>JARCIV010000003.1:18463099-28463099 GCA_029618585.1 Citrus australasica
TCCTCCAAAGCCTATGAGGAAGTACCCCAACATGAGGCGCAGTTTGAAGTATTGCGAGTTCCATGAGGACTTTGGCCACAGCACCGCCGAATGTTTCACTTTGAGGGAGGAGATCGAATCTTTGATTCTCAGTGGGTACCTTAAAGAGTTTGTCGCTGACATGAGAGAGGCTCGGAAAACCGCGGAGCACGATAAGGGCAAGCGGATAGCTGAGGGTAGTCCTGAACGAGAGGTACCCCCTGGGCACAAGAAAGGCGTGTATGTGCGGATGATAATAGGTGGACCTACTTTGGCTGGCCAATCTCGCAGGGCTATCAAAGGTTATGGTAGGTCGCTGTCGGTGACCACTAATATGGGCAAAGAAGTCAACCTTAGTGAATGGGGTACACCAAGGATACCCCACCATCCCCCACCGATCCTCTTTACGGAGAAAGATGCGGAGGGCATCTCGTATCCACATGATGACGCCTTCGTAATTACTTTGAAGGTTGCCACTGGAAAGGTGGCAAGAACTCTTGTGGACACCGGTAGCTCCGTCGACATCATCTTCAAGAGCGCCTTGGACCAGTTGTTAATTGAGTCGCCAAAGATCACCCCCTATGCTACGCCTCTCCTTGGTTTCGCCGGCGATATGGTTATACCGAAGGGCATCATCACACTGCCGGTCACACTCGGTAAGGTACCCCACCGTATTGTTCATATGATTGACTTTTTGATTGTGGATCATCCAGGTGCATACAATATTATATTGGGTAGGCCGTTTTTAGTAGCAACTAAAGCGGTGGTATCCATGCATTATCTCGCCATGAAAGTCCCAGCCGCCCAAGAAGTTATCACCATCAAGGGGGACCAACAATCTGCCCGTGGGTGTTATTCCGTGGCTTCCAGAGTAACCTACCAAATAGCTTCTGATTTGGGAGTAAAAGGGTACCCCCGCGGCGGCCAACCTACACCTTCCCCCTCCAGGCGAGCACTTGCTAAACAGCGAAGGGCTACACTCAGGAAATCTCCTCAGGTAGTCCCCTCACAAAATCAATTGGAATCTTCACCAGTGGTGGTGGAAGCAGTTGCTGGGGAAAGTTCGAGGGTATCCCAAGGGGAGATGGACGAGCTCCAATGTGAAGTAGAGGCACCTTTGGATCCCCGAGTATCGGAAGGCGGAAAATGGGGTACCCCAGCTGAAGACCTCGTCTCAATGCCGATTTGTACTGCCGACCCAGCAAAGACCGTGAAAGTAGGCTCCAGCCTTACGGAGGAACAAAGTGAGGAGCTCATTGCCTTCCTACGTGGGTACCCTGATGTATTCGCCTGGTCCCACGCGGATATGCCGGGTATCCCACCAGCCCTTTCTTGTCACAAGCTCAATGTCAGCCCGCATCATAAGCCGGTCAAACAGAAGCGCCGCACCTTCAACCAAGAGAGGTATGATGCCATTGAGCAAGAGGTGGATCGCCTATTTGCAGCCAAGTTTATACGGGAGGCAGTGTACCCTGATTGGGTATCCAACGTCGTTCTTGTTAAGAAATCAAATGGAAAGTGGCGCATGTGCGTGGACTTCACCAATTTGAACAAGGCCTGCCCCAAGGATCCCGGGTGGATCAACTAGTTGATGCAACAGCGGGGCACGAGATGCTAAGTTTTATGGACGCCTTCTCCGGTTACAATCAAATCCCGATGTATGAGCCCGACCAAGAGAAAACGGCATTCATCACCAACCGAGGTTGTACTGTTACAAGGTGATGCCGTTTGGTTTGAAGAATGCCGGGGCTACCTACCAGCGGCTCGTGAATAAAATCTTCAAGGAACAGATAGGGCGCACCATGGAGGTCTACATTGACGATATGATCACCAAATCAGTGCATGCGGGGGAACACTTAGGGCACCTCAGGGATACCTTCACCATTTTGAGGAAACATCAAATGCGGCTCAACCCTGAAAAATGTGCGTTCGGTGTTACTTCGGGTAAGTTCCTTGGGTTCATGGTACAACAACGAGGGATTGAAGCAAACCCCGATAAGATCCGTGCTGTTCTTGATATGAAATCATCAAGCACGATCAAAGAAGTTCAAAGCTTGGCAGGCCGGGTAGCTGCCTTGAGCCGCTTCATTTCCAAGGCTACCGATCGGTGTAAGCAGTTTTTCAAAGCCTTGAAGACTGGAAAAAAGCTCCAATGGACTCCCGACTGCGAGGAGGCCTTCCAAGCACTGAAGGGGTACCTCACTAATGCCCCACTGCTGGCCAAACCCGAGCCGGGAGAGGTGCTTCTGTTGTATCTCGCTGTATCCGAGCATGCCACCAGCTCAGTGTTACTCCGAGAAGATGAAAAGGGGGTACAGCGACCTATTTACTACACCAGTAAGGCTATGGTTGATGCTGAAAAGAGGTACCCCACCTCTGAGAAAGTTGTTTTGGCATTGGTTGTCTCCGCACGGAAGCTTAGACCGTACTTTCATGCTCACACCATCGCGGTCGTCACCAATCTTCCCCTCCGGCAAGTCCTTCAAAAGCTAGACATGTCCGGAAGGCTTCTCCGATGGTCCCTCGAATTAAGTGAATTCGACATCATCTTCAAGCCTCGCTCGGCGATTAAAGCCCAAGCCGTCGCCGACTTCATTGCGGAGTTTGCCAGTGACTCAAGTGGCGAAGGTGAGCTAAACTACCTATCGGATACCCCATCTACCGATGAAGTGGGGCAGGTCTGGGAGATATATGTAGATGGCTCCTCCAATTCACATGGGAGTGGTGCAGGAGTTATTATAATTGACCCAAATAAGGTGAAAATATGCTACGCTCTGCAATTCGGGTTCAAGGCCTCAAACAACGAGGCCGAGTATGAGGCCATCATAGCGGGGTTGAGGATGTCCAAGGCCTTAGGAGCAGGAAGGGTACACATCAAGAGCGACTCCCAGCTGGTAGTAAGCCAGATTACGGCACAATACCAAGCGAAGGAGGAAAACATGAAGGGGTACCTCATGAAAACCAGGGAGCTGATGTCCCAGTTTTGCGAGGTTAAGGTGGAAAGGGTACCCCGACTTGAGAACAGCGAGGCCGACACCCTAGCAAAAATGGCATCCCTTGGGGTAGCCCAGTCGTCCGGACCCATCACCACCGAGCACATACCCGTACCCAGCTTTGGACTCACCGAGCCATCGGAAGTAGGATCACTGTCCAATGTGGTACTTTGGATGGAGCCCATCGTGAGGTACCTCACAGATGGAGACCTCCCCTCGGATAAAACTGAAGCAAGAAGACTAAAGTACAAGGCCGCACGGTATTGCCTGATCCGGGATACCCTATACAGACGCGGGTTTACTCTCCCTTATCTTCGATGCTTGGGGGGCGACGAGGCCAAGTATGTCATGAGGGAGATACATGAGGGAATTTGCGGCAATAATTACGGAGCACAATCACTGGCACAAAAAGCTCTCCGACAGGGGTACTACTGGCCAACCATGAGAGAGGATGCCAAGAATATGGTACGAAGCTGCGACAAATGCCAGAGGTTCGCCAAGGTACCCCACCTACCCCCGGAAAAGCTAACAGTCATATCCTCCCCTTGGCCCTTTGCCATATGGGGAGTGGATCTCATTGGCCCGTTACCCACCGGAAAGGGACAAGCCAAGTATGCAATCGTGGCGGTGGATTATTTTACAAAATGGGCAGAGGCGGAGCCGTTGACAAACATTACGGAGAGGAAGACTACGGAGTTCATTTGGAAAAATCTCATTTGCAGATTTGGAATACCCCATGCAATCATCAGCGATAACGGCAAACAATTTGATAATGAAAAGTTTCGAAACTTTTGTTCGGAGTTGGGGATAGCCAACCGATTTGCTACACCCACCCATCCCCAATCTAATGGGCAAGTTGAGGCCGTTAACAAGATCATCAAAGGCATCATGAAGAAGAAACTAGAAGAGAGAAAGGGAGCATGGGTAGACGAGCTACCTGGAGTTCTATGGGCCTACCGAACTACACAAAACATTTCCACCAGAGAGACCCCTTTCTCTCTTGCCTTTGGTGTAGATGCCGTAATTCCAGCCGAGATTGGGATACCCTCTCACAGGGTCGAATACTTTGATGAAACCGAGAATACCTCTTTGGTAATTGGTAGCCGCTAATCTTGATTTGATAGCCGAGAAAAGGGCTAGAGCAGAATTGAGCACCACCATATATCAACATCGCATCACGGGCCTATATGAAAAGAAGGTGCGCCCTCGGTCCTTCAAGAGAGGGGACTTGGTCCTAAGAAGGGTGACCCAAAATACAAGGGTATCCTGCGAAGGCGCCTTTGGAGCAAATTGAGAAGGACCTTATCGCGTAGACAAGCCCGTTGGGGTAGGCGCATATAGGCTGCTCCACATGGATGGCACGATTGTGAGGCACCCCTGGAACGCCGCGATGCTTCGGAAATACTACTAAAGGGCAGTGTCTAAACCTTCAGTCTTTTGTTTTCTTTTATACTTTCTTCAGTGTTCCTAGTGACAGATCAAATGGGGTACCCCAAATGCCTTATGACGGTCTGTTGCGACTTTTGAGTTTCTTTAATTTCCAAATGAAAAGGGGTAGGAGACCTTGTGGTTTTCCATTCTCCTCAGGGTAACAAAGCTAAGTCATGTACTGATCTACGCTTTCGTTGTTTATGAATACAATTTCTATTTACAACAAAAAGGAAGAGGGTTCTTTCTCCAGTTTCGCCATTTCGGTCGTAGCACGCAGAATTATATTCGTTTAGCGCCATTGAGATGCATTAGCACCCGGATATACGTAATTTTCGCCATTCGCCAATCTGAAAAATTGTGAAGCGAGGGAAGGGTCAAAGAAGACCCGCGAGTGAAAAAACCGGCATACCCCAGCGTCATGAGGTTCGCTTAGGTATACTAACACTCATACCTCCGTCCTCTCACTCGGCAGGGTGGGGGTAAACTATCTGAAAAATTGTGAAGAAAGGGAAGGGTCAAAGAAGACCCGCGAGTGAAAAAACCGGCATACCCTAGCGTCATGAGGTTCGCTTAGGTATGCTAACACTCATACCTCCGTCCTCTTACTTGAGCCAAGTAAGGGGTAAGCAATCTGCGCCGAAGTTTTGATCACCAATTCGAGAGAAGATTCGCCATATTAATGAGAAAGGTAATCACCAGATCCACCGTACAGTGTAGGGAACTAAGGGTACCCTATTTCAGAAAAGGAGCTCCTAATGAAGGACATCCAGAGGGGTACCCCATTTCAGAAAATACGAGATTTCAGAAAACAAAAAAGACAAAAGGGTACCCCAAAAAGGGTTGGCCATCTACCCGAAACACCCGATTGCCAAATAACAAGCATGCAAGATATCAGAAAAATCCAAAATAGCATAGTATCAAAGCAAAAGAGAGTCACCAACATCCAAACATCCAAACATCCAAATAAGAAGAAGAAAAGAAGTAAAAGTTTCAGTATCAAAATATGGATAGCTTCAAAAGCGACAACACAGTAAGCGAAACCTAGGCCGAGGGGGGGGCATCATCACCAATGTCTGTCCCCGGGAGGCGACCAACGGAAGACTCAGAGGTTCCCGGGATAGGTACAGCCGATGCAGGGACATCCGAAACGGGCAGTGGCTGAATCTCATGGGGTACCCCAGGGGTCCCGGAGGAGGCACCCGACTGAGAAGGCTTCCTCCTCTCCTCAATTGACTTCAAAACCGTGGCCTTGTTGACAAATTTTTGTACACGGGGCACCTCCAACTCGGGGTCTACACTCCATACCTCCGACATGATGAGCGAAAATGCATCATGCGCGATCGTCTTCTGGCGAGACAGTAGCTCCTCGTTCGTGGCCTGCAACTCCGCGCGATCCTTCTCTGCCCGGGCTTTCTCTCCCGAAAGATCTGCCATGCGCTCTTGTAATGACTTGACCTCCTGAGCAAGCTGGTCCTCTCGAGATTGGCGGCTTTGGAGCTCACCCTTCAACTTGTCTACTTCCGACCGAGCAGCGACAAGAGAGCCAAGGTCCGGAAGGCAGTGGCTAAGGAGATAAGATGCCTGCGAATCATAAAGACATGTCAGGTATATATGTACGGCAGTATAATCGAGAAGGGAATTTTCTAAGGATATCCATGGGGTACCCCAAGAAAGCTTACCTCCTGGGTAGCCCTCAATGCTTGGCCGTAGCGCTGGCTCAAGCTCATTTTGTCTGTCTCCTCGGCAACCTCGGAGGTAACACTCTCGGCGGAGTAGTAGAAGCACCGAGCTAAATGTGAGACATCCTTGTTGGAGACCGGGTCCAGCTCACCCACACGTAGCTCCTCGGGGAAGGCGGTCACCATCCCAAACTTTCGCTTCTTCGGGCGTGGGGTACCCCTCGACCCACTCTGCGAGGTACCTTGAGACTTCCCTTTCCCGCTGGGAACTCGAGGGGGGCGAGAGACTGACGAAGGAGCGGCCGAATCCTGGGACCCGGAAGGACCACCCACAATCGCTGTGAAGAATGCATCAAAAGCATCTCCCGATGACTCCATTGCTACACACAAAACACAACAATTGAGTTAGCTCAGCAAGCGCTAAAAACGTCAAAGGCAAGAATGGGAAATAAAAGAACGAGAAACGAATTCAAGATGCGGTGGTGATGGGGTACCCCAGTCCCGTGGACAACGATATGATACCCCTCAACACCCGGTTCGTACATGTGGTACCCCCACGGACAGGATGAGAACTTCGGCCAATCAAACCCGCCCTCCACAGCCTACCCTCCTCCAACACATCGCCACTCCTTTGTGCGTTGCGGAATCTCTCCAGGTACCCCTTCACCTCTCCCCCTACTTCCTGGATCGGGCATGATCCTTTAGCCCAAGTCACGTCTGCAAAACCATGAGAACCCAAGGTAAGCAAGGTATTTATGCGGGAGACAGTAGTAGAAGAACTATGAGTAGAGATATACTTACTGTCCGCGGTGAAAGCATTTGGAACCACCACGAGATCACCAGTCTCGCCCAGAATGTTGGTCTCCCAGCTACCATCAGCCACGAACCACCCCTTTCGATAACCTTTCTTCAGGATGGGGCTCACCTCAACGATATGCCCGAGCTCACCCCACGGGGAAAAGTAAGCTACACCTGGACCCTTGGGCTTCTTGAATTGATAAAGGCCCCTCAACTCCCTAAAAGAGATATCGCGCTCCATGACCTCCAGCCACAACACTTGCAGACCCGTGAGTGTCCTCCACCCCGGGAGGGACAACTGCCCAGGAGCTACACCCAAGAAACTGAACATCCTCATGTAAAAGGGCTGGAGAGGCAGGCGAAGCCCTAGTTCGAAGAGGTCAATGTGGAGAGCTATCCCATCAGATCGAAGGCGCTCAGGCCGCTCATTCTCATAAGGTACCCTAAGTTGGACAGCCGAGGGGATGTTGTACTTAATCCTAATCTGTTCTAGGTCCCATGGAGTGGCTCTCCGAACGCCTAAGGAAAAAAGGTTGCCAGTTTTGGAGGATGTGGCAGGAGAAGACGCAGAAGGCTGCCCCGATGGAGGAGCGGGAGTTTTAGACTTGGATGGCTTACCCTTGTCCTTAAGTGGGGGGGTAGGCTGTTTGCGAGGTAAGCGTGGGCTAACGCGAGGGGTAACCCCCGAAGGAGGAGGCTCGGAATGAGGGGTATGCCTACCCGGGGAATCAGAGGAGGACTTTTCCCCCTCGCTAATGGATACATGAGAGGGAGAACCCTCAGGGGGGCTGCTAGCCCTCCTAGCCCCAACCTTACGCCTCTTTTTCTCGGGCGCTGTGTGTTTTCTACCCATTCCTACTTTTTCCCCAATAGCAAACCCACAAACCCCCAGCCACATGTTCACAAACCGCCAACAATATGCCCACAAATCCCCAGCCACGCATCCACATATCACCCACCGTACGCCCAACAAAACAACACAAGGCACCAAAAGCACACCCGACAACACGTCCAACAACAACACCACCACAAACCGCCCGCCACCCATCAACCATCCCATGCAAACACCAACCACAAGCACAAGACAAAACAACAAACCAATAAACAAAAACAAGATCTTTCCAAAGTGAGCAAGTGGCGCCATTATAAATACGCCGCAAAGATGAGAGATGAGAAATAATACCTCCTGCTCACCAGTATCGCAGATCCGGATCGATGGTTGCGAGAAGACAAAGCTGCAGGCAACATGGAACAGTGAGTAATACAGCTTCGATTTGAATAAATATTTACATATGTATTTATACAAACAAAAAAAAAAAAATCGAGAAGACAAAGAAAGGCTGCAGCCCAAAACCAAAGCCGGCTGCCGTGGTCACAACCGCCGAGAACCGACGCCGGGAAAACAAGAGGAAGCGTCCCGGCCCAAAAAAAAAAAAAAAAAAAAAAAAAAAAAAAAAAAACACAACAAACACGGTTGCAGCAAGCCGAGGCAAGAGGGGAAAAGCCCGGCCACCACGCCGGTGTCGGACGGCTGCGGCTGCAGCCACCAGCAAAGCCGAAACCAGCCGACGCGATGTCCACCTTGAAAACCGCCATCAAAGCACCACAAACGCCCAGAAAATGCCATCCGAAAACAAAGAAAAGAATGAAGAAGAAGAAAGAAGAAAAGAGAAAGAGAGAGGGGATTACCGTGGTTGGAACCGCACCAAAAAACCGCCGGAAACACGCCCAAAATCACCGGATCTGGAGCTTGAAAAACACTCCACGCCGACGCCGACCAAGAGAAAAGGATAAGCGAAAGAAAGAGAGGAAAATGAAGGAAGAAAAGGAGGGAAAAAAGAAGGATGATGCCGGCAGAGAGAGAGAGAAAAATAAACGGGAAAGGAAGCAGAGAGAGAAAAGGAAAAAGAGGATGAAGAAAAAGGGCAACAGGAACGAGGTTTAAGAAACTGTTTGGGGATTTTCAAAACCGAAGGGATAAAGATCAACATGTTGCAGGCTTTTTAATGGAACCTGACAGGACGCGTCAGTCCGAGAAGAGACGTTCCGGGGCGTCTGGGAACGTTTTAAAATTTAAAAAATTCATGTCAGACGGCTGCCATTTCCCAATGAAAAAAAAAAAAAAAAAAAAAGAGGAAAAGTGGCGGGAAAACGAAGAGACAGAGAGAATTTTCAAGACACCCGGTATAGTCAAGGGAAGAAATACAGCAAGTCAACCTCGGACCAGTCATATCGCCACGTGTCACTCACACAATGAGTTTCTTTTGCCTCTAATACTTCTCGCCAAAAAGAAACTGGGGGGCTGTTGTTTGAGGAAAAAATAGGATGAACAGTAAAGTGCCACGTGTCGGCTAGAGGAGCGAGTCCAGAACGAATTGAGGTACTCCACGTGAGTTGGGATACCCCGCATAAAATAAGGTACTCCGCATGGAAAGGGGTACCCTAAGTATAAAGGGGTACCCTAAGTAGTATGGGGTACACCAAGTAATAAGGGGTACCCCCTGTACCTTGGGATATCCTACGAAATGGTGTAAGAGAATCCTCTAAAATATCCGCCATGAGCAACGTGTCCGCCTCCTAAAAGATTTCATTTGATCTTGTCAGAAAAAGGAATCAAAAACGATACGCAAAAGGGGGGACAGCCGCCTGCTACAGTGCAGAATTTTACACCAAGGACAGTGGTCCCCAACCACCTGCCCGACAACTGCTGCAGATGTACCCCGGGACCACTCGTCTACGCGCACCACGCCTCCAAATGACGAGATACGCCGCGGGCATGCAGATAACGGCCTAAAAAATCATGAAAGCAAGAGAAGGACGTGAGCCAAAAAGGGTACGCCACGTGGCAGTGAAGGTACACCATATAAAAAGACACCTAGGGTTTATTCTCCACAAGTTTTTTTTCTCCTTCCACCATTATTCTCCATTCACACTCCCTCTCCAAAAACCAGGTTCTCTCCATCCTAAAACCCTGATTTACAGAGAGCTTGCTAGCTCTCCTCACCTAAAAAGCTCGAGTTTGCTAATTTGAGCGTCGGAGTGTGAACGCCAGGGTACCCCCCCCGGCTTCACCTCTAACCCTCCTTTCACTGTTTTGTAGGTACGAAGCCCACTTTGGAGAATATCTTGCGTGTTGCTGACCTCCCACCATTGTCGTCACTCTCACCCTCCTTCTCACCTCCCCAAACCTAGGATACCCCACGTCCCGCACGGCACACTAGTGAGGTACCCCATCTTCCCCAAAATAATAAATTCATTGTCTTAGATTGATTTTGGATTTCCTTAGCCCAAAATCAGTTGAAAACACATAGTATTGTTATTAGTGTGATATTATAGCATCAGTATTTGGTTGACGCCATAGAGCCAAAATTCATTCAATTTCTTAGAATCATTACGTTTGTGATGTTCTAGAATCAAAATTTTTTTGATACCATAGTAACGTAGAAGCTCATATTTTTCTAGTGTCGGTATGACATTGGCTTAGGTATCCTAACACTAAAATTTAATGTCAATGAAACATGTTCCCGACACCAAAATAGTTTCAGCAAAGGCCATTTTTCTACTACTACTTATTGTAGTTCTGTGCTTTCTGTGCATAATTTGCACTAATATCAGGCATTAGCAAATTTTTTTCTTTCCTCATTTCAAGTCTAATTTCATGACTTGGCAGCATAGAAAACAATTCCTCAATAGTAACTTTTTTTTTTCCTTCCCAAGCCTAGTTAATAATTTGTAACAAATGACTCATAGGAATCATCCAATTTAGCAAGAATGTGCATAATAAACTTATTTGATGAAAATTCATTACCTCTACTGGCTAAGCTATCTAAAATCTTCTTCATCTTATTGACGTAACCACAATCCAGAGTGATCCTTTTTTTATAGTTTGAATCTGCAACATCAGAGGCATGTAATGAGCTTTGAATTGAGACATGAAGATTTCTGCAAGTCTTTTCCAAAGATCCTGTGAAGTCTAATAGCTTATCACCATCATCAGCACATTGTCCACCATTGATGAAAACATTCAGATCTGAAGCAACTTATCAGTCTTCTTCCACACAATATACTCTGGATTTTCAGTTGGCCTTCTAGTTATGACCTCAGATTGGCTTGATTCTCCAATCAATTCTGATAGAAATTGAGTAGGACAAGGCTTATCATCATTAATGAAACCTTCAAGATCATTCTGATGATTGATGCAAGAACTTGTGTCTTGAACACAAGATAGTTCATTCGATCCAGCTTGATAGGTTGCATAAAGCTAAAGGATAAACAGGATGAAGTTGTAATATTTGAACTTACCATGTTGTATGGCTCTGATACCATGTTAAAGCTTGTAATGATGTGTCTTCAAATAGAAAAAAACAAAGAAAATATTGAACGCAAGAAGGAAAATTTTGTATTTTTTAACTTGCTGAAAATGATTATAATGTATGGTATTTATATTACACTGATAAAATCAACTCAGCTAATACAAATCTAACATCTAACCAATAATAGAGTGAAAACTGTGCAATTTAAAACAAACGCCATGCTGCCTTACACTCAAAGACGTTAATGATAACTAACTATTTGTGCTTGCCGAGCTTCAGCTACAATCTGTTGAGCTGCTGCGGAGCTGCCACTGTGTTACATTCCTGAATGTTCTAGGAGTACGCCTAACAAGCTGAGTTTGTGACTTGGGCTTCGTCAGGTCTGTAGATCTGTATTTTTATTTGTAATTCAAGAATAAGATTAACGTGTGTATCCAATCATTAGTGTGGCATGAAATTGTCATCCATCTCCCTCTATGATAGTCTTTTTTCATCGTCTACTCCTAGTTTTCTTTTAATGAATTAATAAGAAGGATGCTATGATTATGGTAGGGACATAACGGAGGCCGTTTCGAGCTAGTTGTGGGTGAAGATAAGGTTTTATGACAAGCTTAATCAAGAAAGAACTTTTCTTTATCAAAACTGAATAATTGCGGTGAATGGCTGTTGTTTGAAAGTAATTGCAGCAAATCTCTTGGGGTTTTCGAATGGCATGAAAGTTGTTATAGTAACAGCGAATAATGGCCTCTGCTTATAGGTGTTGGTAGGTAAACCGTAGTGGTATTATGTGAAGTAATCCCTATAACGTTGATCAAATTAAATCCCAGTGTCATAGGGTGAATAATTGTGGTTTCTCTTATATATTGTTCGAAAATTATCACTTTTTTTTTGTATATTAAATCATTTGGTATTTGAAAGATCATATTGGCCTTAATTAATTTAGATTCAAGTCAGGAAGGACTACTAAGACAGTAAAACTCTCACAATAAGTATTTAACGTAACTGTATTCTAAAAAATTATTACTTTTTAGCAGTGCATTTTAGAACTATAAAATTACATCCATAGCTTTGGTTGAGTAGTTTTTAGTAATTTTAGTTAGTTGGTTATCTTAGTTCAAATATTGAGAAAGTTGAGGAATAAAAAAATGATTTGATTTAGACTTTGACCACCTATTTAATTTTTGAAAAAAAAGAATTATGAAATAAAATTGAATTTAATGTTTGGTAGAATATTTGAAGAAAGTAGTGTGAAAGAAAATTTATTTATTTTTTATTTTTGGAAAATAGAGAGAAAAAGATATTGAAACAACAAGTTGGCATGTCTTTTAATTAAACTCACGCATTTATTAGAAAAAAATTAGAAAAAAGAAAAATTCTTGCATGCCTTATGGTTACAATTTTGTTATATACCAACCGATTCTCATCAAAATACAAAATGCCAATTAGAAGACTAATTTTTATATGATTAGGTCCATGGACGTTTTGTGAGCAACATATATAGATGAGACGATTTAAGATTACTAATTGATCTAGCTATTATAATACTGTAACCGAACCTTGATTTTTCCAGTATATATATAACTTTGATAACATTTTAGTGGGCTAGAAAGCCATTTCAGCGATCCATTTAGATTTAAATACCCACTCCATCATCATCCTAATCAGGCTGTAAGCATCTGAGATGAGACGATTTATCATCACAAATTGATCTTGCTATTAATAAATATTGTAATCCAATCTTTATTTTTCGCTATAGATATGCGTGTGTTAGGCTATGCGTTTCTTGCTGTTGATAACCCTACAATTGGCTCGAATTTCTCCAGCTTGACCAGTTACAACACCTATTGGGCCCATCCTGACCATAGCAGCTGCAAAATGGTTTCCCCATATTGTTTTTAATTCGATACGATGTTGCTGGGTCAGTAAGCAGAGTTTGGTCTGAAGTAAAGAGCCCTCGGTTGCATAGAATATCAACATGGTGACTGACATGGTTGTCTTGATGCTTGGACTAGCTGGGTTCATTGGTACCACCAAGTTTGAGTTATTGTTACCTTTTGGACACTTCCTCTTCAAGTCAACTGCACACATGGGTTTCCATTGAAATTGTATAAGCTGTCAGTGAAGGAACTGCACTGAGAACGCCCTATGGTGTGTGCTCGTGCATGCAATACGTGTATCGTTTTTAAAATGCTCAATTTACTTCGAAAATAATTAATTAGCATTAAATTAATAAGAATCAATAAAAAATTAACAATTACCGGGATAGTACAACCATATCTTCTTGTGTTAAGCCCTTAGCTGCAAAGCTTTGAGTGAGTTGTTTCGCATTAAATGCTGGCGAAGGTAAATTCGCTGTTGCCTCGGAGGCCTTTGAAGCTTTCCCATCTCTTCTTCCTGCGGGAACATCATAACCAAGTCCTCCACTCTGCACATAAACATCTCACATTATCAATAGAGAACAAAATAATTAATTTAATTAACCAAAAGGAGGGAAAACAAGATAATTTTAATTTGTATGTATATATACTTGCCCTAACAAAGCGATCACGAAAATGCATTCTCAAGAGGCCGGCAGCTACTCCTTTATCCTTCATGAACGCTTTTCTAACCTCATCTTTAACAGTAAACTCGGCTGGGCCACATGAATACCTATAAAAGCCAATTTGAAGCTAAGACACTACACTAGTTGCGCAAAGCAAAACCATTACTAATATAATGAATACTTGTATTGGACCCATTTCTCTAATGTTTGTTAAGCTTAATGCTTGTAATTAACATAAATATATAGAGATAATTGGGAAAATGCTTAGTCCTTCACATTTAAGCCCTTTTATCTATAAAAATTAACTGAAACACCTTCAATACTTTGCAAAAGAGTTTCTACCGTTATATAAAATATTTATGTACCTGACAGTCTAAAAATTACAGAATAGCCCCTAATTTATTATAGGCTCTCTCTTATTTTTTAAAATAAACTCCTATCAATTTTAACTCATGTGTAATACATTTTGATGTGAATCTTCTCCTAGCGTCTAACCTCCTAATCGTAAGTGTATATTTTCTCATTCATATTATATATGCTAAAAATTTGGTTTGGCTCAATCTTATATAAGATCTTGGATCTGCCTCTAGCTGTTAAACTAATTTTTCAATAATAAAATAAAGAATTATGTCTTATATAATTTAAAATAAAAAAAATGAATGCAATTAGTAAAAAATAGATGATACATAGTTAAGTAGATTTTAATGAAGATAAATAGCTTCTGGATATACATTTTTTAATACATAGAGTAACTCAATAATTTGCTCAAATTCTAAGGACTAGAATAATATTTGGCCGAGATATTTGTAAGCGATCGATAGAAATCAAAATGTTATGATGTGATAGTCATGTTCAGTGCATCACAAAAAGCAATTCTCTTAGTTAACTGTTTGACACATTCACGTATGAGAACGAAACATATAGTATGTAGTATTTGTTAATTGATTTATGTAACAAAAAAAAAAATATAAGTTGTAAGGTGCATGGGCATTGATTTTTGAACAAAAAAACTACTTATCAAATAACTACGATAGTAAATTACGGATCTATTATTAGTATTTAAGTTAAGTCTAACAGATTTAGTGTAACGTCATGAAAAATTTAATGGAAGCTTGTATATAACCAGTATTATCATTGTGATCAAGACAATTTACGGTGTTTACTTCCACATATTTGCATTTATTTAGTTAGATGAAAATAAAATTAAAAAATAATTGTAATAATATAGAATAAATCAATCTCAAGTGATTTATTAATAATCTTTGGTTGGGTTGGTTGACGGCCCCTCTTCTTAATTCTAAGGTAAAATGTTCTGTTTTTATAAACTTGTATGTAATTTACATAGTATATAATAATATTAAAAAAAATTCTTTAATTGATTTGAAAAAGAGAAATCCAATGATATTTTCCAGTTAGAGATAATTCGTATATGTTCGTAATTGGTAATTGGTTAGCAATTTACATGGTGTGATTAATTCGTATATGTACCCTTTTGGTCCATCTAGGGAAAAGCTTGGATGCAAAATGCGCTGCAGGGTAGATACTATATTGTGTACCATATAAACTTGAAACGGTTGAAATATAACGTCGAAATATATAGAGCCATTTAATTATGATTGGGAAAGTAATACATACATATGACACAAGTTTATGTCATCGTAATTAAAATCACCTCTTATTTGCTTTAAGGGCGTTTAACTAAGTGGTTTTCATGCAATTTTATTTAACCGGTCACCTAATTTTGAATCTTTTGAATTTTGCCTACTTTCCTACTTCTTAAAAAGGTAATAAAAAAACCACTTTTTATTTGATGGGTGTGAGATTAGTACAGAATGTAACTCAAAATTACTTTTACTAGGTGGGTCAATTAGTTGGTGAAATTTCTTGTGTTGATAAAAATATCATTTTTATTATGTGGGTACCAACTAATTGAGTTGATAAAATCTCTTATAAAACAAGAGGTCTGTAATTTAAATTCTACTCACATAGTTGGGAAGGGGATTAGATTGTCGCTAAAATAAAAAATGTGACCACTTTTAATAGAAGCTAAGTCAAATTGTAATTGAAGAAATATAATTATAATAAAGATGCAAACCATTGTATCGCTGCACATTTCAATTTATTTGTAGCAACCCATTTTTATACAACAGAAAATACAATGTAGTGTTGCCCGCTTTAGGTCAACGCACATTTGACATAACTCCGACTTGCAGAGTTAAAATAATGAAGTTATTGTCTTATTGATGTCATGTTGCTGCATTTTCTTCTAAGTTACCTCAGTGGTATGTCTCTATATCAGTACTCCAAATATGCCTAAATCAAACCCAATGCCCACCCCTAATATTAATGTACAATAAATTTTCTACTAATAATATGGAGACATATCATTGATATAACCTTTCATATACAAAAGTAAAACAACGTCATTATCTTTGTTTCTTTTTAGAAAACTAAAAGAAAAGAGGCAAAACAATGTACTTTTACTTTTTGCTAATTTAATGCTATGTCTAGCAGTATGTACGTCTCCATGTTCATGCTAAACATTTATTTTCGAATCACGTATTATTTTCAAAAGAAATTAGCGTAATGACATGATTTACGGCAGGACAATGAATTAATGCAAATAAGCATGTACCTTGTAGTGCAAAAGTACTATGATCTATGGAAAGTTTTGTCCAATTTTATGTCTTGTTCTCACCTCACTTCTGAGGGAATTTACTATTTAGTGTGACATTGACGATTAAGAGGATATTGGAGGTTAAAATTGAGGAACGTGAGGGCATCATCGATTCTAGGACAACATTTGGGAATGCCTACGGAAATATCCACAAAAAAGTTGGTTGACTAAGTTGAATATCCTGATGATGTACGAGCACCCGCTGTTCCACAGTTGGCACAAAAAATAAAACAAAAAGACAGCCAAATGCACAGATAGACCAGATTACCATAAGTTCAGAAGTTCGGCAGCATCCAAATTCTCAAAGATTAACAACAAATCCACACATAATAGGGCAGCAAACACGAACTACATATAATTATGATCTACTTAAGGTTTCCGGATCATATGCAAGGTTTAACAGTTTTGTGCCGGCAGCTCCTCCTTCGACACATGTTCCCAGTCCAAGGATGAGCTATCATAACACGATGCAGGAAGCTGATTCTCTAGCTTGTTCAACCTAGGAGATTGAATCACGGCATCATTTAGATGGAACTCCTTCACTGTTAATTTATCTTGCATATGGTTAGAAGAGTTTCGGTGCAACTCAGGTCCCGTGTTTACATCCGAAGTTCCATTTTCAAACAACTTGAATGCAACTTGTGGAAGTATTTGATCTCCCATATTGGAGCAACTTGAATTCTCAATCCGGTTTTTGAGAATATGAAATCTAGCAATGACCGAAGCCTCAACATCATCAGCTTTGCTGGTAGAGGTTGCATTAGACAAACTACAGGTGGATGTAGGAGGTGTTTGATCATTTCTAGCTTCAAATAAAAAATTGTCAACCTCGTCTGCAGTAGGCCTTTGGTTTGCATGAGATTTAGACTCCTGGCATTTTAGAATCTGAGATCTCGCCACAACATCATCTGGATGACTGCTTGTGTTTGCAATAGGAAAATCATGAACAGAAACATCTTGTGTTGAATCATCCTTAACCTGAGGTGGCAATTTGTTAACTGCATGTAGATCAGGAGAAAATGTGGTCTGTGATAATTTCTCCAGCTCAGAGGTGTTTTCTGACAAATCTGAAGCAAACAAATTATTGTAAGGGCAAGAGCAATTGATTGATTCAGTAAAGTTAAGAGAGATTCAACCTTTAGCTTTAAGCAACTTGCAATTCTCCAACTCAATTTTCATTCGATTAAAGCGAGCCTTGTAATTGATGGAACACAATGCAGCTTCTGCCTCAAGCCACAGATTCCTATACAGGAGTACTTGTAGCTTCTCATCTTCCTCTTCAACAAAATTATCACTAAGAACCTTCTTTATGGCCTAAAAACCATAAACCATTAAATCCATGACAAAAACAAAGCATGACTACTCTTTAATCTTTCTTATTTTCTTTTCATTCATCCACTGAAGAAAAAATTATTAAGCTTGACAAATAATGGTCCAAAAGAAGAACAAGAACAAGTAATAATAAATACCTGGGTCATGTTATCATCTTTCACTCTCTCTGCATCATCCTTGTGTACCTGTGTCATGTCATCATCTTTCACTCTCTCTGCATGACCCCCTTGAGAAGTGAAGTCTGAACATTTCTCACTTTTCTTACCAGCCGCAATATCAGGACTCCTTTGTTCCTGCACATGCTGATAGTTGGGCTGATTCAAAACAGAAAATGCCGCCTTTGTCTCTTGGGGGCTGCTCACAGTCACACCCTGAAAAACAGCTTATTCAGCTTTCATTGTTGAACTACTAGTAACCCCAATAATTTAAGCTTACAGAGAAAAGCCAACAATGGTAGCTAAATTCTTTTATGCTGCATCATGAGTAGCCAAATATAATCATCTTGTTGCATGTATTCAAACATAAGTCAATCTAACTGATGCTATTATTTAATTAATAAAAAGGGAATTTTTCCACATTTGAAACGAGCTCTCAATCAAAGACATATTTTTGCACATCATTAATTCAAGAAACATGAACTTATTAAAGACTATCCTAATGGTAGTTCAACTTTAAAAACAGAATACAAAAATACACATATTTTAAGGAATATGACATTAAGCATCAATGTACACACACCAAAAAGCATTGAAATATGTATGTCTATGTGAGCATACACAAAAGTAAAGATGACCTAATTCATGCAGTAAGTATCAAGAAATTCTGAGAATAGATACATATACACCACTAAGAGTATGGCATTTAAATCTCTCAAGCAAATAGTACAACTCATTCATGTCATCCGTTGCCTTTCAGTGGGCATTTTCACTACGTTTCTGTGGCTACAGGATGATTGTTTAATGATACTGGCAGGGGAAAAATGTAGAAGCTTACTCAGGCAAATGTTTCAGGTCTAAGATGTTGAAAAAACCAGATGGCTTGATCTAAAACACTGAGGTCTAAAACAGATTCTGATTTCTCAAATGGATAAAATGGTTTGGACCATTTTCACATTTCCGCAAGTCATTTTTATAATGAGGCATCATAATATTAGCGCAAGACAACTTCTAATTGGTTATATTCAAACTTCTGTTATAGTTTGGGCAGATGCTTTGTGGTTCCTGCTTATACTCGTGCTGCGGTTTTTCTGCAAGCCGAGCAAGCCCTCATGTCTCACCATAAAATTACCCATAAGAAACAAAAATAATCCACTGAATTTGCAACTGATACTACTTATCAGAAGTCTAAACTAGTTTTGATAATTAAAAAAACAAAACTTAACAGGAAAAACAGCATACCTCATGAAGCTCAGGAAACTCTCTGATGAACTCAGAACTTTTCTGGGTTAACAATGATTCTTGTATTGGAGCCTCAGGTCCCATTCTCTTTGATATACACTTATCAAGATTATTGACCACTAGCTTAAGGGCCTCAAAGTCACGTTCCTTCAGTCCACACATGTCATTTGAACAATGAAACAGAAGTAATTCTGATATGTTATGCATTGTGCTAATCAATGTCCGGACACACATCTGTGGTGCTAATTGTTCACCAAGCAATTGGTTAAGCCTAGCAGGCACAGCTTCTACAGAAGAAGGTGAACTCAAGACATGCTCTGTAGCATGGAGCGGCACATGAGATGAACAACCTTCAGAGGTACCATTGATACTTAACCCAACGTCTGCAACACCAGAACCCAATTCACACTTTCTCTCAAAAGTCAGTTTATTTTCGACACTGTCATATTGCACTTGGTGAAAAGGCCTAAACTTGAACTCATCTGCGGAATTGTTGGCATGGACATAGTCTTGTCTTGGTTTGTCTATGTAATCAGAAAACTGAACCCCAAGGCCATAACTCGATTTCATTTGATAGGATCCAGTTTTCAAATCATGATCGTATCCGTGTTCCTCAAATAACAAATTAGCACGGGAAGATCTCTTTGGAGAAGATTCTGGATAATTTTCCAGATAGCCATGTTCCTGGTAAAATGAATAATCACTTGGTTTCTGAGGGGAGACTTTTCCAGAGTTATCAGTAGGTCCAATGGAGTTGGAACCACTGCATGCTTCTATTTTATTTATATGCTGCAGAGTAACTGGCCCAGAACTTTCGACTGGAGAATGATAATCAGGTGCTCCTTTCCAGCACGGCGAATCCACAGCAGGGTTATAATGATCTAAACTCTCAGAAGAACCCTCAGAACAGTTAATGGCTCCATTATTTGCAAGCATCAAACTGACGCTACCAGGACCAATATCAGGAATTTGAAGTCCAGGCTTTTCCTTCAACGGATCCTTAATCACACTTATATTGCTTGAAAGTTTTTCTTTCTTTTCCAAGGGTAACTTTGGAAAGATATGACTACCTCTCTCCAGATGGAAGCTGACTTGGCCAGCATCAAAGTGAACTTTGCCCTCAGAGCTGTGGAGGGGATAAAATTCCTTCATGTTAGAGAGATTATCATTGCTGGCAATTACACCACTGCTGTTTTCCAGATTGTTAAATGAACCTGTACTTGGAGGTGACAGACTGGAACAAACAGCTTGTGATTTAACGACGTGCACCGGAGAAGACTTCTTGACTGAGGATATATCATTTGGACTAATACCATGTTGTTTCGCACCTTTCTCACATGAAGCACCATATGGTGTCTGATGGCTCCAAGGTCGACCTTGTTCATAGGATGTAAGAGAATAGGTTTCGGGAAAAAAGGAAGTGGATCCATGAACTGATTTTCTTGAATACTCAACAGGCATGAACTCTGAAATTTGTCCTGTGAAGGATTTATAATCTAACTGTTCTCTGTTAATGGATCCCTGGTGCTGTTCACTGCCAAGCATATCAAGGTTATTGTTCTTTTGTTCAAATGTGTTGAGGCCCTTGGATGAATGAGCTCCTGCCAATATTTCCAAAAATTAAAAAATAAAAACCTCAGAATAGTGAAACCCTCCATTTCGTTACTAGTTTCCTCCAATTTTAACAATTCAAGAACTAACATTAATTCCAGAAAATGTCAAACACATAAAGTATGCAGCATTGCAACGACATTGAAGAATGGAAAAAGAGGAAACATTTACCCATAATTTTCCAAGTAATGAAGAATGAAAAAGTAATTAATAATCCAGCCTAATATAATCAACATATATATATATATATATATATATATATATATATATATTAATTTTCCAATGAGGGATCCCTCATTGGAAGGGGACTTGTATAGAATATGTACGCATAAAAAGGGACAGAGAGCTACTGCATATAAATGAGCATGACATAAGATGTACTGTATCTACCATGGTGTCCGGCCTTAAAAATCTTGTAGGGTTTTACAGAAATAAATTGGTATACTCTAGCCACCATAATTCATCAAAAATTTATTAAGGGGGAAAAGACAGTGAATGCAAATTAGCTCATTTAACAGCAGCATGAAATCTCCTTGACTACAGAAACCTCAGCACATGTGATTGAAGTAGCATAAGATTTCTATCTTTACTGTAACCCTCTGATCAGAGATGAGAGGTGACCATGAATTTGGAACCACACAAAATCTAGCCACAAAACTGCTACTCAAATAAATAAACTCAACCAGTCACTAATTCAGGAGTTTTGACCCAAACCATATCCATCAAATCATAATAATTGTGCCAAGAGAGGACCAAATAAAAGTTATACTCGAAGACATAATACAAAAAACAATAAGAAAAACTATCATAAATAACACACACAAGAACAGCTACGACATCCATGAATGTAATTATATGTTTAAGTAGGATGGAAGAGATGACCTCGATCAGCATAATCCTGGTAAATGGATAAATCAGGCACATTCATCTCCTTGGAGCAGAAACTCTCACCAAGTTCAAGCTTTCTACTGAATTCCCACTCTCTCGAATCCCACAAACTAGACAAGCTTTGTGCATAGTCATCATAGGTATATTTAGTGGGTGAAACATAAGATGGATAATAAGGATTTGCTTCAACAAGATTAGCACTTGGTATGGCATCAGAACTCTGACCATACAAGAAAGAACTTGCCGAAGTAATAGGGATAGGGTTCTCAGGAGGCGGTATATGTGCAGTAGATGGTGGGTTAAAAGAGTAACCATAAGCATTTGAGGAATGTACGGAATCGAAATTTAAAGGGTGAGTATTAAGCCAATTCAAGGGTGGTTCAGTCAAATCAACAAGTGGTTTCGATACAGAACGATCAACGGTAAACGGTGGAGCCAAAGCAGATAAATTGGATGATGAGGATGAAGATCCTCCTCCATTACCGTAAGGCCCAAAACCCATCATCGTCGTCTCATCAATTCATAATAACTGGTTCGAACTGATCAAAATTCAAAACCCACCAACAAAAATAAAGTTATGTCACGTTCAGAGATAATCTAAAAAAACACGTAGGATTCTTGATAGTAAATAAATGACAAAATACAATGATCATAAAAACCCATATGCATAATCTAATTTAACTAGCTAAATAATTAAAAACGTACCAGAATCTTAACGCAAAGGACCCAACAAGACAGAGAATTGAAACGGAGCAGTGTTTGTCGTGTTGTATTGGGGATAGTCCCCTCAACTAGAAAAGAAGAAAACGTTGGAGTAGCTGTAGCAAGTGTTTTAACTCGTCTTATTGCCCTTTTATATTTTTCTTGTTTTGCGCTAATTTTTAAAGGGTGAATTACTATAAGTGACACGTGTTTTGACAAAATTTAAAAAGATAATATTTTTTAAAATATTTGACCAAGTGACATTCTCTTAATTTCTGCCATTAATTTTAGTAAAAATAGTAAATTAATTATAAAATAATATTTTTGTTCCTACTTATTTTTAATTTTTAAAATAGAAAAATATTTAAAAAAAATTAAATCTAAGTCCAATTAACAAGGCATTTTTGGGTTAAATCAAATAATTTTTTCTAAAACAAATTTTCTTGTTGAATTAAGTTGATTTGTGAACATAAAGAAACAATCTCTTATGAATTATAAAGTATTATATAAATCTAATATTTTTTATCTCTTTAACTTTATTAAAAAGAAAATTATTTATTTTCAATTTTACCCTAGACCGATTAAAGTTAATGGTAAAAATTAACGGAATGTCACTCGTTCAAGTATTTTCAAAACATGTGTCTTTTTTTCTTTTTTAAAAAAAAATTGTCAAAACATGTGTCACTTAGAGGTAATTAACCCATTTTTAAATAGGGTGGTGAGTGTTCAACCCATCAATTTCTTCTGCACATTCTCCATTAATTAAAAATTTTATTAACTAAATAATGTTTTATAAAATACTTAATTAATCTTATCTTTTCTCTCTTCTCAATTTCACAAAATTTTATCAATTCATTTGCATATATAATTTTGCTGCAAAAAATTAGTATTGTTAACTACGACGAATAAAACCCACCATTTAAAAATGAATTTCAATAAATTTTTATAATTCATAAAAGTTAACAAATATCAAGAAATTATTTTTTATCAAACACAAAGTTAATGAATGTCAAGAAAAAAATCGTGTACATAGAAAGCATAAATACAGTTCAGGATGTACAAATAAAGGTTTAAAAAAAGAAAAAAAAAATTAAAAGAGAGTGAAGTGTTTAGTTTGCATAATTGAGAGTAGAAAGAGAATATGCAATTGAGAGTAGAAAGAGAACGTGATTAGTTGAGATTTTAAAATTTTAAAATTTTAAAATTTCAATAATGAATATATTTTTAAAAAATTGATTTAGAGAGAAATTTGATAGATTTAAATAGCCCTACCCTTTCAAATAAATCCTTAGTTTTTCCATAATTTATTCACACTCGTTTTATGCTTTTATTACTTTTCTTGTAAGTGTGACTATTTACATTTGTTGAGTGTTGAAGAATACATATTTACAAAGGGAAAATTTTTTATTTTACGGTCCAAATCTCACTAATATTTTCACTTTCATGTATTTAAATCCTTTAAACTTTGTTTGTGTGTATTTTGTTATAATTTGAGTATTTTATGGGTATTTTGATCATTTCATAATTAACAAGAAATTGGATAGCAAAACCAATAACATTTTTGCACTGATAATAGCTAAAAACCTTAGGAAGGGCAAAATCATAATTTTATGATTCGGTGGACCAACTGAAGTGGCATTAATTGATAATTTGACATTGACTGATAACATGGCAACATCCTATTGGACCAAAAAATGTTGATGTGGTATTGACCGATAACGTGGCAATATCCTATTGTACCAAGAATGCTAACTTGGCATTGGGCGATGATGTTGTAGCATAGTATTGGACCGGATGATGTGTTCCAGCCAATCAGAGCTTGTCATGTGACGCAATCTTAAGCACCAAATTGTTTTCATCCGATGGCCATAATTTACTCATTGTATCTATAAATAGGGGGCTCCCCTTAATTTGACATCTTTGAATCCAAATTTGAGCTCGACTTTGTGTAATTCTCACTCTATCATATATTTTCTACGTACTTTAATAAAATTACCAATTTCAAGTCTAAGTTAAAGGTGAAGTCTCAACATGATCCATGTACTTAATTTGGTAAGTTTATTTTCTCTCTCTTTAATTTATGTGGTTGTTTTGACTCATTGTTGATAGATAGTGTATTTTTGTAATTTTTTTTCTCTGATTTATGTTGTTGTTTTGACTCATTGTTGACAGACAATGTATTTTGTCTAAATTTTGCACGGTATACTAACTCCCTAGTGAAAGATCATTACTATCTGGCACAATGAGCACTTTATATCATATCTATTAGAAAGAAAATCCAATTTAGTATTTATGGATCGTCTTGACTTAGTATTGACAAAGAGTACATCTAAGTTATTTAATGCATAGTTTTGTCACGTTGTCAACAGAAGGATTATTATCATCTGGCACAATATGTTATTGACATTATACTTAGCATAAAATCATTACCCTTTAGCGTACTAAGCACTTGATACTATATTTATTGGAGTGGGGCTTATGAGGAGTGTAACTATTTCCTCATAAATTAATTGGAACTAAAAAGAAAATATTAAGCCCATGGTGAATCCAGAGACTCAATCGTTTTATTTGAATTATTTTCATCTTTTTATTTTAAATCTTAGTACTACACAAAAAAGAAAAATCATCTCTAGCCAATTCACTTACAACTTAGAAAATTAACCTTGTGCATAATTAAATTTATCTCCTCGTGGTATCGATAATCATCACCATAAATCTATACTATAATAGATTCGTGTACTTGTGAGTAAAATAAAATTTGCTCAACAAAATTCTAAAATCTATTTTGAACAATTTATTACTTTGAATACGCATTTGTTAAATTAAATTTTTTTTTGCATACTCTTTTAAATACCCCAAAAGTTCTCTTTAATTACTTATATTACTTTCAAAACCTAAAATTATTCAAGGCACTTAAAGAAATTTCTTGAAAAATTTAGCACATATTTACAACAATAGAATCAAGAGAAATTTGAAGCACTACAACAAAAAAGGGTTTTCAAGAGGAAAAAAATTGTTTCTAAAACATAAAATTTTCATCGTTAAAGGCCATAGCAACGAAACAATTTTCGTCACTATTTTGTCACGACAGGAGCGTCATTATTGATTTTAGCGACGAAATGGTTTTTAGCTCAAAATTAATTTCGTCGCTAAATGTCTCTTTTTTAACGACAAATACAATCATCACCTAAAGCATAAAGAGTTCATAATTTATGTGTTGCGAATATAACTTTTAGCGATGAATAATTTGTTGCTAAAAACACTTAATTTTGGCTGAAAATAATTTGCCTTTTATTTTTTAAAATTTCATGTTAGTCAAGATAAATTTTAAAATTTGTAGCTAAAAATATACATTTAGCGATGAAATTATAAATATTACTAAAGGTCTAAAATTTTGGTGGAAATTTAATTGTTTTAGATCTTAAACCAATAACTTTTAGCAACGAACTCATAATTTCATAGCTAAAATACACATTTAACAACGAAAACTAAATTTAGTCACTAAAGGTCTAAAAGTTTGGTGAAAAGTTAACTGCTTTAAATCTTTAAACGAATATTTTCAACGATGAATTTATAATTTTCATCAGTAAAAAAAACCCATTTACTGATGAATTTTTAATTTCATCGCTACACATTTAGTGATGAAATTTACATTTCGTCACAAACGGTCTAAAATTTGGACTTTATGTTGAATATTCAAAGGAATATTTTTAGCAACGAACATATAATTTGGTCACTGAAAATAAACATTTAGCTATGAACTCTCAAGTTTGTTGCTAAAAATACACATTTAGTAATGAACTAATAATTTCATTGCTATAAGTATATCTGGCGAGATTGGACATTTTATAGTGATGAAATCATTTATCACTAAATCTTCAGTGGCGAAAGTTGTTTAGGTGCAAAAATTAGAATTTGATGACAAATATCTTGTAGCTACATAGAACAATGTCATCACAAAAAAATAACTTATGGCGACAAAGATAATCATTGCAATAGTACTAAATTTCGTCGCAAAAAGTTAATGTTTTCGAGACAAAAATGAACTTTGTCTCCAAATTGCCTCTTTAATAATGAAAAAGTCATTGCTAAAAACCTGAAATAATTATTAATTTTTTCTGCGAAAGCTTTTTTTGTCGCTAAACTATACTTAAGATGATGAAAAAATTTCATCTCAAACTATCTAGATTGAGGTCATCACCGACTCCATATCTGACGTCAATGACTCAAGGGGATGGAGCCCTAAAGAGCTGAGCGAGGAAATGCATGAAAGAGATCTTGAGCAGCAACAATTGATTTTTATGGATAGACCTGCAAATTCACATGGAATACGTCAATGCTCAGGAAATATCACCTGAAGCATACTATCAAGAACTCTGTTCTAACTTACTTTGCTTGCTTGTAATCTTATCTTATATGTCTGTAAATATTGTGTGACTATTTTCTAGGGACCTTAGAGTTACACCCTAGTAAGTTATCCTTTTAAAAGATTTCATTATCTTTTAAAAGATTTCATTATCTCCTCAGAAAGCATGAGGATAGATTACTTATCATAAATCCTCTTTTTAAAGTGATTAAATGATTTAGCTTGTCCTACATGGATGATTGGTCTGTTATCACCATATGAATAACTGTTTTATTGTCATCAATTATTTGTCATTTGTAGAATTTTAAGATATTTGATTCAATTGAATACAATGTTAGAGATTTATACTATTTGAACACATAAAAAACATAGGTGGAGCACCTAACTTATCCCAATTAAGATGATTTACTCAAGGTCAGAAACTAGCATAGTTGGAATACTTGACTTGTTCTGATCAAGGTGATTTGCTCAAAGTTAGAAACTAGAATAATTGAATTATATACCTAACTTGTCTTTATCCAGAAAATCTATTCAAGGCTAGAAACAATAGAACACCGAATGAATGTTGGACTTTAGAAGAGACTTAAGAGGGCCACGATCAACAAAGGGAAGACGGTCTGAGAAGGCCCTACAGCATAAAATCTTCATTGAATGATAGTGAGGTACCCTTGGACCTTTTAATAAACGCTTTATTCCCAATCCTCTCACTTAAGGAATGTGAGGAAAAATTGATAAAAAGGATCATAAGCATGCTTATAAGAATTAACCACATTAAAAAACAAGTCATTGAGATCACTTAAATTTTAAACCTATGGGAAAAATTATGATGGATCTCGACCAAGGAATTATGATGACTTTGTTAGTTTTACCTCAACACAAGATTCATAATTATATTTCATATTAACTTAGAAAATGGGTATATAATTTATGTTAGTTAACTTACATAAGGCATTATATAATTAACATGTCCTAGTTGACTAGGCCATAGATTAAAAGTCTCATGAAAATAAGTAAAAGAACTAGCTTTATTATTCTTTGGCTTCATAACCATTAAATCAAGCTTTACCAACCTATCTAATACATATCTTTTTCCCATATACATCCCATTCTAAGGCAAAAATACTTTATTAAACTCAAACACCATCTAGAATCCATTCTTGTTTAAAAATATAGACACAAGATTCTTGCTAATTTCTGGCATGTAGAAAACATTGTTTAGAGTCAGCTCTTTTCCAGAATTCATCTTTAAAATCACCTTCTTTGGGCTCTATCTTAAACATGGCTGAATTTCCCACATATAGCGTTTTCACCATTTCTGATAGGTTCAGACAAAATGAACATTTCCTTATCTGAGCATACATTTCTAGTTGCACTAATATGAATCCACAATTCTCTTGGATTGGAACCCATCAGATTCATTTCAGGAAACATCATAAAAAGATTAATGTCTAAAACATCTTGTGGGATGCCCTTTAGCAAATTAGCTTTTTAGAGTCTCTTCTTCGGCAATCTGCATTATGAAGCTTTATAACACATTTGATCACAATTGATGCATTTCTCTAGAAATTTGGTTTGTTTCTTAGATATTCCTCCTTTCGAACCAACTTGTCCTTGTTAGCTTTCCTCTTATTGTACCCAACTTATTCTTGTTGGCCTTCTTATTCTTGTTACTCTGACTATAGTACATAATATTTGTCTTAGCCACAGAAATGATGCATTTCTTATAATTATTTTATTGTTTTCTTCAACTTGAATTTTAATAATTAGATCTTTAAGATTCATTTCCTTTCTCTTGTGCTGTAGATAAGTCTTAAAACCTTTCCATGTTGAAGGCAGCTTCTCAACGATAATAGCCACTTGAAAATTTTCACTCAAATCCATCTTCTCGGTATAAATTGCCAACAAAGTTATCTACAAATCTTGAACATAACTCATAACAGTTTTATAGTCCACTATCTTATAAACTTGGAAGTGACCTATGATAAACTTCTTAGTGTCATTATCCTCTATTTTATATTTATATTCTAATGAATCCTACAGTTCATTAGTTATCTTCTTTCTAGCATATACATTGTACAAAGAATCATTGAAGTCATTCAACTTATAGTTTTTACAAAGGAAATTAGAATGATTTCAGACATCAATTGCATTGATTATTTGGACATCAGCTTCACTTTTTCAAAGTATTGGAGCATCTTTCTTTAAGAACTTACAAGATTCAATATGGTCAAGTGAAAGAACATTTCATGTTGTCACCTTTTAAACTTGGCTAGTGAATTTCTCAGGTTTTTTTACATGAGGAACAACCACAAAGGTAGCAACACCAACTCCAGCACTTAACACAATAGGAATCATAGCAAGACGAAGGTTTAAAAGTTCTAGCTTGTTAGCTTTTATCAATTGCCATTTTAATAAAAATTCTATTTTAAAATTATCATTATTAGTAAGTGATGTAAGACAACACATTTTTTTTTTATAAAAATACAATATTTTAGGTTCTAAAAAATGAGGCTGATTTAGATAAAATGTGTAATTTTATAGATTTTCTCAGCCTTCTAGTGAGTTTACAGATAAGACGGCCTTTTGATGGCGAGGATAGGGCTAATCCGATGGATGGTAGAGGGGTTGCAATTACAGTCGAGTCACTTTTTTTGGGGCTTTAATTACCTCTTTAAGGATTTTTTAAGAGAGTGTGTTATGTTTTTTATGTAGCCCTAGTTAAGTTGTCTAGGCATTATTTATTGAGTTGATTTTCGTGTATGTACTCTGGAGAAAGCAGTTTGGTAGAGAACATTCGACATGGTTATTGTTGTGGATGTTCTAGAAATGAGGTTATTGTGATGGTGACGTGGCTGATTTAATGACCTGCAGCGATTGGAGGTGACTTTTATTTTTGGGTCAGGAGGTGTCATGACCCAACCTAGACGTGCTAAGATAATGTGTTATGTTTTTTATGTAGCCCTAGTTAAGTTGTCTAGGCATTATTTATTGAGTTGATTTTCGTGTATGTACTCTGGAGAAAGCAGTTTGGTAGAGAACATTCGACATGGTTATTGTTGTGGATGTTCTAGACATGAGGTTATTGTGATGGTGACGTGGCTGATTTAATGACCTGCAGCGATTGGAGGTGACGTTTATTTTTGGGTCAGGAGGTGTCATGACCCAACCTAGACGTGCTAAGATAATGTGTTATGTTTTTTTTATGTAGCCCTAGTTCAGTTGTCTAGGCATTATTTATTGAGTTGATTTTCGTGTATGTACTCTGGAGAAAGTAGTTTGATAGAGAACATTCGACATGGTTTTTGTTGTGGATGTTCTAGAAATGAGGCTGTTGTGATTGTGACGTGGCTTATTTAATGACCCACAACAAGGATGTTAATATATTTAGGATTGCCACATCCCACTACTTTTGGGATCACCACTGGTTTGACACAATCAGTGATTGCAGGTGACATTCATTTTTGGGTCAGGAGGTGTCATGACCCAACCTAGACCTACTAAGATAGTGTGTTATGTTTTTCGATGTAGCCCTAGTTAAGTTGTCTAGGCATTATTTATTGAGTTGATTTTCCTGTATGTACTCTGGAGAAAGCAGTTTGGTAGAGAACATTCGACATGGTTATTGTTGTGGATGTTCTAGAAATGAGGTTGTTGTGATGGTGACGTGGCTTATTTAATGACCTGCAGCAAGGATGTCAATATATTTAGGATTGCCACATCCCACTACTCTTGGGATCACCACTGGTTTGACACAATCAGTAATTGGAGGTGACGTTCACTTTTGGGTCAGGAGGTGTCATGACCCAACCTAGACTTGCTAAGATATTGTTCGTTTTGTGCCTTAATAAGACTAGTACAGTCTTGTTCCTACGGTGCCTATACACCCAAAACGCGTCTTGCCAATTAAGGTGTGGATCACCCCTTATAAACCCAATATCTCTCCCATACTTTGTTGAAGTGGGATTTGCCTAGGGTGTTATATGCACCCCCCTTAGGGACTCAGCATCCTCACTGGGGTTTGCCCCACTATCGTTTAAGAGGATACACAGAGCCGCTTTGATACCATCTATCATGACTCAACCCATACCTGGCAAGATATTGTCCACTTTGGACCTTAAAAAAGATAGCAAAGTTTTGTTCCTGGGTCGCTTATACACCCCAAAATAAATCTTGCAAATTAAGGTGTGGATCACCCCTTATAAACCTAATATCTATCTTGTTATTTGTCGATGTGAGATTTGCCTTAGGTGTTACATGCACCCTGCTTTAGGGATTCAGCATCCTCGCAGAGGTTTGTACCACCATTGTTCAAGAGAACACGTGGAACTGCTCGTGTACTGTTGGTTATTTTTTTTTCAATTGATATTGATGTCAATGTGCAAGTATACACAACGAGTAATAAAATGATGATTATTCACAATCATTTCCACAGGAACTGATGTTACTAGAAAGGCTACAACAACCACGATAGTGTAAACTTCTTTTATTTCAAAAAAGAAATAAATGCAGTACTGAAGTAAATTAAATTAATTGCGTAAAAATAATTTAATGGGAATGAGGTAGCTGAATGATCAAACACTCTTTATGGGTTGACTGTTTTGTTAAATCAACACTAGTTGCTACAACAATTCCTACAGCACTGGGCAGAATTATTTTGCATCCTCAACTGTCGCTTGTTAGACTTCTTATACCCTTAAACACCTTAACGATGACCAGTTGTTATTCCACCTAAGGTATGACATTATGAACATACACTCTCTCTACCCTACAAGGTGAATTCCTATGTCTAATTCTTCAAAAATCTTAATTCAAATATAGCCCTTTTGGGACTCAAGTGTTCTCAGTTCAGGAAACTTAAATTAAGATCAAATATTACTCTAATAATTTCCACTAAGACATGCCCTTTTGCGGCTCTCTCTTAACTTGAACCATTAAATGGGTGGTCAACCGAAATAATGATTATAATATAAGCTATTAGAGCAAAGTGCTACAACAATCTTGCAGCAACTCATAAGAACAGTCAAAAACCCATTTAGAAATTTTGTAACTCAACTACAACCGAATTCAGTTCATACCTTGAAAAAGAAAAACAAAGAGTAAAATATTAGCTATGAAATACATTGGCTCAATCAAAAAGTAAGAAAAAGAATAAGTAAAGAACGATGAAAATTGAATCCATAATAGTTCTACTGGTTTTCTTCACTGGTGCAAACTTGCTTTCCCGTGAACTCTGATTTTTCCTTTTTTTCCTCTTGATTCCTTCAATGTTAATTCGCCACCCCTTTTTCATTTAATGCGTGTTATTTATATATCTGAAAACGAGAGTAAACATAAGCTTAGGGCGCACATAAGTCAGATTAGGAAACTGCAGATCGCGATTTTGCATATATCCCGTGCTAAATTTTCTCTGTCGTTGTTCCAGATTGCTACAGTAATGGCTGCTCCAGCAATGGCTACAGCACTACATTGTTCCAGATTTTGTTTCAATTCTTATGTAGCCATGTTCTTCCTCATTTTTACGAGCCTGTTGCAATAACATTCCTTCCGTGCAAAATAAGCTTCTGGACACCTACAATTATGCACACAATTTGAGCACAAATTACTCTAAATCAAGCAAAATTTATTAAGACTAAATTAAAATGAATGTTTATGCAAAATGTAACAAAAATGCAATAGAAATACGTCATTTACTCTCTAAGTAATCTTGATTTAAGTCTAGAATTGCCATAATAACTCTCATTTCATATAGTTATCATATACCACCTATCATGACCCAACCCAGACTTGGCAAAATATTGTCCACTTTAAGCCTTAACAAGGTCAACATGGTTTTGTTCCTAGGGCTCCCATACACCTGAAATGCGTTTTGCTAATTAAAGTGTGGATCATCCCTTATAAACCTAACATTTCTCGCGTACTTTGTCGATGTGGGGTTTGCGTAGAGTGTTATAGGAGGTTTTTACGTATTCACCTAGTCTCATATGAGTTCTTTCCCCTTTTTGTTTCCCCTTGTGGACTGGATTGTTTGTTTTAGTAGTTTTGTCTCTATCTTCTTGCGTGAATCCTTTATCTTGTAGAGGATGAAGGGTTGGAGGCAAGCCCACAAGGTATGAGTTTAGTTTTCAAACTTGTTAGGAAGCTAAAGGGGATAGTCAATGTGAAGACTTAGGGAGCTTTATAGTCGAGGATAGGATCTAGGGATCGGGCTTGTGTTCGGTCGATACTGGGGGGGCTCCGAAATAAAAGGTGTTGGAGACCTCCATATTTTATGTCACTTATCCACCCTACCTGAGGGAAAGCTCCCTAGCCATACGGTGATCGTCTCTGGATAGTTTGGAGACCGTCTCTTGTAGTTGGAGGATTATCCCTGGTTGCCTTGGGCTGCTTATTCCATTTTGAGCTAAAAGCATTTACTCCTTTTGGTTTTCTTTTTCACATCATGTTGGCGATGTTCTGACTTCCTTTCTCTTCTATGATTTTTGCTAGATAACTTTTCCAATGAAGGCATGTTAGAGGCTAGAAAGGCTTCTAAGATGCCTAAAGAGGGCCTTTAGTTCCACCCATGAGGCTGGTAGTTCGGCCAAGAGATCCTTCGTGGAATGCGTGGAAGAGTAATGCCTTGTTTTTATTTCACGAGGTCCTTCCAAGAAGGCTTCCTTATTTACTCCGGTGAGTCTCCTTAAGGATCTTCCCTTTCGACACAGGGCTCGACTTGGGACTGATACAAGAAAGAGGCCAATTACAGAAGATTCTTTCGTGGTCGATGATGATATGAGTATCCTCATCCTTGTGGAGGCTGCATAGAGGAACCTTAAGCTTAAGTTTCAAGGCTTTGTTAGGAAGGCCATAAATTGCTAGTTGTTTGAAAAGGCCAGAAAAGGTTTCCTCCAGGTTAGCCGAAGTCTAGTCAAATTTTATTTTTTTTGTTTTTAGCTTGCTGTCGTCTCACATAGGACCTTCTTATACCTTCTTTCCATTCTCTTTTTTTTTTTCTATTTCTTTTTTTTACATGCAAGTTGCCATGATCCACACCCGCATCTTGAACGGGATATTGAAACACAACTTTGAATTATCAGCGGAGGTGATCAAGCTCTGAAAGAAATTGACCGACCTTCAGATGAAGTCTCATGAGGAGAGGAACTCCCTTATAGAGTAGCTTAAATTTTGTAATGAAAAGGGCTAAGAAGGCTAAGGGGAAGGCACTTGACTCAAAGTAGCATGCTAAGTGTATGGTATTGAGCTATCTTTATGCCGCTGGGTCAGACTATTCTGAAGTAGTTATGGAAAAGTAACCTTTGCACTACTCATATGTCGAGGTAAAAAAGCTCTTTGAGACCTTGGAGCCCTCCTCAAGTCATTAGTGAGAGAGAGGGAATCCTTCCCAAGCCCTGAGGACGATCTTAGAGATGTCGATCCTCCCCATAGCTCGAGTCTAATTTCTGTTGATGGGCCAACGTTAGAAATGTAGGAAATGAGGGTTCTGCTAATGATAAAGATGCCAATGACACGATGCGTCAGGCTGGGGAAAAGAGGCATGACGACTATCTTGTTATGAGATCATGGGTTTGTTATCTTTAGTTTTATGCATTTGTAAATTGTTGCTATCTTGTGTGTGCTTTCATTCTATGCTTTTAGGACCTTGACATGTACTATATATTAGATTAACTTGATGGCAGGCCCAAACTTTTATTTGGACCAAGGTTTTTACCTCAAGTAGGCAATGTGATGACACTTTTATTTTAAATGTGGTATGTACTGCCTTTTTCTTCCTTCCTTTTCTTTTTCTATCGGGTCCCTTTTGAATTTTAATAGAACAATTGCCCTCTATATTGTGTTTCTTCGGTAAAGAGGATGACTATGCTTATAGTATGTATTTTATGTGTTATGCCTAGGGCATTTATATTATGTGTTGCACTCAAGACTCTTAGTCGGGGTTGGGGCATTTATTCTGTGTGTTGTGCTCGGGAGCTCTTTATTATGCTCGGGACGTCTGTATTTCGCCGCACCTGGCGGAATGTTTATTTTTGCATTTCCCAACGGGATATTTATTTTATTTACGGCATATAGGGCTCTTAATCGTGATTGGGGCATCTGTATTTCGCATTTTGGTGGGGCTTTTATTTTATCTACCGTGCTTAGGGCTCTTTGTCGTGCCAGGGGCATTTATTTCATGTGCCGTGTCTAGGGCTCTTCGTTGTGCTTGGAGCACTTATATTACCATTATGTGGGTTGGTCTAAATCATGCATGATTTTTAGAGATCATCTTGAATGAGCTCATCGTCATGAGGGGAGTCCCCCATTAGATGCCATGTGGGGTGTTCCCATCAGATGCCATGTGGGGTGTTCCCATCTTGCGTATGTGGGCTCATAAATAGTACTCTTATTGTGTGTTATTACCACGTTAGTATAGGAGACTCAAATTTAAGACATATATTTGCTGAATATTACTTTATTGTTAAAACATAAGGCGACACTTACGCCAGAGTAAGATGATTGTAGCATTAGTAGTTTTTAAAAAAGTTAAAGGCTAGTTATAGTAGCACAAGGCTGCCCCTTGATTACCACTAATATACAAAATATAAAATGAAAATATAATAGAAACTGTAGAGGTAATTAGAGATACGGGCCCCTTTTAAGATTGGCTGAAGAGAATGTCTCTGAGTCATTGATAATGCTTCCTGAGCTTAGTGGCATTCCATAAATGCTTGACTCTTCTTCCATCGAGGTGAAGTAGTGTTTGTACCCCGGATTTGAGCACTCGTTTAACTTTGTAGGGTCTCTTTCAGTTCATGCTAAGGGTACCATCCCTGAGGTTTATGGTGTTCTAGATGACCAGACGGAGCACGAGATCCCCTTTAATAAAATGTGGGGACAAACCTTCTTGCTATAGAAATTGGCAATTTGGTGCTAATATGCAGCAATTCTTAGTGCGATGTCAAGTCTTTTTTTTCTGCTTAGTCCACCACAACAACCAAAAGTTCTTTATTCCCGGCCTTGCTGAAATAGGTAACTCTGTGTGTAGGAACTCTCATTTTGGTAGGAATAACTGCATCTGTCCTATTCACTAAAGAGAAAAGAGTCTCTTATGTTAAAATGTTCTTCATAATGCGGTATGCTTATAAGACACTGGCTAGTCCTCTAACCATGATCATTTCTTGTCCTCTAGCTTCTTCTTTAAGAGGTCCTTTACAGTCTTGTTGATCGCTTGTACCTACCCACCTGCTTAAGGGTAAGTTGGGAAGGTCAAGCAATTGGCAATTCCTAAATTAATGCAAAAATTTTAGGACCTTTAATTGTCAATCTCAATCCCATTATCTAGGACGATCCCCTAGGGAATCTCAAAACATCACCAGATATTCTTCCAAATGAAGTCGGTGGTCTTTATCTTGATGATGTGGGCCAAAGGCATAACTTCTACCTACTTAGTGAAATAGTCGATATCTACGATTGTATATTTCACTTGCCTATTTCTCGTAGGCATGGGTCCAATGAGATCGACCGCCCACATAAGGGTTATTCCTTGTAGACTTTCTGTAAATTATGGCAGAATTTGAAAAAATATAGTTATCTTTATCCTGTAGTTGTTTTATATGATATGTTTCTATTTACTTGTTTTTTTTCAAATTTATCCCTAGAGTAAAGGGCTTTGTTAAGATAAAATTCCTAGTGTATGTTAGCTTCAAGCCTATATATATTCTTGTAATTAGTTGATTAATATAGAATAAAAAAGTGCAGTGTTTACTGTTTCCTTCCTATATCTTGTTACATGGTATTAGAGCAAGGTTTTTAGTTGAAGGAAACCATGGTAAAAACAACCATAACTGGTACAAGTAGGAGTATTGACTTTTCAAAATTTGCTGAAACATCTTAGATTTCTTCTCAGTCAACTCCTACAATTGTTCCCACTGTAATTATTGAAAATACATCACTTCAAATCACATCTTACAAACTCAACGGAAAGAACTTTCTTCAATGGTCTTGTTATGTTCAAATGGTAATTCGAGGGCGTGGAAAACTTGGCTATCTTCTTAGACAAAAACAAAGGCCAGATGAAAATGATCTTACATTTCAAACATGGGATGCTGAAAATTCTATCGTGGCATGGCTGGTCAACTCAATAGAACCAATCATTGGGAAAATATATTTATTTTACCAAACAGTTGCTGAATTGTAGGAAGCTGTCAAATAAGTTTTCTTGGATTTGGAAAATTCATCACAGATGTTTGATTTGAGGAATATGGCTCGTAACTTTAAACAAGGTCACATAGATGTAACCCATTATTTTAATTTTCTGACGAATCTTTGGCAAGAATAAGATCTATTCAATGAGTGTGAATGGAGTTGCATTGATGACAGTGCTCGATAAAAAAAACTGATGGATAAAGATCGAATTTATGATTTTTTGGCTGGTCTCAATAAGGAGCTTGATGATGTTCGTGGTCAACTTTGCACTAAACCATTTCCTTCCATTCGAGAAATCTTTGCTGAAGTTAGACGAGAAGAGAGTTGTAAACAATTAATGCTTGGTGAGCCAAAATCACTTACATCACTTAAAATGTCTGCTTTAGCTGGTCAGGGATCTAATAAGTCCAACAAAAGTGGCCAGTTGTGGTGTGATCATTGCCACAAATCTAATCACACTAAAGAGCATTGTTGGAACCTACATGGTAAAATGGCAAATTGGAAAGACAACAAAGGTAATAAGCGAAGTCCAAAAGTATTTTAATCTGCAACTGACACTAATTAAAGTGTTCAAAGGGAAGGTGTAAGCAGCGTGATTCCATTATTTACCAAAGAGCAACTTGAGCAGCTTCAAAAACTTTTAACTCCTATATCTTTGTCCTCTTTGGTTGCCCAAAAAGGTATTTTCCCAACAACTTTTCATGCTTCCACCAAGGCTTTTGATCCTTGGATCATTGATTTTGGTGCAACAGATCACATGACCGACTGCATTCATTTTTTTCCCATCTTATTCTCCTAGTTCAAGACATTTTAAAGTAAAGATAGCTGATGGTTTACTTTCAGTTGTTGCAAGGATGGGAACTATAAATATTACTCCTGGCAAATTTCTCAAATTAGTTCTTTATGTTCCTAAATTATCTTGCAATCTACTTTCTGTTAGCAAAATCATTAAAGATCTTAATTGTGTTGTTAATTTCTCGTATTCCTCTTGTAAATTTTAAGACCTAATTTTTGGGAGGAGGATTAGCAGTGCTAGGGAACACGAGGGACTTTACTATTTTGAGGATCTTAACGTGAATAAACAAGCTCATACTGCTGACTGTGGATCTCTTTATATGTTTAGGGAACAAGAAATAATATTTTGGAATCGTAGGATAGGTCATCCTAGTTTTTCATATTTAAGAAATTTGTTTCTTGAATTATTTCGTAATAAAGATTCTGTTATGTTTCATTGTGAAGTATGTCAACTGGCTAAACATCAGCGTTATTATTTCCCTTTTCAATCATACAAACCTTCTAGACCTTTGTAATGATTCATAGTGACATATGGGGACCTTCTCGTGTCTCGAACTTTACTGGCATAAAATGGTTTCTTACTTTTATTGATGATCACACACAAATATATTGGGTGTATCTATTAAAGGATAAATATGAAGCAGCACAAACCTTTAAAAATTTTCACTTCATAATCCAAACACAATTCTAAGCCAAAGTACATATTTTACGTACTAATAATGGTAGAGAATATTTTAACACTTTTCCTAGTCAGTTTCTTTCTCACCATAGTATTATACACCAAAGTTCTTGTGTTCATACTCCACAACAAAATGGTGTCTCCGAATAGACAAATTGTCGTCTACTTGAAGTAGCACGATCTCTTATGTCCACTACCAATGTACCTTAACAATTCTAGGGAGATGTCAAAATTAATTGGAAGCGTTTCTCCAATATTCTATGGAGATCTCTTATGTCCACTTGACATGTTTCTCCAATATTATTCACAAACCCGAATATATACGAATCTTCCATTTAAAGTGTTTGGTTGTACTTTATTGGTCCATGTCCATAGTTTGGCTCAAACAAAGCTAGATTCTAAAGCTTATAAGTGTATTTTTTTAGGTTGAGTTTCAAAAAAGTTATCGGTGTTATTCTCCTAAACAACACAAATATTTTATTTCTATGGATGCCACTTTTTTGAAACTCGCCATTTTTATGCCTAGAATTCCCTTTAGGTGGAGAGTTCTAATGAAGGGAATTTTTTGGAAGCGTTCTTGCCATCTCCAAATTTTCCCTAGTCTTCAAAATTATTATCTCCATCTAAACTCACTCCTATTCAGCCATATTAGTCTCAATAATATATGTCTTCATCAGAAACAACTCAAAATTCATCTCAGCCAATAAAGTCAACGATGAAAATTTCATATCAGGGGGAGAAACATAGCAACAACAAGAGTTATGTATTTATTCATGATGGAATAGTTCACAAAGAGTTGAGGAACCTGTTCATTGACAGCACTATCAAGAGACCGAACTGGATGAAGAAATACAACCTTAAAATACTGTTCTTAAACTTGAAATTGATGATCTTGATGTTCCTATGGCCTTAAGAAAGGGGGTTAGATCTTGTGCTCAATATCCTATTTCTAATTATGTGGCCTATGACCGGCTGTCACCTTCTTTTCGAGCATTTGTCACTAATCTTTCAGGTGTACAAATTTCAAAGAATATTCAAGAAGCGTTAGAAGACTTGAAGTGGAGATAGGCTGTTATGGAAGAGATGAGGGCTCTGGAACAGATGGGAACATGGGAACATGGGATTTGGTACAAAAACCAAAAAGGAAGGTTCCAGTGGGTTGTAAATGGGTTTTTACTGTTAAGTATGGGTCTGATGGATCAATAGAGAGGTATAAGGCACGACTAGTAGCAAAGAGGTTTACTCAGACATACGGGATCGATTACCAGGAAACATTTGCTCCAGTTGCTAAATTAAATACAATTTGAGTTCTATTATCCTTGGCTGCAAACTTGGATTGGCCACATCAACAATTAAATGTTAAGAATGTTTTTCTTAACAGAGACTTGGTAGAGGAAGTTTACATAGAGTTGCCACTTGGATTTGATAAGGAAGGAAGATGACTAGTGTGTAAATTGAAAAAATCACTTTATGTATTGAAACAGTCACCTAGAGCTTGGTTTGACATATTGTTTCTGGCTATACGATAACAAGGTACAAACAAGCTCAGACAGACCACACATTATTTTATAGACACAGGGGTGGGAAGATTACTGTTCTTATTGTTTTTGTTGATGATATAATCTTGACTGGGAATGATATTATTGAAATGAAGAGATTGAAGAAAATTCTTGTAACATAATTTGACGTAAAGGATGTTAGATCCCTAAGATACTTTCTAGGTATGGAAGTGGCAAGAAATAACATAGACATATCTGTTTCTCAAAGGAAATATGTTATAGACCTTTTGAAAGAAACATGAATGATAGGTTGTAAGCCTTTAATGGATGTAAATTTGAAGTTAGTAGACTTAAAAGGCAATATTCCGGTTAAGATAGGGAAATATCAGTGACTTGTTGGGAAACTCATCTATCTTTCCCACACTAGACCTAATATTGCTTTTGCGGTTTGTGTTGTAAGTCAATTTATGCATGCTCCATGAGAGGAACATATTGAGGTTGTTTATTGTATCCTAAGGTATTTTAAAGGAACTCTAAGAAAAAGGTCTTCTCTTCAAGAATAATAAGGCAAAAAGTGTTGAAGCCTTCACAGATGCTGATTGGGCTAGTTCAATTGAGGATAGAAGATCTATGTCAGGCTATTGCACATTTGTATGGGGGAATTTAGTAACTTGGAGAAGTAAAAAGTAGTTAGTTGTGGCAAGAAGTAATGAAGCAGAGTTCAGAGCAGTGGCTCAAGGTATCTATGAGTTGTTATGGCTGAACTATTATTAGAGGACCTAAAAATCACAGATATTCAACCTACAGATATTTCTCATAATCCAGTGCGTCATGATAGAACTAAGCATGTTAAGGTTGACCGACATATCATCAAGGAGAACATAGAAGAAAGAGTAATTTCTATAACATATGTGCCTACATCTCAACAAGGTGTAGACTTTCTTACTAAAGGATTAGTCAAATTGGTGTTCGAAGGGTTAGTAGACAAGCTAGGAATGTTTAATGTTTTTTGTCCATCTTGAGGGGGAGTGTGGAAGAATTTAAAAAAATAGATTATCTTTATCTGGTGGTTGTCTTATATGCTATGTTTCTATCTACTTGTTTTTTTTATTTTCAAATTTATCCATAGAAAAAAGGGCTAAGATAAGATTCTTAGTCTATGTTAGCTTGAAGCCTATATATATTCTTGTAATTAGTTGATTAATATAGAATAAAAATGTGAAGTGTTTATTATTTCCTTCCTATATCTTGTTACATAGACTCTCTCATTTTCAAATTTCTATTGAAGATTTTAAGAGTTCTTCTTTAATTGTAGGGACTAGCATACAAGGCCTTCTTATGAAAATGCTTCATATAGTTGTCTAATGACTCACCTTCCTTTTTCATGATCCGTGATAAGTTTGAGGATCTTTGTTGTTTCGTTCTTGTGTATCAAAACTGGTGAGAAAGTCCCACTGTAGTTGCTCCCACGATGAGACGCATGTGGTAGGATGGCTTTTGAACCACACCTTGGCAGCATCCTTCAAGGTGTGGGGAAAAGATCAATAGATGGCGTTGTTGGTGATGTACTTGATAGCTGTCCGGGCATTGTAGTTCTTTAAGTGCTTGGTGGGGTTGATACAAGCTTCATAGGGAGGCACTTGAGGCATATTGAAGTCTTTTAGGGTGTTTGTTCTTTACTTTGAAATAGGAGAGTTGAGAGATGCAAGAGGAAGATCCTTAGAGGTGGTCTCTTTTGGCTTTCCCACCTTGTCCACCTTGCCGCAGAGATGTTGTAGTTTGGCCAGCATGTCATCAGTAAGTACTTGATTTTCGGCCAACTCGTCTTCGTCTCATTAGTGCTTGGCATTCAACTTTCATAAAGGTTAGCAAAGACTGGCTAGGGAAATTGTTTCGGCCTTCTTCCGATGCTGTAGCTTGTGGCTATAAAGCAAGCATCTCCATTGTGTGCGTGTACCCCTAGAGTTATTTTGGGGGTCTGCTTAGCCTTGCTTTGATGGATGGGGCTGCTAAAGTGGTGGCATTCAGTGTAAGTGATGACTCCATTTAGTAAGATAGGGGTGTAGAACCTTGGAGGACGACTTGTATGAGCTGTTGGACAATATCTCGAGTTAAAGTTTTCTCCTTACTTTTTGGGCCTGCTTTAGTTGAGGCTTTTGACAACATATATCAAAGCATAAATTATGTATCATAGCTGTTTATACATTGTAATTAGGAGTATCTATAATTTCCTTGTTTATATAGATCTAATTACTAGAAATTAGCCTAGATTTGGTTGATGCAATAGCTGAAAATCAGCCTTGTAAATCTCTACAGTTTCTATTTAATGAGAGGAACTCTCACAATGAGAGATATTCAATCCAATTGATATGGTATTAGAGCCATAATTCAAAATTTTAGAAAATCTTCTTGTGAGTCTAAGATCTTGGTTTTGGGTAGATTTCTGGTATTCTTGTTGAGTGTTATTTCTGGTTGTGAACTCTTAGGTTAGTTGATTTGCTTTACTTCTTGTTGCATTTGGTGAGTTGCGGGTAACATGTCAACTAGCAACATGGAAAATTTTGGTGTGCGTTTCACGGGTAAGAATTATTCTATCTGGGAATTTCAGTTTCGATTATTTATCATGAGAAAGGAACTCTGGGGTCACATCGATAGTAGTGATCTAGCTCTCACTGACCCTCCTAAATTGGCTCAGTGGCAAGTCAAAGATGCTAGAGTCATGACATGGATTGTGGGATCAATTGATCAATCACCCGTTCCCGATCTAAAGCCACGTAAGACAACTATAGACATGTGGGAGTATTTGAAAAAAAAATTATAATCAGGACAATACAGCCAAACATTTTCAGTTAGAGTACGAGATTGCTAGGTACTCTCATGGTGATCTCTCCATTCAAGATTATTTCTCTTCATTTCGGAACTTATGGGTAGAATATGTTGACATGATTTATGTCCAAGTACCAGTTGAACTCTATCATGCTGGAACCCAAAGCTAGAATGTATTTATTTGAGAGAAATGAATAGATAATTATTTGAATTTGTATGTTTTGCAAATGAAATTGGATGCCAATTTATAGAATTCGTGGAAGGCAATATGGTCAGGAAAATATGCACTAACCTTTGAATTTAAAATGCTAATTTAATTTTTGAAATTTAAATCTATAACAATTGTAATTATTTGTAATCTTTAATCACATGTAGCAGCTTAAAATAGCTGTATTTTTCCTTGAACATAGAGATAATAACATATAATAACTTACAGATGTTAGAAGATTGAAGGAAAATAAATCCTGCACAAGATAGAGCCAAACTAACCCAAAATTCCTACAAATACAACTAAGGAGATGATTAAATTAACCCCTAATTTTTAATTAAATTTAGAGCTCAACAAAAAAATACATAATAAAGAACAAGAAGAAATCAATTAATAAAATAGCTATAGAGTAAAATACCTCAGAATTCTGACTTTCATAATGAACCCACAACCTCGATATTAATTCCAAAAGATTATTATATTTTTTTCTTTAAAAAAAAAAAGAAAGACAATGAGTAGGAGAATTTTTCGCTAGCAGTGATCACTTTGTGGGGAAAAAATTAGGTAAAGATGGTTAATTGGATTCGTAGAGTATGCTTTCGGCATAATTGTATAATGAGATTTGGAGAGGGAAATATTGGCGTTGATAGAATGTCGGGTCACTGATATTGAGATGAAAATTTTTAAAGGAATATTGGAGTAATTCTTAAAAATATATAAATAGAATTACAAAAATAAATTAATAACAAAATAATATTCTTGCACTAAATTTGTTGCTAAAAATTAAAACCTTATTTATAGGGATGGAGAAAATTATCTATCTCTACATGTTATTTATAGTGACAGATTTAACCTTTTGCCATAAAATTTATACTGGGGGTGGGCAAAAACGAATTCGGATCGGATTCGGATCAATCCGATCGGATTTCGGATTGGGATAAAAACCATCCGAATATAATCTGAAATTAAATCCGATTCGATTAAGTTTGGATCAGATTCGGATCGGATGATTATTTCATATTAATTCGGATTCAGATCAGATTAATAGCTCCAGATTAAATTCGGATTAAATAAATATGTAAAGGAAAAAAGAAAACTAGTTATACAAACAAAAGCAAACACCTAGCACCAATTGTTAAGATTAAATGGGGGACGCAAAAGAAGAAGAATCAAAGATCAACAGACAACAGGCAGCAAGCGGGAGGATGACAGAAGATAGTAAGAACTGAAGATGATAGCAGCAGACAGCAAACAGTACTTACTGTCATCTTGGGATTAAATTCGAATTATATGCATATGTAAAGGAAAATAAAAGAACTAGTTAAACAAACAAAAGCAAAACACCCAGCACCAACTGTTAAGATTAAGGAAGAGGAAAAAAAACAGAAGAAAAATAACTGAAGATCAACAGACAACAAGCAGCAAGCGAGAAGATGACAGCAGATAGCAAGAATTGAAGATGACAGCAGCAGACAACAAGCAATACTTGTTGTCATCTTCGGTTGGTTGTTGTTACCTGGGATGTCATTGGCGCATGGAAGGGGGCGTCATCAACATGCAGCTAGTCGGCAGGCGCGAAGCTTGATGGCTAGGTTGGCTGAATCCGTGCCTTTGTGGCTGGCTAGGTTCAATTCGTTTATGATTTAGGAATTTAGGGTAGAAGAGGTTTGTCTTTTAAGCTTTTAATTTATTTATATTTGAGTTTTTTTTAAGTGCAATCCGATTGGATTGATTCGAATCCGATCCGATCCAAATCAAATCTGATCAGATTGCAAAGTTTCTATCTGATCGGATTTAGAGGTCAATCCGAATCCGATCTGAACATATTCAGATCGGATTGACCCGAATCTGATCCAATGCCCACCCCTAATTTATACCCCTATAAACCACTTTTTTTTTCAATTGATTAATGAATGAGAATGTATGTATTCTTTTGAATACTATTATCGATAAATCATTTTATTATTGTACAATTACCACAAAAAGAAAATATAAAAATGGGCTATTGGAAAAGACACAAATAAATAATAAAATATTCTATTAAATTTTTTTGTCACCAATCACGTTAAATTGTGATTGCAGAAATCAAAGTAACTTAACAATAGCATTTCACTAATTTGTGATAAATAATAACGCCACAAAATGTTATTACCACATCGTATACCATGTGTGCAAGACTTCTTCCTGCGTAACATGTCAAATGCCATGCATATTGCCATGTTATTCATCACATAAATATAAGCAATTCCAGAGAAGATCAAGGTGGGGCCAACCTTGCCACCTTAAAGTAGCCAAGAAGGATGTCATATAGAATAAAATGTTACTGCATGTCAGCCACCGCTTGTGCAGGTGTGCTTTTATTGGGAAATTTACAATATTAGCCAAAAAAATTAGGCATTTTTCTAGTTTAACCCCTCTAATTTTTTTCTTTCAACATTAGCCATATCTTCAATTTGTGGACGGTATTCAACATTAGCCATATCTTCAATTTGTGGACGAAAATACCCTCCCCATTCTCACGTTTCCCTCACCTAAATTTCTCCCTCTCTCACCAAAGTCTCATCACTGGAAGTTGTATAGATCTTCGGCGGCGGCGTAGATCGCCAGCGGAGGAACTTGGCGACGGCGGAAAGAAGCTAAATCACCTTGAAAACTTCGGAGATATCCAAAATCAAAGGAAAAAATTGAAAACCCTAGGTGAGTTGTTATTGTCGTTATTGTTGTTGTTTGGCTTGTTGTTGTTGTTGTTGTTGTTGTTTGGCTTGTTGTTGTTGTTGTTGTTGTTGTTGTTATTGTTGTTGGTGTTGTTGGTAGTGTTTAATGGCGGTGGTGGTTGAGATCCATGTGGGAAAGGGAAGGGAAGAGAAAGAGAAGAGAAAGGGAAGGGAATGTCGCGCGACAGGGAAGGCCTGTCGCGCGCGCCTGTTGGATGGCCTTCGTGAGACAGGCGCGCGCCTGTCGTAAGGCCTTCGTGCGACAGGCGCTTGCCTGTCGCACCAGATTTGGTACGATAGGCACGCCCGTCGCATCAGTCGGTTTTTTTTAAGAGTTAAATTTTTTTTAATATAATGTAATAATTTTATAAATATTATAGATACATGGCGAGATCAGAATCACCGGATATTGAAGTAGGCAAGATGTATATTCCTTATGCCGATCACTTTCCTAGTCGAATTACGAGCATGTGTAAGTTATCTTCGGTCGTGAAAGTGATCCAAGAAAAATTAACAAAGCGGCAGTTGAATATGTTCAAAAAGGATATATTTGGGCATTTCTTGGAATGTCAAAGTTTTCCATTTAGTGGGGTGATATTGCACAATCTTTTACTGAGGCAAGTGGCCCCTGAAGAAGATAGCCATGAGGATCAGTTATGGTTCGAAATTGGTGAGCATTTGATTCGCTTCTCAATTGTCGAATGGTGCTTGGTTACTGGACTTTCATTTGCGAGTTCGAGCAAACAAAAGAATGATAAAATGGAGCAGCAGAGGCTACAGAATAAGTATTTTGGCGGTTTGCATCGTAAGATGTATGTGAACGAATTCGATACAGAATTTTCCTCGTTGAAATTCGAGGAAATGGATGATATGGACGTATTAAAAATTGCGTTGTTTTATTTTGCGGACAGAGTACTCAATGCAAAAAAAAATAACGCTCAAATCAACTGGTTTTGGCTTGAAGACGTTGATGATATAGAAAACTTCCGAACTCGTGCATGGGGTCTATTGTCGTGGAAAATAATTTACGACAGTCTTGACGATGCATTGTTCGACAAAGATGAGAAATTTAAGAGGACTCGGTTGCAAAATCCAGATCATAACATCAAAAAAGTTTTATATTAATAAGTTTTATTGTATTAAATATTTGATAGTTGTTTTATTTGAATTTTCACTTACGTTGTTGCAGGCATGGATTTACGAAGCAATCGCAGGTATGCCATCAACATGGGTTATCAAAACGAAAAACAAAATTCCCCGCATTTTGCAATGGAAGCCCATGGCGTCTTCGAGAATCAACTTTGCGGAGGTTTATGCGTTCTTTAACGACGAATCTCGTCTTGTAAGTAATATGTATTAGTTATTTTTTTAACTTTACTAAATTTAAGTTATGTATATTTACTTACTATTTTTAATTGAATTTATGGCAGGGGGACGTTTCACAAACTCTTGAGCCAACTTCAAAGGAGAGTAGCCAAAAATATTGGCTCTATTTGAAGGGTTACATGCCAAGCATTCCAGATTGGGTTCATACGGTTGGTATATTTTAAGTACAATCAAATTTTTAATCGATATTTTTGACATTTCATTCATTAATTTTAAATGATACTTTATACAGCACCAACCCTCAATCAACGCGATGCCGTCGGCTACAAGGCAATCAGACGAGCATGACGATCATGACGACATACCAAACCCAACGTGTCACACATACTGACACATTTTTTTGGGTAACGTTCCGACAAAATTTATAAATGCTATTTAATTTTGTTTTAATTATTACCTTTAAGTTTTGTTAATTTATGCATTTCTTGGTTGTCAATGTACTAGGTGTACTTGAGCCAGCTATGGAACAACGGGGATTGTGTGGTCAATTCATTAGAATTCGACGACCGCTTGAATAGATATCTGTGTGGGCGACAACACACACTGTCCAAATCAATGACGGATGTTGATATGGTATGTATTTTATTATATTTCACACACTCCACAGTTTAATATTCGAGTTGACAGTTTTTGTTGGTTTCTGATTCAATTTCATATATAACGAACATGTTTTTCAATTTTGATATGCAGTTACTCATCCCTGTTAACTTGGACAACGAGCATTATGTCCTAGCACGAGTTGATTTTAGGAAAAATAAAGTATGGATTTATGACTCATTGCTCACATTTCGCGACAACAAAAGGTACAGGTTGAAATTCAAGCCACTTGAAGTTATATTCCCTCGATGGTTGGAATATGTTGGCTTTTACAACATTCGACCTGAGTTGCGGAGTGCAGACCCCTGGAAATTAATGGCAGTTAAGACCGCGCCTCAACAAGAGCCCGGAACTGGCGATTGCGGTGTTTTTGTATTGATGGTTACGATGTATTTAATATTCGGGCTTAGATTGGAGTTTGACGCTAGTCATGTCCAGTACTTTAGAAAGAAGATTGCGGTTGACATATTTAATGACGATATTGTATTATAAACGGTTGTAGTAATTTGAATGTTCAAACTTCAATTTTTAATTTCATTTGCGCACTTAAGTTTATATCATTGTCATGCTCACATTTTAATAATTAAAATAAAATAAAGTTGTATGACATATAAGTGTACAATACACAAAAAAAAAATAACAGTTTTAACCAACGAAACACTAAAAACGGCTCTCCTGATGGCAGTGCATCGATCAGAGATGATTACCAATTCAGGTCTATCGCCAATCACTCCGTATAACTTCATCATAAACCATTCCCAAGCATCATTGTTTTCTGAATCCATGATCCCAATGGCTAACGGATACAATTGATTGTTACCATCAAGACATGTTGCCACAAACATGCTTCCACGATATAGTCCTTTTAGATGAGTACCATCTACAGCAATGACAGGCCGAATGTACTGCATAAAACCCTTGATGGTAGATCCGAGTGCTACAAAATAGTACAAGAAATTACGATCTCTATCCTGCTTGAGGTGAGTGACTGTACCGTCATTTGTTGTAGTTAGTATGTGAGAGTATTTAGGGAGCAAGTTGTATGACTCTGCGGGGTTGCCTCGAACTATTTCAAGACCAACTTCTCTCGCCCGATATGCCTGCTGATATGTTAACTGAACACCGTATTGCTGTTGTATATCTGCTTTTATGTCATTCGAAGTATAAATCCTCTTGTCTTGAATATATTTATCTGCGATAATATGACCGACAACTCAGCTCCTTACTTGATGACGTCCATCAACCAATACCTCATTATGACAAGTGTGTACATTGTCAATTCTCTTCACCACTCAAAGAACATTTTGCTCGTTCGAACATCTAGTTGCTCGAATACGCCATTTACATGATTCTGAAGAATAGTGAGCCTCAAAACGTATCGTAGTAGACCATGCAATCTTGAAATCATACTTATCTCTAAAGGTCACCTTGCGTAGTTGTAATATAAACTCACTCTTCTCAGCAAATAGCATACCCACACTGATATCATCTGAGTCACAATTGCTAACAAAGCTTGGAGCAACCGTGTCCGAAGGCAAAGTTGAGGCAAGACTTGTAAGAGGATCAATTCTCCTTCTCGACCGAACCATAGAAGGAATAGGTCTATTGCCTCTGTTATTCACAAGAGTATTATCTTCACACTCATCCTCATGCTGATCCGACGGAACATTCGAAATGAGTGCCCCTCGTATTATTAGAAGGTTCTGCACAAACATTATCCCTCGTTGTCTCATCATGAAAATCATCATTGTCCCGAAAATCATTGTTGTGATATGGAGAATACCGTTGCTCCAACGACGTCGTTATTGGGAATACCGTTGCTCCAACATCCTATAACGTAACGCCGTTATCCTCAATGTTGTCATAATTGTCGTGGATTGGAGAGTAATATTGCTGCAACGATACTGTCCTTGGCAACACCTCTTCATCATTATCGGGGCCAGACATATTTGCTCTAAACGAAGTTTCTGTATTGACATGCGGCTCAATACCTTCACTCGGAACTCGAGGTGATGTGGTCACGAATATAGGAATGCATCCAAAATTGGCTACGTCGGATGCCATATGCAACACAACCCTCACCATTTCATCATCAAATATATCCATGGGCAGTGCACATATACGATATAATGTGTTACTAGACCTCAAAGTTGTCTTCATTGTAATACTATATTCATTAGGGTTTATTTGTAACACCTCGTATACTCTTGCCAATAACTGATCAAACAGATAATTTTTCGCAACCAAAAAAGCTCGATTTTTACCATTCACATACTCCATACGACCATCCTCTAATGTCTCCCACCAACCATCGTAACACAATTCAAGTACAACTGAATCCATTAAACCTGAAATTAAAAAAAAAATTATTTAGATCCGGATCAAATTAATACAGATTTAATAAATATCGTGCGACACGCAGCCTATTGCCCCAAGCCTTGGGCGACAGCTGCTTGTCGCACTGGTTGCTACAGCCCATCGCCAAAATTTAGATTCACCCAGATAAGATGAGAAAATAACTCATACCAATAAGTGATGCCGATTAATGTTGGATCTGGATAGATTATGACTGACTGTTACTATTGTTTGTTGCCGTCGTTGATGATTCATGAGTACAAAGCTAAGCTGTTGCGTTTTGTTTGTTTCACGATGTGTGGGAGAAAAGTTGGTTTTGTTCTGTGAAAAAGGGTAATTTGGGAAGAAAGACTTGGATTTGGCTAATGTTGATAGAAAAAAGTTGCTATGGTTAATTGAGAAAATGATAAAATAATTATGGCTATTTTTATAAATTTCCCGCTTTTATTGCTTATGTGTAATGACTTATGGTAGTCAAATACAATTTTGTGACAGAAATGCCTTGTCACCCATTCTCACTGGGGCTTCATTGACGGAATTTTCTATTACACAACATGGATCTGTGTTGGTGGAGAGGAGGTCAGGGAATGATTGACTTGTCAAATATTATGAGTAATTGGAAGATTGGCTACTATTTTCCATTCTTGTTCAAGTGGGCCTTTACTATTTTCCAAATATTGATACATTTAATTGCTTTATACACTTCTTATTGTCATACATGTAATTGCTTTCTATACTTGTTCTTATTATCTTTCCTTCGTATAAATAAGAAACACATCCTCTCCTCTTCTCCTGTGCACATAGGCTGCTTCATTGGCAGCTGAAACCGAAATACGTAAATCATTGAGTATTGTGTTGTCACTTTTATATTATATTTTGCTGTATGGTATCATGTTGTATGGTATCAGAGAAGCAAATTGTTCCACCTTTACTTTCAATTGAATGAGCATATTATTTTCCAAATCAACTGACCTCTAATTAATTTAGGTAAAGTTGTTTAAAACTTGTTTGTTTGTTGCTCTAATGGCTAAAAGAGATCCAAATCCTGGTTTGAAACTATCTTCAGTTGCTTTAAATGGTTCAAGTTTTGCTCCTCGGTCAAGGGTTGTTACTTTGTCTATTGGTGGAAAAAGAAAATTAAGTTACACTAATGGTAACTCTAATTTATCTGAATTCTAAATAACTAAAATATGAGGATTTGATTACTAATAACCAACTTGGTAGATCTTAGTTTCTCAATTCTGAGCTTCATATTGCAAAGATTTTCACATTCTATAATCCGCAAAAGAATTGTGAGACTCTATATCTGAATTATATGGTAGCAATAATAACAGTGCATGTGTTTTTTAAATTAAAATGTGCGATCAATATAGCTGAGCCATGTGATAAAACTTTCGGTGACCATTTAGGTCATCTTAAAAATTATGGGATGAACTAAAAATGTATCATTGTTTTATTACTGGCCTGTAGTGTTGCAGTGAAAAATGGAAGACAATTTTCTCTTTACTTAGCAGTTTGAAGCTAGAATATGAAAATCCGAGGAGCATCATTCTCATGGCATTACTAGAAAAATGGTCTTTACTGACTTTAGAATAGCGTCAGAAATTACTTTCACTGACACTTGTTAATTGTGTCAGTAATCTAGGAGTCAGAAAAATAATGACACTTGTAAGTGATGTCAGTGATTACTATTACTACAATATCACCGATACTATGACGCCATAGTGTTAGTAGTTATTGATATTTTATTAGTGTCTATGATTACTGTTACCATGGTATCACTAGTTAATTTATTTTTAAAAAAATAAAAAATTGAATTGGATCATTGCCTATTGATTTATTGGTAAAATTAAAAGCACCACAAAATAACAAAAAGAAATTGATTTATATCACAAAATCTTTCATTTCACATTTAAATATTATTAGTATATATTACAAATTCAACTTCAATAGCCAAAATATGAGATATCCTACTCTCATAACTAAATAATCCAAATTCAATACATAAAAATTTCTACCATCCAATCAAATACCTACTACTTGTGGCTAAATTTAATAAATGTAGAAGCTAAATTGAGAATGATGACTGTCTTTCACTCTTTGAATATGAGTAATATAATTGCGTTATCACACCAGCAGCTTCTCCATTCAATAGACTGTATGGGTTAGGATACAAGTGAAGTTGAGGAATAAACACTTCAAACACATTGAGCAAATCTGCATACATGGAAAAGGGAGAAAAAATTAGCTGCCAATTCCTAACCATTAGAGAAACAATGGTTAATATAAATAAATCTATTTTGTTCTAAAGAAAAAATATCCATACACTATTTATAAGTAAACTCAGTTATTTCAAAGAAAAATTAGTGAACAAGGAAGTTGTAGTTTATTTCCTTAAAAATACCAAAGAAATACAGTTTATTCAACAACAGATATAAATAAGAAAAAAGGGAGTCAATGATTATTCTCTTTTGGTAAGGTTATTTATAATAAGTTAATGACTTTAAATAGAGTAAGAATGATAACTAGGTAAAAATACAATTACTTGTTGAAAATTAGTCACTAGATTCCCAGTAACTACATCATAATGTTGAGCAATTAATTACTAAGGCATCAGCCAAGTAATTAGTGTAGGGACTGACTTCATTCATTCCCTTAAAGAAATCCAATAACCTTGCTACCTCCTTATTTATATGCATACTTCCAATGTTTAATTATTTTTCTGCAGAGAAAGAAAGTTAATAGAAATGACAAACTGATAGCGTTTCTGCAATTTTCAGATAATCACACAGAGCATTTCTTTTATAAATTAACCATCTACTTGATCGATTAAGCACATTCTTGTTAATTTCCTTAAACTTCTCTATTTTATTTAATGACTTGATTTCAACCCCATCACTAGGAAATTTTTTTAAAAAAAATTAAAAAAAAAACACTTTCGTAGTGGTGAAGGAGATGGCTAAATATATGCACAGCAGAAAAAGAAAAATCCACCCTGTTGACTTTGAGGGTCGTATTAATTTAATTGGCCTTGCGGGTAGCAGATAATTTTTGAGCTATTATGCTTAAGTGCTTTAAGCCCGTACCACAACTCAGATTAGAAGTCCCCACTCGAACCGAGAGGCACAGGTTCTCCCAACAAAGGCGACTTTCCTGCGACTCGAACTGGGGAGCAAACCTAGTCAAGCCACTTAAGGAGACTCCATTGCCAGTGGAGCCAACCCAGACTGGAAGTCCCCACTCGAACCGAGAGGCACAGGTTCTCCCAACAAAGGCGACTTTCCTGCGACTCGAACTGGGGAGTAAACCTAGTCAAGCCACTTAAGGGGACTCCATTGCCAGTGGAGCCAACACTTTATTAGTATGCTTAAGTGCTTTATGACCATGTAGTTCCTTTAGTTTAGTCAAAGCGAGCTGAAAAAGGAAGCAATTGAACAAAGCTTAATTAATGACTAAAAAGATTCCCTAAAGATTTGTCACGGTGACATGAATAGATAAGACACGAATAAAAAAAATTTATCAACTTCTTTTCCTTTTCATATTATTTAAAATAAATTAAAGCTAAGAATATTATTTCTATGTAATTTATAGAGGCGATTGCTCCCATTATTGAAAACCGAGAACGAAAGAGGTATGTGGGACAATTAAATAATAAAACCAGATTCCTAAAAATAATTAAGTAGAGATTTGTGTGTAAGTCAAAATTGTCTATGAAAAACTACAGTAGTAATTGGTACTTAAATACATATTTATAAAATTTAAGATACTTAATACATTGGATTGATGTTTTCCAGTTTTTAACAACACATATTTCCTGAACAAATTATGAAGTTACAAAAGCAAGGGCTAGAAAAGAATTCAATAAAATACCATAGCCCTGAAGCCTCTCCCAAGGGTATTGATTGTGTAAATTGCAACCCAAAAATTGTTTGAAACCTCCGCCTAGGAAGGCGGGGATGCAGTAATGAACAACCATGAGATAACTTAGTATCTATTCCAGTAGGTTCTGCGTCTGAACCAGTTGTCGTCGGGTAAACCTTGAATTGGACCCATTGCAGCACTTGCGATATCCCTGTCGTAAATAAATCTGTTTGCAACGCGCTTGACAGTGCTTGCATCTACGGAGTCTATCCTAGCAAACAATTCAGCAAATGGGATTCTTTTAACAACACATATGAATGAACAACATATTAAAATTTGAGGTTATTATGATATTATTAAGCTGGTGTTTTGTAAGATCAAAAGTTAATAAATAATTATGTCAAAAGAACTTGCTGCAGAGTAGCAGAGTTTAAAAAATCATTAAAAATAACCTGCAAGTTCAATCAACATAAAATTTTTCAGATTTGAAGTATGCATATAGAACTTTAGTTTCTCTAAATTTCAACTCATTCAAACACGTTTAGACTATTGTTTTGCATCACCAAACATGATACATGAGTAATTTATGATACATGAGTAATTTATGAAAGATTGGACAACAACCAACCATTTTGAAGAATCGATTAAAAATCAGTTATAGACCCAATTCATTCCAAAATTACCAGAACTTTAATTATTTCGAACATATGGTAAAGTTTGGACAAAATATTTCAATAATTTGAGAGTCATTCCAAAATCATTACTTATAAACAAGTCTTATGATTTTGGCCATGAATCTTATAAAATTTAAGATACTTAATACATTGGAATGATATTTTTCAGTTTTTAACAACACATATGAATGAACAACATATTAAAATTTGAGGTTATTATGATATTATTATGCTTGTGTTTTGTAAGATCCAAAGTTAATAAATAGTTATGTCAAAAAAACTTACTGCAGAGCAGCAGAGTTTAAAAAATCATCAAAAATAACCTGTAAGTTCAATCAACATAAAATTTTTCAGATTTGAAGTATGCATATAGAACTTTAGTTTCTCCGAATTTCAGCTCATTCAGACATGTTTAGATTATCGTTTTGCACCACCAAACATGATACATGAGTAATTTATGAAAGATTGGACAGCAACCAACAATTTTGAAAAACCGATTAAAAATAAGTTATAGACCCAATTCATTCCAAAATTTCCAGAACTGAAACATACACATTTAACTTTAATAATTTTAAACATATGGTAAAGTTTGGACAAAATATTTCAATAATTTGAGAGTTCATTCCAAAATCATTACTTATAAACAAGTCTTATGATTTTGGCCATCAGACATATAAATATAAATAAGAAAAATTAAACAATTGAAGTAGATATTGCCTTATTATGAACATAAATATAAATAAGACAAATCTAATATTGCCTTAGTAATGAACTGAAGAAACAAAATTCTGTTTTGCCCTGTAAACAAATCCATTAAAGAAATGATAAAGACACCTCATTTCTCAACCTAAGCCACATACTTCAAACTTTTCCTTTGTTAAAGCATCTATTTGATAGTTTGTAATAAGTAATCATCCAATGAGACTATTTATAGCAAATAAAAATTGAAATCTATTCGATATGAACAAAACTAAAAAATAACAGCCGAAAAAAAATGAAAAGATTGCTTTTGAAAAAAAAAACTAATAACTCATGAACAAATGGTTAATAAGCAATAAGTTATATCAACAAAGAACCACTATGAACCAATATAAACCATCAATTTTAGCATAATCATGCTGCTCTTAAAAATTCCCAAATTAGAAAATTTTAGGGTTTTAGTGTAAAAAATGTTTAATGTCGTTCATCGGCGACATAAAGTTAACCTTATAGTGACGATCACCCTAAACACAATATTTTCCAAAGTAGATATAATGAAGGCTATTTGGTGCCAATAAAAGAAAAGAAAGCAGCAGAGAAAAAAACACAATAAAAGTTAAATCTTTACCTTCTTGTTTCTTCCAAGTAGCTAAAGAAACATAGAAGCTCTTCTCCAAATCACTTATTTAAATCTAAAAGAACAATTAAAAAAAAAAAAAAACTCAAGATCTAATGACAATAAGAGAGACCCGAAATCATAAAATAAGAAAAGAAACAAGAAGTTAGGATTTTGAAGGCAAATGGTAAACTTGTGCCACCGGTTTAACAGGATCATGGCTGAGCACTTTTTGACAAGTTGGATGTTAGGGATTTTTCCAGATCTGGGGAGCTTAGGAGGGAACAAATACTTTGGTAGAGGGAGTTGAAAAGTTGTATTTTGGATAAGATAAGACTTGTCCATTTGTTCGTGTTTTTATCCACTCAAAAAGCACAACTTTAAAAATATTAAAAATAATTCGTAGCCTAGTGGTCTTTTGATTCAATGTAGAAGCTCTAGGTTTAAGAGGTCTTGGGTTCGAATTTGGACTAAAACAAAATTAAATTGATAATTTTTAATTGCTGATATGTAAGCGTCATTGATCACTATTATTAAAGCTATTGATACTTCAGTATTAGTAATTAGTGATACATATCTGTTAAACGCGAAAAATAATCCAAATATATGTATATACTGATACTTTTAAATAAAGTATTAGAACAAAATATCAGTAAAGACTATTTTTCTAGTAGTGTGGCCCCAAGAGCTTCCTATTTTTTCCATTGTTTGTCAAACTATCAATGAGAAGAAACTCTTAAAAAGACCATGAATGATGATCTGAAAGTTGCTTCTAAAAAAATCAAAATCACATGTACTTGTGGCTTTAAAAAATGACTAAAAAGAGGAGTAGGGGAAGAACAATCGCAATAAATAAAAAGGGGAAGATACAAGGATTTGTATCCACAACTCAAGACTAGTTTAGAAAAAAAAATAAGGACCATGCTGATGTTGCAAATATCTCAATCTCAATGAATCAGCTTAGTCATCTCCGCCAACAAATTAGTAAGTCCATGACATCTAAAATTGGTCAATTGACTTCTACTCATGTTTCAGGCAACCTACAAGCTTATCTTGCTTCTTCTTGTAATACTTCATGGATAATTGATTATGGAGCCACAGATCACATGTCCAATAAATTTAGCCCTATGCATGAGGTATCTATTACAAATGGAGCCACTGTTCTAGTATCTAGAAATGGAAAAATAAACTTCTCTCCTCAAAGTTCCACCTCTAATGTTATCTTTTATCGATTGGAAAAATTACAAATGGAGCCACTATTCCTTCATTTCCAATAAAACTTTTATCGATTGGAAAAATTACTAACTCTTTGAACTTTGATGTTATCTTTTCTCCATCATCCATATATTTGGGGTCAAAAAACAAGGATGATTGGTGAGGAAATTAATTCGCATGGAAGATATTTATTAAATACAACCAATAAAGCTTATCATATAAAAAAAGTGAAGAAGGTCATGTCTTAGGCAAACGAATTAGACATCCTTCAGATCACATTTTTTCAAGCCTTTTTCCTTGTATTTCTGTTAAGTGTTCGTGATGTTTGCTAATTTGTAAAACAAACTTATATTTACCTTTTAATAAGTCTTTATCTTTGCCTTCTAAGTCATTTGAGCTGATTCATTCTAGTTTGTGGGGTCCTGGACCTATTGATTCTTATGATGAGTAAAAATATTGCCTTGTTTTTCAATGATAAATCTCGTGCTACTTGGTTACCTTTTGTTGAAATCAAGGACAGAGGTTTTGCTTTTAAGAATTCTATGTAATGGCAATTAATCAATTTGATGACAAGATAAAATCTTTCGGGTCTAGTAATAAAACCTTTGCAACCATGGGATTATTCATGAGACAAGTTGTGTGGGTATGCCACAACATAATGGTGTGCCAGAAAGAAAAACTAAACATATTCTAGAAACTACAAGGGTCTTATGTTGCAAATGAATGTTCCAAAGAACTATAAGTCATATGGTTTTCTAATGGCAACATATTTGATTAATCATCTTCCTAGTCGAGTGCTTAAATATAAGTCTTCATTGGAAACACTACAAGAAAACATTCAATAGATGACGGACAATATATGACAGATTATATGCAAAATGGCTTATATCATAAAATGACGACAGATTCGTGATAGAATTTTTAATCTATCATAGATTAATGACGGGCTTGTGATTGAAATATTTACTATCATGAATTTATGATAGTTTTATAATAGGATTATTTTCTATCATGAATTTATGATAAAATAATGATAGAAATTTAATCTATCAAGAAATAATGACAGAAAAATGACCTTGGCCGTTTTTTAACCCAAATTTGGTGTATTATTTTATTTAAAAAACAAAAGTGGCATTTTAATAATTAAAAAATCACCAGCAAAATTGTACCGTTTTGGTGCTTTCAACTTTCTTTCTTTTTTTCTAAGTGTTAAACATTCACAACACTTAGAAATCAAAACCTCTAAGTACTATTTGTCTTGTTCCTTCGTGTCGTTCACAAACCCTTTGTCTGAAACCCCTTATTCTTGTTGTTCTTCTGCCATTCACACACTACCGTTGCTGCCATAGTTGATTATTCTTCTTGTTCAATTGTCAGTCTCCTTCCTTTTAAGTCATAAACCTCTTTAGTTTCGCTTTGGCCCCTAATACTGCCTATCTCTTTCACTTCATTTCAAATTATCCTAATTAAACCATTGTCTCTTCATTTTGAAACTGTACGTCACTACCATTGTAGCATAAAATGCATCAGCCAAGAAAACAAAATTTAGACAGTTCTCAAGCTAACCCTAACGCCCATTTGGTGAATCTTTGGTATTATCTGTCTTGGATATTGGAGGATAGAGCTAGATTCATGTGGGTAAAATTGAAGCTTCATGTTCTCTAATATTTTTTTATTAATGAATTATCTGTCTTGTATCGTTAATCTTTGGTTAAACACTTTGTTTTGATTCTTTTTGCATTATCCTTTTTACATAAATATATGTAAAGACTTGACTATGTTGTAAATGTTTTTATCAGATGCACTTTGGTTTCTTCACTTAATTCCCCATTTATCGATCTAGTTTTTTTGCGCTTTACGAGGCAAGTAACGTTTTTTCCTATTACTGTATATAACCCATATGCTTATTTGATTGCTCTCTACAATGGGTTTGTTCGTTCGTTCAGTATTTTATACCTATGGCTTTGTTGTTGGGTTTAAATTATTAACTACTTATTTGTTTAATAACATTTTTTATATTTTGATGGCATTTTTTTTTTGGAAATTGTTTTAACAGTGTGGGTACAATTCTAAATCAAACTTAGACAAATGTTTGTGCACTGAATGTGACTTGTGTAGAACATAAATAGCATTTGCCATTTACTCATTTTTCATACAAGTTGACATAAAAGGCTCGTTTTTGCCAAAGCAGCTTTTGTAGCTTTCACAAACCAGAGACGTATATTCTAATGGTCAACCCAAATAGGGACTATATCAGTTTGCACTGCTCGTGTAATAAGCTATGTACAAGTGTTCTCCTAGCATAACCTAGCCGTCCATTTAGTATAAAGTACCCACACAGAACACTAGCTAAGGCTTACCTCACATAGCAACAATTATTCTAGAAACATAGTATGCTCACTCAATATGGACTCCATTTAACTCAGCCTTAGTGTTTGTCTTCTTTCCATATAAAAATTTAAAGCCATTTAAACGACTCTACAAAAGGTCTCACATGATTAACTAAACTAATCAAAACTTTTAATTTACATAGAAACAATTGAGATTTAGTGATTTATTAAAATTAAAATACTTAATATATTAGGATAAAACTTTCTAGAGCATAGGTAGATCTATGATGATATAGCATATTAAAATTTCATGTCATTTTGATATCATTAACCTAATGTTTCATAAGATCAAAAGTAAGAGAATAGCTCTGTCAAAGGGGCTTACTATTGAAGCAGCAATGTTTGAAAAATCATAAAAGATAAACCACAAGTTCAAGTACCATAAAATTTTCCAAATTTGAAATAGACATATTGAAGTTTAATATATCAAAATTTCAGCTTATTTCGATGCCATTAGACCATTTGTTTATAACAACAAACATGGTATATACATAGTTTTGATAACTTTGGATAGTAGCTGACCAATTTGATGAATTCATTAAAAATCAACTATTAGTTCCAAAATCTCCATACTTGAAACACACATATTCAACTTTAATTACTCAAAATTTCAAGTCAATCAAGTATAGCTTAGTCACATTTTGAAACAATAAAACTTACCATAACAGTCTAATAATCTGCAAATTTTATAGAGAATCCGTAAACCATTTGTCATCCTTTCACTTCAATAATCAATTTTCCAACAACTTAAACATCACCAAATCACATGCTTAAAGCAAAATTAGACATGTGAAACAAACAAAAGCCTTGCTTTTCAGTTCTAAAACAAAAACATCACTAAATCATATAGCTTGAGATAATTTGATCACTCTTAGGACTTTGACCATGTTTACAGTGTCAAAGATAATTAGTATAATAATTTTTTTAATATTATAGTGTTATAGATCTCAGATAGTCTGTGATGTTGGACCAAACATGTGATCATGATATTTTTTTGGATTTAATTCTGATTTATATTAGAACAAAATTTAGATACCCATGTGCCAAGAAAAATTTAGTTAATGTATTCTTCCATATGTTTTTCATTTGTTTTTGGATGCTTTCCATCTTTATTTGTTTATGTTGCAGCAAGGGTATTTAAGTCATTGTTAATTTGTACCTTGCTTACATGTATTCGTAATATATTCTCATTTTTTATTAATATGTAACTTTCTTAATATGTCATATCAGATCTAATTGAAACTAAAAATGGATAAGTCATGGATGAATTATAGTAAAACGACAAAAAGTTTGAAATGGGGTTGAAAATTTTATGAAGTTTGCTATTGCTAATGCTGAAGGCAGTAGCGTCATAAGATGTCCGAGTTCTAAATGTATGAATTTATCCTTTCGTATAGATAAAGTTGTTCGTGAACATTTGTATTTTTATGGGTTTGATGTCTCTTACACAACCTGAAGTTGACATGGGGAAGACGTCCATGACACACCACTTCTTAATGTAAAAGTAGATGTTCAGTTTGAGTTTTCGTAACACAATAAATATGGTTAATAATGCTTATATGGATTGTACTGCATATTAAAGAACTTCTAGAACAGGCTGAGAAGCCTTTGTATCCAGGATGCACAAATTTCACTAAGTTAGGCACTTTGATTAGTTTGTTCAATATAAAATGTTAATTTAGGTGGTCTGAAACAAGTTTTACCGAGTTATTAGGTCTTCTAGCCAAGTTGCTACCTGAAAGGAATGAAATTCTTGTGTTTATGTATGAGGCCAAAAAGACAATGTCCGCTTTAGGCTTAGAATATGTGAAAATACATGCTTGCCCAAATGACTGCATACTCTATAGAGAAGAGTATGAAGGGCTCTCTGAGTGCCTTAGTTATGGTTTATTTAGATGGAAAAAAAAAGGATGGTAGTGGTGACCATTATAGGAAAGTTGTTCCTACGAAGTTTTTATGGTCTTTTTCGCCTATACCTAGATTTAAGTGCACGTTTCAGTTCTCACAAAATGCCAAAGACTTGGCTTGACATGCAAATGAGAGAGTCAATGATGGTAAGCTCCGACATCCAACAAGCTCACCATCATGGAAATTGGTAAATAACAAATAGCCAACTTTTGCATTAGATCTTAGAAATCTTAGCCTTGCCTTATCAGCTGATGGAATAAATCCACATAACTCCCTTAGTAGTACATATAGTTGTTGGCTAGTTGTTCTTGTAACGTATAATCTTCCTTTATGATTGTCTATGAAATGGAATTCATGATGTTGTCCATATTGATTTCTAGTCCTCAACAACCGGGCAACGACATTGATGTGTACTTGGCACCTCAAATAGAACATTTGTAAACTTTGTGGGAAGTTGGGGTTGAGGCTTATGATGCCTATAGAAAGGAGTTCTTTAATTTACGGGTTGTGCTATTATATATATGAATGACTTTTCTGCGTATGGAAATCTAGTTGATCACGTTGTTAAAGAATATAATGCTTGTCCATATTGTGGTGTAGACACTAATAAATGTAGATTTAAATATAGTGGCAAAAATGCATGTATCGGTCACCGTCGTTGGCTTCCTCATGGTCATGAATTTCGTGATCAATATAAAGCTCTTAACAACACAATAGAGAGAGAATTTGCTCTAAAACCATTAAAAAGTGAAGGTGTTTTACTGCTAGTTAACTCTATTGATTATAAATGGGGGAAGAACAAGTCATTAAAATGAAAAAATTCTGACAATAATGACCGCATATGGTGGAAAAAAAATCAATATTCTATAATTTAGAGTATTGGAAACATTTACTCGTGCGCATCAATTAAATGTTATGCACATTGAAAAGAAAGTGTGCGAGAGCATCTATGGAACACTACTCCACAATTCAGGAAAGACCAAAGATGGTCTTACGTAAAGGAATAATCTTGTGGTCATGAAAATTAAAGATGAACTAGCACAATCTTTAAAAAAGAACAAGTGCATCTTCCTTCCCGCAACTTGTTACACATTAATTAGAGATGAAAAGGCAAGGTTCTGCAAAGCTTTGAAAAGTATTAAGGTTCTTGTTGGATATTCGTTAAACTTTATAAATCTGGTGTCAATGAAGGTGAGCTTGTTCTTCAGGGCCTTAAGTCACATAACTGCCATGTTCTTATGCAACAACTTCTACCTATTGCCATTAGGTGTGTCTTGCCAAAGCATATAAAAGACGCTATGATCAAGCTGTGTTTCTTTGTTAATTTTTTATGTTCCAATATGGTTGATGTGACAACATTAGATAAATTACAGACAGACCATGTGGTGACTTTATGCTTGTTAGAAAAATATTTTCCTCCCTCTCTCTTTGACATTATAGTGCACTTGACTGTACATTTAGTCAATAAAGTTAGACTATATGGCCCAATTTATTTTTAGTTGATGTATCATTTCAAGAAATACATGAAAATTCTTAAAAGTTATGTTCGAAACTACATTGTCTTGAGGGTTACATAGCAGAGAGTTATATTGCGGAAGATGTTGTGCAAATTTTATTGAACTCGCAAGCGCACGAATCTATTATAGTATAGATCAATGGTGACGAGTGTCGATCCCACGAGGAGGTGGATTTTAATTATATATATAATTAATTTTGAATGAGGTGGTTGGATTTGTGGTGGAAGTGATTCAAATTATCCTAAAAATTGGAATTGAAATGGCGAGAAGAAATTAAAGTGTAAATCTATTAAATTGATGTACTTGGGTATCTGGATCCGTATCAACATGCATCATGGGCTAAATATTCCTTATTAATACCAATTAGATCATGAGGGGGGAATCCACACCTCATGAACCACGCTCTAATAAATATGGTGCTAAGGGCTTATCGTGCCAAATAATAATAACCTTATACTAGGGAGCCGGTGAAACCAGGGCGGTACTAGACAAGATTATTATTATCTGTCAACGAAAAGTCAAAACATCCACAAAAACTAGAGGGGGAGAGAAAATAAATTTACCAAATAAAGCCCATGACACATGTTGAGACTTCACCTTCAACCCAAGCTTGAAAGAAAATTAGCTACTCATAATTGAACTAAGGGTAAAATGGGAATTTATTAAAATACGTAGAAAATACAAGATAGAGAAGGAATTACAGAAAATGGATTCAGAGATATCAAATTAGGGGGGAAGGCCCCCTTTTTACAGATACATCGAGTAAATCATGACCATCAGATTAAAAACAGTTTGGACGCTCAGGATTGCGCCACGTCATCAGTCAACAGTACGCGTGAATAGTACGTCGTTTGACCACGCGGATGAACAGTAACACGGTTTGACTCGGGTGAACAGTGACGCGGTTTGTTTGAAAATAATCCTGTGTGTTTCATGTACCGTACGTGAGATTTTTGGTCGACTGATATGCTGCCACGTCATCAATCAACAGTGCATAAGAATTTTAGTCCAACAGGATCTTGACACCTCATCAGTCAATGCCACATCATCGGTCAATGCCACATCATCGATCCGTCTATGTGAACAGTGTCGTGAACAGTAACGTAAACAGTACCGTACATGTGAACAATGCCATTTTTCTTTTTATGCTCCTCCTAAGGTTTTCGATCGTCCTGAGTTCAAAAGTGATGTCTGTTTTGCCGTTTGATCTCTCGTTTATTATGAAATAACTATGATGCCCCTAAAATACATAAAATACTTAATTAAAATAAAACACACATAATTAAATTACAAGAAGCTTAAACACATAAAAGTAAGGGTTGTTAGTAAGACTTAAAATGTAAAATGACGATTTTCTCCTTTATAAATATGCATTTTCTAACACTCAACAGAAGAAGCATTAGAATTTTGTGTGGAATATATATGAAACATGAGTATAGTTGAGGTTCCACTTGGACATGTGCAAAACCTATCAAAAGATAAGCTATTGTGTGGTGGGGAAGTAGTACAAATTCCCTCAAATTTTCCAGATCAAGCACACTTGTACATCTTACATAACATACAAGAAGTAGTACCATACATTAGGTAATTTGCTTAATTTCTTCTAATTAAATCTATATATTTTATTTTGTAATCTAAAAAACTAATTTTTCATGTTCTGAATCTTTAGTGACCACATGGATTGGCTTAAAACATGTTATCTACATCAAAAAGACAAATGATTGCAAGACGAACACAACCGTGCATTTGTCGATTGGACATTTGCCAATTGGTTAACTGATAAGGTTAAAGCATATCTATCATTAATTTTCACAAAGTTTCTCAACCCCTTTTTCTCCCCACCTAACGAAGATATTTATTTATCTTTTTTGTGTTACTAGGTATATGACTTAATTGAAAAGAGTTATCACGTATCGGATATCTTGCATTGGTTATCACAAAGGCCTCTTCCTTTTGTAACTAAACATAATGGTTACGACATCAATGGTTTCCATTTTGTTAGACAAGATCGAGACTCAAGTCGAGTAACTCAAAATAGTAAAGTTAGTGTAGTTGATTGTGAAATATGTGACATAACATATTATAGAGTTATGGATGAGATTTGGGTACTTGACTATAAATTGTTAAAAGTCCTTGTGTTGAAGTGTGATTGGGTTCAAAATAGTTGTGTTAAGAAGGATGAGCTTGAATTCATCTTAATAGACTTAAACAAATTAGGATATAAATCTGATCCATTTATATCGACTTCTCAAGCTAAACAAGTATTTTATGTAAATGATCAACTTCAAACAAAGTGGTCTATTGTATGTAATATGCCTACTAGAAGTAATCCCAATAAAATCAATGAAGATGAGGTTAATAATGTAACAAAATATCCTCCATTCACTAGAGAATTACCAACTAATGATTTGTTATAATCTGCTAACAGCTATCAAGCGATCTATGCAAGTAACATCAAAGAGGGAATTTAGGTTACAAATTGATTAACTTCTTACAGTAAGTGCTTGTTTAACTATTTACTATCTATTATTTTTGGGTTACGAATTGATATGATATTAAATTGATTAGCTTTTTATTCCTGCAATTGATTGGTTATTTAATAGGTTGATAAAATCATTTAACTAATGTTGTTCATTTGTTTATTTTAAGGCAGTAATATGGCTAAGAGAAAACATACTGTGGTTGATGGTGCTTCTGATCAAAATTTGGAAAATGATTACCAGGACTTATTTTCCAATAACGTTGATTTAAAAGATATAGATGTTGAGGCTGATTTGGATGGTGTTGCTGAGTTGGATGGTGGTGAGATGGATGGAATTCAGTTTGGTGGAGGTGATTTTGATTGTGTTGATTTAGGTGGAGTTGATTTAGATGACACTGAGGAGGATGGTGCTAATTTGGTTGCTCTTGATGTTTATGTTCCTAAAAGTAGTAACTCTAGGAGAGGTGTGAATATGGGTGCTAGGCAAAATAAAAGACTTCAAAGAAAAAAAAAAGAAAGATAGTGGTGCAATACGATGAAATGGGTGTTCCTGCAGGGGATGAAGCCACTGAGTTGGCTTCCTGTCTTGGGGTATTAGCTCATGCATCAGTTTCAATTCTTTATTCCGATTGGTGTAAAGTTCCTTTAGAGACAAATGAGTGTTTATAGAAATCAGTTCTAGCAATTCTTGAAAAGCTTGTTGCATTTTACTTGAAGTTTTTCTTGTCATTTTTCATTATTAGTTGTATGATTTCTATTTTTATTAATTAACACTTAAACAATCTTCCTCTATATTTAGAGTCGTTTCAATGTTCATCTTAGAAGTAGAAAGCAGGTAATACAATCAATTGGAACAACATTTCTAAACTTCAAGTATATGCTGAAAAAAAAAACTTTATCTAGAAGTTCAGAAATGGTAAAAAGAAATTGTATACACCCTCAATTGATTACCCCCAAATAAAGCGGCTAGTTTAGATAAAGTTTGTCAACAAACATTTGTCTGAATCATTTGAAGCAAGTATTCTAAAGTTAAGACAAGCAATATGTTGATAATTACATCATATTTACCTTATATTAAAATGATGTTTCTTCTTTTGCAGAAAACCAGTCATGTCAATAAGAATACGTGAGCTTTGAACATGTATTATCACCACCTTAGTCGAAAAGGATATGTAGGATTAAAGAAAGAAATTGTAAATGTATATAAATCGAAATAAAGGGTACTTTTAACTATTAAATTTTTTACTAGTTAACCAATCTAATTTCTTTATCGAAGTAGGCAGTGCATAATTGAGTCTTTCTAAAGACTTAATTGATAGGAGTGAGCTATGAAAGAGAGCTCGGATGCTAAAGGATGGAGGATACGACCTTGACACTTAACAAGTCATTAAGAAATTGGTAATCAAGTTTAACTAGAACAAAAATTGTTATTGTTTTAGATTTATTCTTATTTAATAATATTAGTTTCTTTATAGTGGGGTGTTAGGAAAAGCTAAAGGAGGACTAAAAAGACTCTTTGACTTCGGATGCAAGAAATGACTTACTTGCACAAGTATTGGGAAAGCTTTCTCGAACTGATCATATGCAATGCCTAGAAAAATTTATATATGCTTCTATGTACTTTCATACCATTCGTGGACCTATCTGAAGTGAGAGAGAAGGGGACCTGGAGCTTTGAAAAAATCAGTTGATGATTAGTTGTAAGAAATTTGTAGAGAATTAAAGAGGACACCTTGCCATTTAGATGTAGAAAGTTCCACTTTCCCATATAATAAAGTCAATGATACTGACAATGAGGGCGATGTACATTAGGTTATTTTATTTATAAAATTAACTAAATTTTTCTTGGTTTAAGATGCTTTTCCTTGTATATCTCCCACTTAATACATTTTAATTTACTTACCTTTTACTGATAATGCCGACATGAGCTGGATAATTTGGGCAAGTCAGCTGAGAAGAAGAGGAAATGAAAGTCTAGTCAAAAGGAAGAACAACCTAAAGCATCAACATTGAGAAAATGGAGAGAAGATTAGAAGAAAGAAGAGACACCAAAAAACACTATTGCTACCATTTCGATGAAGTCTTCTGCCATTTGGATGAAGTCAGCCAAAAATGATGATTACGATAACGATAGTGAAGAAGATGCACAAAAAGTTAGTTTATTTATAAAATTAGATGTATTTTTCTTGGTTTAATATGCTTACTTCCTTATGTATATACTATTCAATCTAGTTTAATAAACTTACTAGTTCATATAATTAATATTCACAGGAGCTAGATAATTTGGGCAAGTCGCTTAGAAACGTTACTACAACCATTTTGAGGAAAAGTCCAAGACTGAATCCTTCAATTCCAAAGGATTATGCAAATGATAAAAGGAAAAGAGTTGGAGACAGTAAAAAACAATTGGAGTCTAACTATGCTGATAGTATACGCGAGATTCATCCCGACAGCCAACCAAAAAAGGAACTTTTGAAGAAGAATAAAGCCAAAAAAATTGTAGTGCAGCCTATAAGAAACATAAGGAGTACAAAACTCAAGCACCTGAATAGTCATTTGATGTTGCAATTATTTGGGAAGTTGTGGCAAAAATATTTACCTGGTGAAAATGATAGTGTTCTGACATATATTATTGATGATAATGTATTCCAAAGAGATGCTTGTGCTTATATTGGGAAGAAAGATTGCAATGATCTGCTGTCAATGCAAACGCTAGGAGTGAATGCTATTCAAGTATATATGGCGTAAGTTGTTTTATGATTTTCTTTTACACTATTTAATACCAATTTGGTATACTTTTATTTTTATTGATGCACTGATTTTTTTTTAAGGATGTTGGATTATACCATTCTGCCAACCAGAAAAGAAATAAAACCATTCGGATTCATGTGTCAAAGTTTGGTTTGCCCAACAAATCCAAACGCTGCAAAAAGATTTCACTCGAAGAGAGTTAAGCATATTCAAGACCACTCAAAAAAGCCCAAAAACAGACAACTCATTCTCATGTTATACAATCCTTCAGAAGTTTTAATTTTCATCTAAAACTTTTACAACTGCTTCTGAATTCATTTAAGCTTTACAGTTGTTTCTTAATTCATGGTTTTTTCTTTGACTTTTTTTTTTTTGCCTTTTCCTTTTGTAGCTACCACTAGGTATTAGCGGTGTTTAATGTGGTGAAAAAAGAAGTGTTTCATGTGGATCCTATGCAATCCAGTCCTAAAAATGATTTAGATCAACTCCTTAAAATGTATGTATGCCAATCCATTTCCTACCATTGATAGTTTAAGTTTCTTCAATATGATTACGAGACAACAATTTAGTTTTTCATACAGCGCCATGGCACTCTTCACACCAGAGGACGGTAAGGAAAAATATAATTATAATTCTAAGATGAGAATTGTGAAGGTAAAAAAAAAAAACTTTATAGTTTACTGATTACATACCTTAACTAAAATGAATGTGTTTTGCAAGAAGATTTTTCTTTTTTTTCTTCATGAACAGGGCTTCGAAAGAAAATATTGCAAAACTAAAAGTGTGGCTATTATGTATTAAGGTACATGAAGGAAATAATAGCAAATTTTAGTTCGTTATCAAAGAATGTAAGTTGATGATGTGTCATTATTTTTGAAGTTTGACAATATTAATTCTTACGATTAATAGTTTAATGGAAAGAAAGCATACACTCAGAATGAATTAGATGAGGTCCGTTTGGAGTGGGCTAACTATTTTTCCGACATCCTCATTGCATTAGCAAAATGGTTAGTATGAGTTTGAAACTATAAATATTAGTTGTTACAAATTTTTGAAATTGAATTTGTAGTATCAAATTATAATGGTTGCTGTTAGGGATTCTAGTGTAGATGTTATGCATTTGATAACATTGAGTATTTTGACTTATTTACATAAACTGGTTTGTTGGGTTTTAGTTGGATTGTTGCTGGGTATGTGCCTAGAATTAGAGTGCTATTGGAAGATGGTGGGTTGCTGGATATGGGTTGGAGTATTGCTGGGTACGTGGCTGGAATTAGAGTGTTAAGAAACTTGGCTTGGTGGCTGGAGTTAAGAGTGTTGGAACCTCTGGAAGTCTTGCATTAATCTTTAAAAGTTTTGTTGAGAAACTGGGCTTGGTGGCTGGAATTTTAGTTGCTTTTGTTGTAGAAGCATTGGAATTTAATAGTCATTTTATATTTTGAGATTTTTTTTTAAAATTTGAGATGTTTTACTATGTATCACATTGGACTTTTTATGTATTTCTTTTGAAATTAAATTGTTGGATTGAAAGAATGTTGAGTAATATTAATTGTTTTCTGGTTTTATTTTTATGATATTTGTTTTATTAATAAACATGAATTTATCAACAAATTATTCTAATAATAATATAATTTTTAAAAAAATATTAATTTTTGATGGGAAATGTCCATCATAAATTTTGTCATAAATAATTTCCCGACAAAATTCAATAATAAATTTACAAATGGTGATAGAATTTCTTGCCAAAATTTTAAAAAATGGTGCGAAAATTTAAATTAATTTGAATTTGAATTTAAATTATTTTTTCCAATTAAAATATTGTGTGATGGATATATGACAACAAAAGGCCATATGAATTCATGACGGACAATTTTTTCTCATAAATTAATAACAGTGAAATAGATGACTAAAAAACTATTTTTCATGCACTCCATTTTATGACAATTATTTGCTATCATCTATTGCCTATTTTCCTTTAGTGAAGTCTTAAAAATTCAGATGCCAAAAATTTCTCATTTGCGAGTATTTGGTTGTGTTTGTTATGTTCATCAATAAGCTATACACCCCGATAAATTGAATCCTCGAGTGGCCAGCTATGTATGCTTTGGATGTTCTTTGACAAAAAAAGGGCTACATTTGTTATAATATCCACTCAAAAGATAATAAGGTTTAGTCTGTATTTTTGCTATTTGGCATATGAGGTATGCCTGAGGTGATTTGAGAGGTGAGCTGCGATGATTTAGGAAGGTCAACTATTATGTTTTGTGAAGTAAGCTCATGGGATTTAGCTCAGAGAATTGATGTGGGAAGCTCAAGAAAGCTTCAAGGATATCTCTAAAAAGCTTATCTATTTTACTCCATAGAGCTTGTAAGATAACTCATGTGAACTTAAATATGAAATATGATCTAGGTATGAAAACCATCATAATAAGCAGAAAATGAGCATAAACAAAAAAGAATACAAATATTTTATATGGTTCAGCTGTTTGGCCTACATTCACGAGAGTAGCTCATCTCCAATCCACTATATAAATGAAATATTACATTATTTGCTCGACAATATCAACAAAACATTAATAAAAGTTGTGTTTAGTGGATAAAAATATGAGGGAAATGTAAGTCTGTTGAGATTAGAGAGTTTTACAATTAAAGAATAATGGAGGAGCTTCTTTGAGAGATGAGATGGCGAAAATCTTTAATGAAGGTATAAAAATGGAGGGTGAAAAAGATGAAGCAGCCTTTCAAGAATTTAGATTTCGAAAAAAATGCCCAGGGTTGGTTAAAGCAAAAGGAGAATGATAGAGCTAGTGATGGAAAGAGCCCCCTCAAGATTGAATATGTAGAGCTTATATAGGAGTGTTCCTTAGGGTATTTTGATAACTTTAGACATGTGGTGCTCACTTAATTGCTAGCTTACCTAATGTAAGACTATTCGGGTAATTTGTCTTGTGATCCTTTGATGGTGACATCCATGAGCTTGGGAAGTAAAGAAATCTCTTGCCACCCTTTTGGCTCTAATATTGTACACGTGGTACCTTTTCCAGCTTGTGGTGCTCTTGCTTTTTGGAGGATAGTAAAGGACAACTGACATGGTCCCCTATTGCTTTGCTCAAGGAATTTTTATTCTTATTGGCTCCTTACTCTTAGTAAAAAAGAATATATTTTTTATTTCTCACATAATGGCATTCACTGTTCATGTGCGGCCCCTAACGACCAAAAATCTGGGTTCAATAATGCCCTTTGATGTTCCTTGTAATCCCAAAATTACCTTTTTTTTTTAGGAGCTTATCTCATAAGTTCCTGTGAGCTATACTGTCCTTTGGTCAAACAAGCTAATTTTATTTAATTATCATTCCTTGCCACATGTCATTGAGTTATTAGTCCATGTTAGCACCCAGATTTCCCGTTAAATAAGATCCCCCTAGTTTCTTATGGTGAAAGAATTGAGCATTAGAAATCTAAAGAGAAAATTTTGCATGAGGGACACGTGGCAACTTGCTGTTCAATCGCTCCTTTAATCACTAGTGCGCTTCTTGGATATTCTAGATTGTGCAACTGAGCTCTCTCTCAGGTTTGGTCATTTCGTATATGAGCAATAGTCAACTCTAGTGATGGTGGTTAAGCTACACTTAGCTAGTTCTAGTGATTGCAATGCTTGGGCCATACTCAGCTCTGCGATGATAATTGAGCTGCATTCAGCTAGCTCTAGCGATTGATAAATAAGCTATACTCATATTTGGTGACTGATAGTTGAGTTGCACTTAGCTAGTTCTGTCAATTTCAATCCTTGAGCAATATTCAACTCTGGCCATTTAATACTAAGCTATACTCAGCACTGGTGCCTGATAGCTGAGCTGCACTTAGCTAGCTCTGACAGTTTCAGTACTTGAGCTCTCAACTCTAGTGATTTCAATATTGAGTTGTACTTTGCTCCGATGATGATAGTAAAGCTACAGTTAGCTAGCTCTGGTGATTGATATCTAAGTTGCACGTGGCTATGAAACATGGCGATAACTCATAGTGATATACATAGATTTTAGGGGAGAGAAGGTCTCAATCCTCTAGGTAGGTAAACTTACTACGGTACCTTTATATTGGTAGTTTGTTCATATTCACAACTCTTGAGTAGTTATCAATATAAGTCAGTTAAAAGAAGATTAGCCACAGTATCTAGAGCTACACTCTAAGAGTTTAAACACGATGAGTTATAAGTGAAGTTAAATTACAATCACTAAATCATAATAAAAAAAGGAATCAGCCATTCATTCTTAACCATATGGCTACAAAGATCAATTATACATCCAAATAACATATCTAAGAACTTGTTCACTCACATAATGCATGACAAGGGTAAATCATTCAAACACATCCATGGAGAAACAATTAAAAATATTAGACATGTTATCATAAGTACTTAAAGTAAACAAGTAGCACTCTTCATAAGATCTATCCAAATGAAAATAGCTCAAATCATAATTATTACATGACTAGTATGTGTTTCATAAGAATAGATTTTGAAATCTTTTTGCTATCATGTAGATATCAACGGGCGCTTTTTAAAGTAAATTAAGTCATGGTAGTGAACAAGTGAGGTTTCTATCAGATTTAACACAAAGATTCTATTTGAATCATTAAGTTGTCCGTTCCACTAAATCTAGGTCAATTCCAATTAAAACGAATAAAATTTATATTTTCAGAGGGAGAATGGCTAGTAAAGGTCTAATATGTATTTATACTGTTTCAGGAAAGATGTATAGCTGAGGTGATTTAGGAGGCAAGTTGCGGTGACTTAAGAAGGTAAACTGAGCTGATTTGGAAGGTGAACTATCGTGTTTTGTGAGGTGAGCTCTATGGAGCTCATGGGATTTAGCTGAGAGAGTTGATATGGGAAGTTTAAGGGAGCTTCGAGGATAGCTCTAAAAAGCTTATTCGATTAACTTTATAAAGCTTGTAAGATAACTCATGTGCACTCATATATGAAATATGATCTAGGTTTCAAAACGATCATAATAAGCAAAAAATAACATAAACAAAAGAGAATTAAAAGTTTTATGTGGTTTAACACTTTGGCCTATATCCATGGGAGTAGCTCATCTCCAATCTACTCTATAAATGAACTATTACATGATTTGCTCCACAATATCAACAAAACCTTAATATAGGTTGTTTATTGTGGATATTAAAATGAAGGAAATATAGGTCTATGAAGGTTAGAGAGTTTTCTAAAAGAAGAATAATTGAGGAGTTATTTAAAAGATGAGGTGCTCAAGATCTTTTATAAAGGTATAAAAATAGGGGGAGAAGAAGTTGAAGCAGTCTTTCAAAAAATCATATCTTAAAAAAAGGGCCTAGGGTTGCATAAAACAAAAAGAGAGAGATAGAGCTAGCAATAGAGAGAGCCCGCTCAAATTTGAACATGTGAAGCTTATGTAGGAGTGTTCCTAAGTGTATTACAATAATTTTAGACATGTGGCACTTATTTAATGGCGAGGTTGCCTAGGGTGAGGCTATTAGAGTAATTTGCCTTGTGACATCCATGAGCTTGGGAGGCAAGGAAACCTCGAGCTTGCCTTTTGCCTCCAATATTTATACTATGGCGTATGGTTCTATTGCTTTCTAGAGATGGCAAAGGACAGCTGACGTGGTCTCCTTCTATTATTTTGCTTAAAGAATTCTTATTCCTATTGGCTTTTTAGTCTTACCTAAAAGGAAAATATTTTTTTATCAATGGCCTGCATTGTTTATGTGCGGCCCATAACCACCAAAACTATGGGTTTCGATAATACCTTTTGATATTGCATGTAATTCCAAGGCTGCCTTTTCTTTTGGGAGCTTATCTCTTAAGCTCCTATGAGCTATACTGCCAATTGGTCAAAACAAGTTGACTTCACTTGAATGATTTTTCTTACCACGTGTCACTGAGTTATTGGCCTACGTTAGTACCTATATTTCCCCCTCGTGCAAGATGCCTTAGTTTCTTTTGGTGAAAGAACTGAAGCACAAGAAACTCAAAGAAAAAATTTTATATGAGGGACTCGTGGAAACTTACTATTAAATCACTCCTTTGATCACTAACGAACTTCTTAAGTATTCTAGATTTTGCAGCTCAGCTCTTTCTCAGGTTTGTTCATTTCGTATATGAGTAATACATAGCCGTAGTGATGATAGTTGAGCTACATTCAGCTAGCTCTGGCGATGATGCTAGCTCTGGCGATGATGCTAGCTCTGGCGATGATAGCAGTTGCACTCAGCTAGCTCTGGTGAATTGGGTTTATAAAAATTATGGAGAAATTAAAACAAAACTCAATACAAATATCAAATAAAATTATGCAAATAACTTCCTAAATTTTCTAGCTATCATAGCCATATCTTCATCTTCAATTTCGCTTTCTTCGTTGCTTTCCGATCTTGAAGGTTTGAGGACAATGTTTTTCTTTTTTTTTATCTTCGTCACCTCTTTCAGCTACCAAATCTTCTTTACAAGAAATAAGTGAGCCAATTAAATGATCAATAGTTAAAGTATCTAAATCCCTGGCTTCCTTAATGGCAGTTCTTTTCGGTCTCTATTCTTTTGGCTAGGACTTAATGATTTTGTCTACCTTCTCACTATTTGAAAAAGGTCTTTCCTAGAGCTCCTAGAATGTTTACGATAAATCTAGTATACATTGAATGTACGCTCTAATTTTTTTGTATTTAGAATAATTCATATTGCCTAGTGTATCTACTAATTTTATACTCTAATAATTCACATTGTCAAAAAGATTTAAGAGAGTACTTGTTATTAACCTTGAAATTGGAAAACATTCATTGAAAAGATTTATTGGGGTATTAAACCCCAAAGCTCTTGTAGGCATTCTATTTATAAAAAATGAGGCTATCAAAACAGCTTATCCTCAAAGATACTTTGGAACTTTAATTGTAAAGCTCAAGGCCCTAACAACTTCGAGGAGATGCTTATTCTTCCTTTCAGCCACTCCACTTTGTTAAGGAGTATTGCTACAAAAACTTTGATGTATAATTCCTTTCTTATAAAAAAAATTCCCTAACACATGATTAAAAACTCTTAGCCATTAGCACTTCAAAAAATTTTAATCTAAGTCTGAAATTATGTTTGTACCATAGTATAAAAATTTTTAACACACTTTCAGCATCAATTTATCTTTTAGTAAAAATACATAAGGAACTCTAGTATAATCAACAATAAATGTAATAAACCAGCATTTTCCAGAAAAAGTTGTCACTCTAGAAGGATCGCATACATCATTGTGAATCATAGTAAATGTTTTTGATTTTTTGTATGGTTGTGGTGGAAAAATAGCACGATGATATTTAGCTAATTCACAAAATTCACATCGAAAAATAGAAGCATTTTTATTCATGAATAATTTGGGTAATAACTTCTTTAAATATTAAAAATTTGGATGTCCTAATCGAAAATGCCATAACATAATCTCAATGCCATAACAAGTCTACCGCTCTTGCCTTCCAAAGTTTGAACCATTATTAAAGAAGTACAGGCCACTGTCTTGCCTAACATCCCCAATCATTTTCCCCGACGTTAAATCCTGAAATTTACAATGAGAAGACCAAAATTTAATTTGACAGTTATGATCACAAGTTAATTTACTGACAGACAAAAGATTATAGGATAAATGTGGACATGAAGAACACCTTTTAAAGTAAAAGGAGGAGAAATAAGAATTTTTCCTTTCCCTGCAACAGTTGCTAAAGAACCAACTATTATTTTAACCTTTTGATTTTCTGCACAAGGTGAATAAGAAAAAGACAACTGCGAGGACCCAGTCATATGATCAGTTGCTCCAGAATCTAATATCCAAGACGTGTTTAGATTGATACAATTAAAAGCTGTGGTGAAAAAATTACCTGATTGGGCTAAAGAACAAGATGAACTAGAATTTCTTACGGATTGGGATTGAAACATCTTGTATAGGTGCTTCATTTGTTCCTCAGTAAAAAGAAGAGATTCTGAGGATGACTACTGCTCTAGATTAGTGGTGCTAGCCTAGAAAGCATGAGTATCTCCTATTGGCCGAGCATCACCACCTGATTTCTTTTTCCGATTTGCAGGTTTTCTATGGAGTTTCCAACAGCTTTCTCATGTATGCCACGATTTCGAACAATGATCACACTATGACCTTTGTTTGCCTCCTCGTCTATCTCCTTGTTGCTTATTACCATGAGCTACAAAAGTTGAACCATCAAGATCAGTCTTTGGTCCCTCTACTCTCTTTAACGTTACATGTCATTAACTATAAGAACTTGCATCTAGGCACTAAGAAAACTTTTTATGAATCGTGGAAAGATAAGAGACTTAATCTAAGTTATTTTTACATTTTTGGTAGTACATGTTATATCTGGAAAGATCGTGAATACTTGAGTAAGTTTGACTAAAAAAGATATGAGCGTGTTTTTCTTGGTTATTATACTAATGGTAAAGCTTTTGTGTTTAGAATATGAGGACTCAAATTATTATGGAATATGTGAATGTTGTTATTGATGATTTTAAAGATTTTTATAGAATTTTTCATTGAAGAAAAAAATATCAAGTACATTGAGACTAAAGAAAAGTTTAATTTAAATGGTAATACAACAAATGGCCAAACTCTTACAAAACAAGAACCCAATCAATCGAACTCCAAAGATCAAAGTCAAATGATTGATTTGATAAATGATAATTCTTCCCAGTTGTCTCAAGAAAATAATAAGGAAAAAAATATAAAACCTCAGATAAAAATTGATGTTCATGATCAAGTCAAGAAAGGACCATCTTCAAGAGTTGTAAAGAACCACCCATCAGATCTTATTGTTGATAGTCCAGAAAGTTCCATAGTCACTAGAAAATTGTGTACAAATCTTGCTTGATTTTATTGTTTCATCCCATTAATTGAATCAAAAAATGATAAGGAAGCTTTATTGGAAGAATTTTGGCTTAAGATATGCAAAAAGAACTTGAACAATTTGAGCGTAAAGATGTTTGGACATTAGTTCTTAGACTAAATCACATTAATGTTATTGGTACAAAATGTATTTTTAAGAATAAAACAGATGAATTTTGTAACATAGTGAGAAATAAGGCTAGCTCAATAGCACAAGGTTATACACAAATTGAAAGTGTTGATTTTGATGAAATCTTTATTCTTGTGGCTAAACTAGAGTCTATTAGGCTATTACTTGTTGTAGTTTGTTTAATATGCTTTAAATGATTTCAAATGGATGTTAAAAGTGCATTCTCGAATGAAATTTTAAATGGAAAAGTTTATGTTGAATAACCCAAAGGTTTTGAAGATCCGTATCATCTTAATTAGTTTTCAAATTGAAAAAGGATTTATAAAGATTAAAACAAGCTCCTAGGAAAAGATTAACCAAATCCTTGATTTTTAAATGCTACAAGAGAGGAGTAAACAAGACTTTATTTATTAAAAATCATCCTAGAATTATGATTGCTCAAATTTACGTAGATGATATCATTTTTGGTTCTACATCTTTGATGCATGTTCAAGAGTTTGTTGATCAAATGAAGAACGAATTTGAAATGGGCATGATTGGGGAGTTAACCTATTTTTTGAGCTTACAAATTAAACAACTTGAAAATGGTATCTTCATTTTCCAAAGTAAAGATCCTAAAAATTTGGTGAAAAAGCAAAACTAGATCCAGCCAAATGCATGGGAACACCTATGAGCATTAATTTGAGTTTAACAAAAGATGGTAGTGGTTCTAGTGTTGATCCAACTTTGCACAAAATTATGATTAGTAGCTTACGTTATTTAACTATAAGTAGATCGGATATTTGTTCTAGTGTTAGTGTTTGTGGTAGATACCAAGCAAATCTAAAGGAATCTAATATATATGCGATTAAATGTGTCATTCGTTTTGTAAACGAAACAATTAATGATGGAATTTGTATGTTAAAGACACTAATTCAAGTCTTGTATGATATAGCAATGCTGATGGGTAGGTAATTCTGATGATAGAAAGAGCACCAATGGAGGTTGTTTTTACCTTGGTAACAATCTTGTATCTTGGCACAGTAAGGAAAAAAAAGACTTAATTTCTTTATCTACTGCCAAGGCCGAATATATTACTGCTAGTAGTTGTTGTACTCAATTGCTTTGGTTGAAGTAGATGCTCGAAGATTATAGTATTGTTCAGGATATTCTTAGAGTATCTTGTGATAACACAAGTGCTATTAATATTTCAAGGAATCCTATCCAACATTCTAGAAATAAGTACATTGATATTAGACATCATTTCATTCATGACTTAGAGACTATATATTTGGAGTGCATTGAAACAGAAAATCAGCTTGTGGATAATTTTACTAAAGCTTTGGATACATCTAGATTTGATTCCTTAAGAAAAACTTTAGGTGTTGGTTCTACGTAGTTGTGTTCTACAACATTTTGTTTACACATTACTCACATTTTTATTGCATGACTTTATTTGAACCACTAGATGCATAAAGGTCTTGATTTGATTACTTTATTTGAACCACTATATGCATAAAGGTCTTGATTTTCCATAAAAGTTATGTGAGAGGACGTATCTTGGAGTTTTCCCCTTCATTTATCAATCGTCAATTCGGTGCAAGGATTTTGATGATACTCATATATGGGAACACATGGATTCCTAAGACATGTCTACTATTGCTACTCTACTCGTAGGCAGGTTTTCTCCTTGGCGTAAAGATCTTTTGGTTTCAAAGCTTGGCAAGGATTTTGGTGCATGCAATTGATATCATGTTGAAAATTATGGTACAGTAGACCCCTTATTTGCTAAAGTTTTGTTGCTAATTGGAGGCAGAATTCCATTCAACTTTGGCAACTTGGCTTTTAATTTGATTGTAAGGAATGCAAATATCTACTGGGAGAGTCATGTGTTACCATTCCCTTCTTTGATCCATCATTCAGGATTATAATTTAGTTGAAAATGATGAGGTTTTTACTTGTTTTCCTTTTTATAATAAACCAACCTATCTTATGTTGAAATCACTTGGCATTGTTGGTGATCAAGATGAAGAAACCCAAACTAAGAATGCTCTCCTAGATTTGCTCACTATCATTTTTTATCTTCAAACCATTCGCTCCACTCTTCAGCACTTAAATGATCAAAGAAAGCGAGACGATTTCAAATTTATTAAATTGAGTTAAACGCATTGAACACATTCTTGACGATATTAGGTTTATTCATTACCCTTGATGATTTATTTGCTTTCTTCCCTCTTATTTCAATTTTTCGTTTATATTATCTATCGTGCTTTACACCTTTTTTCAAAAAAGCGGAGAGTATGTATTTTTTTTTTTTATTGCATCTAAAAGAGGGAGAGTAGTTCTTTATTTAAACTCTATTAGAATTTCATTTCAATGATAAAAATGGAATTTATTTATATGTTTATTGAGCTTATTTATTCTTTCTCTTAGGGAGAGCTTGTTTGATGAGCATATGATCTTTATTAATTATCTTGTGTTCTTTGATATGCATTATTACTCTCTAAATATATGAGATTGTTTATCTTAAAGGGAGAGTTAATTTTTTGAATCTTAGACATGAGCATTTATTTGTTAGAAGAGATTTTTATCTTCAACTAACGATGATTAATCATTTTTGTTTAGTTAGTTTTTTGTTTCTGTGATCTATGTCTAGGTTATTCTCATGGTCTATCTTGTTTCTAACATACAATTTAAAGAATAGAAAAATTGCTTAATTTATCTTTTGACTAAAGGATGCCAAAAGAATAAATAACTTAGGAAAATTAATTTATCTATTGTTTTATTTTGCCTACACTTGTAATAGATCTAAATTCTTTTTATAACAGACTTATTCTTAGTCAATCACATTTTGTGAATAAAATTCTTGGTAAATTTAACAAAGATGATTTTATTGTGGCTAGAATTCATTTAAATGTAGATTTACACCTATCTAAAATAGAGAAGAGGGTATATCTCAAGTAGAATATTATAGAGTGATAGGGAGTTCGATCAATTTGACAAGTTGTAAAACACTTGGAAAGTTTCAGATGTTATTTCACTGCATATTGGCAACTAAAACAACACCTAGAAATTTTCAAATGCTGTTTCATTACTGTTTTGACTCCTAAAACAAAACATTTTAATTTCTAGGTGTTTTTTTTTTAATTCTTTAGTTCTTTTCTTTTATACTCATATTAAATTCCCCCTTTTTGTTCCAAGTAATAAACGGGCACAATTTGCAATCTACCATGCCAGAATTTAAATAATATTTATTTCCTCATTTTATAGTTCGATTGAAATGTGATAGTTATTTTTGTATTTTAGAACAACATAATTGATAGACTCCTCATTTTTAGTTTTGTAGGACAAAAGGCTACATTTCAAGGAGCGATGAAGTCAATTGCGAGTGGGCTACATATACACCAACCTACTGTTATATACAACGCATGATTAATATAAATTCCAGGTTAGTCTATATAATAGTGATTTGGTACTTTAAAGTTTTGTTTTACTATTTATGTTACCAAAATGATTTAATTATTATGACTACTAATTATGAATTTAATATCTTAATTTATCTTTATTCTTTGTAATAATGATGCAGGTTGCTAATGGTATGGAAATTCATTTGCAAATGAAGAATTGGTGAGAAGTTAGATGCAGTAGATTACACATCTCAATTTTATTAATTGTAGCCACTAGTATATGAAATATATTTGTAAAATGACAATCGTAAAAAATTTAATAGAAAATTATAATTGAAACATGAGGTTGATTATTATTGTTAGTAATAGTAGTAAGCATCAAAGGTTATTGTTATTATGTGAAAACTATCATTGAAAATACTCAACCACAAAAACCGTTCTATGGAATTTTATTATAATGCAAAAACCGTTATTAATAAGGTATGTATGATGACCGTTTTCTAAAACTGACTTTAAATTTAGTCGTAATACTCATTAAAATATGATGGTTATAACTTTATCTATGAAATTATTGGAAATCAGGTGGTTCAAATTGTCTTCAATCTTAAGCTCGCTCATGCATGTGTGCGGCAACTCTAGTTTAATTTTTAATATTTTGAAATTTTCAAGTGGGAGTAGTTTATGCATCCTAAAATTTTATCTCAAAAATCCATTATATTAAATAATATGACATTTATTCACTGATTGGTAAAATAGTGTAATTATTCACTTAAAATTTATGAAAAAATCATCAACTACTTAATGAATGGTATATCACATGTTACATTATTTAGGATGGAATTCGAGATAAAATTTTAGGATATCTATCATTAGTCTTTGAAGTGCAAGTTTTTTGAATTTTAAAGTCTCTATCTCTTTGTTTTGAGTTTGTAATTTCCAAACTCAACTTAGTTTGATTTTACTATCTTGAGAGTTTAAAGATGAGTGTTAAAGAAAGTAATTTGATAATCAAATAATATAATTTTAAAAAGTGTTTATGAAATATTTTTTAGGTGCTAAATTGCTAAAAAAATCAATTATATAACAATTTAAAGCAATCCCAAACATGCTTTAAGTTGATATAAATAAAGAATATAAAATATACATAATAGGCTTCAAATATTTTAAAGTCTCTATCCTTCGCCAATGTACCCTTCTTTCATATTGGTGCAATGTTTAGGTCACAAAAAACAAGATCGAGGCAGTTGCTAGCAATCAGATAAGGTCCCAAGTTGTTTGTCTTATTGCAAAGATTTCATGTGATGGATGCAATGGATTCAGTTAGCTAGGCTAGTGATATAATTCCAGATCAAGGTGATAAAAATAACAACTAGACAACAAGATCCCATTTTCAGAACAACGTAACCCACCACCACAAAGAAAGAAGAAAATTATTTTGTAAATTGGAATCATGACTGGAAAGTAGCTTCAGATTTTGTTATGGTTTTTCTGATCAAAGGCTTTCTTATTGTCTGTTTAGCTTTGAGTTGTCCTTATTGTCAGTAGAATAAGAAACTGAACCATGCATAAAACCTCAATCAAAATTATTCAATGGAATTGCAGACTTTATAATTATATTATTCTAGGAGATGGATGAACACAAAAGATTTAAATTAACTTCAAATTGTGTCAAATTACATACCTCACTCTTCAAAGTGCCAGCTAGCGACAAAAGAATTAATTAAAATTAAGAATACAAATAGAAGAATCAATTATAAATCATAATTAGAAATATACGAGGAACGAAGACGAGTCTTGAGAGGATGATGAGGAAGTCGATGAAGACGTGAAACGATGATTCCGGAGATGGTGCCTTTGCTGTAAAAGCCTTGCCAGCACCACCGTATATTCTTGTAGTAGCTCCGCCATTATTGACACTTTAATCATCTTCTCAATCTGTGAAATGAAATAAGCAATATTAAAAATTTCCAATATTCGTTTTTGTTATAAATTTAAAAGCCTTCAAAACTGCCCTCAAATTCAAAGTTAAGTACGTTATAGTTTGAAAGTGGCAAAATGAAGCCAATTTTATAAGCTAGTGGATTGAGCAACTTTTTCCTGTTAATTAATCTCTACAAGTTATAATTAGTTCATTAATGAACTAATCATTATAGTGTTTTTGGTTTGAGGAATCAGGTTTTACTATTCCTTTGGCTCTTCAATGATGTTGAGTGGCTTTAAAGTCCAAGTAGTGTTTGTTGCGTGGAGACTTCGGCTTTGGCAGCCTTTGGATTCATTTAACTTCGATCAAAATGCTCAATCGTGTCTAAAAAGGAACCCAACAAAGTTTGAACACGTGTGCAGAATAGTAAGTGCGTATGTTATATATCAAATCAATTCGGCGCATGTCTGCTTTTAATTGATCCACGAAATGCTCTAGAACATAGAATTATTTGCAAGCATATCTTAGCTATCAATTATCTTTTCTCATTCGCGGTAAAAAAAAAAATTCTTGTTCAATTTATTTAAATTTGACGAAAGAACGTGTAAACGCCCTAATCAAACCATCTTATGTGACTATATATGATTACAAGACCTACTTCGTTTAATTGTTAAAATCTCTTCGGGATAATACAAGAAGTTCATAGTTGGAATCTTAGTAATATGAATAGAATGTAAATATCAAGGAGAATACAACTGACTTGGTAAGGAAGCAAGATGTCTTGATAAAACTGGCTTGATTTTGAACTCTTTCTTTTGGTGGAATCTGCAGAGATATTGTTGTTGCGGAAGTGCAAAGTTGAGCAATTAACAATATTACGATGACCGTAATTTTTGGAGAAATATAAACGTGACAAACAAATGCAAAGAAAATAGAACACAATAATTTACGTGGTTCAACGTAATGCCTATGTCCACGGGTAAAGACTGGAAGATAATTTTACTAAAAATGAGAATTTACAAAAGTGGGAAAAACTCACAAAATTCACAACCCCAATACACCCAAACGGAACCTCACTAAAACACTCAAGTGGAAGCTCTCTCAAATTCTCTCAAAAAGCTCAATTGCAATTGCTCTCTACTTCTCACAAATTGGGATGCTTTACAAATGCATTTTACTCCTCTATTTATAGGCAAAGCTTACAATATGAATGCATAAAAAAACTTTGGCAATTTTCAATTTTAATGGCTTTGGTGTGACTTTTGATGAAGAGATCATGCTAGCACATGCAATTGGATCACGCTAGCTCAACATTGGTGTGCTTGAAATTTGCATGCTAGCTAGCTCATGCAAGCATGCCTGACTTTTCAATAATTCTCCACCTCGACGAAAATTTAGTAAATCTGAGCCAACTATCAACAAACCATCCACCAGTCTCTGTCTTCTTTGACTATTTTCAAACTTGTAAGATATTGATCAAGTTTAGACAATACTCAAACTTGATCGTCATCACCACCTTAGTCCACATATCTACGGGATTCTCTGCAGTCATGATTTTTCAAAGAAAAATCTTCCCCTCATCAATAATTTCCCGCACAAAATGAAATTGTATGTCGATGTGCTTCGTACACGCATTATAAACTTAATTTTTTATTAAATGACTAGCACTTTAACTGTCACAATACACAACCCCAATACACCCAAACGGAACCTCACTAGAATACTCCAGTGGAAGCTCTCTCAAATTCTCTCAAAAAGCTCAATTGCAATTGCTCTCTACTTCTCACAAATTGGGATGCTTTACAAATGCATTTTACTCCTCTATTTATAGGCAAAGCTTATAATATGAATGCATGAAAAAAACTTTGGCAATTTTCAATTTTAATGGCTTTGGTGTGACTTTTGGTAAAGAGATCATGCTAGCACATGCAATTGGATCACGCTAGCTCAACATTGGTGTGCTCGAAATTTGCATGCTAGCTGGCTCATGCAAGCATGCTTGACTTTTCAATAATTCTCCACCTCGACGAAAATTTAATAAATCTGAGTCAACTATCAACAAACCATCCACCAGTCTCTGTCTTCTTTGACTATTTTCAAACTTGTAAGATATTGATCAAGTTTAGACAATACTCAAACTTGATCGTCGTCACCACCTTAGTCCACATATCTACGAGATTCTCTGCAGTCATGATTTTTTGAAGAAAAATCTTCCCCTCATCAATAATTTCCCGCACAAAATGAAATTGTATGTCGATGTGCTTCGTACACGCATTATAAACTTATTTTTTTGTTAAATGAATAGCACTTTGACTGTCACAATACACATTAATGTGCTCCTTACAAATCCTAAGTTTTCAAGCAAGCCTTGTAACCAAATAACCTCTTTAACAAATCGCCATGTACTCGGCATCTTTTGTCGAGAGTCCAGCTATAGACTGTAGTGTAGACTTCCAACTGATTGGCCCTCCAGCAAAAGTAAACACATATCCGGTGGTTGACCGTCGTTTGTCCAAATCACCAGCATAATCAGAATCAACGTACCCGATCACACCTTGACCAAGTGTATCGTCTCTCTCAAAAAGTAAACCAACATTCATGGTCTTCTGAATGTACCGTAGAATCTATTTCACAGCTTGCCAATATCCTTTACCAGGATTATGTATATACCTGCTCACTAAACCAATTGCATGTGAAATGTCAGGTCTTGTACACACACACCATTGCATACATCAAGCTACCCAATGTATTTGAATACGGAACTTGTAACATGTATTCTAGTTTCGTATCTGTTGAAAGGGATAATTTTGCAGAAAGCTTGAAATGAGAAGCCAACGGGGTACTTACAGGTTTTGTCTGCTCAGTCATGCCAAACTGTTGTAGTACCTTCTTCAAATATTGCTTCTGAGACAAGCTTACTTTGCCACGAGTTCTATCTCTGCATATCTCCATGCCAAGAATCTTCTTAGCTTTATCTAGATCTTTCATTTCAAATTCTTGATTGAGTTGAGTATTTAACTTCTTAATCTCATCTTTGCTCTTTGATGCTATTAGCATATCATCGATATACATGAGCAAATATATCAAGGATCCTTCTTGTAACTTGCGAAAATACACACAATGATCAAATTTATTTTCTTGTGTACCTTTACCCTTTCATAAACCGATCAAATTGCTTGTACCACTGCCTCGGAGATTGTTTCAATCCATAAAGTGACTTTGTCAATTTACAAACCCAATTTTCTTTTCCAGAAACCTTGAATCCATCTGCCTGAGTCATATAGATTTATTCTTCCAAATCACCGTGTAAAAATACAATTTTTTACATCAAGTTGAACAGTTCAAGGTCAAATTGTGCAACCATGGCTAGCAAAATTCGAATAGATGAGTGTTTCACAACTGGAGAAAATATCTCATTGTAGTCTATTCCTTCCTTCTGAGCGTAACCCATCACTACAAATCTAACCTTGTATTGAATTTCTTTTTTACGAGAAAATCCTTCTTTTTTTGCATATACCCATTTGCACCCAATTGCCTTCTTTTCCTTGGGTAATATAACTAACTCCCATGTTTCATTTTTGTGAAAAGACTGCATTTATTCGTGCATTACTCTCTTCCACTGTATACTTTCTAGCTTACTTACTACTTCTCTATAAGTGGAAGGATCATCATCATCTACAATTGGAAGTGCATAGGCCACCTTATCAACAAAGCGAGCAGGTCTGCGAATCTCTCTATGTGGCCTAGGTCAGAACCTCTTCTTCATCATCGGTTGATGGAGAATCACTATTTATCTCATCGACACCAGTTGGATTAGCTTTAACCTTTTCAAACTCCACCTGCTGCAAAGTTCTACTAGTCTTCTCATTCTCTTGAGAATCTTTCTGTTTCAATATGGCTAATTCATCAAAAGTTACATCTCTGTTGAAAATAATCTTTTTCGTACCAAAACACCAAAGATAATATCATTTTACTCCACCAGTTATACCCATGAACAATGTTTTCTTTACTCTTGGGTCTAACTTAAATTTCTTTACATGATAATAAGCAGTGGAACCAAAAACAAGTAAAGAATCATAATCAGTAGCAGGATTACCAGTCCACATCTCTATGGGTGTTTTGCCCTCAATTACAGTTGATAGTAAACGATTGATCAGATGGCATGCATATACAACTGCCTCAGCCCAAAACAATTTGCCCAATCCAGCATTGGACAACATACACCGAATTTTCTCCAGTATAGTCTGGTTCATGCATTCTACCACCTCATTCTCTTGTGGTGTATCTCAAATAGTGAAGTGTCGAACAATACCCTCATCTTGGCATATTTGTATAAATGGATCATTCTTGTACTCACCATTATTATTTGAGTGAAATCTTTTGACTTTTCGACTAGTCTGAGTCTCGACCATCTTTTTCTATTTAAAAAATGTGGCCAAAACTTTATTTTTGTTCTTCATCAAATACACCCACACTTTTCTTGAATAATCATCAACAAAAGTAACACAATAGTGCATACCTCCTACGGAAGTTGTTTTGGTAGGTCCCCACACGTTACTATGAACATAGTCTAGAATCCCTTTTATAATGTGAATTGTTGAACCAAACTTTACCCTTGTCTGCTTGCCCAAAACACAATTTTCAAAAAATTCTAATTGGCAAGAATTTGCACCTTTCAACAAGCCTTGGTTCACTAAAGTCTGCAAAGTGTTTTCACCAGTATGTCCCAAACGCATATGCCATAACTTGGTTGCTTTTGAATTTGCATTTCTTCTAGAAATTGTTGACGTTGATCCAATAATTGTATTCTCTTGAAAATAGTACAAGTTATTTCTTCTTGTGGCTTTCATCACCATTAGTGCGTCAGCTACTACCTTCAATAATACATCTCTCAAAGTGATTATGACCCCTTTAGATTCTAGGACTTCTAATGAGATGAGATTTGTTTTCAAACTTGGTACGTAGCAAACATCCGTCTAGACTTGGATTGAGCCATCATGATTCTTTAATTGGATTGTACTTATTCCCAAGATTTTACAGGCATTGTCATTGCCCATAAAAACAACTCCACCGTCCAGCTCCTTGAAGCTAAAAAACCAGCACTTGTTAGGACACATATGATAAGTACAACCCGAATCCAAAATCCACTCATCTGAGTGACATGTCAATGTCATGCCAACCAGACTAAAGTCTGACTCCTCATCATGTTCTGCTACACATGCATCAGAAAAAGACTTGCCCTTTTATAACTTAGGACAATTCTTTTTCCAATACCCTTTCTCGCGACAAAAAGCACACTCATCTTTGGCAAGCCTCCCTTTAGACTTGCTTCTTTTTCCAAGTTTGTGGTCTCGTGAACAACCTCTCACTGTCAATGCTTCTGCAACTGTATCTATGTGATCTTTTATGTCTTTCTTTCTGGTCTCATAGTTGTACAATGCACTACATATAACATTGAATATGACACTGTCTTTCTTATGAAGCAAAGTGGTAGTGAGATGATCATATTCATCAGGAAGGGAATTCAACAACAACAGTGTCTTATCTTCATCTTCAAATTTCTCATCCAAATTTAGCAAATTTACTAATTTTTTGTTGAATGAATTCACATGGTCATTCATTGACATGCCAGGTGTATATGTGAATCGATAGAGTTTCTTCTTCATATAAAACATATTTTCAAGGCTTTTCTTCTAGTGTCTCCCACAATTTCTTTGCCGATGTCTCTCTCATGACAGAGTATTTATGATCTTTAGCCAAACATAGGCGAATAGTACCACATGCATGTCTATTGATATTTATCCACTACTTGTCATCTATCATGTCAGGCTTTTCTTCAAGAGCAACATCCAACTCTTGCTGACATAAGACACCCAACACCGCACATTGCTAAATACCAAAATTATTGGTACTATCGAATTTCTCCACTTCAAACTTTGCATTAGTTACAGTAGTTCTCGCTAATGAAGACGACAAAGATGCCTCTACCATCCTTTTTATCTCAAATGATCAGTTTCTTCAACAACTATTTATACTTAAAAAATAGCCTCTATAATGTTTATTTCGCGTGAATAAATACACTAGTAAAGTTCCCACGAGAATGAAAGGGTCACAACGGTCCCACTTAAAACTCAGACTGCTTAGGCTCTTATCGCCTTATTGACAGAACTTTTCTAGACATGCAAAAATACAAATTACTTACAATAGACTATCTCCCAAGTATAAATGGTCGTCTCCACTATATCAATGAACAATATCGTATACGTGAACAATACCGTATCTGTGTACAATTCCATATACATGAACAGTGGAAAAAACTCACAAAACCCACAATCCCAATACACCCAAATGGAACCTCACTAGAACACTCAAGTGGAAGCTCTCTCAAATTCTCTTAAAAAGCTCACTTGCAATTGCTCTCTACTTCTCAAAAATTGGGATGCTTTATAAATGCATTCTACTCCTCTATTTATAGGCAAAGCTTATAATATGAATGCATGAAAAAAAAACTTTGGCCATTTTCAATTTTAATGGCTTTGGTATGACTTTTGGTGAAGAGATCATGCTAGCACATGCAATTGGATCACGCTAGCTCAACATTGATGTGCTTGAAATTTTCATGCTAGCTAGCTCATGCAAGCATGCTTGACTTTTCAACAATTGTATCTTCAAAGACTTTGGATGGCATTTATCCACTTGAATTTTGGATGGCAAATATTCAGCTATGGATGGATATCCATCCAAATGTAAATTCATAATTATGTATAATGGACACATTCATATCTATATTCAATTTTAAATATTGAATGTGGAGATAGATTTTATTCATATGGATATAGATATCCATAGATGTCCATAGATATTAAATATGTGTTTTTAAATTAAACATAATATGGCTAATTAATAAATTTATATTTTTAAGGTGGTTAATAATATGCTACATTAAGAGAATTCTTATTTACCTTTATTTATCTTTCCTAAAATTATTAATTTTGAAAGCTAATTAAAGTTATTATGAATAAAAATATAATAATAAAACAAATATAACTGGAATTATTGTTCTTTGCAATGGCATTGAATTCATTGGCAAAAAATAAATGACTGTGGTGAGTTGCACCGTCACCTTAGTCTTATTCGGTGGCTTTCGACAAGCTTGATAGAGGTGGTGTTTCATCTTATTGATTTTTTGTTAGTCAGCAACGATATGTTACTGCCAATCTTTGGGTAGCATTAGTGCGGCATCAATTTCATTTTGCTGAAAAAATTAGTATCACTATGTAGATTGTGAAATTTCGAGTTCGATGGTACCAGATTCGTCATCATTTGGTCACTTTTTCTATCGTCGATGGTGTCGACGAAATAGTAACACTGAGATGAAAAAAAGTTAATTTTTTGATTGGTAATATATTTTCTAAATTTTGTAAAATTAAAATATTTTTCTATAATTTTGTTTGGAATGTATATCTAAGAATACTTGTTTTTTAGGACATTTTTATATTTATTTCTTTTTTAAATCTAAAAAAATAGAAAATGAATTGGATATTGGATATCCATCTAATATTCATATCCATTCAATACATAGTTGGATATTTTTAAAAATTATCCATATTCATAACCAAAAGTTTTTGGATGGATATTATACAGTGCAATTGGATTGGATATATAAATATCTAACTTGGATGGACTAGTTTGTCATCCCTATTCTTGATAAGATATGGAAACAAAGAGTTCGTATCCAGCTATCTTATTGATAAGTAGGAAAATAAAGAGTTTCAATATTATTTTATGAGTAATGATACAGCCACAAACTCTTGTACAGACTTATTTTGTATAAACTGATGTGGCATGATAAGATTGGTTGAATTAAATATCACTTGGCCCACATGATTTGTTTTTATTAATTTATATTTTAATTCAACCAATGAATTAATGTCACGTCAGTTTCTACAAAATAAGTTTGTACAAGAGTTTGTGGCTGTATCATTACTCTTATTTTATTACTTTTCAAGTAATCAATTTTTTTAATACTGATATATAAAGAAAATTGTTTCCACTCAATTATAAAATAATTCAGGAAAGACTTAAACTAATCCCCATAATACTTATATAGGGGCTCGAACTGAAAGAAAAAGTGTTCTTCTATTCGGCCAAAGCAGATTGGCTTCAAATAATCAAGTTATAAAAAGATGGACTTTCTATTTGGATAAAATTATGGTGATCTTAGGTGTGTGAATCGTCTATAAATAGGGAGGCTCTACATGTTCAAAGATTGCAAAGATAATTGAAGACTATGGGTTAATTCCACCCTCTCCCCAGATGTTTTGACATTTTGCACCGCGTCCCCAAATGTTTCAACAATTTCCACCATACACCTAAATCCATTAATTTGACAGTTTATTTTAATGGTCAAAGGGAAAATTTGGAAGTTCATACACTAAATATTATTTGATGATGATAGATTAAATTTATTTGATAAGTTAATTGATGGGATTATTGTGTAATTACCTTTAATTAAGAATTTTTAATGTTAATATCAATTATTGGATTAGCATTTTATGTCATTTAATTCTTCTCTAATTCAAAATAAGGGGCATTTATGACATTTAATTAAATTTCAAACAGTTCATTAAAAATAACGGCCAAATTAATGGAAATAGAGGTGCGGTGAAAATTATCGAAACATTTGAGTGCGCGGTGAAAAATGTCGAAACATTTGGAGACTAGGTGGAAATAACCCGAAGGCTACAATCTAAAATTATTAATATATCTTTTTGATATTTATGTTTGGACATTTTGTTATAATGAAATAGAGTCTAAACATTTTTTGGGTATCCAATAGATTGTATCACAAATAGTGAATCATTCAAAATCTGGACCTGACCCCATAAATAAAAGAATTTGAACTCATGTAAAAATTCTCCTATGTATATTACTTTTTCATAGTATTTTTTTTAATGTCCTTGTTACGACTGTTTAATTATTAAAATTTAATTAAACTTGGTAAACTTACAAACCAGATTTTTCACTTAACATTTCTCATTTCTTTTGATCTGTCGATTGGTTCAAATAACATTTGCGCCTATTATTATTATTATTATTAAGAAGAAATGTAGCTAGTAGCCTCCATTGACTAAAAATTTTGCATGGTGATTTTCAAAACCAGTGGGAGGCTTGATATAGTTTTAAAGACTTATTGAGGGATGCGAGTGGAATTAATGCAGAAGTAAATGTGTAAATTTGTAAATAAATCTAAGAGGTCTGTGACTACAATGAATTAGCTTGATGGCCTCTTTTTGAATATGGACGCGCGGTAAAGGAGAACCGTACGTACGTGAAACTTAATGACCTGCTGCAAAATAATTGGTTAATGATCTGAAAGACAACTTTTTGGGAAAAATGTTATTTTTCCGTAAGTAAACTAGCAAACAAGCTCAAATTCATACAACAAACTTGACAATCACTTGGTAATAAGATATCAAATATACAGGCGCTCTTGCTTTAATTTTATATGTATGGTAACAGTTGTAGGTCAAAATTCAGAATGAAGAAGATCTACTGAAGACCTTTTTCAATGCATTCCATTTAAAAGACTGAGCCCTAATTAGGATCAAATATGGCTTCGAGTTTTTGGGAGGATTTGAATGCGAAGGTGATGATGATGGTGATTTTTCCATCATATCATTAAGGTTACCTTCTTGATTCCAAAAACGAGCTTCTTTTCTCTTGCTTCTTATGGTCTCTAACACATCATATTTATTGCATATTCCCCACACTATCACCTTTTGTTGATCGTAATCCACATTTACCGAGTATATACCTACGCCAATTGTCAATGTTAGAGAAACTACTTGATTTTTAGTTGATAACTGGTAAGATTCCAATAATAATATTAAAAACAAGTCCCAACTGTTAAATTAGAGAATTAAAAAAAAAAAGTTTGTTTAAGAGTTCGAAATTGGGGAGCATTTTGTGAATAAAATTAATTACCTTTGAGATGGGTTAACGTCTTCTTAACCTTCCTTTCACACCCATGAGAATATAAGGGTACCATCAACTCAACATACTGTGCCTCCACATTCTTACAAGCTGGAACTATTTGCATGTTCGCCATTTGATATCACCCTCCCTTGACACACAATGTATATGTTGTTACAGACTTATTGAGATATCCATGCATGGATTTAGCAAGACCTTATATAACATATGCAACTGCATTATTTCATGAATAAGCAAGCTAGCTAGCTAGGTCTCTCTTAATTCAAGATCCCTTAGAAAACAAAAAAAGATGGTGCCTCTTTATTTTCTTTTGCTTTTGCTTTCTTGAAGTCCTTTATCCTTATCTAGTTAACTAAGGAAAATCTAGTTTTGAAGGGATATGTGTTGTGACTCGGATGGGTGCAAGATGCGTCAGCATATTGTTTAGGTCAATGACAAGTGCTTTTGTATCTAATTTAATATGCTCCCATGTGGATTGTTTTCCATTTCAATAAACATTGGAACTTGTAAAACCCCATTAAAAAGGAGCTAACTAAACTATGCATGCATGTGTCCTTTGAAAAGAAAAGTTAATTTGATTGTAGGTGTACATTATTTATATATTGTCTTGCACATGCATGCATCTTCTCCTTAATTAATTTTAAGCTCTTTCACTTGAAAAATTACTTGTATGGGGATCATATACCCATGCGTCTATCTAGCAATGTACCCATTGCTCTGCTTCTGTAGACAAATGGCCTTCGGCTTCCAAGTTTCACCTGCAATCAAATTAACAATTTTATTATTATTATTATTATTATTTCTAAATGCATGTACGTTTATGGTTGGCGAACGAGAGAGAGAATGTACACTAAATTACCGTTAACATTCGGATATAGATTTTCTTCTTATCGAATTTTTTTCTAAGCTTTGAATGACGCTGACTTATTATGGAACTTAATTACAATATAGTAATTAAAGTCAAGTTTTAATCTTGACTTTTTTAAATCGCCCAGACTATTTCTGAAAGTTTTTACACTCTTAGCAACTGTATTGGTGTCCTTTTATTTAACCGATCGAAAACCAATCTATAGTTTCAATTGTGGCTAAACTTTTACTTTTAGAGCAATGATACAGGTATGCATTAAGAAGAGAAAAGAAAAACCACGAACGTCGTGATTGAAAATTTTTTCCTTTATCTTTTAATGGGAAACAATCAAAGGTAATTTCAGTTTTATTTATTTACTTTATACAAGATGGAAGAATAACTAATTTGTTCAACTTGTATTCTCATTTTTTTAATAAATTTTGATGGTAAGAAATTTATTTGTTGTTTAAAGAGAAAATAAAAGATGACATTTAATTAGAAGGGCATAATAAGTATGTCCCTAAAAAGTAAGGTAAGAATAATCCAATTTAGAAGAACAAAAAAGAAAAATATGTGCCTTAGAACAAACATATAGGCAAAGAAACACGAAGGTCCATTTTGGTAATATTGTAGGTTTTAAAATAAGTATTGTTAGCTGCCTGTACTGTAAAAATAATTTACGGGTAAAGAGAATCAATTAAACGTTTGGTAAAATTATATGAATTTTAAAAGTAACCGTATGTATTTGATAAATCTTATTGTTAAATTGATGTAAAAATAGAAATGACTAAAATTGAGTATAATGTTGAATAAAATTTATTAAAACATTTATTAATATGTATGTAAAATATTTTTGTTTGTGTACATATAAAAATTGATAGCTAAAATAAATATTTTATATTATGATTTTTTTTTATTTTGCTATCTCAATATATTTTGGAATAATAATAATCTCTTTAAAGTCAATGATTTTATTTCTTAATTAATAAGGATAATTTTAGATTTTTATAATATATATGTCTATATGAGTCTATGAGAATATATATAAAATTGTATTAAATATAAAAATCATTCTCAAAATCAAAATTCGAAAAGTTACTATTTCCTACTTTTTAAAATCTTTTGTAGCTATGGTGATTTAGCCAAATCCGATTTTAAAAAAATTTAATAAGTATTAAAATTAACTTTTATCTTTTTAAAATGACTTTTAAATCTCTCAAAATAGTCCAAAACAGGCCCTAAATAGTGGCAACTTAAGACCCAGGTGGGCTAGGCCCTAAAATCCTGCCAAAAGTAAGCCCTGACTCTATATGATCCATAAGGATCATTTTATTTCTTTGAAAGCCCCTCTATTTTATATGTAAATCCACATTATTAATTTTTTATTCAAAAGTTTAAGTCACTATTGTGATATTTTTACCTCTCAAATTGTGTAAATCCATCGTAATCCCACTTAAAAGAATTATTATAAAAATTTTAATTAATTTTTAATAATTTCAAATGAAAAGAAATTTAAACAATTAACTAATTAACCAATTGGAAATTATTTTTTTTATTTTCAATAATTTAATGTCATGCTATTTATTTTTAAGCTATCATCAGTGTATCCAGCAAATTTTATTAATACTTAAATACATTAATCCAAGAAAGAACTTTAAAATTTACAATAATATAGAGATAATAAAAAAATTACTAATAAAATATAAAATATTGATTTTGTAGGTTATTTTAGATGCTACTCTTACATTGTAGTTCGGATACATAGTATCCCAATTAATAACGTGTCATTTGCGCATATTGATTGTCTTTTATAGTTATATTTTTAATTAACTTTATTATTTCTTATTATTATATTCATTTTACAATTCTATCAATGAGTGCAATGAGTTGTCATGTAAATTAAAATATAAAATATATAACCCAACTAATATAAACGAAGTATATGTGGATGTGATATACATATTGCATCAGCTTATAAAATTAGATAGAGTCTTCGCTCCTCTTAGACCTTTGCTTATTATCTATCAATTTTTTTGTCACATATATACATAAATATTATCGCTATTAGTTGAACTTCAAATTTTAAATGTTGCAATAAGCGACTGAAAAATGAAGAGTACTCTTAAAATGCCCAAATGTTCTCCTATGAACTAAACAACCACAATGGTAAAGTCTTGTGGCGTCTCACTACAATTACAAAAGTGGCTTTATTTGGTTTATTTATTTATTTTTTCCCCTTTCTTTTTACTTTAAAACTAAAGTTAGCTTTAGTTATTCCTCGCATTGTCGTCAAATTTTGAGTACTAAAGATGAAAGAAGACAAACCGACAAGCGTGATGGGCCTTCATGAAAGGGTACAAAATTTTCTTGCTTTACATATACAAAAGTAGATTTCCGTGACTCTCTTGGCTTATTCAAGTGACTCGGATCCAATATTCAGTGGGACTCCACGTGAAAGTTGAAACCAACTCCCTGCGTTCTTTTGACATCGCTTTCAATGACTGGCGGGGAATCTAACAAACTTATCATTTTAATCCTTTCTTTTGGCAGGCATGCATGTGAATTATATTTACACCATTTTTTTATCATATATATATATATATAACCATTATAAAATTTTTATATTTTTTACACCACTTTTATTTTTAAACTTACATCAATTAACTACTTTAATACTAAGAATTTAAATAAAATTATTATTTTTCCCCGTAAATGAATTAAAAAACCATTACTTACAAGAATACTTCTAAATTTAATAAAACAAATAAATCTCAAAATCTAATATATTAATTTTTATAATTATAATTTTTTAAATGATAATTTTCGTAATTATAATTTTTTTATTATTCCAAGTTGGTTTAAACTATTGTCATTCTAATGATTAATTTAAACGATGAAAATTATTTGATAATTGTGATTGTATGATTGCTTAAAAAAACAAAAAATGGAAAATATTTGAGATGAGTATTATATATTTTTTAGGTCAAAATGATTAAAAAATCAATAATATTTTATCAATTAGTTAAATGGTACTCGCACATCCAATTTTTCAATAATATTCTATCAATTAATTAAATTATAATTATATTTAAAAAAAATTGTAGAATAAAATGATTTTTTAATTCAATACTGCGATAACAATATCCAAATATTTAAAACAAATTCAGCATTACTTCTGTTGAATGTAAAATTGATAATGCTCAATAACATATCAACGTGTGTGTATCAATCAATAAGAAGGTAGAGATGCACACTATCAAGAAATGAACTGGACGTCGGTCCACTGGATTATAAAAAGAATTCCATACGACAGTTAATTAAGCGAGCTTACGAGTGTGAAGTTAAACAAGGAGCTCAATTTCATCCCAGCAGTCAGCTGCGATTTCGGTACATTTGGAATTAAAATTGGGCAATTTTATTTTAAAAGGCACAGTATTAAAATATTTAAAAAATACTAGTTATTATAATTTCGAACCTATGTTAATATATTTTTTTACTTATATAATAAAAAATTTATTATACATTTAATAATTTTATCAAAATTATTATTTAATTTTATATTTATTATATACTATTAATTTTTGTTTAATAGTTATAACTTTTTTTTTACAACAATCATGACTTACTGCACATCAATTCCAAACAGAACTAATCACAAATCGGCGTGCCTTGGAGTCTTGTGTTGTGTGCACCCAAGTCAAATTAGAAAGGCCAATAAGAATAAAACACATGCAAGGAAAGTCATAGGCCTGTGAAGTAAAAGAGGCTCCAAATATTCAAACCCAAATAGAAAAAAGGAAAATGCTAAATATAAAAAAAAAACGAGAGAAGGACGAGAGAATGAAGCATGTGGTGGGAGGAGAGAGAGAAGATGCAATTTTCTCGTTCTTCTCTCGTTGTTATTGATATTTAGCAGCACTCTAGACAAAAATATGTAAATGAGTATAAGGAGTAGGGTTTCCAATGATGGAACACCAAGTGTCCTGGTCGACCCAAAATGCCCTCAACGACACTATAGCATAAAAATGTCGACGTAAAAGTCAAGAGAGCGGTTATTCTGTCATTCACTATTCATACTTTCTTTGAGCTCTTAGATTTTATCCAAAACGCTCTAAACCAACTATTTTATCACCAATCTGACCATTGGACTGTAGAAATTTGCTATATAATAGTTATATATGCCATAATGCTAATTTTCAGAGTAGCAGTTTGTCAATTAAAATATTGCTGCAGCTCCTTCATCAACACATTAAGGGTGCCTTAGGGAGTGTTCAACTCTCTAGCCCATGCACTTAATTTTTTCCTTAAAGCATTTATGCAAGCGTATATATGGATATAATTTGTAATGGGGTTATTCTCATCGACAATTGGACGGCACATATACGACAATTAAGAACATCGTAATTCCAAGGCAAAAATATCTCTAGCCAGCCAGAATATACACATAAAATATAATAACAATAATATAATCATACAAAATGCTTATATTATTAATCAATTGGCATAACATATATAACATTGTAATAATGTTCCAAACGTCCAATTAATTAAACTCACGAGTGGATTTGTACTATATATTACAGTAATTAATAAATTAGCGACTTTCTATAATGCAAAAGTTGATAATTGTATGCATGATTATTATGAAATGCAACAAGCATTGGGATTCTCATCACTAAAGAGCTGCGGAGGTGGGATTCGCTCAATCACGTAAAGTGGCTGATAATAGTACATCATTCTCTTCATATTTTCCTCATCGGTATTGTTGCTGATATTGTTACTGTTGTTGTTCTCTCCTCCTTCCGTTTTAGGCTCTTCCTTTATTTCTTCTCCTTTATTATTATTATTACTCTCGTTTTCTTCTTTTCTAGCTTCTTCTGGTGGCTTTTCCTCTTCTTTTGGTTTGGCTTCTTCTTCTGGTGGCTTCTCCTCCGCTTCCTTCTTCTCTTCTTGCTTCTCCGGTTCTAGCACCGGCTCCGGGTCAGGCTGTGGCACAATCTTTGCTTGCTTTTTGGTGCGTCTGTAGACGTAATCCACTAGCTTGTTTGCGTCCATAGTCCCAGTAACTGTTACTTTCTCTGTACTAAGCTCTGTCACTGCTGTTTGCACTCCTGTAAAATGTTGTGTTAATCGATAATTTTTTTTTAATTTATGCTTGGATATTAAGTAATTGTAAAACAATTCAAGTAAAGTCATATAGACAGATTTTTCTAAATATCGGTTGTACTTGTCCATACTACTGACTAATAGATTTACAATAAGTGCACAAACACATGTGACCTATGAATTATATGAGAAATTTTAGACTACATTGGAGCTATATGTTATATGTAACTCAATTAAATATAATTATCAGTTAAGTCGTAATTTTTCAAAATAAATACACATGACAAGTATACATTAATTGGGTGTAGACTTTTCATTTTTCATATACTCTAAAATCTTCCCAATTATATTCACCCCACTGTTAAACCCACTTCCTTTATATACTGGTTAATTTTTTAAAAATTTTATTTTTTACTCAGAATGGATTTCAGTAAAGTTTAGTGATGGGTTGAGTATCATTACTGCTTCAACCTTTGAAATTAGACCACTCAACCTTTCTCTGATTCCTTAATTTTTCAACTTGGATTATTTATACAATTATTAATTTCAGTTGGTCAATCACTCTCATGCAAACTACTGAGTGGGTCGCTTCTAAGTTTTGTATCTTTTAATAAATAAACCAATGTAATGTCCGTAGCAGTTGATTAAAACTGCTCTGTTCATTTCAGGTATCTGGCCAATGAACACTGAAATTAGAATTTTTAATATATATATATATATATATATATATACCTCTCATTTTGAGTATCTTTCTCTTAAGTTGGTCTGCACAGGCCTCGCAATGCATGTTAACGTTGAGCTCCACAGTAGTTAGTCCACTAACCTGAAGTAATTTGCATCAATAAAAATTAAGAAGAACATAATCACCAATTAAAATATTTCTAATTAATTATGGTATTGGTAATCATAACGTTTTATATATAATTAAATAAAAATTATTAAATGGACCTGCGAAGTGATAACTTCCGGCACAGGTTCACCCTCGGCTGCTGGCAATGGAGATAAAACTTTGGCTCTTCTCTTTGTTTTTTTCATAATTTTTGCACAAACTGCTTGTGGCGCGACTATTCCCTTTATTGTCACTTGGTTTTGAGTTATGTCTATTGTAACACCTTCAACACCTGTCAACATATACATTTACTCAAAATTAATGAGTTACATTTACATATAAAATCTAATTAATTATTAATTAATAGACAAAATTAATTTATTGATAAAGAGACCTCTTATCCTCATAATTGACTTCTCAATCTTCTTGGCGCACCCCACACAATGCAAATCCACAAACAATACAAAAGGTGACGGTGGCTTTGCCTCCTCTTTCTTCTCTTCCTCTGCTGCTTTCTCTTCTTTTTTCTCCTCAGCTACTGGCTCTGGCTGAGTATCTGCTTTGGCTTGTTCCTGCATCTCCAATAATATATAAAAAAAATTAAAAACTAATTCAGGGAAATATAATAAACCATGCAAGCAAATTAATTTCTAAATGTGTATGCGTATATATCTCACCTGCTTAGCTTCCTCACCCATCTGCCTAATTGATCAAAAATATTCAAAAGAAAGTGATGAAACTAAACTCTTAGGTAGTAGTTTATATATGCACATATATTTAAAGAATGATTGATTAGGTGTAATGGGAATGGACGGTGGGGTTAAAGCTAAACTCTATGCGATTCCAGAGCACATGCAGTGCCACTCAATGTTACAAAGAACCCTCTTTGTTTAATAATGTTTCTTTTCAATCTTCAAGGCTGAAGAGTGAAGAGGTAGCAAAAAGGGGAGAAACCAGGGAAGCAGAGTCTTCAGATTTATAGAGATTCTGCAATTAAGAAGGTAAACTACAAAAATGATATTACTTTCCTTCGTTCATCCACCGACTCTTATGCGGATTTTTCATGAAAGTCTCGTTGGTGATGTGTCAACTTTTAAATTATTGCTTGCTCACAATCTCGATAAAAAAATTTAAAAAAACTTTTAAGATACTATATCAGTCATATAACAAGTAATTTATATTATGACATATATATAATTATTTTGAACAACCAACATATAATTAGTGATTATATAAAATTCAAAAATATGTATTATACAAGCATTAAGTGATTTTATTAACTCTGACGTATTCTAAAAGTTCCCCTCGATACCTAATTTAGAAATGCTAAAAGATTTTTTATTGATCATCTATTGTGTGGGATAAAGCATACTTATACCTATGCATATATCCCATCCATCATCTATAATTTTCTTAAATTACATTACAATTTACTAATATTATAATCAGTCTACGATTTTCTTTTAAATCAACTTTGTGATAGCACACTTTGCATCTACTTCAAAAATATTTGTATACTAAAACCTGCAAATGCAATCAAAATGACTTAAATGTTAACCTCAACAATAAAGTAAGATGGTGCCCCGCCATTCAGCTAGAAAAATGATTTACTCAATCATTTATTCTTTGATTAGGAGTAATATTACACTTGCTAATAACGCTACAGAATTTATTAAGTATGGTATCATAACCAGCATCTTCAGACTACTTGTTATATCTACCATGTCGTTTGTACGATAATCCGATGAAATTCTATCATGTAAGTAGTTTACCTGGTAACCAGTTTCGTGCTTTGATGAACTGAATATTCCTATTTATTCCCAAGTATCTTTGATGTGGAGTTTAGAAATTAATTAATTCGCAACTCTCCTAATAGAACTTTTCTGTATGTGCAAGTTAATGTGACAACGCGATGTGCATTGCATTCAACGACGTGCAAGATATCAGAAAAAGTGAAAGTTGATAGATATTCATGAATTTGAATGAAATATTAATCAGTAAATTAAACCGTCTACGCAAATATTTAAATCTAAATATTACTTGGCAAAGTAAATGGAGATGGTTGAGATGGGTGAAACGTGGGGATACAAAAATGTAAGGAGTTTTGCGTGGAAAGGTCATCTACAACTTAGAAAGTTGATATCACATCACATGGGATGCTGCCCTTGAAATCACAAAGCTAACTTCATGTTTCCTTGTTTTCCCTTTTCATCATCTGTCCTATTCTTGCATCAAAAAGGTTGCATGTGTAGATTTTACCAACACAAGCTCTCTCTCTCTCTCTCTCTCTCTCTTTCAATCTATTTCACATTATGACATGCAAGCAGTTGGTAAATATGGCACATGGGTGTAACTATATCGCAGCATTTGTAAATAACAACAACGTAACGTTCTTCATTTCTAGTACTAACCTTCATTTCTATGAAATATAAAACAGTTGTTACTAATAACCAACAAAAAAACAAGAAGTTTGTGATCACTGGTACTTGTTCTACTCGAGTGGGTTCCCCTAAACTTGATGTTTCACCATCTCACCAAATTTCAACTTAAAGAAGAATGTTCCGGTAAATTTCTCCTTCAATTTCATTCATCAAATCAAAACATCCTTTCGAAGGAATTCGAATGCTTTATCTTTCCTAGTTGGTTTGATCTTTGTGGTTTCCTTTTCAGTAATAAAGAAAGAAGAGGGCCGGCGTACTTTACTTTGTGCAATAACACGTGGAAATGACTCAGCATGGGACATCAACTGTCAAACTTTTTGAAATATTTGTTCTAACTGATGATCATCAACATTAACCACTCATTTCAAATTACGTTTCAAAAACAATCAAAATTCACCAACCAATATATCTTCTATTTGATGCAAAGTTAAGTAGGTCGAACCAAGTCCTGCCAAAAAGAAAGCAAGTCCTAGAAATTTTTGTTGACTCTCCTTTCTTCAATAATTAAAATGGAGATTATGTGGGTGAGAATTATTGGACTTTAAGGAATCGATTGAATATATTATTTCTGTTGTTACCATTTATAACCATCTTTTGGGATGGGCGGTGAGTAGAATCTAGATGATTGATTGGCTTATATTTAAATAAAATAAAAGGCATCACACTCAATCATTACTCATTAAGCTTTAATTTTCCACCTACTTATTGCTATCATTTTATCATCGGGCTTGGCTAAGTTATACAGCTAGTGTAACTTACATTCAAACTTGAGAATGACTAACAAAGGGTAGGGCTACCATGGGGTCACCCCCTTAAATGCTGTAGGTTTCACGGCTTAGTAAAATCGTTTAACGGTCTTTCTCTCTCTTTTCAAGTTCAACTTTCGGTATAACTCCAAACCCAAAGAAAATTCCTCTAAGGCTCACCTTATAGACTACCAAGAAAATGTATTAGCTAGTTTGTTTATGGCTTGACAAAAAATGAACTAAAACATTTGGGCACAATTTCCCGATGATCAAGCAAAAATTTCGACACACCAATTATTTTAGCCATATTTTTGCTAGGATCCGATTCGACCCATTAAGTGATTGTTCTCACCAGATTTAGCTCAAATCCAATTAAAATAAATAAAATTTATATTTTTGGGGGAGATTATGCTAAGTTTGGGTTTAGGTATATTTTCTCGTGTTTAAGGTAGGAGGTGTAACTGAGGCAATCTAAAAGGTGAGCTACATTGATTTAGGAGGTAAGCTAAGGTGATTTGGGAGGTAAGTTGTGATGTTCTGAGTTTGAAATATTTTGGTGAGCCTGTGGAGTTTGTAGGACTTAATTTAGGGAGTTGATATAGGGAGCTCAAAAGAGCTTCGAGAATAGCTCTAAAGAACTTATCCGATTAACTCCATAAAGCCTGTAGGATGACTCGTATGAATTCATATATAAAATACGATCTGGGCATAAAAACCATCATAATAAGCATATAAGATTTTACATGGTTCTACACTTTCGCCTATATCCATGAGAGTAACTCATCTCCAATCCATTATGTAAATGAAGTATTATATAATTTGCTTTACAGTATCAACAAAATCTCAACAAAAGTTATTTGTAGTGAATAATAGCATGAGGAGATGTGACTCTTGTGGGGATTAAAGAGTTTTCGATAGAGAATAAAGGAAATGGCTTCTTTAGGGGATGAGATGGTCAAGATCTTCTATGCAGATGTAAAATGGAGGGATAAAACGATGAAGTAGCCTTTCAAGAAATCAAATATGGAAAAAAAGAGTGTTAGGGTTAGATGAAGCAAAATGAGAGAGATAGAGCTAAAGATGGAGAAAGCCCTTTAAATAAGATTTTGAGTAATAAAACGATAGCTTCAAGGTTCCTTGAAGCTTGAGGCTTTTTACAATGGAATTTTTGCTCTTAAGAAGAGTGGTGAGGCTATTTTTTTAATAATGAAAAAGTTACCATTTTTAGAGAAAGCTTGAGTTAAAAGAGTGTTCCTAAGGGTATTTTGGTAATTTTGAACACTTGGCGCTCATTTAATTGTTGGACTCCCTCAGGTGAGGCTATTTAAGTAATTTACCTTGTTGTTTCTTAATGGTGACACCTATGAGTATGGGAGGAAAGGATACCTCCAGCCATTTTTTTGCCTCTATAACTAGAAACGTGGTACCCTCTAAGCCCTGTAGCTCTGTACAACTGACATGACCTTTTCTAGGTTATGTGGTACGTGGCTTGTGATCTCTCAGTGCAGACCAGACTAACGCCTATTCGGGTTCGTCTCTGGAATTTACGTCGAGAGTTTCCTGCCGATATACCCTTATCCACCAAATACCAAATCCGAAATTCATTTACTTAAAAGGGTTTTTCACGATACCACCCGAAAACACGGCACTCATGGCCTTTAAAAAGGGTGAACGTTGTGAGAAAACAATTTTGTTGGATAAAAATCGGTTTTGGAGGATAAAACAGGACCTTTCTGATGCACAGGATCCTCAATCGTGAGGCAAGTGCAGAGCATACTCAGATTAGAAATGGAGGTGAGCGTATCATTTGTAACTCAAATAATTGCTTTGAGTCCTAGAAGAGAGAAAGAGGTTTAGGGAAACATAATTGTGAAACTTAAGCTTTTTATTTTCGAAATTGGCTCTCTTACAACTGAAACTAAGGGTGCTTTATATAGGGGATCATTGAGAACATGTCCTCTCAATTGATCATGACACGTAGCACACCTTTGGGAAAAGTAAAGCAAGCCAAGTATGACTTTTACAAAAGCCAAGCATTAAAATACAACACACTTACATAGACCTGAATAAAGTAAAGCATACCGACATAGACTGTAATAAAGTAAAGCATACCGACATAGACTTTAATAAAGTAAAGCATACCGACATAGACTTGGACACATGTACAAGAATTTTAACAAAAGCCAAACGGGAGTCACATGGGTGCTTTGAAAGTGATGTGAGAGCGACAAGGTGTCATTATGGCGTGGATGGATAACGCGATGGTGACACGTCTCCTGTTTCTTTCTCATATTGTCGCTTGTGCCGACGTCGTTGTCGCTTGTCGAGTAACGCCTCAGCTTGTTGGAGCTTTTCTTCATCAGCTTCAGACATGTGTTGTGAAAAAGAATGGGGAGTATCAGTAGGAATGATGGATTGAAAGTCTTCCCATGGGTCTTGAGCGTCTTGGAATAAGACATTTGTGTAGTCAGGACGTTGTTCCATAACAAGGATTCCTTGAGGACGTGAACTTGAACCTGTTGAACTGGAGCTTGGAGTACAACCTTGTGTTTTTGGGATTAGTTCAAGGGTGTGTGATGGTCCAATGGAGGTGTGGTGAATATTTATGGCAGGTGGAGGAACATTGTTAAGTTCCATGAGAAAGGTTTTGAGGGCTGAAGTGACTGTTGTATCATGGATGAAGGTATAAGGATGAGAGTAGGTTTTCCATTCATATGCCATGTCCTGTGTCCAGTAATCTCTTGTTGCTGGATGTTGAAAATAAGGTCTGTGGACAATGAAAGCTGTGTCCACAGGTTGGCTTTTTGTTCAGGCATTTTGTCTAAGTTGTGAAAGGTAGACAAATGTTGGAGTTGTTGGCGCCACCAAGTGAGGGGAGAATACCATTAAAAAAGAGTCCATAGGAGGTCTGGTGAGAACTCTGGAGTGGTAAGGTGAGTCAGGACTGGTTTGATGGGGAAAACTAGCTTTGTAGCATACAGGGTGGTGAGACACCACATGTACCAAAGCTCATCTTCGGAGATGGATAGAGAGGACAGAGTGAGGCCTGTGAGAAACAGGTGTTCCATGCAAAGATTAGGAAATCGGTCAGGTTTTTTGGACTGAACATTAAAGAAAAACCGATAGAGAAACTTGTTTGCAAAATCTTGCAATTGGTAAGCTGATTGGAAAGAAATGTTCATGGGGAAATTTCTTTGGGTAAGAGCTTTGAAGGGAAGTTGACGATTCATGGCTATAACTGGAATGGTTTGAAGTGAGGAGATGAGTGTGGGTTTATTTATAGTTGGACGGGTAAGGAAATCTGGAATGAGGTTTTGGTTGCCTTTGATATGTTGAACAGTGAAATCATACTTAGCAAACCAAGTTTTGAGGTTGAGTAATTACTTGTCAGGTAGCAATTTGTTCTTGAAGTCAAAAATTCGGGGGAATGAAGAATTATCCATGTTGATGAGGAATTTGTGGCTGATGAGATGGAATTCAAATTTTTTAATTCCATACTTGACTGCTAGAATTTCCTTGTAGATCACATGGTAGTTCTTTTCAGAGTCTTTGAATTGTCCGCTTGCATGTGCACAGAAATGATGCACGCCATTGATGTCTTCAAGAAGAATGACACTCCAATAATCATCGTTGGCATCAGTCTGGAGGATGCGTTGTCCAGTTGTGGGAATTCGGAGTGGAGAAGGTGATTGGGTTGCCACCTTTAGCTGCTTGACAGCTTCTGTCTGAGCAGGGCCCCATGGAGGGCACTGATTTTTGAGCATGCGGGACAACTGGTTGGTGTGAAGTGCAACCTTTGGGATAAAGTCACGGACATAGTTAACAATCCCGAGAAATTGTTGTATTTGCTTTCTGTTGAGATTTGTGTCCGGGAACTTGAGTAATTCGATTGCAATGTGGGGACCAGGCTGGTACTGGCCATCTTTAATGACCATGCCAAGAAAGTCAATAGATTCCTTTCCTATGCTGCTTTTCTTCTCGGAAAGCATGATGCCATGTGCCTGCACAATGTGAAAGAAATCCAAAAGGAGCTTCTGGTGGCTCTCATGGTCAGAGGAAAACAACAAAATATCGTCAATGTAGACCAATGCCATGTGCCTGCACAACCTCTGATGCTTTGATGATATTGGCAGATACATATAAAATTCCAACCATCTTGCAAATCCTTCCTTCCACAATCTCCACCGGATCCAAAACCTCCTGTTCACCCAATCAGGTCATGCCTCATGTTTTCAAGTCACTCATATGAAGAATCCTTTCCTCCCCTTGAAAAACAAACAGATCCACAAACCCGTGTCACCTCAAAGCCTTTTGTGCAACCTCCAATTACAGCCTCAGGACAACTTGAAGAACCAAAACAATATGAAGCTGTTCTAAATTGGCAAACCAAAAATGCCAATGCTCAGAATCATTCTCTTCAACAACTCCTTAAGAAAATTGACCGTGTTGCCACTCAAGTCTCCTAGACTGAAACCAAAGTTGATTCCATCACCACCCGTTTAGATCAGATGTATATCTATCTCCAAGATCGGATTTCTGAACTAGACACCGATCTCAGACGGATGATCACCAATCATATCTGGGGTCCAGAGTTTAACCACAAAGAAGCCGAGATCAGAAAACTTAAAGCTGAACTATCTAGAATTGATGCTGAAAAGATTCGACCTTCTCTTTTTACCCAACCTCAACCTACACCAGTATCTCCTCCAATCTTTGACTCCTTTGCACCTTTCTATACACCATCCCGACCTCAACAATCTGATTATAATCAGCCCTTTGGTTTCTCTCGTCTCCAACCGACTCCTCAACCATCTTCACCCAAAAAACCACGATCTAAAGTCAAAATCTCCGACCCATGTCCAAAGGTCACGGCCTCTTCCTCTACCTCCACAATTCCTCCAGAAGAACCACCACAAGACCATCCTAAAAAAGATAAAAGCCCAATGGACCAGTATCATTATCATACTGTCCAACCCCAACTTTCAGATTCGTCTGACTTTTCTGAGCCTGAAACACAAAATTTGTCATCCTCCTCTTATGACTCATCCAATGCCTCTACTGATTCTGAGTCTGAATATGCTGACATTACAGGCATATTAATGGCCACTGAAACTACAGACCCAAGTGCCTCTACTTCAACACCTATTGTGGAAGATGACCCTCCTTACCAAGCTTCTCAAACAGACCCAGTACCACCACCAGTCCATGAACACTCAACCAAACCATCTTCAGCATCTTGGTTTACATTTGATGATATTCCCCGTCACAAATGGGCAGCTCGACTTCAAGAATTTGCTGCTTGGATTGATCTCCAAGGCACCAAGCCTAATGCTCAATCTCAAGTCGTTCTTCGTGAATTCATGGCCCGTTCCACGGGTTCTTTACGAGACTGGCTCGAGAGCTTAGGAGAGTACAAACAGCTCCAATTCATGGAAGCTCCGGTTGGTACAGCCCTCAATATTATTCATTGGCAATTCCTCGGTGAAAAAATTGCTTCCACTGAAACCGACAGAAAAGAATACCATCAGATGAAATGCTGCTCTCTTAAAAGACATCTTTTGGATGCTCATTACAAAAGAATGAGTATTCTCTTCTACAAGCTAAATGGGTTCAATGAGACATCTCTTAAACATGTCTTCATTGCCTCTCTTCCTACTGAGTTACAACCTGATCTTTAGCGAAAGCTCACAGCCACAAATATGAGCATAGCTGATATCTCTTTGGGAAAGATTTTTCAAATGGCCATGTTATCTCTTGATAAGATCTGTGAACAGAAAGAATTCTTCAAAGATCTCATGCAAGATAAAAAATCCTTCTTTGCAGCTTGTCGAAAACCTCATCTCAAGATAGAGTGCAAAGATGAAAAGAAGTGTACTTGCTCACCCAAAAAGAAAAAACACTTTCAGAAACACTTCCATAAAAAATCCTCCTCCAAAAAACCTTTCCGGTATTTCAGAAAGAAAGATGCTTCTCAATACCGAAAGAAAAAATCCAACCGTTGTTTCATTTGCAAGAAACGCGGTCACTTTGCCCGAAATTGTCCCAACAAATCATCCAAAGCTGTTCGCCTTATCCAACATCTTGAACATTCTTCCCTGTTATCTAATAATGAGGATGTTGAATCCAATTTTTCAGAACAATCCACACAAGATGACCAAACTGCCTTTCTTATTGCCGAATCTTCTGATTCTGACGATATTTCCGTCATCTACACAGTTCAGACTGTTAATCATGTTTCCACCATTCCTCGCCCTTCTCTCAAAATGTCCTCATTCCTTCCAAATTCCATAAACCTATTCTTGTTATTGGGTTTATTGACACTGGTGTAGATATCAGTATGATTGATCCCTCTGTTCTTCCATCAAACTGTTGGGAACCTCACTCCAAGCTTTTCAGAGCAGTTAATGGTGAAACCTTTGAAACCAACTTGATTACCAAAAAACCCATTGGTATTCAATTCTTTCCGAATTGCATAATTTGGAAAAAGATTGTAGCTTCCAAACTCTCTGATAAAGATTTGCTCATAGGTTTTGACATGCTTCATCTGGTTAAAAACCTATTCTTCACTAGTTCTGGAGTTCGCTACAAGCAGATGTTCATGCCTTATACAGATACCCTACGTCTGTATACACTTTTTGACACATCATCTCCATATAGTCAAATCTCCCAAAAGTTCTTAGACTTCTGTCCAGAAAACCATTCCCAATTCCATCATCCTTCACCTCTTTGGAAAAATGAACAATTCTTCATTCACCTTCCTTTCAAACTCAATTAAGACATTAACCCCACAAAAGCTTCACACCCGGGTATGTCTCCTTCAGACCTCTTGCTTGCTAAGCAAGAATGTTCTCAGTTACTTCAACAAGGTCTTATTGAGTCTACTGATTCAGATTGGGCTTGTCAAGCCTTTTATGTTGAAAAACGATCTGAATTAGTTCGTGACAAAAAGAGATTAGTGATTGATTACCAGCCACTCAATTCCTTTCTTAAAGATGATAAGTTTCCCCTTTCAAAAATCCAAACCCTGTTTGTCCAACTCCAAGGGGCTCGTATCTTCTCTAAGTTTGATTTAAAAGCTGGTTTTTGGCAACTTGATATTTCACCAAGTGACCGTCATAAAACTGCCTTCTGCACCCCTGATGCCCATTACCAATGGACAATCATGCCTTTTGGTCTCAAAGTCGCCCCCTCCTTATTTCAAAAAGCCATGACAAAAATCTTTGGTCCTATTCTCCATCATGCATTGGTCTACATTGACGATATTTTGTTGTTTTCCTCTGACCATGGGAGCCACCAGAAGCTCCTTTTGGATTTCTTTCACATTGTGCAGGCACATGGCATCATGCTTTCCGAGAAGAAAAGCAGCATAAGAAAGGAATCTATTGACTTTCTTGGCTTGGTAATTAAAGATGGCCAGTACCAGCCTGGTCCCCACATTGCAATCGAATTACTCAAGTTCCCGGACACAAATCTCAACAGAAAGCAGATACAACAATTTCTCGGGATTGTTAACTATGTCCGTGACTTTATCCCAAAGGTTGCACTTCACACCAGCCAGCTGTCCCGCATGCTAAAAAAACAGTGCCCTCCATGGGGCCCTGCTCAGACAGATGCTGCTTGGGAAAGATATTGCAAGGATAATTAGAATTAAGTCTATGTCAAACCGGTAGGATTTGTGATTCTGTTACTAAGAACACTATATTTTTTGAGGTATCAGAGTAGCGCAAAGAAAGCGTGATATGATGGATTTTGATCTTTATAAGGATTTATCGATCATAAGTAATTCTTGAAGTTTATATTCTGTGAGCATGACTACAAGTGAATTTCGAGGACGAAATTCTTTGAAGGGGGGAAGTTTGTAACACCCCACACCCGTTTTTGACCCGTTGACTGCCCATATATAAAGAAGAGCTGGGTTCCATATTTATTTTGGCAGGGGGTATTATTGGAAGAGAGAGAGAGAGAGAGAGACAGAAGAGAGAGAGAGAGAGGTTTGACCCGGTTTTGACCCGAACCCGACCCGGACCCGCGGAATTGACCCGGCCGGTTCTCTTAATTCCGGCCACCGTTCCGGTCATGGTTGGTACCGTTTTGAAGCTTGAGAGACGAGCAACGTATCCATGTCGTCCTTGCTGCCGGAAATCGATCGGAAGGCCGCCGATCGAAGCCTTGAAGTTCCGCGGAATCGCCGCCTCGATTCGCCGTGATTTCGCCGGTTTCCGGTGAAGCCAGCACTCAGGTTTTGTTCCTTACCCTTCCCTCTACCATTTCCGACTAACCACTGATGCCGGGGATGTCGTTTTGCCGTTGATCGGCCGTTGGAGGATTCACGGCTTTGGGAGCTCGATCCGGAGCCATCGCCGTGCGTGGTAGGTCACCACCGCCACCATTGGACTCAGCGTGGCTTGAACTTTCAGTTCTGAGTTTCCCGTCGCCGTCGGTTGACTTCTGGTGACCGTTGACCGGCAAGGGTATTTCGGTAATTTCACAGTTTAAGGGCAATTTTGTAATTTCTGATTTTGTGGGTATTTTAGTAATTGTTGATATTGAGGATAAAGTTGGTAATTTATGATTTTGAGGTTAATTTGGTAATTTTGATATGAGTGTATTTTGGTAATATTGAATTCAAGGGCATTTTGGTAATTTTGATATTTAAGGGTAAATTCGTAATTTCAAGAATTATGATTATTTTGATGATTTATGATTTAAATTAAGATTATTTGAGGTTAAGTATGGAATGTGATTATATTGAGGAAGTTGAGAATATTGGAGTTTATAATTATGGTTTAATTTTATTCTTATGAGAGTATTATTTATTTATTTGTAGGCCAATGATATCGATCTGTATTTATTACTCGAGGATACCAGGAGGTAAGTAAACTAGATTTCCAAACGAATCACAATAAACAATATATATGTTTGACATGTTTGAAAAGTTTATTTTGAGATATGTACGGATATTGATTTATATGTTCTGCCCATGTGTTTATGTGATGTGTTGATATGATGTGATGATATGTGTTTATGGACATGGGCATACGCATGTGTGAATATTTCATTGGCATGAGCACGAAAATGCATTATGTTTTCTAGAAAATGAGAAAGTGGATTTTAGCCAAATGAAATTTGAAGAAAGAAAGATTGTTTTACAGTTTTAGCTTGGATGCTTGAATTCGTTACTGGTTTAGTGGAGGACTCTCTAGATGTTTATATAGTTATGAGATAAGTGGGCGAAGGACGCATTGCGAGAAGCCCAAAGAGTATGAAAGAGAAAGTTATGAACGTTAAGAGAGTGTCCTACTAAGCGGTAATCGAATGAAGGTAGCTCAAGTAAGAGATTTGAAAGAGAATGTGAAAGTTTGAGAAAGACAGAATGAGATTTCGATGATTTGTTTTACGATGTTTTCGAATACAATGGCACGTCATTCATTTGATATATATATATGTATGTATGTATTTTGGTATATGTAAAACTGGTTTACTTACTGAGTTTCGTACTCATTATAATTTATTGTGATTCAGCTTCTGTAAATCAGGATTGATTCGTGATGAGCGTTGATAAAGACTTGAATGGAAGGAATTAGATGGTTTGGCATAAATTTTAAATTCTTCCGCTGCAGTTTGTATTTTTTATTGGTATTTTCAAGGATATGATTTTTATTATTTATTAAAGGATTTTTTTTAAGCTTCTATCAGATAGATTCGCTCTGGGAGTGTTATGTGGTACGTGGTTGTGATCTCTCAGTTCAGACCAGACTAACGCCCATTCGGGTTCGTCTCTGGAATTTACGTCGAGAGTTTCATGCCGATATACCCTTATCCACCAAATACCAAATCCGAAATTCATTTACTTAAAAGGGTTTTTCACGATACCACCCGAAAACACGGCACTCATGGCCTTTAAAAAGGGTGAACGTTGTGAGAAAACAATTTTGTTGGATAAAAATTGGTTTTGGAGGATAAAACAGGACCTTTCTGATGCACAGGATCCTCAATCGTGAGGCAAGTGCAGAGCATACTCAGATTAGAAATGGAGGTGAGCGTATCATTTGTAACTCAAATAATTGCTTTGAGTCCTAGAAGAGAGAAAGAGGTTTAGGGAAACATAATTGTGAAACTTAAGCTTTTTATTTTCGAAATTGGCTCCCTTACAACTGAAACTAAGGGTGCTTTATATAGGGGATCATTGAGAACATGTCCACTCAATTGATCATGACATGTAGCACACCTTTGGGAAAAGTAAAGCAAGCCAAGTATGACTTTTACAAAAGGCAAGCATTAAAATACAACACACTTACATAGACCTGAATAAAGTAAAGCATACCGACATAGACTGTAATAAAGTAAAGCATACCGACATAGACTTTAATAAAGTAAAGCATACCGACATAGACTTGGACACATGTACAAGCATTTTAACAAAAGCCAAACGGGAGTCACATGGGTGCTTTAAAAGTGATGTGAGAGCGACAAGGTGTCATTATGGCGTGGATGGATAACGCGATGGTGACACGTCTCCTGTTTCTTTCTCATATTGTCGCTTGTGCCGACGTCGTTGTCGCTTGTCGAGTAACGCCTCAGCTTGTTGGAGCTTTTCTTCATCAGCTTCAGACATGTGTTGTGAAGAAGAATGGGGAGTATCAGTAGGAATGATGGATTGAAAGTCTTCCCATGGGTCTTGAGCGTCTTGGAATAAGACATTTGTGTAGTCAGGACGTTGTTCCATAACAAGGATTCCTTGAGGACGTGAACTTGAACCTGTTGAACTGGAGCTTGGAGTACAACCTTGTGTTTTTGGGATTAGTTCAAGGATGTGTGATGGTCCAATGGAGGTGTGGTGAATATTTATGGCAGGTGGAGGAACATTGTTAAGTTCAATGAGAAAGGTTTTGAGGGCTGAAGTGATTGTTGTATCATGGATGAAGGTATAAGGATGAGAGTAGGTTTTCCGTTCATATGCCATGTCCTGTGTCCAGTAATCTCTTGTTGCTGGATGTTGAAAATAAGGTCTGTGGACAATGAAAGCTGTGGTCCACAGGTTGGCTTCTTATTCAGGCATTTTGTCTAAGTTGTGAAAGGTAGACAAATGTTGGAGTTGTTGGCGCCACCAAGTGAGGGGAGAATACCATTAAAAAAGAGTCCATAGGAGGTATGGTGAGAACTCTGGAGTGGTAAGGTGAGTCAGGACTGGTTTGATGGGGAAAACTAGCTTTGTAGCATACAGGGTGGTGAGACACCACATGTTCCAAAGCTCATCTTCGGAGATGGATAGAGAGGACAGAGTGAGGCCTGTGAGAAACAGGTGTTCCATGCAAAGATTAGGAAATCGGTCAGGTTTTTTGGACTGAACATTAAAGAAAAACCGATAGAGAAACTTGTTTGCAAAATCTTACAATTGGTAAGCTGATTGGAAAGAAATGTTCATGGGGAAATTTCTTTGGGTAAGAGCTTTGAAGGGAAGTTGGCGATTCATGGATATAACTGGAATGGTTTGAAGTGAGGAGATGAGTGCGGGTTTATTTATAGTTGGACGGGTAAGGAAATCTGGAATGAGGTTTTTGTTGCCTTTGATATGTTGAACAGTGAAATCATACTTAGCAAACCAAGTTTTGAGGTTGAGTTATTGCTTGTCAGGTAGCAATTTGTTATTGAAGTCAAAGATTCGGGGGAATGAAGAATTATCCATGTTGATGAGGAATTTGTGGCTGATGAGATGGAATTCAAATTTTTTAATTCCATACTTGACTGCTAGAATTTCCTTGTAGATCACATGGTAGTTCTTTTCAGAGTCTTTGAATTGTCCACTTTCATGTGCACAGAAATGACGCACGCCATTGATGTCTTCAAGAAGAATGGCACTCCAATAATCATCGCTGGCATCCGTCTGGAGGATGCGTTGTCCAGTTGTGGGAATTCGGAGTGGAGGAGGTGATTGGGCTACCACCTTTAGCTGCTTGACAGCTTCTGTCTTAGCAGGGCCCCACGGAGGGCACTGTTTTTTGAGTATGCGGGACAGCTTGCTGGTGTGAAGTGCAACCTTTGGGATAAAGTCACGGACATAGTTAACAATCCCGAGAAATTGTTGTATCTGCTTTCTGTTGAGATTTGTGTCTGGGAACTTGAGTAATTCGATTGCAATGTGGGGACCAGGCTGGTACTGGCCATCTTTAATCACCATGCCAAGAAAGTCAATAGATTCCTTTCTTATGCTGCTTTTCTTCTCGGAAAGCATGATGTCATGTGCCTGCACAATGTGAAAGAAATCCAAAAGGAGCTTCTGGTGGCTCTCATGGTCAGAGGAAAACAACAAAATATCGTCAATGTAGACCAATGCATGATGGAGAATAGGACCAAAGATTTTTGTCATGGCTTTTTGAAATAAGGAGGGGGCGACTTTGAGACCAAAAGGCATGACTGTCCATTGGTAATGGGCATCAGGGGTGCAGAAGGCAGTTTTATGACGGTCACTTGGTGAAATACCAAGTTGCCAAAAACCAGCTTTTAAATCAAACTTAGAGAAGATACGAGCCCCTTGGAGTTGGACAAACAGGGTTTGGATTTTTGGAATGGGAAACTTATCATCTTTAAGAAAGGAATTGAGTGGCTGGTAATCAATCACTAATCTCTTTTTGTCACGAACTAATTCAGATCGTTTTTCAACATAAAAGGCTTGACAAGCCCAATCTGAATCAGTAGACTCAATAAGACCTTGTTAAAGTAACTGAGAACATTCTTGCTTAGCAAGCAAGAGGTCTGAAGGAGACATACCCGGGTGTGAAGCTTTTGTGGGGTTAATGTCTTAATTGAGTTTGAAAGGAAGGTGAATGAAGAATTGTTCATTTTTCCAAAGAGGTGAAGGATGATGGAATTGAGAATGGTTTTCTGGACAGAAGTCTAAGAACTTTTGGGAGATTTGACTATATGGAGATGATGTGTCAGAAAGTGTATACAGACGTAGGGTATCTGTATAAGGCATGAACATCTGCTTGTAGCGAACTCCAGAACTAGTGAGGAATAGGTTTTTAACTATATGAAGAATGTCAAAACCTATGAGCAAATCTTTATCAGAGAGTTTGGAAGCTACAATCTTTTTCCAAATTATGCAATTCGGAAAGAATTGAATACCAATGGGTTTTCTGGTAATCAAGTTGGTTTCAAAAGTTTCACCATTAACTGCTCTGAAAAGCTTGGAGTGAGGTTCCCAACAGTTTGATGGAAGTACATAGGGATCAATCATACTGGTATCTGCACCAGTGTCAATAAACCCAATAACAGGAATAGGTTTATGGAATTTGGAAGGAATGAGGACATTTTGAGAGAAGGGCGAGGAATGGTGGAAACATGATTAACAGTCTGAACTGTGTAGATGACGGAAATATCGTCAGAATCAGAAGATTCGGCAATAAGAAAGGCAGTTTGGTCATCTTGTGTGGATTGTTCTGAAAAATTGGATTCAACATCCTCATTATTAGATAACAGGGAAGAATGTTCAAGATGTTGGATAAGGCGAACAGCTTTGGCTGATTTGTTGGGACAATTTCGGGCAAAGTGACCGCGTTTCTTGCAAATGAAACAACGGTTGGATTTTTTCTTTCGGTACTGAGAAGCATCTTTCTTTCTGAAATACCGGAAAGGGTTTTTGGAGGAGGATTTTTTGTGGAAGTGTTTCTCAAAGTGTTTTTTCTTTTTGGGTGAGCAAGTACACTTCTTTTCATCTTTGCACTCTATCTTGAGATGAGGTTTTCGACAAGCTGCAGAGAAGGATTTTTTATCTTCCATGAGATCTTTGAAGAATTCTTTCTGTTCACAGATCTTATCAAGAGATAACATGGCCATTTGAAAAATCTTTCCCAAAGAGATATCAGCTATGCTCATGTTTGTGGCTGTGAGCTTTCGCTGAAGATCAGGTTGTAACTCAGTAGGAAGAGAGGCAATGAAGACATGTTTAAGAGATGTCTCATTGAACCCATTTAGCTTGTAGAAGAGAATACTCATTCTTTTGTAATGAGCATCCAAAAGATGTCTTTTAAGAGAGCAGCATTTCATCTGATGGTATTCTTTTCTGTCGGTTTCAGTGGAAGCAATTTTTTCACCGAGGAATTGCTCATGAATAATATTGAGGGCTGTACCAACCGGAGCTTCCATGAATTGGAGCTGTTTGTACTCTCCTAAGCTCTCGAGCCAGTCTCGTAAAGAACCCGTGGAACGGGCCATGAATTCACGAAGAACGGCTTGAGATTGAGCATTAGGCTTGGTGCCTTGGAGATCAATCCAAGCAGCAAATTCTTGAAGTCGAGCTGCCCATTTGTGACGGGGAATGTCATCAAATGTAAACCAAGATGCTGAAGATGGTTTTGTTGAGTGTTCATGGACTGGTGGTGGTACTGGGTCTGTTTGAGAAGCTTGGTCAGGAGGGTCATCTTCCACAATAGGTGTTGAAGTAGAGGCACTTGGGTCTGTAGTTTCAGTGGCCATTAATATGCCTGTAATGTCAGCATATTCAGACTCAGAATCAGTAGAGGCATTGGATGAGTCATAAGAGGAGGATGACAAAGTTTGTGTTTCAGGCTCAGAAAAGTCAGAGGAATCTGAAAGTTGGGTTGGACAGTATGATAATGATACTGGTCCATTGGGCTTTTATCTTTTTTAGGATGGTCTTGTGGTGGTTCTTCTGGAGGAATTGTGGAGGTAGAGGAAGAGGCTGTGACCTTTGGACATGGGTCGGAGATTTTGTCGAAAACCTCATCTCCAGATAGAGTGCAAAGATGAAAAGAAGTGTACTTGCTCACCCAAAAAGAAAAAACACTTTCAGAAACACTTCCACAAAAAATCCTCCTCCAAAAAACCTTTCCGGTATTTCAGAAAGAAAGATGCTTCTCAGTACCTAAAGAATCTCCATCCTTATTGGCTTCTCATCTTTAACCAAAAGAAGATGGCATGCATCATTCGTGTGCTGACCCTAACCACTAGAATTTAGCTTCTGATAATACCCTTTCATATTGTGTATTTTACCAAAACTGCACTTTTCTTCAAAGAACGCACCTCATTTCTCTTTATGAGCTCTCCTGATGCCCAGTCAAACAAATTGAATTCATTCGGTTGTTTCTTTTCACCACACATCACTGACTTATTGGCCCACATTAGCACCCAAATTTTCTCTAAACATCAATTGCTCTCTTTAAACAAATAGGAATTGCTTTCTAAACAAGCCATCCTTTTAGATAAAGTGCCAATTTTATTAAAATAAAGTCATTTTATCTTTCAAATACCATGATTACTCTTGATACCTAAGTAAGTCATAAAATTAACAAGAAGAAACCATTAAGAGACATGATAGAAAAGTTGCAAGGCTTATTACAAACCAAACATAGTAGCTAGTCTAAGTTATCCCTTGCTAAACAAGCGACTCGGGATCCTCCAGCCTCCAAGGTGCTGAGAAGTTCACAATTGTAGTAGGAGCACTCCAATCCCGCTAAGTGTATAAGATGGCATAAGAAGTTTTACCTTGATCATAGTTCACCCTGGACTCCCTAGGTTTTGTAGATGAAGTCATGTTCACATCTAATGAGGATTTTTCCCAAGTCTTCTCAAGTCTCTAAAATGCTGAGAAGGTCTCTTGATAATTAGTACACCATAAACTCATCAATTCCCTAGATTTTAAGAATATCATCCAAACATTCTTGGTTGCCTTTATCTAAGTTGACTTTTTTGTTTGAAAGTCCACATATTTGTAAGAAAGTTGTTTACCATTAACTCTAGAAGGTCTTTTACAGGCCTAATCCTCTTTTGTGATATAAAAAACCTTATTCACCATCGTAAGAGTGGTGAATTATTGAATTTGATTATTTAAATGATGTGATCATGTTTATACCCCTTATTTGGAAGTCACGTATTCATTTTAATGTTTGTCCACACTAGACATTTGAAGAGACCTCACAAGGCTGCTTATTTGGCCATCCTTATATTTTGTGATCTCATTTTCATTATGAATATTTTGAATTCTAACATATTACAGAGGTTCAAGTATACATTTATTATTATTTTCTAAAAATAAGAAAATTACTAATAAAGTGAATTATGTTGGAATCCCTCTTACTTTAATAAATATCAATATACAACAAAATATTAGAAATTTAATATTGCATCCCTAAATCCTTTGTATCTATGGAGTGTCTCTAAATAATGGCACCCTTCAACCTCTTAAACTTCTAGTTTTCCCTAAATCATTCAATGATCATTGAAGAAGAAGCTTCCTAATTGAGGTTTCGCTTTTTCTTTTTTTGGGAAAATATAATTATTAAACTGTCTTTTATGCATACTTAATACAATAGAAAAATCTCTAGACATACCCTCAAACTTTATTTATTGAATTCTAAGGTAAGCACGACAAGATTACAAAGATCAAATATTAAAATTTGAGGGTTCCACATTTTCATCTGAATTTTCTATTAGTAACATTGTTATAGCAGGGGAACATCTCGAGATGAGTCTTTAAAGTACTAGTTTCTTTTAAAATTATTAGGCTTTCATAGGTGCAGCTCTAGGCATCTATAGTCCTAGCTTACATTTGTGGGTGTGTTTTACTATCAGCTTCGTTTGCCAAGCAAGTAAACACAAGTTAAGACATGTAATAAAAGGAATCCTCGGTACAAAAACAATAATAGTCCAATATTCACCCATCAACGGCCAATGATAATTGGGTCAACATCATTATAGCTGAAATCCAGGCATATAATTTGTTTTAACTAAATTTTGGTTGAGGATTAAGATAAATGAAATGATTTAAAAATGGGACGAGTGATTAGGGTGCTTTGTTATGCCTGACATGTTCTCTCGCAAGATGGAGAAGATTAGCTGGGTGACTTGAGTGTATGGTAAAAAAAGAAAAAAGATGGGATGAAAATGAATATGAAGACCACCAAACTCAAGTTGAATGAGTCTTGTAAAACAAAGCCAAAACTGAAGTTAGAGGTGGTGGAGTCAGTAGTGGCCAGCGACCACACTTTGACGCTCAAGTTAGATTTTGAGTGATAAAAGGTGACCCAAGGTCAAATGGACCTTGAAGCTATTAATAATAACGAATATGCTCTGAGGAAGAAGATGAGTATGTATTTTTTTAATAATAAAAAATTGATTACCATTTGGAGAAACCCTTGAGCTTTTATGAAGTGTGCCTTAGGTTGGTAATTTTAGACACATGGTGCTCATTAAGTGGCAAGCCTTTCTTAGGTGAGGACATGTGGGTGATTTTGCTTTGTGGATTGTAAAATATTACATCCATAGATTTGGGAGGCAAAAAAAATCTAGCCTTTTTTTTTTTTTTTGCCTTCAATATTGTTTACATGGCAGCTTCTCCAGCTTGTAGTCTTATTACTTCTTGGGTGCTGTAGAGGGTAGCTAATGTGGCGTTCTTTTATTGCTCTATCAAGGAATCTTCGTTTCTATTAGCTCTTTAGTCTTAGCCAAAAGGTAGATATTGTTACATGATGGCGTGCACTGTTCACATGTGGACTCTAAACACCAAAATCTGACTTTTAATAATGCCCTTTGATATTGTGTATTTTACCAAAACTGCCTTTATCTTCAAAGAGCTTATCTTCCAATTCCCTGTAAGCTCCTGACATTCTGGTCAAACGAAAAAGCTTTACTTGGTTGACTCATTTTACCACATTTCACTAGGTTATTGGTCTATGCTTGCACCCAGATTTTCCCCTAAAAGAGATCCTATCAGTACTTTGTGTTCAAAATTTTAAAGCACAAGAAATTGTGTTTTAAAATTATTAAGTAGTGACACGTGACAGGATTGTTACGTCACTTTTTTTTTATCATTAGTGAACTTATTAGTTATCATAGACTTTGCAGTTGAGCTTTCTCATAGGACTCGCAAAATCTAACAGAACTACTCATAGCTTTGAAGAACTTGAAAATAAAGATGTTTTAGCAGCTCATATAGCATGGTTAAGAGAAGCAACCTGTGAGGACTAACAGACATTTTGAGTCTCTTGATCTTTCAAACAGGGAAGTGAAACCTACTATGCCATCTATTGAACTACCTCTTGTTTTAGAATTAAAATTTCTACTCTTACTTTTGAAATATATTTATCTTGGTAATAATAATACATTACCTATAATCATTTCAACTTCTTTGAATGCAAATCAAAAGAAGAGCTTAGTGGATGTGTTGAAGAGATATAAAAAGGCCATTGGATAGACCATAGCAGATATCAAAGAAATCGGCCCCTCCATATGAATGCACAAGATCATGTTGGAGGATTGCTACAGCAGCTCAATAGAGCAGCAGAGAAGATTAAATCTCATTATGAAAGAGGTTGTGAAGAAGGAGATTATCAAATGGCTTGATGCTGGAATTATCTACCCAATATCTGACAGCTCTTGGGTGAGTCTAATACAATGTATTCCAATAAAAGGTGAAGTGACGGTTGTAGTAAATGAGAAGAATGAGCTTATTCCCATAAGAAGAGTGACTAGATGGAGAGTTTGCATGGACTATAGGAAGCTATAACAAAGCCACAATGAAGGATTACTTCTCGTTGCCTTTCATAGATCAGATGTTGGACATACTTGCTGGAAAAGAGTATTACTATTTCTTGGATGGGTATTCAGGCTACAACCAGATTGCTATAGCATCAGAGGATCAGGAGAAGACAAAATTCACTTGTCCTTATGGAACTTTTGCTTTCAGAAGGATGCTCTTTGGTTTGTGCAATGCTCTAGCAACATTCCAGAGGTGTATGATGTCTATTTTTTCAGATATGGTAGAGCAAACACTTGAGGTATTCATGGATGACTTCTCAGTGTTTGGGGAGACCTATAATAATTGTTTGTATAATCTAGAAAATGTGCTTAAAAGATGTGAGGAGACAAATGTAGTGCTGAATTGGGAAATGTGTCATTTCATGGTACAAGAAGGGATTGTACTAGGCCATAAAGTCTCTAGAAGGGGAATAAAAGTGGATGAGGCCAAAATAGAAGTGATTGATAAACTTCCACCACCTACTTCAGTCAAAGGCATTAGGAGTTTCTTAGAACATGCAGGATTCTATAGAAGATTCATTAGGAATTTTTTCAAAATATCAAAACCCTTATGCTAGTTGTTGGAGCATGACAGACCTTTCCATTTTGATAAGCACGGTTTAAAGGCTTTTATGGAATTGAAGAAAGTTCTTGTTACAGCATCAATTATTATAGCACCAGATTGCAGTTTACCTTTTAAGTTGATGTGTGATGCCAGCGACCACTCTGTTGGAGCATTGTTAGGGCAAAGGAAGAACAAAATTTTTCACTCTATTTATTATGCTAGCAAAACTCTAGCTGATGCTTAGATCAATTACACTACCACTGAAAAGGATTTACTAGTAGTTGTTTTTACATTTGACAAATTTAGAGCTTATTTAGTTGGCACCAAAGTGACTGTTTACACAGATCACTCAGCCATGAAGTATTTGATTTCAAAAAATGATGGCAAACCAAGGCTGATAAGGTGGATCCTTTTGCTACAAGAATTTGACTTGGAGATTAAAGATAGAAAAGGGATTGATATCCAAGTAACAAATCATCTTTCAAGGCTGGAAGCAGATGAAAGCACTTTGATCAAGTAAGAGATCACAAAGACATTTCCTGATGAGCAACTGTTAATGTTACAACTGTTGTGCAAATTTTATTGAACTCGCAAGCGTACGAATCTATTGTAATATAGATCAATGGTGACGAGTGTCGATCCCACGAGGAGGTGGATTTTAATTATATATAGAATTAATTTTGTGTGAGGTGATTGGATTTGTGGTGGAAATGATTTGAAATATACTAAAACTTAAATTAAAATGGCGAGAATAAATTCTAAAATTAGAATTGAAATGGCAAGAATAAATTGAAGATAATTCTATTGAAATGACGTACTTGGGTATCTGGATCCGTATCAACATGCATCATGGGCTAAATATTCCTTATTAATACCAATTAAATCATGAGGGGGGAATCCACACCTCATGAACCACGCTCTAATAAATATGGTGCTAAGGGCTTATCGTGCCAAATAATAATAACCTAATACTAGGGAGCCGGTAAAACCAGGCCGGTACTAGATAAGGTTATTATTATCTGTCTACGAAAAGTCAAAACATCCACAAAAACTAGAGGGGAAGAGAAAATAAATTTACCAAATAAAGCCCATGACACATGTTGAGACTTCACCTTCAACCCAAGCTTGAAAGAAAATTAGCCATTCATAATTGAACTAGGGGCAAAATGGAAATTTATTAAAATACGTAGAAAATACAAGATGGAGAAGGAATTACAGAAAATGGAGTCCAAAAATGGACTCAGGGGTATCAAATTAGGGGGGGAAGGCCCCTTTTTTATAGATACATCGAGTAAATCATGGCCATCGGATTAAAAACAGTTTGGACGCTCAAGATTGCGCCACGTCATCAGTCAACAGTACACAGTTTGACCATGCGGATGAACAGTAACACGGTTTGACTCGGGTGAACAGTGACGTGGTTTGGTTGAAAATAATCCTGTGTGTTGCATCTACCGTACGTGAGATTTTTGGTTCACTGATATGCTGCCACGTCATCGATCAACAGTGCATAAGAATTTTAGTCCAATAGGATCTTGACACCTCATCAGTCAATGCCACATCATCGGTCAATGCCACGTCATCGATCCGTCTATGTGAACAGTGTCGTGAACAGTAACGTAGACAGTACCGTACATGTGAACAGTGCCATTTTTCCTTTTATGCTCTTCCTAAGGTTTTCGACCGTCCTGAGTTCAAAAGTGATGTATGTTTTGCCGTTTGATCTCTCGTTTATTGTGAAATGACTATGATGTCCCTAAAATACATAAAATACTTAATTAAAATAAAACACACATAATTAAATTACAAGTAGCTTAAACACATAAAAGAAAGGGTTGTTAGTAAGACTTGAAATGTAAAATGACGATTTTCTCCTTTATAAATATGCATTTTCTAACACTCAACACACCCCCAACCAGCTTATTGCTAAAGTAACAAGTCAAATTCCTGCAAAAGTAACACCCAACGAATTAGTCTATCTTTTACATCTTTCTTTGTGAGAAGATATTTAAGAGCAGCATGATCTGTGAACACAATTATTTTACAACCAATGAGATAAGATCGAAATTTTTCTAATGCAAACACTACTGCTAGCATTTCTTTTTCAGTAGTTGAATAATTCAACTGTGCATCATTCAATGTCATACTAGCATAGTAAATAACATGGAGAATTCGATCAACTCTTTGTCCTAATATTGCTCCTACTGCATAATCAGATGCATCACACATGAGCTCGAATGGTAAGCTCCAATTTGGGGCCTGAATGATGGGTGATGATGTCAACAATTGCTTTAATTTTTCAAAAGCCACAAGACATGAATCATTAAAGATAAAAGGTACATCCTTAGCAAGTAAATTGCATAAGGGTCTAGAAACTTTGCTAAAATCTTTAATGAAACGTCTATAAAAACCAGCATGCCCAAGGAAAGATCTTACTTCTCTGACTGTTTTGGGTGGAGGAAGATTAGAAATGAGATCCACCTTGGCTTTGTCAACCTCAATACCTTTGTTCGAAATGATGTGACCGAGAACAATACCTTGTTCTACCATAAAATGACACTTCTCCCAATTTAAGACCAAGTTCTTTTCGATACATCTCTGCAGAACTAGTGTTAGATGATGTAAACATTGATCAAATGAATCACCAAAGACAGAAACGTCATCCCTAAGGACTTTAAGGAATCTTTCAACCATATCAGAAAAAATACTCAACATGCATCATTGAAATATAGCAGGTGCCTTACATAATCCAAATGGCATCCTCCTATATGCAAAAGTGCCAAAAGGGCAAGTGAAAGTGGTCTTCTCTTAATCTTTTGGTGCTATGGGAATCTGATTATATCCTGAGTAGCCATCTAGAAAGCAATAGAATTCATGGCCTGCTAATCTATCAAGCATTTGATCGATAAATGGTAAAGGAAAATGGTCTTTACGTGTGACAGAATTCAACTTTCTATAATCAATGCATACACGCCATCCCGTAGTTACTCTAGTGGGTATCAATTCATTATCAGCATTGGTAACTACAGAGACTCTTGACTTTTTGGGGACAACTTGTACAGGACTGACCCATGAACTATCAGAAATTGGATAAATGATACCTGCGTCTAATAGCTTAAAGACTTATGTACTAACAACTTCTTTCATATTAGGATTTAATCGACGTTGCATTTCCCTAGTAGATTTAGCATTTTCATCGAAGTGAATATAATGCATGCAGTCTACTGGGTTTATACATTTGATGTCTGCTATGGTCCATCCTAATGCTCCTTTGTGTTCTTTTAAAACATCCAACAACTTACCTTTTTGTTCGTCATTGAGGGATGCTGAGATGATTACCGGCAGAGTACTTTCTTCCCCCAAAAATGCATATTCCAAAGTGTTGGGCAATGGTTTGAGCTCAAGTTTCGGTGGTGATTCTAATGATGGGATGAGTTTCTTCTATGATGGTGCTAGTTGTTCAACTCTTGGCTTCCATTTATTAGTGTCCATGGATGGTGCTGAGTCAAGTAGGGCACTGACCTCATCGACCGATCTGTCAATATTAAAATCCAAACCAAAGTGAGTTAAACATGTTTGTAAAGGATCATCACTAAGGTTTGAAACAAAAGTGTCATCAATTAATGCTTCAATTAAATCCACATCAACAATTCCATCATCTGTATTGTGAGGTTGTTTGGCAATGTTGAAGATGTTCAGTTTCATAGTCATGTTGCCAAAGGACAACTGCATATTTCCAGTTCTGCATTGAATGTGAGCATCCGCAGTTGCCAAGAAAGGTCGGCCTAGGATAATGGGGATGTGCTTCCTTGAATCCTGTATTGGTTGAGTGTCAATTACAATGAAATCAACAGGAAAATAAAACTTGTCTACCTGGATAAGCACGTCCTCCACAATACCACGAGGTATTTTCGTGGACCGATCTGCAAGCTGTAACACCACTGGAGTTGGGTGTAATTCTCCAAGTCCAAGTTTCACGAATACAGAGTAAGGCAAAAGATTTACACTAGCTCCTAAATCCAACAAAGCATTTTCAATTGTGTGGTTTCCTATGCTACATGAGATAGTGAGGGAGCCTGGGTTTTTGCATTTTAAAGGAATTTTATATTGGAGTATAGAACTAACATTTTCTGTTAAAAATGCCTTCTTTTGAACATGCATGTTTCTCTTTTTAGTACAAAGGTCTTTAAGAAACTTGGCATAAGATGGAACTTGTTTAATAGCATCAAGCAATGGGATGTTAACACTTACCTGTTTGAAGATTTCGAGAATCTCACCTGTGGATTTTCCCTTTTTTCCTTTAGCTAACCTCTGAGGAAATGGAGCTTTCGGAACATATTCTTGTGGGTTGGTTTCTTCTTTCTCCTCCGGTGATGAGTCTTCAACACTCACATGAACAATTTGATTTTCTTTTGTCACCGGCATCTCCACTTTGTTGTCGACTTCTTTTCCTTTTCGCAAGGTCATGACGGCTTTGACCTCTCCATGCTGCTATGGTGAATTGATACTTGCTTCATGTACTCCTTTAGGGTTAGGCACTGGTTGACTTGGAAATTTACCTTTCTCAACAGTCATTGCCAAGGTCTGAACTGAAGAAGCAAGTTGTCCCACCATCTTCTCGAGGCTTGAAACTGATTGGGCTTGTGATTTGAAGCCCGCTCTCAATTCATTTCGTAGTCCATCAATAGTGCAGTTCTGTTGCTCAATCGTAGAGTGAGTAGTATTCTTGAGATTCTGGAATGAATCCTCCCATGGTCTGGGTTGAGAGTAATTCTGATTCTGATTGTATGGTCTAAATGGTGGCTGAGAGGCTTGAGGATTTAGAGGAATTGGTGGAGCTGGAGCTGCTGGTCCATTCTGTTGGAATCCTTGAGACCATGAAAAATTGGGGTGGTCTCTCCATCCAGGGTTATATGTGTTGGAGTATGGGTTGTAATTTGATGGTTTTCTCATTACACCTATAGCATTGGCTTGATCTGAGTATGAGTCATGGTCATGTGGCTCTGTTGATTTAGCAGTCGATAACGATGCTATTTGTCGAGCGAGACCTTCAACCATCTCTTTGACTTCTTTGATTCCTGAAGTTGACTCGCCAATTTGAACCTCATTTACTCCCTTAATCCTTCTAATATTCCTGAGTGATCGACTCCGTTGTTGAGAATTATCTGCTTGTCGCTGGAAGAATTCCCAAATCTCTGATGCACTTTTTGACATTAGCTCTCCTCCACTTGTTGCCATTAGCCATTCTTGCACATTCGGCAATAATCCCTCCAAAAAGTATTGGCATTAGTGCCATTTCTCGTACCCATGATGTGGACACTTCAAGAGTAGCCCATTGAATCGCTACCATGTTTCGAAAAACTGCTCGTCATCTCTCTGGGTAAACTCCGAGGTTTCCCTGCGAATAGCATTGGTTTTATGCACTGGGAAATATTTATTTAAAAATTTTGTTACCATTTGTTCCCATGATACAATGCTATTAGCAGGCAAAATATTTAACCATGAACGAGCTCTATCCTTTAAAGAAAATGGGAATAATCTGAGTTTAACATCATCGTCTGACTCTTATTTAAAGGTTTGACAAATAGCATGAAAATCATTCAGATGATTATATGGGTCCTCATTTTCTAAGCCATAAAATGTGGGGAGACAATTTAGCACACTAGGTTTTAGTTCAAAACTCCTAGCAGCTACATTTGGGTATCTTATACATGATGTGCTCAAATTGGCTAAGGGACTAAAATAGTCCTTAAATGACCTCTCTTGTGGTGCTTGTAAATCCATTCCAAATTTATTTTTAACGTTCTTGTGTGTGCGAAGTGTTTTCTCAAGTTCAAGGTCTATAGGTTCAAGATTAGGTAATAATAACCTACGACCATGCATGCAAAACAAATAAAATAAAATAAAAATAAAGATAGGAACAAATAAAAATAAATAAGAGGGAGAAATTACGATACTAACTTTATTGCGATACAACCTTAATATAAGAATACACACAAAAAAATACGTGAAATAAATTAACTAAAAATAAATTAATAAGATAAATAAAAATTTCAAAGAAGAAAAAAAATTTAAAATAACTTGAAATTAAATTACAGAATTTTAAAGAAGAAAAAGAAAAGAAATACTAACCTTTAAATGTAGATTCAACCTTTTTTTCTCTTTTTTTTTAAATACAAGAAAATAATTAAATGAAAATATTCACAAAAATTAATTCTATGAATTAAAATTATTACCTCCCCCGGCAACGGCGCCAAAAACTTGTTGTGCAAATTTTATTGAACTCGCAAGCGCATGAAAATATTGTAATATAGATCAATGGTGACGAGTGTCGATCCCACGAGGAGGTGGATTTTAATTATATATAGAATTAATTTTGTGTGAGGTGATTGGATTTGTGGTGGAAATGATTTGGAATATGCTAAAACTTAAATTAAAATGGCGAGAATAAATTCTAAAATTGGAATTGAAATGGCAAGAATAAATTGAAGAGAATTCTATTGAAATGACGTACTTTGGTATCTGGATCCGTATCAACATGCATCATGGACTAAATATTCCTTATTAATACCAATTAAATCATGAGGGGGGAATCCACACCTCATGAACCACGCTCTAATAAATATGGTGCTAAGGGCTTATCGTGCCAAATAATAATAACCTTATACTAGGGAACCGGTGAAACCAGGGCGGTACTAGATAAGATTATTATTATCTGTCAACGAAAAGTCAAAACATCCACAAAAACTAGAGGGGAAGAGAAAATAAATTTACCAAATAAAGCCCATGACACATGTTGAGACTTCACTTTCAACCCAAGCTTGAAAGAAAATTAGCCACTCATAATTGAACTAGGGGCAAAATGGGAATTTATTAAAATACGTAGAAAATACAAGATGGAGAAGGAATTACAGAAAATGGAGTCCAAAAATGGATTCAGGGGTATCAAATTAGGGGGGGAAGACCCCCTTTTTATAGCTACATTGAGTAAATCATGGTCATCGGATTAAAAACAGTTTGGACGCTCAGGATTGCGCCACGTCATCAGTCAACAATACGCGTGAATAGTACGCGGTTTGACCACGCGGGTGAAAAGTAACACAGTTTGACTCGAGTGAACAGTGACGCGGTTTGGTTGAAAATAATCCTATGTGTTACATGTACCGTACGTGAGATTTTTGGTCCACTGATATGCTGCCACGTCATCGATCAACAGTGCATAAGAATTTTAGTCCAACAGGATCTTGACACCTCATCAGTCAATGCCACATCATCGGTCAATGCCACGTCATCGATCCGTTTATGTGAACAGTGTTGTGAACAGTAATGTTGACAGTACCGTACATGTGAATAGTACCGTATATGTGAACAGTGCCATTTTTCCTTTTATGCTCTTCCTAAGGTTTTCGACCATCCTGAGTGCAAAAGTGATGTCCGTTTTGCCGTTTGATCTCTTGTTTATTGTGAAATGACTATGATGTCACTAAAATACATAAAATATGTAATTAAAATAAAACACACATAATTAAATTACAAGTAGCTTAAACACATAAAAGTAAGGGTTGTTAGTAAGACTTGAAATGTAAAATGACGATTTTCTCCTTTAATAAATATGCATTTTCTAACACTCAACAACAACATACATAGATGCTGCAGCAATCTGGTTTACCATGGTATGCAGATTTTGCTAATTATTTTGGTGAGTGGAACGTTACCACATGATCTTGTTACCAACAGAAAAAGAGATTTCTCTATGATGTTAGAATTTATCAAGAGGATGAACCTTATTTTTATAAGATGTGTTCAGATCATATGATCAGAAGATGTATGCCTAATGAAGAAATTTCAAACATGCTACAATCATGTCATATTGCAGCATATGGAAGACATTTTGGAAACCACATAACAATAGCCAAAGTTTTATGATCAGGTTACTACTAGCCCTCTATTTTTAAAGATGCTTATGAGTTTGTTAAATGTTATGACAAGTGCCAAAGAACATGGAACATATCTCAAAGCACAAATGCTATTAACCAACATTTTGGAACTTGAGCTTTTTGATGTTTTGGGGGATAGATTTCATGGGACCATTAACACTCTCTTTTGGGAATTTATACATTTTAGTTGCTATAGCTATGTGTCTAAATGGGTGGAAGCTGTAGCACTACCAACAAGTGATGCCAAAGCCGTGGTAAGATTCCTTCAGAAGAACATTTTCACAAGATTTGGGACTTCTAAAGCCATCATCAGTGATGAAGGCACTCATTTTTGCAACAAAATATTTGCTACAGCATTGGCTAAATATGGAATTAAGCACAAGGTTGTTACAGTATATCATGCTCAGTCTAATGGTCAGGCAGAGGAGTTTAGGAAAAGTGTTGAACCCTATTAGAATATATTGGTCTCTTAGATTACATGATTCCTTATGGGCATATCGTACAGCTTCCAAGACGCCACTTGGCATGTCTTCATATAGAATTGTATATGGCAAAGCCTGCCATTTTCCATTGGAGCTAGAGCATAAAGCATTTTAGGCACTAAAACAACAGAACATAGACATGCATGATACAGTAGAGCATAGGAAGTTTCAACTTTGTGAGCTTGAAGAGTTAAGATTGTTCTCTTATGAAAATGCAAGAATTTACAAAGACAAAACAAAACAATGGCATGATAAACGCATCCAACAAAGGGATTTAATTCTAGGTCAACAAGTTTTGCTATACAACTTTAGATTAAAGATTTTTCCAAGAAAGTTAAAGCCTAGATCGTCAGGGCCTTTTAGACTTACCAAAATCTATCCTCATGGTGTTGTGGACCTCAAAGAAAAGTGTAATTAATTAATTCTTCAATTAAATCAACATTAGCAATTCCATCATCACTATTTTGAGGTTATTTGACAATGTTAAAGATATTCAACTCTATAATTATATTGTCAACAAAAAACTTCATATTTTTAGTCCTGCATTGAATATGTGCATCGGTCGTTGCCAAGAAAGGTCGACCTTGTGGATGTACTTCTTTGAATCATGCACTGGTTAAATGTCAATCACAATAAATTCAATAGGAAAATAAAATTTGTTTACCTGAATGAGCACATCCTCCATAATTCCGTGAGGCGTTTTCATAGATCGATCTGCGAACTGCAATACAACTTGAATTAGGTGTAATTCTCCCAATCTAGGTTTTACAAATACTGTGAAAGGTAAAATATTTACACAAGCTCTTGTTATGTGGTTGCCAATAATACATGACATAGTGGGAGAGCTTGGGTCTTTGAATTTTAGAGAAACTTTATATTGGAGTATAGAACTAATGTTTTCGGTTAGAAATGCCTTCTTTTGAACATGAATTCTTGTCTTTTCAATGCATAGGCCTTTAGGAAACTTGGCATGAGAAGACATTTTTTTATAGCGTCAAGTAAAGGGATATTAATATGTACCTACTTAAATATTTCTATGATCTCACATGTGGAATTTCCCTTCTTTGCTTTACCTAACATTTAGAGAAAAGGAGCTTTGGGGATGTATTCTCGTGACTGATTTTTTTTATGTCCTTTGGTGATGAGTCCTCATAATCTAAGGGCTCAACTTAAGTTGTCTTTTTCACCGGTATCTCTACTTTGTTGTTGACTTCTTTTCATTTTCGCAAGGTTATGATGGTCTTGACCTCTTTATGCTACTGGAATGAATTGATATTTACTTCAGGTAGTCCTTTAGGAATGGGCACTGGTTAGCTTGGGAATTTGGCTTTCTCAACAATCATTGCTAAAGTTTGAATTAAAAGGGAAATTGAATCATATCTTTTGAAGGTTTAAAATCGATTGGGCTTGTCAATTAATGCCAGCTCTCATCTCATTTCGCAGTTTGTCAATGGTGTGATTTTATTGTTCTAGCACGAAGCGGGTCAAATTTTTAAAATTTTAAAATGCCTCTTCCCATGGTTTGGGCTGTGAGTAGCTCTAATTCTGATTGTACTGTCTAAATGGTGGCTAAGAAACTTAAGGAGCTTGATGAACTGGCTGTATTGGTGAAGCTAGAGCTGTTATTCCATTATGTTAGATACCTGGGACCATGAAAAGTTGGAATGGACTCTCCATCTAAGATTATAAGTATTGGAGTAAGGTTATAATTCGACTGCTTTCTCATAACATTTATAGCATTGGCTTGATCTGGGTATGAATCTTGCTCAAATTAATTACAGACATGTGGCTCTATTTATTTTGCAATTGTTAATGACGTTGTTTGGTAAGAAAGTCCTTCGACTACTGCCTTGACTTCCTTGATGTCTGATTCTGATTCGCCAATGTAGACTTCATTTACTCCTTTGATTTTTCTCACATTCCTGAATGATCGGATGTTCTATTAGGAATTATTCACTTATCGTGGGAAGAAATCCTAAATTAGCCATTCATGCACATGTGGCAATAATTCTTCCAAGAAATATTGACATTGGTGTCATTTCTCGTATCCATGATGTTAATACTTCAACAGTAGCATGTTGAATCGCTCTTATACTTCGAAGAACTACTCATCTTCTCTCTAAGTAAACGTTGAGATTTCCCTGTTGAATAGCTCCTATGCACTAGAAAGTATTTATTTTAAAATTTAGTTACTGTTTGGTCCCGTGATTTGATATTATTAGGACATAATATATTAATCCAAGAACGAGCTTTATCCTTTAGAGAAAATGGAAAAAAAAATATAAGCTTAACATCCTCATCTAAAAAAACTTTCAAATTTAAAAGTTTTGCAAACATCATGGAAATCATTCAAATGGTTGTACGATCTTTGTTTTCTAAGCCACAAAATGATGAGAGATAATTTAGCACACTAGGTTTCAACTTGAAACTCATAGCAGTTACATTTGGGTATCTTATGCATGACATGCTCAAATTAGCTAAAGAACTAAAGTAGTCCTTAAATGACCTCTTTTTTTGTGCTTGTGGTTGTTGTTCCAAATTCATTTCAATTTTATCCTCAATTTTAACTTGTGATACAATGTGTCTTTGTGTGCGAAGTATCTTTTCCAATTCGAGATTTATAGGTTCTAGATCATATAATGGTGACCTTCAATCGTGTATGCAAAGAACACGTAAAAATTAAAAACAAAACTATAGAAAATAAAAAGAGAGGAAAGCTATGGTACTGACCTTATTATGTTGTTACACACTATAAAACACACTCAAAACATTTACACAATATTTACAAAGAAAATTGACTCCACAAATTAAAATAACTTACCTCCCCAATAACGACACCAAAAACTTATTGTGCAAATTTTATTGTACTCGCAAATGCACGAATCATTGTAATATAGATTTAGGTGAAGATCGTTGATCTCACAAGGAGGTAGATTTAATAATGTGTAAGATTAATTTTCTTAAGTGTATATGTAAATTAGCTGGAGATGATTTTTGAGCAATTCTAAGATTCAAAGTAAAAAATGATAGGAATAAATTAAGGATAAAAAAATTCAACTAAAATACTTATATTATTTTTTAGTTCCAATTAATTTATGAGGGGGTATTTCCACTCCTCGTAAGTCTCGCTCTAAAAAATATGGTATCAATCGCTTAGTGTACCAAAGGGTAATGATCTTCCGCTAAGTGTGATGTCAAATACGCGTTGTGTCAGACGATAATAATCATTTTATCGACATCATGGAAAGACTATCCACTAAGTAATTTAGGTGCACTTTTTATCAACACTAAGTCAAGACGACCTATAAATACTAAATATAGGGGTGGGCAATAGTCAGTTAGGTTCGATTCGGGACCTAAACCGAATCAAACCGAAACCAATAAGTTCTTAAGATTATGAACCGAACTCGAACCAGATTTAGGAACCAAACTGAACCGAAATTTCGGTTCCAAAATTTGGTTCGGTTCGGTTCAAATGTCCATGCTAAATTGCCAATATCAGATTGCAACCTCATGAAGCTAATTAAGTCATTAATCATTATGCCAAATAAGTTAAATAACAAATATTATTTCCAATTTTTCATTGATAGAAGCATGATACATTTGTCTATTTTCAATTTTTCAATTCTCGGCCGCAATATACAGTACAACCATTTCACTGCCACAAACCACAGCCATTATATCTACCCACCATTTTTTAACTCCACCAACAAGTATATTGTATACATCAACAATCGACAAAATCAATTCCTAACACAATAAGACTAACAGAAACTTAAGAGTATACAAACTTTGTACAACACACGGGCCATGGCATAAGTTAAAAAAAAAAATAAAAAGACACTTGTAGGCTGCAACACCAAAGGTGACTGCATGTGAGGGGCTAACGACGGCGTCACAATGCTTGAGTGGAGGGGTTGTGCCGCTGTTGAGGGGCTGTGCTAGGAGGCCGTGCACGCAAGGAAGAGAGGGGTTGTGATAGGCGCTCTGTACGTGAGGAAGAGATGGGATGATCTAACGCGAGGGAGAGACGCGCTCACGAGGAAGAAACTAAGAGGGGCTGAGCTAAAGTTCTGCACCATGTGGAGAGAGAGAGAGAAACGAGAGGCAGAGAGGTGGCAGAGAGAGGCATGGGAGAGAAGTCAGGCGATGAATTGCAAATTGAAATTTAAGGACTTGAGAGAGGCGTGTAGATGTGATTGAAATTTGCTTTTTGGTTTATATATTTTCAACTAAATATATTATAATTAAATCAAACTGAACCAATCGATTTTTCGGTTCGGTTTGGTTTTGAACCAAACCGAACAAAAACCAATCGGTTCATTAGTTTTAAAACCATTCGGTTTTTTCTCATAGAATTGAACCGAACCGAACCGAACCAAATTTTTTCTATTCGGTCAACAAAAACCTAACTGTTTGCCCATCCCTAACTAAAGGGTAGTATATTTCTACTAAATATAGTGTAAAGTACTGATTGTGCCAGACAGTAACGATCTTTCACTAGGGAACATGTATACTATGCAAAATCTAGATAAAATACATTGTCTGTCAACAATGTGTCAAAACAACCACAAAAACCAGAGAGGAATAAGAAAATAAACTTACCAAATTAAGCCCATGGATTATGTTCACCTTCAACCCAAGCTTGAAATTAAATTAGCCGCTTGAAATTAAATTAGCCACTTATAATTAAACTAGGAGTAAAATAATGATTTTATTAAAATACCTAGATAATACAAGATAGAGTGAGAATTACAGAAAATAGAGCTCAAATTTGGATTCAAAGTTGTCAAATTAGGAGGGAGCCCTATATCTATAAATATAATGAGTAAATTATGGCCATCGAATGAAAACAATTCGGACGCTCAGGATTGCGCCACATGCCAAGATCTGATTGGTTGGGACACATCATCCGGTCCAATAATATGCTATCACATCATTGTTTAATGCCACATCATTGGTCCATGCCACATCATTAGTCAATGCTACATTAGTATTTTTCAGTCGAATAAGATGCTGCCACATAATCGGCCAACGTCATATCATCAGTCAATGTCATGTCATTAGTTAATACAACATCATTATTTTTTGGATCAATAAGATGTTGCCATGTCAGTTGGTAAATGCCACATCAGCTGGGCCCTACCAAAATTTTAAAATTATGATTTCGCCCTCAATGTCCTTTCTAAGGATTTCAGCTGTTCTGAACTCAAAAATGCTATATGTTTGCTGCCTGACTTCTCGTTAATCATGAAATGGCCAAAATACGCCTGAAATACATAAAATATTCAAATTATAACAAAACACACACAATTAAAGTTTAAAGGACTTAAATACATAAAAGTAAAAATGTTAGTGAGGCTTGGAGTATAAAATAACGATTTTACCCTTGGTAATTATGCATTCTCCAACACTCGATAATATTATACTTGAAATATACATTTATCCTTATTTTTAGATAAATGCAAACTTGTATATATAGAAGTTCCTATTACAACATAATCATCCTTATTGAATTTCCCAAGAATTTTATCCATATAATGTGTCTGCGTAAGTCTGTTAGATGTCCTTGAGATTTTTATTCCCTAAATGACACATGCTAAACACATATCTTTAATGTCAAAATTAGATTTCAAAATGACATCTGACCATCAACATAAAGATACAAAATGAGATAGCCATTTTCTATCTTTCTAACATATATATATTTGTCAAATTCATTGATCTTAAGACCATTTCCCATCATTGTTGGTCAAACTTTTCATGTCATTGTTTGGGTGCATACTTCATACCATATAATGACTTCACTAATTTATATATCTTCTTTTATTGCCTTGGAGCTATAAGCCTTTAGGCTATTCTATGCAAATTGCTTCATTTAAATATCCATTTAGAAAGCTTGTTTTTACATGCATTTGATGTATTCTAAATTGTGTAATGTTGTAATTGCTAGTAACATCCTAATGGAAATTATTCTTGTTGCAAGAGAATAAGTGGTGTGTGTGATTTCTAATGTTATGGGTGTCAATTTGTAAGTGTACACAACAAATAATATACTGCTGAGTACTCAAATCGTCTCCACATAGATTGATGTTATCATATTTGCTATAGCAATCTTAACAGTACAGTTTGTTCTAATTAAAATAAGACAGTTTATAAAACTAATAAACTAAGTAAAACAAAAATGCAATAAATAAAATGCAAATAAGAAAATTATCATGTCAAACACAAGGATATAACCAATGGAAATAAAATAGTTGAGTGAATAAACTCACTTAATGGCATTAACTATTTTTTCAATTACAGTATTGTTGCTACAGTATCAACTATAGCATTAAGCAGAATCTCCTATGCATCCTCAGTTGTCGTCTGTTGGATATCTTATATCTAATGCAATCTAACAATGACAAATTGTTACGCCAACATTAAATATACCATTAAACGTTCTAGGTTCCCTTTACCCTACAAGGTGAATCCTTATGTTTAGTTTATCACTAATTTTAAATCAAGTATGGTCCTATTCAAATTAAGATTAACTCAACTTGGGAAACCCAATCTAAAACCAAGTATTGTCTTAATGAGATCCACTAAGTCAGACCTTTTTTGGGTTCATCTTTAGCTGGTATCCCCAAATGGGTGGTCAGCCGAAATAAGGAATTAAAATAAATACAATTAAAACAAAATGCAATAGCAAACACAAAGCAACATGCATATGTCATTCAAACATCCATTAAGATCGTTTATCACTCAACCATAATATAATTTAATTCATAATTTGCGATAGAAAAATAAATAAAAGAGTTTCAGCCATCCAATACATCCTTATGAATAAATAGAAAACAAGAAAAGAATAAGAACTGATTTTCGATTGATCTCTGTAATTTCTCCTCTAGGACAAACTTCAATCTCTCTCTTGATTTTTGTTTTTCTTGTTGTTTCTTTGCGGTTTATCCCTTTAGGTGACAGCTCTTCTTTTTTCTTTCCAAGTGTGCTCCTTTTATAACTTGGAATTAGGGCAACCAGAAGTCTAAGGCGCCTATCTTCCATTTTTTAAAACTCCAAATTCTAATCTTTTAGTTGATGGGTGCGAAATCTTCTCTGTCATTGCTCCAGAATTGCTACAGTAATGATGTTATCACATATTACTTGTTTTAATTCTTTTGTGGCCAAGTTCTTTCATTGTCTCTATAAGTCTGTTGCGGCAGCATTCCTTCCTTGAAATTTGAGCTTCCAGTCACCTACAATTATGCATATGATCTAGCACACAAATTATTCTAAATCAAACTAAATTTATTAAAAATAAAAATAAAAAGATGTTCATGCAAAATATAACTAAAATGCAATAAAAACACATCATTTATATTACTTATTTAAGTCTAAAAGTGTCATAGTAACTCTCATTTCATAGAGTTATCAATAAGTATCAAAGTAATTAAAGTCATCTTGTTGCTTATATCCTTTAATTACAAGTCTAGTTTGTATTGATCCATCAACTTTCATTTTCCCATTAAAAATCCACTTGGATCCTAGAGGTTTGCATCCTAGAGAAAGATCCCGTAACTCCCAAGCATGATTTTGTAGGATGGATTCAATTTCACTATTGATAACATCTTTCCACAAAGTGCCTTCCTGTGAACTTACAGCTTCCATGAAGTTTTGTGGTTTACTCTCCATGAAAAAGATAAGAAAATCTAGACCAAAGAATTTTTTTTATTCTAGCTCTTTCACTACGTCTGGGCTCAAAATGAACCTCTTGTTTTTTAACTCAAATTTCTTCTTGTTTTTTGTCTTCACTATATTCAATGATAGCCTCATGTGTTTGTTTAATCGAACTCTAATCCTCCTTGAATTTAGAAGGAAATACATGTTCAAGAAAAAATGCATTTATGGATTCCATCATCATATTCTTGTGAATATCTAGAATTCACAACTTATACACAAGAAATCTAAGGCACTAGTAGTTATGTCATAATTAATGAAAATACAGTCTTATCTTCACCTTCTTTGGTTGAGGAATGACAGTTTTAGCAAGACAACCCCACAATCACAAGTATTTGTAAGAAGCTACTCTACATTTCCATACTTTGTAAGGGGTTTTCTCTGCTCCCTTTGAAGATGCCTTACTTAAAATGTAATTGGCTAATAAAACAACTTCCTCCCATATTTTGAAGTAGTCTAGAGCTTATTAACATTACTTATATCATTTCCTTTATGATATGATTTTTTCAGCTAATTAGATTGAGCTGAATAAGGAGTTGTAGTATGATGTATAATTCCTTATTGTTCATAAAGTGACTTAAATAGAGCAACTTACTCACCACTTTTATTAGTTCTCAAGTCCTTAGTTTTCTTATCTAATTGATACTTAACTTCATTTTTATAAAGCATAAACGGTGACTGAAAATAAAAGCCGGCAGCCTTGGACAATGGCCGACGCGAGGCTGACGTTTTTGTTTTTTGTTTTTTTATAAAGCTAAACGGAAAAATCAAAATGAGGAAAATAAAAGGTTTGGCGATAGATGGGGTTAGATTGGTAAAACCAGGGTTTTAGCTCTGATACCAAGCGGATGCAATGGAAGTTTAATGTTCAAAATATTTTGTTGATTCTAGAGAATACCAAAATAAAAAGATTAAACTAAATTTACGTTGATTAAAAAGAATATTGTGAATTTAGGGGTTAAGACTCATTGATTCCACATAATATCAATGATTAACTTAACTCAAATACTCACACAAAGATTTGAAAATTGAAAATATTATTGAACATGAATCTCGAGTTTATTCCAAGAAATAATCAGTAACAAATACTCAAGGCCTTCTTGTAAAGCTACAAAAGATACTTATTTATACTAACTACGACTTATCCTAATTTGACTAGAAAACCTACCTTAATAAGACCCATACCTAAATTAGGAATACAACTTAAATAAACTATACCTAAACAATGAAACTCTAAATAGGAAACCAAATCAAAATAGAATACAAATTAATTAAAATATTCTAAATATTATAAATTTCAATCTAATTAGGATTTCTTCAGTTTCTTGCTCTGCATTAAGTGTCAATTATTTATCAATCACCATTCACGGTGGAAATTCACCAAGCAACCCTTGCAATTAACTTTAGCATCCTTTAGATTCTACAATATTGGGGCACCTTCGACACTGTTCAGTATGCTGAGTTGTATTAGCATCAAATGCTCATAAAAGAAATCGAAGAAAAGGCCTTGTTCCATATGTTTACACACATTCTCATGGGCTTGGCCAAGTCTTGGTTTCGATCTCTGAAGCTAGGAATTATAGCTAGCATTGGTAAGTTATTTTTTGAATTCATTCAGAAGTTCTGCTACACCTCTCACTAAGACAAGTTTTTCTCCAAGCTGACCTTCATAAAACAATATGACACCAAATCGCTAGCCTCTTTTTTCAACCACCAAGAGGCTTTCCACACTAGTGCTTTGTACTTGCAGGCCATCTTGACTCAGTGTTGACGTAGAGTTTATCTAAGTTATTAAGTTGACGGTCTTGTCACGTTGTCGACAAAAGGATTATTATCGTCTGGCACAACGAGTACTTAACACCACACTTAGAAGAAGACCATTACCCTCTGGTATACTAAGCACTTGATACCAAATTTATTAGAGTGAGGCTTATGATCAGTGAAAATACCGCTCATAAATTAATTGGAACTAAAACGGAATATTAAGCCCATAGTGAGTTGTTGAGTATGAATTTAGAGACTCAAGTATCGCTAAAAAATCTTAGTACTATTAAAAAATAATCTCCAGTTAATTTATATACATGCTTAATAAAATTAACCCTACGCATAATTAAATCTACCTCTTCGTGGGATCAACACTTGTCACCATATATCTATATTACAATAGATTCATGTGCTTACGAGTACAATAGAATTTTCACAGCAAATACTTTATAATAATATCTACTTTAATGTACCTTAGAAGTTTTACAAGGCTAGACTTAGCTTATATAAGAAGCAAACTTGTTAGATATATTAATAATCCAAGGGTTGATCACTGGAAAACTTTAGTAATAGAACTTTTATACTTACGCTATACTCATAATTGTAGGTTGTACAATACTAGATATCCAACTGTACTAGAAGGGTATACTAATGTAAATTGGATATCTAATTAGAAAAACTCAAATTCTACTAATGGCTACGTGTTTACATTGGTAGGTGCAGCCATTTTATGGAAATCATCTAAAAAGACAATGATAGACAAGTCAACAATAAATTATGAATTCGTTGCATTAGACAAATGTGGTGTAAAGGGGTAGAATGGCTGCGCAATTTCTTAGCAGGTATTCCAAAATAGCCAAAGCCTATGCCAGTAATTTGCATACATTATGATAGTAAATTTGCAATTGAAAGGGCACAGAGCAATATGTATATTGACAAGTCTTGACATACATGTTGTAAACATAATACCATTAGACAACTACTCTCTATTGAAGTTATTTCTACTGACAATGTAATGTTAAGGGATAACAATATAGATCCACTAACCAAAAGGTTAAGTAGAGGGTTAGTAGAAAACTCATCGAGGGAAAAAAGACTAAAGACTATTAAAGAAAAAGTTTATTTTATGAAGGAAAATCCAACATAGCTTACTAGAGATACCAAAAACTAGGTTCAAAAGGGACAATCTAATTGGAAAATACCTTGTTCATCATTGTGGAGGTTACTTTCCTATCCATTTCTATAATAAAAATAGTGATGCCCTATAGGAAGAAAAGAGTAAGTTATGCTTTTAATGATTTCTTATGTGTTAGGAATCCAAGCAAAGCAGAGTGGGCTACTTTTGATTAAGAAATTAACTACATAAGAGAGAAGTAGGGTCACTTCAAATGGAGATGTTAAGGGCTCAATTCTTAGAGACTCTTGCAGAACCAAGCAAATGTCTAAGGTCAAAATGAACACAATCATGATAATTCGATAGTGTTAGGAAAAACTATTGTGTGATATATATATATATATATATATATATATATATATATATAACAAAATTGGCAGAATAGTTTCAAGACATTGCGTCTACTAGTCAGTCAATAAAGTAAATAAATTTCACAAGGAAAGGTTCAAAGGTTGAGACCTACCGATCCTATGCAGACCCTGATCCATTAAATTCTATCACCATAATCAAATGATCTTGACGTTAAAACAATCGTTTTTGTGTCTCCTGCCAATTTTCATTCATGTGGGGGATTGTTAGAAGAATAACATAAAGTAGTTATTTTCAGGCCAATTTTAAGCAAGATGAATATTGGAACTATATACTTACAATTATTTGAAATCTCCTCCATGAGCTCTTCGCAACGAATCATAGAATGCTGAAATTTGTCGCTTTGGTGAATGACAAATTAGATCTCAAAGAGCACCCATAAGTGTGAAAAAAATTGAAGAAAAATCACACATGGGGTTTTAACGAACTAATGCCCTCTCTTGAAACCTATTAATTGGCTTTCAAGTTCATTTGCAAAATACACTAAAATCCAAGCGATTTTTTACTCCTCTCTTCAGCAAATACACTGTATCTTTAAGCTTCAGTGTGATAGAGTTCAAACATTTGTTTAACGTTTGCATGAATAGTAAGGTTGCCTTACTAACACTATTCAGATTTGTTGTATCCTGAGAGACAGATAACAAAATAATTCTAGCACCACTATGAAGGTGGTAGATATGTTTTAAGGACATTATATCTTGACAAGGCTCGGCTTAGTGCTTTTTCGCCATATTACATATTAAATGATATGTTATAATTTTGTTGTTTCAATTTATTTATTGTTGTTATTATTATTATAAACTTGTGATATGTAAACTTATGTGCACTAGAAAAGTTCTGTCACAAAGGCTATCTATGTTACCTAAGGAGTTTTGGTTTTAAGTGGAACCATTGTGACCCCTCCAGTCTTTCTTAGGAACCTAACTAGTGTATATTTGCATACAAAGTTTGTAACCTTATATCACTTGCTAATTTACTATAATATGTAAACAAATATTTAGGATCCTGAACTAAAAAAAAAATATGAAAGAATATCGATTTATATGATTGGCCAAAATTTGGACATGCATTCCATATGTTAAAAGACATAAAATTAATTAGAAAATATAAAGAGCTTTTTTACATGTATGTAAAAATTAAAATAGAAGAATCTATGTACTTATCCTTAAAAGATAAAATACTTGCAACAAGTACCCGAAGCACTAAATTAAATGACTTGCACCTTATATATTCTTGATAAAGCCATAATTAGACTTGTGTGTACTATAGCAACCTAAAGTATAATCATTTGAGTGAAAATTTATTACAAGTGGGATATTTCACTATCCATTTTACTATGTGATTTTATTAAAAATTAAAAATTAAATTCGTAATTCTTACAAAATATGTTGATGATATAAAAATGGAAAAGACTCTCAAAGAGCTTATGATTTTATTTCTTTTAAAAATGAAATTCAAGATAAAAGATCTTGAAATGACAGAATTTCCTTCAATTTTTGTATTGAAATTTACTAAATGGACTGCTGATACTATAAAACTACTAGAAGATTTCATATTCAAATTTGTTCTATTTTAAAATAAGTTGTATGCATCTTAGTCCCAAAGAACCATCTTTTATTTCTAACTTGTGCCTACAATGGCATTGGAAAATTGCATATATTCAAATTAAATTATGTTCAACATAAACTTGAAAATGTCAAACTAGTGTGAAAAGCATATTACACTCCCCTTGGATATGGGCGTTAAAGCTTAGTTTTATTTATGAGAAGAAAAAAATTATAAAGATATATACATGGTGATATTCTTCAATCAAAATGACGGTGATACTATAAAACTAAATGGACTGCTGATACTATAAAACTACTAGAAGATTTCATATTCAAATTTGTTCTATTTTAAAATAAGTTGTATGCATCTTAGTCCCAAAGAACCATCTTTTATTTCTAACTTGTGCCTACAATGGCATTGGAAAATTGCATATATTCAAATTAAATTATGTTCAACATAAACTTGAAAATGTCAAACTAGTGTGAAAAGCATATTACACTCCCCTTGGATATGGGCGTTAAAGCTTAGTTTTATTTATGAGAAGAAAAAAATTATAAAGATATATACATGGTGATATTCTTCAATCAAAATGACGGTTTTATGTTAAGAATTCAAGCTTCCAAAAGATGGTGTTGATCTTATAGATTGTTTGACCAAAGTATTACAACAAAATATGATTGATCATTGAAGTAGCTATGTCACTTTGAGGGGAAGTGTGCTTATTGTAGGGAGATATTGATATGGAGGGATACATGCATTATACTCTTTTTCCTTTCATTTTCGTCCCATTGTATTTTTCTACTAAGATTTTAATGAGGCAATTTACACCTCCTTAAGATACAAATGAGTATTATACTATTTTTTCTTCACTAGTGTTTTTCTCATAGGATTTTTACTAGTAAAAGTTTTAATGAGGCATATTCTTTATAGGATAAACATTCAAGGGGTGTGTCATAAATTATATCATTTATGTGGATATTTATCAAAGTAACCTTTAATCTTTTTATAACTCTCATTATCTCTCTAATCTAAGGATTGTTATTTCATATAATTGTGATGTATTACTTACTACTTTGTGGTTGTATCATTATAAAAGTAGACATTTACGCCTTATTTGTTGGTATTTGAGATGAATAAAATTCCTCCTTAAACGTTGTCTCTTTTATTTGCTTTCTGTCTTTCTCTTGTTATATTGTTGTGTTTGATACATAATTTAACATATAATTTATTATTTAACTATTTATTTTAATATAATGTATTAGGAAAAATGACATTTACATCCCGGAAGTTTTGGAAAATAGTTATGTAAACCCCAAATTTTTAATAAGGGATACCAAGACCCCATTTTGACCATAACACCGTTTAGCTCCATTAACTTCAAAAATTTGATTCCAATTTTTTATAATAAATAGGATTATAGTAATAAAATAAATGTAATAATAATATACATTTTAAAATTATTTCAATATTTGAAAAATTATTTCAATACTTTACAATCTACTAGAGATTTTATTATATTAAACTAAATTTGATAATAAATAGAAAACTAATATTAAAAAATATATAAAAATTTAAAATATTTTGAATATTATATAAAATAATTTTAGTATTATTAATACGTAAGATAGATTTTATTAATCGTAATAGATTTTATTATTCGTAAAATCTATTTAATTCAAAATTTTATTTAAAATCTTCATGAAAAATACAAAATATTATTAAAATAAATATAATAATTTATATTTTAAAAATATTCTACATATTAAAAATATATTAACATTATTAGTCTACTAGACAAATTAAATTATGATAAATTATATTTGTATTTATTAAATACACAAAAGCTCTTTCTTTCAAGTGTGTGTAAATGGAAACCTCCAAATATATATCTAAACATTTCACCTAATAAATGCAGAGCCATCTAAAAATTGTCTAAACAAAGAGCAGAAAAATTAGGGAAATAGCGTGAACCACATCCGTAGCTGCTTTCACTGCAGTAGACGGACAAATTGAAACTACTGAGAACCAAAGGGCATTTATTATGCATTGGAAAGCTTCAGATATGCTTCAGCAAGTGCGCTTTGTATTGCTGCCCCAATTGGCAGTACATCCTCGTCAAGAAAGAAGTGAGAGGAGTGTTGGGAGTGAATTGACCCTTCTCATTTCTAATACGAGTTTCAATCATGGCTCCAGGAATCAATTCTTGATAGAAGGCAAAGTCATCTCCGGACAAAAGCTTCTCGGCCACCTTCACATTCTCAGGACCAAGCAAAGATTTGCCAACCCTCTCTACAAGCAGATACAAGCTATCATTATCTAGAGCAGCAGGAATTAGTGGGAATTCTTCTACTTTGAAATCCACATAAGCATTGCATCTGTGTACAGCTGCCTGTTGTTTTACGACCTACAAACACCAATTGTGTAAATCAGTGACAATGAAGCTCAATGCAGCAAACATGACAGAAATGGAAAATTATGCCAACAATAAAGTACTAAGCAACTTACACATACTTGATAAACTCTCAGAAACATACAACTTTTCATCTTCAGATACTAAGGAATGCAGTATACGCCATTATTACTTGTGTGCTTTTATTCTACAGAACAACTACATTAGGGCTGTTGAGAGGTATTATTCCCACCTAATATATAATGGAGCTTAGAAGCGACATCCAGTATGATGCCTCTTGAAAAATGAAAAGCAAAGTAATGAAATATTACCTTGTGCAGCCTCTTTTGGAGCCGATACATGCCTTCAGTTGTAAGATTCCGCAAAGTACCTCCAAATTCAGCATGTGGCGAAATTATGTCCGCCGCACTCCCACCCTTGACATAAGTGACAGATAGGACCTTATCCAGAAACAAAGTATCAGAATTAAGTAACATCGGATGATTTGAGCAATTCAATCTTGAATAACTAAATAGCCAAGCAATGCAGAAATGACAAATATACGAGCCGAATTTGATGGAACTTCCTCTGCGAGCTACTAATCATTGAATTTGGTGCTTCAGTGAAGTTCTGAGATAAAGGGTGTTTGAATCTAAGTTCTTGGAAGCTTGTCATGAAACCTATTCATCACATAACTGCTATGCATCTCTAGCAAGATGGAGCCACAAGATCAGGAATAGATAGAAAACAGAGCATACTTGACTAGGGAGAGGATCAACTTCTCTTGAAATGAGTTGTTGCAATGCTAATATTGTTGTCGAAGTAGCTAGTATTGGTCCACTGTGGAATGGGGTTGGGCAGCGTGCCCAACTTTTCCCTCAATTTTTGCCTGGAAGAAGCATACAGCTGCTAAAAAGGGCCCCCAAAGGGATGCTATACTTCCTGTGGGTAAGCCATTATGGAAGTGAATTCAAATATTGCTTCAGTGTCCCCAAGAACATCTTTTATTATGTATGAAACATCAGCACCTTCCTCCTCAGCAGGTTAGAAAATAAGTTTCACAGTTCCCTTCCAACACAAAATGACAGAAACTTAAGCACATTACTGAACTAGAGATTAGTTTGGATTTAAAATACTAAATCAGTATGATTAAATAGAATGGAACTAAACTATACATTATTAACGCTCTTCCTCGAATCCCAAACACAAATGACTAGGCAATCATGTTGAATTATTATTTAAGAACAAAACTGTCTTATGAAAATAAATTTCATGACAGCTTGATCAGAAACAATAGTATATAAAAGATTTCTAGCTGCCGCAAATAGGGGGGAAAAAAACTTCAGCTGATCTTTACGTCGATGAAGCAACTTGGCTTCGCCAAGAAGCATGGTGGTGGGGGCATCATGTCCACATGCATGCATTTTGCCATCAATTTTGCTCTTATGCTCCCAGTTCACGAGCTCCTATACATTCAACATCATCCATAGGTCATCCATAGGCAACAGCATACACAACTATTAAATATACTCAAATTAATTCTTAAAAGAGACCAATGAAAGAGGTGACAAAATACTTACTTGTAAAGGAAGGGCAAAGGGATGCGAACCAGAACCAATTTTTGCCACAATACCAGTTTTGACAAGCGGGCCTGAATAAGTGATGCCAAGTTTGTCGAGTTCACTGCGAATGAGAGCATTTGTGTTGTGCACTTCGAATCGAAGTTCTGGGTTTTCATGAATTTGTCTCCTTATAGAGATCAACCAATTTTTATCTCGTTCAGTTTCTATTAAAATTTGATCTGCAAAAGCTTCATCCAAACTGTACGGACCTCTGTGCAATGATATGTAAGTGAAAGAAGCAAAATAAACAGCAAAGGGGCGATTAAAGGAAAACCCATTTTCCATTTTTAAGTAGTTGAAAATGAAGCTAGGATTGGATTTCTTCTAATGCTGCTAAAGGAAAAAATTTGTGCCTGTTGACTCGCCAAGAAGTAGTTGAGATTATCTTTTGTGGATGAGTGGATCAACTGTAAAATGAAAGAAACGAGAAAGGGAGATGCTTAAAAAACTACTAAAAAATCCTTCCACTTGTTTTGATAATACAGGAGAAAGTGGTTATCAGAACAAAAGCACTACTTAAAATTCTAGTCCTCCCCCAAGTTTAAAACACAAGATGTCTTGATGCTTATGTTATGAGTCTTGTCCATCTCCAACACTTGTGAACTTTGTTTTTGCGGGCAAGTTAAAAATCTACGCCTCCATGCATTTACAATATTACAAAGTTAAAAATGATTTGAGAACAGGGATTAAAATTTGCCATTTCTTACAATTTTACTGTACATTGAAATGTTGGTGCTCATTCAGATATGTTTCTGCAAGATTAGTGTATAATGCCGCTCCAATTGGTAGGACATCCTCATCAAGAAAGAAGTATGGGGAGTGCGGAGGGTGAATTGAACCCTTTTCCTCATTTCTAATTCCAATGCTAAGCATGACTCCAGGGATCAGTTGCTGATAAAAGGCAAAGTCCTCCCCAGCCATAACCTTCTTGGACTCAACTACATTCTTGGGACCAAGCAAAGATTTGCCAACCCTCTCGACAAGCAGATGCAAGCTATCATCGTTCACAGAAGCAGGATATGGTGGGTGCTCTTCCTCTTTCAGGTCAATAAATGCATTACAACTGTGTACAGCTGCCTGCTGCTTCACAACCTATCAAACTACTTACAGTTATTAAGGACTGCCAAAATAACTTCCTCTTTCAGTTCATTATTATTCATGAAATATGACTATTCAAAGAGTTCAATTTAAGATGATGAACTTCTATGAAATGAAAATGACAGCGGAGAAAATGAAGCACCAAGAATTTTCAAAAGTACTACCTGAACTGAAGACTTCACTGATAATTGAATTGTGAACTCCTAATAATTTTACTTCAGAAAATAGCATGACACCACAACCAGCAAAATTACTAGCATGTTTCTATTCAACATGAAGAACAAAGTGAGCACTGTGATTCCTTTTTTGAAACCAAAATGAGAAATTAAGTAATGTTGTATACCTCCTTCAGCCTTTTTTGGAGTTGATACAAGCCCTCAGTTGTAAGACTCCTCAAAGTGCCTCCAAATTCAACAAACGGTGGAATTATATTAAATGCGGTTCCCCCTCTAACATAAGTAACAGACAACACCTTCAGCCAAAGACAAACTAGTATTAAGTCACACAATGATATATTCACTTCAAGTCTTTCTATGCATTCATTCATGCAGTTAAAATTCCAGTAAAAATTATTAAGAGTGAAATGGAGAATTCTTCATGCTTTCAATGGCAAAAGTTCACAGGTTTCAGAATAAATTGATAAAAGGAGACTGAGACATACTAGACTTTGGAGGGGATCTGCTTCTCTAGAAATAAGTTGCTGCAATGCCAATATCACAGATGAAGCAGTAAGTATAGGATCGATTGTTGAATGGGGCATTGCAGCATGTCCGCCTCTTCCCTCTACTTTAACATTAAAAACGGATGTAGCAGCCAAGTGTGGCCCAGAAATTGATGCTATACTTCCTGTAGGTATTCCTACGTCAATATGCATTCCAAATATTGCTTCAGAGTCACCAAGGGCGCCTTCTTTTATCATGTGAAAGGCACCTGCACCTCCCTCCTCAGCAGGTTGGAAAAGAATTCTCACAGTTCCCTTTCAACGCAAATCAAGTAAAATTGTGCAAATTAGATCAGATTGAAAATAAAGTTCCAAATCAATATGACTGAAAACATTAGGGGGAGGACGAACCCAGACACAAAATAGCTTGAAAGGGATGGGGAAGCACATCATCAAACCTATGCATAATAGATGCAATTTATTCATGGGTACAGGAAGATGAATGGATTAACTTAAATATACCACTTAAACCCCACAACTCAAATGCAAAATCATCATCAAAGTAAAAAGTAAATATAAATAAACTTCAGATGACCTTCCTTAAATGTTATCAATAACAGATAATTAATCAAATTTAGCTACATTTGGGACAAAAATAGATTTGCCCCATCAATAAATTCTGTTCTACTGTTTTAATAAATGGTTTTTGCCGAGTCTTTCCTTGTTGTTTCCATTATAAACAAAGCTAGGGGCATTCCAGAATTACCAAGCAATCTTTGAAACTATTACTCATCGTTGATTCCTTTAAGTACCACAGAGTTAGTGATAACAGTGAAGGAATCATCTAGCACCCAATAAATTCAAAGATGTGTCCATCCATGGTACTTAGCACTATCCCATTCTTCGAATAAAATGGAACAAAATCATCTTAGTACTCATCAGCAACAGTCATATTAATTAACTATATGAGAACAAAATTCTTGGGAGAAAAACTCCATAATTAGAAAATATCAGCACCAGTCAAATAAGCACTCAACTAACCTTAAGTTTATCTTTACGTTGATGAAGCAACTTGGCAGCACCAAGAAGCATGGCGGTGTGGACGTCATGTCCACATGCGTGCATTTTGCCATCAATTTTGCTCTTATGCTCCCATTCCACGAGCTCCTAAACATCAGCAACAACATAGTTGCTTTCCATCTATTCATTCATTGATAAATTAGAGATAGTAGCATACGTACTTGCAAAGGGAGAGCATCCATGTCAGCTCTCAACACGACGACAGGGCGAGAACCAGAGCCAATCTGTCCTACAATGCCTGTTTTGGCGACTGGGTATGCATAAGGGATTCCAAGTTTATCAAGTTCTCTGCGAATGAGGGCACTTGTGTTGTGTTCTTCAAATAGCAGTTCCGGGTTTTCATGGATTTGTCTTCTTACAGAGACTAGCCAATCTTTATCTTGTTGAGCTGATATCATAACTTGATTTGTAAGTATTTCATCAACTGCTGTGGTCGTAGTGAGATAAGTGATCGGTAGTAGAAGAAGCAAAAAGGCAATCGCCATCTCAATAACAATCCGTTGGCTCAGGATCCCGTAATTATTTATGGGGCGTATATGGATAGGCCGGTTTTATATGAATCTTACCTATTGTAGGTATCATATTTGGGATACGAAAATGCTATTTACCTGAGTCAAACTCCAAAACCAATAAACGATGCCGTTTCAATTTTTTTTTTTCTTTCATTCTTCCTAAAACGACATCATTTTAGCTTGGTTAAGGCAGCAACGACAGCCCCAAATTGCTCGTTGCCCCAAATTGCTTTCTCTCCTCTTTGTACTCTCACCACAGCCTTCTATTTCTATGTAAAACCACTACTTTCTTCCACTTCATTTCACAACTGGTATCATTGTCATTGGTAAATGATACTTGCATGAAAACCTAGTTAGCAGTTTAATGAGATGTTAGCATTACATGTGTATTTTATCTGGGTTTTTCTCACTCTATACAAAAAGAGCTTGGGCTAAGAGAACCATCTGAAATGCCCAAGCAGATCATAGGTGAAACTAATGGACAAATAAATTCTAGAAGTATAGTACAACAACTATAATCAAAACGTAGTATCACTATTCTTAGAAGCAAGAACAATCTGTTAGGTATTTGCTGACTAAGTCTTAACAGATTATCCCTTTAGTTTATGAGTTTGTTAGTTCGTGTTGAATAAACCTTGGTTTATAGGGTGACGATTTGTTTTTAATTTGTTCTTCCTTAATCTTAGCACTTTGGATCATTCCTATTTGTAATGGTTGTATAAAAGGCTCAGTTCAGTGTTCAATAAACAAGCTTTTACAGCTACCAAGTTTTGTTGCTCTTTGCATTTGAGTTCTAACTTAAGCTCACAGTGGAATTAGAGCTTCACAAAGGGGTCAGATTGTAAGAGAGTGTGTAAAACACTGTAAAAAGAGTGAAAGAGAGACGGTTGCCGAAGCTACCAACTTTGCACAACCAAGCATTCCCAAGTTTGATGGAGATTACGATCACTGGAGCATGCTGATGGAAAACCTTTTGAGATCGAAAGAATATTAGAGCATCGTTGAAACAAGTTACAATGAGCCCGCTAAAGGAGAGACATTGACGGCTATACAAAGGAAAAACTTGGAGGATTTAAAGCTAAAAGACCTAAAGGTAAAAAATTATCTCTTCTCAGCAATTGACAAGCCAATTCTGAATACCATCATTCAGAAGAGCACATCCAAGCAATTGTGGGATTCAATGAAGAGAAAATATCAAGGAAACATCAAAGTACAGCGTGCTCAACTTCAAACTCTTCGCAGAGAATTTGAGATTCTGGAGATGAAGATAGGTGAGTCTGTCACTAATTATTTTTCAAATGTGATGCTGGTAGCCAATGACATGAGGAATATTGGAGAAGATATGTCGAACATGAAAATCATCGAGAAGATCTTGTGTACCCTCACTGAAAAATTCAACTACATTGTATGTTCCATTGAGGAGTCAAAAGATATTGATTAGCTCTCTATGGATGAGCTGCAGAGCTCACTGCTTGTTCATGAGCATAAGTTTCAGAAAAATGGTGGCGATGAGCAAGCTTTGAAGGTCACAAGTGGTGAGAGGCTTGGCGCAAGTGAGGAAGACAAGTTTGGAGGAAGAGGCAGAGGTCGTGGAAATCCCAGAGGAAGAAGAAGAGGTCGAGGAAGACAACCTGTTGACAAAGCCACCGTTAAATATTTTAATTGTCATAAGTTAGGACATTTTAGGTATGAATGTCCCAACTGGGACAAAAATATCAACTACGCTGAGTTGGATGAAGACGAAGAAATGCTACTCATGTCCTATATTGAGATGCATAATTCCAAAATAGAGGAGGTGTGGTTTTTAGACTCCAACTGCAGCAATCATATGAGTGGAGGTAAGAGGTGGTTTATTGAGCTCGATGAGTCATTCAGGCAAATGATAAAAATCAGCAACAACTCAAAAATGGTTGTCATGGGAAAGGGAAACATCAGGATACAAATTCTTGGAACAACTTAGGTGATCACAGAGGTATTTTACATTCCCAAGCTAAAGAGTAATTTGATTAGTATTCGACAGCTTTAAGAAAAAGATTTGGCCATTGTGATTCAATATGGTGTACGCAAGATTTACCATCCAATAAGAGGGTTAATTATGCAAACAAACATGTCAGCAAATAGGATGTTTATATTGTGTGCTTCTGCACCTACTTATGCTCCAGGACAAGCTTGTTTTCAAATGGCATATGAGGACACAACAACTAATTTGTGGCATCAGAGGTTTGGACACTTGAACATGAAAGGCCTGAGAACTTTGGCATACAAAAAGCTGGTGAAGGGTTTGCCAATTCTCAAACCTTCTGCCAAATTATGCACTGATTGTGTTGTTGGCAAGTAGCACCATGACCCTTTTCCAAGAAAAGGTTGTGGAGAGCTTATCGACTATTGCAGCTTGTGCACTCTGACATTTGTGGTCCTATCACTCCGAAATCAAATAGCCACAAGAGGTATATACTCACTTTTATAGATGATTATAGTCATAAGATTTGGACTTATTTCTTGCATGCTAAGTGAGAAGCATTTGCTATGTTTAAAATTTTCAAAAGCATGGTAGAATAAGAGAAAGCGAATTATATTTCTTGCTTATGTATTGACCGAGTACTGACTGAGGTGGGGAGTTCACCTCATCGAAATTTAACAAATATTGCAGTTTAAATGGGATTGTCAGACAACTCACTGCATCCTTCTCCCTACAATAAAATGGGGTTGCAAAGAGAAAGAACCGAACCTTATTGAACATGGTGAGGTGCATGTTGACTGGCAAAGGAATTCCTAAGGAATTCTGGCCAAAAGCTATAAATTGGGCAGTGCATATTCTCAACTGATGTCCTACCTCAGCGGTGAAAGACAAAACACCTAAAGAAGCATGAAGTGGACTCAAGCCTTCACTGGAGTATTTCAAAGTGTTTAGTTGTATCAGACATGTTCATATACCAGACATCAAGAGGAAGAAACTTGACAATAAGAGCTTCAAGTGTCTGTTTTTAGGGGTGAGTGAAGAATCGAAAGCCTTTCAAATGTGTGATCCTGAATCTTAGAAGATTGTCATAAGCCGAGATGTGATGTTTAAAGAAGAAGAAAAGTGGAACTGGGAGAAAACAATTGAAGCAACTTGAAGTGATACTCTTGAATGGAGAGATGAAAAAGAATGTGAGGAATCTATGAACGAAAGTGCCATTAGAGAATAAGGACAGCTTGAGCAAAGTGAATTTAGTGGATTGGGTTCTTCTACATCAACATATGTAAATAATTCTCGTTCAAGGGAGGATCAGAAGAAAACCAGTATGGATGGAGGACTATGTAAGCGGTGAGGATTTTTCTAAAGAAGAAGAAATGCAGCAGCTAGCTATGCTCACATCATTAAGTGATCTAATAAGTTTCGAAGAGGCTGTTAAAAGTTCTACTTGGAGAGATGTCGTGGACCTATAAATTCAAGCCATCGAAAGAAATGGTACCTAGGAGTTGACAGAATTGCCAAGGGGAGCCAAGAAAATAGGTGTAAAGTGGGTTTTCAAAACTAAACTGAATGAGAAGAGAGAAGTGGACAAATACAAGGCTCGGCTTGTAGCAAAACAATATACACAACAAGCCAACATTGATTATACTGAGGTATTTGCCCCTGTTGCTCGTTGGGATACTATTAGATTAATTCTTGCACTAGCTGCTAGCAGAGATTATAAGGTGTTTCAGCTTGATGTTAAGAGTGCTTTCATGCACGGTGAGATCACTGAAGAAGTTTTCATCGAGCATTCACGAGGTTATGAAGTGAAGGGTGCTGAGAACAAAGTCTATCGGTTGAAGAAGGCATTGTATGGCCTCAAACAAGCCCCACGAGCATGGTTCAGTAAAATTGAGTCTTATTTTATCAAAGAAGAGTTCGAAAGGTGTTCAAATGAACACACTTTGTTAAAAAAGAATGGTGGAGATAGAAGAATCATTATAGTCAGCTTGTATATTGATGATTTCATTTTTACTGGGAATGATGGGAAGATATTTGAGGAGTTCAAGAGGTCAATGAAGCAAGAGTTTGAAATGTCTGATCTTGGAAGAATGAAATATTTCCTCGGAGTTGAGGTGGTGCAGGGTTTAGTTGGAATTTTCATAAGCCAAAGTTGTTAATTAGGTACTTGAAAGGTTCGGAATGGAGCATTGTAATCCTGTGAAAAATCCTATTGTGCCTAACTGTAGACTTGTGAAAGATGAAGGAGGCATGAAGGTTGATTCCACCATTTACAAGCAAATGGTGGGCAATCTCATGTATTTGACTGCCACCAGACCTGATCTTATGTATGTAGTGAGCTTAATAAGTCATTTCATGGAGGCACCGACTAAGTTGCATCAACAGACTGTGAAGAGAATTTTTCGGTGCTTGAAAGGAACAATAGAGATGGGAATATTATACAAGAAAGGTGGTAAGGAAAATTTGATTGCTTTCTCTGACGGTGATTATATCGGGGATATTGAGGATAAAAAAAGCACTTCAGGTTATGTCTTTAAACTGAGTTCTAGAGCTATGGCGTAGAGTTCCAAGAAGCAGCCAGTTGCTTTCTATGGCGTAGAGTTCCAAGAAGCTATGGAAAATTTGATTGCTTTCTCTGACGGTGATTATATCGGGGATATTGAGGATAAAAAAAGCACTTCAGGTTATGTCTTTAAACTGAGTTCTAGAGCTATGGCGTAGAGTTCCAAGAAGCAGCCAGTTGTGACACTCTCTACAACAAAGGCAAAATTTATAATTGCTGCTTCGTGTGCCTGTCAAAGTATTTAGATGCAGAGGGTTCTAGGGAAACTTGGTCTCAATCAAAGTAAATGCACCATTTTCTATGATAATAGTTCTGCTTTTAAGATTTCGAAGAATCCTATAATGCATGGTAGGAGTAATCATATCAATATTCGATTCCATTTTCTTCGAGAGTTAACCAGAGATGGTGTAGTTGATTTGGTGCATTGTGGCTCTAAAGACCAATTAGCTGATATTATGACAGAACCATTGAAGTTGGCTTTGTTCTTGAATATGAGAGGACAGCTTGGAGTATGCATCGTTCAAGAGATAAACTGACTGTAAATTTTGCAGTTCAATTTAAGGGAGGATTTGTTAAGTATTTGCTGACTAAGTCTTAACAGATTATCCCTTTAGTTTCTGAGTTTGTTAGTTCGTGTTGAATAAATCCTGGTTTGCAGGGTGAAGATTTTTTTTGAATTGTTCTTCCTTAATCTTAGCAATTTGGATCATTCCTGTTTGTAATGGTTGTATAAAAGTCTCGGTTCAGTATTCAATAAACAAGCTTTTATAGCTACCAAAATTTTTTGCTCTCCGCATTTGAGTTCTAGCTTAAGCTAACACAGTCACAATGGTCAAAGCAGAACCTGTAAATTTTGTGAAGTTCTTTAGCAGATTTTTTATTTAACTTTGTCTGATTTTCCTTTATGGTTTTTGAGTTTGTCGGAGAGGCTTTAGAAACCCAGAAGGATGTAGAAATTTTTAAATCATTTGAGCTTTTTTCTTGTTAAAGAATTCTTTTCCAGTTTTTCTTCTTTCTTGTTAAAGAATTCTTTTCCAGTTTTCCTGCATTATGAAGTATGAATTGATCCAATTGAGCAATTTGGGGCTGTAATTGCTGCCTTAACCAAGTTAAAACGACTTCGTTTTAGGGAGAATGGAAGGGAAAAAAAAGGATTGAAACAGCGTTGTTTATTGGCTTCAGGGTTTGACCCAGGGTAAATAGCAGAACTCTTTGGAATAAGACTCTCTTGATCCGATCATATATGAGTAAATACATTTTCAATAAATAAAAAAAATAAAAAATTATTTTTTATCAATACACTATCATTAAAAAAAATATAACAGAAGATATTTAAAAATTCAGTAGAGAGAAGATTGAGAGAAGATTTTATTCCAATAAAAATCATCATCCTTTTACACGTTAAGGTTGAAGGGGTGTGTTGTACAATCTTTTGAGGGGGTGTGTTGTACAATCTTTTATAAACGGGGGCTTCTTTTGCAAAATTGGGGAAGGGTACATTACACTTAGCAGTAGCAAAAATCTTTGTGGCAACGTAATGATTTTTTTTCAATTTCTAATTTTGAGAAAGAGATGAGATGAGGTGGATCCCCTCCCCATTTTTTCATTTATCCCTTTTAATTTTTTATTTTTATTTTAAATTTCTAGAATAAATTATAAAATATTAAATATTGGTGTAAATAACAAATATTAAATATTTATACAAATAATATAAAGACTTTAATATAACTTAATTTCAGCCCAAAGCCCGCCACCCGACAATCAACAAATCAAACTCTTAGTCACTCTTTCACAGTCTCACTCATCCTTTCTAAATTATTTTTGCCGTAGCCAGCACCCACTCATCCTCGTATCATCATAACTCAATAGCATGTTGCGTCTCTAGTGGTCGAGCAACCTAGTTTGTCGCTTCGTCAACCAGCAGCACGACAAATACTCATCATAACTCAGTAGCACGCCGCATCGCTGGCGACCGAGCAACCAAGATGTTCGTATCGTCAGCCAACAACCCAGCTCACAGTGTTAGTCACATCATAGTCAGTGGCCAAGAGATATGATAGCTCATAGACAACACACACATCAATATTGTAGAAAAATCATATTATTCGAATGTTGTTTTGAAAGACATTATTTGATGTTACGTATACCAAAAGTTTGATGGAGTAGAATGAAATAAGATTCATTCATTCATTTTATTATTGATATAAAGTTTTTTTTTTTTGTTATAAGATTATGAAGATTGATTAAGATAATTATTCTAATGATTTCTTTTTTTAGTGTGACTTTTATAATGAGTTAATGTTAATGTAAGATATATTGTCAAACGTTTCTTTATTTAAATTTTTTTTATTTTAATATGATTAAATCAAATTTGAAAACTAAAAACGTATTAATTATTTGGGAATTGGAAACCTTCGGGGATCCCCTATTATTACTTGAGAATCCTCATACTCTCCCCTCAAGTAATTTTGATAAGGACGGGGACATATGTAGAATATTGGGGATGGGATGTCGGTCCCCTCCGTTCCCCTCCATGTTGCCACCCCTAATTACACCTTAGGGTTCCTACAGCAAAGATTAAGGGTATGTTTGGGATTTCATGCAAATCTATTTTAATATAGAATTTAAAATGATTATGTTTGTACATAATTTGGTAACATATTTAATAACTTCATATTATTATATAATATTATTATGAAATAATTAACCATAAAATTGCATAGGTACAGTGAAAAATTGAAATGAGTAAAATGGACAAATTATGCTTTTGGCTATAGTTGTAAAATTAAATATTTATTTTGAGGCAAACTATTTCACAAACTTAAAATTGGTTCACTTTTAAATTTTTATGTATATTCCATGTTCCCTAAGTATCAATAACAATAAATGTTAATTAATAAATAATACTAATGCACTGAATCCATTAAAACTACAGAATTAAGCATGTTTGGATTAAAGGAGTATTGGGTAACCTCTTAGAAAATACTTATGTTGCACCCTTTTTTTAAAATAAATAAATAAAAATTCCAAGCCCCATAAGTGGGGTAGTCTTAAAAACACAAACGCACGCGTAGCGCATGTTGTGTGTTAGAAAGTGCATATTTATAAAGGAGAAAATCGTTATTTTACATATCAATTATTACTAACAACCCTTACTTTTATGTGTTTAAGTTTCTTGTACTTTAATTATGTGTATTTTATTTTAATTAAGTATTTTAAGTATTTTAGGGGCATCATTGTCATTTCACAATAACCGAGAGATCAAATGGCAAAACGGCATCATTTTTGAACTCAGGACGGTCGAAAACCTTAGGAGGAGCATAAAAGGAAAAATGGTATTGTTCACATATACGGTACTATTCACATGTACGGGTACCGTCTATGTTACTGTTCACGGCACTGTTCACATAGACGGATCGATGACGTGGCATTGACCGATGAGGTGTCATGATCCTATTGGACTAAAATTCTTATGTACTGTTTATGGTGACGTGGCAGCATATTAGTGGACCAAAAAACGCGCGTACGGTACATGCAACACAGGGGATTATTTACTGTGCAAATAGTGGCTGAACCGCGTTACTGTGCAAATAGTGGCTGAACCGCGTACTGTTCACGCGTACTGTTGACTTTACTGTTGACTGATGACGTGGCGAAATCCTGAGCGTCCAAACTGTTTTTTATCTGATGGCCATGATTTACTCGATGTATCTATAAAAAGGGGGCCTTCCCCCCCTATTTTGGCACCTCTGAATCAATTTTTGGACTCTATTTTCTGTAATTCTCTCTCCATCTTATATTTTCTACGTATTTTAATATATTTTCATTTTGCCCCTAGTTCAACTATGAGTGGCTAATTTTCTTTCAAGCTTGGGTTGAAGGTGAAGTCTCAACATGTGTCATGGGCTTGATTTGGTAAATTTATTTTCTCTTCCCCTCTAGTTTTTGTGGATGTTTTGACTTTGCGTTGACAAATAATACTAATCTTATCTAGTACCGCCCTGGTTCCACCGGCTCCCTAGTATAAGGTTATTATTATTTGGCACGATAAGCCCTTAGCACCATATTTATTAGAGCGTGGTTCATGAGGTGTGGATTCCCCTCTCATGATTTAATTGGTATTAATATGGAATATTTAGCCCATGATGCATGTTGATACGAATCCAGATACCCAGGTACGTCATCTTAATAGATTTACGCTTCAATTTATTCTTGCCATTCAATTCCAATTTCAGAATTTATTCTCGCCATTTTAATTTAAGTTTTAGCATAATTCAAATCATTTCCACCATAAATTCAACCACCCATTTACAAAATTAATTCTATATATAATTAAAATCCACCTCCTCGTGGGATCGACACTCGTCACCATTAATCTATACTACAACAGATTCGTGCGCTTGCGAGTTCAATAAAATTTGCACAACAAGTTTTTGGCGCCGTTGCCGGGGAGGTAAGTAATTTTAATTCTTAGAATTAATTTTTGTGAATATTTTCATTTAATTGTTTTCTTGCATTTTTTTTATTATAAAAAAGAAAAAAAAAGAAAAAAAAAGTGAATCTACATTTAAAGGTTAGTATTTCTTTTCTTTTTCTCTTCTTTAAATATTGTAATTTAATTTTCAAGTTATTCATTTATTTTTTTTATTTCTTCTTTGTAATTTTTATTTATCTTATTAATTTATTTTTAGTTAATTTATTTTCACGTACTTTATTTTTGTGTATTTTTATAGTAAGGTTGTAATTTCTCCCTCTTCTTTATTTTTATTTGTTTTGTTTCCATCTTTATTTTTATTTTATTTATTTTGCATGCATGGTCGTAGGTCATTATTACCCAATCTTGAACCTATAGACCTTGAACTAGAGAAAACACTTCGCATACACAAGCACATTAAAAATAAAATGGATTTACAAGCACCACAAGAGAGGCCATTTAAGGATTACTTCAGTCCTTTAGCTAATTTGAGCACATCATGTATACGATACCCAAATGTAGCTGCTAGGAGTTTTGAATTAAAACCTAGTGTGCTAAATTGTCTCCCCACATTCTATGGCTTAGAAAATGAGGACCCATATAATCATCTGAATGATTTTCACGCAATTTGTCAAACATTGAAATATAAAAAATTTTCAGATGATGATGTAAAACTCAGATTATTTCCATTTTCTTTAAAAGATAGAGCTCGTTCATGGCTTAATACATTACCTGCTAATAGGATTGCATCATGGGAACAAATGGTTACAAAATTTTTAAATAAATATTTCCCAGTGCATAAAACCAATGCTATTCGCAGGGAAATCTCGGAGTTTACCCAGAAAGATGACGAGCAATTTTTCGAAACATGGGAGCGATTCAATGGGCTACTCTTGAAGTGTCCACATCATGAGTACGAGAAATGGCACCAATGCCAATACTTTTTGGAGGGATTATTGCCGAATGTGCAAGAATGGCTAATGGCAACAAGTGGAGGAGAGCTAATGTCAAAGAGTGCATCAGAGATTTGGGAATTCTTCCAGCGACAAGCGGATAATTCCCAACAACGGAGTCGATCACTCAGGAATACTAGAAGGATTAAGGGAGTAAATGAGGTTCAAATTGGCGAGTCAACTTCAGGAATCAAAGAAGTCAAGGACATGGTTGAAGGTCTCGCTCGAAAAATAGCATCGTTATCAACTGCTAAATCCACAGAGCCACATGACCTTGACTCATATCCAGATCAAGCCAATGTCATAGGAGTAATGAGAAAACCATCAAATTACAACCCATACTCCAACACATATAATCCTGGATGGAGAGACCACCCCAATTTTTCATGGTCTCAAGGATTCCAACAAAATGGACCAGCAGCTCCAGCTCCACCAATGCAACAAATTGCTCAAAATCCTTAAGCCTCTCAGCCACCATTCAGACCATACAATCAGAATCAGAACCATAACTACTCTCAACCCAGACCATGGGAGGATGCATTCCAGAATTTCAGGAATGTTACTCACTCCACGATTGAGCAATAGAACCGCACCATTGATGGGCTACGAAATGAATTGAGAGCGGGCTTCAACTCACAAGCCCAATCAGTTTCAAGCCTCGAAAATATGGTAGGACAGCTTGCTTCTTCAGTTCAGACCTTGGCAATGACTGTTGAGAAAGGTAAATTCCCAAGTCAACCAGTGCCTAACCCTAAAGGAGTGTATGAAGCAAGTACCAGTTCACCACAGCCGCATGGAGAGGTCAAAGCCGTCATGACCTTGCGAAAAGGAAAAGAAGTCGACAATAAAGTGGAGATGCCAAAAGAAAATCAAATTGTACCTGTGAATGTTGAGGAATCATCACCGGAGGAGAAAGAAGAAACTAACCCACGAGAATATGTTCCAAAAGCTCCATTTCCTCAGAGGTTAGCTAAAGGGAAAAAGGGAAAATCCACAGGTGAGATTCTCGAAATCTTCAAATAGGTAAGTATCAACATCCTTTTACTTGATGCTATTAAGCAAGTTCCATCTTATGCCAAGTTTCTTAAAGACCTGTGTACTAAAAAGAGAAATATGCATGTTCAAAAGAGGCATTTTTAACAGAAAACGTTAGTTCTATACTCCAACATAAAATTCCTTTAAAATGCAAAGATCCAGGTTCCCCTACTATCTCATGTAGCATAGGGAACCACACAATTGAGAATGCTTTGTTGGATTTAGGAGCTAGTGTAAATCTATTGCCTTATTCAGTTTTCGTGAAACTTGGACTTGGAGAATTACACCCAACTCCAGTGGTGTTACAGCTTGCAGATCGGTCCACGAAAATACCTCGTGGTATTGTGGAGGACGTGCTTATCCAGGTAGACAAGTTTTATTTTCCTGTTGATTTCATTGTAATTGACACTCAACCCATACAGGATTCAAGGAAGCACATCCCCATTATTCTAGGCCGACCTTTCTTGGCAACTGCGGATGCTCACATTCAATGCAGGACTGGAAATATGCAGTTGTCCTTCGGCAACATGACTATGGAGTTGAACATCTTCAACATTGCCAAACAACCTCACAATGCAGATGATGGAATTGTTGATGTGGATTTAATTGAAGCATTAATTGATGACACTTTTGTTTCAAACCTTAGTGATGACCCTTTACAAACATGTTTAACTCACTTTGGTTTGGATTTTGATATTGACAGATCGGTCGATGAGGTCAACACCCTACTTGACTCAGCACCGTCTATGGACACTAATAAATGGAAGCCAAGAGTTGAACAACTAGCACCATCAGAGAAGAAACTCATCCCATCATCAGAATCACCACCGAAACTCGAGCTCAAACCATTGCCCAACACTTTGAAATATGCATTCTTGGGGGAAGAAAGCACTCTGCCGGTAATCATCTCATCATCCCTCAATGACGAACAAAAAGGTAAGTTGTTGGATGTTTTAAAAGAGCACAAATGAGCATTAGGATAGACCATAGCGGATATAAAAGGTATAAACCCAGTAGACTGCATGCATTACATTCACCTTGATGAAAATGCTAAATCTACTAGGGAAATGCAACGTCGGTTAAATCCTAATATGAAAGAGGTGGTTAGAACTGAAGTCCTTAAGCTATTAGACGCTGGTATTATTTACCCCATTTCTGATAGCTCATGGGTTAGTCCTGTGCAAGTTGTCCCCAAAAAGTCAGGAGTCACTGTAGTTACCAATGCTGATAATGAATTGATACCCACTAGAGTAACTACAGGATGGCGTGTATGCATTGATTATAGGAAGTTAAATTCTGTCACACGTAAAGACCATTTTCCTTTACCATTCATCGATCAAATGCTTGATAGATTAGCAGGCCATGAATTTTATTGCTTTCTAGATGGCTACTCAGGATATAATCAGATTCCCATAGCACCAAAAGATCAAGAGAAGACCACTTTCACTTGCCCTTTTGGCACTTTTGCATATAGGAGGATGCCATTTGGATTATGTAATGCACCTGCTACATTTCAACGATGCATGTTGAGCATTTTTTCTGATATGGTTGAACGATTCCTTGAGATCTTTATGGATGATTTTTCTGTCTTTGGAGATTCATTTTATCAATGTTTACACCATCTAACACTAGTTCTGCAGAGATGTATCGAAAAGAACTTGGTCTTAAATTGGGAGAAGTGTCATTTTATGGTAAAACAAGGTATTGTTCTCGGTCACATCATTTCAAGCAAAGGTATTGAGGTTGACAAAGCCAAGGTGGATCTCATTTCTAATCTCCCTCCACCCAAAACAGTCAGAGAAGTAAGATCTTTCCTTGGGCATGCTGGTTTTTATAGACGTTTCATTAAAGATTTTAGCAAAGTTTCTAGACCCTTATGCAATTTACTTGCTAAGGATGCACCTTTTATCTTTAATGATTCATGTCTTGTGGCTTTTGAAAAATTAAAGCAATTGTTGACATCATCACCCATCATTCAGCCCCCAAACTGGAATTTACAATTTGAGCTCATGTGTGATGCATCTGATTATGCAGTAGGAGCGGTATTAGGACAAAGAGTTGATCGGATTCCCCATGTTATTTACTATGCTAGTATGACATTGAATGATGCACAGTTGAACTATTCAACTACTGAAAAAGAAATGCTAGCAGTAGTGTTTGCATTGGAAAAATTTCAATCTTACCTCATTGGTTGTAAAATAATTGTGTTCACTGATCATGCTGCTCTTAAATACCTTTTTACAAAGAAAGATGCAAAAGCTAGACTAATTCGTTGGGTGTTATTTTTGCAGGAATTTGACTTGGAATTCAAAGATGAGAAAGGCACAGAAAATGTTGTGGCAGACCATCTCTCTCGTCTTCATTTTGACACAACTACAGAGCCTTTAACATTAAATGAGTCATTTCCAGATGAACAATTAATAAGTGTGGAAGTATTACCTTGGTATGCTGATATAGTTAATTATCTTGTTACAGGTAAACTTCCAGAGCATTGGACCAAGCAAGACAAGGCCAAATTCTTTGCAGAAATAAAGAATTTCTTTTGGGATGACTCGTATTTATTCAAGTATTGTGCAGACCAAATTATTAGACAATGTGTCCCAGAAAGTGAATTTCAGAATATTCTTTCATTCTGCCATGAACAAGCTTGTGGAGGCCATTTCAGTGCTAAGAAAACAACATTTAAAGTTTTACAGTGTGGTTTCTATTTGCCAACTATATTTCGAGACGCTTACACTTTTTGTTCTTCATGTGATAGGTGTCAACGAATGGGGAGCATTACACGAAGGAACATGATGCCACTAAATCCAATTTTAGTGGTTGAGATTTTTGACGTATGGGGTATCGACTTCATGGGACCCTTTCCCACTTCTTTTGGCCATCAATTCATACTGGTTGCTGTTGACTACGTATCGAAATGGGTAGAAGCAATTGCATGCAGAACCAATAATCACAAGGTGGTGATAGGGTTTTTGAAAAGCAACATTGTTTCGCGCTTTGGATTCCCTCGAGCAATAATCAGTGATGGTGGTGCCCACTTTTGTAATAAAGCTTTCAAAGCCCTTTTGACGAAATATTCAATCACTCATAAAGTGGCGACCCCATATCATCCGCAAACCAGTGGCCAAGTGGAGATCTCTAATCGAGAAATAAAGCACATATTAGAAAAGACGGTGAGGCCGGACAGAAAAGATTGGTCATTAAGACTTGATGATGCATTATGGGCATATAGAACGGCTTTCAAGACTCCGATTGGGATGTCACCCTACAGGCTAGTGTATGGAAAAGCTTGCCACCTACCCGTGGAACTCGAGCATCGTGCATATTGGGCCATCAAGAAATTTAACTTTGACATGCAGCAAGCCAGCTCAGAAAGAAGATTACAACTGGCAGAGCTTGAAGAAATTCGCAATGATGCATACGAAAATGCCAAGATTTACAAGCAACGAATGAAAGTCTTCCATGACAAGCATATTATGAGAAAATCTTTCACTCCAGGTCAGAAAGTGCTTTTATTCAACTCTCGCTTGCACCTATTCCCAGGTAAGTTACGCTCTCGATGGTACATGCAGCAAGCCAGCTCAGAAAGAAGATTACAACTGGAAGAGCTTGAAGAAATTCGCAATGATGCATACGAAAATGCCAAGATTTACAAGCAACGAATGAAAGTCTTCCATGACAAGCATATTATGAGAAAATCTCACTCCAGGTCAGAAAGTGCTTTTATTCAACTCTCGCTTGCACCTATTCTCAGGTAAGTTATGCTCTCGATGGTCTGGTCCATTTATTGTTCATACTGTTTTTCCACATGGGGCAATTGAAATTAAGGACCCAAAGAACGGTGTCACGTTCAAAGTTAATGGTCAAAGATTAAAGCCATATCTAGAGTACCAACCACATGGAGAAGACACCGAAATAAATTTGAGTGACCCACCAGATTTCTTTTCGGTGGGTTTGATTTTTTTCTTTTTATCATTCTTTTGCTAATTGAAATTATTTTTTACATAAGTGTGTTTATCATTAAGTTTTCTCTTATCATTGTTAATCATGAGTCTCTTACTTAGACCATTCCTCATGAACATTCTTAAACCACTTCAACGTGTCAAAACTCATCTCAAAAGACAGATTCAATCTTGTAAAACACATCGCATTTGGACTCTACAACCACCAGAGTTAGTAGCCTATGTTGAGGGCTTAGAACGCCAACTCAGAGATATTGAGAAAAGTGTTTACGACATCCAGTTAGAGCTTGAGGTAAATTCAATAAGAGGACGATTTTGATTTTCTTTGTGTGGTTTAATTTGTTTTTCTGTTTGTGTGCTTTAGTTTGTTACCCCGGTGAAGTGGCGGATAACGGTACTCCGTGACAATCAAGTCGGTTACTTCAGTTTTCCCATAATAACTGATATTCTGAGGCGAATGTATGGACAGAAACGAGACTCTAGCGAAGCTTCACAAGCGATTCCCTTCACTTCCTCAGAATGCCCTCCTTACGATCTATAAAGCTCGGTCCGAACGCATGCGATTGCTCATGAGGAATAACATACCTGCTGACATCCGTTGGTTAATCGAGGCGAAAGTACGATTGGCGGGTGAGTTACCTCCAAAATTTATTGCATACATGTCTGGTTGTGGTAAAGGAAATTATGCAAGAAAACGACGAGCTCGAAGAATTTATGTTGCTTGTCATAAGTGTGCCAGAATGAGTTGCAATAAAAACCGATGTTCTTTAGGAATGGTGTCTGATAACAGGGAAGATAAGATTCAATTCATTAGGGATGGCTTGAATAAGGAGTCATTGGATGATATCCTTCTGTCTCTTGAAACGCATCCCAGTGGATATGTGCAAGGAGCGATTCTCCAGTTATGGTCATTATTCCAGAAAGAGCATGCAAGATATAGTCTCGGGAATCTGACTATAAACGACCCTGTTTGGCAGTTTATAAGAAAACTGGATGGGAAGCCCATCCTCGACCCATAGAGGGCGTTCAAGCCGTTTCTGGACGTAAAACCAGAGGAAGATGTGAGCCACAGTCGCAACTACCTGTAAATATCCTTTTACTTTACTGTTATTTTATTTCATTTCACTGTTGTTTTATCATTTGCATTATTATCTTTAATAATTTTATTACTGTTTGTTTTTACTGTTTGCTTTTTGACTATCGAGCCATGTGCTTTACGCATTATTTGACACTGACATGCCACCTCATACACAGTTGTGATCCATTGTCACCAAGATTCTTAAATATGACTTTTTGATAAGCACTCACCAATTGTTTTTGAGAAATATTCCAATGGCAGCTACTTCCAATAGACAATTCAAGAACATTTGTGTGCTTTCTGGATTTACCTATGGCAAACATAAAGAGTTCGTTGATGCAGCCATAGATCTTGGTCGAAACATAGCAGAGAGAAAATTACACTTGGTGTATGGAGGAGGTAACCGAGGGTTATCAAAATTGGTCTCAGAAGCTGCTTTTATCAGAGGAAGCCAAGTGTTAGGCATCATCCCTAGAGTCCTAAAACCTTTGGGCAGTGTGTCTGACTCAACGACTGGAGAAGAGTTAGTCGTCTCAGGTATGCAAGAACGAATAACTGAAATGCTTAATCATGCTGATGCTTTTATTTTCCTTCCAGGAGATCTTGCAACACTAGAGGCACTTATCACACTAGCATCTTGGGCCCATTTGCACCTTCACCAGAAACCCATCGGTTTGTTAAATGTCAATAATTTTTATGATGGCTTTATCGCATTTCTTAACCATGCAATAAAAAGCTACTTTATTCCTTCCAGTGCGAAAAAACTTTTTATTTGTGCTCACACTGCTAATGAACTACTTGATATGTTACAAGCTTATAAACCGAAGCCAGACCCTTGGAGCTTTGTGTTGGAGCGTTCACATGATGATGGTAACAATAGCCGCAGTAAGAAGTACAAATTAGATTTAACTCTCCGCCTGTAAATATTTTCTTCTGTGTTGCACCACCCAGGTGATGTCTTCTAAACTCTACTTCTTTCCTTTAAAACATTGAGGACAATGTTTCGTTCTGGTTGGGGGGAGGGAATAGCCGACAATTGTGGAATATTGGTTAAGTTTTTACTAATTTTTTGTTGTAGAAACTAATTGTTGCTAACTTTTTGTGTTGAAGATGGCTGAATATGGAGTGTAGTGACTCTAGAAACGCATCTTCATTGTTAAAAAAAACAAAAACAAAAACAAAACAAAAACAAAAAAACAAAAACAAAAAAGAATCTTTTTCTTTATTATGTTTTGATGTTTATTTTTCTTCTTCTTTTTAATTTCTCCTTTATAAATATACATTTTCAAACAAAAATTTTTGAGTCAAAGATGGCTGAATATAGAGTGTAGTGCCTCTAGAAACGCATCTTCTTAAGTTAAAAAAAAAAATTGTTTTCTATCATTTTCTAATTAGTTTTTCTGCATCATTTTTACATTTCTGCATGCATATTTTCCTTTCACGTTTAGAATAGGTTGGGGGGTAGACTGTTGTTAAAAAAGAAAAAAAAATTGTGTGATTTGTTTTAACATTGGATGACATGATGATTTCAAATTTTAGTATTTGTATTATCTTTAGTCTGAAGTGATGTTACATTATGTTTGCTACTCTACATGTTGATGTCGGAGACAAGTATGAGTTGCTTGAAGGAATGAGCATGTCATAATAAATACCAAGTGAGTTTTTGAGCCTATCATTTTTCTTGGAGAGTAACCCTTTTGCCCATCCTTTATACAGCTTAGCAGTTTATTATTGTATACACGATCTCTAGATTTCTTTTGAGTTAACCCTAAAAAGAAAATGAAAAAAAAATGAAAAAGAAAAAAAATGTGTGTTACTACATTTGGAAGCCCAATTAATTAGTAGATATGGAAGATTATTTAGAGTCTTAAAAGATGATGGAAAGGCCGTTTTTTATCCGTTTGAGCCTTTCTAGCCATCTCTTTTATCAAATATCCATAGTTAACCCTTTTGAGCCTTTAAAAAAAAAAAACACTTTTCTTTGTCAACTTATTATCTTGACCCACTCCGATTTGGAGTATTACCCAATGTCTTACTAGATCCATCACCTATTTATGTTTGAGAAAAATGTAAATAAATATTTTGTATAGTGAAGTTATGCCTAGTTAAAAAAAAAAATTGTTGTTTCAAAAGAAAAAAAATTGTTGTTTAAAAAAAAAACAATAATAGGTGAAATCCACCTTGCAACTTCAAAAAAAAAAAAAATCCTCTGCATTTTTTCTCAAACATACACTTTGTTTTCCTATTTCCCTTCTTTGTTAGCCATGTCTCTAGCTTACGTTACGTCCTAATAAAAGTCTTTCTTGATTTTAGGGAATTGTAGTCTGAAGTAGAAGCTAGTTATATGGGCTAAAAATATGTAGTGATGCATAAAAAAAATAAATAAATAAATTGGGTTGACTAGCATTTTTATTTGACTTGAGATCGTATTATTTCTAAGTTGAGGGCATATTTCTTTCATCTTGGTGAGAGCATGAGAGATTACTTCGTTATTATTTTCTTTGAATTACCATTCATTGGAGTGACTATTTTTATTGGGTTTAATTTCTTTGTGAGAGTGTCACTATTTCCAGTGAGATTTTGGGGTTTGACATGTCATTCTCGAAGGTAACTACGACAAAGTCTACTGGGCTAATTCATGTGAATGGTTGATGTGGGTGTGATGCTTCTTTAGACTTAAGATAATGCTTATACTTTTATTTGATTGTTATCATTAATCTGATTGAATAAACAAAAGTGTTAAAAAAAAATCATTTTTGAATTTTGTTTTCGCTTTATTTGCTAGGGACTAGCAATAAGCTGGTTGGGGGGTGTGTTGTGTGTTAGAAAGTGCATATTTATAAAGGAGAAAATCGTTATTTTACATATCAAGTATTACTAACAACCCTTACTTTTATGTGTTTAAGTTTCTTGTACTTTAATTATGTGTATTTTATTTTAATTAAGTATTTTATGTATTTTATGGGCATCATTGTCATTTCACAATAAACGAGAGATCAAATGGAAAAACGGACATCATTTTTGAACTCAGGACGGTCGAAAACCTTAGGAGGAGCATAAAAGGAAAAATGGTACTGTTCACATATACGGTACTATTCATATGTACGGGTACCGTCTACGTTACTGTTCACGGTACTGTTCACATAGACGGATCGATGACGTGGCATTGACCGATGAGGTGTCATGATCCTATTGGACTAAAATTCTTATGTACTGTTTATGGTGACGTGACAGCATATTAGTGGACCAAAAAACGCGCGTACGGTACATGCAACACAGGGGATTATTTACTGTGCAAATAGTGGCTGAACCGCGTTACTGTGTAAATAGTGGCTGAACCGCGTACTGTTCACGCGTACTGTTGACTTTACTGTTGACTGATGACGTGGCGAAATCCTGAGCGTCCAAACTGTTTTTAATCCGATGGCCATGATTTACTCGATGTATCTATAAAAAAGGGGTCTTCCCCCCCTATTTTGGCACCTCTGAATCCATTTTTGGACTCTATTTTCTGTAATTCTCTCTCCATCTTGTATTTTCTACGTATTTTAATAAATTCCCATTTTGCTCCTAGTTCAACTATGAGTGGTTAATTTTCTTTCAAGCTTGGGTTGAAGGTGAAGTCTCAACATGTGTCATGGGCTTGATTTGGTAAATTTATTTTCTCTTCCCCTCTAGTTTTTGTGGATGTTTTGACTTTTCGTTGACAAATAATACTAATCTTATCTAGTACCGCTCTGGTTCCACCGGCTCCCTAGTATAAGGTTATTATTATTTGGCACGATAAGCCCTTAGCACCATATTTATTATAGTGTGGTTCATGAGGTGTGGATTCCCCTCTTATGATTTAATTGGTATTAATATGGAATATTTAGCCCATGATGCATGTTGATACGGATCCAGATACCCAGGTACGTCATCTTAATAGATTTACGCTTCAATTTATTCTTGCCATTCAATTTCAATTTCAGAATTTATTCTCACCATTTTAATTTAAGTTTTAGCATAATTCAAATCATTTCCACCATAAATCCAACCACCCATTTACAAAATTAATTCTATATATAATTAAAATCCATCTCCTCGTGGGATCGACACTCGTCACCATTAATCTATACTACAACAGATTCGTGCGCTTGCGAGTTCAATAAAATTTGCACAACAGCGCACACATATATAATAAGGATATTTGGTATTGTACAAAAACTGAGCTTCAAATAATCTGATTTTTAAAGTGAAACTCAGATCTTTACAGTCCACCTAAGACTACATGTATTATTTGAAAATCACTTCTGATGTAAGTTTATCAAACACTACTAAATCACTTATTTGAAAATCTAATAATCTCAAATATGTACTAAACACTAAATAAGGTGTAGTGCATGACTTTCGGAGTATACTTTCATTTTAGGCTATAGAAACTAGAAACAACAAGCTTCACATGAATTTGCCAATAAAGCTGATATTCCTAGTCAATAGAAGAAAGAAGAGAGCATTGTGTCACGGGACGAGGGGTTACGAACCCGTGCGGCACTCCCGCATTCATGCTACGAGAGTAAGCCTAGTGGAAGTGGCACAATATCGACTGGTTTCGCCCTGCCTTGGGCTCGTCAGGAGAACGGCTCCAGTTCCCAACCAGTGTGTGTAGGGCTTCGCCTAGACCCCTCTTCAAGGTTAAGTCCTCGACTAGCGACAAACTTCCCGAACTCAACCGGGTCGGTCTGCCTGAACTCCAAAGAGTCTAGGGCCATTGTATTCCGTACACGCACGATCCTGAAGCACGTCTCCAACAATCAGCACAACCAGCATCGATACTAGCGTACAGGCGCATATCTTGGGCATCACGATTGCGGTCCGTGACAATTGCGTCTCTATCTTAGCCCACTGGTAGGGCGAAAAATTGCAACAAGTTTGCTCTTAATACTTTTCAGTGTTTTAGTCAGTGGATTCATGCAGGAAGTATAATAAAAATAATAAAAGTCTAGCTATAATATTAAATTATAGGATCAAAATACAAAGTTAGGTTCAGGCATATACTGCACTACCTACATATATATGTACACAAAGATAACATCTGAAAAAATAAATAACTATCTCGTAGGCGAAGTTAGTCATCTCATAGGGAGAAAGAGAAAGAAGATGGGAAGATTATACAAACAAAGGGATAAGAAATCTAAGCAAGCTTCAAAAATTAAGGCAAAGACATCTCCATGTGCTGACCAAGATTGCAAACATTACTACAACTGCAGCTGCCCTAAACAAAACAGCAAATGAGCGATTTGAGTGACCAGCTCGAAAAGTGTTTGAGGTATCTTTATCCATCAAAACGGTGCTCTTTAATCTTTCTTTTGCCCGTTCATCTGTAGTCTGTTCTTCAGAAATATTACTGTTTTCATTCGATGCTAGATGGGAATCTCCCTTTAGTTCATACATCGCACCAGTAGCAGCATTAACAGGCAGTTCCTTTTCTGCATCTGCTACACCCTGCACATCGAAATTTAATCAAATTCATAAACCACACGTAAAGATATCGTCAGAACTTCAAGTCGATCTCCATTTAAAAACTTCTAACCTCTGCACCAATAGGTTTTGATTCATCTTCCTCTGGCATGCAGCTCTGAAGTCTTACTGGTCCAACTTGAAGTTTACACTGCAGCCGTAATCTTCTTGGAGCATCACCCTGCTTCACATTCACAAAGCCCTCTCTGTATGGAAGACTTTGTGGATTGCGCATCCTAGTTCTAATACCAGTTGCAACAATATTTCTGCTGGAAACTCCAACTGCGTGATTGTTTGAATCACCAAAACCACCAAATGCATCATGGAACTGGCCAGTTGTAGAAACAGAAGAGAAAACGTCCTGCTCGCAAGATTCAACATCTGCGTAGCAGAAGTCATCTAAGTAACATGAGTTTCTGAAATTTATTGACGGCTCATTATCACTGTTTTGAGAGGTCACAGTTCTGAAGTCTTCTGGAGTTCTTAACATCTTTAAAGGGCTTGCTCTTGCAATGTTATCCTTAAAACACAAAGAACTGGTAATGTCTGGGTTGGGCTGCTGCATGTAGAACAACTATGTCAAGCAAACACAAAACTTCCCATTATAGTAACACAGCAAACTAATAATTTTATCAGCATTATTTGCAAGAATATACCATAAACTTGATAAAATTATGAAAGTCCTGAAGCAACACTTACGCGAGCTTGGGCTACTTCTGCATCTGACTCACTGCATGATCCACTGTCCTTAACAAAAGTCATGTTACTTGGTGTCTCACTCACTAAGAATGAATTCCACTGACAGTCACTCTCATCAAACAAATTCTCAGCCGAAGTATTAAGAATAGAATCCAAGAACTCCGTAAAATAGGCATCTGATTCGGATGGTAACTGCCCCTTCTCATCAATGGTGGTCAAATCATTGCGGACAGAATGAGATATGGAAGAAGATCCTTTCTCCACTGGAGAGGGCGAATGCAATGGAGGAAACAGGGTGCAATCTAGTGGCTCCGACATCACTTTAGTAAACACATCACCAAAGTTTTCTTGCATGGCTTGATCAATCTAAAGTAGAAAATATAGATTATATTATTCCATTACATTTCTCATTGTGCAAAATACAGAAGGAAAAAAAAAATTGAGATTGAGCACATGATTATCACCTCAGTAGCTGTAAATTCCGAGCTTTTGGTCTGACACTCTTGCAAATTAGATGTTACTTTCTCCGCCAAATGAGAAACAGAAGGTTTGCAGTCCAGCAATGTTTGATCTAACGCAAACTCAGATCTGGCCGAAGTAGGAGATGATTCACTGGGTTCGACTTCGACACAAATTTCAACACTCTCATCTTGTTTCTTAAACAAACGACAAAGTACAAAAGCGCTCTGCAACACATAATTTTTTTTCCATAGTCAGCCTAAAAACGAGCAATTAGGCAATAACATTTAACAAAATCAAACAACAAAGTGAGCGTTGTTCTTACTTGGCCGGGTTTGGTGCCATCAAGATCGTCAGCAGTAGCTCGATACTCGTGCATGACCCAATTGGTCCTTTTACCTTTAGGAGCACGACCCATATGAAATACAAGCGTTTTCTTCATTCCAATTAAGTGATTACCAGACTTAATTTTGCGATCTTTACCAGTTGCTTTCCAGTACCCAGCTGCTGTTGCTCTGTTCAATCTGTGCCCATTTGGGTACTTTCTATCCTGTGGGCAGAAAAAGAACCATTCTCGATCTTTTGTTTTTATAACTGATAAATCTACAAAAATAAATCAGACTCAAATTGTTAGTGAGTGAGTTAATTATTACTGTCATTATTAATCAAGAATATATGAAGAAAAAGTTAATTACCAGGCAAATCCCAGGGCTCCCGTTTGCAGACATCAATTTCGGTAATAACACTGACTTCATCGTTATGTCCGTTGATCTTCATCCTCAAATAGAAATCAACCAGTTCCACATCCGTTGGTCTAAATCTGAACCCCAGTGGCAGTGAATTCAGTGACAACACTGCCATCGCTAAGAAACCCTATTATCTAATTCTCAGAGATTTTCACTACTACTAGTATCAACCTTTTTTTATTTTTTTTTCAGCTGTTAAAATGGCCTTAAAAGAAAAAGAAAGGAAAAGCAACCAAACTCTATCAAATTAGACAAGGACTTGGTTTTCTTCGTCTTCTTTAAAAACCGCGCGTATTAAACCCCTCGTATATTCCGCGTTTACTCGTTTTCTTTATTCCCTTATTCCATTTCTACCCCTAGTCTCTGTCTGTTTATACTTTATACTCGAAATTACAGGGTAGAATCGACAAATGGATGAAGCTTTTCGAACAAGTTTTAAAAGTGGGGACTTTGCGTCCGTCAGCAAATGAGATTTTGACACGTAAACCGTAAGACGTCACATCATGACTTGGAAAGAGAGAAGGGTATGTACTAGGAAGTTGCCTTAGTCTCAGTTTCCTCCCATTCGCCGTTGTTTCCAGTTTTAATGACAATAAATCTAAATCGTTGATTCGGGAACGTGTATAAATTTAAAAGAAAATGACACAGAGACCCCAATGTTTAAAAAAAGAACACAAAATTTTTTAAGGTTTCAAAAAAGACACTCAGACCCATATTTGTGTGCGCAAGGACCATTATACTCTTATACCATATTAAAAAATAATTATTCATTGTTTAATTTATTCCTATATTATTAATAAAATTACGAATATAACTTCATTAACTAAATTTTCCATTTAATTTTTGTCAAATTTTCTCTTCAAACTAAATAAATTTAATCTATTGCTCAAGAATAAAAATAAATTAAATTGATTATTAATCTAATAAAAATAACAATTCTCCATATGTCAATCTATTGAATATGTTATTTAGTACAATTAAGATTTTGTAATTATTGTTGTAACCAATTTTTTTATTTTGTTGATTATATAAGTTTCAATAGAGAATTGTTATTTTTATTATATTAGTAATCAATTTAATTTATTTTTATTCTTGAGCAATGGATTAAATTTATTTAGTTGAAGAGAAAAATTGACAAAAATTAAATGGAAAATTTGGGTAATGAAGTTATATTCGTAATTTTATTAATAATATAGGAATAAATTAAACAATGAATAATTATTTTTTAATATGGTATAAGGGTATAATGGTCCTTGCGCACATAAATGGGGGTCTGAGTGTCTTTTTTGAAACCTTAGGGGATTTTGTGTCCCTTTTTCAAACGTTAGGGGTCTCTGTGTCCTTTTCCCTAAATTTAATTAGTAAAATTATTTGTGTGCATCAAATTAAAAATTTTGATTATTATCCAAGTGACATTTATATTAGAGTAATAATACAACCACAAATTCTTGTACAAATACTGATGTAGCATTAATTCATTGGTTGAATGGAATTATCTTTATTAGACTTGTAAATTTGGGAAATTTATAAAAATAACCACAAAACTTTTGTTATTTTCATAATTAACTCTCTAAATTTTTTTCTATCAACATTAGTCAAACACAAGTATTTCTCTCCAAATTACCCTTGTTTACAAACCAAAAGCAACTTTCCTTCACTCCTTTCATCAAACCAACAGCAGTTTTGCACTCTTGAATCATCACCGGCGGCGACAAAAGGTAACAGCAAATGCCGATGGCGAACGATAAAAGTGAAATCCGATCATAATCCATCCAGATCTAACATCAATCCGCATCACTAAGTGGTATGAGTTATTTTCTGAACTTAAGAGAGAGTTTCAGTGCGATTGTTTAGTGCGACATACACCTGTCGCACACACGAAATTTTCGTGGGAGATCTGCCTCACCCTGTCGCACTAAGTTTCGTACGACAAGTGCCTGTCGCACCAAAAGGCAGATTCACCGACGACGCGCAATAAGCAATCGCACTGAAACTCTCTCGCAAGTTCAGGAAAAAAATTCATACCACTCAGTGATGCTGATTAGTGTTGGATCTGGATGGATTATGATCAGATTTTACTTTTACCGTTCGTCGTCGGCGTTTCTGTTGCCTTTTGCTGTCGCCAGTGATAATTCAAGAGTGCAAAGCTGCATTTAGTTTGACAAAAGGGGAGAAAGAAAGTTATTTTTAGTTTGTAAACAAGAATAATTTAGAAAAAAAAATATGTTTGACTAATGTTGATAAAAAAAATTTAAAAAATTAATTATAAAAATAATAAAAGTTGTATGATTATTTTTATAAATTTTCTGTAAATTTTGGATGTATGTGCCAAATAAATAATGTCTATTAGTATTCACATGGGATCTGTATTGGACAAAACTGTATCGCTAATCGTTGCTTGACACATCTCCTCACTCATATGTCACTTTTTCATCCAGGTGTGTCTGCTAGTATAGACTGTAGTGTGAACGCAAAAACCCCATAAAAAAAAAATGCTATTAGTTAAAAAAAAAAGAAAAAAGAAGTGAGCATCGTCGCTCACCAACATGCCACACGATGGTTTTTCACTGGACGAGCCTGTGTAAATTAAAGGTTGCCACATGATGTGTGCACCCACTTGATCAAACTTCGAAAAACTAATATCAATAACATCCGAAGAATCTTCTGCCGATGTACCCAATACCAGGGTGAGACCATAAAAACGTAGAAGTCTAGAGAAGACACGCCTCAGTCGGACCCTCCGGCGCTTCACTTTAGCACTAGATGAATTAGACAGTCGCAGCCCTATATTTTAGAAGGTCCAAAGTTTAGTTATCTATTTATTAATTAGTGTAATTAATATTTTTAAAAATTCAAAAAAATTAGTTATGTAAATATTGTAGGAAAGCCTCTCTCTGTTATTAATTCCATTCATGATTGTCTCTTTAGATTTGATAATTTTGACCTTAAAAATAAAATATATTTTTTTACCGTGTAGAAATGATTATAAGCGTTACTTCTTTATTTTGTTAATATTTTCAAAAAAAAAATAATCAATGCTTCCACTTTTCAAAATTTACTCAATTAAGATTGTTAATCTCAAAACAAATAGATATTGAATCAGTGATATTCTCATAAAGAAAATTTCCTCTCCGTGCTGCCCACAAAAAAGTTTCTTCTCTACAAAATTTATTATCTTCATCTAATTATTGTATTCATTTCAACTAGTCAGCTTCCACATACTATAATTCTAATTATTATATTATTAATTATTATTGTTGTTATCGTTTTAAAATTTAATTTTTTTTATATATGCATTACTATTTATATTACACCAAACGTGATACAATATCGAATATAATATATTAAGGAGATTGTCAATTTCCCTATATATATATATATATATATAACTTATCCCTTACTATTTTCAATTTTTCATAATAGCCAATATCTCCTTGACAGAAAAATTTAAAAGAAAAAATGGATAAATGAGTCATTTGCTCGATATTTTATCTTGAGAATATAATATATATTTTTTTATTAGAAAAATGTTTAAAAATAACAAAAAGTATAAAAAAGTCTCATAATTATTTTTTTAGTAATGATATAGACATAAACTCTTGTACAAACTTATTTTATACAAACTGATGTGGCATTAATTCGTTGGTTGAATTACATATATTTTGGCCCACATTATTTATTTATATTATTTTATATTTTCATTTAACCAATGAATTAACGCCACATCAATTTATACAAGAGTTTGTGGTTGTATCATCACTCTTATTTTTTTTACACCCAAACCTATATTTCTTCTCTTTAGTATTTAATTTTTTTATTTTAATATCCATTCTTATGATTTATTTAATTAATAATAAATATGAATAATAATATATTTGAAAATATAGATAATACAATAAAATTAGTATGTCATGAGAATTATTAGTTATAACGAAAATAATAATGAGTAACTAGTATATATTGATTTTAGTTGGGAGAAACTAACTCTCTCCCTAATATATAATAATCTTATACTAATTGATTAAATTCTATGGAATAAGTGTGATTTTTTTCATTGTTCAGGGGTCTTTTCTCATTCTAAAACGTGGGAGGCACAAATAAGTAATACAACCAAGAGATAAGCTTGTTAAAGTTAAAAGCTTTTCTTTATCTTAGATAAAAAGATCAGGCTTTACGAATATGCTTAGTGCTTTGATTCCAACTTGAATGCTGTGGCCAAGCAATAGCTTAAAAGTCATCATGCTAAACAATTTTTACTTTTTCTCTTTTGAAAGTCATCTTGGTTGCTAATGCTGAGCAATCTTTTAAAAGCCATCATGCTAAAAAAATTCAGAGGTGAGAGAATTATTGGCGTTATTGTGTTTCTGTAATAGACTATTCTTTAATTTGGAAGTTTTTTTTCTAAATTTTTATTTCTTAAATTAAGGTACTTCTCCATTTCTCATGATGTTCTCTTATTCACAAAACAGAACCGACAATGCAAGAAGTAATGTAAGCTCCTTAAATGCAGAGTCGATGTAACCAGCGCTAGAGTCTCCCCTTAACATCCTATGTACACTTTAAATTTCCTAATTTTTTAATATTTTTTTTATAAGGTAGAGGAGTGAGCATTGCCCAAATCATTTTGATATCACCAATTTAATGATGGTTGTGCTAAACTCCAATTGGAATTTTGCACTTCATGTACAATAAGTTACAGAGTGGGTGCTTCAACTGTACTTACAAAAACTTTTTGCTTCAAGACCACTCGTGTCAACCACTGAATAAATCTCTATCTTCTTTCACTCGCCCCCAAGGCTATGAAGAGAGAGTACAATTTGCATGGGTTGAAATCAGTTATCATCTTAAATATCGTCCTCTGGGCTACCCTTCCCAGTAAGAGAATCGGAGCAGTTCTGTAGGGCAGCACGTATACCGCATGATTCATTGAGCACAGCACTATTTCGTGGAATCTTAAGCTCTCCCAAGAAGAATCCGATGAGCTATTTGAGCATCCCATCGCATGAACCATGCACCCTTCCTCTGTACTTATGTTCTTCCTGTACGAATGTGTCATCTGAAGAATCCAAGAAGCAGTTATGTGGCTTCTAAACTATTTGCTCTATATGCTAATGTGGCTTCAAACTCAAATTGCATAGCATGTGAGGTTAGTCAAGATAACCGAGAGCATGGCATTCTAATTGGTGAGAAGACCACAGTGAGACGGGCATGATCAGAAAGAGAATAGTTTTCAGGCCACCTTCCCTTCTCTACTTCAGGAGGGAAGAGAACTGCATTCTTTACGCTAAAACCAATTGTTTGCTCCAGACTACTTTTCACAAAACCATCTTCATCTTCATCATTGAGGTCATTTCTTTGATCTGACCATGTGGTCTTCCAAATTCGCTGCTGCAGTTCCATCATGTAGAAGCATTACCATTATAATTAGAGATCACAGACAAAACTAAAAGCATTGACATCAATGCAAGTAATCATTATTCAGAACCCACTAAATTCAAAGTACAGAGATGAAACACAAATTTAAGTTGCAGAAAATCTAAAATAGATAGGATTCAACAAAGATCACATAGTTTTATCTGCATGTGCTTGAGGAACGTTCTGATAATACGCATAATTGAGAGCTATATAAAGATAGCTTCATTGAATCTACCTGAAATTCTTTATAATCAACAACACAGTTCCCATCAATATCAGCTTGGACCCACAAGTCCTTTGTCTCTTCATCAGCGAGACCATGTTTGTGACCAGTTAAATTAAGCTGAAGAATGACACAACATTGAGAGGCCTGCTCAGAAACCATGAGAGAAATAAAGAGAAAATGAGCTGAGATCATATAACAATACACAATACCTGTTCCAGAGCTTCACAGAAACCTGAGTAGGTAATGTAATCGCCATCATTGTCAGCTTTCAGAAACGCAAATGCATCAGTTTCTGTAAGGGAAGCTCTCCGCAGAAGACACTGAAAGTAAGAACGTTTCATGTTCAGAGAAGAAAACTCATGAAGTTGCTTGGTCCATTTACATCTTATGTAGTAAGTTGAGCTAAAAACCAAATACAAACCTCTTCGAAGACCTAAGTAGACAGCAAAACTAGGAATGTAATATTATCATATGCAAGGAGATCAAAAAGTCCTGCATTTTAAAGGGAACAAATAGTCCTTTGAATCAACCACAAATCAGTGGCGGAACCACTCATACACCCGGGGTTGCCCGGGCAACCACCAAAATTTTGAAATTTTTTTAATATTATAGAAATTTTAAAATATTAAATAAAAACTAAAAGGTTGAGAAAAATATCAATAACCAACAACTCCTAAACATTCAAAATATATTAATACTCCTACTTTACAGTCATTATTTTACTTTTTATTTATACACCACTTTTTTCTACCCCAACCAAAGAGTCATAACTGTACCTCAAGTCCCCAAGGCTCAAAATTGGCAACTTCATCTTCCATTTCCTTTTTTAAGTTTATTTCACATAACATAACTGAATGACCCATTCAACTTCCTTTTTAAGTTCTTTGATTCTCTCCCACAAGGGCCAAGGATCCAAAGTTTGCTTTCTTCTTCTTTTTTTTTTTTTTTAAAGGTTTATATTCTTTGTACTTATTCTTCAAATTCTTATTATTTAATAAGGAATTTTGCATTATGAACTTTTAATTTATATTTTTATGCACAATCTGTTTTGTATTAATTTATGAATTATGTGTGTTACTTTAGTATTAAGATGTGTGCATTGTTAATTTATTAATTATAATTATTAATTTTTATTCGTAAGTTCATTTTGATACATGAGTGAATCATATGGTGTAATATATAATTATTTGTATTTTCATTAATTTAAGATTTTGAATAGCATTTAGTTTATTTTTGTTGCAATTTTTTTTTATATGTATTTTGGCAACCCCTAAATCAAAATCCTGGTTCCGCCCTACACAAATCTATAAATCACTTTTAGTGGACACCATGGGAGTAATTGTGCACAGTCTTGTTATTTGCACAAGCTCAGAGTAAAAGCAATTTACACACAATGGGTAAGACTGCCAGCAAAAGAGGTATTCAGAGGCATAAGAAATACGGTACTTATGCCAGCCTGCTTTAAGAGACTTCAGGAAATTGAAGACACTGCATAGAGAATTCAGGACAGACTCGAGGATTGCCACTATTATCGGATATTGTTAGATTGGAGGACTCTGGCCACAAGTAAAATAAGACCAGAGATTCATTTCAACTCATTATCACCATCGTTCGAAGAAAAGAAATGGGGAATTAATCTGAAGTTGAGAGAAACTAGTAAACTGAGACGTCTCAACCAGTTTTTGAGGCATTTTATCAATATCAACACATTTTAAAAGCCTAAAAGTGAAAAAAGAGAGCGAAAGAGAGAGGAAGCAATGCCACATAAGTCGCCAAAATAATCTGCTTCTTGCTGTGGCAGGAATGTTTATGGAATCCCAGGCATGAGAATTTTGAGAGAAGGTATATCCAACTCGAAAATTTTTAATCCCTACTTCAATATTGTTCTTTCAATAGTTTTCTGCAGCTACTTTTGAACAGTAATTTACTAAGGACGGTCATATCCAGCTCTTAGAGAAGAAATGTCGAGTTAGTTAATTAAAATCACTTCTCTAAGCATTGAAACTTGTAGCCAAAATCAGCCAACAATAAGCTACTTACTGAATGAGTTAGTTAATTCAGGCAAGAAACAGATGCATCTCATCAAAAATCATATGACTAGGTACACCTAATGAATTTTGATAGGCTTGTCAGATAGGGAGATCTAACCTTGAACATCCCAAATACTGCTTCACTCCAGCTCGCTTTCAATAATTTTCGGTATTTATTGGGATTAAGAAGCCATATGAAATCTACGCCACATATGTTACCTCGATGATTGCGGTGACTAACCCACTGTGAAGATTATACAAAAGATATGAGAAACATAATCGACACATATTTGCTTCGACCAGGTTTTTAGATGAAATGGAATAAAACTTGTTGCATGAACATTAAAATGACCTTGTGTGCATCAGCATCTGTATACTGATGAGCGGTATCATATGATGACACAAATCCCTGTGATCTGAGGAATTTGTAAACATGCCCACGTTTGCTCCCGTTCCAGTCACTATAGTGAAATATAAAACGCAAGTCAGCGAAAGTAAATAGGATAATAATCATACTAAAGCAAGTTACCTTCCAAATGGAAAGAAAAGCAATCATAAATTTACCCGCATAGTATGATAGGAATGGGCTTGAGATTGTGTTCTTTCTGATAAGACTCCACATGTTGCAGAATTTTATATACCTAAATGAAACATGATGTAATTGAGATCAAAATGAGAAATTATGTCAAAAAATAAAAATGAAAAGGCAAAAACAAATTCACCTGATGTAATCGGACTAAAGAGAGACTAGAATCATGAGGAAATAACAAATGGGTATTCACAATGAGAATTTCCTGCCGAAGATCACCATTTCGACACTGTGAAAAAGGGTCTATTAATTCAACATGTAACAACTGAGCAACACGATCTCCAAAATCATTGAAGAGCAAATCCCGGTAGTTGACAACTCTAAAGTAATCCTTATGCACCGCAGTCAGCAGACCTATAATAATGACTTCATCAGTTTCTTTGGTTCCCCCAAGCTACAACATTCTAATCATAATTTTTTCATCTATTTCATTTCCACTCATTTACACTTCAGAAACTAATATTCACAAAATGTTATTAACAAAAAAAAAAAGAAAAGAAAAGAAAAGAAATACACACACCATCGCCACGGTTGTTGGTACGGGCAAGCTTGAAATTGACATAACCAGCATCACTCAATCTCTTCTCATACATGTCTACGAGCTCTTCGTTACCAACCCAAAACTCCTGCCATTAGAAATATATTTCAAATTTATAAGTAAATAAATTGCATAGAAGTTCAAAATCAATGTAAATTTTAATGAAAGTAAAGTTAAAACAAAAACCTGAAGACAAATAATGGAAGATCGTTCATCCAACAGCCAATCTAATATCCTCTGGTTTCTACCAAACCAATACGCTCTGCAATCACTTTCCCGGAAATTCTGATCCTACAAATGATTTGAAATTTTAAATTAAACCCAAAACAAAATAAAAATACAAGAAAATAAAAACAAAAACAAAAAAAGCAAAACAATACAAAAAGAAACCTCATTGGAGAGGCGTTTGTAGATGGGAGCAAGAATGTTGAAGGTGGTACAAGTAATGCAAGGCTGTTGTTGATGATCTCTAATCGAAGATGATATCGCATAACTCCCTATTCTTGATATTCTTCCCTTCATTTTTGTTCTCATGGTTTTTGCAATTTTTGGTATCTGCTTCTGTTACTTTTAATGCTAATGAAACCCAACAGTTTTTTCAAAAAAAATATTTTTGTTTTTATGTTAATTTAGTTAGCAAAATGGAATAAAGCCACCATCACGGATGTTTTTGTCTCCTCCCTCAATTTTTTAAAAAAATTTTCCACTTTCTTTGTATTGCTGAATGCTAATTGCTGTTATTATTACTGTTTATTTATAGGTTGTTCTAATTAACGACCGCTTCATATTCATTCGCCTTCCCTCTCTCTCCGTTTTCACCGTTTCTTTTTCTTCAGTTTCTTTTTATTTATGGATAATTTCCGCCCACAGTGAGTCCTAACCCCTAGTTTTGATAAATGTCAATGCAGACTCACGAAGTCCGACATGTCATCAAATCTTACCCATCCTGTGTCCATCCAATTTTACTTGCACAATTTGGAAGAACTATAGGTGTGATTTGACCGCATCTCAAAAGTTTGGATGGATATTGATATTTTGTCAAAAATTAAGGGGTTTGGCAGAAATTAACCATTCTGCCACCAGGGTGTGGATATTTATTGGGGCAGACAGAAAATCGGGGAATCAAACCGAATCGATTGGGTTTGATTTTGTCTAATAACCTGAACTCAACTATTCCATTTCGGTTGGGATTAATGAAAATCAAAACCGAACTGCCAATCAAGTCAACAAGGAAACAAACAAAACCCCAAAACAGTAAGAATAAAACATACAGCTGGCCTCTTTCTAACTAGTTTTACTGCTACGACATGTTCAGCCGTCACGTCACATATAGCCAGGCGTCAAGTCTCACATAGCCAGCCATCACCGTCTGTCAACTGCTGTCGGAGCTTGTGTCTAATGTCAATTTGTCTCCCTATCTCTGCCGCTCTCTCTGATATTATTTTTGTTTAATTTGTGGTAATGGCTTTTGTTTTAATAGCATTAAAACCCATGTTTTTTTTAATCAGATGGAGGAATTGGACTGAGATTCTTTTAACTGATTCTATATTTGTAGGATCTGGGCTTCTGTAGGATCTTTGAAATTTTGATTTTTATCTCTTTGAAAACTTGATCCTGCATTTTTTAGTAGCTGATTTTGTCGGTTCGGTTTGGGTCGTAATTGATGCTTTTTGGTTTAAAAATGTTTTTATCATAATGAAACCGAACTGGTTCGATTCGGTCCGGTTTTGCATAAAACCGAACTGAATTAAAATTTGCCCACCTAGGTATTTCCAACCTACTATTTAAGTATATATACCCCATTGCAAATTTTATTTCTAAACAATTCACATTATTTTTTAGAATTTAAAATAATGAAAAAGTTTAAAGTATTAATCAATTTGATCATTTTCTTTACATACAAGTCTTTTAACCATTGTTAATCACTAATTTTGTCTTAACATAACTTTAATTTAATTATTTTATTCTTATAACATGAATTATCAAATTATCCAAAACATATTCTTTGTGCCATAAGTTTTGAATAATTAATGACGGTTTAATTGGTTAATCGTTTAAACTTTTTTATTTGAAATTATTAAAAATAATGTTAACTTTTTATTGTTTTCATTTGAATTTTTATTTAATGGGTCCTTATATGATGCTCTTTAAAAATCCCAACATCAATTGTGCGAATAATGTGAACTATTAGATGAAATCTACCATTTATAATAATTAAATAGGATAAAATAAAAAAAAAAAGTTAAAGTGTTTATCGTGTATTTAAGTCTTTACGGGTTAAATAATTTAGATTCAATAAAGTATAAGAAATCATACAAGTTGAATGGGAAAGAGAGGAGATTTACAACCTAGAAAGAAGAAGAAACTAATTCAAACACAAGTACACAACAATCAAAGGCTACAAAAAAATCTGATTATTTAATAGTTTATATGTACAAAATATAATTAATTATACTATTTATTTATAAATGGTATACAAATTACATTATATAAGTTCTTTTGTATAAGTCACTTGTTAAGTAAATTTCATTATTTATACACAAATTGTGTTTTTATCTTATATCACTAAATTATAATTACATTACTTGATTGATATAAATTTCGTAATGCATTAATGTTGATTTTGATAATTTATACGTATAGTGAAAAGCTACAAAAGTAATCTTCATATATAATGATTTCTCTTATAATTGATGAAAAACATAAACTCATGAAATTCATTTTAATAAGCATAAGTGCTGAATTTCTATCATGAATGAATTCTTTCAAAAACAAATCTATAATTAATGAATAAATAAATATAGAAATGATGCAATTGTTATAGTATTTGGGAATTAGATTGATTAACTAAGGTTGAAGCCATCTTTAAGTTGAATGGCAATCAATCTTTGTATTGATTAATAACGACAACAACAATCAATTGTTTTGTTTCCATTATTATTTTATTCTCATCAAATCTCAATAAGGATTTTTAAAATTTTCAATATTTTTAATGGAAAATTACATAATTTTCTAAACATATTTACCACAACATAACCCTCTAATTTCCATTGCGTGTGATTTTATAATTTTCATCATATTTTATTATTTTGTATCATATCATTCACCATGTACTATGTCTTAACATTATCAAAATAACTAACAATAAAAACTATCTATTTATGGGCAGTATTAACAACTTTATGATTCAATTCATAAACCATTTATTATAAGTTGATGATTTTTTTTGAAGTGTATAATTCATATAAAATTTACATGTTAATATTTTACATTTTCAAAACTAGTAAACAACAAAATAAAATGTACATCTAAATAATGTGCATAAAATGCATCTAATTTAAAGTCTTTTTCGAAAAGAAAAGATCTAATTTGAAATCTTATGGAATGCTTTTATAATGATTTTGTTTATTACATATCCCCTTGTTAAAAAAAGTTCAATTGTATTTTTATTTTTATATTTTATCATGAAAAAGTGATTAAAAAATTATTTATTAGTTATGTATTAATTTTTTTTACTAATTTGATATAAGATAGATCTAAATTAAATTAAGATTTAAGGAATTACCAATAATTGGGGTGATTAGTAACTATCTATTATAGATAAATCAAAGGTAGAGGTGTTTCATTTTAAATTAAATGGTTCATAATAATCGCACTATTGATATTGTAATTCTTTTAACAGGAGAAATCCTTATTTAATTTAATAATGGAATTTATCTTTATGTCCTTCTTATTCTTATTATAATGGTTACGACGAAATTTGATAAATAGATATAACTTGATGACATGTTTAAATTAATAGGTGCCCGCAGGAAATTTATGAGTGCAGGAAAAAACTAACCATTTCATTTATTCCTTTAAATAATTAGTTTTGGGCCTGTACATTGTCCCTCATCACTCATACAAGACTCGGACACAATCATAAATTTTAATTCCTTGTTTAATAGAATTAATTAAGATTTTTTTTTTAATGGAATTAAGATTTTCTTTTATCTTGTAATTAATACAGATCGACTGATAAAAGATTAAAGTTTAAGGACGCAGCGGGCGGCATTTAAAGTGATCCCACGCACGCTCAACGAAAAATCCACTTTTTCAGCCGAAAGTTGGGGAATCTGCTGCAACAAGCAACAACCGCATCGAGGACTTCTGCTTTTACAACGTGTCCCATTATTTAGATATTTATGTAATTTTAATTTAATATTAAAATATTGATAATTTTATTTTTTTAATATTATTATCTTTACATTGAACTAATTTACCGTAATATCCTCGTGCTCTTTCTCTCTCCAAGTGTTTTTCTTCTTTTTCTCCCCTACCCACTGCAACTTCTTCTGGATTTTTTTCATCAATTTCTTTTCTTTTTTTTTTATTTTTTGAAAGCTTAAAAAAATAAAAAATTCTGATATGGTTTTTTTTTTGGGGGGGCTACACGGTCATAACTACATGATTAAGATAATTTTGTTTATTTATTTTTTCAAATTTTATTTTTAAAATAGAAGGCGATTCACCAAACTGAAGATTGAATTTCCGGTGAGCCTAATGCAAAATTCTCTACTAAATCATCCATTACTATCATCATTTCCGTAGGCAAGAAAAGAAATTGATGAAAAAAGTGAAGAAGAAGTTGCAGTGGGTAAGAGGAGAAAAAGAAGAAAAACTGTAAATTGGTTCAGCATAAAGATAATAATATTAAAATAAAATTAAAGGTTATCAATATTTTAATATTAAATTAAAATTACATAAATATCAAAATAATGGAACCCAGCAAAAGAAAAAGTTAATGACTGACACAGTCGCCTTTGTGACACACCTCTTACTCGTTATTTGCATCCTTATTTGTATCCTAAGGTTCAGGGAATACCCACACTCTCAAATTTGCTTCAACTATCTTCAATTTTAATTAATATCTGCTTCAATTATCTTCAATTTTAAAAAATTGGATAGTTAGACCTTTATACCGTTAAATACACATCCAGACTCGTCTGTTTGGATAAAAATAAAAAGAAATATTAGGACACCATTTAGCTGTTGAATTTATTAGGATATTGTCGGTTGTTAGATTGAGAATCTAAGATCCAACAGTTCAGCCATAATACAATTAAAAATTAGTTATAGGCTGCTGCGGGTCAAAGGGCATTTAAGGAAACGGCAGCCAGCCGGAGGCAATGGTTATTGGTTAATATATATGTATGTACGGGGGGCCATGTTATTCTGAATGGGCGCCATAACCGTTTGCCAAAATTATTAAGGATCGGTTTGAGGTTATTTTTGTGATGCTAAAATGTAATTTTAAAAATTTTAAAATTGATTTTGATATTTAGTAAATTCTTTTTAAAGTTTTTATAAATTTAATTTTGAAAATCACTTTTATAATTAATATAATTTCATATATATTATAAAAATCTTAAATTATCTTTATTAATTAGAAAATAAAATCATTAACTTCAAAGAGATTATATTATTTTTAATTATATTGAGATAAAAAAATAAAAAAATAAAATTAGTAATATAAAATATTTATTTTAGTTATCAATTTTTATATATACAAAATAAAAAATATTTTATATACATGTTTATAAGTGTGTAAATAAATTTTATTTAATATTATTATTCAGTCATTTACATTTTTACAATAATTTAATAGTAAGATTTACCAAACATATACGACAACTTTTAAAACTCACAACACTTTTAAAAACAGATTTCAATAATTGATTCATTTCACATTTGATTATTTATACCGTACAATTTACAATAATTTTTAAAAACTAAAGCATTACCAAACTGAGCCTAAATAATGAATGCCAAAATTTATTTTTTTAAGAGCCTTTTAAGGATGCGTTTGGGATAGCTGTGCTTTTTTTTTTCAACCTCGAATTTATAACTCATTATCAAAAGAATACTTGAGTTTTAATAAATGCTTATTTACTTGCCAGTTGAAATAAAAATGGAAAATATCATTGGACCACATATATTTTGTCTTATGTTCATCCAACCACCACAAAATTTTAACATGTTCTTTGCGTCATCTTTCTTTTTAAATTTGTATCAATTAGCCACTTTTGTACTAACACCATTAAATAATTTAAATGAAATAACAATTTTACCCTTAAATAAAATTAAAAGAGTATTTTATTTTATAAAAACTTTGAAAAATAAAAAATTATACTTATAAAAATAATTACAAAATTTTGGGATTTAATAATATCCCCTAAACTATTAAAATTTTGTGATTTATTTCTTTAATAAATAAATTCAGTTATTTTAATAAAATTTTGCAAAATTATAATTTTTTAATAAAAATAATTATTAAAATTTTGCAAAATCTAAATTTAATAAAAAAAATGAGCACCTCTTTTGAGATTTATTTTTTTATTAAATTTACCGGCATTTTTATAATTATAATTTTTTATTTTCTTTAATAAGATAAAATGATCTTTTAATTTATTTAGGGGTAAAATTATCATTTCGTTTAAATTATTTAATGGTCTTAGTGCAAAAGTGGCTAATTGATATAAATTTAAAAAGAAAGGTAGTGTAAAGAACATGTTAGAATTTTGTAGTAGTTGGATGAACGTAAGACAAAACAGAAGTGGTACAATGATAATTTCTCAAATAAAAATTAAAAAACAACAATTATTTAAGAATAAAAAACAACAAGCAATCTTTGAAAAAAATAAATTTTGCAAAAAATAAAAAACAACGAGTACCTCTTGCACTAAAGTTTTCACTTTTCAATTAGAAATTTAAGTTGGGTCAATTCCACTATAGATAATTTTATGATGAAGCGAGAAATTTCTCTTTTAAACAATGAATATTTTATATTATTGAAGGTAATAGCTATTCTAATTAAAGAGAGATTTCAATCAATAAACAAAGTAGAGAAATAAGTTGTTGTCCTATAATTTTTTTTCTCTTTAATAAAGAATTGTTTTAAGAAGTGATGAATGTATTATAAGGAATTCTAATTCGACCCGAGATCTTGCAATTAAAAATATCAAATAAATAATAATAGAAAAATAGATGGAGAATAAAAATAATCGCATAACAAAATATTTTAAGTGGAAATTCCTTTCAAAGAAAAACACGGATATAAAGAACGATAAGAAAAAAAATCAACAATGTAAAAAATTATTATGATCACTTTAATATTTTTCTTATACACAATAATCCTAATAGCACTGAACTTCTCAATAAACCTACTGTTTCTCTCACAAGTCACAATAGAAACTGTCTACTTACAAAAAAAAATTATTATTGTGTTATACAAACAAGTAAATACAACCTCCAATTTTTTCTTATAAAAGAAGTATTTCTTTCTTGTATTCCTCCATGAATAAATTAAGTATTAAACGAAAAATTATTTATTACTTAAATAGGAATTCTCTAAAATTAGAAAATATTCTAGGTAATCTTATTGAAGAATGAGATATATTTTCTAACAATCTCCACTTTGGTAAGCTTTTTAATTAGGTGACAAAACATGATCTACCATGTATCAATACAACCATGTTCTCTCCATCTTTTTTAACTCCATCAAAATCACTCTCACATTTGTGAGAATCACTTCATCACAGGATAAAATCTTATTCTCTATCCAACTGCAATAATTCTCTATACCAAGAATTATCATACTCTACTTTATCCAGAATACATGTATTGGGACATATCAACTACCTTGTTGAAAATACTACACTTATGTTTGGCTTCTTTTAGAGTACTTACCTACCAACATAAAAAAAAAAAAAATACACCATGCGCCTTGTATAAATGCCGAACCATCCCTTATTTGCAAACCTTGTGACTAGCTAGTAGTAATACATCCTCTTCCATGACACCAGCAGCATGTCATGAGGATGTCTTCATCATCTATTACAGGGGACCATCGTCTCCCACAATGATGAGAGACTTTTCACTAGCAATACTATCAATATCTTCATATACTGACTTGAAGCCATTTACTGAACTTGCTCCATTCACTTTCTGACAATCTCTTTTAAGGTGTTTTCATTGTCTACATGCTTAGTAGTCTCCTTTCTTTTGGAGTTATTTTCTTCTAATTATCAACTGTCAATACCATATCATCAAAAACTTCATTACTTCCACTACTCATGCTTTTCTTTTTTTATATTAGAGTAATACTAACTTCTTTAACATCTACATCTCCTTCCTATATATCAAGGTAGGAAACAAATGCTTGTAGAAAGTTGGAAGGTACCACAATAGCCTAAGTGCCTTGTCCTCCTCTTGAATTTTTGTCTTAATTACTTCCAGTTTGTTAGCTTATATAGCTATAGATATTGATTTTGATGATAACAAATCATATGTATTGATTAAACAAAGATTTATGAATTGTGTTTTTACAATAAGAAAATGAGGCTATAAAATCAAAGTGTTATGGACTAAAATAAATGTGTTATAAAACCTTTGATATTGTTTATGAATTTCGGATTTGGACCTATTTGAAACTATTTACACGTTTTGGGTCATACTATGATTTATGAATATTTTGGACTAAAGTGAAAGGTTTTGAGAACTTTGAAAATATGGGTATTATATTGAAAAGGACCTTTGTGCGAAACAGTAAACTCTTTGGGGTCATATCATAATTTCAGAATGTTTTGGTATTAACAAAGTAATATTTAGAAATTCTGAAATTGGACCTATTTGCAAAGTTTCATAACGTTTTGGGTCATAATATAGTTTTATAAAGTTTTGGGGTCAAACCGCAAATTTGGAAAATAATTTCACTGTAGCAATCACTGTAGCAAACGGCTAACCGTTTATTTTTTAACGGTTAACCGATAACGTCCAGAAAGCTTGTTTTGTCCAGTTTTGTTAAAATGATGATTCTGGAACAAAACGGTGAACCGTTTACTGAAAACGGTTAACCGTTTATTTTAACCTTTAACCGTTTATTGAGAAAGGTTAAGCAAAATTTATTTTGCAGGTTACTGGACACTAACGGTGAACCGTTTACTGAAAACGGTTAACCGTTTATTTGAAATTTAGCCCAATGTTCATCTTGCAAGTCTCTGGAGGTTAACGGTGAAAGGGTAAGCATAAACGGCGAAAGGGTAAGCGTAAACGGTGAAAGGGTAAGCCTAAACGGTGAAAGGGTAACTTGAAATTTGGCCCAACGGTAACTTTTGACCAGCGAAACGGTTAACCGTTTACAGTTAACCTCTAACCGTTTTCGGGCAGACAAATGCATAACGGCTAGTTTTTGAGCTCAAACTATAAGAACTCAAATCCAACTCATTTGCAAGCTCTCCAACAAGCAAAAAGAAATAGCACACAAGATATCTTGAGCCTTCAACTTGTAAAACACTAAAGATTGAATCATTTCTTGTTCTTCATTTTTGAATATCTACTCATTGAGGAGTTTAGTTGTAATCTTCATTTGTTCATCTCATTTGTGAGAGGTTGAGTGTGTGAAACACTTGGGTTAAGAGATTGGGGATATAATCTCTTGTTGTAAAGGTTCATTGACACCTTGAAGTCAATTGTAATTGGTTGAAGCCTTGGAAAGGCTTGGATAGTGAAATTCTCAAGCGGGTGAGCTTGGAGGCGTGGACGTAGGCGGGGATAGCCGAACCACGTAAAAATCCTTGAGTTCGTTTTTCTCTTCCCTTACTCTTTAATTATTGTGCTTGCATTGAATTTATTGTTTTCGGATTTGATTAAGGCATTAGATTAAATTGTTGTGTGGATTTGCTAGGAAAAGTTTAAAATTCCAATTCACCCCCCCTCTTGGGTTGCACACTTGTATTTCACAGTTCTATCATGATGCCAGTGGAACACTAAGATAATCAGAAATTTTCATATCTTCATCCATTCTCAACATGTGGAATCGCTCCTAAAAGTACAAATTATTAGAGATGCTCTTTCTCTTGATTCAAATTTTCTAACCTCTCCCAAAGTTCTTTTGCTGAAGGAATTTAATTTTTCTATGTTCACATGAATATTCTTCATTAGACATAATCATATAGTAGTTTCTACTCTTTCATCCAATTCTTCCCAATCTTTATCGCTCATAATAATAGATTTTTTAGAGTTATTGCTAGAAGTAGGGGATAGCTTGCCCTTCAAAGAACTATGTAGCCCATATTAAATCAATACATCCTTAAATTGAATTTTGCCACAAGACAAAATTGATTCTTCCGTCGAACTTTTCAACCCCAACCCTTACTTTTACGATTTAGGGTTTAGGGTTTAGGGTGGAGTCAATAGCTTTGTTCATATTTACTAAGTTTGCAGATATAATTGCTTTGTAGAACAACTTTAACTTTGACTCCACTTATTAAGAATTTTAAACCCACCTAAAATCTTGCAAGCAAAAATATCACACAAATAATAAATAAGAAAAATATAGATGGAAAATAAAACCAATCACACAATATAATAATTTACATGAAAAACTCTTATAACAGAGAAAAATCACGATTGCTAAGGATGACGAGAAAAAAATTTACTATGTGAAAATTATTATAATCACTTTAGTATTTTTCTCACACCCAAATGCTCTAATAATATCAAATCTCTCAATATACCTACTTTTTTTTTACATTAAAAATTGTCTATTTATAGACAAATTGATTGTTGTATTATACAAAGAGGTGAACCTAACCTCCCTGTATATAGTAACTATTTGTTGTAAGAGAAGTATTTGTTTCCTTATATAAGTTCTATTCCTCTTTAAATAAGTTAAGTTTCAAAGAAAAAATTATTTATTCCTTAAATAAGAATCCTCCAAAATAAGAAAATATCCTAAAAAATCCCTATTACAAATGTAGATATATATCCTAACATGTATAGGTGTCAGAGGAAAATAAAAATATTTAATCAATAAAGTTTAATTAAGGGTAATATTGAAATTTAAAAGGGTGAGCAAAATTTATCATATGAGTGTCCAAATTAAAGAGTCTTCCGTGTATAATTTAGGGTGCAAGTAACCCGTCATTAGTTTCATTCATAAACAGAGATAAACATTCAAAATCTTGGATTTGAATGAAGCTTGCATATAAAACAAGGGAAAAAAAATCATCAACGTATTGAACAAACAAACCTTCCAATGTATTCTAAAAGAAATTAAACGTAATTGCTTTGATTAAAAGTAGAAGTTATTGATTGTAATGAGTCAGTAATTAAATAAATAACTCAATAGTTATGATATACTATAAGAATAAACACTAGTTTATGTAGATCTGTTCTTAAAATAGAAAAAAATTAAGCATTTAAGAACCATAATACGGATCTATCTGTTCTTAAACTAAGTCTTTAGATCGGATATAGTTGTTGATCAGAATGGTGGGGGAAGAAATTAAAATTTCTTATAGATTTAGAAAATTGTAAATTCACATAAATGATGAGATCTAGCCTTTTTTTTTTGTTAAATTAATGATGAAATCAAGCTCAGTTCGTCTTTAATTGTAAATTCACTTAGGTTAGTCCTTTCCGTTCAATGATTTTGAAAATTTTCCGCCGGAAAACGGATTGCAACCCGTCAATCAATTTCACTCACCCCTCCCCCCCCCCCCTAAAGCTCCACGTGCCACGAGTATTTACCTTAAGTTGTGTTGTTTATTGCTGTCACTTACAGTTAAGGTAACATACAATGACCATAATTTAATAGTACTTTGCTTGTGGGATTACAAATCAAAATTTAGAATGAGAATGATTGATAGTGTTCAATTGTTAAAGTAGAAGAAAAATGAGAATGAAACATATGAAGTTCATATATTTTTTGAACTAAAGAATAAGAATTTGATTCTCATGTGAGGTTGGGAATCAAATTCTCATTCTTTGAACTATTTGTTTTACCCCACTTAAATTTTATAATTTCACTTTTGTTTTCAATTAAAATATTATTATATTATTATTATTCTTATTCGTTCTCATTTAATTGTTAATAATAATCATGATGATGATGATGATGATTACTATAACAATAACAACAAGAACAACAATAATTACTATATTATTATTAGTATGATTGTTTTTTTTTTTTTTTTAAACCACCAAAGAAAAGGTGGGGGGTTAGGCAGGACCCCTACCAGTCATATAAATACGATAAAGAAGAAAATACACAGGAGGGGGGACATGAGCCAAAACCTCCTCGAGATAATGAGAACAGAAAGAAATAAGAAAAATGCTATTGTCTCACATAGGGGATGGATTGAGCGTCCGTGCGGAGGATACCCGATAAGCCACTAGGTAGCTCCTGAGGGGAAAAGAAACGCCGACTAGAACGATGGGAGCATGCCCAGTTGGCCAAGAAGTCTGCTGCAAAAGTAGCCTCGCGAAGGACATGTCGCACTTGAATGGAAGCCGATGATATCAGGCGACAGGCCCGACGCAATAGATAAGAGTAATCCCATAGAACTGGACCCTGGGAATGAACCCATGACACCACTGTAGCCGAATCCGACTCTACCTCCAGAATTGGATGACCAAGCTGAGCGGCTAACTCCAAACCCTCACAAATCGCCATGAGCTCAGCATATAAGATGGGCTTGTTGCCCAAGAAAGATCCAAAAGCAGCTAAGGCTACTCCACGGTGATCTCGTAAGATACCCCCTGAAGCAGCCGGCCCAGGATTGCCCCTTGAGCAACCATCGACAGTGAGCTTGATCACTCCAGAAGCCGGTCTCGTCCAGGCTACTAGTCGAATCGGTCTCCGAATGGTAACCAAAACTCTTAAGCCTTCCAAAAAACGGGAATCCAAAACTCCTCTCAATTGGGGAGGCTTGAAACCAAAAGCAGAACCAGCAAGTCTAAGGTCAGCTCCAACCTGGAAAATAATTGCATCAGTGGAGAAAGATTGCGAGCAGAACCGGTAAGCATTTCGGGCCTTCCAAACTTGCCATAAAATGAAGCAAGGCAGAAGAACCCAAATATGATTGCGGGAGGGGGCACGACGTCTCCAGAGTAGAAGCAGCGCACGGGGAGACAAAAAGCCCAGCTCTCTCAACCCCGAAATCTGCTGATAGTGTCCCCAAATATGACGGGTCCTCGGGCAATCCAAAAAAAGGTGTCGAATTGTCTCAGCTTCCCGACCGCAAACACATCTAGAAACCATGTGAAAACCTCTCGAACACAAGGCATCATCAGTAGCAATAAAACCATGGAGAAGTCGCCAGAGAAAAAAGGATACTCTCGAAGGGATGTGTCTCTGCCAGATAATAGAAAAAACATCATCTCTCGGCCTCGAGCACCGCACCACCTCCCAAGCAGTACGTAAATGAAAATTGCCATCGGGGCTGAGATCCCAACGAATCAAATCTGGCTCCTCACTAACAATAGGCACCAATAAGATCTGCTCAACAATAGAAATAGGCAGAATGTCCTCCAGTTTGCCTCTGTCCCAAACAGTGCCCTGCCAATAAAAGGAAACCGGCTTCGATGAAGCCGCTGCAGGGTTGTAAATGAATAAGGGGCAAGAACCCAACCAACAATCGTACCAAAAACTACACTCTCCTTGCCCAACAAGCCATCGCTCATGAGGTCCTGCCGTACCGCGAATCACACAAAGGCGTCTCCATAGAGGGGAGGCAGGATAACGGAACGAAATGATGCCGGGGTGCACGGATCTACAGTATTTGGACTTCATAAAGGAAGCCCAAAGTGAATTCTGCTGACGGAATCGCCACCAGAGTTTCATCTCAAAAGCCTCAGCCATAGCATCAAAAGACCGAATGCCTAGACCGCCCTCATCTACTGGAAAACACACTGTCGGCCATCTACACCAGTGGATCCGTCGTCTCCCCTCAGAATCACCCCATAAAAACCGAGTAAATAATCTCTCTAAGCTCTGAATCACCGTCGAGGGAGGACGGAGAACATGAAATAAATGTAAAGGCAAAGCAGATAGCACGTGGCGAATGAGAATCAGCTTCCCACCAAAGGAGAGCAGGCGGTTGGCCCAGCCGGAGATCCTCTCCCTGACCTTCCGAACCATGTCATCAAAGAAAGAAATCTTGATGTGCCCGGTGAAAATCGGACACCCAAGATAAGTAAACGGGAGCTGACGCCCATGAAAACCAGTAACTGAGTGAACAATAGTCTGACGAGAAGCTGGAGCCAGCTTCCCAATGTAGAAGCTGCTCTTGGACTGACTAATCAACTGCCCCGAAACCGTCTCATATCGATGCAAGAAGTCCATGACCCGCTGTAAACTACATCGACTCCCATTGGCAAAAATAACAATGTCATCCGCAAAACTCAAATGGGAGATGTCAATAGGAGCGGCAGAAAGGTACCTAACCGAGGGGTACCGAGAATACAGGTGTTCTAATCCTCGCGATAAAAACTCAGCTGCAATAATAAAGAGATAAGGAGAAATGGGATCACCCTGCCGAAGCCCCTTCTCGGACTGAAAGTACCCGCGAATGGCTCCACTCACAATCACCGAAAACCAAGGACCATAAACTGCTCTCCGAATCAAGGAAATCCAACGCTCTGAGAATCCAAAGCAGCGGAGCATCTGGAGAATAAAGGGCCAAGACATACGATCATAAGCCTTTGTCATATCAAGTTTCAACACCACATTGTTTCCACGGGTACGGCGGTTGAGATCGTGAACGAGTTCCTGAACCAGGAGCACATTGTCATGAAGCACCCTTCCTGGGACAAAACCGCTCTGGGAAGGAGAGATAATCCGAGGCAGAATGGGGGACAGTCTCTGCACAAGCAGCTTAGTGATAACCTTGTTGCTCACGTTACATAGACTAATTGGCCTGAAGTCAGCCCAAGAAGAGGGAGATTCCTTCTTGGGCAGAAGGACCAAAAAAGTACTCTGAAATCCCTTGGGCATGGCCGATCCTCGGAAATAATCAAGAACAGCGTCTAGCACATCACTACCTATAATGTCCCAACAAGACTGGTAAAACCTGCTGCAAAAGCCATCCGGACCCGGAGCACTCTCAGGATCAATAGAAAAAACTGCTCGTCTAACATCATCCATATCTGGTTCCCTACATAAATCCTCATCGTCCTCCGTCGTCACCAGTATGGGAATGGTGTCAAAATCAGTCTGATGGAACTGACCGGTATCTCCTGACAATAAATTCCGAAAGTAACCCACAGCAGAGTCGGCAATAGCAGAAGAATCAGTAATCCACTCCGGAGATGAATCATCACGAATTCGGTGGATATGGAATAGCTGACACTTCTTCCTGATCATTGCGTGGAAAAAGCGGGTGTTAGAGTCACCCTCTCGGACCCATCTAACACTGGACTGTTGTCGCAAAAAGATCTCCTCACATAGTAAGGCCTGTTGTAACCGAGCCCTAGCCTCAGAAAAAGAGGCTCTGTCATCGGCAGAACCTGAAATATCATATAATCTCTCCTTCTGAGCCACCTCCTCTTCCGCTTGCTGAACCCGAGAGAAGACGTTGCCGAAAATATTTTTATTCCAAGCTTTCAGACATAGCTTCAACCGAACAAGCTTCTGCTGAAAGGCTCTCATCCCGGCGCCGATCACCGGAGCCTCCCAGGAGTGCCGCACAATATCAAAGAAGCCCGGATGCTTAAGCCATACATGGAGGAACTTAAACCGTGAGGGGCCTCTAACAGAATCTCTATCCCAAGATAGAAGAAGAGGAGAGTGATCGGATGCAGTGCGGTTTAGGTGAGAGACCCGAAAAACAGAGAAAAATGCTGACCACCGAGCATTGCAAACTACTCTATCAAGCCGTCTCCGAGTGTGACCATTAGTCCAAGTAAAAGGACTGCCAACAAAACCCGCATCCTCTAAACCACAGTCAAGTAAAGCTGAATTAAAAGCATCAATGGCCCTCTGAGGCTGTGGATGGCCACCGGAAATCTCCGAGACAGCCTGAACAACATTGAAATCACCGCCCACAATCCACGGAAGATCGTGGCTATCGGCAAAGGACTCAAGAGCATCCCATAAATCCTCTCGCACATCCATAGAACAACTAGCATAAACATAAGATACTAACACAGAATCAGGAAGGATGGAGTGACTAACCCGGCAATGGAGCACCTGACCCATGTCATGCAGTAAGTCCACCGAAAACGGGGCTGACCAAAAAATCTAAATCTTCCCAGACTGAGAAGAAAGACCATGATCCATCCCAAGCTGCACCCGGATAGTCTCAATACGATCTACCGAAATAAACGGCTCCAAAATACAAATCAAAGACAGCTTATGAAGTCGAATCAATTTCCGCAATCTACGGACCGCGGGGGCTTTACCGATCCCCCTAATATTCCAAATAAGGGAACTAATCATGGGGAATGTGAATGGTGGAGCGGAGCCGCATCCGCCCATGAGTGTTACGGTATGTACGATCCGTAATATGATCAAAACCATCAATAATAATCCCATCTGCAGAGTATGCTTAAAAAGTCTTGACAGTGAAATTCACCAGCATTCAAATACTCGAACAACTCTCTCAATAAACACTGTTCAGAACTTTGACCAAATTGACCCTCGGTTCACCAACTTTGACCGGCCTTTATGGCCTCATCGGACGATGGTGATGATGATCGGCCACTGGTAAAATCGTCTTCACATGCTGGCGACCTCCACACTCACCAGCCGGATCTCGATCAAGTGTCTTTAACCGAAAACAAGCAAGCCAAAACTCGGGCATCGTCTTCCAATGCCCCGCCGGAAAATGCCATTGTTTCAGCCATCACCAGGAACACATCCAAGCTGCAGAAGCCTTCCACTCCTCACATTGACACAAACCGGCACCCAAAACCGAAAAAAAACCAATCAAAAAATAAACTCAGCTCCCAGGTTCCTCAATCTTCCACGTTGGCTGCTGCAACGTCATCTTTGACAGTTTTGGTTGAACCCAAACCACAAACAACCATCTCCGAAAAACAGCCAAATGACGATCTTAAGCAGCTCTCCCACTCTCAGCTGCCGGAATCCGCGCTGGCGGCAACAGCAGAAATTTCCAGCCCCGTTGGTTTCAGCCCTAACACGGCAGCCACCACCGACGAGACAGTCGACCGCGCCTTGCTGCCGCCGAGCTCAGCCATCCCAGCTTTTTCAACCCATTTCCAGCCACTCCCCCCTCTGACTTCCAACCTCACAGCCGCAGCCAAAGAGAAGCAGCAGCCGGCCCTATCTTTGCAAACATCACAAATCCCTCATACCGACCCGTTTCCGCCCATCCAAACCCGAATTCACAACCCCAATATCCAATCCCGCATCCAACACACTAATAACCAAACTCAAACTAATCCCCAAGCCCAACCCAAATCCACTCAAAATTTTAAAAAACCCTCCTATGCCAATGTTACTAACCCTGCAAATATCCTTAACCCACATGCTCCAACACCCACGAAATCATTTGTGGATGCAGTTGCGGGAGTCTCGACTATCATTCCTCCAAAACCAATATCTTTGGTCAGAGGCGAGCCGGCTGTGCACTTTTCAGCTGCAGAAATTCAAATTATGGCGGAACCATTCAAGTTATCCTTGGTAGGTAAATTTTCTTTTGGCCGACCTCCTATGGAATTAATTAGAAAATTCTTTGTGTCTCTAGGCCTAAAAGGAAATTGCCAAATTTCTTTATTGGATCCTCGCCATGTTTTAATTAAACTTGCTTTAGAAGAGGATTACTCTAGAATTTGGGTGAGGCAGACATGGTTTATTAATGGAAGAGGCATGAGAGTCTTTAAATGGAGCACTGATTTTCGATGTTCAGCTGAGTCCCCGATTGTTCCGGTTTGGGTTTCATTACCTTATTTACCTGTGCATTTCATTCATTGTAAATCTGCGCTTTGCTCAATTGCTTCTGCTATTGGTATTCCGCTTCGGGTTGACCACGCCACGGCTTCGGTTAATAGGCCGTCTGTAGCTCGTGTTTTAGTCGAATATGATGTTTCAAAGCCGTTATTACCTCGAATCTGGATTGGTGAGGGGGGTTCGGGTTTCTGGCAAGATGTGGTGTTTGAACGAGTTCCGGTCTACTGTAACTCCTGCAAACATCTCGGACATTCGGCGGAAGCTTGTTATATTGCAAACCCAGAGCTCCGTAAGACCCAGCCCGCTGATGGGGCGCAGGACAGATATAAGAGCATAATGAAGAAGACTGAGACAGTGATGCAGCCAAAGAAGCCCAATACTACACAATATGTAATTACTTCAGATCATCGTAACCAGGTTCCGAATAATCAGCCCCCAGTGGATTTGCCTCAGGATCCCCCGCATGATCAGTCGCGCCCGGTAAGGTCTTCGGCACCAGCAGCCCCCTTGGGTCCTAGTGCTTCCCCCACAGAGGATGTTACCATTACTCCGGGCGATATACCGGTGCACATATCCGATCACGCTCAGGCTGGGTTTGCCTCTCAATCCACGGATATTCCTAATTTTGAAGATGCTGATGAGAATAGACGTCTGGGTTGTTGTTGTTAAAATTATTATTATTATTATAATCATTAATAGCAATATTTTTAACAATAATGATCACAATTATTGTAATAAATAATAATAAAAATGACAGTAATTAACTGAATACATTTTAGTAGTTTAGAGCAATTTATTTCGATTTTTAAATAAAGTAAATACATTAATAAAAATATAACTCACTACGATTCCAACTCTTATAATTCAAATAAATAATTTATTTTAATTCTCATTTCTCATTCTGATTTATTTTCATTCCAATTACTAGTTAAAAACTTTTTTTGATACCCTTTCATATTTAGTGTTCTAACCTACGTATTATTAAGGGTCTTGCTAGGTGCATAATCTGCACCGTGCAGCCAAGAATTGACAGAAGAATTAAAAAAAAATAAAAATTGACCACGTAGTTTGTTGGATGATTGGCTGCACAAGTCAGTTTACGGTTACAAAAGCGACATTTTTGTTTTCCTTCTGAGATGAAATAAGAAAACGTCTGGTAAGAGTATTTTGATTTGCTATGGGAAGTCCATGAGTCAACATAATCCTTGTACGTTGTGCTTTGGTAGCTGTTATTGGTATAACTTCAAGTTAGTGGTAACGTGGCAGGTAAAAATTGTAATGCTAAGACCTAAGTGGTTGGAAAAAGATTTTGGGTTAGCTGCGGATTTGAGGAGCTGCCTACGTTACAGAAACTGTATGTAACAGAAACTGAAATGACAAGTGAATAAATTAGATGCTGCCACGTGTAGGGACGCGTGACAAATTAACCGGTAATTATCCGGTTAAAAGAAAACCAACGAACTTCTAATGCTTGGGTAAGGATTAATTTCATTTTTACCCCATTATAATTATTAATCATTAGCACACACTAAGTTTGATGTAAGCCATCAACCCCACCCCAAAATAGTCAAATTGTTGTCCTACGCCGTTAAGTTCAATTAGTGGCCATTTCTAACTAGCACAAAGACATTATTGCCCTTAATTAAACATTAGGTCAATGTAAAAAAATAAACTTAAATTTATTTTTTAATTTATTTTTATAAAAACTAAGATTTATGTAAATAGATAGAAATTTTTTTTTTAAAAAATAAAATTTAGAAAATTAGTTGTGTAATTAATGAATAAAATTATATTTTATGTCATACGAATATAGGGGTAAATTTCATTGCATGCTCAAATATAACAATTACTATTAACGAGCTCTTGGTAAAGCATCTTTTTATTTTCATTCCTCTTTTTATTCTTCTTTTAAAACTTCTTCTTCAACTTCTTAAGGCTTTTTTCTAATGAATCTCTCGAAAAACTGATTTGGCGTTCAAATTAAAAGAATACACTCATTTCAGAGATTGTTTTTTCAACTCTAATAGTGGTGGGTAGAGGTTTCGATAGCCCTATAGTGGTGGTTTTTCTGTAGGTTCTACAAGGAAAAGTTTTGTAGGGCGACTTGTGGTTTTTCTTTTTTGTATTTTTATTTTTATTGGGGAATTTTTTTCTTGTCTACTGGTTTTTATTTTTTCATCTTTTGTTGTTTTTGTGATAGCTTCAAGTATTCATAAGGGGAATTATTTGGATGATATTGATTTTGGTGAAGAAGTTGCCTTGTGTTTTGGCTTATAGATTGCTAGTAAAAGTGATTTATCTCCATTGATTGTTAAGTCATATTCATTATTTGTGGTGCATTAAAGTAGGATTTTCAGGTTCATTGTATCTCAAGAATTTAACACTGTACTTTGAGTTGTTCAAATTCTTTTGTAAGGATGGAAGATTTTTCATTCCACTTGTAATCATTAAGTTTTTTAATGATATGAATTGTAATACTTTCCATTTAAAAAAACTCTTGGCAATTCAAACAATCATTACTCCAACTTCACGCAATTAGTTTTTCAGTTAGCTTGAATGGTTGATAACAATTGATTGATGATTGTATATACTTGCCATCAATATCATTAAATGTCAATAAAAAGACAAATAGGCTTTGGTGAATTTTTTTTTAACTGGATAGATTTTGCATAAGAAGATTAGAAGAACATATTCTCATACCCAATTAATATATTTCAAATTCACTGAATAATCAGAGAAAGGGTGGGGTTCTTTAAACCCATTTTTAAAATAAACCCATAACTAAAATTTAAAAATATTAATTTAATTTCTATTCATTTGAGAATTTCTAAAATAACCCTTAGTAGAATTTCTATACATTGATATTTTTCTAATTGTTCTTGATTTGAATTAACAAAGAGACTTGCCTTTGTAAATTTGAAAAATGTTTGACATCATATGGAGATAAATTTCAATTAATCATCTTCAATCAAACCTTATTTGAATTATAAAATTAATTTTTTAGGTTGGTATTTGCACTGATTATTCCTTTTGAAACGGAGAGGAACTTGTGCGTTCCCAAATATTCATTCAAGAAGTCACAAACCAAACGATTTACTAGTGTTTATGATTTTATATAAACTCTAGGAATCGAAAAATCAAGAGATAGTTTCATCTTGTGACACGATTTTTTTAAACCCATAAAAAAATTTTGATATACCATTTATGCAAATACAAGAAATTATTTTACCGGTAAATTTGAATTAGATTTCTCTCATCAACTATCATATTTCCAATATCAAACTAAAAAAATTCACGCTAGTTTAAATAGATGGATGCTGAAATATGAAGTAATTTTGATACTGACATGTTTATATAAGTAATTCTATCAAATGATATTTTAGAGAAAAAAATATGTTGATTAAAGATAAACTCTAGTTGGTTAGTGAACCTTTCTAAATGTTAAAAACGGTTGCCCATGATTAATTTCTACTCTGACCTTTAATCCCAACCATCCAATTTCAGTCTCTAGATCCGACAAATAAAAAATGCATGGCTGTTACGTACAGTTTCAATAACGTAGCCAGCTCCCGGATTTGATATTATTTTTAAATGACATTTTTTATTTATTTTATAATTCTAAGAATGATTAATTTTTGGTAAATATGAAATTTTTTTGGTAACTATAAAAATATGCCTTTAGTAATTTTTATAACATTTGAATATGAAAATAATATTTATTATATTACTAAAGCACTAAATAAATATATTTGTGTTTATATTTGAATATAAAAGAGTATTTTAATTCTTATGGGTCCATTTGCTTTAATTGCACGTGCCAAATAAAATGGAATTTTCTAAATTACATTTATTGAAACTTCCCAAAGTTACATTTATTGTAATTTTTAACTAGATTTTTTAAGTGAAAAGATGAGTAACGAGGAAGTAGGGTCATGCGGGCTAGAAAGTAAATGCTACTTAGCTGTACATTACATTAAATATAATTTAGAAAGACCCAATTAAAAATGACATATTGATTTTGTTAATAAATTTTTATAATTAGTACAAATCAAACTCCAATTTTCCATTAATTATGAAACCAAAATCTAAGAAAAATATGATTTTCACAAAATATTATTAAGAGAAGACATTACCTTGATCCATAAGTGATCCATAAGTGATTACTTTGATATCTGCCCTGCATTCCAATATCAAAACAGATATCTAGTCTTCTACAAGTTTGAGCATACATCATGCTTCCAACAATAGATGCACAAGGAATATTCTCCATTTGTTTATGTTCTAATTTATTCTTTGGGCACTGCGCAAGGTTGAACTTATCTTGGCACTGCGCAAGGTTGAACTTATCTCTTGTCTGAATTGGAACAACACTTGTAAAAACATTTCTCCATTCCAAATCTCTCTAAAACTTTATTAATATATACTTTGTAAAACAATCCTAACAATCCACGTGGTCTATTACAGAATATTTCAATTTCAATCACATAGGATGCATTTCTTATATTTTTCATTTCAAAGTTCTTAGAGAGAAATTACTTGTTTTTATGCAATAAGCCTAGATCATTAGCAGCAAGCAAACTATCAACATACAAAATAAGAAATATAAACTGACCTTTAGATATATACACCGATCAATAAGACACGCCATTGGGTGTCTGACTTAGAATATTTTTTATGCTCCTAAGATATTTTTGTAAAAAATAGACCTAGGTAATTCATTTATAATGAATTATGCCTTGGTATTTTGTCAATAACTCGCCATTTAGTGTCTCACTTAAAATATTTTCTAAGATTTTAGGTCACATTTTTAAAAACAAATAGACCTAGGTCATTCATTATAATGAATTACGGCTTAGCATTTTGTTGATGATTCGCCAATATGGCATTTCACTTAGAATATTTTCTCAGCACTTAGGTCACTTAAAATATTACAATTTCATTGAATTGGAATTGAGTATGTCTCATAAGTAATTTTTCATGGTCGACTTAATAAGTTCATTAAAATGATTTTATTCCTTTCAATTTTCTAATTTTGTAATCTCATTGGAAACTTTTGTAAAGAACGGACCTAGATCATTTATGTATATTGAATTGTGCATTGGTGTTTTGTCAACCACTTGCCATTTGGCGTCTCATTCAGAATATTTTCTAAGTTTCTAGGTCACTTTTGTAAAGAATAGACCAAGGTGATTCATGTAAAATGAATTATGCCTCAGTGTTTTTTCGTCGAGTCGTCATTTAGTGTCTCACTTGGAATATGTTCCAAGCTCCCTAGGCCACTTTTGTAAAGAATAGACTAAGTTTATTCATATATAATGAATTACGCTTACCATTTTGTTGATGACTTGCCATTTAACGTCACACTTCAAATATTTTCTGAGCTCCTAGGTTACTTTTATAAGAATGGTCCTAGGTAATTTGTAATGGATTGTGCCTTGGCGTTTTGTCGTCAACTCGCCATTTGATATCTCACTTAGAAAATTTTCTAAACTCCTAGATCACTTTTGCAAAGAATGGACTTAGGTCATTCATATATAATGAATTACCCTTTAGTGTTTTGTCTACCACTCGCCATTTGACGTCTCACTTAGAATATTTCTAAGGTCATTTATAGTGAATTATGTCTTGGTGTTTTGCCATCGACTTGCCATTTGACATCTCATTTAGAATATTTTCTAAGCTCATAGGTCACTTTTGTAAAAATTGGACCTAGGTCATTCATAAGAAATGAGTTACGCCTTTGTGATTTATCGTCGACTTGTCATTTGTCATTTGTCATCTCACTTAGAATATTTTCTAAACTCCTAGGTCATTTTGTAAAGAATAAAGCTTCATTCATGTCTAGTGAATTACACATTTCATTTTGTCGACAACTCGCTATTTGACGTCTCACTTAAAATGTTTCAAAACTTCTAGGTCACTCTTGTAAAGAATAGATCTAGATAATTCATGTTTAATGAATTACTCTTTAACGTTTTGTCGATGACTAGCTATTTGGTTGCTTCAACGAGAGATGCTTTTCAGCATTTTGCCAAGACAGTCCTTTCTGTTGATGAAGCCACTTGTTGGCAACCGGTATAATTACAACATGAGTTTTATCTTTTGTTGGATGAAGATTGAAATTAATTGTACATCTTTTTAAAGTATGTGGCCAACTTGTTCCTTTGTAGCTGGAGTTGGACTACATGAATATACTTTTAACATTGTGTAGAAATACTTAAGTTTGACTAGCGTAAGTGTCAATTCATTACCTGACTTAACCCATAATCTTTTTCATAGGAAATGGATCTCCTCATCCCCTAAACTTTCATCATTAGCCTCAAGATCAAAGTAGTTGTAATTATCATCTCCGATAAAGATAAACCATTTTGCCTTTTTATTTTGTCCCCACAGATGGTGTGAACCGTTGATGCAAATTTTTGCTTATTAATTAATAAGTGATTTTTGTTCAAGGCTTTCTTCAAAATTAAGCTTTGTAACCCATTTTCTTCTTGAGGGAGTGTCCCAAATCACGTATCTCCTTGTGGTTAATTGTTTTGCCAAAAACAAAATTGTCAAAGGGGGCTAGCAGGTAATAACTCTCTAACGCTTAAGTTAGTTCCTTTTACTTAATTTATAGATGGAGAAAATTTAGAGTAAGATGGGCAAAGTTTAGTAGTACCCCTTTTTCATCTTATTTCCTTTGACTTTCAAATGGGAGGTCTTGACGTTTATATAGGCTTCTTGAGTTAATTAAAGTTGTTATGTAACATTTTTCTTTGTGATAAGTATCAGTCAAAGCTAATGTACAAAGACACTTATTCATGTATGTACTTGTTTATGACGAGTACTCTTTTGACACTTGTTATGTCATTTAGGTAGTTGACATTTAATGGGCTTGAGCTTGACGTTGGCCCTTATGTTGGTTCCTCGTAGAGTGGATTGAATTTGAGGCATTTTCGCTTGTAGGCGTATTTTGTAAAATATTTATTGGCTAGTAGGCTCATTTCATAAAATGTACATTTACTGGTAAGTGCATTGCATAAAATGTTTGTTAGTTATAGACTCATCGCATAAGATGTTTGTTTACCCGTAGGTACATTATGTAAAATGTTTGTTAGCCCATAAACACATTCTGTGGAATTTTTGTTTACCTGTAGGCACATTCCGTAGAATGTTTGTTAGCCCGTAGGCTCACTCCGTAGAATTTATATTTACCTGTAGACACATTTCGTAAAATGTTTATTTGCCCATAGGCATTTACTTAGAAATATTTTCTAAGGGCTTAGTTCATTCTTTGTGGAATCACTCTTTTGGCTCTTTGTCAAAACTAGCCTTTTGAGCATTTTACTTAGAAATATTTTCTAAGTGCCTAGGTTATTTATTGTAAAAAATAGACATAGGTCATCATTTTTAAAGAGTGGCCCTAGGTCATTCTTTATAAGGAATGAATGTAAGTTATTTTTTGTAAAAAAATGAACCTAAATCATTCTTTCTATAGAATAGAACCATGTCTTTTTTTTTCTTTTTTGTAGAACCATGCTTTAATGTTTTGTCAAAGACTTATTGTTTAGGCATTTTACTTAGAATTCTAAATAAATAGGTCATTTTTATAGAGAATGGCCTAAGTTATTTTATACAGAAAATTTTATCGGACCTATGTTCTTCATGGGCTTTCGGGCCTTTTGAAATTTGGTCTAACATAATCAAAGGACAATTCAAAATTAATGGTGCAAAATAAAATTTTGCACGTATGGTAATGCAATGTGGTATGTACACAAATGATTTTGAATTATAAAAAGGTAAATAAATTATGAAATTATCATAGAATTTGGGAGAGTCCTAGGCCACACATAAGAAAAGTAGCTTGATTGAAATGAAAAATAAAAAATAATAAGTTTCACGTTCTTATTTTACTAATATGTAATGATAGTAAATGCTTTGTTAAAATAACTTGAGCAAACATATAACAAATCTACAGTAGTTCAATTCTTTTCGTTAATACTGGTAGTCATTGTAGTATGCGTTAATAAATGAGTGGTGAACATATTCGTTCAACGCAGTAGCTTAACATATTAACTTTTCTTTTTCTAAATAAAGTTTAACATATTAATTAAACAAGAAAAAAATGTTCTAAAAATAGATAAAGAGAGAAAAGTAGGTAAAACTTGGGCGAAATGGCCTACAAAAAAATAATAACCTAAGAAAAAGAGTAATGCTTTTCACACCCGTCAATATTTTTATAAAATCTTATTTTTGTAATCATAGTTCTATTACTAGAGTAAATTGCATAAAAGAAAAAAATATCTTTATAAATCACTAATCCTAACTATCTTTAAATCCAAATATATGATATAGTTTTTTTTTATAACATTGAAGTAATTTTGAAATAGTAAAAAATAAATTCCATTATAATATGAATTTTATAATGAAAAATATATTTAAAATTTAAATAATTTATTCTAGATGATAGTGGCTTTAATTAAACTATTTGTAATTTTTTATCTTCTTCTAATTTTATCAGAAAAACTACAATTATAAGCAGTGAGGTTTCATAAAATTTTTAAAAGAGAGTTGTAAGCTCCACTGTTAACATGATAATAATAATTTCTTTTTTGTTTTTTTCGACTTCACTCTGACTTTCTGAGTGATTTCATTAAAAAAAAAAGAGTTTTTTTTTTCAATTAGTAAATTAGATTCAAATGTGAAATATCGTCACAATGACGTGAGAGATGATGATAGTGATAGGCATTGACGTGCGGCTTTACCTTCAAGTTCATCTAGCTACTATCATGCCAAAGATAATGCCTTCAATTATTATTACGGATCATGCTATGTTATATTATATTTAACATATAATAATTTTTAAATTATTACTTACAATTTATATATTCGTTAAAAATTTATTATATGTTATATATAATTTAACATAGTCCAGATCCTTATTAGTTGGAATATATATGCTTATTGCAAAAGCAATGGCCACTTGTTTCTCTTAGTTACATGGCATAACGGATTTGTCTTTGAAAATAAAGTTTAAAATTTTGTCCCCTCCAATTTTATGCAGGCGGTGTTAAAGTGAGACTTGCACCCACAAAATGAGAGTTCGGTTGAGTGAGGTGTACTTTTAAACCAGGACCACGGGTACGTGTTGCCACAAGCTGCTTGTTTGTAGGACTATTTTAAACCCGTCAAAGTACTCTTTAAGAAAGTTGTTTTTAGATTCAGAAATCATCTATAACTGAGAGTCATTAAGATTAAGGAGTTTACAGAAAATTGTAATTTCTAATGCTTGTGTTTTTAAATATAATGAAATATATATAAAATATACTTATTTTATAAAGTTTTTACGGAGTGCTCAATATTATTTTCAAATTCCGTTTTCTATTTCTAAATTCAGAAAACACTTGACACGTGTTCGGTAGATCATGTTTTAAAATAGTTTTGAAAATGTAAAATTCATTCTACATTTTTAACAAAGGAAATAAGAAATCAATTCTACATTTTTAACAAAGGAAATAAGAAAACAACTTTTTCTTGTTTTCCAATACAATATTAAGTTTCAAAATGAACAATTTTCTTCCATCACTCACAAAATAATAATAATATCAACAACATTATCATTATTGTTGTTATTCTTGTTGTTATTATTATTATTATTATTCCCAAAAAATCAATTTTCCCACAATAATCTTTTCATTTTATATACATTATAATATTTATGTTTTTATATATTAATTAAATCAAATGTGTAGAGTTTATCATTTTTCTTTAAACAAAAAAATTAAAGAGTTCACCTAATTTATTCTTAAAATTAAAATAATCAAACTGATTAAATAATAAAAATAATTATTCATTACTTAATTTTAAGTTTATGGAAATTATTCCAATAGTAATTCTTTAAAATATTCCTACTCAATGTATTTTACTTTTTTTCATTTTTAATATTATTTTTGAAAATGATACCGAACACATTTTTAAAATTTTAAAAATAAATTTGAAAACAACATTTTCATTCTCATTTTTGTTTCATGAAAACAACATTTAGAAAACAATACCACACAAGGCCTTAGTGATAGGCTTGAAAAAACTCTAGGTCCGGTCCGGGTTTGGTGCTGCCCGAGACCAGACCGAGTGAGTGAAACGGCAACCCGAACCTGGGTTAAGCCTAGCTTTTACATGTCCGGGCTGGGCTCAAGCCCGGTACCTCCCGGGTCTGGTTTTTTGATATGGAATTCTAAGCCTGCATGTCTTCAATTTTTTTCTTTTATTTCGATAACAATGCAAATTTTAAAAAAGAAAATAGTCAAATAAATTCATTCAATCTCAAGCTTTAAAAAGAAAATAGCCAAATACAAATATATAACATACTAACAACGCAAATTTTACACAAATAATAAATAAAAATTGTTTCAATCTACTTTCTAATACCTAAATTCATCCAATTTCTAACCTAAACTCATTCAATCCATATAAAAAAAAATTAAATTCAATAACACAATGATCACACAATAAATCTAAATAACATCTAACATATCATAAATTCATAATTATATATTTATATATAATATATAATATATAATATATAATATATTTATATTTTATTTTTTAATTTATTAAGAAATCGGGTCCGGATTTGAGAATTTCAAACCCAAGTCCTTTTTTTAGGGTATGCGGTCCGGGTTTTGCCCAGACCGGATTGGCCAGATCCGGTCCCGGCGGGCTTTTTTGACACCCCTACTTAGTGACTCTTTATCATACCTTTTTATACGCCCTTTGAGTTATACGAAAGTCATGTTTCTTTAAGTTTAGTCATGTGTATTAGATAAATAGTTATAAATAAGTTTAAAAAATGATTAACATAAATTGAAGATATATCTTTTAATAAATATACGGAATGACATATTGGATGTGAAAATCATTTTTCTTAATGGAGATCAAAAGGAAGAGATTTACATTAAATAACCAGAATGGTTCATCTCAAGTAAAAATAATCACTTGGTTTGTAAGCTTAAGAAATCTATATATGGATTAAAACAAACTTCTTGCCAATGGTATTTAGAGTTCCATGTTTCAATTTCTTCATTTGGTTTCACGGAGAACATTATGGATCAATGTATAGTACCATAAGACCAATGGGAGCAAAATCATTTTCTTAGTCCTATATATAGATGATATTTTGCTTGCTTTAAATGATTTGGATTTGCTTCATGAGGTTAAACATTTTCACTCACAACAATTTAATATGAAAGATATGGTTGAGACTTCTTATGTCATTGGCATAAAAGTTTAAAGAGATAGATCACGAAGGATATTGAGACTATCTCAATATTAATGTTCGTCTCACCTCCCACTTCAACATACTTGGTTATTAGACATATACAGAACTCCCTTTAATATTTTTTTCAATCACAATGAACTAAATTTTCCTAAATCTAACACATCATTATTTTTCTTAATAGAGTAAACTAGATGTCTTAGAGATTAACCATTCATATGTACTTCCTATTCTTAATTGGTTTTTGATAATATCTATCATCTGCATCAATTTTAACCAATATGTTTTAGTCAATTTTTTAAATATTATTTTAATTAACGTGAATGACACTTGTTTTTGTTAACCTAAAGGGTTACACATAATGTAATTTTGATAATAAAAAACATGTGTCTTAAAGTGATTTAATAATATTGTATTTCACAAGTTCACTAGTTCTTGAAGGATAATGTTTACACATAATGTAATTTTGATGATAACAAACATGTGTTTTAAGTGATTTAATAATATTGTATTTCACAAGTTCACTAGTTCTTGAAGGATAATGTTTATGCAAGTGAATCAAGTGAAATCAAGTTGAAGACACTCAACGGACAACGGCAAAATCGAGAATAAAATTTAGAGCTCAACAGATAAATTATTGTGATAAATTCTTGTAAAGTCGGTATGATTTAATTGATGCATGATTTAGTATTTGAGAAGCTCAAAATATTAATTTTTATAAACTAAAAGGTTTTATATTTATAAGATAGAGTATTTTGTAGATTTGAGTATGTTGGACCTTTTTGAAAATATTTAAAATGTTATGGGCCATATTATAATTGATGAAAGTTTGAGGACCTAAATGTAATCCAAACATTTGAAATCCAAAATTGGATAGAGAGTGAGCGGCGAACCGCTGAGGCTAGCGGCTAGCTACCTGAGGAAAATTTCATATTTTCAAATTTTAGACTAAAGTGAAAGGTTTTGAAAACTTTAAAAAATATAGATATTATGCTAAATTTTGAAAAAGACCTCTGTAAAAAATACCATTATATTTAGGGTCATATCATAATTTTAAAAAGTTTTAGGAATGATAAGTATTATTTAGAAATTCTGAAATTGGACCTATTTATAAATTATTATGACGTTTTAGGCCATAATGTAATTACAAAACGTATTGGGCAAAAATGTAATTTTATGAACACTATTACTGTAGCAATTCAATATATAATGGTAATATCATTGTTATTAGCGGCTAGCCGGATAAATCAAGCGGCTAACTGCTTGGTTGCGAGACTTTAAATATAAAAACTCAACTCCAACTTCTTTTTAAGAATTAATGCAAGCATAAATAAGATCATATAACTATATTGAACTTCCAATTCATAAAATCATCATAGATTAAATCCTTATTGTGCTATTATTTGCATATCCACTCTTAAAGAGAGTTTTTGTTGTAATATTTTTTTCTCATCAAATTTATGAGTGTATAAGTGTGAAAAACACTTGTATAAAGAGATTGTGAGATAATTTCTTTGTTGTAAAGATTCATTGACACCTTGAAAGTCAATTGTAACAATTTGAAGCCTTGGAAGGATTAGATAGTGAAATCCTCAAGCTTGATTTGCTTGGAGGCGTGGACATAGGCGGCGATTGTCGAACCACGTAAAAATCTGTGTGTTTGTTTTTCTCTTCCCTTACTCTTTTATTATTATACTTGTTTGAATTTATTATTTTTCAATTCCATTGAGGCGTTAGATTGATTTGTTTTAAAAACTCAATTCACTCTCCTCTTGGGTTGCATAACTTGCATTTCAATTTTAGTGTAACTTCTTACCCATCATCAAGAACTTTTATACTAGAATTTTCTTGCATTTATGTAAAAATTAGGTGAATTTTAATCCCATTGTATTTACATGCTCTTTGAAACTTTTCAGACTTATGTCCTTGGCCATACAGTTAGTTATCATCTCTTGTGGAGAAATATAGTATACTTTTTTTAGTTCTCGCTTTACCATTTCTTTTATAAAATGACAACTAACAATAGTTTGTTTTTTGTTAGAACTATTTTCTCCACTTTTTTATTCAAGAGATAATAGACTTATTATCACAAAACATATTGATTGGTTTATTTGGTATATCAAGTTTCAATTCACGAATGAGCAAGGATGTAGCTAGCATTAGGCAAGTTTCATTTGCTTATTTGGTATATCAAATTTAATTAAAAAATCCTCTAACCTGCATCGATTATTAAAACCATCCCCCCCTAAACTTAATTAAAATGGCTAACAAGAGTTGAAAAATTTAAGGCTCTATCTCTACGAACTTAACTGCAATGCCTTATGAGTTGAAGTTGTGATCATTTATATTGAATTCATTTTAAGTTGCCCCCTATTAACAAAAATTTTGTGTCTGTCACCGCTAATAAGACGTCCAATCTAAACGGCATATTTAGTTGTCATACTGCACACTATATATTCGGCTTTCATTTTATATCTTACAACAAGAAATTGCAGCTCTACCAAATAGAAAAATATAACTACTTGAAAATTTATAATCATCTTGATCTCCTACAAAATCTACACTGGAAAAGCCTTTTATTGCAAGACCAGTATTACCAAAATATAATATCATTATTTTTGGGATTTTATGTTATAAATAATGTAACTTACACCCACCTAAAACATGCATAAATGAGTAACATGGCAGTGACATCCATCCGATTTTTGTATTCTTTTAAGTGGACTGTAAGTTACATTAATTGTAACTTAGCAAAACCCTTGATTTAGTATTTAAAATATATCTAAATATCCTTTTTGACATCCCATGTCTTATTTAAATATTGTCCTTCAAAGTAGGGGTGGACACCAACCGACCCAACCCGTGTGATTTTTTGCGGGTTAGGTCGGGTTGATAAAATATACAGGTTGGGTTGGGTAAAAATTTTTAGTCCAACCCAACCCGTTAACCCGTACATATATAAAATTTATTATATAAATTTTTATATTTCATATAAAAATTAAAAAAATATAAATATAAAAACTTTGAAATATTGAATTTGTTCTAAGGATTTTAATATTTGTATTGTTTTAATTAGTTAATTTATTTTTATTTTCTATTTAATTAGACTATAAAAATGAACTTTTTCCAAAAGACCAACCCAATCAATCCAACGCATAATTTTGCGGATTGGGTCGGGTTAAAAAATTTCAACCCGTTCTATACGCGGGTTGGGTCGGGTTGATATTCAACTCGACCCAACCCGACTCGTGCCCACCCCTACTTTAAAGTTTACATACAAGTGTGGACAATGCTTTACTATTGTCCATACTAAATCTCTTAAGCACCTTTTCAAGATTTTAAATTGATCTAGACGTGATAATTAAATTAAAAGTTTGATTTATTAATATTTTCATTTCAAGGACATAACATGATCCGCCTCTGTCCTTTATCTCAAACCTTAACCCCAAACATGGTTTTGTTTTATGGATGATATACATGTCATTTCCGACCAATGAAACATCATCAATGTACAATGATAAAATTTTCAATTTTACTCCAACTTTTCCAAACATATACACAATGATCAAGTTTATTTATGTCACAATAAAATTCTAGTCTTGGTAAAAGTGAGATTCCCCTGGCAAAATGATTCTTAAGAGATTCTTTAGTAGATAGACTTTAATAAAACCTTCTAATTGAATAAACCCTTCAACGGTAAAATTTTCTTGATTCTTTTCAATAAAACTTTAGTTGTTCCATATAAATGGTTTCTTTAAGCCCAACAATTAAGAATGGGTCTTAACATTCATTTGGAACAATTGAAGTTCTAATTTAAATATTAAGATTACATGAATCTTAATATATACAAATTTAGCCATTAGGGCAAATAAGTATACCCACATAGTCTATATCCCAGGTTTTGCATGCTATAACCCTAAACTATTAGTCTATTTCTAACTTTTTTTTTCAAACTTAAGCTTTTTCTTGAAGATCAGTCATTCATAATATTTAATCATTTTCCTTTTGGGTACATTTAGTAGTTTGTATCATACTTATTGCATTATATTAAAATATTGTTTACTATATTTGGCTACAATCTCTTATTGCATTGTATTGCATTAAGGGTGCGTTTGGTGCCCCGCATAAATTTGTATAAAGGCACTGTTTTATATTAAATTAATATACACTCATGTTTGGCACTAAAACCAACCACAGAGCATTGCACCACATTAGCTTGCCTATTTTTTTTTCATTTTTTTACTTTAACTATAATAATAAATAAATCTTACTTTTAATATAATATAATATAATGCTAATTTTAATTTTAATTTTTACATTATAATTATTAATATAAATTAATAAATTTATAATTTACTATTCAATAATATTATATTATATTTTTTTTAATTTTTGCATTATTATAATTTTATGTTTACAATATAATTTATTAGCAAATTTATAATTTAATATAAATAATAATAAATATTAAAAATATTAAATTTATAAAATTTAAGATTTCTATATTTAATATTTTTCGAAGTAATAATAAATATTATTTTTTAAATATATAATTTAAATTAATCACAAAAAATTAATACAATATAGTACAACACCAAATATTGTATAATTAAAAATTAATACAGTATAGTGTAATACCAAACATTGTACATCATTATTATAATACAATGCTAATGCAATACAATATAATACAATACACAAGCATTAAAATAATGCAATACAACATAATACAATATAGTGTGCCAAACGTACCCTAAGGGTGTGTTTGAAGCACTATATTATATTATTGTTTACAATAATTTATTATTTACGTATGTTTGAAAGTTAATAATGCACCACAATACGCCCAACTTTTATCTCAATTGAGGCATCAAATATGATTTTATTATAATTTAATTTTATTATAAAAAATAAAAATGAATTATGTTATGATAATATTTTTAATTATTTATCACTTAATAAAATACTAAATTTAAAAATAAAATTTAAATTACAAATAAAATGTAAATTAATAAATAAAAAATAATTTATAATTCAATATGATATTGTTTTATTATACAGTATAGTTTATACTATATTATACAATTATATAGTATTATGTTTTTACAATATAACATTAAATTATACTATTTTACAATATGATTATACTATATTATAGTAACTAATAATATAGGGTTGGCAATTTGCGGGCTTGGGCCGCACTTTTTAAAGGCTAGGCCCAAGCCCATATTATTGTCCCTAACCTCAAGCCCTTAAACCGCTTGGGTCAGATTTGGACTTTCATGAATTTTTATTTCTTTGTAAAACTGAAAAAATTTAAATTAAAACTAATTATCCAATAACTAATAATCCAATACACAAAACATTAGCAATACAATATAATAAATTACAAATGCTAAGATCGAAAACAAACTAGTCCTATATCTGCGGGCTAGCTTATTCCCCATCCTTCAATTCCTCTATAGTAAAAAGTTCTTTAGGAACTACACCTAACAAAAAAAAGTGTTAACATAAATAATAATGCAAAAGCAATTAATAATTGATTTTAAAAATAATTATTTTTGTATAATATAGAAAAATTTCTAACAATGTAGAACATTTTTACACCATACAGTCATAATAATTTTTCTAACAACACATGATAGTTTACTCCATAATCCCGTAAGTTTCTTTGAAAAATCCAAAATATTTTCTACATTAACCAACAACCACCCTTACTAAATTGAGCTACTATTTTTAATATAAAAACCCAAGTAGCAGTTCAAAATACATTCATTTCACAAAAATGAATTAACCGCAGTTTACAATTATGTTAAATTACATATATTTAGGCCTTAGATGATACAATAAAAAATTTAAAGCTTACTTGAGGTGGAGTGCTGTGAGGTGGTGATAGTTTGCTGGTTCGGATTGCGTCGACATTGGTTCGTGTCACGTTGGAGTTGAGATCACTGCTACTGCATCGCGTGCCTTCAAGTCGTTGTTACTACGTCACGCGAGTGGTGTTGGTAGGCGTGGGTCGTTGCTGCATCGCCTATTAGGTGTTGCACCTATTTGGTGTTGGTAGGTGCGTTCAAGTGGTTGTTGCTACGTTGTGCGGGTGGTGTTGGTGGGTGTGGGTTGCTGCTGGATCGCCTATTTGGTGTTGCACTGTTGTTGGGTCACTGGCTGGCTGCTGCGTCGCTAGTGGATCACTGCTGAACGGTGGTGGCTATAATCCTTGATCCGGTGTGAGGCAGTGAATGTGGGTTGTTGGCTGCCGACAAGAGAGCAATGAGAGGTTGAGAGTGAGGCTGAGGGAGCGACTGGGTGAAGGGAGCTAAAGCTAATTTAGGGATTTTAGGTTTTGGGACTTTGGTTTTCATTTTTTTTGGGTTAATTTCAGCTTTTTTTATTTCTCAATTTTTTTTTGAATTTTTAACATATTATAAAGTTTTTTTTTCTATGTGTGTGTGTGTGTCCGAACTTTTATGGGAGGCACTTAACTAGGCCTATTATATATGGGCTTTACAAATTGTAAGTCGTTGTCCATAATTTCCAGCCGCATGCTTAGGCTAGGACGGTATGAGCTTTTATGCCAACCCTAAATAAATAGAAATAAATCATTTTTTAATATAATTCACATTGCTAGCGATTGAGTTCCTGGATTGGTTTATAAGTTTAGGTACTCTTAACTAAGAAGACACATTTTGGGGTGTATGGGCACCCTAAAAACAAATAAGGCCTAAAACGGATAATATCTTACTAGGTTTGGGTTGGGTCATGATAGATGGTATTAGAGCGGTTCCATTTGTTCTCTTGAGCGATGGTGGGGCAAATCACAACTAGGACTGTGAGTCCCTAAGTAGGGTGTATGTAACACCTTAAGCAAATCTCATATCGGTAAAACAATGGAGAGATGCTTGCTTCATAAGGAGTGATCCGCACCTTAATTGACAAGACGAATTTTGGAGTACATGGGCTCCCTAGAAACAAAACTGTGTAGGTATTGTTAAGGCACAAAGCGGATAATATCCTGCCAAGTCTGGGTTGGGCTATTATAATTGGTATTAAAGCCGACTTGCGATCCAATGTATAGACGAATAGATATGTTAATGATAAGATCTCGCACTGTTTCTAATACAATAACCTTCATAGGGATGTGAGGTCCTGTGAGGGGAAGTATGTAATACCACATCGCTAGCGAGTGAGTTCCTGAGCTGGTTTATAAGTCTAGGTTCTCTTAACTAAGAAGATATGTTTTGGGGTGTACGGACTCCTAAATAACAAAGCCGTGCAGGTTTTTTTAAGGCCCAAAGCGGACAATATCTTTTTCAGGTCTGGGTTTGATCATGACAGATGATATCAGAGTGGCACTGTGTGTCCTTTTGAGCGATAGTGGGGCAAATCTCAGCGAGAATGTTGAGTCCCTAAGGGGGTGTATGTAACCCCTCAGACAAATCTCACATCGACAAAGCATGAGAGAGATGCTGAGTTTATAAGGGGTGATCCACACCTTAATTGGCAAAACGCTTTTTGGTGGTATATGGGTGTCCCATAAACAAGACCAGTCAAGCTTTATTAAGGCTCAAAGCAGACTATATCTTACCAGGTCTAGATTGGGTCATGACAGATAATATCAAAACGGCTCTGCGTGTCCTCTTGATCGATGGTGGGACAAACCTCAGCAAGGATGCTGAGTCCTTAAGGAGGGATGTATGTAACACCTTAGGCAAATACACATCGACAAAGCATGAAAGAGATGTTGGGTTTATAAGGGGTGATCAACATCTTAATTGACAAGACACGTTTGGAGGTGTACAAACACCTTAGAAACAAAACCGTGCGGGCCTTATTAAGGGCCAAAGCGAACAATATATTGTCAAGTTTGGGTTGGGTCATGACATATGGTATCAAAGCAGCTCCACGTGTCCTCTTAATCGATGGTGGGACAAACCTTAGTAAGGACGCTGAGTCACTGGGGGGTATGTAACACCCTAGGCGAATCCCACATCGGCAAAGTTTGGGAGAGATGTTGGGTTTTGTAAGGGGTCATCCACACCTTAATTGGCGTTTTAGTTGTATGGCGACCCCAGAAACAAAATCGTGCGTGTCTTAAGCGGACAATATCTTGATAGGTCTAGGTTGGGTCATGACAATAGTAATAATAATATAGCATAATGTTTTAATATTTTGTTATTTAATAACAATATATTAATAAATTATTTTTATAAGGGAGATTATCATTGCACCACCTTTATTTTCCCTTATGTTCATTCAATCATCATAAAATTCTAACATGTTCTCTACACCACCTTTCTTTTTAAATTTATACCAGTTAGCCACTTTTGCACTAACACCGTTAAATAATTTAAATGAAATGATAATTTTATCCCTAAATAAATTGAAAGACCATTTTATTTTATAAAAACTTTGAAAAATAAAAATTATAATTTTAAAAATGTCCCTAAATTTAATAAAAATAAATCCCGAAATTAAAATTTTATTTTTCAATAAAAATATTTTCATAAAAAGTATAATTATAAAAATAATTACAAATTTTTTAGATATTATTTAAATCCCCTAAATTATTAAAATTTTGTGAATTTTTTTAATAAATAAATTCAGTTATTTTAATAAAATTTTGTGAAATTATATTTTTAATAAATAAATTCAGTTATTTTTATTAAAATTTTGTAAAATTATAATTTTTAATAAAAATAATTATTAAAATTTTTCAAAATCTAAATTTAATAAAAATTAGTTGAGCCCCTCTCTTTGGGATTTATTTTTTATTAACAGTAGTTGTATTTTTATAATTATAATTTTTTATTTTTTGAAGCTTTTATAAGAGAAAATTGTCTTTTAATTTATTTAGGGGTAAATTTGTCATTTTATTTAAATTATTTAACGATATTAGTATAAAAATGGCTAATTGATACAAATTTAAAAAGAAAAGTGGTGCAGAAAACGTGTTAGAATTTTGTGGTGGTTGGATGAACATAAGATAAAACATAGGTGGTGCAATGATAATTTTTCTTTTTATAATAAAAATTAATATATAAAAATAATTATTTAACACTTAGGTTTAAAAATTAATAATAAACTATAATAATAATAATTTAATTTTAATACTAATATAAAATAATATTATTTTTCATAATACAATTCATACTACACTAAATATAATACTACATTACAATTGAACGAAATATATCGTAATATGTAATACACCAAAATATAATATAATTAACATAGAATTATGTAATATTACGTGACAAATGCACCCTTCATCTTACTGAATAAGCCTTCTACTTATAATACCAACTTTGGGTGCCACCTCACACACTCCTCGCCACAACAGCTTCACTCAAGTCGGAGTTAGCGTATTCAATGACTAAGGTTGTGACAGGTGTCGTCTTTGACTATTAGTGACTGCATGCAGCTTACCATGAGCCCCAGAAACATTGGTCGTAAGTATTCAATACTCAATCGTCTGGCTTTATCAGTTTAATATGTTTTAAATTTATATAAAAAAAATCTTCCAGCTTATTCCAGAAGAATAGTTAACGAGCAATCTTGTAATTAATTGAGTTTTTATTTTTCCCAAAGATAAGAGTATGCTCGTGGGACCCTCTCTGCATCTCAATTCTCAAGACGGTGGGATAATATTATTTATATATGGTGGTTATATACGGAATTGAAATTTAAACATAAGAAAAATACAGAGGTTAACATATTATTTTTGTCTTTTAATATGTGAGAATTTATATTTTTTTAGTCTTATATCTTTGTCCGTGTGAATTTTTCATATAGAGACGTCTGTATTTAAGCATGACTGTAACACATACACACACATAAATAACTTTTCAAGCACGAATATTAAAGTATAAATTTTGAGTGGACACGGATAAGATAAAAACTCTCATACACTAAAAAGTTAAAAAATTATATTAAAATCTATATATATATTTTTTATCTTTTATCTACACTAGCACAAAATTCATATTTTAACATCTACACATAAAAACTTCTTATTAATAATAATAATAATTTTTTTAATTAAGAATTCGAACTATATTAAAATTAAGAATCAACTAAAAAATAAAAAATACACAAACTTAATATATTATATTTTATCTTATGACTCTAATGCAATGTATTTTATCTTGTAGCAAAATGAAATATGTATTTTTTTTTATCTTTTAGGTTTATTCATGACTTTAGTATGATTAGGGATCACTGATTAAAAAATCATTATATATATATAATTACTATCTAATAAAGGATCCATTAAGTGCGTTTGGCACATTGTATTACATTGCATTATTGTACTTGTAATCCAATATAATTTTTGATGCAATATACATTGTAGTTATTTTATATCATTATTTATTTACCTTTAATTTTAGATTAATATTGTTCAAATTTATTAATATCTAAGTTTTTTTATTAGTTATATTAAATTATCTAAATATAATCGATTTTTATATATTAATTGTTGTAATATAATTAAATAATTTAATATTATATGATATTTTTTTACTTTTATATATTATATAAGTATTTATTATTAGTCATATTAAATTGTTAAATAATAATAAGTTTTTATATATTAATTATGATAATATAATTAAATAATGTAACATTGTTTTATATTTTTAATTTTTATGAATTATTTAAATATTTATTATTAGTTATATTATCTAATTAAATAATAATTAATTTTTATATACTAATTATTATAATATAATTAAAATAAAATAATAAATATTATTGAATAGTAAATTATAAATTTATTAATTTATAATACTCATTATAATATAAAAATGAAAGAAAATAAAAATTAATATTATATCATACTATATAAAAATATAAAGCTAATGACCAGTAGGGGTTAGCTAATGTGGCAATTTACTGCAGGCAAGTTAATGATTTTATAAAGGGTATTAAACACACCCTTAAATTGTTAAAATAAGAAATAAATTAAAAGATAAGTGAAATACATATTTAATATAGTGTATTATGTAATAGAGTTTATTAAATGTGTATTTTTTTTAATTGATCTCTTATCTTATTTTAATAATTTAAAGGATTTTTATCTGAAACATACATATATATAGAGGACTCGCCTACCTTACAACTGTGGTATTGTTGAGTATTAGAAAATGTATATTTATAAAGGAGAAAATCGTCATTTTACACTTCAAGTTTTACTAACACCCTTACTTTTATGTATTTAACCTTCTTTTGATTTAATTCCGCGTGTTTTATTTTAATTAAGTATTTTATGTATTTTAGGGGTATCATAGTCATTTCACAATAAACGAGTGATCAGACGGCAAAACGGACATCACTTTTGAACTCAGGACGGTTGAAAACCTTAGGAGGAGCATAAATAGAAAAATGGCATTGTTCACATGTACGGTACTATTCACATGTACGGTACTGTTCACGACACTGTTCATATAGACGGATCGATGACGTGGCATTGACCGATGATGTGACATTGACTGATGAGGTGTCACGATCCTGTTAGACTAAAATTTTTATGCACTGTTGACCGATGACGTGGCAGCATATCAGTGGAACAAAAATCTCGCGTACGGTACATGCATTACACAGAATTATTTTCAACCAAACCGCGTCACTGTTCAACCCGGGTTAAACTGTGTTACTGTTCATCCGCGTGGTCAAACTGCGTACTGTTGACTGATAACGTGGTGCAATCCTAAGCGTCCAAACTATTTTTAATCCGATGACCATGATTTACTCTATGTATCTATAAAAAGGGGGCTTCCCCCCTAATTTGATATCTATGAATCCATTTTTTGACTCCATTTTCTATAATTCCCTCTCCATCTTGTATTTTCTATGTATTTTAATAAATTCTTTTTTGACCCCTAGTTCAATTATGAGTAGCTAATTTTCTTTCAAGCTTGGGTTGAAGGTGAAGTCTCAACATGTGTCGTGAGCTTTATTTGGTAAATTTATTTTCTCTTCCCCTCTAGTTTTTGTGGATGTTTTGACTTCTCATCGACAAATAATAATAATCTTGTCTAGATACCGCCTTGGTTACACCGACTCCCTAGTACAAGGTTATTATTATTTGGCACGATAAACCCTTAGCACCATATTGATTAGAGTGTGGTTCATGAGGTGTGGATTCCCCCCTCATGATTTAATTGGTATTAATAAGGAATATTTAGTCCATGGTGCATGTTGATACGGATTCAGATACCCAAATACGTCAATTTAATAGATTTTTACTTCAATTTATTCTTGCCATCTTAATTCGAATTTTAGGATAATCCAAATAATTTTCACCACAAATCCAACCACCCATTTAGAAAATTAATTCTACACACAATTGAAATCCACCTCCTCGTGGGATCGACACTCGTCACCATTGATCTATACTACAATAGATTCGTGCATTTGCGAGTTCAATAAAATTTGCACAACAAGTTTTTGACGCCGTTGCTGGGGAGGTAAGTTATTTTGATTCATAGAATTAATTTTTGTGAATAATTTCTTTTATTTGTTTTCTTATATTTTTTTTCTTATTAAAAAAAAGTGAATCTACATTTAGAGGTTAGTATTTCTTTTCTTTTTCTCTTCTTTAAATTTCTGTAATTTAATTTTCAAGTTATTTTTTTCTTTGTAATTTTTGTTTATCTTACTAATTCTTTTTAGTTAATTTATTTCACGTATTTTTCTTGTGTATTTTTATAGAAAGGTTGTAATAGCGCGATAAGGTTAGTATCATAATTTCTCCTTTCTCTTTATTTTTATTTGTTTTGTTCCCATTTATTTTTTGTTCCTTGCATGCATGGTCGTGGGTCATTATTACCTAATCTTGAACCTATAGACCTTAAACTAGAAAAAACACTTCGTACACACAAACACGTTAAAAATAAAATGGATTTGCAACCACATGAGAGGCCATTTAAGGACTACTTCAGTCCTTTAGCTAATTTGAACACATCATGCATAAGATACCCAAATGTAGCTGCTAGGAGTTTTGAACTAAAACCTAGTGTGCTAAATTGTCTCCCAACATTCTATGGCTTAGAAAATGAGGACCCATATAATTATTTCAATGATTTTCATGTTATTTATCAAACATTTAAATATGAGAATTTTTCAGATGATGATGTAAAACTTAGACTATTCCCATTTTCTTTAAAGGATAGAGCTCGTTCATGGCTTAATACATTACCTGCCAATAGCATCACATCATGGGAACAAATGGTAACTAAATTTTTGAATAAATATTTCCCAGTGCATAAAACCAATACTATTCGCAGGGAAATCTCAGAGTTTACCCAGAGAGAAGACGAGCAGTTTTTCGAAATATGGGAGCAATTCAATGGGCTACTCTTGAAGTGTCCACATCATGGGTACGAAAAATGGCACCAATGCCAATACTTTTTGTAGGGATTATTGCCGAATGTGCAAGAATGGCTAATGGCAACAAGTGGAGGAGAGCTAATGTCAAAAGGTGCATCAGAGATTTGGGAATTCTTCCAGCGACAAGCGGATAATTCCCAACAACGGAGTCGATCACTCAGGAATACTAGAAGAATTAAGGGAGTAAATGAGGTTCACATTGGCGAGTCAAGTTCAGAAATCAAAGAAGTCAAGGAGATGGTTAAAGGTCTCGCTCGACAAATAGCATCGTTATCAACTGCTAAATCAACAGAGCCACATGACCATGACTTATACTCAGATCAAGCCAATGCCATAGGTGTAATGAGAAAACCATCAAATTACAACCCATACTCCAACACATATAACCCTGGATGGAGAGACCACCCTAATATTTCATGGTCTCAAGGATTCCAACAGAATGGACTAGCAGCTCCAGCTCCACCAATTCCTCTAAATCCTCAAGCCTCTTAACCACCATTTAGACCATACAATCAGAATCAGAATTACTCTCAACCCAGACCATGGGAGGATTCATTCCAGAATCTCAAGAATACTACTCACTCTACGATTGAGCAACATAACTGCACTATTGATGGACTACGAAATGAATTGAGAGCGGGCTTCAAATCACAAGCCCAATCAGTTTCAAGCCTCGAGAAGATGGTGGGACAACTTGCTTTTTCAGTTCAGACCTTGACAATGACTGTTGAGAAAGGTAAATTTCCAAGTCAACCAGTGCTTAACCCTAAAGGAGTACATGAAGCAAGTATCAGTTCACCACAACAGCATGGAGATGTCAAAGCCGTCATGACCTTGCGAAAAGAAAAAGAAGTCGACAACAAAGTGGAGATGCCGGTGACAAAAGAAAATCAAATTGTACCTGTGAATGTTGAGGACTCACCATCGAAAGAGAAAGAAGAAACCAACCCACGAGAATATGTTCCTAAAGCTCCATTTCCTCATAGGTTAGCTAAAGGAAAGAAGGGAAAATCCACAGGTGAGATTCTTAAAATCTTCAAACAGGTAAGTGTTAACATCCCTTTACTTGATGCTATAAAACAAGTTCTATCTTATTCCAAGTTTCTTAAAGACATTTGTACTAAAAAGAGAAACATTCATGTTCAAAAGAATACATTTTTAACAGAAAACGTTAGTTCTATCCTCCAACATAAAATTCCTCTAAAATGCAAAGACCTAGGCTCCCCCATTATCTCATGTAGTATAGGGAACTACACAATTGAGAATGCTGTATTGGATTTAGGAGCTAGTGCAAATCTGTTGCCTTACTCAGTATTTTTAAAACTTGGACTTGGAGAATTACACCCAACTCCAGTGGTGTTACAGCTTGTAGATCGGTCCACGAAAATACCTCGTGGTATTGTGGAGGACATGCTTATCCAGGTAGACAAGTTTTATTTTCTAAAATGCAAAGACCCAGGCTCTCCCATTATCTCATGTAGTATAGGGAACCACACAATTGAGAATGCTTTGTTGGATTTAGGAGCTAATGTAAATCTGTTACCTTACTCAGTATTTTTAAAACTTGGACTTGCAGAATTACACCCAACTCCAGTGGTGTTACAGCTTGCAGATTGGTCCACGAAAATACCTCGTGGTATTGTGGAGGACGTGCTTATCCAGGTAGACAAGTTTTATTTTCCTGTTGATTTCATTGTAATTGACACTCAACCAATACAGGATTCAAGGAAGCACATCCCCATTATTCTAGGCCGACCTTTTTTGGCAACTGCGGATGCTCACATTCAATACATGACTGAAAATATGCAGTTGTCCTTCGGCAACATGACTATGGAGCTAAACATTTTCAACATTGCCAAACAACCTCACAATGCAGATGATCGAATTGTTGATGTGGATTTAATAGAAACAATAGTTGATAATATTTTTCTTGCAAACCTTAGTGATGATCCTTTACAAACATGTTTAACTCACTTTGGTTTTGATTTTGATATTGACAGATCGGTCGATGAGGTCAACGCTCTACTTGATTCAGCACTATCCATGAACACTAATAAATGGAAGTCAAGAGTTGAACAACTAGCACCATTAGAGAAGAAGCTCATCTCATCATCAGAATCACCACCGAAACTCGAGCTAAAACCATTGCCCAACACTTTGAAATATGCATTTTTAGGAGAAGAAAATACTCTACCGGTAATTATCTCATCATCCCTAAATGACGAACAAAAAGGTAAGTTGTTGGATGTTTTAAAAGAGCACAAAGGAGCATTAGGATGGACCATAGCAGACATTAAAGGTATAAACCCAGTAGACTACATGCATTACATTCACCTTGATGAAAATGCTAAACCTACTAGGGAAATGCAACGTCGGTTAAATCCTAACATGAAAGAAGTTGTTAGAACTGAAGTCCTTAAGCTATTAAACGCAGGTATCATTTACCCAATTTTTGATAGTTCATGGGTCAGTCCTGTACAAGTTGTCCCCAAAAAGTCAGGAGTCATAGTAGTTACGAATGCCGATAATGAATTAATACCAACTAAAATGACTACATGATGGCGTGTTTGCATTGATTATAGAAAGTTAAATTCTGTCACACGTAAAGACCATTTTCTTTTACCATTTATTGACCAAATGCTTGATAGATTAGCAGGCCATGAATTTTATTGCTTTCTAGATGGCTACTCGGGATATAATCAGATTCCCATAGCACCAAAAGATCAAGAGAAAACCACTTTCACTTGCCCTTTTGGTACTTTTGCATATAAAAGAATGCCATTTGGATTATGTAATGCACCTGCTACATTTCAACGATGCATGTTAATCATTTTTTCTGATATGGTTGAACGATTTCTTGAAGTCTTTATGGATGACTTTTCTGTTTTTGGTGACTCGTTTGATCAATGTTTACATCATCTAACACTAGTTCTGCAGAGATGTATCGAAAAAAATTTGGTCTTAAATTGGGAGAAGTGCCATTTTATGGTAAAACAAGGTATTGTTCTTGGTCACATCATTTCAGCAACTGTATTGAGGTTGACAAAGCCAAGGTGGATCTCATTTCTAATCTTCCTCAACCCAAAACAGTCAGAGAAGTAAGATCTTTCTTTGGGCATGCTGGTTTCTATAGACGTTTGATTAAAGATTTTAGTAAAATTTCTAGACCCTTATGCAATTTACTTGCTAAGGATGTACCTTTTATCTTTAATGATTCATGTCTTGTGGCTTTTGAAAAATTAAAGCAATTGTTGACATCATCACCCATCATTCAGGCCCCAAACTGGAGCTTACCATTTGAACTCATGTGTGATGCATCTGATTATGCAGTAGGAGCAGTTTTAGGACAAAGAGTTGATCGAATTCCCCATGTTATTTACTATGCTGTATGACATTGAATGATGCACAGTTGAACTATTCAACTACTGAAAAAGAAATGCTAGCAGTAGTATTTGCATTAGAGAAATTTCGATCTTATCTCATTGGTTGTAAAATAATTGTGTTCACTGATCATGCTGCTCTTAAATATCTTCTCACAAAGAAATATGCAAAAGCTAGACTAATTCGTTGGGTGTTACTTTTGCAGGAATTCGACTTAGAATTTAAAGATAAGAAAGGCACAGAGAAAGTTGTAGCTGACCATCTCTCTCGTCTCCATTTTGACATAATTATAGAATCATTACCATTGAATGAGTCATTTCCAGATGAACAATTGATGAGTATAGAAGTATTGCCATGGTATGCTGATATAGTTAATTATCTTGTTACAGGTCAACTTCCACAACATTGGACCAAGCAAGACAAGGCTAAATTTTTTTGCAGAAATAAAGAATTTCTTTTGGGATGACCCGTATTTGTTCAAGTATTGTACAAATCAAATTGTTAGACGATGTGTCCCAGAAAATGAAATTCAGAATATTCTTTCATTCTGCCATGAACAAGCTTGTAGAGGCCATTTCAGTGCTAAGAAAACAGCGACTAAAGTTTTACAATGTGGTTTTTATTGGCCAATTATATTTCGAGACGCTTACACTTTCTGTTCTTCATGTGATAGGTGTCAACGAATGAGGAACATTATATGAAGGAACATGATGCCACTAAATCCAATTTTAGTGGTTGAAATTTTTTATGTATGGGGTATTGACTTCATGGGTCCTTTTCCCCCTTCTTTGGCCATCAATACATATTGGTTGCTGTTGACTACGTATTGAAATGGGTAGAAGCAATTCCATGTAGAATCAATGATCACAAGGTAGTGATAGGATTTTTGAAAAGCAACATTGTTTCACGCTTTGGATTCCTTTGAGCAATAATCAGTGATGGTGGTGCCCACTTTTGTAACAAAGCATTCAAAGCACTTTTGACAAAGTATTCAATCATTCACAAAGTGGCAACCCCATATCATCCGCAAACCAGTGGCCAATTTGAGATCTCTAATCGAGAAATAAAGTACATATTAGAAAAGACGGTGAGGCTGGACAGAAAAGATTGGTCATTAAGACTTGATGATGCATTATGGGCATATAGAACGGCTTTCAAGACTCCGATTGGGATGTCACCCTACAGGCTAGTGTATGGAAAAGTTTGCCACCTACCTGTAGAACTCGAGCATCGTGCATATTGGGCCATCAAGAAATTTAATAGCATCATGCATATTGGGCCATCAAGAAATTTAACTTTGACATGCAGCAAGCCAGCTTAGAAAGAAGATTGCAGCTGGCAGAACTTGAAGAAATTCACAATGATGCATACAAAAATGCCAAGATTTACAAGCAACGAATGAAAGTCTTCCATGACAAGCAAATTATGAGAAAATCGTTCACTCCAGGTCAGAAAGTACTTTTATTCAATTCTCGCTTGCACCTATTCCCAGGTAAGTTACGCTCTCGATGGTCTGGTCCCTTTATTGTTCATACTGTTTTTCCACATGGGGCAATTGAAATTAAGGACCCAAAGAATGGTGTCACGTTTAAAGTTAATGGTCAAAGATTAAAGACATATCTAGAGTACCAACCACATGGAGAGGACATCGAAATAAATTTGAGTGACCCACCAGATTTGAATTAATTTTTTTTCTTTTTTTTTCTTTTCGGTGATTTGATTTTTTTCTTTCTTTTTATTATTCTTTTGCTAATTGAAATTATTTTTGCATAAGTGTGTTTGTTTAACCATTAAGTTTTTTTTTCTTATCATTGTTAATCATGAGTACCATACTTAAACCGTTGCTCCTGAACATTCTTAAACCACTTCAAAGTGTAAAATCTCATCTCAAAAGGCAGATTCAATTTTGTAAAACACATCGTATTTGGGCTCTGCAACCACTAGAGTTAGTATCATATGTTGAGGGTTTAGAAAGCCAACTCAGTGACATTGAGAGAAGTGTTTACGACATCCAGTTGGAGCTTGAGGTAAATTCAATAAGAGGACGATTTTAATTTTCTTTGTGTGTTTTAATTTGTTTTTCTGTTTGTGTGCTTTAGTTTGTTACCCCGGTAAAGTGGCGAATAACAGTACTCAGTGACAATCAAGTTGGTTACTTCAGTTTCCAATAATAACTGATATTTTGAGGCGAAGGTATGGACATAAACGAGATTCTAGCGAAGCTTCACAAGCGATTCCCTTCACTTCCTCAGAATGCCCTCCTAACAATCTATAAAGCCTGGTCCGAACGCATGCGATTGCTCATGAGGAATAACATACCTGTTGACATCCGTTGGTTAATTGAGGCTAAAGTACGACTGATAGGTGAGTTACCTCCAAAATTTATTGCATACATGCCTAGTTGTGGTAAAGCAAATTATGCAAGAAAACGACGAGCTCGAAGAATTTCTGTTGCTTGTCATAAGTGTGCTAGAATGAGTTGCGATAAAAACCCATGTTCTTTAGGAGTGATGTCTGATAACAGACAAGATAAGATTCAATTCATTAGGGATGGCTTGAATAAGGAGTCATTAGATGATATCTTTTTGTCTCTTGAAACGCATCCCAGTGGATATGTGCAAGGAGCGATTCTCCAGTTATGACCATTATTCCAGAAAAAACATGCACGATATAGTCTCAGGAATCTGACTATAAACGACCTTGTTCGCCAGTTTATAAGAAAACTGGATGGGAAGCCCATCCTCGACCCATAGAGGGCGTTCAAGCCGTTTCTGGACGTAAAACTAGAGGAAGATGTGAGCCACAGTCGCAACTACCTGTAAATATCCTTTTACTTCACTGTTATTTTATTTCACTATTATTTTATCTTTTGCATTATTATCTTTAATAATTTTATTTTATCATTATTTTTTTTTCTTTTTACTGTTTCCTTTTTTACTCACGAGCCATGTGTTTTACGAGTTATTTGACACTGACATGCCACCTTATACACAGTTGTGATCCACTGTCACTAAGATTCTTAAATATGACTTTTTGTTAAGCACTCACAAATTGTTTTTGAGAAATATTCCGATGGCAGCTACTCCCAATAGACAATTCAAGAACATTTGTGTGCTTTCTGGATTTAACTATGGCAACCATAAAGAGTTCGTTGAGGCAGCCGTAGATCTTGGTCGAAGTATAGCAGAGAGAAAATTACACTTGGTGTATGGAGGAGGTAACCGAGGGTTATCAAAATTAGTTTCAGAAGCTGCTTTTGTCAGAGGAAGCCAAATGTTAGGCATCATTCCAAGAGTGTTAAAACCTTTGGGCAGTTTGTCTGACTCACCGACTGGAGAAGAGTTAGTCGTCTCAGGTATGCAAGAAAGAATAACTGAAATGCTTAATCATGCTGATGCTTTTATTTTTCTTCCAAGAGATCTTGCAACACTAGAGGCACTTATCACACTAGCATCTTGGGCCCATCTGCACATTCACCAGAAACCCATCGGTTTGTTAAATGTCAATAATTTTTATGATGGCTTTATCGCATTTCTTAACCACGCAATAAAAAACTATTTCGTTCCTTCCAATGCCAAAAAACTTTTTATTTGTGCTCACACTACTAATGAGCTACTTGATCTGTTTCAAGCTTATAGACCAGAGCCAGACCCCTGGACCTTTGTGTTGGAGCGTCCAAATAATGATGGTAACAGTAGCCACAGTAAGAAGTACAAATTAGATTTAACTCTCCGCTTGTAAATATTTTCTTCTGTGTTGCATCACCCAGGTGATGTCTTCTAAACTCTACTTCTTTCCTTGCAAACATTGAGGACAATGTTTCGTTCTGGTTGGGGTGAGGGAATAGTCGACAATTGTGGAATCTTGGTTAAGTTTTTACTAATTTTTTGTTATAGAAACTAACTGTTGCTAACTTTTTGTATTGAAGATGGCTGAATATGGAGTGTAGTGACTCTAGAAACGCATCTTCATCGTTTGAAAAAAAAAATTCAAAAATAAAAATTCAAAAAATTCAGACATTTTCTTTTTCTTTATTAAGTTTTGATGTTCACTTTTCTTCTTTTTTTTAATTTCTCCTTTATAAATATACATTTTTAAATATTTGAGTTGAAGATGGCTGAATATGGAGTGCAGTGCCTCTAGAAACCCATCTTCTTAGTTAAAAAAAACATTTCTTTTTCTATCATTTTAAGTGTAACTTTTCTAATTAATTTTTCTACATCATTTTTACATTTTTGCATACATATTTTCCTTTTATGTTTAGAATAGGTTGGGGGGTAGAGTGTTGTTTAAAAAAAATTGTGTGATTTGTTTTAACATTGGATGACATGATTCATTTCAAATTTTAGTATTTGTATTATCTTTGGTCTTAAGTGATGTTACACTATGTTTGCTACTTTACATGTTGATGTCGGAGACAAATATGAGTTGCTTGAAGGAATGAACATATCATAAATAAGTGCGAAGTGAGTTTTTTAGCTTATCATTTTTCTTGGAGAGTAACATTTTTGTCCATTCTTTATACAACTTAGCAATTTATTATTTTATACACGATCTCTAGATTTCTTTTGAGTTAACCCTAAAAAAAATTGTAAAATTAAAAAAAAAAGTGTGTTGCTACATTTGGAGACCCATCTAACTAGTAGATATGAAAGATTATTTAGAACCCTAAAAGACGATGGAAAGACCATTTTTGATCCGTTTGAGCCTTTCTAGCCATCCATTTTGTGAAATATCCATAGTTAACCATTTTGAGCTATTTTACAAAAAGAAAAAAAGCATTTTATTTGTTAAACTTATCATCTTGACCCACTCCGATTTGGAATATTACCCGATGTCTTATAAGTTCCATCACCTATTTATATTTGAGAAAAATGTAAATAATTATTTTGTTCAGTGACGTTGTGCCAAGCAAAAGCAAAAAAAAATTGTTTTAAAAAAAGAAAAAATAAATAACAATAATAGGTGAAATCCACCTTGCAACTTCAAAAAAAAAATTCCTTTGCATTTTTCTCAAACATACACTTTGTTTTCCTTGTTTCCCTTCTTTGTTAGCCATGTCCCTAACCTACGTTACGTTCTAATAAAAGTCCGTCTTGATTTTAAGGAACTATAGTATGAAGTAGAAGGTAGTTATATGGGCTAAAAAGATGTAGTGATGCATAAAAAAAAGATAAATAAAGTGGGTTGACTAGCATTTTTGTTTGACTTGAGATCGTATTATTTCTAAACTGAGGGCATATTTCTTTCATCTTGGTGAGAGCATGTGATATCATTTCTTTATTATTTTCTCTCAATTACCATTCATTGCAGTAATTATTTTTTTGGGTATAATTTCTTTGTGAGAGTGTCACTATATCCAGTGAGATTTTGGGGTTTAACATGCCATTCTTGAAAGTAGCTGTGACAAAGTCTACTGGTCTGATTCATGTGGATGGTTGATGTGGGTGTATATTTCTTTAGACTTGAGATAATGCTTATACTTTTATTTGATTGTTATTATTAGTCTGATTGAATAAACAAGAGTGTTTAAAAGAAAATCATTTTGGATGTGAATTTTGTTTTCGCTTTATTTGCTAGGAACTAGCAATAAGCTGGTTGGGGGATGTGTTGAGTATTAGAAAATGTATATTTATAAAGGAGAAAATCGTCATTTTACACTTCAAGTTTTACTAACACCCTTACTTTTATGTATTTAACCTTCTTTTGATTTAATTCCGCGTGTTTTATTTTAATTAAGTATTTTATGTATTTTAGGGGCATCATAGTCATTTCACAATGAACAAAAGATCAGACGGCAAAACGGACATCACTTTTGAACTCAAGACAGTCGAAAACCTTAGGAGGAACATAAATAGAAAAATGGCATTGTTTACATGTACGATACTATTCATATGTACGGTATTGTTCAACACACTGTTCATATAGACAGATCGATGATGTGGCATTGACCGATGATGTGGCATTGACTGATGAGGTGTCACGATCCTGTTGGACTAAAATTCTTATGCACTATTGACCGATGACGTGGCAGTATATCAGTGGATAAAAAATCTCGCATATGGTACATGCATTACACAGGATTATTTTCAACCAAACCGCGTCACTGTTCAACTCGGGTCAAACCGTGTTATTATTCATCCGCGTGGTCAAACCGCGTACTGTTGACTGATGATGTGGCGCAATACTGAGTGTCAAAACTGTTTTTAATCTGATGGCCATGATTTACTCCATGTATCTATAAAAATGGTGCCTCCCCCCCTAATTTGATATCTATGAATCCATTTTTGGACTCCATTTGCTGAAATTCTTTCTCCATCTTGTATTTTCTACGTATTGTAATAAATTTCCTTTTTGCCCCTAATTCAATAATGAGTAGCTAATTTTCTTTCAAGCTTGGGTTGAAGGTGAAGTCTCAACATGTGTCGTGAGCTTTATTTGGTAAATTTATTTTCTCTTCCCCTCTAGTTTTTGTGGATGTTTTGACTTCTCGTTGACAAGTAATAATAATCTTGTCTAGATACCGCATTGGTTACACCGACTCCCTAGTACAAGGTTATTATTATTTGGCACGATAAGCCCTTAGCACCATATTATTTAGAGTGTGGTTCATGAGATGTGGATTCCCCCCTCATGATTTAATTGGTATTAATAAGGAATATTTAGCCCATTGTGCATGTTGATATGGATTCAGATACCCAAGTACGTCAATTTAATAGATTTTTACTTCAATTTATTCTTACCATCTTAATTCGAATTTTAGGATAATCTAAATAATTTTCATCGCAAATCCAACCACCTATTTAGAAAATTAATTCTACACACAATTAAAATCCACCTTCTCGTGGGATCGACACTCGTCACCATTGATCTATACTATAATAGATTCGTGCACTTGCGAGTTCAATAAAATTTGCACAACAGGTATGGTACCACAGTTTTTGTCTTCTTCTAACACCGTTCTTGGATTTAAAATGAGTCCATCCAACGGTTGACAAGAGCCGGTGGATAATTAGAGCAGCCGGTTGCTTCAAGTTATTGTGGGAAACTGTATTTAATTAATAAAGATCTAGATACAGTTCATGTTCTTATTTGATTTGCTTTGAATGACCATCAACCAAATCTTATCCAGAACCCATGAATTGTTGAAATCTTTTCCACAGGAAAAAAATTCCGTTAATCCAAATCTTTTCCAATGGAATCGCAGTGGTATCAGGCGAAAGTATTTCTAATCGACGTCAGATAAATTGAAGGCGAAAACTGTTTTGTGCCAGGCAATTGCAGCACACATCGGACGGAGCTGAAAAAAAGAGTGGAAAGATGTGTGTTTGATCTGGTGATGAGGCCTTCAATCGGATGCAACAAGTAACTCATTTCCATCCTGGAGCATTGTTATTATACAGGGATTCATTAATATCCTTGTGTTGGCTTGTTTGTCTTTCCCCATTTTTTTCATTGTACAAGTAATGATGTTGCATACGTGCTTGAACGTAATGTTGTTGGCTATTCTGTCCTTTTTTTCCACAATAAGTCGATGTAACGATTGGCACTTCTGAGGAATATCTAACTTGTTTCCATAACTAATACAATTGGCTGGAATTACTTCATAAGAATAGCGTAATTTGTAAAAAAGTTTTGTTGGTTCATCAATTATTGACAAATCCCACTTCGTTGTTGGGATGAGTGAACATATTTGTAAGTTTTTTGTTTTCCCTTAGATATCTATCTTATTTATCTTCAAGAAAAAGATACTTAAAAACTTTTTTTTGTGCGTGTTACTATGCAGGCCTCTGATAACAATTTAGATCCGCTGGATGAAGTCGACATCAGCCTTTTGCAGTTCACCTCTCCATGTTTCATTATAATGTTTTGTTATATATGATCTATAAATGGCCTTCTGTGTATCTTCAGATGGAGGAAGCTTGTGATTCTTTCCTCAAATGACTGTCTCTTTGGTTTGTTATATACAATGTAGGATCTTTAAATGGCCTTTGTTTTGTCTTCGGATGGAGGAAGATTGTGATTCTTTCCTCGATTGTCTATCTTTTAACCTAACTTTTGATATCTACCACCATGGTCATCCAGTTTGCTTTACTGCAGTGTGCATTAATAACCTATAAACTGACCAACTTTGTATGTGAACTGCATGCTTCATCTTCAATCTTTGTTGGCGTCTCTATCTGAAGTTTGTTGTTATTACTGTCTAAGGCAATCCATTGCTGACAAGAGGTAATTTATTACATTTTTATACGACAATGTTCATAACATCCTCCTATGGCCTTTTACTTCAGTTACCATTTCCGTTGAAACCATTCATTTTAACATTTACGCAATATTTTGCATTATACAAGTTTCCAACATTATAATGTATGCTAAATTAAATTAATTAACAAGAATCTAGTAATAAGTCACCCAAGTTTGAAGTATAATGAAATGGAATCATGCTTGAAGTTTTTAATAAAATTATACCATCTTCCCATGTATAATATAGAGCACGAGCTTCTTGAAATTGCATTCATCATTACCATAACAATGGCCATCAAAGGCACAACTACATAATATTCATTAATCCAACAACCCTAGAAAAATGTCACTTGAACTGTGATTCAAAAGTTCCCAGTTGTCACTTGTATAAAATAGGAAAGAGATTCTTATTGTTTCCGTTGAGCTCATGTGCTATCTTTTTAACTGAAATTAAGATTAGCTTTTGTGTTTGCTATTGGAAATAGGAAATAATAAATTCTTCTTGTGTCTCCTTTGGGCAACTTATGATTATGGAGATTCAGAGCAGTTTGATGCCGCAAACTTCGAGTGCAATACCATTTCTATTCCTTACTCTCAATTTTTCAAGATTTAAGCATTTATTGGTTCTCCATTTTTTAAGTGAAAAAAAATTAGAATTAAAGGGGAAGAGGTGACCACTGATAATTTATAATATACATGCTACTGCTTAAACTAATAAAATTCCAATTACGTGAAAAAGTCTATTCAACAGGTAAAATCAGTATGTACTCTATGGCCCAACTGCTTGAGCTCCATTCAAAATAATTCGACTAAAAAACAATCTTTAGAAAATTGAATCTTCAAGATGAATTAAATCTCCTCGAAATGCTTCTCACTATTAGTTAAGTAGTTGCTAATGTGCAACTTCTGAAGGAATCTTGAAGAATGTCTCCATTCAGATGATGACCTGCCAGAGAAATTAAAACAAAATTTTATATGAGGGCAGCAAGGAGGAAAAGAGCTCAAACTAAATTCTTTTTTTTTTTTGGGAAGAATTTTACTGAAAAATAATGCAGCAACACCATTAGATGATTACTTATAAAAACTATCTTATTCATCTGTTTCTCCTCTGCTCTCCATTTTCGAGCTGGAACAACCTCATAAATCTCCCTCACAGCCTGCCAAACATTCAACAACAAAAAATTTAGAAATGAGACATCATTCATCTAGTCAGCTAAGGCAAGGCCAATGATTAGAATAAAGATAAATTTGCATACATCAGTGAATAATGGCACCAATAACCGATGATAAAGAATTTTCAATTAAATTGGAGGCTCTTCCAACTGAAATTTGTTTACAGTAAGCTTAACTAATATGATTAGAAACTTGATTTCTACATAGAACTTAGAGAGTTCTCCGCTGATTCTAAGGTAGCTTCCCATGAATTTCGGTGAAGATTTCTAAATAATCTTGGGAATCCACTTAATATTTCGAGAATTTAGCAAACTTTTTACATTGATTTGAAACCATCCAAATCTATCTATACATTAATCGAGGGGTACATGAGGTTCCTGAATACCATTAACCATTTCACAATAGAGCTAACCACATGATGAATTAAATTCTTGAAAATGTTGGCATTTCTTCTTCCAACTACTACATGTCTTGTTGCCAAATTTTTAACAATCTCTAAAAGATAAACTCAAAAAACAATTAAGAGTATTATGAATATTATTATAAAAACAGCTGAGAATCATATTATCATTCAAGAACAAAATCAGATGCCATTTTTCATACATCTCAGGCAAATAAAACTTCAAATAATTCAATATCAACAAGTATTTCGGATTCCTAAACTTCGTATCAGTAGTATCTTTTGCAGTATTTTCAAGCTACTTCCCAAAGTGAAACCTCTGCAAATTAACGAAGTAAAACTGCCTCAACACAAGGACATATGACATATTAAAAAACTTACAATCCTCAACAGCCTCCGCATCTATATGTGCCCCATTATAATCCTTTAATTTACACATAACCTGCACTGTCCCGATATTCATTTCATCGGTCACAACATGAAACACATGTACCTGAGTACTCCAAGTTGTTAACAGCTGAATTCATAACCACCGAAGCTGCACGCACATTACCCAATAATTTTCTATAGGTTTGGGCTTCCTTTCATGATTGTAGCGCTCCAGAGGATCAATTTGCTCTTCTATATCGACCTCGTACCAAAACAATACAAACTCTTAGACGTTGATTTTGTAGCAATAAAAATATAAATGAAGCCCGTTTCTTTTTCACCTTAGTAAAATGTTCGTTCACATAAAAATTATTGTCTTTTACTGTGAAGCTGACAAATGAATCAAGTCGAATTCACTAATACGACAACGTTTAAAGCTTCTAAATTGCTTAAGAGACTCACGTGCAGCTCAGCTGCTGTCAGCAGAAAACAAATGCTTCTAAAACGACATGACTATGGCGTTTAGATGAGCCACTTAAGTGATCACGTGAGGAAACACATGCAGGAGTCTGAACTGAGTTCGTTAAGTTTGTTACCAACGTGTCAACAAACTGAATGATCTAGAAATTCTTCTTGGCCTCTGATACAGGTTATAAAAGCTTTGAATGAGGGTCGGTGATGTACGGTTATGTGTGAGTCTTGTAGAGAGAGTTCTAGAAAGAGAAAGAGTGCTTCTTGTTCTCGAAAGAATCTTGTAAAGGCTCTGTGCAAAATCTCCATTTGTGAATTAATAAAAGCTCGTCAAAGACTTCTCCCGTGGATGTAAACAAAGTACCTTGTGCTCTGTTGAACCACGTAAACTTTCTGTTTCTTGGTTCTTTCTAGTTCTTGGTCAAGTCCATTTTGATTACTTAAGTTGTGACAGATTCTATTCGATCTTTACTTAGTGCAACTTGCATTGATATGATCTTAGAAATCCTGGGCAGTAACTAATTTGTTTAAAGGCTAAAAGAACTGACGAGTTACTACAATTGGTATCAGAGCTGCGGTATCTTCAGATTAGATCCAAGTATGGCGTCATCAAAGGTTGATTTAGAGAAGTTCACAGGGAAAAACGATTTCAATATGTGGAAAATTAAAATGGAAGCTTTGCTGATCACACAAGGTTTGGGGGATGCAATTGAGTCTGAAAACAGCAAAGGGGGTTCATCATCCAAAACTCCAGAAGAAATTGCTAAGATCAACAAGAGAACCAGAAGTGCTATAATTCTCAATCTTGGTGACTCAGTAATAAGGGAAGTGGCTAAAGAAAAGACTGTGTCAGGTTTGTGGGCCAAACTTTAAAGTCTCTACATGACTAAATCTCTTGCAAACAGACTCTACATCAAAAAGAGGATGTTTACTTTGAGAATGGTAGAGAGATCTTCTCTGGAAGAACATATTGATGAGTTTAATAAGGTGTGTGACACACTGGAAACCATTGATGCTGCTTTGGATGATGAAGGGAAGGCTCTTCTACTGATCAGTTCATTACCAAAATCCTATGAGAATCTTGTTGAAGCACTGATGTATGGTAGACAAACTTTGACACTTGTTGAAGTTAAATCTGCCTTAAACACAAGGGGACTTCAAGAAAAGCAAGCTCACCTAGAGAAGGGCATAAGTGAAGGATTGACAGCAAAGTTCAAGACTGACAAGAAGAAGAAGAAACAAGGGAAGCAAAAGAACAAAAACAAATATCTGAAGTGCTTTCAATGTCATAAAGAGGGTCATTTTAAGAAAGATTGCCCTGAAAAACAAAGAAAGACTAAAGACTCAAGAAATTAAAATGGAGATGCAGCTGTAGTTGAAGAAGAGGGATATGAGTCTGCTGGTGTGTGTGTGGCAACAGAAAACAACCAAAAAGATAAATGGGATTTGGACTCTGGCTGACCTTTCATATGTGTCCTGTCAAAACTTACTTTACTGAATATCAAGAAATTGATGGTGGTAGAGTACTGATGGGAAATAACTCAATCTGTAGAATCATTGGAATTGGAAATATCAGCCTTAGGTTACATGATGGTTTAACTAGAGTGATTAATCAAGTTAGACATGTGCCTGATTTGAAAAAGAATTTAATCTCTCTTGGAATGTTGGATCAGATTGGGTGTAAAATTAGGCTTGAATCTGGACAATTATGGGTGTTGAATGGTTCAAATTTGGTCATGAAGGGGACTAGGAAGAATGGGGTTTATATTTTAGATGGAGAGATGATGTCTGGAGAGGCTGGAGTATCAGAAAAGTCTACTGAAGATAAAACAAAAATATGGCATCTAAGATTAGGACACATTAGTGAGAAAGGACTTAAAGAGTTTTGGTTCTGATAAGATTGAAAAGTTGGAATTTTGTGTTCTAGGGAAGTCTTCACGGGGTAGTTTCAAGAGATCAAGTCAGAAGTCACAAGGTAGACTTGAATATGCACACACTGATTTGTGGGGGCCAGCTCAAAATGTATCACTTGGAGGTAATAGATATTTCTTATCCCTTATAGATGACTTCTCTAGGAAAGTCTGGGTGTATGTTTTGAAAAACAAAGACCAGGTATTTGAGAAGTTCAAGGAATGGAAACTTTTGGTTGAAAACCAAACAGGACAGAGGTTAAAGAAACTGAGAACAGACAATGGTTTGGAATTTTGCAATCAACCTTTTGACAGTTTCTATGCTGCTGAAGGTATTGCAAGACATAGAACAATAAGGATGACACCACAATAGAATGGATTGGCTGAAAGAATGAATAGGACCCTTATGGACAAGGTAAGGTGCATGCTGATTCAGAGTAAGCTTTCTAAAACATTGTGGGCAGAAACTTTACTTACAGCATGCTATCTGGTAAATCTAAGCCCCTCAACAGCTATTGATTTCAAAACACCATTTGAAATATGGTATGGGAGACCTGCTGACTATGGAAATTTGAAAGCTTTTAGATGTCCAGCTTATGTTCACATCAATCAAGGCAAACTTGCTCCCAGGGCCTTGAAAGGTGTGTTCATAGGTTATCCAGAAGGAGTAAAAAGTTTTAAAATCTGGTGTACAGACCTTAACCCACCTAGGTGTATATTGAGCAGAGACATAGTGTTTAATGAAGGTGGTTTGATTAAAGACAGTGAAGCAGCTGTAGATGAAAATGAAAAATCTAGATCAGAAGATAGATTGGAACTTAAAGTGGAGTCTTCTGTATTAAAAAATAGAACTGAAGCTGCAGATTCAGGTGGAGTTAATGAACAAGAAGAAGACACAGTATCACCTCAAGAGCAGTCAAGTTCTTAGGAACAAATTCAAGAATATCAACTCACAAGAGATAGACAGAAAAGGCAAGTTAAACCCACAAAGAGATTTGGATATGCAGACCTCATTGGCTATGCCCTATCAGCTGCAAATGAGATTGATGATGAGGAACCAAAAAGTTTTAAAGAAGCAACTCAGAGCTTATTCAAAGAGGAATGGTAGAGAGCTATGGAAGAAGAAATGACTTCACTTCATAAAAACAAGACATTGGAGCTGATTAAAAGACCAAAAGGCAGGAGAGTGGTTGGGTGCAAATGGATATTCAAAGTGGATCTGAACCAAGAAGATTCAAAGCCAGATTAGTACCTAAAGGCTATACACAAAAGGAAGGGATAGATTTTAAAGAAGTTTTCTCACCTGTTGTCAGACATACCTCAATTAACTTGATACTAGCTATCAATGTTGTTCAAGACATAGAGCTTGATCAACTCGATATCAAGACAACATTTTTACATGGCAGACTTGAGGAAGAGATACTGATGTCCCAGCCTGAAGGGTATATTCTCCCTAGAAAAGGAGACCATGTATGCAAACTGAAGAAATCTCTCTATGGGCTTAAACAGTCCCCTAGGCAGTGGTATCTTAGATTTGATGAATTTATGCAAATGCATGAGTTTATTAGATGCAGTTATGACTGTTGTGTTTACTACAAAATAATCAAGGATGATCTATACATATATCTCATTCTATATGTAGATGACATGTTGTAAGGATAGAGATGAGATAGACAAGCTCAAGGTGCTGCTGAACTCAGAATTCGAAATGAAGGATCTGGGGTATGCTAGAAAGATTCTGGGAATGGAGATAAGAAGAAACAGAAGTAAGGGCAAATTATTTCTGTCACAAGAGAAATACTTGAGGAAAGTGCTAGAAGTGTTTGAGATGGATAATACCAAGCCTGTACAATTGCCCTTAGCTTCTCACTTTAGGCTGTGCAACCTGTAGTGTCCCAAAACAGAAGCTGAAAAGCAAGACATGACCAATGTCCCCTATGCAAATGCAGTAGGCTGCCTCATGTATGCAATGGTACTCACAAGGCCAGACATAGCACATGCTGTCAGTGTTGTGAGTAGGTACATGACTCAACCTGGCAAAGAACATTGGAAGGCTGTCAAATGGATACTAAGATATCTTCATGGCACTGTGAATTGTGGCCTGACATATGGAAAAGGTAAAGAAGAAGATGATGGACTGAGAGGGTATATAGACTCAGACTATACTGGGGATTTGGACAGAAGAAGATCTCTCACTGGTTATATATTCATGTTGAATGGTTGCATTGTAAATTGGAAGGCCACTTTACAGTCTGTGGTGGCTCTTTCAACAACTGAAGCAGAGTATATAGCTACTACAAAAGCAGTAAAAGAAGCACTATGGCTCAAGGGGTTAGTGGCAGAATTGGAGTTAAGTCAGAAATCAGTGCCTATTCACTGTGACAGCTCAAGTGCAATACACTTGAGTAAAAACCCAGCACACTATGAGAAGACCAAGCATATAGATATCAAACTCCATTTCATCTGAAATGAGGTGTCAAGAGGTACTGTGAAAATGGTGAAGATACACACTGATTTGAACCCTGCAGATGCTCTTACTAAGGTTGTACCAGTAGCTAAGTTCAGAACCTGTCTGGACTCAGTTGGCTTATGTGACCAATAAGTTACGAATGGTTGAGGAGAAGGAGTATGATTGAGGAAAACTTTGATTCAAGGTGGAGAATATGAAGCTGACAAATGAATCAAGTCGAATTCACTAATACGACAACGTTTAAAGCTTCTAAATTGCTTAAGAGACTCACGTTCAGCTCAGCTGCTGTCAGCAGAAAACAAATGCTTCTAAAACGACATGACTATGGCGCGTTTAGATGAGCCACTTAAGTGATCACGTGAGGAAGAACATGCAGGAGTCTGAACTGAGTTCGTTAAGTTTATTACCAACGTGTCAACAAACTGAACGATCTAGAAATTCTTCTTGGCCTCTGATACAGGTTATAAAAGCTCTGAATGAGGGTCGGTGATGTACAGTTATGGGTGTCTTGTAGAGAGAGTTCTAGAGAGAGAAAGAGTGCTTCTTGTTCTCGAATAGAATCTTGTAAAGGCTCTGTGCAAAATCTCCATTTGCGAATTAATAAAAGCTCGTCAAAGACTTCTCCCGTGGATGTAAACAGAGTACCTTGTGCTCTGTTGAACCACGTAAACTTTCTGTTTCTTGGTTTGCTTTTCATTTGTTTCTTGGTTCTTCCTGGTTCTTGGTCAAGTCCATTTTAATTACTTAAGTTGTGACAGATTCTATTCGATCTTTACTTAGTGCAACTTGCATTGATCTGATCTTAGAAATCCTGGGCAGTAACTAGTTTGTTTAAAGGCTAAAAGAACTGACGAGTTACTACAATTACCTTTGAATCTTCAACTGATTAACAAACAACTCTTTGGCCTCCGAAATTATCTGCTAACTCAATTTCATTCTCTCTTCTACATCCTTTTCGAACTGTCTCAATATTAATTCATCAATCTGCGAGAATTGAACTTTATTACAGTCCCATATGTAGGTTTAGTAATAAGATCTATATAATTTCTACTGAGATAGCAGCAATGATTCTAACCACCGTCGAGTTCTAAAGGTTGAGTTTACGCACGTAGGACGCATAAGCCATCGCCAAGGCTCGGTGATCATCAGCTTGCTTTCTGATCTGGCCAGCCAAGGCTTCAAACGATCTGATTTCATTGCCAATGTGAATATCCGAATAGATCCGACTCCGTATGAGCCTAAATCCAAACCCTAGATGAATCATAAAAACAAATATTTCGTCAAAATATCACTACCATTTCATCGCGCCGGCCCAAAACAATATTTTGTTTTTGGATTTTCTCGCTAAACAAAAAATCAAGCATGACTAGATCAAATGAAAATTGTTAATGCCATTTTTTGGTTTGTAATTGTACTTACCGATCGGTAAACATCGCAAGAGTGACAATAACAAGTGAAGAGTAGAGAGGAAGTGAAGAAGAGGAAGACAACAAGTGTGATTTCTCAATTGCTGTATCCAGATGGATTTGAGATGAAATTAGATCCATCGTTGCTATACTAAGAAATTTCCCTACGAATACGAAACTTCCCAGTCACTGAAATTATACGACCGGCTCCAATGGTTGTAAGTTGCTGTTTGAAATATCAAAAAATAATTTTAGCCGTTAGATTTATCTCTCAATCATCCAATGGTTATATTGGACGAGGACAAAAACTGTGGTATGGATAGGCGGACCCATATATAGACGCACAGATTCTCTAAATAAATATGTCTCTGCACACAAAACCGTACTTTCTTCAATCACTGGGTAACTGAATCTCTTCGAGAAAAAGAATGTCGAGCGATGAGGCTGTGGAGGAGACAAATGGGGATTCATTTGGAAAAGTGAAGCAGAGGTTCAAGGATCCATCTCAGGTAGGTAATCTTATTAAGTTTGAGATTTTGCTCTGTTTTTTCTTTATTAATTTTTTTTTTAATTTTAAGCTTCTTTTGTATCTGGGTATCTTATTGTTTTGTGTAGAAAGTAGTTCAAACGAAGGAGATTATGTCCAAAAAAGCTTTTCAGACAAAAGAGATGCTGTCCAAACAAGCCATTAAGATCGCTAAACAAGCCGAGGAACATGAAAGATTCATTAACAAGGTGACTATTACATAGCCAATATCATGTTTTATAATTTGTTGTCGATTTGAATTTGTAATTCTATTTGTATTTTAGGTGACACATCTTCTCGGGGTTCTCGGGTTTGGAGGTTGTTGTTTCCTATTGGGAGCAAGTGAGTGCAACTGTTTGAATATTTTTTCAAATTAATAAAAAATGATCAAGAGAAGGGTAATTTTCGGGAGCAAGCAAGTGATTACAACTGTTTGTTTGATTGAATTATCTATTAAAACCATTGCTCCCCTTCACAAGTTTATTCATAATTTGTTTGCTAATTTTCGATTCCCAGGGCCCCAAGATATTCATTATGTATATTGTTTGTTCTTTGTCACCTTTGTTCCTCTTCGGTGGATTTATTACCGCTTCAAGAAATGGCACTACTATCTTCTGGTAAGTTCTAGCTCTATTATTTCACATAATTTGTAATAAACATAATTTCTCTATTACAACATGCAACTTTAGATTATAGCATCTGTTATCTTCTTAAGCACGTGATTTTTCATTTATTTATTCATTTATTCTTTTTTGGGTGAGAGAGGGGAGTAAGGGACAGTTTTGCTATTAGTAGTTCGTATGGGCAGCTGCCACAACGCAGCTTCCCCACTCTTATCAAAGAAATTTTCTCCTCAAATATAGGGATGGGACACAGTGCAACTGTCCTAAGTAGGGACCTAGGAATAGGATAATTCGTCTTAATTTTATAACATTCGTCTTAATATTAGTTATAAAATAAGGGTTTCATTTTTTAAAAAAAATTATAAAAAACGTGTTAACAGCGCAGCCTCCCCAATGGGGTCTAAGAATAAGATTACTTGTCTTACTATTAGTTATAAAACAAGGGTCTCATTTTTTGTTAGAAAATGGAAAAAATGTGTCAGTGCGAGCCTTTGATTCCCAATGGACAAAAAGATAACTTGATTTTTTTAATTTGACTCCATGGATTTCCATTGGAGATTGGAGAATAATGGAGGACAGGTATGAAAAGGAATTGTATTTGCTCATAATGAATGCCAAAGATGTTGGAGTAGGCAGTTTTCCTAAATTAGCATAATGCTCAAATCTTGTTCTTTTGGATCAAAATCAACATGCTCTTGGTGACGAGAAGAACACTAGTATATATATAACCTTAAGCAATTGTTTGCTATGTTTACTTTATTGAAGTTTCTGCCGACTGATGAAAAGATTAGAAGTGGGAAAATCAACGTCTATGTTCTTGTTTGGCAGGATTTTTGCTATTATGCCAATACTATCTTTTTGGTTGACCTTCTTCTGTATCCGAAAAATGAGAAGCTTTTCATGGTGTGCTTCTCATTTGCAGAGGTAAGAGAGGAGTCTTTTGTTGCCTATGCCCTTTCTTGTGATGAAAAGTTCATTTTGCTCACTTTTCGCATCCTATGAATGCTTCTGTAGGGGCCATTAGCCTGGGCAATAATTGTTTGGCGTTGTAGCTTGGTTTTCAATTCCGTTGACAAAATTGTTAGTGTCCTAATACATCTTTTACCAGGTGAGTTGGATCTTATACATTCGTCCCTCTTTTAAAGTGACTTGAAAGTGTCTCTGGCAACTTTTTTCTTTTCTTTTCCCATAATAGAATAAGAGGGGTTTAAGACAAAAATCAATTAGTAATTGTCCATACAGTTAAATTGTGCAGGCATCATATCTATGGCATGACTTGGGGGGGTAGGGGGGACTGTATGTTCATCAGTATGATCATAATTAGTATCTCATTTAACACACTTGATAAATGTACAAGACAATCATTTATGAATTAAACAGATTTTTTTTTTTGTCACCTGGCTATCTCGGGTAATGACTGCTTGTAGCGAAAGTGGATCTCATAGCTTGATCTAATGACGTGCAATTTAGTTTGCTACAAATGGAAGAACTTTATACTTGTGATTGGACTGGGTGTAACTAGAGATTGACATTGATTATTGTTGCAAGTTCTGTTTCATTGAAAAAGATGGTTTACTGCTAGCAGCTAGTCAATAGAACCCGCTAGAAGAGAAGCTAAGATTGTTTCTATATGGTATAATCTTGAGAATATTCTTTTTTCACATTTCTAATGCAATGATTTTCTTCTCAGGGTTAGTTTTTTTCACCATTCGTTGGTGGAATCCAGAAACCTTTGCAGCCATGCATCCTGAAGGGACTTCTCAAAGAGCTTCATGGCCTTATGTGGAAGACAAAACCTACCTTCTGACTTGGCTGTTTCTGGTTCCCTTAGGAGCTTACACTCTATGGCAGGTTCTCTATTTCCTCATTGTCAATGTACTGCGTCGACAAAGGCTGTTAAAGGATCCTGAAGTCATGACCTCATACAGGTTCTCGATTCCCTTTCTCTTAACTTTTCTACTTATAGAAGATCCGTTGCATTGATACAGCTGCATTCAGTTTTTTTTTTTGGTTTCTCTTGAGCACATGCCCTATTCTGTTTCATTCTAATAGTGACTCGATTCGGCAGGGAGCTCTCCAAAAAGGCGCAGAAAGCTAACAATTTGTGGTGGCGTTTAAGTAGTTTGCTTGGAGACCAGAATCGCATGTTCATGTACATTACATTGCAAGCCATATTCACAGTTGCAACCATGGCACTCACTGTCCCCATTTTTCTGTCATACGAGTTGCATGTTCTTTTTCAAATACTGAAGGTTTCTGCAGCTGTGTGGAATGGAGGAAGCTTTTTGCTTGAAGTAATGCCGAAGCAGGTGGTTCTGAAAGAGAAGAAGAAAGCAGAGATGCACCCAGCACAAACTCCACATGATCAGTCATCAGTTAAGACGGAAAACAAAATCGAAACCAACAATTTTACTGAGATGGGTTAGTCTTAACTGTTAACCTGCTTTGCAGGTTTTTCCTTTGAATCCTTCTTGTCTGTTTGAAGCAATGAGCTGGTTCACAACAAAATTATTTAATTCCAGTTTGTCATGGACAGTTTTTTACTTTTGTTGTATGCGCAAAGTTAAACTCATATTCATGTATAATTGCAATACTCTAATCATCCGATGATTGAAAATGACATGGTTGAATAATGAATTGGTGTCTCCGATTAAGACTCGTGATAATCCAAGGACAATGATCTGTGTGTAATGCGCTGTTTTTGCCTGCATCGTGCAAATGCCAGTATGCGCTGTTTTTGCCTGCATCGTGCAAATGCCAGTGCGCAGTGGACCCTGTACAAGCAAGTCAAGTTTCTTCTTTTCTGAAACAAGCTGTTACAACTATTCCTTGGCATTGACTCATCAATTGGAAGTCTTCCTTTTTTCTATTTCTCAAAATAATCTGGTTGGCAAAAGTTCAACAAGAGGAGGTATTGTGGATAATGAAAATAAATGAATATTTAAATAAAGGTTCTTCACTCAAACTTGAATACATAAATCAAGCACTGCAGAAATTTCTTACTTCAAGATTGTCTCTAATCATTTCATATACTTTCTCCTATTTCATCATTTAGAAAAGAGGCTAAGGTTTAGCTCCAGTCGTAAAGAGCGGCCTTTCTAAGAGTAACTCGTGTGGTAAATCCAGAAACAAAATCCCATGTTCTTTTCAAGGCAGCCACTAAAATTTGTTCGATGGAGAAGGAAATATGAAGCTCAAGAGTTAAGAGAAATTTACAAAACCAGGAACAGGAAAGGGCATAAAGGAGAAAGCAGCTGCTTCTTACTTGAGATGAGACATCCTTTCGAAAAGATTATGTTGTTCTATGCCATTTTGCTGATGAATAAGATAGTTTACACCTGACTCCAGATGCAGTGCAATTTGGAGTTGATGGATGTAACTGCATAACAAACTTCAAAGGCCACAGGAGAGCTCGCCTGGAAGGCTGAAGCTGTTGTCTGGATGGCCCAGTCAAATAGTCCTTTCAACTTCAAATGACTGCAAGTGAAGAAGACTCCTGTTTTTGGTAGAAGCTGCAACTGCTTTGGCACCCGAAAATCCCAGATTCTGTGATACAAACTTGATCAGGAGATCCTGTTTGTCCGAATCAAAAAGAGAGCATGTGACCAATTTAGATCAAGATAATTAAACATTGGAGTAGTGGAATGAAACAACTAAAGCAAATGCCGAATAAGATATAAAGCATGCATAATGGTGCTGATGCATTTCATCCAGAATTTGAACACATTGTTTCATGAATGTCATGGCCTACCAACCTGCTGATTATTAGGAGATTTTTGAGATTTCTCCTCAGATTCAGGCTCACTTGCACTGGGCTCAGCAAGCTTCATGTGCTGCAGCACATAGCAGAGAGTAAGCAGAAGAAAAAAATAAGAATTTACATTCCTCATACATCCATCTGGCCGCACTTATTAGAAATTCAGAAGACGGTGCCTCCTTACTGGCGCAACCATCATTTCTCCGTTTTGAACATTTCAGTTACAGAGTCCTCTCAAAATTGAGGAGTTTGCAGTTTTATAAGCTAGTGTGTTATAATGCAAAGGATTATAATGACCTAATATTTCACATTTATTACGCAAATAACCAGTCTTTAGTAGTCTGACAAAGATTTACCTATTGGTGACCTTACTAATGCCTGATGAAGAAGTACTTGATTCTCTTACTCTGAATTGGAAAGTTTCTCTTCTAACCTGATGACAGAATGAAACAATGCGAAATGACATAAAAGCACACCAAAAGCTTCCATTCACATTACAGAGACGAGTATACTTCTACTTGCAGCCACATATGAAGCAAAGAAACGGTGATAACGAATGACCAAGGTAGCGTATTTGCATGAATTATACAACCTAAGACAATTGCTTTCACAAGCATCAACAAAACTCTGCACAGATTCTGGAAATTGGTCCACTTACTGTATCTTCAAGTATCTTAACCAGCTCTGCATTTCTGACACGTGCAAGTCTTTCTGGCCTCTTCTACTGACTTTCTTTCTGCTAGTGGTGAAGCCTGTGCAAATATGAATGTTCATCAGCAACTTATTTCACATGTTCTATCTCTAGGTCACAAGTCAATATTATCAGCAAATCCATTCATCAACATAAGTTAAAATAGTATGTTCTTCCAGATAAGCTTAATACCTACAAAAAGGTATCAGCTTAACAAGTCAAAAAACAGATAAACCCCTGATGAATTAAATACTACAAGTCTTAATTATCTGTATCAATGCATCAGAATTTAAGATTTTCTTTCAAGCAAACATCATAATACTTATTTGCTCATATTGGAAGTAAAAATTAAACCTACCTTCTCGATCAAATCCAACACATATTGGTTATCAACAAATTCTATGTAATTCCAATTGATTTCATCTTTTATATACTCTTCCAGTTCCATGTCAAGAATACCATAAATCCTACTTAAGAATTTGTCATTTTCTGATAACTATGCTTACAAAGTGGATACAGTCCAAAAAGAGGATAGGAAGTTTCCCTACCAATCAAATAATCAAGAATATACAGTTTTAGCCAAGGCATCAGCAACAGGATCGACAGAACTTGTAATGACCTCTTCTTGTGTTACCATTACACGCTTTATCGCTGCATTTTCCATGCTCCCAGTATCAAACCCACAGTACAACATAGACTAATAAAAAGAACTTAAAGCCAACAAAAAAAATGGACATACGATCAGAAAGAATGTCCCACACACAAAGAAGGAACATATGGAACGTGCCCGAGAAGTTCAGCTGTCAAACTAAGAAACCAAATTTCCCACCATTGATGACAGAAGAGTCAACATCCTCTTTCTTTGAAATTTCAATGCTTCCAAGAGGAAGAACTGCAGCTACAACCCTAAATTATCTGTTATAAAAAAATATGAAAGTAACAGCAACTAACACACTAATTGACGAGAATAATGTAAACACTAACCTTTTCTTCCTCACTGATTCCAACAATACTCATGGACGTTCTGGTTGCAAGATATTCCTGGGTATCATCTACTCCATCCAGTTGGACTGAAGTAATGGAATGATTTAGGGTCTCCCAACTTAAACATTTCACCGATCAGGAAATCTAGAGGGCCAATAATCAACTATAGCTTATAACCAGAATGAGCAATCCTAACTCTAAAACTGATAACGAACAGAGCACATGTCAAAATAGACATCAGCATCAATGCCTCAGAAGGTGATGGACAAAAATGGTAAAAGCGACGATAAATTCTTCCAGGATCTGAAATTACAAGGCCATTCAAGCAAATATAAGTTTGTACAGTTGCAATGGATGCCCTCCCATTCTTGTCACAAAAATGGTTAAAGCGACGATAAATTCTTCCAGGATCTGAAATTACAAGGCCATTCAAGCAAATATAAGTTTGTACAGTTGCAACGGATGTCCTCCCATTCTTGTCAAATTGAAGCTCAACAAACTTACCAAATCAGATCCTCAAAGTAGAAACTGAAGTAATTTGTAATTCTGTCTCTGTTTCTATTGAGTTTGTATGAGAATTATAATAATTTGAAATATTTTTTTATAATCGATAATGAAAAAAATAACACATTTGTATATATAAGTCAGTCGGAGTATGGTAAAAATCATTTGGCATAACAAATTTTCTTCATCTACATCAAGAGAGTGGTTAATGCCCAAGGAATTTTAAATTCTCTTAAACAAACGGAATCACTACATTGATTTTGTAGTCAAAACAATAATTTGACATTAAAACAAAACATGTCACAAACACATGCATAATTACAAGACATTTAGATGCACAAACTAACAACAAATATAAAACAAACCATTAGTGTTTTTACCTTGTATTGCATGGAAAAACATTGGTTGACCATATTTAAAAAAGAAAAAAGAGAAAAGCCACATGCAGAAAAGGGTATGAACATATTTCTGTCTGAAGGGCCATTTGCAATCTTAGTGCAGCACATTAGTGAACCCATCTCACAACTTTGGCAACCACACTGTTTAAAATAATTCACTCGTAACCACAGCAATCTTCAATCAGCATATTTATGTCCTTGAGGATTAATACCCTTTCATACAGATTCAAGAGCATACTCAAGTCACTTCAATCTAATTGTTTCATTCGGAAATATTACATTGGGGTTTCGAATGTGGGGATTGAGTGCTGCCAATTCCTTCCACTTGGCTCCAGTACCATGAATACGGGATGAGATACTCCAAAAAGTATCACCAGGTTGCACTGTTGTTGTCAAAGGGGTTGCTGCAGATTTTGAAACAGCCTTTGACTTCATTACTGGATGCTTATTGCTCTTCCCCATTCCATTAGCCAGCAACCAGCGAGAACCAGACTGTTGTTGAGTTTTGGTACCCCAAAGCTTCTTCTTACTAGGTTCAGTCTTCAGACCTGCAACATGGATGTCAGTGATTCTGTATTGTGGAATCCCTTCGTCTTCAGAAATTTTTTCTTCTTTCACCTCCTCAGGTACCTCTTTCACCACTGACTCTGACTCATCATCTTCTTCATTGTTATTCCTTAGCTCGGAGACTGTGCTATATATTTTGGGTTTTGGTGGGACAAAAACTCTCTCTACCTGAATAAGGGAAAGCATTGGTGCACCAACTGGCTCATAGTTTCTCAAAGGATCACGAAGTTGCACCATTACTGCTACGGTGAAGTTATTCCCCAACAAACCACACTTTCTACCAGATCCTTTTCCCCGCTTTCTCTCCCCCTTTGACCCCCCACGAATCAAGTCCAAAGAGGTAGCATGATGTGCTGCAAGGATCTTAGAAGTCCGCTCGCTAATTTGATCTTCATCATAAATGTCACCTGAATCTAGCCTCATCCATTCATCAAGAGTTAGAGAGAGACCCATTAATCCATCAATTTCATCACCAGTGTCTTTTATATCCAACAATTGCAACCCAGCAGTTCCCTCCAAGCCAAGGGACCCAGTAATGTTAACCGCCTTGCCCTGAAGAGCTGAAATTTGCCCAATAGACTGTGTGCTGATGTTTGAAGGTGCATCCTCATCCGACATGCCAGATTGTATTCTCAACCCCTCAATTGAAAGGGCCTCAATCTTATCCATAGCCAAAGGAGCAAGATCTTCTAGGGATACATATTCCGAGCCCATCTCATTTCCAAATGATGTAGAACTGAACTCACTGGATCTGGCTCCAGATGATCTCCCTTTAAATCCCTTTTGCACATTGGATATGTCTTGCCCAAACTCTGATTCATGTTGCAAAATGTACTGACTATGCCAATGAAAGAAAAAAAAAAAAAATTGATAAGAAAGGTTAATTTAGCAGAACTCATTTAAGAGAAACAAATTGTGAATCCAAATGCCTAATAATCAGATAAAATCAGCTAACAAACCTCTCAGGTCCCTCTAGAGTTGGTGCAGCTTCCCATGCTACTTGTTGCATTGTCTTCCCAGTTATATCTTCCAAAGGCATCAACTTATTTGCTTGCATAGAAAGCTTTTCAATACCAACAGATGCTAATCCCTGTAGTATTTCCATTATACCAGACCCCATTTCTGCAGGCACCACAACTGGGCTAGAAACCTGCATAATCAAGCTTCCACCGTTTTTAGCATTGCTAAAATTTGAAGGATTCATTGACCGCAAAAATCCTCCATTCTTTGTCTGAAGAAATGGACCCAACCCTTCTCCAAGCGGAGGCAGTTCCAGCGGCTCTCCTGGAGGCATATCAATTGGATTGTCAAAGCCAGTAGAGTTTTTATGTGGAGAACCCTCAAAAGCCTTCTCATCCAGCCCCCACTCACGCATTAAAGCTTCTGTCTCCAAATCTTCTAACACCGTTGCCCTCAGTTTGCTCTTTGCATCCTGAGTTGCCATCCGATGCTCCTCCTCAGCAGCTTGAATGGCAAAAGAAAGTTCAAACTCATCGGATAAAACCACCAAATCAGGAGCTGTTGGAGCATTGAAGCCACATTCGGCTTGGTCCTCATCACCTATACCAAAATCAAATAGAGAACAGCCACTAGTTAGTGTATCCTTCTCAAATTGCCTTAACAAACGCTCCCTCGGGGACTCAGCCTCACTCTCAGAACTCAAGCCAAATGGACTATGCTCAATTCCCAGCATGTTCAAGAACTCACTTGCCACAGACTCAGTGACATCATCCAAGCTACGTGACCTTCCCAACCTGTTTGCTGTAAGATCCATTTTTACTCCCATATAATTCTCTTGGGCATCAGGAGAACCTAGAGCTTCTCTCTCCAAACTGGACACACTAATCAAAGCTGACTCTAATTCTTTCACCAGTGAATCTTTGGAGCATATGTCATCCACTTTGGCGCCACAATCAAGCACCACCTGCTCACTGCAGCCTTGTCCATCTTGGCAAAGCTCATTTCCCTCTTCAAAAGCTACTTGGGAAGAAGTGTCAGCTTCAGCACTTTCTGCTACAGAATCAGCAGCAGCTTTTACAGCATCTTCCTCTAACTTCACTTGTTCGTCCAATAACAATTCTATCCCTTGATCAACCACAGAAAACTCACTCTCTTCGCATTCATTTTCAACATTATCATTTCCAGACTTGGAAATGAAATGAGAATCACGTTTGAGGGGCTCAACATGTTCAGTGAAGACATTATATTCAGAGGAATCCAATTTTTCTTCACCAAATTTTTGATATAGTGTACTCACCGAAGTGGCAAGTTCTGATTTTGATATTGGCAAAACCTGATGAAGAACTTTTATGTCCTCTACGGATTGAGATGACGCATGAGACCGCTTGTTAAACTTACCAGGAATGCTTCCAACATGCTGTATTGGGTGTTTTCCATAATGTGGACCAAATTTAGTAGCTGGCTTCAACATAGTCAAGTTGTTCTTCTTCATATTCAACACCTGGTAATCACTTGGATTATTTTTGCTGGGATGATTATCTCCAATTACTGTATACCCAAAACTAACATTCATCGTAGCACCTTTAGCTTTTCCCGATAACTTAAAACTTGTAGTCCACTTACCAGAGCTCTTCTCCTCCTCCAGTTCTTCCAATGTAAGAGGAAGCAACCTCGTGAGGTCAACCCGATGCTTACCCAAATCAAGTTCTGGTGCTTCAAACACAGAAGCATAGAGCAAGAAATGCTTGGCCTCATACTTGGCTGAATGGTGGGGTCCACTCCTACTACCATAAACCAAGCACGTGTGCGTCAACTTCTCTTCAAATTCAACGGCTCCATTGCAAACCTTGGCTGGACAAGTCTCCAAACCCCCATCCCGCCTCTTCCAGTGCACAACAAGACTAATATCATTAAATCCCAGGGGCAACCCTTCAATAGAATGCACATGAAGTGAGAAACAACAGCTAAATCTACGGTTTTTGACACTAGAAAAGGCCTTCAAAGGCTTCCAATTCCATATGGACCTCTTATCCTTGTGAGAAGGGTCCTCATTACTATTGTATTTGAACTTTCCTTTGGTATCAGGCAACGGAAATTTTCCAGTGGATTTGGACCTGGACTGATTATTGGATATAGAACTCGAACTCGAGCTTTTATTTTCTAGATAAAGAGCTTTGCTTATAGCTTCAATTTCATCTAACAACTTCACATTACTTGAACCATCGCCTATCTTCTTCCCACCTTCAACTTTCGACAACATGATCTTTACTCAAACAAATTACAATCCACTGGGTAATTAACGTTTTTGCTTCTACACGATTAAAATACAAAACCCAGAATTGCAATTCAAAAATTATATTAAAAAACATAGAAAAATTTTGAAATTCTAAATTATTGGATCAGAGACATCGTCTCTCTTTCTACTATCAACTTACAACGAAAGATTTTGATCTATTCAACTCTTAATGAAAGAACTTAAAAAAAAAAGGAATATAGGGTTAACTTACAGAAAGAGTTAAGGTTTCTGGATTGCCGCTGCCCAGTCTGACTCTTAATTTCAAAATCAAAATTATATTTTTTGTTTTAGTCTACTACTGTAGATTTACGGATGTACTTGGTATTTAACGATGGCACCCTTATCTTTTGTGAAATGTTGTTTCCAACATTGAAAATTTTCCATTTTTTAATTTGAGTAATGATAGATATTCAAATTTTTTGTTCTAAATTCTATCTCAAATGGTCTGTCATTCATTAATTAGTTGGTAATTCTTTATAAGATTAAAGTAAGTTAATTGAATTATCCTCACTAACTAATTGATTAATATTTCATCACTTGAGATAGTCTTTTAAAAAAAATAATTTGGGATGTGCAACATTATTCTTTTTTTTTTTCCAACATGTCATTTGACATTTTTCTCCTTTACTTGCTTATAGCCCCTTGAGCACTTCTCAAATCTACTACTATACCCCTTTCACAAAAATTAATAATATTAATATTGGTAACAATAAAATCAATAAAGCAGTTGCTACGTTGGAGCCAACGTAGAGTAGCCTCCAAAACCGTTGGATGTCCGTAGCTGAATCTAAAATAATTATAACAACGTGCATCCAACAATTCAAGAGGATGCTCTACCTCGAACTTGCTTCAAAGTAGCTGAACCCAATCAATAATGACAGAGTTATAAATATCTTGTATATATAAATCTATGCAGATTGATGTGACATAAAAAGATTAGTTAGGTAAAACTATTATGTGGCTGCATAATAAAAAAAATAACTATTATCATTTTTTAGTTTCTCTTGCATCACATCAATTTGTACTGACTTATTTACATGATATATTTATAATTTTATTATAATTAGAAGATTAGTTATATAAAACTATTATGAGGCCAAATAATTGAAAAAAAATAACTGTAATTCTATTATTATTGAAAATCAATATCTACAATGTTAAGATAAATCTCTACTGTTCTTCCTTATATTTTATTTTATGTAATAATCTGTTATAGTAGAAAATATGTTGCATGAATTATAAAAAAATTGAAAAGCAAAATGAATATGGATCATAACCATTTACTATGCCTCATAAGGTACCAGAGTTATCGACTACGCCTTATGTGGGTTTTATAACTCGTAGGGCACCAGATCACTTGCTACGCCTCATAAGACACTACGATTACATGTTACACCACATAGGGCACCCGAATTACTTGCTATTCCTCTTACACAAAAGGCATGGAAATGTCTAAAGGACTTTGATTAGTCTAAGACGATGGCCTAGGGTCCACATATCAAACTCCACAAAGGAGGGTCTCTAGTGAAACAAAATGTTATAATTCACAAATAATGAAGTCACAGAAAAATTGTTGATACAATTAAGTGACTATTTGGTATGACTTATCTAATGGGTATAAGTGTTTATTTAATCTCATAAGCTCTTATCATAATTTTTATTGTTGTTTGGTTATTTTTTTAGTAGAGCTTTTAAAGCTTAAATAAGTTATTTTGCCTCTACTAATAAAAACTCAAATTTTGACCTTTTGGGAGTAGAGATTGAAAAGTTTTTTTGAAATGTTAAAATATCTAAAATATCATCTACTTATTTGATAATCTTATTTTATTCTTTTCATGCCATAACTTAAAAAAATTGTCTATTAAAGTAATTTCAAGATTTTTAATAAAAGCTCTTATTGACAACTAAACAACTAAATTTTTTTATGTAAAAACTCTATTTGTAAAAGCTCTACTGCCAAAATCTCTACTTAAATAAGCTCTAATTGAAAAGTTGTACCAAACTGAGGAATAAATGTGGCCCATGTACAAGTCACCTAGTTGGTGCCTGCTAAGAACCCAATCTGATAATGAAATCATTATGCTTTTTCTCTCAACGATATGGGTTAATTGTTGAATCATATAAATTTAAGTGTTATTTATTATCTGAAGTATTTAAATATCTAGTGACTAGATTTCTACATTTAACAATAAGTTTGACAAAATTTTAAATGCTGTTGGATTATGTTCTTATTAAAATAGCGAACCTTAATATTCTACTTTAATGAGAATATGTATAGAGCACCTGTTTCCTTAGAATATCTGTTAATTTCATTTTTTGGGGCCAAATAAAAATGGGATTATATCTTGATTTATAATAGGGATGACAATAGGGAGGAGTACGGTAGCCATCCCCAATAATGTATTTATATCTCTATACCTCTTTGTCCTCATTAAAATTGCTTGAGGGGGAGGGGATGGCAATTCTTTAATAATAAAAGGAGATTTCCAAGAATACTCAATCCCTAAATAACTGATATTTTTATTTTTTAAACTTAATTTAATCATATTAAAGTAAAAGTATAACATCGTATTACCAACACAAAGACATCAAAATAAGCATATTAAAGTAATTAAAATTATTTCCATTAAACTAAGTCAGTGTCATCAATATTATAAGATAATCTATGAAATTAAACAAAAGTAGACCTTCAAAGTTGAATACATACATAAAAATCACACAATATAAATCATAAATAAAAGCATCTTCGTTAATCTTCAAGTGTTTAAATTAGTTATTATTTATATTATTTTTATACATATTATGATACTTCTTATTTACATCCATACTATTACAACTTAAATTTAAATATCTTTACTAAAACTTTTAGAAGAAATAAAAAAAAATTAAAAACTAAAATTAGAAATGGGGAAATAAGGATGGAAATTTCACCAAATCTTCATTCATTCCTTCCCCGAATAAGATGTTGGATATAAAATTATTTTTATCCCATCTTCAAATAAGAAATTAGATATGAAATTGTCTCTGTACCAGCAACCTCCTCATATCCAAAGCAACAAGATCCCTCCAACCCCTCATCAACATAACAGTGCATAAATGCTCTAGAAAGTATAGTTAAAACTCTAAATTTTTCCTTAATTTAAAGAATCTAATTTATCTTCACAAAATTACATAATCAAACTTAATCTACAAATAACTCTAAAACCTTATTCATAAACATCCAATCACTCAAAACATTAAATTTGATTTCATAAACACTCAATCAAACCCAATTTACACTGTCATAGCCACTATAGCTACTAATCTTCGTTGTTGTTGTGGCTTTCACCAACCTCATGGTTAGCTGAACCACCACAAGACTCCTCCATGGCTATCTTCATGGCTCTATGCATGTTTTTATCCATTACCCCAGATAATTGAAGGATTTGATACAAATTATGTGTTGATTTTATGAACCCTACAAGTTTAGAGAGAGATACGAAAGAAGATAGTGGGATGTATTTTTATTTATTTTTGGTTTCAATGGCTATGAAGTATGATACAAATTGTGGTTAGGGCCAAAACCGTTAGTGGATTTTGTTTTGAAGTAAAGATTTTATTGGGTTTATTGAGTTTTGATTTTTTAAATTTTATTTTATTATTTACAATAATGTTAGAATTTCAACATTTTCTAATGCTATATTTTACTCATTTATTCAATGATAGAATTCATATGTTGTAAAGTTACTTAATCACCATATAATGAAGGAATTCCACATCAGTTGAAATTCAAATTAGAACTTAGATGCTGGAATGCTTATCATTGCTTTTATTATTCATAGTGCAAAGTCAAAAATGTCCTTTGAATTTAAAGCTAAAATGATCTACTTAAATTATGTTAAATATTCTAACAGTATTAAAATTTTAGTGAATGATTAATACAAATTATAAACTTAGAAAAAATTTAAACAAATTCAAATTTTTATACTAACTTTGATAAAAATAAAACTTGGGGTGCATGCGTGATAATTTTTTTCATTTTTTTAATATTATGGGCCAGTTTTGTGATGATTTCAATGAGAAGCTTCTATGGCATTATGCCTTATGGCATGACATGCATTTTAATATGTTAAAATTATTCTTTCATTTTAAAAATTGTATATTATTGTTGATTTATCGTGTTTGATGGCCCACATACAAGTCACAATATTCAAAATGACGCGCCAACCAAATTATTGGAAGGTGCCATAATATTTTAAATGTCCCTCATTTTTTAATAGAGTAATTTTCCGTCCGCCCAATAAAACCACACCGCGCGGACCCTACAAACCAACAATATGTTGTCTGTCACATCTAAATATGTCAAATTGAAAGGGTTAGTGCGAAGGTTTGAGTCATTAAATTAATTTTTTTTTAAAAAAAAATTCTCCTTCATTTGTTTTCTTTTTATTTTATTTTTTTCCCTCTTCGTTTTTTCTTCTTCTTCTTCATATTAATTGGAGCACATCAATTATCGTGACATAGCTCACACATATCGACAGATTCCCACTGCGTGATTTTTATGCATCGACTACTTTACACGCTCAAAGCTTCTAATGCCACCACTCATGATTACCGCCGCTCATAAATTTCTTTTAGGTTTAGTATTATGGAATAGGATTCGATTCGTTATTTAAGTTTATTTAAAATTATTATTCAGGGGTTTGAAACCCTAAACAAAGTAATCGAAATCAACTGTGTCAACTTATGATTATTACAGTATTCACTAGACGAATATCATAATAAATACATGAAACTATTATAGAAAAAAATAATACAAATAATAATATAATTATTACACAAATCTTAAGAATTATTCTAAAAGATTTGACACGAAGTGATTGGTTACAAAACTTTTGAGATACAAATTATGCATCTCAACTATATATTTAACATAACATCAATGGAAATGTGTTAATTTAGGGTTTAACATAACATTAATGGAAATGTGTTAATTTAGGGTTTGCTCGACTCAAACTCGTTGTAGCATCGTCATTATCTTTAACAAAAGCGGCTAATAATTCATCAATATAGATTAATTTGTCATTAGGTGTATATGCATTACGAAAAATGATATTTATACAAAAGAGTGATAAAATAAGCTCTAAAACTACGTAATTTTGGTTGTTAAAAAGATTTTAAAAACAATAAAATAACGTAATTTTGGTGATTTTATTACCTTTTTATCACCGTTTTATACAAAAATCATTGCTCCACGCCTCTACAAATTGATTAGTGGCCTTGGACTGCAGCTCTGTACTTTCACATCCACTAACTTCTGGTTGCACAATTCGGCTTGGCTCCTTTGCTGATTATAAAACTTTTAATTAGGAAAAACAAAGAAAAATAAAATGCTATGTTACAAACGCACGTTCCAATTATGATTTCTTGACGGAGTATTAAAAGCGTCCAATATGGCCATGATAATTAGGGTCGGCAAATAACCCCCAATCTAGGATTGGATTGGATCCAAATGAAGTCTCCAATTAGGTTGGGTGGGATTTGGTTAATCCAATCGGATTGTGATTAGATCAGATTAAACTCAAAACAAACAAAAAATTTGACTAGGTTGACACTAAATTAAAAAAAAATATTTTAGATATAATCTTAGGAGTGGACAAATAATCCAACCTGACTCGATCGATCGACCTGATTCGATCCAATAGTTGTAGTTTATTTTATTTTTTATTTATTTAATTTCATAGTAGTAATTTTCATTTTTTGTGAAAATTGGTAAAAAATGATTAAAATGAGATAATTACATAAAAATGATATGCTACTAACTAAAATAATTTTAAAAAAAACTCAAAATGAACAAAAAAGACTCGAAATTACTACCAATCTAAATATTATCGGATTCCATCCTAATTGACTCGAATATGATTTTAACCTGAACCCAACCCCTATGTAATCATAATCCAATCTAATTCAAACTCAACCCGAATTTTTTATCAGATTTGAATTAAATTTGGATTACCTTTTTCCCTATCTGATCAATCCGAAATCTAATCAGGTTGATCTGAACTCAATTTGAACTCGAATTTGCTTACCCATAGCCATGAATATGAGAGGCAATAGGTTTAGAATTGAAGGATATATTGGCCCTAGCTTTGCAATTACCCATGATAGTAAGCAAAATTTTGCTACTATTACAACAACTCCCTGCACAAATTACTAAAAAATGTTAAAGAGACATAGTGTTGATATAAATAACCAGGCCAAACATAGTAAGCTACATTCAACCAAAACTTTTTTTATGTCATTACCATCAACATCAATTCTATTATGACACAGTCCATAATTTTACACTCACAAATATTAAAGTGATATTTATTCCACCCACAAATTAGTGGGAAAGATGCCTACCTCGATATTATTTGTAATTAGGAGAGGAAATGAGAGTCCTTATAGAGTTTTGAACCATAGCTCTCGGCTAAAGGGCGAGTGGCAAAGCTAGAGCCATTAAAACTTAACTTTTACAAATGGTTCTAATCGGATGAAAATATGATAACAAGGCTCATTGAGTGAAATATGGTAACAAGTTGCAAATCCCACCCTAATCTCCAAGTAGACTTCTGGATGTCTAAACATAATCCTAATATCATTGCTTGAATGGATCCAATTATGCATGTTCGCATTGTTACCCAATAATTGAATGGAAATATTTTCAACAATTTCACTTGCGCATAATTCGTATACATATATAATCAGTTCACAATGCACTCACTAGTCAGTACTCAGGGTGCCAAGTACCAATTAGATTGTTTAGTATTAAAGTGTTGTATCATTTAATCTATAATTGCTGAAAAAAATTGTAGTTATAAAAAAATTAATATTATATAGTAAATATGACTTTTAAATAAATATTATAGGTTTTTCATGAAATACTAGTTATGCAACCCAAGAGGAGGGGGGTGAATTAGATTTTTAAAACTTAAGCTAAGCAAACCATATAACAATTTAATCTAATACCTCAATGAAATAAAAAAATAATAAATTTAACAATGCTAAATAATAAAAGAGTGAGGGAGGAGAGAGCAAACACAAATATTTTTACGTGGTTCGGCAATTCCCGCCTATGTCTACACCTCTAAGCAAACCAAGCTTGATGATTTCATTATCCAAACCTTCCAAGGCTTCAAATGCTTACAATTGACTTCCAAGGTGTCAATGAACCTTCACAACAAGATATTATCCCTAATCTCTTAACCCAAGTGTATCACAATACTTACAACTTCTCAACTTGATTTTACAAAAAATATTACAAATAAATTTCCCTCACACAATATGTTTGATTACAAATAAAAGGCCAATGTATGTGAATGAATGAAATAAATACAGAAATTATATGCTCATATTGCAGAGGAATGCTCAATGATAATAATGGTTGTATTTCCTCATATGAATTTGATTGAAGTTATTTTATAATTGGAGTAGAAAACTAGCCGTTATTGACTTTCTGATGATAACTGGCTAGCCGCTTTGTGTTAACCGAATTGCCGCTTGATGTTACCGTTATGTTCAAAGATTTGAAATTTTGAACATCCGGTTTGCCGTTTTTCATTTTTCGGTTAGTCGTTTTTACTCCAGAGAGCTTCTGCTTGATAACCAATTTGCCGCTTTGATGATATCGGTTAGCTACTTGCTACAACAGAACGACTATTTTATAAAATTATAGTTTTGCTCCAAAACTTTATAAAATTGTACTATGACCTAAATCTTTATAAAATTTTACAAATAGGTCCATTTCTAGAATTTAAAACAATACTTGTTGATTTCAAAGTTCTCAAAACTTTTCAATTTAAACCATAAACTTAAAAGTAACCAATTTCATAAAATCATTTTCTTGTTTCAAAAACATAATGTGTAATTCTTTGTTTATCCAAAACATGTGGTTTGTTATCATCAAAATCAACATTTTATAGCCATATAAGCTAACAATCTCCCGCTTTTTTATTATGAAAAAACACATTATAAAAGTTTAATTTAGTTATGAAAACTCGCCCTTAATAAATGTAAAATTAAAAACTGATTTGAAAAAGATTTTTGCAAGCTCCCTCTGTATGAATGCATATTTTTCATAACAAATAAGTACAAATCATATCTCTCCCTTCATCATCAAAAAGAGTAGAATGCTCCCCCTATCAAGTATAAAAAACTCTAAGTTCATTAGTTCCACATTATCCAAACACATAAGGGAAAAAAATAATAACCATATTAAATCCATATAATCTATAAACAACCACATAATCTAAAATAGAAAATAAAAGAGCATAAAGCAGTAACTGTTGGTGTGTCCAATACAAGCGTAAGAGGAATAAACTACTGAGGTGGTGATGGAGGTGAAAACAGATATGGAATGCCAAAGTGCTCTAAGAGGAGGGTTCGTGAATAAGCTGCTGTGAGAGACGTTGATACTCATCCAGAATATGCTACTGAAAGCTGGTCTGCTGCATAGAAAGAGTCCTCACCTCATCCATAAGCTACTAAAGAGTAACCTCTTTAGAGGCTGGAGGCTTTGGAGGTGGTACAACAGATGCAGAGGCATCAAGATCATTTGCAGACACTGGAGGGTCTTGACGCCTACGCTGACCCTGAAAAAGAAGCAAAAATTAGGAAGCTGATCAGCAAGAACCACATCATTGAGAGGACGATCATCACTTGGAGCAATCATAGTATACTTATTTTCAGTGAACTTTACCCATGTTCCATTATGCCATTCAAATTCTAAGGCATACACGACTTCATCACCTCTTAGAGGGTTTACAGGATGGTTCATTGATAGACACCCTAAAGTGTTTAAGGATTCGAGTGATAAAATGACCATATGGAAGGGAACGACTGATCAAGTTGGGTATAGAAAGCATGGTGTGTATAACAGTGTACCCAAGATTAATAGACGATGCCTAATGATGGAATTGATCAAATCAACATCCATGTGGGAAGCCTCATCTAAATGCCCCGACCTAGGAAGAACAATGGTTTGAATAAAACGAAGTAAAATATGAGATTGAAGGGAAAGAAATTGAGTACAGAAATGGATGGTACAAACTTCATTAGAAAGATCAATATGCCTACATATATTTCTAACGGCATCAACATAAACAAAATGATCAATATCAGGGGCTTTCTTAGCGAAAAAGATTTCTAAGCCAATATCAGAGGTTCCTAAGATAGAATTCAACTCTGTAACATCAAATTCAATCAAAACGCCTCCAACATTGGTGATTGCTCGATTCTCTTTTTCCGCCGAAGTATCCATATTCGAGTAAAATACTTTCACCAAGTCGGGATAAACATTATTCTTAATCACAAGGGCATTAATCCAACCAACTTCTTCCAACAATTGCAACAAATTTCTATTACTAATACTGCGACTATGAAACCAATCAGGTAAAATATATAATATAGGAAATACCGTACGGATCATAAATTTTTGGTGAAATCGCTTGGCCAAATGCTTGTTCGAAAAGTGCCTGGATTCAAAGTTGGACTGATTAGAAGTGCCCTCTTCCTACCATAGCCGTTTGGTGGGTAGAATATGTTCTTTCCCTTTTCCTCTAATCGACCTTGAACTAGATATGACAATATTGGAGAAATTTGAAGAGGAATGAAGTAATGAAAAGGAAAATGATGAAGTTTAAAAGGAATATATGCATTTAATTAGAGTAAAATTTAACTAAAGAAGGAAAAATTTAGAGAGAGAAAATTCAGGTGAAAACTTAGGTTAGATTTGGGATCTTGTGATTTTGATCATGAAAATGAATTGAGAAGATGATTTTGAGCACAAGGAATGGTGGGGAATGATTTTTGTGAATCAATTTGGTGTAACATAAAGAAAATTGAAGTGTGAGACAATTGGTTGACTTTTATTAAAATTGAAATCATAAATTTATACAAGAGAATACGTGAGATTAAAGGAGCAAGTGGCTTAAACTTAAGCTATTGCTGTCCTAACTAATGGCCAAATCATAGCCACTAATGCATGACATTTATGTACAACTAGCAGAAAAGGAATATTTATAAAAGAATTGAATCATTGAAGATATTCTATAGAGATAATCTAGACATTGGAAATCCCTTTGATAGTGCTATGCATTCCGTAAATTAATCTCCATGATTTTCCAATGATTAAGTTCTTTCCGTAAATTGATCTTCATGATTTTCCAATGATTGAGTTCTTTCTTTATCATAACAATAAGATGAAAATGGTGGATTTTAGAGTGAGAATGAGAGAGAAAGAACATGGTTGTTAGAGAGAGAACTGGATTGCCGAATGAAGAGGAAGAAGATGAGTGAACTATAAAACACAAATCTAGCTGACCACTTTTCACTAACTGAATAACCGGTTTTGTCCAGTTAATGAATTTTACAAAAGCAGTTTACTGATTTTCTCTATCCAGCTATCCGATTTTTGTCCAGTGAGTAAATATTAAGCAAACGAGTTTCCTTTTTCTCCAACCGGCTGACTGGTTTTGTCTAGTAAATAATTATTGCGAAAACAACTTACCGGTTGGTTACAAAAGGTATGCCTATTTTGCCTTAGAAGTCATTTTGCCTTTTATTGAATTTTGATTAACCAGTTAACTTGTATTGTGCACACCAATTTAATTTTGGCTTAAATTTTGATCGATTTTAAATCATTTTGTGATTCAAAATTTTTCAATAAGCCATTTAATGCATGAAACATTAATGCATACGAGAGCAAACATATAAAATATATTAATCGTATCAAATAATGATGTCATACAAAGAAAAAATCATAATTGAAGATGCAACATTCAACATTCCAAGCATGTGAGATGTCCGGTCTAGTAAGAACCATAGCATATATTAAACACCCAACAATATTTGCGTTTGTAATTTTTGCATTTCAGACTTTTCTTCATCTATTTTTGGACAAAAAAGATTGGGTAATCTGAAATAAGTTGCCAATGGACTCTGTTTAGGTTTTGAGTCAAGCATATCAAATGTCTCCAATACCCTCTTCAAGTATTTCTCCTAAGATAGAAAGATTGCTCCCTCTTTTTTATTTATGATGATTTCTGTTCTCAATATCTTCCTTGCAGCACCTGAATCCTTCATATCAAAAGTAATGTTGAGGAGCTTCTTTGAATTCTCTATCTTAGTCTTTTCCTTGCATGTAATTAACATGTCATCCACATATAGAAGTAGATATATAAGTTTACATGCTTGATATTATTTAAAGTATACAGTAATCATAACTTAACCTTTTGAACTCATGAGACCATAAATTTATCAAACTTGATATACCACTGCCTTGGGGACTGCTTTAAACCATATAGTGACTTTTTAAGCAAACATACATGATCTATCTTGTTTGTAATGACATATACTACATGCTACGACATGTAACTCTATTCTTATAATTCACCATGTAGAAAAGTTGTTTTGACATCTAACTGATCTAGCTCTATATCAAATATTGTTAATGACAACAATACTCTGATTGATGCATCTCTTACCACTGGTGAAAACGCTTCCTTAAAATCAATGCCTTCTTTTTGTGTACATCCCTTTGTAATAAGTCTGGCCTTAAATCTCCTTGGTTTAGATCCTTTACGTCATTCTTGATCCTGTATATCCATTAGCAACCCACTATCCTTTAATTTCTTTGCTTTGGAACCAGTTCTCAAGTGTTGTTCTTATGTAAAGAATACATTTCCTGATCTACTGCTAATATTCGTTCCTTTTTATGCTAAAATTTGACAACAACCTTGAAGCTTTTATGTTCTTTTCCATCAATATCATGTGCACAGTGTAATGTATAAGTAATTAAGTTTGCATGTACATATCTATTGGAGCTTTTACCTATCTTTTCTTTCTGTATCTAGTCAACTGATAGTCTTCAAATTGAGACTAAACTTGAGATGGTTGTTGAGAGGTTTTAAGTTCACATGTATTTTCAGTAGCTTCATCTTATTTTGCAGCATCATTTGAATTGCTTTGAACATGAGACTCCATCTCAAATTGTACATCAGTAATACTTATAGCTTATATACCTTTTTCTTCTTGGAGCCTTTTTGCAACTTTTTCCTCCTTGAAAATCAAATCCCTGATAATTATATGTCTAAATGGAGACAAATTTGTATACTAAAGTTTATAACCTTTCACTGTATCACAACTTCCCTTAACTTATGTGTGCATAAGCTTGACAGCCAAGCACCCTCAGATCTTTATAATTTACAGGCTTTCCATTCCACATTTCAAATGAAGCCTTGCAGCAAATGGTAGTTAATGAACTCAAGTTAACCAAGTAGCAAGCAATGTTAAGAGTTTCAGCTCACAGACTTCTAGGTAGCTTTGATCAGATTAACATACTTCTCACTTCGCCCTTGAGAGTTATGTTCATCCTCTCAACTAGCCGATTTTCTTGTGGTGTTAACATCATTGTCTTGTGTGTGTATGTGTGTGTGTGTGAGGAGCATATTAATGGCCCCTTAAAATTACATTATTTTTTACATTTGTGTTAGCTTTTAGATTATATATAAATTAATGGTTAAGATTACAATAATTAAATGAGAAATAACATTTATTTCTTCTATTTATTATTTGCTCTGCTCTCTCCTCTCTCTTTTACGCCTTTTGCTTTTTCTATTTTTTTCTTTGTCTTAGGTCTCTCATGTTTCCCTTTGTTCTTTAATCATTTTTCTCTCTCGCTTTAACCCTTAAACCCTTTTATTTGCAATTTCTCAAACAATAAAAAAGAAGAAAGATTTCAATATGAAAAAGCTTCAACATATGTTAATTAACTGTAAAGAACATTCAATAAGAATAAAAAATAAAAAAGCAAGGAAACAAGAAAAATTTATCATCCATTACCATGGCCATAAACAAGAGGAAGTGCAAGTTTGAATGTTTGTCAAAGAGGAATACTAAATTTTCATATTTCCTTATGATTAAAGGAAGTAAAGAGTTATAAGTGGCGATGAGAGAGAAAAAAAATTAAAGCTGGCCATGATTATCGCTGGAGAAAGAAAGAAGATGATAAACATAGATGAAATATTTAATACATCTCATTAAATCTTAACCTTTTATTTATATGTAATCTAACAGTCCACACAAAATATAAAAAATAATGCAATTCTAAGGGACCGTTGATCCGCCCCCTATTTATATATATATATATAGTGTAAGATCCTTGACCTTAATAAATTTTGGAAAAGCTATTAAACCATAAGATTTAACAATATAATGTCAATTAACTATTAAACCACATAGTTTAATAGTTTTTTGGACTTTAACAAATCTTGGATCCTAGATTGGAATACACCCATATATAATTTACATGTAGTGTCATTTTTTAATAAAGATATCTTCACTTTATGAAAGTGAGGATGCTACTAGGGGTGGCAATCTAGGTCAAGATTCATTTATTGAATTTGATTCGAAGCAAATTGAATGGATTTGGGTTTAAAAAATTGAGTCGTTAAATAAAAGCGTGAATTTGATTCAATCCGCTAATTAAACAAATCGACCAGGCTTGAGGACATTGATTTATTTATTCATTTAGGATTCATCTAATTAATGGGTCAGAAACAAATCGAATACAATCTATCTGTTAAAATTCATTTATTATTTGTTTAATTAAATTACTTATTTATCCTTAAAATTGATTGGAAACTTTTTAAAATTTGAAGGTTAATATACTAATTTTGAATGCTAATAAGACAAACATTATAAGTGAAACAAGAAATAGGGTAGCCTGCTTTAATTTTTTTATTTCATCGTTTCGCTTATTTTTTTCCCAATTTCCTTTCATTTATCAGCCTGTAGCCCTCTCTTGTCTTTTTGTTTTCTCCACTATTTCTCAATTGGCACCATCTCACGGTTCTCACTACACAGTCGCACAATAAGCTTTGTTGTGGGTATTGGGCTAACTGTTACTCTTGTAAATAAAAAAAATTGTGTGCCTGTAAATGAATTAACCAATGAAATTAATTTTCTTTATTCTTTTTCAATCTTATTTTATTTTTGCAATCATGGTTAAGCAATAATGTTCACACAAGCTATTTGGTTAAGATTTTAAACAATCAAAACAAATACTAAACTAAGATTTGAAAGTGATGGTGGGGTTGTTTGTTCAATTATTACCTCACAAACATGTAAAGCATTGAAGGATTTAAATTTTCGTGATGGCCACTAATATTAGCTAAATCTAGTGATTAGAATATTAGAATTATTTTTATTTTTTTTGATGATTACAATCATAATAGTTAAGATTGCCGTGTTTTTTAATCAAACAAGATTTATCTCTTAATTCAACGAGATTGCCATGTCTGACTTTGGGTTTTGCTATAAGGATCGTGCACATTTTTATCTGTTGTTGTCTTTTTTGCTATTTTACATTCAACCAAAATTTTTGATGGTGTCTATTCGCTGTAAATTTGTAATTATCATGTTTCTCATGCATTGCTTTATCTACCTGAATATCCCCACCCTTTTTTTAATAGAACAATTTCTGTTTTGGATTTTCCTTACGGTCTTTAATTATATTATTGGTTTACATGCATATGGCATATGATTAGAGTAGATTCTTGTTTCTGTGATACATTTACCCATTTTTGCATATGATTGTTTATTATTTAAGTTAAATCGTTAATTCATCTTGCTAAATAATTTTGAATTATTTTTTTATAGGAGAATGCACACAAACCAAAGAATTCAGTCTACACAATTACTGATTCCAGTGTTGGAGATGATGATGTAACTGACATAATCAAAATGGAAGAATACATTCGAAAAGGTTTAAGACTAGCGGAACAAAATGGACTACAACAAAAGAAACTAACTTCAAAGGCTTGGTCATTATTTTGTAAGGTTTTGGGGATAAATATCCAGAGAACAAGCCAAGGGTGGTGTGTAGAAAATGTGGCATTGAGTACGGGGTTGTGCACAATTTTGGTATAGGTAATTTGAAAAGACATTATGATACTTTGTGCAAAATTTAAAAAGTGTGATCCTATACAAATAAAGCTAGATCATAGTGATGGACTGTCAACTTGTGTTCCAAAATTTGAAGCTCATATGTTTTGCGAATTATTATTTTATGCCATTATCATGCACCATTTTCCATTTCAATTTGGTAAGTATGAGTGTATTAGAAGAATTTAGAATTATTTGTGTGATGAAGTGCCCAACATCTAGAGGAACAATGCGAAAGCAAATGTACTAAAAATGCATAATAAGGAAAAGAAAAAAATTAGAAGAATGTTAAAAGAAGCTTCAGGTAGATTATGCCTTACCATTGATTTATGGACTTCTATAACTACATATGATTATTTGTGTCTCATTGCACATTTCATTGATAAGGATTGGAATTTATAGAAAAGAGTGTTGAATTTTAGTGAAATGCTAACTCCTCACACTGGGGTTGCCTTGGCTAAAAAAATATTGTCATTGTTATGTGATTGGCATATTGAGAAAAAGATTTTTTCATTGACTGTAGACAATGCTTCAAGTAATGATATTTGTGCTGGAATGTTAAAAAGTCAATTAAGATTAAGTAATGCTTTGATGAGTAATGAGGATTTCTTCCATATTCAATGTTGTGCTCATATAGTTAATTTGATTGTTCAAAAAGAATTGAAAGAAATAGAAAAAACCCATGAGAGTGTGAAATACGTCAAAGGGTCACAAATGAGAAAAAGAAAATTCTTGGAGTGTTTTAAGCAAGTATCTCTAGATAACAAGAAAGGATAAAGAGAAGATGTTCTTACAAGATGGAATTCAACTTTTCTCATGCTTGATATCATTGTGTATTACAAAAATGCTTTCTGTACTCGCTCAAAGTGAATGATGTTAGTTCAAGTGCGGGACATAATGACAATAGTCGGAAGACACTTAACCAAAGGACCATGAATATGTTCAAGGTATATTTATAATTTTCGTATTTGATCATTATAAAACTTATTATTTCCATACTTGTTTTGGATATTGACTATTCTTATTTCTTAATTATTTTGTAGAAGTTTGATGATTTTGACAGCATGGATTGTAATGGTTACGTTAGAAAATCTGAATTGGAGATTTATTTGGATTAACCAAGAGTTGATAAAAAGATTGATTTAGACATTCTATGTTTTTGAAAAGAAAATGGATTTCGTTATCCTCACCTTTCATCCATGGCTCGTGATATCTTGAGCATTCTATATCCATTGTTGCATATGAATCAACTTTCAGTGCTGCCTATCGAGCTCTTGATCAATTTCGAAGTGTATTGAAGCCAAAGACAGTCCAAACAATTATTCCTACTAGAGATTGGATATTTGGAGAGAGTAAAACGTGCTCATAAAATTAATTTAATTTTCCTTTATGGTATTATATTTAATTGTTTCTAATTAAGTTTTATTTTTTACCAAATTATTATGAAAAATTTTGATGTCACTGTGGACCAACTTACTCAAAACATTATGAACATGAGCACTAATAGTGCTCCATTTGCTGAGAGTGCCAATGATCCTATTGACAAAATAGGAGTGTGATAGGTAAAGTTTTATCCTGCTTATTTTTCTTGGCTTTGTAGATTTAATTATTATTTCCTTAATAATACTACAAAATTGCTATATATTTGATATTTTGAAATATTACAATGACTATTATTAGTGTTGCAGCATGTTAATATTGTTTTATTGGCTTTTTAGTGTAGGATTCTTGTTTTTAAGGCGTTAAAGACAAAATTAAGAGGATTAAAGAAATCACCTTGGTTCATAATTTGAAATTGAAATATTGTTATTTGTATTATTTTGGTGTTTGGATGATTGTATAGTTAATCTTGAAATATGGTTTGGATTATTTGTATTTTGTAGGATGTTAAATTTGAGGTGTTTTCATATTTTATTTTGCTCAATTTTGTTTATTAATTATATTTTTCTAAAGAAATTGTAAACAAATCTAGATTCGATTTGATTCGTAATGAATTCATAATAGAATAAACGAATAGTATACGAATCCAGATTCTATTTAATTTGTTTATTAATTCTACCAAATGAATTGAACTGAATATTCATTAAATAAATGAATCGAATCTGAATCCCGAGATTTCGTTTCGTTTATTAAACGAATTGAATCCGAATCAGTAGAATTTTGACCCAATTTATTTACAATTCAATTCAAATTCCATTTATTTATTCATTTTGCCATTCTTGATGCTATTAAAACCTAAAAAAATAGTGAAGAATTTTTTTTACTTCTATTAAAATCATTACAAAATAAACAAAAAAATAAATAAGAACATTATTATTTTCAAATAGAATATTTAGAAAATATAAAAAGTTGAGATGATGAATTGATGATCAAATAATAGGTATGGACTTTGTATTTCAAGAAACTAATTTTTTATTTTTAAATGAACAAATGAATATGATTATTTTCTTTGTAAAGAAGAGAGTAAGAAATTTTTTCATCCACTGATTTTTGATATTATAAAGTTTTTAATAAAAATTAAACTAAAAATAAATTATTCTAGCATTAAATAATTAAGTTTTTTAAGGAAATAAAAAAGGTAAATAATTTAATTTTTTTTCTTAGAAAGACTAATAAAGAATGAATTAATGGTTAGATAATATTATTAATTATATCTCTTGAATACCATTACCATATATAGATTTTCTGTAAAAAAATATTCCTTAATTGTAGGATAATTGTTAATTAGAGAGATGCCTAATATGCTTTCCTATTTCCTTTACAATTCGTAATTTGTAAAAAAAAAAGATCTTCAATAATTAGAGAATTATTAAGGAAACACTAAAAAAATGAGGCCTTCTAAAATTTGGGGTCTTAGGTGCCTTATTCGTCTAAATACAAAGCCACCCTTGACATCATATGGTTGGTGAATACTTGTCCTATTTTAAAGGATTAGGATCCTCTACTAGGCATTTTTCTCCTCGTCCTTCTAGGCTTTCAAAGATTTATTGACATGTATAATTAATAAAATTAAATGGCTGAGATTAAATCTTACAGTTTGATCTTATTTTTTAACTCATGATAACTCAAAAGTTTTTCTTTAATTATTGCAATTTTCTCTCCCTTCACAAAATTAGAATTTTTATTGTCAGATTTTGATTAAAGCAAGCTTGACCGATGCACTTGCAATCCTTTGCTGTGAACTTAGAAGGAAAGAAAGAAAGAAAAAAAAAAGAGCTGCAACTTCACAAACAGTGCAGCGAACAAAAAAAATGAGCTCCTACACTCTGAGGGATAACCGAAGAAGTCAAGCAAACACAATATGTGAACGGTTGTCCCCCGTAAGAAGAATCTTCCATCAATGCATGATGAGAAAGAGGAACATTATTAATTTTCCAGAATTTCATCTTTGCTTTCACAGTAGCTTTATTCCAATTTAGAGATGTCCTTCTGAGTCACTTTTAAGTCACTTAAAATATGCATACAAGATAGCCAGAAGCCCAAAAGATCTAGAAAAGAAAGGACCATAGCCATAGGTAAGTTTTTTTTTTTTGATTTACAGTTACTGTTTTGAATTCTTTAAAATTGCAATAATTAAAATTTTAATTTTATGAAGGGAGAGAAAATCACAATAATTAAAGAATTTCTTTTGAGTTACCATGAGTTAAAAATAAGATTATAATGTAAGATTTAACCTCAGCCATTTAATTTGATTAATTATACATGTCAATGGATCCTTGAAAGCTTAGAATGACTAGGAGAGAAAATGCCTAGGAGAGGATCTTAATCCTATTTTAAAATGAAGTTATACAACATAATAAAATGACTTTTATTATTATAAATTACTGCAAATTTCGAAATTCGTATTTAAGTAATACAACTGCTTGAGCCAGAGACACAATAAAAAAAAATGAAACTTTTTACGGGTTTTTTTTACTACTGAAATTGAGAAATAACCATAAATAAGCAGTTCATTTTAGCTGATTTGAATTTATTTTAAAGAGTGTGACTATTTGCACTATAAAAATTACTTTCAACGATTATAATTTTATAAATAAAATTTATTACAAAAATACCCATGATATAAATTACTATTAAGGGCACTTTATCATGAACAAATATAGTATTATTAGCCTAAATACTAATTTAAAACACTGAAATCAATGTTCAATGTTTTAACTTTTTAAATGATAATTTTTTCTTCCCAATACTTTAAACAAATATTTACAGAGAAACTCAAAATGTCTAAAGATTTTAACTTTAAAGATATATGTGTGATCATTTTCATTTTCTAGTTTACAACACAATGAATCATTAATGGTTAGAGGCCTGACAATTGACTTGTAATTTACAATACATGGCTTCAACTAAAACTTACAATGTTGAATCAGAATGCGTAAACAGATTAAACTAATGAATTTATCGATGATGAGTTGATTTTTATTTTACAGTTTAATACTGAATAAATACTTTACAATTTATTATTATACGCTGATGTTCATTTATTAATATTTAGTAATTTCATATGTAGATATTTAAAAATAAAAAGCATAATTCATTCGATTCGTGAAGTCAGGAGGAAAAATATATTTGTAATTGTTGACGCAGATTTCTGGTCAACTAGAGAATTAAGTTATATAGGGGCGATATAAGAAAAAGACACAGAGAATTAACGTGATTCTGCCTTTGGCCTACGTCCACAAGTAGATAAAATAAATATTTTATTAAGATCGCAATTACAGCTCAACTCTCAATTACAGCTCAACTCTCCCTCTCTTTGCTACTTTTTTTTTTGGTCCCGTATACTATGAGAGACCTTTGCTTTTATATCCTTCTATAGATAAAGTCCTTTTTATAACTTAAACTCTATCTAACTCTCATCTATCCTCTAAGATTTTAATTACAAAATATTTCTCCATTTTTATAGGTTGTATTCGTGTCAGACTCTATTTAATTTGCTTCTGGACCAAGCAATGTCCTTCCATTGCCGGCTTTTATTTTGCTGGGCTTGATTCATGATAACTCTTCTATTTTGACTTCGTTTTTCTTCTGTGGTCCATAATTTAAAACTGGGTCAAGGGCCCCATAGATCAATGACTTTTGCCATCCACCACTCTTGGGCCCCGTTCCTGGGGACCATGGTTCTGCTCCTTGGAGAGCATAACTCTCTTGCACTTCAGTCTTAGGGGAGCATAATTCTTGCTCTCGATTCTTGGGGGAGCATGATTCGACTGTTCCCCATCCTTGAGGGAGCATAATTCCTACTCCCTATTTTTGGGGGAGCATAATTCTACTGCTCCCCATTCTTGGGAGAGCATAGTTCTGCCGCTCCCCATTCTTGGTGGAGCATTATTCCAGCTCCCCATTCTTAGGGGAGCATGATTCTACTGCCCCCCATTCTTGGGGGAGCATGATTCTGCTGCTCTCCATTTTTATAGGAGCATAATTCTTACTTCCATTCTTGGGGGAGCATAATTTCTGCTTCCCATTCATGGGAGAGCATGATTATACTTCTCCCCATTCTTAGCGGAGTATAATTCCCGCTCCCCATTCTTAGAGGAGAATGATTCTACTGCTCCTTATTCTTGGGGAGCAAGGTTTTTGCTCCCATTCCTAAGGAGCGTCACTTTTTGCTTTATTGCTTTATTGACTATTTTATATTTTCTACAACAACTGCTCCCCAAGTCTTAACTTCTTTTTCAGCCAGAAACATAAGAGCTCAAGTTGTTTCTCTCTCTTCTCATTTTTATATAAACGATCCTTTGCACCATTTGCCCACATTGAGTTTCAACCCTTTGGTTTTCGCTTTGGTTGGTGAGTGTCTCTTATCTTCTCCCTATTTTTAGTAATTTCAATGTCTTCTGATTATGAAAATAACCCTAACTCTCTCTTATGAGTACTTTGAAGATGATGATGATTACTGTCATGTATCCTTTGACCACATACTCCTTGTCATAAATTTTGCTCTTGCATCATTTGTTCCCGATGAATAAACTTACCTCTAACTCAACTAGTCCAACGATGGGGTGGGGAATGCAATTTCTAAGATATCCATTCCATCTCTCAGAGTCAAGTATGAAATTTCAAGTTCAGTTAAACTTAAGAAGCCTGAAATTGGTGAGCTAGCGAGCCAGCTCCCTCTTGGAGCTGTTGCCTTTCATCTTGATTTTTTTTTTTTGCTGTGGTGTTAGGTTGCCGTTGTACCCTTTCTTGGGATATATGCTGATCTGCTTTAACTGCACCCTGACACAACTTTCCCTCAGTGTCTGGTGTGCCATGATTAGCATATACATTTTCATTAAAATTGAGGGGTTTTCCAAATCTAACATTTAGTCAATTTCAACGAATTTACCAACTAATGAGTCTTTTAGGTGATAAAGACTCCCCTCTCAAGAGTTGATATATATCCGTGCTTGGGCTAAGTCTTCCCCTTTAATTGTCTAGGGCAAATCTCATAATGATTCCTGGAAAGATTCTTGGCTTTTTGCCCCTGGGGATTGGGAGCTAGGAAATTCTCCTTATATGTATCCTGAGTATCGGGTTCAAACCTTCTTTTCTACTCCAAGTAGCTTCATAAGAAATTTCTACAAGATGTGTTTTTTCTTTATTAGTGTACTTACTATTTTTCTTTGTCTATTTTTTTTTACAATATCATGGGGTTGAACCTCTGTTGATCCTACTGAACAAAATTATATCGATGAAGTTTTTAAAGATCCTATAAACTTACAGTCTTGGAAATATCTTTTTCAATCAGGCTTTCTAACCACCTTTGACTTTATCCCTTTTACTTATACCAATATTCCATCGCCAAGTGAGTTTTATTTAAGCATAATAATTTTTATACTAATGGAAGGTTGTAATATCTTGTTTTTATTTTATTTTCCCATCTTCTGTTAGTTATAGCTTTTGGGGATGACACCGCACAGAAAAAGAAGAAGATAGACAAATACCAAACATAAAAAATTAGCAGGAACCTTAAGGATAAGCCAGTCTTTTAGTTTGTGGGATCATCCTCCCAGGAAATTGTAACTGCTCAAGGGTTGCACCAAAGTTTTCAAACTGTGCCAGGATTATAGCCAGAAACTTTGTTTCGATCTGGCACTCGTGAAACACTGTTTTTTCAGTCTGCTGGGTTTCATTCTGCATTTGCTTCCACTGATGCAATTCCTCAAGAGTCGCATAAAAAACTTGCAACTGCTCTACGATTACAGAAAGAAATTTTGTTTCCACAATTTGCAGGCTTTGGCTCTGCATCTACTTCCACTAATGCTCTTATGTCTACACCTCTTTCAGCAGGCCCAAGCCAAGGAACTCTGCCCTTGTTTGATGGCTTACATAACTTCACTTGGGAAGATCCTTCTCAAGCATATCTGAGCTCTTTTGCTCAATCTTGGCCTCAGTATGTCTTTGCTGATAATATGAGGCAAATGGAGAACTCTGATTTTGTTGAAGCCATGCTTGCTAATGTTTATTAGGTAGTAATAATATTGATTTTGTGTTACCATTACTGATATAAAGCTAGATCCTAATTGTGTTAATCTTCTTATAGCTTGGTTGTGTTGTTCAAATATAAAAAAAAGGATAAAGTCCCCGACTCTAGAGAGGAATGCTTAACTTGAGTCGGGCCAAATTTTTGGAAAAATGATTGATGAGCTAGATAAGTGTCTAAGTGAAGAGAAAGCTCTTGTGGCCCAATTAAAGTTAGAACTTAATGTTGCAAAGGAAGAATTAGCTCAGTCCCAGTCCTAAGTTCAAGAACTATCCAAATCCTTCGACCAATTGGACCTCAAAATTCCAAGTATGCAGGCTTTAGCCATTGAAGAGTTCAATGCTTCTACTGAGTTTGAGAATATCCTTGATAAAGAATTTCTAAAAGGTGGCGACAAAGTTAAGGCCATGATTAAGAGTTGCTACCCTCAACTTGATTATCGTTTTCTAGAAGACTAATGATGATCGTTATCAATTATGTCTAGGATACTAATTCTTCTATTATCTTCCTAGTTTTTAGTTGTGGTCTTTTTTCTTTTCTCTTGCTTTTATAATAAGGTTGTTCTAGTACTAAAGTTGTAAACTGAGCATGTCCCGGTTGTCTTTATTAATGTATTTGCTTTTAGTGTCTTACTGCTCTTTGCTCTTCACTTACTTTTGTTGATTTTTATAAAAGTAAAAAAAAAGTTTTTACTTTCCTTGCTTTTATTTTTTCTTAGGAATTCTGTTAATTTTTCCTACTGCTCCCATAAGAGTATAATTTTTGGGGAGCATGGCTGTTACTCCTTACTTTTGAGGGCATGGTTTCTGCTCTCAGAATTTGTTTTTAGTTTTTTTACTTTTCATTTTTCTCAGGAGGGCAAGGAATACTTGTTAATTTTTCCTACTACTCCCATGGGAGTATAATTTCTGCTTCCTAAGAAGCATGATTGTTGTTCCCCACTCACTTTTGGGAGCATGCTCTTTGCTCTTATGGGGCATGACCTTTCATATTTTATGCACATTTTTGTTGATTTCTTGTATGTTTTGCACCACAGCTGCCCACTTTCAAATAAAGGAAAATTTTAAACAGTAACACGAAATTCTAGAACAAGCAAATGATGTGCTTTACTATTAAACTATCACAAATGCAAATTGGTAATAACTTTCTATTAGTATAAAAAGAATCTTCCTAATGACTTAAACAAATCCTTATTAGCTGCCTAAACTTTAAAAAAGAAAATCGCTTCATTACTGATAGTAAATCCTCAAATGTTTTGCATTATAAGGATGTTGACAACTCTATTCATGTATTCGAGCCTATAAGTCCTAGGCCTGACAATTTCTACCACTCTATAAGGGCCTTCCTAATTTGGTCATAGCACACCAACATTTTGCTCTTTTGTGCTATGAAATATCTTTCTGAGAACTAGATCACCAACTGGAAGCTTCTTGGTTTCACCTTTGAATCGAAGTAGCGAGTTGCCCTTTGTTTGTGTGCTGCTGGTTTGAGTTGAGCTTGCTCTCTCTTTTCTTCCACCAAGTCTAGGGTGAGGTTTAGTTGTTCTACGTTCTGCTCGAGTTGAAAATACTGCGCCCTATAAGAGGGCATGCCAATCTCTATAGGACTACTGCTTCTGTCCTAAATGCAAGGGAGTATGAGGTTTTTCCTATTGCTATGGTGTATGTGGTTCTGTAAGTCCACAATATGAATAATAATTTATCTGCCTAAGCCCCTTCATGCTTTTCTAGCTTGGTCTTTAAGTGGTGCTTAATTATTTTGTTGACAGTTTTGACCTGTCCATTTGCTTGAGGATGAACCAGTGAAGAGAAAAAAAATTTAATCTTAAGGCCTTTGCATAACCCTCTGAAATGGGAATTATCAAACTGTTTCCTGTTATCCGTGACAATGGCCTGGGGAATACCAAATCAACATATGATAGACTTCTATATGAATCTAGTAGTTTTATGCTCTATAATTTATGCCAAGGGTTCCATTTTCGCCCACTTTGTGAAATAGTTTACAACCATGATTGTAAATTTTGTTTACCCTTTGCTAGTAGGCATTGGATCAATGATGTCTACCCCCCACTGAGTGAATGGCCATGGGCTAGCAACTGAGGTGAGCTGTTCTAGGGGTTGACGTGGTATATTGAAAAACCTTTGACATTTGTCACATCGTTGCACAAATTTCTATGCATCTTCCTTCATGGTAGGCCAAAAGTACCCTTGGCGAATGGCTTTATAGGCCGACGATCTTGTACTTGAATGGTTGCCATAAATATCCTTATGGATTTCTCTCATCATGTAGTTTACTTCACCAAACGTTAGACACCACAAGTAAAATAGTTAATTTCCTCTCTTGTATAGCACATCTCCCAAAATTATGTATCGTGCTGACCTTAACCTGATTTTCCTTGCTTCATCCTTATTATCAAACAACTTCTTATCTCTTAAGTAGCTAATGCTATGATCCATTTAGCTCCCAATTGTAATCACAAGATTAATCTTCTTGTTCTTCTCATCATTATTATTTAGATTTTGCAAGAACTCAAAAGGGATTAATCTATTTAAGCTTTCATCCGTGGCTGATGCCAACCTTGGAAGAGCATTTGCTTTGCTATTTCTTTCTCTTGAAACCTGAGTGATGGTGTATTCTACAAAATTCATTAGTAGCTTTTTGACCTTTTGTAGATACGTTAACATTATACTTTCCTTTGCATGGTACTCAGATATTAATTGTGAATCACTAAAAATGTTCAGCTTCTCTACTCCTATCTGCTTTTGCTAATTTGAGACCAGCAAGCAAGGTCTCGTACTCTACTTCATTGTTGGAGGCCTTAAACCCAAACATGAGGGCAAAGCTTATCTTTGTATGCTCTGGGGTGACTAAAATCAACCCTTCTCTACTCCCTTGTTGGTTTGATGATCCATCCACATATAATCGCCAAGTTAGTATTATTGCTTTGCCAATCCTAGCCTTCTTGAATTGGTTACTAGTGAATTTCACTCTAAAGTCTGCGGCTGCTTGCCCTTTAATTGTTGTTCTAGGTCAATACCTAATATCATGCTCTCCCAGCTCTACAGGCCACTGCACCAACATTCTGACACCTCTGGTCATTGCATTATCTGCCTTAGGGGCTGGTTTGTGAGCACCACTGTGGCGTGAGCTGTTGTGCAAATTTTATTGAACTCGCAAGCGCACGAATCTGTTGTAGTGTAGATCAATGGTGACGAGTGTCGATCCCACGAGGAGGTGGATTTTAATTATATATAAAATTAATTTAGTGAATGGGTGATTGGATTTAAGTTGGAAAATGATTTAGACTATGCTAAAACTTAAATTAAAATAACAAGAATAAATTCTGGAATTGGAATTAAAAGGGCAAGAATAAATTAAAGATAAATCTATTGAAATGACGTACTTGGGTATCTGGATCCGTATCAACATGCATCATGGGCTAAATATTCCATATTAATACCAATTAAATCATGAGAGGGGAATCCACACCTCATGAACCGCGCTCTAATAAATATGGTGCTAAGGGCTTATCGTGCCAAATAATAATAATCTTATACTAGGGAGCCGGTGAAACCAGAGCGGTACTAGACAAGATTATTATTATTTGTCGACGAGAAGTCAAAACATCCACAAAAACTAGAGGGGAAGAGAAGATAAATTTACCAATTCAAGCCCATGACACATGTTGAGACTTCACCTTCAACCCAAGCTTGAAAGAAAATTAGCCACTCATAGTTGAACTAGGGGCAAAATGGGAATTTATTAAAATACGTAGAAAATACAAGATAGAGAGAGAATTACAGAAAATGGATCCCAAAAATGGATTCAGAGGTGCCAAATTAGGGGGGGGGAGGCCCCCTTTTTATAGTTACATCGAGTAAATCATGGCCATCGGATTAAAAACAGTTTGGACGCTCAGGATTTCGCCACGTCATCAGCCACTATTTGCACAGTACAGTCAACAGGCACTATTTGCACAGTACAGTCAACAGCCTCTATTCGCACAGTACAGTCAACAGCCACTATTTGCACAGTAACGCCAACAGTACCCGTACATGTGAATAGTATCGTACATGTGAACAGTGTCATTTTTCCTTTTATACTCCTCCTAAGGTTTTCGACCGTTCTGAGTTCAAAAATTATGTCCGTTTTGCCATTTGATCTCTCGTTTATTGTGAAATGACTATGATGCCCCTAAAATACATAAAATACTCAATTAGAATAAAATACACATAATTAAAGTACAATAAACTTAAACACATAAAAGTAAGGGTTGTTAGTAATACTTGATATGTAAAATAACGACTTTCTCCTTTATAAATATGCACTTTCTAACACACAACACACCCCCCAACCAGCTTATTGCTAGTCCCTAGCAAATAAAGCGAAAACAAAATTCAAAAATGATTTTTTTTTTTTTAACACTTTTGTTTATTCAATCAGATTAATGATAACAATCAAATGAAAGTATAAGCATTATCTCAAGTCTAAAGAAACATCACACCCACATCAACCATCCACATGAATTAGCCTAGTAGACTTTGTCGTAGCTACCTTCAAGAATGATATGTCAAACCCCAAAATCTCACTGGAAGTAGTGACACTCTCACAAAGAAATTAAACCCAATAAAAATAGTCACTCCAATGAATGATAATTGAGAGAAAATAATCAAGTAATGATATCACATGCTCTCACCAAGATAAAAGAAATATGCCATCAGTTTAGAAATAATACGATCTCAAGTCAAATAAAAATGCTAGTCAACCCAATTTATTTATTTTTTTTTTTTTCATGCATCACTACATCCTTTTAGCCCATATAACTAGTTTATACTTCAGACTATAGTTCCCTAAAATCAAGAAGGACTTTTATTAGGACGTAACGTAGGCTAGGGACATGGCTAACAAAGAATAGGAAAAACAAAGTGTATGTTTGAGAAAAATGCAGCGGAATTTTTTTTTTTTGAAAGTTGCAAGGTGGATTTCACCTATTATTGTTTTTTTTAAACAACAATTTCTTCTTTTTTTTTTGAAGCAATAATTTTTTTTTTCTTTTTCTTTTTTTTTAAACTAGGCATAACTTCACTATACAAAATGTTTATTTACATTTTTCTCAAACATAAATAGGTGATGGATCTTGTAAGATATTAGGTAATACTTCAAATCAGAGTGGGTCAAGATGGCTATGGATATCTGATAAAAGGGATGGCTAGAAATGCTCAAACAGATCAAAGATGGTCTTTCCATCATCTTTTAGGGCTCTAAATAATCTTCCATATCTACTAATTAGATGGGCCTCCAAATGTAGCAACACACTTTTTTTTTTAATTTTCAATTTTTTTTTTGGGTTAACTCAAAAGAAATCTAGAGATCGTGTATACAATAATAAACTGCTAAGCTGTATAAAGAATGGGCAAAAGGGTTACTCTCCAAGAAAAATGATAGGTTCAAAAACTCACTTGGTATTTATTATGACATGTTCATTTCTTCAAGCAACTCATATTTGTCTCCGACATCAACATGTAGAGTAGCAAACATAGTGTAACATCACTTCAGATTAAAGATAATACAAATACTCAAATTTAAAATTCATCATGTCATCCAATATTAAAACAAATCACAATTTTTTTTTTTTAAACAACAACTTACCCCCCAACCTATTCTAAACATGAAGGAAAAATATACATGCAGAAATGTGAAAATGATGCAGAAAAGCTAATTTGGAAAATAATAGAAAACGAAAATTATTTTTTTTTTTTTAAAAAAAAGATGCGTTTCTAGAGGTATTACACTCCATATTCAGCCATCTTCGACTCAAAAAAATTTTGAAAATGTATATTTATAAAGGAGAAATTAAAAAGAAAAAGAAAAATGAACATCAAAACATAATAAAGAAAAAGAAAATATCTCAATTTTTTTTTAAATTTTTTTGTTTTTTGTTTTTTTTAAACAATGAAGATGCGTTTCTAGAGTCACTACACTCCATATTCAACCATCTTCAACACAAAAAGTTAGCAACAGTTAGTTTCTACAACAAAAATTAGTAAAAACTTAACCAAGATTCCACAATTGTCGACTATTCCCTCCCCCCAACTAGAACGAAACATTGTCCTCAATGTTTTAAAGGAAATAAGTAGAGTTTAGAAGACATCACCTGGGTGGTGCAACACAGAAGAAAATATTTACAGGCGGAGAGTTAAATCTAATTTGTACTTCTTACTGCTGCTACTGTTACCGTCATTATTTGGACGCTCCAACAAAAAGCTCCAGGGGTCTGGCTCCGGTTTATAAGCTTGTAATATATCAAGGAGCTCATTAGCAGTGTGAGCACAAATAAAAAGTTTTTTCGCACTGGAAGGAATAAAGTAGTTTTTTATTGCATGGTTAAGAAATGTGATAAAGCCATCATAAAAATTATTGACATTTAACAAACCGATGGGTTTCTGGTGAATGTGCAAATGGGCCCAAGATGCTAGTGTGATAAGTGTCTCTAGTGTTGCAAGATCTCCTGGAAGGAAAATAAAAGCATCAGTATGATTAAGCATTTCAGTTATTCGTTCATGCATACCTGAGACGACTAACTCTTCTCCAGTCGGTGAGTCAGACACACTGCCCAAAGGTTTTAGGACTCTTGGGATGATGCCTAACACTTGGCTTCCTCTGACAAAAGCAGCTTCTGAGACCAATTTTGATAACCCTCGGTTACCTCCTCCATACACCAAGTGTAATTTTCTCTCTGCTATGCTTCGACCAAGATCTATGGCTGCATCAACGAACTGTTTATGTTTGCCATAGGTAAATCCAGAAAGCACACAAATGTTCTTGAATTGTCTATTGGGAGTAGCTGCCATTGGAATATTTCTCAAAAATAATTTGTGAGTGCTTGACAAAAAGTCATATTTAAGAATCTTGGTGACAGTGGATCACAACTGTGTATGAGGTGCCATGTCAGTGTCAAATAACGCGTAAAGCACATGACTGATAGTCAAAAAGAAAATAGTAAAAAGGAAAAGAAAACAAACAGTAATAAAATTATTAAAGACAATAATACAAACAATAAAACAACAGTGAAATAAAATAAAATAACAGTAAAGTAAAAGGATATTTACAGATAGTTGCGACTGTGGCTCACATCTTCCTCTGGTTTTACATCCAGAAACGGCTTGAACGCCCTCTATGGGTTGGGGATAGGCTTCCCATCCAGTTTTCTTATAAACTGGCAAACATGGTCGTTTATAGTCAGATTCCTGAGACTATATCGTGCATGCTCTTTCTGGAATAATGGTCATAACTGGAGAATCGCTCCTTGCACATATCCACTGGGATGCGTTTCAAGAGACAGAAGGATATCATCCAATGACTCCTTATTCAAGCCATCCCTAATGAATTGAATCTTATCTTCTCTGTTATCAGACACCATTCCTAAAGAACATGGGTTTTTATTGCAACTCATTCTGGCACACTTATGACAAGCAACAGAAATTCTTCAAGCTCGTCGTTTTCTTGTATAATTTCCTTTTCCACAACCAGGCATGTATGCAATAAATTTTGGAGGTAACTCACCTGCCAATATGCAATAAATTTTGGAGGTAACTCACCTGCCAATCGTACTTTCGTCTCGATTAACCAACGGATGTCAGCAGGTATGTTATTCCTCATGAGCAATCGCATGCGTTCGGACCGAGCTTTATAGATCGTAAGGAGGGCATTCTGAGGAAGTGAAGGGAATTGCTTGTGAAGCTTCGCTAGAATCTCGGTTCTGTCCATACCTTCGCTTCAGAATATCAGTTATTATGGGAAAACTGAAGTAACCGACTTGATTGTCACGGAGTACCGTTATCCGCCACTTCACCGGGGTAACAAACTAAAGCACACAAACAGAAAAACAAATTAAAACACACAAAGAAAATTAAAATCGTCCTCTTATTGAATTTACCTCAAGCTCCAACTGGATTTCGTAAACACTTCTCTCAATATTTCGGAGTTGGCTTTCTAAATCCTCAACATAGGCTACTAACTCTGGTGGTTGTAGAGCCCAAATGCGATGTGTTTTACAAGATTGAATCTGCCTTTTGAGATGAGTTTTGATACGTTGAAGTGGTTTAAGAATGTTCAGGAGGAACGGTCTACGTACGAGACTCATGATTAACAATGATAAGAGAAAACTTAATGGTTAAACAAACACACTTATGCAAAAATAAATTTCAATTAGCAAAAGAATAATAAAAAGAAAAGAAAGAAAAATCAAACCACCGAAAAGAAAAAATCAATTCAAATCTGGTGGGTCACTCAAATTTATTTCGGTGTCTTCTCCATGTGGTTGGTACTCTAGATATGGTTTTAATCTTTGACCATTAACTTTAAACGTGACACCGTTCTTTGGGTCCTTAATTTCAATTGCCCCATGTGGAAAAACAGTATGAACAATAAATGGGCCAGACCAACGAGAGCGTAACTTACCTGGGAATAGGTGCAAGCGAGAGTTGAATAAGAGCACTTTCTGACCTGGAGTGAAAGATTTTCTCATAATATGCTTGTCATGGAAGACTTTCATTCGTTGCTTGTAAATCTTGGCATTTTCATATGCATCATTGCGAATTTCTTCAAGTTCTGCCAGTTGTAATCTTCTTTCTGAGCTGGCTTGCTGCATGTCAAAGTTGAATTTCTTGATGGCCCAATATACACGATGCTCGAGTTCCACAGGTAGGTGGCAAGCTTTTCCATACACTAGCCTGTAGGGTGACATCCCAATCAGGGTCTTGAAAGTCTTTCTATATGCCCATAATGCATCATCAAGTCTTAATGACCAATCTTTTCTGTCTGGCCTCACCGTCTTTTCTAATATGTGCTTTATTTCTCGATTGGAGATCTCCACTTGGCCACTGGTTTGCGGATGATATGGGGTTGCCACTTTATGAGTGATTGAATACTTTGTCAAAAGAGCTTTGAATGCTTTGTTATAAAAGTGGGCACCACCATCACTGATTATTGCTTGAGGGAATCCAAAGCGCGAAACAATATTGCTTTTCAAAAACCCTATCACCACCTTGTGATCATTGGTTCTGCATGGAATTGCTTCTACCCATTTTGATACGTAGTCAACAGCAACCAATATAAATTGAGGGCCAAAAGAAGGGGAAAAGGGTCCCATGAAGTCGATACCCCATACGTCAAAAATCTCAACCACTAAAATTGGATTTAGTGGCATCATGTTCCTTCGTGTAATGCTCCCCATTCGTTGACACCTATCACATGAAGAACAGAAAGTGTAAGCGTCTCGAAATATAGTTGGCCAATAGAAACCACATTGTAAAACTTTTGTAGCTGTTTTCTTAGCACTGAAATGGCCTCCACAAGCTTGTTCATGGTAGAATGAAAGGATATTGTGAATTTCACTTTCTGGGACACATCGTCTGACAATTTGATCTGCACAATACTTGAACAAATACGGGTCATCCCAAAAGAAATTCTTTATTTCTGCAAAGAATTTAGCTTTGTCTTGCTTGGTCCAATGCTCTGGAAGTTGACCTGTAACAAGATAATTAACGATATCAGCATACCAAGGTAATACTTCCACACTCATTAATTGTTCATCTGGAAATGACTCATTCAATGTTAATGGCTCTGTAATTGTGTTAAAATGGAGACGAGAGAGATGGTCTGCCACAACATTTTCTGTGCCTTTCTTATCTTTGAATTCCAAGTCAAATTCCTGCAAAAGTAACACCCAACGAATTAGTCTAGCTTTAGCATATTTCTTTGTGAGAAGATATTTAAGAGCAGCATGATCTGTGAACACAATTATTTTACAACCAATGAGATAAGATCGAAATTTTTCCAATGCAAACACTACTGCTAGCATTTCTTTTTCAGTAGTTGAATAGTTCAACTGTGCATCATTCAATGTCATACTAGCATAGTAAATAACATGGGGAATCCGATCAACTCTTTGTCTTAATACTGCTCCTACTGCATAATCAGATGCATCACACATGAGCTCAAATGGTAAGCTCCAGTTTGGGGGCTGAATGATGGGTGATGATGTCAACAATTGCTTTAATTTTTCAAAAGCCACAAGACATGAATCATTAAAGATAAAAGGTGCATCCTTAGCAAGTAAATTGCATAAGGGTCTAGAAACTTTGCTAAAATCTTTAATGAAACGTCTATAAAAACCAGCATGCCCAAGGAAAGATCTTACTTCTCTGACTGTTTTGGGTGGAGGAAGATTAGAAATGAGATCCACCTTGGCTTTGTCAACCTCAATACCTTTGCTTGAAATGATGTGACCGAGAATAATACCTTGTTTTACTATAAAATGGCACTTCTCCCAATTTAAGACCAAGTTCTTCTCGATACATCTCTGCAGAACTAGTGTTAGATGGTGTAAACATTGATCAAATGAATTACCAAAGACAGAAAAATCATCCATAAAGACCTCAAGGAATCGTTTAACCATATCAGAAAAAATGCTCAACATGCATCGTTGAAATGTAGCAGGTGCATTACATAATCCAAATGGCATCCTCCTATATGCAAAAGTGCCAAAAGGGCAAGTGAAAGTGGTCTTCTCTTGTTCTTTTGGTGCTATGGGAATCTGATTATATCCTGAGTAGCCATCTAGAAAGCAATAAAATTCGTGACCTGCTAATCTATCAAGCATTTGATCGATAAATGGTTAAGGAAAATGGTCTTTACGTGTGACAGAATTCAACTTTCTATAATCAATGCATACACGCCATCATGTAGTTACTCTAGTTGGTATCAATTCATTATCAGCATTCGTAACTACAGTGACTCCTGACTTTTTGGGGACAACTTGCATAGGACTGACCCATGAACTATCAGAAATTGGGTAAATGATACCTGCGTCTAATAGCTTAAGGACTTCATTTCTAACCACTTCTTTCATATTAGGATTTAACCGACGTTGCATTTCCCTAGTAGATTTAGCATTTTCATCAAGGTGAATGTAATGCATGCAGTCTACTGGATTTATACCTTTTATGTCTGCTATAGTCCATCCTAATGCTCCTTTGTGCTCTTTTAAAACATCCAACAACTTACCTTTTTGTTCGTCATTAAGGGATGATGAGATGATTACCGGTAAAGTGCTTTCTTCCCCTAATAATGCATATTCCAAAGTGTTGGGCAATGGTTTGAGCTCAAGTTTCGGTGGTGATTCTGATGATGGGATGAGTTTCTTCTCTGATGGTGCTAGTTGTTCAACTCTTGACTTCCATTTATTAGTGTCCATGGATGGTGCTGAGTCAAGTAAGGCGTTGACCTCATCGACCGATCTGTCAATATCAAAATCCAAACCAAAGTGAGTTAAACATGTTTGTAAAGGATCATCACTAAGGTTTGAAACAAAAGTGTCATCAACTAATGCTTCAATTAAATCCACATCAACAATTCCATCATCTGTATTGTGAGGTTGTTTGGCAATATTGAAGATGTTCAGTTCTATAGTCATATTGCCGAAGGACAACTGCATATTTCCAGTCCTGCATTGAATGTGAGCATCCGCAGTTGCCAAGAAAGGTCGGCCTAGGATAATGGGGATGTGCTTCCTTGAATCCTGTATTGGTTGAGTGTCAATTACAATGAAATCAACAGGAAAATAAAACTTGTCTACCTGGATAAGCACGTCCTCCACAATACCACGAGGTATTTTCGTGGACCGATCTGCAAGCTGTAACACCACTGGAGTTGGGTGTAATTCTCCCAATCGAAGTTTCATGAAAACTGAATAAGGCAACAGATTTACACTAGCTCCTAAATCCAACAAAGCATTCTCAATTGTGTGGTTCCCTATGCTACATGAGATAGTGGGGGAGCCTGGGTCTTTGCATTTTAAAGGAATTTTATGTTGGAGTATAGAACTAACGTTTTCTGTTAAAAATGCTTTCTTTTGAACATGCATGTTTCTCTTTTTAGTACAAAGGTCTTTAAGAAACTTGGCATAAGATGGAACTTGTTTAATAGCATCAAGCAATGGGATGTTAACACTTACCTATTTGAATATTTCGAGAATCTCACCTATGGATTTTCCCTTCTTTCCTGTAGCTAACCTTTGAGGAAATGGAGCTTTGGGAACGTATTCTCGAGGGTTGGTTTCTTCTTTCTCCTCCGGTGATGAGTCCTCAACACTCACAGGTACAATTTGATTTCCTTTCGTCACCGGCATCTCCACTTTGTTGTCGACTTCTTTTCCTTTTCGCAAGGTCATGACGGCTTTGACCTCTCCATGCTGCTGTGGTGAACTGGTACTTGCTTCATGCACTCCTTTAGGGTTAGGCACTGGTTGACTTGGAAACTTGCATTTCTCAACAGTCATTGCCAAGGTCTGAACTGAAGAAGCAAGTTGTCCCACCATCTTCTCCAAGCTTGAAACTGATTGGGCCTGCGAATTGAAGCCCGCTCTCAATTCATTTCGTAGTCCATCAATGGTGCGGTTCTGTTGCTCAATCGTGGAGTGAGTAACATTCCTGAAATTCTGGAATGCATCCTCCCATGGTCTGGGTTGAGAGTAGTTCTGGTTCTGATTGAATGGTCTGAATGGGGGCTGAGAGGCTTGAGAATTTTGAGGAATTGGTTGCATTGGTGGAGCTGGAGCTGCTGGTCCATTCTATTGGAATCCTTGAGACCATGAAAAATTGGGGTGGTCTCTCCATCCAGGGTTATATGTGTTGGAGTATGGGTTGTAATTTGATGGCTTTCTCATTACACCTATGGCATTGGCTTGATCTGAGTATGAGTCATGATAATGTGGCTCTGTTGATTTAGCAGTCGATAACGATGCTATTTGTCGAGAGAGACCTTCAATTATCTCCTTGACTTCTTTGATTTTTGAACTTGACTCGCCAATGTGAACCTCATTTACTCCTTTAATCCATCTAGTATTTCTGAGTGATCGACTCCGTTGTTGAGAATTATCTGCTTGTCGTTGGAAGAATTCTCAAATCTCTGATGCACTTTTTGACATTAGCTCTCCTCCACTTGTTGCCATTAGCCATTCTTGCATATTCGGCAATAATCCCTCCAAAAAGTATTGGCATTGGTGCCATTTCTCATACCCATGATGTGGACACTTCAAGAGTAGCCCATTGAATCGCTCCCATGTTTCAAAAAACTGCTCGTCATCTCTCTGGGTAAACTCCGAGATTTCCCTGCAAATAGCATTGGTTTTATGCACTAGGAAATATTTATTTAAAAATTTCGTTACCATTTGTTCCCATGATGCAATGCTATTAGCAGGTAATGTATTAAGCCATGAACGAGCTCTATCCTTTAAAGAAAATGGGAATAATCTGAGTTTAACATCATCGTCTGAAAAATTCTCGTATTTAAATGTTTGACAAATAGCATGAAAATCATTTAGATGATTATATGGGTCCTCATTTTCTAGGCCATAGAATGTGGGGAGACAATTTAGCACACTAGGTTTTAATTCAAAGCTCCTAGCAGCTACATTTGGATACCTTATACATGATGTGCTCAAATTAGCTAAAGGACTGAAGTAGTCCTTAAATGGCCTCTCCTGTGGTGCTTGTAAATCCATTTTATTTGTAATGTTTTTGTGTGTGCGAAGTGTTTTCTCAAGTTCAAGGTCTATAGGTTCAAGATTAGGTAATAATGACCTACGACCATGCATGCAAGAAACACAAAAATAAATGGGAACAAAACAAATAAAACAAAAATAAAGATAGGAGCAAAACAAATAAAAATAAAGAAGAAGGAGAAATTACGATACTAACCTTATTGCGCTATTACAATCTTACTATAAAAACACAAAAACAAATACGTGAAATAAATTAACTAAAAATAAATTAATAAGATAAACCAAAAAAAATTTACAAAGAAAAATAAATTGAAAAATAAATTACAGAATTTGAAAGAAGAGAAAAAGAAAAGAAATACTAAGCTTTAAATGTAGATTCGCTTTTTTTTCTCTTTTTTTTTTAAAAAAAAGTTCAAGAAAACAATTAAATGGAAATATTCACAAAAATTAATTCTATGAATTAAAATTACTTACCTCCCCGGCAACGGCGCTAAAAATTTGTTGTGCAAATTTTATTGAACTCGCAAGCGCACAAATCTATTGTAGTATAGATCTATGGTGACGAGTGTCGATCCCACGAGGAGGTGGATTTTAATTATATACAGAATTAATTTTGTAAATGGGTGATTGGATTTGTGGTGGAAATAATTTGGAATATGCTAAAACTTAAATTAAAATGGCAAGAATAAATTCTAAAATTGGAATTGAAATGGCAGGAATAAATTGAAGAGAAAACTATTGAGATGACGTACTTGGGTATCTGGATCCGTATCAACATGCATCATGGGCTAAATATTCCTTATTAATACCACTTAAATCATGAGAGGGGAATCAACACCTCATGAACCACACTCTAATAAATATGGTGCTAAGGGCTTATCGTGCCAAATAATAATAATCTTATACTAGGGAGCCGGTGAAACTAGAGCGGTACTAGACAAGATTATTATTATTTGTCAACGAAAAGTCAAAATATCCACAAAAACTAGAGGGGAAGAGAAAATAAATTTACCAAATAAAGTCCATGACACATGTTGAGACTTCACCTTCAACCCAAGCTTGAAAGAAAATTAGCCACTCATTATTGAACTAGGGGCAAAATGGGAATTTATTAAAATACGTAGAAAATACAAGATGGAGAAGGAATTATAGAAAATAGAGTCCAAAAATGGATTCAGAGGTGCCAAATTAGGGGGGGAAGCCCCCTTTTTATAGATACATCGAGTAAATTATGGCCATCGGATTAAAAACAGTTTGGACGCTCAGGATTGCGCCACGTCATCAGTCAACAGTACACGTGAACAGTAACACGGTTTGACCACGGTTTGAACAGTGACACGGTTTGCACACGGTTTGAACAGTAACGTGGTTTACATAGTAATAATCCCATGTGTTGCATGTACCGTACGTGCAGTTTTTGATCCACTAATATGCTGCCACGTCACCATCAACAGTACATAAGAATTTGAGTCCAACAGGATCATGACACCTCATCAGTCAATGCCACGTCATCGATCCATCTATGTAAACAGTGCCGTGAACAGTAACGTAGACAGTACCGTACATGTGAATAGTACCGTATATGTGAACAGTGCCATTTTTCCTTTTATGCTCCTCCTAAGGTTTTCGACCATCCTGAGTTAAAAAATGATGTCCGTTTTACCATCTGATCTCTCGTTTATTGTGAAATGACTATGATGCCCCTAAAATACATAAAATACTTAATTAAAATAAAACATACATAATTAAATTACAAAAAGCTAAAACACATAAAAGTAAGGGTTGTTAGTAAGACTTTAAATGTAAAATGACGGCTTTCTCCTTTATAAATATGCATTTTCTAACACTCAACAAACAATACCTTATTTTACCATAAAATGACACTTCTTCCAATTTAAGACTAAATTCTTTTCGATACATCTCTACAGAACTAGTGTTAGATGATGTAAACATTGATTAAATGAATCAACAAAAACAAAAAATTCATCCATAAAGACTTCAAGGAATCGTTCAACCATATTAGAAAAAATGCTTAACATGCATCGTTCAAATGTAACGGGTGCATTACATAATCCAAATGACATTTTCCTACATGCAAAAGTGCCAAAAGGGCAAGTGAAAGTGATTTTCTCTTGATCTTTTGGTGCTATAGAAATCTAATTATATCCTGAGTAGCCATCTAGAAAGCAATAAAATTCATGGCCCGCTAATCTATCAAGCATTTGATCGAAAAATGGTAAAGGAAAATGGTCTTTACGCGTGACATAATTCAACTTTCTATAATCAATACATACACGTCATCTTGTAGTCACTTTAGTGGGTATCAATTCATTGTCAGCATTCGTAACTACTGTGACTCCAAACGTTTTAGGGACAACTTGCACAGGACTGACCCATTAACTATCAGAAATGGGGTAAATGATATCTGCGTCTAATAGTTTAAGTACTTCAATTCTAGCAACTTCTTTCATGGTAGGATTTAACCGATATTGCATTTCCCTAGTAGGTTTAGCATTTTCATCAAGGTAAATGTAATGCATGCAGTCTACTGGGTTTATACCTTTTATGTCGGCTATACTCCATCCTAATGCTCCTTTGTGCTCTTTTAAAACATCCAACAACTTACCTTTTTATTCGTCATTTAGGGATGATGAGATTATTACTGGCAGAGTACTTTTTTCTCCCAAAAATGCATATTCCAAAGTGTTGGATAATGGTTTGAGCTCGAGTTTCGGTGATGATTCTGATGATGGGATGAGTTTCCTCTCTGATGGTGCTAGTTGTTCAACACTTGACTTTCATTCATTAGTGTCCATGGATGGTGTTGAGTCAAGTAGAGCGTTGACCTCATCGACTGATCTGTCAATATCAAAATCAAAACCAAAGTGAGTTAAACATGTTTATAAAGGATCATCACTAAAGTTTGAAAAAAAAGTATTATCAATTATTTCTTCTAATAAATCCACATCAACAATTCCATCATCTGCATTGTGAGGTTGTTTGACAATGTTGAAGATGTTTAGCTCCATAGTCATGTTGCCAAAGGACAACTGCATATTTCCAGTCCTGCATTGAATGTGAGTATCGGCAGGTTCTAAGAAAGGTCGGCCTAGGATAATGGGGATGTGCTTCCTTGAATCCTGAATTGGTTGAGTGTCAATTACAATGAAATCAACAGGAAAATCTTAGCTACCTGGATAGGCACGCCCTCCACAATACCACGAGGTATTTTCGTGAACCGATCTGCAAGCTGTAACACCACTGGAGTTTGATATAATTCTCCAAGTCCAAGTTTCACGAAAACTGAGTAAGGCAACAGATTTACACTAGCTCCTAAATTCAACAAAACATTCTCAATTGTGTGGTTCCCTATACTACATGAGATAATGGGGGAGCCTGGGTCTTTGCATTAAAAGAATTTTTTTTGGAGTATAGAGCTAATGTTTTATGTTGAAAAGGTCTTCTTTTGAATGTAAATGTTTCTCTTTTTAGTACAAAGGTCTTTAAGAAACTTGGCATAAGATGACACTTGTTTTATAGTATCAAGCAAAGGGATGTTAACACTTACCTGTTTGAAGATTTCAAAAATCTCACCTGTGGACTTTTCCTTCTTTCTTTTAGCTAACCTCTGAGGAAAATGAGCTTTGGGAACGTATTCTCGTGGGTTGGTTGCTTCTTTCTCCTCCGATGATGACTCTTCGGCATTTACAGGTACAATTTGATTTGTTTTTGTCACCAGCATCTGTACCTTGTTGTCGATTTCTTTCCCTTTTCGCAAAATCATGATGGCTTTGACCTCTCCATGCTGTTGTGGTGAACTGGTACTTACGTCATGCACTTCTTTAGGATTAGGCACTGGTTAACTTGGGAATTTACCTTTCTCAATAGTCACTGCCAAAGTTTGAACTGAAGAAGCGAGCTGTCCCACCATCTTCTCGAGGTTTGAAACAGATTAGGCTTGTGAGTTGAAGTATACTCTCATTTCATTTTTTAGTTCATCAATGGTGCGATTTTGTTGCTCAATACCTTTGTACTAAAAAGAGAAGTGTCATCTTATGCCAAGTTTCTTAAAGACTTTTGAGATTCTGGAATGCATCTTCCCACAGTCTAGGTTGAGAGTAGTTCTGGTTCTGATTGTATGGTCTAAATAGAGGCTGAGAGGCTTGAGGAACTTAAGGAATTGGTTGTATTAGTGGAGCTAGAGCTCCTGGTCCATTCTATTGGGGTGGTCTCTCCATCCAGGGTTATATGTGTTGGAGTATGGGATGTAATTTGATGGCTTTCTCATTACACATATGGCATTGGCTTGATCTGAGTATGAGTCATGGTCGTGTGGTTCTATTGATTTAGTAATCGTTAACGATGCTATTTGTTGAGAAAGACCTTTAATTATTGCTTTGACTTCTTTAATTTCTGAACTTGACTCGCCAATGTGAATCTCATTCGCTCCCGTAATTCTTTTAGTATTCCTGAGTGATCGACTCCATTGTTGGGAATTATCCGCTTGTCGCTGGAAGAAATCTCAAATCTCTGATGCACTTTTTGACATTCGGTCTCCTCTACTTGTTGCCATTAGCCATTTTTGCACATGCAGTAATAATCCCTCCAAATATTATTGGCATTGGTGCCATTTCTTGTACCCATTATGTGGGTACTTCAAAGTAGCCCATTGAATCGCTCCCATACTTTGAATAACTGTTCGTCATCTTTTTGGGTAAACTCTGAAATTTTCATGCGAATAATGTTGGTTTTATGCATTGAGAAATATTTATTCAAAAATTTTGTTACCATTTGTTCCCATGATGTAATGCTATTAGCAGACAATGTATTAAGTCATAAACGAGCTCTATCTTTTAAAGAAAATGGGAATAATCTAAGTTTAACATCATCATCTGAAAAATTCTCATATTTAAAAGTTTGATAAACAACATGAAAATCATTCAAATGATTATATGGGTTCTCATTTTTCTAGGCCATAAAATGTTAGGAGACAATTTAGCATACTAGGTTTTAACTCAAAACTCCTAGCAGCTACATTTGGGTATCATATGCATAATATACTTAAATTAGCTAAGGGACTGAAGTAGTCCTTAAATGACCTCTCTTGTGGTGGTGCTTCTTGTTGTTGTTGTAAATCCATTTTAATTTTATTTTTAATTGTAACTTGTTTTTGAGTGCGAAGTATTTTTTCAAATTCAAGGTTTATAGGCTCAAAATTAGGTAATAATGACCTTCAACCATGCATGCAAATAATACAAAAAAAAATGGGAACAAAATAAAAAAATAAAGAAGAATGAGAAATTACGATACTAACCTTATCACGCTAGTACAACCTTACTATAACACACTCAAAAAATTACGTGAAATAAATTAACTAAAAATAAATTAATAAGATAAACGAAAAATTACAAAGAAAAATAACTTGAAAATTATACTACATAATTTTAAAGAAGAGAAAAATAAAAGAAATTCTAACCTCTAAATGCAGATTCACTTTTTTCTTTTTTTAAATAAAAAAATACAAGAAAACAATTAAAAGAAGTTATTTACAAAAATTAATTTTACGAATTAAAATAACTTACCTCCTCGGTAACAGCGTCAAAAACTTGTTGTGCAAATTTTATTAAACTCGCAAGTGCACGAATCTATTGTAGAATAGATTAATGGTGACGAGTGTCGATCCCACAAGGAGGTGAATTTTAATTATGTGTAGAATTAATTTTCTAAGTGGATGGTTGGATTTTTGGTGAAAGTGACTTAGATTATCTTAAAATTTGAATTAAAATGGCGGGAATAAATTAAAGTGAAATCTATTAAAATTGAAACGCTTGGGTATCTGGATCTACATCAACATGCACCATAGGCTAAATATTCCTTATTATTTCCAATTAAATCATGAGGGGGGCTTCCTCTCCTCATGAACCATACTCTAATCAATATGATATTAAGGGCTTATCGTGCCAAATAATAATAATCTTGTACTAGGGAGTCGATTAAACCCGTGCAGTATCTAGACAAGATTATTACTATTTGTCGACGAAAAGTCAAAACATCCACAATAATTAGAGGGGAAGAGAAAGTAAATTTACAAAATAAAGCCCATGGCACATGTTGAGAATTCACCTTCAACCCAAGCTTAAAAGAAAATTAGCTACTCATAATTGAACTATGGGTAAAATGAGAATTTATTAAAATACGTAGAAAATACAAGATGGGGAAGGAATTATAGAAAATTGAACTCAAAAATAAATTTTGGGATGCCAAATTAGGAGGGGAGAGCTCCCTTTTTATAGATACACTGAGTAAATCATGGCTATCGGATTAAAAATATTTTGGATGCTTAGGATTGCACCACGTCATCAGTCAATAGTACGCGGTTTGAATAGTGACACGGTTTGAACAGCTAAGTGGCTTGAATAGTGATGCGGTTTGGTTGTAAATAATCTCGTGTATATGCATGTATAGTACACACGATATTTGGTCCATTAACATACTGTCACGTCACTGATCAACAGTACATAAGAATTTTAGTCTAATAAGATCGTGACACCTCATCAGTCAATACCACATCATCGGTCAATACCACGTCATCGTTCCGTATATGTGAACAATGTCGTTAACAGTAACATGGATAGTACCGTACATGTGAACAATGTCATTTTTTCTTTTATGTTCCTCCTAAGGTTTTCGATTGTACTAAGTTAAAAAGCAATGTCCGTTTTGCTATCTGATATCTCGTTCATTGTGAAATGACCATGATGCCCCTAAAATACATAAAATATTTAATTAAAATAAAACACACACAATTAAATCATAAGAGACTTACATACATAAAAGTATGAATGTTAGTGAAACTTGAAGTGTAAAATGACTATTTTCTCCTTTATAAATATACACTTTCTAACACTCAACAACCAGCTAACACACACATTATAAAATCATCATCAGTCATGTTGTTACCTGCACCTCTAAGTGCATTTAACATGGATTTCATCCTAGTGTAATATTCATGGATGGAGAGTGACCCTTTTTTAGTTGTTTGAATTTGGATTCTAAGATGTAATATCCTAACCCTTGTTCTTGCACCAAATTGATTTGATAGGATTGTTCAAACCTCACAGGAGGTAGAACAATCTACCACAGTGCCGATTAGGTGTGGTCACAATAGTTTGATTTGGTCCTGGGTTCATGAAAAATCTAGGAGGGCATAAATGGCTTCCATCTATGAATCATTCAAGTTCATTGGCTCTAATGCTAGAGATAACCTGTGACCTCCAAAGCATGAAGTTGTTCTCGGTTAGTTTGATAGGGGTGGTAAAAACGTAAGTATTGTTGTCAATGTGATTGGTATGAGGTGCATTTGTTGTTATTGGTTTTCTGGGTTCAATACTTGAGCTTTGTTGCTCGTTAGTCTGAGAAGGATTTTGGTTTTGATTTAGGTCATTTTCTTGCTCTCTTGGATTCATATTGGTTTGTGTATTGCTACTGCTTGCCATAGCTCAAGGTTGGCTTTGATACCAACTTAAATTCTCAAGGAATTGCTTATAGAGCAAGCAGAGCATAAACCAAAAAGTAATAAAATGGATGAAAACTTGAATGAATAAATAGTTAGAGAGTGCTACCTATTTATACACAAACCCAGAGGAAAAAACGACAGTTAGCTAAAAGGGTAACTACGGAAATAAAAGAAAATTTTAGTTACAATAGCAATCATCATCCAATCATTATCAAGCTTCTAGAAATTCCAATCCTTCATGCATAGGTGCTGAGATTCTTTAGCATAATTATTTTGCCAGCTCATCAAATCCAGCTCACTATTTGACAGTGACTTGGGTGGCATGCTAATGTGGCTTGAGGGTCAACTGTTGACTCTTCATAGCTGCTATTTTCAACACCACCAAACTATGGTTGTTTATGAGTTTTACCCAAATGGAAGTCTTGATAAATGGATCGTTGGAGTTGGGGTTCTTCCTTGGAGTCGGCGGTTAAAGATTGTTAAAGATGTTGCAAAAGCGCTGAGTTTTCTTCATTCTAAAGGACTAGCTCACAAGAACATGAAAACAACTAGTGTTTTTCTTGATGTTAGCTTCCGAGCTCTTTTGGGTGATTACGGATTTGTGCTTTCTTCCTATGAGTCAAGACGGTTCGAGGGAGCAATGAGTCCAAAAGCTGATGTGTTTAAATTTGGTGTATTCGTGTTGGAAGTGGTTTCAGGGAGGAAAAGATTAGAAGACGGACAGGTAAGTACTGAAGAAGGGAAGGATTTGTTAGATTTTGTATGGAGAATGCATGAGTGCAATGACAAAGTGAAGGTGGTAGATAGGAGAATGGGATCATTGCTTAACTTGGAACAAGCCACTAGTGTCCTGGAAATTGGATTGCTTTGTACACTAAATGAGACAAAAGTTAGGCCTTGTATGGATGAACTTGTAGAGTTTCTAGATCTGAAAAGAGACCTCCCTGAGCTGCCAACCAATCGACATGTTGCTCTGTTTCCTTATAACAGCACCACTGGCCTCTGCACCGGCTATTCTTGCGCTTATTTCAAGTAGCTGCATCATGTCAATTAATTGCTGAGCTGTTTATAAAGAAGGAATAATAAGTATTTAAATTTTTATTATACCTTGTTACAAATGCAAATGTGGTAGATGATTGTGAAAAATTCAGTTCAATATTAGATTCAAAATTCACGTACATAGATGATTTTCAAATGTATAAAATGTAAATAATGTACCCTTCCAATCGTGAGAGAAGGAGAAATGCACGAGTGACTTCCATCATAATTCATATTTTGTTTGAAATGTATCTCAGTTAAAAATGAATAAGAAGATCACATATTATATTGGGATGATCTTCATATGTCTAAATATAATGTTCCTTTCAAATTTGGTAGAAATAAAAAATGTAATATTATACATGTGTGTGCGTGTATATATATATATTACATAATATATTTTCATATCTTCATATCTTATGTGAATGAGTATGATATTAGGAAAAAAAAAAGATAAAAAGCTAGTGAAAACAAAGTAAATTCAATGCTGATTTATTATTAACTTAATTGAAAAAATAAAATAAAATGGCTATCAAAGATCTGTCAGGACTAATTTTTATATGTGAATTGACTCAACTTTCAAAGACTTAATTTTTCACCTATATTATACTGTCATTTGACCAAAAATAGAAAATAGAGTCAGGCTTTTGACACTTCTAAGAAGGGACACGGCTACCATGCAGGGCATAAAATCCCTGTATGGTGCAGGGGCTGCCTTTGAGCCGTTGGATTCAGCTTGTTTGAATCCAACGGTTGTGGGTTTAATCTGAAAAAAAAAAGAGAAAAAAGAATAAAAGTAGAAAAAAAATAAGAAGGCAACCGGTTAAAGGGGTAGCTACATAAAAAATCCAAGCCTTATCTCCTCATCCCAATCGAAATTCACAACTCTTTTTCTCTATCTCTCTCTCCGTCACAGTTCTTCAACCACAGTTCATCACAGCTCTCTCTCTCCATGTCAGTCTTCAACCAAAATAGACTGTTGTTGTGCCTCTGCTTCTCTCGACTAGTGATGTTGCTACTGCTGCATTTGTGCTCCATCTCGATTGGTGGTGGTGGTGGTGCTGTTGCTGTTGCTGCTCTCGCTCTCTCTCTCTCTCTCTCTCTCTCTCTCTCAGGTTGCTTCCTCTCTCAGGTTGCTCCTATGACAAGATCTGAGCAAATATGTTGACGAGATCTAAACATTTATGTTGAGGATCGACATTGGCTCACTGGTATTATTCTTCTATTTGGGTAAATTTTGAGTAATTATTATTTATCTTGTGCATACGATTTCATTATTCTTATATTTCCAAGCTTTACTTGTCCCTGTGTTTTAAGGAATAAGAAAAGAAAAGCAATGTAAGAGAAATAATAAGAGTGGAAATGGCAATGTTGTCAATGACGAATAAACCTCTCGTCCAAAATTTTCCCTCTTATCTCTTAAATCCCTGACTATGACCTCTCATTCACCCAAACTCGTTGCCTCTCCCAAATCCCTTAAGCCAAAAAATTGTATCCTAAAGCATTTTAAAGTTATGGCTTGAATCTCAAAGAACTGTTCGAAGTGGAGTTTGATTAATTTTTAACTCCTCCGTCAAAGACAAGCAAACCCAAGTATTGGAGAATCGACAAATTCATGGCTATATCATATTCTATGATAAGCTTTTAATTTGCTTTTATTTTGGTGAACAATTTTTCTTTCTTAATTTCTTTAAATGTTTTCTCGGTTTACTTATGTTTGGTGAAATTGGATGTGGGTTTTACTTTTTCATTTTGTGAGGAATTGTCACCAGCTTTTATTTTTGCTAAGTAGGTGGTGGTAATCAAACTAGGGATTTTCGAGCTACTGCTGTCGATATTGTTCAAGTTCGAGCTGCTGCTACTGTCTTCAAGTTCGAGCGCGGAGACTGTACTATGAGGAGTCAACAACGCGAGAAAGACGGCGAATTAGTTGCCTCATCTTCAACTTAAAGGTAAATTTTGGTGGAATTTGAGTTGAAATTGAGTGAGTTTGAGTGGGAAGATGAGATTTTGAGAGAAAGAAAAGGGGTGTTTGGATGGTAAGAAAGTGAGAAAATTTTTGGATTTGGAAAGTGATGGGTTCTTTGTTTTTACTTCTTTATTGTTCTTTATGAGTAGATGTTGACGGTATAAGCATAATAATTAAGATTTTCAATGGAAAATATAGAGAAATAGAAGCAAACTTTGATTCAGAGTATGTAGCAGCATTTTTTTGGTACTTTTCTTAGTTTTTTTGGGGAAGTATTAGATACTAATTATTGTAGATTTTTGGTCTGAACAGTAGCTAAAACCTTAACCATAGTTTGAGGTTTCTTTTCTGGAACCATTCATGGTAATTTCAGGCAGAGATTGTACATCATGTGCAGCATGTCCGTGACTCTTCAATAGAAAGCTTTCAAGTTTGCAGTCTTACAATGTAATGATTTGGTAAAGCATTAAATTTGTTCATGTGCTATCTTTTGCACTCCTATATTTTCCTTAATTAATTAATGGAAAAACTTGAGGTTCTCACTGCTCTAACATTTGCTCTATTTGCTCAGAAGCATGTTGATATTGCAATATCCAGGTGATATGTAATTTTCACCTTATTTTTTTATTTCAGCATTTTTTTGGGTACTATTTCACACATACAGGGGCTTGCACTCATGCTTTTTTATCCTTCAATAAACTTTATATCCAAATATCCTTTTCTTACCCAATTAAAGAAGAGAGCATGCTAATGATAAGTTTGCTTGCTTTTGATGTAACAGGCCATGCTGGTAGTGCCTAGGATGCAGTAAATATCATTTCTAGTTGATATAATGGACTGAGTATGCATTCATTTAAGTTCAACCCTGTAACGATCAACGAAGGCAGAAGGATGGGCTGATGTTCTTCGTTGACAATGATCAACGGCGGCACAAGCACAACCTTGTTCCTCGCGCAATCCATCTCCAACACTAGAATAGCTGTCGTCAAGGGCTTCGGTGGGACACCACAACTATTGCTCAACCACCTCTGCCCTGCTACTGTACCATCATCTCCTCACCGCACGACATCAGAACTATTGTTCTAGCTTCACCCCACATTCTCTTTACCGCCAGAATCATCAAGCAAAACGTTAGTATTAGATTAGATTTTCTGAATTAATTTATAATTAGGGTTTGATTTGAACTGTATCAAGGTTAGATTTGAATGATTGATTTGGGTTTGATTTTAATTGTTGATTTGGGTATGAATTAAATTTTTTATTGATTTCTAGTGTTGGTTTATGTCTTTCCCTTCTCAAGCTTTTGGGCAACAGTGCATGGATCAACAGCAACAAAGAGTAGGGGCTACACAGGCACAGCCTCGGCTTCAGCCTTAGCCTCAACCTGGCGATTTATCTGCTATACTCGGTGTATTCCTCACTTCCATTGCTATTGTCTCACTGGCAAATTCTCTCTTATATCCTAATTCGTGCTTTTACGCATATTTAGTCACTTTCAATCTGGTTTATCAGTTAATGGTGACTTAAATCTTCTTTTTTTAATTGTTTGAGTTGAATCTTGTAGCTTTGTAAATATTAAGTGTTGGGTTCTCATCTGAATAAAGGGCTTTCCTTGGAGTGAAATAGTGAAATGAACAACGATTTCAATTGAGTAGTTGTAAAGTTTAATTTTTTCCTAAAATGAGCAGTTCAACAATATATTATCATGGGCAGTGTTTTTACCTAGATTTTGCTTGGTTGCTTGCCTACTAGTGTGAACACTTTATTGCTTTGAAAACTCATTTGCTATATTAATGCTTTGGTGGTAAGTTTCTTGTATGTATTTCTGTAGTTATATTATTTTGATTGGAATTTTCTGTATTTAACTCTGAAACTGACTTGCTGGATTTAAGTAATAATTAGTTATTTTAGTGAAAGTTTGAGCATTTGTGTAGGTATGAAAGTAATATTAAGTTCATTTTGAACAATAAGTTGTTTTGATGAATATAGCTTTTGAATGAATTTTCAGATGATGTCAATGTCGAACAATAGATTGTCATTGCTTACTGGAAGAATAGACCAATCACGTTACCCTTGTCGTACCTGGAAATTATTCGGAGGGGACAGAATCTATAGAATCTGTTGGATGATGAACTTTGCTGCGGCTTTGTTGCAAATTTGTTGGCTGTAGAATTTTAGGCTTGGCTTCAGTAAATATAGGTTGATATTTGCAAGGCAACTTTTATACGGCTTATGTAAAATTTTTTTCTTTTTCCATTTACATTGCTGGGTTTCGTTGTAGTTGATGAGCAAGTGAGAGAACACATTCAATTTTATACAACAATTATAAGTATTGACCATGAGGCAGGATACTGGAAAATTGTTGTGTTATCACCCCTCAATGGTAAAATGATTGCAATTGGTATGATGATCACAATTGATGACTTTTGAATGAAACCATATGTTTTAATTATTTATTTATCCTGTTATTTATTTTAATAAAGCTTAGTTTATTTCATTTGCATGGATGTTTATTTCACAAGATACTTATTTGAAAAATGTAAAAAAAAATGTTTTATTGCTAAAAAATATATATGTTGTTAATAAGCTGTGTTGAGCTTTTACTTTAAAATGAAACATAGGTAGTTATTACTTGATGGCTAATGTCTACCAACCACCCTCACTTCATAGGTAGTTATTAGATAATAGGATGTTAAAAATGGATTTTATGGATGATTTTGAGTAAATGAAGTGATGGGGAATGATTTTTGAGACTCAATTTGATGCCAAAAAGGAAGAAAATGATGGATTTTGGAGTGAGATTGAGTGAGGAGTAAACGGTTTTTAGAGAGAGAGGGAGATCCGGAATGCTGAATGAGAGGAAGAAGATGAATAGTAGGAATAGGTCTCGAAACCGGCTTGCCGGATTTCACTAACCGGCTAGCCGGTTGTGACCAGAAGCTTACAAGCTGTAAACGGCTTGCCGGTTTTACTTGAACCGGAAATCCGGTTATGTTCCAGCAAGTCCTTCACTAGAATCCGGTTTTCCGGATATCACAAACCAGCTTGCCGGTTGGATCCAGAAGATAGCACGTTAAAACCGACTTACTGGTTTCCTTAACCGGTTGGCCGAATGAATCCAGAATGCTGCCAAAGTGAAGCTCGAATCCAGATTTCCGGATTTACAGAACCGGCTATCCGGTTAAATCCAGTGAAGGCCATACGCGAATCCGGTTTTCCGGATTGATAATCCGGTTATCCGAATATTGACCCGAGAGCAACCAAAGAAAATGCGGCTCACCGATTTGGAAAATCCGGTTATCCGGAATTTGTCCCGAGAGAAATCAATAAGAGAAACGGTTTTCCGGATGAGAAGAAGTGGTATACCGGTTTAGACTTGGAAATCTTTTTGTCTCTAATTGGGCAAGCTCTTATACTTGTATTACACACACCATTTTATTTTTGGCCTTTTAAAATTAATTAATTTTAAATCATTTTGAGATTTAAAACCTTTCAATAAGCCATTTAATGCATGAAATATAAAATCATAAAATTACAAGCATATCAAGCTATCTAATTCATAAAGCATAGATTCATATAATAACAAACATATCAAGCCATGTAGTAAAACATAAATCAAAATGCAACATTCATCATTCCAACAAACATGAAACATCTTACTTAAAATATGCAACCACGAACATAAAATATGAGTACCTCGGTAACAGTGAACATACAACGTCAAACATGAAACGTAGAACAGCAAACATGAAACGTGGAACGTAAATATGAAACGGGGGCAAAAAAGAAAAAATTTGGGGTATTTGAAAATTTATTACATGAAACATTAAACAACAAACATGAAACATCTTACTTAAAATATGCAACAACGAACACAAAATATGAGTACCTCAGTAACAGTGAACATATAACGTCAAACATGAAACGTAGAAAAGCAAACATGAAACGTAGAACAGCAAACATGAAACGTAGAACAGCAAACATGAAACGTGGAACATAAACATGAAACGGGGGCAAAAAAGAAAAAATTAGGGGTACTTGAAAAATTATGACATGAAACATTAAACAGCAAATATGAAACATCTTACTTAAATTTTGCAACCGCGAACATAAAATATGAGTACCTCGGTAACAGTAAACTTACAGCATCAAACATGAAACGTAGAACAGCAAACATGAAACGTAAAACGTAAACATGAAACGGGGGCAAGAAAGAAAAATTTTAGGGTATTTAAAAATTATTACATGAAACATTAAACAACAAACATGAAACATCTTACTTAAAATATGCAACCGCGAACATAAAATATAAGTACCTCGGTAACAGTGAACATACAACGTCAAACATGAAACGTAGAACAGCAAACATGAAATATGGAACGTAAACATGAAACGGGGGCAAAAAAGAAAAAATTTGGGGTATTTGAAAATTTATTACATGAAACATTAAACAACAAACATGAAACATCTTACTTAAAATATGCAACAACGAACACAAAATATGAGTACCTCAGTAACAGTGAACATATAACGTCAAACATGAAACGTAGAAAAGCAAACATGAAACGTAGAACAGCAAACATGAAACGTGGAACATAAACATGAAACGGGGGCAAAAAAGAAAAAATTAGGGGTACTTGAAAAATTATGACATGAAACATTAAACAGCAAATATGAAACATCTTACTTAAATTTTGCAACCGCGAACATAAAATATGAGTACCTCGGTAACAGTAAACTTACAGCATCAAACATGAAACGTAGAACAACAAACATGAAACGTAAAACGTAAACATGAAACGGGAGCAAGAAAGAAAAATTTTAGGGTATTTAAAAATTATTACATAAAATATAAAACATAAACTATAAAACTTGAAACGTTAAATATGAGACATATTTAATAGAAAATAAATTAAACTTTTGTCCTTATGTTAACACACATTTTACTTTGTTTTTTAAATTATTTTTAATAAAAAATATTTTTTTCTATTTTTAATTAACTTATCCTTTTATTTATTATTATTATTTTTTTTTTAAATTTATTTATTTTTTATATTTTATATTTTAATTTATTTAAAAAATATATATATATATATTAATGGCAGCAACCGATTTCCAACCGGTTGCTGCCAGTGACAAAAGTTATCTGGCAGCCAAACAACTAGGGGGTCAATAAATTGACCCAAAATCCCTGTATCATAGCCGTGTCCTCTAAGAAGTCCTTGTAAAACCCCTTTACAATGTTTATGATTTTACCCTAGATTAAAATTTCAATTCCCTTTCAATAAAACACAGGAACATGTTTGTTACGACAACACTAACAGGTCACTGGTTGACAGTGGTCTTGGCCAATTATTTGTTCCATCTGGCAGCCATGTGGCAATTATTTTACTGGAGCATCAACTAGTTATTTCTTTTTCATCCCTTCAGGAACACACTGGTTTCCCACCTCCTCCACACCATCATTCTCGTTCTCTGCAACTCCACTGCTTTCTCGTACTAATTTCTCATCTTTGACTCAGGTGGACCAAAAAATAAAAAGGGTGGTGTTATTTTTCATTCTAATTTACCATTTTGCATCTCTATTAACTGTACCTTTCAAGCCTAAAACCACCTTTCAAGCTCCGAAGAATCCGCACCTATTTGACCGAACCCGACAGCGGCAAGCTATCTAAGCTGTTCGTCACAAGTCATTGAAGGACGTTAATAGGGTTGGCAGAATTTCCGGCGTCTTGATCTGAAATCGGGATTCCAGTCCATTGGCGATAGAATTGGGTACAAAATTTTGTCGTGGTTTATTTTCTGGTGAGAATTTAAGATTCAAATTTATCCTGATTTATTATTTGGGAAAAGATATGAGACGTTTGAAAATCACAATTAAGATTATGAATGTTTGAAATTTGACATTTAGAAATGTATGGTAAATTAGTTTGATGAATCAAATAGATATGATTTAGGGATGGCAAAAATCCCTACGGGACGGGTACCTTCGGGGATTTTCTTCATTCGGAGAGGGTATGGGGATAATTTCATACCCAATTTCTTATTCGGGGAGGGGACGGGAATGAGGTGGAATCCCCATCCCCTACCAATTTTCCCTTTTTAATTTTTAATTTTATTTTAATTTTTTAAAATTATTAGTAAATAAATAATAAAATTTAAAATATAAAATTATAAATATTGGTAAAAATAAAAAATATCAAAATATTTATATTATTAAACTTTTAGGCATAATTAACTAATTAAAGTCTTAAATTTTTATTTAGGACATTAAAAAGACCGAGTAGATTCTATTAGCCCAACATTTTTTTAATTTTAATATTCTTTAAATATTTTAAACTTAAATCTATTATTTATTTATTTTTAGATGTTATAATTGCCCACAACGAATCACAATTTTAATATCTAATCTAATCTAATCTAATATTTGCTTTTGATTTGCTCCGATTTAACTATTGTATTGTAAAGAGAATAGTCCACATTTATAAAGTGCCTACACCACCATTGAAAAAGTTAATTTTGAATCTAAATTCGATTTTATTTGTAACAATTTTGTATTAGACTATTAATTTGTTCATGATAGTTTGTAAAAGAAGTTTGTATCCCTTGCATGTTGCGTTACTTACTAATTTAATGTATGTGACTTTTGTAATAGATATTAATATAAGATATATTTCGAACTTTACTTTTATTTAAATTTTTTATTTTAATATGATTAACTCAAAATCGAAAACAAAAAAAAGTATTAGTTATTCGGGGATCGGGGACCCTCGGGGATCCCCTGTTATTATTCGGGGAGGGGATGGGGACTCTCTCAAGTAATTCTGACGGGGACGGGGAGGGGGAGGGGACGGTGACATACGCAAAATATCGGGGATGGGTACGGAGAGATCGGTCCCCTCCCCTCCCCATTGCCATCCCTTCATATGATGTGTTGATTATATATGTATGATAAGTCGTTTTAATAAATAATAAGGAAAAAGATAAACACACCTCCAACGTTTAGATAAAGGGACAAAAACTCCCCTAATATTTTAAAAAAGATATTTACACCTCATTCACTAACGGAAACAATTATTTTTAACAGAAATAGTAATTTTAATATATAATTACCGTTATACCCTTCTAGCACATAAAAAAATTGTTAATTCCCTAATTTGTCCATATATTGTTAATAAAATTACAAATATACTCTCATTGCCCAATTTCTCTATCTAAATTTTTATCAAATTCTCTCTTCAAGCCAAATAAATTTAATCTATTACTCAAAAATAAAAATAAATAAAATTAGTTATAAATGCCATAAGAATAACAATTCTCTACATGTCAATCATTTAAACTTGTATAATCAACAAAATAAAAAAAAAAGACTGGTTACAACAATAATTACAAAAATCTTATCTTAATTGTATTAAATAACATATCCAATAGACATAAAAATTGATATTATTAATGCCATAAGAATATCAATTCTCTACATGGCAATCATTTAAACTTGTATAATCAATAAAATAAAAAAAAGGCTGGTTACAACAATAGTTACAAAAATCTTATCTTAATTGTATTAAATAACATATCCAATAGACATAAAAATTGATAATGGATTAAATTTATTTGTCTTGAAGAGATAATTTGATAAAAATTTAAATAGAGGAATTGGACAATGAGGGTATATTTGTAATTTTATTAACAATATATGGATAAATTAGACAATTAACAATTTTTTTATGTGCTAGAAGGGTATAACGGTAATTATATATTAAAAGTATTATTTCCGTTAAAAGTAATTGTTTCCGTTAGTGAATATAAGTGTAAATGTCTTTTTTGAAACGTTAAGAGGGTTTTTGTTCCTATATCTAAACGTTGAGGGTGTGTTTGTCCATTTCTCTAAATAATATAACAATATATTGGTAAACATTATATGACATATCGATTAAAACCGTATGACATGTTAGTTATCTTTGTATGACATGTCATGCATAACACTACCGCGTATGGCAAAAAATTTCATGTTATTTGGGATAATATTAGGCCAAGATCTAAATATATTTTTATCTTAATTTATTTTTTTAATGGAACTTGAGATATTTTTTATGTCAATTATCAATTAGGGTAGGATTAGGATCGGTAAATCCTGACCCATCCTGTCACGATTGCTAATCTCAGACGTTAATAAACTAGAGGGTGCGATAAAGAGAGGGAAATAAAATTTTACCTTGGAAAGAAAAAAAATTAAATAAAATGTAAAGTGTCCATCACGTGTCAAACATTAACTGGCCAACACCACCAAAGGAGCGCATGATTTGCTGGGGTTGACTCCCCAGTAATGAGAAATTATAAGGTAGTTTTGAAATAATTGTGGTGGTGTTAAACTTAAAATGAACTCTAAATTATTTAAATGGGTTATTTTTAGGAAGAGTGGTGATAATTGATCCTTTATTATATCTCACTAGATCCTATTTTTCGGTTGACTACATTAAAAAATTTAAACTAATTTTTTCCTCTTAACATACCCTACCTAATCCCAAATATACCTTTATTATAATTTTTATCTTTTTTCTAATCACCCATCATATAAAACTTATAAATCTATTTAAAAAAATCTCAAAATTACTATAATCTCTCTATTTCTTTTTAAAGGTGTTGTCCATCATTCCCATAACTATAAAAAAAATTTGTTACATCTTCATCATCCTCTATTAAGTAGTGTAAATTAATTTCTTTCATGATTACAAAAGTAGAGTATACAATATTTAAGAAGATAAAATAATCTAAAAAGTTAAAATGAAATTAGAGTTTAAGAAATTAGATTAGATAAATTAAATATAAATAAAAAATATCACGTGAGTGCATTTAAAAAATATTTACTCTTTTAAATTATTTCATATGAGAATAAATAAATATTAACATAAAAATAATTATTGGAGGTTAGTGAGATATAATAAGATGTCAAATATCACAACCCTTTTATAAATAGGGTGAGTGTCAAGAGCTCGGCTCGAGAAAATAAAATGAAAATGGCCCGATGGACATCGGAGGTCCGGCCCATGCAAGGATGAAAAGGATCAATAGTTTTGTGGGAGAGGAGGACCGGAGGTTTATCTAGGGCTTTGCGAAGTCCTCAGTTCATTTGTATTTGCTCATCAAACGAGAACATGTGGAAAGCTAATTCGGCGTTGAAATCGCTCCGATATGTGCAGCAATCATCTAATAAAATTAAGGTTCTAGGCTGCAGTGACATCTCTTCTTTGATTGCCAGGCCTCAGTCCAATCACCCTCCGCTACCTGTCTTCACCACATCCGTTCGTTACCTCCGCTCAGGCCGCGGAGATTCCAGCACCAACTACGATATTATCCCACCGGTTAATTGGGGTATCCGAATTGTGCCCGAGAAAAAGGCTTTCGTCATCGAGCGATTCGGCAAGTACGTGAAGACTCTCCCATCGGGAATTCATTTCTTGATTCCATTTGTGGATCGAATTGCGTACGTGCATTCGCTCAAGGAAGAGGCCATTCCGATACCTGACCAGTCGGCTATTACGAAGGACAATGTTAGCATTTTGATTGATGGAGTGCTATATGTCAAAATCGTTGACCCGAAACTCGCTTCTTATGGCGTTGAGAATCCTATTTATGCTGTTATTCAACTTGCTCAGACTACCATGCGTAGTGAGCTTGGTAAGATTACCCTTGACAAGACTTTTGAGGAAAGAGACACTCTCAATGAGAAGATTGTGGAGGCCATCAATGTTGCTGCTAGAGATTGGGGTCTCCAGTGCCTCCGTTATGAAATAAGTGAGTGAGTATGAGTTACTCTGTTTATTTTGTTGAGTAGCTCGAGTGTTTGGCTAGAAAATGGATGGTACAGCTTAAATGTAGCATGGGTAGTAGTCTTTTTGTTTGGATATGTGGATATCCTAAGTTCACCCCCTGACAAGTGGTATCAGGAACGGTATGTGGCAGACTCAACGTCCAAAGTATTGTTGTTGCCTCTCCACCGGTGGGGGTTTTGTGACTTTTGTCTCCACTGGTGGGGGTTTCAAATGAGGGGATTGTTGAGTAGACGAGTTATCCCACATTAGCTAGAGAATGGATGATACATGTCCTGGTTTTACCCTTACAATTTTCAACTCTAATAATACAATTGACTGGCCTTTTCTTTCTCCAGGGGATATATCTCCACCTCGCGGAGTAAGGGCAGCTATGGAGATGCAGGCTGAAGCTGAGCGAAAAAAGAGAGCTCAAATTCTTGAATCTGAAGGTAATCTAGTTTGTTTATGGTTTTATTAATCTGCAGAGTCAATCTTGCAACCTTTTTGTATACTTGCTTATGATTACTCTTGCTATCTAACAGGAGAAAGACAGGCCCACATTAATATTGCTGATGGTAAGAAAACCTCAGTCATCTTAGAATCAGAAGCTGCAAAGATGGATCAGGTGAACAGGGCACAAGGTTGGTTCTGTTATGTTCTAAACTTAGCTTGTCATATGTTAACGACACCTAACATGGGATTATGCTATTGCTAATTCAAGATGGATCTGATTTACTGCACTGAAAACCTGCTGTCAGTGGGCGAAGGATTTTACATAATAATAGATGTTGCAAGTTGCTAAATGTACCTGAATGTGGGAAATTGCTTGTAGGATGAAATTAATTTTAATTGATGTAACTTGTTCATATTCTCTTGTAAAGTTTAATGTCTTGCTGCCATCTACTCTTGGAGCGCTTCATTTATAATAACTCTTTATGGTCTCTTGACCATAAAGTATTCTAATGTAGTAACACAAATTGATTTGGGAAATAGTGTGCGAACTTTGATCCTCTTATACCGTTGTGGTTTTATCACTTCTCTTCATGACATCTTAAATTCTCATATGCATCATTATCAGGTGAAGTGGTTTTATCACTTCTCTTCATGACATCGTAAATTCTCCTATGCATCATTATCAGGTGAAGCTGAAGCTATAATTGCTAAAGCTCAGGCAACTGCCAAAGGTCTAGCCATGGTATCACAAGCTCTAAAGGAAAATGGGGGATTAGAGGTAAGGTTTTCAGTCTCTTGATTTCATTGTTGGTAATGTTCTTTTCATGTTTGACTGCTTAATGAGTAGAATAGAAATAGAAACTTTGGTTGCATATGTGAAATTTTGAGGTATCAGAGGTTTTATTTTGTGGTGTGAGTTCTGATAATAAGAAACTGTTTTGTAACGTTTGACTCCAAACTCCACTTAGATTGCAGTAGTTGTTTCCTTTTTGGGCTAATTTGGAGTTGATGGGTGTAAACGCCACAATTCTAATAATTCTGCTGTTAAAATGCACGTGTAACAATCATTTGTCATAAATGTGAAATCTGCTCTTCTAGCTAGTTGTTAGTCTTGTAAACTGATTGGTTCTTTTAGATCTGTTTGGCACTAGCATGATTTTGGTCTGATTTACTCTTGTCTTGGTAACTGAAGTTCGCATCGGGATGACTCCCTGCTTTGAATTTTTTATTTTTTTTTGAAAATCAATGTTCTTTCAAGTGAAATTTTGAAATATTAGTTTATTGGAGATTGATTATATTCTGTTTTGTTTTTGTATAATTATTGTACCAATGTACTATGAGTATATATAATTTTGTATTGAACTCAATATTACTGTGTGATTCACAGGCAGCAAGTTTGAGAGTTGCTGAACAATATATCCAAGCTTTTGGTAATATTGCCAAGGAGGTAAAAGAACTAAACTATCCATTATCTCTTGCCAGTATTAGTGTGCAACTGGTTTACTGGAATTCTATGATAATTTGTTCTTCAACATTCCTTTCTTTTTCATTGTTCTATCAGGGTAATACATTGTTGCTTCCGAGTTCTGCTTCCAGTCCTGCTAACATGATAGCTCAAGCTCTCACAATGTACAAAAGCCTAGTCGGTAATGCATCTCGTGAGGGTTCTCTTGAAAGCTCTTCACCAGGTATTTTAGAGGGAAAGGGTGATGCTCCCACTGGAGAACCTGGGGATGATAACTCCCCATCTGCCGAAACAATTGATGTGGGTAGTATTGGCAAACCTGGGTTTTCACTTCAGAACCCCAGAAAAAGAGAATAGTATTAACTCTTACATTTAAGCGAATTGGATTATGTTACTGGCTTATTGAACTCTAGCTATACGTTCGAAAATTCTGAACAGATGAAAGCTGAAAGTTTAAACAACTGTAGCTTTCGATAGTTTCATTTTAACTGGGAGTTCTGTGGATCTGTTTTTGGTAATAGAAAAGCGAATTGAGAGCAAGAGATTTGAAAATTTCAGTTCACTGATAATGATTTAAAACTAGTGTCTTGTCTTCTTCTATAATTGTATAAGATCAGTTTATCCAGAATGTCATGTTGGTTATTTTTATTTATTTATTTATTTATTTTAGAATTCTTACAATTCATAGATATATTATTATAATTTGAAGTTCACTGGGAATTTAGATATAATTCACTCCCACTAGTATTGCGGAGGTATGTGTACCTGTACTCCACATTTTGTGAAAAGCACAGAATGATGATGGTTATTTTGGACTTATCGTTTGTTTATTGCGTTTTACTTATCAGAAAAATGATCTTACTACAAACAAGTAGCTCTTTACATATAAGAGCTCATAACTTAATTTTAGACATGGTGATGGAAATGTGTCTCTTTTTTTAAAAAAAAATTTTATTACAGTCGAAAATGAGTTGAAACAGCGATATTAATCAACAAACTCAATGAAGATGATAACGGCTCTAGAATAGTAACATAGTTATTCGACCTTGATGTTCTACCCGGAAATAAAGAACTTGCAACTGAGAAGGATTTTTCCGTTGCCAAAGACTGATATGGACCATCAATTACCAAGGACATGTTCTTCTCCTTTCCTTACTAAATCAACCATGTTCATCTTGAAGACAATCACAATAAATAAATCACTTCCTTCAGCTAAGTTGGCTGATGAGCATAATTTATATACATATTTTACTCTTAATTATTTAATTGTTAATTATTTTTATTTGTTATTTTTAATTAATTGAATTGTTTTGTTGAATAGGAAATTAATTGAAGATTAAAGATAAAAAAGGCATGAGGAAGTTCAAATTTGGAAGTCAATAAGACTAAAATTAGAAGTCAATCCCTTCCAAAGATGAAATGTGGGCATGCATTTGGAAAGCAAAGATTTGGCAATTTGGAGTGCATGTGCTGGGCATTAAAAGAAGTCATTAATTGGTCTTTTGCTTTTGTGGTCTAATGTGTGCTTAGCTTTCAAAGTTTAGTAAGGAAATAATTTAAAAAGGGCCTGGTGAGTGGGCTTTATAAGTCGGTGGATGACTTTGACTTATGATAAGTTGTGAAGAATTAATGCAATTAGAATCCAATAAGGATTAAGCAAGTCAGTAACATTATATAAAGGCAAGAGAGTAGTCGCTAGGAGGAAGGAGTGCAGACGCAAGGCAGAAGAGGGGAGATAAGGACGAGTGCAACAGTTCGGCTTCATGGCTGATTTTATTTATTTTGTTGCTCCCAATTCAAGTATGTCTAACTAATTTTCTTATACTGAGGTTAAGGATGAAACTCTATTCAATGAAATAATTATTTTTTTATTTAATTAATTCCCTATATATATTCTTTGATGATTATGATTTTTATTTCACATGATTAATTGGATGTTAATAAAAAAATTTCATCAATTCAGTCATGCATTATTGATTGTTAGAATTAATATTCGATTAAATCTATGCTTGGATTTATAAAGTTTATACATGATTATCTTTGATTCTATGTCTTTCATTAAATTGTTTACATAGAGTGCTTAGGAAACTTTGACTCTTTGTTATTCAATATGTTTACATGAGATTCTTAGATGTCATATTATCAAGTAGAAAAAGAATCTACATTAGATTTAATTACTTGGGCTTAATTGTTATATCTATGAGATGACATAGATTGATTTCGAGTTGTCACTCTAAAATTGGGGGTTAATTAATAATTAGATAATTACTAGTTGAATAGTAGTGGATTCTGAAACCTTGGTAATTTGTCTTATTGATTTCTCATTTGCTTTAATTGTTTTCTTAGTTTAATTAGTTTAATTTCTCTTAAAACTCAATTTGCTCAATTAGGTTAGAATTAATATTAATTTTATATTTAAATTAGATTTTTCAATTTATAACAATCCATGTGGGATCGACCTCGTTACCACTATTCTATTTCTAGATTCGTGCGCTTGCGAGTATATTAAAATTTTCACAACATTAGCCTTAGGAGTATTTTGTTATCCCCATTCCTCTAACCTTAATTTTTATGTTGCCTTACATAGTAGCTAACATAATGCCCAAGTTTTCTAAATAAAACACAATTAATTTTCTTTCCTTTTAATAATGGGAATGAAATAATTATTGAGACTATTGTTCTTCTTCTTGCTACGAGGAGAATAATTCTCAAATAAATTTGTCTTATCATTTAATTCCTTGACTCTTCTATTCTCATTATTGATATCTTTTCTCAATTCTAACAATCATATTATATTTTCAAGACTTAGAAAATAATAACATCAATTTTACAACAGAACAATCTTTAGTCTCTGGTTTTAATAAATTATTCTTTCGTCAGAAAAATCTCTATTCTTACAACGAGTATGCTAACTTGTAAGGTTTTAATAATAAATTTTCGTAACTTAGTTCCATCTAAAACTATTAAAAACAATTTTTGTGTTAGACATCATAAAATCTATTAAACAATTGTTTGCTTTAACGTTACTGACTTCATAAAGTCAAAACAATTTTTTTTTTGGTCGAAAAATCATAAAAATTTCTAAAAATAAACTAGACATTCCAAAAATTTTATAGTTTTTAAAGAGGTCTATTTATGGTAAAGTAGTTTCGTAATTTATCCATTTTGGATGGCTTACTCAAAATAAAATTATTAATCAAATTCTTATTCAATTTTATATGGAAAAACCCTATAGGTCTTTTCCTAATCTAATTTGAATTAGTTGCATTCCTTATTTTAATTTGGTCATTTACGTGTCTCATAATTTAATTTAACTTGAATAATCCAAATGATGTGCATATTTAACTTATTCAACTCTAAATGACTAATTTCAAATCAAGTATAAAAATAATTGTTCTCACTTTCCTCTAATGTGAGACATTAGTATTTTGAAATACCCATATAACTCCAACACATGGAACCTAAAATTAAAAAATGTATAGAAAAATTTGGGATTGATAATGAAAATTTTGTTATTATAGTAGCATACAACTATTTTGGTGTAGATATTCATTTATTTGAATTAATTATCAATCAATCATTTTATGTTTTTCATATGGGAAGTTATCCCTATATCACCTTTCTTTGTCATATGTATATCTGACCACTATAAAATTTTGACATGTACTTTGCACTACCTTTGTTTTATAGTTTTTATCAATCAACCACTTTAACACTAAAAAATAACTATTTTATCCCTAAATGAATTAAAAGACCATTTTATTCTATCAAATTTAAAAAAAAATGAAAAAACTATAATTATAAGAATATCCCTGAGTTTAATAAAAGAAATAAATCTTAAATCTAACATGTTAATTTTTTATAATTATAATTTCATTTAAAATTATCATATTCATTTTTTATAATCATAATTTCATTTAATTTGTATGGGGAAGCTTGCTAATATTAATTATAGGGAAGTTTACAATAATTATTCGAAACGTTTCTCTTCATGTTAATTTTTGTAAACTTCCTTATACTTAATTTAATTACAAGATGTTATTTTTTATAATTATAATTTCATTTAAAAATTATCATCTTAGATTTTGAGATTTATTTGTTTTATTGAATTTAGGGGTATCCTTATAATTATTTTTTTATTTTTTAAAATTTTATAGGATAAAATAGTCTTTTAATTCATTTAGGGATAAAATGATTATTTTTAGCGTCAAAATTGTTAATTGATACAAGTTTAAAAACAAAAATAGTGTAAAATACATGTCAAAATTTTGTGATGGTTAAAAGTATATATGATAAAAGAAAGGTGGTGCAGAGATAATTTTTCTTCTCATAATATCAACCAAGACATCATTAAATAAGGCTACAAGTAATGGATTATGATTTAATGATAAGCTAAGTTCTTGCTGAGTACTTAATTAATGATTAAGATTTATGTTTTCATATTTATCGTATTTCATTTATATTACAATTCAATGCTTAGTAAAAGATCAGTTTAGCATTGAATCCTTACTTACAAGTAATACACACTTAGTGGGCTAGCCAAAAAATAACCTTCCAAAATTATGGTTATTACTACAAAAAAAAATTATTAAGACAAATCAAAGTTTTGTACACATAAATCTACAAAAGTAAAACTTAGACACAAGTTTGAAAATCATTATTCATCGAACAATGTTAGAAGCAAATGTTCAACTAGATATTCCATTTACAGAACTCAAAAGTGGTTGATTACTTCTAATATAAGAGTGCTTAGTTGTACAATGACCCGGTGGTTCCAAGCTCAAATTACATAAAATTTTGGTTATTAATTATTAAATGAAAATATTGTAGAAAAACAAGTTAAGAAGGATTATTCTAAATATAACGAGTGCTAAGGTTATGGGATCTGGTCTTAGAATTCAAATTATGGTCATAATACTCTCTTATATTTATATTTTGCACTTTTTACTAGTTTGAAAATTATGTAACATAGTTCTTAATTAACCATCTATTAAAGGTAGAGGTTAAGCACATAATGTACATAGGCATATCGGAGCTTTCCCACTATTGTATTGGTATGTCAACAGTAGATCTAAATACCTACATAGATCCAAGGCGATCTAGATCTATAAATTAAGATAAAATAAAAATAATCCGTAGAAAATACAACTTCTAAACATGTAATTAAAACAATAAACTTAAAATTCACTTAAGAGAGCAATTAATTCCACAATTTGAATCCTTAAACTTTATCCTTTAGCTTAGCTTAGAAAATTAATCACTCATATTGGCAAGCAAAACACTCATTTTATTTAATAAATTTGTGAAAGTATAATACAAGAAAACTGAAAACAAAAGAAAAGGAAAAAAAATCTCTTATAATTAACTACACTTTTTCCTAAAATTCATTCTAGCTTTACACCAAATTTCTCTATAAATCTCACCTTTAATATCCACCACAAAATTCTACTCCCAATTTGTGAGATCTCTTGCCTTTATATAGGTAAATTTTGAGCGGATCAAGTGTGGGTATTTACATAATATTTTTGGTAAGCTTGCAACTACAACTTTTAGATGAGCTTTGCTAATACAATCCAAGGGTCTAAAATTGCCGCTATATGGAACGTTGGATTCATTATAATTAATGACTACAAATAAAATCAAATCAGGACACTCCATTGCATCTTTTGTCAAGGTGGTTGAACTACTACATTAAAGAGTGTTAAATCTAGTGCGATGAGATACATGTGAGATCAGACACGTGGCATGATCTTAGCCATTTAGAATTAATGTTCGATCAAAGGTCCGATGACTTTTGAGTATGCGGAATTCAAATTCCACTTCCATTTTTTCGATCTAAGCATCATGAATTTAAGGATTTACTTACAAAACACAAAAATCATATTTAAAAACAAACAAAAATAGACAATTCATAAAATGGTTTAGGGATTAATAATTGTGGTGAAACTAATAGGGTTATCAACGCTATAAGTGAAAAACAATAATTTTAACCTTTATTAAATACATTTTTTAGTGTTAATTATTCATCTATGTGCAAATCTATAATTATCCATTATGAATATGTCTCCATATCCACTTTCTAAAATTGTATATGTACATGAAATTTATGCACACGGATATGGATATTGATAGATGTTCATGTACATTAAAATTGTATTTCTAAATTATAAAATAATATGACATATTAATATAGCAAAAGCTAATTAATAATGTATTACAATTAGTAATTCTTATTCATTTTTATTTGTGTTTCCTAAAATCATTAATTTTAAAAGCTGATTAAAGTTATTTTGCAAAAAAAATAACAATAAAAATATTACCAGTGATGGAGAAAGTGTCCAAGTGATGGCAAATTCAATACCATCAGAGTCAAAATTTCACGATCTATAATGATGCTAAATTGTTGTCAAAAACTAAATGATTATGGTGCTAATGCCACCAGAAAGGTGGCGAAAACTTGAGTCAACTATTGAATGGTGGTGCGGCGAAGTGCACCCCTAACTGAATAAATATTATAGGCGTCCAACGAGTTTGATCATCATGGCGTTGCATATTAGAATCCACCATTTGATGCTGGTGTTAAGTTTCCATCGCCCTTTTGGATGTCGTTTGTGCCACCATTGCATAGATCACGAAATGATGATTCCAATGGCTCTAAATTCATCACCGTATGACCGGCTTTCCTGCGGCCACCGGCGAGGGCGTTGCTGCCGCAACAGTGTTGCTGATGATTTCACATAGCATAAATTAAATTTATTTTTTTATATTCAACTTTTAAAATTATGTATTAAGGTTTTTTTCCTTTGGTAAGGGTGTTTTTAAAAAATACAATAGGTTTGAATTTTCTTCAATTTAATTTCGCCAAATAGAAATTTTGAAACTTAATTCCGAATACATGGATGGATACAAGATAAACAAATAATATCTATGTCCATATAATATCTATTTGAATAACTTTTAAAATAGGAAAATTATCAATCGTATACCTTATAGTTGCTCTGTTATAAAAAATACTACAATACTTTGAGGGTGTATCAATCGTCCAGCTTAAATTGATAAAAGCTTTCTGCCGACCACCAAACCGTTAGCTACCGTTTGAAAGTTAACGGAATTATAGTGAATTGATGATTTTACCATTAAAACTTAAATTAAAGTAAAAGAAAATTATCACTTGTATACCCTTAAGTTCTTTTATTATCACTTGTATACCCTAAAATTATCACTTGTATCACATGAAAAGACTAAATTACCCCTCTGGCGTTATCTTATTTGAACGACAATTAACAGTTTGGTGGACTGCATATACATTTTGTTAACTTAGGGTGGACGATTGATATACTCTCAAAGTGTTGTAGTATTTTTGATAATAGAGCAACTATAGAGTATACGAATGATAATTTCCCTTTAAAATAATTATACTCATGATCACAAATATTTTGAATGGATATTATCCAATCTAGATATCCATTTTTAATTGCCATCCATGGTTAGAACGTAGTTCCATTCCGGTCTACTGCTCATGAAATTGGCGGCTATTGTTTTATCATTTAACACGTACATGTTATGTTTATTACTAATTAAAATGATTGATAACAACACTCATGTTGATTTAAAAAATGCAGCATGGGCTTTAAAGAGACAATTCAGATTTCTTAAATGACCTACTATCTTAGCAGTAATGGAAATTGAACCTCCTGATCTTAGTCGTTCTATAATTACATTCAATAAGAAAAAAAAATTAAATAAAGAAATAAAAATTGTAAAATTGGTCTCTTACACAAACGAAATCGAAGGACAACGATGGCCACAAAATAAAGAGAGGCCTAAATAAGAGAATTAGAAGAGACCAAACAAGACAGAAATGCCAATGATGATGAGCCAAACAATATGAACCAAAAGCAAGGCCTGGGCTGATAAAGAAGCAGTGCCACCATTATTCCCAACTTGACAAAAACCCTTTTTGGCAACTGTGGCTCCTGCACAGCGAGCCTCGTCACAGCCACACCAATATGTAACACCGTCCATCCCGCAAACGGGATCCGTCGTAAAGCATTTGACGGGGCAAGAAACAGGTCTATGTTTTGATTCACAAACGTCGATTGCTGTATGTGATTCGACGACGGTTGGGAAAGACCAGAAGCTGAGGCTAAATATTGATATAACGAGCAAGAAGAGAGACAATGATGATCTTGAAAATGCCAAGAACATCATCATATTGGTTTTTTTCATTTTTTTTGCCTTGGTTTCTTTTTGGGTTTCTGTTGAAGGCGAGCTTAAAAAAATTAAGCTCGCCTTTCTGGAATAGAATCAAAGGTTAATCGTTATTCATGAAATAATTAACTCATATGTGAAAAATGTATGTGTGTGTATATATATATATACACGTGCAATGGACGCACCCACGGTATCATGTTTTAGTACTTTGGCTTTCATAGGTAAGCGCATGCGTATATATATACAAGTAAAGGCCAAACCTAACTGTCTTAAAAAAGAAGTCCGTAGCGGTCTTTCTGCACTCTGACTTTGTTATGAACAAGTCAAATGCTTTGCTTTGTTCACCATTACCCACCTCTATTTTTTACTTTTACTTTTTTAGCTTTATTTGTCCATTAATCATCAATATTATAATTACAGAAAATTGTAAAACATTGGCTGCCAATAATGTACAATTGACAATGGCTTCATTTTGAATATTTGACAGCCCAAGTCGTGATAGCACACAGCACAGGCATGTATTTCAATTTCTATTCAATGCGGGTGCACCACAAGAATATTCTTTTCTTTTATATTTTTAGATTTCAATGAGATTGTAACACATAATACAGTTAAACTTTCCTTTTCAGTCACCACTCCATGTATTTTGATAGCTTCCTAAATTTGCAAAAAATGTACTTGGACTTGGGGGTATTTCTTAATTGACTTTCGTTATTGTTTTTTTTTTAACAAATAAATTTGTCATTTATTTCTGAACAAAAATTTCAAAGATAACAAGATAGTTGGTGAGGGATCCTTCAATTATATATGAAAATTAGAAGGCGCTGTCACAGAAGAAAAAGAGTCTAAGACCCCTTGGGCATGAGCAAGCATACTAGAATCTGGCCAAAAAAAGGGGGAAAAAACCATAATCTACACTCTACATGCCCTTACAACTTCTTTTTAAAAAAATTAATCACAGAAGGAAAAACATCAGATAAAGCCTGCCAAAGAAAGATTCTAAATGTTGTCGGAACTTTAAGATCCCAGAGGATATGCCATGGGATAACAGACTGCATCCTCTGAAGAACCATTAATGATAATCCGTTTAAAATAGTTACGAATAGAAAAATGAGCTTTATTGACATCATTTTAGTGTCAATAATTATTTTTTCTGACATTTGTTAATTGTGACAGTTAAGAATGACAATATAATCCGGATTCGGACGAACCCGGATAATTCGGTCTGGGTTGAACCTACACCGGAGTTGAATTAAATACGGAACTAGATTTAATTTTTAAATCCGGACATATTCGAGTTTAGGTGAACCTGTATATCCGGAATCCGAATCCGGATATCTTTATTTTAATATTAATTTTTTAATAATTTTTAGTATAAATATAAAAGAAAGAAAGGGAAAGAAGAGCCCTTGCAAAGCCGGCCCTAGTTTGCAATTCACATTTTTCTCTTCTCAAATCTCACATCCACGGGCTGCTAATCATATTTCCTATTCTCTTCATCAAATCAAATCATCATCGTCATCGCTTCAGCCATTTCCTCTTCTCTACATTCGATATCAACATCATTAGCCGCTGTGTTCATCATCATCAGTCGCTCTGTTCCTCTTCTCTGCGCTGTCGCGACATCTAACCCTTCTCAATCGTTCAACTGCTGCAAAATTGAGTGGACTAGCTTCCACCTCTAAGCCCACCTCTGCTTCTCTCTTGTCATCTCTTCATAAACTTTCTCTCTCTCCATGGTTCTTGTGGAGATGGTGTGGGGGCTGCCTTTGATGCCATTGCATGGTGGATCTGGGTGGGCCACTGTCTTTGATGCCATTACAATTCAAAATTAACTGTAATTTTCATGCATCCACTTCCTATATTAATTTAATCTTAACTTTTTTGGCAGTAATTGCAGCATCTCTATATCCCTATAAGCTTCTATCATGTGGACTTGACAAAATATCAACTAAGAAAAAAATGTTTCATCTGGTTTAATTTGTGATTAAAGTGTAGTGTCCAACTTCATAAAGAGATGGCAATTTTTTTTTTCAAATCATAATTAATAAAGCAATCCGGGTTTCAAAATCCGAAATCTAGAAACCCGAATTTTTTTGGGTTGAATCTGTTCCGAACACGTATGCAGGAAAACCGAGTTTATATCCGGGTTCGGTACAAGAAAATAACATCAAGGTTCGGAATTGGAAATACTGAACCCGGACCCGGACTTGGATTTTGCCATCCCTAGTGACAGTAATACTCATGGCAGAACATACTGATATTAATTTTTAGTATCAATTATTTTTGTATCAGTAATTCGTGTTATTATAATGTCACCAAAATAGTGACGCAATGGTGTTAATATTTGATAATACTATTTACATGTCAGTAATTCGTGTCATTATAGTATCACTAAGTAATGACACAATGGTGTTAGTGTTTAATGATAATATTTATATGTCAGTGATTTATATGACTATAGTATTAGGAACACACTGAGTTAATAATATAGAAAATTATTAATGTCATTTTAAATATTTAGCGTCAGTGTTTAGTGGTGCTATACTACTTGTGGTTAATATTATATTTTTGTTTTAATTATTTTTTCTGTTTGTTTCACAATTAAAAAGAAAACTCAAAATATATTAAATATACCAAATCCTGCAATACAATTCACATAATTAACATCCCAAATATGTAACTTAAATTAACATAATTCAACTACATCACTGTTTGGAAAAAAAACATAAGTATCAAATTAAGGTTTAGACAAGTAGTACACAATAGCATACTAAATTAATTTCCAAAAACATTAACCAACAAGGATAAAAAGATTTGAATGTCACTGATTATCCATATGTGCCTTCGATTTTTTTCCACCTTCAAGTACATAAAATCAGTTAGTACACCATAAAAAATAAGTCTTGTATATTTTAAAAGAAAAATAATCATAAATTACTTACATATTATCTCGCGATTGTAGGCTGTAATTAACTTGGCAACATATTTAGCCCATTGATCCCGAAGTTGCGAGAGGTCCTTCATGGTGTATTCATCAATTCCCTTGAACTTTAGTTTCAAAACAACAAGTTATTCACCTAAAATCTTTGACTAAACTACTTAATTATTATTCATTTAAATATATTTGTGTGATAACAATTAACTCCAACAAATGAAATCCAACAATGTTACTATTTTATTCAAAATTATATAGGTAAACACTAAACATCTTGATCATGCTAATTAAAAAAAAAACAATTCAGCGAGTGTTGATGTACTTATTATATCAATTACTACTTTTGTTGATGCAGCTAAGCTTATTTCAGACTCTTAACACAAAACCAGAAGAACCAAGACAGAAACAAATAGAAAACCAAGAAACTCAGAATGTAAGATACAAGACGTGAAGAATCAAGAAACACATCCACAAGACAAGATTTTAACGTGGTTCAGCTCCACTAAGAAGCTTACATCCACGGATGCAATGCACCAGCAAGGGCAGTGAGTTTATTCAACCAAGAATGGATCAATTACAAAAGAAACCCCCTCTGTTACAGAATGCACACCCCTCAAAGCTTAACCTTTCTCTCGATTATGCCACTGTATATGTTTCTCTCTTGTAATGTAAACTAGCTCAAGAACAGAATATATATATATGTGTGCTTCTCACGTGTATCTCCAATTTGCAAGCAATCAGTCTGTTATTTAACTAACTAACTAACTCTGCCTTTTGGATTTCACTTAAGCCAGCTCACTTGCCACCTCATGGCTTTATAACGAATTATAACTAATCTCAGCTTCACAAATCTCCACCTTAGTTCTAATTCTGTTATGTAACCCCCCTTCACTGAAACACAGCATCAGCAAGCTTGTTTTCACAAGCTAACACACCCAATCAGATTCAGCAAGTCCCTGAACCTGATTGATGTCAAAGGTTTGGTTAACATGTCAGCTGGATTTACTTCAGATGGCACCTTAACCACACTTACTACACCTTTGCTGATTTCATCCCTTATGAAGTGCATCCTAACATCAATATGTTTAGTTCTCTCATGATATTTAGGATTTTTACTTAGCTGAATAGCACTCAAGCTATCACAGCTAACTACCACAACTTCTTGTTTAAATCCCAATTCAGAGACCAACCCTCTCAGCCATATTGCCTCCTTGACAGCTTCTGTAAGTGCAATATACTCAGCTTCTGTTGTTGAGAGAGCAACTACTGACTGCAGGGAAGACTTCCAGCTTATTGCACCTCCACATATAGTAAACACAAAACCAGTGATGGACCTCCTTCTATCTTTGTCTGCTGCATAATCTGAGTCCACAAATCCAGTAACTTCTGGTGATGCTCCATTTGTTTTTCCAAACATGATGGCATTGACAGCAGTCCCTCGAAGATACCTTAGTATCCACTTTACTGCACCCCAATGTTTCTTCCCTGGATTTCCCATAAACCTGCTGATGACTCCAACTCCATGAGCCAAGTCAGGTCTGGTGCACACCATGGCATACATGATGCTGCCAACTGCACTGGAGTAAGGTATTTCTTTCATGTAGTCAAGCTCATCTTCAGTTGCAGGTTCCAGTGACTTGGACAGCTGGAAATGAGCTGATAGAGGTGTTGTGACAGGCTTGGAGTCTTCCATCTTGAACCTGATTAACACCTTCTTCACATAATCTTCTTGAGACAGATACAGCACTTTGGACTTCCTATCTCTTATTATCTGCATACCTAAGATTTTTGTAGCTGCCCCCAAATCTTTCATTTCAAATTCTGTGCTGAGCTCCACCTTAAGCTTTTCCACTTCTTCCTTTTGTTTACATGCTATAAGCATGTCATCCACATACAGAAGTAAATAGATTCCACCACCATCTGACAGGAATTTGTAGTACACACAATTATCAAATCTGCTTCTGCAGTACCCATGGCTTATCATGAAATCATCAAACTTCAGATACCATTGCCTTGGGGACTGCTTGAGGCTATACAAGCTCTTCTTTAACAAGCATACTTTGCCTTCTGAACCTCTCTCAATAAACCCCTCTAGCTGTTGCATGAAAATTTCTTCCTCAAGGCTGCCATGTAAGAAGGCAGTCTTGACATCCATCTGCTCCAGCTCTAGGTCATGATAAGCAGAAAAAGCCAACAGCAATCTAATTGAGCTGTATTTAACAACAGGTGAGAACACCTCATTGAAGTCTACTCCCTCTCTCTGTGTGAATCCCTTTGCCACAAGTCTGGCTTTATGTCTTGGTGGTTCATTCTCTGTAGCTCCAGCCTTGATCTTGAAAATCCACTTGCTTCCAACCAATTTCTTGTTTGGTGGTCTGTCCACTAGGATCCAGGTGTTATTCCTCATTAAGGAGACTATCTCCTCCTGCATTGCAGCATACCATTTCAGCCTATCTTTGCTTCTCATAGCTTCCTTATAGCTCAAAGGTTCTCCACCATTTACTTCATCAGCCACTGTCAGTGCATAGGAAATGAGGTCAGCTATGCCATACTTCTTTGGCATTTTGATAGCTCTCCTTCTCTATCCCTAGCAAGCTGATATGTATCCAGTTCTGATGGTTGTTTTCTTTCCTTGGTCTGGTCTGATATTAATTCAGCAGGCTTGCTACTGTCAGAGTGCTTTATCATCTGGTCAGCACTTTTGTCTTCCTCTGTTTCAGCAGCTTCAATCTCAGTTTCTACCTTTGACTGAAGCATTTGTTCTTCATCAAAGGTAACATCCCTGCTGATTAATATCCTTGATGGTTTGCCACTTAGAGTCCATATCTTATACCCCTTGATGCCTTCAGGATAGCCAAGAAAATACCCTTTGACAGCCCTTGGTTCCAGCTTACCTTGCTTTATGTGTGCATAAGCTGTGCAGCCAAAAATCCTCAGATTACTTAAATCTGGTGGCTTCCCAGACCAGAGCTCCTGTGGTGTCTTGAAGTCAAGTGCTGAGGAAGGGCTTCTGTTTATCAGGTAGACTGCTGTTGTAGCTGCTTCTGCCCAGAAACCTTTGGAGAGATTTGCATTCAGCAGCATGCATCTTACCCTCTCTATTATGGTTCTGTTCATCCTTTCAGCCAGCCCATTTTGCTGTGGTGTGTAAGTGACAGTTCTATGCCTTGCAATGCCCTTGTATTTGCAAAAATCTTCAAACTCCTTGCTGCAATATTCCAGTCCATTGTCTGTTCTGAGTCTCTTTACTTTCTTCTCAGTCTGGTTTTCAATAAGAGTGATCCACTCTTTGAACTTCTGCAGTGCCTCACTTTTGTGTTTCAACACATAGATCCAGACCTTCCTAGAGTAGTCATCTATAAAGGTTACAAAGTACCTAGCTCCACCTAGAGATGGAGCTTGTGATGGTCCCCAAAGGTCTGAATGAATGTAGTCTAAGGTTTGCTTGGTTTCTTTCTTCCCTGAACTGAACTTGAGTCTTGTGGCCTTCCCAAACACACATTTCTCACAGAACTCTAGGGTAGTAACTTTGTCATTACCAAGCAACCCTTGGCTGCTTAACTCCTTGAGCCCTCTCTCACTGATGTGAGCCAATCTCATGTGCCAGAGCTTGGTTTTATCTCTGGTCACACTTGCTGAGATTCCTTGCTCTGGTGTGAAGCCAACTAGTATGTACAGCCCATTTTTTCTGACCCCTTTTATCACAAGTTTTCCCTGATCTAAGACCTGAATCTCTCCATTTTCAGCTTTGATTGTACACCCTTTCTGGTCTAACATTCCTAGGGAAATCAAGTTCCTTTTTAACTCTGGAACATATCTCACTTGGTGTAAGTCTCTAATGTTACCATCATGCAGTTTCAAGCTAATGGTTCCAATTCCAGCTACCTTGCAGGCTAGGTTATTTCCCAACAAAACCTTCCCACCATTTACACTCTCAAAGGTCTTAAAGAAACTCTTATTTGGGCACATATGGAATGAACAGCCAGAGTCCAAAATCCACTCACCAGTTGGGTGTCTTTCTGCAGCCACCAGGACATCTGTTTCATCATAGTCACCTTCATCCTCAGATGCAACAACAGCCTTGCCATTTGATTTCTTTTGTAGTTCCTCTAATTTCTTTTTCTCGAAGCAATCTTTGATGTAGTGACATTCCTTCTGACAGAAGTAGCACTTTCTCTTTTTCTTCTTCTGTTCAGCTTTGTCTTTCTGGTTATTGTTCTTCTTGTGCTTGTTGTTTTTCTTTTCTGGTTTGCCTTTGGCAACAAGCCCTTCTGCATTGCCTTGTTCTTTCAGCTCTGCCCTTTTCTTCAAGTCTTTAGACTCTAGAGCATCCTTGACATCCTTTAGTGAGAGAGTCTGTCTGCCATAGAGGAGAGTGTCAACAAAATGTTCATAAGATTCTGGAAGAGAGCTCAACAAGATGAGTGCTCTGTCTTCATCTTCAAGAATTATGTTGACATTTTCTAAATCAAGAATGAGCTTATTGAACTCATCCACATGATCTTTCATGGCTACTCCATCCTTCATCGAAAATGTGTATAATCTCCTCTTCATGTACAGCCTCTTTGCTAAAGACTTCTTCAGAAACATTTCTTCCAATTTTGCCCACAACCCAGATGCTGATCTTTCTCTTGATACTTCTCTCAAGACTTCATCAGAAAGATGCAAGATGATTGTGCTATGAGCCTTGTTGTTTATGATTCTTTGATCTGTTCCAAGACTTGAAGAACCTTCTGTCTTTTCTTTCTTGGACATTTGATCTTCTCCATCATCAAGGGCACTGTCAAGTCCTTGTTGAATTAGAATTGCCCTCATCTTCAGGCTCCAGAGATAGAAGTCATTATCTCCATTGAATTTTTCAAGATCCACTCTGGTGCTTGCCATCTTTGAGTCTGATCCCAAACAACTCCTTGCTCTGATACCAGTTTGTTGATGCAGCTAAGCTTATTTCAGACTCTTAACACAAAACCAGAAGAACCAAGACAGAAACAAATAGAAAACCAAGAAACTCAGAATGTAAGATACAAGACGTGAAGAATCAAGAAACACATCCACAAGATAAGATTTTAACGTGGTTCAGCTCCACTAAGAAGCTTACATCCACGGATGCAATGCACCAGCAAGGGCAGTGAGTTTATTCAACCAAGAATGGATCAATTACAAAAGAAACCCCCTCTGTTACAGAATGCACACCCCTCAAAGCTTAACCTTTCTCTCGATTATGCCACTGTATATGTTTCTCTCTTGTAATGTAAACTAGCTCAAGAACAGAATATATATATATGTGTGCTTCTCACGTGTATCTCCAATTTGCAAGCAATCAGTCTGTTATTTAACTAACTAACTAACTCTGCCTTTTGGATTTCACTTAAGCCAGCTCACTTGCCACCTCATGGCTTTATAACGAATTATAACTAATCTCAGCTTCACAACTTTTTACTCAACTTATATAATAATGTTTGAAGCCGAAGCTTCGGACTCGAAATTCAAAATCAAGTAAAATGCGAATCCTACGGATTGCTTTCTAATAATTCATGATGAAGATTTTCATATTTCCCCATTTCAATTCGATATGAGATCTACAAATCCCCTTTTCGTAGATGTAGAATTTTTTGAATACTAGCACTAACCAATTTAATGCAAATATGGATGTAGATACAAAACCATAATCAAGATATCTTCATCAAAGTAAAGCACAAGCAACAATACTGTAACACATCCCCACTAATAACAACTTTGCAACCTATATAATTATTTGAAGACATGAATTAAAAGTAAAATTTTTTTACATGATTAATTTACTAAATAAAGAATATGGTTAGCAAATGAAAAAGATTATACCCAGAGTTATATGCGAATACGATGACTTGTCCTAACTCTGTCAAGCCTGAAAGTTTTAAAATGTATTGAGACTTGTCTTTGAAGCTGTCCTTGGATATGACTTCTCAAAAAGACCAAACTAAACTGGTTTGGTACTTCCATCATTCTCCATCTCCTCATGCAAGTATCTAAGAGAAAAGAAACATATATAATAAAGTAGGTTCGAATAAACGAAACAAAATAATAGCTCAAAGTTTAATAAAACATAAGCTACGTTTACGATGCTTGATCTATATGTTAATAATACAGTTTGAGACCTCCTTAAACTCGATGATTTCATCAAAAATCATTTTATCTAAGTGTGTTTCCCAAATTTCACCAAAAGTTGCTATATCATGTCGAATCCTGATCAACCGAGGCAAGGAATTATCAGTAAACATAATAAACATGTTCGTGTATTCACTCCTATTGTTCTTCATTGACCATGCAGCCACCCGTGTATTCTTCACACACTGCTTGAGTTTTCTTGCTGTTAGTTTAATGACCAGTGGTTCTTTCTTTGGTACTCTCTTATCATAGGAGAATTGCACATCTAATATTTTAGGAGTTAATCTGGGAGATCTTCTTGGCATAGGCTTTGAAGTAATTTCAAACTCTATTTTCTATGGAGTTTGTTCAAGAGTTGGTTGGGAAATTCTGATAGGAGTATTCTTCTTTTTATTCTTCATAGATTTTGGAGTCATCTTACTCGATGGGAAATCAGCCTATGAAATAATCAAAATATACAGGCATACCATTAGTAGAAATACATGCATTTGCAAATAGAAATAAAATAATGACATGTAATAGTCACTCTACCAACCTTTCTTTTTCTAAGAGTTTCAGGGGATTGTTGATCACTGTCTATTTGAATACCAGTGGAAGGTTTGGGTTTAGGAAAGTTATAACTACCAACTTCAGTATCGCTATAGGTATTCAACTTCACATTCATATGTTCCAGTTAAGTAGACATAAATTAGAAACTCTCTTGATACATCTTTCTTTCTCTTGCCAACTTAGTAGCATCAGGGACATGAAAGTACATGGATGGGGTAATGAATTGTCTCACTCCTTGCACTATGCTTTCATTTGGCTGCTTGTGAAGGGCTTCACCTACAATATCATTTGACCTTGTGATTGGAATGTTCTTTGTTCAACTTGACTCTTTAGCTCATTCTACAAAAAATAAAAAATAAAAAATAAGAATGTTATAAATCTGCAAGTTGAAATGAGGAATTTGTATGACATTTCAAAAGCTAATAGCTACCGAAAAAGCAACCAACTATGTCATATTGATTATCAACTTTAGAGAACCACTTTCAATAATAAAAAAGTGGAGACCATAAAATTTTCTCTTTAGAAATTGATGACACAAGCAAATTTGAGGATACCATAAAATAATGGAATATAAATCTGACTTGAATTAAGTTTTCTTCCTCAGTCTATTACAACTATTTAACCGAAGACAATGCTTATTTTTAACTATAATCAGATTAACCAAACAAAATCAGACCTTGACACCAACCTAGATAGCAAAAAATGAACTATACCAACAAATCAAGATCTAAACTTGATAAATGAGAACTCCTCAAATTCACTATAATGAAATCATTAAAAACAATCGCTGAGTATAAGCTATAAATAGTAGATCAAAGATATAAACTTGATGAAATAGGTAATCCTCAAACTCACTCTAGTCAACATATAATCAATCAAACTCATGAATTAAAAATAACGAACAAGCATAAATCATTAAAACAAAACTTGATAGGCGCAATCTTAAGAAGAGAAAGAACCTGTTAACGACAATTACAAAGAGGGCAAGAAGATTTTTTATCATCTAAACTAATATCCTTCTCAAATCTTCAAAACAAAGCAGTGTCCGCATAAAGTTAAAACTAAAACTATAGCAAATATTACAAGACAACACCTCACACAAGTGCCTGATGTCCTTGACATCTCTCTCATTACACACACAAACATGTACACACATAAGTTTAGACCCTTTTATATGGAAAGAAGTCAGTTCTATTAAAGTATTACTGAACTTGTGTTACCTGTAAATGTTACCTGACAATTATTACATAAATCATTATATATAATGTAATGCCCCAATTCTCCTAAGGTATTTAAGTCTTTTTAATTTTTTAGTGATCTTTTTGCCCTAGTATAAAAAGAATAAGAAGTCTTTCCCATTATGAGAGAGAGAGAAAGAGAGATCGGCTAAGATGAAAAAAAATGATAGAGAGGAAAAAAAAAAGATGGAGAGAAAAGAGAGAAAAGAAAAGAAAAAAAGAGAAGGAGAAGAAGAAAGTCTTCTTCTTGGTTTTGCCGTGAGCAACACATGAGATCAAGTTGCGTTGTTTGAATTTGATATTGTTGAGAGAAGATTTGAGGTAAATATTAATTCTTGGTTTTTACTAATTTTTAATGGAGAAGCATGATTAAATATTTGCAACAAAAATAGAAACCTAAGATTTTGCAGAAAATATGCTGACAGTGTGTTATTTCGAAAATCATTGTAATTTGTATAAATTGATTTTGATTTTTGATTTTTAGCATGTTAAAATAGACATCTTCCATAATGTTTTGAAAGTTTTTGAAGTCAAGTCTGAAAACCTGGAATGTTGGATTTCAGTGAAGAACATTGATTACAAAATTATTTTTACCATAGTTAGACTTCTTAAAAAATTATGAAATCTGGACCACGGATTTTATATATGTCTAGTGTAATTTTGGAAATTTTCATGATTTTATGGTAAAACAATAAATTGTTTTGTATTTTTAAAGCAAGCATATCCAGAACAGAAAACTATTTAACAGAATTGATGATATCTGAAATGTAAATTATTTTCAATAGTTTTTGAAGGAATTAAGCTATGAAAGTTTTACTAATGAATTCCTAATATGTCAGCATATGCTCTGTAAAATTTGAGATTTTTCCAATAAGGTAATAATTTATTAAAAATAAGAAAAGATGGATGGTTGAGTTTTGAGGGACAAATATTGAGGGCATTTGAGGTTGAGTTTAGGGGTTGTTTAAAATGGGATACTTGAGGATATTGGGGTTTATGATCATAGCTCGATTATATCTTATGAGAATTTTATTAATGATTTTTAGGTTGATGATGTCAATACGCATTTGTTAAGTGTGGATGCCAAGAGGTAAGTAAACTAGACTTTTAAATGAATCACAATAAAGAGCATATACATTTGACTTGTGTGAAAAGCCTAGTTTTGATATGTACAAATATGGATTTATATGTCTTTGCCCATGTGTTTATGTGGTGTTGAGCGTGATTATGTACATGTGCATATGTATGTGTGGAATTTCATTGGCATAAGCACAAAAATGCATTAAGTTTTCTATGAAAGAGAAAGTGGACTTTAACAAATGCAATGTCTGCTTTATGAGATTTTGCATTGGGGGCCACCTCTTGAGACTGTGCGGGGGCCACCTCTCGAGGGCCGACATGTCACGAAGTGCAACGCACAGCGCAAAGTACCATGCACAGCGCAAAGTGCCACATTGCAGGATATGTATTTTGTTGAAAGAAAATGTTAAAGTTTGAAAGCGACAAAAAAAAAAAAAAGTTTTGATGAATTCATTTCACTATATTTTGAAAAGATCATGGCATATCATCCATTTGCATTATGTATATGTATGTATTTTGGTATTAGAAAAATTAGTTTGCTTACTGAGTTTTGTACTCATTATAGTTATATTGTGATTTAGTTTTCAGAAGTCAGGTGAGTGAGAAGAAGGACTTGAATTAAGGCTGGTAGATGGTTTGGCCAAATTCTTAAACTATTCTGCTGTTTAATATACTTGAGGCTTGAATTCTTATCGGTTGTAAAAAGTTATTTAAATTCATATGTGAGTTGCGGTCAGATTTACCCTCGAAGTTCGGGCTGGGGTGTTACAAATAATTTCAGAGCCAGGTTCCCACTAGAAATGTATAGATGTTTGTGACATCCAACATCGCTTGGGAAGGGTTTTGTAAGGGTGAATAGAATTAGGTCTATGCCAAACCTTTAGACTTTGTGATTTTGTTTTTAAGTACATGATTTAAGTATCAGAGTAATGCAACGAAAGCGTGATGTGTTTGCTTAAGTCTTTATAAGGATTTATTGGTCATAAATGTTTGAGGTATGGATTTTCTTGGACATAACTAAAAGCGAATTTCAAGGACGAAATAATTTTAAGGGGGTAAAAGTGTAATACCCCAATTTTGCTAAAGGTATTTAAGTCTTTTTAATTTTTTAGTGATCTTTTTACCCTAGTATAAAAAGAATAAGATGTCTTTCCCATTATGAGCGAGAGATAGAGAGATAGAGAACGATAGATCGACTAAGATGAAAAAAAACCAACATAGAAGAAAAAAAAAGAGATGGAGAGAAAAGAGAGAAAAGAAAAAAAGAGAAAAAGAAGAAGAGAGTCTTCTTCTTGGTTTCGCTGTGAGCAACACATGAGATCAAGTTGCGTCGTTTGAACTGGATATTGTTGAGAGAAGATTGGAGGTAAGTTTTAACTCTTGGTTGTCATTAATTTGTTATGGAGAAGCATGATTATATATTTGCAACAGAAATAGAAACCTAAGATTTTTTTTAGAAAATTTGCTGACAATGTGATATTTCAAAAATCATAGTAATTTTTACAAACTGATTTTGATTATTAGTTTTAGACGTGTTAAACTAGACATCTTCCAGAATGTTTGAAAGTTCTTCCAAGCTAATCGGATAAGATTTCAATTAATTACGATTTTTTGAATTTAAGTATGAAAACCTAGAAATTTCTGTTTTCAGTGAAGAACATGGATTATGAAATTATTTTTACCATAGCTAGACTTCTTCAAAAATTATGAAATTTGACTAGGGATTTATTTGAATTTTTTTATTTAAGTAACATTTCTTTTAAATAAATTAAAAAAGGTTATATTCATCAATTTTAAGAACATATATATACAAGCTAGAGTTCACAAAATTTGACAGGATCAGAATACCTGACACGACACAACATGAATAAATGAGTTTAGGTCGTTGAATTTGGCATGATTATTATATAGGTTAAGTCTAGGTCAATATAATTTTGTTCCCTTAAGTCTAGGTCAATATAATTTTGTTCCCTATCGAGTTAGGGTTTAAACATTTGACCCATTAATGTTACGACACAATTATTAAATGAGTAATCGTGTCGTGTCAACTTGAACCTTCGAACACAACCAACTAAAATATGGTATTTTTGACTTTTTTTTAAAAAAAATTATAGAATACATTCGTAGTTAAGATAAATAAAATAAAAACCTCCACTTAACCTGCTGCGCTAATTAGTGGTGGGCAATATCAGGTTTCGATGTGGCTTTCGATCAACTTGATCGGATTTTGGGTTAATTGACTTAGAAAAAAAGTCGCCCGAACTCAACCCAACTTTTGGATCTGATCTGAAATCTAATCGGATAAAAAAAGAGGGTTAAGTTTGGATTTGGTCGAATTAAAAAAATAAGGTTGAATTAAGATCGCATCGGGATAAGATTAGATGTGAAATCAGATAAACAAATACAAACACCCCACCAATAAAAAAAGGCATAAGCGAACATCCACATGATCATCTTATCGTACAAAAAGCAAAATCAAAGTCTTATTATCTAGAAATTAAGCTTTGCACTGGATAAATATAATTCAATATTACTAACAAATATAATTCAATATTGACTTGCATTGCATTTCAAACAACATAGAATTCAATATAGTGATAATCCAATTTAAAAACTCATATTGCAGATAAAACAAGGAGAGTACCTTCTAAACATTTAAAAAAAAGAAAAAGGCAATGCTTGGATGTTATTATCGATATAGAAGAATGAAGGGGGAATCTTAGATTCAGTCCAATAACATGATCCGTTCACTAATTAAATATCAATCAACGCAGAACCCAAGATTCCTAAAAGCAAAGAAAAAAATTAATAAAATTTGTATCAAATGAATTTATAAAAAAAGAAAAGAAAAAGATCAAGTCTTTGATGAAGAAACACGAAAAAGCAAAGATATTGAAGAGAAAAATTACCAATAAGAGAAACCCCAGATGGAAAGTAGAAGAATCTAAGATCTAAAAGGAAGAATAATAAGAAGTGAGGGGTGGTAATGGTGGCTATCTGGAGGAAGCGCCTCTGTGGTCGAGCTATAGTAGGTCATGCTGGCATGTTATGAACTCGCGATGACTTGGTTTTGCACGGTTACGTCGGTGACTGTTGGCTATTGTGCTGTCTGTGTTGCCATGCCACCATCTACGTCTGGTGTCTTCGATCTGTGTTTGGTGAGTGCTACGCTGCATGTGCATGGTGTGAGTTCAGTATTGAGTGGTGTGAGAGAGTGAGTCATAACGGAAATATAGTAGAACCTCAATATATTAATACTCAATCAATTAATAATCTCTATTATATAATATATTTTCACTGTCTCGACTTGGACCAATGGACTAAATTAATAATTTCGATAAAATAATAAGATAACACTTTTCTAAGAAAATCTTATATAACTTTGTGGTCTCATTCGAATCGTAAATTAATAATTTGCTGAAATTACAAATGAAGTTGATTGTGATATTTTAATTACATCAAATATGACTACTGTTACTTTTGTTTTGCTTAAATTTTAATGTAACATGAATATTATTTAGTTAACTAGACATGTACAATATATTTATTATTTTGTTTAATTGAATGTATAGTTTAATTCATATTCAATATTGGAAAAATACAATGAATATTTAATTATTAAATGTTAATTGAATCGTAAATAACTCTGTAAATAGAAAAATTATTAATTTATCGATTATTTAATATCTTTTTTAATTAATAAATTTTATATGGTCCGAATCCTATTAATTTATAGAGGTTCGATTGTAGATTAGCCGATTAAATTTAGATGTTTAGATAAGTTTTGTTTTTTATATTTAATTTTTTTTAATCCAGATCAACTTCATTTAAACCTGATCTGATCATAAACCATTTGTGTTGGATAAAATGCCATTCAATCTAACTGGCACATAATATGATGTAATCTGAACTTGAATCTTTTCAGATCGGATTGCATCAAATTAGATTATTTGCCAACCCCTAGGGCCAATAGATAAATTTTTCTTAATTGCCGCTAATTAAAAAAATAATTACATCCTAAAAAAGCTAAATTACTACTAATTAAAAATTTAAAATAAAAACCCTAAATTGCTGCCATTAAAAACAAATTGCCACAATCCACATACCCACTTCCTTTTTCTTATCCATAGGCCCCAATTTCTTTTTCATTAGCAAACACTCAATTAAATCTCTAATTTTAATTTTTGCAAGTTGCAAGACTCTGATCGACTGTTTTTAAGCTCAAACATTCAAGATTAGGTTAGTTTAAAAAGCAATTTCTCAATTATTTGAATATTGTATATCGTCTTTAATGGTTTTATTTCTTTTGCCTTCTTTATTATGTGCTTATAGCTTTTTCTTTGATAGCAATTCTTTATAATTTTTTTATAATTTTTTGTTATTTATTGGTTATTGCATTCCTCTGTTAGTAACTTAATGTTACAAACATTATTGATATTAATTTTTTTGGGAATAGTAAGAACACAGAAACATGTTGAGAAAGGGACTCATACAAGCAACTGCAAATTAAGCAAAAACAAAACTCTTTCCCTCTCTTTATGATTAAAATAGGATGTGTACCACAAATAAATAAGTAGAAAATAAACCAACACAATTCAAAGCAATAAACTAACCACAAAAGACACAGATTTTTACGTGAAAACCAAAGCGGAAAAAACCACGGGACCGTAGTCTGACATCATCTTCCACTATATTAATGCGATTATAGTACACATTTTTCTTTAGATAATACTAGAGGCTAGCAACATCAAGAATTTCAATATTTGTGACTTACAATAAAAGTCTAATATTTATCTCTTTAACAAGTGAGTATATCAAATAACAGCCAACGAGAGGATAAAATAAAAATTAAGACTAGTAGGACTGCATAGGGCGATGCTATGAATTTACCCTCCAGATTTGGGAGAAAACTGAGTAAAAATCGCCTTTCGATCGTCCAATCTAAGATTGAAACCCAAGCCCCCAAATTCTAAAAGCACGCCACTACCTCTTTCCTTCTCCTCGTTCTTTTCACGTACAAAAGTTGCTACCACCTCCAATTATTCTTGTTTATATAGCCACGTTTTCAAAACCTAAATTTCATGGCAAATATCATTAGCCCCTTTAAGTTTTCTTTAATCGCTTAACTACCTAAACTTATAAAACTTTGGGCTTGGGCCACCAAAATGAGATTGACCCAAAAAATTTCCCCCTCCAGATCATATGGGGGACAAACACATGCTCGCTTTCTGCATATAGCTTTTCAACTTCTCCTTAGGCAATGACTTTGTCATCATATCTAATCCATTCTTCAATGTGTAATTCTTCTCAAGTTGCAACTGTTTCTTCTCTAGCATGTCTCATATCCAATGATACCTCACATTAATATGCTTAGATTTCAAATGACATGTTAAATTCTTTGCCAAGTGAATGGCACTCTGACTATCGCAGTACACAATATAGCTTTCTTGGTTTACGTCCAACTCTTATAGAAAATTCTTTATCCACAAGGCTTCTTTACAATCTTCAGTAATTACAATATACTTTGCTTCTGTGGTAGACAGAGCAACACATTGGTGAAGTTTAGACTGCCATGAGACTGTTCCCCATACAAATGTCAGCGAATATCCTGATAGGAATTTTCTTAAATCAACATCTCATGCCATATCTGCATCTGTGTAAATTTGTAACTTAGGTTTGTCACCACCAAAATATAAACATGCCTTGAAAGTGCCTCTAAGATATCTAAGAATCCATTTTACTGCTCTCTAGTGTTCTTTACTTGTATTAGAGAGAAACCGACCGCATACACCAACTACATGAGCAATATCTGGCCTCGTACAAACTATGACGTACATCAAATTGCTAATTGCTAATTATAAAGAACTTTTCTCATCTCTTGCTTCTCTTTCTCACTTGGAGGACAATGCTTGAAACTCAGCTTGAAATGGCCCACAAGTGGAGAACAAACAGGTTTTGCCTTGCTCATGTTAAATCTTTTAAGAACCCTATGATATATGCTTCTTGAGATAACAATAACTTCCTAAATTTTCTATCGTGGGAAATCTTCATGCCAAGAATTTGTTTTGTCGGTCCCAAATCCCTCATTATAAAAGAATTGCTAAGCTCTGTCTTCAATGGCCGACAATCAATATATCATCTACATTATCTTGTTATAACCATCATTATCCATAAAAATATCAAACTTCTTGTACCACTGTCTTAGTGCCTGTTTCAGCCCATACAAAATTTTCTTCAATTTGTGCGTAAGTTTTTCTTTGCCTTTGACATTGAACCGTTTAGATTGCTTCTGAAATGCAAGTTATGCAACCCAAGAGGGGGGTGAATTAGGATTTTAAAATTTATGCAATACAATTCGTACAACAATTTAATCTATTGCCTTAATCAAATAAAAAACAATAAATTCAATCAAGCACAATATTAAAAGAGTAAGGGAAGAGAAAACAAACACAAGGATTTTTACGTGGTTCGGCTATCCTCGCCTATGTCCACGCCTCCAAGCACACCCGGCTTGAAGATTTAACTATCCAAGCCTCCCAAGGCATCAAATGTTTACAATTGACTTCCAAGGTGTCAATGGACCTTTATAACAAGAGATTATCTCCCCAATCTCTTCACCCCAAGTGTTTCTCACACTTGGACACTCACAATTTGTTAAGTAATGAAAATTACAACAAAAACTCTCTTTAAGAGTAGATAAGCAAATAATAGCTCAACAATGATTCAATCAATGATGATTTGCGTTTTGGAAGCTCAATATATGTTGTATGATCTTATATTTGCTTCCATTTATTCTTAGAATGAAGTTTGAGTTGACTTTTGATAGTTAAAGCCCGAAAACTAGCCGTTATAGGCAAATTCCCGCGCCCAAGCGGTTAGCCGCTTGATTTATCCAGCTAGCTGCTCAAGAACAGTGATATTACCGTTATTTTTGAATTGTGCTACAGTAACATTGTTTACTAAAATTACACTTTGGCCTAAAACTGTCTATAATTATACTACGACCTAAAAAACTTTACAAATAGGTCCAATTTCATAATTTCTTAAGCATAGTTGTCTCTCTAAAACTTTTTAAAATTATGATATGGCCCCAAAGATATTATTATTTCGCAACAAGGTCCTTTTCAGCATAATATCCATATTTTTCAAAATTCTCAAAATCTTTCACTTTAGTCCAAAATATTCATAAATTAACGTATGGCCCAAAACATTTCAAATGTTTGTAAAAACGTCCAACTTTGAAATTTAATAATAATAATACTTATTAAAATCAAAGATTTCAAAACTTAAGATTTAAGTCCAAATTACTCAAATCCACAAAATACTTTGCTTTATATAAATAAAACCTTTTAGTTTATGAAAAGTATTTAATTGAATTAATCTCTTGAGCTTCTCATGCATCAATTAAATCATGCATCAATTAAATCATACCGGCTTTACAAGAATTTATTGCACTAATTTATTCGTTGAGCTCTAAACTATATTCTTGATGTCGCTGTTGTCCTTTGAGTGTCTTCAATCTTGATTTCACTTGATTCACTTGCATAAATATTATCCTTAAAAAAATTAGTGAAAATGTGAAATACAATATTTATTATTCTTACTTAAGGCACATGTTTGTTATCATCAAAATTACATTATGTGTAGCCCTTTAGGCTAACAGCTTCACGTTTATTTCCTCTTCTGAGTCACCGTGCAAGAAAAAAGACTTTACATCAAGAGTTTTAATCCCCAAATTCAAGCTAATTGTTAATCCCAGAACAACTCGGATAGAAGACATCTTTGCCACAGGAGAAAATATTGCTTCAAAATCAACACCTCTCTTCTAACCGAAACCCTTCACACCCAATCTAGCCTTGTATTGCTGTTGTGAGTTATTTTGAGTCTTCAACCTGTAATCCCATTTGTTCTTTAGTGCCCTCTTTCCTTTAGAGAGCTTTACTAAGTCGTAAGTATGGTTCTTATTTTAGGATTTTATCTCATCTTGCATGGCTTTAGCCCACTCACTTTTATACTAGTGAGACATAAATTCTTTAAAACATTCTAGCTCCCTTCTATCTGTGAGCATCACATATTCATGTGGAGGATATCTAGTGGAAGGTTGTTGTTCTATATTGGATCTTCTCAATTTTGGCGCAACTGGTGGTGTAAGTGGTTCTGGAGGTACTTGCTCAACTAGTTCTGCTGGACCATTATTATATCCTTTCTAACTCCCTCATAATCATCATGCACTACAAGTGGAGAAATTTAAGTTGGGATAGTAAGAATATCTAGAGATGACTGAGACTCGTCACTCTTCTCTACATCACCAACTATTTAATCTTCAAGAAACACAAAATCTCTATTTCCGATAAATTTTCTTGCCATTAGATCCCATAATATGTACCCAAATTCTTCATGCCCATAGCCTACGAAAATACATTCCTTGGCTTTATCATCAAGTTTCGGTCTTTCATCCTTAGGAATGTGAATATGTGTTTTGCAACCAAACACTCTTAAGAGTTTATAAGAAACATCTTTCCTTGTTTTAACTTTCTCAGGTACATCGCCATCTAATGGAGCTGAAGAAGAAAAGTTAATCAAGACAACTGCAGTACGCATAGCCTCTGCCTAAAAAGATTTAGGAAGCTTGAAATTAGAAAGCATACACTTGACTCTTTCTTCAATTGTTCTATTCATCATCTCTGCAACACCATTCTGCTGAGGTGATTTTAATAAAATCTTCCCACGTTTAATTCTATGGGATCTGCAATACTACTCAAATGGTCCTCTGTGATCACCACCATTTTCTACCTTGACACATTTTAATTTTCTTTTTGTCCCTCTCTCAATATAAGTATAGAAGAACTTAAACATATCAAGCACTTGATCTTTAGATTTCAAAGCAAAAGCCCACACTTTTTTAGAATAATTATCAATAAAAGTGACGAAATAAAGTGCACCTCCTATTGATATGCTTTATATTATGCAAACATCAGTGTAAATCAAATCAATGATTTGCGACTTTTTAGATGGAGAAAAACTTTTAAAAGCTACTCTGTATGCTTTTCTAGCTCTTGTGGGACATACCAGCAAAGTTAGGTAGAAATCCTTTTCTAACAAGAGTTTCTAGCCCTTTCTCACCAATGTGACTAAGCTTTTGTGCCATGTCTCATTGTCATAATCGTTTACAGTCACATTCATGTCTTTTTTCTTTATCTTAACTTTTATCACATAGAGAGTGTTTACTTTCCTCCCCTTAGCTAATACCAGGGAGCCTTTAGTGAGCTTTGTTTTTCCTTCACCAAATTGGTTAGTATAACCATCATCATCAAGTTTGCCTATAGAGATCAAATTAAGGTGAATATCTGGTACACGTCTGACATCTTTAATCAACAACTTCAGCCAATGTTGGTTTCCAAGAAAATATCTCCTAAGCCCATAATCTTGGATGCCCTCATTTCCCATCCAAACATGACCATCAATCACCTAATCACTGTTATGCAAAGTATGATTTATAGAGCTCTCACCATAAACAATATCCATATCACCATAAACTATGGCTATAATATTTTCTTTGTTATTTTTCTAAGCATAACCTTTTTCTTTCGCCTGTTCTCTTTCCCACAATCTATACTCCCATTTAACGTGACCTATTTTATGACAATGAAAGCACTTCATGTTTCTCCTCTGTGACTCAGATCTTCCTCTGGGGTTATCATTGTTTTACTGGCAAAAATTTTTACTTTGACTTTTCCCTTAGTTTTCTTACTTTTATTAAACAAGTGCATTTGACTCAGAGGGAACTGCTTCAGCACTTTTTTTTTCTAGATTCTTCATTCTGCAGCCTATCTGTAACCATATCGAAGGTTAATTTCCCGTTCGGCACTGAATTATTTACCGACACCACATATGTCTCCAACTATCAGGCAAAGAACTAAGTAACAACAATACTTGTAAGTCATCATCTAAAATAATTTTCATATTACACACTCGGACAAATCCATGATCCAATAGTACCCACAAACTTCTGGTTTAATTAAGTCTATTTCTTATCATCTAAATCGACGGGTCTAGTTTCTCTACCTTCAATGGGTTCTCGTAAGTCTTTCATGTACAATAAATCTTCCATCCTAGACTTCCATATACCATAATTCCATGAGTTTAATTTAATCATGCATGCCGAGTACTCCTCCATCTCAACTACATAAGTAATAAAAATACAAAATATGAGGCTTTGATACCACTCTGTTGGGAAAGGACTCACACAAGTAGCTGCAAATTAAGTAGAAATACAATTTTTTTTCCTTCTTTTTGTGATTAAAATAGAATGTGTATCACAAATAAATAGGTAGAAAATAAACCAACACAATCCAAAGCAATAAACCAACCACAAAAGACACAGATTCTTACGTGAAAACCCAAAGTAGGAAAAAGCACGAGACCGTAGTCCGATATAATCTTCCACTATATTAATGAGATTATAGCACAAATTCTTATCTAGATAATACTAGAGGCTAACAATATCAAGAATCTTAATATTCTTGGCAATAACAACCTAATATCTATTTCTCTAACAAGTGGGTATATAAAATAATAGCCAATGAGAGGATAAAACAAAAATCAAGGACCAATAAAATTGTAGAGGGCGATACCAAGAACTTACCCTCCAAATTTGGGAGAAAATAGAGTTAAAATTGCCTTCCGATTGTCCAATAAAAGATTGAAACCCGAGCCCCCAAATTCTAAAAGCATGCCATTGTCTCTTTCTTTCTCTCTCATCTTTTTCATGCACAAAAGTTGCTACCACCTCCAATTATTCTTGTTTATATAACCACATATTCAAAACCTAAATTTCATGGAAAGTTTCATTCGCCCTTCAAGTTTTCTTTTATTGATTAACTACTCAAACTTTTAAAACTTTAGGCTCGAGCCACCCAAATGAGATGGACCCAACAAAATAGATCCAAATAATGGTAATTCAACTAACAATGAAGCCTTTTTAAAAGTTCCACAGAAATAATGCAAAAGCAGAAGAACATCTAAAGCATAGGGTGTCTTCACTAAATTGCCATTAAATGCATATTATGATGGAAATGAAATGTCTATGTGTGTTTGTGGGGAAGTTTAAATTAGTGCATGTACTTAGGGGATTGCTAACATGATTAAGCGTATTAAAAAATGTCCTAAGTTCAAAAGGCCACGTGATCCCTCTTAGATGATTTTAGACCACTCAGGTTCTATAGGGTCAGTTTATCCAGAATTTCATCTAGACGTCTTTCATGAATTGTCTACAGTAATTATGAAGCATTGGTTACCTGTTTTGAGATTCTGAATTCTGAAGTATAAAATGTTTCTAAAAATATAGCAAAAGCAGATATCCTAAAAGCTTATAATGTTAAAGACTAGGATTAAAGCTATTTTAGAGGAGATTCCTGGTAAAATTTATTGTACCATTAATATGTGGACTACTTGCACTACTAATAGATACATGAGTTTGACTGCACATTTTATTGATGAAAATTGGGCTTTACAGAAAAGATTGTTGAACTTCACAATTGTTAAGTCCATTGTTTATAGAGTTGATATCTTATGGCAAGTTTAGTTAAATTGGGATTTTATTTATTTCATATCTTGTAATGGGGATTAATTTATTAATTCCATAATTTAGTGAGATTCTAATTTATTAGGAATATTTGTTTCCTAATTTAATTAGATGTCTAATTTAGCAAGTCAATTAATGATGTGATTCTATAATTGGCGCATCAGATCTATTTAGAGTAAGAAGTTAGTTCAAACAGGAAGTTCATTAAATGCTCTAGATATTTCTTGGGAGACAAGCAAGGCAAGAAGATTAGATTTATTCCTATTCAGATTCATATGAATTATAAGAGGAAAGCAATTCTTATTTGGAAATAATTCAAGTCTTTTAAGAGTTGCTATTTTTGTGAAACCCTAGTGCCTATATAAAGAGAGGTATTTCACAATTGAAGCCGCACAAAACAGAGTATAAAGCAAAGAAGAAAAATTCAGTCTCCTCCCTAGAGAATCTGAATTTGGCACAGAATGTTGTGTTGATTTGTTTTCTTATCTTCTTGTCATCTCTGTAGAGAGTCTATGTGGATCTTGGATCACTAGAGATTGAAGAATTAAAGAATTGCTATTGATCACTTTGCGTTGAGGATCGTGGATCAAGAGGGGTAGCAATTATTCATGAGAAGTAGATTCAGTCTAAGGTTGAGTAAACTGTATGGTGATAAATCGAAAGTGAGAATCTTAAGCTTGGTAAATCCGTAGGTTGTAACATTTTAACTTAGTGAATTGCTTTTCATATGGGCGTGGCCTTGTGGATGTAGGATTGATTAATCCGAACCGCGTAAAAATCTCCGTGCTATTTATTTTCTACAATTTATTGTGTTTTTTGAAAAATTAATATTTTTGATGCAGATGAACAATAATCATGAACAGTAATCATGAACAGTACATGATATAAAAGAAACAAATAAAATAAACTTTAGAACTCATATAAGAGAGTAATTAATTCAATAATTTGAATCATTGAGCTTCGTCTTTCACCTCATCTTAGAAAATTAGCCACTCATTTCATTTAACAAACTTCTAAAATATATTACAAGAAAATTAGCAACACAAAAGAAGAAATCTTTCTAAGCCTAAATCTTTATCTCCTCTCCCCTCTCCGTATCCCATATTCTTTCGCTCCTTGCCTTTTAAAGGCAACAAATGAAATTCTAGTTATGCAACCCAAGAGAGGGGGTGAATTGGGATTCTAAAAAATATTCAATTCTAGAACAAAATTCAATGCAAATCGAAAACAAATTTAAAGCAATAACAAATAAATCAATCAAAATATAAAAAGATAAGGGAAGAGAGATTTAAACACGAAGATTTTTACGTGGTTCAGCCAACCTCGCCTACACCCACACCTCTAAGCTTTTCGGGCTTGAGGATTTCACTAAGCAAGCCTCCTAGGCTTCAAATGCTTACACTTGACTTCAAAGGTGTCAATAAACCTTTACAGCAAGAGATTATCCCTAATCTCTTAACCCAAGTGTATCCCAACACTTACAATCACTCAAAACAAATAATTATATATTTTGTTCTTCACTTACTCAATATTTAAGATTACAAATCAATGCTCAATATGTGAATAAATGAAGCAAGAATGAGTTTAAAGCTCTATGAAGGTTGTATTCTCGATTATAAGCTCAATGATAGTGTTGTAATCAATCCTTGTTTGGATTTGAATGATCTTATTTATAGTTAGAGCTGAAAAATAACCGTTACTAACTCGTCTGCCCGTAAACGAATCGTCGTTAATCGTTAACGGATAACCGTTTGTTTTGGTCAAAGTTACCGTTGAGCCAAAATTCAAATAAACGGTTTGACCGTTTGTCATTACCCTTTCGCCGTTAAATTTCAGAGACCTGTAAAACAAACTCCAGCTATCCGTTCTTACTAAACAGTTAAATATTAGTAAGGAACGACATTCTAGAATTTATCGATTACCCATTTAGTGTTAACGGTTTGCCGGTTATTTCCAGTGACTTGCAAAAAAACAAAATAGCCTTATCCGTTTATGATAAACGGTGCAAAATTAGCATATGCTTTCTAATTTGGAATTATCGGTTAACCGTTTATTACTAAATGGTTCGCCGTTTAATTCCAATGACCTTCCCAACATATTCGTGTTTTCCGTTTTGGCTAACCGGTTAGAACTTAAGTAATTTTTCCTCTCTGGATTTTATCGGTTTATCGTTTTAAAGAAAATGGTTTACCGTTTTAAAGAAAACGGTTTACCGTTTATGTCCAGATTCACTTAGCTAGCCAAATATTGCAGGGAATCATTTTTCAATTTGAGTTTAGCAATTGTCCATTTTTCATGAATATAAATGGAATGATTATAAGGGTTTTTGTTTATTAATGGATAGCTCCAACATTTTAATCAAAGTCATTTAAAATTTGTTATCATTAAAATCAATATTATGAACATATATAAGTTAACATTCTCCCCCTTTTTGATGATGACAAACTTCTTTCAATATTTTGTTCCCCTTTAATATATGCTCCCCCTAAATGTTTGGCCAATTTAAAAAATTTTCAATAAATAGATTTTTACATAATAAAGCATTTTTAAGGAGATTTATTTCAAAGGTACGTTTTATACTTTTTATTCGCTATCTCCCCCTTAATCATTTTATAATCAGTATGCATTATCATTATTCTCTCCCCCTTCATCATCAAAAAGAAAAAGAAGAAGAAAAAAATACGTAAAACATAGAATTAAGGAAGAAATTACGCAGATTAGGCGAGCAAAAATTTTGGCAGAGTTTCCCTTTAAAATGGAACAAAACCTCAAACACAAAACAAGATTAAAACACTTCCAAATATGATAAGCAAGTGTCCATATACCAACAACTCTATCAAGCATCAATCCACACATAGATAAGCATCCAATATAAAATGAATCACATAGAAAAATCCATCATCAAAATCATATAAAAGTAGCAATGTATACCAAACAAAATATAAATAGCAACACACAAAGAAACATAATATGAAATGTATGTGCGAATATGAGAGTCGGAAACTAAAAAGGTGGTGAAGATGTGCTCCCCGGATTATAACCGAAATAACGAAGAAGAGTGCGCTGGCACACTATGAGCTCAAGCTGCTGATTGAAGCTCTACTGTTGGAAGGTCTGAAACTTAGAACGGAGCTGCTGCTGATCTCAGGAGAGAGTGTCCAACCTATCCAGAATTAGCTACTGCCGCTCAAAGAATTTGTGAACGTCATCAACCAGCTGCCGCAAAATATCCGATACTGGGGGCGCGGCAGAAGTAGGAGGCTGCTCAGAAACAGAAGATGGCTCGAGATCGGTAGGCTGCTCAGGAGCTAGAGGTGGCTCAGAAGTAGAGGGAATATCAGTGTCCATCTCACGCTCCTCAGTGTCAGAGTCAACTGGAGGCTGGGGGACAGAGCGTCGACGAGGAGGTGGAGGATGAGCTCCTAGTCTAAAATCAGGAAGCTGATCGGGGGGATAAATATAATTGAGCATCCGATCATCCTCTGGAGCAATCAAAGTATCCCGATTTTTGGAGGTGGCAGTCTTGATCCATTTTCCATTCCTTCTAGAGAATCCAATGCTAGTCATGGCCTCTGGACCAATCCGTTTGGTCTCCGTATAACCTGCATCCCGAAGAGGCACCTCAAAGCGCCGCAGTATCTTAGAAATGATATTGCCTCGCGGAAGTAAGCGGTGGTTAACCGCCGGAGTACTCAGCATGTGCCGCACAATAATAAAGCCAAGGTTAATGAGTCGTCCTGAAATAAGGCTATCTAATAAGCCAACGTCTAACCTCGTGACCTCATCCGAGTGACCATTTCTAGGCGTAATGATATGTTGTAAAATAGTATGGAGGATGCGAACTTGAAGAGGTAACAGTTGAGACCGAAAAGGTAAATTGCAAATGTCATTAGTCAAGTCTTGATGGCGACAAATATTTTGGATACCGACATTATGAGCGAAACTACTAAAAGAAAAGACTTTCCTGCATGTATAAATTATATGGCCATCATCAGAAATTCCTAGAATATAGTTCAAAAGCTCAACATTAAATTCAATATGCACACTACCAACCTGAGTAACTATCCTATCTAGGCGGGTTGAGGAAATTTCCATGTTTGAGTAGAAAACTCGCACTAAATTAGGATAAACTCGGTCATCAAAATCAATAGCGAACTCCCAAGGGTGAAGCATATCTCTAACACTTCTACCACACACAATTAAGGTTCTAAAATCTTCTATATCAACATAGTAAGAATCAAGTACCTTTCTACCCATTAAGCGGTCCTCGAACTGCATAGCCAACGAGGGTATGAGAAAATGTATTCTTTCAAATTCAGAGGTTTCCCGTGGTGCTATAGGAGTCCTAGGAGGAACTGCTTTCGTCCTCCGAGTTGAACGAGATGAGCTTGCCACGGAGGGAAACGAGAAAAAGAGAAAATGTGAGGTAGATGAATTTGGAAGAAAATGAATCGTTTATTGGGTTAATAGAGAGTAAAGAAAGTGATGTTAAAGCTCAATTTGATAGTGAAAGGGCAAAACTCTGGTCAAAATTTGTGAGAAATGTTCGGCTGCCCTTAGGGTTTAAATTTGGGGATTTTTGAATTTTGGAGTTGATTTATGTTTTTCAATAAGTAAAAAGGTTCTAATGATGATTAGAAATGATGTTATGGGTTTGATTTGGCAAGTGAATGAAGAAACATGAGCGATTGAAGACAGAGAGAGCTTCGGTTGCGTAACAATGGCGGAAACGGTAAACGGGTAAGCAAGGGGGAAGAAGAAACCCTTGGAACATTTTTATACCTCACGAAAATGGCTAACCGTTTATTTAAACGGTGAGGGAGTAACTTCCAGAGAGCACTTAAGAGGAAATGGTGAAAGTTTAGTCCTTAACGGTTAAGGGGTAAATTCCAATGAGCTATCTATTTTTAAACGGTTTACCATTTTCATCAAACGGTAAAGGGGTAATCGGCAGACATCATATCCTAGTTTCTAGAATTAAAAGGTACACGTTTATGGTGAAACAATTATCCATTTACTTTATGGATAAATTCGCACATTTGATTTAATATTTGCCTAACAAATAATACATTTTAAGATCATTTAATTGATCCAAAAATGTTTTAAAAGCCATTTTTAATGCATGATTCATGAACTAACATGTATTCAACAATCAATCCATATACACATCAAAAAAAATTTAAACGTAAACACATCAAACATACATCATACTTAATCATTTTATAAAAGTCATAAAATCATCAAATTATTAATTAATAGATTCAACAATATGAATAGAGATGTTAATGTGAAAATTTCATCATCCCAAGTTCATGCCAAATTTTCAAAAACTGTTCTTCGCCAAGAGGTTTTGTAAAAATATCGGCAAGTTGTTTTTCCGTAGAAATAAATTCTAATTCAATATCTCCCTTTTGAACATGATCTCTTAAGAAATGATATCTAATTTCTATATGCTTGGTTCTAGAGTGTTGAATGAGGTTCTTTAAAAGATTTATAGCACTAGTATTATCACACTTAATGGGAATTTATTCAAGGTTAATGCCATAGTCTCTAAGTGTTTGTTTCATCCAAAGAGCTTGTGCACAACAACTCCCTGCAGCTATATATTCAGCCTCGGTAGTTGAAAGTGCAACAGAATTTTGTTTATTGCTAAACCATGAAACAAGTAAGTGACCTAGTAGATGGCAAGTTCCACTAGTGCTTTTCCTATCAACTTTATAACCGGCAAAATCAGCATCTGAATAACATGTTAAGTCAATATGAGTTCCTCTAGGATACCAAAGGCCAAGATCTATGGTTCCACTCAAATAATGGAAAATTCTTTTTACAGCAAGCAGATGAGATTCCTTGGGACATGATTAAAATCTTGCACATAAACATATACTAAACATGATATCGGGTCTACTTGCAGTTAAGTAAAGTAAAGATCCGATCATACCTCGATAAGTTTTGATATCCACTTCTTTGCCTTTTTCATCTTGGTCAAGCTTAGTTGTTGTGCTCATTGGAGTGCTTTTGGACTTTGAGTCATCAATGTCAAATCGCTTGAGTAGGTCTTTCACATACTTGGTTTGATTTATGAAAATTCCTTCCTCATTTTGTTTTATTTGCAGCCCAAGGAAATACTTCAACTCTCCCATCATACTCATTTCAAATTCTTTACACAAAAATTCATTAGTAGAACTGAAGATAATATCATCAACATAAATTTGAACAACAAGTATATCTTGGTTCTTATGCTTAACAAAGAGAGTTGTATCCGCTTTACCCATTGAGAAACCGTTATCTAGCAAGAAATTTCTAAGCCTATCATACTATGCTCTAGGTGCTTACTTTAATCCATACAATGCTTTTGATAACTTAAAAACATGATTTGGAAATTTTTCATTTTCAAAACCAGGGAGTTGTTTCACATACACTTCGTCCATAATAAACCCATTTAAGAAAGCACTTTTGACATCCATTTGAAATAAAATAAAATCTTTATAATGTGCAAATGCTAATAGCATCCTAATGGATTCTAGTTTAGCTACGGGTGCAAATGTTTCACTAAAATAAATTCCCTCTTCTTGGTTGTATCCTTGAGCTACTAATATAACTTTATTCCTTACAACCACACAGGATTCATCCATCTTATTTCTAAATACCCACTTAGTACCTATGACAGATTGATGTTCCAGGGCATGTTTATATTTTGGTGGTGGCAAAGTTAGATTACAAGTGTACATAGATGCAGGTATGGCAGAAGATGTTGATTCAACAAAATTCCTATCAAGGGGGACCAGTCGCACAGTCATCCAAATTTCATTAGTGTGTTGCTTTGTCTACTATAGAAGCAAAGTATATTAGAATCACTAAAGGTTGTAAAGAAACCTTGTGGATGAAGAATTTTCTATAAAAGTTAGGTGTGAAAGAAGATAGCTATATTGCGTATTGTGACTGTCAGAGTGCCATCCATTTGGTAAAGAATTTGACATACCATTCGAAATCGAAGTATATTGATTTGAGATATCACTGGATACGAGACGTGCTTGACATGAAACAGTTGCCGCTTTAGATGATTTACACAATGAAAAACGGGTTTGGTAGTGCCCCTCACATGAGCTGAAGGAGGGATTTGATTAAACTCATGTAGTTGGCCCAAATCCCACACAAATCGTTATTAAATGAAACTTGACGAGCAATTCCCTAATTTATAGAAGAGAGAGAATAAAGCATATTGCTAGTGGAATAAAAACAAAGAAAATGAGTTGGTTGACGATAGATATTCGGGAGTGTGGGTTAAATGAAATTTATCGTTAAAAATTAGGTTTGGCAAATGCGTTATATAAAAGAAGAATAAGTGGAGCTGAAGCAACTGTAATATGTGCATGAAAAGATGAGAGAGGAAAAAGCTACTGGCGTGATATTATATTTGGGGGTACGTTTTTCTAATCTTAGATTGGAAAATCGAAAGAAAAATTTAACTTCAGTCTCAAATTTTCCCAGCATTGACCTTTAAATTCCTATTAGTCTTGATTTTTGTTTTGTCTTCTCGTTGGTTGTTATTTAAGATACATGCTTGTTAGAGAAACAAATACTACTATAAACTAAGATTATTGATATTCTTGTTGTTGTTAACCCTTGGTGTTATCTAGAGAAGAATTTATGATGAAATTCTATTATTTTATAGTGAAAGGTTATATCGGAATATGATCTACTATTTTTTCATAATTTTAGTTTTCCATATAGAAACTCTTGTGGTTGGTTTATTACTTTGAATTGTGTTGGATTAGTTTATACTTATTTATTTGTAGTACATATTATGCTCTAACCACACGAGAGAGAGAGAGAGTTAGTTTATGTTTAATTTGCAGCTGCTTATGTCAGTTCCTTTCCTAACAAAGCAGAATAATCCTTAAACCCTCCCCAATTTGAGTATCCAACACACTTTTCAATAGAGATAGTCTAAAACTATAGTTCAGAGCTAGCAAGCCTAACGTCCGAAACTACCAAAAAACAACAACGTCCACATAGGCAACAAAATTGAACTAAAATCATTACGAGCCTTCCAGACATGCCATAGAATGAAGCACAGAAAGAGGACTCGAATATGTTGCAAAGAAGGGGCACATTATTGTCAATGAGCAAGCAAAGCATGAGGAAATAAAAAAGGAAGGTATTAAAGACCAATCACCAAATAAAATTGATGTTGATTTGCCTAACCGATATGGAATACAAAAATAAGTGCCTAACAATATTAATAGCCGAATCACAATGACATCGAGAAACCATATAGAAATACCTCAACCATAAAGCCTCATCTGCGGACAAAAAACCAAGTAATAACCACTACAAGGAAAATGAGACCCAGGAAAGAACATGTCACTACCAAATAAAAGAAAAAATATTGACATAAATAATTCTATAATATTGATTTTAAGGATAACAAACATTATATGTTTTTAATTAAACATATTGGAGCTATTAATATTAAACAAGCTCTCAAAGCCGTATAACATTTTAGATATGCTTAACAATCTGGATAACTGTTAACTTTAATTGGAAAAACATTTTCTTCATAAGGTTGTTCAAATGCTAATTCTGGAAAATAACAGTGAATTGTTTACTAAAAACGGTGAACCGATAATTTCAATAAAGGAATTGGATTATAACCATGAACCGTTTGGTAAGAACGGTTAACCTAATTTGTTTTGTAGGTTTCTGAAAATAAACGCCTAGCCGATGACTCCAAACGATGAACTGACTATTTAAAAATCTCAAGACAACGATCATTTGAACAAGTCGAAACGGTGAATCGACAGCAGTTAACGATGATCCGATTGTGTGTAGAAAGTCAACAACAACTAGTTTTCAGCTCCAATTATAAAATGGCTCAATCAAATTCAAGCAAAGATAGATCCAAGAGAGTTATCATTTAGCTTGCTACTGAGTATACAATTCTCATTGAGCTTTAAACTTGTTTTTGTTTCATTCGTTCACACATTGAGCTTTCATTTATAACCATATTTATTGTGTGAGAGAAAATTCATTTGTAATCTTTATTTTTGAGTGCTTGTAATTGGTGGGATACACTTGTGTAATCTCTTGTTGTAAAGATTGAGGATAATCTCTTGTTGTAAAGATTGATTGACACCTATGAAGTCAATTGTTAGAGTTCTTGAAGTCTTGGAGGCTTGATTAGTGAAATCCTGAAGCTCGGCAAGCTTAGAGGCATGGACGTAGGCAGGGTTGGTGGAACCACGTAAAAATCTATGTGTTTGATTCTCTCTTCCCTTCTCTCTTTATATTTTGATTGCTTTATTTCTTAGTTATTTTTTTAATTTATTTTATATTTGCATTAATTTTTATTCACGCACTCCATAATTTTTAGAAGCTCAATTCACCCCCCTCTTGGGTTACCTAGCTAGTATTTCAAAAAATCCATCTTGAGGCCCAAACCTATGAATAAGCTCCCATGTAGTCCTCGTAGAACAATCATAGTCCCTAAATAAAGCCCAATAAAGCATATCTACCCAACATCAAAACTAGGGACTAATAAGATCCACTTAATGATTGAAAGAGGCAAAACAGTCGAAAGCCTATATTTGTCCCAAAATACCCCACGCCAATAAAAGGACACATGCACTGTAAGAGCCATAGTATAATTATAAAAAAGTAAAAAGACAAATCCTAGCCAATAGTTATACTAAAAACGGCGATTACCAAATCCAATCAACTAATGTAAATGATGCTCAGCAACACAACAAATAAAACATAAACTTTTTGAAAGAGGAAAAGCAAGACTGAATTAAACCTAAATGCTCGGCTCGATAATACTTGGACTTGATGAAGAAGGCCTAAAGAGAGCACTAATCACAAAACCCTACAACAGCTTTAGTTTGAAAGCATTAGCCAGATCAGAAAAGGATCAATCCCTAAACCCCCCTCAGCCAACAGAAAGAACACGAAAGGCCACCTACACTAATGAACACATTACTTAGAATTTATATCACCCCATAAGAATCTAGTGGACAGTCAATCCATATGCTGAATAACCATAATTGATGGCTAAAAGACATGAACACTACAAGAAAACTGCTAATAGATGACAGACAACTTATGACAAATTCTGGGTATATCATAAAATTATGATAGACTTGTGACATAATTTTCAATCTATCATGAATTAATGATGGCTTTGTGATAGAATTATTTTTTATCACGGATTAATGATGGTTTTATGATAGAATTATTTTTTATCACGGATTAATGATGAGTGTGTGATAGAATTATTTTTTATCATGAATTAATGATGGTTTTATGATATAATTATTTTTATCACAAATTATTTATTTTTTACTTAGCCACGTGTCGACTTATAATTTGTTACTTAATATGTGAACAATTAAACTATATCATTTCTAAAGTATAAAATGAAAAAGTGAACCCTAAATCTAACCTAATTAAACATGCTACTTGTTAAGTTGTTGCCGCCTCTCCCCTGCTGCTCTTCAATTTATGCGGACGAGATTTCCGTTGTACGCAGCAGCATTTTTGACGCTTGCACTAATCTCATTCTCGTCCCCTTAGACGGCAATCCCGTCTCTGTTACAACCATTCTGATGTCGTCGTACCTCAAGGCAGACAAGGCAGCGAAAACAGCGTCGATTTGGGCATCAAAGAGGCTAAAATAACGAAACCCGTTACGCGCATCCACAACGCCGGGGTTCTCCCTAAACAAAGCGTAGTCCAAAGAGATGACGTCAGTGTTTGACTCGTAGGCGAAAAATGGGTATGCATTGAACATTAAGAAAGAACCGATTTAGCGGAGGAAATCCAACATGGGCTTGAAAACGAGTTCGATCAATTCAGCTGATGACGGGTAAGAATTTTGCAAAGCGCTTAAGGCAATGGGTGATGAGACTTTAATGGAAGAGTGGAGATTGTACTTGACTTTTTTTGGACCCATGAGAAGGCAAAGGAGGGGCGTTTGGCTGTAGAGAATAGAAGCTCGTTGGGTAAGTCGATGGTGACTATCTGTCATTTGACTTTGACCGATTATTATATAATCCAATATCTTCATAAGAAATTCCAATAATCTCAATTTGACTTTGAGCAAGATTGTTAATGCTCATTACCTTGTAACTTATTTTTGCACATGCACAACATGTTGCAATCAGACACGTTATATGCTATTGTGTAGCTTTAATTTTTCTGAATAAGCTTGTGAGATGCAAATTGAATAATTTGCAAGCTTTGAATTATTTATTCAATGTCTAAGGGCTGGAAATTCAGGTAAATCAGTTTGTTTAATTGATGCAACATTACAGGTGCTACCCATATCACTTGCGAGAACGAGATCTGACTAATGACGGGAAAGTTCTGTGCTGAATTTTCGATGAGGTAAAATTACAATTACGCTCTAAATATGGATTAAAATATCTCAGACAATAAAAACAGCAACCTCAAGACATCATCCCTTGCAAGTAGCACTCTATTTATACTCTTCTGTTTCTTGTTATATTTAGCATGCTGCTGTATATACACATACACACAACACGAATTTGGAAACTTGTTAAATTCATCATTAACAAACATTTCAAGTTGGCTCTCTTTTTTCCACCTCATTGCCACTAGTGTGATGTGAATAAGCCCGCAGTGATTGAATCATGCATGCATCATGTTTTAAGTTGCCATTCTATGGAATATGAGTAGACACATATAATAAATAGATCTAGTGACCCATGTGCATGCATGTCGAGTCATGGAAAATTTTCTACAGGCACCAGTTAGTGTCTTCCCCCAACTGGTTATCATTTTACACATTCATTTTAAAAAAGAATAAACGAACTTTCACCCCCGTCTAGAGTATATAAAAGACTAAGAGAAGTGCAGAAAATATACGTACATATAAACATTTATATAGTAATAATATAAAATTCGGCCCAACCCAACACTGTCCAGTGTTATATTATTCTTTGTTTTTTTATTTTTAATGTTATCTTTTTTTTTTCTCCTGTGTATATGGCTAGAATTAGAGTACTGCTGGAAGATGTTGGGTTGTTGGCTTGTTGCATATGAGTTGGACTAGTAGTTGGAGTGTTGCAGGATATGTGGTTGGAATTAAAGTGCTCTTGGAAGATTGGATTGCTGCTGGAATTTTTACAGCAAGTCCTGCTGTTGGAATACTTGAATTAATCTTTGAAAGTTTTGTTAGGTAACTTGGTTTCGTGACTGAAACTTTAATTGCTTCTTGGAGATTGATTAGAATTTAATTAATTTTTTAATACTTTGGGATGGTTTTTTCAATTTGAGATATTTTATTATTTATTAGCGGTGATCTCATTGAATATTAGATGTATTTATTTTGAAATTAGTTTGTTGGATTGAATGGATGTTAATTAATGTCAATTTTTTTGGTTTTTTATGATATTAAATAGGAATTCATAAATCATAATTGTAATATATATTTTTTTAAAATAAAACTTTATGACGGGAAATAGCCATCATACATTCTGTCATAAATAATTTACTATTAAAATTAAATAATAAATTTACAAATGATAATTCAATTTTCCGCCAAAAGTTTTTAAAAAGGCGCGTAAATAAATTTAAATTTTATTTAATTATTTTTTATATTAAAATATTGTGTGACAGATATATGACTGAGCAAAGCCATCATGAATTAATGACGGAAACTATTATGTCATAAATTAATGACAGTGACATAAATGACATATAAATTGTCCGTCATGCACCCCCTTTTATGACAGTTATTTTTTGTCATCTATTGCATGTTTTCTTGTAGTGGAAATAAATAAAGCGGCATAGACGAAAGCACATGGTGAATAAGCACAAGCTTACCTTAAAAGATAGCAGTTGGTTAGCCTACCTTGAAATCTTTTCTTTGACCTTACGGATCATATCATCAAAATACCAAATTTGTAGGCTACCCACGTACACCGAGCGTCCCAGGTAAGTAAAAGGGAATTGCCGCAGTTGAAAGCCTATCACTGAATCAACAATAGCCTAGTAGGATGCCGAAGTACTACTCCCTCTCTAAAAACTCCTCTAAAAACTACTCTTAGCTTGATGAAGCAAATAACCTAAAATAGCTCATAATGGTGAAAAAAGGTCGAAAGGTGCTGAAACCTAGGTCGGCTCGTAAAAATAACACTATCATTTACAAAGCTCAAATGAGAAACATGTATGGAAGCAGCCTCAGCGTACCTCAGGAAAGGAAATGAAGAAAATAAGTGATCCAATCCTCTAGATAGAAACACAATAACAATAATGAAAAGATAAAGAGAAAAAGGAATAGTGTATCCAAGACTTGCGACCAAAATAAGCCTTGAATAAACCTAATAATGAGGACAAAAATCCACGGCCCATAAATTGCTCGCCTGATAAAGACACTAATGTTCAAAAAACCCAAAACAATGGAACATTTGAAGAATAAAAGACCAAGAAATCTTGTCTTGAGCCTTAGCCATATATAGCTTAAGAACCACATTACCACCCCGAGTGCGGCAATTAATATCACTACTAAAAAATTGACTTTCACTAACACTTTAAAAAAAGTGTTAGTAATTACTTAACTATGCACCATTTTCTATTTTTAATAAATAGGTGTCATAAATTATTAATATTAGTGTGTCAGTAAATTAATTATCAGATATCACTGATATCAGAGATTAAAAAATAATTATAATTTATTTTGATTTCAACTCGAACCTGGAACTTCTAAAACTCTAATAGTTCTAAATAAAAACTCCAAACCATTGAACCACGTATATTTAAGGTAAAGACATGATGTTATATAAAAACTTAAACATATAAAAAATAAAACCCTAATTCCCCTTCTTTATTCTGGAAGAGAGCCCACATCGCAGCCGCTGCCTATTTTCCCTTCCCTTGCTTGACTTCTTCTTCTCTATCGTGAAAGATGGAGAATGACCACGCTGTCGCTGTTACGAAACGCCCACGCCCTCCCCGTCGCCGCTGTTAGGAAACGCCCACGCCCTCCCCGCCGCCGCTATCACTTCCATTCTAACGTACCGACGCTGCAGCTTCTAGCCATTCTCCATTTGCTTTGTTTGCTGCCTCTGGTTTCGTTCTCCTTCCAGCTTCGTTTGCTGTCGCCAACCGCACAAGGTAAAAGCCGTAATTCAATCTTCTTTTAGGCATGGGTAAGTGGCATTATAGGCACTGAAACTGCTGAGAGAAAAGTTCCATACTAGTACAACCACTTTGCTCTATTCAATCTCTGTACTTTTCATTTTCCTTTGAATTTCATTTCTGGTTATTCAAAATTTTTAGTTTCTTTTTTTATTTCTATCCTTTACACAAACTCATCTGCAAATTTCTGGCCTTCTCCTTTTGGCGATTTTGCTTTCGGATTTTATACTAGTGGCAATGGCTTCAAGGTTGGAATATGGCTCATTGACAGCAGCAACCTAGCAAATAAAACAATGGTATGGATTGTTTGATGCGAAGACTCGTGGTCTCATCCGGTGCTGCTCTGCAGTTCTTTATAGATGGCAGCATAGTCTTGCTTTGCAACTCCAATGGTGAAGTCCAGTTGATAGTTGAACCTACTCAAAGAGTTGTGGCTGCTGCAATACTTGATTCTGGTAACTTTGTTTTATTTTTTATTTAAAAAAATAAAAAGAAGATACTTTGATATTTATTTACAGGAAGCAATGGCAACAAATTGAAAAAGGGGAGTTTTCTCCTTGTGAAACCCTAACTGGGCTTGATTCAAGAGAGCTTTCTGACCTTCCACTTGGTAAGAATTAAGATACCAAAAGAAAAAAAAGTTCATTTTCATTCATTTCATTCCAATACCAAATTTAATTTTCTTTAATTTCTGGCTTTTGTTGGTCTTTGTAACGTCAGAATGTTCAATAATAATACTCAGGACATGCTGTGAAGGGGAAAAATAGAGGAGCAAGCTGATTTGCAACAAGCCCTCGAGCTTCAAAGTAGAAGATTAGTGGGGCTGCAACTTCTTAATGTTCAGAAGCATCATCCTCACAAGGCTCTTTCTACTGGCAACCCAATTCCTTCCCCCACTCACTCTCCCAGTATTTTCTATCAAACTTTTCTCTTTCCTCTGCTTCACAATAGCAGTACAGAACCTCTACTAGAGATTAGTCATTGTCAGATTAAACTCAAATTATTTGATTTGATCACCTAGCTACAACTTTCATGGGTTGGCTACAGCTTTATCTCATTTGACATTCTTGAAGAGAGCCGCCGTGATTTATGGCAATCGTACCTCTATTATTTACGAAGGTACCCGCTTCAATTGGCTACAGCTTTCATGGGTTGGCTATAGCTTTACATAATATTAATATCTCAACCTGTTTGATCCTTGTCCACAAGATAATCTCACCTTGAGTCACATAAATGAGAAATTGTGAATAGACTGATGAACTCCCATTGGGTGGCGGTGGCCTGGTGGATACCAGCTTCATTTTTCATATATATATTCTCTAATTTAAAAAAATTTCTATAGCTCAAGTCATTTTCCATTTTTGTTAGTTTTGGAGTCTAGCGGCTGGTCGAGGAAGTGGTTAACATTTTAGTCCAAATTATTAGTTGGAATATGCATATTATTAATTCATTTACTTTATACACCATATATGTAATAGCCCGTCAAAGAAGTGGGGTTTATTGTTGAAAGTTTTATGAATTTGTCTCCACCTTAGGCTTGTTGGGTTGTTAAGTGAAAATAATAAGGCTAATTGGTCTTTCTTTTATTTAGTTATTTATTTCTATTTTTTTCGTGTTGAATCATTTATTTTGTGTAAATGGAAAAATCATAATAAAATTATTACGTTTTTGTGCTGATTTTGGGAGTTGGTATGTAGGGATTGAATGGAGAAAAAAGAAAGAGAAATGATGATAGAGTGGTTGAGAAGCCAAGAGAAGTGATTCATGTGAGAACAAAAAAGGCAAAGTAATGGCTAGTCTATATGTGGGAATCTCTAAATTGGAAGCCTGGATGGTATGAAAAGGATAAGAGGCTTCTAAAAAATTTTCTATCTAATTTTTTTTTAATTGTTAAGTGTTTCTACTAATTTTTATTATATTTTTATTATAATACTCTTCACAGGATGTTCTGGAAAGCACTTGTCATATATCTTTAATTCTTGTGACAAATTATATTTCTAGAGACAATTTGCAATGAGGGAGACATAATTGAAAGAAATATGCATCTTAAAATTTAGCAAAGCCCCCTACCATGCTAAAGCATATGGCTACTTTCTAGAACTGCCAATGTCCTGTTTAAATTTAATTATATTTATTTATTACTTAATATGGTGCACCAATTGCTTATGTACTACTAAAGAAACTGGTGTCGTGCATGCCTAATTTTAAAGCTAGATTACAATATAGTATATTTATTTATTTATAAAGCTTGACAGAATTTCCTCGTTAACTTTAATCTTGGCTATTACTTTAGCTTACTTTATATACTTTATTTATTTATTTAAAAGAGGGATTGACAAAATAGTGGATGAAACTATAACATTCATCTTTGTTTGATTAGCTTTAAGCTAAAGTTGTAAAATATGGAAAGAATCCCTAAAAATATGTGGATGATAGATACATATTAATTTGATATAGAGAGTTAATAAATATGGATTGTCTTTTTATACAGTTTTGAATTAACCTTTTTTTTAAAAGATTGCACAGTTTCTTATAAATTTTTCTCTAATTTATAGGAGGACTATCAGGTGCTGATCAATTAGAAGACATTCCAACGATTTAGGAATGATCAGGATTAATTGTGAGTGGAACGTTTGCAAATTAATACATACGTTATTATTAATTAATAAGTTTTTCATATAAGAACAAAATACTGAGTTTACATGTATTATATTTATTTCTTGCATAAATTTGAATAAAATATTTGCTAGAGTAGTTCTATGAAATTGTGATACTCGTCAAACTGAATTCATGATTAATAATTTAGTCTTGGCATGCCATAGATGACCAAATCCATTGAATTAGATAAACATACCTGGCTTAGAATATTAAAATAAGCTTAAATTACCACTACATTGACAATGTGAAAGCATTTGATGTAATTAGCGTTTGGTCGCTAGACTATTAAACTGGAAGAGTAATAATGCAGTTTCTAATATTTTATTTCAATATTGGTTGTAGATGCATATAATCCATTTTAGTTTTTAGAAATATAATTGTTGAGTCCAATATATTTTGTGTTGACTATTCATGGCCTCTAGTAGTTTTTATAGCTATGGTTAATATTGTTAAATATAAGTGTACTGGAAAAATTATTTCACTTTATAAGAATCCATTTATTTATAGGACTCGTTGATTACAGGAGCTGTAAGTGATTTTTCCAGAATTATGAATTTATTAGTGGAGCTATAATTATAATAATTGATATTTTGGTATACTAATTGATTTTATGTACTCGCAGATGAGGAAAAAATGAAGTCGCGGAATGATATTGAGTGACCTTGCGCTTTTTTTTTGTTGGATAATGTTTATTGAAACTAATTTAATAATTTGTTGTCAAAAACTTAGTTTGGTACTTATTAATTTTTTTTCTCCAAACAGTGTAATTGAATTATGTTAATTTAAGTGATGAGTTGGGATATTTATTATGTGAATTGTTTTGCGAGATTTGGTATACATAATAGGTTTTGAGTTTTTTTTAATTGTAAAACAAATAAGAAAATATAATTAAAACAAAAATATACTATTAACCAAAACTAGCATAACAACACTAAATCCTGACACTGAGTACTGTAGTCACATAAATCATTGACATGTAAATTGTATCATTAAATACTAATACTATAGTGTTATTGTTTTGGCGATATTATAGTGACACGAATTATTGACATGTAAAATAGTATTATTAAATACTAATACTATAGTGTCATTATTTTTGTGATACTATAATGACACGAATATAATGACACGAATTACTGACACCAAAATCACTGACACTAAAAATTAGTGTCAGTGCATTCTGGCTTGAGCATTATTGACACAATTAACAAGTGTCAGTAAAAGTGATTACTGACACTAAGTTGGTGTCAGTAAAATTCATTTTTGTAGTAGTGTATCATGCACCAACTCCTAGACCAATTAAATATTATCATGCAAAACCCTACTAGCAATAAATCTACTCTAAAAAGAAGAAATAATATGTGGTAATAAATAAGAAATCTCTAGAATAACATCTTAGTGAAGACCTTATTACTAATATTGTAAAGACTAATGAGTTGAAAATTTGCCCAAGCAATAGGGGAGCCCACTCAGGTAAAAGGACCAGTAAAGAACTCTAAAGGTCCTTAGACATAGTAAATCCAATGGAATAATCCAACATCGTAGCAAATAGATCAATTTTAAAGATATCCCAACATACTGTTAGTAATATGCCCTAAAGGCCAATCAAATGGTGTTTGTTTGTTTAGGGAATCATTGTATTTGAATAGCATTTTGATATTTATAAAATGGCAAAGTTATCAACATTCATAAATTAATTTAATGAATATAGTCCAAGAAGTAAAATAGTTAAAGAACACATTCTCGAGTTTATCGAGATTATGAAACGTGCATCCTTTGTACTATACTTCTAAAATAGTTCCTAGTGGTGGATTTATGATTGAACATTATAAATTTCTATAAACACTAGTATGTGTTATGACTCCTTATGATATGTGATACTAAAATGGATGGTGAGTTTCATATCATTGCCATGAGATGCCAAGTCAAACACATAGATACTTGTTAAGAGAACGAGTTTACTAAACTTGACCAAATATAGTAAGTCATATGGTTTTGAGTGTTAATGGCTTATTATACATTGTAATAGACACTATGTTTAGTAATGGTCTTTAGACCTGAGGCATAACAGATGTCTTATACATAGACATCTCTGATATGTGAAAGCATAATGATTGATTCCTAATCAAGGAAGAGATCTAGTAATAGCTGTCATAGTTGGCTATGTATGAAGACAAGTGTATGGTCAATATGGAATTCATCACTTTGTAATATACAAAAAGTATGTCCCTATGAGATAATATGAATTGGCATGAGAAATCCTTGGCCAAGGTGAAATATATTTGAAGGAGTTCAAATTATATTTTCATGCCAAGTTCATTTAGATTTATTTTGAGATAAAGCATAACTGCTTAACATAATAAACCATAAGCCGTGTGTTTCTCTGGACATGGATGATGAAGAGACCAAGACATAGAGATATAATGGAATACGTTCTATAGATCCAACAATTCTTGTTATTTGGATAGTTGTGATATACTGCTAGGTGTCACTCATGACTTGTAGAAACCTTAAGATTAATATTTGTAAAGCGTATTAGCAATGCATCTTAAGGTCATTAGAAAAGTTCTAATTGATGACTAAAGAGTTTAGCATCATTTAATGAATAAAGAATTATCATTAAAATAGTTCTACTATCTTATAACTAAGAGCCTAAAAGGTCACACACCAAATAGAAATGAAAAAAAAGGAGTTACTAGAAAATGAGAAGTTAAATTTCCTAATTTTAGGAAAATCAATATTTATATTATAATTCATTGAGAATGAATATATATATAAATATATCTTAAATATGATTTAAGATAGAAATTTAGATGTTCCATAAATAGTTTAAGGAACAAAATAAATTTCATAAATCCTCAATTAAACATTATGTAATATCGAGCACGTAAAATGACCATTTTGGACATGTTCCGGTTCATATATGATTATGGACTTCTAGACCAATTTTGGGTTTAGAATTTTGGGCTTTTATTGGATCTAATATGGATTAAGAGAAAGCATTAGAACATGTCACAAAAGAAGCCCACATTTAACCATTTGATTTGATCAAAATGAGATTAATTAATTAATTACGAAATTAATTAATTTAGCTATTTATTTATTTGATTAAATAATTTATTGAAGTGATAAGATCACTTTCAATAAATAATGGCTAAGTGGATGGGTCTAGCATATGATAATGTTTGATGCCATTATTGGAGATAATGGTGGCTTTATTTGGTGGAATGAATCATCATGAACTAGCATTCATGTTTCTTCATCATCTCTTTCATTTCAAAAGGAAATTTCGAGATTCCAAATCCTATGAACTCCTAGAAAATTTCTAAGTGTGTACTGACTAGAGGCATCACAATTGGGGTGGTTAAAGGATCTCGGATTGTGGCAAAACAGAAGCTGTTCGTGCAGAGCTCTATTTTCTGGACAGTGTTCGTAGCTTGCTATTTTCAGTCATTTTCTCCTACTTCACGAAGTCGTTTTTGAAACTACAAGTGATAATTAAACGTCAATCTTTCCTCTTGATTTTCGTTTTTGAATGAAGTCGATCCGAGGTTTCTAGAGCTTCCGCCATCCGTTTTAATTTTACTGCGCAAAAGTTGCGTTATTAGGAACCTCATGGACAATTGTTGTCCTTCAATTGGTATCAGAGCCATCTTCATTCAATTTTGAATTTTTGAAGCATGATTTATGTTATTTCCATTTATAATAGCATGAAGGATGATTATTGAAAGACCTAGATATTTTATGATATATTTATGTCATGTGATGATTGAATATATGCGTGATTGAATAAGCTATTGATTTATTTGTTGATTTGGCCGATTTCTAAAGGCTTAAATGGTTGTAATATTTTTAAATAGGGACTTGCATGTCCCTCCTTCTATTAAGATCTGATTGTATCCCAGTACCGCTAAATTTGTACCCCAATTCTTCTAAATATGTAATTACTACAAGTGAGATGATTGTAAAAGGAGGGACGACGTATTTACGATGTCTTGGAGGTTGGAGTAAGAAGACTTTATGGATCCTTGCAGCACTTCCAATGATATTTTGGCCTCTCAAATAGAAATTAATAATTGTAATAATTTGGGGCATAAGATGTCTCATAATCATTATTGTTTGCTTGATACCTAGGTGGACCTTAAAACCAATTTTGGCTCAAATTGGTTTTATTAGAAAATTCCATGATCATCCTTGATTGTGATGCAGAGCAAGAAATTGAAGAAATCCTAATTATATTTAAATGTATAATATTTAAGAATATTTTAATTAATTTGTATTATAGTTTAATTTGGTTTCCTATTTCGAGTCTTATTGTTTAGGCATTGCTTATTTGAGTAATATTCCTAATTTAGGTATAAGTCTTATTAAAATAGGTTTTCTAATCAAATTAGGATAACTCTCTTAGTTAGTATAAATAAGTGTCTTTTGTACCTTTTACAAGCAGAGAATTTTGAGTTTAATAATATTTCAATTTTCAAATCTCTTTATGAGTATTTGAACAGTTAATTCTCGGTATTCTGTGGAATTAACGAGTCTTAATCCCTAAATTCGCGGTATTCTTTTGAATCAACGTGAATTTAGTTGTTCTTTTGTTCTGGTATTCTCTAGAATCAACGGAATATTTTGAACATTAAACTTCCGCTGCATCAGTTTGGTATTAGAGCTAAAACCTGGTATCACCAATCTAACTCTATCTACCACCAAACCTTTCCTTTTTTTCCTTTTTTGTTTTTTTTCCGTTTAGTTTAAAAAAAAACCAAACAACACCAAAAAAGCATAGGAAAAAAAAAGAAAAAAATTATATCATGAAATCACAACATCGACGTGAAGATTTCATCTTGAGAGATGTTTTAGTTCAGATGTTGAGGATTTTGCGTTCAATTTCTCAAGATTTAGAGAAAATTCGAGATAGAAACTCTTTACCCATAAAGCATGCATATGGATTTGATGAAGTTGTTCACGATGATGTTTGTTATGAAGATAATGAGGAAAATGGTAACTTTGTTCCTTTCGACAATATTATTCCTTCCGAGGAGAATATTAATTGGCAATTCATGTCTACAACAAATCCTCAACACAAAGACATTGATTTGGATCAATCGCCGAAATTTGATGAGTATCTTGATATTGTGGGACAAGAAGAGGTAATTGTTCATCCATCTTTTGATCTTGTGGAGGAGAGAGAGATAGTTGTTGATACAATCTCTTATTGTTCTCTTGATTTGCCGAAAGAAGACAAAAAGAGTTGTGATATTTTTCAACAGTTAATGGATTATGAGAAGAAATCGTTTTTCCTCAACTATGTTGAAGTTCGACACGAACAATACGATAAGACATTATTGGAGAAGTTGTTGATAGAAGAATTTATTTTACGCCATTGGAGTGATTGGATGGACGTTATTACAAAAGTTGGAAAATTTAAAGTTCGTCGTCTATGTCGAAGCTCTGTTTTAAAAATTAATCCTTATGCACATGAAGATGCTCTTGCAGACTACAACATACAAAATTCGAGGATGAATTTTCTCCAGCCTGGCAGGAATGATGTAGAGCAAGAAATTGAAGAAATCCTAATTATATTTAAATGTATAATATTTAAGAATATTTTAATTAATTTGTATTATAGTTTAATTTGGTTTCCTATTTAGAGTCTTATTGTTTAGGCATTGCTTATTTGAGTAATATTCCTTATTTAGGTATAAGTCTTATTAAAATAGGTTTTCTAATCAAATTAGGATAACTCTCTTAGTTAGTATAAATAAGTGTCTTTTGTACCTTTTACAAGTAGAGAATTTTGAGTTTAATAATATTTCAATTTTCAAATCTCTTTATGAGTATTTGAACAGTTAATTCTCGGTATTCTGTGGAATCAACGAGTCTTAATCCTTAAATTCGTGGTATTCTTTTGAATCAACGTGAATTTAGTTGTTCTTTTGTTCCGGTATTCTCTAGAATCAACGGAATATTTTGAACATTAAACTTCCGCTGCATCAGATTGGTTTGTCTATAATATGCATGAGATGTATATTAGGGTGCTTAGACATATTTGAATATTGAAAATGGAATAACATGCTAAAAAGTGAGACCATAATAATGACCTAATACTCCCTAATTAAATAAACATAATTATTGTTAAGTTGTAATGATGGATATTGGGAATATCCATCATGGCCTACTAATACCAATGGAATATTTAAAATATTTTATGCTTGGGCTAGTTGTCATGGATATATGGGCTACTCATTCATTAAAATGTTGAAAACAAACCATATATCATACGTTGATGCATAATTCATACATTAAGCTACCAAGAACTGTTAGGTGAGGTTAGTAAGATGTTTTGAAATATGCAAGGGTATTAGCGTAAACTTAACTAAATCATTTATACTAAGAACTGTTAGGTGAGGTATTAATGATTTAGAGGCCGAAGGATAATCGGTACATGCATGAGATGCATTTGGTAAGAGTTACCTACTCATTATAATAAGTAAGCCAAGAACTGTTAGGTGAGGTAAACTTATGCTAATGAGAATCCAATTCCTACTAGAAACTTTTACCAATGAGAGTTTCCGTTTCTTGCAAATGGGAGTGTAATGAAATGATAAAATAGTGGGAGGTACTATTTGGTTTAAAGACCAAAATCAAATAGATTATAATAAAATGCTAATAATTTAATTTATATTTTCTGTAGAAATATTTAATAATGAATAATCCGTTGGCACGAATTCTGGAAAACTACCGTTTGACGGGACCCAATTACGTTGATTGGTTCAGAAATTTAAGAATTGTTCTTAATTATGAGAGAATTAGCTATGTTCTTGATACAACTAAGCCAAATGAAATTCCTGAGGGAGCAGGTGAGGCAGAACGTGTCACTTATCAGAAGTGGCAAGATGATGACCTAAGTGCTAAAAGTTATATATTGGCATCGATGTCCAATGAACTACAAAAGCAACATGAAAATATGCCTAATGAAAGTTCCATGATACTTTATCTACAAGAGTTGCATGGTGAACAAAGCAGAACAGTTAGATATGAGATATCTAAGAAACTGTTCAGAATGAGAATGACTTAAGGATCGGTCAATGAGCATGTACTCAAAATGATTGACTACATAGAGCAGCTGGAAGCTCTTAATTTTTCAATGGATGGGGAATTAGCTATCGATCTTATCCTACAATCCTTGCCAGACTCATTCTCTTAATTTCTCATGAATTTTAACATGAAAAAATGGAGTACAATCTTGTTGAACTGCTAAAGATGCTTAATACTGCTGAAACTTGCATAAAGAAGCCAAAAGATGTTATGGCTATAGAAGGGCCCTCAACTAAAAAAGGTAAAAAGAAAAAGTTTCAACCCAAGGCTAAATGTGGGATTAAGAAGGGGAAAGCTATTAAGCCCAATGACAAGGGAAAATGTTTCCATTGTGGTAAGGATGGGCATGGGAAGAGGAATTGCAAAGCTTACCTCAACAGCTTGAAAGTCAAGCCTAAAGAGAATCCTTCTGAAGGTATGCTCATTATTGAAACTAATATTTCAATTATTCATTCTACTTCTTGGATTTTAGATTCTGCTGCAACCACACATATTTGTATGTCAATGCAGGATCTGAAAAGAAGTAGAAGACTTAAACAAGGAGAAGTGTCTCTTAGAGTGGGAAATAGAGCAATGGTTGCTGCCTCAGCTATATGGACATTTTTCTTAAAAATGACATCTGGGCATGTAATAAGTTTGAATGATTGTTTATTTGTTCCTTCTGCTGTAAGGAACATAGTTTCAATTTCATGTTTATGCAAAGACAATTATGAATTTTATTTTAGAAATAAAATTTGTAACATTTATCATGAGAATAAATATGTTGCACATGGTACTTTAGGTAATGATCTTTATGTACTAAACATGAAAGAAAATAATGAGCATGTTGTGAATGTAAATACCATAACACATAAACGTGAAAGAGAAGAAATAAGCCCCAAATATAAGTGGCATTTAAGGATAGGTCATATTGGAGAAGATAGAGTCACAAAATTGGCTAAAGATGGACTAATAGGTCCATTTGGTTAAGAACCTTATCCAACTTGTGAATCATGTCTTCAAGGAAAAATGACCAGGGCACCCTTCGTTGGACGAAGTACAAGGGCCACTAATTTACTTGAACTTATACATACTGATGTATGTGGGCCATTTAATGAAATGGCAAGGGGTGGATATTACTACTTCATAACTTTTATCGACGATCACTCAAGGTATAGTTCAGTATACTTAATGAAGTATAAATCTGAAGCCTTTGAAAAGTTCAAAGAATATCGAAATGAAGTAGAGAAACTGACTGGAAAAGTTATTAAAACCCTACGATCAGATCGAGGTGGTGAATATCTCAGTGGAGAATTCCAATCTTACCTTAAAGAAAATGGTATTGTTTTACAATGGACACCTCCAGGTACACCAGAGCTTAATGGAGTATCTGAGAGGAGAAATCGCACACTGTTAGACATGGTGCGATCAATGGTGAGTTATACAGACTTACCAATTTCTCTTTGGGGATATGCTCTCCTTACTACAACATATGTATTAAACAGAGTACCTTCCAAGTCTGTACCTAAAATACCATATGAGATATGGTATGGTAAACAACCAAGCCTAAATCATCTTAGGATTTGGAGATGTCTTGCTTTTATCAAGAGACTCAAGAGTGAGAAACTTAAAGCTAAAGCGGATAGTGGGAGGTTCATTGGATACCCAAAGGAAACTTTGGGTTATTACTTTTACATCCAATCTGACCAAAGGGTATTGGTCAGTAGAAATGCCATATTTCTTGAAAAAGAGTTTATTCAAGAAGGTGGACAAGGAAGAAAATTAGAATTTATTGAGAATTCTAATGAGGATAAATCCAATGAAGAGCATGTTCAAGTACAAGCATAAGGAACACAACAGCTCCGTAGATCTAGTAGGATAATTCACCCACCAGAAAGATATGGTTTACTTCATCAGATGAACGATATATTTTTATTGGGTGATACAGACCATAGAGATGATCCTACTAGTTACGAAGAGGCAATATCAGATATTGACTATAAGAAATGGCTTGAAGCCATGGATTTAGAGATGGACTCTATAAGAACCAACCAAGTCTGGACTCTAGTGGATCCACCCGAAGGTATTATACCTATCGGATGCAAGTGGATCTTCAAGAGGAAGATAGGCTTAGATGGAAAGGTAGAGACCTATAAAGCAAGGTTGGTAGCTAAAGGTTATCGTCAAATACAAGGAATAGACTATGAGGAAACCTTTTCACCAGTAGCCATGCTAAAGTCCATCAGAATCTTATTGGCTATAGCAGCATATTATGACTATGAGATTTGGCAAATGGATGTCAAAACTGCATTTCTTAATGGGTACATTGAGGAAGATATCTATATGATACAACCTTGTGGTTTTGAATCTAAGACAAATCCTCATAAAGTATGCAAGCTAAGAAAGTCCATTTATGGGCTAAAACAAGCCTCCAGGAGTTGGAACATCTGATTCGATGATGCAATCAAATCATTTGGTTTCATCAAGAGTGAGGATGAACCATGTGTTTATAAAAGAGTCAGTGGGAGCGCAATAACTTTCCTTGTGCTATATGTAGATGACATATTGCTTATAGGAAATGACATTAGACAAATGTCTTCTGTCAAAATTTGGCTTTCTCAAAACTTCTCCATGAAAGATCTAAGAGATGCAATGTATATTTTGGGAATCAAGATTTATAGAGATAGATCCAGAAGATTAATAGGTCTATGTCAAGCTAAGTACATAGAAAAGATATTAAAGAAATTTAATATGTGGGATTCCAAAAGGGGTTTTATACCCTTCAGACATGGAATTCATCTCTCTAAAAGCATGAGTCCTAAAACTTATAATGAGAGAGAGCAAATGAATAAGATTCCATATGCTTCTGCAATTGGAAATCTTATGTATGTTATGCTATGTACTAGACCGGATATAGCTCATGCAGTGAGTGTCACTAGCAGATACCAGAGTAATCCGGGTGAGGAACATTGGACCGCAGTTAAGAATATCTTAAAGTACTTAAGAAGAACTAAAGATTTGTTCTTAACATATGGAGAGGGTGAGCTAAAAATTGAAGGCTTCACAGATTCAGATTTCCAATCAGATGTAGATGACAGAAAATCTACATCAGGATTTTTATTCATTATCAATGGTGGAGCAGTAAGCTGGAAAAGTTCTAAGCAAGTAACTACTGCAGATTCTACCACTGAAGCGGAATATATAGCTGCATCAGATGCAGCAAAAGAAGTTGTTTGGATACGGAAGTTTATTCAACAACTTGGAGTGGTTCCAACCATTGCGTTGCCAATCTCATTATATTGTGACAACAATGGAGCTATAGCACAAGCTAAGGAACCAAGGTCTCACCAGAAGTCCAAACACATTGAGAGAAGATATCGCATTATCAGAGAAATCATTGGAAGGAGTGATATCACTATGCAGAAAGTAGCCTCCGCTGATAACACTGCGGATCCTCTGACTAAAGCACTTACTCAACAGCAGTTAGATCGTCATCTTGAGAAAATGAGTATGAGATACCATAGCAATTGGCTTTAGTGCAAGTGGGAGATTGTTAGTAATATGCCCTAAAGGCCAATCGAATGGTGTTTGTTTGTTTAGGGAATCATTGTATTTGAATAGCATTTTGATATTTATAAAATGGCAAAGTTATCAACATTCATAAATTAATTTAATGAATATAGTCCAAGAAGTAAAATAGTTAAGGAACACATTCTCGAGTTTGTCGAGAATATGAAACGTGCATCCTTTGTACTATACTTCTAAAATAGTTCCTAGTGGTATATTTATGATTGGACATTATAAATTCCTATAAACACTAGTATGTGTTATGACTCCTTATGGTATGTGATACTAAAATGGATGGTGAGTTTCATATTATTGACATGAGATGTCAAATCAAACACATAGGTACTTGTTAAGAGAACGAGTTTACTGAACTTGACCAAATATAGTAAGCCATATGGTTTTGAGTGTTAATGGCTTATTATACATTGTAATAGACACTATGTTTAGTAATGGTCTTTAGACCTGAGGCATAACAGATGTCTTATACATAGACATCTCTGATATGTGAAAGCATAATGATTGATTCCTAATCAAGGAAGAGATCTAGTAATAGCTGTCATGGTTGGCTATGTATGAAGACAAGTGTATGGCCAATATGGAATTCATCACTTTGTAATATACAAAAAGGATGTTCCTATGAGATAATATGAATTGGCATGGGAAATCCTTGGCCAAGGTGAAATATATTTGAAGGAGTTCAAATTATATTTTCATGCCAAGTTCATTTAGATTTATTTTGAGATAAAACATAACTGCTTAACATAATAAACCATAAGCCGTGCTTTTCTCTGGACATGGATGATGAAGAGACCAAGACATAGAGATACAATGGAATAGTTCTATAGATCCAACAATTCTTGTTATTTGGATAGTTGTGATATATTGCTAGGTGTCACTCATGACTTGTAGAAACCTTAAGATTAATATTGGTAAAGCGTATTAGCAATGCATCTTAAGGTCATTAGAAAAGTTCTAATTGATGACTAAAGAGTTTAGCATCATTTAATGAATAAAGAGTTATCATTAAAATAGTTCTACTACCTTATAACTAAGAACCTAAAAGGTCACACACCAAATAGAAATGAAAAAAAAAGGAGTTACTAGAAAATGAGAAGTTAAATTTCCTAATTTTAGGAAAATCAATATTTATATTATAATTCATTGAGAATGAATATATATAAATAAATATATCTTAAATATGATTTAAGATAGAAATTTAGATGTTCCATAAATAGTTTAAGGAACAAAATAAATTTCATAAATCCTCAATTAAACATTATGTAATATCGAGCACATAAAATGACCATTTTGGACATGTTACGGTTCATATATGATTATGGACTTCTAGACCAATTTTGGGTTTAGAATTTTGGGCTTTTATTGGATCTAATATGGATTAAGAGAAAGTATTAGAACATGTCACAAAAGAAGCCCACATTTAACCATTTGATTTGATCAAAATGGGATTAATTAATTAATTACGAAATTAATTAATTTAGCTATTTATTTATTTGATTAAATAATTTATTGAAGTGATAAGATCACTTTCAATAAATAATGGCTAAGTGGGTGGGTCTAGCACATGATAATGTTTGGTGCCATTATTGGAGATAATGGTGGCTTTATTTGGTGGAATGAATCATCATGAACTAGCATTTATGTTTCTTCATCATCTCTCTCATTTCAAAAGGAAATTTCGAGATTCCAAATCCTATGAACTCCTAGAACATTTTTTAAGTGTGGACTGACTAGAGGCATCACAATTGGGGTGCTTAAAGGATCTCAGATCGTGGCAAAACAGAAACTGTTTTTGCAGAACTCTATTTTCTGGACAGTGTTCGTAGCTTGCTGTTTTCAGTCATTTTCTCCTACTTCACGAAGTCGTTTTTGAAACTACAAGGAGGTAATTAAACGTCAATCTTTCCTCTTGATTTTTGTTTTTGAATGAAGTCGATCTGAGGTTTCTAGAGCTTCCGCCATCCGTTTTAATTTTACTGCGCAAAAGTTGCGTTATTAGGAACCTCATGGACAAATGTTGTCCTTCACATGCATGATAAAATCTGCTATAAAAACCATCAGCCTAAGAGCATTGTTTAGATCTATAGAGAAGACCGCCTAGTAAACCTCTTTTATGTCAGGCACGTTACAAAAATCTACATCCTCCACCTCTTAAACCAAAGCTAGGATAAAGAAAAATCAGCCACCTGAAATTGACTGTCTCTGCCAGTCAAATGTCTTTAAAAAATTAGCAGCAGAAGCAGCAATAACAAAAGGCTTAGAGAGCCACTCCGAAGAAACGTCCTGAATCCTATAAACATAGAATAGCTAGAGCTTCTGAAAATATCGAACACGAAGCCACTACCTCAAAAAAATCTCCCCACACAGCAAAGCATGCGGCTGCCTAGACTAAGGTCATGTTTGGGATTGAGGTGCTGTAGCTTTTAAACTACATGTGCTATTAAAAAAATTTATGACTATGAAACAAAAGTTAATAATATGAAGTAAATATAAATTTTAAATAATAATTTTGACAAAATTATTAAAGATATAATAGATTTTCTATTATACAAGTGAAAAATTATATCAACACAACTTCCAAACTACAGTAGTTAGTGTTTACCATAACACTTTAATGATGTAACTTATAAGGTACAACTGACCAACCTCAATAACGCATCCTAAGCCTTTGAAAAAATAACCTTATCATCAATAGAACCGTACATGTCATATTACCACTCCGTTTTAGCCACCTCTCCTCTTCAACCGCCTTGACTCACTGAAAAACATTACTAAAATAATTCTTATTTTAATATTTAAACAGAGTTTAAAGTGAGCAGGCTTCTGTTGAAAAGCCTGCAACTCGGTACCCAATATCAGGACAGACCATGACTACCAAATAATGGCTAACAAATTTGCATGCTTAAGCAAAGCATGCAGAGACTTGGACCTAAACTGTCCTTTGGCTTTATCCCTTTCACAAAACAACAATAACATAGAATTAGGGATGGCAAAAATTTCCACAGGAACGGGTACTTTCGGGAATTTTCCCCATTCGGGGAGGGTATGAGGATAATTTCATACCCAATTTCTTATTCGGGGAAGGGACGGAGAAATATTTTTACCCAATTTCTTATGAGGGGAGGGGACGGGGATGAGGTGGAATCCCCATCCCCTACCCATTTCCCCATTTTAATTTTTAATTTAATTTTTATTTTTTAAAATTACTAGTAAATAAATTATAAAATTATTATATTGGTAAAAATAAAAATATCAAAATATTTATATTATTAAATTTTTAGGCCTAATTAATTAATTAAAGTCCTAAATTTTTATTTAGGACATTAAAAAGACCGGACATATTCTATTAGCCCAAAACTTTTGTTTTAATTTTAATATTCATTAAATATTTTAAACTTAAATCTATTTTTTATTTATCTTAAATCTATTTTTTATTTATCTTAAATCTATTTTTTATTTATTTTTAGATGTTATAATTGCCACAACAAATCACAATTTTAATATCTAATATAATCTAATATTTGCTCTTGATTTGCTTCGACTTAACTGTTGTACTGTAAAAGGAATAGTCCACATTTATAAAGTGTCCACGCCACCATTGAAAAGTTAATTTTGATTCTAAATTTGATTTTATTTGTAACAATTTTGTATTATGTTATTAATTTGTTCATGATAGTTTGTATCCCTTGCATGCTGCATTACTTACTAATTTAATGTATGTGACTTTTGTAATGGATATTAATGTAAGATATATTTCGAACTTTACTTTTATTTGAATTTTTTATTTTAATATGATTAACTCAAAATCGAAAAAAAAAAAAAAATGTATTAGTTATAAAGCAACTAGCATAAACATAAGAATTCAAAATAGGGTCAGGGAAGAACGAATGGCTAATCCGACAATAAATCGCCTAATTAGCATCCTAAACCACCTCTATAAAGAACTAGGAAGAAGAGAACACCCAAATATTCGCATATTGAGAACAAAAAGCCTATCTATCCAAGATGAATCCTAATAGACTCGAGCCAATTAGCCACGAAAAAGGCTCTAAAATATAAACCAAAGAAAACTGGTGCATCTATATCAACTTACACAACCTACAAATCGCAAGATACTAATCACCTAAATATTTATCATAGAATGGAATTTATCATTAGGAAGGGGGGATGCAGAAGCCACCATACACTCCAGGTGTTACAATACTTGCGACCAATGACCCATGAAAAATCACGAGAAGAATTAGCTACCCTTAGTCCATTGATGTTGTCAATGCCTCTATCAAAGTTTAAAGGAGTATGCGCATCCTCAGAATCAGTTAAAAAATCACCATTATTATTAGTAGACTCCTCACTCGAAGTAAAATCCACCTCAGAGCGGAATGAAGCCTGCCGACCAACACTACTATTTAAAACAATATTTGGAATATCAGTATGTTTGAATTATAACCCACCTGAAGATAAGTTGTGTCATTTAAAGGCTCCTGTCGGGTACTAGAAAGATCCAAAATCTTGTTATTATGAATAGTTAGTCGAGCCTTGCCAACCAAATCAACCACAGCATCTTAAACATAAGAGATAGAAATCCTAATATCCATAGCACCAAAAGCCTCTTCCATAATAGGCTATTGAGCCAACCACAAAACTATCCCTGAGAAGGATGCAAAACACTAGGCCCTTTATGCTGATTATGAGTAACAAAAGTATACTAAGCAGTAAGAGCCACCTAAGGCTGTAGAGCAGCATCCAATACAGGCTTTTTTGCCCTTATCCTTAGAACCGATACCCTGAGCCAAGCCAGCAGGCTGCTGGGCTTTACGAAGCCGATGATTAGCCACATAACAACCATCATCCAAGTGGCCGAAATACCTATAAAAAGCATAATATGTAGGAATTCGCTAAAAAAATCCTAGAGTCATCCTCACCAATCCAAATACGCAGCAGCGAAGGCTCTAAAACATCATACTGTACCAAAACCCTAGCAACAGATAGCTTATTATCCATGACTATGGCGTAATTTGCACGTATAGGTGTACCAATAGCAACATCAATAAAAAGTAAATAGATTTATAATTAATAAAATGGGGTAATGACACTTAAACAGGCATAATATGAGATTCCTCTAAATAACAGAAGTCAATACTCCATTTAAAATTTTGCATACCTCGGCCTTTAACATACCAAGTCTATCTCACTCAAATAAAAGAGTAATCATCTTCCCATAGCAAGCTTAATCAAGACATATCTATTATAAAGTAGGGATACCTGGGAGTTTCCTTTCAACCCCAAGGACAAAGAATTTTCTAAACACATCCATAGGAGGACGCCCAAAAGAAAACTTAACAATAAGTCCCAGTTTGAAATGTTCAGCGATAACCTACAATTCCTCAGTAGGAAAAAGTATTACAGGTTTACTAGATGGAATAAAATCGGTTTAACCAAAATCGAAGCGGCTATAAAGCCAGTAACCGCATTAAGAAATGATGCTTGAGAATGAATAGGCGCATTTTGTTTAAAGATGGAAACGACGTTCATAGCAAAGGAATAAGATGGCTTTAGCGAAAAGTGGGGGGTCCGAGCTGGTGGATTGTTCATGCTAAAGTGGAGATGATCGAAAATGCCTGCTGTATTCTCACCAGCATTGGTAGGTTTGAAGTTGAATGAGCTGTCTTAGTCGGTGTGAAAGTTTAAAGTTTGGTTCATATGATAGGCAGTGGGCTGCCTCTATGATATATGGTCATGGGGCTGTTGAAGATCATAAAGGAGACGATAAGAGTGATCACAATCAAGAAGGGTGGTGGTAGGTGTGGATCAAAAGAAAGATATGGCTGTGGCAACAGTGGCTATATCGGAATGCAGTGGGGGATGGGATGCATAATTAAACTAGGGTTTGGTGGCGAAACTATTACAGGATGCGAAGGGATGTTTTGTTGGCCCAGATACGGCTGAGTAATGGTTCGTTGGGATGTAGGCAATCGCATCCAACACAGGCGGAGGCAAAAGAGTTAGGTGATGTTTAGATTATGTTCGATAGTGTGGTGGCATTAAAAATCATGTGGAAGTGAGGTTGCATTGGTTTGCAAAAGATATGGCAGCACAAGGTAATTGGGAAGGGTGGGCGTGACTGGAAATCATCGACGATGGTGGTTGGCTTATGTCAGGGTAAGCCAAGGGTGGCAGTAGTGATCGGTGGGAGTCGTCACCAACTGTCGGAAAAACAGCAGCAGTAAGCAGTTGGTTTTGGTGAAAGACCCACTACCTAAGGCCAGAGTTTTGAAGAGGAAACGGTTGTGTTAGGGGATATCGACTAATGGTAAGGTCACCGGTGAGGGGGTTACTTCGGCGGTGCCAATGCGGCCGTTGGTGGCTGGTCAAGCATTGATTAAAGTGGGGAAAGTTGAGATAGTTTTCTTGAGCAGCAAGTTATCAAAAGCAGTAAAAGTGGATGCAATCGATTATAGTTGAATCTAGGCACTATCAGTACTATAGTGCTTGCTAATTTAATGTATTTTGCCATATATTATAGTATTCTTCACTTTAAATTTAGATAATGAAATGGATTAAAAAAATATCGAAACTTATGTTTTCTTCATCTATAGACATCATTATTCTTGTCATTACTGATATATTTATTAATTTTTTTCTTTAATACATGATAGAATACATTTGGTGTAGCAATTTGTGGTATCATCTTGGGAAGGTGAATTATCCTGGAAGAAAAAGATTATGAGCTTCAACATGAACGAGCAAGAATAAAAGAAGCAAGTTATGGAATTTAAAAAGAAAAAAAAACTGTAAAAATCTTGAGTCTCAGACAATTTTTTTTTAAAATATGATTTTATGATGTGAAAAACTTATACTTTAAAGGGCAATTTTGAAATGTATGTCTCTTGATATTCATCATAAAAAAGATAATAAAACATCATAATCCTTAGATTTTCAGTTGAGTTTAGTAGCCAATTGTAGAAAAAAGAGAACAATGATTTTACTGTCTTGAAATATATAGTAACTTATATGAATTACTATATTAATTGATACCAAGTGTAAATAGAGGTGTTTTGAATTCACTCTGAGCCGCTCAATCCATCTAATCTGCTAAAATCCGATCTGTGGATTAGTGGATTGGAGGGATTGAAATTTTGAAAATCCACGGTTGGTGGATTGGATATGGATTTATTTCTGTAAATTCACAAAAATCCGTGAATCCAAAAAAAATGATTATTTAATTAAAAATAAAACTTATAAATGTAGCATTGCTACTTACTAATAAATAAATAAGTTAAATTAACACCATGTTATATCTTATCCGATAATAATATTAAATAAAAAATAATTAAATATTTGAATAATTAAATAAGCAAATATAACTTCCTAAACATTAAAATTTCTAAAGCAGAACAAAAAAACCCTAAGCCAAACAAAACATTTAATTAACACATAACACCAAACCTCTACGTCACCGCACACACAAGTCATCACTGTTTCACTTCACCACTTAAAGTACTTATAATTCTTACTTTCTTTTCAAACTCTTTAAGTTTCTTAATTTTTCTCGTGTTACATCTAAGGTCTCAAGATTCAACTTTTGTACATATTCAAATTCATAATTTTAGTTAATTTTCATGTATTGATCTAAATAAATGAGATTTTTTCTTTTCAGAATGTTATACACTACTAAAAAAATAGGCCTTACTGACACTTCGTTAATGACACTTTGCAAAAACTGTTAGTTATTTTGTACATATGCACCATTTTCCGCTTTTGACAAATAGGAATCACAGATTAATGATACTAGGGTGTCAGTAAATTAAACATCAAAGATCACTGACACTAAAGTATCAATAATAAAAAAAATTCATAAAAATTTGTTTTAGCACCAACTCGAACCTGAGAGCTCTAAGATTTAAAACTTTAATGTTTGAAGCACATACCATCAAATCTCGATGAGTCAAAGTCATAATAATATTTAAATTATTAAAAAATGAAAATATAAATAACAATAACATAAAACACACTTGACTTTTTCCCATCTACCTAGACTATATCGACTGTCTCTATCTTGCTTTTATCGTTCACTTTCTCTTTTGTTTTTCTCTTCTCGATCTCTTCTGTTTTGCACTATCCATTTACAAATTAAATTCAATTAATTTAGATAGATAATGAAAAGTTAAAACTCCGTTTCGTTTTTCCATTTTCCCCAAATTGAAAAACAAACCAAAACCCTAATCACTTGTTATTGAAGGGGTTTTTTCTCCAACTAAACCATCCAGTGCCTATACTAGGCAAGCAAGTAAAAGCCATCGACAAGGGGTGAAGTGGCACCATCGGTTGCGTATTCAAGTAATCTCATTCTCCCTCACAAGTTAGGTCCAGAGAAAGAACTGTAGAGGAGGTTATCAGCGGGTAATGGCTGAATATTTTATTTTTTTGGGCAATTTAATTAATGGGTTTGTTTTAATTTGGTTTATGAATAATATTTTTTAATTTTTATTTTTGGGTTGTTTCAGATGTTCAGAAATTGAACAGTAGTGCGACCCTGGTGGGTTTTGTTTTCCAAATCTTTTTTTTCTTTTATTTATTTGTAACTTGAAATTTTTGTTCTTATTTTTCTATATCTTCACTCACATGCAGTCCAAAAATACAGGCATTTTAAGTGGTGCATTACTTAAACTCAAAACACTTGCTGCTGCGACTCTGTTTTTTCTGCCACATTTGAGGTCAGTTTCAAACTTTTGTGCATGTGATTTACTGTCATTGTTATTTAAAACTAAGAATGTGCATTTTTTGTAGTTTCTGAAACAAACTGTTAGCTCCGTTTCTTAACTTTGATTAATAAGTTACTTGATTTTGAATGTACTAAAATATGAAATTTCATTTTAGCTTTTGCCTTTCTGATTAGGAGATGATTGTTTGGGTGTTATATTGGCTGAATGACTGTGTATTTAGTGGTTACAAACTATTTACATCTTCGTTTCATGTGAAGAGAGGTAAATTTTGTTATATAATCCTACTTGTTTATTTATTCTATTTTGGTTGGAAGATTTGTAATAGAGACAATGACTATGATGTGAATTAATTAAATTCGTGGTTGTGAGTATTTTGAGATTGTATAAAGTTGATGATTGGTGTTTGATTCAAGAAAGAAATGCTTGTTTTAAAGTAGTTCTGCATGTTGTATTTGAAGTTAAAAAGTGATTTATAGAATCTTAAAAAAATGGCTTGCAAAGTGGTATGAAGACATTATTTATTTGAACTCTTAACTTTTGTTAGTTACTTGACTTATGAATTAGTTCGACTACTTAAAAAGCCATTAGCACCCATCTTACCATCTCCTATTTAAGTTTCAAAACTTCTTTTGTTTCAATTTTAGGATTTTGTCTAAATTATTATTATAATTAATGATTTATAGGGGCTATTAGTGATTTTCCAGAATTATAAGTTTATTATTGCAACTATAATCATAATAACATTGAACATTAAATTAATCATGCAATTTAATTAAACTTAAACTGACATTACATATGTGAACAGGTAAAATATTTGAAATGGACAGAAGTTGGATAACTTGTGATAGATTGTCTGTAGAGTATCGTTATGGAGTTGCTGATTTCTTAGATTTTGCCATTTTGAATGCTGAAAATTGAATGTCAATTAGATATCCTTGCACCTTTTGTTGTAATATGGAGTTTCATACTCCTCAACAGATGAAGGATCATTTATTTGAAAAAGGTTTTCTCATAAGATATATTGTTTGGACTTGGCATGGTGAGACTGACTCTAAATCTACATTTACAAAGTGTGAAGACCATTCACATAGTCAAAAATTTAGATGTCATGATTACAGTAACATAATTGACATGGTCGAAGATGCTTACGAGCATTGTGATAGAGATCCTAGTTCTTTTAAGGATATGCTTGAAGATGTTGAAAAGCCTTTGTACCTGGGTGCAAAACATTCAAAGTTATCTAGTTTAATGAGACTTTATAATGTGAAACGGAACTATAGGTGGTTCGATAAAGGGTTTTCTAGTTTGTTAGAAGTCCTTGTTGATATTTTTCCAAATAATAATACTCTACCTATGTCAATGTACGAGGTTAAGAAAACAATGAAAGTGCTAGGCTTAGAGTATGAAAAAATATAAGCATGTCCAAATGACTGCATTTTGTATAGGAATGAATTTGCTGATCTTGCTGAATGCCCAAATTGTGGAGCATCTAGGTATCAAAGAAAAAAAATAGCTCAACAAAATTTAGGAAAAGGGTTCCTAAAAAGGTATTATGGTATTTTCCACCTATTCCTAGGCTGTAAAGATTGTTTCAATCACCACAAACAACTCAAAATTTAACATGGCATGCTAATAAAAGAATTAGAGATGGCAAACTTCGCCACCCAGTAGACTCACCAGCCTGGCAACTAATTGACAATAAGTGGCCAAAATTTGCACAAGTATCTAGAAATCTCTGTTTAGCTCTCTCAACTGATGGGGTTAACCCACATAGTACTCTTAGCACTACTTATAGTTGTTGGCCTGTTATATTAATAATATATAATCTTCCTCCATGGTTGTGTATGAAGAGAAAGTTTTTGATGTTGTCACTTTTGATATCTGGCCCTAAACAACCTGGAAATGATCTAGATGTATACCTAGCACCTTTGATTGAGGACTTAAAAACTCTATGTAATGTAGGTATTGATGTTTATGATGCTTATAGAAAAAGAAACCTTTAATTTACGGGCTGTCTTGATGTGGACAATCAGTGACTTTCCAGCATACGGAAACCTCTCTGGTTGTACTGTTAAGGGCTATTATTCTTGCCTAATTTTTGGGATAGACACTTGTGCATGTTGGCTGCCACATAGTAGGAAAATGTCATATATGGGCCATCACCGCTTTCTACCACTTGGTCACCTATTTCAGAAACTGAAAAATGTTTTTAATGGGAAGCAAGAGTGGAATGAGCCTCCTAAAACTTTGTCTGGTGAGGAAATCTTTAATATGGTGGAAGATATAAATATTAAGTTCGGGAAAAAGAAGGCCAAAATCGAAAACATGATGGCGGTGGTGGCGGTGATTGTGATGAGAACATAACTGAAAAATTGTACAAAAAAAAGTCAATCTTTTTTTACTTAGACTATTGGAAGCATTTATTAGTTCGCCATCAATTAGATGTGATGCACGTTGAAAAAAATGTGTGCGAGAACATATATGGCATATTACTTTATCAACCAGGCAAAATAAAAGATGGGATTAATGCTAGAAAAGATCTTGAGTCTTTGAAGATCAGGGGAAAACTAGTTCTTGATGAAACAAACAAAAAAAACAAAGTCCTACCTCCAGCTCCATATACTTTGAGTAAAAAAGAAAAAAAATAATTTTGTGAAACCTTGCTAAGTGTGAAAGTCACTGATGGGTATTCTTCCAATGTCCAAAACCTTGTTTCAATAGATGATTGTCGGCTTCAAGGCCTTAAGTCCCATGACTGTCATACTTTGATGCAACAATTTCTACCACTAGCCATTCGAAACTGTTTGTTTGCCTATAAATGTGAGAAGGGCTATAATCAGGATGTGCTTTTTTAATACATTGTGTTGTAAAGTGGTAAATCCTAATACTCTTGACCAATTGCAAGAGGAACTTGTAATCACTTTATGCTTACTGTAGCAGTACTTCCCACCTAGCTTTTTTGACATAATGATCCATTTAACAATCCACTTAGTTGAACAAGTTAAGTTATGTGGGCCTGTTTATCTTCGATGGATGTATCCTTTTGAGAGAGAAATGAAAACTCTCAAGGATTATGTTCGTAATCACTACCGCCCTGAGAGTTGTATTGTAGAAAGTTATATTACAAAAGAAGCACTTGCATTTTGTGCTGAGTACCTCTCAAATTGTGATGTTATTGGGCTGCCTACTGGTTTTCCAATTGATTTATCTATCGAAAAGCCTTTGGGAGGTGCAAACATAAAGGTGGTTAATGATCCTTTATTGGTACAAGCACACCGGTGTGTTCTAATGAACACCCCTGAAATCCAAATATATATCGAGTAAGTTGTTAATTTTTCCAAAATAATATTACTATTGTATTATTAAATTACTATACTAGTTTTTAAATCTGAATATGGTCTCACTGTAGGGAGCATATGCATTATTTGGCATCAAGAAACCCCTATAAGGCAAAAACAAATCTATGGTTGCAAAATGAACACATACGTACATTTTTTGGTTGGTTACAAGTAAAGGTTAGAATTACTTAACTAAATACAATATAGGATATAAACTTTAACAAGATTTTTCTACATGTTACTAATTATTGTACTTGTTAATTTAAATTATAGGTGGCACATGATAAAACAAATAATGTGCCGATTGACGAAATAGTGTGCTGGTTGGCAAACAAACCACGCTCAAGCGTGGTGACCTTCTCTGGCTACGAGATAAATGGCTTCAATTTTACAACGAGGGACTAGGACTGTAATCGTGTGACCCAAAATAGTGGTGTTAGGGTTGTTGCTAACACTCTACAAATTTCAAGCTCAAAAGATAAAAGTCCTCATTTTGGAGACATGACGTTTTATGAAGTCATTGATGAGATTTGGTAGCTTGATTATCTAATGATTAAAAAAACACTTTTCAAGTGTGATTGGGTAGATAATAGAGGGGTTTGCACTGACAATTTAGGTTTCACTGTAGTTGATTTAAATCAGATTGCTTTATTCTAGCTTGTCATGCAAAGCAAGTATTTTATGTAAATGACCAGCTAGATAATAATAAATCAATAGTTTGTTCAGTGACCGACAAAGCTTATAAGTTAAATGGGGAAAGATGTGAAGACGTGGATGTATTTTCTCCATTATCTAACAAACTTCCAGTATGTGAGTTGGATGAGAAAGATGATGAAGGAATTTATGATAGAAAAGATTGTGATCCTATTCCAATAGATATTGATTTAGAAAATCAGTGAATTCATTATTGTAGTTAGTATCCAGCACCAATTTTCACAATTTTCCAGTAAGTGATTTATTTATTTCATTATATGCTATTGCTCTTGCATGAACTTATTAATCTAAATGATATACTTTTTTTATTTTAATCATTTTCAGGATTGTAGGAGATGGCTGAAGATGTTGAGTTCACTCTCCGGAGCTCGACAAAAGACCAAGGAGAAGAAATCAAGCAAAAAAAAAAAGGTTTGCAAAAACAAGAAGTTAGTCATGAAGCTACAATTGAGCACAATTCTTATGGTGTTCCAGTTGGAAAGGGAAGAAATGATCTTAGGAGTTACATTGGAGTCATTGTACGTGAAACAATTTCAATTTTACTTGATGATTGGAGGAATGTGCCACTGGAGATGAAGGAAACTTTGTGGCTTCATTTTCAGGTTTTGTTTACTTGTTTCATAGTATGTTTAAAGATTTTATATAACTTCCAGATTTGTGTAAAGCTGTTTCTAATCCATGTTATTGGTTTACAGAAAAAATTCAAATTGAACTTGAAATGCAAAAGGCAAGTATTAAAGTGGATGGGGTTGCATCAAGAAACTTTCGATGTGAACTGGCAACTGAATTCGTTCTACCTAACAAGGACGATCGAAAGTCACTAAGGTTGCCTCCTATTGAATATCCGAGTATTAAAAAGGAAGATTGGAAACTTTTTATTGACAAAGTTTTGTCTGAACAATTTCAGGTGTGTTGTTTGTTAATATTACCTGATTTATTTGTTGCTAATTACTAATAATCAGTGGTAACCTTTTGTTCTTCATATAAACTGTTTGTGCAGGAAAAAAGTAAGAAGACAAAAGACAAAAGAGCAAAGAATGTCTATAACCATCACTTGGGTAGCATAAGATATAGTGGCATGTTGTATAGAAAAGTATGTGTGGTAAATAATCTAATTACAGTAACATAAGTAATCTAATACATATAATATAATAGAATCAATTATTTATGTTTTATGTGACCTTGTAACAGAAAAAGGAGAGTGGAGTTTCTGAGCAGGAGATTGACCGCAGTGAAGCTTGGTTAATGGAACGAGCAGACCGAGATGGCAAATATGCTTCTGATGTGACGCCAATTGCTGAGAAAATAGTAAGTCACTTGTATACTTAATTCTTATGAATTTTCTTTATAATGTGTGTGTGTGTGGGTAGATATTTACGTACATATATACTGCTTTTTGTAATAATTGTATGGCAACATTTACAAGTGACAGAAGCTCAGTAAGACTTTATCAGCACTTATTTCTTTGCATATAAAAAGGTTAAAACTTGTGTGAGGTGTTGTCTTGTAATATTTTCTGTAGTTTTAATTTGAACTGTATATGGACTTGCTCTGTGTTGAAGGTTCGAGAAGGATATTAGTTTAGTTTAGCTGATGTCTTGTACTCGTAATTGCCGATTTACAATATTTTTTTTTTGTAGAATGAGCTGAAGAGTCAAGTTGAACAAGGAACATTCCAATCACAAGGGTCACATGACATTCTAGGTGAAGCTCTTCAGAAGCAGCCAAATGGAAGCAGGTTGCAAGGAGTGGGGCAATTCGTCACCCCATCTATGTACTTTCATGTCCCTTATGCCACTGAGTTAGCAAGAGAAAGAAAGATGTATCAAGAGAGTTTCCAATTCATGTCTGTTCAATTGGAACGCATGAATGCAAGGTTAAATGCGTACAGCAATACTGAAGTTGGAAGTTCTAACTTTCCTAAGCCCAAAACTTCCACTGGTGTTCAGATTGACAATGATCAACAATCCCCTGAAACTCTTGGAAAAAGAAAGGTATCTGGCCTGTTACATGTCATTATTTTATTTCCATTTGTATATGCATGTATTACTACTAATGGTATGTATTTTGATTATTGCATAGGCTGATTTCTCATCGAGTAAGTGGACTCCAAAATATGTGAAGAGTAAAATTAAGGACACTCCCACCACAATTTCCCAAGCAACTCCTCAACAAACCCTCGAAAAAGTAGAGTGTGAAATTACTTCAAAGCCCCACACCGAGAAGATCTCCTAGACTAACTCCTAAAGTACTAGATAGACAGTTTTCCTGTCATGACAAAGTACCCAACAAAGAACCACTAGTCATCAGACCAGCAGAAGTACCCAAAAAAAAAACTACTGGTCATCAGACCAGCAGAAGTACCCAAAAAAGAACCACTGGTCATCAGACCAGTAGAAGTAGCCAAAAAAGAACCACGGGTCATCAGACCAACAGCAAAAGACCTCAAGGTACGTGTGAAGAATACACGGGCAGCAGCACAATCAAGAAAGAATGACATGAGAGTGAATATATGAACATGTTTACCATGTTCATCGAGAATTCTTTACCTCGGTTGATCAGGATTCGGCATGACACAGCAACCTTTGGTAAAATTTGGAAAACACACTTGGACAAAATGATTTGTGTTGAAATCATCGAGTTTAAAGAGGTCTCAAATTGCATCATTAACATATGGATCAAGTACGGTAAATCATAGCTTACGTTTTAGTAAACTTTGAGCTATTATTTTGTTTCCTTTATTCAAACTTACTTCATTATATATGTTTGTTTCCTCTTAGGCACCTGTATGAGGAGATGGAGAGCAATGGAAGTACTAAATCGGTTCAGTTTGGGCTTTTTGAGAAGCTATATCCAAGGGTCAGCTTCAAAGACAGGACTCAATACATTTCAAAATTGTTAGGCTTGACAGAATTGGGACAAGTCATTGTATTCCCGTATAACCCTGGGTATAACCTTTTTCATTTGCTAGTCATATTCTTTAATTTGTAGATTAATCACGAAGTTAAAACCTTTTACTTGTAATTCATGTGTGAGAACAATTTTTACTTTGTTTAGTGCCCACTGGGTGTTATTGGCAATTGATATGGTGAGACGTACAACATATTATCTTGATCCTTTGGAAGGTAGTCCTGATGAAGAGCTAATGCAGATTGTCAATCAGTTAAGTTTGTTATTTGTATCTTTGATCATGCTGTTTTATTTTTATGTCTTATGCTAATTATTTGCTAACGTTAGCTATGCCTCTTAATTGTAGGGGGATTCGAATACATCAGAGTTTAAATTCTAATACAAAGGCCAATGGTCAATGGATACCTGTCAAGGTAAAAATCAGACAAACCTAAATAATTATTGTTAATGTACAATAAAACATTAATGTAATTTTGATCTTGTAGTGTCTAAGGCAGCCGAGCAGCTTTGAATGTGGTTACTATGTGATGAAATACATGCAAGCTATCGTCACAAATGTGAACGTTCTGAAAAATAATGTAAGTATTGAAAACGATTTTTACAATACTGCATCATATTGTTTTAATTTATTGTGAAATGAATCAGCTCAAAAACCTATTGTGTGCTTCTTTATAGTTATCTTTTTATTGCGTATTGTATGCATTTTATAAACTGTGAGGGTACTTATAATGGTGACTATGTTGCATACTGTTGAATAGAATATATGAATATCCATATAGACATGAATTAGGATTTGGGATATACACAATGTACTGCATATCCCAACACAAAACAATTGTTTGGGTTGCAAAGTAGTTGTTAGTGGGGATGTGCTATGGTGTCGTTGCTTGTACTTTACTTTGATGAGGATAAGTTGTCATCCTAATTAAGGTTTTGTATCTACATCCATATTTGTATTAAATCGCGTACTGTTGGGGTTCAAAAGTTGCTTCGGCTATCAAACATTGTTGTTGTTGGGGTTCACAAGTTTTTTTTTTTTTTTTGCAATTACCATGATCAGGATGTTCAATATTTACCTATATAATTTTGGATAAAATAGTAACATTGTTGGAGTTTATTTGTTGGCTTTAATTGTTAACACACAAATATATTTAAATGAATGATAATTAAGTAGTTTAGTCAAGGATTTTCGGTGAATAACTTGTTGTTTTAAAATTAAAGTTCAAGTGGATTGAGGAATACACTCTGAATGACCTCTTGCGACTTCGTGATCAGTGGGCTACATACGTTGCCAAGTTAATTACAGCCTACAATCGCGAGGTAACATACAAGTAATTTATGATTATTTTTCCTTAAAAATATACAAGACTTATTTTTTGTGGTGTGCTAATTGATTTAATATACTTGTAGGTGGAAAAAAATGAAGGCATATGTGGACTCCAAAATCAGTGACATTGTTATCTTTTTTTTCTTGTTGGCTAAATTTTCAGAAATTAATTTAGTACTTTATCGTGTTTACTACTTGTTCAAAGCTTAATTTAGTACTTGAACTTGTTTTTTACCCCCAAACAATGATGTATTTGAACTATTTCAATTTAACTGATGTATTTGAAATGTGTATTATGTGAATTGCATTACAAGATTTGGTATGTTTAATATATTTTGGGTTTATTTTAATTGTAAAATAAATAGGAATAATGTGATTAAAAAACAATAAAACACAACCGGTATAGCACCGTTAATACTGACACTAATTATTTAAATGACGATAAGAATTTTTGATGTTACTGAGTCAGTTGATTCCTGATACTGTAGTCACATAAATTAGTGACATGTAAATAGTATCATTAAATGCTAACACGATTGAGTCACTATCCTTATGACTCTCTAGTGACACAAAATACTGACATAGAAATAGTATCAACTGATACTAACACCATAGTATCACTATTGTGGTGATACTATAGTGACACAAGATACTGACGCAAAAATCACTGACACCAAAAATTAGTGTCAGTGTGTTCTGGCTTGAGCATTACTGACACAATTAACAAGTGTCAGCAAAAGTAATTACTGACACTAAACTGGTGTCAGTAAAGCCCATTTTTCTAGTAGTGATATCTTGAAATTTTGAATGTATTATTCTAGGTTTATTTAAACAATTAATTTCTTTAAATTTTATTTAATTTTGAATTTAATCGGTAGTAAAATTATTTTTATATTGGAATTTTTAATTTAATTACTTCGTAGAATAGACAAGATTAAAAATTTTAAATTCGTACATCAATCTGCAAAATGGTGGATTGGATATGGATTGAGTCAAATCCGCATCCGATCCACAAACATATGGATTGGATTTGGATTGAGTTTCACCAATTTGTGGATTGGATTGGATTGGATTGAAAATTTATAATCTATAAAATCTTGGATCGGATATGGATTAATGTCCAATCCTTAAAATCCGATCAGTGAACACTTCTAGGTAGTATTTAGTTCTTAAATTAGAGTGGAAATCCTAGGATTGAAATTGTGGAGAGAGACTGAGTAGTTTGTTACTTACATTGGAATGAGCATGTGAAAGAGAAATCAAAATTTAATTTATACGTTTACTTTGTCTTGGTTTATGAGTGAATTATTTCAAATTATAGTTTTATCCTTATTTTAAAGAATTACAGTTTTTAATTATAAAGTGAGTTAAAAAATATATTTGTAAAATAAAATATTTATTTTAATTAAATAAATTAATAGTAATTATTAATATTTTTAATTAGATAAATCACAATTTTTATTAATTCTAATCTTAATCATGTAAACTAAAAATTACTGATAAGAGAAACACAAATGAAACATTATTATTAATAATATAGTACAAAATTAATATTTTCTTAGAATAAACTATTTATTGTTGTTAATTATTGATATTAAACCAATATAATAATATTACATTTTCAAATAAAGATATTATGTAATGATATTATTAATTCTTTATGAATATTATATTATAGTTTTAAAGTAATTTTAACTTAGAATTAATGTAAATTATTATTTTAACCAAATATTATAATATTATATTTAAATAAGTTTAATATTATTATTTTTATGAATGCAATATTATTAAATAATATACTAATAATATTGAAATAAATATGATATTATTATTTTTAAATAAATTTAATAATATTTTATTTTAGTAAATATAATTATATTATATTTAATAAAACAAGGGTAAAAAGAAAGAGGTGGGAGTGGAAATCCAATGAGAGCGGAAATCCCCCTCCTCACTCTAAAATAAGTGGGAGCTATGAGAATTGAAATGTGTTTATAATATTGATGTACTAAACAAGTCGACGTCTACTCTGAATCTAACAAAAAAATAAAAAAAGATTTCCAACTGATGAAAAAGGAGAAACTAAACTTGAATCCATTCTCACAGTGTTTAATTTTTATCAAAATTTGTATGCTTAGAATTTGGATTCTAATACAGATCTCTCCATTCGTAATGTTATCACCAAGCTAGTCATGAAGATAATGATATGCTAACTACTGTTCCTAATGTGTCTGGAAAAAGGATGGTATTTTTGGTTTAGATGCCTCTAGTGCCCTAGGTCTTAATGGTTTTCCTGGCTTATTTTTCCATTGGTTTTGGGGTATTATTGAGAATGATCTTATTTAGTATATTCAGTAATTTTAAAGCAGGGTGTGATTCTCCTGAACTTAAATTCTAATTTTGTGGCTTTGATTCAGTGATTGCACGGAGCCACTGAGGTTGGTCAATTTCGTCCCATTGCTGTTGTCAACTTCATTTTCAAAACTATTCCTAAAATATTGGCCGACAGATTAAGCCTGATTATGTCTAAGCTGGCCTCTCCTCAGCCAAGGCTTTACGTACTCTCCAATGGGAATTTCTTCTACGGGCTCTGACTCAGTTGGGCTTTCACTCGACTTTTATCGGTTATCTATCTTGATTAACAGATTTGTCCAGCGGTTCTCTTCTTGTAGTAAGGGTGTTCACCGAGGTGACCCGCTTTCCCGTTGCAAATGTGATTTATTTTAGGAAAATTTTAATTCCATCCCATCCTCAAAATCATACAATATAAGAACTTAGGTAAAAAAACCCTTGTACAAGATAAAAAATACGGCTGTCAAGAACGAAGAAATGGAAATTCAATACGTGACAAAATATTACAATTACTCTTAACATTTTCCTCACACCCAAAAATTCTATCAACAACCAATTTCTACCTACACTTTTTATCACACTAGAAATATCAACTTTCCTATATATAATGATTATTTCTTTAGAAGAAATATTTCTTTTTTTATATAAGTTATATTTTTTCTTGAATAAATTAAGTTCCGGAGAAATTATTTATTCCTTAAATAAAAATCCTCAAAAATAAGAAAATATTCTAATAAATCCTTATTAAAAAAAGAGACATATTTTATAGTCATTTGTATGTATAAATCCAATGAGTGGAGTTGCCATCAAGACGCATGCTTACATCATAGAAAATAACAATTGCCTCCATGTTAAACACTCAAACCTAGCAACCTCTTCAGGCTTCACTCCAAAATGCCACGGAATCAATCGTTATTTTGTTTTCCCCTTTTACACATAACAAAGTAGAAATTAACAGAAAAAATATATATCCCAGGCTAGCTATTTCATTTACTATTAATCATATAGATTAGAGTACTAGCTAGCCCAGTATATTATTCAGAATATACAATATAGATAGGTCATTCATTATACATACATTGAGGATCTTGAAGGATTAGGAGCTAGAAATAACACCAACTGCAGAGGCTGGTCATCTTCACGAACCAGAACCAGACGTCGAATGCCGTCCACATAAAAGATGCCGACTTTGTTATAGAGTTTAACGCAATAATCGCAAATAGATGGACAATGAACAAGATTGTATATACTGACACTAACTTTCTGAAGCTTAAACCAATTTAGCAACGTTTTAGCTCATGGGTGGCATATAATTAGGCTCATATTTGCAGCAGAGCAGAGGATCATAGAAGCTTCTACAATTAGTTGCAAGTTGATGACATGTACGGCCAGTTGACACCAGGTGGTTATGCCGCTGCTTGTACATATACACGTGATAATTTTGTTAAGCAAGTTGTAAATAGTTAGTTTGTTTGTTTGTTAACTTTAACTGAGTAGTTGCACCTGTGTATATATATGTGTGTAATCGATTAGTAGTGGAAGATTGTTCCATAAACGAAAAGAATTGAATAAAATTGAAATTCCAGATCTTGATCATTTTCTTTAACTTTCTTACTAGCCAAACAATTATTTTATGTTCTTTATCTTGGTATCAGAGCCAGCTATGGCGTTTGTGAATCTTGCCTCATCAAATAAAAATTCAAATATTAATGTGAGCTCAACAAACTTCTCATTTACCTTCAATACACCTGTGAAATTGGATCAATCAAATTATCTGATCTGGCGATCTCAAGTACTGGCCTCCATACGCGGCAATAGGCTAGAAAAAATCATTGGTGAAACTTTCATTCCTCCTTCTCATATTGCTCAGAGGATTGACAATGAGCTCAGATCTATTGAGAATCTAGAATTTACAAACTGGAAGGCACAAGATCAAGTACTCCTTGGCTGGTTGCTCTCATAAATAAGTGAAGGTATCATAAGCTTGGTGTTTAATCTGGAAACTTTACTTGAGATATGGAAACCTATTGAAACTCAATTTGGATCACAATCAAATCTAGACTCTTGCATCTGAGATATATGATGAACTTAACTAAAAAAGATGACATGAAAATCACTGAATATTTCATTAAAATGAAGAATATTGCTGATAACATGGCTACAATAGGAAGTGCCTTAAGCAATGATGATTTGATTCTGCATGTACTCTCATAACTAGGACCAAATTATAATTCTATTGCTACCTATATTACTAGTTAAGTAGGTGTTGGCAAAATGATTTTGAATGAAGCTTATGCTATGTTGTTGACTCAAGAAGCTAGAATTGAACACACATATGCTTTCTGGTATGGATATTTTGGTCAGAACAAAGGCTTTAAGAAAGAAAATATGTCAGGTGACAGAGGATCTGGAAATTATAATTACTCTCCTGGTTTTGACAATGTTGAAAATTTTGGTAATGGTTGCAGAGGAGGTTATGGAAGATTTGGTTTTATTGGAAATGGTCCTGGTAATAATATGATTGGTTCAAACAGTCAAATTAGAGGCTATTAAAGTGATAATCAAAGGGGAGCAGGAATAGGAAATTGGAACTATGGTGCTGGCAGCAGTAATCTCAATAATAGGTAACAAATGAATCCTAAACCTCAGTGGAATGCTTCTAAACCAACTTGTCAAATTTGCTTTAAAATAGGTTATACTGCAAACATCTGATGGAAACTTGAAGAATTTTTTTCCCCTGGTGCTTATAGACCTCCTTCAAACATAAATCCCAAAGTTACATATTTAGCTGACATTGATGGTGCAGTTGATACCAACTAGTACCTTGATAGTGAAGCTACACACCATCTTACTAATGATATGAGGAATATGACTATGTCAGAACCTTTTGAAGGTAACTCTAAACTCATCATTGGTAATGGTACTGGTCTATGCATAACTCACATTGGAAATGTTGTATTAAGAATGCATAATTCATTTGAATCAATCACACTTAAACTAAACAATATGCTCCTTGTTCCACAAATATCTAAGAATCTTATTAGCATATCTCAGTTAACTAAAGATAACAATGTTGTTATTGAGTTTATTGATAAATCCTACTTTGTGAAGGACAAGGTGAGGAATTTAATCATACTGCAGGGCAAAGCTGAAAAAGGTTTATACAGATTACTATTGTTTCCCTATAATAAATTCTCTTCTCAATCATTTCAAAAGCCTCTTGGAGTCACTCAATCCAAAATCTCAGTTGTTCCTTTGTCTATGTTCTTTGTTGTCAATTCAATTGTTAGTAATCAAACAAGCACCTACTTGCATACTGCAATAGAATCTTGTACTAATCTAAATTGTATGCTGAGTGTTTATGTGTTCCATCAGAAACTAGGTCATCCCAATTCTAAAGTCTTGAGTCATGTAATAAACTCTTGTTCAACCTTCAAGAATTTCAATGGAAATAAGTTTCTTGATTTATGTGATGCTTGCAAAATGGGAGAAATGCATAGATTACATTTTTCAGTTTCTACAACTAAAACAAAACAATTTTAGAAGTTCTACACACTGATTTATGAGGACCTGCCCCTGTACTTTCAGTTCAAGGTTACTGATACTATGTGAGCTTTGTTGATGATTTTTCAAGGTTCACATAGATATTTCCATTAAAAACCAAGGATGAAACACTAGCTGTCTTTAGAATCTTTAGAAAGCAAGTTGAAAAACAACTAGATAGGTCTATTAAATGTGTTCAATCCGATTGGGGTGGAGAGTATAGATCTTTTGTTAACTTTCTTCATGAGGAAGGGATTCCATTTAGACACTCATGTCCTCATACTCATAATCAAAATGGTTTAGTTGAGATAAAACACAGACACATAACCGAGCTAGTTCTTACCTCACTTGCTCAAGCAACTTTGCTTATAAAATTTTGGTGGGACGCTTTCCGTACATCCACATATATCATCAATAGACTCCTCACACCTATACTCTCTATGAAATCACCTTATGAATATGTTTTTAAAATCAAACCAAATTACAAATTTCTCAAGGTCTTTGGTTGTTCATGATTTCCATTCTTAAGAGATTATAATACTCACAAATTCTACTTTCACACCTCAAAGTGTGTCTTCTTGGGTTATAGCCCTCTACACAAGGGCTATAAATGTATATATTCTTATGGCAAAATTTTTATAGCCAGTCATGTCTTGTTTAATGAAACCTCTTTTCCTTACTCATCATATTCTAATTTCTTAAGCTCACCATAAAAATCTTCTGATTTTTATTACAGTCTTCTTCAATCTCAATTATTTCAATTCCTAATAGCAATTTAAAAACTTTAGAGCTGGCACTGCAGAAGATGAAGCTCAAACTCATCACTATAATGATCACTCTTCACCTGACATTTACAACACAACATCTGATGCTTCACCCTCACAAATACACTTTCAACCTTCTTCCTTATCTACCTTACACAAACAACAGCCATCATCTTCTCATTTACCCTCTTTAACACACACCACACGCTCATCCCAATAATCTCTACCAACTCACCTTATGATTACCATAGCTAAAGCTGGTATATTCAAGCCTAAAGCATTCTTAACAGCACATACTCTCTACGAAATCACCTTAACAGCACATATCAACTGTCGATGAAGCATTATTTGATCCTAAGTGGAAAGTTGCAATACAGCTGGATTTTGATGAATTAACCAGGAATAACACTTGGACTCTAGTACCTGTGACACATTAACATAAACTGATTGGATTTAAATGGGTTTTTAGAACCAAGTATAATACAGATGGTATAGTTTCTAAGCACAAAGCAAGATTGGTTGCCAAGGGTTTTCACCAAACAACAGGGGTGGATTATTTAGAAACATCCCACCCTGTGGTAAAATATTATGCAGTTAGAACTATACTAAGTTTGGCAATGATGAAAGGTTGGAAAGTCAAGTAAATTGATGTCAATAATGCTTTTCTTAATGGAAATATTTCAGAAGATATATACATGACACAACTAGAGGGCTTCACATCCAAAGAGGGCTATGTTTGTAAACTCAACAAAGCTCTTTATGGCTTGAAGCAAGCTCCTAGAGCATGGTATGATAAACTCAAAGGGTGTCTTATAAACTAGAATTTTTTCAACTCCAAAGCCGATACCTCTCTGTTCATCAGACATGACACAAGAGGTATTATCCTTGTATAAATTCCTTGTATCAATCTATGTGGATGATATTCTCATTACAGGACCTCATTATTCTTTGTTGGAAACTTTCATTACCAATCTTAGTAAAGTCTTTGCTTTAAAAAATTTGGGACTAGTATCCTACTTCCTTGGTGTTGAAGTGTGTTACATAGATAATGGGATGCATTTATCACAAACAAAATATATCAAAGACCCCTTAATTAGAGCATCAATGTAGAACTGTAAAGGTTCTGATACACCTTTCAGCACAGGTCAGAAATTAGAGAAAGTAGCAAAAGGATCTTTGGGGCAAGAATTTGAGGATCTAACTCTCTATAGAAGCATTGTTGGCGGGCTCCAATACTTAATACTCATCGGACCTGATATTGCATACTCAGTTCACAAATTTAGTCAATATCTAAGTTTATACAAGATGTATTACTTGCTCCAAAATTAGAGCAAAATTTAATTAGCGTTGGATAACTTTTAGAACATGGATAGTGTTAGCATACATGTATCCATAATGTTGATTTTGATGATAATTAACAAGATTAAGAATGATTAAGTTTTTAAAAGCTCAAATTATTTTAAATAAATCATTATTTTCATAATATAAAGGTTTTATACTTAATGGAAGAATGATTTTATGAAATTGGTTGTTTTCAATTAATAGTTTAAATTGAAAAAGTTTTGAAACTCTGGAAATGGACTTATTTGTAAAGTTTTATGACGATTTGGGCTATAGTATAATTATAGAAAGTTTTGGATAAAACTATAATTTTAGAAAATAATTTCACTGTAGCGATCACTGTAGCAAACGACTAACCGTTTACTGAAAGTAGCTAACCGATAATTTCCAGAAAGCATGTTCTGCAAAGTATTGTTAAAATGATGATTCTAGAAAATAACGGTGAACCGTTTACTGAAAACGGTGAACCGATTATTTTCATATTGCTAACCTTGAACCGTTTAGTGAGAACGGTTAAGTCAAATTTATTTTACAAGTCTTTGGAAATTAACGATGAACCGATAGTGACAAACGGTCAACCGTTTATTTGAAATTCAGCTCAACGATAACTTTGACTAGAATAAATGGTTAACCGTTTACAGTTAACGGCAATTCGTTTACGGGCAGACAGTCAATAACGGCTAGTTTTTCAGCTCCAACTATAAATAAACTCAATCCAATTCAAACAAGATGAATTCCAATGATCATCATTAAGCAAAATATTGAGAATACAACTTTCTTTGAGCTTTAAATCCTTGTATTCATCTCATTCATTCACACATTGAGCTTTCATTTGTGATCAAACACATTGTGTGAGAGAAATTCATTTGTAATCCTTTTTGTAAAATCAAGTTAAAAGATTGTAAGTGTTGGGATACACTTGGATTAAGAGATTGGGGATAATCTCTTATTATGAAGGTCCATTGACACATTGGAAGTCAATTGTAAGCATTTGAAGCCTTGAAGGCTTGCTTAGTGAAATCCTCAAGCCTGGTGAGCTTGGAGGCGTGGACGTAGGCGGGGATTGCTGAACCACGTAAAAATCATTGTGTTTGTTTTCTCTTCCCTTAATCTTTTTATTGTGCTTGATTGATTTATTTGTTATTGCTTTAAATCCGTCTTAGATTTGTATTGAGTTTTGTTTTAAAATTGAATAATTTTTAATATCTCAATTCACCCCCTCTTGGGTTGCATAACTAGAATTTCAATTGGTATCAGAGCGAGGTGCTCTTGTGCAGACATAACCGTCTAGAGTTAAAGATCCATAGCAACCCAAATTAGCTCAACCTTCATGGAAGGCCAATCTACCACTAGACCTCCATTCTTTGATGGTAATGACTATCCTTATTAGAAAACTAGGATGAGAGTCTTTTTACAAGCCTTAGACTATGAAATTTGGGAAATAGTTTGTAATGGTTCATTCATTCTTAGGAAGAAAGCTTTAAGTGAGTTGGATAAGAAAAATATGTCTTTAAATTCCAAGGCTATGAATGCTTTGAAATTCTAACTAGGCAACCCAAGAGGGGGGGTGAATTGGGTTTTTATAAATTATTCGACTAAAAACAAATTATCATGCAAATCTAAAACGAAATTTAAAACAATAATAATTAAATCGATCACAAATTAAAAGAATAAGGGAAGAGAGAATCAAACACGGAGATTTTTACGTGGTTCGGCCAACCTCGCCTACGTCCACGCCTCCAAGCTTTTCCGGGCTTGAGGATTTCACTAAGCAAGCCTCCAAGGCTTCAATTGCTTACACTTGACTTCCAAGGTGTCAATAACCTTTACAACAAGAGATTATCCCCAATCTTTTAACCCAAGTGTATCCCAACACTTACAATCCCTCAAAATAAAAGATTACAAACTGTTTTTCTCTCACACTATATTTAAGATTACAAATCAAAGCTCAAAGTGTGAATAGATGAAGTGAAACTATGTTTTTAGCTCTTATGAAGATTGTAAACTCGAGTATAAGCTCAATGGTTGTGTTGTGATCAGTCCTCTTCGAATTTGAATGAGCTTATTTATATTTGGGGCTGAAAAACTAGCCGTTACTGACTGTCGGCCAGAAAACGGTTCACCGTTAGCCGTTAACGGTTAACCGTTTGCGCTGGTCAAAGTTACCGTTGAGGCAAAAATTCAAATAAACGGTTTGCCGTTTAGGGTTACCCTTTCGCCGTTAATGTCCAGAGACCTGTAAAATGAATACCCGTTATCCGTTTCAAGTAAACGGCTAAGGCTTTGTATGAAGTGACTCTCTGGATGTTATCGGTTAACCATTTGTAATAAACGGTTCACCGTTAGTTTCCAGTAACCTGCAAAAAGAACAACGGTTATCTGTTTTAAGTAAACAGCTAAGGACTTGTGAGAAGTGACTCTCTGGATGTTATCGGTTAACCGTTTAGTACTAAACGGTTCACCGTTAGTTTCCAGTAAGCTTTCCATTTTCCGTTTTTCACTAACGGTTAGAGCTTAGGAAAAGTTTTGCTCTCTGGTCTTAATCGGTTAACCGTTTAAAAATAACCGGTTCACCGTTTATTTCCAGAAACACATTGTAAACCAGATTTTGCAAAGAATCTTTTTCCAATTAAAAATCCATCTTTTATAAGTATGAATGGAGTAGTTTTTATGACTTTCATTTGTTAAGAAATAACTCCAATATTTTTATCAAAAATCATTTAAAATTTGTTATCATCAAAATCAATATTATTAACATATTCATGTTAACAATCTCCCCCTTTTTGATGATGACAAACTCTATTCAATATTTGGCTCCCCCTTAATATGTGCTCCCCCTTAATGTATGGCCAAATTAATAAATGTTCAATAAAAAGATTTTTGCTCAAGTAAGCATTTTTAAATGCATTTTAAATCTTCCCATTTATAAAACTTTTTCAAATGCTTTTTCAAATTCATTTTAGAACTCCCAAATTATCTCCCCCTTCATCATCAAAAAGAGAAAGAGAAAAGAAAGAAACGCAAGTCCGGTTTTTGGCGAGCAAAAATTTGGGCAGAGTTTCCCCTTAAAAATGAGTAAAACCATTTATACACATGAGAGAAAAACACTTCCAAAAAAAAGGCTTGACAACAACTCCATCACCAACCCAACAACACCATAAGCAAACCAATCACTTCAATATACAATAATCCACAAGTTTTATCAATCTCATTCAAGTCATCCAATATTAAACATAATCATAAAACCAGGGCATCAAAATCCATAAATAACATAAAGAAATAGCAGTAAAGATATACATGGCAAAATGCAAACAAGCAAAATATGAGTTGTATGTGCGAAAACATAACTCAGAAACTAATGTGGTGGTGGAGGAGAAGATGAGCTCCCCGGATCATAGCCAAGGATGCCGAGAAGGAAGCGCTGAGCATGGATAATCTCAAGCTGATGATCGATGCTCTGCCGCTGGAAAGTCTCAAAGTCAGATCGCAGCTGCTGGTGGTCTCAAGAAAGAGTGTCCAATCGGTCAAGAATCAGCTGCTGCATACTGTCGGAAACAGGTGGCTGAGCTGGAGCTGGAGGCGGCATAAAGGCAGCTGGCTGTTGAGTGTTAGAAAATTCATATTTATAAAGGAGAAAACCATCATTTTACATTTCAAGTCTTACTAACAATCCTTACTTTTATGTGTTTTACCTTTTTGTAATTTAATTATGTGTGTTTTATTTTAATATAATATTTTATGTATTTTAGTGGCATTATAGTCATTTCACAATAAACGAGAGATCAGATGGCAAAACGGACATCATTTTTTAACTCAGGACGGTCGAAAACTTTAGGAGGAGCATAAAATGAAAAATGGCATTGTTCACATATACGGCACTATTCACATGTACGGGTACTGTCTACGTTACTGTTCACGGCACTGTTCATATAGACGGATCGATGATGTGGCATTGACCGATGACGTGGCATTGACTGATGACGTGTCAAGATCCTGTTGGACTAAAATTCTTATTTACTGTTCAAACCGTGTGCAAACCGTGTTACTGTTCAAACCGTGGTCAAACCGTGTTACTGTTCACGCGTACTGTTGACTTTCTGTTGACTGATGACGTGGCGCAATCCTGAGCGTCCAAACTGTTTTTAATCCAATGGCCATAATTTACTCGATGTATCTATAAAAAGGGGGCCTCCCCCCCTAATTTGGCACCTCTGAATCCATTTTTGGGATCCATTTTCTCTAATTCTCTCTCCATCTTGTATTTTCTACGTATTTTAATAAATTTCCATTTTGCCCCTAGTTCAACTATGAGTGGCTAATTTTCTTTCAAGCTTGGGTTGAAGGTGAAGTCTCAACATGTGTCATGGGCTTTATTTGGTAAATTTATTTTCTCTTCCCCTCTAGTTTTTGTGGATGTTTTGACTTCTCGTCGACAAATAATACTAATCTTGTCTAGTACCGCCCTGGTTTCACCGGCTCCCTAGTATAAGGTTATTATTATTTGGCACGATAAGCCCTTAGCACCATATTTATTAGAGCGTGGTTCATGAGGTGTGGATTCCCCCCTCATGATTTAATTGGCATTAATATGGATTATTTAGCCCATGATGCATGTTGATACGGATCCAGATACCCAAGTACGTCAATTTAATAGATTTACACTTTAATTTCTTCTCGCCATTTCAATTCTAATTTTAGAATTTATTCTCGCAATTTTAATTTAAGTTTTAGCATATTTTAAATCATTTCCACCACAAATCCAACCACCCATTTACAAAATTAATTCTATATATAATTAAAATCCACCTCCTCGTGGGATCGATACTCGTCACCATTAATCTATACTACAATAGGTTCGTGCACTTGCGAGTTCAATAAAATTTGCACAACAAGTTTTTGGCGCCGTTGCCGGGGAGGTAAGTAATTTTAATTTATAGAATTAATTTTTGTGAATATTTCCATTTAATTGTTTTCTTGTATTTTTTTAAAAAAAAAAAAGAAAAAAAAGGGTGAGTGTTAGAAAATTTAAAGGTTAGTATTTCTTTTCTTTTTTTTTTCCTCTTTAAAATTCTGTAATTTAATTTTCAATTTATTTTCTTTGTAATTTTTTTGTTTATCTTATTAATTTATTTTTAGTTAATTTATTTCACGTATTTTTTGTGTGTATTTTTATAGTAAGGTTAGTATCGTAATTTCTCCCTCTTATTTATTTTTATTTGTTCCCATCTTTATTTTTATTTTGTTTATTTTGCATGCATGGTCGTAGGTCATTATTACCTAATCTTGAACCTATAGACCTTGAACTTGAGAAAACACTTCGCACACACAAAAACGTCAAAAATAAATTTGGAATGGATTTACAAGCACCACAAGAGAGGCCATTTAAGGACTACTTCAGTCCTTTAGCCAATTTGAACACACCATGCATACGATATCCAAATGTAGCTGCTAGGAGTTTCGAACTAAAACCTAGTGTGCTAAATTGTCTCCCCACATTCTATGGCTTAGAAAATGAGGACCCATATAATCATCTGAATGATTTTCATGCTATTTGCCAAACTTTTAAATACGAGAATTTTTTAGACGATGATGTTAAACTCAGACTATTCCCATTTTCTTTAAAGGATAGAGCTCGTTCATGGCTTAATCAATTGCCTGCTAATAGCATCTCATCATAGGAACAAATGGTTACAAAATTTTTGAATAAATATTTCCCAGTGCAAAAAAACCAACGCTATTCGCAGGGAAATCTCGGAGTTTACCCAGAGAGATGCCGAATGTGCAAGAATGGCTAATGGCAACAAGTGGAGGAGAGCTAATGTCAAAAAGTGCATCAGAGATTTGGGAATTCTTCCAGCGACAAGCGGATAATTCCCAACAACGGAGTCGATCACTCGGGAATACTAGAAGGATTAAGGGAGTAAACGAGGTTCACATTGGCGAGTCAAGTTCAGAAATCAAAGAAGTCAAGGAGATGGTTGAAGGTCTCGCTCGACAAATAGCATCGTTATCGACTGCTAAATCAACAGAGCCACATGACCATAACTCATACTCAGATCAAGCCAATGCCATAGGTGTAATGAGAAAACCATCGAATTACAACCCATACTCCAACACATATAACCCTGGATGGAGAGACCACCCCAATTTTTCATGGTCTCAAGGATTCCAACAGAATGGACCAGCAGCTCCAGCTCCACCAATTCCTCAAAATCCTCAAGCCTCTCAGCCCCCATTTAGTTCATTCAATCAGAACCAGAACTACTCTCAACCCAGACCATGGGAGGATGCATTCCAGAATTTCAGGAATCTTACTCACTCCACGATTGAGCAACAGAACCGCACCATTGATGGACTACGAAATGAGTTGAGAGCGGGCTTCAACTCACAAGCCCAATCAGTTTCAAGCCTAGAAAAGATGGTGGGACAACTTGCTTCTTCAATTCAGACCTTGGCAATGACTGTTGAGAAAGGTAAATTTCCAAGTCAACCAGTGCCTAACCCTAAAGGAGTGCATGAAGCAAGTACTAGTTCACCACAACAGCATGGAGAGGTCAAAGCCGTCATGACCTTGCGAAAAGGAAAAGAAGTCGACAACAAAGTGGAGATGCCGGTGACAAAAGAAAATCAAATTGTACCTGTGAATGTTGAGGAATCATCACCGGAGGAGAAAGAAGAAACCAACCCATGAGAATATGTTCCCAAAGCTCCATTTCCTCAGAGGCTAGCTAAAGGAAAAAAGGGAAAATCCACAGGTGAGATTCTCGAAATCTTCAAACAGGTAAGTGTTAACATTCCATTGCTTGATGCTATTAAACAAGTTCCATCTTATGCCAAGTTCCTTAAAGACCTGTGTACTAAAAAGAGAAACATGCATGTTCAAAAGAAGGCATTTTTAACAGAAAACGTTAGTTCTATACTCCAACATAAAATTCCTTTAAAATGCAAAAGACCCAGGCTCCCCCACTATCTCATGTAGCATAGGGAACCACACAATTGAGAATGCTTTGTTGGATTTAGGAGCTAGTGTAAATCTGTTGCCTTATTCAATTTTCATGAAACTTGGACTTGGAGAATTACACCCAACTCCAGTGGTGTTACAGCTTGCAGATCGGTCCACGAAAATACCTCGTGGTATTGTGGAGGACGTGTGTTGTGCAAATTTTATTGAACTCGCAAGCGCACCAATCTGTTGTAGTATAGATTAATGGTGACGAGTGTCGATCCCACGAGGAGGTGGATTTTAATTATATATAGAATTAATTTTGTAAATGGGTGGTTGGATTTATGGTGGAAATGATTTGGATTATGCTAAAACTTAAATTAAAATGGCGAGAATAAATTCTGAAATTGGAATTGAATTGCAAGAATAAATTGAAGCGTAAATCTATTAAGATGACGTACCTGGGTATCTGGATCCGTATCAACATGCATCATGGGCTAAATATTCCATATTAATACCAATTAAATCATGAGAGGGGAATCCACACCTCATGAACCACGCTCTAATAAATATGGTGCTAAGGGCTTATCGTGCCAAATAATAATAACCTTATACTAGGGAGCCGGTGAAACCAGGGCAGTACTATATAAGATTATTATTATCTGTCAACGAGAAGTCAAAACATCCACAAAAACTAGAAGGGAAGAGAAAGTAAATTTACCAAATCAAGCCCATGACACATGTTGAGACTTCACCTTCAACCCAAGCTTGAAAGAAAATTAGCCACTCATAGTTGAACTAGGGGCAAAATGGGAATTTATTAAAATACGTAGAAAATACAAGATAGAGAGAGAATTACAGAAAATAGATCCCAAAAATGGATTCAGAGGTGCCAAATTAGGGGGGGAGGCCCCCTTTTTATAGTTACATCGAGTAAATCATAGCCATCGGATTAAAAACAGTTTGGACGCTCAGGATTTCGCCACGTCATCAGTCAACAGAAAGTCAACAGTACGCGTGAACAGTAACACGGTTTGACCACTATTTGCACAGTAACGCGGTTTACACACGGGTTAAACAGTAACGCAGTTTGCACAGTAAATAATCCCCTGTGTTGCATGTATCGTACGCGCGTTTTTTGATCCACTAATATGCTGCCACGTCACCATCAACAGTACATGAGAATTTTAGTCCAACAGGATCTTGACACGTCATCAGTCAATGCCACGTCATCGGTCAATGCCACGTCATCGATCCGTACATGTGAACAGTGCCGTGAACAGTAACGTAGACAGTACCCGTACATGTGAATAGTACCGTATATGTGAACAGTGCCATTTTTCTTTTTATGCTCCTCCTAAGATTTTCGATCGTCCTGAGTTCAAAAATGATGTCCGTTTTGCCATTTGATCTCTCGTTTATTGTGAAATGACAATGATGCCCCTAAAATACATAAAATACTTAATTAAAATAAAACACACATAATTAAATTCTAAGAAACTTAAACTCATAAAAGTAAAGGTTGTTAGTAAGACTTGATATGTAAAATAACGATTTTCTCCTTTATAAATATGCACTTTCTAACACTCAACACACCCCCCAACCAGCTTATTGCTAGTCCCTAGCAAATAAAGCGAAAACAAAATTCAAAAATGATTTTTTTTTTTAAACACTTTTGTTTATTCAATCAGACTAATGATAACAATCAAATAAAAGTATAAGCATTATCTCAAGTCTAAAGAAACATCACACCCACATCAACCATCCACATGAATTAGCCCAGTAGACTTTGTCGTAGTTACCTTCAAGAATGACATGTCAAACCCCAAAATCTCACTGGAAGTAGTGACACTCTCACAAAGAAATTAGACCCAAAAAAATAGTCACTCCAATGAATGGTATTTGAGAGAAAATAATAAAGAAGTGATCTCACATGCTCTCACCAAAAAGAAATATGCCCTTAGCTTAGAAATAATACGATCTCCAGTCAAATAAAAATACTAGTCAACCCAATTTATTTATTATTATTATTATTTTTTTATGCATCACTACATCTTTTTAGCCCATATAACTAGCTTCTACTTCAGACTATAGTTCCCTAAAATCAAGAAGGACTTTTATTAGGACGTAACGTAGGCTAGGGACATGGTTAACAAAGAAGGGAAATAGGAAAAACAAAATGTATGTTTGAGAAAAATGCAGAGAGATTTTTTTTTTTTTTTTTTTTAACTAGGCATAACTTCACTATTCAAAATGTTTATTTACATTTTTTTCTCAAACATAAATAGGTGATGGATCTTGTAAGATATTGGGTAATACTCCAAATCGGAGTGGGTCAAGATGATAAGTTGACAAAGAAATTTTTTTTTTTTTTTTTTTTAAAGGCTCAAAAGGGTTAACTATGGATATTTGATAAAAAAGATGGCTAGAAAGGCTCAAACGGATCAAAGATGGCCTTTCCATCATCTTTTAGGGATCTAAATAATCTTCCATATCTACTAATTAGATGGGCCTCCAAATGTAGCAACACACTCTTTTTTTTTCATTTTTTTTTAGGGTTAACTTAAAAGAAATCTAGAGATCGTGTATACAATAATAAACTGCTAAGCTGTATAAAGAATGGGCAAAATGATTACTCTCCAAGAAAAATAATAGGCTCAAAAACTCACTTGGTATTTATTATGACATGTTCATTCCTTCAAGCAACTCATATTTGTCTCCGACATCAACATGTAGAGTAGCAAACATAGTGTAACATCACTTAAGACCAAAGATAATACAAATACTAAAATTTGAAATTTATCATGTCATCCAATGTTAAAACAAATCACACATTTTTTTTTTTTTAAAACAACAGTCTACCCCCCAACCTATTCTAAACATGAAAGGAAAATATACATGCAGAAATGTGAAAATAATGCAGAAAAACTAATTGGAAAATAATAGAAAACGAAATTTTTTTTTTTTTAAGAAGATGCGTTTCTAGAGGCACTACACTCTATATTCAGCCATCTTCGACTCAAATTTTTTTTGAAAATGTATATTTATAAAGGAGAAATTAAAAAGAAAAAGAAAAATGAACATCAAAACATAATAAAGAAAAAGAAAATATCTGAAATTTTTTTTTTAATTTTTAATTTTTAATTAATTTTTTTTTTAACGATGAAGATGCGTTTCTAGAGTCACTACACTCTATATTCAGCCATCTCCAACACAACAAGTTAGCAACATTTAGTTTCTACAATAAAAAATTAGTAAAAACTTAACCAAGATTCCACAATTGTCGACTATTCCCTCCCCCCAACCAGAACGAAACATTGTCCTCAATGTTTTAAAGGAAAGAAGTAGAGTTTAGAAGACATCACCTGGGTGGTGCAACACAAAAGAAAATATTTACAGGCGGAGAGTTAAATCTAATTTGTACTTCTTACTGCGGCTACTGTTACCGTCATTATTTGAACGCTCCAACACAAAGCTCCAGGGGTCTGGTTCCGGTTTATAAGCTTGTAACATATCAAGTAGCTCATTAGCAGTGTGAGCACAAATAAAAAGTTTTTTCGCACTGGAAGGAATAAGGTAGCTTTTTATTGCATGGTTAAGAAATGCGATGAAGCCATCATAAAAATTATTGACATTTAACAAACCGATGGGTTTCTGGTGAAGGTGCAGATGGGCCCAAGATGCTAGTGTGATAAGTGCCTCTAGTGTTGCAAGATCTCCTGGAAGGAAAATAAAAGCATCAGTATGATTAAGCATTTCAGTTATTCGTTCTTGCATACCTGAGACGACTAACTCTTCTCCAGTCAATGAGTCAGACACACTGCCCAAAGGTTTTAGGACTCTTGGGATGATGCCTAACACTTGGCTTCCTCTAACAAAAGCAGCTTCTGAGACCAATTTTGATAACCCTCGGTTACCTCCTCCATACACCAAGTGTAATTTTCTCTCTGCTATGCTTCGACCAAGATCTATGGCTGCATCAACGAACTCTTTATGTTTGCCATAGGTAAATCCAAAAAGCACACAAATGTTCTTGAATTGTCTATTGGGAGTAGCTGCCATTGGAATATTTCTCAAAAACAATTTGTGAGTGCTTAACAAAAAGTCATATTTAAGAATCTTGGTGATAGTGGATCACAACTGTGTATGAGGTGGCATATCAGTGTCAAATAACGCGTAAAGCACATGGCTCGATAGTCAAAAAGCAAACAGTAAAAAGGAAAAAAAAACAGTAATAAAATTATTAAAGACAATAATGCAAATGATAAAATAACAGTAAAGTAAAAGGATATTTATAGGTAGTTGCGACTGTGGCTCACATCTTCCTCTGGTTTTACGTCCAGAAACGGCTTGAACGCCCTCTATGGGTCGAGGATGGGCTTCCCATCCAGTTTTCTTATAAACTGGCAAACAGGGTCGTTTATAGTCAGATTCCCGAGACTATATCGTGCATACTCTTTCTGGAATAATGGCCATAACTGGAGAATCGCTCCTTGCACATATCCACTGGGATGCGTTTCAAGAGACAGAAGGATATCATCCAATGACTCCTTATTCAAGCCATCCCTAATGAATTGAATCTTATCTTCTCTGTTATCAGACACCATTCCTAAAGAACATCGGTTTTTATTGCAACTCATTCTGGCACACTTATGACAAGCAACAGAAATTCTTCAAGCTCGTCGTTTTCTTGCATAATTTCCTTTACCACAACCAGGCATGTATGCAATAAATTTTGGAGGTAACTCACCCGCCAATCGTACTTTCGCCTCGATTAACCAACGGATGTCAGCAGGTATGTTATTCCTCATGTGCAATCGCATGCGTTCGGACCGAGCTTTATAGATCGTAAGAAGGGCATTCTGAGGAAGTGAAGGGAATCGCTTGTGAAGCTTCGCTAGAATATCTGGTCTGTCCATACCTTTGCCTCAGAATATCAGTTATTATGGGAAACTGAAGTAACCGACTTGATTGTCACGGAGTACCGTTATCCGCCACTTCACCGGGGTAACAAACTAAAGCACACAAACAAAAACAAATTAAAACACACAAAGAAAATTAAAATCGTCCTCTTATTGAATTTACCTCAAGCTCCAACTGGATGTCATAAACACCTCTCTCAATATTTCTGAGTTGGCTTTCTAAATCCTCAACATAGGCTACTAACTCTGGTGGTTGTAGAGCCCAAATGCGATGTGTTTTACAAGATTGAATCTGCCTTTTGAGATGAGTTTTGATACGTTGAAGTGGTTTAAGAATGTTCAAGAGGAACGGTCTACGTTCGAGACTCATGATTAACAATGATAAGAGGAAAATTAATGGTAAAACAAACACACTTATGCAAAAATAAATTCAATTAGCAAAAGAATAAAAAGAAAGAAAGAAAAATAAACCACCGAAAAGAAAAAATCAATTCAAATCTGGTGGGTCACTCAAATTTATTTCGGTGTCTTCTCCATGTGGTTGGTACTCTAGATATGGCTTTAATCTTTGACCATTAACTTTAAACGTGACACCGTTCTTTGGGTCCTTAATTTCAATTGCCCCATGTGGAAAAACAGTATGAACAATAAATGGACCAGACCAACGAGAGCGTAACTTACCTGGGAATAGGTGCAAGCGAGAGTTGAATAAAAGCACTTTCTGACCTGGAGTGAAAGATTTTCTCATAATATGCTTGTCATGGAAGACTTTCATTCGTTGCTTGTAAATCTTGGCATTTTCGTATGCGTTATTGCGAATTTCTTCAAGTTCTGCCAGTTGCAATCTTCTTTCTGAGCTGGCTTGCTGCATGTCAAAGTTGAATTTCTTGATGGCCCAATATGCACGATGCTCGAGTTCCACAGGTAGGTGGCAAGCTTTTCCATACACTAGCCTGTAGGGTGACATCCCAATCGGCGTCTTGAAAGCCGTTCGATATGCCCATAATGCATCATCAAGTCTTAATGACCAATCTTTTCTGTCCGGCCTCACCGTCTTTTCTAATATGTGCTTTATTTCTCGATTGGAGATCTCCACTTGACCACTGGTTTGCGGATGATACGGGGTCGCCACTTTATGAGTGATGGAATACTTTGTCAAAAGAGCTTTGAATGCTTTGTTATAAAAGTGGGCACCACCATCACTGATTATCGCTCGAGGGAATCCAAAGCGCGAAACAATATTGCTTTTCAAAAACCCTATCACCACCTTGTGATCATTGGTTCTGCATGGAATTGCTTCTACCCATTTTGATACATAGTCAACAGCAACTAATATGTATTAATGGCCAAAAGAAGGGGGAAAGGGTCCCATGAAGTCGATACCCCATACGTCAAAAATCTCAACCACTAAAATTGGATTTAGTGGCATCATGTTCCTTCGTGTAATGCTCCCCATTCGTTGACACCTATCACATGAAGAACAGAAAGTGTAAGCGTCTCGAAATATAGTTGCCCAATAGAAACCACATTGTAAAACTTTTGTAGCTGTTTTCTTAGCACTAAAATGGCCTCCACAAGCTTGTTCATGGCAGAATGAAAGAATATTCTGAATTTCACTTTCTGGGACACATCTTCTAACAATTTGGTCTGAACAATACTTGAACAAATACGGGTCATCCCAAAAGAAATTCTTTATTTCTGTAAAGAATTTAGCCTTGTCTTGCTTGGTCCAATGCTCTGGAAGTTTACCTGTAACAAGATAATTAACTATATCAGCATACCAAGGTAATACTTCCACACTCATTAATTGTTCATCTGGAAATGACTCATTTAATGGTAATTGTTCTGTAATTGTGTCAAAATGGAGACGAGGGAGATGGTCCGCCACAACATTTTCTGTGCCTTTCTTATCTTTGAATTCCAAGTCAAATTCCTGCAAAAGTAACACCCAACGAATTAGTCTAGCTTTTGCATCTTTCTTTGTAATAAGGTATTTAAGAGCAGCATGATCTGTGAATACAATTATTTTACAACCAATGAGATAGGATCGAAATTTTTCCAATGCAAACACTACTGCTAGCATTTCTTTTTCAGTAGTTGAATAGTTCAACTGTGCATCATTCAATGTCATACTAGCATAGTAAATAACATGGGGAATCCGATCAACTCTTTGTCCTAATACCGCTCCTACTGCATAATCAGATGCATCACACATGAGCTCAAATGGTAAGCTCCAGTTTGGGAGCTGAATGATAGGTGATGATGTCAACAATTGCTTTAATTTTTCAAAAGCCACGAGACATGAATCATTAAAGATAAAGGGTGCATCCTTAGCAAGTAAATTGCATAAGGGTCTAGAAACTTTGCTAAAATCTTTAATGAAACGTCTATAAAAACCAGCATGCCCAAGGAAAGATCTTACTTCTCTGACTGTTTTGGGTGGAGGAAGATTAGAAATGAGATCCACCTTGGCTTTGTCAACCTCAATACCTTTGCTCGAAATGATGTGACCGAGAACAATACCTTGTTTTACCATAAAATGACACTTCTCCCAATTTAAGACCAAGTTCTTCTCGATACATCTCTGCAGAACTAGTGTTAGATGGCGTAAACATTGATCAAACGAGTCACCGAAGACAGAAAAATCATCCATAAAGACCTCAAGGAATCGTTCAACCATATCAGAAGAAATGCTCAACATGCATCGTTGGAATGTAGCAGGTGCATTACATAATCCAAATGGCATCCTCCTATATGCAAAAGTGCCAAAAGGGCAAGTGAAAATGGTCTTCTTTTGATCTTTTGGTGCTATGGGAATCTGATTATATCCTGAGTAACCATCTAGAAAGCAATAAAATTCATGGCCTGCTAATCTATCAAGCATTTGATCGATAAATGGTAAAGGAAAATGGTCTTTACGTGTGACAGAATTTAACTTCCTATAATCAATGCATACACGCCATCCTGTAGTTACTCTAGTTGGTATCAATTCATTATCGGCATTGGTAACTACAGTGACTCCTGACTTTTTGGGAACAACTTGTACAGGACTGACCCATGAACTATTAGAAATTGGGTAAATGATACCTGCATCTAATAGCTTAAGGACTTCTGTTCTAACAACTTCTTTTATATTAAGATTCAACCGACGTTGCATTTCCCTAGTAGATTTAGCATTTTCATCAAGGTGAATGTAATGCATGCAGTCTACTGGATTTATACCTTTTATGTCTGCTATGGTCCATCCTAATGCTCCTTTGTGCTCTTTTAAAACATCCAACAACTTACCTTTTTGGTCGTCATTGAGGGATGCTGAGATGATTACCGGTAGAGTACTTTCTTCCCCCAAAAATGCATATTCTAAAGTGTTGGGCAATGGTTTGAGCTCGAGTTTCGGTGGTAATTCTAATGGGATGAGTTTCTTTTCTGATGGTGCTAGTTGTTCAACTCTTGGCTTCCATTTATTAGTGTCCATGGATGGTGCTGAGTCAAATAGGGCATTGACCTCATCGACCGATCTGTCAATATCAAAATTCAAACCAAAGTGAGTTAAACATGTTTGTAAAGGATCATCACTAAGGTTTGAAACAAAAGTGTCATCAACTAATGCTTCAATTAAATCCACATCAACAATTCCATCATCTTTATTGTGAGGTTGTTTGGCAATGTTGAAGATGTTCAGCTCCATAGTCATATTGCCAAAGGACAACTGCATATTTCCAGTTCTACATTGAATATGAGCATCCGCAGTTGCCAAGAAAGGTCGGCCTAAAATAATGGGGATGTGCTTCCTTGAATCCTGTATTGGTTGAGTGTCAATTACAATGAAATCAACAGGAAAATAAAACTTATCTACCTGGATAAGCACGTCCTCCACAATACCACGAGGTATTTTCGTGGACCGATCTGCAAGTTGTAACACCACTGGAGTTGGGTGTAATTCTCCCAATCCAAGTTTCACGAAAACAGAGTAAGGCAACAAATTTACACTAGCTCCTAAATCCAACAAAGTATTCTCAATTGTGTGGTTCCATATGCTACATGAGATAGTGGGGGAACCTGGATCTTTGCATTTAAAAGGAATTTTATGTTGGAGTATAGAACTAACGTTTTCTGTTAAAAATGCCTTCTTTTGAACATGCATATTTCTCTTTTTAGTGCACAGGTCTTTAAGAAACTTGGCATAAGATGAAACTTGTTTAATAGCATCAAGTAAAGGGATGTTAATACTTACCTGTTTGAAGATTTCGAGAATCTCACCTGTGGATTTTCCCTTTTTTCCTTTAGCTAACCTCTGAGGAAATGGTTCTTTCGGAACATATTCTCGCGGGTTGGTGTCTTCTTTCTCCTCTGGTGATGATTCCTCAATATTCACAGGTACAATTTGATTGTCTTTTGTCACCGGCATCTCCACTTTGTTGTCGACTTCTTTTCCTTTCCGCAAGGTCATGATGGCTTTGACCTCTCCATGCTGCTGTGGTGAACTTGTACTTGCTTCATGCACTCCTTTAGGGTTAGGCACTGGTTGACTTGGAAATTTACCTTTTTCAACAGTCATTGCCAAGGTCTGAACTGAGGAAGCAAGTTGTCCCACCATCTTTTTGAGGCTTGAAACTGATTGGGCTTGTGAGTTGAAGCCCGCTCTCAACTCATTTCGTAGTCCATCAATAGTGCGGTTCTGTTGCTCAATCGTAGAGTGAGTAAGATTCTTGAGATTCTGGAATGAATCCTCCCATGGTCTGGGTTGAGAGTAGTTCTGGTTCTGATTGAATGGTCTGAATGGGGGATGAGAGGTTTGAGAATTTTGAGGAATTGGTTGCATTGGTGGAGCTGGAGCTGCTGGTCCATTCTGTTGGAATCCTTGAGACCATGAAAAATTAGGGTGGTCTCTCCATCCAGGGTTATATGTGTTGGAGTATGGGTTGTAATTTGATGGCTTTCTCATTACACCTATGGCATTGGCTTGATTTGAGTATGAGTCATGGTCATGTGGCTCTGTTGATTTAGCAGTCGATAACGATGCTATTTGTCGAGAGAGACCTTCAATTATTTCTTTGACTTCTTTAATTTCTGAACTGGATTCGCCAATGTGAACCTCATTTACTCCCTTAACTCTTCTAGTATTCCTGAGTGATCGACTCCGTTGTTGGGAATTATCCGCTTGTCGCTGGAAGAATTCCCAAATCTCTGATGCACTTTTTGACATTAGCTCTCCTCCACTTGTTGCCATTAGCCATTCTTGCACATTCGGCAATAATCCCTCCAAAAAGTATTGGTATTGGTGCCATTTCTCGTACCCATGATGTGGACACTTCAAGAGTAGCCCATTGAATCGCTCCCATGTTTCGAAAAACTGCTCGTCATCTCTCTGGGTGAACTCCGAGATTTCCCTGCGAATAGCATTGGTTTTATGCACTGGGAAATATTTATTCAAAAATTTCGTAACCATTTGTTCCCATGATGCAATACTATTAGCAGGTAATGTATTAAGCCATGAACGAGCTCTATCCTTTAAAGAAAATGGGAATAGTCTGAGTTTAACATCATCGTCTGAAAAATTCTCATATTTAAATGTTTGACAAATTGCATGAAAATCATTCAGATGATTATATGGGTCCTCATTTTCTAAGCCATAGAATGTGGGGAGACAATTTAGCACACTAGGTTTTAGTTCAAAGCTCCTAGCAGCTACATTTGGGTATCGTATGCATGATGTGCTCAAATTGGTTAAAGGACTGAAGTAGTCCTTAAATGGCCTCTCCTGTGGTTCTTGTAAATCCATTTTGTTTTTAACGTTTTTGTGTGTGCGAAGTATTTTCTCTAATTCAAGGTCTATAGGTTCAAGATTAGGTAATAATGACCTACGACCATGCATGGAAGAAATATAAAAATAAATGGGAACAAAACAAATAAAATAAAAATAAAGATAGGAACAAAACAAATAAAAATAAAGAAGAAGGAGAAATTATGATACTAACCTTATTGCGCTATTACAACCTTACTATAACAATACACACACAAAAAATACGTGAAATAAATTAATTAAAAATAAACTAATAAGATAAATAAAAATTACAAAGAAGAAATAAAAAAATAACTTGAAAATTAAATTACAAAATTTTAAAAAGAAAAAAAGAAAAGAAATACTAACCTCTAAATGTAGATTCACTTTTTTTTTCTTTTTCTTTTTTTTAATAATAAAAAAAAATACAAGAAAACAATTAAATAGAAATATTCACAAAAATTAATTCTAAGAATTAAAATTACTTACCTCCCCGGCAACGACGCCAAAAACTTGTTGTGCAAATTTTATTGAACTCGCAAGCGCACGAATCTGTTGTAGTATAGATTAATGGTGACGAGTGTCGATCCCACGAGGAGGTGGATTTTAATTATATATAGAATTAATTTTGTAAATGGGTGGTTGGATTTATGGTGGAAATGATTTGGATTATGCTAAAACTTAAATTAAAATGGCGAGAATAAATTCTGAAATTGGAATTGAATGGCAAGAATAAATTGAAGCGTAAATCTATTAAGATGACGTACCTGGGTATCTGGATCCGTATCAACATGCATCATGGGCTAAATATTCCATATTAATACCAATTAAATCATGAGAGGGGAATCCACACCTCATGAACCACGCTCTAATAAATATCGTGCTAAGGGTTTATCGTGCCAAATAATAATAACCTTATACTAGGGAGCCGGTGAAACCAGGGCAGTACTATATAAGATTATTATTATCTGTCAACGAGAAGTCAAAACATCCACAAAAACTAGAGGGGAAGAGAAAGTAAATTTACCAAATCAAGCCCATGACACATGTTGAGACTTCACCTTCAACCCAAGCTTGAAAGAAAATTAGCCACTCATAGTTGAACTAGGGGCAAAATGAGAATTTATTAAAATACGTAGAAAATACAAGATAGAGAGAGAATTACAGAAAATAGATCCCAAAAATGGATTCAGAGGTGCCAAATTAGGTGGGGAGGCCCCCTTTTTATAGTTACATCGAGTAAATCATAGCCATCGGATTAAAAACAGTTTGGACGCTCAGGATTTCGCCACGTCATCAGTAACGTAGACAGTACCCGTACATATGAATAGTACCGTATATGTGAACAGTGCCATTTTTCTTTTTATGCTCCTCCTAAGGTTTTCGACCGTCCTGAGTACAAAAATGATGTCCGTTTTGCCATTTGATCTCTCGTTTATTGTGAAATGACAATGATGCCCCTAAAATACATAAAATACTTAATTAAAATAAAACACACATAATTAAATTACAAGAAACTTAAACTCATAAAAGTAAAGGTTGTTAGTAAGACTTGATATGTAAAATAACGATTTTCTCCTTTATAAATATGCACTTTCTAACACTCAACAACGTGCTTATCCAGGTAGACAAGTTTTATTTTCCTGTTGATTTCATTGTAATTGACACTCAACCAATACAGGATTCAAGGAAGCACATCCCCATTATCCTAGGCCGACCTTTCTTGGCAACTGCGGATGCTCACATTCAATGCAGGACTGGAAATATGCAGTTGTCCTTCGGCAACATGACTATGGAGCTGAACATCTTCAACATTGCCAAGCAACCTCACAATACATATGATGGAGTTGTTGATGTGGATTTAATTGAAGCATTAGTTGATGACACTTTTGTTTCAAACCTTAGTGATGATCCTTTACAAACATGTTTAACCCACTTTGGTTTGAATTTTGATATTGACAGATCGGTCGATGAGGTCAATGCCCTATTTGACTCAGCACCATCCATGGACACTAATAAATGGAAGCCAAGAGTTGAACAACTAGCACCATCAGAAAAGAAACTCATCCCATTAGAATTACCACCGAAACTCGAGCTCAAACCATTGCCCAACACTTTAGAATATGCATTTTTGGGGGAAGAAAGTACTCTACCGGTAATCATCTCAGCATCCCTCAATGACGACCAAAAAGGTAAGTTGTTGGATGTTTTAAAAGAGCACAAAGGAGCATTAGGATGGACCATAGCAGACATAAAAGGTATAAATCCAGTAGACTGCATGCATTACATTCACCTTGATGAAAATGCTAAATCTACTAGGGAAATGCAACGTCGGTTGAATCTTAATATAAAAGAAGTTGTTAGAACAGAAGTCCTTAAGCTATTAGATGCAGGTATCATTTACCCAATTTCTAATAGTTCATGGGTCAGTCCTGTACAAGTTGTTCCCAAAAAGTCAGGAGTCACTGTAGTTACCAATGCCGATAATGAATTGATACCAACTAGAGTAACTACAGGATGGCGTGTATGCATTGATTATAGGAAGTTAAATTCTGTCACACGTAAAGACCATTTTCCTTTACCATTTATCGATCAAATGCTTGATAGATTAGCAGGCCATGAATTTTATTGCTTTCTAGATGGTTACTCAGGATATAATCAGATTCCCATAGCACCAAAAGATCAAAAGAAGACCATTTTCACTTGCCCTTTTGGCACTTTTGCATATAGGAGGATGCCATTTGGATTATGTAATGCACCTGCTACATTCCAACGATGCATGTTGAGCATTTCTTCTGATATGGTTGAACGATTCCTTGAGGTCTTTATGGATGATTTTTCTGTCTTCGGTGACTCGTTTGATCAATGTTTACGCCATCTAACACTAGTTCTGCAGAGATGTATCGAGAAGAACTTGGTCTTAAATTGGGAGAAGTGTCATTTTATGGTAAAACAAGGTATTGTTCTCGGTCACATCATTTCGAGCAAAGGTATTGAGGTTGACAAAGCCAAGGTGGATCTCATTTCTAATCTTCCTCCACCCAAAACAGTCAGAGAAGTAAGATCTTTCCTTGGGCATGTTGGTTTTTATAGACGTTTCATTAAAGATTTTACCAAAGTTTCTAGACCCTTATGCAATTTACTTGCTAAGGATGTACCTTTTATCTTTAATGATTCATGTCTTGTGGCTTTTGAAAAATTAAAGCAATTGTTGACATCATCACCCATCATTCAGCCCCCAAACTGGAACTTACCATTTTTAGCTAATGTGTGATGCATCTGATTATGCAGTAGGACTGCATTAGGACAAAGAGTTGATCGGATTCCCCATGTTATTTACTATGCTAGTATGACATTAAATGATGCACAGTTGAACTATTCAACTACTGAAAAAGAAATGCTAGCAGTAGTGTTTGCATTGGAAAAATTTCGATCTTATCTCATTGGTTGTAAAATAATTGTGTTCACAGATCATGCTGCTCTTAAATATCTTCTCACAAAGAAAGATGCAAAAGCTAGACTAATTCGTTGGGTGTTACTTTTACAGGAATTTGACTTGAAATTCAAAGATAAGAAAGGCACAGAAAATGTTGTGGCAGACCATCTCTCTCGTCTCCATTTTGACACAATTACAGAGCCATTAACATTGAATGAGTCATTTCCAGATGAACAATTAATGAGTGTGGAAGTATTACCTTGGTATGCTGATATAGTTAATTATCTTGTTACAGGTCAACTTCCGGAGCATTGGACCAAGCAAGACAAGGCTAAATTCTTTGCAGAAATAAGGAATTTCTTTTGGGATGACCCGTATTTATTCAAATATTGTGCATATCAAATTGTCAGACGATGTGTCCCAGAAAGTGAAATTCAAAATATCCTTTCATTCTGCCATGAACAAGCTTGTGAAGGTTATTTCAGTGCTAAGAAAACAACTACAAAAGTTTTACAATGTGGTTTCTACTGGCCAATTATATTTCGAGACGCTTACACTTTCTGTTCTTCATGTGATAGGTGTCAACGAATGGGGAGCATTACACGAAGGAATATGATGCCACTAAATCCAATTTTAGTGGTTGAGATTTTTGACGTATGGGGTATCGACTTCATGGGACCCTTTCCCCCTTCTTTTGGCCATCAATACATATTGGTTGCTATTGACTACGTATCGAAATGGGTAGAAGCAATTCCATGCAGAACCAATGATCACAAGATGGTGATAGGGTTTTTGAAAAGCAACATTGTTTCGCGCTTTGGATTCCCTCGAGCAATAATTAGTGATGGTGGTGCCCACTTTTGTAATAAAGCATTCAAAGCTCTTTTGACAAAGTATTCAATCACTCACAAAGTGGCAACCCCATATCATCCGCAAACCAGTGGCCAAGTGGAGATCTCCAATCGAGAAATAAAGCACATATTAGAAAAGACAGTGAGGCCGGACAGAAAAGATTGGTCATTAAGACTTGATGATGCATTATGGGCATATAGAACGGCTTTCAAGACCCTGATTGGGATGTCACCCTACAGGCTAGTGTATGGAAAAGCTTGCCACCTACCTGTGAAACTCGAGCATCGTGCATATTGGGCCATCAAGAAATTCAACTTTGACATGCAGCAAGCCAGCTCAGAAAGAAGATTACAACTGGCAGAACTTGAAGAAATTCGCAATGACGCATACGAAAATGCCAAGATTTACAAGCAACGAATGAAAGTCTTCCATGACAAGCATATTATGAGAAAATCTTTCACTCCAGGTTAGAAAGTGCTTTTATTCAACTCTCGCTTGCACCTATTCCCAGGTAAGTTACGCTCTCGTTGGTCTGGCCTATTTATTGTTCATACTGTTTTTCCACATGGGGCAATTGAAATTAAGGACCCAAAGAACGGTGTCACGTTTAAAGTTGATGGTCAAAGATTAAAGCCATATCTAGAGTACCAACCACATGGAGAAGACACCGAAATAAATTTGAGTGACCCATCAGATTTGAATTGATGTTTTTTTTCGGTGGTTTGATTTTTTTTTTCTTTCTTTTCTTTTCTTTTTATTATTCTTTTGCTAATTGAAATTTATTTTTGCATAAGTGTGTTTGTTTTACCATTAAGTTTTCTCTTATCATTGTTAATCATGAGTCTCGTACGTAGACCGTTCCTCCTGAACATTCTTAAACCACTTTAACGTATCAAAACTCATCTCAAAAGGCAGATTCAATCTTGTAAAACACATCGCATTTGGGCTCTACAACCACTAGAGTTAGTAGCCTATGTTGAGGATTTAGAAAGCCAACTCAGAAATATTGAGAGAAGTGTTTACGACATCCAGTTGGAGCTTGAGGTAAATTGTTGCTTCAAAGAAAAAAAAAATAATAGGTGAAATCCACCTTGCAACTTCCAAAAAAAAAAAAATCCTCTGCATTTTTCTCAAACATACATTTTGTTTTCCTTATTTCCCTTCTTTGTGAGCCATGTCCCTAGCCTACGTTACGTCCTAATAAAAGTCCTTCTGGATTTTAGGGAACTATAGTCTGAAGTAGAAGCTAGTTATATGGGCTAAAAGGATGTAGTGATGCATGAATAAAAATAAATAAATAAATAAATAAATTGGGTTGACTAGCATTTTTATTTGACTGAAGATCGTATTATTTCTAAGCTAAGGGCATATTTCTTTCATTTTGGTGAGAGCATGTGATATCACTTCTTTATTATTTTCTCTCAATTACCATTCATTGGAGTGACTATTTTTATTGGGTTTAATTTCTTTGTGAGAGTGTCACTACTTCCAGTGAGATTTTGGGGTTTGACATATTATTCTTGAAGGTAGCTACGACAAAGTCTACTGGGCTGATTCATGTGGATGGTTGATGTGGGTGTGATGTTTCTTTAGACTTGAGATAATGCTTATACTTTTATTTGATTGTTATCATTAGTCTGATTGAATAAACAAGAGTGTTTAAAAAAAAAAATCATTTTTGAATTTTGTTTTCGCTTTATTTGCTAGGGACTAGCAATAAGCTAGTTGGGGGGTGTGTTGAGTGTTAGAAAATGCATATTTATAAAGGAGAAAACCATCATTTTACATTTCAAGTCTTACTAATAATCCTTACTTTTATGTGTTTTACCTTTTTGTAATTTAATTATGTGTGTTTTATTTTAATATAATATTTTATGTATTTTAGGGGCATTATAGTCATTTCACAATAAACGAGAGATCAGATGGCAAAACGGACATCATTTTTGAACTCAGGACGGTCGAAAACCTTAGGAGGAGCATAAAAGGAAAAATGGCACTGTTAACATATACGGCACTATTCACATGTACGGGTACTGTCTACGTTACTGTTCACGGCACTGTTCATATAGACGGATCGATGATGTGGCATTGACCGATGACGTGGCATTGACTGATGACGTGTCAAGATCCTGTTGGACTAAAATTCTTATTTACTGTTCAAACCGTGTTACTGTTCACGCGTACTGTTGACTTTACTGTTGACTGATGACGTGGAGCAATCCTGAGCGTCCAAACTGTTTTTAATCCAATGACCATAATTTACTCGATGTATCTATAAAAAGGGGGCCTCCCCCCCTAATTTGGCACCTCTGAATCCATTTTTGGGATCCATTTTCTCTAATTCTCTCTCCATCTTGTATTTTCTACGTATTTTAATAAATTTCCATTTTGCCCCTAGTTCAACTATGAGTGGCTAATTTTCTTTCAAGCTTGGGTTGAAGGTGAAGTCTCAACATGTGTCATGGGCTTTATTTGGTAAATTTATTTTCTCTTCCCCTCTAGTTTTTGTGGATGTTTTGACTTCTCGTCGACAAATAATACTAATCTTATCTAGTACCGCCCTGGTTTCACCGGCTCCCTAGTATAAGGTTATTATTATTTGGCACGATAAGCCCTTAGCACCATATTTATTAGAGCGTGGTTCATGAGGTGTGGATTCCCCCCTCATGATTTAATTGGCATTAATATGGATTATTTAGCCCATGATGCATGTTGATACGGATCCAGATACCCAAGTACGTCAATTTAATAGATTTACACTTTAATTTCTTCTCGCCATTTCAATTCTAATTTTAGAATTTATTCTCACAATTTTAATTTAAGTTTTAGCATATTTCAAATCATTTCCACCACAAATCCAACCACCCATTTACAAAATTAATTCTATATATAATTAAAATCCACCTCCTCGTGGGATCGATACTCGTCACCATTAATCTATACTACAATAGATTCGTGCGCTTACGAGTTCAATAAAATTTGCACAACACTGGCTGCTCAGGAACACCAGATGGCTGCTCAGGCGCAGCTGATGACTCCGGAACAGCTGAGGGCTCAGGTGCAGGTGGTGGCTCAGAGGAGGACGGAATGTCTGCATCCGTGGCACGCTCCTCAAGGTCAGAATCAACTGGAGGCCGAGGAACAAATCGGCGACGTGGAGGAGGTGGCTGAGCTCCTAATCTAAAGTCAGGAAGCTTATCGGGAGGATAGACATCATTAAGCATCCGATCGTCCTCCGGAGCTATCAAGGTATCCCGGTTTTTGGAGTTGCTGGTTTTAATCCACTTCCCATTCTTCCAAGAAAAACCGATACTCGTCATTGCCTCAGGTCCAATCCTTTTAGTCTCCATATGTCCAGTATCTAGGAGAGGCATACCAAAGCGACGCAGTATCTTAGTAATGATACTACCATACGGAAGCAAGCGGTGATTGACCGCGGGAGTACTCAACATGTGCCGCACAATAATATACGCGAGGTTTATGGGACGGTCTGAGAGTAGGCTATCCAGTATGCCCACGTCCAACCTCGTCACCTCATCCGTGTGACCCTTCCTAGGTGTCACTATGTGTTGTAAAATAGAATGAAGAATTTGGACTTGGAGAGGTAGAAGTTGAGACCGAAATGGAAGCAAACAAATCTCATCAGTCAGGTCTCGACGGCGACATATATGACGTACACCATCAGTATGACTAAAGTGGTCAAAGCAAAGGATTTTCCTAGAGGTGTATATGTCATGTTCCGCACAAGGGATACCAAGATACTCAGCTAGATCCGCATCATCAAATTCTATTTGAATACCACTAACTTGAGTAACTATCCTATTTTGGCTGCTATGGGAAATATCCATATTTGAATAAAAGACTCGCACCAAATTAGGATACACTCGCTCATCAAAGTTAATAGCAAATTCCCAAGGCATAAGCATATCCCGAACACTTCTATCACAAACAACCAAGTGCCGGAAATCATTAAGGTTAACAAAAGAGGAGTCAAGTACTTTTCGCCCATCGAAGCTGTCCTCGAACCGTTTCGCCAAGGGAGGAGTGGGGAAGTGAATTTTGGAAAATTCAGTGACTTCCCTTGGCCGTATGGGATTCACCCGAGGTGTAGATTTTCGCCGGACATTTCTTCGAGAGGATTCAGCCATGGAAGAGCACGGTGGAGTGAACACAGCGAGAGAGAGGGAAATCAATCGGTGATTTGATGAGAAATGAGTAAGGAATTGTGAATGCGATGCTCAATTTGGTTGAAAAAGGGGGCAAAACGGATAAAAAAGGAAGACACCCAACTCGCGGCAGTTAGGGTTTAATTTTGGGATTTTTCAATTTGGGCTTTGATTCGAAGTTTTGAATCGGTGAAATTGTTTTAAAGGAGATAGGAAATGATTTTATCGGTTTGATTTGGCACAAGAAGCAAGAAAAATGAAGATTTGAGGAAGAAGAGAGCTTCGGCTGCGCAACAATGGTGAAAACGGTGAAAGGGTAATCTGGAGAGGAAGAAGAGAAAGCCTTTGAACAGTTTTAAAACGCGAAAATGGTTAACCGTTTATAATAAACGGTTAACCGTTTATAATAAACGGTTAAAGGGTAACGAATAGAGGCTTGAAACTGGATAACGGTGAAAGCCTAAGAGCTTAACGGTTAAGGGGTAACAGTTAGATGACTTTCTGCCAACAAACGGTTCACCGATTGTAGCAAACGGTGAAAGGGTAAGAGAGCATACACAAATTCTAGTTTCTGGAGAAAAACGGTTCACCGTTTAAGGAAAACGGTTATCCGTTTATTTTATCTAAATTTTCGCACATTTGATTTAATATTTGGCCAGCAAATAATAAATTCCTAGATCATTTAATTGATCTGAAAAATATATTATGAGCCATTTTAATGCATGATTCATAAACATGTTTTCAACCAATTTATTCATACAATCAAGAAATAACAAGACAAATCCATCATTTGACAATCAACCTCAAGCATTTCATAACCATTAGATCACAATTATAAGTCAATCAATTCAGCACACTCAATAGCATGAATAGAGACATTAATGTGAAAATTTCATCATCCCAAGTTCATGCCGAATTTTTGAAAATTGTTCTTCGCAAAGTGGTTTTGTGAAAATATCGGCAAGTTGTTTTTCCGTAGAAATAAACTCTAATGCAATATCTCCCTTTTGAACATGATCTCTCAAGAAATGATGTCTAATTTCTATATGCTTGGTCCTAGAGTGTTGAATGGGATTCTTTGAAAGATTTATAGCACTAGTATTGTCACACTTAATAGGAATTTGTTCAAGATTAATGCCATAATCTCTAAGTGTTTGTTTCATCCAAAGTTCTTGTGCACAACAACTTCCGGCGGCTATATATTCAGCCTCGGTAGTTGAAAGACCAACAGAATTTTGTTTCTTACTAAACCATGAAACAAGTGAGTGTCCTAGAACAAAGCAAGTTCCACTAGTGTTTTTTCTGTCCACTTTATGACCGGCAAAGTCCGCATCCGAATAACATGTTAAATCTATATGAGTTCCCCTAGGATACCAAAGGCCAACATCTATGGTTCCAATCAAATAACGAAAAATTCTTTTAACAGCAAGCAAATGGGATTCCTTGGGACATGATTGAAATCTTGCACACAAACATACACTAAACATGATATCGGGTCTGCTTGCAGTCAAATAAAGTAAAGATCCGATCATACCTCGATACATTTTGATATCCACTTCTTTACCCTTTTCATCTTTGTCAAGCTTGATGGTAGTACTCATAGGAGTGCTTTTTGCCGTTCCATTTTCATAGCCAAACCTTTTGAGTAGATCATTCACGTACTTGGCTTGGTTTATGAAAATACCTTCTTCGTTTTGTTTGATTTGAAGTCCAAGGAAATGCTTCAACTCTCCCATCATACTCATCTCAAACTCTTGGCTCATACATGATGAAAATTCTTTACACAACAACTCATTAGTAGAACCAAAAATAATATCATCAACATAAATTTGAACAATAAGTATGTCTTGGTTCTTATTCTTAACAAAAAGAGTTGTGTCCGCTTTTCCCATCGAAAAATTGTTATCCAACAAGAAATTTTTAAGCCTATCATACCATGCTCTAGGAGCTTGTTTTAAACCATATAAGGCCTTGGATAGCTTATACACATGATTGGGAAATTTTTCATTTTCAAAACCAGGAGGTTGTTTCACATAAACTTCCTCCATAATATATCCATTTAAGAAAGCACTTTTGACATCCATTTGATATAAAATGAAATCCTTATGACATACATATGCTAACAACATCCTAATGGATTCTAGCCTTGCTACAGGTGCAAAAGTTTCATCAAAATCAATTCCTTCTTCTTAGTGGTAACCTTGAGCCACTAGTCTAGCTTTATTTCTTACAACCACACCGGATTCATCCATTTTATTTCTAAATACCCATTTAGTGCCTACAATGGATTGATGTTCCGGATAAGGAACTAACTCCCACACATTATTTCTCTCAAATTGATTCAACTCCTCTTGCATTGCCATAATCCAAGATTCATCATTTTCAGCATCCGCAAAAGATTTTGGTTCAATTTGAGAAATAAATGCAGCATGCTCACATGTGTTCCTAAGAGATGATCTAGTAGTAACCCCTCGTGAGGGATCTCCTAAAATTACATCCTTAGGGTGAGAGGAAACATACCTCCACTCCTTGGGGAGTGTTTGAGAAGTACTTTCATTTTGCTCCACATTTGGTTCTTCATGATGTTCCTCTTGGATTCCATGTGGTGCGTCTTCTTGGTTGACATTTGATGCTTCTTCTTGTTGTTGTTCTTCTGCATTATCATCAACAATGGCTTTCTCCGTAGAGGAGGGGTTAGACTCATCAAAAGTAACATGCATAGATTCCTCCACAACTAAAGTTCTTTTGTTATATACTCTATAAGCTTTGCTTGAATTTGAATAACCAAGAAAAATACCAACATCAGATTTTGGATCAAATTTACCAAGATTATCTTTTGTGTTCAAAACAAAACATTTGCATCCAAAAACTCTAAAATAACCAATGTTGGGTTTTCTATTTTTCCAAAGCTCATATGGAGTTTTATTAAGATTATGTCTAATTAACACCCGATTTAAAACATAACAAGCGGTGTTGACGGCTTTGGCCCAAAAATACTTAGGCAAAGAGTTTTCATTCAACATGGTCCTAGCCATTTCTTGAATAGACCTATTCTTTCTTTCTACTACTCCATTTTGTTGTGGAGTCCTAGGTGATGAAAATTGATGTTCAATGCCAAAAACATTACAAAAATTTTCAAACGCATGATTTTCAAATTCTCCACAATGATCACTTCTAATACAAGAAATAGAATAGCCTTTTTCATTTTGAACCTTTTTGTGGAAAATTCGAAATGCATCAACGGCATCATCCTTATTAGCTAAGAATAATACCCATGTGTATCTAGAATAGTCATCCACAATTACAAATGCATAATATTTGCCACTTAAACTAGCATATCTAGAAGGTCCAAACAAATCTATATGAAGTAATTGAAGCGGTTTTGAAGTAGAGATATGATTCTTGTTTTTGAAGGAAGTCTTGATTTGTTTTCCAAATTGGCATGCTTCACAAATTCTATCTTTTTGAAAACTGATTTTTGGAAGACCTTTAACTAGATCATTTTTCATGATTTTTGAAATCAAATCCATGCTTGCATGTCCTAATCTTCTATGCCATAGCCAACTATCATCATGTAATGCGGAAAAACATTTATCAAGAGTAGATGCACATTCTATGTCAATGGTATAAACATTACCACATCTATTACCAACAAACAAGATTTTACCATCACATGAGTTTTCGATGACACAATTAAATTTATCAAAAATGACTTTATAGCCTTTGTCACATAATTGACTAATGCTAATTAAGTTGTGTTTTAAGTTCTCAACCAAACATACATTCTCAATTAGAGTTGAGGATACTTTACCAACATTTCCAATTCCAAGAATTTTTCCTTTTGAGTTGTCTCCAAAAGATACGTCTCCACCATTTTCAATTTTGGTGAAGCTTGAGAACCAAGAATAATTCCCTGTCATGTGTCTTGAACAACCGCTGTCCAAGTACCACTTATTCTTCTTCTTCTTCAAGCCCTGCAGAGAAAATCTCAAGTTTTAGATACCCAAACCTTTTTGGGTCCTTGAGAGTTAGCAATGGTTCCTTTTGGAACCCAAACACATTTCATACCATAATATGCATTTCTCTTCACTGCACATCTATTTTTCATATGACCATCTTGATTACAATAATGACATACAATTTTATTGTTAATAGATGTATTCCTCACAAAATAGCTTTTGTAGAATTTTTTTTTCAAATTTGGTTTATAATCAATGCCACTTTTGTAAAATACACATTTTTGTGAGTTTAGCAAATTATCCAACATCTTTTGCCCATTTGTAAATTTCAAAACAATCTCATTTAACTCATTGCTCTTTTTCTTGAGCATTTCATTTTCATTTTTCAACTCATCTATGTGTGATTCTAAGTGCACATGTACGATGCTAGGCTTCTCATTAGATAATGCAATTTCATCATGCAAAGTCTTGTTCCCTACTTCTAGGCATACAATTTTTGCATTTAAAGATTCATTTTCATTCTTAAGATTTGCCATTTCCTTTTTAAGACATGCATTCTTTTTACCAATCTTCATCAACTCATTATGCAAATCTTTAAAGGCATCATACAATTCATCATAGGTAGGATCACTTACTTCATTGAGATCATCATCATCTCCTATTGCCATAAGTGCTAGGTTTGAGACTTCTTGCGATCCTTCCTCATCACTTGAATCTTCCTCGCTATCATCCCAAGTTGCAACCATGGCTTTCTTCTTGTGTTTGTTGATAAGTGGACACTCCGATCTAATATGATCAGGCTTCTTGCATTCATAGCATGTGATTGCCTCCTTCTTCTCCCTATAGTTCTTGAAGTTTCTGAAATTTCTTCGCTCTCCGGTTTTCTTGAAGAATTTTCTGAACCTCCTTGCTAGCATGGCTAGCTCTTCATCATCCGGTTCACTCTCCCCATCACTCTCATATTTTGAAGCTTTGAGAGCAATGTTTTTCTTCTTCTCCTCATGTCCTTTTTCTGCTGCCAAATCTTCCTCATATGAAATAAGAGAACCAATTAAATCATCAAGAGGTAAAGTATTTAAATCTTTTGCTTCCTCAATGGCAGTCCTTTTTGGTCTCCACTCCTTAGGTAGTGACCTAATAATTTTCTTGACTTTTTCGCTATTTGAAAAAGCCTTCCCTAGAGCTCCTAGAGTGTTCACTATGTCTGTGAATCTAGTATACATAGAGTACACATTTTCATTTTGTTTCATTTGAAACAATTCATATTGCCTAGTGTACCTACTTATTTTATATTCTTTCACTTGGTTTGTGCCTTCATAGACAACTTCAAGTTTGTGCCAAATCTCATTAGCACTTTCACAACTAGACACTCTATGAAACTCTTTCTTATCTAGTGCACAAAACAAAGCATTCATGGCTTTGGAGTTTAGAGAGGCTTTTCTCTTTTCGAATTCATTCCAATCCCGTGAAGGTTTTGGAATATCTTCTCCGACTTCATTTTTAGTCAAAGGCATGAAAGGACCATCATTAACAATTTCCCAAATCTCATAATCTAAGGCTTGCAAGTAAATTCTCATCCTAGTTTTCCAATAAGAGTAATCATTTCCATCAAAGAAAGGTGGTCTAGTGGTGGATTGTCCTTCCCTAAATGTGGAATCATTTTGAGTTGCCATTGATCTTTAGCTCTAGACGATAAAGTCTAAACAAGAACACCAAGCTCTGATACCAAATGAAATTCTAACTAGGCAACCCAAAAGGGGGGTGAATTGGGTTTTTATAAATTATTCGACTAAAAACAAATTATCATGCAAATCTAAAACGAAATTTAAAACAATAATAATTAAATCGATCACAAATTAAAAGAATAAGGGAAGAGAGAATCAAACACGGAGATTTTTACGTGGTTCGGCCAACCTCGCCTACGTCCACGCCTCCAAGCTTTTCCGGGCTTGAGGATTTCACTAAGCAAGCCTCCAAGGCTTCAATTGCTTATACTTGACTTCCAAGGTGTCAATAACCTTTACAACAAGAGATTATCCCCAATCTCTTAACCCAAGTGTATCCCAACACTTACAATCCCTCAAAATAAAAGATTACAAACTGTTTTTCTCTCACACTATATTTAAGATTACAAATCAAAGCTCAAAGTGTGAATAGATGAAGTGAAACTATGTTTTTAGCTCTTATGAAGATTGTAAACTCGACTATAAGCTCAATGGTTGTGTTGTGATCAGTCCTCTTCGAATTTGAATGAGCTTATTTATATTTGGGGCTGAAAAACTAGCCGTTACTGACTGTCGGCCAGAAAACGGTTCACCGTTAGCCGTTAACGGTTAACCGTTTGCGCTGGTCAAAGTTACCGTTGAGGCAAACATTCAAATAAACGGTTTGCCGTTTAGGGTTACCCTTTCGCCGTTAACGTCCAGAGACCTGCAAAATGAATACCCGTTATCCGTTTCAAGTAAACGGCTTAGGCTTTGTATGAAGTGACTCTCTGGATGTTATCGGTTAACCGTTTATAATAAACGGTTCACCGTTAGTTTCCAGTAACCTGCAAAAAGAACAACGGTTATCCGTTTTAAGTAAACGGCTAAGGACTTGTGAGAAGTGACTCTCTGGATGTTATCGGTTAACCGTTTAGTACTAAACGGTTCACCGTTAGTTTCCAGTAAGCTTTCCATTTTCCGTTTTTCACTAACGGTTAGAGCTTAGGAAAAGTTTTGCTCTCTCGTCTTAATCGGTTAACCGTTTAAAAATAACCAGTTCACCGTTTATTTCCAGAAATACATTGTAAACCAGATTTTGCAAAGAATCTTTTTCCAATTAAAAATCCATCTTTTATAAGTATGAATGGAGTAGTTTTTATGACTTTCATTTGTTAAGAAATAACTCCAATATTTTTATCAAAAATCATTTAAAGTTTGTTATCATCAAAATCAATATTATTAACATATTCATGTTAACATGCTTTACTTTGTGCCTTAGATAAAAAAAGAATTTCATAAAGTTTCAAATTGTTCTAATGCTTATGAAATTTGGAGAAAACTTAAAGTTGTGTATGAGGAGACTACAAATGAGGAGGAATCTCATGAAGTGTCAAATTTGGCACTTATGGCAGTTGGAGATAAATCGGATGATGAACTTGATGAGGTAAGTGCTCTTCCTATTTATGATGAATTACATGATGCATTTAAAGAATTGCATGATGAGTGGATGAAAATTGGTAAAAAAAATACATGTCTTAAAAAGAAAATGGTAGAGCTCACAAATGAAAATGAATCTCTAAGTGCAAAAATTATATGCCTAGAACTAGAGAATAAAACATTGCATGATAAAGGTGCATTATCAAATGAGAAATGTAACACTTCGCACAGGCATCTAGAATCAGATGTAGATAACTTGAAAAATGAAAAAGATGCCTTGCAAAAATGCAATGTTTCATTAAATGAAAATATCAAAGAATTGGAATTAGATAATGAAATGTTACATGATAGGATTGCATCATTTAAATGTAAACAAAGTACTTTATATGAGCATGAGAAATCACATGTTGATGAATTAATGAAAGAAAATGAAATGCTTAAAAAGAAGAGCAATAAGTTAAATGAGATTGTCTTAAAATTTATAAATGGACAAAAAATGTTAGATAACTTGCTTAATTCACAAAAATGTGTGTTTGACAAAGGAGGTATTGGCTATACGCCTAATTTGAAACAAAAGTATCATAAGAACTACTTTGTGAAGAATACCTCCATTAATGATCAAATTGTATGTCATTATTGCAATCAAAATGTTCATATGAGTTTTAGATGTCCAGTTAAGAAAAATGTATATTATGGAGTAAAATGTACTTGGGTTCCAAAAGGAACAAAATCTAACACTCAAGGACCCAAGAGTATTTGGGTACCAAAGGGCACAACGTGAATGTTTTCTTTGTAGGTACCACTATTAAGGAATGTTTTCTTTGTAGTTCCTTGATGAAAGCTTATATGGATAATCACTTGTGGAACAAGATAATTTAATTGTTTTGGTAACAATTATTGCCTTATTGATTATAAGTGATAGTCTTTTAATCTTAGTAAGTATTTCATATCTTATCATAACATTAAGTGCATTAACATGATGTGGATAAGCTTATCTTGCCTATTTATTATGTTGAGTGGATCATGATAAATGGATAATAGCTTGATTTTGGGAAAGTATGCTTGTATGTTTACATGATGGAATTATCATTGTGTATAACATTGAGTGATTTATCATGATGCCTTTGTTTGATTTTGATGATTGTATGGTCTTTTATTTCATCTTCTTAATTGTCTATCATCATTGTCCATCTCTTATGTATGTGTGAATTCATATGCCATTAATTGTGTTATATCATTTATAAAATTCGCACAAATGACTTATTGCACTTATGAATTTGATCACTTGTTCTTTACTTATAATGATGGTTTTTCTTAATAGCTATATTGATTTTGATGATCTATTATTGTCATTATGTACTTATGTTTTACTTAAGTTTTGATGATAAAGAATGTGCATTGATGATTACATTGTATTTGATGAAGCTTTGAACTTATACAATCTATGATTAGTGAATGAATGCATTTTTTTTACTTTATCGATGTATTGTTGAATATGCCTTACTTGTTTTAAATGATATCGAAAAAGGGAAAAATACATATACTTCGAGAATTTTAAGCATATAAAATTTTTTAAGTTATATTGAAATGTCACATTAGATCTTTGATGAGTTTAGTTGTCTTGATTTATAAAATGTTATTGGTAATTATGGAGCTTGGATAGTTGATAATATGCATGCCAATTTGGTAAAGAATTCAAAACCTTTTTGCGAAGAGCAATTTTCAAAAATTCGGCATAAACTTGCGATGATTTGATTTCTTGATGATTTTGATGATTGATGATTATATGTGCGTTGCTTGATGAATTGAAGGAGTTGTTGGTTTGTTATGATTATTTAAACTTATATGGAAGTGTTTTTAACCATGTTGTGAATTTGAGGATTTGTTCATTTTTAAGGGGAGACTTTGTTGAAATTTTTGCTCACACAAAATGGGTAATATCTTCATCGAATTATTTTTGATGATCTTGTTATTACATCTATCTATCTTTTCTTTTTTATGATAAAAGAGGAGATAAATATGATATATTTTTGGATAAAATCATTTTGGTTAAAATTTTAAATTGGCCATATATTTAGGGGGAGCATACAATATGATTTTGGATAATACGCATTTTGAGCATTTTTTTTTTATGGTTGATATGCGATTATGGTGATGATTTTGAGATATGATGATGATTTGATTACATTGTTTTATATGATATTTTGGAAATGATATCACTAAACTTATATTTGAGGTGATGCTTGTTGTTAGGGGGAGATTCACTAAGTTTTCTTTTTTATGATAAAGGGGGAGAAGAATACATGTTTTTAACATTGTAAAAATTTTTACTCTCTTTTCCATTAAGTTTTCTTTTTTATGAGGAAGGGGGAGAAGAATACATGTATTTAAATATGTTAATTTAGTAAATTGGCAAATTGTAAATGGAGCTTACATTTAGGGGGAGCAATTTGTGGAATCATTCTTTAAATACATTCAAGGTTTGTCATCATCAAAAAAGGGGAGATTGTTAGCATACATGTATCTATAATGTTGATTTTGATGATAACAAACAAGATTAAGAATTATTAAGTTTTTAAAAGCTCAAATTATTTTAAATAAATCATTATTTTCATAATATAAAGGTTTTATACTTAATGGAAAAATGATATTATGAAATTGGTTGTTTTCAATTAATGGTTTTAATTGAAAAAGTTTTGAAACTCTGGAAATGGACTTATTTGTAAAGTTTTATGACGATTTAGGCCATAGTATAATTATAGAAAGTTTTGGGAAAAACTATAATTTTAGAAAATAATTTCACTGTAGCGATTACTATAGCAAACGGCTAACCGTCTACTAAAAACGGCTAACCGATAATTTTCAGAAAGCGTGTTCTGCAAAGTATTGTTAAAATGATGATTTTGGAAAATAATGGCGAACCGTTTACTGAAAACGGTGAACCGATTATTTTCATATTGCTAACCTTGAACCGTTCAGTGAGAACGGTTAAACCAAATTCATTTTGCAGGTCTCTGGAAATTAACGGTAAACCGATAGTGACAAATGGTCAACCGTTTATTTGAAATTCAGCTCAACGGTAACTTTGACTAGAATAAATTGTTAACCGTTTACAGTTAACGGTGATCCATTTACAGGCAGACAGTCAATAACGGCTAGTTTTTTAGCTCCAACTATAAATAAGCTCAATCCAATTCAAACAAAATGAATTCCAATTATCATCATTGAGCAAAATATTGAGAATACAACTTTCTTTGAGCTTTAAATCCTTGTATTCATCTCATTCATTCACACATTGAGCTTTCATTTGTGATTAAACACATTGTGTGAGAGAAATTCATTTGTAATCCTTTTTGTAAAATCAAGTTAAAAGATTGTAAGTGTTGGGATACACTTGGGTTAATAGATTGGGGATAATCTCTTGGTCTGAAGGTCCATTGACACCTTGGAAGTCAATTCTAAGCATTTGAAGCCTTGAAGGCTTGCTTAGTGAAACCCTCAAGCCCGGTGAGCTTGGACGCGTGGACATAGGCGGGGATTGCCGAACCACGTAAAAATCATTGTGTTTGTTTTCTCTTCCCTTAATCTTTTTATTGTGCTTGATTGATTTATTTGTTATTACTTTAAATCCGTCTTAGATTTGCATTGAGTTTTGTTTTAAAATTGAATACTTTTTAATATCCCAATTCACCCCCTTCTTGGGTTGCATAACTAGAATTTCAGATAGGTGGTTAGTTTTAAAGATAATGGTTGTTGTATTCATGATAAAAGAGAACATGCATCTTGTGAAGACGAAAAACATTGAGAAAAATTGAAGCTTTCCGATTGTTTACAAATATAGAAGAAATGGGGACGGCTACAGTACATGCATGTATGTGATACATGCAAGCAATCAAAAAAGGCAAAAAGCAGAGCAATGGTTTGGTTGCCACAAACACCAAAAAAAAAAAAATAACTGGGAGCAACCGGTTGGCCCTTAAATAAATTAAATAATAATATTCAATTATAAGAAATAAAATAATAATAAAATAATCATTATTTTAATATTAAAGGACATAACAAAAAAAATTATTTTTATAATAATAAAATAGAAGTTTCAAGTCTAATGGTTAAGGTATCAACTTAATGGTCACGATTTCATGTTTATTGGTCCATTAATTTAATGATTTTCATGGTTGCAAGTTAATGATAATATATTTCATGTTTATTGCCCTCCGTTTCATGTTCCTTTGGTTTCATGTTTAATGGTTCGGGTATCAAGTTAATGGTTATGATTTCATGTTTATTGGTCTATTAATTAAATAATTTTCATGGTTGCAAGTTAATGATCTCATATTTCAGGTTTATTGCCTTAAGTTTCAAGTCCACTGGTTTCAAGTTTATTAATTTAGGTATCACGTTAATGGTCATGATTTCATATTTATTGGTCCATTAATTACATAATTTTTTCGGTTGCAAGTTAATGATCAGATGTTTCATGTTCATTGCCCTAAGTTTCAAGTTCATTAATTTAATCGTTTTTATGGTTGCAAGTTAATGATCTCATATTTTAGGTTTATTGCCTTAAATTTCAAGTTCACTGGTTTCAAGTTTATTGGTTTAGGTATCACGTTCATGGTCATGATTTCATGTTTATTGGTCCATTAATTATATAATTTTTTGGGTTGCAAGTTAATGATCATATGTTTCATATTCATGGCCCTAAGTTTCAAGTTCATTAATTTAATCATTTTTATGGTTGCAAGTTAATGATCTCATATTTCAGGTTTATTGCCTTAAGTTTCAAGTTTATTGATTTAGGTATCACGTTAATGGTCATGAGTTCATGTTTATTGGTCCATTAATTACATAATTTTTTGGGTTGCAAGTTAATGATCATATGTTTCATGTTCATTGCCCTAAGTTTCAAGTTCATTAATTTAATCATTTTTATGGTTGCAAGTTAATGATCTCATATTTTAGGTTTATTGCCTTAAGTTTCAAGTCCACTGGTTTCAAGTTTATTGATTTAGGTATCACGTTAATGGTCATGATTTCATGTTTATTGGTCCATTAATTACATAATTTTTTCAATTGCAAGTTAATGATCAGATGTTTCATGTTCATTGCCCTAAGTTTCAAGTTCATTAATTTAATCATTTTTATGGTTGCAAGTTAATGATCTCATATTTCAGGTTTATTGCCTTAAATTTCAAGTCCACTGTTTTCAAGTTTATTGGTTTATGTATCACGTTAATGGTCATGATTTCATGTTTATTGGTCCATTAATTACATAATTTTTTCGGTTGCAAGTTAATGATCAGATGTTTCATATTCATTGCCCTAAGTTTCAAGTTCATTAATTTGAACATTTTTATGGTTGCATATTAATGATCTCATATTTCAGGTTTATTGCCTTAAATTTCAAGTTCACTGGTTTCAAGTTTATTTGTTTATGTATCACGTTAATGGTCATGATTTCATGTTTATTGGTCTATTAATTATATAATTTTTTGGGTTGCAAGTTAATGATCATATGTTTCATGTTCATTGCCCTAAGTTTCAAGTTCATTAATTTAATTATTTTTATGGTTGCAAGTTAATGATCTCATATTTCAGGTTTATTACCTTAAGTTTCAAGTTCACTAGTTTCAAGTTTATTGGTTTAGGTATCACGTTAATGGTCATAATTTCATGTTTATTGGTCCATTAATTATATAATTTTTTAGGTTGCAAGTTAATGATCCGATATTTCATGTTCATGGCCCTAAGTTTCAAGTTCATTAATTTAATCATTTTTATGGTTTCAAGTTAATGATCTCATATTTCAGGTTTATTGCCTTAAATTTCAAGTCCACTGGTTTCAAGTTTATTGATGTAGGTATCACGTTAATGGTCATGATTTCATGTTTATTGGTCCATTAATTACATAATTTTTTTAGTTGCAGTTAATGATCAGATGTTTCATATTCATTGCCCTAAGTTTCAAGTTCATTAATTTAATCATTTTTGTGGTTGCAAGTTAATGATCTCATATTTCAAGTTTATTGCCTTAAATTTCAAGTTCACTGGTTTCAAGTTTATCGGTTTATGTATCAAGTTAATGGTTGTGGTTTCATATTTATTGGTCCATTAATTAAATGATTTTCAAGGTTGCAATTTAATTCTACAGGCCTCCCCCCTTTCGGGGACCGTTTGGGTGGTGGAATCGCTTCTTTCCCTTTCTTTTTTGCTCTACGTAGCCTTGAACTTGACATTTTGATTTTTCAGCGATTTGAAGAGGAATATACCAATTAAATGGAAGTTAATGATGTTTAAAAGGGATATATGGGTTAAATTTTGGTAAACATTTATCGAATAGTGAAATATTGGTGAAGTAGCAAGTGAAAGGGGTTTACAACCTAGGTTATTTCGGTTTCGACAGTTAACCAATTTTTTTTATATAAAGTTTAGCAAGACCGAGTGGTGGGAAATGATTTCTAAGATTGAATTTGGGCTATGAACTGATTATAAACGGTGGATCTTTGGAGTGAGAACGTCGGAGAGAGGATTCGACTTTTAAAAAGAGAAGCGGCTGACCGATTTTGTGAGGAAGAAGATGAACAATACCATTGGATTGAGCCCGGCTAACCTTTACAAAATAATAGGTTGACCGTTCACGGCTAGCCTTTTAATTTTAGAGGCTAGCCGTTTCCCCTCCAGTGAGCACCAAATGCGAAAACGACTAGCCTTTACATTTTAGAGGCTAGCCGTTTCTCCTCCAGTGAAAATCACATCGAAAACGGCTGACATTTAAAATTTTTTAGGCCAGTTGTTTGTGTATAAAGACGGCTAGCCTCTTTAAAATAAGCGGCTAGCCGTTTTCGATCAAAATGCTTTTTGGAGTAAAAAGGGTTAGTCGTTTACTTTATCGCGGCTAGCCTTTATCAATCCAGAGAGCATGCAACTCCAAACGGCCAGCCTCTTTATTGAAACGGCTAGACATTTTCGGGAAACATGATCTCTGGAGTGAAAAGGGCTAGTCGTTTCCCATGAAGAGGCTAGCCTTTTTCATTCCAGAGAGCATGCGAAGTGAAAAAGGCTAGCCTCTTCATTGAAACGGCTAGCCATTTTGGAGAAACATACTCTCTGGCGTGAAAAGGGCTACCCGTTTCCTACGAAGAGGCTAGCCTCTTTCATTCCAGAGAGCATGCAACTCCAAACGACTCACCGCCTTTTCACTACAAGCTAGTCAATTTAGCTTTACATGCCATATGAGTGCAGTTAATTTATTTGTATACCAACTCAGAAACCAACCAAATCCTTCCATTAATGGTGACATTAAATGTTTTAAAAACTCAACCCAAATAGCACTAAGCTTCTTATTACATGGAAGAACTAGCATATTTTACTTGAAAGATTAGGAATGATCAACGCACACCATACAATAAACTCACATAAACGTAGTCGTCTTGCCACTTAAAGTTAGTGGTTTGCCTTTTTTATTTTGAAAACTCCCCAAAATGGAATCAATTAGCCACTTTAAGTGTTAGCTGTTCGTCGTTTGTGCCCTAAAAATTACCATTTTATTAAAAACATTATGAAACTCAATCAAACCTATTTTCCAAGATTTCAAATAATACTTGTTAATTTCCAACATTATGAAAATCATATTTTATGATAGATAGAGATTTTTTTAATAGTACATTTATTATAACTTTAAAATACAGACTTTTTTTGGTTAAATTTTAGAGATAGAATATAACATTATACTTCTTCTCACAAAAATTTTTAATTTTGAAAAAATTATTCTGGTCAATTACATATTGCAAAATTAAATTTAATGTTAAAACAATGATTTTTCATTAAGGGATTATTTTAATGTAAGATGTAAGCCAATAATTCTCAAAATAATATTAAATTAAAAGATTAACAAACTTGATATTTTAGTTCTTGATTAATTATGGAGATCACTCAAAAAAGAACAAAAAGAAAAATAAAATTAAGCAAACATCAGTAAAAAAATATAGCACAAATCACAAGGTCATACAAATTTTAGACCCTGCTATTTGCAATTACATTTGGTATCATCATGATTCAATAAACAAACCCACTACCCAATGCCACCAATATCTGAAACCAAACGAGAGAAAGAAAATGCTAATGATTCAAAATAAAAGAAAAATAAGAGAATTGCTTCTGAAATCCAGGTCCTTATTGGTATCTTCTTGCTCCTTCTCCAGAAACTGCTAATAACCGATGGCTAACTCAATTCATAGCTGGATAAAACTACAGATTCTTTCTTGGAAGAGAAACAATGTTGGTAGTACTTGAAACTGAGAGCTGCACCCTAAAAACAAGTAAAAGAAGATAAAATCCCAAGAACGAATACTAGACAAAATTGCAATTGAGATAAAATACAAGGGAATCTTCCCATTTTAAAAATTAAAAAATAAAAGCAAAATGGAGATCATATTGAAATACAAATTATAGGTATATAAAACAGCAGTTAAAAGTCTTTTTACACAAACATTAGTAAAACAGTGCCAGCAAATTTCCTGGTGTTGTTTTTGCAGTATAACAGAAGCTAAACAGCACCTGGAAATTTTTTAATTATTTATTAAAAAATAATGCATAGCAAATGCGAAGAGAGACTAAAAGATGCACGATAAAGGCAATCAGTACTTAAAAAAAAACAGGGGCTAAAGAACCACTTGCTCTTTATAAAACAAAGAGGTACCAGATAATATTGGTAGATAAGTGTACCTTGCAAGCAAAACCATCTGGTTTGTATAATAACCATTCCTTTTGCAAACAAGAACCAACACAAAACTGAAACTCAAAACTAACCTCATCGTAGCTGTTGTATGGAAGGGAAAAACCAAAATCCAATAGCAAGGTTGAATTTGGGAATTTTCCATATGTTATCCATACTTGGACAATTGCACCAAGTGAAATTCACAATTATGACATGGATTAAAGGTTTAAACCCCAGAGCATGACTTTACACATTTTTATGGATATTTTCTCTACACTGAAACATGTATGAAAAGTGTGTTTGTACGTGCTGTTTCCCACAATCTATGTAGGGACTTCACAAACTGTCCAAGGACATAACATATATATATTCTTGAATCAATAACAAATATAAATATTTTTAAGCAGTAATTTCTATCTGCATACAACGATTAGATATGCAGATGCCAACCTTTAAGATGAAAGAAAAGCCATTAATGAGCCATTAAACATCAAAACTATTAATCAATGTAAAGAAAAAAAAAATTCAGCCTCGTGTTAACCAGATGGCCACATATATGTTTACAGCTGTATCCAGACAACACTAGAAGGCGGACAAGCAGGGAAAAAAAAAACACAAGAAACTGAGTATACACATCTAATACACATATATAAATAGAAGAAACATAAGTAAGTTCCAGAGAGTAATCAGAAAATTATTTTAATAGAAGAAAAGAATCATCAAAGCTGCATATGACCTCTTCTTTAGGAGCATAATCTCGATCAGTAATAACCTGCACTGACAATTCAAAGAATTAATATTAGAAATAGATATTTCCTTCAAGCCTACCAAATTTTACCAAATTAGCTCCAATAATGAAGACTTCCTACTTTATTAGGACCAGAAATAAGAGTAATGGTCAATGAGAACAAGCATCTTGTCCAGACCAATTCTGTTTTAAGTTTTAAATCAAGTTTTCCTATTGATTTTAAAAATAAAGAACAATTTATCAAACATTAGAGACCATATAGAACAAAGTTTTATTCTACTATTTGTCTCCATCACAAAGCTGGAAAATTAAGAGAAAAAGAGAGAATATACCTCTGACAATTGTTTATCCTCATCATGCAACACAACTGCTTCTGAAAGCCCATCGTGATTCAAAAAATCTGCAAATGGAATCTATAGAATAATTTAATAATTCAAAGAATTGAGCAAAATAAGGGGAAAAATTACAAATGAAGTGAACACCGAAAGTTCTATATAGATGGCATTTTTATAATATGATACCAATGATTCCCCCTTTGTGCTTCTCCATGCTCGCAACTCAACTGGTACATTCACACCAAACTAATCAAGATAACTTATTATATTTTTTATTCAAGAGTTTATTTTTAATTCAGGACTTCAGATTACAAAACAGAAATATAGGAAAATATGACAAAAGCAAGTAGAACTTCTAACACAATAAGCTATGAAAAAAAAATTCGATTAAAAAATTTTTGCATATCATTTGCAAAGTGAACAGATTATTCCATAAAGTTAGAATCTGAAACAGTATAGGATTTTCAAGCTGCAAGAAACTAAAGTGTTATCACATATTATGTTATCAAACAAAATAAAACTAATTTCCAAAATATATATGTTGAATAAAGCTATTCACCGCACGCTTAAGGCCATGCAACACATTTCATTGAATTTAATAAGCATTCGATTAGGTTGGCATATCTATCCAGACATGCACAAATAAATAAACGAAGACAGGATATATCTCAACAAAATGAGGAACAAACAATTTCAAAATCTGATTTTTAATGTTCATCCAAAAGAAAACAACCCCTAAAAATTCACACAAAAGCAAGCCCAATTTCATAATCATATTAACGAAATTTTAAAAATTGGTTCTTAGAATTTTTTGGTAGCATGTGTGATTGATTAACAACATCATACCCAATTTCTTCACGACGTTGACAAAGAATAGCGATTGCAGCTAAGAGATTGGACGTTCATGCATGTCAGTGGTGGCTGGTGGCTGGTGGTTGTGAGGGTTTGTTTAATGGCAAGGATTATCCAGCGTGCGCAAAAAAAAAAGCAAAAAAAAAAGAATTGAAAGGCTATGCAATCGACCAACAACTGTTGAAGTTTGTAAGTCAAGAATTGTACAAGAAATAAAATGAATAACCGATAAATAAATTTGAAATATAAAAAACTCTAAAAATTGAGGAAATTAAAAAAAATAATTACAAGAGATGCGTGGCGAACGAGCGACTTCTTACGGGGCACTACCACGCGATCATTGGTCAAACCCGTAAGATCAACCGCCGTAGGAGGGTTTGCTGGGCGACCACTCCTGCTCGAACTTCCATTCTCTAAATGACCAATTTCTTCACTTGCCTCCATCTTGTTCCACCATCACATCAACTGTTCTAAACTCACTGAGTCGGTTACCGAGTTAAATCGGAACCAGATTGAAATCAATGAAATCAAAATCAAAGCTTTAATGGAGTTGGCTCGGTGGTAACTGAACAGAATTTTAATAGTAACTTAAAGCCAAAAAAAATCAAATCCTTTTTAGGGTTTCGATAGGGGGTAGTTACAATGAGTGATTTTGGAGTTTCGAGTACCCAAAAACAAAAAAAAAAATCGAGTGCTTTAACGAGATTGTGAGAATTAGGGTTTATTGAAAAAGCTGAAATTAGGGTTTCAGAGACCAAACTGTTGTGATCTACGGAGACGGGAGGAAAGAGCGAGAGTTGTAACTGGTCGGTTTGGCAAAAACGGTGTCGTCTCGGTCTTTGTGCAGTTGCGGGTGGTAATGGGCGTTGAGGTTTGAAAATTCGTTGAGAGTTTCGAAGTGTTGACTGAGTGAGCGGGTCAGGGGGTTGATCATGTGCCGCCGTTCACCATTGTAGAAGTTGTGCCGCCGTTCATTGTGCCGTTCACCATTGCCGAAGAAGAAGAGAAAAGAAAACTAGCTTTGCGTGAGGTGAGAGCTTTTTTCTTTTTCTTTTTCTTTTTTCACACAAATATATATAGCCGGTTGGGATGTGTGCCTGTTACCGTTTCTATAGGTTTCAGGTTTTGTGAAACATTTTAATTATTTATTAATTAAACTCATCTCAACCGTTGGATTCGATATATTCAATCCAACAGTCATCTTTTATGCATGTATCACATACAGGTATTGTAGCATCAGCCAGAAGAAATATAGCTGTCAAAGTAGACAATCTTGAAGAATCATGGTTATGGCATAGAAGATTTGGGCATTTAACTTTCCATAGACACAAATTGGGCTTTCTCAAAATAATATGGCTGGGTGGCTGCCTAGTTGCATTAAAGACAATGAAGGAGTTTTTTAAGATTGTGCACTTGGAAAGCATCACTGACAACGTTTTCCAAAAGAGTCCAGCAAAGAAAGCACTTTAATTAGTTCACATGGATGTTTGTGGACCTATATCTACACTCTCCCATGGTAAAAATAGGTACTTTATTTTATTTATTGATATTTTTATTAGAATGATAAGTATTTTTTATGAAGCAAAAATTTAAAGTTTTTATTATTTTTAAGAAATTTAAAAGTTTCATTGAAAAATAAAGTGAAAATTATATAAAGATTTCGAGAAATGATAGAGGTAAAAAATATAATTTAAGAAAATTTGATAAGTTCTGTGAAGATGAGGGTGTTGAAAGACAACTTACTATTAGTTATACTCCACAACAAAATGAGATATCTGAGAGGAAAAATCTATTCGAAAGGAAAAGTCAAACGGTGATGGAGATGGCCAAAGTCAATGCTTCGTGAAAAGGGGCTACCTAAAACATTTTGGGTTAAAACAATTTATATGGCTATGTATTTAATAAATAGGTGCCCAACAAAAGAACTTCAAAATCAAACACCAATTGAAGCTTGGAGAGGAAGAAAGCTACATGTAAGACATCTCAAAGTGTTTGGTTGTATTTGCCACTCACAAATTTCAAAAGAAAAGAGACATAAACTTGATGAGGTAAGTGAAAAGTGTATTTTTACAAGCTATATAGCTCACAATCTATAAGTTATAGATTGTATAGTTTAAATACTAACAAGATTGTCATAAGCTGTGATGTGTTATTTGATGAAAAAGCAACATTGAATTAAGGGCAAAGAAAAGGTGAACAAAAGGTTGTTAATGTGGAAAAAATTAAAAAAAAAACAATTGATCTTTGATATTGAAACAATGAAAATTCATCTCAAGTATCTCCACCATCAAGTCCATTGTCAGCATCAAGACTCATCAAGTTCGTCTACAAGTCCAAGCAAAATGAAGAATTGGGATGATACTTATGGAAAATATAACTGAAATACAAGTTATGCAACCCAAGAGGGGGGTGAATTGGGTATTTAAAAATTAAACAAGCAAATTACACAATAATTCAATCTAATGCCTTAATGAAATCGAAAGCATTAAATTCAATAAATCAAAAAAATAAAAGAACAAGGGAAGAGAAAACAAACATGAGCATTTTTATGTGGTACGGCAATCCCCGCCTACGTCCATGCCTCCAAGAACATCAGGCTTAAGGATTTCACTATCCAAGCCTCCCAAGGCTTCAACACTTACAATTGACTTCCAAGGCGTCAATGAGCCTTTACAACAAGAGATTAACCTCAATCTCTTAACCCAAGTGTATCCTAACACTTACAACCTCTCAATTTGATTTTACAAAAAGGATTACAAAAATTTCTCTCACACAATGTGTTTGAATACAAACGAAAGATCAATATGTGTGAATAAATGAAATGAATACAAAGTTTATGCTCTTAGATTTGCAGAGAATTGCTCAAAATATCAATGGTTGCATAATCTAAAATGAATTTGATTTGAGCCAACTTATAGTTGAGGAAGAAAACTAGTCGTTATTGACTTTCTGGTGATAACCGGCTTGCCGCTTTTGTGAATCCGGTTAGCCACTTCATGTTACCGTTATGTTCAAAAATTTGGATTTTTGCACATCCGGTATGCCGCTTTCATGAATTTGGTTAGCCGCTTTCATTCCAAAGAGTTTATGCCCATAACCGGATTGCCGCTTTGTAACATCTGGTTAGCCGCTTTGCTATAGTGCCTGCTACAGTGAACTATTTTTTAAATTTATAGTTTTATCCCAAAACTTTCTATAACTGTATTATGGTGCAAAACGTTATGAATAGTTGCAAATAGGTCCAATTTCAGAATTTCTAAATAATATTTGTTATTCCCAAAATTTTTTGAAATTATTATATGACCCAAATATATGGAAATTATAGTTTGGCCCAAAATGTTTGAAATATTTTCAAATGAGCCCAAATATAGAATTTAAAACAATACTTATTAAAATCAAACTTTTTTCATTTTAGTCCATATTAATTTCTTGTTTTAAAAGCATAATGTGTAATTCTTTATTTATCCAAAACATGTGGTTTGTTATCATCAAAACCAACATTTATAGCTATATAGGCTAACAATCTCCCTCTTTTTGATGATGATAAACACATTAAAAAAAATTGATTTAGTTATGAAAAAACTCCCCCTTAATCAATGCAAGGTTAAAAAACTGATTTGAAAAAGATGAAAAAGATTTAAAAGACTCATCCTGCATAAATGCATATGAATAATTTTTATAACAAATGAATTTTCCCCCCTTTACATATCATATCTCCCCCTTCAGCATCAAAAAGAGTAAAAAGCTCCCCTTATCGATCATCAAAAACTCAAATCAAGCATATTAGTTCCACATGATCTAAAACATAAGTGAAAAACATAACCAACCATCATATGAAATCCACATAATCCAAAACAAATACATAATCCAACATAACAAACATCCATATAATGTAAATGAAAATAAAAGAACATAAAACGGTAATGCAATGTTGGTGTGTCCAAATACAAGCATAAGAGACTATGAAGGTGGTGAGGATGGTGGTGATGGAGGTGGATACGGATATGGAATGCTGAAGTGCTCAAAGAGGATGCGTTGTCCATGAATGAGTTGCTGTTGCTGCTGCTATGAGAGTCAGTGGTGCTCTCCAAGAATGTGCTGCTGAAAATCGGTCTGTCGCACAGAGGGGGTCCTCACCTCATCCATAAGCTGCTGAAGAGTAACTTTTTCAAAAGCAGGAGGCTTTGAACATAGTAAAGCAGGTGTAGAAGTAGACACTAGATGGTCTCGACGTCGACGCTGGCCCTGGAATGGAAGCGAGAAATCAGGAAGTTGATTAGCCAGAACCACATCGTTGAGTCGCCGATCATCACTCGGAGCAAGAAAAGTATACTTATTGTCAGAAATTCTTACCGAAGCTCCATTATGTCAGTCAAATCTAAGGCACTAACAGCTTTACCCCTGATGCTCTTAGATGGACTACACGATGGTTCATGGATAGGTACCTTAAAGTGTTTAAGGATCCGAGTGATAAAATGACCATATAGAAGAGAACGGGTAATCAATTTAGGAATAGAAAGCATGGTTCGGACAATGGAGTATCTTATGTCAACTGGACAACGTCTAAGAATACAATCAATCAAGGCAACATCCATATGGGAAACCTCATCCAAATGGCCTGATCTAGGAAGCACAATACTCTGAATAAAAAAAAGTATTATCCGAGTTTGAGGACAAAGACATTGGGTGTGGAAATGGATAGTACAATCATCATCCAAAAGGCCAATACGACGACATATATTCTTAACAGCGTCAATATGAACATAATCATCAATATTGGGAGATTTCCTAGGTGAAAAGATTTCTAGGCCATCATCGGAGGTTCCTAGTATAGAGTTCAATTACGAATCATCAAATTCAATCGAAACTCTTCCAACTTTGGTGATTACTTGATTCTCTTTCTCCGCGGAAGTATCCATATTCGAGTAAAATACTTTCACCAAGTCGGGATATACATTTTCTTCAATCATAAGGGCATTTATCCAACCAACATCTTCCAATAATTGAAATAAATTTCTATCACTAATATTAAGAGTACGAAGCCAATTCGGTAAAACGAAAAATGTAGGGAGTACCTCACGAGTCATGCAATTATTGTGAAATTGTTTGACTAAATGCTTGGCTGAAAAATGCATGGACTCGAAGGTGGACTGATTGGAGGAACCTCCGGCTCTTTGCCTTTTCCTTGAACCGGCCACGAAGTGGACATAATGATTTTGAGTAATTTGAAGTCAAAAGAAGTAATGGGAAAGAAGATGATAAGGATTAAAAAAGATTTTGTGATGCAATTTGGTTAAAAAATGGCTTAAGAAGATCAAATCTAATGAGAGAAATTTTTGTTTGAAAACCTAGGTTTGATTCGGATCTAGTGAGTTTGATGGTGAAAATGGATTTCGAAGATGATTTTGGACTCAAGAATGGATAGGGAATGAGTTTTATGAATTAATTTGGATTGAAAACCGATGAGAATGATGGATTTTGGAGTGAGAAAGAGAGAAGATGGAAACAGCTTTTAAGGAGAAGAAAATCTGGTTTACCGAAAGAGGAAGGAGAAGATGAACATATGCACGAATTCGGTTAACTGGATAGGACGAAGCGGTTTTCCGATTTGTGTCCAGAATGGTTGAACTTGAATCCGGTTTTTCAGTATTTATAACCGGTTAACCAATTGTGGGCAGTGGGTGCAGAACGCGAATTCGGTTTGCTGGATCTCATAACCGGCTATCCAGTTGAGTCCAATAAGCATTACACGCAAATTCAGTTTTCCAGTTGACAATAACTAGCTGGCTGAATTGTTCTAGCAAGCACCAAACCAAATCCGGTTTTCCGGTTTCATAACCGGCTGACTGGTTGAGAAAATAAGACAATAAAAGAGGCTTACCGGTTTTTCATTATCCGGTTATCCGGTTTGGGTCCAGTAAGCAACAATAAGAGAAACGGCTTTCCGGTTGATTAGAAGCGGTATATTGGTTAAGCTTTGGAGAAAATTTTTGAAGTTTAGTAATCTCTTAGACCTGTATTACACACACTGTTGGTGTATAATTTCTAATGCTATTGGTGTCAATGTGCAAGTGTACACAACAAGTAATAAAGTGATGAGTATTCAAGATCGTCTCCACAAGGATTGATGTTATCAGATTTGCTACAACAATCTTAATAGTGCAGATTTTGTGCTAAAATAAAATAAACAATTAATGAAACTAATGTACTAATTAAAATAAAAACGCAATAAATAAAATGCAACAAAGTAAACTATCACGTCAAGTTCAAGGATAAAACTAATGGGAATATATAATAGTTGAGAGAATAAACTCTCCTAATGGTCTTGACTATTTTCTAATAGTTGGCTTGGTTGCTGCAGTATTTGCTACAGCACTGGGCAGAATACTTATGTATCATCAGCCGTCGTATGTTGGATATCTTATATCTATATACAACCTAACAGTGATCAGTTGTTATGCCAACATAAGATATAACATTACACGCTTAGGTTCTATTTACCCTACACGGTGAATCCCTATGTCTAGTTCATCACTAATTTTAGATTAAGCATGGCTCTTTTGGGATAAGTTAAACTCAATCTAGGAAACTCAATCTAAAACCAAGTATTGCTCTGATATGTTCCACTAAGATAGGGTCTTTTTGCGGCTCTCCCTTAGCTATTATCATTAAATGAGTGATCAACCGAAATAATGAATAAAAATAAATACTATCAAAACAAACTGCTACAGCAAACATACAACACCACATATTTCCAGTCAATAAACCATCAAGATTGTTTATCACTCAACTACCAATAAATTTAGTTCATGTTTTGCAAAAGAAAAATAAAGAACAAAGTTTCAACCATGAAACACATCCCCATAAATAAATAGAAAACAAAAAAGCAAGAGAAGAATAAGAAGGATTGAGCTCCCAATTGATTTCTGTAAATTCTCCTCTTGTGCAACCCTTAATTTCTCTCTTGAATCTTGTTTTTCTTTTGTTTCTTTGTGTTTTTCTCCTTGGGTGACGGCCCTCTCTAATCCTTATGATGTGTGCTTCTTTTATAGTTGAAAATTAGGGTAAACGGAAGCCTAAGGCGCGCATAAGTCAGATTAAGAAACTGCAGATCACAATTCTACAAGTATCCCGCACGGAATTTTTTATGTCGTTGTTCCAAGATTGCTACAGCAATGGCTGCTACAGCAATGGCTGCTACAGCAACTGCATTGTTCCAGATTTGTTTCAATTCTTTTATAGCCATGTTCTTCCTCCTTTTTGCCAGCCTATTGCATCAGCATTCCTTCCATGAATTATAAGCTTCTGGAAACCTACAATTATGCACACAATTTGAGCACAAATTATTTTAAATTAAGTAAAACTTATTAAGACTAAACTAAAATGAATGTTTATGCAAAATGTAACAAAAATGCAATAAAAACACATCATTTACTCTCTAAGTGATCTTGATTTAAGTCTAGAATTGCCATAATAACTCTCTCACACACCAATTTATTTTTGGCTTAAAAATTGATCAATTTTTAAATTATTTTGAGATTCAAAATTTTTCAATAAGCCATTTAATTCATGAAACATAAATCCATACAATAACAAACATATCAAGCCATTTAATTCATGAAGCATAAATCTATACAATAACAAACATATCAACTTAATAAAAAAAAATTAAAATAAAAATAAAAAGTAATTCAATATGCAACATTCATCATTCGAAGCTCATGTCTTATCTTTATAAATTGCTCTTCACTAATAGGTTTTGTAAAGATATCCGCAAGTTGATTTTCAGTAGAAATAAATTTAATCACAACATCTCCTTTTTTAACATGATATCTAAGAAAATGATGTCTAATTTCTATATGCTTAGTCCTAGAATGTTAAATGGGATTCTTGGATAGATTAATAGCACTAGTATTGTCACACAAGATAGGTATTTGATCAAGATTAATACCATAGTCTCTAAGGGTTTGTTTCATCCAAAGGGCTTGTGCACAACAATTACCTGTGGCAATATATTCGGCATCGGTGGTTGAAAGTGCAACCAATTTTTGTTTCTTACTAAACCAAGAGACAAGTGAATGACCTAGGAAGTGACATGTTCAACTAGTACTTTTTCTATCAACCTTATATCCGGCAAAGTCGGCATCCGAATAACAAGTCAATATGAGTTCCCCTAGGACACCAAAGGCCAAGATTGATGGTGCCAATCAAATATCGAAAAATTCGTTTGACAGCAAGCAAATGTGACTCTTTAGGGCAAGATTGAAATCTAGCACACATGCATACACTAAACATAATATCAGGCCTACTGGCAGTCAAGTAGAGCAAGGATCTGATCATACCTCAATATGTCTTGATGTCAACCTCTTTACCCTTCTCATCTTTATCCAGCTTGATGGTAGTACTCATTGGAGTGCTTTTTGCAGTTCCATTATCATAGCCAAATCTTTTGAGTAGATCTTTCGCATACTTGGCTTGATTTATGAAAATTCCAACCTCATCTTGTTTTATTTGCAATCCAAGGAAGTACTTCAACTCTCCTATCATACTCATCTCAAATTCTTTACTCATACAAGATGAAAATTCCTTACACATAGACTCATTAGTAGAACCAAGTATAATATCATCAACATAGATTTGAACAATAAGTATATCTTGGTTCTTATGCTTAACAAAAAGAGTGGTGTCCACTTTTCCTATCGAAAAATTGTTATCTAATAAGAAGTTTTTAAGCTTATCATACCATGCGCTGGGTGCTTGTTTTAATCCATATAATGCCTTAGACAACTTATACACATGATTTGGAAATTTTTCATTTTCAAAACCAGGGGGTTGTTTCACATAAACTTCCTCCATTATATAACCATTTACGAAAACACTCTTGACGCCTATTTGAAATAAAATAAAATTTTTATGATATGCAAAGGCTAAGAGCATTCTAATGGATTATACTCTAGCTACAGGTGCAAATGTTTCATCAAAATCAATTCCTTTTTCTTGGTTGTATCCTTGAGCCACTAATCTAGCTTTATTTCTCACAACTACACCAGATTCATCTTTTTTTTTAAATACCCATTTGGTACCTATAATAGATTGATGTTCTAGTTTAGGAACTAATTCCCACACATTATTTCTCTCAAATTGATTCAACTCCTCTTGCATTGCCATAATCCAAGACTCATCATTTTCCGCATCCGCAAAGGAATTTGGTTCAACTTGAGAAATAAATGTAGCATGCTCACATGCGTTTCTAATTGATGATCTGGTTGTAATACCTCTTGAAGGATCACTTAAAATTAAATCCTTAGGATGAGAAGAAACATACCTTCACTCATTGGGAGTATTTGAGAAATACCTTCTTGTTGCTCCATATTTGTTTGTTCTTCTTGTCTATCCTCTTGATTTTCTTGTGGTGCATTCTCTTGTTTATCTTTTGATGATTCTTCTTGTAACTCTCCATCTACATCATCATTAACAACTCCTTTCCCATAGAGGAGGGGTTAGATTAATCAAACGTAACATGCATGGATTCTTCCACAACTAAAGTTCTTTTGTTATAAACTCTATAAGCTTTGCTTGAGTTTGAATACCCGAGAAAGATGCCAACATTAGATTTTGGATTAAATTTACCAAGATTATCTTTTGTATTCAAAATAAAATATTTGCATCCAAAAACTTTGAAATAACCAATGTTGGGTTTTCTATCTTTCCAAAGCTCATAGGGAGTTTTATTGAGATGAGGTCTAATCAACACCCGATTTAAAACATAACAAGCGGTGTTGACGGCTTCGGCGTAAAAATATTTTGGTAATGCATTTTTATTCAACATGGTCCTAGCCATTTCTTGAATAGATCAATTCTTTCTCTCAACAACCCCATTTTATTGTGGAGTCTTAGGTGATGAAAATTAATGCTCAATGCCAAAATTACTACAAAAATTTTCAAATGCATAATTTTCAAATTCTCTACCATGATCACTTCTAATACAAGTAATAGAATAATCTCTTTCATTTTGAACTTTCTTACAAAATACTTTAAAAACATCAAGAACATCATCCTTATTTGCTAAGAATAATGCCCATGTGTATCTTAAAAAATCATCAACAATTACAAAGGCATAATACTTTCCACTTAGACTAGCATATCTTGAAGGTCTAAATAAATCTATATGAAGTAGTTGAAGAGGTTTTGAAGTGGAAATATGATTTTTGCTTTTGAACGAGGTTTTGATTTGTTTACCGAATTGACATGCTTCACAAATTTTATCCTTTTGAAAACCGATTTTTGAAAGACCTTTAACTAAATCATTTTTCCAAATTTTTTAAATCAAATCCATGTTTGCATGTCCTAGACTTCTATGCCATAGCCACCCATCATCATGCAATGGCAGAAAAACATTTATCATGATTGGATGCACACTCTATATCAATTGTATAAATATTACCACATCTATTTCCAACAAACAAAATTTTCCCATCACAAGCATTCTCAATAACACATTTGGATTTATCAAAAACAACTTTATAACCTTTGTCATATAGTTGACTAATGCTAATCAAATTGTGTTTCAAACTTTCAACCAAACACACATTTTCAATTAGAGTTGAGGTAACTTTACCGACATTGCCAATTCTGAGAATTTTTCCTTTTGAGTTGTCTCAAAAGATACATCTCCACTATTTTCGATTTTGGTGAAACTTGAGAACCATGCATAGTTTCCAGCCATATGCCTTGAACAACCGTTATCCAAGTACCTTAAGTTTTAGGTACCCAAACCTTTTTGGGTCCTTAAGTGTTAGTAATGGTTTCTTTTGGAACCCAAATACATTTTACACCATAATATGCATTTCTTTTCACTGGACATCTATTTTTCGTATGCCCATCTTAGTTACAATAATGATATACAATCTTATGATCACTAGTAGAGGTAGCTTTAACAAAGTAATTCTTATAATACTTTTGCTTCAAGTTAGGCTTATACCCAAGTCCTCCTTAATCAAATACACATTTTTTAGAGTTAAGCATGTTATCCAACATCTTTTGTTCATTTGTAAATTTTAACACAATTTCATTAACTCATTATTCTTCTTCTTAAGAACTTCATTCTCTTTTATCAATTCATCAACATGCGATTTTTCATGCTCATATGAAGTACTTTGTTTTCCTTTAAAAGATGCACTCCTATTATGCAACATTTTATTGTCTAATTCTAATTCCTTTATCTTTTCATTCAATGAGTCATTGCATTTTTGCAGGCTATCATTTTCATTTGTAAGTTCTAGCATTTTCTTTTTAAGGCATGCATTCTTTTTACCAAGTGTCATCAATTCATCATGCAATTCTTTAAGAGCATCATATAATTCATCATAGGTAGGATCACTTACTTCATTGTGATAATCATTATCTCCTATTGCCATAAGTGCTAGGTTTGATACTTCTTGCGGCTCTTCTTCATCACTTGAATCTTCCTCGCTATCATCCCAAGTAGCAACCATGGCTTTCTCCTTGAGTTTGTTGAGAAGTGGACACTCCGTTCTTATATGGCCAAGCTTCTTGCATTTATAGCAAATGATTACCTCTTTCTTCTCCTTTTAGTTCTTGAGGTTTCTAAATTTTCTTCGCTCACCGGTTTTCTTGAAATATTTCTTGAACCTCCTTGCTAGCATAACCAACTCCTCATCATCTTACTCATTTTCCCCATCACTTTCATATTTTGTGGCTTTGAGAGTAATATTTTTCTTCTTCTCCTCATTGCCTTTTTCGGCTGCCAAGTCTTCCTCATAAGAAATAAGATAACCAATAGGTAAGATGTTTAAATCTTTAGCTTCCTCAATAATAGTTCTTTTTTGTCTCCATTCCTTAGATAGCGACCTAATGATTTTCTTAACTTTCTCGCTATTTGAAAAGTCTTTCCTAGGGCTCCTAGAGTGTTTACTATGTTTGTAAATCTACTATACATAGAATACACACTCTCATTTTGTTCCATTTGGAAAAATTCATATTGTCAAGTGTACCTACTAATTTTAGACTCTTTCACTTGATTCATGCCTACATAAACAACTTCAAGTTTGTGCCAAATTTCATTAGCACTTTCACAACTAGATACTCTATGAAATCTTTTCTTATCCAGTGCACAAAACAAGGCATTCATAACTTTGGAATTTAGAGAAGCTTTTCTCTTTTCCAATTCATTCCATTCCCGTGAAGGTTTTGGAATATCTTCCCCGACTTCATTTTTAGTCAAAGGCATAAATGGACCATCACAAACAACTTCCCAAATTTCATAATCTAGTGCTTGTAAATAAATTATCATCCTAGTTTTTCAATACGGGTAGTCATTTCCGTCAAAGAAAAGTGGTCTAGTTGTGCATTGTCCTTCCCTAAAGGTTGAGTCATATTGGGTTGCCATTGATCTTTGGCTTTAGACGGTTAAGTCTAAACAAGAGCACCTCACTCTGATACCAAATGAAATACAAGTTATGCAACCCAAGAGGGGGGGTGAATTGAGTATTTAAACATTAAGCAAGCAAATCACACAATACTTCAATCTAATGCCTTAATGAAATCGAAAGCAATAAATTCAATAAATCACAAAAATAAAAGAGTAAGGGAAGAGAAAACAAACACGAGGATTTCACTATCCAAACCTCTCATGGCTTCAAACACTCACAATTGACTTCTAAGATGTCAATGAACCTTTATAACAAGAGATTATCCCCAATCTCTTAACCCAAGTGTATCCCAACACTTACAACCTTTCAATTTGATTTTACAAAAAAGATTACCAAAATTTCTCTTACATAATGTGTTTGAATACAAACGAAAGCTCAATATGTGTAAATAAATGAAATGAATACAAAGTTTATGCTCTTATATTTGCAGAGAATTGCTCAAAATATCAATGGTTGCATAATCTAAAATTATTTTTATTTGAACCAATTTATAGTTGAGGAAGAAAACTAGCCGTTATTGACTTTCTGGTGATAACTGGCTTGTCGCTTTTGTGAATCGAGTTAGTTGCTTCATGTTACCGTTATGTTCAAAAATTTGAATTTTTGCACATCTGGTATGCCGTTTTCATGACTTCGGTTAGCCGCTTTGCTACAATGCCAGCTACAGTTAACTATTTTTTAAATTTATAGTTTTACCCTAAAACTTTTTATAACTGTATTATGGCCCAAAACATTATGAATAGTTACAAATAGGTCCAATTTCAGAATTTCTAAATAATACTTGTTATTTGCCAAAAATTTTTGAAATTATTATATGACCCAAATATATGGAAATTATAGTATGGTTCAAAACGTTTTAAATATTTTCAAATAAGCCCAAATATAAAATTTAAAACAATACTTATTAAAATCAAACTTTTTCATTTTAATCCATATTAATTTCTTGTTTTAAAAGCATAATGTGTAATTCTTTGTTTATCCAAAACATGTGGTTTGTTATCATCAAAATCAACATTTATACCCATATAGGCTAATAGTAACTTGTGTGCCTTCGAACCAAAAAATGATTCAATAAAAGCAAGAGTGAACTCACTTTATATGTGAAGTGCCAAGGTATGTCTGAAATTTGTTGCTCTTTATGTTGATGACTTGATTTTGCTGACAACAATGGGAAAATAATTGAAGAATTCGAAATGGAGATGATGAAAAGTATGAACTGAACGACATGGGTATGTTGCATTATTTTCTTGGCATTGAAATTTATCAAGAGGATGATGGAGTATTTATTTGCCAAAAGAAATTACTGAAATTATTCTTAAGAAATTTGGGATGTATGGCTGCAATCCAGTGTCAACACCCCTTATAGTAACTAAAAAATTAATCTAAAAATTAATGAAGATAAAAGGAGGAGGTTCATGAGACCCATTATAAAAGTTTAATTGGGAACTTATTTTATCTCAAAGCCTCAAGATCCGACATCACTTTTTCCTCAAGTTTGCTGTCAAGGTTTATCCAAGTACCAAGCCATATGCATCTTTGGGGAGCAAGAAGAGTGCTATGATACTTACATGGAACAATGAATTATAGCTTGAAATTTAATAGATATATAAATGTGAAGTTAATTTCTTTTTTTGATAGTGATTGGGGTGGCTATCTTAATGATATGAAAAGCATTTCGGGTTATGCTTTTTCACTTGGTTCTAATATAATTTCTTGGGTGTCGAAAAAGCAACAAACAATGGTATTATCCACGGCTGAAGCTAAATATATTTCAGCTTCATTGGCAACTTCTCAAGATATTTGACTACGAAGAATTTTAGGAGACATCCAGGAAAAGCAAGATGAAGGTACAAAATTATTTTGTGACAACAAATTAACTATAGACATGGCAAAGAATTCAGTTTATCATAGCAAAACAAGATACAAAAGCATCAAGTATCATTTCATACGAGAGGCAATTGGTAATGGAGACATTCAGCTCAAGCATTACAAGTCTGAAGAGCAGGTGGCTAATATATTCACAAGGGCTCTGCCAAAAGTGAAATTCCATCGAATAAGGAAAGTTGAAGAACATCACATCAAAGGGAGAATGTTAATTAACGTGATGTTCAAGTTTACTTAATCCTAGTCATATTAGGAATCCTAATTTGCTATTAAGTCATATTAGATTAATTTCTTATTGTCAAAGGATTGAACTTTGAAGCTAGTATATACATGTCTGAATTGTAAGACTAAGTTAGCCAACAAATAAAAATAGAAAATCTTTCTCCTTCCTCTGTCATACGTGCTCTGTTCTCTATTATTTTTCTGGTTTTTTTGGTTCCTTGACACAAGTTATTCAAACAAATAACCAACACTCTGAATCATCGGTGCAAATGTCTAATAATACTTGTTGGCATTGTAAGTACTCTCCAATACAACAACATCACCATAAACTTCATAAACTTTCTAGATACTGCACCACCCAAAAAATTATATAATGAGTACTACGATCCTCATTATCTATCTTTATTTTAAAATTAAATGCATAGTTCTTTTCTTATTCTGATTGAAAATGCTTATGTAACATATTTTCATCATGTCCTTTCACCTGACTATGCAAATCTCTTCAATTACTGAAGATCCTTCGACTAAATTCCATTTTTCTTGATGCCCCCAGCTTGCACCTCAAGAATGATAAATTGTTGATGAACAGGGATATTCACAGATGAAAGTTGCTGTGTAAGTAATATTTTTTAGCATTGATTTCATATATGACGGTGATACCTTAAACAAACGTATTATTTAAGGGTTGTCAGTGAGTGATTGTGCTATCTGAACATGCTAATAAAAATTTGTTTGAGTTTACTGTTCTTGAACCTCCTGTGACTTAGTGCTCCTCACCAGCCTTTCCACATTGATCCCGTCTTTATAACATTGCCATTATTTTTAATAAAAACTAATCAAACAAATATTAGATTATAAACTTTAAAAACAAATAGTGAATAATGCTACTAACTTTTTTTAAACTAAACAAATCGTGAAATTTATTAAATAATGGTCAGATGTACACTTAGTTAAGGACGTAGTGAGCCTTACTCTTTAGTGAATATAAAATTAATGTATTAAAGTAAAAAATTACACGAAATGACTACTGAAACAGCTAATTAAAATTATAATAAAAGGATCCATTAGTATCATTAAACAACATGCAATTAATATACGAAGGAGGATGGTCAAGGCAAGTAAAAGCAGTGTTTATACCTAAAAGAATGCCGAAATTCACCCAAAAAGGAGCCAATTTCGTCTCTCTAAACTCCAGCTACAGTACAAGCTCCTAAGTTACCTTTTGACAGCCCATCAGAGTTCACTTTAATCCACCTCGGTTTAGGGGGCTTGCATTTCAAAATTGAAACTTTTGGAGAACGATCAAGCGAGAACGGTAAACTAAGTTCACTCATATTGGCTTTGTCTTTCCCATTACGAAAAGATACCATTAGAGCACGACAAAGGACTGATTTCTGTAATTAAATAATGAATGGGTTCTTAACTCCAATTATAGTTTTTTTAAAAGCTCAAAGCATTCTCTACACACTCTAGTTCACATAAAGTATCTTCTATCCTATTCCACTCATATAATGAATAAAAAAACTTAGCGCAAGCTTAAATTGGCTATGCCAAGAACCCTTTTATAAATAACCGTAAGATATAACTTAAGACTCTTAAGCTGTCACTACTAAACAACTGAGATTAACACAACTCCTTCACTTCCTTCCATCAAATAAGAAATTATACACTTTAATTTATGGCTTAATTAAATAACACCATCTCTTAGATGGGTAATAGTTACAATTTTATTTACTTTGTTCAGCTAACTAACCGATATCACGTGGACCATATATTGTAAATTCTTACACTATCACACTTGCTACACATGATAAATAAAGTAATTGTAAATGACAAACTCACAACTTGACATGGGCAATGAACTTTAGACTACCAATATACGAACTTTATTAACTTAATAGAAAATACCGACAAATGAATTATGGCGGTCATATTTTCAATAAAGATAACATCGCTTTCGATGTATTACAAGTATGAGACTTTCTAAGTGCAATCCACAAACTTCATGGATGAGCTTTTATAAATGATTTGGGGTCCAACCTAATTAGTCCCAATGGACTATATAAAAAAAAAAAATCCTTCATTTGCACAAATAACGAAACTTAAAAATATGGATTACATATGCAACGGAAATAGTATAATTATAATCCATTATAAAAATGTCATTCTATATCTTCTTGCATTATATTATTTATCAAAATATGTTAAGATACTTGGCCATTCTCAAGATTTTTGATATCTTTTTTGACACCATCAAATCAAAGAATGCAATAATGACATTGAACATATATAGCATTGGCTCAACTCCACTAAAATAAAATTTGAATTTATAAATAATATGTCTAACATTAAAATAAATGGAAGACATAAATCAATATTCAAATCTCAAAACAAAAGACTTAACTGTATTCACATGCATAATTACGTATTCCAATTATTAGGTAAAACAACAAAATATTCTTAAAACAACTTAAATACACAATTTCAAGATGAGAACATTTTATCGAAGGAAAAACTAATTGTTAAAAATGATAAAATTTCAACACTCACACATTCTTCTCACCGTTAATGGTCGCAATATTTCAGACTCCAAAATTAGAGCATAAACTTTTATGTATAATTAATTATATTAAGGGAAATTATCATTGCACTACCTCTTTTTTGTCTTATGTTGATCCAACTACCAAAAAATTCTAACATGTTCTCTGCACCACTTTTTTTTTTTTAATTTATATCAACTAGCCACTTTTTAACCAACACCGTTAAATAATTTAAATAAATGATAATTTTACCCCTAAATAAATTAAAAGACCATTTTATTTTACAAAAACTTTGAAAAATATGAAAATTATAATTATAAAAATACCCCTAAATTTAATAAAAAAATAAATCTCAAACAAAGGTGTTCATTTGATTTTTATTTAATTTAGATTTTGCAAAATTTTAATAATTATTTTTATTAAAAAATTATAATTTTGCAAAATTTTAATAATTTAAGGGATTTTTATTAAATCCCAAAATTTTGTAATTATTTTTATAATTATAATTTTTATTTAGATTTTTATTAAAAATAAAAATTCTAATTTTGGGATTTATTTTTTATTAAATTTAGGGGTATTTTTATAATTATAATTTTCTTATTTTTCAAAGTTTTTGTAAAATAAAATGGTCTTTTAATTAATTTAGGGGTAAAATTATCATTTCATTTAAATTATTTAACGGTGTTAGTTAAAAAGTAGCTAGTTGATACAAATTTAAAAAAAAAAAAAAGTGGTGCAGAGAACATGTTAGAATTTTTTGGTGGTTGGATGAACATAAGACAAAAAAGAGGTGGTGCAGCGATAATTTCCCTTATATTAATATATAGCTCCAATTAGTAACATCTCTATGCGAGCAAATCATGTCATGCTAGCTTGAATTGGATTACTCTAAGCACCCATCTCTATTAATGTAATTACTTCTGGATTTAGAGGACCTAATTGAACTACCATTATTCTATGCTCTCAACAAAAGTGCCAACATAGGCACGTAGACCATTATAAATATATTTGTGATAATAACTACATAATGAAAGTGTTGTAAACAGATTCATAATACTCCATTTGTGACATGCAACGGATCTAAGGTTGGTAAAATGCGGGTCTCGATCCAGGTATGGTAATGCCTAGACTTGACCTGGATTTAACTGCCAAGTTTTTTAATGCAAGTTTTTGTACCTGGAATTGATTTTTTTAATGTTATAAATGCGCAAATTTTAAATTTTTTTTGTAAGTTTATAATTTATAAATTTATTTCAATAAAATTAGACATGAAAATATGAACTTTATGTTAACATATATGTTTCATAATGTTGATTTTGATGATAACAAACAAGATTAAAAATGATTAATCTTTTAAGCTCAAATTGTAAGGGAAGCTTAAATTTAGGGGGAGCAATTTGTGCAATCATTCTTTAAAAACATGAAAAATTTGTCATCATCAAAAAATGGGAGATTGTTAACATTTATGTATCCATAATGTTGATTTTGATGATAACAAACAAAATTAAGAAAGATTAAGTTTTTTAAAAGCTCAAATTATTTTTTATACATTTTAAATAAATCATTATTTTCAAATTATAAAAGTTTTATATTTAATGGCAAAATGATTTTATAAAATTGGTTGTTTTTCAAGTTTATGGTCTAATTGAAAGAGTTTTGAAAACTTTGAAATCAACATTTATTGCTTAGAATTCTGAAGGACTTATTTGAAAAGTTTCATAGTGTTTTGGGTGATATCATAATTTAAGAAATTTTTGGGAATAACGAGTATTATTTAGAAATTATGAAATTGGACCTTTTTGCAAAGTTTTATGACGTTTTGGGCCATATCGTAATTCTATAAAGTTTTGGGCCAAACAGTATGTTTGGAAAATAGTTTACTGTAGCAGTCACTGTAGCAAGCGGCTAATCGGATTTGACAAGCGGCAGACCAAATTTTGGGCAGTAGCTTATTGGAATGAAAGCGGCTAACTGAATTTTGAAAGCAGCATGCCGGATGTTCTAAAATTCAAATATTTGCTGTAACGGTAACATAAAAGCGGCTAACCGGATTCACAAAGTGGCAAGCCGGTTATCACTAAAAAGTCTATAACGGCTAGTTTTTGGGCTCAAACTATATAAACTCAAATCCAATTCATTTTTGGTAATCCTTGCAAGCATAAACAAGTGCACACAACATATGTTGAGCTTCAATTTTGCAAATTATCATAGATTAAATCTTCATTGAGGTATCATTTGTATATCCACTCTAAAAGAGAGTTGTTTATTGTAATTTTTATTTCTCATCAAATTGTGAGTGTACAAGTGTGAGAAACACTTGGGATGAAGAGATTGGGGAGATAATCTCTTGATTGTAAAGGTCCATTGACACCTTGGAAGTCAATTGTAAAGAACTTGAAGCCTTGGGAGGCTTGGTTAGTGAAATCATCAAGCCGAGTGTGCTTGGAGACGTGGACGTAGGCGAGAATTGTTGAACCACGTAAAAATTATTGTGTTTGTTTTATGTTCCCTTCTCTCTTATTATTGTGCTATGTTGAATTTATGATTTGTTCTTCCATTAAGGCATTAGATTAAATTATTGTGTAGCTTGCTTAGATTAAATTTTAAAATCCCAATTCACTCCCCCTTTTGGGTTGCCCAGTTAGTATTTCACTTTAAATGTTTAAAACTTTACATACATGTAATAAATGGGTCAAATAAATATAATTATTTAAAATAATATATATTTTATAATATTTTTCAATAAAATCTAGGTTTCGAGCTAGGTCGTAGGCTTATCAAGTGATGCCTAGGATTGGCCCGACTTTATCTGCCTGCATCGCCCGGGCCCGGTATGGGTCCAGACCAGGCTAGTATTTCTGAGACCCCTAAATGGATCCATATCATCCACACCATATGCATGATAATTAATATAATTATCCAACAAAAACACATGAAATCATCTAGTAAAATCGAATATATTATATAGTCTATTACCAATAAATTAAAACAGACTTCTAATGTCAACAAAGCAAATACCCAAATTCATTATACATGATACACTATATCAAAAGACAAAATAAAATTACATTCACCAAAAAATATCTACTGCCCTGTAAAACATCAAGCTTTTAGTAATGTAATACCAAAAGATTCAGAAGGACTTTTCCTTTCTCTTATTTGGCTTATACTTAGAGTAATCATCTTAAGATTTGTGCCGGTAAGGCTAAATCTCGATTAAATAGATGGCTGATGCAGCAAAATTTAATGTTCTAATACTTTGTTGATTCTAGAGAATACCAAAATAAAGAAATGAACTAAATTCATGTTGATTCCAAAGAATGTCGTGAACCTAGAGGTTAAGACTTGTTGATTCTACAGAATGTCGAGAATTAATTAAACTCTAAAACTCACACAGAGTTTGGAATGCTGAAAATATTATTGAACTCAAACTACCTTCAAAGGCTACAATAGAGGGCTATTTTATTAGTAGTAATTATCCTAAACCATGAAGTAAAAGGAAAACAAAAGTCCTGACATTGAATACATATGTGGTGTGGATATGACTAGGAGGCTTTAATTCGTAGGCATTAGGATTTATCTTCTATATAATCTCTAAAGGTCCAATTTTACTGGCGGAAAGCTTGTTGTACTCGCAAATTGAGAGCCTGTGCATAGTTAACATAGCCCAAACAAGATCTTCGATCTGAAATTCTAAAGCTTGACGACTTTTATTTGCCTCAATTTTATAGCCTTCAGTGGTCTTCTTCAGAGGCTCTTGTGTAGCTGTATGACTTTTTTGGAGCTGCACAATAAAGTCTTCTACCTTGTTACTTTTGCAAACTAAATCTGGAATTAAGGCTAAGTTGTAGGTGCTCATGGATTATATCTGTAATTCACTTGAGAAGGACTTAACCCAATGCCACGCTTAACAAAATAATTATAAACAAACTCGACTTGGATAACTTCTAATCACATGTCTTCAAGTTGTCGCGATCTAGAATAGATAGATGGTTTAAAAAAGAGCGGTTGAAAACCTCATTTTGACCATCTGTCTATGGGCTGTAAGCTCAAGCTACTGCTTGTTAACTTTCATAATGTCGTCCAAAAATGGCTAAGAACTCATGTATCTCGATCAAATACTATAGAACTTGGTAGGCCATACAATCTATAGATTTCCTTGAAGAATAAGTGAGCAACACTCAAGGCGTATGTGGTTTTCTTGCTTGCAATAAAGTAAACTTTTTTTTAGAACCGATCCACAATAATAAATATTGAATCCATACCCCTTTGAGTGGGGAAACTCCAAAAAAAAATCCATGCTAATGTTAGTCCAAGGTTGTGTTGGAATTGTTAACAACATATATAATCCAGCATTAGTTGCAGTACCTTTGGAAACCTGACAAATACGACAAGTCTCGACATAGTGATAGACATCACGCCTCATAGTAGGCTAAAAATAAGTGTTGACTATTAGAGGCAAAGTTTTTTTAGGACCCATATGACCTTCGTTATGTAGTTTTACAATGATATTTAGTCTTAAACTTGTGTAAAAAACGTATGATTGATTACCTATGAAAAGTAATGCATCATGCAAATGATAGTCTAAGTGGAAACCTGCAACAATATCTTCTAATAAAGAATCGAAGAAATGGTCAGTAGTTTATAACTCTTGAAATATGTCAAATCGAAGAACTTAATTATACATTCATATCAACAAGGAAGTTTGTCGACTAAGTGCATCTGCTACCTTGTTGGATTTACCAGAAGTATGCTATACTACGGAAGTAAATTGTTGAAGAAGTGTCGTCCACATGGTGTGCTGATGAGAAAGTTTATCTTGACTATTGAGATATTTTAACGTGGAATGATCAATGTATAAAACAAAGTCTCGATGCATCAGCTAAAGATGCCAATGTTTTTAATGCTTAGACCATTACATAAAATTCCATATCATAAGTGATGTAATGTATCTTTACTTCGTTCAAATTCTCACTGAAATAAGCTCTAGCTTACTGTACTGGCTAAGAACAACTTCAGTGCCTATTTTAGATGTATCACAATGCACCTTAAAAGTGTGAGAAAAATGTGGTAGGGTAAGTACTAGGATAATAGTCAATTTCTCTCTGATAATCTCAAATGCCCTAGTAGCTGCTTATGTTCAAGAGAATTGTCCTCCTTTCATGTAACCGTATTGGCGCATAAGTACTTAAATAACGAATGAATCCCTGGTAAAAAGATACCAATCAATGGGAACTTCTAATAACACATAAAGTAATTAGTTGTGGCCAATCTCGAATAGCATCCACTTGCGAATTGATCAATACATATACCATCCTTTGACACCATATATCCTAAAAATAATACTTTCTCTGTCAAGAAAATACTTTTGTTTACTACAAATTATAAACTTGTTGCTCTTAAAGTTGAAAGTACTTATTTTAAATGTTGCAAATGTAGTTCATGGTTGTACTACATATAAATATATCATCAAAGTGAACAACCACAAAATTTCTAGTGAAAGGACAAAGAACTTGATTCATAACTCACATGAAAGTACTCGGACATTAGATAATCGAAATAGCATTACTAACCACTTGTATAACCCTTTGCGAGCTTTAAAGGCTATTTTCCTTCATCTCCATGTTGTATTCGAATCTGATGGTAGCCACTCTTCAAATCAAGTTTGGTAAAAATTGTTGCCCCACTTATATAATCCAATAAGTCATCTAATCGAGGGATTAGAAAATGATATCAAACTGTAATTTTATTAATAGCACTAATGTTCACACATGTTCTATAAGAACAATCTTTCTTTAAAGTCAACAAAGTAAGGACTGTACAAGGACTCAAACTTTCAAGAATAAATCCTTTTTCGAGAAACTCTTCCACTTGATGCCTCAATTCCTCATATTTTCAGGACTCGTACAATAATGAGGTTGACTTGGTGAAGTAAAACCTGAAACTAAATCAATTTGGTGTTATATATCCCTAAGAGGTGGTAAACCTTATGGTTGCTTATTTCGAAATAAATCTTAAAATTCCTCCAATATAGGTGTTACAGCTTCAGGTACTTTTAAACTTTTATGCCTCTTCTTATCCAATAAATTATAGACCCTCTTCATTTTTTGTTATAACATTTATACACTATTTCTTACCTAATAAACAATTAGTTTTGTTGAAGAGTAATCTTTTTATTAGGTAGAAGAACAATCTTAATGTTGTTAAACATAAAGCTGTAAGTATTTATTTTCCCATCGTGCACCACGTTTCGATCTTACTACTAGGATTTACCCAATAACAGATGACAAGCATCCATAGCCTCGACATCATACCAAACTTGGTCTTTATAGATTGTTCCAATGGATAAGGAAACTAAGCAACATTTAGATGTTGTTACTTGCTTTTTCTGGTTTGTTTAGTTTTATCACAGCTTCCTCTGAAATAACATTCTTGCAACTATCTGAGTCTATAACCATATGAATATTTTCCCCTCTATTGTGCAAATAGTCTGCAAAATATTTTGTTTTAACCACTTGTCTTTATCTTGCCTTTTAGGAGTGAAGAATGCGTGATTTACTATCAACATTGGTTTAATGTCACCATGTTCTTTAATGGATCATCCACTGTCACTATTATCAAAAGTTGGCTCTTCAGCAAACTCTTCAGTTTCGTTCTCTTATTAGTTTTCACTTTCCTCAGTGTCTGCAAATAAGCCTTTGCCATATTTTTTTTACTTTTTTTACACTTTGTCATTCGGTGCCCACTTTCCCTTTGATTGAAACAATGTAATCCCAAATCCAAGGATTGCGTTTTCCTGCTTTGACCATTTTCACTAGATTTACTAATTCTGTTTGAAGAATTGGAGGAGTGAAATTATAGAATTTGGAAGTTGAGTTTGAATTATCATGAGCAACAATTCGAGAACCTTGAAAGAAGAGTCAATAGTACGCCGACTAAATTTTTTCTCAAATTATAATGCCAGTCGGTGTGCTCTTGAGACAGAGTATGGAGCAAGTAAATTGAGCTAGTCTTGAACCTATGACCGTAAGCCCTGAATGTAGTGGAAACATATGGTTCTTTTGTCTCTGTCAAGTCATTGCACATTACGAACTAATGGAATTCAGTCCTGTAATCATCTACTGATCGATTATCTTACCTCAAATTCTATAACTATTGGTATGATAGTTTGGGTAATTGTAACTTGTAAGGTAAGAATGCTTCACACGAGTGCTTATTCAACTTTTCTCAAGAGTCAATCTTCTTTTTGCCTTGTCTCATCCTTGTGAGTTTTTTTTTGTTGCCACCAAGCTGCCGCCCTTCCATGAAATTGATTTGCAGCAAGTGAGAATAGTTTATTATTAGAAACTTCTTCGTATTAAAAAACTTCCTTAATGGCATTAATCTAATCCAATAATTCTTATGGTTGGCCACTTCTTTGGAATTCATGAATGTCAACTCTTCTATCGTCGGTAAAGTTAATTTTATGTCAATACTTAGAGAATGGGTTAGCGAAGTTTTCACTTGATTGTGTTCTGGTGTACGATGACGTTCGACAAGTAACTATGATATTTGTACATCTGACATATCAATCGTGGCTGTGATACTAACCATAACTTTATCTCTAGGAAGATTACTGAAGCACTTAACACTCCTTGCTACAGCATTAATAGTGTTTATCTCCGTCGAGGTACTAAGAAATCTCTTTATGAGTTATGGAAAGGTAAAAAATCTAACCTAGGTTACTTTCATATTTTTGGGAGTATGTGCTTTATATTGAATAATCGCGAACATCATGGTAAATTTGATTCAAAAAGTGATGAAGGTGTTTTTCTTAGTTATTTCAATAATAGTAGAGCATTCCGTGTTTATAATATGAGAACTCAAAATATTATTGAATTTGCAAATGTGGTGATGATGATTATCAAGATTTTGCAGATTACTCAGTTGAGGAAGAGATAACTAGTCTTTTAAGAACACCAAAGGTTGTTACAGCTACTCCTGAAGATCGAGTTATTGAGAAATGTCAATCTAGTGAACCTTCTTTGAAAGACAAAGAACCTGTTGAGGAAAAGGCCTCTAAGGAAACTCTAGAGAATGTGAAGGAGAAAGTTTCAAAGCTCTAGGCAACCATAGACCTACAGGACCCAATAAAAATCACTCAATGATCTTATTTTAGCTAATTTTGATGAAAAAATGGTCACAAAGAAAAGGTATGCAAATGTGGTAAGATTTACTTGCTTTATATCTTTAATTGAACTTAAGAATGTTAAGGAAGTTTCATTTGATGAATTCTGGGTTAAAACTATACAAGAAGAATTAGAACAATTTGAGCGAAATAATGTATGGATGTTAATACCTAGACCACGTTACACTAATGTTATAGGAACCAAATGGATTTTTTTTAAAAAAAACTAATGAATTTGGTAACATAGCAAGAAATAAAGCTAAGTTGGTAGTACAAGGCTACACACAAATTGAAGGTGTTGACTTTGATGAAACCTTTACACATGTTGCTAGACTCCAATCTATTTGTTTTCTTTTTGCAGTTGCTTTTATAATAGGTTTTAAATTATTTCAAATAGGTGTTAAGAGTACCTTTTTAAATGGCAATTGATGATAGTGGTTCTAGTGTTGGTCCTAGTCTTTACATAAGCATGATCGGTAGCTTACTTTATTTGACTACAAGTGGACTTGACATCTATTTCAGTGTTGGTGTATGTGTTAGGTACCAAGCAAATCCAAAGGAGTCACACTTAGCCGCTGTCAAACAAATCATTTGTTTTGTTAGTGGAACAGTTAATGATGGTATTTGGTACACTAATGACACTAATTCAAGTCTTGCAGGATAGAGTAATGCAGATTGGGCTGCAACTGCTGATGATAGAAAAAGCACCACTAGAGGATGTTTTTATCTTGGAAATAACATAGTGTCGTGGCATATTAAGAAACATAATTCAATTTTTCTCTCCACGGCTGAAGCTGAATATATTGCAGTTGAAAGTTGTTAAACCCAATTGTTTTGGATGAACAAATGCTTGCAGATTATAGTATGGTTAAGCTAATTTGACTGTGTTTTGTGATAACATGAGTGCTATCAATATTTCTAAAAATCTTGTTCAACATTTTAGGACTAAACAGATTGATATTCGTCATCATTTCATTAGAGATTTAGTTGAGAGCAAGACCGTGTGCTTAAAGTATATTGATACAGAAATACAGAAATCTTTAGGTATGTGTTCTATGTAAGTCAAAATGTTTTTTGCATTTAGATTTAAATCATGCATTTGTGCATTAGATATAGGAAATGTATTTAGAGTTTTTATTTTTAAATCATTGTTTTTTGTGTTTCATTTTGATAAATCTTGATTAATAAATGACAAGCAGTTTTTCATGTTTTAAAAAACTTGAAAGCCTTAAACAAGTTTTGATTAGAGTTATTTAACATTTCTTCAAAAGCACATGAATGGCAATTTAGTCTTTACTTTAACTTAAGATTTTGATATTGACATGGTCTTTGTTGAAAATATTTAACTTGAGTCATCAGTGTTTGTCTTGATTCTTATCTTCTCATAAGACCTCAATATATGCAGACATTATGGTCGTAAATAACTACCTATAATTCTTAAGAGTGAAGCTATTCTTGAGTAATGAGTCTACGTCTTACAAATATGACAGAAGCCGAACTATCATAAGAAGAAGTCTACCTTAAGAGGTAGAGTGAAAGCTTCTGATCTTAAATTTTTTTATCAAAAAGCAGATGCTATGCTATCTAAAAAAAAGGAAAAAAATGTCTGTCAAATTCAAATGATAAAAAATTGGAAATTAAAATGATAAGCTTAATTTGACCAACTCTATGTTTTATATTTAAGACTTTGACTATGAATATAGATGAATTTTTTGAAAAGCATGTAGATTGAATTGCTTGTGCATGCACGCACACAAAAGTTTAAATCTTTATTTATTTGAGGAAATTAGAGTCTTGATTTCATGGATTAATATTTTTTTGTGAAAATTCCCAAACATATTTTTCTTGTTTAATTTTGTTATTAATGCATTATTTAATTAATTTTAAAAATTTCATGATGCATATAAATGTTTTTACATGATGATATGTTTCTAGATTTTAAGAGTTACATGGTTTGAAGCAAAACTCAAAATTTATTATCTAAGTGCATTGAGAAGCTTTTGCCCGTCACAACTGAGCATGTTGCATTCTTTTGGTCATAACTTTGTCTACAAAATTCTAAAATCAGTTCTATAAAATTTTGTGAAAAGATTATTCAATAAGCTTTCCAAAAGTTATATGGATCGTATTCTAATTCTATTTCATTCGTTCTCAATTTAATTTTGAATTTTTTAGCTCTACACTATGTGTCTGTTTCGTAAAATATCATGCATACAAATTTGATTTTGCATTTTCCTTTTTGTTTCTCTTGTTAGCATCGAATTATGTTCTTTTATTGATCTTGAATGAAATTTATGTTTGTTGATGTCTTAAATTAGAATAAAATCTTCTTTATTAATTCTTTTCGTATGCAAGTAGGATTTCCAAATCCTCCTTGAGCAAAGCCAGTTGCCAGTTTTTCTATATAAGGAAGTATCTACGATCATTGTTTCTCACTCAAGTTTTTGGTTTCTCCTTATTTCTCTCAGCTGGTCCATAAATTTTGCTTCTTCTTACTTAATTTTTCTTGTTTTTATTATACCTCTTCCATTGCTCCAACTCTCTTTAAGCTTAAGGAAGGTGAGAGCTCTCACGCTCAACCTAATTCTAAGCGTCATTGCGCTCTTCCACCCTAACTTTGTTCTGGCTATGGACGACCTCATGAGATTTATGTAACACCCCAAAAATTACCCATGAAAACTCAAGGGTAAAATTGGAATGAAATCTCACATCATTTATTCTTATTAATAAATCTCAAGAAAAACAATCATTATTCATATTCCAACTGAATCCTCACATAAAACATATGAAATAAAGTCTCCAAAGTAAAGTCTCTAATCCAAAATACAAAAGTCTAGCCAAATTTAATCTTTAAAGCAACTCCAAAGATCCACTAAGACAAACTCTCCATCTAAGCACCCAAGCCACATTTCTAATCATTCTGCAAAATATTAGAGACGAGGGGTGAGCCGTCAACTCGGTAAGTAAATCCATGCACAATATTTGAATTTGAAAACCTTTGTCATGTATCGTTAAACATTTTATAGCAACATCTTCATTTAGCATAAGGGGTGGATTCATATAAAAACATTAAAACATTTATAAAAACATTAAAGCGTAAACATTGGTAGCTCATACCTCGTAGTCATCATCATTTATCATTCATCATTTAGGGTGTTATACCCCACATTGTTCCTCATTTAGGGTACTATACCCCACATTGTTCGTAACATCCTTGTGCACAAGATCATCATCATACCAGCAAGCTGGCCATAACATTTCATAACATCGTAACATTAACATCATATACATTACTATGGACTATGAGCCAAAACATTTTTGAATCCACCATACATTCTTTCATAAATAGCAGTTAAAGTCTTCTAAAACATTTAAGAACCTTTCTTTGATCATTTAATTCTTTTAGAAAATTCTTTAAGAAAAATTTTGTTTAAGAAAACTAATTTCTTAAGAAAAATTTATTTTAAAATAATTTTATATAAATTCATTTAAAAGTGTTTTTATTTTACAAAATTCATTTAAATATTTTAGAAATCGGTTTTGTAAAAATTTCCATTTAAACATAATTTTTGTAATGTAAATTTGCATTTATTATAAAGCACATCATGCATGAATCTACTTACCTCGATCCGTAGCAATCAATTCAATACCTCAAGAATAACCAACGAGCTCACCCTCGTCCTATAATCATCATAAACAATATTCTTATCAATATCATCTCTAACCTTAAACATAATCCCAATCATCCTTAAATCATAGACACTAATACTACCTTAATACTTATACATCTAAACATATCCTATACTTATGAGTATCCTGCACATGCTGATTTTTTAATAACCTATACACATGTCGGAAAACCATGAAAATTTACAGAGGCACTGTGAACATGCATAGCATTGCATACAATATTTCACAAAAATCAGCACAAGTCAAAATCGAGTCAGAATATTGACCTTTCACCAAAGTAACAAAAACTGTCCAGCACTGACCAAAACAGACATTTTCCACTTAGAAAATTCATAAAATTATTCTTTGGCACTCGAAATAATATGCTTCTTTTTTCTAATTACAGAAGACACATTCAAAAAGCATATAATTAAAATTCATAATTTTTGGACTCCTAAAACTATTTTAAAACGTTTTATTTCCGAGAACATCTAACCCGTCCAGAAAATTCCAGATTTGAAAACAGAATTTCAAAACTTCCTATCTTTCATTTTACATGCGCAAAAATCGTGATTCCAGTTTTAAAAGACAGAGGAAAGATTGAAATTTCATTATAAAATCCTAACATGGCCTGTAATATTCAAAAACTAGCCCAACTGTTACACGTTTCAGCTTCTGAAATTCTGCAAAACAGTTTCCAGATTTGCAGCAGCCATATGTTACGATTTTTAGTAATTCAACCATAAAGAATAAAACTACGAAATTAAACATGCAAGCATAGGAGACATAGATCTGTTGGCACAAAAATCGGTATAATTTTAAAGGATGTGTAAGCTTATAGAAAATTTTCCAGAGTTGAGAACCGCTGCTGAAAATCGGAATTTTCCAGCACCAGTAACCCAAATTCGAAAACCCATAACAATTTGCATACTTAGACGATTTCAACACAAAACCTATCAATGGAAAGCCTAGGATGTCTAGTTCCATGATATGTAAGATATTCACGTGATTCTAAATAAAGAAAACGATTTCAAGCAAGGAATAGAGACTGTTCACATCATCACAAGATTACAAACACACATATATTACCCAAAACATACTACAAGTAATTAAAGGCAAACAATTCCATAAAAATAAATCATATAAATCAAAGAAATACTTAATACCTTAAGGCAAACACTAAGAAAAGAAGTGATAAAACTTTCTTTTCCTTCTCCAAAGACTTATATTTCCTTCTTTTCTTTCTATGGTTTGTAACGGTGTAAAAAAATAAAAGACGACTTCTTAAAAAGATGGTTTTCTCTTAAATACTTGGTAATTAATAAATATTGTAAAAAAAAACTAATAACTTACGTAACTTATTTAAAATAATCCGATAAATTTTACTCACACACAAACACTCAATAATAACTATCCTACTCAATTTAATAAGGGCAAAAGAGGAAAACAAATAAATAAAATTGGGCGTTGCAATTTATATGCTTAATTATGACGAGGATTTTGATCCCAAATTTGGACAAGTACCTCTTGAAGAATCCATGCATTCAAGTGACAGTGATTCCATGAAAATTGATCCCAGTGACGATAGTTTTAACTTTGGACCTTCCACCTTTGACCCTAGGATCACCACCACTACCACCACTATTCCTATTACCGTCGTCGACCACCAGTCACCGCTACACGTGCCATCGCCAATGGAGCTCCTCCAAGTACTCTTTGTAATCTTTCTACCTTTGTTGCAACCTCTATTCGCTCTTCTCCTCCATCTAATTATTTTGCTCCCGATCATCTCCATCTTGAGGTTGAGATTTTGAAACAAGGTCGTGATATTGCTAACTTTTCTATTCGTTTCGTTGAATTACATGCCAAACTTCTTCCCTTTTGCAATCTTTTGGCAAAAGAAGGGGAGTCATTGAATTGTTTGTTTCAAGTCTTCAATTGCTTAATGCAATGAGTTACGGGAGTAGTATTTCAATTCTAGGGGAGATTTTATTTTTGTTCAAGAATTTTTAGATCTTCAGATTTCTAGTTCTTAGGGGGAGTTTATCTTTTTATTGCTCTGGATTTTTTACTTAATGTTTCCTTACTATTTATTAATCAATAAAATGAACATTTTAGTTTAATTCTTACCTTGGTTTATTTAAAACTAACATGCTAATTGCCATTTATTTTGGTTAGTTCCTTGTTGTTGTTTATTCTTGTTTCAGTTTCATATTTTAACGTCAAGTTTCATGGAAGATTTGTGATTGGATTGCTTTTGCCATAAAGAATGCCAAAGGCGGAGATTTTTAAGTCTATTGTTTATAAAGATGGCATCGTATGGAAAGTCTAGTTAAATTGGAATTTTATTTATTGCATATCTTGTAATAGGGATTAATTTATTAATTCCCTAATTTAGTGAGCTACAATTTGTTAGGAATATTTATTTCCTAATTTACTTAAATGTCTAATTTAACAAGTCAATTAATGATGAGATTCTATAATTGACGCATGAGATCTATTTAGAGAAAGAAGTTAGTTCAGATATGAAGTTTATTAAATGCTCTTAATATTTCTTGGGAGACAAGTAAGGTAAGAAGATAAGATTTATTCCTATTTAGATTCATAGGAATTATAAGAGGAAATAAACTCTTATTTGAAAAGAATCCAAGTCTTTTAAAACTTACAATTTTTGTGAAACCCTAGTGCCTATATAAAGAGAGGTATTTCACAATTGAAGGTACGCAACACAGAGCATAAAGGAGAAAAGAAAAATTCAGCCTCCTCCCTCAGGAATCTGAATTTGGTGTATAATGTTGTGTTGATTTGTTTTCTTATCTTCTTTTCATCTCTGTGGAGAGTCTATGTGAATTTTGTATCACTATACATTGAAGAATTGAAGAATTGCTATTGATCACTTTGCAAAGTGCCTTGAGGATCATGAATAAAGAGGGGTAGCAATTATTCAAGAGAAGCAGAATCAGTCTAAGGTTGAGTAAACTATATAGTGATAAACTGTAAATGAGAGTTTTAAGTTTAGTAAGTTTATAGGTTGTAACATTTTAACTTAGTAAATTTCTTTCAACTAGGTGTGGCCTCGTGGATGTAGAATTTATTAATTCGAACCACGTAAAAATCTCCATGTCATTTAATTTCTGCAACTTTTTGTATTCTTTTAAAATTAATATTTTTTATACGGATGAATGATAACTGTGAACAGTAACTGTGAATAGTATTTTTGAAAATTAATTAAGTTGTTAATTTTAGGGTTTTAATTGGTTACATCTATTTACAATAGATCTAAATTCCTTTCAGGTAAAATATCATTTTACTTTTATTCTGTTATATATTCTAGTAGTGTTGATGTTTCGATAGATGGGTGATACAAATTACAACTTAAGGTGAAAATAAATTTAAATTTTTGTAACATTTTCTATAACATGATAGACTTAATATGGATAACTCCTTATTTGTTATAACCTGTTGATGGGACATATATATGCATGTGTACCAACAAATTTCATTTCTTCATTTTTTTTTAATTTAAAGAAATGCTTTCCTTTTAAAAAAAAATAATAATAACGTTTGATTTGAAATTACTAGTTTGCTTCTCCCTACTTAACATCCAAAAAATAAATAGGATGACAAAATTAAAGAATGCATACTTAACGATTTTTTCCTAAACTGAATAGGTATTGTATATAAAATTTACATACATTTTTCAATTTCTTTTGTTTTTAAAACAAAAGAGATCATTTTTCAAGTTTAATAAATGGAAAATAATACTTTAAAAAGTTTTGTTGGGATCGTTGTCCATAATTAGGAAACATTTATACAGTGGTTGATATAGATGGAGCAAATCAAAGGAGGGCCTGAAAAATGCTCATCTATATGTGATATATAACTGTCAAAATTAACAATACGACTACTCTTTGCCACCCATGCATGCATGTAAACCTAATGTCCACATGAAAAAGTCAGATAGAAAATAGTGTTGAAATTAACCAACAATGCCAGACAAACAATTCAGAAAAAGCCAACAATTTCTCCTACAAATTCGAAACTACTGTAGCTATATTGCTAAAATTCACCCCCACTCGTTTTTTCAGCCTCAAACCATTAATTGAATTAAAAGAAAAGTGTGTAAGAGTTACATCTATCACCTCCCAAGACTTGCTCAATCGTCCCACAAAATTTCAAGATTAATAATGGGAGGATGTGCGAGTAAACCTAAGGAGTTTGACAGCTCTCCTAACTCTGCTCCAGCTGAGGCTCCTATCAGCCTTGAGAAGGCTGAGTCTGAGACTAATAATAATGCTCAGGTTTAAACTAAATCCTGCTTATATATGCCTTATCAATTTGTTAGTGATTTGTATTTTACATATATATGTATGCATTTGCTAGCTTTTCGTCCCTTTTTATATGAAATTTTAATTGAACAGGAGAAAACTAATGGAGGTGAAAATCAAAATGAAGCACCTTTGGTAGATCTTTCTGAACCGAAAAGGGAGGTTGAAGAGCCATCCAGGACAAAGGATATTGATGTTGAACTTGCTTCTACAGAGAACAAAGCTGAAACTAATACTTCTGTAGATGTAACTGAGAAGAAGGTTGAGGCTGCCATTGAGCCAACAGAGAAGGCTAAAGATAAAAGTGATGCACCTCTTGTCACCGTATGATCACCATTCATCAAAATCTATGGCAACATTGGATGCTACTACTAGGTGCCCATATTAATTATATTTGCCAGCAGAGAGTTGCATTACTACCATGGATTTATCAATTTTAAGATTATCATTTTGTTGGGACTTGTACAACAAAAGTATTTTCTAGTACAACAAAAGTACTTTCTAACCATTGAATCTGTTCTTATTTACGTAACTTTAGTAATTAAGGTGGCATTAATTGTAGTTATATTATTAGAATAATTTTAGTTATTGTCGTCATTCTAAGGATTCTTCATTTAATTTAATTAGCCATGATCATAGACTCCTCAAAATGAATCAAAGAACTTATAATCAAAACTGATAAAACAACACAACTGATAAAACAATAAGGTAAAGAGAAGAAGAAAGAAAGTCTCTTAATTAAGGTTTTATCGATGGATAAAATGGAATAACAAAAGAGCTACTAATTATCTCGTTCATAGCTGCCAACACAAAAATAATTTATATTTCTTTCCGAGTTAGAGTAAGAAAAGAATAAACCTCGTTATAAAAATAACGAATCAAAGGAAATTCAAATATTTTTAGTTGGATAATCCCCAAGAGACTGGTGAACAACACTAAAATGTCTACATCTAATGAGGGATAAAGTTATTATTTTGAACTTGTAGTGTCAATAACTCTCTCAACTTTGTCACATTTGTGTTTGATTTTTGTGTGTTTTATAGGTAAACCCTAAAATATTGAATTTCGGACACTCGAATAGAAAACCTTTGATTTGTGAATGTTAAATGCTTGGATAAAAAAAATAGAAGGGAAAATTATACCTCAGAAGCCCAAAAGCCTTGTAAAGCATCACGACAATGGTGCTTGGTCTGGTGGTAGGTCACCCTCACTAGCAGCCCACAGTTTGAGCTTTCAAAGGAGGAGTTGTGTGGGGTTGTCCCACTAGCTCCACATGTTGAGATAATGGGACAACTCAATATTGCTTTATCAAGTGATAAAATAGTGGATCCTAATATGGAATCAACAATAGGTTTTATAGTGGAACTCACTAAATTTAATATTAACACATCATTGAGTACTACAGTAAAAATCACTGTTTTATTACATGGCATAACACATTGTCCAACCAGCTCAGTTTTCCCCTGCATTGAGCCATATTTATTTGAATTTTTGAAGAGAAGCTGCCATTTCACTAACCACGTCCTATGACATCTACCAAATTGAGGGAAGCCGCCCCGTAATGTAACACGCCGTCACCCATCATCAATAGTGCTACTAACATCTTCGCCTTGTTCTTTTTTTTTTTTTGGGTTTGTCCACGCCTTTTTGTTCTTGTATCCATAGCACTAATCATCAACCCAATCTTAATAACATCACAGAAACCAATTAGAGCAACTTGATTGACCGACTTTCTTCTTATTTTGAAGAGCAGCTGCCATTTCACCTACCATATTCCAGGTCATCAGCCATATCATGAGAAGCCACCGTGTAATCTAACACATCATCACCTCATCATTAACAAAGTCGTCCACATGTGTACCGGATTATGCTTATTCACACACGCCAGTCTGAGACATTAATCCACTAAATTTAATCTTGAAGGGTTGAAATTTCGCTACATATCCACGTGTGATGGAGCTCAACTCAGTTGACACAACCCATTCTTGAACAGAATTATCAGCACAGCTAGACAAGATCCACAGGTTTTCATTCGGGTTGACCGGGATTCTGGCCTCATCCGAACCATCCATCTACTTGCTACTACATTCCGCAACATGCCGCGTGTCTGTTGACTTTGACGTAACCAGACAAGATAAGTGTTCACAGTGGCGGTGCCAGAAATTATTTTTAGCGGGGGCTAAGTTCAAATAGTAATTTAATTCAAGAAATTAGTCAACAAATAACATATATCAAAATAAAAATTCATTAAAGTGTTTAATTCAATACACTTATAATTGTCCTTGATGAGGTTTCATATGTTGCAAACATTGAAGAATAACGTCATTGTCAAGACTACAAAATATATCCCTTTCTATGTATACAACAAGACAATCATTCAACCATTGATCTCTCATCTGATTTCGTATACAAATTTTCACAAAACTCATAGCTGAAAATGCCATTTCCACTGTTGTTTTGGCAACTGGTAAAATCAATGCTAATGTCACTAATAAATAAACTAATGAATATAATTGATCATGCTTAGTCTCAACCAATTTTCTTGCTAGCTCACCAATTGCTTTCAATCCGGAAAATTTGCTATCAGAACCCACATCCGTAATATAAACATCAAGTTGAGTTTCAATTGCCAGAAGATCCATTGGAGAAAAATCATTTGGATAAAACTCAGCAAGGCGAAGTAGTTTCTGTTTATCAAAAGCTGCAAATGAGTCATTGGGGCATAGACATGCCACACAAAGAAGCAACTCGGTATTTGTCTCATTGAAACAATTGCTTAATTCTTGAAGTTACATGTCCAAAATTGAATTAAATAATTCAACACGAAAACGATGCAAATTTGTGATATTTTGAGCCTTGTGTTGTGATCTCCCTTGAGTTCGAAACAAATCATCCATATAGGGGTGGGCATTTTACCCGACCCGACCCGATAAATTTCGGGTTCGGGTCGGATCAGGTCGGGATTTAAACCCGATCGGTTTGAAATTGATAAACCCGATCGGGTTGTGATCGGTTCGGGTCAAACCCGACCAGATCCGAATACCCGATCGGGTTCTCAAAAAAAAATGTCATATGTGCTTCACTGCTTCTTTACTCTGCTAGATTTTACAATTGTTTCATTTTTTCTTATAAACTCAGGCACAGAGAGAGAGAGTTCAGATCATTAACAAATTTAAGAAGAAGATGTAAAGATGTTGATTATTGATGCATTATAATTAGAGGTAAAAACAACTCTAAATCGATGAGAGTTCAGAATTTCAGATGCATTATAATTAGCCTTAGCCACAGTCAACACTCAACAGCAACTACACAAGTCACAGTGTCACACACATACGCTGCTTGGCTGCTGCACAACACACACACAAGTGACACAACTTGTCACAACTCACAAGCTGCACAACACACAGACACACGGCCCACACACACATACGCTGGCACGCTGCTGCACACACACAACACAACTACACAAGTCAGCAGCTTGCACAGAACACACACAGAATGACAGAACAAAACAAAACAGAACAGAACACACATTAGCTACACAGCACACACACACGCTGCACAGTCACTCAAGTCACAACAATTCACTCGCAAACCTAACACACACACACACATACGCTGTCAGCCACAAGTTCAAACAACTAAACCTAACACAAACAAGTTCAGCCGCAACCCGCAAGTCTGTAACCACCAACCAGCCACCACAAGACGGATCTGTTGCTGCCAACTGCTGAAGAAATCACGATCTGTTGCTGCCAAGTGAAGTCGCAACCAGCCGTGAGCCGTGAGCCGTGAGCCGTCTGCATCTCCGCGATCCGCTGCTGCCAACTCCCAAGTGAAGCCACGATCTGCTGCCAAGTGACCCGAATTCCGTCCAGTCATGAGCCGTGGCCACCGATCTGCTGCTTGAAGGCCGAATCCTCTCCACCCGAACCCGATTTTGAAGCTTCCGGTTTTCAAGCTTCAAGCCTCCAACTCTCCAAGGCTCAAGCTTTTTGTTTTTGACTCCGTTAGTCCGTTTGTTTCCTAAGTGGCTGCTAAGTGTTTCGTTTTCATCATTCACTTTCACGGTATATAACTATATATATATTATATACACTATATAATTAATTAATTATATATGCTAAATAGTTTATTATGTAATTCAGTAATTGTTTATTATTTAATTGTTGTAATTAACTAATTATGTATTTATAAATATTAGTAATAAAATCAAGGAAATTTTGTTAATTATTGAGCTCATCAGAAATTATTTTTTTCATATATAAAAAGGAATTGTTGATTGGTGGGTTTTGTTAATTGATAATTGATAATTGATAATTGTTAATAATAGTTAATAACTGAAATAATATTAATTGATAATTGTTAATAATAGTTAATAATTGAAATAATATTAATTGATAATTGTTAATAATTGAAATAATATTAATTGATAATTGTTAATAATTGAAATAATATTAATTGATAATTGTTAATAATTGTTAATAATAGATTAATAGTTAATAATTGATTTTTTATGAATAAATTAGCACATTAGGTAGATTAAATATTAAAATTAAGTATTATGTTGTATATATTTTATAATTATAATGTGTTTATGTTATGTAATTATGTGTACTTGTGCAGTAGCTTCAAGCTTTCAACCCTAAACAAATTAATAAATTCAATTAATATTTTATTATATGCTAAATTGCTAATCATCCGTTAAGTTGTAAAGTACAAGTAACTTGGACTTGAAATTAAAGGATTTTTTTTATTAATAAATAAGATATAGATAGACAAATAATATCATATTATTTATTATGGGGAATGGGTAATTGGAATTAATTAATTAATCATGAATTTCTTACTTTTTATTTATGGAGCATGAACAACTTGAATTGAAATTACTAATTTTTGTTTATGGATTATGTTAATAATATTTATGTGTTTTGATTTTTGAATTAATAATTAATTATTATTATTTTGAATATTCAGATGCTTGGACACTCAAGATCGAATTCGATGAGTGACGATGAAGACCAAAGTGTACAAATGGAAGGAACCCATAGAGGAAAGGAAAAAACGAAGCGGAAAAGACCGCCAATGAAGAAAAGATCGGCAGTATGGAATCATTTCACTTTACTCGAAGATAATCCAAACAAATGTACGTGCAACTATTGTGGTAAGCAATATCAATGTCATTCAAAGCTTGATGGGGTTACAAATATGACAAGGCATATAAAGACATGTGAATCATACAAGACATTTCGGGCACAACAAAGTGGAAGTCAACAAAATTTGACATCCGAGGGTGGCGAAGAAAATGCAAGTAATTTGGTTTTGGGTAAAGGATGGAGTCAAGACGCGTGTCGAAGGGCAGTAACTAAAATGATTATTATGGGTGAGTTGCCCCTCAGTTTTGTAGACAGCAAAGGATTTAGGCATTTCTGCAGTGTAGCTATCCCTCAGTTTGTTATGCCATCTCGAAGAACAATTGGTAGAGATGTTATGGAGTTATTTTTGGAGGAAAAGGCAATGTTGAAGAGTTTGATTTGCAACAACAAGCAGCGGGTGTCTCTTACAACTGATTTATGGACTTCTGTTTAAAACATGAGCTACATGGTGATTACAGCTCATTGTATTGATAGTGATTGGTGTTTGAATAGGAGGATTATTAGTTTTAGCGCCATCGAAGATCATAGAGGGAAGTCGATTGGTAAAAAGATTGTGGCTTGCCTACAAGATTGGGGGATAGAGAGGTTGTTTGCAATAACTGTTGATAATGCCACTGCAAATGATATTGTTGTTGGTTATGTCACTATGCAATTGCTTAGTTGGAGGAATGATGATGCACTTGTGTTGGCGGGACAATATATGCATGTGCGTTGTTGTGCACATATTTTGAATTTGATTGTTGTCTCAGGATTGGGAGAGTTGCATGCTAGTGTTACCGCTATTCGAAATGCAGTGAAGTATGTGAGATCCTCCAGCATGAGGTTGCGGACATTTAAACAATGTGCTGAGCATGTGAATTGTCCAAAAGGAATTGTTGTTTTGGATTGTCCTACCAGGTGGAATTCCACTTATTTGATGTTGATGACTGCACTGAAATTTCAAGCGGCATTTGATAGAATGGCAGAAGTGGATAAACCTTATGAGGCATTCTTTGCTGAGAAAGAAAATAATGTTAGAAGGGTGGGCCCACCTGGACCGGATGACTGGGAGAGTACCGAACGAATTGTGAAGTTTTTTAAGGTATTTTATGATGCCACATTATTGTTTTCTGCCTCTTTGAGTGTGACTTCTAATCTTTGTTATGATACTATTGGCTTAATTGAGAGTTCATTGACTACACTGCAAGAAAGTACTGATCCTTGGGTGTCCTCTATGGCTTATAGTATGAGGGAAAAATTTGACAAGTATTGGGAGTCCATAGGAAAGATAAACAAAATGTTGATTATTGCCTCTATTCTTGATCCACGAGCGAAAATTAATTTTGCTAAACATCTTTTTGAGATCATTTTTGGCAATGATAGTTTGATGGTTGAACAAATGACCAAAGCAGTGAAGGACTTGTTGAATGAGTTTTATGATGCATATAGTACATTCTCCGGTAGTTCCACACCATCGATGTATGGTGAGAGTGGTCTTAATGGCAGCTATTGAGGTACAAGTTCTTCTCAACGTTTTACAACTGAGGCTAATTTGGTGGATGTTGCTGGTGGTGAATATGATGACGCTTTTCAAGTATCTCGCCCTTTCCTTGGATATGCCAGGAAGGTTTCTGTTTAGAATGAGAGTAGAAGAGTAGTATCTGAGGTGGAAAGGTACTTGAAGGACCCAGTTGAAGATCCCAGCAATCTTAAACTTAATGTTTTGCTTTGGTGGAGAGTGAATGGATTGAGGTATCCAATTCTTGAGAAAATTGCAAGAGATGTCCTTGCTGTTCCTGTTTCCACAGTGGCATCTGAGTCTGCCTTTAGCACCGGGCGTCGTATTATTGATGAGTATAGGAGTTCTTTAACTCCAGCTATGGTTGAGGCATTGATATGCACTGAAAATTAGCTGCAGTCTAAACTTTTTGCCAACCCTGTCTACAACCTCCAAGAACATATCAAGGAGCAAATGTTTCATATGGAATTACAAGAAGGTAATGTTTTTAATTTTTTATCATACATTAAATACATAATATATTTAAATGCATTATAGCTATTAACTTTATATAGAACATCTACATATTAATTTTTTTTTTTGGATTTTATAGAACTTATAAGATCGCAAGCTTCGACAGTGGAAGCGGTGAGCGCCGACATTGGTGTTATGGATGTTTGAAAGGTAACTTTTAATATATATTATTATTCATAATTTTATATTATAGTACTATTAGTATTTGGTTGTAATTTAAGCTCCTATAATTATAGTTGTTATAGTTTTAAATTTTAAGTCTAATTTGTAATTGTTTTAGTTAGACAAGTTGAAGTTCATAAAATGTTATTATTGTCTAGTATTATTATTAACTTGATTTGGTGATGAATGCCATAAAATAAGCATGATATAATAGAAATATATAATCAAGTGTGTATTGAAAAATTTGGTAAACATGTATATTTATTTGTAATTATAAATTTATAATGATAATATGATATAATAGAAATTAGAAAGATTGTAACACCCCTTAGTTTAATTAAAGATATGAATTATATTTATTATTTGTATTTGTGTTTGATGTGTCATCTTATGAATTTGGTTTATTTGCTCAATTTTTTATATGAATTGAGTTTGTTCATTTGGAACGTGACTTAAGGAAAATATTTATTGTACATTTTCTCAATTTTTCTCTAGGCAATCGGCACTTGAACATGGAGCCATGGAGGAACCAAGGTGGAAGAACCAAAAAAGCTTATTTAGTTTTAATGTTTGAACTTTGAATTTTGTGATTTATGTTTCTAAACAATTTAATTTTGTGACTTTGTGAGTTTGTGTTTCAAACTTTTAAAGACTAATATTTGGAAATTGTGCTTTGGACTTTGTAAGTTTGTATTAATTTTAACTTTTATTAAGTTTGGAACTTTGGATTTTGTTGATTGAGCAAATAATAGTCCTAATTATACCCTCCAAGTCCAAGCCAATAGGCAAATAATTCTATTATAACATTTTAACTTTATTCATTTGAATTAATAACATTTTCTTTTCTTTTTTTTCAGTTGAAAATTAGTAAAAATGACTACAATTAAGAAAAATGTCTTAAACCTTTCATAAAAACTACAATAATAGGAAAAAAAGAGCTCAAAATTGTATTAACCGAATTTGACCCGAATTGACCCGACCCGCATTGACCCAAATTTGACCTGAATTGACCCGACCCGAATTGACCCAAATTGACCCGAACTGACCCGAATTGACCCGAACTCAATCCTACCCGTTTTAAATCCAACCCGATTCAACCCGAAACCCGATCGGGTTGACCCGAACCCGACCCGAACCCGATTTTGCCCACCCCTACATATTAGAAACATCAATATCATGCTTCACACAATAAGAAGAAATTTCACCAAGTAAAGAGTCTCATCCATTTTCTCTCAGTTTTTTGCAAGTTTCTCTTATACACTTCAATTAATTTCATAGCATTCACAATGTCTTGATTTTTTTTTTGTAATGCTTGTGATAAGTCATGTGCAAATCCAAGAATTTTTTTAATTAACAAGAAGCTAAACACAAAATCAAATGACTGCATGCACTTCAACAACATTGTAGCTTGAAATCTTTGTTCAGAATTTCCCTCATTTGAAATTATCTCAAGCACGTCAATAATAGATGGAAACATGGTGATTATGCTCACTAACGTACCATAATGTGAGCTCCAACATATATCAACAGATCGCTTTAAAGTAACCTCTTGATTTAAACCTCATCCACTTGAAAGTTCACCATCATCGAGTGCTTCAACCCCTGCTAGATTTAAAAAAAAATTAAATTCATCTTATTTTTAGTGGATTTACAAAAAACCCCTGGTAAATTTTTAAAATAACTAAAAGACCAATATTTAAAACAACGATTAGAAATAAATTAAAAAAAACTCAAAATCAAATCCGTAACCACCACCATCGCCAAAGAAAACCTCCATCGACTACCATCAATGATTAGCCTGTCGTATTTACTATTTAACTCGTATAAGAATTCGAGTCTACTAATAAATTCTTTGCCTTTTCAGTTTCTTAAAAGAGCTTAACTATTTAACGTTAGAATCTTTAATTTTAATTTTGAAGATTTTTTTTATTTCTATTCAAAACCTTATAATCTAAAAAAATATAGATGAAAAAGTTTCTTTCTCTCTTCTCTACAAAAAAAATTATTACGTGCATTAGTTCATTAAAAAAAATTAATTTCTTAAAATATAAAGTTCATATTCATTATTTAATCATTAATTCATCATCTCAACTTTTAGTGTTTGCAGTTACAAACTAGTTAAGTTGGTAAAAATGTCCGTAATTGTTCAATTACGATGTTTTGATACCAATTACCACGGTAGGACTATTCTTCCATACCAATGTTGATAATGCTCTGTGTGGTCATATCCACATACATTGCAATAAAGGAATTGAATGAATTTGTTGCTGCAGGTTCTTTCTTCTTTGTAATTAATTCTACTAATGCATAGAACATCTTTCCTCTCCTAGTGCCCTTATTTATGACATGTTTTATAATGGAGTTGAGGTAACTCATTTTATCCTCGCAAAGCTTGAAGCTCTTTTTATAACTTGAACACAATTAAATATATTGTTTCCTGTTTGCCGTGAAATTATCGGACTAGGGGAGGAGTTCGCGAACTTTTTAATGCGATGGCGACAAAAAGTTATGTAAATTGTTGGCATCTATCATGAACAAGTTAGAAAACTGTCAATTTAAGCTATATTTTTGGGTATTGCATGTTACTGGATGTTTGAAAAAGTCCGGATCATGTAATTGGACTGACAGGTTTTACAGCTATTTTGGTCTTATTTACATCTGCAAAATAGCGATAAGAGTTTATTTAGTTTTTCTTCGGGCACAAGGGTTTAGCTTTATTTTGTGATTTATTTCTATGTCTATGATCATTTTTTTTTTGGAAAAAAAAAATTTACAGATGGTTGTTTCCAAGCATATACCTAGACAAGCTTGCCTTGTGGAAATTTAAAAAGAAATTGGGGGATTGAAATGGCGGGAACTTACGCATGTAAAAGTGACAGCAATGTTACAAAAGGTACATATTTATGTTACATTTTATTTAAATAGGATATTGGTTTATCACTTATTCAAGTTTTTTCTTTTGGAATTTTGGTTTACTTAATTGTCATAGTAGATCCCACTCATAAGAATATGGTTTGAATTAGTTTATGCATTTCATTTGGTTAAACTTGAAAACATGATAACTTTCAGCTGACATTAGCATTTCAATTCATATTATTTAATCAGGAAACTAGAACTGTGAGTCTCTGTTATTTGGACAAACAAATAAGTCATATATAGCATATTATTAAATGGTTTCATTACTACCGAAGGGCTTTGACTGGCTAAAAAAGGAGACATCACAATAAGTTGTGTGTTAGCTCGCAAGTTTATATATTTGGATATATTTGAATGAGCCTTTGGGCTTTAACAATATGGTTCTTTTTCCATATGTTGAAAATTTCTACGCACATCATTAATCATTCAGTTGAGATTTGGCGTTGAATATATTGTTGCCTTTTATAAGATTTGATTATCATGGTTAAGTCATTTGGATTTTTGATATTCTTTTCGTCTCATTTTTCTTTTTATTTTACTTTTTATTATTAATATTTTTTCAATGCAACTAGAATGGTGCTCTCTACCATTTACAAATTAATAGTTATCTATAGAGGAATAATAGGTGATAGGATCTGAACTGTCTGGCGGCACTGTATTGAATACGCGGATTTTAATTATGTTTCTTTTCTTCTCAATGAATTATGCATTTTAGGCATTTAGCAATAGTGTTTTATAATTTATTTTTATAGGTTTTGGGAAGAAGAAGTTCGTTGGAGTAATATTCGATTTCTAAGTAGATTTGTGAATTTCCTATCGACATTTGGTTATGATTGGATTGTGAGTTTCCAGTAGATGAAAAAATTGAATTTTTTTTTTCTTTTTTTCGGAAAAAGGACTCTTACATCCCTAAAGTTTAAAAAAATAGTCATAAAGACTCCAAATTTCAATAAGGGACACCAACACCCACTATAATACACTTTGCCTCTATAAACCCAAAACAATGGACCCAAAAGTTTATAATAAATAAAAATATGGCATCAAAATAAATGTAATAATATATACATTTTAAAATAATTTTAATATTTAAAAATATTTTTATATTTTATAACTTATTAGACCAATTTTATTATACTAAAGTAGTTTTTAAAAATAAATATAAACATAATATTAAAATAAATAAATTAAAAATTAAAATTATTTTAAATATTATGCGAAAAAATTTTAATTTTATTAATAGAGAGATATTTTGTTAATTGTATAATCTGTTCAACCCAAAGATTTATTTAAAATTCTTTATAATAAATACAAATATATTATTAAAATAAATATAATAATTTACAATTTTAATATTATTTTAAAAATTAAAAATAATTTACTATTACTAGTCTACTAGACAGATAATATTATTCATATTAAATTTGTATTAATTACAAAATTTAAAACTAATTTTTCAATTACTATCTTCAAACGGTATTATGGTAAAAAACGGGCCTTGGTGTCCATTTTTAAAAATTTGAGAGTTTTTATGACTATTTTCAAAATTTTGGAGGTCTAAGTGGCCTTTTTCCTTTTTAAAAAAATAAATTACGGACAATTTAAGTTTACGAATTCTATTTTATTTGTGTGTTTTGTGAAACCAAATTCTTTTTACAATAGCTCTTTTGCCGTGACAAAAGAAATTTCACTACCCCTAAAATATGGTGACAAAATTTTTTTATGCCCACAAATAGCCCCTATTGGTATTATTATTATTTTAAGAACATAGTGGTATTAAAAAAAATTATTATAACACTTGTTCCATTATCAATGACAATCAAAACAATGTACAATTACAATAAGTCAATAAAAATTACGACAACATTATAAATAAAATTAGAATTGTAACTCAAATTGCAATTATAATTGTAATTGTGATTGTTATTGCAACTATAATTGTGATTGTGAAAATTGTTGCAATTATATTTGTAATTGTTATTGCAACTCGTTAGGTTTTTTATTATCAGCGTTATTACGTTAATAGTACTATAATTTCTTTCTTTCTTTTATTAGGGATTTATTTCTTTTTATTTGAGATTTATCTAGTCTTGGAAATTAATTAAGATTAGATTATGTGGAGTATTAGAGAATAATTTTGGAGGCATAAAAGAAGCAAATTGTCATGTCGGTAAGATTTTATATCAAAAAGTTCCAATTAAAGACGACTGCTACATTCGTAAGTATATCAAATATTTATGAAATATTGGACTTTTAAGGAAGCATATTCTAGTATCATTAATATTCTCAATTAAATAATAGACACAAGCATTTATTTATTAGGGACAATTTTGGGAAATTTACAATATTAACCAAAAAATTTAAGCCTTTTTCTCAATTAACCCTTCAAATTTTTTTCTTTCAACATTAGCCATATCCTCAATTTGTGGACGAAATTACCCTCCCCATTCTCACGTTTCCCTCACCTAAATTTCTCCCTCTCTCACCAAATTCTCATCACTGGAAGTTGTATAGATCTTGGTGCCTGTCGCCCAAGACTTGGGCGACTGGTGGTGCCTGTCGCACTAACTGTTATTGCCCGTCCCAGACTTGGGCGACAGGTGGTGCCTGTCGCACTAACTGTTATTGCCCGTCCCAGAATTTAGATTGACCGAGAAAACTGAGAAAATAACTCATACCAGTAATTGATGTCGATTAATGTTGGATCTACCAGTAATTGATGTCGATTAATGTTGGATCTGGATAAATTATGACTGACTTTTACTATTATTTGTTGCCGTGAATCACGAGTACAAAGGTAAGCTGATGCGTTTTGTTTGTTTCACGAAGAAAAGTTGGTTTTGTTCCGTGAAAAAGGGTAATTTGGGAAGAAAGACTTGGATTTGGCTAATGTTGATAGAAAAAAGTTGCTATGGTTAATTGAGAAAAAGGCCTAAATTTTTTGGCTAATATTGTAAATTTCCCGACAATGGTGGATGCGTAACAATTACTACATAAAAAATTTAAATGCATCAATAAAAATATATCATATGGATGTTGATCTCCACAAATTTAAAATTATATTTTTATAAGTACATGGTTTTCTATTTTTGCTGCTTTTTTTAAATATTATATGCCATGTAATTTATATATAAGCCAATAGAAATATTCAACCAAATCACAACAAACAAGCCCAACCCTGGACATAAATCTTATCAGATTTTTCTAAATTGCTTTGTAACTAAACAAGCAATACTAATAGTTGTAATAATCAATATTAGTAGTATAAGTTTGAATAAAATGTAATATTAATTGTAACAGAATTATATTATAACACGTTCTTTTAAATTGATGGAATTCAATAATCTATTTTTTTCCCCAAATGTAACTGAGGCCTAAACTACCTTCCAACCATTGGAAGGTACCCCTTCTTTCGTCATTTTGTTGAGTGGCCGTTGGATTGAGAAGTAACTAAATTCACGATAAATGAAGAAGAATTGTGCTTCCGGGAAACGGTTGCCGAAGTAACCCAACAAGTTGAAGGTGAAAAGCGTGTTGAAAACAACAGCAGTGAGGAGTCAAAGATTGACATTGAAGCCAAGTTGGCATGCCACCTGAGCTACTGTAATCTGCAGCCTGCTGACATGGAAGATGAGTCACGTTTGTTGAGCTGGCAGAACAGCTGTGCTGAAGAATATCAGCACATAAGCATGGAGCAGCTGAATCTTCTAGAATTCTAAATGATTGGCTCATGATTTTGGTTCTGACAAATTTGTTTTATGTGTAATATTCTTTATTAGCTGTCATTATTTTCTTGTCTCTATAAATATACTGTCATTGTCCTGTAATCCAATCATTGTGAATAACAATATCAAAAGGAAACATTGTCTTGTTCATTATGCTTGCAATACAAAGCAATTCTCTGGAATTTAAGTTGGTATCAGAGCCTTCTTTTAGCTATGGCAAGCAGCAGTGACAATGAAACAAATGTTAATCCAACACAGGTTGATTCAAGTGATCAACCAGACGAATTAAATCAAAACCAAAACCAAAATACTGAGCCACTGAATCCAGGCATTAATACCAGAAACACAACACAAATAAGTGCATCACCAACCCAGCACATCACTAGCAACACCTATGTCTTCACTACTCCAATCAAACTAACTCAAAGCAACTTTATGCTCTGGAAATCACAAGTGATTTCTAGCATTCGAGCAAATGAGCTTGAGTGGTTTGTTGATGGCAGCCATGTCTGCCCTCCTAAGATGTTCATGAGCCCTGGACCAAATCGAACCACCATAACCACACCTAACCTTGAATACCAGATTTGGAGGAAACAGGATCATATCCTGCTGAGTTGGCTGCTCTCTTCACTAAGTGAAGGAGTCCTAGGCACAGTGGTGGACTGTTCCACCTCCTGTGAGGTGTGGACAACTCTAGCCAACCAATTTGGTGTTAGAACGAGGGCAAGAATCCTATATCTCAGAACTCAAATTCAAACCACTAAAAAGGGTTCATCAACCATTCATGAATACTACTCAAAAATGAAAACTTTGTTGAACTCACTTAGAGCTGCAGGGAATAGCATGAATGATGATGATTTCATCATGTGTGTGCTTGCTGGGTTGGGGCCTGAATATGACTCAGTAGTTACTAACATCAACTCAATGCAGGAGAGTCCCTCAATCTCAGAAGTATATGGTATGCTTTTGAGTCAAGAAAACAAAACTGAGAAAAACTTAAGCTCAGGGAACATTGAAGCCAACTATGCTCAAATGAGGAATGGAAGAAGGAGCTGGAACAACAGTGAAAGAGCTGCCCATCAACAGCTGCCTGGAATTGTTTTTAGAAATCCTAGAAACAGCCCCACAAACAACCAAACCAATCTGAACCCTCAAGACAAGGGAAAAAGGAAAGCAGTGGCTGATGACAATGGTTCTGATCCAAAAGGGCCATGCCAAATCTGCTAGAAAATGGGACACACAGCAGCTGAGTGTTGGCACAGATTCAAGAAGAACTTTGTACCTCAGCCAAACAGAAGAAGAGAGCAGAGGGGTGCTTATGTTGCTGCAGCTGAAGGTCAAAGCAGTGGAACTTGGTACCTTGACAGTGGTGCCACCAATCATGTGACTAACACCCTTGGAAATCTCAGCATCAACTCTGAATACTAAGGTAAAAATAAGCTAGCTGTTGGTAATGGTGAAAAACTATTGATTAGTCATATTGGATATTCTGTTTTGCCTACATATAATCCACACAAGCACATTACCTTGACAAATATATTATGTGTGCCTGACATAACCAAAAACCTTATTAGCATTTCTAAATTGCTGCATGACAATGATGTTGATGTTGAGTTTCAAAAATCTGTTTGTTTTATTAAGGACAAGAGACAGGGGAAAATTCTGGTGAAAGGAGTGGCTAGAGATGGGCTGTATGAGCTGGTGCACTTACCTGCTATCTTGAGCAAGAACAAAAATCCTCAGGCTGTTTTGTTTTCTATTTTGTCACAATCAGAGTCAATAAAAAACAGTAGTTGTCCAGTGTCCATGTTGTCTTTCAATTCAAGTAATGAGTCAGTCAAAGTTAGTGTTGAGTCAAATATAGCTGATGAGTCAAGTAGCAAGAATCTGGAAGCTGCTGAAGAAATTGATGTATGGCATTCCAGACTAGGACACCCTTGCACTTCAGTCCTGAAAAACACCTTGCTGTCTTGTAATCAGCTCAAAATTAATAAAGACATTGTTCCTTCATTTTGCTCTGCATGTCAATATGGAAAACAATCAAAACAATCATTCAAGAACACTGAAACCAAAACTAAGACAGCCCTTGAACTGATTCACACAGACCTTTGGGGACCAGCACTAATTTTATCCACTCATGGACACAGATATTACATCTCTTTTGTTGATGACAAAACAAGATACACATGGCTTTTTCCTTTAGCAGCCAAGTCTCAAGCTCTTGAAACCTTCATTGCTTTTAAAAATCAAATCGAAAAGCAATTGAACTTAACAATTAAAGCTCTACAAACAGACATGGGAGGAGAGTTCAAAGCCTTTGAACCATATTTGAAAAGAGAGGGAATAACTCTAAGGCATTCATGTCCATACTTACATGAACAGAATGGCAAGGTTGAGAGAAAACACAGATACATTGTGGAGACTGGACTTGCCTTACTTGCCCAAGCCAAAATGCCCTTAAAATTTTGGCAAGAAGCTTTCAGCTATACTACCTTCATTATCAACAGACTTGCTTCACCTGTGCTCAAGAACAAGACACCATTTGAATTATTGCATTCTTTCAAACCAGATTATACACAAATTAAAATCTTTGGCTGTGAGTGCTTTCCATTTCTCAGACCATACAACAGACACAAATTTGATTTTCACACCTCCAAATGCATCCTACTAGGGATCAGCAGTGCTCACAAAGGTTACATTTGTATGAACAATTTAGGAAGAATTTATATCTCAGCTAGTGTCAGGTTCAATGAAAAATCTTTTCCTTTCGAAAATGATTCTGGTTTTAGAAAACAAGAGTCAGTAAAGGAGGGTGATGAAGTTGGCTTACTAGAGAAATTTCAGGTTGTGTCATTCTCTGTTAACAATTCCCTTGGTCTCACACAAGTGACAACAGCTCATAGCAACTCTCCAGTCACCACTGGAAACACAGAATGCATCCCAAGTCCAGTCCAGAATGGAATACAACAGGTAAATGATACTAACTCAATATCAGGTAGCCCTTCAAATCACAGTCCACCTCACATTACAGAAACAAACAGTCAAAACCTTCCCTCACAAAAGGCCTTACCTTCACACCCCATGGTAACAAGATCCAAGGCTGGCATCTTCAAACAAAAAATATACCAGGTTTCTAGTAAAACACAACCTCTTCTTCCTGAAAACACCCTTGATGCTCTGAAAGATCCCAAGTGGAAAAAGGCAATGGAGGATGAGTATCATGCTTTGATGAAAAACAAAACCTGGACCTTGATACCAAACAACCAAAATTTCAAATTGATTGGAAACAAGTGGATCTTCAAAGTAAAGGAAAACTCATATGGCAGCATCAATAACCAAAATTTCAAATTGATTGGTTGCAAAGGGATTCTTACAGACTCCAGGACTTGACTTCAATGAAACTTTTAGCCCTGTTGTTAAGGCTGCAACTATTAGAATCATCCTAACCATGGCGGTAAGCAATGACTGGTTGCTCAGGCAAGTGGACATAAACAATGCCTTCTTGAATGGTAACCTGACAGAGGCAGTATACATGCCACAGCCTAAAGGTTTTGAAGACAAGAACAAGCCAAGCTACATTTGCAAACTGAAAAAGGCTTTGTATGGATTGAGGCAAGCTCCGAGAGCTTGGTTTGATAAACTAAAAGGTGCCTTAAGTTCTTGGGGATTCAAAAATTCCAGGAGTGACACATCCCTGTTTTTCAGAAGAAATGAATCAAAGATAGTCATCATGCTCATATATGTAGATGATATCATAATCACTGGAAGTGACAGTCAAGGCATTGAGGAAGTCATTAAAGATCTGAATACATCTTTTGCTATGAAGGATCTCGAAAATTTAAACTTCTTTCTTGGGATACATGTTGAGAGGAGTCAAAACTCTATTCTACTATCTCAAGCAAAATACATTCAAGACTTGCTGGCCAAAACAGAGATGACAGAATGTAAAGGAATAGAGACACCCTTCAGTACTTTTGAGAAATTGAAGAAGGATGTTGGGAATAGATTCCATGATTCCACACTCTATAGAAGCATCATAGGAAGCCTGCAATATGCAGTGTTGACCAGGCCAGAGATTGCTTACTCAGTCAACAAGCTCAGTCAGTTCATGTCTGCTCCCAGACAGCCACATTGGGTGGCCTGCAAAAGAGTGTTGAGGTATCTCAAAAACACAATGAATATGTGTTTAAGTTTCAAAAAATCTGAGCATCTGGATCTCATTGCCTACACAGATGCAGATTGGGCAACTGATCCAGATGACAGAAGATCCATAAGTGGATACTGTGTGTACTTGGGAGATAATCTAGTTGCTTGGAGCTCGAGAAAACAAGGCATGGTTGCAAGGTCAACAACAGAGTCAGAATATAGGGCAATGGCTCTATGCAGCACTGAAATCACATGGATAAATTCTCTTCTTGGTGAGTTGAAGATGGAAGTTGAAAATGTACCAGTTATCCTAAGTGACAGCACCAGTGCAGCAGCCATAGCAGCAAACCCAGTGTATCATTCTAGAACAAAACATTTTGAGATAGATCGTCATTTCCTCAGAGACAAAGTTGCAAAAGGTGAATTGGAAATAAGCTATATTGGCAGCAATGATCAGATTGCAGATGTGCTGACCAAGCCATTGCCACACCACAAGTTCAGCTGTTTTAGAAACAAACTCAAAGTCATTGACAAGACCTTGAGTTTGAGAGAGGGTGTTGAAAACAGCAGCAGTGAGGAGTCAAAGATTGAAATTGAAGCCAAGCTGGCATGCCACCTGAGCTACTGTAATCTGCAGCCTGCTGATATGGAAGATGAGTCACGTTTGTTGAGCTGGCAGAACAGCTGTGCTGAAGAATATCATCACATAAGCATGGAGCAGCTGAATCTTCTAGAATTCTAAATGATTGGCTCATGATTTTGGTTCTGACAAATTTGTTTTATGTGTAATATTCTTTATTAGCTGTCATTATTTTCTTGTCTCTATATATATACTTTCATTGTCCTGTAATCCAATCATTGTGAATAGCAATATCAAAAGGAAACATTGTCTTGTTCATTCTGCTTGCAATACAAAGCAATTCTCTGGAATTTAAGTAAGCGGATGCGAAATTGTGGTTGTAACAAGTAAACATTGATGATTGGTTGTCAAATTAATGGGTCGCATCATGAAGTGGATCGTGTTTGAAAATTAAAGCAGAAGTTACGATCCATGACAAGAGGATTAAATGGAAGCACATGAATGGCAGCAGTCAGTGAAAATAGGTATCAGCCGACAAGAGGATCATAAAATGGAGTTTATTATATATTATATGTAGGAGTCGTCCATCCTATTACCATCTACTAAATAATTTAGTTGCCGTTTGAAAATTAGGATTATAATGGTGTATTTGATGTTCACAAAATTGAAAGTGGTTTGATTATGCTTGGACATTTGAAGGTTGTATAGGAAAGAATTTATTAACTGACGCATAAGTAATAATTAATGTGAAGAAATGAGTTAGCCATAAACAAACCGTTAAATCCAAATGTATTGAAGGGACTTGATAAACACCCCGGTTGAATGCATTGTTCTATGGCGTTGAAAACAGTGCATGAAAAATTAGGAAAAGTATTTATTTCCTCAAATCTCATTTTTCATTTAAATGTTAATTTCTAAACAATAAATTAATCGACGAATGCATTGAGGCAAGGTGGTTTAGAGGTTAGTGAGTAGGTGATTTATTTAGAAAATTAATAGTAATAACAGTCGATGTATTTGAAAGGCCAATTCGTTTGAGACTTGAGAAATAATAGATGCTTGGAAAATAAGGTTTATTATAAGACTTATAACATCATTTCTTACATTAGAACTCCAGCAAATAACCCAGTAGGTGTACAATAATAAGCATCAAATATATTAATTATTCGTTAATTGAAGATTGAACAGGTGTTGTTGCTTTGAAGGAGATAAACAACATTGAACCTAATGAGTACACTAGTAGATTAAATTACAAGAACAAAAGCACGATAGAGTATGATATTGAGGATCACCACGTCTTGCTTCCTTGAAGAGATAGACAAATCCCACTTATAAATAGGTGATAGATTATATTACAAGAACAAAATAATGATTTTGGAATGATTTGAGGAATCAAGCACATATCATGCTGCGGTGAATGAGATAAAGCAAAGGTCATTGAGTGCAAGATTATTTAAAGTATTATTATACTAAGAATGCGTGGTCATTATCGGGTTATAATAAACGTCGCTTCATTTAAAGACTTGCAGGAAAATGAAATATATTAAAAAGTGGCATGGCAATATAAGTTAATGATAAGAAAATAGGTGAAAATCTCACTTATTGTGCCTTCACTAGAGGTTAAGGGTGATATTAGAAAATCACTTTTTTTTAAAAAAGCTTCTATAGGCAAATGTTAAATCGGTCTATAATGAATCAAATGTTCTAGATATGAGTTGGTAATATTTCAAATTTAAACGTAAAATTAAATAGAAGAACCAAAAAAGTAGTTATCTGTACTCACCTTAGCATCAGATGGCTGGGTATGAATCTCATCTGTGTTACTGTGAATTGACGTCAAAGCTTGGTCATATAAATCATCACCAACAGAATCTATGTTGTTGGCTTGAAGGGCGACAGAATTTGGTTACATATCAGCTGCTATTTAGATCGCTGTTTGTCTGATGCATAAGTTGTCTGGTAATGTTACATGGATAAAAGTTCATGAACATACTCTTTAATTTTCTCACCTATTTCTTCTAAGCATTTACAAACATGAGAATAGGGAATCCCTGATAGTTGCCGCAATCAACATGTGCAAGCCATTGAAGTAATGTCCACCCTATATGTGAAAGAATTGGTACCCTCGACTTTCATTACATGCCCTGTTGAAAATGAAATCCTCATTTGTTAACCTTTTATGACACGGTGAGGAATTTACTAGTGAACTGATGGTGTTCTTTTATCCTTTATCCAGTTCCAGCTAGACATTCGTCATCGTTCATAGGTATCTACTATTGTTGATGTAACTGCTGCAAACCCATCAGCAACGTTAAGGCTCCAGAATTTTATAAAACAGTGCGAAGGTGTACGGTAAGCGTGATGGTTACATTTGTGCATTTAACCCAAACTCGTATGCAATGCAGCGGCCATTTCTTCCATTTTGTTTCCAATAGCCATTGATGGCATTCAGTGCTTGCATTTTATGTCATTTTCTTGTACTTTTAACTTGATTTATGCTATGGCAGGCAGCTCAAAAAAGTCTTTGATAGGTACATCAAGAAATTGCATTAACATTTGATTGTAAATGCTACACCAGCATTGGCTGTACTCAGCTACAGGAATGCAAGCTTCGACAACATCAAAAAATCCATTATCCCCATCAATCATAATGTATAGTCACTCCCCATATTCTCTATGTAAGGCTTGAACTAAATTTTCAAGGAAAAAGTACCAAGAGTAAAGTCCTCTTTTTCCACTACAAAGTGCGATTAGAAGAATGCCATCGTTCCCATCAAGGGCAGCAACTACAATCATGACATTTTTATATGAGCTGTCTATCACCAAGCCATTAACTTCTAAGATATTACGGCAATTTGTATTGAAAGTATAAGCCGGTCTACGAAAGCACACAAACATCCTTCCAAATATGTTTCTACCTCCATTACTTTCTTCCTTACTCTCCAATACTGTAATGTTGTGGCTGTTTATCTATTCTAATTCAGTCTAATATTATATGAGCCTTGCATATCCTTCAACATGATATTTATGCAGCATGTGTCTTGCACACTTTTCTTCTTTAAAAATCTTCTACCCTATGCATACAACAATTTGTTTGCAACCTCACAGAATGCATTTCCTCTACTCTTCTTCCATATATATAGACGGTTTGTAGCTATCCACTTGCTTGCACACTTAAAGCCCTGTTGGTTTTTTATGGCAAACGTGCATCAATAAAATATCTTTAACCACAAAAGAGTGCTCTAACTATCTTCCAATCACATTGTAGTGAAGAACAATCAAGGTGGATCAAATTTGACGCATTCTCAGTAATATATAATTTGAATCCCTCACGAAGAGAAAATACTTCTATAGCTCTTCGAAACTGAAATTCATCCATAAAGCATTGTCCCTAGTGCCTTATCATTGTGTGATGCCCACCATCTTCAAATAAAAAATCAATAGCAGCCTTCATTTCCAAATTGTACCTATGTAAAGTACGTCAACATCAGTGTCCGGCCAATATCCCTCAAACTCAGTGACATTATAATTATTGTCTTGAACGCCTTCCTCATCATCTGAAAACCATTGTGAAGACCCCCTACTATGTTCAGAAATTCAGTCAAGATCCACTCCTTCGATTGCAGAAGTGACGAGGTTTATGGAAGTAAAGAAATTTATTATGACCTCATCCTCGTCATTGTCTGGATCATCTTTTTGTCTAGCAATCAGTTCCTTATGTGAGACTATAGGTTCTTCATACTCGATATTTCATCAGTCTCTCTAGGTGATTGGGCTACAGAGGAACCTGTTATGCCTAAGCCCAATTTCAATGCCTATTTATCATAGGTTTTAGATTCTTCTTTCCCAATTCTCTTCGTACCAATCTCCTAAAATGTCGGACAATTTGTTGAAAAGCATATTCTGTTGAACCAAATCTTGACATTGTTGCATTTTTTTTTTTCCGTAAAGAGTGTTTTACTCATGAACAAACTTCGTTCGATCTGGGTTGTTGGTGAGTACACTTTTAATTCTTACTAGAGATAGTCAATGGGCTAGGCCAACACCAAAGCAAGGCCTATGCGTGCTCATGGTCATACCCTGTCGTGTCCAATTTGTTTTAGGTCCTACTCGACGCAGGTGTTTTGCGGTGGGCCGTGCCGCATCATGCCTTAGAAAAAAAAGTCCAATAATTTTTTTTTTAAAGTTTATATATATTTTTTAGGTCTATGTCTTTATTCAAATTTAATAGAATCAAAATTAATTATTAAGTTTGACCTTATAGTATTATAATTTTTTTAATACTTAACAACAACAATAATAATAATAATAATAGTAATAATTATTATAATTTTTTTAATACTTAACAACAACAAAAATAATAATAATAATAATAATAGTAATAATTTTTTCTTAAGGGTTAACTTAATTGTTAACTTAAACTTACATAGAGTCATAAATCATAGTTTATAATAATATTAATGCATATTTATAAAATCATGATATTTATAATTTTATTCATTAAAATCATCATATCAATTATTTATTTAATAAATTATAAATATTAATTGATTATAGTATTTTTTAAACTAAGAATTAAATTAAATTAAAAAATTTAACTTCAAGTTATTTGTAAAATCATAAAATTTTAAATTTAATTTCATTAAAAAATAAAACTTGTTTATTGCAGACTTTTTTATTATGCCGTGTTTAGCCTATCTTTAATCGTACCGTTCTTTTAAGGCCCTCATGCCTAAAATTCTAAACTTGACTCAGCCCACATGCATGTCGCGTCATACTGCGTGCCCTAACGAAACGTGCTTGTGTCATGTCGTGCTGTACAGACATGTGCCGTCGGCCCATTGACTATCTCTAATTCTTACATTGATCAGCGGTCCCATCTCTGGCTCCATTTTTGTTCTAAACAATTATCTTATTGTTGGTGATTTACCAGAGACAGGTTTTCTAAACCAAGGAATGATTTCGTTATTACAAAATGACTACAAAATAATAAAATGGTTATTTAAAAATAAATCTACAAATGAGATGACTCGCAATACACTAAAACACGTTAATTCTTTTTTAAACTTGCATTTCTAGTACACCAACAGAGCATATGCTGTTATGATAATTTTGGCTAAACATCCACAGGAATTTTGGAAAAAAAATATTTATACCTCTGCTTATCATGCAATATATGAGTAGTACAAGATATAAGCTTAAATTAATTAATTCACTTTTTTAATGACTTAATATACAATATAAAAGAAAAACTCAATTTAATGATTAAAGTGAAAAATTCGTTATACAAGACATCGTACTCTATAAGACATCGTTCTTTATCTAGATCAACATTAAAAAGTGAACAAACATTGTTGAGAAAAGCCAGGACATAGATGATAGAACCAGTAAAAATCTAGTTTGATTGATTAAAGGAATACCTCAAAGGATTGAACCATCTCCTCACAGACAAAAGCTAATGAGAAGGCCCTCACTACTGTTGAATTTTCTATTTTGAGAAATCCCCAACTTCAGTGCAAATAATTTCGGCTTTTATTTTGTTCAAATCATGCCTAGAGACAGAATTACATTTCAGGGGATTTACGCCCCTTTTGTTCTGCAATGGTTTTTTTCCTTTTGTAATTGAAAATGTACCTGTAAAAATAAAAATAATAAAAATAAACAAAGCACGTGATGTATCCATTACATTTTCTTGCGCAAAGCAATTGTTTTTCTTTTGAACTTTATGTTTTTGTTTTTTCTTTTGTGAAAGCTTCTAACTCTCTTCGTTGCTGATGATGAAGGATATGGTCCTTCCTGATTCAGAATCTCTCTCCTAAAGAGCCTGGGCAAGGAAACAAAATTGAGGGCAGCTGTGTTTTACATTGGAATTGGGTTAAATTCTTGGGCCGATGTAATTATAGCCTTCAAGGGCCTTATGATAACGAGTGGTATTATTACACACCCTTCAAGAACCTTATCGAATCCATATTGTTTATTTATTGCATTGAAAATTTTACAAGTATAATTAATTTCTGATAACACATTCTTAAATGACAGAAATAACCTTATTAGCAATCAGTGGTCATAAACCATCAAAGGAAGAAAATTAAGAGGGAACGTCACCTAGCAAGGTAGAGGTTGAAAGATCAAATAAAAGAAAAGTATTTTTTTTAATAAATAAAAATGAATTAACCATCAAAGAAAAATAGATTTTTATATAAGGTATGAACAATATTAGTAATTGATATAGCAATCAGTAGTCATAATAGCTGTTGTTCTTCCTTTGATGGTTAATTCATTTTTTATTTATTAAAAAAAATCTATTTTTCTTTTATTTGATCTTTCAACCTCTACCTTGCTAGGTGCCATTGCCTCTTAATTTTCTCCCTATTCTTTTTCCTTTTAAGTTATTGCACAAGGGAATTATGGGTTAAAATTACTAAGTGCTAACCTTCTGCTCAAGGCAACTTAAGAATTCTGCGCTATAGTTTTGAATATATAGCATATTATTGTGTCTTGAAATGAAAAAATTACTCCCATAACACATACTTAAGTTAGTTCTTTATGTTGCATTATGAAAAAGAGTATAATACGAAGCTGTTGCGGTAACATTTTTGTTTAAATCTGTATTTAATTTTTGGTTTAAAATGAAAAGAAAGCGTATATATCTTATGGATGTTAATAGTTGTTAAAAATAGGAGGTAATTTGCATAAAATGTTATATAGAATTGTTAACAACTATTTAATTTATTTGTGTTTAATTTGTCCCTTTATATATATATATATTTTTTTAGTTAGTTATTTATAAATAGATGTAAGTAGTACAACTCCGTGTTAATGGATAGTGAAACTACTAGCACCACTCTGTACTCTTACAAAATCGCAAGTTTTAAAACAACCATTTAAAGCATAATATGAGATCACACCATTTCTAAGTACACTTGATTTAATGACACAAATGGGCCAGTCATCTTTCGTTTTAATGGAGATTATATAAGGAAGAAAGAAAATATCAATAATTGAAACGAATCGATCCATCATGGTTTTAGTAAAGAAGGAAAAAATTTTTAAACAAAAATCAGACCAATGAACTTAACCTTGCATTTTTTAAGCTTTCATCTTGCGTATGAAAGTTATTTCCACAATTACTGACACGAATAATTATATGCAACCCCATACAAGTTTAGTTCGATTAAATTTTACATATGGCTGGAACCTATACGCTTGCAAATATAGCTCATTACTTTTGTTGGCATTTGAATAAGAAATATACGGCTAAATTTGTAAAATCATCCATGACGGCCTAGGCTTTCGTTATTAAACATTTTTCCGCAGAAATTTTTTTTCACCTATTTAAATTTTCTCAGATATTACAGCAAATTATGCCGCTAACAACAGTTAACATCATTGTTAAACCGAACCATATTGATTAACGAGGCTATTAATATACCCATAAATGGATTGTTACTAAGATGATCATGTTTCATTGTTGATTTTAAAAGGGGTCTAATGATGCATTAACAACAAAAATTACTATTTTATACCCAATTGACCCAACACACCCAGTTTCTTTTTTTTTTTTTTTTTGGTGGAATGGCATTTATAGACAATGCTTATAATCACAAAATTCCTACTAAACACAAGCTAGATGCATACTGCATCTTAATTTTCATACTAGCCACCAAAATAATTTTATTATAGAACGGCAAACAAAATCCTTGAATAACCACAATTAGGATCCACCTATTACAATATAAAAGATAGCATATTTTCATACTACTGATAGACTAATTTTATTACATTTGAAAAACAAGACATAATATTTAATTCAAAGTTGAGGATCTCTTCATATGGAACCCTTCACTTAAGGAGTCGAGATGCGTGAATCATTTTCACTACCACATTACTCTTTTCTCTGCTCTATGGGAGAGTTGCCGCCGTTTGTTGCTTCCATAGATAAAGAAAAACATATTGTCAATAAAAAACTTACATAAATTGAACAGGTGGAAAATCAATTATGTAAATTTTTTGCAGTGCTCTACGCTTGATTATTGTCTATGGCCATGTCATACTTGCTTAATAGTTCAATAAGAGAAATATCTTTAAGCATAAACATATGTTTTATGGAATTTGCTGCGGAAGACAATAAAAATAAGATAATTGACCAAAACATCAATTCAGCTCACCTTCACAACTGGAGCAGATGATGCCATATCAGCAGAAGCATTCCTCGCTTCCATAACTCGCTTGCTGGGCCCCTCATTGCAAGAACTGTTGCCTGGGCTTGGACGCTTGTGATTATTCAATGGTTCGTTTACTGTAGCTTGCCCAGTCAGAACTGTTAGTGCATTGGCTTGCGTTCCATTAAACATTAGCGACTAGAATTGGCCGGCATCGGCTTTAATGAAATATACACCAATGTCCAGACTGCGATGTCCCCCTATTACTGTAGAATTGGACGATTCTGTGAAGAAAATTGTCAGACAGCACGAGCATCTCTAAGTTCAGAGCCCAGAGGATATGAACTTTTTGGATGGACACTACAAGAAAAAGTATCTACTATGACAGGCAAAAACTATCATAGTAGGGGGTGGATGACGGTTGTTCATACCGTCATTGTAGTCACCATCAAGAATTAATGACAGAACAATACCAATCATAATCTATGATAGATATTATTAGTCACATAACTGTCATAACTTTATTTAGATGAGAATATAATAAATTTGAATTTGGCTCCTTTTCTTTTTTAAATTTGTGCGCCATATTTTGAATTTTTGGCGGGAAAATTAAATTTGGCGCGAAATACAAATTATAATTAACTGGATTTTTTCAATTAAATCAAATATTGAAATTATAATTAATAAAAAATGGGTATTTTTTTTGCACCATGAAATTATTATCATTTTAATAACAATCCTGCAATTGATTTAGTAGAAATTAATATTTCATAAATTAGCTAATTAATTAGATTATTAAAATTAATATTGCAATTAAAAATTCACTGACAAAGAAAATGAAATGGATAACATTGATTAAGATTTCATAATTGTCAGCAAACATAATTTAATCAAATTCGAGAGTGACAAGTCCAACATAAATAAAAGAAGAGTATTGTAACAACCTAAGAACTAAATTCGAGCAACATGTACAACACAAATGAACCATGATCAGTTCAATTCCAATAGCATAAGGAAGCCAACAACAGAGTCATTTCTACCAACATGAACAAAGGCAACAACATAGTTCATTTCGAGCAACATTTCTAGCAACACTTCCAGCAACATAAGAGGAACCAAAACTACTGATCAGACAAGGCCAGTAGTTCCCATACGTGAAAATCCAACCTAAGAACAATCGAAATGTGTAAAATTGCATCAATATCCAGGAGCTATTTTCCAAACAAAGAAAAAAAGTAGCCAACTCCAGCAGCACCCACCATCTTCATCATAATCTAACATAGAAGTATAATAAGTTAGATAACTGCCCAAGTAAAATATAGGTAGTAAATTAATTTATTTCATCAATGAACTCACAATAACAACATAATAGGTAAGGGTTACCTCACATAACAGCAAGTACTCCAGAAAAATGGTTTGCCCACTCAATACGGACTTCATCTAATTCAGCATCGGAATATGTTGTCTTTCCGTTGAACTATTTATGAAAAATAAATATTTAGTGAAACTTTAAAACAGGACATGTTCTTTTTTATGAAGCAAATTATGATCAAGGAACTCACATTGTTCATTAGCAAAGAGAAGTCATTAATTAAGTCTTTCATGAATCTCATGACGTAAAATCCACACACGACTGAACTTGCTGGTTGCTGTGGGACCTGTCCACAATCAGTAATTGTACAGTTCATTTTAATAACAATTAAGCATGGTAATATATAATTATAGTTAAGGTAATAGTTCAAACCTTTATGGATCTGACCATCTTATTATAATTCCATTTCTCCTTACCCTATTGTGCTATAAACATTGTCATAGAGTTGTATACAAAAAAAAAAAATTGTAACAAAGTATCTGTAAAGTATGTAAAAGTAATTTTATATTGACAATGGTAATAAGAAAAATTGAACATACACTTCAATGAGCTCTTTTAAATCATCATCAGGATCTCCCCCATAAGAATCGAGATAATAAACTTCTTTTTTCAACACATCAAAGATGACCAGCACCCAATGATAACTATAATAAAAGAAAGAACATTAAGGTAGCAATTTCAGTAAATTAAGGCAAGAAAAGAAATTAATATGAGTTGAAAAGTATTAAAGGAGCATACTAGGGATTATAAGGCATAAAGATGAATTGACCCTTCTTCGCTTTTTTCAATCGATCACAAACTCCACGTGCCCTAAGGTCAAATGATGCAGTAGGATTACGTTCTTCGCCTAGTGAAACTAGACCTGGACGAACGAATCCAAATGGTTTCACTCCTCTTTTCCCAGGGAGAATGGAAGCATACACCATCCTGATAAACAATAGACAAACAATGTTAAAGTCCATTAATTGGGACTCCCATAAAAAGTACACATAAAACTAGAATGATTATGAATCACTTATGCAATATAGACTTCGATTACGTTTACTCCTATAGCATCCATTGACAGAACTGCACTGCAGTCACGCCTTCCAATATGAGCTCTAATCCCTTCCAAATGGAAAACACCATCATCCAGTAGATATGGAATCCATTCTTGGTCTGACATCTTAGCTTCACACATTGTGCCAAACAATTGCAGCAACGGAATCTTGTTTCGTTGTACTCCTCCTGCATGCCTTGTGTTCCTCCTTGTAGGCAAAGGCTTCACTGCAACTTTTTTGCCCTCGTCCTTGGTCTGTTTTACAGCATCTGTATGTCCTATCTCTATTATATCATTATGCTGTTCTGCTGATTCAAAGTTCAAATGTTTTTTTGTGCCTTGATGTTTAGGGTTGCCATTTTTTTTCCCTGTAACAAATCATCAGGCATTTCCACTGGGATTTCAGTTGGGTTCAATCTGGGACTCTTTCTTGCAACGACAGAGAGTTTTTTGGCAGGTGTATCATTGTGTTTGTTTGTTATGTCTGTCTCTTTTTTAAGTTTACTATTGGCTGGTTCATACCTACTGTGTTTTTAGGTGTCCCTTGCTTCTTTTTTTTCAAATGATCAGGCTGCTACAAACATAATTGTTCAGTGTGATTGGCATAAATAGTTTCTAAATACTCTAAATTTATTTTACAAAGTAGTTAACAGTATCAAATGACACCCCAGAAAGAACACATGTATAAATAGTAAACATACAGCAAACTAAATCCACAAACAACAAGTAAGAACAGTAACTACAGGAACCCTTATCCAGCAACAAACTAAATCCAGAAATAATAAGAAAAAATAGTAAACAAACTGACCTTTGCTGTTTCAGCAACTGCTTCAGCTTGAACGGACTCTATGCCATCATCTCCAACAACATTATTGTTTTCACCAGGCACGCGAGGGTAGCTGGAACTTGCTATATTTGAATGACGATGTGTTTTTCTCAGTTCATTTCTCATTTCTTCCAACAGCCGGTTAATTGATTCCCTCCATAGACGGTCCTCTTTTTGCCTGTCTCTATCAGCAGGCCTCTTGCAAGTTTGAAAATACAGAGACGGGGTCACAAACTTGCCCACTCCTTGCATATGACCACATTTAGGAGCTTTTCCTAAAGATTGTGCGAGAATATCATTTTTTCCGGATGACCGCATCTTTCCTTTCTTAGCTTCCATCTCCAATTTATCCTACCACACAAATGAATTAAGTAAGCTAATGTTATCAAAGTATAAGTAATCACAACTAGAATTACAGTAGTAAGCAAACAATTTCTTACGATTTTTTTAATAACTGGTTCAACATCAGGGTGATATCCTCCATTTTTCATTTGCCGAGCTCTCTTCCAAAGAACACTCCTGTCCACTTCTTCTTCAGTAAGGCCTGTTTCTGAGCACTGTAAAAAAGTTAATAAAATATTAAAATGTTAGTAACAATCATTATTTGCATTAACCAAACAACAGTAAAATGTTAGCAACTAACTCACAGTACATACCACTTCCTGCATTAACCCAACGTAACATTTTCTACTTAGGCGATGATTAAACTTGTTTTGTGCCCGCCTAAGTTTATTCACACCATTAACTTTCTGCTTAAAACAACCAAACAAACAATGGATAAACACATAAGGAAAAATTTCATAAGCATTGATATATTATTAACACTTGAATTAGACACTCACTTGAAATTTTTTAGATAGTCTTTCCTTTACAAACTTAATCCAACTTTCCTTATCAATCGTGTTGTACCGTGCTGGTGGCTTGAAAAGCATTTTACGGTCATTAACAAATGGTAAAACATAGTTTCTCATTAGAGTGTACTTAAAGTTCCGAAATGCAGCTCCGATGGCTTGTAGTACCTCCTTCCTACTTCGAGGATGAACCACGAAGTACACCTTCAAGTTTCATTCTCAAAATGTGAGATTTTTCAGATTTTTCCAGCAACAATAAAACTAGAGTAATCGTCGTAAGGAAATTATTTTATACCTTAACAGACTCCCATAGACGCTCTTTCGTATCATCTAGAACTCTACGCCAATCGTTGTAGAGGATTGGAATTGATGTATGAGCCAAAACACCAATATACGTAGCCAGCTCAATGGCTTCTTCACCAATTGGAACACCAAGGCTGTTGTATTTAACCACAAACCTTCCACTTCTTTTCCTCTTTTTGTTTTGTTCTGACCCAACAGTGCCACCTCTGCTTCACTTACTGCTCTCAGGTTCATCCTCGTGCCCATCTCCAAACTCATCAAGATCAGGGACATGATCGGCCAGGGGCGTTTCAGGATCACATCCTTCGCGGATAAGTGCCTCATGGTACTCTGATTACCAACAAATCCATCATTTTTTTTCATCTAAAAACTCATCGAAATGGGCATCAGATTGCTCAGGTGAAGAAATCTCAGGGACATTTTTTCCCTTATCCATGATGAATATCACAACTGCAGAACAAAATCAAATGATGAGAATACATTACCATATAAAAACTGCCAAAAAATATAAAATAAAATAATAACAGATAGCATAAAATACTTCTGGTATTAACCTTAACATATATCATTTTGAGAAGGACTCAACAAACAGCTCATGCAAACAAACACAGAAACGATATTCAAGGTCCAATCTAAATTCCCTCTTTGCTGTCTCGTGCGTACATTGCAGCATCATCGTCAATAGAGTTTATGTTATCAACACTTGGAAATTCAGTAGTCAACGAAGGGTATTCCACTGCATCTTCGCTTCTTTGTGTGGGTTTACCTCTTCTAGGCATTTGGCATACAATTGGCCACTTCTTATCAGGCTGATCAGGTACATAAAAAACTTGGTTGGCTTGAGAAACTAAAATAAATGGATCAGATTTATGGCCTATTCGTTGCAAGTCTACCAAAGTAAATCTGAGTCTATCCTTTATAACACCACCTCTGGTATGTACCCAGTCACACTTCATTATTGGAATTCTAAAGATAACATAATCTAGATCCCAAATCTCTCTAATCACTCCATAGTATGTGATGTTAGAAGTGACAGGATTTTTATCTTTTGAACTTGCGACTGAAATTGTTTGTGCAACCAATGACACTCCACTATTTTGAGTAACTCTATTTTAAGTCTCGATCTCTTGTAACAAAGTGAAAACCATTTATGGCATAACCAGGATGTTGGAAAACATAAGGACGAGGCCCTTAGGATAATCAACAAATTGTTTGAGTAACAACGTAACCGTTCTTTATCAACATATTTACCTATTATTAATCGACAAGAATTTAATGTTAAACAAGCACAAACCGACACAGAAAGGAAAAAAGGAATTAATTAAACTAATGTTATCAAAACCTTATCTGTTAGCCAATCTGCAAATGTTCGGTTGTGTTCCTCTTGCAACCACTTCTCATTTTTTCATGGATGGCAAAGTTGTAACCAATCCTCATGCTCTCTAAAAATCAGTTAAAAAGACAAAATTTTCAGGTTCCTAAACTACAAAAACCTGACAAATATAAAGCTAAAATAACACAAGTTAGATAACATCACCTTATATAAGGCTGAACTTCCTCAGTGTTATGCAAAACATACAAGTGTGCTTGATCTAATGAAGTTCGATCAACTTCCACCATTTGCCCACCACTCATGGGCTTGTCAATTTCTAAATTCTGCACGTGTCCAGGTGGAACCCCAATTGTGAGCATGTTTTCCAAGTATTCTGCACAAAATTCTAATGCTTCCTCAGTAATATAACTCTCCACTATGCAACCCTTAGGACAGTTACTGTTTCGAACATAGCCTTTTAAAGTTTTCATGTCTCGCTCAAAAGGATACGTCCACTGAAAATATACGGGACCACATTGTCTAACTTCACTCACTAAGTGAAAAGTAAGATGAACCATTATGTCAAAAAAAGATAGGGGAAAACATTTTTCAAGCAAGCACAAAGTCTCTACGATGTTTTTCTCCAATTCATCTAGCATTGTCACGTCAATCACAGTCACACACAACGAATTAAAGAAGAAACAAAACCTAATGATAACTTCTTTGACATGTTTGGGCAGCACACACCTTATAGCAATTGGTAAAAGTTGTTGCATAAGAACATGATAGTCTTGAGACTTAAGATCCTGGAGTTTAAAGTCCTTTTTTGACACAAGATTCCTAATATTAAAGAGTATCCAATAGGAACCTTGATACTTTTCAAAGCTGCACAAAATCTTGCTTTTTCCTCCTTAATTAAGGTGTGGCAAGCAGGAGAAAGCCATGTACAATTGTTGTTTCCTTTAACTTGTGGTGCTAAAGTGGGCCTAATTTTCATTTCCAAGAGATCCATCCTCGACTTCAGTCCATCTTTGGACTTTCTAGGAATATACAGCAGTGTACCGTAGATGTTCTCACACACATTCTTTTCAATATGCATAACATCTAATTGATGCCGCACAAGCAAGTGCTTCCAATACTAAATTATAAAATATAGATTTCTTCTTCCACCACATGAGATCATCATTGTTCATACTTTTACGCTTTTTACTATTGGTTTTCCCCCATCTATTATCAATAGAGTCGACCAACTGGAAAATTTCCTCCCCGTTTAACAGTTTTGGAGGGGTTTCATCACACACACTATTGTCAAAGGCTTTTACTTGGAACTGAAATTTATGACCATGAGGAAGCCAAAGCCGATGCCCAATGTATACATTTTTTCCACTGTGTTTAAGTATACATTTTGGTGTTTCTACACCACAATATGGGCAGACATAATATCCTTTAACAGTACATCCTGCTAAATTTCCATATGCTGGGAAGTCATTTATTGTCCATAGTAATACAGCCCGCAAATTAAAGTACTCATTTTTGTAGGCATTATATGCCTCCACCCTAACATCCCATAAAATTTGCAAATCCTCAATAAGAGGTTGCAAATACACATCAATGTCTAAACCCAGTTGTTGAGGATTAGAAATCAAGAGGGACAACATCATGAATTTTCGTTTCATGCACAACCATGGTGGAAGATTATAAGTAATAAGAATTATTGGCAAGCAGCTATATGTACTACTAAGAGAGCTATGTGGATTGATTCCATCAGCTGATAGAGCTAGGCGAAGGTTTCTAGGATCGGATGCAAAGATCGGCCATTTCTCATCTACTAACTTCCAAGATGGTGAGTTAGCCGGATGTCGGAGTTTACCATCAACCATCCTCTCATTTGCATGCCAAGTCAAGTCCCTAGCAGTTTCAGATGATTGAAACATGCGCTTAAACCTAGGTATAGGAGGAAAATACCATAAAGTTTTTGCAGGAACCCCTTTCCTGTATTGGTCTACAGTACCATCCTTTTTCTTCCATCTACATAACCCACAAGTAGGACATTCAAAAAGACCTTCATACTCTTTTCTGTAGAGTATGCAATCGTTTGGGCAAGCATGAATTTTAACATATTCTAAGCCCAAAGCCGACATTGTCTTTTTGGCCTCATACATAGAGGTTGGAATTTCATTATTTTCAGGGAAAGCACCTGCTAAAACACTCAACAATGCAGAAAAGCTACTGTCAGACCACCCAAATCTACCCTTCACATTGAACAATTTCACTAAAAAGGATAACTTAGTAAATTTTGTGCATCTTAGGTACAAGGGTTTCTCAGCCTGTTCTAGCAACTCTTTGAATGCCTTAGGGTCCCCACAACAACCTTTATAAGCATCATTAACCATTTCTAACTCATTACCATTGTCAAACTCTATATTTTGTTGCTGAAAATGGTTTTCTCTTTAAGGAGAAGGACTCTTACGAATCTCTTCCCCGTGCCAAAACCAATTGTCGTATTTCACATCAAAACCATGCATATATAAATGATCTTTTACAGTTGTAGGTGTTTCAAATGATAAATTCCCACAATCAAGGCATGGACACCTAATGACGCTACTGCCTCTAGCATTTTTTATAGCAAAATTTATAAATTTCTGGACTCCCTCTTCATATTCTGTCGACAATCGATTACATTGAATCCAAGATTTATCCATTTCTGGCTTAATAATTAATGTTCCTGACATATACATAAAACAAAGAAAGAATGTACATACTTAGAATATTTGTCTAATGTTACAGCACCATGTGAAATAAACAAAGTTAAACCTACATGAGACCTTTCAAATTAAACACAATTTGGCCCATATAGTTTTCTCTTTTATATTAAAGGAACAACCTACTTTACGGAAAAGCATGGTCATGCTCCATAAAAAAATTTCAAAATTACAAATATAGCAACCAAGAAAGTTAATAAACTGAATTTCATACTTTTCAAAAGTTCACTCTCCTACTATACTATAAATATAATAAATAAGACAGACCACACAACAAATACATTACATAGTATCATAATTATTAATTTAAAGATATGTAAATTTTAAGCAAGTGTATAACAACTTCAAAAAGTCAAATAATAGAGGATAAGAAATGGAACTTACCAGATTAAACACAATAATTTTCTACTATATCCAATTCCAAGTACAAATCCAGCAACAATATTGATTACTGAAATATATTTTGAATGATCAGTTGATAGAATTCCAAAACTTGGATTCAAGAGGGCTAAAAAGGTACCAATAAATTACATTAAACAGATGAGTAAGCCTAAGAAGAAATAATAAACTGTTGAGTGTTAGAAAATGCATATTTATAAAGGAGAAAATCGTCATTTTACATATCAAGTCTTACTAAAAACCCTTACTTTTACGTGTTTAAGTTTCTTGTAATTTAATTATGTGTGTTTTATTTTAATTAAGTATTTTATGTATTTTAGGGGCATCATAGTCATTTCACAATAAACGAGAGATCAGATGGCAAAACGGACATCATTTTTGAACTCAGGACGGTCGAAAACCTTAGGAGGAGCATAAAAGGAAAAATGACACTGTTCACATATACGGCACTATTCACATGTACGGGTACTGTCTACGTTACTGTTCACGGCACTGTTCATATAGACGGATCGATGATGTGGCATTGACCGATGACGTGGCATTGACTAATGACGTGTCAAGATCCTGTTGGACTAAAATTCTTATTTACTGTTGATGGTGACGTGGCAGCATATTAGTGGATCAAAAAACGCGCGTACGGTACATGCAACACATGGGATTATTTACTGTGCAAACCGCGTTACTGTTCAAACCGTGTTACTGTTCAAACCGTGGTCAAACCGTGTTACCGTTCACGCGTACTGTTGACTTTACTGTTGACTGATGACGTGGCGCAATCCTGAGCGTCCAAACTGTTTTTAATCCGATGGCCATAATTTACTCGATGTATCAATAAAAAGGGGGCCTCCCCCCCTAATTTGGCACCTCTGAATCCATTTTTGGGATCCATTTTCTGTAATTCCTTCTCCTTCTTGTATTTTCTACGTATTTTAATAAATTTCTATTTTGCCCCTAGTTCAACTATGAGTGGCTAATTTTCTTTCAAGCTTGGGTTGAAGGTGAAGTCTCAACATGTGTCATGGGATTTATTTGGTAAATTTATTTTCTCTTCCCCTCTAGTTTTTGTGGATGTTTTGACTTTTCGTTGACAAATAATAATAATCTTGTCTAGTACCGCCCTGGTTTCACCGGCTCCCTGGTATAAGATTATTATTATTTGGCACGATAAGCCCTTAACACCATATTTATTAGAGTGTGGTTCATGAGGTGTGGATTCCCCTCTCATGATTTAATTGGTATTAATAAGGAATATTTAGCCCATGATGCATGTTGATACGGATCCAGATACCCAAGTACGTCATCTCAATAGTTTTCTCTTCAATTTATTCCTGCCATTTCAATTCCAATTTTAGAATTTATTCTTGCCATTTTAATTTAAGTTTTAGCATATTCCAAATTATTTCCACCACAAATCCAATCACCCATTTACAAAATTAATTCTATATATAATTAAAATCCACCTCCTCGTGGGATCGACACTCGTCACCATTAATCTATACTACAATAGATTCGTGCACTTGCGAGTTCAATAAAATTTGCACAATATAAACTACAACTTCAAATAATATACATCAGTGGGTGTGAAACTTCAATTAAATTAAAATACCATGCAAATGCAGCAATGACTCACCAGTGGGTGTGAAGCTTCAATTAACCGTCAAGCCTAGGGTTTCAACTTCGGCAACAACGATTTGGGTCTTCTTTCACGGTAAGTGATTGGGTTTCTTTCAGTCAATAAAAGTACCCTGGATGTTGTTCTCATTCCAATTTGGGTTTCGATTAGCACTGACTTCATCCCAGCAAAGAGAGACTGTTTAGTGACAATCACAGCAAAGAGGACGAGTCAGTGAAATAACCAGAACGATTTTGAAACTAAGGGTGTTTAGGTGTTGTTAGTTTGCTATGACCGACCTTTGAGGGTTTGCTGCAAGTGTGCTAATCGATTTTGAGATTCCACAATAACGCTTCCCTCTTTTCTCACAAAAATGTTTCCCCCATTTACAAAACGCAACATTTTATTAATTGTTTTTTGTTATTTACGTTTCTGTTTTCCTCAAACACTTGCGAAACATACAACTGAGACGGCATCGTTTCACTTATATTTTAGTAATATAATATTTTTAAAAATTAAGTCAAACCCGCGCAATTATAGTCAACATAAAAAATCAGTCTTTCATTCTTGATAGCCAAATAATTTATCACTAGTCTATCATAGTTTCTTGATATATGATATTTATATCACCAATATATCATAATTTCTTGATAAACGATATTTCTATCACAGCTATGTCATAAGTGTATGACAGAAACTAAATCTATCACGATCTATTGTTGTAGGCCTCCAGACCAAAAACTGTCACACATAGGACTGTCATAGTAGGTACTTTTTCTTATAGTGGGAACACATGCTTCCTTGGAGATTCAGGTCTTTCCAATACCATCGATGCAATTTTGAAGTCGAGCAGTTTTTTAGTTTTTATTAGCACTGTCTGATCTATATATTCAAGGGCAACTTTTGTGACGAATGTTGATATAGAAAAATAGAGACAGTTCAATTAAAAAAATATACAGAGGAAGAAAACGAAGGAAGTGATGATATTTTATAATTACAGAACTTTTAACATATGTTGTTGTTTCGTTTTATGGCACGTAGTTTCTGCGCGTACATTACAAATTAATATGTAATGCAACTTTGACCAATTTTGTTTGCATGTCAGCTGCATCCTTACAATTATTTTAGTACGCCCCATGAAAAAGGGCTTCACATATTAAAAGTTGAAATGAAATGGGTACACCTATAAATAAGAGAATTTGACTTATTTGTTATAACCACTAAGAAAGGCCACGTTGCTATAAATGGCGTGAAATACTATCTAAGCTCATCGGGCTTGAGGATTCCATTAAGCAAATCTCCAAGAATTCAACCCCTCTTACAATTGACTTCCAAGGTGTCAATAAACCTTTCTAATAAAATATTATCCCCAATCTCTTAACCCCAGTGTATCTCAACACTTACAATCTCTCAATTTGATTTTCAAGAATATTACAAAATAAATCTTTCTCACACAATGTGCTTGATTACAAATGAAAATCCAAAGTGTGAGTAAATGAGATGAATACAAGAATTTAAGGCTCAATGAAAGTTGTATGCTCAATAATTTGCTCAATGATAATTGTTGGAATCGTTATTGTTTGAATTTGATTGAGCTTATTTATAGTGGGAGTTGAAATATAGCCATTGCAGACTTTCTGCTCACTGTCAGATCACCGTTTTGACTAGTCAATATGACAGTTGGGTTGAATTTCAAATTGTTGGATCGCCGTTTTCAAGATGTCGGATCGCTGTTAGTGTCCAGAGACTACTCTTCAAATTTGTTCGATGCCGCTAGCTGTTGTGCAAATTTTATTGAACTCGCAAGCGAACGAATCTATTGTCGAATAGATTAACGGTGACGAGTGTTGATCCCACGAGGAGGTGGATTTTAATTATGTGTAGAATTAATTTTCTATGAGGGTGGTTGGATTTGTGGTGAAAATGATTTGGAAAATTCTAAAATTTAAATTAGAATGGCAGGAACAAATTAAAACAAATTCTATTGAAATGAAGTACTTGGATATCCGGATCTGCATCAACATGCACCATGATCTAAATATTCCTTATTAATGCCAATTAAATCATGAGGGGGGATTTCCACTCCTTATGAACCACACTTTAATCAATATGGTGTTAAGGGCTTATCGAGCCAAATAATAATAACCTTGTACTAGAGAGCCGGTGAAACTAAGGCTGTATCTAGATAAGATTATTACTATTTATCGACGAAAAGTCAAAACATTCACAATAATTAAAGGGGAAGAGAAAGTAAATTTACCAAATAAAGCCCATGGCACATGTTGAGACTTCACCTTCAACCCAAGCTTGAAAGAAAATTAGCTACTCATAATTGAACTAGGGGTAAAATGGAAATTTATTAAATACGTAGAAAATACAAGATGGAGAAGGAATTACAGAAAATTGAACCCAAAAATGAATTCAGGGATGCCAAATTAAGGGGGGAGAGCCCCCTTTTTTATAGATACTCTGAGTAAATCATGGCCATCGGATTAAAAATATTTTGGACGCTTAGGATTGCGCCACGTCATCAGTCAACAGTACGCGGTTTGAACAGTTAGGCGGCTTGAATAGTGAAGCGGTTGGTTGTAAATAATCCCGTGTATATGCATATACCGTACGCACGATTTTTGGTCCACTGACATGCTGCCACGTCACCGATCAACAATACATAAGAATTTTAGTCCAATAGGATCGTGACACCTCATCAGTCAATGCCACATCATCGGTCAATGCCACATCATCATTTCGTATATTTGAGCAGTGCCGTGAACAGTAACATGGACAATGTTGTACATGTGAATAATACCGTACATGTGAACAATACCATTTTTCCTTTTATGCTCCGTCTAAAGTTTTCGACTGTCCTGAGTTCAAAAGTGATGTCTGTTTTGCTGTATGATCTCTCATTCATTGTGAAATGACCATGATGCCCCTAAAATACATAAAACACTTAATTAAAATAAAACACACATAATGAAATCACAAGAGGCTTAAATATATAAAAGTAAGGGTGTTAGTGAAACTTGAAGTATAAAATGACAATTTTCTCCTTTATAAATATACACTTTCCAACACTCAACACACCCCCCAACCAACTTATTGCTAGTCCCTAACAAATAAAGCGAAAACAAAATTCAAACCGAAAATGATTTTTTTAAACAATCGTGTTTATTCAATCAGACTAATGATAACAATCAAATAAAAGTATAAGCATTATCTCCAGTCTAAAGAAATATCACACCCACATCAACCATCCACATGCATCCGTCCAGCAGAATTTGTCATAGTTATAGTAATCAAGCCACTTTCAAGAATGACATGTCAAACCCCAAAAGCTCATCGGTAGTAATGACACTCTCACAAAGAAATTAAACCCAATAAAAATAGTCACTCCAATGAATGGTAAATTGAGAGAAAATAATAATGAAGTGATATCACAACTCTCACTAAGATGAAAGGAATATGCCCACAGCTTAGAAATAATACGATCTTAAGTCAAATAAAAATGCCAGTCAACCCAATGTATTTATTTTTTTTTTTACTTTTTTTTATGCATCACTACATCTTTTTAGCCCATAAAACTAGCTTCTACTTCAGACTATAGATCCCTAAAATCAAGAAGGACTTTCATTAGGACGTAACGTAGGCTAGGGTCATGGCTAATAAATGAGGAGAAATAAGGAAAATAAAGTATATGTTTGAGAAAAAGTATAGATCTTGTTGAAAATTACAAGGTGCATTTTGCTTATTTATTATTATTATTTCTTTTTTTTTGTATCAACAATTTTTTGTTGTTTTTTTTTGCTTTTGTTTGGCACAACTTCCCTGAACAAAATAATTATTTACTTTTTTTCTCAAACATAAATAAGTGATGGAACTTGTAAGATATCGGGTAATACTCCAAATCAGAGTAGGTCAAGATGATAAGTTAACAAAAAAAATTTTGTTAAAAGGCTCAAATGGGTTAACTATGGATTTTTTAGAAAATGGATGGCTAGAAAGACTCAAACGGGTCAAAGATGACCTTTCCATCGTCTTCCAGGGCTCTAAATAATCTTCTATATCTACTAGTTAGATGGACCTCAAAATGTAGCAATACACATTTTTTAAAAATATTATTTAACCTTTTTTTTAAGGATTGACTCAAAGGAAATCTATAGATCATGTATAAAATAATAAACTACTAAGCTGTATGAAGAATGGGCAAAAATGGTCACTCTCCAAGAAAAATAACAGGTTCAAAAACTCACTTGGTATTCATTATGACATGTGCATTCCTTCAAGTAACTCATATTTGTCTCCGACATCAACATGTAGAGTAACAAACATGACGTAAAATCACTTAAGACCAAAGATAATACAAGTAATAAAATTTGAAAGTCATCATGTCATCCAATGTTAAAAAATCACACAATTGTTTTTTTATTTTTTTGGTTCAAACGACATTCTACCCCCAACCTAATCTAAACATGAAAAGAAATATGCATTCAGAAAGGTGAAAATAATGTAGAAAAACTAATTAGAAAAGTTACACTTAAAATGATAGAAAAAGAATTTTTTTTAAAATTAAGAAGATGCGTTTCTAGAGTAATTACACTCCATATTCAGCCATCTTCGACTCAAAAATTTAAAAGTGTATATTTATAAAGGAGAAATTAGAAAAATGAAGTTATAAAAAGAAATGATTGTCAAAGCTTAATAAGAAAAAGAAAATGTCTGGAATTTTTTTTGTTTTTTTTTCAAACGAAGAATATGCGTTTGTAGAGCAACTACACTCCATATTCAGCAATCTTCAACACAAAAAGTTAGTTAGTCTCTACAACAAAAAATCAGTAAAAACTTAACCAAGATTCCACAATTGTCAACTATTCTCTCCCCCCAACCAGAACGAAACATTGTCCTCAATGTTTTCAAGGAAAGAAGTAGAGTTTAGCATCACCTGAGTGGTGCAACACAAAAGAAAATATTTACAAGCGAAGAGTTAAATCTAATTTGCACTTCTTACTGCGGCTATTGTTACCATTATTATTTGGACGCTCCAAGACAAAGGTCCAGGGATCTTGCTCTGGTTTATAAGCTTGTAACAGATCAAGTAGCTCATTAGCAGTGTAAGCACAAATAAAAAAAAATTATGTTGAAGGAATGAAATAATTTTTTATTGCATGGTTAAGAAATGCGATGAAGCCATCATAAAAGTTATTGACATTTAACAAACCGATGAGTTTCTGGTGAATGTGCAAATGGGCCCAAGATGCTAATGTGATAAGTGCCTCTAGAGTTGCAAGATCTCCTGATAGGAAAATAAAAGTATCAACATGATTAAGCATTTCAGTTATTCTTTTTTGCATACCTGAGATGACTAACTCTTCTCCAGTTGGTGAGTCAGACAAACTGCCCAAAGGTTTTAGGGCTCTTGGGATGATGCCTAACACCTGGATTTCTCTGACAAAAGCAGTTTCTGAGATAAATTTTGATAACCCTCGATTACCTCCTCCATACACCAAGTGTAATTTTCTCTCTGCTATGCTTCGACCAAGATCTATGGCTGCCTCAACGAACTCTTTATGTTTGCCATAGTTAAATCCAGAAAGCACACAAACGTTCTTGAATTGTTTATTTAGAGTAGCTGCCATTGAAATACTTCTCAAAAACAATTTGTGAGTGCTTAACAAAACAAATCATATTTAAAAATCTTGGTGACAGTGGGTCACAGCTGTGTATGAGGTAGCATGTCTGTGTCAATTAACGCATAAAGCACATGGCTCGAGAGTCAAAAATGAAATAGTAAAAAGAAAAAAACAAACAATGATAAAATTATTAAAGACAATAATGCAAATGATAAAACAACAGTGAAATAAAATAACAGTGAAGTAAAAGGATATTTACAGGTAGTTGCGACTGTGGCTCACATCTTCCTCTGGTTTTACGTCCAGAAACGGCTTGAACGCCCTCTATGGGTCGAGGATAGGCTTCCCATCCAGTTTTATTATAAACTAGCAAACAGGGTCATTTATAGTCAAATTCCCGAGACTATATCGTGCATGCTCTTTCTGGAATAATGGCCATAACTAGAGAATCTCTCTTTATACATATCCACTGGGATGCGTTTCAAGAGACAAAAGGATCTCATCCAATGACTCCTTATTCCTCATGAGCAATCGCATGCATTCGGACCGAGCTTTATAGATTGTAAGGAGGTCATTCTGAGGAAGTGAAAGGAATTGATTGTGAAGCTTTACTAAAATCTCATTTCTGTCCATACCTTTGCCTCAGAATATCAGTTATTATGGGAAACTAAAGTAACCGACTTGATTGTCACGGAGTACCGTTATCCGCCACTTCACCGGGATAACAAACTAAAGCACACAAGCAAAGTAACAAACTAAAACACACAAAGAAAATTACAATCGTCCTCTTATTGAATTTACCTCAAGCTCCAACTGGATGTTGTAGACACCTCCCTCAATATCTCTGAGTTGGCTTTCTAAATCCTCAACATGGGATACTAACTCTGGTGGTTGTAGAGCCCAAATACGATATGTTTTACAAAATCAAATCTGCCTTTTGAGATGAGATTTTATACATTGAAGTTGTCTAAGAATGTTCAGGAGGAATGACAAGAGAAAACTTAATGGTTAAACAAACACACTTATGCAAAAATAATTTCAATCAGCAAAAGAATAGTAAAAATAGAAAAAATCAAATCACCGAAAAGAAAAAAAAATCTCAATTCAAATCTAGTGGGTCACTCAAATTTATTTCGGTGTCCTCTCCATGTGGTTGGTACTTTAGATATGACTTTAATCTTTGACTTTTAACTTTAAAAGTGACACCGTTCTTTGGGTCCTTAATTTCAATTGCCCCATGTGGAAAAACAGTGTGAACAATAAAGGGACCAGACCATCAAGAGCGTAACTTACCTGGGAATAGGTGCAAGTGAGAATTAAATAAAAGCATTTTCTGACCTGAAGTGAAAGATTTTCTCATAATTTTCTTGTCATGAAAGACTTTCATTCGCTGCTTGTAAATCTTGGCATTTTCATTTGTATCATTGCGAATTTCTTCAAGTTCTGCCAGCTGTAATCTTCTTTCTGAGCTAGCTTGCTGCATGTCAAAATTGAATTTCTTGATGGCCCAGTATGCACGATGCTCGAGTTCTACAGGTAGGTGGCAAGCTTTTCCATACACTAGCCTGTCGGGTGACATCCCAATTGGGGTCTTGAAAGTCGTTCTATATGCCTATAATGCATCATCAAGTCTTAATGACCAATCTTTTTTTGTCTGGCCTCATCGTCTTTTCTAATATGTGTTTTATTTCTCGATTAGAGATCTCAACTTGGCCACTGGTTTGCTGATGATATGGGGTCGCCACTTTGTGAGTGATGGAATACTTTGTCAAAATGTTGATTTTCATAATGTTGATTTTGATGATAACAAACAAGATTAAGAATGATTAATCTTTTAAGCTCAAATTATTTTAAGCTCAAATTATTTTTTATACTTTTTAAATAAATCATTATTTTCTCATCATAAAGGTTTCATATTTAATGGAAAAATGATTTTAAGATATTGGTTGCTTTTCAAGTTTATGGTTTAATTCAAAGAATTTTGCAAGCTTTGAAATCAACAAGTATTGCTTGAAATTTTGGAAAAGGACTTATTTGAAATGTTTCATATCATTTTGGGCCATATCATAATTTTAAAATTTTTTGGGAATAGCAAGTATTATTTAGCGATTATGAAATTGGACCTATTTATAAAATTTATAACGTTTTGGACCCTAGTACAGTTATAGAAAGTTTTGGGGCTAAAATATAATTTTGAAAAATAGTTCACTGTAGCAGTTACTGTAGCAAGCGGCTAACCGAATGTGAAAAATCGATAGGCCGGATGTTGGGCAGAATCTATCTGAATTGAAAGCGGCTAGGATCCTGACAAACGGTAATTCGGTTGTTGGGCAGTAAGCTTCTGGTGCATAAACGGCTATCCGGATTTCATAAGCGGCATACCGGATGTTCAAAAATTCAAATTTTGGCTATAACGGTAACATACAAGCAGCTAACCGGATTCTATAAACGGTAAGCCGGTTATGAACAAAAAGTGAATAACGGCTAGTTTTTGAGCTCAAACTATATAAACTCAAATCCAATTCATTTTTGGTAGCCTAAGCAAGCACAAAAAAGTGCACACAACTTATATTGAGCTTCAAATTCGAAAATCATCATAGATTAAATCTTCATTGAGCTATCATTTGTATATCCACTCTTAAAGAGAGTTTCATTGTTGTAATTTTCATTTCTCATCAAATTGTGAGTGTACAAGTGTGAGAAACACTTGGGGTGAAGAGATTGGGGAGATGATCTCTTGATTGTAAAGGTTTATTGACACCTTGGAAGTCAATTGTAAAAACTTTAAGCCTTGGGAGGCTCGGATAGTGAAATCCTCAAGCGGGTGAGCTTGGAGGCGTGGATGTAGGCGGCGATTGCCGAACCACGTAAAAATCTTTGTGTTTGTTTTCTCTTCCCTTACTCTTTTAATATTGTGCATGATTGAATTTATTGTTTTCAAGTTGATTAAGGCAATAGGTTAAATTGTTGTGTGGTTTTCTTAGCTTAAATTTTAAAATCCCAATTCACCCCCCTCTTAGGTTACCTAGTTAGTATTTCATTTGGTATCAGAGCGAGGTGCTCTTGTATAGACTTAACCGTCTATAGTTAAAGATTAATAACAACCCAAATTAGTTCAACTTTCATGGAAGACCAATCCACCACTAGACCTCCATTCTTTGATGGTAATGACTATCCTTATTGGAAAACTAGGATGAGAGTGTTTTTACAAGCCTTAGATTATGAAATATGGAAAATAGTTTGTGATGGTTCATTCATTCCTAGGAAGAATGTTTTAAGTGCGTTGGATAAGAAAAATATGTCTTTAAATTCCAAGGCTATGAATGCTTTATTTTGTGCCTTAGATAAAAAAGAATTTCATAGAGTTTCAAATTGTTCTAATGCTTATGAAATTTGGAGAAAACTTGAAATTGTGTATGAGGAGACTACAAACGCGGAGGAATTTCATGAAGTTGTGTGCTGAGACTACAAACGACAATTGGAGATGAATTGGATGATGAACTTGATGAGGTAAATGATCTTCGTACTTATGATGAATTACATGATGCTTTTAAAGAATTGCATGATGAGTGGATGAAACTTGGTAAAAAGAATGCATGCCTTAAGAAGAAAATGCTAGAACTTACAAATGAAAAGGATACCATGCAAAAATGCATTGATTCATTGAATGAGAAGATAAAGGAATTAGAATTAGAGAATAAAACATTGCATGATGAAGTTACATTATCAAATGAGAAATTTAGCACTTCACACAAGCATCTAGAATCACATGTAGATAACTTGAAAAATGAAAAGGATACTTTACAAAAATGTAATGATTCATTAAATGAAAAGATTAAAGGACTAGAGTTAGATAATAAAATGTTGCATGATAGAATTGCATCATTTAAAGTTAAACAAAATATTTCATATGAGCATGAAAAATCACATGTTGATAAATTGATGAAAGAAAATGATGTGCTTAAGAAAAAGAGTAATGAGCTCAATGAAATTGTGTTAAAATTCACAAATGGTCAAAAGAACTTAGAAAAATTACTAAGCACTAAAAAATGTGTGTTTGATAAAGGAGGACTTGGGTATAAGCCTTACTTGAAACAAAAATATTATAAAAATTATTTTGTTAAGGCTACCTCCACAAGTGATCATAAGATTGTTTGTCATTATTGTAATGGAAATGGTCATATGAGTTTTAGATGTCCAGTTAAGAGAAATGTATATTATGGAGTCAAATGTATTTAGGTTCCAAAAGGAACTAAATCTAACGTTCAAGGACCTAAGAGTATTTGGGTACCAAAGCACACAACTTGAATATTTTTTTGTAGGTACCACAAACAAGGAGTAGTGAAGAGTTCATTGATGAAGCTTATGAGGATAATCACTTGATCATGGTCTAAGCAAAAATAATGAGGCAAGATGATTTAATTGTTTTGGTAACTATTGTTGCCTTATTGATTATAAGTGATGGTCTTTTAATCTTAGTAAATATTTAACATTTCATTTGGTATCATAACATTAAGTGTATTAACATGAAGTGGATAAGTTTATCTTGCCTATTTATTATGTTGAGTGGATCATGATAAATGGATAATAGCTTGAATTTGTGAAAGTATACTTGTATGTTTACATGATTGAATTATCATTGTGTTTAACATTGAGTGCTTTATCAGGATGCATGGTTATATATTTATGATGATAGCTTATCAACTCATCATGATAGATTTGTTTGATTTTGATGATTATGTAATGCCTAAGCTTGATAAATGAGTGATATGCTTGAATTATTAATCTTTGAATGCTTATATGTTTCATGATTGTGTAAAATATATACATGATGAATGAATTATATGTGTGAATTCTTGTGCCGTTAATTGTGTTATATCATCATTCATTTATAAAATTGACACCATTGTTTGATATGATTTCATATGTTTGGTCTTGTATGCATATATGTTTCATGCACTAATTGGCTTATTGAAAAGTTAAATGATTTTTAAAATTGATCAATTTTTAAGCCAAAAATAAAATGGTGTGTATAATACAAGTTTAAGAGCTTATCAAAATTCAATAAGAGTTAAAATGATTTCCAAGTATTAACCCGTATACCGCTTCCTATCAACCAGAAAATTGTTTCTCTTATTGATTATTCTCTGGATTAAATCTGGATAACCGGATTTAGCAAATCGGCAAGCCATTTCTCTTATTGTTGCTCACTGAACTCAATCCGGATAATCAGAAAATGAAAAATCGGTAAGCCGCTTTTAATATCTCACTTGTTGGAAACAACTGGTCAACTGGTTATAAAATCTGGAAAAGCCGGATTCGATTTGCTTTTTGCTGGATTCAACCGGATAGCCAGTTATAAAATTCGGAAAACCGGATTTGTGTATACACTCATTGGTACACAACCGGATAACCAGTTAGGCACATCCGGATAGCTGGATTCAAGTTTTTTAAGGACTATTCATCTTTTTTTCTTCATTCGGCAATCCAGTTCTCTCTCTCTCTAAAATCCACCATTTTTTTATCTAATCAACACCATACATCACCTTAAATCATCTCTACAATCATTTTAATTGATTTAAAATTACCCATTTTACTCAATATCTTGAAAATCCGAATTTGTGCATTTTGAGTATTTCAAATTACCACTTCCATAGTGTGCTCTCCTTATGGATTTTACCATAGTTTTCTATTATATTATGCACTTACATTTTCATATGCATTGTTGCTTTCATTGTGGATTGATGATGATTATTGTTTGATATTTGGATGTTTTATATTTGGATAATGTGGAACTAATGTGCTTATCTTGACTTTTTGATGATCAAGAGAGAGATATGAGATGTAAGGGAGAAATACATCTACTATGAGATTTTTAAGCATATGAGATTTTTTAAGTTATATTGAAATGTCACATTAGATCTTTGATAAGTTTAGTTGTCTTGATTTGTAAAATGTGATTAATAATTATGGAGCTTGGATAGTTGATAATATGTTCTTATAACTTTTGCATGCCAATTTGGTAAACAAATCAACACCTCGTTGCGAAGAATAATTTTCAAAAATTAGGCATGAACTTGGAATGATGAAATTTATTAATATCTCTAATCATGTTATTAATACTATTAAAATTGATTTCTTGATGATTTTGATGATTGATGATTATATGTGTGTTGCTTGATGAATTGGTAAAATTATTGGTTTATTATAATTGTTGAAGCTTATATCTTTTTAACCATGTTGTGTATTTGAGAATTTGTTCATTTTTAAGGGGAGATTTTGCTGAAATTTTTGCTCGCACAAAATGGGTAATACGTTCATCGAATTATTTTTGATGATCTTGTTTCAATTGCATCTATCTATCTTTTCTTTTTTACGATGAAAGGGGAGATAAATATGATATGTTTTTGGATAAAATCATTTCGGTTAAAATTTTAAATTGGCCATATATTTAGGGGAGCATATAATATGATTTTGGATAATATGCATTTTAAACTTTTTTGTTGTCCAAAGGGGGAGACAAAGTAATATATCATTTCGATGTTGTCAAAAGGAGGAGAATAATATGCATTTTGAGTAATTGTTTTGATAATTGATATGTGATTATGGTGAGGACTTGATGATTTTGAGATATGATGATGATTTGGTTACATGGGTGTTTTATATGATAAATTTATGTTATGAGTTGTTGACTTGGTAATTGATGGAATAATGGTTCATGATATTTTTGTGTGATGATTTGTGTATGGAGTTGGCTTGTATCATGATTTATAATAATTGGGGAGTAATATTACTAAACTTGTATTTGAGGTGATGTTTGTTGTTAGGGAGAAATTCTATCAAAATTTCTACTCGGACAACATGGGTAACAAATTTGCTACTCTTACTCTTTTCCTTTAAGTTTTCTTTTTTATGATGAAGGGGGAGAAGAATACATATTTTTAAATTTATAAAAATTTGCTACTCTTTTTCTTTGCCAATTAAGTTTTCTTTTTGATGATGAAGGGGGAGAAAAATGCATGTATTTAAATTTGTTAATTTAGTTAATTGGCAAATTGTAAGAGAAGATTACATTTAGGGGGAGCAATTTGTGGAATCATTCTTTAAATACATGAAATTTTTGTCATCATCAAAAGGGGGAGATTGTTAACATATATATTTCCATAATGTTGATTTTGATGATAACAAACAAGATTAAGAATGATTAATCTTTTAAGCTTAAATTATTTTTTATACTTTTTGAATAAATCATTATTTTCTCATTATAAATGTTTCATATTTAATGGAAAAATGATTTTAGGAAATTGGTTGCTTTTCAAGTTTATAGTTTAATTGAAAGAATTTTGAAAACTTTGAAATCAATAGGTATTGCTTGAAATTTTGGAAAATGACTTATTTGAAAAGTTTCATATCATTTTGGGCCATATCATAATTTTAAAAAGTTTTAGGAATAGCAAGTATTATTTAGCGATTATGAAATTGGACCTATTTGTAAAATTTATAACGTTTTGGGCTCTAGTACAGTTATAGAAAAATCGATAGGCTGGATGTTGGGCAGAATCTATCCGAATTAAAAGCGGCTAATCGGATCCTGACAAACGGTAATCTGGTTGTTGGGCAGTAAGCTTCTGGTGCATAAACGGCTATCCGGATTTCATAAACGGCATACCGGATGTTCAAAAATTCAAATTTTGGCTGTAACGGTAACATACAAGCGGCTAACCGGATTCCATAAACGGTAAGCCGGTTATGAACAAAAAGTGAATAACGGCTAGTTTTTGAGCTCAAACTATATAAACTCAAATCCAATTCATTTTTGGTAACCTAAGCAAGCATAAACAAGTGTACACAACTTATATTGAGCTTCAAATTCGAAAATCATCATAGATTAAATCTTCATTGAGTTATCATTTGTATATCCACTCTTAAAGAGAGTTTCATTGTTGTAATTTTCATTTCTCATCAAATTATGAGTGTACAAGTGTGAGAAACACTTGGGGTGAAGAGATTGGGGAGATGATCTCTTGATTGTAAAGGTTTATTGACACCTTGGAAGTCAATTGTAAAAACTTTAAGCCTTGGGAGGTTTGGATAGTGAAATCCTCAAGCGGATGAGCTTGGAGGCGTGGACGTAGGCGGGGATTGCCGAACCACATAAAAATCCTTGTGTTTGTTTTCTCTTCCCTTACTCTTTTAATATTGCGCATGATTGAATTTATTGTTTTCAATTTGATTAAGGTAATAGATTAAATTATTGTGTGGTTTTCTTAGCTTAAATTTTAAAATCCCAATTCACCCCCCTCTTGGGCTGCCTAGTTAGTATTTCACTTTCTTCTCCCAAAAATGTATATTCCAAAGTGTTGGGTAATGGTTTGAGCTCGAGTTTTGGTGGTGATTCTGGTGATGGGATGATTTTCTTCTTAATGGTGCTAGTTGTTCAACTCTTGACTTCTATTTATTAGTGTCCATGGATGGTGCTGAGTCTTTACGTGTGACCGAATTCAACTTTCTATAACCAATGCATGCACGCCATCCTGTAGTTACTCTAGTTAGTATCAATTCATTATCAGCATTGGTAACTACTGTGACTCCTGACTTTTTGGGGACAACTTTTACAAGACTGACCCATGGACTATCAGAAATTGGGTAAATGATACATGCGTCTAATAGCTTAAGGACTTCAGTTCTAACCACTTCTTTCATATTAGGATTTAATTGACGTTGCATTTCCCTAGTAGATTTAGCATTTTCATCGAGGTGAATGTAATGCATGCAGTTTACTGGATTTATACCTTTTATGTCTGCTATGGTCCATCCTAATGCTCCTTTGTGCTCTTTTAAAAAATCCAACAACTTACCTTTTTGTTCGTCATTGAGGGATGCTGAGATGATTACTGGTAGAGTACTTTCTTCCCCTAAGAATGCATATTCCAGAGTGTTGGGCAATGGTTTGAGCTCAAGTTTCAATGGTGATTCTGATGATGGGATGAGTTTCTTCTCTGATGGTGCTAGTTGTTCAACTCTTGGCTTCCATTTATTAGTGTCCATGGATGGTGCTGAGTCAAGTAGAGCGTTGACCTCATCGACTGATCTGTCTATATTAAAATCCAAACCAAAGTGAGTTAAACATGTTTGTAAAGGATCATCACTAAGGTTTGAAAGAAAAGTATTATCAACTATTACTTCTATTAAATCCACATCAACAATTCCATCATCTGCATTGTGACGTTGTTTGGTAATGTTGAAGATGTTTAGCTCTATAGTCTTGTTGCCAAAGGGCAACTGCATATTTCCAGTCCTACATTGAATGTGAACATCGACCTTTGCCAAAAAAGGTCGGCCTAGGATAATGGGGATGTGCTTCCTTGAATCCTGGATTAGTTGAGTGTCAATTACAATGAAATCTACAGGAAAATAAAACTTGTCTACCTAGATAAGCACGTCCTCCACAATACCACGAGGTATTTTCGTGAACCGATCTGCAAGCTGTAACACCACTAGAGTTGGGTGTAATTCTTCCAGTCCAAGTTTCACAAATACTAAATAAGGCAACAAATTTACACTAGCTCCTAAATCCAACAAAGCATTCTCAATTGTGTGGTTCCCTATACTACATGAGATAGTGGGGGAGCCTAGGTCTTTGCATTTTAGAGGAATTTTGTATTGGAGTATAGAACTAACGTTTTCTGTTAAAAATGCCTTTTTTTGAACATAAATGATTCTCTTTTTAGTACAAAGGTATTTAAGAAACTTGGCATAAGATGGCACTTGTTTTATAGTATCAAGTAAAGGGATGTTAACACTTATATGTTTGAAGATTTCAAAAATCTCACCTGTGGATTTTCCCTTCTTTCGTTTAGCTAACCTCTGAGGAAATGGAGCTTTAGGAACGTATTCTCGTGGGTTGGTTTCTTCTTTCTCCTCCGATGATGAGTCTTCGGCATTTACACGTACAATTTGATTTGTTTTGTCACCGGCATCTCCACTTTGTTGTCGACTTCTTTCCCTTTTTACAAGGTCATGACAGCTCTCCATGCTGCTGTGGTGAACTGGTACTTACTTCATGCACTCCTTTAGGATTAGGCACTGGTTGACTTAGAAATTTGCCTTTCTCAACAGTCATTGCCAAGGTTTGAACTGAAGAAGCAAGTTGTCCCATCATCTTCTCAAGGTTTGAAACTGATTGAGCTTGTGAATTAAAGCCTGCTCTTATATCATTTCGTAGTTCATCAATGGTGCGGTTCTATTGTTCAATCGTGGAGTGAGTAACATTCTTGAAATTCTAGAATGCATCCTCCCATGGTCTGGGTTGAGAGTAATTTGGGTTTTGATTGTATGGTCTAAATGGTGGCTGAGAGGCTTGAGGAACTTGAGGAATTCGTTGCATTGGTGGAGCTGGAGCTACTGGTCCATTATGTTGGAATCATTGAGACCGTGAAAAATTGGGGTGGTCTCTCCATCCAGGGTTATATGTGTTAGGGTATGGGTTGTAATTTGATGGTTTTCTTATTACACATATGACATTGGCTTGATCTGAGTATGAGTCATGGTCATATGGTTCTGTTGATTTAGCAGTCGTTAACGATACTATTTGTCGGGAAAGAACTTCAACCATCTCTTTGACCTCTTTAATTCCTGAACTTGACTCGCTAGTGTGAACCTCATTTACTCCCTTAATCCTTTTAGTATTCGTGAGCGATCGACTCCATTGTTGGGAATTATCCGCTTGTCTCTGGAAGAATTCTCAAATCTTTGATGCACTTTTTGACATTAGCTCTCCTCCACTTGTTGTCATTAGCCATTCTTGCACATGTAGCAATAATCCCTCCAAAAAGTATTGGCATTGGTGCCATTTCTCGTACCCATGATATGGACACTTCAAAAGTAGCACATTGAATCGCTCCCATGTTTCGAAAATCTGCTCGTCTTCTCTCTGGGTAAACTCTGAGATTTCCCTGCGAATAGCATTGGTTTTATGCACTGGGAAATATTTATTAAAAAATTTTGTTACCATTTGTTCCCATGATGTAATGCTATTAGCAGACAATGTATTGAGCCATGAACCAGCTCTGTCCTTTAAAGAAAATGAGAATAATCTAAGTTTAACATCGTCATCTGAAAAATTCTCGTACTTAAAAGTTTGACAAACAGCATGAAAATCATTCAGATGATTATATGGGTCCTCATTTTCTAGGCCATAAAATGTTGGGAGACAATTTAGCACACTAGGTTTTAACTCAAAACTCCTAACAACTAGATTTGGGTATCTTATGCAAGATGTGCTCAAATTAGCTAAGGGACTGAAATAATCCTTAAATGGCCTCTCATGTGGTGGTGCTTGTTGTTGTTGTTGCAAATCCATTTCAATTTTATTTTTAATTGCAACGTGTTTGTGTGTGCAAAGTACTTTTTCAAGTTCAAGGTCTATAGGCCCAGGATTAGGTAATAATGACCTTCGACCATGCATGCAAAGAACACAAAAAAAAAGAATAAAACAATTAAAAATAAAGAAGAAAGAGAAATTATGATACTAACCTTATCGTGTTATTACAACCTTACTATGAAAACACACTAAACAAATACGTGAAATAAATTAACTAAAAATAAATTAATAAGATAAACGAAAAATTGCAAAGAAAGATAACTTGAAAATTAAATTACAGAATTTTAAATAAGGGAAAAAGAAAAGAAATTCTTACCTCAAATTGTAGATTCACTTTTTTTTTAAATAAGAAAAAAATTACAAGAAAGCAATTAAAATAAATTATTTACAAAAATTAATTTTACGAATTAAAATAACTTACTTCCCCGGCAACGATACCAAAAACTTGTTGTGCAAATTTTATTGAACTCGCAAGCGCACGAATCTATTGTAGAATAGATTAACGGTGACGAGTGTCGATCCCACGAGAAGGTGGATTTTAATTATGTGTGTAATTAATTTTCTATGAGGGTGGTTGGATTTGTGGTGAAAATGATTTGGAAAATTCTAAAATTTAAATTAGAATGACAAGAATAAATTAAAACAAATTCTATTGAAATGAAGTACTTAGATATCCGGATCTGCATCAACATGCACCATGAGCTAAATATTCATTATTAATGCCAACTAAATCGTGAGGGGGTTTCCACTCCTCATGAACCACACTCTAATCAATATGGTGCTAAGGGCGTATCGTGCCAAATAATAATAACTTTGTACTAGGGAGCCGGTGAAACCAGAGCGGTATCTAGACAAGATTATTACTATTTGTCGACGAAAAATCAAAACATCCACAATAATTAGAGGGGAAGAGAAAGTAAATTTACCAAATAAAACCCATGGCACATGTTGAGACTTCACCTTCAACCCAAACTTAAAAGAAAATTAGCTACTCATAATTGAACTAGGGGCAAAATGAGAATTTTTTAGAATACGTAGAAAATACAAGATGGAGAAGGAATTATAGAAAATTGAACTCAAAAATGAATTCAGGCATGCCAAATTAGGGGGGGAGAGCCCCCTTTTTATAGTTACACTGAGTAAATCATGGCCATCGGATTAAAAACATTTTGGACGCTCAGGATTGCACCACGCCATCAGTCAACAGTACGTGATTTGAACAGTGACACGGTTTGACCATGCGGTTTGAACAGTCAGGCAGCTTGATTAGTGACGCGGTTTGATTGTAAATAATCTCGTGTATATGCGTGTACCGTACACACGATTTTTGGTCCACTCACATGCTACCACGTCACCGATCAATAGTACATAAGAATTTTAGTCCAATAGGATTGTGACACCTCATCAGTCAATGCCACATTATCGGTCAATGCCACGTCATCGTTCCGTATATGTGAACAGTGTCATGAACAGTAACATGGAGAATGTCGTACATGTGAATAGTATCGTACTTGTGAACAAGATGTGAAACTTGAAGTATAAAATGATGATTTTCTCCTTTATAAATATACATTTTTCAACACTCAACAGTAGCTGTTATCAAGATGTCGGTTAGCCGTTTGTTACAGTGACTACTATAGTGAACTATTTTGTAAAATTATAATTTGGCCCCAAAACTTTATAAAACTTGTCAAATAAGTCCATTTTCAGAATTTTAAGCAGTATTAGCTAATTCGAAAGTTCTCAAAACTTTTCAATTTAAAACATTAACATGAAAATAACTAATATCATAAAATTACTTTTCATTGGATATAAAACCTTTATAATATGAAAATATATGAAAAATTATTTGAGCCTTTAAAACCAATCTTAATCAAGTTTGTTATCATCAAAATCAATATTAAAGAAATATTTATGTTAATAATCTCTCCATTTTTGATGATGACAATCGTTTCTTGAAAATATACGTGCAATTTTGCTCCCCCTAAATATGTGCTCCCCCTAAGTATATGACCATCAATTTTTAACCACACAAAAATAAATTTAATAAACAAAATATTATTCAACATATTATATATAAATTATCTCACCCTTCATCATAAAAAAAATGAGCGCAAAAAGATTAAAAAGAGAAGCTCAGAGATTACCCATATCATAAAAAACTATTCGGCAGAATCTCCCCTTAAAAATGAACATATCCTAAAAAACAAAGTAGTTAAAACACTCCCATATAAACTCCAATTTAGCAACCAACCTCCATACCAACAAAATCAACATTATCGTAAGCAAAAACCAAACATGTCATCAAAATCAACGCAATCATAAACAAAGTTCACATATCCAACAAAATCATCATAAAAGCATCCCAAGCACAATTAAGAACCAAATAGTATTAGAACAACTACATGAGATGATTAATGTTTGTACGAAATGCATAGGTGCAGAAAACTAAGTTGGGGACGGTGAATAGGAATAATTGGGATCATAACCAAGGTGACTAAGAATACAACGCTGTCCAACAAGTAATTCCATCTGCTGATCTAGCATCTGCTGCTGAGAAGTCGCAAAGTCGGATTGAAGTTGCTGCTGCTGCTAGGAGAGTGCATCCACTTTATTGAAGAGCTGCTGAAGGCGGTCCTCAGAAACAGAAGATGCTACAAGAGGCACAGCTGGCTCGACTGGCTCTTCATCCTAAGAGGGGGCTGCTGCTGCTCGGTGAGAGGCACGAGGTCTAGCTCCAAGGTGAAAGTCAGGTAACTCATCCTCGGAATAAACATCATTAAGCATTCGTCATCCTCCGAAGCAACCAAAGTGTCTTAATTCTTAGAGGATTGTGTCTTCACCCACTTCCTACGTTTCTTAAAAAATCCAATCGCAGAAATAATCTCTCTACCTAGCTTTCGGGTCTCGACAAAAACATACTTAGTAATAGGTGCTTTAAAGTACCTCAAAATCCTAGTAATGATGCTGCCATAAGGAAGGGATCGGTTGGTTACAGCAGGTGTGGACATCATATGACGAAGGATAGTGTAAGATAAGCTCACATGTCGTCTGCGGATGAGGGAGTCTAATAAACCGACATCAAGCCTAGTTAGCTCATCACTATGACCCTGTCTAGGTGTGACCATGTGTTGGAGTATGATATTAAGTATGCGAATCTGAAATGGGAGAAGTTAAGACCGAAAAGACAAAGAGCAGAGATTGTCGGAAAGATCACGACGCTTACAAATATTCCGCACACTATCCACATGACGGAAATCATTAAAATCAAGCTCTTTGTGAGTAGTATAAATGTCTAAACCCCCATATTGAATGCCGAGAATACTACACAAGTCAACCTTATCAAATTCAATATGGACTCCACCTACGAAAGTAATAATCTTAACTTGCCGGGTAGTGGAGAGATCCATGTTGGAGTAAAATACCCGCACAAGGTTTTCATAAACATGCTCTTCAATTCCTAAGGCCTCATTCCAATGTCTAAGCATTTGAGTAATAGTACTATCACATATAGTAATATCCGAAAACTCATCAATGTTAATGGAGAATGAGGGTGTTACCAGTTTTACCATGAATTTGTCGTGAAACCGTTGAGCAGAGTGAGCATTGGGAAAATGTAGACTATCAAAATCCTAAGCAAGAGGCCTAAAGGAATTGGGATTGCTTGGAGCCGCTTGCTTGGTTCGGGCACGCCTCTGTCGTGTAGCAATTGATGATTTTGAAAGAATTGAAATCGGTAGAAAAGAAGTTTAAGAGTTTAGAGACTGATTAGAAGTTGAAATTTGATAGAAAATGGAAGAAATTTGGGTCAAATTGGGCAAGAATATTTGTGCAGGTTCTAGGGTTTAGAAAAGGGATTTTTCAATTTATGAAGCAAAACCTGATTTTAATCGGTGAAAAAGGTTCTAAAGATGATAAGAATTGTTTTTAATGCTTCAATGTGGTGAAAAAGAGCAAGAAAAATGGTGGAGTTGAGAGAGAGAAGAGGTGGCTGTTGCGGGTTGAGAGAGAGAGAGTTGGAGATCGCGTGAAATGAAGAAGGAGATAGTCACTGTGCACGTATCGTGTGATAACGGTGAGCCATTATCTGATATATCAGCGAACCGACAGCGTCCAGAGAGCTTGTCAAAATTTTTCTTGCAAACGGTGAGTCGTTATTGTGATGTCGGCGAACCGACAGTGTCCAGAATGCTTCCCAAGGTTTTTGCCCAAAAACGGTTATTTGGCCAACAAATAATACATTTCAAGATCATTTCATTGATCCAAAATGTTTTAGGGCCCGTTCAATGCATAATTCATGAACATATATGTATTTCAACAATTAATTCATACATATATTCAAAAATACACACACTCCACTTGTATATCATGATTAAGCATTCCATAGATATTAAATCATCAAATCATAAATCAATCAATTTTAATAGACTCAATAACATGAATAGATATGTTAATGCGAAAATTTCATCATCCCAAGTTCATGCCGAATTTTTTAAAATTGTTCTTTGCAAAGAGATTTTGTAAAAATATTGGCAAGTTGTTTTCTGTAGAAATAAACTCTAATGCAATATCTCCCTTTTGAACATGATATCTCAAGAAATGATGTCTAATTTCTATATGCTTAGTTGTAGAGTGTTGAATGGGATTTTTTGAAAGATTTATAGCACTAGTATTATCACACTTAATAGGAATTTGTTCAAGATTAATGCCATAACCTCTAAGTGTTTGTTTCATCCAAAGAGTTTGTGCACAACAACTCCCTGCGGCAATATATTCTGCCTCAGTGGTTGAAAATGCAATCAAATTTTGTTTTTTACTAAACCATGAAACAAGTGAATGACCTAGTAAATGACAAGTCCCACTAGTACTTTTCCTATCAACTTTGTAACCAGCAAAATCCATATCCGAATAACATGTTAAATCTATATGAGTTCCTCTAGGATACCAAAGGCCAAGATCTATGGTTCCACTTAAATAACGAAAAATTCATTTTACAGCAAGCAAATGAGATTCCTTGGGACATGATTGAAATCTTGCACACAAATATACACTAAACATGATATCGGGTCTATTTGCAGTTAAGTAAAGTAAAGAACCGATCATACATCGATACATTTTAATATCAATTTCTTTACCTTTTTCATCTTTGTCAAGCTTGGTTGTTGTGCTCATTGGAGTATTTTTGGTCTTTGAGTCATCAGTGCCAAATCTCTTGAGTAAGTCTTTCATATACTTAGCTTGATTTATAAAGATTCCTTCCTCATTTTGTTTTATTTGCAGCCCAAGAAAGTACTTCAATTCTCCCATCATACTTATTTCAAATTCCTTATTCATACAAGATGAAAACTCCTTGCACAAAGACTCATTAGTAGAACCAAAGATAATATCATCAACATAAATTTGAACAACAAGAATATCTTGGTTCTTATGCTTAACAAAGAAAGTAGTATCCGCTTTACCCATCGAAAAACCATTATCCAACAAGAAATTCTTAAGCCTATCATACCATGCTCTAGGTGTTTGCTTTATTCCATATAATGCTTTTGGCAACTTATAAACATGATTGAGAAATTTTTCATTTTCAAAACCAAGGGGTTGTTTCACATAAATTTCCTCCATAATATAGCCATTTAAGAATGCACTTTTCACATCCATTTGAAATAAAATAAAATATTTATGACATGCAAATGCTAATAGCATCATAATGGATTCTAGTCTAGCTACGGGTGCAAATGTTTCATCAAAATTAATTCCCTCTTATTGGTTGTAACCTTGAGCTACTAATCTAGTTTTATTCCTTACAACCACATTCGATTCATCCATTTAATTTCTAAATACTCATTTAGTGCCTATAATGGATTGATGTTCCGGTTTAGGAACTAATTCCCCACATTGTTTCTCTCAAATTGATTTAACTCCTCTTGCATTGCCATAATCCAAGATTCATCATTTTCTGCATCTGCAAAGGATTTTAGTTCAATTTGAGATATGAATGCAGCATGCTCACAAGTATTTCTAAATGATGATCTAGTTGTTATGCCACTTGAGGGATCTCCTAAAATCAAGTCCTTAGGATGAGAAGAAACATACCTCCATACCTTGGGGAGTGATTGAGAAGTACCTTCATTTTGCTCTACATTCGTTTCTTCATGTTGCTCATCTTGATTCCCATGAGATGCATCCTTTTGGTTATCTTTTGATGACTCTTTTTGTAATTCTTCATCTGCATTATTATCAACAACAACTTTCTCCGTAGATGAGGGGTTAGATTCATCAAACATAATATGCATAGATTCTTCCACAACTAGAGTTCTTTTTTTATAAACATTATAAGCTTTCCTTGAGTTTGAATATCCAAGAAAAATTCCAACATCGGATTTAGGATCAAATTTGCCAAGATTATTTTTTGTGTTCAAAATAAAACATTTGCATCCAAAAACTTTGAAATCACCAATGTTGGGTTTTCTATCTTTCCAAAGCTCATATGGAGTTTTATTGAGATTAGGTCTAATCAACACACGATTTAAAACATAACAAGCGGTGTTGATGGCCTCGACCCAAAAATACTTAGGCAAATAATTTCATTCAACATAGTCCTAGTAATTTCTTGAATTGACCTATTCTTTCTCTCAACAACTTCATTTTGTTGTGGAGTTCTAGGTGATGAAAATTGATGCACAATGCCTAAATTATTGTAAAAGGTTTCAAATGCATGATTTTCAAACTCTCCTCCACGATCACTCCTAATGCATGAAATACCATATCCTTTTTCATTTTGAACTTTCTTACAAAATACTTTAAAAATATCAAAAGCATCATCTTTATTAGCTAAAAATAATACCCATGTGTATCTAGAAAAATCATCAACTATTACAAAAGCATAATACTTCTCACTTAAACTAGCATACCATAAAGATCCAAATAAGTCTATGTGAAGTAGTTGAAGAGGTTTAGAAGTAGAAACATGATTTTTGCTTTTAAAAGAGATTTTGATTTGTTTACCAAATTGACATGCTTCACAAATTTTATCTTTTCGAAAATCGATTTTTGAAAGACCTTTAACTAAATCATTTTTAGAAATCTTTGAAATCAAATACAGGCTTGCATGTCCTAATCTTCTATGCCATAACCAACCATTATCATGCAATGTGGAAAAACATTTATCATGTGTAGATGCACAATCTATATCAATGCTATAAACATTAATACATCTATTTCCTACAAACAATGTCTTGCCATCACATGCATTCACAATAACACATCTATTCTTATAAAAAATAACTTTATAACCCTTATCAAACAATTGACTAATGCTAAGCAAATTGTGTTTCAAGTTTTCAACAAAACACACATTTTCAATAAGAGTAGAGGATACATTAATGACATTTTTGATACCAATGATTTTTTCTTTTGAGTTATCTCCAAAGGATACGTTTCCACCGTTTTCAATCTTGGTAAAACTTGAAAACCAAGAATAATTCCCTGTCATGTGTCTTGAACATCCACTGTCCAAGAACCACTTATTTTTCTTTTTCTTTGATCCCTGTAGAATTTTTTTTTAAGTTTTAGGTACCCAAAACTTTTTGAGTCCTTGAGTGTTAACAATGGTTCCTTTTGGAACCCAAATACATTTCACACCATAATATGCATTTTTTTTCGCTGAACATCTATTTTTCATGTGCCCATCTTGATTACAATAATGACACACAACTTGATTATTGATAAGGGTACTTTTCACAAAGTAATTCTTATAATATTTTTGTTTCAAATTTGGTTTATAACCAATACCTCCTTTGTCAAATACACATTTAGCATGTTATCCAACATCTTTTGTCCATTTGTAAGTTTTAGCACAATTTCATTTAGATCATTATTCTTCTTCTTAAGCACTTAATTCTCTTTCATCAATTCATCTACATGTGATTTTTCATGCTCATATGAAGTACTTTGTTTACCTTTAAAAGATGCAATCTTACCATGTAACATTTTATTATCTAATTATAATTCTTTTATCTTCTCATTATTGCATTTTTCCAGGGCATCCTTTTCATTTGTAAGTTCTAGCATTTTCTTTTTAAGACATGCATTCTTTCTACTAATTTTCATCCACTTATCATGCAATTCTTTAAAAGCATCATGTAATTCATCATATGTAGGAAGATCACTTACCTCATCAAGTTCATCCAATGATTCTTCCCCGATAGCCTTCAGAGCAAGATTTGTCATTTCTTGATGCTCATCATCATCACTAGTTTCCTCATTCCTATCATCCCATGTGGCTTCCATTGCCTTCTTTTTTAGCTTGTTGAGAAGAGGACATTCAGACCGGATGTGTCCAAGATTTTTGCATTCATAGCAAGTGATTAGCTCATTCTTCTCTTTTTTATTCTTGAAGCTTCTCATGCCTTTTTTTCTGCTGCCAAATCTTCTTCATATGAAATGAGAGAGCCAATTAAATCATCAATAGGTAAAGTATTTAAGTTTTTGACTTCTTCAATGGCAGTCCTCTTAGGTCTCCATTCTTTTGGAAGTGACCTAATGATTTTCTTCACTTTCTCGCTATTCAAAAAATTCTTTCCTAGGGCTCCTAGGGTGTTCACTATGTCCGTAAATCGTGTATACATAGAATACACAATTACATTTTGTTCAATTTGGAACAATTCGTATTGGCGAGTGTACCTACTAATTTTTGACTCTTTAACTTGATTTGTCCCTTCACATACAACCTCAAGTTTGTTCCATATTTCTTGTGCACTCTCACAACTAGATACTCTATGGAATTGTTTCTTATCAAGAGCACAAAACAAGGCGTTCATTGCCTTGGAGTTTAAGGACATCTTTTTCTTTTCTAACTCACTCCATTGACTTGACGGTTTAGGAATATCATTTCCTTCTTCATTTTTAGTTATAGGCATAGATGGACCATCACAAACAACTTCCCAAATTTAATAATCTAAAGCTTGCAAATAAATCCTCATCCTAGTTTTCCAATATGCATAGTCATTATCATCAAAGAACGGTAGTCTAGTTGTGGATTGTCCTTCTCTAAAGATTGAGTCATTTTGGGCTGCCATGGATCTTTTACTCTAGATGGTTAAGTCCTAATAAGAGAACAAGGCTCTGATACCAAATGAAATACTATCTAAGCAACTCAAGAGGGGGGGAGTGAATTGGGTTATCAAAATTTATGCAAAACAAACCACACAACAATTTAAATCTAATGCCTTAATAAGAATAAAATAATAAATTTAATCAAGCAACATAATAAAAGAGTAAGGGAAGAGAAATCAAACACGTGATTTTTACGTGGTTCGACTAACCGTGCCTACGTCCACGCCTCCAAGCTCACCGGGCTTGAGGATTCCACTAAGCAAGCATCCAAGGCTTCAGCCGCTCTTACAATTGACTTCCAAGGTGTCAATAAACCTTTACAATAAGAGATTATCCCCAATCTCTTAACCCAAGTGTATCCCAACACTTACAATCTCTCAATTTGATTTTCAAGAATATTACAAAATAAATCTTTCTCACACAATGTGTTTGATTACAAATGAAAATCCAAAGTGTGAATAAATGAGATGAATACAAGAATTTAAGGCTCAATGAAAGTTGTATGCTCAATAATTTGCTCAATGATAATTGTTGGAATCGTTATTGTTTGAATTTGATTGAGCTTATTTATAGTTGGAGCTGAATGACACGACTTAAAAGTGTTTGATTTACTCTCAAGTATAAGAGTGCCTAGTTATAATATATCTCGGTGAGTCCGAGGTCGATCCATAGAGAAAAGATTTAATTTGTTTATTTTATTTTATCTAAAATTTAAAAATAAAACTTAAATATAAACAACTTAATTTAAATAAAACTATGAAATTTAATTAGTTAGGGTTGTGGATTCACTCTTAGTAGTAAATAAAACTTAATAAATTCTTTTTGCCATTTTTTAGATTTATTGCCCAAAAGATTAATTATATAAATTATTATTTTCCCTTTAATTTTATGATGGATTAATTATTTATTGTGCCAAAATTTAATTTGTCTACAATAAGTCAAAATACCATTTTACCATACCTTATATTTAGATAAAAAGAATTTATTGTGCCAAACTCTCTTGTTTGTCTACAATAAATCAAAATCTCATAATATAAAATATGTATAAAATTAAATAGAAAATAATTTAATTTATAAAATTAAAAATAGAATTTCATTAAATCATATTTATTTCCTAAGAGTTTCACCTTCCCCTAACTATTAATATTTAGCTAAACATTTTTTTTATAAAGGAAATGACTAAAATTGAAAAACACATAATTAAAAATGGAATTTGAAAATTGAAATAAAACTAATTTTATTGATTGAAAATAAATTACAAAGAGAGATGAGAAGAAGAATTTGGGGGAAAAGAAGAGAAGAGAAGGTGTGGAGAGGTGTGTTCACCCCCCTCTATTTATACTAATACATGGTAAATCCACACCACACAAATTAAAAAATCTAATTACATCTTAACCTTACATTTGTCCCACTAATAATCCCACTAATAAAACATAAACCTAACTTATCCACTCAAGCATATCCAACACATTCCACTAACAATTATCATACCTAATATAATAAAAACTTATAATTTTACAATTACCACATTTACCGTGGTAAAAACATAAAAAATTACAATAAAAGTCTTGGATCCTCCTCGGCAATGACATAAATTCTCGGACTTTCGAAATCCAAATTTGACATCCATGCATTTGTTCGGAGCCTCAAATTGCATGAAATTATTATTTTTACCTAATAAACACACAAAAATACACAAAATCAAATATTTAGAAAAATAATTAGAAATTCACAATATGTTATACTATTACAAATATAAATTACATTAATAAAACAAAATAACATTTTTATCCCTTAATAAACATACAATTTTTAACACTAATCACACCCCCCAACTAGCTTATTGCTAGCCCCTAGCAATTAAAGCTTTATATTAACTTAAGATTTACAAAATTCACATGCAAGTTAATAGTTGTTCATCTATCCTCTAAACTACCAAATAATTAAACTCTCCAATTTTTTTTTTTGGTCATCCACTCATTATCTAGAATATCATGAACCTTCTTTTGTGCTCAAGTAATTAATACAATACTTATGGGGTTTTATTAAAAAGAAACAATATTTTCATTCTAAAACTCATTAGAAATTCTATCTTCAGGCAGTAGATTATTCAAACTTTTTTTTTAACCCATTTAGAGAGCTTTAGGCCAGTGACTCCCAGATCAGTTGGCCTTAGGGCACTAGGTGTTGAAACACCCCTACAGACTTAATTACTCAGGTTTTTAATAAATAAGCAAACAATATATCTATAACCCATGTAGCGAGCTTTAGGCCAGTGACTCCCAGACCAGTTGACTTTAGGGCACTAGGTGTTGAAACACCCCTACGGACTTAATTACTCGGGTTTTTAATAAATAAGCAAACAATATATCTATAACCCATGTAGCGAGCTTTAGGCCAGTGACTCCCAGACCAGTTGACCTTAGGGCATTAGGTGTTGAAACACCCATACAGACTTAATTACTCGGGTTCTAGATATAACAAAATTAAATTCATTCAATTTTTTTTTATTTTTTTTGCAATATACAGTTTCTACCACCTTAGATATTATTCCTAATAAATCAAAAGAACTAAATGCTGCAAAAATTTTAACTTACAACCCACTAGTATGTGTCATAGTGTGTGTGTGAAGAATAATTTAATAATACCTGTTAAATGAGTAAACAACGAAATAACTTTATAACCAAATGGAGGAGAGTTCACAAATTTGAGTAATTCAAAGAAAAGGTCACAAAAAAAAACTTATTATGAATTTTAAAATCAAAATATAATACAACAAGACTATTAGGATGCGTCTCAAAAGTTGTGACTCTTTACACAGCCATCCTAGACAAAAAAAAATTATTAATTGTTTTTGGTTTTTTTTTAAAAATAAAATTAAACACGCCTATTTACAATTTACGTCAATTATCCCTTCCCCCAACCTAATTTAAACATTATATACATGCAGAAAGATGAAAAAGATAAAGGAAACAAAAATAATAAAAGAAGAAATAGGAAAGATCACACCTGAACAACCCGCTGAACATGTGTTTTTAGAGTCCCTACACCCCATATTCTCCCATCTTCGACAAAAGCATTACTAGGATTTGCTATATTCCACATCTGTCAACTATTCCCTCCCCCCAACCTGAACAAGATATTGTCTTCAATGGCTTAAAAGAAAGAAGTAGAGTTTAGAAGACACAACCTCATAGCTCCAAGAAGATTGTTACAACCGAAGAGTTAAATCCAATTTGTACTTCTTACTAGGGCTAGGGTTACCATCATTAGTCAACCATTCCAAGGCCAAGGTCTTAGGATCTGGCTCTGGTTTGTAAGCTTGTAAAAGATCAAGTAACTCATTAGCAGTAGAAGAACAAACAAAAAGATTTTTCGCAGAGATTGAAATAAAATGATTCTTAATTGCTTGGTTAATGAATGTGAGGAACCCATCAAAAAAATTATTAACATTTAGTAAACCGATGGGTTTTTCATGGATGTTTAAATGGACCCAAGATGCAAATGTAATCAATACCTCTAAAGTTGCAAGATCTCCTGGCAAGAAAATGAAAGCGTCAGCATGATTTAACATCTCAGTTATTCGCTCTTGCATACTTGAGACAACTAACTCTTCTCCAATTGGTACATCAGACCTGCATCCTAGAGGTTTTAAGGCTTGTGCAATGATACCTAGTACCTGGTTTCCTCTAATAAAAACAGTTTCTAAGACAAGTTTTGATAACCCGCGGTCACCTCCTCTATATACAAGGTGCAGTTTCCTCTCAGCTATAGTACGACCAAGATCTACAGCTGCTTGAACGAACTCTTTGTATTTTCCATAATGAAATCCAGAGAGCACACAAATGTTTTTGAATTGTCTACTCGAAGATGCTGCCATTAGAATAATCTTCAAAAACAAGATGTGAGTGGTTTGAAAAAAGAGCTCTTATTTAAAGATCTGAGTGACAGACAAAATGAGAAAATGCTGTAAATGGGTTGGTGTATTTGTCAGATGACGCGTAAAGCTCATGTCTCAATTATTCAAAAGCAAACAGTAAAAAGAAAAGCAAACAGTGAAAAGAAAAAGTAAAAGAAAACTAATCATGATTAAATACAAAATCACACCATTAAATGCAATAATGCAAATGATAAAAGAGCAATAAAGTAAAAGGATATTTACTGGTAGTTGTGATTGTGGCTCACATCTTCCTCTGGTTTTACGTCCAGTAACGGCTTGAACACCCTCTATGGGTCGATGATAGGTTTCCCATCCAGTTTTCTTATAAACTGGCAAACAGGGTCTTTTTGAGTCAGATTCTCAAGACTTAACTGTGCACTTTGTTTTTGGAATAGTATCCACAAATTATAAATCTCACGTTGCACAAATCCGCTTCGATGAGTCTCAAGAGATCGTAAGATATCATCCAATGATTCTTTACTCATGCCATCTTTAACGAATTCAATTTTATCTTCACAAGTATCAGAAACAATTCCTAAAGATTTACAATCTGGTCGTTTGCAACCAAGTCTTACACAGTTATGACATTCTGAGCCAAGTTGTTTAGCTCTCATTTTCTTAGCAAACGTACTTTTACCAAAACCAGGCATGTAAGAAACAAATGGATCAGAAAACTCAGCTACTAATCAGACCTTTGCTTCAATTAACCAACGAATGTCAGAAGGAATGCCATTGATCATTAACAAACGCAGTCGTTCACAACGAGCTTTGTAAATTTTCTTGAGGGCATTCTGAGGGAGATAGGGTTTATGTTGTAATTCTTCCATGTTTGATTTTGGGGTTTCAGTTATTGTGGGAAACTGAAGATACCGACTTAAGAAGTCACGGAGTACCGTTATCCGCCATTTATACGGGAAAATAAATCAAAACACACCAAAATCAAATCTGCAAAATCAAATCAAACGTGAAAGCGAGCAAAAAGAAACACACAATATAAAAGGAAAATGAACTTACATTCGTCCTCTCATTGAGTTAACCTCAAGCTCCAATTGAAATTCATATATGCCACTCTCTACTGTTCTGAGTTGTCCCTCTAGATCCTCAACATAGGACACAAATTCTGGTGGTTGCAGATCCCAAAGTGGATGTGATTTACAGCTTTGTATCAATCTTCTCAAGTGAAATTTTATTCGCGAAAGTCTTTTAAGATGTGTAAACAGAATATTCCTTATTGAGGTTCTCATGATGTATAATGATGAAGAAAACACAATTATTAAACACACTTAAGTAAGAAACATCACAACACGTATCATTCAAGACAGTCAAACAATTCAAACGGTAAAACAACAGTGAAAAGTTAAAATACTCATTAAAAACTTAATCAAGATTTTGTGAGTCACTCAAATTTATTTCGGTGCTTGGTTCACATGGTTGGTATTCCAGATAGGGCTTTATTCTTTGACCATCACAACACTGTTTTTTGGATTCTCAATTTCTACAGCCCCATGTGGATATACATTGTTTACAATAAATGGACGACTCCACTTTGACTTTAACTTTCCTGAAAACAAATGAAGACGAGAATTATAAAGCAGCACTCTTTGACCAATTTCAAATGTTTTTTGAAAAATTCTTTTATCATGAAAAATTTTTGTTCTTGCCTTAATAATTCTTGAATTTTCATATGCATCATTTCTTAATTCCTCAAGTTCATTCAATTGTAATTTCTGCACATTACCAACATCATTCAAATTTGTATTAAAAGCTTTAATAGCCCAAAATGATTTATGTTCAAGTTCAACAGGTAAGTGACAAGGTTTACCATAAACTAGCCGATAGGGTGACATTCCTAAAGACGTTTTAAATGTAGTACGGTATGCCCAAAGTGCATCAGTCAATCAAAGAGACCAATCTTTGCGGTTTGGGTTAACTGTTTTTTCTAAAATTTGTTTTATCTCCCTATTTGCTAATTCAACTTGACCATTTATTTGAGGATGAAAAGGGGTAGCAACTTTATGTGTAATTCCATATTTTTTTATTAAAGACTCAAATGACTTATTACAAAAATGCCTACCTCCATCACTAATAATGGTTCAAGAGATTCCAAATTGACTTAAAATGTTTTCTCTTAAAAATTTAACAGTTTTACTATCATTATTTCGACAAAAGAAGGTTTGATGATATTCTGGATAATGAGTGAACATCAATGTGGTAAAGAAATTTGGGAGAGTTCATTTATTTGGTAATTTAGAGGATAGATGAACAACTATTAACTTGCATGTGAATTTTATAAATCTTAATTTAATATAACGCTTTAATTGCTAGAGGGCTAGCAATAAGCTGGTTGGGGGGTGTGATTAGTATTAAAAATTGTTGAATTATCAAGCGATAATATGTTATTTTATACTTATGTTATAATTTATATTTGTGTTTATGTAATATATTAGGAATTATTAATTATGTTTTAAATATATTTAATTTTGTGTATTTTTATGTGTTTATTAGGAAAAATATTAATTTCACGTACTTCGAAGCTCCAAACAGATAAATGGAGGTCAAATTTGGATTCCGGAGGTCCGAAAACCTTAAGATCAGTCAAGATCGGCTTAAAATTGGGCTTGTATAAAAAAAGTTAACTTTTCCTGTTGACCGAGCACTGATTGGATGATGAAATGAGCTTACAATAGATATGAGTGCATGGGATAGCTGGCAATTTTGACTAAATCTCAACCGTCCATGATTCAATGGCCATGATTGTGCCACGTGGCAATGGTTGGTGAAGCAAGTTGGAGGATCCGAATCTTTGTATTCGGGTCGACCCGATCCACCCATTAACCTGCCAAATCTCAACCGTTCTTTGGGCAAATCGGACGAGTCAAACGATGCCACGTGTGATGTTGACTTTTGAAGTTTGGCCAGCCATTGGATCTTGATCTAAAGGTTGTGAGGAGCACATGCGTGAAGCTTATGATGGACCGCAAAGCACTGGATTATGAATTTATTTTTCTATAAATAGAGCCTCATTTTTATGTTTTTAATCATCTCTCTACAACTCTCTTCTTCTCAAATTCTCTCCATCTCCTTGTAATCTTAATTTCCAGGTGTGTTTTTAATATTTTGTATAATTATTTTTATAAATAAAATTAGTTTTATTTTCAATTTTAGTTGTTTTTATTACTTTTAATTATAAGTAATTCAATTTTACTACTTCTTTTTATTTTAATTATGCTTAACTAAATAATATTAGTTAGGGGAAGGTGAAACTCTTAGGAAATAAATATGATTTAATCAAATTCTATTTTTAATTTTATAAATTAAATTATTTTCTATTTAATTTTATACATGTTTTATATTTTGAAAATTTGATTGATTGTAGACAAACAAATGAATTTGACACAATAAATTCTTAAGATCTTAATATAAGGCATGGTGAAATGGTATTTTGACTTATTGTAGACAAATTAAATTTTGGCATAATAAATACTTAATCCATCATAAAATTAAAGGGAAAATAATAATAATTTGTATAATTAATCTTTTGGGTAATAAATCTAAAAAAACTGGCAAAAAGAATTTATTAAGTTTTATTTATTTCTAAGAGTGGATCTATAACCCTAACTAGTTCAATTCCATAGTTTCATTTAAATTAAGTTGTTTATATTCAAGTTTTAATTTCAATTTTTAGATAAAATAAAATAAACAAATTAAATCATTTCTCTGTGGATCGACCTCGGACTCACCGAGTTATAATACAACACGACACTCTTATACTTGGGAGTTAAATATTACTTTTAAGTTGTGTTAAGTTTTTGGCGCCGTTGCCGGGGAAAAGTTTTTATTTTGCTTTATTTTTCCGTTTTTTATTTTTCTCTTTGTGTAAATTTTCGTTTGCCCCTTTTTCTTTTTCTTAAATTTTCTTTTGACCCTGTATCTTTCATAATTCTCGTTTCTAGCCCAACAATTCTCGTTTCTAGCCCAATCTTCTGGTAATTATGTTCTGACCCCAATATCTTTCAGTCATTTCACTTTCATCCCAAATTTCTCAATTCTAAACTTCTAAAAATTACAGTGTTGCCATAAAATTAAAAATAATTTGCAATAAAATCCCTAGACGAAATTCTTAAAAATAATCAAGATTTGGACTTACATCTTGGACATACTTTGGACACATTTGGACTTATTTTGGACTTAATTTGGACCAAACTAACTTTAACTACTAACTCTAATTACTAACTCTTAACTTACTAACTGCTAACTCCTAATTTTTTTTATTTCAGTTATTTAATTTTCTGCATTTATTTAATTTTGTATTTATTTATTTTCGCTTTATTGGTGGGTTCAACCACCAAACTAACTACTAACTCTTAACTTTTATTTTCAGTTATTTAATTTTCAGTATTTATTTAATTTTGTATTTTTTTGCTTTATTTTTTTAATTGGTGGGTTTAACTACCATTTTTTTATTTTTTTATTTTTCATTTTTTTATTTATTTTTTTATTTATTTATTACTTTATTGGTGGGTTCAACCACCAAAATTGTTATTTAATTTTCTTTTGTACACTTATATTATTTGCATATTTAATTTTTTTATTTTGTTATTAATTTGTGTAAATATTATCTTTATAACATAACTATTGTATGAGACATTGGTCTCGATCTTCAAGTGGCAGGTTAATTCATAGATCTCAATCTCCACCACTAATCATGGATGAGAATCAAGGCGAAAATGTTTTGGGCGAACTTAATCCTCAAATTGATCAGGGAGACAACCAATCTCAACGTGGGCATGATCAGAATCAACCAAAAACTCTGAGAGACTATATGAATCCAACCAGAACCGGAGCACCGTCGTGTATAGTATTTCCTCCAGAAGCATCTCGATTCAACTTTAAACCAGGTATTATCCAACTTTTACCAACATTTCATGGTTTAAATCTGAGAATCCGTACTTGCATCTAAGAGATTTTGAGGAAGTTTGTAATATATACACGGACCAAAATTGTAGCATGAACATAATTAGATTAAAGCTTTTTCCTTTTTCATTAAAAGATAAAGCTAAAACTTGGCTACAAAACCTTAGATCTGGATCAGTAAGAACTTGGAATAACATGCAAGAACAGTTTTTGAAAAAATTCTTTCCACCTCATAGAACAAATTCTTTTAAAATGCAAATCACTTCTTTCACTAAAAAAAATGGAGAAACATTATACCAATGTTGGGATAGGTTTAAAGAGTTGCTTAACATATGCCCACATCATGGTTTTGAAACTTGGCGATTGGTCACTTACTTCTACGAGGGCTTAATACCCCAAAGTAGACAGGTTGTTGAAATGATGTGTAATGGTGAATTTAGGGATAAAAATCCTGAGGATGCACTAGATTACCTCGACCAATTAGCTGAAAATGCACAACATTGGGATACTGTTGGAACTTTTGAATTGACAAATAAGCAACAACCATCTCTATCTAGTGGAGGAAACCATAACCTTAGGGAAGATCATGATTTACAAGCAAAATTTACATCCCTAGTTAGGAAAGTTGAAGCTTTGGAGTATAAAAAGAGTGATAAAGTAAAATCTGTTCAAGAAATTGCATGTAACATATGTAGTTTGAATGATCATTTCACCCAAGAGTGTCCCACTTTGCCTGCACTTAAAGAATGTCTTAATGATCAAGCTAATGTCATTAACACTTTCAATAAACCAAACCCATATTCACAGACTTATAATCCTGGTTGGCGAAATCATCTGAATTTCAGTTGGAGGAATAATAATAATGCACAATCTTCACAAGCACCACCTCCACAAAATTTTCAAAATCCTCAGCCTTATATATGTTCCACCACCCTGGAAAAATCTGGAAGACACAATGCATTCATTCATCAGAAAGCAAGATGTTATTAACAATCAAAATGCACAAACTTTTTCTGATTTGAAAGATACTCTTGTTAAAATTGCTTCTGCACTCACCATTCAAGAAAAAGGAAAATTTCCAGCTCAACCATAACCAAATCCTAAAATTCAACAAAATCCACCCACAGACCAAGTCAAGTCAGTTATAACTCTTCGTAGTGGTAAGGTTGTTGATAGACCTATGCCTGAACCTTATGAAAATGATGAAAATTCAAAGGGTAAGGAAGGACTGAATGAATTTACACATAGTGAAGAAATAACTAGTGTTCCACCTGAACCACCATTTCCGCATGCATTGAATAAACCAAGGAAATCAAACCACTCTTCTGAAATTTATGAAATCTTTAAGCAAGTGAAAGTTAACATTCCTCTATTAGATGCAATCAAGCAGGTACCTTCATATGCCAAATTTTTAAAGGACTTGTGCACTGTTAAGAGGAAATTGAAGGTAAGAAAGAGTGCTTTCATGGCCAAACAGGTAAGTACAATTCTGTCTACTAATAATAAGTTGAAATACAAAGATCCTGGTTGTCCTACCATTTCTTGCATTATTGGTAACCACAGAATTGAGCATGCTTTACTAGATCTTGGTGCTAGTGTTAATTTGCTTCCATATTCAGTTTATCTTCAACTTAATCTTGGTGAGATAAAATCAACTTCAACTACACTTTTGCTTGCCGATAGATCAGTTAAAGTACCAAAAGGAATAGTGGAAGATGTTTTAGTACAAGTTGATAAATTCATTTATCCTGTGGATTTTCTTGTCTTGGAAACTGAACCTGTTGTGAATAATTACAAACCAATTCCTGTAATTTTAGGTCGACCATTTTTAGTAACTACTAATGCTTTGATTAATTGTAGGAATGGTTTAATGAATTTATCCTTTGGGAATATGACTTTGGAATTGAATGTTTTCAACATGTGCAGGCAACCTAATGAAGAAAATGAGAATGAAGATGATACTGATGAACAAAAGGAATTGTTTGAATCGTGTATCGAGGAAAATATTCAAAAGGGGGATTTTTCTGAACTTTCTAATGTTTGTTTAGTTAATTCAATTGAGTCAAATAAGAAACTTGAACTTGATATTTCTAATATAAATTCGTTGCTTGATTCTGTGCAGACTTCACAAAATTATGATAACAAGCCAAAATTTGAGGAGTTTGGAAGTATTGAAAAGACAGAACAACAAGAAGCACCTAAAATGGAATTGAAACCTTTACCTGAAGGATTGAAATATGCTTTTCTTGGAGAAGAACAAACTTATCCTGTTGTGATTTCTTCTACTTTAACAAGTGACCAAGAAGGTAAGTTACTAACTGTTCTTAAAAAGTATAAAAATGCAATTGGATGGACTTTAAATGATATTAAAGGCATTAATCCCTTAATCTGCACACATAGAATTAATTTGGAAGAAAATGCTAAAACATGTCAACAACCTCAAAGAAGATTAAACTCACATATGAAAGAGGTAGTCAAAACAGAAGTCCTTAAATTGCTTGATGTGGGAATTATCTACCCTATTTCTGATAGTAAGTAGGTAAGTCCTACACAAGTAGTGCCTAAAAAATCTGGAATCACTGTTGTTAAAAATGAAAAATGTGAATTAATTCCAACACGAATTACATCTAGTTGGCGCATGTGCATTGATTATAAAAAATTAAATGAAGCTACTAGAAAAGATCATTTTCCATTACCATTCCTTGACCAAATCTTAGAAAGAGTAGCAGGACATCCCTACTACTGTTTTTTAGATGGATATTCAGGTTATTATCAAATTCCTATAGCACTTGAGGACCAAGAAAAGACCACATTTACATGTCCTTTTGGAACATTTGCATTTAAAAGAATGTCATTTGGGCTTTGTAATGCTCCTGCAACATTTCAAAGATGTATGTTAAACATTTTTTGTGATATGGTTGAACATTGTTTAGAGGTCTTTATGGATGATTTGACTGTGTTTGGGAATTCTTTTGATGATTGCCTCAATAATTTGGAGAAAGTTTTAAAAAGATGTGTTGAAAACGAACTCGTGTTGAATTGGGAAAAATGTCACTACATGGTTACTTCTGAAATTGTTTTGGGTCATGATGTTTCTATTAAAGGAATTGAAGTTGACAAAGCAAAAATTGAAGTCATATCTAAATTGCCACAACCAAAAACAGTTAGAGATGTGCGATCCTTTTTAGGACATGCATGATTTTATAGGAGGTTTATAAAAAACTTTAGTGCAATATCTAAACCACTTTATAACCTCTTATTAAAAGATGCACCGTTTGAATGGAATGATGATTGCCAAAAATCTTTTGAAAAAATAATTTGTCTTTTAACATCTGCACCTATTATGCAATCTCCTGATTGGTCTTTGCCATTTGAATTAATGTGTGATGCGAGTGATTTTGTTGTTGGTGCTGTTTTAGGACAAAGAAGGGATGGTAAGCCTTTTGTGATTTATTATGCGAGTAAGACTTTGGATAGTGCTCAAATGAATTATTCTACAACTGAAAAAGAATTACTTGCTGTGGTATTTGCATTAAACAAATTCCGTTCATATTTGCTTGGCTCTAAATCTGTTGTGTTTACTGACCACGCTGCTGTGAGATATTTGATGAGTAAACAGGATGCCAAACCGAGACTAATTCGTTGGATTTTGTTACTGCAAGAATTTGACCTTACCATCAAAGATAAAAAGGGTGCTAAAAATGTTGTTGTGGATCATCTATCAAGACTCACATCCGAATTCTACAATGATATAACACCCATAAATGATTCTTTCCTTGATGAATTTTTATTTTCTGTTACTTCAATGCCATGGTATGCTAACATTGTTAATTTTCTTGTTACAGGTAAAATGCCTTTGTAATGGAATGCTCAAGAGAAGAAGAAATTTTTTGTTGAAGTAAAGAAATTTTATTGGGATGACCCTTATTTGTTCAAATATTGCCCAGATCAAATTTTTCGACGATGTATTCCTAATAATGAGGTAAGTAGTGTCATTAATTTTTGTCATTCTGAAGCATGTGGTGGTCACTTTTCTTCAAGAAAAACTAATGCTAAAATTTTGCAGTGTGGATTTTATTGGCCTACCATGTTCAAAGACACATATGAATTCTGCAAAAGTTGTGAAAAATGTCAAAAATTGGGATCAATTACAAAAAGAAACATGATGCCCTTAAATCCCATACTTGAAATTGAAATATTTGACTGTTGGGGAATTGATTTCATGAGTCCATTTCCATCATCTTTTGGATTTGTGTATATATTAGTTGCAGTTGATTATGTCTCAAAATGGATTGAAGCAATTTCTTGTCGAAATAATGATAGTAAAACTGTGGTTAAAGTTTTAAGAGAAAATATTTTAAGTCGATTTGGAATCCCTCGAGCCATTATCAGTGATGGAGGTAAGTATTTTTGTAATAAGTCATTTAAGTCTTTAATAAAGAAATATGGAATTACACATAAAATTGCTACCCCTTATCATCCTCAAACAAATGGTCAAGTTGAATTAGCAAATAGGGAGATAAAACAAATTTTGGAAAAAACGGTTAACCCAAACCGAAAAGATTGGTCTCTTAGACTTAATGATGCACTTTGGGCTTACCGTACTGCATTTAAAACATCATTAGGAATGTCATCCTATCGGTTAGTTTATGGTAAACCTTGTCATTGACGTGTTGAACTTGAACATAAATCACTTTGGGCTATTAAAGCTTTTAATTCAAATTTGGATGATGCTGGTAATGTGCGAAAATTGCAATTGAATGAACTTGAGGAATTAAGGAATGATGCATATGAAAATTCAAGAATTATTAAGGCAAGAACAAAAGCATTTCATGATAAAAGAATTTTTCGAAAAACATTTGAGATTGGTCAAAAAGTGTTGCTTTATAATTCTCGTCTTCATTTATTTCCAGGGAAGTTAAAGTCAAAATGGAGTGGCTCATTTGTTGTAAAAAATGTATATTCATATGGGGCCATAGAAATTGAGAATCCAAAGAACAGTGTCACATTTAAAGTTAATGGTCAAAGATTAAAACCATATCTGGAACATCACCCACGTGACGAGGACACCAAAATTAATTTGGGTGACCCACCAGTTCTTGATTAAGTCTTTAATGATTGATTTTTTTTACTATTATTTTTCCATTTCATTGTTTGATTTTTTTTTAGATTGATGCACTGTACATATTTTTTTTAACATTAGTTTTCTTGTGTAAGCGTATTTGTTTGACAGTTGTACATTCTCTCCTCAATTTTCATTTTACATAATGAGCACCTCAATGAGAAAATACCTATTCGCACATCTTAAAAGATTTCTTCGTGTGAAATTTCACTTAAGAGGCCTGATACAAAGCTGTAAATCACATCCACTTTGGGATCTGCAACCACCAGAATTTGTGTCCTATGTTGAGGATCTAGAGGGACAACTCAGAACAGTAGAGAGTGGCATATATTAATTTAAAATGGAGCTTGAGGTTAACTCAATGAGAGGACGAATGTAAGTTCCTTTTCCTTTTATATTGTGTGTTTCTTTTTGCTCGCTTTCACGTTTGATTTGATTTTGCAAATTTGATTTTGGCGTGTTTTGATTTATTTTCCCGTATAAATGGCGGATAATGGTACTCCGTGACTTCTTAAGTCGGTATCTTCAGTTTCCCACAATAACTGAAACCCCAAAATCAAACATGAAAGAAATACAACATAAACCCCATAAGCATTTTCCCTCTCTCCCTCAGAATGCCCTCAAGAAAATTTACAAAGCCGTTGTGAACGACTGCGTTTGTTAATGATTAATGGCATTCCTTCTGACATTCGTTGGTTAATTGAAGCAAAGGTCCGATTAGCAGGTGAGTTTTCTGATCCATTTGTTTCTTACATGCCTGGTTTTGGTAAAAGTACGTTTGCTAAGAAAAGGAGAGCTAAATGACTTGGCTCAAAATGTCATAACTGTGTAAGACTTGGTTGCAAACGACCGGATTGTAAATCTTTAGGAATGGTTTCTGATACTCGTGAAGATAAAATTAAAGTTGTTAAAGATGGCATGAGTAAAGAATCGTTGGATGATATCTTACGATCTCCTTTTACTTCACTGTTATTTTACTTTACTGTTATTTTATCATTTGCATTATTGCATTTAGCGGTGTGATTTTATATTTAATAAATATTTGTTTTCTTTTATTGTTTGCTTTTTCTAATCATTATTTTCTTTTTATTATTTGTTTTTGAATTATTGAGCCACGAGCTTTACTTGTCATTTGACAAATATGCCAACCCATTTACAGTTGTTTCTCATTATTTATGTCACCAAGATCTTTAAATATGAGCTCGTTTTTCAAACACTCACAACTTGTTTTTGAAAAATTAGTCCAATGGCAGCATCTTCGAGTAAACAATTCAAAAACATTTGTGTGCTTTCTGGATATCACTATGGAAAGTACAAAGAGTTCGTTCAAGCAGCTGTAGATCTTGGTCGTGTCATAGCAGAGAGGAAACTGCATCTTGTATATGGAGGAGGTGAACATGGGTTATCAAGACTTGTCTCAGAAGCTGTTTTTACTAGAGGAAGCCAAGTACTAAGCATTATTCCAAAAGCCATGAAACCGCTAGTGTGCATGTCTGGCCCACCAATTGGAGAAGAATTAGTGGTATCAAGTATGCAAGAGAGAATATCGGAAATGTTGAATCATGCTGATGCTTTTATTTTCTTGCCAGAAGATCTTGCAACTTTTGAGGCACTAATTACATTTGCATCTTGGCCCACTTGAACATTCATCAAAAACCCATCGGTTTGTTAAATGTTAATAATTTTTATGACGGCTTGCTAACTTTTATTAACCATGCAATAAAGAATCATTTTGTTCCATATTCTGTAAAAAAACTCTTTATCTCTGCTTCTACTGCTAATGAGTTACTTGATCTTTTACAAGCTTATACACCAGAGCCAGATCCAAAGACTTTTGCACTGAATTGGTCGACTGATGATGGTAGCGGTAAGAATAGCAGTAATAAGAAGTGCGATTTAGATTTAACTCTCCGTCTGTAAATATTTTCTGTTGTCGTGTTCATGTGTTGTCTTCTAAACTCTTTCTCTTTCCTTTTAAAACATTGAGGACAATGTCTTTTTCAGGTTGGGGGGAGGGAATAGTTGATCATTGTGGAATGTCTTAGTCCTGGTGATGTGTTTACAAAAAAAAAATCAAAATTTTTGTTTTTTGTAAAGACTAACTTAGGAAAAATTGGAGTCGAAGATGGCAGTATATAGAGAATGTAGTACATCTAAAAACACATCTTCTTAGTATTAAGGGTGTTGTTAAAAAAAAATTGACTTTTTCTTCATCTTTGTTATCCGCTTTTAAGCTTTTACATCAAGTTCAGTTGAGATCTCCTCTTCTTCTTCTTTTATTATTCTCTTTTATTATTATTATTTTTTTTTTACATATTTGTAAAATTATAAAATTTTAAGATAATGTTTAGATTAGGTTGTGGGGTGGGGATAATTAACGTATGTTTTTTTTAAATATGTGTGTTATTTTTCTCTTCTCTCTTTTCTTTTCTTGGTTAAAAAAAAAACATTTTTTGTTTTTGTCTAGGATGGCCGTGTAAAGAGTCACGACTTTTGAGACGCATCCTAATAGTCTTGTTGTATTATATTTTGATTTTGAGATTCATAGTAAATTATTTTTGTTCCCTTTTCTTTGAATTACTCGAATTTGTGAACTCTCCACTTGGTTATTAAGTTATTTAATTGTTTACTCATTTAACAGGTATTATTGAATCATTCTTCACACACACATTATGACGCATACTAGTGGGTTGTAAGTTAAAATTTTACAGCATTTAGTTCTTTTGATTTATTAGGAATAACATCTAAGGTAGTAGAAAGTGTATATTTCCAAAAAAAAAAGAAGCAAAAAAAAACCAAAAAACAAAAAAAAAATGTTTTTATATCTAGAAACCCGAGTAATTAAGTCCGTAGGGGTGTTTCAACACCTAGTGCCCTAAGGTCAACTGGTCTGGGAGTCACTGACCTAAAGCTCGCTACATGGGTAATAGATATATTATTTGTTTATTAGAAACCCGAGTAATTAAGTCCGTAGGGGTACTTCAACACCTAGTGCCCTAAGGCCAACTGGTCTGGGAGTCACTGACCTAAAGCTCGCTACACGGATTAGAAATGTAATATTTTAAAAATATGTGTGAATAATCTATTGCCTAAAGATATAATTTCTTATAAATTTTGGAACGAAAATGTTGTTTTTCTTTTAATGAAGCCCCATAAGTATTGTGTTAATTACTTGAGCACAAAAGAAGGTTTGATGATATTCTGGATAATGAGTGAACATCAATGTGGTAAAGAAATTTGGGAGAGTTTATTTATTTGGTAATTTATAGGATAGATGAACAACTATTAACTTGCATGTGAATTTTATAAATCTTAATTTAATATAACGCTTTAATTGCTAGAGGGCTAGCAATAAGCTGGTTGGGGGTGTGATTAGTATTAAAAATTGTTGAATTATCAAGCAATAATATGTTATTTTATGCTTATGTTATAATTTATAACAACGGCTCACCATTATCGTGAGATAAGATATCATAATAACGGCTCACCATTATCGTGCGATAAGAGTACAATAAATCGTTTTCTCCTTCATTTTCTTTTGCCCTTGAACCATTTCACCCTCAACTACGACTGCAACTCCTTCTCTCTCTAAAATTACTCATTTTCCTTGAAATTTCTCTCCAAATTGAAGCCATAGAAATCTTGTTTAACAAGTTTAGAACATTTTCATCTGATTAAAATCTATTTTTTAAGCCTCAAATTGAAAATTCCCAATTTGAAAACCCTAGTACAAATTGAACATAGTTCTTCCAAATTCTCCACAAATTCCTTCATTTCTTGATCAAGTTAAGCCCATACACAGTCTTCTATACCTCTAATTTACCCACGGCTAGTGAAGGACCTTCAAGACCGAAGAGACCGGCTAAACAACGGGCTGGCAGGAGTCCTCATCATCCCCCTCCTGTTCTAGATTTTGAAAGGGTTCACTTCCCTTCTCCTACTCTTGCTAGAAGGTTTTAGACTCGGCTTATGATTCATAAGTTAACCGATTCTTTTTTTGTTAATTTAAATGATTTTGAAGGAGATGTTAGTGTTGAGTGTTAGAAAGTGTATATTTATAAAGGAGAAAATCGTCATTTTACATTTCAAGTCTTATTAACAACCCTTACTTTTACGTATTTAAGTTCTTATAATTTAATTATGTGTGTTTTATTTTAATTAAGTATTTTGTGTATTTTAGGGGCATCATAGTCATTTCACAATAAACGAGAGATCAAACGGCAAAACGAACATCACTTTTGAACTCAGGACAGTCGAAAACCTTAGGAGGAGCATAAAAGGAAAAATGACATTGTTCACATGTACAATACTATTCACATGTACAGTATTGTCTACGTTACTGTTCACGACACAGTTTACATAGACGGATCGATGACGTGGCATTGACCGATGATGTGGCATTGACTGATGAGGTGTCATAATCCTGTTGGTCTAAAATTCTTATGAACTGTTGATGGTGACGTGGCAGCATATTAGTGGACCAAAACTTGCGCGTATGGTACATGCATTATACAGGATTATTTTCAACCAAACCGCGTTACTATTCAAAGTCGGGTCAAACCGTGTTACTGTTCACCCACGTGGTCAAACCGTGTACTATTGACTGATGACGTGGCGCAATCCTGAGCGTCCAAACTGTTTTTAATCCGATGGCCATGATTTACTCAATGTATCTATAAAAAGGAGGCCTCCCCCCCTAATTTGATATCTCTGAATCTATTTTTGGGATCCATTTTCTGTAATTCCTTCTCCATCTTGTATTTTCTACGTATTTTAATAAATTTCCATTTTGCCCCTACTTCAATTATGAGTGGCTAATTTTCTTTCAAGTTTGGGTTGAAGGTGAAGTCTCAACATATATCATGGGCTTTATTTGGTAAATTTACTTGCTCTTCCCCTCTAATTTTTGTGGATGTTTTGACTTCTCATCGACAAATAATACTAATCTTGTCTAGTACCGTCTTGGTTTCACCGCCCCCTAGTACAAGGTTATTATTATTTGGCACGATAAACCCTTAGCACCATATTGATTAGAGCGTGGTTCATGAGGTGTGGATTCTCCCCTTATGATTTAATTGGTATTAATAAGGATTATTTAGCCCATGATGCATGTTGATACGGATCCAGATACCCAAGTACGTCATCTCAATAGATTTCTCTTCAATTTATTCTCACAATTTCAATTCCAATTTTAGAATTTATTCTCACCATTTCAATTCCAATTTTAGGATAATCCAAATCATTTTCACCACAAATCCAACCACCCATTTACAAAATTAATTCTACACAATTAAAATCCACCTCCTCGTGGGATCGTCACTCGTCACCATTAGTCTATTCTACAATAGATTCGTGCGCTTGCGAGTTCAATAAAATTTGCACAACAAGTTTTTGGCGCCGTTGCCGGGGAGGTAAGTAATTTTAATTCATAGAATTAATTTTTGTGAATAATTTCTTTTATTTATTTTCTTGTATTTTTTATTAAAAAAAAGTGAATCCACATTTAAAAGTTAGTAGTTCTTTTCTTTTTCTCTTCTTTAAAATTCTGTAATTTATTTTTCATTGTAAATTTTTTTTTGTTTATCTTATTAATTTATTTTTAGTTAATATATTTTACGTATTTGTTTTTATGTATTTTTATAGTAAGGTTGTAATAGCGCAATAAGGTTAGTATTGTAATTTCTCCCACTTTTTTATTTTTATTTGTTTTATTCCCATCTTTATTTTCATTTTATTTGTTTTGCATGCATGGTCGTAGGTCATTATTACCTAATCTTGAGCCTATAGACCTTGAATTAGAAAAAACACTGCGCACACACAAACACATTAAAAATAAAATGGATTTGCAACCACAGGAGAGGCCATTTAAGGACTACTTCAGTCCTTTAGCTAATTTGAGCACATCACGCATAAGATACCCAAATGTAGCTGCTAGGAGTTTTGAACTAAAACCTAGTGTGCGAAATTGTCTCCTAACATTCTATGGCCTAGAAAATGAGGACTCATATAATCATTTGAATGATTTTCATGCTATTTGTCAAACATTTAAATATGAGAAATTTTCAGATGATGATGTAAAACTTAGACTATTCCCATTTTCTTTAAAGGATAAAGCTCGTTCATGGCTTAATACATTGCCTGCTAATAGCATTGCATAATGGGAACAAATGGTAACAAAATTTTTGAATAAATATTTTCCAATGCATAAAACCAATGCTATTCGCAGGGAAATTTCAGAGTTTACCCAGAGAGAAGACGAGCAGTTTTTCGAAACATGGGAGCGATTCAATGGGCTACTCTTGAAGTGTCCACATCATGGGTACGAGAAATGACACCAATACCAATACTTTTTGGAGGGATTATTGCCAAATGTGCAAGAATGACTAATGGCAATAAGTGGAGGAGAGCTAATGTCAAAAAGTGGATCAGAGATTTGGGAATTCTTCCAGCGACAAGCGGATAATTCCCAACAACGGAGTCGATCACTCAGGAATACTAGAAGAATTAAGGGAGTAAATGAGGTTCACACTGGCGAGTCAAGTTCAGAAATTAAAGAAGTCAAAGCAATAATTGAAGGTCTTTCTCGACAAATAGCATCGTTATCGACTGCTAAATCGATAGAGCCACATGACCATGACTCATACTCAGATCAAGCCAATGCCATAGGTGTAATGAGAAAACCATCAAATTACAACCCATACTCCAACACATATAGCCCTGGATGGAGAGACCACCCCAATTTTTCATGGTCTCAAGGATTCCAACAGAATGGACCAGCGGCTCCAGCTCCACCAATTCAACCAATTCCTCAAAATCCTCAAGCCTCTCAGCCACCATTTAGACCATACAATCAGAACCAGAACTACTCTCAACCCAGATCATGGGAGAATGCATTCCAGAATCTCAAGAATCTTACTCACTCCACGATTGAGTAACAGAACCGCACCATTGATGGACTACGAAATGAGTTGAGAGCGGGTTTCAACTCACAAGCCCAATCAGTTTCAAGACTCGAGAAGATGGTGGGACAACTTGCTTCTTTAGTTCAGACCTTGGCAATGACTGTTGAGAAAGGCAAGTTTCCAAGTCAACCAGTGTCTAATCCTAAGGAGTACATGAAGCAAGTACTAGTTCACCACAGCAGTATGGAGAGGTCAAAGCCGTCATGACCTTGCGAAAAGGAAAAGAAGTCGACAACAAAGTGGAGATGCCGGTGACAAAAGAAAATCAAATTGTACCTGTAAATGTTGAGGACTCACCATCCAAAGAGAAAGGAGAAACCAACCCACGAGAATATGTTCCCAAAGCTCCATTTCCTCAGAGGTTAGCTAAAGGAAAAAAGGGAAAATCCACAGGTGAGATTCTCGAAATCTTCAAACAGGTAAGTGTTAACATCCCTTTGCTTGATGCTATAAAATAAGTTCAATCTTATGCCAAGTTTCTTAAAGATCTTTGTACTAAAAAGAGAAACATTCACGTTCAAAAGAAGGCATTTTTAACAGAAAACGTTAGTTCTATCCTACAACATAAAATTCCTCTAAAATGCAAAGATCCAGGCTCCCCCACTATCTTATGTAGTATAGGGAACCACACAATTGAGAATGCTTTGTTGGATTTAGGAACTAATGTAAATCTTTTGCCTTACTCTGTATTCGTGAAACTTGGACTGGGAGAATTACACCCAACTCCAGTGGTGTTGCAGCTTGCAGATCGGTCCACGAAAATACCTCGTGGTATTGTGGAGGACGTGCTTATCTAGGTAGATAAGTTTTATTTTCCTGTTGATTTCATTGTAATTGACACTAAACCAATACAGGATTTAAGGAAGCACATCCCCATTATTCGAGGCCAACCTTTCTTGGCAACTGCAGATGCTCACATTCAATACAGAACTAATGTAAATCTTTTGCCTTTCATTCTGCCATGAACAAGCTTGTGGAGGCCATTTCAGTGCTAAGAAAACAGCTAGTAAAGTTTTACAATGTGGTTTCTATTGGCCAACTATATTTCGAGACGCTTACACTTTCTGTTCTTCATGTGATAGGTGTCAACGAATGGGGAGCATTACACTAAGGAACATGATGCCATTAAATCCAGTTTTAGTGGTTGAGATTTTTTATGTGTGCGGTATCGACTTCATGGGACACTTTCCCCCTTCTTTTGGCCATCAATAAATATTGGTTGTTGTTGACTATGTATCGAAATGGGTAGAAGCAATTCCATGTAGAATCAATGATCATAAGGTGGTGATAGGATTTTTGAAAAACAACATTGTTTCACGTTTTGGATTCCCTCGAGCAATAATCAGTGATGGTGGTGCCCACTTTTGTAATAAAGCATTCAAGGCTCTCTTGACAAAGTATTCAATCACTCACAAAGTGGCAACCCCATATCATCCGCAAACCAGTGGCCAAGTTGAGATCTCCAATCGAGAAATAAAGCACATATTAGAAAAGACGGTGAGGCCGGACAAAAAAGATTGGTCATTAAGACTTGATGATGCATTATGGGCATATAGAATAGCTTTCAAGACCCCGATTGGGATGTCACCCTACAGGCTAGTGTATGGAAAAGCTTGCCACCTACCTGTGGAACTCGAGCATCGTGCATATTGGGCTATCAAGAAATTCAACTTTGACATGCAGCAAGCCAGCTCAGAAAAAAGATTACAGCTGGGAGAACTTGAAGAAATTCGCAATAATGCATACGAAAATGCCAAGATTTATAAGCAACGAATGAAAGTCTTCCATGACAATCAAATTATGAGAAAATCGTTCACTCCAGGTCAGAAAGTGCTTTTATTCAATTCTCGCTTGCACCTATTCCCAGGTAAGTTACGCTCTCGTTGGTCTGGTCCATTTATTGTTCATACTGTTTTTCCACATGGGGCAATTGAAATTAAGGACCCAAAGAACGGCGTCACATTTAAAGTTAATGGTCAAAGATTAAAGCCATATCTAGAGTAACCACGTGGAGAAGACACCGAAATAAATTTGAGTGACCCACCAGATTTGAATTGATTTTTTTTCTTTTCAGTGGTTTGATTTTTCTTTCTTTCTTTTTATTATTCTTTTGCTAATTGAAATTATTTGTGCATAAGTGTGTTTGTTTTACCATTAAGTTCTTATCATTGTTAATCATGAGTACCATACTTAGACCGTTCCTTCTGAACATTCTTAAACCACTTCAACGTGTTAAAACTCATCTCAAAAGGCAGATTCAATTTTGTAAAGCACATCGTATTTGGGCTCTGCAACCACCAGAGTTAGTATCCTATATTGAGGGTTTAGAAAGCCAACTCAGAGACATTGAGAGAAGTGTTTACGACATCTAGTTGGAGCTTGAGGTAAATTCAATAAGAGGACGATTTTAAATTTCTTTGTGTGTTTTAATTTGTTTTTCTGCTTGTGTGCTTTAGTTTGTTACCTCGGTGAAATGGCGGATAACGTTACTCCGTGACAATCAAGTCGGTTACTTCAGTTTCCCATAATAACTGATATTCTAAGGCGAAAGTATAGACAGAAACGAGATTCTAGCGAAGCTTCACAAGCAATTCCCTTTACTTCCTCAGAATGCCCTTCTTACGATTTATAAAGCTCGGTCCGAACGAATGCGAATGCTCATGAGGAATAACATACCTGCGGACATCTGTTGGTTAATCGATGCTAAAGTACGATTGGCAGGTGAGTTACCTCCAAAATTTATTGCATACATGCCTGGTTGTGGTAAAGGATATAATGCAAGAAAACGACGAGCTCGAAGAATTTATGTTGCTTGTCATAAGTGTGCCAGAATGAGTTGCGATAAAAACGCATGTTCTTTAGGAATGGTGTCTGATAATAGGGAAGATAAGATTCAATTCATTAGGGATGGCTTGAATAAGGAGTCATTGGATGATATCCTTCTGTCTCTTGAAACGCATCCTAGTGGATATGTGCAAGGAGCGATTCTTCAGTTATGGCCATTATTCCAGAAAGAGCATGCACGATATAGTTTCGGGAATCTAACTATAAACGACCCTGTTGGCCAGTTTATAAGAAAACTGGATGAGAAGCCCATCCTCGACCCATAGAGGGCGTTCAAGCCGTTTCTGGACGTAAAACCAAAGGAAGATGTGAGCCACAGTCGCAACTACCTGTAAATATCCTTTTACTTCACTGTTATTTTATTTCACTATTGTTTATCTTTTCCATCATTGTCTTTAATAATTTTATTTTATCATTGTTTCTTTTTCTTTTTACTGTTTCCTTTTTGACTCGCGAGCCATGTGCTTTACGCGTTATTTGACACTGACATGCCACCTCATACACAGTTGTGACCCACTGTCACCAAGATTCTTAAATAATACTTTTTGTTAAGTGTTGAGTGTTAGAAAATGCATATTTATAAAGGAGAAAACCATCATTTTACATTTCAAGTCTTACTAACAATCCTTACTTTTATGTATTTTACCTTTTTGTAATTTAATTATGTGTGTTTTATTTTAATATAATATTTTATGTATTTTAGGGGCATTATAGTCATTTCACAATAAACGAGAGATCAGATGGCAAAACGGACATCATTTTTGAACTCAGGACGATCAAAAACCTTAGGAGGAGCATAAAAGGAAAAATGGCACTGTTCACATGTACGGGTATTGTCTGCGTTACTGTTCACGGCACTGTTCATATAGACGGATCGATGATGTGGCATTGACCGATGACGTGGCATTGACTGATGACGTGTCAAGATCCTGTTGGACTAAAATTCTTATTTACTGTTGATGGTGACGTGGTAGCACATTAGTGGATCAAAAAACGCGCGTACGATACATGCAACACATGGGATTATTTACTGTGCAAACCGCGTTATTGTTCAAATCGTGTGCAAACCATGTTACTGTTCAAACCGTGGTCAAACCGTGTTACTGTTCACGAATACTGTTGACTGATGACGTGGCGCAATCCTGAGCGTCCAAACTGTTTTTAATCCGATGGACATAATTTACTCGATGTATCTATAAAAAGGGGGCCTCCCCCCCTAATTTGGCACCTCTGAATCCATTTTTTGTAATTATCTCTCTATCTTGTATTTTCTACGTATTTTAATAAATTCTCATTTTGCCCCTAGTTCAACTATGAGTGGCTAATTTTCTTTCAAGCTTGGGTTGAAGGTGAAGTCTCAACATGTGTCATGGGCTTGATTTGGTAAATTTATTATCTCTTTCCCTCTAGTTTTTGTGGATGTTTTGACTTTTCGTTGACAAATAATAATAATCTTGTCTAGTACCGCCCTGGTTTCACCGGCTCCCTAGTATAAGATTATTATTATTTGGCACGATAAGCCCTTAGCACCAAATTTATTAGAGCGTGGTTCATGAGGTGTGGATTCCCCCTTCATGATTTAATTGGCTTTAATAAGGATTATTTAGCCCATGATGCATATTGATACGGATCCAGATACCCAAGTACGTCATTTCAATATAATTCACTTCAATTTATTCTTGCCATTTTAATTCCAATTTCAGAATTTATTCTCGCCATTTTAATTTAAGTTTTAGCATATTCGAAATTATTTCCACCACAAATCCAATCACCCATTTACAAAATTAATTCTATATATAATTAAAATCCACCTCCTCGTGGGATTGACACTCGTCACCATTGATCTATACTACAACAGATTCGTGCGCTTGCGAGTTCAATAAAATTTGCACAACAAGTTTTTGGCGCCGTTGCCGGGGAGGCAAGTAATTTTAATTCTTAGAATTAATTTTTGTGAATATTTCCATTTAATTGTTTTCTTGTATTTTTTTTAAAAAAAAAAAGAAAAAAAAAGTGAATTTACATTTAAAGGTTAGTATTTCTTTTCTTTTTCTCTTCTTTAAAATTCTGTAATTTAATTTTCAATTTATTTTTCTTTGTAAATTTTTTTGGTTTATCTTATTAATTTATTTTTAGTTAATTTATTTCACGTATTTGTTTTTGTGTTTTTATAGTAAGGTTGTAATAGCGCCATAAGGTTAGTATCGTAATTTCTCCCTCTTCTTTATTTTTTATTTGTTTTGTTCCCATCTTTATTTTATTTTATTTGTTTTACATGCATGGTCGTAGGTCATTATTACCTAATCTTGAACCTATAGACTTTGAGTTTGAGAAAACACTTCGCACACACAAAAACGTTAAAAATAAAATGGATTTACAAGCACCACAAGAGAGGCCATTTAAGGACTACTTCAGTCCTTTAGCCAATTTGAGCACATCATGCATACGATACCCAAATGTAGCTGTTAGGAGTTTCGAACTAAAACCTAGTGTGCTAAATTGTCTCCCCACATTCTATGGCTTAGAAAATGAGGACCCATATAATCATCTGAATGATTTTCATGCTATTTGCCAAACTTTTAAATATGAAAAATTTTCAGACGATGATGTTAAACTTAGCCTATTCCCATTTTCTTTAAAAGATAGAGCTCGTTCATGGCTTAATACATTGCCTGCTAATAGCATTTCATCATGGGAACAAATGGTTAAAAAAATTTTAAATAAATATTTCCCAGTGCATAAAACCAATGCTATTCGCAGGGAAATCTCGGAGTTTACCCAGAGAGATGACGAGCAGTTTTTCGAAACATGGGAGCGATTCAATGGGCTACTCTTGAAGTGTCCACATCATGGGTACGAGAAATGGCACCAATGCCAATACTTTTTGGAGGGATTATTGCCGAATGTGCAAGAATGGCTAATGGCAACAAGTGGAGGAGAGCTAATGTCAAAAAGTGCATCAGAGATTTGGGAATTCTTCCAGCGACAAGCGGATAATTCCCAACAACGGAGTCGATCACTCAGGAATACTAGAAGGATTAAGGGAGTAAATGAGGTTCAAATTGGCGAGTCAAGTTCAGAAATTAAAGAAGTCAAAGCAATAATTGAAGGTCTCTCTCGACAAATAGCATCGTTATCGACTGCTAAATCAACAGAGCCACATGACCCTGACTCATATCCATATCAAGCCAATGCCATAGGTGTAATGAGAAAACCATCGAATTACAACCCATACTCCAATACATATAACCCTGGATGGAGAGACACCCTAGATGGAGAGACCACCCCAATTTTTCATGGTCTCAAGGATTCCAACAGAATGGACCAGTAGCTCCAGCTCCACCAATGCAACCAATTGCTCAAAATCCTCAAGCCTCTCAGCCACCATTCAGACCATACAATCAGAACCAGAACTACTCTCAACCTAGACCATGGGAGGATTCATTCCAGAATCTCAGGAATGTTACTCACTCCACGATTTAGCAACAGAATCGCACCATTGATGGACTACGAAATGAGTTGAGAGCGGGCTTCAACTCACAAGCCCAATCAGTTTCAAGCCTAGAAAAGATGGTGGGACAACTTGCTTCTTCAGTTCAGACCTTGGCAATGACTGTTGAGAAAGGTAAATTTCCAAGTCAACCAGTGCCTAACCCTAAAGGAGTGCATGAAGCAAGTACCAGTTCACCACAGCAGCATGGAGAGGTCAAAGCCGTCATGACCTTGCGAAAAGGAAAAGAAGTCGACAACAAAGTGGAGATGCCGGTGACAAAAGAAAATCAAATTGTACCTGTGAATGTTGAGGACTCATCACCGGAGGAGAAAGAAGAAACCAACCCACGAGAATATATTCCCAAAGCTCCTTTCCCTCAGAGGTTAGCTAAAGGAAAGAAGGAAAAATCCACAGGTGAGATTCTCGAAATCTTCAAACAGGTAAGTGTTAACATCCCATTGCTTGATGCTATTAAACAAGTTCCATCTTATGCCAAGTTTCTTAAAGACCTTTGTACTAAAAAGAGAAACATGCATGTTCAAAAGAAGGCATTTTTAACAGAAAACGTTAGTTCTATACTCCAACATAAAATTCCTTTAAAATGCAAAGACCCAAGCTCCCCCACTATCTCATGTAGCATAGGAAACCACACAATTGAGAATGCTTTGTTGGATTTAGGAGCTAGTGTAAATTTGTTGCCTTACTCAGTTTTCGTGAAACTTGGACTTGGAGAATTACACCCAACTCCAGTGGTGTTACAGCTTGCAGATCGGTCCACGAAAATACCTCGTGGTATTGTGGAGGACGTACTTATCCAGGTAGACAAGTTTTCTTTTCCTGTTGACTTCATTGTAATTGACACTCAACCAATACAGGATTCAAGGAAGCACATCCCCATTATTCTAGGCTGACCTTTCTTGGCAACTGCGGATGCTCACATTCAATGCAGGACTGAAAATATGCAGTTGTCCTTCGGCAACATGACTATGGAGCTGAACATCTTCAACATTGCCAAACAACCTCACAATACAGATGATGGAATTGTTGATGTGGATTTAATTGAAGCATTAGTTGATGACACTTTTGTTTCAAACCTTAGTGATGATCCTTTACAAACATGTTTAACTCACTTTGGTTTGGATTTTGATATTGGCAGATCGGTCGATGAGGTCAACGCCCTACTTGACTCAGCACCATCCATGGACACTAATAAATGGAAGCCAAGAGTTGAACAACTAGCATCATCAGAGAAGAAACTCATCCCATCATCAGAATCACCACCGAAACTTGAGCTCAAACCATTGCCCAACACTCTGGAATATGCATTCTTAGGGGAAGAAAGTACTCTACCGGTAATCATCTCAGCATCCCTCAATGATGAACAAAAAGGTAAGTTGTTGGATATTTTAAAAGAGCACAAAGGAGCATTAGGATGGACCATAGCAGACATAAAAGGTATAAATCCAGTAGACTGCATGCATTACATTCACCTCGATGAAAATGCTAAATCTACTAGGGAAATGCAACGTCGATTAAATCCTAATATGAAAGAAGTGGTTAGAACTGAAGTCCTTAAGCTATTAGATGCAGGTATCATTTACCCCATTTCTGATAGTTCATGGGTCAGTCCTGTGCAAGTTGTCCCCAAAAAGTCAGGAGTCACTGTAGTTACCAATGCTGATAATGAATTGATACCAGCTAGAGTAACTACAGGATGGCGTGTATGCATTGATTATAGAAAGTTGAATTCTGTCACACGTAAAGACCATTTTCCTTTACCATTTATCGATCAAATGCTTGATAGATTAGCAGGCCATGAATTTTATTGCTTTCTAGATGGCTACTCAGGATATAATCAGATTCCCATAGCACCAAAAGATCAAGAAAAGACCACTTTTACTTGCCCTTTTGGTACTTTTTCATATAGGAGGATGCCATTTGGATTATGTAATGCACCTGCTACATTTCAACGATGCATGTTGAGCATTTTTTCGGATATGGTTGAACGATTCCTTGAGGTCTTTATGGATGATTTTTCTGTCTTCGGTGACTCGGTTGATCAATGTTTACGTCATCTAACACTAGTTCTGCAGAGATGTATCGAGAAGAACTTAGTCTTAAATTGGGAGAAGTGTCATTTTATGGTAAAACAAGGTATTGTTCTCGGTCACATCATTTTAAGCAAAGGTATTGAGGTTGACAAAGCCAAGGTGGATCTCATTTCTAATCTTCCTCCACCCAAAACAGTCAGAGAAGTAAGATCTTTCCTTGGGCATGCTGGTTTTTATAGACGTTTCATTAAAGATTTTAGCAAAGTTTCTAGACCCTTATGCAATTTACTTGCTAAAGATGCACCTTTTATCTTTAATGATTCATGTCTTGTGGCTTTTGAAAAATTAAAGCAATTGTTGACATCATCACCCATCATTCAGCCCCCAAACTGGAACTTACCATTTGAGCTAATGTGTGATGCATCTGATTATGCAGTAGGAGCAGTATTAGGACAAAGAGTTGATCGGATTCCCCATGTTATTTACTATGCTAGTATGACATTAAATGATGCACAGTTGAACTATTCAACTACTGAAAAAGAAATGCTAGCAGTAGTGTTTGCATTGAAAAAATTTCGATCTTATCTCATTGGTTGTAAAATAATTGTGTTCACAGATCATGCTGCTCTTAAATATCTTCTCACAAAGAAAGATGCAAAAGCTAGACTAATTCGTTGGGTGTTACTTTTGCTGGAATTTGACTTGGAATTCAAAGATAAGAAAGGCACAAAAAATGTTATGGCAGACCATCTCTCTCGTCTCCATTTTGACACAATTATAGAGCCATTAACATTGAATGAGTCCTTTCCAGATGAACAATTAATGAGTGTGGAAGTATTACCTTGGTATGCTGATATAGTTAATTATCTTGTTACAGGTAAACTTCCGGAGCATTGGACCAAGCAAGACAAAGCTAAATTCTTTGCAGAAATAAAGAATTTCTTTTGGGATGACCCGTATTTATTCAAGTATTGTGCAGATCAAATTGTCAGACGATGTGTCCCAGAAAGTGAAATTCACAATATCCTTTCATTCTGCCATGAACAAGCTTGTGGAGGCCATTTCAGTGCTAAGAAAACAGCTACAAAAGTTTTACAATGTGGTTTTTATTGGCCAACTATATTTCGAGACGCTTACACTTTCTATTCTTCATTGTAATTGACACTCAACCCATACAGGATTCAAGGAAGCACATCCCCATTATTCTAGGCCGACCTTTCTTGGCAACTGCGGATGCTCACATTCAATGCAGGACTGGAAATATGCAGTTGTCCTTCGGCAACATGACTATGGAGCTGAACATCTTCAACATTGCCAAACAACCTCACAATGCAGATGATGGAATTGTTGATGTGGATTTAATTGAAGCATTAATTGATGACACTTTTGTTTCAAACCTTAGTGATGACCCTTTACAAACATGTTTAACTCACTTTGGTTTGGATTTTGATATTGACAGATCGGTCGATGAGGTCAACGCCCTACTTGACTCAGCACCATCTATGGACACTAATAAATGGAAGCCAAGAGTTGAACAACTAGCACCATCAGAGAAGAAACTCATCCCATCATCAGAATCACCACCGAAACTCGAGCTCAACAATAGGGTTTTTAAAAAGCAATATTGTTTCGCGCTTTGGATTCCCTCGAGCAATAATCAGTGATGGTGGTGCCCACTTTTGTAATAAAGCATTCAAAACTCTTTTGACAAAGTATTCAATCACTCACAAAGTGGCGACCCCATATCATCCACAAACCAGTGGCCAAGTGGAGATCTCCAATCGAGAAATAAAGCACATATTAGAAAAGACGGTGAGGCCGGACAGAAAAGATTGGTCATTAAGACTTGATGATGCATTATGGGCATATAGAACGGCTTTCAAGACCCCGATTGGGATGTCACCCTACAGGCTAGTGTATGGAAAAGCTTGCCACCTACCTGTGGAACTCGAGCATCGTGCATATTGGGCCATCAAGAAATTCAACTTTGACATGCAGCAAGCCAGCTCAGAAAGAAGATTACAACTGGCAGAACTTGAAGAAATTCGCAATGACGCATACGAAAATGCCAAGATTTACAAGCAACGAATGAAAGTCTTCCATGACAAGCATATTATGAGAAAATCTTTCACTCCAGGTCAGAAAGTGCTTTTATTCAACTCTCGCTTGCACCTATTCCCAGGTAAGTTACGCTCTCGATGGTCTGGTCCATTTATTGTTCATACTGTTTTTCCACATGGGGCAATTGAAATTAAGGACCCAAAGAACGGTGTCACGTTTAAAGTTAATGGTCAAAGATTAAAGCCATATCTAGAGTACCAACCACATGGAGAAGACACCGAAATAAATTTGAGTGACCCACCAGATTTGAATTGATTTTTTTTTTTTCGGTGGTTTGATTTTTCTTTCTTTATTTTTATCATTTTTTTTGCTAATTGAAAATTATTTGTGCATAAGTGTGTTTGTTTTACCATTAAGTTTTCTCTTATCATTGTTAATCATGAGTCTCGTACGTAGACCGTTCCTCCTGAACATTCTTAAACCACTTCAACGTATCAAAACTCATCTCAAAAGGCAGATTCAATATTGTAAAACACATCGCATTTGGGCTCTACAACCACCAGAGTTAGTAGCCTATGTTGAGGATTTAGAAAGCCAACTCAGAAATATTGAGAGAAGTGTTTACGATATCCAGTTAGAGCTTGAGGTAAATTCAATAAGAGGAAGATTTTAATTTTCTTTGTGTGTTCTAATTTATTTTTCTGTTTGTGTGCTTTAGTTTGTTACCCCGGTGAAGTGGCGGATAACGGTACTCCGTGATAATCAAGTCGGTTACTTCAGTTTCCCATAATAACTGATATTCTGAGGCGAAGGTATGGACAGAACCAAGATTCTAGCAAAGCTTCACAAGCGATTCCCTTCACTTCCTCAGAATGCCCTCCTTACGATCTATAAAGCTCGGTCCGAACGCATGCGATTGCTCATGAGGAATAACATACCTGCTGACATCCGTTGGTTAATCGAGGCGAAAGTACGATTGGCGGGTGAGTTACCTCCAAAATTTATTGCATACATGCCTGGTTGTGGTAAAGGAAATTATGCAAGAAAACGACGAGCTCGAAGAATTTCTGTTGCTTGTCATAAGTGTGCCAGAATGAGTTGCAATAAAAACCCATGTTCTTTAGGAATGGTGTCTGATAACAGAGAATATAAGATTCAATTGATTAGGGATGGCTTGAATAAGGAGTCATTGGATGATATCCTTCTGTCTCTTGAAACGCATCCCAGTGGATATGTGCAAGGAGCGATTCTCCAGTTATGGTCATTATTCCAGAAAGAGCATGCACGATATAGTCTCGGGAATCTGACTATAAACGACCCTGTTTGCCAGTTTATAAGAAAACTGGATGGGAAGCCCATCCTCGACCCATAGAGGGCGTTCAAGCCGTTTCTGGACGTAAAACCAGAGGAAGATGTGAGCCACAGTCGCAACTACCTGTACATATCCTTTTACTTTACTGTTATTTTATTTCATTTAACTGTTGTTTTATCATTTGCATTATTGTCTTTAATAATTTTATTACTGTTTGTTTTTACTGTTTGCTTTTTGACTATCGAGCCATGTGCTTTACGCGTTATTTGACACTGACATGCCATCTCATATACAGTTGTGATCCATTGTCACCAAGATTCTTAAATATGACTTTTTGTTAAGCACTCACAAATTGTTTTTGAGAAATATTCCAATGGCAGCTACTCCCAATAGACAATTCAAGAACATTTGTGTGCTTTCTGGATTTACCTATGGCAAACATAAAGAGTTCGTTGATGCAGCCATAGATCTTGGTCGAAGCATAGCAGAGAGAAAATTACACTTGGTGTATGGAGGAGGTAACCGAGGGTTATCAAAATTGGTCTCAGAAGTTGCTTTTGTCAGAGGAAGCCAAGTGTTAGGCATCATCCCTAAAGTCCTAAAATCTTTGGGCAGTGTGTCTGACTCATTGACTGGAGAAGAGTTAGTCGTCTCAGGTATGCAAGAACGAATAACTGAAATGCTTAATCATGTTGATGCTTTTATTTTCCTTCCAGGAGATCTTGCAACACTAGAGGCACTTATCACACTAGCATCTTGGGCCCATCTGCACATTCACCAGAAACCCATCGGTTTGTTAAATGTCAATAATTTTTATGATGGCTATATCGCATTTCTTAACCATGCAATAAAAAACTACTTTATTCCTTCCAGTGCGAAAAAACTTTTTATTTGTGCTCACACTGCTAATGAGCTACTTGATATGTTACAAGCTTATAAACCGGAGCCAGACCCCTGGAGCTTTGTGTTGGAGCGTTCAAATGATGACGGTAACAGTAGCCGCAGTAAGAAGTACAAATTAGATTTAACTCTCCGCCTGTAAATATTTTCTTTTGTGTTGCACCACCCAAGTGATGTCTTCTAAACTCTACTTCTTTCCTTTAAAACATTGAGGACAATGTTTCGTTCTGGTTGGGGGGAGGGAATAGTCGACAATTGTGGAATCTTGGTTAAGTTTTTACTAATTTTTTGTTGTAGAAACTAACTGTTGCTAACTTGTTGTGTTGGAGATGGCTAAATATGGAGTGTAGTGACTCTAGAAACGCATCTTCATCGTTTGAAAAAAAAAATTAAAAAAAAAATTCAGATATTTTCTTTTTCTTTATTATGTTTTGATATTCATTTTTCTTTTTCTTTTTAATTTCTCCTTTATAAATATACATTTTCAAAAAACTTTTGAGTCGAAGATGGCTGAATATAGAGTGTAGTGCCTCTAGAAACACATCTTCTTAAAAAAAAAAAAATTTCGTTTTCTATTATTTTCCAATTAGTTTTTCTGCATCATTTTCACATTTCTGCATGTATATTTTCCTTTCATGTTTAGAATAGGTTGGGGGGTAGGCTGTTGTTAAAAAAAAAAGTTGTGATTTGTTTTAACATTGGATGACATGATGAATTTCAAATTTTAGTATTTGTATTATCTTTAGTCTGAAGTGATGTTACGATATGTTTGCTACTCTACATGTTGATGTCGGAGACAAATATGAGTTGCTTGAAGGAATGAACATGTCATAATAAATACCAAGTGAGTTTTTGAGCCTATCATTTTTCTTGGAGAGTAACCCTTTTGCCCATTCTTTATACAGCTTGGCAGTTTATTATTGTATACACGATCTCTAGATTTCTTTTGAGTTAACCCTAAAAAAAAAATTGTAAATTAAAAAAAAAAGAAGAAAAAAAAAAGTGTATTGCTACATTTGGAGGCCCATCTAATTAGTAGATATGGAAGATTATTTAGAGCCCTAAAAGATTATCGAAAGGCCATCTTTGATCCGTTTGAGCCTTTCTAACCAACCTTTTTATCAAGTATCCATAGTTAACCCTTTTGAGCCTTTAAAAAAAAAAAACCTTTTCTTTGTCAACTTATCATCTTGACCCACTCTGATTTGGAGTATTACCCAATATCTTACAAAATCCATCACCTATTTATGTTTGAGAAAAATGTAAATAAACATTTTGTATAATGAAGTTATGCCTAGTTCAAAAAAAAAATTGTTGTTTCTTAAAAAAAGAATGAAAGAAAAAAAAATTGTTAGTTCAAAAAAAAAAAAGAAAAAAAATGTTGCTTCAAAGAAAAAAAATAATAGGTGAAATCCACCTTGCAACTTCTAAAAAAAAGAAAAAAAATTCTTCAACATTTTTCTCAAATATACACTTTGTTTTTCCTATTTCCCTTCTTTGTTAGCCATGTCCCTAGCCTACGTTACGTCCTAATAAAAGTCCTTCTTGATTTTAGGGAACTATAGTCTGAAGTAGAAGCTAGTTATATGGGCTAAAAAGATACAGTGATGCATAAAAAATAAATAAATAAATTGGGTTGACTAGCATTTTTATTTGACTTGAGATCGTATTATTTCTAAGTTGAGGGCATATTTTTTTCATCTTGGTGAGAGCATGTGATATCATTTCTTGATTATTTCTCTCAATTACCATTCATTTGAGTGACTATTTTTATTGGGTTTAATTTCTTTGTGAGAGTGTCACTACTTCCAGTGAGATTTTGGGGTTTGACATGTCATTCTTGAAGGTAGCTACAACAAAGTCTACTGGGCTGATTCATGTGGATGGTTGATATGGATGTGATATTTCTTTAGACTTGAGATAATGCTTATACTTTTATTTGATTGTTATCATTAGTCTGATTGAATAAACAAGAGTGTTTAAAAAAAAATCATTTTTGAATTTTGTTTTCGCTTTATTTGCTAGGGACTAGCAATAAGCTAGTTGGGGGGTGTGTTGAGTGTTAGAAAATGCATATTTATAAAGGAGAAAACCATCATTTTACATTTCAAGTCCTACTAACAATCCTTACTTTTATGTATTTTACCTTTTTATAATTTAATTATGTGTATTTGATTTTAATATAATATTTTATGTATTTTAGGGGCATTATAGTCATTTCACAATAAACGAGAGATCAGATGGCAAAACGGACATCATTTTTTAACTCAGGACGGTCGAAAACCTTAGGAGGAGCATAAAAGGAAAAATGGCACTGTTCACATATACGGCACTATTCACATGTACGGGTATTGTCTACGTTACTGTTCACGACACTGTTCATATAGACGGATCGATGATGTGGCATTGACCGATGATGTGGCATTGACCGATGACGTGGCATTGACTGATGACGTGTCATGATCCTGTTGGACTAAAATTCTTATTTACTGTTGATGGTGACGTGGTAGTATATTAGTAGATCAAAAAACGCGCGTACGGTACATGCAACACATGAGATTATTTACTGTGCAAACCGCGTTACTGTTCACGCATACTGTTGACTGATGACATGGCGCAATCCTGAGCGTCCAAACTGTTTTTAATCCGATGGCCATAATTTACTCGATGTATCTATAAAAAGGGGGCCTCCCCCCCCTAATTTGGCACCTCTGAATCCATTTTTGGGATCCATTTTTTGTAATTCTCTCTCTATCTTGTATTTTCTACGTATTTTAATAAATTCTCATTTTGCCCCTAGTTCAACTATGAGTGGCTAATTTTCTTTCAAGCTTGGGTTGAAGGTGAAGTCTCAACATGTGTCATGGGCTTGATTTGGTAAATTTATTATCTATTCCCCTCTAGTTTTTGTGGATGTTTTGACTTTTCGTTGACAAATAATAATAATCTTGTCTAGTACCGCCCTGGTTTCACCGACTCCCTAGTATAAGATTATTATTATTTGGCATGATAAGCCCTTAGCACCATATTTATTAGAGCGTGGTTCATGAGGTGTGGATTCCCCCTTCATGATTTAATTGGCATTAATAAGGATTATTTAGCCCATGATGCATGTTGATACGGATCCAGATACCCAAGTACGTCATTTCAATAGAATTCACTTCAATTTATTCTTGCCATTTTAATTCCAATTTCAGAATTTATTCTCGCCATTTTAATTTAAGTTTTAGCATATTCCAAATTATTTCCACCACAAATCCAATCACCCATTTACAAAATTAATTCTATATATAATTAAAATCCACCTCCTCGTGGGATCGCCACTCGTCACCATTGATCTATACTACAACAGATTCGTGCGCTTGCGAGTTCAATAAAATTTGCACAACATTAAGCACTCACAAATTGTTTTGAGAAATATTCTAATGGCAGCTACTCCCAATAGACAATTCAAGAACATTTGTGTGCTTTCTGGATTTACCTATGGCAAACATAAAGAGTTCGTTGATGCAGCCATAGATCTTGGTCGAAGCATAGCAGAGAGAAAATTACACTTGGTGTATGGAGGAGGTAACCGAGGGTTATCAAAATTGGTCTCAGAAGCTGCTTTTATCAGAGGAAGCCAAGTGTTAGGCATCATCCCAAGAGCTCTAAAACCTTTGGGCAGTTTGTCTAACTCATTGACTGAAGAAGAGTTAGTCGTATCAGGTATGCAAGAAAGAATAATTGAAATGCTTAATCATGCTGATGCTTTTATTTTCCTTCCAGGAAATCTTGCAACACTAAAGGCATTTATCACACTAACATCTTGGGCCCATCTGCACATTCACCAGAAACCTATCGGTTTGTTAAATGTCAATAACTTTTATGATGGCTTCATCGCATTTCTTAACCATGCAATAAAAAACTACTTCATTCCTTCCAGTGCGAAAAAACTTTTTATTTGTGCTCACACTGCTAATGAGTTACTTGATATGTTACAAGCTTATAAACCGGAGCCAGACCCCTAGACCTTTGTGTTGGAGCGTCCAAATAATGACGGTAACAGTAGCAGCAGTAAGAAGTACAAATTAGATTTAACTCTCCGCCTGTAAATATTTTCTTCTGTGTTGCACCACCCAGGTGATGTCTTCTAAACTCTACTTCTTTCCTTTAAAACATTAAGGACAATGTTTCGTTCTGGTTGGAGGAGGGAATAGTCGACAATTGTGGAATCTTGCTTAAGTTTTTACTAATTTTTTTGTTGTAGAAACTAACTGTTACTAACATTTTGTGTTGAAGATGGCTGAATATGAAGTGCAGTGACTCTAGAAACGCATCTTCATCGCTTGAAAAAAAAATCAGACATTTTCTTTTTTCTTCATTATGTTTTGATGTTCATTTTTCTTCTTCTTTTTAATTTCTCCTTTATAAATATACACTTTCAAATTTTTTGAGTCAAAGATGGCTGAATATGAAGTGCAGTGACTCTAGAAACGCATCTTCATCGCTTGAAAAAAAAATCAGACATTTTCTTTTTTCTTCATTATGTTTTGATGTTCATTTTTCTTCTTCTTTTTAATTTCTCCTTTATAAATATACACTTTCAAATTTTTTGAGTCAAAGATTGCTGAATATGGAGTGTAGTGCCTCTAGAAACGCATCTTCTTAGTTAAAAAAATATTTCTTTTTCCATCATTTTAAGTGTATCTTTTCTAATTAGTTTTTATGCATCATTTTCACATTTCTGCATGCATATTTTCCTTTCATGTTTAGGATAGGTTGGGGGGTAGAATGTTGTTTTTTTTAAAAAAAACAATTGTGTGATTTGTTTTAACATTGGATGACATAATTAATTTTAAATTTTAGTATTTGTATTATCTTTGGTCTTAAGTGATGTTACGCTATGTTTGCTACTTTACATGTTGATGTCGGAGACAAATATGAGTTGCTTGAAGGAATGAACATGTCATAATAAGTACCAAGTGAGTTTTTGAGCCTATCATTTTTCTTAGAGAGTAACCCTTTTGCCCATTTTTTATACAACTTAGCAGTTTATTATTGTATACACGATCTCTAGATTTCTTTTGAGTTAACCCTTTAAAAAATTATAAAATTAAAAAAAAGAGAAAAAAAAGTGTGTTGCTACATTTGGAGGCCCATCTAACTAGTAGATACGGAAGATTATTTAGAGCCCTAAAAGATGATGGAAAGGCCATCTTTGATCCGTTTGAGCCTTTATAGCCATCTCTTTTATGAAATATCCATAGTTAACCCTTTTGAACCTTTAAAAAAAAAATTTCTTTGTCAAACTTATCATCTTGACCCATTCTGATTTGGAGTATTACCCAACATCTTACAAGTTCCATCACCTATTTATGTTTGAGCAAAATATAAATAAATATTTTGTATAGTGAAGTTATGCCCAACAAAAGCAAAAAAAAAATTGTTGTTTCAAAAAAAAGAAGAAAAAAATAACAATAATAGGTGAAATCCACCTTGCAACTTCCAAAAACAAATTCCTCTGTATTTTTCTCAAACATACACTTTGTTTTTCTTATTTCCCTTCTTTGTTAGACATGTCCTTAGCCTACGATACGTCCTAATAAAAGTCATTCTTGATTTTAGGGAACTATAATCTGAAGTAGAAACTAGTTATATGGGCTAAAAAGATGTAGTGGTGCATTAAAAAAAATAATAAACAAATTGGGTTGACTAGCATTTTTATTTGACTTGAGATCGTATTATTTCTAAGCTGAGGGCATATTTCTTTCATCTTGGTGAGAGCATATGATATCGCTTCTTTATTATTTTCTCTCAATTACCATTCATTAGAGTGACTATTTTTATTGGGTTTAATTTCTTTGTGAAAGTGTCACTACTTCCAGTGAGATTTTGGGGTTTGACATATCATTCTTGAAGGTAGCTATGACAAAGTCTACTAGGCTGATTCATGTGGATGGTTGATGTGGGTGTGATGTTTCTTTAGACTGGAGATAATGCTTATACTTTTATTTGATTGCTATCATTAGTCTGATTGAATAAACAAGATTGTTTAAAAGAAATTTTGATTGAATTTTGTTTTCGCTTTATTTGCTAGGGACTAGCAATAAGCTGGTTGGGGGATGTGTTGAGTGTTAGAAACTGTATATTTATAAAGGAGAAAATCGTCATTTTACATTTCAAGTCTTACTAACAACCCTTACTTTTACGTATTTAAGGTTCTTATAATTTAATTATGTGTGTTTTATTTTAATTAAGTAGTTTGTGTATTTTAGGGGTATCATAGTCATTTCACAATAAACGAGAGATCAAACGGCAAAACGGACATCACTTTTGAACTCAGGACGGTCGAAAACCTTAGGAGGAGCATAAAAGGAAAAATGGCATTGTTCACATGTACTATACTATTCACATGTACGTTACTGTTCATGACACTGTTCACGATACTGTTCACATAGACAGATCGATGACGTGGCATTGACCGATGATGTGACATTGATTGATGAGGTGTCATGATCCTGTTGGTCTAAAATTCTTATGAACTGTTAATGGTGACGTGGCATCCTATTAGTGGACCAAAACTTGCGCGTACGGTACATGCATTACACAGGATTATTTTCAACCAAACCGCGTTACTGTTCAAAGCCGGGTCAAACCGTGTTACTGTTCACCCTCGTGGTCAAACCGCGTACTGTTGACTGATGACGTGGCGCAATCCTGAGCGTCCAAACTGTTTTTAATCTGATGACCATGATTTACTCAATGTATCTATAAAAAGGAGGCCTCCCCCCCTAATTTGATATCTCTGAATCTATTTTTGGAATCCATTTTCTGTAATTCCTTCTCCATCTTGTATTTTCTACGTATTTTAATAAATTCTCATTTTGCCCCTAGTTCAATTATAAGTGGCTAATTTTCTTTCAAGCTTGGGTTGAAAGTGAAGTCTCAACATGTGTCATGGGCTTTATTTGGTAAATTTACTTTCTCTTCCTCTCTAATTTTTGTGGATGTTTTGACTTCTCGTCGACAAATAATACTAATCTTGTCTAGTACCGCCTTGGTTTCATCGGCCCCCTAGTACAAGGTTATTATTATTTGGCACGATAAGCCCTTAGCACCATATTGATTAGAGCGTGGTTCATGAGGTGTGGATTCCCCTCTCATGATTTAATTGGCATTAATAAGGATTATTTAGCCCATGATGCATGTTGATAAGGATCCAGATACCCAAGTACGTCATCTCAATAGATTTCTCTTCAATTTTAATTCAAATTTTAGAATTTATTCTCACCATTTCAATTCTAATTTTAGGATAATCCAAATCATTTTCACCATAAATCCAACCACCCATTTACAAAGTTAATTCTACACACAATTAAAATCCACCTCTTCGTGGAAACGACACTCGTCACCATTAGTCTATTCTACAATAGATTCGTGCGCTTGCGAGTTCAATAAAATTTGCACAACAGTTAGCACAATGGGAGATTACCTTGAACTTAGAGGAAAAAATGTACCAAAACCTAGTTAGAATTTTTTAATCCAATATAGAGCTTTCAACTCCTAGGTTGGATCGATTGGTTACTTATGTTGGAGGAGTGCCCATTGAGTTCACTGTGGAGGATTTGATCATGTAGGTCTAGAGCTGTATGCATCTCAGAAAGAACTCCAGTTTAACTGCTTTTCTCATGTAGATGCAGTTAGGAATATTTGTCGGGGTCGAGACCTTTCCGACCATATTTACTCACTCCATAACACCCTAGGCAAATCCCACATCAGTAAAGTATGGGAGAGATGCTGGGTTTCTAAGAGATGATCCATACCTTAATTGGCAAGACGCGTTTTGGGATGTATGGACGCCCCAGGAACAAAACTGTGCGGGCTTTCTTAAGGCCTAAAGCAGACAATATCTTGCCAGGTCTGGGTTGGGTCATGACATTATGGTATCAAAGCGACTCTGTGTGTCCTCTTGAGTGATGGTGGGGCAAACCTCGGCGAGGGCGCTGAGTCCCCAAAGGAGGGTGTATGTGGCACCCTAGGCAAATCTCACATCGGCAAAGCACGGGAGAGATGTAGAGTTTATAAGGAGTGAGCCACACCTTAATTGGCAAGACGTGTTTTGGGGTGTATGGGCGCCCTAGGAAAAAAATTGTGCGGGCTTTGTTAAGACCTAAACCAGATAATATCTTGTCAGGTTTGGTTGGGTTATGATACACTACCTGTTCGATCTTAGTTGCTGCCCATGCAGATTAGGATCCTTCATAGTATTCTCCAGTACATAGTCACTCTTTGGAAAGGGCATAGTGATGAGGTTACTCGTTTGGATGTCGGTTTGCTGGATTGTCTTCTTCGAAGGCGTTCAGTTAACCTTGGTTATATTATTTTCTGTCACATGTTGTCTACCCTTGCCATAAACAACCGACTTCTTCCCTATAGTGGTGTTATCACTAGGATTCTGAGGCATTTTAAGATTCCCATTACTGAGTTTGTATATAATGAGTCTAAGAGGTTAGGAGGTGAAATTATTCTCGATATCGGTTTCCATTGGCGCAATGGAGACCTCACCCAAGAATAAAGATACACTCTTGGCTCCTAAGGATGATCGTATGCTAAATGATATATATTCTGCCGATCAGCTTCCCGACTTTTGATTCAGAGCCAAACCTCGAGTTCCTTGTTAAGCTCTAGCTGCGCACACTAAGGAGCGAAAGGAGCAAGAGGAGCATGAAATGGATACCGACATGCCTCCAGCCCCTGCCGCCTCTTCAACATCTGAGGACTTGATGCAAAAACTTGCATCTTGCTTTGATTCTTTACAGCAACTCATCTTAGATCAGCAGTAGGAGCTTCGTGATGGTCAGAGGTGCATTCTCACTGCCCTTGGTTTCTCTCCTGCTGAGTCTTCATCGTAGCCACCTCCGTAGTTTATCCTCCTATGTCTTTAGTTTTTCCCTTTGGTTTTGCACATACATTTCTTATATCATGTTTTGGATGATATTATCTGTATATTTTGGATGATTTTATATGTTGTATGGTATTTGGATTGTGAAGTATTCTTTAATTTCACTTGATGATTTTGCTGATTATGGTTATATGCATGTTGGTTCTATACATGGTTTTGTGTTGTTGGATTGTTTGAGTTGAGAAAATTTGGAGTGGTTGTTGTTGTTCAGTTGATTTGTGAATATTTGGAAGTGTTTTCAAAATTTTCTATTTTTGAAGATATGTTCGTTTTTATGGGGAGATTCTGCCAAATTTTTTTCCATTTTTTCTTTTTGATGATGAAGGCGGAGAAATATATCATTTTGATAAAAGCATGTTAAATAAAAAATTGATTGTCACTTATTAAGGGGGAGGAAAATTGTCTAACCTTGATATGTTTGTCATCATAAAAAAATGAGAGATTGTTAACTCTTTTGTTTTCATAATAATAATATTGATGATAAGAAACATGTTTTAAATTGATAAGTTTGAAAAATTGTTGTTAATTGGATCAATTTTTTAAGCTATATAATATTCAAAACATAGAAAAACCTTCTTGCAATAAACAACAAATTGTTTATTGAAAACAGCAAACCGATTGCATTCTAGAGAGTGAATTTCTAGATAACGGCAAACATGTTTTAAATTGATAAGTTTGAAAAATTGTTGTTAATTGGATCAATTTTTTAAGCTATATAATATTCAAAACATAGAAAAACCTTCTTGCAATAAACAGCAAACTGTTTATTGAAAACGGCAAACCGATTACATTCTAGAGAGTGAATTTCTAAATAACGGTAAATTGTTTATGGATAAGGTAGACTGATTGCATTCCAAAGAGCAAATATCAGGTTAACGGCAAGCCGTTTATGAATAACGGTAAACCGATTGCATTCCAAAGAGCAAATCTTAAGTTACGGAAAACTATTTATGGATAACGAAAAACCGATAACACTCCAGAAAGTAATCATCTTGCAAACGATAAACCATTTATGGCAAACGGATAACCGACATCTTTGGACAAGATTCTGGAGCAATAACGATAATCTAACTTCTTACTAGCGGCGATCCGACAATTTGAACTTTGGTGCAATGGTCACTTGCTCAAGTCAAAACGGCGATCCGATAAGTACTAAACGACGATCCAACTGTGTGCATAAAGTCAACAATGGCTAGTTTTCAGCTCCATCTATAAAATGGCTCAATCAAATGAAAAAAGAAAGGTGACTCAACCGTTACCATTGAGCTAGCTATTAAGTATACAACTATTATTGAGCTTTAAACTTGATTGTATTTCATTTTTTTTATCACATTAAGCTATTACTTGTAATCAAACACATTGTGTGAAAGAAATTTATTTGTAATCATTTTTTGTAAAATCAAGTTGAGAGGTTGTAAGTGTTGGGATACATTTGAGTGAAGATATTGGGGATAATCTCTTGTTGTAAAGGTCCATTGACACCTTGGAAGTCAATTGTAAGAATTTGAAGCCTTGGGAGGCTTGGATAGTGAAATCCTCAAAGCTTGGTTTGCTTGGAGGCATGGATATATGCAGGGATTGCCGAACCACGTAAAAATATTTTTGTTTGCTCTCTCTTCCCTTACTTTTTTATTTTTAGCATTGTTAAATTTTTATTTTTTTCATTAAGGCATTAGATTGAATAATTGTGTGATTTGTTTAGCTTTATTTTTAAAAATCCTAATTCACCCCCTCTTGAGTTGCCTAGTTATTATTTTGCAGAGGATCCAAAAAGAGATGGAACAGAGCATTGGAAAGTGATTAATTTACAGTCTAGAAAAGATGTTCATATTCCTATTGGTGTACCAAAAAGAAGAGATGAACCCATTTCAACCAAGAGGAAACTCAAGAAGGATGTGCTTGGGGGAAACAATAAGTCTTACTGTCCAAAACTGTATAACTCTCTGCAGCCCCCGGAGCAAGTGGTCGTTGAAGAGGAGCCACAACATCCCACTTTTTAACACACTGGTGTAAACAGTCAAGCTACAACATCTCCAGAAAATGATGATCCAACACCTGTATGTGACGCTGCTACAACACCAACCACATCATTCCAGAACATGGCAAAATAGAAGCAGTCTATACAGCCTGCTACTACACAACAATTTAAGCATCCACCACCTTTTCCATAAAGATTTCAGAAGCAAAAGCAAGACAAGCAATTCAACAAATTCTTAGAAGTGTTGAAACAATTACACACCAACATTCCTTTTTATTGAAGCTGTAGAACAAATGCAAATTATATGAAGTTCTTGAAAGATATTTTGGCATTGAAAAGAAGGCTTGGAGAGTTTGAAACAGTTGCTCTAACATAAAAATGCAGCCATATGCTTTAGAATAAAATTTCTCAAAAGCTAAAGAATTTAAGAAGCTTTACAATTCTATTCTCTATAAGAACTAAGTACAGTGATCAGGCACTCTATAACTTGGGAGCTTGCATCAATCTCATGCCTCTATCAGTGTTCAACCAATTAGGAGTTGGAGAAGTTAGACCAACAATAGTGACTTTACAACTTGCTGACAGTGTTATGGCAATTGGGAGTTGGAGAAGTTAGGCCAACAACAATGACTTTACAACTTGCTGACAAATCTCATACCTATCTAGAAGGCAAGATTGAAGATGTATTGGTGAAGGTGGATAAATTTATTTTCCTAGTGGATTTCATAATGTTGGACTTTGAGGTAGATAAATAACTGCCAATCCTTTTGGGTAGACCATTTTTAGTGATAGAAATACTCTAATTGATGTACAAAAAGGAAAGCTAACTATGCGGGTCAATGATTAGCAAGTTACATTCAATATCTTAGATGTTATGAAGAGTCTTGATGATGTTGAAGACTGTAATTTTATCAGTATTGTAGATTTTGCAATAGCAGAGAGGTTAAACAGTTGTTGCAGTAATGAAGAAATCAAAGCTTTAACATTTAAATAACTTGAAGATGAAGATCCTGAAACAGCTAACATAGCATGGTTAAGAGAGAAGCAACCCGTGAGAACTGACAAGTACTTTGAATCTCTAGATCTCTCAAATAGGGAAGTAAAACCTTTGGTTCCATTTATTGAGTCACCTCTTATTTTAAAATTGAAACTTTCACCTTCACATTTAAAGTATGTTTATCTTGGTGACAATAACACACTTCCTGTAATCATTTCATTTTCTTGGAATGCAGATCAAGAGAAGAGCTTGGCGGATGTATTGGGGAGGTAAAAGATGGCCATTGGATGAACCATGGCAGATATCAAAGAAATCAGCCCCTCCATATGTATGCACAAGATTTTGCTGGAGGATGGCGACAACAATTCTATATGGCAATAGAGAAGATTAAATCTCATTATATAGGAAGTTGTGAAGAAGGAGATCATCAAGTAGCTTCATGCTGGAATCAATGACCTAATATCAGACAATTCATAGGTAAGCCTAGTACAATGATTTCCGAAGAAAGGTGGAGTAACAGTTGTAGCAAATGGAAAGAATGAGCTCATTCCCACAAGAACAGTAACTGGATGGAGAGTTTGTATGGATTATAGGGAGTTAAACAAAGCTACAAGGATAATATCACTTCTCATTACCTTCCATAAATCAGATATTAGACAGTCTTGCTGAAAAAAGTACTATTGTTTCTTGGATGGATACTTATACCAAAACCAGATCGCTATAGCACTAGAGGATGAGGAGAAGACAACAATCACTTGTCCTTATAAAACCTTTACTTTTAGAAGGATGCAATTTGGTTTGTGCAATGCTCCAACAACTTTCCAGTGGTGTATGATGACTATTCTTTTATATATGGTCGAGCAAACTCTTGAGGTATCCATGGATGATTTTTCAATTTTTAGGGAATCATATGAGAACTGTTTACATAATCTAAAAAATGTGCTTAAGAGATGTGAGGACACAAATTTAGTGTTGAGTTGGAAAAAGTGTCATTTTATGGTACAAGAAGGGATAGTTCTAGCCATAAATTCTCTAGAAAGGGAATAGAGGTGGATAATGCAAAAATAGAGGTGATTGATAAACTTCCACCTCCTACTTCAGTCAAGGGCATTGGGAGTTTCTTAAGACATGATGGGCTTTATAGAAGATTTATTAAGGAATTTTCCAAAATATCCAAACCTTTATGCATGTTGGTGGAGCATGACAGACCCTTCAATTTTGATGAAAATTATTTAAAGGCCTTTGTTGAATTGAAGAGAGCTCTTGTGACAGTACCAATTGTTGTAGCACCTGATTGAAGTATGTCTTTTGAGTTGATGTATGACGTTATTGATGACTCTGTTGGAGCAGTGTTTGGGCCAAAGAAAATGTAAGATTTTTCACTCAATTTATTATGCCAGTAAGACCCTAGCTGATGCACAACTCAACTACACTACCACCGAAAAAGAGTTGTTGGCAGTTGTTGTTACATTATTAAGTTCAGAGCTTATTTGGTTGGCACCAAAATGATTGTTTATACAGATCACTCAGCTATAAGTTATTTGATTTCAAAGAATGATGCTAAACCAAGGTTGATTAGGTGGATTCTTTTACTATAAGAGTTTGACCTAAAGATTAAGGACAGAAAAGGCACTGAGAATTAAGTAGTAAATCACCTCTCAAGGATGGAAGCAAATGCAAGCACTCTAACTAAGCAAGACATAACAAAATCTTCTCCTGATGACCAATTGCTGATGATACAACATGCACAGATGCTGCAACAATCTGGATTTCCATGGTATGTAAATTTTGCTAATTATTTAGTCAGTGGATTACTACCCTTTGATTTGAGCAACCGACAAAAGAAAAGATTTCTTCATGATGTTAGAAGCTATTAGTGGGATGAGCCTTACTTGTACAAGTTGTGTTCAAACCATATGATTAGAAATTGTGTTCCTAAGGAAGAAATTTCAAGCATTCTACAATCTTGTCATACTACAACATATGGCAGACACTTCGAGGACACAGAACAACAGCCAAAGTTTTTCAATCAAGTTATTACTGGCCCTATATTTTTAAAGATACTTATGAGTTTGTTAAATGTTGTAACAGGTGCCAAAGAATATGAAACATTTCTCAAAAGCATGAAATGCTACTAATTAATATCTTAGAGGTTGAACTTTTTAATATATAGGGAATAGACTTTATGGAACTATTTCCACCCTCCTTTGGCAACTTATACATCTTAGTTGCTGTGAACTATGTATCCAAGTGGGTAGAAACTGCAGAGCATTGCCAATAAATGATGCCAAAGCAGTGGTGAAATTGCTTTAAAAGAACATTTTCTCAAGATTTGGCACTCCTAAAGCCATTGTCAGTGATGAACCCATTTTTCAACAGGATATTTGCTGCAATATTGAATAAGTATTGGATCAAGCATAAAGTTGCTACAGCATATCATCCACAAACAAATGGTCAGACAGAAGTGTCCAACAGGGAGATAAAAAATATACTAGAGAAAATAGTGAATCTCAATATAAGGGATTGGTGTCGTAGATTAAATGACTCCTTATGGGCTTACCGAACAGCTTGCAAAACCCTACTTTGCATGTTCCTGTACAGAATTGTTTATAGGAAAGCTTGTCCTTTGCCCTTAGAGCTGGAGCACAAAATATATTGGGCAAAAATCAACTGAACACGGATTTGATTGCTGCAGTAGAACAGAGGAAGTTACAACTTTGTGAGCTAGAAGAGTTGAGATTGTTTTCCTATGAAAATACAAAAATCTATAAGGAAATGACCAAGCAATAACTTGAGAAGCAAATCCAGCAAATGGAGCTCATTCTAACTCAACAAGTCTTGCTCTATAATTCAAGACCGAAGCTCTTTCCCGGAAAATTAAAGTCTAGATGCTCAGGACCTTTCAAACTTATCAAAGTTTATTCTCATGGGGTTGTAGAGCTTTAAGATGAAAGGACATGACATGAATTCAAAGTGAATGGAGAAAGAGTAAAACACTACATTGGAGTTGTTGTGAACAATCCAATGGAGAATTTGTTCATAAAAGATCCAGCTTGAGCCATCAGGGATGGTTAGGCTGAAGGACCTAAAATCAACCGCTGATTGGGAGGCAACCCAATGAGGAAAGCTGTTTCAAGTTTTTAAAGCAGTTAATTTAGTTTTAATTTTTTTTTCATTTGTCTTTTTCTTATTTTAACTGTGAGCCTAATTTGCTTATTGTCTTTTATTATATTAAATTACAGCAAGTAGAAGTTGATAAAAAACAATTGTGGTTAAAGAAGCCAGAAGAAAATGTTGCAGCATCTTGTATAGCATGGCAGTTAGAAGATGGTTCTCAAACAACAGAGGCATTTATCGTTATTGCTGCAGCAACGGATTGGTTGTTATAGCAACAAGTTTTACTGTTGCACTGACAGCTTTGCATTTTTACTATTGGAGGGCTGACAAGCTTATATCAACATATCAAAGTTTGTGATAAGGATGATTCCATAACCCCTGATTTGCCAGGACAAATGTCCTTTCTTTTCCTTTTTAAAACTTGCTTTTAAAATTAAAAATATATTTTTCCAAGTTTATCTGATTAATTACCTTTCTCCTCCCATTTCCCTTTTGTTATAAATTAGGGATTTACTTTAACTATTTCAATTTCACTAGAACTTGTTTTCTCCCCATCTGTAACTCTGTTCAAATTGCTACAACAATGCCAAAAATTAAAGCACGTGCTGGTAGATTGAAGGACTCTGAGTGCTTTTACAGTTTTAAAGCCAAAGAAAAATTTGAAGACATTGTCGAGCCTTGAAAATTTCTAGAAGAAAAGGGTTTTCAATTTCTAAAACAGCCAACGGGAATAATCAACAACACTTATACTACTATAGCAAGAAAGGGATGGATAAAGTTTTCTGCTCACCCCCAAGACCCTGCCATTCCAGTCGTTAAGGAGTTCTATTCCAACATGACACAACAAGCCCGGAAAATTCCAGTCGTTCAGGAGTGCAACATCTTTATGAGGCAAGTGCAAGTACCTTTAGACTCTCGAGTTATTAATGTTTTTTATGACTTGCTTGCTGTAATTGATTGTGATTACACTAAATTCGTTGAGAACATGACTGTAAAGAAGTACGGGGAGGTTTTTAAAACCTTCACTTTTCAAGGTAGTGAACGGATGAATGAGGAGGGTAGACTGGTCAATAGGATAGACCTGAAGCCTATTACTAAGGTTTGGGTGAAATTCTTGGAATCTAGATTGATATCAACCACCCACACTACCACTATTTCGCAAGATAGACTCAAACTTCTTTATGCTACAGTCAAGGGTTTAGCCATAAATGTTAGGAAGATCATTGAAAAAGAAATTAGAAAGAGTGCAACAAAAAAGCAAAAATTTACTACCTTACTGTAAATTGTTGTGGAATCTAATGCTGCAGCATCCCAAAACACCAAGTTGTAGTTAAAGTTGAGCAAGCCACAAGGATTGAAAAGATGCTGCAAGAACTCAGTGAAAGTATAAATGCATATGTCCAAGCGCAAAAGAAAGAAAATCAGAGATTTTGGACCAACTTAGTGCATCTTAAAGTACAGAAGCATAAATTTGCCAAATATATGAAGAACAAACATTCAGATTTCCCTGAATCACTGCTGCAGTAATTTAATTTTCAAATAGCCGAGGAGACTGCCTTAGCAGTAAAAAGGGAAGAAACGGAGAGTGAAAGAGAGTCACTAGAAGAGCAGGAGTAAGAGGAGGCTGACGATGCTGAAGTAGAATGAGAAGAAGAAAGTGAAGAGGAGGAAGAAGAAGAGGAACCACCAGTTATGACTTCCAATAAAAAAGGGTAAAGAGAAGATTTTGATTGATGAGGAGTCTGAGACAAAAGAAGAAGAGGACATTGATGCAGCTTTACAGGAGGCCATTAAGAGAGCCACAAGGATAGAAGAAGCAAAGAGGAGTTTGAAGGAAATCATTACGAGCATCATTACCAAGCAACCAGCAACAATAACGTTTTCACCAGCTATTGCAAAGAAAACTCCCACCAAGTCTCTTGTATCAACTCTTGGGCCATTCAGCAAAAGAAAATGGACACAACCTTCTAGAGGTGCTAAGCAATGCGAGCACCAGAAGAAACAAAACCTAAGAAAACAAAGAAAACTCTGCCCCATGTCATAGAAGCTACTGAAATCCCTTCAACAATCCCAACCAAAAGTAAAAAAAGAAACAACCAGTTGTTGCACCACTAGGTTCACCAAAGGAACGTCTGAGAAGTAGATTAAAGAAGAAGTGAACCTTTTCATCAAGTGTTGCAGCATTGCTTCTAGCAACAGGGGAGTAACCCTGCCAGTCCAGTTTTACTTTGCAATATCTTTATTTTTCATTTCATTATTTTAAGTGGATGCATGTGGTCTTTAATTTATTTTGAGTGCATTTGAGGACACCGAACCTCTCAAATTTAGGGGGGGTTGTGCAATGGTGTAATGTATGTATGAATGGATGTGTTTGCGTTGTGTGTATAGTTTTGTTTATCCAGCATTTGTATTTGGATTACAAAACCCAATGAGGATAAATTAAGTGTTGAAATGTAGGATGAATGACTGCCAAGTAGAGACAATTTATAGATGAAGGTTGAAACTATGTCTTTACACTTAGGCTTTGGTTGAGTTTTGTGAGTATGTTGTAGCAAAACTAGCTAGAGTAACAAGGTTAAAAATATCTCAAGTTTGGGAGGAACCTAAAAAATTTTTCAGAATCATCACAAACTATGTTAGATATGAAATAAAATTTTGCTCCAATGATTTAGTTGCTGAGTAATCAGGGTTGAGTATGTACTTTATATGCTGACTTGAGTAAACAGACAGCAAGAGTTATGAGCATTGCTGTAGCAACCCAAAAGAAAAAAAAAAGATAGTTCCTATATCTAGGATATTGAGTAGACGGGTCTGTTCATGAGCCCCATGTTCAGCCTTGAGTCAAAGGTGTCTATAGATAAGATTGAGTTATAGCATCTTAGATGTTTTTGATGCAGCAACTCTGATCTGTGCATTGGTCAAGTAATTGGGTATCATCATTATAAGTGATAGGCATTTACATGAAAATTCAATGTTATATTGAAGAGTATAAAAAAAAAGAAAAATATTTTTAGTTGTAGCACAGTTTGAAGTCATTTCTTGATTCTTGTTCCCCCAGAAGAGGAAATGTTTGTTGTTTGATCTTTAAGTTATGTTTGATACTTGTGTCATACTGCAGCAACTCTAGAATTTGACGAAAGTGCCATATACACACTCTGGACAAAATAAGACTTAAGTCTATAACTGAAACTACTCATGACAATTTTGTATGTTTAAGAATGAAATCTGAGGGTTGATAAATCTGACCAAGCTATATGATAGAACTAAGTTGTTTGTTGTAAGAATGTACGAGTAAACTATTAGTGTTGTTGTCATTACTTGAGGACAAGTAATGGTTTAAGTTTGGGGGTGTGATATCTCTATGAAATGAAAGTTATCATGATATTTTTAGACTCAAACCAATATTACTTAGAGAGTAAATGATGTGTTTTTATTGCATTCTTAGTTACATTTTGCATAAGTAGTTGTTTAAGTTAAATTTTAATAAATTGGTTGTGTTTTAGAATACTTTGTGCTCTGATTAGTACATCTATGGATCAAAAAGCTCAAGCTTTATGGATGGAAAACTGTAACAACAGACTTGCAAAGATGACAAAAGAACTTGGCTACAGAGGAAATAAAAAAGCCTAGAACAGAGAAGATGTTGTAGCCATTGTGTTAACATGTATGTGTCTATAATGTTAATTTTGATGATGACAAACAAGATTAAGAATGATTAATCTTTTAAATGCTCAAAATATTTTTCATACATTTTAAACAAATCATTATTTTGATAAAGTAAAGGTTTTATACTCAAATGGAAAATAATTTTATGAAATTGGTTGTTTTTCAAGATCATGATCTAATTGAAAGTTTTGAAAACCATGATATTAACAAGTATTGCTTAAAATTCTGGAAATGGACTAATGTGACAAGTTTCATATAGTTTTGGGCCACATTATAATTTTATAAAGTTTTAGAGCAAAACTATAATTGTGGAAATTAATTTACTGTAGCATTCACTGTAGCAAACGGCTAACCGACATCGAATAGAATTGAAGATAAGCCTCTGTACATTATAAGCGTTGGGATACACTTGGGTTAAGAGATTTTGGATAATCTCTTGTTGTGAATGTCCATTGACACCTTGGAAGTCAATTGTAAGCATTTGAAGTCTTGGAGGCTTTCTTAGTGAAATCTTCAAGCTCGGTGAGCTTGGAGGCGTGGACGTAAGCGGGGATTGTTGAACCACGAAAAATCATTGTTTTTGTTCTCTCTTTCCTTACTATTTTATTATTGTGCTTTATTAAATTTATTGTTTTTTATTTCATTAAGGCAATAGATTGAATTGTTGTGTAAATTGTTTAGCTTAAGTTTTAAAATCCCAATTCACCCCCCCTCTTGGGTTGCCTAGTTAGTATTTCACGTTGTTGTAACAATCTTGTAGCAATTGCAGACAAAATTACATGCGTGTTAACTGAAAGATTACGATCTAAGATTTCAAAAAATAGAAGACACACGGCCACACACTTCTGGTTATCCTAATTCTAAGATATAAAAGGAGCACACATGAAAAGAAAAAAAGAGAGTCATCATTTAAGAAAAATAACAAAGAAAAACAAAAAGAAAACAAAGAAAAAAAAAGATTCAAGGGTTGCAACAGAAGATTCAAAGAGAAAAATGAGAGATTGCAAAGACTAAGCAGAACTCAATTCCTCGTCTTATTTTCTTGTTTTTATTTGTTTATGGGAATATATTTCATGGTTAAAACGATTATTGTTACTGTTTTTATCACAAATCATGAACGAAATTTTGTTGTGGTTGAGTGATAAACAAGCTTAATAGTTAGTTCATAGATATATGTGTGTTGCTCTGGATTTGTTATAGTATTTTTTCTTGATTTTACTTATTGTAATTTCTTATTTTGGCTAATCACCCATTTAGTGGATACTAACTAAGAAGAAACCTAAAAAAAGTCTAACTCAATGGAACAAATTAAGTTAATACAGGTTTTAGATTGGGTTTCCTAAGCTGAGTTAATCTCGATTTGAATAGGGTCATGTTTGATCTAAAATTAGTGAAGAACTAGACATAAGAATTCACCTTATAGGCGAATTGGAACCTAGAATGCATAATGTTATATCTAATATTAGCATAACAACTAGTCATTGTTAGGTTGCATTTATATATAGGATATCCAACAAGCGACAGCTAAGGATGCATGAGGGATTCTGCCCAGTGCTGTATTAGATGTTGTAACAACTGTACTGTAAATGGAAAAATAGTCAATACCATTAAGTAAGTTTAATCACTCAACTACTCATTTCCCATTGAGTTTGCCTTTGTATTTGCCTTGAGAATTTTCCTTATTGTTTTTTGTTGATTGCATTTTTTAATTTAGTTAGTTCATTAGTTTCATTAATTAATTTATTATAATTTAGATTAAAATTGCACTGTTAAGATTGCTGTAGCAAATCCTATAATATCAATCCCTGAGGAGACAATTTGAATACTCATCAGTATATTACTTGTTGTGTATACTTGCATATTGACACCTATCCCAAATAGGATGTAATTGAAAATTTTGGAGTAAGCCACTTAGGTCACGCTTCACATAAAAGTTTTTTAAGGTGGTTGAAGAGGATCTGTCTCATTGAAGTACTTATAACGTATAATATGATAAAAAAATATAATTGTTAAACAAACACATTTAAGTGAGAAACAATCAAATAATTTCAATTAAAAAAATGAAATGACAGAAAGTTAAATCATCCAAAGAAAAGTCTCAATAAAGATTTGGTGGTTCATTCAAATTTATTTCGGTGTCTTTTTCATGTGGTTGGTACTCTATATATTGTTTAAATCTTTGACTATTAACTTTAAAAGTGACATCATTCTTTGGATCCTTAATTTCAATGGCCCCATATGGAAGAATAGTGTGAACAATAAATGGACTAGACCATCAAGAGCGTAATTTACCTGGGAATAGATACAGGCGAGAATTGAATAAGAGTACTTTCTGACCTAGTATAAAAGATTTCTTCATAATATGTTTTCCATGAAATACTTTCATCTGCTGCTTGTAATTCTTGGCATTTTCATATGCATTATTATGAATTTCTTCAAGCTCTGCTAGTTGTAATCTCCTTTCTGAACCAGCCTATTGCATGTCAAAGTTTAATTTTTTGATGGCCCAATATGGCACAATGCTTGAGTTCCATTACAGGTGACTTGTTCCATACAGCAGCCTATAGGGAGACATTCTGAAAGCCGTTCGATATCCGATAATGCATCATCAAGTATCAATAACTAGTCTTTTCTGTTTGGTCTCACCGTCTTTTCTAATATGTGCTTTATTTCTCGATTGGAGATCTTAACTTAGCCACTGGTTTGTGAATTGTATAGGGTAGCCATTTTATGTGTGATGGGGTACTTTACCAAAAGAGCTTTGAATGATTTGTTGAGAAAGTGAGTACCATTGTCACTAATTATTGCTTGAGGGAATTCAAAGCGCGAAACAATATTGCTCTTAAAAAATTCCATCACTACTTTGTGATCATTGGTTCTGCATGGAATTGCTTTTAACCACTTTGTGCACAATGAACAACAACCAATATGTATTGCAAAAGTGGGTATCATCATCACTGATTATTGCTTAAGGGAATCCAAAGCGTGAAACACTATTACTCTTTAAAAATTCTATCACTACTTTGTGATCATTGGTTTTGTACGGAATTGCTCTTAACCACTTTGACACATAATCGAGAGAAACCAATATGTATTGATAGCCAAAAGAAAGAGGAAAGGATCCTATAAAATCAACGCTCTACACATAAAGAATCTCAACTAGTAGAACATGGTTTAGTGGTATCATGTTCCTTCATGTAATGTTTCTCATGTGATGACACTTATTACATGAAGAACGAGAAGTGTAAGCATCTCAAAACAAAGTTAGCCACTAGAAATCACATTGTAAAACTTTAGTAGCCATCTTCTTAGCACTAAAATGGTCTTCATAGCTTGTTTATGGCATAATGAAAAGGTGTTTTGAAATTTGCTCTCTGGGACGCATTATCTGATAATTTAATATATATAATACTTGAACATATAAAGATCATCCCAAAAGAAATTCTTTATTTCCATAAAAAAAAATTGACCTTGTCTTCCTTAGTCCAATGCTCTAAAAGTTGTCTTGTAACAAAATAATTAATTATGTCAGCACACCATAGTAATACTTCCACACTCATTAGTTATTTATCTGAAAATGATTCATTCAATGGTAGTGGTTCTGGAATTGTGTCAAAATTGAGGTAAGAGAGATGATTTGTCACTATATTTTTTGTGCCTTTCTTATCTTTGAATTGAAGGTCAAATTCTTACAAAAACAATCCTCAACAAATTAGTCTGATCTTTGCATTTTTTATAAGAAAATATTTAAGTAAGAAAATATTTAAGAGCAGTATGATCTGTAAGCACAATTGTTTTACATCCTATGAAATAAGATGGAAAATTTTCTACTCCAAACACTACTACTAGCATTTCTTTTTTATTGGTTGAGTAATTCAATTGTGTATTATTTTCATTGGTTAAGTAATTCAACTTTTCATACGGCCATTTTTTGGTCCAATAATGGGCAGCCATGTAATTGGTCAACATAAAAGTCGACTAGCATTGGTTTGGTGTATTGCATGTATCGTAAGCTCATTTTTTGATCCAATAGGATGGTGTCATGTTATCAATCAACGCAATTGGATGATGCACGTCATCGGTCAATGCCATGTCGGTTGTGCCCCACCAAAATTGTAAAATTAAGATTTTACCTTTCATGCCTTTCCTAAGATTGTTAGCTATTCTGAGCTTAAAAATGCTATTTGTTTTATTGTTCGATTTCTCATTAATTGTTAAATAATTAAAATACTCCTAGAATATATAAAATGTTCAAATTATAACAAAACACACACAATCAAAGTTTAAAGGATTTAAATACATAAAAATAGAAATGTTAGTGAGACTTAGAGTGCAAAATGACGATATTACCTTTTATAAATGTACATTCTCTATCACTCAATAATTATTTAAAGTCTACATTTCCTATGCTTATATTGCAACTATTGTATTTCTTTATTATTTTGTGACTATGTTGTACTATATTAAAATATATAAATTTTTATATTATAGCATTTTTTTAAAAAAGTAATTGCATTATGATCTCATTAATGTTTACTATTAGTTAATTACTTGAAAATTCTATGTGCTAAGTTGACATTTCCTCATTTTTAGAAATACAATTTGAAACTCTTCTGACGCACACTCTTAAAAGGCTTTACACAAACACAAAATTAGGCACCAAACCAACAAAGTTGTGCTTTAAAAGAGACTACAAAAAATAGTAGAAGCCATACAAGGTTCTTATTATTTTATCAAAATAAACAAAATTGGATGTTTATCAAGGACAACATCTTGTTCATCCTCTAAATATAATTTATACTTTCTTTATCTTTGGTGAGACTTTTTCCAACTTATAGTAAAAATAAATAAAAAGGAGAAAAATGAAGCAGACTTGAAAACATTTCATTAACGGTCTAATGTCTTATTTAGCAGTAAGGTGCTGTACTTTTTAAACTACAATTGCCATTAAAAAAATAATGTAAGTATGAAATAAAAGTTAAGAATGCAGTGTAAATATAACTTTTAAATAATAATTAAAAAATAGTAAAGATATTATAGGTTTTTCATTATACAAATGATGAATCAATTATCTTAACTTCCAAGTTACAGTAGTTATTGCTAACCAACTACTTTAGTACTGTAACTTAAAAGTTGCAGATGCTCAACTTAATATCAAACAAGACCTAAATGAAATTAAAGGTATTTATTAGAACTAAATAGTTTCGTTACAAATGGGATGCTATGGAATTCAAAAGACAGATATAGGCCCGTTTGGGATTGCGGTTGAAATTCAATAAGCGGTTTATTTCATAATTTTCGATAAAAATAGTGTTTGGTAAATTTTGTAAAAGCAACTTATTTAATAATTTTCTCCATTTTATCAGCAGCTTTTAAAAGCAGCTAAGGGATTGCTTTTCATAAGCAGCTTATTTAATAAGCTACCATACCTTTTTAAAATTCCTATTATAACCCTATATTTTAATAAAAAGATAATTATATCTTATTTATCCATAAACCCTAAAATATAAATCATACCTTTAACTTTATCATATTTTATCTAACAGATTATAAAGTTCTTTAGATTTTTTAATTGATTTTTTTAAAGTAATTTTACATATTTAAGAAAATAGATATGTCTAATATTTAAGAAAAAAGATATGTCTAAATAATTTTATTAAACATATTCTAAAAATAAAAAGTAATTGAAACTTATGTCTATTTTGGTCATTATATAATAAAACAACACTTTCATAATAAAATTTATCAAACACGTGTACTCTACTTTTTAAATTTACAACAACTGCAACTGCACAATTTACCAAACGCTAAGCTATTTTTTTTATCAGCAGCTTATTTTATCTGCACAGCACAAGCAGCTTATTTCATCATATGTGGTTCCTCATTTTTTTTTTATGCACGCACGCTATTAAGCTATGTAATTTAATAAAGTCAGTGTTCAAGTCACTATAAAACTATATGAAAAAATGAAGGTGCTCGCATCAGTGAAGGTAAATAACATAAGAACCATACAGCAACAAGCATTTCATCTTTATTTCGTTTTCCACGAAAGTTACAAAGCAACACATAATGGAGATTACACTGATTAACTTAACTTTGTAAGGCCACCAACAGCTCCATCATCAGCAGGTGGAAGAGCAACGTCCTTGGAATTAGTAGATTCTTCAGGACTCTTTTCATCTTTTACCGCCAATAAGACAAGAATTACGAGCAATGGATAACTAATTGTGGTCAGAGACCAATTAACAACCAGCTGAGATAGCAATGGAACTTTGTGTGTATCAACTTGCCAAGCCACTGCAGCCCCTGCACTTTGCACCCCCTTGTAGAATCCACTATACCTGCAATAGATTATCAATTAAATGAAACCAACAATTGTTACGCTATGCAAGTGCTTTAGCCGATTACCTGCTGAGGGTCTCAGAATCATCAGCTAGGGCTCCAATAACCCAGTAAACCATACTCTGAAACATAGCATCGAGTAACCCATAGCAAAAATACAAGACAAATGGGCCAGCAAAATCAGAACCGGAGTTCTTGAAATCCAGTTTGGCAGGGGGTTTATCATGCGAATAGTTGAGCTGGTTGGCGAGTCCACCCGCCCAAATAGCAGAACCTAACAGAGCAACAACAACGATTCCAACAAAGCCTCTTTTTCTTCTAGTTGGGAAACTGAAATCAAATATGTAGCCAATCCCAACTGAACCCAACATCTGGGCACCCCAGTAAAAAACATTGTTCAACCCTCTAGTCCTGAGATTAAATTGAAGGCCGTTAACATTGTTAAACTGGTAACTGTAAAAGAAGTTACTAGCCCAAGAAGCAGGGAAAATCAAAAGCATCTTCCAATTTGAGAACAACTTGAGAACTTGGGTGAACTCGGTAGAGACATTGGAGTACTTGATATTAGTACAATGAGTACCATCATCACGAATCACACGACCGGGTGGCAAAATAACCAAAGAAAGGAGAGCACCAGCAGACATAAAGCACATAAACCCGATATAAGTCCCATCATTAACTGAAACAGCCTCGTTTCTATTGTAATTGAGAATGAATGGAATGAGACCCCCAATAACACCACCCATGTTAAAAATACTCCAAAAGATGGAAATATAAGTACCTTTGCGATTAGGAGGAGGATAGGAAGTCATAATGGCTCCCTCTGCAGCCCAAAGGAGGCCAGCACCAATACCAAGTATGGCTCCAGCGGCAATTGCAAAGGCCTGATGCTTGTGGTGATTGTAGTAAAGAAATGAACCGGCGTAAAGGACGTAAGTGCTACAAGCCGAAATGAGGGTGACTTGAGGTCCCAAAATGTTATAAATGCCACCACCAAGAATGCCAAAGATTGTGAAAGTTGTGTAGAGGGCTGTGTTAGCGTTGTTGGCGGCAGTGGTGTCAACTTGGCCACCACCGCCCATTCCCGAAAGAGCATTGAACATTCCAGGACAACAAAAACAAACAAGCCCAATCAAGCAAACCTGCACGAGTGGTGAGTTGTATCTGAATCTTGATTTGCCTACTACCATCTGTTGTTTCCCAGCTGATTCCCCTTGCTCACTCATGGTTATAATGATTTATGATTTTTTTTCTTCTCAAATCGGAAAGGGAAATATTGGGGGCCAGGAATCCGGTGAGAAAATTTTGCAAACTGGGTTTGTGAACTGGGGACACTTGGTATGAGGGCCGAGAAAGCGGACAGGCGCATTTATCGTGGCAGCTCTGGTAAGCTGAACTATTTTAACCAAGTGTGTTCCAAATACGTTTTGTTATATTAACTTTGCATTAAATGAACGTATCCATAGGTGGATTTTTTTTTTTTTGTTTTATAGTCTTATTATATGATCTCATTCTCAACAAGAAAAGTTCATATTTAGATGTCATAAATACAGTTTTATCATATAATGATTAATAAATTCATTTCGAAAAACAAATGTTTAATATTTGAATGCAATAATTAACGTTTTTTTAATCTTTTGATCCTAAGATTTTATCCTTAGTCATCTCTCTTTCTTGTATTAAATAATATATAAAACATGGATATATCATTAATATTATTTTTTTGTTTGAATATTTATTTTTAAGAAAACCATCTACTTAAAAGTAATTTCTCATTCTAAAAGCGAGGTTATTGAATAATTTAGATATTTTGTCACTCCAAAAGAAGGTATTAATTACAAAATAATTTTGATTCGGATGGGTTCTAATGTAGATTAGAGGAGATTTATTAAAAGAGAATGGCCCACCCCTCACTTAACTCACAAGTACAGATGGAATTGCGTTTTGAAAACTATAACGTACAAGTTGTGTATACACGCCTCTTAATGTCATCATTACCACGTGAAAGCGACTTGTAAGGTATCTTGGAAAGAAAAGTCAACCTACCATATTTCTATTGGCGCACTTATAGGTAATAATAGCCGGCCGCCTGCAATTTTATTATTTTACATTTCTCTTTTTAAATAACACGACGAATCTTTCATTGTCCGGATCCCTTCAATCGATAGATTAACTTCATCATATTTGTGTGCTTTAATATGTGGGGAAAATTATTCATGTAACATATGGGTATAGGAGAATATTTTTGTTTTTTAAATATTTAAAAAGAGCAGTAACTTATTGTTAGGATATATATTTCTTTGTTCAATAAAAATATTTTCTACTCTTTTCTTATTTAATAATTTTTTATTTTGAAGGATTCATATTTAAGGAATAAATAATTTCTTCTCTAAGACTTAACTTATTTAACGAGGAAGACAATTGTATAAGAAAATAAATACTTCTTCTATAAGAAATAATTTATATATACAGGGTTGGTTAAGTTCACTTACTTGCATACTATAACAATCAATTTTTCTATAAGTAAACAGTTTCTAATGTGTTAGAAACGGAAGGTTTATTAAGAGATTGAATATTATTGAGATTTTGGGTGTGAGGAAAAGTACTAGAGTGATTGTAATAATTTTTCACATAATAAATTTTTCTCTCGTTGTCATTGGCGTAAAATCTTCTAATCTGATTATTATTTGTTTGATATTTTTTCTTGCAAGATCATGAGGGAGATTAAAGTTCCCTAACAAGTGCTATCAGAGCTAAGATTGCAATACAGAGTAAAGATGTTAGCAACAAGGTTTTCAAAACCTGTGTAGGTAAGAATATAAAAGTTTAATGAAAGAACAATTTTAGCCTATGACAAGTTCTAGTTACGGATATATTGATTGAATTTGGTTAAACAAGAAAAGTAAGGGGTATGTATACCATGTTCCCATTGGTGGAAAACTCTGGAGGTGTGTAGACAATCAAGATTCTGATAGGGAGCAGTCAGGAAGCCACGCAAGTCCAGCAGAGGGCATAAGCCAAATTCCAAGTACATGACGTGAAGCCTTGAGCCTTGCCCTTGCATGGTTCATGCATGCATGATTACATATGAGAATAACGATCGTGCAAGGATTGTGGATAAGATCAAATCCTTAGGATTGAGGATAAGATCAAATCCTTAGTAGTAGTTGTTTAGCTTTGTGTTTCGTAAAAGTAGCAAGGATGTTATTTTAGTTTACGTATTTTGATTGCAGCCATTATTGTAGGATGAGTTTGTTATGTTTAGTATTATAAGTAAAGGCTCCTGCATAATAAAAGTAGGCAGTCAATTAAATCAATTCATCTTGGTCTTTTTCTCGCCATAAGCAGAAAAACTCTTGTGATTGTTAGCTAACTTTGGTTGGGACCTATCAATTGGTATCAGAGCAAGGCTATCAATGACGACTAACAAAGAACGCATTGAACGAATTGAAGCTGATCTTGGGAGCTTGCAGGACAAAATGGAACAGATGGAGGTGGGAATCAATGACAAGCTGCAACGTCTTGAGGAGTCAATAACCAAACTTGTGGAATCAAACAGTGCAACCAAGGGTGCCACCAATCGTGAATCAACTGAAAATTTAGGCTCTACAAAACCTGTTCGTGAGGAAAGACATGCAGGGCGGCACATGCTTCCAACACGGATTACCAAGCTAGAATTTCCCCGTTTCGTCGGTGATGATCCAACAGAATGGTACAACAGGGTATCTCAATACTTTGAATATCAGGAAACTATGGATGAACATAAGGTAACCTTGGCCGCATATCACTTGGAGGGAGAGGCAAATCAGTGGTGGCAATGGATGCGAAGGGCTTATGAAGAAGAAAAGGGACTAGTTACGTGGAAAATATTCGTTGAGGAACTATGGGCACGTTTTGGGCCGACAGAGTGTGAGGATTTTGATGAAGCTTTGTCTCGGGTCAGGCAGACGGGATCGTTGCGTGAATATCAGAAGGAGTTCGAAAGGCTTGGGAACCAAGTTCATGGGTGGTCTCAAAAAGCATTGGTGGGAACATTTATGGGGGGGCTTGAAACTAGAGATTGCAGAAGACATCCGTATGTTCAGACCCCGCACATTGAAGGAAGCCATTAGTCTAGCACGTATGAAGGATGATCAGATAGCACGACAGACGATAATGATCAGCTCACGAATTCCTATTCATTCCCCATCTGGTCCGAATCGAGCCACACCAACAACACCTTATAAGAGGCTATCATGGCAAGAGATGCAGAGGAGGCGAGCCCAGGGGTTGTGCTTCAATTGTAATGACAAATTCACCACCGGCCACAAGTGTACTAAGGCACAGTTACTGATCCTGGAATGCGGAACGACACCGGAAGAGGGTTTGTATGAAGAATTCGCGGTAGAGGAACTACAGGGAGAATAAAACAAACGAGAACAACCTGGGAGGACTCGGCATTGCTACAACAATAATTTCCTCACATGACCCTTGAGGACAAGGGTGCTCTCCGAGGAGGGGGTAATGATAGGGAGCAGTCACGGAAGCCACGCAAGTCCAACAGAGGGCATAAGCCAAATTCCAAGTACATGACGTGAAGCCTTGAGCCTTGCCCTTGCATGGTTCATGCATGCATGATTACATATGAGAATAACGATCGTGCAAGGATTGTGGATAAGATCAAATCCTTAGGATTGAGGATAAGATCAAATCCTTAGTAGTAGTTGTTTAGCTTTGTGTTTCGTAAAAGTAGCAAGGATGTTATTTTAGTTTACGTATTTTGATTGCAGCCGTTATTGTAGGATGAGTTTATTATGTTTTGTATTATAAATAAAGGCTCCAGCATAATAAAAGTAGGCAGTCAATTAAATCAATTCATCTTGGTCTTTTTCTCGCCATAAGCAGAAAAACTCTTGTGATTGTTAGCTAACTTTGGTTGGGACCTATCAGATTCTTTAAAAAAGATTATCATAATGGAGCAAGTTCGGCAAATAACTCTAAATTAATAGATAAAGATATTGATAATGTCAACTACTGGTGTGTCTATTTTATTCAAGAGAAACTAATTTATCCTTTTTGGCGTGCCATGGAAGACGATGTGTTCCTGCTAGTGGGTCCACAGGATTTGCACACAAGTCATGGTTTGGCATTTATGGAAGGTATGTGGTGGAATTTTTATGTTGACGGCTGAGGACTCTCACGGAAGCCAAGCATTACAGTGGGTATTTTAGCAAAGTGATCGACATTGCTGAATATGCATACTCTAGATAAGGCGGAGTATGATAATTCTCGGTGTAAAGTTTTATGGTTGTTGGATAGAGGATAAAGTTTTACCCATGGTGAAGTGATTCTCATAAGTCGTATTTGAGTGCGGTAATGGTGGAGTAAACAAGGTGGAGATGACATGGTTGTGTAGATGCACAGTGGATCATGTTTTGTCATTTAATTGAAAATCTCACGAAGGTGGAGATTGTTAGGAGATATGTCTCCGTTTTCAATAAGGATATTTCCTAAGCTTTTCTTTTTAGTAGTTTTCTCATTCGAAAGGATTTCTATTTAAGGAATAAATAATTTCTCCTTTAAGACTTAACTTTGTCAAGGAGGAATAAACTTATATAAAGAAAAGAATACTTCTCCCATAAGAAATAATCACTATATATAAAGAGGTTGAGTTCACTTACTTGCATAACATAATAATTAGTTTCTCTGCAAGTAGACAATTTCTAATGTGAGAGAAATGGTAGGTCTATTGAGAGTTCGGGTATTATTAAGGTTTTGAGTATAAGAAAAAAATACTAGAGTGATTGAAATAAATTTTCACATAATAGATTTTTCTCTCATCGTCATTGGTTGTTATAGTTTTTCTCTGATATTTGAGTTTTCCACATAAATTCTTATATTGTGTAATTTGTTTTGTTTTTCATCTATTTTCTATTTATTATTTGTTTGATATTTTTGCTTGCAAGATCTTAGGTAGGATTAAAATTTCCTAATTAGAAAAAAAATTAGGGTGCATTTGTCATTTGGTTTTTTCAAAATTTTTTTTTGAAAATAATTATTGAAAATAAAAAGATGTTTTAAAAAGATGTATTTGCTACAATTTTGTAGAAAATTTTTAAAAACTAAAGATATAAAATATATATTTTGTATTTTTTAATAATTGAATATAAGAGACTAGCCTCAAATAAAATAATATAAATAATATGAGATAAAATTTAATTAAAATTGATTGGTATAATTTGTTGATATATTTTCTCTCTCATTTTATTGTTGTTAGTAGTATAATTTATTATTTTAATTAATTAATAAAATTTTATTGAATGGTGTGTAAATTGAAGGTTAGGGGAATAAATTAAAGGATCAAAATCTAAGAGAATGGAAGGTTATCAGACCTATTGCACCTAGATGTAAAGTGGAACATAAATCGGCTTTCAGGAAGAAATAGAAGCCCAATTCATTAGGGACATCACGTGTGGAACATAAACCAAATTGAAAATGATTTTATTTCTTTTTTTTTTCTCCTACATTAAGGAGCCCAAAAAGGCTAAGCAAACACTCGCCGAGGGATTGAGATCCCTAAGCCATCATACAAAAGCCAAGCAGAGACCTCAGGAGGGGGTGAAGCAAAAGTGTGAATTCCCATAGTAAGCTTAAGGGCATTGAAGCCACAAAATCCGCTGCACAATTCGATTTCCTATAAATATAATTCAAAGCTATTCGCCAATTGCGATCCATCAACTCCTTTATAAAATGAATCAAAGATAATGAGCATTAACAATTTTATATCCTTTGGCAATCGATTTGCACTATCAGCTTCAATGAGAAGATCACGAATGCCAACCTCCCAAACTAGCAAAAGCCCCTGATAAATTCGCCATAACTCAGCCATTGTCACCGAGCACACACCAAGATTAATATTGAAACCTGTTACCTACTCACCTTTGCTATTCCGAACTAAACCCCTAGGCCCAGCAGTACCTCAGTTCCTTCTAGAACAATCGATATTCAATTTGAAGACACACTCAGAAGGGGGACTCTAGTTTAACCATTTATTAGCTCGAGCTGCTCCCATTCGAATTTTCGAGTGGCTAATCATTTGGATTTCAGTCACTCTTGATTTGATGTCCAAAATAATGTTCATTGTGCTATTATAATTATTAAAAAAAAAGGCTTTGTTCCCTCAGAACCACAACCTCCAAACTGCCGCAGCAAAAATATAGTGCCAAAGATATGTTGAAGAATTCGTCTCTACAAGTTGAAGGCAACAGCAAACACCACATTTTCTTTGCATGGAGAGAATCTCGAAGCACATGTAATACATTTTCCATAGCGTATCCACACCGAGGACACTGTATATCCGTAATAATATGCATTTTAAATAGAAATTCTTTAGTCTTCAGAGTGTTCTTCATAGCTAGCCACAAGAAAGTAAGAATAAATTGGGGGTTGTTCCATTTCCAAATGACAGTCCATTTTAAATTTTATTGTGACTGAGTAGGTTCTATAATAGGCCAATAAGCTGATTTCGTGTTGAACTCCCCAGTCCGGAATAAGTCTAATAACGTATCTACTCTTTTTCATTTCTATTAGGGAGCTTAGAGGCAACAATCTTCAATAGAACATTGGTAGGAAGGAAACTCCCAAACAAAGTCCAATTCCAATGTCCCTTTGTCGTAATAAAATCCGCAACAACATTGTTTGGTAAATGATGGTGAACATGGGGACTCATATGTGCAGCCAAGACCGTTCCATCGTAAAGCCATGCATCCCACCAAAACCGAGCTTTCTGACCTTTACCAATGGCCCAACTGACCCCTCGAAGCACTTTACTCCAAACTTCCCCAACAGACTTCCAAAGATGAGAGCCATCTTTGTCGTATATACTTGGTGCAAAGAATCTTAACCCAAAAACTACTCGGATTTGAAATCAAGCCCAACCAATCCTCATGAGCAAAGCCGAATTCATTGACTTTAGACTTTTGAATCCTAATCCGCCATGAGTTTTAGGAAGACAAACATTACCCCAATTAACTAAACTAATTTTCCTATCATCCTTTTTACCACTCCAGATAAAATGCCTACATGTTTGATCAATTTTAGCATGGATACTAGCTGGCAACCTCGTGGTCTGCATAGTGTACACTGGGATAGCTTGTAAAACCGACTAAGTGAGTGTGATTTGACCAGTAAGTGATAAATTAAGAGCATTCCAACCCAAAAGCCTCTGCTCCACTTTGTCTAAGATGGCTTAGTTGCCTCTGCTCCACTTTGTCTAAGATGGCTTGGTACGTGTTCTTCCCCACCTGAGATAGAAGAAAGGGTATCCCCAAATAATTGCCTAAACTCTCTGTGACAATAAAACTCAAGTGCTATCTAATCTTACAAGCCTCCCCCGAAGCAACATTCCTAGAGAAGAAGGCTTGGGTTTTTGTTCTGTTAACCTTTTCACCAGAGCTCGGGGAAAAGGTTTTAAGAACATCGTTGATAATTCCAGCTTGCTCCCTAGAGGCCTCTGCAAAAAGAATAAGGTCATAAGTGAAAAAGAGATGAGTAATGAGAGTACCTTTGCGGCTAAGGCAAATCGGCTTTCATTTTTCGTCGCTCACCGCTTGGTTAATGCCATGGCTAAGGTGCTCAATGCACAACACAAAAATGTAGGAAGAGAGCGGATCACCTTATTTAATTCCCATTGACAGAGAGAAAGATTCTGTGAGCTCCTCATTCCATAAGATTCACATGGACATTGAAGCGATGCATTCCATAATTACTCGGATGGAATCCATAGGAAGGCCTACTAGGCACAAAGTTTCATAAATAAAAGTCCAGTTAAGTCTATCGTACGCCTTCTCAAGATCCATCTTGATCAACATACTTTCTGTTTTCCCTCTTTTTCTTCTCATAGAGTCAACAATTTCCTGAGCTACCACTATATTTTCCATAATATGTCTGCCTGGCATGAAGTTGGTTTGACTGGGACCAATGAGGTTCGGTGGGAAAGGCATCAATCTATTGGCCAATAATTTATCGACAGTTCTATAAATAACAGTACACAAACTTATTGGCCGATAGAGTTTACGATTGTTAGGATTCTAGATTTTAAAGATAAGAACAATGAGCGTATTGTTGATCTATAATGGGACTCTTCCTTCAGAAAAAATCTGCTCAACGAGCTTACAAACCGAGGGTCCCACTAAGTCCTATTGGGATTGAAAAAAATTGCATCGAGGCCATCAATATCCGGTGCTTTTATAGGAGGCATACTCAAAATAGTATTTTTAATTTCTATATTATCCATGCATTGCCCAAGTTCTTCCATCATACCCGTTTAAAGCACCATGTATATTGCATTGACAGAATGGGGAAAATGCTCCTTATTATCTTTCGTATAGAGCTCAGAAAAGAACTCCACATCTTTCGTATAGAGCTCAGAAAAGAACTCCACATCTTTCGTGTAGAGCTCAGAAAAGAACTCCACAACATGCTTCTTAATTTCCCTTTCATCATGTAGCCACTGCCTCAGTTGTCTTTAATCACTTCAATATGGTTTATGTATCTTCTTTGAATAGTCTTACGGTGGAAGTATTCAGTATTTTTGTCCCCTCAAGAAATCCAATCTCTCCTCGCTTTCTGGTACCACAACAATTCTTCTTGAGTAAGAACTGTCTCCAACTATCCTTTAAGCTTTTCTTTTAATTCTAAAAGTCTCTTAGAGCTATGATCCTCTAGAGCCCTCTATAACCCATTTGGATTTAGCTAGTAAAATCCTCTTCCTTTTAAAAATGCTACCGAAAACCTCTTTATTCCACTAACTCACCTTGTCTGCAAAGTCCTTAGCCGAATTAATAAAATCCATGTTATGATCCCGACAATTAGACGTGAACTCCTTAAACTCAACATGCGTTAACCATGAAGCCATGAATTGAAAAGGTTTAAGGTTATATCTAGTATCAAATTCACGCCCAAAAAGGTTTAAGGTTTCAAATATCTATTAGAAAGTGGAGAATAATTGTCTCTGGGAATAATAAAAACAACTCATCATTACTAATGGTTCTATCTAGTCTCTTTAATAAAGCTCCATCGTTCTAAGTAAAGTTTGGACCCTTGTAAGTTAGCTCACAAAAGTTATTTTTGAAATAACAATAGTTGAACAGCTTGTAAACTCAACTAACTCTAGTCGACCCCCCTTTTCTAAAACTATAACATATAGCATTAAATTCCCCCACCAGCATCAACCTTTAATAAAAAAGTCCCACACTCCCACGCAACCAACCCGAAACAAACGTAACCAAAAGAATGCCATCGTTGAGATCCAAACAGTCTCTAGTCCTATGCAAAATATACAAGCTTTACGTTAATTGAACCAAGACCATGCAAATCAACCTACTCCCCTCACCCCTATATTTGTCCAAACCAACTTAAATCCTCTTTTCCGCACTGCTGTCTCTTTCCACAATGACCCAACTATCAACCCAGTATCAACGCCCTCCAACCCAATAGAACACCTATCTTCGAACACCGTAGTGGCAGAGACACCTCAGCCACTAGGGGAGCCTTCTGATGTTGGAACTTAGAAGGAGAATGACAATCTAGATGATGATAGTGATGATAGCGACTTCATGCATGACAATGGTGATGAAGACTCTGACTCAATAGAGGATGATTTATCTCTAGATGATGCAAACGACACAAACCAAGACCACGAGGCTGTGGAGAAGTCGGTGTGAGGCTGTCATTGTCTCTATTTATATATATTTTTTATGGATAAATCTATTTTGTTTTGGAATGTGTAAGGTACGACCTCTAAGAAGTTTCGACGTGCTTGTGCTACTCTTCTAGGCAAATACAAGCGGGGTATAGTTGTTATCTTAGAGCCAAGAATTAGTGATTGCAAAGTGGATAATTTTTTTATGAACAGTGGTTTTAATAGGTCTCATCGTATCGAGGCTACTGGTTTTTCGGGGGGAATTTGGATTCTTTAGCAGGATGCTTTTGACATTGAAGTGGTCTTGAATCACAAACAATTTGTACACATGAAAATTCCCGAGAATAATAATGTTTTTAGTGGTTTACGGCTATATATGCTAGCCCGAACCCAACTCTGAGTAGGGGTGGGCGCGGTTCGGTTCGGTTCTGTTTTTTACTACATTTTTCATAATCGTTCGATTACGATTATTTTAAAATCATAATCGCGATTAATCAAATTACCGAAATAATCAAATACTCGATTAATTGAAATAATTTGATTCGGTTCGGTTCGATTATTTCGATTATGGGCCTATTGGGCCTATTTTGGGCTTTTTTAAATTTAAAACCTTAAATTAATAAATCTAACACAAACATAAAAAGTTAACAAACAAAAATTCAAAAATATGTATCGAACAATGTTCAAATAACACATAACATGTTCAAATAACCTTATGTGTTAATTAAATTAAAAAAATATCTAGCATTAAAAGTAGTTAAAATAATGAATAATTAATTAAATTGCCCTCATCTTTTTTATTCTTTCAATTTTTTAATCCAACAAAGACTTTAAATTAATATTTATGCCCAACCTATATTTCCTTTTTAATTCTCGTTCGCTATTGCTCACCAAAATACACAACCTGTATCAAATATCCTCTCATTATTTAATATTTGTAGTCTACTTTCCCTAGCCTCCTCCAGTCCAGAAAAGCAATCGGCCAAAAGCACTTCCTCTCACATTCACCACATCACGCAGAGCAAGAAGCTACAAAAGCACTTATTGCACTTCCTCTCACATTCGATCACCACATCACGCAGAGCAAGGAGCTACAAAAGCATTTACTTATTAAAAAAAAATGTCAGATCCTTACAATATCACGAGCAGTCCAGCAGTCCAGCAGCGGCAGTCCAGCAGTCCAGCAGTCCAGCAGCGGCAGTCCAGCAGTCCAGCAGTCCAGCAGTCCAGCGGCAGCGGCAGCAGCAACGAACAGCAGCGGCAACACAAGCGACGGGGACGAGTTCTAGCGGCTGAAGGTCACGGCCGTGAAAATGAAATAGAAATGGAAATGGAAATTTAGTGAATGACTCGCTAGGTTTAGGCTAAAGGGATTCGGTTTTTTTTAATAATCGGTTCGGTTTTTCGGTTTTTTTTTTTTAAAACCGAACCGATTAGATTTACTATTATTACTATACTATTAATTCGGTTTTTTGAGTATAAAAAAACCGTAAAAAAACCGAACCGAACCGTTTGGTTCGGTTCGATTTTTAATTAATCAACTACTTTTGCCCACCCCTAACTCTGAGGAAGCATCTTTGGGTTCAACTTAACTAGATTGCAAAGGTTGTTCAGGGCCCCTGGGCTGTAGGTGGAGATTTTAATGTTATTATTTATGCTTCGGAGAGAAAGAGAAGCTTCAATAATGGAAGTTGCGTTTGTAACTTATTTCGGCAATGGTTTCACTCAAATAAGCTATATGACCTTCACTATAAAGGGCCACGATACACTTGGGCTAGGGGAAATCTGTATAAAAGACTTGATAGGGTTATTTGTAATGATGCTTAGTTCAGAACCGTTACTGAAGGCTCGGTTTTACACCTTCCAAAAATCGAATTTGATCACAAGCCTTTGCTAGCTCTTTTTTATAGTGTGTAAAGGCGTATGTGATAACTCTATAAAATAAGAGTTATTACAGCAATTATAGACTTAAATCAAGATCCCTTAGAGAGTAAATGAGGTGTTTTTATTATATTTTGGTTATATTTTGCATAAGCATTCATTTTAGTTGAGTCTTAATAAGTTTTGCTTGAATTAAAGTAATTTGTGCTCAAAACATGTGCATAATTGTAGGTTTTCAGAAGTTTATAATTCATGAAAGGATGCTGAGATATTAGACTAGCAAGAGAAGGAAAGAATATGGCCATAAAAGAAGTGAAGCACAACCGGGAACAGTGCAGTGTTATAGCTGTTGTTAGAGCAACCATTACTGTAGCAATCCTTGAGTACTGAGGGAGAAAACTTAGCGCAGGTTAGCTGCAGAATTGTGATCTGCAGTTTCCTAATTTAACTCATACACACCCGAGGCTTTTGTTTGCCCTAGTTTTTAGTTATAAAAGGAGGCGCGCACCACATAAAACGGCGGCAAGGAATTAACATTGGAAAAATCGAGAGGAAGAGAAGAAAACAATCCGAATTCAAGGGAACCAATTCTGCATCAGTGAAGAATCCAGTAGAGTTATTTGGATTCAATCTTCATCGTTCTCTACTTGTTCTTTTCCTTACTCGTTGATTGAACCGATGTATTTCATGACCAATATTTTGATGTTTGTTTTTCTCTTTCAGAATATAAACTAAATTTGCTTGTAGTTCAGTGACAAACAATCTAATGGGTTCTTGACTGTTCTTATGAGTTGCTATGTCATTGCTGTAGCATTTTACTCTAGTAGTTATTATTATAACTGTTATTTTGGTTGACCACCCATTTAATAGTTCAAGTTAAGATAGAGCCGCAAAAGGGCATGTCTTAGCAGATATTATTGGAGTAATACTTGATCTTAATTTAAGTTTCCTGGATTAAGTTTATCTTGAATCCCATAAGGGCTATACTTGAAGTTAAGATTTGTGACAAACTAGACATAGGTACCCGCCTTGTAGGGTGGGGAGAATAAAGGTTCATAAGGCCATGCCGTAGGTAGAATAGCAATTGGTCATTGCTACTATACTTAAGGGTATGAAAATTCCAACACGCGACAGCTGAGGATGTAAAATAATTCTGCCCAGTGCTGTAGCAATTGCTGTAACAACTGGTGTTAACTTGAGAAAAAACAGTCAGCCCATAAAGATAGTTTGATCATTCAACTACCTTGTTCTCAACTGATTCTTCGACACATTTTATTTCATTACTGCATTGTTTTATTTTATTCTGTCACAATTATCAATTTCAATAGAACCAACTTTACATTTGTTAGTTTCGGGATTAAAGTAGATTGCACTATTGTGACTGCTGTAACATTTCTAGTAACATCAATCCCTGTGAAGACGATCTTGAATATTCATCACTTTATTACTTGTTGTGTACAGTTGCACATTGGCATCGATAGCATTTGATTATAATAAATACCAACAGTATGCATGACCCCAAGCTGTTCCGTTTTTTAGCAGCTTGGATTACAAACAAAGACTTTGCTAATTTTGTTGCCTCCCGTTGGAGTTCCAATGCTTTCTATATAGAGGCTGCTCAGGTTTTTACTAGCAAGGTAGCCCAATGGAACAAGGAGTGTTTCGGGAATATATTTCATAGGAAAAGGCGGCTTTTAGCTCGCCTTGAAGGGATCCAAAGAGCCTAAGAGGTTTATAATTCCAAGAGCCTCAAGCAGTTGGAATGGAAACTTCACAAAGAGTTTGGGGAAGTTCTACAGCACGAAGAATTACTATGGCTACAAAAATCTCGAAAAGACTGGCTGAGCTATGGTGACTCTAATACAGCTTTCTTCCATAAAAAAACTATTACCAGACAAAAAAAAATCAAATCATAGTTATTCAAGATGATGCAGGCCAATGGTTATACAACAATGAAGACATTAAGAAGCACGCTGTTGAATTTTTATTTGCTTTTTACACTTCAGAGACGTCTGGTTCTCATCCTTATACATTCACGGGTTGTTTCCCTCCTATAGGTGCATATATGCTTCATATGTTCCAAGCACCTATAGATGATAATGAAATCAAATCGACTATTTTCAAAATGAAACCACTGAAAGCCCCTGGAGTTAATGGACTTCATGCGATATTTTATCAATCTCAATGATCAGTCATTGGGCCCTCAGTTTGTTCTTTTTTAAAAAATATTTTTGCGAATAAGCAAATCCCAATAGAGATTAGCAGAACCCTCATAGTCGTCATCTTGAAAGTTGATAATCCTCTCAATTTGAAGATGTACAAGCCGATAAGCCTTTGTAATGTGGTTTATAAGACGGTGACTAAGCTGCTTGCTAATAGACTTCATGTTGGGGTTATAGGCCCCATTAATTCTTCTTTGCTCTTGTTAATTCTTCTGTGCCCTTGTAGGTGTAACATTCTTCTGTGTAATTCCATTGAGGTGGCAGTAAGGTTACCCAGGGCCTAACTGCCCGGTCCATTGGCACAATTACAAATGTTGTTAGCCTAAAGGGCTACACATAATATAATTTTGATGATAACAAACATATGTATTAAGTGATTTAATAGATATTGTATTTCACATTTTCACTCGTTTTTTAAGGGTAATATTTATGCAAGTGAATCAAGTGAAATCAAGCTCAAGACACTCAACGAGCAACGACGAAATCAAGAATAAAGTTTAGAGCTCAATGGACAACTTAGTGCGATAAATTCTTGTAAAGCCGGTATGATTTAATTGATGCATGATTTAGCATTTGAGAAGCTCAAGAGATTAATTTAATTAAGTACTTTTTATAAACTAAAAGGTTTTATTTTTATAAGATAAAGTACCTTGTGGTTTTGAGTAATTTAGACTTAAATGCAAAGCTTTAAAATCTTTGATTTTAATAAGTATTATTATTGAATTTCGGAGTTGGACCTTTTTACAAACATTTGAAATGTTTTGGGCCACACTATAATTTTTGAATATTTTGGACTAAAGTGAAAGGTTTTGAGAACTTTAAAAAATATTGGTATTATGTTGAAAATGACCTTTTTGCGAAAGAATAATATCTTTGGGGCCATATCATAATTTCAAAAAGTTTTGGAAAGACAATTATTATTAAGAAATTCTGAAATTGGACCTATTTGCAAAGTTTTATGACGTTTTAGGCTAAAGTGTAATTTTAGTGAACAATGTTACTGTAGCAAAATTCAAAAATGACGGTAATATCACTGTTCATGAGCGGCTAGTCGGATAAATCAAGCGGCTAACCACTTGGGCGATGGAATTTGCCTATAACGACTAGTTTTCGGGCTTTAACTATAAAAACTCAACTCCAACTTCATTTTAAGAACTAATGCAAGCAAATATAAGATCATACAACATATATTGAGCTTCCAAAACGCAAATCATCATAGATTGAATCATTGTTGAGCTATTATTTGCATATCCACTCTTAAAGAGAGTTTTTGTTGTAATTTTCATTTCTTATCAAATTGTGAGTGTGTAAGTGTGAGAAACACTTGGGGTGAAGAGATTGGGGAGATAATCTCTTGATTGTAAAGGTTCATTGACACCTTGAAAGTCAATTGTAAGAACTTGTAGTCTTGGGAGGCTTGGATAGTGAAATCCTCGAGCTTGGTTGGCTTGGAGGTGTGGACGTAGGCGGGGATTGCCGAACCACGAAAAAATCCGTGTGTTTGTTTTTTTCTTCCCTTACTCTTTTATTTTTATGTTTGTTTGAATTTATTGTTTTCCATTCCATTAAGACGTTAGATTAATTTGTTGTGCAAATTGTATTGCATAATTTTTAAAAACCTAATTCACCACCCTCTTGGGTTGCGTAACTTGCATTTTATTTGGTATCAGAGCTTGATTCTCTTGTTAGGACTTAACCGTCTAGAGTAAAAGATTCATGGCAACCCAAAATGATTCAACCTTTAGGGAAGGACAATCCACAACTAGGCCACAGTTCTTTGACAGAAATGACTACCCGTATTGGAAAACTAGGATGAGAATTTATTTACAAGCACTAGATTATGAAATTTAGGAAGTTGTATGTGATGGTCCATTTATGCCTTTGACTAAAAATGAAGTCGGGGAAGACATTCCAAAACCTTCACGGGAATAGAATGAATTGGAAAAAAGAAAAGCTTCTCTAAATTCCAAAGCCATGAATGCCTTGTTTTGTGCACTCGATAAGAAAGAGTTTCATAGAGTGTCTAGTTGTGAAAGTGCTAATGAAATTTGGCTCAAACTTAAAGTTGTTTATGAAGGCACGAATTAAGTGAAAGAGTCTAAAATTAGTAGGTACACTCGGCAATATGAATTGTTCCAAATGGAACAAAATGAGAGTGTGTATTCTATGTATACTAGATTTACAGACATAGTAAACACTTTAGGAGCCCTAGGAAAGACCTTTTCAAATAGCGAGAAATTTAAGAAAATCATTAGGTCGTTACCTAAGGAATGAAGACCAAAAAAGACTGTCATTGAGGAAGCTAAAGATTTGAATATCGCCCCAATTCAGACATCTGAAAGTATGTTTGAATGACGGCCAGATGGAACAGTCAGAATGACTTTCAAACCACCTCCCAGTGCTCCACAAGAGCCTCCTCGGCTCTCCTTTACTTATTCTTCCATGATCACAGCTGTGCAGACAGCTCAAGAAGATCTGCCTATTACAGGGTTCAATTTTGAAGGCTACCCTGTTTATCCAGCAAAGCTAAATGGTCATTTATTATGGGATGCCCCTGGCTCAGGCATGTGTGATCCCTCTTGTCCCAGTTGGGATAATTGGGAAGAAGATGATGATTATTCCACCACAAGGAAAAAGAAATCCAAAAAGAAAAAACCTCCAGTCTCATGTCACCATAGTGACCCCAAACCACCACAAGATCCTTCACCTCCACCAGCTTCATTACCCTTTTACAAAAAAGAACTCAAATGGATTGCAAAATATTGCAAATCCGAGATTCCATCACCAATCCCAACTCCGACACCACCACTGAGTTGTATGATGTTTTCATCTACTTCTTCAGACTATTCTTCCTTTCCTTCTTTAGAAACCCACACAGATTCCCAACTGAATGTTGTGTCTAAACCCTTTATCCCTTCAGCCATCACCTCTACAGGATACCTTGAACCACCCAAACCTTTTGAATCAGTCCTCAATTGGCAAACCCAAAATGCCAGAGCACAAAATGATACTTTGTTGCATATCAATTCAAAAGTTGAGAAAATCAGTTTACAAACTGAAAAGCTTGAGACAAAGGTTGACTCCATCACTGCCCAGATGCAGCAGATCCATCAAAATCTACAGTCCCGAATTACTGAACTTGATTCTGAGTTACGAACCATGCTTGCTCAATGCTATTATGGCCCAGAATTTGACCAGAAGGAAAGAGAGATCAGACGCTTGAAAGCTGAGCTTGACCAGATAGAATCAGAAAAACAAAGACCTACCCTTTTTACTACATCACCACTGATTCCTTCCGTCGGTCCAACCTACTATCCTTTTGCCTCTATGCTTTCCCCTATCCGACAGTATGAACTTTCCAGATTATTTGGTATGACTCATACTCTTTTCCGAGACAATCCATTACCACCACAACCTAAACCTAAACCAAAGCCTAAACCTCAACCACGCCCAGTCACTTTTCACCAACCTGCTATTTCTACTCCTGACCACCCTGGTTATACACCAGCATCACCATCAGCACCTCCACCATCAGCTCTTTCCCAACCTCCTACCCAATCCAAAGATAAACATCCCATGCACCAATTCAGTGCCCACACAATTGTTCATACATCTACTACAGATGATCAAACTTCTGATTCAAATTTAGCTGTTTTAGATAGCCATACTGAGACAGATACAGAATCTTCAGCATCCACCAGTGACTCTGAAAAGTCCTATACTGATATCACCAAAATCCTGATGGCTTAACCTGATCAACCTGATCAAGGCCAAACCTCTCATACAGAACCATACGTTGACATTTCTTCTGAAGTTGACGAAGAAATGCCTGAATTCTCTGCCTCCAATCAACCTCCTCCAGCCCAGGCCCAAACCGGTCCAACCGGTCCAAAATCGTCAAATGGTCCATGGTTCACATTTGATAATCTTCCATCCTCTAAATGGCATGATCGGCTTAATGAAATGTCTGCCTGACTTGACTTACAAATGTTAAGGCCAAGAGCTACAACTCAATCAGTCCTTAGAGAATTTGCCACTCGTTTTACGGGTGCTCTAAGAAATTGGTTTGATTCTTTAGGCCAATACAGACAATTACAGTTTGTTCAATTGCCAGAAGTCTCAAGTGCCCTTGCGGTTATCCATGATCAATTCCTTGGAGACCCTTCTACAGTTTTTGAAGCTGCACGACGAGACTATCTTAACATGAAATGCTGCTCACTTAATGCTAATGATCTTGACTTCCATTATAAAAGAATGTTCCTGCTGTTCTATAAACTTAATGGATTCAATGAGTCGACCTTAAAGCATGTTTTTCTGGCTTCCCTTCCTGATGAACTCCAACCAGACATACAGAGGCAACTTCGTGCATCCAATCTTGTCCTTGACAACATTTCTCTTGGCAAAATCTTTCAACTTGCCAAAACTTATCTTGACAAACTTTGTGAGCAGAAACAGTTTTTCAAAGAACTGTTGAAAGATAGAGAACCATTTAGGAGTGCCTGCAAGAAGCCTTATTTGCAGATCAAATGCAAACAGAAGAATGATTGTGATTGCAGTCCTAAAAAGAAAAGGCATTTTCAGAAATTCAAAAGTCCGGTATATTCATCTAAGCCTCGCAGGTCCAAAAAGCCCTACAGATTCTTCAGAAAGAAGTCATCTTCATCCAGAGAATATAAACGGAGAAAATCAAGCAGGTGTTTCATCTGCAAGAGAAAAGGACATTATGCCAAAGATTGTCCTAACAAACGGGCAAAATCTATCAGGCTAATAGAGCATCTCCAAGCCACTACAGATTACTCCCCAGAAAAGGATGAATTGGAATTCTATTTCTCTGAACAAGATGAACCCAATGATGAAACTGTGTTTGCACTACAGAATTCCTTTGATGACTCAGATAGTGACCTATCACAAGTGATTTTTCACCAACAGTTGCTGTCCCTTGATACTACTGTTCCCATATCTTCCATTAAACTCTAGATCTTGCCCTCCAAATTCCAAAGGCCCATTCCAGCAATTGGTCTTATAGATACTGGAGCCCAACGCAGCATGTTGAATCCTCATATTCTTCCACCAGACTATTGGACAGAATATGAGGAACATTTCAAAGCTATCAATGGAAAATTGTTCACCACCTCTTTGATTACCAAAAAACCTATTGGTATTCAAATTTTCCCCAATTTTGTAATATGGACTAAGGTCATTGGTTCAACTCTTCCTAATAAGGATATCTTGTTAGGTTTTGACATCCTTCACCTGATCAAACACCTCCAAATCATTCCCACAGGAATCCGAGTCAATCTGTCTTAAACTCCTCAGCCCTACCAGGATATGTCAACCCAACTTTTGAGTTTGTGTCCAGAGTCCCATTCTCAATTCACCCATCCAAACCCATTATGGAAAAATAAGTCATCTTTATTAAGTTACCTTTTAAATTAAATGAAGATGTTACCCGACCAAAGCTACCCATCTAGGAATGAGTCCTTCTGACTTACTCCTAGCCCAACAGGAATGTTCACAATTGTTAGCCCAAGGCCTAATTGAGCCCACAAATTCTCAATGGGCTTGCCAAGCCTTTTATGTTGAAAAACATTCTGAAATTGTCCGAGGAAAGAAACGCTTAGTCATTAACTATCAGCCATTTAACATGTTTTTGCAAGATGACAAGTTTCCTTTGCCCCGACGACAAAGCATGTTTACTTTTCTCAAAAATGCCCAGATCTTTTCAAAATTTGATTTAAAATCTGATTTTTGCCAATTAGGCATTGAACCCTCTGAACTATACAAAATTGCCTTTTGTATCCCAAATGCCCATTTCCAATGGACAGTCCTCCCATTCAGCCTTAAAACTGCCCCATCCATTTTCCAAAAATCCATGATCAAAATCTTTCAGCCTATTTTGCATCATGCATTGATTTACATTGATGACATCTTGCTTTTTTCAGGATCGCATGAAGAACATCACCAGCTATTAACTCAGTTTTATGATATTGTCCAAAGTCATGGAATCATGTTGTCAGCAAAGAAAAGCACCATTGCTACAGATACTATTGAATTTCTTGGAATGATCATAAAGGACGGCCATTATCAGCCAGGAAAGCACATTGCCCAAGAGTTGCTTCACTTTCTAGATCAGCAACTTTCCAAAAAGCAGGTTCAACAGTTTCTTAGTATGATCAACTACATCCGTGATTTCATCCCACATGTGGACCGTTACACTCGACACCTCTCGGCTTTATTGAAAAAGAAGCCCCCAGAGTGGAATGATGATCACACTACTGCTGTCACTACATTAACGCAGATTGCGCAAAATTCACCTCCTTTAAAGTTGATTGCTGATGGAAGACGCATACTACAGACAGATGCAAGTGATGAATCATGGGGTGCCATCCTCCTTGAAGACATCAATGGAAAAGAAAGCTTTATCGCTTACGCTAGTGGACATTTTTCTGACACACAGAAGCATTACCACAGCGTGTTCAAAGAAATCTTAGCGGTAAAGAATGGCATCAAAAAATTTGAGTATCATCTTATTGGACACCATTTTCTTATCCGAATGGACAGTTCAGCCTTCCCCAATATTCTCATTTTCAAAGGTACAACTGTTCCCGAAAAAATGTTACTCAGGTTAAAAGATTGGTTTTCCAAATATGATTTTTTGGTTAAGCATATAAAGGGGTCCCAGAACCTCATCCCTGATATGCTTTCCAGACTCTCCAAACCAGAAACACCTCTCACTGTGTTTTCCACAACCTACCACTTTCCAATCATCTCCATATCTCACCAAGAAAAACTTTCCCCTTAACAAAACCTTCTCCTCTGTCTTTGCCATCCAAGAGTTTGCACAAAAAGCTATTTTTTGGTTTTTTATGAAAGCCTACCTTATGGCAGACTCATTTCCATTTTCTACCTTCCACCCAGAAAATTTGTTCCTTACAAGTCTGACCCTTGACCCATCCAGAGAGCTCACTGAAGATGAGTTAACCTATGGTGCCTAACTGTTCTTTATGCAACTAAGCTCATCCTACCCTTCACTCCCACTCTCGAACATCTCCTCAACCCCGACAAAGCCACCTCATTCCTTTGGACACTACTTGAATGGTTTTCCCCCATACCATGGTGGAGAAAGAAGCTACAGCAGCTGTCAGAAATTTATAATCTTGAATGTATGCCTGCTTCAGAAGCACGACTGTTTACCTCCGTATAGGCCATACTTCTAGCATCTAGATACAAATATTTTATGGTCTCAAGACCAAGTCTATGAATGGTTTATTGCACCACACCCGGCTGTCATTGACAATGAAATCCAAACCACCCTGCACAACTACCTCTGTCAACTAAACCACCAGACTCTGCCACACAGAGATATCTTTCACACCTCCTTAGGCCCACAACATGACCTCATCATGATCCCCACTCCATCCGCCATATCAAAACCAAAATCCACTGGAATCATCATCAAAGAAGAAAAACCAGATTACACAGACTTTCTTTACCAAGACTCCCAGGACCCATGGGAAGAATTTCTTCCTTTAAGTCAACATCTCCAGCAGTTTCCCCAACCATCCATGCATGAACCAGGGTCCTCATCATAACCATCATCATCACAACTACCTAAACCTTCAAAAGCAGACAAGGCTACTCAGGCAGCACCCAGACCAGGATACAGACGAGAATGCCCTTATCCACCTTGTCGTGGTCCCATCTGCAAGCACCCGAAGCTCTCCAAGACCTATTTTCCACCACCTTCTGACGATGACCCTGATGCGACCGAAAGTTCCTCTGAAGATGACTACATGAACCTTTACTCTCCATAGAGTAGTTTGTCTTGTTGCATGAACTTTCCCTCTTTGTCTTGTTGCAGAGCTAGAGCATAAAACACATTGGGTGCTGAAGAAATTAAATTGGGATATGCATGCTACAGCAGAGCACATGAAGCTCCAACTTTGTGAGCTTGATGAATTACGACTATTTTCATATGAAAATGCAAGAATCTATAAAGAGAGGACAAAACACTGGCACGACAAGCATATTCAGCATAGGCAATTCAACCCTGGTCAATTGGTGTTGCTCCACAATACAAGACTAAGATTATTTCTGGGAAAACTCAAGTCACGATGGTCTGGCCTGTTTAAACTGTTAAAATTTTATCCTTATGGAGCTATTGATCTTCTAGATGAACAAACAGGTAAAGAATTCAAAGTTAATGGACACAGAGTGAAGCACTACATATATCCAGCAGCAGATTGTACAAAGGAGGTGTCACTCCTTAAAGAACCCAACTATTGAACAATGAAAGAAAGTCAGGCTGAAGGACCTTAAATTAAGCGCTCTGTGAGAGGCAACCCATTGTGGAGACAACCACTTCAAACCAATTTTGATCTTCTTTGGTTTTGTTGACAAACTCTCCCTCTTTACCATTTCATTTAATTTTGTTATTTCATTTTAGCCATTTAATTTTATCTTTTCAAATTATTGCATTATTTACTTTTGCTATCATTTGATCTATTAAATTTTAATTTTAGAATTAATTTTAGTTTATGGGAAGTATATATGACAATTGAATTCCATATTGACAAGTGAGGTTGTATAGTGCAGAGTGCAGAGGTGAGCCACGTGTTAGAAGCTTTAGTATGGAGTATGTACCATTGCTAGAGTAAGCAAATGGGTGCTGCAGCAGTAAATTTTACCATTACAGTAAATTAAAAGATGGAGCCTATCACTTACCATTGGAGATAAATCATGACAGATGGAGACATGGATGTGGATGGAAATTGCGAATAAATCTCTGAAATTAATGCCTTAATTTTACTAACCGATATTTTTGGGATATGCACATTAATTTCAAAATGTTTTATTCCCTCATTTATCTTTGGTTATCGTATTTATCTTCAATTAAAGTCCACTATAAAAAGGAGTCACTGTGCTTAGTGCTCTACGACACTATTCCTCATCTCATTCGCAAGTACAACTCTCATACTTCTAAAACTCTTCTTCTCTTTTTACTCTCAGAATCATTAGCCTAAATTCATGACTGGTACAGCAATGCCAAGGTATAAGAAACCAGCCAGCCGTCTCAAAGATCCGTCACGCTTCTAGAGTTACCACGCCAAAGAAAAATATGAGGAATTCATAGAGCTGCTTAAGATTCTGGAAGAAAAAGGGTTTCAATTTCCATAACAACTCACTGGAATTGTGCAAACAATTCATAATGCTGCAGCAAAGCGAGGATGGTAAGAGTTTTGCAACCACCCTCGAGATCCTGTGCGGCCAGTAGTCAAAGAATTTTACGCCAATTTGGTAAGCCCTGATCAGCACAACATCTGGGTAAGAAACACACTTGTTCCCTTAGACTCCCGCGTTATAAATGATTTTTATAATTTACCTGCTGAAATTAATTGTGAGTATGCCAAGTTGCATGAGAAATTGACCCCAAAAAAGAAGAATACCATTCTCACAACTCTTACAATAGACGGAGTATCATGGGATAACGAGGAAGGGCGTGTAGTTAATAGGATAGATTTAAAACCTATTGTTAAGGTGTGGGTAAAATTTCTGAAATCTAGACTTATGCCCACCACTCACACTACTACGGTTTCACGAGAGAGGTTGGTCTTGTTATATGTTATTGTTCGAGGGCTTCCCATAGATGTAGGTAGCATCATCGCAAAGGAAAGCCGGGATTATGCAGTCAAGACTCACCTAACTGTTGCCTTGCTATTTCCTTCACTCATCACCAGCATTTGTATAGTTTCCAGTGTTCGTCTTGACGCCAAAAATGACCATGTCAAGAATGATGGTGCCTTTACGGCACATACCATTGAGAGAGTTGCTGGTGAGAGTGCTGGAACAACCACTGAACCAGCTGCTGTAACAGGAGCAAGACGAGCTATTGGCTTAGAACAAACCATCCAGGCACTCAGTGCAAGTATAACTCAATGTGTGGAAGCTCAGTAGAGGGAAAACGATCGGTTTTGGAGTTATCCACAGCACCTGGACAACCAACTACACCAATTCGCTATGTACATGAAAAGCACTCACCGGAACTTCCCTGATTCACTGCTCCAGCAGTACAATTTCGACACCAACACCACAGGTGCTCCAGCAGAAGCCAGTGAAGAAGCTACTGCCACAGATGAACCAGCAGATGAAGCTGCAGCCGAACCACAAGCAGAAGTAGAATCAGAAGATGTTGAACCATCTGACCCACCTGAGGAAGAATGTGACAAGTCTGAGACTGATAGCTCACCCACAGAGGCAGAGGACAATTCGGAGAAAGAACGTGAGGAACCAACCATCCCAACCCAGCCCAAAACCAGGAAAAAACACATTATTCAAGAAGATAAGGAGGAAGACCTTAAAGAGGAGCCGTCTATTCCAGTCATTGCGGGCAAGACAAAGGACAGGGGTAAAGCAAAAATGGCAACACCTCCAGCCTCTGAAGATGAAATGGAGCAAGTCGATGCCAAGTTGGCTGCTGCAGCAGCCAGAGCTATGCCTACACCTAAGCAAGCCAAGCAACTACTTGCGGTCATTGTTGCCATCACAACTGAGGGCCAGACAGCTGATGCATTAACTCAAATTCCTCAACAGCAAACTCCTAGCAAGCCTATTCGCACCAGTCCAAGATAATCCAGCAAACGAAAAGGCAGTACATCTAAAAGTACTGCTACAACAACCCCTGCCACAACTCCTCTCACCAGCCCCGCGACGGAAAAAAAAAAGACATTGCCAGCTAATTCCCCATAAGCTTCACTAAAGGATAAGCTGCGCAGTGCATCTAAGAAGCGTTGATAGCTTCCCGTCATGTGCTGCAGTCCCCGCCACAGGGAGTACTCTTTCCTTACTAGTTCATTTCTTTTAAAAAAAAATTTCTTCTGTTTGTCAATTTGTGTTGTATTTTCTAAGGTCTTCCATATCATTGTCAGTTCGTATGCCTTTGTTATGTATGCTTGTGAGGACACATCAACTCTCAAGTTTGGGAGGGTTGTGTTTCCGAATGCATTTGTTTGTGTTGTGTGAAGCTCTGTTATCTAATATTTGTGTATGGATTTGAAAACCTAATGAAGATAAATTGAGTGTTATTCAGTAGTTATGAGAATGCCAAGTAAAGATAGTTATAGATAGAAGTGAAATTTTATCCCAACACTTAGACTTTAGTTGAATTGTATGAGACTGCTAGAGCAAAGCCAAAAGAATAGAAAATATCTTAAGTTTGGAAGAAGAAGCAAGTTGATTGACTGTGATATCTATGAAATAAACTCTGCTCCAATGGCTCAAGTTGCTGAGTAACCAGATCTGAGTATGTACCCCATATGCAAAATTGTATTAAAGGAAGTGAGAGTTATGAGCAATGTTGCAGCAAACAAATAAAAAAATATTAATTAATTATCCTCTATCTAAGGCATTGAGTAGCCAGGTCTGTTCATGAGCCCCATGTTCAGCCTTGAGTAAAAGATACCTCTAGATAAGATTATACTGCGAATAGTGCTGCAACAATTCTGATTTGGGCATGGTTTGAGTAATTGGGTGTCATCAGTACAAGTGATTGACATTCACATGAAAGATAAATGTTACAGTGAGGAGGTTGATTACTCCCCTGTTTATTAATGTTAAAAACATCACAGTTTGAGTATGTGAAATTTATGCTACCCTATTTATGAATGAAGTGTTATCACTGCTGAAATTCATGCAGTCCTTTGGTGATGTTACAACATATCTGGAATTCAATAAAAGGAAGTACACACACACTGTGGACAGAAAGAAGCTTAAGTCTAGAACTGATTTACTATGGTCATTTTGTATGATTGGGATTGTGATATGAAGGTGGAAGAATCCTTGCAAATTTGATAAAAGAGCTAACGTTATGTGTATGATTGTTTGCGGGAAGTGTTAGTATGTGTCATTACTTGAGGGCAAGTAATGGTTTAAGTTTGGAGGTGTGATAACTCTAAGAAATGAGAGTTATTACATCAATTCTAGACTTAAATCAAGATCACTTAGAGAACAAATAAGGTGTTTTTATTACATTTTGCAAAAACATTCATTTTAGTTGTGTCTTAATAAGTTTTGCTTGAATCAAAGTAATTTGTGCTAAAAACAGGTGCATAATTGTAGGTTCTCAAAAAAGTCTTAATTCATGAGGGGATGCTGAGACATTAGATGAGCAAGAGGAGGAAAGAAGATGGCCACAAAAGAAGAAAAACACAATCGGGAATAATGTAGTGCTGTTGCGGATGTTAGAGCAACCCGTGCTGTAGCAATCTAGGAGTAGTGCGGGAGAAAACTTAGGCGCGGGTCAGCGCATGTTTCCTAATTTAACGCATGCACGCTCGTGGGCTTTTGTTTACCCTAATTTGTAATATAAAAGAGAGGTGTGCACTACATAGAAAGGCGGCAAGAGGAATTATCATTAGAATAATTACAAAGGAAAGAAGGAGAAGATCAGAATTGGAGGGTGCTGTTTCGGCAACATTGGAGAATCGTGCAGAATTATTTGGATTTATCTTTCATCGTGCTTGACTTATATTTATCTTCTTCCTTTAATTGTTTTGATGTATTCCGAGATCAATATATTTATGTTTATTTTTCTCATTCAGATTATGAACTAAACTTACTTGTAGTTAAGTGACAAATAATCCAATGGGTTCTTGATTGTTCTTATATGTTGTTATGGCACTGCTGTAGCATTTTACTCTAGTAGTTTTGCATGAATATAACTGTTATTTCGGTTGACCACCCATTTAATAGTTTCAGTTAAGACAGAGTAGCAAAAGGGCATGTCTTAGCGGATATTATTAGAGTACTACTTGATCTTATGTTGAGTTTCCTGGATTATGATATCTTGAATCCCATAAGGGCAATACTTGAAGTTAAGATTTGTGACACACTAGACATAGGTGACCACCTTGTAGGGTGGAGAGATTAAAAGTTATAATGTCGTACCGTAAATATATCAGCAACTGGTAATTGTTAATAGATTTAAGGGTATAAGACTTCCAATATGCGATAGCTGAGGATGCAGATTTATTCTGCCCAGTACTGCAGCATCTGCTATAACAACCGATGCTAATTTGATAAACAACAGTCACCCATAAGGAGAGTTTGATCATTCAACTACTATAATCTCAATTGAATATTAGATTAATTTAACTTAGTTATTTCGTTACGGTATTATTTTATTTAATTCTTTCACAACCCTCAATTACTTTAGAAATCACTTCACAATTGTTTGCTTCGGTCCTAAGTTGATTTGCACTATTGTGATTGCTTTAACTCTTTGAGTAACATCAATCCATGTGGAGACGATCTTGAATACTTATCACTTTATTATTTGTTGTGTATACTTGCACATTGGCATTGGTAGTAATTGCTTATAAAAAATAACTAACAGCTACTGGTTGAAGTTGATAGCTTGTCTATTGTTCAAATGCTGAATAATCTAGGGGAGATGACTAATGAATACTCTCCACTAGTAACATCAATCAAAGAGCTCGTGTACAGGAATTGGCACATTATTGTGAACCATATTTACAGGGAGGTAAATTTTGCTACAGCCTTAATCGCGAATTATATTGCCGACCTTCTTATTGGCCTTCACAAATTGAGTAGTCCCTCAGCTAATGTCACTCCCATTTGTATTAAAAAAAAGTGCCCTACCAGTAACCAAGGACCTTGGATAATAACAACTAACACATTAATTTCCTTCAACAAAGTGTTTTGAATAGATGGATATGGACTATCATAAATAGTGGTAAACCATGAAAACATTCTTTGACTATTGGAAACCTTGTAAGGGATGAAATATCTATGATTTTACAATAATTTCCACATTGATTATATCATTCTATAACAACCAAATTCCTCTAGCAAAACCAATAACTTCAACTCGATGGGAGTTATCAAAACCACTCCTGGAGATGAAACCATCAGCTCTAATCCCATTTGACCTCAGCTCCAATACGACAACCACAATAGGTTGATACATGTTTTAAATAGACTTAAAAGTTTTGAGATAACCAGGTGAGGAAACTCCTTGACAGTTCCAACATATAAAAAATAAAACCATTCCAGACAAATAATGAGTAAAGATAAGACCTTATTGGTCAGTCCCTACGGCAACAATCTCCATTTCTAAATCATGCTCTTAATTTAAAGACTCCATCGATTCAGAGGATTCAAATACCTCATCAGAATCACCCATGTACTCATTATTTGAGTCATCACCTTATCTTTTATGTCTTCATGCCCCGCGTCAAGGGGGTCACAATTATGGTAAGAAAAAGTAGAGGGATCCTTAATAGGGGTTAACTGGGTAGTGTTTTGGTCTTTGGTTTGGTGGGCCAAGGTAATGACAGAGTGTTTAGCGGGGTTTAAAGTGGTAGGAATTAAAGCCAATAATGGAGAATTGGAGTGCATAGGCAAACATGACATCAGGGTTAGATCATTAATATGCATGGGTTCAATAACAGTTGGCTGTCTTAGGTTAAAATGCTTTTGCATGGGAATGGTCAAAAGATTTAATTTTGGGTCAACAGTTTCTTTGGGCTTGGTAGGAAGCATACGTGGTTGTGTTGTGAGTTTTTTTCTTTTTTGTTTTAGGTTGGTTAATGCTAGAACTGCTATTTTTGTGTTTGACTTTCGGTTGAGATTTAGGTTCCAAGTTTAGGATAGTTTGATTATGATCCATATTCTCCACATTATTCTCTGAGGCATCACTCTAATCATGTGCATCTGATAATAAGCCAAAATAGAATCCCTCAATGGAGTTACCATCTTTAAGGAGATTTGCTTTTTCATCTTGGTGCTTTCCTGAATACTCCAATTCTTTCCTTTTCTAACCATCACCATCCAAGGCCTAAATTTTGGTGTTACTGTAACCATTCCTGGTTGACTTGTCTTTGCCGTCATCTCCCCATCATCACCCTTCCCTTCCTTATTAGCCATGGCCTCCTTGCTAACCTATCATCTCTGAGCAGTTTGTACTATAATGCCCGTAGAGACCACATTCAAACTAAATTATAAGCAAGCTCTTGTACTCAATCGTTTAGATTCTACCATTAAGAAGAAAGTGAGAAATAAGAGTTTTAGTATTGTAATCTGTTTTGATCACATTACCTATAACTTATCCAAGCAACCTGAGAATCCTCTTACGGTAGTAACGGAGAGACATTCCCGGAAGTCAAAGCCAAGCCACAATGTTGTCAATTTTTCTGTTTGAACTATGAAATTGAGGTGACCAAAGTTGAATAGTAAGATAATGTCCTAGAATCATCTAGGGGCCTTGAGTTAATGTGAAATTGGCATTATCCACCGTTCTAAACTTGACAAGAAAATAATCATTCTCCAAGTCAATGACCTTAACTCCTTGAGTCTTGCCCCAAAGAGATTCGAAGGGATTGCATAACATTTCGTAGCCAATCTGTCTCCCTAGGAATTTAACAGCAACAGTGGATTGCTAAGGCTTAATAAGCTGTGCATCAACGTTGTAGGAGAAAGAGATATATGGCAAAGTTCCAACTGTCGCCACTGTTGAGTGTTCAAAAATGTATATTTATAAAGGAGAAAATCGTCATTTTACATTTCAAGTCTTACTAACACCCTTACTTTTATGTATTTAAGTTTCTTGTGATTTAATTAAATGTGTTTTATTTTACTTAAGTATTTTATGTATTTTAAGGGCATCATGGTCATTTCACAATGAACGAGAAATCAGACGGCAAAACAGACATCACTTTTGAACTCAGGACAACCAAAAACCTTAGGAGGAGCATACTGTCCTCTTACTGTTTATGACACTGTTCACACATACGGAACGATGATGTGGCATTAACTGATGAGGTCTTACGATTCTATTGGACAAAATTTATATACACTGTTGATCGACGACGTGGCAGCATGTTAGTGGACCAAAAATCACGCGAACGGTACATGCATATACACAAGATTATTTTCAACCAAACCGCGTCACTGTTCAAGCAGGTTGACTGTTCAAACCGCGTGGACAAACCGTGTCACTGTTCAAACCGCGTACTGTTGACTGATGACGTGGTGCAATCCTGAGCGTCCAAACTGTTTTTAATCTGATGGCCATGATTTACTCAATGTATCTATAAAAAGGGGGCCTCCCCCCCAATTTGATATCTCTGAATCCATTTTTGGGCTCTATTTTCAGTAATTCCTTCTCCATCTTGTATTTTCTATGTATTTTAATAAATTCTCATTTTGTCCCTAGTTCAATTATGAGTAGCTAATTTTCTTTCAAGCTTGGGTTGAAGGTGAAGTCTCAACATGTGTCATGGGCTTTATTTGGTAAATTTATTTTCTCTTCCCCTCTAATTATTGTGGATGTTTTGACTTTTCGTCTACAAATAATAATAATTTTGTCTAGATACCGCCCTGGTTTCACCAGCTCCCTAGTACAAGGTTATTATTATTTGGCACGATAAGCCCATAGCACCATATTAATTAGAGTGTGGTTCATGAGGTGTGGATACCCCCCTCATGATTTAATTGGCACTAATAAGGAATATTTAGCCCATGGTGCATGTTGATGCGGATCCAGATACTCAAGCGCTTCAATTATAAAAGTTTTCTCTTCAATTTATTCCCGCCATTTTAAGTTGAATTTTAGGATAATTTAAATCACTTCCACAACAAATCCAACCATTCTCATAGAAAATTAATTCTACATATAATTAAAATCCACCTACTCGTGGGATCGACACTCGTCACCATTGATCTATTCTACAATAGATTTGTGTACTTGCGGGTCCAATAAAATTTATACAACAAGTTTTTGGCGCCGTTGCTGGGGAGGTAAGTTATTTTAATTCGTAGAATTAATTTTTGTGAATAATTTTTTATTTGTTTTCTTGTATTTTTTTCTTATTAAAAGAAAAGAAAAAAAGTGAATCTGTATTTAGAGGTAATAATTTCTTTTCTTTATCTATTCTTTACAATTTTGCAATTTAATTTTTAATTGTTTTCTTTGTAATTTTTTTATTTTGTTAATTTATTTTTAGTTAAGTTATTTCACATACTTTTTTAGTGTGTTTTTATAGAAAGGTTTTAACAGCGTAATAAGGTTAATATCGTAATTTCTCATTCTTCTTTATTTTTATTTGTTTTGTTCCCATTTATTTTGTATTCTTTGCATGCATGGTCGAACGTTATTATTACCTAATCTTGAGCCTATAGACATTGAACTTGAAAAAACATTGCGCACACACAAACACATTAAAGATAAAAGTGAAATGGATTTGCAACAACAACTACCACCACAGGAGAGGTCATTTAAGGATTACTTCAGTCCCTTAGCTAATTTGAGCACATCATGCATAAGATACCCAAATGTAGCTGCTAGGAATTTTAAACTAAAACCTAGTGTGCTAAATTGTCTCCCAACATTCTATGGCCTAGAAAATGAGGACCCATATAATCATTTGAATGATTTTCATGTTGTTTGTCAAACATTTAAATATGAGAATTTTTCAGATGATAATGTTAAACTTAGACTATTCCCATTTTCTTTAAAGAATAGAGCTCGTTCATGGCTCAATACATTGCCTGCTAATAGCATTACATCATGGGAACAAATGGTAACAAAATTTTTGAATAAATATTTCCCAGTGCATAAAACCAATGCTATTCGCAGGGAAATCTCAGAGTTTACCCAGAGAGAGGACGAGCAATTTTTTGAAACATGGAAGCGATTCAATGGGCTACTTTGAAGTGTCCACATCATGGGTACGAGAAATGACACCAATGCCAATATGTTTTGGAGGGATTATTGCCACATGTACAAGAATGACTAATGGCAATAAGTGGAGGAGAGTTAATGTCAAAAAGTGCATAAGAGATTTGGAAATTCTTCAATCTTCATCGTTCTCTACTTGTTCTTTTCCTTACTCATTGATTGAACCGATGTATTTCATGATCAATATTTTGATGTTTGTTTTTCTCTTTCAGAATATGAACTAAATTTGCTTGTAGTTGAGTGACAAACAATCTAATGGGTTCTTGACTGTTCTTATGAGTTGCTATGTCATTGCTGTAGCATTTTACTTTAGTAGTTATTATTATAACTATTATTTCAGTTGACCACCCATTTAATAGTTCAAGTTAAGATAGAGCCGCAAAAAGGCATGTCTTAGCGGATATTATTGGAGTAATAATTTATCTTAATTTAAGTTTCATGGATTAAGTTTATCTTGAATCCCATAAGGGCTATACTTGAAGTTAAGATTTGTGACAAACTAGACATAGGTACTCACCTTGTAGGGTGGAGAGAATAAAGGTTCATAAGGTCATGCCGTAGGTATAATAGCAACTGGTCATTGCTAATAGACTTAAGGGTGTGAGAATTCCAACACGCGACAACTGAGGATGCAAAATAATTCTGCCCAATGCTGTAGCAATTGCTATAACAACTGGTGTTAACTTGAGAAAAAGCAGTCAGCCTATAAAGAGAATTTGATTATTCAACTACCTTGTTCTCAACTGATTCTTCGACACATTTTATTTCATTACTGCATTGTTTCATTTTATTTTGTCACAATTATCAATTTCAATATAACCAACTTTACATTTGTTAGTTTCGGGATTAAAGTATATTGCACTATTGTGATTGCTGTAACATTTCTAGTAACATCAATCCCTGTGGAGACAATCTTGAATATTCATCACTTTATTACTTGTTGTGTACACTTGCACATTGGCATCGGTAGCATTTAATTATAATAAATACCAACAGTATGCATGACCTCAAGATGTTCCATTTTTTAGCAGCTTGGATTATAAACAAAGAGTTTGCTAATTTTGTTGTGGATTAGTCCAATGGAACAAGGAGTGTTTCGGGAATATATTTCATAGGAAAAGGCGGCTTTTAGCTCGCCTTGAAGGGATCCAAAGAGCCTAAGAGGTTTATGATTCCAGGAGCCTCAAGCGGTTGGAATGGAAACTTCACAAAAAGCTTAGGGAAGTTCTACAGCACGAAGAATTAATATGGCTACAAAAATCACGAAAAGACTAACTGAGCTATGGTGACTGTAATACAGCTTTTTTCCATAAAAAAACTATTACCAGACAAAAAAATAAATCAAATCACAGTTATTGAAGATGATGCAGGCCAATGGTTATACAACAATGAAGACATTAAGAAGCACGTTGTTGAATTTTTATCTGCTTTGTACACTTTAGAGACGTCTGGTTCTCATCTTTATGTCCTCACGGGTTGTTTCCTTCTTATAGGTGCAGATATGCTTCATATGTTCCAAGCACCTATAGATGATAATGAAATCAGATCGACTATTTTCAACATGAAACCACTGAAAGCCCCTGAAGTTGATGGACTTCATGTGATATTTTATCAATCTCAATGGTCAGTCATTGGGCCCTTAGTTTTTCCTTTTTAAAAAAATATTTTTACGAATAAGCACATCCCAATAGAGATTAGCAGAACCCTCATAGTCCTCATCTTGAAAGCTGATAATCCTCTCAAATTGAAGATGTACCGGCCGATAAGCCTTTGTAATGTGGTTTATAAGACGGTGACTAAGCTGCTTGCTAATAGACTTCATGTTGGGGTTATGGGCCCCATTAATTCTTCTTTGCTCTTGTTAATTTTTCTGTGCTCTTGTAGGTGTAACATTCTTCTGTGTAATTCTATTGATGTGGCAGTAAGGTTACCCAGGGCATAACTGCCCGGTCTGTTGGCTCAATTACAAATGTGTGTAGCCCTTCATGTCCACCCGTCGCTTAGTGTGGGGCTCTGCGCTTCCATGGTATAAGGAAATAAAGTTGCACATTGGCTATCAACTTAAACTTTTAGCCTAGTGGTAAGCGCTTGTTCTTAACAATTGGTATCAGAGCGAGGTCACGGGTTTAAGTCGCCATAGAAACAATTTTGTGGGGCAGATTGTTAGAGTTATGAGGCCCCGGTAATTCTTCTGTGCACTTGTAGGTGTAACATCCTTTTGTGTATTTCCATTGAGGTCACGTTGGCACGATTACAAAAGTGTGCAGCCCCTTGATAAGTCTATGAAATGAGAGTTATCATGAAACTTTTAGACTTAAATCAATATTACTTAGAGAGTAAATGATGTGTTTTCATTGCATTTTTGTTACATCTTGCATAAATATTCATTTTAGTTTAGTCTTAATAAGTTTTGCTTAATTTAAAGTAATTCGTGCTTAAATTGTTTGTATAATTGTAGGTTTCTAGAAGCTTAGAATTCATGGAAGGAATGCTGATGCAATAGGCTTGCAAAAATAAGGAAAGAAATGACTACAAAAGAATTGAAACAAATCTGGAACAGTGAAGTTGTTGTAGTCGTTGTTGTAGCAACCATTGCTGTAACCGTTACGGTATAATCCTGGAACAATTTCGTGCAGGATTCTTACAGAATTACGATCTGCAATTTCCTAATTTGACTTATGCACGCCCTAGGCTTTCGTTTACCTTAATTTTCAGTTATAAAAGAAGCACACATCATAAGGAATAAGGAGAGCCGTCACCCAAGGAGAAAACACAAAGAAACAAAAGAAAAACAAGATTCAAGAGAGAAATTAAGGGTTGCACAAGAGGAGAATTTGCATAAATCAATTGGGAGCTCAATCATTCTTATTCTTCTCTTGTTTTCTCGTTTTCTATTTATTTATGAGGATGTGTTTCATGGCTGGAACTTTGTTCTTTATTTTTCTTTTGCAAATCATGACCTAAATTTATTTGTAGTTGAGTGATAAACAATCTTGATGGTTTATTGATTGGAAATATGTGTTACTGCATGTTTGCTGTAGCAGTTTGTTTTGATAGTATTTATTTTATTCATTATTTCGGTTTATCACCCATTTAATGATACTAGCTAATGAAGAACCGCAAAAGGGCCTATCTTAGTGAAACATATCAGAACAATACTTGATCTTAAATTGAGTTTTCCGGATTGAGTTTTACTTGAGTCTCAAAAGGGCCATGCTTGATTTAAGATTAGTTTGAACTAGACATAAGGATTCACCTTATAGGGTAAATAGAACCTAAGCTTGTAATGCTATATCTTATGTTGGCATAGCAATTGATCACTATTAGGTTGCATATAAATATAAGATATCCAACAAGCGACGACTGAGGATACATAAGGATTCTGCCCAGTGCTGTAGCAGATGCTGCAGCAACCGAGCCAAACATTAGAAAATAGTCAAGACCATTAAGAGAGTTTATTCACTCAACTACTATATATTTCCATTAGTTTTATCCTTGAGTTTGACGTGATAATCTACTTTGTTGCATTTTATTTACTGTGTTTTTATTTTAATTAGTAAATTAGTTTCATTAATTGTTTTATTTTATTTTAGCACAAAATCTGCACTGTTAAGATTGCTGTAGCAAATCTTATAACATCAATTCCTGTGGAGACGATCTTTAATATTCATCACTTTATTACTTGTTGTGTACACTTGCACATTGAAACCAATAGCATTAGTATTTATACTCAACATCCCTCATGTCCATCCACAGCTTAGTGTGGGGCTCTGCGCTTCTATGGTATAAGGAAATAAAGTTGCACCTTGGCTATCAGCTTACACTTTTAGCCTAGTGGTAAGCGCTTGATCCTAACACTTCAAACTATTTTTCCTCATGTCATTGAGCCGCATCAAATGAGTTTCGTTCCTAGGCGACATATTATTGAGAACATTGTTGTCGCTCAGGAGGTAGTCCATTCTATGAGGAGGAAGTCTGGTAGGATAGGTTATATAGCTATTAAAGTGGATCTTGAAAAAGCTTATGACAGGTTAAGTTGGATTTTTATTTTCAATACTTTACGAGAGACGAGCATCCTATTGGATTTCATTCATGTTACTATGGAATGTATTACCACTGCGAGGATGAATGTTCTTTGGAATGGTGAGCTTATGGAAGCTTTTATACCTTTTAGAGACATTAGACAAGAGGATCCTATTTCCCCTTATATTTTTGTGTTGTGTATTAAAAGGTTGAGCCATGCCATTTCTAAAGCAGTGAGCGAGGGTGCGTGGAAGCCAGTGCGTCTATCACAAAATGGAACCCCTCTATTTATTTTTGCAGATGATATTTTATTGTTGGTTGAAGCCTCGTATGACCAGGCAAGGATTGTTAACTCGATCCTGGAGTATTTCTGCAATAGCACGGGAGCTAAGGTTAAATGAACTAAAACTCATCTATTTTTCTCGAAGAATGTCCAGAATCGTGAGGCCTCCGATATTGGTAATTCCCTTGGTTTTACAATCATAAAGGATCTTGGGAAGTATCTTGGTATGCCTTTGCTTTATTCTCGAGTAACCAAGAAGACTTACTAAGAAATTTATTGACAAGGTAGATAAGCGGCTTTCAAGTTGGAATGCTTCACATTTACCCCTGGTGGGAAGAATCATGCTTACTCAGTCTCTTTTACAAGCAGTACCTTTATATGCCATGCAAACGTCGGAGCTTCTAGTCGGGGTTAATAATAAGATTAATTTGATCCGTGGGAGATTTATATGGAGTGGGTCGGATGATCGTAGAAAGATGGGTCTTATTGGTTGGGAAAAGGTTTGTCAACCAAAAACTTGTGGAGGCTTAGGGCTTAAAAACCTTGGGATGATGAACAATGCCTTAATGATGAAGCTGGCATGGGGACTGATTTCTGAACCAACAAGTCTATGATGTAGAGTGCTTTATACAAAATATGGACTAGCTAACTCGGATTTCCCATTTAAATTACCAACTCGTAGTGGTTCGCATCTATAGAAATTGATTGGAAAGTTTTGGTCTGATACTCTCTAGAGGCTTTGATAGAATATAGGAAATAAGAGTAGGGTTCACTTTTAGTGGGATTGTTAGGTTACAAAAAAGAAACCATTAACTTCTTATGCAATGGCTCATATTCCAGATGATAGTCTAATGAAATTGGTTAGTGACTTTACTAATGCTAATGGAAAATGGCGCTAGGAATCTTTTGAATACCTCCTCCCGAATAGTATTATTTTAAGAATCGTAGCAGCTCAGCCGCTAATGGAAGGAAAGGGCGATGATCAATTTTTCTAGGCTAATTCGCAACGGGGGGATTTCTCTGTCAAGTCTGCCTATGTGACCATTACTGAAAATCGAACTGTTGTAGAAAACTCTCGGTGGAGCATTGCTTGGAAATGGAAGGGATTGCCTCGTGTGCAAACTTTTATATGCCCTGCTCTACATGATCAATTGGAGACAAAAGCTGAAATTGGGCGGAGACAAATCCATATTGATTGGACCTGTGACCATTGTGGGGTAACAACAGAGACTACAATTCTTGTCCTTCATAACTGTTTTATGGCAATAAGGTTATGGAACCAATACCTCTCGAGTGGGTGGCGTCAGCCTTTCTTTTCTTTAAATCTTAGAGACTGTCTAACTCTTAATTTGAGTAGTAGCCGATGCATGGATAATGGATTGGAGTGGTTTTGTGTGTTTGGAGTCGCGATATAGAGACTGGTTTTCGCAAAATCAGAACCAATTTAATAAGTTATCTATAGATACCTTTAGCGTGATTCAAGATGTTACTATTCGAGCAGAGGAAATCTCTAGCATGAGCAAGTTTGGTCTAAAGGGGACGGCAAGGAAATTAGAGCAATGGATTGGATGGCAGCCTCTTATATAGCCTTGGTGTAAACTCAACTCTGATGGTGCATGCAAAAAAAATGGGGGTTCTTCTACTGGTGGAATTCTCCGAGACTCCAGCGGGAAGTGGGTTTATGGTTTTGCGATGAACATTGGGTATTGCTTGGTCACAGTTGCACAATTATGGGGCGTTTATCCAGGCTTGGTCATGGCTTGGGAACACGGTGTTCGTTGGCTACTAGTTGAAGTTGATAGCTTGTGTGTTGTTCAAATGTTGAATAATCTAGGGGAGATGACTAATGAATACTCTCCACTAGTAACATAAATCAAAGAGCTCGTGCACAGGAATTGGCGCATTATTGTGAACCATATTTACAGGGAGGTAAATTTTGCTACAGACTTAATCGCGAATTATATTGTCGACCTTCTTATTGGCCTTCATAAATTGAGTAGTCCCTCACCTAATGTCACTCTCATTTGTATTAAAAAAAAAGTCATCTACCAGCAACCAAGGACCTTGGATAATAGCAACTAACACATTAATTTCCTTCAACAAAGTGCTTTGAATAGATGGATATGGACTATCATAAATAGTGGTAAACCATGAAAACATTCTTTGTCTATTGGAAACCTTGTAAGGGATGAAATACCTATGATTTTACAATAATTTCCACATTGATTGTATCATTCTATAACAACCAAATTCCTCCAGCAAAACCAATAACTTCAACTCGATGGGAGTTATCAAAACAACTCCTTCAGATGAAACCATCAGCTCTAATCCCACTTAACCTCAGCTCCAACACGGCAACCAAAGTAGGTTGATACATGTTTTAAATAGACTTAAAAGTTTTGAGAAAACCAGGTGAGGAAACTCTTTGACAGTTCCAACATATAAAAAATAAAACCATTCCAGACAAATAATGAGTAAAGATAAGACCTTATTGGTCAGGCCCTACGGCAACAATCTCCATTTCTATATCATGCTCCTAATTTAAAGACTCCATCGATTCAGAGGATTCAAATACCTCGTCAGAATCACCCATGTACTCATTATCTGAGTCATCACCTGATCTTCTATGTCTTCATGCCCCGCGTCAAGGGGGTCACAATTATGGTAAGAAAAAGTAGAGGGATCCTTAATAGGGATTAACTGGGTAGTGTTTTGGTCTTTGGTTTGGTGGGCCAAGGTAATGACAGATTGTTTAGCGGGGTTTAAAGTGGTCGTAATTAAAGCCAATGATGGAGAATTAGAGTGCATAGGCAAACAGGACATCAAGGTTAGATCATTAATATGCATGGGTTCAATAACAGTTGGTTGTCTTAGGTTAAAATGCTTTTGCATGGGAATGATCAAAAGATTTAATTTTGGGTCAACAGTTTCTTTGGGCTTGGTAGGAAGCATACGTGGTTGTGTTGTGAGTTTTTTTCTTTTTTGTTTTAGGTTGGTTAATGCTAGAACTAGTATTTTTGTGTTTGACTTTGGCTTGAGATTTAGGTTCCAAGTTTAGGATAGTTTGATTATGATCCATATTCTCCACATTATTCTCTGAGGCGTCACTCTAATCATGTGCATCTGATAATAAGCCAAAATAGAATCCCTCAATGGAGTTACCATCTTTAAGGAGATTTGCTTTTTCATCTTGGTGCTTTCCTGAATACTCCAATTCTTTCCTTTCCTAACCACCACCATCCAAGGCCTAAATTTTGGTGTTACTGTAACCATTCCTGGTTGACTTGTCTTTGCCATCATCTCCCCATCATCACCCTTCCCTTCCTTATTAGCCATGGCCTCCTTGCTAGCCTATTATCTCTGAGCAGTTTGTACTATAATGCCCGTAGAGACCACATTTAAACTAAATTATAAGCAAGCTCTTGTACTCAATCCTTTAGATTCTACCATCAAGAAGAAAGTGAGAAATAAGACCTTCAGTATTGTAATCTATTTTGATCACATTACCTATAACTTATCCAAGCAATCTAAGAATCCTCTTATGGTAATAACGGAGAGACATTCCCGGAAGTCAAAGCCAAGCCACAATGTTGTCAATTTTCCTATTTGAACTATGAAATTAAGGTGACCAAAGTTGAATAGTAAGATAATGTCCTAGAATCATCTAGGGGCCTTGAGTTAACGTGAAATCGGCATTATCCACCGTTCTAAACTTGACAAGAAAATAATCATTCTCCAAGTCAATGACCTTAAATCCTTGAGTCTTGCCCCAAAGAGATTCTAGGGGATTGCATAACATTTCGTAGCCAATCTGTCTCCCTAGGAATTTAACAGCAACAGTGGATTGCTAAGGCTTAATAAGTTGTGCATGAACTTTGTACGAGAAGGAAATATATGGCAAAGTTCCAACTCTTTCCACTACCACGTCACCACTTTCATCCGAACCAATTAAGTCCTTCTCTACCAACAATTGATCCTCCATTATTTTATCATTGTAAGACATTTGTTGTGGGTTGTCACCATCATCTCTCTGAATGGAATTCAGTCTTCTTCGTAGATCGGTCATCCTCTAAGGGAGAGGTGGATTCTTCGTGAGTTCAGGGGAAATCATATCTCTCCATGATTTTATTTCTTTAACATCTAAGTGTTGGGAACATTAAATTACATTGGGATTGTATTAACTAATTCGGTATTTGGTAAATTTTTTTTAATACACTATAATATGACTAGTGCCATATTACGTAAACTCGACTTTGCATTATATTTTTATTTCTTTGATTGAAATAATAAAAGTTAAACAAAATATATAATATTAAAAAGATTTAAAAACTTAAATATGGTGCAGTTAATGCTGATGAACTACCGGCAGCAGTTTGACAGCTATTGGCTTAAAGATGTTCTTCATCTCAAATGCCAGCTTAAATATGTTCTGCATAATTTCATTGTCCGACTGAGTTTTGAGCAATCTCAAGGTCATTTCGTGATCTCGAAACATCTCAAAAGCCATTTTAATGCATGAATCATAATTATAAACATTCAAAAGATGATTAATTCAAACATATAATTCATTCATCATGCATATATTTTACACAATCATGAAACATATAAGCATTCAAAGATTAATAATTCAAACACCACTCATCTCTCATGCTTCAACACTTTATAAACATAACAAATCATCAATCAATCAATTTTAATAGTCTCAATAACATGATTAGAGATATTAATGCGAAAATTTCATCATCCCAAGTTCATGCCGAATTTTTGAAAATTGTTCTTCGCAAAGAGGTTTTGTAAAAATATCGACTAGTTGTTTTTCCGTATAGATAAATTCTAAAGCAATATCACCGTTTTGAATATGACCTCTCAAGAAATGATGTCTAATTTCTATATGCTTGGTTTTAGAGTGCTGAATGTGATTCTTTGATAGATTTATAGCATTAGTGTTATCACACTTGATAGGAATTTGTTCAAGATTAATGTCATAGTCTCTACGTGTTTGTTTCATCCAAAGGGCTTGTGCACAACAACTATCTGGGTCAATATATTATGCCTTAGTGGTTGAGAGTACAACCGAATTTTGTTTCGTACTAAACCATGAAACAAGTGAATGACCTAGGAAATAGCAAGTTCCACTAGTATTTTTCCTATCGACCTTGTAACCGGCAAAATCGGCATCCGAATAACAAGTTAAATCTATATGAATTCCTCTAGGATACCAAAGGCCAAGATCTATGGTTCCACTCAAATAACTGAAAATTCTTTTAATAGCAAGCAAATAAGATTCCTTGGGACATGATTGAAATCTTGCACATAAACATACACTAAACATGATATTGGGTCTACTTGCGATTAAATATAGTAGAGAGCCGATCATACCTCGATACATTTTGATATCAACCTTTTTACCTTTTTCATCTTTGTCAAGCTTGATCGTTGTGCTCATTGGAGTGCTCTTGGTCTTTGAGTCATCAGTACCAAGTCTCTTGAGTAGGTTTTTGACATATTTAGCTTGGTTGATGAAGATTACCTCATTGTTTTGTTTGATTTGAAGTTTAAGGAAATACTTCAATTCTCCTATCATGCTCATCTTAAATTCCTCACTCATGCAAGATGAAAATTCCTTACACAAAAACTCATTAGTAGAACCAAAGATAATATCATCAACATGAATTTGAACAACAAGTATATTTTGGTTCTTATGCTTAACAAAGAGAGTAGTATCTGCTTTTCCCATCGAAAAACCATTATCCAATAAGAAATTTTTAAGCCTATCATACCATGCTCTAAGTGCTTGTTTTAATCCATACAATGCTTTAGACAACTTATACACATGATTTGGAAATTATTCATTTTCAAAACTAGGGGGTTGTTTTACATAAACTTTCTCCATAATATAACCATTTAAGAAAGCACTTTTTACATCCATTTGAATTAAAATGAAATCTTTATGACATACAAATGCTAATAACATCCTAATAGATTCTAATTTAGCTACAGGTGCAAATGTTTCATCAAAATCAATTCCTTCTTCTTGATTGTATCCTTGAGCTACTAATCTAGCTTTATTCCTTGCAACCACACCAGATTCATCTATCTTATTTCTAAATACCCATTTATTACCTATGACCGATTGGTGTTCTGGTTTAGGAACTAATTATCACACATTGCTTCTGTCAAATTGATTCAACTCTTCTTACATTGCCATAATCCAAGATTCATCATTTTCCGCATCAAAATCAATTCCTTCTTCTTGGTTGTTTCCTTGAGCCACTAATCTAGCTTTATTCCTTGCAACCACACCGGATTCATCCATCTTATTCCTAAATACCCATTTAGTACCTATGACCGATTGGTGTTTTGGTTTAGGAACTAATTATCACACATTGTTTCTGTCAAATTGATTCAACTCATCTTACATTGACATAATCCAAGATTCATCATTTTCCGCATCCGCAAAGGATTTTGGTTTAATTTGAGAAATAAATGCAGCATGCTCACATGTGTTCCTAAGTGATGATCTAGTTGTTATCCCCCGTGAGGAATCTCCTAAAATTAAGTTTCTAGAGTAAGAAAAAATATACCTCCACTCCTTGGGAAGTGTTTGAGAAGTACCTTTATTTTGCTTTGCATTTGTTTCATCATGGTGCTACTTTTGATTTTCAAGGTATGCATCCTTTTGGCTATCCCTTGATGAATCTTCTTGTAGCTTTTCATTTGCATTATCATCAACAACAACTTTCTTCGTAGAGGAAGAGTTAGACTCATCAAATGTAACATGCATAGACTCTTCCACAACTAAAGTTCTTTTATTATACACTCTATAAGCTTTGCTTGTGTTTGAATAACCAAGAAAAATACCAACATTAGATTTTGGATCAAATTTACTACGATTATCTTTTGTGTTCAAAATAAAACATTTGCATCCAAAGACTTTGAAATAACCAATGTTGGGTTTTCTATCTTTCTAAAGCTCATAGGAAGTCTTATTGAGATAAGGTCTTATCAACACACAATTTAAAACATAACAAGTGGTGTTGATGGCTTCGACCCAAAAATATTTTGGTAATGTATTTTCATTCAACATAGTCCTAGCCATGTCTTGTATAAACTTATTATTTCTCTCAACAACTCCATTTTGTTGTGGAGTCCTAGGTGATGAAAATTGATGCTCAATGCCAAAATCATTACAAAAATTCTCAAATGCGTGATTTTCAAATTCTCCACCATGATTACTTCTAATACAAGAAATAGAATAACCTTTTTCATTTTGAACCTTTTTAAAAAAAGTTCTAAATGCATCAAAGGCATTATCCTTATTAGCTAAGAACAATACCCATGTGTCTTTAGAGTAATCATCTACAATCACAAATGCATAATATTTGCTATTTAAACTAGCATATCTAGAAGGTCCAAATAAATCCATGTGAAGAAGTTGAAGTGGTTTTGAAGTTGAAATATAATTTTTGCTTTTGAAAGAAGTTTTTATTTGTTTTCCAAATTAGCAAGCTTCACAAATCTTATTAGTTTGAAAACTGATTTTTGGAAGATCTTTAACTAACTCATTTTTCAAAATTTTTGAAATCAAATCCATGCTTGCATGACCTAGTCTTCTATGCCATAACCAACCATCATCATGTAATGCGGAGAAACATTTATTATCAATAGATGCACAATCTATATCAATGGTATAAACATTAACACATCCATTTCCTACAAACAAAATCTTGCCATCACATGCATTCTCAATAATACATCTAGTTTTATCAAAAATAACTTTATAACCCTTATCACATAATTGACTAATGCTAAGTAAATTGTGTTTCAAGTTTTCAACCAAACACACATTTTCAATAAGAGTGGAGGATACATTACCAAAATTGCCAATACTAATGATCTTTCCCTTTGAATTATCTCCAAAGGAAACATTACCACCGTTCTTGATCTTAATAAAACTTGAAAATAAAGAGTAATTCCTTGTCATGTGTCTTGAACATCCACTGTCCAAGTACCACTTGTTTTTCTTTTTCTTTGATCCCTGCAGAACAAGTTTCTATGTTTTAGGTACCCAAAACTCCTTAGGTCCTTGAGTGTTAGCAATGATTCCTTTTGGAACCCAAATACATTTGACATCATAATATGCATTTCTTTTCACTAGACATCTATATTTCATGTGGCCCGGCCTAAGTTGGTATCAGAGCCAAGGCCCGAGGGTGAGGGTAGATTGAATGATAAGCTCTTATCCCACATCGCTGGCAAGCCAAAGCTCCTAGTCGCTTATTAACGCTGGGCAGTCCTCACCCTTTAAGAGCGATCAGACGATTGCTGATTGAATCAACTTTAGTTTCAGTCTGAGAGACTTGACTGACAACGCGATCAATTTTCTTACCAAAATAAATGAGAAGTTCATACATCTACAAGATCGTGTCTCTGAACTAGACACCGATCTCAAACTAATGATCAGCAACCACATCTGGGGTCTAGAGTTTAATAAAAAAGAAGCAGAGATCAGAAAGCTTAAAGCTGAATTGACAAGAATTGATGCTGAAAAAACTCGACCTTCCCTTTTTACTCAAACACAAACCCCACCAGTACCTCCTCCGATCTTTGAAACTTATGCACCTTTCTACACACCTTCCAGACCTCAACAACCTGTTTACAATCAGTTCTTTGGATTCTCACACCTTCAACCAACTCCTCAACCAAAGCCATCTTCACCCAAAAAATCAAAATCCAAAGTCAAGATCTCCGAACCAAAGTTAAAGGCCACTTCATCTTCATCTGTTCCTCCTGTACCACCAGAAGATTCACCAAAAGCCACTCCTGAACCTCCAAAAAAAGACAAAGGCCCAATGGATTAGTATCATTATCATACTGTCCAAAACACATCTTCTGACTCCTTTGAGCCAAAAACAGTGTATGAGTCAAACCCATCAGAGTCCAACCCGTCTTCCTCTTCCTCATCCACAAACTCAGTTGGTACCTCCACTGACTCTGAATCCAAATATACTAACATTACAAGCATATTAATGGCCACCAAAACTGAAGATCCAAGCACTTCAACTGTCACACCTATTGTTGAAGACAGTTCTTCTGATGCTGAAAATAAAGCATCTCCAACAGAACCTAAACCAGAGCCATCAATGCCTCCACCGGTTCCTGATTACTCAACAAATCCATCTTCAGCATCTTGGTTCACATTTGATGACATTCCCAGTCACAAATGGCCTGCTTGACTTCAAGAATTTGCTGCATGGATTGACCTCCAAGGAACCAAACCTAATGCTCAACCTCAAGCTATTCTCCGTGAATTCATGGCCCGAACAACGGGTTCTTTACGTGATTGGTTAGAAAGCTTAGGAGAATACCGTCAGCTCCAATTCATGCAATCTCCAATTGGCACATCACTCAATATTATTCATGAACAATTCATTAGTGAAAAGACTGCTTCTACTGATGCAGCCAGAAAACAGTATCATCAGATGAAGTGCTGCTCGCTCAAAAGACACCTTTTGGAATCCCATTACAAAAGGATGAGTATTCTTTTTCACAAGCTGAATGGGTTCAATGAGCCATTTCTCAAACATGTCTTCATAGCCTCACTTCCTTCTGAGTTACAACCTGATCTCCAAAGAAAACTCACAGCCATTAATCTCAGCATAGCTGATATCTCTCTGGGAAAGATTTTCCAAATGGCAATACTATGTCTCGACAAGATCTGTAAACAAAAAGAATTTTTCAAGGATCTCATGGAAGACAAAAAACCTTTTCTGAAGCCTGTAAAAAACCCTATCTCAGGATAGAATGCAAAGATGAAAAGAAGTGCATCTGTCCAACCAGAAAGAAGAAACATTTCCAGAAACACTTCCATAGAAAATCATCCTGTAAAAAACCTCTCCTATATTTCAGAAAAAAGGATGTTTCCCAGTACAGAAAGAAAAAGCACAACTGTTGTTTCATCTGTAAGAAACGCGGTCACTTTGCTCGAAACTGTCCTCACAAGTCTGCCAAAACTGTTTGTCTCATACAGTATCTTCAACATTCTTCACTGTTATCTGAGAATGAAAATGTTGAATCAAAATTTTCATAACAGTCAGAACAAGATGATCAGACTGCTTTCATTATCGCAGAATCTTCTGATTCTGATGATATTTCAGTCATTTCTACAGTTCAAATTGTCAACCATGTTTCAACCATTCCTAGACCTTCTCTAAAAATGTCAATCCTTCCTTCCAAATTTCATAAACTTGTTCCTGTCATCGGGTTTATTAACACTAGTGCATATACCAGTATGATTGATCCTTCTGTCCTTCCCTCTGATTGTTGAGAAAAACACTTAAAACTTTTCCGAGCAGTTAATGGAGAAACTTTTGAAACCATTTTGATTACCAAAAAACCCATTGGTATTCAATTCTTTCCGAATTGTATAATTTGGAAAAAGATTGTAGCTTCCAAACTCCCATATAAAGATTTACTTATAGGTTTTGACATTCTTCATTTGGTTAAAAACCTATTCCTCACTAGTTCTAGAGTCCGCTACAAACAAATGTTCTTGCCTTATACAGATACATTACGTCTGTATGCCCTTTCCGAAACACCATCTTCATACAGCCATATTTCACAGAAGTTCCTAGAATTTTGTCCAGAAAACCATTCCCAGTTCCACCATCCTTCACTTCTTTAGAAAAATGAACAATTCTTCATTCACCTTCCTTTCAAACTCAACGAAGACATAAACCCCACAAAAGCATCACACCCGGGTATGTCTCCTTCAAACCTCCTACTTGCTAAGCAAGAATGTTCTCAATTGCTTCAGCAAGGTCTTATTGAGCCTACTGCTTCAAATTGGGCTTGTCAAGCCTTCTATGTTGAAAAACGATCTGAATTAGTTCGTGGTAAAAAGAGGTTAGTTATTGATTACCGGCCGCTTAATACTTTCCTTGAAGATGATAAGTTTCCCCTTCCAAAAATCTAGACTCTGATTGTCCATCTTTAAGGGGCTCGTATCTTCTGTAAGTTTGATTTAAAAGCTGGTTTTCGGCAACTTGGTATTTCACCAGTTGACTGTTGAGTGTTAGAAAATGCATATTTATAAAGGAGAAAACCATCATTTTACATTTCAAGTCTTACTAACAATCCTTACTTTTATGTGTTTTAGCTTTTTATAATTAAATTATGTGTGTTTTATTTTAATTAAGTATTTTATGTATTTTAGGCGCATCATAGTCATTTCACAATAAACGAGAGATCAAACGGCAAAACGGACATCACTTTTGAACTCAGGACGGTCGAAAACCTCAGGAGGAGCATAAAAGGAAAAATGGCACTGTTCACATGTATGGTACTATTCATATGTACGGTACTGTCTACGTTACTGTTCACGGCACTGTTCACATAGACGGATCGATGACGTGGCATTGATCGATGATGTGGCATTGACTGATGAGGTGTCAAGATCCTGTTGGACTAAAATTCTTATGCACTGTTGATCGATGACGTGGCAGCATATTAGTGGACCAAAAATGCGTGTACGGTATATGCAACACATGGGATTATTTTCAACCAAACCGCGTTATTGTGCAAACCGTGTCACTGTTTAAACCGCGTGGTCAAACCGTGTTACTGTTCAAGCCGCATAGTCAAACCGCGTACTGTTCACGCGTACTGTTGACGTGTACTGTTGATTGATGACGTTGCGCAATCCTGAGCGTCCAAACTGTTTTTAATCCGATGGCCATAATTTACTCAATGTATCTATAAAAAAGGAGGCCTCCCTCCCCCTAATTTGATATCTCTAAATCTATTTTTGGACTCCATTTTCTATAATTCATTCTCCATCTTGTAATTTCTACGTATTTTAATACATTCCCATTTTGCCCCTAGTTCAATTATGAGTGGCTAATTTTCTTTCAAGCTTGGGTTGAAGGTGAAGTCTCAACATGTGTCATGGGCTTTATTTGATAAATTTATTTTCTCTTCCCCTCTAGTTTTTGTGGATGTTTTGACTTCTCTTTGACAGATAATAATAATCTTGTCTAGTACCGCCCTGGTTTCACCGACTCCTTAGTATAAGGTTATTATTATTTGGCATGATAAGCCCTTAGCACCATATTTATTAGAGCGTGGTTCATGAGGTGTGGATTCCCCCCTCATGATTTAATTGGTATTAATAAGGAATATTTAGCCCATGATGCATGTTAATACGGATCCAGATACCCAAGTACGTCAATTTAATAGATTTACACTTTAATTTCTTCTCGCCATTTCAATGCCAATTTTTAGGATAATTTGAATCACTTCCATCACAAATCCAACCACCTCATACAAAATTAATTCTATATATAATTAAAATCCACCTCCTCGTGGGATCGACACTCGTCACCATTGATCTATACTACAATAGATTCGTGCGCTTGCGAGTTCAATAAAATTTACACAACAAGTTTTTGGCGTCGTTGCCGAGGAGGTAAGTAATTTTAATTCATAGAATTAATTTTTGTGAATATTTCCATTGAATTGTTTTCTTGAATTTTTTTTTTAAAAAAAGAAAAAAAAAGTGAACCTACATTTAGAGGTTAGTATTTCTTTTCTTTTTCTCTTCTTTAAAATTCTGTAATTTAATTTTCAAGTTATTTTTTTATTTCTTCTTTGTAATTTTTGTTTATCTTACTAATTTTTTTTAGTTAATTTATTTCACGTATTTTTTTTGTGTATTTTTATAGTAAGGTTGTAATAGCGCCATAAGGTTAGTATTGTAATTTCTCCCTCTTATTTATTTCTATTGTTTTGTTCCCATATTTATTTTTATTTTATTTGTTTTGCATGCATGGTCGTAGGTCATTATTACCTAATCTTGAACCTATAGACTTTGAACTTGAGAAAACACTTCGCACACAAAAAAAAATTAAAAAAAAATAGATTTGCAACCACAAGAGAGGTCATTTAAGGACTACTTCAGTCCTTTAGTTAATTTGAGTACATCATGCATAAGATACCCAAATGTAGTTGCTAGGAGTTTTGAATTAAAACCTAGTGTGCTAAATTGTCTCCCCACATTCTATGGCCTAGAAAATGAAGACCCATATAATCATCTGAATGATTTTCATGCTATTTGCCAAACCTTTAAATACGAGAATTTTTCAGACGATGATGTTAAACTCAGATTATTTCCATTTTCTTTAAAGGATAGAGCTCGTTCATGGTTAAATACTTTGCCTGCTAATAGCATTGCATCATGGGAACAAATGGTAACGAAATTTTTAAATAAATATTTCCCAGTGCATAAAACCAATGCTATTCGCAGGGAAATCTCGGAGTTTACCTAGAGAGATGACGAGCAGTTTTTCGAAACATGGGATCGATTCAATGGGCTACTCTTGAAGTGTCCACATCATGGGTACGAGAAATGGCACCAATGCCAATACTTTTGGAGGGATTATTGCTGAATGTGCAAGAATGGCTAATGGCAACAAGTGGAGGAGAGCTAATGTCGAAAAGTGCATAAGAGATTTGGAAATTTTTCCAGCGACAAGTGGATAATTCCCAACAACGGAGTCGATCACTCAGAAATACTAGAAGGATTAAGGGAGTAAAAGAGGTTCACATTGGCGAGTCAACTTCAGGAATAAAAAAAGTCAAGGAGATGGTTGAAGGTCTCGCTCGAGAAATAGCATCGTTATCAACAGCTAAATCAACAGAGCCACATGACCATGACTCATACTCAAATCAAGCCAACGCCATAGGTGTAATGAGAAAACCATCGAATTACAACCCATACTCCAACACATATAACCCTGGATGAAGAGACCACCCCAATTTTTCATGGTCTCAAGGATTCCAACAGAATAGACCAGTAGCTCCAGCTCCACCAATGCAACCAATTCCTCAAAATCCTCAAGCCTCTCAGCCACCATTCAGACCATACAATCAGAACCAGAACTACTCTCAACCTAGACCATGGGAGGATGCATTCCAAAATTTTAGGAATGTTACTCACTCCACGATTGAGCAACAGAACCGCACTATTGATGGACTACGAAATGAATTGAGAGCGGGCTTCAACTTACAAGCCCAATCAGTTTCAAGCCTCGAGAAGATGGTGGGACAACTTGCTTCTTCAGTTCAGACCTTGGTAATGACTGTTGAGAAAGGTAAATTTCCAAGTCAACCAGTGCCTAACCCTAAGGGAGTGCATGAAACAAGTACCAGTTCACCACAGCAGCATGGAGAGGTTAAAGCCATCACGCCCTTGCGAAAAGGAAAAGAAGTCGACAATAAAGTGGAGATGCCGGTGACAAAAGAAAATCAAATTGTACCTGTGAATGTTGAGGAATCATCATCGGAGGAGAAAGAAGAAACCAACCCACGAGAATATGTTCCTAAAGCTCCATTTCTCAGAGGTTAGCTAAAGGAAAGAAGGGAAAATCCACAGGTGAGATTCTCGAAATCTTCAAACAGGTAAGTGTTAACATCCCTTTACTTGATGCTATAAAGCAAGTTCCATCTTATGCCAAGTTTCTTAAAGACATGTGTACTAAAAAGAGAAACATGCATGTTCAAAAGAAGGCATTTTTAACAGAAAACGTTAGTTCTATCCTCCAACATAAAATTCCTTTAAAATGCAAAGACCCAGGCTCACCCACTATCTCATGTAGCATAGGGAACCACACAATTGAGAATGCTTTGTTGGATTTAGGAGCTAGTGTAAATTTGTTGCCTTATTCAGTTTTTGTGAAACTTGGACTTGGAGAATTACACCCAACTCCAGTGGTGTTACAGCTTGCAGATCGGTCCACAAAAATACCTCGTGGTATTGTGGAGGACGTGCTTATCCAGGTAGACAAGTTTTATTTTCCTGTTGATTTCATTGTAATTGACACTCAACCAATATAGGATTCAAGGAAGCACATCCCCATTATCCTAGGCCGACCTTTCTTGGTAACTGCGGATGCTCACATTTAATGTAGAACTGGAAATATGCAGTTGTCCTTTGGCAACATGACTATGGAGCTAAACATCTTCAACATTGTCAAACAACCTCACAATACAGATGATGGAATTGTTGATGTGGGTTTAATTGAAGCATTAGTTGATGACACATTTGTTTCAAACCTTAGTGATGACGTGGCAGCATATCAGTGGACCAAAAAATGCGCCTACGGTACATGCAACACATGGGATTATTTTCAACCAAACTGCGTTACTGTGCAAACCGTGTTACTGTTCAAGCCGCATAGTCAAACCATGTACTGTTCACGCGTACTGTTGACGTATACTGTTGACTGATGACGTGGCGCAATCTTGAGCGTCCAAACTATTTTTAATCCGATGGCCATAATTTACTCGATGTATCTATAAAAAGGGGGCCTCCCCCCTAATTTGATATCTCTGAATCCATTTTTGGACTCTATTTTCTGTAATTGCATCTCCATCTTGTATTTTCTACATATTTTAATAAATTCCCATTTTACCCCTAGTTCAATTATGAGTGGTTAATTTTCTTTCAAGCTTGGGTTGAAGGTGAAGTCTCAACATGTGTCATGGGCTTTATTTGGTATATTTATTTTCTCTTCCCCTCTAGTTTTTGTAGATGTTTTGACTTCTCGTTGACAGATAATAATAATCTTGTCTAGTACCGCCCTGGTTTCACCGGCTCCCTAGTATAAGGTTATTATTATTTGGCACGATAAGCCCTTAGCACCATATTTATTAGAGTGTGGTTCATGAGGTGTGGATTCCCCCCTTATGATTTAATTGGTATTAATAAGGAATATTTAGCCCATGATGTATGTTGATACGGATCCAGATACCCAAGTACGTCAATTTAATAGATTTACACTTTAATTTCTTCTCGCCATTTCAATGCCAATTTTTAGGATAATTTGAATCACTTCCACCACAAATCCAACCACCTCATACAAAATTAATTCTATATATAATTAAAATCCACCTCCTCGTGGGATCGACACTCGTCACCATTGATTTATACTACAATAGATTTGTGCGCTTGTGAGTTCAATAAAATTTGCACAACATTGACCGTCACAAAACTGCCTTTTACATCCCTGATGACCATTATCAATGGACTGTTATGCCTTTTGGTCTTAAGGTTGCTCCTTCATTATTTCAAAAAGCCATGACAAAAATCTTTAGTCCTATCCTTCATCATGCTTTGGTATACATTGATGATATCTTATTATTTTCTTCTGACCATAAGAGCCACCAGAAGCTCCTTTTGGATTTCTTTCATATTGTACAGCAACAAAGAATCAAGTTTTCTGAAAAGAAAAGCAGCATAGCAAAGGAATCAATTAACTTTCTTGGCATGGTGATTAAAGATGGTCATTATCAACCTGGTCCACACATTGCAACTGAATTATTAAAGTTTCCGGACACACATCTCAACAAAAAAAAGATCCAATAATTCCTCAGGATTGTTAATTATGTCTGTGATTTCATCCCTAAAGTTGCAGTCCACACAAGCCAGTTGTCCCGCATGCTCAGAAAACAGTGCCCTCCATGGGGACCAGCACAAACAGATGTCATCCAACAACTAAAGGTGATAGCCCAGTCACCTCCTCCTCTCCGAATTCTCACAACTGGACAACGCATTCTACAGACTGATGCCAGTGATGATTACTGGAATGGCATCCTTCTTGAAGAGATAAATGGTGTACGTCACTTCTGTGCCCATGCAAGCGGACAATTTAAAGACTCTTAAAAGAATTACCATGTGATCTACAAACAGATTTTGGCGGTCAAGTATGGAATCAAAAAATTTGAATTTCATCTAATCAGACAATTCAAAGCTAAATATGATTTTACTGTCCAACACATAAAAGGCAAACAGAATCTCATCCCAGACTTCCTTACACGTCCGGCTATAAATAAACCCTCACTTATTTCCTCAATTCACACCATCCCAGTTATAGCCATGAACCGTCAACTTCCTTTCAAAGCTCTCAACTAGAGAACTTTCCCCATCAACATTCCTTTTCATTCAGCCTATCAGATCCAAGACTTTGCAAAGAAATTCCTTTACCGGTATTTCTTCAATGTCTAGGGCAAAACGCCTGATCGTTTTCCTTCCCTCTATATGGAAAACCTGTTTCTCACAAGTCTTACCCTCTCTTCCTTAACCATTTGCGAAGATGAGTTATGGTACATGTGGTGCCTCACTACCCTGTATGCTAGAAAACTGGTCTTCCCTGTCCAACCAGTCCTCCGCCATCTCACCACTCCTGAATTCTCCCCAGACTTTTTGTGGACTCTCTTTGAATGGTATTCCCCACTCACGTGGTGGCGTAAGCAACTCAAAAATCTGTGTACTTTTCATGGATTAGACAAGATGCCAGAACAAGAAGCAGACATGTTCACTGCAGTCTTCATCGTTCATAGACCTTATTTCCAGCACCCAGAAACAAGAGACTTCTGGACCCTTAATTATATAATTACTAGTTATTTTTATTTGTTATTTTTAATTAATTAAATTATTTTATTGAATATGGGATTAATTAGAGATTATGGATAAAAAAAATGATATAAGGGAGCTCAATTTTGGAAGCGTTAATTAATTGATTTCAGAAGCAATTAGACATACATGCATGTGGAAGTGAAGCCGAGGAAACCGACGCTAGTAAATTAATTGATCTAGCACATGAAGAAGAATTTAAGCATAACATTGGCTTTAGCTTAGTTAAGTTACACGTGCATGGCTTTGTAATATTTGGAAAGCAATTTAAAGGGACCCGCACTTGGCTTTCATAATTGGAAAAGGAATCCTAAAGCAATTCTAAGGGTGATCACGTGTGAGGGCTAAAGCAAATAAAAGGGCAAGCCTTTTGGCTTTAAGATTTAAGAGGTGGGGCCTATTTCAAAGATTATAAAAGGGAGTTTTGGCTTTTGGAGAAGGGGGCAACCGCTGGACGGAAACAAAAGGGTGCAGACGCAAGGTTGGGAGAGGGTATTCGGCAGCAGCAGCAATTCGGCTTCCATGGCTGACTTTATTTTTTGTGTTGCACTCAATTCAAGTATGTCTAACTAATTTTCTTATACTGAGGTTAAGGGTGAAACCCTATTCAATGAAATAATTATCTTTTATTTAATTAATTCTCTATATATGTTCTTTGATGATTATGGTTTTTATTTCACATGATTAATTGGATGTTAATAAAATCTTTTCATCAATTCTGTCATGCATTATTGATTGTTAGGATTAATATTCGATTAAATCTATGCTTGGATTTATAAAGTTTATACATGATTATCTTTGATTCTATATCTTTCATTAAATTGTTTACATGGAGTTCTTAGGAAACTTTGACTCTTTGTTATTCAATATGTTTACATGGGATGCTTAGATATCATACTATTAAGTAGAAAAAGAACATACATTAGATTTAATTACTTGGGCTTAATTGTTATATCCATGAGATGACATAAATTGATTTCGAGTTGTCACTCTAAAATTGGGGATTAATTAATAATTAGATAATTACTAATTGAATAGTGGTGGATTCCGAAACCTTGATAATTTTTATCTTTTTGAATTCTCTTTTGTTTTAATTGTTTTCTTAGTTTTATTTATTTATTTTCTCTTGAAACTCAATTTGCTCAACTAGGTTAGAATTAATATTAATTTTAGATTTAAATTAGACTTTTCAATTTATAACAATCCCTGTGGGATCGACCTCGTTACCACTATTCTATTTCTAGATTCGTGCGCTTGCAAGTATAATAAAATTTTTACAACAAGTTTTTGGCACCGTTGCCGGGGATTGTATTAGAAAGTCAGTTTAATCTAGATTGATTTGATTCTTCTACTAGTTATAATTTAAGTTGTCTTTTATTTTTTTAATTAAAAAACACAAAAAAAACTTTTATTTATCTTTAAATTCATTGTTTGACAATTTGATTTCTTTTATTTTTAAATTTCGTTTATTCTCATTATTGTTGGTTTATTTTATTTTTTTTTTCTTTTTTTCTTTGTCTAGTTAGTTTATGAGTGTTTGGGAACGTGATTCAACAAATCGTTTGGTTAAAAGAGAGTCGAAAATTGATAGTAGTCAAGCTAGTTCTTTAGAAGTGATGGATGACCCAAATAGACTATTGCCAATACTTCCACTAGTGCAAGCAGAGAAAACCCTTAGAGAATATTTTTCACCACTTGCAGCCAACCAACCATCTTGTATTGTGTTGCCACAAACTACAGCAACACACTTTGAACTTAAGCCCTCAGTCATTCAACTTTTACCATCTTTCCATGGGTTAGAAAGAGAGGATCCATATTTGCACATTAAGGAATTTCTTGATATATGCTCTACATTTCGTTTTCAAAATTTTAATGATGAGTCAATTAGGCTTCGTATGTTCCCTTTTTCATTAAAAGACAAAACGAAAGCTTGGTTGAATTCGCTTCCTGCTGGGTCTATTACTACGTGGGATAAATTGAGTAATAAGTTCCTCACTAAGTTTTTCCCTATGTCTAAAACAAATGCCCTTAGGAGAGAGATAAGTGATTTTTATCAAAGAGAGGGTGAGCAATTTTATGAGTGTTGGGAAAGATTTAATAATTTACTCCTCAAGTGTCCCCACCATGGTTTTGAAAAATGGAGACTTATACAATGCTTTTATAACAGTTTAACCATGTCAAATCGTCATATGGTAGAGTCTATGAATGGTGGGAGATTTTTGAACCTACATAAAGGGGCTGCATGGGATTTCTTTAAATCACTTTCTGAGAATTCTCAACAGTGGGATTTTTCAAATCAAAAAGAAAAATTATCTCAAGTTTCTAGAAAGGGGTTATATGAAGTTAAGGATGATTTTGATGTGAAATCCACTCTGGCTACGCTTTCTAGGAAAGTAGATGCCTTAGCTCTAAACCAATCAATGATTCATCATCCTAGTGTAGCTAATGAAGTTTGTGCTCTTTGTTCTAACTTGTCTCATTCAGCACAAAATTGTCCATCATTACTAGCCTATCAAAAGGTTTATTCTGAGCAGGTACTGAAATGCAAGTTATGCAACCCAAGAGGGGGGGGTGAATTGGGATTTTAAAATTTATGCAATACGATTCGCACAAAAAATCAATCTAACGCCTTAATGAAATATAGAACAATAAATTCAAACAAGCGTAAAAATAAAAGAGCAAGGGAAGAGAAAAAACAAACACGCGGATTTTTACGTGGTTCGGCAATCCCCGCCTACGTCCACGCCTCCAATCCAACCAAGCTCGAGGATTTCACTATCCGAGCCTCCCAAGGCTTCAAGTTTTTACAATTGACTTCCAAGGTGTCAATGAACCTTTACAACCAAGAGATTATCTCCCCAATCTCTTCACCCCAAGTGTTTCCCACACTTACACACTCACAATTTGATAAGAAATGAAAATTACAACAAAAACTCTCTTTAAGAGTGGATATGCAACTAATAGCTCAAGAATGATTCAGTCAATGATGATTTGCGTTTTGGAAGCTCAATATATTTTGTATGATCTTATATTTGTGTGCATTGGTTCCTAAAATGAAGTTTGAGTTGAGTTTTTATAGTGAAAGCCCAAAAACTAGCTGTTATAGCAAATTCCAGCGCTCAAGCGGTTAGTCGCTTGATTATCCGGCTAGCCGCTCAGGAACAGTGATATTACCGTTATTTTTGAATTTTGCTACAGTAACACTGTTCTCTAAAATTACACTTTAACCCAAAACTTTCTATAATTATACTATAGCCCAAAACGTCAGAAAACTTTATAAATAAGTCCAATTACAGAACCTCTTAAGAATAGTTGTCTTTCCCAAATTTTTTAAAATTATGATATGGCCCCAAAGATTTTATTGTTTCGCACAAAGGTCCTTTTCAACATAATACCCATATTTTTCAAAGTTCTCAAAACCTTTCACTTTAGTCCAAAATATTTATAAATTATAATATGGCCCAAAATATTTCAAATATTTGTAAAAACGTCCAACTCCGAAATTTAATACTTATTAAAATCAAAGATTTCAAATCTTAGCATTTAAGTCCAAATTACTTAAATCCACAAAATACTTTTCTTTATAAAAATAAATTTTTTTAGTTTATGAAAAGTATTTAATTAAATTAATCTATTGAGCTTCTCAAATGCTAAATCAAGTATTAATTAAATCATACCGGCTTTACAAGAATTTGTTGCAATAATTTGTCCGTTGAGCTCTAAACTTTATTCTTGATTTCGCCGTTGTCCGTTGAGTGTCTTCAATCTTGATTTCACTTGATTCACTTGCATAAATATTATCCTTCAAAAACTAGTGAAGATGTGAAATACAATATTTATTATTTTTTCTAAAGACACATGTTTGTTATCATCAAAATTACATTATGTGTAGCCCTTTAGGCTAACAGGTACATGCCTTACAATCATATGAGAAAACCCCCAATAATCCATATTCACCCACATATAATCCTAATTGGAGGAATCACCCAAATTTTTCTTGGAAATAAAATCAACCTTTGTCAAACCAAGGAGGACAACAGTTTAACATGCCCAATCAACAATTTGTCCCTCCTAACCAAGTATATCCTCCTGCCCAACAACCTATGTCTCAATTTGTTGCACCCCAACAAAGAAAGCCTTCTTTAGAGGATACACTTCAAAGTTTCATTCAGTCAACCCAACAAGCTTTTCAGTCAAACACTCAAGCTATTCTAAAGCTTGAACATCAATTGGGTCAATTAGCAACTACTGTAGCGGAGAGAGAAAAAGAAAAATTTCCAAGTCAACCAATTCCTAATCCCAAAGGAGTGCAGGAAGTTGGATCGAGTTCAAGCCATCAGCATGAAGAAGCAAAATCTGTTATGACCTTGAGAAGAGGAAAATTATTTGACAACAAAGTAGAGGTTTAAACAAGGAAGACATCTGAGCCTACTTCTTCAAATCCAGTTCCATCACAGGACTCATCACCAAATGATCCAGAAGAGAGTGGCCCACCAGCTTACATTCCTAAGGCTTCTTTTCCTCAAAGGTTAGCAAAGGTAAAGAAAGAGACTTAAACAGTTGAGATTATGGAAATCTTCAAGCAGGTAAGTATAAACATCCCTTTACTCGATGCTATTAAGCAATTTCCTTCCTATGCCAAGTTTTTAAAAGATTTATGCACTAAAAAGAGAAATTTGCATGTCACCAAAAAGGCATTTTTAACTTAACAAACTAGCAATTTACTTCAATGTAAAATGCCTCCAAAATTTAAGGATCCTGGTTCTCCTACTATCTCATGTGTTATAGGGAACCAATGTTTTGATAAAGCATTATTGGATTTAGGCGCTAGTGTTAATCTCTTGCCTTATTCTGTTTACATGTAGCTTGGACTAGGTGAGTTAAAATCAACTTCCATTGTTTTGCAACTTGCTGATAGGTCAATGAAAATACCTCGTGGTATTATAGAGGATGTGTTGATACAAATTGACAAATTTTATTATCCTATTGATTTTATTGTTATTGATACTCAGCATGTACAAGATCCTAAGAAACACACCCCAATTATTCTAGGTCGTCCTTTCTTAGCTACAGCTGATGCTCATATTAGTTGCAGGACTGGAAACATGCAGTTGTCGTTTGGTAACATGACCATGGAATTAAACATTTTTAATGTTCCCAGGCAGGCACAAGAAGATGATGAAGTCGTTGAAGTAGATATGATAGAAGCATCATTGATGACTCACTTATTTCTAACCACTGTGACAATCCATTAATACCATGCACAACTGACTTTGATTTCTCTGTTGATGTTGATAGTGGTATTGAAGAAGTTAATGCTTTACTTGATTCAACTCTTATCATAGATCTAATTAAGTGGAAAGAAAAGATTGAACCACTACCTCCTGAAGAGAAAAGTGAACCATTCAAGTTGGAGCTACTTCCTAAAAATGTGCAACATATGTCACATTCTGACATGAAAAAGGTGGTTAGATCTAAAGTACTTAAATTATTAGATTTTTATACTACTTCAGATAACTCTCAGGAAAGCTTGGAACAGAAGAGATCAAAGCAGTGCGATATTGAGGAGTTTCATTACCATCATCCTTTTATGGATAAAATGCTCCAATGCTTAATCAATTATGCTTTCTAGTATTTTCTGTATAATTGCTTTGATTTTCACCAAATTCTTATTAATCCTAGTTGATTTGTTGTTTACATTAATTTGTTAGTTAGTATGATTTTTTTTATTTCATTATTTATATTTCTTCTAACGTTTTCTTTTTAGTTGTCATTTTTTTAAGCTTTCCCAGCCCATCCAGGTGTGTTCTCTCCAACTTTCTTTTTATTATTTATGTTTTTTTCTTATTATTATTTTTTTCTTTAATTTGTTTGCATGCATATCTTTTGTTTGTGAAACATTGAGGACAATGTTCCGATTAAGTTTGGGGGTGGGAATAGTGTGTGCTTTGTTTGTTAAAAAAACTAAAAAAAAATTGAATTGAAAATTTTCAAAAATTAAAAAAAAATTGTGTTGTTTTTGTTTTTACGTGAAAAGCCAATGATAAGAATTTGATTGTCAATGAATATGGTTTTTAGAAAGGGTTGAATATTGTCTTAGTTTATACTTGATTCTTGTGTTAGTTCCTCTTGATTGAGATTCTTTAAACCATGAGCACTAATATCAATTCTTTCATAATTTTGACTTGAAATTTGATATTGACGCAGCCTGAGTTGAGAATTTTAGATAGAGTAAATGATTGTTTGTCTTGATTCTTACCTCCACAATACAAAATAGTATACACGGGCGCCAAAGTCAGAAATAGCTACCTATAACCCTTAAGAGTGAAGCTATCCTTGAGTAATTTGGGCCTATGTACTACAAGTATATAGAGGATAATCTACCATGAGAAAAATGCTACCTTAAGGGGTAGAGTGAAAGCTCCTGACTATGGTTAAAAAGAAAAAAGAAAAAAAATCAAATCAAGTGCATGTGCTGGAAAAAATCAAAAGAAAATGCACATAAAAGCCTGTGAAAAAAGAATGGAGATCAAGATGATAAGATTAGTTTGACATACTTTGTTCTTTGTTTGAGGCGAAGGCTGTTGATGTTGAGGATTTTGGGAATGGATTTGATTGTATTGATTTCACACACACACTACAAGAATCGAAAGAGAGATGGGATTGATTATTGAATTAAAGTTAGAACTTTGCCAATATTTGAAAATTTCTTTGAGCTATATAATTTTTACAATCTTTGAGGCTATTTTTCATGTTTTATTTAAATTTTTTCGTTCTTTTGATTTAATGTAATTTAATTTTTTTAAAATGATGTTTGTGGGTATCATCACTGAAGCCCTCACGAGACTATAACTCGTCCACTAGGGCCGTCTAGGGGTTTAAAGGCTTGTTGCATATGCTAAATGCAATCGCGATCACCTGCGAAAGTGGTTTAGTTAGGATTTACTTTTTGTTTCGTTACTTTTATTTTTGTTTTTAGTTTTAGTTTTGCTCGAGGACTAGCAAAATCTAAGTTTGGGTGTATTTGATGAGCATAATTTATATACATATTTTACCCTTAATTATATAATTACTAGTTATTTTTAATTAATTAAATTATTTTATTGAATAGGGGATTAATTGGAGATTATGGATAAAAAAAGATATAAGGGAGCTCAATTTTGGAAGCGTTAATTAATTGATTTCAGAAGCAATTAGACATACATGCATGTGGAAGTGAAGCCGAGGAAACCGAAGCTAGTAAATTAATTGATCTAGCACATGAAGAAGAATTTAAGCATAACATTGGCTTTAGCTTAGTTAAGTTACATGTGCATGGCTTTGTAATATTTGGAAAGCAATTTAAAGGAACCCGCACTTGGCTTTTATAATTGGAAAAGGAATCCTAAATCAATTCTAAGGGTGATCACGTGTGAGGGCTAAAGCAAATAAAAGGGCAAGCCTTTTGGCTTTAAGATTTAAGAGGTGGGGCCTATTTCAAAGATTATAAAAGGGAGTTTTGGCTTTTGGAGAAGGGGGCAGCCGCTAGACGGAAACAAAAGGGTGCAGACGCAAGGTTGGGAGAGGGTATTCGGCAGCAGCAGTAATTCGGGTTCCATGGCTGACTTTATTTTTTGTGTTGCTCTCAATTCAAGTATGTCTAGCTAATTTTCTTATACTGAGGTTAAGGGTGAAACCCTATTCAATGAAATAATTATCTTTTTATTTAATTAATTCCCTATATATGTTCTTTGATGATTATGGTTTTTATTTCACATGATTAATTGGATGTTAATAAAATCTTTTCATCAATTCTGTCATGCATTATTGATTGTTAGGATTAATATTCGATTAAATCTATGCTTGGATTTATAAAGTTTATACATGATTATCTTTGATTCTATGTCTTTCATTAAATTATTTACATGGAGTGCTTAGGAAATTTTGACTCTTTGTTATTCAATATGTTTACATGGGATGCTTAGATATCATACTATTAAGTAGAAAAGGAACATACATTAGATTTAATTACTTGGGCTTAATTGTTATATCCATGAGATGACATAAATTGATTTCGAGTTGTCACTCTAAAATTGGGAATTAATTAATAATTAGATAATTACTAATTGAATAGTGGTGGATTCCGAAACATTGGTAATTTTTATCTTATTGAATTCTCTTTTGTTTTAATTGTTTTCTTAGTTTAATTAATTTAATTTCTCTTGAAACTCAATTTGCTCAACTAGGTTAGAATTAATATTAATTTTAGATTTAAATTAGACTTTTCAATTTATAACAATCCCTGTGGGATCGACCTCGTTACCACTATTCTATTTCTAGATTCGTGTGCTTGCAAGTATATTAAAATTTTCACAACATTAGGTTTGGTTCCTTGGAGGTCAATCCATGCAGAAAATTCTTGAAGTCGAGCAGGCCATTTGTGACGGGGAATGTCATCAAATGTGAACCAAGATGCTGAAAATGGTTTTGTTGAGTGATCAGGAACCGGTGGAGGCATTGATGGCTCTGGTTCTGGTTCTGTTGGAGATGCTTTATTTTCAGCATTAGAAGAATTGTCTTCAACAATAGGTGTGGCAGTTGAAGTGCTTGGATCTTCAGTTTTGTGGCCATTAATATGCTTGTAATGTCAGCATATTCAGATTCAGAGTCAGTGGAGGTACCGACTGAGTTTGTGTATGAGGAAGAGGAAGAGGAAGACGGGTTGGACTCTGATGGGTTTGACTCATACACTGTTTCTGGCTCAGAGGAGTCAGAAGATGTGTTTTGGACAGTATGATAATGATACTGATCCATTGGGCCTTTGACTTTTTTGGGAGGTTCATGAGTGGCGTTTGGTGAATCTTCTGGTGGTACAGGAGGAACAGATGAAGATGAAGTGGCCTTTGACTTTGGTTATGAGATCTTGACTTTAGATTTTGATTTTTTGGGTGAAAATGGCTTTGGTTGAGGAGTTGGTTGAAGGTGTGAGAATCCAAAGAACTTATTGTAAACAGGTTGTTGAGGTTTGGATGGTGTGTAGAAAGGTGCATAAGTTTTAAAGATCGGAGGAGGTACTGGTGGGGTTTGCGTTTGAGTAAAAAGGAAAGGTCGAGTTTTTTCAGCATCAATTCTTGTCAATTCAGCTTTAAGCTTTCTAATCTCTGCTTCTTTTTTATTAAACTCTGGACCCCAAATGTGGTTGTTGATCATTCGTCTGAGATCGGTGTCTAGTTCAGAGATACGATCTTGTAGATGTATTTACATCTAATCAAGACGATTGCTGATTGAATCAACTTTAGTTTCAGTCTGAGAGACTTGACTGACAACGCGATCAATTTTCTTACCGAGCTATTGAAGAGTTTGATTCTGAGCATTGGCATTTTTGGTTTGCCAGTTTAAAACAGCTTCATATTGTTTTGGCTCTTCAGGTTGCCCAGAGGCCGTAATTTGGGATTGGACAAAAGGTTTTGAGATAACTCTAGTTTGTGTGTCTGTCTATTTTTCAAGTTGAGGGAATGATTCCTCATAAGATTGGCTTGAAAACATTAGGCATGATCTTATTTGGTGAATAGGAGGTTTGGGATTTGGTGAAGGTTGTGGAGGAAAGGATTTGCAAGATGTTTTTGGATAAGAAGGTTTTTTCTTTTTCTTTTTCTTTCTCCTCATAACTTCCAGTTCGTCATCAACATCCGTGTCGTCCAAGCAAGGACAATCGGGATTGCACATATGGGCTTCAGGAACATTCCATAGAAAATGACTATTGATTTTGTCAGGATGTACAGGATACCCTTCAAATGCGAAACCATGAATGGAAAGTTTCTTTTCTTGACCAGTTTGAACTGCTGTAATCATAGCAGTGTAGGAAAGCTGTGAAGTGTCTGAAACAGGCTTGGTTTCAGGTGTTTGAAAAGATAGTTTGACTTGACCATTTTGTCGTCTTTCAAACGTAACTTCTGTTGATTGAACTGGTTTAAAATTTTAGTCGAAATGCTCATAATCAGTTAACCATTCAAAAGGCATAAGTTTAAGCAATTCTTGTTTCTGGATTTGTTTGGGTATTTGGATGATGGTTGGAATTGTGTCTGTGTTTGCAAGAATCATTAATGCATCAGATGTAGTGTGTGGTGCAGGAAGATCTAGTGCATGATTCTGTAATCGATACATTATTTGGTGATGGAGGGTTGCAATTTTTGATGTGGGTGTTTGTTCTGCTCCTTGGAGCTGGATTTGGACCTTAAGGGTCGTGGGAAGGCTGGGATCCTCAAGAGAGAGGTTGAAATTTAGGTAAAAGGTTAACAAGACATTGCTAGCATAGAGTGTAGTCAGGATGGTTCCTATAACAGCGTGTTGGTACTGTTTGAACCTGGTGTCTAAGAGAGCAATTCTGGATGTAACAGGTAAACCTTTTTCGCCATGGAGGGTGAGGATCAATCTTACACCGCCTAGATGGAGATGCGTATACCCTTCTCATTTTCAGTTGGCAACGAGATCTGGGGGTATTTCTAAAGTGACATACTGCTCACTTTGAGGGGCTTGCAAAGTGCACTGATCTAGTCTAGAAGACTGGATATATTCTTTTGGCAGTGGACGTTTTGTAGTGATCAGGGTTCGGATACTTCGGGTAAGAGAAGTTTTTTGTTTGTAGAGGTTGTAGGGACTCATGATGGGGAACTGAGATTCATTGATTTGGGCAGACTCAGGGATATAGGAATATTCAACAAGGTTCTCAATTTTAGAGGCTATGTGTTTGGAACATGACTTTGGAAGAGATAAAGTAGAAGAAAGAGAGATATGAGATGAAGACGAGGAAGGAGTTGAAATTGAAGATGAAGATGTTTCCATGTTTGGTTAATCTTCTTCTAGGAGATCAAATAATATTCCTCACTAGTTTTGGAGTCCGCTACAAACAAATGTTCTTGTCTTACACAGATACATTACGTCTGTATGCCCTTTCCGAAACACCATCTCCATACAGCCATATTTCACAGAAGTTCCTAGAATTTTGTCCATAAAATCATTCCTAGTTCCACCATCCTTCACCTCTTTGGAAAAATGAACAATTCTTCATTCACCTTCCTTTCAAACTCAATGAAGACATAAACCCTACAAAAGCATCACACCCGAGTATATCTCCTTCAGACCTCCTACTTGCTAAGAAAGAATGTTCTCAATTGCTTCAGCAAGGTCTTATTGAACCTACTGCTTCAGATTGGGCTTATCAAGCCTTCTATGTTGAAAAACGATCTGAATTAGTTCGTGGTAAAAAGAGGTTAGTTATTGATTACCAAATGCTTAATTCTTTCCTTAAAGATGATAAGTTTCCCCTTCCAAAAATCCAGACTCTGTTTGTCCATCTTCAAGGGGCTCGTATCTTCTCTACGTTTGATTTAAAAACTGGTTTTTGGCAACTTGGTATTTCACCAGTTGACCGTCACAAAACTGCCTTCTGCATCCCTGATGCCCATTATCAATGGACTGTTATGCCTTTTGGTCTTAAGGTTGCTCTTTCATTATTTCAAAAAGCCATGACAAAAATCTTCAGTCCTATCATTCATCATGCTTTGGTATACATTGACGATATCTTATTATTTTCTTCTGACCATGAGAGCCACCAGAAGCTCCTTTTGGATTTCTTTTATATTGTACAGGAACACAGAATCATGCTTTCTGAAAAGAAAAGCAGCATAACAAAGGAATCAATTGACTTTCTTGGTATGGTGATTAAAGATGATCATTATCAACCTAGTTCACACATTGCAACTAAATTATTAAAGTTTTCGGACACATATCTCAACAAAAAGTAGATCTAACAATTCCTTGGGATTGTTAATTATGTCTGTGATTTGATCCCTAAAGTTACAGTCCACACAAGCCAGCTGTCCCGCATGCTCAGAAAACAGTGCCCCCCATGGGGACGAGCACAAACAGACGCCGTCCAACAACTAAAGGTGATAGCCCAGTCACCTCCTCCTCTCCGAATTCCCACAACTGGACAACGCATTCTACAGACTGATGCCAGTGATGATTACTAGAGTGTCATCTTTCTTGAAGAGATAAATGGTGTACGTCACTTCTGTGCCCATGCAAGTAGACAATTCAAAGACTCTGGAAAGAATTACCATGTGATCTACAAAGAGATTTTGGCGGTCAAGTATAGAATCAAAAAATTTAAATTTCATCTAATCAGCTATAAATTCCTTATCAGCATGGACAACTCTTCTTTTCCTAGAATTTTTTACTTTAAAAATAAGCTGCTCCCTGACAAACAACTGCTTAGCCTCAAAAACTGGTTTGCTAAATATGATTTTACTGTCCAACACATAAAAGGCAAACAGAACCTCATCCCAGACTTCCTTACACGTCCGGCTATAAATAAACCCTAACTTATTTCCTCTATTCATACCATCCCAGTTATAGCCATGAACCGTCAACTTCCTTTGAAAGCACTCAACCAGAGAACTTTCCCCATGAACATTTCTTTTCATTCAGCTTACTAAATCCAAGACTTTGCAAAGAAATTCCTTTACCGGTATTTCTTCAATGTCCAGAGCAAAAAGCCTGGTCGTTTTCCTTCCCTCTGTATGGAAAACTTGTTTCTCACAGGTCTTACCCTCTCTTCCTTAACCATCTGCGAATATGAGTTATGGTACATATGGTGCCTCATTACCCTGTATGCTACAAAACTGATCTTTCCTGTCCAATCAGTCCTCCGCCATCTCACCACTCCTGAATTCTCCCCAGACCTTCTGTGAACTCTCCTTGAATGGTATTCCTCACTCACGTGGTGGCGTAAGCAACTAAAAAATTTGTGTACTTTTCACAGATTAGACAAGATGCCAAAACAAGAAGCAGACATGTTCACTGCAGTCTTCATCGTTCATAGACCTTACTTCCAGCACCTAGAAACAAGAGACTTTTGGACACAAGATATAGCCTATGAATGGAAAACTTATCCCCATCCTTATACCCTCATCCATGATACATTTGTCACCTCTGTTATTAAGTCATACCTAATGGAACTCAACAATGTTCAGCCACCTGCCACAAACATGCCCCACAACTCTGTTGGACCATCACACACCTTGAAAATTGTCCCAAAGACACAGACTTGTACTCTAGGTTCCAGTTCAAGTCCTCAAGGAATCCTTGTTATGGAACAACGTCCTGATTACACTAACGTCTTATTCCAAGACGCTCAGGATCCATGGGAAGATTTTCAGTCTCTTCTCCATACTGAAAATCCCCATTACACTGTCACGGACCCAGATCCTCCTGCTACATCAGCCCTAAAGGAAATGACTGACGCTGAGGAAGAAGCCTATCTGCAAGCTGAAGCTTATCTTGATCACAGACAAATCCGTCTTGCCAAACGCCAATAAGAAAAAGAAACCGGTGACGTGTCTCCATCACACTACCCATCCACTCCATGATTGCTGCCACGCATGGGAGTCTTTAGCTTTTACTTTTCAAAAGTTTGCTTTAATAATTAGACAAGGGTATTGTCTTGTCTAAAGGATGTTTTTTGCTTTTCCTTTTTGGTTTTGGCGTGATGTGCTTTAATCATTCTGCTTTTGTAAAAGATAAGGGCCCCACCTTATCTTTCCTTCCTCGAGATCTCTATATAAGAATCTCTCTATCCTTTTGTAAGGCAGGAGTTAATCAGAAATAAAATTAAGTTTTCTTCACATCATGTTTCCCTAAAACCTTTTCTCTCTTCTAGGAATCAAAGAAATTATTTGGGTTAATAATGATACGCTCACCTCTAAACTTTCTAAACTGAGTATGCTCTGCACTTGCCTTAAGCCTAAGGATCCTGTGAATCAGAAAGGTTCTGTTTTATCCTCCAAAACCGATTTTTTGTAGAGCTCTTTTCGGGCTGAGTTAGGCCCGGGCCAAGTTGTTTCCTTAAAGATGATAAGTTTCCCCTTCCAAAAATCCAGACTCTGTTTGTCCATCTTCAAGGGGCTCGTATCTTCTCAAAGTTTGATTTAAAAGCTTGTTTTTGGCAACTTGGTATTTCACCAGTTGACCGTCACAAAACTGCCTTCTGCATCCTTGATGCCCATTATCAATGGATTGTTATGCCTTTTGGCCTTAAAGTTGCTCCTTCATTATTTCAAAAAGCCATGACAAAAATCTTTAGTCCTATCCTTCATCATGCTTTGGTATACATTGATGATACATCATCTATAACTTACATCAACCTAAAATTAACGTTTTTTTAATGACTCAATTGTTGCTTGTCAAACAATTAAAAGGTTGTGGAAAACTACTTTTGAATCAATTGTAAGTTACATGTAATGTAGTTAATGTAACTTAGTAGTTGCCAAGATTATAATAAACTCAAGGCACATAAATAAAATCAAATTCATAAGACTATACTTCTCTCCAAGCACAAAATTAGAAAGTTTCAAAAGTCTTAAGTTTAGTGAAATGAACTCTCCTTTATTTGAAAATGGGATATTAGAGAATATATCTAATAGGTAAAAAAAAAAATTAAAAGAGCGACATTATAATTAATAATATATATCATAATTGAGTTTAACTTAAATTGAGTATATTTGTGAGAAACAATAATTATTAAAAACATAATAATAACAAACTTAGTAGTTCAAATTCATTATTTGTATCATTAGTTATGTGTCATGCATCATTAATTGTTGTGTGCAAGGTGTTAGCTAACTTTGTTATTTATTGTTTATGTGCAAATTTTATAATCTCTATCAATGAGTGACTCGTCATTTACGATACAAACTATGTAAAGTGTAATATTACTCTTCATAGTATTCATACTAACTATAATATTATGTGTGAAAAATAACGGATGCAGTGTTTAAACCCCACTCACATTGATTGGGAGGGAATTATGTTACTGTTAGGTTATAATTAAAGAAAAATTAACTATAATGACATTGAGTGTTCTTAGAACATTAATCACAACTCCATATCTATAATATTTATTATGTAATAAACATTCAAGGTTGCATGAAATAATTTTAAACATTATATTAATTTCTATAAGATAAATTGCATAATAAGTTGTATGCATATTGCTTAAAGTATCAAATTAATATTCCATATGATGATGCTTTATATTTGTATAAAAATTAATTTTGCTAAATTAATATCAATATAATTTGATGAATAACTTAAAAAGAAAATTAAAGTTTCCAATTTAACATTGTTCGTGTTAAATTGAGGGGAGTCTTTGATAATTTTCTAATTTAATTACTTATATTTTGAATTTATGTAAAGCACAAGTACCCATTTGATATTTACTGTTGATAGTTGCCATCTATCAATAGTTCACCCTCACCGCCGATTTCGGTGGCCTGATTTAATTACAAAATGTCTCAACCGTGGGATGGCCTCGCAAGAAATCTAACGGTTTATGAATTTTAAATAAAAAATTCAAAAACAGCTGTATGTGATCCAGCGTTGTATTACAGGCGGAGCGTAACATTGTATTAGGTAAAGCCTTTGGCTTCCTAATGAAAGACAGACGCAGAAACGAACAGAGTTTTGAAGAATTAGAAACTGTGACTGATTGACAGCGGATTCATTCGGTTTTATTGTTCTCAATCTTTTTATATCATATTCAATAAAATAAATTATTTTTTATCCAATTAATTATCTATTTGTGTACTTTAATATTAATGATTCTTATATCACATATTTAGTTCCAATTTATTTAATCTTTTCATCAATTTTATCATGCACTATTGGTTGTTAAAATTAATATTTAACTGAACCTCAACTTATTTCTATAAAATTTATGTGATTATCTTTGATTCTGTATCTTTCTTTAAATTATTTGCATAGAATATTTAAGAAAACTTTGACTTTTTATTACTTAATATTATTTATATGAGATACTTGGATTTCATAATATAAAAACTTAAAACTTAATTATTATATTCATAAGTAGATATAAATTGATTTCAAGTTGTCATCCTATAATTGAGAATTGATTGATGATTAGATAATTATTAATTTGAACTATGGTGGATTCTGAAACCCTGGTAGCTTCAATCTTTTGATTCTTGTGTTAATTTACTCATTTTAATTTTACTTGCATTTTTAGCTTAAATTTCTTCAAAAATATTTTTTTTTGCAACTAGAGTAGAGTTATAATTAACTTAAAATAAGTTTAATTTTCCTAAAACCTGACAATTATGGTGAGTCCAACCTTATTATTACTATACTACACTTCAGTAGGCTCATGGACTTACAAGTGCATTAAATTTACATAACAAATTTTTAGCGTCGTTGTTGACAACCTAATAAAAAATTTAGTGGCTTTAGTTCTAATTTAAGTTGTCTTTGTTTTAAGTAAAAATAAATAATTTTTTTTAAAATGTTGGCCGATTGTTACAAATTTTAGGATATCCGTCAGTTACAGGCATAATTTCTTCACTTTATTATTTTATTTCTTTATTTGATTTGTGGCGTCAATTTATTTATTTTTTTAATTTTATTAATGTTATTTTGTTAGTTTGCGTAAAGTAGTGCTTATTTGTAATTTTAGTTGTGTGTTTGGCTTAGGTCACGTGTCTTAAAGTTCTTAGCTTAATTAATTTCCGTTTATTATTTTACTCTACTTTTATTTGTTTTATTTTTATTCAGTTGTAGCTATATTTTATTTTTTGTTGTCCTTTAATTTCTTTTCTTTTTATTGTTTCCGTTCTCAGTCATAAAGTTTAATTTTAAAGTAGTGCAACGTAGCAAGACGAGTTTTTAACTTTTTTGTTTATCTTCTTAGTAGTAGTCTTTAATAGCAATACATTCAATTTATTTTGTTTTTCTATTATTTTAACAGATTTTATTTTTATTGTTTTGTGTGATTGTATGCTTGGCCATAGGTCTTTATTGTGTGATTTAGAACCTATAGATAGTGAAATTGAGAATACTTTCCATTGAAGAAAGTAGCTACTTTCAGGAATAAACTTAACCAAATTGAGGATATTATAATGGAAGATAAAATGGATGAAGAACCATGAGAAAATTCTTTTAAAGATTAATTTGGATCATAACCTAATCTCAACACGTCATGCATTTAATATCCAGATGTTGCTGATAGGAGTTTTGAAATAAAGCCTAATATCTTTAGTTGTCTTCCATCTTTTTATGGTTTAGATTATGAGGATTTTACAATCATCTAAATGATTTTTATGTTGTATACCAAACTTTCAAGTATGAAATTTTCCTGCAGATGATGATAAAGCTTCGTTTGTTTCCATTATGTTCAAAAGATAGAGCTAAATCATGGTTTAATACTTTGGTAGCTAATAGTATTATATCTTGGGAAAGAATGTGTTATATTCTAATTTGTATTATAAGCAATTAAGAAGGAAAACATGATTATTCAAGAGAACCGTTCTCTAAAAAAACAAAGCATTAATTCGGTGATTAACTTCCTCCTTCATTCACTTTTCTAATTTAAATATAACACATGTTACATGACAATGTAACTTACAATAACTGAATAAAACTGCTAAAAGATAATAATTAAAACACAAATACCTTCCATCACAACTCATTAACATTCACTGACTCAACTATTGAAACTCCTAATGGAACGCCTAATCAATTCTCACGTAAATAACATGCATGAATAAATAAAGCAGCCAACTCACACGTAAACTACATGCATAAATAAATTAGTCTCACATCATTCCAGCCCCCTTGGAATGAACCTTGTACGCAAGGTTGAAATCTGGGTAACTCCTTTAAAACCACCATTTGTTCTTCCAAGTGGCATCCTCAAATGACAGACCTTTCCATTTAATTAAAACCTCAGTCTTCGGTCTTATCTTTAGTAATAACTCTAGTATCAAGTACAACTTCTGGTTGGGGCATTACCTCTAGATTATCTGATAAGGGAGGCAGATGTTGCTCAATAGTCATTAGACTGCCAATCTTCTTTTTCAGGTTCGACACATGGAATACATTATGTATTTTTAAGCCAACCAGAAGATCCAACTTATAAGCAATTGGACCAATTCGTGCTAGAACTTGATAAGGACCAAAAAACTTGGGTGCTAACTTGAGAGTTCTTCGCAGAGTAACTGACTACTAGCGATATGGTTGGAGACGAAGAAAAACCCAATCACCAACAGCAAATTCTCGCTTACTATGATGTTTATCAACCTGAAACTTCATTCAATCCTATGAGAGCTGAAGATTTTGCTGTAGTAACTTAAGAATTTCATCTCTAGACTTAAGTGTCATCCACAGCTAGAACTTTAGTAACTCCTGGAGTATAAGACAGTAGAGATGGAGGTTTGATTCCATAAACAACTTCAAATTGAGTGATTTTGGTAGAAGAATGAACAAATGTATTATAACAATGTTCAGCCCAAGCAATCCAATCCATCCAACGAGTCGGGTAATCCCTAGTAAAACAATGAAGGTACTGTTCAAGAGTACGATTCAGCACTTCAGTTTGTCCATCGGTCTGAGGATGGTAACTTGAACTCATACAAAATTGCATCCCTTGCAGTTTAAACAGCTCTGTCCAAAACTTGCTAGTAAACACATGATCCCTATCACTAACAATAGATTTCGGAAGACATCAGTCCATATTGACTTAGGAATACTCAAGGGCTGTAGAAGACCTGCCAGGATACAATTTTCGACTTTGCATCTTTGACAAGTATCGCATTCTTTAATGTAGTCTTTGTTGGGGAAAAGATCTTCCAGGTTATGACTCAGGTTTGATCTGCACTTGACGTGTGGGCACCTTTATCACTACCAAAGCAACTAGCACGAGAAAATTTTTCTCTCAACAATGGAGAGAAAAATATTTTTCTCTGATCTGTATAAAGTGGCTTTTTTCTTTTTTTTAGAGAAAATAAGCCTTATATATCTCCCTTTAGTGAAAACCCTAAGCTCCAAATAATGCCCACTTTTAAAACTCACGTTACTTTTCTTTTAATAAGGGACCCACCATGTAAAATAACATAAGGCCCCTTACACATAAGCTAATTAAATGGAGCCTCCCACTAAATGATATAATTAGTCTTTTGACCCAAATAGCTAGTTATCTTACTTATTAATCCAGTAGTGGTGCAGTCAATTAAATGAGCTAACCCGGGGATCATTTGGGAACATACAATAGTGGCTACAATAATTAGGCCTGTAATTAAACTAGCCCAATTATTTAATTCCAAATCTACTCCACTAAAAGATTGGAACTGACTTCCATAATTGTATGCTCGAATAATAATTCGTCCCAAGCTACGTTGATTTCTTTACTGCACAATCCTTTGTACCACATCGTTAATTAAATTGATATCTCAACTGTCCAATCAATTTAATAACATCTTATTCCTTGATCCTTACTGGTTTTCTCTAATGATCATTTTCAACATACTAAATATGTTGACACACTCTGGCTAGAGAATTCTATGATCAAGTGCCGAAAACCTATCAAGAGATGTGTTGTACAAATTCTATATTGTTAATCCATAACTCCAATACTCATAATTGCTCCCACCAAGATACCGGGTAATCTTGACCACAAGGATGTGTCGTGCCCATTGGTAACTCAAATGGAATAACAATTACAATCAAGAAATCATAATTAACTCAAGATTAAGATTACAGTAAAATCAACGCCTATGAGATTTAATAAGTATGAAAGTTATTACAAAGTTAATTAAATCTCATATGTGATCCTGTTCAATGTAGTCGTACTACATCAATAAATTCATACATGATTAAGACAAATCATTCAATGAATTTATTACAGTCTATACCTAAATAAAGTGCCCAACGTTATTTATCAAATGCGAACTAAATTTATTTAATCATAAGATAACTTGTATTTGTGTCTTCTGTGAATCCACATGGTGATCACATAAATACATATAATATGATTAAATGGACTTTAATACAAATATTAATGCAATTAAGATATTTGAATAAAATACCTCATTAATTTTATTAATCAGAAAAAAATGTTTATTACAATTAAATAAACACATATGCTTTTAAAGAGCATATTTTCTCAACAGTCTTTAATACTCTCTTGCACATGTTGCCAATGAAAAGAACTTTGAATCCTGGCTAATGATTTATGAAGCCCATAACGACCTCCAGTGGTGAAACATGAGAGGAGGCTAAAATTTTTGGAATTAAAGAATAAGGGCTTAGTAGGATATGATTTTTATATAGCCAAACTCTATCTCTTTTGACATATTTTTGTGAACCCAAAGGAAGAGAATCTACAGTTACTGCAAGTTTGGTATAAAAAGGATCAAACAAGACTTATTGTTTTAAGTTTTCCCACCAATCAGCCACAGGCATAGAGATAGCAACACAATGGAATTCAGCCTTTCTAGAGAGTGAGTTAGCAGCAGAATTTTCCTTCCCCTTTTTATATTCAACATTGTAATCAAATCTCATAAGTTTCGGCAACCATTTTTGTTGATACAGAGTGATTATCCTTTATTCCAAGAGATATTTCTGACGACATTGATCCGTATGAACAAGAAAAGGTTTGCCTATGAGATATGGCCTCCATTTTTGGATAGACTTCCCCAAAGCTAACATTTCCTTTTCATAGTAGAAAGAGACAAAGCACTTCCTTTAAGAGCGTAACCGAAATAAGCTATTGGCCTCCTTTGCTAAATCAAAACCGCTACGATTCCAACCCCACACGAATCACACGTAATAACAAAGTCTTTTGAGAAATCTGGAAGAACTAAAACAGGGGTTTTGAAAGAGCTTCCTTTAAAAGATTAAATGCTTCTTCTGATTCCATCATCCAATGAAAGTTATTTTTTTGTAATAACTTCGACAAAGGTGTTGCGATAATACAATAGTTTTTTATGAACTTCCTGCAGTATCCACTATCTAGCCAACCCAAGGAACCTCCGTAATGCTTTAACTAAATTTGGCCGTAGCCAATCAAGTATGCTCTGTATTTTAGTTGGATCAACTGACACCCTTTTCTATGATATAAAGTGACCCAAGTAATCAACTTCCAACAAGCCAAAATGGCATTTTGATTTCTTTGCTTAGAGCTGATTATCCTTTAAGACTGAGAGAGTTGTTCATAGATGCTATAGATGATCAGACCATGTGGTATTGTATATCAAAATATCATCAAAGAACACCAATATAAATTGTCGGAGATACGGTTTAAAGAGCTCATTCATCAAACTCTAAAAAGTAGAAGATGCATTGGACAGCCTAAAAGGCATTACAAGAAATTTGTAATGGCCCTCATGGGTGCGAAAAGCTGTTTTAGGGATATCGGAATCCACCACCCGAATTTGATGATACCCGAACCGCAGATCAAGTTTAGAAAAAAATCTAGCTCCATGTAGCTTATCCAATAATTCATCGATCACTAGAATGGGAAATCTGTCTTTGATGGTAATGTTGTTCAAGGCATGATAGTCAACACACATGCGCCGGTCTCTATCAGCCTTACGAACCATTAAAACTGGACTAGAGAAAGGACTGCGACTTGGACGAATGATACCTGTTTTTAGCATTCTTGCACCATCTTTTCAATTTCAAATATTTGATAATCAAGATATCGATAGGGTCGAACATTAATAGGAGCACTGCCTTTAAACAAAAGAATATGATGGTCATGGGATCTACTTGGTGGTAATCCCTAAGGTTCTTCAAAGACCTCGGCAAACTCATCCCAAAGTGTTTGCATGTCTGTTGGGATTGGTTCCAATCCATTTTGTAAACTTAAAGTGGCAATCTAAAGCAATAATCCTCGTTCCCCCATTTTCATAATTTTATCACCTGCAATAACTTCTAATTCTGTAAGAGTGAGTCTCAATATTTTATGATTGTGGGTTTTGTCAGTGAACACCATAGTCATTTGCTGGAAATCCCATTTAATTGGTCCTAAGGAACGAAGTCATTGAACACAAAGTACGGCTTCACATCCAGCAAGTGGTAGAATAAAAAAATTGCTTTAACCTGTACACCTTGAATTGAGAGAGAGAGCTCTAAACATACTCCATCACAATTCAACTTGGTACCATTAGCAACCGTAACTTGAAAGTGATTATCTTTTACGACTAGAAGCCGTAATTTTGAAACCAAATAAGGGTCAATGAAATTGTGTGTACTACCACTGTCTAATAAAATGGTGATATTGGTTTTACGCAAAACACCTATTACATGCATGATATGAGGATGGCTAAAGCCAATCATAGCATGAAAAGATATCTCAGGCTCTGCTTGTTTTTCAGGAAATTGTTGGTGCAAGTCACTAGCAATTTCTTCAGGTGCCTTGGCTTTCTTCATCTAAAACCTCATCATCTTCATAAGATGCTTCAATCATGAATAGGCAAGGAGTACGACACTTATGCCTAGGAACAAACCTGTCATCACAGTAGTAACATAATCCACGATCTCACCGATCATTTGCCTCGCTTGGAGTCAAACGTTTAAAAGTTGATGGTGGTGTGGCATTAAGCCGAGTTCCCGAAAACCCTGTACTCAAAGTACACATTCTAGGAGAACTAGGAGATAAAGAACGAGGTATGAGATTTTTTTTGCGGAGGTTGTACTTTTCATCAACAAGCCTTGCAAGACTTATGGTAGTGGACAACGAACGAGGTCGCTTCAACTTCACTTGCAATCGTATCTTATCTTTTAATCCCCTAACAAATAAGCCTACTATAAAGGGCTTAGGCAAATCATCCACCAATTAGGAAAGTTTCTCTCAAGCTCTTCTTGGTAAGCATAACAATTGTTCGCTGTCTTAATTGGGATAAAGCCTCTGCTGCATCATCACATTTTGTTCGTTCGAATCTTTTGAGAAGAGCGAGTGAAAACTCAGCCCAAGTGACTGGGCCCTTGGTTTTTGTCATCCACCGATACCATTGAAGCGTTGCTCCTTCAAGATGGAAAGATGCGAGTTGCACTTGCTGCTCCTCTGCAATATTCTGATACTCAAAATATTGTTCAGCTCGATAAATCCATCCATATGGGTCTACACCATCAAAATTTAGAAAGTGCAACTTGAGCCATCACACAAGGTTATTGTCTACATATTTTATAGAAGAGCTAGATGATTCAACAATTTGTGAGTGATCCCTTGGCATTGAATGGTTGCCAACATTTGTGCTGACTTGATCATATTGAATACTCAATTTATCACACATGGATGTCAAATTTTGAAGTTTGCCAAGGACTTCTTGCATGATTGCATCTTGATTCTCAATCTTCTTGGTAATAAAAGCTTTAAAGTCTCCATCTTTCTTTTGTCCAGTAGCATCAACCATGGAACGATTGCTCTGATACTAAATGTTATGTTCTTATTTGTATTATAAGTAATTAAGAAGGAAAACATAGTTAATCGAGAGAACCGTTCCCTCTAAAAAAAATTAATTCAGTGATTAACTTCCTCCTTTTTTCACTTTTCTAATTTAAATATAACACATGTTACATGACAATGTAACTTACAATAACTGAATGAAACTACTAGAATATAATAATTAAAATACAAATAACTTCCATCACAACTCACTAACATTCACTAACTCAATTATTGAAACTCAAACTAATGGAACGCCTAGTTGATGCAGAGCAAGAAATTGAAGAAATCCTGATTATATTTAAATGTATCATATTTAAGAATATTTTAATTAATTTGTATTATAGTTTAATTTGGTTTCTTATTTAGAGTCTTATTGTTTAGGCATTGCATATTTGAGTAATATTCCTAATTTAGGTATAAGTCTTATTAAAATAGGTTTTATAATCAAATTAGGATAAGTCTCTTAGTTAGTATAAATAAGTATCTTTTGTAGCTTTTACAAGCAGAGAATTTTGAGTTCAATAATATTTCAATTTTCAAATCTCTTTGTGAGTATTTGAACAGTTAATTCTCGGTATTCTGCGGAATCAACGAGTCTTAATCCCTAAATTTGCGGTATTCTTTTGAATCAACGTGAATTTAGTTGTTCTTTTTTTCCGGTATTCTCTAGAATCAACGGAATATTTTGAACATTAAACTTCCGCTGCTTTAGTTTGGTATCAGAGCTAAAACCGGGTCTCACCAATCTAACTCCATCTACCACCAAACCTTTCCTTTTTTTCCTTTTTTGTTTTTTCCGTTTAGTTTATAAAAAAAAAAACCAAACAACACCAAAAAAGCATAGGAAAAAAAAAAGAAAAAAATTATATCATGAAATCACAACATCGACGTGAAGATTTCATCTTGAGAGATGTTTTAGTTCAGATGTTGAGGATTTTGCATTCAATTTCTCAAGATTTAGAGAAAATTCGAGATAGAAACTCTTTACCCATAAAGCATGCATGTGGATTTGATGAAGTTGTTCACGATGATATTTGTTATGAAGATAATGAGGAAAATGGTTGTTGAGTGTTAGAAAGTGCATATTTATAAAGGAGAAAATCGTTATTTTACATATCAAGTCTTACTAACAACCTTTACTTTTATGAGTTTAAGTTTCTTGTAATTTAATTATGTGTGTTTTATTTTAATTAAGTATTTTATTATTTTAGGGGCATCATTGTCATTTCACAATAAACGAGAGATCAAATGGAAAAACGGACATCATTTTTGAACTCAGGACGTTCGAAAACCTTAGGAGGAGCATAAAAAGAAAAATCGCACTGTTCACATATACGGTACTATTCACATGTACGGGTACTATCTACGTTACTGTTCACGGCACTGTTCACATGTACGGATCGATGACGTGGCATTGACTGATGACGTGTCAAGATCCTGTTGGACTAAAATTCTCATGTACTGTTGATGGTGACGTGGCAGCATATTAGTGGACCAAAAAACGCGCGTACGATACATGCAACACATGGGATTATTTACTGTGCAAACCGCGTTACTGTTTAACCCGTGTGTAAACCGCGTTACTGTACAAATAGTGGCTAAACCGCGTACTGTTCACGCGTACTGTTGACTTTACTGTTGACTGATGACGTGGTGAAATCCTGAGCGTCCAAACTGTTTTTAATCCGATGACTATGATTTACTCGATGTATCTATAAAAAGGGGGCCTCCCCCCCCCCCTAATTTGGCACCTCTGAATCCATTTTTGGACTCCATTTTCTGTAATTCTCTCTCTATCTTGTATTTTCTACGTATTTTAATAAATTTCCATTTTGCCCCTAGTTCAACTATGAGTGGCTAATTTTCTTTCAAGCTTGGGTTGAAGGTGAAGTCTCAACATGTGTCATGGGCTTTATTTGGTAAATTTATTTTCTCTTCCCCTCTAGTTTTTGTGGATGTTTTGACTTCTCGTTGACAGATAATAATAATCTTGTCTAGTACCGCCCTGGTTTCACCGGCTCCCTAGAATAAGATTATTATTATTTGGCACGATAAGCCCTTAGCACCATATTTATTAGAGCGTGGTTCATGAGGTGTGGATTCCCCCCTCATGATTTAATTGGTATTAACATGGAATATTTAGCCCATGATGCATGTTGATACGGATCCAGATACCCAAGTGTGTCATTTCAATAGAATTCTCTTCAATTTATTCTTGCAATTTCAATTCCAATTTCAGAATTTATTTTTGCCATTTTAATTTAAGTTTTAGCATATTCCAAATCAAATCCAACCACCCATTTACAAAATTAATTCTATATATAATTAAAATCCACCTCCTCGTGGGATTGACACTCGTCACCATTAATCTACACTACAATAGATTCGTGCACTTGCGAGTTCAATAAAATTTGCACAACAAGTTTTTGGCGTCGTTGCCGGGGAGGTAAGTAATTTTAATTCATAGAATTAAATTTTGTTAATATTTCCATTTAATTATTTTCTTGTCTTTAAAAAAGAAAAAAAAAGTGAACCTACATTTAGAGGTTAGTATTTCTTTTCTTTTTTTCTTCTTTAAATTTTGTAATTTAATTTTCAAGTTATTTTTTTTATAATTTTTATTTATCTTATTACTTTATTTTTAATTAATTTATTTCACGTATTTTTTGTTTTGTGTATTTTTATAGTAAGGTTGTAATAACGCAATAAGGTTAGTATCGTAATTTCTCCTTCTTCTTTAGTTTTATTTGTTTTGTTCCTATCTTTATTTTTATTTTATTTATTTTGTTCCCATTTATTTTTGTGTTTCTTGCATGCATGGTCGTAGGTCATTATTACCTAATCTTGAACCTATAGACCTTGAACTTGACAAAACACTTCGCACACACAAAAACGTTAAAAATAAAATGGATTTACAAGCACCACAAGAGAGGCCATTTAAGGATTACTTTAGTCCTTTAGCCAATTTGAGCACATCATGTATAAGGTACCCAAATGTAGCTGCTAGGAGTTTTGAACTAAAACCTAGTGTGCTAAATTGTCTCCCCACGTTCTATGGCTTAGAAAATGAGGACCCATACAATCATTTGAATGATTTTCACGCTATTTGTCAAACATTCAAATATGAAAATTTTTCAGACGATGATGTAAAACTTAGATTATTCCCATTTTCTTTAAAGGATAGAGCTCGTTCATGGCTTAATACATTACCTGCTAATAGCATTTCATCATGGGAACAAATGGTTACAAAATTTTTAAATAAATATTTCCCAGTGCATAAAACAAAAGCTATTCGCAGGGAAATCTCGGAGTTTATCCAGAGAGATGACGAGCAGTTTTTCGAAACATGGGAGCGATTCAATGGGCTACTCTTGAAGTGTCCACATCATGGGTACGAGAAATGGCACCAATGCCAATACTTTTTGGAGGGATTATTGCCGAATGTGCACGAATGGCTAATGGCAACAAGTGGAGGAGAGCTAATGTCAAAAAGTGCATCAGAGATTTGGGAATTCTTCCAGCGACAAGCAGATAATTCCCAACAACGGAGTCGATCACTCAGGAATACTAGAAGAGTTAAGGGAGTAAATGAGGTTCACATTGGCGAATCCAGTTCAGAAATTAAAGAAGTCAAAGAAATAATTGAAGGTCTCTCTCGACAAATAGCATCGTTATCGACTGCTAAATCAACAGAGCCACATGACCATGACTCATACTCAGATCAAGCCAATGCCATAGGTGTAATGAGAAAGCCATCAAATTACAACCCATACTCCAACACATATAACCCTGGATGGAGAGACCACCCCAATTTTTCATGGTCTCAAGGATTCCAACAGAATGGACCAGCAGCTCTAGCTCCACCAATGCAACCAATTCCTCAAAATTCTCAAGCCTCTCAGCCCCCATTTAGACCATTCAATCATAATCACAGAACCGCACCATTGATGGACTACGAAATGAGTTGAGAGCGGGCTTCAACTCACAAGCCCAATCAGTTTCAAGCCTAGAAAAGATGGTGGGACAACTTGCTTCCTCAGTTCAGACCTTGGCAATGACTGTTGAAAAAGGTAAATTTCCAAGTCAACCAGTGCCTAACCCTAAAGGAGTACATGAAGCAAGTACCAGTTCACCACAGCAGCATGGAGAGGTCAAAGCCGTCATGACCTTGCGGAAAGGCAAAGAAGTCGACAACAAAGTGGAGATGCCAGCGACAAAAGAAAATCAAATTGTACCTGTGAATGTTGAGGACTCATCACCGGAGGAGAAAGAAGAAACCAACCCACGAGAATATGTTCCCAAAGCTCCATTTTCTCAAAGGTTAGCTAAAGGAAAAAAGGGAAAATCCACAGGTGAGATTCTCGAAATCTTCAAACAGGTAAGTGTTAACATCCCATTGCTTGATGCTATTAAACAAATTCCATCTTATGCCAAGTTTCTTAAAGATCTGTGTACTAAAAAGAGAAATATGCATGTTCAAAAGAAGGCATTTTTAACAGAAAACGTTAGTTCTATACTCCAACATAAAATTCCTTTAAAATGCAAAGACCCAGGCTCCCCCACTATCTCATGTAGCATAGGGAACCACACAATTGAGAATGCTTTGTTGGATTTAGGAGCTAGTGTAAATTTGTTGCCTTACTCTGTTTTCGTGAAACTTGGACTGGGAGAATTACACCCAACTCCAGTGGTGTTACAACTTGCAGATCGGTCCACGAAAATACCTCGTGGTATTGTAGAGGACGTGCTTATCCAGGTAGACAAGTTTTATTTTCCTGTTGACTTCATTGTAATTGACACTCAACCAATACAGGATTCAAGGAAGCACATCCCCATTATTCTAGGCCGACCTTTCTTGGCAACTGCGGATGCTCACATTCAATGCAGGACTGGAAATATGCAGTTGTCTTTCGGCAACATGACTATGGAGTTGAACATCTTCAACATTGCCAAACAACCTCACAACACAGATGATGGAATTGTTGATGTGGATTTAATTGAAGCATTAGTTGATGACACTTTTGTTTCAAACCTTAGTGATGATCCTTTGCAAACATGTTTAACTCACTTTGGTTTGAATTTTGATATTGACAGATCGGTCGAGGAGGTCAACGCTCTACTTGACTCAGCACCATCCATGGACACTAATAAATGGAAGTCAAGAGTTGAACAACTAGCACCCTCAGAGAAGAAACTCATTCCATCATCAGAATCACCACCGAAACTCGAGCTCAAACCATTGCCCAACACTCTGGAATATTCATTCTTGGGGGAAGAAAGTACTCTGCCGGTAATCATCTCATCATCCCTCAATGACGAACAAAAAGGTAAGTTGTTGGATGTTTTAAAAGAGCACAAAGGAGCATTAGGATGGACTATAGTAGACATAAAAGGTATAAATCCAGTAGACTGCATGCATTACATTCACCTTGATGAAAATGCTAAATCTACTAGGGAAATGCAACGTCGGTTAAATCCTAATATGAAAGAAGTTGTTAGAACAGAAGTCCTTAAGCTATTAGATGCAGGTATCATTTACCCCATTTCTGATAGTTCATGGGTTAGTCCTGTGCAAGTTGTCCCCAAAAAGTCAGGAGTCACTGTAGTTACGAATTCTGATAATGAATTGATACCCACTAGAGTAACTACGGGATGGCATGTATGCATTGATTATAGGAAGTTGAATTCCGTCACACGTAAAGATCATTTTCCTTTACCATTTATCGATCAAATGCTTGATAGATTAGCAGGCCATGAATTTTATTGCTTTCTAGATGGCTACTCAGGATATAATCAGATTCCCATAGCACCAAAAGATCAAGAGAAGACTACTTTCACTTGCCCTTTTGGCACTTTTGCATATAGGAGGATGCCATTTGGATTATGTAATGCACCTGCTACATTTCAACGATGCATGTTGAGCATTTTTTCTGATATGGTTGAACGATTCCTTGAGGTCTTTATGGATGATTTTTCTGTCTTTGGTGATTCATTTGATCAATGTTTACACCATCTAACACTAGTTCTGCAGAGATGTATCGAGAAGAACTTGGTCTTAAATTGGGAAAAGTGCCATTTTATGGTAAAACAAGGTATTGTTCTCGGTCACATCATTTCGAGCAAAGGTATTGAGGTTGACAAAGCCAAGGTGGATCTCATTTCTAATCTTTCTCCACCTAAAACAGTTAGAGAAGTAAGATCTTTCCTTGGGCATGCTGGTTTTTATAGACGTTTCATTAAAGATTTTAGCAAAGTTTCTAGACCCTTATGCAATTTACTTGCTAATGATGTACCTTTTATCTTTAATGATTCATGTCTTGTGGCTTTTGAAAAATTAAAGCAATTGTTGACATCATCACCCATCATTCAGCCCCCAAACTGGAGCTTACCATTTGAGCTCATGTGTGATGCATCTGATTATGCAGTAGGAGCAGTATTAAGACAAAGAGTTGATCGAATTCCCCATGTTATTTATTATGCTAGTATGACACTGAATGATGCACAGTTGAACTATTCAACTACTGAAAAAGAAATGCTAGCAGTAGTTTTTGTAATGGAAAAATTTCGATCTTATCTCATTGGTTGTAAAATAATTGTATTCACAGATCATGCTGCTCTTAAATATCTTCTCACAAAGAAAGATGCAAAAGCTAGACTAATTCGCTGGGTGTTACTTTTGCAGGAATTCGACTTGGAATTTAAAGATAAGAAAGGCACAGAAAATGTTGTGGCAGATCATCTCTCTCGTCTCCATTTTAACACAATTACAGAGCCATTAACATTGAATGAGTCCTTTCCAGATGAACAATTAATGAGTGTGGAAGTATTACCTTGGTATGCTGATATAGTTAATTATCTTGTTACAGGTAAACTTCCAGAGCATTGGACCAAGCAAGACAAGGCTAAATTCTTTGCAGAAATAAAGAATTTCTTTTGGGATGACCCGTATTTGTTCAAGTATTGTGCAGATCAAATTGTCAGACGATGTGTCCCAGAAAATGAAATTCAGAATATCCTTTCATTCTGCCATGAACAAGCTTGTGGAGGCCATTTCAGTGCTAAGAAAACAGCTACAAAAGTTTTACAATGTGGTTTCTATTGGCCAACTATATTTCGAGATGCTTACACTTTTTGTTCTTCATGTGATAGGTGTCAACGAATGGGGAGCATTACACGAAGGAACATGATGCCACTAAATCCAATTTTAGTGGTTGAGATTTTTGACGTATGGGGTATCGACTTCATGGGACCCTTTCCCCCTTCTTTTGGCCATCAATACATATTGGTTGCTGTTGACTACGTATCGAAATGGGTAGAAGCAATTCCATGCAGAACCAATGATCACAAGGTGGTGATAGGGTTTTTGAAAAGCAACATTGTTTCGCGCTTTGGATTCCCTCGAGCGATAATCAGTGATGGTGGTGTCCACTTTTGTAACAAAGCATTCAAAGCTCTTTTGACAAAGTATTCAATCACTCACAAAGTGGCGACCCCATATCATCCGCAAACCAGTGGCCAAGTGGAGATCTCCAATCGAGAAATAAAGCACATATTAGAAAAGACGGTGAGGCCGGACAGAAAAGATTGGTCATTAAGACTTGATGATGCATTATGGGCATATAGAACGGCTTTCAAGACCCCGATTGGGATGTCACCCTACAGGCTAGTGTATGGAAAAGCTTGCCACCTACCTGTGGAACTTGAGCATCGTGCATATTGGGCCATCAAGAAATTCAACTTTGACATGCAGCAAGCCAGCTCAGAAAGAAGATTACAACTGGCAGAACTTGAAGAAATCCGCAATGATGCATACGAAAATGCTAAGATTTACAAGCAACGAATGAAAGTCTTCCATAACAAGCATATTATGAGAAAATCTTTCACTCCAGGTCAGAAAGTGCTTTTATTCAATTCTCGCTTGCACCTATTCCCAGGTAAGTTACGCTCTCGTTGGTCTGGTCCATTTATTGTTCATACTGTTTTTTCACATGGGGCAATTGAAATTAAGGACCCAAAGAACGGTGTCACGTTTAAAGTTAATGGTCAAATATTACAGCCATATCTAGAGTACCAACCACATGGAGAAGACACAGAAATAAATTTGAGTGACCCACCAGATTTGAATTGATTTTTTTTTCTTTTCGGTGGTTTGATTTTTTTCTTTTTCTTTTTATTATTCTTTTGCTAATTGAAATTTATTTTTGCATAAGTGTGTTTGTTTTACCATTAAGTTTTCTCTTATCATTGTTAATCATGAGTCTCTTACTTAGACCGTTCCTCCTGAACATTCTTAAACCACTTCAACGTGTCAAAACTCATCTCAAAAGGCAGATTCAATTTTGTAAAACAAATCGCATTTGGGCTCTACAACCACCAGAGTTAGTAGCCTATGTTGAAGGTTAAGAACGCCAACTCAGAGATATTGAGAGAAGTGTTTACGACATCCAGTTGGAGCTTGAGGTAAATTCAATAAGAGGACGATTTTAATTTTCTTTGTGTGTTTTAATTTGTTTTTCTGTTTGTGTGCTTTAGTTTGCTACCCCGGTAAAGTGGCGGATAACGGTACTCCGTGACAATCAAGTCGGTTACTTTAGTTTCCCATAATAACTAATATTCTGAGGCGAAGGAATGGACAGAACCGAGATTCTAGAGAAGCTTCACAAGCGATTCCCTTCACTTCGTCAGAATGCCCTATTTACGATCTATAAAGCTCGGTCCGAACGCATGCGATTGCTCATGAGGAATAACATACCTGCTGACATCCGTTGGTTAATCGAGGCGAAAGTTCGATTAGCAGGTGAGTTACCTCCAAAATTTATTGCATACATGCCTGGTTGTGGTAAAGGAAATTATGCAAGAAAACGACGAGCTCGAAGAATTTCTGTTGCTTGTCATAAGTGTGCCAGAATGAGTTGCAATAAAAACCCATGTTCTTTAGGAATGGTGTCTGATAACAGGGAAGATAAGATTCAATTCATTAGGGATGGCTTGAATAAGGAGTCATTGGATGATATCATTCTGTCTCTTGAAACGCATCCCAGTGGATATGTGCAAGGAGCGATTCTCCAGTTATGGCCATTATTTCAGAAAGAGCATGCACGATATAGTCTCGGGAATCTGACTTTAAACGACCCTGTTTGCCAGTTTATAAGAAAACTGGATGGCAAGCCTATCCTCGACCCATAGAGGGCGTTCAAGCCGTTTCTGGACGTAAAACCAGAGGAAGATGTGAGCCACAGTCGCAACTACCTGTACATATCCTTTTACTTTACTGTTATTTTATTTCATTTAACTGTTATTTTATCATTTGCATTATTGTCTTTAATAATTTTATTACTGTTTGTTTTTTTTCCTTTTTACTGTTTGCTTTTTGACTATCGAGCCATGTGCTTTACGCGTTATTTGACACTGATATGCCACCTCATACACAGTTGTGATCCACTATCACCAAGATTCTTAAATATGACTTTTTGTTAAGCACTGACAAATTGTTTTTGAGAAATATTCCAATGGCAGCTACTCCCAATAGACAATTCAAGAACATTTGTGTGCTTTCTGGATTTACCTATGGCAAACATAAAGAGTTCGTTGATGCAGCCATAGATCTTGGTCGAAGCATAGCAGAGAGAAAATTACACTTGGTGTATGGAGGAGGTAACCGAGGGTTATCAAAATTGGTCTCAGAAGCTACTTTTGTTAGAGGAAGCCAAGTGTTAGGCATCATCCCAAGAGTCCTAAAACCTTTGGGCAGTGTGTCTGACTCATTGACTGGAGAAGAGTTAGTCGTCTCAGGTATGCAAGAACGAATAACTGAAATGCTTAATCATGCTGATGCTTTTATTTTCCTTCCAGGAGATCTTGCAACACTAGAGGCACTTATCACACTAGCATCTTGGGCCCATCTGCACCTTCACCAGAAACCCATCGGTTTGTTAAATGTCAATAATTTTTATGATGGCTTTATCGCATTTCTTAACCATGCAATAAAAAGCTACTTTATTCCTTCCAGTGCGAAAAAACTTTTTATTTGTGCTCACACTGCTAATGAGCTACTTGATATGTTACAAGCTTATAAACCGGAGCCAGACCCCTGGAGCTTTGTGTTGGAGCGTTCAAATGATGACGGTAACAGTAGCCGCAGTAAGAAGTACAAATTAGATTTAACTCTCCGCCTGTAAATATTTTCTTTTGTGTTGCACCACCCAGGTGATGTCTTCTAAACTCTACTTATTTCCTTTAAAACATTGAGGACAATGTTTCGTTCTGGTTGGGGGGAGGGAATAGTCGACAATTGTGGAATCTTGGTTAAGTTTTTACTAATTTTTTGTTGTAGAAACTAACTGTTGCTAACTTGTTGTGTTGGAGATGGCTGAATATAGAGTGTAGTGACTCTAGAAACGCATCTTCATCGTTAAAAAAAAAATTAAAAATTAAAAATTAAAAAAAAAATTCAGATATTTTCTTTTTCTTTATTATGTTTTGATGTTCATTTTTCTTTTTCTTTTTAATTTCTCCTTTATAAATATACATTTTCAAAAAAAAATTTGAGTCGAAGATGGCTGAATATAAAGTGTAGTGCCTCTAGAAACGCATCTTCTTAAAAAAAAAAAAAACAATTTTCGTTTTCTATTATTTTCCAATTAGTTTTTCTGCATCATTTTCACATTTCTGCATGTATATTTTCCTTTCATGTTTAGAATAGGTTGGGGGGTAGGCTGTTGTTAAAAAAAAAAAAAGTTGTGATTTGTTTTAACATTGGATGACTTGATGAATTTCAAATTTTAGTATTTGTATTATCTTTAGTCTGAAGTGATGTTACGATATGTTTGCTACTCTACATGTTGATGTCGGAGACAAATATGAGTTGCTTGAAGGAATGAACATGTCATAATAAATACCAAGTGAGTTTTTGAGCCTATCATTTTTCTTGGAGAGTAACCCTTTTGCCCATTCTTTATACAGCTTAGCAGTTTATTATTGTATACACGATCTCTAGATTTCTTTTAAGTTAACCCTAAAAAAAATGAAAAAAAAAAAAAGAGAGTGTGTTGCTACATTTGGAGGCACATCTAATTAGTAGATATGAAAGATTATTTAGATCCCTAAAAGATGATGGAAAGGCCATCTTTGATCCGTTTGAGCCTTTCTAGCCATCCCTTTTATCAAATATCCATAGTTAACCCTTTTGAGCCTTTAAAAAAAAAAAAAAAATTTCTTTGTCAACTTATCATCTTGACCCACTCCGATTTGGAGTATTACCCAATATCTTACAAGATCCATCACCTATTTATGTTTGAGAAAAAAATGTAAATAAACATTTTGTATAGTGAAGTTATGCCTAGTTAAAAAAAAAAGAAAAAAAAAGGAAAAAAAAAGAAAAAAAATTGTTGTTTCAACAAAAAAAAAAAAAATCTCTCTGCATTTTTCTCAAACATACATTTTGTTTTCCTTATTTCCCTTCTTTGTTAGCCATGTCCCTAGCCTACGTTACGTCCTAATAAAAGTCCTTCTTGATTTTAGGGAACTATAGTATGAAGTAGAAGCTAGTTATATGGGCTAAAAAGATGTAGTGATGCATAAAAAAAAAATAATAATAATAATAAATAAATTGGGTTGACTAGTATTTTTATTTGACTGGAGATCGTATTATTTCTAAGCTAAGGGCATATTTCTTTTTGGTGAGAGCATGTGAGATCACTTCTTTATTATTTTCTCTCAAATACCATTCATTGGAGTGACTATTTTTTTGGGTCTAATTTCTTTGTGAGAGTGTCACTACTTCCAGTGAGATTTTGGGGTTTGACATGTCATTCTTGAAGGTAACTACGACAAAGTCTACTGGGCTAATTCATGTGGATGGTTGATGTGGGTGTGATGTTTCTTTAGACTTGAGATAATGCTTATACTTTTATTTGATTGTTATCATTAGTCTGATTGAATAAACAAAAGTGTTTAAAAAAAAAAATCATTTTTGAATTTTGTTTTCGCTTTATTTGCTAGGGACTAGCAATAAGCTGGTTGGGGGGTGTGTTGAGTGTTAGAAAGTGCATATTTATAAAGGAGAAAATCGTTATTTTACATATCAAGTCTTACTAACAACCTTTACTTTTATGAGTTTAAGTTTCTTGTAATTTAATTATGTGTGTTTTATTTTAATTAAGTATTTTATGTATTTTAGGGGCATCATTGTCATTTCACAATAAACGAGAGATCAAATGGCAAAACGGACATCATTTTTGAACTCAGGACGGTCGAAAACCTTAGAAGGAGCATAAAAAGAAAAATGGCACTGTTCACATATACGGTACTATTCACATGTACGGGTACTGTCTACGTTACTGTTCACGGCACTGTTCACATGTACGGATCGATGACGTGGCATTGACCGATGACGTGGCATTGATTGATGACGTGTCAAGATCCTGTTGGACTAAAATTCTCATGTACTGTTGATGGTGACGTGGCAGCATATTAGTGGACCAAAAAACGTGTGTACGATACATGCAACACAGGGGATTATTTACTGTACAAACCGCGTTACTGTTTAACCCGTGTGTAAACCGCGTTACTGTGCAAATAGTGGCTAAACCGCGTACTGTTCACGCGTACTGTTGACTTTACTGTTGACTGATGACGTGGTGAAATCCTGAGCGTCCAAACTGTTTTTAATCCGATGACTATGATTTACTCGATGTATCTATAAAAAGGGGGCCTCCCCCCCCCTAATTTGGCACCTCTGAATCCATTTTTGGACTCCATTTTCTGTAATTCTCTCTCTATCTTGTATTTTCTACGTATTTTAATAAATTTCTATTTTGCCCCTAGTTCAACTATGAGTGGCTAATTTTCTTTCAAGCTTGGGTTGAAGGTGAAGTCTCAACATGTGTCATGGGCTTTATTTGGTAAATTTATTTTCTCTTCCCCTCTAGTTTTTGTGGATGTTTTGACTTCTCGTTGACAGATAATAATAATATTGTCTAGTACCGCCCTGGTTTCACCGGCTCCCTAGAATAAGATTATTATTATTTGGCACGATAAGCCCTTAGCACCATATTTATTAGAGCTTGGTTCATGAGGTGTGGATTCCCCCCTCATGATTTAATTGGTATTAACATGGAATATTTAGCCCATGATGCATGTTGATACGGATCCAGATACCCAAGTGTGTCATTTCAATAGAATTCTCTTCAATTTATTCTTGCAATTTCAATTCCAATTTCAGAATTTATTTTTGCCATTTTAATTTAAGTTTTAGCATATTCCAAATCAAATCCAACCACCCATTTACAAAATTAATTATATATATAATTAAAATCCACCTCCTCGTGGGATCGACACTCGTCACCATTAATCTACACTACAATAGATTCGTGCACTTGCGAGTTCAATAAAATTTGCACAACAATGGTAACTTTGTTCCTTTCGACAATATTATTCCTTCCGAGGAGAATATTAATTGGCAATTCATGTCTACAACAAATCCTCAACACAAAGACATTGATTTGGATCAATCGCCGAAATTTGATGAGTATCTTGATATTATGGGACGAGAAGAGGTAATTGTTCATCCATCTTTTGATCTTGTGGAGGAGAGAGAGATAGTTGTTGATATAATCTCTTATTGTTCTCTTGATTTGCCGAAAGAAGACAAAAAGAGTTGTGATATTTTTCAACAGTTAGTGGATTATGAGAAGAAATCGTTTTTCCTCAACTATGTTGAAGTTCGACACGAACAATACAAGAAGACATTATTGGAGAAGTTGTTGATAGAAGAATTTATTTTACGCCATTGGAGTGATTGGATGGACGTTATTACAAAAGTTGGAAAATTTAAAGTTCGTCGTCTATGTCGAAGCTCTGTTTTAAAAATTAATCCTTATGCACATGAAGATGTTCTTGCAGACTACAACATACAAAATTCGAGGACGAATTTTCTCCAGCCTGGCAGGAATGATGCAGAGCAAGAAATTGAATAAATCCTAATTATATTTAAATGTATAATATTTAAGAATATTTTAATTAATTTGTACTATAGTTTAATTTGGTTTCCTATTTAAAGTCTTATTGTTTAGGCATTGCTTATTTGAGTAATATTCCTAATTTAGGTATAAGTCTTATTAAAATAGGTTTTCTAATCAAATTAGGATAAGTCTCTTAGTTAGTATAAATAAGTGTCTTTTGTAGCTTTTACAAGCAGAGAATTTTGAGTTCAATAATATTTCAATTTTCAAATCTCTTTGTGAGTATTTGAATAGTTAATTCTCGGTATTCTGCGGAATCAACGAGTCGTAATCCCTAAATTTGCGGTATTCTTTTGAATGAACGTGAATTTAGTTGTTCTTTTGTTCCGGTATTCTCTAGAATTAACGGAATATTTTGAACATTAAACTTCCGCTGCATCACTAGTCAATTCTCTCATAAATAACATGCATGAATAATATGCATGAATAAATGAAGCAGCCAACTCACACATAAACTATGTGCATAAATAATAGTTATACTAATGCTATTCTTGGGGAGATTTTAAAGTTTATACAAAGGAAGGATGAACAATTCTTTGAATCTTGAAGAGATTTAATGGTCCACTCTTGAAGTGCCCTCATTATGGCTTTGAAAAATGGCATTAGTGCTAATATTTTCTAGAAGGATTATTGTTGCACATTCAAAAGTGGTTGATGCCAACTAGTGGAGGTGAAATCGTGACTAAAAGTGCACTAAAAATTTGGGACTTCTTCTAAAGACAAGTAGATAAGTCCCAGCAAAGGAATTGATCTCGAAGAAATGCTAATAAGAATAAGAAGGTTAAATGAGGTATATATCGGTGAATCTAATTCTGATACAAAAGAAGTTAAAGCCTTTATGGATGGAATTTCTCAGTAATTAGCCACACTGATAGATGTTAATCCTATTGCACTATATATTTACAATCAGTTTGGACGAGATTTCCGTATTATTCAAGTCAACTTTGTTAATATGTTAAGAAGACAGGCTACCTATAATCTTTATTCGAACACCTATAATCCAAGATAAAGATCAACCAAATTTTTCATGGTTACAAGATTTCCTAAAGAATGAGATAGCAGCTCAAGTGCCTCAAGTTCATCAACTTGCATTTAGAAAATTCAACTAGAACTAGAATTTCTCCTAGCCTAACCATAGGATGAAGCAATTCAAAATTTATCAAAATCTATAGAGAATGTTATGGCAAAATTGAGAAATGCGATATGCTCCACCCAAAATTCTCAAGCACAATCCATGTCCTAACTTGAAAGGATTATGGAAAAACTTGCTTCATCAGTTCAGAGTTCATCAGTGACCACAAAAAAGAAAAAATCTTTCCAAGTCAGCCAGTTCCTAACCCTAAAGGAGTATATAAGGTTGGATCAAGTTTACGCAAGCATTAAGAAGAGGCCAAATCTATCATGACCTTGAGAGGAAGCAATTATTTTTTTTAAAAAAAGGTGGAGGTTCCAGCACAAAAGACATCTGAAACTATTTCTTCATATGTAAATCCATCAAATGATTCATCACCAGATAATCTAGAAGAAATTAGCCAATTAACCTACATTCCTATGGCTCTTTTTCCTTAGAGGTTAGAAAAAGTAAAGAAAATGACTTCAATAGATGAGATTATGGAAATCTTCAAGCATGAAAGTATAAATCCCTTTACTTGAAGCTACTAAGCAAGTTCCCTTTTGTGCTAAGTTTTTAAAGGATTTATGCGGTAAAAAAAAGAAATTTACATTTTACAAAGAAATTTCTAACTTAACAAACTAGCGACTTAGTTTAATGGAAATACCATTAAAATTCAAGAATCCATATTCCCATACTATCTTATATGCCATAGGGAAAATTAGGAACTAGTGTAATCTTTTGCCATATTCTGTTTATAAGCTACTTGGGCTAGGTCAATTACATCCAACTTTTATTATTTTTCTACTTGCTAATAAGTCAAGGTCAGTGAAAATACTTTGTGGTATTAAAGAGGATGTGTTGATATAGATTGATAAATTTTATTGCCTTTTTTTATTTTTGTTGCTATTTGAAGGGGTTTAAATTTTTACCTTGACATGAATTTGTAGTTGTAGAGAATTTGACGATGTTGATCGATCTTGGAACCAATGTGGGTACCTGAAAAATGCATTCTAATGCCCAAATTAGTGTTTGTCTAAGGCCAAAGAAAAGAAAAGAATAAGAAGAAGAAATTAAGAGAAATGAGTCTTTTTCTTTGGAGTGAATAATTTCCTTATAATGGCCAAAGATCCTTTCTCTAAGAAATGGGTTCTCTAAGAACCATGTTGAACCTAGTTCTTCCTTTTATTCTTATTTTTTCTTTATTTTGTTAGGATGTCTATTTTAGATGTCATCTTTTCTGGAATGATCCTTCATGAGTTACATGAGATGGACGCATAGCAAGACATGGTTCCTAGGGAATTGGGTACCTACACCGCTCCCTTTAAGTGTATTTCTTTAGAAAGTACTACTCCTTGGGCGTTTGCATATATTTTAGGAGGAATCATCAATGAAAACTCTTAGTTGACTTAGAGAAAGGTGAACTATTTCCTCTGATCTAAAGTTCTACGATGAAATGTTACTTCTTAGAATTTTTCCTCTAAAACTAAAGTTTTAAGAAGAAATGGTATTCATTCTTTGACCTTTTCCCCTAAACTGAAATTCTAAGAAAAATTATAGATTGTTTTTTAAATCGATGTAATCGATTCAACTAAATTTTTCCTTTGAATTGAAGCTCTAAAAGGAAATGCGAATTTCTTAATTAATTTTCCTTAACTGAAGTTTCAAAAGGAAATGCAAGTTTTTCCTATGCATTCTAGCTAGTTCAGGAATAGTTTATGAAAATTTTTGTTTCTATTTTGGAATTCTGACAAGCATATAGTTTCTACCTTAGTTTAGGTTTACTCATTCTATCTTGCCTTGTATAGGGTTAGCCATTCTATAGTTTGGATTTCTCTTGTTGGCTTTGGCTTTTTTCTCCTTTCCTTGGCTTGCTCTTTTGCCATGGCTTTTGTTTTTCTTTGTTACCCTCAATTTTTCCCTAGCCATCGTTTACCTTGCTTAGCTCTGGCCTTTTCTTAGCTTGTCTTATTGTTCTTGCTTGGTTTTTATTTGCATAGGTTTCATTAACCTTTGTTCGCCTTTCTGGGCTTTAGCCTTTTTTTTTTTATCTTGGCTTGCTGTTGTGGCATTGGCTTTTGTTTGCTTCAATTTTTCTTAGCCTTTGTTTGTCTTGTTTGACATTGGCTTTGGCTTTCCTTGAACACCTTTAAAGTTCTAGATGGTTATTTCCCTGAAGATCTTAAGTAAGCTAATTGATATAGCTTCTGACTTCGAATGTCTCTTATTTTGGATTTAGCTTTTAGCTCCGAAGGTAGCTTTTGCTTTCTCATGTCTCTTTTGATTTTAGGCATATCCATTCTTAAACTTAGAATTTGTCCATATTTGAATAAATGAGTAAGTTGCCTGCCTTTTATACTTACACTATTTTTAAAAAATAGTATTAAGGAACTTTTCCTCCTTATTGGCATAGAGAAAAGTGAACTATTATCTTAACTGAAGTTTTAGAAGAATTTGAATTGTTTCTTGATATCAATTTAAAAACGATGATTCCAAAGGAATATTATTAGGGAATTTTTCCTCCTTATTGGTGGCGTAGGAAAGTTTTTCCTTTTTTTTGGCATAGAAAAAAGTGAGTCATTTCGAAGGAATGGTATCAGCAAACTTTTCCTCATTGGTGCATGGAAAAATGGATTATTCTGATTAAATATTATGAGGAAATATTTTCCTCCTTATTGACCTAAGGATGTTTTTCGTCCTTGTTGGTGTAAGGAAAAGTGAATCATTTCAGGGCAATATTAAGGAACTTCTCCTTCTTATTGGCCTAAAATTTTTTTTCCTCCTTGTTGGCATACAAAATAGTTATTTATTTTGGTGAAATATTATTAGATAAGTTTTTCTTTGTTTGGTTAGGCTAGGAAAAGTTATCATCCTTGTTAGCATAGCGAAAAGTAAGCTATCTTGAAAGAATATTATTTGGAAACTTTTTCTTCTTGTTAGTGTAGAGCAAAGTCAAATACTTTAGAGGAATATTATCGAGGAACATTTTCTCCTTATTGACATAGGGAATTTTTTCCTCCTTATTGGTATATAGAAAAGTGAACTACCCTAAAAAAAATACTACTGGAAATATTTCCTCTTTATTAGCATTGGAAAAAAATGAACTATTCTGGAGGAATGTTATTAGAGAACTTTTTATTCTTGTTGGCCTAGGAATTTTTTTTCCTCCTTATTTGCTTAGGAAAACGTGAATCCTAGAATAATATTACTACGAACATTTCCTTTTTGTTAGCATAAGGAAAAGTGAACTATTGTGGAAGAATATTATTAGAGAATTTTTTTTCTTCTTCTTGACGTACGGAAGTGTTTCCTCATTGTTGGTGTAAGGAAAAGTGAATCATTCAGGATTAATTTTATTAGGGAACTTCTCATTCTCATTGGATAGGGAAATTATTCCTCTGTCAGAGTAGTGAAAAGTGAACCATTCTGGAATAATTTTACTATGGTACTTGTCCTTCTCATGAGGAGTGGGCAAATCGAGTTTCGATTCGGGTTGTTCGGAATTTAGTTTGGCTTATAACCCATTCGGTTTAGAAAATTCCAACAGGAAAACCCAAAACCAAAGCGAACCAAATTAATTTGATTTGGATGAGTTTGAGTTTACTATTCGATCCGGTTCAGATTGAAAATTCGTGTTGATATTTTGGTTCGGGTTGCTAATTTGGTTTGCATTACCAATTCTAATTGGGTTGTCAAAATTAACTTCCATAAAAAGAATTTACGGTCAGAAAATGAAGAAATAAATTAAACCATTTTGCAAAATAGAAGCAGTTGAGTTTGTTAGGAAGTACACAACCAAATAGCATAGATATGAATAATCAAAATGGGCTATAGGCATTTGATTTTATTGTTATTATTAAAACAAAAAAGAAGAATATATACAAATTATAATGTGAAATTTGAAAACGACGGTTAAAATAAAAAATCTTTGTAAGTAATTAAAATAAAAAAAACTTTCATAAATCTGAAATAATTATTCACTTAAGCTTACCTTGAACAGAGATTAAGGCAGTGCAGTAGTGACGGTAGCATCTGGACTAACGCAAAGAAGTTGCTATCGATGAGGAATGACTGAGCATTAATGATGGTTGGAAGTTGTTACGGCCCACGATTGGTGATGGAAGTGGGTAGTCGATAGTAGTGGCTAGTCAACGGCAATGACACAGGTTTTGGGTATGTCAACGGCTTGGTGGTGGTGAGTTTGTTTTATAAACTTTTGTCAGATTAGCTGCTTTGATTCCTTTGAATACTCAATTAGGGATTTGTCATATGAGTTTTTCCCCTTTTTAAGCAAACCTGATCATGTTGCATTTTCGATTCGACTTAAACTCAAATTGAATTGTAATCTAATCGGATTCTAATTTCAAATCGTTCGGGTTTAGCGAGTGAACTAGACCGCACTGAACTCGAAATAAATTTTGGGTTTGGTTCAGTTCGAGTTAACCTGATCTGAATGCCCACCCCTACTTCTCATTGGCCTAGCAAAATTTTTCTTCCTTATTGGCTCAGAGAAAAATGAGCTATTCTAGAGGAATTTATTGGAGAAGTTTTTCTTCTTCTTATGAGTTTATGAAAAAATTTTCTGCCATAAGAAAAAGTGAGCTATCTTAGAGGAATATTATTAAAGAACTTTTTCTCTTTATTGGTATAGGAAAAGGTGAACTATTCCAATAGAATATTATTAGGGAACTTTTCCTTTTTTTTTTCCTTCGGCAGCCTAAGGAAGTTTTTTGTCCTCATTGAAGTCCATCTTTCCTGTAATGTGAACAAATTCCTTACTGACTATCCTTTAAAGAGTGAAAGTAGTTTTATCATTATGTGCATATGTGCACTCTTTCTTCCCCCTCAATTTTCTGGCAGCTTAAAGACAATTATGCCAAAGCACTCATGAGCTAACAATAAAGGAATCATGGAGCTTGTTGGGGGTGATCTTAGACATGGAAAGCCTTTTTGTTGATCTTTTTTAGAAGGTGAAAACAAATATAAAAGAGGAAAATAAGAATTAATAAATAAGGAGCTTTTGACATGATAATAGGCCTAAAGAGAAATGTTAGATGTGGATTCATAGTTGTTAGATTATAACATATAGTTATGTTAATCCATGTTGGCTTAATAACTTTTTCATATATTCCCTCTCATAAGATGAATGTTTGGGTTTTCCTAATCCTTGCCCATGGAAAAATAAAAAAAGTACTAGGAAATAAATACAATGGTACAAATGTAAATAAGTTAGCATAGCTATTAGGGAATTAGCATAATTGCAATAAACAAGATGGAGATAAAATAAAAGACAAATTGGTCTTGAGTTTAATTTTAGAGACTATTTTGACCTTTTTTACCATCTTAGTTGCCATTTGGCTAGAAACCCAAAGATCAAATGTCTTATATTGATTAAATGAGTTTTTCATTTTACCATCTTTAATTCCAGTAACTCATATGAAAGAGAAACCTCCATTCTATTTGGTTTTTTTGGCTTTACTCTTTAACTATATTTAAGGTTTGGGTCTTACACATAAGCCCATTTTAATCGGACATATATGATTATTTTCCTCTTTTTACAACTATACACAACTAGATCTAATCTGAAAAGGTAATTATAGGTTGATGGTTGTGTGATTTTTAGTGAGAGAAAATGGCTTCAACTTGCTAGTTCACCATAGATGGCGCCAATGAAGAGGCTGAAATTTTTACCTTCACATGAATTTGTAATTGTAAAGAACTGATGGTGTTGATTGATCTAGGAGCTAGCTTCGATACTTGAAAAAGGTATTTCGATGCCCAAATTAATGTTTGTCTAAGGCCAAAGAAAAAGAAAGAAAAAGAAGAAGAAATTCGGAGAAGATGAGTTTTTCCCTTAGAGTGGACAATGTTCTTATAATGACCAAAGACCCTTTCTTTTAGAGATGTGCCTTTATTTATTGAAAAAAGTGACAAAACCATAATTCTAAGGACACGTGTCACCATTTCAAATCAATAAACGTGTATATGAACTTTTGGGGGAATTTTGTACATTATTTTGCGTATGTCCTTTTTCCCCATTCTACTGTGCTCCTTGTCATAGTTTCCTTAGAATATAAATCTAGAACCATGTTGAACCTTGTTCCTACTTCTATTTTAATTTTCCTTTATAATTTAGGCAGAAGATCTATTCCAGATGTCATTTTATTCAGAATGGTCATTCTTGAGTTACTTGAGAGGGACGCATGGCAAGATGTGGTTCATAGGAAATTGGTACCTACATTATTGATACTCAACCTATACAGGATCTTACTAAACACATTTAAGTTATTTTAGGTCATCATTTTTTTTTAAGAACAGTTGATTCTCATATTAGTTGCAAAACTAAAAACATGCAATTATCCTTTGGTAGCATGACTATAAAATTGAATATTTTTAATGTTCCCAAGCGAGCATAAGAAGATGATGAAGTTGAAGTGGATATGATAAAAGCACAAGTTGGAGATTCATTTGTTTCTAACCATTATGATGATACATTAAGACATACTTAACTCACTTTGGCTTATCTTTTAATTTTGATAGTGCTATTGAAGTAATTAATGCTTTGTTTAATTTAGTTATATCATGGAAATAACTAAATAAAATGAGAAGATTAAGTTACTTCTTCCAAATAAAAGGATCAATTTAATTGTTGCAACACCATCACAACTAAAGATGGTTGAGCCATTGAAATTGGAATTGCTTCCTAAAAAGATGCATCACGGGTTACATTCACACATGAAAGAGGTAGTAAGATCTAAGATGCTTAAATTGTTAGATTTTCATATTATTTCAAATAGCTCTTAGGTAAGCTCAAAACATGTAAGATCTAAGCAGTATAATATTAGAGAGTATCACTTTCATCATTCTTTTATAGATAACATGTTCAAATACTTAGTCATTCATGCTTCTTGTGTTTTCTTGATAGTTGCTTTAGTTATCACTAAATTCTTATTGATTTTGGTGGATTAAATACATTAATTAGCTGTTTATTTTAGTAGAAATTAATTTCTTCTTTTTTTATCTATTCTAACATTTATTTTTATTTTTATAGTCTTTTATAGTCATTTCAGGTATTATCTCTCTTACTTATTTCTTTTACTATTGTCAGTAGTATTTTCTTATATTTTCATGCATTGACATGCATGTCTTTCAAATAGGAAATATTGAGGACAATGTTTAGAACAGGTTTAGGGGTGAGGTGTCTTATTAAAAAAGAAAAAAATAAATTACAGAATTAAAAAATTGAAGGCATATTGTGTGATCTTTGGAAATTGATGACATGATGATTTTCAAATTTTGATATTTTTACTATCTTTGGCCTTGAACTATATTAAACCATGTTTGCTAATTTGCATGTTGGTGTTAGTAGTAATTGTATAAATTTACAAATTTTATCAGTGAAATCAATTGAGATTTTTAAAGAAATATATATGTCATAGTAAATTCAAAGGGAGTTTTTTTCAAAGTATTAATTTTCTTGCAGAGTAACCAATTTTGCCTATTTTTCATTCATATAGTTTAGTAGTTTATTATTTTGTGCACGAACTAATAAATGCAAGACTATTTAGACTTTTAAAAGGTGACAAAAAGAATATCTTTGGTCCATTTGAGTCTTTTTTAGCCATCTCTATAAAGTTAGGGCCGTCTAGGGGTTTAAAGGTTTGTGCATACGCTAATTGCAATATGATTGTCCATTAAAATAGTCTAGTTAAGATGTAATTTTGTGTGTTTATTTTTAGCTTTTAGTTTAATTGCAATATGATTTTCCATTAAAATAGTCTAGTTAAGATGTAATTTTGTGTGTTTATTTTTAGGTTTTGGTTTCACTCGAAGACTAGCAAAATCTAAGTTTGAGAGTATTTAATGGCCATAAATTGAAGATTAAGGAATAAATGTTATCAAAGGATCAATATTGGAGAGAATGGAAGGTTATCAGTTATATTGAAAATGGATGTAGAGTGGAACATTTCTCGGCAAAAATTCAAAGCCCAACTAATTAAAGATATCTCGTATGGAGCACAAACCAAATTGAAAATGATTTTATTTCTTTAAAATCTAAGGACAAAACAAGCATTAAGTAAATAAATTATAAAGGCATGTGCCATACATTGTTAGGCAAGTTAAATCCTTAAAAGATTTGGGTTATTTGAAAGAGGTAGGCTTAACATTATACAAACAAAACTTTTGGCTTCAAAATGAAAGACAGATGCAGAAACGCAAAGATGAAGAGATATTTGAAGAATTAGAAACAGTGCTGCTTGAGAATTGATTTTATTGTTCTCAATCTATTAATTCTTTTTAATTTTTTTATAGTCGGGTTAAGGATAACACTCTATCCAATGAAATAATTATTTTTTATTCAATTAATTTTCTACATGTGCATTTTAATATTTATGGTTTTTGTTTCACATGTTTGGTTAGATGTTATTTGTTGATCCAAATTTTTACTGAAAACATAGTAACATAATTTTTATTTTGGATATTTTTCTACATCAAGCTTTACAATCCTTTTCTCCTTGAAATGTGGATTTTAGATCACGTACATTCTTGTTTTTTAACTATTCTACAAGAGATAAGAAATTGTCAAAGGATACTAGGGTTGCCAACAATAACCTCAAATGCTCAAGTCAGCCTTTTGTACTCAATTTCTAGAGAGAAAACTGAGAGAGAAATGAGAGAGAGAAGGAAAACATCTTGTACTAATTTTTTCCTTATCTCTAAATCTAGGAAATTTTGCCCTTTATATAGGCAACTTGAACTATGAGATTGAGGATTCATCAATCATGTGCATTGCTACAGTGAAAAGTGTCCACAAAGTCCATGGATAAGGACATCTATCATTATGCGTCGAAACTTGTTCATGGCAAGTCTTATTTCGATACTTGTCTTGATTTTGGGCCTTAACCTTCAATGGGCTCTAGCTTGACTTCGACTCTTATGTTGGTTCCCCATAAAGAGAATTGATTTTGTAGCATTTCATGTGTAAGCAACTTTGTAGAATCTTACTTACAAGCAGTTAGAATATTCTCTAAACATCGAGGTCCTTTTTTATAAAACCACACATTTGGCACTTAATTGAAGGCCCATTCTTTTGGGATTTGGACCCTGATTATTCATTGTAAAGAATGGATTAAGGTTATTCTTTATAAAAAATAGACCTAGGTCATTTTTTATAGAATCATGCATTTGGAGCTTTACAACCGATTAGCCATTTGAGATTTTACTTAGAAATATTTTCTAGATGATTAGGTCCTTCTCTGTAAAGAATAGATTTACATAATTCTTTATAAAGAGTGGACCTATGTCATTCTTTGTAGAATCACGCCATTAGTGCTTTGCCGAAAACTTATTCTTTGGTCATTTTACTTTGAAATATTTCTGAGTACTTAGTTCATTTTTTTGTAAAAAATAGACCTAGATAATTTTTTTTGGATAAAAAATAAAAAATAGACCTAGATCATTTTTTTTGGGTAAAAGATAGACCTAGATAATTTTTTTTAAAGAATGGAACCTAGTCATTCTTTATATAATCACGTTTTTGGTGCTTTGTTGAAGACTTATCTTTTGGGCATTTTATTTAGAAATATGTTCTGTAGGTCATTTTTTGTAAAAAAATAAACCTAGTCTTTGTTTTTAATATCACACTTTTTTACTTTGTAGAAGACTTCTCTTTTGGGCATTTTATTTGTAAATATTTTACAAGTGCTTAGATCATTCTTTATTTGGCCTATTCTCCCCGTTGGCTTTTTGGGCTAATTCCATTTTGGGCCCCCCAATTTTAACTTTTCAAATTTGAAAAGTGAGACTTTAATTTTTTTTTATTTACTTCTTGTGTTTTGGGCTTGGGCCTGGATTCTTATACGGCTTATAGCCTTAACTTTTGAATAGGTACATGTTTGGTCCAGTCTTTAAAATTCAAAAACTAAAAATCTTGTCTTTTTTTTTTTCTTTTTCCAATGCCACCAAACGCCATTACTTGATGCGTCCCATCCACCCATTAGTTGTCATTTTTCTACCTATCCATAGTAAATAACTTATGGCCTTTTCTTACTCTTATATATATATAGGGATGGCAATTGTACCCGCAAACCCGCAAATCCACCCAAACCCGCCCGCTAAAACTCGTCCGCTGCGGATAATTTTACCCGTTGCGGGTGGGTTTAATATTATAAATTAAAACCCGCACATGGATGCGGGTGGGTTTGGTAGTGACCTTAAATCCGATGGATACTCGCATGGATATCCGTCAAACCCGCAATATTTTTTTCTAAATATTTTTAATTTAATTTTAATTAAAAAATTTTAATTTAAAACATGTATAAAGAAAATTATGCAATTATTCAAAATGTATTTTAACTTCAATACAGTATAATATCTATTATACATTACAATATACAAATTTATAATCATCTATATTTTTTTTCTTGATATACTTGTTACTTGTAGATGCAGATTTTTCTAATAAAGTAGGAAATAGCAAATTTTCCGAAGATGAAGATATTGTTGATGAAGTAAAGAATTAAGTTTCTTTAACTTAATTCATGGATTGTTATATACCTATTATAATTTTGTATGTATTATTTTTTCTTTAACTTAATACATGGATTATTTCATTAATATAATTTTTTTCTTCGAATTAGTATTTGAAAATAATAATATTAATTATTATTGTAGGCATCGTGTTGGATGGGTGCTTGTTGCAGTGAATGAAATGAAATATCTTCTCTTGGAGTTTGTTTTAAATGATGATATGAAATGTAATTGTTATTTTTAGATACTAATTTGTATTTTTTAAATGAATTTGTATAACTTATACTTAAATTTGAGAATGTGTTGGATTGATGTTGAAATTTTAATTTTTCATTTGCATTAGTTAAATGTAAAATTGAGTATGTTATGTAGAAATTGAGGTTATTATTATAAATTTATATATTAAATATTGGTGATTTTAAATGTAAAAACCCGCAAAAAATCCGCTGGGTACCATTGCGGGTTTGGTAATTGTCAAAACCCGCTGCGGGTGGGTTTTCTTAAAAAAATTAAAACCCGCTGCGGGCTGCGGGTGGGTTTGGTAATTTAAATTTTGTGCGGATTTGAGTTTGGTAATGGTAAACCCGCTGCGGGCGGTACCCATTGCCATCCCTATATATATATGTTCTCCAAGCTCTACTCTATATTTACAAAGAATTAGAAACTTACAATGAAAGAATTTACTTGCAAAGATATTCTCTAAATTTGTAGTGAAGGTAGGTGTTTTTAGTGGGCCTTCACAGATTTCTATTGGCCGAAATTCTTCAAATCATGTACCAAGTTTCCCGTTCTATTGGAATAAATCCATTGGAGAGTGGTTTGATTAGCAAACCCCCCACTGGTTGTGTTGGGTTTACAAAAGCAATGTTCAAAGTCAGTCTCTTTTTCTTTTCCAAAAGCTTTTTCATTCCTTTGGACTTGCACTTATCAGCTTGATAATTGCGATGTTGGTTGTATAGAGAAAGCATGGATTTCAGACACTTCTGTAAATGAATTCCAATATCTATTTCATCTATTTCATAATCCCAAAAGTTTCGATCATTCGCACTTCAAAGCTTATGAAATTCAAATGAAGCTCTACTTAATCATGTTCAATTCTCAATTAAGAGGTAGAAACATTTTTATTTCTTAGCGAGTGAAAATTGGGAGTTTAGGACTGAAGTTGTTGATGCCCAAGTTTGGGCTCCAACCACTTTTACGAATCAAGTTATATATGCACGTGCGAGCACACACATACACACATATCATGTAGCATATATTTAATTTTTTACTAACCTTCACTTCTTTTCTTTTTGTAGATATTTCAAAAAGAGGTGGAATATGTTACGCCTACTCTGTATTTGCCCTCAATACTTTAACCGAGAACCACATTATTTCAAGTAGTCCCTTATCCATTAGTGTAGCCAATTGCATCATGGATTCTTCAAGTGATGAACTTACTTGGGAAAGAAAAAGAGGAAAAAGGCTGAGGTTATCAGATAAGACATAACACCCATTAATTGAGAGGCTGAGACTATCAAATAAGACAAAAAAAATATAGAGAAATTGTGACTCATGGAGAAGGCCTCTACTTCTTAGCAACAAAAAAAAAAATCAGAATGATGGTGCATTAGCCTGAACTTTGATAAAAAGTTTTATGGCAACAACTTTTTATCCTACTGATCAAGACTTGTTTGTGAGCAATGGTGGAGATGCTAGTGTGAAGGATATAAGCTGTGGAGTCTCTCAGTGTTCGTATCACTATCAATTTCTTCTTTTTTTCTTTTCCTTGAAGATTCGATTAGGTCTTTGTTTTCCCAATTAACTTGACTTTTGACATATTTTTGTAATTGAACCTATCGCAACAAGCTCTTAATCTATTATTTGAGGTGAAAATATTTAGATGTATCATGACCAATATCTTTGTAAAGGTGACAGTACTTCTTTTGGTTCCTTTATGAGTGATTGGATTTTAACGGAGAAAGGGCTCTAAACAAAAGAGAGCCTTCACTTGCATCAACATTTTCTCCTTAGGAACACTCAGCTTATTGTAGTTAGCAAATTGTTTAAGAGACCGAAGACAAGGCTCTTGAGAGTTGAATTGGTCCTTTGAGTAAAACTAATTCCTTCTATCAACTTGATCGCGTCGTCCAGGGCTTTCATGGTGCTTGTCTTCTTTCTTTTTCTTACTTTTACTCTATTTGTCTTTTCTCGCACTTTTTATCTTAAATTATAAAAAGTCCTTATCTATAAAATGAAAAACAAAATTATCTAATGCTAGTAATATAAATCCAAGCCTAAAAGGCTTTATCGGAAGCATGGTCTGGTGCCGTGTTTTTGCCATTCCCATTCAGTGCTAACTCCTAACTCTCCTTTCCAATGTCTAAAAATGTATAATTTCTTTACGTGCATTTGTGGAAGCATGTTTGTTTGCTTTCAAGACATTTAAGGTAGTTTTGGCTTACAATGATGAATTAGCCACAAATAGTTAAATTTTTACAACCGTTGTACAAAATGAGTTAGCAGCTACATAGCACGAAGGAATTGGTTAATGAAAATATTGTGTGGATCCCGTTATACTTTGCACTAACTAATCTCTTCATGCCATGTAACCTACCAACTTAGTTTACACAAAGGGTATTTTACAACTGCTTGTGGTTGTATCATTTATTCTTCAGCTATGATATAAAACTAGTTCTTGTTACATGCATCAATTGACTAGGCAACCAAGTAGGAACAATTTTGTATCCAAAGTTTCATAATTTAAAAAGCTTATTGAATTCACTCTATTAAAAGTAGAATAATCATTGAAACTCTCACTTCTTTCTCTTAAAGAAGTGGATTAAGAAATTAAAAACTTTTAACACTTCCATTTAAAATTAAATAATTTAACTCCCATCTTAAAATGAAGGAGTAGATAATAAACACTATCATCTTGCAAATGCTTAATAATCCAACTTATTATATGAGCAATAAGAAAAAACGTATTTAACATATATTTCTAAGTGAAAGGGATAGATTTTTACTGGCACATGTACTTGTACCTTGTGGAGAACTTGTAACAATCAGTCGTTGGCCTTGAATTTGGAAATACCTAAAAAAGACACTTCAATCCCTAAACTAGTGCTTAATTAAATTTATAAAAAGAAGATAGAAGAAGAAAATATATTTTCTCTCTCTAAAAGTGAATAGTTCTCTTAAAGGCCAAAGACCTCTTTTTCTTAGAGAGAGGCGTCCTTTTATAGATGATCAGTAATGTGGATTTAGGATTTTGCCCTGAATCTTATCTCTAAGGATACATGTCACCCATCATACTATACACGTGGATGTGAATTTGATTGTGGGAAAAGATACATATTTAGTCCATATGTGCTTGTTTCCCCAACCTTATGACTTTGGCATAGTTTCTTTAGACAGTAGATTTTGGAATTAGCATGAGTCTAATTCCTCTTCTTATCATTTTTATAGGTTCTTGAGGAATTATATCTTAGGTATTATTTCCCCCTGAATAATTCCTTTTAACTAAAAGAGTAGACACGTGGTGTAATGTGGTGAATGGTACCTACACTCCTCCCTTACGAGTGTATTTTCTTTAGAAAATAGTTTGATTGGAAGAAGAAGGTCTGACTTTTGTTTGAGTGGATATGTGACCTTTTTTAAAGAAGTAACCTAGCCTTGGGTATTAGAATATATTTTAGGACGAATGTTATTTTTGAACTTTTCTTTTAGTTGACTTAAGGAAAAGTGAACTAGCCTTGGGCATTTGAATATATTTTAAGATGAATGTTATTTTTAAACTTCTCTTAAAGTTGACTTAGGGAAAAGTTAACTATTTCCTTTAAACTAAGGTTTCAAGATGAAATATTAGTTCTTTGAATTCTTCCTCTAAAACAAAGTTCCAAGAGGAAATAGTAGTCACTTAATTAAAGTTTCAGGAAGAATTGTGGATTGTTCTTTAAATCGATGTAATCGATTCTAGTGAATTTTTCCTCTGAACTAAAGCTCCAAGAGGAAATGTCAGTCCCTTAAATTTTTCTCTTTGACCGAAGTTTTAATAGGAAATGCGAATTTTCCCTAGACATTCTAGCTAGTTCGAGAATGGTTTATGAAACTTTGTGTTTGTATTCTAGAATTCTGGTAAGTAGATATTTATACCTAAGTTTAGCTTGACTCATTTTTATTTTGCCTTGTATAAGGTTGGCCATTCTTTAGTTTAATTTTCTCTTGTTGGCTTTGGCTTTTGTTTTCCTTCATTAGCTTTTGCCTTCATTTTTCCTTAGCTTTTATTTGCCTTTGTTATTCCTTAGCTTTTGTTTGCGTTGTTTGGCATTGGCCTTTTTTAGCTTGGCTTGTTCATCTAGTCCTGACTTTTGTTTTTTCAGACCTTGCTTAACAGTGGCCTTTTCTTAGCTCTTGTTTTCTTGGTTAGCCTTTGCCTTTATTTTTCCTTACCCTTTGTTTATTTTGCTCGACTCTAGCCTTTTCTTGGCTTTTCTTGCTCTTGTGGCCTTGCCCTTTTTTTTTTCTTTTAGTTACTCTTTGCCTTGATTTTTCTTTTGTTTGCCTTGTTGAGCATTGGCCTTTTCTTAGCTTAGCTTGCTCTTGTGACTCTGGCTTTTGTTTGCCTTATTGGGCAGTGGCTTTTTCTTGGCTTGGCATGCTCTTCTTTCCTTACTTTCTGTTTACCTTTGTTTTTCCTTAACCTTCGTTTGTCTTACTAAGTGTTGGCCTTTTCTTGGCTTGGTTTATTCTTGTGGCTGTGATTTTTATTTACCACAATTTCCTCTCTTAGCTTTTTTTTTTCTTAGCCTTTGTTTACCTTATTAGGCCTTGGCTTTTTCGTGGCTTTGTTGAGCACCTTTAAAGCTTTAAATGGTTGTTGCCCTAAAGATCATGGGTAAGCCAATTGATATAGCTTCTGATTCTAGATGCCTCTTATTCTAAATTTCATATTTAGTTCCGAAGGTAAGTTTGCATCCTAATGCCTCTTTTAATTGTAGGTGAATTCATTCTTAAACTTAGAGGTTGTGCATATTTGAGAACTTGTGTAGATTTCCTTTTATACCTGCACTATTCTGATTATGTTGATTTGGTGATTAGAATTTTAACAATATGGGAACTTTGCTTGTGAAATTTTTCCTTATAAAATAATGGTTGTTACAACCTTGGATATTATCAACCGATAATATTGCTTGTGGAAGTTTTCCTAATAGAATGTAAGTAGCCTTAAACTTTCCATATACTAAATATTTAATGGGATATTACTCCATCTTCAAACTAGTAACAATCATGCTATTGTTACCAATGTTTAAAAGTAATAATCAGGGGCCACTCTCCTCTTTGTTGGTGTGAAAAAAGACCTATTTTGAAAGAAAATTATTAGGAAACTTTTCTTTCTTATTGGCCTAGATAAATTTTTCCTATTTGTTAGCCTAGGTAAATTTTTGCTCTCATTGGAATAAGCAAAAGTGACTTATTCTAGGGGAATATTATCAAAGAACTTTTTAAACAATTTTAAAAAGAATGATTTTAGAGGAATACTATCGCAGAACTTCTCCTTTTTATTGGTCCAAGAAAAGCTATCTATTCTAGAGGATTATTATTAGAGGTGGACACAAGTTCGGGTCAATTCGGTATTAAAGAAAACCAAAATTTTGGTCCTATTCAGTTTGAAAATTAAAAAAGATAAATATTAAAATAAAATAAAAACTGAATTGGCCAATACATTTAGTTTGGGTCAGTAATGGTTTGGATTAATAGTTTAGTTTTTCATATTAGCACCAGTACTATTGATTCAGTTTCTCTTTCACTTTCAAAACTACCACAGCATCAACAACGACAACAGTGGCTCTTATTGTACAGCAATGGCTCTTATCAACAATGGCTTTCATTATACAGGAATGGCTCCCACTGTGCTTTTGGCTCTCATTGCCAGCTCATAAAATTGTAGTTTCTTCTTATTCCCAATCTCAGCTTAATCTCCATCTTCGGTCATTGCCATTCCTTCCATCACCACACCAACTCTTGATCTTACTCTCTCACTGATGTCTCTGCCTATCTTTGCCACTCTTACTCTCGTAGCCAACGACATCGTTAACTCTTTATGTTGATTTTTTGCTTATCATAACACGTCCATCTCCAATGACGTCTTCGCATCGCTTTGAAGTTTGAAGAAAGTTGCTATTGGTGGCTTTTTGTCAGGATTTGTTGCTGCTATTGCTTTGTTTATGTAGGTCGATAGTTGATACTTGATCGTAATGTTGATTTTGATTTTCCTTGGGAGCAATGGCTGGTAGATCATTATTTAGCTAATAGCGTCTTGTAATTTTGTTATCAAAAGCGGCAACAATTTCAAACTAGGTTTAGGGTTTTTAATTACTCTGCAGCAGATTAGCTTTGGTAATTGGTGGTTATACATGTGTACATATTATGTTAAAACAACAAAAATGCCATGGAATTTCGGTAATTTTGCACCAAAAATTGAAATGAATCTTTAGTTCGGTTTCAGATTAATCTGTTTGGTTCTTTAACCTTAAGAAAAACCCAAGAAACACTAAACCAAAATGGATTTTTTTTTTTTGTCTAGTTTAGTTTTGCCCACTGCCAGTTATTATTATAGTTTAATTTTCCCTATGCCAACAAGGAAAACTTCCCTAGACTATTCCTTCAAAATAGTTTGATTTTTTTTTTGTCTAGTTTAGTTTTGCCCACTGTAGGAAAGTGTTTCTTGCTTATTGGCACAGAAAAAATCAAACTATTTTGAAGGAATAGTCTAGGGAAGTTTTCCTTGTTGGCATAGGGAAAATTAAACTATCTTAGAGGAATATCAATAGGATAATTTTTATCCTTCTTGTTAAATTAGGGAAGTTTTTCCTCCTCATTAGCTTAAAGAAAAGTGAACTATTCTCTGAATGAATATTATTACAGAATTTTTTCTCTTTATTAGTGTAAACAAAAAGTGTGGAAGAATATTATTAAGGAAATTTTCTTTCTTATTGGTCTAAGGAAGTTTTTCTTTTTTGTTGGCATAGGAAATTTTTTTTCCTCTTTCTTGATATAGGGAAAAGTGACTTATTATGGAGAAATATTATAAAGAAACCTTTTCTCCTTATTAGTCTAGGGAAGTTTTTTCTCTTTGTTGGTCGAAAAAAAAATTTCCTCCTTTTTAACATTAGATTTTGAAAAGTAAGGAAGGATTAATTTTTTAAAATTTGATCTTAAGAATCAATTTTTTATTCAATAAAAATTTCGTATATATGTCCTCAAATATATTAAAAATCCCAAATTATCCTTATTCAATTAGGAAATAAAGTCATTAAAAATTTCATGTATTTAAAGAATGATTCCACAAATTGCTCCCCCTAAATATAATTTTCTCTTACAATTTGCCAATTAGCTAAATTAACAGATTTAAATGATTTAAATACATGGATTTTTCTCCCCCTTCATCATAAAAAAGAAAACTGAATTGGCAAAGAAAAAGAGGAGTAAAGTTTTATAAATTTAAAAACTTGATTTAAAAACATGTATTCTTCTCCCCCTTCATCATCAAAAAGAAAACTTAAAGGAAAAGAATAAGAGTAGCAAATTTATTACTCATGTTTGTCCGAGAAGAAATTTCAACACATTCTCCCCCTTTGAACAACAAAAAATGTTCAAAATGCATATTATAAAAAATCATATTATATGCTCACCCTAAATATATGGCCAATTTAAAATTTTAACCGAAATGATTTTATCCAAAAACATATCATATTTATCTCCCCCTTATCGTAAAAAAGAAAAGATAGATAGATGCAATAGAAACAAAATCATCAAAAATAATTCGATAAAGATATTACCCATTTTGTGGGAGAAAAAAATATCGGCAGAATCTTCCCTTAAAAATGAACAAATTCTCAAATACACAACATGGTTAAAAAGATATAAGCTTCAACAATTATAACAAACCAACAATTTTATCAATTCATCAAGCAACACACATATAATCATTAATCATCAAAATCAATATGAATTCCCCCAACACTTGTAACAATTAAATTCGAGGATTCCATAATCATATATCAACCATTAAAAGAATGCTCAAAATGCATGTTATTTCCCCCAATTTACATCATTAAAAAGATTTATTACTTTGTCTCCCCATTTGGACAATAAAAATGTTCAAAAAGCATATTATCCAAAATAGAACAAGTAATAAGCTAAGCAAGGGAATGCAAAAGTCAAAAGAGCATACTGTCAACAATTCAAGCTCTATAATTACTAATCACATTTTAGAAATCAAGACAACTAAACTCATCAAAGATCTAATGTGACAAAATTAAAAAAATCATATGTTTAAGAATCTCAAAGAAGATGTATTTCTCCCTTACATCTCATATCTCCCTCTTGTTCATCAAAAAGTTAAGATAAGCACATTAGTTCCAAAATTATCCAAATCCATATAATCCAAAATCATAGCAAACATCCATATAATCCTAAAAAAAAATAATAAATGTTGGTGTGTTCAAATACAAGTATAAAAGACTACTTGTGAGTTTTATGATGAAAATGGATTTTAAAGATGATTTTGGACACAAGAATGGATGGGGAATAATTTATATGAATCAATTTGGATTAAAAAACGAATGATAATGATAGATTTTGGAGTGAAAACAAGTGAGGAGTAATCGGTTTTTAATGAGAGAGAGAGAAACGGAAAGCCGAATGAGAGGAAGAGGAAGAACAAAGCTAAAAGCTCATGAATCCGGCTTGCCGGATTTCACTAACCGGCTAGCCGGTTGTGAGCAGAAAGATGAAAGACGAAAACGGCTTTCCGGATTGACTTGAACCGGAAATCCGGTTTTGATCCAGCAAGCTTTTCATGCGAATCCGGCGTTCCGGTTTTGCTAACCGGTAGTCCGGTTTAAGGCAGAAAGTTGCCTCTTGAATTCGATTTTCCGGATTTTAAGAACCGGTTATCCGGATTTGGTCCAGAGAGCTCCAAAATAAAAAAAAACGGCTTTCCGGTTGATTAGAAGTGGTATACCGGTTAAGCTTTGGAAAATATTTTTGAAATTTTGTAAGCTCTTAGACTTGTATTATACATACCAAAAAATTGATCAATTTTAAAAATCATTTAACTTTTCAAAAACGCCAATTAGTGCATGAAACATATATGTATACAAGACCAAACATATGAAACCATATCAAACAATGATGGCAATTTTATAAATGAATGATGATATAACGCAATTAACGATACAAGAATTCACACATATAATTCATTCATCATGTATATATTTTACACAATCATGAAACATATAAGCATTCAAATATTAATAATTCAAGCATATCACTCGTTTATCAAGCTTAGATGTTACATAATCATCAAAATCAAACAAATCTATCATGATGAGTTGACAAGCTATCACCATAAATATATAACCATGCATCATGATAAAGCACTCAATGTTAAACACAATGATAATTCAATCATGTAAACATAGAAGTATACTTTCACAAATTCACACTATTATCCATTTATCATGATCCATTCAACAAAATTAATATGGCAAGAATTATTACCAACACAATTAAATCATCTTGCCTCATCTTTTTCTCCTAGATCATGCTCAAATGATTATCCTCGCAAGCTTCATCAAGGAACTCTCCACCATTCCTTGTTTGTGGTACCTACAAAAGAAATTCAAGTTGTGTGCTTTGGTACCCAAATATTCTTGGGTCCTTGAGTGTTAGATTTAGTTCCTTTTGGAACCCAAATACACTTGACTCCATAATATATATTTCTCTTAATTGGACATCTAAAATTCATATGACCATTTTGATTGCAATAATGACAAACAATTTTATGATCACATGTGGAGGTTGCCTTAACAAAATAATTTTTATAATATTTTTGTTTCAAGTTAGGCTTATATCCAAGTCCTCCTTTATCAAATACACATTTTTGAGAGTTGAGCAATTTTTTCCAAGTTCTTTTGACCATTTGTGAATTTTAAGACAATCTCATTCAACTCATTGCTCTTCTTTTTAAGCACTTCATTTTCTTTCATTAATTCATCAACATATGATTTCTCATGCTCATATAAAGTACTTTGTTTAACTTTAAATGATGCAATTCTATCATGCAACATTTTATTATCTAACTCTAGTCCTTTAATCTTTTCATTTAATGAATCATTGCATTTTTGTAAAGCATCATTTTCATTTTTCAAGTCATCTACATATGATTCTAGATGCTCATGTGAAGTGCTAAGTTTCTCATTTGATAATGCAACTCTATCATGCAATGTTTTATTTTCTAATTCTAGGCAACTAATCTTTGCACTTAGAGTTTCATTTTCATTTGTGAGCTCTACCATTTTCTTTTTAAAACTTGCATTCTTTTTACCAATTTTCATCCACTCATCATACAATTCTTTAAAGGCATCATGTAATTCATTATAAGTAGGAAGATCATTTACCTCATCAAGTTCATCATCCGAGTCATCTCCAACTGCCATAAGTGCTAAATTCGACACTTCATGAAATTCCTCCTCCTTTGTAGTCTCCTCATACACAATTTCAAGTTTTCTCCAAATTTCATAAGCATTAGAACAATTTGAAACTCTATGAAATTCCTTTTTATCTAAAGCACAAAATAAAACATTCATAGCCTTGGAATTTAAAGACATATTTTTCTTATCCAACTCATTTAAAACATTCTTCCTAGGAATGAATGAACCATCACAAACTATTTCCCATATTTCATAATCTAAGGCTTGTAAAAACACTCTCATCCTAGTTTTCTAATAAGGATAATCATTACCATCAAAGAATGGAGGTCTAGTGGTGGATTGGCCTTCCATGAAAGTTGAACTAATTTGGGTTGCTATTAATCTTTAACTCTAGACGGTTAAGTCTACACAAGAGCACCTCGCTCTGATACCAAATGAAATACTAACTAGGCAACCCAAGAGGGGGGGTGAATTGGAATTTTAAAAATTAAGCAAAGCAAACCACAATTCGCACAACAATTTAATCTATTGCCTTAATCAAATAAAAACAATAAATTCAATCAAGCACAATATTAAAAGAGTAAGGGAAGAGAAAAACGAACACAAGGATTTTTACGTGGTTCGGCTATCCCCGCCTACGTCCACGCCTCCAAGCTCACCCGCTTGAGGATTTCACTATCCAAGCCTCCCAAGGCTTCAAGATTTTACAATTGACTTTCAAGGTGTCAATGAACCTTTACAACAAGAGATTATATTCCCAATCTCTTCACCCCAAGTGTTTCCCACACTTGTACACTCACAATTTGATGAGAAATGATAAATACAACAATGAATCTCTCTTTAAGAGTGGATATACAAATTGAAGAACAAAGATGATCTAATAAATGATGAGTTACGAAATTGAAGCTCAATATATGTTGTGTGCACTTGTTTATGCTTGCTTGGATTACCAAAAATGAATTGGTTTTGAGTTTATAGAGTTTGAGCTCAAAATCTAGCCGTTATGCACATTTTGGTCGTAGTCGGATTGCCGGTTATGGTCATCCGGTTAGCCGCTTGATGTTACCGTTACAAGCACAATTTTGAAATTCTGAACATCCGGTATGCCGGTTTGTCACATCCGGATTGCCGCTTGTGGTCAGAGGCTTTCTGCTCAACAACCGGATTGCCGTTTGTCAGGATCCGGTTAGCCGCTTTCGATTCGGTTACATTCTGCCCAAATTCGGCTTGCCGAATTTCCACATCCGGTTAGCCGCTTGCTACAGTGACTGCTACAGTGAAATAGTTTCTAATTTTATAGTTTGACCCCAAAACTTTATAAAACTGTATTATGGCCCAAAAGGTTATGAAACTTTGTAAATAGGTCCAATTTCATAATTTCTAAATATTACTTTGTTAATCCCAAAACTTTCTGAAATTATGATTTCACCCAAACTATGTGAAATTATAGAATGACCCAAAATATTTAAATAGTTTCAAATAGGTCCAAATCCGAAATTCAAAAACAATATCAAAGGTTTTAAAACACATTCATTTTAGTCCAAAACACTTTGATTTCATAGCCTCATTTTCTTATTATAAAAAAACACAATTCATAAATCTTTGTTTAATCAATACATGTGGTTTGTTATCATCAAAATCAATATCTATAGCTATATAAGCTAACAAATACTTAATAAAATTAAATACAACATAAACTATATTTGAAAAAATATACTAAATGGAGCTTTTGATATTAATAGGGATGGTAATGGGTTGGGTCAAGCTCAAGCTTTAATTTGAAGGCCCAACTCGACAAAAAGCCTGATTATTTGTATTTTGGGTTAGGCCAGGCTTATTCGAGCCCACACAATGCTTTTTCTCTCACCTTAAATATTTTGCTTTAGTTTGTTCGATTTTGCTTCAGTTTGTTCGATTTTGCTTCGTTTATCAATGATATAAATCAAATTTGCATTGTGCTAGAACCATTATATGTCCATAATTTTTCAAAAAAAAAAACTCATGTCTTATACCAATAAAAACACACAATTCCATAATTCAATTACACAGCCCAACATTAAGAGGGGGAAAAACTCGTCTTATACAAATAAAGTTACAGAATTCCACAACTCAATTTCACATGAAGGTGGTGGCGGCGACAAATTCTCGCGGCAACAACTCAAGCCCCTTTATGTCCCTCCTAGTGTGTGGCAGTCAATTTCATGGTGTTTGGTTGGCGATGGCGCATTAGTAAGCGATGATGTCTCGTGCACGATATCTTGGAGCAGGCGACAGTGGGGCGAACAGTTACGGGTTAACTGTTTGGAGTAGGCAAGCAACGATTAGCAGAGATGTGTGAATGAGAGAGTAAGATGTGTGAACGTGTTGGAAGTCTTCCTTCACAAAAGCTCTTTTTCTCTGAAAGAGAGTTCTGAATGGAAGTTTATGGGGTCTTTATGACTCAAGTACTCACTCCTACGCTGAGTGCGATTTGGTCTGTTAGTTTTCTCTTCATATAACTTATGATAGCTAGTGTACTTTATTTTGAGAGTTTGATTGGGGAGAACAGAGATTGGTAAGGGGTTTAAACACAGGGTTAGTTGTAGAGCAGTGAGTGCAGCAATTATTTCTGAAAGGTTTTAAATGCTATGGATACAGAGGAATTAATTCATAAGTGTAAAGCGATAACTATCAAAGAGAAAAAAAAATAGAGTAACTTTGGAAGTGAGAATGAAAGAAAAAAGAGAGAAGGTTTTAACTGGCTGTTTGATGGGAAAGTACTTCTTATGAGAGGAGTTCATAAGGAAGGGCTGAAGATGGCATTACATCAAGTTTGGAGGAATATTAAAAAAGTTAAGATAGAGAGCTTGGGTGCTAATATCTTTATGTTCAAGTTCACAGAAGAAGCTAATAAAAGAAGGGTAATGGTAGGAGGCCCTTGGCACTTCGATAGGGCCTTAATTATCCTTATAGATCCGAAAGGAATTGGGGAGATCATAAAATAGTATTTCATTTATACATCATTCTAGGTGGAGATTCGAAATTTCTTGATTGCCTATATGGAAAGAGATTTTCTCCAAGAACTGGGCGGGAAGATTGGAATAGTAGAGGAGGTTGAAACATATGAATATGGTGAATGTATTGGGGAATTTGCAAGGATTAGAATTTCGATTGATATTACTCAACCATTAGAAAAGATCTTATTTCTTAAACAAAAGGGTGATGCAGATATTCCAATGCTTGTAGTCTATGAACGATTGCCTGACTTTTGTTTCTGCTGTGGAGTTATTGGCCACCAGTTCAAGGAGTGTGCTAAGTACTAGGGTCAACGAAAATAGGAACTCCCATATGGGGTGTGGATGAAGGCTGTTACAGTGGGAGGACGCTCAAGGAAGCACCGCGTCAAGGAGAGATGAAACAATGATAATTGGCAAATCAGTGAGTAACTCGGCAAACTCACAACACCATGGCTATTCACAACAACCTCAGTAGAGTCAAAGTAACCTGGTTGACAAAACCAAATCAGGACCCGATCAGGAAGAGATGGGTCAAACTAATGAATTAGCTAGAGGTGATGAGGTGGAACGGGTAGGTGAGAAGCATTTAATGAATGACGTGTTGGAAATAACAATGGCACAGTAAGCAAACGGTCAACATGAGATAAAGGGAAACGCAAGAGGACTTAGAAATGTGGGAATTCATGCGGGAAATAAAAATTTTAGAAACAAGCGGGAAAGTTTGGAGGCAGCACCAATTGAAGTTTATGAGGAGATATTGTGCCAAGAAGGTACGGAAGAAGCAAAAATAGGAAATAGGCCTTGAAGGGCCCTCGAAGGGCCCCAATGAGGCCTAACAGAAGGAAATGGAAATTAAAAGCCCGAAACCCAAACTTAGGGGTGGCAAAACGAATAAACGAATCGAATCGTAAACGAATTGGGTCAAAATTATATGGATTCGGATTCGATTCGTTTATTAAACGAATCGAAATTTCAGGATTCGGATTCGATTCGTTTATTAAACGAATATTCGGTTCGATTCGTTTAATTCGTTTAATATAATTGATAAACGAACCGAATCGAATCCGAATTCGTTTATTATTCGTTTATCCTTTACGAATCCATAACGAATCGAATCGAGTCCGAATTCGTTTATCCTTTACGAATCCATAACGAATCGAATCGAATCCGAATTCGTTTATTATTCGTTTATCCTTTACGAATCCATAACGAATCGAATCGAATAAGGATTCGTTTACAATTCGTTTAGAAATATCCCACAACAAAATACAAATAATTCAAATCATATTATACAGTCATCCAAATACCAAATACCAAATACTAAATACCAAATCCTTAATATTACAAATAACAATAATTCAAATTCAAATTATAAAGAAATGAAATTTCTTTAATTCTCTTCATTTGTCTTTGTCACCTTGAAAATAAAAATCCTACAGCAAAAAGTAAATAAAATGTTATTAACATGCTGCAATATTGATAATAGTCATTGTAAAATTTCAAAAATCAAATATATAGCAAATTTGTAGCATTTTCAAGGAAATAATAATTAAACAAGATAAAAACTTTACCTACCACACTCACACACTGTCATTTGGACCATTGGCACTCTCTGCAGATGGAGCATAATCAGTGCTCATGTTCATAACCAGTGTATGCATTTTTATTTAAATCAATTAGCATTTCGTGAAAGCTCACAATAGATAGCAAGTACAAGGAAAATAAAGCATTGAAACATACACTTGGCTTTGCTTTTCGTATTTGAAACGAACTTCATGCACATTTGCAGAAACTTCTACCTCATGTTCAAGCCACTTTTGCAGAGATTTTTCATTGCTCTAAAAACAAAACAAAAAAATAAATATGTTCTAATGTTATCTTTGTAGCATAAGTAGTATTAAATTCTATAATGAGGAACTTCAGGTGGCTGCCATTTAGGTTGAATAACCCAGTCCAAGAGTTATCAGGTTAGAAAGACTACAAATTCAAATATTGCGTATAGTTCAAGTAGATAGATGACACACTAATGTTAAGTGCAAATAGTTTACCTGCCCAGTTGGTGTTGTATATCCAGTGGAATTAACTGAAAGAAATGCGCAACAATCATTTAGGAAAATACAGAAGGATGAATAATTACAAACCTGAAAGTGAAAAAAGGAAAAAAAAAAGGGGGAAGAAGAAGAAGAAAAGAAATTCACCTGAGTTTTCACATGCAGATGACTTGCGAGCTTTCAGCAACTCTTTTAACCTTTTCGTAGCAATTGCTGCTTCCTCTGTCTTTCTTTGAAGAACCTGCATGAGAAAAGTAAGATGATTAGCAATAAAAGTTTTATTCTTTTTCTAATTTTTCATCTTTTCAGAAAATATCAGGATATTCCTAAAGACAAATGGAAGGTTGTTTTCATCTTACATGCATCAAGACAAAAAGATAATGATACTTCAATGTCTACATAAACTTTTGCCAGACAAAACACATTACCATTTTCTGGCATTGATTCAGTGCTTCAAGTTTATGTCGCTCAAACTCATTTTTCCTCCCCTCCTTCTTGAGCTGCTTGGAAGATACGAAAATAAGAACTATGGTAAGAAATATATGTATGAACTGCAAAAAAACAAAATAAAAGATATGCAAGCATAATAAAAATAGATTGCTAAAATATTCCAGAATAAGTAAAATAGAATGATATCCCAACTTATTCCAGAGAACGTGACTAGGAAACAAGCTAAGAGCTTGAAAGCTAAAAGCTTTTCCTTCGACAGTAAAACGACATGAAACAGAGAATAACCTAATCAAATCCAACTTGCAACTAGTTAACTACTAAAAGCCTACCCAGCCAGAATTAGCAATTCACGCGTGAAACACCTAATCAAATCCAAAATAAACCCTAATGAGCAAAATACAGCAAATTAATTAATAACAAGAACAGAGTAATAGAGAAAAGAAAATGAAACATACGAGAAAATGGGCGAGATTGAACAACTGAATGCTTGCACCTAGGCACTGGTTCGGATCGCGGTCGCCTAGGTTTGCTGCTGCTGCTGCACCGCCGCACGGGTTAGCAAAACATGTACGAAAGTAAGATGACAACAGCATGAAAAAGCAATAACCTTTTCCACCAGAGGCACCGATGGCAATACGCTCACCAGGCTTGAATAGCTGATTGCCCACCAGATCCGAGAGAGCAAGTGCAGATCCGAGAGAGCAAAGATCCGAGAGAGCAAAGACGAAGTAGCAGCAGGTGGACGGAGTCGGAGCAGCAGCGGTTACGGCAGAGAAAGAGTTGCGGCAGTGGCTAGCACACCAAGAGCGACCAAGAGAGAGATTTGCTGCAACTGGATTGAGAAAATTGAGGGGAAAGAGGGAGCTGCAGTGAACTGGATCGAGAGTGAGGGCTGTAGTGAAGAGAAAAGTGAGGGCTGCAGCTGCAGGATTTCTTTGTTTAGCTTTAGGTTTCCGGATTTCCACTACTTAGTTTTTATTTTTTCTTAAAATTACAATATTAACCTTCAAATTTTAAAAACTTTCAAATAAATTTAAGATAAAAAAGTAATTTAATTAAACGAATCATAAACGAATCGACCCGTATTCGATTCGTTTATGACCCATTTATTAAACGAATTTTAAACGAATAAACGAATCCAAATTTTCAAACCCGCATTCGATTCGTTTAATTAACGAATCGAATCGAATTCACCCATTTATTAAACGAATCAATTTTTTCAAACCCAAACCCATTTAATTCGCATCGAATCGAATCGAATAAACGAGTCCTGACCCATATTGCCACCCCTACCCAAACTCCAATGGTGGAAACAAACACAGGTTAGGGACGTTAAAAAGGCCAAGTTGTGAGTTAACCGAACCAAATCTAAAACAAATTATGAAGGTGACTAACCCACTCAAATTAGAAACAAAGCAATATCAGCTGAATTTACCAGCGGCAAAACTCAATTTGAGCTGGGAATCGGTGGCAATGGAGGGAATGGAAATTGCAGATTCAAACATAGAAGAGATATCGGCGGAGGCAGGTGATCAACCCCGTCGGAAGCCATGAAAATCCTCAGCTGGAACGTTCGGGGTTTGGGAAATTCCCGGACATTCCTAGCATTGAAAAAAATTCTCCAAATTCATAGACCCCAACCTGTGTTTTTGTGTGAGACAAAATTGCAATCTATGCAAATGGATACGGTTCGTAGTAAGCTAAATTTTGATAGTTGTTTTGCTGTGGATAGTAGTGGGAGGGGAGGAGGTCTTGCAATGCTTTGGAACTCTGAAATTTGTGTGAAAATTAAGTCGTTTAGTAAGCATCACATTGATGCTGAACTACAAATGGGCAATGGAAAGCAAATGCGGTGTACAGGGGTGTATGGATAGCCAGAAATGCAGCAGAAAAAGCACACATGGACATTGTTGAGACGCCTATCATGTTTATCTTCCACACCTTGGTTATGTTTCTGTGATTTTAATGAAATTTTACACCCATATGAGAAGAGTGGTGGCAATGATAGAATCCAAACCAAATTAGTGACTTTAGAGAAGCCTTGAGAGATTGTAATATAAAGGATGTGGGCTATAGTGGATATTCGTTTACATGGGGTAATGGAAGATTTGGCCCTGACTTTGTGGAAGAATGATTAGATAGATTTTTATGCAATGAGGCTTGGAGTGAGAGATTGGTTTACTGTGTAGTTGCTAATCTCGAGAGTTGGACGTCCGATCACAGCCCGGTGTCGATGGAGGTTTAGGATAGAGGTAATGGCCTAAATTATCAAAGAAAGAGTACTTTACGAATCCATTATCAAGATATGTGGAGTTCATATGACACCTGTAAGAGCATAATTGAAGAAGAATGGCATAAGCATGAATGCTGGAACAAAGATGATCCCATGCATTTATTCTAGAAGGTGACTAAAGATTCCATGGCTAGTTTAATTATGTGGAGCAATGAAGAATTTAAAGGGAGAGAAAAGAAATTGAAGAAGTTGAAGAAACAGCTACAGAGCTTAAAGGAAATAAGGGTGCAGTATGAATTTGGGGATGAAATTAAAAGGGTGGAGAGACAGATTCATAATATATTGGCCGATGAAGAGATTTCCTAAAACAACGATCGAGAGCAGATTGGCTTAAAGAGGGGGATAAGAACACCAAGTTTTTCCATCATAAAGCCTCATCGCAGAAGAAAAAGAATAGAATATGGGGAATTGAAAAATGAAACAGAAAGATGGATTGAGAATGTTGAAGAAGTGGAGCATGAGTTTTGCACTTGTTTCACAAATCTGTTCACCACATCCAGACCAAGCTAGAACCAAGTAGCAACAACTCTTTCAAGGATAACACCGAGGGTCTCAAATGACATGAACGAGCAATTGAACAAGCCTTTCTTAGCTGAGGAAGTTGTCAAAGCCGTATCACAGATGTGTCCAACGAAGGCTCCCAGGCCTGATGGACTGCCAACAGTCTTTTATCAAAAACATTGGCAAATAGTTAAATCCAGAGTTATCACTACTTGCCTTCATATCCTCAACAAGCAAGGTACTATAGGCCCTCTCTATCATATATATATTGCTCTTATTTTTAAGATTGGGAAATCTAGAAAAGTCATTGATTTTAGGCCTATTAGTCTTTGTAACGTTATCTATAAAATTATTGCTAAGACAATAACAAATAGGCTTAAACAAATCCTATCCAAAGTCATATCCCCAATGTAGAGTTCTTTCATCCTTAATAGGCTGATAACTGACAATATCATTGTAGGTTACGAATGCCTCCATAAAACTAAGACAAAGTAGGGGGAAAAGAAATGACCTTGTGGCTTTGAAACTTGATATTAATAAAGCCTACGACATATTAGAATTGAATTTTCTTGAGCAAATCATGTTGAAGCTAGGCTTTTCTCAAAATTATATACGGCTGGTCATGAGGTGTATAAGCTCTGCTTCTTTTTCTGTAATTATAAATGGCACGATAAGCGGACTAATCAAACCTCAATGTGGGCTAAGGTAAGGATGTCTGTTATCTCCATACGGTTTTATTATATGCGCAAAGGCTTTTTCTTCTTGGTTGGTGCAGGCTGAACAACAGAAGCTCATTCATGGGCTGTCATTTGGCAATGACATTAAAATCTCCCATCTTCTTTTCATGGATGACAGTCTTATATTTACTAGGGCATCAGTTACAGATTGTCAAAATTTGAAAAGAATTTTTGATTGCTACTGTCATGACCAAACCCAGACCTGATAAGATATTGTCCGCTTTGAGTTTCAATAAGGCCCGTACGGTTTTGTTCCTGGGGTGCCCATACATCCCAAAACGCGTCTTGCCAATTAAGGTGTGGATCATCCTTTATAAATTCAGTGTTTCTCCCGTGCTTTGCCGATATGGAATTTGCCTAAGGTGTCACATACACCCAACTTGGGGACTCAGCATCCTAGCTGAGGTTTGCCCCACCATCGTTTAAGAGGACACACGGAGCCGCTCTAATACCATAATGTCATGACCCAACCCAGACTTAGCAAGATATTGTCCGCTTTGGGCCTTAACAAGTCCCGCACGTGTTTATTTTTGGGGCGCCCATACACCCCAAAACGCGTCTTGCCAATTAAGGTATAGATCACCCCTTATAAATCTAGAATCTTTCTCGTACTTTGTTGATGTAGGATTCGCCTAGGGTGTTGCATAATATCACAACCCAACCTAGACCTAGCAATATATTGTAAGCTTTGAGCCTTAACAACACCCGTACCCGTTTGTTTCTAGGGCGAGTAAACACCCCAAAACATGTCTTATAAATTAAGGTGTAGATCACTCCTTATAAACCCAACATCTCTCCCGTGCTTTATTGATGTTGGATTCGCCTAGGGCGTCACATACACCCCCCTGGGGACTCAGCGTCCTCACTGGGGTTTGCCCTACCATCGTTCAAGAAAACACGCCGAGCCGCTCTAATACCATAATGTCATGACCCAACCCAGACCTGGCAAGATATTGTCCGCTTTAGGCCTTGACAAGTACCCGCACGGGTTTGTTCCTGGGGCACCCAGACACCCCAAAATGCGTCTTGCCAATTAATGTGTGGATCACCCCTTATAAACCCAGCAACTCTCCCGTGCTTTGTCGATATGGGATTCGCCTAGGGTGTCATATACAACTACACTACAACCTCTGAAAAATTATTCAATAATGACAAATCCTCTATGTTCTTCAGCCATAATGTTCAAAGTGATCAAGCTTCGACAATCAAAAACATATTCCAGCTCAACATTGTTTCATGACATGAAAAATATTTGGTGCTTTTATCTATGGTTGGGAGAAAGAGAAGCAGTTTCTTTAGTGACATCAAGTTGAAAGTCGTTAGCAAAATTTCAAATTGGCAACACAAGCTTTTCTCCTGTGGGGGCAAGGAAATCCTAATCAAAGCAGTGGTGTAGGTTATTTCGGTGTACGCTATGAGTGTTTTCAAGATTCCAACAGGTATTTGTAATGACATTCAGAGAACAATTGTAAATTTTTTGTGGGGGTCCAAAATAGATAAAAGAAGCATCCATTGGTCGAGATGGGTAAGGCTTAGCCAAGCAAAGAGTAAGGGAGGATTGGGTTTCAGAGATTTCTCAAGCTTTAACCAGGCTTTGGTGGCAAAACAAGGTTGAAGGATCCTACAGTTTCCAAATTCCCTTGTGGCAAAGGTGTTACAGGCAAGGTACTTCTAGAACTATGATTTCATGGGTGTGAAACTTGGCTTTAATCCCTCATTCATTTAGAGAAGCATTCTTTGGGGAAGGCAAATTATTCAAAATGGCTCAAGATAGAAGATTGGAAATGGTCAGAATGTCAAAATTTACAAAGCAAATTTAATCCCCAGGTTGCTGACTTTCAAGCCCATTTCAAGACAAACCTTACCAATAGACACTCTAGTTTCGAAACTTATTAATGGAGGGAATTAGTGGAATGAAAGGATGGTTTACTGCCATTTTGAGAAAGTGGATGCAGATAGGATAGTCGGTGTTCCTTTGCCTAGAAGACCAGCTCAAGATCAATTACTTTGGCATTATGAAAAGAGAGGCCAATAAACTGTCAAAAGTGGATACCAAGTAGCTTTAATGTTGAACTTCCCAACAATCCCATCAAGCTCAATTGTTACAAAGAATCAATGGAGCATAACCTGGACTCTTGCACTACCAGAGAAGATAAAAATCTTCATTTAGAGAGCAGCAAATAATCTTCTCCCTTTAGCAAAAAACCGCTTAAAGAAAAAGGTTGTTCAGGAACCTACTTGTCAAGTGTGCATAATGCGTGTGGAGAATGTTTTCCATGCACTTGTAACTTGCAAGGCTGCCAAGAAAATTTGGAAGTTCACTGATTTTGCTGATAACTCAAGGGAGTTGTTGAACAAGATATCTGAGTTTGCTGGATAGTATGGCAAATTTAAGAAGCAAAACTAATATTGAACTGTTGGTGGCCATTTGTTGGACAATATGGAGTGCTAGAAACCAGTTCTTATTCAAAGGAAAGCCGGTGAATCCTCAGGTGTTGGTAGCTAAGGCAGAGGTTGTTATTAATGCTTATAAAAGAACTCAAGTCCAACATTTGCACCAGGGGGAAATCAGCAAAGGTTGGTCCAAAGAACATAGAGTCCACCTAAGAGAGGCTACTTTAAGCTTAATGTGGATGCAGCCACCAATTCCGATAAATAAATCTCAGGACTATGAGCTCTTATTAAAGATGAAGCTGGAAATGTTTTTGCAGTTGTAATTAAACTCTCTAAGTTTAATGGAGATGTAGCTTTTGTGGAGGCTGAAGCAATGGAGTGGGGGATCCAGATTGCAGCATAAGCAGGAGCAAGACGTTTGATGGTCGAATCAGACTCTCAAGAGGTGGTCAATCTTGTAAACAACAGGCAGGGCTGCAGATGTGAGATGTTTTGGGTAAAATCTAAAATTCAGAACTTAGTTAAGGGATTTGATCATTTTAATACCCAGTATGCCCATAGATCTTGTAATGCCATTGTCCTATTCTTTAGCTAAATTAGCTTTAGAAAAATGTGAAACTGTTGTATGGATGAGTTCATACTCTTCAAAACTATTGTATCTCTTTTCTTCATTGATTTAAATGTAATATTAGTCTTTCTTTTTTTTAATAAAAAAGTGTGAACGTCTTGTGTGTCTCTTATGAGTAGGGGTGTAAAAAAAACCCACTCGGACCGGATCCAGCCCGAACCCGGCCAATTCGGTCCGAGCAAAACCCAGACCGCATATACTAAAATAGAGGATCTGGGTTTGAGAATTTCAAACCCGGACATTTCCGAACACGGTTCCGGGTTCTGCACCAAAAACCCAGAGCCCGGACCAAGTTTCTTAATAAATTAAAAAAAGAAAATATAAAAACAAAAATCAAAACCTAAATCATAAATGCCCAAATCCATAATTCCCCATCGAAACAATTTGAAAGACATAAGCAGCAACGCTGCCACCGGCTACCGCCCACCGTCACCGTCGGCATTCGGCATCAGCCACCACCCACCGTCACCGTCACCCGTCAGCATCATCTCTTCTCGTTTGCTGACTTAGCTTGGCACGCGGCTTTGCTCGGTTGCTCCAGCTCTAGTACGGCTGTGACAGTGAGTCATTCGTGCAGCCCCCTCCGGCACTGTCAGGGCCACCGTCTCCAATTCTCTATCATCACTTTCTCAACCACCATCACTCTGCCAACACAGCCACCACTACCAGCCCCAGGTAGTGATTTTTTTATTCTTAATTTTGCCTTTCCAGTTGCATTTTTGCCAATACATCATCTTTACATCCTTTTGACTTTAGCAGTCAAAATTAGGGGAAAAAAATTTGTCAAACACATAGTTTGGAATTACACCTACATTTTAATATTAGGACTTGACTTTACATTGTTGGCATGATTTCATAGTATTTTGATTGTCATCATTCATTAATGTTTCTAGTTCAAGTACATGATCAAAAAAAAATTGTCTTTCATATAATTTTTCCGACTTAGTTAAAAAATGATGAAATTATTATGATTATTTGGTGTTATATTGTTTTATTTATGCTTTGTATTTTTTTGGATGCTGATTTGGTTGGTTATTGTATGCTCGAGCTGATTTTTGATAATAATAAACATAAGTAATATAGTAATATTAGCTGATTTTTTATGATATTAAACATGCATAATACTAAAATCTGAAATTTAGTATTTCTTTGCTATTGTAACAGCAAAGCAGTGCAATGTCGAACAACATGGAAATCAATTCATTGAGGGCTGCAGTTTTATCTCGTAATGTCGAAGATAAAACTGATAATGAGGTTGAGGAAATTTCAGTGTCAACCGTGAATGATAAGAAGAGTAAGGAAGAAACAGGAAAAAAAAGAAGAAAGTCTCTGAAGCTTGGGAGCACTTTACAAAAATAATGGTTAATGGAGGACAAAAAGGCAAAGTGCATGCATTGTAGTGCAATTTTAAAAGCAAAATACCAATCTGGGACTTCGACTTTGAATAAACACCTAACATTTTGTTTTAAGAAGAATCAACCGAAGATAGAAGAAGCACTTTAGGGAAGTCTCAAAGTGATTAAAAGAGAGGGTGGAACTTGTGGCACTAGTTATGACATTTTGATCCAAATGTTTTACGGAGTTTGATAGCAAGAATGGTTATAACGCATGAGCTTCCACTTAGATTCGTGGAATATATAAGCTTCCGGGAAATGATGGCACATGCTAACCCTGTGGTTAAGCCAATGAGCATAAACACTTTGAAGAGCGAGATCTTGAAGTTATATCAAATCGAGAAGGTTAAGACTTTGCATTTATTGGGGAAAAATCATGGTAGAGTGGCCATTACTACGTATTTATGGACAACTAGTTATCAGAAAAAGGAATATATAGTTGTGATGGCCCATTTCATTGACAACTCTTGGAAATTGCATAGTCGAATCTTAAGGTAATTTGTCTATAAATTTTTATTTGCTTAATGTTTCTTTTAAGTTTTTTATTACTTATATTAGATTTTTTTTCAAGTTTAAGTTGTAATATATTTTAAGTTTGTGTATTTAATACTAACTTTTGAATATTTGATAGGTTTATCTATGTTCCAAGCCCTCATACTGCTGATGCCCTTTCTAATGAGTTAGTACAATGCCTATTGGATTTTAGAATGTGGATAGAAAGTTATCCTCAGTGACATTGGATAATTGTACCACTAATGACGCAATGGTGGAGAAATGGTTGTTAAGGTTTGATACTGATACCTTAATTTCTAATGGTAAATTTTTTCATATGAGATGTACTGCTCATATATTGAACTTTGTGCGGGATGGGTTGAAAGTTATAGAAAGTGGGGCTGGAAATATTAGAGAGAGTGTGAGTTATTGGACACAAACACCAAAAAGATATGAAATTTTTGAGCTAGCTGCTAGACAATAAAAAATTAATTGTAAAAAAAATTTGAAATTGGATTGGCCTACTCGTTGGAACTTTACTTATGCCATGCTTGAAGTAGCATTGATGTATAGAAGTGTTTTTTCTCGGTTGCAACAACGTGAGCCTCAGTATAAGAGCTTGCCAAGTGATGAGGAGTGGGATTTGGCAGTCATAATGGTGGAGCATTTGAAATCATTTTACATGTTAACGGAGATGTTTTCGGGTACAAAATACCCAACTGCTAATTAATTTTTTCTGTTGATATGTAAAATGAAATTGTCAATTTTTTCTGATAACCTTGCTATGAGGATTATAGCTAATAAAATGGCTGATAAATTTGATAAATATTGGAATGAAATTCATCGGATGTTAGTTGTGGCTGTTGTGCTTGACCCAAGATATAAGATGGTGTTAATTCATTTTTATTTCCCAAAGATATATGGTGATACAACAGATTAGCATATTGAGCGTGCACATAAGCTTTGTTATGATTTAGTTAAAGAATATGAATCGAAGTCAGCGCATGTGAGTGGTGGGCAGAATGTTGGATTGGAAATTTTTCGTTTTGAATCTTGTTCGAATTCGAATAAGTATTGAGATGTAGATGAGTTTGAAACATTTCGAAGTCAAAATAAACGTGCTAAGGTAACTAAGTCGGAGTTGGATAGGTATTTAGATGAGGAATTGTTGGATTCCATTCCGGAATTTGATATTTTAGCCTCTTGGAAGATGCACACAAGCCAATATCCTATTTTGTCTGAGTTAGCTAAGGATATCTTAGCCATTCTTGTATCCATTGTTGCCTCTGAGTCAGCTTTTAGTGCCGGGGGTAGATTTTTTAGTCCGCATTGTAGTAAACTTCTTCCTAACACTTTAGAAGCCTTAATGTGTGCTCAGAATTGGATTTGGGCTTCTACTTCTCGAGGTATAAAGTTATTTGAATTATATTTTAGTAGTATTTATTTGCTTAAAATGCTTTGAATCTTAATGTGTTATTTTTGTTGTAAGGTGGAGTTCCGGAAGATGAGATTTTTACTGGGGAGGAGGTAATTTCTAATGATGATGATGAGCCACAAGCGTCGAGCAACATGACATGAACCTTTTTTTTTTTAATTATTTGGAATTAGACATGAACTTGTTATTTACTTATTTTACATGGGAGTATTTTGACTCTTTTATGAACTAATTTTTGAGTTGTTGAACATTTTAGGATTTTCATGTGTTGTATTGATAATTTGTGTCATAATTATGAACTTATGATATGTTGGATATTATTTAGATTTATTGTGTTATTGAATTTAATTATTTTTATATAGATTGAATGAGTTTTAAGTTAAAAATTGGATGAATTTAAGTAGTAGAAAGTAGATTGAAACAATTTTTATTTATTATTTGTGCAAAATTTGTGTTGTTAGTATGTTATAAGTTTGTATTTGACTATTTTCTTTTGTTAAGCTTGAGATTTATCTTGTAGTATGATACACAAGAAATGTGCATGCATGTTGATTGTTGATATTTAGGTGATAAAAATGAAAGAAAAAATTGAAGTCGGGATAAAAAAAACCCAGACCTGGGACTAGAGCCCGGCCCGCACATGCAAAAGTCGAATTTTGCCCGAGTTCGGGCATCAATTTTTGTCATCCAATTCGGTCCCGGATAGCACCAAACCCAGACCAGACCCAGAGTTTTGCCAAGCCTATTTATGAGTGTAAGTGCGTGGTATGTGTGATGTGTTATTTTTTTATTTTTTATAATTTAAGATTGAGTTGAGTCGAGTTGGACAAGGCTTAACCCTAACTTGAATTTAATCGAGTTTTAATTTTTTTAAGTCGGGTCGGGTCAAAATTCAGACTGGGACTTTTCTCTCCCTGGAGTAGGGGTGGCAAAAAAGCCCGGGCCGGCCCAGGCCCGCGGGCTTAGGCCCGGCCCTCACCCATGAGGGCCTGGACAAGGGCCTAAGAAAAAAAGCCCGGACAAAGCCCAAGCCCGCGACTTTTTTAAAAAATAATTTTATAAATTAGAATAATATAGTTAAAATTAAAAAGTAATTTAAAAATAAAAAAGAAAACTTAAATTCTTAACTTATAAATCAATTATGATTCAAAAAAACTAAAATTATGATACTAAATTATCTTTTTTATGTCAATTAATTAAGAGAACGTTTGAATTAGAAAATCCAGTATTACAAAAAATTAAAATTATGAGTTTTTATTTACTTTATTTATTATTTTAATTTGAAATATTCATTTTCTTTAATTTATCTATGATTGTAATAACTTGTTAATCATTAATTTATTTCAAATTTATAATAATTTAAAAAATTTTAAATAAATAAATAAAACCCAAGCCCGGCCCGAGCACGTTATCTTAACTGACAGAAGACCTAAATATGGGCTTGAAAAAGTCTGGCCCAGGCCCGCTATTTGCCAACCCTACCTGGAGGCTGGAGGTGAATTGCTGATTCGCTGAATGTAATATAAAATAAAAATTTGAACAAAAAGTGGTTGGTTTAAAGCACGGGGCTCTTGAACGTTCCTTATAAATAAACTAAAGATCGGGTGGCAATAGCACCACACGATTCCTCTTGAGTATCCGAATCCAATTACCCCATTCATCCTCATCCATTTCTTCTAATGCCTTTGTGCGCAGCGTTTGGGGACTCCATTTCCATTCCTATTTTTAACACAAAATCTTTTGCCATAACTAATAAGGGTAGAAGAGGGAGATTGTTTTGTTCAACAGTTGCAGTATCTGATTCTGATGATAAAAAATCAAGAGTTGTGTATGAAAGTCTTAGAGTTTTGGAGTGGGATAAGCTCTGTCACTCCGTCTCCTCCTTTGCTCGCACTTCGTTGGGCCGTGAAGCCACTCTCGTAATTCTATTCTGCTTAATGCATTTTTTTGGCAAAAAATTTATCATTAAGCTAATATTAATTAATGGAATTATAATTTACTACGTTACCCCAAGTCGGGTTTGGCAAAATATGTTATTTAAACGAAGTATCAATTTATATTAATTTATCGAGTTTTTGTTGTAATTGTTTGATTGGGCTTTCTGACTACAGACCCAGTTATGGTCTATCAATCAAACATACCAAGACAGTTTGAGGCTCCTGGATGAAACAAATGCCGCCGTTGAAATGCAAAAGCATGGTTCCTGCAGCTTGGACTTGACTGGTGTTGACCTTAGTCTTGTTAAATCTGCCATCCGAGAAGTTCGGAGGGCTTCACCATTGCGTCCAAATGAAGCATTAGCTGTCGTAGCTCTGTTGCAGTTTTCTGAAACTTTGCAGCTTAGTTTAAGAGCTGCCATCAAGGAAGATGCTGATTTGTACATACGTTTCATGCCTCTTACTCAAATGGTACTTCTATTTTGAGTTTTGTCAAATTTTAAGAACACTATCATCCCTTTTCATTTTATATAATATGCTGCCTTATATTTTGTTGAATTTCACTTCCAGATAATGCAATTGTTTGTTAATAGATCGTTAATTAAGTCAATAATGCAAGTTGTTGATGAAGATGGCTCTATCAAAGATTCTGCAGTAGGTTTCTTTTTGTACTCAATTAGATTCTATATTCTTCAAGGCTTTATACACAATTTTATTTATCTGATTTTTTTTCTTTACCTCTTTATACACAATTTTATTTATCTGACCTTTTTTTCTTTACCTCAGAGTCCTACCTTGAAACAATCTCGAGGCCAAGTGCAGATGCTTGAAAGAAAGGTCCTTTTTATATGAATATTTTGAGTTGCTGCATGCTTTTACATTCAATGATAGTAGTTAGTCAAGGCCTTATCTTAAAAGAGTATTCTTTCTTTTCTTAGCCATCAACCAATGCCAATGGCATTATTATAAAGATAGCCTCTACCTAGCACGTTGTTTGTTTTACTTGAAAGTACATATTTTCTATCAATTTTATTTATAACTTACTCAATTTTTAACCCTTGTCATTGCTTCTTCATGCAGTTATATCAATTGATGGACATGCTAATAAGAAATGAAAATAATGAATCATCGTTTTTGGTAAGGTTCAATTGATAGTTGATTGTACCATTATGGCCTACCCAAAACATATTGTACATATTTATTATTCCTTTTGTATCCTTATGATTTTCGTCTTGAATTATAATTTTGTTTGTAGGAAGTGAGTAGCATTCATGGCAGATTGTGTATAAGAACAGGGGCTGATCAGCTAAGTTTTAAGGGTCTTTTGTTATCCAGGTGCATAAGCTGCTTGCCATAGTTTTGAATTATGCCCATAGAAAAAACACGTTGATTGATTGTCCATCAATAACCAGTAATGTTAATTTATCGTTTCCTCTCATTTTTTCTTTTTTTTTTTTTGGGCTAAGAAACAAAGGTTATATGTTAAACTACTAGAGATATGTATATGAATTGATGGAATTACAAATCTGCAAAAACAAGGATGAGACGTCCCAAAGAAAATGTAAAACTCTACATAGGACAAAAATAACCCAAGAAAACTCGAAGACAACAGAGGTTATGTATGCCGTTCCTCTTAGGATGTATGTGTGTGTCTCTGCATGTGTGCATAGTAGGTGCCTTTATTATCCCAGTTTATAAGATTAATATTCTAAATCTAATATCAAGATATCTACATGATTGCTGATTTTAAAAGGTGGAGCTGACTTTTTCTGTTAGTGAGGGCCACTTTGGCTGGATTTGTTTCAACTTGAACACATTAAACTGTCATGAAGAATCCAATGTTTTTCTTCTTTTAAACTTTTTTATTGTAAATTTTTAAATATGTAATTATAGTTTTTCTACCGTTAATCAGGTTGACAAGAATTTGAGGTTTTTATTCTTTTCATTTATTTTTTTTTTCTGGGGTATTTTTCTTTTGCATATTAAATTGTATTTATGAGCTTTTTATGTGATGGTGCACAACTGTTCAATATTCAAATCCTTAAATGTGCTTGTTGTAGTAGTTCAGGCATAGGAAGTGTTATAGAGCCACTCTCAGCTGTTCCTCTAAATGACGAACTGCAGCAAGCAAGAGGTTCAGTGACAAAGGCTGAGGAAGATGTGCTCTTGGCCCTAACAGAAAAGGTTTGTGGCTGTATCTGGGAATATTTCATTTTCTGATTCATATTACCCATTTATACACGATGTTCTCAATGTCCTGTAATCTATACAGATGCAAGTTGATCTTGATGAGATTGAGAAGATGTTGAACGGTATTATTCAACTTGATGTGGTAGGTGTCTGCTACTTCTCCACTCTCTCCTTTCTTCATTGATAATGTTTGACTTGTGGGACAAAGTGTAAAAGAGTTTAGCGAACCATAAGTTTGAGAGGTGATTTATTTGAGTTATAATCTAATACCTGTTTGAGGAATCCTTAAAATAAACTGGAATACTGAGGGTCTTTGGAAAATCTACTAAGCAAACAGGTTTTAGTCTGAGATGGAATAGTCATGACTGGAAAAGTAATTTGCAAGGATGGGAAGCAAAAGTATTGCCATTTTTTCCTCCCACACAAAATGCTTCATTTGACCTAAAACAAGCTGCAGATACTCATCAAACACTGATCTGGAGCTTTTATTATGCTGTTGGATGAAGTTTCGTAATTTGGGTGATCTTGCGGATGATGTTTAAACCGATGTACTCCTCCGTAATTTGGCTTGTGGTTTTTTTAATGTAGGTCAATGCTCGAGCAACTTATAGTCTTTCATTTGGGGGCACAAGTCCTAATATATTTCTGCCACAAGATATGAAAAGATCTTTAACACATGAACCTGTAACTTCGAAGGTGTCATCTTCTGAAAGAGAATGGACAATATATCTCCCTAAAGCTTATCATCCTTTATTACTTCAGCAGCATAAGCAAAAAACACAGCAGGCCTGGAAGGATTTGGAAAGTGCTAATACTGTAAGTTACACTGGAACAAAAATTTGCTGTCTTGAAGTATTTTTCTTTCACCAATCATGAATTTGAGCATGTTATTTGACATAAGTTGTCTTCCTAATTGATCCATTTCATCTAGTTCTTCAATTTCTACGTTCTGCCTTAGGAACTCAGGAGGAGGAAACTCTACGGGGGGAACACAGCACGGAAAGGCGAAAAAGATACAAATCTTTCACCATCAGAGATGCAGGTAATGTTTGACATTATCATTTGGCTATTGATATCGTGAGCTGGCTAGAATGTTAAATTATTTCTTATTTTTGCAACTTATTTTGCATCTGTTCACAAAAATTTCTATTCTTTATAGGTTTCTGCATTGGAACTTGCTCACCCGGTTCCGATTGATATTTTTATTGCTCGGAAAACAAGAGTTCTTGTCATAACTGGCCCCAACACTGGAGGAAAAACTATTTGCTTAAAGACAGTGGGATTGGCAGTTATGATGGCCAAATCAGGTTACTTCTATTTTATTACTTTCCTTATCTCATTTTTTCGTGTCCATCATATTTTAGATACCTATATTGTTACTAGGTCAGTGTTTCTATTTTATGTAATTGCCAGAGACCGTTTACTCAATTTAGTTTCACAATATCTGCAAAGCTAGGCAAACTAGAGTATGTCTGATTAATGTATAAACCCTAAAATCTGGCTGTTGGATGGCATGTCCAGGGAGGTGGAGATTGCTTATAGAGTAAAGGAGTAATAATTAATCTTGCCAACTTCCAAGACCATGTGCTATGTTTTTCAGGACCTAGGGACCATTTTCTCTTCAGATAGTAATGACATAAATGCTATGCAATTTATTTTTCACATGTGCTCATGACAATCCTGAAAAAGCATAGGCATAGAGGAGCATTGTTTCAAATTTTGTCCCGATAACTTTCACACAAGTGATTATTCTGCTATTATATAACCTGCACTGGGTTGCTCAATATGCAGGCCTTCACATTTTATCTTCAGAATATGCAAAGGTTCCTTGGTTTGATTCAGTTTTTGCTGATATTGGTGATGAACAGTCCTTGTCACAATCTTTATCTACCTTCTCTGGCCACTTGAAACAAATAGGTGTAAGGATATTCACCTTCCAGAACATCTTCGCTCATTGCAGTTAATCAAGTTCGTTTGAAACAAATGCCCCTTTTTCAATGCTATTCTTTCTCATTTTTGTGTTCTGTCAACAATCTTTATAAACAGCTTTGATTCTTTGCAGATAATTTTGTTTTCTTATAAATTATTAAGACATTTAACAAGAAAAGGCACAAGCTCTTGTTGGGATGTACTTAATAAGATTTGCAACTTGTGTCAGTGATGGATCTCGTGAACTCCTGAGCTTAATTACTATATTGTCGGTCCTGAATCACTTATGACTGCCTCTAAGTTGTGAATTCATTCCCTTTCACGCCCCCCGTCGCCGCACAGCAGGGACCTAAGAATGTAAAAGGGAAAGAGAGGGATGGGGTTTTGTCTTGCTTTTGGCATAGTGGGCCCCCAGCGGGAGGCCCACATGACAGGCTATTAGCTGAGTGGTAGAGCACAACCGTGATAATTGGATCGTTGTGCCTGGCTGTGAGGGGATTCTATAAGATCAGTTCAGTTGATATAATTATTTAAGTGGTTCATAAATGTAAATGAATTTGATCAAATAAGTGTTGAGATTTCTTGAGGTCAATTTCATACTAGTAGAAATTGCATAAATACAAGCATTGTATCTCTCAATTGAAAAGGAAGTAGCTCATTCAATTCAAGGACTCTTGACTGTCATGGGTGATATCTCCTTTTCACTATAATTTGTTTTTATCTTTTCTAATTTAATCAGTTCACTTGTAGAACATATTATCACAGCCGACAAGCCAATCGTTGGTGCTACTTGATGAAGTAAGTTTTGAATTGTGCTTCCTTAATTTTTCTTCGCTTATTTTTTCTTGCTTCATTTTATGGCCTAAATGACTTATGCCAATATAAATAGAAGGTTATGACTTGCAGGTGAAAGAACAATAATATTATGATTGCAAAACTTCATATTGAGACAGTCAATTTTGTATTACTAGATTGGTGCGGGGACAAATCCCCTTGAAGGCACAGCGCTTGGGATGTCACTGCTGGAAGCATTTGCTGAAAGTGGTTCTTTATTGACAATAGCTACAACACATCATGGTGAACTTAAAACCCTGAAGTACAGGTAGTCAGTCACCAGCTAATGATTTAATGCTTGTGTTGATAATGCTGGTTTTATTTATTTAGTTAGTTATTTTTGGGATATTACTAGTTTGTATTACATTCATAGTACTGTTGTAGTTTTATGATTCCAATTTAAGTTGACTGAAGCCAAATTGCTCCTTTGGCAGTAACGACTTCTTCGAGAATGCTTGTATGGAGTTCGATGAAGTTAAATTAAAGCCAACTTACAAGATCCTTTGGGGAGTACCAGGTTACAGAATTATAACTTCTATCTATTTGATGTCTGAAGTGTTAATGAGTTTATTGATTTGGTTCTTTCAAGCCTTAGTGATTTCAGCTGTAAGTCTTCACTGAATTTTACTCACATTTTTGTCAATTAAAAGAGAAATCCCTTTCTGTTCAAACGAGTTTGGGTGAATCTGCCTCAAACTATTCTGTACAACGCTGTTTTGTGACTCTGATTTTTCATTTACTGCCTCTATAGGAAACATAAGTCAGTTGGGAGTACTTTTTCATGTTCTGACTGCATGACTCAATTGAGTAATCCTAATTTCTCTAAATTTCAGACTTTGTTCTTTGTTCCATATATCCTGGTAGTCTGTAATGCCAATAAAGATTGATTTGAACAGGCTAAAACAGGCTAGTACTAAGTTTAGGTTTCTAACCTTTCTCAATTTTTTGTTAGTATATCTTAACCTTTCTCAATTGTTTGTTAGTATATCTTAATTGCTTGAGATCTTGTTGTCCAACAACACTGGTGATAATATACATGTCTGAGCTAGTGTATCAAGTGGCAACCACTAGACAAAGAAAGCATCTTGGGGAATCTGACAAACAACACTCCAAGATGTGTAATTGGAATCTTTGAAGCATCATGAATATTTTACACGAAGCCCAGGGAGTTAACTATAAGTTGGCTTTTCCTATAAATTACTTGTACTAGATATTATATGAATTGCCAAGAACTTATGCAAGCTCTAGGTACGTAGATATTTGCTTACTTTTCTCCAGATAAATGCCAACTGAAACAACTATTAAATGCCCAGACCGAACATTAAATGTTAAACAACTGAAAATTTGATTGTCTTGTAAATTTTGCTTTAGAGGTATTGTATATTCCCTCTTTGAGCTAATAGTCCTAGTGGGTAGTCATGCTCTGAACTTTTGGAAACTAATATTTTTCCCCAAGGAACTAATGATAGCCGGCTTTCTTTGATGGTATCAAAATGATTTATTATTTATTTATTTATTTATTCTTTTGTTTGGGGCAGCAGCGTCATGTAAAATGACTTAAGAGTGTGACACTGATTGCAGGTCGTTCAAGTGCAATCAATATAGCTGAAAGATTGGGACTGCCCGGCATAGTTGTTCAAAATGCACGTCAACTCTACGGTGCTGCTAGTGCTGAGATTAATGAGGTAATATGCTAAAGACTTAGCATCTTTTTGAGCTAATAAAAAGTTTACATGTTATTTTTTCCTTTTCTAAACAGAAGCAAAATTTTAGTTTTAAGTCTCATATCTATGCTCTGTAGTTGTGATAGTTGTGACTTAAGCAACAGACAACCAGTTTACTTGGTAGGCTAATTACCTCTGGGAATTATATGGTCAAAAGGAAATTCATACATAAAACAAATGTGATCAGGTAACAGTCAGTACATGATGAGCTTATTCATATTTCTACAAATGGAAGAATTACGGTTACATGCTGTATTTGCTTGCATTCATACTGGATGATCGGCACTGCTTCTGTTTTCATTCAAAAGTTGCTCATCCTTTTCAATCTCTGTTGTTTATAATGCAGGGTTGCTCATTCTTTTCAATATCTGTTGTTTATAATGCAGGTCATAATTGAGATGGAGAGGTTTAAGACACAATTTCTTGAGCATGTACATGAGGCCCGACATTTTCTAATGTAAGAATTTTTGCTTGTTAAAATTGGTATCTATATAATAAAAGTAGTCTCACAATAACGGACAAAATTACAGAGTCTATTTTTCTTTCTAAACCATGAGTGAATACTATCAAGGAATATTTTAATTTCATGAACTTCTTACACCATGGTGTAGGTCTACTAAACCAACTAAAATTTGGTGTCGAAAAACTTGCGGACATTGATTAAGATGAAATCTTATATTTCACATTTAATTATACTTAAGAATTTTCATTCTTTGTTTAATCTCTGAGTAATACTTGCATGTTGCAAAGGTCATGAATGACTAGAAATTGAAGTGAAAGATGTTACCACCAAACAAAGAGAAGCATTTTTGCCTATTAAATATGCTTTGATCCTGCTGTTTTTCGATACTTTTCATTTACATGTAGATAACTTGTTGCAATATTATATAATTACAAAATCTCTTAATTTGAATGGCTAAGCCCTAAATCTCTATTTTAAAACAGAGTAGTTAGGACCCAGCCTTTGGAGTGCTATATCACTTAGTAGCTCAGTTTCGTCAAAAAGCAACTCTTTGAATTAGTAATTCTTTCTGGAAAAGTCATGAAAAGGCAATGTAGAGAAAAATATTACCATAAAAAATGCTATCTGCTTGTATGAGTATAGAACTTCTTGGTAGAATTTAATAATAGCTGAAATAAGGCTGAATGTCCTGATAACCGCAGAGTTGCTAAGCATAAAATGGTTGTAGACGGTCTAAGCATCTGTTTGTACCTGTGAATCTAGGCTCTCAAGAAATCTTCATAAAAATCTGTTGCGCACCAGAAGGAAGATCCTGGAACATTGCGCCTCCCAACGATTTAGGAAGGTACAGAAAATATCTGATGCTGCTGCAATAGCACGTTCTTTGGTTCACAAGAGAGCACAGCAGCTGCGTCCATCTGCATCACAAGCACATTCTTTGGTTCACAAGAGAGCACAGCAGCTGCGTCCATCTGCATCACAATCGCTTCATTGCACTAAAGTAGGTAAAAACCAGCATGTATTGACAAGTAATTTCCAACAAACTACAGTCGACAAAGTTGAACTTCCAGCGACAGCAAGTTCATCTGTTGTCAAAGATATCAAGCAATCACCCCGAGGTACTTTCTTTTACCAAGTCCAGCTTTCTTGTACATAAAACAGTTCTTGGGCATTTTTAGTTATGCAAAAGCACTTTATTGAAAATTTTAAGTCATCTTAACTTATCCCAATCACAAGATCCCATTAGTCGTATTTTTTCACCTGTTCATCATGCAGTAAAGAGGACTGAACTTCCCAACGTTGGTGATTTGGTACACGTATCTTCCTTTGGAAAGAAAGGAACGGTTATAAAAGTAGAGCCATCTAAAGAAGAAATAGTAGTTCAAGTTGGCAACATGAAGTGGATAATGAAATTCACAGACATTGTTACCTATTAGTTGAGAATAATAATGCATGCATGTCTATGATGAGATAGCATCTTCTGCATGATTCCTGGGTATTAGGGTTCTACTGACATTCAGATCCATTTTTGCAGTCGTTTTGGTTGCTTAATGTTGTAAAAAAAATTTCTTTTTAACAAATTCAATAATCACTACATAAATAAATTAAATTAAAACATATCATCGGCAGCCAACAAACCACACACATCTGATGGCAATTTCAGTTGGATCCTCCAAAGTTTTCTCTGTGACAATTCTTATGCCCGCTTTTGATATCTGAGCCATTAAATATTTTCATGTTGGCAGTTGACAGTGTGTATACAATGCATGGTATTATTACGTGTTAAAATTCTCCCTCTTTCTTTCTCGAGTACAATCAACAAAGAGTTTTCCTAGTTGAAGAAATTTGAGATCCATGAAAATAAAAGCCTTCAAAATTACAGCTGTACTGGCCAGGTTCAAGGGGAGGCAATTTCACATCGGCATAAGACGGCAGATTCATTGATTGATAATTTAATAAATTTAATGCATGTTTGGTATGATTTATTTAGTAATCACAAGTGTTTATTTAATTTTAATTTAAAAAAAAATTGTTCTTTGATTATATTTTGAGTAGAGTTTTTGGATATATTAAATAAGTTATTTTACCTCTGTTAGTAGAAATTTAAATTTTGAGCTTTTTGGAATAGAGATTGGAGGGATTGATTAAAAAAGTTAAATTATTTAGAGAATCTATTATTTATTTCACAAAGATATTTCATTCTTTTCATAGTATAACTTGTAATACTTATCTATTAAAGTAATTTTTTAATTTTTTAATAGAAATTCTGATTAATAATTAAATAATTAATTTTTTAAGTAAAATTTCTACTAATAAAAGCCTCGTTTGAAAAATTGTATTCGTGTAAGGTATGTCTCGTTTGATCTCGTTTTATCGGTAACTTGGTTGAATTAAAAGTGTATGAAATAGCACTTGAGCAATGTACAAAATTTTGCTTAACATCATCTCATAATGAAATAATGATATTTCATGGTCGGTTACTGTATTATGGTGTTTTGTTTTGGAGGCGTTGGGGAAAGCTTTGGGCATTACTCGGTCCGATTCGTAATAGTTCTTTTGGGTTTTGTTCAGTTTGTTTACACTTGTATATTCAATACATAAAATAACAATGTATAGTTATTTCAAAAACAATCATGAGCTACAATTATATATAAATCCACAAATAATAAACAACTAAAAACCACAAAATAGGGCATGCATACATAATTACATATAATAAAATCTTCTTTGTTCCCCCTGTGATCTTTGGTTACTTGAACTTCAGCATCTTAGTCAATTTTTCAAGAAGGAGAAATATAAAAGTATGAATTAACCAAAAATAAATAAATAAATAAACAACTTGAGCACAGAGAATATTTACAATAGGTCTACAATTATCCTGAAAATTAATATTCGCAGACTCATAAACTTAAGCACAAAAAATAATTTAATAGAGGTCATGGCTCCTTAGAACTCACAAGCTAAATTGGTTAGCATTTTATAAGCTAAATTGGTGATACCAATTAGAATATTAATTCTTTCACGTATGATCATTTCTTTAACGTCACCAGTTAATTCAGTTTTACAAACTTCTCTATTTTGAAATAAGCTTAATTTTTTCATTTGTCTATGCTTGGACCCTATATTATTGAGTGGAGAACTTAATTATCAAACAATCTTCAATGCATAAGCAACTAAGCATAACATTTCAACAAATTTTAACAAATAATCTTCGACGCATAAGCGCAACTATTCAATAACCAAACATATATCAAGAAAAAGCCTTTAAAAATAAAAAAATAATAATTGAAGGAAAATTAACAAACAAAAGCCACGTCATTAAGAAAAACGAAACTCTAATGACCTAATCCGGTAATCTCAATCCAAGATACATACATGCATACATACATACATACATACATATATATATCCCTATATTATTGAGTGGAGAACTTAATTATCAAACAATCTTCAATGCATAAGCAACTAAGCATAACATTTCAACAAATTTTAACAAATAATCTTCGACGCATAAGCGCAACTATTCAATAACCAAACATATATCAAGAAAAAAGCCTTTAAAAATAAAAAAAAAATAATTGAAGGAAAATTAACAAACAAAAGCCATGTCATTAAGAAAAACTAAACTCTAATGACCTAATCTTGTAATCTCAATCCAAGACACATACATATATATATATATAGTAATTTTTTTTGTCCGAGATCTTAAAGTGTGGAAAAAATTAAAACTGTAGAGTTTTAAAAATTTAAAACTTAAAGTTACAAAATGTATTATCCCACTGGGTCTAAATTCTGTGAGAAAATTTACAAAGATATTAATAAAATGATTATTTTGTCTCATTAGTGTAAAATTATTATTTTACCTTAGCTAAATGACAAAAAAAATTACTTTGGTTTTCCTTCACAATTTAAAAATCAAATAATAAATTAAGCAAAGTAATCAAAATTACAATTAATGAAACAAATAACCAAAATTAAAACAAAAATAATTGAAAGAATTAAAATCCGAATAAATGAAGTCACGGCTAGGCAAGCCAAAGCACAACTAGATCTAAGAAAACTCTACGGCGGACAGTCGATCTTCAAGGCTCAAGCTGCTGGTGGCACAGTTGTCGATTGAGATCAAGTTGCTAGAGCCAGAGAAATTGAAGGAGATTTGTGAGGTTGGGGTACATAGGAGAGAAAGGAAAGGGAGATGCTATGGGATTGGTGTAGCTGGGGAAAATGGTGTTGCTCGTTGAAGATTTAATGGATATTGTTCTTGAAATGTTTGTGGTGGAAGTGAAAGCGGTGCATAATAATGCATGGTTGCGGTGGCACGTTGTTAGAGTTTGAGGAGGGTGATTGGGAGGAGTTGCAAAGGGGGCTTAGGGATATTGTTCTTTCTGGGTATAACAGTAAGGTGATGTAATGTAAAGAAAATGGTAAATTAGATTTTGATTTGCTGAAGGGTTAAAGAAAGACTGATGATCTTGTACATAGGAAATTTTTAATGTCATTACTGTTATAAGGATTGATTATGGGTTATGAGCAGCTCTGGCTTTCCTCAAGACCTCTAAATCTTTGAATGAACAAAAACTTCATAACTCAAGCATAGTTCGTTGATGAAAATGGATGGAAATTGCAGGAAAAATAGGGCAATTTTGTTGTTTCTTTGTTTTTGTTGCTTGATGTGCTCTGGACCACTTTTACCCTTTCCTCTTTTTCTGCACACGTGGAATGACAATTTTACCTCAATTATGTAAGCAAGGATAACAACATGCAAATGGAAGTGGAAAAATATAAGAAAATGTAATTTTATGTGAAAATCAGCCCAAAAAAAAGTGTATTTTTTAAAAAGTCTAAAAAAAAGTGTTCTGTGAACAATTGTCCCTTTTTCAAATACACAAGAGGTGATGATGATGGCTGCATCAGGCTGAGATGATGATAATGGCAATGAGAAAAAATGTGGAAAAAGAGTGATGTGTTTTGAGTGTGAGTCTATGAGATTGAGAGAGGCCATTTTGAGAGAGAAGTTTGAGTTTTAGAATTTAGCTTTTAGGTTTTTTTTGTTTGTATATATTGTGCACGATTAATACAATTGGTTTTTCAATTTAATTTTCGATTTTGAGTTGCATCGAACACATAACCAATCGATTCTATTTCTTGACCTGTTAGATTTTTGCTCTTAGAACGAACCGAATTGAATTGATAAATTACAATTTGATTCGGTTCGGTTCGGCAAAAACAAATTCGAAATCCCGCCCGTAGGTACCATACCATATTACCATTGGCGTTGAAAGGCTTTTATTATTATTATTCCTAATAAGAAAGCTTTTATTACTTGATGCAAAAATAGATCAGAAATTGATAAGAATGCCCCTAAATACAAAACTGCTAAGCATTGAGAAGAAGAGTGAAGGCACTAAACATTCAATTGTCCATCCACAAGAAAATGTTACTCTTATTAAGTTGTGTAGACTGTTAAAACAAGAAAAGAAACAGAAAAAGAAAGCATAATAAGTAAAAAATGTAGTATTATATTCATACTTTGATGTACAAAAGTTTTTCTCCTTCAAGTAGAGAGAGAGAGGTGGCTACTGCTTCTTCCTCTTCGTTTTTGCAGAGAGCCCATCCAAATTCGAAGGTGACGGTGACATCGAGGAAGTAAAGCACAAAAACAAGAAGAAAGTTGATCAAAAGCATAGATATTGGACCAAAGATCCATAAGAAGAGTGGGAAAGAGAAATAGAAAGCACAAAGGCCTAAAGACCAGAAATGGCTTCCCTTATTGACAGTCCTTTATATATACTCAGCAGTGAGTTGTTGATGATGAACATTAGACGGCATCTTCTTAAAGGGCACATTAATAAGAATGCTCGCATGGCTGTAGTACCTAATAGACTGAACGTTGAGCAAGAATGCCACAAAGAAACATACCAATGTTAAGAAAAACTTTATGGAGAAAAAAAGATCGCTTCTGTCTCCGAATATAAACCACGTTGATCGATCTCCACTGCTACTCGTCATGAGAACCGCAATAAGGGAGCTGAGAGTGAGAGCAGTTGATGCCAATAGTGTTGACCCCATGATATTGTTTCTTAGTGTCTGGACTGCAGAACTCCATTCTTGGACACATCTTCCATCATAGCACCAACCCAGAAGTGGCGGTTGATTGCATTGATGCTGATAACAGTCTTTGTGGGATGCTTTACAATTTGATAGAGAAGCCATAGGTGGTATGTTACCATTATTAGCATTTTACTATGATTTTATATACACTAGGTTGCACTTAAGAGTTAAAAATAAATTTCATCATATAATATATAGTTATATTTAATTAAACTACACAAAGTATACATACATTAATTACATAAAATATTTTTACTGTACTACAATTTTTTTTTCAATCCAACGATAAGAAACTCATGGTATTATGAGGGCCATACATTCAACCATGCATCAATGACCTTTTCACCTTGACAATTAAATGCTCAATCACAGTACTTAGCGGGTAAATACATTCATCATCTTTGTCCAATGTACGAAATAATACACAGTAAAGATAAGAATATTGTTTCTTAAATAAGATGATAAATTGAAATCCTATAAAGTTTAAGGGTGATATCACTATCTAACAATGTCTTAAAAAGTGTGAAATACTTAATTAATGAGGCAACTTAAATTAGTATAGGCCATGAGACTTAAAGTTTAAGAAAATTACTCTCAAAAGTAATAGATATATTATATTTAATAAGTCACAGAAATCTCATGTCCTGAATACATATATCAAACGTTTTTTGAAGACTACGAAAACCAAGTAACACAAGCAGTTTTGCCAAATCTCCATCAATCATCTAAAAATTATAATAAACTATAATGAGCATAAAACTTAGTAAGCAAATTAGTTTTTTTTTTCTTTTTTTTCATATAGAGAAATAAATACATAATATATATAATGGCATAAGTATGAAAGAACATGAGGACAAACTTACATTCAAAAGTTTCACATTTCAAAAATCACTAACAAATATTCACACTCTTATTCTAAGGATACCCACACTTTGTTACTACTTAGTAGAATACACATATCATATATTACATAATGAGCCCGAGTAACCTGTCAATACCCTATCATACATATTATATGTATCAATCCCAAAGGAAAGGCCACAAATATCAAAAGACTCCACAAACATATATAAGTGCCTAGTAAGTAACAAATTATAACATCACTTGTCCTTTTAAAAAATACATATTCTGCATGTGTCACTTTGCATTGTAGTAGCACTTTACATTGTACATGGCACTCACGGCACATTGGCATAGTCTCAAAAGGTGGTACTATTAGGAAAATATGCTCTTTAAAAGCATATTTGTTTATTTAATTGTAATAAATAATTTTTCTGATTAATAAAATAAATGAGGTATCTTATTCAAGTATCTTAGTTGCATTAATATTTTGAGTAAAATCCATTTAATTATATTATATGTATTTATGTGATCACTATATAGATTTATAGAAGACATAAATACAAGTTATCTTATGATCAAATAAATTAAGTTCACAGTTGATAAATAAAGTTGGGCACTTTATTTAGGTATAGACTGTAATAAATTTATTGAATGATTTCTCTTAATTATGTATGAATTTATTGATGTAGTACGACTATATTGAATAGGATCACATATGAGATTTAATTAACTTTATAATAACTGTCAGACTTATTAAATCTCATAGGCATTGATTTTACTGTAATCTTAATCTTGAGTTAGTTATAAGTTCATGATTGTAATTGTTATTCCATTTGAGTTACGAATGGGCACGACACACACTTGTAGTTAAGATTACCCGGTATTTTGATGGAAGCAATAATGAGCAGTGAGATTATAGATTAACAATATAGAGTTTGTACAACACATCTCTAGACGGGTTTTCAATACTTGAACATAGAATTCTTTGACCAGAGTGTGTCAACATAATTAGTATGTTGAAAATGATCATTAGAGAAAATCAGTAAGTGTCAAGAAAAAATATGTAATTAAATTGATTGGATAATTCATATATCAATTTATTTAGTGATGTGATACAAATGATTGTTCAGTAAAGAAATCAATGTGGCATGGGTCGAATTATTATTCGAGAACACTATCTTAAATAACATACAATTATGGAGGTTAGTTCCAATCTTTTAGTGGAGTAGATTTGGAATTAAATAATTTGGATAGTTTAATTTCAGGTCTAATTATTGTAGTCACTATTGTATGTACCCATATGATCCCTGGGTTAGCTCATTTAATTGATTGTGCCACTATTAGATTAATAAGCAAGATAACTAGCTATTTTGATTAAAAGCCTAAATATATTATTTAGTGGGAGGCTCCATTTAATATGCTTGTGTGCAAGGGGCCTTGTGTTATTTTACAGGGTGGGCCCTATAACAAGAACAAGTAACGCCACTTTTGGTTTTTATTATTTTTTAATTTAAATCAAATTTGATTTAATAGAATTAAAAATATATAAATATGGAGTCTAGGGTTTCCACAATATAGAGATATAAAAGGACTTGCTTTCTCTCAAAGGGGCGTCGAGCCACAATATACAGATTAGAGAAAAAAATATTTTCTCTTTAATTTTGAAAGAAATATTTTCTTTTACTAGTTACTTTTAGTGGTGATAAAGGCGCTTACACGTCAAGTGTAAATCAGACTTGAGTCATAACCTGGAAGATCATTAGTGAGGATCGTGATCTAATAAGATTGGTGGTGACGGATCGTGATCTAACAGGAATAGTGGCGACGGATCGTGATCTGGGAGCCTAGATTACTTCAGCAAAAAAGCAAAGTCGGATTGCCAAGGTATGATTTTCTAGATTACGGATTCTTATGTATTATATGAGATTAGTCCTAAAAGTTTTTATAAAAAAAAATTGATTTTTAACTAATAGGCACCCATACATCAATCCATAAAACTTAACATAATAACAAACTTCTTAAAATCATAAACTGCAAATATGATGAATAAACATAATTCTTTCTTATGAAGACTTATAAGGAACATTTGTCTATTCATGCTTATGGACACGACTCAAAAGTGATTTGTAACTTTCAAGTAAAAGAGTGTCTTTTTATAATATAACTCGGTGAGTCCAAGGTCGATTCATAATGAAAAGATTTAATTTGTTAATTTCCTTTAAATTATCTAAGAACTAAAAATATAGTTTAAATGCATGCTATTTAATTAAATGAAAATATGGAAATAAATTAATTAGGGTTAGTAGTAAATATAATTCAATTTGTCTATAATAAGTCAAAATACCATTTTACCTAATCTTATATTAAGATATTAAGATTTTATTGCGCCAAACTCCCTTGTTTGTCTACAATAAATCAAAAGTTTAAAATATAAAACATGGATAAAATTAAACAGAACATAATTTAATTTATATAATTAAAATAGAATTTGATTAAACCATATTTTTCTATTAGGAGTTTCACCCTACCCTAACTATTATTATTTAGTTAAACAAATTTGAAAGAAAAATAATTTTTAAAATTAAATAACTAAAATTGAAAATAAAAGTAAATTTATTTATGAAAAGTAATTTTACAAAATATTAAAAAGAGTGTTTTGGAGAGATGAGGAGAAGAATCTAGAGAGAAAGAAGTAAAAGAGGTGGAGAAAAGGATGATCAATTACATAATTTCAAGCCCTATTTATAGAAAAATTCATTCATGATCCAGTATTTTGCAGCCCATCGTAAGGTTTATGAATGCACTTCATATAGCTATTAGATCAAGATTTAAAGTCTGGTCAAACTTCAAAAGTCAACAAAATATGTGGCATCATGTGAAGCGTCCGATTATGTCAAAGAACAATTGAGATTTGGCGGGTTAATGAGTGGATTGGGTCGACCTATTTACAAAAGGTGCAAACCTAGGTCGACAATGACCTAACTTTTTCCAAGGGGTATGATTGTGGCCATTACGTTGTGAGTGGTGATTTGGTCATAGTTAGTTATAGATTTGGTGTGCACGTCTACTGTAAACTCATTTCAGTATCCAATCAGCATTTGGTCAACTACAAAAGAGAATAATTTATATAATAAGATGCTACATAATTGACACTAAAAGTGTACATTCAATAAGGATAAAATTATCAGTTTTTCACTTATTGTGTCGATTAATGCGCTCATTATTCTTAAATTATTTTAACACTCTCCAAATACATTTATATTAAATTAATTTGTAATTTTGTAATATGCTAATTTTATTTTAATTTTATATTGTAGATATATTTCAAGAATAAAGAGGAGTTGGAACTGAAAGCGAGAAAAAAGAAGAATTACTTAAGCCTTTTGGAATGCATTATTGAGGAGATGTAATTAATAAAAAAATTTCAAAAAAAAAGAATAAAAGGTGAGCAACCATGCTTTGGTTGCTGGTGATGGTCAAGTGGCCATGTTGCCACCTCACCATCACACTTTTCAATTAATATATATATTTAATATAAAATAATTAAATTTAATTGGCTGGTAAATAAAAAACTGGAATTTTTTTAAATTTCTGCAATTTACTTGTTGCATTTATTTTTAATGGTCGATTCAACCACCTGATTGTTATTTAAATTTTGTTTATTTATTTATTTTTTTTATATGGTCAGTTCTATTACCTAACATTTTAATTTCAGTTTATTTATTCTTGTACATTAATTTGTTTAATTTAATGTTTTATTAGATGACAGGTTTTAAATATTGCCTAAATTTTTTTCTTTTAATATCTTTGTTTTATGGCCGGTTCTAAAATGCCGCCTAATATTTTGTCAATTTTAGTTTTTTTATTTTTATTTTGCTTATTTAATTTTCAAAAAATTGGAATTGAAATGACAAGAATAAATTGAAGAGAACTCTATCGAAATGACGTACTTGGGTATCTGGATCCGCATCAACATGCATCATGAGCTAAATATTTCTTATTAATACCAATTAAATCATGAGGGGGGAATCCACACCTCATGAACCACGCTCTAATTAATATGGTGTTATAGAAAAGCATCTTTTCAAAAGATGGTTGAGTATAGAAATGTACTTTTTCAGTCCTGATGATGTTTTCACTAACCATTTTTGAATTTTTGAGTCCAAAATGGCCGAATATGAAGTTTACTTACTCTAGAAATGCATATTCCCAATCTTGGTATTTAGTTAAAAGAACTAATTTTTTGAAATTTTTCCGATATTATTGACAAACCCATTTTGTCTATCTTGGCCATCTTGAGAGGTTCAACAGACCAGCCTAGACACACACACACGATAAGTGATGGTGGTGGTAAGTTGAGATTTTGCAATACCTAGTACTTTTGTTTCATTCATGAGCAACACCTAAAGGCAGTGGTCATTTTACCCTAAAAAAAAAAGAAGAGACAGTCTCACTCAGTAACTGGGTCTCCTACTTAAGTAAGTAGAGGGTATTTACGTAAAATGGTAAGAGCTGATCAAGATTGTGTGAACTCTTAATTAGTAACTGGACCTCTGCCTAAGCAAGCAGAGAGTATTCGCGTCAAACGTTGAGAGTTTGATTTGTCCAACCTAGCTCTTTCTTAGTAACTAGGCCTCCTACCAAAGAGGGTAGAGAGTCTTTTGAGTGTTCGTGTAAAACGGGTAGCATTGGTTCGAGATATAATATAAATAAACTTATTGCCTATGGAAGAAACTTCGATTAAATGGTAAGAATAAAGGTATTTCTTCATTTTGACAAAACCCTATAATCATTATGTCAAAAAATACTAAGCACTAAAGAGTTTGCTAAATTGTTAATTCATGGTTGAGTAGCAAAGGGGAAGAATACATTTTTTTGGAAAGTTCATTTATTTGGCAAATAAATTTTAGTCTGAATTTTGCTAGATTTTATCGCTTAATTTGTTAGGGATTAGCAATCAGTTGGTTGGGGGATGTATTGAGTACTGGAGAATGCATATTTATAAACGGTAAAATTGTCATTTTATATTCCAAGTTTCACTAACATTTCTACTTTTATGCGTTTAAATCCTCTAAACTTTTATTGTATATGTTTTATTATAATTCAAGTATTTTATGTATTTCAGGGGTATTTGGCCATTTCATGATGAATTGGAAGTCATACAACAAACTTGATGGCATTTTTGAGCTCGGAATGGTTGAAAATCTTAGAAGGAGCATAAAGGGGTATACGGTACTGTTTGCGTATACGGTACTCTGGCACACTGAGCACTTGATACCATGTTTATGAGAGTGAAGATTATGATGAGTGGAAATATTCTCTTATAAATTAATTTGAACTAAAAAAATTTAAACCCATGGTGAAAGGTTGAGTGTGAATATAGAAACTCTAGCGCTCATTTGCATTGTTTCATTTATAATTCATTCGCGCCATTTTATTTTAAATTTTAACATAAAATAATCATTTTAACTAACTCATATACACACTTAGAAAATTAACCCTACACATAATTAAATCTACCACTTCATGAATCAACACTCGTCACCATAGATCTATTATATAATAGATTCATGTGTTTGTGAGTACAATAAAATTTGCACAACAATCGTTATTATATATTGAATACATTTCATGACTGTTTTTTAAGAATGGTCATTATATATCACATTTTAATTTTTAATTCATACTGCGACAGTTATTAATAAGAGGAGTCATGTTAATAATTTTATATTTTTTATTATTTAATTTTTAAATGATGGTTTATTATAAACCATCATCTTATTAAACAAAAGCCAAAACCTATATAATATATATATCCAAAACATATTAATGTAATCCCCAGTTCCTTTTTTATCTATTACTAAAGAGAAAGAGTGAAAACACACGCATGAGACACAAACTCCTATGCCCTCATCGCTGTCACTTCTGTTTAGGTGCACCAGTGCTACATGTTTGGAAATAGCACAATACATGAGGAACATTTTTAAAATGAAAATTAGATATCACGCAACTAAAAATGCATGTGAGAACAGCTGAACATATAACTTATATGAAATATAAAATTATTACAGAATAGTAAAAGAGAAAGGTAAGGGAAAAACCACGAGGCTTGTGTTATACCATAGTGTCCTTAAGAAAATTACGCATCCTGTCATGGTGTTTTGTTCATAAATTTGACTGCTTTAAATTTTATAATCTATGCATTTAATTTCTTATAAAAAGCACTTGTAATCACTACTTTTGATATCTAATTAAAAGCATAATTTCTGGCTTTTAAATCTTTGACTTAATTCCTAAATTAAGTTCAAAGTATAATTGTAGCCTCATTACCCATTTATTAAATTTTAATGTAATTTCATATTAAAATCTAAATTAAGTTGACCATTATAATCTCACACTAAATTCTAAAAATTTAATTAGCAATTATAGATAATAAATATTGGAATTGATTGCATAGTTAATTTTGAATTTAAATAGCCGTTACAATCTTTGTAACTTCAACTTTTATTTAATGCAATCAATCAGTATAATTTGAGCGTCAATTTCTTATTCACTGCAGTATCTTTTTTAGTATAAAATAAGCCATTTTAATATTCTCTAGGTGGAGTATTTGAATCACTTATGAGCTACTTGTACAAAATAGATCCACTCGAAAATATGCTTTAAAATAGCAACTTAATATACTATTTTTCCAACATTGTAGCTGCTATCCCCTTAGTCACTCCCCCGATTTGTCTTCTCATTCCAATCGATTTTTTTCCTCATTCAAGTTGTGGTCATCTCTACCCTCGCTACCTCTGTAATCGTTTGCCATTCACGAGCAATTCATTAGATAATCAGCCACAGTCTTTGAAGCTGCAAGACGAGACTACCTCAATATGAAGTGCTGCTCCCTCAACTCTAAAGATCTTGATTTCCATTACAAGCGGATGTCAATCCTGTTTTATAAGCTCAATGGGTTCAATGATCCGACTCTCAAACATGTCTTTCTGGCATCATTACTTGAAGAATTGCAGCCAGACATACAGCGACAGCTCACAAGTCTCAATCTCACCATTGATACCATTTCCTTAGGAAAGATCTTTCAGATCGCCAAAGGATGTTTGGAAAACTATGTGAACAAAAACAGTTCTTCAAAGAATTGTTAAAAGACAAAGAGCCTTTCCGAAGTGCATGCAAAAAGCCTTATTTGTAGATCAAATGCCAGAAAAAGAAAGATTGTGATTGTAGCACCAAAAAGAAGAAGCATTTTCGAAAATTCAAAAATCCAGCATTGTTTCCTAGATCAAAATCCAGGCAAAAATCTTACCAATTTTTCAGGAAAAGATCTAGCTCTTTCAGAGAACAACAAAGGACGAAGTCAAGCCGATACTTCATTTGCAAAAAGAAAGGCCATTATGCAAAGATTGCCCCAACAAAAAAGACAAAGCAATCAGACTTCTTGAGCATTTACAGGCCACTACTGATTATTCTCCTCACAATGATGAAATTGAGTCTTACTTCTCAGAACAAGAGGAGCCTACTGATGAAACAATGTTTGCACTACAAAACTCATCCGATGATTCTGAAAATGATGAGTTTCAGACTGTTTTCCACCAACAACTATTGTCCCTTGACACTACCATCCCTATCCCTTCCATTAAACTCCACATTTTACCCTCCAAATTCCAGAGACCAATTCATGCCATTGGTCTTCTTGATACAGGTGCCCAACGAAGTATGTTAAACCCCGACATACTTCTATCTCAGTCTTGGCAACATTCTGAAGAAAATTTCAAAGCAGTCAATGGAAAACTCTTCACCACCACCTTAATTACCAGAAAACCCATTGGTATTCAAATCTTTCCAAATTGTGTTATCTGGACGAAAGTCATTAGTTCCCATCTGCCTAATAAGGATATCTTGTTAGGATTTGATATCATTCACTAGATAAAACACCTTCAAATCATTCTTACTGGAATCCGAGTTAAGTCATGTTTAAATTATTCACCAATGTCCTAAAGCTTTATGGATTGTCTGAAACCTCCTAGCCTTTCCAAGACATTTCCACAAGGTTTTTAAAATTTTGTCCAAAGTCTCATGCTGACTTTCACCATCCCAATCCCCTGTGGAAAAATGCACAATTCTTTGTTCAATTGCCTTTCAAGTTGAATGAAGATGTCAATCCCACCAAAGCCACTCATCCAGGAATGAGTCCTTCTAACTTAGTCCTAGCCCAAAAGGAATGTTCTCAGCTTCTAGCCCAAGGTCTTATAGAACCCACTAGTTCTCAATGGGCTTGCCAAGCTTTTTATATTGAAAAACATTCTGAGATTTTTCGAGGAAAAAAATGATTAGTCATAGACTATCAGCCTCTAAACATGTTTTTACAAGATGACAAATTCCATTTGCCAAAAAGACAGAGCATGTTCACTTATCTAAAAAATGCCCAAATCTTTTCCAAATTTGATCTTAAATCTAGATTCTGGCAACTTGGAATTAAACCTTCAGAACGTTACAAAACTGCCTTTTGTATTCCCAATGCCTACTATCAATGGACAGCTTTACCCTTTGGTCTTAAAACAGCCCCATCTATTTTCCAAAAATCCATGGTCCAAATCTTCCAATCCATTTTGCATAATGCATTGATTTACATTGACGATATTTTTTTATTTTCAGGTGCCCCAGATGACCATCGCCATTTGTTAAATTAATTCTTTGATATCATTCAATTTCATGGAATCATGTTATCTGCTAAGAAAAGCACAATTGCCACCCATACCATTGAATTCCTTGGAATGACCATCAAAGATGACCACTACTAGCCATGAAAGCACATTGCCCAAAAGCTCATTCACTTTCCAGATCAGCATCTTTCCAAAAGGCAACTACAACAATTCCTTGGTCTTATCAATTATATCAGGGATTTTATTCCTCATGTTGATCACCAAACCCGCCAGTTGTCAGCCCCGCTGAAAAAGAATCCACCTTCGTGGAACAACAACCACACACTTGCTGTCACAACTTTAAAGCAAATTGCGCAAAATCCGCCACCATTAAAGCTCATCACCGATGGCAAGCGAATATTGCAGACTGATGTAAGTGACGAATCATGGGGGGCCATCCTCCTTGAAGAAACAGATGGCAAGAAAGACTTTATTGCCCATGCCAGTGGACACTTCTCTGACATACACATCCATTACCACAGTGTGTTCAAAGAAATTTTAGTTGTCAAGCATGGTATTCAAAAGTTCGAGTATCATCTTATCGACTATCACTTTCTTGTCAGAATGGACAACTCAGTTTTTCCCAACATCATGAACTTCAAAGGGAAAAATGTCCCCAAAAAGATGTTGCTCAGATTAAAAGACTGGTTTTCAAAATATGATTTCTCCGTGAAGCATATAAAAGGAGACCACAACCTTATTCCTGATATGCTCTCGAGACTTGCTAAACTAGAAAAATCCTTATTTTTCATATCCTCAGCTTCCCATTTTCCTGTTATTTTCATGGCCACTTTACTTCCCTCACAAGCCCTTACCAAAAAAACCTTTCCCCTTGGAAAAACTTTCACCACAGTCTTTGCCATCCAAGAGTTTGCCAAAAAGGCTATTTTTCGGTTTTTTATTAAAGCCTATCTTTTATCCGATTCATTTCCGTTTTCAACCTTTCATCCCGAAAACTTGTTTCTTACTGGTCTAACCTTGGATCCTTCTCGAGAAATTTCAGAAGATGAATTATGGTACATTTGATGCCTTACCATCCTCTATGCCACTAAACTGATTGTTCCCATTGCAGCCACCTTAGATCATCTGCTTGATCCCAACAGTTCAACCTCCCTCCTCTGGACACTTCTTGAATGGTTTTCTCTAATTCCATGGTGGCGACAGAAACTCCAACAATTGTCTCAAGTTCATAATCTGGAACGTATGCCATCATCCAAAGCAAAAATGTGGACGTTTGTGTTCATTATCCATCGACCATACTTCCAACACCCTGACACCAACTTCTTCTGAACTCAAGACCAAGTTTTTGAATGGTTCCCACACCTCATCCATTCATCCTTGAACAAGACGATAGAGTCCAAAAAGGACTCTATAACTTCCTTTGTGAACTGAACCATCAACTTGCTCCACATAGAGATATTTCTCACACCTTCCTAGGTCCACAACATGATATCATCATGATTCCCACTCCTTCAGCAATTTCAAAGCCTAAATCTACGGGAATTATCATCAAGGAAGAAAAACCAGACTTCACTGATTTTCTCTACCAAGATGCACAAGACCCTTGGGAAGCATTTTTACCCCTACTTGAATTCTGTTTTGGAGTTTGGGGCGGGTCGTTATAGTGCTGCAAGCTCAATCTTCTCTTCTTATCTGTGATTATCCACACAGCATTTTGAAAATGGATCTTGACAAGAATGGTGTACAGTTTTTTTCGAACTAATGAACTAACAAGAAATGAGAACTTTGGAGATACAACTCTACGTTTGAATTGTCTTAGTTATGGAGGAAGTAACCCAATTGGATTCAGAAATAAAAGCAATCTTCAGGTTGATTTTTCCAGCGCTCTTGATGATGATTGTAGGTTGGTCCTTGGTTTGGGTCCTACAGCAAGTACATACTGCGAAGATTTTCACAATACTAGTTGTAACAAGATTAAAGGCCTGGCTAATGAAGTGCCACAGGGCTTAGCATCTGAGGGTGATTCAATCTTAAAATTAGGTCTGTTTGGAGGGACAAGAGCAGAGTCGAGTGCCACCAAAAGACCACATCCAAAAGAATATATCCAGTCATCCAGATTGGATTAATGTTCCCTTCAGGCTACCACAGCTGAACAATATGTCACTTTGGAAATTCCCCAGACTTGAATTCCAATTGGCAAAGAGAAGGTTATACTCATCTTCATATCAGAGGAGTCCGACTAATCCTAACCTTACATGGAAGGAAAGGATTACCAGTCACGGCCAGAATTGCTATGCTGGACACTAGGTTCACACATTACTAAGATGCTGTTATTGGTACTGTCTTAACCACTCTTCATGCTGGAAGTGTTTTACTCACTTTCTATCCTAATTTCAACCTTTCTCTTCAAGACACTAATCTCTCCATTGCCTTGCAAGTCCAAGTGCAAATTCAAGGTGCAGACCAAGTCTCTAGCATATAGAGATTAGACATCATTTCTTAAGAGATCATGTTCAAAAGGGTGATATTTCATTAGAATTTATCTCTACAGAAAAATAACTTGCCGATATTTTTACAAAACCTCTTTGTGGAGAACAATTTTCAAAAATTCAGTATGACCTTGGTATGATGAAATTTTCGCATTAACATCTCTAATCATGTTATTGAGTCTATTAAAATTGATTGATTTATTATGATTGTTGATATTTATGAAGTTTTTAAGCATGATATTTGAGTGATTTGTTTGTTTTTCATTTTTAAATAATTATATGAATTGATTGTTTAAATACATGTGAGTTTGTGAATCATGCATTAAACTAGCTCTTAAAACATTTTGGATCAATTAAATGATCTTAAAATGTATTATTTATTGGCCAAATATTAAATGTACGAAATCATAGATGAAATAAATGGATAACTATTTCTCAATAAACGGCGTACCGTTTAATTCCATAAACTAGGATATGATGTCTGGCACTTACTCTTTCACTATTTGCTACAATCGGTAAACCATTTCAAAACAAAGAGCCCATTGAAAGTTACTTCTTTACAGTTAACGCCTACCCTTTAACCGCCTCGATTATGTGCTCTCTAGAATTTACTCCCTCACAGTTTATAGAAAATGACTCTCCGTTTTTGTGCGATATAAAACTATTCCAAGGGTTTCTTCTTCCTCTTCATTTACCCTTTTACCGTTTTCGCCATCAACGCACAACCAAAGCTTTCTCTTCCTTCAATCCTCCATTTTTCTCCATTTTCTTGCCAATTCACGCCTATAGAACCATTTCTAATCATCATTAGAATAGTTTAACCAATTCAAAAACTCCAATCGAGCCCAAATTTAAAAATCCCAAATCCAAACCCTAAGGGCAGCTGAACAGGTTTTATCATTTCTGACCGGATTTTTTTTCCCTTTCTCAACCAAGTTGAGCCTCAAACTCACTTCCTCTAATCTCTCATAACCTAAGAATTGATTCATTTTCCTTCGTTCTCATCTTTATCAATTTTTCTCTGCAATCTCAAAAATCATCATGGCTGACTCATCATGACCAACTTGGAGGAGGAAAGCAACTCCCACTCGGAACCCTATACCACCACGGGAAACTTCCAAATTCGAAAGAATTCACCTTCCAACTGCCCCATTGATCAAGCGCTTCGAGATCATTTTATGGGTCGAAAGGTACTAGACTCTTACTATATTGATATAAAAGATTTTAGAGATTTAATTGTATGTGGTAGAAGTGTTAGGAATATGCCTTGGGAGTCTACTATTGATTTTAATGATCGATTTTATCCTAATTTAGTCCATGTTTTTTATTCAAACATGGAACTTTCCGCAACCCGACTAGATATGATAGTTACTCAAGTTGGTGGCGTGCCTATTTAATTTGATGATGAGGACCTTAATAGCTTTCTTGGTATTTCGAATTATGGTCATGAAATATATACCTCTAGGACCTTAATAGCTTTATTTCATTTGCTGACTTTGTTCATAATGATGGTGTTTGTAATATTTGTCGGCGTCGAGACCTTAGTAATGACATTTGTACTCTACATTTTCAGTCTCAATTGTTACCTCTCCAAGTGCGCATCCTTCATACTATTTTACAGCATATCATTACACCTAGGAATGGTCACTCGGATGAGGTAACGACGTTGGATGTTGGGTGATTAGATAGTCTCATTACGGGGCGACCTATTAACCTTGGCTATGTTATTGTGCAGCACATGCTGAGTACTCCTGCGGTTAACTAGCGCTTACTTCCTTATGGCTGTATCATTTCTAAGATACTGCGGCACTTTCAAGTGCCTCTTCAAGTGTCCGGAGGCCATGACTAGTATTGGATTTTCTAGAAAGAATGGCAAATGGATTAAGACCTCAAACTCCAAAAACTGGGATATTTTGGTTGTTCTAGAGGAGTATCTGATGCTTAATGACATTTACCTCCCTGATCAGCTTCCCAATTTTAGACTAGGAGCTCATCCTCCACATCTTCGTCGACGATTTGTCCCTCATCCTCCAGCTGATTTTGATACTAAGAAGCATGAGATGGATATTGATCTTCCCTCCGCTTCCAAGTTGCCTCTAGCTTCCGAGCAACCTTTCGCTCTCGAGCAGTCTTCAGTTCCTGAGCAGCCTCCTACTTCCGCCCAATCCCCAGCTTCAGACACTTTGTTGCAGTTAGTTGAGGATGTTCGCAGACTTTCTAAGCGGCAACAATTGATTCTCGATAGGTTTGACACTCTCCCGTGAGACCAGCAGCAACTACACTCTCAGTTTCAGACTTTTTAGCAGCAGAGTATCGATCAACAGCTCATCGCTGGACAGCGCACCCTCCTTCGTTATTTTAGTTATGACCCGGGCATTTCATCTTCGTGGCCTTAGTTTCATCCTTTGTCTTTTCGCACATACATTTCATATTATATCTATATGTGTGTTTTGATATTTATATTTTGTGTTTGGATTACATTATGATTTATTAATGATTTTGATGATGAATTATTATATATGATTTTGATGATGGTTGATTATATGTGAGTGGATTGATGATTTGTAGAGCTGTCGATTTGAGAAACTTGTTTCATCATATTTGGAAAGCTTTTAATATTGAATTATACTTGAGGATTTGTTCAATTTTAAGGGGAGACTCTGCCGAAATTTCTGCTCGTATAATAATGGGTAATCTCTTCATCAAATTTGTGCTTTAAGTATTCTTTTTCTATCTTTTTGATGGTGAAGGGGGAGATAATGAATAATGGGTATAAAATTTATTTATTGGTCAAAATTTAAATTGGCCATACATTTAGGGGGAGCATACATTTAGGAGGAGCATAATATTGAAAGATGCTTGTCATCATAAAAAATAGGGAGAATGTTAACATGTATTTGTTCTTTATAATGATTTTGATGATAACAAACTCTGAATATTTTTTATTAAAATGTTGGAGTCTTTGTGTAATAAATATTTCATTAAAAAGCCGGATAATATTTTCCTAAAATATGAGAAATTATTAAACTTTAAACTGGGAAAACATCTTCTGCAAAATGATGATTAAAATTGTGATTCAGGAAACAAACAGTGAATCGTGAACATTGAAACGATTAACCGATAAATTCCAGAGATAAGGATTTTTCTTAAACTTAAACCGGTTAGTAAAAACGGACAACACAAGTGTGCAGGGAAGGTTACTAGAATTAAACGGCTAACCGTTTATATAAAACGATGAACCGATAATTTCCAGCATGGAAATAAGTGTTAACCTTGAACTATTGAAGACAAACGGATAAGCCTATTTGATTTTGCGTGCTGACCAATAATTTCCAGGTTGTCGTTCCATGCTAACCTTTAACCGTTTAGCAAGAGCGGATCGCAGAATTTTATTTTGCAGGTCTCTGGAAATTAACGGCAAATCGATAATGGCAAACGGTCAACCATTTATTTGAATTCCAGCTCAACGGTCACTTGAACCAGTCAAAATGGTTAACCATTAACAGTTAATGGCGATATGATTTCACACAAAAAGTCAACAACGGCTATATTTCAGCTTCAACTATAAATAAGCTCAATCAAATTCAAATAATAGTTGATCACAACGTTCTTATTGAGCATATAACTTTCTTTGAGCTTTAAAATCTTGTACACATCTCATTTACTCACACTTTAGAAATTCATTTGTAATCAAACACATTATGTGTGAGAGATTTATTGAGTAATCTTTTTGAAAATCAAAGTGAGAGGTTGTAAAGTGTTGCGACACACTTAGGTTAAGAGATTGGGGATAATCTCTTGTTGTAAAGGTTATTGACACCTTGGAAGTCAATTATAAGAGTGATTAAAGCCTTAGAGGCTTACTTAGTGGAATCCTCAAGCCCGGTGAGCTTGAAGGTATGGATGTATGCGGGGATTGCCGAATCACGTAAAAATCATTATGTTTGTTTTCTCTTCCCTTACTCTATTACTGTTGCGCTTTATTGAATTTATTATTTTTTATTCCATTAAGGCATTAGATTAAATCGTTGTGTGATTTGCTTACTTTAAATTTTAAAAACCCAATTCACCCCCTCTTAGGTTGCCTAGTTAGTATTTCATTTGGTATCAGAGTAAGGTTCTCTTGTTAGGACTTAACCGTCTAGAGTAAAAGATCTATGACAACCTAAAATGACTCTACTTTTAGGAAAGGACAATCCACAACTAGGCCACCATTCTTTGATGGTAATGACTACCCATATTGGAAAACTAGGATGAGAATTTACTTGCAAGCCTTAGATTACGATATTTGGGAAGTTGTTTGTAATGGCCCAACAATGGAGTGAGTTAGAAAAGAAAAAGATATCCTTAAACTCCAAGGCAATAAATGCCTTCTTTTTGTACTCTTGATTAGAAAGAATTCCATAAAGTATCTAGTTGTGAGAAAAATTAGTAGTTACGCTACTATTAAAAAATTAGTAGGTGCGCTTGCCAATACTAATTGTTCCAAATGAAACAAAATGAAAGTGTGTTTTCTATGTATACTCGATTTACGGACGTAGTGAACACCCTGGAAGCCCTAGGAAAGAATTTTTTGAATAGCGAGAAAGTGAAGAAAATCATTTGGTTACTTCCAAAAAAATGGAGACCTAAGAGGACTGTCATTGAAGAAGTCAAAAACTAAAACACTTTACCTATTGATGATTTAATTGGCTCTCTCATTTCATATGAAGAAGATTTGGCAGCAGAGAAAGGGTAGGAGGAGAAGAAGAAAAGCATTGCTCTCAAAACTTCGAAATATGAGAGTGATGAGGAAAGCGAGCTGGATGATGAGGAGATGCCTATGTTAACTAAAAGATTCAGAAAATTCCACAAGAAAACTAGTGAGCGGAGAAAGTTCAGAAACTTCAAGAATCAAAAGGAGCGAAGGAGTCAATCACTTGCAATGAATATAAAAAGCCTGGACACATACCATCTAAGTGTCCTCTTCTTAACAAGCTCAAGAAGAAAGCAATGATAGCTACATGGGACGATAGTGATGAGGAGACGAGCGATGATGAAGAGTATCAAAAAATGACAAGTCTAGCTTTCATGGCAATCGGGGAAGAATCATTGGATGAACTTGATGAGGTAAGTGATCTTACATATGATGAACTACATGATGCTTTGAAAGAATTGCATGATGAGTGGATAAAAATTGGTTAGTTATTTTTTATCTATTATTTTCAATCAATTAAATATTTACTAAATAATGAAATAATTAAAGAAGAAGGAAAAAAATAAAAAAATCGGAAAGAGTTAAAGAATTGAAGATTATTGCCAATTATGCATGCATATCAAGATAACAGCAAATCAAGATCAATCGGCTAATTGTTTAATTGGATTGGTAGAGCACTATGATGTTGATGTAAAGAGCTTAAAAATTGTCGCCTTTTAGCATAAGGATTTAAGTTATTCACATAACTTAAATAAGGAAACGAAATAAAGATTTTAATTGTTGACTTTGCTTTGTAAAAGTTGGTCTAATATATCCAATGAAATAAGAATTGAAACAAAAGGTCACTAAATATTATCTGAGGAAGAGGAGCAACAACAGTCTTTCAAAGCTTTGTATAGCATATTATATTTCTTTTTAGCTCTCCATTCAAGTATGTCTTACTAATTTTCTTTTGATGAGGTTAACGATGAAACTTCATTCAGTAAAATAATTTTCTTTCTATTTAATTAATTTCCTACATGTGTTTATGTTACTTTAGGATTCTTTAATTTTAGTCTTTCATTTCTATTATAATTGTGATTTAGGGAAGTAGGTATATTATAAATAGAGAGGTCTTATTACTACAACTTCAACCTTTAATCAATTAATAAAATACCACTTTTATAATTCCCTTTGGGATCATCTATCGAAATCTCTCTTATAGAGTCATTTAAATTAGAGCGTCATCTAATTTTATTTTATGCATTATTAAAAATCTCATTAAGTCATTTGGTTTTAAGTGCTATAGATTGTATATTTACAAAGAGTAAAATAATCATATATTAAGTCCCTTGAACTTTGATTGTGTCTTGTTAGAATTTTAGTATTTTATCTATTTTATGGTATTTTAGTCGTTTCAACGAAAATTGGACAATAGAACAGATAACATTTTTTAGCTTAGAATAGCTAAAAACCTTAAGAAGGGCATAAAGGGTAAAATTATAACATTTTTATGGAGCCCAACATCCGCAGCATTGACCAATGATGTGGCAGCATCCTATCAATCTAAATATGCATTTATTGTAGACCTATATTCACTGAATCAATGACAACTAACTTTTGTGTTGACTGATGACATGGTAGCATATTATTGGACCAAAAAATGCACATATGTTACAAACAATACACTGAATCAAAACTTGTTGACCTTTATGTTGACTGATAATTTGGAAGCGTAGTATTGAACTGAAAAATATGCATATGATATGTGCATATACACATAATAATAGTTGGATGACATGTTCCATCCAACCACGGTATTCCACGTGGTGCAATCCTATGGCCCAAATTGTTTTCATTTGATTGTCATGATTTACCCATTGTATTTATAAATAGAGAACTCCTCCCCCATAATTTGATAGCTTCGAATCCAAATTTGAGCTCATTTTATGTTATCTTGTGTTTTTACATATTTTAATATAAAATTATTGTTTTACCCCTAGTTCGATATCAATGGCTAAATTAATTTTAAGCTTAAGTTGAAGGCAAAGCTTCAATATGATCCATGAGCTTAATTTGGTAAGTTTATTCACATACACTCTCTCTCTCTCTCTGATTTATGTGGATTAGTTTTACTCATCGTTGACAAATAGTAAATCTCTTCTAGATTTTGTACGATATACCAGCTCCCTAGTACAAGATCATTATTGTTTGTCCAATTGCCTTTCAAGTTGAATGAAGATGTCAATCTTTTTTGTTGGGGCAATCCTTAGCATAATGGCCTTTCTTTTTGGATGTCAATTATGTTTTATAAGCTCAATGGGTTCAATGATTTGACCCAAAAGGAATGTTCCCAGTTGCTGGCCTAAGGTCTTATCGAACCCACTAGAACTGGCTTTATTTGTTGGATCGTCTGAGACATGTGCCACTATCAATGGACAGTTTTACCTTTTGGTCTTTTTGAAGTTGTTCTCAACTGGCAAACCCAAAATGCCAAAGCAGTGATGTCAGCATAAGATTTTTCAGAATCACTAGATGAAATGGAAGATTCTAAGGAATATTCTGTTTCAGATTCAGATGGAAAGAAAGTGATAGCCGATTGTTAGGGAAAAACTTCCTTTAGTACTCATGATTCGTCTTGACTCAATGTTGATACAGAGTGTATCTAAGTTATTTAGTGGACGATCTTGACACATTGCTGACAGAAAGATTATTATCACCTGGTACGTGTACTTGATTCCACATTTAGCAAAAGATTATTTCTACCTAGGAAATACCATGCTCATTTGCATTGATTCATCTTTAATTTATTCCCGCCATTTTTTTCATCTTAGTACTGCTCGAAAATCACATCCAACTAGTTTACAAATGAGCTTGGAAAATTAACCCTACATGTGATTAAACCTAGCTCGTTGTGGGGTCGATACTTGTCACCATAAATTTATACTATAATATATTCATGCACTTGCAAGTACAATAAAATTTGCACAATATTTGGATTAGAATGAGATCTAATCATGCGTCAATTAGAGTGTAACGTAATCGCGTTAGCTTGGTCCAATAATAGAACGTTATTTAGTGTTTTCTACTACATCAATTGACTTCCATTATGTTGCTCTATTAGTTGGTATCGAGGAGGTTCTATGCCAATTACACAGCTTTCCTGACTACCTATATTCATCATCATCAAATCCATACTGAAAACAAAAAAGAAAAAAGAAAAAGAAACCCTAAATATAAAACTCTAATTACTACTGCCCACCTCTAGGTCCTCTAAAATATGGACATCGTTATCACCAGCCAATCCAACCATTAAACTCATCAGCCATTGACACCTGTAACCCAACCAACCTCAGCCCTTAAACAATCGCATATCCACTATGCAAACAACCCAAATCCATGGAGCTCGGTTACTCTAATCACCATCAATTGCACGTTAGCTGTCATCATCACCATTCAGAACCACTATCAAACTCACCACTCACTACTAATGAAATCCCAGTAAACTCCCTCCTCAATTGCCATCATTCAACCACTGGGTGAAAGCACCCAAAACACGCAACTCCACCACTCAACCTCTACCGTTTTGCCATTGAGTGAAAGCACCCAAAACACGCAACCCCACCACTCAACTTCTATCGTTCAGCCACCTTATCATTGTTTACCACCACCACTACAAGAATCTCTAGCCTTCATCGACCAATACTCGACCATCCTCGCCACCAAAGCCAATATATCGCCTTGTCACCAAAGCCATAAACCGCCATAAACAGCCACGAATCACAGCCAAACCACCTTAAGTCATCGCCATTTCAAGTCAGTTTTCCTATGAAACCACCAAAAATCTGCCCAATCTATAGCCACTATCGTGTTCATCATCACTATAAGTCTACCAAATTCGACTATCACCACACTAAATCACGGTCACCAGCCATCGGCCACACTAAACTTGAGAGTTAAGCTTGATTTATAATTTTTCCATTGTTTAAAAATTTGGCCGTAAATGACAAACTACTAACTTTATCCTCTTATTTATCATGTGGTAGACTTATTTACCACACTCGTTTAAAGAAATTTCTTGATTATTTGGACGACGTTAAGCATTGGTCTAAAGAAAAGCAAGTTTCATTTGCTACTAGTAAATTGAGATTCAATGTTTCAGAATGGCAGGACTAGTTGCCACATTCTAAATTTGACCCGAGAAAATACAAACTTCAATCATGGAACCGTATAAAGCGTTTTTGCTATCTAATTTGTCCCTCTTAATTATTGTTTGGTGCAATAAGGTACATGATTAGTTATTAATTATGCTTATGAGATTGAACAATTTTATGGATGAAAATATTATTATAAACCTGAAGAGGATAGGCCAAGCTTTTAAATTTAAAATAAGATGCCTACATAAACTATCTACACTTTATAGCATGTAATTTATTTATCCACACAAATCAAGTTGCTAATCGAGACATGGTATCAAAGAAACTTTAATGATATTGTTAAAAGAATTAATGAAATCAAAGATTTAATCAAGGAATGACTTGTCTTTATGAAAGTGCCTAAAGATGTACCAATCAGTTCACCTATTGTTAAAAAAGAAAATTTGTGTGAGATGCAAGAAGAAAACGTAAAAATTATTATTAATTTAAAGTTTTAATCTGGCAATTTATACAAGAATGTGCATGATATTTCGTTGCAGGACAAGACAAGCATTGAAAATGAAGAGATTATTGATCTATTTGAGATTTTTAAAGAAGAAATACTTGTTTGATTTATTTGGCTTGATCAATGGTATAAGAAAAGAGTTAATTATTTCTTTATGGATGAAAGGTATATCAAACTCTTCCTTACTCTTGAAAATCAACTCTTCCTTCCTTACTAAGTATGAAAGCGTTTTTTGATAACTTTACCATCATAAAGGGTTATAACTAATTTGACTTGGCTCATATTTTGGTTTCTTGTACTACTCGTTTTAAGATATTATTGACTCTTGGGATTTGGTTCTGATTGAGAAGGAAACTTATCTTTTTCCTGAATGGGCAAGGCTGGTGTAAGTTTGGAGACGGTATCTGTCAAGTTAATCAAGAATTGCATGGTTTGATTATTGATTGACTCTTGTTTTTTAATGAATGTATGGAATGTATTTTAAGATTTTTTCTTAGTGGCAGGACATAAGGTGGGTAACTTTAGAAATTTTAAAAATTCTGAAGCAGAGGGTGTGGTTGTGAAGTTTGTGCATGATTGTCATTCTTCCAACTAAACTTTGAGTGGTTTCTCTAACCGAAGTTGGATTAGGATTCAATATTTTAAAATTATATATGACATTTGCTTGTTCGTACAAACTTTCTTCTAGAGCTGGCAAGATTAGGTAATCCTACATAAAATGGTCAATGAAACAGTAAACCTGACATGAAATATCTAGAACATATCTAACATATCACTCTTTTTCGACTCTAATACTTTGATTTTTCTAATTAAGAATGCAAGTTTGGCTTAAAGGTCATGATCTTCTCTAAGGCTTTACATGTCTCCTCTAGGTGGAGATAACTAGTGTTCACTTGATGACTCATAAGAATCAACTGTGTCTCAGTGTTGTATTTGCTATTTAGCCAAGATAATCTAATGCATTTTCAAGACTTTTGTCTCTAAACTTATTGTTGTGTAGTATTTCAACAACTTATTTACTTTGGTATTTTAGTCCCTCATGGAAATATGACACTAACCTTCATGCTTTGAAACCATGGTGTGGGAAAATGTTAAGTAATTCCTTATACCTATCACAACACTGGTTAAGAGTCTTTCCTGGCTTTTAAGTGAAAGTAGTGATTCGTCTTTTAAAAGAACTTGTTTTGTGGGGTGGAAAAAATTCTCAAAAATTATTCTTGCATGGTCTTCTAAGTTTTTATTGATCCAAATTTGAGATTTTGCAACCAAGTTTTAGCTTTATATTTTAATGAAAAGTGAAAAAGCTTTAATCTAATTATGTTTATATTACATTTTTTGTCTGTGTATGTATTACAAACTATAAAATGTTGTAAAAATTATATAATACTTGGTTTGAATTTGAATCAAGATGCTTCTAGACGAAATACTATTCAGAAGGGTGCTCCAGTTTTGGTTGGATTCATGTAATCTCTCAAAGTTCTTGATTGATTTCGATCATGTGCATTATGTTAAGAATGATTGTCCCCTTGATTAATTTGAGTATTAAGTTAGTCCTAAAGGTTTTCATCTTGGATTTCTTTCATGATTGGTGGCAGCCATTGAGATCTGACCAACGTCTCATGCAATTTTGATAATGTGTTTTTTTTTGGTGAAATTAGTTGATACAAAGGCAACTTAATAACATATGAAAAACTAAATGAAAATTACACAAATTAAAAATAAAGAAAAAACTAAAAACTAAATTTGCAAAAAATATAAATGTACAAGCATAAAAAAATGTGAAATAAATAAGCTAAAAATTAATTAATTGAAATTAAAATAATTAAATAGACAGTTAAAATAATACAGAAATCCTCATCTACACAACTATTTGTAATTTGTCAACTAAACTACCTATTGGGATGCCTTTTTTTCTTGAGCAATACTTGGCTCGTAAGTCAGTAATTTCACTATCTTCACCACCAAGCACAATCGGTGTTCCTCCATCACCAACGCCCATCATGCTTGTAAAAGTTTTTGGAGTAAGCTTGTATTTCATTCCATGAACTGTTATCGACCGCTTATCTACGTTACATTGTTTAACTAACAATCTACATAAATCTTGCCTTAAGTCACCCACATTTTAAACCTAACAAGCTTCCGAAACCAATTTCTCTCACAGTATTTTGTTGTTAAATAGATAACGAAGAAATAATGTTGGAGAACTGCAAAACACTACATCAAGATAGGTGATTACCCTTATCAGAATTGTTCTCCACTGTTGGAATCGTTTCACTTAACAATCCACTGGGCAATCTCAGAGTTCATTTCAGCATTTTCATTATAACTGTTAATGCATTCGGCTTTATCTTTCGTGCTAAGTTTCAACCATTTGTCACGTATACTCCCCTTAACCTACACTAAAAAAAAAACTTTCATTGGTCAATCATCAACGAAACTATTAGTTAGTAGGCTGCAACATAGAAAAGTTGTCTACAAACCGTTTCATCCACCTTCACACATTCCTCCTTAACTTTTGGGATTCTATCTGGCTGTACATAGAAAATTAATATCAAATATCAATTCCTTATATGTTAATTAAAATTATTGCACTGTTACAAGTAGTATATGTACGAATGCTTGCCCGGCCTCGGAGGATTGAGCTTCTCAGACTGAATATTAATGTCATCTGCGACATTGGCCTTACGCTTAACCATTATACTGTGTACACTAAAAATTATGTCCCCTGTCAATACACACTAATAATGTCATCAAACGCTCTCCATGAATTCTAAATCCATGTAAATTATTACATAACCCAACAATACACACTAATGAACTTACATGGTAAAAGTTGTAATTTATAAATATGAGAGGTGAATGAATCTTCTTAGCACATCAAATAAAACACTTAATCAACAATTATAATAATACCAAAAAAAACCCATGATACCCATGTCTCATTATCGTAGGTGGACTGCAGAGATGGCCTGACAACGACTCAGAATGGGCTGACGGGAGCTGAGTGGGTTGTGAATCTGCAGCCGCAGATCCTTGCCGCCAATGGAGATCAACCGCCGCGTGTCATCACCGGATAGTGCCGTCGTTGGTGGCCTTGATGAGGCGTCTCGTGAGGGAGAGGGAGTGTAGGCGAGAGAGTAAATGATGAGGGAAAGGGAGAGGGAGCCGTGAGTCGTGAGCCGTGAGTGAGGAGGGAGGGAAGAAGAAATTGATTTCCCGCGTGAGGTGAGAGCCTTTTGTTTTTTTTCCCCCAACAAAATATATATGCCTGGGTTTGATGTGTGGGGTTTTTTTTTTTAAAGGGGGTTGATGTGTGTTTAGGGGGTTTGATGTGTGTTGAGACCAATTCTATAGTTTTCAAGTTTTCTAAATTTTTATTATTATTTATTGTTTAAATTCATCTCAGCCGTTGGATTTAATACAATGAATCCAACAGCCATAAAACCTGCATGTATCTAATACATATAGGTATTGTAGCATCAGTCGGCAAATAAATATACATATAGTAAAAATTTTAAGCCAAATTCATTCAAACCTATTACCAATCAATTTTATTTCAAGAATATTGAATTCTGAAATCCATAATCCTGCTTTGAAGACCCTTCATTCATCAATTCAAGACAATTAAACAAGGAATTAGGAACTTAATTTTGGATATGAGATACTATCTATATAGAAAGGGATATGAGATACTATGAGAGTGTTTGGAGCAACTGCGCTGCTCCATGCTTTAATTTAGGGGAATATCCCCTGAAACAAAGCATGGGGAGCAGCTGCACTGTGGCAGCGCAACTGCCCCAAACAGACCCTATATATATAGAAGGGTAAATATGGAAATGGTCAAAAAATTTTGAAAAGCTTTGGTCAGTCTAAACATTTTTCTATCTTACAACATTGTAGATAAGTCAATTTTTCAAAATATCAGTGCCTATTTCAAAAATCCATTAAAAATAGAATATAAGCCATTTTTTAATGAAACAAAATTCTATAAAGCCCTCAAGATGTCCAATTTTACTAGATATGAACAAATTATCAAAACCCAAATTACATAATTTTAAATAATTTTTGGAGTGGTTGTCATAATAATTATGCACGTTCAATCAATCCTCATTGCTTTCATTTAATTAATAATTCCTCAATGTTATAAATAAAACGAATAAATAATTGTTTTTTTACTAAACAAAGTACTCTATTATTGGATAATTTTTATTTACACCAAAACAATCAAATGCACCACACATATATAGAGCTCAAAAACTAGAGTCATGGATTACATTTTCGATGTGGGATTGTTGCAAAATGATGAGAGTTCACCAAGTTTATACTCCTTCAATTTCACCATTTAGGGACTTTAAGCTCTACATACTTAAAAGTTTAAGTCACAAAACTAATAACGAATTTGGTGTGAGACTTTACCAAGCAAAGTGGTAAAGTCACTATAACTTGTGACACTACCCCTTGATTTCACCATTTTAATTACATACAATTCTCATAATAAGAAGTGGAGATAGATATGCTTCAATACTGTCTCGTACCTTGTTGCTAAAACCCAATGGGATAATACTTGGTTGAAGAAAAAAGAGTACAGTGCACACTTGTTCAATATGACTGCAGAAATTCTTCTCTTTAATAACATGCTCCTCCTAATAAGATATCTTCTCAAAATTCATGTGTCAATTTGATAATTTATTAAAATGATGTATTCCAATACTGTAGACTAATTTTTCAAATGTTGATGTGGGCAAAATTTTAGTAAAATGGTCAACAAAATTTTCATCTGAGCGTATTTACTTAACATCAATTTTCTTGTCCTATTAGAGCTCATGAGTATAGAAAAAGCTCATTTTTTTAATAAGTTAAACTTTTTTTTACACCATAACAATCAAATACATTTTCGATGTGGGATTGGTGAGAGTTCACCAAGTTTACAACACTCCCTGTATAACTTCACCATTTAGGGACTTTAATCTCTATATACTTTAGAGTTTTAAGTCATTAAACTAATAAGAATTTGATGTGGCACTCTACAAGCAAACTAGTGAAGTCACTAAAACCTATGACGTAACAAGGTACTTAAAGTACTTTGTTTAGTCCAAGAAATTTTAGTTATCTACTTTATTTACAACACGTTATTAGCACAATAGCTGATTTGACATGAACAACTTAATTTTTACTACTTGTGTCTATTTATGCTACTTTATTATGTTTTATATTGTTAGTTTATTATGTTGTTAATCTAATTGTTTATTGTTTATAATAGTTTTTAATTTATATGATTGGTTCTATAATACCACATATGCTATTATTATATTGTTAATATGTTATTATTCGTCAATATGGCCGGTTTAACTGCCTATCAAGTTATTTTAATTTCAAAAAAGTGAAATTATTCTTACATGTACTTTTCTTTAAATATTATTATTGTAACTTGAAGTTTACAATACAAATGACGTGGTGAGAACCTGAAATTCTAAAAGTTAGAAGCTAAAATTCTAACTATATGCATGCGATTTCTAAATATTTCATTTTTTTGTTTATATTTAAATATTTCATACTTATATTTATACTATGATCATTATTTTTCTTTGATCATTACAAGAATTTTAGAAGTAGCAAAGTTCTCACTCTTAAAGTTTCTGGAAGAAACTACCTTTCTTGGATGTTAGACCTTGGATACCAAAATACACCTACAAGCTATGTACCTGAAGGGCACTACCGAATATGGAAATGATGCATTCTTGCAAGAAAAATCAAGAGCTATGACTTTTTCTTTACAATTATTCACATGAGAACCTGAAGGCTTAACATCTGACAGTGAACAATCCATTAATTTTGTGGAATAACCTCAAAGACTAATTTAACCACTAAAGGATATTTTTCTTTTGAAAGCCAAACTTGAGTGGCTAAACTTAAGGTTATAGACTATGCAAGAATCTCTAACTATAACTCCATTTTGTTCTACATCACTTTCAGAATTGATATTTTGTGGTGAAAAAATTACCAAAAAATATATGCTTGAAAAGGCACTCACTACTTTTCATCCATCAAATGTTGCCCTGCAACAACAATATCGGGAGCATTGATGCAGTAAATATTTTAAGTAGATACTACGTCTTTTAATTGCTAAATAAAATATTGAAAAAATTACCAAAAATGATATGCTTGAAAAGACACTATTTTTCATCCATCAAATGTTGCCCTACAACAACAATATCGGGAGCATTGATACAGTAAATACTCTAAGCAGGTACCATATCTTTTAATTACTGAACAAAGCATTGAGCTCTTGATGAAAAATCATGAATTACATCCAGCTAGCTCTCAACCATGCCTAGAAGTAAATGCAAATGTGCGTACCAATGGTAGATGTAATCGAGGAGGCACGAAAGGCATAGTTATTACCCCCAAGATAGCAAAGCAACAGAAACATACACCAATAAAGATGTTGAAAATAACAATGTTAGAAATGATAATGAAGAAATTTGCTATCAATGTGGAGGAAAAGGACATTGGTCACATATCTGCCATAACAAACATTTGGTAAATCTCTACCAATCATCCAATAAAGGAAAAGGAAAGATTGAGATCAATCTATCCCTTAATTCAAATCCTGTTGATCAAATTCATCCTAAATCGATCACTTAATCGGTGATGGAAATGTCCACATTAATTAAGCTCTCATTATTATGTTATAATTATTAAGTTACTAATATGTTAACTTTTATACTTTTTGTAGTTTCAATGGATATATTTAATGGTCCTATCTAATGCTGATGTCTAACATTAACCTTTGTTTAATGCAAGATTTTGGATTTCAAAAATAAATTATCTATCTTGACTAATAGTGCAACCATACACCTTAATGGAAAGCTATGAAAGAATTATACGTTTGCTACAAGTAACACAAAACTAATAATGCAAAATACTTTATATTCAGCAAGATCAAAAAGAAATTTATTGAGCTTTAAGAATATCCACTGAAATAGACATCACATTGAGATTGAGCTTTAAATGAAAATAATATAGAATATCTCTACATTACTAAAATGTCTCGGAAAAGAAATATCAATTAAAAAAGCTTTCAACATTCTCATCAAGATTGTATCACATGATCTTAAATGCAGTTGAAAGCTATATTGTAATAAACCAGAAGTTTATATGTCTAAAAGTAATTATATTGTGGCATGATCACCTTGGATACAAATGGATCTATCGTGATATATAAAATCATTGAAAATTTTCATGAATATCCATTAAAGAACCAGAAGATTTTATTATTTAATGAGATTGTTTGTATTGCTTACAAAAAAAAAATTGTGGTTAAACCATCCCCTTCTAAAGTTAGTCATGAATTTCTATCATTCTTACAAATAGTTCAAAGAGATATATATAGACTAATCCATCCACATAATGGACCATTTCATTACTTGATGCTTCTGCATAGTAGTCACATGTTTATTTATTATTCACACGGAACATTGCATTTGCAAGATTATTTTCTTATATCTAAGACATTTGATGTCCTATGCATTTTCTTATATCTCCCCTTAGTGCACAATGATGGGACCTCAACATTATTTAAAAATTTATATTAGTTTTGACTCACCTTTAGATATCTTGAAATACTGATGTGTGGTCTTTTCATTGCATGTTTTACTGATTATCATTTTGATGAGACAATTTTTCTATCATTAGGGTATAAAAAGCCTCATAAAGTAAAGTATGAATTTTCTTGAACATTTTCACTTTCTCTTTTAGACCCTTGTACCAGTAAATGTGAAAATAAAGTTCGAAGAATAGTACATTTGCAGCAAAGTGCAAATCACTTACTAGATACATTAACAGATACAACAAAAGTAATTGAACCATATATTCATACTACTGATACACCAACCCGAGTGATTCTTCCTACTGAACGATAAAGTGTAAGAGCAACTAATGAATTCTCTATTATATGTCAAAATTGTGGTAAACCACTTAGCTCCAAAGACAGTGCTCTTAAGAAGAGGTGAATGAAAAATCATCAACCTATTGAAAATAATGCTTGAACTATAAATGTATCCATATTATCTGAATCAACAGTTCCATATGAACCCATAGTCCCTAAACAAACACAAGTCCAAAAGAGATAGTAACTCCTAAAAAGGCATAGAAACAAAAAATGAAGAAAAATCTACAAAAAAAAAGATGGAATTGTAATGAAATAAACATCAACAATGTATTTTTCATTCACAATAACTATTGAAATTACAAATAATTTTAAGCCTCAAACTGTCGATAAATGTAGATAAAGGTGTGTTTGACTTCAATGGAAAGAAACAATTCAAGTCGAAATTGACTTATCTAACTAAACATGAAGTTTTTAGGCCTATAATCCAGACACGTGAAGATGTCAAACCCTTTGAATACAAATGAAATTGTGAGGAAATGTAATGAACATAAGAACATAAAAAATCACTAGATAGAAAATGCTACTAGCTGTACAAGATTTCCCATAGAAATTTGTTATTGATTATGAGGATATATAATCTCCAGTGCTAGATAATATAATTTCTCAATTTTTAATCAATTTAACAATCTCAGAAAGACTTAAAATGACGAACATAGTGATTGCATATTTGTATGGATCACTTGACACTAATATTTACATTTAAATCCCCGAAGGAATCAAAATGCCTGAAGCATATAAATCAAAAGATTGTAATATGTGTTTGATCAAGTTATTATAGTCAATATATACTATAGTTCTAGATGATATAATATATCAGTTTTTAATCAGTTTAACAATCTTAGAAAGACTCGACATGCTTATTAACATAGTAATTGCATATTTGTATGGATCATTTGGCACTAATATTTACATTAAAATCCCTAAAGGAATCAAACTTGAAGCATCTAAATCAAAGGATCGTAATCTGTGTTAAGTCAAGCTACAACGGTCCTTGTACGGATTAAAATAATTTGAACGCATGTGGTAAAATTGTTTGAGTGAATATTTGATTAAATGATACAAAAATGACACTATTTGCCTATGTGTATTGATTAAATAAATTCAAATCTGGATTTTTAATTGTAGCAGTTTATGTCGATGACATGAACCTAATTGTAACTCCTAACCATCTTTTAAAAACTGCTTAATATTTAGAGAGAGAATATGAAATGAAAAATTTGGGAACAAAATATTGTCTCCAGTTACAAATTGAGCACAAAACAAACCAATTGCTTATCCATCAATCAACTCATGTTGAAAAAATCTTAAAGTACTCTACTATGCATAATGCTTATCCGCTAAGCACTCCTACGGTTGTTTGATCTCTCGATCCAAAAAAAAAAAGATTCATTCCGCTTTAAAAAAGATGACGAAGAGATAAATACAATCAGTGCTTTATCGTATCTAAGTCAATGCATCAAACCAAACATTGAATTCTCTATGAACTTATTAGCGAGATTTAGCTTAGCACCAACACGGCGATATTGAAATGACATCAAATATGTCTTTCAATATATTTACAAAACAATGGACATAAGGTTATTTATTCAAGTGAACCAGCGAAGAATCTTGTTCTTATCGTTATGCAAACGCTAGCTTCCTCTCATATACCTATAAAGCTCGTTCACATGCACAATATGTTTTCACTTACAATAGCACGGTAATTTCATGACGATCTACTAAGCAGACTTTTGTTGCCATCTCCTTCAATCACTCAAAGATCCCTGCATTACATGAAGTACGCAGAGGCATATTTGGTTATGCTTTATTGTCCATCATTGTCAAAGCACATGAAATTTGACTTCCGCAATGGATATTCTAGCGTATTGCTTAAATTAGAGGAGGATGCATCAACAAAGATAGAACTACGCATATATATTTTTTTAATACTCATAAGATCGAGTAGGACAAGAAAATTGATGTCAAATAAATACGCTCCACCAATAATTTTGCTGATCTTTTTACTAAAGCTTCACCCACATCAACATTTGGAAAATTAGTCCACAATATTGGCATGCGTCGTCTCAATAAATTATCAAATTGACATAGGAATTTTTAGAAAAATATCTCATTAAGTGGAGCATATTGTTAAATAAAAAAAATCTACAACTATATTGAATAAATGTGCATTATATTCTTTTTCCTTTGATCATATTTTATCCCATTAAGTTTTACTGACAAGATTTTAACGAGGCAGTGTTGAAGCGCAACCAAATCAACTTCTTATTGGTGACTTGGGGAGTGTCATAAACTATGGTGACTTCACCATTTTGCTACTATAAAGTCCCAAGTCCCTAAATGGTGAAGTTTAAGAAAGTGTTGTAAAGTTGGTAAACTCTTCTTACTATTTGCAACAATCTCATTAAAAATGTAATCCCCTCACCTTAACTTTTGAACTTTCTATATATATATATATGATGCATTTAATTGTTTTGGTGTGAATAAAAACTGGTTTCTCATAACTTAATAACGAGATATTTAAAGTACTTTATTTAGACCCAAAAAAATTTATTTATCTACTTTATTTATAATATATCACAAGCTATGATAACTTCACTATATTGTTGTTATAAAGTCCCACATCAAATCTTTATTAATTTAGCGACTTAAACTCTTAAATATATAAAGACCAAATGTGAAGTTTTAGGAGTGTTGTAAACTTGGTGAACTCTCACCATTTGCAACAATCTCACATCGAAGATGTAATCTCCTTGCCTCAGTTTTTGAGCTCTTTACATATGTGATGCATTTGATTGTTTTTGTGAAAATAAAAATTAACTTCTTACAAAAATTGACTTCTTTTATACTCATGTGCTCTTAATAGGACACTAAATATGAAATATGTAAATATGAACAAAAAAAAAAAATTATGAAATATGCAAAAATCTTATGCATGTACTTATGGTTCCAACTAAATCATAACTTAGAATTTCAAGTTTTGATTTTAAATGAGGTTAGAACATTAGGTTCTCACCCCCTCATTTGTGTTGTAAACTTCAGACTATAACAATAACATTTAAAGACAAATAAATGAAATAACAAATCTTAATTTATTAAAATTAAAATAACTTGATGGGCGGTTAAACCATCCATATAAACAAATAGATTAAACCAGCCATATTGGCAGAATAATAACATGTTAAAAATATAATAACAATATAGGCAATAGTATAGAACACATGAATATAAAAACTAATAATAAACAATTAAATTAACAGCATCAACTAATAATATAAAAACATAATAATAAAGCATAAATAAACACAAGCAATAAAAATTAAACTAATCACATCGAATCAACTATCATGCTAATATCGTGCTATAAATTAAATAGATAAGTACAATTTTAGACTAAACAAAAACTTTAAATACCTTGTTATTAGGCTTACAAGAAGCCAATTTTTATTCACACCAAAACAATCAAATGCATCACATTTTTCGATGTGGGATTGTTGCAAGTGGTGAGAGTTTATGAAATTTACACCGCTCCTATGAAAATCAAACTTAAAAAATCAAAGCCGCCAAGTCTCAAGCATAGAGGTTAAATACAATAATTATGAGTCGATACAAGAAATAGAGTACCCGAACGTCACAGAAATGTATACATTAAGCACCTCGATGATTACCCAATAATTTTTGCACTTCAATGATAAAACCTTAAAAAACTTTGGCTGCTCTTTCTCTTTAATCTTGCCTAGCCGAGCATACAAAGGAAGATGGAGCTAGGTCTATTTTCTTTTTCTTTTTATGGTAAGGATTTTTGGTAGTGGGCATGGTTGGGCTAAATTAGGCTTGATTTAAAACAATTAGCACTTGGCCCAATAACAATCTTAAACCCAAAATCAAGTAAGTCCATGCACTAATACGATACCATTACCCACACTAATACTATTGCTTGTAATAAACAGTAGCAGCAATAAAAGTAACGTGACTAAAAATTAAAGACCAATTAAAAAAATAACCCCTAGTCATAGCAATACTATCAAAATAATATTAATAATTACTCACTTGATTTCTGGGTATTATAGATTTTAAAGCCTAAAAATCCCCAACAAGAGAGGAAACAATATAAGTACTCTAAATCATCTATTTGAACGAATTAAACAAAGTTTCTTGAGCTTTGATTTTTCTCTATTTTCCTTGAAAAACAACAAACTCTCGTAATAGGATGAACTGTGGTTGGAACGTTAGGATTCACAGCCTAAGATTTTTTTATGCACAAGATCTTCAAAAGAGGCGAGTGCAGAACATACTCATTATAGGATTGAAATGAACTATTACGAGTTTGTTGTTTTTCAAGGAAAATAGAGGAAAATGAAGAAGCTTTTAAGATGTCATGTTATGAAAACACGATTTTATTTTAATTCTTCAACGAGTTCTGAATACAAATTGAGATAAGTTCTTCTTATATAGAAGAACTCATCAAGAGAGGATAAGACAGGACCCTTCTCCTTTTGCAAAAGTAAAAACATAACTAAGAAAGGGATAGGACAGGATCCCTATCTTACTTTTAAAGAAAGAGCAAACCTTAGACAACATGATTACAAAACAAAAATAAAAGCAAGCTTTTTGAAAAGTAGATGTTTGGCTTTTGTAAAAGCAAAAGCAATTATTACAAGCAAACAAAAACTTAAAGAGGCAGCAATCACGAGACTCCTAGATAGGATCTTCAATGGCTATGAGAGGGGCACAGGTTGTCAACATCACTATCGACCTCTGCGAAAGGTTCCTTCCACCAAGGCAGATGAGCATAGTATTGGCGAGTTGGAGAATCTGTTGGTGGAACTGAACTGGTTGAATGTGCATCAGATGTTTCTGCAGGATGCAGGATTAAAGTGAATTCTTCCCAAGGATTCTGGGAATCTAGGAAAAGAATGTTGGTATAGTCAGAGTCTTTCTTCCTTAATTATTATTCCCGTGGATGAGAGAATTTTAGCAGTGGGAATGACCATAAGTTCATGGTGTGGACCGAGGGAAGTATGTTGGATGTCAGTTAGTGTGAGCTGAACATGGTTTAGTTCAAGGAGGTAGTTTTTCAGGGTAGAGACAAGGTTAGGGTCGTGTGTCAGGGAAAAACTATGAGGGATAGTTTTCCACTCATAGGCTTGATCATGTGTCCAGAAGAGTTTAGTGACAGGATGTTGAAAGTAAGGACGGTGGACAATGAAGATCAAGGTGAATTGTTCACCTTCTTGATTAGGGAGAAAACTGAGCTGATGGTGATTTATGATAAGACTGAGTTATTTTCTCCACTAGGGGAGAGGAGAGAACCATTCAAAGAGGGTCCATAACAAGGATTGGGCTTTGGTTAGATCAGTGAGATGTCTGAATGTTGATTGTACAGGAAAGATAAGCTTAGTAGCATATAAAACAGTGAGGCACCATAGGTACCACAGTTCATCTTCTGTGATATCTCTGAAAGGATTGATGGTGAGTCCGAAAAAGATTATCAAGGTGAAAACTAGGAAAACCAGATGACTGAGAATGATATATGTTCATGAAGTACTAGAAAACAAATTTCTTAGCAAAGTCTTGGATTTGATAGGGACTGGAAAATGTGAGATTACAAAGAAAAGATTTCCTTTTAAGAGCTTAGTTTGGCAAAGAAGAATTCATGAAGATCACTAGTACTGTAACAGAGGAGGAGATGACAGTAAAAGTGGCTAAAGATGGATGTCTAGATAGCAGATCAGGAATGAGATTTTGATCTTGCTGAGTTTGGCAAAGAAGAATTCATGAAGATCGTTGGTACTGTAACGGAGGAGAAGATGAGAGTAAAAGTGGCTGAAGATGGATGTCTGGATAGCAGATCAGGAATGAGATTTTAATCTCCCTTGATATGTTGGACTGAAAAATCATATTTGAAAAACCATGTCTTAAGACAGAGAAGGTTTTTTTTCTGGAAGTGTTTTATTTTTTAAATCAAGAATCTTCGGAAAAGAGGAGTTGTCTAATCTAACAAGAAAATTATAGCCAATAAGATGAAATTTAAACTTTTGAATTCCATATTTTACGGCTAAGATCTCCTTGTAGATTACGTGATAGTGTTTTTCCGATTCTTTGAACTGACCACTGGCATAAGTACAGTAAGCTTCTTTTCCGTCAAGCTTTTCCAAAAGTACTGCACCCCAGTACTCATCACTTGCATCTGTTTGGAGAATGCGTTGTCCTTCAGTGGAAATCTTTAATGGAAAAGGATGTTGAGTAATCTTTAATGCAGCAGTCTCGGAGGGTCCCCATGATGGGGCAGACTTCTTAAGAATTTTTGACAACTGGCTGGTATGGATTGACATATGAGGGAAAAAATCCCGAAGATAATTTACAATGCCTAGAAACTGCTGAATTTGTTTTCTGGATAGGTGTTCATCAGGAAAATGGACCAGTTCTTGAGCTATGTGTGGACCAAGGCGGTAATGGCCATCTTTAATGACCATTCCAAGAAATTCTACAGAATTCTAGCCTAGAATGCTCTTTTTTTCAGAAAGCATGATGCCATGTAAGTATATTATCTTGAGAAAGTAGAAAGTAGATCTTTTATCTACAGAGAACAACAATTCATTTGATAGAATTCTCGTTGTGTTTGTTTATTGGCAGCAGTAACTTCTCCAAGAAATTATTCATAAATGATACCAAGAACTTGAGGAATTTCAGCTTGGACCAACTGAAGTTGTCTGTATTGGCCGAGACTTTCAAACCAATCTCTTAAAGATCCAGTAAAACGAGAATTGAATTCTTTAAGGACTGTTTGAGATGTTGCTCCAGTTCTGAGCATCTGAACATTTATCCATGCTGAAAACTCTTGGAATCGAACTGGCCATTTAACTTTCGAGATATTATCAAAGGTAAACCATGGGCCATTTGAAAGTTTAGGAGGATTGTCATGAGAAGGTGTAGTGGGGTTAGTATCTGACTCTGCTTCTTTAACTATAGGTGTTGTTGGAGGAGGAGATGAAAGAGATGGATCATTGGACCCTGTAGAGGGTTGAACCCTTAACAATCTTGAGATATCAGCCAAATATGCTTCAGAGTCTGAAGAAAGAGAAGATTCTTTTGGAGATTCGTCAGAGGATTCTTGATCAAAAGAAATTTTTTTGATTCAAATAAATTAGAATAAACTTGGGACGAATACTGATGTAATGGTGTTTTGTCTTTTAGTTCAGGTTCAGGAGTTGATTTTTTCGGAGATTGTGGGATAGATGGTGGTTGAATTATGGACCCCAGTATCTGTTTTGAATCATCATCTGAAGTTCTGAATCAAGCTGAGAGACTTGATTTTGTAGATTGAGATAAATTTTTTCAAGTTGAGCCGAGATCTTATCAACTTTGGTGTTAGTCTGCTTAACTTGAGACGCAACCCTTTCAATTTTGTCATCAAGGGTTCGAAAAGCTGAATTCTGAGCTCTGGCATTCTGTGTTTTCCAGTTTAGAACGACTTCAAAAGGTCTTGGATCCTCAAGTTGGCCTGTGGGAGTTACTAGAGACTGGACAAAAGGTTTGGTGACAACCTTTGTCTGAAGATCTGTGTGTCTTTCCAAAAGTGGAAAATGTTCTTGGTATGAGTTGAATGAAAACATCATGCAAGACTGGATTGGTGATGACTACATACTAGGCTGATTAGCCTCTTGTCTGCATGGTTTTTGTTGATACTCCTTTTAGATGATCTCAATTTTTTTATAGATCGGCAAAGGACATTGTCTGGATCATCTGGAGGAAAATGAGGCCTTTTTTGGCATTGTTCCATCTTATGACTTTTCTTTTTTCGACGTCTGGGTCGTCTGTTAAAGTCATCATCATCTTTTTCTTCAAGGCATGGGCAGCCTGGATCACACATATGGGAACCTGGAACATCCCATAAGAAGTGACCATTAATCTTATCCGGATAGATCGAATAACCGTCGGAGGCAAATCCATGAATAGGAATGTCTTTCTATTTTGTTGGAACAGCGGTAATCATGGAAGAGTAAGAGAAAGAAGCTCTAGGTGGTGTTTGTTCATTGGGTGGCTGAAAAGTCATCATAACCGTTCCATCAGCTCTTTTTTCAAAGAGAGCGTTAGAGGTTTGAACAAGTTGGGAATTTTGGTGAAATTTTTCATAATTAGATAGCCACTCAAGAGGCATAAGCTTAAGAAGCTCCTGCTTTTGAATTTGTCTTGGGATTTGGACTATAGAGGGGATGGTTTCTGAATCAGCAATGATCATTAAAACATTAGATGAAGTTTGTAGTGTAGGAAGATCAAGTACATGGTTTTGTAATCGATACACCAGCTGGTGGTGTAACGTTGCCATTTTTGACGAAACAGTTTGTTCAGCTCCTTGAAGCTGAATCTGAACTTTCAAGGTTGTGGGTAGATTAGGATCATCAAGAGAGAGATTGAAATTAGGGTAAAAAGTCAAAAGAACACTTCCTGCGTGTAAAGTGGTCAGGACAGTGCCAATGACTGCATGTTGGTACTCTTTGAACCGGGTGTCAAGCAGTGCTAATCAGGCAGTGACTGGTAACCCTTTTCTACCATGAAGAGTAAGAATCAATCGGACTCCGCCAAGATGAAGATGAATATATCCTTCTCTTTTCCATTGGGAGAAAAGCTCCGTTGGAATCTCTAACGTGACATACTGTTTCCACCATTTTTTTATTCTATTTTTTTTACTCTTTTCATTTAATTTCGATATTTTTCTTGAATGTTTAAAGTTTATTTTATGATCCCTACTTATGTTGGATTTATCAGATTCTTGGTAACTCTTTTCAAATTTTAGGGTTAACCTCGTCAACTCTTTTTTCCACCGCTTTTTGATTCAATATTCATGCTCTTTTTATGGAATTCCGTCATTTTGGGTAAATTTGTCAAATTTACTTTTTAGATCCATACTTCATGTTTGAATTTATCAAATTTTTGGTAAATTATTTCAATTTTTGAGTTATTTTCTTCCACCCTTGTTCGCACTAATTTTTTATTTTGTATTCCAAGTCTTTTCATTGAGTTTTGACATTTTACTAGGATATTTCAAGTTCATTTTCTAGATCTCGACTTATTGTTAAACTTTATCGGATTCTTTTTATGTTCTTCAAACTTTTAGGTTATGCTCCTAAACTCTTGTTTCCACCATTTTTTGGTTCTATATTTTTACTCTTTTCATTTAATTTCAATAATTTTTCAATGTTTAATATGACTAATGTATGACATTATGAAAATATAACAATATAGTAACAACATTTATGATTATGATTTAGGAGTGTTTAATTTATTTTTTTAAATGGTTTATTGGCATTTGTCTGTAAATGAAATTATAATGCACTATTAATTTATCTAGTGCTCTAAAAAGTAAAGCAAATCAAAACTTCTTTTCATTTAAACATGTTTTAAAAACTTTTAATGTCAAATAAAACCAATACAAAACTAAATCAATTTACAGCTTCCAAAAGCTTGACTTCAAATGCTGCTATATTTCAAGACTCTGCATAAAAATAAGAAAATAATAAAAAATAATAAATAAATGGTATTAGAAAACAAGGCTGGGAAAAAATAAAAATATTCAGAATTTCCAATGCATCTCCAACTTCTTGGGTAGGATCAAATAAGTTTTATTTTCAATAGGAAAAAAATCATACTTTAATACGAAATAAACATAAAACTATATACAAAATTTTACCATCATATTTTTTAAAGAAATTTTTTAATAACAATATTAAAACATAAAATTTATTGTCGTACCAGCATACTTGTTCTACGCAACCTTTATGTCAATTTCAGTTTAACGACAAAGTGATCTTTGGAAGATAAATGAAGAATACATCTACAATGAACAAGTACAAAATTGATTGCATGAATAATATAAATCATCAAATAGCATCCAATATGAAAAACACAAAAAATACAATAGAAACTAAGCACGTAAAAATAACTGGCAAAAATATCAGTAATTTTTAGTTTTTTGTCTATTTTTCTAGCATGAAATACTGGAAAGAAATAAAATTGGTATATAAATCAGTATTACAACTGCATTTAGTTTAGGAAACAAATGAAAAAAGGCAGAACATGAGACTTTAAGTTTAAGGACTCTTCAGAAGTACAAACGTGACCAAACTACTCTAATAATGTCTGTTAATAAACTACCTTTATTATATTAGTTAACAAAACACATACACAGAGGTTATACCATGTATGATCTTCAATTCTTTCGTCATTTCCTTATACAATCATTTTCTGGAAACTTAATATAAACTAATATATTATTCCTTATATAGTTTTATATTCCTATTATTTTCATTATATTCCAACACTATAAGTACATGTTCCAAGTCCTTTTTTAACTAATACTAAATTAACTTTTTAAATAACAATAATAACAATAATATCAATAAGGTGAATTATGGTTGACCCTTACTATTTTAACAAATATCAATTTACCCCATAATAATAAGAATTTTTTATTACAACCCTTTATCATTTTCAACATTTTGAGTGCATAATCTAAGTCCTTTTTTTTCCTCATCTTCATCGCTTCATGAGATCTTTTGAACTTGATTATATGTGTACTTGAGCTTTTAATTTTTATACATATCTATTCTCATTTAATCATTTTAATTAATAGTATTTAGTTGTATTTAAAATAAATTTATGCATTTATTTTCATCTTTCTCTTTACTTTTCAAATTAATTGTTTTAGTTTTCATTAATTTCAAAGGTAAATAAATAAATAAATAACATGTAAGAATGATTGCAATTGTTTTGCTTCTGAAGCTACGATGATATAAGTTAATCAAAAATACTTGATTTGCATAAAATTTTTACCACTCTATTTTCTTTTCAAAACAGTTTCTTTAATTTCTTATTAGTTCAATAAAAAATTCATGTTATTATCAGTAATATTACCTTCTTCTTTTTTTGCATTTCTTCTACTATGATTATTTATATTAACTATTACTACAATTATTATTATTAATATCATACCTCATGGGATTTATAGTTAAATATAATAAGAATGTATATATGTCCTACGCTATTTTTGCCACTGTTTTAGATTACTAAGATATCATTAACATTTTGATTATACAATTGATTTCTGTAAGTTACAAAACTTAGGCGTTGAAATATCATTTTTTGGATGAAATTATTATTCAACACCTCAAGAGATTTGATCATCTATACTTGAGATTTTGACCTTTGTTCACATTTATGCTGATTTATCATTTAAATAATTATAATTTGCTAACAACATTTTTTTTAATGAGTATCATCCTCTTTTGAACATCAATATAATTCTTCAAATTTTCAGGACTTAAGTAAAATAAATTTTCAATGTTTATTATGACTAATGTATGGCATTATGAAAATCTAACAGTATAATAACAACATTTATGATTATGATTTAGGCGTGTTTAATTTATTATTTTTTAAAATGGTTTATTGGCATTTGTTTGTTAATGAATTATAAGGTACTATTAATTTATCCGGTGCTCTAAAAAATAGAGGAAATCAAAATTTCCATTAATCTAAACAAATTTAAAAACTTTTAACATCAAATAATTTGCTAATAAAAAATTGAAACTTTCTTAATCTATTTGTGTTGAATTGAATTAACTTTTTCCTTTTTTTGGGGGATCAGTTGACTTTAATTTATTTATACTTTTGATCTTTAAAAACGTTTTGCCCATTTTATCATTCAATTAATTATATTTATTTATCTTTGAACTAAAATAAATCAAGAATTAAGATTTTTTTTCAATTCAAATTAAATTTTTACCACTCTATTTTCTTTTCAAATTAGTTTTCTTAATTTTGAATTACTTCAACCAAAAATTTATGTTATTAATTATAAATATTATTATATTATCCTTGTATTATTATCACTATTATTATTTACTTTTTACTCTTACTACGATCATTAATATTACTATCCTACCTCATGAAATTTGTTAAGAACATTTTTTTTTATAATGAGTATCCTTCTTTTTTGTTTTTAGGTATGTATATAAATTTCAATTTATAAAATAAGTTCCTTGATTTTCAAGACTTAGCTAAAATAATTTTTAAAAGTTTATTGCGGCCAATTTGACATTATGAAAACCTACCACTATAGTAACAACATTTTTTTTAATATGATTTTGCATGTTTGCAAGAAAATAAAACTTTTAACATCAATAAAACTAATACAAAATTAAATCAATTTATAGCTTCCAAAGGCTACACATCAGATGCATCTAATTTGAGACTTAGATTTCATTGCAGACAAATAATAATAATAATAATAATAATAATAATAATAATAATAAAACAAGACAGCAACCAAATGATATTAGCAAAAAAAGCTGCGAAACTATAAACAATATTCAAAATTCAAATGCATGATCAGAATTCTTTGGCCGGATCAAATATATATTATTTTCAATAGAAAATTTAAAACTTACATAGAAAAAAAAATACAAAACTATATTCTAATTTCACAACATAAGTTTTTGAAGAATTTTTTAATAGTAATTTTCAGAATATAAAAAATATTCTCAATTGGCATACTCAATTCTTCACAACTTTTATTTCTACTTTCATTTAACGACAAACTGGTCTTTGTGATAAAGATAGAGGAGAACACATCCAAATAAATAAGAATAAACTTTCATTACTAATTCATGATTGCATGAATAATATAAATCATGAAATAGCATTCGTATGAAAAACGGGAAATTTTCCCATTTGACCACTTTCCAATTTTTAATATAAAAAAAGACCTCACTTCAGTTTTTCTTACAATAACAACCACTTACAAAGCTCTGGGACTAAACTACCCATAAATTGTCAAAATAAAACACAGAAATATTTCGCCTAATATTATTCAACTCCCAAGCAACAGCCGAACATCTACACACACCACCAAAACACTCCTCATTTCACCTCTCCCACATTATTCAACTATCACTCAACCTCCCTTTTATCTATTTCACATTCATCAAACTAATATATTTATCCAAGTATTGAAGACAAAATCAAGCAACAAACTAAAGAATAATAAGAAGTTAAGATTAGTTTTTCTTTAATCTTTATCTCTTATTTTTTTGGTTGTGTTTATATAAAAGATCATGTACTCATTTTATTACAATGTGAGTACATTAAATGGTTAATATGAGATCATAAGTTTATAAATTAGTAAATTTTCGGCAAAATCTGATGAAAATGAGTTTTGAACGATGTTAAAAACGAAACCCAGAATCCAGGCAACAAGTACCTATCGCCCTGGCGACAAAACTGTCGCCCAAGCTTAGAATGACTTGTCGCCCGAGTGACAGGTACATGTTGCCTGGATTTTGGTATTCGTCAGCCGGGCGACGTATTAATATACAATACTGTCACCTAGGCGATAGTGTTGTCACTCGGATCACCCAAATTTGTTGATAATTAATTAATTATTTAATATAGTAATGTTATTGTTTGCAGTGTTTTTAATAAAGTAGTATTATTATTTTGCACCAGGTTAATGGAGTCGGTAGTTCTTAAGATGTATTTTGATGGAGTGTGGGACACTTTGGAGGATGGTCGTATGGAGTATGAGAATGGAAAAGTTACTGCATTTTGTTTCTAAAAGGATGCAACATTTGAACAATTTATTGCAAGGTTATATGGAATTCTGAATAAAAGTTCATATGAGTATTCCCTCACAGTAAAGACAAATGTGAAATCAACTCATCCGACGCAACCCATTGATTCACTGCCTATAAACGTAGTGGACGATGAAATAGTGAGAGTGATTATGTTTATTAACTTTGATCCAATTAATTATGGATGCACTCTTATTTATGTAACGACAACTCCTAAAGTTCTGATAGAGCTTCCTTTGATGCCATCAATTCAAACTTCAGCCTTTGAACACTACTCCCCATTCTGCTCCCATAAGGATCCTATTGATGACAATGTTGTCAATACAGATGTAGATAATATGCATGCAGAAACATATAATAGGCTGTGTCGCGCGATTTTCCAGAGAGTTGTCTATTGCTTGGTTTAGTCAAGCATTATGTAAGTCTCAGGAAAATCGGGTGACAGGCTGTGTCGCCCAATTTTCCAGAGTTGCATATTGCTCGATTTTAGTGGCTGTTGAAAATATCAATTGAAAATAAGAATATAAAATAAGACGACTTAATAGTATGTGTTTAATAATGTATTTTTACATAATCTCATCCATAAAGATATCCATAGCAATCTTCTTCATAAGCAAATCTCCACAATAGCTAAATTTAGGTTTTACGACTAGTCTGAGTAACAAATAATGTATTAGATTGCCGCTAAATCTAGGATCCCCCACGGCCAGAAAATGACCAAAAATTACTTTTTGAATAGCCCAAATTGAGTATCAGTTAACTTAGTCTGTATATGCGTAGTGACCAAAGTAAATCTCGTTAAATTTGAAACACAACCTAGGAAATGATCATCGATTGGTATCTTTAGTGACCAGGGATGCATCTGCTTGTCGGACATATTTAAACAATAAATTAGGACATCATTAGCATAAATATTTTAAAGAAAAAAATAAAATTGAAACAATAAGAAAACTTGGGTGACAGCATGCTATCGCCCAAATTCAGTTGTTGTCGCCCATGTACCTACGTCGCCCGATACATGGGCGACATAATTTTGTTGTCCAGATTCAATTGTTGTCGCCCAGAAAGTGGGTGACACAGGTACATGAGCAACAACATGTATTGCCCAAACAAATCATGTTGTCACCTATTTACATGGTTGGGCGACGCAAGCGTGTCGCCCGCGTTACTCAGCCTCCCACGCCATGCATGGCCATTTGGGTGATGGGGAGAAGCCGCCCGCCTTACCCAAGCTTGACATGACCAAATTTTAGGCAAGACGGGCAACCATCCATGTTCTTAATTGGTCGACACACCAATCTTCTCTTGAACCTCAAACTAATTCTAAATTTAGATCAATAATTCTTAGAGGCATTTAAGAAGGCACACACTTGGTGTGCCATTTATTAGATATCTTAATATTCAAAAAACTCTCATATTTTCATACCCAATACACATCCTAGTGATCAATGATTAACAAAAAATTATTCTAAATTCATGAAAAAAAATCAAGAAAGTACCTAAGCCACGGAAACCGTATGTAGAGAATCTTGTTGGAAGCAAAATAACTCACACGTCACTGGAAGGGAAGGAAATCGCCGCTGGAAATAAAAGAACTTGACAAAACGCAAGAAACATCGGAAGTGAAGGAACTTTGTGTGGGCATATTTAAATATTGCATGAATAATATAAATCATGAAATAGCATCCGTACGAAAAACTCACAAAACTCACAAAACATAGTAGAAACCAAGCACCTAAGAATAAGTGGCAAAAAATTGTAAGCGTGTAGATTCAATCGTGGTAAAATGCATTCAAATAAAGCCTTGTTTATTTATTTATTTGTTTATTTGTTTATAGTAGTAAAATGCACAATTCTTATAATTTATCAGCATACCTAAACACTGTTCATGTAGCCAAAATACTTAAAAATGATTAGATTACTAATTATCAAAGCATTTCAAATGTAAGAATATCAAGTACACAAACATTTACAAAAGATTAGGTATGTGAGTGTTATACTTCAAATTTTCAATAATTTCTAGTGACCACAAAAAATGCACTGCTTATTGTCTTCAATGCCTTTTAGCAAAATGTCCTTGATCTTTATAACCTGCATTAAGAATTTGAAAACAAATTATAATTTGTTACATTAATAAAAGAAAGAAACAAAATAATGGCACCTTAACAAAATTTTCCCATACATAAATTACAATAACTAAATTATCTTTAATTTCAAATCAGATTTATATTCACTCAAGCTAATAAACTTTGAAATATCATCTATAAATGCTAGGCACTAAATCAAATTAAACAAAAATTAGTAAATTGTATGGGTATATTCTTTTTAACTCAAATGGAAGCCTTATTATTTTTTTCTTCATACTACATCTACCCAACTAATCTTCTATTAGTATTTAATGCTAATGTTAAAAATAAATTACAGAACAAGTATTTAATTTGTATTCTAAACTGCACAAATGCAAAGAGCAATTACCATAACTTTATATCATGCCTCTGCATTCATTAAATATTGCGTTCCACAATATAAAACTTGTTAATCAATAGCAGTTGAGCATTCCTCTAAAGGGTGTGCCTAAAATTATTACAATGTGTATCATCTTTCTTTCTAATAGACCAACACAAGAACAATGAATTTCACCTGCAAAGAATTTTGTATCGAAGCTACTCATAAAAATAAAACATGCTGCTACCACGAATTTAGGAAGCGTTCAGCATCTTGGCTCTATTAATGAACATAATCTAAAGAGCCAAGCTACATGGGCTCATTTATAACCTTATTTTGTCCATTAAACAATTCAACAAACCAATTTAGCTTAACAAGCAAAACAAAATACTACCAAGAACAAACTATTTTAGAATAATTTAAAATCTTCATTTAAACAAAGCACAAGGAAAACCAAAAGCATGAAACTAAAATTGCAAAGATATGAAATACACCATGGAACTAATTTATTCAAGTTATTAGCTAAAACATGATAAATTATCTATGTTATACTTCAAATAATCTTTTAAAGACATAAATGATAATAGAAGGAAAGGAAAGCATAAACAAACAAAACTGAATGCAGTGAAAACTTTGAATATCAATGGTGTTTAACCAGCTACTACAAACATTTTTACTCTAAAGAAATCTCTATAAAAATCCTTCTATTTAACTAGATGAGGAATTGACATTTCTCAGCCTCATGCATATAAGAAATAAATTTACCAATTAAGAGAAGTGCCTATAAGTAAAAATAATTAACAAAACCATCACCACAAGGGATGAGACTCTTATTTGTAAAAGAAAATCTGCAGATGAAGCAGAATCATGGAATCTACCTCAATTGAAACTCTATACCTTACTTTATGATGCTAAAACAACCTATATACATTGCAACTTTGGAGTTAATCCCTTATTATCTTTAAAGCAAATGTTTTTACAGTATAAGGAAGCAAAAGACAATTCCTTCTTCAAGACCCTGGGTAAGTTATAGGTAAAATAGACAAACTTCTTCAGAGTATGAGAAAGCAATACTCCAAATTATAGATAAAATAACAACTAACTAAAAAGAATCCATTGAAAGTTGATTAAACATATCAATATCTTATTTGTATGGCCACTTAACATGAATTAGCCCTAGTATAGAAAATTCTTGCTATATTCCTAGTTTATAATCCATCTGACATTTTTTATAATAGTTATAAATCCAAAATAACTTTGGAGGCATGTAGTTAATGATGAAAATGAGGAAGTTAAGGATTGAATGGTAAATTGCAAATAATTGTAAATATTACTCCAAAAAATAAGAAAATAAAGATAAAAAATTGTAACAGAGAAAATTGATAAAAATGAACAAAATATATTCACAAATTGCAAAAAACAAAAAACAAATCAACATGAAAAATCATATATCAACATTCAAAAAACGTAAATTAAAAAATTAAAATAGAAAAGTTAATACTCATTGTTTAAGTATTGATGAGAAGGCTTTGATGAGAAATCCTAAATTAACAATACCTGAGACAATAAAAAATTACCGAATAGAAATATTTTTCAATTGATTGATAGGGGATATCAATTAGGTCATAATAAGAAGAGAAAAAACATGAGAGGATTTTGGGAGGGTGGCTTACACTGAGAGAGTGAGAGAAGCAATTGGAAAAGTGAGGAAACTAGGGTTGTTCAAAAAGTTGGGATTATTAGGGGCAAAAGTATGGTGCCCGCTTCTTCTTCTTATTGGCAGTATAATTAAAATTGTTCAAGGCTTTTGGCCCCTTTCTTTTTTAGTCTTTTTTTTTTAACTATTATCAATTAATCGTTTTTGTTTGGGTAGCATTCTTAAAATGCTACATTACCTTATATGATACATAGCATTTAGAAATATGTTACTAATAGGATGATAAATGTGATAAAAAGTAAAATATTATCACTTGGATGAGTAATGGTAGCTGTTTTTCAATAAGTGTTACCAAAAATTAATGTTTAATAGCATTTTGCAAAAACAAGCTACTGCACAATGCTACCAAAAGTGATCATTCTTGTAGTATATACTTAATCCATCAAACACAGAGCAAGGATATAAAAAAAGAAAAGACAAATGTGCCATAAAAAAGATATTCCCAATATCCAAATTAACTAGAGACTAAGAACTATGGCCAATGAGCATAAAACTGGCAGTAATGACATTTGATGAGCATATCCAGGGCATTACCCAAGTGATATTAGCAAAAGTAAATCTTGATAAAACATTTCCAAAGACAAAGACTCAAATACAATCACCACCCATGTAAGCTACAGATTTGAACCACATACCTCTTTGTACTTCTAGTACAGTTGAACAAACTAGCACCCACAATATACAGTTTTTTTTTGAAGCTATACCAAAAGAAATCAAAATAAACACGAGCCCATTTTTCTGGATGAAACATAAAACCAAGAATTATATAAAGAAAAAAATAGTAAATAAACACAAAAACAACGTGCATTGCTGCTCAATCAAAAAACAAAAACCAAAAGTGAAAAAAGCAGGCAACAGGATAAGGTTACATGGCTGTTATGACAAGAATAATGACTGTCAGGGGCGCAGAGATCTCCCTAAAAAGCCCCCGGTGTTCTGATGACTCATAGACGCTAAGCTAAGCAATGGATGAATATGTCAGGAAAGATTAGGGCTTAGATTATTATGATTTGTTAATTTGTTTAAATACTAAAATAATTTCACTAATGCAGTTTGAAAAGCCAGGCTCTAGGAAATCACAACTCAACGAACAATGACAAAAAAAGACAAAATCAAAACTTGGATCAAAGACCAAATCATGTAGTATGCTAATTTGCGATATAAAGCCATATAAGCTGGCTCAACTTGGTGGTGTAAACAAGTAACCGAAGGAACCAATCAAAGAATCGAGCTCTGTACAACACTTCCAATTGATAAAAAATCAGTAACAATTAACTGAAATTTCATATTAAATTTATCCAAATAAATAAAGAGAAATTTAAAAACTTATATAAACATGCAACAATTTGTAAAATATGAAACGAAGAGACAGGATTTACCGTGAATCCGCTGCAAGAACTTGTCAAGATCTTCTTTTATGAAAAGAACTGCACCACTCATCACTCAAATGTCTACACCCCAAAAGCTTCATTTCACCGTCACGTCACCTTTCCACCATCCGATTACAATTACAAGCCAAATATTTATATATTAACATTTTGAGTAAAAATTAAAAGCAAACAGGAAACGGGTGTTGAATGAAGACTCACCGTAACCTAATAGAATTGAGTTAACCGAAGAGCAGAGATGAGTGCATGCTTGTTGAGCCCTTTCTTTTGACGAGCCGTACCCGCTTCTGCATTTTGATGGTTATCGGGTCCTCCTCCAGCGGTCTCCATTTTCGGCTCCAATCAACCTGGTAGCTATGCTTGCGATGGTAAATCCAACGGCAATTTAGTCACGTTGGAATAGCTATGGCAGCTCAGCTGGTGGCCGGTGAGGCTCCGCGTGCGTGCGGGCTGAGATATTGTGAGAGCGGCTAGGGTTTCTAAAGAATTAGTAGAATATGAAGTATTTATCCTTTGGGTGAAAATTTATAAAAATTGAATTTGAAACAGATTAAAAATAAAATAAAATTTGTTAAATATTTCATTTATGCCCTAATATGAAGTATTTATACGTGTCCATGCGTATTACGTCGCGTCGTGACAAGACCAGAAAGGGAGCCGTTAGAGAGGGAACCGTTGGTTTTGGTTTGATTATGTTTTCGACACGTGACATTGAGAAAGAAAATGTATACATCAAGTCAAACGCAACAAAACGTAATCTGCGCACTTTAATAGCAACAAATAGAGACCAATTCGGTGAAAATTTTTCATCTGCATTTGAATTTGCATTTGCATTTGCATTTGAATCTGCATTTAACATAGCATTATCCATTTGAAATTTGGCCTTACCCTTACATGTCAACCCCCTTTTCGCTTCGCATTATTTCTCTATAAATACCCACCCACCCGCCCTTCACTTTCATTCTCTCTTTGGGCTTTTTAACTTGTTTTCATTTAGTTCCTCTTTTTTTTTTTTGTTTCGGCGGCGGGTTCTCTCAGTTTAGTCGCCCAACGTCAAGTAAGTTTCTCAAATTTAGCTCCCTCTTTCTTATACGTTAATAGTACAATTGATCTAGGTCATTTGACATGTCACGTGTAATTTTTTTTTAAATTTAATTTTGTTGAAAACAATTTACTATTTTCTGCTCGTAATTATAATTGTTACCTACTGTTGATTTTTGTTATTCTGCATGAGACCCATGCGTTGTTTTTGTTCTGTCATTTAGGTTGACCGAACTAAATTAACTATTATATTAAATAATTTAAATTGGTCTCCTTTCTAAAACTGATAAGTCGAATTCTTATAAAATTTTGATAATATCTTGTATTGTTTTGGGCTCTGCAGACTTTTGAGGGGCAAGGTTTTATTTAGAGCACGGAATCTGTGTGTATTTATAAAGTTAGTGGAAGAAGCAATGGAGGTATATGACAAATCCATGGTTGCTGGCCCTACAAATGTTGTTTATTTGTCCACTATTCTGGGCCGTGATGGTCCAATTCCTGTTCACAAATGTGATAGGAAATGTGATAATGAACATGTTTGTGGAAACATGTACATCTGCAAACTAACAGGATTTACCCACATTTGTGACAAGAATTGTAACCAGAGAATTTTGTATGATAACCATAATTCACTTTGCCGGGTCAGCGGCCAGATTTTTCCCCTCACGCAGGCTGAAGAACAGGCTGTTAGAGGAGTTCGGAGAAAGCTCGATGCTGATAATTCCCCCTCTGATGCCTGTGCTTTTAAGCGCAGAAGGGATGCACAATGTCATCCTTCTCCTTTTGAGAGATCTTTCTCTGCTGTTAGTCCTATCTGCAGCAAAGTTGGAGATGGCATGGATATGAGCTAGATAGTTTATGTTGTGCGACTGAAAAGATGCTTTCATCAATACATGTTCCTTAGAGATTCTTCCCTTTTTTCCTGTCGCGGAACTATTATGGAAAACAGACTTGATGTCATTGGACCTGCCTGTGTGTAGGAACACTTTATATTTCTAGTTATGATTAATGCAATGTAGTTCATTAACTGCCGTCCTGTCGTAGAGGATGATGAACAGGCTCTTGTTACTTTTGAAACTTGATCAATTCAGTTTCTCTCTAACCCTACTGCCCACATCAAAAACTACAATGATTACAGGATTCTTTCAGGTCTTTCTTAAGGCTTGAATAATGATTTTATTTCTCTGTGTGCTATTTAATTTTTTGTACCTCTATTTATCTCTCTTTCTTTGGATATTCTATTTACATAGGAACAGTGTTATGGTTGTTTTATTGCTGTCTTAGACATTTTGGTATTGACAGTATCATTTTCTAGCTGTGTACTTCTTTTAACTGTATCTCTTTCTGTGGTTGTCTTGATTTGTCAGTACTCAGTATTTCTCAATCTCCTTCGATTTGGTATGATTTCATCTAACTTGATAGTCATTTGGTTGGCCAATGCAGTACAGGCTTTCAAGTTCTTGAAATGAAGCCATTTTTAGATATCTAATTTAAACTTCACTGTGCTCTGTGACTTAACATTTGGTTAATTTGTTTCAGGTTGAAGAGGAATGACACTTAATTGGTGATTCTTATTATGTTTTCTATCTATTGTTTTGTCACTGTTATTTTTGGGTTGATTTGTTATTTGGGGTTCCTGAAATAAGATTTAATTTTGTGGGGATTGAATGATGCAATTCAGGAGACTTTTAACTGTTATCTGATTATTTTGCAATGTGAATGAATTGAATTCATTCCTTCTCAATTCTTTTTCAAACAAATATTGCAGCTTTCTGATGTTTGTTGCTATTTCTATGTAGGTTAATTTCTTTGCGCAGATATGAGAACAAAGCTGCAACAGCCTATGCTGGTGGCGAAGAAAGACAGCATATCGTATCAGCTGGCTTATTTCACAATTTGGGCTGTTTGGAAGGATTTTACTCTGGATTAGAAGATTAGATGGATGTTTGTTGCTATTTCTATGCAGGTATTATCATCTTTGCACAGATATGAGAACAAAGCTGCAACAGCCTATGCTTATGGCGAAGAAAGACAGCATATCGTATGAGCTGGCATATTTCACAATGTGGGCTGTTTGGAAGGATTTTACGCTGGGTCAGAAAATTAGATGGATTGGAATGCCTGATCTATTTCTTGGGAGATAGGGATCCGGTTGTGTGACAATAGTACATCTGTACGTGGACGAGCTGACGAGCTGTGGCAACTCCTTTCAATTTCTAGACATTTAGCAACATGGAAGAATTGTTGCTGCTGCTGAATTTGCAATGACAGCCTTCTTTAATCATTGAGCAACTCCCTGGATGTGGATGGCTGGGGCGTTTTCTGACGTTACTGGAATATTCTGACGTTACAAGCCTTTGAGCCCTTGTTGTTTTAAAGCTGGCAATTCTAGGAAGCACTTGGTGCCTAATCTGTGGAAAATGAGTTAGATTTTGGCTGAGATCTTAGAGTAGTTCTCTCAACGCTGTACCCTTTTCTCTGCTCAGAATTTTATCAGGATTGTTAGATTCATTAATGTTACAGAATTTCTTTATGTGGACTACCTCAAATATTTTGCTGGTGAGCTGACTGAACCTACCAGCTACTAACTTGATTGAGCGTGAGCTGACTGAACCTACCAGCTACTAACTTGATTGAGCTTGTCCAAGCTTATGCCTTCAGTGGCGGGTATGTATCCTATTCCGATGGATTCTTTCCCTTGATTTTATAGCTTTTGGCAACTGAATCCATTCTCAGACCGTAACAACCTCATCTGTTTTTGTACACAGGTTAAAGGGATCAAATGGTTCACTTTCACCATCAATTCAAGATCCCAGCAGTACCAAGGCTCAGCAGATGGTTTCCTCATCAAATAACCTCCACCTGCAGCCCCTTAAATTGTCAATTTTCATTTCCCTGGTTTTGGTCTGAACGGTTTATAAACGTTGTATTGGTCTGTCTAACTAATTGACCTTACTTAAATATGGCAAGTGCAAGGAAATTAAAGGCTGAGAAAAAATACAACATAAAAGATTCAAATTGGTGCGGAGTTGGAACGGTTTATAAACGTTGTATTGGTCTGTCTAACTAATTGGCCTTACTTAAATATGGCAAGTGCAAGGAAATTAAAGGCTGAGAAAAAATACAACATAAAAGATTCAAATTGGTGCGGAGTTGATTGTGTAACATATAATTTTTACAAAGTCCATGTCTAGCAGCTGAACCAGAATTTACTGTAATTTCATACGTCTAGAATTCTGTCCATGTCTAGCAGCTGAACTAGAATTTACTGTGATTTCATACGTCTAGAATTCTGTGAAATCTTGGATGAATATGGAATAATGCACAAATTATTTATTTATTTAATTGAACTACCATATTTACTGAGTCAACCAACATTTGACAAAATACAGATGGTCAACATTTTGAAACATGTTTCACAAGCAAGTAGGCACAACATGCATTGTGTCGAACAGAAAATCCATCATAATTAGAATTCCGAAAACCTCCTAGACTTTTGGTTATTACTCTGCTTGACAAAAAACAATCCCCCTGAAACTACCTCTGAGTTCTACTCGTGATTCATTTCATCACCTAATTAACTAACATCTGACCAATACAGCCATAGCATAAGCAGAATTTAAGAAACAAAACACAGACATTGCATGCTTCATTTCTTCGCCTCCAGCAGTCTACCTCTCTTTCCTGCAGGCCCCTGCATTTCAAAAATTCATACAATAACACAATACAAAAGATTATAAGTTGTGGATTCATAATAGATGCATTAGTAACTATTTGACGTCCAGAAACTTACAGCTTTCGCTTTGGTCTTCTCATTGGTTTGTTCTTCAATGCCATCATTTTGATCAATTTGATGAGGTGTAGCTTTAGCAAGCTTGTCAGATTCATCTTCCAAGTCAAATAAGAAACCATCCAATGTTCCTGCTCAAATGAAATCAATGAACGTGAAGGATAAATGTCGATTAGAAGTGAACATATCAAATAATGATACACATTACCACAATTGCCATAACAAGACATTTTTCTGTATAAATGTCCTCAATTCACTCAGGCACCCGTGCTTGATTCAAATTCACCAAGATAACCCTTTCGGAAAATTAGTCATTACAGCAGCATTTTTTTTTTCAATCTGGATTCTAAAAAGAGCTAAATATTTGAATTTGAATGACATGCTGGGTTTTTAGTTTGAATCTCTAATAATGAGTATGGAGTTGTTTGTTTCCGAAAACCAATACTTTTATAATTGTATCCTTACAAATTTTAAATGTTAAATTTTATTCTAAACATCACAACAAATGTAAAAAAGATAGTATTTTATCAAACATAAATCATGTTCAAGTGAACACAATCTTTTAATATTCTAAATTAGAAACACGTTAATCAATTTTATTGTAGTTTATGATAATTCAATTTATACACACATAAACTTAATGAAGGTATTTTGCGAGAGGAAATAATGACAACAGTTCAGACCTATTCTCATTCCAATAAATAACAGGGAAGTTTATCTACACTTTTCTATTTAGGTGAAAATATGTTAAAGCAATAAAAAACTAGTAAATTGACGATCGAGAAAACAATCCCTATGTTCTTTTGTCATTTAAACAATGAAAAAGTTCTAGACACCTTTCATAAGAGTTTGGCTTAATTCACCCCAACCACCCCCCCCCCCCCCCTCCAACAAAAAAAAAAAAATTATGCACCCTTTAGTTTAAAACTTTTGGCTTAAGTCAACTTCTAGATTACTTCCAAAATTTTATTAATTGAGAACCCCTTAGTTTAAAAGTTTAATTGACTCTAAAATTTTTAGCTTAATAATCCCACCGTCAATGATACTAGTAGAGTTCAGATGCTTCAATAAATTTTCAATTGCAATGTTCACACATTGTGAGTGGAACAGTGTTCATGAATTGTGAGGAAGAAGGTAAGACCTCAATAGGACATAGATATAATAAGAAGTGAAGTGGCTGTCATCATGCACATTTAAATGTACAAAACATATAATTGTTAAAAGTCCAATTGCCTAAATGCTAATTTTAATAAATAATTCAAGTACCTGGGGCAATTTTTTCAATCTAGAGCAATGTTCTTTTATCAATTACATTATGATTTAAGAATGAGTAAAGCAATCATTTTCACACACCATCTTAGAGAAAGGAAAAAAAGGGGGGAAAAATATTGGATTTTAGCTAGATATGTGTCTGACTATAAGTTTAACCAACTCCTATGATTTAGCAGGATATTAAGGGATAAGTTTTAAAATTAACATGTATCCGAGTGATCAATTTGTTTCGAACTATTTTAATGATAAAACAGTGAAACTGCTGGGTCTTCAATGAACTTTTGAAAATGGTTTATCTGGATGAATCTAAGACAAACATTAGGGTACTCGAGTAAATGCAGATATATGAGTGTGTGCCTGTGCATCTAGAGAAAGTGTGATAAAATCTTGACCTTCAACCATAGTCTCAGCTTCATAAACATTAAACTGTGGCTTCAGCTGAATAAAGTCATTCATGATGGCCCCTATCTGATCAAGAAATATAAATTTATGTCAATAAGTTGGATTAAATTTATCACAGTACCACGGTTGTCTTAGCAATATCAAAGTCATAAACTATTTGGAAAATCACTAATGAGGAAGAAAACATATATATGACAGACAAAAGGATAATAATAAAATTAAAATAGGAAAATCCAAAAGTATAAGTGAAAAAGGAGAGGACTTGCAACAAACCATAGCCTCTGGATGGCCAAAGCTAACCTGAAGAGAAAGAAAGCTAAGTTATTAAACAATCTTACTATCTCAGCAAAAATTAACTTTTTATGTACCATAATTGAAACAAAGAAAGTGGAAAGGGGATTTAATTATTATTATCATCGCCATTTCTTTTGAATACGTGAAATAATATCCAATTTGAGGAATTTCAAAGGAGATTGATAACGTACAATGCAAAATGTCCTGGAAGGAACTAATGTTGTTTTGTATATGGTTCCTGAGAGTGAAAAAACACTAAACCAGTCAACAGCAGACCCAGAATGCAAATAATTAATCAACAATCAGGAATCAGGAATACATGTAATAGTAGACCTTGAAAGTGTAGTTTTTATGTAAACAAACAATAAAGTGGAAACAACAAGGGAGCAGCTAAGCAGGCAGACAAGACATGGGGAAAAAAATACAAAAGAAGGTAAGCAAGACCCCAAAAAAAAAGAATAAATAAATAATTAATAAAAATAAAACAGGAGCAAAAATGTATATTGCTAAAAGCTTCCAATGCTGGTGAACTTAATTCAATTTTAAACCATGTGAGTTTACAGTCCTGTCTTACATAAAATAGGGATGATTATCTGTTCTTATTTTAAAAAGAAAAAGACAGATCATTTTAAAATTTATGAATTAAAAAAAAAATTGAACTACAAAACAACATGCCTTTTAAGTCCAAGAACATTACATGGTTTCCCTCAGCAGTACCAGGAACTAGTATTCTTCCAACAGCTCCCATATCGCCACTCAGATCTATGGACTCCCCTTCACACTCTACAAGTGCCTGCATAAACAACAAAGCTTCTATTCATTACATGAATGCTAGATGTGTACGTGCAGAGACAAACACAAAAGAGAACATGGAGAGACAAACACAAATAAAGAGAGTAAATTTATCAAAAAATTCAGTCATGAAGACCAGAAACAAATCCGCAATTTTTTTTCTACATCTACCCGAACAGAGAGATAGAGATTGAGACAAACACAAATAAAGAGAGTAAATTTATCAAAAAATTCAGTCACGAAGACCAGAAACAAATCCACAATTTTTTATCTACATGTACCTGAACAGCAGAGAGATAGAGATTGAGAAAAAGTATTTGATGCATTCTTGCATGTTCTAGTAAAAGAGAGCATCTAATAAGATTAATTAGTTGGGCAAAAAAGCACCAAAGGCCGTCATTTTTTTAAGCATCCATCAGCACTATTTCCAAGAAAATCCTCCTCTCTCATCCGTTGAAGAATTGCAATTTAAACATCAGCAAAAGTAACAATTTCTGCAGCATAAAGATATGTTTCGTGTCCAGCTAGGAAATTATTATGGGAAAGTTTGAGACTAGTGATGAAGCACCAAAGAAAAGGCAGATAAAAGGAAGCCAAAATCTAAACAAGATGTGCTACCTTAGTAAGTTGGAGTTTCTCTGATATCACCAAAGGCAATGTCGAGGTAGAGACCTGAAAATAATAAAACTATGAACTGAGTAAGACAGATTAGAGGAGCAATCGTCACAGCTGCTACTATAAAATTCTCAAATTAAGCATATTACGCTTCTCCGCTATGTCTTCCTCAGCATCTTCATGGTCATTGTTTCCTACACCATTATCAACCGACATGCATGAGAACTCCAAATAAAGCACCTCTTAGTTTTAATTTCTTTTTCAATTCATTTTCCGTCCACAAAAGATTCAGATTTAAGACAACATCCTGATTAACTATCAATCTTTTAAATTAGAATCTGTCACCGTTGCATAGACTTCATGCCTTTCTTTTCACATTATTAAGTACATCCTTTTCTTTCTTTGGTAATTTTTGCCCTTTCTTAGGTGACTTTTCTTTTGAAACCTTCTTAACTGAAGTCTTTTCTTCTCTACCAGTCAGAGCTGCATCCTCGTCCATTTCTTTCCCTTGGAACTGAAATTCTTTCTCCTCCCTTAAGAGGCTACTATCCTTGCATGACTCAGAATCTGATGACAATGCCAAAATTGAACTTTTTGGTGCCTGCTCAACAATAAACGAAGTTGTCATCAATCGACACAAGATAGCAAGCTCAACATATGCTTCTAATGTTTCCACCACAATCTGAAGAGGTTTAAGATATCTGAACACGTTAAATAAACCAATGTATTTCAAGGAGTTCCATGCCACATATTTTTTGAGGCAGCCTTATGAAGATTGTCATAGTGTTTGAAGAAGCATAAATTCCAGGTTAAATTTACCTAGTTGCAAATGTAAGAACTAAGTACCCAAAAGCACATTGACGCTCACTCGCTAGTTCCAGTTAAGTCAGTGGCAAATTTCAAATGAGGTGCCTAGCATTTCCTTAGATTTCTTGACCATAAACTCACAAGAATGTCAAATCAGACAACTTCCTTTATAAGTTCAAATATAACCAACAGGGATAATCTAACAACTTTCTTGTTTTGGACCACCAGTAAGACCTTTAAAAATTTATCAACCCCTACAGTAACATACAATTATGAGCTCTCATATTAGCCTAAAGTTAACCACAGAAAAAGCCAAAGCAGTTTCTTACTAGTCAAAAGAAGCTTTTGCCTGGAAGCACTAAGAGTTTTTTATTTGTACAATCCAATCAAAGTTTGTGCATCCTAAATCAGTTTGCTTCTGCCACAAATTTGCATCCGAATATGAATATAGGACCAGCACAGGTCCTCCAAGTTTTCAGCTTCAATTACATCAATAAAATCCTAACAAACAAAAGGTTCCCCTCCAGAATAAATGAGTTTAATTTTCCACAAATACCAATTTCCTTCCATCTTCTTGGAAAAGTAGTTGAAATTCATTATAAAACTTATAATGTTCCCACTGAAATGCATTTGTAAAAAAATATTAAGCAGGCAACAACTGTTTGATAAATTCTAAAATCTAGAGCACTTGCAGGACACATACACACACAAAATAATTTAATAAATAAATTAAAATTTGCTTATTTGCATGAGAGTTGCTTTTATTATTGAGACAACAGTGACCAAATATTTCGGTGAATGACTAAGGTCCTTGTGTTTTGATGAAAAGAGTTATCTAGAAAAGTACGAATTTTTGTCACTTGAATTAATTGCTCAAGAGGCTGAAAGCTCTTTGGAGATAATCATAATAGAAAGATTTTTATTTATTTATTTATTTTTGGTATTTGAATGATGACCTTCTATAATAGACCATCAAAAGACAACCATGATAAGGAACTTAGCAAATTCCTATATATCTAAGACCTTACTTCGTATTGTGGTGCTGTAACTTTTAAGTTACAACCGCTAAAAGCTACAATTGCTGTGAAAAAAACAGTGACTATAGTAAATATGATTTTCTAATAATAATTTAACAAAAACAGTAAAGATATTATAGGTTTGTTATTATACAATTGTGCAGTCAAATAAACTCAGCTTCCAAACTATAATAGTAAGTATTTACCAAATACTTTACTCAATACCAAAAAGGCTTGAGGCAATTATCAGATGGAAGAATACCCAAGCAGTGATGGCACTGAGACTTTTACAAAAGGCTCCCATTGTTTCTCAAATGTCAGCTTGGCAATAATTTTCCCACCATCTCCATTCCCTAAATTATTATCAAAGAACAAAACAATATAGTTAAGTTGTTATTGCTAAAACCCCAGTGGCAAGTTTGAGGCGAAGTGAATCCATTATCAATCTTGTCCTCCATACAGAATGAGTTGGAGCCTGATCATACAAGTAAATTTAATCAGTGGCCGAACAAATATGTAATCATGCTCAGAAGCAATGCCAAAGATAATTTTTATGAGACTAACTTGAAAGAATAAACAAAATACTTTTACTTGGTAGATGTGATCCATTGAACATATATCCATCTTTACAAATTTTTTGAGAGATTGAGAAATTTAGAAATTAAAATGAATTATACCAGGAAAGAATGCAGCCAATCAGGAGATTCTTCCCTTGATCCACTCATATCGTCTTCACTCTTCTAATATCTTGAGCCTAAGGTGAGGATACTTTAATTACACCTTGAAACACTTCAAAATGTAAACATGCAATAATGATAAATTCAGTTCAAGACGAATGATCGTGCAAACTCCGGATCTAGATGTATGTGCAACGCAGATCCACAAATATTGGTCAGATCCATCTGTGTGGTAATATCCACACATAAAGGTGGGTATTTCGGTTTTGGGTTCAGTTTTTTGATTTTCAGTTCGGTTTGTAACCCGTTCAAGTTTAAGAACTCAACCCAAACAGGTTGAAAAATTATTTTAAAACGGTTCAGTTTGGTTTCTAATTTGGTTCTGTTCGGGCTCATAATTCAGTTCAGCTTCCGGATGTTATTTCGGGTTCAAATGTGGTTTGGGTTACAAAAGACAGTTTGGGTTATTAATTCAGGTCAGGTTACTAATTCAGGTTACAGCAACTACAATTAAGAAAAAGGTAAAACACCAAATGACGAAAAATATTCAGATACTAAAACAACAAAATCAAAATATTCTACAATAAAGTACAAAAATAAAGAAAAAAACTTTAAAGTCATGAAGTTAATCCAAATAATAAAAACATATATAAATCATCAATAAAATAAAACCATCTCCATTTTTCCATCAACAAAAAAATCACTCCATTCTGCAAAAGGTTTGTATGCCTTTACATTCTGGAAAAGGTTTCGTATGCCTCTGTAAAGTTCCAAATAATGTCTTCATTAACATTCACACAACATTACGTGTTGAGAAAGATACTGAAATGATAAAACCGACCAGAATTTACAGAGAAAGTGGCACAGTACCAATGAATCTAAACAAAAACAATATAACAAGATAAGAAGAGCTACTGGAATCATTATGCTGCTTGCAAGTTCCTTAAAATTACATTTATTGCTTTCTATTGACTCATGAAACTGAACACAATAAAACTGCCAATACTGAACACTTTGAATTGAGTCTATGGCTGGAAATCTAAACAACCATGGTTTCAAATTAAAAATATTTACTTTCATTTTCAAAGGTCTCATGGCTAGCAGAAATTGCCTAGAAAAGAAGATATGTTGTTTCAAAAAATCTGTCCAAGGACTTGGTGTTAAGGAAAGACTTTGAATGGTAAGAGGTACTTCACTTTTCTTCTGCTTTTAATGCCCTAAATGATGAACCCGTTGATATCACCAAGTTGGTACTGGCAGAGGCCTAACTGAATGGAGAAAAAGATTCAACTTGACACTTCAAGCATTTAAGATATTACTTCCCATACAATGAATTTGCTTCAAATTGTCTGAAGTTAAAATGTATACAACTATGAATAATTATGAACACATGTCATACAGATGACAAATGAGCATAATTAATAAATCGTAAGTTAGACGTCAAGACAGCATAATTAGTCAACACTCATAACATATCAAGTTCTTTTATACTTAAGTTACCGTGAAGAGCTGACGGCCAGCTGCAACAATCGGGAGGCGCTACGGTGGCCTATGGAAGCTGCGACCGCGAAGCTGCTGTTGTGCTGGCTGAGCCTGATTCGCTGAGGTTGCTGTCGTGAGCTGAGGCTGAGACTATCGTGAGGCGTGATCTACTGTCGTGAGCTGAGGCTGAGGCTATCGTGAGGCGTGATCTACTGTCGTGAGCTGCTGTCATCGACTGAGGCCGTCGGCGGCTGGCATGGGCTAATTTGAGAGAGGAGAGATGACGCCGTGCTGTCGTGGACTCGTGAGACTGTGCTGGGTGTCGTGCCGTCGTAGAGGCAGCCGACGGCCAGATATGAGAGAGGAGGAATGGAGGAGAGCTGGCTGTTAGGGTTTGTTACGTGGTTTTGGGAAATTGGCATTTGTCAATTGGGATCGGGTTGTACGGTAAAGGTTTCAGTTTGGGCATTTTTCTAATTGATTTTTTTGTGTTTTAGGGAGAATTGCGTGGGATATACCCGTATCCTCCAAAATCTCCAAATACCTAATATATCCCTTAAATTATAATATTTTTAAATTTTATACATATATACTTTTAAAAATTAGAGAAAATATAAAAATAACCACAACTAAATCCTTATAAAACTGAACTCATATCCTCGAAGTTGGGTAAATAGTCGAGAACTCATATCCTCGAAGTTGGGTAAATAGTCGAGAATACTCGACTTAAATTAAAATAAAAAATTAACTGAAATTTTTTTACTTTTCCAAGTAAATCAAGTAAGCAGACGAGAATACTCAACCTTAATTTAACCTTACCCAACATTTATTTACAAAAAATTCTCGACTTTTCATTAAAGTTCAATAACTGGTAAAGAATACTTGATTTAAATTGAAATAAAAATTTTCATTTTAATTAAGTGAGGTAAAAAGTAGAGCATACTCGACTTTGGTTATGTTATTATATGTAAAAGTCATGAGAGAGGAAGAAAATGTAAATAGATAGTTTTTTAAGTTATTTTTTATTTTTTACACTTTCAAGAGGTATATATATGTAATGGGGTATAAATTTGATATTTAAGGACAAATGGTGCATATTTAAAGTGTTTTATTATTAACCTGAATCGAATTGCAAAATTGAGAATTCAATTTGTTCGGTTTCTACAGTTGATCTAAACTAAACCAAAAACTAAGAAAAAATTCAAATTTAGCTCTTTTTAGGTGAAAGTTTACCCTACGCTTTGGGGTGGACAAACGGTTCGGTTTTTATCAAATTGAGCCGAATTGAACTAAAAAATTTAGTTTGGCTCGATTCGATTCTATGAGTAAAAATCAAATGGTTTAAAAAGTATTGAACCGATTGGTTTTTGTTTAAATCGAACCAAACCAAAAAAACAAATCAGTTCGGTTCAATTTAATTATAAAATATTTAATGTAAAATATATAAACCTAAAATCAAATTTCAATTACAAAAAATCAAAACCCTAAATTGCAAATCACGATTGCATCGCTTTCCCTCGTATCTCTCCCTCGCCTCTCTCCCTCGCGAGATCCCTCTCCTCACAGCGCAGCCCCTCAGTAGCGGCACCATCCCTCAGCGGCATCTTTCCACTTTGCGCGTGCACGACGTAATTCAACTCAGCCCCTCTCTATCTCTTCCTCGCGTCTCTCCCTCACCTCACACCACGGTCGACACCTAGCACAACCCTTTAGCAGCAACACAGCCCCTCCCCTCAAGCACGGTGACGCGTCCTTAGCCCCTTGCACACGGCCATCTTGGGTATTGCAACCTGTAGGTGTCTATTTTTAAAAACATTTATGTCATGGCCCGTTTGTTTGTATACTCTTTAGTTTCTGTTAGGGGTTGATTTTGTGGACTGTTGGTGTGTATACTATATTTGTTAGTGGACTTAAAAATGGTGAGCAGATGTAGTGGTTGTGGCATGTGGCAGTGAAATGGTTGTATTGTATATTGCGGCCGAGAATTCAAAAATTGAAAATAGACAAATGTATCATACTTCTATCAATGAAAAATTGAAAATAATATTTGTTATTTAACTTATTTGGCATAATGATTAATGACTTAATTAGTTTCGTAAGGTTGCAATTTGATATTGGCAGTTTGGCATGGATGTTTTCAATTGAATTAACAATTATTGGAAGTAAATTATGATATGCTAGCATAACTTGTTAAATTAAATTAAATTAAATTATGATATGTTGGCTAGTAGTTAAATTAAATTTAATTAATTTTTTTCATTTTAATAACTTGTTAAATAAATCATTATTACTTATTTATTTTTATTTTATTCATTTTAGATATTTAATTATTCAAGAGTTCAAGATATCTAGAATTTATCGGTTAGCTGTTTTTTGTAAACTGTTTTCCGTTTCTTCAAAGTGTGCTCTCTGGAATTTGTCGGTGAACTATTTTTGGTAAACGGTTCACTGTTATCTTCTAGAATCAAGATTAAATAACTTTTTTTAGAAAAAAGTTTTTCGATTAAAATTAACGGTTATCCGTTGATTACCAGATTCTTAAACATGTATTTAAAATTATCTGGCTTTGAGAGTTTGTTTAATATTATAGCTCCAACATTTTTAATAAAAAACATATATAGTTTGTAATCATCAAAATCAATATTGTAAGGTCATTTATGTCAACATTAAGCTCTAGCGTGTTTATAAATTGCGACTATTCTGTATTGGGACTTTTATTATTTTTCTTTTGATTTGAGGGTTTTATATTTGTTTATTTATATATAGTGTTATTATGTGTGTCGAGTGTAGTTGGTACTTGGAAGTTAATGTAAGTGTAAACTGTAAAATTCAATAAAATTAAGTGGAAACTATAAAATCTGATAATATTAGGGGTAAAGATGTAGAATAAGAAAATGAAAAATTTGAACCAACCCGAATTAAATTTAGAAATTGAACCAAATTGAACCAAAATATTTTGGTTCCTAAATTCAATTCGGATTCAGTTCATCTTCTTGAGAACCGATCGGTTTCAGTTCGGTTCAGTTCAAGTCCTGAACCGACTATTGCCCACCCTTACCTACGCCATGTAGCTTCTATGGAGAACCGGTTCAAATAATACATTTATGGGAAATTATCTACCGACCACCTGTTCTTTTCCGTTTTTTTTTTAAATATACATATCTTTATTTTTTTGGTTGATTTCCACTAGAAGTTACATTTTCTTGCACTTTTCCACTTCCATTTGCATTATGTTATAACCAAACTGATGTCATAGGAGTAAAATTGTCATATCACCTTAATAAAAAAATCATCGCTATTCAAATGCGGTAGAAAGAGGAAAAAAAGGTAAAAATTAACTTATTTTCTAATGTCTAAATTGCAAAGAAAAATTGAAGTAATTTAATTTTTTTATTTAATTAGAGTGAAATAGTAATTTTACATTAAGGGGGTAAAATAGTCATTTTGTTAATATTCTATTAACTTCTCTCATGAATTAGGGTGAAATAATAATTTTACATTAAGGGAGGTAAAATAGTCATTTTGTTAATATTATGTTAACTTCTCTCACGGAGTTTAGATGGCAGTGGAAAAATAATACATATTGTAACTTTAGGTGGAAATCAACCCAAAAAAAAATTATGTGTATTTTTGAAAAAATTTGAAAAAATAGATGGTTGGTGGATAATTACCCTAAATTTATTTCATACAGTAAAATCTCTTTATAGTAATATGTTATACAAAAATAACCTCCACAATCATCAAAAATTCTATTTTCAATTTAAGACAACTATAAATAAGAATAAATTTTATATTATAATAAGTTATAGGCCTTTTACATTTTATATTATAATAAGTTATAGACTTTTTAGATCTCATCTTAAAAAACTTGCCTCCACAAAATAATAATTATTTGTATATTGCAAAATGTATTTACTATATTACATTAAAAATTTAAGATGAAATAAAATATAGAGTTATTATCATTTTACTATTTCAGGAATTCTAAAATATTAAATGACTATAAGAAATATTGTTTCCTCTTATTTTACTACTGTAACTTTGCAAAACATTTCATTTTATTATTTTTACATTAGAACTATTATTTGACTAGTTAATTGACTAATAAAATAATAATTTTACCCTTTATGGTAAAATACAAAAAATAAATGTATCAAATGGTAGATGTATGAATAACTCTAAATTTATTATAACTATAAAAGTAGTGAATTAACAAAAATACTCTTGAATATTTTTGTTAAAAAAAATGCATTCTAAAAAACCTTAAATATGAAAGCATTGATTCTATAGATAAGTTTTTTTTTTTTTTTTTTTAGAATAGATTGTGTTTTTTTCAACAAAAATATCCAGGGGTATTTTTTGTTAATTCCTTTTCTAGAATAAGTTCAGGATTATTCATAATTTAATTTAAGGGCATACCAATAATTTTTTTGTCTATTATTTGATATTTCTATTTGAATATTTTACTATAAAAGGTAAAATTGACATTTTGTTAGTCAACTTTCTGTTTAAAAGAAAATCAGTAAAATGAAAATTTTTGTAAAGTTATAGCAGTAAATGATAGAGAACAATACTTCTTGTTGTCATTTGATATTTTACAATTCTTGAAGTAAAGAAATGATAATAACCATAAAATATGTTTATAAACTTGTTGTAAATAAAAATTTATTTTTAAAAGTTGTTATCAAATCATTGTACATTATTTATAAAATTTACCTTAAGAGAAAAATATTAAATATAATGCAAACAATTAGACTTTTAAGATAATTTTTCATTTTCCTAACATTGGATAAGTACACTATTAGTTTCTTGCAACTACGCTATCTCTTTTATTAATGTTTATACATTGGATTTGATATACGACTAACTAATTATTAATGTAGTACATATTTTATTTCAATATCACTTACAAGGATAACTAATTTAAAATAATAATTTTTTATGTTATAATCCCGTCATAATGATAAAATTAGTTTTGATTATACATAGATTTTGTTGTATTATCATCACCTTGTACACATTAAGCATAAAGCCTGCGGGCTTTATAGCTCCAAGATAAGAAAAGAAAGCTTGTAAATTTGTAAATCATTATATGGCTTGAAGTAACCACTAAAAATAATGGCTTAGAAATTTTGACTAAAAATTGATGATAATTACTTAACTTCGCATCAATTTTTCTTAATTTCTTTGCGGTTATTTGATATTTTTATAAACTTCTTGAATCTTTATTAGCCTTTTATGTTTTTATAAACTTAAAAGAGAAGAGAAGATTAAAGATAGAGTCTTTTGTATTTCAATCTCTCTTGATTGAATAACTTACCCAAAATATGTCAGCCAAATCTCTTAAAATAAGGCAATATCTCAGTCAAATTTTTTATTTTCCAACACTCCCTCTCAAGCTAGTTTGAAGATTTCTTCCTTTGCCAGCTTGCTAATCAAACTATCAAACTACTTCTTGTGTAGCCCTTTTGTAAGTATATCGACAATCTGCTTAGTAGTGGGAATATATGGCATGCAAGTCAATCTATTATCGAGTTTCTCTTTAATAAAGTGTTTATCTATCTTGACATGCTTTGTTCTATCATGCAGAACAAGATTGTGAGCAATTCAGGTGGTTTCTGTACTATCACTATATATTTTAGTTAGTGAGGATTTCAAAATCTTAAACTATTCCAACAACCTTTTAATCCACATTACTTCACAAAACCAATAGGCAACTTTTAAACTCTACTTCAACATTGCTCCTAGCCACCATATTTTGTTTCTTGTTTCCCAAGTACCAAAATCATCTCCAACAAAGGTACAATAACCAAAAGCTGATCTTTTATTAGTTAACTCCCAGCCCGATCTGCATTAATATAGACTTCAATTTTTGTATGGTCATACTTTCTGAATGGTAGATCCCTTCTTGGAGTCCTTGTCAAGTAAGTTAATATTTTGTAGACTACATCAAAGTGTTCTGGTTTGGGGGAATGCATGAATTTGCTCACCATGCTTAATGCAAAGACTATATCTAGATGTGTATGTGACGAATAGATTAGTCTACCCACAAATCTTTGGTACTGCACCTTGTTCACCATACCTTCAGGTTTGGTAAATTGTAACTTTAGATTACGCTTAATTGGAGTTTCAGCTGCTTTGCAACCAAGTAGACCTATTTCACCAAGTAAGACAAGAATATTTTTATGTTAATTAACAAATAAGCCTTCTTTAAATCTTTCAAACTCCATTCTAAGGAAATATTTCAATGTGCTCAAGTCCTTGATCTCAAAAAGTCATTAGCAAGTTTTATCTTTAATCTTTCTAATTCACTACTATTATGACCTGACAAGATAATAGCATCTATATATACAATTAAAATAGCATTTTTGCCTTCGCTAAAGTGCTTATAAAATAACGAATGATCTACTTAACTTTAACCATAGCTCCTTATAGCCTTCTTAAAGTGTTTAAATCATGCTCTAGGGGAGTGTTTAAGACCATATAATATTTTTTTATTCACAAACTTTATTATTGCCATGTTTCTCCTCAAAGTTAGGTGGTAGCTAATAAAGACTTTTTCTTTTAAATCTCTATTTAGGAATGCATTCATTATATCTAATTGATATAAAGGCCACTTTGAATTCATAACCAATGATAATAAAACTCGAATTGAGTTTATCTTGGCTGCTGGTGCAAATGTTTCCTAGTAGTCGATTCCGTAGGTTTGTGTAAAACCTTTTACTACTAGCCTTGCCATGTACCTCTCCATGTTCCCATCTGTCTTACATTTCATAGTACATACTCATATGCACCCCCTTGGCAAGTCAACTATCTTTCAATTACCACTTCTTGTAAGAGCATTCATATCTTCTATTATTGATAATTTCTAGTTTGAATCATTAAGCACTTCCTGAATGTTTATTGAAATAAACAAGTGCGAGAGGTTAGAAGTAAATGCCCTATGGTTGTGAGAAATATTTCGTAGGATAAATATCTTGTAATATGATGATTAGATTAGGTTTTGGTTCCTTTTTTAATTGCTATAAGAATATAAAGATTTGAGAGTTGTTTGCTGAGAGACTTATTAGAACATGGGTGAAGATAAAACAGAACTAGGATTACCTGTAAAATTTATAGGATTATCTCCCGAAGATTTTGATTGATTTTGTCCAAGAGTAATAGGTAGATCTTTACCATCATGACGAGATCTTTACCTTGTACAAGCTAGAAGATCAAAATTTTGATCATTTTGGTTCTTATAGTATTGCTCCCCTTATTTGTATATAAATTTGGCATCGATTGACAAGGACTGACATCATTTTCATTTTCTTGAACATTTTTTCTTTATTTTGAAAACCAAAAATATTAGTGGAAGAAAGAATAGAAGGAGAATTAGAAATAACTAAGGTTGAGAGAGTAGTAGTGGAAAAGTCTTAAAAGTTTTCTTCTTCTTTTTCTTTATTCCCCTGAAAGAATTTTTGTGAAAATAGGATTGATTTTTTGAAAAAAGAAACATCCATGATTACATGTATTTTTATAGTTTGAGGTTATAGTATTTGTACTAGTTTTGTTTAGAGCATACCTATAAAAGCACATTTTTCAACCGTAGGATAAAGTTTAATTCGAAATTTGCTAAGTATTGTGGACAAATACAATACAACTAAGGACTATTGAAGGCAAATTAGGGTATATTCTTGATTCTAGAAAAAGATTTTTTTAAAAACAGACTAAGGGTGTGTTATATTTTAGAACACATATAGGCATTTTATTAATCAAATAGGATGCTACTAAAATAGCCTCACCCCAAAGATATTTCAGAGCATGCATTGAAAACATTATAGTATGAGCTACTTCAAGTAAATTTTTGTTTTTTCTTTCAGCAATTCCATTTTCTGTGGAGTATCAATGCATGTAGATTGATTATGAATGTCTTTTCCTCTAAAGAAATAAAGACTACTAATTTTGGTTAAAATTGATGTTCCACCATTTTATAAAATTCTTTGAACACATTTTCCACTTCAGAATTTTTACTCAACAAATATACCCAACACAAACGAGTTTGATCATTTATAAAAGTTACAAATTATTTTTTACCATATATATTATTGACCTTAGAAGGCACCCACACATCACTATGAATTAGATAAAATGGTTTTGAAGCATGGTATGGTTTTGATGAGTAAATAGTATGATGGCTTTTTAAATAAAAAAGGAATAAATGTCTTAGATAAGGTGCCAAAGTATTGTTTGTTCACAAGTAGAAGTAGAACTAATATTGAAGCCTTTGAGCTTTTTTATTACTGGACAAGTTGTTATCAAAATAGTAAAGACCATCTTTCATCTTAGCTTTGCCAATCATCCTCCTCAAGTTTTCATCGTAAATTCACAGTGAGAGTCAAAGAAATTTATACAACAATAAGAGTTTCTAGACAATTTACATAGAGATAAGAGGTTATAAGCAAATTTAGGAACATATGGAACAAATTTAAGATTTATACTCTTCGATAATTTTACCAAACCTTTCCTTGTAAAAGGTGAAAAAGTTCCATTAGCAATTCTATTTTTTTCATTTTCAAAACAGGGAGAATAAGTAGAAAAAGGGTAGAAGCCAGTCATTTGATTAGAGGCTCTAGGATCTATGAACCAAAGAGAAAATTTTGTACAAGAGGATAAGGTATTAGAATCATTACCTACATGAATGGGATTTTAGCATTATGAGAAGGTGATTCACCTGTTCTTTGTTGAAGGGACATGTCTTAGTTTCATTTGCTGATGAAAATCCATGATCGGGTTTGTCACCCATTTTGCTGCTTTTCTAATTTGTTGGTTTACCATGAATTTTCCAGTATGTTTCCCAAGTATGGCAAGGATTACTTTATAATAGTCACATTACACACGAGGTTTTTCAATAGTCCTCCTTTCATTTGAAATGGTCCCCAACTAGCATTTGCATCAAAAGCAACTAGTGTTGAGTTCTCAATTGACCCACCAAAAATTTTATTTCCAATCATTACATTCCTGTGACTCTCCTCTTTTCTAACCTTAGAGAAAGCTTCACTTATTAAAGGAATATGTTTTTTGCCTATTATTCTTCCTCACTTCATTAAACTCAATACTGAGACCAATAAGAAATTTGTAGATGCAATTGTCATTCATGATTTTCTTGTAGGGATTGTTATTCCCTAGAGATTTCCATTCGTAGCTGCTAGATCCTGCCACAACTGTTTTAAGAAATTGAAGTTCTTGGTGACATTGTCATCTTCTTGTTGGATTTTTAAAAATTGTCAATGTTAATTCAAAAAGCTAAGACTAATTTCCCAGATTAAAGTCCATGTCATTAATATTGTCCCAAAGTTCCTTTGCTATTGAGTAGCTAGAATTGATATCCTTATCCATGGAGTTTACTAACCATGTCATTACCATTGAATTTTCAGCATTCCAAGTCACATACGTCGAATTCGTTATGTTTGGTGCCATTGAATATCCAATCATGAAGACAATCTTCCCTTATCTATGTATATACATTCGAACTGACTGAGACCAAAATAGAAAGTTACCTAAGTGGTAGATTATGATCAAAATTATAAGATATTTTCATTTCATTATATGTGAAATATAATTCGAAACAAATAAACCAAGCTTGTGTGTTTGTTTCTAGATTTAGCCTATATCTTTCTTGATTCTAATGCTTTCATTAAATTAAATCTAGAGAGCATTTTCTGGATTATTTCTTGGAAATAGATTAAACAAAGAGCTTATTGTACTTAACAGCTAAGGAAAGTTCAAGATAATTGAGCTTGTAAGTATATTAGGATTGTTGTGCTAAAAAGAAAGTGATTGATGATTATAATAATTGACTTAAAATCTAATATTTAGTTATGGATATGATTTTTTAATTGTATTTGGCTTTCCGCATCATATTTCAACCTTTTTTAAAACTATTTTCTACGATTTTAGAACTTTTTGCTATAAATTCTTTAGTTTACTTTACATAGCAAATCAATTCTAAATCCCTCAAAAAATTTTGTGTGTGTTTGTTAATTTATCCTTAGTAGATCTAAAAGTTTAATTTAATTTCGTTAAGTCTAAATAGGATTTTTAATTCAGCTTTTGTTGCTAATCAATTTATATTTTATGTTAATAACTTGTTATCCGGAAACAATCTTTTGCATCAAATGACCTTTGCTTACTTCTTTACTCAATATTTAAGGCAAGATTTTAAATAATATGCTTTTAAGTGACATCAAATGATGATTAATGTTTTATGAGCAATGAGTGTGACAAATATGTTATTTCAAAGAATAGAAAATGATTATGTCACCGTGTCTTTACGTTGATGTCACGCTCATAGTTGGGAGTGATGGTAAAGTAGTTAAATCTATGAATAATCAAAGTTTGATATAAAAGATATGGGTCTAGCTAATATTATTTTACGAATAAAAATTCTAAGAACTTCTGAAGCACTCATTCTTAATAAATCTCATTACGTAGACAATTTTTTTGAAAATTAAATAAAAATGATTATGGTTGTTAGCCTATAGGGTTATAAATGTTGATTTTGATGATAACAAACCACATGTTTTGGATAAATAAATATTTAAACATTGTGCTTTTATAACAAGAAAATGATTTTTATGTTATTAGAGTGTTTTTCAAGATATGGACTAAAGTGAAAGGATTTTGCCATCTTTGATTTTAATAAATATTTTTTTGAATTTCGAATTTGGACCTAATTAAAAATATTTAAATATTTTGGGTCATTCTATAATTTCACATATGTTGGGCCATATCATAATTTTAAAAAGTTTTGGGATTAACAAAGTATTATTTAGAAATTCTGAAATTGGACCTATTTGAAAAAATTTATAACATTTTGGGCCATAGTATAATTATATAAAGTTTTAGGGTTAAACTATAATTTTGACAAATGGTAGATCGTATTTTGGGCAGTAGCTTACTGGAATGAAAACGACTATCCGGTTTTCGAAAGCGGCATACCGAATATTCTAAAATTCAAAATTTTGCTATAACGATACCATAAAAGCGGCTAACCGGATTCCAAAAGCGGCAAGCCGGTTATCATAAAAAAACACATAATGGCTAGTTTTTGAGCTCAAACTATATAAACTCAAATCCAATTCATTTTCAAGCTCTCTAGCAAGTAAAAACAAAAAACACACAAGATATATTGAGCTCTCATTTTGCAAATCAATATACATTGAATCATCTTTGTTATTCAATTTGTATATTTACTCTTTAAGAGAGTTTTTGTTGTAATTTTTATTTCTTCATCAAATTTGTGTGTGTTTAAGTGTGTGAGACACTTGAGTGAAGAGATTTGGAGATAATCTCTTTGTTGTAAAGGTTCATTGACACCTTGGAAGTCAATTGTAAGCATTTGAAACCTTAGAAGGCTTGGATAGTGAAATCCTCAAGCTTGGATCGCTTGGAGATGTGGACGTAGGCGGGGATAGTCGAGCAACGTAAAAATTCGTGTGTTTGTTTTTCTTTTCCCTTACTCATTTATTATTGTGGTTTTATTGAACTTATTGTTTTCGAATTTATTAAGGCATTAGATTGGATTGTTGTGTGGTTTGGTTACGATAAGTTTTAAATACCAATTCACCTCCCTCTTGGGTTGCATAACTTGTTTCATTTGGTATCAGAGCGAGGTGCTCTTGTTTAGACTTAACCATCTAGAGCTAAAGATTAATGACAACTCAAAATGATTCCACATTTAGGGAAGGACATCCACCACTAGACTACCATATTTTGTTGGAAACAATTACCCGTATTGGAAAACTAGGATGAGAATTTACTTGCAAGCTTTAGATTACGAAATTTAGAAAATCATTAATGATGGTCCTTTCATGCCTTTGACTAAATATGAAGTCGGGGAAGATATTCCAAGCCCTTCACGAGAATGGAATGAATTAGAAAAAAGAAAAACTTCTCCAAATTCCAAAGCTATGAATGTCTTATTTTGTGCACTAGATAAGGAAGAATTTCATATAGTGTCTAGTTGTGAAAGTCATAATGAAATTTGACACAAACTTGAAGTTGTTTATGAAGGCATGAATCAAGTGAAAGAGTCTAAAATTAGTAGGTACACTCGACAATATGAATTGTTCCAAATGGAACAAAATGAGAGTGTGTGTTCTATGTATACTAGATTTACAGACATAGTGAACACTTTAGGAGCCCTGGGCAAGACCTTTTCAATTAGCGAGAAAGTTAAGAAAATCATTAGGTCGTTATCTAAGGAATGGAGACAAAAAAAGACTGCCATTAAGGAAGCCAAAGATTTAAATATCTTACCTATTGATAATTTAATTGGTTCTCTCATTTCATATGAAGAAGATTTGGCCGCAGAAAAAGGGCATGAGGAAAAGAAGAAAAGCATTGCTCTCAAAGCCTCAAAACATGAAAGTGATGAGGAAAGCGAGCTGGATGATGAGGAGTTGGCTATGTTGGCTAGAAGATTTAGAAAGTTTTACAAGAAGACTAATGAGCGGGGAAAGTTCAGAAACTACAAAAATAAAAAAGGAGAAGAAAGAGCCAATTACTTGCTATGAATGCAAGAAGCCCGGACACATACGACCATAATGTCCTCTCCTCAACAAACTCAAGAAGAAAGCTATGGTGGCCACGTGTGATGATAGCGATGAGGAAACAAGCGATGATGAAGAACAACGAGAGATGACAAATTTAGCTCTCATGGCTTTTGGGGAAGAATCATTTGATGAACTTGATGAGGTAAATGATCTTCCTACATATGATGAGTTACATAATGCTTTCAAATAATTGCACGATGAATAGATAAAAATTGGTAAAAAGAATGTATGTCTTAAAAAGAAAATGGTAGAGCTCAAAGATGAAAATTAATCTCTAAGTGCAAAGATTACAAGCATAGAATTAGAGAATAAAGCATTGCATGATAAAATTGCATTATCAAATGAGAAACCTAGTACTTCACATGAGCATCTAGAATCACACATAGATAACTTAAAAAATGAAAATGAAATGCTTAAGAAGAAGAGCAATGAATTAAATGAGATTGTTTTAAGAATTACAAATGGGCAAAAGATGTTGGATAATTTGCTTAATTTACAAAAATGTGTGTTTGATAACGGAGGACTTGGCTATAAGCCTAATTTGAAACAAAAGTATTATAAGAACTACTTTGTGAAGAATAAATATATTAACAATCAAGTTGTATGTCATTATTGTAATCAAGATGGTCATATGAAAAATAGATGTCCAATGAAGATAAATGCATATTATGGTATGAAATGCGTTTGGGTTCCAAAAGGAACCATTGCTAACTCTCAAGGACCCAAAAAGGTTTGGGTACTTAAAACTTAAGATTTTCTCTACATGACTTGAAGAAGAAGAAGAATAAGTGGTACTTAGACAGTGGTTGTTCAGAACACATGACAGGGAATTATTCTTGGTTTTCAAGTTTTAGCAAGATCGAAAATGGTGGAGATGTATCGTTTGGAGATAATTCAAAAGGAAAAATCATTGGTATTGGCAATGTCGGTAATGTATCCTCTACTCTTATTGAAAATGTGTGTTTAGTCAAAAACTTAAAACACAAATTGCTTAGCATTAGTCAATTATGTGATAAAAGATATAGAGTTATCTTTGATGAATCAAAATGTGTTATTGAGAATGCATGTGATGGCAAGGTTTTGTTTGTAGGAAATAAATGTGTTAATGTCTATACCATTAATATAGATTGTGCATCTACAAATGATAAATGTTTCTCTGCATTGTATGCTGACGGTTGGTTATGGCATAGAAGATTAGGTCATGCTAGTATGGATTTGATCTAAAAAATCTCAAAAAATAATTTGGTAAAATGTTTTCCATAAATTAGTTTTCAAAAAGATAAAGTTTGTGAAGCTTGCCAATTTGGAAAACAACTCAAAACTTCTTTCAAATACAAAAATCATATCTCTACTTCAAAACCACTTCAACTTCTTCACATAGATTTATTTGGACCTTTTAGATATGCTAGTTTAAGTGGCAAATATTATGCATTTGTGATTGTGGATGATTACTCTAGATACACATGAGTATTATTCTTAGCTAATAACGATGATGCCTTTGATGCATTCAAAATTTTCTATAAAAAGGTTCAAAATGAAAAAGTTTATTCTATTACTTGTATTAGAAGTGACCATGGTAGAGAATTTGAAATTTTTATAATAATTTTGGCATTGAGCATCAATATTCATCACCTAGGACTCCACAACAAAATGGAGTTGTTGAAAGAAAGAATAAGTCTGTTCAAGAAATGACTAGAACCATATTGAATGAAAATGGTTACCAAAATATTTTTTGGCCGAAGCCATCAACACCGCTTGTTATGTTGTGATTAAATATGTTTCTACTGAAAATCAACTTGCGGATATCTTTACAAAACCTCTTAGTGAAGAACAATTTATAAAGATAAGACATGAGCTTGGAATGATGAATGTTGCATCTTGAATTATGAATTGTTTATTAAGCTGAAGTGTTTGTTCTTGTATGCATTTATGTTTCATTTATTTTTAAATCGCTTATTGAAAAGTTTTGAATCACAAAATGATTTAAAATTGATCAATTTTTAAGCCAAAAATAAATTGGTGTGTATAATTGCTGAGCAAATTTTATTAAACTCGCAAGTGCACAGATCTATTGTAGAATAGATCAGTAGTGACGAGTGTCGATCACATGAGGAGGTTGATTTTAATTGTATGTAGAATTAATTTTTCTAAATAGGTGGTTGGATTTATGGTAAAGATGATTTGGAATATCCTAGAATTTAAATTGGAGTGGCAAAATTAAATTAAAGTGGAAACTATTATAATTGAAGCGCTTGGGTATCTGGATTCGCATCAACATGCACCATAGGCTAAATATTCCTTATTAGTGCCAATTAAATCATGAGGGGGGAATCCACACCTCATGAACCACACTCTAATTAATATGGTGCTAAGGGCTTATCGTGCCAAATAATAATAGCCTTGTACTAGGGAGCCGGTGAAACCAGGGCGGTATCTAGACAAGATTATTATTATTTGTTGACGAAAAGTCAAAACATCCATAAAAATTAGAGGGGAAGAGAAAATAAATTTACCAAATAAAGCCCATGACACATGTTGAGACTTCACCTTCAACCCAAGCTTGAAAGAAAATTAGCTACTCATAATTGAACTAGGGGCAAAATATGAATTTATTAAAATACGTAGAAAGTACAAGATGGAAAAGGAATTACAGAAAATGGAGCCCAAAAATGGATTCAGAGATGCCAAATTAAGGGGGAGGGGGCCCCTTTTTATAGATACATTGTGAGGTACAATTTTCTTAAACATAGTAGAATTTATTTTTAAGCTAACAAGCCCCTTGAGTTTATAATATTTAATTTTAAGAAATGATGACATAAGAAGTGACATAAGAAATGATGATGTAAGCGATGATGTAAGAAGAAGTGTAGGAAAGTTAAAGAATTCTAGTATTTAGTAAGTTATTTATGAAGGATAATCTCAATCATTAATCAAGAGTTATGGTGGCAAAATCTTAACCATCCATTAGCCTTAAAAAATCCTAAAAATACCCTCCACCACCTCTCATTTGAAAAGAAACCTAGAAATTTCATTCCCTTTTATTCTAAGTCATAATAACAAGAGTAGAGGAATCCTTAGTTTAAAAAGGTTTAAAGAAATCAAGATCAAGAGATAAGTAACACTTCAACTGCAATGTAAGGATAAAATTATTTTTATAGTTAAGTTCAGTTTTAACAATCCCTTTATATTATGATGGCTATTATAGTGTAATTAGTTATATTCTAAATCTTTATATGATCGGCTTTGCCGCCTAATATGTGATGCTATGGTCGGCTCTGTCACCTAATATGTGATGATATGGTCAGCTCTGCTGCCTAATATGTGATGCTATAGTCGGCTCTACCGCTTAATATGTGATATTTATACTTAATTATGCTATGGTCAGCTATGCCGCCTATACTAAATACTCTTGTCTTTAAATAATGTTGTATGTTGATTTTGTTATGCATCAAGGTTATAAGTTGCATTGGATGTATGCATATCATGGACTACATTATAAAGAAGACGTTTCAGAAAATGAATTTACGAAAAAATTGGTGGTTGTACTACTAGGTTGCAAAGTTCTAAGGAGGGCAAGCCCTCAAAGCTAAGTTGTAAGAAAATCTTTTGGGGACGGCGATACGTAACGCCCAAAAGTTCAACTAATGAGGCCCAAGGGTATAATGTTTAAAGAGTAAAAGTGCCAGCCTTGTAGTGCAACGTACCTAGGGCCCAAATAAAGTTGTTTTTGTATTTTCTAAGTTTATTTTAAGAATGGTCATTCATATGCATCAAAGTGTTATCTTACTGGGCATTAGCTCACTAAGTCCTTGCATTGCAAGAAACGATGAGTAGGGCAAGCTGGAGCCAAGTCCTAACTTAGACGAAGTGCATATGGGCATAACCGACCTTGGGATTTTATGATGGGCTCAGCTTTGTGTTAATAAAAAATAAGTATCTTGACTTTATGTAATAATTAAGTTTTTAAATAAACTAAGAAATCTCTATATGACTCTTACTTTTCTGTAATAAAGTATTGTTGGATGTGCTAAACTTTTAGAATTCGTATTTATATTAAAAGTAACTGTGTTTTTAAGCAACTTTAAGTAAATAAAATAGTGGAGTGGTACATACATTGAGTAAATCATGACCATCAGATTAAAAATAGTTTGGACGCTCAGGATTGCGCCACATCATCAGTCAACAGTACATGGTTTAAACAGTGACACGGTTTGACCACGCGGTTTGAACAGTCAACCGGCTTGAACAGTGACGCAGTTTGGTTGAAAATACTCATGTGTATATGCATGTACCGTACACGCAATTTTTGGTCCACTAACATGCTGCCACGTCACTGATCAACAGTACATAAGAATTTTCTCCAATGGAATTGTGACACCTCATCAGTCAATGCCACATCATCGGTCAATGCCACGTTATCGTTCCGTATATGTGAACAGTGTCGTGAACAGTAACATGGACAATAATCGTATATGTGAACAATGATATTTTTCATTTTATGCTCCTCATAAGGTTTTCGACTGTCTTGAGTTCAAAAGTGATGTCCGTTTTGCCGTCTGATCTCTCGCTCATTATGAAATGACCATAATACCCCTAAAATATAAAATGCTGAATTAAAATAAAGCGCGCATAATTAAATCACAAGAAGCTTGAATACATAAAAGTAAGGGTGTTATTAAAACTTGAAGTGTAAAATAACGATTTTCTCCTTTATAAATATACATTTTCTAACACTCAACACACCCCTGAACCAACTTATTGCTAGTCCCTAGCAAATAAAGCGAAAGCAAAATTTAAATCCAAAATGATTTTTTTTAACAATAATGTTTATTCAATTAGACTAATGATAGTAATCAAATAAAAGTATAAGCATTATCTCTAGTCTAAAGAAACATCACACCAACATCAACCATCCATATGAATCAGCCTAGTAGACTTTGTCACGGCTACTTTCAAGAATGACATGTTAAACCCCAAAATCGCACTAGAAATAGTGACACTCTCACAAAGAAATTATACTCAATAAAAATAGTCACTCCAATGAATGGTAATTGAGAAAAAATAATAAAGAAGTGATATCACACGCTCTCACCAAGATGAAAGAAATATGCACTCAGTTTAGAAATAATACGATCTCTAGTTAAATAAAAATGCTACTCAACCCAATTTATTTATTTATTTTTTTTATGCACCACTACATCTTTTTAGCCCATATGTCTAGTTTCTACTTCAGACTATAGTTTCCTAAAATCAAGGACTTTTATTAGGATGTAACGTAGACTAGGGATATGGTTAACAAAGGAGGCGAAATAAGGAAAACAAAGTGTATGTTTGAGAAAAATGTAGAGATTTTTTTTTGGAAGTTGCAAGGTGGATTTCACCTATTATTGTTATTTTTTTCTTTTTTTTTTCTGAAACAATAATTTTTTTATTTTTTTTTTTGCTTTTGTTTGGCACAACTTCACTGAACAAAATAATTATTTACATTTTTCTCAAACATAAATAAGTGATGGAACTTGTAAGATATCGGGTAATACTCCAAATCTGAGTGGGTCAAGATGATAAGCTTGACAAAGAATTTTTTTTTTAAAGGCTCAAAAGGGTTAACTATGGATATTTCATAAAAGGGATGACTAAAAAGGCTCAAACGAATCAAAGATAATATTTCCATCGTCTTTTAAGGCTCTAAATAATCTTCCATATCTACTAGTTAGATGGGCCTCCAGATGTAGCAACACACATTTTTTTCTTTTTTTAATTTTATAATGGACAAAAGAGTTATTCTCCAAGAAAAATGATAGGCTCAAAAACTCACTTGGCACTTATTATGACATATTCATTCCTTCAAGCAACTCATATTTGTCTCCGACATCAACATGTAGAGTAGCGAACATGGCGTAACATCACTTAAAACCAAAGATAATACAAATACTAAAATTTGAAATTCATCATGTCATCCAATGTTAAAACAAATCACACAAATTTTTTTTTCAAACAACATTCCACCCCCAACCTATTCTAAACATGAAAGGAAAATATACATGCAGAAATGTGAAAATGATGCAGAAAAACTAATTGGAAAAGTTACACTAAAAATGATAGAAAAAGAAAATGGTTTTTTTTTTAACTAAGAAGATACGTTTCTAGAGGCTCACTCTATATTCAGCCATCTTCGACTCAAAAATTTGAAAATGTATATTTATAAAGGAGAAATTAAAAAGAAGTTAAAAAAATGATTATCAAAGCTTAATAAAGAAAAAGAAAATGTCTGGAATGTTTTTATTATTTTTTTATTTTTGTTTTTTTTTAAACGAAGAAGATGCGTTTCTAGAGTAACTACACTCCATATTCAGCCATCTTCAACACAAAAAGTTAGCTACGGTTAGTCTCTACAATAAAAAATTAGTAAAAACTTAACCAAGATTCCACAATTGTCGACTATTCCCTCCCCCCAACCAGAACGAAACATTGTCCTCAATGTTTTAAAGGAAAGAAGTAGAGTTTAGAAGACATCACCTGGGTGGTGTAACACAGAAGAAAATATTTGCAAGCGGAAAGTTAAATCTAATTTGTACTTCTTACTGCTGCTATTGTTACCATCATTATTTGAAGACTCCAGCACAAAGGTCCTGGGGTCTAGCTCTGGTTTATATGCTTGTAAAAGATCAAGTAGCTCATTAGCAGTATGAGCACAAATAAAAAGCTTTTTCGCTATTGAAGGAATGAAATAGTTTTTTTTTTACATGGTTAAGAAATGTGATAAAGCCATTATAAAAGTTATTGACATTTAACAAACCGATGGGTCTTTGGTGAATGTGCAGATGGGCCGAAGATGCTAATGTGATAAGTGCCTCTAGAGTTGCAAGATCTCCTGGTAAGGAAATAAAAGCATCAGTATGATTAAGCATTTCAGTTATTCTTTCTTGCATACCTGAGACGACTAACTCTTCTCCAGTCGGTGAGTCTGACAAACTACCCAAAGATTTTAGAGCTCTTGGGATGATGCCTAACACTTGGCTTCCTCTGACAAAAGTAGCTTCTGAGACCAGTTTTGATAACCCTCGGTTGCCTCCTCCATACACCAAGTGTAATTTTCTCTCTGCTATGCTACGACCAAGATCTATGGCTGCCTCAACGAACTCTTTATGTTTGCCATAGTTAAATCCAGAAAGTACACAAATGTTCTTGAATTGTCTATTGGGAGTAGCTATCATTGAGATACTTCTCAAAAATAATTTTTGAGTGCTTAACAAAACAAATCATATTTAAAAATCTTAGTGACAGTGGGTCACAGCTGTGTATGAGGTAGCATGTCAGTGTCAATTAACACGTAAAGCACATGGCTTGATAGTCAAAAAGCAAACAATAAAAAAGAAAAAAATGATAAAATAAATTTATTAAAGATAATAATGCAAATGATAAAACAACAGTGAAGTAAAAGGATATTTACAGGTAGTTGCGACTGTGGCTCACATCTTTCTCTTGTTTTACGTCCAGAAACGGCTTGAATGGCCTATATGGGTCTAGGACGGGCTTCCCATCCAGTTTTCTTATAAACTGGCAAACAAGCCCGTTTATAGTCAAATTCCTGATACTATATCGTGCATGCTTTTTCTGGAATAATTGCCATAATTGGAGAATCGCTCCTTGTACATATCCACTGGAATGCGTTTCAAGAGACAAAAGGATATTGTTGTGCAAATTTTATTGAACTCGCAAGTGCACGAATCTATTATAATATAGATCAATGGTGACGAGTGTCGATCCCACGAGGAGGTAGATTTTAATTGTGTGTAGAATTAATTTTGTAAATGGGTGATTGGATTTGTGGTGGAAATGATTTGGAATATGCAAAAACTTAAATTAAAATGGCGAGAATAAATTCTAAAATTGGAATTGAAATGACAAGAATAAATTGAAGAGAATTATATTGAAATGACGTACTTGGGTATCTGGATCCGTATCAACATGCACCATGGGCTAAATATTCCTTATTAATACCAATTAAATCATGAGGGGGGAATCCACACCTTATGAACCACGCTCTAATCAATATGGTGCTAAGGGCTTATCGTGCCAAATAATAATAACCTTGTACTAGGGGGCCGGTGAAATCAAGGCGGTACTAGACAAGATTAGTATTATTTATCAATGAGAAGTCAAAACATCCACAAAAATTAGAGGGGAAGAGAAAGTAAATTTACCAAATAAAGCCCATGACACATGTTGAGACTTCACATTCAACCAAAGCTTGAAAGAAAATTAGCCACTCATAATTGAACTAGGGGCAAAATGGAAATTTATTAAAATACATAGAAAATACAAGATGGAGAAGGAATTACAGAAAATGAATCCCAAAAATGGATTCAGAGATATCAAATTAGGGGGGAGAGGCCCCCTTTTTATAGATACATAGAGTAAATCATGGCAATCAGATTAAAAAGAGTTTAGACGCTCATGATTGCACCACGTCATCAGTCAACAGTACGCGGTTTGACCACGCGGATGAACAGTACACACGGTTTGACCCGGGTTGAACAGTAACGCGGTTTGGTTGAAAATAATCCTGTGTAATGCATGTATCGTACGCGCGATTTTTGGTCCACTAATATGCTGCCACATCACCAATCAACAGTGCATAAGAATTTTAGCCCAACAGGATCGTGACACCTCATCAGCAATGCCACATCATCGGTCAATGCCACGTCATCGATCCGTCTATCTAAATAGTATCGTGAATAGTAACGTAGACAGTACCGTACATGTGAACAGTACCATTTTTCATTTTATGCTCCTCCTAAGGTTTTCGACCGTCCTGAGTTCAATAGTGATGTCCGTTTTGTCGTTTGATTTCTCGTTTATTGTGAAATGACTATGAAGCACACATAATTAAAATAAAACACACATAATTAAATTACAAGAAGCTTAAATACATAAAAGTAAGGGTTGTTAGTGAGACATGAAATGTAAAATGACGATTTCCTCCTTTATAAATATACATTTTCTAATACTCAACAGATATCATCCAATGACTCCTTATTCAAGTCATCGCTAATGAATTAAATCTTATGTTCCCTGTTATCAGACACCATTCCTAAAGAACATGTTTTTTTATCGCATCTCATTCTGGCACACTTATGACAAGCAACATAAATTCTTCGAGCTCTTCGTTATCTTGCATAATTTCATTTACCACAACCAGGCATGTATGCAATAAATTTAGGAGGCAACTCACCTGCCAAACGTATTTTGGCCTCGATTAACCAGCGGATGTCAGCAGTTATGTTATTCCTCATAAGCAATCGCATGCGTTCGGACCTAGCTTTTTAGATTGTAAGGAAGACATTCTGAGGAAGTGAAGGGAATCAATTGTGAAGCTTTGCTAGAATCTTGTTTATGTCCATACCTTCGCCTCAGAATATCAGTTATTATGGGAAACTGAAGTAACCGACTTGATTGTCACGGAGTACCATTATCCGCCACTTCACTGGGGTAACAAACTAAAGCACACAAACAGAAAAACAAACTAAAACACATAAAGAAAATTACAATCGTCCTCTTATTGAATTTACCTCAAACTCCAACTGGATGTTGTAAACACCTCTCTCAATGTCTCTGAGTTGGCTTTCTAAATCCTCAACATAGGATACTAACTCTAGTGGTTGCAGAGCCCAAATATGATGTGTTTTACAAAATTGAATATGCCTTTTGAGATGAGATTTTACACGTTGAAGTGGTCTAAGAATGTCCAAGAGGAACTGTTTAGCTATGGCAATCATGATTAACAATGATAAGAGAAAACTTAATGGTTAAACAAACACACTTATGCAAAAATAATTTCAATTAGCAAAAGAATAGTAAAAAAAAATAAAATCAAATCACCGAAAAGAAAGAAAAATCTCAATTCAAATCTGGTGGGTCACTTAAATTTACTTCGGTATACTCTCCATGTGGTTGGTACTCTAAATATGGCTTTAGTTTTTTACCATTAACTTTAAACATGACACCGTTCTTTGGGTCTTTAATTTCAATTGCCCCATGTGAAAAAACTGTGTGAACAATAAGGGGCCAGACCATCGAGAGCGTAACTTACCTGGGAATAGGTGTAAGCGAGAATTGAATAAAAGCATTTTCTGACCTTGAGTGAAAGATTTTCTCATAATTTGCTTGTCATGAAAGGCTTTCAGTCGCTGCTTGTAAATCTTGGCATTTTCGTATGCGTCATTGTGAATTTCTTCAAGTTCTGCCAGTTGTAATCTTCTTTCTGATCTGGCTTGCTACATGTCAAAGTTGAATTTCTTGATGGCCCAATATGCACGATGCTTGAGTTCCATAAGTAGGTGGCAAGCTTGTCCATACACTAGCTTGTAGGGTGACATCCCAATCGGGGTCTTGAAAGCTGTTCTATATGGCCATAATACATCATCAAGTCTTAATGACCAATCTTTTCTATTCGGCCTCACCGTCTTTTCTAATATGTACTTTATTTCTCGATTGGAGATCTCAACTTGGCCACTGGTTTGCGGATGATATGGGGTCGCCACTTTGTGAGTGATGGAATACTTTGTTGCAAAAGTGGGTACCACCATCACTAATTATTGCTCGAGGGAATTGTGATCGTTGGTTCTACATGGAATTGCTTCTACCTATTTCGATACGTAGTCAACAACAACCAATATGTATTGATGGCCAAAAGAATGAGGAAAGGGTCACATGAAGTCGATACCCCACATATAAAAAATCTCAACCACTAAAATTGGATTTAGTGGCATTATATTCATTCGTGTAAAGCTCCCCATTCGTTGACACCTATCACATGAAGAACAGAAAGTGTAAGCATCTCAAAATATAGTTGGCCAATAGAAACCACATTGTAAAACTTTAGTAGTTGTTTTCTTAGCACTGAAATGGCCTCCACAAGCTTGTTCATGGCAGAATGAAAGGATATTTTGAAATTCATTTTCTGGGACACATCATCTAACAATTTAATTTGCACAATACTTGAACAGATAAGGGTCATCCCAAAAGAAATTCTTTATTTCTGCAAAACATTTGGCCTTGCCTTGCTTGGTCCAATGCTCTGGAAGTTGACCTGTAACAAGATAATTAATGATATCAGCATACTAGGGTAATACTTCCACACATTAATTGTTCATCTGGAAATGACTCATTCAATGTTAACGGTTCTGTAATTGTGTCAAAATGGAGACGAGAGAGATGGTTAGCCACGACATTTTCTGTGCCTTGCTTATTTTTGAATTCCAAGTCAAATTCCTGCAAAAGCAGCGCCCAACGAATTAGTCTAACTTTTGCATCTTTCTTTGTGAAAAGATATTTAAGAGCAGCATGATCTGTGAACACAATTATTTTACAACCAATGAGATAAGTTCGAAATTTCTTTAATGCAAACCTTACTACTAGCATTTCTTTTTCAGTAGTTGAATAGCTCAACTGTGCATCATTCAATGTCATACTAGCATAGTAAATAACATGGGAAATTCGATCAACTCTTTGTCCTAATACTACTCCTACTGCATAATCAGATGCATCACACATGAGCTCAAATGGTAAGCTCCAGTTTGGGGGCTGAATGATGGGTGATGCTGTCAACAACTACTTTAATTTTTCAAATGCCACAAGACATGAATCATCCAAGATAAAAGGTACATCCTTAGCAAGTAGATTGCATAAGGGTTTAGAAACTTTGCTAAAATCTTTAATGAAATGTCTATAAAAACCAGCATGCCCAATGAAAGATCTTACTTCTCTAACTGTTTTAGGTGGAGGAAGATCGGAAATGAGATCCACCTTGGGTTTGTCAACTTCAATACCTTTGCTCGAAATGATGTGACCAAGAACAATACCTTGTTTTACCATATAATGACACTTCTCCTAATTTAAGACTAAGTTTTTCTCTATACAACTCTGCAGAACTAGTGTTAGATGATGTAAACATTGATCAAATGAGTCACCAAAGACGGACAAGTCATCCATAAAGACTTCAAGGAATCGTTCAACCACATCAGAAAAAATGCTCAACATGTATCGTTGAAATGTAGCAGGTGCATTACATAATCCAAATGGCATCCTCCTATATGCAAAAGTGCCAAAAGGGCAAGTGAAAGTGGTTTTCTCTTGATCTTTTGGTGCTATGGGAATCTGATTATATCCTGAGTAGCCATCTAGAAAACAATAAAATTCATGGCCTGCTAATCTATCAAGCATTTGATCGATAAATGGTAAAGGAAAATGGTCTTTACGTGTGACAAAATTTAATTTTCTATAATCAATGCATACACGCCATCCTGCAGTTACTCTAGTGGGTATCAATTCATTATTAGCATTGGTAACTACTGTGACTCCTAACGTTTCGAGGACAACTGGCACAAGACTGACCCATGACCTATCAGAAATGGGGTAAATGATACCTGCGTCTAATAGTTTAAAGACTTCAGTGCTAACAACTTCTTTCATATTAGGATTTAACCGATGTTGCATTTCCCTAGTAGGTTTAGCATTTTCATCAAGGTGAATGTAATGCATGCAGTCTACTGGATTTATACCTTTTATATCGGCTATGGTCCATCTTAATACTCCTTTGTGCTCTTTTAAAACATCCAACAACTTATCTTTTTGTTCGTCATTTAGGGATGATGAGATGATTATCGGCAGAGTACTTTCTTCTCCCAAAAATGCATATTCCAGGGTGTTGGGTAATGGTTTGAGCTTGAGTTTCGGCAGTGATTCTGATGATGGGATGAGTTTCTTCTCTGATGGTGCTGGTGGATGGTGCTGAGTCAAGTAGAGCATTGACCTCATCGATGGATCTGTCAATATTAAAATCCAAACTAAAGTGAGTTAAACATGTTTGTAAAGGGTCATCACTAAGGTTTGAAAGGAAAGTATTATCAACTAATGTTTCTATTAAATCCACATCAATAATTCCATCATCTGCATTGTGAGGTTGTTTGGCAATGTTGAAGATGTTCAGCTCCATAGTCATGTTGCCAAAAGACAACTGCATATTTCCAGTTCTGCATTGAATGTGAGCATCCGCAGTTGCCAAGAAAGGTCGGCCTAGGATAATGGGGATGTGCTTCCTTGAATCCTGGATTGGTTGAGTGTCAATTACAATGAAATCAACAAGAAAATAAAACTTGTCTACCTAGATAAGCACGTCCTCCACAATACCACGAGGTATTTTCGTGGACCGATCTACAAGCTGTAACACCATTGGAGTTGGGTGTAATTCTCTCAGTCCAAGTTTCACGAAAACTGAGTAAGGTAACAGTTTTACACTAGCTCCTAAATCCAACAAAGCATTCTCAATTGTGTGCTTCCCTATACTACATGAGATTTTATGTTGGAGTATAGTACTAACGTTTTTTTGGTTAAAAATGCCTTCTTTTGAACATTAATATTTCTCTTTTTAGTACATAGATCTTTCAGAAACTTGGCATAAGATGAAACTTATTTTATAACATCAAGTAAAGGGATGTTAACACTTACCTGCTTGAAGATTTCAAAAATCTCACCTGTTGATTTTTCCTTCCTTCCTTTAGCTAATCTCTGAGGAAATGGAGCTTTAGGAACATATTCTCGTGGGTTAGTTTCTTCTTTCTCCTCCGGTGATGAGTCTTCGGCATTTACAAGTACAATTTGATTTGTTTTTGTCACCAGCATATCCACTTTGCTGTCGACTTCTTTTCCTTTTCGCAAGGTCTTGACAGCTTTGACCTCTTTGTACTGCTATGGTGAACTGGTACTTACTTCATGCACTCATTTAGGATTGGGCACTGGTTGACTTGGAAACTTGCCTTTCTCAACAGTCATTGCCAAAGTTTGAACTGAAGAAGCAAGTTGTCCCACCATCTTCTCGAGGCTTGAAACTGATTAGGCTTGGGAGTTGAAGCTTGCTCTCATCTCATTTTGTAGTTCATCAATGGTGCGGTTCTGTTGCTCAATCGTGGAGTGAGTAAGATTCTTGAGATTCTAGAATGAATCCTCTCATGGTCTAGGTTAAGAGTAATTCTGGTTCTGATTGTATGGCCTAAATGGTGGCTGAGAGGCTTGAGGAACTTGAGAAATTGGTTGCATTGGTGGAGCTGGAGCTACTGGTCCATTATGTTGGAATCCTTGAGACCATGAGAAATTGGGGTGGTCTCTCCATCCAGGGTTATATGTGTTGTAATTTGATGGTTTTCTCATTACACCTATGTCATTGGTTTGATCTAAGTATGAGTCATGATCATGTGGTTCTGATGATTTAGCAGTCGTTAACGATGCTATTTGTCGGGAAAGACCTTCAACCATTTCCTTGACTTCTTTAATTCCTGAACTCGACTCGCCAATGTGAACCTCATTCACTTCTTTAATTTTTTTAGTATTCCTGAGTGATCGACTCCGTTATTGGGAATTATCTGCTTGTTGCTGGAAGAATTCCCAAATCTCTAATGTAAGTTTTGACATTAGCTCTCATCCACTTGTTGCCATTAGCCATTCTTGCACATGCGGTAATAATCCCTCTAAAAAGTATAGGCATTGGTTCCATTTCTCATACCCATGATGTGGACACTTCAAGAGTAGCCATTGAATTGCTCCCATGTTTCGAAAAACTAATCGTCTTCTCTCTGGGTAAACTCTGAGATTTCCTTGCGAATAGCATTGGTTTTATGCACTGGGAAATATTTATTCAAAAATTTTTTTACCATTTGTTCCCATGATGTAATGCTATTTGTAGGCAATGTATTGAGTCATGAACGAGCTCGATTGTTTAAAGAAAATGGGAATAGTCTAAGTTTAACATCATCGTCTGAAAAATTCTGATATTTAAAAGTTTGACAAACAACATGAAAATCATTCATATGATTATATGGGTCCTCATTTTCTAGGCCATAGAATGTTGGGAGACAATTTAGCACACTAGGTTTTAACTCAAAACTCCTAGCAGCTACATTTGAGTATCTTATGCATGATATGTCCAAATTAGCTAAGAGACTAAAGTAGTCCTTAAATGACCTCTTTTGTGGTGGTTGTTGTTGTTGTTGTTGTAAATCAATTTCTCTTTTATCTTTAATTACCACGTGTTTGTGTATACGAAGTGTTTTTTCAAGTTCAAGGTCTGTGGGCTCAAGATTAGGCAATAATGACCTTCGACCATGCATGCAAAAAAAAAACACAAAAAAAAATAAAAGATGTGAACAAAACAAATAAAAATAAAAAGAAGGAGAAATTATGATACTGACCTTATTACGCTATTATAACGTACAACATTTCTATAAAAACACACTTACAAAATACGTGAAATAAATTAACTAAAAATAAATTAGTAAGACAAATAAAAATTACTAAGAAGAAAAAAATAACTTGAAAATTAAATTACGGAATCTTAAAGAAGAGAAAAAGAAATGAAATACTAACCTCAGAATTAAGATTCACTCTTTTTTTAAATAAAAAAAATTACAAGAAAATATCTAAAAGAAATTATTCACAAAAATTAATTATACGAATTAAAATAACTTACCTCCCCGGCAACGGCGCCAAAAACTTGTTGTGCAAATTTTATTGAACTCGCAAGTGCACGAATCTATTGTAGAATAGATTAATGGTGACGAGTGTTGATCCCACGAGAAGGTTGATTTTAATTATGTGTAGAATTAATTTTTCTAAATGGGTGGTTGGATTTATGGTAAAGATGATTTGGAATATCCTAAAATTTAAATTGGAATGGCAGAATTAAATTAAAGTGGAAATTATTATAATTGAAGCGCTTGGGTATTTGGATCTACATCAATATGTACCATGGGCTAAATATTCCTTATTAGTGCCAATTAAATCATGAGGGGGGAATCCACACCTCATGAACCACACTCTAATCAATATGGTGCTAAGGGCTTATCGTGCCAAATAATAATAACCTTGTATTAGGGAGCCGGTGAAACCAGAGCGGTATCTAGACAAGATTATTATTATTTGTTGACGAAAAGTCAAAATATCCATAAAAATTAAAGGGGAAGAGAAAATAAATTTACCAAATAAAGCCCATGGCACATGTTGAGACTTTACCTTCAACCTAAGCTCGAAAGAAAATTAGCTACTCATAATTGAAATAGGGGTAAAATGAGAATTTATTAAAATACATATAAAGTATAAGATGGAGAAGGAATTACAGAAAATAGAGCCCAAAAATGGATTCAAAGATGCCAAGTTAGGGGGGAGAGGCCCCCTTTTATAGACACATTGAGTAAATTATGGCCATCGGATTAAAAATAGTTTGGACGCTCAGGATTGTGCCACGTCATCAGTCAACAGTATGCGGTTTGACCATGCAGTTTGAACAGTGACACGGTTTGACCACACGGTTTGAACAGTTAATCGGCTTGAGCAGTGATGCGGTTTGGTTGAAAATACTCCTGTGTATATGCATGTACCGTACGCGCAATTTTTGGTCCATTAACATGCTGCCACGTCACCGATCAACAGTGCATAAGAATTTTCTCCAATGGAATCGTGACACCTCATCAGTCAATGCCACATCATCGTTCCGTATATGTGAACAATGTCGTGAACATGGATAATACCGTACATGTGAACAGTGACATTTTTCTTTTTATGCTCCTCCTAATATTTTCAACTGTCCTGAGTTCAAAAGTGATGTCCGTTTTGCCGTCTGATCTCTCGTTCATTATGAAATGACCATAATGCCCTGAAAATATATAAAATACTGAATTAAAATAAAGCGCACATAATTAAATCACAAGAAGCATGAATACATAAAAGTTAGGGTGTTAGTAAAATTTGAAGTGTAAAATGATGATTTTCTCCTTTATAAATATACATTTTCTAACACTCAACAATAATACAAGTCTAAGAGATTACCAAAATTCAATAAGAGTCAAAATGATTTCCAAAGATTAATCGGTATATCGCTTCCTATCAACTGAAAACTGTTTTTCTTATTGATTATTGTCTAGATCAAATCTGGATAACCGGATTCAACAAACTGGTAAGCCAGATTGGCTTTGATTGCTCTCGGGTCAAATTCTAGATAACCAGATTGGAAAACTGATAAACCGTTTGAGGGAGTTTGGTTTCTGGACAAAAATCGGTCAGCCAGTTATTGCCAACCGGTTAGCCGAATTGGCTTTGCACACTTGCTGGAGCAATGCGGATAATTAGATAAATAAATCGGTAAGCCGGTTTTGGCTTTTATCGTTCTGGACACTAACCAGTTAGCCGGTTAGTGAAATTCAGAAAACTGGATTCGCTTTTATCCCTCACTGGACACTAACAGGCTAACCAATTAATGAAATCCGGCAAGCCGGATTCGGGATTTTAATAACTGTTCATCTTCTCTTTCTTTCTTTCGGCAAACCGAATAACTCCTTCTCTCTCAAGTCATTTCTTCCTTTCTCTTTCTCACTCCAAAATCCATCATCCTCATTCATTTTCACTTCAAATTGATTCAAAAAAATCATTCCCCATCATTCTGTGTGCTAAAAAACATCCATCAAATTCATTTTCTTCACTTAAAACTCTAGATCCCAAATCCAACCTAGAATTTAAACCGAATTCTTTCTCTCTAGATTTCATCTTCTTCGGATGTTTTTGAGCCGAATTGCACTTCAAAATCTCTTTCAACTCTCATCATCTTCCTTTTCATTGTTTCATTTAACTTCAAATCACTCAAAATCACCATGTCAAGTTCACGGTTGGTTCGAAGGAAAAGGCAAAGAACCGGTTCAACAAACTAAACGGTCATGGTAAGCAGGGGGCACCTCCAATCAATCCAACTTTGAGTCCACACACTTTCAGAACAAGCATTTAGTCAAACGGTTTCACCAAAGCTTCATGACCCGTTAGGTACTCTCTACATTTGTCGTTTTACCAGATTGGCTTCATAGTCTCAATATTAGTCATAGAAATTTGAATCAATTGTTGAAAGAAGTTGGTTGGATTAATGCACTTATGATTGAAAAGAATGTGTATCCCTACTTGGTGAAAGTGTTTTACTCGAATATAGATGTTTCTGAGGAGAAAAAGACTCGAGTAATCACCAATGTTGAAGGAGTTTTGATTGATTTTGATGTTTTAGAATTAAATTCTATCTTAGGAAGCTCTGATTATGGCCTAGAAATTTTCTCGCCTAGGAAATCTCCCAAAATTGATAGTTATGTTCATTTTGACGCCGTTAGAAATATATGCCGGCGTAATGACCTTTCTGTTGAAAATTACACCATTCATTTTCGCACTCAATATCTCTGTCACCAAACTCGGATTTTGTTCGTTTTATTCAGTCCATTATACTTCCTAGATAGGGCATTTGGATGAGATTTTCCATATGGATGTTGCTTTAATTGATTGTGTCCTTAGACTTCGTCCGGTTAATTTGGGGTATAGCATTATCCGAACTATGCTTTCCATTCCTAACTTGATTACTCGTTCCCTTCCGTATGGTCATTTTATTACTTGGAACCTTAAATACTTTAAGGTTCATATTAATGAACATCATATAAACCTTCTAAGAGTATCATGGATGAAGCTGTATATGCCTTAGAATTTGAGTGGAAAAATAGAACTTGGGTAAAATTCACTGACAATAAGTTCACTTTTCTTGCTCCGAGTGATGATTGACCACTCAACGCTACGGTTCCTGCTGATCAACTTCCTGATTTCTCACTTCCATTTCGGGGCCAGCGTAGACGCCGAGACCCTCCAGTGTCTGCCTCTGTTCCTGATGCCTCTGCATCTGCTTCATCACTTCTAGAGCCTCCAGCCTCTGAAGAGGTTACTCTTCAGCAGCTTATGGATGAGGTGCGAACCCTTTCCGTGCGACATACCGACTTTGAACAGCACCAACGCCTTTCATAGTAGCATCAGCATCTCATTCATGGACAGCGCCTCTTCTTTGAGCACTTCGGCATTCCATATTCATATCCATATCCACCTCCATCACCACCATCCTCACCACCCCAGTAGTCTCTTATGCTTGTATTTGGACACACCAACATTTCATTTACTGCTTTACGTTCTTTTATTTTCATTTAGATTTTATGGATAATTGTTATGTTCGATTATTTTATAATGTGTTTTGTCACCATAAAAAAAAGGGAGATTGTTAGCTTGTAGGGCTATAAATATTGATTTTGATGATAACAAACCACATGTTTTGGATAAATAAATATTTACACATTGTGCTTTTATAACAAGAAAATGATTTTTATGTTATTAGTGTTTTCAAGATATGGACTAAAGTGAAAGGATTTTGCCATCTTTGATTTTAATAAATATTATTTTGAATTTCAGATTTAGACCTAATTGAAAATATTTAAATATTTTAGGCCATTCTATAACTTCACATATTTTGGGCCATATCATAATTTAAAAAATTTTTGGGATTAACAAAATATTATTTGAAAAATTTCATAACGTTTTGGGCCATAGTACAGCTATATAAGCTTTTAAGGTTAAACTATAATTTTTAAAAAAATTATTGTAGCAGTTACTGTTGCAAGCGGCTAACTGGATTTGATAAGCGGTGGACTGGATTTTGGGCAGTAGCTTGCTAGATACCGTAAAATAAAAGCAGGTAATCGGATTCCAAAAGCGGCAAGCTGGTTATCATCAGAAAACACATAACGATTAGTTTTTGAGCTTAAACTATATAAACTCAAATTCAATTCATTTTCAAGCTCTCTAGCAAGCAAAAACAAAAAGCACACAACATATATTGAGCTCTCATTTCGATAATCAATATACATTAAATCATCTTTGTTCTTCAATTTGTAAATCTACTTTTTAAGAGCGTTTCTGTTGTAATTTTCATTTCTTCATCAAATTTGTGTGTATTTAAGTGTGTGAGACACTTGAGTGAAGAGATTGGAAGTCAATTGTAAGCATTTGAAGCCTTGGAAGGCTTGGATGGTGAAATCCTCAAGCTTGGATCGCTTGGAGGCAGGATGTAGGCGGGGATAGTCGAATCACATAAAAATTCATGTGTTTGTTTTTTCTTTTCCCTTACTCATTTATTATTGTGGTTTTATTGAACTTATTGTTTTCGAATTTGTTAAGGCATTAGATTGGATTATTGTGTGGTTTGGTTAGGATAAGTTTTAAATACCAATTCACCGCCCCCCCCCCTCTTGGGTTGCATAACTTGTATTTCAATGGTGTGGTGAGAACTCCTTTATCTGTTGAATAATAAAGAAGAGAGTATTTTCAAATAGAATATGCTTGAGTGATATGAAGTCGTATGTACTTAATGAGTTATATAAGACCTGGTTCTATCTATGTAGTTAGCAAACTTAGTAGATATATGAGTAATCTAAGGGCTGATACCATCATAAGACTTGGTATGTGGCGTTGTTCTACCAAATCGATGTAGAACTGAATCTGCCTTAGGGACCAGATCTGGCTTAGAATAGATCAATATCCCGCACGTTCTGGTTTCCAGCCGATATACCTCTCAGATCAAAACCTAAAACGAGTTCTTTTAAGGTCATACAACCCAAAACAGACTTTCCTTAGTCTTTAAACAGGGTACCAAACTATTTAAGAAATCATCATAAGTTTTCTGATGCACAGGATCCTTCCTTGAAGGCAAGTGCAGTCTGCATACTTCCTTAAGTTTTCAAAATGAACAAATTTAATTCTTTGATTTGTTTCTTTCACTTAGAACTTCATTTGCAGAGAGAGAGAGAGGAGAGTTTAGCAAATCATGATTTAGATAAAACACACGAGAGTTTTATTGCTTTCAAACTTCTATATCTTACAAGTGAGGGGAGCCTTTTATATAGGAGAGCTCATGAAGATAGGACAGGACCCCTATCTTTATCAAAAGTAAAAGATACAGTACAAAGGTAAATTATTATTATGATTACAACAGGACAAAGTTCATGACAAAAGACAAAAGAGGAAAGTGCATGCAGCGAGACGAAGAGGGAAATTTCTTACAACAAGACAAAAGGGGAAACTTCTTGCAACAAGACAAAACGGGAAACTTCTTGCAACAAGACAAAGAGGGAAACTTCTTGCAACAAGACAAAGAGGGAAATTTCTTGCAATAAGACAAAGAGGGAAATTTCGTGCAACAAGACAAACTACTCTATGGAGAGTAGAGGTTCATGTAGTCATCTTCAGAGGAACTTTCGGTCGCATCAGGGTCATCGTCAGAAGGTGGTGGAAAAAAGGTCTTGGAGAGCTTTGGGTGCTTGCAGGCGGGACCACGGCAAGGTGGATAAGGGCAGTCGCGTCTGTATCCTGGTCTGGGTGATGTCTGAGTAGCTTTGTCTGCTTTTGAAGGTTTGGGTGGTTGTGATGATGATGGTTGTGAGGAGGATCCTGGTTCATGCATGGATGGTTGGGGAAACTGTTGGAGATGTTGACTTAAAGGAAGAAAATCTTCCCATGGGTCCTGGGAGTCTTGGTAAAGAAAGTCTGTGTAATCTGGTTTTTCTTCTTTGATGATGATTCATGTGGATTTTGGTTTGGATATGGCAGAGGGAGTGGGGATCATGATGAGGTCATGTTGTGGGCTTAAGGATGTGTGGAAGATATCTCTGTGTGGCGGAGTCTGGTGGTTTAATTGACAGAGGTGGTTGTGCAGGGTGGTTTGGATTTCATTGTCAATGACTGCTGGGTGTGGTGCAGTAAACCATTCATAGACCTGGTCTTGAGACCAGAAAAGATTTGTATCTGGATGCTGGAAGTATGGCCTGTGGATGATGAAGACTGAAGTGAACAGTTTTGCTTCAGAGGGAGGCATTCTTTCCAAGTTGTAAATTTCTGAGAGTTGCTGCAGTTTCTTTCTCCACCATGGAATGGGAGAAAACCATTCAAGTAATGTCCAAATAAGAGAGGTGGCTTTGTTAGGATTGAGTAGATGTTCCAAAGTGGGAGTGATTGGTAGGATGAGCTTGGTTGCATAAAGAACGGTTAGGCACCATAGGTACCATAACTCATCTTCAGTAATCTCTCTAGATGGGTCAAGGGTAAGACCGGTAAGGAACAAATTTTCTAGGTGGAAGGTAGAAAATGGAAATGAATCTGCCATAAGGTAGGCTTTCATAAAAAAACAAAAAACAGCTTTTCTAGCAAACTCTTGGATGTCAAAGACAGAGGAGAAAGTTTTGTTAAGGGGAAAGGTTTTCTTGGTGAGAGCTTCTAGGGGAAGTAAAGTAGCCATGGAGATGATTGGAAAGTGGTAGGTTGTGGAAAACACAGTGAGAAGTTTTTCTGGTTTAGAGAGTCTGGAAAACATATCAGAGATGAGGTTCTGGGACCCCTTTATATGCTTAACTGAAAAGTCATACTTGGAAAACCAATCTTTTAACCGGAGTAACATTTTTTCGGGAACAGTTTTACCTTTGAAATTGAGAATATTGGGGAAGGCTGAACCGTCCATTCGGATAAGAAAATGGTGTCCAATCAGATGATACTCAAATTTCTTGATGCCATTCTTTACCGCTAAGATTTTTTTTGAACACGCTGTGGTAATGCTTCTGTGTGTCAGAAAAATGTCCACTAGCGTAAGCGATAAAGCTTTCTTTTCCATTGATTTCTTCGAGGAGGATGGCACCCCATGATTCATCACTTGCATCTGTCTGTAGTATGCGCTTGCCATCCGCAATCAACTTTAAGGGAGGCAGATTTTGCACAATCTGCTTTAGTGTAGTGACAACAATGGTGTGGTTATCATTCCACTCTGGGGGCTTCTTTTTCAATAAAGTCGAAAGGTGTCGAGTGTGCTTGTCCACATGTGGGATGAAATCACGGATGTAGTTGATGATACCGAGGAACTGTTGAACTTGCCTTTTAGAAAGGTACTGATCTGGAAAGTGAAGCAACTCTTGGGCAATGTGCTTTCCTGGCTGATAATGGCCGTCTGTTATGACCATTCCAAGAAATTCAATATTGTCGGTAGCAATGGTGCTTTTCTTGGCTGATAACATAATTCCATGACTTTGGACAATATCATAGAACTGAGTTAACAGTTGGTGATGTTCCTCATGCGATCCTGAAAAAAGCAAGATGTCATCAATATAAATCAATGCATGATGGAGGATGGGCTGAAAGATTTGGATCATGGATTTTTGGAAAATGGATGGGGCAGTTTTGAGACCGAAGGGTAGGACTGTCCATTGGAAGTGGGCATTGAGGATACAAAAGGCAGTTTTGTATCGTTCAGAGGGTTCAATGCCTAATTGCCAAAAACCTGATTTTAAATCAAATTTTGAAAAGATCTGGGCATTTTTGAGAAAAGTAAACATGCTTTGTTGTCGGGGCAAAGGAAATTTGTCATCTTGTAAAACATGTTGAATGGCTGATAGTCAATGACTAAGCGTTTCTTTCCTCGAACATTCTCAGAATGCTTTTCAACATAAAAGGCTTGGCAAGCCCATTGAGAATTCGTGGGCTCAATTAGACCTTGGGCTAACAATTGTGAACATTCCTGTTGGGCTAGAAGTAAGTCAGAAGGACTCATTCCTGGATGGGTAGCTTTGGTTGGGTTAATGTCTTCATTGAGTTTGAAAGGTAACTTAATGAAGAAAGACTTATTTTTCCACAATGGGTTTGGATGGGTGAACTGAGAATGGGACTCTGGACACAGACTCAAAAGTTTGGTGGATATATCCTGGTAGGACTAGGGGGTTTCAGACAGATGATAGAGTTTTAGAATGTCTGTGAAAGGTTTGAACATGGACTTGACTCGGATTCCAGTGGGAATGATTTGGAGGTGTTTAATCTGGTGAAAGATGTCAAAACCTAACAAGATATCCTTATTAGGAAGAGTGGAACCAATGACTTTGGTCCAGATAACACAATTTGGGAAAATTTGAATACCAATGGGTTTTTTGGTAATCAAAGAGGTGGTGAACAATTTGCCATTGACAGCTTTGAAATGCTCCTCATATTCTGTCCAATATTCTGGTGGAAGAATATTCGGATTTAACATGCTGCGTTGGGCTCCAGTGTCGATGAGACCGATGGCTGGAATGGGTCTTTGGAATTTTGAGGGCAAGATCTGGAGTTTGATGGAAGGGATAGGAACAGTAGTATCAAGGGACAGCAACTGTTGGTGAAAAATTACTTGGGACTGATCACTGTCTGAGTCATCAGAGGAATTCTGTAGTGCGAACACTGTTTCATCATTGGGTTTATCTTGTTCAGAGAAATAGAATTCCAGTTCATCTTTTTCTGGGGAGTAATCTGTAGTGGCTTGGAGATGCTCAACCAAGCGAATGGATTTCTCCCTTTTGTTGGGACAATCTTTGACATAATGTCCTTTTCTCTTACAGATAAAACATCTGCTTGATTTTCTCCTTTTAAAGTCTCTGGATGAAGATGACTTCTTTCTGAAGAATCTGTAGCGCTTTGTGGACCTTCTGGACCTGCGGGGTTTGGATGAAAATTCTGGATTTTTGAATTTCCGAAAATGCCTTTTCTTTTTAGGACTGCAATCACAATCCTTCTTTTGTTTGCACTTAATCTACAAATAAGGCTTTTTGCAGACACTCCTAAATGGTTCTCTGTCGTTCAGCAGTTCTTTGAAAAACTGTTTTTGCTCACAGAGTTTGTCAAGACAAGTTTTGGCAAGTTGAAAGATTTTGCCAAGAGAGATGTTGTCAAGGACAAGATTAGATGCACGGAGTTGCCTCTGTATGTCTGGTTGGAGTTCATCAGGAAGGGAAGCCAGAAAAACATGCTTTAATGTTGGCTCATTGAATCCATTAAGCTTATAGAACAGCAGGGACATTCTTTTATAATGGAAGTCAAGATCCTTAGCATTGAGTGAACAACATTTCATGTTGAGATAGTCTCGTCGTGCAGCTTCAAAAACTGCAGAGGGGTCTCCAAGGAATTGATCATGGATAACTGCAAGGGCACTTGAGACTTCTGGTAATTGAACAAACTGTAATTGTCTGTATTGGCCTATAAAATCAAACAAATCTCTTAGAGCACCCGTAAAACAAGTGGCAAATTCTCTAAGGACTGATTGAGTTGTGGTTTCTGGCCTTAACATTTGTAAGTCAAGCCAGGCAGACATTTTATTAAGCCGATCACGCCATTTAGAGGATGGAAGATCATCAAATGTGAACCATGGACCATTGGATGATTTTAGACCGGTTTGGGCCTGGGCTGGAGGAGGTTGGTTGCATTTCTTCGTCAACTTCAGAAGGAATATCAACATATGGTTTTGTGTGAGAGGTTTGGCCTTGATCAGGTTGATCATGTTGAGCCATCAGGATTTTGGTGATATCAGCATAAGACTTTTCAGAGTCACTGGTGGATGCTGAGGATTCTATATCTGTCTCAGTATGGCTATCTGAAACAGCTAGATTTGAATCAGAAGTTTGATCATTTGTAGTGGATGTGTGGTTAACTGTGTGGGCACTGAACTGGTGCATGGGTTGTTTATCCTTGGATTGGGTAGGAGGTTGAGAAGGAGCTGATGGTGGAGGTGCTAATGGTGATGCTGGTGTATAACCAGGGGATTGGTGGGCAGGAATGGAAACAGCAGGTTGGTGAATGGTGACTGGGCGTGGTTGAGGTTTAGGCTTTGGTTTAGGTTTAGGTGGAGGGGGTAATGGGTTATCTCGAAAAAGAGTATGAGTCATACCAAATAACTTGGAAGGTTCATATTGTCGGATAGGGGAAAGCATGGAGGCAAAAGGATGATAAGTTGGGCCTTTGGAAGGGATAGACGGTGAGGTGGTAAAAAGAGTAGGTCGTTGTTTTTCTGATTCAATCTGGTCAAGCTCAACTTTTAAGCGTCTGATCTCTCTTTCCTTCTGTTCAAATTCCGGGCCATAATAGCGTTGAGCAAGCATGGTTCGTAACTCAGAATCGAGTTAAGCAATTTTGGACTGTAGATTTTGATGGATCTGCTGCATCTGTGCAGTGATGGAATCAACTTTTGTCTCAAGCTTTTCAGTTCGTAAACTGATTTTTTCAACTTTTGAATTGATATTCAATAGAGTATCATTCTGTGCTCTGACATTTTGGATTTGCCAGTTGAGGACTGATTCAAAGGGTTTAGGTGGTTCAAGGTGTCCGGTAGAGGTGATGGCTGAAGGGATAAAAGGTTTAGACACAACATTCCGTTGGGAATCTGTGTGGGTTTCTAAAGGGGGAAATGAAGAAGAGTAGTCTGAAGAAGTAGATGAAAACATCATACAACTCAGTGGTGGTGTTGGGTTTGGGATTGGTGAGGAAATCTCAGATTTGCAATGTTTTGCAATCCATGTGAGTTCTTTTTTGTAGAAGGGTAAAAGAGCTGGTGGAGGCGGAGGATCTTGTGGTGGTTTAGGGTCAGTATGATGGCATGAGACTGAAGGTGGTTTCTTTTTTTATTTCTTTTTTCGTCGAGTGGAATCATCATCGTCCTCTTCCCAATTATCCCAGCAGGGACAAGAGGGATCACACATGTTTGAGCTAGGGGCATCCCATAGGAAATGACCATTTAGCTTTGCTGGATAAACAGGGTAGCCTTTAGAGTTGAACCCTGTAATAGGCAGATCTTCTTGAGCTGTCTGCACAGCTGTGATCATTGAAGAGTAGGTGAAAGAGAGTCGAGGAGGCTCTTGTGGAGTACTGGGAGGTGGTTTGAAAGTCATTCTGACTGTTCCATTTGGCCGTCTTTCAAACATGCTTTCTGATGTCTGAATCGGAGCAGTATTGTTATGGAGCTGTTCATAGTTGGAGATCCATTCAAGAGGCATAAGCTTGATGAGCTCATGACGAGGAATTTGTCTTGGGATCTGGATGATTGTTGGGATCTGGTCAGATTCAGCTAAGACCATGAGGGTGTCTGAGTGATGTTCAGGAGTGGGTGGATCTAAGGCATGATTTTGAAGCCTATAGACCAGTTGATGATAGAGAGTGGCAATTTTGGCAGAGGAGATTTGTTCTGCACCTTGAATTTGGACTTGGACTTTCAAGGTTGTGGGTAAGTTGGTGTCTTGGAGAGAAAGGTTGAAGTTTGGATAGAAAGTGAGTAAACACTGCCTGCATGGAGGGTTGTAAGGACAGTGCCGATAACAGCATCTTGATACTGTTTGAACCGAGTATCAAGGAGGGCAAGGCGAGCTGTGACTGGTAATCCTTTTCTCCCATGAAGGGTAAGGATTAAGCGGATTCCTCCAAGATGGAGATGGGTATAACCTTCGCGTTTCCAGTTGGAAATCAATTCTGAGGGAATCTCCAGAGTGACATATTGCTCAGCAGAAGTGGCTTGAAGAGCACAGTGGTCCAGTCGAGAGGACTGGATATACTCCTTAGGGTGAGGTCGTCGAGTAGAGATGAGGGTACGGATACTGCGGGTAAGGGAACTGGGTCGTTTGTACAGATGGTAAGGACTGATGAGAGGGTAGGATGATTAACTGATTTGGGATGATTAAGGGATGTAGGAGTATTCGACAAGGTTTTCAATTTTATTGGTTGTATTAGAAGTGCATGATTTGGGTAAAGAAAGAGTAACAGGAGTGGCAGGAGTTGAAGATGAAGTTGAAGCCATGATTGAGAAGTTCTCTCTGCGCCTGAAGTCTAAAGATCAAAACAAATCAAAAGACTGAAATTATACCATTTTGAGCATGAAAAGGAGATTTAGAAAACAGGGAAGTTTCAAGGACGAGTATGGCTCTGATACCATAATAAGACTTGGTACGTGGCGTTGTTCTACCAAATCGATGCAGAACTGAATCTGCCTTAGGGACCAGATCTGGCTTAGAACAGATCAATATCCCGTACTAGAAAAATGGACTTTATTGACATCAAAATAGTGTTAGTAATCACTTTTCCTGACATTTGTTAATTGTGTCAGTAATACTCAAGCCAAAACATACTGACATTTATTTTTGGTGTTAGTCATTTTTGAGTTAGTAATTTGTTTCCCCATAGTATCACCAAAATAATGACACAATAATATTAGTATTTGATGATGCCATAGAACAACCAAACAATAGCAAATTATGAAAAGAGCTTATGAGATTAAATAAATACTTATGACCCTTAGATAAATCAGACCAAGTACGCACTAAGTTTCTAACAAGAAAAAAAAAACACGAGGGTTACTTAATGTCCCTCTGCGACTTTATTTTTTTTTCCATCTACAAGTATATATAATCAAGTTAGAGATTAAATTAAAAAGAGATCAGCCCTTAAAAAGACTCAATCTCCAAGAAAACTTGAAAAAAAAAGAGAAAAGAAAACAAATAACTAAATCTAATTAATATCTGCTTATTTTTAATAAGCAAATGAAAATAATCTGCAATCAAAACATTCATTTGCTCAATTCAAACTTTCAGCCTCAACATAAACTTCTTTCACTTTAATCCCATAAAACTTATCAAATTTATCAAACTCATCATCAAGCCTTCTAAAAAATTACTGCTCTTATTGATGTGCTAATAATTTTCATATTATTTTAATGCTTCCATAACTTAATTCTATGTTAAATTATATTTTATTACATTAATTTTTATCTTAATTTTTATATTTTGTCATTGTAGGAATATTGAGAATATATATTTAAGTGAAAGGAAGCAAAAAGAGGAAACAAATTGGAGCTTAATGGAAATAATTGCGGATTGTGGAAGAAAAAAAAGGAAAGAAATAAAAAAATAAATCAATGAAGATTTAATTAACCATTAAGCATTAATGCACGTGGGGAGCATTATATAACTAATTGACAATTTAAATGGTAAGCACGTGCATGGGCTTAAAATTGGTTAAGCTTGGCTTGTTTTAAATCCTTTTCATTTAAGGATTTTGAGGTGGCACAACAATATAAGAAGAAAATTTAAGAGGGCAGACGTACGAACAATAAGCGTTAAGAAGAAAAAAAAAAGAATAGAGCAGCAGCCGCAAGTCTTAAGCCAAAGCCAAGAGTAGCAAGAACATTTTGGAAGAGGAAGACGCATTAATTCTTGAGTTTTTCTTTCTCTCTTCTCAATTGTCTTTCTTGAATGCTCCTAATGAAATTCATGGATTCATTAACTAATTTATTTTGCTAGGGCTACGAAATAGGCTAACTATGAAGATTTAATTCCATGAATATATGTTATTTTTAATTTATTATTTCATGGTTGAGTGTTCATTATTGTGCATAATACTTTTAAATATCTGGCCAATATTTGAATGATTTGAGGATACATAATGAGACTGATAGGAGATTTATGTATTTTTGCTCCGTGTAATGGATGCCATGAATTGAATGAAAGACAGAGATGTGCCAACGTGATTCATGTAGTTTTTCTAAGAGTTTCCCTAGAGCTTAATGAATCTTTGCATATTTAAATTCACATAGAGATATAGTGGGTTGATATGTGGAGATATTTTTGATACTACTCGAGAGAGGATTTTGAATAAATTATGGAAATTCACTGTCAACATGGGTAATAAATTTTAATAGCATAGATGGACGATTAAATTGGATTGGTTATGGTGAAATCAGATGTCCTAGTGTCTTAATCTCTTGGTGATTTCTATTACTGCCTGCATCTTTATTTAATTTTTAGTTATTTTATTTTATTTTTATTTTTAATCTAAATTCGCTTATTCGATTGTTCAAATAAATTAGGGTTAGAATAATTTCGGTAGCGAATAGGATATACAATTTCTGTGGGACGATACTCTACTCTTCATTATATTACTTGTGCCGACTAGTACATTTGCTAATTTACGCATCAAGTTTTTGGCACCGTTGCCGAGGATTGTTTGGATTAGTATCGATACCAACTAACCTTAGTTTAATTTGAATTATATTTTTATTGTTTTGAATTTTATTTTCATTTTTTTGTTGTTTAATTTTATGAGACATTCAAGACGTTTTGATTTATTGCCTTTTGATCTAGAGAATGAACGTACATGTGGAAGGCTTAATAGAGAAAGGAATGAAGCTTTACAAAAGCAACAACTAATCATGGCTGACGAAGCATTACCCGGAAATGAGGATGTGAGACCTTTAAGAGATTATGTTGTGCCTACAGTTAATGGTGCTTGTTCAAGCATTGCACGCCTTGCCGTTCAAGCCAATAATTTTGAAATTTGATCCAGAGATTGAACGTATGTGTGGAAGGCTTAATAGAGAAAGGAAAGAAGCTTTACAGGAGCAACAACTAATCATGGCTGACGAAGCATTTCCTGGAAATGAGGATGTGAGACCTTTAAGAGATTATGTTGTGCCTATAGTTAATGGTGGTCGTTCAAGCATTGCACGCCCTGTCGTTCAAGCCAATAATTTTGAAATTAAGCCAGCCATAATCTAGATGATTCAGACGTCAGTACAATTTGCTGGGATGCCAAATGATGATCCAAATGCTCATATTGCAAATTTCTTGGAAATTTGTGACACATTTAAGCAAAATAGTGTTTCAGACAATGCTATCAGGCTAAGGCTTTTTTCGTTCTCATTGATGGATAAAGCAAAAGAGTGGTTGAACTCACTACTTGCTGGAACAATCACTACATGGGATGGTTTAGCTTAGAAGTTTTTAGCAAAGTACTTTCCTCTGGCAAAAACAGCTAAGTTGAGGAATGACATCACAACCTTTGCTCAATTTGAGATGGAGTCACTATATAAAGCATGTGAGAGATACAAAGACCTACTAAGAAAATGCCCACATTATGGTCTACTAGTTTTGCTTCAGGTACATATATTTTACAATGGTTTGGGATTCAATACCAGAGCAATGATTGATGCTGCAGCAGGAGGAACGTTAATGGGAAAAACACTAGAAGCAGCTTATGAATTATTTGAGGGGATGGCATCTAACAATTACTAGTGGTCTTCAGAGCGATTAATTCCAAGGAAAACTATAGGAGCCTATAATATTGATGTTGTCACTGCTTTATCTGCACAAATAACTACTTTATCTAATAAGCTGGAGTACCTAAATGTCAGTGCCATTCAAACTCAAGTGTGTGAATTATGCGGAGGGAACCATACCAGTTGGAAGTCCTTTTGCGTCGTCATCTACTGAACAAGCTCATTATGTGTCGAACTTCCATAGGCAACAAAATAACCCATATTCTAATACCTACAATCCTGGCTGGAAAAACCACCCAAATTTGTCAGGGAACAACACTCAAAATACATTGAAGCCACCTCCAAGGTTCCAATCACAAGAGAAGAAGTCAAATTTGGAAGATACTCTTACCCAAATTACAACAAATATGTTTCAATTCATGACCAAAATAGAGATAACTTTTCAAAATCAAGCTGCATCAATCTGAAACCTCGAGGTGCAAATGGGTCAGATTGCAAACTTATTATCTAGCAAACCACAAGGCTTTCTGTTGAGCAACACAGAGACAAATCCAAAGGAACAAATGAACGCATTTATGCTTCAAAATGGTAGACAACTTGAAGATCCGCGAAAAGAAGTAAAGGAAGTTGAAGAAGATAACATGGAGCAAAGAAGGACACCACTAAAACATCTGAGATAGAAGTGCAAGAAATTCCACAATCACAATAATCAGCACCAGTCAAAGACTATGTCCCTCTGATCTTATTTCCTCAGCGTCTTCTTAAAAACAACTTAGATAAGTAGTTTTCTAAATTTCTTGATGTTTTTAAATAGTTGCATATTAACATTTCTTTTGCAGATGCATTAAAACAAATGCCGAGCTATGCTAAATTCATGAAAGAAATTTTATCCAACAAGAGGAAATTAGAAGAGCATGAAACCATGTTGTTAACTGAAGAGTCCACTGCAATTCTACATAATAAATTGCCTTCGAAATTGAAAGATCCAGAGAGTTTTTCTACTCCATGCATTATTGAAAATACTTATTTTGATAAAGTTTTGTGTGATTTAGGTGCAAGTATTAATTTGATGTCTCTCTCTGTTTTCAGGAAATTAGGACTTAGTAAACCAAAGGCAATAATTGTTTCTCTTCAATTGGCAGATAGGTCTACAAAGTATTCCAAAGGCATGATTGAGGACGTACTTGTTAAGGTCGACAAGTTTATATTTTATGCAGATTTTATTACTTTGGATATGATTGAAGATTAGGAGATACCAATCATTTTAGGCCGACCATTGTTTTGCTACAGGAAGAACTCTTATTGATGTCTAAGAAGGAAAACTAATTCTTAGGTTGCAAGATGAGCAAGTCACTTTCAATGTGCTCGAAGCAATGAAATATCCATCCAAGATCGACACATGCCTTCAAATAAATACCAGTGATAAAGAGATAATTGAGAGCTTTCGCGATACAATGCCGAATGACACACTAAAAGGATGTATTGTTCACTCTGGGACTACTCAATCTACGAATATAAGTATTCAGGAGTATGCACGGTATTTGGAAGCTTTACCATTTTACTTACTTTCAAAAAAGCCAGAATTCAAGAAGCCTGGTAAAAGTGATTCTTGACCAAAACATTCAATAGAAGAACCTCCAAAATATGAGCTTAAGCCTTTGCCCTCTCATTTAGATGATAACTCTAAGCTACCAGTAATTATTTCTTTTGCCTTGACAAATCTTGAAGAGGAAAAGCTACTTTGAGTTTTAAGAGACCACAAAATTGCTCTAGGATGGACTATTGCCGACATCAAATAAATAAGCCCTTCAATTTGCACAAAATTCTAATGGAGGAGAGTTATAAGCCAACAGTACAGCCACAAAAGCGCCTAAATCCGAACATGCAAGAAGTGGTGAGGGCAGATGTGCTTAAATTATTGGATGCTGGGATAATTTATCTAATCTCTGATAGTTCATGGGTCAGTCCAGTGCAAGTGGTACTAAAGAAGGGAGGAATGATGGTCATGAAGAATGACAATAATGAACTTATCCCAATCAGGACAGTCACAAGTTGGTGGGTATGTATGGGTTACAGAAAACTTAATGTTGTTACTAGAAAATACCACTTTCCACTGCCTTTTATTGATCAGATGTTCGAGAGACTTGCTGGCCATGCCTACTATTACTTTTTAAATTTATATTCAGGCTATAATCAAATCCCTATAGCACCAGAAGATCAAGAGAAAACCACTTTCACATGTCCTTATGGTACATTTGCTTATAGAAATGCACCAGTCACCTTTCAGTGTTGTATGATGACTATATTTTCTGATATGGTAGAGAGATTCATTAAGGTGTTTATGGATGATTTCTCAGTTTTTGGATCTTCATTTGATCATTGTCTGGATAATTTTGATCTAGTTTTGCAGCGATGTGAGGAGACCAACTTGGTTCTAAATTAGGAAAAATGTCACTTTATGGTGTAAGAAGGCATTGTACTATGTCATCGTATTTCAGCTAAAGGAATTGCTCAAGGATGTGTTTTTCAATTTTATCGATGAGTGTTTGTAGGCTTTTAACACTTTGAAAGAGAAACTAATTTCAACTCCAGTTATTATGGCTCTAGATTGGGATCTACCGTTCGAGGTTGTATGTGATGCAAGTGACTATGCTATTGGAGCAGTTTTGGGCAGCAGAATAAAAACAAGTTGCATGTTATTTACTATGCAAGTCGAACTCTGACAGATGCACAATTTTTTATGCTACTACTGAGAAAGAGTTTTTGGCCGTTTTTTTTGTACTTGAAAAATTCCGTTCATATTCGATTTGCTCGAAAGTAATAGTTTACACTAATCATTCAGCTCTCAAGTATCTATTCACAAAGGCAAATGCAAAACCAAGACTAATCTGTTGGGTACTTTTACTACAAGAATTTGATTTAGAGATTCGGGACAGGAAGGAATATGAAAATCTGGTGGCGGATCACTTATTTTAGTTAGAGTAAAGAAAACAAAAGGATAATGTAATGGTTTCAATCACCTAAGAATTTCCTGATGAAAAATTGTTGGCTCTTCAAACTTGCAACGTACCATAGTGTTGAGTGATAGAAAATGTATATTTATAAAGGAGAAAATCATCATTTTACATTTCACGTCTTATTATCAACCCTTACTTTTATGTATTTAAGCTTCTTGTAATTTAATTATGTGTGTTTTATTTTAATTATTTTATGTATTTTAGGGGCATCATGGTCATTTCACAATAAACGAGAGATCATATGGCAAAACGGACATCACTTTTGAACTCAGGACGGTCGAAAACCTTAGGAGGAGCATAAAAGTAAAAATGGCACTGTTCACATGTACGGTACTATTCATGTGTACGGTACTGTCTACGTTACTGTTCACGACACTGTTCACATAGACGGATCGATGACGTGGCATTAACCGATGATGTGGCATTGACTGATGAGGTGTCACGATCCTGTTGGACTAAAATTCTTATGTACTATTGATGGTGACGTGGCAGCATATCAGTGGACTAAAAATCTCGCGTACGGTACATGCATCACACATGATTATTTTCAACCAAACCGCGTCATTGTTCAACCTGGGTCAAACCGTGTTACTGTTCACCTGCGTGGTTAAACCGCGTACTATTGACTGATGACGTGGCGCAATCCTAAGCGTCCAAACTATTTTTAATCCAATGGCCACGATTTACTCAATGTATCTATAAAAAGAGGGTCTCCTCCCCTAATTTGATATCTCCGAATCCATTTTTGGGATCCATTTTCTATAATTCCTTCTCCATCTTGTATTTTCTACGTATTTTAATAAATTCCCATTTTGCCCCTAGTTCAATTATGAGTGGCTAATTTTCTTTCAAGCTTGGGTTGAAGGTGAAGTCTCAACATGTGTCATGGGCTTTATTTGGTAAATTTACTTTCTCTTCCCTTCTAATTTTTGTGAATGTTTTGACTTTTCGTCGACAAATAATACTAATCTTGTCTAATACCGCCTTGGTTTCACCGACCCCCTAGTACAAGGTTATTATTATTTGGCACGATAAGCCCTTAGCACCATATTGATTAGAGCGTGGTTCATGAGGTGTGGATTTCCCCCTCATTATTTAATTGGTATTAATAAGGAATATTTAGCCCATGATGCATGTTGATACGAATCCAGATACCCAAGTACGTCATTACAATAGAATTCTCTTCAAATTATTCTCGTCATTTCAATTCCAATTTTAGGATAATCCAAATCATTTTCACCACAAATCCAACCACCCATTTACAAAATTAATTATACACACAATTAAAATTCACCTTCTCGTGGGATCGACACTCATCACCATTAGTCTATTCTACAATAGATTCGTGCACTTGCGAGTTCAATAAAATTTGCACAACACATAGTATGCAGATTTTATGAACTATTTGGCGAGCGCCATTATTCCTTCTGATTTATCATATCAACACAAGAAGAAATTCCTTTTGGATGTAAAGTATTATCTTTGGGAAGATATGTTCTTGTATAAGTACTGTTCAAACCAAATCATTCGATGATATGTCCCGGAAGAAGAAATGGGAAGTATTCTACAACACTGTCATTCTCGTGCAGTTGGTGGGCATTTTGGCGCAACCAAAACTGCAGTAAAAGTGCTTCAATCAGGTTTTTATTGGCCCACCTTATTTAAACATGCTTATGCTTTTGTTGCTGCCTATGACCGGTGTCAAAGAACTGGTAACATTTCAAGGAAGAATGAAATGCCACTAATTAATATTCTTGAAGTAGAATTGTTTGATGTCTGGGAAATTGACTTCATGGGTCCGTTTCCATCTTCTTTGAAGAATAAATATATTCTAGTAGCTGTTGATCTTATTTCAATAATGCTCGGGTTGTTGTCAATTTTTTTAAGAAAAATATTTTCACACGGTTTGGCACTCCAAGAGCAATTATAAGTGATGGTGGGAAATATTTTTGTAATTGGCAATTTGAAGCCCTCTTGGCAAATATGAAGTCACACATAGAGTTGTCACCCCTTACCAATCACAAACTAGCGGTCAAGTTAAAGTCTCTAATCGAGAATTAAAGAGAATTTTGGAAAAAACAGTAAATGCTTCGTGGAAGGATTGGTCGAAAAAACTAGACGATGCGCTCTGGGCTTATTGAACAGTTTTCAAAACACCTATTGGTATGTCTCCTTATCGTCTAGTATTTGGAAAGGCATGCCATCTACATGTTGAACTTGAGCATAGGGTATATTGGGCGATGAAGATTTTGAACTTTGACATGCAAGCAGCAGGAGAAAAGTGATTGTTGCAACTTAATGAAATTGATGAATTTCGCAATACAGCTTATGAGAATGCTTGAATCTATAAAGCCCGCACTAAACATTGGCATGACAAACATATATTTAGACGTGAAGTTTAGGTAGACTAACATGTTTTATTATATAATTCTTGACTTCGACTCTTCTTAGGAAAGTTGCAATCTCGTTGGTATGGTCCTTTTACAATAACACAAGTCTTTCCATCTAGCGTGGTAGAAGTTATAACATCAGTCTGTCTTAAGGCTAATGGAAATTGGTATGTTTAGTGGCTTAGATTTGGCCATGCCAAACTTTTGTTGGATGGTTCAAATATATAAATATTATGAAAGAAAGAATCCTGATCATGACTCAAGTAATTCAATGTCAAAAAGAGATGCAGTAAACTAATGTTTTTTAGAAAGAACTTGATTGCAATACATGAAATGAACTTCTAAATTATCCTATTTCGATTGACAATAACAAGGATGATATCAACTTATGACTCCAATAATGATGACATAAAAGGAGAGAAGCAGTAAATTAGTGATAGAGCAAGGATATTATCAACTTATAAAAGGGAGTAAACTATACGAGAGAGCTTGTTTAAGGCCATACAATGATTTGAGAAAGAACTTGACTGCAATACCTGAAATGAACTTCTAAATAATCCTATTTTGATTTACAATAACAAGGATATCATCAACTTATGACTCCAATAATGATGACATAAAAAGAGAGAAGCAGCAAATCAATCGGTAGTTCTACGTGGCGTTGTTACACCAGATCTATAACAGAACAAAGTCTGTCCTTTGGGCCAATAGCCCGCAAATTCTGGTTTCTAGCCAATATTCACTTATCTGTCAAATACCAAAACCGAAAATCATATTTGAAAATAGTTTTTCACGATACCACCCGAAAACACGGCACTCTTGGCCTTTAAAGAGGGTGACCGTTGTGAGAAAACAATTTCATTTTAAAAAATCGATTTCGAAGGAAAAAAACAGGACCTTTCTGATGCACAGGATCCTTAGGCTTAAGGCAAGTGCAAAGCATACTTAGTTTAGAAAGTTAGAGGTGAGCGTATCATTATTAACCCAAATAATTTCCTTGATTCCTAGAAGAAAGAAGAAGTTTAGAGAAACATGATGCAAAGAAAACTTGAAAATATATTCCAAATTAACTACTGCCTTACAAAAGGATAGAGAGATCCTTATATAGAGATCTCGAGGAAGAAGAGATAAGGTGAGGCCCTTATCTTTTACAAAAGCAGAATGATTAAAGTACACCATGCCAAAACTAAAAAGGAAAAAGCATAAAACATACTTTAGACAAGACAAGACCCTTGTCTAATTATTAAAGCAAACTTTAAAAAAGTAAAAGCTAAAGATTCCCATGCGTGGTTGCAAAGTTGCAATCATGGAGTGGATGGGTAGTGTGATGGAGACACATCGCCAGTTTCTTTTTCATATTGGTGTTTGGCACGACGGATCTGTCTTTGATCAAGATAAGCTTCAGCTTGCAGATAGGCTTCTTCATCAGCGTTAGTCATTTCTTTTGGGGCCGATGTAGCAAGATAGTCTGGGTCTGTGACAGTGTAATGGGGATTTTTAGTATGGAGATGAGACTGGAAATCTTCTCATGGATCCTGAGCTTCTTGGAATAAGACGTTAGTGTAATCAGAACGTTGTTCCATGACAAGGATTCCTTGAGGACTGGAACTGGAACCCAGAGTACAAGTTTGTGTCTTTTAGACAATTTCTAAGGTGTGTGATGGTCCAACAGAGGTGTGGTGGATGTTTGTGGCAGGTGGCTGAACATTGTTGAGTTCCATTAGGTATGACTTGAAAACAGAGGTAACAAATGTATCATGGATGATGGTATAAGGATGAGGATAGGCTTTCCATTCATAGGCCATGTCTTATGTCTAGAAGTCTTTTGTTTCTGGGTGCTAGAAGTAAGGTCTATGAACGATGAAGACTGTAGTGAACATGTCTACTTCTTGTTCTGGCATCTTGTCTAATCCGTGAAAAGTACACATATTTTTTAGTTGTTTACGCCACCACATGAGTGGGGAATACCACTCAAGGAGAGTCCACAAAAGGTCTGGGGAGAATTCAAGAGTTGTGAGATGGCGGAGGACTTGTTGGATAGGGAAGACCAGTTTTGTAGCATACAGGGTAGTGAGGCACCACATGTACCATAACTCATCGTCGCAGATGGTTAAAGAAGAGAGGGTAAGACCTGTGAGAAATAGGTTTTCCATATATAGAGAAGGGAAACGATCAGGCTTTTTGCTTTGAACATTGAAGAAATACCGAAAAATGAATTTCTTTTCAAAGTCTTGGATCTGGTAGGCTGAATGAAAAGGAATGTTCATGGGGAAAGTTCTCTGGTTGAGAGCTTTGAAAGAAAGTTGACGGTTCATGACTATAACTGAGATGGTGTGAATGGAGGAAATAAGTGAGGGTTTATTTATGGCCAGATGAGTAAGGAAATCTGGGATGAGGTTCTGTTTGCCTTTTATGTGTTGGACAGTAAAATCATATTTCGTAAACCAGTTTTTGAGGATGAGCAACTGTTTGTCAGGGAGCAACTTATTTTTGAAGTCAAAGATTCGAGGAAAAGAGGAGTTATCCATGTTGATAAGGAATTTATGGCTGATTAGATGAAATTCAAACTTGTTGATTCCATACTTGACCTCTAAAATCTCTTTGTAGATCACATGGTAATTCTTTTCAGAGTATTTGAATTGTTCGCTTGCATGTGCACAGAAGTGACGTACACCATTTATCTCTTCAAGAAGGATGGCACTCCAGTAATCATCACTGGCATCAGTCTGTAGAATGCGTTGTCCAGTTGTGGGAATTCGGAGAGGAGGAGGTGACAGGGCTATCACCTTTAGTTGTTGGACAGCTTCTGTTTGTGCTGGTCCCTATGAAGGGCACTGTTTTCTGAGTAGGCGGGACATTTAGCTTGTGTGGATTGCAACTTTAGGGATGAAATCACGGACATAATTAAAAATCCCGAGGAATTATTAGATATACTTTTTGTTGAGATGTGTGTCCGGAAACTTTAATAATTAAGTTGCAATATGTAGACTAGGTTGATAATGGCTTCAACTTCTCAATCCTGCCACTCCTGTTACTCTTTCTTCTACTCTTTCTTTACCCAAATCCTGCACTTCTCATCCAGCCAATAAAATTGAAAACCTTGTAGAATACTCCTACATCCCTGAATCCGCCCAAATCAGTGAATCATTCTACCCTCTCATCAGTCCTTACCAACTGTACAAACGACCCAGTTCCTTTACCCGCAATATCCATACCCTCATCTCTACTAGACGACCTCACCCTAAGAAGTATATCCAGTCTTCTCGTCTGGATCAATGTGCTCTTCAAGCAACCTCTGCTGAGCAATATGTCACTCTGGAAATTCCCTCAGAGTTGATTTCAAACTGGAAACAAGAAGGTTATACCCATCTCCATCTTAGAGGAATCAGATTAATCCTTACCCTTCATGGGAGAAAATGATTACCAGTTACAGCCCGGCTTCCTATACTTAGTACCCGGTTCAAACAGTACCAAGATGCTGTTATTGGCACTGTTCTTACCACCCTTCATGCAGGAAGTGTTTTACTCACTTTCTACCCCAACTTTAACTTTTCTCTCCAAGACACCAATTTGCCCACAACCTTGAAAGTCCAAGTCCAAATTCAAGGTGCAGAATAAATCTCCTCTGCCAAGATAGCCACTCTCCATTATCAATTGGTCTATAGGCTTCAAAATCATGCCTTCGATCTACCTACTCCTGAACATCACTCTGACACCCTCATGGTCTTAGCTGAATCTGACCAGATTCCAACAATCATCCAGATCCCACGACAAATTCCTCGTCATGAGCTCATCAAGCTAATGCCTCTTGAATGGATCTCCAACTATGAACAGTTCCATAACAATACACCCCCAATTCAGACATCTGAAAGTATGTTTGAAAGACGACAAGATAGAACAGTCAGAATGACTTTTAAACCACCTCCCAGTGCTCCACAAGAGCCTCCTCGGCTCTCCTTCACCTACTCTTCAATGATCACAGCTGTGCAGAAAGCTCAAGAAGATCTGCCCATTACAGGGTTTAACTCTGAAGGCTACCCTATTTATCCAGCAAAGCTAAATGGTCATTTCTTATGGGATGCCCCTGGCTCAGGCATATGTGATCCCTCTTGTCCCTGCTGGGATGATTGGGAAGAGGACGATGATTATTTCAGGAAAAGGAAACCTAAAAAGAAAAAACCTCCAGTCTCATGTCAACAGAATGACCCCAAACCACCACAGAATCCTCCACCTTCACCAGCTCCATTACCTTTTTACAAAAAAGAACTCAAATGGATTGCAAAACATTGCAAATATGAGATTCCCTCATCAATCCCAAATCCAACACCACCACTGAGTTGTATGATGTTTTCATCTACTTCTTCAGACTACTCTTCTTCCTTTCCTCCTTTGGAAACCCACATAGATTCTCAACGAAATGTTGTGTCTAAACCTTTTATCCCTTCAGCCATCACCTCTACAGGACACCTTGAACCACCCAAACCTTTTGAATTAGTCCTCAACTGGCAAACCCAAAATGCCAGAGCACAGAATGATACTCTGTTGAATATCAATTCAAAAGTTGAAAAAACCAGTTTACGAACTGCACATCTTGAGACAAAGGTTGATTCCATCACTACACAAATGCAGCAGATCCATCAAAATCTTCAATCCAGAATTGCTCAACTCGATTCTGGGTTATGAACCATGCTTGCTCAACGCTATTATGGCCCAGAATTTAACCAAAAGGAAAGAGAGATCAGACGCTTGAAAGCTGAGCTTGACCAGATTGAATCAGAAAAACAACGACCTACTATTTTTACCATCTCACCATCTATCCCTTCCATAGGCCCAACTTATCATCCTTTTGCCTCCATGCTTTCCCCTATCCGATAGTATGAACCTTCCAAGTTATTTGGTATGACTCATACTCTTTTTCGAGACAATCCATTGCCACCATAACCTAAACCTAAACCAAAGCCTAAACCTCAACCACGACCAGTCACCACTCACCAACCTATTGTTTCCACTCCTGACCAACAATCCCCTGTTTATACACCAGCATCACCATCAGCACCTTCACCACCAGCTCCTTCTCAACCTCCTACCCAATCCAAGGATAAACAACCCTTGCACCAGTTCAGTGCCCACACAGTTGATCATACATCTACCACAGATGATCAAACTTTTGATTCAAATCTAGCTGTTTCAGATAGCTATACTGAGAAAGATACGGAATCTTCAGCATCCACTAGTGACTCTGAAAAGTCCTATGCTGATATCACCAAAATTCTGATGGCTCAGCCTGATCAAGGCCAAACCTCCCACACAGAACCATATGTTGACATCAACCTGATCATGCATTGATTTACATTGATGATATCTTACTTTTTTCAAGAACGCATGAAGAACATCACCAGCTGTTAACTCAGTTCTATGATATTGTCCAAAGTCATTGAATCATGTTATCAGCCAAGAAAAGCAACATTGCTACAGATACTATTGAATTTCTTGGAATGGTCATAAAAGACGGCCATTATCGGCCAGGAAAGCACATTGCCCAAGAGTTGCCTCACTTTCTAGATCAGCAACTATCCAAAAAGCAGGTTCAACAGTTTCTCGGCATCATTAATTACATCCGTGATTTCATTCCACATGTGGATCGCTACACTCGACACCTTTCGGCTTTATTGAAAAAGAAGCCCCCTGAGTGGAATGATGACCACACCACTGCTGTCACTACACTAAAGCAGATTGCGCAAAATTCGCCTCCCTTAAAGTTGATTGCTGACGGAAAGTGCATACTACAGACAGATGCAAGTGATGAATCATGGGGTGCCATCCTCCTCGAGGAAATCAATGGAAAAGAAAGCTTTATCGCTTACGCGAGTGGACATTTTTCTGACACACAAAAGCATTACCACAGTGTGTTCAAAGAAATCTTAGCGGTAAAGAATGGCATCAATAAATTTGAGTATCATCTGATTTGACACCATTTTCTTATCCGAGTGGACAGTTCAGCCTTCCCCAATATCCTCAATTTCAAAGGTAAAATTATTCCCGAAAAAATGTTACTCAAGTTAAAAGATTGGTTTTCCAAATATGATTTTTCGGTTAAGCATATAAAAGGGTCCCAGAACCTCATCCCTGATATGCTTTCCAGGCTCTCCAAACTAGAAAAACTTTTCACCGTGTTTTCCACAACCTACCATTTTCCAATCATCTCTATGGCTACTTCACTTCCCCCAGAAGCTCTCACCAAGAAAAACTTTCCCCTTGACAAAACCTTCCCCTCTTTGTCTTGTTTCATGAACCTTCCCTCTTTGTCTTGTTTCATGAACCTTCCCTTTTTGTCTTGTTGTCATGAACCTTCCCTCTTTATCTTGTTCCATGAACCTTCCCTTTTTGTCTTGTTGCATGAACCTTCCCCTTTTGTCTTGTTGCATGAACCTTCCCTTTTTGTCTTGTTGTCATGAACCTTCCGTCTTTGTCTTGTTCCATGAACCTTCCTTTTTTGTCTTGTTGTCATGAACCTTCCTTTTTTGTCTTGTTGTCATGAACCTTCCCTCTTTGTCTTGTTGTCATAGGTGTTCTTTGCTTTATGCTTTATGCTTTTGTAATGATGTAATCATGTATCTTTATCTTACTTTTGCTTTTGTAAACGAGATAGGGGTCCTATCCTATCTTCATGAGAATCCTCCTATATAAAAGATTCTCCCCTCACTTGTAAGATAAGAAGCTTTCAGAAATAAAACTCGTGTGTTCTCATAAGCTATGACTTTCTAAATTCTCTCCTCTCTCTCTGCAAATGAAGTTCTAAGCGAAAGAAACAAATCAAAGAATTAAATTTGTTCATTTTGAAAACTTAAGGAAGTATGCTCTGCACTTGCCTTCAAGCATGAATCCTGTGCATCAGAAAACTTATGATGATTTCTTAAATGGTTTGGTACCCTATTTAAAGACTAAGGAAAAGTCTATTTTGGGTTTTATAACCTTAAAAGAACTCGTTTTAGGTTTTGATCTCAGAGGTATATCGGCTGGAAACCAGAACGTGCGGGATATTGATCTGTTATAAGCCAGATCTGGTCCCTGAGGCAGATTCAGTTCTGCATCGATTTGGTAGAACAACGCCACGTACTCTTTATGGTATCAGAGCCATACTCGTCCTTGGAACCTTTTGTGTTTTCTAAACCCTTCGTCTTTCCACTCAAAATGGTATAATTTAAGCATACCAAGAAAGTCAATTGATTTGGTGGAAATGCTCATAGTTGGTTAACCATTCAAGAGGCATAAGTTTGAGCAAATCTTGTTTCTAGATTTGTTTGGGAATTTGGATGATGGTTGGAATTTGTATAAGGGAGTAAACCATACGAGAGAGCTTGTTTAAGGCCATACAATAATTTTCATAATTTGTAAATAAAGTCAGAATTATTAGAATCAACAAATCCATAGGGATGTTTCATGTATACTTCCTCAACACAATGTCCATTCAAGAAGCTATTGTTTATATTAAGTGGAAAGATGGGACATCCAAATTTATGTGCCAAACAAAGAACCCAGTCAAACAGTTATGGTTTTGATAACAAGACTAAACGTGTCTTGATAGTCAACATCAAGCTTTTGGTGAAATCTTTTAGCTATCAATTGTGCCTTATATTGATCAATTGAGCCATTGGGATACTATTTGATATGAAAGACTCAATTACAACCAACCTAAGTACCATTAGACATTAGAGCAACATATTTACTTTTATGGCAAGTCTGGGAAAGAGGTGCGTCAAAAAATTAAGTTTGGAAAAGGTCAATTTAAAAGTGCAGAATTGTTTAAATTTAAAGATTTTATTTTGAGATCGGGTTGTCATAAGATATGCTCAAGGCGGCTGTTTAGCTGTAAGAACAATGAGAATTAAGAAGATGTTAACATTGGAAGTAAGAAGTATTGAAGTTGGATCGGAGTATAAAGAAGTGTTGTTGTCAGGAAGATAGTATATAAGGCGATGGAAGATAATGGCATTGGCAAATAACTTGAGCATAAAGGGAAATCTTGTGTTATTATAAGACTAGTATCATTAGGGACCATAGAAATAGTTGAGGACAGTGCAGACTATTTGACTTAGAATACTAAAAAAAATGAAGAAAGCCATGAGAATCTCGAAGTTGGCGGGCCTAGTTGCTCATTGGAAATATGACTCTTATAAGGGAAAACGAATTTGAAAACTCTAGAAATAAAGGTTTTTCCTGACATTATCTCTAGACATTTATAGCATTTTGCTGGGTACAGTAACTGAGGAAGACACAGGGCGAGGATCTTGGTTTAAGTTTATATGGTCTAAATCAGGCGAAGTATAAAGAACTACAGACTCATAACTTGGCATAATTATAACTTGGCATAATTAGGATGTGGGAAATTATCCACCGTCCACCCGTTTTTTCACTGTTTTTCAAAAATACACAATTCTTTTTTTTTTGGCTGGAATCCACCTGAAATTACATTTCTTTTCACTTTTCTACTTCCGTTTGGAGACCGTTATAACTTTGCTAACATCATAAGGGTAAAATTGTCATTTTACAACGACACAGTGGTGGATAGGTGTAAAACAATACAACTTCGAGTGGAGGTCAGCAAAAAAAAATTAAGAATTGTGTATTTCTGAAAAAATACGAAAAAAATAAGTGATCGATGGATAAATTATCTTTTATATTTGAGGGTAAAAAAGTCATTTAAGTAATATTCCGTTAATTTCCTTAATGGATTCCAAACGGAAGTGGAAAAGTGAAAAGAAATGTAACTTCAGGTGGATTCTAGCAAAAAAAAAAAAAAAGAGTTGTGTGGATAATTTCCCTTAGGATGTTCTCTAAAAATTTTTTTAAAAGAACTTTCCATGGAAGTAATTTTAGAAGGCAATCAGTTAATGAGATAAACCTCAATTTGAAATGTAAAGGTCTAGAACTTTAATGGTTGTGAGATAGATTAAGCCAATTTTGATAATATATTGATGTCGACATTCTACTATACCATTGTGTTGAGGTGTATATGATGGGGTAGAAAAATGTAAAATTCCAGTTTGTTTGACATACTTACCACCCCTATAAGTGAATATGGAAATAATGTTTGTATTTAAATAATTTTCAACAATTGTTTTTAAGCACACAAAGATAAAAAACATATCTTAAGGGATAGAAACATACATACTTTGTAAAATGATCAACAAAGATTACGTAGTACTTAAAATTATCAATTGAGGTTACAGACCAAGGCACCAAATATTATACCAGATCAATTCCAACAATCTAGTACTATAAGGTACAACTTTCTCGCTTGAATATAATAGAATTAAGTTTTAGGCTAACAAATCCCTTTAAGTATTAAAATAATAATGATATAAAATATTTATTACAATTACATAAACAATTACATAAGAAATGATGCAATAAGAGATATTTATAGAAATATTTATAAATTCTAAAATTTACAAAGATACTTATGGAATGATAGATCTCAACCATTAATCAAAAGTTATGGTAGCAAAATCCTAACCATTCATTAATTTTAGGGGAATCTTATACGTACCCCTACCCGTTCCAGTTTCCATATAACCTTAGAAATTCTATCTTCTTCTATTCTAAGTTATAACATCAAAATATTGAGAAATTCTCAAATTAGCGACGGTCTAGAGAAGTTAGGCTTAAAAGGTAAGTAACACTTCAACTGCAATCTAAGGATAAAGGCTTTTTTTAATATTGATATGGTTGGCTATACTACCTATATTGTGGTATTTTCTTATTTAAATCTTTAAATGATCGACTATGCTGCCTATATTATGATATTTTTATACTACACTACGATGTTTTTATTTAATCGTGATATGGTCGGCTCTGCCGCCTAAATTAAAATTACGTTTTTATCTAATCCTTATATACTACCACCTATATTATAGATTTTTTATGGTTGGCTTTGTTGTATATCTAAGAACTTTACACGTTACAACATAGGTAACATTGAACACATGTGTCTCATGTTAACATTACTTTAAAGAATGTATTTTAAAAATGAGTTTTAAAAAATGGATTATTGTAATACCAAGGTGGCAAATTTTCCAAAAAGAATAAGCCTCAAGGATAAGTAGAGCATAATCTTTTAGGGATGGCAATAAGTAATGCCCAAACAATCAACTATTATTCTAGGAATGAGGGTATGTTGTTTTAAAGAATGAATAATGCTAACAATGTAGTGCGACATACCAACGGCCTTAATAAAGTTGTTTTATATTAAGGTCATCTATGTGCAAAATAATTAATACTTGCGTCAAACTGTTATCTTACTGGGCATTAGCTTATGTAATCCTTACATTTTAGGTAATGATAAGTAGGTCATGCTAGCACCAAGTCAAAACTGAGATGAAGTGCATATGAGCATATCAAACCTTGGGAATATGATGAGCTTAGCTGTGTTTCTATAAAAAAAAATAATAAATAATCTTAAGTTCATTTATGTAATAACAAAATTTTTGAAACATATTCTAGGGAATCCCTAGGTGTCTCTTATATTTGTAACAAAGTTTTTACTTGTCATGTAAAACTTTTTAAGAATCTGTATTTATATTAAAAAGCTATGACATTTTAAATATTTCGAAATTAATCACCTTATTTTAGTTATAAAAGTAGGGCATTACTAATTTGGCATTAGAGTCTAAGGTTTAAAATGATTCTGTAAGTTGTGCATATGCACAAGTCAAGGGGAGGGCAACAATTTAGTTTTTAAGAAATAATTTAGAATTACGATAATTATAAATCTTACATTTGATTTGTGTGGCATGAAGAAGTTAGATAAAAGAACATATTGAGATGTTAACTGCTAAAGTTAACATGAACAAAAGGACGAGAGAAACTGTAAGAGAATAATCTATAATTGATGGACTTACAGACTTATGGCACGACTTTTGGAAAGGGATATTAGAAGAGATGAACATGCTTTGGAAATGCAAATTGCAGGGAGCGAATTTAGAAGATAAATCCACCCATATTCGAAGAAAGTGTTGATCCTATTGCAGCAGACTAATGGTTACGAACTATGGAAAGAATAATAGAAGTAGCCAAAGTACCAGAAAAAGAAAAAGTCACTTGTGTCTCTTTTATGCTACGATGAGCTGCATAATATTGGTAGGACTTTATTAAACGATTCCATAATAAAGCAACGATGCAATTGAGGGAATTTAAAGAACACTTTTATAACAAATACTTCTCAGAGACTATTCGCTAACCAAAAGAAGAGAATTTGCTTATTTATAGCAAGGAAATATGTTTGTGCTAGAGTACACCAGAAAATTTGAGGAGCTCTCTCGACACACCCTACATATAGCTGCAAAAAAAGACTTGAAAAAGAACCAGTTTATGCAAGGATTGTGCAAAGGTATCGTGAAAAATTAAATGTTGTTGAGGTTCATGATGCTTCCTCCAATGAGCTAATCGAACAAGCAAATGAAGAAAAGAAGAAAGAAAAACCAAGGAATAAAAGAACTGTAGACCAAGAGAATTTTGTAACTAATCACAGAAAACAACACTCAAATAACAACAAGAGAAAGGGAATACCAACGACCTAGGATCAAAATAAAATCAAGCACGCAAAGAATCATTAGATTGAATTCTTACAAAAGCCAAGTGTAATCAAAGCGAAAGAACTCACCCTGGGGAATGTCAAGAACATGTTTCAACTGTGGAAAAGAAGGACACTTCATCAAGGACTATCCAGAGAATGGTGCAAAATAAGAAAAGGTTAATGCTCGAGTATTCATACTTACCAAAGCAGATGCAGAAAGAAACCCCATAGTAATATCAGGTGAACTATCTATTTCCAAAACTTATGCATATATGCTAATAGACTTAAGAGCTACACATTCATTTGCTTCACAACAATCATTAGAAAAATAAAATAAAAAATTCTAATATAATAAATAGTCCTTTTGGTGTCATGGTACCCTCCACCACTAGAGCCAGCAGAGCCACCCCATGCCACTGATCCACCATCCTGCACCAGCTAGCCAGCACAAAACTGGAAACCACATTTAAACAGAAAATTACAAATAGATTACTTCCGCTACTTTTTGGCTAGTAGCTATAACCTTGGTTGTGTATTACCCCATCCAATGGTCATTGAAGCATCCAATCATTCTCAACGAAGAAGAAGAAACAAGAATAGGTAAAATCAGACACCCAACACCGATTTAGCCGACCATTATGAATACCCACAATTGTCGACACCATCATCTTTGGAAAAACCCCCAAATCTTATTTCTCAGCCATCAAATGAATCTAATCATCAACAATAGCCATTGCCAACCACAAATAACCAATCACTGCCGCAATATATACCACTGCCGCTACATAAGCCAATGTCAATGCAACGTCTGCCATAATCCACCAACTTAGCCACTGTCACTTTTCCTAACCATCGAAGCTCACCCCACTTGACATAAGTCGATCACGTAGCCCACACAACAACCCAAAGCAACCGCCATCAACTGTGAACTACTGCCAACCAGTCTGCCATCACCGACCAGCTCGCCATTGCTGACCATGCAAAGTCATTCTAAGCTGTCACCAATCATGCAATGCATGATGAAGGCAACCAAGTCTAATTGAGTGTGCTCTAGCTCTTGTGACCGATCCGATGGAAACTTAAATAGGATCTGAATATACCTCATCTCACATGCTTAAGACAGTTTTGTCCTCAATCTCATCAGCAATCCTAGGAGTTCTTCTGAAAAGACCTCAGGAAATTCGTTCACAACTGAAATATCTTCCAACTTTGGCCTTGGCTCTTCTATTTCGACAACAACACTTGCCAAGTATCCTTCACATCTTCCCTTTAATAGTCTGGCTACTTTTAAGGTAGAGATGACAAGTAATATTTTCTCTTTGCAACCTCTTTTAAAGGTAAGTAATTCCTTTTGTGGTGGTCGAAAAGTTACTTCTCTTTTCTTACAATCTATTTGAGCATGGTGCTTTGACAACTAATCCATACCAAGAATTATGTCATCGTCATGCATCTTGAATATTATTAGGTCAACACATAGTTTATGACCACTAATGTTGACCTTGCATGCTTTAACTAATTGTCTTGAATTCAACACTTCACCAAATGGCACCATGACACTAAAATGCCTATTTATTATATCAAGTACCTTTTTGATTTTCCTAATGAATGCTGGTGAGGCAAATGAATACGTAGTTCCTGAGTCTATTCAAACATGTGCGGGAGTTTTGGAGATAAATAATTCAACTAATATGACCAAGAGGTTTCCTTTCATATCCGCTTTGGTAAGTGTAAATACTCGAACATTAGCCTTTTCTTATTGTGACTATTATCTGGACAATCCTTGATGAAGTGTCCTTCTCTTCCACATTTGAAACATGTTCTGGTATTGTCTACCACATTGATTGTACTTTAGCTTTTATAGGAATTTCTTTTGATGATTCTTTGGGCGTTCCCTTTCTCTTGTTGTTATTTAAGTGTTGTTTTCTGTAGCTAGCCAAAAATTTCCCCTAGTCCACACTTGTTTTATTCTTTCATTTTTCCTCCATCTTTTCTTCATCTGCTTGTTCGATTACCAAGGCTTGATCGCTGAGTTCGTTGAAGGAAACATCACGAACCCCAGCCACCTTTAAGTCTTTTACGAGGTCTTTGCGTAATCCTTGAATAAAATGGTCTTTTTTCAAGTCTTCTATTGCAGCCATATGAGGGACGTATCGAGAGAGCTCATTAAATTTTCGGATATATTCTAACACAGACATCCTTCTTTACTGTAAATAAACAAATTCTCTTTTTTTAGCTAAGCGAAATGTCTCAAAAAAATATTTGTTATAAAAGTGTTCATTAAATTCCTTCAACTACATTATTGCTTTATTATGGCATCGTCTGATAGAATCCCATCAGTATTCTGCCACTCCTTGTAGCATAAAGGAGACACAAGTGACTTTTTCTTCTTCTAGTACTTTGACTACTTCTATCATTTTTTCTATGGTTCGTAACTATTGGTATGCTGTAATAGGATTTATACCTCCTTTGAATATAGGTGAATTTAATCTTCTAAATTCACTCCCTATATTGTGCATTGTCTAAGCATGTTCATCCCTTCTAACTTCCTTTTTCAGGAGTCATGCTATGATGTCTGTAAGTCGATCAACTGCAGATTGTTCTCTTAAAGTTCCTCCCGCCCTTCTTCTTTTGTTACCCCAACACTTGACATCTTAACGAGTTTTCAATCTAATTTCTACGTGTTAGACAAATCAAACATAAGATTTTCAATTAAGCTAGTTCCAAATTCTTACTAAAAAGCCTACCCTTTGTTCTTCCCTTAGCTTGTGCATATGGACGGTCTACAGAATTGCTTTAAACTTTTGGCTCTAATACTAAATTTGTAACACTCCACTTTTATAACAAAAATAAGGTGAACTATTTTTAAAATATTTGAAATCTCATTACTTTTAATATAAATATAGATTTAAAAAGAATTTACATAAACTTAAGATATAAAAACTTCATTACAAAATATGGGAGGCACACATGGATACTACATAAATAAACTTATGACATTTATGTTTTGATAGAAACACAACTGAGCCTATCATAAAACCCAAGGTTTGTTATGCCCATATGCACTTCGCCTCAGTTGGGACTTACGGCAGCTTGCCCCACTCATTGTTACCTGCAATGTAAGGACTACATAAACTATTGCCTAGTGAGATAACACTTGATGCATGTATTAATTTTTATGCATGTAGATGACTACAAAGCTAGTACTTTTATTTTTTATAACAACATGCCCTTTGGCCTAATTAGTTGATCTTTTGGGCGTTACATGTCACTGTCCCTAAAAGATTACTTTTTACTTAGCTTTGAGGGCTTGTCCTCTTTGGAAACTTAGCCACCTAGTAGTACAACAACATACTTTTTCAAAATTCTTTTTAGAACGTCTTCTTTATAAAGTAACCATGAAATGCATGTGTTATGTGTAACTTATGTCATAACATATAAAGTTCCTAGATGTACAATAGTGCCAACACACAAAGCTATTTAAAGACAACAATCATTAATATGGGCAGCAACACCGTCCATATAGAGACTAAACAAAATGTGATTATAATATAGGTGGCAAGTAAAAATTGACAAAGTAAGCAGCATAGCCGACCATATAAAGATTATATAAGAAAATTACACAATGTAGGCCACATAGCCAACCATATAAAGATTAGAAAAGAAAATATCACAATATAGGTGGCATAACCGACCATATAATAATTAAATAAAAAATCATAATATAGATAGCATAACCGACCATATAAAGATTGGTTAATAAATAATCACATCATAGTAGCCATCACAATATAAAGAATTATTTAAAGCTGAATTAAGTATAAAAATAAAATTTTCCGTACATTGCAGTTGAAGTGTTACCTACCTCTTATCCTTAACTTCTCTAGACTCTCCTATCTTAAGGATTTCTCTACTATTTGATGTTAATACTTAGAAAAAAAGAATAGAATTTCTAAAGTGATATGGAAAATGAAAGCGCTAGGGGGCATTTATAGGATTTCCTACTAATGGATGGTTAGGATTTTGCCACCATAATTCTGTTGGAAAAATATGCTCTTTAAAAGCATATGTGTTTATTTGTAATAAACATTTTTTCTGATTAATAAAATTAATGAGGTATTTTATTCAAATATCTTAATTGCATTAATATTTGTATTAAAGTTCATTTAATCATATTATATGTATTTATGTGATCAACATGTGGATTCACAGAAGACATAAATACAAGTTATCTTATGATTAAATAAATTTAGTTCGCAGTTGATAAATAAAGTTGGGCACTTTATTTAGGTATAGACTGTAATAAATTCATTGAATGATTTGTCTTAATCATGTATGAATTTATTGATGTAGTACGATTACATTGAACAAGATCACATATGAGATTTAATTAACTTTGTAATAACTGTCAAACTTATTAAATCTCATAGGCGTTGATTTTACTGTAATCTTAATCTTGAGTTAATTATGATTTCATGATTGTAATTGTTATTCCATTTGAGTTACCAATGGGCACGACACATCCTTGTGGTCAAGATTACCCGGTATCTTGGTGGGAGCAATTATGGGTATTGGAGTTATGGATTAACAATATATAATTTGTACAACACATCTCTTGATAGGTTTTCGGCACTTGATCATAGAATTCTCTGGCCAGAGTGTGTCAACATATTTAGTATGTTGAAAATGATCATTAGAGAAAACCAGTACGGATCAAGGAATAAGATGTTATTAAATTGATTGGACAATTGAGATATCAATTTAATTAACGATGTGGTACAAAGGATTGTGCAGTAAAGAAATCAATGTGGCTTGGGACGAATTATTATTCGAGCATACAATTATGGAAGTCAGTTCCAATCTTTTAGTGGAGTAGATTTGGAATTAAATAATTGGGCTAGTTTAATTACAAGCCTAATTATTGTAGCCACTATTGTATGTTCCCAAATGATCCCCGGGTTAGCTCATTTAATTGACTGCACCACTACTGGATTAATAAGCAAGATAACTAGCTATTTGGGTCAAAAGCCTAATTATATCATTTAGTGGGAGGCTTCATTTAATTAGCTTATGTGTAAGGGGCCTTATGTTATTTTACATGGTGGGTCCCCTATTAAATGAAAAGTAACGTGAGTTTTAAAAAATGCATTATTTGGAGCCTAGGGTTTTCACTAAAGGGAGATATATATAAAGCTTATTTTCTCTAAAGAAGAAAGAGAAGCCACTTTATACAGATCGGAGAATAAGATTTTTCTCTCTATTCTTGTTGAGAGAAAAATTTTCTCGTGCTAGTTGCTTTAGTAGTGATAAAGGCGCCCACACGTCAAGTGCAGATCGAACCTGAGTCATAACCTGGAAAATCATTGGTGACAGTTCATGATCTAACAAGCGTGGTGGTGACGAATCGTGATCTAGGAGCCTAAATCACTTCAGCGGAAAAAGCCAACTCGGATTTTCAAGGTACGATTTCTAGATTACAAATTCCTATATATTATATGAGAGCGGTCCTTAAAAGGTTTTATAAAAATTTAAAAACCTAATTTTTCCCCAACAAATTCTTGATTAATGGCTGAGATTTATCCTTCCATAAATATCTTGGCAAGTTCTTGAATTCCTAAATATTTCTACAAACATCTTTTATTACATCATTGCTTATGTCATCACTCATGACATCATTACTGATGAGAACCATCAAGGGAATACCATTAAAGCTGAAGTGATCCTTTGCACATTCATGGAGGCCCAATTACAAGAGCTAGAGCCAAAAAAATGCAAGCTGCATTAAATGGATTAATTGAGAAAATATGGATTGAAAATGCAATTCAAGATGCAAGACATCATGAATTGAGCTTGGAGAGAAGACAAGGCATTGTGGGCATTATTCAAGCTATTGGGCAGCCAAAACACAATTTGGATCAAATGCAGAAAGGGAAAATTCGGAATACATCTGGTATTGATTGAGTCAGAATTAATGTGCAAGCTATATACCGTTGGAAAGATAATTAAGTTAGCTTTCCAATGCATTTTACAGAGCTGGATTTGGAGTTCTCTAGAAGGAGTTATGATCAATTTATTACAGCTTGTTTAGGCTTGGGAATTCAAACGACTCCTTTGATTATTCAACTTCATTTATTTGTTTTGTGTCAAGTTTATCAATGTGTTAGATAAGTCTATCATTAATAATAGTGGGTTGGTGACGACTATTAAAGCACCCTTTGACAAACCTATACTTGGAGGGTTGTTCCAATGTTTCCATTTGTATTTTTAGGATCTTGGGTTTTTTTAGCCTATTTAAACTCAACAACCTTGCTATGTATGATAATTAAGAGATTAATGTTATTTGAATTTGAAATATTATTTTTTCTTTGGTTCTTTTGAGAACTAGTGAACTTATCAAGAATTTGCATTCTTGTGGCGTTCCAAATTTAGACTTATCACTCACCTTCTCATCTATTTCTTGAGTGTGGCGTCAATATCATTCTCTAGACCTTTGGTTCATGTTTTTCTTAAGCATTGGGTCAAGGTTTTGTTTGTCATAAATCTGTTTAGAACTTTCTTGGGAAGTTAAAACTATAATTTAAGTGTGAATTTCAAAGTTTCATTGTGGGGTTTCGTATCAATTACTCTAGAATTTACTATCATAAATATTTTATATTATTATTATTATTATTATTTTAATACTTAAGGGGATTTGTTCGCTTAATATTAACTCTACCATATTCAAGGGAGAAAGTCGTACCTCACATATAGCATTCGATTTATTGAAATAATTATTTGGTCCTACAGGAAAATAATTATTTCAATAATTATATGGAATAAAATAGTATATTATGTTTAATAAAAATATGTGTAGAAATTCCTTAGGCCCACATATATGGAAATTTTCTATAGTTTACATATTTATTAATAAAGATATAAGTAAATTCCATAGGTTTGTGTAACCTATAGAATGGTTAGAATTTACTAATAACATAACATTTGTTAATTTATAATTCTAATTTTGATTTCATAGCATTAGAGAATATTTCCTTGCTTCACAGTTATTTCTAGCTATTAACATAAGTTAGTGATCCATATAATGTTCTAATGCTTAATGAAGTCAATTATTCTGATTGGAAAGAAAAGATTGTTTTTAGTTTGGATTGGAGTTGGCAAAATGGGCCACCAAGTCATGTTCGTGTCGTGTCAGCTTCGCGTTGTGTCAATTTTAGGTCAACTCAAATATGACTCATTTAATATTCGTGGCAAAATATTGAGATCTAACCCGATATGAAATATAAACGGGTTACCCAATAACCACCTTAATATCTATATATTTAACAAAATTTTCACAGACACACAAAATTTATCAATATTCTAAAATGTACATATCTACCAATATATTACATACGTACCCTATTGAAGTTTGATTATATATATGCAAATAATATTATATATCGATATTATAAAATATACTTGTCGATCAATATGTTTCACGTTTATACTATTGAAGTTCTAAATCTAAATAATATTTTATAAATGAAACACTGTGTATATATTCATGCTTAAAAAAATAAAAAATAAAAAGAGAGAATCATGTGCAATATTTGAGTTTTAATGACAAGAACCTACAAATTATTTAAAAATAGAAAATATAATCGTGTCACTAATTAAATAAATGGGTCAAGAACTTTAACCCTAAATTGACACGGGAAAAAATGTGTCAACCCAAACCTAATTCATTTAATAATCGTGTCAAATTTAATGACCCATACGTATGGATTTAATAATCGTGTTGTGTTTATTCGTGTCGTGTTCATGTCGGATAATTGAGTCATGTCAAATTTCACTATCTCTACTTTGGGTTGTATGGATTTTGATTTGGCATTTCATGTGGAAGTGTTTTACTTACTTTCTGCCCAAATCTTGCACTTCTCATACAGCCAATAAAATTGAAAACCTTATCGAATATTCTACATCCCTGAATCCGCCCAAATCAGTGAATCATCCTACCCTCTCATCAGTCCTTACCAACTGTACAAACGACCCAGTTCCTTTACCCGTAGTATCCGTACCCTCATCTCTACTAGACGACCTCACCCTAAGGAGTATATCCAGTCTTCTCGTCTGGATCAATCTGCTCTTCAAGCAACCTCTGCTGAGCAATATGTCACTCTGGAAATACCCTCAGAGTTAATTTCCAACTGGAAACGAGAAGGTTATATCCATCTCCATCTTGGAGGAATTCGCTTAATCCTTTCCCTTCATGGAAGAAAAGGATTACCAGTCACAGCTCGCCTTGCCCTCCTTGATACTCGCTTCAAACAGTATCAAGATGCTGTTATCGGCACTGTCCTTACAACTCTTCATGCAGGAAGTGTTTTACTTACTTTCTACCCCAACTTTAACCTTTCTCTCTAAGACACCAGTTTGCCCACAACCTTGAAAGTCCAAGTCCAAATTCAAGGTGCAGAACAAATCTCCTCTGCCAAAATTGCCACTCTCCATCATCAATTGGTCTATAGGCTTCAAAATCATGCCTTAGATCTACCCACTCCTGACCATCACTCTGACACCCTCATGGTCTTAGCTGAATCTGACCAGATTCCAGCAATCATCCAGATCCCACGACAAATTCCTCGTCATGAGCTCATCAAGCTTATGCCTTTTGAATGGATCTCCAACTATGAACAGTTCCATAACAATTCAGCTCCAATCCAGACATCTGAAAGTATGTTCGAAAGGCGCCCAGATGGCACAGTCAGAATGACTTTCAAACCACCTCCCAGTGCTCCACAAGAGCCTCCTCGGCTCTCCTTTACCTATTCTTCAATGATCACAGCTGTGCAGACAGGTCATGAAGATCTGCTTATTACAGGGTTCAATTCTGACGGCTACCCTATTTACCCCGTCAAACTCAATGGCCATTTCTTATGGGATGCCCCTAGCTCCGGCATGTGTGATCCCTCTTGTCCCTGCTGGGATGATTGGGAAGAGGACGATGATTATGTCACAAGAAAAAGGAAACACAAGAAAAAGGAAACCCAAAAAGAAACAACCTTCAGTCTCCTGTCACCACAGTGACCCCAAACCTCCACGAGATCCTTCACCTCCACCAGCTCCATTACCCTTTTACAAAGAACTCAAATGGATTGCAAAACATTGCAAATCTGAGATTCCCTCACCAATCCCAAATCCAACACCACCACCGAGTTGTATGATGTTTTCATCTACTTCTTCAGACTACTCATCCTCATTTCCTCCGTCTAAACCCTTTATCCCTTCAGCCATCACCTCTACAAGACACCTTGAACCACCCAAACCTTTCGAATCAGTACTCAACTGGCAAACCCAAAATGCCAGAGCACAGAATGATACTCTGTTGAATATCAATTCAAAGGTTGAAAAAATCAGTTTACGAACTGAACATCTTGAGACAAAAGTTGATTCCATCACTGCACAAATGCAGCAGATCCATCAAAATCTTAAGTCCAGAATTGCTCAACTCGATTCTGAGTTACGAACCATGCTTGCTTAACGCCATTATGGCCCAGAATTTGACCAAAAGGAAAGAGAGATCGGACGACTGAAAGCCGAGCTTGATCAAATTGAATCAGAAAAACAGAGACCTACCCTTTTTACTACATCCCCTCCGATCCCTTCCATCGGTCCAACTTATCATCCTTTTACCTCTATGCTTTCCCCTATCCAACAATATGAACCTTCGAAATTATTTAGTATGACTCATACTCTTTTTCGAGACAATCCATTGCCCCCACAACCTAAACCTAAACCTAAACCTAAGCCAAAGCCTAAACCTCAACCACGACCAGTCACCATTCACCAACCTGCTGTTTCCACTCCTGACCAACAATCCCCTGGTTATACACCAGCATCACCATCAACACCTCCACCACCAGCTCCTTCCCAACCTCCTACCCAATCCAAGGATACACAACCCATGCACCAGTTCAGTGCCCATACAGTTGACCACCCATCCACTACAGATGATCAAACTTCTTATTCAAATCTAGTTGTTTTAGATAGCCATACTGAGACAAATACAGAATCTTCAGCATCCACCAGTGACTCTGAAAAGTCTTATGCTGATATCACTAAAATCCTAATGGCTCAGCCTGATCAACCTGATCAAGGCCAAACCTCTCACACAAAACCATATGTTGACATTCCTTCTGAAGTTGACGAAGAAATGCCTGAATTCTTTGCCTTAAACCAACCTCTTCCAGCCCAAGCCGAGACCGGTCCAAAATCGTCAAATGGTCCATGGTTCACATTTGATGATCTTCCATCTTCTAAATGGCGTGATCGGCTTAATGAAATGTCTGCTTGGCTTGATTTACAAATGTTAAGACCAGGAGCTACAACTCAATCAGTCCTTAGAGAATTTGCCACTCGATTTACAGGAGCCCTAAGAGATTGGTTTGATTCTTTAGGCCAATATAGACAATTACAGTTTGTTCAATTGCCAGAAGTCCCAAGTGTCCTTGCAGTTATCCATGATCAATTCCTTGGAGACCCCTCTGCAGTTTTTGAAGCTGCAAGACGAGATTATCTCAACATGATATGCTGCTCACTCAATGGTAAGGATCTTGACTTCCATTATAAAAGAATGTCCCTGCTGTTTTATAAGCTTAATGGATTCAATGAGCCGATATTAAAGCATGTTTTTCTGGCTTCCCTTCCTGATGAACTCCAACCAGACATACAGAGACAACGTTGTTCATCCAATCTTGTCCTTGACAACATCTCTCTTGGCAAAATCTTTCAACTTGCCAAAACTTTTCTTGACAAACTCTGTGAGCAGAAACAATTTTTCAAAGAACTGTTGAAAGATTGAGAACCATTTAGGAGTGTCTGCAAGAAGCCCTATTTGCAGATCAAATGCAAACAGAAGAAGGATTGTGATTGCAGTCCTAAAAAGAAAAGGCATTTTTCGAAAATTCAAACGTCCGGAATATTCATCTAAGCCTTGCAGGTCCAAAAAGCCCTACAGATTCTTCAGAAAGAAGTCATCCTCATCCAGAGAATTTAAACGGAGAAAATCAAGCAGATGTTTCATCTGCAAAAGAAAAGGACACTATGCCAAGGATTGTCCTAACAAAAGGGAAAAATCTATCAGACTGGTTTAACGTCTCCAAGCTACCACAGATTACTCCCCAGAAAAGGAAGAACTGGAATTCTATTTCTCTGAGCAAGATGAACCCAATGATGAAACAGTGTTCGCACTACATAATTCTTCTGATGACTCGGACAGTGATCAGTCACAAGTGATTTTTCACCAACAGTTGCTGTCTCTGGATACTACTGTTCTTATACCTTCCATCAAACTCCAGATATTACCCACAAAATTCCAAAGGCCCATTCCAACAATTGGTCTTATAGATACTGGAGCCCAACGCAGCATGTTGAATCCGTATATTCTTCCACCAGAATATTGGGCAGAATATGAGGAACATTTCAAAGCTGTCAATGGCAAATTGTTCACCACCTCTTTGATTACCAAAAAATCCATTGGTATTCAAATTTTTCCAAACAGTGTCATTTGGACCAAAGTTATTGGTTCAACCCTTTCTAATAAGGATATCTTGTTAGGTTTTGACATCCTTCACCAGATCAAACACCTCCAAATCATTCCCACTGGAATCCGAGTCAAGTCCATGTTCAAACCTTTCACAAACATTCTGAAACTCTACAATCTGTCTGAAACCCCCCAGCCCTACCAGGACATTTCAACCAAACTCTTGTGTTTGTGTCCAAATTCCCATTCTCAATTTACCCATCCAAACTCATTGTGGCAAAACAAGTCCTTCTTCATTAAGTTATCTTTCAAACTAAATGAAGATGTTAATCCAACCAAAGCTACCCATCCAGGAATGAGTCCTTCTGACATACTCCTAGCCCAACAGGAATGTTCGCAATTGTTAGCCCAAGGTCTAATTGAGCCCACAAATTCTCAATGGGCTTGCCAATCCTTTTATGTTGAAAAACATTCTAAAATTGTCCGAGGAAAGAAACGCTTAGTCATTGACTATCAACCATTAAACATGTTTTTGCAAGATGACAAGTTTCCTTTGCCTCGACGACAAAGCATGTTTACTTTTCTCAACAATGCCCAGATCTTTTCAAAATTTGATTTAAAATATGGTTTTTGGCAATTAGCCATTGAACCCTCTGAACGATACAAAACTGCCTTTTGTATCCCCAATGCCCACTTCCAATGGACAGTCTTACCCTTCGGTCTCAAAACTGCCCCATCCATATTCCAAAAATCCATGATCCAAATCTTCCAGCCTATCCTGCATCATGCATTGATTTACATTGATGACATCTTACTTTTTACAGGAACGCATGAAGAACATCACCAGCTGTTAACTCAGTTCTATGATATTGTCCAAAGTCATGGAATCATGTTATCAGCCAAGAAAAGCACCATTGCTACATATACTATTGAATTTCTTGGAATGGTCATAAAAGACGGCCATTATCAGCCAGGAAAGCACATTGCCCAAGAGTTGCTTCACTTTTCAGATCAACACCTTTCCAAAAGGCAAGTTCAAAAGTTTCTTGGCATCATCAATTACATCCGTGATTTCATCCCACATGTGGACCAACACACTCGACACCTTTGGGCTTTATTGAAAAAGAAGCCCCCATAGTGGAATACGGACCACACCACTGCTGTCACTACACTAAAGCAGATTGCGCAAAATCCGCCTCCCTTAAAGTTGATTGCTGATGGCAAGCGCATCCTACAAACATATGCAAGTGATGAATCATGGGGTGCCATCCTCCTCGAGGAAATCAATGGAAAAGAAAGCTTTATCGCTTACGCTAGTGGACATTTTTCTGACACGCAGAAGCATTACCACAACGTATTCAAAGAAATCTTAGCGATAAAGAATGGCATCAAAAAATTTGAGTATCATCTGATTGGACACCATTTTCTTATCCAAATGGACAGTTCAGCCTTCCCCAATAATCTCAATTTCAAAGGTAAAACTGTTCCCGAAAAAATGTTACTCCGGTTAAAAGATTGGTTTTCCAAGTATGACTTTTCAGTTAAGCATATAAAGGGGTCCCAGAACCTCATCCCTGATATGCTTTCCAGACTCTCCAAACCAGAAAAACTTCTCACCATGTTTTCCACAACCTACCACTTTCCAATCATCTCCATGGCTACTTCACTTCCCCCAGAAGCTCTCACCAAGAAAAACTTTCCCCTTGACAAAAGTTTCTCCTCCGTCTTTGCCATCCAAGAGTTTGCCCGCAAAGCTGTTTTTTGCTTTTTTATGAAAGCCTATCTTATGGCAGATTCATTTCCATTTTCTACCTTCCACCCAGAAAATTTGTTCCTTACCGGTCTCACCCTTGACCCATCCAGAGACATCATAGAAGACGAGTTATGGTACCTATGGTGCCTAACTGTTCTTTATGCAACCAAACTCATCCTACCCATCACTCCCACTCTAGAACATCTCCTCAACCCTGACAAAGCCACCTCCCTCACCTGGACTTTACTTGAATGGTTTTCTCCCATTCCATGGTGGAGAAAGAAACTACAGCAATTGTCAGAAATTTACAATCTTGAACGAATGCCTGCTTCAGAAGCACGACTGTTTACCTCAGTATTTATCATACATAGGCCATACTTCCAGCATCCAGATACAAATCTTTTCTGGTCTCAAGACCAAGTCTATGAATGGTTTACTGCACCACACCCAGCTATCATTGACAACAAAATCCAAACCACCCTGCACAACTACCTCTGTCAACTAAACCACCAGACTCCGCCACACAGAGATATCTTTCACACCTCCTTAGGCCCACAACATGACCTCATCATGATCCCCACTCCATCCGCCATATCAAAACCAAAGTCCACTGGAATCATCATCAAAGAAGAAAAACCAGATTACACAGACTTTCTTTACCAAGACTCCCAGGACCCATGGGAAGAATTTCTTCCTTTAAGTCAACATCTACAACAGTTTCCCCAACCATCCATGCATGAACCAGGATCCTCATCACAACCATCATCATCACAACCACCCAAATCTTCAAAAGCAGACAAGGTTACTCAGACATCACCCAGACCAGGATACAGACGAGAATGCCCTTATCCACCTTGCCGTGGTCCCATCTGCAAGCATCTGAAGCTCTCCAAGACCTTTTTTCCACCACCTTCTAACGATGACCCTGATGCAACCGAAAGTTCCTCTGAAGATGACTACATGAACCTCTACTCTCCATAAAGTAGTTTGTCTTGTTGCATGAACTTTCCCTCTTTGTCTTGTTACATGAACTTTCCCTCTTTGTCTTGTTGCATGAACCTTCCCTCTTTGTCTTGTTGCATGAACCTTCCCTCTTTATCCTGTTATGTATCATATTAATGTATCTTTTGCTTTTGTAAAAGATAGGGGTCCTGTCCTATCTTGAGAATCATCCTATATAAAGGATTCTCCCCTCACTTGTAATATAGAAGCTTTCAAAAAATAAAACTCGTGTGTTCTCAAAAAGCTATGACTTTCTAAATTCTCTTCTCTCTCTCTCTCTGCAAATGAAGTTCTAAGCGAAAGAAACAAATCAAAGAATTAAATTTGTTCATTTTGAAAACTTAAGGAAGTATGCTTTCTAAATTCTCTTCTCTCTCTCTGCAAATGAAGTTCTAAGCGAAAGAAACAAATCAAAGAATTAAATTTGTTCATTTTGAAAACTTAAGGAAGTATGCTCTGCACTTACCTTCAAGCAAGGATCTTGTGCATCAGAAAACTTATGATGATTTCTTAAATGGTTTGGTACCCTGTTTAAAGACTAAGGAAAAGTCAGTTTGGGGTTTTATAACCTTAAAAGAACTCGTTTTAGGTTTTGATCTCAGAGGTATATCGGCTGGAAACCAGAACGTGCGGGATATTGATATGTTCTAAGCCAGATCTGATCCCTAAGGCAGATTAAGTTCTGCATCGATTTGGTAGAACAACGCCACATACTCTTATGCAAGAGAAAGTTGAATTTGAATCGTCGAAACAGTCAAATTGTTTGAGCTTAATGTTTATAAAGGCTCATGTATGCAAAAGTAAAAAGGAACTCTATTTCTGATTGCCTAAATGTGAAAGATTTTATGAAGGCCATTAAAGAACAATTTGTTACTTCTAAAAAATCATTGGCCAATGCCTTAATAAAAAATAGTTTTGGGCAAAACTTTTCATCCTTCTAAAAATATGCGCGAGCATATAATGGAAATGGGAGATGTTACAGACCAACTCAAGAATCTAAAGGTTGAGATTTCTAACTCTTTGCTTGCTCATGTTATTTTAAATTCTTTTCTTTTAGAATTAGGCCATTCAAGATTTCATGTAACACACATAAAGAAGATTGGTCCATTAATCAAATTTTAACCATATGTGTTCAAGAGGAGGAGAAATTGAAACAAGAAAAAGGTACAAAGTGCTCATTTAGTAACTTCTTTCAAAGGAAACACCAAGATAATTATTGAATTATCTTAATATTAAAAAAGAAAAGAAAGAAGCCATCAATTCAATGGGGTTACAAAACTGTTTGTTTCTCTTACAAGAAAAAAGGGCATATGAAGAAGAATTTTCAAAAAGTATAAAAAAAGTGTAAGGAAAATAAGGGTAATAACATATCCTTAGTGTGCCATGAATCATTTTTCATAGCACATATCATTTTTCGTTAGTGGTGGTGCTTTAATAAATGGTTTATATAAAATTGATATAGATCCCACTTTTGAATATAATTATTTGGCCAAGCGTGGTAATTACGACATAAAGCGAAGTATTATAAATGACAATTCCTCCTTAAAAAGGTTAGTAAGTGATGGAGTTTTAAAAACTCTTGATTTTATTGAGTTTGAAACTTGTGTGGATCGTGTTAATAGAAAATAAACCAACAAGCACTGGTATCAGAAACATGTTTTGTTGACACTGTGTTATAGTGTCAGTATGGCCCGTGCCAGTGTTACACTGACAGTAGTTATTAGTATCAGCAAGTTTGTCTTACAATGGTATCAAAGAAATTTTGATTATAAGACATCACGTAGTTATTGATTGTATGGTATGGTATCAATATTGATATTGATTCTATGGTATCAAAAATAATTTGATGCTAAGACATCACGCACATAATGATTCAAAAGTATCAAAGAATTTATAACTCGTTTGTATAAAAGAAATTGTAATGTAATGGTATTAATCAAATTCTGATTGTATAGCAATAGTGTTACAGTGATGCTAATTTGGTGTCACAATTTATTTGAGAAAATAAAAAAAAATAAAATTTGTTTGATTATGAATGCTATTGTAGGCTGCATTTCAAACATACAATGTATCATAATCATCCAACAACATAGTATCATTCAACAAGATTAGAATTAGAATTACAAACTAAAACAAACAATAACCAAATCAGTGCACTTTTGGCCAAACGAGACCACAAGTATCATAAACATTCAAACATGCACAAATTTTTTCATCTTAAAACCAGAAACAACAAAAACCAAATTGTTTGAATGAGTTACAGTATAAATTAGTAGAATTGATCTTCAATGAAATCAATATAAATCAGTAGAAATTAGCAGCAACCAGCTTCAAGTCAGAAAAACAGCAGCAACATTCCCTGAAAGTATAAAGGAAAAATAAAGATAGTAACATTAAATATCATTCTAATATAAGCTTGGTAACAGAAAAATAAATTTAGTCAACAATGATATGTACCTATTTTCTTAACTGAGTGATTAAGTTACCCACATAAGTAGCCCACTCATTTCGAACCTTCATAATATCCTCATCTGAATACTCAGTTATCCCCTTAAACTTCAATTAAGGAAATGAAAATAATGTCATAAATAATATGTTCATGGTTGAAAATAGCCAAGTAACAAAGACAAGATGTCAAACTTACATTTTCCTTCAAAATGTTCACATTTCCCACAATATCTTGCATGTACTTCATAACGAAGTACCCACATTCAAAACCACCTATTTGTTGGGGGCACTGTACATTTATAAAATTAGTTTCACAACTGAAAACATAAAAAAGTTAAGTTACAAATTGAAACAAAATAGACAAAAATATAATAAGCACTTTCTTACTTGAACAGTTACCCATTTAAGGTTTAACTCAGTTTTGAACTTGATTGAATGATACATTCTAACTCTTCTGAAGGTAATAACCACAATGAATATCGAGATCAACAAAATAACCATAATTTAATAAGTAAGGTATATGAAATATTAAAATAGAAGTCTACAGAAACTTAACTGATTGATTATTTGCTCCAAATTCACATCAATTTTTTCTCAAATTGCTGAATCCAAATAAAAGTAAAGTACATGATTACATAAGGACAAACAACTAAAGCATAAAGCTAAAGCATACACTTATTACCTGAATATGTTCAAATCAATGAATCTTCTTTACCTCTCATCAGTCCATATCACCTGTATAAAAAACCCTCTTTTACCAGAAACCAACTGGAGCTTCTAAGAACACGGCGTTGTGATACCAGAGCAATGATAATAGAGTTATCCTTTGGACCAGTAGTCTGGATACCAGACATTCCGTTCTTCCTCTAGGTGGTATCCGGCTTATCCTCACTTTACATGGCAGAAAAGGCTTACCTGTCACAGCCATAATTGCTCTCCTTGACACAAGGTTCAAACAGTATCAACATGCTGTTATTGGCACGGTTTTAACCACTCTACATGCTAGAAGTGTCTTGTTAACCTTTGATGCAAATCCCATAATGAAACTTTGAAACCCACACTTAACTTGTAGTTTCAACTTCCCAAGAAAGTTCTAAACATATTTATGACAAACAAAACCTTGATCCAATGCTTAAGAAAACATGAACCAAAGGTATAGAGAATGATATTGACGCCACACTCAAGAAATAGATGAGAAGGTAAGTGATAAGTCTAAATTTAGAACGCCACAAGTATGCAAATTCTTGATAAGTTCATTAGTTCTCAAAAGAACCAAAGAAAGAATAATCTTTCAAGTTCAAATAACATTAATTTCTAATATCATTACATAGTAAGGTTGCTGAATTTAAATAGGCTAAAAGAAACCCAAGATCCTAAAAATATAAATGGAAACATTGGAACAACCCTCCAAGTAGGTTTGTCAAAGGATGCTTCAAAAGTCTTCACCAACCCACCATAATTAATGCTATCTTTGACAAACTTAATGTTAGCCTACTATAATTAATGCTATCATTAACAAACTTAATGTTAGCCCACCATCATTGATGGTAGACTTACCTTACACATTGGCAAACTTGAAACAAAACAAATAAATGAAGTTGAAAAACAAAGGAGTCGTTGAAAATCCCAAGTCTGAACAAGCTGTAATGAATTGGTCATAACTCCTTCTAAAGAACTCCAAATCCAGATCTGTAAAATTTATTGGAAAGCTAACTTAATTATCTTTCCAACGGTATATAGTTTGCACATTACTTCTAGGTCAATCAATAAAGTTTTTATTCCGAATTGGACCTTTCTGCATTTGATACAAATTGTGTATTTCACTGCCCAATAACTTGAATAATGCCCACAATGCCTTGTCTTCTCTTCAAGCCCAATTCATGATGTCTTACATCTTGAATTGAATTTTCAATCCATATTTTCTCAATTAATCCATTTAAAGCAACTTGCATCTTTTTGGCTCTTGCTCTTGTAATTGGGTCTCCATGAATGTGCAAAAGATCACTTGAAGTTTTAATGGTATTCCCTTGATGGTTAATTATCTTTCCAACGGTATATAGCTTGCACATTACTTCTGGCTCAATCAATACAGTTTTTATTCTGAATTTGACCTTTCTGCATTTGATATAAATTGTGTATTTGGCTGCCTAATAACTTGAATAATGCCCACAATGCCTTGTCTTCTCTTCAAGCCCAATTCATGATGTCTTACATCTTGAATTACATTTTCAATCCATATTTTCTCAATTAATCCATTTAAAGCAGCTTGCATCTTTTTGGCTCTTGCTCTTGTAATTGGGCCTCCATGAATGTGCAAAGGATCACTTGAAGTTTTAATGGTATTCCCTTGATGGTTCTCATCATTCCCCCTCTCCTAAAAAAGATTCGTCCTCGAATCTTCACCTACATCGAAAGGAGAAAGATCAGAAACATTAAAAGTAGCACTCATATTATACTCACCAGGAAGATCCAATTTGTAGGCATTGTCATTGATCCATGCAACCACTTGAAATGCACTATCTCCCCTTGGAAGCAACATAGAACGCCTTTGTGCTGGGAACCTCTCCTTTCTCATATGCACCCAAACCCAATCTCCAGGCTGAAAAACCACTTGCTTACATCCTTTGTTGGCTTGAGTAGCATATTGTTCAGTTCTCTTTTCAATGTGTTGACGTGTTCTCTCATGCAATTGCTTGACAAATTCAGCTTTCTTTTTACCATCCATACTAGCACGCTCATCAATAGGTAAAGGTAATAAATCCAAAGGAGTTAATGGATTAAAACCATATACAATCTCAAATGGTGAAAATTTAGTAACTGAATGGACAGTTCTATTGTAAGCAAATTCAACATGCGGCAAACATTCTTCCCAAGTTTTCAAGTTCTTTTGAATAATGGCACACAACAAAGTAGATAGAGTTCTATTTACAACCTTAGTTTGTCCATCAGTTTGTGGATGATGAGTAGTAGAAAACAAAAGTTTAGTACCCAACTTACCTCACAAAGTTTTCTAAAAGTGGCTTAAGAACTTAGCATCTAGATCTGAAACTATGCTCCTTGGTACTCCATGCAACCTGACTATTTCCTTGAAAAACAAATTAGCTATGTTTGTTGCATCATCAGTTTTGTGACATGGAATGAAATGTGCCATCTTTGAAAACCTATCAACAACAACAAAAACAGAATCATTTCCCCTTTTTGACCTAGGTAAACCTAAAACAAAGTCTATAGAAATATCAACCCAAGGTTCACTAGGTATGGGTAGAGGGTTATACAATCCATGGGGTAAAACTCTAGACTTAGCATGTTTACAAGTGATACACTTCTCACATATTCTTTCAACATCACGTTTTATATGTGGCCAAAAGAAGTGTTCTGTTAAAACATCTAAAGTCTTTGCAATGCCAAAATGTCCCATTAAACCACCCCCATGAGCTTCACGCACAAGCAATTCACGCAAAGAACTATGAGGCACACATAATTTATTTTCTCTAAATAAAAATCCAGCCAGTTCTAGCAAACCATTCGGATCCAATGACCACCCCTCTTCTGATTGGCGCAAGATATTTTGCCCTTGGCCACCCTGTCGCCTAGATCCACCAGAAACTCCTCGTCCATCACTCAAAGTCCTCTTTTCAAGAGATAAAGATGCAACTAATAGCTCATCTGATGAAGATTACATGAATCTCTCATCTCCGTAATTTACGCATCTTGGCATCTTTTACTTTTTTCAAATTTGGCTTGTAATAATTAAAGCATGAGTCATGTTTATCTTTTGCTTTTTCCCGTTGGCTTGTCGTTTTTCATTATGTCGTTTGTAAAGTGATAGGAGCCCTGTCCTATCCTTGTCATGCTTGCATTTGTCAAAGTCTTAGTTGGTGTGCTTTACTTTTTAAAAAGGTGTGCTTTGTTTTCTAAAAGCATGTGCCTATTTTTCGATTATAATCATTCAAGGGGTCCTGTCCTTGATGATTTTCTATATAAGGCACCGAACGTTACAAAACTGCCTTTTGCACTCCCAATGCCCACTATCAATGGACAGTTTTACCCTTTGGTCTTAAAACAGCCCCATCCATTTTTCAAAAAACCATGGTCCAAATTTTCCAACCCATTCTGCATAGTGTATTGATTTACATTGATGATATTTTGTTGTTTTCAAGTACACAAGATGACCATCGCCATTTGTTAAATCAATTCCTTGATATTATTCAATCTCATGGAATCATGTTATCAGCTAAGAAAAGCACAATTGCCACCAATAACATTGAATTCCTTGGAATGACTATCAAAGATGGCCACTATCAGTCAGGAAAGCACATTGCCCAAGAGCTCATCCACTTTCCAGAAAGCAAATTCAGCAGTTCCTTGGTATCAAAAGTGAACCATGGACCATTTGAAGGTTTATGATCATTTTGGGCAGGCCGGGTTGGAGCTGAGGTTGCTTTTGGTGGATCTTCCTCAATATCTGAGGGTATGTCAAAGAATGGGTCAGTTCTTGAGGATTGCGCGGGCTCGGTGTCGTCAGGTTGGGCCATAAGGATTCTAGTGATGTCAGCATAGGATTTTTCAAAATCACTAGATGATATGGAAGATTCGAGGGAAGATTCGGTGTCAGATTCAGATGAATCGGCTGAAACGACTAGATTTGAATCAGAAGTTTGGTATGTATCAGATGGGTCTGGGATTATATGTGCACTATATTGTTGCATGGGTGATTTATCTTTGGCCTGAGTCGGTGTTGGTTGAGGAAGAATTGGGGGATAGAGAGGCTGGTGCTATTCTGAAATGGACAAAGGTGGTTGAAAGAGTTGTTTTTCTGGTCTTGGTCGAGGATGAGGTTTAGATCTAGATGGTTTTGGCAGAGGATTATTTCTAGACAAGGTATGTGTCATGCCAAATAACTTGGATGGGTCTTACAGTTTTATAGAATGCTGGACTGAGGGGAAGTAATAGTGGAGAGGTGGTAAATAATGTTGGCCTTTGCCTTTCTTACTCAATCTGTTCAAGTTCGACTCTCAATTTTCTGATCTCTTTTTCTTTCTGATCAAATTCTGGGCCAAAGTATTTATGACTCAGCATGGTTCGTAATTCTGAATCCAGTTGAGAGATTTTAGATTGAAGATTTTGGTAGATTTGCTGCATCTGGGAAGTGATCGAATCCATATTAGATTCAAGATGATCAGTTCTTAAACTGATATGATTAAGCTTCTTATGGATATCAACCAAGGTTTCATTTTGTGTTTGCCAGTTGAGAACAACTTCAAAAGGTTTGGGGTCTTCTAAGTGGCATGTGGGAGTTATAGCTGAAGGAATAAAGGGTCTGGTTATGATAGAAGTTTCTCTTTCTATCTTGCACCAATCAGAAGAGGGGTGGTCATTGGATCTGGATGGTTTTCTAGAACTGGCTTTAGTCGTTGGATCATCTGAGGCATACGATGGAGGAGTTTGTTGGAGGTTTTGGAGGTGTTGGCTTAATGGAAAGAATGCTTCCTATGGGTCTTGTGCATCTTGGTATAGAAAATCAGTGAAGTCTGGTTTTTCTTCCTTGATGATAATACCCGTGGATTTAGGCTTTGAAATTGCTGAAGGAGTGGGGATCATGATGATATCATGTTGTGGACCGAGGGAGGTGCGAGAAATGTCTTTGTGTGGAGCAGGTTGGTGGTTCAGTTCACAAAGAAAATTATAGAGTTCCTTTTGAACTTTATCGTCTTGTTCCAGAATGGATGGGTGTAGTGTGGTGAACCATTCAAAAACTTGGTCTTGAGTCTAGAAGAAGTGTGTGTCGGGATGTTGGAAGTATGGTCTATGAATAATGAACACAGATGTGAACATTTTGGCTTCTGATGCGGGCATACGTTCCAGATTATGGAATTAAGACAATTGTTGGAGTTTCATTCTCCACCATGGAATTGGAGAAAACCATTCAAGGAGTGTCCAGATGAGGGAGGTTGATTTGTCAGGATTGAACAAATGTTCTAAGGTGGCTGTTACTGGAACAATCAGTTTGGTGGCATAGAGGACAGTTAGGCACCAGACGTACCATAATTCGTCTTCGGAAATGTCTCTGGAGGGATCTAGGGTTAATCCTGTAAGAAATAAGTTTTCTGGATGGAAAGTGGAAAATGGAAATGAGTCTGATAAGAGATAGGCTTTCATGAAAAATCTAAAGACAACTTTCTTTGCAAACTCTTGTATGGCAAAGACGGTGGTGAGTTTTCCCAAGGGGAAAGGTTTTTTGGGTAAGGACTTGTGAGGGGAGTGAAGTGGCCATGAAGATGACAGGAAAATGGTGTTTTGAAGATATGAAAAACAAGGATTTATTTGGCTTAGCAAGTCTGGAGAGCATATTAGGAATAAGGTTGTGGTCTGCTTTTATATGCTTCACAGAGAAATCATATTTTGAAAACTAGTCTTTTAGGCTAAGCAACATCTTTTCTGGAACATTTTTCCCTTTGAAATTCATGATGTTGGGAAAAGCTGAGTTGTCCATTCTGACAAGAAAGTGGTAGCCGATAAGATGATACTCGAACTTTTGAACACCATGCTTCACAGCTAAAATTTCTTTGAACACACTGTGGTAATGGATTTGTGTGTCAGAAAAGTGTCCACTGGCATAGGCAATAAAGTGTTCTTTGCCATCTGTTTCTTCAAGGAGGATGGCCCCCCATGATTCGTCACTTGCATCAGTCTGCAATATTCGTCTGCCATCGGTGATGAGCTTTAATGGTGGCAGATTTTGCGCAATTTGCTTTAAGGTTGTGATGGCAAGTGTGTGGTTGTTGTGCTATGAAGGTGGATTCTTTTTCAGTAGAGCTGACAGCTGGCGGGTGTGGTGATCAACATGAGGAATAAAATCCCTGATATAATTGATAATACCAAGGAACTACTAAGTGGCCTGTGGGAGTTATAGCTGAAGGAATAAAGGGTTTGGTTATGACTTTTCATTGTGGATCAGTATGGGCTTCTAGAGTAGGGAAATTGGAGGAATAATCCTGTGAGATGGATGAGAACATCATACAGGCCATAGGCTGTATGGGTGGTGTGGAATGCTGAATATTGCTGGTGGTGGTGGAGGATTATGAGGTTGGTGGTGTGAACACGGAGTTTTAGGTAATTTCTTTTTTGGTTTTCTTCTCCGCTTCGGTTCATCATCATCTTCGTCCCAATCATCCCAACAAGGACAATCTGGGTCAAGTTTTCCTGATCCTGAGGAATCCCAAAGAAAGTGGCCATTAAGTTTGGCAGGATAGACAGTATATCCTTTTAAATTGAATCATGTAATTGGCAGCTTTTCTTAAGCTTTCTGAACAGCGGTAACCATTACAGAATAAGTGAATGAGAGTCGTGGAGGCTCTTCTGGTGCTATTGGTGGAGGTCGAAATGTCATTCGGACAGTTCCATCAGTTCTTCTTTCGAACAAGCTTTCTGTTGTCTGGATAGGAGAAGAATTGGTGTGGAACTTCTCATAATTTGAGACAGATTATCTGAAATGGCTGCTTGGACAGATCGCCAAATGTTAAGAGCAAATGCTACTACCGCATCCGTCCTTATAGAACTTGCTACTCATTTTACGGGATCTTTAAGAGATTGGTTTGATACTTTAGGAGAGTACAGACAATTACAGTTTGTGCAACTACTTAATGTCTCATATGCTCTTTCTGTCATTATGAGCAATTCATTGGAGAATCAGCCGCAGTATTTGAAGCTGCAAGACGAGACTACCTCAATATGAAGTGCTGCTCCCTTAACTCTAAAGATCTTGATTTCTATTACAAATGAATGTCAATCCTATTTTATAAGCTCAATGGGTTCAATGATCCGACTCTCAAACATGTCTTTCTGGCATCATTACCTGAAGAATTGCAACCAGACATACAGAGGCAGCTTACGAGTCTCAATCTCACCATAGACAACATTTCCTTGGGAAAGATCTTTCAGATCGCCAAAGGATGCTTGGAAAAACTATATGAACAGAAACAGTTCTTCAAAGAATTGTTAAAAGATAAAGAGCCTTTCCGAAGTGCATACAAAAAACCTTATTTGCAGATCAAATGCAAGAAAAAGAAAGATTGTGATTGCAACAACAAAAGGAAGAAGCATTTCCGAAAACTCAAAAATCCAAATTCCTTTCCTAGATCAAAATCCAGGTGAAAATCATACAGGTTTTTCAGGAAAAGATCTAGTTCTTTCATAGAACACAAAAGACAAAAGTCAAGCCGCTGCTTCATCTGCAAAAAGAAAGGCCATTATGCTAAAGAGTGCCCCAACAAAAAAGACAAAGCAATCAGACTTCTTGAGCATTTACAGGCCACTACTGATTATTCTCCCTACAAAGATGAAATTGAGTTCTACTTCTTAGAACAAGAGGAGCCTACTGATGAAACAGTGTTCGCACTGCAAAACTCATCCGATGATTCTGAAAATGACGAGTTTCAGACTGTTTTCCACCAACTATTGTCTCTTGACATTACCATCCTTATCCCTTCCATAAAACTCCACATCTTACCCTCCAAATTCCAAAGACCAATTCCGGCCATTGGTCTTCTTGATACAGGGGCCCAACGAAGTATGTTAAACCCCGATATACTTCCATCTCAGTTTTGGCAACATTCTAAAGAAAATTTCAAAGCAGTCAATGGAAAACTCTTCACCACCACCTTAATTACTAGAAAACCCATTGGTATTCAAATCTTTCCAAATTGTGTTATTTGGACAAAAGTCATTGGTTCCCATCTGCCTAATAAGGATATCTTGTTAGGATTTGATATCATTCACCAGATAAAACACCTTCAAATCTTTCCTACTAGAATCCGAGTTAAGTCTATGTTTAAACCATTCACCAATATCCTAAAGCTTTATGGTTTGTCTGAAACTTCCCAGCCTTTCCAAGACATTTCCACAACGTTTTTAAAGTTTTGTCCCGAGTCTCATGTTGACTTTCACCATCCCAATCCCTTGTGGAAAAATCCACAATTCTTTGTTCAATTACCTTTCAAGTTGAATGAAGATGTCAATCCAACCAAAACCACCCATCCAGGAATGAGTCCTTCTGACTTAGTCCTAGCCCAAAAAGAATGTTCTTAGTTGCTGGCCCAAGGATTTATTCAACACACTAGTTCTCAATGGAATTGTCAAGCTTCTTATGTTGAAAAACATTATAAGATTGTTAGAGGCAAAAAACGATTGATCATAGACTATCAGCCTCTAAACATACTTTTACAAGATGACAAATTCCCTTTGCCAAAAAGATAGAGCATGTTCACTTATCTAAAAAATGCTCAAATCTTTTCAAAATTTGATCTTAAATTCGGATTCTGGCAACTTGGCATTAAACCATCCGAACGTTACAAAACTGCCGTTTACATTCCCAATGCCCACTATCAATGAACAGTTTTACCCTTTGGTCTTAAAACAACCCCATCCATTTTTCAAAAAACCACGGTCCAAATTTTCCAGCCCATTCTGCATAGTGCATTGATTTACATTGACGATATTTTGTTGTTTTCAGGTACACAAGATGACCATCGCCATTTGTTAAATCAATTCCTTAATATTATTCAGTCTCATGGAATCATGTTATTAGCTAAGAAAAGCACAATTGCCACCAGTAACATTGAATTCCTTGGAATGACTATCAAAGATGGCCACTATCAGCCAGGAAAGCACATTGCCCAAGAGCTCATCCACTTTCCAGATCAGAATCTTTCCAAAAAGCAAATTCAGCAGTTCCTTGGTATTATCAATTATATCAGGGATTTTATTCCTCATCTTGATCACCACACCCGCCAGCTGTTAGCTCAACTGAAAAATAATCCACCTTCGTGGCATAACAACCACACACTTGCTGTCATAACTTTAAAGGAAATTGCGCAAAATCCGCCACTATTAAAGCTCATCACTGATGGCAGACGAATATTGCAGACTGATGCAAGTGACGAATCATGGGGGGCCATCCTCTTTGAAGAAACAAATGGCAAAGAACACTTTATTGCCTATGCCAGTGGACACGTTTTTGACACACAAATCCATTACCACAGTGTGTTCAAAGAAATTTTAATTGTGAAGCATGGTATTCAAAAGTTCGAGTATCATCTTATCGGCTACCACTTTCTTGTCAGAATGGACAACTCAGCTTTTCCCAACATCATGAATTTCAAAGGGAAAAATGTTCCAGAAAAGATGTTGCTTAGCCTATAGAACTTACCAAATGCAACTTTCTCACAAGCATTAAACACATTAGCAAAATCAGGATCATTAACATATAATTCTTTAATGTACTCAAATCCTAACAACTTTGCATTTAATGTAGAGACAAGTGCATACCTTCTAGATAATGCATCAGCCACCACATTCTCCTTACCTTGTTTATATTTGATCACATAAGGAAATGGCTCAATAAATTTAACCCATTTGGCATGTCTCTTATGTAACTTTCCTTGCCCTTTCAAATGCTTCAAGGACTCATGATCAGTGTGTATAACAAACTCTTTAGGTAGAAGATAATGTTGCCAAGTTTCGAATGCTCTCACCAATGCATACATCTCCTTATCATAGGTAGGATAGTTTAGGGCTGCTCCATTCAATTTCTCACTAAAATAAGCAATTGGACGCACTTCTTGCATTAAAACAGTTCCAATACCTATACCTGAAGCATCACACTCAATTTCAAAAGTTTTAGCAAAATCGGGTAAAGCAAGTAATGATGCAGAAACCAATTTCTCCTTAATTAGATTAAATGCCCTTTCTTGTTCACTACCCCACTTAAATCCCACATGTTTCTTCACAATTTTAGTTAATGGTGCAGCAAGGGTGCTAAAATCTTTCACAAATCTTCTATAAAAACTAGCCAAACCATGAAAACTTCTTACCTCACTTACACTTTTAGGTGTAGGCCACTCTTTAATAGCCTTTACTTTCTCTTTATCAATCTCAATTCCTTTAGCACTTACAATATAACCAAGAAAAATAATCTGATTTGTACAAAAGAAACATTTCTTCAAATTAGCATACAACTTTTCCTTCCTTAAAACAATCAATACACTTTGCCAATGTTCAATGTGTTCATCTAAGCCTTTGCTATAGATCAAAATATCATCAAAATAGACAACTACGAATTTACCAATAAAAGCACGCAAAACATGGTTCATTAACCTCATAAAAGTGCTAGGTGCATTAGATAACCCAAATGGCATCACTAACCACTCATATAAACCATATTTTGTTTCAAAGGCAGTTTTCCACTCATCTCCCTCTCTAATCCTAATTTGATGATATCCACTTTTAAGATCAATTTTACTAAACACACAAGAACCATGCAATTCATCAAGCATGTCATCAAGTCTAGGAATAGGATGTCTATACTTTACAGTGATTTTATTGATTACACGACAGTCAACGCACATTCTCCATGTTCCATCCTTTTTGGGCACTAGTAAAACTGGTACCGCACATGGACTCATGCTCTCCCTCACATATCTCTTTGCTAAGAGATCTTCAACTTGCCTTTGAAGCTCCTTTGTCTCCTCAGGATTGCTTCTATATGTGGGTCTATTAGGAATGGTAGCTCTAGAGACAAAGTCTATTTGATGCTCAATTCCTCTAATAGGTGGCAAACATTAGGGACTTCATTTGGAAACACATCATCAAAGTCCTGCAAAAGAGTCACAATAGAACTAGGCAAAGAAAAGTTAAGCTCATTTGTATGTAAACAAGTCTTTTTGCACAAAAGTACAATGATAGGCTGTTTTGAAAACAAAGCCCTCTTAACCTCGTTCTCTTTTGCAAAAAAATTCACTTGCTGCCTCTCTTTTCTCTCAATAATATTTTTTTCTATCTTTTCACTTGCTTTCTCTCAATCTCTTTTTCTTTTGTACTCTTATTTTCTTTTTTTTGTATCACTCTCTTTTTGTATTGACATTTGATCCTCATACACTTGCCTAGGTGTTAATGGTACAAGAGTGATTTGCCTTTTCTTCATTACAAAAGAATATCTATTTAAGTAACCATCATGTGTCACACGCCTATCATATTGCCAAGGTCGACCCAAAAGAATGTGTCCAGCATGCATGGGTACTACATCACATAGAGCCTCATCCTTGTATCTCCCAATAGAGAATGAAACCAGTACTTGTTTATTTACTTTAACTTCCCCACAATCATTTAGCCATTGTAGCTTATATGGCCTCGGATGTTTCAAAATTTTCAAATTTAATTTTTCAACTAAACTAGTGCTAGCTACATTAGTACAACTTCCACCATCAATTATCATACTACATACCTTATCTTTGATATGGCATCTAGTATGAAAGATGTTATCACGTTGTACCTCCACATCCTCTTTTACTTGCATGTTGAGAGCACGCCTAACAACCATCAATTTACCATCAACAGGATATTCTACACCATCATTAGCATCCTCCAAAGGTGGCATAGGATCATCATCTGATTCACTCTCAGTTTCAACATCACCATCATCCCTAAAGATCATTACTCTCTTATTTGGGCATTGAGATGCAATATGACCTGTCCCCAAACATTTAAAACACTTAATATCTCTATTTCTAGAGTGTTGGGAATCAGATTTACCTTTGCTTTGGTTGCCTCCCTCTTTATGATCCTTGATTTGCTCAATCTTATGCTTTGAAACAACCTTTTCATCTTTGCTCCATTTTGACTTCCATGCGGAAGATGAACCCAAATTGGTTCTAGTGGAACCTTTCTTTTTTAGTCGTCGTTCCACTTTTATGGCCATGTGAACCATGTCTTCCAACTCAACATAGTGCTGCAAGTCAATCACATTAGCAATATCTTGATTTAAACCATTTAAATATCTTGCCATAGTGGCCTCTCGTTCTTCTTCAATGTTGGCTCGAATCATGATTATTTCCATCTCCTTGTGGTAATCTTCCACACTTCTAGAACCTTGTGTAAGACTTTGAAGCCTTTGGTGCAGCTCCCCATAATAATGACTAGGAACAAATCTCCTCCTCATGATGGCCTTCATCTCCTCCCAAGTGTTTATAGGCCTTTCACGATTTCGTCTCCTACTCAAAACAAGTTGATCCCACCAAATAATAGCATAATCAGTAAATTCAACAGCAGCTAGTTTTACCTTTTTCTCCTCAGAGTAGTTGTGGCAATCAAATACTAGCTTCACCTTTTTTTCCCACTCCGAATAAGCTTCCGGATCATTTTTACCTTGAAAAGAAGGAATTGTCAGTTTGATACTCCCCAAATCACGATCTATACGTCTTGCCCTTCTATTAGCTCTTCCACACATGTCAACGGTGGCCTGGTCATCAAAATCATCTATGTCATCGCCATCTTCTTCTCCCATGACAGCACGCCCTTGATTACCTCTTACATTAGGAGCTATTGGTTGTTGCCCCATTTGTAGATTGGCTATGGCACTGTCTTGCCTATGAAATTTGTCACGGATCTCTCCAAACATCAGATTCATGTGCTCAAATTGTTGTTGCATGGCTTTAAGCATGATTGATTGGTCTATAGCTTCTTGATCTTTTGACATATTTGTGATCTGAAAAGAATGTTAGCAAAAAGACCTCACAACACTCCCTCACGTGTTTCACTTACTTTGACGTCACTTAACTCTGGTGATTAACACACAAATTGGCTTTTACCCTCTAATAATCTCACAAACTTTTGCCTTTTACCATACTTAATTCTCTCTTTCAGTTCTTTATTGAACTAAATAAACAAAATCAAGAAAAAAAAATCCAAGTGGCACACCAAATATGACTATCCAGCACACTAACAAAGAAAAGAAATTAAGAGGACACAAAGAATGAAAAGGAAATTGAAGAAAGGAAAGCAAGCAAGCAAAGCAACACAATTGATATGTGTGTAAACTATGTCAAGGAAATTGAATGACTAAAATTCAATTTGATGAAAGTAGAAATACTTGAATACTTGAATCCTTTTTTTTGTACGTTTTTATCTTTTTTTTTTTATCTTTTTCTTTTTGATAATCAAAATATAAGACATTCAAACCTGATTAGAAACTAGCTCTGATACCAAATGATGCAAATCCCACAATGAAACTTTGAAACCCACACTTAATTTGTAGTTTCAACTTCCCAAGAAAGTTCTAAATAGATTTATGATAAACAAAACCTTGATCCAATGCTTAAGAAAACATGAACCAAAGGTATAGAGAATGATATTGACGCCACACTCAAGAAATAGATGAGAAGGTGAGTGATAAGTCTAAATTTAGAACGCCACAAGAATACAAATTCTTCATAAGTTCACTAGTTCTCAAAATAACCAAAGAAAGAATAATCTTTCAAATTCAAATAACATTAATTTCTAATATCATTACATAGTAAGGTTGCTGAATTTAAATAGGCTAAAAGAAACCCAAGATCCTAAAAATACAAATGGAAACTTGTCCCTAGGAGCAGAACAAACTTCCACTTCCAAAATAGCCACACTCCATCATCAGATAGTGTATCGATTGTAAAATCATGCGCTAGATCTCCCAACTGCACAAACATCCAGTGATGCACTGATGATTCTTCCAGACACATATACAATTCCAACCATCATCCAGATCCCCAAACAAATTCAAAAACAAGAGTTGCTCCAACTCATGCCTTTGGAAGAAGAACAGATGGACAAGTCAAGTTGTCTTTTCAGACTCCAGACAAGCCAAATCCAGATCCTCCATGACTCTCATATACTGCTATGATTACAGCAGTTTCTACTGGACAAGAGCCAAATCTTCCAACCTATGGCTTTTCTTCAGAAGGGTATCTTGTTTACCCTGACAAAGTCAACAGTCATTTCCTATGGGATGTTCCAGAAGCCTATATGTGTAATCCATATTGTCCTTGCTTGGATGACACCAATGATGATGAAGACTTTGAAATTATGAGACAAAGGCGAAGGAGAAAGAAAAAGCCTTCTCCTCCTAAAACTCTGTGTCGGCCCTATTCTTCCGGATCACCGGATGATCTAGAATCAGATCAACCATTACCCATCTACAAGAAAGCACTCAAGCAACTCCAACAAGAATCCTCTCTTAAATCCAAACCATCCCGATTATAGCCATGTATCGCTCACTCCCCTTCAAGGCCTTAACCCAAAAGGCTTTTCCTCTAAACCTCACTTTCTGATTAACCTTCCAAATACAAGATTTTGCAAAGAAATTCCTTTACAGGTATTTCATGTTCACATAACCAAACCAGAAAGGTGGACAACCCAAAAAGGCACAACTCTCCTTGGTCACTTAGTCTAAAGGCAGGGTTCCATCTATTATCTCAGAACAAAGAAAGAATAAGAGCCTGACTAGCTTTCTGGTGCACATGATCCTTTTTCAAGGCAAGTGCAGAGTATACTTGCAGAAGATAGACATTTGAACAAGGGTAAGAGTTCTAAACCTATTGGATATTTAGTAACTAATTTAGTTGTAAAGATCTTTCCATCTGCTGCTTTGAAGTGTTCCTCTTGAGTTTTCCAATACTCAGTAGGAAGAATAGCAGGATCAAGCATGCTTCGTTGAGCACCAATGTCGAGAAAACCAATGGCTGTGATAGGTTTATGATATTTGGAAGGGATAATTTGGATTTTGATAGAAGGTATGGGTATGGTACGGTCATGAATGAAAATGGAGGAAGGTTGGACTGTGTAGATGGGTTTAAAATCATAACTGTCTGAATCACTGGATTCTATTGGTAAGGCAAAGACTGTATCATCATTTGGCTCTTCTTGTTCAGAAAACAAGTGTTCAACTTGGTCCGTGGTTGGGGAAAAATCTGTAGTGGATTCCAGGTGTTGGATAAGCTTGATTTCTTTCTGAGGTTTAACCGGGCAATCTTTGGCAAAATGGCCTTTCTTTTTGCAAATGAAACATATGCTTTTCCTTTTGTTAGGAAAATTTCTAGAGGAGGATTGTCTCTTTCTGAAAAATCTGAATTTTTTAGGACGTCGTTTCTTGGATGGAAATGGGAATCTAGATTTCTAGAAATAAGACTTTTTCTTTGGTGCATAGTCACACTTCTTTGGATCTTTGCATTTGATAGCCAAGAAACAGTCTATGAGTCAAATCCATCAGAGTCCAACCCGTCTTCCTCTTCTTCATCCACAAACTCAGTCGGCACCTCCACTAACTCTGAATCTGAATATGCTGACATTACAAGCATATTAATGGCCACCAAAACTGAAGATCCAAGTTCTTTGTCTTTGATAAGTTCTTCGAAGAATTTCTTTTGTTCACACAATTTATCAAGACATCCCAAAGCAATCTGGAATAATTTCCACAATGATAATGTGTCAATGTTGAGCTTGTGAGCAGTTAACTGACACTGGATCTCTGGTTGTAATTCTTCTGGAAGAGAGGCCAAAAATACATGTCTGAGGGTAGCATCATTGAATCCATTTAGCTTATAATAAAGTAAAGACATCCGCTTGTAGTGGTAATGAAGATCTTTTGTGTTGAAGGAACAACATTTCATGTTGAGATAATCACGTCTTACGGCTTCAAAAGTAGCACTTGGTTCTCTAATAAATTGATCATGGAGAATGTCTAAAGCCTGAGAGACATCAGAAATCTGTATGAACTTAAGTTGTCTATATTGTCCAAGACTATCAATCCAAGCAGACAACTCTTGCAGTCTTTCTCTCCACTTCGTGGGAGGAATATCATCAAAAGTAAACCATGGTCCATTTGAAGGTTTAAAGACTTTTGGCTGAGGTGGAATTGACTGAGAAGATTCACCAGTTTCCCCAGTTTCATGGTTTTCATCATCAATATCAACATGTTCAATTCTTGGGCCAGTATCAGTGGTGCCAGACTGTTCAGTAGGTTCTGCCATGAGAAGTTTGGAAATATCAGCTAGATTTGAAGGGGAATTTTCAGTAGAAGAATCTAGAGATGGAGAATGGGAAATTTGATGAGCAGAATATTGGTACATGGGTTGTTTTTCTAGGGAAATAGAAGTTTCAATTGGCGGTGGTTGAGTAGATTCAAGTAAAGAAGTTGGTGATGGAAGGGTGATGGTTCAAAGCTGAATGTCTGAGGATTTTGCTGAGGAATTGGTTTTGGAACCGGAACTAATTTTGGTGTTTTCTTTGGTTTTGATTGAGGTTGGCGAGTAAGAGGAAACAGGGTATGGGTCATGCTAAAAAGTTTCGAAGGTTCATATGTTCTGGAAGAAGTTGATGGTAAGAAAGGATGATAAGTAGGATTAATGACCGGTAATGGAGCAAAACTTGTGAAAAGGGTAGGCTGGACATTTTCTGAATCAATTCTGGCAATTTCTACTTTCAAAGCTCTTATCTTATCTTTTGTTTTATCAAAATCAGGACTATAAAATCGTTGAGCAAGCATAGCCCGAAGTTCAGAGTTAAGTTGAGTAACTCTGTTATGAAGATTTTGATAAATCTGATTTAACTTATCTGAGATAGTATCAACCTTTTTCTCAACCTAGTTGGATTTGTGAGTAATGTTGTCTACCTTATGATGCAAGGTAGTGAGTGCTTGGTTTTGTACAACAGCAGTTTGAGTCTGCCAGTTTAAGACTGCCTCAAAAGAACGAGGTTCTTCTAAATGGCCAATAGGAGTTACTGCAGATGGGACAAATAGTTTGGAGACGAAACTCTTTTGTTGGTCAATTTATTTTTCCAAAGGTGGAAACTGGGCTTTGTATTTTGTCAATGTTGGTGGGGAAAACATCATACAAGACTGTATTTTAGGAACGGGATTAACAGAAGTGGTTTCATGGGTTGATTGTGTTCTGCAATTGAGCAAAGCGGGTTCATGTTTTCGGATCCAAGCAAGACCTTTGTTGTAGATGGGTAAAGGTGCTTGAGAATCAGGCTCAGGTGGATCTTTAGGATGAGCAGCATGGTATCGGAAAGTTGGAAAAATAATCTTTTTAGACTTACGCTTGCATCTTCTGGGTTCGTCATCATCTTTTTCAATATCTTCCCAACAAGGACAACCTGCATCACAGTTGCCTGAGGCTGGGACATCCCACAAGAAATGTCCATGGAGTTTTGTTGGGTATATGAGAAAACCTTTATCATTAAAGGCTTGAATGGGTAGGTTTTCTTGTTCTGTGTGGACAGAAGTGATCATTGAAGAATAGGTAAAAGATAATCTAAGTGGTTCTGAGGACGAGCTGGGTGGTGGTTTAAAAGTAAGACGAACAGTTCCATCTGAATTTTTCTGAAAATGACTTTCAGAAGTTTGTATGAGTTCAAAATTTTGATGAAATTGTTCATAATTGGATAACCATTCTAAAAGCATGAGTTTGATCAATTCGTGTCGAGGAATTTGCCTTGGTATTTAAATAATGGTTTGGATCTCTTCAGATTCTGCAAGAATCATAAGAGCTTCTGAATTTACAGTCTGTGGAGTAGGCAAATCCAAAGCATGATTTTGCAGCCTATAAACAAGCTGATGGTGCAAGGTAGCTATTTTAGGTGAGGTTATTTGTTCAGCTCCTTGGAGTTGGATCTGGACATTTAATTCTTGTAGGTTTTGACATCCTACATCAAGCAAAAAATGTCCAGATTACTTCCTTTGGTCTCCGTTACAAATCCATGATTAAACCCTTTACCAACACTCCAAAGATCTATTCTTTAGCCAATTCACCACCCTCATACCAGGCCATTACAGACCAAATCCTCAAATTTTGCCCTGAAAACCACAACTTTTTTATCCATTCAAACCCATTGTAGAAAAACCCAAAGTTCTTCATATCCTTACCTTTCAAACTAAATGAAGACAGCAACCCAACCAAAGCTACCCATACAAGAATGACCCCACAAGACCTTATCTTGGCCAAACAAGAATGTGACCAATTGCTAAAAAAAGCCTCATTGAGCTCACAAATTCTCAATGGGCTTGTCAAGCTTTTTATGTTGAAAAACGATCTGAAATTCTTCGTAGAAAAAAACGATTAGTCATTGACTATCAGCCACTCAACAATTTCCTCCGAGATCAGAAATTTCCATTACCCAACAAACACACCCTTTTTGTGCACCTTAAAAATGCTCGAATCTTTTCAAAATTCGACTTGAAGTCCGGTTTTTGGCAACTTGGCATTCACCTTTCTGAACGATACAAAACTGGTTTTTGTATTCTAAATACCCATTACCAATGGACAATCCTTCCTTTTGGCCTCAAAACTGCCCCTTCCATTTTTCAAAAGGCCGTGACCACCATCTTTCAACCAATCCTGCACCATACCCTTGTTTACATTGATGATTTGCTACTTTTTTCAGGTACTCAAGTTACTCCAACAGTTTTCCCAAATCATTCAAGAGCATGGAATCATAATCTCTGAAAAGAAAAGCACTATTGCGACAACCTCTGTTCACTTTCTTGGCATGAAAATCCAAGATGGCCATTATCAGCCAAGACCCCACATTGCACAAGAGTTACTCCACTTTCCCGTAAGTAACTTTACAAAATAGCAAGTCCAACGATTTCTGGAAATCATCAATTACATCCGTGATTTCCTGCCACATGTCAATCACCATACAAGCAAGTTGTCTGCTCTTCTAAAAAAGAATCCACCATCCTGGTCAGAAATCCACACAGATACTGTAAAGAAATTAAAGCAGATTGCCCAGAATCTGCCACCTCTAAAACTTATCACAAATGGCAAGAGAATTTTGCAAACAGACGCAAGTGATGAGTCATGGGGAGCCATTCTCCTTGAAGAAAGCAATGGAAAAGAACACTTTATTGCTTATGCAAGTGGACAATTTCCTGATGCACAAAAGCATTATCACACAGTCTACAAAGAGATCTTAGCCGTGAAAAATGGTATCAAGAAATTTGAATTCCATTTGATTGGTCATCGATTCTTGATCAGACTGGATAATTCAGTTTTTCCCAATATCTTAAACTTTAAGCAGAAGGTTGTTCCAGAAAAAACCTTACTTCGGCTTAAAGAATGGTTTTCAAGATATGACTACCATGTCCAACATATAAAAGGAGATCATAACCTCATCCCAGACTTACTATCCAGACCTCCAAAACCAAAACCTTCCCAGTTCTTCTGTATTACTTCTCAGATTTCTTTCCCGATCATTGCCATGGCTAGTTCCTAAAACAGCTCTCACCTAGAAGTCTTTCCCACTCAACATGACTTTTCAATCACCTCACCAGATCTAATACTTGGCTAGAAAATTCCTCTTTAGGTTTTTTATGAATATCTATACAATGAGTAAAGAATCCATGTTTTTCCCTAGTTTTCACCCTAATCATCTTTTCCTCACAGGATTAGTAATTACACCTCACAGAGATATTACTGAAGATGAACTTTGGTATACATGGTGTCTTACTGTTCTGTATGCCACAAAAATGGTTTTCCCAGTCTTACCCCTTCTCTCCAAACTCAATGATCCAGAGTTTTCTATCTCTCTCACCTGGACTATTTTTGAATGGTTTTCACCATTACCATGGTGGTGCAGAAAGCTACAACAGATTGCTGACATGCACCATCTTCTAGAACTCCCAGACCAAGAAGGAAAATAGTTCACTTCTGTTTTTATCATCCACCGCCCATACTTCCAGCATCCTCATACTAAGGATTTTTGGACACAGAATTAGAGTTATGAATGGAACATTGTTCCTCACATTGCCTGTCTTAAACAAGATTTCCACATCAAAACTTCCTTGAAGAACTTCCTCATGGAACTCAACCATATTCCTCCAGACCAACCAGATATCCTCCACACATCTCTTGGACCAAAACAAGTTCGATGGATATTCCCAACCTCCCAACCGTGGAATCATCATAAAAGAAGAAAAGCCATATTACACTGACTTCTTATTTCAAGATTCCCAAGATCCTTATGAAGATTTTACTCCGGTACCTTCACCATCACCATATGAACTTGGATCATCCTCTTCTTTATATCCACCATTTTCCTCTCAGCCTGACCGGCCTGAACATTATCCTCAACCAGTTCCTTCATCTCCACAAGATATTCCTCTACCAAAAGGACAATATTGCCCTTGGCCATATGTTCCAGGATGTTCTCATCCAGAGAAAATCTTCAAGAAAGACAAAGACCCTGATCATGACCCTGATGAGACTAAATCATCATCTGAAGATGGCTCCATCTCTCTTTAAGATATTTGTCATCTTGTAATAATGGGTGTCTTTAGCTTTTGCTTTTAGATTTTGGCTTTAACTTTTTAAAAGTTGCTTGTCATTTTGTAATAAGTGTATGCTTTAGCTTTATGCTTTAGTTGTTTGTCCTTATGTAATCATGTACTTTACTTTTGTAAAATATGTGTGCCTGTATGCCAGTTGGAAAGAGCTTGATCTAGCTTGTTTGTCTTTTCTCCTTCTTATCCTTATATAAGGAGAGTTATTTTGAATAAAAATAAGATGAGTTTTGAGATAACTTTTCAAGTTTCAATTTTCCACCCCATGGATAACTAAAAATTTCGTTTCTATTCTTTAATCCTAAGATTCTTTAGGTTTAGAACTCTTACCCTTGTTCAAATGTCTATCTTCTGCAAGTATGCTCTGCACTTGCCTTGAAAAAGGATCCTGTGCACCAGAAAGCTAGTCAGACTTTTATTCTTTCTTTGTTCTAAATTAATAGATGGAACCCTGCCTTTAGACTAAGTGACCAAGGAGAGTTTGTGTCTTTTTGGGTTGTCTATGCTCTTAGTTCATCGTAAGAACGGAATGTTTGGTATCTTGTAACCACGTCATTCTCGTTTTCTAGGTATATTGGCTGGAAACCCGAGCATGCAGACTACTAGTCCAAAAGATAACTCTGTTATCATTGCTCTGGTATAACAATGCCACGTACTTAGAAGCTCCAGTTGGTATTAGAGCAAAAAGCCTTACTTGGCTATCAAATGCAAAGATCCAAAGAAGTGTGACTGTGCACCAAAGAAAGTCTCATTTCCAGACCGGCCTGAACATTATCCTGAACCAGTTCCTTCATCTCCACAAGATATTCCTCAACCAAAAGGACAATATTGCCCTTGGCCATGTGTTCTAGGATGTTCTCATCCAGAGAGTAATGTTGTCTACCTTATGATGCAACAGCATTTTAAGTCTGCCAGTGTTGTGCAAATTTTATTGAACTCGCAAGTGCACGAATATATTGTAGTATAGATCAATAGTGACAAGTGTCGATCCCATGAGGAGGTGGATTTTAATTATATGTAGAATTAATTTTGTATGAGGGTGGTTGGATTTGTGGTGAAAGTGACTTTAGATTATCCTAAAATTGGATTTTAAATGACGAGAATAAATTGAATAGAAATTTATTGAAATGACGTACTTGGGTATCTTGATCCGTATCACTTGCACCATGGGCTAAATATTCCTTATTAATACCAATTAAATCATGAGGGGGGAATTCACACCTCATGAACCACACTCTAATCAATATGGTGTTAAGGGCTTATCGTGCCAAATAATAATAACCTTGTACTAGAGAGCCGGTGAAACCAAGGCGGTATCTAGACAAGATTATTGTTATTTGTCAACGAGAAGTCAAAGCATCCATAAAAATTAGAGGGGAAAAGAAAATAAATTTTCCAAATAAAGCCCATGACACATGTTGAGACTTCACCTTCAACCCAAGCTTGAAAGAAAATTAGCTACTCATAATTGAACTAGGGGCAAAATGGGAATTTATTAAAATACATAGAAAATATAAGATGGAGAGGGAATTACAGAAAATGGAGTCCAAAAATGGATTCAGAGCTATCAAATTAGGAGGGGAGAGCCCCCATTTTATAGATACATTGAGTAAATCATGGCCATTGGATCAAAAATATTTTGGACGCTTAGGATTGCGTCACGTCATCAGTCAACAGTGCATAAGAATTTTAGTTCAACAGGATCGTGACACCTCATCAGTCAATGCCACATCATCGGTCAATGCCACGTCATTGATCCGTCTATATGAACAGTGTCGTGAACAATAACGTAGATAGTACCGTACTTGTGAATAGTGTCGTACATGTGAACAGTGTCATTTTTCCTTTTATGCTCGTCATAAGGTTTTCAACTGTCCTGAGTTCAAAAGTGATGTACGTTTTGCCGTCTGATCTCTCGTTCATTGCGAAATGATTTTGATGCCCCCAACCAGCTTATTGCTAGTCCCTAGCAAATAAAGTGAAAACACAATTCAAATCCAAAATGATTTTTTTTTTAACAATCATGTTTATTCAATTAGACTAATGATAGTAATCAAATAAAAGTATAAGCATTATCTCCAGTCTAAAGAAACATCACACCCACATCAACCATCCACATGAATCAGCCCAGTAGAATTTGTCATAGCTACTTTTAAGAATGACATGTCAAACCCCAAAGTCTCACTGGAAGTAGTGACACTCTCACAAAGAAATCAAACTCAATAAAAATAGTCACTCCAATGAATGGTAATTCAGAGAAAATAATAAAGAAGTGATATCACATGCTCTCACCAAGATGAAAGAAATATGCGATCTCAAGTCAAATAAAAATGCTAGTCAACCCAATTTATTTTTTTATTTTTTTATGCACTACTACGTCTTTTTAGCCCATATAACTAGCTTCTACTTCATACTATAGTTCTCTAAAATCAAGAAGGACTTTTATTAGGACGTAACGTAGGCTAGGGACATGGCTAACTGAGGGTAAATAAGGAAAACAAAGTGTATGTTTGAGAAAAATGCAGAGATTTTTGTTTTGTTTTGTTTTGTTTTGTTTTTGGAAGTTGCAAGGTGGATTTCACCAATTATTGTTATTTTTTTAAACAATAATTTTTTTGTTTGGCACAACGTCACTGAACAAAATAAATAGGTGATGGAACTTATAAGACATCGGGTAATACTTCAAATCGGAGTGGGTCAAGATGATAAGTTGATAAAGAAAATATTTTTTTATTTTTGTTTTAAGGCTCAAAAGGGTTAACTACGGATATTTCACAAAAGGGATGGCTAGAAAGGCTTAAACGAATCAAAGATGGTCTTTCTATAATTTTTTAGGACTCTAAAGAATCTTCCATATCTACTAGTTAGATGGGCCTCCAGATGTAGCAACACACATTTTTTTCTTTTTTTTTTTAATTTTACAACAACTTTTTTTTAAGGGTTAACTCAAAAGAAATCTAGACATCATGTATAAAATAATAAACTGTTAAGTTGTATAAAGAATGAACAAAAGGGTTACTCTCCAAGAAAAATGATAGGCTCAAAAACTCACTTGGTACTTATTATGACATGTTCATTCCTTCAAGCAACTCATATTTGTTTCCGACATCAACATGTAAAGTAACAAACATAGCATAACATCACTTAAGACCAAAGATAATACAAATACTCAAATTTGAAATTAATCATGTCATCCAATGTTAAAACAAATCACACAATTTTTTTTTAAACAACATTTTACCCCCCAACCTATTCTAAACATGAAAGGAAAATATGCATGCAGAAATATGAAAATGATGCCAAAAAAAACTAATTTAGAAAAGTTACACTTAAATGATAGAAAAAGAAATGTTTTTTTTAAACTAAGAAGATGCGTTTCTAGAGGCACTACACTCCATATTCAGCCATCTTCGACTCAAAATTTTTTTTGAAAGTGTATATTTATAAAGGAGAAATTAGAAAGAAGAAGAAAAATAATTGTAAAAAAAATTAATAAAGAAAAAGAAAATATCTGGAATTTTTTTTTTGTTTTTTTAACGAAGAAGATGCGTTTCTAGAGTAACTACACTCCATATTCAGCCATCTTCAACACAAAAAGTTAGCAACAGTTAGTTTCTACAATAAAAAATTAGTAAAACTTAACCAAGATTCCACAATTGTCGACTATTCCCTCTCTCCAACCAGAACGAAACATTGTGCTCAATGTTTTAAAGGAAAAATGTAGAGTTTAGAATACATCACCTGGGTGGTGCAACACAGAAGAAAATATTTACAGGCGGAGAGTTAAATCTAATTTGTACTTCTTACTGCAGCTACTGTTACCGTCATTATTTGGACGCTCCAACACAAAGGTCTAGGGGTCTGCCTCTAGTTTATAAGTTTGTAACATATCAAGTAGCTCATTAGCAGTGTGAGCACAAATAAAAAGTTTTTTCGCATTGGAAGGAACGAAATAGTTTTTTATTGCATGGTTAAGAAATGCGATAAAGCCATCATAAAAATTATTGACATTTAACAAACCGATGGGTTTCTGGTGAATGTACTGATGGGCCCAAGATGCTAGTGTGATAAGTACCTCTAGTGTTGCAAGATCTCCTGGAAGGAAAATAAAAGCATCAGCATGATTAAGCATTTCAGTTATTCTTTCTTGCATACCTGAGATGACTAACTCTTCTTCAGTCGGTGGGTCAGACAAACTGCCCAAAGGTTTTAGGGCTCTTGGGATAATGCCTAACACTTGGCTTCCTCTGACAAAAGCAGCTTCTGAGACCAATTTTGATAACCCTTGGTTATCTCCTCCATACACCAAGTGTAATTTTCTCTCTGCTATGTTTTGACCAAGATCTATGGTTGCCTCAACGAACTCTTCATGTTTGCCATAATTAAATCCAGAAAGCACACAAATGTTCTTGAATTGTCTATTGGGAGTAGCTGCCATTGGAATATTTCTCAAGAACAATTTGTGAGTGCTTAACAAAAAGTCATTTTTAAGAATCTTGGTGACAGTGGGTCACAACTGTGTATGAGGTGGCATGTCAGTGTCAAATAACGCGTAAAACACATGGATCACGAGTCAAAAAGGAAACAGTAAAAAGAAAAAGAAACCATGATAAAATAAAATTATTAAAGACAATAATGGAAAAGATAAAATACCAGTGAAATAAAATAACAGTGAAGTAAAAGGATATTTACAGGTAGTTGCGATTGTGGCTCACATCTTCCTCTGGTTTTACGTTCAGCAACGGCTTGAACGCCCTCTATGGGTCGAGGATAGGCTTCCCATCCAGTTTTCTTACAAACTGGCAAACAAGGTTGTTTATAGTCAGATTCCCGAGACTATATCGTGCATGCTCTTTCTGGAATAATGGTCATAACTGGAGAATTACTCCTTACACATATCCATTGGGATGAGTTTCAAGAGACAGAAGGATATCATCCAATGACTCCTTATTCAAGCCATCCCTAATGAATTGAATCTTATCTTCCCTGTTATCAGACATCATTCCTAAAGAACATGGTTTTTTATCACAACTCATTCTGGCACACTTATGACAAGCAACAGAAACTCTTCAAGCTCTTCGTTTTCTTACATAATTTCCTTTACCACAACCAGGCATGTATGCAATAAATTTTGAAGGTAACTCACCTGTCAATCGTACTTTAGCTTCGATTAACCAGCGGATATTAGCAGGTATATTATTCCTCATGAGCAATCGCATGCATTCGGACCAAGCTTTATAGATTGTAAGGAGGGCATTCTGAGGAAGTGAATGGAATTGATTGTGAAGCTTTGCTAGAATCTCGTTTCTGTCAATACCTTCGCCTCAGAATATTAGTTATTATGGGAAACTGAAATAACTGACTTGATTGTCATGGAGTACCGTTATCCGCCACTTCACCGGGGTAACAAACTAAAGCACACAAACAGAAAAACAAATTAAAACACACAAAGAAAATTAAAATCATCCTCTTATTGAATTTACCTCAAGCTCCAACTGGATGTTGTAGACACTTCTCTCAATGTCTCTGAGTTGGCTTTCTAAATCCTCAACATAGGATACTAACTCTGGTTGTTGCAGAGCTCAAATACGATGTGTTTTACAAAATCAAATCTGCCTTTTAAGATGAGATTTTACCCGTTGAAGTGGTTTAAGAATGTTCAGGAGGAATTTTTTAGCTATGATACTCATGATTAACAATGATAAGAGAAAACTTAATGGTTAAACAAACAAAAGAATAATAAAAAGAAAGAAAAAAATCAAATCATCGAAAAGAAATAAAGAAAAACTCAATTCAAATTTGGTGGGTCACTCAAATTTATTTCGATGTCCTCTCCATGTAGTTGGTACTCTAGATATGGCTTTAATCTTTGACCATTAACTTTAAACGTGACATCGTTCTTTGGGTCCTTAATTTCAATTGCCCCATGTGGAAAAACAGTATTAACAATAAAGGTGCAAGCAAGAATTGAATAAAAGCACTTTCTGACCTGGAGTGAAAGATTTTCTCATAATTTGCTTGTCATGGAAGACTTTCATTCTTTGCTTGTAAATCTTGGCATTTTCGTATGCATCATTGTGAATTTCTTCAAGTTCTACTAGCTATAATCTTCTTTCTGAGCTAGCTTGCTGCATGTCAAAGTTGAATTTCTTGATGGCCCAGTACGCACGATGCTTGAGTTCCACAGGTAGGTGGCAAGCTTTTCCATACACTAGCCTGTAGGGTGACATCCCAATCGGGGTCTTGAAAGCCGTTCTATATGCCCATAATGCATCATCAAGTCTTAATGAACAATCTTTTCTGCCTGGCCTCACCGTCTTTTCTAATATGTGCTTTATTTCTCGATTAGAGATCTCAACTTGGCAACTGGTTTGTGGATGATATGGGGTCGCTACTTTGTGAGTGATTGAATACTTTGTCAAAAGAGCTTTGAATGCTTTGTTACAAAAGTGGGCACCACCATCACTGATTATCGCTCGAGGGAATCCAAAGCGTGAAACAATGTTACTTTTCAAAAATCCTATCACAACCTTGTGATCATTGGTTCTACATGGAATTGCTTCTGCCCATTTCGATACGTAGTCAACAGCAACCATGAAGTCGATACCCCATACGTCAAAAATCTCAACCTCTAAAATTGGATTTAATGACATCATGTTCCTTCGTGTAATGCTCCCCATTCGTTGACACCTATCACATGAAGAATATAAAGTGTAAGCGTCTCGAAATATAGTTGGCCAATAGAAACCACATTGTAAAACTTTAGTCGTTGTTTTCTTAGCTCTGAAATGGCCTTCACAAGCTTGTTCATGGCAGAATGAAAGGATATTCTGAATTTCACTTTCTAGGACACATCGTCTAACAATTTGAACTGCACAATACTTGAACAAATACGGGTCATCCAAAAGAAATTCTTTATTTCTGCAAAAAATTTAGCCTTGTCTTGCTTGGTCCAATGGTCTGGAAGTTGACCTGTAACAAGATAATTCACAATGTCAGCATACCATGGTAATACTTCCACACTCATCAATTGTTCATCTGGAAATGACTCATTCAATGGTAATGATTCCATAATTGTGTCAAAATGGAGACGAGAGAGATGGTCTGCCACAACATTTTCTGTGCATTTCTTATCCTTAAATTCCAAGTCGAATTCCTGCAAAAGTAACACCCAACGAATTAGTCTAGCTTTTGCATGTTTCTTTGTGAGAAGATATTTAAGAGCAGCATGATCTGTGAATACAATTATTTTACAACCAATGAGATAAGATCAAAATTTTTTCAATGTAAACACTACTGCTAACATTTCTTTTTCAGTAGTTGAATAGTTCAACTGTTCATCATTCAATGTCATACTAGCATAGTAAATAACATGGGGACTTCGATCAACTCTTTGTCCTAAAACTGTTCCTACTGCATAATCAGATGCATCACACATGAGCTCAAATGGTAAGCTCCAATTTGGGGGCTGAATGATGGGTGATGATGTCAACAATTGCTTTAATTTTTCAAACGCCACAAGACATGAATCATTAAAGATAAAAGGTACATCCTTAGCAAGTAGATTGCATAAGGGTCTAGAAACTTTGCTAAAATCTTTAATGAAACGTCTATAGAAACCAGTATGCCCAAGGAAAGATCTTACTTCTCTGACTGTTTTGGGTGGAGGAAGATTAGAAATGAGATCCACCTTGGCTTTGTTAACCTTAATACCTTTGCTCGAAATGATGTGACCGAGAACAATACCTTGTTTTACCATAAAATGACACTTCTCCCAATTTAAGACTAAGTTCTTCTCGATACATCTCTGCAGAACTAATGTTAGATGATGTAAACATTGATCAAATGAATCACGAAATATAGAAAAGTCATCCATAAAGACTTCAAAAAATTGTTCAACCATATCTAATAGGGCAAGTGAAAGTAGTTTTCTCTTGATCTTTTGGTGCTATGGGAATCTGATTATATCCTGAGTAGCCATCTAGAAAGTAATAAAATTCATAGCCTGCTAATCTATCAAGCATTTGATCGATAAATGGTAAAGGAAAATGGTCTTTACGTGTGATAGAATTCAACTTTCTATAATCAATGCATACACGCCATCCGGTAGTTACTCTAATTGGTATTAATTCATTATCAGCATTCGTAACTACTGTGACTCCTGACTTTTTGGGGACAACTTGTATAGGACTAACCCATGAACTATCAAAAATGGGGTAAATGATACATGCATCTAATAGCTTAAGGACTTCAGTTCTAACAACTTCTTTCATATTAGAATTTACCGGCAGAGTGCCTTCTTCTCCCAAAAATGCATATTCCAAAGTGTTGGGTAATGGTTTGAGCTCGAGTTTCGGTGGTGATTCTGATGATGGGATGAGTTTCTTCTCTGATGGTGCTAGTTGTTCAACTCTTGACTTTCATTTATTAGTGTCCATGGATGGTGCTGAGTCAAGTAGGGCATTGACCTCATCGACTGATCTGTCAATATCAAAATCCAAACAAAGTGAGTTAAGCATGTTTGTAAAGGATCATCACTAAGGTTTGAAACAAAAGTATTATCAACTAATGCTTCTATTAAATCCACATGAACAATTACATCAGCTGCATTATGAGGTTGTTTGGCAATGTTAAAGATGTTCCGTTCCATAGTCATGTTGCCGGAGGATAACTACATATTTCCAGTTCTGCATTGAATGTGAGCATCCACAGTTGTCAAAAAAGGTCGGCCTAGAATAATGGGGATGTGCTTCCTTGAATCTTGTGTTGGTTGAGTGTCAATTACAATGAAATCAACAGAAAAATAAAACTTGTCTATCTAGAGAAGCACGTCCTTCACCACGAGGTATTTTCATGGACCGATCTATAAGTTGTAACACCACTGGAGTTGGGTGTAATTCTCCCAGTCCAAGTTTCACAAATACTGAGTAGGGTAACAAATTTACACTAGCTCCTAAATCCAATAAAGCATTCTCAATTGTGTGGTTCCCTATACTACATGAGATAGTGGGGGAGCCTGGGTCTTTGCATTTTAGAGGAATTTTGTATTGGAGTATAGAACTAACGTTTTCTGTTAAAAATGCCTTCTTTTGAACGTGAATATTTCTCTTTTTAGTACAAAGGTCTTTAAGAAACTTGGCATAAGATAGAACTTGTTTTATAGCATCAAGTAAAGGGATGTTAACACTTACCTGTTTGAAGATTTCAAGAATCTCACCTGTGGGTTTTCCCTTCTTTCCTTTAGCTAACCTATGAGGAAATGGAGCTTTGGGAATATATTCTCGTGGGTTGGTTTCTTTTTTCTCTTTGGATGGTGAGTCCTCAATATTCACAGGTACAATTTGATTTTCTTTTGTCACCAGCATCTCCACTTTGTGGTCGACTTCTTTTCCTTTTCGCAAGGTCATGACTACTTTGACCTCTCCATGCTGCTGTGATTAACTGGTACTTGCTTCATGTACTCCTTTAGGATTAGGCACTGGTTGACTTGGAAATTTACCTTTCTCAACAGTCATTGCCAAGGTCTGAACTGAAGAAGCAAGTTGTCCCACCATCTTCTCGAGGCTTGAAACTGATTGGGCTTGTGAGTTGAAGCCTGCTCTCAACTCATTTCGTAGTCCATCAATGGTGCGGTTCTGTTGCTCAATCGTGGAGTGAGTAACATTCTTGAAATTCTGGAATGTATCCTCCCATGGTCTGGGTTGAGAGTAGTTCTGGTTCTGATTGTATGGTCTAAATGGTGACTGAGAGGCTTGAGGAATTTGAGGAATTGGTTGCATTGGTGGAGCTGGAGCTGCTGGTCCATTCTGTTGGAATCCTTGAGACCATGAAAAATTGGGGTGGTCTCTCCATCCAGGGTTATATGTGTTGGATTATGGGTTGTAATTAGATGGTTTTCTCATTACACCTATGGCATTGGCTTGATTTGATTCCCGAAGTTAACTCGCCAATGTGAACCTCATTCACTCCTTTAATTCTTTTAGTATTCCTGAGTGATCGACTCCGTTGTTGGGAATTATCCACTTGTCACTGGAAGAATTCCTAAATCTTTGATGCACTTTTTGACATTAGCTCTCCTCCACTTGTTGCCATTAGCCATTCTTGCACATTCGGCAATAATCCCTCCAAAAAGTATTGGCATTGGTGCCATTTCTCGTACCCATGATGTGGACACTTCAAGAGTAGCCCATTGAATCGCTCCCATGTTTTGAAAAACTGCTCGTCTTCTCTCTGGGTACACTTTGAAATCTCCCTACGAATAGCATTGGTTTTATGCACTGGGAAATATTTATTCAAAAAATTTGTTACCATTTGTTCCCATGATGAAATGCTATTAGCAGGCAATGTATTGAGCCATGAACGAGCTTTAACCTTTAAAGAAAATGGGAATAATCTAAGTTTAATATCATCACCTGAAAAATTCTCATATCTAAATGTTTGACAAACAGTATGAAAATTATTCAAATGATTATATGGGTCCTCATTTTCTAGGCCATAGAATGTTTGGAGACAATTTAGCACACTAGATTTTAATTCAAAACTCCTAGCAGCTACATTTGGGTATCTTATACATGATGTGCTCAAATTAGCTAAGGGACTAAAGTAGTCCTTAAATGGCCTCTCCTGTGGTGCTTGTTGTTGCAAATCCATTTCAATTTTATTTTTAACGTGCTTGTGTGTGTGAAGTGTTTTTTCTAGTTCAAGGTCTATAGGTTCAAGATTAGGTAATAATGACCTACGACCATGCATGCAAGAAATACAAAAATAAATGGGAACAAAACAAATAAACATAAAGAAGAAGGATAAATTACGTTACTAACCTTATCACGCTGTTAAAACCTTTCTATAAAAATACACAAAAACAAATACGTGAAATAAATTAACTAAAAATAAATTAATAAGATAAACAAAAAAATTTACAAAGAAAAATAAATTACAGAATTTTAAAGAAGAGAAAAAGAAAAGAAATACTAACCTTTAAATGTAGATTCACTTTTTTTTAAAGAAAAAATACAAGAAAATAATTAAATGGAATTATTCACAAAAATTAATTCTATGAATTAAAATTACTTACCTCCCCGGCAACGGCCTCAAAAACTTGTTGTGCAAATTTCATTGAACTCGCAAGTGCACGAATCTATTGTAGTATAGATCAATGGTGACGAGTGTCAATTCCACGAGGAGGTGGATTTTAATTATATGTAGAATTAATTTTGTATGAGGGTGGTTGGATTTGTGGTGAAAGTGACTTTAGATTATCCTAAAATTGGATTTTAAATGGCGAGATTAAATTGAATAGAAATTTGTTGAAATGACGTACTTGGGTATTTGGATCCGTATCAACATGCACCATGGGCTAAATATTCCTTATTAATGCCAATTAAATCATGAGGGGGGAATCCACACCTCATGAACCACACTCTAATCAATATGGTACTAAGGGCTTATCGTGCGAAATAATAATAACCTTGTACTAGAGAGCCGGTGAAACCAAGGCGGTATCTAGACAAGATTATTATTAGGGATGGCAATGGGGAGGGGAGGGGAGGGGACCAATCTCCCCATACCCATCCCCGATATTTTGCATATGTCCATGTCCCCTCCCCGTCCCCGTCAGAATTGCTTAAGAGAATCCCCATCACCTCCCCGAATAATAACAGGGGATCCCCGAGGGTCCCCGGTCCCCGACTAACTAATAGTCTAATACATTTTTTTATTTTCGATTTTAAATTAATCATATTAAAATAAAAAATTCAGATAAAAATAAAATTCAAAATATATCTTACATTAATATTGATCCATTACAAAGTCACATTCAAAATATAAATTATTAAAATAATTATCTTTGTCAATGACTCAATCTTCATAATCCTACAATAAAAAGAAAAAAATTATTTTTATATCGGCAATAAAATAAATGAAATAAATGTAGATACTTAATTAATATTTTTAACAAAACTATTTACCTCCTGCTCGTCCTGCTCCTCTTGTTCTTCCTCGAGAAATGTGGCAAATTGAGAGATAGCCTCATATTTCAAACCTAAAATAATAAAAATGATATAAGTAACGTAACTTATAAGTGCAAATATTAATAACTGTATAAGATAATTAAAATGTAAAATAAACTCATACTGCTATTGTAAGTTTGTAACCAACTTTGACAGCACATCAAGGCCTTCAATGTGCTTGGGTGAAGTTTGTTACGGTATGGGCTCACAACTCTACCACTGGTGCTAAAAGCTGATTTAGAAGCAACCGTTGTAATTGGAATTGCCAAAATATCTCTAGCAATTCGAGCTAATGTAGGATACCTATTAGCATTTGTCTTCCACCAACTCAAAATATTAAAATCTTCCATCTGGGGTATAACTTTCTCATCTAAATATGAATCTAATTCATCTGCAACAACTGCGCAATCTCCATTGTTTACATAATCATCAAAACCTGTCATCCATTTGGTTGCTTTCTTATAAGAATCCCCTGTAGATCTAGCAGAAGAACTACTACCAGTAAATCAAAGCAATAAACAGTTGATGAAAACTTCAATTAATACTCTTCCACTAATTCCTGGCCAAGGGTGACCACTTTCCCAACATACAACTATTTTGATATTTATTATTTTTGACAATATTTATAATTTTGTTATTTATTAGTAATTTTAAAAATAAAAATTAAAATTAAAATTAAAATGGGGAAATGGGTAGGGGATGGGGTTCCACCTCATCCCCGTCCCCTCCCCGAATAAAAAATTGGGTAAAAAATTTTCCACGTCCTCTCCCCGAATAAAAAATTGGGTATAAAATTATCCCCGTACCCTCCCCGAATGGGGAAAATTCCCGAGGGTACCCGTCCCTGTGGGGATTTTTGCCATCCCTAATTATTATTATTTGTCGACGAGAAGTCAAAACATCCACAAAAATTAGGGGGGAAAAGAAAAAAAATTTACCAAAATTTAGCCCATGACACATGTTGAGACTTCACTTTCAACCCAAGCTTGAAAGAAAATTAGCTACTCATAATTGAACTAGGGGCAAAATGGGAATTTATTAAAATACGTAGAAAATACAAGATGGAGAGGGAATTACATAAAATGGAGTCCAAAAATGGATTCAGAGCTATCAAATTAGGGGGGAATAGCCCCCTTTTTAGAGATACATTGAGTAAATAATGGCCATCGGATCAAAAACATTTCAGACGCTCAAGATTGCACCACGTCATCAGTCAACATTACGTAAGAATTTTAGTCCAACAGGATCGTGACACCTCATCAATCAATGCCACATCATCGGTCAATGCCACTTCAACGATCCGTCTATGTGAACAGTGTCGTGAACAGTGTCGTGAACAGTAACGTAGACGGTACCGTACATGTGAATAATGCCGTACATGTTAACAGTGCCATTTTTCCTTTTATGCTCCTCCTAAGGTTTTCAACCGTCCTGAGTTCAAAAGTGATGTCCGTTTTGCCGTCTGATCTCTCGTTCATTGTGAAATGACTATGATTAAATGACAAGAAGTTTAAATACATAAAAGTAAGGGTGTTAGTAAAATTTGAAGTGTAAAATGAAGATTTTCTCTTTTATAAAAATACATTTTCTAACACGCAATAGCCAGTTTAAGACTGCCTCAAAAGAACGAGGTCAAGATTCCCAAGATCCTTATGAAGATTTTACTCCGGTACCTTCACTATCACCATATGAACTTGGATCATCCTCTTCTCCATATCCACCATTTTCCTCTCAGCCAGTTGCCTGAGGCTAGGACATCCCACAAGAAATGTCCATGGAGTTTTGTTGAGGCCAAAAGGAAGGACTGTCCATTGGTAATGGGCATTTGGAATACAAAAATGAGTAACTCTTGTGCACAAAAGCATTATCACACAATCTACAAAGAGAAATTGTTGGACTTGCTTTTTTGCAAAGTTACTTTCAGGAAAGTGGAGTAACTCTTGTGTAATGTGGGTCAAGCAGATGTCTTTGCTTTATTATAAGCTAAATGGATTCAATGATGCTACCCTTAGACATGTATTTTTGGCCTCTCTTCCAGAAGAATTACAACCAAGTTGTATGCTCTTCTAAAAAAGAATCCACCATCCTGGTCAGAAATCCACACAGATGCTGTAAAACAATTAAAGCAGATTGCCAAGTTGCCAAAAACTGGACTTCAAGTCGAATGCTCGAATCTTTTCAAAATTCGACTTGAAGTTCAGTTTCTGGAAACGAGACTTTTTCTTTGGTGCACAGTCACACTTCTTTGGATCTTTGCATTTAATAGCCAAGTAAGGCTTTTTGCAAGTAGATCTGAAAGGTTACAGGTTCTTTTCGAGATTGGTTTGATAGTCTTGGACAATATAGACAACTTCAGTTCATCCAGTTTTCCGATGTCACAGCCAAGATTGCTTTACTTGACACCAGGTTTAAGCAATATCAACATGCCATTATTGGCACAGTTCTTACCACCCTCCATGCCGGAAGAGTTGGATCATTGAGTTTGGAGAGAAGGGGTAAGACTGGAAAAACCATTTTTGTGGCATACAGAACAGTAAGACACCATGTATACCAAAGTTCATCTTCGGTAATATCTCTGTGAGGTGTTGTTATACTAGAGCAATGATAACAAAGTTATCCTTTGGACCAATAGTCCGCATGCTCGGGTTTCCAGCCGATATACCTAGACAAACGATGGTTGTACTTGATTTGCTCACGCATCTTTTTCGCTTTATTACTCTTATCCTTCATAAAAATAGTTTACAGTAATCATCATACATTAAAACAAAAAAGTTTTCTACGTAACAAAGAATGAACATTGTTGTAAAATATTTTACGTCAAATTCAGGACCAAGAACCTTGTCAACAAATTGTTTCCGCTCCAATTTTCTAATTCTGGGATACTCCCATGGAGGCAGCTTTAATTGACTGCGGTTATCTTTGTTAGGTTGAATAAACTTTGTGTTTAAAGCACATATGAAGTTCCTTAAAGCAATTCCCATTGATTGAACCACATGTTTTTTGCTCCTTATATCAAGTTCAAATTTTGTTTGTCCCAGCATAAACACTATTAACATTAGTAAAGAGATAAAAAAGAATTAAATCACAAAAGTTAATAAGAAATGACAAATTACCTATAAGTGGTCCCAAAGTTTGTCCTTAATCTCTAGGGGAAAACGTCGCCAATCATCATACAGGATTGAAATATTATCTCGGACAAGAACACCGATGTAATTTCTAAGATCATTCACTTCATCTCTAATAGGAACTTCATATACTGCACTATAAGCTTATTGCCAGCTGATCTTTTTAGCAAATGTTTCTTTTTTGTCTGCTTTCTCCTCTTTGGTCTCCCATCCAAGTCAGAATATTTTGTCTCATTTTGTTCTTCAATGTCAGCCATATCTATAAAATTATGACGATAATAGACAAATTAATAATTGAAACACATATTTATGACTTACATTTAAACAAATCTATAAACAAAGGAAAATATTAAAAAAAACACACATGACAGCTTCACATCTAATTCATATACAAATAAATAAAAGACTGAAATCAATACAAGAAAAGAAAGACATGCGACAGCATGAGATATTACATTTACCTTGCCATATCAAAACAAATACAGACACTGAATTCAGTATATGGAAAAAGAAGCATATTACAACTTCAAATATAAAAGAATGAAGACATTGAAATCGGATAACTTCCTATACTTGTCAGTCCCCTGCTAAGTCATCATCAATTGGAACATCATCCCACTTTGGTCTTTCATATATGCCAACATCATCTTTATCCATATCTATTTTTGTGGATGGATATTATTGACTCTTTCACCCACTGAACAAACAATTGATTTTGTTAGATCTACTTGGTCTTGAACATAAAACACTTGCTTTGCACGTGAAGCTAGAATGAAGCAATCGGACTTATGATCAATAACAGTGAAACCTAAATCATCAACCTTAACCCATCTACTATCAACCCAATCACACTTAAAAATAACTTTCTTAGCCATGAGATATTGCAGCTCCTAATTTCAACAAGGACCCCATAATACTCCATTATACCAGTGAAAGGATTTTTATCCTTTGAGCTTGAGACTTGTAAGGTTGTTGCTGAGACATTAACCCCATTGTTTTGCATAACACGGTTGCTATCTCGATCCCTCGTTGCAAAATTAAAACCATTTATAAGGTACCCTAAATATGCAATCACAGTGCAACTAGGTTTGTTTGCCAACATTCTAACAGTTTCATCAACGTTTAAACCATTTGCTGTCATGTTTGTTACCTACAGCTTGAAATAAATTACGAGTTACTAATGACAAACTTAACACTATTATTAAGGATAAAATTGTCAAATCTTAACCTTCATTTGTAACCAATCAGAAAAGCTACGAGCATGCTCAGTTTCTAACCAATGAGCCCGTTTTGATTGCTTTGGAAATTTTGATTGCAAGAATATCTTATATTCCCTACCATGTCAATACTAAAAAAGTCAGTTGTTGTTAGATAAGGTTTTGAAAAATTTGCGTAAATACTAATGAAAATTTATGACTTACAATATATAAGATTGCAACTCCAAGGTGCTTTCTAGAATGGAAAGATGTGCTTGCTCTAGTAGTGCAGCATCAACCATCTTAACATCTCCACCTCCCAAAGGCTTTTCAATTGTATAATTAACTATACAATCAGGTGGCAGTCCAATGAAATCATGGTTTGAGAGATATTTAGCACAAAATTCAAGTGCTTCCTCTGTAACATAACATTCCGTAATGCAACCCTCGGGCCGATAGTGGTTACAAACATAGCCCTTTAATGTTTTCACGTTTCTCTCAAATGGATACATCCAACAAAAGTGAACCGGTCCACATAATCGGACTTGGTCAACAAGATGTACCATCAAATAGACCATTATGTCAAAAAAGGTGGGTAGGAAATATAGCTCAAACAAGCACATAGTGACGAAATAATCTTTTTCTAATTTGTCAAGAGATTTTTTGTCCCGCACCTTACTATACAATGAGTTGAAATGAAAGCACATCCTAATAACAGTTTTTCTAACATTTTTCGGTAAACAATCTGATATGAACCCCGTCAAGAACTAACGCGACCCTAATCAATTTAGTTCCCAAGATTGAATCGAAACCAGGAATGGAATTGAACCTCGACCCAATGCTTATTGAAAGCACGAATCTTGGTATGTGAAGACGCCACAATCAGCTATGGAAGGTCTGATTGATAAGTCAAGAATTTGAACGCCATGGAAATCCGATAAGTTCAAAGAGTTCGTAAAGAACCAATGAGAATTAACTCTCTCACCAATTACATCAAAAAACTTCTTTTTTGTTTATTGAATATGAGTACTTTATATAGGGTTGGTTATAAGAATTTTTGGAAGTAAATCCTAACCCAAAAATCAAATATGAATCTAAATCTTCCATAATATGAAAGAATCTAAATCAAATCAGAATCCTAATCTAAGTAAATAGGAAAGAATTTAAACTAAATCAGGATCCTAATTGTCTTAAATGCTTTACATAAACTAAATGGAAACTAAGCGATTAAAATAGAAATAACTGATTTGATTCCCTAATAGCCTCCTCAAGAAACGGGAAAGTATCTGAAAAAAGAAAATAATATATTTTCCCGCCATAATGTTTAAGCCAACTCCCTATTTCATGGAAGTGAGTATTTGGAAACTTCAAGAGCCTGAATCATGCATTTATCATGTGCGATTACTTCAATGGGCCTCCACGATTTTAATTGAACCCAAGTTGCTTGAATCAATCCATTAAATGCTTCTTTGAATTTCTTTGCTCAAGCTCTTGTAACGGGTCCGACACGAACTTGAATAGGATCTGAATATGCCTCATCCCATGTGCTTGTGATAGTTTTATCCTTAATCTCATCATTCCGCTCCTCTTGAAGATGATTTGTCCTCAAATCATCACCTACATCAAAAGGGCTCAAATCAGAAACATTAAAAGTAGCACTTACATTGTACTTACCAGGTAAATCCAGTTTGTATGCATTATCATTGATACGTTCCAAAACTTGGACTGGGCCATCCCCTCGAGGTAATAACTTCGATTTCCTTCATTCCAGAAATCGTTCCTTGCGCATGTATAACCACACCCAATCACCAGGTTCAAAGACTAGCTTATGTCACCCTTTATTGGCTTGTTTAGCATATTGCTCAGTTCTCCGCTCAATGTTGAACTTTGCCTTCTCATATATATGTTTAACAATTTCAGCCTTTTTATTGCCATCTAAGCTAACATGCTTAGAAATAGGTAATGGAGTTAAATCCAATGGAGTTAATGGATTAAAACCATAAACAATTTCAAACGGTGAATACTTAGTAGCAGAATGAACGGAACAATTATAAGCAAACTCAACAAGTGGTAAACAATCTTCCCAAGTTTTGATGTTCTTTTTAATAATAGCTCACAACAAAGTAGATAAAGTTCTATTCACAACTTCTGTTTGACCATCAGTTTGAGGGTGACAAGTAGTTGAAAACAATAACTTAGTTCCTAACTTAGCCCATAAGGTTTTCCAAAAGTTACTTAAAAACTTAGCATCCCTATCAGAAACAATTGTCTTGGGCATACCATGCAACCTCACAATCTCCCTAAAGAATAGGTCAACAACATTAGAAGCATCATCCGTTTTGTGACATGGAATAAAATGTGCCATCTTTGAAAATCTATCTACAATCACAAAAATTAAGTCTTTCCCTTGTCTAGACCTCGGTAAACCTAGTACAAAATCCATCGAAATATCAGTCCAAGGTGCACTAGATATTGGCAAAGGGGTGTATAAGCCATAAGGTTGCACTTTTGATTTGGCTTGCCTACAAGTGACACATCTACCACAAAGTCTTTCAACATCTCGTTTCATATGTGGCCAATGGAAGTGTTCCTGTAAAACTGCTAGAGTCTTTACAACTCCAGAATGCCCCATTAACCCTCATCCATGGGATTCTCTTACTAACAAATCTCTCAAAGAACAGTTAGGCACACACAGTTTATTCTTCCGAAATAAATAGCCATCATGCCTAAAGTATTTACCGACTATGGTCTTTTCACAAGCTTGGTATTCAACACTAAAATCATGGTCATTAGCATACAATTCTTTAATATGTTCAAAACCAAGTAGTTTAGCATTAAGTGTTGAAATTAAGACATACCTGCGGGAAAGTGCATCTGCAACAATGTTTTCCTTACCTTGCTTGTAACGAATGACATATGGAAATGTCTCAATGAATTATACCCATCGAGCATGCCTCTTGTTTAGCTTGTATTGGCCTTTAAGGTGTTTCAAGGACTCATTATTGGTGTGAATCACGAACTCCTTAGGCCATAGGTAGTGCTGCCACGTTTCTAACGCTCGAACTAACGAATACAACTCCTTATCATAAGTAAGGTAGTTTTAGGCTGCCCCACTCAATTTTTCACTAAAGTAAGCAATTGGTTGTCCTTCCTGCATTAGGACTGCGCCAATTCCAATACTTGAGGCATTATATTCAATTTCAAATGTTTTATTAAAGTTAGGCAAAGACAATAAAGGAGCATTGGTCATCTTTTGCTTGATTATTTGAAATGCCTTCTCTTGTGCTTCTCCCCACTTGAATCCAACATCTTTTTTTATTACTTCAGTAAGCGGTGCAGCTAATGTGCTAAAAGTCTTTCACAAATCGTCGATAGAAACTAGCAAGCCCATGAAAGCCTCTCACATTACTTACACTTGTGGGACTCGGCCACTCTGGATTGCACGTACCTTTTCCTCATCAACCTGTATACCCTGTGCACTCACAACAAATCCTAGAAACACAAGTTTATCAGTGCAAAAAGTACACTTCTTCAGGTTAGTAAACAACTTTTCTTTTCTAAACACATCTAAAACATATTTCAAATGTACTACATGATTGTTTATCTTTTTGCTATAACTGAGGATATCATCAAAATAAACAACTACAAACTTGCCAATAAAAGCTCGCAAGACATGATTCATAAGTCTCATAAAAGTGTACGGGGCATTAGTTAGACCAAAAGGCATGACTAACCATTCATATAAACCATATTTTGTTTTAAAAGCAGTTTTCCATTCATCTCCTTCTTTCATTCTAATCTGATGATATCCATTTTTCAAATCAATTTTGGAAAATACACAAGACCCATGTAATTCATCAAGCATGTCATCTAGCCTAGGAATGGGATGTCGATACTTTACCGTTATGTTGTTGATGGCTCGACAGTCAACACACATCCTCCACGTCCCATCCTTCTTAGGAACTAATAAAATAGGAACTACCCTTTTTCCATTAATTTATTAACCTGCCTTTGAAGTTCCTTGGTCTCCTCCGAATTGCTCCTATAGGCTGGTCTATTTGGAATGGCTGCACCGGGCACAAAATCAATCTGATGCTCAATCCCTCGGATTGGAGGTAAACCATGTGGTGTTTCCTCAGGAAAGACATCCTCATACTCCTGCAAAAGAGAAGTAATAGAACTAGGCAAAGTAAGGTCAAATTCATTAGTGTTTAAAAATGCCTATTTGTACAAAAGTACAATCATCGGCTGATGTAAAAACAACGCTTTTTTTTTTATCTCACTCACTCTCGCATAGAAATTCTTTTGTTTTCCATCTAATTTTCGCTCAAAGGCCGTATTTTTCTTTGGTTTTTCTCTCACATTTTCCTCGGCCTCTTTTTGAATTTCACTCTCTTTTTCTCTCCTTTTCTTTTCCTCACTCTCTCTCTCTAGTCTCACTTGGTCCCCATAAACCTGCTTTGGTGTCAATGGAACAAGAGTGATGTTGCGTTGATTAAATACAATGAATATTTGTTGGTGAAGCCATCATGTTTCACACGTCTGTCGAATTGCCAAGGCCGCCCAAGTAACAAGTGTCCAGCCTGCATTGGCACTACATCACAAAGAACCTTATCTTCATACTTGCCAATCCGAAAAGTCACTAGTACCTGCTTGTTCATTTTCACCTCTCCACTGTCATTTAACCATTGTAATTTGTATGGCCGTGGGTGTTTAAGTGTCGGAAGCCCTAACTTCTCTACCATGATAGTACTAGCAACATTAGTACAACTTAGGTGTAGTACCATCTTCAGTTAAAATCTCACCATTGTCCTGCAATACCATAACTCTTTTATTCACACATTCGCTTGCGATATGCCCCCTGTCTTGACATTTAAAACACTTATTGTCACTATTCCTAATAGTAGGAGTTACGGTGTTACCTTATGTATTGTGCTTGGAGGGCTCGGATCTTAGCTTAGGTGTAGTAGATGCTTGTGGCCTCTCGTCTCGTTTCACATAGCTCGGCTTCCAAGGAGTGGAACTCGAGTTTGGGGATGCACGAGTGTTACCTCTCCTCTTGAGTTGCTGCTCAATTTTGATGGCTTTGTGGACTATTTCCTCAATCTCCACATAATGTTGCAACTCAACCTTATCTGCAATCTCCCGATTAAGTCCATTTAAGAATCGTGCCATGGTAGCTTAATCCTCCTCCACATTTGCTCTAATCATGGCAATCTCCATTTCTTTATAAAAATCATCAATGCTTCGGCTATCCTGTGTAAGACGTTGAAATTTTTGGTACAAGTCTCGATAATAGTGGTTAGGTACAAAACGCTTTCTCATCAATGATTTCATTTCATCCCATGTCTCGATTGGACGTTCCCTATTTCGCCTCCTGCTTATAACAAGTTGATCCCACCAAGTAATAGCATAGTCAGAAAACTCAATCACAGCCAATTTTACTTTTTTTCCCCTGAATAATTGTACCAGTCAAATATAAACTCCATTTTCTTCTCCCATTCAAGTTATGCTTCTGGGTTGGATTTTCCTTGAAAAGATGGAATCTTTATCTTTATGCCACTCAATCCATCATCTTTATTCCTAGCTCTCCTACCTTGTCCATCTCTCCTATAGCTACCCACTGAGTCCTCTCCTTCATCATACTCATCCATATAATAGTCATCAATCTCTCCTCTAACTGGAGCTCTTTCTCTCCTACGTGCTTGGGGAACAGGTTTTGGCAGCCCTACACGTGTGTTCTCCACCCAATCCAAACGCTCGTGGATGAGCTCTAATTCAGCCCTCATCATCCTTCTCATCTCTCCCATCAATGCTTGAATTTGTAAATTTTGAGTAGTTGCAGATTGATCCTCTTCATTTGTGTTTTGTTCTAAGTTGTGAGACATAACTATTATCTGCAAAAGAACGTTGGAAATAATGTGGAAGGACCTCACCTCACTCCCTTACGTGTTTCACTCAAGAAAAATGACTCACTCAATTCCACTCGTGTTTCACTTAAATTATTGGTTTTTACCCTCTAATACACTCACACTCTCTTGCCTTTCTCCACTCTTAATAATCCTTACTCAGTTCTTATCAAACTAATCAAACCAATTAGTTTGATTTCAGAAGCAATTCACAAAGATGACAACTAAGGAGAATTTAATTTCATGAGTAAGAAGGCAATGTGTACGAAAGTCGAGTTTTGATTTTGGGCAAAATTTTCACCGATGGGGTAAGACTTGTTTTAGACTTCCAAGACACAAATAATGATAAACAAATGAAAGATTTTAAGAGGAAGTTGGAGTTTTTTTTAAGAATTAAACCACAAAGATGCAAAACTGATTTTAAAAGAAAACCCTTAAAAATACTATTCACGCGGCACTGTTAACGAAAATATTGTTCACCACTTTTTTTTTTAGATACTAGAACAAGATGAAAAATTCAAACAAGAAAGAAAAAACAACAAAGATATATGGATCTGACCTTGGAACCTAAGCTCTAATACCAAATGATATGAACCCCGTCAAGAACTGACGCGACCCTAATCAATTTAGTTCCCAAGATCGAATCGAAACCAGGAATGGAATTGAACCTCGACCCAATGCTTATTGAAGGCACGAACCTTGGTATGTGAAGACGCCACAATCAGCTATGGATGGTCTGGTTGATAAGTCAAGAATTTGAACGCCACGGAAATCCGATAAGTTCAAAGAGTTCGTAAAGAACCAATGAGAATTAACTCTCTCACCAATTGCATCAAAAAACTTCTTTTTTATTTATTAAATATGAGTACTTTATATAGGGTTGGTTACAAGAATTTTTGGAAATAAATCATAACCCAAAAATCAAATCTAAATCTTCTCTAATAGGAAAGAATCTAAATCAAATCAGAATCCTAATCTAAGTAAATAGGAAAGAATTTAAACTAAATCAGGATCCTAATTGTCTTAAATGCCTTACATCAATTAAATGGAAACTAGGCGATTAAAATAGAAATAACTGATTTGATTCCTTAATAGCCTCCTCAAGAAACGGGAAAGTATCTGAAAAAGGAAAATAATATATTTTCCCACCATAATGTTTAAGCCAACTCCCTATTTTATGGAAGTGAGTATTTGGAAACTTCAAGAGCCTGAATCATGCATTTATCATGTGTGATTCCTTCAATGGGCCTCCACGAATTTGATTGAGCCCAAGTTGCTTGAAGCAATCCATTAAGCGCTTCTTTGAATTTCTTTGCTCGAGCTCTTGTAACGGGTCTAACGGGAGCTTGAATAGGATCTGAATATGCCTCATCCCATGTGCTTGTGATAGTTTTATCCTTAATCTCATCACAATCACGAATTACTAAGGGTAATAGTTGTTGCATCAAAGTTTGACAGTCGTGAGACTTGAGACCTTGAAGCCGACAATCGTTAGTAGAAACAAGATTCCTAAAGTTTGAACAATAACCTTCTGGAACTTTGGTTTCTAACAGAGTATGACAGAACTCCATTTTCTCGTGTTTACTCATGGTGAAAGGTGTAGCAGGTTTGGTACTTCTATCATTTTCACCAGGAACCAATTTCTCCCTAATTTTCATTTCTATAAGGTCTTTTCTAGTCTTTACCCCATCTTTTGTCTTAAATGCTCTCACACACATTTTTCTCAATATGCATCACATCTAATAAATGACGAACTAACAAATGTTGCCAATATTCCAAATAAAAAAATTGATTTTCTTTTGAACTATTTGTTACGATCATCATCACAATCATCATGCTTTCTAATGAGAACCATCAAGGGAATACCATTGAAGCTTCAAGTGATCATTTGCACATTCATGGAGGCCCAATTACAAGAGCTAGAGCCAAAAAAATGCAAGCTGCATTAAATTGATTAATTGAGAAAGTATGGATTGAAAATGCAAATCAAGATGCAAGGCATCATAAATTGGGCTTGGAGAGAAGACAAGGCATTGTGGGCATTATTCAAGCTATTGGGCAGCCAAATACACAATTTGGATCAAATGCAGAAAGGGCAAATTCGGAATACATCTGGTATTGATTGAGCCTGAATTAATGTGCAACCTATATACCGTTGGAAAGATAATTAAGTTAGCTTTCCAATGCAGTTTACAGAGCTGGATTTGGAGTTCTCTAGAAGGAGTTATGATCAATTTATTACAGCTTGTTCAGGCTTGGGAATTTAAACGACTCCTTTGATTATTCCACTACATTTATTTGTTTTGTGTCAAGTTTATCAATGTGTTAGGTAAGTCTACCATTGATGATGGTGGACTAGCATTATGTTTGTCAATGCTAACATTAATAATGGTGGGTTGGTGAAGGCTTTTAAAGCACCCTTTGACAAACCTATACTTGGAGGGTTGTTCCAATGTTTCCATTTGTATTTTTAGGATCTTGGGTTTCTTTTAGCCTATTTAAACTCAGCAACCTTGCTATGTATGACAACTAAGAGATTAATGTTATTTGAATTTGAAATATTATTCTGTCTTTGGTTCTTTTGAGAACCAGTGAACTTATCAAGAATTTGCATTCTTGTGGTGTTTCAAATTTAGACTTATCACTCACCTTCTCATCTATTTCTTGAGTGTGGCGTCAATATCATTCTCTATACATTTGGTTCATGCTTTTCTTAAGCAGTGGGTCAAGGTTTTGTTTGTCATAAATCTGTTTAGAACTTTCTTGGGAAGTTGAAACTACAATTTAAGTGTGAGTTTCAAAATTTCATTGTGGGATTTCGTATCACTTTCGCTTGCTGCGTTTGTGCTTTCCACTTTTGTAGTCAATATCATCCATTAATTTCAAAATATCTTCACCAGTTAAATATTTAGGAGGTTCTTCCTTTTCTATCTTATTATTAAAGACCTTTTTAAGTGACCTAAATGAGTGGTTATTTGGTAAAAATCGACGGTGCCCTAAATATACACACTTTCTGCTATGTGTAAGCATGCTTGTTTGGGCCACAAACTGGACCAAGCATAATGGCCCTTAATAGAACACCCAAAGAGGTTCCCATATGCAGGAAAGTCACTAATAATCCATAACAACACAACTCAGAGATTAAAGGTTTCCTTTTCTATAAGCATTATAAGTTTCTATATCGACATTCTAAAGGTTTTCAAATCATTAATCAATGGTGCTAGGTAAACATCTAGATCATTTCCAGGTTGTTTAGTCCCAGATATTAATAAAGACAACATGATGAATTTTCTTTTCATGCACATCCATGGCGGAAGATTGTAAATGACTAACATGACTGGCCAACAACTATAAGTAGTGCTAAGTGTGTTGTGTGGATTAACCCCATCAGTTGAGAGAGCTAATCGCAGATTTCTAGGTTATTGGCCAAAGTTAGGTCACTTGCTGTCAATTAAATGCCATGCTGGGGAGTCTGCTGGATGGCGAAGTTTGCCATATTTAATTCGATGATTAGCATGCCAGGATAAGTTTTTGACAGTTTGAGGTAATTGAAACATACGTTTGAACCTAAGAATAAGAGGAAAGTACCAGAGCACCTTTGTAGGCACCTGTTTACTACTTATTTTGACATCATTTTTATTTTTCTTCCACCTAGACTCTCAACAAGTAGGCCATTTGTTCATATTTGCATACTCTTTTTGGTCCAACACTTTCATTTTATTTTATTTTTTTGCCTCTTACATTGACTTAGGAATGGTGTTATTTTCTGGAAACATGTCAGCAAGAACTTCTAACAAAGTTGTGAAGCATTAATCAGATAACCCATACTTGCCTTACACATTATACAATTTCTTTAACCCATACAACCAAGAATATTTTGAACCTACATACAATGGGTTCTCAACATCCTCAAGTATATCCCTAAAACTCTTAGGATTATTATCACATTGTTTGTAAGCATCATGGATCATGTCCTCAATGTTACTTTGATCTTTGAATCTAAATTGATGACTCTCGGAATAGTTATGGCAACTTACAGAGGTTGTTTTTTGCTCAACCTCTCCATGCCTATCCCAAACTACATATGATGGCAGAAAATCGTATGTGAACAAATGATCCCTTATCTGTTCAGGAGCATAAAACTCCATGTTGTAACAATCAGTACAAGGACATCTAAGTAACCTATGATTTTTAGAATTAACCATAGCAAATCTCAAGAACTCTTCTACTCTGTTTTCATATTCTGCAGACAATCGACTAGCAGACCATATCCAAGATTTATCCATATCAACAATAATGCATGTTAATATAATTATACATGTTAATTCTAGTTTTAAATGCTTTATTTGTACCAATACAATTCAAAATATTAATAATAAATTCATATTAATAGCAAAATCCTATTAATTATACAACTAAGAAAACAGACTAGTAGCAATCTAGTATATGGTGTTGTGGCCTATGACTTTGGAGGTTATCTTTCCATGAACCAGACTTATATAAATGTAAACATATAAGAAAATAAACAAAATTGTCAATAAACAAAGGAATGTTAGTATTGTACACCATTCTCAATATAAACCAAATTATAAAAGCAGTTGTCCATGTAGTTCTCACAAAATAAGGTAATAACAGACCAAACAACACATTTGCATTCAAAGAACCATTAAAGTTGAGGTAACATGTCACAAAGCCACACAATTACAGTTGAAATGATAATGTATTTATACCTGAACCAATCAAACACCTTTACTTTTAACCACAGCAGTAATCGAATCAGACAAATAAAAAAACCTGCCAACCACATGCAATTTATAACAGTATAAATACTTTAGCTGATATACACTTATCCACCAACTACCAAATCCGAAATTCATTTACTTAAAAAGGGTTTTTCACGATACCACCCGAAAACACGGCACTCATGGCCTTTAAAAAGGGTGAACGTTGTGAGAAAACAATTTTGTTGGATAAAAATCGGTTTTGGGGGATAAAACAGGACCTTTCTGATGCACAGGATCCTCAAGTGAGGCAAGTGCAGAGCATACTCAGATTTGAAATGGAGGTGAGCGTATCCTTTGTAACTTAACTAATTTCTTTGATTCCTAGAAGAGAGAGAGAGGTTTTAGGGAAACATCATTGTGAAACTTAAGCTTTTTTTTTTCTTTCGAAATTGGCCCCCTTACAACTGAGACCAAAGGTGCTTTATATAGAGGATCATTGAGAACAGGACCTCTCGAATGATCATGACACGTAGCACACCTTGTTGGAAAGTAAGCCAATCATGACTTTTACAAAAGACAAGCACGAAAGTAAAGCATACTTACATGGACTCTTGACAAAAGTCAAGTATACCGACATAGACTCGTAATAAAGGGAAAGCATGCCGACAGAGACTTTTATTAAAACAAAGCATGCTTAGAAAGACTAAAAATAAAGCAGACTGACATAGACTTTGAACACATTGTTGCATGAAAAGTGGAGGGAAAGCGACAAAGTGATATTATGGCGTGGACGGATAACGCCTTGGTGACACATCTCCTGTGTCTTTTTCATATTGTCGCTTGCGTCGATGTCGTTGTCGCTTGTCAAGATACTCCTCGGCTTGTAGAAACTTTTCTTCATCAGCTTCAGATATGGGCTGTAAAGAAGAATGGGGAGTATCAGCAGGGAGGAGAGACTGAAAGTCTTCCCATGGGTCCTGAGCGTCTTGGAATAAGACATTTGTGTAGTCAGGACGTTGTTCCATAACAAGAATGCCCTTAGGACTTGAACTTGAACCTGGAGTACAGCCTTGTGTTTTTGGGATGATTTCAAGGGTGTGTGATGGTCCAATGGAGGTGTGGTGAATATTTGTAGCAGGTGGAGGAACATTGTTGAGTTCCATGAGATAGGCTTTGAGGGCTGAAGTAACTGTGGTATCATGGATGAAGGTATATGGATGAGAGTAAGTTTTCCATTCATATGCCATGTCCTGTGTCCAGTAATCTCTGGTTTCCGGATGTTGAAAATATGGCCTGTGGACAATGAAAGCTGTGGTCCACATGTTGGCTTCTTGTTCAGGCATTTTGTCTAGGCCATGAAAGGTAAACAATTGTTGGAGTTGCTGGCGCCACCAAGTGAGGGGAGAATACCATTCAAAGAGAGTCCATAAGAGGTCTGGGGAGAACTCTGGAGTGGTAAGGTGAGTCAGGACTGGTTTAATGGGAAAAACTAGCTTTGTAGCATACAAGGTGGTGAGACACCACATGTACCAAAGCTCATCTTCGGAGATTGTGAGGGAGGACAGAGTGAGACCTGTGAGAAATAAGTGTTCCATGCAAAGGTTAGGAAATCGGTCAGGTTTTTTAGTTTGGACATTAAAGAAATACCGATAGAGAAACTTCTTTGCAAAATCTTGTAATTGGGAGGCTGATTGGAAAGAAATGTTCATGGGGAAATTTCTCTGGTTAAGAGCCTTGAAGGGAAGTTGGCGATTCATGGCTATAACTGGAATCGTGTGAATTGAAGAGATGAGGGCAGGTTTATTTATAGATGGACGGGTGAGGAAGTCTGGAATGAGATTTTGGTTGCCTTTGATATGTTGAACAGTGAAATCATACTTAGCAAACCAAGTTTTGAGGCTGAGTAATTGCTTGTCAGGTAGCAATTTGTTCTTGAAGTCAAAGATTCGGGGAAAAGAAGAATTATCCATGTTGATGAGGAATTTGTGGCTGATGAGATGAAATTCAAACTTTTTAATCCCATATTTGACTGCGAGAATTTCCTTGTAGATCACATGGTAGTTCTTTTCAGAGTCTTTGAATTGGCCGCTTGCATGTGCACAGAAATGATGCACGCCATTAATGTCTTCAAGAAGAATGGCACTCCAATAATCATCACTGGCATCAGTCTGGAGGATGCGTTGTCCATTTGTGGGAATTCGGAGAGGAGGAGGTGATTGAGCGATCACCTTTAGTTGCTTGACAGCTTCTGTCTGAGCTGGGCCCCATGGAGGGCACTGTTTTTTGAGCATGCGGGACAGTTGGCTGGTGTGAACCGCAACTTTGGGGATAAAGTCACGGACATAGTTGACAATCCCAAGAAATTGTTGTATCTGCTTTCGATTGAGATTTGTGTCTGGAAACTTTAATAATTCAACTGCAATGTGGGGACCAGGCTGATACTGGCCATTTTTAAGCACCATGCCAAGAAAGTCAATAGATTCCTTGCCTATGCTGCTTTTCTTTTCGGAAAGCATGATGCCATGTGCCTGCACAATATGAAAGAAATCCAAAAGGAGCTTCTGGTGGCTCTCATGGTCAGAGGAAAACAACAAAATATCATCAATGTAGACCAATGCATTATGGAGAATAGGGCTGAAGATTTTTGTCATGGCTTTTTGAAATAAGGAAGGAGCGACTTTGAGACCAAAAGGCATGACTGTCCATTGGTAATGGGCATCAGGGATGCAGAAGGCAGTTTTGTGACGATCACTTGGTGAAATACCAAGTTGCCAAAAACCAGCTTTTAAATCAAACTTAGAGAAGATACGGGCCCCTTGGAGATGGACAAACAAGGTTTGAATTTTTGGAAGGGGAAACTTATCATCTTTAAGAAAGGAATTAAGTGGCTGGTAGTCAATCACTAATCTCTTTTTTCCACGAACTAATTCAGAACGTTTTTCAACATAAAAGGCTTGACAAGCCCAATCTGAATCAGTAGACTCAATAAGACCTTGTTGAAGTAATTGAGAACATTCTTGTTTAGCAAGCAAGAGGTCTGAAGGAGACATACCCGGGTGTGAGGCTTTGGTGGGGTTGATGTCTTCGTTGAGTTTGAAAGGAAGGTGAATGAAAAATTGTTCATTTTTCCAAAGAGGTGAAGGGTGATGGAATTGGGAATGGTTTTCGGGACAGTAGTCTAAGAACTTTTGTGAGATGTGACTATATGGAGATGGTGTTTCAGAGAGTGTATACAGACGTAGGGTATCTGTATAAGGCAAGAACATCTGTTTGTAGCGAACTCCAGAACTAGTGAGGAATAGGTTTTTAACTAGATGAAGAATGTCAAAACCTATGAGCAAATCTTTATCAGGGAGTTTGGAAGCTACAAGCTTTTTCCAAATGATGCAATTAAGAAAGAACTGAATACCAATGGGTTTTTTGGTAATCAAGGTGGTTTCAAAGGTTTCACCATTAACTGCCCTGAAAAGCTTAGAGTGAGGTTCCCAATAATTTGATGGAAGAACAGAAGGATCAATCATACTAGTATCTGCACCAGTGTCAATAAACCCAATAACAGGAACATGTTTATGGAATTTGGAAGGAAGAATGGACATCTTGAGAGAAGGACGAGGGATTGTGGAAACATGATTAACAGTCTGAACGGTGGAGATGACTGAAATATCTTCAGAGTCAGAAGATTCGGCAATGAGGAAGGCAGTTTGGTCATCTTGTATGGATTGTTCGGAAAAATTGGATTCAACATCCTCATTCTCAGATAACAAGGAAGAATGTTCAAGATGTTGGATAAGACGAACAGCTTTGGCGTATTTGTTGGGACAATTGCGGGCAAAGTGACCGCGTTTCTTGCAAATGAAACAACGGTTGGATTTTTTCTTTCGGTATTGAGAAACATCTTTCTTTCGGAAATACCGGAAAGGTTTTTTGGAGGAGGATTTTTTGTGGAAGTGTTTCTGAAAGTGTTTTTTCTTTTTGGGTGAGCAAGTACACTTCTTGTCATCTTTACACTCAATTTTGAGGTGAGGTTTTCGACAAGCTTCAGAGAAGGGTTTTTTGTCTTCCATGAGATCTTTGAAGAATTCTTTCTGTTCACAGATCTTATCAAGAGAGAACAAGGCCATTTGGAAAATCTTTCCCAGAGAGATATCAGCTATGCTCATATTTGTGGCTGTGAGTTTTCTTTGAAGATCAGGTTGGAGTTCAGAAGGAAGAGAGGCAATGAAGACATGTTTAAGAGATGGTTCATTGAACCCATTAAGCTTGTAGAAGAGAATACTCATTCTTTTGTAATGAGCATCCAAAAGATGTTTTTTAAGAGAGCAGCATTTCATCTGGTGGTACTCTTTTCTGTCAGCTTCAGTGGAAGCAGTCTTTTCACCGAGGAATTGCTCATGAATAATATTAAGGGCCGTACCAACCGGAGCTTCCATGAATTGGAGCTGTCTGTATTCGCCTAAGCTTTCTAGCCAGTCACGCAAAGAACCCGTGGATCGGGCCATGAATTCACGAAGAACGGATTGAGATTGAGCATTGGGCTTGGTACTTTGGAGATCAATCCAAGCAGCAAATTCTTGAAGTCGAGCTGCCCATTTGTGACGGGGAATGTCATCAAATGTAAACCAAGATGCTGAAGATGGTTTGGTTGAATGTTCATGGACTAGTGGTGGTACTGGGTCTGTTTGAGAAGCTTGGTCAGAAGGGTTGTCCTCAACAATGGGTGTTGAAGTAGAGCCACTTGGATCTGCTGTTTCAGTGGCCATTAATATGCCTGTAATGTCAGCATATTCAGACTCAGAATCAGTGGAGGTATTGGATGAGTCATAGGAGGAGGATGACGAAGTTGGTGGTTCAGGCTCAGAAGAGTCAGAGGAATCTGAAGGTTGAGACTGGACAATATGGTAATGATATTGATCCATTGGGCTTTTATCTTTTCTAGGATGGGCTTGTGGTGGTTCTTCTGGAGGGATGGTGGAAGTAGAGGGAGAGGTTGTGACCTTAGGACGTGGTTCGGAGATTTTAACGTTAGAACGTGGTTTTTTGGGTGAAGATAGTTGTGGAGTTGGTTGAAGGTGAGAGAAACCAAAGGGCTGATTATAAATAGGTTGTGGAGGTCGAGATGGTGTATAGAAAGGTACAAAGGAGTCAAAGATTGGAGGTGATACTGGTGTAGGTTGAGATTGGGTGAAAAGAGAAGGTCGAATCTTTTCAGCATCAATTCTGGATAATTCAGATTTGAGTTTTCGGATCTCGGCTTCTTTTTTATTAAACTCTGGACCCCAGATATGATTGGAAATCATTCGTCTGAGATTGGTGTCTAAGTCAGAAATTCGGTCTTGGAGATGGATATACATCTGATCTAAACGATTGCTGATGGAATCAACTTTGGTTTCAGTCTGGGAGACTTGAGTGGCAACACGGTCAATTTTCTTACCGAGTTGTTGGAGAGAATGGTTTTGAGCATTGGCATTTTTGGTTTGCCAATTCAAGACAGCTTCATATTGTTTTGGTTCTTCGGGTTGCCCAGAGGCTGTAACTGGAGATTGGACAAAAGGTTTTGAGGTAACACGGGTTTGTGGATCTGTTTGTTTTTCAAGAGGAGGAAAGGACTCTTCATAGGAGTGACTTGAAAACATAAGACAAGACCTGATTGGGTGAATAGGAGGTTTTGGATCCGGTGGAGGTTTTGGAGGAAAGGAGTTGCAAGATGGTGGAGGATAAGAAGATTTTTTCTTTTTCTTTTTCGTTCTTCGCATGACTTCCAATTCTTCATCAACATCCGTATCATCCAAACAAGGACAATCTGGATTGCACATATGGGCTTCAGGAACATCCCATAGGAAATGACCATTAAGTTTACCAGGATATACTGGGTACCCTTCGGATGAAAAACCATGAATAGGAAGATTCTTTTCTTGACCAGTTTGAACTGCCGTAATCATAGCAGTATAAGAGATCTGTGGACTGTCGGAAATGGGTTGAGTGTCAGGAGTTTGAAAAGACAGTTGAACTTGGCCATTTGGACGTCTGGTAAATGTAGCTTCTGTGGTTTGAACTGGTTCAGAATTTTGGTGAAAGTGCTCATAGTTGGTGAGCCATTCAAGAGGCATAAGTTTGAGCAGATCTTGTTTTGGAATTTGTTTGGGAATTTGGATGATGGTTGGGATTGTGTCTGTATCTGCCAATATCATCAAAGCGTCTGAAGTTGTGTATGGTGTAGGGAGATCTAGTGCATGATTTTGTAGTCGGTACACTATTTGGTGATGCAGGGTTGCAATCTTGGATGTGGGTGTTTGTTCTGCTCCTTGAAGCTGGATCTGGACTTTAAGGGTTGTTGGAAGATTGGGATCCTCAAGAGAAAAGTTGAAATTGGGGTAAAAGGTTAAGAGGACACTGCCAGCATGTAGTGTTGTCAAAACAGTTCCTATAACTGCATGTTGGTACTCCTTGAACCTGGTATCTAGGAGAGCAATCCTAGCTGTAACAGGTAAGCCTTTTCGACCATGAAGAGTGAGAATTAATCGTACACCACCAAGATGGAGGTGTGTGTAGCCTTCTCGTTTCCAGTTGGCGACGAGATCGGAAGGGATTTCCATGGTGACATATTGTTCACTCTGAGAGGCTTGTAAAGCACACTGATCCAGTCTAGAAGACTGAATATACTCTTTTGGGAGTGGTCTTTTAGTGGAGATGAGAGTACGAATACTTCTAGTTAAAGAAGACTTCTGTTTGTAGAGGTTGTAAGGACTCATGAGGGGAAACTGGGACTCAGTGACTTGAGCAGATTCTGGAATATACGAATATTCAACAAGATTCTCGATTTTGGAGGTGATGTGTTTAGAGCATGATTTAGGGAGAGAGAGAGTAGAGGAAAGAGAAATAGGAGATGAAGATGATGTAGAAGCTGAAGATGTGTTTGTTTCCATGGTGAGAGAATCCTCTTCTAGGAGAGCAAAGAAGATTGGTCAAATTACTAATGATACCACCTCGACGTGGGGTGTGGCTCTGATACAAATATGATACAATTACTTTAATAACATCTTGCAAAACAACAAATGAACACAATTACCACATTTAAAAAATAATTTATTTATTAAAAGTCGGCACATAAAGACACACACAAAAGCACATCTAAATGATAAATAATTTTAATAATTTAAGGTCAACTTGCCATGAAATAATTAAAAATTTAACAAAATTAAGGAACTTCCATGCTCAAACATATTAAATTATGCAACATGTCCGACCATGTGCTACTATATAACAAAAAAGGACAAATACATAATTTTTAAAAACTTTAAATCATCAATTCCTAAAATCAAAACTAATAAACAAACAGCACATCTTCTTAATCATATTTTATAAACACCCAGTGGAATTTTCTTAGTTATATTTGCAAATCATCGATTCATGTGTGCATGCCCGTGAAAAAGTAAATAAACAAATGATTCATGCATGCAAGCCTATCTAAATTAAAATCAAGTCAAGAACAGAAAAATCTGAAACAAATAACAATTAGGGCTTTACAAAAAATTAGAGGAAAGTGCAAGAACCGATATAGAGAGAGGGTGAGTGTTCTGGCCTAATTACAATTTTTTATTTGCTCTTACTTTCTTCGATCTTTCTTTTCTGCTTCAATAATTTTGGTTATCTTCTTTCTTAATGTGGGCTTTAAATTCTTCGATCTTCAAGGTTTTCTTGTGCCTTTTACCTTTTTTTGTCATCTCAAATTGCTTATTTCATGCTCTGGGATTTGCTTCGTTGTGCTTTCAATTTTGTTTTGCTTTGTTCTGACTCCTGCCTTCATGTTTGTTTTGGTTATGTGTTTATGTTTTCTAAAGCTGGAAGGAAATGAAAGCGGTAGCGAGGGAAATGAAAAGTCCCTATTGTATTATTAGAAACAATAAACGCTACCGTTTAGCTTAAGTGAAATAAAAAATAAAATAAAAACATTGTCGTTTTAGCTTAAGTGAAATAAAAAATAAAATAAAAACATTGTCGTTTTAGCTTAAGTGAAATAAAAATGCAGCCGTTTAAAATAATACAAAATTAAATAAAATATCAAAATATACGCCCCTTAGTATCAGTACAATGTTATGATATTAAGGTATCAACAACCGCTGACACTCCTATGTTAAACACACTAAAAATAACTTCAATTACCAAATACTGATACTTTTTAATTTAGTATCAGCAGCTTAGTATCAGCGAACATCATTTTTCTATTAGTGAAGAATTCTAGAGGAAAAGGAGTTCTAAGATTCTTGAAATCATACACACTGATATATATGGACTATTTTCAACTCCTTGTCAAGATGGTCAGAGAGATTTTATCTCATTTATTGATGAGCATATAAGATTTATGTATCTTTATCTTTTATTTGATAAATTGAAGGCATTAGATGCTTTCAGAATATATAAGGTCGAGGTTAAGAAACTAAAAGAAAGGAAAATAAAGATTGTAAAATCTGATAAGGGTGGCGAATTTTATAGACGTACATAGGAAAGGGACAATTACCAAGTCCATTTGCAAAGTTCTTCGAGCAAGAAGGTATTTATTGCGCAATGCACAATGATAGGCACACTGTAACAAAATGATGTTGTTGAAAGAGGGAACCAAACACTTATGGACATGATTAGTAATTCTAATTTTCCATTATCCTTATAGAGTGAAGCTTTGAAAATAGTTGTGTATATTTTAAATAGAGTTCCATCAAAGATAGTTCCAAAAACACATTTGAATTGTGGAATAAATAAAAATATAGTTTAAGTCATTTACGCATATAAGGATGTCTTGTACAAATGAGAATTTATAATTAGATCCTAGGACAATTAGGGTGCGTTTGGGATTGAGGTGCTGTAACTTTTAAGTTACAGCTGCTGTGGAAAAAAAGTTGTAACTATAAAATAAAAGTCAGTAATATGTGGTAAATATAAATTTTAAATAATAATTTTGATAAAATTATTAAAGATATAAAAGATTTTTCATGAAACAAGTGAAAAAACCACATTAACATAGCTTCCAAGCTACAGCAGCTAGTGTTTACCAAATACTTTAGTACTGTAGCTTGCAAGTTACAGCTGCTCAACCTTAATCCCAAACGCATCCTTAGTGGTGTTACCGGTACATGGCATTATTACACTTGAACTATGATAGTGCTAGACTATCCTTTGGACCAGTAGTCCGCAAGTTCTAGTTTCCAGCCGATATACCTACAGTCCCTTAGATATAAAACCTAAAAAAGCAAAAATCATTGATCATGATACCACTCGAAAACATATCACATTTGACCTTCAAAGAGGGTGAACGTTGTGAGAAAACAGTTTCATTTTAAATCGGTTTTATAAATAAATCAGGACTTTTCTAATACACAGGATCCTTGAAGCAAGGCAAGTGTAGAGCATACTCAGTATATAAAATAGAGATGAACGCTCTTAGTTTAATAACTCAAGTATTTTCTTCGTTACCTAGAAGAAGAAGAGAGACTTAGGAAGCCATAGAAGTTTAAGAAAAACTTAGAAATATTATTGATGGCAATCTGAATTTTACAAGGACAGAAGAGCTCTTAAATAGAGCTGGAAAGCTAAAATAAAGATAAAGATAAAGATAAGACAGAACCCTTATCTTTTCTTTAAGCATAAAGCAAAAGCAAACCATAATTAAAGGCCATGAGTGCCGTGTTCTCGGGTGGTATCGTGAAAAACCCTTTTTAAGTAAATGAATTTCGGATTTGGTATTTGGGAGATAAGTGTATATCGGCTGAAACAACGCCACGTACAACTTACCCACTAAAACACACTTTAGACAAGGTAGGACCCATGTCTTTTATTCAAAGCAGGAAAAATGAGATTCCCAGATGATTCTGTAGCCATGTGAGGCGATTATGGAGTTGAGGGAAATCTGGATGGGGACACGTCACTGGTTTCATTTTCATATTCTTCTTTTGCTCTTTGGATCTCTTGGTAAATCAGGATGTCTTCATCTAAGTCGGGGCTTACTGGTCGTTGTGCTTGAGTTGGAGCAAACGAAGAGCCTGGTTTAGTGACGGTGTACTGAGTGTCTTGGGTCTGTAATAAGGATTGAAAGTCTGCCCAAGGGTCTTGAGTTCTAACAAGTAGGCTTTGAGAGTGGAGATGATTGTAGGATCATGGTCAAGAGGGAAAGGATGAGGGAATGTTTTCCATTCATACGCCATGTCCTGTGTCTAGTAGTCTTTTGTCTGAGGATGTTGGAAATAGGGCTTGTGGACTATGAATACCGAAGTAAACATATCTGCTTCCTGATTTGGAATTCGATCTAACTGATGAAAGTTAAATATATTCTGTAATTGGTTATGCCACCAAGTGAGTGGTGAAAACCATTCAAGGAGTGTCCAGAGAAGTGTGGTGCATGATCTGGTGTGGAGATATGCCTAAGGGTTGGTCGGACAGGAAGAACAAGTTTTGTAGCAAACAGGACTGTAAGACACTGCATGTACCATAACTCATCTTCAAAGATTATGAGACTGGGAACAATGGTGAAACCAGAGAGGAACAGGTGTTCTAAACATAGAGAAGGAAATCTTTCAGGTTTGGTTCTGTGAACATTCATGAAATACCTGTAAAGGAACTTTTTTGCGAAGGTTTGGATTTGGAAAGCTGTACGGAAAGTGAGGTTGAGAGGAAAAGCTTTTTGAGTGAGAGCCTTGAAGGGGAGTGTGTGATACATGGCTATTATTGGGATGGTTTGGATGGACGAGATGAGAACAAGGCTTTTTATAGATGGTCGGGTGAGGAAATCAGGGATAAGATTTTTATCACCTTTGATGTGTTGGACTGTGTAGTCATACTTTGCAAACCATGTCTTTAAGTAGAGCAATTGCTTGTCAGGAAGCAATTTTTTCTTGAAGTAAAAAATCTTCGGATAAGGAAATTGTGGTTGATGAGATGAAATTCAAATTTCTTGATTCCATATTTTACCGCAAGAATTTCCTTATTTAATGCTTTTCTGAATCTTTGAACTGTCCACTTGCATGACCACAATAGGACTCTGAGTCACCGATCTTTTCCAGGAGGATAGCACTCTAAAAGTCATCACTAGCATCTGTCTGGAGAATGCGTTGTCCGGTAGTGGGAATTTTGAGTGGAGGAGGTGACTGGGCTATCTTTTTAAGCTACTTTATAGCTGTTGTTTGAGCCGGACCCCATGGTGGAGAGCTCTTTTTGAGCATGCATGATAGCTGGCTGGTGTGGACCACAACTTTAGGAATAAAGTCTCTGACATAATTAACAATTCCAAGGAATTGTTGAATTTGCTTTTTGGTGAGATCGATGTCGGGAAACTTTAATAATTCTGCTGCAATGTGTAGTCCTGGATGGTAGTGGCCATCTTTTAAGACCATGACAAGAAAGTCAATAGATTCCTTTCCTATGTTGCTTTTCTTTTCATAAAACATGATGCCATGTGTCTGCACGATTTCCAAGAAATTTGAAAGGAGTTGTTGATGTGTTTAGTGGTCATGGGAAAACAACAGGATGTCGTTAATGTATATCAAAGCATGATGGAGGATCGAAGAGAAGATCTTAACCATTGCTTTTTGAAATAAGGATGGAGCAACTTTGAGACCAAAGGGTAGAACTGTCCACTGATAATGAGCATCAAGGATTGAGAAGGTTGTTTTGGGACGTCTTTTGAAAATACCTTTGCACCTTGAAGATGAATGAATAGGGACTGGATCTTGGGGAGAGGAAATTTATCATCTTTAAGGAAAGCATTAAGTGGCTGGTAATCAATAACTAATCTTTTTTTTTTCTATGAACTAATTCAGATCGTTTTTCAACATAGAAAGCTTGACAAGCCCAATATGAAGTAGTAGGTTCGTATGAGACCTTGCCGAAGCAATTGAGTGCATTCTTGCTTGGCGAGAGTGAGATCAGATGGAGGCATCCCTGGATGTGTGGCTTTGGTAGGATTGACATCTTCATTGAGTTTAAAAGGAAGATGGATGAAAAACTGTGTATTTTTCCAAAGTGCCGATGGGTGGGTGAAATGTGAGTGATTTTCAGGACAAAGTTCTAGGAACTTTTGGGAAATGGAGGTATAAGGGGGAGTTGTATCTGACAATGTATACAGACGAAGAACATCTGTATAGGGCATAAACATTTGTTTGAATTTAATGCATGTTGGCGTAATGAAGAGGTTTTTTACCAGTTGGAGGATATCAAATCCGATAAGGAGATCTTTGTCTGGTAAATCTGAACCAATAATCTTTTGCCAAATGATATAGTTGGGGAAGAACTAGATACCAATGGGTTTTTTGGTAATGAGAGAAATTTCAAAAACTTTTCCATTTGCAGCTCTGAAGTATTCAGTATGGTTGTCCTAATAGTCTGTATGAAGGATTTTAGGATTGAGCATACTGCGTTGTGCGCCAGTATCAAGGAAACCAATAACTGATACAAGTTTATGGAATTTAGAAGGGCTGACTGAAATTTTTACTGATGGACCAGGAAGTATGGGGCGAATGTGGTTAATCTCTTAAATAGTGGAGATCACATAAATGTCATCTGGATCTGAATCTGTTGAGATCATCTTTCTCGGACTGTTCTGAGAAGATGGATTCAACTTCTTCATTGTCAGAAAGGATAGAAGATTGTTGTAGGTGCTGAATGAGACGAACAGCTTTTACTGACTTATTTGGGAATTGAGGGCAAAATGTCTGTGTTTCTTACAAATAAAGCGGCGATTGTGTTTCTTCTGTCTGAAATGGGAAGGATCCTTTTTTCTGAAGTATCTGTAAGGCTTCTTTGGTTTTTTGGAAGAGGATCTGTGGAAATGCTTCTGAAAATGTTTCTTTTTAGTGGTTGGACAAGTGCACTTTTTGTCATCTTTTCACTGGATTTTGAGGTAGGGTTTTTTACAGGCTGAGGCAAAGGGTTCTTTGTGTTCAATAAGGTCTTTGAAGAAATCTTTTTGCTCACAGATCTTATCAAGGCATAGCATGGTTAATTGAAAGATTTTTCCAAGGGAGACATTTGCTATGTCGAGGCTAAAGGTTGTCAACTGTCTTTGAAGCTCTGGTGGTAAAGAGGCAGCAAAGACATGTTTTAAGGATGAATCATTGAATCCATTCAGTTTGTAATAAAGCATGCTCATCATTTTGTAATGCATTTCCAGGTGATGTCGTTTAAGAGAACAGCATTTCATCTGGTGATATTCTTTTCGAGATGCTTCAGTTGATGCTGCTGGTTCTCCAATAAACTACTCATAAATAACTGCAAGAGCTATAGGAATTGTGATTTGAATCAATTGGAGTTGTCTGTATTCGCCTAGACTTTCAAACCAATCTCGTAGAGATCTAGTGAATCTGGAACGGAAGGGATATTATGAAGATAGGAAAGACCAAAGAATTGGTCCTAAGTTGACTATTTAGAAGGAGTGTAAAAAGGTTGGTATGATGTGAATAGCGGTGCTGGGATAGGTATAGACTGTGTTTTGGTGAAAAGAGAAGGTTGTGCTTTGTCAGCATTAATTCTGGCCAATTCTACCTTCAGATGTCTTATCTCTGCTTATTTTTTAGTGAATTTTGGACCCCAAATACGATTGTTGATCATCGTTCGGAGATCAATATCCAATTCAGAGATTATGTTCTGCAGATTTGAATAAATTTGTTCAAGTCGGGAAGTGATTGTGTCTACCTTTGTTTCTGTTTGTGACATTTGTGATGCCACTTTGTCAATCTTCTTACCAAGATGGTGGAGAGCTTGATTCTGAGCACTGGCATTTTGGGTTTGCCAGTTTTAGCACTGCTTCATACTGCTTTGGTGCTTCTGGTGCTCCAGAGGTTGTGATTGGTGATTGGACATATGGTTGAGAAACAACTTTGGTTTGAGGGTCTGTGTGTCTTTCAAGTAGAGGAAAGGATTCTTGGTATGATTGGCTAGAAGATGAGAACATCAAGCATGACTTGATTTTTAGTTGAGTAGGAACAGGCTTAAATGAGGAGTCTCGTTGGAGTTGCCTAAGTGCTTTCTTGCAAATGGGTAAAGGTTGATCTAATTCTGGATCATCCGGTGGTCCTGAAAAATAGGGCCTACATGGGGTTTTAGGAGTAGAAGATTTTTTCTTTCTCCTTCGCCTTCGTCTCATGATTTCAAAGTCTTCGTCATCATCTGTGTCACCCAAGCAGGGACAATCTGGATTACACATATGGGCTTCTAGAGCATCCCATAGAAAGTGACCGTTGACTTTGTCAGGGTAAACAGGATACCCTTCTGAGGAAAAGCCATAGATTGGAATATTCGACTCTTATCCAATAGAAATTGCTGTAATCATAGCAATATATGAGAGCCGTGGAAGATCTGGATTTGGCTTGTCTGGAGTCTGAAAAGACAACTTGACTTGTCCATTTGTTCTTCTTTCGAAGACAGCTTGATTTTTGTCATTTAATTATGTGTGTTGTATTATAATTAAGTATTTTAATTATGGCATCATAGTCATTTCACAATGAACGAGAAATTAGACGGCAAAACAGACATCACTTTTGAACTCAGAACAGTCGAAAACCTTAGGAGGAGCATAAAAGAAAAAATGTCACTGTTCACATGTATGGTACTATTCACATGTATGGTACTATTCACATGTACGGTATTGTCTACGTTACTGTTCACAACACTGTTCACATAGACGGAACGATGATGTGGCATTGACCGATGATGTGTCACGATCCTATTGGACTAAAATTCTTATGTACTGTTGATCAATGACGTGACAACATATCAGTGGACTAAAAATCTCACGTACGATACATGCATTACACAGGATTATTTTCAACCACATCGCATCACTGTTCAAGCCGGGTCAAACCGTGTTACTGTTCAAACCTCGTGGTCAAACCGTATACTGTTGACTGATGACGTGGCGCAATCCTGAGCGTCCAAACTATTTTTAATCCGATGGCCATGATTTACTCAATGTATCTATAAAAAGGGGGCCTCCCCCCCTAATTTGATATCTCTGAATCCATTTTGGGCTCCATTTTCTGCAATTCCTTCTCCATCTTGTATTTTCTACGTATTTTAATAAATTTCCATTTTGCCCCTAGTTCAATTATGAGTAGCTAATTTTCTTTCAATCTTGGGTTGAAGGTGAAGTCTCAACGTGTGTCATGGGGTTTAATTGGTAAATTTACTTTCTCTTCCCCTCTAGTTTTGTGGATGTTTTGACTTTTGGTTTCACCAGCTCTCTAGTTCAAGGTTATTATTATTTGGCACGATAAGCCCTTAGCACTATATTGATTAGAGTGTGATTCATGAGGTGTGGATTCCCCCCTCATGATTTAATTGGCATTAATAAGGAATATTTAGCCCATGGTGCATGTTGATGCGGATCCAGATACCAAAGCATGTCAATTTAATAGATTTTTACTTCAATTTATTCTTGCCATTTTAATTCGAATTTTAGGATAATCCAAATCATTTTCACCACAAATCCAACCACCCTCATACAAAATTAATTCTACATATAATTAAAATCCACCTCCTCGTGGGATCGACACTCGTCACCATTAATATATTCTACAATAGATTCGTGCACTTGCGAGTTCAATAAAATTTGCACAACAAGTTTTTGGCGCCGTTGCCGGGGAGGTAAGTTATTTTAATTCGTAGAATTAATTTTTGTGAATAATTTCTTTTATTTGTTTTCTTGTATTTTTTTTATTAAAAAAAGGAAAAAAAAGTGAATTTGCATTTAGATGTAATAATTTCTTTTCTTTTCTTTCTCTATTCTTTACAATTCTGCAATTTAATTTTTAAGTTATTTTTCTTTGTAATTTTTATTTTATTTTATTAATTTACTTTTAGTTCATTTATTTCACGAATTTTTTTTAGTATGTTTTTATAGAGAGGTTTTAACAGCGCAATAAGGTTAGTACCGTAATTTCTCTTCCTTGTTTATTTTTATTAATTTTGTTCTCTTTTTTTTTGTATTCATTGCATGCATGGTCAAAGGTCATTATTACCTAATCTTGAGCCTATAGACCTTGAACTTGAAAAAACACTTTGCACACACAAACACATTGTAATTAAAGATAAAAGTGAAATGGATTTGCAACAAGCACCACCAGAGAGGCCATTTAAGGACTATTTCAGTCCCTTAACTAATTTGAGCACATCATGCATAAGATACCCAAATGTAACTGCTATGAGTTTTGAACTAAAACCTAGTGTGCTAAATTGTCTCCTAACATTCCATGGCTTAGAAAATAAGGACCCATATAATCATCTGAATAATTTTCATGCTGTTTGTCAAACTTTTAGATAAGAGAATTTTTCAGACGATGATGTTAAACTTAGATTATTTCTATTTTCTTTAAAGGATAGAGCTCGTTCATGGTTAAATACTTTGTTTGCTAATAGCATTACATCATGGGAACAAATGGTAACTAAATTTTTTAATAAATATTTCCCAGAGCATAAAACCAATGCTATTCGCAGGAAAATTTCAGAGTTTATCCAGAGAGAAGACAAGCAGTTTTTCGAAACATGGGAGCGATTCAATGGGCTACTCTTGAAGTGTCCACATCATGGGTACGAGAAATGGCACCAATGCCAATATTTTTTGGAGGGATTATTGTCGAATGTGTAAGAATGGCTAATGGTAACAAGTGAAGGAGAGCTAATGTCAAAAAGTACATCAAAAATTTGGGAATTCTTCCAGCGACAAGCAGATAATTCCCAACAACGGAGTCGATCACTCAAGAATACTAAAAGAATTAAGGGAGTAAATGAGGTTCATATTGGCGAGTCAACTTTGGGAATCAAAGAAGTCAAGGACATGGTTGAAGGTCTTTCTCGACAAATAGCATCATTAACGACTGCTAAATCAACAGAACCACATGACCATAACTCATACTCAGATCAAGCTAATGCCATAGGTGTAATGAGAAAACCATCAAATTACAACCCATACTTCAACACATATAACCCTGGATGGAGAGACCACCCTAATTTTTCGTGGTCTCAAGGATTCCAATAGAATGGACCAGCAGCTCTAGCTCCACCAATGCAACCAATTCCTTAAATTCTTCAAGCCTCTCAGCCACCATTTAGACCATACAATCAGAACCAGAACTACTCTCAACCTAGACCATGGGAGGATTCATTCCAGAATCTTAAGAATCTTACTCACTCCACGATTGAGCAACAGAATCGCACCATTGATGGACTACGAAATGAGTTGAGAGCATGCTTCAACTCACAAGCCCAATCAGTTTCAAGCCTCAAGAAGATGGTGGGACAACTTGCTTCTTCAGTTCAGACCTTGGCAATGACTGTTGAGAAAGGTAAATTTCCAAGTCAACCAGTGTCTAATCCTAAAGGAGTACATGAAGCAAGTACCAGTTCACCACAGCAGCATGGAGAGGTCAAAGCTGTCATGACCTTGCGAAAAGGAAAAGAAAATCAAATTGTACCTATGAATGTTGAGGACTCACCATCGGAAGATAAAGAAGAAACCAACCCACGAGAATATGTTCCCAATGCTCCATTTCCTCAGAGGTTAGCTAAAGGAAAGAAGGGAAAATCCACAGGTGAGATTCTTGAAATCTTCAAACAGGTAAGTGTTAACATCACTTTACTTGATGCTATAAAGCAAGTTCCATCTTATGCCAAGTTTCTTAAAGACCTTTGTACTAAAAAGAGAAACATTCATGTTCAAAAGAATGCATTTTTAACAGAAAACGTTAGTTCTATACTCCAACCCAAAATTCCTCTAAAATACAAAGACCCAGGCTCCCCCACTATCTTATATAGTATAGGGAACCACACAATTGAGAATGTTTTGTTGGATGTAGGAGCTAGTGTAAATTTGTTGCCTTACTTTGTATTTGTAAAACTTGGACTGGGAGAATTGCACCCAACTCCAGTGGTGTTACAGCTTGCAGATCGGTCCACGAAAATACCTCGTGGTATTGTGGAGGACGTGCTTATCCAGGTAGACAAGTTTTATTTTCCTGTTGATTTCATTATAATTGACACTCAACCAATTCAGGATTCAAGGAAGCACATCCCCATTATTCTAGGCCGACCTTTTTTGGCAACTGTGGATGCTCACATTCAATGCAGAACTGGAAATATGCAGTTGTCCTTCGACAACATGACTATGGAGTTGAATATCTTTAACATTGCCAAACAACCTCACAATGCAGATGATGGAATTTAATAGAAACAATAGTTGATAACACTTTTCTTTCAAACCTTAGTGATGACCCTTTACAAACATGCTTAACTCACTTTGGTTTGGATTTTGATATTGACAGATCGGTCGATGAGGTCAACGCCTTACTTGACTAAGCACCATTCATGGACACTAATAAATGGAAGTCAAGAGTTGAATAACTAGCACCATCAGAAAAAAAACTCATCCCATCATCAGAATCACCACCGAAACTCGAGCTCAAACCATTGCCCAACACTTTGGAATATGTATTTTTGCGAGAAGAAAGTACTCTGTCGGTAATCATCTCATCATCCTTAAATGACGAACAAAAAGGTAAGTTGTTAGATGTTTTAAAAGAGCACAAAGGAGCATTAGGATGGACCATAGCAGACATAAAAGGTATAAACCCAGTAGACTGCATGCATTACATTCACCTTGATGAAAATGCTAAATCTACTAGGGAAATGCAACATCGGTTAAATCCTAATATGAAAGAAGTTGTTAGAACTGAAGTCCTTAAGCTATTAGATGCAGGACCCAATTTCTGATAGTTCATGGGTCAGTCCTGTACAAGTTGTCCCCAAAAAGTCAGGAGTCACAGTAGTTACCAATGCTGATAATGAATTGATACCCACTAGAGTGACTACAGAATGGCGTGTATGCATTGATTATAGAAAGTTAAATTCTGTCACACGTAAAGACCATTTATCGATCAAATACTTGATAGATTAGTAGGTCATGAATTTTATTATTAAACTCTGGACCCCGGATATGATTGTTGATCATTCGTCTGAGATCGGTGTCGAGTTCAGAAATCCGATCTTGAAGATGGATATACATATGATCTAGCCAGTCTCGTAAGGAACCCGTGGAACGGGCCATGAATTCACGTAGAACGGCTTGAGGTTGAGCATTAGGCTTGGTACCTTGGAGATCAATCCAAGCAGCAAATTCTTGAAGTCGAGCAGCCTATTTGTTAAAAGACATGTTTAAGAGATGGCTCATTGAACCCATTTAGCTTGTAGAAAAAAATACTCATTCTTTTGTAATGAGCATCTAAAAGATGTCTTTTAAGAGAGCAGCATTTCATCTGATGGTATTCTTTTATGTCTGCTTCAGTGGAACCAGTTTTTTCACCGATGAATTGCTCATGGATGAGATTGAGGGCTGTACCAATTGGAGATTCCATAAATTGGAGCTGTCTGTATTCTCCTAAGCTTTCTAGCCAGTCTCGTAAGGAACCCATGGAACGGGCCATGAATTCACGTAGAACGGCTTGAGGTTGAGCATTAGGCTTGGTACCTTGGAGATCAACCCAAGCAGCAAATTCTTGAAGTCGAGCAACCCATTTGTGACGGGGAATTTCATCGAATGTAAACCAAGATGCTGAAGATGGTTTCGTTGAGTGTTCATGGATTGGTGGTGGTACTGGGTCTGTTTGAGAAGCTTGGTCAGAAGGATTGTCCTCAACAATAGGTGTTGAAGTAGAGGCACTTGGATATGCAGTTTCAGTGGCCATTAATATGCCTGTAATGTCAGCATATTCGGACTCAAAATCAGTGGAGGTGTTTGATGAGTCATAAGAGGAGGATGAAGATGAATTATGTGTTTCAGGCTCAGAGGAGTCAAAGGAAGCTGAAAGTTGAGGCTGGACAGTATGATAATGATATTGGTCCATTGGGCTTTTATCTTTTTGAAGAGGCTCAGGATGGTCTTGTCGTGTTTCTTCTGGAGGGATTGTAGATGTAGAGGGAGAGGACGTGACCTTTGGACGTGGTTCAAAGATTTTGACTTTAGATCGTGGTTTTTTGGGTAAAGATGGTTGGGGAGTTGGTTGAAGGTGAGAGAAACCAAAGAACTGATTATAAACAGGTTGTTGAGGTTGGGATGGTGTGTAGAAAGGTGCAGATTGGAGGAGACACTGGTGTAGGTTGTGGTTGAGTGAAAAGAGAAGGTCAAGTCTTTTCAGCATCAATCCTGGATAATTCAGCTTTGAGTTTTCTGATCTCTGCCTCTTTTTTATTAAACTCTGGACCCCATATATGATTGTTGATCATTCGTTTGAGATCGGTGTTGAGTTCAGAAATCCGATCTTGAAGATGGATATACATCTGATCTAAACGACTGCTGATTGAGTCAACTTTAGTTTCAGTCTGGGAGACTTGAGTGGCAACACGGTCAATTTTCTTACCGAGCTGTTGAAGAGAATGATTTTGGGCATTGGCATTTTTGGTTTGCCAATTCAAAACAGCTTCATATTGTATGGGTTCTTCAGGTTGCCCAGAGGCTGTAATCGAAGATTGAACAAAAGGTTTTGAGGTAACACGGGTTTGTGGGTCTGTCTGTTTTTCAAGGGGAGGAAAGGATTCCTCATAAGAATGACTTGAAAACATAAGGCAGGACCTGATTGGGTGAACATGAGGTTTTGGATCCGGTGGAGGTTGTGGAAGGAAGGATTTGTAAAATGGTGGATGATAAGAAGATTTCTTCTTCTTCTTTTTCTTTCTCCGCATGACTTCCAATTCTTCATCAACATCCATGTCATCCAAAAAAGGACAATCCGGATTGTACATATGGGCTTCAGGAACATCCCATAGAAAGTGACCATTAATTTTATCAGGATACACTGGATACCCTTCTGATGAAAAACCACGAATAGGAAGTTTCTTTTCTTGGCCAGTTTGAACTGCTGTGATCATAGTAATATAAGAAAGTTGTGGACTGTCTGGAATGGGCTTAGTATCAGGAGTTTGAAAAGTCAGTTGGATTTGACCATTTGGGCGTCTGGCAAATGTAGCTTCTGTGGTTTTGACTGGTTCAGAATTTTGGTGAAAATGCTCATAGTTGGTTAGCCATGCAAGAGGCATGAGTTTGAGCAGATCTTATTTCGGAATTTGTTTGGGGATTTGGATGATAGTTGGAATTGTGTCTGTATCCGCCAATATCATCAAGGCATCAGAAGTTGTGTATAGTGTAGGAAGATCTAGGGCATGATTTTGTAGTCGATACACTATTTGGTGATGGAGGGTTGCAATCTTGGATGTGGGTGTTTGTTTTGCTCCTTGGAGCTGGATTTGGACTTTAAGGGTTGTTGGAAGATTGGGATCCTCTAGAGAGAGGTTAAAATTGGGGTAAAAGGTTAATAGGACACTGCCAGCATGAAGGGTTGTCAGAACAGTTCCTATAACAGCATGTTGGTACTCCTTGAACCTGGTATCTAGGAGAGCAAGTCTAGTTGTAACAGGTAAGCCTTTGCGACCATGAAGAGTGAGAAATAAGCGTACACCACCAAGATGGAGGTGTGTGTAGCCTTCTCGTTTCCAGTTGGCGACGAGATCAGAAGGTATCTCCATAGTGACATATTGTTCACTCTGTGAGGCTTGTAAAGCACACTGATCCAGTCTAGAAGACTGAATATATTCTTTTGGGAGTGGTCTTTTAGTAGAAATGAGAGTGCGAATACTTTTGGTGAAAGAAGTTTTCTGTTTGTAGAGATTGTAAGGACTCATGAGGGGAAACTAGGACTCAGTGACTTGAGCAGATTCGGGAATATAAGAGTATTCCACAAGATTCTCAATTTTGGAGGTTATGTGTTTAGAGCATGATTTGGGGAGAGAGAGAGTAGAAGAAAGAGAAATAGGAGATGAAGATGATGTAGAAGCTGAAGACGGGTTTGTTTCCATAGTGAGTGAATCCTCTTCTAGGAGATCAAATAAGATTATTCAAATTACTAATGATACCACTTCGGCGTTGGGTGTGGCTCTGATACCAGTGGGTTATGTTGTACGTGGCGTTGTTCTACCTAGGAATGACGATGCAAGATCGTCTTTTGGACCCAAACCTGGCTTAAAACAGGTTAATAGTCTGCATCCATTGGTTTCCAGCCGATATACACTTATCCACCAAATACCAAATCCGAAATTCATTTAGTTAAAAGAGTTTTTCACGATACCACCCGCAAAACACGGCACTCATGGCCTTTAGAAAGGGTGAACGTTGTGAGAAAACAATTTTGTTGGATAAAAATCGGTTTTGGAGGATAAAACAGGACCTTTCTGATGCACAGGATCCTCAAGCATGAGGCAAGCGCAGAGCATACTCAGTTTAGAAATTTGGAGGTGAGCGTATCATTTGTAACTCAAATAATTTCTTTGAGTCCTGGAAGAGAGAGAGAGGTTTAGGGAAACATAATGTCGAAACTTAAGCTTTTTATTTCTTCGAATTGGCTCCCTTACAACTGAGACCAAGGGTGCTTTATATAGAGGATCATTGAGATCAGGACCTCTCGAATGATCATGACACATAGCACACCTTTTTGGAAAGCAAAGCAAGCCAATCATGACTTTTACAAAAGACAAGCAAACTTACAAGGACTTTAACAAAAGTAAAGCATACCGACAAGGACTTTAACAAAAGTAAAGCACGCTTACAAAGACTTTAACACACGTACAAGGACTTTAACAAAAGACAAACGGGAGCCACATGGGTTGCATCAAAAGTTGTGTGAGAGCGACAAAGTGTCATTATGGCGTGGATGGATAACGTGATGGTGACACGTGTCCTGTGTCTTTCTCATATTGTCGCTTGTGTCGACGCCTTTGTCTCTTGTCGAGATACGCCTCAGCTTGTTGGTACCTTTCTTCAGCAGCTTCAGACATGTGTTGTGAAGAAGAATGGGGAGTATCAGTAGGGAGGAGGGACTGAAAGTCTTCCCATGGGTCCTGAGCATCTTGGAATAAGACATTTGTGTAGTCAGGATGGTGTTCCATAACAAGGATTCCTTTAGGACTTGAACTTGAACCTAGAGTACAACCTTGTGTTTTTGGGATTATTTCAAGGGTGTGTGATGGTCCAATTGAGGTGTGGTGAATATTTGTGGCAGGTAGAGGAACATTGTTGAGTTCCATGAGATAGGCCTTGAGGGCTGAAGTGACTGTTGTATCATGGATGAAGGTATAAGGATGAGAGTAAGTTTTCCACTCATATGCCATGTCCTGTGTCCAGTAATCCCTTGTTTCTAGATGTTGAAAATAAGTCATGTGGACGATGAAAGCTGTGGTCCACATGTTAGCTTCTTGTTCTGGCATTTTGTCTAGGCCGTGAAAGGTAGACAAGTGTTGGAGTTGCTGGCGCCACCAAGTGAGGGGAGAATACCATTCAAAAAGAGTCCATAGAAGGTCTGGGGAGAATTCTGGAGTGGTAAGGTGAGTCAGGACTGGTTTGATGGGAAAAACTAGCTTTGTAGCATACAAGGTGGTGAGACACCACATGTACCAAAGCTCATCTTTGGAGATTGATAGAGAAGACAGAGTGAGGCCTGTGAGAAATAGGTGCTCCATGCATAGATTAGGAAATCAGTCAGGTTGTTTGAACTGAACATTAAAGAAAAACCGATAGAGAAACTTTTTTGCAAAATCTTGCAATTGGTAAGCCGATTGGAAAGAGATATTCATGGGGAAATTTCTCTGGTTAAGAGCTTTGAAGGGAAGTTGGCGATTCATGGCTATAACTGGAATGGTATGAATCGAGGAGATGAGTGCAGGTTTATTTATAGCTGGACGGGTGAGGAAGTCTGGAATGAGGTTTTGGTGACCTTTTATGTGTTGAACAGTGAAGTCATATTTAGCAAACCAGGTTTTGAGACTGAGTAATTGCTTGTCAGGTAGCAATTTGTTCTTGAAGTCAAAGATTCGGGGAAAAGAAGAATTATCCATGTTGATAAGGAATTTGTGGCTGATGAGATGGAATTCAAAATTTTTAATTCCATACTTGACTGCTAGAATTTCCTTGTAAATCACATGGTAGTTCTTTTCAGAGTCTTTGAACTGTCCGCTTGCATGTGCACAGAAATGACGCACGCCATTAATGTCCTCGAGAAGTATGGTACTCCAATAATCATCGCTAGCATCAGTTTGGAGGATGCGTTGTCCAGTTGTGGGAATTCGGAGTGGAGGAGGAGATTGGGCTATCACCTTTAGCTGCTTGATAGCTTCTGTCTGAGCAGGGCCCCATGGAGGGCACTGTTTCTTGAGCATGCGGGACAGCTGGCTGGTGTGAATTGCAACTTTGGGGATAAAATCACAGACATAGTTGACAATCCCGAGGAATTGTTGTATATGCTTTCTGTTGAGATGTATGTCCGGGAACTTTAGTAACTCAATTGCAATATGGGGACCAGGCTGATACTGGCCATCTTTAATCACCATGCCAAGAAAGTCAATAGATTCCTTTCCTATGCTGCTTTTCTTTTCGGAAAGCATGATGCCATATGCCTGCACAATGTGAAAGAAATCCAAAAGGAGCTTCTGGTGGCTCTCATGGTCAGAGGAAAACAACAAAATATCATCAATGTAGACCAGTGCATGATGGAGAATAGGACTAAAGATTTTTGTCATGGCTTTTTGAAATAAGGAGGGAGCAACTTTGAGACCAAAAGGCATGACTGTCCATTGGTAATGGGCATCAGGGATGCAGAAGGCAGTTTTGTGACGGTCACTTGGTGAAATACCAAGTTGCCAAAAACCAGCTTTTAAATTGAACTTAGAGAAGATACGAGCCCCTTGGAGATGGACAAACAGGGTCTGGATTTTTGGAAGGGGAAACTTATCATCTTTAAGAAAAGAATTGAGTGGCTGGTAATCAATCACTAATCTCTTTTTTCCACGAACTAATTCAGATCGTTTTTCAACATAGAAGGCTTGACAAGCCCAATCCGAATCAGTGGACTCAATAAGACCTTGTTGAAGTAACTGAGAACATTCTTGTTTAGCAAGCAAGAGGTCTGAAGGAGACATACCCGAGTGTGAAGCTTTTGTGGGGTTAATGTCTTCGTTGAGTTTAAAAGGAAGGTGAATGAAAAATTGTTCATTTTTCCAAAGGGGTGAAGGATGATGAAATTGGGAATGGTTTTCTGGATAGAATTCTAAGAACTTTTGTGAGATTTGACTATATGGAGATGATGTGTCAGAAAGTGTATACAGACGTAGGGTATCTGTATAAGGTATGAACATCTGTTTGTAGCGAACTCCAGAACTAGTGAGGAATAGGTTTTTAACCAGATGAAGAATGTCAAAACCTATGAGCAAATCTTTATCGGGGATTTTGGAAGCTACGATCTTTTTCCAAATTATGCAATTCGGAAAGTATTGAATACCAATGGGTTTTTTGGTAATCAAGGTAGTTTCAAAGGTTTCACCATTAACTGCTCTAAAAAGCTTGGAGTGAGGTTCCCAATAGTGTGATGGAAGTACAAAAGGATCAATCATACTTGTATCTGCACCAGTGTCAATAAACCCAATAACAGGAAAGGTTTATGGAATTTGGAAGGAATGATGGACATCTTGAGAGAAGGGCGAGGAATAGTGGAAACATGATTAACAGTCTGAACGGTAGAGATGACTGAAATATCTTCAGAATTAGAAGATTCGGCAATAAGAAAGGCAGTTTGGTCATCTTGTGTTGACTGTTTTGAAAAATTGGATTCGACATCCTCATTCTCAGATAACAGGGAAGAGTGTTCAAGATGTTGGATAAGACGAACAGCTTTGGCTGATTTATGAGGACATTGTCGGGCAAAGTGACTGCGTTTCTTGCAGATGAAACAACGGTTGGATTTTTTCTTTCGGTACTGAGAAGCATCTTTCTTTCTAAAATACCGAAAAGGTTTTTTGGAGGATGATTTTTTGTGGAAGTGTTTCTGAAAGTGTTTTTTTTCTTTTTAGGCGAACAAATACACTTCTTTTCATCTTTACACTCTATCTTGAGATGAGGTTTTCGACAAGCTTCAGAAAAGGATTTTTTGTCTTCCATGAGATCTTTGAAGAATTCTTTCTGTTCGCAGATCTTATCAAGAGATAACATGGCCATTTGAAAAATCTTTCCCAGAGAGATATCGGCTATGCTCATATTTGTGGCTGTGAGTTTTCTCTGAAGGTCGGGTTGTAACTCAGGAGGAAGAGAGGCAATGAAGACATGTTTAAGAGATGGCTCATTGAACCCATTTAGCTTGTAGAAAATAATACTCATTCTTTTGTAATGAGCATCTAAAAGATGTCTTTTAAGAGAGCAACATTTCATCTGATGGTATTCTTTTCTGTCTGCTTCAGTGGAAGCAGCTTTTTCACCGATGAATTGCTCATGGATGAGATTGAGGGCTGTACCAATTGGAGATTCCATAAATTGGAGCTGTCTGTATTCTCCTAAGCTTTAATAATTTTATTTTATCATTTTTTTTACTGTTTCCTTTTTGACTCGCGAGCCATGTGCTTTACTCGTTATTTGACACTAACATGCCACATCATACACAGTTGTGAGCCACTGTCACCAAGATTCTTAAATATGACTTTTTGTTAAGCACTCACAAAAAACTATTTCATTCCTTCCGCAGCGAAAAAGCTTTTTATTTGTGCTCACACTGCTAATGAGCTACTTGATCTGTTACAAACTTATAGACCGGAGTCAGACCCCTGGACCTTTGTGTTAGAGCGTCCAAATATTGATGGTAACAATAGCCGCAGTAAGAAGTACAAATTAGATTTAACTCTCCACCTGTAAATAATTTCTTTTGTGTTGCACCACTCAGGTGATGTCTTCTAAACTCTACTTCTTTCCTTTAAAACATTGAGGACAATGTTTCGTTCTGGTTGGGAGGAGGGAATAGTCGACAATTGTAGAATCTTGGTTAAGTTTTTACTGATTTTTTGTTGATAACTTTTTGTGTTGAAGATGGCTGAATATGGAGTGTAGTGACTCTAGAAACACATCTTCATCGTTTGAAAAAAAACAAAAAAAATTAATTAAAAAAAATTCAGACATTTTCTTTTTCTTTATTTAGTTTTGATATTCATTTTTCTTCTTCTTTTTAATTTCTCCTTTATAAATATACATTTTTAAATTTTTGAGTCTAACATGGTTGAATATGGAGTGTAGTGCCTCTAGAAACGCATCTTCTTAGTTTAAAAAAAACCATTTTCTTTTTCTATCATTTTAAGTGTAACTTTTCTAATTAGTTTTTCTGCATCATTTTCAGATTTCTACATGCATATTTTCCTTTCATGTTTAGAATAGGTTGGGGGGTAGGATGTTGTTTGAAAAAAAAATTGTGTGATTTATTTTGACAATGGATGACATGATGTATTTTAAATTTTAGTATTTGTATTATCTTTGGTCTTAAGTGATGTTACGCTATGTTTGCTACTCTACATGTTGATGTCGGAGACATAAATGAGTTGCTTGAAGGAATGAACATGTCATAATAAGTACCAAGTGAGTTCTTGAGCCTATCATTTTTCTTAGAGAGTAACCATTTTGCCCATTCTTTATACAGCTTAGCAGTTTATTATTTTATACACGATCTCTAGATTTCTTTTGAGTTAACCCTTAAAAAAAATTGTAACATTAGAAAAAAAATGTGTGTTGCTACATTTGGAGGCCCATCTAACTAATAGATATGGAAGATTATTTAGAGCCCTAAAAGACGATGGAAAGGCCATCTTTGATCCGTTTGAGCCTTTTTAGCCATCCCTTTTATGAAATATCCATAGTTAACCCTTTTGAGCCTTTTTTTTTTTAAAAAAAAAATCTTTTCTTTATCAAACTTATCATCTTGACTCACTCCGATTTGGAGTATTACCCGATATTTTATAAGTTCCATCACCTATTTATGTTTGAGAAAAATGTAAATAATTATTTTGTTCAGTGAAGTTATGCCAAACAAAAACAAAAACAAAAATTGTTTTAAAAATAAAAATAACAATAATAGGTGAAATTCACCTTGTAACTTCCCAAAAAAAAAATCTCAACATTTTTCTCAAACATACACTTTGTTTTCCTTATTTCTCCTCCTTTGTTAGCCATGTCCCTAGCCTACGTTACGTCCTAATAAAAATCCTTCTTGATTTTAGGGAACTATAGTCTGAAGTAGAAGCTAGTTATATGGGCTAAAAAGATGTAGTGGTGCATGAAAAAATAAATAAATTGGGTTGACTAGTATTTTTATTTGACTTGAGATCGTATTATTTCTAAGCTGAGGGCATATTTCTTTCATCTTGGTGAGAGCATGTGATATCACTTTTTTATTATTTTCTCTCAATTACCATTCATTGGAGTGACTATTTTTATTGAGCTTAATTTATATGTGAGAGTGTCACTACTTCTAGTGAGATTTTGTGGTTTGACATATCATTCTTGAAGGTAGCTATGACAAAGTTTATTGGATTGATTCATGTGGATGGTTGATGTGGGTGTGATGTTTCTTTAGATTGGAGATAATGCTTATACTTTTATTTGATTGTTCTCATTAGTCTGATTGAATAAACACGAGTGTTTAAAAAAATCATTTTGGATTTGAATTTTGTTTTCGCTTTATTTGCTAGGGACTAGCAATAAGCTGGTTGGGGGGTGTGTTGAGTGTTAGAAAATGTATATTTATAAAGGAGAAAATCATCATTTTACATTTCAAGTCTTACTAACACCCTTACTTTTATGTATTTAAGCTTCTTGCATTTAATTATGTGTGTTGTATTATAATTAAGTATTTTATATATTTTAGTGGCATCATAGTCATTTCACAATGAAAGAGAAATCAGACGGCAACGGACATCACTTTTGAACTATTCATATGTACGGTATTGTCTACGTTATTGTTCATGACACTGTTCACATAGACGGAATGATGACGTGGCATTGACTGATGAGGTGTCACAATCTTGTTGGACTAAAATTCTTATGTACTGTTGATCAATGATGTGGCAGCATATTAGTGGACCAAAAATCTCACGTACAGTACATGCATTCCACAGAATTATTTTCAACCAAACCGCGTCACTGTTCAAGCCGGGTCAAACCGTGTTACTATTCAAACCGTGTGGTCAAACCGTGTACTGTTCACTGATGACGTGGCGCAATCCTAAGCATCCAAACTGTTTTTAATCCGATGGCCATGATTTACTCAATGTATCTATAAAAAAAAGGGGCCTCCCCCCCTAATTTGATATCTCTGAATCCATTTTTAGGCTCCATTTTCTGTAATTCCTTCTCCATCTTATATTTTCTACGTATTTTAATAAATTTTTATTTTGTCCCTTGTTCAATTATGAGTAGCTAATTTTCTTTCAAGTTTGGGTTGAATGTGAAGTCTCAACATGTGTCATGGACTTTAATTGGTAAATTTACTTTCTCTTCTCCTCTAGTTTTTGTGGATGTTTTGATTTCTCATCGACAAATAACAATAATCTTGTCTAGATACCGCTCTGATTGCACCGGCTCTCTAGTACAAGGTTATTATTATTTGGCACGATAAGCCCTTAGCACCATATTGATTAGAGTGTGGTTCATGAGGTGTGGATTCCTCCCTCATGATTTAATTGGCATCAATAAGGAATATTTAGCCCATGGTGTATGTTGATGCGGATCCAGATACCCAATCACGTCAATTTAATATATTTTCACTTCAATTTATTCTTGTCATTTTAATTCGAATTTTCGGATAATCCAAATCATTTTCACAACAAATCCAACCACCCTCATACAAAATTAATTCTACATATAATTAAAATCTACCTCCTCGTGGGATCGACACTCGTCGCCATTAATTTATTCTACAATAGATTCATGCACTTGCGAGTTTAATAAAATTTGCACAACATGATGCTTACAAATGGAGAAGAGCCAAAATATTTTGAAGAAGCCATGTCTCACCAATATAAAAATGAGTGGGTTAAAGCCATGCGAGAGGAGATGAAATCCTTGGATGAAAACCACACTTATGACTTAGTGAAGCTACCTGAGGGAAAAAAGGGCATTAAAGAACAAATGGATTTACAAGTTAAAGACTAAAAATAATTCAGAACAGCGGTACAGGGCTAGAATGGTTATGAAGGGTTTTGGTCAAAAGAAATGTGTTGATTTTGAAGAAATAGTTTCTCCTATGGTCAAGATGTCTTTTATCCGAGTAGTTCTGGAATAAGCAATTAGCTTGGATTTGGAGATTGAATAGCTCGATATAAAGAAAGCTTTCTTGCATAGTGACTTAGGCAATGGTACAAGAAGTTTGATTTTTTCATGAAGAATCATGCTTTCAGCAAGAGTATGTGTGACCATTGTGTTTTTGTGAAAAAGTTTGGTGATAATGATTTCATCATTCTTTTGCTTTTTGTGGATGACATGTTGATTGTTGGTCAGGATGCTAGAAAGATTGACAATCTAAATAATTTGGACAGGTCTTGTGGTTTTATGGGAGAAAGCATAGGCGCAAAAGAATGGAAGGCTGGGCTGATGGTAGGTAACGGTGGAGAGATGGTAAATAATGTTGGCCTTTGCCTTTCTGACTCAATCTAGTCAAGTTCTGCTTTCAATTTTCTGATTTCCTTTTCTTTTTGGTCAAATTCTGGGCCATAGTATCTATGACTCAGCATGGTTCTTAATTCAGAATCTAGTGAAGAGGTTCTGGATTGAAGATTTTGGTAAATTTGCTGCATCTGGGAAGTGATCGAGTCCATCTTAGACTCAATATGATCAGTTCATAAACTGATATGATTAACCATCTTATGGATATCAACCAAGGTTTCATTTTGAGCTCTGACATTTTGAGTTTGCCAGTTGAGAACAGCTTCAAAAGGTTTGGGGTCTTCTAAGTGACCTGTGGGAGTTATGGCTGAAAGAATAAAGGGTTTGGTTATGACCTTTCGTTGTGGATCGGTCTGGGTTTCTAAAGCAGGGAAATTGGAGGAATAATCTTGGGATTGGAATTCTGGAATGTGGAAAAACTTCAGTCTTGCAATTTTTTGCAATCCATCTAAGTTCTTTTTGGTAGATGGATAATGGAGCTGGTGGTGGTGGAGGATTATGAGGTGGTTTAGGTTGATTGTGTGAGCACGAAGCTTTAGGTATTTTCTTTTTTGGTTTTCTTCTCCGTTGTGGTTCAACATCATCTTCTTCCCAATCATCCCAACAGGGACAATCTATATCACAATTTCTGGATCCTGGTGAATCCCAAAGAAAGTGCCCATTAAGTTTGGCAGGGTAGACAGGATATCCTTCTGAATTGAATCCTGCAATTGGCAGCTTTTCTTGAGCGGTCTGAATAGCTGTGACCATGGCGAATAAGTGAATGAGAGCCGTGGAGGCTCCTCTGGTGCTGTTGGTGGAGGTCGAAAAGTCAGTCGGACAGTTCCATCAGATCTTCGTTCAAACATACTTTCTTTTGTTTGGATATGAGAAGTATTGGTGTGAAACTTCTCATAGTTTGAAATCCATTCCAAGGGCATGAGTTTTATGAGTTCATGTCTAGGGATTTGTCTTGGAATTTGAATGATGGTTGGTATCTGATCTGATTCTGCTAACACCATGAGGGAGTCAGAGTGGTGCTCAGGTGAAGGAAGGTCTAAGGCATGGTTCTGGAGCCAATAGACCAATTGATGGTGAAGAGTTGCAATTTTTGCAGAAGAGATTTGTTCGGCACCTTGAATTTGCACTTGCACTTTCAAGGCAGTGGAGAGATTAGTGTCTTGAAGAGAAATGTTGAAATTGGAATAGAAAGTGAGTAAAACACTTCCAGCATGAAGAGTGGTTAAGATAGTACCAATAACAACATCTTGGTAATGTGTGAACCTAATATCCAGCATAGCAATTCTGGCTATGACTGGTAATCCTTTCCTTCCATGTAAGGTTATGATTAATCTGACTCCCCCGATATGGAGATGAGTATAACTTTCTCTTTGCCAAGTGGAAATAAACTCTGAGGGAGTTTCCAGAGTGACATATTGTTCAGCTGTGGTAGCCTGAAGGGAACACTGATCCAATCTGGATGACTGGATATATTTTTTGGATGTGGTCTTTTGGTGGAAATAAGGGTTCGGATACTGCGAGTAAAGGAGTGTGGATGTTTATAGAGGTGATAAGGACTAAGAAGAGGAAAAGAAGATTCATTGATCTTAGCAGATTCAGGGATATATGAATATTCAACTAAATTTTCTAGCTTACTAGCAGTGTGTTTGGAAAAAGATTTGGGTAAGGAAAGGGTGGAAGTAAGGGAAACTGGAGTAATGACAGAAGAAATAGAAGCGTCGTTGGAGGAGGTTGATGCCATTAGTATAAAATTCTCTCTGTCGTTGAAGGCTCGAACGAAAAAAAAAACAAAAAGCAAAATTTGATCATACCATTTTGGTAACAACTGTAACTCCTTTATTTTTCGAAAGGTCATAACCAAACCCTTTATTCCTTCAGCCATAACTCCCACAGGTCACTTAGAAGACCCCAAACCTTTTGAAGCTGTTCTCAACTGGCAAACTCAAAATGTCAGAGCTCAAAATGAAACCTTGGTTGATATCCATAAGATGGTTAATCATATCAGTTTACGAACTGATCATATTGAGTCTAAGATGGACTCGATCACTTCCCAGATGCAGCAAATTTACCAAAATCTTCAATCCAGAATCTTTCAACTAGATTCCGAATTAAGAACCATGCTGAGTCATAGATACTATGGCCTAGAATTTGACCAAAAAGAAAAGGAAATCAGAAAATTGAAAGCAGAACTTGACTAGATTGAGTCAGAAAGGCAAAGGCCAACATTATTTACCACATCTCCATCGTTACCTACCATCAGCCCATCATTCCATCCCTTTGCACCTATGCTTTCTCCCATAAAACCACAAGACCCGTCCAAATTATTTGGCATGACACATACTTTGTTTAGAAATAATCCTCTGCCAAAACCATCTAGACCTAAACCTCATCCTTGACTAAGACTAGAAAAATAACTTTTTCAACCACCTTTGTCAATCTCAGAACAACCACCTCTTTATACCCCACTCCCTCCTCAACCAACACCAACTCAGGCCAAAGATAAATCCCCAGTGCAACAATATAGTGCACAAATAATCCCAGATCCATCTGATACAGACCAAACTTCTTATTCAAATCTAGCCATTTCAGAAGATCCATATGAATCTGAAACAGACTCTTCCTTAGAATCTTCCATTTCATCTAGTGATTCTGAATATCTTATACTGACATTACTATAATCCTTATGGCCCAACCTGAAGAGACCGAGCCTGCTCAATCTTCAAGAACTAACCTATTCTTTGAAATACCCTCAGATATTGAGGAAGATTCACCCGAAGCATCCTCAGCTCCAAACCGGCCTGCTCAACCCCAAAATGATCATAAACCTTCAAATGGTCCATGGTTCACTTTTGATGATATCCCTACAGCTAAATGGAGAGACAGATTATCTGAAATGGCTGCTTGGACAGATCTCTAAATGTTAAGAGCAAATGCTACTACCGCATCAGTCCTTAGAGAACTTGCTACCCATTTTATGGGATCTTTAAGAGATTGGTTTGATACTTTAGAAGAGTACAAACAATTACAGTTTGTGCAACTACCTAATGTTTTAATTGCTCTTTCCGTCATTCACGAACAATTCATTGGTGAATCAACCGCAGTCTTTGAAGTTGCACGAAGATACTACCTCAATATGAAATGCTGCTCCCTCAACTCTAAAGATCTTGATTTCCATTACAAACGGATGTCAATCCTGTTTTATAAGCTCAATGGGTTCAATGATCCGACTCTCAAACATGTATTTCTGGCATCATTACCTAAAGAATTACAACCAGACATACAGAGGCAGCTCACGAGTCTCAATCTCACCATTGACAACATTTCCTTAGGAAAGATCTTTCAGATCGCCAAGGGATGTTTGGAAAAATTATGTGAACAAAAATAGTTCTTCAAAGAACTGTTAAAAGACAAAAAGCCTTTCCGAAGTGCTTGCAAAAAGCTTTACTTACATATCAAATGCAAGAAAAAGAAAGATTGCGATTGCCGCACCAAAAAGAAGAAGCATTTCCGAAAATTCAATAATCTAGATTCGTTTCCTAGATCAAAATCCAGGCGAAAATCATACAGGTTTTTCAGGAAAAGATCTAGTTCTTTCAGAAAAGGAGAAAGTCAAGCTGATGCTTCATTTGCAAAAAGAAAGGCCATTATGCTAAGGATTACCCTAACAAAAAAGAAAAAGCAATAAGACTTCTTGAACATTTATAGGCCACCACTGATTATTCTCCTCACAAAGATGAAATTGAGTTCTAATTCTCAGAACAAGAGGAGCCTAGTGATGAAACAGTGTTCGCACTGCAAAACTCATCCAATGATTCTGAAAATGATGAATTTCAAACTGTTTTTCACCAACAACTTTTGTCTCTAGACACTACCATACCTATCCCTTCCATAAAACTCCAAATCTTACCTTCCAAATTCCAGAGACCAATTCCCGCCATTGGACTTCTTGATACCGGAGCCCAAAGAAGTATGTTAAACCCAGAAATTCTTTCATCTCAGTCTTGGCAACATTATGAAGAAAATTTCAAAGCCGTCAATGGAAAATTCTTCACCACCAAGCTGATTACCAAAAAATCCATTGGTATTCAAATCTTTCCCAATTGTGTTATCTGGACAAAAGTCATCGGTTCCCATCTGCCTAATAAGGACATCTTGTTAGGCTTTGATATCATTCACCAAATAAAACACCTCCAAATCATTCCTACTGGAATTCAAGTCAAGTCCATGTTTAAACCATTCACCAATGTTCTTAAGCTTTATGGTTTGTTTGAAACCTTCCAGCCTTTCTAAGACATTTCCACAAAGTTTTTAAAATATTGTCCTGAGTCTCATGCTGACTTTCACCATCCAAATCCTCTGTGGAAAAATCCACATTTCTTTGTCCAATTGCCTTTCAAGTTGAATAAAGCTGTCAATCCAACCAAAGCCACCCATCCAGGAATGAGTCCTTCCAACTTAATCCTAGCCTAAAAGGAATGTTCTCAGTTGTTGGCCCAAGGTCTTATTGAACCCACTAGTTCTCAATGGGCTTGTCAAGCCTTTTATGTTGAAAAATATTCTGAGATTGTTAGAGGGAAAAAAAGATTAGTCATTGACTATCAACCTCTAAACATGTTTTTACAAGATGACAAATTCCCTTTGCCAAAAAGACAGAGCATGTTCACCTGTCTAAAAAATGCTCAACTCTTTTCAAAATTTGATCTTAAATCTGGATTTTGGCAACTTGGAATTAAACCTTCAGAACGTTACAAAACTGCCTTTTGCATTCCCAATGCCCACTATCAATGGACAGTTTTACCCTTCGGTCTTAAAACAGCCCCATCTATGTTCCAAAAAACCATGGTCCAAATCTTCCAACCCATTCTGCATAGTGCATTGATTTACATTGACGATATTTTTTTGTTTTCAGGTACACCAGATGACCATCGCCATTTGTTAAATCAATTCTTTGAAATTATTCAATCTCATGGCCAATTATCAGCTAAGAAAAGCACAATTGCCACAAACAACATTGAATTCCTTGGAATGACTATCAAAGATGGCCACTATCAGCCAGGAAAGCACATTGCTCAAGAGCTCATCCACTTTCCATATCAGAATCTTTCCAAAAGGCAAATCCAGCAGTTCCTTGGTATCATTAATTATATCAGGGATTTTATTCCTCATGTTGATCATCACACCCACCAGTTGCCAGCCTTGCTGAAAAAGAATCCACCTTTGTGGAACAAAAACCACAAACTTGCTGTCACAACTTTAAAGCAAATTGCGCAAAATCCGCCACCATAAGCTCATCATCGATGGCAGCGCGAATATTACAGACTGATGCAAGTGATGAATCATGGGGGGCCATCCTCCTTGAAGAAACAGATGGCAAATAACACTTGATTGCCTATGCCAGTGGACACTTTTCTGACACACAAATCCATTACCACAGTGTGTTCAAAGAAATTTTAGCTGTCAAGCATGGCATTCAAAAGTTCGAGTATCATCTTATCGGCTATCACTTTTTTTTCAGAATGGACAACTCATTTTTTCCTAACATCATGAATTTCAAAGGCAAAAATGTTCCAGAAAAGAGGTTGCTTAGGCTAAAAGACTAGTTTTTAAAATATGATTTCTCTGTGAAGCATACAAAAGGACACCACAACCTTATTCCGGATATGCTCTCAAGACTTGCTAAACCAGACAAATCCTTGTTCTTCATATCCTCATAACACCATTTTCCTGTCATCTTCATGGCTACTTCGCTCCCCTCACAAGCTCTTACCCAAAAAACCTTTCCCCTTAGGAAAACTTTCACCACAATCTTTGCCATACAAGAGTTTGCAAAGAAAGTTGTTTTTCGATTTTTCATGAAAGCTTATCTCCTATCAGACTCCTTTCCATTTTCAATTTTTCATCCAGAAAACTTGTTTCTTACAGGATTAACCTTGGATCCTTCCAGAGACATTTCCGAAGACGAATTATGGTACATCTGGTGCCTAACTGTCCTCTATGCTACCAAACTAATTGTTCCAATTACAGCCACCTTAGAAGATTTGCTCAATCCCGACAAATCCACCTCACTCCGCTGGACACTCCTTGAATGGTTTTCTCCAATTCCATTGTGGAGAATGAAACTTCAACAATTGTTACAATTTCATAATTTGGAACGCATGCCAGCATCAGAAGCAAAAATGTTCACATCTGTGTTCATTATTCATAAGCCATACTTCCAACACCCAGACACACATTTCTTCTGGACTTAAGATCAAGTTTTTGAATGGTTCACCACATCTCACCCATCCATCCTTAAACAAGATGATAATGTTCAAAAGGAACTCTATAATTTCCTTTGTGAACTAAATCACTAACCTGCTCCACACAGAGACATTTCACACACCTCCCTTGGTCCACAGCATGATATCATCATGATCCCCACTCCTTCAGCAATTTCAAAACCTAAATCCACGGGCATTATCAACAAGAAAGAAAAACCAGACTTCACTGATTTTCTCTACCAAGATATACAAGACCCATGGGAAGCATTCTTGCCATTAAGCCAACATCTTCAAAACCTCCAACAAACTCTACCAGCACATGCCTCAGTCGATCCAACAAATAAAGCCAGTTTTAGCACACCAACCGGCTCCAAGGAACACCCATCCTCTTCTTGGCGCAAAATATTTTGCCCCTGGCCACCCTGTCTCCTAGATCATGAACATCCACCAGAAACGTCATGTCCATCACTCAAAGTCCTCTTTTCAAAAGATAAAGATGAGGCCGACAGCTCATCTGACGAAGACTACATGAATCTCTCATCTTCGTGATTCATGCAAGATGGCATCCTTTACTTTTTCAATAATTAAAGCATGAGTCATGTTTTAATTTGTCTTTATTGCTTTTACTTTTTCAAAGTTTGTAATAATTAAAGCATGAGTCATGCTTTAATTTGTCTTTATTGCTTTTACTTTTTCAAAAGCTTGTCGCTTGTAATTATGTCTTTGCTTTTAGAAAAGTGATAGGGGCCCTGTCATATCCTTTTCTTGGGTTTTCTCATATATAAGCTCAGCTTCTCTTTGTTAGACGCATAGCAAAAAATAATAAAATCCCTAGCTTTCAAAAATCATGAGTTTCTAATTTCTCTTTTTTCTCTCTGTCAATGAAGCTCTAAAGTTTTAAAAATAAGAAGAAAACTTACATTTGTTCATTTTGAAACTTAAGGAAGTATGCTCTGCACTTGCCTCTTGCAAGGATCATGTGCATCAGAAAACTTTTGATAATTTCTTATCTAGTTTGGTACCCTGTTTTAGACTCAAAGAAAGTTTATTTTTATCTCGGGTTATATAACCCGAGATGAAAATGTTTCAAAGTTTTTTTTTATCTTAGAGGTACATCAGCTGGAAACCCGAACTTGCGGACTACTAGTCCAAAGTACAGTTTTAACTATTATAGTTCTGGTATAACAACGCCACGTATTGTAATGATGACACCCAATTACTCAAGCCATGCACAGATCAGAGTTGTTGTAGGAATATCTATAATATAATCTTATCTAAAGATATCTTTTAACTCAAGGCTAAACATGGAGATCATGAACAGACTTGGCTACTCAATATCTTAGACAGAGGACTTCCTCTTATTATTGTCTCACTTTTTTTTCATATAAATAGCAGATACTGCAACACTGTTCATAACTCTTGTTGCCTTTGGACGTAATTCTGCATATGGAGTACATACTCAGCTCTGCTTACTCAGCAACTTGAACCATTGGAGCAGAATTTATTTCATAACAAGCATAGTCCAACAAAATTTTCCCCTAAACTTAAGATATTTTCTATTCTTTTGGCTCTGCTATAGTATTCTCATAAAACTCCACTAAAGTTTAGGTGTTAGGACAAAATTTCACTCTCCATCTATAATTATCTCTACTTGGCATTCTTATAATTACTAATTAACACTGAATTTATCTTCATTAGGTTTTCAAATCCCTACACAAATATTAGATAGCAGAGCTTCACACAACACACACATAAACACATATCCAAAACACACAGAAACACAACCCCCCCTCCCCCCAAACTTTAAATGGTGATGTGTCCTCACAAGCACACAAAAACAAAATCACACAGCCCGACAAGGACATGGAGGATGAATTAGAAAATAAACCACACAAAATGAAAATATAATGAAAGAAAAGTTTTTCAGAACTAAATAGAATGACTAGCAGGAAGGGGATACTCCCCTGTTGTTTAGGCATTGCTGCAACATGGTGTAATGACTTCAACACTTTTTTGATGCACTTCACAGCTTATCCTTTTGGGGATTCTTGTGGGGAGGTGGCTGGCAACGTCTTTTTCTTTTTCTGCGCTGGGCTGGTAGGAGGAGTTGTCGTTGGGGCAGCCTGTTTGGTTGACACATATATGGTTCTTTTTTGTTCTAGTGAGGCTGCTGCAGCAATGCTTCCAGAAGTGCCTCCCTTTCTTTTGCTGGATCCTCTAGGAATAACACGAACATGTTTGCTGGGAGTTTGCTCTGAAGGAGCAGGAGCTGGGGCATCAGCTGCATGTCCCTCAGCTGTGATGGTGGCAATAATGTCAAGCAGCTGCTTAGCTTCTGTGGGTGTACGAGTGACTCTGGTTGCTGCAGCTTCCAGTTCTACATCAACTTGCTCGGCTTCATCTTCAGAGGCAGGAGGGGTAGCTATTTTTTCCTTGCTCTTTCTGGAAAGGACTAGAATGGGGGGCACCTCTTTAGGTTCATCTTCTTCCTCATCTTGGATAATGTGCTTTTTTCTGGATTTGGAAGAGGTCCTGACTGGGGGTTCCTCATGTTCTTTCTCAGACTCTTCCTCTGCCTCTGTTGGTGAACTGTCAATTACAGATTTGTCACCCTCTTTCTCAAGTTGGTCAGATTGTTCATCAGCTTCTGAGCCATCCTCTGTTTGTGGGTTGCTGCAACTTCCTCTTCTGGTTCATCCATGTCATTGGCTTCTTCACCAACCTCTGCTGGAGCCTCTGTGGTGTTGGTGTCAAAATTATATTGCTGGAGCAATGAATTAAGGAAATTTCGATGGGTACTTTTCATGTATAGAGCAAATTGGTGTATGTGGCTTTCTAGGTGCTGTAAGTAGCTCCAAAACCAATCGTTTTCCCTCTGCTGAACCTCAGTACATTGAGTGATACTGGTACTCAGTGCTTGTATTCTCTGTTCTATCCCAATAGCTCGTTTCGCTCCTGTTACAGTAGCTGGTTCAGATGTGGCTCCAGCAATTTTGCCAGCAATTCTCTCAATGGTGCATGCAATAAGGGCACCATCATTCTTGACATGTTCATCTTTTGCATCAAGACGAACTCCTGATACTACACAGATGTTGGTGATGAGTGAAGAAAATAGCAAGGCAGCAGCTTTGTGGTTTTTCATGGCACAGTCCCGAATTTCGTTTTCGATAATGCTTCCCACATCTATGGGAATGCCTCTAACAATAACATAAAACAATACCAACCTTTCTTGTGAAACAGTAGTGGTGTGTGGGTGGTTGGCATAAGCCTGGATTTCAGAAATTTCACCCACACCTTAGCAATGGGTTTTAAATTTATCCTGTTAATTACACGCCCTTCCTCATTAGCCCACGATGTACCCTCTACTGTAAGTGTCGTGAAAATTGTGTTCCATCTTTGTGGGGTCAATTTTTCAAGCAACTTGGCATACTCATAATTAATTTAAGCAGGTAAATTATAGAAAGCATTTATAACTCGAGAGTCTAATGGAACAAGTGAGTTTCTTACCCAAATGTTGTGCTGGTCAGGGCTTACCAAATTGGCGTAAAATTCATTTACTACTGGCAGCACAGGGTCTCGAGGGTGGTTTCAAAACTCTAGCCACCCACGCTTTACTACAGCATTGTGTACTGATTGCACAATTCCTGTGGGTTGAGGTGGGAATTGAAACCCTTTTTCTTCCAGAAATTTGCGTGGTTAAATGAATTCTTCATATTTTTCTTCTGCATGGTAACTTTGGAAGCGTGAAGGATCTTTTAGTTGGCTGGCTGTCCTTTTGTACCTTGGCATTGCTATAACAGTAAGAATTCGATGGTAATATGCCTGGGAGTAAAATGAGAAGGAGTTAGGAATTATTGGAGTCGTGATTGCGAAGGAGAGGGGAAATAGTATCATAGGTTACTAAGCACAGTAACTCCCTTTTATAGTTGAAATTAAATGAAAATAAATCTGGTAAAGAGAGAAATTAGGGAAGAATATATTTTAAATTCATTAAGCATATCCCATAAAAATAGGCAAGAGAAAGTAGTTCATTAATTTCGGAGATTTTTCTTCCTCAATTTCTATCCAAATCCGTTCATCCATCTGTCACATGTTATCTCCAACGGTAAGTGAGAGGCTCCATCTTTAAGTTACTGTAATGGTAATATTGGCTGCTGCAACACCCAATTGTTTGTTCTAGCATGGTTACATACTCTTCTGCAATAGCTGCTGACACGTGGCTTGCCTTTACACTCTGTCAACAATACAACCCCAATTGTCAGTATGGAATCCATTTGTCCCACATATTTCCCTAGAAAAATTTAAAAATAAATAAAACCAATCCTAAGAAATTAAAAATAAAGACATAAAACGACAAAAAAATAAAGGTTAAATAATCCTAAATAAGGAAAATAAAAATAAATAACAATAAGTGAATAACAAAATTAAAATGAAATGAATAGAAAAGCCTTCAACAAAACCAGGGAGGGTCAAGCTCAGTTGAAGTGACTGCCTCCGCAATAGGTTGCCTCCCATTGAGCGCTTGATGTAAGGTCCTTCAGCCTGACCTTCTTTGACTGCTCATAAGCTTGGTTCTTTAAGGAGTAAGACCTCCTTTGAATAATCTACAGCTGAGTGTATGTAGTGTTTAACTCTGTGCCCATTGACTTTAAATTCTTGGCCTGTCTTTTCATCTAGGAGATCCACAGCCCCATGAGGATAAATTATGAGCAGCTTGAAAGGTCCAGACCATCGAGATTTTAGTTTTCCTAGAAATAGTCTTAACCTTGTATTATGGAGCAGCACTAGTTGACCAGAGCTTAATTTTATGTGTTAGATGTCCTTGTCATGCCAGTGTTTTGTCCTTTCTTTATAGATTTTTGCATTTTCATAATAGAACAGTCGTAATTCATCAAGCTCACATAATTAAAGTTTCCTTTGCTCTGCTGCAGCATGTATATCCCAATTTAATTGCTTCAGTGCCCAGTATGCTTTATGCTCTAGCTCAAGTGGCAAGTAACAAGCTTTCTCATACACAATTGGGTAGGGAGACATGCCAAGTGGTGTTTTGTATGTTGTTCTGTAGGCCCATAGGGAGTCATGTAAACACAAGGACCAATCCTTCCTTGATGGATTCACCACTTTTTCTAAGATTTTCTTAATCTTTTTATTAAACACTTCTGCTTGGCCATTGGATTGTGGGTGATATGATGTTGCTACTGTTTGCCTGACTCCATATTTTACCATAGCTACAGTAAATACTTTGTTGCAAAAATGAGTACCCTCATCACTAATAATTGCTCTTGGAGTGCCAAACCTGGAAAAAATATTTTTCTAATGAAAGTCCACTACTGCCTTAGCATCATTGGTAGGTAATGCTGCAGTTTCTACCTATTTGGAGATATAATCCATAGCAACCAAGATATATAAGTTCCTAAAGGATGGTGGAAAAGGACCCATGAAATCTATTCCCCATACATCAAAGACTTCCACTTCCAGAATGTTTGTCAATGGCATTTCATGTCTTTGAGTTATGTTTCCTGTCCTTTGACACCTGTCACAATATTTAGCAAATTCATAAGTATCTTTAAAAATAGAAGGCCAGTAATAACCTGATTGCAGAACCTTAGCAATTGTTCTGTGACCGCCAAAATATCCTCCATATACTGCAGCATGGCATGATTATAGTATGTGAGGAATCTCTCCCTCTAAAGCACATCTTCGTATTACTTTATCCGAGCATAACTTATACAAATACGGGTCATTCCACTGGTAGCTTCTAACATCATGAAGAATTTTTTTTTTCTCCTAAGTAGTTAGTAAAATCTGCATACCATGGAGATCCTGATTGCTGCAGCATTTGTGCTTGTTGTACTACTAACAGTTGTTCATTAGGAAAAGTTTCAATGATGTCCTTTCTTGTCAATGTGCTTGTGTCTGCTTCTAACCTCGACAGATGGTCTGCTACTTGATTCTCAGTCCCCTTTCTATCTTTAATTTTCAGATCAAACTCCTGAAGCAATAAGATCCATCTTATTAATCTTGGTTTAGCATTTTTCTTTGAGATTAAGTACTTGATGGCTGCATGGTCTATGTACACTATCACTCTAGTACCCACCAAGTAAGCTCTGAATTTATCGAAAGCAAGCACTACTGCTAGCAACTCTTTTTCTGTAGTGGTGTAATTAATCTGAGTTGGAGTGAGAGTTTTACTGGCATAGTATATAGAATGGAAAATCTTATCCTTCCTCTGCCCCAACACAGCCCCAACACAGCCCCAATAGAATGGTCACTAGCATCACACATTAGTTCAAATGGGAGAGTCCAATCTGGTGATATAACCACTGGTGCAGTGATCAAAGCTTTCTTTAATTCTCCAAATGCTTGAAGACAATCTTTATCGAAATGGAAAGCTTTTCATGTTCTACCTTGGAAAAATCATTTATGAATCATCTGTAAAATTCAGTATGACCCCAAAAACTTCTAATGCCCTTAATTGAAGTAGGAGGTGGCAGTTTGTCTATCACTTCTATCTTTTCCTTATCTACCTATATGCCCTTCTTGGATACCTTATGACCCAACACTATGCCTTCTTGCACCATAAAATGGCATTTCTCCCAATTGAGTACTAAATTAGTCATTTCACATCTTTTAAGAACTTCTTCCAAGTTGTGTAAACAATCAGTATATATCTCTCCAAAGACTGAGAAATCATCTATGAAGACTTCCAGTGTTTGCTCCACCATATTTGAAAAAATAGACATCATACATCTCTAGAAAGTTGCTAGAGCATTGGACAAAGCAAAGGGCATTCTTCTGAAGGCAAAAGTTCCATAAGGACAAGTAAATGTGGTCTTTTCCTGATCCTCTGGAGCTATAGCAATTTGGTTGTAGCCTGAATACCCATATAGGAAACAATAATACTGTTTTCCAGCAAGTCTGTCCAACATCTAATCTATGAATGAGAGTGGGAAATGATCCTTCCTTGTAGCTTTGTTGAGCTTCAAGTAATCCGTACATACCCTCCATCCAGTCACTGTTCTTATAGGAATAAGTTCATTCTTCTCATTTGCTATCACTGTTATTCCTCCCTTCTTTTGAACACATTGGACTGGACTCACCCATGAACTGTCTGATATCGGGTATATGATTCCAACATCCAACCATTTGATGATTTCCTTCTTCACAACTTCCTTCATAATGGGGTTTAACCTTCTCTGTTGCTCCACTGAATTGCTGTAACAGTCTTCTAACAGAATTTTATGCATGCATATGGATGGGCTAATCCCTTTGATATCTTCCATGGTCCATCCAATTGTTCATTTGTATTTCCCAAGCACATCTACTAGGCTCTGTTCTTGACCTGCATCCAAAGTAGAGGAAATGATTACAGGGAGTGTGTTGTTTTGACCAAGATAAGCATATTTCAAATGTGATGGTAACAATTTTAATTAAAGATTAGGAGGTGATTCAATAGATGGTAAAATGGTTTTGACTTCCCTGTCTAAGAGATTCAGGTGCTCAACAAATTTGTTATGTCTATCAAATTGTTTTCCTTTTATCCAATCTATTTGGTTTGCTGCAACATCTTCTTCTTCAAAGCTTTCAAAGGTGGTAACTTTGATGATCTCATTACTGCAGCATCTGTCGATTCTGTCTGCTACAACAAAATCCACAACACTTAAGAAATTGCAATCTTCTACCTCATCAGGGTTCCTCATAGCCTCTAATACATTTCCCATTTGCTAGGAAATGTCTTCCAAGTATAATGGGTACCTCTTTATCAGCCTCAAAGTTTAAAACAATGAAATCTACTGGAAAGATGAATTCGTCAACCTTCACCAGTAAATCCTCAATCTTTCCTTCAGGATATGCATGAGATCTGTCAGCTAATTGCAGAGTGACTGTTGTTGGCATGCATTCTCCTATTCCCAACTGCTTAAATATATATAATGGCATCATATTAATACTGGTTCCCAAATCACAAAGTGCTCTGCCATTGTACCTAGTTCCAATGGAACATGGTATTGTGAAGCTTCCTGGATCCTTCAATTTTTGAGGAATCTTACTTTGGAGCACGTGACTGCTTTCTTCTGTTAAAGCAACCGTTTCAAATTCTCCCAATCTTCTCTTTCTTGCCAAGATATCTTTTAGAAATTTGACATGATTAGGCATTTGCTCCAAAGTTTCCACAAAAGGTATGTTGATGTGTAATTGCTTCAGCACTTCTAGGAATTTCTTGAACTGCTTATCTTGTTTTTGCTTCTGGAATCTTTGTGGGAAAGGAGGTGGCTGCCTAAATTGCTGAGTAGCTTCAAAAGGTACCAATCTCTACTTATTTGGTTTGTTGTAAGTTGTTACCACTGGTGTTGCAACTTCTTTTTCAGCATTTATTGGTTGATTCCCTTCCATAGCTGCTGCAGTTTGATCACTAATATCAGTATCTTGATGGCTAGGTTGTTGTAACATACTTTCCTCTTGAGGTGGTTCTTGTGATAAATTAAGTTCCATCATTTTTTTAGTCACATTAACAGGAATATCAACATTATTTCCAGATCTTAAGTTGATGACCTTGCAGCGTTCCTTTCCCTCTCTTCTTGGATCTTCTGTATTGCTGGACAAGCTTCCCTGAGATCTACTACTCATTGTTGTGGCAAGCTGCCCAATTTGGTTTTCTAGATTTCTTAGAGATACGGCTTGACTTTGCACAATTGCTTTATTCTTTGCAATGTATTCCTTAATAAGTGTTTCTAGTGAAATGATAGGGTTATGGCTGGTGTGTTTTTTCCCTTGATTCTGCTGATGAAAACCAGGTGGTTGAGCATTTCTGTTCTGTCCACGCAATGCTGGAGCATTTTGATTCTGATTACTCCACGAGAAATTTGGGTGTTACTTCCATCCAGGGTTGTAAGTATTTGAGTATGGGTTGTTTTGAGGCAGACAGTTGTAATTACCCACATAGTTTACTGATGCTGGATTTCCAAGACAATTATCAAATTCATGTTCTTCACCACAGTACACACAAGACAGTTCAGCAACTTGCTTTACTGTTGTTGGAGCAGATGTCATGGCTTTCACCATGTTAGTCAATGAGGTTACTTGTGTTGATAAAGCTGTAATGGCATCTATATTATGTACCCATGCTGCTCTTTTTGCTGCTGGCTGTCTAGTTGATGGCCACTGATAATTATTGTTGGCAATTCTCTACAAAATTTCATAAGTTTCAGTGTAAGATTTGGATAACAAAGCTCCATTTGCTGAAGCATCAACCATGATGAGGACGCCTTCTAAGCTGTTCTTTGAATCTTTCCCAAGCCTCATACAAACTCTCATCTTTAAGTTGATGGAAATAAGTAATCTCATTTCGTAATTTTGCATTTTTTGTTGGTGGAAAATACTTTATTAAGAATTTATCAGCAAACTCATTCCATGTAGTAATGGAATCAGATAGTAATGAATTCAACCATGCTCTTGCTCGATTTCTTAAGGAGTAAGGAAAAAGCCTTAGTCTTAAAGCATCTTATGTTGCTCCAGCAATTTTAAAAGCATCACTCACTTTCAAAAACAACTTAAGATGGAGCTGAGGATCTTCATTTAGCAGTCCATTAAATTGACCCACTGTTTGCAACATTTGAAACATCATTGGCTTCAGTTCAAAGTTTGCATCTTCCACTTCATGTCTGATTATCTCAGGGTGTACAACTTGAGGAGTTAACACAGCATAATCTCTGATACCTCTGTCCTTGTCGTTTTCCATGTAAATGATATTGTTGTTGCCTGGCTGTCTCTGGTTAACATGCTCATTCGGCTCCTCTTAAATGTTGATAGGTTATAATGGCCCGTGAGGGTCCAAATTTCGCACATCCTGCAAATTATCCATGTCTGAAACAGTTTTTGAATTCCTTTATTTTCTTCGCAGTCTCCTTACAGTCCTTTCAATCGCATGATCAAATTGGAATACAACAGATCTGTCTTTGCACATGCAAGTGTTGATCTGTCAATAAATAGAACAAATCAAATCAAATTTGCACTATCAAGGCTTACTTCACAATTCAAAAATAAATAATAAATCCCCGGCAACGGCGCCAAAAACTTGTCAGTTAATTTTTAATCAAATGCTCTTGATGCCAATGTGCAAGTGTACACAACAAGTAATAAAGTGATGAGTATTCAAGATCGTCTCCATAGGGATTGATATTACCAGAAATGCTATAGCAATCACAATAGTGCAATCTACCTTTATTTCGAATGAACAAATGTGAGTTGTTTACTACCGAAATTTATAATTGTGAGAAAATGAAACGAAATAATGCAGTGATGAAATAAAGTAAATTAAATGGGTCGAAGAATCAAATGAGAATAAGGTAGTTGAATGATTAAACTCTCTTTATGGGTTGACTGCTTTTGATCAAATCAACACTAGTTGCTACAGCACTGTCCATAGCACTGGGTAGAATTACTTTGCATCCTCAGCTGTCGCGTGTTGGAGTTCTCATAACCTTAAGTATCTTAGTAATGACTAGTTGCTATTCTACCTACGACATGGCATTACGAACATCTATTATCTCCACCTTACAAGGTGAGTACCTATGTCTAGGTTGTCACAAATCTTAACTTCAAGTATACTCTAATAATATTCACTAAGATGTGCCATTTTGCGGCTCTATCTTAACTTGAACCATTAAATGGGTGGTCAACCGAAATAACAGTTATACTAATAGCTACTAGAGTAAAATGCTATAGCAATTAGATTGCTTGTCACTCAACTACAAGCAAGTTTAGTTCATATTTTAAAAGAGGAAAACAAACAGCAACATATTGGTCATGAAATACATTGGTTTAATCAACAAGTGAAGATAGTTGATGTAAATTGTAAATAGGTGTGTTTATTTTTTTAAAAGAAATCCAAAAAAACCAAAAACAACAATTTTTTTTTTGTGTGTCTAGGATGGCTGTGTAAAGAATTACGACTCTTGAGATGCATCTTAATAGTCTTGTTGTATTATATTTTTATTTTAAAATTCATAGTAAATTGTTTTTGTTCCCTTTTCTTTGAATTACTCAAATTTATGAATTCTCCATTTGGTTATTAAATCATTTTATTGTTTACTCATTTAACAGATATTATTAAATCATTCTTCACACAAATACTATGACACATAGTGTAGGTTGTAAGTTAAAATTTTTGTAGCATTTAGTTCTTTTGATTTATTAGGGATAATATCTAAGGTATTAAAAAGTGTATATTGCAAAAAAAATCTAAAAAACTAAAAAACAAAAAAAAGAAAAAATTGAATGAGTTTAATTTTGTTAGTACTAGAACTCAAGTAATTAAGTTGGTAGGGGTGCTTCAACATCTAATGCCCTAAGGCCAACTGATTTGGGAGTCATTGGTCTAAAGCTCGCTACATGGGTTATAGATATATTGTTTGCCCCCAAAACCGATTTTTATCCAACAAAATTGTTTTCTCACAACGTTCACCCTTTTTAAAGGCCATGAGTGCCGTGTTTTCGGGTGGTATCGTGAAAAACCCTTTTTAATTAAATGAATTTCGGATTTGGTATTTGGTGGATAAGTGTATATCGGCTGAAACAACGCCACGTACAACATACCCACTGGTATCAGAGCCACACCCAACGCCGAGGTGGTATCATTAGTAATTTGAATAATCTTATTTGATCTCCTAGAAGAGAATTCCCTCACCATGGAAACAAACACATCTTCAGCTTCTACATCATCTTCATCTCCTATTTCTCTTTCCTCTACTCTCTCTCTCCCTAAATCATGCTCTAAACACATAACCTCCAAAATCGAGAATCTTGTTGAATATTCGTATATTCCAGAATCTGCTCAAGTCACTGAGTCTCAGTTTCCCCTCATGAGTCCTTACAACCTCTACAAACAAAAGTCTTCTTTCACTAGAAGTATTCGCACTCTCATCTCCACTAAAAGACCACTTCCAAAAGAATATATTCAGTCTTCTAGATTGGATCAGTGTGCCTTACAAGCCTCTCAGAGTGAACAATATGTCACTATGGAGATACCTTCCGATCTCGTCGCCAACTGGAAACGCGAAGGCTACACCCACCTCCATCTTGGTGGTGTACGGTTAATTCTCACTCTTCATGGTCGAAAAGGCTTACCTGTGACAGCTAGGATTGCTCTCCTAGATACCAGGTTCAAGGAGTACCAACATGCAGTTATAGGCACTGTTTTAACAACACTTCATGCTGGCCTTTTACCCCAATTTCAACTTTTCTCTCGAGGATCCCAACCTTCCAACTACCCTTAAAGTCCAGATCCAGCTCCAAGGAGCAGAGCAAACACCTACATCCAAGATTGCAACCCTCCATCACCAAATAGTGTATCGATTACAAAATCATGCACTAGATCTCCCTACACCATATACAACTTCAGATGCTTTGATGATATTGGCAGATACAGATACAATCCCAACTATCATCCAAATTCCCAAACAAATTCCAAAACAAGATCTGCTCAAACTCATGCCTCTTGAATGGCTCACCAACTATGAGCACTTTCACCAAAATTCTGAACCAGTCCAAACCACAGAAGCTACATTTACCAGATGTCCAAATGGCCAAGTTCAACTGTCTTTTCAAACTCCTGACACTCAACCCATTTTCGACAGTCCACAGATCTCTTATACTGCTATGGTTACAACAGTTCAAACTGGTCAAGAAAAGAATCTTCCGATTCATGGTTTTTCATCCGAAGGGTATCCAGTATATCCTGGTAAACTTAATGGTCATTTCCTATGGGATGTTCCTGAAGCCCATATGTGCAATCCAAATTGTCCTTGTTTGGATGACACGGATGTTGATGAAGAATTGGAAGTCATGCGGAGAAAGAAAAAGAAAAAGAAAAAATCTTCTTATCCTCCACCATCTTGCAAATCATTTCCTCCACAACCTCCACCGGATCCAAAACCTCCCATACACCCTATCAGGTCTTGCCTTATGTTTTCAAGTCATTCCTATGACGAGTCTTTTCCCCCTCTTGAAAAACAAACAGATCCACAAACCCGTATTACCTCAAAACCTTTTGTCCAAACTCCGGTTACAGCCTCTGGGCAACTTGAAGAACCAAAACAATATGAAGCTGTCTTGAATTGGCAAACCAAAAATGCCAATGCTCAAAACCACTCTCTCCAACAACTCGGTAAGAAAATTGACCGTGTTGCCACTCAAGTCTCCCAGACTGAAACCAAAGTTGATTCCATCAGCAGTCGTTTAGATCAGATGTATATCCATCTCCAAGACCGAATTTCTGACTTAGACACCGATCTCAGACGAATGATTTCTAATCATATCTGGGGTCCAGAGTTTAATAAAAAAGAAGCAGAGATCAGAAAACTCAAAGCTGAATTATCCAGAATTGATGCTGAAAAGATTCGACCTTCTCTTTTTACCCAATCTCAACCTACACCAGTATCGCCTCCAATCTTTGACTCCTTTGTACCTTTCTATACACCATCCCGACCTCAACAACCTGTTTATAATCAGCCCTTTGGTTTCTCTCACCTTCAACCAACTCCACAACTATCTTCACCCAAAAAACCACGTTCTAACGTCAAAATCTCTGACCCACGTCCCAAGGCCACATCCTCTCCCTCTACTTCCACAATACCTCCAGAAGAACCACCACAAGCCCATCTTAAGAAAGATAAAGGCCCAATGGATCAATATCATTATCATATTGTCCAGCCTCAACCTTCAGATTCCTCTGACTCTTCTGAGCCTGAATCACAAACTTCGTCATCCTCCTCTTATGACTCATCCAATTCCTCCACTGATTCTGAGTCTGAATATGCTGACATTACAGGCATATTAATGGCCACTGAAACTGCGGATCCAAGTGGCTCTACTTCAACACCCATTGTAGAGGACAACCCTTCTGACCAAGCTTCTCAAACAGAACCAGTACCACCACCACCAGTCCATGAACACTCGACTAAACCATCTTCAGCTTCTTGGTTTACATTTGATGACATTCCTCGTCACAAATGGGCAGCTCGACTTCAAGAATTTGCTGCTTGGATTGATCTCCAAAGTACCAAGCCCAATGCTCAGTCTCAAGCCGTTCTTCGTGAATTCATGGCCCGTTCCACGGGTTCTTTACGAGACTGGCTAGAAAGCTTAGGAGAATATCGACAGCTCCAATTCATGGAAGCTCCGGTTAGTACAGCCCTCAGTATTATTCATGAGCAATTCCTCGGTGAAAAAACCGCTTCTACTGAAGCTGACAGAAAAGAATACCATCAGATGAAATGCTGCTCTCTTAAAAAACATCTTTTGGATGCTCATTACAAAAGAATGAGTATTCTCTTCTACAAGCTCAATGGGTTCAATGAACCATCTCTTAAACATGTCTTCATTGCCTCTCTTCCTTCTGAGCTCCAACCTGATCTTCAAAGAAAACTCACAGCAACAAATATGAGTATAGCTGATATTTCTCTGGGAAAGATTTTCCAAATGGCCTTGTTATCTCTTGATAAGATCTGTGAACAGAAAGAGTTCTTCAAAGATCTAATGGAAGACAAAAAATCCTTCTCTGAAGCTTGTCGAAAACTTCACCTCAAGATCGAGTGTAAAGATGACAAGAAGTGTACTTGCTCACCCAAAAAGAAAAAACACTTTCAGAAACACTTCCACAAAAAATCCTCCTCCAAAAAACCTTTCCGGTATTTCCGAAAGAAAGATGTTTCTCAATACCGAAAGAAAAAATCCAACCGTTGTTTCATTTGCAAGAAACGCGGTCACTTTGCCCGCAATTGTCCCAACAAATCAGCCAAAGCTGTTCGTCTTATCCAACATCTTGAACATTCTTCCTTGTTATCTGAGAATGAGGATGTTGAATCCAATTTTTCAGAACAATCCATACAAGATGACCAAACTGCCTTTCTCATTGCCGAATCTTCTGACTCTGAAGATATTTCAGTCATCTCCACCGTTCAGACTGTTAATCATGTTTCCAGAATTCCTCGTCCTTCTCTCAAGATGTCCATCCTTCCTTCCAAATTCCATAAACCTGTTCCTGTTATTGGGTTTATTGACACTGGTGCAGATACCAGTATGATTGATCCTTCTGTTCTTCCCTCAACCTATTGGGAACCTCACTCCAAACTTTTCAGAGCTGTTAATGGTGAAACCTTTGAAACCACCTTGATTACCAAAAAACCCATTGGTATTCAATTCTTTCCGAATTGCATAATTTGGAAAAAGATTGTAGCTTCCAAACTCCCTGATAAAGACTTGCTCATAGGTTTTGACATTCTTCATCTAGTTAAGAACCTATTCCTCACTAGTTCTGGAGTTCGCTACAAACAGATGTTCATGCCTTATACAGATACCCTACGTCTGTATACACTCTCTGAAACACCATCTCCATATAGTCACATCTCACAAAAGTTCTTAGCCTACTGTCCCGAAAACCATTCCCAATTCCATCATCCTTCACCTCTTTGGAAAAATGAACAATTTTTCATTCACCTACCTTTCAAACTCAACGAAGACATTAACCCCACCAAAGCCTCACACCCGGGTATGTCTCCTTCAGACCTCTTGCTTGCTAAACAAGAATGTTCTCAGTTACTTCAACAAGGTCTTATTGAGTCTACTGATTCAGATTGGGCTTGTCAAGCCTTTTATGTTGAAAAACGTTCTGAATTAGTTCGTGGAAAAAAGAGATTAGTAATTGATTACCAGCCACTCAATTCCTTTCTTAAAGATGATAAGTTTCCCCTTCCAAAAATCCAAACCATGTTTGTCCATCTCCAAGGGGCTCGTATCTTCTCTAAATTTGATTTAAAAGCTGGTTTTTGGTAACTTGGTATTTCACCAAGTGATCGTCACAAAACTGCCTTCTGCATCCCTGATGCCCATTACCAATGGACAGTCATGCCTTTTGGTCTCAAAGTCGCTCCTTCCTTATTTCAAAAAGCCATGACAAAAATCTTCAGTCCTATTCTCCATCATGCTTTGGTCTACATTGATGATATTTTGTTGTTTTCTTCTGACCATGAGAGCCACCAGAAGCTCCTTTTGGATTTCTTTCATATTGTGCAGACACATGGCATCATGCTTTCCGAAAAGAAAAGCAGCATAGGCAAGGAATCTATTGACTTTCTTGGCATGGTGATTAAAGATGGCCAGTATCAGCCTGGTCCCCACATTGCAGTTGAATTATTAAAGTTTCCAGACGCCAATCTCAATCGAAAGCAGATACAACAATTTCTTGGGATTGTCAACTATGTCCGTGACTTTATCCCCAAAGTTGCGGTTCACACCAGCCAGCTGTCCCGCATGCTCAAAAAACAGTGCCCTCCATGGGGCCCAGCTCAGACAGAAGCTGTCAAGCAACTAAAGGTGATAGCTCAATCACCTCCTCCACTCCGAATTCCCACACATGGACAACGCATCCTCCAGACTGATGCCAGCGATGATTATTGGAGTGCTATTCTTCTTGAAGACATTAATGGCGTGCGTCATTTCTGTGCACATGCAAGCGGCCAATTCAAAGACTCTGAAAAGAACTACCACGTGATCTACAAGGAAATTCTCACAGTCAAATATGGGATTAAAAAGTTTGAATTTCATCTCATCAGCCACAAATTCCTCATCAACATGGATAATTCTTCTTTTCCCCGAATCTTTGACTTCAAGAACAAATTGCTACCTGACAAACAATTACTCAGCCTCAAAACTTGGTTTGCTAAGTATGATTTCACTGTTCAACATATCAAAGGCAACCAAAACCTCATTCCAGACTTCCTCACCCGTCCATCTATAAATAAACCTGCCCTCATCTCTTCGATTCACACCATTCCAGTTATAGCCATGAATCGCCAACTTCCCTTCAAGGCTCTTAACCAAAGAAATTTCCCCATGAACATTTCTTTCCAATCAGCCTCCCAATTACAAGATTTTGCAAAGAAGTTTCTCTATCGGTATTTCTTTAATGTCCAAACTAAAAACCCTGACCGATTTCCTAACCTTTGCATGGAACACTTATTTCTCACAGGCCTCACTCTGTCCTCCCTCACAATCTCCGAAGATGAGCTTTGGTACATGTGGTGTCTCACCACCTTGTATGCCACAAAGCTAATTTTTCCCATTAAACCAGTCCTGACTCACCTTACCACTCCAGAGTTCTCCCCAGACCTCTTATGGACTCTCTTTGAATGGTATTCTCCCCTCACTTGGTGGCGCCAGCAACTCCAACAATTGTCTACCTTTCACGGCCTAGACAAAATGCCCGAACAAGAAGCCAACATGTGGACCACAGCCTTCATTGTCCACAGGCCATATTTTCAATATCCAGAAACAAGAGATTACTGGACCCAGGACATGGCATATGAATGGAAAACTTACTCTCATCCATATACCTTCATCCATGATACAACAGTTACTTCAGCCCTCAAAGCCTATCTCATGGAACTCAACAATGTTCCTCCACCTGCTACAAATATTCACCACACCTCCATTGGACCATCACACACCCTTGAAATCATCCCAAAAACACAAGGCTGTACTCCAGGCTCAAGTTCAAGTCCTAAGGGCATTCTTGTTATGGAACAACGTCCTGACTACACAAATGTCTTATTCCAAGACGCTCAGGACCCATGGGAAGACTTTCAGTCTCTCCTCCCTGCTGATACTCCCCATTCTTCTTTACAACCCATATCTGAAACTGATGAAGAAAAGTTTCTACAAGCCGAGGAGTATCTTGACAAGCGACGACGACGTCGACACAAGCGACAATATGAAAAGGACACAGGAGACGTGTCACCAAGGCGTTATCCGTCCACGCCATAATATCACTTTGTCGCTTTCCCTCCACTTTTCATGCAACACATGTGTTCAAAGTCTATGTCGGTCTACTTTATTTTTAGTCTTTCTAGGCATGCTTTGTCTTAATAAAAGTCTCTGTCGGCATGCTTTCCCTTTATTAAGAGTCTATGTCGGTATACTTGACTTTTGTCAAGAGTCCATGTAAGTATGCTTTGCCTTTCGTGCTTGTCTTTTGTAAAAGTCATGATTGGCTTACTTTCCAAAAAAGTGTGCTACGTGTCATGATCATTCGAGAGGTCCTGTTCTCAATGATCCTCTATATCAAGCACCTTTGGTCTCAGTTGTAAGGGAGCCAATTTGGAAAATAAAAGCTTAAGTTTCTTAAACATGTTTCCCTAAATCTCTCTCTCTCTTCTAGGGTTCAAAGAAATTAGTTAAGTTACAACTGATACGCTCACCTCCATTTCAAATCTGAGTATGCTCTGCACTTGCCTCACTTGAGGATCCTGTGCATCAGAAAGGTCCTGATTTATCCCTCAAAACCGATTTTTATCCAACAAAATTGTTTTCTCACAACGTTCACCCTTTTTAAAGGCCATGAGTGCCGTGTTTTCGGGTGGTATCGTGAAAAACCCTTTTTAAGTAAATGAATTTCGGATTTGGTATTTGGTGGATAAGTGTATATCGGCTGAAACAACGCCACGTACAACATACCCACTGGTATTAGAGCTTAATATATTCTGCTTTTCTTTTCGGAAAGTATGATGCCATGTGTCTGCACAATATGAAAGAAATCCAAAAGGAGCTTCTGGTGGCTCTCATGGTCAGAAGAAAACAACAAAATATCATCAATGTAGACCAAAGCATGATGGAGAATAGGACTGAAGATTTTTGTCATGGCTTTTTGAAATAAGGAAGGAGCGACTTTGAGACCAAAAGGCATGACTGTCCATTGGTAATGGGCATCAGGGATGCAGAAGGCAGTTTTGTGACGATCACTTGGTGAAATACCAAGTTGCCAAAAACCAGCTTTTAAATCAAATTTAGAGAAGATACGAGCCCCTTGGAGATGGACAAACATGGTTTGGATTTTTGGAAGGGGAAACTTATCATCTTTAAGAAAGGAATTGAGTGGCTGGTAATCAATTACTAATCTCTTTTTTCCACGAACTAATTCAGACCCTATCAGGTCTTGCCTTATGTTTTCAAGTCATTCCTATGACGAGTCTTTTCCCCCTCTTGAAAAACAAACAGATCCACAAACCCGTATTACCTCAAAACCTTTTGTCCAAACTCCGGTTACAGCCTCTGGGCAACCTGAAGAACCAAAACAATATGAAGCTGTCTTGAATTGGCAAACCAAAAATGCCAATGCTCAAAACCACTCTCTCCAACAACTCGGTAAGAAAATTGACCTTGTTGCCACTCGGATAAGACGAACAGCTTTGGCTGATTTGTTGGGACAATTGCGGGCAAAGTGACCGCGTTTCTTGCAAATGAAACAACGGTTGGATTTTTTCTTTCGGTATTGAGAAACATCTTTCTTTCGGAAATACCGGAAAGGTTTTTTGGAGGAGGATTTTTTGTGGAAGTGTTTCTGGACAACCCTTCTGACCAAGCTTCTCAAACAGAACCAGTACCACCACCACCAGTCCATGAACACTCGACTAAACCATCTTCAGCTTCTTGGTTTACATTTGATGACATTCCTCGTCACAAATGGGCAGCTCGACTTCAAGAATTTGCTGCTTGGATTAAGTCCGTCGAGATGTTTCAACACCTAGTGCCCTAAGGCTAACTGGTCTGGGAGTCACTTGCCCAAAGCCCGCTACATGGGTTAAAAATGTAATATTTTTATAAAAAAAATGTTTGAACAATGTACTGCTTGAAGATAGAAATTCTAGTAAGTTTTAGAACGAAAATGTTGTTTTCTTTTAATGAAGCCTCATAAGTATTGTATTAATTACTTGAGCACAAAAGAAGGTTTATAATATTCTAGAAAATGAGTGAACGACAAAGAGCTAAAGAAATTTTGAGAGAGTTTATTTATTTGGTAGTTTAGAAGATAGATTAACAACTATTAAAAAATTGAGGGGTGTGATTAGTGTTAAAAATGTTTGTTTATTAAGGAGTAAAAATGTTATTTTGTACTATTAATGTAATTTATATTTATAATTGTGTAACATATTGTGAATTTCTAATTATTTTTCTAAGTATTTAATTTTGTGTATTTTTGTGTGTTTATTAGGTAAAAATAATAATTTCATGCAATTTGAGGTTCCAAACAAATGTATGGATGTTGTCGGTTAATTTTTAATTAAATGCTCTTGATGCCAATGTACAAGTGTACACAACAAGTAATAAAGTAACGGACAATGGCGCAATAAAGAATAAAGTTTAGAGCTCAACGGACTAATTATTGCGACAAATTCTTGTAAAGCATGTATGATTTAATTTATGCATGGTTTAATTTATAAGATAAAGTATTTTTTGGATTTGAGTAATTTGGACTAAAATAAAAAATTTTACAATCTTTGATTTTAATAAGTATTGTTTTGAATTCCGAAATTGGACTTATTTACAAACATTTGAAACTCTTAGGGCCATACTATAATTTATGAAAGTTTAAGGGTTTAGTATAAATTTCACAAGTGGATAGAGAGTTAGCATCTAACCACCTGAGGGCTAGCGGCTAGCTGCCGGACGAAAATTTCATATGTTCAAATTTTAGACTAAAGTGAAAGGTTTTGAGAACTTCAAAATTTATGGGTATTTTGTTAAATCTTGAAAAGGACCTCTTTTAAAAATACTATTATATTTTGGGCCATATCATAATTTCAAAAAATTTTGGGAATGAGAAGTATTATTTAGAAATTCTAAAATTGGACCTGTTTCTAAAGTATTATGACGTTTTGGGCCATAGTATAATTACAAACAATTTTGTGCACAAATGTAATTTTGAGAACAGTATTACTGTAGCAAAATTCAAATTTAACGGTAACTTTACTATTCCTAAGCGACGAGTCGGATAAACTAAGCAGGTAGCCGCTTGCTCGATGGAATTTACCTATAACGGCTAGTTTTCAGGCTTTACCTATAAAAACTCAACTCCAACTTCAATTTCAAGACTCTAGCAAGTATAAACAAGTGTAAACAACATATTTTGAGCTTAAAAATTCGAAAATCATCATAGATTAAATCTTCATTGAGCTATCATTTGTTCATCCACTTTAAAAGAGAGTTCTTTGTTATAATCATTATTTTCTCATCAAATTTGTGAGTGTATAAGTGTGAGAAACACTTGAGTGAAGAGACTGGGAGATAATTTCTTGGTTGTAAAGGTCTATTGTAAAGAACTTGAAGCCTTGGGAGGCTTGAATAGTGAAATCCTCGAACTTGATTGGCTTGGAAGCGTGAACGTAAAAATTATTGTGTTTGCTCTCTCTTCCCTTACTCTTTTATTATTGTGCATTATTGAATTTATTGTTTTTTATTTGATTAAGGCAATAGATTAAATTATTGTGCGAATTGTTTAGCATAAGTTTTAAAATCCCAATTCACCCCCTCTTGGGTTGCATAACTTGCATTTCATGTGCTGCACTAGAAGTTATTTTGTTGAAATTTTGTGCAGATTATATCCTAAGGGGGCTGCCTAACTTGAATCAATGAACAAATAATGTTATTCATGAATTCATTTTTCATGTTAGTGTTCAAAATAATGTCGAATGTTGGGATATTAGATTTTCAAGTTCTGTAAAATTATACCAAAATAATCTGCATTTGTCTGAGGGTGTTGATTTGGACAAGCTATTTGGATTTTATTAGACACAATTTTGACCAAGTATATTTTAGACTATGGTTGGCTATGTGATGCAGACTTATATTTTATTGCACTATTAGAAAACAAATGCCATACATCTCATGTGAATATTACAACCTTTCATGAACCTATTAGCTTCTATCATTACTTGGGAATCACAAGCAAATTTGACAGATGACCGAAAAATAAAGACATCTAGAGGCAGAAGATATGAATTTAGGAATCAAAATAAATTTGGGATGATTGCCATACCTGCTCATTTGACCTCATAGGATAATCTCTTGTGGACTTCCCTATTATTGATCAACAACAAAGCTCAATTAAAATCAAATTTTGCAATATTTCAACATTTCTTTTCTCTTACACTAGTATAAAATTATTTTGTTTTCTACATATTAATTTTACTAATTCTAAGAATTTACCTATTCAAAAGAGAAATGTACCAAGTTTAGAGAATGTAGAACTAAGAATGCGATGATAAGATGTAGAAACCATGAACCACAAAGTAAAAAATGATGGCAATTAAAGAAGGGAAATTATAATTTTACTACCAAAGTTTTACTGATATATCATGTCAGTACTAAGGTCTGCCGAAAAGTGCATTTTACTACCAAAGTTCTGCGCCGTTATCAATTCACTACCATTCCGTTAAGAAAAGTTAATGTTTAACAGAAATTGAGTTAAAGTCAATTTTACCCCCAAGAGTTTGGTAGTAAAATGATAATTCCCCTCACAATTCGGTATTAAAATGATAATTCCCCTAAAAACTTGGTAGTAAAATGATAATTTATCTATCAAATTAACAGACAATTTTACTCTTACAGCTGGAAATGTCTTTAATGCCCTTATGACATCAGTAGATTTTTAATGTTGTTAACGGAATGGTAGTGAATTGATAACGGTGCAAAACTTTGATAGTAAAATACACTTTTCGGCAGACCTTGGTACTGACATAATATGTCAGTAAAACTTTGATACTAAAATGATAATATCTCATTAAAGAAATATGTGCTAGCATCATGATTATATACTCCAATAATGTCAAAGCAAAATCCAAGCACTAGAACAAGAAAGCCCAAATAGGTGGGCCTTTTTTCCAAGTAAAAAACAAAAAGTTCATGATTCCATTAAATAAATTCCAAAACATAATTTCATTATATATTTCAGTTTCCTAGTGAGAATGTATATTGTATCTTCTCTCTTAAATGCTACCTTTAGTTTTATTATCAAATTTACAATAAGCTAATAAAATATCGTAAAGTTTCTTAGACGTGTAAGAATTTATTATTTCCCTAGATTAAACTAGCAGTATTCTACACTTCTAGTTCCCTGAGCTGAAGCTCAAGTGTTGTAAAAAAATGACAACGTTTTAAATATTATAGGATAGAATTTCAAATAAATGATATCTTAGAGATAGTTTAGATATTCACACATAATAACTGTTTATCTCCAACAAAATGAAGTCAAAAGTAAGATTTATCTTCAATGAAAATAAACTCACAAAGAGTTTCGTTTCAAACTGTAAAAATGGAATATTAAAATCTAGCTGAGAAAATAATTTTTTTAAAGAAAAAATTGACAGATCTATAGCAGTTCTATTAAAGCTATAGTTGCGAATCAAGGATCTTGTGACTTACAACAGGAGACAAAATCTTAAATATCCTTTGATTTTAATCAAATGATTCACTCCAACTAAATACCATGCGCAACAAGTTGAAAAGTAAAGGCTTCTAGGTGATACCTAGGAAGGGCCAAGCATCAACATTTGTTGGTCAAAGCTATAAAAGCAAATATATTTGTCAAAATTAATTTCTTGTACAAAATTGACACAAAAGTTTTATAATATCACAAAATCTTCTTTACTTACTGCCTGAAAACCTCCATCTTGATGGCTTAAAATGGTTATGTACAGGCACCTTAGAAACATCGAACCAAATGGTTTCATCAGGAGATACATAGAGCTCAAATATCTTGCTCAATTGATCAGCCTGTAATTAATGTAAAGACAGTGTATATCAAATTTGGCTATAACAAGAAGAGAAAATTATGCTCTGTGGGTATTGACATATAAATTGCAAACATAATGGGAACCATAAACTTATAACTTAAAAGCAACAAATGGACAGAGTAAATCAAGGTCCTAAAAGGAAAAGACAAAATTTTGGGCCAACAATTATTTCCTCATAAACCTTCCTAGTACCTTAAGCATTGGATGCTCAAAATAATATTGCCTAAATCTACAACAAGTTTAAAGAAGGTGGATTAATTACCTAATTAGTTATATTAAAACTACAAATGGCCAAAATAAATGTATTTCATTCGATATTTAGTTGTTGACCCACTAGAGAAGAGTTGATCATTTATCTTATCTTAGGTCGGGACCAAAAGGCATAGGAGTTAATTTTGTTGTATCTTCAAAGGAAAAAAAAATAAAAATTAAAAAATTAAAGATGAAATGAAAACAACACACACATTATTAGTGTCATCATCATCATCATCACCATTATCGTAGACTCCTACATCATACACAAACCTCTTGTTGGCATCAAATCTAACTTGTAAATAAAAGCACATCAACAAAGAAAAACAGCATCTCATGAATCCAATAATTATTCATCATTATAAAAAAATAGAATTTTATTTCTTATTATACAGTGCAAATTACATTCATACTCTATAGGCGTGTTGAATGGCCTAAAATTTCTTCTTGGCTTTTACCACAAACTTTGAATCTCCTGAAGCTGAAAAAATGATCTAGATGTTATTTCTATATTCCCAATTATCTAGATTGGGATCGAGTACAGCCCTCGTGCCAGCAGTTTCGGGTTCAAATTTGGTGGATCTTGGCTTGCATTTTGGAGAATTGAGAGAGAAATTTAGATTTGAGAATTGAAGGTAAGAGATGGTGTTTTTTTTTTTTTTTTTCATTTTCATTTACTCTAAGGTGACTTTTGAAACCTAAGGAAAATGATTTCATTTATCGCCTTTTATTTCAAAAAAATGAATACTATATAAAAAATAAATAATCACGTTGTCGTGTTACTAAATTTTTTTATTGTTGAAGATGTCATAACTTTTATAACGTTATTTTTTAAAATTAATTTAAAGAAAAAATTGAAAGATTTATGATTTTGGTAAAAAAATATATGTACATGTACATATACACCTAAATATATATAGACCCACAACCACCTTATATAAAAACATGTGTATAAACTGGTACCACATGAGAAACTTGGTTGTATAAAGCAATCATGAACCTGCATAAATTAAAAAAATAACAGTTATCACTTTTCAACTAATGTTTTTATGCTACATCAGTTTGTCAATACTAATTTGTACAAAATGTTTTATTCATGATTGATTTTGAAAATAATATTTTAATATTTTTATCCCTGATGATGGGACATTGTTAACATGTTAGACACGTTTGAATTTAATGATACTTATTAGTTGAATGAAATTATAAAAATAATAAAGATAAATAATGTGGGTTGAAAGCTAGTTAATCCAACCAAATGAATTTGTAGAAAATAAATTTCTACTAGAGTTTGTATGATATGATTTTTTCCCCCTAATCCATCATATATTTATGGTTTTTGCTAAATATCCAAATTCCAAAAAACAAAATAGAATGAATCATACCTACTTTAGATAAATGAAAATAAAAATTAAGATGTAAACATATGTACTTGGCAAAAAGACCCGACCCAAATTTTTGGAGCTTTGACCCTAATTTAAGGCTCATGACTCGAGTTCGGGCCTAGATATAAAGGGGTTGATTAAATTCGAGATTCAAGCCCTATATGCCTTGACCCGACTCCGACTCGATCCTAAAACTTAAAAAAAAATTATGTTTGTATATATTTATTTTATGTTTATTATTTATATAATTATATGGTTGAGACCTTGAGTAATTTTTATGTTTATGGTACTTTAAACAAGTTCTAATACTTTTAAATTTTAATGTATGGGAAGGCTATGTCCATTTTTTAAATTTAAATTAATTAAACATAAAAAAATCTTTAAAAAATTATGGTTGAGCTTGGGCTTTCAAATAGCCAGGCTCTTTTTTGGACTTGGTACTTTTATATTAGTAATTGGGCCCGACTCGACCCACAACCATCCTTATGAACATATTATTGATCCATTATGAACTCATCAGTTAAATTCATATTAGTTCTAAATGTGTTACTATCATTTAAATCTCATAAAATCTACAATTATAAAATACACAAAAGTTTTCAAAGACTTTCAAAAGAATGCCAATAGTGCAACTCTCTAACCAATTTCACACTGGATTTAGGTCAGGTCAACCCAACATAACTAATGAATCTAAATTCTAATTAAGTGTGAAATGAAACAAAAAATTTACAAACCACACATAGGACTAGTAAATTAAAAGAAAAATGGGTAAATTAATGTTGGAGTGGTAGATTGGTCTTCGAAAGTGAAAGAAATACAAAACCTTAGAAAAATGACATAAAACTTGTAAACTGACATTAAGTGTGAAATGAAACAAAAATTTATAAACCACACATAGGACTAGTAAATTGAAGGGAAAGGGGGGTAACTTAATGTTGGAGAGGTGAGTTGGTTTTCAGAATTGTAAAAAAACCAAACACTTAGAAACGTGACATAAAACATGCAGACGGACATTAAGTGTGAAATAAAATAAAAAATTTGTAAACCACATAAGGATTAGTAAATTAAAGGAAAATTGGTAAATTAATATTGGAGTGATAAATTAAACTTTGGAATTGTAAGAAATACGAAGACTTAGAAAAATATCAAAAAAATTGTAATCGATATTAAGTGAAAAATGAAATAAAAAATTTGTGAACCACACATAAGGCTTGTAAATTGAAGGAAAAACGGATAAATTAATATTGGAGTGGTTAATAAAATTTTGTAAATCACACATAGGACTAGCAAATTCAAGGAAAAAGCGATAAATTAGTGTTGGAGTGGTAAATTGATCTTCAGAATTGTTAAAAAAAAACACTTAGAGACATGACATAAAACTTATAATTGGCATTAAGTGTGAAATGAAACAAAAAATTTATACACCACACATAGGACTATTAAATGAAGGAAAAGGATGTAAATTACTATTCGAGTCGTAAATTGATCTTTAAAATTGTAAAAAAAGAAAAGCAAACACTTTGAAACACGACATAAAACTTGTAAATTGATACTAAGTATGAAATGAAACAAAAAATTTGTAAATCACTCATAGGACTAGTGAATTGAAGGAAAAATGGGTAAATTAATGTTACAGTGGTAGATATGTCTTTTGAATTATTAAAAAAAATAAACACCTAGAAATATGACATAAAACCTATTAATTGACAATAAGTGTGAGATGATATAAAAAAAATTGTAAACCACACATAGGACCAATAAAATGAAGGAGAAAAGGATAAATTAATGTTGCAGTGCTAGATATGTCTTTAGAATTATAAAAGATACAAACACTTGGAAACATGATATAAAACTTGCAAATTGACATTAACTATGAAATGAAACAAAAAAAAAATTGAAAATCATACATAGGACTAGTAAATTAAAAGAAAAAAAGGTAAATTAGTATTGAAGTGATAAATTGGACTTTAGAATTGTAAAAAAAAACTAAAACTTAAAAAAATGATATAAAACTTGTAAATTGACATTAAGTGTGAAATAAAAAAGAAATTGTGAACCACACATAGGACTAGTAAATTCAAGAGAAAAATGATAAATTAATATTGGAGTGGTAAATTGGTCTTTAGAATTATAAAAAAAAACATGTAGAAACATGTCATAAAACTTACAAATTGACGTTAAATGTGAAATGAAACCAAAGAATTATAAATCACACATATCACTAGCAAATTGAAGGAAAAAGGGTCAATCAATGTTAGAGTCGTAAAATGTGGTTCACAATTGTTTGAAAAAAAAAAGAAAACTAAAACTGCAGAAAATAATATAGAGCTTGTAAATTGACATTAAGTGTGAAATGGAACAAAAAATTTATAAATCACACATAGCACTAGTAAATTAAAGGTAAAAAGGGTAAATTAATATTGAAGTAAAATCGGTCTTTAGAATTATAAGAAAAAATTAAACTTAGAAAAATAATATAGAACTTCTAAATTGACATTAATTATGAAGCGAAAGACAAAATTTGTAAACCATACATAAGACTTATAAATTGAAGGAAAAGAGCATATATTAATGCTCGAGTGGTAAATTTGTCTTCAGAATTTTAAAAACAAACACGACATAAAACCTGTAATTTTACCTTAAGTGTGAAATAAAATAAAAAATTTCTAAACCACACATAACAACTAATAAATTAAATAGAAAAATGGTAAATCAATGTTGGAGTGGTAAATTGTTCTTCACAACCAAAAAAAAACTATAACATAGAAAAATGAAATAGAACTTGCAAATTGATATTAAATGTGAAATGGAACAAAAAATTTGTAAATCACATATAGGACTAGTAAATTGAAGGAAAATTAATAAATCGATATTGGAGTGGTAAATTAGTCTTTGGAATTATAAAAAATAAAATTTAGAAAAATAATATAAAATTTATAAATTGACATTGATTGAGAATGAAACAAAAAATTATGTAAATTAATATTAAAGTGGTAAATTGGTCTTCAGAATTGAAAATAAAACACTTAGAAATATGATATAAAACTAGTAAATTGACATTAAGTGTGAAATGAAACAAAAAATTGTAAACCATATATAAGACTTGTAAATTGAAGGAAAAACATGTAAATAAATATTGAAGTGGTAAATTGGTCTTCAGAATTGTAAAAAATAAAAAAATAAAATGCAGAAAAATGATAAAGAACTTGTAAATCAATATTGAGTATGAAATGATACGAGAAATTTGTAAATCACACATAGGACTAGTAAATTAAAGGAAACAACATTAAATTAATATTGGAGTGATAAATTGGTCTTTAGAATTACAAAAAAAATAAAAATAAAACTAAAACTTAGACAAATGACAATAAACTTGTAAATTGACATTAAATGTAAAATAAAACAAAAATTTTATAAATCACATGTAGGACTAGTAAATTAAAGGAAAAAAGATAAATTAATTTTATAGTGGTAAATTGGTCTCATAATTGTAAAAAAAAATTAAAAACATGACATAAAACTTGTAAATTGATATTAAGTGTGAAATAAAACAAACAATTTGTAAACCACACATAACACGGGTAAATTGAAGGAAAAATGAGTAAATCAATGTTAGAGTGGCTAAATGTTTTTCACAATTGTAAAAAAAAAAAAGCGACAGAGAACTTGTAAATTGACATTAAGTGTCAAATGAAATAAAAAATTCATAAACCACATATAAGACTAGTAAATTGAAGAAAAAATGGATAAATTAATATTGGAGTGATAAATTGGTGTTTAGAATTGTAAAAAAAAAAATTAGAAAAACGATATAAAACTTATAAAGTGACACTACGTGTCAAATAAAATAAAAAAAAAATCAAACTATATATAAAACTAGTAAATTGAAAGGAAAAATGATAAATTAATGTTGAAGTGGTAAATTAGTCTTCAAAATTGTAAAAAAAAAAAACTAAAACTTAGGAGAATGACATAAAACTTGTAAATTGACATTTAGTGTGAGATAAAATAAAAAATTTTGTACAGCACACATAAGAATACTAAGTTAAAGGAAAAAATGGTAAATTAATATTGGAGTGGTAAATTGGTCTTTAGAATTATAAAAAAAAAAATAAAAACTTAGAAAATGACATAAAACTTGTAAATTGAAGGAAAAAGGATAAACTAGTAAATAAAATAAAAATTTTATGAACCACACCTAGAACTAGTAAATTGAAGGAAAAAGGATAAACTAATGTTGAAGTTTTAAATTGATCTTCAAATTCTAAACAAAACAAACTTGTAAATGTTACGTAAAACTTATAAATCAATGTTAAGTGTCAAATAATCACATTAATTTGATAAATTATACATAAGACTAGTAAATGCAACATATAACTTGAACAAAAAAAGGATAATTACCTAAACTTAGATAACTGGTTTATTTAGAAATAATGTTGGAGATTTTTAATTCAAATTTAACAGTTCACGTCCATTACGACATTATACAATGACCCTTTTAACTTTTTAATTGCTAGTTACTCTAAAACATAGCGTTTTGAATTTTTTTAAATAAGATAATACTTTAAAATTAGGTCAAAGTTGCTCAAATTAAAATTTCTATCTCCAAATTCTTGATGGATAAAATTTCTATCATGACTCTATTAGGAGTGGGTAAAACCGGATTGGGGTCAACTCGATCGGGTTTCGGGTTGTTCGGGTTAGATGAAAAACAATCCGAACGTAACCCGAATTATTAACCCGGCCATATTCGGGTCGGGTCAATAATTCGGGTTACGTTTAGGTTGGATCATGTTGGATTTAAAATGGGTTGGATTGAGTTTGGGTCAGTTCGGGTCAAATCGGGTCAGTTCAGGTCAAATCGGGTTAGTTCGGGTCGGTTGAAATCGAGTCAAATCGGGTCGGGTCAATTCGGGTCAAATTCGGTTAATGCAATTTTAAGCTCTTTTTTTTCCTATTTTTGTAGTTTTTAAGGTGGTCCTTTTTACGAATTTTCAACTAAAAAAGAAAAGAAAAGAAAATGCTATTAAATCAAATGAATAAAGTTAAAATGCTAGAATATTATTATTTGTCTATTGATTTGAAGGGTAGGATTAGAATTATTATTTGCTCAACCAACAAAGTCCAAACTTAAAAAAAGTTAAAATTAATAAAAACTTACAAAGTCCAAAGCACAATTTCCAAATATTAGTCTTTGAAAGTTTGAAACACACACTCACAAAGTCACAAAATTTAAACATAATTAAATTGTTCAGAAACACAAATCACAAAGTTCAAAGTTCAAACATTAAAACTAAATAAGCTTCCTTGGTTCCTCCACGGTTCCATGCAAGCACTTTCACAAGTTCTAAATTCAAATTCTTGAACTCTAAGTTCAAGAGCCGATTGCCTAGAGAAAGATTGAAGAAATGTATAATAACCATTTTCTTTAAGCCACGTTGCAAATGAACAAACTCAATTCATATAAAAAATTGAGCAAATAAACCAAATTCATAAGGTTACACATCAAACACAAACACAAATAAATAAATCCAATTCATATCTTTAATTGAGCTAAAGGGGGTTACAATCTTTCTAATTTCTATTATATCATTATAAATTTATAATTACAAACAAATATAATATGTTTAGCAAATTTTTCAATACACACACTTGATATTATAATATATATATATTATAATCAATCAAGTTAATAACAATACTAGACAATAATACCATTCTATCAACTTCAACTTGTCTAACTAAAATAATTACAAATTTCTAATTTTACAAACTATAATTAGACTTAAAAATTTAAAAATTTAAAACTATAACAACTATAATTATAGTTTAAATTACAACCTAATAATAATAGTACTATAATATCAAATTATGAATAATGATAATATATATTAAAAATTACCTTTCAAACATCCATAACACCAATGTCGACGCTCACTACTTCTACTATTGAAGCTTGCGATCTTATAAGCTCTATAAAATCTAAAAAAAAAATTAGTAACTCAAGTACATGACTACATGTAGATGCTCTATATAAAGTTATAATGCATTTTAAATATATTATGTATATAATGTATGATAAAAAATTAAAAACATTACCTTCTTGTAATTCCATATGAAACATTTGCTCCTTAATCTCTTCTTGGATGTTGTAGACGGGATTGGCAAAACGTTTAGACTGCAGCCAATTTTCAGTGCATATCAATGCCTCAACCATAGTCGGGGTTAGAAAACTCCTACACTCATCAATAATACGACGTCTGGTACTAAAGGTAGACTCAAATGCCACTATGAAAACAGGAACAACGAGCACATCCCTTACAATTTTCTCCAGAATTGGTTAACTCGATCCATTCACCTTCCACCAAAGCAAAACATTAAGTTTAAGATTGTTGGAATTTTCAATTGGGTCCTTCAAGTATCTTTCCACCTCAGATACTACTATTATGCTCTCATTCAGAACAGCAACCTTCCTGGCATATCTAAGTAAAGGGCGAGCAACTCAAAAAGTGTCATCACCTTCACCACCACCAACATCCACCAAATTAGCCTCAGTTGTAAAACGTTGATAAGAACTCGTACCTCCATAGTTGCGACTAAGACCACTCTCACTATATATCGATGGTGTGAAACTAGCGAAGAATGCACTAGATGCATCATAAAACTCATTCAACAAGTCCTTCACTACTTTGGTCTTTGTTCAACCATCAAACTATCATTGCCAAAAATGTTCTCAAAAATATGTTTAGCAAAATCCATTTTCGCTCGTGGATAAAAAATAGAGGCAACAATCAACATTTTGTTTATCTTTCCCGTGGACTCTCAATACTTATCAAATTTTTCCCTCATACTATAAGCCACAGAGGACACTCACAGATATGTACTTTCTTGTAGTGTAGTCAATGAACTCTCAATTAAGCCAATAGTATCATAACAAAGATTAGAAGTCACAATCAAAGAGGCAGAAAACAACAATGTGACGTCATAAAACACCTTCAAAAACTTCACAATTCGTTCAGCACTCTCCCAGTCATCCGGTCCAGGCAGGCCCACCCTTCTAACATTATTCTCTTTCTCAGCAAAGTATGCCTCATACGGTTTATCCACTTCTGCCATTCTATCAAATGCTGCTTGAACTTTCAGCGCAGTCATCAACATCAAATAAGTGGAATTCCACCTAGTAGGACAATCCAAAACAACAATTCCCTGTGGACAATTCACCTGCTCAGCACATTGTTTAAATATCCACAGCCTCGTGGTGGAGGATCTCACGTACTTCACAGCATTTCGAATAGCGGCACACTAGCATGCAATTTTGAGTATTAGAAAATGTATATTTATAAAGGAGAAAATCGTCATTTTACATTTCACGTCTTACTAACAACCCTTACTTTTATGTATTTAAGCTTCTTGTAATGTAATTATGTGTGTTTTATTTTAAATTAAGTATTTGATGTATTTTAGGGGCATCATAGTCATTTCAAAATAAACGAGAGATCAAAAGGCAAAACGGACATCACTTTTGAACTCAGAATGATCGAAAACCTTAGGAGGAGCATAAAAGGAAAAATAGTATTGTTCACATGTACGGTAATATTCACATGTACAGTACTGTCTGCGTTACTGTTCACGACACTGTTCACATAGACGGATCGATGACGTCGCATTGACCGACGATGTGGTATTGACTGATGAGGTGTCACGATCCTGTTGGGCTAAAATTCTTATGCATTGTTGATTGGTGACGTGGCAGCATATTAGTGGACAAAAAATCGGGCGTACGGTACATGCATTACACAAAATTATTTTCAACCAAATCGCGTTACTGTTCAACCCCGGTCAAACTGTATTACTGTTCATCCACGTGGTCAAACCGCGTACTTTTGATTGATGACGTGGCGCAATCCTGAGCGTCCAAACTAGTTTTAATCTGATGACCATGATTTACTCTATATATCTATAAAAAGGGGGTCTCCCCCCCTAATTTGATATCTATGAATCCATTTTTAGGATCCATTTTCTATAATTCCTTCTCCATCTTGTATTTTCTATGTATTTTAATAAATTCCCATTTTGCCCCTAGTTCAATTATGAGTGGCTAATTTTCTTTCAAGCTTGGGTTGAAGGTGAAGTCTCAACATGTGTCATGGGCTTTATTTGGTAAATTTACTTTCTTTTCCCCTCTAATTTTTGTGGATGTTTTGACTTCTCGTCGACAAATAATACTAATCTTGTCTAGTACCGCTTTGGTTTTACCGGCCCTCTAGTACAAGGTTATTATTATTTAGCACCATATTGATTAGAGCGTGGTTCATGAGGTGTGGATTCTCCCTTCATGATTTAATTGACATTAATAAGGATTATTTAGCCCATGATGCATGTTGATACGGATCCAGATACCCAAGTACGTTATCTCAATAGATTTCTCTTCAATGTATTCTTGCCATTTCAATTCCAATTTTAGAATTTATTCTCGCCATTTCAATTCCAATTTTAGGATAATCCAAATCATTTTCACCACAAATCCAACCACCCATTTACAAAATTAATTATACACAATTAAAATCCACCTTCTCGTGGGATCGACACTCGTCACCATTAGTCTATTCTACAATAGATTCGTGCGCTTGCGAGTTCAATAAAATTTGCACAACAAGTTTTTGGCGCCGTTGCCGGGGAGGTAAGTAATTTTAATTCATAGAATTAATTTTTGTGAATATTTCCATTTAATTGTTTTCTTGTATTTTTTTTTAAAAAAGAAAAAAAATGTGAATCTACATTTAAAGGTTAGTATTTCTTTTCTTTTTCTCTTTTTTAAAATTCTGTAATTTAATTTTCAATTTATTTTTTTGTTTATCTTATTAATTTATTTTTAGTTAATTTATTTCACGTATTTGTTTTAATGTGTTTTTAGAGTAAGGTTGTAATAGCGCAATAAGGTTAGTATCGAAATTTCTCCCTCTTTTTTATTTTTATTTGTTTTGTTCCCATCTTTATTTTTATTTTATTTGTTTTGCATGCATGGTCGTAGGTCATTATTACCTAATCTTGAACCTATAGACCTTGAACTTGAGAAAACACTTCGCACACACAAATAAATTAAAAATAAAATGGATTTGCAACCACATGAGAGGTCATTTAAGAACTACTTCAGTCCTTTAGCTAATTTGAGCACATCATGCATAAGATACCCAAATGTAGCTGCTAGGAGTTTTGAACTTTACCTAGTGTGCTAAATTGTCTCCCCACATTTTATGGCTTAGAAAATGAGGACCCATATAATCATCTGAATGATTTTCATGTTATTTGTCAAACATTTAAATATGAGAATTTTTCAGATGATGATGTAAAACTTAGACTATTCCCATTTTCTTTAAAGGATAGAGCTCATTCATGGTTTAAATACTTTGCCTGCTAATAGCATTACATCATGGGAACAAATGGTAACAAAATTTTTGAATAAATATTTCCCAGTGCATAAAACCAATGCTATTCGTAAGGAAATTTCAGAGTTTACCCAGAGAGAGGACGAGCAATTTTTCGAAACATGAGAGCGATTCAATGTGCTACTCTTGAAGTGTCCACATCATGGGTACGAGAAATGGCACCAATGTCGATACTTTTTGGAGGGATTATTGCCGAATGTGCAAGAATGGCTAATGGCAACAAGTGGAGGAGAGCTAATGTCAAAAAGTGCATCAGAGATTTGGGAATTCTTCCAGCGACAAGCGGATAATTCCCAACAACGGAGTCGATCACTCAGGAATACTAGAAGAATTAAGGAAGTAAATGAGGTTCACATTGGCGAGTCAACTTCAGGAATCAAAGAAGTCAAGGAGATGGTTGAAGGTCTCGCTCGACAAATAGCATCGTTATCGACTGCTAAATCAACAGAGCCCCATGACCATGACTCATACTCAGATCAAGCCAACGCCATAGGTGTAATGAGAAAACCATCGAATTACAACCTATACTCTAACACATATAACCCTGGATGGAGAGACCACCCCAATTTTTCATGGTCTCAAGGATTCCAACAAAATGGACCAGCAGCTCCAGCTCCACCAATTCCTCAAAATCCTGAAGCCTCTCAGCCACCATTTATACCATACAATCATAACTAGAACTACTCTCAACCCAGACCATGGGAGGATTCATTCCAGAATCTCAAGAATCTTACCCACTCTATGATTGAGTAACAGAACCGCACCATTGATGGACTACGAAATGAGTTGCGAGTAGGCTTCAACTCACAAGCCCAATCAGTTTCAAGCCTCGAGAAGATGGTGGGACAACTTGCTTCTTCAGTTCAGACCTTGGCAATGACCGTTGAGGAAGGCAAGTTTCCAAGTCAACTAGTGCCTAATTCTAAAGGAGTGCATGAAGCAAGTACCAGTTCACCATAGCAGCATGGAGGGTCAAAGCAGTCATGACCTTGCGAAAAGGAAAAGAAGTCGACAACAAAGTAGAGATGCCGGTAATAAAAGAAAATCAAATTGTACCTGTAAATGCTGAGGACTCATCACCGAAGGAGAAAGAAGAAACCAACCCACGAGAATACGTTCCGAAAGCTCCATTTCCTCAGAGGTTAGCGAAATGAAAGAAGGGAAAATCCACAGATGAGATTCTTGAAATTTTCAAACAGGTAAGTGTTAACATCCCTTTACTTGATGCTATAAAGCGAGTTCCATCTTATGCCAAGTTTCTTAAAGACCTTTGTACTAAAAAGAGAAACATTCATGTTCAAAAGAAGACATTTTTAACAGAAAACGTTAGTTCTATACTCCAACACAAAATTCCTCTAAAATGCAAAGACCCAGGCTCCCCCACTATCTCATGTAGTATAGAGAACCACATAATTGAGAATGCTTTGTTGGATTTAGGAGCTAGTGTAAATTTATTGCCTTACTCGGTATTTTTTAAACTTGGACTTGGAGAATTACACCCAACTCCAGTGGTATTACAACTTGCAGATCGGTCCACGAAAATACCTCGTGGTATTGTGGAGGACGTGCTTATCCAGGTAGACAAGTTTTATTTTCCTGTTGATTTCATTGTAATGGACACTCAACCAATACATGATTCAAGGAAGTACATTCCTATTATCCTAGGCCGACCTTTCTTGGTAACTGCGGATGCTCACATTCAATGCAGAACTGGAAATATGCAGTTGTCCTTTGGCAACATGACTATGGAGCTGAACATCTTCAACATTGCCAAACAACCTCACAATGCAGATGATGAAATTGTTGATTTGGATTTAATTGAAGCATTAGTTGATGACACTTTTCTTTCAAACCTTAGTGATGACCCTTTACAAACATGTTTAACTCACTTTGGTTTGGATTTTGATATTGACAGATCAGTCGATGAGGTCAATGCCTTGCTTGACTCAGCACCATCCATGGACACTAATAAATGGAAGTCAAGAGTTGAACAACTAGCACCATCAGAAAAGAAACTCATCCCATCATCAGAATCACCACCGAAACTCGAGCTCAAAACATTACCCAACACATTAGAATATGCATTTTTGGGGGAAGAAAGTTCTCTACCAGTAATCATCTCAACATCTCTCAATGACGAACAAAAAGGTAAGTTGTTGGATGTTTTAAAAGAGCACAAAGGAGTATTAGGATGGACCATAGCAGACATCAAAGGTATAAACCCAGTAGACTGCATGTATTACATTCACCTTGATGAAAATGCTAAACCTACTAGGGAAATGCAACGTCAGTTAAATCTTAATATGAAAGAAGTGGTTAGAACTGAAGTCCTTAAGCTATTAGATGCAGGTATCATTTACCCTATTTCTAATAGTTCATGGGTCAGTCCTGTGCAAGTTGTCCCCAAAAAGTCAGGAGTCACTGTAGTTATGAATGCCGATAATGAATTAATACCCACTAGAGTGACTACAGGATAGCGTGTATGCATTGATTATAGAAAGTTGAATTCTGTCACATGTAAAGACCATTTTCCTTTACCATTTATCGATCAAATGCTTGATAGATTAGCAGGCCATGAATTTTATTGCTTTTTAGATGGCTACTCAGGATATAATCAGATTCTCATAGCACCAAAAGATCAAGAGAAAACCACTTTCACTTGCCCTTTTGGCACTTTTGCATATAGGAGGATGCCATTTGGATTATATAATGCACCTACTACATTTCAACGATGCATGTTGAGCATTTTTTCTGATATGGTTGAACGATTCCTTGAAGTCTTTATTAATGACTTTTCTGTCTCTGGTGATTCATTTGATCAATGTTTACATCATCTAACACTAGTTCTGCAGAGATGTATCGAAAAGAACTTGGTCTTAAATTGGGAGAAGTGTCATTTTATGGTAAAACAAGGTATTGTTCTCGGTCACATCATTTCGAGCAAAGGTATTGAGGTTGACAAAGCCAAGGTGGATCTCATTTCTAATCTTCCTCCACCTAAAACAGTCAAAGAAGTAAGATCTTTCCTTGGGCATGCTGGTTTTTATAGATGTTTCATTAAAGATTTTAGCAAAGTTTCTAGACCCTTATGCAATTTACTTGCTAAGGATGTACCTTTTATCTTTAATGATTCATGTCTTGTGGTTTTTGAAAAATTAAAGCAATTGTTGACATCATCACCCATCATTCAGGCCACAAACTGAAGCTTACCATTTGAGCTAATGTGTGATGCATCTGATTATGCAGTAGGAGCAGTATTAGGACAAAGAGTTGATCGAATTCCCCATGTTATTTATTATGCTAGTATGACATTAAATGATGCACAGTTGAACTATTCAACTACTGAAAAAGAAATGCTAGCAGTAGTGTTTGCATTGAAAAAATTTCGATCTTATCTCATTGGTTGTAAAATAATTATATTCATAGATCATGCTGCTCTTAAATATTTTCTCACAAAGAAAGATACAAAAGCTAGACTAATTCGTTGGGTGTTACTTTTGCAGGAATTTGACTTGGAATTTAAAGATAAGAAAGGCACAGAGAATGTTGTAGCGGACCATCTCTCTCGTCTCCACTTTGACATAATTACAGAACCATTACCATTAAATAAGTCATTTCCAGATGAACAATTAATGAGTGTGGAAGTATTACCTTGGTATGCTGATATAGTTAATTATCTTGTTATAGGTAAACTTCCATAGCATTGGACCAAGCAAGACAAGGTCAAATTTTTTGCAGAAATAAAGAATTTCTTTTGGGATGACCCTTATTTGTTCAAGTATTGTGCAGACCAAATTGTTACACGATGTGTCCCAGAAAGTGAAATTCAGAATATCCTTTCATTCTGCCATGAACAAGCTTGTGAAGGCCATTTCAGTGCTATGAAAACAGCTACTAAAGTTTTACAATGTGGTTTCTATTGGCCAACTATATTTCGAGACGCTTACACTTTTTGTTCTTCATGTGATAGGTGTCAACGAATGAGGATCATTACACGAAAGAATATGTTGCCACTAAATCCTATTTTAGTGGTTGAGATTTTTTATGTATGGGGTATCGACTGCATGGGACCCTTTCCCCCTTCTTTTGGCCATCAATATATATTGGTTGCTGTTGACTACGTATCGAAATGGGTAGAAGCAATTCCATGTAGAACCAATGATCACAAGGTGGTGATAGCATTTTTGAAAAGCAACATTGTTTCACGCTTTGGATTCCCTCGAGCAATAATCAGTGATGATGGTGCCTACTTTTGTAATAAAGCATTCAAGGCTCTTTTGACGAAGTATTCAATCACTCATAAAGTGGCGATCCCATATCATCCGCAAATCGGTGGCCAAGTTGAGATCTTCAATCAAGAAATAAAGCACATATTAGAAAAGACGGTGAGGCCGGACATAAAAGATTGGTCATTTATACTTGATGATGCATTATGGGCATATAGAACGGCTTTCAAGACCTCGATTGAGATGTCACCCTACAGGCTAGTGTATGAAAAAGCTTGCCACCTACCTGTGGAACTCGAGCATCGTGCATATTGGGCCATCAAGAAATTCAATTTGACATGCAGCAAGCCAGCTCAGAAAGAATATTACAACTGGCAGAACTTGAACAAAATTCGTGATGACGCATACGAAAATGCCAAGATTTACAAGCAACGAATGAAAGTCTTCCATAACAAGCAAATTATGAGAAAATCTTTCACTTCAGGTCAGAAAGTGCTTTTATTCAATTCTCGCTTGCACCTATTCCCAGGTAAGTTACGCTCTCGTTGGTCTGGCCCATTTATTGTTCATACTGTTTTTCCACATGGGGCAATTGAAATTAAGGACCCAAAGAACGGTGTCACATTTAAAGTTAATAGTCAAAGATTAAAGACATATCTAGAGTACCAACCACATGGAGAAGACACCGAAATAAATTTGAGTGACCCACCAGATTTGAATTGATTTTTTTTCTTTTCGGTGGTTTGATTTTTCTTTCTTTCTTTTTATTATTCTTTGATAATTGAAATTATTTTTGCATAAGTGTGTTTATCATTAAGTTTTCTCTTATCATTGTTAATCATGAGTACCATACTTAGACCGTTCCTCCTGAGCATTCTTAAACCACTTCAACGTGTCAAAACTCATCTTAAAAGGTAGATTCAATTTTGTAAAACACATCGCATTTGGGCTCTACAACCACCAGAGTTAGTAGCCTATGTTGAGGGTTTAGAAAGCCAACTTAGAGATATTGAGAGAAGTGTTTACGATATCCAGTTGGAGCTTGAGGTAAATTCAATAAGAGGACGATTTTAACTTTCTTTGTGTGTTTTAATTTGTTTATGTGCTTTAGTTTGTTACCCCGGTGAAGTGGCAGATAACGATACTCCGTGACAATCAAGTCGATTACTTCAATTTCCCATAATAACTGATATTCTGAGGCGAAGGTATGGACAGAACCGAGATTCTAGCGAAACTTCACAAGCGATTCCCTTCACTTCCTCAGAATGCCCTCCTTACGATCTATAAAACCCGATCTGAATGCATGCGATTGCACATGAGGAATAACATACCTGCAGACATCCGTTGGTTAATCGAGGCTAATGTACGATTGGCAGGTGAGTTACCTCCAAAATTTATTGCATACATGCCTGGTTGTGGTAAAGGAAATTATGCAAGAAAACGACGAGCTCAAAGAATTTTTGTTGCTTGTCATAAGTGTGCCAAAATAAGTTGCGATAAAAATCCATGTTCTTTAGGAATGGTGTCTGATAACAGGGAAGATAAGATTCAATTCATTAGGGATGGCTTGAATAAGGAGTCATTGGATGATATCCTTTTGTCTCTTGAAATGCATCCCAGTGGATATGTGCAAGGAGCGATTCTCCAGTTATGGCCATTATTCCAGAAAGAGCATGCACGATATAGTCTCGGGAATCTGACTATAAACGACCCTGTTTGCCAGTTTATAAGAAAATTGGATGGGAAGCCTATCCTCGACCCATAGAGGGCGTTCAAACCGTTTCTGGACGTAAAACCAGAGGAAGATGTCAGCCACAGTCGCAACTACCTGTAAATATCCTTTTACTTTACTGTTATTTTATTTCATTTCACTGTTGTTTTATTGTTTGCATTATTGTCTTTAATAATTTTATTATTGTTTGTTTTTTCTTTTTCTTTTTCTTTTTCTTTTTACTGTTTGCTTTTTGACTATCGAGTCATGTGCTTTACGCGTTATTTGACACTGACATGCCACCTCATACATAGTTGTGATCCACTGTCACCAAGATTCTTAAATATGACTTTTTGTTAAGCACTCACAAATTGTTTTTGAGAAATATTCCAATGGCAGCTACTCCCAATAGATAATTCAAGAACATTTGTGTGCTTTCTGGATTTACCTATGGCAAACATAAAGAGTTCATTGATGCAGCCATAGATCTTGGTCGAAGCATAGCAGAGAGAAAATTACACTTGGTGTATGGAGGAGGTAACCGAGGGTTATCAAAATTGGTCTCAGAAGCTGCTTTTGTCAGAGGAAGCCAAGTGTTAGGCATCATCCTAAGAGTCCTAAAACCTTTGGGCAGTTTGTCTGACTCATCGACTGGAGAAGAGTTAGTCGTCTCAGGTATGCAAGAAAGAATAACTTAAATGCTTAATCATGCTGATGCTTTTATTTTCCTTCCAGGAGATCTTGCAACACTAGAGGCACTTATCACACTAGCATCTTGGGCCCATCTGCACATTCACCAGAAACCCATCGGTTTTGTTAAATGTCAATAATTTTTATGATGGCTTTATCGCATTTCTTAACCATGCAATAAAAAACTATTTTGTTCCTTCCAATGCCTAAAAGCTTTTTATTTGTGCTCACACTGCTAATGAGCTACTTGATCTGTTACAAGCTTATAGACCGGAGGCAGATCCCTGGACCTTTGTGTTGGAGCGTCCAAATAATGATGGTAACAATAGCCGCAGTAAGAAGTACAAATTAGATTTAACTCTCCGCTTGTAAATATTTTCTTCTGTGTTGCACCACCAAGGTGATGTCTTCTAAACTCTACTTCTTTCCTTTCAAACATTGAGGACAATGTTTCGTTCTGGTTGGGGGGAGGGAATAGTCGACAATTGTGGAATCTTAGTTAAGTTTTTACTAATATTTTATTGTAGAAACTAACTGTTGCTAACTTTTTGTTGAAGATGGCTGAATTTGGAGTGTAGTGACTCTAGGAACGCATCTTCATTGTTTGAAAACAAAAAAAATAAAAAAAAAATTCAGACATTTTCTTTTTCTTTATTATGTTTTGATGTTAATTTTTCTTCTTCTTTTTAATTTCTCCTTTATAAATATACATTTTTAAATTTTTTTTGAGTCGAAAATGACTGAATATGGAGTGTAGTGCCTCTAGAAACGCATCTCTTAAGTTAAAAAAAAAAACATTTTCGTTTTCTATCATTTTCTAATTAGTTTTTCTACATTATTTTCACATTTCTGCATGCATATTTTCCTTTCATGTTTAGAATAGGTTGAGGGTAGGATGTTGTTAAAAAAAAAAATTGTTTTAACATTGGATGACATTATTAATTTCAAATTTTAGTATTTGTATTATCTTTGGTCTTAAGTGATGTTACACTATGTTTGGTACTCTACATGTTGATGTCGGAGACAAATATGAGTTGGTTGAAGGAATGAACATGTCATAATAAGTACCAAGTGAGTTTTTGAGCCTATCATTTTTCTTGGAGAGTAACCCCTTTTGCCCATTCTTTATACAGCTTAGCAGTTTATTATTGTACACACGATCTCTAGATTTCTTTTGAGTTAACCCTTAAAAAAATTAAAAATTAAAAAAAAATGTGTTGCTACATTTGGAGGCCCATTTAACTAGTAGATATGGAAGGTTATTTAGAGCCCTAAAAGACGATGGAAAGGCCATTTTTGATCCGTTTGAGCCTTTCTAGCCATCCCTTTTGTGAAATATCCATAGTTAACCATTTTGAGCCTTTAAAAAAAAAAAGCCTTTTATTTGTTAAACTTATCATCTTGACCCACTTCGATTTGGAGTATTACCCAATGTCTTATAAGTTCCATTATCTATTTATATTTGAGAAAAATGTAAATAATTATTTTTTTCAGTAATGTTGTGCCAAGCAAAAGCAAAAAAAAAAATTGTTTCAAAAAAAAAGAAGAAACAAATATAACAATAATAGGTGAAATCCACCTTGCAACTTCCAAAAAAAAAAAATTCCTCTGCATTTTTCTCAAACATACACTTTGTTTTTCTTATTTCTCTTCTTTGTTAACCATGTCCCTAGCCTATGTTACATCCTAATAAAAGTCCTTCTTGATTTTAGGGAACTATAGTCTGAAGTATAAGCTAGTTATATGGGCTAAAAAGATGTAGTGATGCATAATAATAATAAAAAAAGATAAATAAATTGGGTTGACTAGTATTTTTTTTTTACTTGAGATCGTATTATTTCTAAGCTGAGGGCATATTTCTTTAATCTTGGTGAGAGCGTGTGATATCATTTTTTTTTTATTTTCTCTCAATTACCATTCATTGGAGTGACTATTTTTATTAGGTTTAATTTCTTTGTGAGAGTGTCACTACTTCCAGTGATATTTTGGGATTTAACATGTCATTCTTGAAGGTAGCTATGACAAAGTCTACTGGGCTGATTCATGTGGATGGTTGATGTGGGTGTGATGTTTCTTTAGACTTGAGATAATGCTTATACTTTTGTTTGATTGTTATCATTAGTCTGATTGAATAAACAAGAGTGTTTAAAAAAAATCATTTTGGATATGAATTTTGTTTTCACTTTATTTGCTAGGGACTAGCAATAAGCTAGTTGGGGGGTGTGTTGAGTATTAGAAAATGTATATTTATAAAGGAGAAAATCGTCATTTTACATTTCACGTCTCACTAACAACCCTTACTTTTATGTATTTAAGCTTGTAATTTAATTATGTGTGTTTTATTTTAATTAAGTATTTTATGTATTTTAGGGGCATCATAGTCATTTCACAATAAACGAGAGATCAAACGGCAAAACAGACATCACTTTTGAACTCATAACGGTCGAAAACCTTAGGAGGAGCATAAAAGGAAAAATGGTATTGTTCACATGTACGGTACTATTCACATGCACGGTGCTGTCTATGTTACTGTTCACGACACTGTTCACATAGACGGATCGATGAACTGGCATTGACCGATGATGTGACATTGACTGATGAGGTGTCACGATCCCGTTGGGCTAAATTCTTATGCACTGTTGATTGGTGACGTGGCAACATATTAGTGAACCAAAAATCGTGCGTACGGTACATGCATTACACAGGATTATTTTCAACCAAACTGCGTCACTGTTCAACCAGGGTCAAACCGTGTTACTGTTCATCCACGTGGTCAAACCGCGTACTGTTGACTGATGACGTGGCACAATCTTAAGCGTCCAAACTATTTTTAATCCAATTGCCATGATTTACTCCATGTATCTATAAAAAATGGGCATCCCCCCCTAATTTGATATCTCTGAATTCATTTTTGGGACCCATTTTCTGTAATTCCTTCTCCATCTTGTATTTTCTACATATTTTAATAAATTCCCATTTTGCCCCTAGTTCAATTATGAGTGGCTAATTTTCTTTCAAGCTTGGGTTGAAGGTGAAGCCTCAACATGTGTCATGGGCTTTATTTGCTAAATTTACTTTCTCTTCCCCTCTAATTTTTGTGGATGTTTTGACTTCTCGTCGACAAATAATACTAATCTTGTCTAGTACCGCTTTGGTTTTACCGGCCCTCTAGTACAAGGTTATTATTATTTGGCACGATAAGCCCTTAACACCATATTGATTAGAGCGTGGTTCATGAGGTGTGGATTCCCCCTTCATGATTTAATTGGCATTAATAAGGATTATTTAGTCCATGATGCATGTTGATACGGATCCAGGTATCCAAGTACGTTATCTCAATAGATTTCTCTTCAATGTATTCTTGCCATTTCAATTCCAATTTTAGAATTTATTCTCGCCATTTCAATTCCAATTTTAGGATAATCCAAATCATTTTCACCACAAATCCAACCACCCATTTACAAAATTAATTCTACACACAATTAAAATCCACCTCCTCGTGGGATTGACACTCGTCACCATTAGTCTATTTTACAATAGATTCGTGCGCTTGCGAGTTCAATAAAATTTGCACAACATGCAACTCACCCAACCCTGAACAACAATCAAATTCAAAATATATGCACAACAACACACATGCATATATTGTCCCGCCAACACAAGTGCATCATCATTCCTCCAACCAAGCAACTGCATTGTGACATAACCAACAGCAATATCATTTGTAGTGGCATTATCAACAGTTATTGCAAATAACCTCTCAATCCGCCAGTCTTGTAAGCAAGCCACATTCTTTTTGCCAATCGCCTTCCCTCTGTGATCTTTGATTGCGCTGAAACTAATAATCCTCCTATTCAAACACCAACCACTATCAATAAAATGAGTTGTAATCACCATGTAACTCATGTTTTGAACAGAAGTCCATAAATCAGTTGTAAGAGACACCCGCTGCTTGTTGTTGCAAATCAAACTCTTCAACATTGTTTTCTCCTCTAAAAATAACTTCATACCATCTCTACCAATAGTTCTTCGAGATGGCATAATGAACTGCGGGATAGCTACACTGCATAGATGCCTAAATCCTTTGTTGTCTACAAAACTGAGCAGCAACTCACCCATAATAATCATTTTAGTTACTACCCTTCGACAGCATCTTGACTCCATCCTTTACCCAAAACCAAATTACTTGCATTTTCTTCGCCGCCCTCAGCTGTCAAATTTTGTTGATTTCTACTTTGTTGTTCCCGAAATGTCTTGAATGCTTCACATGTCTTTATATGCCTTGTCACCTACATTTGTTTGGATTATCTTCGAGTAAAGTGAAATGATTCCATACTTCCGATTTTTTCTTCATTGGCGGTATTTACCGCTTCGCCTTTTGCTTTCCTCTTTGGGTTCCTTCCATTTGTACACTTTGTTCTTCATCGTCACTAATCGAATTCGATCTTGAGTGTCCAAGCATCTGAATATACAAAATAATAATTAATAATCATTAATTCAAAAATCAAAACAAAGAAATATTGTTAACATAATCCATAAACAAAAATTAGTAATTTCAATTCAAGTTGTTCATACTCCATAAACAAAAAGTAAGAAATTCATTATTAATTAATTAATTTATAATATCCAATTACCCATTCATCATAATAATATGATATTATTTGTCTATCTATGTCTTAATTCTCATTATAAACCCTTTAATTTCAAGCGCAAATTACTTGTACTTAACGACTTAACAGATGATTAACATATAATAAAATATTAATTGAATTAGTTAATTTTTTTAAAGTTGAAGGCTTGAAGTGCACATAATCATAGAACACATTATAATTATAAAATATATGTAACACTCACATAATACTTAATTTTATTATTTAATCTACCTATTACCTAATATCTTAATTTTTTATTCATAAAAAATTAATTATTAACTGTTATTAACAATTATTAACAATTATCAATTAACATTATTTCAATTATTAATAATTACAAAATTTTTGTTTTATTACAAAAATTTTTGATACCATAAAGAGAGTACGTGGCATTGTTCTACCCCTGTGATAGGTTCCTTAGCAAGCTAAGATATTTAAAACCCCTTTGGACCAGTAGCCCGCACACAGTGGTGTTCCAGCCGATATACCTCTTAGATCAAAACCTAAAACGAGTTCTTTACAGGTCATAAAACCCAAAACATACTTTTCTTTTCTTAGTCTTTAAACAGGGTACTAAACCATTTAAGAAATCGCCATAAGGAATAGGAGAAAACCATCCAAGTAAAGTCCAGGTGAGGGAAGTGGCTTTGTCAGGGTTGAGGAGGTGCTCCAAAGTTGGACTGATTGGTAGGATAAGCTTGGTGGCATAAAGAACTGTTAGGCACCAGAGGTACCATAACTCGTCTTCAATGATATCCCTGGAGGGGTCAAGGGTGAGACCTGTAAGGAACAAGTTTTCGGGATGGAAGGTAGAAAATGGAAATGAGTCTGCCATAAGGTAGGCTTTCATGAAGAAGCGAAAAACAGCTTTGCGGGCAAAGTCCTGGATGGCAAAAACAGAAGAAAAAGTTTTGTTAAAGGGAAAGTTTTTCTTGGTGAGAGCTTCGGGAGGAAGTGAAGTAGCCATGGAGATAACTGGAAAGTGGTAGGTTGTGGAGAACACGGTGAGAAGTTTATCTGGTTTGGAGAGTCTAGAAAGCATATCAGGGATGAGGTTCTGGGACCCCTTTATATGCTTGACTGAAAAGTCATACTTGGAAAACCAATCTTTTAACCTGAGTAACATTTTTTCGGGAACAATTTTACCTTTGAAATTGAGGATATTGGGGAAGGCTGAACTGTCCATTCGGATGAGAAAGTGGTGTCCAATCAAATGATACTCAAATTTCTTGATGCCATTCTTTACCGCTAAGATTTCTTTGAACACACTGTGGTAATGCTTCTGTGTGTCAGAGAAATGTCCACTAGCGTAAGCGATAAAGCTCTCTTGTCCATTGATTTCTTCGAGGAGGATGGCACCCCATGAGTCATCACTTGCATCTGAATGTAGTATGTGCTTGCCATCTGCAATCAACTTTAAGGGAGGTGGATTTTGCGCAATCTGCTTTAATGTAGTGACAGCAATGGTGTGGTCGTCATTCCACTCTGGGGGCTTCTTTTTCAATAAAGCCGAAAGTTGTCGAGTGTGTTGGTCCACATGTGGGATGAAGTCACGGATGTAATTGATGATACCAAGAAATTGTTGAACTTGCTTTTTGGAAAGGTGCTGATCTGGAAAGTGAAGCAACTCTTGGGCAATGTGCTTTCCAGGCTGATAATGGCCGTATTTTATGATCATTCCAAGAAATTCAATGGTATCTGTGGCAATGGTGCTTTTCTTAGCAGATAACATAATTCCATGACTTTGGACAATATCATAGAACTGGGTTAACAGCTGGTGATGTTCCTCATGCGATCTTGAAAAAAGCAAAATGTCATCAATATAAATCAATGCATGATGGAGGATTTTTGGAATATGGATGGGGCAGTTTTGAGACCGAAGGGTAAGACTGTCCATTGGAAGTGGACATTAGGGATACAAAATGTTGTTTTGTATCGTTCAGAGGGTTCAATGCCTAGTTGCCAAAAACCTGATTTTAAATCAAATTTTGAAAAGATCTGGGCATTTTTGAGAAAAGTAAACATGCTTTGTCTTCGAGGCAAAGGAAACTTGTCATCTTGTAAAAACATGTTTAATGGCTGATAGTCAATGACTAAGCGTTTCCTTCCTCGGACAATCTCAGAATGCTTTTCAACATAAAAGGCTTGGCAAGCCCATTGAGAAGTTGTGGGCTCAATTAGACCTTGGGCTAACAATTGTGAACATTCTTGCTGGGCTAGGAGTAAGTCAGAAGGACTCATTCCTGGATGGGTAGCTTTGGTTGGGTTAATGTCTTCATTGAGTTTGAAAGGTAGCTTAACGAAGAAAGACTTGTTTTTCCACAATGGGTTTGGATGGGTGAACTCAGAATGGGACTCTAGACACAGACTCAAAAGCTTGGTGGATATATCCTGGTAGGACTGGGGGGTTTCAGACAGATTATAGAGTTTTATAATGTCTGTGAAAGGTTTGAACATGGACTTAACTCGAATTCCAGTGGGAATGATTTGAAGGTGTTTGATCTGATGGAGGATGTCAAAACCTAACAAGAGATCCTTATTAGGAAGAGTTGAACCAATGACCTTGGTCCAGATGACACAATTGGGGAAAATTTGAATACCAATGGGTTTTTTGGTAATCAAAGAGGTGGTGAACAATTTGCCATTGACAGCTTTGAAATGTTCCTCATATTCTGTCCAATAGTCTGGTGGAAGAATATGCGGATTTAACATGCTGCGTTGGGCTCCAGTATCTATAAGACCAATTGCTGGAATGGGCCTCTGGAATTTTGTGGGTAAGATCTGGAGTTTGATGGAAGGGATTGACACAGTAGTATCAAGGGACAGCAACTGTTGGTGAAAAATCACTTGGGACTGGTCACTGTCGGAGTCATCAGAGGAATTTTGTAGTGCAAATACTGTTTCATTATTGGGTTCATCTTGTTCAGAGAAATAGAATTCCAGTTCATCCTTGTCTGGAGAGTAATCTGTGGTGGCCTGAAGATGTTCAAGGAACCGAATAGATTTTTCCCTTTTGTTGGGACAATCCTTGGCATAATGACCTTTCTTCTTGCAGATAAAACATCTGCTGGATTTTCTTCGTTTAAATTCTCTGGAGGAAGATGACTTCTTTTTGAAGAATCTGTAGGGCTTTTTGGACCGGCGAGGCTTAGATGAATATTCCGGACGTTTGAATTTCCGAAAATGCCTTTTCTTTTTAGGACTGCAATCACAATCCTTCTTCTGTTTGCATTTGATATGCAAATAAGGCTTTTTGCAGGCACTCCGAAATGGTTCTATGTCTTTCAACAATTCTTTGAAAAACTGTTTCTGCTCACAGAGTTTGTCAAGACAAGTCTTGGCAAGCTGGAAGATTTTGCCAAGAGAAATGTTGTCAAGGACAAGATTGGATGCACGAAGTTGCCTCTGTATGTCTGGTTGGAGTTCATCAGGAAGGGAATCCAGAAAAACATGCTTTAAAGTCGGCTCATTGAATCCATTAAGTTTGTAAAATAGTAGGGACATTCGTTTATAATGGAAATCAAGATCCTTAGCAATGAGTGAACAACATTTCATGTTGAGATAGTCTCGTCATGCAGCTTCAAAAATGGCAGAGGGGTCGCCAAGAAATTGATCATGGATAACTGCAAGGGCACTTGAGACTTCTGAACAAACTGTAATTGTCTGTATTGGCCTAAAGAATCAAACCAATCTCTGAGAGCACCCGTAAAACGAGTAGCAAATTCTTTAAGGACTGATTGAGTTGTGGCTCCGGGCCTTAACATTTGTAAGTCAAGCCAAGCCGACATTTCATTGAGTCGATCACGCCATTTAGAGGATGGAAGATCATCAAATGTGAACCATGGACCATTTGACGATTTTGGACCGGTTGAACCAGTCTGGGCTTGGGCTGGAGGAGGTTGGTTGGAGGCAGAGAATTCAGGCATTTCTTCGTCAACTTCAGAAGGAATGTCAATATATGGTTCTGTGTGAGAGGTCTGGCCTTGATCAGGTTGATCAGTTTGAGCCATCAGGATTTTGGTGATATCAGCATAGGACTTTGCAGAGTCACTGGTGGATGCTGAAGATTCTGTATCTGTCTCAGTAGAGCTATCTGAAACAGCTAGATTTGAATCAGAAGTTTGATCATCTGTAGGAGATGAGGGGTCAACCGTGTGGGCACTAAACAAGTGCATGGGTTGTTTATCTTTGGATTGGGTAGGAGGTTGGGAAGGAACTGGTGGTGGAGGTGCTGATGGTGAGGCTGGTGTATAGCCAGGGGTTGGTTGGTCAGAAGTGGAAACAGCAGGTTGGTGAATGGTGACTGGTCGTGGTTGAGGTTTAGGTTTTGGTTTAGGTTTAGGTGGAGATGGTAATGGATTATCTCGAAAAAGAGTATGAGTCATACCAAATAACTTGGAAGGTTCATACTGTGTGATAGGGGAAAGCATAGAGGCAAAAGGATGATAAGTTGGACCGATAGAAGGGATCAGAGGTGATGAAGTAAAAAGGGTAGGTCTTTGTTTTTCTAACTCTATCTGGGCAAGCTCAGCTTTCAAGGGTCTGATCTCTCTTTCCTTCTGGTCAAATTCTGGGCCATAATAGTGTTGAGCAAGCATGGTTCGTAACTCATAATCGAGTTGAGCAATTCGGGACTGAAGATTGTGATGGATCTGCTGCATTTGTGCGGCAATTAATAAAATTTATTCATAACAAAATCATAAATACATCAATTTTTTTATTTTATTACTAACATTTAATTTTTTATTTTATTACTAACATTTAAAAATACATAATTACAACAATTAAATAATAATCAATTGCATAATAAATAACCAATTAGGCATATATAATAATATAACTATATCGTATATAGTTGTTTGGTAATTGGTGTGGGATCTGATTGAATGAAGAAAGTGGTCACTTTCATTATCGGGTTCTTTTGACATATCCAATCCAATAAAAATGCTATTAAATATTAATCGGTCACTAAATCCTGCAAGAGATAAATTAAATAAATCCAAACGTGATTTTATATACCATGAATTGAAAGTTGAAAGAAAAGTCACAAAGTCACAAAATCACAAAGGATGAAAGGAGCAGCAGATCACGGTAAACACTCGGGTCGGGTTGGGTTGGGTATTTTACCCACCCCTAGACTCTATCATACACTTATGATAGACAAAAATTCTATCATAAGTTCTTGATATACCATAAATCTATCACAAGCAGTCCTTTTTCTTTTTATAAGTAGAATCTATCATAAAGTGTGTGTCATCTATTGTCAATTTTTTTTGTAGCGTCATAGAATAACTTATATTTATATCTTCTATAAATTCATATGATCACATAAATAGATATAATATGACTAAAAGGACCTTTTTCAAAATACTCATACAAAAAAATCTAAAACAAATCTCAAATATTTTATTAATTAGAAAATTTATTTATAACAAATATGCTTAAAGACACATAATCTCAATAGAAATTGGCTTTGATGAAGTTAAATTGTGGTGTTTCGTAGAAGTTCTTAGTAATCTAACAAAGTCATTATCTTGTTGTTCTTCTTATTAATGAATAATTTATTTTAGAACATGATAGTATCTTTTCTTTATGGTATTATTTTTCGCTAGTTAAGGCCCGCACGGGTTTGTTTCTGAGGCGCCCATACATCACAAAACGCGTTTTGCCAATTAAGGTGTGGATCACCCCTTATAAACACAGCATCTCTTTCGTACTTTGCTGATGTGGGATTCACCTAAGGTGTCACATACACACTCCTTGGGGACTCAGCGTCCTCGCTGAGGTTTGCTCCACCATTGCTCAAGAGGACACACGGAGCTGCTCTGATACTATAATGTCATGACCCAACCCAGACCTGGCAAGATATTGTCCGCTTTGGGCCTTAAAAAGGTCCGTACGGATTTGTTTCTAGGGCGCCCATACACCCTAAAACGCGTCTTACCAATTAAGGTGTGGATCACTCCTTACAAACCCAACATCTCTCCCATGCTAAGCCGATATGAGATTCGCCTAGGTTGTCACATAATGTCATGACCCAACCTAGACCTGGCAAGATATTGTCCGCTTTGGACCTTAACAAGGCCCGCCCGGGTTTGTTTCTGGGGCACACATACACCCCAAAACGCGTCTTGCCAATTAAGGTGTGGATCACCCCTTATAAACTTAACATCTCTCCTATACTTTGCCGATGTGGGATTCGCTTAGGGTGTCACATACACCCCTTGGGGACTCAGCATCCTCGCTGAGGTTTGTCCCACCATCACTTAAGAGGACACGCAGAGCCGCTCTGATATCATAATGTCATGACCCAACTCAGACCTGGTAAGATATTGTCCGCTTTGGGCCTTAACAAGGCCAGCATGAGTTTGTTTCTGGGGCGCCCATACACCGCAAAACGCGTCTTTCCAATTAAGGTGTGGATCGCCCCTTGTAAACCCATTATCTCTTTCGTACTTTGCCGATGTGGGATTCACCTAGGGTGTCACATACACCCCCCTTGGGACTCAGGATCCTCGCTGAGGTTTGCCCCATCATCGCTCAAGAGGACATGAGGAGCCACTCTGATACCATAATTTCATGACCCTACCTAGACCTGGCAAGATATTGTCCACTTTGGGCCTTAACAAGGCCCGCACGGGTTTGTTTCTAGGGGTGTAATGGACACCCTAGGTAAATCGCACATCGGCAAAACACATGAGAGATGCTGGGTTTACAAGGGGTGATCCACACCTTAATTGACAAAACAAATTTTGGGGTGCCTAGGCATCCCAAAAACAAACCCGTGCGGGCCTTGTTAAGGCCCAAAACGGACAATATCTTGCCAGGTCTGGGTTAGGTCATGACATTATGGTATTGTCATGACCCAACCCAGACCTAGACCTGACAACATATTGTCTGCTTTGAGTCTTAACAAGCCCCGCACAGGTTCGTTTCTGAGGCGCCCATACACCACAAAACGCGTCTTGCCAATCAATTTTGACGACAAAGAATTAGTGTAAGAGAAATGCCGCGGACATTTCACGATTAGAATAATTCAAATTTTCATCATTTAAGTTTGGAAAAATTATGATTTTATTATTTTAAACTTAGAATTCATTTTATATATATATAAGTGTGTGTGTGTGTGTGTATACTCCTTGAGAAGATATGGAAAAATAATCGTGGTTACATAAACCAATAATTGGGGATTCTCTAGGTATATAATTTCTTACAAATAAAAATTGACAGATCATTTTACCTCAAGTAAATGGAGCTTGAACCACTAATATTAGAAAAAAAATCAGCCACTGAGTTGCATGCCTTCCCTATAAATATGAAAGTATTGGTGGTAAAATATAGGCCAAAGGTATTAAGGGCATGAACCATGAGAAACATGATTTAGAATTGTGATAAAGGATGAAAAGAAAGTTGAGAAAGGAGGATGAAACGAGAAGATTTCGAAGAATCAGTCTCGGCTACCTAAATTGCCCAAGAGTAACAAAAATTATCTTCTACAAAATATCAAAGTCGTCGTGTGTCTATATGCGACTACAAAACAGTGACAACCACATAAGCACCATTAGACCACGCTATTACCGTACAATCCCCACCTGAACTGTATCTAAAATATCTCTTTGTGAGCGACCAAAGTTGGGATTGAGAAAGGCGAACCACGGACAAAGCCACATGTACCATCCCCAATGAAATCAAGTGCTCCTCAGGCAAAATGAACCAATTAGAGTTAAGAGCACACTATCAACCTAGATTGTCCCAAAATGGACAGTTATCTGGCCAGTAAACTTAAGGGCCTCCACAAAAAAGCCAAATTACTCTTAAAACCCTACATGAGGAAGGGGATCGCTAGTAACATCTTGCCATGTGTCCAAAAGGACATAAAGATGCCTCAGGACAGTCCACCTAAAAAGGTTAGGCTAGTCTCACTAGGAAAGTAAGTTCATTCACTCACAAAACACTCAAAATCTCTTATTCTAAAGTTTCTCTAAAAACCCCTCACCTCTTCAAACTTCCACTGATTTGATTGTTGGAGCCATCGCCATTCATTGCCAGCGCCACCTCTAACGGCCGTTTCTTGTGATTTCAAGTTTGTCTTAACCATCATTGTCTCCATAAAACTACTTCTAAATAACCATCTCCATCTTCACCAGAAAATCGCCCTTTGTAGAGAAGCTCACATAGTTTTTTAGACAAAAACAAAAGGTAATGAATCTCTATACCGAATATGAATTGTATATACACAATTCAACCATTGTAAAGTTCACGGAGGTTGGATTTTTGAATTCCTCAATCAAACCAAAGTGGCAAACAAATCACTTTACCAAATAAACATTTCGCCACTCCTTAGGAGAGCAAATCTCTTTGAGCTTAATAACTACAAATAATTCAACATAAAATGAAGTATCGCGACCTAAAAGCATTGCAAACACATAATCAAAAGGCACCATTGATTGAGACTTTTGAAAACAACACCATCAGTTGAGGGCCAAGGATTCCCCTTAGCTAGACCATTAATGTTGACTTTAATCCAAGGGCACCTAAGCAAATGCTAAAAACTATCAAAATATTTGAAGCCAAACGAAGAGGGAGATTGATCCTTTCAAACTATGAAAAAATTGAAATATGTGATTTAAACTACCAACATAACTTTACATCTAATTAACATATTTTTTAAATCAATAATACTATATTTATAAATTTGGTATACAAAGTTTAGTATCTCAAATATATATCACTAATAATTAGAAGTAATGTATTAACTAATAGTTAATTTTATAATCTCATTAATTAACTTTTAGCACCAATTATTTAATAATATGTCAAGATGTCACATAGCTAGAGATACAACTTTTGTATCATAGTTTTGTATGCACAACACTACTTTTCTATAAATAAATTCTTAATTCTAGGGAATTAATTACTGGAACATGTACCAAAACTCTTTCTATTGACACAAATGAAACTAACATTTAAAAAAAATAATCCAAATCAGGCAATGGACCATCGCCCACTAAGGGTTAGTTTGGCAATAATGTAATTTTTAAAAATAATTAACGTCAATTGTATTGTAGAAATAATCAATTGTGGAGAGAATCAACTACATGTTTGTTAAAATTTATTTTTTAAAAGCAATCATATCTATTTCGTAAATCTTACCATATTGAGCTATTATAAGAATACAAATGACTGAAGTGGACAAAATGATGAATAAATTTTATTTACACATTTATAAATATGTATATATGAGTAATGTTGCAAAAAAAAAATTGCATTTGTAAATATGTATATACAATGAGCAATGCTATACTTCCTAAATAAGCATAGCATATATTTGATAACAAAAGAAAAAAATTAATTTGTTAATTTTTATTTTTTTATATTTTTTTATCTCTCTATAATGGATGATGATGATGATGGTGATAATGATGATAATCTCCTTAAATTTAATAATTTTATTTCCTAATTAAATAAGGATACTTTTTTTTCATTTTTGCAATATTTGTGAGTATATATATGAAATTGCATTATATATAAAACTAATTTTCAAAATTAGATTTTGAAAAGTTACTCCTTTCTTTCTTTTCAAAATCTATTGTACGATAAGTTGATTTTGCCAAAAATAATTTACAAAATACCAAATTAGTTATTAGTTTTTCAAAGTCACTTTGGAGCCTCTCAAAAGCAATCTAAACAGGCCCTCAATACTTTTGTTGTCAAACTAGATTAAACTTATTAGTTGGATTCATTTTATGACCATTGGCCACCTAAATAACAATTTCGATAGATTTGGTTTAACAGATTCTATGTATATATAACATTTTTATAATGAATTTGTGTCTCTCCTTGAAACTATCAATATTTTTCAATCAAATCTTAAGATAGCAAATATAACTACCCATTAAATTTTTTTAATATATATTCAATAAAAATTTTTATTGGAATAGTATTTTTTTAAAAAAAATTAGTTTTTGAAAAGAAAATTACTTAACACACTCTTTAAAATTATAAAAATATGTAGTTAAGATTTTACAAGAACCATCACAATCTTGAATGAGAATTAATTCTCTTCTATCGAGTCTGTTTTCGTTTAGATAATCTAACAGTTGTGGATAAATTAAGCTCGTATAAAATAGTAGTAATTCATAAATTTTTCTATTTTCACATTCTATATAATGGTTTGTTTGGTACTAATATTGGGAGCTATAGCTTAAAAGACACAATTATACAATTATTTGTAATTGTGGCTTTTAAGTCTATGTGATTTCATACAACATTTATTTGATAAGGAACTTAGGATGCGTTTGGCAGCTTACATTACACGTTATTGTATTGCATTAAAACATTGATCTTACATTGACCTAGGTTTGTATACAATTTCTAGATGCATTGCACTGCATTAAGAAAGGTGGCTAATGCAATGAAAGGAGTATACAAATAATCTTATGGTGGTAGGGTTTAGGCCATATTGCATCAAACACTGTTCGTATTTTAAAATTTAATCATTTTATTTCTATTATTCAATAATTTATAACGAATTTAAATTTATTAAATATTTTATATTGTTATTTAAGTTTAAATAATAATGTAAAATATAAATTATTGATAAACATATTTAAAAAATAAATGATAATATATTACTTTACATTTATTACATAAAATCATTTTAATTATTTTACTTTAAATATGTAAAAACTACTTTAATTATTAGTCCTTTGTTATTTACTAAAATACTAAGTTAAAAATAGATTTAAATTAAACAATCATATTTTATGGTAATGGATAAAAATTAATGCATAATTAATTTTAAAATTTAATATTATATTGTACTGTATTCAATATAATTTATATTATATTATATAACATTTTTTACTTTACTTATAACAATTTGATGTTAAATTAAGTTAATAATATTATAAAATTATAACATTTTAATATTGATGATATTATATTATTGAATTATTTATATATTATAAAATCAATATAAAACCACTATTTAATAAATAATTTCAAAAATTCAAAACATAACATTAAAATATTAATAGGTTTAAATAGTATTAATTTAATTTTAATATTAATATAAAATAATACTACAAAATAATATTATATATAATGCAGTTCATGCTACAACAAACATGGTATTGTATTAAAACTTAATGCAATACTCTCTAATACAATGCAAAATAATACAATACAATTAATATATATTAATATAATACATATGCCGAAAGTCTTTATAATGCATTTACTAGTTTAATAGCCTTTTTTTTTATTGACGGCAAGTCACGTCATCCACGTCATCTCAATATCGAACGGATTCTAAACTTACTAATGGTCAAACAAAGTCAAGGACCTGGGTGTTAAAAAATGATACTAGGAGGACTTACCTGATAAAGAGTAAAAACTACTGACATTTTATAAATTTACAGTAAACAATAAGGACTTCATGTCAATTACACAAAATAAAATAAAATAATTGACGAGCTAAATGCCAACGTACATTGAACCTGGACGGAGCAAAGTGTGATGAAGAAAGGCTATAAAGAGAAGTTGGTTGATGAAATTATGATCCACGAAGTTCTCGAGAGATCGGGAGAAATATGGCTCCAACAATGGCTATGAGGGAAGAAGAAGTTGTTCTAAGGAAGAGAAATGAAGATCTGGAAAGGGAATTGAAAAAGAGCAAAGAAAGAGAGGACCAAATGAGGTTGGAGCTACAACGGGTATGTGAGAGACTGCGCTTGGCTGAGGACGCCGAGGAGAGACTCTGTTCACAGCTCGGCGAGCTCGAGGCCGAGGCCGTCAATCAGGCGCGTGACTACCACGCTCGCATTCTTTCCCTCATGGACCAGCTCTCCCAAGCTCACCAACTCCTCCTCCACCACCTCCATACCACCGCCACCGCCACACAGTTTTAGCCTTTTTTTAATATTTTTATTATTATTTTATGTAATTGTCGTTGTATCAGCAGCTTTTTAATTAGCAGTTCAAAGGCTCAATCATGTGTAGTTTATAAATTTTTGTAATTATTGGAATATAAATGACTCTTCGGAACAATCTGAATGACATTTGCATCTCACGACAGTCCAAAATTAAAGTATTCTTTCAAATATAGTAATATCTCGAAGCCATTTGGGCTTGTAGTCCAGGTGGACCATTGCCCTCAAAGTTAAATATGACTATGAGGGCAATGGTTTGAGTCCTCATGGACTCAAAAATTCCTTAATTAAATTTAATTATGCGGAGCATTCTTACAACGTCTTTCTTCCTTGCGAAATACAAGTGGAGTGGAGGCATTCCTCTTCTATGAGGGGTATTTAGATGGACATGTACTTCATAAAATAAATGTCATAATATAAGTCCCATGTATATATTTCTGATTGTAATTATCAAATGCCCTGCTGTCATAGCAGTTGTATATATCTCTGTAATACAGTAACCAACTGATGCTTAATCAGTTTCAAAAAAAAAAAAAAAAAATCTCGAATTAGGTTGTACGACACCGAATTTACTATCTGAATTTTGTAACGATGTTTCGTTTCGATCGAGGCGTAGATTGCAACGGACTTTAATTAAAATACTAAAAACTAAAGGGTGGGTTTTCCCTGCAAAATTTGCTCCGGCGGGCTAAAAACCAGAACAAGCGGAAAAGAGGCCCCCTCAGAATATAATAGAAGCATCCAGGGAAAAACACGACAAAGAATGGTGAACAACCTTCAGAATGGAATTGGTCCACTGCTTTATTTTAGTCTATAAGCGTGGCTAAATGAATAAAAATATGACAAAATTATGGCAAATTTTTGTCTGACAAATTTTTTTAAAAAATCATTGAAGAAATTTCAAAAATTCACAAAAAAAAAATTGTCATGTTTTTATTCTTTCATTATTTTTCTTAGGACAAAGCTGTTATGATGACCCGGATGCACCCCTATTTCGGTAAATTACTTTGCGGTCCCTCTTATTTGCAGAAAATAAAAACATATAAGTCCAATATATTTTTATTATTTACACTTATATTATATTTTTATTGTTTTAAAATTAAAAAATATCTATGTGCCACTTTTTTTTGTCATATATACATTTAACTACTATAAAATTTTAATACGTACTTTAAACCATTTTTATTTCTAAACTTGTATCAATCAACCACTTTTATACTAAAAATAATCATTTTACTCCTAAATGAATTAAAAGACTATTTCATTCTACAAAATTTTGAAAAATATAAAAATTATAATTGTAAGAATACCCCTAAATTCAATCAAACAAAAAAATCTCAAAATCTAAGATGATAATTTTTAAATGAAATTATAATTATAAAAAATAACATCTAGTAATTATAATTTTTTGTAATTATAATTTCATTTAATTTTTGTAATCAAATTAATTAAGTATAGGGAAGTTTTCAAAAATTAACATTAAGAGAAAAGCTCCTATAGTTATTGTAAACTTCCCTATAATTGATATTAAGAAACTTCTCTACACAAATCAAATGAACTTATGATTACAAAAAATTAACATGATAATTTTTAAATGAAATTATATTTATAAAATATTAATATATTGGATTTAAGATTTATTTATTTTATTAAATTTAGGGTATTCTTATAATATAATGTTTTTATTTTTTAAAATTTTATTAAATTAAATAATCTTTTAATTCATTTAGCGATAAAATGATTATTTTTTAGTGTCAAAGTAGTTGAATAATATAAGCTTAAAAATAAAGGAGGTGCAAAGTACATGTTAAATTTTTAATGTACGTATGACAAAAGAAATGTGATACAGAGATAATTTCCTTATAAAATTTTTACATTGTTATTTGGTCATGTTTTATTGATAAATTAAATTTTAATTATATATTTAAATTATCTGTTATTGATAAAATAGATTTATGTTGTTTTGAAAAAAAAATAAAAATAATTTATATACTAATTTTTTTTTGCAAATTATTACCCTTATACTATCATTAATTTTAATCATTAAATTAGGTCAATTGATGAAAATATAAAAATTTTATAATTTTAGTTGGAGAAGTTCCTAGCCATACAACAAGAGTATCGTAATCCAATGTTATTTTTACTAAATCATGAGCAGATGTGTTGCAAGCTCGTGAGACATGTTGAATTTGTCCTTGATTTAAGCTCTTTAAGCTAGCTTGAATTGCGACTACTGTCCAAAAAATTTCTGACTTGCATCCTTTCCTATTGCGAGCGAGATCAACTACTTTTTTGGAATCTAATTCAACGATCATTGGAAAACACTTAATTTTTTGAGTTACTTGAATGCCTAAGCTTACTGCTTTAACTTCTATATAAGCCACATTTCCTTTGTAAATAACCCTATGAATTGCAACTGCTACAATTTTGCCCTTGGAATCTCTTATAACCACTCCCAATCCTGCTATCCAATTCGAATGTCTAATGGCAGCATCAACATTCACTTCATACCACCCACTAGAAGGAGGCATCCATGCTTGTTGGTTGATGCTTTGATGCTTGGAGATTATTTGATCAGATAGAATTTTAATTATTCGATATGAGTCCACAATCCCTATAGCTGTTGGAACCAATGATTGAGAATTTTCTCTCTTACCTTCAAAGATGAGAAGATTCCTTGAATACCATTTAGACCAGCACACAACAATTATCAGTTCTAAATCTTTCTTACTTCTGCTTGTTGCCAATTCTTGAAGAGCACTTAACATGTCTTGTTGGGCCTGTCAACATGTAGATATTCATTATATTGATTTTGATGATAACAAACTTTAAATATTTTTTATTAAAATGTTGGAGTTTTCATTAATAAACAATTTCTCAAAAGTCGTATAATCTTTATAATTGTGTTCATGAAATATGGATAATCATTAGCTTTAATCGGAAAACCATTCCCTGTGAAATTTGGTTAAAACTGTGATTCTGTAAGTAAATGGTGAACCGTTAACTTTGAAACGGTTAACCGATAATTTTCATAAAAGGATAAATCCTTAAGTTTAAACCAGCTACCAAAAAAGGATAAGGCAAATGAGTTTTGCAGGTTACTGGAATTAAACGGCGAACCGTTAATTCAAATGACTAACCGATAATTTCCAGAAAGTCATTTCGTGCTAACATTCAATTGTTTAGCAAGAACGGATAATAGAAATTTGTTTTGCATGTCTTTGGAAATTAACGGCAAACCAATAGTGGCAAACGGTCAACTGTTTATTTGAAATTCAGTTCAACGGTCACTTGGACTAGTCAAAATGGTTAACCGATAACTGTTAACGGCGATCCGATTTCGGGCAGAAAGTCAACAACGACTATTTTTCAGCTACAACTATAAATAAGGTCAATCAAATTCAAAAAAAGGTTAATCATAGCGTTATCATTGAGCTTATAATCAAGAATACAACATTCATTGAGCTTTAAATTCATTCTTGTTTCATTTATTCACACATTGAGCATTGATTTGTAATCTTATATATTGTGTGAGAGAAAAACAAATTTGTAATCTTTTTTGTGAGTGATTGTAAGTGTTGGGATACACTTGAGTTAAGAGATTAGGAATAATCTCTTGGTGTAAAGATTGATTGACACCTTTGAAGTCAATTGTAAGTGTTCTTGAAGCCTTGAAGCTTAATTAGTGGAATCCTCAAGCCCGGTGTGCTTGGAGGTGTGGACGTAGGCAAGGTTGGCCAAACCACATAAAAATCTCTGTGTTTGAATCTCTCTTTCCTTATCTTTTTATATTTTGGTTGATTTAATTATTGTTGCTTTAAATTTGTTTAAGTATTGCAAAATTTTTAGAAACCCAATTCACCGCCCTCTTGGGTTGCTTAGACATTATTTAAAGGCCAACTGTTTGATGCGCTAATAGAATTCAGTTAATTTCCAGACCTTTAAAGCATGCTTACATCTCATTAAGGCATGAAGATCTCTTCACTCTCTCTCTGACACCTACAACACATAGGTTCCTTGATGACCTTCCTCTGCAGAGATTGTAGTCTATAGGGAGCAAGTTTTGAGCCGCTCTCCATATAAACACCTTGATCCTTTTTTGGATTTCCTTAGACCAAATAACCTCCCACTGTGTTTTTGATTTGTCTGAGCTACTCGCGATCTTTGTGTACTTCAACTTTAGCGCAATTTGATTACCCGCTCTTGATTGAGGGCCAGTTTGGGAATGTTGTACCTTTTAAAATAATTGTTGTTAGCTGCGCTGTAAAAATAATCAGCTGTGAAAAGAACCAATTAAGTATTCGGTAAATATTATTTTCAAAAGTACTGTAAGTTTTAAAAGCAGTTATGGATGTTTGGTAAATTTTACTGTTAAACTACTGAGAAAAGAAAATGACTAAAATGTACATAATGTAGGTAAATTTTATTTAAATTTTATTTATACATATAAAAATATGTACATATAATATTTTCAATTGTAGCTTATATAATTTTTACTAAAAATAAAATTGATAATATATTGATTTTATTTTTTATTTGTTATCTTAAGAAAATTTATAATTATATTTATAATATAGTGAAACAAATTATAATTTGACTAACAAATTGATATTAATAAATTTATATTGATGAATTATAATAAAAATTTATTAAAATATTGATTTTATTTCCAATGTGAATCAGAATAATTTTGGGTTTAGGTAATAATTTTAAGAATATTTATGAAATTGTATCGAAGGATAAAATTGATTTTTAAAATTAGAATTTAAAAGTTACTCTTTTCCTACTTTTCAAAATCAATTGTAGGAGGGACTGATTTTGACAAAAGTGATTTTAATTTTTTTTAATCAAACACTAAAATTAGCTTTTAGATTTTAAAAATCACATTTAAACCTTTCAAAAGTAATCTTAAACAGTCCCTAAGTAGTTACCATACTTGTCAAAATGCCATATTAGCTGATCCAGCTATGGAGACCTTAGGAGTGGAATTCTTAAAATCCTTGCTACATCATCTTCCATAAAATTTTGAGCAATAACATCTTCCTTCCATTGTTGGTTGCTAATCAAGTCAGATACAACAGAACATGGGGGCAAAGTCTGAGGGGAGATTGGTTATAGAGTTTCAGGCTTTGGAATCCAATTACTTTTATACACATAAACATGCTCTCCATTCCCAATCCTCCATCTTGATCTTTGGAGGATTTGCCTACCCCGCAAAATACTTCTCCATTTGAGCCCAACTTTGCTTCCATAAAACTTGAATGCTTGAAATACCTGGTTTTCAAAATCTGTCTTCAAAGCCTTTGGATTTTGCATGATCCTCCATCCATGCTTCAGCAATTAAGGCTTGATTAAAGCCAGAAAAATCTTTGAAACCGAAGCCTCCCCTTGTTTTGGCACGACACAATCTCTCCCATCTTGCATAATGAATACTTTTGTGATTTTTTTAGGCACCCACCAAAATCTAGCTATAACTTTTTGGATGTCTTCACAAATGCTTTGAGGTATTTTGAAAACACTCATTGCATATGGAGGCACAACTTAAGCTATAGCTTTGATAAGCACTTTCTTTCCCACACAAGAAAAAAAGTTTGAATTGCCAGCTAGATAACTTGCTGAGGACTCTTAATTTGATGTCATTAAAGAAACTAATCTTCCTTCTCCCTACCATGGATGGCAGGATAACGTACTTCTCATGTCTTGAAACTACACTCAGGTTAAGAAATGCTTTTGATCTTCTCTGATATAAACCCCATCAAGAACTGACGCGACCCTAATCAATTTAGTTCCCAAGATCGAATCGAAACCAGGAATGGAATGGAACCTCGACCCAATACTTATTGAAAGCACGAACATTGGTATGTGAAGACGCCACAATCAGCTATGGATGGTCTGATTGATAAGTCAAGAATTTGAACGCCACGGAAATCCAATAAGTTCAAAGAGTTCGTAAAGAACCAAAGAGAATTAACTCTCTCACCAATTGCATCAAAAAACTTATTTTCTGTTTATTGAATATGAGTACTTTATATAGGGTTGGTTACAATAATTTTTGAAAATAAATCCTAACCCAAAAATCAAATCTAAATCAAATCAGAATCCTAATCTAAGTAAATATGAAAGAATTTAAACTAAATCAGGATCCTAATTGTCTTAAATGCCTTACATCAATTAAATGGAAACTAGGCTATTAAAATAGAAATAACTTATTTGATTCCCTAATAGCCTCTTCAAGAAATGGGAAAGTATCTGAAAAAGGAAAATAATATTTTTTCCAGCCATAATGTTTAAGCCAACTCCCTATTTCATGAAAGTGAGTATTTGGAAACTTCAAGAGCCTGAATCATGCATTTATCATGTGCGATTCCTTCAATTGGCCTCCACAAATTTGATTGAGCCCAAGTTACTTGAATCAATCCATTAAGCAGTTCTTTGAATTTCTTTGCTCGAGCTCTTGTAACGGGTCCGACGGGAACTTGAATAGGATTTGAATATGCCTTATGTGCTTGTGATAGTTTTATCCTTAATCTCATCATTCCCCTCCTCTTGAAGAGGATTTGTCCTCAAATCATCACCTACATCAAAAGGACTCAAATCAGAAACATTAAAAGTAGCACTTACATTGTACTCACCAGGCAAATCCAGTTTGTATGCATTGTCATTAATACGTTCCAAAACTTGGAATAGGCCATCCCCACGAGGTAATAACTTAGATTTTCTTCGTTCCGGAAATCGTTCCTTGTGTATGTGTAAGCACACCCAATCATCAGGTTCAAAGACTAGCTTATGTCATCCTTTATCGACTTGTTTAGCATATTGCTCAGTTTTTCGCTCAATGTTGAACTCCGCCTTCTCATGTATCTATTTAACAATTTCAACATTTTTCTTGCCATCTAAGTTAACATGCTCAGAAACAGGTAATGGAGTTAAATCCAATGGGGTTAAAGGATTAAAACCATAAACAATTTCAAACGGTGAATACTTAGTAGCATAATGAACAGAACGATTATAAGCAAACTCAACGAGTGGTAAACAATCTTCCTAAGTTTTGATGTTCTTTTTAATGATAGCTCGCAACAGAGTAGATAAAGTTCTATTCACAACTTCTGTTTGACCATCAGTTAGAGGGTAACAAGTAGTTGAAAACAACAACTTAGTTCCTAACTTAGCCCATAAGATTTTCCAAAAGTAACTTAAAAACTTAGCATCCCTATTAGAAACAATTGTCCTGGGCATACCATGCAACCTCACAATCTCCCTAAATAATAGGTCAACAACATTAGAAACATCATCCATTTTGTGACATGGAATAAAATGTGCCATCTTTGAAAATCTATCTACAACCACAAAAATTTAGTCTTTCCCTTGTATATACCTCGGTAAACCTAGTACAAAATCCATCGAGATATCAGTCCAAGGTGCACTAGGTATTGGCAAAGGGGTGTATAAGCCATAAGGTTGCACTTTCGATTTGGCTTGTCTACAAGTGACACATCTACCACAAAGTCTTTCAACATCTCGTTTCATATGTGGCCAATAGAAATGTTCCTGTAAAACTGCTAGTCTTTACAACTCCAAAATGCCCCATTAACCCTCCTCCATGGGATTCTCTCACTAACAAATCTCTCAAAGAACAGTTATGCACACATAATTTATTCTCCTGAAATAAATAGCCATCATGCCTAAAGTATTTACCGACTACTGTCTTTTCACAAGCTTGATATTCAACACTAAAATCATGGTCATCAGCATACAATTCCTTAATATGTTCAAAACTAAGTAGTTTAGCATTAAGTGTTGAAATTAAGACATACCTGCGGGAAAGCGCATCTGCAACAATGTTTTCCTTACCTTACTTGTAACGAATGACATATGGAAATGTCTCAATGAATTCTACCCATCGGTCATGCCTCTTGTTCAATTTGTATTGGCCTTTAAGGTGTTTCAAGGACTCATGATTGATGTGAATAACAAACTCCTTAGACCATAAGTAGTGCTGCCATGTTTCTAACGCTCGAACTAACGCAAACCAACGCATACAACTCTTATCATAAGTAGGGTAGTTTAAGGTTGCCCCACTCAACTTTTCACTAAAGTAAACAATTGTTCGTACTTCCTGCATTAAGACTGCGCCAATACCAATACCTGAGGCATCACATTCAATTTCAAATGTTTTATTAAAGTTAGGCAAAGATAATAAATGAGCATTGGTCAGCTTTTGCTTGATTATTTGAAATGCCTTCTCTTGCGCTTCTCCCCACTTGAATATAACATATTTTTTTATTACTTCAGTAAGCGGTGCGGCTAATGTGCTAAAGTCTTTCATAAATCGTCAATAGAAACTAGCAAGCCCATGAAAGCTTCTCACATTACTTACACTTGTGGGACTCGGCCACTCCTGGATTGCACGTACCTTTTCCTCATCAACCGTTATGTTGTTGATGGCTCAACAGTCAACACACATCTTCCAAGTCCCATCCTTCTCACGTACCCTTTTTCCATTAATTCATTAACATGCCTTTGAAGTTCCTTGGTCTCCTCCGGACTGCTCCTATAGGCTGGTCTATTTGGAATGGCTGCACCGGGCACAAAATTAATCTGATGCTCAATCCCTCGGATTGGAGGTAAACCATGTGGTGTTTCCTCAGGAAAGACATCCTCATACTCCTGCAAAAGAGAAGTAATAGAACCAGGCAAAGTAAGGTCAAATTCGTTAGTGTTTAAAAATGCCTCTTTGTACAAAAGTACAATCATCGGCTGATGTAAAAACAACGCTTTTTTTATCTCACTCGCTCTCGCGTAGAAATTCTTTTGTTTTCCATCTAATTTTTGCTCAATGATCATATTTTTCTTTGGTTTTTCTGTCACATTTTCCTCGGTCTCTTTTTGATTTTCACTCTCTTTTTCTCTCCTTTTCTTTTCCTCACTCTCTCTCTCTCTATAGGCTCACTTGGTCTCCATAAACCTGCTTTGGTGTCAATGGAACAAGAGTGATGTTGCGTTGATTAAATACAAATGAATATTTGTTGGTGAAGCCATCATGTTTTACACATCTATTGAATTGCCAAGGCCGCCCAAGTAACAAGTGTCCAGCCTGCATTGGCACTACATCACAAAGCACTTTATCTTCTACTTGCTAATCTGAAAAGTCACTAGTACCGGCTTGTTCACTTTCACCTCTCCACTATCATTTAACCACTGTAGTTTGTATGGTCGTGGGTGTTTAAGTGTTGGAAGCCCTAACTTCTCTACCATGATAGTACTAGCAACATTAGTACAACTTCCTCCATCAATAATCATACTACATACTTTGTCTTGAACATAGCACCTAGTATGGAAAATATTTTCCCGTTGCGCTGCTTCGTCTTCCTTTACTTGCACACTCAAAGCTCTTCTCGCTACTAAAGTCAATTCCCCAGGGGCTATATACTATTCATCTTCGACATCCTCTAATGGTGGTATCTCATTCTCTTCCGTCTCATCTTCAGTTACAATCTCACCATTGTCCCGCAATACCATAACTCTTTTATTCACAAATTCACTTGCGATATGCCCCATACCTTGACATTTAAAACACTTAATGTCACGATTCCTAATAGTAGGAGTTACGGTGTTACCTTGTGTATTGTGCTTGGAGGGCTCGAATCTTAACTTAGGTGTAGTAGATGCTTGTGGCCTCTTGTCTCATTTCACATAGCTCGGCTTCCAAGGAGTGGAACTCGAGTTTGGGGCTGGATGAGTGTTACCCCTCCTCTTGAGTTGCTCAATCTTGATGGCTTTGTGGACTATTTCCTCAATCTCCACATAATGTTGCAACTAGGGGTGGGCAAAATCAGGTTCGGATCAACCCGATCGGGTTTCGGGTTGGGCGGGTTGGATAAAAATCGATCCGAACTCCACCCGAACTTATAACCTGATCCGATCCGATCCGAATTAAATTTGGATCGGATTGGATTGGGTTAAAAAGTCGGGTGGAGTTCAGATCGGATTGGATTTAGGTTAATTCGGGTTCAGATTAAATTCGAGTTATTCGGGTCAATTCGGATCAATTCGGGTTATATCTAATTTGGCAATTGGGGAGGTGAAATTAGGAAATTAATTTATTATAAATTGTTTTCCTGAGGGGTTTTGGTGCTGGAAAGATTGTAAAAGTCACATGAGCCATGCCCCGTGCATTATATAAATAATAATTATTATTAGGAATTATATCATATTATATAAGTCGATATGACCACATTGCCCACACACACTCCCCAAATAATGTTACTAATAGATTCACGATGCATTTCACCGTATTTTTTACACTAAGCTCTTCTTTTTTTTCTTTTTTTTAATGCACCCTTAAAATAATTATATTTTAAGAAAAATATTATTGATGAGCTCTAGAAGAATAAGCAAGTTTGTTAGACAAGAGGACAGATATGACAAATCTGAAAAAATGAAATTATCTTTTCTATTTTGTGTTGTTGATTATGAGGCTCATAATGAATCTTGCACCAAGCATGCTTACAAAAATTTTGTTCATATTAAAAGAAATTAGGTTTGTGTTCATTTTGGCAATAACAACATGAACATGCATGTCCATTTGCACAATTTTAAATAGCTCTATTCGTTATAAAACAAGCATTTGGAAATGTTGATTCTTTATTACCCATTTGAGCAAAGCATATTTTCGATCAGATGATAGCTATTTTATCACGATCCTACCCTCAATAAAGTGACCATCTTTTTCTTTTTCATTTTTCCTCATTCTGAATTCCTTTTAAAATTAATTTTTCTATGAAGAATTTGTGCACTTGCACTCAAAAAATAAAATAAACTTGCCATTACTTTTGCTTTTCCTGATTCGGTTTCTGTTGAAACTAAAGCTTATCCATGCAAAAATCTCTCTATATGGAGGAAAACCAACCAAACTCGACAATACAAAGAAAAATTTTTAATGGAGTATGTCATCAATGCCTTATGCTATAACAAATACTCACACCTCTGCCATTTAAGAATGAAAAAAGTTGAACTATCATGTGCATCCTATAACCAAAACTTTACACAGTAAAATCAGAAAAAATAATATATGTATGGTATCCAAAATTCCAAATAGTCTAAGCTGGATTCTAGTCTTCATTTTTTCTCAGAATTCTTCAATTGGTTTCTCTTCCACTCTTGTCACCTTGCTAACTAAGACATTTCTCTCCCACCTTCCTTGCCCACCCTCATTAATCCATCCATTCATTTCAACCAACAAAAAAAGAAAACTACTATAAAATTAAATTCAAATGATTCAAAATTAAAAATTAACACAGTTTAAATTTAATAGTCTCTATCCAAAGCCTAATGTCCAATTCTAAAATCTAAACATTAATCTTTAGAACACAAAATTAAACACAATTAAATAGTTTCTATTTTCCAAAACACAAATGACAAAGTTCCAAAATCCAAAACACAACAAAGTTTAAATGTAAATCTAGATCAACTTCCTCCACGGCTCCACCGTTCCTCGCAAGCACTTTGACAACTTTTAACTTCAATTTCTTCTACTCCAAGTTGAAGAATTGAAGCATATATCCCCTAGAGAAATATTGAAAAAATAATATATGATAACCGTTTAACTACTTTCTTTAAGTCGCATTACAAGTAAAGGGACATTAAACACAAACACATATGCCCAATTCATGTGTGTACTTGATTAAATATAAGAAAAAAAATAGTCAATCATGGCTTATTTCATGGCATTAATCACCAAGTAAATTTAATAATAATCCTAATTCCTAAGTAATGCCATTCCGCCAATTTCAATGTGTCTAAAATAAATAAAACAATTATAATATTACAATTTGATTGAAAACTTAAAAGTTAAAACTATAACAACTATTGTCTATTATTATAGTGTAAATTACAACCTAAACATATAATATGAAATTATAAATAATAATATCTATTAAGAATTACCTTTCAAATATCCATAACACCCATATCAGCGCTTATTGTTTCCATCATTGAAGCTTGTGATCTTACAAACTCTTTAAAATGTCAAAAAAAAAATTAAATTAGTAAGTAACTTAAGTACATGTAGATGCTATTTATAAAGTTATAATACATCTTAACTTTATAAAGTATGAGAAAATATTACCTTTTTGTAGCTCCATGTGGAATATTTGCTCTTTAATATCTTCCTGAAGGTTGTCGACAGGATTAGCAAAACGTTTAGCTTGTAACCAATTTTTGATACATATCAATGCCTCAATCATACAAGGGGTCAAAGAACTCCGATATTCGTCAATGTCTCAATGACGCGACACCTAGTGCTAAAGGAAGATTCAGATGCCACTGTGGAAACAGGAACAACGAGGACATCCCTTACAATTTTCTCTAATATCGGATACTTCGATCCATTAACCTTCCACCAAAGCAAAACATTGAGCTCAAGATTGCTCGGATCTTCAACTGGGTCACTCAAATATCGTTCCACCTCAGATACTACTCTCTTGCCCTCATTCTGAACAAACACTTTTTGAGCATACCCAAGGAAAGGGTGAGAAACTCGGAAAATGTCATCACCATCACCACTAGGAACCTCCGGCAAACCAACCTCAATTGTAAAATAAGGAGAATAACTTGTATCACCCTAGTTGCCGCTAGGAACACTCCCACTACACATCGATGGTGTGAAACTAGAGCACATTGCACTAGATGCATCATAAAGCTCATTCAACAAATCTTTTACTGCTTTGGTCATTTCTTCAACTTTCCAACCATCATTGGCAAAATTGATCTCAAAAATATGTTTGACAAAGTCTATTTTAGCTCGTGGATCAAGAATAGAGGCAACAATCAACATTTTATTTATCTTCCCTGAAGACTCCCAATATTTATCAAAATTTTCCCTCATATTATAAGCCATAGCCACCACCCAAGGATCTTTACTTGCCTCTAATTCAGTCAATGAGCTCTCAATTAAGCCAATGGTATCATAACAAATATTAGAAGCCACACTCAAAGAGGCAGAAAATAACAATGTGGCATCATAAAATACCTTCAAAAACTTCACAATTCGTTCTGCACTCTCCCAATCCTCAGGTCCAGGCGGACCCACCCTCTTAGCGTTATTTTCTTTCTCGAGAAAGTATGTCTCATACGGTTTATCCACCTCTGCCATTCTATCAAATGCTGCTTGAAACTTCAACGCAGTCATCAACATTAAATAGGTGGAATTCCACCTAGTAGGACAATCCAAAACAACCATTCCATTTGGACATTTCACCTGTTGAGCACACTGTTTAAATGCATGTAGCCTCGTAGTGGAGGATCTCATATACTTCACAGCATTTCGGATGGCGGCAACACTAGCATGCAATTCATTCAACCCTGAAACAACAATTAAGTTCAAAATATGTGCACAACAACGCACATGCATATACTGACCGCCAATACAATTGCATCATCATTCCTCCAAGCAAACAATTGCATAGTCACATAATTAACAGCAACATCATTTGTACTGTCATTATCAACAGTTATTGCAAACAACCTCTCTATCCCTCAATCTTGTAAACAAACTACAATCTTTTTACCGATCGTTTTCCCTCTATGATCTTCAATCACACTGTTCAAACACCAGTCGCTATCAATAAAATGAGCTGTGATCACCATGTAACTCATGTTTTGAACAAAATTCCATAAATCAGTGGTAAGAGACACTCGTTGTTTGTTGTTGCAAATCAAACTCTTCAACATTGGCTTTTCTTCCAAAAATAAATCCATAACATCCCTACCAATAGTTCTCTGAGATGACATAACAAACTACGGAATGGCTACACTACAGAAATGCCTGAGCCCTTTGTTATCCACAAAACTAAGTGGCAACTCACCCATAATGATCATTTTGGTGACTGCCCTTCTACTAGTGTCTTGACTCCACCCTTTAGCCGAAACCATATTACTTGCATTTCCTTCCCCACCCTCAGTTGTCAAGTTTTGTTGACTTCCCTCTTGTTGTTCCCGGAATGTCTTGTATGCAGGGCAAGCCAATACATGATTTCTCATATTTGTAATCCCATCACGCCTTGAATGACATTGATATTGTCTACCACAATAGTTGCACTTGCATTTGTTTGGATTGTCCTCAAGTAAGGTAAAATGATTCCACGTCGCAGATCTTTTCTTCATCGCTGGTCTTTTCCGCTTTGCCTTTTGAGTTCCTTCCATTTGAACACTTTGATTGTCATCATCACTTATCGAATTTGATCTTGAGTGTCCAGACATCTAAACATACAAATAAATAATTATTAATCATTAATTCATAAATTAAAACACAAAAAGACTATTAAAAAAATCTACTTAATAGTTAGTATTACAAATTGATTCAAATAATTGTTAATTTAATTTTATGAAACTTTTTGAAATCGATATTTCCAATTTTCCACCATAATGTTTATATATGATCAAGAATTCAAGATGCATATTCCATAAAACAAAAACAATAAATTAATGTAATTATTTAATTTATAATATCTAATTATCCATTGGCCAAAATAATATAATATTAATTACATATCTGTATCTTAAATTCTTAATTCTTATTATGCCCACATTATAAGTACTTAACCACTTAATATTTACTTATTGGTTATCATGCAATTAATTAAATTGATTAATTATTTGTTGAAGTTGAAACTTGAAACTACTGCAATTAAATTGGTTAATTTTTTTGTTGAAGCTGAAACTATTGTACAAGTACATATATCATATGACATATATACTTATAATTTATATTGTAACATAATATTTAATTTTAATTTTTAATTTTTAATCTAACATTACTATTCATAAAAAAATCAATTATTAATAAGTAACAGAAAATTAATGCCGGATTATTTTCATTTTATTGGTAAAATTTAACAATATATAATTATATATAATAAACATACAAAATTGCAATTAACATTTCTCATATAACATATAACAAATAACAATTATAATTAATGCATATATAATTATATATTATATACCATCTCTTAGATAAGTATAAAGGCCGGATTCGCTGATTCGGGCTTCCAATTTCCAAAACACAAGAGAGTGAATAGACTTTTTGAGACTGGAGGCTGTGAGGCGTGAATGGGTGTGGTGGCCGGATGTCAACACTCAACAACCGTGACCCGTGAATGCCAATGGTGGAGACTGGAGTGGATCGAGGGCAGCTTGCCGGGTGGATCTTCAATCAGACTGAGTGATGGTGGAGTGGAGGATTCAAGGCATGGATCCGGCGCTTGGTTGTAGCAGATCTGTAGATCAGAGATCTTCGCAAATCAGCTTCGGCTTCGGTTGGCGACGTTCTCGGCAGCGGTTGCTGCGTGTGGTGGTCGGATGAAGCTAGCTCCGTGAACTGTGCGTGTGTGTTTGTTGCATGTGGTGAGCGACAGAGGTCGTGAGGCATGAATGGGTGTGGGCTGGCTGCTTGTGCTTGACAGCTTGAGTGCTGGTTTGTGTGTGACATTTAGGGTTTGTGAGACCGTGAGGCCGTGAGTGTCTGAGTGACAGTGAGGGTTTGTGAGTTGTTACTTGTTACTTTGCTTGTGTTCTTTTCTTTGTGAATTACTGAATTGTTGCGGTGAATAGTTTGGATTGAATACTGACTTTGTGAATTACTGAATTGTGTGGTGAATACCGTGAGACTGTGAGTGTGTGATACTATGACTCCGTGAGTGTGTGACACTGTGAGTCTATGATTCAGTGATTGTGTCGTGTGAGTGTGTCATGTGTGTGATACTGTAATTTTTGCCAAAATTCTTTTTTTTTGTCTCAACTCAATCGGGTTTTCGGATCACCCGATTCGATCATGATCTGATCGGGTTGTGACAATTTCACCCGATCGGGTTTTGTTCACCACCTGATCTGATCCGATCCGAACCCGAATTTTTTCGGATCGGGTTGGATATTTTGCCCACCCCTAGTTGCAACTCAACCTTATCTGTAATCTCCCGATTAAGTCCATTTAAGAATCGTGCCATGGTAGTCAAATATGAACTCCATTTTCTTCTCTCATTCTTTATGCCACTCAATCCATCATCATCAGTTCTCCTACCTTATCCATCTCTCCTATAGCTACCCACTGAGTCCTCTCCTTCATCATACTCATCCCTATAATAGTCATCAATCTCTCCTCTAGCTAGAGCTCGTTCTCTCGTACGTGCTTGGAGAACGGGTTGTGGCTGCCCTACACGTGCGTTCCCCACCCAATCCAAACGCTTGTGGATGAGCTCTAATTCAGCCCTCATCATCCTTCTCATCTTTCCCATCAATGCTTGAATTTGTAAATTCTGAGTAGTTGCGGATTGATCCTCTTCATTTTTGTTTTGTTCTAAGTTGGGAGACATAGCTATTATCTGCAAAAGAACGTTGGAAATAATGTGGAAGGACCTCACCTCACTCCCTTACATGTTTCACTCAACAAAAATGACTCACTCAATTCCACTCGTATTTCATTCAAATTATTGGCTTTTACCCTCTAATACGCTCACACTCTCTTGCCTTTTTCCACTCTTAGTAATCCTCACTCGGTTCTTATCAAACTAATCAAACCAATATCAGGATTTCAGAAGCAATTCGAAAAGATGATAACTAAGGAGAATTTAATTTCAAGAGTAAGAAGGCAATGTGTACGAAAGTCGAGTTTTGATTTTGGGCAAAATTTTCACCGATGGGGTAAAACTTGTTTTAGACTTCCAAGACACAAATAATGAAAAAAAAATGAAAGATTTTAAGAGGAGGTAGGAGTTTTTGTTTTCTTTAAGGAAAATGAATAGGTAAAACTTGTGGATTTAAGGAGAATTAAACCACAAAGATGCAAAATTGATTTTAAAAGGAAACCCTAAAAATACTGTTCACGCGGCACTGTTCACGACTTTTTTTTTCTTTTTTTTTTTATAGATACTAGAGCAAGATGAAAAATTCAAATAAGAATGAAAAACAACAAAGATAGATAGATCTGATCTTGGAGCCTAGGCTCTAATACCAAATGATACGAACCCCGTCAAGAACTGACGCAACCCTAATCAATTTAGTTCCCAAGATCGAATCGAAACCAGGAATGGAATGGAACCTCGACCCAATGCTTATTGAAAGCACGAACCTTGGTATGTGAAGACGCCACAATCAGCTATGGATGGTCTGATTGATAAGTCAAGAATTTGAGCGCCACGGAAATCCGATTGCATAAAAAACTCTCTCACCAATTGCATAAAAAAACTTCTTTTCTGTTTATTGAATATGAGTACTTTATATAGGGTTGGTTACAAGAATTTTTGGAAATAAATCCTAACCCAAAAATCAAATCTGAATCTAAATCTTCCCTAATAGGAAAGAATCTAAATCAAATCAGAATCCTAATCTAAGTAAATAGGAAAGAGTTTAAACTAAATCAGGATTCTAATTGTCTTAAATGCCTTACATCAATTAAATGGAAACTAGGCGATTAAAATAGAAATAACTGATTTGATTCCCTAATAGCCTCCTCAAGAAACGGGAAAGTGTCTGAAAAAGGAAAATAATATATTATCCTGCCATAATGTTTAAGCCAACTCCGTATTTCATGGAAGTGAGTATTTGGAAACTTCAAGAGCCTGGATCATGCATTTATCATGTGCGATTCCTTCAATGGGCCTCCACGAATTTGATTGAGCCCAAGTTGCTTGAATCAATCCATTAAACGCTTCTTTGAATTTCTTTGCTCGAGCTCTTGTAACGGGTCCGACGGGAACTTGAATAGGATCTGAATATACCTCATCCCATGTGCTTGTGATAGTTTTATCCTTAATCTCATCATCCTCCACCTGTCTCTCATTTGTATTACTAATGAAAAACATTGAAGATTTCCCATAGTTGAAAATCTCACCCGAAGCAGCAACATAAGCATTAAAAGTCTTTTTTAAGTTTTTGCAATCTTCACCAGAAGCCCTGGAAAAGATCAAGCTATCATCTACAAATAGAGCATAAGAAATGGAGAAGATTATGTTAAAACTCAATCCTTGAATTAGCTTGTATTTTTTTGCGTGCATGAGCAAATTTGAAAAGACAACTGCATAAATAATGAAAAGATATGGTGATAAAGGGCATCTTTGTCTTAATCCTCTTTGAGGATATATTAGACCTTTGGCCACACTATTGATCACCAATGGAAAAGTCGTTGTGGATGTGCAATTCATAAGGTTTACCCAATTTAGTCCCTCAAAATTGAAAGCGAACCAAAGAACCAAATTGAATTATTTAGATTTTTCCCCCTTTAACTAGCAAAAATTTTCAATGTTAACCTAAATTTAATTCTTTTAACTAACCTAATTCAAATATAAAATTTAATTCTTTTAACTAACCTAATTCAAATATAACCACTCCATACTTTATACAAAAATACCCATGTAATTACAATTAATCAATATTTGTCGATACTCATCTTCACCCTGATGTAATCTGCAAAGAAGCAACAAGAAACAGGAAGCAACCTCTACAATAAGAAGATATGAGGATGGCAACGACAATGACATGACTTTGCAATGTGACTAGCAGTGAGAACGAGTGAACAACGATAACAATACAATATCTATGACACAACAAGGAGTTGCTAATAGCTGAAGAAGACAGCTCCAAGACAAACGGTGGAATTGAAAGGGAAGATAACGGAGTTGGGGGTTTATGGAACATTTGCTGATCTAGTTCAAGGTGCCATATTTTATTAAAATCTGAAATGTTAAAGCACATGGTTTGATAGTATAATTCATTGCACTACTAAATCATGTGATTTAATGCCTTTTACGGTCATTATACTCTTAAACCATACGATTTAATAGTTTTCCCAAATATTAACAAATTCAAGATCCTTGACTGAAGCGTGTGTGTGTATTCAATTCGGTTCGATTTTGGACCGAACCAAAAATACGAATGGATAATTGTATTATATTGTAATAAAATATTATGTTATAATATTTTGATAATAGTATATTTTATTTTAATTGAAAATAATTTAATCGTTTATTATTGCTTATATTAAATTTATTAATTAAAGTAATGATTTTTGCCACAGTGACCGCTAACCACCGCCCGCTGGCCATCGCACGTGGTACGTCGCATCAACCATTGTATTCTAGTATCTTTTGAAAGAAATTTTTATATCATTAGAATCTTCATCGCCAAATCTATGCAGCATCATAACTACCATCAGAAGTAGGAATGTTCGCGGATCGGATTTTACGGATTGAACATCAATCCATATCCGATCCATGATTTTGCGGATTATAATTTTTCAATCCAATCCAATCCACGAATTGATAAAATTCAATCCAAATCCAATTCATACATCTGCGGATCGGATGCGGATTTGACTCAATCTATATCCAATCCACCATTTTACGCATTAGTTTTCGAATTAAAATTTTTTACTTCTCTCCAACTAATGAAATAAAAAAAATCTAATATAAAAATAATTTTGCTACCAATTAAATTTAGAATTGAATAAAATTTAAATAAATTAATTATTTAAATAAAACTAAAATAATACATTTAAAGTTTCAAAATATAATACATCGAGACTAATTATTCAAATAAAGCTACAATAATACGTTCAAAATTTCTAAATATAACACACCAAGCTTAATTGTTCAAATAAAGTTACAATAATACGTTAATATGACACCAAAATTAATTGTTCAAATAAAGCCACAATTAGTTGAAATGACGAAGTTTCGGAAATCAAATACAGTCTGATCCTTCACCAGAGCTGTTGCGCCTGTCGAAAAATGGTGATTACGGAGCCGTCCACGATGGGAACCAGGAGAAGCCGTACGGGTGGCGATCTTGAAGGTTGTGATAGTGAAATTGTTGAGCTGGAACCAGTGAATGTGAAGTGGCTCGATGGACTTGGGAAAGAAGATGGCTTGCTCTCGCCGGAATCGCGCGGCCGATGTCTTTCAAATCCGTGTCGAGAGTGTATCCAACCAGTATTGAGTGTTGCTAGTGTGTGTGACGGCGGGGAAGCTTAGGGTTTTTTGTTTGCAAATTGTCGGTGACTTGGTGTCATGTTACTTTACTTTTGGGTGACTTTACAAATTGTTGATGCTTTGCGTTATGTTACTTTACTTTTGCTAGTGCGTGTGACTTTGCTTTTATTTTGTTTTACAATTTTTACAAGTTATATTTGTATATTTGATTATTTAATTATTTTTCATTTATATTATTATTGGGTAATGACTAAGATATGTTATAGTGCTTATATAACTATGTAATGTCACATTTATAATTTTTTTAACTAAATTTATAATATTTTTTAAATATATATAAATATATTTTTTTTGTGCGGATTCACTGATTTCTGCGGATTTACAGAAATAAATCCACATCCAATCCATCGACTGCGGATTGTTAAATTTTCAATCCATATCCAATCCACGAATCAAATTTATACGGATCGAACGGATTGAGCGGATCAAATTAAATTCTGAACACCCCTAATCAGAAGATAAATTTTTGTTCGATGGAAATTTACAATCCAATTTATGTAATCTAAGACTTCAACGATAAATTTAAGAAGTAAGAAGCCTCCTTTACAATATTGTTGCACAGATCCAGCGATAAAGATTTCAATAATACCAAAATTTTAGGTCAAAATACATCACAGTCACTAAATGACAACAATGGCAGAAGGCGGTCATCATTGGCTGCAGTAGTCCCTCGTCAAGGGTGACACTATTCCAATAAGCTTACATTCGTTAATAATATTTGTAATTTGTTAATTTATTAATTTTTGTAACCCACACAAGCCCCCAGGTGGCGAGGGGTTGCCTAATACACCAATTACGCCACAATGCAGCTTTAAAATTTACCAAACATGGGCCAGATTGCATTAGTTAATACAATGCTGTCTAATCCCATGCGCAAAACACACCCCATACATATTAATATTACCATAAGATGGCATAATCGCATCCGCTGCAACACTCTATAGCTAGATGATCACTCCAGCAGCCTGAAGAAAACTACTAATTTATCATGTTTTTAAAGCTCACTTGGAGATGAAATCAAAGCAAAATTTCAAATCTGTCATTAGGTTTGAAGAAATTATTTAACAGTAGCAATTGTATCATACCGACAAACTAGAAACTAAAATATAAAAACTATTACCCTGAAATAAATCCCATAAATAGAAAGGTACTCTTCAATGCTAAACAAGTTTGACATCATTAGTTCAGCCACAGCTTCATCGACTCTTTTTCAGCTCAGGGTCCCTAAAGACAAAAACTTTTTCATCATCACAAGTGAGAGAAAATCAATGATTCAAGGGTCAATGGTATTATTCATGGACAATTAACAGACCTCTTAATGTGATCAAGAATAAGAAGCCTTGGTCCGGGAGGGATTCTCACATCTCTAAGTGCACTGAAACACACAATGACAGTTGAAGATATCAGGACATAAAGTTACGCAATATGTACAGTATGCAACATATATGATAAAAATTTAATTGAACAAAGATTTAACTACTTGCCTATCAGTTAGCAAAGGCAAAGTGCTATCCGTTAACAAGCCTCTCTTAAAATTTTTTGTGTAATTCTGCAGGCCAAGCTTATCCAGCATGCCTCTTGTTCTGGCATAATACACATCATCAGCAGTGGGCCGCTGCGTTGATTGCCACATCTCACCTATCTGAATGGTCATATGTAATTTGTTCTCAGCATAGATAAGATCCATAAACTATAGGCTAATGAATATTACACTCCCAAAATTCAAAACTAAGACATCATAAGGAACCTCATTTGCAGATGATAATTTTCAGCTGCCAATAATTTTCATTCTTTGGCATGTCATCAAAGAGATATTATAATTCCGGTACATGCTCCTAAATGTACTACAATGTTACTCAAACATGAAGTGAACATGCTGTACCATTTGAGTTTCTACTGAAATAATTTAATCCTTCCTCAAAATGATCAGCACTTACCTTGAAAGAGCAACCTTGAAAAATTGCAAAAAGAAGTCCAGAAGTGAAGGCATTCGCTGCCGGATTTGCACCACCCATGCCACTCACTAAAGAAAACGCTGCACCAGAACCAAAAGCTGCCACCACACTGCAAAAGCAACTTAATAAAATTAATTACAAGAGGTCAATCTTCAAAAAAGGAAAAAACACAGTCAAGCAGGAACAATTTCTTCAGCACTTTCTTAAATAACAAACCTGTATCAAATATGGAACTTGAAAATCACCATAGCAAAATCCAGAACAAAATGAAAAGGTCCAGAGAGAAACAGACAGGGCGAAGAAGGGATGTTGGGGGGCAAGAGTTTCTTATGAGCTATGAAAGAATGCCACTTTAATCATGATAGTCACGTCCAACTATAGATATGACAGGGATGTGTAAAGTCTGTCGGTGATGAATGGCAATAGATTCAAAGTTGGCGGACAAAAACAAGCTCATGAATGAAAAGCATGAGTACAGTGAATTTTAGGGTGGCAAGCTTCCAAGACTGAGGATTCAGCTTTGTCACATTGCTAGTATAATGGTAGTGGACATCCACTAAGTTAACAAAAAGCAATGGCAGCAAATAATATCTCTGGTTGAATATTTCTGGCGCACATTGGGGGTCTTTTTTTATTTTAATTTATTGGCAGGGATTCAATTGGGGAATTGTTAAATCCTTGACTTTGGATGAGGACGATGGTGATTGTTTGTGCCAAGACCATAGTAGTGGTAGCAACATGCAGGCCTGTGTGGGAGGATCTAGTACTTCTGTTTTTGACAATAAATTTTGAAAAAGAGAAAAGGTATGTGCCATGGTCAAAAGGTTTTTTGGTTGGAACCTTGAGAAGAGAACCAAAAAAGAGAAGGGAAGGAATTCTGAAAAAGCAAAGGTAAAATTTAGTGATAGAAAGAAAAGAAAAATACAAGGAATTTAACGGGGGAAATTCAATATTTCTCTATTCCATTATTCATAAAGATTTGGAGTCTAACTAACAATAAAGCATAGAGCCCTACTAAATGGCCAATTCTTAAATAAAATAGGTTAGCAGAAATTTATACTTAATAAATGAAGTAATCTACTTCAATAAGTATTCCAGATCCTCAGAAATAAAATAAATCAAGGCAAGCAACCATATCTGACTCAAATAAGTCAAGTAAAACTTATTTGATGGGAAGACAACATCTGGGTTCTTGCAACATAAGTCAAGTAGAACCTAATCCATCACAACTAAGAAAACTACCGAATAGGTTCTTAATCTTGCCAGGTTGTCATACATTCGATCCATTATTGATATTGCATCATTACACTCTAGTCCTCTGCATTTATGTCTACCACCTTCTCATTTTAGAATCATGCTTTTTCTATCTCTGAAATGAAATTTTCAATAAACAAAGAAAGAATGTCTCCTCTTAAGATGTAGAACGACAAAAATAAAAATAGAGAGAGAAAGAGAGGAAGTGGAGAAAGTAATGGAAAGAAAACAAAGACGACCGTCTCCAAGTACAATCTCTATCTGTTGCAACCACACGACTAATCATGTACATGCTTTGTCAATAGCAGTCTAAAGATTAGCACACAACTATGACCAAAATCATTCCATGCATTTTGCTAGTATACAAATAAGTCAATTTAGCATTGTTAAGTTTAATAGAAACAAGTTTGAAGAATTGACAAGGCTGAAGCATGGGCATTTCCAAACAGAAGCCTCTTTAAAATACTGTCAATTTAAGAAATGACACATGATAAGGTTATGTGGAGATCCTGATTTAATCGGGGGGTGGATATACATGAATCCAAAGGAGGCAGATAACCACTGACCCTATCCTGAGTAGGCTTAATAGATACAGTTAAAGAGAAAAGAAACCAACTATTGCTAAACCCATTGAATGCATTGCACGTGCTTCATCATTAACCTTACAAATGTTATTCTATAAGTTACCTCTAAATTCTTGGAAAGATAATCAAATATTTAATATCAAGCCTTCAGGAAAGTACTCGCACTCATGAAATCAATCATTGACAATTAATGCCAACATGTTAATCTTTAGCATGCTACAATCAGTGGATGTAACGTAAGCCAATAAATTACACATAGAGATATCAAGGCACTAATATTGAGCTATTTTTAATGAAAATTAAAACCTCTAAAAGGTTGAGATTTTCAACAATTTCCTATTATGAGTCTTCTAACTAATTTTGACTTTTATAGGTTATTGTTTCAGCTCACCTAGACTGCAAATCCTCCTTGCCTCTGAGTCTTTTCATGACACATGATATTCCAGCATTGACACCAGTGATGACAGCAAAGTTACGAGCTTGAACCAAAGGACCCCCAGCTACAGCCTGAACGTAAGCAAGCAAGAGAACTACAATCATTTTGAAAGAAAGGCTTCAAACACAATTGATTAATTAATTAGTTAATTAACTAATTACTTAGTTGAACCTGGACTTGCTGGAAAGGAGCTACGGCGTCAGGATTGAGGGAAGACTGAGGCGGTGGAGTGGGTAAAGATGAAGTAAGGTCTTGCGTCATAACTCCCAAAAAAGCACCAATTGCAGCACCGTTGATCGCCGTGGTGGCAGTCACAATGGCCGCCTCGACCGGCAACGGCTGCTTCGCCAACCACGACTTGTAACCATTCTCCAATTCCTTCAACTTAAACTGCACATCTTTAATGGCTTTCTGTGGCAATTGCACCAAACTCATCACTTTCTCATTTCCTTTTTCCATTTTTATTATATTTCTCTGGCCTCTAGTGCTTATACCGTAAACCCTACCCCTAAATCTAATCCAGAGAACGGACTTTTTAATGATCGAGATGCGTATACCGCCGTCTCTATTCTTTACAATTATATTTTGTGATAATTATTGAATGCCCCTCTAGTTTAGATTAATTTTTATAGAGTTCAAAGGTTTGCGTTTGTACTTTGTACCATCAAGGTCAACGAGTCAACAAACTCGGCCTGTAATCGCAAGACCCTGTCGACTGCCGGCGTTGAATAATGTGAAGACTATCATATCTTTATTGATAATACAAGTACTAATTACTTAACAAATTATACAAACAATTAATTCGAAATATCAAAATCAAGCAATTGCTATTTATTAGAGATTCCAATTAAACATGAAATATATACATTTCGTACGTGCACTAAATAGATTAAAGTGTATCTCGTATTTACGATTTAGATTTATAGTAGTGCTAGCCAATTCAAAAATTTACTAAAAATTTTGTATGCGTAGTAAAATGACAAAGGACAAGATATTTATTAAGATGAAAATTTTCCTCAATTTTTCATTCAAGCTATTTATACATGAACATCAACACCTCATTTAAGTTCCATCGAGATAGCTAGCACTACTTATTTGACTTTATATACATGGCGCATACGTTAAAAATGCTGTAATTCAATTATAATTTGTTTGGGGATTTTATGTGAATATAGTGGGGCAGTCAAATGTGGTCTATTTTTTTTAAATAGCTTACCAGTGGGGCTAGTCAAATTTGTGGTGCTTAATTTAAAAAAAAAAAAAATGAAGTGAGGGAATGACGGGAACTTAGGAGATGGAAAAAGTTGACACAAATGTGTGTATGATAAAATCCTTTTATAGTGATATTTTATATAAGAATAATTTTCTAGCTCAACGGTTCAAAGTCCAAGACGAACCTCTTGATTGTGGCATTATGGCAGGAACGGTGAATATAAATGATGATGAGGATGACAGTGACTATATGGGAGAAAGAGGTGAGGGTACCGATTCCGCAGATGACGATATTGTTGGGGAAAAATTAGGTTTTTAAAATTTTTATAAAACCTTTTTAATGACCGTTCTCATATAATATATAAGAACACGTAATCTAGAAATCGTACCTTGAAAATCCGAGTTGGCTTTTTCCGTTGAAGTGATTTAGGCTCCTGGATCACGATCTGCCACCACCACTCCTGTTAGATCACGATCCGCCACCACCACGCCTGTTAGATCACGATCCGTCACCACCACGCTTGTTGGATCACGAACTGTCACCAATGATCTTCCAGGTTATGACTCAGGTTCGATCTGCACTTGACGTGTGGGCGCCTTTATCACTACCAAAGCAACTAGCACGAGAAAATTTTTCTCTCAACAATAGAGAGAAAAATCTTATTCTCAGATTTGTATAAAGTGGCCTCTCTTTTTCTGTTGAGAAAATAAGCCTTTTATATCTCCCTTTAGTGAAACCCTAGGCTCCAAATTAAACTCACGTTATTTACTTTTCCAATAGGGGACCCACCTTGTAAAATAACATAAGGCCCCTTATACAAAAGCTAATTAAATAGAGCCTCCCACTAAATGATATATTTAGGCTTTTGACCCAAATTGCTAGTTATCTTGCTTATTAGTCCAGTAGTGGTGCAGTCAATTAAATGAGCTAACCCGGGGATCATTTGGGAACATACAATAGTGGCTACAATAATTAGGCCTGTAATTAAACTAGCCCAATTATTTAATTCCAAATCTACTCCACTAAAAGATTGGAACTGACTTCCATAATTGTATGCTCGAATAATAATTCGTCCCAAGCCACATTGATTTCTTTACTGCACAATCCTTTGTACCACATCGTTAATTAAATTGATATCTCAACTGTCCAATCAATTTAATAACATCTTATTCCTTGATCCTTACTGGTTTTCTCTAATGATCATTTTCAACATACTAAATATGTTGACACACTCTGGCCAGAGAATTCTATGATCAAGTGCCGAAAACCTATCAAGAGATGTGTTGTACAAATTCTATATTGTTAATCTATAACTCCAATACTCATAATTGCTCCCACCAAGATACCGGGTAATCTTGACCACAATGATGTGTCGTGCCCATTGGTAACTCAAATGGAATAACAATCACAATCATGAAATCATAATTAACTCAAGATTAAGATTACAGTAAAATCAATGCCTATGAGATTTAATAAGTCTGACAGTTATTACAAAGTTAATTAAATCTCATATGTGATCCAGTTCAATGTAGTCGTACTACATAAATTCATACATGATTAAGACAAATCATTCAATGAATTTATTACAGTTTATACCTAAATAAAGTGCCCAACTTTATTTATCAACTGCGAACTAAATTTATTTAATCATAAGATAACTTGTATTTATGTCTTCTGTGAATCCACATGGTGATCACATAAATACATATAATATGATTAAATGGACTTTAATACAAATATAAATGCAATTAAGATATTTGAATAAAATACCTCATTAATTTTATTAATCAGAAAAAAATGTTTATTACAATTAAATAAACACATATGCTTTTAAAGAGCATAATTTCCCAACAATCTCCCACTAGCTCTCAAAGCATATCTAGCATATTGCTCATGCTCTAGGGCTCTAAGTGCAGGTTATAAAGGTTTCCCACTTATGGCCATTGTAATAAGATCTGCCATTTAGCATCTAATGCCATTTGGGGTACTGTCATATAACCTTTCTACACTATTCCCTTATGAGATGATACTTCCTGTCAATATGTTTTGTTTCTTGTGGTTCCTTGGTTCCTTAGATTGAGCTACCGCACCACCATTATCACAAAATAATTTCAGGGGTGCAGTTACAACAGGTACCACCTCAAGATTTCGTAGGAACTTGCGGAGCCATATAGCTTCTTTTGCAGCTTCAGATGTAGCCACATATTCAGCTTTAGTTATTGAGTCTGTGATACAAGATTGTTTCACACTCATCCAACTAATAGCTCTACTTCCTAGTGTAAACATATAGCCGGAAGTTGATTTTCTAAAATCCTTATCTGACAAAAAATCAGAATTAGTATAACCCACTAGTATAAGTTCATCACCAGAATACACAAGCATATAATTTTTAGTTCTTTTCAGATACTTTATAATATGCTTGACTGCAGTCCAGTATTGAGGTCCAGGATTAAAATGATATCTACTAACCATCCCTACCGCAAAACAGATGTCTAGTGCAAAGCATGGCATACATAAGACTTCCCACAGCTTCTGCATAGGGAACTCGTCTCATTCTCTCTATCTCTTCAGATGTTTTAAGTGATTAATCCTTAGAGAATGTAATTCCATGTCTGAATGGTAATAAACCAGTCTTGGAATTTTCCATGCTAAATCTAGCCAATATATTATCGATATAGACCGCTTGAGACAAGGCTGAAGTTTTATTCTTCCGGTCTCGTAGTAACTTGATACCAAGAATATAACTTGTCTCTCACAGGTCTTTCATATCAAATTGTTTTGCTAACCAAATCTTTATTGTAGTCAATACTCCTATATCGTTTCCAATCAGGAGAATATTGTCTACACAAAGAACTAGGAAGGCTATAAATTTTCCCTGAATTTTCTTGTACACACATGGTTCATCAATGTTCTGAATGAATCCAAGCGATTTAATCGCTTGATCAAATCTGATGTTCCATGACCGAGATGCTTGCTTCAATCCATAAATGGATCTCTGCAACTTGCATACCATGTGTTCTTGGCCTTTTTTGTATAAATCCATCTGGTTGCTGCATGTAGATGTTTTCTTCAAGATGCCTGTTAAGAAAGGCAGTCTTGACATCCATGTGCCAAATTTCATAATCTAGCACTGCAGCAATGGAGAGCAGAATCCTGATGGATTTAAGCATAGCAACCGGAGAAAAGGTTTCCTCATAATTGATTCCTTCTTTCTGAGTAAACCCTTCGGCTACTAATCTTGCTTTAAATGTCTCCACCCTTCCGTCTACTCCTCTTTTTCTCTTGTAGATCCACTTGCACGCTATAGGTTTTACCCCATTTGGTGCCTCTACAAGTTCACAGACTTTATTGGAATACATAGATCCCATTTCTTGATTCATGGCCTTTTTCAAAATTCAACATCTCTATCTATTAGAGCTTCGTTGTAACTAGTGGGATCTTGTACATGTTCATCTGAGATAGCCGTATAGGTTTCTCCCAAAAGCATGTATCTCGCAGGTAACCTAGTTACCCTCCCATTACGACGAGGTTCTAAAAGTGATGGTTGTTCAAGGATAATCCTGTATTGATCAGCTTGTTGTTGTTGTTCTTCCTGTTATATAACAGGTGTTGAAAGCTGAACAACAACCTGATCTCTTTTATTGCTCTAGTTTTACTTTACTCTTAGGTTATAAGTCATTATATAGTCTTCCTCAAAGAAAGTAAAGAATATTTCTATAAATACATTTCTATCTTGAGGACTATAATTCAGACTTTTCCTTATTCCTTTAAGATACCTAAAAACTGCAAGCTTCTGAACACGAATCCATATTCTCTATCTCTGATTCTAGTATAAATACTAGCAAACTCCAAATACGAATATGTCTCAAACCATGTTTGTGACTTTTTCATAATTTCTCGGAGTAGTAGTCACCGAGATAGATGAAACTAAGTTCAATAAACTTTGTAGTTTCAAATACTAGTATCTGGAATAAAAAAGGTAAATGATAAACCACTTAGTATATATCTTGTCTTATCCAAAAGAATCGTGTTTCTCCATTTAATTACACTATTGTATCATAGTGTTCATTGACAACCAAATAGTGCTAGAATTCTCCATAGAGATATTCTTTGTTTCGATCATATCGAAGTTCTTTTATGTTCATTGTCTAATTGCTTCTGTCTTATCCACGTATTCTTTTGAATTTCAAAAGCAATGGAATCATGACGCATTTAGACAAACATAAATTAAAATGAATATTCATCAACAAGATTGATAGAATACTCATAACCTCTTATAACATGTAAACTGATTAGTCCGTATACATTTGTATGCGCTAAATCATCAAATACAATGTTATGCTTTTAGCTCAAAAAGAGCATCCTTGTCATATTACTATTCTAAATAAGATTTATAGAGTTACAATGATCAATCTTAATAGGCCAACAAGTCTATCATTAATTATTCTCTTAAAATCTTATTATAGTTTATATGACTTAAGCATAAATATCAGAGGTGATTTTGGTTTGAAGAAACATTTCTTTTCTTAGATAGATGCATATACTCTTTATCATTATATCTTACTTTGAATAGATCAATAGACTTATATGATATAAATTGTCTTTATAAACAGAGGATCAAAAAATAACAGTGTACTTCTGTTTATTAAAACAAGTCACCGAAATTAAATTCCTCTAATGTTTGGAAAAATAAAGACAAATATCAAAACTTTAAGTCTTGTACAATTGATCTAGTCTTTCAATTGATATAAACTAGCATGTCCTCAACTGCGGTTTGAAGCTTTCTTCACTTAATCTCTTGGTTTCCTGAAAACCAAATAAATGAATTACAAATAAGATTAGTTATCTCAGAATTCATCATTGTATGAATCAATAGAAATCTGAACTAATTAGGAAGCTTAAAGATTTCCTATACCTGATTTTAATAATCTTAGGCTTGCCACTTCTTTTAGTGGACAGTTTGTCGATCTCCACTCTTGCTTGCTCATTCTTGTCTTTCGACTTAAGCCTTGAAGAGAATCCTTTTTCAGGAAGTTTTCTGCTATGATAAAATTCTTCTATAGCATGTAGTTCGTGCATTAATTCAATTAAGGTCATATCTTTATTGTTTAAGATATAGCTGACCTTAAACTCTTTGAATGTATCAGGTAAAGATTCAATCACTATGTTAATCTTTGATTTATCATTGATTTGGACACCATGAATCTCTACCTCATTCAAATAGTCCATCATATTGAGGACATGATCACGAACTTTTGTGCCCTCTTCCATCTTAGCATCCGTAATACGTTTTAATGCTGCTTCTCTGGCAAAATGAGTATTTTGCCCAAACATCTGATGAAGACTAGCCATTATTTCAGTGGCTGTTTCCATGCTCCGATGTTTCTTATGCAGTTCCACAGAAATCGAAGCCAATATATAGCGCTTAGCCATTTTGTTAGCTTCGCACCATTTCTCATAAGGCTCCCTCTGATTTCTATAATCGTATAACGATGGTTCAGGAGGGCAAGGCTGGGTCAACACATTTTTGCTTCCCTTAGCAGTGAGAATATTAAATAGATTGCGTTTCCAATCTAAATAATTTTCACCAGTGAGTTCATTTTTAACAAGGATAATTAATAATGGGTTGATGGAAGACATTTTCTGAAAAACAAAACAAAATAAACATGCATAAATATTTGAAACAAAATTCACAATAAATGACAAAAATGCAAAAAATCATAAATGCATTTTAATTTATTGTAACGATAATCTAGTACCGCTTTGACAAGCTATCCGTTGGGAAAGTCATGTCTACACTTACTAGACCCAATTATGCATTAGATTATTTACTTTCATGTAGAGACATTATAAATAACTATCGTTATCCTTTTGGGCCTCAATTTGTTAACAGAGCTTCGTTGGGAAGGTTAATAACAAATTTTAGTTGAGTGTATAACCATTGTTTCAATTTACGTATTTTTCATATCAACAGTCACCGTTGGGGCGAACAATTGATTGAAAAATATTTCAATTTTATCTTTGAAGAAGTTCATCAAATAAAATATCTAATATATATACCCTCCGTAGGGAGCATCACCGTATCATGAAGTCGAGGTATATATATAATTTTATTATTGAACTAACAATGGAGCCCATGGGAAAAATTATCTTGAATTTTCCCTTTCCCACTCAATATTTTAAAATTGATTTTTCCTTTTTAAAACATACATATTGTTAATTGCATGCTTCCTATAATATTATCTAGATGATATCCAATATTATTAAGCATAAGCAAATTACAAACAATATAATGAAATTCATAATTAATGAATGACATGTATCATTATGCATAGAGTGGCACTACCTATTCTATATGACATGTTATCATGGCATGTGAACATCCAAAAACATAACATAGAGAAAAAACAATTAAATAATCTTAATTCATGGCTTTCCTAATAATGAAAAATACATTAACCCTAAGCCTAATCTTCATTGGGCTTCTTGTCAATGTCCATCTTCCACAAGCTTGTCTTTGTTAATGGACTAGGGGAAATTGGGCTTTTAAAATTTATAATTGGTCCAATTTTATTTTTGAAAAGAAATAAATAAATATTTTTTTTTTTGATTAAATAAAACTTTTAGACCAAAAATAAATTTAATGTATTTAATTTTATCTATGCATTTTTAATCCATTAAGCCCAATTGAAATTGAGCCTAAAACTAGGATTCACTAAGCCCAAAATCATTTTTGAACTTAAATGCAAAAAATTAAAACGTTTATGCCCAAAGAAAAACTTATGAAACCATAGGGCCCTTCATGATAAAAACTATGAAACCCTAAAATCATATTTTTCTTTCCCCAGCCGCCATCTCCAAAACGGCAGTGACTGTTCACGCATCTCCGACGCCGATTTAACTGCCGCCGTCACGCCGGAAACGCACCAATCAACGGAATCCGCGAGCTGCACGCCATTATCCCTCACGCTGCACGCAGTTGGCGCTGGCTCCCGTTGCAACATCTAGCCGCGCGCGCTGCTGCTGCTGGCCACAGCGCGTTCTGCGTGCTGGAAGCACGCACGCGGCTTGCAGCGCGCACGCGGCAACTGCTGGGCGTGCAGCGTGCGTTGCTGCCCACGCAGGCCGCGCGCTGTTCGCGCAGCAGCGCGTGCTGCAGGCCGCTGTTTCTGAAATTTCCGGCCTCCATGCTCCGATCTTAAAAATCCGAGATTATTTTACAAATTTCCTATGCCAATTTTGGCTTACAAAATTTCTATTATGAAAAATAAATCAAGAGGGAATTATGGTGATAATAAACCACCCCTCTTGTTACAGATCCAAACGGAAAAATACAACGGAAAATCTAACCATGAATTAAGACAAATCAAAACATGCTTTATTCATATATTAAACAATAAATATATATCTAAATAAATTGTGCCACTCTAATACATAAATTTCAAGAATGATTTCATACGAAATTCTTATATATTAATATGAGATGACTCTGATACCAATTGTTGGGGAAAAATTAAGTTTTTAAAATTTTTATAAAACATTTTTAATGACCGTTCTCATATAATATATAAGAACACGTAATCTAGAAATCGTACCTTGAAAATCCGAGTTGGCTTTTTCCGCTGAAGTGATTTAGGCTCCTGGATCACGATCTGCCACCACCACTCCTGTTAGATCACGATCCGCCACCACCACGCCTGTTAGATCACGATCCGTCACCACCACGCTTGTTGGATCACGAACTGTCACCAATGATCTTCCAAGTTATGACTCAGGTTCGATCTGCACTTGACGTGTGGGCGCCTTTATCACTACCAAAGCAACTAGCACGAGAAAATTTTTCTCTCAACAATAGAGAGAAAAATCTTATTCTCAGATTTGTATAAAGTGGCCTCTCTTTTTCTGTTGAGAAAATAAGCCTTTTATATCTCCCTTTAGTGAAACCCTAGGCTCCAAATTAAACTCACGTTATTTACTTTTCCAATAGGGGACCCACCTTGTAAAATAACATAAGGCCCCTTATACAAAAGCTAATTAAATAGAGCCTCCCACTAAATGATATATTTAGGCTTTTGACCCAAATTGCTAGTTATCTTGCTTATTAGTCCAGTAGTGGTGCAGTCAATTAAATGAGCTAACCCGGGGATCATTTGGGAACATACAATAGTGGCTACAATAATTAGGCCTGTAATTAAACTAGCTCAATTATTTAATTCCAAATCTACTCCACTAAAAGATTGGAACTGACTTCCATAATTGTATGCTCGAATAATAATTCGTCCCAAGCCACATTGATTTCTTTACTGCACAATCCTTTGTACCACATCGTTAATTAAATTGATATCTCAACTGTCCAATCAATTTAATAACATCTTATTCCTTGATCCTTACTGGTTTTCTCTAATGATCATTTTCAACATACTAAATATGTTGACACACTCTGGCCAGAGAATTCTATGATCAAGTGCCGAAAACCTATCAAGAGATGTGTTGTACAAATTCTATATTGTTAATCTATAACTCCAATACTCATAATTGCTCCCACCAAGATACCGGGTAATCTTGACCACAATGATGTGTCGTGCCCATTGGTAACTCAAATGGAATAACAATCACAATCATGAAATCATAATTAACTCAAGATTAAGATTACAGTAAAATCAATGCCTATGAGATTTAATAAGTCTGACAGTTATTACAAAGTTAATTAAATCTCATATGTGATCCAGTTCAATGTAGTCGTACTACATAAATTCATACATGATTAAGACAAATCATTCAATGAATTTATTACAGTTTATACCTAAATAAAGTGCCCAACTTTATTTATCAACTGCGAACTAAATTTATTTAATCATAAGATAACTTGTACTTATGTCTTCTGTGAATCCACATGGTGATCACATAAATACATATAATATGATTAAATGGACTTTAATACAAATATAAATGCAATTAAGATATTTGAATAAAATACCTCATTAATTTTATTAATCAGAAAAAAATGTTTATTACAATTAAATAAACACATATGCTTTTAAAGAGCATAATTTCCCAACAGATATATCTCTAGAAGATGAGAAGGATATGGAGTTGGTTTGTGAGACAGCCGGTTGAGTAAGGCTTCCCATCTTTTCCTTTATATATATATATATAAATATATATTTTAATGCCTATTTCTATAATGTTTTAGAATGCCCAAGGGGCTGGCTCACGAAAATTTGATAGTGCTTTTGTGTCTCTGACAAAGACTTATAATCCGACCATGGTTATCCTATTGGAACCGAGAATTAGTGGGATAGAGCGAATGAATTCATTAAGAAGAGTGTTTTTGTTAAATCTCACAGGGTGGAAGCAATTGATTACTCTAGGGGAATTTGGCTTTTGTGGAGAGATTTGCTGGATGTCGAAGTGGTTTTCAATCATAAGCAATTTATTCATTTTAGAATTATCAATAATAGTGGCATTCTATCATGGATAAATACTGTTTATGCAAGTCTTCTTCACACTAATAAACAAATCCTTCGGGACCATCTTGGAAGACTAGCCATCAACATTCGAGGACCTTGGCTCATTGGTGGTGATTTCAATGCTATCCTTTATGCTTCGGAAAAGAGAGGTGGTTCCTCACATAGAAGTGGGATTTGTAGAAGTTTTTTGAACTAATTCCACTCAAGTAATTTGTACGGGTCCTAGATTCACTTGGTCTTGTGGCCTCTCTTCAAATGGCTAGTTAGAGCAATGTGCAATGAGGTTTGGCTGAATAAATTTGCCGATAGCTTTGTGCTTCATTTACCGAAAATTCAGTCAGACCATAGACCGGTCTTAGTTTGTTTTGATAAAGAAAAGTGAAGGGATCAAGGGCAGAGATCGTTTCGATTTTTGGCGATTTGGCTTACTTACAAAGATTTTGATAAGTTTTTTTACTTCGAATTGGAATCCTATAGAACCTTAGCTCCAATCGGCCCTTTCTTTCACTAGTAATGTCTCTCACTAGAACAAAAATTCATTTGGTAATATCTTCCAAAGGAAAAGAAGGGTGGCTTGCATTGGTGGTATTTAAAAAACTCTTGAGAGCTATACTACAAATGGGCTTATTCGTCTTGAATTAAAATTGAAAAGAGAACTTGAAGCAATTCTTACTCAAGAAGAGTTGCTTTGGAAGCAGAAGTCTAGGAAAGATTGGATTATGCATGGCAATAGAAACACGACCTTCTTTCACCAAAAGACATTGACTAGAAGAATGAGGAACATGATTATGGCTATTAAAGATGAAAATGGACAATGGTTGTATGACTTTGAAGCTACCCAAAGACATACTATACAGTTATTTTCCAAGTTACATACTAAGGATAACATCTCTCCTTAACACTACCATATTCGGGAAATTTTTCCAATGATTGATGAAGATAGTTTGTCTTTCTTACAAGGGCCTATAGATGAAGTTGAAATTAAAAACACTATTTTTAGTATGAAGCCCTTAAAATCCACAGGGATTGATGGTTTGCACGCCATTGTTTATCAATCCCAGTGGGGTGTGCGATGTGAGCCCCATAATCAAACTTTGAAATCTACGCTTAATTTGAAGTTTCAACTTCCCATGAAAGTTATAAACATATTTAAGAAAAAAAATCTTGATCCAATGCTTAAGAAAACATGAACCAGAGGCATAGAGAATGATATTGACGCCACACTCAAGATGTAGATGAGAAGGTGAGTGATAAGTCTAGATTTGAAACTCCACAAGAATGCAAATTCTTAATAAGTTCACTAGTTCTCAACAGAACCAAAGAAATAATAATTTTTTCAAATTCAAATATCATTAATCTCTAATTGTCTTACATAGCAAGTTTACTGAGTTTATATAGTCTAACAGAAACTCAAGATCCTAAAAATACAAATGGAAACATTGGAACAACCCTCCAAGTATAGGTTTGTCAAAGGATGCTTCAAAAGTCTTCACCAACCCACCATTAATAATGCTAGTCATTGACAAACTTAATGCTAGCCTACCATAATTAATGCTATCATTGACAAACTTAATGTTAACCCACCATAATTGATGGTAGGCTTACCTTACACGTTGATAAACTTGGAACAAAACAAACAATGAAGTTGAATAAACAAAGGAGTCGTTGGAAATCTCAAGTCTAAATAAGTTGTAATAAATTGATCATAACTCCTTCTCGAGAACTCCAAATATAGCTCTGTAAATTGCATTGGAAAGCTAACTTAATTATCTTTCCAACGGTATATACCTTGCACGTTAGGTCTAGCTCAATCAATACCAGTTTTATTCCAAATATGCCCTTCTGCATTGGATCCAAATTGTGTATTTTGCTGCCCAATAGCTTGAATAATGGCAACAATGCCTTGTCTTCTCTCCAAGCCCAATTCATGATGTCTTGAATCTCAAATTGCATTTTCAGTCCACATTTTCTCAATTAATCCATTTAAAACAGCTTGCATCTTTTTGGCTCAAAGGATCACTTAAAGCTTTAATGGTATTCCCTTAATGGTTCTCATCAGTGTGGTTGGGCCTTCTCTTTGTCGATTTATTAAGAGCATCTTCTGTCATGGTAGAGTTCCTCCAGAGATTAATAGAACCTCATTAATCCTGATTCCAAAAAATGATCATCCTCAGACTTTAAAAATGTATCGCCCCATTAGTTTATGTTCAATGGTGTATAAGATAGTCACCAAGATTATTGCGAACAGACTAAAAATGATCTTATCTCATCTTGCTAGTCCTCAACAAACAAGTTTTGTCTCGGGACGTCACATAACTGAGAACACTGTTATTGCTCAGGAGGTTATTTACTCTATGCGACGGAAAACTGGTAAGAGGGGGCAAATGATAATTAAAGTGGTCTTAGAAAAGGCCTATGACAAAATAACGTGGAGTTTCATCCATGACACGCTACTGGAGGCAGCAATTTCTTTTGACTTAGTTCAATTCATCATGGATTGTATTACTCATGTTAAGATGAATGTTTTATGGGAGGGGGAGATGACCGAGGATTTTTTGCCATCCAGGGGAATTGGGCAGGGGGATCATATTTCCCCATATATTTTTGTTTTGTGCATAGAGAGACTCAGCCATGGCATCTTTCACGTTGTAAATATGGGAGACCAATGAGCCTTGTTCGAAATGAAACCCCTCTCACTTATCTATTTTTTGCTGATCCCCTACTTGCTGAGGCAACTTGTGATCAAGCTAGAGTTATTTGGTCTGTCCTTGATGCTTTCTGTGCAAGTTCAGGTGCCAAGGTCAACAAGGATAAAACTTAGATTATTTTCTCTAAGAATGTTAAAGCAGACAAGGCTAAACATATAGGTGAACTGCTTGGGTTTTCTCTAACAAATGATCTGGGAACTTATCTTGGAATGCCCCTCCTACGCACTAGAGTCTTAAAGCGTACTTATTAGAGCATTATTGACAAGGTTGAGCAATGCCACTCCGGGTCGATTGCCACTCATTTATCCTTAGTAGGAAAAGTAACTCTTGTCCAGTTAGTGTTGCAAACTATTGTTATCTATGCAATACAAACACAAAATCTGCCTGCTAGTGTTAAAAGAAAAATTGACCAAGCTTGCAGAAATTTATTTGGAGCGGTGCTAATAATCAGAGGAAGATGAGCCTTATTAGTTGGGAGAGGATTTGTCGACCTAAATTTTGTGGTAGATTGGATTTTAAGAACCTGGACGTAATGAATCAAGCTTTGTTGATGAAAGTAGGCTAGAACCTAGTCGTCAATCCAAAAAGTTTGTGGTCCCAGGTGTTGCTTACGAAATATTGCGTGAACTAGGAGAATTTGCCACATGAGTTGCCAACCAGATGTGGTTCTTACCTTTGGAAGTCTATTAGGCGAGTTTGGAATGATGTAAAGAGGGGGATTTGGTGGAATGTTGGGGATGGTAAGACGGTTCGCTTCTAGTGGGATTGTTGGGTGATTAAAAATCAACCATTGATCAACTATGCTATTGCTCCAGTTGGATTTTGTTGATAATGCTGGCAATTGGCTGTGGGAGAGCTTTAGTTTTTTATTACCACATAATATCTTTATGAGGATTGGTTCCTATAAGCCTCCTTCGGTAGATGATGGTGCTGACCAAGTTTTCTGGGCTTAATCAACAAAAGGGTATTTTACTGTGAAGTCGGCTTACAATGCTAGTGGGGAGAAGAAGCTATAAAGTATTGCATGGAGCTGGAAAGACCCCTTAGAGCATTTGTTTTTTCATTTGGTTGGTGTCGCATGATAGACTAAAATCAGGAGTTGAATTTCAAGGCATCATTTGCTAGTGAATTACAGTTGTGATCAATGTGGCCCAACTTTTGAGAATACGATACAAGTGCTTCGAGACTGTGTTATCGTGAAAAAAGTCTAGAATAGCATAATTCCTAGAAGTTTTCGTCCCTAGTTTTACATGCTTGATCTAAAGGACTGGATGTGTCAAAATTTACTAAGCAAAGGACAGATAGACTCGATTATTGGCTGGAATATTTTATTTGGAGATGTTATTTGGCGTATGTGGTTATGGAGGAATCAATTTCTATTCCATCAACGATCTATGGAAAGTGTAAGCATATTATAAGATATAAAAGTCAAAGCTGAGGAAATTCATAACCTTAACAGCTCATCTTTGGTTGTAGAGACCACGAAAATCGAGAGATGGATCACCTGGAAGTTACCTATCTAGCCCTAGTGTACACTGAATATAGACAGAGTAAGAAAGGAAATGGGGGCATTATGTGCTGGAGGCCTTATTCGCAACTACCATGGCATGCGATTCACTAGCTTTGGCTTCAACATAGGTTTCTGTTCAATTATTGTAGCAGAACTTTAGGGCCGTTACCAAGGGCTAGTTTTAGCATGGCAACATGGTGTTTGGTATTTGCATGTGGAAGTGGATAGCCACTGTGTTGTTCAAATGGTAAACAGCCAGATGGATTGCATCAATGAGTATACCCCCTAATTCGTTCCATCAGAAATCTCATCAAGCAAAATTGGGTTATAACCATCAACCACATATATCGCGAGGCTAATTTTGTAGCGGACTTCCTAACAAATTATGCCTTGGAGTTGCCCTTAGGTTAGCATCTTTTTCTAATCCCCCTCCGAGGGTTGTTAATCTTATTGCAAATGATTTGAATGGGATTGGTTACTCCCGATATGTGTTGCCTTAACTCTTTGTAGAGCCATTCTCTTATTAAAGAAAGGGGTAATTATCCATCGACCACCTGTTTTTTTCTAATTTTTTCAAAAATACACAATTTTTTTTTTGCAGCGCTCCACCTGAAGTTAACATTTTTTTTTCACTGGTCCACTCCCATTATAACATTGTTAGAACTTTGCTGACATCATAAGGATAAATTTGTTATTTCACAACTACATTGTTTGAAGACAGAAGTGGACATGTGCAAAACAATATAACTTTAAGTGGATTTCAGCCAAAACAAAAAATTAAGAAATGTGTATTTTTCAAAAAATGCGAAAAAAAAGGTGGTTGGTGGATAATTAGTCTTTTATATTTGGGGGTAAAAAAGTCATTTATAAGTATTCCGTTAGTTCTCTTAACATTTTGAAGACGGAAGTGGACAAATGTAAAATAATATAACTTCGAGTGGAGTTCAGCAAAAAAAAATTAAAAATTGTGTATTTTTTAAAAAGTGCGAAAAAATAGGTGGTCGGTGGATAATTGCCCTAAAAAAAAGAATAATTTTTTTCCTATTATAAAAAAATTTCATCCCAATTTAGACAAGTTATAAATAAGAATGAATTCTATATTGTAACAAATTATAATTTTTTAAGATATGTCTTAAAAAACTTACCTTCACATGGTAATAATTATGTGTAGATTGGAAAAAAAATATATGCTATGTTATTTTAATGGCTTAAGATAGAATAAAATATTTGTTTTAAGGTTGTTTGGAATAATGATTTATTCTTTAGACTTTTCAAATAACTTTGCATATTCTCAACACTACAAAGATATATGTACTAGTTTTTTGAAATTTGTCTATTTCTTTTACATATTAGACTTGATATCGTCTATTAATTAAATATCCATTGATGAGAATCATGTTGATAAAGCTTCACAAAATCCATTGAGTATCCCTGGAGGTTCAATGATAAGAGTAAGAACCAAGAAAATAGAGGAAGTATTGAGATTTGATAAGTGTAAATTTTCTCTATATTTTACTATTAATTTCTCTATTTTTTTTCTTGTTTTGGTTTTAAATATTCTAATTATTTTAGTAAATTTTTGGTTTAGTTATTTTATTGAATTATATTTCATCATGTTGACTGTTGTCTTAGTTTTTATTTTATTATTCTAGATTTTATCCTGAATTTAATATTTGATAGTTACTTTTAATTTTTATTTTAAATTACATTAGTAAATAGAGAATTAATTGGAGATTATGAATAAAACAAGGCATGAAGAAGTTCAATTTAGGAAGTAATCAAGATTAAATTGGAAATCAATTGAAAGACAAGAGAAAATAAAGTCAAGAACCCGTGGCCAACAAGAATTTGAAGAACAAAATTGGAAGTCAATTTCCTCAAGTTTCAAATGGACATGCATTATTGGAAAATAAACAATTTACTTGGGCAATTGCAGGTGCATGGCAATAAAAAAAAGAAAAAGAGGAATGGAAGTCCTAATATGATTCTAAGTGGAGAGCACGTGTCAAGACTAATAAAAAAATATTCAAAAACCAAGTCTTTTGGCTTTAGAATTGGAAAGAGTCGGTGGCCAATTATGGGCATTATATAAAGGCCATCAATTGAAGGCTGCTAGAGAGAGAACGGAAAAAAAAACCCAAGTAGCTACAAGAAGAAAAGAAAAAAGAGGAGTAAGTTGCACAAAATCTGAGAGCAGAATCAACGTTTTGGATTAGTCTCCATAATTGGTTTTATCAACTCTCTTATTCTTAATCTCTATAACTGGTTTTATCAACTCTCTTATTTCCAATTCAATCATGTTACGTTAAATTTTCTATTTGGTTGGGAGTAAATTCAAAACCCTAAACATGATATATAATTAATATTCAATTTCCATCGTTCAATTTATTTAATTCAAATTGTTTATGTTCTTCTATAATTAATGTTTATGATTTTATTTTTTTCTTATTTGAGTGGCCAATTAGATAGGAATTGAATAAATTCTATTACTAGATTAAAATACTTGATCTATAATTGTGTCGATATTTTAATCATTAGTAGAAAATTGAAATCACTTATTTCAATTTGGAGAACATAATGTGGATTAAATAATCCGAGCTTGTGTTTATAGCCTAGATCAACCTAATTTCTTTCTCTATTTAATGCTTAATTTAAAGAGCTTGTCTTAAATTATTTAATGGTTAGAGATTAGGTGAAGAACTTGTTTGCCTAACGACACATTAAGAAAAGGTAGAGATTAACGGAGCTTATTATTATCTAAGGTTGATAGTTTCAATAGAAATTGATGATAGAATAAATATATTGATTATATGCATGTTTGGTGGTGGCGAATGATTCTTTATCCAAAGTTTTCATCATTATTATTTCCTTCTCCTTTAATTAGAATTTTTATTAAATTATTATTTTCGTAGTTTTACTTTCTTTATTTCTTGCTATTTAGTTAAATATTCATAAACCCCCCCATTTATTTATAGTTATTATTATTACTACTACTATTACTACTATTATTACTACTACTGTTATTACTTTATTTTAAGTGTTTGTTTTAGAGTTGATAATAATACAACTAGCATAGTTTTCATGGGATCGATCCTTACTCGCTCTGAACTAGTTGTTTATATCACTAGTAAGGCTTTAAATTTGGTGTACCATAACGACATTACCAAGGATATCTCAAATTCATGCCTTATATAAGACACTAATCTACTAAAAATAAGTATTCAAGATAGTAAATGCTTTGTCAATATTATCCAAGCTTCTAATTTTGATTGGGAGTGACTTGCATGAAGAATAAACCAGGCTTTATCAAATTAGGAAGAAAAATTAGGCAAAATCTTTATTTCCTATTGTGTTTTGAAAACAAGATCTTTTATTTCCTTTTTATTTTATAATCTTTTATTTCTTTTTCATCTTAGGTTATATTTAGTGAAAATAAACACATGTAACACTATTGCAAATTTCTCTTTAGTTCTTCAAAGAACCTTCAGAATTTATCAAGATTTTGCCTTGTGGCATTCTTTCTTAACTTATCAGTCATAATCTTTCTCTTCTTTCTTGAGTGTGGCATTAACCCTAGATTTCTTATACCATTGGTTCTTATCTTTATGGATAAAGGGTAAAGGTCTTAATTTTATAATTGTTTGAATATGAATTAGAACGATTCGTGGCAAAAGAACCTCATTGAGTTCAGGGTCTCACTTATCTCTATGAGGTTCACATCAATTGGTATAAGAGCTTAGGTTCTAAATTAGTTTTGATCTATTATGAGTTTATTTAGTATTTATAGTTCCGCATAATCTTGTGTCTTAATTTTTTTGAATCCATAAACCTATCTGTGTTAATTCTTCTTTTCCCCCAACTTTGTCCTAATTTTTTGAATCCATAAGCCTATCTACGTTAATTCTTCTTTTCCCTAACTTTGCCCTAATCCTTGAAGTTATGTTCTTTCTCATTAAAAAAAAAAAAAGTTCTAGAAACCAATTGAATTTAAAAAGTGGCTAGCTATTCAAGTCTCTACAATTTAACTAAAGAAGAAAGGGCAATTCTTATTGCATCAAGACTTATATTCTTCTTTGTCTTTCTTTGTTTAATTTCTGATTCTTAGTGAACCGGATGATGATCCTATGCCACCTTTGGAGGATGCTAATAATGGTGTTGAGTATCATGTTGATGGTAAATTAATGGTTACTAGGCATGCTCTCAACATGCAAGTAAAAGAAGATGCAGAGGTACAATGTGATAACATCTTTCATACTAGATGCCACATCAAAGATAAGGTATGTAGTATGATAATTGATGGTGGAAGTTGTACTAATGTAGCTGGCATTAGTTTAATTGAAAATTTGAATTTGAAAATTTTGAAACATCTTAGGTCATATAAGCTACAATGGCTGAATGATTGTGGGGGAGTTAAAGTAAATAAACAAGTGATGGTTTCATTCTCTATTGGGAGATATGGGGATTAGGTCCTATGTGATGTAGTACCCATGCATGCTGGACACATTCTTTTAGGGCGACCTTGGCAATATGATAGGCGTGTGACACATGATGGTTGCTTAAGTACATATTCTTTTGTAATGAATTAAAAAAAATCACTCTTGTACCTTTAACACCTAGACAAATGTATGAGGATCAAATGTCAATGCAAAAAGAGAGTAATACAAAAAAAGGAAAATAAGAGTACAAAAGAAAGAGAGATTAAGAGAAAAACAAGTGGAAAGATAGAAAAAAAATGAGAATATTGTTAAGAGAAAAGAGAGGCAGCAGGTGAATTTGTTTGCAAAAGAGAGCGAGGTTAAGAAGGCTTTCTTTTCAAAATAGCCTATCATTGTACTTTTCTGCAAAGAGGCTTGTTTACATACTAATGAACTTAATGCTTCTTTGCCTAGTGCTATTGTGACTCTTTTGTAGGACTTTGAAGATGTGTTTCAAAATGAAGTTCCTAATGGTTTGCCACCTAATAGGGGAATTGAGCTTCAAATAGACCGTATAAAATCAATCCCGATGAGACAAAGGAGCTTTAAAGGAAAGTTGAAGAACTCTTAGCAAATGGATATGCGAGGGGGAGCATGTGTCCATGTACGGTACCGGTTCTACTATTACCCAAAAAATGGAACACGGAAGATGTTCGTTGACTGTCATGCAATCAATAAAATCACTGTAAAGTATAGACATCCTATTCTTAGACTTGATGACATGATTGATGAATTGCATGGTTCTTGTGTGTTTAGTAAAATTAATCTTAAAAGTGGATATCATCATATTAGGATTAGAGAGGAGATGAGTGAAAAACTACCTTTAAAAAAAATATGGTTTATATAAGTCGTTAGTGGTGCCATTTGGGTTATCTAATGCACTTACCACTTTTATGAGGTTAATAAACCATGTTTTGTGTGCTTTTATTAGTAAGTTTGTAGTTGTCTATTTTGATGATATTTTGATCTATAGTAAAAGTCTAGATGACTAAATTGAGCGTTTGCAAAGTGTATTGATTGTTTTAAGGAAAGAAAAGTTGTATGCTAATTTGAAGAAGTGTTCTTTTTATACAAATTAGATTGTTTTTCTTGGTTATGTTGTAAGTGCCAAAGGAATTGAGGTTGATGAAGAGAAGGTAAAGGCTATTAAAGAGTGGCCTACACCTAAAAGTGTAAATGATGTAAGAAGTTTTCATGGTTTGGCTAGTTTTTATAGAAGATTTGTGAAAGATTTTAGCACCCATGCTGCATCATTAACTGAAAATGTAAAGAAACATGTGGGATTTAAGTGGGGTAGTGAACAAGAAATGACATTTAATCTAATCAATGAGAAATTGGTTTCTGCACCATTACTTGCTTTACCTGATTTTGATAAAACTTTTAAAATTGAGTACGATGCTTCAGGGATAGGTATTGGAGCTATTTTGATGCAATAAGGGCATCCAATTGCCTATTTTAGTGAGAATTTGAATGGAGCAACCCTAAATTATCCTACTTGTGACAAGGAGATGTATGCATTGGTAAGAGTATTGGAAACTTGGCAACATTATCTTCTACCTAAAGAGTTTGTTATGTTGTACGTGGCGTTGTTCTACCTAGGAATGACGATGCAAGATCGTCCTTTGGCCCCGTTTCAGACTTATAACTGCTGAATATTTAGGCCGCATCCATTGGTTTCCAGCCGATATACACTTATCCACCAAATACCAAATCCGAAATTCATTTAGTGAAAAGAGTTTTTCACGATACCACCCGAAAACACGGCACGCATGGCCTTTAAAAAGGGTGAACGTTGTGAGAAAACAATTTTGCTGGATAAAAATCGGTTTTGGGGGATAAAACAGGACCTTTCTGATGCACAGGATCCTCAAGCGAGGCAAGTGCAGAGCATACTCAGATTTGAAATGGAGGTGAGCGTATCATTTATAACTCAACTAAAATCTTTGATTCCTAGAAGAGAGAGAGAGCTTTTAGGGAAACATTATTGTGAAACTTAAGCTTTTATTTTCGAAAATTGGCTCCCTTACAACTGAGACCAAAGGTGCTTTATATAGAGGATAATTGAGAACAGGACCTCTCGAATGATCATGACACGTAGCACACCTTGGTGGAAAGTAAGCCAATCATGACTTTTACAAAAGACAAGCACGAAAGTAAAGCATACTTACATGGACTCTTGACAAAAGTCAAGTATACTGACATAGACTCGTAATAAAGGGAAAGCATGCCGACAGAGACTTTTATTAAAACAAAGCATGCCTAGAAAGACTAAAAATAAAGCAGACCGACATAGACTTTGAACACATTGTTGCATGAAAAGTGGAGGGAAAGCGACAAAGTGATATTATGGTGTGGACGGATAACGCCTTGGTGACACGTCTCCTGTGTCTTTTTCATATTGTCGCTTGTGTCGACGTCGTTGTCGCTTGTCAAGATACTCCTCGGCTTGTAGAAACTTTTCTTCATCAGCTTCAGATATGGGCTGTAAAGAAGAATGGGGAGTATCAGCAGGGAGGAGAGACTGAAAGTCTTCCCATGGGTCCTGAGCGTCTTGGAATAAGACATTTGTGTAGTCAGGACGTTGTTCCATAACAAGAATGCCCTTAGGACTTGAACTTGAACCTGGAATACAGCCTTGTGTTTTTGGGATGATTTCAAGGGTGTGTGATGGTCCAATGGAGGTGTGGTGAATATTTGTAGCAGGTGGAGGAACATTGTTGAGTTCCATGAGATAGGCTTTGAGGGCTGAAGTAACTGTGGTATCATGGATGAAGGTATATGGATGAGAGTAAGTTTTCCATTCATATGCCATGTCCTGTGTCCAGTAATCTCTTGTTTCCGGATGTTGAAAATATGGCCGGTGGACAATGAAAGCTGTGGTCCACATGTTGGCTTCTTGTTCAGGCATTTTGTCTAGGCCATGAAAGGTAAATAATTGTTGGAGTTGCTGGCGCCACCAAGTGAGGGGAGAATACCATTCAAAGAGAGTCCATAAGAGGTCTGGGGAGAACTCTGGAGTGGTAAGGTGAGTCAGGACTGGTTTAATGGGAAAAACTAGCTTTGTAGCATACAAGGTGGTGAGACACCACATGTACCAAAGCTCATCTTCGGAGATTGTGAGGGAGGACAGAGTGAGACCTGTGAGAAATAAGTGTTCCATGCAAAGGTTAGGAAAGCGGTCAGGGTTTTTAGTTTGGACATTAAAGAAATACCGATAGAGAAACTTCTTTGCAAAATCTTGTAATTGGGAGGCTGATTGGAAAGAAATGTTCATGGGGAAATTTCTCTGGTTAAGAGCCTTGAAGGGAAGCTGGCGATTCATTGCTATAACTGGAATGGTGTCAATTGAAGAGATGAGGGCAGGTTTATTTATAGATGGACGGGTGAGGAAGTCTGGAATGAGATTTTGGTTGCCTTTGATATGTTGAACAGTGAAATCATACTTAGCAAACCAAGTTTTGAGGCTGAGTAATTGCTTGTCAGGTAGCAATTTGTTCTTGAAGTCAAAGATTCGGGGAAAAGAAGAATTATCCATGTTGATGAGGAACTTGTGGCTGATGAGATGAAATTCAAACTTTTTAATCCCATATTTGACTGCGAGAATTTCCTTGTAGATCACATGGTAGTTCTTTTCAGAGTCTTTAAATTGGCCGCTTGCATGTGCACAGAAATGACGCACGCCATCAATGTCTTCAAGAAGAATGGCACTCCAATAATCATCACTGGCATCAGTCTGGAGGATGCGTTGTCCATTTGTGGGAATTCGGAGAGGAGGAGGTGATTGAGCGATCACCTTTAGTTGCTTGACAGCTTCTGTCTGAGCTGGGCCCCATGGAGGGCACTGTTTTTTGAGCATGCAAGACAGTTGGCTGGTGTGAACCGCAACTTTGGGGATAAAGTCACGGACATAGTTGACAATCCCAAGAAATTGTTGTATCTGCTTTCGATTGAGATTTGTGTCCGGAAACTTTAATAATTCAACTGCAATGTGGGGACCAGGCTGATACTGACCATCTTTAATCACCATGCCAAGAAAGTCAATAGATTCCTTGCCTATGCTGCTTTTCTTTTCGGAAAGCATGATGCCATGTGCCTGCACAATATGAAAGAAATCCAAAAGGAGCTTCTGGTGGCTCTCATGGTCAGAGGAAAACAACAAAATATCATCAATGTAGACCAATGCATTATGGAGAATAGGGCTGAAGATTTTTGTCATGGCTTTTTGAAATAAGGAAGGAGCGACTTTGAGACCAAAAGGCATGACTGTCCATTGGTAATGGGCATCAGGGATGCAGAAGGCAGTTTTGTGACGATCACTTGGTGAAATACCAAGTTGCCAAAAACCAGCTTTTAAATCAAACTTAGAGAAGATACGGGCCCCTTGGAGATGGACAAACAAGGTTTGAATTTTTGGAAGGGGAAACTTATCATCTTTAAGAAAGGAATTAAGTGGCTGGTAGTCAATCACTAATCTCTTTTTCCCACGAACTAATTCAGATCGTTTTTCAACATAAAAGGCTTGACAAGCCCAATCTGAATCAGTAGACTCAATAAGACCTTGTTGAAGTAATTGAGAACATTCTTGTTTAGCAAGCAAGAGGTCTGAAGGAGACATACCCGGGTGTGAGGCTTTGGTGGGGTTGATGTCTTCGTTGAGTTTGAAAGGAAGGTGAATGAAAAATTGTTCATTTTTCCAAAGAGGTGAAGGATGATGGAATTGGGAATGGTTTTCGGGACAGTAGTCTAAGAACTTTTGTGAGATGTGACTATATGGAGATGGTGTTTCAGAGAGTGTATACAGACGTAGGGTATCTGTATAAGGCATGAACATCTGTTTGTAGCGAACTCCAGAACTAGTGAGGAATAGGTTTTTAACTAGATGAAGAATGTCAAAACCTATGAGCAAATCTTTATCAGGGAGTTTGGAAGCTACAATCTTTTTCCAAATTATGCAATTCAGAAAGAATTGAATACCAATGGGTTTTTTGGTAATCAAGGTGGTTTCAAAGGTTTCACCATTAACTGCCCTGAAAAGCTTAGAGTGAGGTTCCCAATAATTTGATGGAAGAACAGAAGGATCAATCATACTAGTATCTGCACCAGTGTCAATAAACCCAATAACAGGAACAGGTTTATGGAATTTGGAAGGAAGAATGGACATCTTGAGAGAAGGACGAGGGATTGTGGAAACATGATTAACAGTCTGAACGGTGGAGATGACTGAAATATCTTCAGAGTCAGAAGATTCAGCAATGAGGAAGGCAGTTTGGTCATCTTGTATGGATTGTTCGGAAAAATTGGATTCAACATCCTCATTCTCAAATAACAAGGAAGAATGTTCAAGATGTTGGATAAGACGAACAGCTTTGGCTGATTTGTTGGGACAATTGAGGGCAAAGTGACCGCGTTTCTTGCAAATGAAACAACGGTTGGATTTTTTCTTTCGGTATTGAGAAACATCTTTCTTTCGGAAATACCGGAAAGGTTTTTTGGAGGAGGATTTTTTGTGGAAGTGTTTCTGAAAGTGTTTTTTCTTTTTGGGTGAGCAAGTACACTTCTTGTCATCTTTACACTCAATTTTGAGGTGAGGTTTTCGACAAGCTTCAGAGAAGGGTTTTTTGTCTTCCATGAGATCTTTGAAGAATTCTTTCTGTTCACAGATCTTATCAAGAGATAACAAGGCCATTTGGAAAATCTTTCCCAGAGAGATATCAGCTATGCTCATATTTGTGGCTGTGAGTTTTCTTTGAAGATCAGGTTGGCGTTCAGAAGGAAGAGAGGCAATGAAGACATGTTTAAGAGATGGTTCATTGAACCCATTGAGCTTGTAGAAGAGAATACTCATTCTTTTGTAATGAGCATCCAAAAGATTTTTTTAAGAGAGCAACATTTCATCTGGTGGTACTCTTTTCTGTCAGCTTCAGTGGAAGCAGTCTTTTCACCGAGGAATTGCTCATGAATAATATTAAGGGTCGTACCAACCGGAGCTTCCATGAATTGGAGCTGTCTGTATTCGCCTAAGCTTTCTAGCCAGTCACGCAAAGAACCCATGGAACGGGCCATGAATTCACGAAGAACGGATTGAGATTGAGCATTGGGCTTGGTACTTTGGAGATCAATCCAAGCAGCAAATTCTTGAAGTCGAGCTGCCCATTTGTGACGGGGAATGTCATCAAATGTAAACCAAGATGCTGAAGATGGTTTGGTTGAATGTTCATGGACTGGTGGTGGTACTGGGTCTGTTTGAGAAGCTTGGTCAGAAGGGTTGTCCTCAACAATGGGTGTTGAAGTAGAGCCACTTGGATCTGCTGTTTCAGTGGCCATTAATATGCCTGTAATGTCAGCATATTCAGACTCAGAATCAGTGGAGGTATTGGATGAGTCATAGGAGGAGGATGACGAAGTTGGTGGTTCAGGCTCAGAAGAGTCAGAGGAATCTGAAGGTTGAGACTGGACAATATGATAATGATATTGATCCATTGGGCTTTTATCTTTTCTAGGATGGGCTTGTGGTGGTTCTTCTGGAGGGATGGTGGAAGTAGAGGGAGAGGTTGTGACCTTAGGACGTGGTTCGGAGATTTTAACGTTAGAACGTGGTTTTTTGGGTGAAGATAGTTGTGGAGTTGGTTGAAGGTGAGAGAAACCAAAGGGCTGATTATACATAGGTTGTGGAGGTCGAGATGGTGTATAGAAAGGTACAAAGGAGTCAAAGATTGGAGGTGATACTGGTGTAGGTTGAGATTGGGTGAAAAGAGAAGGTCGAATCTTTTCAGCATCAATTCTGGATAATTCAGCTTTGAGTTTTCGGATCTCAGATTCTTTTTTATTAAACTCTGGACCCCATATATGATTGGAAATCATTCGTCTGAGATCGGTGTCTAAGTCAGAAATTCGGTCTTGGAGATGGATATACATCTGATCTAAACGACTGCTGATGGAATCAACTTTGGTTTCAGTCTGGGAGACTTGAGTGGCAACACGGTCAATTTTCTTACCGAGTTGTTGGAGAGAATGGTTTTGAGCATTGGCATTTTTGGTTTGCCAATTCAAGACAGCTTCATATTGTTTTGGTTCTTCAGGTTGCCCAGAGGCTGTAACTGGAGATTGGACAAAAGGTTTTGAGGTAACACGGGTTTGTGGATCTGTTTGTTTTTCAAGAGGAGGAAAGGACTCTTCATAGGAGTGACTTGAAAACATAAGACAAGACCTGATTGGGTGAATAGGAGGTTTTGGATCCGATGGAGGTTGTGGAGGAAAGGAGTTGCAAGATGGTGGAGGATAAGAAGATTTTTTCTTTTTCTTTTTCGTTCTTCGCATGACTTCCAATTCTTCATCAACATCCGTATCATCCAAACAAGGACAATCTGGATTACACATATGGGCTTCAGGAACATCCCATAGGAAATGACCATTAAGTTTACCAGGATATACTGGATACCCTTCGGATGAAAAACCATGAATAGGAAGATTCTTTTCTTGACCAGTTTGAACTGCCGTAATCATAGCAATATAAGAGATCTGTGGACTGTCGGAAATGGGTTGAGTGTCAGGAGTTTGAAAAGACAGTTGAACTTGGCCATTTGGACGTCTGGTAAATGTAGCTTCTGTGGTTTGAACTGGTTCAGAATTTTGGTGAAAGTGCTCATAGTTGGTGAGCCATTCAAGAGGCATAAGTTTGAGCAGATCTTGTTTTGGAATTTGTTTGGGAATTTGGATGATGGTTGGGATTGTGTCTGTATCTGCCAATATCATCAAAGCGTCTGAAGTTGTGTATGGTGTAGGGAGATCTAGTGCATGATTTTGTAGTCGATACACTATTTGGTGATGCAGGGTTGCAATCTTGGATGTGGGTGTTTGTTCTGCTCCTTGAAGCTGGATCTGGACTTTAAGGGTTGTTGGAAGATTGGGATCCTCAAGAGAAAAGTTGAAATTGGGGTAAAATGTTAAGAGGACACTGCCAGCATGAAGTGTTGTCAAAACAGTTCCTATAACTGCATGTTGGTACTCCTTGAACCTGGTATCTAGGAGAGCAATCCTAGCTGTAACAGGTAAGCCTTTTCGACCATGAAGAGTGAGAATTAATCGTACACCACCAAGATGGAGGTGTGTGTAGCCTTCTCGTTTCCAGTTGGCGACGAGATCGGAAGGGATTTCCATGGTGACATATTGTTCACTCAGAGAGGCTTGTAAAGCACACTGATCCAGTCTAGAAGACTGAATATACTCTTTTGGGAGTGGTCTTTTAGTGGAGATGAGAGTGCGAATACTTCTAGTGAAAGAAGACTTCTGTTTGTAGAGGTTGTAAGGACTCATGAGGGGAAACTGGGACTCAGTGACTTGAGCAGATTCTGGAATATACGAATATTCAACAAGATTCTCGATTTTGGAGGTTATGTGTTTAGAGCATGATTTAGGGAGAGAGAGAGTAGAGGAAAGAGAAATAGGAGATGAAGATGATGTAGAAGCTGAAGATGTTTTTGTTTCCATGGTGAGAGAATCCTCTTCTAGGAGAGCAAAGAAGATTGGTCAAATTACTAATGATACCACCTCGACGTTGGGTATGGCTCTGATACCAGGTAAGTTGCATAAGAGACATGCCTAATGGGTTGAATTTATTGAGCCATTTCCTTATGTGATCAAATACAAGCAAGGTAAGGAGAATGTGGTGATTGATGCATTATTTAGATAGTTTGCATTTATCTCTACATTAAATGCAAAGTTGTTAGGATTTGAGTACATTAAATAATTATATGTTAATGTCCTGATTTTGCTAATGTATTTAATGCTTCTGAGAAAGTTGTATTTGGTAAGTTCTATAGGCATGATAGATTTTTATTTAGAGAGAATAAATTGTGTATGCCTCATAGTTCTTTGCGAGAATTGCTTGTTCGTGAAGCTCATATGAGAGGCTTAATGGGACATTTTGGCATTGCAATGACTTTAGATGTTTTAGAAGAACACTTCTTTTGGGCACATATGAAACGTGATGTTGAAAACATATGTGAGAAGTGTATCACTTATAAACATGCTAACTCTAGAGTTTTACTCCATGGATTGTATAATCCTTTACCCATACCCAGCGAACCTTCGATTGATTTTCTATGGACTTTGTTTTGGGTTTACCTATGTTTAAATGGAAAGGATTTTGTTTTTGTTGTTGTTGATAGGTTTTCAAAGATAGCACATTTTATTCCATGTCACAAAACTGATGACGCAGCAAACATAGATAATTTTTTTTCAAGGAAATAATTTGATTGCATGGAGTACCAAGGAGCATGGTTTCAAATCAAGATGCTAAGTTCTTGAGCCACTTTTGGAAAACTTTGTGGGGTAAGTGGGGTACTAAACTTTTGTTTTTTTACTACTTGTTATCCACAAACTGATGGAGAAACTGAGGTTGTAAATCGAACCTTGTCTACTTTACTGCCTGTCATTATTCAAAAGAACTTGAAAACTTGGGAAGAATGTTTGTTGCATGTTGAATTTGCTTATAATAGAACTGTCCATTCAACTACTGAATTTTCACTATTTGAATTGCAGAAAGGGAAAATTCAGAATAAAACTGATACTGATTGAGATGGGACTGATGTACAAGCTATATACAGTTAAAAAGATAATTAAATTAACTTTCCAATACAATTTACAGAGCTAGATTTGGAGTTCTCTAAAGGGTGTTATTACCAATTTATTACAGCTTGTGCAGGCTTGGGAATTCCAACCACTCCTTTGTTTATTCAACTTCATTTCTTTGTTTTGTTTCAAGTTTGTCAATGTATTAGGTGTCTACCATAAATGATGGTGGGCTAGTATTAAGTTTGTCAATGACTAGTATTAATTATGTTAGGCTAGCATTAAGTTTGTCAATGACTAGCATTAATAATGGTGGGTTGGTAAGGCATCCTTTGACAAACCTATGCTTGGAGGGTTGTTCCAATTTTCCATTTGTTTTTTTAAGATCTTGGGTTTCTATTAGCCTATTTAAACTCAACCTTATTATGTAAGACAATTAGAGATGAATTTTATTTTGAATTTGAAAGATCATTCTTTCTTTGGTTCTTTTGAGAACTAGTAAACTTATCAAGAATTTGCATTCTTGTGGCATTCCAAAATAGACTTGCACTTACCTTCTCTTCTAAATCTTGAGTGTGGGGTCAATATCCTTATCTATTCCTCTGGTTCATTTTTTTTAAACATTGGGTCAAGGTTTTTATTTCACTTAAATCTATTTAGAACTTTCTTGGGAAGTTGAAACTTCAAATTAAGTGTAGAATTCAAAGTTTCATTGTGGGGTTCACTTTACTATATCAAAACATTGAGTTTATGATCACTAGGGTCTTTAACGGGGTTAAGAAAGTATCATTCCACCTTGATTAATGCTTGCTTGCCCTTGTTCTGAGCGGTCTTTATTAGGATGCCTAAGGAAAAATCGACTAACTAGTAGGGTATCATCCCCATCTTTCATTAGATGAAATATATAATTACGTTTCATTAGTGGTTTAAAGTTCAATTTGAACTTAATTTTAGGCCAAAACTTTTGTATCGAGCTATTTGGCCTTCTTTACTTTTTTCCAATACACTTAATGAATTCCCAACTAAGTTAATAGTATCATGAAAAAGATTAAAAGTCACACTCAAAGAGCAAAAATAGTTAATATAGAATTCTAAAAAATCATTAAAAGCCTCACGATTTGTTTCGCATTCTCCCAATTTGCATGTCTAGACTACCTTTTTATTTTCATATTCTTCCTCTGTAAGTATATTTCATAAGGTTTATTCACTTCTGTCATCCTCTCAAATGTTGCCTGAAACTTTAACTCAATCATCAATATCAATAGGTGGAATTCCACCTTATAATATAATCCAAATCCATAATTTCATTAGGGCCTTTCACATGATCCACATGCTATTTAAATATCCTTTGTATTGAAGTGGAGAATGTCATATACTTATAGCGTTCTAAACACCAACAACTAAGGAATGCAACTCTTTCAAACCCAGTGACAATCAAATTGAAGATATATGTACACTAATGCCATATGCAGATAATTAAGCTTGAGACACAAGTGCATCAACATTCTTCCATATATGCATTTTTCTCTTCACGTATTTAATAGCAAGCTCATTCGTTGACGCATTACCAATAGTTATTGCACACAACCTCTCCATTCCCCATTCAAGTGAATAAGCCTCAATATTTTTACTAATTGTTTTCCCTTTACTTTGCTTATTCTTATATATCAAACTCTTCAACATTGTCTTTTCTTCCAAAACTAATTCCATAACTTCCTTAATAAAGTTCTTTGAGATAGCATAATAAATTGAGGATCAGGTACATCATAGAAATGCTTAACCCTTTTGTTATACCATAAACTAAGTGGGAATTCATCCAAAATAATCATTTTAGTGATAGCCCTTCTACAAGCTTCTTTACTCTATCCCTCAACCAAAGCCATATTACTTAGCTGATTCCTTCATCAGCTTCAGCTGCTTAGTTCTGTTATCTTTCATCTTACTTTATCTTCACTTTTACGTATGCTTTACATCCTTTTAAATGAGTTCCCATATTGCTAATATGTCTTGCCATAGAATTTGAACTTTAATTTATAATTCCACGATTTGGATTCATTCTTCATTAGTGGTCTTCGATTTAGCTTCTTCTTCTGCTTTGTTTTTTGTCTTTTCTTTTATTGAGGGCAATTGTACACTTTGATCTTCTTCATCATTATTGGAATTTGATCTTGAATGATAGGTCATCTGAACATGCAAAAACCTTATTATTGCTCTATTTATGATTTTTCTACTAAAAAATAAATATGGCTTTTGACTATATATAATTTCTTCAATCTAGCTATAATTTCTTCAATTTCTTCAATTTCTTTCATCAAAATCATTATTTAGAAATAAAGCAAGTCACGACATTTATTAAATGTTGCTATAGATGCATTAGCTTGGAACATATGGTACCAGATAATAAATTGCATACTTGGAATTTTTTTCTTTCTCCACATTTAAAAAAAAAAAGAAATTAAACAAAAGAAAACCGTAAAGCATTTTTTCCAGTGGATAAAATAAATTAAACAAACAAAAATCTAATTTTTTGTCACAAAGTTATTGTCAGTGTTGGCTATCCAGTTGGGACATCGGCTGTGTGCAGCATATAGCTAACCAGTTGGGCATCGACATCGATGAAGATGCGGTTGTGATCATGGAGTTCATAGGTTCTTGTTTGTTTAGGTGGGTCATCTAGTCATAGTTTGATTTGGGAATTAGGATTTTTCATCTTGTTAGTTGATTAATTGATTTCCTTTTCTATTTAATTATTCGTATCAACTCGATCAATTTTGATCCAAAAAAATCCGATCAAATGGCATAAATTATATTCGATCAAATAGGGCAATGTCGAATCTAATCTAAATAAAGTAAGCAACCCTCTTAATTTTATTCTTCACATCTAGGATTATGTCTTAGACCATTAGCCAAGAATCCAGCTATGAGGAGCCAAACAAAGAATCTCACTACAATGTAAACAAAGAGCTTAAGAATAAGCATTACACAATCTCTAAATCAGGCTCTTAGGGAAAAGAAAAACGAGAATTGGTTCTCTATATTTGTACTATACATCTAATTTATTCAAATCTAATATGATGCCCAACCCTAGTAAAGACTAGATTTTCAAACATGCAAATCCTAGTAGACTATTTATAGTTTCTGTTTTTTTATTATACGATGACATTTTTAGAAGTTGCCTGTTAAAATATTAAATTTCAGTTGAAAAGTTGGCGAATTATTGACTAGAACTGCCGAACATACAAGCTAAGGAACCCATCACGGGGGTAGAACAACGCCACGTACTCTCTCTATGGTATCAGAGCCATACTCGTCCTTGAAACATCCTTGATTTCTAAACTTCGTTTTCTTGCTCAAAATGGTATAATTTAAGTATTTTGATTTGTTTTGATCTCTAGACTTCAGGCGCAGGGAGAACTTCTCAACTTGACTCTGAGTTACGAACAATGCTTGCTCAACGCTATTATGGCCTAGACTTTGACCAGACATTTGGACCAAGGTCATTGGTTCAACTCTTCCTAATAAAGATATCTTGTTAGGTTTTGAAAATTTCCTCTTTGTCTCGTAGCATGCACTTTCCACACTTTCTATCCAAACTTCAACCTTTCTCTCCAAGACACTAATTTGCCCACAACCTTGAAAGTCAAATCAACCTCCTCCAGCCCAAGCCCAAGCCCAAACCGGTCCAACCGGTCCAAAATCGTCAAATGTGAACCATGGACCATTTGACGATTTTGGACCGGTTTGGGCTTGGGCTGGAAGAGGTTGATTTGAGGTAGAGAATTCAGGCATTTCTTCGTCAACTTCAGAAGGAATGTCAACATATGGTTACCACCTCCTAGTGCTCCACAAGAGCCTCCTCGGCTCTCCTTTACTTATTCTTCCATGATCACAGCTGTTGACATTCCTTCTAAAGTTGAGCAATTATGGACTGTAGATTTTGGTAGATTTGCTGCATCTGTGCAGTGATGGAGTCAACTGCTCACAGAGTTTGTCAAGACAAGTTTTGGTAAGCTGGAAGATTTTGCCAAGAGAAATGTTGTCAAGGACTTGGGATTGGTGATAAAATCTCGGATTTGCAATGTTTTGCAATCCAGTTGAGTTCTCTTTTGTAAAAGGGTAATGGAATGACGTTGTAAACATGGTTATCAAATTAGCTAATTTCATTGGCTATTGGATGAGTCTTTATGTCAAAAAGAATTTTTACTTAAAACTAGCATGCAAAAGGAAATGAAATCAGGGATCAAATTAAGGACGGAGATTACAAATAGAACTAGAATGTTAAAAACACTTAAGCAAAATTTTACATTGTTTAGAGCTTATTAATTATTTGTGCTTCCCATATCATTTAAAAAAAAAGTTGTGTGTGCTTCCATGTGAAATTATGTCGACCTTTCTTACTTGATTTAAATAAACATTGAGTCACGATTCTAGTGCCATGATTATGTTGTTGTGGATGAGCAAAGGTTGTCACTATTCAATTTTAAATTGCTAATTCAATAAATGGGAAGCTTATACAATTGTTTACATATTATTTTTCATAAAACTAATTGTAAATCAAAATATATAAGCTCAATCTTCATAGATTTTTGTTTCTTTGCATTGAAAACAAAGTTTCAACAGCTATCAGTAGCTTTAATTCTTTAAAAATGAGTTAAATAACACAACAAAATCTAGCAAATTAAAGAACAAATTTTAATTTTCTTGCTTCCTTTGCCAACTGATTGCATTGAATCAAAAGCCAAAGGATATTTCTTCACTATCAAGTAAAATTAACTCTTTATTGTAGAAAATCGAAATCCAACATAATAAAGAATAAAAAATAGATTTTAAAAAATAGAAGAGTTTATAAAGAGTTTAGATCTATTTTAACAAGTGTAGGCAAATTAAAACAATAGATAAATTAATTTTTCTATATAATTGATCCTGAAATTACTATTTATAGAAACTATTCAAGCAATACAGTTATAATTCACTATTCATAAGACACTCTTCACAATTACTATTCATACATACTGTATGTGAGTTACTGTTTACAATTACTATTTATCATAACTATTCACAACACTGTTCATGTTACTGCTCGTTCATCACAAATCTATCAAATATACTAGAAATAGTAAATTGTAAAAAAGGAAGGCAAATAGAGGATTTTTACATGGTATCAGAGCCATGCTCGTCCTTGAAAATTCCATGTTTTCTAAAACTCACTTTCTTGCTCAAAATGGTATAATTTACGTATTTTGATTTGTTTTGCTCTCTAGACTTCAGGAGCAGAGAGAACTTCTCAATCATGGCTTCAACTTCCTCTTCAAATCCTTCCAATCCTGTTACTCTTTCTTCTACACTCTCTTTACCTAACTCTTGCACTTCCCATACAACCAATAAAATTAAAAACCTTGTAGAATACTCCTACATCCCTGAATCAGCCCAAATCAATGAGTCATCCTACCCTCTCATCAGTCCTTACCAACTGTACAAACGACCCAATTCCTTTACCCGCAGTCTCCGTACTCTCATCTCTACTCGACGACCTCACCCTAAGGAGTATATTCAGTCTTCTCGGCTGGATCAATGTGCTCTTCAAGCCACTTCTTCTGAACAATATGTCACTCTGGAGATTCCCTCAGAGTTGATTTCCAACTGGAAACGCGAAGGTTATACCCATCTCCATCTTGGAGGAATCCGCTTAATCCTTACCCTTCATGGGCGAAAAGGATTACTAGTCACAGCTCGCCTTGCCCTCCTTGATACTCGGTTCAAACAGTATCAAGATGTTGTTATCGGCACTGTCCTTACAACCCTCCATGCAGGCAGTGTTTTACTCACTTTCTATCCAAACTTCAACCTTTCTCTCCAAGACACCAACTTACCCACAACCTTGAAAGTCCAAGTCCAAATCCAAGGTGCAAAACAAATCTCCTCCGCCAAAATTGCCACTCTCCATCATCAACTGGTCTATAGGCTTCAAAATCATGCCTTAGATCTACCCACTCCTGAACATCACTCTGACACCCTCCCACTATCATCCAGATCCCAAGACAAATTCCTCATCATGAGCTCATCAAGCTTATGCCTCTTGAATGGATCTCTAACTATGAACAGCTCCATAACAATACTACTCCGATTCAGACATCAGAAAGCATGTTTGAACGACGGCCAGATGGCACAGTCAGAATGACTTTCAAACCACCTCACAGTGCTCCACAAGAGCCTCCTCGACTCTCTTTCACCTACTCTTCCATGATCACAGCTGTGCAAACAGCTCAAGAAGATCTGCCCATTACAGGGTTCAACTCTGAAGGCTACCCTGTTTATCCAACAAAGCTAAATGGTCATTTCCTATGGGATGCCCCTAGCTCAGGCATGTGTGACCCCAGTTGTCCCTGCTGGGATGATTGGGAAGAGGACGACGATTATTCCACTCGACGAAAAAAGAAATCCAAAAAGAAAACACCTCCAAATCATTCCCACTGGAATTCGAGTCAAATCCATGTTCAAACCTTTCACAGACATTCTGAAACTCTACAATCTGTCTGAAACCCCCCAGTCCTATCAAGCTATTTCAGACAAGCTTTTGAGTCTTTGTCCAGAATCCCATGCTGAGTTTACTCATCCAAACCCGTTGTGGAAAAATAAGTCTTTCTTGATTCAGTTACCTTTCAAACTCAATGAAGACATTAACCCAACCAAAGCTACCCATCTAGGAATGAGTCATTCTGACTTACTTCTAGCCCAACAGGAATGTTCACAATTGTTAGCCCAAGGTCTAATCGAGCCCGCAAATTCTCAATGGGCTTGCCAAGCCTTTTATGTTGAAAAGCATTCTGAAATTGTCCGAGGAAAGAAATGCTTAGTCATTGACTATCAGCCATTAAACATGTTTTTGCAAGATGACAAGTTTCCTTTGCCCCGACGACAAAGCATGTTTACTTTTCTCAAAAATGCCCAGATCTTTTCAAAATTTGATTTAAAATCAGGTTTTTGGCAATTAGGCATTGAGCCCTCTGAACGATACAAAACTGCCTTTTGTATCCCCAATGCCCACTTCCAATGGACAGTCCTACCCTTCGGTCTTAAAACTGCCCCATCCATTTTCCAAAAATCCATGATCAAAATCTTTCAGCCCATCCTCCATCATGCATTGATTTATATTGATGACATCTTGCTTTTTCAGGATCGCATGAGGAACATCACCAGCTGTTAACTCAGTTCTATGATATTGTCCAAAGTCATGGAATTATGTTATCAGCTAAGAAAATCACCATTGCTATAGATACCATTAAATTTCTTGGAATGGTCATAAAAGACAGCCATTATCAACCAGGAAAGCACATTGCCCAAGAGTTGCTTCACTTTCCAGATCAGCACCTTTCCAAAAGGCAAGTTCAATAATTTCTCGGTATCATCAACTACATCCGTGATTTCATCCCACACGTGGACCAATACACTCGACAACTTTCGGCTTTATTGAAAAAGAAGCCCCCAGAGTGGAATGATGACCACACCACTGCTGTCACTACTCTAAAGCAGATTGCGCAAAATCCGCCTCCTTTAAAATTGATTGCTGATGGAAGACGCATACTCCAGACAGATGCAAGTGATGACTCATGGGGTGCCATCCTCCTCGAAGAACTCAATGGAAAAGAAAGCTTTATCGCCTACGCTAGTGGACATTTACCATAAAGAGACTTGGTACGTAGCGTTGTTCTACCAAATCGATGCAGAACTGAATCTACCTTAGGGACCAGATCTGGCTTAGAACATATCAATATCCCGCACGTTCTGGTTTCCAGCCGATATACCTCTGAGATCAAAACCTAAAACGAGATCTTTTAAGATTATACAACCCAAAATAGACTTTTCCTTAGTCTTTAAACAGGGTACCAAACCTTTAAGAAATCATCATAAGTTTTCTGATGCACAGGATCCTTCCTTGAAGGCAAGTACAGAGCATACTTCCTTAAGTTTTCAAAATGAACAAATTTAATTCTTTGATTTGTTTCTTTCACTAGAACTTCATTTGTAGAGAGAAGAGAGAGTTTAGAACTTCATGATTAGATAAAGGCACACGAGATTTTATTGCTTTCAAACTTCTATATCCCTTACAAGTGAGGGGAGCCCTTTATATAGGAGAGCTCATGAAGATAGGACAGGACCCCTATCTTTATCAAAAGTAAAAGATACAGTACAAAGGTAAATTATTATTATGATTACAACAGGACAAAGTTCATGACAAAAGACAAAAGAGGAAAGTGCATGCAATGAGACGAAGAGGGAAATTTCTTACAACAAGACAAAAGGGGAAATTTCTTGCAACAAGACAAAGAGGGAAATTTCTTGCAATAAGACAAACTACTCTATGGAGAGTAGAGGTTTATGTAGTCATCTTCAGAGGAACTTTCGGTCGCATCAGGGTCATCGTCAGAAGGTGGTGGAAAAAAGGTCTTGGAGAGCTTTGGGTGCTTGCAGGCGGGACCACGGCAAGGTGGATAAGGGCAGTCGCGTCTGTATCCTGGTCTGGGTGATGTCTGAGTAGCTTTGTCTGCTTTTGAAGGTTTGGGTGGTTGTGATGATGATGGTTGTGAGAAGGATCCTGGTTCATGCATGGATGGTTGGGGAAACTGCTGGAGATGTTGACTTAAAGGAAGAAAATCTTCCCATGGGTTCTGGGAGTCTTGGTAAAGAAAGTCTGTGTAATCTGGTTTTTCTTCTTTGATGATGATTCATGTGGATTTTGGTTTGGATATGGCAGAGGGAGTGGGGATCATGATGAGGTGATGTATTGGGCCTAAGGATGTGTGGAAGATATCTCTGTGTGGCGGAGTCTGGTGGTTTAGTTGACAGAGGTAGTTGTGCAGGGTGGTTTGGATTTCATTGTCAATGACTGCTGGGTGTGGTGCAGTAAACCATTCATAGACCTAGTCTTGAGACCAGAAAAGATTTGTATCTGGATGCTGGAAGTATGGCCTGTGGATGATGAAGACTGAAGTGAACAGTTTTGCTTCAGAGGGAGGCATTCTTTCCAGGTTGTAAATTTCTGAGAGTTGCTGCAGTTTCTTTCTCCACCATGGAATGGGAGAAAACCATTCAAGTAATGTCCAAATGAGAGAGGTGGCTTTGTCGGGATTGAGTAGATATTCCAAAGTGGGAGTAATTGGTAGGATGAGCTTGGTTGCATAAAGAACGGTTAGGCACCATAGGTACCATAACTCATCTTCAGTAATCTCTCTGGATGGGTCAAGGGTAGGCTTTCATAAAAAAGCGAAAAACAGCTTTTCTAGCAAACTCTTGGATGGCAAAGACAGAAGAGAAAGTTTTGTTAAGGGGAAAGGTTTTCTTGGTGAGAGCTTCTGGGGGAAGTGAAGTAGCCATGGAGATGATTGGAAAGTGGTAGGTTATGGAAAACACAGTGAGAAGTTTTTCTGGTTTAGAGAGTCTGGAAAGCATATCAGGGATGAGGTTCTGGGACCCCTTTATATGCTTAACTGAAAAGTCATACTTGGAAAACCAATCTTTTAACCGGAGTAACATTTTTTCGGGAACAATTTTACCTTTGAAATTGAGAATATTGGGGAAGGCTGAACTGTCCATTCGGATAAGAAAATGGTGTCCAATCAGATGATACTCAAATTTCTTGATGCCATTCTTTACCGCTAAGATTTCTTTGAACACGTTGTGGTAATGCTTTTGTGTGTCAGAGAAATGTCCACTAGCGTATGTTAACATGAATATGTTAATAATATTGATTTTGATAATAACAAACTTTAAATGATTTTTGATAAAAATATTAGAGTTATTTCTTAACAAATGAAAATCATAAAAACTACTCCATTCATACTTATAAAAGATGGATTTTAATTGGAAAAAGATTCTTTGCAAAATCTGGTTTAAAATGTGTTTCTGGCAATAAACGGTGAACCGATTATTTATAAACGGTTAACCGTTTACGACCAGAGAGCAAAGGTTTGCCTAGGCTCTAACCGTTTAGTGAAAAACAGGAATGGAAAGCTTACTGGAAACTAACGGTGAACCGTTTACTACAAACGGTTAACCGATAACATACAGAGAGTCATTTCACACAAGGCCTTAGCCGTTTACTTAAACGGATAACCGTTGTTCTTTTTGCAGGTTACTGGACACTAACGGTGAACCGTTTATTTACAAACGGTTAACCGATAACATCCAGAGAGTCATCTCATGCAAAGCCTTAGCCGTTTACTTGAAACGGATAACTGGTATTCATTTTACAGGTCTCTGGACGCTAACGGCGAAAGGGTAACATTAACGGCAAACCGTTTATTTGAAATCTGGTCCAACGGTAACATTGACTAGCGCAAATGGTTAACCGTTAACCAATAAACGGTGAACCGTTTTCTAGCCGACAGTGCATAACGGCTAGTTTTTCAGCTCTACTTATAAATAAGCTCATTCAAATTCAAAGAAGACTGATCACAACACAACCATTCTTCACAAGAGCTAGAAACATAGTTTCATTTCATCTATTCACACTTTGAGCTTTGATTTGTAATCTTAAATATAGTGTGAGAGAAAAAAAATTGTAATCTTTCATTTTGAGGGATTGTGAGTGTTGGGATACACTTGGGTTAAAGAGATTGGGGATAATCTCTTGTTGTAAAGGTTATTGACACCTTGGAAGTCAAGTGTAAGCAATTGAAGCCTTGGAGGCTTGCTTAGTGAAAACCTCAAGCCCGGAAAGCTTGGAGGCGTGGACGTAGGCGAGGTTGGCCGAACCACGTAAACATCGTTGTGTTTGATTCTCTCTTCCCTTATCTTTTTAATTTGTGAACGATTTATTTATTATTGTTTAAATTCGTTTTTGTATTTGCATGATAATTTGTTTTTTAGTCGAATAATTTGTTATAAAAACCCAATTCACCCCCCTCTTGGGTTGCCTAGTTAGAATTTCAGCGTAGGCGATAAAGCTTTCTTTTCCATTGAGTTCTTCGAGGAGGATGGCACCCCATGGGACCATGCCCAAATAATAAGCAATTGGATTCTTACATAATTTCATACATTCTCTTACTTCTATCATCAACTTGTTGTATCTAACTACCTTAATCGACCTTACTTAGCAAGCACTCCTCGTCTTCAATAATGCTTGTTGTTTTCCTTGAGATCCCCTCAACAAAAAAAATGACCTCTTCATCCCAAAGAGACCAAAGTAGTAATAAAGAATGTCCAACAAAAGATGATGTGATGAAGAAATATGAAGCATCGTATGCGACTAAATAAGATTTGTTTTTGTTCTTTGTGTCAGTTGCTTCCTAATATAAAATACAATATGTCTTCTTCACCATTTCAATGTGTGAAATACTTCTCAGGAAACACAACGAAATGCTGAATATCTAAACTCTATCAAATCCGTAGCCTATGAGCTAGCTTTAATTGATGCCTCTACAACAAACGAAAACTTTATTGTGCATATTGCTACTAATATTGGAAAAGAGTATAAAGAGATTACCGCTACTATTCGAACACGTGAAACTGCCATTATATGAGAAACTAATTGATTACATAACCATGTTGAAGTGCCATTAAGATTTGCTTTCAACAAAAACCACCATAACTGCTAATGCTATCGTGAAGCAATTTAATAAGAACTCTTATAATCTACGACATAATAGTGGGCAACATTGTGGTCCACTAAACCAATAACCAAACCAGTGGAACCAACGAGTACATCAATAATGGTCAATATCGTTCTAACAATTATTCTAATAGAAAGAAGTCCGCTTGGTAAAAAGGCTTTTGCGAGCTCTATGACCAAAAAGGTACACAGCTAGAGACTGTAATGAGTTCACTTCATGGTGAAATGGTCTTGTAGCAAATCATACTACCACTACAACAATGCTAATACTAAATTTGTTAATTGACAGTGCTCCCCCCACCACAGAATTAGGAACCTTCAAAATCTAGCTATGCATAGTCCTTACAATGGCATAGATTCTATTTTAGTACGTAATGGTAGAGTTCTTGTTATTTGTTATATTGGCATAGTTTACTTACCCACATTCATAAGCCTTTTCATTTAAATTATGTTCTTCGTATTCTGTCCAAGTATAAAAGCTTAATCTCTCTCTCTTAGTTATATGCTTTTAATAATAGTTCTATTGAATTCTTTTCTAATTTTTTCCAAGTAAAGGACATGAGCACGAGGGCAATTATGTTGCACGATCATAATAATCATGGAATCTATAAGTAGCCAAGTTCTCCCAAGTCCAAAAAATAAATTTTTCCTATCACCTGTCACAATCAAAGTTGATACTTGTCATCGGCATCGATGCCTAGGACATCCCTCTGTGGATATTTTGAAATTTCTTTTACATAATTTTCAATTGTCTTCGTTGTAATAAAAGTCAGAAATTTATGTTCAGAATGCTTACTTTAAATAGTACTTGCAACACCTCACTTTTTATGACTAAAATAAGGTGATATATTTCAAAATATTTGAAATCTCATTACCTTTGAATATAAATACAGTTTCTAAAAAGTTTTACATGACAAGTAGAAACTTCGTTATAAAATATAAGAGACACGTAGAGATTTCTTAGTATATGTTTCAAAAACTTTGTTATTACATAAATGAACTTATAATTATTATTTATTTTTTTTTTTAGAAACACAGCTAAGCCCATTATAACCCAAGGTTTTATAGGCCCATATCCACTTCATCCCGGTTGGGACTTAATGCTAGCTTGACCTACTTATCATTACCTGCAATATAAGGAATACATGTGCTAACATTAAATAAGATTACACTTTGATATGAGTGTTAAAAAGAAACTTAGAAATATAAAACAACTTTATTAGGGCCTTTGGTATGTTGTATTACAATGTTGGAATTTTGCATTCTCGAAAACAATATGCCCTTAGGCTGCGTATCGTCGTCCTCAAAAGATAGACTTGAGGGTTTGCCCTCTTTGGAAACTTTACTTAGCCTTGAGGGCTTGCCCTCTTTAGAAACTTTGCCACCCTAGTAGTAAAACAACTCATTTTTGAAAACTCATTTTTAAAATACCTTCTTTACTTGTAAAGTGAACATATTAACATGAGATGCATATGTTCAATGCAACCTATGTCATAACGTGTAAAGTTCCTAGATATACAACAAAGCCAACCATACAAATCTTTTAAAAAACAACAATCTCAAATATAGGCAGCAACATTGATCATATAAAGATTAAATAACACATTATTGTAGTATAGGCTTATAAGGATTAGATAAACATGTAATTTTAATTTAGGCGACAGAGCTGATCATATCAGAATAGCTAACCATATAAAGATTAAATAAGAAAATGTTACAACATAGGTGGCATAGCCGGCCATATCAAGATTAAATAATAAACAATCACATCATAGTAATAATCATAAGATAAGGTAATAATTAAAGACGAATTTAAGTATATAAAAACAAGCCTTTACCTTTACGTTGTAGTTGAAGTTTTATGTACCTCTTAAACCTAACTTCTCTAGACCTTCCTTAATTTTCTACCAACTTAAGGATTTCTCTACTCTTTGATATTATAACGGAAAATGAAAAGGTTGGGTATATCTATAAAATTTCTTAAAACTAATGGATGACTAGGATTTTTCCACTATAATTGTATCTTTGTAAATTCTATAATTTATAAATATTTCTATAAATATTGCTTTTTGCATCATCGCTTATGTCATCATTATTTTAGAATTTATAACCATAGATAATATATTATTATTATTATTATTATTTTGGTACGTAAGGGGATTTGTTAGGCTAAAAATTAATTTTACTTTATTCAAGTGAGAAAATTGTACCTCACAATTTCCTCAGTCCTTAAAAAAATTTCATCCTTGAAATTTACATTCTCAGTAGCTCAGTATACTTATTCTTCATCTCTTCCTCACATTCCTGTGTTGCCTCCTCCATCGAGCTATTGTTCCTTAACTCCTTTATCTTTCCATCAAAGATTTGGATAGGACATTCTTCATAGGTTAAATCTTTTTCTTGTTGAAGATGCTTTAAATCTAGCACATATTTCTTTAACATACAGACATGAAGGACATTCTATATTCTTGATAACGATTGTGGAAGGGCAAGTTGGTAGAAAACATTCCCGACACATTCAAGTATTTTAAATGGTCCAATAAACCTTGAACTTAATTTTCGTTTGTTCTCAAACCTCATTGATCATTTTCCTGCAGCAACCTTTGTAAATACCTTATCATCAAATTGAAATTCTAAAGGCCTTTGTCTTTTAACTTTTCTATACACTTTGAGCTACCTATATTTTTTTATGTATTTTCTCAATCGCTTAGATGAAATAGCAATCAGATTGGGTCTAAGATACATTTGCTCTCCCATCCCATCCTAATGAATAGGTGACCTATATTTTTTATCATATAGAGCTTCATAGGGTGCCATGCCGATTGTTGCTTAATAGCTATTGCTGTAGGCAAATTTAGCCAAAGATAGATACTTGCTCTATGATCCTTGAAAGTCGATAGTGCATCCCCACAACATATCTTCTAGTGTTTGGATCATTCTTTCTGTTTGAAGGTGAAATGCTATATAAATTTTAATTTTGTTCCTATAGCTCTATGTGAATTTTCCCAAAATATCAAAGTGAACCTTGTATCTAGATAAGAGATTATAGAAACGGGCACACCTTGTAGTCTTACTACACCTTGTAGTCTTACTATCTCCTTTATGTATATTTCTGTAAATTGGCCCATGGTGTACGTTATTCGAACAGGAAAATGGTGGGGAGACTTTGTAAGTCAACCGATGATCACCTAAATGACATCATGCAATTTTGCTATTCTCAAAAGACTAATAACAAAATCTATTGTGATTTTTTCCCTTTTCCATTTGGTATATTGATTGGATTTCAGAAGTCTTGCCAACCTTTGATGCTCTACTTTGATTTGTTAACAAGTGAAATATTGTGCCACAAACTTCGCTATATTCTTCTTTATTTTGGGCCACCAATATGAAGTTGTATGAGCTTCAAGTAGGATTTTTTTTTTCAGATCTTTGTTATTTGGTACACATGTCCTGTCCTTAAACAAGATGATTCCATTCTCTGACTTCTTAAATAGCGTCTTCTTTTTTGAATTGGGTTCCATCTTTAAGTTCTTCAAGTAAGAATGGCTTACCCATCCTTAATCATTTCTAGTAAAGTCGAGTAGAGTGTCATGTAGGCCAATTTACTGTTACTAGTTTGATTCCTGCCTTGCATATATTATTTTGTAATGGCTTAGATAGAATCCTTTAAACTGACAAGCTTGACTTCTGACTTAGTGCATCTGCTACCATATTTACTTTTCTAGGGTGGTAATTTATTTCGCAGTCGTAGTCTTTGATAAGCTCTTGCCATCGTCATTATCACATATTTTACTCTTTTTGTGTAAAAAAAAAAAAGCATTTTAGGCTCTTATGATCAGTCTAAATCTTACAATGCACTCCTATTAAATAGCAACGCCATATTTTTAATGCATGCATTACTGCTGCCAACTCTAGATCGTGCACTTGATAGTTTGTCTTTCCGTTTTATATGAGGACGCATCCTAGGCCATTTTTAGAGGCATCACTACAGATGATAAATTCCTCATAGTTGTTAAAAATAGCTAGGATTAGTGTGGTGACCAATCACCATTTTAGTTCTTCGAAGCTTTTCTTACATTTCAGTGTCCACATAAATATGACATTCTTCTTTGTCTATAGAGTTAGTGCCATCAGATTTTGGAGTCTTTCCACAAATCTTCGATAATATCCAGTTAAACCTAAAAAGCTTTTGACTTCTCTTATATTAGTCGGTCTGGACCTTTGGCTTAAAATTTCCACCTTTTAGGGGTCTACTAAAATTCTATCCTTAGATATAATGTGTTCCAGGAATGTAACTTTTTCAAGCCAAAATCCACATCTCTTGAATTTTGTATAAAGTTACTTTTTCTTCAAGGTCTGAAGGGTGATACTTAGATGCTTAGTATGCTCTTCCTTTGTCCACGAGTAAATCAAGATGTCATCAATGAACACTACCATGAATTTGTCCAGATAGTCTTTAAATACCTTGTTCATGAGGCCCATGAAGGCTGTTGGTGTACTTGTTAGACCAAATGGCAGAACAATAAATTTGTAATGTTCATAACATGTTCTAAATGTTGCTTTTGGAATATTTGCTTCTTTGATTCATAGCTAGTAATATCCTAGTTGTAGATCAATCTTTGAAAATACTAATGCTCTTTATAATTGATTGAACAGGTCATCGATACATGGAAGTGGGTACTTGTTCTTGATGGCCACCTTATTTAGCTCTCAATAGTTGATGTACATTCACATTGATCCATCTTTTTTTTTTTTTTAGGAACAATACTGGTGCTTTGCATGGTGAATGGCTCCAATGTATGTAGCCTTTGTCTAGTAACTCCTACAATAGGTAGTTTAACTCCTTCAATTCTGATGGGCTATCCTATAGGGCGCCTTTAATAATAGGGTGGTTCCTGGTAACAAATTGATTGTGAACTCGATTTCTCAATTCGGTGGCAATCTTGGAAGTTCTTCTCGAACGACCTTAGGAAACTTGTTTAGAATTGGAGTATCTTCTAATTTGGCCTTTTGCTCTTTTGTTACAATGATAAAACTTGCTAAGCATTATCGTATATTCCTTTTAATAGTATCGTTGTGTTTAATTCAAAGTTTACGAGCATTCTTTTCTCTTTGTGTCCTCCTTTGAAGGTAAATGATTTCTTTTGTGGTGGTTTAAAAGTTACTTCATTTTTCTAGCAATTTATCTTGACATGGTGCTTTTATAACCAATCCATGGAAGGAATTACGTCATAGTCATGCATTTCGAGTATTATTAGGTCAACACATAAATTATGATTATTAATACTAACTTCACATGCCTTAATTTTTTTTACTCGAAACCACCAAAAAGGTGGGGGGTTAGGCTGGACCCCTACCTATCATATAAATCCGATAAAGATAAAATACATATAGAGGGGGACATAGACCAAAATCTCCAAGCTAAAGAACAATATAAAAAACAATCTAAGGCAAAGCCTAACAAATAGAAACATAATAAATGACTAATGCATTCGACCGTAGTATTTCTTACGATACTTATGACCGGTGATTAGTTTGATGCCATTCCTTGATTGTTGGCCATCAACACTAAAATTTGGATTGGGATATCCTCAAGAGCCGATAACAAAATCTATTATCCACTGGATCATCAGAACAAAATCTAAGGCAAAGCCTAACAAATAGAAACATAATAAATGACTAATGCATTCGACCATAGTATTTCTTACGATACTTATGGTCGGTGATTAGTTTGATGCCCTTCCTTGATTGTTGGCCATCAACACTAAAATTTGGACTGGGATCGGGCAGTCCAATATCCTCAAGAGCCGATAACAAAATCTATTATCCACTGGATCATCAGAACTAAAATCCTCATCATTATAAGAATTGTAGTCCACAATATGACGTAAATCTGTGTGGGGATCATTACTAATCTCCTCGCCAAGCTGAATGAGTATCTCGGTAGAGTTGGAATTGAAACCCACAACCCCAGTGCGAATATCATCCATCACATTTTGAAAAAAAAGTAGTGTCTGCAGATGCCCTCTATGCCGGAACATCTGAGATAGAAGGAGAAGGGATAGCATCCTTAGTACACTCCTGTGTACCACTTAGAGCAGTATAATCCCTTAAGCCACAATTGTCTTGAACTCGACGCTCAGAAAATGAATTTTGAACCCCCAACGCTTGAGCGAGAGGGGCAATACTAGTAACAGGTGGGGAAGTCGAGCTAGAAATCTGACCATGATCAACAAGAGCTTGGTCACAACCTTTTGTGTCTTGAGTTTCTTTACTACGTTGTTGGAGCTTCCGAAGCCCAGGGTTAGCAAGGAAGCACTCTTCAATGGAATGGCCAAGGTGCTTGTGTGAGGCACAATAGGCAGGGATCTGCTCGAAAATGACATGCTGCCAGAAACCAAAATCGTCCACTCCAATCTAGATCCGAGGAATTGGAGGTCGAGACACATCATACTCAATCAGGACTCGCGCCACCGATGGTCTGATAATGGCAGCGATAGCGTGATCCACTCTTAAAGGTTTACCAATAGCACCGGCAATAGAGATTAGAGCCGGTTTGCACCAAATATAATGTATCGGTAAAAATGGGAGAGATACCCAAACTTGAACAATCAGAGACTCCTCAGAACACTATTGTCTTACCTAAAAATGGGAATAATCTTCCTTGAGCTTGAGATTAATCAAGATATGTCTTAGATCAAGTAATAGGACTTGAGCATTTCCTTTCAAACCCAATTATGTAAAAAATTGACGAATAATTGGCACTTTAGGTTGGCCGAAAGAAAACTAACCTACAAGTGAGAGTTTGTAGGGTGCCACCATGGACTACTTTTCTAATTTATAAAAAAACACTGATGGCTCTGTGGTGATAGTAGTTGGCTTGATGGGGATGTCCGAGGTGGGTAATCCTAACAAAGAATCCAAAAAGGATTTTGAATATTGTGTTGAAGCGTTATTATTCTGAACTGTTGTCGATTTTGTGATATTGGCATATGATGGCTTTTGGGATGTTTGGTCATTATGGGAAGTATTCAAAATTTGAGTGGGGGGCATTTGTGCATGGGTTGTGGAAGCCGAATGGGCTTGAGAAGCCAAATGGGCTTGAGGTGAGGGTGTAATATATGTGCTATAATCACATGGATTTGTGGTGTGAGTTGAGGTTTGCGAAAGTGTTTCGTGCGTGACCATTTTGGGTGTCACAGTATGTGCTAAAAAGTTGGATCTATGCGTGAGAAAAAGGGAAATGGGGGGTAGCCCACCATAGGATGCCGAAAGTGGCTCATTTGTTGCCAATTTTTTTTGTTGGTTGCAGCATGCGTGGGGAGCAAAGAAATTCAAAGGAGCGCTTAATGGGTTTATTCAAGCAACTTGAGCTCAATCAAATTCGTGGATGCCCGTTAAAGGAATCACATACGATAAATGCATGATTCAGGCTCTTGAAGTTTCCAAATAATCACTTCCATGACAGGAAGTTGGCTTACACATTATAGTGCAAAAATATACTAGTTTCTTTTTTAGAAACTTTCCCGTTTCTTGAGGAGACTATTGGAGAAACAAATCAGTTATTTCTCTTTTAATTGCCTAGTTTGCATTTTAATTAATGTAAGGCATTTGATTTGATTTAGATTCTTTTCTATTTGCTTAGATTAGGATTATGATTTGATTTATATTATTTCATGTTCGCTTAGATTAGGATTCTGATTTGATTTAGATTTTTTTCCTATTTGTTTAGATTCATATTCCAATTTCATTTTGGTTTAGGATTTACTTCCAAAAGTTCTTGTAACCAACCCTATATAATGCACTCACATCCAATAAATAGGGAAGATCAGTTTTGATGCAATTTGTGGGAGAGTTTATTCTGTTTGGTTCTTAAACAATCAGATCATCCATAACTAATTATAGTGTTCAAACTCCTGACTTATCAATCAAATCATCCATAACTAATTGTGTCGTCTTCACATACCAAGGTTCTGCTTTCATTAAGCATTGGGATGCGGTTCCATTCAATTTCTGGTTTAGATTCGATCTTAGGGATTAAATTGCTTAAGGTCGCGTCAATTCTTGACGAGGTTCGTATCATTTAGTATTAGAGCTTAGGCACTAAGATCATATTCATATTTCTTTTTTGTTTTAAATTCTTATTTGAGATTTTTTATTCTTGTTTTAGTATTTAAAAATAAATAAATAAGTCGTAAGCAGTGCTGCGTAAACAATATTGCATGAACAATATTTTTAGAGTTTCTTTTTCATTAATTTACATCTTTGTGGTTTAATTATCCTTAAATCAGCAAATTTTACCTATTTCTTTTCCTAAAAAAAAAGTCCCCAACTTTCGCCTTAAATCTTTTGTTCATTTTTCATTTATTAGTGTCTTATAGAGTCGAAAATTAGTTTTACCCCATGGGTGAAAATTTTTGCCCGAAATCGAAACTCGACCTTTTGTACACATTGCATTCTTGCTCTTGAAATTCAAGTCTCCTTAGTATAATCATTATGAATTGCTACTAGAATCTTGATATTAGTTTGATTAGTTTGATAAGAACCGAGTAAGAATTACTACGAGTGGAAAAAGGCAAGAGAGTGTGAGCATATGTACAAGCCAATAAATTTGAGTGAATCATTTTCTTGAGTGAAACACACAAAGAATTGAGGTGAGGTCTTTTCCACATTATACCATATGTTGTACGTGGCGTTGTTCTACCAAATCGATGCAGATCTGAATCGGCCTTAAGGACCAGATCTGGCTTAGAACAGATCAATATCCCGCACGTTCTGGTTTCCAGCCGATATACCTCTGAGATCAAAACCTAAAACGAGTTATTTTAAGGTTATAAAACCCAAAATAGACTTTTCCTTAGTCTTTAAACACGGTACCAAACCATATAAGAAATCATCATAAGTTTTCTGATACACAAGATCCTTGCTTGAAGGCAAGTGCAGAGCATACTTCCTTAAGTTTTCAAAATGAACAAATTTAATTCTTTGGTTTGTTTCTTTCGCCTAGAACTTCATGTGCAGAGAGAGAGAAGAGAATTTAGAAAGTCATAGCTTATGAGAACACATGAGTTTTAATTCTGAGAACTGCTTATCTTACAAGTGAGGGGAGAATCCTTTATATAGGAGACAGGACAGGACCCCTATCTTTTTCAAAAGAAAAAGTAAGATAAAGATACATTATTATGGATACATTATTACAAAACGACAAATTGAGCTTTAATAATTAGACATGACAAAAGCATAAAGTAAAGAACACCTAGGAAAACAAGACAAAGAGGGAAGGTTCATGAAAACAAGACAAAGAGGGAAGGTTCATGACAACAAGACAAAGAAGGAAGGTTCATGAATCAAGACAAAGAGGGAAGGTTCATGAATCAAGACAAAGAGTGAAGGTTCATGTATTCGTCTTCAGAGGAGCTTTCGGTTGCATATGGGTCATCGTCATGGGTTGGTGGGAAAAAGGTCTTGGAGAGCTTTGGGTGCTTGCAGGTGGGACCACGGCGAGGTGGATAAGGGCATTCTCGTCTGTATCCCGGTCTGGGTGATGTCTGAGTAGCCTTGTCTGCTTTTAAAGGTTTGGGTGGTTGTGAAGATGATGGTTGTGATGAGGATCCTGGTTCATGCATGGATGGTTGGGGAAACTGCTGGAGATGTTGACTTAAAGGAAGAAATTCTTCCCATGGGTCCTGGGAGTCTTGGTAAACAAAGTCTGTGTAATCTGGCTTTTCTTCTTTGATGACGATTCCAGTGAATTTTGGTTTGGATATGGCGGATGGAGTGGGGATCATGATGAGGTCATGTTGTGGGCCTAAGGAGGTGTGAAAGATATCTCTGTGTGGCGGAGTCCGGTGGTTTAGTTGACAGAGGTAGTTGTGCAGGGTGGTTTGGATTTCATTATCAATGACAGCTGGGTGTGGTGCAGTAAACCATTCATAGACTTGGTCTTGAGACCATAAAAGATTTGTATCTGGATGCTGGAAGTATGGCCTATGGGTGATAAATACTGAGGCAAACAGTCGTGCTTCTGAAGTACGCATTCGTTCAAGATTATAAATTTCTGACAACTGTTGTAACTTCTTTCTCCACCATGGTATGGGGGAAAACCATTCAAGTAGTGTCCAAAGGAGAGAGGTGGCTTTGTCGGGGTTGAGGAGATGTTCTAGAGTGGGAGTGATGGGGAGGATGAGTTTGGTTGCATAAAGAACAGTTAGGCACCATAGGTACCATAACTCATCTTCAGTGATATCTCTGGATGGGTCAAGGGTGAGACCTGTAAGGAACAAATTTTATGGGTGGAAGGTAGAAAATGGAAATGAATCTGCCATAAGATAGGCTTTCATGAAAAGCGAAAAACAACTTTTCGGACAAACTCTTGGATGGCAAAGACGGAGGAGAAAGTTTTGTCAAGGGGAAAGTTTTTCTTGGTGAGAGCTTCTAGGGGAAGTGAAGTAGCCATGGAGATGATTGGAAAGTGGTAGGTTGTGGAAAACACGGTGAGAAGGTTTTCTGGTTTGGAGAGTCTGGAAAGCATATCAGGGATGAGGTTCTCGGACCCCTTTTTATGCTTAACTGAAAAGTCATACTTGGAAAACCAATCTTTTAACCTGAGTAACATTTTTTCGAGAACAGTTTTACTTTTGAAATTGAGAATATTGGGGAAGGCTGTACTGTCCATCCGGATAAGAAAATGGTGTCCAATCAGATGATACTCGAACTTTTTGATGCCATTTTTTACCGCTAAGATTTCTTTGAACACGCTGTGATAATGCTTCTGTGTGTCAGAAAAATGTCCACTAGCGTAAGCGATAAAGTTTTATTTTCCATTGATTTCCTCGAGGAGGATGGCACCCCATGATTCATCACTTGCATCTGTCTGTAGTATGCGCTTTCCATCAGCAATCAGCTTTAAAGGAGGCGGATTTTGCGCAATCTACTTTAGTGTAGTGACAGAAATGGTGTGGTCAACATTCCACTCTGGAGGATTCTTTTTCAATAAAGCCGAGAGGTGTCCAGTGTAGCGGTCCACATGTGGGATGAAATCACGGATGTAGTTGATGATACCGAGAAACTGTTGAACCTGCTTTTTGGAAAGTTGTTGATCTGGAAAGTGAAGCAATTCTTAGGCAATGTGCTTTCCTGGCTGATAATGGCCATCTTTTATGATCATTCCAAGAAATTCAATAGTGTCTGTAGCAATGGTGCTTTTCTTGGCTGATAACATGATTCCATGACTTTGGACAATATCATAGAACTGAGTTAACAGCTGGTGATGTTCTTTATGTGATCCTGAAAAAAGTAAGATATCATCAATGTAAATCAATGCATGATGCAGGAGTGGCTGAAAGATTTTGATCATGGATTTATGGAATATGGATGGGGTAGTTTTGAGACCGAAGGGTAAGACTGTCCATTGGAAGTGGGCATTGGGGATACAAAAGGCAGTTTTGTATCGTTCAGAGGGTTCAATGCCTAATTGCCAAAAACCAGATTTTAAATCAAATTTTGAAAAGATCTGGGCATTGTTGAGAAAAGTAAACATGCTTTGTCGTCGGGGCAAAGGAAACTTGTCATCTTGCAAAAACATGTTTAATGGCTGATAGTCAATGACTAAGCGTTTCTTTCCTTGGACAATTTCAAAATGCTTTTCAACATAAAAGGCTTGGCAAGCCCATTGAGAATTTATGGGCTCAATTAGATCTTGGGCTAACAATTGTGAACATTCTTGTTGGGCTAGGAGTAAGTCAGAATGACTCATTCCTGGATGGGTAGCTTTGGTTGGGTTAACATCTTCATTTAGTTTGAAAGGTAACTTAATGAAGAAAGACTGATTTTTCCACAATGGGTTTGGATGGGTGAATTGAGAATGGGACTCTGGACACAAACTCAAAAGTTTGGTTGAAATATCCTGGTAAGGCTGGGGTGTGTCAGACAGATTGTAAAGTTTCAGAATGTCTGTGAAAGGTTTGAACATTGACTTGACTCGGATTCCAGTGGGAATGATTTGGAGGTGGTTGATCTAGTGAAGGATGTCAAAACCTAACAAGATATCCTTATTAGGAAGGGTTGAACCAATAACTTTGGTCCAAATGACACAGTTTGGAAAAATTTGAATACCAATGGGTTTTTTGGTAATCAAAGAGGTGGTGAACAATTTGCCATTGACAGCTTTAAAATGTTCCTCATATTCTGTCCAATATTCTGGTGGAAGAATATGCGGATTCAACATGCTGCGTTGGGCTCCAGTATCTATAAGACTAGTTGCTGGAATGGGCCTTTGGAATTTGGAGGGCAAGATCTGGAGTTTAATGGAAGGTATGGGAACAGTAGTATCAAGGGACAACAACTGTTGGTGAAAAATCACTTGGGACCGCTCACTGTCTGAGTCATCAGAGGAATTCTGCAGTGCAAACACGGTTTCATCATTGGGTTCATCTTGCTCAAAGAAATAGAATTCCAGTTCATCTTTGTCTAGGGAGTAATCTGTAGTAGCTTGGAGATGCTCAACTAGCATGATAGATTTGTCCCTTTTGTTGGGACAATCCTTGGCATAATGGCCTTTTCTCTTGCAGATGAAACACCTGCTTGCTTTTCTTCGTTTAAATTCTCTGGATGAAGATGACTTTTTTCTGAAGAATCTGTAGGGCTTTTTGGACCTGCGAGGCTTAGATGAATATTCCGGACATTTGAATTTCCGAAAATTCCTTTTCTTTTTAGGACTGCAATCACAATCCTTCTTTTGTTTGCACTTAATCTGCAAATAAGGCTTTTTGCAGGCACTCCTAAATGGTTCTCTGTCTTTCAACAGTTCTTTGAAAAACTATTTTTGTTCACAGAGTTTGTCAAGACAAGTTTTGGCAAGTTGAAAGATTTTGCCAAGAGAGATGTTGTCAAGGACAAGATTAGATGCACGGAGTTGCCTCTGTATGTCTGGTTGGAGTTCATCAGGAAGGGAAGCCAGAAAAACATGCTTTAATGTCGAGTCATTGAATCCATTAAGCTTATAAAATAACAGGGACATTCTTTTATAATGGAAGTCAAGATCCTTAGCATTGAGTGAACAACATTTCATGTTGAGATAGTCTCGTCGTGCAGCTTCAAAAATTGCAGAGGGGTCTCCAAGGAATTGATCATGGATAACCGCAAGGGCACCTGAGACTTCTGGCAATTGAACAAACTGCAATTGTCGGTATTGGCCTAAAGAATCAAACCAATCTCTCAGGGCACCCGTAAAACGAGTAGCAAATTCTCTAAGGACTGATTGAGTTGTGGCTCCTGGCCTTAACATTTGTAAGTCAAGCCAGGCCAACATTTCATTAAGCCGATCACGCCATTTAGAAGATGGGAGATCATCAAATGTGAACCATGGACCATTTGACGATTTTGGACCGGTTGGACCGGTCTGGGCTTGGGCTGGATGAGGTTGGTTTGAGGCAGAGAATTCAGGCATTTCTTCGTCAACTTCAGAAGGAATGTCAACATATGGTTTTGTGTGAGAGGTTTGGCCTTGATCAGGTTGATCAGGCTGAGCCATCAAGATTTTAGTGATATCAGCATAGGACTTTTCAGAGTCACTGGTGGATGTTGAAGATTCTGTATCATTCTAAGTATGGCTATCTGAAACAGCTAGATTTGAATCAGAAGTTGGATCATCTGTAGTAGATATATGATCAACTGTGTGGGCACTGAACAGGTGCATGGGTTGTTTATCCTTGGATTAGGAAGGAGGTTGGGAAGGAGCTAGTGGTGGAGGTGCTGATGGTGATGCTGGTGTATAACCAGGGGATTGTTGGTCAGGAGTGGAAACAACAAGTTGGTGAATGGTGACTGGTCGTGGTTGAGGTTTAGGCTTTGGTTTAGGTTTAGGTTGTGGGGGCAATGGATTGTCTCGAAAAAGAGTATGAGTCATACCAAATAACTTGGACCGATGGAAGGGATCGGTGGTGATGAAGTAAAAAGGGTAGGTCTTTGTTTTACTGATTCAATCTGATCAAGCTCAGCTTTCAAGCGTCTGATCTCTCTTTCCTTCTGGTCAAATTTCGGGCCATAATAGTGTTGAGCAAGCATGGTTCGTAACTCAGAATCGAGTTGAGTAATTCTGGACTGGAGGTTTTGGTGGATCTGCTGCATCTGTGCAGTAATGGAGTCGACCTTTGTCTCAAGCTTTTCAGTTCGTAAACTGATTTTCTCAACTTTTGAATTAATATTCAACAAAGTATCATTTTGTGCTCTACCATTTTGGGTTTTCCAGTTGAGGACTGATTCAAAAGGTTTAGGTGGTTCAAGGTGTCCTGTAGAGGTGATGGCTGAAGGGATAAAAGGTTTAGACACAACATTCCGTTGGGAATCTGTGTGGGTTTCTAAGGGAGGAAAGGAAGAAGAGTAGTCTGAAGAAGTAGATGAAAACATCATACAACTCAGTGGTGGTGTTGGATTTGGGATTGGTGAGGGAATCTCAGATTTACAGTGCTTTTCAATCCATTTAAGTTCTTTTTTGTAAAAGGGTAATGGAGCTGGTGGAGGTGGAGGATCTTGTGGTGGTGTGAGGTTATTATGGTGGCATGAGACTAAAGGTTTTTTCTTTTTGGATTTCTTTTTTCGTCTGGTGGAATAATCATCGTCCTCTTCCCAATCATCCCAGCAGGGACAATCTGGGTCACACATGCCTGAGCCAGGGACATCCCATAGGAAATGTCCATTTTGCTTAGCTGATAAACAGGGTAGCCTTCAGAATTAACCCTGTGATGGGAAAATCTTCCTGACCGGTTTGGACAGCTGTGATCATGGAAGAATAAGTGAAAGAGAGCCGATGAGGCTCTTGTGGAGCACTTGGAGGTGGTTTAAAAGTCATTCTGATTGTTTCTGATGTATGAATTGGAGCTGTATTATTATGGAATTGTTCATAGTTGGAGATCCATTCAAGAGGCATAAGCTTTATGAGCTCATGACGAGGAATTTGTCTTGGGATCTGGATGATTATTGGGATCTGGTCAGATTCAGCTAAGACCATGAGAATGTCTGAGTGATGTTCAGGAGTGGGTAGATCTATGGCATGATTTTGAAGCCTATAGACCAATTGATGATGGAGAGTGGCAATTTTGGCAGAGGAGTTTTGTTCTGCACCTTGGATCTGGATTTGGACTTTCAAGGTTGTGGGTAAATTTGTGTCTTGGAGAGAAAGGTTGAAGTTTGGATAGAAAGTGAGTAAAACACTTCCTGCATGAAGGGTAGTGAGGATAGTGCCAATAACAACATCTTGGTACTGTTTGAACCGAGTATCAAGGAGGGCAAGGCGAGCTGTGACTGGTAATCCTTTTCTCCCATGAAGAGTAAGGATTAAGCGGATTCCTCCAAGATGGAGATGGGTATAACCTTCTCGTTTCCAGTTTGAAATCAACTCTGAGGGTATTTATAGGGTGACATATTGATCCAGACGAGAGGACTGGATGTACTCTTTAGGGTGAGGTCGTCTAGTAGAGATGAAGGTACGGATACTACGGGTAAAGGAACTGGGTCGTTTGTACAGTTGGTAAGGACTGATGAGAGGGTAGGATGATTCACTAATTTGGGCGGATTCAGGGATGTAGGAATATTCGACAAGGTTTTCAAGCTTATTGGTTGTATGAGAAGTGCAAGATTTGGGTAAAGAAAGAGTAGAAGAAAGAGTAACAGGAGTAGAAGGATTTGAAGATGAAGTTGAAGCCATGATTGAGAAGTTCTCTTTGCGCCAGAAGTCTAGAGATCAAAACAAATCAAATACTTAAATTATACCATTTTGAGGAAGAACATGAGATTTAGAAAACATGGAATTTTCAAGGACCAGTATGGCTCTGATACCATATGTTGTACGTGGCGTTGTTCTACTAGATCGATGCAGATCTGAATCTGCCTAAGGGACCAGATCTGGCTTAGAACAGATCAATATCCCGCACGTTCTGGTTTCCAGCCAATATACCTCTGAGATCAAAACCTAAAACGAGTTCTTTTAAGGTTATAAAACCCAAAATAGACTTTTCCTTAGTCTTTAAACAGGGTACCAAACCATATAAGAAATCATCATAAGTTTTCTGATGCACAGGATCCTTGCTTGAAGGCAAGTGCAGAGCATACTTCCTTAAGTTTTCAAAATGAACAAATTTAATTCTTTGATTTGTTTCTTTCGCCTAGAACTTCATGTGCAAAGAGAGAGAAGACAATTTAGAAAGTCATAGCTTATGAGAACACACGAGTTTTATTTCTGAGAACTGCTTATCTTACAAGTGAGGGGAGAATCCTTTATATAGGAGAATTCTCATGAAGATAGGACATGACCCCTATCTTTTTCAAAAGCAAAAGTAAGATAAAGATACATTATTATGGATACATTATTACAAAACGACAAATTGAGCTTTAATAATTAGACAGGACAAAAGCATAAAGCAAAGAACACCTAGGACAACAAGACAAAGAGGGAAGGTGCATGACAACAAGACAAAGAGGGAAGGTTCATAACAACAAGACAAAAAAGGAAGGTTCATGAATCAAGACAAAGAGGGAAGGTTCATGACAACAAGACAAAATACTTTATGGAGAGTGAAGGTTCATGTATTCGTCTTCAGAGGAGCTTTCGGTTGCATATGGGTCATCGTCATGGGTTGGTGGGAAAAAGGTCTTGGAGAGCTTTGGGTGCTTGCAGGTGGGACCACGGGAAGGTGGATGAGGGCATTCTCGTATGTATCCCGGTCTGGGTGATGTCTGAGTAGCCTTGTCTGCTTTTGAAGGTTTGGGTGGTTGTGAAGATGATGGTTGTGATGAGGATCCTGGTTCATGCATGGATGGTTGGGGAAACTGCTGGAGATGTTGACTTAAAGGAAGAAATTCTTCCATGGGTCTTGGGAGTCTTGGAAAAGAAAGTCTGTGTAATCTGGCTTTTCTTCTTTGATGATGATTCTAGTGGATTTTTGTTTGGATATGGCGGATGGAGTGGGGATCATGATGAGGTCATGTTGTGGGCCTAAGGAGGTGTGAAAGATATCTCTGTGTGGCGGAGTCTGGTGGTTTAGTTGACAGAGGTAGTTGTGCAGGGTGGTTTGGATTTCATTATCAATGACAGCTGGGTGTGGCGCAGTAAACCATTCATAGACTTGGTCTTGAGACCATAAAAGATTTGTATATGGATGCTGGAAGTATGGCCTATGGATGATAAATACTGAGGTAAACAGTCGTGCTTCTGAAGTACGCATTCGTTCAAGATTATAAATTTTTGACAACTGTTGTAACTTCTTTCTCCACCATGGTATGGGGGAAAACCATTCAAATAGTGTCCAAAGGAGAGAGGTGGCTTTGTCGGGGTTGAGGAGATGTTCTAGAGTGGGAGTGATGGGGAGGATGAGTTTGGTTGCATAAAGAACAGTTAGGCACCATAGGTACCATAACTCATCTTCAGTGATATCTCTGGATGGGTCAAGGGTGAGACCTGTAAGGAACATATTTTCTGGGTGGAAGGTAGAAAATGGAAATGAATCTACCATAAGATAGGCTTTCATGAAAAAGCGAAAAACAACTTTTCAGGCAAACTCTTGGATGGCAAAGACGGAGGCGAAAGTTTTGTCAAGGGGAAAGTTTTTCTTGGTGAGAGCTTCTGGGGGAAGTGAAGTAGCCATGGAGATGATTGGGAAGTGGTAGGTGTTGGAAAACACGGTGAGAAGGTTTTAAGGGATGAGTCTGGTTTGGAGAGTCTGGAAAGCATATCAGGGATGAGGTTCTCGGACCCCTTTTTATGCTTAACTGAAAAGTTATACTTGGAAAACCAATCTTTTAACCTGAGTAACATTTTTTCGGGAACATTTTTACCTTTGAAATTGAGAATATTGGAGAAGGCTGAATTGTCCATCCGGATAAGAAAATGGTGTCCAATCAGAAGATACTCGAACTTTTTTATGCCATTTTTTTACCGCTAAGATTTCTTTGAACACGCTGTGGTAATGCTTTTGTGTGTCAGAAAAATGTCCACTAGCGTAAGCGATAAAGTTTTCTTTTCCATTGATTTCCTCGAGGAGGATGACACCTTTCCCCTATCCGACAGTATGAACCTTCCAAGTTATTTGGTATGACTCATACTCTTTTTCGAGACAATCCATTGCCCCCACAACCTAAACCTAAACCTAAACCAAAGCCTAAACCTCAACCACGACCAGTCACCATTCACCAACATGCTGTTTCCACTCCTAACCAATAATCCCCTGGTTATACCCCAGCATCACCATCAGCACCTCCACCACCAGCTCCTTCCCAACCTCCTTCCCAATCCAAGGATAAACAACCCATGCACTTATTCAGTGCCCACACAGTTGATCATATATCTACTATATATGATCCAACTTCTGATTCAAATCTAGCTGTTTCAGATAGCCATACTGAGTTAGATACAGAATCTTCAGCATCCACCAGTGACTCTGAAAAGTCCTATGCTGATATCACTAAAATCTTGATGGCTCAGCCTGATCAACCTGATCAAGGCCAAACCTCTCACACAGAACCATATGTTGACATTCCTTCTGAAGTTGACGAAGAAATGCCTGAATTCTCTGCCTCAAACCAACCCCCTCCAGCCCAAGCCCAGACCGGTCCAACCGGTCCAAAATCGTCAAATGGTCCATGGTTCACATTTGATGATCTCCCATCTTCTAGATGGCGTGAGCGCCTCAATGAAATGTCTGCCTGGCTTGATTTACAAATTTTAAGACCAGGAGCTACAACTCAAGCAGTCCTTCGGGAATTTGCTACTCGATTTACGAGAGCCCTAAGAGATTGGTTTGATTCTTTAGGCCAATACAGACAATTACAGTTTGTTCAATTGCCAGAAGTCTCAAGTGCCCTTGCGGTTATTCATGATCAATTTCTTGGCGACCCCTCTGCAGTCTTTGAAGCTGCACGACGAGATTATCTCAACATGAAATGTTGTTCACTCAATGCTAAGGATCTTGACTTCCATTATAAAAGAATGTCCCTGCTGTTCTATAAGCTTAATGGATTCAATGAGCCGACATTAAAGCATGTTTTTCTGGCTTCCCTTCCTGATGAACTCCAACCACATACAGAGGCAACTCCGTGCATCTTATCTTGTCCTTGACAACATCTCTCTTGGCAAAATCTTTCAACTTACCAAAACTTGTCTTGACAAACTCTGTGAACAAAAACAATTTTTCAAAGAACTGTTGAAAGACAGAGAACCATTTAGGAGTGCCTGCAAAAAGGCTTATTTGCAGATTAAGTGCAAACAAAAGAAGGATTGTGATTGCAGTCCTAAAAAGAAAAGGCATTCAAACATCCGGAATTCTCATATAGGCCTCGCAGATCCAAACGACTCTACAGATTCTTCAGAAAGAAGTCATCTTCATCTAAAGACCTTAAACGGAGAAAATCAAGCAGATGTTTCATCTGCAAGAAAAAGGGTCATTATGCCAAAGATTGTCCTAACAAAAGGGAAAAATCCATCCACCTGGTTGAACATCTTCAAGCTACCACAGATTACTCCCCAGAAAAGGATGAACTGGAATTCTATTTCTCTAAGCGAGATGAACCCAATGATGAAACAGTGTTCGCACTACAAAATTCCTCTAATGACTCAGACAGTAATCAGTCACAAGTGATTTTTCACCAACAGTTGCTATCCCTTGATACCACTGTTCCTATACCTTACATCAAACTCCAGATATTACCCACAAAATTCCAAAGGCCCATTCCAGATACTGGAGCCCAACGCAGCATGTTGAATCCGCATATTCTTCCACCAGAATATTGGACAGAATATGAGGAACATTTTAAAGCTGTCAATGACAAATTGTTCACCACCTCTTTGATTACCAAAAAACCCATTAGTATTCAAATTTTCCAAACTGTGTCATTTGGACCAAAGTTATTAGTTCAACCCTTCCTAATAAGGATATCTTGTTAGGTTTTGACATCTTTCACCAGATCAACCACCTCCAAATCATTCCCACTGGAATCCGAGTCAAGTCAATGTTCAAACCTTTCACAGACATTCTGAAACTTTACAATCTGTCTGACACACCCCAACCTTACCAGGATATTTCAACTAAACTTTTGAGTTTGTGTCCAGAGTCCCATTCTCAATTCACCCATCTAAACCCATTGTGGAAAAATCAGTCTTTCTTCATTAAGTTACCTTTCAAACTAAATGAAGATGTTAACCCAACCAAAGCTACCCATCCAGGAATGAGTCCTTCTGACTTACTCCTAGCCCAACAGGAATGTTCACAATTGTTAGCCCAAGGTCTAATTGAGCCCACAAATTCTCAATGGGCTTGCCAAGCCTTTTATGTTGAAAAGCATTATGAAATTGTCCGAGGAAAGAAACGCTTAGTCATTGACTATCAGCCATTAAACATGTTTTTGCAAGATGACAAGTTTCCTTTGCCCCGACGACAAAGCATGTTTACTTTTCTCAACAATGCCCAGATCTTTTCAAAATTTGATTTAAAATCTGGTTTTTGGCAATTAGGCATTGAACCCTCTGAACGATACAAAACTGCCTTTTGTATCCCCAATGCATACTACAGATAGATGCAAGTGATGAATCATGGGGTGCCATCCTCCTCGAGGAAATCAATGGAAAAGAAAACTTTATCGCTTACACAGAAGCATTACCACAACGTGTTAAAAGAAATCTTAGCGGTAAAAAATGGCATTATAAAGTTCGAGTATCATCTGATTGGACACCATTTTCTTATCCAGGTGGACAGTTTAGCCTTCCCCAATATTCTCAATTTCGAAGGTAAAACTGTTCCCGAAAAAATGTTACTCAGGTTAAAAGATTGGTTTTCCAAGTATGACTTTTCAGTTAAGCATATAAAGGGGTCTCAGAACCTCATCCCTCATATGCTTTCCAGACTCTCCAAACCAGAAAACCTTCTCACCGTGTTTTCCACAACCTACCACTTTTTAATCATCTCCATGGCTACTTCACTTCCCCTAGAAGCTCTCACCAAGAAAAACTTTCCCCTTGACAAAACATTCTCCTCCGTCTTTGCCATCCAAGAGTTTGCCCGAAAAGCTATTTTTTGCTTTTTCATGAAAGCCTATCTTATGGCAGATTCATTTCCATTTTCTACCTTCCACCCAGAAAATTTGTTCCTTACAGGTCTCACCCTTGACCCATCCAGAGATATCACTGAAGATGAGTTATGGTACCTATGGTGCCTAACTGTTCTTTATGCAACCAAACTCATCCTACCCATCACTCCCACTCTAGAACATCTCCCCAACCCCGACAAAGCCACCTCTCTCCTTTGGACACTACTTGAATGGTTTTCCCCCATACCATGGTGGAGAAAGAAGTTACAGCAGTTGTCAGAAATTTATAATCTTGAACGAATTCCTGCTTCAGAAGCACGACTGTTTACCTCAGTATTTATCATCCATAGGCCATACTTCTAGAATCCAGATACAAATCTTTTCTGGTCTCAAGGCCAAGTCTATGAATGGTTTACTGCACCACACCCAGCTATCATTAATAATGAAATCCAAACCACCCTGCACAACTACCTCTGTCAACTAAACCACCAGACTCCGCCACACAGAGATATCTTTCACACCTCTTTAGGCCCACAACATGACCTCATCATGATCCCCACTCCATCCGCCATATCCAAACCAAAATCCACTGGAATCATCATCAAAGAAGAAAATCCAGATTACACAGACTTTCTTTACCAAGACTCCCAGGACCCATGGGAAGAATTTCTTCATTTAAGTCAACATCTCCAGCAGTTTCCCCAACCATCCATGCATGAACCAGGATCCTCATCACAACCATCATCTTCACAACTACCCAAACCTTCAAAAGCATACAAGGCTACTCAGACATCACGCAGACCAGGATACAGACGAGAATGCCCTTATTCACCTTGACGTGGTCCCACCTGCAAGCACCCAAAGCTCTCCAAGACCTTTTTCCCACCAACCCATGACGATGACCCATATGCAACCGAAAGCTCCTCTGAAGACGAATACATGAACCTTCACTCTCCATAAAGTATTTTGTCTTGTTGTCATGAACCTTCCCTCTTTGTCTTGATTCATGAACCTTCCCTCTTTGTCTTGATTCATGAACCTTCCCTCTTTGTCTTGATTCATGAACCTTCCTTCTTTGTCTTGTTGTCATGAACCTTCCCTCTTTGTCATGAACCTTCCCTCTTTGTCTTGTTGTCATGCACCTTCCCTCTTTGTCTTGTTGTCCTAGGTGTTCTTTGCTTTATGCTTTTGTCCTGTCTAATTATTAAAGCTCAATTTGTCGTTTTGTAATAATGTATCCATAATAATGTATCCTTATCTTACTTTTGCTTTTGAAAAGGATAGGGGTTCTGTCCTATCTTCATGAGAATTCTCCTATATAAAGGATTCTCCCCTCACTTGTAAGATAAGCAGTTCTAAGAAATAAAACTCGTGTGTTCTCATAAGCTATGACTTTCTAAATTGTCTTCTCTCTCTCTGCACATGAAGTTCTAGGTGAAAGAAACAAATCAAAGAATTAAATTTGTTCATTTTGAAAACTTAAGGAAGTATGCTCTGCACTTGCCTTCAAGCAAGGATCTTGTGCATCAGAAAACTTATGATGATTTCTTATATGGTTTGGTACCCTGTTTAAAGACTAAGGAAAAGTCTATTTTGGGTTTTATAACCTTAAAAGAACTCGTTTTAGGTTTTGATCTCAGAGGTATTCGGCTGGAAACCAGAACGTGCGGGATATTGATCTGTTCTAAGTCAGATCTGGTCCCTAAGGCAGATTCAGTTCTGCATCGATTTGGTAGAACAACGCCACGTACAACACAAATGAAGAGGATATTGATCTGTTCTAAGTCAGATCTGGTCCCTAAGGCAGATTCAGTTCTGCATCGATTTGGTAGAACAACGCCACGTACAACACAAATGAAGAGGATCAATTCGCAACTACTCAGAATTTGGAAATTTAAGCATTGATGAGAGAAATGAGAAGGATGATAAGGGCTAAATTAGAGCATATACACGAGTGTTTGGATCAAGTAGAGAACACATGTGCGGGGTAACCACAACCCATTCGTCAAGCATGTAGGAGGGATAGAGCTCCGGCTAGAGGAGAGATCGATGACTATTATAGGGATGAGTATGATGAAGGGGAGGACTCAGAGGGTAGCTATAGGAGAGATGGACGAGGTAGGAGAGTTAGGAATAGGGATAATAGATTAAGTGGCATAAAGATGAAGATTCCATCTTTTCAAGGTAAATATGACTTGGAAACATACCTTGAATAGTAGAAGAAAATGGAGTTCGTATTTGATTGCCACAATTGACTATGATTGAGTTTTTTGACTGTGTTATTACTTGGTGGGATAAGCTTGTTATATACAGGAGGCATAATAGGAAACGTCCAGTTGAGACATAAGATAAAATGAAATCGTTGATGAGAAGGCATTCTGTACCTAACCACTACTATCCAGATTTGTACCAAAAATTACAAAGTCTTACACAGGATAGCCGAAGTGCGAAGGATTACACAAAGAAATGGAGATTGTCAAGATTAGAGTAAATGTGGAGGAAGATATAGAAGCTATTATGGCACGATTCCTAAATGACCTTAATCGGGAGATTGCAAATATGGTTGATTTGCAACATTACATGGAGATTGAGGAGATGGTCTATAAGGTCTTCAAGATTAAGCAGCAACTCAAAAGGAGGGATAACACCCATGCAGCTCTAAGCTCAAGTTTCACTCCTTGGAAGTCCGAGCCCTCCAAGTACAATTCACAAGGTAACACCGTGACTCCCACTGTTAGGAATTGTGACATTAAGTGTTTTAAATGTCAAGGCAGGGGGCATATAGCAAGTGAATGTGTGAATAAAAGAGTTATGGTATTGCGGGATAATGGTGAGATTGAAGCTGAGGATGAAACAAAAGAAAATAAGATGCCACCATTAGAGGACATCAAAGATAAAGAGTATACAGCCCCTGGGGAATTGATTTTAGTAGCTAGAAGAGCTTTGAGTGTGCAAGTAAAGGAAGACGAAACAGTGCAACGGGAAAACATTTTCCATACTAGGCGCTATGTTCAAGACAAAGTATGTAGTATGATTATTGATGGAGGAAGTTATACTAATGTTGCTGGTACTATCATGGCAGAAAAGTTAAGGCTTCTAACACTTAAACACCCACGACCATATAAACTACAATGGTTGAATGACAGTGGTGAGGTGAAAATGAACAAGCAAGTGCTAGTGACTTTTCGGATTGGTAAGTATGAAGATAAGGTGTTATGTGATATAGCACTAATGCAGGTTGAACACTTATTACTTGGGCGGCCTGAGCAATTTGATAGATGTGTGAAGCATAATGGCTTCACCAACAAATATTCATTTGTATTTAATCAACGCAACATCACTCTTATTCTTTTAATACCAAAGTAAGTTTACAGAGACCAAGTGAGCCTACATAGAGTGAGTAAAAGAAAAAGAGACAAAAAGAAAATGAAAAATAGAAAGAGATCGAGAAAAATGAGAGAGAAAAAGCCTAGAAAAATTGCAGCCATTGAGAGAAAATCATAGGGAAAACAAAAAGATTTCTATGCAAAAGCGAGTGAGATAACAAAAGTGTTGTTTTCACATCAGTCAATGATTGTGCTTTTGTACAAAGAGGCATTTTTAAACACTAACAAACTTGACCCTACTTTGCCTAGTTTTGTTGCTTCTCTCTTACATAAATATGAGGATGTCTTTCCCGAGGAAACACCACATGGCTTACCTCCAATTCGAGGGATTGACCATCAGATTGATTTCATACCCATTGCAACCATTCCAAATCAACTAGCCTATAGGAGTAACCTGGAGGAGACAAAGGGACTTAGGCAGGTTAATGAATTGATAGAAAAATGGTACATCAAAGAAAGCATAATACCATGTGCAGTTCCAGTTTTATTAGTTCCTAAGAAGAATGGAATGTGGAGGATGTGTGTTGACTTTCGATCCATCAACCACATAATGGTAAAGTATCAACATCTCATTCCTAGGCTAGATGATATGCTTGATGAATTGCATGGGTCTTGTGTATTTTCTAAAATTGACTTGAAAAGTGGATATCATCATATTAGAATGAAAGAATGAGATGAATGAAAAATTACCTTCAAAACAAAATATGGTTTGTATGAATAGCTAGTCAAGTCTTTTGGTTTGACTAATGCTCCAAGCCCTTTATCAGACTTATGAATCACGTTTTGTGAGCTTTTATTAGCAATTTTGTTGTTGTTGTTTTTTTTATGATATCCTCATTTATAGCAAAAACATAGACGATCATGTAGTATATTTGAAATCTGTTTTAAATGTGCTTAGAAAGAAAAGTTTTTTGCTAATCACCAAAAAACATGTATTTCTAGGATTTGTTGTGAGTGCATAGGGAATACAAGTTGATGAGGAGAGGGTACGTGCAATCCAAGAGTGGCCAAATCCCACAAACGTAGGTAATGTAAGAAGTCTTCATGGGCTCGCTAGTTTCTACCAATGATTTGTGAAAGACTTTAGCAAATTAGAGCCACACCCAACGCCGAGGTGGTATCATTAGTAATTTGACTACTCTTATTTGATCTCCTAGAAGAGGATTCTCTCACCATGGAAACAAACACATCTTCAGCTTCTACATCATCTTCATCTCCTATTTCTCTTTCCTCTACTCTCTCTCTCCCTAAATCATGCTCTAAACACATAACCTCCAAAATCGAGAATCTTGTTGAATATTCGTATATTCCAGAATCTGCTCAAGTCACTGAGTCTCAGTTTCCCCTCATGAGTCCTTACAACCTCTACAAACAAAAGTCTTCTTTCACTAGAAGTATTCGCACTCTCATCTCCACTAAAAGACCACTTCCAAAAGAATATATTCAGTCTTCTAGATTGGATCAGTGTGCCTTACAAGCCTCTCAGAGTGAACAATATGTCACTATGGAGATACCTTCCGATCTCGTCGCCAACTGGAAACGCGAAGGCTACACCCACCTCCATCTTGGTGGTGTACGGTTAATTCTCACTCTCCATGGTCGAAAAGGCTTACCTGTGACAGCTAGGATTGCTCTCCTAGATACCAGGTTCAAGGAGTACCAACATGCAGTTATAGGAACTGTTTTAACAACACTTCATGCTGGCAGTGTCCTCTTAACCTTTTACCCCAATTTCAACTTTTCTCTCGAGGATCCCAACCTTCCAACTACCCTTAAAGTCCAGATCCAGCTCCAAGGAGCAGAGCAAACACCTACATCCAAGATTGCAACCCTCCATCACCAAATAGTGTATCGATTACAAAATCATGCACTAGATCTCCCTACACCATATACAACTTCAGATGCTTTGATGATATTGGCAGATACAGATACAATCCCAACTATTATCCAAATTCCCAAACAAATTCCAAAACAAGATCTGCTCAAACTCATGCCTCTTGAATGGCTCACCAACTATGAGCACTTTCACCAAAATTCTGAACCAGTCCAAACCACAGAAGCTACATTTACCAGACGTCCAAATGGCCAAGTTCAACTGTCTTTTCAAACTCCTGACACTCAACCCATTTCCGACAGTCCACAGATCTCTTATACTGCTATGGTTACAGCAGTTCAAACTGGTCAAGAAAAGAATCTTCCGATTCATGGTTTTTCATCCGAAGGGTATCCAGTATATCCTGGTAAACTTAATGGTCATTTCCTATGGGATGTTCCTGAAGCCCATATGTGCAATCCAGATTGTCCTTGTTTGGATGATACGGATGTTGATGCAGAATTGGAAGTCATGCGGAGAAAGAAAAAGAAAAAGAAAAAATCTTCTTATCCTCCACCATCCTGCAAATCCTTTCCTCCACAACCTCCACCGGATCCAAAACCTCCCATACACCCTATCAGGTCTTGCCTTATGTTTTCAAGTCATTCCTATGACGAGTCTTTTCCCCCTCTTGAAAAACAAACAGATCCACAAACCCGTATTACCTCAAAACCTTTTGTCCAAACTCCGGTTACAGCCTCTGGGCAACCTGAAGAACCAAAACAATATGAAGCTGTCTTGAATTGGCAAACCAAAAATGCCAATGCTCAAAACCACTCTCTCCAACAACTCGGTAAGAAAATTGACCGTGTTGCCACTCAAGTCTCCCAGACTGAAACCAAAGTTGATTCCATCAGCAGTCGTTTAGATCAGATGTATATCCATCTCCAAGACCGAATTTCTGACTTAGACACCGATCTCAGACGAATGATTTCTCATCATATCTGGGGTCCAGAGTTTAATCAAAAAGAAGCAGAGATCAGAAAACTCAAAGCTGAATTATCCAGAATTGATGCTGAAAAGATTCGACCTTCTCTTTTTACCCAATCTCAACCTACACCAGTATCGCCTCCAATCTTTGACTCCTTTGTACCTTTCTATACACCATCCCGACCTCAACAACCTGTTTATAATCAGCCCTTTGGTTTCTCTCACCTTCAACCAACTCCAAAACTATCTTCACCCAAAAAACCACGTTCTAACGTCAAAATCTCCGACCCACGTCCCAAGGCTACATCCTCTCCCTCTACTTCCACAATACCTCCAGAAGAAACACCACAAGCCCATCCTAAGAAAGATAAAAGCCCAATGGATCAATATCATTATCATATTGTCCAACCTCAACCTTCAGATTCCTCTGACTCTTCTGAGCCTGAACCACAAACTTCGTCATCCTCCTCTTATGACTCATCCAATGCCTCCACTGATTCTGAGTCTGAATATGCTGACATTACAGGCATATTAATGGCCACTGAAACTGCAGATCCAAGTGGCTCTACTTCAACACCCATTGTAGAGGACAACCCTTCTGACCAAGCTTCTCAAACAGAACCAGTACCACCACCACCAGTCCATGAACACTCAACTAAACCATCTTCAGCATCTTGGTTTACATTTGATGACATTCCCCGTCACAAATGGGCAGCTCGACTTCAAGAATTTGCTGCTTGGATTGATCTACAAAGTACCAAGCCCAATGCTCAATCTCAAGCCGTTCTTCGTGAATTCATGGCCCGTTCCACGGGTTCTTTACGAGACTGGCTAGAAAGCTTAGGAGAATATCGACAGCTCCAATTCATGGAAGCTCCGGTTAGTACAGCCCTCAGTATTATTCATGAGCAATTCCTCGGTGAAAAAACCGCTTCTACTGAAGCTGACCGAAAAGAATACCATCAGATGAAATGCTGCTCTCTTAAAAAACATCTTTTGGATGCTCATTACAAAAGAATGAGTATTCTCTTCTACAAGCTCAATGGGTTCAATGAACCATCTCTCAAACATGTCTTCATTGCCTCTCTTCCTTCTGAGCTCCAACCTGATCTTCAAAGAAAACTCACAGCAACAAATATGAGCATAGCTGATATTTCTCTGGGAAAGATTTTCCAAATGGCCTTGTTATCTCTTGATAAAATCTGTGAACAAAAAGAGTTCTTCAAAGATCTCATGGAAGACAAAAAACCCTTCTCTGAAGCTTGTCGAAAACCTCACCTCAAGATCGAGTGTAAAGATGACAAGAAGTGTACTTGCTCACCCAAAAAGAAAAAACACTTTCAGAAACACTTCCACAAAAAATCCTCCTCCAAAAAACCTTTCCGGTATTTCCGCAAGAAAGATGTTTCTCAATACCGAAAGAAAAAATCCAACCGTTGTTTCATTTGCAAGAAACGCGGTCACTTTGCCCGTAATTGTCCCAACAAACCAGCCAAAGCTGTTCGTCTTATCCAGCATCTTGAACATTCTTCCTTGTTATCTGAGAATGAGGATGTTGAATCCAATTTTTCAGAACAATCCATACAAGATGACCAAACTGCCTTTCTCATTGCCGAATCTTCTGACTCTGAAGATATTTCAGTCATCATGTTTCCACAATTCCTCGTCCTTCTCTCAAGATGTCCATCCTTCCTTCCAAATTCCATAAACCTGTTCCTGTTATTGGGTTTATTGACACTGGTGTAGATACCAGTATGATTGATCCTTCTGTTCTTCCCTCAACCTATTGGGAACCTCACTCCAAACTTTTCAGAGCTGTTAATGGTGAAACCTTTGAAACCACCTTGATTACCAAAAAACCCATTGGTATTCAATTCTTTCCGAATTGCATAATTTGGAAAAAGATTGTAGCTTCCAAACTCCCTGATAAAGATTTACTCATAGGTTTTGACATTCTTCATCTAGTCAAAAACCTATTCCTCACTAGTTCTGGAGTTCGCTACAAACAGATGTTCATGCCTTATACAGATACCCTACGTCTGTATACACTCTCTGAAACACCATCTCCATATAGTCACATCTCACAAAAGTTCTTAGCCTACTGTCCCGAAAACCATTCCCAATTCCATCATCCTTCACCTCTTTGGAAAAATGAACAATTTTTCATTCACCTACCTTTCAAACTCAACGAAGACATTAACCCCACCAAAGCCTCACACCCGGGTATGTCTCCTTCAGACCTCTTGCTTGCTAAACAAGAATGTTCTCAGTTACTTCAACAAGGTCTTATTGAGTCTACTGATTCAGATTGGGCTTGTCAAGCCTTTTATGTTGAAAAACGTTTTGAATTAGTTCGTGGAAAAAAGAGATTAGTAATTGATTACCAGCCACTCAATTCATTTCTTAAAGATGATAAGTTTCCCCTTCCAAAAATCCAAACCATGTTTGTCCATCTCCAAGGGGCTCGTATCTTCTCTAAATTTGATTTAAAAGCTGGTTTTTGGCAACTTGGTATTTCACCAAGTGATCGTCACAAAACTGCCTTCTGCATCCCTGATGCCCATTACCAATGGACAGTCATGCCTTTTGGTCTCAAAGTCGCTCCTTCATTATTTCAAAAAGCCATGACAAAAATCTTCAACCCTATTCTCCATAATGCATTGGTCTACATTGATGATATTTTGTTGTTTTCCTCTGACCATGAGAGCCACCAGAAGCTCCTTTTGGATTTCTTTCATATTGTGCAGGCACATGGCATCATGCTTTCCGAAAAGAAAAGCAGCATAGGCAAGGAATCTATTGACTTTCTTGGCATGGTAATTAAAGATGGCCAGTATCAGCCTGGTCCCCACATTGCAGTTGAATTATTAAAGTTTCCGGACACGAATCTCAATCGAAAGCAGATACAACAATTTCTTGGGATTGTCAACTATGTCCGTGACTTTATCCCCAAAGTTGCAGTTCACACCAGCCAGCTGTCCCGCATGCTCAAAAAACAGTGCCCTCCATGGGGCCCAGCTCAGACAGAAGCTGTCAAGCAACTAAAGGTGATAGCTCAATCACCTCCTCCACTCCGAATTCCCACACATGGACAACGCATCCTCCAGACTGATGCCAGCGATGATTATTGGAGTGCTATTCTTCTTGAAGACATTAATGGCGTGCGTCATTTTTGTGCACATGCAAGCGGCCAATTCAAAGACTCTGAAAAGAACTACCATGTGATCTACAAGGAAATTCTAGCAGTCAAATATGGGATTAAAAAGTTTGAATTTCATCTCATCAGCCACAAATTCCTCATCAACATGGATAATTCTTCTTTTCCCCGAATCTTTGACTTCAAGAACAAATTGCTACCTGACAAGCAATTACTCAGCCTCAAAACTTGGTTTGCTAAGTATGATTTCACTGTTCAACATATCAAAGGCAACCAAAATCTCATTCCAGACTTCCTCACCCGTCCATCTATAAATAAACCTGCTCTCATCTCTTCAATTCACATCATTCCAGTTATAGCCATGAATCGCCAGCTTCCCTTCAAGGCTCTTAACCAAAGAAATTTCCCCATGCACATTTCTTTCCAATCAGCCTCCCAACTACAAGATTTTGCAAAGAAGTTTCTCTATCGGTATTTCTTTAATGTCCAAACTAAAAACCCTGACCGATTTCCTAACCTTTGCATGGAACACTTATTTCTCACAGGCCTCACTCTGTCCTCCCTCACAATCTCCGAAGATGAGCTTTGGTACATGTGGTGTCTCACCACCTTGTATGCTACAAAGCTAGTTTTTCCCATTAAACCAGTCCTAACTCACCTTACCACTCCAGAGTTCTCCCCAGACCTCTTATGGACTCTCTTTGAATGGTATTCTCCCCTCACTTGGTGGCGCCAGCAACTCCAACAATTGTTTACCTTTCATGGCCTAGACAAAATGCCTGAACAAGAAGCCAACATGTGGACCACTGCTTTCGTTGTCCACAGGCCATATTTTCAACATCCAGAAACAAGAGATTACTGGACCCAGGACATGGCATATGAATGGAAAACTTACTCTCATCCATATACCTTCATCCATGATACCACAGTTACTTCAGCCCTCAAAGCCTATCTCATGGAACTCAACAATGTTCCTCCACCTGCTACAAATATTCACCACACCTCCATTGGACCATCACACACCCTTGAAATCATCCAAAAAACACAAGGCTGTACTCCAGGTTCAAGTTCAAGTCCAAGTCCTAAGGGCATTCTTGTTATGGAACAACGTCCTGACTACACAAATGTCTTATTCCAAGACGCTCAGGACCCATGGGAAGACTTTCAGTCTCTCCTCCCTGCTGATACTCCCCATTCTTCTTTCCAACCCATATCTGAAGCTGATGAAGACAAGTTTTTACAAGCCGAGGAGTATCTTGACAAGCGACAACGACGTCGACACAAGCGACAATATGAAAAGGACACAGGAGACGTGTCACCAAGGCGTTATCCGTCCACGCCATAATCTCACTTTGTCGCTTTCCCTCCACTTTTCATGCAACACATGTGTTCAAAGTCTTTGTCGGTCTACTTTATTTTTAGTCTTTCTAGGCATGCTTTGTCTTAATAAAAGTCTCTGTCGGCATGCTTTCCCTTTATTAAGAGTCTATGTCGGTATACTTGACTTTTGTCAAGAGTCCATGTAAGTATGCTATGCTTTGCTTTCCCTTTCGTGCTTGTCTTTTGTAAAAGTCATGATTGGCTTACTTTCCAAAAAAGTGTGCTACGTGTCATGATCATTCGAGAGGTCTTGTTCTCAATGATCCTCTATATCAAGCACCTTTGGTCTCCGTTGTAAAGGAGCCAATTTGGAAAATAAAAGCTTAAGTTTCTTAAACATGTTTCCCTAAATCTCTCTCTCTCTTCTAGGGTTCAAAGAAATTAGTTAAGTTACAACTGATACGCTCACCTCCATTTCAAATCTGAGTATGCTCTGCACTTGCCTCACTTGAGGATCCTGTGCATCAGAAAGGTCCTGATTTATCCCCCAAAACCGATTTTTATCCAACAAAATTGTTTTCTCACAACGTTCACCCTTTTTAAAGGCCATGAGTGCCGTGTTTTCGGGTGGTATCGTGAAAAACCCTTTTTAAGTAAATGAATTTCGGATTTGGTATTTGGTGGATAAGTGTATATCGGCTGAAACAACGCCACGTACAACATACCCTTATTGTCCTTGCCTAACTTTAATAAAACATTTGAAATTAAATGTGATGCTTTAGGTATTGGTATTTGTGCAGTCCTAATGCAGAAGAGACGACCCATTACTTATTTTAGTGAGAAACTAAGTGGGGCAGCCTTAAACTACCCTACTTACGATAAGGAGTTCTATGTGTTCGTTTGAGCATTTGAAACATGGCACCGATCAAAAGTCCTTAAAACACCTTAAAGGCCAACACAAGCTGAACAAGAGGCATGCTCGATGGATAGAATTCATAAAGATGTTTCCATATGTCATTCATTACAAGTAAGGTAAGGAAAACATTATTGTAAATGCACTTCTTTGCAAGTATGTCTTAATCTCAAAATTTAATGCTAAACAAGCTAATGATCGTGATTTTAATGTTGAATACTAAGCTTGTGAAAAGACCGCGATTGGTAAATACTTTAGGCATGATGGTTACTTATTTCAAGAGAATAAACTATATGTGCTTAATTGTTCTTTGAGAGATTTGTTAGTAAGAGAACCCTATGGAGGAGGGATAATGGAGCAGTTTGGAGTTGTAAATACTTTGGCAGTTTTGCAGCAACACTTTTATTGGCCACATATGAAACGAGATGTTGAGAGACTTTGTGGTAGATGTGTCACTTGTAGGCAAGCAAAATTGAAAGTGTAGCCCTATGGCTTATACACCCCGTTGCCAATACCTAATGTGCCTTTGACTAATGTTTCGCTGGATTTTATACTAGGGCTCACTAGGTCTAAATAAGGGAGAGACTCAATTTTTGTGGTTGTAGATAGATTTTCAAAGATGGCACATTTTATTCCATGCCACAAAACGGATGATACTTTTAATGTCGCTGACTTGCTCTTTAGGGAGATTGTGAGGTTGCATGGCATGCCAAGGACAATTGTTTCTGATGGGGATTTTTTAAGTTATTTCTGGAAAACATTATGATGGTCAAACAGAAGTTGTGAATAAAAAATTATCTACTTTGTTGCGGGCTATCATTAAAAAGAATAGTAAAACGTGGGAGGATTGTTTGCCACATGTTGAGTTTACTTATAATCGTTATATTCATTCTGCTACTAAGTATTCACCATTTGAAATTGTTTATGGTTTTAATCGTTTAACCCTATTGGCTTTAACTTCATTACCTATTTCTAAGCATGTTAACTTAGATGGTAAGAAAAAGGTTGAAATTGTTAAACAGATACACGAGTTGGCAAAGTTTAACACCGAGTAGAGAACTGAGCAATATATTAAACAAGCCAACAACGGGCGACATAAGCTAGTCTTTAGGGTATGGTTACATATGCGTAAGGAACGATTTTCGGAATAAAGGAAATCTAAATTATTACCTCGAGGGGATGGTCTTTTCCATGTCTTGGAACGGATCAATGGCAATGCATACAAGCTAGATTTGCCTAGTGAGTACAACATAAGTGCTACTTTTAATGCTTCGGATTCAAAAAAAAATCCTCTTCAACAGGAGGAGAATAATGAGATTGAGGACAAAACTATCTCAAGCACATAAGATGGGGTATATTCAAATCCTATTCAAGTTTCTGTTGAACTCGTCACAAGAGCTCGAGCTAAGAAATTCACAGAAGTGGTTAATGGGTTAATTCAACCAACTTGGCCTCCATCAAATTCATGGAGGCATGTTGAAGGAATCACACATGATCAATGCATGATTCAGGCTCTTTAAGTTTTCAAATAATCACATCCATGAAATAGGAAGTTGGCTGCACATTATGGCGGGAAAATATACTAGTTTCCCTTTTGGATACTTTCCCATTTCTTGAGGAGGCTATTAGAAAAGCAAATCTGTTATTTCTCTTTTAACTGCCTAGTTTCCATTTTAGTTGATGTAAGGCATTTAAGTTGCTCATGATTCTAATTTGATTTAGATTCTTTTCTATTTGCTTAGATTAGGATTCTAATTTGATTTAGAATCTTTCCTATTTGCTTAGATTAGAATTCTAATTTGATTTAGATTTTTTCCTATTCACTTAGATTAGGATTCTGATTTGATTTAAATTCTTTCCTATTTGTTTAAATTCAGATTCAGCTTTGATTTTGGTTTAAGATTGGATCAATACAGTCTCCAAGCTACCACAGCTGAATAGTATGTCACTCTTGAAATCCCCCAAGAGTTGATAACAAACTGGAAAAGAGAAGGATATACTCATCTCCATCTCGGAGGAGTAAGATTAATCCTAACCCTACATGGTAGGAAGGGATTACCTGTTACAGCTAGAGTTGCTATGTTAGATTCAAGGTTCAAATAATATCAAGATGCTTTCATTGGTACTATATTAAGCACTCTACATACAGGAAGTGTACTTCTCACTTTTTATCCAAATTTCGACTTTTGTCAAGAGTCCATGTAAGTATGCTATGCTTTGCTTTCCCTTTCGTGCTTGTCTTTTGTAAAAGTCATGATTGGCTTACTTTCCAAAAAAGTGTGCTACGTGTCATGATCATTCGCGAGGTCCTGTTCTCAATGATCCTCTATATCAAGCACCTTTGGTCTCAGTTGGAGGGGAGCCAATTTTGAAAATAAAAGCTTAAGTTTCTTAAACATGTTTCCCTAAATCTCTCTCTCTCCAAATTCCCAAACAAATTCCAAAACAAGACCTGCTCAAACTTATGCCTCTTGAATGGCTAACCAACTATGAGCACTTTCACCAAAATTCTGAGCCAGTCCAAACCACAGAAGCTACATTTACCAGACGTCCAAATGGCCAAGTCCAACTGTCTTTTCAAACTCCTGACACTCAGCCCATTTCCGACAGTCCACAGATCTCTTATACTGCTATGATTACAGTGGCGTTATTTCAGCCGATATACACTTATCCACCAAATACCAAATCCGAAATTTATTTACTTAAAAAGGGTTTTTCACGATACCACCCGAAAACACGGCACTCATGGCCTTTGAAAAGGGTGAACGTTGTGAGAAAACAATTTTGTTGGATAAAAATCGGTTTTGGGGGATAAAACAGGACCTTTCTGATGCACAGGATCCTCAAGCGAGGTAAGTGCAGAGCATACTCAGATTTGAAATGGAGGTGAGCGTATCAGTTGTAACTTAACTAATTTCTTTGAACCCTAGAAGAGAGAGAGAGATTTAGGGAAACATGTTTAAGAAACTGAAGCTTTTATTTTCAAAATTGGCTCCCCTCCAACTGAGACCAAAGGTGCTTGATATAGAGGATCATTGAGAACAGGACCTCTCGAATGATCATGACACATAGCACACTTTTTTGGAAAGTAAGCCAATCATGACTTTTACAAAAGACAAGCACGAAAGGGAAAGCAAAGCATAGCATACTTACATGGACTCTTGACAAAAGTCAAGTATACCGAAGTCAAGTATACCGACATAGACTCTTAATAAAGGGAAAGCATGCCGACAGAGACTTTTATTAAGACAAAGCATGCCTAGAAAGAAAAAATAAAGTAGACCGACAAAGACTTTGAACATATGTGTTGCATGAAAAGTGGAGGGAAAGCGACAAAGTGATATTATGGCGTGGACGGATAACGCCTTGGTGACACGTCTCCTGTGTCCTTTTCATATTGTCGCTTATGTCGACGTCGTTGTCGCTTGTCAAGATACTCCTCGGCTTGTAAAAACTTGTCTTCATCAGCTTCAGATATGGGTTGGAAAGAAGAATGGGGAGTATCAGCAGGGAGGAGAGACTGAAAGTCTTCCCATGGGTCCTGAGCGTCTTGGAATAAGGCATTTGTGTAGTCAGGACGTTGTTCCATAACAAGAATGCCCTTAGGACTTGAACTTGAGCCTGGAGTACAGCCTTGTGTTTTTGGGATGATTTCAAGGGTGTGTGATGGTCCAATGGAGGTGTGGTGAATATTTGTAGCAGGTGGAGGAACATTGTTGAGTTCCATGAGGTAGGCTTTGAGGGCTGAAGTAACTGTGGTATCATGGATGAAGGTATATGGATGAGAGTAAGTTTTCCATTCATATGCCATGTCCTGGGTCCAGTAATCTCTTGTTTCTGGATGTTGAAAATATGGCCTGTGGACAACGAAAGCAGTGGTCCACATGTTGGCTTCTTGTTCGGGCATTTTGTCTAGGCCGTGAAAGGTAGACAATTGTTGGAGTTGCTGGCGCCACCAAGTGAGGGGAGAATACCATTCAAAGAGAGTCCATAAGAGGTCTGGGGAGAACTCTGGAGTGGTAAGGTGAGTCAGGACTGGTTTAATGGGAAAAACTAGCTTGGTAGCATACAAGGTGGTGAGACACCACATGTACCAAAGCTTATCTTCAGAGATTGTGAGGGAGGACAGAGTGAGGCCTGTGAGAAATAAGTGTTCCATGCAAAGGTTAGGAAATCGGTCAGGGTTTTTAGTTTGGACATTAAAGAAATACCGATAGAGAAACTTCTTTGCAAAATCTTGTAGTTGGGAGGCTGATTGGAAAGAAATGTTCATGGGGAAATTTCTTTGGTTAAGAGCCTTGAAGGGAAGTTGGCGATTCATGGCTATAACTGGAATGGTGTGAATCGAAGAGATGAGAGCAGGTTTATTTATAGATGGACGGGTGAGGAAGTCTGGAATGAGATTTTGGTTGCCTTTGATATGTTGAACAGTGAAATCATACTTAGCAAACCAAGTTTTGAGGCTGAGTAATTGCTTGTCAGGTAGCAATTTGTTCTTGAAGTCAAAGATTCGGGGAAAAGAAGAATTATCCATGTTGATGAGGAATTTGTGGCTGATGAGATGAAATTCAAACTTTTTAATCCCATATTTGACTGCTAGAATTTCCTTGTAGATCACATGGTAGTTCTTTTCAGAGTCTTTGAATTGGCCGCTTGCATGTGCACAAAAATGACGCACGCCATTAATGTCTTCAAGAAGAATAGCACTCCAATAATCATCGCTGGCATCAGTCTGGAGGATGCGTTGTCCATGTGTGGGAATTCGGAGTGGAGGAGGTGATTGAGCTATCACCTTTAGTTGCTTGACAGCTTCTGTCTGAGCTGGGCCCCATGGAGGGCACTGTTTTTTGAGCATGCGGGACAGCTGGCTGGTGTGAACCGCAACTTTGGGGATAAAGTCACAGACATAGTTGACAATCCCAAGAAATTGTTGTATCTGCTTTCGATTGAGATTTGTGTCCGGAAACTTTAATAATTCAACTGCAATGTGGGGACCAGGCTGATACTGGCCATCTTTAATCACCATGCCAAGAAAGTCAATAGATTCCTTGCCTATGCTGCTTTTCTTTTCGGAAAGCATGATGCCATGTGCTTGCACAATATGAAAGAAATCCAAAAGGAGCTTCTGGTGGCTCTCATGGTCAGAGGAAAACAACAAAATATCATCAATGTAGACCAAAGCATGATGGAGAAGATTTTTGTCATGGCTTTTTGAAATAAGGAAGGAGCGACTTTGAGACCAAAAGGCATGACTGTCCATTGGTAATGGGCATCAGGGATGCAGAAGGCAGTTTTGTGACGATCACTTGGTGAAATACAAAGTTGCCAAAAACCAGCTTTTAAATCAAACTTAGAGAAGAGACGGGCCCCTTGGAGATGGACAAACAAGGTTTGAATTTTTGGAAGGGGAAACTTATCATCTTTAAGAAAGGAATTAAGTGGCTAGTAGTCAATCACTAATCTCTTTTTGCCACGATCTAATTCAGAACGTTTTTCAACATAAAAGGCTTGACAAGCCCAATCTGAATCAGTAAACTCAATAAGACCTTGTTGAAGTAACTGAGAACATTCTTGTTTAGCAAGCAAGAGGTCTGAAGGAGACATACCCGGGTGTGAGGCTTTGGTGGGGTTAATGTCTTCGTTGAGTTTGAAAGGTAGGTGAATGAAAAATTGTTCATTTTTCCAAAGAGGTGAAGGATGATGGAATTGGGAATGGTTTTCGGGACAGTAGGCTAAGAACTTTTGTGAGATGTGACTATATGGTGATGGTGTTTCAGAGAGTGTATACAGACGTAGGGTATCTGTATAAGGCATAAACATCTGTTTGTAGCGAACTCCAGAACTAGTGAGGAATAGGTTCTTAACTAGATGAAGAATGTCAAAACCTATGAGCAAGTCTTTATCAGGGAGTTTGGAAGCTACAATCTTTTTCCAAATTATGCAATTCGGAAAGAATTGAATACCAATGGGTTTTTTGGTAATCAAGGTGGTTTCAAAGGTTTCACCATTAACAGCTCTGAAAAGCTTGGAGTGAGGTTCCCAACAGTTTGAGGGAAGAACAGAAGGATCAATCATACTGGTATCTGCACCAGTGTGAATAAACCCAATAACAGGAACAGGTTTATGGAATTTGGAAGGAAGAATGGACATCTTGAGAGAAGGACAAGGGATTGTGGAAACATGATTAACAGTCTGAACGGTGGAGATGACTGAAATATCTTCAGAGTCAGAAGATTCGGCAATGAGGAAGGCAGTTTGGTCATCTTGTATGGATTGTTCTGAAAAATTGGATTCAACATCCTCATTCTCAGATAACAAGGAAGAATGTTCAAGATGTTGAATAAGACGAACAACCTTGGCTGATTTGTTGGGACAATTGCGGGCAAAGTGACCGCGTTTCTTGCAAATGAAACAACGGTTGGATTTTTTCTTTCGGTAATGAGAAACATCTTTCTTTCGGAAATACCGGAAAGGTTTTTTGGAGGAGGATTTTTTGTGGAAGTGTTTCTGAAAGTGTTTTTTCTTTTTGGGTGAGCAAGTACACTTCTTTTCATCTTTACACTCGATCTTGAGGTGAGGTTTTCGACAAGCTTCAGAGAAGGGTTTTTTGTCTTCCATGAGATCTTTGAAGAATTCTTTCTGTTCACAGATTTTATCAAGAGATAACAAGGCCATTTGGAAAATCTTTCCCAGAGAAATATCAGCTATGCTCATATTTGTTGCTGTGAGTTTTCTTTGAAGATCAGGTTGGAGCTCAGAAGGAAGAGAGGCAATGAAGACATGTTTAAGAGATGGTTCATTGAACCCATTGAGCTTGTAGAAGAGAATACTCATTCTTTTGTAATGAGCATCCACAAGATGTTTTTTAAGAGAGCAGCATTTCATTTGATGGTATTCTTTTCGGTCAGCTTCAGTAGAAGCGGTTTTTTCACCGAGGAATTGCTCATGAATAATACTGAGGGCTGTACTAACCGGAGCTTCCATGAATTGGAGCTGTCGATATTCGCCTAAGCTTTCTAGCCAGTCTCGTAAAGAACCCGTGGAACGGGCCATGAATTCACGAAGAACGGCTTGAGATTGAGCATTGGGCTTGGTACTTTGTAGATCAATTCAAGCAGCAAATTCTTGAAGTCGAGCTGCCCATTTGTGACGGGGAATGTCATCAAATGTAAACCAAGATGCTGAAGATGGTTTAGTTGAGTGCTCATGGACTGGTGGTGGTGGTACTGGTTCTGTTTGAGAAGCTTGGTCAGAAGGGTTGTCCTCTACAATGGGTGTTGAAGTAGAGCCACTTGGATCCGCAGTTTCAGTGGCCATTAATATGCCTGTAATGTCAGCATATTCAGACTCAGAATCAGTGGAGGCATTGGATGAGTCATAAGAGGAGGATGACGAAGTTTGTGGTTCAGGCTCAGAAGTGTCAGAGGAATCTGAAGGTTGATGCTGGACAATATGATAATGATATTGATCCATTGGGCTTTTATCTTTCTTAGGATGGGCTGGTGGTGGTTCTTCTGGAGGTATTGTGGAAGTAGAGGGAGAGGATGTGGCCTTGGGACGTGGTTCGGAGATTTTGATGTTAGAACGTGGTTTTTTGGGTGAAGATAGTTGTGGAGTTGGTTGAAGGTGAGAGAAACCAAAGGGCTGATTATAAACAGGTTGTTGAGGTCGGGATGGTGTATAGAAAGGTACAAAGGAGTCAAAGATTGGAGGCGATACTGGTGTAGGTTGAGATTGGGTAAAAAGAGAAGGTCGAATCTTTTCAGCATCAATTCTGGATAATTCAGCTTTGAGTTTTCTGATCTCTGCTTCTTTTTGGTTAAACTCTGGACCCCATATATGATTAGAAATCATTCGTCTGAGATCGGTGTCTAAGTCAGAAATTCGGTCTTGGAGATGGATATACATCTGATCTAGACGACTGCTGATGGAATCAACTTTGGTTTCAGTCTGGGAGACTTGAGTGGCAACACGGTCAATTTTCTTACCGAGCTGTTGGAGAGAATGGTTTTGAGCATTGGCATTTTTGGTTTGCCAATTCAAGACAGCTTCATATTGTTTTGGTTCTTCAGGTTGCCCAGAGGCTGTAACCGGAGTTTGGACAAAAGGTTTTGAGGTAATACGGGTTTGTGGATCTGTTTGTTTTTCAAGAGGGGGAAAAGACTCGTCATAGGAATGACTTGAAAACATAAGGCAAGACCTGAGGTGTATAGGAGGTTTTGGATCCGGTGGAGGTTGTGGAGGAAAGGATTTACAGGATGGTGGAGGATAAGAAGATTTTTTCTTTTTCTTTTTCTTTCTCCGCATGACTTCCAATTCTTCATCAACATCCGTATCATCCAAACAAGGACAATCTGGATTGCACATATGGGCTTCAGGAACATCCCATAGGAAATGACCATTAAGTTTACCAGGATATACTGGATATCCGTCGGATGAAAAACCATGAATAGGAAGATTCTTTTCTTGACCAGTTTGAACTGCTGTAATCATAGCAGTATAAGAGATCTGTGGACTGTCGGAAATGGGCTGAGTGTCAGGAGTTTGAAAAGACAGTTGGACTTGGCCATTTGGACGTCTGGTAAATGTAGCTTCTGTGGTTTGGACTGGCTCAGAATTTTGGTGAAAGTGCTCATAGTTGGTTAGCCATTCAAGAGGCATAAGTTTGAGCAGGTCTTGTTTTGGAATTTGTTTGGGAATTTGGATGATGGTTGGGATGGTGTCTGTGTCTGCCAATATCATCAAAGCATCAGAAGTGGTGTATGGCGTAGGGAGATCTAGTGCATGATTTTGTAATCGATACACTATTTGGTGATGGAGGGTTGCAATCTTGGATGTAGGTGTTTGTTCTGCTCCTTGGAGCTGGATCTGGACTTTAAGGGTAGTTGGAAGGTTGGGATCCTCGAAAGAAAAGTTGAAATTGGGATAAAAGGTTAAGAGGACACTGCCAGCATGAAGGGTTGTCAAAACAGTTCCTATGACTGCATGTTGGTACTCCTTGAACCTGGTATCTAGGAGAGCAATCCTAGCTGTAACAGGTAAGCCTTTTCGACCTTGAAGAGTGAGAATTAATCGTACACCACCAAGATGGAGGTGGGTGTAGCCTTCTCGTTTCCAGTTGGCGACGAGATCGGAAGGTATTTCCATGGTGACATATTGTTCACTCTGAGAGGCTTGTAAAGCACACTGATCCAATCTAGAAGACTGAATATATTCTTTTGGAAGTGGTCTTTTAGTGGAGATAAGAGTGCGAATACTTCTAGTAAAAGAAGACTTTTGTTTGTAGAGGTTGTAAGGACTCATGAGGGGAAACTGAGACTCAGTGACTTGAGCAGATTCTGGAATATAAGAGTATTCCACAAGATTTTCAATTTTAGAGGTTAGGTGTTTAGAGCATGATTTGGGGAGAGAGAGGGTAGAAGAAAGGGAAATAGGAGATGAAGATGATGTAGAAGCTGAAGATGCGTTTGTTTCCATGGTGAGAGAATCCTCTTCTAGGAGATCAAATAAGAGTAGTCAAATTACGAATGATACCACCTCGGCGTTGGGTGTGGCTCTGATACCAGTGGGTTTAATGTCTAAAAGTACAAGTCCAGATACAAGGAACAGAACAGATCTCATCTTCAAAGATTGCAACACTTCATCATTAGTTGGTTTATAGGCTTTAAAATCATGCCTTAGATCTACTGCACCTGAACACAACTCTGACGCCCTCATGGTGTTAGCAGAATCTGATCAAATTCCAACCATAATTCAAATCCCAAGGCAGATCCCTCGAGACGAGCTAATTAAACTCATGCCTTTAGAATGGATATCAAATTATAAGCATTTTCACAATAACACTGCTCCAATTCAGACATCAGAAGGAATGTTTGAAAGAAGGCATGACGGAACAATAAGAATGACTTTCCGGCCTCTACCAAGTGCTCCTCAAGAGCCTCCAAGGCTATCTTTCACACAATCTTCTATGATCACTGTTGTCTATACAGCCCAGGAAGATTTACCTATCATCGGGTTCAATAAAGAAAGATATCCAGTCTACCCAGCCAAAATGAATGGCCATTTCCTACGGGATGCACCTGGATAAGGAAATTGTGACTCATATTGTGCCTGTTGGGATGATTGGGAGGAAGATGATTTAGTTTCTAGAAGGAAACCTAAGCCAAAAAAGAAACTCTCTCATCCATGTAAACATTTCCAACCAACGCCACATGATGATCCACCTCCACCTTCACCAAATCCATTACCCATTTACAAAAAAGAACAAGTCTGAAGTTCTTTCCCCAGTTCAAAATCGTAAACCAATCATGCAGCCCCCTGCTTGTATGATGTTTGCCTCTACCTCCAAAGACTATTCCACCAATTTTCCAACTTTAGATACCCAATCAGACTCCCACAAAAAAGTTGTTTCAAAACCCTTCATTCCTTCGGCCATAACCTCCGCCGGCCATCTTGAAGAACCCAGACCTTTTGAGGCAGTCCTCAACTGGCAAACTCAAAATGCTAGAGCACAAAATGATACCTTGGTGGACATTCATAAATAGGTTGACATGATTAGTTTGCGAACTAATCAGATTGTATTCAGAATTACGTGCCATGGTCAGTCAGAGATACTATGGTTCTGAGTTTGACCAAAAGGAAAGGGAAATCAGGCGCATGAAAACAGAGCTTGATCATATTGATTCAGAAAGACAAAGACCTACACTTTTCACTAAGTTACCACCAATGAAACACTATAATCCCTCTAAATTGCTCGGCATGACACACACTCTTTTTAAAAATCAGCCTTTACAACCCCAGCCAAGGCAAAAACCAAAAGCTACTCCCAAGCCAGTCAAAATTCATCCACTAGTTACTTCAACCACTGAAAAAAAATCCCTAGGATAAACACCTGCTCCACCACATACTCAACCTCAACCAACCCAAACCAAAGACAAAGAACCCATGCACCAATACAGTTCTAAAAAATTTGAGACCTTTTCACCCTCTGAATCTGAGTGTACTACCTCTGTTACTGACAAGGATACTTCGGATACTCAGTCTGAGACAGAATCTTCAGTCTCGACTAGTGACTTTGAAAAAGCTTATGTCGGGCCTAACTCAGCCCCAAAAGAGCTCACAAAGGGTGAGGACTGCCTAGCGCTTATAAGCGACCAGGAGCTTTGGCTTGCCAGTAATGTAGGATAAGAGCTTATCATTCACTCTACCCTCGCCCTCGGGCCTTGGCTCTGATACCAACTTGGGTCGGGCCTAACTCAGTCCCAAAAGAGCTCTCAAAGGGTGAGGACTGCCTAGCGCTTATAAGCGACCAGGAGCTTTGGCTTGCTAGCGATATGGGATAAGAGCAGATTTTCTATTCTTTAAAGCTTTGATTCCTAAGGCATTGAACTCTTATAACCTATCCGTTACATCTAAGAATTTCGTGCATAGTCTGATACCAACTGGGGCCGGGCAATTGGTATCAGGGCTTATCATTCACTCTACCCTCGCCATCGAGCCTTGGCTCTGATACCAACTTGGGCCGGGTGCAGGGTAGCTATTTTAGCTGAGGTGATTTGTTCAGATCCTTGGAGTTGGATCAAGAAATTGTCCATAACCCATCCAGAATCTTATTTTGAGATACCCTCAGATGTTGATGAACCAACTGAATCTTCAACAATAAATCAACAACCTTAGCCTCATGCACAAACCTTTCGCATACCATCAAATGGTCCATGGTTCACTTTTGATGATATTCCCTCATCCAAATGGCGAGAAAGAGTCCAAGAAATGTCAGCATGGATTGATCTCCAGATGATAAGAGCTGATGCAACAACAAAATTAGTCCTTAGAGAATTCACCACTCGTTTCACGGGATCTCTAAGAGATTGGTTTGACAGTTTAGGGCAGTACAGATAAATGCAGTTTGTCCAATTGCCTAATGTTTCTAGTGCTCTTGTTGTTTTACATGAACAATTCGTCAGATAACCAAGTGCAGTTTTCAAAGCTGCAAGACGGGACTACCTAAACATGAAGTGTTGTTCCTTAAATTCCACAGATCTTGATTTCCATTACAAGAGGATGTCAATCTTGTTTTATAAGCTCAATGGATTCAATGATCCGACTCTAAAACATGTCTTTCTTGCTTCTCTACTTAAAGAATTGCAACCGGAAATACAAAGACAATTTGCAGCGCACAATATCAATATTGACAACATCTCCTTAGGAAAGATTTTCCAGATTGCCAAGGGATTTTGGAGAAGCTCTGTGAAAAAAAATGATTTTTCAAATATCTGATGAAAGATAAAGAGCCTTTCTGAAATGCTTGCAAGAAACCATATTTGCATATCAAGTGCAAAGAAAAAAAGAATTGTGATTGTGAGCCAAAGAAGAAAAGACATTTTAAGAAGTTCAAACGTCCAAATTCTTCTTCAAAATCCAATCTCGAAGATGGAACACCCAGAGAAAACCATACAGGTTTTTCAGGAAACGATCATTTTCTTCAAAGGAACAGAGGAAACAGAAATCCAGCAAATGCTTTATTCGCAACAAAAAAAGCTACTATGCAAAGAACTGTCCAAACAAGAAGGACAAATCAAGCAGATTGATAAAGCATTTACAGATGGTTACAGGGTACTCTCCTGAGAAGGAAGAAGTAGAGTTCTATTTCTCTGAACAAGAGGAACCTACTGATGAAACAGTGTTCGCACTGGAAAACTCATCTGAGGAATCAGAAAGTGATGAGTTCCAAAACATTTTCCACCAACAATCCTTGTCCTTAGACACCACCATTCCAATTCCTTCCATTAGACTTTAAATTTTGCCCTCCAAATTCCAAAGACCAATTTCAGCCATTGCCCTCATAGACACTGCCGATGGAAAAATGTTTTCAACAACATTGATTACCAAAAAACCCGTTGGTATTCAGATTTTCCCAAACTGTGTTATTTGGACAAGAGTCATTGGTTCAAAACTTCCTGACAAGGATGTCTTGTTAGGATTTGATATCATTCACCAGATCAAACACCTCTAAATCCTTTCCTCTAGAATCAGAGTCAAAACCATGTTCAAACCTTACACAGAAATTCTCAAACTTTATAGTTTGACTGATTCACCACAGTCCTACAAAGACATTTCAACCCAACTTCTGAAATATTGTCCGGAGTCCCATTCTAAATTTTCTCATCCAAACCCTTTGTGGAAAAACAAGTCTTTCTTTATTCAATTACCTTTCAAACTGAATGAAGACATCAATCTTACTAAGGCTACTCATCCAGGAATGATCCCACCTGACTTAGCCTTAGCCCAAAAGGAATGTTCACAACTCTTGGCCCAAGGTCTCAATGGGCTTGTCAAGCGTTTTATGTTGAAAAACGTTCGGAACTTTTTAGGGGAAAAAAGCGATTAGTCATTGACTATCAACCCTTAAACATGTTCTTACAAGATGACAAGTTTCCTTTACCAAAGAGACAAAGCATCTTCACTTATCTCAAAAATGCCTACATCTTTTCAAAAATTGACCTCAAGTCAAGTTTTTAGCAAATTGGCATTGAATCCTCTGAAAGATACAAAACGGCTTTTTGCATCCCAAATGCCCATTACCAGTGGACAGTTTTACCCTTTGGTCTTAAAATTGCCCTAAAAAAGTCGTGGTCCGAATCTTTCAACCCATCCTGCATCATGCATTGATTTATATTGACGATATTTTATTGTTTTCAAGCACACATGAAGAACATCGCCAATTATTAAATCAATTTTTTGATATTCTCTAGACTCACGGAATTATGTTATCAGCCAAGAAAAGCACCATTGCAATAGATAATATTGAATTCCTTGGAATGATTATCAAAGATGGACACTACCAGCCTGGAAAACACTTTGCCCAAGAATTATCAGAATCTCACCAAAAAGCAGATACAGCAATTCCTTGATATCATCAATTATATCAGGGACTTTATTCCACATGTCGATCACCATACCAATCAGCTTTTGACTTTATTAAAGAAAAAGCCACCAGAATGGAATGACAACCACACACTTGCTGTCTCCACTTTAAAAAAGATTGCTCAAAATCCGCCACCATTAAAGCTCATCACAGATGGCAACCGGATACTCTAGACAGATGCAAGTGACGAATCATGTTGTGCTATTCTTCTCGAAGAAATAAATGGCAAAGAAAGTTTTATTGGTTATGCTAGCGGACATTTCTCTGACACCCAGCAGCACTACCACAATGTGTACAAAGAAATCTTAACTGTAAATAATGGTATTAAGAAATTTGAATGCCATCTTATCGGCTATCATTTTCTTATCCGAATGGACAACTTAGCATTTCCCAACATCATGAACTTCAAAGGGAAAACAGTTCCAAAAAAGATGTTGAGACTCAAAGACTAGTTATCAAAATATGACTTCTCTGTGAAGCATATAAAAGGAACCCAGAACCTCATTCCAGACCTACTCTCAAGACTTGCAAAACCAATATCACCCTTGCATTGCATATCCACAGAATATCATTTTCCCATCATTTTCATGGCTACCTCTCTACCAAACCAAGCCTTAACTCACAAGACTTTCCCTCTCGAGAAAATCTTTTCCACAGTTTTTGACATCCAAGAATTTACAAAAAGATATGCTTTTAGGTTTTTTATGAAAGCCTACATGTTAGCATATTCATTTCCTTTTTCAACTTTCCACCCTGAAATCTTGTTTCTCCCAGGTCTAACCATTAACCCTTCCAGAGAGGTGACTGAAGATGAGTTATGGTACATCTGGTGCATAACTGTTCTTTACGCCACCAAGTTAATTCTCCCTATCAGAACTACCCTGAATCATCTCATGAATCCTGACAAATCAACCTCATTGACATGGACCCTTCTTGAGTGGTTCTCTCCACTTTCTTGGTGGAGAAGAAAGTTATAGCAATTATCCATGGTCCACAACCTTGATCCCATACCTGAATCAGAAGCAAATATGTTCACCTCAGTGTCCATTATCCACATGCCATATTTCCAGCATCCAAACACCAACTCTTTTTGGACTCAAGATCAAGTGTTCGAATGGTTCACAACACCACACCCAACACTCCTTGAACAAGACAATAACATAAAAAAAAAACCTTCAGAATTTCCATACGTCTTTAGGTCCACAACATGACATCATTATGATTCCAACTCCTTCGTCCATTTCAAAACCAAAACCACAAGTATCATCATCAAAGAAGAAAAACTGGATTTCACAGATTTCTTATTCCAAGACGCTCAAGACCCTTGGACTAACTTCCTACCCTTAAGTCAGCATCTCCAACAGCTCCAAGATCCAACGCAACTGGAAGAACCTTCATTATCCAGAGCTAGTACCAGCACTTGTCCACCTAAAGTTCAGCCAACCAATCATATGGTAACATTCCCCTCTCATTGTCCAAAAGCACAATATTGCCCATGGCCACAATGTCGTCCCACCTGCAAGCATCCAAAGAAAAAGTTAGCAAAAGACGACACAGACAGCTCCTCTGACAAAGATTACATGAATCTTTCATCCCCATAGTTATAAGTTTGTCGTGTTTAATTATTAAAGTTTGCTTTGTTTGCTTTTACTTTTATAAAGTAAAGTTTGTCGTGTGTAATTATTAAAGTATGCTGAGTCATGCTTTAATTATTAAAGTTAAGTTTGTCGTATGTTCTTTACTTTTGTAAAAGTTTGCTTTTGCTTTTTTGATAAGGGTCTTGTCTTATCAAAATGCTTTTTCAAGGCTTTTTCCTCTCTATAAAAGAGAAGCCCTTCTCTTTGTAAGATAAGCTTGGCAAAAAATAAAAGAATGTTTTCTTCAGCTATGAGTTTCTAAATTCTCTCAATCTCTCTATCAATGAAGCTCTGAGATAGAAAATAAAGAAGATATAAATATGTTCATTTTGAAACTTAAGGAAGTATGCTCTGCACGTGCCTCTTGCAAGGATCCTGTGCATCAGAAAACTTTTGATAATTTCTTATCTAGTTTGGTACCCTGTGATATAACCCGAGATGAAAATGTTTTAAAGTTTTATATTTTTCATTTGAGTATATCGGCTAGAAACCCAAGCATGCGGACTACCAGTCCAAAGGACGATCTTTTCGTCATTGCTTTGGTCTAACAACGCCACGTACTTCGTTGGCCTTTTTGGTATATATAATGTACTTGTATCCAATGAACATGAAAGATCAATTTTAATGTAATTGGTGAGAGAGTTAATTTTATTTGATTCTTAAATAAACGTTTTGAACTTATCGAATTTCTGTGGCATTCAAACTGTTGACTTATTGATCAGATCATCCATAAATAATTATGGCGTCCTCACATATTAAGGTTCGTGCTTTCATTAAGCATTGGGTCACTGTTCTATTAAATTCCAGGTTTAGATTCGATCTTAGGAACTAAATTGATTAGAGTCACGTCAGTTTTTGAAAGGGTTCGTATCAATTGCCACCGGATCGAGAAATTGAGTTCACAATCGATTTATTACCAGGAACTGCCCCAATTTCAAAGGCGCCCTATAGGATGGCCCCATCAGAATTTAAAAAAGTTAAAGAATCAATTGCGAGAGTTATTAGAAAAATGCTACATACGCTTAAGCCATTCAATATGGGGAGCACCAGTACTGTTCGTGAAGAAGGATGGATCAATATGAATGTGCATTGACTATCAGGAACTAAATAAGGTGACTATCAAGAACAAGTACCCACTTCCACGCATCGATAACTTGTTCGATCAGCTGCAAATAACATCAATAATTTTAAAGATTGATCTACAATCAGGATATCATCGGTTAAGAATCAGGGAGGTAGATATTCCTAAAACAGTATTTAGAACACGTTAGGGACACTATGAATTTGCTCTCATGCCCTTTTTTCTAACAAAGGCCCCAACAGCCTTTATGGACCTTATGAACAAGGTATTTAAAGACTACCTAGACAAATTCACAATGGTGTTTATGGATGACATTGATTTACTCACTAACAAAAGAAGAGCATGCTGAGCATCAAATGATCACTCTTTAGACCTTGAAGGAGAAGCAACTTTATGCAAAATACAAGAAATGTGAATTTTGGCTTGAAAATGTTACATTCCTAGGACACGCGGGATTTAAAGTTAGAATTTTAGCAGATCCCTCAAACGTGGAAATTGTAAGCCAAACCAACTAATGCAAGATAAGTCAGAAGCTTATTGGGTTTAGTTAGATATTACTGAAGATTTGTGGAAGGATTAAGAATATCAAATTCGTGTGGATGCCAGAATGAGAGAAAAGCTTGGGAGAACTAAAAAGGCAATTGGTAACCGCCTCAATTTGTCATTTATAGTGATGTCTCCAAAAATGGCATAGGATGCATCCTCATGTAGAACGGAAAATTAATTACATACGCTTCTAGGCAGTTGAAGGAATACAAAAAAAGTTTCCAACAAAGATTTGGAGTTGGCAGTGGCAGTATGCACATTAAAAATTTGGCATCACTATTTAATAAGAGTTTCAAATACTTCTTTATACAAAAGAAGTTAAATATACGACAATGGCGTTAGCTAGACTTGGCAAAGACTACGACTGCGAAATAAACTATCATCCTAGAAAAGCAAATATGGTGGCAGATGCACTAAGTCGAAAGTCAAGCCTGTCAGCTTTAAAGATTCTACCTAAGCCATTACAAATGGTATATGCAAGGTGGAGATTGAGCTAGTAGTAGGAAAATTAGCCTACATGACACTTAACTTGACCTTACCAGAAAATATTAAGAAGGGGTAGAAAATTGATTCCTACTTTAAGAACTTAAAGATAAAAGCCAACTCAAAGAAGGAGACGTCATTCAAGAAGTTAGATGTAAAGATATCCGCAAGCTGATTTTCAGTAGAAACAAATTTGATTACAACATCTCCTTTTTGAACATGATCTCTAAGGAAATGATGTCTAATTTCTATATGCTTAGTCCTAGAATGTTGAATGGGATTCTTGGAAAGATTTATAGCACTATTATTGTCACATAAGATAGGTATTTGATCAAGTTTAATACCATAGTCTCTAAGGGTTTGTTTCATCCAAAGAATTTGTGCACAACAACTACCTGCGGCAATATATTCTGCCTCGGTGGTTGAAAGCACAACCGAGTTTTGTTTCTTACTACATAATAAGAAATTAAAGATAATTAATAAAAATTTGAACTTGAAATTACTAACATGATAAGGTGACAGCTCATCAAATTGAAGTTTAGTTATTCATTTTCCTTGACATTGTTTACACACAATATCAATTGTGTTGCTTTGTTTGCTTGCTTTCCTTTCTTCAATTTCCTTTTCATTCTTTGTGTTCTCTTAATTTCTTTTCTTTGTTAGTGTGCTGGATTGTCATATTTGGTGTGCCACTTGGGTTTTTTTTTTCTTGATTGTGTTTATTTAGTTCAATAAAGAACTGAAAGAGAGAATTAAGTGTGGTAAAAGGCAAAAGTTTGTGAGATCATTAGAGGGAAAAAGCCAATGTGTATGTTAAACACGAGAGTTAAGTGACATCAAATTGAGTGAAACACGTGAGGGAGTGTTGTGAGGTCTTTTTGCTAACATTCTTTTCAGATCACAAATATGTCAAAAGATCAAGAAGCTATAGACCAATCAATTATGCTCAAGGCCATGCAACAACAATTTGAGCGCATGAATCTGATGTTTGGAGAGATCCATGACAAATTGGAGAGGCAAGACACTGTCATAGCCAATCTACAAAGGGGACAACAACCAATAGCTCCCAATGTAAGAGGTAATCAAGGGCGTGCTGCCATGGGAGAAGAAGAAGAGATGATAGAAGGGCAAGACATAGATCATGATTTGGGGAGTATCAAACTAAAAATTCCTTCTTTTCAAGGTAAAAATGATCCGGAAGTTTATTTGGAGTGGGAAAAAACAGTGGAGCTAGTATTTGATTGCCACAACTACTCTGAGGAGAAAAAGGTAAAACTAGTTGCTGTTGAATTTACTGATTATGCTATTATTTGGCGGGATCAACTTGTTTTGAGTAGGAGAAGAAATCGTGAAAGGCCTATAAACACTTGGGTGGAGATGAAGGCCATCATGAGGAGGAGATTTGTTCCTAGTCATTATTATAGGGAGCTGCACCAAAGGCTTCGAAGCCTTACACAAGGTTCCATTATTCAAAAGAACTTGAAAACTTGGGAAGAATGTTTGCCGCATGTTGAATTTGCTTACAATAGAACTGTCCATTCAGCTACTAAATTTTCACCATTTGAGATTGTATATGGTTTTAATCCATTAACTCCTTTGGATTTATTACCTTTACCTATTGATGAGCGTGCTAGTATGGATGGTAAAAAGAAAGCTGAATTTGTCAAGCAATTGCATGAGAGAACGCGACAACACATAAAAAAGAGAACTGAATAATATGCTACTCAAGCCAACAAAGGACGTAGGCAAGTGGTTTTTCAGCCTGGAGATTGGGTGTGGGTGCATATGAGAAAAGAAAGGTTCCCAGAACAAAGGCATTCCAAGTTGCTTCCAAGGGGAGATGGTCCATTTCAAGTGGTTGCACGAATCAATGACAATGCCTACAAATTGGATCTTCGTGGTGAGTATAATGTAAGTGCTACTTTTAATGTTTCTGATCTTTCTCCTTTCGATGTAGGTGAAGATTCGAGGACGAATCCTTTTGAAGAGAGGGGGAATGATGAGAACCATCAAGGGAATACCATTAAAGCTTCAAGTGATCCTTTGCACATTCATGAAGGCCCAATTACAAGAGCTAGAGCCAAAACAATGCAAGCTGCATTAAATGGATTAATTGAGAAAATATGGATTGAAAATTCAATTCAAGATGCAAGACATCATGAATTAGGCTTGGAGAGAAGACAAGGCATTGTGGGCATTATTCAAGCTTTTGGGCAGCCAAATACACAATTTGGATTAAATGCAGAAAGGGAAAATTCGGAATAAATCTGGTATTGATTGACCTAGAATTAATGTACAAGCTATATACCGTTGGAAAGATAATTAAGTTAGCTTTCCAATGCATTTTACATATCTGGATTTGGAGTTCTCTAGAAGGTGTTATGATCAATTTATTACAGCTTGTTCAGGCTTGGGAATTCAAACGACTCCTTTGATTATTCAACTTCATTTATTTGTTTTGAATCAAGTTTATCAATGTGTTAGGTAAGTCTATCATTAATAATAGTGGGTTGGTGAAGGCTTTTAAAGCACCCTTTGACAAACCTATACTTGGAGGGTTGTTCCAATGTTTCCATTTGTATTTTTGGGATCTTGGGTTTCTTTTAGCCTATTTAAACTCAGCAACCTTGCTATGTATGATAATTAAGAGATCAATATTATTTGAATTTGAAAGATTATTCTTTCTTTGGTTCTTTTGAGAACTAGTGAACTTATCAAGAATTTGCATTCTTGTGGCATTCCAAATTTAGACTTATCACTCACCTTCTCATCTATTTCTTGAGTGTGGCATCAATATCATTCTCTATACCTTTGGTTCATGCTTTTCTTAAGCATTGGGTCAAGGTTTTGTTTGTCATAAATCTGTTTAGAACTTTCTTGGAAAGTTGAAACTACAATTTAAGTGTGAGTTTCAAAGTTTATGTTGATGACCGTGATTTTAGTGTTGAATACTAAGCTTATGAAAAGACTGTAGTCAGTAAATACTTTAGGCATGATGGCTATTTATTTCGGTAGAATAAATTGTGTGTGCCTAACTGTTCTTTGAGAGATTTGTTAGTGAGAGAATTCCTGGGGAGGGGGGTTAATGGGACATTTTGGAGTTGTAAAGACTCTAGCAGTTTTACAGGAACACTTCTATTGGCCACATATGAAACGAGATGTTGAAAGACTTTGTGGTAGATGTGTGACTTATAGGCAAGCCAAATCGAAAGTGCAACCTTATGGCTTATACACCCCTTTACTAATACCTAGTGCACCTTGGACTGATATTTCGATGGATTTTGTACTAGGTTTACTGAGGTCTAGACAAGGGAAAGACTCAAGTTTTGTGGTTGTAGATAGATTTTCAAAGATGGCATATTTTATTCCATGTCACAAAACGGATGATGCTTCTAATGTTGCTGACCTATTCTTTAGGGAGATTGTGAGGTTGCATGGTATGCCCAAGACAATTGTTTCTGATAGGGATGCTAAGTTTTTAAGTTACTTTTGAAAAACCTGATGGGCTAAGTTAGGAACTAAATTGTTGTTTTCACCCTCAAACTGAACTTTATCTACTTTGTTGCGAGCTATCATTAAAAAGAACATCAAAACTTGGGAAGATTGTTTACCACTTGTGGAGTTTGCTTATAATCGTTCTGTTCATTCTGCTATTAAGTATTCACCCATTGGATTTAACTCCATTACCTATTTCTAAGCATGTTAACTTAGATGGCAAGAAAAAGGCTAAAATTGTTAAACAGATACATGAGAAGGCGAAGTTCAACATTGAGCGGAGAATTGAGCAATTTGCTAAAACACTTAATGTCACGATTCTTAATAGTGGAAGTCATGATATTACCTTGTGAATTGTGCTTGGAGGGCTCGTCTCGCTTCACATAGCTCGACTTCCAAGGAGTGGAACTTGAGCTTGGGGATACATGGGTGTTACCCTTCCTCTTGAGTTGTTGCTCAATCTTGATGGCTTTATTGCTCAATCTTTGAAATCTCCACATAATGTTGCAACTCAACCATATTTGCAATCTCTTGATTAAGGCCATTGAAAAATCATGCCATGGTAGCTTCTCTATCCTCTTCCCCATTTACTCTAATCATGGCAATCTCCATTTCTTTGTAATGATTCCACGCTTTGGCTACCCCGTGTAAGACTTTGTAAGTTTTGGTACAAGTCTCGATAGTAGTGGTTAAGTACAAACCACCTTCTTATCAACGTTTTCATTTCATCTCATGTCTCAACTAGACATTCCTTGTTAGTTGATCCCACCAAGTAATAACATAGTCAGAAAACTCAATCATATACCATCAATATAACAGGGAATATTAATTGTTCTTAGAATTTTTCCCTTGAACTGAAGTTCTATGAGGAAATATACTTTTCTCGACATAAGGAGTATTAATTCTCTTAGCACAAAAAAAATGCTTTACCCTTGACATAAGAGGGGATATTAATTGTTCTTTGACTTTTCCTTTTAGGGAATATTTCTTGTTCTTTGAACTTTTCCCTTGAATTGGAGTGCTAGTGGGGAATAAGAACTTTTCCTAGGTAATCCGGTCAATTCTAAAATGCATTTTGAGATTGTTGAAAGCATGTATGATAATATATGAGATGATCACTAGTGGTCATGAAACAATGATGACTATGGATTCTTGAGAGATGTATAGATCTGAATGTTTATGCATGCAAATGCTTATTAGCACAGTACATGAATCTTTTGAGTCTATGGAATAGTTTTTACATTTTATGATCAATCACTTGAGTACATGAGTTGTACATTATCAATTGGATCAATATTTTCAAGAGTTGAAATCATTCATATAGTCCTAATAGCTAAAACAAAATATTCTTTATCTACATGCTATCGTCTAAATAAACATTTAGATTAGTTTGGAATGTCATTCAAATGGACTTTAAATTTTTCTCTAGGGGGCTGCAACCATGGCATCATTTTCTGTGGAAGCCGCCAAGAAATTTTTTTCGGAGTCTCCTTATGATCTTTTGAATTCCCTTCTGTTCCTTATCCAAGCTAAGCTTAAGGATTCCACTATCTAAGCCTTTACAACCCAAAGCCTTAATATGCTTACAATTGACTTCCAAGGCATCAATAAAACCTCCTACACTTAAAATCACTCAATTTTGATACTGAAATGAAGATTACATAGATTTTCACGCACACAATGTATGTGTTTACAAATGAAAGAATAAACAAGTTTGAACTCAATATAGTTTGAATATGCGAAAGCAAGCTCAATGAAAATTGTTAAAAAAATTATGCCTAAATTTGAATTTGATTAAACCTTCTCCAACTAGCCGTTATTGACTTTATAAAAATTATTGGATCGCCATTACTCTCAGTCGGTTTGCCCTTCTAACTTAAATTTGAATTATTATATTAGTTTACTGCTTAATTCTAGAGAGTTCATTGACTGAAGTTGGCTTGTCGTTTGCCTACTATTGGTTAACTGTTATCATCTAGAATCAACCAAAATGTAACCATAATTTAGCAGTTAATCATTTCAAAATTAGAGGTTATTCATTTATTTCCAAAACCTCAATTTTGTCCCAAAACAGTACACGGCCTAAGAAAAAAGTCTGTCCACCAGATCTATGACAGAACAAAGTCTGTCCTTAGGGCCAGTAGCCCGTAAGTTCTGGTTTCCAGCCGATATACACTTATCCATCAAGTACCAAGTCATATTGAAAATAATTTTTCATGATACCACCCAAAAACACGGCACTCACGGCCTTAAAGAGGGTGAACGTTGTGAGAAAACAATTTTGTTTTACAAAAATCAGTTTTGGAGGATAAAAACAGGACCTTTCTGATGCACAGGATCCTTAGGCTTAAGGCCAGTGCAGAGCATACTCAGTATTGAAATTAGAGGTGAACGTATCCTTATTATTCCAAATAATTTTCTTAACTCCTAGAAGATAGAAAGAGTTTAGAGAAACATGATATAAAAAAAACTGGATTTTATTTCTTATTAACTCCTGCCTTACAAAGGGGAAGAGAGATCCTTATATAGAGATCTCGAGGAGGAAAGAGATAAGGTGGGACCCTTATCTTTTACAAAAGGAGAAACATAATTATGAAACCAATAAAGCAGAAAAGCACACCACGCCAAACTAAAAAAGTAAAAGCAAACTTTAGACAAGACATGACCCTTGTCTAATTATTAAAGAAAACTTTAATAAAGCAAAAGGCAAAGATTCCCATGTAGTGTGATGGAGACATATCACCAGTTTCTTTCTTAAACTGGCACTTGGCACGATGAATCTGTCTCTGATCAAGGGATGCTTCAGCTTGCAGATATTTTTCTTCATCTGCCTCAGTCATTTTTGGTGTGGAAGAAGTAGAAGAGTCTGGATTGGTGATGGTGTATGGGGTATTTTCAGTATGGAGAAGAGACTGAAAATCTTCCCAAGGATCCTGAGCGTCTTGGAATAAGACATTAGTGTAATCAGGACGTTGTTCCATGACAAGAATTCCATGTGGACTTAAACTCGAATCTGGAGTACAGGTCTGTGTCTTTGGGACTATTTCTAAGTTGTGGGATGGTCCGACAGAGGTGTGGTGGATGTTTGTGGCCAGTGGTTGAACATTGTTGAGTTCTATGAGATAAGCTCGAAGAACAGATGTGACGGATGTATCATGGATGAGAGGGTAAGGATGAGGATAAGTTTTCCATTTATAAGCCATGTCTTGAGTCCAGAAGTCTCTGGTTTCTGGGTGTTGGAAATACGGCCAGTGAACAATGAAAACTGTGGTGAACATGTTTGCTTCGTGTTCTGGCATCTTATTTAATCCGTGAAAAGTACACATATTTTGGATCTGTTTACGCCACCATGTAAGGGGTGAATACCATTCTAGGACTGGTTTAACAGGGAAGACCAGTTTTGTAGCATACAAGGTGGTGAGACACCACATATACCATAACTCGTCTTCTGAGATGGACAGGTGAGACAGGGTGAGGCCTGTGAGAAACATGTTTTCCATACAGAGTCTAGGAAAATGATCAGGAGTCTTACTGTGGACATTGAAGAAATACCGGTAGAGGAATTTCTTAGCAAAGTCTTGGATTTGGTAAGCTGAAGAAAAAGGAATGTTCATAGGAAAAGATCTTTGGTTGAGAGCTTTGATTGTCAATTCATGGCTATGACTGGGATGATACGAGTTGAAGAGAGGAGTGAGGGTTTATTTATAGCTGGGCGTGTAAGGAAGTCTGGGATAAGGTTCTATTTACCTTTGATATGCTGGACATTAAAGTCATATTTGGAGAACCAAGTTTTGAGGTTGAGCAATTGCTTGTCAGGGAGCAATTTGTTCTTGAAATCAACGATTTTAGGAAAAGAGGAATTGTCCATGTTGATAAGGAATTTATGGCTGATTAGATGAAATTCAAATTTTTTTATTCCATACTTTACCGCCAAAATCTCTTTGTAGATCACATGGTAGTTCTTTTCAGAGTCTTTGAATTGTCCGCTTTCATAGGCACAGAAATGGTCCAAGCCATCTATCCGTTCGAGGAGAATGGCACTCCAGTAATCATCACTGGCATCTGTCTACAGAATGCATTGTCCAGTTGTGGGAATTCTGAGTGGAGGAGGTGATTGAGCTATCACTTTCAGCTGCTTGACAGCTTCAGTTTGTTATGGTCCCCAAGGAGGACACTATTTTTTAAGCATGCGGGACAGCTGGCTGGTGTGGATTGCAACTTTAGAAATGAAATCTCGAACATAATTAAAAATCCCGAGTAATTGTTGAATTTGCTTCTTGGTGAGATTTGTGTCTGGGAACTTTAATAATTTGGTTGCAATATGCGGGCCAGGTTGGTAGTGACCATTTGTGATCACCATGACAAGAAAGTCAATAGATTCTTTCGCTATGCTGCTTTTCTTTTCAGAAAGCATGATTCCATGAACCTGCACAATATGAAAGAAATCCAAAAGAAGTTTTTGATGGCTATCATGATCGGATAAGAACAATAAAATATCATCGATGTAAACCAAAGCATGATGGAGGATAGGACTGAAAATTTTTTGTCATGGCCTTTCGAAATAAGGACGGAGCAACTTTAAGACTAAAGGGCATAACAATCCATTGATAGTGAGCATCAGGAATGCAGAAAGTAGTTTTGGGACAGTCAACTGGTGAAATACCAAGTTGCCAAAAACCAGCTTTTAAATCAAACTTAGAGAAGATATGTGCCCCTTGAAGATGGACAAACAGTGTCTGGATTTTTGGAATGGAGAACTTATCATCTTTAAGGAAAGAATTGAGTGGCTGGTAATCAATGACTAACCGCTTTTTACCACGAACTAATTCAGATCTTTTTTCAACATAAAAGGCTTGACAAGCCCAATCTGAATCAGTTGGTTCAATCAGACCTTACTGAAGCAATTGAGAACATTCTTGCTTTGCAAGTAAGAGGTCTGAAGGAGACATACCCGGATGAGAGGCTTTTGTAGGGTTTATATCTTCGTTGAGTTTGAAAGGAAGGTGAATGAAGGATGATGATGAAATTGAGAATGATTTTCTGGACAAAACTCAAGAAGTTTTTGGGAAATGTGACTGTATGGAGTTGGGACATCAGAAAGTGTATACAGACGGAGCATATCTGTATAGGGCAAGAACATCTGTTTGTAGATTTTTGACCAAATGGAGAATGTCAAAACCTATGAGCAAGTCTTTATCAGGGAGAGTGGATGCTACAATCCTTTTTTTCCAAATAATGCAATTCGAAAAGAACTGAATACCAATGGGTTTTTTTTGGTAATCAGAGTTGTTTCAAATGTTTCGCCATTGACTGCTCTGAACAATTTAGAATGGTTTTCCCAACAGTCTGAGGGAAGGACAAAAGGATCAATCATACTGGTATCTGCACCAGTATCGATAAACTCGATGATAGGAGCAGGTTTATGAAACTTTGAAGGAAGGATTGACATTTTGAGAGAAGGTCTGGGAATGGTTGAAACTTGGTTGACATTTTGAACTGTGGAAATGACTGAAATATCATTAGAATCAGAAGATTCTGCAAGGATGAAAGCAGTCTGATTATCTTGTTCTGACTGTTCTGAGAAGTTAGATTCAACATCTTCGTTTTCAGATAACAATGAAGAATGTTGGAGATGTTGTATGAGACGAACAGCTTTGGCAATTTCGAGCAAAGTGACCGTGTTTCTTAAAGATGAAACAATGGTTATGCTTCTTTTTTTCTGTACTGAGAAACATCTCTTTTCTTGAAATACCGGAAAGGCTTTTTGGAGGATAATTTTTTTGTGGAGGTGTTTATAAAAGTGTTTTTCTTCTTGGTTGGACAAAAACATTTCTTCTCATCTTTGCATTCAATTTGGAGATAGGGTTTTTTACAAGCTTCAGAAAAGGGTTTCTTATCTACCATGAGATCTTTGAAGAACTCTTTCTGTTCACAGATTTTGTCAAGGCATAACATCGCTGTTTGAAAAATCTTTCCAAGAGAGATGTCAGCTATGCTGAGATTAGTGGCAGCGAGTTGTCTTTGAAGATCAGGTTGGAGTTCTGAAGGAAGTGAAGCTATGAAGACATGCTTGAGGGATGGTTCATTGAAACCGTTCAGCTTGTAAAATAGAATACTCATTCTTTTGTAATGAGTTTCTAAAAGATGTCTTTTAAGAGAACAACATTTCATCTAGTGATATTCTTTTCGATCTGCTTCTTTGGAAGCTGTGCGTTCACCGATGAATTGTTCATGGATGATGTTGAGTGTTGTGCCAATTGGGGATTGCATGAATTGGATCTGGCGGTATTCTCCCAAGCTTTCTAACCAATCTCGTAAAGAACCCGTTGAGTGAGCCATAAATTCACGAAGAACACTTTATGGTTGTGCATTTGGTTTAGTTCGTTGGAGATCAATCCATGCAGCAAATTCTTGAAGGTGAGCAGGCTATTTGTGACGGGGAATGTCATCAAATGTGAACCAAGATGCTGAAGATGGTTTGGTCGAGTGATTAGGAATGGGTGGAGGCATTGATGGTTCTGGTTCTGTTGGAGCTGTTTGATTTTTAGCATCAGAAGAACTTTCTTCAACAATAGGTGTAGCAGTTGAAGCACTAGGATCCTCAGTTTTAGTGGCCATCAATATGCTTGCAATATCAGTCTATTGTGATTCAGAGTCGGTAGAGGTACCGCCTAAGTTTGTGGAAGAGGAAGAGGAAGACGGGTTGGACTCAGATGGGTTTGACTCATAAACTGTTTCTGGTTCAAAGGAGTCAGAAGATGTGTTTTGGATAGTATGATAATGATATTGATCCATTGGGCCTTTGTCTTTTTTGAGAGGCTCAGAAGTGGCTTTTGGTGAATCTTCTGGTGGTACTGGAGGAACTAATGAAGTGGCTTTTGACGTTGGTTCTGAAATCTTGACTTTGGACTTTGATTTTTTGGGTGAAGATGGCTTAGGTTGAGGTGTTGGTTGGAGATGTGAGAATCCAAAGAATTGATTGTAAACGAGCGGTTAAAGTCTGGATGGCGTGTAGAAAGGTGCATAGGTGTCAAACATCGGAGTAGGGACGGGTGTGGATGATGTTTTGGTAAAAAGTGATGGCCTGGTTTTTTCAGTATCAATTCTGGCTAGCTCAGCTTTGAGTCTTCTTATCTCTGCTTCTTTTTTGTTGAACTCTGGACCCAGATGTGGTTGTTGATCATTCGTCTGAGATCTGTATCTAGCTTAGAGATACGATCTTGTAGGTGGATATATGTGTGATCAAGACGATTGCTGATCGAATCCACCTTGGTTTCAGTCTGGGAGACCTGACTAGCGACTCGGTCAATTTTCTTTCCAAGTTGGTAGAGAGTTTGATTCTAAGCACTGGCGTTTTTAGTTTGCCAGTTGAGAACAGCTTCATACTGTTTTGGCTCTTCAGGTTAGCCAGAAGCAGTAAATCGAACATAAGGTTTTGAGATGACTCTAGTCTGTGTGTTTATTTGTTTTTGAAGTGGGGAAAAACATTCCTCATAAGATTGACTTTGACTTGAAAACATTAGGCATGACCGTATTGGATGGACAGGAGGTTTGGGATCTGGCGGAGGTTGTGGAGGAAAGGATTTGCAAGATGTTTTTAGATGAGCAGGTTTGGTCCTTTTCTTTTTCTTTCTTCTCATAACTTCCAATTCGTCATCAACATCCGTGTCATCCAAGCAAGGACAATCCTGATTACACATATGGGCTTTAGGAACATCCCATATAAAATAACCATTGATTTTGTCAGGATATACTGGATACCCTTCAGATGAAAAACCATAGATTGGAAGGTTCTTTTCCTAACCAGTTTAGACTGCAGTAATCATTGCAGTGTAGGAAAGCCTTGGGTTTTCTGAAACTTGATTAGGGGTTTGAAAAGACAGTTTGACTTGGCCATTTTGTCGTCTTTCAAACGTGGCTTCTGTTGTTTGAACTGGTTTAGAGTTTTGATGAAAATGCTCATAATTGGTAAGCCATTCAAGAGGCATGAGTGTGAGCAATTCTTGTTTCTGGATTTGTTTAGGAATTTGGATGATGGTTGGAATTGTATCAGTGTTATCAAGGATCATCAGAGCATCTGATGTGGTATGGGGTATAGGTAGGTCTAGTGCATGATTCTGTAATCGATACACTATTTGGTGATAGAGGGTTGCAATCTTGGATGTGGGTGTTTGTTCTATTCCTTGGAACTGGATCTGGACTTTAATGGTTGTATGCAAGTTGGGATCCTCAAGAGAGAGGTTGAAGTTTGGGTAAAAGGTTAACAAGACACTACCAGCACGGAGGGTTGTCAGGACAGTTCCTATAACAACGTATTGATACTGTTTGAACCGGGTATCTAGAAGAGCAATTCTGGTTGTGACTGGCAAGCCTTTTTTGCCATGGAGGGTTAGAATCAATCTAACACCACCAAGATGAAGATGCATATACCCTTCGCGTTTCCAGTTTGCTACAAGAATTGTTCACTTTGAGAGGCTTATAACGCACACTGATCTAGTCTAGAGGACTGGATGTATTCTTTTGGAAGTGGTCTTTTGATAGAGATTAAGGTACAGATACTTCTGGTGAAAGAAGTTTTCTGCTTGTAGAGGTTGTAGGGACTCATGATGGGAAACTGAGATTCATTGATTTGAGCAGATTCAGGGATATAGGAATATTCAATAAGATTTTCTATTTTAGAGGTAACATGCTTTTGACAAGATTTTAGGAGTGATAGAGTAAAGGAAAGAGAAATATGAGATGAGGAAGAAGAAGAAGTTGGGGAGGAAGTTGAAGTTGTTTCCATGTTTTGAGATCTTCTTCTAAGAAATCAAAGAAGTTTATTTGGAATTTCTAATGATACCACTTATGCTTGGGACGCTTGGGTAGTTGTAATGATACCCTGGTGGCTCTGATACCACCAGGGTATCAGAGCAGACTCCAACATTTTTAACCTATGGTTTATTATCATCAAAATCAATATTATAAGCAAGATAATTCACAAGGAGAAAATCAAGAGGAGCACCAAGAACAACAAACTAAGCAAGATAAGAATGAAACTAAATTCTCAAACACTCCCCAAAGAGTGGAGGTATGTTTCTTCTCACCTTAAAGACCTAATCTTAGGAGATCCTTCACAAGGTGTAATTACTAGATCATCGCTTAGAAATACATGTGAACATACTACATTCATTTATCAAATTATGGCCATGTAGGAAAAGGCAAATCAGTTTCGGAGAAACAAGGTGTGGAAATTGGGTCCTAAACCAAAACATCAATTTGTAATACCAAATGGGCATTTAGGAATAAAATAGATGAATCTAAGTAGTTGTAAGAAATAAAGTTAGACTAGTGGCTCAAAGAGACATCCAAGGAGGAATTGATTTTGACGACATGTTTGCTCTTATAGCCAAATTAGAATCCATTAGGATACTCTAGGCATTTGCATGTCATAAAGTTCTTAGTAGAATTCATTAAGAGTGCTTTCTTGAATGGTTATATTGCAAAATAACCCCTTGGTTTTAAAAATGAAAAATTTCCAAATCATATCTATAAGTTATCTAAAGCTTTATATGGTCTATAATGGTATGAAAGGCTTAGTAGATTTCTTTTAGAAAATGGTTTTTGAATGGGTAAAGGGGATACTACACTTTTTACTAAGGATAAGAATGAAGATATTACCTTTGGTTCTACTAATGAGTCTTTGTGTAAGGAATTTCCATCTTGTATGAGCAAATAATTTGAGATGAGCATGATGGAATAGTTGAAGTCTTTTGGCTTTAATAAAAGATGACAGGGGTCCTGCAAAATCCAGTGCAAAGATGACAAAAAATGCACTTGTCCAACAAAAACTCAACAATGTCCAACTAGCTCCTACAGACATTTGTCACATGTCCCTTGGACCATCCTCTTCGTCAATCAAGCCAAATATTTGAGAGATTTACTCAAAACATTTGGATTTGAAAATGGAAACTGAAAGCACTCCAATGAGCTTAGCAATCAAAACTTATCAAGGTATGATTGGATCTTTATTTACTTGACTGTTAGTAGGCCTGATATGATTAATGTATGATTATATGCAAGATTTCAACCATGTCCCAAGGAATCTCATTTGCTTGCTGTTAAAAGAATTTTTCGTTGTTTGAGAGGGAAAATTGAGCTAGGTCTTTGATATTATAGAGGGACTCATATAGATTTAATAAGTTATTCGGAAGCTAACTTAGCGAAATACAAAGTCGTTAGGAAAAGTACTAGTGGAATTTGTGACTTTCTAGGTCACTCACTTAGTTTCATGGTTCAGTAAGAAACAAAATTCAATTGCTCTTTCAACCACCGAGGTTAAATGTATTATTGCCAATAGTTATTGTGCACAAACCCTTAAAGACTATGGGATTAAACTTGATCATATACCTATCATGTGTGACGATACATGATTTGCTAAACTCTCCTCTCTCTGCAAATGAAGTTCTAAGTGAAAGAAACAAATCAAAGAATTAAATTTGTTCATTTTGAAAACTTAAGGAAGTATGCTCTGCACTTGCCTTCAAGGAAGGATCCTGTGCATCAGAAAACTTATGATGATTTCTTAAATGGTTTGGTACCCTGTTTAAAGACTAAGGAAAGTCTGTTTTGGGTTGTATGACCTTAAAAGAACTCGTTTTAGGTTTTGATCTGATAGGTATATTGGCTGGAAACCAGAACGTGCGGGATATTGATCTGTTCTAAGCCAGATCTGGTCCCTAAGGCATATTCAGTTCTGCATCGATTTGGTAGAACAACGCCACGTACCAAGTCTTATTATGGTATTAGAGCAAACATATAGAGATTATATATCATTTCTTGAGAGATCATGTTCAAAAAGGGGGATGAAGTATTAGAATTCGTCTCAACTGAAAAACAACTTGTGGAATCTTCAAAAAACCCCTTAGTGAAGATCTATTTATCAAAATTCGGCATAAACTTGGGATGATGAAATTTTCACAATACCATAATTTTATATGATATTGAAGCTATTATACCTTTTTTTCTCTCTAAAATTCATGATTTTCTTGAGTGTTTCTTGCAAAATTGAAACTTTACAATCATTATAAACCTCTTAAACTTCATCATTATCAAAACAAGATTTGAAAGCCAAAATAAAAAAAAAATCCCCAATTCGAAACCCTAACTGTGAGCCAAATGGTCATCTTAAAAATTGGCTAGATTTTCACCAATTTTGGCCAAGAGCACCCACATTACCTTATATACCTTCCATCTTCACTTTAATTGGTTCAATTTCTCCCAAAATACCAAATTTTCCAAAATTCCTAAATTTAGTATAAATGGTCGTTGTTGAGTCATCAAGACTAGGAAAGAGGAAAATGCAAATGGCAAGGAGGAGTCCAGTATGTCCTAGAACTGTTGAGCTCATTTCCAACCCCTCCCTTGGCCAAATGATTCCACTCTAGTTTTATGTCTGAACATTACTTCCTACGATGTTGATATGGATAGTTTTGATGAACTTTCTATATGTGGTAGAAGTGTTAGGAGATTGTTAAAAAATAGCAGGTTGGGAGAATGCTTTGAGCAATAAAGAGATTGTATATCCTAATCTTGTCATACTATTTTATTTGAACATGGAGATATCTACCTCTAGACAAGATAGGTTTTTTAGTGATGTGGATGGTGTTCGTATAGAGTTTGATGTGAAGGATCTTAACAAGATTCTAGGAACTAAGGTTGGGGGATAGAGATATATACTTCTAGAAAACAACTTATGTTTAACCATCCTTTTATGTTAATGCAGTTAGGAACATTAATAGGTGTAGCTACCTTTCTGATCCCTCCAGGTTCGAGTACTTCACAGCATCCTTTAGCATATAGTTATTGTTAGTAATATGCCCTAAAGGCCAATCGAATGGTGATTTGATTGTTTAGGGAATGATTGTATTTGAATAGCATTTTGATATTTATAAAATGGCACAGTTATCAATATTCATATAGGAACACATTCTCGAGTATGTCGAGAATATGAAACGTGCATCCTTTGTACTATACTTCTAAAATAGTTCCTAGTGGTGGATTTATGATTGGACATTATAAATTCCTATAAACACTAGTATGTGTTATGACTCCTTATGGTATGTGATACTAAAATGGATGGTGAGTTTCATATCATTGACATGAGATGTCAAGTCAAACACATAGGTACTTGTTAAGAGAACGAGTTTACTGAACTTGACCAAATATAGTAAGCCATATGGTTTTGAGTGTTAATGGCTTATTATACATTGTATCAGATACTATGTTTAGTAATGGTCTTTAGACCTGAGGCATAACAGATGTCTTATACATAGACATCTCTGATATGTGAATGCATAAAGATTGATTCCTAATCACGGAAGAGATCTAGCAATAGCTGTCATGGTTGGCTATGTATGAAGACAAGTGTATGGCCAACATGGAATTCATCACTTTGTAATATACGAAAAGGATGTCCTTATGAGATAATATGAATTGACATGAGAAATCCTTGGCCAAGGTGAAATATATTTGAAGGAGTTCAAATTATATTTTCATGCCAAGTTCATTTATATTTATTTTGAGATAAAGCACAACTGCTTAACATAATAAACCATAAGCCGTGCTTTTCTCTGGACATGGATGATGAAGAGACCAAGACATAGAGATACAATGGAATAGGTTCTATAGATCCAACAATTCTTGTTATTTGGATAGTTGTGATATACTGCTAGGTGTCACTCATGACTTGTAGAAACCTTAAGATCAATATTGGTAAAGCGTATTACCAATGCATCTTAAGGCCATTAGAAAGGTTCTAATTGATGACTAAAGAGTTTAGCATCATTTAATGAATAAAGAGTTATCATTAAAATAGTTCTACTACCTTATAACTAAGAACCTAAAAGGTCACACACAATATAGAAATGAAAAAGGAGTTACTAGAAAATGAGAAGTTAAATTTCCTATTTTTAGGAAAATCAATATTTATATTATAATTCATTGAGAATGAATATAAATATAAATATATCTTAAATATGATTTAATATAGAAATTTAGATGTTCCATAAATAGTTTAAGGAACAAAATAAATTTCATAAATCCTCAATTAAACATTATGGAGTGTCGAGCACGTAAAATGACCATTTTGGACATGTTTGGGTTCATATATGATTATGGACTTCTAGACCAATTTTGGGTTTAGAATTATGGGCTTTTATTGGATCCAATATGGATTAAGAGAAAGCATTAGAACATGTCACAAGAGAAGCCCATATTTAACCATTTGATTTGATCAAAATGGGGTTAATTAATTAATTCCGAAAATTAATTAATTTAGCTATTTATTTATTTGATTAAATAATTTATTGAAGTGATAAGATCACTTTCAATAAATAATGGCTAAGTGGGTGGGTCTAGCACATGATAATGTTTGGTGCCATTATTAGAGATAATGGTGGCTTTATTTGGTGGAATGAATCATCATGAACTAGCATTCATGTTTCTTCATTATCTCTCTCATTTCAAAACGAAATTTCGAGATTCCAAATCCTATGAACTCCTAGAACATTTCTAAGTGTGGATTGATTAGAGGCATCACAATTGGGGTGCTTAAAGGATCTCAGATCGTGGCAAAACAGAAGCTGTTCGTGCAGAGCTGTATTTTCTGGACAGTGTTCGTAGCTTGCTGTTTTCAGTCGTTGTCTCCTACTTCACGAAGTCTTTTTTGAAACTGCAAGTGAGGTAATTAAACTTCAATCTTTCCTCTTGATTTTCGTTTTTGAATGAAGTCAATCCGAGGTTTCTAGAGCTTCCGCCATCCGTTTTAATTTTACTGCGCAAAAGTTGCGTTATTAGGAACCTCATGGACAATTGTTATCCTTCAGTTACTCCTAGGACAGGACATGCTGATGAGGTTACTCGTTTGGATGTTGGGTTATTAGATTGTATCCTTTGTTGTCGACTGGTTAACATTGGGTACGTGATTATGAGACATATATTGAGTACTCTTGGGGTCAGTTGATGAGATCGAGGAGAAAATTGTCACAATCACGTGGGATGAGGCATATTCAGGTCCTATTCAAGTTCCCGTCGGACCCGTCACAAGAGCTCGAGCAAAGAAATTCAAAGAAGTGGTTAATGGGTTAATTCAAGTAACTTGGGCTCAATCAAATTCGTGGAGGATCGTTGACGGAATCACACATGATAAATCCATGATTTAGGCTCTTGAAGTTTCCAAATAATCACTTCCATGAAATAGAAAGTTGGCTTGCACATTATGGCGGGAAAATTTATTATTTTCCCTTTTCAAATACTTTCCCATTTCTTGAGGAGGCTAGTGGAGAAACAAATCAGTTACTTCCTTTTTAATTGCTGAGTTTCCATTTTAATTAATGTAAAACATTTTATGCCAATTAGGATTCTGATTTGATTTAGATTATTTCCTATTTACTTATATTAGGATTCTAACTTGATTTAGATTTTTCCTATTCACTTAGATTAGGATTCTGATTTGAATTAGATTCTTACTTAGATTAGGATTCTGATTTGAATTAGATTCTTTCCTATTTGTTTAGATTTAGATTCTGATTTGATTTTGGCTTAGGATTTACTTACAAAAATTATTGTAACCAACCCTATATAGTGTACTTGCATCCAATAAACAGAGAAGATCAGTTTTAATGTAATTGGTGAGAGAGTTAATTCTCTTTGGTTCTTAAAAAAAAAACTCTTTCAACTTATCAAACAGATCATCCATAACTGATTGTGGCATCCTCACATACCAAGGTTCGAGCTTTCATTAAGCATTGGGTCACGGTTCCATTCAATTCTTGGTTTAGATTCGATCTTACAGACTAAATTGATTAGAGTCGCGTTAGTTCTTGATGGGGTTCGTATCATTTGATATCAGAGCCTAGGCACCAAGGTCAGATTCATCTATCTTTATTGTTTTTCATTCTTGTTTGAAAATTTTCATTCTTGTTCTAGCATTGAAAAAAAAAAGTCGTTAATAGTGCTACGTGAATAGTGCCGCATGAACAATATTTTTAGGGTTTTTTTAATCAATTTGGCATCTCTTTTGGTTTAATTCTCCTTAAATCCACAAATTTTACCTATTCGTTTTCCTAAAAAAGAGAGAGAGAGAGTCCTTGTCCTCCACTTAAAATCTTTTGTTCATTTTCTATTATTGTTGTCCAAAATTGAAAATCTTTTGTTCATTTTCTATTATTGTTGTCCAAAATTGAAAATCTTTTGTTCATTTTCTATTATTATTGTCCAAAATCTTTTGTTCATTTTCACCTATGGGGGTAAAATTAGTTTTACCCCCATAGGTGAAATTTTTTGCCCAAAATCGAAACCCGGCCTTACGTACGCATTGTATTCTTGCTCTTGATATTGGTTGAATTCGACACTTCTTAGTGTAATATTTGTGAATTGCTGCTGGAATCTTGATATTGGTTTAATTAGTTTGATAGAATCGAGTGAGAATTACTATGAGTGGAAAAGGGCAAGACAGTGTGAGCGTATAAGAGGGTAAAAGCCAATAAATATGAGTAAAACACAAGTGAAATTGAGTAAATCATTTTCTTGAGTGAAACATGTAAGGGAGTGAGGTGAGGTCCTTTCCAAATTATTTATAGATGTTAACCATGTCTCACAACCCGAACGAAAATAAATGAAGAGGATCAATTTGTAACTACTTAGAATTTACAAATTCAAGCATTGATGGAAGATGAGAAGGATGATGAAGGCTGAATTAGAGCATATACACGATCGTTTAGATAAAGTGGAGAACACACATTCGGGGCAGCCACAACCCATTCCCCAAGCACATAGGAGGATTAGAGCTCCGGCTAGAGGAGAAATAGATGACAATTATAGGGATGAGTATGATGAAGGGGAGGACTCAGTGGTAGGAGAGATGGGCGGGGTAGGAGAGCTAGGAATAGGGTTGATGGATTAAGTGCATAAAGGTGAAGAATACGTCTTTTCAAGGTAAATCCGACCCGGAAGCATACCTTGAATGGTAGAAGAAAATGGATTTCATATTTGATTGCCACAATTACTCAAAGGAAAATGATGAGAACCATCAAGGGAATACCATTAAAACTTCAAGTGATCCTTTGCCCAATTACAAGAGCTAGAGCCAAAAAGATGCAAGCTGCTTTAAATGGATTAATTGAGAAAATATGGATTGAAAATGCAATTCAAGATGCAAGACATCATGAATTGGGCTTGAAGAGAAGACAAGGCATTGTGGGCATTATTCAAGTTATTGGGCAGCCAAATACACAATTTGTATCAAATGCAGAAAGGTCAAATTCGGAATAAAAACTGTATTTATTGAGCCAGAATTAATGTGCAAGATATATACTGTTAGAAAGATAATTAAGTTATCTTTCCAATAAATTTTACAGAGCTGGATTTGGAGTTTTCTGGAAGGAGTTATGACCAATTCATTACAGCTTGTTCAGACTTGGGATTTTCAACGACTCCTTTGTTTTTCAACTTCATTTGTTGTTTTGTTTCAAGTTTGTCAATGTGTAAGGTAAGTCTACCATCAATGATGGTGGGCTAAGATTAAGTTTGTCAAAGATAGCATTAATTATGGTGGGTTGGTGAAGACTTTTGAAGCATCCTTTGACAAACCTACTTGGAGGGTTGTTCCAATGTTTTCATTTGTATTTTTAGGATCATGGGTTTCTTTTAGCCTATTTAAACTCAGCAACCTTGCTATGTAAGAAAAATTAGAGATGAATGTTATTTGAATTTGAAAGATTATTCTTTCTTTGGTTCTTTTGAGAACTAGTGAACTTTTCAAGAATTTGCATTCTTGTGGCGTTCCAAATTTAGACTTATCACTCACCTTCTCATCTATTTCTTGAGTGTGGCGTCAATATCATTCTCCAAACCTTTGGCTCATGTTTTCTTAAGCATTGGGTCAATGTTTTGTTTGTCTTAAATCTGTTTGGAACTTTTTTGGGAAGTTGAAACTACAAATTAAGTGTGGGTTTCAAAGTTTCATTGTAGGATTCGCATCATTTGGTATCAGAGCTAGTTTCTAATCAAGCTTGAATGTCTTATTTATTTTTATTATAAAAAAAAGTACAAAAAAAAACCAGATTGATTGAAATTTAGTTATTCATTTTCCTTGACATTGTTTACACACAATATCAATTGTGTTCCTTTGCTTTCTTGCTTTCTTTTCATCAATTTCCTTTGTCGTTCTTTGTGTCCTCTTAATTCCTTTTCTTTGTTTAGTGTCTTGGTTTGTCATATTTGGTGTGCCACTTGGGTTTTTCGTGATTTTGTTCCTGATCTTCAAAGAAAACTCACAACCACAAATATGAGCATAGCTGATATTTCTCTGGGAAAGATTTTCCAAATGGCCTTGTTATCTCTTGATAAGATCTGTGAACAGAAAGAGTTCTTCAAAGATCTCATGGAAGACAAAAAACCCTTCTCTGAAGCTTGTCGAAAACCTCACCTCAAGATCGAGTGTAAAGATGACAAGAAGTGTACTTGCTCACCCAAAAAGAAAAAACACTTTCAGAAACACTTCCACAAAAAATCCTCCTCCAAAAAACCTTTCCGGTATTTCCGAAAGAAAGATGTTTCTCAATACCGAAAGAAAAAATCCAACCATTGTTTCATTTGCAAGAAACGCGGTCACTTTGCCCGCAATTGTCCCAATAAATCAGCCAAGGCTGTTCGTCTTATCCAACATCTTGAACATTCTTCTTTGTTATCTGAGAGAATTAAGTGTGGATCATTAGAGGGTAAAAGCCAATTTGTGTGTTAAACACGAGAGTTAAGTTAAGATCAAGAAGCTATAGACCAATCAATCATGCTCAACGCCATGCAATAACAATTTGAGCACATGAATCTAATGTTTGGAGAGATCCGTGACAAATTGGAGAGGCAAGACACTGCAAGGGGACAACAACCAATAGCTCCTAATGTAAGAGGTAATCAAGGGCGTGCTGTCATGGGAGAAGAAGATGGTGGACATAGATGATTTTGATGACCAGGCCACTGTTGACATGTGTGGAAGAGATAATAATAGGGCAGTTCAAAACTCCCTAATAAGGATATCTTATTAGGATTTGACATCATCCACCAAATAACTAAAAATTCCTTCTTTTCAACGCAAAAATGATCCAGAAGCTTATTTGGAGTGGGAAAAAAAGGTGGAGCTAATATTTGATTGCCACAACTACTCTGAGGAGAAAAACGTAAAACTAGCTGCTGTTGAATTTACTAATTATGCTATTATTTGGTGGGATCAACTTGTTTTGAGTAGGAGACGAAATTGTGAAAGGCCTATAAACACTTGGGAGGAGATGAAGGCCATCATGAGGAGGAGATTTGTTCCTAGTCATTATTATAGGGAGCTGCACCAAAGGCTTCAAAGTCTTACACAAGGTTCTAGAAGTGTGGAAGATTACCGCAAGGAGATGGAAATAATCATGATTCGAGCCAACATTGAATAAGAACGAGAGGCTACTATGGCAAGATTTTTACATGGTTTAAATCAAGATATTGCTAATGTGGTTGACTTGCAGCACTATGTTGAGTTGGAAGACATGGTTAACATGGCCATGAAAGTGGAACGACAATTGAAAAAGAAAGGTTCCACTAGAATCAATTTGGGTTCATCTTCCTCATGGAAGTCAAAATCGAGCAAAGATGAAACGGTTGTTTCAAAGCCTAAGATTGAGCCAATCAAGGATCATAAAGAGGGAGGCAACCAAAGCAAAGGTAAATCTGATTCCCAACACTCTGGAAATAGAGATATTAAGTGTTTTAAATGTTTGGGGATAGGTCATATTGCATCTCAATGCCCAAATAAAAGAGTAATGATCTTGAGGGATGATAGTGATGTTGAAACCGAGAGTGAATCAGATGATGATCCTATGAAGAATTTCACTCACTACTTCCATCTCAAGAAACCCAAAGTTTGCCTACTAGTGCAGCTTCTCAGCCTCCCCTTCAAGTTAAATCAAGATATCAATCCAACAAAAGCAACTCATCCAAATTTTGGGTTTCTTGAGATGGAAGTAGTGAGTGAAAGTCTTCGAGGGTCAGAGTACGTGGCGTTGTTATACCAGAACTATAATAGTTAAAACTGTCCTTTGGACCAGTAGTCCGCAAGTTCGGGTTTCCAGCCAATATACCGTAATCCTTTAGATATCAAACCAATGGATGAAAGCCACTGCCCACGATACCACCCAAGGACAAGTCATTTCCTACACTCTTGAAGAGGGTGAACTTTGTGAGAATATAGCTTTGGTAAACTAGTTCGAAGATAAATCAAGACTTTTCTGCTGTACAAGATCCTTATTCAAAGGTAAGTGCAGAGCATACTCAGTATAGAAATAGAGATGAACGCTCTTAGAATAATGGTTCTGAGAAGAAGAAAATGGATTTAAAGAGACATCAGAAGGTTATGAACAAACTTTCAAATTTTTATTGAAGATGTTCTGCCTGAGGCAAGGACTTGAGAGCTCTTATATAGAGCTTCTAAAAGCAAAAGATAAGACAAGACCCTTATCTTTGAAAGCAAACAACAAAACACAAAAAGGAAAAGCATAAAGAAAAGTTCACACATGAAAAACACACTTTAGACAGGACAAGACCCCTGTCATCTTTTATTAAAGCCGAAATTCTCGCAAAGCTTCTGTAGCCATGTGGAAAGCTTGGAGCTTTATGGAGTGGAGGGATATCTGGATGGAGATATGTCTCCCATTTCTTTTTCATATTGCTTTCGAGCTCTGTGTATCTGTTAGTAAATCAGATAATCTTTATCAAGCTCATATTTTGCTGTTGTGGCTGGCTGAGAAGCTGCACCAGTAGGTAAACTTTGGGTTTCTTGAGATGGAAGTAGTGAGTGAAAGTCTTCCAAAGGGTCTTGAGCATCTTGAAAAAGAACATTTATGTAGTTGGCGCATTCTTCCATGACGAGAATACCCTTTGGACTGGAACTTGAACCCGAAGTGTTTTCATGTGATCTTGGCAAAATTTCAAGGGAGTGAGATGGTCCTATGGATGTGTGACAAATGTTTGTTGGAGCTGGTTGGATATTATTGAGTTCTAGAAGGTATGTTTTGAGGACTGAGATGATGGTTGGATCATGGGTGAGTGGATACGGGTGTGGAAAGGTATTCCATTCATATGCCTGGTCTTGTGTCCAATAGTTTTTAGTGACTAGGTGCTGAAAATATGGCCTGTGTATGATGAAAACTGAGGCGAACATATCTGCTTCTTGGTCAGGAAGCCAGTTTAATTGATGATGGATTGAAATGTTTTGGAGTTGTTTATGCCACCATGTGAGTGGTGAAAACCTTTCAAGTAATGTCTAGAGGAGGGATGGTGCATGTTCAGGAGTTGTGATATGCCTGAGGGTAGGTTGAATAGGGAGAACTAGTTTAGTGGCATACAGGACTGTGAGACACCAAACGTACCATAATTCATTTTATGAGATAGTCAGGGTTGGATTGAGAGTGAATCCTATAAGAAATAAGTGTTCTAGGTGAAGCGATGGAAAACTGAGTGGTTGGGTTCTGTAAACATTCATGAAATATTTGAAAAGGAATTTTCTGGCAAAATCCCGGATTTGAAAGGCTGAACTGAAAGAGAGATTGAGGGAAAAAGTCTTTTGGGTTAAGGCTCTGAAAGGGAGAGAATGATTCATGGCTATGATAGGTATAGTCTGGATAGAAGTAATGAGAGTGGGTTTATTTATAGATGGACGGGTGAGGAAATTAGGGATCAAATTTTTATCCCTAATTTTTATCAAATTAGGGATCAACAATAAACTCTCGTGTGCCTTTATCTAATCATGAAGTTCTAAACTCTCTCTTCTCTCTGCAAATGAAGTTCTAGTGAACAAAACAAATCAAAGAATTAAATTTGTTCATTTTGAAAACTTAAGGAAGTATGCTCTGTACTTGCCTTCAAGCAAGGATCCTATGCATAAGAAAACTTATGATGATTTCTTAAAAGGTTTGGTACCCTGTTTAAAGACTAAAGAAAAGTCTGTTTTGGGTTTTATAACCGTAAAAGAACTCGTTTTAGGTTTTGATCTTAGAGGTATATCGGCTGGAAACCAGAACGTGCGGGATATTGATCTGTTCTAAGCCAGATCTGGTCCCTAAGGTAGATTCAGTTCTGCATCAATTTGGTAAAACAACGCCACGTACTTTATGGCATCAGAGCCATACTCATCCTTGAAACATTTTGTGTTTTCTAAAATCTTCGTTCTTCACACTCAAAATGGTATAATTTAAGTATTTTGATTTGTTTTGATCTATAGACTTCAGGAGCAGAGAGAATTACTCACCCATGGCTTCTACTTCATCTTCAAATACTTCCACTCCTGTTACTCTTTCTTCTACTCTTTCTCTACCTAAATCTTGCACTTCTCATACAGCCAATAAAATTGAAAACCTTATCGAATATTCCTACATCCCTGAATCCGCCCAAATCAGTGAATCATCCTACCCTCTCATCAGTCCTTACCAACTGTACAAACGACCCAACTCCTTTACCCGTAGTATTCGTACCCTAATCTCTACTAGACGACCTCACCCTAAGGAGCATATCCAGTCCTCTCGTCTGGATCAATGTGCTCTTCAAGCAACCTCTGCTGAGCAATATGTCACTCTGGACATTCCCTCATAGTTGATTTCAAACTGGAAACGAGAAGGTTATACCCATCTCCATCTTGGAGGAATCCACTTAATCCTAACCCTTCATGGGAGAAAAGGATTACCAGTTACAGCCCGGCTTGCTATGGTTGATACCCGGTTCAAACAATACCAAGATGTTGTTATTGGCACTGTTCTTACCACCCTTCATGCAGGAAGTGTTTTACTCACTTTCTATCCAAACTTCAACCTTTCTCTCCAAGACACAAATTTGCCCAAAACCTTGAAAGTCCAAATCCAGATCCAAGGTGCAGAACAAATTTCCTCTGCCAAAATTGCTACTCTCCATCATCAACTGGTCTATAGGCTTCAAAATCATGCCTTAGATCTACCCACTCCTGAACATCACTCTGACACCCTCATGGTCTTAGCTGAATCTGACCAAATTCCCACTATCATCCAGATCCCAAGACAAATTCCTCGTCATGAGCTCATCAAGCTTATGCCTCTTGAATGGATCTCCAACTATGAGCAGTTCCATAAGAATACAGCTCCAATTCAGACATTTGAAAGTATGTTTGAAAGACAGTAAGATGGAACAGTTAGAATGACTTTCAAACCACCTCCTAGTGCTCCCCAAGAGCCTCCTCGGCTCTCCTTTACCTATTCTTCAATGATCACAGCTGTGCAGACAGCTCAGGAAGATCTGCCCATTACAGGGTTTAATTCTGAAGGCTACCTTGTGTATCCAGCAAAGCTGAATGGCCATTTCTTATGGGATGCCCCTGGCTCCGGCATGTGTGATTCCTCTTGTCCCTGTTAGGATGATTGGGAAGAGGACGATGATTATTCCACCAGACGAAAAAGGAAATCCAACAAGAAAAAACCTTTAGTCCCATGCCAACATAATAACCCTAAACCACCACAAGATCCTCCACCTCCACCAGCTCCGTTACCCTTTTACAAAAAAGAACTCCAATGGATTGCAAAGCATTGCAAATATGAGATTCCCTCACCAATCCCAACTCCAACACCACCACTGAGTTGTATGATGTTTTCATCCACTTCTTTAGACTACTCTTCTTCCTTTCCTCCTTTAGAAACCCACACAGATTCCCAGCGGAATGTTGTGTCTAAACCCTTATCCCTTCAGCCATCACCTCTACAGGACACCTTGAACCACCCAAACCGTTTGAATCAGTCCTCAACTGGCAAACCCAAAATGCCAGAGCACAAAATGATACTATGTTGAATATCAATTCAAAAGTTGAAAAAATCAGTTTACGAACTGAAAAGCTTGAGACAAAGGTCAACTCCATCATTGCACAGATGCAGCAAATCCACCAAAATCTCCAGTCCAGAATTACTCAACTTGATTCTGAGTTATGGACCATGCTTGCTCAACGCTATTATGGCCCAGAATTTGACCAAAAGGAACGAGAGATCAGACGCTTGAAAGCTGAGCTTGCTCAGATTGAATCAGAAAAACAGAGACCTACCCTTTTTACTACATCACCTCCAATCCCTTCCATCCGTCCAACCTATCATCCATTTGCCTCTATGCTTTCCCCTATCCGACAATATGAACCTTCCAAATTATTTGGTATGACTCATACTCTTTTTCGAGATAATCCATTGCCACCACAACCTAAACCTAAACCAAAACCTAAACCTCAACCACGACCAGTCACCATTCACCAACCTGCTGTTTCCACTCCTGACCAACAATCCCCTGGCTATACACCAGCATCCCCATCAGCACCTCCACCACCAACTCCTTCCCAACGTCCTACCCAATCCAAGGATAAACAACCCATACACCTGTTCAGTGCCCACACAGTTGATCACAGATCTACTACAGATGATCAAACTTCTGATTCAAATCTAGCTGTTTCAGATAGCCATACTGAGACAGATACCGAATTTCAGCATCCACCAGTGACTCTGAAAAGTTCTATGCTGATATCACCAAAATTCTAATGGCTCAGCCTGATCAACCTTATCAAGGCCAAACCTCCCACACAGAACCATATGTTGACATTCCTTCTGAAGTTGACGAAGAAATGCCAGAATTCTCTGCCTCCAACCAACCTCCTCCAGCCTAGGCCCAACCTGGTTCAACTAGCCAGAAATCGTCAAATGGTCCATGGTTCACATTTGATGATCTCCCATCCTCTAAATGGCGTGATCGACTCAATGAAATGTCTGCTTGGCTTGACTTACAAATGTTAAGACCAGGAGTTACAACTCAATCAGTCCTTAGAGAGTTTGCTACTCGTTTTACGGGTGCTCTAAGAGATTGGTTTGATTCTTTAGGCCAATACAGACAACTACAGTTTGTTCAATTGCCAGAAGTCTCAAGTGCCCTTGCGGTCGTCCATGATCAATTTCTTGGAGACCCTTCTGCAGTTTTTGAAGCTGCACGACGAGACTATCTCAACATGAAATGTTGTTCCCTCAATGCTAAGGATCTTGACTTCTATTATAAAAGAATATCCCTGCTGTTCTATAAGCTTAATGGATTCAATGAGCCAACATTAAAGCATGTCTTTCTGGCTTCCCTTCCTGATGAACTCCAACCAGACATACAGAGACAACTTCGTGCATTCAATCTTGTCCTTGACAACATCTCTCTTGGCAAAATCTTTCAACTTGCCAAAACTTGTCTTGACAAACTCTGTGAGCAGAAACAGATTTTCAAAGAACTGTTGAAAGATAGAGAACCATTTCGAAGTGCCTGTAACAAGCCTTATTTACAAATTAAGTGCAAGCAGAAGAAGGATTGTGATTGCAGTCCTAAAAAGAAAAGGCATTTTCGGAAATTCAAAAGTCTGAAATATTCATCTAAGCCTCACAGGTCCAAAAAGCCTTACAGATTCTTCAGAAAGAAGTCATCTTCATCCAGAGAATTTAAACGGAGAAAATCCAGCAGATGTTTCAACTGCAAAAAAAAGGGTCATTATGCCAAAGATTGCCCGAATAAAAGGGAAAAATCTATCAGGCTAGTTGAGCATCTCCAAGCCACTACAGATTACTCCCCAGAAAAGGATGAACTGGATTTCTATTTCTCTGAGCAAGATGAACCCAATGATGAAACCGTGTTTGCACTACAGAATTCCTCTGATGACTCAGACAGTGACCAGTCCCAAGTGATTTTTCACCAACAGTTGCTGTCCCTTGATACTGCTGTACCAATACCTTCCATCAAACTCCAGATCTTGCCCTCCAAATTCCAAAGGCCCATTCCAGCAATTGGTCTTATAGATACTGGAGCCCAACACAGCATGTTGAATCCACATATTCTTCCACCAGAACATTGGACAGAATATGAGGAACATTTTAAAGCTGTCAATGGCAAATTATTCACCACTTCTTTGATTACAAAAAAACCCATTGGTATTCAAATTTTCCCCAATTGTGTCATTTGGACCAAGGTCATTGGTTCAACTCTTCCTAATAATGACATCTTGTTAAGTTTTGACATCTTTCACCAGATCAAACACCTCTAAATCATTCCTACTGGAATCCGAGTCAAGTCCATGCTTAAACCATTCACAGACATTCTGAAACTTTACAACCTGTTTGACACACCCCAGCCCTACCAGGATATTTCAACCAAACTCTTAAGTTTGTGTCCAGAGTCCCATTCTCAGTTCACCCATCCAAACCCATTATGGAAAAATCAGTCTTTCTTCATTAAGTTACCTTTCAAACTCAATGAAGATGTTAACCCGACCAAAGCTACCCATCCAGGAATGAGTCCTTCTGACTTACTCCTAGCCCAACAGGAATGTTCATAATTGTTAGCCCAAGGTCTAATTGAACCCACACATTCTCAATGGGCTTGCCAAGCCTTTTATGTTGAAAAGCATTCTGAAATTGTCCGAGGAAAGAAACGCTTAGTCATTGACTATCAGCCATTAAACATGTTTTTGCAAGATGACAAGTTTCCCTTGCCCCGAAGACAAAGCATGTTTACTTTTCTCAAAAATGCCCAAATCTTTTCAAAATTTGATTTAAAATCAGGTTTTTGGCAATTAGGCATTGAACCCTCTGAACGATACAAAACTGCCTTTTGTATCCCCAATGCCCACTTCCAATGGACAGTCTTACCCTTCGGTCTCAAAACTGCCCCATCCATTTTCCAAAAATCCATGATCAAAATCTTTCAGCCTATCCTACATCATGCATTGATTTACATTGATGACATCTTACTTTTTTCAGGAACGCATGAAGAACATCACTAGCTGTTAACTCAGTTCTATGATATTATCCAAAATCATGGAATCATGTTATCAGCTAAGAAAAGCACCATTGCTACTGATACTATTGAATTTCTTTGAATGGTCATAAAAGACGGCCATTATCAGCCAGGAAAGCACATCCCACCTGCAAGCACCCAAAGCTCTCCAAGACCTTTTTCCCACCAACCCATGATGATGACCCATATGCAACTGAAAGCTCCTCTGAAGATGAATACATGAACCTTCACTCTCCATAAAGTAGTTTGTCTTGTTGCATGAACCTTCCCTCTTTGTCTTGTTGTCATGAACCTTCCCTCTTTGTCTTGTTGTCATGAACCTTCCCTCTTTGTCTTGTTGTCATGAACCTTCCCTCTTTGTCTTGTTTCATGAACCTTCCTTCTTTGTCTTGTTGTCATAAGTGTTCTCCTTTATGCTTTTGTCCTGTTTTGTAATGATGTACCATAATAATGTATCTTTATCTTACTTTTACTATTGTAAAAGATAGGGGTCCTGTCCTATCTTCATGAGCATCCTCCTATATAAAGGATTCTCCCCTCACTTGTAAGAGATAGAAATTTTCAGCAATAAACTCTCGTGTGCCTTTATCTAATCATGAAGTTCTAAACTCTCTCTTCTCTCTGCAAATGAAGTTCTAGTGAACAAAACAAATCAAAGAATTAAATTTGTTCATTTTGAAAACTTAAGGAAGTATGCTCTGCACTTGCCTTCAAGCAATGATCCTGTGCATCAGAAAACTTATGATGATTTCTTAAAAGGTTTGGTACCCTGTTTAAAGACTAAAGAAAAGTCTGTTTGGGAAAGAGGAGTTGTCCATCTTGATGAGGAAATTGTGGCTAATCAGATGGAATTCAAATTTCTTGATTCCATATTTGACTGTTAAAATCTCCTTGTAAATGACATGATAATTCTTTTCTGCATCCTTGAATTGTCCACTTGCATGGGCGCAATAGGGCTCTGTTTCGCCAATTTTCTCCAAAAGAATGGCACTCCAATATTCATCACTGGCATCTGTCTGGAGAATTCTTTGTCCCGTAGTGGGAATCTTGAGTGGCGGTGTGACTGAGAGATCTTTTTGAACTGTTTGACAGCTATTGTTTGATCAGGGCCCCATGGTGGGGGTTCTTTCTTTAGCATGCGCGACAATTTGCTGGTGTGGACCACAACTTTGGGAATAAAGTCTCTCAAATAATTCACAATTCTAAGGAACTGTTGAATTTGCTTTTTATTGAGATCTGTATTTGGGAACTTTGTCAACTCTTCTGCAATGTGTGGTCCTGGATGGTAGTGACCATCCTTTAATACCATGCCTAAAAAGTCGATTGATTCCTTTCCAATGCTACTTTTCTTTTTGGAAAGCATTATGCCATGTGCTTGCACAATGTCAAGAAATTCTGAAAGTAATGTTTGGTGGGTCTGGTGGTTGGTGGAAAATAACAAAATGTCATCGATATATACCAAAGCATGATGCAGTATGGGAGAGAATATTTTGACCATTGCCTTTTGAAAAAGGGAAGGAGCAACTTTGAGACCAAAGGGCATGATTGTCCATTGGAAATGGGCATTGGGAATACATAAAGTCGTTTTAGGTCTATCAGAGGGTGAAATGCCGAGTTGCCAAAAACTAGCTTTAAGATCAAATTTTGAAAAGATTTTTGCATCCTAAAGATGAACAAATAGGGACTAGATTTTTGGAAGAGGAAATTTTTCATCTCTGAGAAAAGAATTTAGAGGCTGATAATCAATTACCAATCTCTTTTTCTCTCGAACTAATTCAGACCTTTTTTCAATATAAAAAGCTTGACATGCCCAATCTGAAGTTGTTGGCTCAATGAGACCTTACCGAAGCAATTGATCACACTCTTGTTGGCTATAAAAAGGTCAGAAGGTGGCATTCGTGGATGAGTTGCTTTTGTTGGATTGATATCTTCATTTAACTTGAAGGGGAGTTGAATGAAGAACTTGTCATTTTTCCAAAAAGGTAAAGGATAACTGAACTAAGAGTGATTTTCAGGACAAAACTGAAGAAACTTTTGAGTGATGGTTGCATATAGGGGGGCTGTATTTGAAAGAGTATACCGACGAAAAATATTTGTATAAGGCAAAAACATTTGTTTGAACTTGATTCCAGTTGGTGTGACTTGGAGATTTTTTACCAGATGAAGGATATCAAATCCTATAAGAAGATCTTTGTCTGTTAAATATGAACCAACGATTTTTTGCCATATGATACAGTTTGGAAAAACTAAATCCCAATGGGTTTTTTTGGTAATCAGTGAGGTTTTGAAGATTTCACCATTAGCTGCTTTGAAAAATTCAGTATGGTTTTCCCAACAAGAATGAAGGACCGCGGGATTAAGCATACTGCGTTGTGCACTAGTATCAAGAAAACTAATAACAGGAATGGGTTTATGGAACTTAGAAGGGAGGACTGAAATTTTTATTGAAGGGACAGTAGGTTTAGAATGGACGTGGTTGATTTCTTGAACATTAGAAATAACAAAAATTTCATCTGTGAGGATGAATGCTGTAGAATCATCATAATCTGTTTGTTTAGATAAATTGGACTCAACATCTTCATGATCAGAAAGCACTGAAGATTTTTGTAGATGTTGAATGAGACGAACGGCTTTGGCAGATTTGCTCTGATACCATAATAGGCAGCAAAGTACGTGGTGTTGTTAGACCAAAGCAATGGCGAGAATATCATCCTTTGGACCAGTAGTCTGCATGCTTGGGTTTCCAGCTGGCGTACTCAGATGAAAAAACAAAAAACTTAAAACATTTTCATTTAAGGTTATTTAACCCAAAACATACACTCTTTTGTCTTAAAACAGGGCACCTTATGAAAGGCAAGTGCAGAGCATACTTCCTTATTTTCAAAATGAACATATTCAAATCTTCCCGTTTTTAGAACTTCATGTTTAAGAAACACACGCTTTTATTTCTTGATCTCCGATTCTGATTTTACAAAGGAAGAGATAGGAGGAGACAAGCTTGAAAGACATGACCCTTATAAAGATATTTTACTTTATAAAAGCAACTAAAAGCAAATTTTAATAGTTAAAGTATGACTCAGTACACTTTAATGATTACACACGACAAACTTATAGCTATGGGGACGAAAGATTCATGTAATCTTTGTCAGTGGAGCTATCTATGTCGTCTTTTGCTAACTTTTTCTTTGGATGCTTGCAGGTGGGACCGCATGGTGGCCATGGGCAACGTTATGCTTTTGGACAATATGAGGGGAATGTCAGTTGTGATGGATCTTGGAGCTGCTGGAGATGCTCGCTTAAAGGTAGGAAGTCAGTCTAAGGGTCTTGAGCATCTTGGAACAAGAAATCTATGAAATATGGCCTTTCTTCTGTGATGATGATACCTGTGGGTTTTGGTTTTCAAATGGACGAAGGAGTTGGGATCATAATGATGTCATGTTGTGGACCTAAAGACGTATGAAATATGTCTTTATGTGGTTTAGGTTGGTGATTAAGGTGTCAAAGGAAATTTTGAAGGTTTTTCTGGATGTTATTGTCTTGTTCAAGGATTGCTGGGTATGGCGTTGTGAACCATTCAAACACTTGGTCTTGAATCCAAAAAGAGTTGGTGTTTGGATGCTGGAAATAGGGCCTGTGGATAATGAACACTGAGGTGAACATATTTGCTTCTGATTCAGGCATTGGATTAAGGTTGTAGACCGTGGATAGTTGCTGTAACTTTCTTCTCCACCAGAGAAGTGGAGAGAACCACTCAAGAAGGGTCCAGGTCAATGAGGTTGATTTGTCAGGATTCATGAGATGATTCAGGGTAGGTCTTGCAGGGAGAATTTACTTTGTGGCGTAAAGAACAGTTAGGCACCAAATGTACCATAACTCATCTTCAGTCACATCTCTGGAAGGGTCAATGTTTAGACCTGTGAGAAACAAGTTTTTAAGGTGGAAAGTTGAGAAAGGAAATGAATCTGCTAACATGTAGGCTTTCATGAAAAACCTAAAAACATATCTTTTTGCAAATTCTTGGATGTCAAAAACTGTGGAAAAAGTTTTTCTGAGAGGGAAAGTCTTTTGGGTTAAGGCTTGGTTTGGTAGAGAGGTGGCCATGAAAATGACGGGAAAGTGATATCTTGTGGATATGAAATGCAAGGGTGATATTGGTTTTGCAAGTCTTGAGAGTAGGTCTGGAATGAGGTTATGGATTCCTTTTATATACTTCACAGAGAAGTCATATTTTGAGAACCAGTCCTTGAGTCTGAGCAATATCTTTTCTGGAACTATTTTCCCCTTGAAATTCATGATGTTGGGAAATGCTGAGCTGTCCATTCGGATAAGAAAATGATAGCTGATAAGATGGTATTCAAATTTCTTGATACCATTCTTTACAGTTAAGATTTCTTTGTACACACTGTGGTAGTGCTGTTGTGTGTTAGAGAAATGTCCGCTAGCATAAGCAATAAAGCTTTCTTTGCCATTTATTTCTTCGAGAAGAATAGCACCCCATGATTCGTCACTTGCATCTGTCTGGAGTATCTGTTTGCCATCTGTGATGAGCTTTATTGGTGGCAAATTTTGAGCAATCTTTTTTAAAGTGGTTACAGCAAGTGTGTGGTCATCATTCCATTATGGTGGCTTTTTCTTTAATAAAGCCGAAAGCTAATTGGTATGGTGATTGACATGAGGAATAAAGTCTCTGATGTAATTGATGATTCCAAGGAATTGTTGTATCTATTTCCTAGTGAGTTGTTGATGTGGAAAGTGGAGCAATTCTTGGGCAATGTGTTTTCCTGGCTGGTAGTGTCTGTCTTTGATAATCATTCCAAGGAATTCAATATTATCTGTTGCAATGGTGCTTTTCTTGGCTGATAACATAATTCCGTAAGTCTGGATGATATAAAAAAATTGATTTAATAATTGGCAATGTTCTTCATGTGTGCCTGAAAACAACAAAATATCGTCAATATAAATGAATGCATGATGCAAGATGGGTTAGAAGATTTTGATCATGGCTTTTTGAAAAATGGAGGGGCCAGTTTTCAAGCCGAAGGATAAAACTGTCCACTGATAATGAGCATTAGGGATGCAAAAAGCGGTTTTAGATCTTTCTGAGGGCTCAATGCCAATTTGCCAAAAACCTGACTTGAGGTCAAATTTTGAAAAGATCTGGGCATTTTTGAGATAAGTGAAGATGCTTTGTCTTTTTGGTAAAGGAAACTTGTCATCTTATAAGAATTGCTTTTTTCCCCTAACAAGTTCCGAGCGTTTTTCCACATAAAACGCTTGATAAGCCCATTGAGAAATGGTAGGTTCAATAAGTCCTTGGGCCAAGAGTTGTGAACATTCCTTTTGGGCTAAGGCTAAGTCAGATGGGCTCATTCCTGGAGGAGTAGCCTTAGTAGGATTGATGTCTTCATTCAGTTTGAAAGGTAACTGAAGAAAGAAAGACTTGTTTTTCCACAAAGGATTTGGGTGGATGAAGTCAGAATGAAATTCTGGACAGTATTTTAGGAGCTTGGTTGAGATATCTTGGTAAGATGGTGGTGATTCGGACAGACTGTAGAGTTTAAAGATCTCTGTGAAAGATTTGAACATGGATCTGACCCTGATTCCATTGGAAAGAATTTGAAGATGTTTTATTTGGTGGGTAATGTCAAATCCTAATAAGATATCTTTATTAGGAAGTTTTGAACCAATGCTTTTTATCCAAATAACACAATTTGGGAAGATTTAAATACCAATGGGATTTTTGGTAATAAATTCCGTGGTGAACATTTTTCCATATGCTGCTCTGAAATGTTCTGTATGAGGTTTCCAGTTTTGAGTTAGAAGAATGTCTGAATTCATCATGCTTTTTTGAGCACCAGTATCTAGAAATCCTATTACTGGTATAGGTCGATGAAACTTTAAAGGTAAGATTTGGAGTTTGATGGAGGGAATTGGAATGGTAATGTTTAGGGACAACGATTGTTGATGCAAAATGGATTGAAACTCATCGTTTTCTGAATCATCAGATGAGTTTTCCAGTGCGAACACTGTTTCATCAGTAGGGACTTCTTATTCTGAGAAGTAAGATTCTACTTCTTTCTTTTCAGCAGAATACTCAGTAACAGCTTGTAAATGCCTTACCAGTTTGATTAACTTTTCCTTTTTGTTTAGACAATCTTTTGTATAGTGGCCTTTTTTTCCCGGAAATAAAGCATCTTTTTCTGAAGAAACTGTATGGTTTCTTCCATTTCTTAGACTCTTCTTTAGAAAAGGAAGTTGGATGCTTGATCTTCTTGAAATGCCTTTTTCGTGGATGACCGCAATCACAATCTTTTTTATCTTTGCATTTGATCTGCAAGTATGGTTTCTTATAGGCGCTTCTAAAAGGCTCTTTGTCTTTTACCAGTTCTTTGAAGAACTGTTTTTGCTCACAGAGTTTTTCCAAACATCCCTTAGCTATCTGAAATATTTTTCCCACGGAGATGTTGTCAAGGTTGAGATTGTGCACTGTAAGGAAGCTAGAAACACATGCTTTAAGGTGTGATCGTTGAATCCATTAAGCTTGTAGAACAGGATTGACATTCTTTTATAATGGAAATCAAGATCTTTAGTATTCAAAGAGCAACACTTCATGTTGAGATAGTCTTGTCTTGCTGCTCCAAAAACTGCAGATGGTTCTCCAATAAATTGTTCTTGCAGAATAGCAAGAGCACTAGAGATGTTTGGCAATTGCACAAACTCTAATTGTCTGTAGGGGCCAAGACTGTCAAACTAGTCTCTCAAAGATCCCGTGAAATGGGTGACAAACTCTTTGAGGAACGATTCTATGGCTGACATTTCAGACAACTTCTCTCTCCATTTGATTGTGGGAATGTCATCAAATGTAAACCATGGACCGTTCGATGGTTTGTATGTATTTTGAGTTTGAGGCTGAGGTGGTTGATGAGTGGAGGATTCAGCTGGCTCATTAATGTCTGAGGGTATTTCAAAGTATGATTCTGGTTAAGATGGTTGTGTTGGTTCTATTTCTTCAGGTTGTGACATCAAAAGTTTAGTAATATCTGCATAAGCACCTTCCGAATCAGTTGTTGAAAGTGAAGATTTTGTATCAGATTCTATCACAGAAGTATCAGTTTCTGTGGAATCAATGGAAACTTCAATGTGATGGGAAGCATATTGATGCATGGGTTCTTTATCCTTGGATTGAGATGGTTGTGGGGTAAAAACAGGAGTATGTTCTGGAGAATATTGTTGTTGTGTGGTAGTGGAGGTTGGTTGATGAATTTTGATGGGTCTTGGTTGGGGTTTAGGTTTTGGGTTTGGTGGTTTTGAGTATGTGTCATTCCGAATAGTTTGGAAGGATCATACGATTTCATGGGTGCAAGCATGGGACTGAATGGATGGTAAGTTAGGCTGATTGTAGGTATGGGATTTGATTTGGTGAAGAGTGTAGGCCTATGTTTTTCGGATTCAATCTGATCAAGCTATGCCTTTAGCCATCTGATTTCTCTTTCCTTTTGGTCAAACTCAGGGCCATAATAAAGTCATGCATCCAGTTGGGAGATTCTGGATTGTAAATCTTGATAGATCTGCTGCATTTGCAAGGTTATTGAGTCAACCTTGGTTTCGATCTGGTCAGTTCGTAAACTGATTTTGTCAACCCTTTTGTGGATGTCTACTAATGTATCATTTTGTGCCCTGGCATTCTGTGTTTGCCAGTTGAGGACTGATTCAAATGGTTTAGGTTCTTCTAAGTGACCAACATAGGTTATGGCTGAAGGAATGAAAGGCTTTGTCACGACCTTCTTTTGTGAATTAGATTGGGCTTCCAAGGATGGGAAATTCAAAGAATAGTCTTGGGATGATGAAGAAAACATCATACAGGCAATAGGTTGAGAAGTAGAGGTCTGATATAGTTTTGCAATCCATTTGAGTTCATATGGGTAACGGAGCTGGTGGAGGTGGAGGTTCATATGGCGGTTTTGCTTCTATATGGTTACATGGAGAATGAATTTTCTTTTTTGATTTTCTTTTCCTTTTGGAATCTTGATTGTCTTCTTCCCAATCATCCCAACAGGGACAATTTGGCTCGCACCTTCCAAATCCTGGAGCATCCCATAAAAAATATCCATTTAACTTCGCAGGGTATACTGGGTACCCTTCTAAGTTAACTCCTGTGATTGGCAGATCTTCTTGGGTTGTTTGAACAGCTGTGATCATTGAAGAATAAGTGAATGATAACCTTGGAGGCTCTTGAGGAGCACTAGGTAACGGCTGAGAGGTGGTGGAGGTTGGAAAGTCATTCTGACAGTACCATCTAGCCTTCTTTCAAACATACTTTTTGATGTCTGAATTGGGACTGTATTGTGATGGAATTTCTCATAGTTTGAAATCCATTCCAGCAGCATGAGTTTTATGAGTTCATGGTGAGGTATTTGTTTGGGGGTTTGGATGATGGTTGGAATTTGGTTTAATTCTGCTAACACCATAAGAGCATCAGAGTGGTTGTTAGGTGTGGGAAGATCTAACTGATGGTGTAAGGTAGCCATTTTTGCTGAGGAGATTTGTTCTGCTCCTTGAATTTGAACTTGAACTTTCAAGGCAGTTGATAGGTTGGTGTCTTGGAGAGATAAATTGAAATTGAGGTAGAAAGTGAGAAGAACACTTCCTGCATGTAAAGTGGCCAGGACAGTACCAACTACTGCATCCTGATACTGTTTGAATCTAGTGTCGAGCATAACACTAGATTGAACAGCTGTGATCATTGAAGAATAAGTGAATGATAACCTTGGAGGCTCTTGAGGAGCACTAGGTAACGGCTGAGAGGTGGTGGAGGTTGGAAAGTCATTCTGACAGTACCATCTAGCCTTCTTTCAAACATACTTTTTGATGTCTGAATTGGAACTGTATTGTGATGGAATTTCTCATAGTTTGAAATCCATTCCAGCAGCATGAGTTTTATGAGTTCATGGTGAGGGATTTGTTTGGGGGTTTGGATGATGGTTGGAATTTGGTTTAATTCTGCTAACACCATAAGAGCATCAGAGTGGTTGTTAGGTGTGGGAAGATCTAACTGATGGTGTAAGGTAGCCATTTTTGCTGAGGAGATTTGTTCTGCTCCTTGAATTTGAACTTGAACTTTCAAGGCAGTTGATAGGTTGGTGTCTTGGAGAGATAAATTGAAATTGAGGTAGAAAGTGAGAAGAACACTTCCTGCATGTAAAGTGGCCAGGACAGTACCAACTACTGCATCCTGATACTGTTTGAATCTAGTGTCGAGCATAACAATTCTAGCTATAACAGGTAATCATTTTCTTCCATGTAAGGTAAGGATTAATCTTACTCCCCCAAGATGGAGATGAGTATAACCCTCCCTTTTCCAGTTGGAAATTAATTCTGGAGGTATTTCCAAAGTAACATATTACTCAGTTGTGGTAGCTTGAAGAGTGCACTGATCTAGTCTAGAGGATTGGATGTATTCTTTTAGGTGTGGTCCTTTAGTAGATATAAGGGTTCTGATACTTCTAGTAAAAGAGTTTCCTCTCTTGTAGAGCTGATAAAGACTAAGAAGAGGGAATGAAGATTCATTGATCTGGGCTGACTAAAGAATATATGAATACTCAACAAGGTTTTCTATTGAAAGGGAGATTGGAGTGATCGTAGAAGTAGAAGTGTCATTAGATGAAGTAGATGCCATAAGTGAAAATTTCTCTCTGTTTCTGAAGCCTAACTATTTTTCAAAGAAATAGGGAAGACTCTTATACCAAAGAAAAATGCGGCCATTGAGAGAAAATCATAAAGAAAATAAAAGAATTTCTACACAAGAGTGAGTGAAATAAAAAAAAAAAGCATTGTTTTCACATTAGTTGATGATTATACTTTTGTACAAAGAGACATTTTTAAATACTAATGAATTTGGCCCTACTTTGCCTGGTTCTATTACTTCTCTTTTGCATGAATATGAGGATGTCTTTCCTGAGGAAGCACCACATGGTTTACCTTCAATATGAGGGATTGAGCATCAAATTGATTTTGTACTTGGTGCAACCATTCCAAATCGACCAACCAATAGCAGTAACCCAGAGGAGACAAAAGAACTTCAAAGGCAGGTTAATGAATTGATGGAAAAAAGGTACATGAGAGAAAACATGAGTCCATGTTCAGTTGCAATTTTATTAGTTCCTAAGAAGGATGGGACATGGAGGATGTGTGTTGACTGTCGAGCCATCAACAACACAACGGTTGATGAAGAAAAGGTACATGCAATCCAAGGGTGGCCGAGTCCCACAAGTGTAAGTAATGTGAGAAGCTTTCACGTGCTTCCTAGTTTCTATCGACAATTTGTGAAAGACTTTAGCACATTAGCTGCACCACTTACTGAAGTAATAAAAAAAGATGTTGGATTCAAGTGGGGAGAAGGCGCTTCAAATGATCAAGCAAAAGCTAACCAATACTCCCTTGTTGTACTTGCCTAACTTTAATAAAATATTTGAAATTGAATACGATGCCTCAGGTATTGGCATTGGTGCATTCCAAATGTAGGAGGGATGATCAATTGCTTACTTTAGTGAGAAACTAAGTGGGGCAGCTTTAAACTACCCTACTTTACTTTAGTGAGAAACTACGTGGGGCAGCTTTAAACTACCCTACTTACGATATGGAGTTGTATACATTGGTTTGAGCAATAGAAACGTGGCAGCACTACCTATGACCTAAGGAGTTCATGATTCAAACCGATCATAAGTCCTTAAAATGCCTTAAAGGCCAACACAAGCTAAACAAGAGGCATACTCGATGGGCAGAATTCATAGAGACGTTTCTATATGTCATTCGTTACAAGCATCTTAATCTCATCACTTAATGCTAAGTTGCTTGGTTTTTAACATATTAAAGAATTGTATGCTAATGACCGTGATTTTAGTGTTGAATACCAAGCTTGTGAAAAGACCACAGTTGATAAGTACTTTAGGCATGATGGTTACTTATTTTAGGACAGTAAACTATGTGTACCTAATTGTTCTTTGAGAGATTTGTTAGTGAGAGAATCCCATCGAGGAGGGTTGATGGACCATTTTAGAGTTGTAAAGACTTTAGCAGTTTTGTAGGAACACTTCTATACGCCATATATGAAACGAGATGTTGAGAGACTTTATACACCATATTGCCAATACCTAATGCACCTTGGATTGATATTTCAATAGATTTTATGCTAGGTTTACCTAAGTCTAAAAAAGGGGAAAGACTCAATCTTTGTGGTTGTGGATAGATATTCAAAGATGACACATTTTATTGCATGCCACAAAACAGATGATGCTTCTAATGTCGCTGACTTGTTCTTTAAGGAGATTGTGAGGTTGCATGGTATGCCCAGGACAATTGTTTCTGATAAGGATGCTAAGTTTTTAAGTTATTTCTGGAAAACATTATGGGCTAAGTTAGGAACTAAGTTGTTTTCAACTACTTGTCACCATCAAACTGATGGTCAAACAGAAGTTTTGAATAGAACTTTAACTACTCTATTGCGGGCTATCACTAAAAAGAACATCAAAACTACTACTAAGTATTCACCATTTGAAATTGTTTATAGTTTTAATCCCATTAAATTTAACCCCACTACCTGTTTCTGAGCATGTTAACTTAGATGGCAAGAAAATAGCTGAAATTGTTAAATAGATACACGAGATGGCAAAGTTCAACATGAGCGAAGAACAGAGCAATATGCTAAACATGATTGGGTGTGGTTACACATGCACAAGGAACGATTTTAAGAATGGATGAAATGTAAGTTATTACGTCAAGGGGATAGTCCTTTCCAAATCTTGAAACAAACCAATGATAAGCATACAAGCTAGATTTGCCTAGTGAGTACAATGTAAGTGCTACTTTTAATTTTTCTAATTTGAGTCCTTTTGATAAAGGTGATGATTTGAGGACAAATCATCCTCAAGAGGAGGGGAATGATGAGATTGAGGATAAAACTATCACAAGCACATGGGATGAGGCATATTCAGATCCTATTCAAGTTCTCGTCGGACCCATCACAAGAGCTCGAGCAAAGAAATTCAAAGAAGCTCTTAATGTGTTAATTCAAGCAACTTGGGCTCAATCAAAATTCGTGGAGGCCCGTTGAAGGAATTGCAATTCCACAAAATAGGAATTTGGCTTGTGCATTATGGAGGGAGAATTTATTATTTTCCATTTTTGGATACTTTCCCGTTTCTTGATTGAGGAGGCTAGTGGAGAAACAAATCAGTTATTTCTTTTTTAATTGCCGAGTTTCTATTTTAATTAATGTAAGGAATTTAAGCCGATTAGAATTCTGATTTGATTTAGATTCTTTCCTATTTGCTTAGATTAGGATTATGATTTGATTTAGATTCGTTCTTATTCATTAGATTATGATTATGATTTGATTTAGATTTTTCCTATTTGCTTAGATTAAGATTCTGATTTGATTTTGGTTTAGGATTTACTTCCAAAATTCTTGTAACCAATCCTATATAGTGTACTCACATCCAATAAACAGAGAAGATCAATTTTGAATCAATTGTGAGAAGTTAATTCTCTTTAGTTCTTAAAAAGCTCCTTGAACTTATCGAATTTATGTGGTATTCAAAATCTTGACTTATCAATCAAATTATTCATAACTGATTGTGGCGTCCTCACATACCAAGGTTCATTCTTTCATTAAGCATTGGGTTGTGGTTCTATTCAATTCTCGATTTAGTTTCAATCTTGGGGACTAAATTGATTAGGGCCGCATCAATTCTGGACAGGGTTCGTATCACCAGTAACAGGTTACTTTCATATGGTAGTATCATTACTAAGATCTTATGGCATTTTAGAGTAGCCCTGTGAGGTACAATTTTCTCACTTAATTATAATATAATTTATTTTAAGCTAACAAGCTCCCTTAAGTATTAAAATAATAATAATTAAATAGCAATGACATAAGTGAAGATGCAAGAGAAGTATGTAGAGAAAGTTAATAATTCTAGAATTTAGTAAGTTATTTATTAAGGTTAATCTCAACCATTGATCAAGATTTATGGTGGCAAAATCCTAGCCATCCATTAGCCCTAAGAAATCCTATAAATATCCCCTACCCCCTTTCATTTTCGATCCAACCTAGAAATTTCATTCTCTTCTATTCTAAGTCATAATATCAATAGTAGAGAAATCCTTAATTTAGAAAGGTCCAGAGAAGTCAAGGTCAAGAGGTAAGTAACACTTCAACTGCAATGTAAGGACAAAATTCTTTTCATACTTAACTTCAGTTTTAATCATTCCTTTATGTTGTGATGGTTATTATGATGTGATTATTTATAATCTAAATTCTTATATGGTCAGCTATGCCGCCTAATCTATGATACTTAATTATGTTATGGTCGGCTCTGCCGCCTAATCTATGATACTTAGTTACGTTATGGTCGGCTCTGCCACCTAAACTATGATACTTAATTATGTTATGGTCGCCTCTGCCGCCTAATATGTGATACTTATACTTAATTATGCTATGGTCAGTTATGCCGCCTGTATTAAAGAATATTGTTCTTAAATAGTGTTGTGTGTTGATTCTATCATACATCTAGGAACTTCAAATGTTATGACATAAGTTGCATTGGATACATGCATATCATGGATTATATTATGAAGAATATGTCTTCAGAAAATGAACTTATGAAAAATAGGTGGTTGTGCTATCAGGTGGCAAAGTTTCTAAAGAGGGCAAACCTCCAAAGCTAAGTAAAAAGAAATCTTTTGGGTTTATCATAAAATATAGGGTAGGGTAGGGATATACAAAAGAAACAATAAAGTAAAGATCTACTTTTGACTGACTCTAAAAGGTTGAAATCCAATTGTATATAAATTTCCTTAACCTTGTTTGTGTTGTTTTATTCTTGTTGGATATTTTTGAACATTTTTGTGATTTCCCGGGGATCATGGTAAGTATCTTTCTCGATCCACCAAAGGAGTAATGATAAAAGGAACTCCTGAGAATGGTGGTAAGGAGGAAGTTCTATCCAGGAGTAACTTAGATTGGGGAGCTATTTCTATTGACAAAGAGGATAGCAATGTTCATATTGGAAGAAATCAGGAAGGGAGGAATGATGGCACGATTTAGAGCTTTCTACAACTTTTCCCTTTGTTGATTTCTTTACTTACTCATTTCTAATTTTTTTTTTTTAACTACACAACTTCTTTCCTTATCGGAATTTCTCCTTCGGCGAATGTTGAGCGAGGGAAGCAAGGCACAATTATGGAGAAAGTAGCCATTACTACTATAAGAGAGTCTGTTGGAGATAAAACTGTTCCAGCTGTTAATCCGACTCCAGTGGATTATATATACAAACACATTTGGAGCATTTTATTATCATTTTACAACTTTGTCTCCCTTGCAACGATTAATGATGAAGATTTAGTTACAATGTTGGTTTCCAAGCTTTTAAAGTCTAAAATACTAAAGCTTCCTTGTCAAAACGTAAGGCTGATCCCCCTCAGGGATTATACTTCAAAGAAGATAAGATTAGGTTTACAAATTCATTCCTCAACGAGCCTTGCTAGTGGTAATTTCCTTCCTATGTTTCTATTTTAAGCAGATTTTAAACTTTGGTAGGAAAGTTCTTTATTTTCCTTTTATTTTGATTTTAGCTGATACTTCTAATGCTGGTGAAGATATATCTTAGTCTTTTGATAGCCGAAATGGATCCATCTTTGCTAGGAAAGGTAAGGAAGGACATATTGTATGTCATTTCTTTGAGAAAAAGAGGGTTGTGGGTGATTTTCCAAAGAGGCAATGGGATTTTGAAGCAGTAGTGATGCCCGGAATTTCCATTGAATTCAAGGTTGGAGAATCCTCAGGTACTACTTTCCCCCCTTCATCATTGGATGTAACAGTTATTGGGAACTTATTGAAGGTGGAAAAGTTAGGCTATAAGCCAAAAGCAAAAGTGGGGGAACACTTAGCAGTATACGAAGGAAAGTGCTACTATTCTTCGCTTGGTTATAGCTCTTGAATTATGATTACAAGGGATCCACAGAATCTTGCAAGGGGTTGTCATATGAGTTGGAAGGTGCTAAGGCTGGTATTGTGAAAAGGAAACTGGGAACACTATGTACGTGGCGTTGTTATACTAGAGCAATGATAGCAGAGTTATCCTTTGGACCAGTAGTCCACATGATCGGGTTTCCAGCTGATATACATGGTGTACGAGAATGAAGTGGTTACAAGATACTAGACATTCTGTTTTCTTACGGTGAACTAAGAGTATAAACAACCCTAAAGAGACACAGACTCTTCTTGGTCACTTAGTCTAAAAACAGGGTTCCGTCTATTGACTTAGAACAAAGAAAGAATGAGAGCCTGACTAGCTTTCTGGTGCACAGGATCCTTTCTCAAGGCAAGTGCAGAGCATACTTGCAAAAGATAGAAAGTTATCCATAGAGTGTAAATTCGAAATTGTTATCTAAAAACTTCCCTGTCTTTTATTCAAAATAACTCTCCTCATCTTAAAGATAAGGAGGAGAAAAGACAAAAGCTGGATCAAGATCATTCCAGCTGGCACACAGCACACATATTTTACAAAAGTAAGTAACAAAAGCAAAGTGCAAAATTACATAAGGACAAACAACTTTAAAAAGCTAAAGCATAAAGTACTTTATTTTACATTATTACAAAGTGACAAATCTCTTTAAAGAGATATTGACGCGTCTTCAGATGAGGATGAATATGTCTCGTCAGGGTCACGATCAGGGTCTTTGTCTTTCTTGAAGATTTTTTTCTGGATGACAACATCCTGGAACACATGGCCAAGGGCAATATTGGGCTTTTGGTGATAGAGGAGTTGGATGAGGGAAATGTTCTGGTTGGGTTGAAAATGGCAGATATGGAGAAGAGGATGATCTCATCTATTTCTTGAGTGTGGCGTCAATATCATTCTCTATACCTTTGGTTCATGCTTTTCTTAAGCATTGGGTCAAGGTTTTGTTTGTCATAAATCTGTTTAGAACTTCCTTGGGAAGTTGAAACTACAATTTAAGTGTGAGTTTCAAAGGTTCATTGTGGGATTTCGTATCAGTAAGGATATAAAGAACTTTGGGTTTTTCCACAACGGGTGTGGATGATCTGTAATGGCCTAGTATGTGGGTGGTGAATGGGCTAAAGAATAGATCTTTAAAGTTTTGGTGAAGGGTTTAATCATGGATTTGTAACGGAGACCAGAGGAAGTAATCTGGACATTTTTTGCCTGATGTAGGATGTCAAAACCTACAAGGAGATCTTTGTTTGACAAAGATGAACCAATTAGCTTGATGTTTAGTAACTAATTTAGTTGTAAAGATCTTTCCATCAGCTGCTTTGAAGTGTTCTTCCTGAGTTTTCCAATACTCAGTAGGAAGAATAGCAGGATTAAGCATGCTTCGCTGAGCACCAGTATCGAGAAAACCAGCTGTGATAGGTTTATGATATCTGGAAGGGACAATTTGGATTTTTACAGAAGGTATGGGTATGGTATGGTCATGGATTAGGATGGAGGAAGGTTGGATCGTGTAGATTGGTTCAAATTCAGAACTGTCAGAATCACTAGATTCTGCTGGTAAAGCAAAAACTGTAAAGCAAAAGCAGAAAACAAATGTTCAACTTGATCTGTGGTTGGAGTAAATTTTGTAGTGGATTCCAGGTGTTGGATAAGCTTTACTGCCTTGTGAAACATCTGCTAATCTTCCTGTTAGGAAAGTCCTTGGAGCGGGATTGCCTTTTCTTGAAAAAGTAAATTTTGTAGTACGTCGTTTCTGGGATGGAAATAGGGATATGGATTTCCTAAAATAAGACTTTTTCTTTGTTGAACAGTCACATTTTTTTGGATCTTTGTACTTGATAGCCAAGTAAGGCTTTTTGCAAGCAGATCTGAAAGGCTCTTTGTCTTTGATAAGTTCCTGGAAGAATTTCTTTTGTTCACACAATTTGTCAAGAAATCCCATAGCAATCTGGAATAATTTTCCCAATGATAAAGTGTCAATGTTGAGCTTGTGAGCAGCTAACTGACGCTGGATCTCTGGTTGTAATTCTTCTGGAAGAGACGCCAGAAATACATGTCTGAGAGTAGCATCATTGAATCCATTTAGCTTGTAATAAAGCAACGACATCCGCTTGTAGTGGTAATGAAGATCTTTGGTGTTGAGAGAATAACATTTCATATTGAGATAATCACGTCTTACAGCTTCAAAAGTAGCACTTGGTTCTCCAATAAATTGATCATGGAGAAGGGCTAAAGCCTGAGAGACATCGGGAATTTAAATGAACTGAAGTTGTCTATATTGGCCAAGACTGTCAAACCAATCTCGAAGATAACCCATAAACCGAGTACTGATTCTCGTAGAACATATTGGGTTGTTGCATCTGGAGTTAACATTTGGAGATCAATCCAAGCAGACAACTCTTGTAATCTTTCTCTCCATTTTGTTGGAGGGATATCATCAAAAGTAAACCATGGTCCATTTGAAGGTTTGGGGACTTTTGGATGAGGTGGAATGGACTTAGAAGATTCACCAGTTTCGTGATTTTCTTCATTAATATCAACAGTTTCAAGAGGTGGTATCATGGTTTAGTTCTCAAGGATTATTATTCACAACCTAGAAGAAACTCTATCAAAAACGGCATCCGCCTCTTCTTCATCAGAAATAGCTTCCTCAAAATCCTCTCCTATCTCTCTTTCTTCTACTCTTTCTTTACCTCGTTCTTGTCAAAAACATGCAGCCTCAAAAATCAAAAATCTTGTTGAGTATTCGTACATCCCTGAATCTGCTCAGATTAACGAATCCCAGTTCCTTGTTATGAGTCCATATCATCTTTACAAACAAAAAAATTCCTTCACTAGAAGCATTCAAACTCTAATTTCTACCAAAAGACCTCTTCCCAAAGAGTACACCCAGTCTTCACGCCTTGATCAGTGTGCTCCACAAGCCTCTCAAAGTGAACAATATGTCACAATGGATATACCCACGGATCTCGTCACTAACTGGAAACGAAAAGGGTATACACACCTCCATCTAGGTGGTGTCCGGCTTATCCTCACCTTACATGGCAGAAAAGGCTTACCCGTCACAGCTAGAATTGCCCTCCTTGACACAAGGTTCAAACAGTATCAACATGCTGTTATTGGCACCGTTTTAACAACTCTCCATGCTGGAAGTGTCTTGTTAACCTTCTACCCCAACTTCAACATGTCCCTAGAAGATCCCAACCTTCCCACTACACTAAAAGGCTAAATCCAGCTCCAATGAGCATAACAAACATCCACTTCCAAAATAGCCACACTCCATCATCAGATAGTGTATCGATTGCAAAATCATGCGCTAGATCTTCCAACTACCAAACAACCAGTGATGCATTGATGATTCTTGCAGACACATATACAATTCCAACCATTATCCAGATCCCCAAACAAATTCAAAAACAAGAGTTGCTCCAACTCATGCCTTTGGAATGGCAGAATTCTGAACCTGTCTAGACTTCTCAAGCTGTCTTCGAACGAAAAACAGATGGACAAGTCAAGTTGTCTTTTCAGACTCTAGACAAACCAAATTTAGATCCTCCACGGCTCTCCTACACTGCAATGATTACCGCAGTTTCCACTGGCCAAGAGTCGAATCTTCCAATCTATGGATTTTCCTCCGAAGGGTATCCAGTATATCCTGACAAAGTCAACAATCACTTTTTATGGGATGTCCCAGAAGCCCATATGTGTCATCCAGATTGTCCCTGCTTGGATGACACAAATGATGACGAAGACTTTGAAATCATGAGACGAAGGACAAGGAGAAAGAAAAAGCCTTCTACTCCTAAAACTCTGTGTCGGCCCTATTCTTCAGGACCACCGGATGACCCAGAATCAAATCAACCTTTACCCATTTATAAGAAAGCACTCAGGCAACTCCAACAAGAATTCTCATTTAAGCCTGTTCCTGCTCAACCAAAAATCAAGTCATGCTTGATGTTCTCATCTTCTAGCCAGTCATACCAAGAATCCTTTCCTCCTCTCGAAAGGCATACAGGCCCTCAAACCAAAGTTGTTTCTCAACCCTATGTCCAATCACCAATCACAACCTCTGGAGCACCAGAAGCACCAAAGCAGTATGAGGCAGTGCTAAACCAAGCTCTCCACCATCTTGGTAAAAAGATTGACAAAGTGGCATCTCAGGTGTCACAAACAGAAACGAAGGTGGACACAATCACTTCCCGGCTTAAACAGATTTACTCAAATCTGCAGAACAAAATCTCTGAATTGGATATCGATCTCAGAATGATGATCAACAATCGTATTTGGGGTCTCGAATTCAATAAGAAGGAAGCAGAGATCAAACAGTTGAAAGCATAATTGGCCAGAATTGGTGTTGACAAAGAACAACCTTCACTATTCACATCCTACCAGCCTTTTTACACTCCTTCTAAACAGTCAACTTATGACCAGTTCTTTGGTCTTTCCCATCTCTATAATATCCCTTTCGTTCCACCACCAAAAACTACTTCACCAAAAAAATCCAAATCAAAAAGTCAAGATCTCAAAACCTCCACCCAAGGAAGATCTTCAAGTCCCAGAAGACTCTCCTAAAGCAACTCTTGAACCTCCAAAGAAAGACAAAGCAGCACCAATACCATTATCAGCAGATTGATTACCAAAACAGTGACTCAATTCAACCTTAGAAGAAAGTTTACACTCCACTAATAATCTCAGCTCCTCTGAACAAACGTCTTTAGACTCCGAGTCCCAATATGCAAATATTTTTGGTCTTCTCATGGCCACGAAAACAGAAGATCCTATTACATCCATAAAATCCTTCCTCCAGACTATTGGGACAACCATACTGAATACTTTAGAGCTGCAAATGGAAAAGGTTTTGAAATTTCTGTCATTACTAAAAAAACCCATTGGTATCCAGTTCTTCCCCAACTACATCCACTCTTGTTGTAGACACTCCTATTGCAGAAGAGTCTTCTGATGATAATGATAATGATAATGTCCAAGGCTCACAAATAGAATCGCCTCCCTCTGTCCCTTCGGTTCCTGAAAAATCTTCCAAACCATCTTCTTCTCCATGGTTTACATTTGATGACATTCCTCGTCACAAATGGCAGGCCCGACATCAAGAATTTACTACTTGGATTGATGTGCAAATGACCGGCCCCAATGCACAATCTTAGAATGTTCTCCGTGAGTTTTGTTCTAGATTCACTAGATCTCTACGAGATTTGTTTGAAAGTCTAGGCGAATTCAGACAACTCCAATTGATTCAAACCACAATTCTTATAGCTCTTGCAGTCATTTATGAGCAGTTTATTAGAGAACCAGCAGCATCAACTGAAGCATCTTGAACGACATCACCTGGAAATGCATTACAAAAGAATGAGTCCATCTTTAAAGCATGTTTTTGCTACATCTTTACCACCAGAGCTTCAAAGGCAAATACAGCCTTTAACCTCGACATAGGAAATGTCTCTCTTGGCAAAATCTTTCAATTAACCATGCTATGCCTTGACCTTATTGACCACAAAGAACCCTTTGCCTCAGCCTGTAAAAACCCTACCTCAAGATCTAGTGCAAAGATGACAAAAAGTGCACTTGTCCAACTACCAAAAAGAAGCACTTCCTGAAACATTTCCACAAATCCTCTTCCAAAAAACCAAAGAAGCCTTACAGATACTTCAGAAAAAAGGATCCTTCCCAGTTCAGACAGAAGAAACACAATCGCTGTTTTATTTGCAAAAAGTGCAGACATTTTGCCCGCAACTGCCAAAATAAGTCAGCCAAAGCTGTTCGTCTCATTCAGCACCTATAGCAATCTTCTATCCTTTCTGACAACGAAGACGTTGAATACATTTTCTCATAACAGTCAGAGAAAGATGTCATACAGCCTAAAATCCTTGCTGATTCAACAGACTCGGATCAAGATGACATTTATGTGATCTCCACTATTCAAGAGATTAACCACATTCGTCCCACACTTCCTGGTCCATCAGTAAAAATTTCAGTCATTCCTTCTAAATTCCATAAACTTGTCTCAGTTATTGGTTTCCTTGATACTGGCGCACAGCGCAGTATGCTCAATCCTAAAATCCTTCCTCCAGACTATTGGGACAACCATACTGAATACTTCAGAGCTGCAAATGGAAAAGTTTTTTAAACTTCTCTCAATACCAAAAAACCCATTGGTATCCAGTTCTTCCCCAACTGTATCATTTGGCAAAAGATTGTTGGTTCAAATTTACCAGACAAAGATCTCCTCATCGGATTTGATATCCTCCAACTGGTAAAAAACCTCTTCATTACGCCAACATGCATTAAATTTAAACAAATGTTTATGCCCTATACAGAAGTTCTTCGTCTGTATACATTGTCAGATACAGCTCCCCTTTATACCTCCATTTCCTATAAGTTCCTAGAACTTTGTCCTGCAAATCACTCACAATTCACTCATCCATCACCGCTTTGGAAAAATGAACAGTTTTTCATTCATCTTCCTTTCAAACTCAATGAAGATGTCAATCCTACCAAAGCCACACATCTAGGGATGCCTCCATCTGATCTCACTCTTGCCAAGCAAGAATGCATACAATTGCTTCGGTCTCATAGAACCCACTACTTCATATTGGGCTTGTCAAGCTTTCTATGATGAAAAACGATCTAAATTAGTTTGTGGAAAAAAGAGATTAGTCATTGATTACCAGCCCCTTAATGCTTTCCTTAAAGATGATAAATTTCCTCTTCCAAAGATCCAGTCTCTGTTCATTCATCTTCAAAGTGCAAAGGTATTTTCTAAGTTTGATCTCAAAGCTGGTTTTTGGCAACTTGGCATTTCTCCAGAAGACCGTCCCAAAACAGCCTTCTGTATCCCTGATGCTCATTATCAGTGGACAATTTTACCCTTCGGTCTCAAAGTTGCTCCATCCTTATTTCAAAAAGCAATGGTTAAGATCTTCTCTCCGATCCTCCATCATGCTTTGATCCACATTGATGATATCCTGTTGTTTTTCCATGACCACCAAACACATCAACAGCTCCTTTCAGATTTCCTGGAAATCGTGCAGACACATGGCATCATGCTTTCTGAAAAGAAAAGCAACATAGGAAAGGAATCTATTGACTTTCTTGGCATGGTCTTAAAAGATGTCCCACCCAGGACCATATATTGCAGTAGAATTATTAAAGTTTCCCGATGTCGATCTCACTAAAAAACAAATTCAATAGTTCCTTGGAACTGTTAATTATGTCAGAGACTTTATTCCTAAAGTTGCAGTCCACACTAGCCCGCTATCATGCATGCTTAAAAAGAACACTCCACCATTGGGTCTAGCTCAGACAGAAGCTGTCAAACAACTTAAAAAGATAGCCCAGTCACCTCTTCCACTCAAAATTCCCACTACCGGACAACACATTCTTCAGACAGATGCTAGTGATGACTTTTAGAGTGCTATCCTCCTGGAAAAGATCGGTGACTCAGAGACCTATTGCGCTCATGCAAGTGGACAGTTCAAAGATTCAGAAAAGAATTATCATGTCATTTACAAGGAAATTCTTGCGGTAAAATATGGACTCTTCGGCATATCTCCACACCAGATCATGCACCCACACTTCTCTGGACACTTGGTTTTCACCACTCGGTGGCGTAAACAATTACAGAACATAACTAACTTTCATCAGTTAGATCAAATTCCAGATCAAGAAGCAGGTATGTTTACTTCGGTATTCATAGTCCACAGGCCATATTTCCAACATCCCCAGACAAAAGACTACTGGACACAGGACATGGAAAACATTCCCACATCCTTTCCCTCTTGCCCATATGATCCTACAATCATCTCCACTCTCAAAGCCTACTTGTTAGAACTCAACAATGTCCAACATGTCCCAACAAACGTTCACCACACCTCCATTGGTCCTTCCCACACTCTTGAAATTCTACCAGGCACCCAAATATGTACTCTAGGATCCAGTTCCAGTCCTCATGACATTCTTGTTCGAGAACAAAGACCTGACTATGTTCTCTTCCAAGATGCTCAAGACCCTTGGGCAGACTTTTAGTCTTTATTGGCAACCCAAGAGACTTAGTACACTGTCATTGAACCAGGCTCTTCGTCTACTCCAACTCAAGCTCAACGACCAGCAAGCCCCAAATTAGATGAACACTTCCTGATCTACCAAGAAATTCAACGAGCAAAAGAAGAATATGAAAATGAAACCGGTGATGTGTCCCCATCCGGATTTCCCTCAACTCCATAATTGCCTCACATGGCTACAGAGTCATCCGGGAATATCGGCTTTTCCTGCTTTCAATAAAAGACATGGGTCCTACCTTGTCTAAAGTGTGTTTATCTTTATGCTTAAGAAAAGATAAGGGTCTTGTCTTATCTTTATCTTTATCTTGGCTTTCCAGCTCTATTTAAGAGCTCTTCGGTCTTTGTAAAATTTAGATTGCCATCAATAATATTTCCAATTTTTCTTAAACTTCTATGGCTTACTAAGTTTCTCTTCTTCTTCTAGGTATCGAAGAAAATACTTGAGTTACTAAACTAAGAGCGTTCATCTCTATTTTCTATACTGAGTATGCTCTACACTTGCCTTGTTTCAAGGATCCTGTGTGTCAGAAAAGTCCTGATTTGTTTATAAAACTGATTTAAAATAAAACTATTTTCTCACAACGTTCACCCTCTTTAAAGGTCATAGGTGACCTGTTTTCGGGTGGTATCGTGATCAATGGTTTTTTCTTTTTTTGGTTTTATATCTCAGGGATTATAGGTATATTGGCTGGAAACCAGAACTTGCGGACTACTGGTCCAAAGGATAGTCTAGCACTATCATAGTTCGGGTATAACAATGCCATGTACCTATCACACCCAGTGGTATCAGAGCCAAACGAAACTTTCCAGAGGTGATATCATGGTTTAGTTCTCAAGTATTATTATTCACAGCCTAGAAGAAACTCTATCAAAAATGGCATCCTCCTCTTCTTCATCAGAAATAGTTTCCTCAAAATCCTCTCCTATCTCTCTTTCTTCTACTCTTTCTTTACCTCGTTCTTGTCAAAAACATGTAGCCTCAAAAATCGAAAATCTTGTTGAGTATTCGTACATCCCTAAATCTGCTCAGATTAACGAATCCCTGTTCCCTGTTATGAGTCCATATCATATTTATAAACAAAAAACTTCTTTCACTAAAAGCATTCGAACCCTAATTTTTACCAAAAGACCTCTTCCCAAAGAGTACATCCAGTCTTCACGCCTTGATCAGTGTGCTCTACAAGCCTCTCAAAGTGAACAATATGTCACAATGGATATTGGCCAGAATTGGTGCTGACAAAGCACAACCTTCACTTTTCACCAAAACACAGTCCATACCTATACCAGCACCACTATTCACATCCTACCAGCCCTTTTACACTCCTTCTAAACAGTCCACTTATGACCAATTCTTTGGTCTTTCTCATCTCTATAATATCCCTTTCGTTCCACCACCAAAAACTACTTCACCAAAAAAATCCAAATCAAAAGTCAAGATCTCAAAACCTCCACCCAAGGAAGATCTTCAAGTCCCAAAAGACTCTCCTAAAGTAACTCTTGAACCTCTAAAGAAAGACAAAGCCCCAGCATACCAATACCATTATTAGCAGATTGATTACCAAAACAGTGACTCATATTCAACCTTAGAAGAAAGTTTACCCTCCACCAATAATCTCAGCTCATATGAACAAACTTCTTTAGACTCAGAGTTCCAATTTTTAGATATTTTTGGTCTTCTCATGGCCACAAAAACAGAAGATCCTAGTACATCCATAAAATCCTTCCTCCAGACTATTGGGACAACCATATTGAATACTTCAGAGCTGCAAATGGAAAAGTTTTTGAAACTTCTCTCATTACAAAAAAACCCATTGCTATCAAGTTCTTCCCCAACTACATCCACTCTTGTTGTAGACACTCCTATTGTAGAAGAATCTTCTGATGATAATGATAATGTCCAAGGCTCACAAACAAAACCGACTCCCTCTGTCCCTCTAGTTCCTGAAAAATCTTCCAAACCATCTTCTTCTCCTTGGTTTACATTTGATGACATTCCTCGTCACAAATGGCAGGCCCGACATCAAGAATTTGTTGCTTGGATTGATGTACAAATGACCATCCCCAATGCACAATCTTAGAATGTTCTCCGTGAGTTTTGTTCCAGATTCACTAGATCTCTACGAGATTTGTTTGAAAGTCTAGGCGAATGCAGACAACTCCAATTGATTCAAACCACAATTCCTATAGCTCTTGCAGTCATTTATGAGCAATTTATTGGAGAACCAACAATATCAACTGAAGCATCTCGAAAAGAATTCCACCAAATGAAATGTTGTTCTCTTAAACGACATCACCTGGAAATGCATTACAAAATAATGAGCATGCTTTTATTACAAACTGAATGGATTCAATGATCCATCTTTAAAGCATGTCTTTGCTGCATCTTTACCACCAGAGCTTCAGCCAGAGCTTCAAAGGCAATTGACAGCCTTTAACCTCGACATAGCAAATGTCTCTCTTGGCAAAATCTTTCAATTAACCATGCTATGCCTTGATAAGATTTGTGACCTTATTGAACACAAAGAATCCTTTACCTCATTCGTGTAGTCAGGACGTTGTTCCATAACAAGGATTCCTTGAGGACTTGAACTTGAACCTAGAGTACATCCTTGTGTTTTTGGGATGATTTCAAGGGTGTGTGATGGTCCAATGGAGGTGTGGTGAATATTTGTGGCAGGTGGAGGAATAAAATCATGCACTAGATCTTCCTACACCATACACAACCTCTGATGCTTTGATGATATTGGCGGGTACAGACACAATTCCAACCATCATCCAAATCCCCAAAAAAATATTGAGTGGCTGGTAATCAATCACTAATCTCTTTTTTCCACGAACTAATTCAGATCGTTTTTCAATATAAAAGGCTTAGGTGATAGCACAATCACCTCCTCCACTCTGGATTCCCACAAATGGACAACGCATCCTCCAGACTGATGCCAGCAATGATTATTGGAGTGCCATATGTTGTACGTGGTGTTGTTCTACCAAATCTACGACAGTACAAGGTCTGTCCTTAGGGCCAGTAGGCCGCAAGTTCTGGTTTCCAACCGATATACACTTATCCACCAAATACCAAATCCAAAATTCATTTTAAAACCAGTTTTTCACGATACCACCCGAAAACACGGCACTCAGGGCCTTCAAAAAGGGTGAACGTTGTGAGAAAACAATGTTATTAGATAAAAATCGGTTTTGGAGGATAAAATAAGACATTTCTGATGCACAGGATCCTCAGGCGTGAGGCAAGCACAGAGCATACTCAGTTTAGAAATTTGGAGGTGAGTATATCATTTTTAACTCAAATAATTTCTTTGAGTCCTAGAAGAGAGAGAGAGGTCTAGGGAAACATAATGTCGAAACTTAAGCTTTTTTATTTTTCAAATTGGCTCCCTTACAACTGAGACCAAAGGTGCTTTATATAGAGGTTCATTGAGAACAGGACCTCTCAAATGATCATATCACATAGCACACCTTTGTTGAAAGCAAAGCAAGTCAAAAAGGACTTTTTCAAAAGGCAAGCATACTTACAAGGACTTTAATAAAAGTAAAGCACACTCATAAGGACTTTAACAAAAGTAAAGCATACTTACAAGGACTTTAACAAAAGTAAAGCACACGTACAAGGACTTTAACAAAAGAAAAACGGGAGTCACATGGGTTATTGCATCAAAAGTTGTGTGAGAGCGACAAAGTGTCATTATGGAGTGGATGGATAACGCGATGGTGACACGTCTCCTGTTTCTTTCTCATATTGTCGCTTGTGCCGACGCCTTTGTCTCTGGTCGAGATATACCTCAGCTTGCTGGTACTTTTCTTCATCAGCTTCAGACATGTGTCGTGAGGTATAATAGGGAGTATCAGTATGGAGAATGGACTAAAAGTCTTCCCATGGGTCCTGGGCGTCTTGGAATAAGACATTCGTGTAGTCAGGACGTTGTTCCATAACAAGGATTCCTTGAGGACTTGAACTTGAACTTGGAGTACAACCTTGTGTTTTTGGGATGATTTCAAGGGTGTGTGATGGTCCAATGGAGGTGTGGTGAATATTTGTGGCAGGTGGAGGAACATTGTTAAGTTCCATGAGATAGGCTTTGAGGATGGAAGTGACTATTGTATCATGGATGAAGGTATAGGGATGAGGGTAAGTTTTCCATTCATATGCCATGTCTTGTGTCCAGTAGTCCCGTGTTTCTAGATGTTGAAAATATGGCCTGTGGACGATGAAAGCTGTAGTCCACATGTTAGCTTCTTGTTCTAGCATTTTGTCTAATCCGTGAAAGGTAGACAAATGTTGGAGTTGCTGGCGCCACCAAGCGAGGGGAGAATATCATTCAAAAAGAGTCCATAGAAGGTCTGGGGAGAACTCTGGAGTGGTAAGGTGAGTCAGGACTGGTTTGATGGGAAAAACTAGCTTTGTAGCATACAAGGTGGTGAGACACCACATATACCAAGGCTCATCTTCGGAGATTGCTAGAGAGGACAGAGTGAGGCCTATGAGAAACAGGTGCTTCATGCAAAGATTAGGAAATCGGTCAGGTTTTTTGGACTGAACATTAAAGAAAAACTGGTAGAGAAACTTCCTTGCCGATTGGAAAGAGATGTTCATGGGGAAATTTTTTTGGTTAAGAGCTTTGAAGGGAAGTTGGCGATTCATGGCTATAACTGGAATGGTTTGAATCGAGGAGATGAGTGCGGGTTTATTTATAGCTGGATGGGTGAGGAAGTCTGGAACGAGGTTTTGGTGGCCCTTTATGTGTTGAACAATGAAATCATATTTAGCAAACCAGGTTTTGAGACTGAGTAATTGCTTGTCAGGTAGCAATTTGTTCTTGAAGTCAAAGATTCGGGGAAAAGAAGAATTATCCATGTTGATAAGGAATTTGTGGCTGATGAGATGGAATTCAAATTTTTTAATTCCATACTTGACTGCTAAAATTTCTTTGTAGATCACATGATAGTTCTTTTCAGAGTCTTTGAACTGTCCGCTTGCATGTGCACAGAAATGACGCACGCCATTAATGTCTTCGAGAATAATGGCACTCCAATAATCATCGCTGGCATCAGTCTGGAGGATGCGTTGTCCATTTGTGGGAATTCAGAGTGGAGGAGGTGATTGTGCTATCACCTTTAGTTGCTTGACAACTTCTGTCTGAGCAAGGCCCCAGGGAGGGCACTGTTTCTTGAGCGACTGGCTGGTGTGGATTGCAACTTTTGGGATAAAATCACAGACATAATTAACAATCCCGAGGAATTGTTGTATCTGCTTTCTGTTGAAATGTGTGTCCGGAAACTTTAGTAATTCGATTGCAATATGGGAACCAGGCTAATACTGGCCGTCTTTAATCACCCTGCCAAGAAAGTCAATGGATTCCTTTCCTATGCTGCTTTTCTTTTCGGAAAGCATGATGCCATGTGCCTGCACAATGTGAAAGAAATCCAAAAGAAGCTTCTGGTGGCTCTCATGGTCAGAGGAAAACAACAAAATATCATCAATGTAGACCAATACATGATGGAGAATAGGACTAAAGATTTTTGTCATGGCTTTTTGAAATAAGGAAGGAGCGACTTTGAGACCAAAAGGCATAACCGTCCATTGGTAATGGGCATCAGGGATGTAGAAGGCAGTTTTGTGACGGTCAATTGGTGAAATACTAAGTTGCCAAAAACCAGCTTTCAAATCGAACTTAGAGAAGATACGAGCCCCTTGGAGATGGACAAACAGGGTCTAGATTTTTGGAAGGGGAAACTTATCATCTTTAAGAAAAGAATTGAGTGGCTGGTAATCAATCACTAATCTCTTTTTTCCATGAACTAATTCAGATCGTTTTTCAACATAAAAGGCTTGACAAGCCCAATCTGAATCAGTGGACTCAATAAGACCTTGTTGAAGTAACTGAGAACATTCTTGTTTAGCAAGCAAGAGGTTGGAAGGAGACATACCCGAGTGTGAAGCTTTTGTGGGGTTGATGTCTTCATTGAGTTTGAAAGGAAGGTGAAGGAAAAATTGTTCATTTTTCCAAAGAGGTGAAGGATGATGAAACTGAGAATGGTTTTCTGGACAGAAGTCTTAGAACTTTTGTGAGATTTGAATATATGGAGATGATGTTTCAGAAAGTGTATACAGACGTAGGGTATCTGTATAAGGCCGAACATCTGTTTGTAGCGAACTCCAGAACCAGTGAGGAATAGGTTTTTAACCAGATGAATAATGTCAAAACCTATGAGCAAATCTTTATCGGGGAGTTTGGAAGCTACAATCTTTTTCCAAGTTATGCAATTCGGAAAGAATTGACTACCAATGGGTTTTTTGGTAATCAAAGTGGTTTCAAAAGTTTCACCATTAACTGCTCTGAAAAGCTTGGAGTGAGGTTCCCAACAGTTTGATGGAAGAACAGAAGGATCAATCATACTGGTATCTGCACCAGTGTCAATAAACCCAATAACAGGAATAGGTTTATGGAATTTGGAAGGAAGGATGGACATCTTGAGAGAAGGTCAAGGAATATATGTTTTGATATGAGAAAAAAAATTAATAATAAAAATTTTCTTGTAATTATTTATTTTGTGGACATTTTCTTATAATAAACATGGTGTAATATTTTAAAATTAAATGTAAAAAGTATAGGCAAAATATTTTATTATTTATCTTATAATAAATTTTTATTTGTCATTCAAGTTTTCTTATAATAATTTTTTTTATCATTTTATAATAATTAAACCACCTTGATTACCAAAAAACCCATTGGTATTCAATTCTTTCCGAATTGCATAATTTGGAAAAAGATTGTAGCTTCCAAACTCCCTGATAAAGATTTGCTCATAGGTTTTGACATTCTTCATCTAGTTAAAAACCTATTCCTCACTAGTTCTGGAGTTCGCTACAAACAGATGTTCATGCCTTATACAGATACCCTACGTCTGTATACACTCTCTGAAACACCATCTCCATATAGTCACATCTCACAAAAGTTCTTAGCCTACTGTCCCGAAAACCATTCCCAATTCCATCATCCTTCACCTCTTTGGAAAAATGAACAATTTTTCATTCACCTACCTTTCAAACTCAACGAAGACATTAACCCCACCAAAGCCTCACACCCGGGTATGTCTCCTTCAGACCTCTTGCTTGCTAAACAAGAATGTTCTCAGTTACTTCAACAAGGTCTTATTGAGCCTACTGATTCAGATTGGGCTTGTCAAGCCTTTTATGTTGAAAAACGTTCTGAATTAGTTCGTGGCAAAAAGAGATTAGTAATTGATTACCAGCCACTCAATTCCTTTCTTAAAGATGATAAGTTTCCCCTTCCAAAAATCCAAACCATGTTTGTCCATCTCCAAGGGGCTCGTATCTTCTCTAAATTTGATTTAAAAGCTGGTTTTTGGCAACTTGGCATTTCACCAAGTGATCGTCACAAAACTGCCTTCTGCATCCCTGATGCCCATTACCAATGGACAGTCATGCCTTTTGGTCTCAAAGTCGCTCCTTCCTTATTTCAAAAAGCCATGACAAAAATCTTCAGTCCTATTCTCCATCATGCTTTGGTCTACATTGATGATATTTTGTTGTTTTCTTCTGACCATGAGAGCCACCAGAAGCTCCTTTTGGATTTCTTTCATATTGTGCAGGCACATGGCATCATGCTTTCCGAAAAGAAAAGCAGCATAGGCAAGGAATCTATTGACTTTCTTGGCATGGTGATTAAAGATGGCCAGTATCAGCCTGGTCCCCACATTGCAGTTGAATTATTAAAGTTTCCGGACACAAATCTCAATCGAAAGCAGATACAACAATTTCTTGGGATTGTCAACTATGTCCGTGACTTTATCCCCAAAGTTGCGGTTCACACCAGCCAGCTGTCCCGCATGCTCAAAAAGTAGTGCCCTCCATGGGGCCCAGCTCAGACAGAAGCTGTCAAGCAACTAAAGGTGATAGCTCAATCACCTCCTCCACTCCGAATTCCCACACATGGACAACGCATCCTCCAGACTGATGCCAGCGATGATTATTGGAGTGCTATTCTTCTTGAAGACATTGATGGCGTGCGTCTTTTTTGTGCACATGCAAGCGGCCAATTCAAAGACTCTGAAAAGAACTACCATGTGATCTACAAGGAAATTCTAGCAGTCAAATATGGGATTAAAAAGTTTGAATTTCATCTCATCAGCCACAAATTCCTCATCAACATGGATAATTCTTCTTTTCCCCGAATCTTTGACTTCAAGAACAAATTGCTACCTGACAAGCAATTACTCAGCCTCAAAACTTGGTTCGCTAAGTATGATTTCACTGTTCAACATATCAAAGGCAACCAAAACCTCATTCCAGACTTCCTCACCCGTCCATCTATAAATAAACCTGCCCTCATCTCTTCGCTTCACACCATTCCAGTTATAGCCATGAATCGCCAGCTTCCCTTCAAGGCTCTTAACCAAAGAAATTTCCCCATGAACATTTCTTTCCAATCAGCCTCCCAATTACAAGATTTTGCAAAGAAGTTTCTCTATCGGTATTTCTTTAATGTCCAAACTAAAAACCCTGACCGATTTCCTAACCTTTGCATGGAACACTTATTTCTCACAGGCCTCACTCTGTCCTCCCTCACAATCTCCGAAGATGAGCTTTGGTACATGTGGTGTCTCACCACCTTGTATGCTACAAAGCTAGTTTTTCCCATTAATCCAGTCCTGACTCACCTTACCACTCCAGAGTTCTCCCCAGACCTCTTATGGACTCTCTTTGAATGGTATTCTCCCCTCACTTGGTGGCGCCAGCAACTCCAACAATTGTCTACCTTTCACGGCCTAGACAAAATGCCCGAACAAGAAGCCAACATGTGGACCACAGCTTTCATTGTCCACAGGCCATATTTTCAACATCCATAAACAAGAGATTACTGGACACAGGACATGGCATATGAATGGAAAACTTACTCTCATCCATATACCTTCATCCATGATACAACAGTTACTTCAGCCCTCAAAGCCTACCTCATGGAACTCAACAATGTTCCTCCACCTGCTACAAATATTCACCACACCTCCATTGGACCATCACACACCCTTGAAATCATCCCAAAAACACAAGGCTGTACTCCAGGTTCAAGTTCAAGTCCTAAGGGCATTCTTGTTATGGAACAACGTCCTGACTACACAAATGTCTTATTCCAAGACGCTCAGGACCCATGGGAAGACTTTCAGTCTCTCCTCCCTGTTGATACTCCCCATTCTTCTTTCCAACCCATATCTGAAGCTGATGAAGACAAGTTTCTACAAGCCGAGGAGTATCTTGACAAGCGACAACGACGTCGACACAAGCGACAATATGAAAAAGACACAGGAGACGTGTCACCAAGGCGTTATCCGTCCACACCATAATATCACTTTGTCGCTTTCCCTCCACTTTTCATGCAACACATGTGTTCAAAGTCTATGTCGGTCTACTTTATTTTTAGTCTTTCTAGGCATGCTTTGTTTTAATAAAAGTCTCTGTCGGCATGCTTTCCCTTTATTAAGAGTCTATGTCGGTATACTTGACTTTTGTCAAGAGTCCATGTAAGTATGCTATGCTTTGCTTTCCCTTTCGTGCTTGTCTTTTGTAAAAGTCATGATTTGCTTACTTTCCAAAAAAGTGTGCTACGTGTCATGATCATTCGAGAGGTTCTGTTCTCAATGATCCTCTATATCAAGCACCTTTGGTCTCAGTTGTAAGGGAGCCAATTTCAAAAATAAAAGCTTAAGTTTCACAATGATGTTTCCCTAAAACCTCTCTCTCTCTTCTAGGAATCAAAGAAATTAGTTAAGTTACAAATGATACGCACACCTCCATTTCAAATCTGAGTATGCTCTGCACTTGCCTCGCTTGAGGATCCTGTGCATCAGAAAGGTCCTGTTTTATCCCCCGAAACCGATTTTTATCCAACAAAATTGTTTTCTCACAACGTTCACCCTTTTTAAAGGCCATGAGTGCCTTGTTCTCGGGTGGTATCGTGAAAAACCCTTTTTAAGTAAATGAATTTCGGATTTGGTATTTGGGAGATAAGTGTATATCGGCTGAAACAACGCCACGTACAACTTACCCACTGGTATCAGAGCCACACCCAACGCCGAGGTGGTATCCTTAGTAATTTGACTACTCTTATTTGATCTCCTAGAAGAGGATTCTCTCACCATGGAAATAAACGCATCTTCAGCTTCTACATCATCTTCATCTCCTATTTCTCTTTCCTCTACTCTCTCTCTCCCTAAATCATGCTCTAAACACATAACCTCCAAAATCGAGAATCTTGTTGAATATTCATATATTCCAGAATCTGCTCAAGTCACTGAGTCCCAGTTTCCCCTCATGAGTCCTTACAACCTCTATAAACAAAAGTCTTCTTTCACTAGAAGTATTCGCACTCTCATCTCCACTAAAAGACCACTTCCAAAAGAATATATTCAGTCTTCTAGATTGGATCAGTGTGCTTTACAAGCCTCTCAGAGTGAACAATATGTCACTATGGAGATACCTTCCGATCTCGTCGCCAACTGGAAACGCGAAGGCTACACCCACCTCCATCTTGGTGGTGTACGGTTAATTCTCACTCTCCATGGTCGAAAAGGCTTACCTGTTACAGCTAGGATTGCTCTCCTAGATACCAGGTTCAAGGAGTACCAACATGCAGTCATAGGAACTGCTTTGACAACCCTTCATGCTGGCAGTGTCCTCTTAACCTTTTACCCCAATTTCAACCTCTCTCTAGAGGATCCCAACCTTCCAACTACCCTTAAAGTCCAGATCCAGCTCCAAGGAGCAGAACAAACACCTACATCCAAGATTGCAACCCTCCATCACCAAATAGTGTATCGATTACAAAATCATGCACTAGATCTCCCTACGCCACACACCACTTCTGATGCTTTGATGATATTGGCAGATACAGACACCATCCCAACTATCATCCAAATTCCCAAACAAATTCCAAAACAAGATCTGCTCAAACTTATGCCTCTTGAATGGCTAACCAACTATGAGCACTTTCACCAAAATTCTGAGCCAGTCCAAACCACAGAAGCTAAATTTACCAGACGTCCAAATGGCCAAGTTCAACTGTCTTTTCAAACTCCTGACACGCAACCCATTTCCGACATTCCCCAGATCTCTTATACTGCTATGGTTACAGCAGTTCAAACTGGTCAAGAAAAGAATCTTCCTATTCATGGTTTTTCATCCGATGGGTATCCAGTATATCCTGGTAAACTTAATGGTCATTTCCTATGGGATGTTCCTGAAGCCCATATGTGCAATCCAGATTGTCCTTGTTTGGATGATACGGATGTTGATGAAGAATTGGAAGTCATGCGGAGAAAGAAAAAGAAAACGAAAAAATCTTCTTATTCTCCACCATCTTGCAAATCCTTTCCTCCACAACCTCCACCAGATCCAAAACCTCCTATACACCCTATCAGGTCTTGCCTTATGTTTTCAAGTCATTCCTATGCCGAGTCTTTTCCCCCTCTTGAAAAACAAACAGATCCACAAACCCGTATTACCTCAAAACCTTTTGTCCAAACTCCGGTTACAGCCTCTGGGCAACCTGAAGAACCAAAACAATATGAAGCTGTCTTGAATTGGCAAACCAAAAATGCCAATGCTCAAAACCATTCTCTCCAACAACTCGGTAAGAAAATTGACCGTGTTGCCACTCAAGTCTCCCAGACTGAAACCAAAGTTGATTCCATCAGTAGTCGTCTAGATCAGATGTATATCCATCTCCAAGACCGAATTTCTGACTTAGACACCGATCTCAGACGAATGATTTCTAATCATATCTGGGGTCCAGAGTTTAATAAAAAAGAAGCAGAGATCAGAAAACTCAAAGCTGAATTATCCAGAATTGATGCTGACAAGATTCGACCTTCTCTTTTTACCCAATCTCAACCTACACCAGTATCGCCTCCAATCTTTGACTCCTTTGTACCTTTCTATACACCATCCCGACCTCAACAACCTGTTTATAATCAGCCCTTTGGTTTCTCTCACCTTCAACCAACTCCACAACTATCTTCACCCAAAAAACCACGTTCTAACGTCAAAATCTCTGACCCACGTCCCAAGGCCACATCCTCTCCCTCTACTTCCACAATACCTCCAGAAGAACCACCACAAGCCCATCTTAAGAAAGATAAAGGCCCAATGGATCAATATCATTATCATATTGTCCAGCCTCAACCTTCAGATTCCTCTGACTCTTCTGAGCCTGAATCACAAACTTCATCATCCTCCTCTTATGACTCATCCAATGCCTCCACTGATTCTGAGTCTGAATATGCTGACATTACAGGCATATTAATGGCCACTGAAACTGCGGATCCAAGTGGCTCTACTTCAACACCCATTGTAGAGGACAACCCTTCTGACCAAGCTTCTCAAACAGAACCAGTACCACCACCACCAGTCCATGAACACTCAACTAAACCATCTTCAGCATCTTGGTTTACATTTGATGACATTCCCCGTCACAAATGGGAAGCTCGACTTCAAGAATTTGCTGCTTGGATTGATCTCCAAAGTACCAAGCCCAATGCTCAATCTCAAGCCGTTCTTCGTGAATTCATGGCCCGTTCCACGGGTTCTTTACGAGACTGGCTAGAAAGCTTAGGCGAATATCGGCAGCTCCAATTCATGGAAGCTCCGGTTAGTACAGCCCTCAGTATTATTCATGAGCAATTCCTCGGTGAAAAAACCGCTTCTACTGAAGCTGACAGAAAAGAATACCATCAGATGAAATGCTGCTCTCTTAAAAAACATCTTTTGGATGCTCATTACAAAAGAATGAGTAGTCTCTTCTACAAGCTCAATGGGTTCAATGAACCATCTCTCAAACATGTCTTCATTGCCTCTCTTCCTTCTGAGCTCCAACCTGATCTTCAAAGAAAACTCACAGCAACAAATATGAGCATAGCTGATATTTCTCTGGGAAAGATTTTCCAAATGGCCTTGTTATCTCTTGATAAGATCTGTGAACAGAAAGAGTTCTTCAAAGATCTCATGGAAGACAAAAAACCCTTTTCTGAAGCTTGTCGAAAACCTCACCTCAAGATCGAGTGTAAAGATGACAAGAAGTGTACTTGCTCACCCAAAAAGAAAAAACACTTTCAGAAACACTTCCACAAAAAATCCTCCTCCACAAAACCTTTCCGGTATTTCCGAAAGAAAGATGTTTCTCAATACCGAAAGAAAAAATCCAACCGTTGTTTCATTTGCAAGAAACGCGGTCACTTTGCCCGCAATTGTCCCAACAAATCAGCCAAGGCTGTTCGTCTTATCCAACATCTTGAACATTCTTCCTTGTTATCTGAGAATGAGGATGTTGAATCCAATTTTTCAGAACAATCCATACAAGATGACCAAACTGCCTTCCTCCTTGCCGAATCTTCTGACTCTGAAGATATTTCAGTCATCTCCACCGTTCAGACTGTTAATCATGTTTCCACAATCCCTCGTCCTTCTCTCAAGATGTCCATCCTTCCTTCCAAATTCCATAAACCTGTTCCTGTTATTGGGTTTATTGACACTGGTGCAGATACCAGTATGATTGATCCTTCTGTTCTTCCCTCAAACTATTGGGAACCTCACTCCAAACTTTTCAGAGCTGTTAATGGTGAAACCTTTGAAACCACCTTGATTACCAAAAATAAATAAGTACAAGAAAAAAATTTGATTATTAATTTTTTTGCTCTTATCAAAACATATATTTCTTGTTTTTAATGCTTAATTTTTAATTTAAATTCTATTCATGTGATTTATTTAATTTATAATAAATATAAATAAAATAGTAGTTGAAAATAAGGGTAATATTGTTTTTGGCCATTATAAAAACAGCAGGGGGGAAAATGATATATGTTGATTAGTGTAGGGGGGAAATTGGCAAGTAAAATAATATCACACACTTTCACCAAGATGAAAGAATAATGCCTCTAGCTTAGAAAAAAATGATCTCAACTCAAAGAAATTATTAGTCAAACTAATTTATTTCTATTTTTATCCATCACCACATCTTTTAGTCCATATTACCAGCTTCAACATCAGACTACAGTTCCCTAAAATCAAGGACTTTCATTAGGATAAAATATATGTTTGAAAAATAGGGGACTTTTCGGAGATTACAAGGTACTTTTCGCTTGGATTTTTTTTCTTTTTTCTTTTTTTATTATACACACACACACACACACACACACATAACACCATTATTAGGAATATATAATCATCCCTATTTTCAAGCATAATTGGGTGATACTCCACGTTGGACTGGAACAAAATGATATATAGGCTCAAAGGGGTTAACTATGGATACTTTATAATAGGTTTGGCTAGAAAGGCTCAAATGGATCAAAGATAGCCTTTCTGTAATCTTTTAGGGCTCTAAATAATCTTTTATATCTACTAGCTCAATGGACTTTCAGATGCGGCTGCAAATTTTTTTTTAACTTTTTTTTTACTTTGAGGAAAAATATAGAGATCTTATATATTGGGTAAACAAGGTACTCTCCACAGATAGAAGGCTCAAAAACTCACTTGAACTTATCATGACATATACATTCCTTCAAATGACTTAATCTGTTTCACTCATCAAATTTCTCAATTTACATTTCAACATGCAAAGTGAAAAACATGGTGTAACATAACTAAAGGCCAAGATAATACAAATACCAAAATTTAGAAGTTTTCATATTTCCAATGTTAAAAGATCACACAGAGAAGATGAAAAAAAAACTTTTTTTACCTTTTTTTCACTAAAGAAAACATAATAAAAGAAGAAGTTGAGCGATCATAACTAACTTGATTGCAGAAAGTTAGAGGAGATGATTAAAAAAAAGAGAATAATTTTTTTTAGAAACAAAACTCTAAAAACTCAGAAGATGCATTTTTAGAGTCACTGCACTCCATATTCAGCCATGTTCGACTCAACTTTTATCCAAAGTTAGTATTTACAATAAAAATTAGTAAAAGCATCACTAGGACTGAGACATTCCACACTAACACATTGTCCTCAATGTGTTAGAAGAAAGAAGTAGAGTTTAGAAGATATTACCTGGCCACTACTAGAAAATATTTACAAATGGAGAGTTAAGTCTAATTTACACTTCTTACGAGGGTTATTGCCATCATCATCAGTTGACCAATCCAATGCCAAAGTCATGGGATCTGGCTCTAGTTTGTAAGCTTGTAAGAGATCAAATAACTCGTTAGCAGAAAGAGCACAAATAAGGAGTTTTTTCATTGAGGATAAAAGTTATTAACATTTAACAAACCAATGGGTTTTTTTATGGATATTTAAATGAGCCCAAGAAGCAAATGTAATTAGCAACTCTAAAGTTGTAAGATCTCCTAGCAAGAAAATGAAGGCATCGGCATGATTTCATATTTCAGGTATTCTTTCTTGCATACTTGAGACAACTAAACTCTTTTCGAATTGGTGGACTAGGTAGACATCCTAAAGGTTTAAAGGCTTTTGGAATAATGCCTAGCACTTGGCTTCCTTAAACAAAAATGGCTTTTGAGACAAGTTTTGATAACCCTTGATCACCTCTTCTATATACAAGATGTAGTTTTCTCTACTATAGCACGACCAAGATTTATGGCTACCAGAAAGAACTCCTTATACTTTCTATAGCAAAATCCAAAATCCACACAAATGTTCTTAAGTTGTTTGTTTGAAGTTGCTGCCAATGATACAATTCTAAAAAAAAAAATTGTGAGTGCTTGAAAAAGAGCTCCTATTTAAAGATCTTGGTGGCAGACATAATAATACATAGTTGTAAAGGGGTGGTGCGTTTATCAGATGACGCGTAAAGCTTTTGGCTCCATAATTCAAAAATAAACAGTGAAAAGAAAAAGGAAATAGTAATTAGATATAAAATCACACAAATAATAATAATAATAATAATGCACAAGATAAAAGAACAGTAAAATAAAAGGATATTTACTAGTAGTTGTGATTGTGGCTCACATCTTCCTCTAGTTTTACGTCTAGTAACAACTTGAACACCCTCTATGGGTTGAGGATAGGCTTTTCATCCAATTTTCTTATAAAGTGCATCCAAGACTAAATTGTGCACTTTCTTTTTGGAATAGTTTCCATAAATTATGAATCTCATGTTGCACGTATCTGCTTGGATGCATCTCAAGAGATCGTAAGATATCATCTAATGATTCTTTATGCCATCCTTAGCGAATTTGATTCTTTTTCATGATTTATTGAAACCATTCCCAAAGTTTTGAAACATGGTTTATTGCAAGTAAGTCTTATACAGTAAGGACATTTAGAGCCAAGCTGCATAGATCTTCTTTTCTTAGCAAATGTGCTTTTACTAAAATAAGGCATGTAGGAACCAAATGGATCAGAAAACTCACCTGCCAATTAGACCTTTGCTTCAATTAACCAATGAATGTCAGCAAGAATCCCATTGATCATTAACAAATGCAGTCATTCACAACAAGCTTTGTAAATCTTCTTAAAAGCATTTTGAGGGAGAGAAGGAAAATGCTTATGCAATTTATGTTATATTTCTTCCATGCCTGATTTTGGGGTTTCAGTTATTGTGGGAAATTGAACATACCGACTTAAAAAGTCATGGAGTATCGTTATCCGCCATTTTATACAGGAAAGTGAATCAAAACATATCAAATAAATGAATCAAGTCTGTAAAATCAAGTAAAAAGAGCAGGCAAACAAAACAACAACATGAAAACACAAAATGAATATAATCAAACATGGAACTCACCTTTATCCTTTTATCGAATTTACCTCAAGTTCCAATTGGAGTTCATAAATACCATCCTCAATCTTTGACCATTAACTTTAAAAGTGACACCGTTCTTTAGATTCTCAATTTCTTTGGCCCCATATGGATATGCATTTTTTTACAACAAATGGGCCACTCCAATTTGACTTTAACTTATCTAGAAATAAATAAAGATGAGAAGCAACACTTTTTGACCAATCTCAAATGTTTTTCAAAAAAAATTTTTATCATCCTTAACTCCTTAAGTTCATTCAATTACAATTTACGCACATTACCAACATCATCAAGATTTGAAGTAAAAGCTTTAATAGTCCAAATGATAATGGAAAAGGGCCCATAAAATCAATTCCCCAACAATCAAATATTTCAATGACAAGGATGGGGTTTAAAGGCTTATTCGCTTTGAAATAGACCCTACCATTTGACAATTTTTAAACACTTTGCAGAATTCATGTGAATTTTTGAAAATTGTAACCCAATAAAATCCACACTGCAATATGCTTCAGAATGACAGAATTGAATGACCCTACTTACCTCATCTTCTGGTATGCTTTGAAAAATTTGATCAAAACAGTACTTGAATAAGTATGGATCATCCCTGTAGAAACTTTTTATTTTTGTTAAGAATTTTTTCTTGGCTTGGGAACTTTAGTCGCATGGCATTTTCACATGTTGTAAGATAATTAATAATAATAGCATACCAAGACATTTTACTACATCACCTCCAATCCCTTCCGTCAGTCCAACCTATCATCCATTTGCCTCTATGCTTTCCCCTATCCGACAGTATGAACCTTCCAAATTATTTGGTATGACTCATACTCTTTTTCGAGATAATCCATTGCCACCACAACCTAAACCTAAACCAAAGCCTAAACCTCAACCACGACCAGTCACCATTCACCAACCTGCTGTTTCCACTCCTGACCAACAATCCGCTGGTTATACACCAGCATCCCCATCAGCACCTCCACCACTAGCTCCTTCCCAACCTCCTACCCAATCCAAGGATAAACAACCCATACACCTGTTCAGTGCCCACACAGTTGATCACAGATCTACTACAGATGATCAAACTTCTGATTCAAATCTAGCTGTTTCAGATAGCCATACTGAGACAGATACCGAATCTTTAGCATCCACCAGTGACTCTGAAAAGTCCTATGCTGATATCACCAAAATTCTAATGGCTCAGCCTGATCAAGGCCAAACCTCCCACACAGAACCATATGTTGACATTCCTTCTGAAGTTGACGAAGAAATGCCAGAATTCTCTGCCTCCAACCAACCTCCTCCAGCCCAGGCCCAACCTGGTTCAACTAGTCAGAAATCTTCAAATGGTCCATGGTTCACATTTGATGATCTCCCATCCTCTAAATGGCGTGATCGACTCAATGAAATGTCTGCTTGGCTTGACTTACAAATGTTAAGACCAGGAGTTACAACTCAACTCGTTTTACGGGTGCTCTAAGAGATTGGTTTGATTCTTTAGGCCAATACAGACAACTACAGTTTGTTCAATTGCCAGAAGTCTCAAGTGCCCTTGCGGTCATCCATGATCAATTTCTTGGAGACCCTTCTGTAGTTTTTGAAGCTGCATGACGAGACTATCTCAACATGAAATGTTGTTCCCTCAATGCTAAGGATCTTGACTTCCATTATAAAAGAATGTCCCTGCTGTTCTATAAGCTTTAATGGATTCAATGAGCCAACATTAAAGCATGTCTTTCTGGCTTCCCTTCCTGTTGAACTCCAACCAGACATACAGAGACAACTTCGTGCATCCAATCTTGTCCTTGACAACATCTCTCTTGGCAAAATCTTTCAACTTGCCAAAACTTGTCTTGACAAACTCTGTGAGCAGAAACAGTTTTTCAAAGAACTGTTGAAAGATAGAGAACCGTTTCGGAGTGCCTGCAAAAAGCCTTATTTACATATTAAGTGCAAGCAGAAGAAGGATTGTGATTGCAGTCCTAAAAAGAAAAGGCATTTTTGGAAATTCAAAAGTCCGAAATATTCATCTAAGCCTTGCAGGTCCAAAAAGCCCTACAGATTCTTCAGAAAGAAGTCATCTTCATCCAGAGAATTTAAACGGAGAAAATCTAGCAGATGTTTCATCTGCAAAAAAAAGGGTCATTATGCCAAAGATTGCCCGAATAAAAGGGAAAAATCTATCAGGCTAGTTGAGCATCTCCAAGCCACTACAGATTACTCCCCTGAAAAAGATGAACTGGAATTCTATTTCTCTGAGCAAGATGAACCCAATGATGAAACCGTGTTCGCACCACAGAATTCCACTGATGACTCAGACAGTGACCAGTCCTAAGTGATTTTTCACCAACAGTTGCTGTCCCTTGATACTACTGTACCAGTACCTTCCATCAAACTCCAGATCTTGCCCTCCAAATTCCAAAGGCCTATTCCAGCAATTGGTCTTATAGATACTGGAGCCCAACGCAGCATGTTGAATCCACATATTCTTCCACCAGAACATTGGATAGAATATGAGGAACATTTCAAAGCTGTCAATGGCAAATTATTCACCACTTCTTTGATTACCAAAAAACCCATTGGTATTCAAATTTTCCCCAATTGTGTCATTTGGACCAAGGTCATTGGTTCAACTCTTCCTAATAAGGACATCTTGTTAGGTTTTGACATCCTTCACCAGATCAAACGACAAAACTCTTAAAGAGAAAGCATAAAGAAAAAGTACACACATGAAAAACATAAAAACACACTTGAGACAGGACAGGACCCCTATAGCCAAGATTCCTGGAAAGCTTCTGTAGCCATGTGAAAAGCTAGAAACTTTACGAAGTGGAGGGGTATCTGGATGGAGATATGTCTCTTGTCTTTTTTTCATATTGTTTTCGAGCTTTGCGTATCTGTTGATAGATAAGATAATCTTTATCAAGCTCATCTTTTTCTGCTACAGCCGTAGCTGGCTGAGAGATTGGCTCATTAGGTAAACATTGAGACTCTTGAGATGGGAGAAGTGAGTGAAAGTCTTCCCAAAGGTCTTGAGAATCTTGAAAAAGAACATTCGTGTAGTCAGGGCGTCTTTCCCTGACGAGAATACCCTTTGGACTAGAACTTGATCCTGGAGTGTTTTCTTGAATTTTGGTAAAAACTCAAGGGAATGAGATGGTCCGATGGACATATGACAAATGTCTGTGGGAGGTGGTTGGACATTTTTTAGTTCTAAAAGAAAAGCTTTAAGAGCTAAGATGATAGGTGGATCATGACTGAGTGGAAATGGATGTGGAAATGTTTTCCATTCATATGCCTGGTCTTGTGTCCAGTAATCCTTTGTAACTGAATGCTGAAAATATGGCCTATGAATGATGAAAACTGTGGTAAACATATCTGCTTCTTGGTTAGGAAGCCTGTTTAGCTGGTGATGGTCTGAAATATTCTAAAGTTGTTTACGCCACCGTGAGAGTGGTGAAAACCATTCACGTAATGTCTAGAGGAGAGATGGTGCATGATCAGGAGTTGTGATGTGTCTGAGGGTAGGTTGAACAAGGAGGACAAGTTTAGTGACATACAAAACTGTGAGGCACCAAACATACCATAATTCATCTTCTAAAATGGTTAAGGCTGGATTGAGAGTGAATCTTGCAAGGAATATATGTTCTAGGTAAAGGGACGGAAAACAGAGTAGTTAGGTTCTGTAGACATTCATGAAATATCTGAAAAGGAATTTCCTAGCAAAATCTTGGATTTGAAAACCTAAACTGAAGGAGAGATTTAGGGGAAAAGTCTTTTGGGTTAAGGCTTTGAAAGGAAGAGAACGATTCATGGCTATTCTAGGTATAGTCTGAATGGAAGTGATGAGAGTGGGCTTATTTATAAATGGACGGGTGAGGAAATCAGGGATCAGAGTTTTATCACCTTTTATGTGCTGGACTGTGAAGTCATACTTGGTGAACCAAGCTTTTAAACTGAGCAATTGTTTGGCTGGAAGTAATTTGCTCTTAAAATCAAGGATCTTCGGGAAAGAGGAGTTGTCCATTTTGATAAGGAAGTTGTGGCTAATCAGATGGAAGTCAAATTTCTTGATTCCATACTTGACTGCTAAAATCTCCTTGTAAATGACATGATAATTCTTCTCTGCATCCTTGGAACTGTCCACTTGCATGAGCGCAATAGGATTCTGTTTCTCCAATTTTCTTTAGAAGAATGGCACTCCAGTATTCATCACTAGCATTTGTCTGGAGAATTATTTGTCCAGCTGTGGGAATCTTGAGTGGTGGTGGCGACTGAGAAATCTTTTTGAGCTGTTAAATAACTGTTGTCTGCTTAGGGCCCCATGGTGGGGGTTGTTTCTTTAGCATGCGTGACAATTTGCTGGTGTGGACCGTAACTTTGGGAATAAAGTCTCAAATAATTCACAATTCCAAGGAATTGTTGAATTTGCTTTTTATTGAGATCTGTGTCTGGGAACTTTGTCAATTCTTGTGTAATGTGTGGTCCTGGATGGTAGTGACCATATTTTAACACCATGCCTAAAAAGGCAATAAATTCCTTTCCGATGCTGCTTTTCTTTTCTGAAAGCATTATGTCATGTGATTTCACGATGTCAAAGAAATCTAAAAGCAATTTTTGGTGGGTCTGGTGGTTGGTGGAAAACAACAAGATGTCATCGATATACACCAGACCATGATGAAGTATAGGAGAAAATATTTTGACCATTGCTTTTTGGAACATAGAAGGAGCAACTTTGAGACTAAAAGGCATTACCGTCCACTGGTAATGGGCATTGGGAATACAGAAAGCTGTTTTGGGTCTATCAGAGGGAGAAATGCCGAGTTGCCAAAAACCAGCTTTAAGATCGAATTTTGAGAAAATTCTGGCGACTGGATTTTTGGGAGAGGAAATTTTTCATCTATGAGAAAAGCATTTAGAGGTTGATAATCAATTACCAATCTCTTTTTTCCTCGAACTAACTCAGACCTTTTTTCAACATAGAAGGCTTGACATGCCCAATATGAAATTGTTGGCTCAATGAGACCTTGCCGAATCAATTGATCACATTCCTATTTGGCTAAGAAAAGGTCAGAAGGTGGCATTCCTGGGTGAGTTGCTTTTGTTGGATTGATATCTTCATTTAACTACTTGTCATTTTTCCAAAGAGGAAAAGGATGACTGAACTGAGAGTGATTTTCAGGACAAAACTGAAGAAGTTTTTGAGTGATTGGAGTATAAAGGGGGGTTGTATCTGAGAGAGTATACAGACGAAGAATTTCTGTATAAGGCAAAAACATTTGTTTGAACTTGATGCCAGTTGGTGTAATGTGGAGGTTTCTTAGCAGATGTAGGATATCAAATCCTATGAGAAGATCTTTGTCTGGTAAATCTGAACCAAAGTTTTTTTGCCATATGATACAGTTTGGAAAAAACTGAATGCCAATGGGTTTTTTTTGGTAATTAGGGATGTTTTGAAGATTTCACTATTGGCTGCTTTGAAGAATTCAGTGTGATTTTCCTAACAGGAAGGAGGAAGGACTGTGGGATTGAGCAGACTGCGTTGTGCACCAGTATCAAGAAAACCAATAATAGGGATGAGTTTATAAAACTTGGAAGGAAGGACTGAAATTTTTACTGAAGGAGTAGTAGGCTTAGAATTGACCTGGTTAACTTCTTGAACAGTAAAAATAATAGAAATTTCATCTATCTCAGAATCATCTATTGACTCTGTGAGGATGAAGGTTGTATGATCATCATATTCTGTTTGTTCAGAGAAATTGGACAACATCTTCTTGATCAGAAAGCATTGAAGATTTTTGTAGATGTTGAATGAGACAAACAGCTTTGCCAGACTTGTTGGACAATTTCTGGCAAAATGTCCTCTTTTCTTGCAAATGAAATAACGGTTATGTTTCTGTTTTCTGAACTAAGATGGTTCTTTCTGAAGTATCTGTAAGGTTTTTTGCCTTTTCAGGAAGATATGTGAGGATGCTTTTGGAAATGACCTTTCTTTTTGGTTGGACAAGTGCATTTTTTGTCATCTTTGCACTGGATTTTGAGGTATGGTTTTTTGCAGGCTGAGGCAAAAGGTTGTTTGTTTTCAATGAGGTATTTGAAGAAGTCTTTTTGTTCACACAATCTATCAAGACACAACATAGTCAACTGGAAGATTTTTCCAAGAGAAATGTTGGCTATGTCTAGGTTGAAGGCTGTCAGCTGCCGTTGGAGCTCTGGTTGAAGTTCTGATGGAAGAGAAGCAATGAAAACATGCTTTAAAGTTGGATCGTTGAATCCATTGAACTTGTAGTATAGCATACTCATTCTTTGTAATGCATCTCTAAATGGTTGCACTTGAGAGAATAACATTTCATCTGATGAAATTCTTTTCTTGATGCTTCATTTACTATAGCTGGTTCTCCAATGAACTGTTCGTAAATGACTAAAAGGGTTGTGGTTACTGTGGTTTGAATTAGTTGAAGCTGTCTGTACTCTCCCAGACTTTCAAACCAATCATGTAAAGAACCAGTGAATCTTGAGCAAAATTCTTGGAGGACTGTTTAAGATTGTGCATTTGGTCGTGTCATTTGTACATCGACCCAAGCAGCAAATTCTTAGTGTCTGGCTGGCCATTTGTGGCGAGGGATGTCATCAAAGGTGAACCACTTTATTGAAGATGGTTTAGAAGAGTTTTCAAGTGCTGGTGGATTTGGGGGAACAGGTTCAGTTTGTGAACTGCCTTGGTTCCTCTGTTTTTGTGGATGGTTGAACCATGAGTAATCCAAAGATATCTGCATATTGAGATTCTGAATCTGAAGAGGATTGTTCATAGGAGCTGGAATTATTATCAGAAAATGAATCTGATTGTTCATAGGAGCTGGAACTATTATCAGAAAATGAATCTAAGTCTGGATCACTGCTATGCCTATCAACACTTTGATAAAAGTATTGATGTACAAGAGCTTTATCTTTCTTTATTGGTTCAGGAGTTGATTTTGGAGAATCTTCAGGTACTGGAGAGGTTTCTTTTGGTTTCGGTTATGAGATTTTGACTTTTGTGGCTGGTTTTTTGGATGTTGATAGAGGTGTTGGAACTATGTAAAGGAGATGAGAAAGACCAAAGAACTTGTTGTATTCCATTGTGGTTTAGAAGGATTATAGAAAGGTTGGTATGTATCAAATAAGGGGGCATGAATGGGTAGAGATTAGGTCTTGGTAAAGAGGGATGGTTGAGCTTTGTCTGCATCAATCCAGGCTAGCTCAGCTTTTAGTTTCCTAATCTCTGCTTCCTTTTTGTTGAATTCTGGACCCCAAATACGATTGTTAGTCATTGTTCTGAGATCCATATCTAATTCAGAGATTCTGTTTTGCAAGTTCAGATAGAGCTGTTCTAACTAGCATTGAGTGAATCCACTTTTGTTTCTGTCTTTCTCACCTGAGTTGCAACTTTATCAATCTTTCTCCCAAGATTATGAAGTGCTTGGTTTTGGGCGTTGGCATTTTGAGTTTGCCAGAAGAAGTGATGGGTGACTGCACAAAAGGTTGGGAAACAACTTTTGTTTGTGGATCCGTCTGTTTTTCAAGTGGGGGAAAGGATTCTTGGTAAGACTGACTAGAGGAAGAGAACATTAGGCATGACCTGATCTTTGGTGGAGAAGGAATGGATTCTTGTGGATTTTCTTTTTCTATCCATTTGAGAGCCTTTTTGTAGATTGGTGAAGGCTGGTTCAAGAGGATAAGATTTGCAAGGAGTCTTTGGATGAGAAGGTTTCTTTTTTCTCCTTCATCGTTTCCTCATGATCTTAAAGTCTTCATTATCGTCATATGGATCTTCAAGGCAAAGGCAATCAGGGTTGCACATATGGGCTTCTGGAACATCCCATAGACTTTGTCAGGATAGACTGGATATCCTTCTGAAGAAAATCCATAAAGTGGAAGATTTTCTTCTTGTCCCGTGGTTACTGCTTTGATCATAGCAGTATAGGAAACCCTTGGAGCTTCGGGATTTGAAGATTGGCCTGGGATTTGGAAGGACATCTTAACTTGGCCATCAGATCTTCTTTCAAAAGTAGCTTCAGAAGTTTGAATTGGCTTTGAGTTTTGGTGAAATTTCTCATAATTGGAAAGCCATTCAAGAGGCATAAGTTGAAGCAATTCTTGCTTTTGAATTTGTTTGGGGATTTGGATGATTGTTGGGATTGTATCGGTGTCTGCAAGGATCATTAGTGCGTTTGTGGTCATTTGTGAAGTGGGAAGGTCTAGTGCATGATTCTGTAATCGATACACTATTTGATGATGGAGAGCGGCTATTTTTGAAGTAGCTGTTTGTTCTGCTCCTTGGAGCTGGATCTGGACTTTTATGGTTGTTCCAGGGACATGTTGAAATTGGGGTAAAAGGTTAACAATACACTTCCAGTATGGAGTGTAGTCAAAACAGTTCCAATAACAGCATGTTGGTATTCTTTGAATCTGGTATCCAGTAGGGCCAGAAAGCCTTTTTTGCCATGCAAGGTTAGACTTACCCACAAGTGAGGCTAAAAAATTCCAAATATTCACCTCTTTGATGAGATTAAGGATAAAACTGTAGCAAGCACGTGGGATGAGGCATATTTCGATCCTATTCAAGTTCCCGTCGGACCCATCACAAGAGCTCAACCAAAGAAATTCAAAGAAGCACTTAATGGACTGATTCAAGCAACTTAGGCTCAATCAAATTTGTGGAGGCTTGTTGAAGGAATCGCTCATGATAAATGCGTGATCCAAGCTCTTGAAGTTTCCAAAAAATCACTTCCATGAAATAGGAAGTTGGCTTGCATATTATGGCAGGAAAATATGCTAGTTTCCTTTTTTAGATACTTTCCCGTTTCTTGAAGAGGCTATTAGAAAAACAAATCCATTAGTTCTTTTTTTAATTGCCTAGTTTCCATTTTAATTGATTAGTTTCCATTTTAATTGCCTAGTTTCCATTTTAATTGATGTAAGGCATTCAAGCCAAATTGGGATTCTGATTTGATTCTTTCCTATACGCTTAGATTAGGATTCTGATTTGATTTAGATTCTTTCCTATTCACTTAGATTAAAATTCTGATTTGATTTAGATTCTTTCCTATTTATTTAGATTCAGATTCCAATTTGATTTTGGTCTAGAATTTATTTTTAAAATTTCTTGTAACCAACCCTATATAATAGACAGAGATAGATCAGTTTTGATACAATTGGTGATAGAGTTAATTCTCTTTGGTTCTTATACATACTCTTTGAACTTATTAGATTTTCGTGGCATTCAAACTCTTGACTTATCAATCAGATCATCCATAAATGATTGTGGTGTCTTCACATACCAAAGTTCATGCTTTCATTAAGCATGGGTAGTGATTCTATTCAAATTCCAAGTTTAGATTCGATCTTGGGAATTATATTAGATTAAGGTCGCGTCAGTTCTTGACAGGGTTCGTATCATTTGGTATCAGAACCAAAGCACCAAGGTCAGATTCATTTATCTTTATTGATTTTCATTCTTGTTTGATTTTCGTAAATAGCTGCATGAACAATATTTTTAGGGTTTCTTTTTTTTTAATCAATTTTTCATCCTTATGGTTTAATTCTCCTTAAATCCACAAAATTTACCTATTCCTTTTCCTAAAAAAGAAAAAAAGAGAGTCCCCGACCTCCGCTTAAAATCTTTTGTTCATTTTTCCATTATTAGTGCCTTGGAAGTCCAAACAAGTTTTACCCCATAGGTGGAAATTTTTGCCCAAAATCGAAACCGGACCTTATGTACACATTGCATTCTTGCTCTTGAAATTCAAGTCTCCTTTGTGTAATATTTATAAATTGTTGCTAGAATTTGATATTGGTTTTATTAGTTTGATAAGAATCGAGTGAGAATTACTATGAGTGGAAAAAGGCAAGAGAGTGTGATCATATTAGAGGGTAAAAGCCAATAAATTTGAGTGAAACACGAATAGAATTGAGTGAATTATTTTGTTGAGTAAAACAAGTAAGGGAGTGAGGTGAGGTCCTTTCCACATTATTTTTAACTTTCTTTTGTGATCCTGCACAATATGAAAGAAATCCAAAAGGAGTTTTTGATCTGGTGTAACAACGCCACGTACAACTACCCTAATGGTCCAAGACGCTCAGGATCCTTGGGAAGATTATCAGTCTCTTCTCCATACTGAAAATACCCCATACACCGTCACCAATCCAGACTCTCCAAATATGACTTTACTGTCCACCCGAAAACACGGCACTCATGGCCTTCAAAGAGGGTGAACTAACTGATTCAGATTAGACTCCTAATCGTTTTCCTACACTCTGTATGGAAAACCTCTTTCTCGTTGTGCCAGGTGCCAATATGAGAAAGAAATTGGATTGTCCTTGCTTGGATGACAGAACAAAATACAAATGAAGAGAATTAATTTGCAACTACTTAGAATTTGCAAATTCAAACATTGATGGGCGAGATGAGAAGAATGATGATGGCTGAATTAGAGCACATACACGAGCGTTTGGATCTAGTGGAGAACAAACGTGTAGGGTAGCCATAACCCATTCCCCAAGCACGTAGAAAAGAAAGAGCTCAGGCTAGAGGAGAGATCGATGACTATTATAGGGATGAGTATGATGAAGGGGAGGACTCAGAGGGTAGCTATAGGGGAGACGGGCGAGGTAGGAGAGCTAGGAATAGGGATGATGGATTAAGTGGTCAAGGTAAATCCGACCTGGAAGCATACCTTGAATGGGAGAAGAAATAAAGCTCATATTTGACTGCCACAATTAATTGAGAAGAAGTTTTATACCTACCCACTACTATCGAGACTCATACCAAAAATTACAAAGCCTTACACAGGGTTGCTGAAGCATGGAAGATTATTACAAAGAAATGAAGATTGCCATGATTAGAGCAAATGTGGAGGAAGATAGAGAAGTTGCTATGGCACAATTCTTGAATGGCCTTAATCGAAAGATTGCAAATATGGTTGATTTGCAACATTATGTAGACGTTGAAGAGATGGTCTACAAGGCCATCAAGACTAAGCAGCAGCTCAAGAGGAGGGGTAACACCCGTGCAGCCCCAAGCTCGAGTTCCACTACCTAGAAGCCAAGCCATGTGAAATGAGACAAGAGGCCACAAGCATCTATTACACCTAAATCCAAGCCCTCTAAGCACAATTCACAAGGTAACACTATGATGTCAAGGCAAGTGCATATAGCAAGTGAATGTGTGAATAAAAGATTTATGGTATTGCGGGACAATGGTGAGATTATAATTGAAGATGAAACAGAAGAAAATGATATGCCACCATTGGAGAACGTCGAAAGATGCAAAGTATATAGCCCATGGGGAATTGACTTTAGTAGCTAAGAAGCTTTAAGTGTGCAAGTAAAGGACGATGAAGCAATGTAACAGGAAAACATTTTCCATACTAGGTGTTATGTTCAAGACAAAGTATGTAGTATGATTATTGATGGAGGAAGTTGTACTAATGTTGCTAGTACTATCATGATAGAGAAGTTAGGGCTTCCGACACTTAAACACCCACAACCATACAAACTACAGTGGTTTAATGATAGTGGTGAGGTGAAAGTGAACAAGCAGGTGCTAGTGACTTTTTGAATTGCCAAGTATGAAGATAAGGTGTTATGTGATGTAGTACCAATGCATGCTAGACACTTGTTATTTGGGTGGCCTTGGCCATTCGCCAGATGTGTGAAGCATGATGGCTTCACCAACAAGTATTCATTTGTGTTTGATCAACGCGACATCACTCTTGTTCCATTGACACCGAAGCAGGTTTATAGAGACCAAGTGAGCCACAAAGAAAGAGTGAGCAAAAGAAAATGAGAGAAAAAGAGAGTGATACGAATCCCACAATGAAACTTTGAAACGCACACTTAATTTGTAGTTTCAACTTCCCAAGAAAGTTCTAAATAGATTGAAGACAGACAAAATCTTGACCTAATGCTTAAGAAAACATGAACAAGAGGTATATAGAATTATATTAACGCCACACTCAAGATGTAGATGAGAAGGTGAGTGATAAGTCTAGATTTGGAATGCCATAAGAATGCAAATTCTTGATAAGTTCACTAGTTCTCAAAAGAACCAAGAATAATCTCTAATTATCTTACATGGCAAGGTTGCTGAGTTTAAATAGGCAAAAAAAGCCCAAGATCCTAAAACTACAAATGGAAACATTAGAACAACCCCCCAAGCATAGGTTTGTCAAAGGGTGCTTTAAAAGTCTTCACCAACCCACTATTATTAATGCTAGTCCTTGACAAACTTAATGCTAGCCTACCATAATTAATGCGATCATCGAAAAACTTAATGCAAACCCACCATCATTGATGGTAGACTTACTTAACACATTGATAAACTTGAAACAAAACAAATAAATGAAGTTGAATAAACAAAGGAGTCGGTGGAATTCCAAAGCCTGAACAAGCTGTAATAAATTGGTCATAACTCCTTCTAGAGAACTCCAAATCCAACTCTGTACAATGCATTGGAAAGTTAACTTAATTATCTTTCTAGCGGTATATAGCTTGCTTAGGCTTTGGAACAACCCTCCAAACATTAGTTCTGGCTCAATCAATACTAGTTTTATTCTAAATTTGCCCTTTCTGCATTGGATCCAAATTGTGTATTTGGCTGCCCAATAACTTGAATAATGTCAACAATTGCTTGTCTTCTCTCCAAGCCCAATTCATGATGTCTTGCATCTTGAATTGCATTTTTAGTCCACATTTTCTCAATTAATCCATTGAAAGCAGCTTGCATCTTTTCGGCTCTAGCTCTTGTAATTGGGCCCCCATGAATGTGCAAACGATCGCTTGAAGCTTTAATGGTATTCCCTTCAGAGAGTGAAAATAAAAAAGAGGTCGAGAACAGTGAGAGAGAAAAAGCCAAGAAAAATGCAGTCATTGAGAGAAAATTAAAAGGAAAATAAAAAGAATTTCTACACGAGAGCGAGTGAGATAAAAAAAAAAGCCATGTTTTCACATCAGCCAATGATTGTACTTTTGTACAAAGAGGCATTTTTAAACACTAACAAACTTAACCCTACTTTGCCTAGTTCTATTACTTCTCTCTTGCAAGAATATAAAGATGTCTTTCTCGAGGAAACACCACATGGTTCACCTCCAATCCGAGGGATTGAGCATTCGATTGATTTGGTACCCGGTGCAACCATTCCAAATTGACAAGCCTATTAGAGTAACCCGAAGGAGACAAAGGAACTTCAAAAGTAGGTTAATGAATTGATGTGAGAGAAAGCATGACCCAAGTGCAGTTTCGATTTTATTAGTTCTTAATAACGATGGGATGTGGAGGATGTGTGTTGAATGTCGAGGCATTAACAATATAACAGCAAAGTATCGACATCCCATTCCTGGGCTAGATGATATACTTGATGAATTACATGGGTCTTGCGTCTTTTCTAAAATTGATTTGAAAAGTGGATATCATCATATTAGAATGAAAGAAGGAGAAGAATGAAAATCTGTCTTTAAAATAAAATATGGTTTGTATGAATGGTTAGTCATGCCTTTTGGTATGACTAATGCCTCAAGCACTTTTGTGAGACTTATGAATCATGTTTTGCAAGCTTTTATTGGCAAGTTTGTTGTTTATTTTGATGATATCCTCATTCATAGTAAAAACATAGACAATCATGTAGTACATTTGAAATCTATTTTAGATGTGCTTAGAAAAGAAAAGTTGTTTGCTAATCTAAAGAAGTGTACCTTTTGCACCGATAAACTTGTGTTTTTAAGATTTGTTGTGAGTGCACAGGGTATACAGGTTGATGAGTAGAAGGTAGATGCAATCGAAGAGTGGTTGAGTCCCACAACTGTAAGTAATGTAAAAAGCTTTCTCGGGCTCGCTAGTTTCTACCAATGATTTGTGAAAGACTTTAGCACATTAGCTGCACCACTTACTAAAGTAATAAAAAAAGATGTTGGATTCAAGTGGGGAGAAACGCAAGAGAAGACGTTCCAAATGATCAAGTAAAAGCTAACCAATGCTAAATACGATGTCTCAGGTATTGGTATTGGTGCAATCCTAATGCAGGAGGGATGACCAATTGCTTACTTTAGTGAGAAACTGATCGGGGCAGCCTTAAACTACCCTACTTACGATAAGAAGTTGTATGCATTGGTTCGAGCGTCAGAAACGTGGCAGCACTACCTATGGCATAAGGCCGCGGTGGTATCATTAGTAATTTGGCTACTCTTATTTGATCTCCTAGAAGAGGATTCTCTCACCATGGAAACAAACACATCTTCAGCTTCTACATCATCTTCATCTCCTATTTCTCTTTCCTCTACTCTCTCTCTCCCTAAATCATGCTCTAAACACATAACCTCCAAAATCGAGAATCTTGTTGAATATTCATATATTCCAGAATCTGCTCAAGTCACTGAGTCCCAGTTTCCCCTCATGAGTCCTTACAACCTCTACAAACAAAAGTCTTCTTTCACTCGAAGTATTCGCACTCTCATCTCCACTAAAAGACCACTTCCAAAAGAATATATTCAGTCTTCTAGATTGGATCAGTGTGCTTTACAAGCCTCTCAAAGTGAACAATATGTCACTATGGAGATACCTTCCGATCTCGTCGCCAATTGGAAATACGAAGGCTACACCCACCTCCATCTTGGTGGCGTACGGTTAATTCTCACTCTTCATGGTTGAAAAGGCTTACCTGTGACAGCTAGGATTGCTCTCCTAGATACCAGGTTCAAGGAGTACCAACATGCAGTTATAGGAACTGTTTTAACAACACTTCATGCTGGCAGTGTCCTCTTAACCTTTTACCCCAATTTCAATCTCTCTCTAGAGGATCCCAACCTTCCAACTACCCTTAAAGTCCAGATCCAGCTCCAAGGAGCAGAACAAACACCTACATCCAAGATTGCAACCCTCCATCACCAAATAGTGTATCGATTACAAAATCATGCACTAGATCTCCCTACGCCATACACCACTTCTGATGCTTTGATGATATTGGCAGATACAGACACCATCCCAACTATCATCCAAATTCCAAAACAAGATCTGCTCAAACTTATGCCTCTTGAATGGCTAACCAACTATGAGCACTTTCACCAAAATTCTGAGCCAGTCCAAACCACAGAAGCTACATTTACCAGACATCCAAATGGCCAAGTCCAACTGTCTTTTCAAACTCCTGACACTCAGCCCATTTCCGACAGTCCACAGATCTCTTATACTGCTATGGTTACAGCAGTTCAAACTGGTCAAGAAAAGAATCTTCCTATTCATGGTTTTTCATCCGACGGGTATCCAGTATATCCTGGTAAACTTAATGGTCATTTCCTATGGGATGTTCCTGAAGCCCATATGTGCAATCCAGATTGTCCTTGTTTGGATGATACGGATGTTGATGAAGAATTGGAAGTCATGCGGAGAAAGAAAAAGAAAAAGAAAAAGAAAAAATCTTCTTATCCTCCACCATCTTGCAAATCCTTTCCTCCACAACCTCCACCGGATCCAAAACCTCCTCTACACCCTATCAGGTCTTGCCTTATGTTCTCAAGTCATTCCTATGACGAGTCCTTTCCCCCTCTTGAAAAACAAACAGATCCACAAACCCGTATTACCTCAAAACCTTTTGTCCAATCTCCAGTCCCAGCCTCTGGGCAACCTGAAGAACCAAAACAATATGAAGCTGTCTTGAATTGGCAAACCAAAAATGCCAATGCTCAAAACCATTCTCTGCAACAACTCGGTAAGAAAATTGACCGTGTTGCCACTCAAGTCTCCCAGACTGAAACCAAAGTTGATTCCATCAGCAGTCGTCTAGATCAGATGTATATCCATCTCCAAGACCGAATTTCTGACTTAGACACCGATCTCAGACGAATGATTTCTAATCATATCTGGGGTCCAGAGTTTAATAAAAAAGAAGCAGAGATCAGAAAACTCAAAGTTGAATTATCCAGAATTGATGCTGAAAAGATTCGACCTTCTCTTTTTACCCAATCTCAACCTACACCAGTATCGCCTCCAATCTTTGACTCCTTTGTACCTTTCTATACACCATCCCGACCTCAACAACCTGTTTATAATCAGCCCTTTGGTTTCTCTCACCTTCAACCAACTCCACAACTATCTTCACCCAAAAAACCACGTTCTAACGTTAAAATCTCCGAACCACGTCCTAAGGTCACAACCTCTCCCTCTACTTCCACCATCCCTCCAGAAGAACCACCACAGGCCCATCCTAGAAAAGATAAAAGCCCAATGGATCAATATCATTATCATATTGTCCAGTCTCAACCTTCAGATTCCTCTGACTCTTCTGAGCCTGAACCACCAACTTCGTCATCACCAACTTCGTCATCCTCCTCCTATGACTCATCCAATACCTCCACTGATTCTGAGTCTGAATATGCTGACATTACAAGCATCTTAATGGCCACTGAAACAGCAGATCCAAGTGGCTCTACTTCAACACCCATTGTTGAGGACAACCCTTCTGACCAAGCTTCTCAAACAGACCCAGTACCCCCACCAGTCCATGAACATTCAACCAAACCATCTTCAGCATCTTGGTTTACATTTGATGACATTTCCCGTCACAAATGGGCAGCTCGACTTCAAGAATTTGCTGCTTGGATTGATCTCCAAAGTACCAAGCCCAATGCTCAATCTCAAGCCGTTCTTCGTGAATTCATGGCCCGTTCCACGGGTTCTTTACGAGACTGGCTAGAAAGCTTAGGCGAATATCGACAGCTCCAATTCATGGAAGCTCCGGTTAGTACAGCCCTCAATATTATTCATGAGCAATTCCTTGGTGAAAAAACCGCTTCTACTGAAGCTGACAGAAAAGAGTACCATCAGATGAAATGCTGCTCTCTTAAAAAACATCTTTTGGATGCTCATTACAAAAGAATGAGTATTCTCTTCTACAAGCTCAATGGGTTTAATGAACCATCTCTCAAACATGTCTTCATTGCCTCTCTTCCTTCTGAGCTCCAACCTGATCTTCAAAGAAAACTCACAGCAACAAATATGAGCATAGCTGATATTTCTCTGGGAAAGATTTTCCAAATGGCCTTGTTATCTCTTGATAAGATCTGTGAACAGAAAGAGTTCTTCAAAGATCTCATGGAAGACAAAAAACCCTTCTCTGAAGCTTGTCGAAAACCTCACCTCAAAATTGAGTGTAAAGATGACAAGAAGTGTACTTGCTCACCCAAAAAGAAAAAACACTTTCAGAAACACTTCCACAAAAAATCCTCCTCCAAAAAACCTTTCCGGTATTTCCGAAAGAAAGATGTTTCTCAATACCGAAAGAAAAATCCAACCGTTGTTTCATTTGCAAGAAACGCGGTCACTTTGCCCGCAATTGTCCCAACAAATCAGCCAAAGCTGTTCGTCTTATCCAACATCTTGAACATTCTTCCTTGTTATCTGAGAATGAGGATGTTGAATCCAATTTTTCCGAACAATCCATGCAAGATGACCAAACTGCCTTCCTCATTGCCGACTCTTCTGACTCTGACGATATTTCAGTCATCTCCATCGTTCAGACTGTTAATCATGTTTCCACAATCCCTCGTCCTTCTCTCAAGATGTCCATTCTTCCTTCCAAATTCCATAAACTTGTTCCTGTTATTGGGTTTATTGACACTGGTGCAGATACTAGTATGATTGATCCTTCTGTTCTTCCATCAAATTATTGGGAACCTCACTCTAAGCTTTTCAGAGCAGTTAATGGTGAAACCTTTGAAACCACCTTGATTACCAAAAAACCCATTGGTATTCAATTCTTTCCGAATTGCATCATTTGGAAAAAGATTGTAGCTTCCAAACTACCTGATAAAGATTTGCTCATAGGTTTTGACATTCTTCATCTAGTTAAAAACCTATTCCTCACTAGTTCTGGAGTTCGCTACAAACAGATGTTCATGCCTTATACAGATACCCTACGTCTGTATACACTCTCTGAAACACCATCTTCATATAGTCACATCTCACAAAAGTTCTTAGACTACTGTCCTGAAAACCATTCCCAATTCCATCATCCTTCACCTCTTTGGAAAAATGAACAATTTTTCATTCACCTACCTTTCAAACTCAACGAAGACATTAACCCCACCAAAGCCTCACACCCGGGTATGTCTCCTTCAGACCTCTTGCTTGCTAAACAAGAATGTTCTCAGTTACTTCAACAAGGTCTTATTGAGTCTACTGATTCAGATTGGGCTTGTCAAGCCTTTTATGTTGAAAAACGATCTGAATTAGTTCGTGGAAAAAAGAGATTAGTGATTGACTACCAGCCACTTAATTCCTTTCTTAAAGATGATAAGTTTCCCCTTCCAAAAATTCAAACCTTGTTTGTCCATCTCCAAGGGGCCCGTATCTTCTCTAAGTTTGATTTAAATGCTGGTTTTTGGCAACTTGGTATTTCACCAAGTGATCGTCACAAAAGTGCCTTCTGCATCCCTGATGCCCATTACCAATGGACAGTCATGCCTTTTGGTCTCAAAGTCGCTCCTTCCTTATTTCAAAAAGCCATGACAAAAATCTTCAGCCCTATTCTCCATAATGCATTGGTCTACATTGATGATATTTTGTTGTTTTCCTCTGACCATGAGAGCCACCAGAAGCTCCTTTTGGATTTCTTTCATATTGTGCAGGCACATGGCATCATGCTTTCCGAAAAGAAAAGCAGCATAGGCAAGGAATCTATTGATTTTCTTGGCATGGTGATTAAAGATGGCCAGTATCAGCCTGGTCCCCACATTGCAGTTGAATTATTAAAGTTTCCGGACACAAATCTCAATCGAAAGCAGATACAACAATTTCTTGGGCTTGTCAACTATGTCCGTGACTTTATCCCCAAAGTTGCGGTTCACACCAGCCAACTGTCCCGCATGCTCAAAAAACAGTGCCCTCCATGGGGCCCAGCTCAGACAGAAGCTGTCAAGCAACTAAAGGTGATAGCTCAATCACCTCCTCCTCTCCGAATTCCCACAAATGGACAACGCATCCTCCAGACTGATGCCAGTGATGATTATTGGAGTGCCATTCTTCTTGAAGACATTAATGGCGTGCGTCATTTCTGTGCACATGCAAGCGGCCAATTCAAAGACTCTGAAAAGAACTACCATGTGATCTACAAGGAAATTCTCGCAGTCAAATATGGGATTAAAAAGTTTGAATTTCATCTCATCAGCCACAAATTCCTCATCAACATGGATAATTCTTCTTTTCCCCGAATCTTTGACTTCAAGAACAAATTGCTACCTGACAAGCAATTACTCAGCCTCAAAACTTGGTTTGCTAAGTATGATTTCACTGTTCAACATATCAAAGGCAACCAAAATCTCATTCCAGACTTCCTCACCCGTCCATCTATAAATAAACCTGCCCTCATCTCTTCAATTCACACCATTCCAGTTATAGCCATGAATCGCCAGCTTCCCTTCAAGGCTCTTCACCAGAGAAATTTCCCCATGAACATTTCTTTCCAATCAGCCTCCCAATTACAAGATTTTGCAAAGAAGTTTCTCTATCGGTATTTCTTTAATGTCCAAACTAAAAACCCTGACCGATTTCCTAACCTTTGCATGGAACACTTATTTCTCACAGGTCTCACTCTGTCCTCCCTCACAATCTCCGAAGATGAGCTTTGGTACATGTGGTGTCTCACCACCTTGTATGCTACAAAGCTAGTTTTTCCCATTAAACCAGTCCTGACTCACCTTACCACTCCAGAGTTCTCCCCAGACCTCTTATGGACTCTCTTTGAATGGTATTCTCCCCTCACTTGGTGGCGCCAGCAACTCCAACAATTGTTTACCTTTCATGGCCTAGACAAAATGCCTGAACAAGAAGCCAACATGTGGACCACAGCTTTCATTGTCCACAGGCCATATTTTCAACATCCGGAAACAAGAGATTACTGGACACAGGACATGGCATATGAATGGAAAACTTACTCTCATCCATATACCTTCATCCATGATACCACAGTTACTTCAGCCCTCAAAGCCTATCTCATGGAACTCAACAATGTTCCTCCACCTGCTACAAATATTCGCCACACCTCCATTGGACCATCACACACCCTTGAAATCATCCCAAAAACACAAGGTTGTACTCCAGGTTCAAGTTCAAGTCCTAAGGGCATTCTTGTTATGGAACAACGTCCTGACTACACAAATGTCTTATTCCAAGACGCTCAGGACCCATGGGAAGACTTTCAGTCTCTCCTCCCTGCTGATACTCCCCATTCTTCTTTACAGCCCATATCTGAAGCTGATGAAGAAAAGTTTCTACAAGCCGAGGAGTATCTTGACAAGCGACAATGACGTCGACACAAGCGACAATATGAAAAAGACACAGGAGACGTGTCACCAAGGCGTTATCCGTCCACGCCATAATATCACTTTGTCGCTTTCCCTCCACTTTTCATGCAACAATGTGTTCAAAGTCTATGTCAGTCTGCTTTATTTTTAGTCTTTCTCGGCATGCTTTGTTTTAATAAAAGTCTCTGTCGGCATGCTTTCCCTTTATTACGAGTCTATGTCGGTATACTTGACTTTTGTCAAGAGTCCATGTAAGTATGCTTTACTTTCGTGCTTGTCTTTTGTAAAAGTCATGATTGGCTTACTTTCCAACAAGGTGTGCTACGTGTCATGATCATTCGAGAGGTCCTGTTCTCAATGATCCTCTATATAAAGCACCTTTGGTCTCAGTTGTAAGGGGGCCAATTTCGAAAATTTGTTGTACGTGGCGTTGTTTCAGCCGATATACACTTATCCACCAAATACCAAATCCAAAATTTATTTACTTAAAAAGGGTTTTTCACGATACCACCCGAAAACACGGCACCCATGGCCTTTAAAAAGGGTGAACATTGTGAGAAAACAATTTTGTTGGATAAAAATCGGTTTTGGGGGATAAAACAGGATCTTTCTGATGCACAGGATCCTCAAGTGAGGCAAGTGCAGAGCATACTCAGATTTGAAATGGAGGTGAGAGTATCATTTGTAACTTAACTAATTTCTTTGATTCCTAGAAGAGAGGTTTTAGGGAAACATCATTGTGAAACTTAAGCTTTTATTTTCGAAATTGGCCCCCTTACAACTGAGACCAAAGGTGCTTTATATAGAGGATCATTGAGAACAGGACCTCTCGAATGATCATGACACGTAGCACACCTTGTTGGAAAGTAAGCCAATCATGACTTTTACAAAAGACAAGCACGAAAGTAAAGCATACTTACATGGAGTCTTGACAAAAGTCAAGTATACCGACATAGACTCGTAATAAAGGGAAAGCATGCCGAGAAAGACTAAAAATAAAGCAGACTGACATAGACTTTGAACACATTGTTGCATGAAAAGTGGAGGGAAAGCGACAAAGTGATATTATGGCGTGGACGGATAACGCCTTGGTGACACGTCTCCTGTGTCTTTTTCATATTGTCGCTTGTGTCGACGTCGTTGTCGCTTGTCAAGATACTCCTCGGCTTGTAGAAACTTTTCTTCATCAGCTTCAGATATGGGCTGTAAAGAAGAATGGGGAGTATCAGCAGGGAGGAGAGACTGAAAGTCTTCCCATGGGTCCTGAGCGTCTTGGAATAAGACATTTGTGTAGTCAGGACGTTGTTCCATAACAAGAATGCCCTTAGGACTTGAACTTGAACCTGGAGTACAACCTTGTGTTTTTGGGATGATTTCAAGGGTGTGTGATGGTCCAATGGAGGTGTGGCGAATATTTGTAGCAGGTGGAGGAACATTGTTGAGTTCCATGAGATAGGCTTTGAGGGCTGAAGTAACTGTGGTATCATGGATGAAGGTATATGGATGAGAGTAAGTTTTCCATTCATATGCCATGTCCTGTGTCCAGTAATCTCTTGTTTCCGGATGTTGAAAATATGGCCTGTGGACAATGAAAGCTGTGGTCCACATGTTGGCTTCTTGTTCAGGCATTTTGTCTAGGCCATGAAAGGTAAACAATTGTTGGAGTTGCTGGCGCCACCAAGTGAGGGGAGAATACCATTCAAAGAGAGTCCATAAGAGGTCTGGGGAGAACTCTGGAGTGGTAAGGTGAGTCAGGACTGGTTTAATGGGAAAAACTAGCTTTGTAGCATACAAGGTGGTGAGACACCACATGTACCAAAGCTCATCTTCGGAGATTGTGAGGGAGGACAGAGTGAGACCTGTGAGAAATAAGTGTTCCATGCAAAGGTTAGGAAATCGGTCAGGGTTTTTAGTTTGGACATTAAAGAAATACCGATAGAGAAACTTCTTTGCAAAATCTTGTAATTGGGAGGCTGATTGGAAAGAAATGTTCATGGGGAAATTTCTCTGGTGAAGAGCCTTGAAGGGAAGCTGGCGATTCATGGCTATAACTGGAATGGTGTGAATTGAAGAGATGAGGGCAGGTTTATTTATAGATGGACGGGTGAGGAAGTCTGGAATGAGATTTTGGTTGCCTTTGATATGTTGAACAGTGAAATCATACTTAGCAAACCAAGTTTTGAGGCTGAGTAATTGCTTGTCAGGTAGCAATTTGTTCTTGAAGTCAAAGATTCGGGGAAAAGAAGAATTATCCATGTTGATGAGGAATTTGTGGCTGATGAGATGAAATTCAAACTTTTTAATCCCATATTTGACTGCGAGAATTTCCTTGTAGATGACATGGTAGTTCTTTTCAGAGTCTTTGAATTGGCCGCTTGCATGTGCACAGAAATGACGCACGCCATTAATGTCTTCAAGAAGAATGGCACTCCAATAATCATCACTGGCATCAGTCTGGAGGATGCGTTGTCCATTTGTGGGAATTCGGAGAGGAGGAGGTGATTGAGCTATCACCTTTAGTTGCTTGACAGCTTCTGTCTGAGCTGGGCCCCATGGAGGGCACTGTTTTTTGAGCATGCGGGACAGTTGGCTGGTGTGAACCGCAACTTTGGGGATAAAGTCACGGACATAGTTGACAAGCCCAAGAAATTGTTGTATCTGCTTTCGATTGAGATTTGTGTCCGGAAACTTTAATAATTCAACTGCAATGTGGGGACCAGGCTGATACTGGCCATCTTTAATCACCATGCCAAGAAAATCAATAGATTCCTTGCCTATGCTGCTTTTCTTTTCGGAAAGCATGATGCCATGTGCCTGCACAATATGAAAGAAATCCAAAAGGAGCTTCTGGTGGCTCTCATGGTCAGAGGAAAACAACAAAATATCATCAATGTAGACCAATGCATTATGGAGAATAGGGCTGAAGATTTTTGTCATGGCTTTTTGAAATAAGGAAGGAGCGACTTTGAGACCAAAAGGCATGACTGTCCATTGGTAATGGGCATCAGGGATGCAGAAGGCACTTTTGTGACGATCACTTGGTGAAATACCAAGTTGCCAAAAACCAGCTTTTAAATCAAACTTAGAGAAGATACGGGCCCCTTGGAGATGGACAAACAAGGTTTGAATTTTTGGAAGGGGAAACTTATCATCTTTAAGAAAGGAATTAAGTGGCTGGTAGTCAATCACTAATCTCTTTTTTCCACGAACTAATTCAGATCGTTTTTCAACATAAAAGGCTTGACAAGCCCAATCTGAATCAGTAGACTCAATAAGACCTTGTTGAAGTAACTGAGAACATTCTTGTTTAGCAAGCAAGAGGTCTGAAGGAGACATACCCGGGTGTGAGGCTTTGGTGGGGTTAATGTCTTCGTTGAGTTTGAAAGGTAGGTGAATGAAAAATTGTTCATTTTTCCAAAGAGGTGAAGGATGATGGAATTGGGAATGGTTTTCAGGACAGTAGTCTAAGAACTTTTGTGAGATGTGACTATATGAAGATGGTGTTTCAGAGAGTGTATACAGACGTAGGGTATCTGTATAAGGCATGAACATCTGTTTGTAGCGAACTCCAGAACTAGTGAGGAATAGGTTTTTAACTAGATGAAGAATGTCAAAACCTATGAGCAAATCTTTATCAGGTAGTTTGGAAGCTACAATCTTTTTCCAAATGATGCAATTCGGAAAGAATTGAATACCAATGGGTTTTTTGGTAATCAAGGTGGTTTCAAAGGTTTCACCATTAACTGCTCTGAAAAGCTTAGAGTGAGGTTCCCAATAATTTGATGGAAGAACAGAAGGATCAATCATACTAGTATCTGCACCAGTGTCAATAAACCCAATAACAGGAACAAGTTTATGGAATTTGGAAGGAAGAATGGACATCTTGAGAGAAGGACGAGGGATTGTGGAAACATGATTAACAGTCTGAACGATGGAGATGACTGAAATATCGTCAGAGTCAGAAGAGTCGGCAATGAGGAAGGCAGTTTGGTCATCTTGCATGGATTGTTCGGAAAAATTGGATTCAACATCCTCATTCTCAGATAACAAGGAAGAATGTTCAAGATGTTGGATAAGACGAACAGCTTTGGCTGATTTGTTGGGACAATTGCGGGCAAAGTGACCGCGTTTCTTGCAAATGAAACAACGGTTGGATTTTTCTTTCGGTATTGAGAAACATCTTTCTTTCGGAAATACCGGAAAGGTTTTTTGGAGGAGGATTTTTTGTGGAAGTGTTTCTGAAAGTGTTTTTTCTTTTTGGGTGAGCAAGTACACTTCTTGTCATCTTTACACTCAATTTTGAGGTGAGGTTTTCGACAAGCTTCAGAGAAGGGTTTTTTGTCTTCCATGAGATCTTTGAAGAACTCTTTCTGTTCACAGATCTTATCAAGAGATAACAAGGCCATTTGGAAAATCTTTCCCAGAGAAATATCAGCTATGCTCATATTTGTTGCTGTGAGTTTTCTTTGAAGATCAGGTTGGAGCTCAGAAGGAAGAGAGGCAATGAAGACATGTTTGAGAGATGGTTCATTAAACCCATTGAGCTTGTAGAAGAGAATACTCATTCTTTTGTAATGAGCATCCAAAAGATGTTTTTTAAGAGAGCAGCATTTCATCTGATGGTACTCTTTTCTGTCAGCTTCAGTAGAAGCGGTTTTTTCACCAAGGAATTGCTCATGAATAATATTGAGGGCTGTACTAACCGGAGCTTCCATGAATTGGAGCTGTCGATATTCGCCTAAGCTTTCTAGCCAGTCTCGTAAAGAACCCGTGGAACGGGCCATGAATTCACGAAGAACGGCTTGAGATTGAGCATTGGGCTTGGTACTTTGGAGATCAATCCAAGCAGCAAATTCTTGAAGTCGAGCTGCCCATTTGTGACGGGAAATGTCATCAAATGTAAACCAAGATGCTGAAGATGGTTTGGTTGAATGTTCATGGACTGGTGGGGGTACTGGGTCTGTTTGAGAAGCTTGGTCAGAAGGGTTGTCCTCAACAATGGGTGTTGAAGTAGAGCCACTTGGATCTGCTGTTTCAGTGGCCATTAAGATGCTTGTAATGTCAGCATATTCAGACTCAGAATCAGTGGAGGTATTGGATGAGTCATAGGAGGAGGATGACGAAGTTGGTGATGACGAAGTTGGTGGTTCAGGCTCAGAAGAGTCAGAGGAATCTGAAGGTTGAGACTGGACAATATGATAATGATATTGATCCATTGGGCTTTTATCTTTTCTAGGATGGGCCTGTGGTGGTTCTTCTGGAGGGATGGTGGAAGTAGAGGGAGAGGTTGTGACCTTAGGACGTGGTTCGGAGATTTTAACGTTAGAACGTGGTTTTTTGGGTGAAGATAGTTGTGGAGTTGGTTGAAGGTGAGAGAAGCCAAAGGGCTGATTATAAACAGGTTGTTGAGGTCGGGATGGTGCATAGAAAGGTACAAAGGAGTCAAAGATTGGAGGCGATACTGGTGTAGGTTGAGATTGGGTAAAAAGAGAAGGTCGAATCTTTTTAGCATCAATTCTGGATAATTCAGCTTTGAGTTTTCTGATCTCTGCTTCTTTTTTATTAAACTCTGATCATTCGTCTGAGATCGGTGTCTAAGTCAGAAATGCGGTCTTGGAGATGGAGATACATCTGATCTAAACGACTGCTGATGGAATCAACTTTGGTTTCAGTCTGGAAAACTTGAGTGGCAACACGGTCAATTTTCTTACCGAGTTGTTGCAGAGAATGGTTTTGAGCATTGGCATTTTTGGTTTGCCAATTCAAGACAGCTTCATATTGTTTTGGTTCTTCAGGTTGCCTAGAGGCTGGGACTGGAGATTGGACAAAAGGTTTTGAGGTAATACGGGTTTGTGGATCTGTTTGTTTTTCAAGAGGGGGAAAGGACTCGTCATAGGAATGACTTGAGAACATAAGGCAAGACCTGATAGGGTGTAGAGGAGGTTTTGGATCCGGTGGAGGTTGTTTTTTGTCTTCCATGAGATCTTTGAAGAATTCTTTCTGTTCACAGATTTTATCAAGAGATAACAAGGCCATTTGGAAAATCTTTCCCAGAGAAATATCAGCTATACACCTCAGGTCTTGCCTTATGTTTTCAGAAGATTTTTTCTTTTTCTTTTTCTTTTTCTTTCTCCGCATGACTTCCAATTCTTCATCAACATCCGTATCATCCAAACAAGGACAATCTGGATTGCACATATGGGCTTCAGGAACATCCCATAGGAAATGACCATTAAGTTTACCAGGATATACTGGATACCCGTCGGATGAAAAACCATGAATAGGAAGATTCTTTTCTTGACCAGTTTGAACTGCTGTAACCATAGCAGTATAAGAGATCTGTGGACTGTCGGAAATGGGCTGAGTGTCAGGAGTTTGAAAAGACAGTTGGACTTGGCCATTTGGACGTCTGGTAAATGTAGCTTCTGTGGTTTGGACTGGCTCAGAATTTTGGTGAAAGTGCTCATAGTTGGTTAGCCATTCAAGAGGCATAAGTTTGAGCAGATCTTGTTTTGGAATTTGGATGATAGTTGGGATGGTGTCTGTATCTGCCAATATCATCAAAGCATCAGAAGTGGTGTATGGCGTAGGGAGATCTAGTGCATGATTTTGTAATCGATACACTATTTGGTGATGGAGGGTTGCAATCTTGGATGTAGGTGTTTGTTCTGCTCCTTGGAGCTGGATCTGGACTTTAAGGGTAGTTGGAAGGTTGGGATCCTCTAGAGAGAGATTGAAATTGGGGTAAAAGGTTAAGAGGACACTGCCAGCATGAAGTGTTGTTAAAACAGTTCCTATAACTGCATGTTGGTACTCCTTGAACCTGGTATCTAGGAGAGCAATCCTAGCTGTCACAGGTAAGCCTTTTCGACCATGAAGAGTGAGAATTAACCGTACGCCACCAAGATGGAGGTGGGTGTAGCCTTCGCATTTCCAATTGGCGACGAGATCGGAAGGTATCTCCATAGTGACATATTGTTCACTTTGAGAGGCTTGTAAAGCACACTGATCCAATCTAGAAGACTGAATATATTCTTTTGGAAGTGGTCTTTTAGTGGAGATGAGAGTGCGAATACTTCGAGTGAAAGAAGACTTTTGTTTGTAAAGGTTGTAAGGACTCATGAGGGGAAACTGGGACTCAGTGAGTTGAGCAGATTCTGGAATATATGAATATTCAACAAGATTCTCGATTTTGGAGGTTATGTATTTAGAGCATGATTTAGGGAGAGAGAGAGTAGAGGAAAGAGAAATAGGAGATGAAGATGATGTAGAAGCTGAAGATGTGTTTGTTTCCATGGTGAGAGAATCCTCTTCTAGGAGATCAAATAAGAGTAGCCAAATTACTAATGATACCACCTCAGCGTGGGGTGTGGCTCTGATACCAGTGGGTTTGTTGTACGTGGCGTTGTTTCAGCCGATATACACTTATCCACCAAATACCAAATCCGAAATTTATTTACTTAAAAAGGGAGTCTTTAAAACACATTAAAGGCCAACACAGAACAAGAGGCATGCTCAATGAGTAGCATTTATAGAGACATTTCTGTATGTCATTCATTACAAGCACTTTCCCACAGGTATGTCTTAATCTCGACACTTAATGCTCAACTGCTTGGTTTTGCACATATTAAGGAATTGTATGCATCACCATGATTTTCGTATTGAATACCAAGCTCGTGAAAACACCGCAGTTGGAGGCATGATGGCAATTATTTCGAGAAAATAAACTATGTGTGCCTAATTGTTCTCTAAGAGATTCGTCAGTGAGAGAATGCCATGGAGGAGGGTTGATGGGGCATTTTGGAGTTGTAAAGACTTTAGCAGTTTTGCAAGAACACTTTTATTGGCCACATATGAAACGAGATGTAGAGAGACTTTGTAGTAGTTGTGTCACCTATAAACAAGCCAAATTCAAAGTGCAGCCGTATGGCTTATACACCCTATTACCAATACCTAGTGCACCTTGAACTGATGTTTCGATGGATTTTGTACTAGAGTTACCTAAGTCTAAACGAGGGAGAGACTCAATTTTTGTGATTGTGGATAGATTTTCAAAGATGACACATTTTATTCCATGCCACGAAACCAATAATGCTTCTAATGTTGCTGACCTATTCTTCAGGGAGACTGTGAGGTTGCTTGGTATGCCCAAGACAATTATTTCTAATAAAGATGCCAAGTTTTTAAGTTACTTTTGGAAAATATTAAACTGATGTTCAAACAGAAGTTATGAATAGAACTTTATCTACTATGCTACGGGCTATCATTAAAAAGATCATCAAAACTTGGGAAGATTGTTTACCACATGTTGAGTTTGCTTATAATCGTTCTGTTCATTCCGCTACTAAGTATTAACCGTTTGAAATTATTTATGGTTTTAATCCTTTAACCCCATTGGATTTAACTCCATTCTCTATTTCTGAGCGTGTTAACTTAGAAGGTTAGAAAAAGGCTGAAATTGTCAAACAAATAAACGAGAGGGCGAAGTTCAACATCGAGCGAAAAACTGAGCAATATGCCAAACAAGCCAACAAAGAGTGACATAAGCTAGTATTTGAACCCGGCAATTGGGTGTGGTTACACATGCGCAAGGAACGATTTTCGGAACAAAGGAAATCTAAGTTACTACGCATACAAGCTGGACTTGCCTGGTGAGTACAACGTAGGTGCTACTTTTAAAGTTTCTAATTTGAGTCCTTTTGATGCAGGTGATGATTTGAGGACAAATCTTCGTCAAGTGGAGGGGAATGAAGAGATTAAGGACAAAACTATCATAAGCACGTGGGATGAGGCATATTCAGATCCTATTCAAGTTTTCGTTGGACCTGTCACAAGAACCTGAATTTGATTGAGCCTGAATCATGCATTTATCATGTACGATTCCTTTAATCGGCCTAGCACTTCTTTGAATTTCTTTGCTTGAGCTTTTGTAACGAGTCTGACGAGAACTTGAATAGGGTCTGAATATGCCTCCTCCTACGTGTTTGTGATAGTTTTATCCTCAATTGCATCAAGAAGGAAACCCGATCAAAGGTAATTTGAGCCTTTGAATGCTTCCTTATATCAATTTGGATGGAAAATAAGGACTCTAGAGTATTTCGTACCCCAAGGCCCATCAAAGCACCTCTGGAAAAACGGAATCATTCCAAGCATTGTCTCGTCCATAATGATAAGGGGCATGTTATCAACGAATGCGAAACCTTAAGAATCTAGGTTGAGGCTCTAATGAGGAAAGGCATACTCTTAAAACATAAAATGGGCATCAGGCAAAGTGTTATCCAACCAATTATTCCTCTTGCCCCTAAGTTAACCCCCGAAAAGGAGGAAGCACCTTCAACTATGCATTTGATATAAGGCCCAAAAAAGAGCCATGCCATCTTAGAACTAGATGTTTCCTTCCAATGAAATTTTGCAATGGGAAGCTCTTTCGTTTTACTACAGCCAGATAGCTTTGCGGAATTGCATGCAGGAAATGACGAAGCAAAGTTGGAGCCCAAATCCCCAATTACAATCCATGCAATCCATGGTTCTATCTATGCCTACGTTAAAGAATTAGAGAATAGGGAAATTGCATGCATTGTAGAAAAAATGATGGAAATGACTCTTAACAAACTCTCCGCAGCCATTTATGGACGCCTGGTATAAAATTAAAAGGGAGATGTTCGGTGTGCTCAATATGAAATGGCAATAAAAATGTAAAGCTGCAGAATTATTAAAACTTCGTCGTCCATATCAAAAGTTCTCGCCCCGATTACATTCATCCGTAGGGACTTAACAGGAATTGATATGCCGCATATAGACGAAATCACTAACATTACTGTCAAAAGAATCCTCATTGATGGGGGAAGTAGTGTGAAAATCCTCTATTGGGATGCATTTTAAAAAATGAGACTTAACAAACCAAACTTGTGAAAGTGTTGTGCCCCTCCGTGGCCTTTTAGGGAACAAGACTAGCAACGAAAGGAATCATCAACCTCTACATTAAAACTGGAGACAAGATTTCTTCAGTTAATTTCCTAGCTGTGCTCCATCAGCCTACAATGCAAGTTTGGGGAAGCTTCACTATATGGAGGTAGTTCCGTCAATGCTATATCGAGTGGTCCGATGTGTCTCCCTAATAGGAAAGGGGGACATTTGATATAAAAAGGGATTAGATGACGGCGAAATAATGTTACTCTATTGCCATTAAGCCTTGCAAAGGAACTTCCAGATCAGAACTTATTCCCAGTGATAAGAAAAAGCTGGTAATAGAAAAAATAGGAAAACTGTTATTCTGAAGCATATACCTATTTAGGAATCAGTTCGTTCGCCACAATAAGTAGTGGATGATGGGGCAAAATAGTAATTACAAGATCTGATGCCAAAGTGGATGTCTCATTCCTTGCATTACGAGGCTCATGTTGCTGAAGACTTAGAAATAATATCCCTAGAACCTTTGGCCCTAGAAAAGCAAGTGAAAGTTGGGATTGGATTGCTTCTAGAGGAGAAAGCACATCTCATCTCACTGTGCAAAAGAAACCAAGATTTTTTTGCATGGTTATATAAGGACATGCCTGGAATAGATTCGAAACTTTTATGCCACCGTATACCGACTGACCCTACAATAAAACCTATGCAGCAAAGACAAAGTCAATTTGCTCTGAAAAGAAACAAGGTCATCAATGATGAGGTAGAACACCTCTTTGAGACTGGATTCATTCGAGAAGTTCACTACCCGAAATGAACCTCTAATGTTGTGGTGTGGAAAAAGAATAGAAAATGGAAGGAATGCCTAGATTATACAAACTTGAATAGGCTTATTGAAAGGATCACTTCCCTCTTAGAGCATAGATTTTCATCCCACAAATATCCATAGGGAAATTGACAAGTGAAAATTATATACGAAACCATTTTCAACAATCTAGAAAAGAAGCTAGAAAGTCAGAAAGGGTGATTGTTGAAGGGGCTTACGAATGTCCTGTGGGCTTTAGAGCATCAAAAAGCCACACCCAACGCCGAGGTGGTATCCTTAGTAATTTGACTACTCTTATTTGATCTCCTAGAAGAGGATTCTCTCACCATGGAAACAAACGCATCTTCAGCTTCTACATCATCTTCATCTCCTATTTCTCTTTCCTCTACTCTCTCTCTCCCTAAATCATGCTCTAAACACATAACCTCCAAAATCGAGAATCTTGTTGAATATTCATATATTCCAGAATCTGCTCAAGTCACTGAGTCCCAGTTTCCCCTCATGAGTCCTTACAACCTCTATAAACAAAAGTCTTCTTTCACTAGAAGTATTCGCACTCTCATCTCCACTAAAAGACCACTTCCAAAAGAATATATTCAGTCTTCTAGATTGGATTAGTGTGCTTTACAAGCCTCTCAGAGTGAACAATATGTCACCATGGAAATACCTTCCGATCTCGTCGCCAACTGGAAACGAGAAGGCTACACTCACCTCCATCTTGGTGGTGTACGATTAATTCTCACTCTTCATGGTCGAAAAGGCTTACCTGTTACAGCTAGGATTGCTCTCCTAGATACCAGGTTCAAGGAGTACCAACATGCAGTCATAGGAACTGCTTTGACAACCCTTCATGCTGGCAGTGTCCTCTTAACCTTTTACCCCAATTTCAATCTCTCTCTCGAGGATCCCAACCTTCCAACTACCCTTAAAGTCCAGATCCAGCTCCAAGGAGCAGAACAAACACCTACATCCAAGATTGCAACCCTCCATCACCAAATAGTGTATCGATTACAAAATCATGCACTAGATCTCCCTACGCCACACACCACTTCTGATGCTTTGATGATATTGGCAGATACAGACACCATCCCAACTATCATCCAAATTCCCAAACAAATTCCAAAACAAGATCTGCTCAAACTTATGCCTCTTGAATGGCTAACCAACTATGAGCACTTTCACCAAAATTCTAAGCCAGTCCAAACCACAGAAGCTACATTTACCAGACGTCCAAATGGCCAAGTCCAACTGTCTTTTCAAACTCCTGACACTCAGCCCATTTCCGACAGTCCACAGATCTCTTATACTGCTATGATTACAGCAGTTCAAACTGGTCAAGAAAAGAATCTTCCTATTCATGGTTTTTCATCCGACGGGTATCCAGTATATCCTGGTAAACTTAATGGTCATTTCCTATGGGATGTTCCTGAAGCTCACATGTGCAATCCAGATTGTACTTGTTTGGATGATACGGATGTTGCTGAAGAATTGGAAGTCATGCGGAGAAAGAAAAAGAAAAAGAAAAAATCTTCTTATCCTTCACCATCTTGCAAATCCTTTCCTCCACAACCTCCACCGGATCCAAAACCTCCTATACACCATATCAGGTCTTGCCTTATGTTTTCAAGTCATTCCTATGACGAGTCTTTTCCCCCTCTTGAAAAACAAACCGATCCACAAACCCGTATTACCTCAAAACCTTTTGTCCAAACTCCGGTTACAGCCTCTGGGCAACCTGAAGAACCAAAACAATATGAAGCTGTCTTGAATTGGCAAACCAAAAATGCCAATGCTCAAAACCATTCTCTCCAACAGCTCGGTAAGAAAATTGACCGTGTTGCCACTCAAGTCTCCCAGACTGAAACCAAAGTTGATTCCATCAGCAGTCGTCTAGATCAGATGTATATCCATCTCCAAGACCGAATTTCTGACTTAGACACCGATCTCAGACGAATGATTTCTAATCATATCTGGGGTCCAGAGTTTAATAAAAAAGAAGCAGAGATCAGAAAACTCAAAGTTGAATTATCCAGAATTGATGCTGAAAAGATTCGACCTTCTCTTTTTACCCAATCTCAACCTACACCAGTATCGCCTCCAATCTTTGACTCCTTTGTACCTTTCTATACACCATCCCGACCTCAACAACCTGTTTATAATCAGCCCTTTGGTTTCTCTCACCTTCAACCAACTCCACAACTATCTTCACCCAAAAAACCACGTTCTAACGTCAAAATCTCTGAACCACGTCCCAAGGTCACATCCTCTCCCTCTACTTCCACAATACCTCCAGAAGAACCACCACAAGCCCATCTTAAGAAAGATAAAGGCCCAATGGATCAATATCATTATCATATTGTCCAGCCTCAACCTTCAGATTCCTCTGACTCTTCTGAGCCTGAATCACAAACTTCGTCATCCTCCTCTTATGACTCATCCAATTCCTCCACTGATTCTGAGTCTGAATATGCTGACATTACAGGCATATTAATGGCCACTGAAACTGCGGATCCAAGTGGCTCTACTTCAACACCCATTGTAGAGGACAACCCTTCTGACCAAGCTTCTCAAACAGAACCAGTACCACCACCACCAGTCCATGAACACTCGACTAAACCATCTTCAGCATCTTGGTTTACATTTGATGACATTCCTCGTCACAAATGGGCAGCTCGACTTCAAGAATTTGCTGCTTGGATTGATCTCCAAAGTACCAAGCCCAATACTCAGTCTCAAGCCGTTCTTCGTGAATTCATGGCCCGTTCCACGGGTTCTTTACGAGACTGGCTAGAAAGCTTAGGAGAATATCGACAGCTCCAATTCATGGAAGCTCCGGTTAGTACAGCCCTCAGTATTATTCATGAGCAATTCCTCGGTGAAAAAACCGCTTCTACTGAAGCTGACAGAAAAGAATACCATCAGATGAAATGCTGCTCTCTTAAAAAACATCTTTTGGATGCTCATTACAAAAGAATGAGTATTCTCTTCTACAAGCTCAATGGGTTCAATGAACCATCTCTTAAACATGTCTTCATTGCCTCTCTTCCTTCTGAGCTCCAACCTGATCTTCAAAGAAAACTCACAGCAACAAATATGAGCATAGCTGATATTTCTCTGGGAAAGATTTTCCAAATGGCCTTGTTATCTCTTGATAAGATCTGTGAACAAAAAGAGTTCTTCAAAGATCTAATGGAAGACAAAAAACCCTTCTCTGAAGCTTGTCGAAAACCTCACCTCAAGATCGAGTGTAAAGATGACAAGAAGTGTACTTGCTCACCCAAAAAGAAAAAACACTTTCAGAAACACTTCCACAAAAAATCCTCCTCCAAAAAACCTTTCCGGTATTTCCGAAAGAAAGATGTTTCTCAATACCAAAAGAAAAAATCCAACCGTTGTTTCATTTGCAAGAAACGCGGTCACTTTGCCCGCAATTGTCCCAACAAATCAGCCAAGGCTGTTCGTCTTATCCAACATCTTGAACACTCTTCCTTGTTATCTGAGAATGAGGATGTTGAATCCAATTTTTCAGAACAATCCATACAAGATGACCAAACTGCCTTCCTCATTGCCGAATCTTCTGACTCTGACTCTGAAGATATTTCAGTCATCTCCACCGTTCAGACTGTTAATCATGTTTCCACAATCCCTCGTCCTTCTCTCAAGATGTCCATTCTTCCTTCCAAATTCCATAAACCTGTTCCTGTTATTGGGTTTATTGATACTGGTGCAGATACCAGTATGATTGATCCTTCTGTTCTTCCCTCCAACTATTGGGAACCTCACTCCAAACTTTTCAGAGCTGTTAATGGTGAAACCTTTGAAACCACCTTGATTACCAAAAAACCCATTGGTATTCAATTCTTTCCGAATTGCATAATTTGGAAAAAGATTGTAGCTTCCAAACTCCCTGATAAAGACTTGCTCATAGGTTTTGACATTCTTCATCTAGTTAAGAACCTATTCCTCACTAGTTCTGGAGTTCGCTACAAACAGATGTTCATGCCTTATACAGATACCCTACGTCTGTATACACTCTCTGAAACACCATCTCCATATAGTCACATCTCACAAAAGTTCTTAGCCTACTGTCCCGAAAACCATTCCCAATTCCATCATCCTTCACCTCTTTGGAAAAATGAACAATTTTTCATTCACCTACCTTTCAAACTCAACGAAGACATTAACCCCACCAAAGCCTCACACCCGGGTATGTCTCCTTCAGACCTCTTGCTTGCTAAACAAGAATGTTCTCAGTTACTTCAACAAGGTCTTATTGAGCCTACTGATTCAGATTGGGCTTGTCAAGCCTTTTATGTTGAAAAACGTTCTGAATTAGTTCGTGGCAAAAAGAGATTAGTGATTGACTACCAGCCACTTAATTCCTTTCTTAAAGATGATAAGTTTCCCCTTCCAAAAATTCAAACCTTGTTTGTCCATCTCCAAGGGGCCCGTCTCTTCTCTAAGTTTGATTTAAAAGCTGGTTTTTGGCAACTTGGTATTTCACCAAGTGATCGTCACAAAACTGCCTTCTGCATCCCTGATGCCCATTACCAATGGACAGTCATGCCTTTTGGTCTCAAAGTCGCTCCTTCCTTATTTCAAAAAGCCATGACAAAAATCTTCAGTCCCATTCTCCATCATGCTTTGGTCTACATTGATGATATTTTGTTGTTTTCTTCTGACCATGAGAGCCACCAGAAGCTCCTTTTGGATTTCTTTCATATTGTGCAGGCACATGGCATCATGCTTTCCGAAAAGAAAAGCAGCATAGGCAAGGAATCTATTGACTTTCTTGGCATGGTGATTAAAGATGGCCAGTATCAGCCTGGTCCCCACATTGCAGTTGAATTATTAAAGTTTCCAGACGCCAATCTCAATCGAAAGCAGATACAATAATTTCTTGGGATTGTCAACTATGTCCGTGACTTTATCCCCAAAGTTGCGGTTCACACCAGCCAGCTGTCCCGCATGCTCAAAAAACAGTGCCCTCCATGGGGCCCAGCTCAGACAGAAGCTGTCAAGCAACTAAAGGTGATAGCTCAATCACCTCCTCCACTCCGAATTCCCACACATGGACAACGCATCCTCCAGACTGATGCCAGCGATGATTATTGGAGTGCTATTCTTCTTGAAGACATTGATGGCGTGCGTCATTTCTGTGCACATGCAAGCGGCCAATTCAAAGACTCTGAAAAGAACTACCACGTGATCTACAAGGAAATTCTCGCAGTCAAATATGGGATTAAAAAGTTTGAATTTCATCTCATCAGCCACAAATTCCTCATCAACATGGATAATTCTTCTTTTCCCCGAATCTTTGACTTCAAGAACAAATTGCTACCTGACAAGCAATTACTCAGCCTCAAAACTTGGTTTGCTAAGTATGATTTCACTGTTCAACATATCAAAGGCAACCAAAACCTCATTCCAGACTTCCTCACCCGTCCATCTATAAATAAACCTGCCCTCATCTGTTCGATTCACACCATTCCAGTTATAGCCATGAATCGCCAACTTCCCTTCAAGGCTCTTAACCAGAGAAATTTCCCCATGAACATTTCTTTCCAATCAGCCTCCCAATTACAAGATTTTGCAAAGAAGTTTCTCTATCGGTATTTCTTTAATGTCCAAACTAAAAACCCTGACCGATTTCCTAACCTTTGCATGGAACACTTATTTCTCACAGGCCTCACTCTGTCCTCCCTCACAATCTCCGAAGATGAGCTTTGGTACATGTGGTGTCTCACCACCTTGTATGCCACAAAGCTAATTTTTCCCATTAAACCAGTCCTGACTCACCTTACCACTCCAGAGTTCTCCCCAGACCTCTTATGGACTCTCTTTGAATGGTATTCTCCCCTCACTTGGTGGCGCCAGCAACTCCAACAATTGTCTACCTTTCACGGCCTAGACAAAATGCCCGAACAAGAAGCCAACATGTGGACCACAGCCTTCATTGTCCACAGGCCATATTTTCAACATCCAGAAACAAGAGATTACTGGACCCAGGACATGGCATATGAATGGAAAACTTACTCTCATCCATATACCTTCATCCATGATACAACAGTTACTTCAGCCCTCAAAGCCTATCTCATGGAACTCAACAATGTTCCTCCACCTGCTACAAATATTCACCACACCTCCATTGGACCATCACACACCCTTGAAATCATCCCAAAAACACAAGGCTGTACTCCAGGCTCAAGTTCAAGTCCTAAGGGCATTCTTGTTATGGAACAACGTCCTGACTACACAAATGTCTTATTCCAAGACGCTCAGGACCCATGGGAAGACTTTCAGTCTCTCCTCCCTGCTGATACTCCCCATTCTTCTTTACAACCCATATCTGAAACTGATGAAGAAAAGTTTCTACAAGCCGAGGAGTATCTTGACAAGCGACGACGACGTCGACACAAGCGACAATATGAAAAGGACACAGGAGACGTGTCACCAAGGCGTTATCCGTCCACGCCATAATAGCACTTTGTCGCTTTCCCTCCACTTTTCATGCAACACATGTGTTCAAAGTCTATGTCGGTCTACTTTATTTTTAGTCTTTCTAGGCATGCTTTGTCTTAATAAAAGTCTCTGTCGGCATGCTTTCCCTTTATTAAGAGTCTATGTCGGTATACTTGACTTTTGTCAAGAGTCCATGTAAGTATGCTATGCTTTGCTTTCCCTTTCGTGCTTGTCTTTTGTAAAAGTCATGATTGGCTTACTTTCCAAAAAAGTGTGCTACGTGTCATGATCATTCGAGAGGTCCTGTTCTCAATGATCCTCTATATCAGGCACCTTTGGTCTCAGTTGTAAGGGAGCCAATTTCGAAAATAAAAGCTTAAGTTTCTTAAACATGTTTCCCTAAACCTCTCTCTCTCTTCTAGGGTTCAAAGAACTTAGTTAAGTTACAAATGATACGCTCACCTCCATTTCAAATCTGAGTATGCTCTGCACTTGCCTCGCTTGAGGATCCTGTGCATCAGAAAGGTCCTGTTTTATCCCCCAAAATCGATTTTTATCCAACAAAATTGTTTTCTCACAACGTTCACCCTTTTTAAAGGCCATGAGTGCCGTGTTTTTGGGTGGTATCGTGAAAAACCCTTTTTAAGTAAATGAATTTCGGATTTGGTATTTGGTGGATAAGTGTATATCGGCTGCAATAACGCCACTACTTCAACACCCATTGTAGAGGACAACCCTTCTGACCAAGCTTCTCAAACAGAACCAGTACCACCACCACCAGTCCATGAACACTCGACTAAACCATCTTCAGCATCTTGGTTTACATTTGATGACATTCCTCGTCACAAATGGGCAGCTCGACTTCAAGAATTTGCTGCTTGGATTGATCTCCAAAGTACCAAGCCCAATGCTCAGTCTCAAGCCGTTCTTCGTGAATTCATGGCCCGTTCCACGGGTTCTTTACGAGACTGGCTAGAAAGCTTAGGAGAATATCGACAGCTCCAATTCATGGAAGCTCCGGTTAGTACAGCCCTCAGTATTATTCATGAGCAATTCCTCGGTGAAGAAACCGCTTCTACTGAAGCTGACAGAAAAGAATACCATCAGATGAAATGCTGCTCTCTTAAAAAACATCTTTTGGATGCTCATTACAAAAGAATGAGTATTCTCTTCTACAAGCTCAATGGGTTCAATGAACCATCTCTTAAACATGTCTTCATTGCCTCTCTTCCTTCTGAGCTCCAACCTGATCTTCAAAGAAAACTCACAGCAACAAATATGAGCATAGCTGATATTTCTCTGGGAAAGATTTTCCAAATGGCCTTGTTATCTCTTGATAAGATCTGTGAACAGAAAGAGTTCTTCAAAGATCTAATGGAAGACAAAAAACCCTTCTCTGAAGCTTGTCGAAAACCTCACCTCAAGATCGAGTGTAAAGATGACAAGAAGTGTACTTGCTCACCCGAAAACCTCACCACTGGTATCAGTGGGTATGTTGTACGTGGCGTTATTGCAGCCGATATACACTTATCCACCAAATACCAAATCCGAAATTCATTTACTTAAAAAGGGTTTTTCACGATACCACCCAAAAACACGACACTCATGGCCTTTAAAAAGGGTGAACGTTGTGAGAAAACAATTTTGTTGGATAAAAATCGATTTTGGGGGATAAAACAGGACTTTTCTGATGCACAGGATCCTCAAGCGAGGCAAGTGCAGAGCATACTCAGATTTGAAATGGAGGTGAGCGTATCATTTGTAACTTAACTAAGTTCTTTGAACCCTAGAAGAGAGAGAGAGGTTTAGGGAAACATGTTTAAGAAACTTAAGCTTTTATTTTCGAAATTGGCTCCCTTACAACTGAGACCAAAGGTGCTTGATATAGAGGATCATTGAGAACAGGACCTCTCGAATGATCATGACACGTAGCACACTTTTTTGGAAAGTAAGCCAATCATGACTTTTACAAAAGACAAGCACGAAAGGGAAAGCAAAGCATAGCATACTTACATGGACTCTTGACAAAAGTCAAGTATACCGACATAGACTCTTAATAAAGGGAAAGCATGCCGACAGAGACTTTTATTAAGACAAAGCATGCCTAGAAAGACTAAAAATAAAGTAGACCGACATAGACTTTGAACACATGTGTTGCATGAAAAGTGGAGGGAAAGCGACAAAGTGATATTATGGCATGGACGGATAACGCCTTGGTGACACGTCTCCTGTGTCCTTTTCATATTGTCGCTTGTGTCGACGTCGTCGTCGCTTGTCAAGATACTCCTCGGCTTGTAGAAACTTTTCTTCATCAGTTTCAGATATGGGTTGTAAAGAAGAATGGGGAGTATCAGCAGGGAGGAGAGACTGAAAGTCTTCCCATGGGTCCTGAGCGTCTTGGAATAAGACATTTGTGTAGTCAGGACGTTGTTCCATAACAAGAATGCCCTTAGGACTTGAACTTGAGCTTGGAGTACAGCCTTGTGTTTTTGGGATGATTTCAAGGGTGTGTGATGGTCCAATGGAGGTGTGGTGAATATTTGTAGCAGGTGGAGGAACATTGTTGAGTTCCATGAGATAGGCTTTGAGGGCTGAAGTAACTATTGTATCATGGATGAAGGTATATGGATGAGAGTAAGTTTTCCATTCATATGCCATGTCCTGGGTCCAGTAATCTCTTGTTTCTGGATGTTGAAAATATGGCCTGTGGACAATGAAGGCTGTGGTCCACATGTTGGCTTCTTGTTCGGGCAAGGTAGACAATTGTTGGAGTTGCTGGCGCCACCAAGTGAGGGGAGAATACCATTCAAAGAGAGTCCATAAGAGGTCTGGGGAGAACTCTGGAGTGGTAAGGTGAGTCAGGACTGGTTTAATGGGAAAAATTAGCTTTGTGGCATACAAGGTGGTGAGACACCACATGTACCAAAGCTCATCTTCGGAGATTGTGAGGGAGGACAGAGTGAGGCCTGTGAGAAATAAGTGTTCCATGCAAAGGTTAGGAAATCGGTCAGGGTTTTTAGTTTGGACATTAAAGAAATACCGATAGAGAAACTTCTTTGCAAAATCTTGTAATTGGGAGGCTGATTGGAAAGAAATGTTCATGGGGAAATTTCTCTGGTTAAGAGCCTTGAAGGGAAGTTGGCGATTCATGGCTATAACTGGAATGGTGTGAATCGAAGAGATGAGGGCAGGTTTATTTATAGATGGACGGGTGAGGAAGTCTAGAATGAGGTTTTGGTTGCCTTTGATATGTTGAACAGTGAAATCATACTTAGCAAACCAAGTTTTGAGGCTGAGTAATTGCTTGTCAGGTAGCAATTTGTTCTTGAAGTCAAAGATTCGGGGAAAAGAAGAATTATCCATGTTGATGAGGAATTTGTGGCTGATGAGATGAAATTCAAACTTTTTAATCCCATATTTGACTGCGAGAATTTCCTTGTAGATCACGTGGTAGTTCTTTTCAGAGTCTTTGAATTGGCCGCTTGCATGTGCACAGAAATGACGCACGCCATCAATGTCTTCAAGAAGAATAGCACTCCAATAATCATCGCTGGCATCAGTCTGGAGGATGCGTTGTCCATGTGTGGGAATTCGGAGTGGAGGAGGTGATTGAGCTATCACCTTTAGTTGCTTGACAGCTTCTGTCTGAGCTGGGCCCCATGGAGGGCACTGTTTTTTGAGCATGCGGGACAGCTGGCTGGTGTGAACCGCAACTTTGGGGATAAAGTCACGGACATAGTTGACAATCCCAAGAAATTGTTGTATCTGCTTTCGATTGAGATTGGCGTCTGGAAACTTTAATAATTCAACTGCAATGTGGGGACCAGGCTGATACTGGCCATCTTTAATCACCATGCCAAGAAAGTCAATAGATTCCTTGCCTATGCTGCTTTTCTTTTCGGAAAGCATGATGCCATGTGCCTGCACAATATGAAAGAAATCCAAAAGGAGCTTCTGGTGGCTCTCATGGTCAGAAGAAAACAACAAAATATCATCAATGTAGACCAAAGCATGATGGAGAATGGGACTGAAGATTTTTGTCATGGCTTTTTGAAATAAGGAAGGAGCGACTTTGAGACCAAAAGGCATGACTGTCCATTGGTAATGGGCATCAGGGATGCAGAAGGCAGTTTTGTGACGATCACTTGGTGAAATACCAAGTTGCCAAAAACCAGCTTTTAAATCAAACTTAGAGAAGAGACGGGCCCCTTGGAGATGGACAAACAAGGTTTGAATTTTTGGAAGGGGAAACTTATCATCTTTAAGAAAGGAATTAAGTGGCTGGTAGTCAATCACTAATCTCTTTTTGCCACGAACTAATTCAGAACGTTTTTCAACATAAAAGGCTTGACAAGCCCAATCTGAATCAGTAGGCTCAATAAGACCTTGTTGAAGTAACTGAGAACATTCTTGTTTAGCAAGCAAGAGGTCTGAAGGAGACATACCCGGGTGTGAGGCTTTGGTGGGGTTAATGTCTTCGTTGAGTTTGAAAGGTAGGTGAATGAAAAATTGTTCATTTTTCCAAAGAGGTGAAGGATGATGGAATTGGGAATGGTTTTCGGGACAGTAGGCTAAGAACTTTTGTGAGATGTGACTATATGGAGATGGTGTTTCAGAGAGTGTATACAGACGTAGGGTATCTGTATAAGGCATGAACATCTGTTTGTAGCGAACTCCAGAACTAGTGAGGAATAGGTTCTTAACTAGATGAAGAATGTCAAAACCTATGAGCAAGTCTTTATCAGGGAGTTTGGAAGCTACAATCTTTTTCCAAATTATGCAATTCGGAAAGAATTGAATACCAATGGGTTTTTTGGTAATCAAGGTGGTTTCAAAGGTTTCACCATTAACAGCTCTGAAAAGTTTGGAGTGAGGTTCCCAATAGTTGGAGGGAAGAACAGAAGGATCAATCATACTGGTATCTGCACCAGTATCAATAAACCCAATAACAGGAACAGGTTTATGGAATTTGGAAGGAAGAATGGACATCTTGAGAGAAGGACGAGGGATTGTGGAAACATGATTAACAGTCTGAACGGTGGAGATGACTGAAATATCTTCAGAGTCAGAGTCAGAAGATTCGGCAATGAGGAAGGCAGTTTGGTCATCTTGTATGGATTGTTCTGAAAAATTGGATTCAACATCCTCATTCTCAGATAACAAGGAAGAGTGTTCAAGATGTTGGATAAGACGAACAGCCTTGGCTGATTTGTTGGGACAATTGCGGGCAAAGTGACCGCGTTTCTTGCAAATGAAACAACGGTTGGATTTTTTCTTTTGGTATTGAGAAACATCTTTCTTTCGGAAATACCGGAAAGGTTTTTTGGAGGAGGATTTTTTGTGGAAGTGTTTCTGAAAGTGTTTTTTCTTTTTGGGTGAGCAAGTACACTTCTTGTCATCTTTACACTCGATCTTGAGGTGAGGTTTTCGACAAGCTTCAGAGAAGGGTTTTTTGTCTTCCATTAGATCTTTGAAGAACTCTTTTTGTTCACAGATCTTATCAAGAGATAACAAGGCCATTTGGAAAATCTTTCCCAGAGAAATATCAGCTATGCTCATATTTGTTGCTGTGAGTTTTCTTTGAAGATCAGGTTGGAGCTCAGAAGGAAGAGAGGCAATGAAGACATGTTTAAGAGATGGTTCATTGAACCCATTGAGCTTGTAGAAGAGAATACTCATTCTTTTGTAATGAGCATCCAAAAGATGTTTTTTAAGAGAGCAGCATTTCATCTGATGGTATTCTTTTCTGTCAGCTTCAGTAGAAGCGGTTTTTTCACCGAGGAATTGCTCATGAATAATACTGAGGGCTGTACTAACCGGAGCTTCCATGAATTGGAGCTGTCGATATTCTCCTAAGCTTTCTAGCCAGTCTCGTAAAGAACCCGTGGAACGGGCCATGAATTCACGAAGAACGGCTTGAGACTGAGTATTGGGCTTGGTACTTTGGAGATCAATCCAAGCAGCAAATTCTTGAAGTCGAGCTGCCCATTTGTGACGAGGAATGTCATCAAATGTAAACCAAGATGCTGAAGATGGTTTAGTCGAGTGTTCATGGACTGGTGGTGGTGGTACTGGTTCTGTTTGAGAAGCTTGGTCAGAAGGGTTGTCCTCTACAATGGGTGTTGAAGTAGAGCCACTTGGATCCGCAGTTTCAGTGGCCATTAATATGCCTGTAATGTCAGCATATTCAGACTCAGAATCAGTGGAGGAATTGGATGAGTCATAAGAGGAGGATGACGAAGTTTGTGATTCAGGCTCAGAAGAGTCAGAGGAATCTGAAGGTTGAGGCTGGACAATATGATAATGATATTGATCCATTGGGCCTTTATCTTTCTTAAGATGGGCTTGTGGTGGTTCTTCTGGAGGTATTGTGGAAGTAGAGGGAGAGGATGTGACCTTGGGACGTGGTTCAGAGATTTTGACGTTAGAACGTGGTTTTTTGGGTGAAGATAGTTGTGGAGTTGGTTGAAGGTGAGAGAAACCAAAGGGCTGATTATAAACAGGTTGTTGAGGTCGGGATGGTGTATAGAAAGGTACAAAGGAGTCAAAGATTGGAGGCGATACTGGTGTAGGTTGAGATTGGGTAAAAAGAGAAGGTCGAATCTTTTCAGCATCAATTCTGGATAATTCAACTTTGAGTTTTCTGATCTCTGCTTCTTTTTTATTAAACTCTGGACCCCAGATATGATTAGAAATCATTCGTCTGAGATCGGTGTCTAAGTCAGAAATTCGGTCTTGGAGATGGATATACATCTGATCTAGACGACTGCTGATGGAATCAACTTTGGTTTCAGTCTGGGAGACTTGAGTGGCAACACGGTCAATTTTCTTACCGAGCTGTTGGAGAGAATGGTTTTGAGCATTGGCATTTTTGGTTTGCCAATTCAAGACAGCTTCATATTGTTTTGGTTCTTCAGGTTGCCCAGAGGCTGTAACCGGAGTTTGGACAAAAGGTTTTGAGGTAATACGGGTTTGTGGATCGGTTTGTTTTTCAAGAGGGGGAAAAGACTCGTCATAGGAATGACTTGAAAACATAAGGCAAGACCTGATATGGTGTATAGGAGGTTTTGGATCCGGTGGAGGTTGTGGAGGAAAGGATTTGCAAGATGGTGAAGGATAAGAAGATTTTTTCTTTTTCTTTTTCTTTCTCCGCATGACTTCCAATTCTTCAGCAACATCCGTATCATCCAAACAAGTACAATCTGGATTGCACATGTGAGCTTCAGGAACATCCCATAGGAAATGACCATTAAGTTTACCAGGATATACTGGATACCCGTCGGATGAAAAACCATGAATAGGAAGATTCTTTTCTTGACCAGTTTGAACTGCTGTAATCATAGCAGTATAAGAGATCTGTGGACTGTCGGAAATGGGCTGAGTGTCAGGAGTTTGAAAAGACAGTTGGACTTGGCCATTTGGACGTCTGGTAAATGTAGCTTCTGTGGTTTGGACTGGCTCAGAATTTTGGTGAAAGTGCTCATAGTTGGTTAGCCATTCAAGAGGCATAAGTTTGAGCAGATCTTGTTTTGGAATTTGTTTGGGAATTTGGATGATAGTTGGGATGGTGTCTGTATCTGCCAATATCATCAAAGCATCAGAAGTGGTGTGTGGCGTAGGGAGATCTAGTGCATGATTTTGTAATCGATACACTATTTGGTGATGGAGGGTTGCAATCTTGGATGTAGGTGTTTGTTCTGCTCCTTGGAGCTGGATCTGGACTTTAAGGGTAGTTGGAAGGTTGGGATCCTCGAGAGAGAGATTGAAATTGGGGTAAAAGGTTAAGAGGACACTGCCAGCATGAAGGGTTGTCAAAGCAGTTCCTATGACTGCATGTTGGTACTCCTTGAACCTGGTATCTAGGAGAGCAATCCTAGCTGTAACAGGTAAGCCTTTTCGACCATGAAGAGTGAGAATTAATCGTACACCACCAAGATGGAGGTGAGTGTAGCCTTCTCGTTTCCAGTTGGCGACGAGATCAGAAGGTATTTCCATGGTGACATATTGTTCACTCTGAGAGGCTTGTAAAGCACACTGATCCAATCTAGAAGACTGAATATATTCTTTTGGAAGTGGTCTTTTAGTGGAGATGAGAGTGCGAATACTTCTAGTGAAAGAAGACTTTTGTTTATAGAGGTTGTAAGGACTCATGAGGGGAAACTGGGACTCAGTGACTTGAGCAGATTCTGGAATATATGAATATTCAACAAGATTCTCGATTTTGGAGGTTATGTGTTTAGAGCATGATTTAGGGAGAGAGAGAGTAGAGGAAAGAGAAATAGGAGATGAAGATAGAAGCTATACCCCCAATGGAAGCTACCTACCTAACCTTGTGATCTAAACTTGCATAGTTTGTTGAAAAATGCCTCCTTAGCACTGGACAAGGATCTAGTTGATGAAGCTTGAGATGCAGCTGCAGTACTCATGGTTGCTTATAAGCAACAAATTGAAATGCTATACAACAAACATGTCAAGTTCCAAGAATTCAAGAACAGGGAACTCGTTCTCAAAGTTACAATGGATGATAAGAAAAATGTCAATGATTGAAAGATAGTGGAAAAGTGGGAAGGTCCATACCAAATCAGGAAGGCACTTGGCAAAAGAGCCTACAAGCTTCAAACGCTTGATGGGAAAAGAGTCCCTACTACTTGGAATGTCATTCACTTGAAGAAGTTCTACACCTAGGAAAGAAATTTACTGGGTACCTCCTTGTCTCCTTTAATTCCTAGTATCAGTCCACTAATTTTTTTGTTTGCCTTTTATTTTAAGTGCCATTTTCATTTCCCTAAAAGCTATGACAATGTGGATATCAATGTTATTTCGAGCTTTATGCTTAGATTATCAATGAAAGAGGATATTTAGGAAAGCCCTCTATATTTTCTAAAGCACCACCGTGTTATCAAAATTACAGCTCCTTATGAATTTAAAAGAAAATAACTTCCAAGCAAAAACTATTCCATATAAGCTATAGAAAAATTATTCCATATGAGCTTAAGTAAAATAATTCTCCTGAAAAAATTATTCCATATTAAGCTAAAGGAAAATAATTCCTCCGCAAGAATTTTTCGGCTTAAGGAAAATAATTCCTCAATAAGAATTATTCCGATCTTAAGAAAAATAAATCCCCAAAAGAATTATAATGTGCTTAATGAAAATAATTTTTGAACAAGAATTATTCCAAGCTTAAGAAAAATAATTCAGTGGCATGAAGTATTCCATAAATAATTATTCCTTAAAATATAAAAGATCACAATCCCTCTGCAGGAAGTATTCCATAAATAATTCTTCCAAAGCACAATTATTTCCTATGAACATAAGTAAATTATAATCCCCAAAAGAGCTCAATGGCTCAATGATTCACTCTAAGGGAATAATTCTCTGGCAATATTAACCCCTTAAAAGTTTCAAAGACTAAATCCCTAAATCACCAAAGATTCTGCGTAAACTTAAATTTCTCGAAGAGTTTTAAGACATAAACATATGTTCTTCGTCTATCTTATCTTTATCTTTATCTTGGCTTTCCAGCTCTATTTAAGAGCTCTTCGGTCCTTGTAAAATTCAGATTGCCATCAATGTATACAGACGAAGAACATCTGTATAGGGCATAAACATTTGTTTGAATTTCATGCATGTTGGCGTAATGAAGAGGTTTCTTACTAGTTTGGAGGATATCAAATCCGATGAGGAGATCTTTGTCTGGTAAATTTGAACCAACAATCTTTTGCCAAATGATACAGTTGGGGAAGAACTGGATACCAATGGGTTTTTTGGTAATGAGAGAAGTTTCAAAAACTTTTCCATTTGCAGCTCTGAAGTATTCGGTATGGTTGTCCCAATAGTCTGGAGGAAGGATTTTAAGATTGAGCATACTGCATTGTGTGCCAGTATGAAGGAAACCAATAACTGAGTCACGTTTATGAAATTTAGAAGGGATGACTGAAATTTTTACTGATGGACCAAGAAGTGTGGGGTGAATGTTGTTAATCTCTTGAATAGTGGAGATCACATAAATGTCATCTGGATCTAAGTCTTTTGAATCAGCAAGGATAAATGCTGTATGATCATCTTTCTCTGACTGTTATGAGAAAATGGATTCAACTTCTTCATTGTCAGAAAGGATAGAAGATTGTTGTAGGTGCTGAATGAGATGAACAGTTTTGACCGACTTATTTGGGCAGTTGTGGGCAAAATGTCCGCGCTTTTTGCAAATAAAACATCGATTGTGTTTCTTCTATCTGGACTGGGAAGGATCCTTTTTTCTGAAGTATCTGTAAGGCTTCTTTGGTTTTTTGGAAGAGGATTTGTGGAAATGTTTCTGGAAGAGCTTCTTTTTGGTAGTTGGACAAGTGCACTTTTTGTCATCTTTGCACTACTTTTGTTAAAGTCCTTGTGAGTGTGCTTTACTTTTTTCTGAAATACCGAAAATGTTTTTTGGAGGATGATTTTTTGTGGAAGTGTTTCTGAAAATGTTTTTTCTTTTAGTTCTGGTTTCCAGCCGATATACACTTATCCACCAAATACCAAATCCGAAATTCATTTTAAAAACAGTTTTTCACAATGGTATCATTAGTAATTTGAATAATCTTATTTGATCTCCTAGAAGAAGATTCTTTCACCATGGAAACAAACACATCTTCAGCTTCTACATCATCCTCATCTCATATTTCTCTTTCTTCTACTCTGTCTCTCCCCAAATCATGCTCTAAACACATAGCCTCCAAAATTAAGAATCTTGTTGAATATTCTTATATTCTAGAATCTGCTCAAGTCACTGAGTCCCAGTTTCCCCTCATGAGTCCTTATAATCTCTACAAACAGAAAACTTCTTTCACTAGAAGTATTCGAACTCTCATCTCTACTAAAAGACCACACAGAGTGAACAATATGTCACTATGGAAATACCTTCAGATCTCGTCACCAACTGGAAACGAGAAGGATACACACACCTCCATCTTGGTGGTGTACGATTAATTCTCACTCTTCATGGTCGAAAAGGCTTACCTGTTACAGCTATAATTGCTCTCCTAGATACCAGGTTCAAGGAGTACCAACACGCTGTTATAGGAACTGTTCTGACAACCCTTCATGCTGGCAGTGTCTTATTAACCTTTTACCCCAATTTCTACCTCTCTCTTGAGGATCCCAATCTTCCAACAACCCTTAAAGTCCATATCCAGCTCTAAGGAGCAGAACAAACACCCACATCCAAGATTGCAACCCTCCATCATCAAATAGTGTATCATTACAAAATCATGCACTAGATCTTCCTACACCATACACAACTTCTGATGCTTTGATGATATTGGCGAATACAGACACAATTCCAACCATCATCCAAATCTCCAAACAAATTCAGAAACAAGATCTGCTCAAACTCATGCCTCTTGAATGGCTAACCAACTATGAGCATTTTCACCAAAATTCTAAACCAGTCCAAACCACAGAAGCTACATTTGACAGACGCCCAAATGGTCAAATCAAACTGACTTTTCAAACTCCTGACACTAAGCCCATTCCAGACAGTCCACAGCTTTCTTATACTGCTATGATCACAGCAGTTCAAACTGGTCAAGAAAAGAAACTTCCTATTCATGGTTTTTCATCAGAAGGGTATCCAGTATATCCTGATAAAATTAATGGTCATTTTCTATGGGATGTTCCTGAAGCCCATATGTGCAATCCGGATTGTCCTTGTTTGGATGATACAGATGTTGATGAAGAATTGGAAGTCATGCGGCGAAAGAAAAAGAAGAAGAAAAAATCTTCTTATCGTCCACCACCTTGCAAATCCTTTCTTCCACAACCTCCACCGGATCCAAAACCTCATGTTCACCCAATCAGGTCATGTCTTATGTTTTCAAGTCATTCCTATGAGGAATCCTTTCCTCCCCTTGAAAAACAGACAGTCCCACAAACCCGTGTTACCTCAAAACCTTTTGTTCAATCTCCGATTATAGCCTCTAGGCAACCTGAAGAACCAAAACAATATGAAGTTGTTTTGAATTGGCAAACCAAAAATGCCAATGCTCAAAATCATACTCTTCAACAACTCGGTAAGAAAATTGACCGTGTTGCCACTCAAGTCTCCCAGATTGAAACTAAAGTTGATTCAATCAGCAGTCGTTTAGATCAGATGTATATACATCTTCATGATCAGATTTCTGAACTAGACACCGATCTCAGACGAATGATTAACAATCATATATAGGGTCCAGAGTTTAATAAAAAAGAAGCCGAGATCAGAAAACTCAAAGCTGAATTATCCAGAATTGATGCTGAAAAGACTCGACCTTCTCTTTTTACTCAACCACAACCTACACCAGTATCTCCTCCAATCTTTGAAACCTATGCACCTTTCTACACACCATCCCGACCTCAACAACCTGTTTATAATCAGTTCTTTGGTTTCTCTCACCTTCAACCAACTCCCCAACCATCTTCACCCAAAAAACCACGATCTAAAGTCAAAATCTCCGAACCACGTCCAAAGGTCACATCCTCTTCCTCTACATCCACAATCCCTCCAGAAGAATCACCACAAGACCATTCTGAGCCTCTTAAAAAAGATAAAGGCCCAATGGACCAATATCATTATCATACTGTCCAGATCCAATCTTCAGATTCCTCTAACTCTTCTGAGCCTGAAACACATAATTCATCTTCGTCCTCCTCTTATGACTCATCAAACGCCTCCACTAACTATGAGTTTGAATATGCTGACATTACAGGCATATTAATGGCCACTGAAACTGCAGATCCAAGTGCCTCTACTCCAACACCTATTGTTGATGACAATCCTTCTGACCAAGCTCCTCAAACAGACCCAGTACCACCACCAGTTCATGAACACTCAACAAAACCATCTTCAGCATCTTGGTTTACATTTGATGACATTCCCCATCATAAATGGGCTGCTCGACTTCAAGAATTTGCTGCTTGGATTGATCTCCAAGGTACCAAGCCTAATGCTCAACCTCAAGCCGTTCTTCGTGAATTCATGGCCCGCTCCACGGGTTCTTTACGAGACTGGCTAGAAAGCTTAGGAGAATATAGACAGCTCCAATTCATGGAATCTCCGATTGGTACAGGCCTCAATCTCATTCATGAGCAATTTATCAGTGAAAAAACTGCTTCCACTGAAGCAGACAGAAAAGAATACCATCAGATGAAATGATGTTCTCTTAAAAGACATCTTCTGGATGCTCATTACAAAAGAATGAGTATTTTATTCTACAAGCTAAATGGGTTCAATGAGCCATCTCTTAAACATGTCTTCATTGCCTCTCTTCCTCCTGAGTTACAACCCGATCTTCAAAGAAAACTCACAGCCACAAATATGAACATAGCTGATATCTCTCTGGGAAAGATTTTTCAAATGGCCATGTTATCTCTTGATAAGATCTGTGAACAGAAAGAATTCTTCAAAGATCTAATGGAAGACAAAAACCCTTCTCTAAAGCGTGTACAAAACCTCATCTCAAGATAGAGTGTAAAGATGAAAAGAAGTGTATTTGTTCGCCTAAAAAGAAAAAAACATTTTCAGAAACACTTCCACAACAAATCATGCTCCAAAAAACCTTTTCGGTATTTCAGAAAGAAAGATGTTTCTCAGTACCGAAAGAAAAAATCCAACCGTTGTTTCATTTGCAAGAAACGCGATCACTTTGCCCGACATTGTCCTCACAAATCGGCCAAAGCTGTTCGTCTTATCCAACATCTTCAACATTCTTCCCTGTTATCTGAGAATGAGGATGTCGCATCAAATTTTTCAGAATAGTCAACACAAGATGACCAAACTGCCTTTCTTATCGCCGAATCTTCTGATTCTGAAGATATTTCAGTCATCTCTACAGTTCAGACTGAGTAATGAAACTCTTCGGCAAGTTTTTCATAAACCAGACCTCACTGGATGATTAGTCAAACTTCTGTTGATCTTAGCTAGTTCGATATTGTCTATTGCCCATGAGCATTTATTAAAGCTCAGGCCTTGGCAGACTTCATGCACAAATTTTCACCTTTTGATGTTATGACAATCGATATGATAAGCAACAGTTTCAAGTGTTAATCCATAAAAATAAGATTTAATCATGATCATCAATTAGAGGGTATGAGTTGATGGAGTGGTCAACAGTAAAGAGCGAGGTGTTGGAATTGTAAAATATTCTCCCAAGAATAATGAGATTTCTTCTTGTATATTATTTGAATTTGACGTAATCTGTGTGGGTTTAGACACAACATGTCGTTGGGAATCTGTGTGGGTTTCTCAATTGGTTGTCAATTATATTTTTGCTAAAAAGAAGCATAAGGAGGCCTATGTAAGGCTGAGTTTAGAAGATGATCAAGAATTTTGAATCAGCCAAATTTATGTTGATCACTCAATCTGAGAACTATAAAACAGATGCCTTAACCTTATTTGCAATGACTCAAATTGCAAGAGTACTGAGGACAATTCATATTCAACTCTTTATAACAAAGATTATCGATAAAAAGGAACAAACTTTCTCAAGATTCAACAAATTCCCTCCTAGACGGATTTAATTCGAATATATATTGAGATCACAAGATTGAAGCTCCTAAGCTTTAGTATAAAAAATCAACTCGATCATCTGATCACAATATTAAAGCTCGTAAGCTTCAGTACAAATCAACTTGATACTACCTAATTAATGGTGTGTTCTACAAACGAGGATATACATTACCTTATTTTAGTGCGTGATACTTGAGATGGTAATTATGTACTTAAGGAAATCCATGAAGGCATTTCTATTAGTCACTCTAGAGAAAAAGTTATAACCTCGTATTTTGCTCAATGAGAACTTGATCTTATTTGATCAATGCCGATAGGCCATGGTTAGGCAAAATATGCAATTATACCAATCAATTATGTCACTAAATGGGTCAGGGCTGAGCCACTAGCCACAATCACATATAAACACAACTAACTATGTCAAGTACAATATCTTTTACTGTTATGGTATACCTCGGGGTCATCATAATTGATAATGACAAAACATTTGATAGTGAAAACATCAGAACACTCTGCAATAAGTTACATTTCAAATTACTATTTACATCTCCTACACAACCAATAGTCAATAAAGTTGAAGCAACCAATGAGGCAATGAAGAAAACTCTTAAATCCTATTTAGGAGCTTAACAATGAGCTTAGGTTGATGAGCTTCCTAAAGTACTTTGGGCTTATTGTACAACTAATAGACTGATTCCTGGTGAAACTTCTTTTTTCTTCAGAGATTGGATTTCCTTCTCATCAAACATAGCATTATTCAGAGGATGAAAATCATTAGGTTTTATATGCAAGTTTTGGCCTCTTTGAAGAAAATTGGGAAAGACCCTAGCTTCATAAAACAACTAATTAGCAATATTTAAATAGATAATATAACAAAACCATTCACACCTAAGCTTTTTTTGGAGGAGACCTAGTGCTATACCAAACCACTCTCAATATAAGCAAGTACAAAACAAGGACCCTATAAAATGCTGCTCAAAATTGGTTTGCCATAGAAGTTGTCAACTTGATGGCCCTAATGGTAATAAGGTTAGGAAAAATTAAAATGCTTTGCAAATACTACCTTTACTTGACCTTAACATTAACCATTATTGTTCTCTTTATGATGAAGCTCTCCTAATCAGGAGCTTTTTCAAATTAAGTATTTTCAAATAGAGAGCTTTTTCAAATGAAGCTCTCTATTTATTTCTTGTAGCCCTTTCATAGGCATAGTTTTATTTCTTATAGCATTTTCCAGCATGGTTTTATTTTTTGTAGCCCTTTTGTAGCATAATTTGATTTCTTGTATATTTTCTTCCTTTATATGCATACTTCAAAATGACGAGATACACATGAAACAAAATATTTTCTCAATTGTCTTACATAGCAAGGTTGTTGAGTTTAAATAGACTAATAGAAACTCAATATCCTAAAAATACAAATGGAAACATTGGAGCAACCCTCCAACCATAGGTCTGTCAAAAGATGCTTCAAAAGTCTTCACCATTATTAATGCTAGTCATTGACAAACTTAATGCTAGCCCACCATCATTGATGGTAGACTTACATAACACACTGACAAACTTGAAACAAAACATATAAATGAAGTTGAATAAACAAAGGAGTGGTTGGAATTCCCAAGCCTGAACAAGATGTAATAAATTGGTCATAACAACTTCTAGAGAACTCCAAATCCAGCTCTGTAAATTGGTTTGGAAAGCTAACTTAATTAACTTTCCAATGATATATAGCTTGTACATTAGTTCCAGTTCAATCAATACCAATTTTATTCCAAATTTACCCTTTATGCACCCAAATTATGTATTTGGCTGCCCAACAACTTGAATAATGCCCAAAATGCTTTGTCTTCTCTCCGAGCCCAATTCATCTTGTCTTGCGTCTTGAATTGTATTTTCAGTCCATATTTTCTCAATTAATCCATTTAAAACAGCTTGCATCTCACTTGCTTTAATGGTATTCTCTTGATGGTTCTCATCACTTTGCTTCTCATTTTCATTACTTGAATTTCTCCTCAACCTTGGCTTTCACATCTGTCATGTCTTTTTTTACTTGCTCAAGACGAAGGTTGACTCTACTCCCTACTTGAGAACTAATCAAGTTAGATTTCTATATCGCAATCCTCCAGGATTGTCAATTTATTGAGCTCATAAGCTCTTTTTTTTCCTCATATATGCTTTGGTAAAATGCACCACATGACGGGTGTGCTCGAAGTGTTCACCTTTTTTGTGTCCTCTCCCGCCAAATTGGGCGGTTATGGATGGAACAAGGAAAGATCTTTGTGATAGAGCCTAAACTATATTAGATGTTTGTCTTGAACTTCCATCTCTTTTTTTATCCTTTTGGCCTCTCTGATGATGAGATCTTTCTTTAGTTTACCAAAACGCCTGATCCCATGGCTCCTATTCACAAATTCTAGTAATAGATAACATCTTTTCTCCTCTTTTGAGCACCTTGTAATGGTCTGGCCTCGTGTAAGTCCATCATTCTACATGCATGAAAAATCTCAATTCTCAAGAGTTCTTTGTATGACTTACGATGCAGTAGCGCTCTCTTGATGTTCATTGAAACGTGTGGTGACACCTTTGGCTGATCACCCTATAAAGCTACATGGCACATAAAATATATAGATATTTATATATATTTCACAGCTAGTTAGAATCAGGCCTAATTGTCTAAATATATTTGGTACTCCATAAATCTATTTCTCTGTAACAAATTGCCCCCAATTCCCTGAGCTCCAAAACCACTGATCCTTAAAGTCTTTTTCTATAGTCAATAGGTTTTGGACTAGCCTTTTCATTTTGGACCATGTTGACAAGTGAAACCAGACCTCATGTTCTTTAAGATTATCCTTGAGCTTGAAAAATCTCTCTAAAGCATGGGCTTGGGTATACTAGCTCTCGCTAATATCACACGTAAACCTCCTAATATTCTCCAAGCATTCAATGCTAATTTACTTGCGGCAAAGTCTAATCAGGTCAACATTTTTTCAAAGTAAGGCTGCATAGGTAACCTAAGCACACAATCTAAGAACTTCGTATACATTGATGAGAACCATGTTGATAAAGCTTTACAAGATCCATTGAGTATCCATGGAGGTCCAATGACAAGGTCAAGAACCAAAAAAATAAAGGGAGCATTAAATGGATTAATTGAGCACATCTCAAATTCATGCCTTGCGCAAGGCACTAGACCTTTTTTCAACATAGAAAGCTTAACAAGCCCATTGAGAATTTGTGGGCTCAATGAGGCCTTGTTTTAGCAATTGGGCACATTCTTGTTGGGAGTGACCTGCATGAAGAACAAAGAAGGCCATATCAAATTAGGAAGAAAAGGAAAGAAAATCTTTGTTTCATAATCTGTTTTGGAAAATATCTTTTATTTCCTATTTACTTTAGGATCTTTTATTTCTATTTTACTTTAGGTTATATTTCGAAATAAGAAAAACCTTATTACGAATTTCTGAACTGAGTTTATTATAATAATGAGAGCTTTTCTCTTTGTGGCAATCTTTCTTGATTTATCATTCACAACCTTTCTCTTCTTTCTTGAGTGTGGTGTCAACCCTAGATTTGTTATACCATTGGTTCTTATCTCTATTTTATGATTGTTTGAATCTGAATTAAAACAATCCTTAGCAAAAGAACCTCATTGAGTGTAGGGTCTCACTTACCTTTGCGAGGTTCACATCAATTGGCATCAGAGCTTATGTTTTAAATCATGTTTGATCTTTTTTGAACTTATTTAGTTTCTCTAATTCCGCATAATCGTGTTTCTTAATTTTTATTTAAATCCATAAACCTATCTTTTATAGTTCTTCGTTTCCCCAAGTTAATGCTCCCTAATTCTCTGGACTCTCCTTGAATGGTATTCACCACTCACGTGGTGACGAAAACAACTAAAAAATCTGTGTACTTTTCACAAATTAAACAGAATGCTAGAACAAGAAGCCAACCTATTCACTACAGTCTTCATAGTTCATAGACCTTACTTCCAGCACCCAGAAACAAGAGACTTCTGGACACAAGATATGGCCTATGAATGAAAAACTTATCCTCATCCTTATACACTCATCCATGATACATATGTTACCACTGTTCTCGAGTCATACCTCATGGAACTCAACAATGTTCAGCCACCTGCCATAAACATCCACCACACCTTTGTTGGACCGGCACACCTTGTACTCCAGGTTCCAGTTCAAGTCCTCAAGGAATCCTTGTCATGGAACAATGCCCTGACTACACTAACATCTTATTCCAAGACACTCAAGATCCATGGGAAGATTTTTAGTCTCTTCTCCATACTGAAAATCCCCATTACACTGTCACACACCCGGACCCTCCTGCTACATCAGCCCCAAAAGAGATGACTAATGCTAATGAAGAAGCCTATCTACAAGCTGAAGCTTATCTTGATCACAGACAAATCCGTCATGTCAAACGCTAATATGAGAAAGAAACTGGCGATATGTCTCCATCACACTACCCATCCACTCCATGATTGCAGACACGCATGGGAATCTTTAGCTTTTGCTTTTTTAAAGTTTGCTTTAATAATTAGACAAGGGTCCTATCTTGTCTAAAGTGTGTTTTCTACTTTGCCTTTTTATTTTGGGGCTGAGTTAGGCCCGGCCCAAGTTGGTATCAGAGCCAAGGCCCGAGGGCGAGGGTAGAGTGAATGATAAGCTCTTATCCCACATCACTGGCAAGCCAAAGCTCCTGGTTGCTTATAAGCCCTGGGCAGTCCTCACCCTTTGAGAGCTCTTTTGGGGCTGAATTAGGCCTGGCCCAAGTTGGTATCAGAACCACACATCCCACACAGAAGTGGTATCATTTATAATTTTAAGTAATATTATTTGATCTCCTAGAAGAAGATTAACGAAACATGGAAGCAACTTCATCTTCAATCTCAACTCCATCATCTTCCTCTCATATTTCTCTTTCCTCTACTCTATCTCTTCCGAAATCATGTTCCAAACACAGCCTCCAAAATTGAAAACCTTATTGAATATTCCTATATCCCCGAGTCTGCCCAAATTAATGAATCTCAGTTTCCCATCATGAGCCCTTACAATCTCTACAAACAAAAAACTTCTTTCACTAGAAGTATTCGAACCCTGATCTCCACCAAAAGACTACTCCCAAAAGAATACATCCAATCTTCTATACTAGATCAATTTGCTTTAAAAGCCTCTCAAAGTGAGCAGTATATCACTTTGGAAATACCCCCAGATCTCATTGCAAATTGGAAACGAGACGGGTATACGCATCTCCACCTTGACGGTGTACAATTAATCCTAACCCTCTATGGCAGAAAAGGTTTACCTGTTACGGCCAGGATTGCTCTGTTAGACACCAGGTTCAAACAGTACCAACATCCTGTTATAGGAACCGTCCTGACCACACTCCATGCTGGCAGTGTCTTGTTAACATTTTACCCAAATTTTAACCTCTCTCTTGAGGATCCTAACCTTCCCACTACCCTTAAGGTCCAAATCCAGCTGCAAGGAGCAGAACAAACACCCACATCAAAAATAGCAACACTTCATCACCAAATAGTGTATCGATTACAGAATCATGCACTCGATCTTCCCACACCACATACCACATCTGATGCCTTAATGATCCTAGCAGACACAGACACAATTCCAACCATCATCCAAATTCCCAAAAAAATCTAGAAACAAGAATTGCTCAAACTTATGCCTCTTGAATGGTTGACCAACTATGAGCATTTCCACCAAAACTCTGAACCAGTTCAAACAACAGAAGCCACGTTTGAAAGACGACAAAATGGTCAAGTCAAACTATCTTTTCAAACACCTGAAACCAAGCTTGTTTCATCCACTTCACAGCTTTCCTACACTGCTATGATAACAGCAGTTCAAACTGGTCAAGAAAAGAAACTTCCCATTCACGGTTTCTCATCAGAAGGATATCTAGTATATCCAGACAAAATCAATGGTCATTTTCTATGGGATGTTCCTGAAGCCCATATGTGCAATCTAGATTGTCCTTGCTTGGATGACATGGATGTTGATGATGAACTAGAAGTTATGAGGAGAAAAAAAAAAAAGAAGAAAAAACCTTCTCATCCAAAAACATCTTGCAAATCCTTTTCTCCACAACCTCCACCAGATCCCAAACCTCCTTCCTATTCACCAAATAAGATCATGCATAATGTTTTCAAGCCAATCTTATGAGGAATCATTTCTTCATATTGAAAAACAGACAGACACACAAACCAGAGTTATCTCAAAACCTTTTGTCCAATCCCCAGTTACAGCCTCTGGGCAGCCTGAAGAACCAAAACAGTATGAAGCTGTTTTAAATTGGCAAACCAAAAATGACAATGCTCAGAATCAAACTCTTTCAACAACTCAGTAAGAAAATTGAACGAGTTGCCAGTCAAGTGTCTCAGACTGAAACTACAGTTGATTCCATCAGCAATCGTCTTGATTAGATGTACATCCATTTACAAGATCGTATCTCTGAGCTAGACACCGATCTCAGACGAATGATCAACAACCACATCTGGGGTCCAAAGTTTAATAAAAAAGAAGCAGAGATCAGAAAGCTCAAAGCTAAATTGTCAAGAATTGATGCTGAAAAGACTCGACCCTCCCTTTTTACTCAAACACAAACCCCACCAGTACCTCCTCCTATCTTTGAAACTTATGCACCTTTCTGCACACCATCCAGACCTCAACAACCTGTTTACAATAAGTTCTTTGGATTCTCACACCTTCAACCAAATCCTCAACCAAAGCCATCTTCACCCAAAAAATCAAAATCCAAAGTCAAGATCTCAGAACCAAAGCCAAAGGCCACTTCGTCTTCATCTGTTCCTCTGGTACCACTAGAAGATTCACCAAAAGTAACTCCTGAACCTCCCAAAAAAGACAAAGGCCCAATGGATCAGTATCATTATCATACTATCCAAAACACATTTTCTAACTCCTCCGAGCCAGAAACAGTCTATGAGTCCAACCCATCAGAGTCTAATGGATCAGTATCATTCATGAACAATTCATCGGTGAAACAACTGCCTCCACTGATGCAGACAGAAAAGAGTATCGTCAGATGAAATGCTGCTCGCTTAAAAGACACCTTTTCGAATCTCATTACAAAAGGATGAGTATTCTATTTTATAAGCTGAATGGGTTCAACGAGCCATCTCTCAAACATGTCTTCATAGCCTCTCTTCCTTAAATAAGTAATTTAATTAAACAAATTTTAAGCCAATGCATTGTATCCGATTTATTTTTGACTCACTTATTAAATGAGTCCTAAACGAATCAATGTCCTCAAATCTATATTCAATTCGTTTAATTAGCAAATTGAATCAAATTCACCCATTTATTAAAGGAACCATTTTTTTCAAATCGAAACCTAGTTAATTTGCATCGAATTGAATCGCATAAAACGAATCTTGACCTAGATTGCCACCCCTATCGGAGACCCAGTCAGTCAATAGATCACCTGTAATATTTGGTGGCCTACCCATAAATATTTCACCTCTAATCCTATTAACTCGACCAATTATCCAATTAAGGTACTATTTCTCACAATAAATGTCAATAGGTGCACACAATACAACTAGCTATTTGGTCATATTAGTAAGGGTAACTACAAACAATGAACCTTAAATATAGTTTTTAATCTTTCAGTATAAATCTTCAATAATCTATCAATAAAATGCTTTGCTGAGACCTTTAATTGGAAAATCTTTACAAATATTTTTAAGGAAAATAATTTATGGAAAGACAAGTGCTTTTAAGTCATTATGAAAACAAATTTAAGAAAACATTTTAAATAACCTTTTAACCAAAATTAACTTATTATCATGAACTATAATAGTAAAATAACTTCTAAACCATAAAATGTCAATCCATATGAACAAAATTATTCTAAGCAATCAATATTATGCAGGAATTCACTTATCTCGATTCGTACTATGAGCTCACCCGCACCTTATAATCACCGAAATAACATACCAATATCATTATTAATTCTTAACTTAACAGTGACCTCAATATCTCAAAATTCTTAGATACGAAATTACCAATCCATCTAGATGATTAAAGTTCCAATCACCCTATACATTCTGAAACTAATCCAATGATACGCAAAGATTCTATTCAAACATGTGGGATTTCATATGAAAATACCTCATAATTGAAAGAGTTATAAATTTATTAAAAATACTTTATTTCAAGATGAATAAAACTATATTTATTCAATATGAAAATAGTTATATTTGAATTTTCATAACTACATACAACTCCAAGAAGCTTAGAGATAAAGATATGAGATTTCTTTCACAAAAAGAAAGGTATAGAAACAAAATTTAATTTCACAAATCAAAAACCTATCCTAAGGTCACTTGACTGCCAAACTTTTAAATATGAAAAATTTTCAAATGAAGATGTTAAGATTAGATTCTTTCCATTTTATCTAAAAGGTATAGCTTGCTCTTGGTTCAATACATTGCCTACTAATAGTATCACATTATAGGGGGAAAATGGTAACTAAATTTTTAAATAAATACTTCTTAGTGCATAAAACCAATGCTATTTGCAAGAAAATCTTAAAGATTATTTAGAGAGAAGACGAGCAATTTTTTTAAGCATGGGAGTGATTTAATAGGCTACTCTTGAACTCGTGGATGAGAAACAGATAATTCACAATAACAAAACCAATCATTCAAGAATGCGAGAAAAATCAAGGGAGTAAACAAAGTCCATGTTAATGAATTATGATCGAACATCAAGAAAGCCAAAGCAACAGTTGAAGGACTTTCTCACCAAATAACATCATTAATCACTACCAAATCAATAGAGCCATAAGCCTACAATCAATTTCACTCATACCTAGATCAAACAAATGCCATAAATGTGATGAGAAAGTAGCCAACTTACAATTCTGGATGGAGAGACCACCCCAACTTTTCATGATCTCAAGGACTCCAACAAAAAGGAACAACATTTCTAGCTCCACCAATAAAACTAGTAAATCAAGCTCCCCAAGGTTCTCAACCACTATTTAGACAATACAATCAGAATCAGAACTATGGGAAGAGGCGCTCCAAAATTTTAAAAGTTTGACTCATTTTGTGATGGAACAACAAAATCGCACTATTGATGAGCTGTGAAATGAGATGAGAGTTAGCGTCAATTCACAATATGTTCTAGTAGCATGAAGAGGTCAAAGCCATCATGACCTTGCGAAAAGGCAAAGAAGTCGACAAAAAAGTAGAGATGCCGGTGAAAAAGACAACTTAAGTTGTACTTGTAGACTCTGAGGACTCGTTACCAAAGGAGAAAGAAGAAAGCAGCCCACAAGAATACATTCCCAAAGCTCCTTTGCCTCAGAGGTTATTTAAAGCAAAAAAGTAAAATACTACAGGTGAGATTATGGAGATTTTTAAGTAGGTGTGTTAACATCCCTTTACTTGATGACCTTTGCACTAAAAAGAGAAGAATTCATGTTCAAAAGAAGGCATTTTTTAATAAAGAACATTAGTTCCATACTCTAATAGAAAACTCTTTGAAAATATAAAGATGGCTCCCCTACCATCTCATGTAGTATAAGTAAACACGAAATCGAAAATGCTTTGTTAGACTTAGGAGCTAGTGTAAATCTTTTACCTTACTCAGTATATGTGAAACTTGGATTGGGAGAATTACACCCAACTCTAGGTGTATTGCAACTTGTATATCAATTTATAAAAGTACCATGCGGTATTGTGGAAAGTGTGCTTAGGATTCAAAGAAGCACATCTTTATTGTTCTAGGCTAATCTTTCTTGGCAACTGCTAATGCCCACATTCAATGCATGAATAAAAATACGCAGTTGTCCTTTGACAATATGACTATAAAGTTGAATATTTTTAATATTGTCAAACAACCTCAAAATAGAGACGATGGAATTGTTGATGTTGATTTAACTTTAATGATCCTTTACAAATATGTTTAACTTTGGTTTGAATTTTGATATTGAAATATCAGTTGACCAAGTCAATGCCTTACTCAATTCATCACCATCGATAGATACCAATAAATGAAAATTAAGAATAAAGCAACTGGCATCACCAAGGAAGAAACTCAGCCTATCATCAGAATCATCACCAAAACTCAAGTTCAAACTGTTACCCGATAATTTGGAGTATGCATTCTTAGGAGACAAAAACACTTTGCTAGTGATCATTAAATCCTCTCTTGATGACAATCAAAAGAGTAAGTTGTTAGATGTTTTAAGAGAGCACAAAAAGTCATTCAAATGGACCATAACCAACATAAAATGTATAAACCCAGTAGACTGCATGCATTATATTCATCTTGACGAAAATGCTAAACCTACTAAAGAAATGCAACGTCAGTTAAACCTTAATATGCAAGAAGTTGCTAGAGCTGAAGTCCTTGAACTATTGGACGCAAGTATAATTTACTCCATTTCGGATGGTTCATGCGTTAAACTTACGAAAGTTGTCCCAAAAAGTTAGGAGTCTATCATAGTAGTTACCAATGCTGATAATGAATTAATACCCATTAGAGTAACTACAAGATGACCCGTATGCATTGGTTATGTTCCTTTATCATTTAATCAATCAAATGCTTGATAGATTAGCGGATTATGAATTTTATTACTTTCTAGATGCTTAATCAAGATATGCCTAGATTTCTATAGCACTAAAAGACCAAGAGAAAACCACTTTCACTTGCCGTTTTAGCACTTTTACATATAGAAGAATGCCATTTGGGGTATGCAATGCACTTGTAATATTTCAATGATACATGCTAAGCATTTCTTCTGATATGGTAGAATTTTTTTTAATGATGCAAATCCTACAATGAAACTTTGAAACCCACACTTAATTTGTAGTTTCAACTTCCTAAGAAAGTTCTAAATAGATTTAAGACAAACAAAACCTTGACCCAATGCTTAAGAAAACATGAACCAGAGGTATAGAAAATGATATTAACGCCACACTCAAGATGTAGATGAGAAGGTGAGTGATAACTCCAGATTTGGAACGCCAAAAGAATGCAAATTCTTGATAAGTTCACTAGTTCTCAAATAACATTAATCTCTAATTATCTTATATGGCAAGGTTGCTGAGTTTAAATAGGCAAAAAGAAACCCAAGATCCAAAAAATACAAATGGAAACATTGAAACAACCTAACCCCCATTATTAATGCTAATCATTGACAAACTTAATGCTAGCCTACCATAATTAATGTTATCATTGACAAACTTAATGCTAACCCACCATCATTGATGGTAGACTTACCTAACACATTGACAAACTTGAAACAAAACAAATAAATGAAGTTGAATAAACAAAGGAGTCGTTGGAATTCCAAAGCCTGAATAAGCTATAATAAATTGGTCATAACTCCTTCTAGAGAACTCCAAATCCAGCTCTATATACTGCATTGGAAAGTTAACTTAATTATCTATTCAACGGAATATAGTTTGCACATTAGTTCTGGCTCAATCAATACCAGTCCTTTTGGCATTGGATCCAAATTGTGTATTTGGCTATCCAATAGCTTGAATAATGCCAACAATGCCTTGTCTTCTCTCCAAGCCCAATTCATGATGTCTTGCAACTTAAATTGCATTTTCAGTCCACATTTTCTCAATTAATCCATTTAAAGCAGCTTGCATCTTTTTGGCAAAGGATGAATGTGCAAATGGATCAATTAATCCATTTAATTGGCAAAGGATGAATGTGCAAAGGATTACTATAGAGATGTATAAAAAAGAATTTGGTCCTGAACTGAGAAAAGTGTTATTTTATTATAAAATAATGTATTGTCCTCGATCACATTATTTCCAATAAACGTATTAAAGTTGACAAAGCCAAGATACATCTAATTTCCAATCTTCCTCCACCTAAAAAAATTAGAGAAGTAAGATCCTTTGTTGGGCATGCTGGTTTTTATAGATATTTCATTAAAGGTTTTAGCAAAATCTCTAGACCCTTATGTGATTTACTTGCTAAGGATATACCTTTTGTCTTTGATGATTCACGTCTTGAAGCATTTTAAAAATTAGAGTAGTTGTTGACCTCATCACCCATCATTCAGCCTCGAAACTGGAACTTACCTTTTGACCTCATGTGTGATGCATTTAATTATGTTTATTCTATCCCTTATGTCATTTAATAAGCATAGTTGAATTACTCAATCATTGAAAAAGAAATGCTAACATTAGTGTTTGCATTAGAAAAATTTTGATCTTGTCTTATAGAATGTAAAATAATTGTGTTTATAGATCATGTTTCTCTTAATATCTTCTTACAGAGAAAGATGCAAAGGCCAGACTAATTTGATGGGTGTTACTTTTGCAGGAATTGAACCTTGAGTTCAAATATAAGAAAGGCACAAAAAATCTAGTGGCAGATCATCTTTCTAGCCTCAATTTTGACACAATTCTAAAACTATTACCATTGAATGAATCATTTCTAGATGAACGACTAATAAGTGTAGAAATACTAGCATGGTATGCTGACATAATTAATTATCTTGTTACAGATGAAAATAAAGAATTTCTTTTGAAATGATCTTATCTATTCAAGTACTACTCAAATCAAATAATCAAACGATGCATCCTAGGGAGCAAATTTTAAAAAATCCTTTCATTCTACGATGAACAAGCATGTGGAGACCATTTTAGCGCCAAAAGGATGACTGCTAAAGTTTTATTGGCCAACTTTATTTTGAGATGCTTACACCTTTATTGTTTACGTTATTTTTCCACATGAGGTCATTGAAATTAAGGATCTAAAGAATGGTGTCACTTTTAAAGTTAATGGTAAAAAATTAAAGTCATATCTAGAGTATCAACCACATGAAGAAGACGCCAAAATAAATTTAAGTGACACATCACACCTTAATTGAGTCTCTTCTTTGGGTGATTTGTCATTTCGTTTTGCTAATTGAAATTATTTGATTGTTTCTCACTTAAGTTTAACAGTTGTATTTTCTTATAAAACTTATATTATATGTCATCAGTACTTTAATGAGACAGAACCTCTTCAAACACCTCAATGAACTTATATGTGTAAAGCGTCACATAAGCAACTTGCTCCAAATTTGTAAATTACATCATATTTGGGATTTACGACCACCAATGTCAGTATCCTATTTTGAAGAGGTAAAAAGACAACTCAGAGACATAGAGGGTGGTATCTATGGATTAGAACTTAAGTTAAACTCAATAAGGGGACGATGGTGAGTTAACGTCCTACTTTCTACATTGTGTTTTTATTTTGTTATTTGCTTTCACGTGTTATGTTTTTGCTAGATTGATTCTTTTATTTGGTATGTTGTCATTTGTTACCCCGGTTAAGTGGTGAATAATGGTATTTCATGATATTAAAATCGATTCCTTCAGTTTCCCATAATAACTGACATTCTCAAGCCAAAGTATGGATAGGAACACAATTCTTGTAAAGCTCCACAAGTGATTTCCCTTTCTCCCTTAGAATACGATCCTCACAATCCATAAAACTCGGTTCGAACGCTTGCGACTGCTTATAAGGAATAACATCCCTGTTGACATCCATTGGTTAATCGAAGCCAAAGTACGATTGGCAAGGAAGTTACCTCTCAAATTTGTTGCCTACATGCCTGGTTGCAGGAAAGGAAATTATTCAAGAAAACGAAGAGTTAGACGGCTCTATGTTTCATATCATAAGTGTGCTTGAACAAACTGGAATAAACGACTGTGCACATCTTGAAATGCATTAGGGATGGCTTAAAAGTCATTGGATGACTTCCTTTCAACTTTTGAAATGCATCCCAATGGATACGTATAATGTGCAATTTCCCAGTTATGGCCATTATTTCAAAAGAACATGTAACATACAGTCTCAGGAATTTGACTACAAATGACCCTATTTGCCTGTTTGCCAGTTTATAAGAAAACTAGATGGGAAGCCTATCCTTAACCCATAGAGGGCATTTAAATTATTTTTTGATATAAAACCAAAGGAAGATGCGAGCCACAGTTACAACTACCAGCACATATCATTTTGTTTTGTTCTTTTATCATTTGCATTATTGCTTTTAACGGCATGATTTTATATATATTTACTATTTGTTTTCTTATTGTTCACTTCACGCATCATTTGACAAACACACTACCCCAAATATAGTTGTGTATCAGTGTGTCTATCACTAAGGCCTTTAAAAACGAGCTTCTTTTTCAAACAACTCACAAATACCATGCAACTAAGAATCATTTCATTCTATTCATGGTGAAAAAACTCTTTATTTGTACTCATACTAAAGCCAAATCTTTATTTGATTGGTTAACTAATAGTGATGGTGGTAGTACTAAGAAGTGCAAATTAGATTTTAACTCTTCATTTGTAAATATTTTCTTATGTTGTAACATTTAGCTAGTGTCTTCTAAACTCTGCTTTTTTCCTTTATGACATTAAGGACAATGTCTCATTCTAGTTAAAAGAAGGGAATAGTTGACAATTGTGGAATAACTGATAGTAGTGTTTTTACTAATTTTTTTGAATTTTTAAATCGAAGATAGCTGAATATAGAGTTTAGTTACTTTAGAAACGCATCTTCTTAGTCTTAAAGTTTATTTTAACCCTATAAAAAAAGCATTTTTTTGTGATCTTTTACCATCATAGGGTATGATTACTTCTAAATTTTAGTATTTATATTATCTTTGGCTTTGACTTATGTTACACACCATGTTTGCCACTTTGCATATTGATGTTAGTGACAAATGTGAATTGAGAAATTTGACGAGCGAAATTGATTGAGCTATTTGAAGGAATGTACATGTCATAATGAGTTCCAAATGAGTTTTTGAGCCTAGTATTCTTAGTGAGTAACCGTGTTTGCATAAACAGGTCAATAGTTCTTCTATAAGATCTCTATATTTTCTTTTGAGTCAACCAATTAAAAAAAATTATGTTGTTACATCTGAAAATTCATTGAACTAGTAGATATGAAAGACTTTTTAGAGCCCTAGAATATGACAGAAAGGTCATCTTTGATTTGTTTGAGCATTTTCTAGCCATATATATTGTGAGGTATCCATAGTTACTCCTTTTGAGCCTATTAAAAAAAACATTCTTTGTTAACCTACATCCTATCCCACTCTAATTTAGAGTATTACTTTGTGTTTTATATTTTCCATCACCTATTCATGTTTGAGAAAAATATAGATGATTTTTCAAAAAAGTGGTGCATTACAAAAAAAATTATAATAAAAAATAATAAAATAAAATAAATAAATGAAAGAAAGTGAAAAGCACCTTGTAATTCCCTAATGATATCTATTTCTTCTCAGACATATATTTTATTTTTCATATTATCTATTCTCTGTTAGTCATCTTCCTAACCTAACATTACATCCTAGTAAAAGTCATTCATGATTTTAGGGAGGTATAGTCTAAAGTAGAAGCTGGTAATACGGACTAAAAAATGTGATTATTGTCATTAATCTGATTAGAGAAGCAAACACAATTGCCAAAAAAAAGGATTTCAATTTCGGTTTGAATTTTGCTAGGACTAGCAATAAGCTGGTAGGGGGTTGTTGAGTACTGGAGAGTGTATATTTATAACGAGTAAAATCGTCATTTTACACTCCTAAGTCTCACTAACATCTATACTTTTATGTAATTAAGTCTCTAAGCTTTGATTTTGTGTGTTTTGTTATAACTTGAGTATTATATGTATTTCATGGTCATTTCATGATTAACGAGAAGTTGGATAGTAGAACAAATAACGTTTTTGAGCTCAGAATAGCTAAAAATCTTAAAAAGGATATAAAGGATAAAATTATAATTTTATTTATATTCGCGATCCTAGATGACAGCATCGACACCGTAAACAGTTTCAGAAGCCCTTAAAACCTAAGGAACGATGGAAATCAAGATCAAAATGGACTTCAATTGCATAAAATAAGATTTACAAAAGTTCGAATTTAGTGGAGCCTAGTTGACTTAACATTCACTGATGATGTGGTAGCATGCTATTGGATAGAAAAATGTGCATATGTTACATGTAATACATTGAATTGGTGCTTGCTAACTTTTGTGTATCACATGCCTGATGACGTGTTCCATTCAATTAGAGCTTGCCATATGGTGCAATCTTGTGCATCCAAAATGTATCTATAAATAAGGGACTCCCTTTAAATTTAACAACTTTGAACCTAAATTTGAGCTCCATTTTATGTAATTTTTGCTCTATCTTGTGTTTTTACATATTTTAATATAAAATTATCATTTTACCCCAAGTTCAATATGAGTAGCTAAATTAATTTCAAGCTTTAGTTAAAGGTAAAGCATCAACATGATCCATGGGCTTAATTTGGTAGGTTTATTCACTTCCTCTCTCTGATTTATGTGGATTGTTTTAACTTATCGTTAACAGACAGTAAATCTTGTCAAGATTTTGCACGGTATACTCGTTTCCTAGTGCAAGATTATTACTGTTTGGCATGATTAGCACTTTACAGTATATTTATTAGAGAAAAACTCTCGTTTAGTACTAGTGGTTCGTCTTCACTTACTATTGACAGAGAGTGTATTTAAGTTACTTAGAGGACACTCTTGCTATATTGTCGATAGAAAGATTGTTATCATCTGGCACAATGTGTACTCTACATCATATTTAGCAAAAGATTATTTTCCCTTGGCACAATGAGTGCTTGATACCATATTTACCAGGATGAGACTTATGAGAAGTGGAAAGGTAATATTAAGCTCATGGTGAAGTGTTAAGTGTGAATACAGAGATTTAAGTGTGAACTCCATTACTTCATCTTCAATTCACTCTCGCTAATTTTTTAGCTTAGTATTGCTCAAAAATCACATCCAATTAATTCATAATAGCCTTAGAAAATTAATCCTACACATGATTAAATTTACCTCCTCGTGAGATCGATACTCGTCACCATAAATCTATACTATTCTTAAAGTCAAATGGTGGTGACCAACTCCCTTTAAGGGTAGTGAGTAAAGGAAGACACACTATATTACACTATCCTCCCCCAGGCTCTGATACCAGGACAAACTATATTTCTTTTCAAAATTTGATCTTGATCTCCTAGTATCAGAGCCTGGGGGAGGATAGTGTAATATAGTTTAGAGTTTTATGGTATAAAGACTTATAGTTTGGTGTAGATTTTATTGGTGTGGTGAGTGTTACTTCTAATGCCTTGGTAGCATTTGGTCGTAAGTCCCGATTAGGTTGAAGGGCAGTAAAACCAATTCTTAGCCTTGGATTGTAGCCATACCTGTAGGATTGTAACTAGATTATAGGTTCCTACCCATGGATTTCCTACTCTGTAGAGCATCATCCTTTTCTAGCTCTTCTTCTGGAAGAACTAGTGATTCAAATAATGTTGTGAACTCAGAAGAATTTGTAAACCAAAGATTTCTAAAGAAATGATTTACAAAACAAAAAAACTTGATTTTCTAAAGAGTGACTATGTCATAAAAACTGAAGAACGTGATATAAGCCTTTTGAAACAATTTACTTGTTTTCAGAACAATCTTTAAAGAAATTAAAAGAAAAGAATTTTAATTATGTTCATATCGGCTTAATACAAGTTGGTATAAAACCATTGACCAAAGAAGGTCTTAACACTTCTATACTAGCTATCTTGAGAGATGGGTGATTCATCTCTTTTGATGATTCCTTATTGAGTAGCATAGAATCAAGTCTGTGTAAAGGTCCCATTTCATTCAACTGTTACCCAAACATAACAGTCTCTTTAAAGGATAAAAACATTTTGAAAAGCATGATTTTACAAATTAAAACCCATAACTATCACATGATTGAGGGATCTGTCCCAATTACTTTGATTTTCAAAATTTCATACAAAGCCATGAATTCTGCGTTTAATACGCAACATAGATTTCAGTCAAAAAGAGATGAAACTCTTCTCTTGCAAACTGACTTGTCCAAAGCCAACACAGTTATTCCTAGACCAATCCAATGGAAGGATGTTAACCTTCCTGAAGAATGGATCTTAGAAGAAGCCATTGAACCGGTGATTCCAAAACAACTTGAGCCAAATACAAAGTTACAAAATGTGACCCAGTATTCTGATGGTAGAGTCAAATTATCTTTTAGGAGATCTACATCATCTAGATTCTCTGATAAAGATTCGTGCTCAAGTATTCCTTCACTAGAAAGGAAATTCTCAAAGATTCCTTCTGTCATAAATCAACCTAGATTTTCCACTTCGGATATACCCAGTTCCTCTATTCGTTCCGTTAACTATACCACTAGTGTTCCACGCCCAATCTACACTAGTAGTCAACATGAACAAAGACAGGAAGAGAAGGAACCTTCTCATCCAACTTCTCCTACATTTTCTGCTGTCACAGAAAATGTAATTAGTGTCATTGAAAAGAATTTTGAATTAGATAAAACACTTCTTCACAATGATTTTTATTCTGACGCTAATAAAGAAAAAAGACTTTGGTTTTTCAAACATTTCTTAAAACAAAGGAAAGAAATCCAACAAGTTTATTATGAGTTTACTAATTTACATAAAGTTCATATACTGTTTTTCGACTGGTTTGAGATGTATGCTTCGGATAACAATATTGCTTATCTTTTTAAAGAAACAAATCCCATTACTGTTAGAAAGAAAATCACCGAGTGGAACCTTTCTGATAGTGATAGAACCATAGAATCCGAGCATCCTCCACTTAGGAGCCTAACCATTGATCATGGCGTGCCTCCAGTAGAAATCAAAGCCTCACCCTATAAAATCCATAAACCTAAAGATCCAGAAACCGATTTAGATAGCATTATTCAACAGAATAATTTCTGTAATGCTAATCTAAATACAATAGGAAAACAGTTGACCAGAATAGAAAACCAATTCCAAAAGTCAACCATAGCTATTTCTCCTAGTATTTCAAAGACTGGCTCTGAAAAGAAGCTTAAAGAGCCTATTTTCAAACCTTTTCAGGTTTCGAAAACTAGCCAAAAGCTAGTCCAAGAGTCAAAATCAGATTTTGCTAAAGCCATTAGAGAACAACTAGATAGAATAGAAGCTTCTTCTTCTTCTTCCAGTAAAGTTCAAATAGCTCCTGATAGTGCCCAATCTAGCAAAATTGGTGTACTAGAACAAGACCTAGTATCCATAGCCTCGACGTTGGTGACCAATCATTAGTAATTCCATCATCCTTCACCTCTTTGGAAAAATGAACAATTTTTCATTCACCTTCCTTTCAAACTCAACGAAGACATCAACCCCACCAACGCCTCACACCCGGGTATGTCTCCTTCAGACCTCTTGCTTGCTAAACAAGAATGTTCTCAATTACTTCAACAAGGTCTTATTGAGTCTACTGATTCAGATTGGGCTTGTCAAGCCTTTTATGTTGAAAAACGATCTGAATTAGTTCGTGGAAAAAAGAGATTAGTGATTGACTACCAGCCACTTAATTCCTTTCTAAAAGATGATAAGTTTCCCCTTCCAAAAATTCAAACCTTGTTTGTCCATCTCCAAGGGGCCCGTATCTTCTCTAAGTTTGATTTAAAAGCTGGTTTTTGGCAACTTGGTATTTCACCAAGTGATCGTCACAAAACTGCCTTCTGCATCCCTGATGCCCATTACCAATGGACAGTCATGCCTTTTGGTCTCAAAGTCGCTCCTTCCTTATTTCAAAAAGCCATGACAAAAATCTTCAGCCCTATTCTCCATAATGCATTGGTCTACATTGATGATATTTTGTTGTTTTCCTCTGACCATGAGAGCCACCAGAAGCTCCTTTTGGATTTCTTTCATATTGTGCAGGCACATGGCATCATGCTTTCCGAAAAGAAAAGCAGCATAGGCAAGGAATCTATTGACTTTCTTGGAATGGTGATTAAAGATGGCCAGTATCAGCCTGGTCCCCACATTGCAGTTGAATTATTAAAGTTTTCGGACACAAATCTCAATCGAAAGCAGATACAACAATTTCTTGGGATTGTCAACTATGTCCGTGACTTTATCCCCAAAGTTGCGGTTCACACCAGCCAACTGTCCCGCATGCTCAAAAAGCAGTGCCCTCCATGGGGCCCAGCTCAGACAGAAGCTGTCAAGCAACTAAAGGTGATCGCTCAATCACCTCCTCCTCTCCGAATTCCCACAACTGGACAACGCATCCTCCAGACTGATGCCAGTGATGATTATTGGAGTGCCATTCTTCTTGAAGGCATTAATGGCGTGCGTCATTTCTGTGCACATGCAAGCGGCCAATTCAAAGACTCTGAAAAGAACTACCATGTGATCTACAAGGAAATTCTCGCAGTCAAATATGGGATTAAAAAGTTTGAATTTCATCTCATCAGCCACAAATTCCTCATCAACATGGATAATTCTTCTTTTCCCCGAATCTTTGACTTCAAGAACAAATTGCTACCTGACAAGCAATTACTCAGCCTCAAAACTTGGTTTGCTAAGTATGATTTCACTGTTCAACATATCAAAGGCAACCAAAATCTCATTCCAGACTTCCTCACCCGTCCATCTATAAATAAACCTGCCCTCATCTCTTCAATTCACACCATTCCAGTTATAGCCATGAATCGCCAACTTCCCTTCAAGGCTCTTCACCAGAGAAATTTCCCCATGAACATTTCTTTCCAATCAGCCTCCCAATTACAAGATTTTGCAAAGAAGTTTCTCTATCGGTATTTCTTTAATGTCCAAACTAAAAACCCTGACCGATTTCCTAACCTTTGCATGGAACACTTATTTCCCACAGGTCTCACTCTGTCCTCCCTCACAATCTCCGAGGATGAGCTTTGGTACATGTGGTGTCTCACCACCTTGTATGCTACAAAGCTAGTTTTTCCCATTAAACCAGTCCTGACTCACCTTACCACTCCAGAGTTCTCCCCAGACCTCTTATGGACTCTCTTTGAATGGTATTCTCCCCTCACTTGGTGGCGCCAACAACTCCAACAATTGTTTACCTTTCATGGCCTAGACAAAATGCCTGAACAAGAAGCCAACATGTGGACCACAGCTTTCATTGTCCACAGGCCATATTTTCAACATCCGGAAACAAGAGATTACTGGACACAGGACATGGCATATGAATGGAAAACTTACTCTCATCCATATACCTTCATCCATGATACCACAGTTACTTCAGCCCTCAAAGCCTATCTCATGGAACTCAACAATGTTCCTCCACCTGCTACAAATATTCACCACACCTCCATTGGACCATCACACACCCTTGAAATCATCCCAAAAACACAAGGCTGTACTCCAGGTTCAAGTTCAAGTCCTAAGGGCATTCTTGTTATGGAACAACGTCCTGACTACACAAATGTCTTATTCCAAGACGCTCAGGACCCATGGGAAGACTTTCAGTCTCTCCTCCCTGCTGATACTCCCCATTCTTCTTTACAGCCCATATCTGAAGCTGATGAAGAAAAGTTTCTACAAGCCGAGGAGTATCTTGACAAGCGACAACGACGTCGACACAAGCGACAATATGAAAAAGACACAGGAGACGTGTCACCAAGGCGTTATCCGTCCACACCATAATATCACTTTGTCGCTTTCCCTCCACTTTTCATGCAACAATGTGTTCAAAGTCTATGTCGGTCTGCTTTATTTTTAGTCTTTCTAGGCATGCTTTGTTTTAATAAAAGTCTATGTCGGCATGCTTTCCCTTTATTACGAGTCTATGTCGGTATACTTGACTTTTGTCAAGAGTCCATGTAAGTATGCTTTACTTTCGTGCTTGTCTTTTGTAAAAGTCATGATTGGCTTACTTTCCAACAAGGTGTGCTACGTGTCATGATCATTTGAGAGGTCCTGTTCTCAATGATCCTCTATATAAAGCACCTTTGGTCTCAGTTGTAAGGGAGCCAATTTTCGAAAATAAAAGCTTAAGTTTCACAATGATGTTTCCCTAAAACCTCTCTCTCTCTTCTAGGAATCAAAGATTTTAGTTGAGTTATAAATGATACGCTCACCTCCATTTCAAATCTGAGTATGCTCTGCACTTGCCTCGCTTGAGGATCCTGTGCATCAGAAAGGTCCTGTTTTATCCCCCAAAACCGATTTTTATCCAGTAAAATTGTTTTCTCACAACGTTCACCCTTTTTAAAGGCCATGCGTGCCGTGTTTTCGGGAGGTATCGTGAAAAACTCTTTTCACTAAAAGAATTTCGGATTTGGTATTTGGTGGATAAGTGTATATCGGCTGGAAACCAATGGATGCGGCCTAAATATTCAGCAGTTATAAGTCTGAAACGGGGCCAAAGGATGATCTTGCATCGTCATTCCTAGGTAGAACAACGCCACGTACAACATTCCCACTGGTATCAGAGCCACACCCAACGTCGAGGTGGTATCATTAGTAATTTGACCAATCTTCTTTGCTCTCCTAGAAGAGGATTCTCTCACCATGGAAACAACCACATCTTCAGCTTCTACATCATCTTCATCTCCTATTTCTCTTTCCTCTACTCTCTCTCTCCCTAAATCATGCTCTAAACACATAACCTCCAAAATCAAGAATCTTGTTGAATATTCGTATATTCCAGAATCTGCTCAAGTCACTGAGTCCCAGTTTCCCCTCATGAGTCCTTACAACCTCTACAAACAGAAGTCTTCTTTCACTAGAAGTATTCGCACTCTCATCTCCACTAAAAGACCACTCCCAAAAGAGTATATTCAGTCTTCTAGACTGGATCAGTGTGCTTTACAAGCCTCTCAGAGTGAACAATATGTCACCATGGAAATCCCTTCCGATCTCGTCGCCAACTGGAAACGAGAAGGCTACACACACCTCCATCTTGGTGGTGTACGATTAATTCTCACTCTTCATGGTCGAAAAGGCTTACCTGTTACAGCTAGGATTGCTCTCCTAGATACCAGGTTCAAGGAGTACCAACATGCAGTTATAGGAACTGTTTTGACAACACTTCATGCTGGCAGTGTCCTCTTAACCTTTTACCCCAATTTCAACTTTTCTCTTAAGGATCCCAATCTTCCAACAACCCTTAAAGTCCAGATCCAACTTCAAGGAGCAGAACAAACACCCACATCCAAGATTGCAACCCTGCATCACCAAATAGTGTATCGACTACAAAATCATGCACTAGATCTCCCTACACCATACACAACTTCAGACGCTTTGATGATATTGGCAGATACAGACACAATCCCAACTATCATCCAAATTCCCAAACAAATTCCAAAACAAGATCTGCTCAAACTTATGCCTCTTGAATGGCTCACCAACTATGAGCACTTTCACCAAAATTCTGAACCAGTTCAAACCACAGAAGCTACATTTACCAGACGTCCAAATGGCCAAGTTCAACTGTCTTTTCAAACTCCTGACACTCAACCCATTTCCAACAGTCCACAGATCTCTTATACTGCTATGATTACGGCAGTTCAAACTGGTCAAGAAAAGAATCTTCCTATTCATGGTTTTTCATCCGAAGGGAATCCATATATCCTAGTAAACTTAATGGTCATTTCTTATGGGATGTTCCTGAAGCCCATATGTGCAATCCAGATTGTCCTTGTTTGGATGATACGGATGTTGATGAAGAATTGGAAGTCATGCGAAGAACGAAAAAGAAAAAGAAACAGAAAAAATCTTCTTATCCTCCACCATCTTGCAACTCCTTTCCTCCACAACCTCCACCGGATCCAAAACCTCCTATTCACCCAATCAGGTCTTGTTATGTTTTCAAGTCACTCCTATGAAGAGTCCTTTCCTCCTCTTGAAAAACAAACAGATCCACAAACCCGTGTTACCTCAAAACCTTTTGTCCAATCTCCAGTTACAGCCTCTCGGCAACCTGAAGAACCAAAACAATATGAAGCTGTCTTGAATTGGCAAACCAAAAATGCCAATGCTCAAAACCATTCTCTCCAACAACTCGGTAAGAAAATTGACCGTGTTGCCACTCAAGTCTCCCAGACTGAAACCAAAGTTGATTCCATCAGCAGTCGTTTAGATCAGATGTATATCCATCTCCAAGACCGAATTTCTGACTTAGACACCGATCTCAGACGAATGATTTCCAATCATATCTGGGGTCCAGAGTTTAATCAAAAAGAAGCCGAGATCCGAAAACTCAAAGCTGAATTATCCAGAATTGATGCTGAAAAGATTCGACCTTCTCTTTTCACCCAATCTCAACCTACACCAGTATCACCTCCAATCTTTGACTCCTTTGTACCTTTCTATACACCATCTCGACCTCTACAACCTATTTATAATCAGCCCTTTGGTTTCTCTCACCTTCAACCAACTCCACAACTATCTTCACCCAAAAAACCACGTTCTAACGTTAAAATCTCCGAACCACGTCCTAAGGTCACAACCTCTCCCTCTACTTCCACCATCCCTCCAGAAGAACCACCACAAGCCCATCCTAGAAAAGATAAAAGCCCAATGGATCAATATCATTATCATATTGTCCAGTCTCAACCTTCAGATTCCTCTGACTCTTCTGAGCCTGAACCACCAACTTCGTCATCCTCCTCCTATGACTCATCCAATACCTCCACTGATTCTGAGTCTGAATATGCTGACATTACAGGCATATTAATGGCCACTGAAACAGCAGATCCAAGTGGCTCTACTTCAACACCCATTGTTGAGGACAATCCTTCTGACCAAGCTTCTCAAACAGACCCAGTACCACCACCAGTCCATGAACATTCAACCAAACCATCTTCAGCATCTTGGTTTACATTTGATGACATTCCCCGTCACAAATGGGCAGCTCGACTTCAAGAATTTGCTGCTTGGATTGATCTCCAAAGTACCAAGCCCAATGCTCAATCTCAATCCGTTCTTCGTGAATTCATGGCCCGTTCCACGGGTTCTTTGCGTGACTGGCTAGAAAGCTTAGGCGAATACAGACAGCTCCAATTCATGGAAGCTCCAGTTGGTACGGCCCTTAATATTATTCATGAACAATTCCTCGGTGAAAAGACTGCTTCCACTGAAGCTGACAGAAAAGAGTACCACCAGATGAAATTCTGCTCTCTTAAAAAACATCTTTTGGATGCTCATTACAAAAGAATGAGTATTCTCTTCTACAAGCTCAATGGGTTCAATGAACCATCTCTTAAACATGTCTTCATTGACTCTCTTCCTTCTGAACTCCAACCTGATCTTCAAAGAAAACTCACAGCCACAAATATGAGCATAGCTGATATCTCTCTGGGAAAGATTTTCCAAATGGCCTTGTTATCTCTTGATAAGATCTGTGAACAGAAAGAATTCTTCAAAGATCTCATGGAAGACAAAAAACCCTTCTCTGAAGCTTGTCGAAAACCTCACCTCAAAATTGAGTGTAAAGATGACAAGAAGTGTACTTGCTCACCCAAAAAGAAAAAACACTTTCAGAAACACTTCCACAAAAAATCCTCCTCCAAAAAACCTTTCCGGTATTTCCGAAAGAAAGATGTTTCTCAATACCGAAAGAAAAAATCCAACCGTTGTTTCATTTGCAAGAAACGCGGTCACTTTGCCCGCAATTGTCCCAACAAATCAGCCAAAGCTGTTCGTCTTATCCAACATCTTGAACATTCTTCCTTGTTATCTGAGAATGAGGATGTTGAATCCAATTTTTCCGAACAATCCATACAAGATGACCAAACTGCCTTCCTCATTGCCGAATCTTCTGACTCTGAAGATATTTCAGTCATCTCCACCGTTCAGACTGTTAATCATGTTTCCACAATCCCTCGTCCTTCTCTCAAGATGTCCATTCTTCCTTCCAAATTCCATAAACCCGTTCCTGTTATTGGGTTTATTGACACTGGTGCAGATACTAGTATGATTGATCCTTCTGTCCTTCCATCAAATTATTGGGAACCTCACTCTAAGCTTTTCAGGGCAGTTAATGGTGAAACCTTTGAAACCACCTTGATTACCAAAAAACCCATTGGTATTCAATTCTTTCCGAATTGCATAATTTGGAAAAAGATTGTAGCTTCCAAACTCCCTGATAAAGATTTGCTCATAGGTTTTGACATTCTTCATCTAGTTAAAAACCTATTCCTCACTAGTTCTGGAGTTCGCTACAAACAGATGTTCATGCCTTATACAAATACCCTACGTCTGTATACACTCTCTGAAACACCATCTCCATATAGTCACATCTCACAAAAGTTCTTAGACTACTGTCCCGAAAACCATTCCCAATTCCAAAAGCCATCAAAATTCATTGGGAATTAGCTCTACCTACTGTCAAGTCCCTGCCAGATTTAGCCATAGACAATAGGCCTAATGCATTAAACTAATCACGATTTAATGTATCCTCTGTCTATGAGTGGAACATTGATGGTATGTTTGAGTATAATATCTTAGGATTATTACAACAGATGATCATGGCAGCTAATGCCTATAAAACCCAACAAGGAACCTCCGATAGAGCCATAGCAGAGATCCTTATTGCTGGCTTTAATGGTCAGCTTAAAGGCTGGTGGGATCATCTTCTCACCAAACAGCAACAATTAGATATTCTAAATTCAATTCAAACAGATGAGAATGGAGCCCCCATCTGTGATGAATTCAATAGTCCTATTCAGGATGCAGTTGCTACCCTGATTCTGACTATATCCCTTCATTTCATAGATGATCCTTCACACCTTAGAGATAAAAACGCTGAGTTACTACACAACTTGAGATGTAGGAAACTTAGTGAATTCCAAAGTTACAAAACCACATTCTTTACCAGACTTTTCCTTAGGGATGATGCAAATCATATAACTTAGAAGGAAAAATTCCTTGCAGGTTTACCTGCCCTCTTAGGAGAAAATGTTAGGAATTCCATTAAAGCCCTTTACGATAATCGTATTCCTTATGATGAGCTCACCTACGGGGAACTAGTCAGTTTCGTTAATAAAGAAGGATTAAAAATCTGTCAAGATCTGAAAATACAGAAACGTCTAAAATGGGAACGTAGAAAATCCAAGCAAGAACTAGGTAGTTTCTGTAAACAATTTAATTATGACCCTTTTAAAACTCCCACTTCTAAAGATTGTGATTGTAAATGTTCTTCGAAACCTTACAAACGACATTACAAGTCTAAAACCCACAAGAAACCCTTCCATGAGCTTAGAGAACCTTCCTATAGAAAACCTTCCAAGCCTTATAGGAAACCCCATTTCTCTAAGAAAAATGTCACAACAAAACCAAAAACCCCTTTTAATTACAAAGAAGCCACATGTTTCAAATGTGGAAAGAAAGGTTATACCGCAAAATTCTGTAGAATGAGCAGAAAACTCCATGAACTTAACCTTGATGAAGAAATATTTTCTAAAGTTGCCCCTTTACGTGTAGAGTCCTCTGACTCTGAATCTTCCATGACGGGAGACAATGAGCCTCTACAGATTGATGAGTTGATAGACTCATATACATCTGTATCTTGTAATAGTGATTCTGACTCAGAATCCTATTTAAAGAAAATCAATGTGTTGACTAGAGAACAAGGAACTTTTCTTGAACTAGTTAAACATATTTCTGATCCCACACTTCAAAAGGAGTATCTTGATAAGCTTCTAAAAACCTTAGAATTAGGAAATAAAGTCGAAACTTCTAAAGCCCCCACCATAGAAAAGAATACTTATGACCTAACTGAAATCTTGGAGAAAAAGAAAACAAAGAAAACAATTCCCAATATCCAAGAACTTCAGAAAGAGATTAAAGAAATTAAGTCTGAAATAAAAGACTTAAAAGAAAAACAAAAGAATGATTCTGAAACCATTCAACTTCTCTTACAAAAACAACTCCAGGACAATTCTGATAAAGAAATTGATCCTGATGATGATCATGGTGATAATGAACAAAATCTTAAAAATATTGAATCTGTACCCAATGATTTTCTGTTTGTTCTAAAATAAATTACCACGAGAAAATATTTGATTAAAATTACCTTAATCTTTTCTAAAGATTTTGAAATTGACACTATTCCCCTTTTTGACACTGGTGCTAATTTAAACTGTATTAAAGAAGATATTGTCCCCAGAAGATTTCATGAGAAAAAGAATGAAAGACTTTCTGCCGCCAATAATTCAAAACTAAATGAATTTCGGATTTGGTGGATAAGTGTATATCGGCTGGAAACCAATGGATGCGGACTATTAACCTATTCTAAGCCAGGTTTGGGTCCAAAGGACGATCTTGCATCGTCATTCCTAGGTAGAACAACGCCACGTACAACATAACCCACTGGTATCAGAGCCACACCCAACGTCGAGGTGGTATCATTAGTAATTTGAATAATCTTATTTGATCTCCTAGAAGAGGATTCACTCACTATGGAAACAAACGCATCTTCAGCTTCTACATCATCTTCCTCTCCTATTTCTCTTTCTTCTACTCTCTCTCTCCCCAAATCATGCTCTAAACACATAACCTCCAAAATTGAGAATCTTGTTGAATATTCTTATATTCCAGAATCTACTCAAGTCACTGAGTCCCAGTTTCCCCTCATGAGTCCTTACAATCTCTACAAACAGAAAACTTCTTTCACCAGAAGTATTCGCACTCTCATTTCTACTAAAAGACCACTCCCGAAAGAATATATTCAGTCTTCTAGACTGGATCAGTGTGCTTTACAAGCCTTACAGAGTGAACAATATGTCACTATGGAGATACCTTCCGATCTCGTCGCCAACTGGAAACGAGAAGGCTACACACACCTCCATCTTGGTGGTGTACGCTTAATTCTCACTCTTCATGGTCGCAAAGGCTTACCTGTTACAGCTAGACTTGCTCTCCTAGATACCAGGTTCAAGGAGTACCAACATGCTGTTATAGGAACTGTTCTGACAACCCTTCATGCTGGCAGTGTCCTATTAACCTTTTACCCTAATTTCAACCTCTCTCTAGAGGATCCCAATCTTCCAACAACCCTTAAAGTCCAGATCCAGCTCCAAGGAGCAGAACAAACACCCACATCCAAGATTGCAACCCTCCATCACCAAATAGTGTATCGACTACAAAATCATGCCCTAGATCTTCCTACACCATACACAACTTCTGATGCCTTGATGATATTGGCTGATACAGACACAATTCCAACTATCATCCAAATCCCCAAACAAATTCCGAAACAAGATCTGCTCAAACTCATGCCTCTTGAATGGCTAACCAACTATGAGCATTTTCACCAAAATTCTGAACCAGTCCAAACCACAGAAGCTACAATTGCCAGACGCCCAAATGGTCAAATCCAACTCACTTTTCAAACTCCTGATACTAAGCCCATTCCAGACAGTCCACAGCTTTCTTATACTGCTATGATCACAGCAGTTCAAACTGGCCAAGAAAAGAAACTTCCTATTCATGGTTTTTCATCTGAAGGGTATCCAATATATCCTGATAAAATTAATGGTCACTTTCTATGGGATGTTCCTGAAGCCCATATGTGCAATCCGGATTGTCCTTGTTTGGATGATACGGATGTTGATGAAGAATTGGAAGTCATGCGGAGAAAGAAAAAGAAGAAGAAAAAATCTTCTTATCCTCCACCATCTTGCAAGTCCTTCCTTCCACAACCTCCACCGGATCCAAAACCTCTTGTTCACCCAATCAGGTCATGCCTTATGTTTTCAAGTCATTCCTATGAGGAATCCTTTCCTCCCCTTGAAAAACAGACAGACCCACAAACCCGTGTTACCTCAAAACCTTTTGTTCAATCTCCGATTACAGCCTCTGGGCAACCTGAAGAACCCAGACAATATGAAGCTGTTTTGAATTGGCAAACCAAAAATGCCAATGCCCAAAATCATTCTCTTCAACAACTCGGTAAGAAAATTGACCGTGTTGCCACTCAAGTCTCCCAGACTGAAACTAAAGTTGATTCCATCAGCAGCCGTTTAGATCATATGTATATCCATCTCCAAGATCGGATTTCTGAACTCAACACCGATCTCAGACGAATGATCAACAATCATATCTGGGGTCCAGAGTTTAATAAAAAAGAAGCAGAGATCAGAAAACTCAAAGCTGAATTATCCAGGATTGATGCTGAAAAGACTCGACCTTCTCTTTTTACTCAATCACAACCTACACCAGTATCTGCTCCAATCTTTGACACCTTTGCACCTTTCTACACACCATCCCGACCTCAACAACCTGTTTATAATCAATTCTTTGGTTTCTCTCACCTTCAACCAACTCCCCAACCATCTTTACCCAAAAAACCACGATCTAAAGTCAAAATCTCTTAACTACGTCCAAAGGTCACGTCCTCTCCCTCTACATCTACAATCCCTCCAGAAGAAACACCACAAGACCATCCTGAGCCTCTTCAAAAAGATAAAAGCCCAATGGACCAGTATCATTATCATACTGTCCAGCCTCAACTTTCAGATTCCTCTGACTCCTCTGAGCCTGAAACACATAATTCATCTTCATCCTCCTCTTATGACTCATCAAACACCTCCACTGATTCTGAGTCCGAATATGCTGACATTACAGGCATATTAATGGCCACTGAAACTGCAGATCCAAGTGCCTCTACTTCAACACCTATTGTTGAGGACAATCCTTCTGACCAAGCTTCTCAAACAGACCCAGTACCACCACCAATCCATGAACACTCAACAAAACCATCTTCAGCATCTTGGTTTACATTTGATGACATTCCCCGTCACAAATGGGCTGCTCGACTTCAAGAATTTGCTGCTTGGATTAATCTCCAAGGTACCAAGCCTAATGCTCAACCTCAAGCCGTTCTACGTGAATTCATGGCCCGTTCCACGGATTCCTTACGAGACTGGCTAGAAAGCTTAGGAGAATACAGACAGCTCCAATTTATGGAATCTCCAATTGGTACAGCCCTCAATCTCATCCATGAGCAATTCATCGGTGAAAAAACTGCTTCCACTGAAGCAGACAGAAAAGAATACCATCAAATGAAATGCTGCTCTCTTAAAAGACATCTTTTAGATGCTCATTACAAAAGAATGAGTATTCTTTTCTACAAACTAAATGGGTTCAATGAGCCATCTCCTAAACATGTCTTCATTGCCTCTCTTCCTCCTGAGTTACAACCCGACCTTCAAAGAAAACTCACAGCCACAAATATGAGCATAGTCGATATCTCTCTGGGAAAGATTTTTCAAATGGCCATGTTATCTCTTGATAAGATCTGTGAACAGAAAGAATTCTTCAAAGATCTCATGGAAGACAAAAAACTCTTTTTTGAAGCTTGTCGAAAACCTCATCTCAAGATAGAGTGTAAAGATGAAAAGAAGTGTATTTGTTCGCCTAAAAAGAAAAAACACTTTTAGAAACACTTCCACAAAAAAACATCCTCCAAAAAACCTTTTCGGTATTTTGGAAAGAAAGATGCTTCTCAGTATCGAAAGAAAAAATCCAACCGTTGTTTCATCTGCAAGAAACGCGGTCACTTTGCCCGACAATGTCCTCACAAATCAGCCAAAGCTGTTCGTCTTATCCAACATCTTGAACACTCTTCCCTGTTATCTGAGAATGAGGATGTCGAATCCAATTTTTCAGAACAGTCAACACAAGATGACCAAACTGCCTTTCTTATTGCCGAATCTTCTGATTCTGAAGATATTTCAGTCATCTCTACCGTTCAGACTGTTAATCATGTTTTCACTATTCCTCGCCCTTCTCTCAAGATGTCCATCATTCCTTCCAAATTCCATAAACCTATTCCTGTTATTGGGTTTATTGACACTGGTGCAGATACCAGTATGATTGATCCTTCTGTACTTCCATCACACTGTTGGGAACCTCACTCCAAGCTTTTCAGAGCAGTTAATAGTGAAACCTTTGAAACTACCTTGATTACCAAAAAACCCATTGGTATTCAATTCTTTCTGAATTGCATAATTTGGAAAAAGATTGTAGCTTCCAAACTCCCCGATAAAGATTTGCTCATAGGTTTTGACATTCTTCATCTGGTTAAAAACCTATTCCTCACTAGTTCTGGAGTTCGCTACAAACAGATGTTCATACCTTATACAGATACCTTACGTCTGTATACACTTTCTGACACATCATCTCCATATAGTCAAATCTCACAAAAGTTCTTAGAATTCTGTCCAGAAAACCATTCCCAATTTCATCATCCTTCACCCCTTTGGAAAAATGAACAATTTTTCATTCACCTTCCTTTTAAACTCAACGAAGACATTAACCCCACAAAAGCTTCACACCCGGGTATGTCTCCTTCAGACCTCTTGCTTGCTAAATAAGAATGTTCTCAGTTACTTCAACAAGGTCTTATTGAGTCCACTGATTCGGATTGGGCTTGTCAAGCCTTTTATGTTGAAAAACGATCTGAATTAGTTCGTGGAAAAAAGAGATTAGTGATTGATTACCAGCCACTCAATTCTTTTCTTAAAGATGATAAGTTTCCCCTTCCAAAAATCCAGACCCTGTTTGTCCATCTTCAAGGGGCTCGTATCTTCTCTAAGTTCAATTTAAAAGCTGGTTTTTGACAACTTGGTATTTCACCAAGTGACCGTCACAAAATTGCCTTCTGCATCCCTGATGCCCATTAGCAATGGACAGTCATGCCTTTTGGTCTCAAAGTTGCTCCCTCTTTATTTCAAAAAGTCATGACAAAAATCTTTAGTCCTATTCTCCATCATGCACTGGTCTACATTGATGATATTTTGTTGGTTTCCTCTGACCATGAGAGCCACCAGAAGCTCCTTTTGGATTTCTTTCACATTGTGCAGGCACATGGCATCATGCTTTCCGAAAAGAAAAGCAGCATAGGAAAGGAATCTATTGACTTTCTTGGCATGGTGATTAAAGATGGCCAGTATCAGCTTGGTCCCCATATTGCAATTGAGTTACTAAAGTTCTCGGACACACATCTCAACAGAAAGCAGATACAACAATTCCTCGGGATTGTCAACTATGTCCGTGATTTTATCCCCAAAGTTGCAATTCACACCAGCCAGCTGTCCCGCATGCTCAAGAAACAGTGCCCTCCATGGGGCCCTGCTCAGACAGAAGCTATCAAGCAGCTAAAGGTGATAGCCCAATCTCCTCCTCCACTCCGAATTCCCACAACTGGACAACGCATCCTCCAGACTGATGCCAGCGATGATTATTGGAGTGCCATACTTCTCGAGAACATTAATGGCGTGCGTCATTTCTGTGCACATGCAAGCGGACAGTTCAAAGACTCTGAAAAGAACTACCATGTGATTTACAAGGAAATTCTAGCAGTCAAGTATGGAATTAAAAATTTTGAATTCCATCTCATCAGCCACAAATTCCTTATCAACATGGATAATTCTTCTTTTCCCCGAATCTTTGACTTCAAGAACAAATTGCTACCTGACAAGCAATTACTCAGTCTCAAAACCTGGTTTGCTAAATATGACTTCACTGTTCAACACATAAAAGGCCACCAAAACCTCATTCCAGACTTCCTCACCCGTCCAGCTATAAATAAACCTGCACTCATCTCCTCGATTCACACCATTCCAGTTATAGCTATGAATCGCCAACTTCCCTTCAAAGCTCTTAACCAGAGAAATTTCCCTATGAATATCTCTTTCCAATCAGCTTACCAATTGCAAGATTTTGCAATCGGTTTTTCTTTAATGTTCAGTCCAAAAAACCTGACCGATTTCCTAATCTATGCATGGAGCACCTATTTCTCACAGGCCTCACTCTGTCTTCTCTATCAATCTCCAAAGATGAGCTTTGGTATATGTGGTGCCTCACCACCTTGTATGCCACAAAGCTAGTTTTTCCCATCAAACCAGTCCTGACTCACCTTACCACTCCAGAGTTCTCCCCAGACCTTCTATGGACTCTTTTTGAATGGTATTCTCCCCTCACTTGGTGGCGCCAGCAACTCCAACATTTGTCTACCTTTCACGGATTAGACAAAATGCCAGAACAAGAAGCTAACATGTGGACTACAACTTTCATCGTCCACAAGCCTTATTTTCAACATCCAGAAACAAGGGATTACTGGACACAGGACATGGCATATGAGTGGAAAACTTACTCTCATCCTTATACCTTCATCCATGATACAACAGTCACTTCAGCCCTCAAGGCTTATCTCATGGAACTCAACAATGTTCCTCTACCTACCACAAATATTCACCACACCTCCATTGGACCATCACACACCCTTGAAATAATCCCAAAAACACAAGGCTGTACTCCAGGTTCAAGTTCAAGTCCTAAAGGAATCCTTGTTACGGAACACCGTCCTGACTACACAAATGTCTTATTCCAAGATGCCCAGGACCCATGGGAAGACTTTCAGTCCCTCCTCCCTACTGATACTCCCCATGTCTGAAGCTGCTGAAGAAAGGTACCAACAAGCTGAGGCGTATCTCAACAAGAGACAAAGGCGTCGGCACAAGCGACAATATGAGAAAGACACAGGACACGTGTCACCATCACGTTATCCATCCACGCCATAATGACACTTTGTCGCTCTCACACAACTTTTGATGCAACCCATGTGGCTCCCGTTTGTCTTTGTTAAAGTCCTTGTACGTGTGTTAAAGTCTTTGTAAGCGTGCTTTACTTTTGTTAAAGTCCTTGTCGGTACGCTTTACTTTTGTTAAAGTCCTTGTAAGTTTGCTTGTCTTTTGTAAAAGTCATGATTGGCTTACTTTGCTTTCGAAAAAGGTGTGCTATGTGTCATGATCATTCGAGAGGTCCTGTTCTCAATGATCCTCTATATAAAGCACCCTTGGTCTCAGTTGTAAGAGAGCCAATTCGAAGAATAAAAAGCATAAGTTTCGACATCATAACAATGGTTTTAAATTTAGGACTTCTTTTATTCTTACTAATGACATACACCATATTGTCATTTTAGGCACCCCCTTTATTAATCTTATTACTCCTTATACTGTCAACTATGATAGTATATCATTTAAAGCAAGATCCAAAAAACTTATTTTCCCTTTTATTGAGAAACCTAAAACAAGGAACTTGAATATTGTTAAAGCTTGTTCTGTTTATCAGAACCAAATCAATGCTCTTCTTAAATCCAAACAAAATGACTTGATTTGTTTAAAAAATGATTTAAATTTACAAAGAATTGAAAATCAATTACAAAATGATTTTATACAAAGAAAAATCTCTGGTTTCAAAAATCTCATTGAAAAGGAAATATGTGTTGATTTACCATCTGCTTTTTGGAGTAGAAAACAACATTTGGTTTATTTGCCTTATGAAAACTTTTTTGATGAAAAACAAATACCTACTAAAGCTCGTCCAATCCAAATGAATATGGAATTAGAACAACATTGCAAAAATGAAATAAAAGATTTAGAATCTAAAGGCCTCATTGTCAAATCAAGATCTCCTTGGTCTTGTGCTACTTTCTATGTCAACAAAAATTCCGAGATAGAAAGATGAACACCTAGATTAGTTATTAATTACAAACCTCTTAATAAAGCACTAAAGTGGACTAGGTACCCCATACCTAATAAAAAAGATTTGCTCCAGAAACTTCATTCTGCTTTCATTTTTTCAAAATTTGATATGAAACTTCATTCTGCTTTCATTTTTTCAAAATTTGATATGAAATCTAGATTTTGGCAAATTCAAATCCATCCCAAAGATCGTTACAAAACTGCTTTTACTGTTCCTTTTGGACAGTATGAATGGACTGTTATGCCATTCGGTTTAAAGAATGCACCTTCAGAATTTCAGAGAATTATGAATGATATTTATAACCCTTTCTCTGATTTTTGCATAGTTTATATCGATGATGTGTTAATCTTTTCCCAAACGATTGACCAACATTTCAAACATCTAAAGACTTTCTATCTTGCCACTAGAAATGCTGGTTTAGCCATTTCTAGTTCTAAAGTTTCTTTGTTTCAAACAAAGATCAGATTCCTTGGTCATTATATTTCCAAAGGAACTATAACACCCATTGAAAGATCTCTTGCATTTGCAAAGAAATTTCCCGATAAAATCTTAGATAAAACTCAATTACAAAGATTCTTAGGAAGTTTAAATTATGTTCTAGATTTCTGTCCTAACATCATTTGCATGGACTGATGAGCACACTAAAGTTGTTAAACTAATAAAAGATTCTGTAAAGGATATCCCATGTTTATTTCTCGCAAATCCTGCATTACCTAAGATTGTTGAAACTGATGCATCGCATACATCTCAAACCAGTCGAAAAACAGTATATAAACTTATAATAAATTTGTTGGATTTATTTCCTTTGTTTTAAGAAATGTTTGAAAAACCAAAGAAAAATAACCAAGAATGGGTCTTTTTAGGGTTTTGGATAAAGAATGTATTAAACCAAGCCTGCTGGTAGTCCCAGTAGGAAAAGGACAAGCAACTGTTTAAACGGTTTTGGAAATTGGCGGGAAAGGTCTTTGGTTTGTGGAGTTGGTCACCCCATTGTTTTGGGCTCAAAACTTTAAGAATGGTAGTCGTAGAGCTTGAATACATGATAGAGGCAGATTAAGTTCTGCATTGATTTGGTAAAACAACGCCACGTAGTACTCTGATTGGATGGAGGGGAAAGAGAAAATACAACTACGGTCAGAGATCTGATCTCTATGCCTTAGAAGAGCGTAGCAGTTTATAAATGCTTTAAATTAAATTGCAAGAATTAAAACATGCTTTGTATTGAAATTGCTTTATATAAATTGGAAGAATAAAATTACATATTGCTTGAATCCAAAATGCTTTTACAATAATAGATGCTTTGTTACAAGAGAAAAGAAGGGAAAATCAGAAGACAGGAAAATTTCCTCTAAATCTTCAGTTCATGTTTTTCCCAGAGAGAAAATGTAGAGAGAAAGAAAAAATGTAAGAAGAGTTCTGTGTTCTTCGAACTCCTCCTCCCTTCTTATAATAAGATTACAGAATTGCTTTACAAAGGAAAAGATAAAATGCTACAGCTGGTCTTCACATGTGTTGGTGGAGGTTGGGGCCCAACATCAGGGACAACGTGGGAGACAGCATTATGAAGGGCATCTTCTTTTCTGAAGTCTTTAAACGTGGGGGACACCATCATGAAGGGCATCTACAGCTTTGAAGATTGTGAAGAGGCTTCACAAGGGTACAGTAGAATGTCTTTAAAAAAGGCTCCATAATTGGAGGAGAGAAATGTCTTCACAGTTTTTCCCTTTAAGGGTAGTGAGTAAAGGAAGACAGAATCTCAAAAACACAAAGAAATACAAACGATAGATAAATGTCTTCACAATTTTTCCCATAAAGGGTAGTGAGTAGAGGAAGACAAAATCTCAAAAATGACAATAATTACATGAAATTACAGGAAAGGAAAATTACATAAAGGAAAATTACTCTCTTTTTTTTACACATAAAATTAAAAATGCTTTACAGGAGGAAAGATTCCGAAGCAATCATCTTCGTTGTCGTTCCTGAGGGAAATGAACGACTCATCTTCTTCTGAAGAACTGGCAACTGATGGTTCTGATCTCGAAGCAAGGAGCTGCTGCATTACTTTAAAATATTCCTCTTCAGTCTTTGCACTGGCCAATAGTGATTGGGCCTTAGATCTTTGGGCGAGGAATGTGTTTTGGGCTTTGACATCTTCTATGCTTGGGGCAAGGAGGCCTTTTGAAGAAAGCCAAGCTTGGACCGTGGCTTCAAACAATTTTAATCTTTTATTTCATTTTTGCAATGTTGTTCTAATTCCATATTCATTTGGATTGGACGAGCTTTAGTAGGTATTTGTTTTTCATCAAAAGAGTTTTCATAAGGCAAATCAACCAAATGTTGTTTTCTACTCCAAAAAGCAGATGGTAAATCAACACATATTTCCTTTTCAATGAGATTTTTGAAACCAGAGATTTTTCTTTGTATAAAATCATTTTGCAATTGATTTTCAATTCTTTGTAAATTTAAATCCTTTTTTAAACAAATCAAGTCATTTTGTTTGGATTTAAGAAGAGCATTGATTTGGTTCTGATAAACAGAACAAGCTTTAACTATATTCAAGTTCCTTGTTTTAGGTTTCTCAATAAAAGGGAAAACAATTTTTTTGGATTTTGCTTTAAATGATATACTATCATAGTTGACAGTATAAGGAGTAATAAGATTAATAAAGGGGGTGCCTAAAATGACAATATGGTGTATGTCATTAGTAAGAATAAAAGAAGTCCTAAATTCAAAACCATTGTTATGAATAGAGGCATCAACTTTAGATTTAACATTAAGTTTTGAATTATTGGCGGCAGAAAATCTTTCATTCGTTTTCTCATGAAATCTTCTGGGGACAATATCTTCTTTAATATAGTTTAAATCAGCACCAGTGTCAAAAAGGGCAATAGTGTCAATTTCAAAATCTTTAGAAAAGTTAATCAAATATTTTCTCGTGGTAATTTGTTTTAGAACAAACAGAAAATCATTGGGTACAGATTCAATATTTTCAAGATTTTGTTCATTATCACCATGATCATCATCAGGATCAATTTCTTTATCAGAATTGTCCTGGAGTTGTCTTTGTAAGAGAAGTTGAATGGTTTCAAAATCATTCTTTTGTTTTTCTTTTAAGTCTTTTATTTCAGACTTAATTTCTTTAATCTCTTTCTGAAGTTCTTGGATATTGGGAATTGTTTTCTTTGTTTTCTTTTTTTCCAAGATTTCAGTTAGGTCAACTTTACATTACAAGATACAGATGTATCTGAGTCTATCAACTCATCAATCTATAGAGGGTCATTGTCTCCCGTCATGGAAGATTCAGAGTTAGAGGACTCTACACGTAAAGGGGCAACTTTAGAAAATATTTCTTCATCAAGGTTAAGTTCATGGAGTTTTCTGCTCATTCTACAGAATTTTGCGGTATGACCTTTCTTTCCACATTTGAAACATGTGGCTTCTTTGTAATTAAAAGGGGTTTTTGGTTTTGTTGTGACATTTTTCTTAGAGAAATGGGGTTTCTTATAAGGCTTGGAAGGTTTTCTATAGGAAGGTTCTCTAAGCTCATGGAAGGGTTTCTTGTGGGTTTTAGACTTGTAATGTCTTTTGTAAGGTTTCGAAGAACATTTACCATCACAATCTTTAGAAGTGGGAGTTTTAAAAGGGTCATAATTAAACTGTTTACAGAAACTACCTAGTTCTTGCTTGGATTTTCTAAGTTCCCATTTTAGACGTTTCTGTATTTTCAGATCTTGACAGATTTTTAATCCTTCTTTATTAACGAAATTGACTAGTTCCCCGTAGGTGAGCTCGTCATAAGGAATACGATTATCGTAAAGGGCTTTAATGGAATTCCTAACCTTTTCTCCTAAGAGGGTAGGTAAACCTGCAAGGAATTTTTCCTTCTAAGTTATATGATTTGCATCATCCCTAAGGAAAAGTCTGGTAAAGAATGTGGTTTTGTAACTTTGGAATTCACTAAGTTTCCTACATCTCAAGTTGTGTAGTAACTCAGCGTTTTTATCACTAAGGTGTGAAAGATCACCTATGAAATGAAGGGATATAGTCAGAATCAGGGTAGCAACTGCATCCTGAATAGGACTATTGAATTCATCACAGATGGGGGCTCCATTCTCATCTGTTTGAATTGAATTTAGAATATCTAATTGTTGCTGTTTGGTGAGAAGATGATCCCACCAGCCTTTAAGCTGACTAGTAAAGCCAGCAATAAGGATCTCTGCTATGGCTCTATTGGAGGTTCCTGGTTGGGTTTTATAGGCATTAGCTGTCATGGTCATCTGTTGTAATAATCCTAAGATATTATACTCAGACATACCATCAATGTTCCACTCATAGACAGAGGATGCATTAAATTGTGATTGGTTTAATGCACTAGGCCTATTGTCTGTGGCTAAATCTGGCGGGGACTTGACAGTAGGTAGAGCTAATTCCCAATGAATTTTGTTGGCTTTTGGAACAGGTTCTTCTTGAAAGGCTTCTATATCAGAAGAGACTATGGATACTAGGTCTTGTTCTAGTACACCAATTTTGCTAGATTGGACACTATCAGGAGCTATTTGAACTTTACTAGAAGAAGAAGAAGAAGCTTCTATTCTATCTAGTTGTTCTCTAATGGCTTTAGCAAAATCTGATTTTGACTCTTGGACTAGCTTTTTGCTAGTTTTCGAAACCTGGAAAGGTTTAAAAATAGGCTCTTTAAGCTTCTTTTCAGAGCCAGTCTTTGAAATACTAGGAGAAATAGCTATGGTTGACTTTTGAAATTGGTTTTCTAATCTGGTCAACTGCTTTCCTATTGTATTTAGATTAGCATTACAGAAATTATTCTGTTGAATAATGCTATCTAAATCGGTTTATGGATCTTTAGGTTTATGGATTTTATAGGGTGAGGCTTTGATTTCTACTGGAGGCACGCCATGATCAATGGTTAGGCTCCTAAGTGGAGGATGCTCGGATTCTATGGTTCTACCACTATCAGAAAGGTTCCACTCGGTGATTTTCTTTCTAACAGTAATGGAATTTGTTTCTTTAAAAGGATAAGCAATATTGTTATCCGAAGCATACATCTCAAACCAGTCGAAAAACAGTATATGAACTTTATGTAAATTAATAAACTCATAATAAACTTGTTGGATTTCTTTCCTTTGTTTTAAGAAATGTTTGAAAAACCAAAGTCTTTTTTCTTTATTAGCGTCAGAATAAAAATCATTGTGAAGAAGTGTTTTATCTAATTCAAAATTCTTTTCAATGACACTAATTACATTTTCTGTGACAGCAGAAAACGTAGGAGAAGTTGGAGGAGAAGGTTCCTTCTCTTCCTGTCTTTGTTCATGTTGACTACTAGTGTAGATTGGGCGTGGAACACTAGTGGTATAGTTAACGGAACGAATAGAGGAACTGGGTATATCCGAAGTGGAAAATCTAGGTTGATTTATGACAGAAGGAATCTTTGAGAATTTCCTTTCTAGTGAAGGAATACTTGAGCACGAATCTTTATCAGAGAATCTAGATGATGTAGATCTCCTAAAAGATAATTTGACTCTACCATTAGAATACTGGGTCACATTTTGTAACTCTGTATTTGGCTCAAGTTGTTTTGGAATCACTGGTTCAGGGGCTCCTTCTAAGATCCATTCTTCAGGAAGGTTAACATCCTTCCATTGGATTGGTCTAGGAATAACTGTGTTGGCTTTGGACAAGTCAGTTTGCAAGAGAAGAGTTTCATCTCTTTTTGACTGAAATCTATGTTGCGTATTAAACGCAGAATTCATGGCTTTGTATGAAATTTTGAAAATCAAAGCAACTGGGACAGATCCCTCAATCATGTGATAGTTATGGGTTTTAATTTGTAAAATCATGCTTTTCAAAATGTTTTTATCCTTTAAAGAGACTATTATGTTTGGGTAACAGCTGAATGAAATGGGACCTTTACACAGACTTGATTCTATGTTACTCAATAAAGAATCATCAAAAGAGATGAATCGCCCATCTCTCAAGATAGCTAGTATAGAAGTGTTAAGACCTTCTTTGGTCAATGGTTTTATACCAACTTGTATTAAGCCGATATGAACATAATTAAAATTCTTTTCTTTTAATTTCTTTAAAGATTGTTCTGAAAACAAGTGAATTGTTTCAAAAGGCTTTGAAAGGGTTATATCACGTTCTTCAGTTTTTATGACATAGTCACTCTTTAGAAAATCAAGCTTTTTTGTTTTGTAAATCATTTCTTTAGAAATCTTTGGTAGTTCCCAACAATCAATTGCTTTATTGAAGTCTTTAATTACAAATTCTTCTAAGTTCACAACATTCTTTGAATCACTAGTTCTTCCAGAAGAAGAGCTAGAAAAGGACGATGCTCTACAAAGTAGAGAATCCATGGGTAGGAACCTATAATCTAGTTACAATCCTACAGGTATGGCTACAATCCAAGGCTAAGAATTGGTTTTACTGCCCTTCAACCAAATCGGGACTTACGACCAAATGCTACCAAGGCACCAGAAGTAACACTCACCACACCAATAAAATCTACACCAAACTATAAGTCTTTATACCATAAAACTCTAAACTATAATAGATTTATGCACTTGAAAGTACAATAAAATTTGCACAATAGTAGATGATTGTGCAAAATGACCTCGAACTTAACAATGAACACTAGCATGATTCCGTTCACACAATTCACAAACTTGATTTTGAATAAAAATAATACTTATGTGTGTGCAGATAAAGTATTGACAATGTCAACATTATGGGTGCTTGCTGCTTGTTATTGATTGATTCAGGGATCAAACGACCATCTCTTCTAATAATTCATACGGTGCTTTTGGTGTTTTTCCTATCAAAGTTCCTCCTATTGCAACATCAATTATTGTTCTGGTATTGGATACTAAACAATAGTAAAAAGTTTGTACCTGATGGTAGACTAATATTTGGGCATTTTCTTAGTAGGTCTTTGTATTTCTCTCATACTTCATATAATGATTTCATCTCAAACTAAGCAAAGGTTGGGATGTCATTCCTTAACCTATTTGTTCTTACTAAGGAAATCAACTTCTTAATTTGGCTTGGCCTTTTCTTTTTGGAAATTATCCACTGTCCACCCGTTTTTTCTAACATTTTCAAAAATTCACAATTCTTTTTTTTTGGGCTGGAATCCACCTGAAATTACATTTCTTTTCACTTTTCCCAAAATAAACCTATAATATCAAAATAATAGAAATTAAGATAAAAATTAGTATAATAAAATGTAAATTTTAACATAAAATTTAGTTATGAAAGAATTAAAATAATATATAAAATTATGAGCACATCATGAAGTAAATAAGACTTAATTAAATATGATATAATTGGAAGCTTTAAGATAAACATAAAAGTATTTGATTTGTATCATAAAAAAAAAAAATACTGCTTATACTTCTCAATCTAGACTTGAAAGTGCTTCATTTGCTTGGGCATTTTAATTCATAGACAAGAGAAGAATTAAGTCAAAATCCATCATAGTTACCTTTTTATAATCCTTTATGTGCAGACTCCATATTTGCTCTCGAAATATGGAGTCATTATTATTGACAATTTAATAATAATGACTCTATATAAAAGTTATGTTTGATGTTAATTGGAAAAAAAAAATTACATGCAATGAATATAGATTAAATGGATTTAATGAGTAAGGTTTTTTTTCCTTAAGTCTGAATTTTAATAACTTTCAAACATTTAGAGTATTTAGGTTGCGTTTGTTTTTTAATCTGAAATCTGAATAGGTCTGAATTTAGCTAAAGTCTGAATAGGTCTGAATGAAAATGCTTGAATGACATGTTTGTTTTTTCTTTTTCAACATCGGAAGAGAAAATTTAAAAGCTAGTAGTTTGACATAAATATCCTTTTAAGTGGTGCATATATTTGTTCTTCACAATTTATAATTTTCACAGGTTGATTAGTTTGGTAGCATTAAAAAAAAACTATCATTGTTGATCTTAATTTAATTTTCTAATAAAAGATGTAATTAAAACATCAACTTTTATTATAAAGTCAACACTATTATTTTATTTTTTTATTCATCACAATGTACATAATTTGATTTGTTCAACTTTTCAGTTTAGTTAATGTTATCATGTGAATAAAAATTTAAAGCAGTTAAAAAAATAACTTCAAGAAAAATACAAAAATATTAGGTTTATACATAATATTCGAAATTTATGAATTGTTAAGGGTATTTTTCAGATTTTAAATTAAAATTTTTCCATTTAAACTTTAGACTTCAGATAAAAGTGGACTTTTTCTATTCAAATAAAATTGTCTGACAATAAGTGATAAGTTAAAAAAAAACAACCTAAAATAAATAAATGTATGAAAAAAAGTTAAATTCAGACTTCAAACTAAAAAACAAAAGCACCTTAGTTTGTTAAAGTACATGTGCTAGATATATTTTTTATTTTTCGTGCTTTGTTAAAGTACTCATTATCAATTTTTTTAACTAAGCAAATAATTTATTTATAATTTTCCATATGTTCCACAAATAAAAATAAAAGTGTTGTTAGTATTTATAAGGTTATAAATGTCAAAATATCATATTCCATATTTCTTTTTAAAAAATAACTTACACTTATATTCAAATATTGATAAAAAAATATATGTTATTTAGATATATGCATTCAGATATTCAGATTTTAATTAAATTTAGAGTCATTCAGATTTTAAATAAAAAAATACACTACCTAAATATATTTTATTTATAAATATTATTTGCCGTTAATTGTAATTTATTTTAGGGATAATTTCGTAACATAAAAATTAATTGAAAAGATGGAAAGAAAGTAATTTAGCGGATTTAATTCTCTTAATGAACTTCAAATGAACAACTGTAAAAGAAATAAAAAAAGAAAGATAAAAAATAACATGATTTTGATAAAATATAAAACAGTCACGTGAGTATTTACCTAAAGAAAAAGGAAGTATTTGCCTAGAGAAAAAAATGGAGTTGACATCATTGATGATGCTAGCTGCTTTGTTATTTAATAAGCACTTGCGTTCACGTTCATGCATTTGATAGCGTGATTGAGACATACAAGTTGCTACTTCCACAAGAATTCTTGTGTAACTCAACTGCTTATTTTTAAAAGATATTTATTTGTGGATATGGTCAACGGGTCGGATGGTACGTGGCATAATAGGAGCACGACATATATTAATATAATATGATATGTTTTGGTGAAGCATGTGGTATTACACATTACACATGCAGCTGGGTTGTGTTTCAAATTTTAGATACGTGTGTCTTAAAAATATTGTATTATTAAAGATGAGATAAACACGACACGTAAAAAAGTCTATAATAAGCACGTTTGATTTTTGAATGAAAGTAAATTTAAAAGTTTATAATTTTATAAATAACTTAAAATTAAATATTTTAATATATTTTATTAGCGCAAGTTTTTTAAATTTATTTAATTTTTAGTTTAAAAAAAATCTAATTGATTTATATGTATAATTTATTAAATGAATTATTGATGTCATGATTTTAATAAATAAAATTATAAATATTATGATTTTATTATATATGTATTAATGTTATTATACACTATGATCTATAACTCTATATAAGTTCAAGTTGACAATTAAGTTAACTCTTAAGAAAATTTTATTCTTATTATTGTTGTTGTTAAGTATTAAAAAATGATTCTAATACCGCAGAGTCTAATTTAGTAATTAATGTTACGTTTGCTTACTATTATTAGTTTATTATTATTAAATATGAACTTGAGTTTTAAATTTTTAATTCTATTGAATTTGACAAAATGGACTCAATAGGCTAGAAAAAAAGTATGGCACGCCCTCTTAAAAAAATTAAAAAAAAGAAGAAAAAAGCTTATCATATTTTTTTTCTTAGGTATGGCACGACACGGTTCACAACACAGTACGTGTCGGCAAGGCATAAGTGGGTAGGGCACGGCACGAACACAGGCACACATGTCCCTTCCTTTGATGATGGCACGACCCGTTAGACATCTCCAGTTGTAAGAAAAGCAATCAAGAAATATCTAATTTTAGCCATTTTTTTTAAATAATGCTTGGTCTTTCAGTTTTAATTTTAATTATAATAATATGTATTATTTATTAAGAGAAGCAATCAAGAAATATCTAATTTTAGCCATTTTTTAAAAATAATGCTTGGTCTTTCAGTTTTAATTTTAATTATAATAATATGTATTATTTATTTATTAACTAATAAATATAAACTTATTATTATTTTATTATCTTATTCAATAAATAAATACCACATTAAAAATATTTTAAATTAAAACTTAAATATTAAGAATTAGAATATTACACTTTTTTATGTCTTTTTTTTTAATAACTTGTTTAGTGTACGAGTACCAGGACAGTCCAAACCAATCCACTACCACGTCACTTGATCAATCGCTATCGACAACCCTAATGTGCCACTTAGGGTGGCAAACAAGTAAAGTGAACATGTGAATGTAGACAACAAAAACGTAGGAAACTATTTATCTTTTTGAATTATTGTTCACATCGTTATCGTATATAGAAAAGTTTAATCTGCAACTTGTGCGAGTGGAACCTACTGAGAACCAACCGGATAATATAAATTATTGAAAATTAAATAATTAAGTTTAAATAAAAACAAATCCCTTAAGAATTTTATCGTCTATCAAATTTTTTTAAGCACGTGGGACATGCCTAGTAACGATTTTTTTTCTATAAATATCTTGATAGGAAATAAGAAAGATACCGAATTTTAATTATGTTATACGAATTAGTGATGTTAGTGGGGTGGGTTTGCGCCGGAGATCATAATTCCCGAATTCGATTTAGAAGCAATCTCTAAATTAGGGATGACAAAAAAGTATGGGCAGGCTCAACCCGTCTGAACAAAGGCTTAGGAAAAAAAGCATAGGCTAGATTCAAGTGTTCTATTTTTTTTAAAATAAATTTATAAATTAGAATAATAAATTTAAATTAAAAAATAATGAAAAAAAAGAAAGCTTAAATTCCTAATTTATATATCAATAATAAATCAAAAAACTTAAAAATATAATACTAATCTCTCTTTTAAGTGTTAATTAATTAAAAGAGTGCTTGACTTAGAGAATTTAGTATTAAAAAATTAAATCTCTAAACTTTTATTTACTTTATTTTATTTATTTATTATTTTATTTTGAAATATTTATTTTCTTTAATTTATTATTAATTATAACAACTTCATTATTACTAACTCATTTCAAATTTACAACAATTTTAAAAAAAAAATTAAAATAAGTAATAGCACAAACCCCGCCTCAAACCTAGCCAAGCTCGTAGTGGGCTTGGCCCAGGCCCACCCCTACCCAACCCAACCCAAGCCCTTATCAACGCTACTCTAAACCTACCCCATACTCGAAAAAGTTTTAATTGAGGATAATTCGGGATGCCTATGATAATCCCGAAACTAAGTGGAGATTAAAACGAGGGCTTAGTCCCCATTTGTTTTTTTTTTAAATAATAATTTTGAATATTTAGAAAAAATAATAATTATATACATATTTTAAAGCATAAGTTTATCCTTATCTTAAATCGTTGGGCTGTATTGCAATTCCATTAAAAAAAATGGAAAGTGCATGAATCTTGCGGATCCATGAAGGGATGAAAGAAATTATGTTCAAAGTAATGAAATAATAATAAATTCTATAATTGAAAAATAAGATTAGCTCAAATCGAAGACAAACCAAAGTTGAAAGCATAACCCGAGGAGGACATGAGCTGCTTGTTGGCCATATTAATTCCAACAGAGCTTATGACGTTCATGGCCCCGGCTCTGACATCCAACACCACCAAATGGAAAAGTGAGAAATGAAAGCAGTGGCGAAGCTTGATCTTTTGGTGTTGCATGCGACGGTTGGGAAGAGGAAGCTCCGTTGGAGACACGGAGGTGGCGATTTGATTAACTCACCGTGAGTTTAGTTCTTGGGTATTAGTTTTGTTATATTTTTCTATTATCTAATTAAACATATATGTGCGTTGAGTTTCTTTTGTAAATTATTATTATATGATTAAATTAAAATATATTTTTATTTTTTTTAAGAAAAGCATATTTAGAATTCAAATTTCGGGCCCGATAAAATCCCTAAATCTAAACTCGAAATATATTTGAGACTTGCATTTATCTCCAAAATGAAGCCATTTTTAAATCTAAATTTTTTTGAGAACCCATTCCCGATCGGAATTGATCGGGGACCCATGAGTATGGTCCGCGCGGGAAATGCTGCCATCCCTAATACAAAATTTGTTATAGTATAACGAAAATAATTCAAACATCATGAAATTTTGTATTTAATGATATTTATTTATTTGAAACATCTCATAATTTGGGAAATTAGTTAAAAGATTTCCTGTGACAAATTAAGTGCTAGTCATATAGAGCTACATACAGATGTTCAAAAGGTAAATAACTACCTAATCTTGTAATTTAACTACGAAAAGTCTGTATCTATATTAGAAGGAGATCATACGCCCGCGTCAATGTATCAAATTAAATACAAAATAACCAGTTTAACGGTATTTATTTATAATAGAGCTCTTTATATATTAATTACGGGCATGTTTGATAGAATTATCATTCAAGTGTGGTTCGAGAATATTTCAATGGACTCATTTTTAATAATTCATTCATTCAATTATTTACTGCAATAAATTGAATATCTCGACGGCATAAGAAAACAAAACAACGGACTTTTTTAAATTGTTGTAAAATGGACTTTGAATGAATAAAAATATTGACCTTAGCGCCCGGCGCGGAAGAGTGCCAGAAAGTGGAAGGGGGGTCTCCGAATTAAATGTTTGACGAGGAAAATTAGCTCAACAAAAACGAAGCATTGCGTTGCGGTAGCTAAGTCGAAGTAGACGAACAAATAGTACTAGTTCATGCAGATTTTTGGGGTTAATTATAAGGATCATTACAAACAGTAAAAAAAATGTTAAACTCAAGTTTTAACCAAAAATACAAATAATTTCTCTGACTCTCATTTTGAAGAGTTGAATAAAACAGCTAATGAAAACAAAAGATAATAATGTACAAAATTGAAATCTGATTCCGAAAGTATATACAAATACAAACTCTCATTGATTATTCGGGTTCGGGTCAGCAATCGGATCTTCGATTTTTGCACAGAAAAGGATGAGTCAGAAGCTGAGAAGCCGTCCATCTTTTACTAAATTCCTTTTGCAAACAACACTCAATGAAACTGCGAAATTCCGGGGATGCCCCGTCGGGCAAACTGGGCGGATCCCCGAAACATATAGCACACATGAGGGTGGCCCAATCGGGTCTTTGACCTGGTAGAAGAAACGGAAAATGACCCAAATAAAGCTCCAACAAAGTAAGCCCCAAGCTCCAAATATCTCCAGCATAACCATTGTAATTCCCTCCGTAGGCATCGGGGTCAAATCTTTCAGGACTCATATAAGCACAAGTACCCACATAAGAATTACAAGCATCCAAAGAACGGCACATGATTTTACTAACACCAAAATCGGCTATTTTCACTTGCATGTTGTTGTTATTAACCAGTAAATTGGATGGCTTAATATCTCGATGAATGATTTTATGGCCATGCAAATAACTCAAACCTTTGAGAATTTGAGAGGCTATGTGAGCAAGCTTAGGCTCCGAAAAGGTGCCGTTTTTGTTCAACAAAGTATCGAGGGTGCCTGAATCCATGTACTCCATCAAAATAGCGATGTCACCAGAAGGCTTTTCGAATATACCAAAGCACTGAACAATGAAAGGAGAGTCAGTGCGGCGGAGGATTTCCATTTCACGGAAGACTTGGCGGCGCACGGTGGGGTCAGCGTCGCCATGAACAACTTTGAGGGCGTAGATTTTGTGGGTGCATCTGTGTTGGACTTTGTAGACTGTTCCACCGTTTCCGTGGCCAAGGACTTGAAGTTTCTCAAGATCAGAGTAGGCGATGGCGGCGGCGGCGGCGGCGGCGGTGGTGTTGTTATTAGTGTTGGGGGCAGTGGGAGGGAGGGGCAAAGGAAAACGCAGGCACCGCTCCGAAAGTTCAGGCATAGGGAGACGAAGATTGAGTTGGCGACGTTGCTTTACGACGGCCATTATTGTTATTATTATTATCTTTTTGTTTTGATTTTGAAGAATGAAGTGGGAAGGATCAACGATGAAATATATAAGTGGAAGTGAAAGCACGTGGAGGATGAGATTGGGAGATGGCGGCTGAAGGAAGGTAGGTGGATACAGAGAATTGGGGTCCACCACTTGACATAACTTTAAATCTTGGGGCCATGCGGTAGCTCTATGGGCGATGTGGTGGCTTATTTATTTATACCGTTGTTAATTTGCATGTGACTTAAATACAATATATTGTCGCCATCACTTCACTTATCAATAGAGATGATATTTCTTCCCCCTCTCCTTTTGTAATGACAAACCACTTAAATGATATTTTAAAGTTACAATTTTATCTTTAAATTTGATGATTGAATAATATTTATGAACTAGATAAATTTTCGTAATTTTTAATACATAAATCATACTAATATTTTAATCTACAATATTTTATACTACCAAAAAAAATTAAATTAAATTTTTAAACAAATAATACCACAAAATGAAACGTCTTTGTAACGTTTAAAACATTATCCTTTATTTGGATCCACCTACCATGCAAATGTTGCATGGTACTCTTATTTTGTCTTCTTGTACTTTCACCATTATATCTAATGTTAGGTAATTTCAATGGTAGGATTTTGTAGTTTGGTAATTAACACTATTCTCTTGGTTGTTTTGACATATAAATTTAAAGAGTGAGACTATTAGCATCCCTTCAAATACCTTTTAAAATTTCTATAATTTTCCTACAAGTTTATCCTTTATTTTCTTTAAACCCTTTTTTAAAGCAGCTTGCATCTTTTTGGCTCTAGCTCTTGTAATTAGACCTCCGCGAATATACAAAGAATCACTTGAAACTTTAATGGTATTCCCTTAATAGTTCTCATCAGCTAGAAGACGAGTTCTTGGAGGTATTAATTTGAAATCAAATTTTAATGATTGTTTTTTCCTTTATGCCTTTGATTATGTCATTAATGAACCAAACTTGCTGGGTTATGTTTGTTTTAATGAAAAGTGAGCAAACTAAAAAGACGTAATTGGCATTATGTTAAAGATGTTCATCTTTATGATCTTGACAACATTTCCAAGGTTTTTGCGCAGCTAGAGTTTCCAAATGTTATTTTAAGAGTTAGATAACTATCTAAGCCACTTTAATGTCTAATGAAATATTTTACTGACCATTAATATATTTTAGGTGTGACCACTGCCTGCAATCATTGTAAATTATGGTGGTAAAACTGCTTATTATTTTATATTTGACTTAATCTTAATGTATGCTTTATGTGACATTATGTTATGATAAAAGTACCTAAGTAAGGTTGGTATATGATATATAAGAATGTTCAGTATGTAGTAGTCTATTGCTTTTGTTCATTGTATGTTATGTAAATAAGAGGAAATATTTGAATTCCTTGAAGCAACTAAAGCCTTATATATGCTATTGCATATGATTCTTATCCTTTATTCATGATATTAGTTTAAATGAGTACTTGCATTAGAGATGACTATTATTCCATTCCATTCTATTTCAGCTCAGATGCATTATCAATGGCAATGGGCATTTTGTTTAGTGTAATTTTTTCTACATTTCTCTATTACTAGATTGGGCTTAGTTAATTATCTAATTGCAAGAAAATGAATTATAACAAACAAATTAACAAGATTCATTTTCGTTTTTGTAACTAATCAAGTGTAATCGATAAATTTTGTAGCTCACTCAAGTTTGGATGACCGTCTGGTATGTTGATTTGGATTGAATCAGTCAAAGTGCCAATTAATAGACATGGATTGATTATTATGAGAGCAAAAGATTAAGGGACAAGCAGCTAGAATTACATGTTGCGGATGATCCTCATGAGCATTACTATTATTAGGAAATTTTGCAAATTTTGTGTCAATTTTGTATAACGGATGTTGAAATTTGAATATGCATTAAATTTCATGTATTTTGCTTTTTATTGGATTTTTTAATTAATAATATTATATTTTGTATTAATTTTTATTTAAAAATCTAATTTCTAAAAACAATTTTGTATAATGTAGAAATTCATGAAATTATTATTATTCATAATAATAGTAAAATTCAAATTAAAATAATAGTAATCAACTAAAATAATAATAATAATAAATATTTTTAAATAATAGTAATTGAAATAATATTAATTTTCCCACCAATAATTTCAAAACAATTGTAAACAATTCAAATAATTGTAAATTTCCCTCGAAAATGTTGTGTGGTAGATATATATGGCTGTGCAAAATCATCTTGAATTCATGATGAAAAATATTCTATTATAAATTAATGATAGTAACATAGATGATGTTTAGACTGTCTGTCATACACCTTGATTTGAATCTCGTTAAGAACTGATGCGACCCTAATCAATTTAATCTTCAAGATCGAATCTAAACCTGGAATTGAATGGAACCATGACTCGATGCTCAATGAAAGCACAAATCTTAGTATGTAAAGACGCCACAATTAACTATGGATGATCTGATTAACAAGTTAAGAGTTTGAATGCCATGGAAATCTGATAAGTTTAAAGAGTTAGTTTAAGAACCCAAGAGAATTAACTCTCTCACTAATTGCATCAAAACTAATCTGTCTATATTAGAAGATGGGAGATCATCAAATGTGAACCATGGACCATTTGACGATTTTGGACCGGTTGGACCGGTCTGGGCTTGGGCTGGAGGAGGTTGGTTTGAGCCAAAGAATTCAGGCATTTGTTTTGAAATGTATCTAGAAGGATCCAAGGTTAATCTTGTAAGAAACAAGTTTTCTGGATAGAAAGTGGAAAATGGAAATGAGTCTGATAAGAGATAGGCTTTCATGAAAAACCTAAATACAACTTTCTTTGCAAACTCTTGTATGGAAAAGACTGTTGTGAAAGTTTTCCTAAGGGGAAAGGTTTTTTGGGTAAGGGCTTGTGAGAGCAGTGAAGTGGCCATGAAGATGACAGGAAAATGGTGTTATGAGGATATGAAAAATAAGGATTTATCTGGTTTAGCAAGTCTTGACAGCATATCAGGAATAAGGTTGTGGTCTCCTTTTATATGCTTCACAGAGAAATCATATTTTGAAAACCAGTTTTTTAGCCTAAGCAACATCTTTTCTGGAACATTTTTCCCTTTGAAATTCATGATGTTGGGAAAATCTGAGTTGTCCATTCTGACAAGAAAGTGATAGCCAATAAGATGATACTCGAACTTTTGAATACCATGCTTGACAGCTAAAATTTCTTTGAACACACTATGGTAATGGATTTGTGTGTCAGAGAAGTGTCCACTAGCATAGGCAATAAAGTATTATTTGCCATCTGTTTCTTCAAGGAGGATGGCCCCCTATGATTCGTCACTTGCATCAGTCTGCAATATTCGTCTGCCATCGGTGATGAGCTTTAATGGTGGTGGATTTTGCACAATTTACTTTAACATTGTGACAACAAGTGTGTGGTTGTTATTCCACGAAGGTGGATTCTTCTTCAGCAAGGCTGACAGCTGGCGGGTGTGATGATCAACATGAGGAATAAAATCCCTAATATGATTGATAATACCAAGGAACTGCTGAATTAGCCTTTTGGAAAGATGCTGATCTGGAAAGTGGATGAGCTCTTGAGCAATGTGCCTTCCTGGCTGATAGTGGCCGTCTTTGATAGTCATTCCAAGGAATTCAATGTTATTGGTAGCAATTGTGCTTTTCTTGGCTGATAACATGATTCCATGAGATTGAATAATGTCAAAGAATTGATTTAACAAATGGCGATGGTCATCTTGTGTACCTGAAAACAACAAAATATCATCAATGTAAATCAATGCACTATGCAGAATGGGTTTGAAGATTTGGACCATGGTTTTTTGGAAAATAGATGGGGTTGTTTTAAGACCAAAGGGTAAAACTGTCCATTGATAGTGGGCATTGGGAATGCAAAAGGCAATTTTCTAACGTTCTGAAGGTTGTATTCCAAGTTGCCAAAATCCAGATTTAAGATCAAATTTTGAAAAAAGTTGAGCATTTGTTAATAGGTGAACATGCTCTGTCTTTTTGGCAAAGGGAATTTGTCGTCTTGTAAAAACATGTTTAGAGGTTGATAGTCAATGACTAATCGTTTTTTTCCTCTAACAATCTCATAATGTTTTTCAACATAAAAAGCTTGACAAGCCCGTTGAGAACTAATGGGTTCAATAAGACCTTGGGCCAGCAACTTAGAACATTCCTTCTGGGCTAGGACTAAGTCGGAAGGACTCATTTCTGGATGGGTGGCTTTGGTTGGATTGACATCTTCATTCAACTTGAAAGGCAATTGAACAAAGAAATGTGGATTTTTCCACAGAGGTTTGGATGGTGAAAGTCAGCATGAGACTTAGGACAATATTTCAAAAGCTTTGTGGAAATGTCTTGGAAAGGCTGGGAGGTTTCAAACAAACCATAAAGCTTAAGAACATTGGTGAATGGTTTAAACATGGACTTGACTCGGATTCCAGTAGGAATGATTTGGAGGTGTTTTATCTAGTGAATGATATGAAATCCTAACAAGATATCCTTATTAGGCAGATGGGAACTGATGACTTTTGTCCAGATAACATAATTTGGAAAGATTTGAATACAAATGGGTTTTTTGGTAATCAACTTGGTGTTGAAGAATTTTCCATTGACTGCTTTGAAATTTTCTTCATAATGTTGCCAAGACTGTGATGGAAGTATGTCTAGGTTTAACATACTTCTTTGGGCTCCGGTATCAAGAAGTCCAATGGCGGGAATTGGTCTCTGGAATTTGGAAGGTAAGATTTGGAGTTTTATGGAAGGGATAGGTATGGTAGTGTCTAGAGACAAACGTTGTTGGTGAAAAACAGTTGTTTGAAACTCATCATTTTCTAAATCATCGAATGAGTTTTGTAGTGCGAACACTGTTTCATTAGTAGACTCCTCTTGTTCTGAGAAGTAGAACTCGATTTCATCTTTGTGAGGAGAATAATCAGTGGTGGCCTGTAAATGCTCAAGAAGTCTGATTGCTTTATCTTTTTTGTTGGGGCAATCTAGAGTATAATGGCCTTTCTTTTTGCAAATAAAGCATTGGCTTGACTTTCTCCTTTTTTGTTCTCTGAAAGAACTAGATCTTTTCCTGAAAAACCTGTATAATTTTCGCATGGATTTTGATCGAGGAGACGAATCTGGATTTTTGAATTTTCAGAAATGCTTCTTCTTTTTGGTGCTGCAATCACAATATTTCTTTTTCTTGCATTTGATTTGTAAGTAAGGTTTTTTGCAAGCACTTCAGAAAGGCTCTTTGTCTTTTAATAGTTCTTTGAAGAACTGTTTCTGTTCACATAATTTTTCCAAACATCGTTTGGCGACCTAAAAGATCTTTCCCAAGGAAATGTTGTCAATGGTGAGATTGAGACTCGTGAGCTGCCTTTGTATGTCTGGTTGCAATTCTTCAGGTAATGATGCCGGAAATACATGTTTGAGAGTCGAATCATTGAACCCATTGAGCTTATAAAATAGGATTGACATCCGTTTGTAATGGAAATCAAGATCTTTAGAGTTGAGGGAGCAGCATTTCATGTTGAGGTAGTCTCTTCTTGCAGCTTCAAAGACTGCAGCTGATTCTCCAATGAATTGTTCGTGAATGACAGAAAGAGTAGTTGAGACATTAGGTAGTTGCACAAACTGTAATTATCTGTATTCTCCTAAAGTATCAAACCAATCTCTTAAAGATCCCGTAAAACGGGTAGCAAGTTCTCTAAGGACTGATGCTGTAGTAGCATTTGGTCTTAACATTTGGAGATCTGTCCAAGCAGCCATTTTAGATAATCTATCTCTCCATTTAGTTGCAGGGATATCATCAAAAGTGAACCATGGACCATTTGAAGGTTTATGATCATTTAGGGGTTGAGCAGGCCGGTTTGGAGTTGAGGATGCTTCGGGTGGATCTTCCTTAATATCTAAAGGTATTTCAAAGAATGGGTCAGTTCTTGAGGATTGAGCAGGCTCAGTCTCTTCAGGTTGGGCCATAAGGATTCTAGTGATATCAGCATAAGATTTTTCAGAATCACTAGATGAAATGGAAGATTCTAAGGAAGATTCTGTTTCAGATTCAGATGGATCTTCTGAAACGACCAGATTTGAATCAGAAGTTTGGTCTGTATCGGATGGATCTGGGATTATTTGTGCACTGTATTGTTGCATTGGGGATTTATCTTTGGCCTGAGTTGGTGTTGGTTGAGGAGGAAGTGGGGTATAAAGAGGCGGTTGTTTTTCTGGTCTTGGTCGAGGATAAGGTTTAGATCTAGATGGTTTTGGCAAAGGATTATTTCTAAACAAAGTATGTGTCATGCCAAATAATTTGGACGGGTCTTGTGGTTTTATGGGAGAAAGCATAGCTGCAAAGGAATGGAAGGCAAGGCTGATGGTAGGTAATGGTGGAGAGGTGGTAAATAATATTGGCCTTTGCCTTTCTGACTCAATCTGTTCAAGGTCTGCTTTCAATTTTCTGATTTCCTTTTCTTTCTGATCAAATTCTGGGCCATAATATCTATGACTCTGCATGGTTCTTAATTCTGAATCTAGTTGAGAGATTCTGGATTGAAGATTTTGGTAAATTTACTGCATCTGGGAAGTGATCGAGTCCATCTTAGACTCAATAGGATCAGTTCGTAAACTGATATGATTAACCTTCTTATGGATATCAACCAAGGTTTCATTTTGAGCTCTGGCATTTTGGGTTTGCCAGTTGAGAACAGCCTCAAAAGGTTTGGGGTCTTCTAAGTGACCTGTGGGAGTTATGGATGAAGGAATAAAAGGTTTTGTTATGACCTTTCGTTGTGGATCGGTCTGGGTTTCTAGAGCAGGGAAATTGGAGGAATAATCTTGGGAGGTGGATGAAAACATCATACAAGCCATAGGCTGTATAGGTGGTTTGGAATTCTGGATATGTGGAAGAACTTCAGTCTTGCAATTTTTTGCAATCCAGCTAAGTTCTTTTTGGTAGATGGGTAATGGAGCTGGTGCTGGTGGAGGATTATGAGGTGGTTTAGGTTGGTTGTGTGAGCACGAAGTTTTAGGTATTTACTTTTTTGGTTTTCTTCTCCACTGCGGTTCAACATCATCTTCTTCCCAATAATCCCAACAGGGACAATCTGGGTCACAATTTCCTGATCCTGGTGAATCCCAAAGAAAGTGGCCATTAAGTTTGCCAGGGTAGACGGGATATCCTTCCGAATTGAATCCTTTAATTGGCAGCTTTTCTTGAGCGGTGTGAACAGTTGTAACCATGGCTGAATAAGTGAATGAGAGCCGTGGAGGCTCCTCTGGTGCTTTGGTGGAGGTCGAAAAGTCATTCAGACAGTTCCATCATATCTTCTTTCAAACATACTTTCTGTTGTCTGGATAGGAGAAGTATTGGTGTGGAACTTCTCATAATTTGAAATCCATTCCAAGGGCATGAGTTTTATGAGTTCATGTCTAGGGATCTGTCTTGGAATTTGAATGATGGTTGGTATCTGATCTGATTCAGCTAACACCATGAGGGCGTCAGAGTGGTGCTCAGGTGAAGGAAGATCTAAGGCATGGTTCTGGAGCCTATAGACCAATTGATGGTGAAGAAGTTGTAATTTTTGCAGAAGAGATTTGTTCTACACCTTGAATTTGCACTTGGACTTTCAAGGCAGTGGAGAGATTAGTGTCTTGAAGCGAAAGGTTGAAATTAGGATAGAAAGTGAGTAAAACACTTCCAGCATGAAGAGTGGTTAAGACAGTACCAATAACAGCAACTTGGTAATGTGTGAACCTAGTATCCAGTATAACAATTTTGGCTGTGACTGGTAATCCTTTCCTTCCATGTAAGGTTAGGATTAGTCTGACTCCTCTGATATGGAGATGAGTATAACCTTCTCTTTGCCAATTGGAAATCAATTCTGGGGGAATTTCCAGAGTGACATATTGTTCAGCTATGGTAGCCTGAAGGGAACACTGATCCAATCTGGATGACTGGATATATTCTTTTGGTGGAAATAAGTGTGCGGATACTGCGAGTAAGGACTAAGAAGAGGAAAAGAATATTCATGGATCTGAGCAGATTTAGGGATATAGGAATATTCAACTAAATTTTCTATCTTACTAGCAGTGTGTTTGGAGCAAGATTTGGGTAAAGCGAGGGTGGAAGAAAGGGAAACTGGAGTAATGACAGAAGAAATAGAAGCGCCGTTGGAGGAAGTTGATGCCATAAGTATGAAATTCTCTCTGTCGTTGAAGGCTCAGCGAAAAAAAAAACAAAAAGCAAACTTTTATCATACCATTTTGAGATGTGAAGTGCAGAATGTGGAAAAGTATTGCAGATAAGAGGCGAAGGCCTTTGGAATTTCAAGTTAGTGACAAAGTATTTCTAAAAGTTATCCCAGTAAAAGGATCGATGAGATTTGGGAACAAAGGAAAATTAAGTCCGAGGTTTATTAGGCCATTTGAAATACTCGATCGTGTCGGGTATGTTTCCTACTGACTTTCCCTCCTACCATCGTTATCAAGAATACATAATGTCTTTCATATCTGTAGACTCCTCTCATGTGCTCTATAAGCCTCTACAACTAGAAGGAGACCTAACCTACAAAGAACGTCCAATTCAAATTCTTGATAGAAAGATAAAGGAGTTAAGGAATAAGAAGATTCTTTTAGTTAAAGTACTATGGCGGAATAGCTCAGTGGAGGAGGCAACATGGGAACATGAGGAAGAGATGAAGAATAAGTATCCTGAGCTATTCAGTAAGTAAATTTCGAGGACGAAATTTTTTAAAAGGGGGAGGAATTGTGAGTTACAATTTTTACACTTAAATATAATAGAGTTTATTTTAAGCTACCAAAGTCCCTTATGTATTAAAATAATAATATAAAATATTTAATTCTAAGTAATGATGAGATATGTAGAGAAACTTAAGAATTCTAGAATTTAGTAAGTTATTTATGAAGGTTAATCTCAACCATTGATCAAGATTTATGATGGCAAAATCCTAGCCATCCATTAGCCCTAAGAAATCCTATAAATACCCCCTGCCCCCTTTCATTTTCAATGCAACCTAGAAATTTTATTCTCTTCTATTTAAGAGTAGAGAAATCCTTAATTTAGAAAGGTGTAGAAAAGTCAAGGTCAAGAGTTAAATAACACTTCAACTATAATGTAAGGACAAAATTCTTTTCATACTTAACTTCAGTTTTAACCATTCCTTTATGTTGCTATGCCGCCTAATGTACAATGCAATTTCGGTAGTAATATTCCATTTCTATGATACTTAGTTGCGTTATGGTCGGCTTTGCCGCCTAAGCTATGATACTTAATTATGTTATGGTCGGTTCTTGCGCCTAATCTATGATACGTAGTTAAGTTATGGTCGGCTCGCCACCTAATTTGTGATACTTATACTTAATTATGCTATGGTCAGCTATGTCATATGTATTAAAGAATCTTGTTCTTAAATAGGAGTTGTATGCATTGGTTCGAGCGTTAGGAACGTGGCATCACTACCTATGGCCTAAGGAGTTCGTGATTCACACCGATCATGAGTCCTTGAAACACCTTAAAGGCCAACACAAGCTGAACAAGAGGCATGCTCGATGGCTTGAATTCATTGAGACATTTCCATATGTCATTCGTTACAAGCAAGGTAAGGAAAATATTGTTGCAGGTATGTCTTAATTTCAACACTTAAAGCTAAACTACTTCGTTTTGAACATATTAAGGAATTGTATGCTGATGACCATGATTTTAGTGTTGAATACCAAGCTTGTGAAAAGACTGTAGTCAATAAATACTTTAGGCATAATGGCTATTTATTTCAGGAGAATAAACTCTGTGTGCCTAACTGTTCTTTGAGAGATTTGTTAGTGAGAGAATCCTATGGAGGAGGGTTAATGGGGCATTTTGGAGTTGTAAAGACTCTAGCAGTTTTACAGGAACACTTCTATTGGCCACATATGAAACGAGATGTTGAAAGACTTTGTGGTAAATGTGTCACTTGTAGGCAAGCCAAATCGAAAGTGCAACCTTATGGCTTATACACCCCTTTGCCAATACCTAGTGCACCTTGGATTGATATTTCGATGGATTTTGTACTAGGTTTACCGAGGTCTAGACAAGGGAAAGACTTAAATTTTGTGGTTGTAGATAGATTTTCAAAGATGGCACATTTTATTACATGTCTCAAAACATATGATGCTTCTAATGTTGCTAACCTATTCTTTAGGGAGATTGTGAGGTTGCATGGTATGCCCAGGACAATTGTTTCTGATAGGGATGCTAAGTTTTTAAGTTACTTTTGGAAAACCCTCAAATTGATGGTCAAACAGAAGTTGTAATATAACTTTACCTACTCTGTTGCGAGCTATCATTAAAAAGAACATCAAAACTTGGGAAGATTGTTTACCACTTGTTGAGTTTGCTTATAATCGTTCCGTTCATTCTGCTACTAAGTATTCACCGTTTGAAATTGTTTATGGTTTTAATCCTTTTACCCCATTGGATTTAACTCTATTACCTGTTTCTGAGCGTGTTAACTTAGATGGTAAGAAAAAGGCTGAAATTGTTAAACAGATACATGAGAAGGTGAAGTTCAACATTGAGCGGAGAACTGAGCAATATGCTAAACAAGCCAATAAAGGGCGACATAAGCTAGTCTTTGAACCTAGTGATTGGGTGTGGTTACACATGCGTAAGGAACGATTTCTGGAACAAAGAAAATCTAAGTTATTACCTCGAGGGGATGGCCCATTCCAAGTTTTGGAACGTATCAATGACAATTCATACAAACTGGATTTGCCTGGTGAGTACAATGTAAGTGCTACTTTTAATGTTTCTAATTTGAGTCCTTTTGATGTAGGTGATGATTTGATGAGATTAAGGATAAAACTATCACAAGCACATGGGATGAGGCATATTCAGATCCTATTCAAGTTCCCATTGAACTCGTTACAAGAGCTCGAGCAAAGAAATTCAAAGAAGCGCTTAATGGAATCGCACATGATAAATGCATGATTCAGGCTCTTGAAGTTTCCAAATACTCACTTTCATGAAATAGGGAGTTGGCTTAAACATTATGGTGGGAAAAAATATTTTTTTCCTTTTTTTCAGATACTTTCCCGTTTCTTAAGGAGGCTATTAGGGAATCAAATAAGTTATTTCTATTTTAATCACCTAGTTTCCATTTAATTGACGCAAGGCATTTAAGACAATTAGGATCCTGATTTAGTTTAAATTCTTTCCTATTTACTTAGATTAGGATTCTGATTTGATTTAGATTCTTTCCTATTAGGGAAGATTTAGATTCATATTTGATTTTTGGGTTAGGATTTATTTCCAAAAAAATTCTTGTAACCAACCCTATATAAAGTACTCATATTCAATAAATAAAAAAGAAGTTTTTTGATGCAATTGGTGAGAGAGTTAATTCTCTTTGGTTCTTTACGAACTCTTTGAACTTATTGGATTTCCGTGGCGTTCAAATTCTTGACTTATCAATCAGACCATCCATAGCTGATTGTGGCGTCTTCACATACCAAGGTTCGTGCTTTCAATAAGCATTGGGTCGAGGTTCCATTCCATTTCTGGTTTAGATTCGATCTTGGGATCGCGTTAGTTCTTGACAGGGTTCGTATCAAAAGAGGTACAAACTAAAGTGTCTACAGGCAACAAAGTTGTGCAAATTGATAAAGTCATAAATGATTATAGTATTTTGCTTATTGTAGTATGTATTTTGTATAAATGAAAAGATTGTACCTCTTGTTATGTATAAAGTGCGAGGTTTAAATAAGATGAATATTGTTTTATTGTGATTTGTGTAATTACTAAATTCTCACTAAATTCTCTATTTTTGTTCAATAAAAATTTAGTCTGTTGGCTTTCTGACAATTTAAATTAAAAAATTCTAACAATTTGAATTAAAAAAAAAACACATTGAGAAGCTATTTTTTTAATTCAATGGGAGAGAGAAATTTAGCAATTAACCAACAACAATTTCATCAATTGTAGAACTACCTCTGCCATTGGCATGGTCATCCTTGGTCCAGCAGCTCTATTGTCATCATTAAATGCAGGACTATATTTATATATAGATCATGAGACTGGTTTGTAAACGAGGATATTTCAAAGAATGGGTCAGTTCTTGAGGATTGAGCAGGCTCGGTTTCTTCAGGTTGGGCCATAAGGATTCTAGTGATGTCAGCATAAGATTTGTCAAAATCACTAGATGAAATGGAAGATTCTAGGGAAGATTCGGATGGATCTTCTGAAATGGCTAGATTTGAATCAGAAGTTTGGTCTGTATCAGATGTATCAGATGGAGCTGGGATCATCTATACACTATATTGTTGCATTGGGGATTTATCTTTGGCCTGAGTTGGTGTTGGTTGAGGAGGAAGTGGGGTATAAAGAGGTGGTTGCTGTTCTGGGATTGACAAAGGTGGTTGAAAAGGTTGTTTATCTGGTCTAGGTCAAGGATGAGGTTTGGATCTAGATGGTTTTGGCAGAGGATTATTTCTAAACAAAGTATTTGGACGGGTCTTGTGGTTTGATGGGAGAAAGCATAGGTGCAAAGGGATGGAAGGCTGGGTTGATGAGAGGTAACGGTGGAGAGGTGGTAGATAATGTTGGCCTTTGCCTTTCTGACTCAATTTGTTCAAGTTCTGCTTTCAATTTTCTGATTTTCTTTTCTTTCTGATCAATTTCTGGGCCATAGTATCTATGACTCAGCATGGTTCTTAATTCTGAATCTAGTTGAGAGATTCTAGATTGAAGATTTTGGTAAATTTGTTGCATCTGGGAAGTGATCGAGTCCATCTTAGACTCAATATGATCAGTTCGTAAACTGATATGATTAACCTTCTTATGGATATCAACCAAGATTTCATTTTGAGCTCTGGCATTTTGGGTTTGCCAGTTGAGAACAGTCTCAAAAGGTTTGGGGTCTTCTAAGTGACCTGTGGGAGTTATGGCTGAAGGAATAAAGGGTTTGGTTATGACCTTTCGTTGTGGATCGGTCTGGGTCTCTACAGCAGGGAAATTGGAGAAATAATCTTGGGAGGTGGATGAAAACATCATACAAGCCATAGGTTGTATGGGTGGTTTGGAATTCTGGATATGTGGAAGAACTTCAGTCTTGCAATTTTTTACAATCCGTCTAAGTTCTTTTTGGTAGATGGGTAATGAAGCTGGTAGATGTGTGAGCACGGAGTTTTAGGTATTTTCTTTTTTGGTTTTCTTCTCCGCTGTGGTTCAACATCATCTTTTTCCCAATCATTTCAATAGGGACAATCTGGGTCACAATTTCCTGATCCTGGTGAATCCCAAAGAAAGTGGCCATTAAGTTTAGCAGGGTAGACAGGATATCCTTCTGAATTGAATCCTGTAATTGGCAGCTTTTCTTGAGTGGTCTGAACAGCTGTAACCATGGCTGAATAAGTGAATTAGAGCCGTGGAGGCTCCTCTGGTGTTGTTGGTGATGGTCGAAAAGTCATTCGGACAGTTCCATCAGATCTTCTTTCAAACATACTTTCTGTTGTCTGGATAGGAGAAGTATTGGTGTGGAACTTCTCACAATTTGAAATCCATTCCAAGGGCATGAGTTTTATAAGTTCATGTCTAGGGATCTGTCTTGGAATTTGAATGATGGTTGGTATCTAATCTAATTCTGCTAATACCATGAGGGTGTCAGAGTGGTGCTCAGGTGAAGGAAGATCTAAGGCATGGTTCTGGAGCCTATAGACCAATTGATGGTGAAGAGTTGCAATTTTTGCAGAAAGAGATTTGTTCTACACCTTGAATTTGCACTTGGACTTTCAAGGCAGTGGAGAGATTAGTGTCTTGAAGAGAAAGGTTGAAATTGGGATAGAAAGTGAGTAAAACACTTCCAGCATGAAGAGTGGTTAAGATAGTACCAATAACAACATCTTGGTAATGTGTGAACCTAGTATCCAGCATAGCAATTCTGGCTGTGACTGGTAATCCTTTCCTTCCATGTAAGGTTAGGATTAGTATGACTCCTTTGATATAGAGATGAGTATAACCTTCACTTTGCCAATTGGAAATCAATTTTGGGGGAACTTCGAGCGTGACATATTGTTCAGCTGTGGTATCCTGAAGGGAACACTGATCCAATTTGGATGACTGGATATATTCTTTTGGATGTGGTCTTTTGGTGGAAATAAGGGTTCGGATACTGCGAGTAAAGGAGAATGGACGTTTATAAAGGACTAAGAAGAGGAAAAGAAGATTCATTGATCTGAGCAGATTCAGGGATATAGGAATATTCAACTAAATTTTCTATCTTACTAGCAGTGTGTTTGGAGCAAGATTTGGGTAAGGAGAGGGTGGAAGAAAGGGAAACTAGAGTAATAACAGAAGAAATAAAAGCGCCGTTTGAGGAAGTGGATGCCATAAGTAGGAAATTCTCTCTATCGTTGAAGGCTTGAAAAAAAAAACAAAAAGCAAACTTTTATCATACCATTTTGAGAAGTGAAGAGCAGAACTTTTATCATAAGATCATCGAGATACCAAGATTGTTAAAGATCGCATTTGGTAAGTACTTTAGGCATAATGGTTACTTGTTTTTGTAAAATAAGTTGTGTCTGCCTAATTTTTCTTTGAGAGATTTTTTGGTAAGAGAATCCCATGGAGGAGGGTTGATGGGGCATTTTAGCGTTGTAAAAACTTTAGCAGTCTTGCAGGAATACTTCTATTGGCCACATATGAAACAAGATATTGAGAGATTTTATGGTATATGTGTCACCTCTAGCCAAGCTTCATAAAAAGTGCAGCCTCACTATCATGACGTAACAGTTTTGTTGATATGGGATTTGCCTAAGGTGTTACACCAATGGTTTACACACCTTGTGTGCTTTGGACTACTGTTTTGATGGATTTTGTGCTCCGTTTAACTAGGTCCAAACGAGAGAAAGACAATATTTATGGTTGTGGATAGATTTTCTAAGATGAAACATTTTATTTCATGCTACAGGGCAGATAATGCTCCCAATGCTGTTGATTTGTTCTTTAGGGAAATTGTGAGATTGCATGGTACGCCCAGGACAATTGTTTGTGATAGGAATGCTAAGCTTTTAAGTTACTTTTAGAAGATGTTGAGGGCTAACTTAGGGACTAAGTTGTTGTTTTTAACTACTTGTCATCCACAAAATGATCGTCAAACAGAAGTGAATACAACTTTATCTACTATGTTGCGGGTTATCATTAAAATGAACATTAAAACCTAAGAGGATTGTTGCCACATGTTGAGTTTGCTTATAATCATTTTGTTCATTCTATTACTAGGTATTCATTGTTTAAAATTGTTTATAGGTTTAATCCTTTAACTCCATTACCTAATTTTGAGCATGTTAACTTAGATCGTAAGAAAAAGGCTGAAATTGTTAAGCAAATACATGAGATGGCAAAATTCAACATAGAGCGGAGAACTGAGCAATACGCTAAACAAGCCAACAAAGGGCGACACAAGCTAGTCTTTGGGCCCTCCAGTTAGGTGTGGTTGTACATGTGCAAGGAATGATTTCTACAATAAAGGAAATCCAAGTTATTACCTCGCGGGGACGGTCCTTTCCAAATCTTAGTAACAGATCAGGGTCAATGCATACAACCTGGATTTGCCTTGTTAATGCAATGTAAGTGCTACTTTTAATGTTCCTGATTTGAGTCTTTTTGATGTCTTTTAAGAGAACATCATTTCATCTGATGGTATTCTTTTCTGTCTGTTTCAGTGGAAGCAGTTTTTTCACCGATGAATTGCTCATGAATAAGATTGAGGGTTGTACCAATCGGAGATTCCATGAATTGGAGCTGTCTGTATTCTCCTAAACTTTCTAGCCAGTCTCACAAAGAACCCGTGGAGCAGGCCATGAATTCACGAAGAACGACTTGAGGTTGAGCATTAGGCTTGGTACCTTGAAGATTAATCCAAGCAGCAAATTCTTGAAGTCTAGCAGCCCATTTGTGACGGGGAATGACATCAAATGTAAACCAAGATGCTGAAGATGGTTTTGTTGAGTGGTCATGAACTGGTGGTGGTATTGGGTCTGTTTGAGAAGCTTGGTCAGAAGGATTGTCATCAACAATAGGTGTTGAAGCAGAAGTACTTGGATCTTCAGTTTCAATGGCCATTAATATGCCTGTAATGTCAGCATATTCAGACTTAGAGTCAGTGGAGGCTTGTGATGTGTCATAGGATGAAGACAAAGATGAGTTATTTGTTTCAGGCTCAGAAGAGTCAGAGGAATCTGAGGATTGGGTCTGGACAGTATGATAATGATACAGATCCATCGGGTCTTTGTCTTTCTTAAGAGGCTCTAGAGTGGCCTGTGGCAAATCTTCTGGAAGTAAGGTGGAGGTAGAGGAAGATGAAGGGACCTTTGGCTTTGGTTCTGAAATTTTGACTTTGGATTTTGATTTTCTAGGTGAAGATGGTTGATGAGTCGGTTGAAGGTGCGAGAACACAAAGAACTGATTATAAACAGGTTGTTGAGGTCTGGATGGTGTGTAGAAAGGTATATAGGTTTCAAAGAACGGAGGAGAGACTGGTGTAGGTTATGGTTGAGTAAAAAGGGAAGGTCGAGTTTTTTCAGCATCAATCCTGGACAATTCAGCTTTGAGTTTTCTGATCTCAGCTTCTTTATTAAACTCTGGACCCCAGATATGATTGTTGATCATTCGTTTGAGATTGGTGTCTAGTTCAGAAATCCGATCTTGAAGATGTACATACATCTGATCCAGACGACTGCTGATTGAATTAAATTTAGTTTCAGTCTAGGAGACTTGAGTGGCAACACGGTCAATTTTCTTACCGAGTTGGTGAAGAGTATGATTTTGAGCATTGGCATTTTTGGTTTGCCAATTCAAAACAACTTCATGCTGTTTTGGTTCTTCAGGTTGCCCAGAGGCTGTAATTGGAGACTGAACAAAAGGTTTTAAGGTGACCCGGGTTTATGTGTCTGTCTGTTTTTCAAGTGGAGGAAACGATTCCTCATAGGAATGACTTGAAAACATAAGACATGATCTGATTGGTTGAATAGGAGGTTTGGGATTCGGTGGAGGTTTTGGAGCAAAGGATTTGTAGGATGATGGTGGATAAGAAGCTTTTTTCTTCTTCTTTATCTTTCTCCGCATAACTTTCAATTCTTCATCAATATCCGTATCATCCAAACAAGGACAATCCAGCTTGCACATATGGGCTTCAGGAACATCCCATAGAAAATGACCATTGATTTTATCAGGATATACTGGATACCCTTCTGATGAGAAACAATGAATAGGAAGTTTCTTTTCTTGACCAGTTTGAACTGCTGTGATCATAGCAATATAAGAAAGTTGTGGACTGTCTGAAACGGGCTTGGAGTCAGGAGTTTGGAAAGACAATTGACTTGACCATTTGGTCGTCTGTCAAATATGGCTTCTGTGGTTTGTATTGGTTCAGAATTTTGGTGAAAGTGCTCATAGTTGTTTGGCATGAGTTGGAGCAAATCTTGTATCTGGATTTGTTTGGGGATTTGAATGATGGTTAGAATTGTGTCTGTGTCCGCCAATATCATCAAGGCATCAGAAGTTGTGTATGGTGTAGGAAGATCTAGTGCATGATTTTGTAATCGATACACTATTTGGAGGGTTGCAATCTTGGATGTGGGTGTTTGTTCTGCTCCTTGGAGCTGGGTCTGGACTTTAAGGGTTGTTGGAAGATTGGGATCCTCAAGAGAGAGGTTGAAATTGGGGTAAAAGGTTAATAAGACACTGCCAGCATGAAGGGTTGTCAGAATAGTTCCTACAACAGCGTGTTGGTACTCCTTGAACCTGGTGTCTAGGAGAGCAATTCTAGCTGTAACAGGTAAGCCTTTTCGACCATGAAGAGTGAGAATTAATCGTACACCACCAAGATGGAGGTGCGTGTATCCTTCTCGTTTCCAGTTGGCGACGAGATCTGAAGGTATTTCCATAGTGACATATTGTTCACTCTGTGAGGCTTGTAGAGCACACTAATCCAGTTCTTTTGGGAGTGGTCTTTTAGTGGAGATGAGAGTTTGAATACTTCTAGTGAAAGAAGTTTTTTGTTTGTAGAGATTGTAAGGACTCATGATGGGAAACTGGGACTCATTGATTTGAGCAGATTCTGGAATATAAGAATATTCAACAAGATTCTCAGATTCTCAATTTTGGAGGCTATGTGTTTGGAGTATGATTTGGGAAGAGAGAGAGTAGAAGAAAGGGAAATATGAGATGAAGATGACGAAGGAGATAGAGTTAAAGATGTATTTGTTTCCATGGTTAGTGAATCCTCTTCTAGGAGATCAAATATGATTATTTGGTTACTAATGATACCACCTCTGCATTGGGTGTGACTCTGATACCAGTGGGTTATGTTGTACGTGGAGTTGTTCTACCAAATCTACGACAGCACAAGGTCTGTCCTTAGGGCCAGTAGCCCACAAGTTCTGGTTTCTAGCCGATATACACTTATCCACCAACTACCAAATCCGAAATTCATTTTAAAAATAGTTTTTCATGATACCACCCGAAAACATAGCACTCAGGGCCTTAAAAAAGGGTGAACGTTGTGAGAAAACAATTTTTTTGTATAAAAATCGGTTTTGAAGGATAAAACAGGACCTTTCTGATGAACAGGATCCTCAGGCTTGAGGCAAGTGCAGAGCATACTTAATTTAGAAATTTTGAGGTGAGCGTATCATTTTTAACTCAAATAATTTCTTTGAGTCCTAGAAGAGAGAGAGAGGTTTAGGGAAACATAATGTATACAACTTAAGCTTTTATTTTCATATTGGCTCCTCTACAATTGAGATCAAAGGTGCCTTATATAGAGGATTATTGAGAACAGGACCTCTCGAATGATCATATCACATAGCACACCTTTTTGGAAAGCAAAACATGCCGATAAGGACTTTTACAAAGGTAAAGCATACCTACAAGGACTTTAACAAAAGTAAAGCATACCGACAAGGACGTTAACAAAAGACAAGGACTTTAACAAAAGTAAAGCACACAGAAAAATATTTTAACAAAAGACAAACGGGAGTCACATGGGTTATTGAATCAAAAGCTGTGTGAGAGCGACAAAGTGTCATTATGGAGTGGATGGATAGCGCGATGGTGACACGTCTCCTGTTTTTGTCTCATATTGTCGCTTGTGCCGACGCCTCTGTCTCTGGTTGAGATACGCCTCAGCTTCAGACATGTGCTGTGAGGTAGATGCAGTAGGAGAGTCTGGGTTGGTGACAGTATAGTGGGGAGTGTCAGTATGGAGAAGGGACTGAAAGTCTTCCCATGGGTCCTGAGCGTCTTGGAATAAGACATTCGTGTTGTTAGGACGTTGTTCCATGACAAGGATTCCTTGAGGACTTGAACTTGAACTTGAACCTGGAGTACAGCCTTGTGTTTTTGGAATTATTTCAAGGGTGTGTGATAGTCCAATGGAGGTGTGGTGAATGTTTGTGGCAGGTGGAGGAACATTGTTAAGTTCCATGAGATAGGCTTTGAGAACGGAGGTGACCGCTGTATCATGGATGAAGGTATAGGGATGAGGGTAAGTTTTCCATTCATATGCCATGTCCGGTGTCCAGTAGTCTTGTGTTTCTGGATGTTGGAAATAAGGCTTGTGGATGATGAAGGCTGTATCCACATGTTAGCTTCTTGTTCTAGCATTTTGTCTAATTCGTGAAAGGTATACAAATGGTGGAGTTACTGGCGCCACCAAGTGAGGGGAGAATACCATTCAAAAAGAGTCCATAGAAGGTCTGGGGAGAACTCTGGAGTGGTAAGGTGAGTCAGGACTGGTTTGATGGGAAAATCTAGGTGGTGAGACAGCACATATACCAAAGCTCATCTTCGGAGATGGATAGAGAGGACAAAGTGAGGCCTGTGAGAAATATGTGCTCCACGCAAAGATTAGGAAATCGGTCAGGTTTTTTTGTCTGAACATTAAAGAAAAACCAGTAAAGAAACTTCTTTGCAAAATCTTGCAATTGGTAAGCCGATTGGAAAGAGATGTTCATGGGGAAATTTCTTTGGTTTAGAGCTTTGAAAGGAAGTTGGCGATTTATGGCTATAACTGGAATGGTTTGAATCGAGAAGATGAGTGCGGGTTTATTTATAGCTGGACGGGTGAGGAAGTCGGGAATGAGGTTTTGGTTGCCTTTTATGTGTTGAACATTGAAATCATATTTAGCAAACCAGGTTTTGAGGCTGAGTAATTGCTTGTCAGGTAGCAATTTGTTCTTGAAGTCAAAGATTCGGGGAAGAGAAGAATTATCCATGTTGATAAGGAATTTGTGGCTGATGAGATGGAATTCAAATTTTTTAATTCCATACTTTACTGCCAAAATCTCTTTGTAGATCACATGGTAGTTCTTTTCAGAGTCTTTGAACTGTCCGCTTGCATGTGCACAGAAATGACGCACGCCATTGATGTCTTCGAGAAGAATGGCACTCCAATAGTCATCGTTGGCATCAGTCTGGAGGATGCGTTGTCCACTTGTGGGAATTCGAAGTGGAGGAGGTGATTGTGTTATCACCTTTAGTTGCTTGACAGCTTCTGTCTGAGCAGGGCCCCATGGAGGGCACTGTTTTTTGAGCATGCGTGATAGCTGGCTTGTGTGAATTGCAACTTTTGGGATAAAATCTCGGACATAATTAACAATCCCGAGGAATTGTTGGATCTGCTTTTTGTTGAGATGTGTGACCGAAAACTTTAATAATTCAACTGCAATGTGTGGACCAGGCTGATATTGGCCGTCTTTAATCACCATGCCAAGAAAGTCAATTGATTCTTTACCTATGCTGCTTTTCTTTTCGGAAAGCATGATGCCATGTGCCTGCACAATGTGAAAGAAATCCAAAAGGAGCTTCTGGTGTCTCTCATGGTCAGAAGAAAATAACAAAATATCATCAATGTAGACCAATGCATGATGGAGAATAGGACTAAAGATTTTTGTCATGGCTTTTTGGAATAAGGAGGAGCGACTTTTAGACCAAAAGGCATAACCGTCCATTGGTAATGGGCATCAGGGATGCAGAAGGCAGTTTTGTGACGGTAATACCAAGTTGCCAAAAATCAGTTTTTAAATCAAACTTAGAGAAGATATGAGCCCCTTGAAGATGGACAAATAGGGTCTGGATTTTTAGAAAGGGAAACTTATCATCTTTAAGAAAAGAATTGAGTGGCTGGTAATCAATTACTAATATCTTTTTTCCACGAACTAATTCAGATCATTTTTCAACATAAAAGGCTTGACAAGCCCAATCTGAATCAGTAGGTTCAATTAAACCTTGTTGGGGTGACTGAGAGCATTCTTACTTGGCAAGCAGGAGGTCTAAAGGAGACATACCCGGGTGTGATGGTTTTGTGGGCTTTATGTCTTCATTGAGTTTCAAGGGAAGGTGAATGAAGAATTGTTCATTTTTCCAAAGAGGTGAAGGATGGTGGAACTGTGAATGGTTTTCTGGATAGAATTTTAAGAGCTTTTGTGAGATTTGACTGTATGGAGATTGTGTTTCAGAAAGTGTATACAGATGTAGTGTATCTGTATAAGGCAAGAACATCTATTTATAGCGAACTCCAGAATTAGTGAGGAATAGGTTTTTAACTAGATGAAGAATGTCAAAACCTATAAGTAAATCTTTATCTGGAAGTTTGGAGGCTATAATCTTTTTCCAAATTATACAATTCGAAAAGAATTGAATACCAATGGGTTTTTTGGTAATCAAAGTGGTTTCAAAGATTTCACCATTAACTGCGCGGAAGAGCTTGGAATGATGTTCCCAACAGTCGGAAGGGAGAATAGAAGGATCAATCATACTGGTATCCGCACCAGTGTCAATAAATGACAGGAATAGGTTTATGGAATTTGGAAGGAAGGATGGACATCTTGAGAGAAGGTCTAGGAATAGTGGAAACATGATTAATAGTTTGGACTGTAGAGATGACTGAAATATCTTCAGAATCTGAAGATTCTGCGATAAGAAAGGCAGTTTGATCATCTTGGGCTGATTGTTCGGAAAAATTTGATTCGACATCCTCATTCTCAGATAACAGGGAAAAATGTTGAAGATGCTGGATAAGACGAATAGCTTTGGCCGATTTGTGAGGACAATTTCGGGCAAAGTGACCGCGTTTCTTGCAGATGAAACAACGGTTGGATTTTTTTCTTTTAATACTGAGAAACATCTTTCTTTCTGCAATAGTGAAAAGGTTTTTTGGAGGATAATTTTCTGTGGAAGTGTTTCTGAAAATGTTTTTTCTTTTTTGTCGAACAAACACACTTCCTTTCATCTTTACACTCCATCTTGAGATGAGGTTTTTTACAAGCTTTAGAGAAGGGTTTTTTGTCTTCCATGAGATCTTTGAAGAATTCTTTCTGTTCACAGATCTTATCAAGAGATAGCATGGCCATTTGAAAAATCTTTCCCAGAGAGATATCAGCTATGCTCATATTTGTGGCTGTGAGTTTTCTTTGAAGATCGGGTTGTAACTCAGGAGGAAGGGAAGCAATGAAGACATGTTTAAGAGATGGCTCATTGAACCCATTTACCTTGTGGACAATGATGTCACAAACACGTGGGATGAGGCATATTCAAATCCTATTCAAGTTCCCATCGAACTCGTCACAAGAGCTCATGCATAGAAATTCAAAGAAGCGCTTAATGGGTTGATTCAAGCAACTTGGGCTTAATCAAATTTGTAGAGGCCCATTAAAGAAATTGTACGTGATATTCAGACTATGAAATCAGCAAGTTGGCTTGCACATTATGGCTAGAAAATATGCTACTTTCCTTTTTGGATACTTTCCCGTCTTTTTGAGGAGGCAAGTGGTGAGACAAATCTGCTATTGGTCTTTCAATTGCCTCGTTTCCATTATTAAAAGTGTGTTTTTAGAATTGATGCACCCATTTAAGCCATTTATGAGGCTTTCCTTATTTGCTTTAGATTAGGCATTTTCTTTGGGTATGAATTCTAATTTGATTTGGGATTTATTTTTAAAATTCCAAGGGCAATTATGGGATGGAAATTCCAATAACCAGCCCTATATAATGCACTCAAATCCAATGAGAAAGATAGATTAGTTTTGAGGTAATTTTTATGGCGTTCAAACCCTTGGTTTATTAATCAAAACATCCACAGCTGATTGTGGCTTCCTCACATGCCTAGGTTCGTGCCTTCATTGAGCATCAGGTTAGAGTCCCATTCAATTCTAGGTTTTGGAATTCAATCTTGGAGACTAAATTGGTTTGGGTCACATTAGTTCTTTGGTTCTTGTTTTCTTAAACATTGGGTCAAGGGTTTTGTTGGGCTTAAATCTGTTCAGAACTATCTTAGGCAATTGAAACTTTAAATTAAGTGTGGGTCTCAAAGTTTTTCTATGGGGTTCGCATCAACTGTGATTTGGAATAAATTCATTTTCTTGGCCGAAACGACTAGATCAACATTTTTAACAACTTAATAAAAAGCATTCAGATGCTTAAAGTGCTGATCTATAGATTTAGAATATAGTAGAGCATCATCAATGATAATAAGTCCTATATAAGGATTAAAAATGTCATTCATGATGTACTGAAATTTTGAATGGCATTACGTTCCATTTGTAATTACCAAAAGGGACTATTAAAGTTGTCTTGTGCTTATCACTTTCAGCAATTGCCAATATCCACTCTTGATGTCAAACTTTGAGAAGATTGCTGCTGAATGTAATATGTTTAATAGATCTCTTTTATTGGGTAGTGGATATCTAATCCATCTAAGACCTTATTAGGGGGCTTATAATTAGTAACGAGCCTGGGGACTACTCTTTCCTTTCTCTAAGTGCCTTTAATTCATTTGGATGAGCCTTGCTGTAGTATGAATTTGGGCTTCCTTGAAGCTGACTCATAAAGGAGAATTACAACATGCTTTTTTCTTTCCTAAAAGGCATTGGGAATTTCTACACAGACATTCTATTAAAATTGATCTTTTAGATCATCTATCTTTTGCTGTATTGCGAGAGATTGAAGCTGTTCTTCAATTTTCTTAATTTCTACACCAAGCAGACTCATATTTCAAAAGCAAGAACACAATGCGTACGTACGATCAGGTTTCAGAAACACAAATTACCAAAATCTCAGGCAAAAGTTTTCACCTAAGGAGTGAAACTAATTTTGGACTCTGCAAGACACTAATACTAGAAAATGAACAAAAGATTTTAAGTAGAGGTCAGGAAATTTTTTTCTTCTCACTATCATTTTCTTCTTTTATTTCTTTGTTTCCTCCCCTTTTTATTGCATTTTTTTTAGTACAAATCAGTATAGAAGTCTAAAAAAACTCAAAAATTAAAGCAAGATTCACAACTTAATAAATAAAACAAAGAGATGCAACAATTCTAGAAAGAGTGCAAAATTCAGCCATAAAGATTTTAGGGATTTTTGGAACCATTTTTGAGAGAATGGAAATTAATACTTACAATTGACAGGGATAGAAAACTAAAGACAGGGATAAGAAAAACCTGGTCAGAACCTTGATCCGATACCAACTGATACGAACCTTGCCAAGAATTGATGTGACACTAATCAATTTAGCCATGTGATCTAGTGTTCTCAGAGCATTAAAGATCCATTGATTGTTCTAGAAGGGCCAATTACAAGAGCACGAGTTAAGAAGATCAACGAAGCAATGCAAAGATTTGTTCAAGCTACTTTGGACAAATTCAATACAAATTCAATTAAGAGGCCAATATTCAAGATGGGCTTGAAAGAGGAGGAACTAGCCTTGGTATACTTGATTCGAGCTAATGAAGTGGTTAGCGTCAGAGAGGATGATTTTTAAAGTAGAAAAAGGGTTGAAAAACAATTCTAAAGCTATAGCTGCATTCCTTACATCGAGTGCTTCGGAACAATATATTGTGAGCCTAAATCCAACATCATATGCCCAAGTTACGGTATGTTTAAAATCAGTGCTTCTGTAGGCAGGGCCCATGCAGCTTCGGGCTTTAATTTTAGAGTTTTTTTTTCATGTTTTTAAGTTAAATTAGGGTTGGCCATCTTATATAAACACTCTTTTATGTTCTTTGAAGAGACTGTTGGACAATCTTGAGTTTGATATCATTGGAGAGGATTTTCTCAACTCGTTCTTGAAAGAACTTTCGACTTATCAAAGGAGTTGTTGTGGCATCTTATTAAGCAATATGGGTTCTTAAGACTTAGCTTCTCAAGGGTTTGGATCTTTTATCTGAATTATCAATCTAGTTGTTGGTTTTTCTAGCTAGATCTAGAGGGGTTCTCATCAGTTGGTATCAGAGCTTCGGCACCAAGGTCAGATTCATCTATCTTTGTCATTCTTGTTCTAGTATTCTATAAAAAAAATCGCAAACAGTGCCGTATGAACATTATTTTTAGGGTTTTCTTTTCTATCAAGTTGCATCCTTGTTAAATTCATTCAAATTTGACATGTTCTACCTAGGAATGACGATGCAAGATCGTCCTTTGGACCCAAACCTGGCTTAGAACAGGTTAATAGTCCGCATCCATTGGTTTCCAGCCGATATACACTTATCCACCAAATACCAAATCCGAAATTCATTTATTTAAAAGAGTTTTTCACGATACCACCCGAAAACATGGCACTCGTGGCCTTTAAAAAGGGTGAACGTTGTGAGAAAACAATTTTGTTGGATAAAAATCGGTTTTGGAGGATAAAACAAGACCTTTCTGATGCACAGGATCCTCAAGCATGAGGCAAGCGCAGAGCATACTCAGTTTAGAAAATTGGAGGTGAGCGTATCATTTGTAACTCAAATAATTTCTTTGAATCCTAGAAGAGAGAAAGAGGTTTAGGGAAACATAATTGTGAAACGTAAGTTTTTTATTTTTCGAAATTGGCTCCCCTTACAACTGAGACCAAAGTTGCTTTATATAGAGGATCATTGAGAACAGGACCTCTCGAATGATCATGACACATAGCACACCTTTTTGGAGAGCAAAGCAAGCCAATCATGACTTTTACAAGAGACAAGCAAACTTACAAGGACTTTAAAAGGAAAGCATACCGACAAGGACTTTAACAAAAGTAAAGCACGCTTACAAAGACTTTAACACACGTACAAAGATTTTAACAAAAGACAAACGGGAGTCACATGGGTTGCATCAAAAGTTGTGTGAGAGCGACAAAGCGTCATTATGGCGTGGATGGATAACGCGATGGTGACACGTCTCCTGTTGCTTTCTCATATTGTCTCTTGTGCCGAAGTCTTTGTCTCTTGTCAAGATACGCCTCAGCTTGTAGGAACTTTTCTTCATCAGCTTCAGACATGTGTTGTGAAGAAGAATGGGGAGTATCAGTAGGGAGGAGAGACTGAAAGTCTTCCCATGGGTCCTGGGCGTCTTGGAACAAGACATTTGTGTAGTCAGGACGTTGTTCCATAACAAGGATGCCCTTAGGACTTGAACTTGAACCTGGAGTACATCCTTGTGTTTTTGGGATTATTTCAAGGGTGTGTGATGGTCCAATGGAGGTGTGGTGAATATTTGTGGCAGGTGGAGGAACATTGTTGAGTTCCATGAGATAGGCTTTGAGGGCTGAAGTGACTGTTGTATCATGGATGAAGGTATAAGGATGAGAGTAAGTTTTCCATTCATATGCCATGTTCTGTGTCCAGTAGTCTCGTGTTTCTGGATGTTGAAAATAAGGCCTGTGGATGATGAAAGTTGTGGTCCACATGTTAGCTTCTTGTTCTGGCATTTTGTCTAGGCCGTGAAAGGTAGACAATTGTTGGAGTTGCTGGCGCCACCAAAGTGAGGGGAGAATACCATTCAAAAAGTGTCCATAGAAGGTCTGGGGAGAACTCTGGAGTGGTAAGGTGAGTCAGTATTGGTTGGATGGGGAAAGTGAGGGGACAATTGTTGGAGTTGCTGGCGCCACCAAAGTGAGGGGAGAATACCATTCAAAAAGTGTCCATAGAAGGTCTGGGGAAAGACTAGCTTTGTAGCATACAAAGTGGTGAGACACCACATATACCAAAGCTCATCTTCGGAGATTGATAGAGAGGACAGAGTGAGGCCTGTGAGAAACAAGTGCTCCATGCAAAGATTAGGAAATCAGTCAGGCTTTTTGGACTGAACATTAAAGAAATATCGGTAGAGAAACTACTTTGCAAAATCTTGCAATTGGTAAGCCGATTGGAAAGAGATATTCATGGGGAAATTTCTTTGGGTAAGAGCTTTGAAGGGAAGTTGGCGATTCATGGCTATAACTGGAATGGTTTGAATCGAGGAGATCAGTGCGGGTTTATTTATCGCTGGACGGGTGAGGAAGTCTGGAATGAGGTTTTGGTGGCCTTTTATGTGTTGAACAGTGAAGTTATATTTAGCAAACCAAGTTTTGAGACCGAGTAATTGCTTGTCAGGTAGCAATTTGTTCTTGAAGTCAAAGATTCGGGGAAAAGAAGAATTATCCATGTTGATAAGGAATTTGTGGCTGATGAGATGGAATTCAAAATTTTTAATTCCATACTTGACTGCTAGAATTTCCTTGTAGATCACATGGTAGTTCTTTTCAGAGTCTTTGAACTGTCCGCTTGCATGTGCACAAAAATGACGCACGCCATTAATGTCTTCGAGAAGTATGGCACTCCAATAATCATTGCTGGCATCAGTCTGAAGGATGCATTGGCCATTTGTGGGAATTCGAAGTGGAGGAGGTGATTGGGCTATCACCTTGAGCTGCTTGATAGCTTCTATCTGAGCAGGGCCCCATGGAGGGCACTGTTTCTTGAGCATGCGGGACAGCTGGCTGATGTGAATTGCAACTTTGGGAATAAAATCACGGACATAGTTGACAATCCCGAGGAATTGTTGTATCTGCTTTCTGTTGAGATGTGTGTCCGGGAACTTTAGTAACTCAATTGCAATATGGGGACCAGGCTGATACTGGCCATCTTTAATCACCATGCCAAGAAAGTCAATAGATTCCTTTCCTATGCTGCTTTTCTTTTCGGAAAGCATGATTCCATGTGCCTGCACAATGTGAAAGAAATCCAAAAGGAGCTTCTGGTGGCTCTCATGGTCAGAGGAAAACAACAAAATATCATCAATGTAGACCAATGCATGATGGAGAATAGGACCAAAGATTTTTGTCATGGCTTTTTGAAATAAGGAGGGAGCGACTTTGAGACCAAAAGGCATGACTGTCCATTGGTAATGGGCATCAGGGATGCAGAAGGCAGTTTTGTGACGGTCACTTGGTGAAATACCAAGTTGCCAAAAACCAGCTTTTAAATCGAACTTAGAGAAGATATGAGCCCCTTGGAGATGGATAAACGGGGTCTGGATTTTTGGAAGGGGAAACTTATCATCTTTAAGAAAAGAATTGAGCGGCTGGTAATCAATCACTAATCTCTTTTTTCCACGAACTAATTCAGATCGTTTTTCAACATAAAAGGCTTGACAAGCCCAATCTGAATCAGTGGACTCAATAAGACCTTGTTGGAGTAACTGAGAACATTCTTGTTTAGCAAGCAAGAGGTCTGAAGGAGACATACCCGGGTGTGAAGCTTTTGTGGGGTTGATGTCTTCGTTGAGCTTGACAGGAAGGTGAATGAAAATTTTTCCAAAGAGGTGAAGGGCGATGAAACTGGGAATGATTTTCTGGACAGTATTCTAAGAACTTTTGTGAGATTTGACTATATGCAGATGATGTTTCAGAAAGTGCATACAGACGTAAGGTATCTGTATAAGGCATGAACATTTGTTTGTAGCGAACTCCAGAACTAGTGAGGAATAGGTTTTTAACCAGATGAAGAATGTCAAAACCTATGAGCAAATCTTTATCGGGGAGTTTGGAAGCTACAATCTTTTTCCAAATTATGCAATTCGGAAAGAATTGAATACCAATGGGTTTTTTGGTAATCAAGGTGGTTTCAAAAGTTTCACCATTAACTGCTCTGAAAAGCTTGGAGTGAGGTTCCCAACAGTGTGATGGAAGAACAGAAGGATCAATCATACTGGTATCTGCACCAGTGTCAATAAACCCAATAACATGAATAGGTTTATGGAATTTGGAAGGAAGGATGGACATCTTGAGAGAAGGGCGAGGAATAGTGGAAACATGATTAACAGTCTGAACGGTAGAGATGACTGAAATATCTTCAGAATCAGAAGATTCGGCAATAAGAAAGGCAGTTTGGTCATCTTGTGTGGATTGTTCTGAAAAATTGGATTCAACATCCTCATTTTCTGATAACAAGGAAGAATGTTCAAGATGTTGGATAAGACGAACAGCTTTGGCCGATTTGTGAGGACATTGGCGGGCAAAGTGACCGCGTTTCTTGCAAATGAAACAACGGTTGGATTTTTTCTTTCGGTACTGAGAAGCATCTTTCTTTCTGAAATACCGAAAAGGTTTTTTGGAGGATGATTTTTTGTGGAAGTGTTTCTGAAAATGTCTTTTCTTTTTAGGCGAACAAACACACTTCTTTTCATCTTTACACTCTATTTTGAGATGAGGTTTTCGACAAGCTTCAAAAAAGAGTTTTTTGTCTTCCATGAGATCTTTGAAGAATTCTTTCTGTTCACAGATCTTATCAAGAGATAACATGGCCATTTGAAAAATCTTTCCCAGAGAGATATCGGCTATGCTCATATTTGTAGCTGTGAGCTTTCTCTGAAGATCGGGTTGTAACTCAGGAGGAAGAGAGGCAATGAAGACATGTTTAAGAGATGGCTCATTGAACCCATTTAGCTTGTAGAAGAGAATACTCATTCTTTTATAATGAGCATCCAAAAGATGTCTTTTGAGAGAGCAGCATTTCATTTGATGGTATTCTTTTCTGTATGCTTCAGTGGAAGCAGTTTTTTCACCGACGAATTGCTCATGAATGAGATTGAGGGCTGTACCAATTGGAGATTCCATAAATTGGAGCTGTCTGTATTCTCCTAAGCTTTCTAGCCAGTCTCGTAAGGAACCCGTGGAACGGGCCATGAATTCACGAAGAACGGCTTGAGGTTGAGCATTAGGCTTGGTACCTTGGAGATCAATCCAGGCAGCAAATTCTTGAAGTCGAGTAGCCCATTTGTGACGGGGAATGTCATCAAATGTAAACCAAGATGCTGAAGATGGTTTTGTTGAGTGTTCATGGATTGGTGGTGGTACTGGGTCTGTTGGAGAAGCTTGGTAAGAAGGATTATCCTCAACAATAGGTGTTGAAGTAGAGGCACTTGGATTCGCAGTTTCAGTGGCCATTAATATGCCTGTAATGTCAGCATATTCGAACTTAGAATTGTGGAGACGTTTGAGGAGACATAAGAGGAGGATGAAGATGAATTATGTGTTTCAGGCTCAGAAGAGTCAGAGGAATCTGAAGGTTGAGGTTGGACAGTATGATAATGATACTGGTCCATTGGGCTTTTATCTTTTTGAAGAGGCTCAGGATGGTCTTGTGGTGTTTCTTCTGGAGGGATAGTAGGTGGAGAGGAAGAGGACGTGACCTTTGGACGTGGTTCGGAGATTTTGACTTTAGATCGTGGTTTTTTGGGTGAAGATGGTTGGGGAGTTGGTTGAAGGTGAGAGAAACCAAAGAATTGATTATAAACAGGTTGTTGAGGTCGGGATGGTGTGTAGAGAGGTGCAAAGGTGTCAAAGATTGGAAGAGATACTGGTGTAGGTTGTGGTTGAGTAAAAAGAGAAGGTCGAGTCTTTTCAGCATCAATCCTGGATAATTCAGCTTTGAGTTTTCTGATCTCTGCTTATTTTTTATTAAACTCTGGACCCCAAATATGATTGTTAATCATTCGTCTGAGATCGGTGTCTAGTTCAGAAATCCGATCTTGGAGATGGATATACAACTGATCTAAACGGCTGCTGATGGAATCAACTTTGGTTTCAGTCTGGGAGACTTGAGTGGCAACACGATCAATTTTCTTACCGAGTTGTTGAAGAGAATGATTTTGAGCATTGGCATTTTTGGTTTGCCAATTCAAGACAGCTTCATATTGTTTCGGTTCTTCAGGTTGCCCAGAGGCTGTGATTGGAGATTGAACAAAAGGTTTTGAGGTAACTCGGGTTTGTGGATCTGTTTGTTTTTCAAGGGGAGGAAAGGATTCCTCATAGGACTTACTTGAAAACATAAGGCACGGCCTGATTGGGTGCACAAGAGGTTTTGGATCCGGTGGAGGTTGTGGAGGAAAGGATTTGCAAGGTGGTGGAGGATAAGAAGATTTTTTTTTCTTCTTTTTCTTTCGCCGCATGACTTCCAATTCTTCATCAACATCCGTATCATCCAAACAAGGACAATCCGGATTGCACATATGGGCTTCAGGAACATCCCATAGAAAGTGACCATTAATTTTATCAGGATATACTGGATACCCTTCTGAGGAAAAACCATGAATAGGAAGTTTCTTTTCTTGACCAGTTTGAACTGCAGTGATCATAACAGTATAAGATAGTTGTGGACTGGCTGGAATGGGCTTAGTGTCAGGAGTTTGAAACGTCAGTTGGATTTGACCATTTGGGCGTCTAGCGAATCTAGCTTCTGTGGTTTGGACTGGTTCAGAATTTTGGTGAAAATGCTCATAGTTGGTTAGCCATTCAAGAGGCATGAGTTTGAGCAAATCTTGTTTCGGAATTTGTTTGGGAATTTGGATGATGGTTGGAATTGTGTCTGTATCCGCCAATATCATCAATTCATCCGAAGTTGTGTATGGTGTAGGAAGATCTAGTGCATGATTTTGTAATCGATACACTATTTGGTGATGGAGAGTTGCAATCTTAGATGTGGGTGTTTGTTCTGCTCCTTGGAGCCGGATTTGGACTTTAAGGGTTGTTGGAAGATTGGGATCCTCAAGAGAGAGGTTGAAATTGGGGTAAAAGGTTAATAAGACACTGCCAGCATGTTGGTACTCCTTGAACCTGGTATCGAGGAGAACAATTCTAGCTGTAACAGGTAAGCCTTTGCGACCATGAAGAGTGAGAATTAATCGTACACCACCAAGATGGAGGTGTGTGTATCCTTCTCGTTTCCAGTTAGTGACGAGATAAGAAGGTATCTCCATAGTGACATATTGTTCAATCTGTGAGGCTTGCAAAGCACACTGATCCAGTCTAGAAGACTGAATATATTCTTTTGGGAGTCATTAGTAATTTGACCAATCTTCTTTGCTCTCCTAGAAGAGGATTCTCTCACCATGGAAACAAACACATCTTCAGCTTCTACATCATCTTCATCTCCTATTTCTCTTTCCTCTACTCTCTGTTCTACCTAGGAATGACGATGCAAGATCGTCCTTTGGCCCCGTTTCAGACTTATAACTGCTGAATATTTAGGCCGCATCCATTGGTTTCCAGCCGATATACACTTATCCACCAAATACCAAATCCGAAATTCATGTAGTGAAAAGAGTTTTTCACGATACCACCCGAAAACACGGCACGCATGGCCTTTAAAAAGGGTGAACGTTGTGAGAAAACAATTTTGCTGGATAAAAATCGGTTTTGGGGGATAAAACAGGACCTTTCTGATGCACAGGATCCTCAAGCGAGGCAAGTGCAGAGCATACTCAGATTTGAAATGGAGGTGAGCGTATCATTTATAACTCAACTAAAATCTTTGATTCCTAGAAGAGAGAGAGAGGTTTTAGGGAAACATTATTGTGAAACTTAAGCTTTTATTTTCGAAAATTGGTTCCCTTACAACTGAGACCAAAGGTGCTTTATATAGAGGATCATTGAGAACAGGACCTCTCGAATGATCATGACACGTAGCACACCTTGTTGGAAAGTAAGCCAATCATGACTTTTACAAAGGACAAGCACGAAAGTAAAGCATACTGACATGGACTCTTGACAAAAGTCAAGTATACCGACATAGACTCGTAATAAAGGGAAAGCATGCCGACAGAGACTTTTATTAAAACAAAGCATGCCTAGAAAGACTAAAAATAAAGCAGACCGACATAGACTTTGAACACATTGTTGCATGAAAAGTGGAGGGAAAGCGACAAAGTGATATTATGGCGTGGACGCATAACGCCTTGGTGACACGTCTCCTGTGTCTTTTTCATATTGTCGCTTGTGTCGACGTCGTTGTCGCTTGTCAAGATACTCCTCGGCTTGTAGAAATTTTTCTTCATCAGCTTCAGATATGGGCTGTAAAGAAGAATGGGGAGTATCGGCAGGGAGGAGAGACTGAAAGTCTTCCCATGGGTCCTGAGCGTCTTGGAATAAGACATTTGTGTAGTCAGGACGTTGTTCCATAACAAGAATGCCCTTAGGACTTAAACTTGAACCTGGAGTACAGCCTTGGGTTTTTGGGATGATTTCAAGGGTGTGTGATGGTCCAATGGAGGTGTGTTGAATATTTGTAGCAGGTGGAGGAACATTGTTGAGTTCCATGAGATAGGCTTTGAGGGCTGAAGTAACTGTGGTATCATGGATGAAGGTATATGGATGAGAGTAAGTTTTCCATTCATATGCCATGTCCTGTGTCCAGTAATCTCTTGTTTCTGGATGTTGAAAATATGTCCTGTGGACAATGAAAGTTGTGGTCCACTTGTTGGCTTCTTGTTCAGGCATTTTGTCTAGGCCATGAAAGGTAAACAGTGGTTGGAGTTGCTGGCGCCACCAAGTGAGGGGAGAATACCATTCAAAGAGAGTCCATAAGAGGTCTGGGGAGAACTCTGGAGTGGTAAGGTGAGTCAGGACTGGTTTAATGGGAAAAACTAGCTTTGTAGCATACAAGGTGGTGAGACACCACATGTACCAAAGCTCATCTTCGGAGATTGTGAGGGAGGACAAAGTGAGACCTGTGAGAAATAAGTGTTCCATGCAAAGGTTAGGAAATCGGTCAGGGTTTTTAGTTTGGACATTAAAGAAATACCGATAGAGAAACTTCTTTGCAAAATCTTGTAATTGGGAGGCTGATTGGAAAGAAATGTTCATGGGGAAATTTCTCTGGTTAAGAGCCTTGAAGGGAAGCTGGCGATTCATGGCTATAACTGGAATGGTGTGAATTGAAGAGATGAGGGCAGGTTTATTTATAGATGGACGGGTGAGGAAGTCTGGAATGAGATTTTGGTTGCCTTTGATATGTTGAACAGTGAAATCATACTTAGCAAACCAAGTTTTGAGGCTGAGTAATTGCTTGTCAGGTAGCAATTTGTTCTTGAAGTCAAAGATTCGGGGAAAAAAAGAATTATCCATGTTGATGAGGAATTTGTGGCTGATGAGATGAAATTCAAACTTTTTAATTCCATATTTGACTGCGAGAATTTCCTTGTAGATCACATGGTAGTTCTTTTCAGAGTCTTTGAATTGGCCGCTTGCATGTGCACAGAAATGACGCACGCCATTAATGTCTTCAAGAAGAATGGCACTCCAATAATCATCACTGGCATCAGTCTGGAGGATGCGTTGTCCATTTGTGGGAATTCGGAGAGGAGGAGGTGATTGAGCGATCACCTTTAGTTGCTTGACAGCTTCTGTCTGAGCTGGGCCCCAGGGATGGCACTGTTTTTTGAGCATGCGGGACAGTTGGCTGGTGTGAACCGCAACTTTGGGGATAAAGTCACGGACATAGTTGACAATCCCAAGAAATTGTTGTATCTGCTTTCGATTGAGATTTGTGTCCGGAAACTTTAATAATTCAACTCCAATGTGGGGACCAGGCTGATACTGGCCATCTTTAATCACCATGCCAAGAAAGTCAATAGATTCCTTGCCTATGCTGCTTTTCTTTTCGGAAAGCATGATGCCATGTGCCTGCACAATATGAAAGAAATCCAAAAGGATCTTCTGGTGGCTCTCATGGTCAGAGGAAAACAACAAAATATCATCAATGTAGACCAATGCATTATGGAGAATAGGGCTGAAGATTTTTGTCATGGCTTTTTGAAATAAGGAAGGAGCGACTTTGAGACCAAAAGGCATGACTGTCCATTGGTAATGGGCATCAGGGATGCAGAAGGCAGTTTTGTGACGATCACTTGGTGAAATACCAAGTTGCCAAAAACCAGCTTTTAAATCAAACTTAGAGAAGATACGGGCCCCTTGGAGATGGACATACAAGGTTTGAATTTTTGGAAGGGGAAACTTATCATCTTTAAGAAAGGAATTAAGTGGCTGGTAGTCAATCACTAATCTCTCTTTTCCACGAACTAATTCAGATCGTTTTTCAACATAAAAGGCTTGACAAGCCCAATCTGAATCAGTAGACTCAATAAGACCTTGTTGAAGTAATTGAGAACATTCTTGTTTAGCAAGCAAGAGGTCTGAAGGAGACATACCTGGGTGTGAGGCTTTGGTGGGGTTGATGTCTTCGTTGAGTTTGAAAGGAAGGTGAATGAAAAATTGTTCATTTTTCCAAAGAGGTGAAGGATGATGGAATTGGGAATGGTTTTCGGGACAGTAGTCTAAGAACTTTTGTGAGATGTGACTATATGGAGATGGTGTTTCAGAGAGTGTATACAGACGTAGGGTATTTGTATAAGGCATGAACATCTGTTTGTAGCGAACTCCAGAACTAGTGAGGAATAGGTTTTTAACAAGATGAAGAATGTCAAAACCTATGAGCAAATCTTTATCAGGGAGTTTGGAAGCTACAATCTTTTTCCAAATTATGCAATTCGGAAAGAATTGAATACCAATGGGTTTTTTGGTAATCAAGGTGGTTTCAAAGGTTTCACCATTAACTGCTCTGAAAAGCTTAGAGTGAGGTTCCCAGTAATTTGATGGAAGAACAGAAGGATCAATCATACTAGTATCTGCACCAGTGTCAATAAACCCAATAACAGGACCAAGTTTATGGAATTTGGAAAGAAGAATGGACATCTTGAGAGAAGGACGAGGGATTGTGGAAACATGATTAACAGTCTGAACGGTGGAGATGACTGAAATATAGTCAGAGTCAGAAGATTCGGCAATGAGGAAGACAGTTTGGTCATCTTGTATGGATTGTTCGGAAAAATTGGATTCAACATCCTCATTCTCAGATAACAAGGAAGAATGTTCAAGATGTTGGATAAGACGAACAGCTTTGGCTGATTTGTTGGGACAATTGCGGGCAAAGTGACCGCGTTTCTTGCAAATGAAACAACGGTTGGATTTTTTCTTTCGGTATTGAGAAACATCTTTCTTTCGGAAATACCGGAAAGGTTTTTTGGAGGAGGATTTTTTGTGGAAGTGTTTCTGAAAATGTTTTTTCTTTTTGGGTGAGCAAATACACTTCTTGTCATCTTTACACTCAATTTTGAGGTGAGGTTTTCGACAAGCTTCAGAGAAGGGTTTTTTGTCTTCCATGAGATCTTTGAAGAATTCTTTCTGTTCACAGATCTTATCAAGAGATAACAAGGCCATTTGGAAAATCTTTCCCAGAGAGATATCAGCTATGCTCATATTTGTGGCTGTGAGTTTTCTTTGAAGATCAGGTTGAAGTTCAGAAGGAAGAGAGGCAATGAAGACATGTTTAAGAGATGGTTCATTGAACCCATTGAGCTTGTAAAAGAGAATACTCATTCTTTTGTAATGAGCATCCAAAAGATTTTTTTAAGAGAGCAACATTTCATCTGGTGGTACTCTTTTCTGTCAGCTTCCGTGGAAGCAGTCTTTTCACCGAGGAATTGCTCATAAATAATATTAAGGCCGTACCAACCGGAGCTTCCATGAATTGGAGCTGTCTGTATTCGCCTAAGCTTTCTAGCCAGTCACGCAAAGAACCCGTGGAACGGGCCATGAATTCACGAAGAACGGATTGAGATTGAGCATTGGGCTTGGTACTTTGGAGATCAATCCAAGCAGCAAATTCTTGAAGTCGAGCTGCCCATTTGTGACGGGGAATGTCATCGAATGTAAACTAAGATGCTGAAGATGGTTTGGTTAAATGTTCATGGACTGGTGGTGGTACTGGGTCAGTTTGAGAAGCTTGGTCAGAAGGGTTGTCCTCAACAATGGGTGTTGAAGTAGAGCCACTTGGATCTGCTGTTTCAGTGGCCATTAAGATGCCTGTAATGTCAGCATATTCAGATTCAGAATCAGTGGAGGTATTGGATGAGTCATAGGAGGAGGATGACGAAGTTGGTGGTTCAGGCTCAGAAGAGTCAAAGGAATCTGAAGGTTGAGACTGGACAATATGATAATGATATTGATCCATTGGGCTTTTATCTTTTCTAGGATGGGCCTGTGGTGGATCTTCTGGAGGGATGGTGGAAGTAGAGGGAGAGGTTGTGACCTTAGGACGTGGTTCGGAGATTTTAACGTTAGAACGTGGTTTTTTGGGTGAAGATAGTTGTGGAGTTGGTTGAAGGTGAGAGAAACCAAAGGGCTGATTATAAATAGGTTGTGGAGGTCGAGATGGTGTATAGAAAGGTACAAAGGAGTCAAAGATTGGAGGTGATACTGGTGTAGGTTGAGATTGGGTGAAAAGAGAAGGTCGAATCTTTTCAGCATCAATTCTGGATAATTCAGCTTTGAGTTTTCGGATCTCGGCTTCTTTTTGATTAAACTCTGGACCCCAGATATGATTAGAAATCATTCGTCTGAGATCGGTGTCTAAGTCAGAAATTCGGTCTTGGAGATGGATATACATCTGATCTAAACGACTGCTGATGGAATCAACTTTGGTTTCAGTCTGGGAGACTTGAGTGGCAACACGGTCAATTTTCTTACCGAGTTGTTGGAGCGAATGGTTTTGAGCATTGGCATTTTTGGTTTGCCAATTCAAGACAGCTTCATATTGTTTTGGTTCTTCAGGTTGCCCAGAGGCTGTAACTGGAGATTGGACAAAAGGTTTTGAGGTAACACGAGTTTGAGGATCTGTTTGTTTTTCAAGAGGAGGAAAGGACTCTTCATAGGAGTGACTTGAAAACATAAGACAAGACCTGATTGGGTGAATAGGAGGTTTTGGATCCGGTGGAGGTTGTGGAGGAAAAGAGTTGCAAGATGGTGGAGGATAAGAAGATTTTTTCTTTTTCTTTTTCGTTCTTCGCATGACTTCCAATTCTTCATCAACATCCGTATCATCCAAACAAGGACAATCTGGATTGCACATATGGGCTTCAGGAACATCCCATAGGAAATGACCATTAAGTTTACCAGGATATACTGGATACCCTTCGGATGAAAAACCATGAATAGGAAGATTCTTTTCTTGACCAGTTTGAACTGCCGTAATCATAGCAGTATAAGAGATCTGTGGACTGTCGGAAATGGGTTGAGCGTCAGGAGTTTGAAAGGACAGTTGAACTTGGCCATTTGGACGTCTGGTAAATGTAGCTTCTGTGGTTTGAACTGGTTCAGAATTTTAGCAGATCTTGTTTTGGAATTTGTTTGGGAATTTGGATGATGGTTGGGATTGTGTCTGCATCTACCAATATCATCAAAGCGTCTGAAGTTGTGTATGGTGTAGGGAGATCTAGTGCATGATTTTGTAGTCGATACACTATTTGGTGATGCAGGGTTGCAATCTTGGATGTGGGTGTTTGTTCTGCTCCTTGAAGCTGGATCTGGACTTTAAGGGTTGTTGGAAGATTGGGATCCTCAAGAGAAAAGTTGAAATTGGGGTAAAAGGTTAAGAGGACACTGCCAGCATGAAGTGTTGTCAAAACAGTTCCTATAACTGCATGTTGGTACTCCTTGAACCTGGTATCTAGGAGAGCAATCCTAGCTGTAACAGGTAAGCCTTTTCGACCATGAAGAGTGAGAATTAATCGTACACCACCAAGATGGAGGTGTGTGTAGCCTTCTCGTTTCCAGTTGGCGACGAGATCAGAAGGGATTTCCATGGTGACATATTGTTCACTCTGAGAGGCTTGTAAAGCACACTGATCCAGTCTAGAAGACTGAATATACTCTTTTGGGAGTGGTCTTTTAGTGGAGATGAGAGTGCGAATACTTCTAGTGAAAGAAGACTTTTGTTTGTAGAGGTTGTAAGGACTCATAAGGGGAAACTGGGACTCAGTGACTTGAGCAGATTCTGGAATATACGAATATTCAACAAGATTCTCGATTTTGGAGGTTATGTGTTTAGAGCATGATTTAGGGAGAGAGAGAGTAGAGGAAAGAGAAATAGGAGATGAAGATGATGTAGAAGCTGAAGATGTGTTTGTTTCCATGGTGAGAGAATCCTCTTCTAGGAGAGCAAAGAAGATTGGTCAAATTACTAATGATACCACCTCGACGTTGGGTGTGGCTCTGATACCAGTGGGTTGAGCAGATTCTAGAATATAAGAATATTCCACAAGATTCTCAATTTTGGAGGTTATGTGCTTAGAGCATGATTTGGGGAGAGAGAGAGTAGAAGAAAGAGAAATAGGAGAGGAAGATGATGTAGATGCTGAAGAAGTGTTTGTTTCCATAGTGAGTGAGAAAAATTCATTAGTAATTTGAGTAGTCTTATTTGATCTCCTGGAAGAGGATTCACTCACTATGGAAACAAATGAATTTCGGATTGTATCGTGAAAAACTCTTTTAAATAAATGAATTTCGGATTTGGTATTTGGTGGATAAGTGTATATCGGCTGGAAACCAATGGATGCGGACTATTAACCTGTTCTAAGCCAGGTTTGGGTCCAAAGGACGATCTTGCATCGTCATTCCTAGGTAGAACAATGCCACGTACAACATAACCCACAAAATAATAATAATAATAATAATAATATTCATATTTGGTGATCTCCTTTGTTTCTTTGTTGTGTTTTTCTTGTTTCTTGTTTCTTGTTTCCTGTTTTCTTGTTCTTTTGTTTCTTGTTTCTTGGACTGTGATTGTTAGAAGGATTATACTTTGATGCTTTCCCTTGATTCAGTCATTAGTTCCTAAAGAACTTGACGGAGAAAATAGAAGAGTGGTAAAAGGCAAGAGCGTGTGAGTATAGCTTCAAGTAAAAGCCTATTTGAGTGTAAGCATGTGTGGAGTAACATCTTGAGTGTAAACCTATGAGGCTTGTGAGGTTTAGTATTTTTTTATCTATTTTTTTTCTAACATCTCTTTGTAGTTTACTTTAAATAACTAATATGGATGATAAAAGTGAGGTACAACCTTCCACTTGACGGAGAAAATACAAGAGTGGTAAAAGGCAAGAGTGTGTGTAAGCATGAGTGTGTGTTTTTCAACTTCATTTGTTTGTTTTGTTTCAAGTTTGTCAATGTGTAAGGTAAGTCTAACATCAATGATGGTGGGCTAACATTAAGTTTGTCAATGATAGCATTAATTATAGTAGGCTAGCATTAAGGTTGTCAAAGATAGTATTAATTATGGTGGGTTGGTGAATACTTTTGAAACATCCTTTGACAAACCTACTTGGAGGGTTGTTCCAACGTTTCCATTTGTATTTTTAGGATCTTGGGTTTCTTTCAGTCTATTTAAATTCAGCAACCTTGCTATGTAATAATATTAGAGATTAATGTTATTTGAATTTGAAAGATTATTCTTTCTTTGGTTCTTTTGAGAACTAGTGAACTTATCAAGAATTTGCATTCTTGTGGCGTTCTAAATTTAGACTTATCACTCACCTTCTCATCTATTTCTTGAGTGTGGCGTCAATATCATTCTCTATACCTTTGGTTCATATTTTCTTAAGCATTGGGTCAAGGTTTTGTTTGTCATAAATCTCTTTAGAACTTTCTTGGGAAGTTGAAACTACAAATTAAGTGTGGGTTTCAAAGTTTCATTTTGGGATTCGCATCATTTGGTATCAAAGCTAGTTTCTAATCAGGTTTGAATGTCTTATTTATTTTGATTATCAAAAAGAAAAAAAAAAGAAAAAAAAGAGAAAAAACGTACAAAAAAAAATATTACAAAAGGATTCAAGTATTTCTACTTTCATCAAATTGAATTTTAGTTATTCATTTTCCTTGACATAGTTTACACACATATCAATTGTGTTGCTTTGCTTGCTTGCTTTCCTTTCTTCAATTTCCTTTTTCATTCTTTGTGTCCTCTTAATTTCTTTTCTTTGTTAGTGTGATGGATTGTCATATTTGGTGTGCCACTTGGGTTTTTTTTTCTTGATTTTTTTATTTAGTTTAATAAAGAACTGAAAGAGAGAATTAAGTGTGGTACTTACCAATTGCAAGATTTTGCAAAGAAGTTTGTGAGATCATTAGAGGGTAAAAGCCAATTTGTGTGTTAAACACGAGAGTTAAGTGACATCAAATTGAGTGAAACATGTGAGGGAGTGTTGTGAGGTCTTTTTGCTAACATTCTTTTCAGGTCACAAATATGTCAAAAGATCAAGAAGCTATAGACCAATCAATCATGCTCAAAGCCATGCAACAACAATTTGAGCACATGAATCTGATGTTTGGAGAGATCCGTGACAAATTGGAGAGGCAAGACACGGCCATAGCCAATCTACAAAGGGGGTAACAACCAATAGCTCCTAATGTAAGAGGTAATCAAGAGAGTGCTGTCATGGGAGAAGAAGATGACATAGATGATTTTGATGACCAGGCCACCGTTGACATGCGTGGAAGAGATAATAGAAGGGCAAGACGTATAGATCGTGATTTGGGGAGTATCAAACTGAAAATTCCTTTTCTTTCAAGGTAAAAATAATCCGGAAGCTTATTTGGAGTGGGAAAAAAAAGTGGAGCTAGTATTTGATTGCCACAACTACTCTGAGGAGAAAAAGGTAAAACTAGCTGCTGTTGAATTTACTGATTATGCTATTATTTGGTGGGTAGGAGATGAAGGCCATCATGAGCAGGAGATTTGTTCCTAGTCATTATTATAGGGAGCTGCACCAAAGGCTTCAAAGTCTTATATAAGGTTCTAGAAGTGTGGAAGATTACCACAAGGAGATGGAAATAATTATGATTCAAGCCAACATTGAAGAAGAATGAGAGGCCACTATGGCAAGATTTTTACATGGTTTAAATCAAGATATTGCTAATGTGGTTGACTTGCAGCACTATGTTGAGTTGGAAGACATGGTTCACATGGCCATGAAAGTGGAACGATAACTAAAAAAGAAAGGTTCCACTAGAACCAATTTGGTTCATCTTCCTCATGGAAGTCAAAATGGAGCAAAGATGAAAAGGATCATAAAGAGGGAGGCAACCAAAGCCTAAGATTGAGCCAATCAAGGATCATAAAGAGGGAGGCAACCAAAGCCTAAGATTGAGCCAATCAAGGATCATAAAGAGGGAGGCAACCAAAGCAAAGGTAAATCTGATTCCCAACACTCTAGAAATAGAGATATTAAGTGTTTTAAATGTTTGGGGACAGGTCATATTGCATCTCAATGCTCAAATAAGAGAGTAATGATCTTGAGGGATGATGGTGATGTTGAAACCGAGAGTGAATCAGATGATAATCTTATGCCACCTTTGGAGGATGCTAATGATGGTGTAGAATATCCTGTTGATGGTAAATTGATGGTTGCAAGTAAAAGAGGACGCAGAGGTACAACGTGATAACATCTTTCATACTAGATGCCACATCAAAGATAAGGTATGTAGTATGATAATTGATAGTGGAAGTTGTACTAATGTAGCTAGCACTAGTTTAGTTGAAAAATTAAATTTGAAAACTTTGAAACATCTGAGGCCATATAAGCTACAATGGCTGAGTGATCGTGGGGAAGTTAAAGTAAATAAACAAGTGCTGGTTTCATTCTCTATTGGGAGATACAATGATGAGGTTCTATGTGATATAGTACCCATGCATGCTGGACACATTCTTTTGGGTCGACCTTGGCAATATGATAGGCGTGTGACACATGATGGTTACTTAAATAGATATTCTTTTGTAATGAACAAAAGGCAAATCACTCTTGTACCATTAACACCTAGGCAAGTGTATGAGGATCAAATGTCAATACAAAAAGAGAGTGATACAAAAAATGAAAATGAGAGTACAAAAGAAAGAGAGATTGACAGAAAAGCAAGTGAAAAGATAGAAAAAAATATTGTTGAGAGAAAAGAGAGACAGCAAGTGAACTTGTTTGCAAAGGAGAACGAGGTTAAGAGGGCTTTCTTCTCAAAACAGCCTATCGTTGTACTTTTGTGCAAAGAGGCTTGTTTACACACTAATGAGCTTAACGTTTCTTTGCCTAGTGCTATTGTGACCCTTTTGCAGTCCTCAACAGTTTGCCACCTATTAGGGGAATTGAGCATCAAATAGACTTCGTCCCTAGAGCTACCATTCCTAATAGACCTGCATATAGAAGTAACCCCGAGGAGACAAAGGAGCTTCAAAGGCAAGTTGAAGAACTCTTGGCAAAAGGATATGTGAGGGAGAGCATGAGTCCATGTGCGGTACCAGTTTTACTAGTGCCCAAAAGGATGGAACATGGAGGATGTGCGTTGACTGTCGTGCAATTAATAAAATCACTGTAAAGTATCGACATCCTATTCCTAGACTTGATGACATGGTTCTTGTGTGTTTAGTAAAATTGATGTTAAAAGTGGATATCATCAAATTAGGATTAGAGAGGGAGATGAGTGGAAAACTGCCTTTAAAACAATATATGGTTTATATGAGTGGTTAGTGATGCCATTTGAGTAATCTAATGCACCTAGCACTTTTATCAGGTTAATGAACCATGTTTTGCGTGCTTTTATTGGTAAATTCGTAGTAGTCTATTTTGATGATATTTTGATCTATAGCAAAGGCTTAGATGAACACATTGAACATTTGCAAAGTGTATTGACTGTTTTAAGGAAGGAAAAGTTGTATGCTAATTTGAAGAAGTGTTCCTTTTGTACAAATCAGATTGTTTTTCTTGGTTATGTTGTAAGTGCTAAAGGAATTGAGGTTGATGAAGAGAAGGTAAAGGCTATTAAAGAGTGGCCTACACCTAAAAGTGTAAGTGAGGTAAGAAGTTTTCATGGTTTGGCTAGTTTTTATAGAAGATTTATGAAAGATTTTAGCACCCTTGCTGCACCATTAACTGAAATTGTGAAGAAACATGTGGGATTTAAGTGGGGTAGTGAACAAGAAAGGGCATTTAATCTAATTAAGGAGAAATTGGTTTCTGCACCATTACTTGCTTTACCTGATTTTACTAAAACTTTTGAAATTGAGTGTGATGCTTCAGGTATAGGTATTGGAGCTGTTTTGATTCAAGAAGGGCGTCCAATTGCTTACTTTAGTGAGAAATTGAGTGGAGCAGCCCTAAACTATCCTACCTATGACAAGGAGGTGTATGCATTGGTGAGAGCATTGGAAACTTGACACCATTATCTTCTACCTTAAGACTTTGTATACACACTGATCATGAGTCCTTGAAGCATTTGAAAGGGCAAGATAAGTTACATAAGAGACATGCCAAATGGGTTGAATTTATTGAGCCATTTCCTTATGTGATCAAATATAAACAAGGTAAGGAGAATGTGGTGGCTGATGCATTATCTAGAAGGTATGCACTTATCTCTACATTAAATGCAAAGTTGTTAGGATTTGAGTACATTAAAGAATTATATGATAACGATCCTGATTTTGCTAATGTGTTTAATGCTTGTGAGAAAGTTGCATTTGGTAAGTTCTATAGGCATGATGGGCTTTTATTTAGAGAAAATAAATTGTGTGTGCCTCATAGTTCTTTGCGTGAATTGCTTGTGCGTGAAGCTCATGGGGGTGGTTTAATGGGACATTTTGGCATTGCAAAGACTTTAGATGTTTTAAAAGAACACTTCTTTTGGCCACATATGAAACGTGATGTTGAAAGAATATGTGAGAAGTGTATCACTTGTAAACATGCTAAGTCTAGAGTTTTACCCTCTGCCCATACCTAGTGAGCCCTGGGTTGATATTTCTATGGACTTTGTTTTGGGTTTACCTAGGTCAAAAAGGGGAAATGATTATGTTTTTGTTGTTGTTGATAGGTTTTCAAAGATGGAACATTTTATTCCATGTCACAAAACTGATGGACAAACTGAGGTTGTAAATAGAACACTATCTACTTTGTTGCGTGCCATTATTCAAAAGAACTTGAAAACTTGGGAAGAATGTTTGCCACATGTTCTAGTATAGAATTAAAAAATTCGAATTTCATCTCATCAGCCACAAATTTCTTATCAACATGGATAAGTCTTCTTTTCCCCGAATCTTTGACTTCAAAAACAAGATGCTCCCTGACAAGCAATTGTTCAGCCTCAAAAACTGGTTTGCTAAATATGATTTCACTATTCAACATATATAAAAGGCAACCAAAACCTCATTCCAGACTTCCTCACATGTCCAGCTATAAATAAACCCTCACTCATTTTCTCAATCCAAACCATTCCAGTAATAGCCATGCATCGCCAACTTCCTTTCAAAGCTCTCACCCAAAGAAACTTCCCCATGAACATCTCTTTCCAATCGGCTTACCAGCTGTAAGATTTTGCAAAGAAGTTCCTTTACAAGTATTTTTTTAATGTTTAGACCAAAAAACCTGACCGTTCCGGCCTCACTCTCTCCTCTCTATCCATCTGTGAAGATGAGCTTTGGTACATGTGGTGTCTCACCACCTTGTATGCTACAAAGCTAGTTTTCCCCATCAAACCAGTCCTGACTCACCTTACCACTCCTGAGTTCTCACCAGACCTTCTAAGGACTCTCCTCGAATGGTATTTCCCCCTCATATGGTGGCGTAAACAACTCCAGAATCTGTGTACCTTTCATGGATTAGACAACATGCCAGAACAGGAAGCTAACATGTGGACTACAGTTTTCATCATCCACAGGCCCTACTTCCAGCACCCAGAAACAAGAGACTACTGGACACAAGACATGGCATATGAATGGAGAACTTACCCTAATTCTTATACCCTCATCCATGATACTTCGGTCACCTCCATTCTCAAAGCCTACCTCATGGAACTTAACAATGTTACTCCACCTGCCATAAACATTCACCACCCTTGAAATAATTCCAAAAACACAAGGCTGTTCTCCGAGTTCAAGTTCATGTCCTCAAGGAATCCTTGTCATGGAACAACGCCTTGATTACACCAACGTCTTATTCCAAGATGCTTAGGACCCATGGGAAGATTTTCAGTCCCTTCTCCATACTGAAAATCCCCATTATACCGTCACCAACCCAGAGTGGCCTGCTGCATCTACTTCACCGCACATGACTGACGCTGATGAAGACAAATATCAGCAAGCTGAGGCGTATCTCGACCAGAGACAGATACATCCAAGGCTCAATATGAGAAAGCGACAGGAGACGTGTCACCATCGCGCTATCCATCCACTCCATAATGACAACTTGTCGCCATCACACAGCTTTTAATGCAATAAGCCCATGTGTCTCCCGTTTACTTTGTCTTATGTAAAAGTCTTAGTTGGTGTGCTTTACTTTCTCAAAAAGGTGTGCTTTACTAGCAGCATGTGCCTATTTGTCGATTATAATCATTCAAGGGGTTCTGTCCATGATGATTTTCTATATAAGGCACCTTATGCTTCCGTTGTAGGCACGAGTCAATCAGAAAATAAAAAATTTAAGTTTCCTTCCATCATATTTCTCTAAAGCTTTTCTCTCTTCTAGGGCTCAAAGCAATTATTTGGGTTAATAATGATACGCTCGCCTCTAAATTTCTATACTGAGTATGCTCTGCACTTGCCTTAAGCCTAAGGATCCTGTGCATCAGAAAGAACATGTTTTATCCTCCAAAACAGATTTTGATAAAATGAAAGTGTTTTCTCATAAAGTTCACCCTCTTTGAGGCCATTAGTGACGTGTGTTCGGGTAATATCGACCTCTCTCTCTCTTCTAGGACCCAAAGAAATCATTTAAGTTACAAATGATACGCACACCTCCATTTCTAAACTGAGTATGCTCTGCGCTTGCCTCAAGCTTGAGGATCCTGTGCATCAGAAAGGTCCTGTTTTATCCTCCAAAACCGATTTTTATCCAACAAAATTGTTTTCTCACAACGTTCACCATTTTTAAAGGCCACGAGCGCCGTGTTTTCGGGTGGTATCGTGAAAAGCATTGTTCTACCTAGGAATGACGATGCAAGATCGTCATTTGGACCCAAACCTGGCTTAGAACATGTTAATAGTCCGCATCCATTGGTTTCCAGCCGATATACACTTATCCACCAAATACCAAATCCGAAATTCATTTATTTAAAAGAGTTTTTCACGATACCACCCGAAAACATGGCACTCCTGGCCTTTAAAAAGGGTGAACGTTGTGAGAAAACAATTTTGTTGGATAAAAATCGGTTTTGGAGGATAAGTGTATATCGGCTGGAAACCAATGGATGCGGACTATTAACCTGTTCTAAGCCAGGTTTGGGTCCAAAGGACGATGCAAGATCGTCATTCCTAGGTAGAACAACGCCACGTACAACATAACCCACTGGTATCAGTTACTTCAACAAGGTTTTATTGAGTCCACTGATTCATATTGGGCTTGTCAAGCCTTCTATGTTGAAAAACGATCTGAACTAGTTCGTGGAAAAAAGAGATAAGTTTCCCCTTCCAAAAATCCAGACCTTGTTTGTCCATCTCCAAGGGGTTCGGAGATTTTGACTTTAGATCATGGTATTTTGGGTGAAGATGGTTGGGGAGTTGGTTGAAGGTGAGAGAAACCAAAGAACTGATTATAAACAGGTTGTTGAGGTCGGGATGGTCTGTAGAAAGGTGCAAAGGTGTCAAAGATTGGAGGAGAGACTAATGTAGGTTGTGGTTGAGTAAAAAAAGAAGGTCGAGTCTTTTCAGCATCAATCCTGGATAATTCAGCTTTGAGTTTTCTGATCTCTGCTTCTTTTTTATTAAATTCTAGACCCCAAATATGATTGTTAATCATTCGTCTGAGATCGGTGTCTAGTTCAGAAATCCGATCTTGGAGATGGATATACATCTGATCTAAACGGCTTCTGATGGAATCAACTTTAGTTTTAGTTTGGGAGACTTGAGTGGCAACACGGTCAATTTTCTTACCGAGCTATTGCAGAGAATGATTTTGAGCATTGGCATTTTTGGTTTGCCAATTCAAAACGGCTTCATATTGTCTAGGTTCTTCAGGTTGCCCAGAGGCTGTAATCGGAGATTGAACAAAAGGTTTTGAAGTAACTCGGGTTTGTGGGTCTGTCTGTTTTTCAAGGGGAGGAAAGGATTCCTCATAGGAATGACTTGAAAACATAAGGCATAACCTGATTGGGTGAACAAGAGATTTTGGATCTGGTGGAGGTTGTGGAAGGAATGACTTGCAAGATGGTGGAGGATAAGAAGATTTGTTCTTCTTCTTTTTCTTTCTCCGCATGACTTCCAATTCTTCATGAACATCCGTATCATCCAAACAAGGACAATCCGGATTGCACATATGGGCTTCAGGATACCCTTCTGATGAAAAACCATGAATAGGAAGTTTCTTTTCTTGGCCAGTTTGAACTGCTGTGATCATAGCAGTATAAGAAAGCTGTGGACTGTCTGGAACGGGCTGAGTGTCAGGGGTGTGAAAAGTCAGATGGATCTGACCATTTGGACGTCTGGCAAATGTAGCTTCTGTGGTTTGGACTGGTTCAGAATTTTGGTGAAAATGCTCATAGTTAGTTAGCCATTCAAGAGGCATGAGTTTGAGCAGATCTTGTTTTGGAATTTGTTTGGGGATTTGGATGATAGTTGGAATTGTGTCTGTATCCGCCAATATCATTAAAGCATCAGAAGTTGTGTATGGCGTAGGAAGATCTAGTGCATGATTTTGTAATCGATACACTATTTGGTGATGGAGGGTTGCAATCTTGGATGTGGGTGTTTGTTCTGCTCCTTGGATCTGGATCTGGACTTTAAGGGTTGTTGGAAGATTGGGATCCTCAAGAGAGAGGTTGAAATTGGGGTAAAAGGTTAATAAGACACTGCCAGCATAAAGGGTTGTCAGAACAGTTCCTATAACAGCATGTTGGTACTCCTTGAACCTGGTATCTAGGAGAACAATTCTAGCTGTAACAGGTAAGCCTTTTCGACCATGAAGAGTGAGAATTAGTCGTACACCACCAAGATGGAGGTGTGTGTATCCTTCTCGTTTCCAGTTGGCGACGAGATCGGAAGGTATCTCCATAGTGACATATTGTTCACTCTGTGAGGCTTGTAAAGCACACTGATCCAGTCTAGAAGACTGAATATATTCTTTTGGGAGTGGTCTTTTAGTAGAGATGAGAGTGCGAATACTTCTAGTGAAAAAAGTTTTCTGTTTGTAGAGATTGTAAGGACTCAAAGCTGAATTATCCAGGATTGATGCTGAAAAGACTCGACCTTCTCTTTTTACTCAACCACAACCTACATCAGTCTCTCCTCCCATCTTTGACACCTTTGCACCTTTCTACACACCATCCCGACCTCAATAACCTGTTTATAATCAGTTCTTTGGTTTCTCTCACCTTCAACCAACTCCCCAACCATCTTCACCCAAAAAACCACGATCTAAAGTCAAAATCTCCGAACCACGTCCAAAGGTCACGTCCTCCTCCTCTACACCTACAATCCCTCCAGAAGAAACACCACAAGACCATCCTGAGCCTCATCAAAAAGATAAAAACCCCATGGACCAGTATCATTATCATACTGTCCAGCCTCAACTTTCAGATTCCTCTGACTCCTCTGAGCCTGACACACATAATTCATCTTCATCCTCCTCTTATGACTCATCAAACGCCTCCACTGATTCTGAGTCCGAATATGCTGACATTACAGGCATATTAATGGCCACTGAAACTGCAGATCCAAGTGCCTCTACTTCAACACCTATTGTTGAGGACAATCCTTCTGACCAAGCTTCTCAAACAAACCCAGTACCTCTACCAATCCATGAACACTCAACAAAACCATCTTCAGCATCTTGGTTTACATTTGATGACATTCCCCGTCACAAATGGGCTGCTCGACTTCAAGAATTTGCTGCCTGGATTGATCTCCAAGGTACCAAGCCTAATGCTCAACCTCAAGCCGTTCTACGTGAATTCATGGCCCGTTCCATGGGTTCCTTACGAGACTGGCTAGAAAGCTTAGGAGAATACAGACAGCTCCAATTTATGGAATCTCCAATTGGTACAGCCCTCAATCTCATCCATGAGCAATTCATCGGTGAAAAAACTGCTTCCACTGAAGCAGACAGAAAAGAATACCATCAGATGAAATGCTGCTCTCTTAAAAGACATCTTTTAGATGCTCATTACAAGCTAAATGGGTTCAATGAGCCATCTCTTAAACATGTCTTCATTGCCTCTCTTCCTCCAGAGTTACAACCCGATCTTCAGAGAAAACTCACAGCAACAAATATGAGTATCGCTGATATCTCTCTGGGAAAGATTTTTCAAATGGCCATGTTATCTCTTGATAAGATCTGTGAACAGAAAGAATTCTTTAAAGATCTCATGGAAGACAAAAAACCCTTCTCTGAAGCTTGTCGAAAACCTCATCTTAAGATCGAGTGTAAAGATGAAAAGAAATGTATTTGCTCACCTAAAAAGAAAAAACATTTTCAGAAACACTTCCACAAAAAATCCTCCTCTAAAAAACCTTTTCGGTATTTCAGAAAGAAAGATGCTTCTCAGTACCGAAAGAAAAAATCCAACCGTTGTTTCATTTGCAAGAAACGCGGTCACTTTGCCCGACATTGTCCTAACAAATCGGCCAAAGCTGTTCGCCTTATCCAACATCTTGAACATTCTTCCCTGTTATCTGAGACTGAGGATGTCGAATCTAATTTTTCAGAACAGTCAACACAAGATGACCAAACTGCCTTTCTTATTGCCGAATCTTCTGATTCTGAAGATATTTCAGTCATCTCCACAGTTCAGACTGTTAATCATGTTTCCACTATTCCTCGACCTTCTCTCAAGATGTCCATCCTTCCTTCCAAATTCCATAAACCTATTCCTGTTATTGGGTTTATTGACATTGGTGCAGACACCAGTATGATTGATCCTTCTGTTCTTCCATCAAACTGTTGGGAACCTCACTCCAAGCTTTTCAGGGCAGTTAATGGTGAAACCTTTGAAACCACCTTGATTACCAAAAAACCCATTGGTATTCAGTTCTTTACGAATTGCATAATTTGGAAAAATATTGTAGCTTCCAAACTCCCCGATAAAGATTTGCTCATAGGTTTTGACATTCTTCATCTGGTTAAAAACTTATTCCTCACTAGTTCTGGAGTTCGCTACAAACAGATGTTCATGCCTTATACAGATACCCTACGTCTGTATACACTTTCTGACACATCATCTCCATATAGTCAAATCTCACAAAAGTTCTTAGAATTCTGTCCAGAAAACCATTCCCAATTTCATCATCCTTCACCCCTTTGGAAAAATGAACAATTTTTCATTCACCTTCCTTTTAAACTCAACGAAGACATTAACCCCACAAAAGCTTCACACCCGGGTATGTCTCCTTCAGACCTCTTGCTTGCTAAACAAGAATGTTCTCAGTTACTTCAACAAGGTCTTATTAAGTCCACTGATTCAGATTGGGCTTGTCAAGCCTTCTATGTTGAAAAACGATCTGAATTAGTTCGTGGAAAAAAGAGATTAGTGATTGATTACCAGCCACTCAATTCTTTTCTTAAAGATGATAAGTTTCCCCTTCCAAAAATCCAGACCTTGTTTGTCCATCTCCAAGGGGCTCGTATCTTCTCTAAGTTCGATTTAAAAGCTGGTTTTTGGCAACTTGGTATTTCACCAAGTGACCGTCATAAAACTGCCTTCTGCATCCCTGATGCCCATTACCAATGGACAGTCATGCCTTTTGGTCTCAAAGTCGCTCCCTCCTTATTTCAAAAAGCCATGACAAAAATCTTTAGTCCTATTCTCCATCATGCATTGGTCTATATTGATGATATTTTGTTGTTTTCCTCTGACCATGAGAGCTACCAGAAGCTCCTTTTGGATTTCTTTCACATTGTGCAGGCACATGGCATCATGCTTTCCGAAAAGAAAAGCAGCATAGGAAAGGAATCTATTGACTTTCTTGGCATGGTGATTAAAGATGGCCAGTATCAGCCTGGTCCCCATATTGCAATTGAGTTACTAAAGTTCCCGGACGCACATCTCAACAGAAAGCAGATACAACAATTCCTCGGGATTGTCAACTATGTCCATGATTTTATCCCAAAAGTTGCAATCCACACCAGCCAGCTGTCCCACATGCTCAAGAAACAATGCCCTCCATGGGGCCCTGCTCAGACAGAAGCTGTCAAGCAGCTCAAGGTGATAGCCCAAGCACCTCCTCCACTCCGAATTCCCACAAATGGACAACGCATCCTCCAGACTGATGCTAGCGATGATTATTGGAGTGCCATTCTTCTCGAAGACTCATTTCTATGCACATGCAAGCGGACAGTTCAAAGACTCTGAAAAGAACTACCATGTGATCTACAAGGAAATTCTAGCAGTCAAGTATGGAATTAAAAAATTTGAATTCCATCTCATCAACCACAAATTCCTTATCAACATGGATAATTCTTCTTTTCCTCGAATCTTTGACTTCAAGAACAAATTGCTACCTGACAAGCAATTACTCAGTCTCAAAACTTGGTTTGCTAAATATGACTTCACTGTTCAACACATAAAAGGCCACCAAAACCTCATTCCAGACTTCCTCACCCGTCCAACTATAAATAAACCCGCACTGATCTCCTCGATTCAAACCATTCCAGTTATAGCCATGAATCGCCAACTTCCCTTCAAAGCTCTTACCCAAAGAAATTTCCCCATGAATATCTCTTTCCAATCGGCTTACCAATTGCAAGATTTTGCAAAGAAGTTTCTCTACCGGTATTTCTTTAATGTTCAGTCCAAAAAGCCTGACCGATTTCCTAATCTTTGCATGGAGCACTTGTTTCTCACAGGCCTCACTCTGTCCTCTCTATCAATCTCCGAAGATGAGCTTTGGTACATGTGGTGTCTCACCACTTTGTATGCTACAAAGCTAGTCTTTCCCATCCAACCAGTACTGACTCACCAGCCACCTCCATTGGACCATCACACCCTTGAAATAATCCCAAAAACACAAGGCTGTACTCCAGGTTCAAGTTCAAGTCCTAAGGGCATCCTTGTTATGGAACAACGTCCTGACTACACAAATGTCTTGTTCCAAGACGCCTAGGACCCATGGGAAGACTTTCAGTCTCTCCTCCCTACTGATACTCCCCATTCTTCTTCACAACACATGTCTGAAGCTGATGAAGAAAAGTTCCTACAAGCTGAGGCGTATCTTGACAAGAGACAAAGACGTTGGCACAAGCGACAATATGAGAAAGCAACAGGAGACGTGTCCCCATCGCGTTATCCATCCATGCCATAATCACGCCATAATGACACTTTGTCGCTCTCTCACAGCTTTTGATGTAACCCATGTGACTCCCGTTTGTCTTTTGTTAAAGTCCTTGTAAGTGTGTTAAAGTCTTTGTAAGCGTGCTTTACTTTTGTTAAAGTCCTTGTCGGTATGCTTTACTTTTGTTAAAGTCCTTGTCGGTATGCTTTACTTTTAAAGTCCTTGTAAGCTTGCTTGTCTCTTGTAAAAGTCATGATTGGCTTGCTTTGCTTTCAACAAAGGTGTGCTATGTGTCATGATCATTCGAGAGGTCCTGTTCTCAATGATCCTCTATATAAAGCCCCTTTGGTCTCAGTTGTAAGGAGGCCAATTTCAAGAAATAAAAAGCTTTAGTTTCGACATTATGTTTCCCTAAACCTCTCTCTCTCTTCTAGGACTCAAAGAAATCATTTAAGTTACAAATGATACGCACACCTCCATTTCTAAACTGAGTATGCTCTGCGCTTGCCTCAAGCTTGAGGATCCTGTGCATCAGAAAGGTCCTGTCTTATCCTCCAAAACCGATTTTTATCCAACAAAATTGTTTTCTCACAACGTTCACCCTTTTTAAAGGCCATGAGTGCCGTGTTTTCGGGTGGTATCGTGAAAAACTCTTTTAAATAAATGAATTTCGGATTTGGTATTTGGTGGATAAGTGTATATCGGCTGGAAACCAATGGATGCAGACTATTAACCTGTTCTAAGCCAGGTTTGGGTCCAAAGGACGATCAAAGTAGAACAACAGCACGTACAGCATAACCCACTGGTATCAAAGTAGCGCAGCGGAAGCGTGGTGGGCCCATAACCCACAGGTCCCAAGATCGAAACCTGGCTCTGATACCAGTGGGTTATGTTGTACGTGGCGTTGTTCTACCTAGGAATGACGATGCAAGATCGTCCTTTGGACCCAAACCTGGCTTAGAACAGGTTAATAGTCCGCATCCATTGGTTTCAAGCCGATATACACTTATCCACCAATTACCAAATCCGAAATTCATTTATTTAAAAGAGTTTTTCACGATACCACCCGAAAACACGGCACTCATGGCCTTTAAAAAGGGTGAACGTTGTGAGAAAACAATTTTGTTGGATAAAAATCGGTTGGAGGATAAAACAGGACCTTTCTGATGCACAGGATCCTCAAGCTTGAGGCAAGCGCAGAGCATACTCAGTTTAGAAATGGAGGTGTGCATATCATTTGTAACTTAAATGATTTCTTTGAGTCCTAGAAGAGAGAGAGAGAGGTTTAGGGAAACATAATGTCGAAACTTAAGCTTTTTATTTCTTGAAATTGGCCTCCTTACAACTGAGACCAAAGGGGCTTTATATAGAGGATCATTGAGAACAGGACCTCTCGAATGATCATGACACATAGCACACCGTTGTTGAAAGCAAAGCAAGCCAATCATGACTTTTACAAGAGACAAGCAAGCTTACAAGGACTTTAAAAGTAAAGCATACCGACAAGGACTTTAACAAAAGTAAAGCATACCGACAAGGACTTTAACAAAAGTAAAGCATACCGACAAGGACTTTAACAAAAGTAAAGCACGCTTACAAAGACTTTAACACACTTACAAGGACTTTAACAAAAGACAAACGGGAGTCACATGGGTTGCATCAAAAGCTGTGAGAGAGCGACAAAGTGTCATTATGGCGTGATTATGCAATGGATGGATAACGCGATGGGGACAAGTCTCCTGTTGCTTTCTCATATTGTCGCTTGTGCCGACGTCTTTGTCTCTTGTCAAGATACGCCTCAGCTTGTAGGAACTTTTCCTCATCAGCTTCAGACATGTGTTGTGAAGAAGAATGGGGAGTATCAGTAGGGAGGAGAGACTGAAAGTCTTCCCATGGGTCCTAGGCGTCTTGGAACAAGACATTTGTGTAGTCAGGACGTTGTTCCATAACAAGGATGCCCTTAGGACTTGAACTTGAACCTGGAGTACAACCTTGTGTTTTTGAGATTATTTCAAGGGTGTGTGATGGTCCAATGGAGGTGTGGTGAATATTTGTGGCAGGTGGAGGAACATTGTTGAGTTCCATGAGATAGGCTTTGAGGGCTGAAGTGACTGTTGTGTCATGGATGAAGGTATAAGGATGAGAGTAAGTTTTCCATTCATATGCCATGTCCTGTGTCCACTAGTCTCGTGTTTCTGGATGTTGAAAATAAGGCCTGTGGATGATGAAAGCTGTGGTCCACATGTTAGCTTCTTGTTCTGGCATTTTGTCTAGGCCGTGAAAGGTAGACAATTGTTGGAGTTGCTGGCGCCACCAAGTGAGGGGAGAATACCATAAATTGGAGCTGTCTGTATTCTCCTAAGCTTTCTAGCCAGTCTCGTAAGGAACCCGTGGAACGGGCCATGAATTCACGTAGAACGGCTTGAGGTTGAGCATTAGGCTTGGTACCTTGGAGATCAATCCAAGCAGCAAATTCTTGAAGTCGAGCAGCCCATTTGTGACGGGGAATGTCATCAAATGTAAACCAAGATGCTGAAGATGGTTTTGTTGAGTGTTCATGGATTGGTGGTGGTACTGGGTCTGTTTGAGAAGCTTGGTCAGAAAGATTGTGCTCAACAATAGGTGTTGAAGTAGAGGCACTTGGATCTGCAGTTTGAGTGGCCATTAATACACTTATCCATCAAATACGATTTTCGAATTTGGTATTTGATGGATAAGTGTATATTGGCTGGAAACTAGAACTTGCGGGCTACTAGTCCTATGGACAGACTTTGTTCTGTTATAGATCTGGTGTAACAACGCCACATACAATTACCCACTGATATCAAAGCCACACATCACGAAGAGGTGGTATCCTTAGTAATTCCAAATAATCTTATTTGATCTCCTAGAAGAAGATTACCTAAACATGGAAACAACTTCATCTTCAGCCTCCACACCTTCATTGTCTTCATCCCATATTTCTCTTTCCTCCAGTCTCTCTCTTCCAAGATCATGTCAAAAACATGTAGCCTCTAAAATTGAAAACCTTGTCGAATATTCTTATATTCTCGAATCTGCCCAAACCAATGAATCACAGTTTCCTATCATGAGTCCCTACAACCTCTACAAACAAAAAACTTCTCTCGCCAGAAGTATTAGAACCCTCATCTCCATAAAACGACCACTACCGAAAGAGTATCCAGTCTTCTAGACTCGATCAGTGTGCTTTACAAGCCTTTCAAAGTGAACAGTATGTCACTTTAGAAATACCCTCAGATCTCCTAGTAAACTGGAAAGGAGAAGGGTATACCCATCTTCATCTTGGTGGTATTAGATTGATTCTAACTCTCCATGGACGAAAAGGCTTACCTGGTACAGCCAGAATTGCTCTCCTGGACACCAGGTTCAAATAGTACAAACATGTTGTTATAGGAACCGTTCTGACCACACTCCATGCTGGTAGTGTCCTCTTAACCTTTTATCCAAATTTCAACCTTTCTCTTTAGGATCCCAACCTTCCCACAACCATCAAAGTTCAGATCCAGCTCCAAGGAGCAAACTAGACTCCCACATCAAAGCTTGCCACTCTTCATCACCAAATAATGTATCGATTACAAAATCATGCACTAGATCTTCCTACACTTTACACCACATCTGATGCCTTAATGATCTTGCTGACATAGACACAATTCCAACCATCATCCAAATTCCCAAACAAATCCAGAAACAAGAATTGCTCAAACTCATGCCTCTTGAATGGCTGACCAATTATGAGCACTTCCACCAAAACTCTGAATGGTCAAGTCAAACTATCTTTTCAAACACCCGAGCCTCAACATGTTTCAGTAACTCCAAGGCTTTCTTACACTGCTATGATTACAGCAGTCCAAACTGGTCAAGAAAAGAAACTTTCAATTCATGGTTTCTCATCCGAAGGGTATCCTGTATATCCTGATAAAATCAATGGTCATTTTATATGGGATGTTCCTGACGCCCATATGTGTAATCCAGATTGTCCTTGCTTGGATGATACGGATATTGAAGATGAACTCGAAGTCATGCGAAGAAAGAAAAAGAAAAAACCTTCTCATTCAAAAACATCTTGCAAATCTTTTCCTCCACTATCTCCACCAAATCCCAAACCTTCTGTTCAGCCAATAAGATCATGCCTAATGTTTTCAGGTCAATCTTATGAAGAGTCCTTCCCTCCACTTGAAAAGCAGACAAACACTCAAACCAGAGTTGTCTCTAAACCCTTTATCCAGTCACCAGTTACAGCTTCTGGGAAACCTGAAGAGCTAAAGCAATATAAAGCTATTTTAAATTGGCAAACCAAAAATGCCAATGCTCAGAATCAAACCCTCAAACAACTCAGAAAGAGAATTGATCGAGTTGCCAGTCCAGTCTCCATACTGAAACTAAAGTTGATTCAATCAACCATCGTTTTGATCACATGTACATACATCTACAAGACCGTATCTCTGAGTTAGATACTGATCTCAAACGAATGATCAATAATCATATTTGGGGTCCCGAGTTTAACAAGAAAAAAGCAGAAATCAGAAAGCTGAATTGGCAAGAATTGATGCTGAACAGACTCGTCCAACACTGTTCACCCAGACACAATCCACACCTGTGCCTCCTCCCGTGTTTGAAACATATTCACCTTTTTATGCACCTCCCAGACCTCACCAGTCTGTTTACAACCAATTCTTTGGTTTCTCACATCTCTAACCAACTCCTCAACCAAAATCCTCTTCACCTAAAAAATCAAAGTCCAAAGTAAAAATTTCAGAACCAAAGTCAAAGCCAACTTCATCCTCATCTATTCCTCTGGTACCTTCGGAAGATTCATCACAAGCCACTCCTGAACCCCCTAAACGGGATAAAGGACCGATGGATCAGTATCACTATCATATTGTCCACAACTCATCTCCTGAATCCTCTGAACCATAAACAGTATGTGAGTCCACTCTGTCATAATCAAACTCATCTTCCTCATTCACAAACTCAACCAGTACCTCCACTGACTCTGAATCAGAATATGCTGACATTACGAGCATATTGATGGCAACTAAAACTAAAGATCCCAATGCTTCAACTTCTACACCAATTGTTGAAGACAGTTCTTCTGATGATGAGCATAAAGCATCTCACACAGAACCAGCGCCACCTATGCCACCACCAGCTCATGACCACTCCACAAAACCATCTTCAGTATCTTGGTTCACATTTGATGACATTCCCCGTCACAAATGGCCTGCTAGACTTCAAGAATTTGCTGCATGGATTGATCTCCAAGGAACAAAACCAAATGCTCAATCTCAAACTGTCCTTCATGAATTCATGGCCCAATCTATGGGTTCTTTACGAGATTGGTTAGAAAGCTTGGGAGAATATAGACAACTCTAATTCATGCAATCACCAGTTGGTACAACACTCAACATCATCCATGAACAATTCATTGGTGATAAAACAACATCTACCGATGCAGAAAGAAAAGGGTATCATCAGATGAAGTGTTGTTCTCTCAAAAGACAACTTTTGGAATCTCATTACAAAAGAATGAGTATTCTATTTTACAAGCTGAATGGGTTCAACGAACTTTCTCTCAAACACGTCTTCATAGCCTCTCTTCCTTATGAGTTACAACCTGATCTTGAAAGAAAACTCACAGCCACTAATCTCAGCATTGTTGACATCTCTTTAGGAAAGATTTTCCAAATGGCAATGTTATGCCTGGATAAAATCTGTGAGCAGAAGGAATTCTTCAAATATCTCATGGCAGACACAAAATCCTTGTCTGAAACTTGTAAAAAACCTTATCTCAAGTGAAGTGCAAAGATGAAAAGAAGTGTGTTTGTTCGCCCAAAAAGAAAAAACATTTTCAAAAACACTTCCACAAAAAACCATCCTCCAAAAACCTTTCCGGTATTTCCGAAAAAAGGATGTCTCCCAGTACAGAAAGAAAAAGCATAACCGTTGTTTCATCTGCAAGAAACGCTGTCACTTTGCTCGAAACTGTCCCCATAAGTCTGCCAAAGCTGTTCGTCTCATACAGCACCTTCAACATTCTTCCATGTTATCTGAAAACGAAGATGTTGAATCTAACTTTTCTGAACAATCAGAACAAGATGACCAAACTGCTTTCATCATCGCATAATCTTAAGATTCTGAGGATATTTCAATCATCTCTACTGTTCAAAATGTCAACCATGTTTCCACCATTCCTAGACCTTCACTCAGAATGTCAATCCTTCCTTCCAAGTTTCATAAACTTGTTCTTGTCATCGGGTTTATTGACACTGGTGCAGATACATGTATGATTGACCCTTATGTTCTTCCCTCAGACTATTGGGAATCTCATTCAAAGCTTTTCAGAGTTGTTAATGGAGAAACTTTTGAGACCACTTTGATTACCAAAAAACCCAATGGTATTCAGTTCTTTTCGAATTGTATCATTTGGAAAAAGATTGTAGCCTCCAAACTCCCTGATAAAGATTTACTCATCGGTTTTGACATTCTTCATTTAGTTAAAAACCTATTCCTCACTAGTTCTGGAGTTCGCTACAAACAAATGTTCTTACCCTATACCGATACACTCCGTCTGTATGCACTTTTAGAAATATCATCTCCATACAGTCATCTCTCCCATAAGTTCTTAGAGTACATGGCGTTGTTACGCCAAATCTATAACAGAACGAAGTCTGTCCTTAGGGCCAGTAGCCCGCAAGTTCTAGTTTTCAGCCGATATACAAGTTCTGGTGATTGCACTCGACCAGAGATAGATACGTCGGCACAAGCGCCAATATGAGAAAGCAACAGGAGACGTGTTACCATCGCGCTATCCATCCACTCTATAATGACAACTTGTCGCCATCACACAGCTTTTAATGCAATAAGCCCATGTGTTTCCCGTTTGCTTTGAATGCTTATGTCAAATGTCTTAGTCGGTGTGCTTTTACTTTCTGTTTTTGCTTTACTTTCTGTTTTACTTTGTCTTATGTAAAAGTCTTAGTCGGTGTGCTTTACTTTCTCAAAAGGTGTGCTTTACTAGCAGCATGTGCCTATTTGTCGATTATAATCATTCAAGGGGTCCTGTCCTGGATGATTTTCTATATAAGGCACCTTATGCTTCCGTTGTAGGCACGAGTCAATCAGAAAATAAAAAATTTAAGTTTCCTTACATCATGTTTCTCTAAATCTTTTCTCTCTTCTAGGGCTCAGAGCAATTATTTGGGTTAATAATGATACGCTCGCCTCTAATTTTCTATACTGAGTATGCTCTGATAAAATGAAAGTGTTTTCTCACAAAGTTCACCCTCTTTGAGGCCATGAGTGCCGTGTGTTCAGGTGATATCATGAAAAACTGTTTTCAAATATGATTTTCGGATTTGGTATTTGATGGATAAGTGCATATCGGTTGGAAACCAGAACTTACGGGCCACTAGCCCTAAGGACAGACTTCGTTCTGTTATAGATCTGGTGTAACAACGCCACGTACAACTACCCACTGTCCATTCAACTACTAAATTTTCACCATTTGAGATTGTATATGGTTTTAATCCATTAACTCCTTTGGATTTATTACCTTTACCTATTGATGAGCATGCTAGTATGGATGGTAAAAAGAAAGCTGAATTTGTCAAGCAATTGCATGAGAGACACGTCAACACATAGAAAAGAGAACTGAACAATATGCTACTCAAGCAAACAAAGGATGTAAACAAGTGGTTTTTCAGCCTGGAGATTGGGTTTGGGTGCATATGAGAAAGGAGAGGTTCCCAGTACAAAGGCGTTCCAAGTTGCTTCCAAGGGGAGATGGTCCATTTCAAGTGGTTGCACGGATCAATGTCTTAGATTGTCTGGATCATCTGGAGGTAGAGGAGGCTTTTTGTGACATGGATCCAAAATGACCATTGATTTTGTTCGGGTATATCGGATAGCCATTTGAGGCAAATCCGTGTATGGAAAGATTTTCTTATGCTGTAGATACGACTGTGATCATCGAGGAGTATGAAAATGAGTTTTTGGGTGTTGATTGTTCAGAGGGTGGATGAGAAACAATGAGTGTCTGGAAAGTGGATGGTGATTGGAAAGTTAATTTTACAGTTTTCATCTGCTCTTTTTTCAAAATGAGCATCGATAGTTTGGACTGGTTGTGAGTTTTGATGAAATTTTTCATAATTGGAAAGCCATTCAAGAGGCATGAACTTAAGCAGCTCTTGCTTTTGAATATGTCTTGGGATTTGAACAATGGAAGGGATGCTTACTGAAGAATCTGCAAGGATCATTAGTGCATCTGATGTGGTTTAAGGTGTGGGAAGATCAAGGGCGTGGTTTTGTAGTCGGTATACCAGTTGATGATGCAAGGTTTCCATCTTTGAAGAGACTGTTTGTTCAGCTCCTTGGATCTGGATCTGAACCTTTAGAGTAGTTGGTAGGTTTGGATCATCAAGTGAGAGGTTGAAATTTGGGTAGAAGGTCAAGAGAACACTTCCTACATGTAAAGTAGTTAGGACTGTTCCTATGACTACATGTTGATACTCTTTGAAACAGGTATCTAGTAAAGCCAGTCTGGCTGTGACAGGTAAGCCTTTTCTCTCGTGAAGGGTGAGAATCAAACGAACCCCTCCAAGATGGAGGTGCGTGTATCCTTCCCTTTTCCACTAAGAAACAGAGTAATATATTATTGCTCTGCTTGTGATGCTTGAAGAGCACACTGGTCTAGTCGAGATGATTGAATATATTCTGATGGTCATTGCACTACAGGTATAACAAGCCACGTACAATTATCTTTTATCTTTGAGCATAATGCTTTTCATTAAAATGAAGTGGTAAATATGAGATCTGTTCGTCTTGACTAGGTAAATAGAGGAAAGCCTGAATAAAAAATGACTTCATCAAACAGTTCAGATAATCTTGCTTTTGTTACTCTTTCTTCAACCCTCTCACTTCCCAAATCTTGTTCTAAACACTTGGCTTCAAAAATAGAAAACCTTGTTGAGTATTCGTATGTCCCAAAATCAGCCCAAATTAGTGAATCTTCTATGCCTCTCATTAGCCCATATAAACTGTACCAACGACAAATTTCCTAACCAAAAGAAAACTGCACATGGGCTCATGCTTTCTCTCGCGTACCCTTTTTTCTATCAATTTATTAACCTACCTTTGAAGTTCCTTTGCCTCCTCTGGGTTACTCTCCTGGACTGGTCGATTTGGAATGGTTGCACCGGGTGTGAAGTAAACTATGTGGTATTTCCTCGAGAAAGACATCGTCATATTCCTGCAAGAGAGAAGTAATAGAACTAGGCAAGGTAGGGTCAAGTTTGTTAGTGTTTAAAAATGCCTCTTTGTACAAAAGTATAATAATTGGTTGATGTGAGAACAACATTCTTTATATCTCATTCGCTCTTGCATAGAAATTCTTTTGTTTTCCCTCTGATTTGCTCTCAATGGCCGCATTTTTATTGGTTTTTTCTCTCATTTTCTCGATCTCCTTTTATTTTCATTCTCTTTTTCTCTATTTTTCTTTTGTTCACTCTCTTTCATTTGATCACTCTCTCTCTGTACGCTCACTTGGTCTCTATAAACCTGCTTTGGCGTCAATGGAGCAAGAGTGATGTTGCGTTGATTAAACACAAATGAATATTTGTTCGTGAAGCCATCCTTTACAGGTTGTCGAATTGCCAAGGCCACCCAAGCAATAAGTATCTAGCTTGCATTGGTACTACATCACATAACACCTTATCTTCATACTTGCCTTAACTTCTCCACCATGATAGTATTAACAATATTAGTACAACTTCCTCAATCAATAATCATACTACATACTTTGTCTTGAACATAGCACCTAGTATGGAAAATGTTTTCCCATTGCACTGCTTTGTCTTCCTTTACTTGGACACTCAAAGCTCTCTCAGCTACTAAATTCAATTCTACAGGGGCTGTATACTCTTCATCTTCGATGTCCTCCAGTGGTGCCATCCTATTTTCTTCCTTTTTATCTTCAGTTACAATCTCACCATTGTCCCGCAACACCATAACTCTTTTATTCACACATTCACTTGCTATCTGTCCCCTCCCTTGACATTTAAAACAAGTAATATCACGATTCCTAATAGTGGGAATCACGGTGTTACCTTGTGAATAGTGCTTGGAGGGCTCGAATCTCGAGTTAGGTGCAGTAGATGCGTGTGACCTCTCATTTTGCTTCACATAGCTCGGCTTCTAAGGATTGGAACTCGAGCTTGGGGCTGCATGGGTATTACCCCTCCTCTTGAGTTGCTGTTTAATCTTGATGGCTTTATGGACCGTCTCCTCAATCTCCACATAATGTTGCAACTCATCTAGATTTTCAATCTCCTGATTAAGGCCATTTATGAATCGTGCCATGGTAGCTTCTCTATCTTCCTCCATATTTCCTCTAATCATGGCAATCTCCATTTCTTTGTAATAATCCTCCACACTTAGGCTACCATGTGTAAGACTTTGTAATATTTGGTACAAGTCTCGATAGTAGTGATTAGGTACAAAACGTCTTCTCATCAACGATTTTACTTCATCCCATGTCTCAACCGGACGTTCCCTATTTCGCTTCCTATTTATAACAAGTTGATCCCACCAACTAACAGCATAGTCAGAAAACTCAATCATAGCCAATTTTACCTTTTTTGCCACTAAATAATTATGGCAATTGAACACAAACTCCATTTTCTTCTCCTATTCAAGGTATGCTTCCGGGTCAGATTTACCTTGAAAAGATAGGATTTTCATCTTTATGCCACTCAAACCATCTCTATTCCTAGCTCTCCTAGCTCTCCTACCTCGTCCATCACTCCTATAGCTACCCACTGAGTCCTCCCCTTTATCATACTTATTCCTATAATAGTCATCTACCTCTCCTCTAGCCAGAGCTCTCTCCCTTATTCGTTCTTGGGGAACGAGTTGTGGCTACCCCGCTCTTGTGTTCTCTACTTGATCCAAACACTCAAGTATGTGCTCTAATTCAATCCTCATCATCCTTCTCATCTCTCCCATCAATGCTTGAAAGTTTGCAAATTTTGAGTAGTTGCAAATTGATCCTCTTCATTTGTGTTTCGTTATGGGTTGTGAGACATGGCTAACATCTACAAAAGTCATAGACCAGTTGTCTGAATAGCTTTGCTAGATAAACAGGGTAACCGTCAAAATTGAACCCTGTAATGGGTAGATCTTCCTGAGCTATCTGAATAACTGTGATCATTGAAGAATAGGTAAAGGAGAGCCGAGGGGGCTCTTGTGGAGCACTTGGAGGTGGTTTAAAAGTCATTCGGACTATTCCATCTTGTCGTCTTTTAGTGGTGTTATGGAGTGGGTAGATCTAAGGCATGATTTTGAAGCCTATAGACCTGTTGATGGTACACCTTGAATTTGAACTTGAACTTTCAAGGCTGTGGGCAAATTGGTGTCTTGGAGAGAAAGGTTGAAATTTGGATAAAAGGTGAGTAAAACGCTGGGCCATCAAGATTCTGGTGATATCAGCACAGGACTTTTCAGAGTCACTAGTGGATACTGAAGATTCTGTGTCAAACTCAGTATGGCTGTTGGAAATGGTTAGATTTGAATCAGAAGTTTGAGCAGAAGTGTGATCATCTGGAGTAGATGATGGATCTACGGTGTGAGCACTATACTGGTGCATGGGTTCTTTATCTTTGGACTGAGTTTGAGGTTGGGATTGAGGTGGTAGTGGAGGTACGGGCGGTGGGGACTATTGTCCAGGAATGGACATGGGTGGCTGATGAATTTTGACAGGGCGTGGGTGAGGTTTAGGCTTTGGTTTAGGTTTAGGTGGTGGTGGTAAGGGATTGTCTCTGAAAAGGGTATGAGTCATACCAAATAACTTGGAAGGGTCATACTGTTTGATGGGGGAAAGCATAGAGGCAAATGGATGATAAGTTGGACGTATGGAAGGGATAGGAGGCGATGTGGTAAAAAGGGTAGGTCTTTGTTTTTCAAATTCAATCTGATCAAGCTCAGCTTTTAAGCGTCTGATTTCCCTTTCTTTTTGGTCAAATTCTGGGCCATAGTATCGTTGGGCTAGCATGGTTCGTAACTCTGAATCTAGTTGAGTAATTCTGGATTGAAGATTGTGGTAGATTTGCTGTAGCTGTGCAATAATAGAGTCAACTTTTGTCTCAATCTGTTCAGTTTGTAAACTGATTTTCTCAACTTTTGAATTGATATGCAACAAAGTATCATTCTGTGCTCTGGCATTTTGAGTTTGCCAGTTGAGGACTGATTCAAAAGGCTTTGGTGGTTCAAGGTGGCCAGATGAGGTAATAACTGAAGGGATAAAGGGTTTGGACACAACATTTCGCTGGGAATTTGTGTGAGTTTCTAAAGAAGGGAAGGAAGAGGAGTAGTCTGAAGAAGTAGAGGAAAACATCATACAAGCCAGTGGTTGGACGGGAGGTGTTGAGTTTAGGATGGGGGATGGAATCTCAGGTTTGTAATGCTTTGTCATCCATTTGAGTTCTTTTTTGTAGATGGGTAATGGGTCATCCCAACTACCAGGTCACCTTCATCCAGTAATCCTCCTCCCTCTGGGATTTTAATCAAAGAAGAAAAGTCTGATTTCATTGATATTCTCTTTTAGGATTCACAAGATCCGTGGGAAGAATTCACCTTAGTTCAACATCATGCTGAAGCATCACATGCTCCCTACTCAAGTACAACTCCACCAACAGACTCACCATCAACAGACTCACCTACCCGACAATATTATGAGAACTTGCCTTGGTGGCAAGAGCCACTTGTTGAAGTTGACAGTGATGTTGACAACTTATCTCCCTCGCACAACTTTTAAGAATACTTTGTAATAATTACTTTAGCTTTCGTAAAAGCAAAGCATTTGCTTTACTTTATCTTTTCTTTAAGGCACCTTCCTTTTGCTTTATCTTTTGAATAAAAATCCAAAGTCAGGGGTCCTATCCTGTCTGGAATCTTTTGCTTTTGCTTTTGCTTTTGCTTTAGCAAAAGAGGATATGACTTGTTTTGTCCTCTTCCTTTGAATTTTCTTATATAAGGAGAATTCATTCTCAGTTGTAAGCATCTTAGATTTTGGAAATAATAATCCGAGTTTTCCAATATCATGACTTCCTAAAAAATTCTCTCTTTTCCTTTATTTCCTAGAAAAGACAACAGGTTCTCATAGTAGTTCACTTAAATCCCTTTTGAAGAGAACAACCAAGGGAATACCATTAAAACTTCAAGTGATCCTTTGCATATTCATGGAGCAATTACAAGAGCTAGAGCCAAAAAGATGCAAGCTGCTTTAAATGGATTAATTAAGAAAATATGGATTGAAAATGCAATTCAAGATGCAAGACATCATGAATTGGGCCTGAAGAGAAGACAAGGCATTGTGGGCATTATTCAAGTTATTGGGCAGCCAAATACACAATTTGTATCAAATGCAGAAAGGTCAAATTAGGAATAAAAAATGTATTGATTGAGGTAGAAGTAATGTGCAAGATATATACTGTTGGAAAGATAATTAAGTTAGTTTTCCAATAAATTTTACAAAGCTGAATTTGGAGTTCTCTAGAAGGATTTATGACCAATTCATTACAGCTTGTTCAGACTTGGGATTTTCAACGACTCCTTTGTTTTTTAATTTCATTTGTTTGTTTTGTTTCAAGTTTGTCAATGTGTAAGGTAAGTCTACCATCAATGATGGTGGGCTAACATTAAGTTTGTCAATGATAGCATTAATTATAGTAGGCTAGCATTAAGTTTGTCAAAGATAGCATTAATTATGGTGGTGGGTTATGTTGTACGTGGCGTTGTTCTACCTAGGAATGACGATGCAAGATCGTCCTTTGGCCCCGTTTCAGACTTATAACTGCTGAATATTTAGGCCGCATCCATTGGTTTCCAGCCGATATAAACTTATCCACCAAATACCAAATCCGAAATTCATGTAGTGAAAAGAGTTTTTCACGATACCACCCGAAAATACGGCACGCATGGCCTTTAAAAAGGGTGAACGTTGTGAGAAAACAATTTTGCTGGATAAAAATCGGTTTTGGGGGATAAAACATGACCTTTCTGATGCACAGGATCCTCAAGCGAGGCAAGTGCAGAGCATACTCAGATTTGAAATGGAGGTGAGCGTATCATTTATAACTTAACTAAAATCTTTGATTCCTAGAAGAGAGAGAGAGGTTTTAGGGAAACATTATTGTGAAACTTAAGCTTTTATTTTCGAAAATTGGCCCCCTTACAACTGAGACCAAAGGTGCTTTATATAGAGGATCATTGAGAACAGGACCTCTCGAATGATCATGACACGTAGCACACCTTGTTGGAAAGTAAGCCAATCATGACTTTTACAAAAGACAAGCACGAAAGTAAAGCATACTTACATGGACTCTTGACAAAAGTCAAGTATACCGACATAGACTCGTAATAAAGGGAAAGCATGCCGACAGAGACTTTTATTAAAACAAAGCATGCCTAGAAAGACTAAAAATAAAGCAGACTGACATAGACTTTGAACACATTGTTGCATGAAAAGTGGAGGGAAAGCGACAAAGTGATATTATGGCGTGGACGGATAACGCCTTGGTGACACGTCTCCTGTGTCTTTTTCATATTGTCGCTTGTGTCGACGTCGTTGTCGCTTGTCAAGATACTCCTCGGCTTGTAGAAACTTTTCTTCATCAGCTTCAGATATGGGCTGTACAGAAGAATGGGGAGTATCAGCAGGGAGGAGAGACTGAAAGTCTTCCCATGGGTCCTGAGCGTCTTGGAATAAGACATTTGTGTAGTCAGGACGTTGTTCCATAACAAGAATGCCCTTAGGACTTGAACTTGAACCTGGAGTACAGCCTTGTGTTTTTGGGATGATTTCAAGGGTGTGTGATGGTCCAATGGAGGTGTGGTGAATATTTGTAGCAGGTGGAGGAACATTGTTGAGTTCCATGAGATAGGCTTTGAGGGCTGAAGTAACTGTGGTATCATGGATGAAGGTATATGGATGAGAGTAAGTTTTCCATTCATATGCCATGTCCTGTGTCCAGTAATCTCTTGTTTCCGGATGTTGAAAATATGGCCTGTGGACAATGAAAGCTGTGGTCCACATGTTGGCTTCTTGTTCAGGCATTTTGTCTAGGGTAAACAATTGTTGGAGTTGCTGGCGCCACCAAGTGAGGGGAGAATACCATTCAAAGAGAGTCCATAAGAGGTCTGGGGAGAACTCTGGAGTGGTAAGGTGAGTCAGGACTGGTTTAATGGGAAAAACTAGCTTTGTAGCATACAAGGTGGTGAGACACCACATGTACCAAAGCTCATCTTCGGAGATTGTGAGGGAGGACAGAGTGAGACCTGTGAGAAATAAGTGTTCCATGCAAAGGTTAGGAAATCGGTCAGGGTTTTTAGTTTGGACATTAAAGAAATACCGATAGAGAAACTTCTTTGCAAAATCTTGTAATTGGGAGGCTGATTGGAAAGAAATGTTCATGGGGAAATTTCTCTGGTTAAGAGCCTTGAAGGGAAGCTGGCGATTCATTGCTATAACTGGAATGGTGTGAATTGAAGAGATGAGGGCAGGTTTATTTATAGATGGACGGGTGAGGAAGTCTGGAATGAGATTTTGGTTGCCTTTGATATGTTGAACAGTGAAATCATACTTAGCAAACCAAGTTTTGAGGCTGAGTAATTGCTTGTCAGGTAGCAATTTGTTCTTGAAGTCAAAGATTCGGGGAAAAGAAGAATTATCCATGTTGATGAGGAATTTGTGGCTGATGAGATGAAATTCAAACTTTTTAATCCCATATTTGACTGCGAGAATTTCCTTGTAGATCACATGGTAGTTCTTTTCAGAGTCTTTGAATTGGCTGCTTGCATGTGCACAGAAATGACGCACGCCATTAATGTCTTCAAGAAGAATGGCACTCCAATAATCATCACTGGCATCAGTCTGGAGGATGCGTTGTCCATGTGTGGGAATTCGGAGAGGAGGAGGTGATTGAGCGATCACCTTTAGTTGCTTGACAGCTTCTGTCTGAGCTGGGCCCCATGGAGGCCACTGTTTTTTGAGCATGCAGGACAGTTGGCTGGTGTGAACCGCAACTTTGGGGATAAAGTCACGGACATAGTTGACAATCCCAAGAAATTGTTGTATCTGCTTTCAATTGAGATTTGTGTCCGGAAACTTTAATAATTCAACTGTAATGTGGGGACCAGGCTGATACTGGCCATCTTTAATCACCATGCCAAGAAAGTCAATAGATTCCTTGCCTATGCTGCTTTTCTTTTCGGAAAGCATGATGCCATGTGCCTGCACAATTTGAAAGAAATCCAAAAGGAGCTTCTGGTGGCTCTCATGGTCAGAGGAAAACAACAAAATATCATCAATGTAGACCAATGCATTATGGAGAATAGGGCTGAAGATTTTTGTCATGGCTTTTTGAAATAAGGAAGGAGCGACTTTGAGACCAAAAGGCATGACTGTCCATTGGTAATGGGCATCAGGGATGCAGAAGGCAGTTTTGTGACGATCACTTGGTGAAATACCAAGTTGCCAAAAACCAGCTTTTAAATCAAACTTAGAGAAGATACGGGCCCCTTAGAGATGGACAAACAAGGTTTGAATTTTTGGAAGGGGAAACTTATCATCTTTAAGAAAGGAATTAAGTGGCTGGTAGTCAATCACTAATCTCTTTTTTCCACGAACTAATTCAGATCGTTTTTCAACATAAAAGGCTTGACAAGCCCAATCTGAATCAGTAGACTCAATAAGACCTTGTTGAAGTAATTGAGAACATTCTTGTTTAGCAAGCAAGAGGTCTGAAGGAGACATACCCGGGTGTGAGGCTTTGGTGGGGTTGATGTCTTCGTTGAGTTTGAAAGGAAGGTGAATGAAAAATTGTTCATTTTTCCAAAGAGGTGAAGGATGATGGAATTGGGAATGGTTTTCGGGACAGTAGTCTAAGAACTTTTGTGAGATGTGACTATATGGAGATGGTGTTTCAGAGAGTGTATACAGACGTAGGGTATCTGTATAAGGCATGAACATTTGTTTGTAGCGAACTCCAGAACTAGTGAGGAATAGGTTTTTAACTAGATGAAGAATGTCAAAACCTATGAGCAAATCTTTATCAGGGAGTTTGGAAGCTACAATCTTTTTCCAAATGATGCAATTCGGAAAGAATTGAATACCAATGGGTTTTTTGGTAATCAAGGTGGTTTCAAAGGTTTCACCATTAACGGCTCTGAAAAGCTTAGAGTGAGGTTCCCAATAATTTGATGGAAGAACAGAAGGATCAATCATACTAGTATCTGCACCAGTGTCAATAAACCCAATAACAGGAACAGGTTTATGGAATTTGGAAGGAAGAATGGACATCTTGAGAGAAGGACGAGGGATTGTGGAAACATGATTAACAGTCTGAACGGTGGAGATGACTGAAATATCGTCAGAGTCAGAAGAGTCGGCAATGAGGAAGGCAGTTTGGTCATCTTGTATGGATTGTTCGGAAAAATTGGATTCAACATCCTCATTCTCAGATAACAAGGAAGAATGTTCAAGATGTTGGATAAGACGAACAGCTTTGGCTGATTTGTTGGGACAATTGCGGGCAAAGTGACCGCGTTTCTTGCAAATGAAACAACGGTTGGATTTTTTCTTTCGGTATTGAGAAACATCTTTCTTTCGGAAATACCGGAAAGGTTTTTTGGAGGAGGATTTTTTGTGGAAGTGTTTCTGAAAGTGTTTTTTCATTTTGGGTGAGCAAGTACACTTCTTGTCATCTTTACACTCAATTTTGAGGTGAGGTTTTCGACAAGCTTCAGAGAAGGGTTTTTTGTCTTCCATGAGATCTTTGAAGAATTCTTTCTGTTCACAGATCTTATCAAGAGAGAACAAGGCCATTTGGAAAATCTTTCCCAGAGAGATATCAACTATGCTCATATTTGTGGCTGTGAGTTTTCTTTGAAGATCAGGTTGGAGTTCAGAAGGAAGAGAGGCAATGAAGACATGTTTAAGAGATGGTTCATTGAACCCATTGAGCTTGTAAAAGAGAATACTCATTCTTTTGTAATGAGCATCCAAAAGATGTTTTTTAAGAGAGCAGCATTTCATCTGGTGGTACTCTTTTCTGTCAGCTTCAGTGGAAGCAGTCTTTTCACCGAGGAATTGCTCATGAATAAGATTAAGGGCCGTACCAACCGGAGCTTCCATGAATTGGAGCTGTCTGTATTCGCCTAAGCTTTCTAGCCAGTCACGCAAAGAACCCGTGGAACGGGCCATGAATTCACGAAGAACGGATTGAGATTGAGCATTGGGCTTGGTACTTTGGAGATCAATCCAAGCAGCAAATTCTTGAAGTCGAGCTGCCCATTTGTGACGGGGAATGTCATCAAATGTAAACCAAGATGCTGAAGATGGTTTGGTTGAATGTTCATGGACTGGTGGTGGTACTGGGTCTGTTTGAGAAGCTTGGTCAGAAGGGTTGTCCTCAACAATGGGTGTTGAAGTAGAGCCACTTGGATCTGCTGTTTCAGTGGCCATTAAGATGCCTGTAATGTCAGCATATTCAGACTCAGAATCAGTGGAGGTATTGGATGAGTCATAGGAGGAGGATGACGAAGTTGGTGGTTCAGGCTCAGAAGAGTCAGAGGAATCTGAAGGTTGAGACTGGACAATATGATAATGATATTGATCCATTGGGCTTTTATCATTTCTAGGATGGGCCTGTGGTGGTTCTTCTGGAGGGATGGTGGAAGTAGAGGGAGAGGTTGTGACCTTAGGACGTGGTTCGGAGATTTTAACGTTAGAACGTGGTTTTTTGGGTGAAGATAGTTGTGGAGTTGGTTGAAGGTGAGAGAAACCAAAGGGCTGATTATAAATAGGTACAAAGTTGTCGAGATGGTGTATAGAAAGGTACAAAGGAGTCAAAGATTGGAGGTGATACTGGTGTAGGTTGAGATTGGGTGAAAAGAGAAGGTCGAATATTTTCAGTATCAATTCTGGATAATTCAGCTTTGAGTTTTCGGATCTCGGCTTCTTTTTTATTAAACTCTGGACCCCAGATATGATTAGAAATCATTCGTCTGAGATCGGTGTCTAAGTCAGAAATTCGGTCTTGGAGATGGATATACATCTGATCTAAACGACTGCTGATGGAATCAACTTTGGTTTCAGTCTGGGAGACTTGAGTGGCAACACGGTCAATTTTCTTACCGAGTTGGTGGAAGATTGGGATCCTCAAGAGAAAAGTTGAAATTGGGGTAAAAGGTTAAGAGGACACTGCCAGCATGAAGTGTTGTCAAAACAGTTCCTATAACTGCATGTTGGTACTCCGTGAACCTGGTATCGAGGAGAGCAATCCTAGCTGTAACAGGTAAGCCTTTTCGACCATGAAGAGTGAGAATTAATCGTACACCACCAAGATGGAGGTGTGTGTAGCCTTCTCGTTTCCAGTTGGCGACGAGATCGGAAGGGATTTCCATGGTGACATATTGTTCACTCTGAGAGGCTTGTAAAGCACACTGATCCAGTCTAGAAGACTGAATATACTCTTTTGGGAGTGGTCTTTTAGTGGAGATGAGAGTGCGAATACTTCTAGTGAAAGAAGACTTCTGTTTGTAGAGGTTGTAAGGACTCATGAGGGGAAACTGGGACTCAGTGACTTGAGCAGATTCTGGAATATACGAATATTCAACAAGATTCTCGATTTTGGAGGTTATGTGTTTAGAGCATGATTTAGGGAGAGAGAGAGTAGAGGAAAGAGAAATAGGAGATGAAGATGATGTAGAAGCTGAAGATGTGTTTGTTTCCATGGTGAGAGAATCCTCTTCTAGGAGAGCAAAGAAGATTGGTCAAATTACTAATGATACCACCTCGACGTTGGGTGTGGCTCTGTTTGTTTTTCAAGAGGAGGAAAGGACTCTTCATAGGAGTGACTTGAAAACATAAGACAAGACCTGATTGGGTGAATAGGAGGTTTTGGATCCGGTGGAGGTTGTGGAGGAAAGGAGTTGCAAGATGGTGGAGGATAAGAAGATTTTTTCTTTTTCTTTTTCGTTCTTCGCATGACTTCCTATTCATGGTTTTTCATCCGAAGGGTATCCAGTATATCCTGGTAAACTTAATAGTCATTTCCTATGGGATGTTCCTGAAGCCCACATGTGCAATCCAGATTGACAGTCCACAGATCTCTTATACTGCTATGATTACGGCAGTTCAAACTGTATTCACCACACCTCCATTGGACCATCACACACCCTTGAAATCATCCCAAAAACACAAGGCTGTACTCCAGGTTCAAGTTCAAGTCCTAAGGGCATTCTTGTTATGGAACAACGTCCTGACTACACAAATGTCTTATTCCAAGACGCTCAGGACCCATGGGAAGACTTTCAGTCTCTCCTCCCTGCTGATACTCCCCATTCTTCTTTACAGCCCATATCTGAAGCTGATGAAGAAAAGTTCCAATGTTTCCATTTGTGTTGTTAGGATCTTGGGTTTCTTTTACCTTATTTAAACTCAGCAACCTTGCTATGTAATAAAAATTAGAGATTAATGTTATTTAAATTTGAAAGATTATTATTTCTTTGGTTCTTTTGAGAACTAGTGAACTTATCAAGAAATTGCATTCTTGTGGCGTTCCAAATTTAGACTTATCACTCACCTTCTCATCTATTTCTTGACTGTGGCGTCAATATCATTCTCTATACCTTTGGTTCATGTTTTCTTAAGCACTGGGTCAAGATTTTATTTGTCATAAATATGTTTAGAACTTTCTTGGGAAGTTGAAACTACAAATTAAAGTTTTATTGTGGGATTCGTCCTTGAAACTTTCGTGTTTTCTAAAACTCATTTTCTTGCTCAAAATGGTATAATTTAAGTATTTGATTTGTTTTGATCTCTAGACTTCAGGAGCAGAGAGAACTTTCCAATCATGGCTTTGACCTTATCTTCAAATCCTTCCAATCATGTTACTCTTTCTTCTACTCTTTCTTTACCCAAAACTTGCACTTCTCATACAGCCAATAAAATTGAAACCCTTGTAGAATACTCCTACATCCCTGAATCAGCCCAAATCAGTGAGTCCTCCTACCCTCTCATCAGTCCTTACCAACTGTACAAACGACCCAGTTCCTTTACCCGCAGTATTCGTACCCTAATCTCTACTAGACGGCCTCATCCTAAAGAATATATCCAGTCTTCTCGCCTGGATCAGTGTGCTCTTCAAGCAACCTTTGCTGAGCAATATGTCACTCTGGAAATTCCCTCCGAATTAATTTCCAACTTGGAAACGAGAAGGTTATACTCATCTTCATCTTGGAGACATCCGCTTAATCCTTACCCTTTATGGGAGAAAAGGATTACCAGTCACAACTCGAATTGCTATGCTAGACACCCAATTTAAACAGTATCAAGATGCTGTTATCGACACTGTCCTTACAACCCTTCATGCAGGAAGTGTTTTACTCACTTTCTATCCAAACTTCAACCTTTCTCTCCAAGACACTAATTTGCCCACAACCTTGAAAGTCCAAGTCCAAATTCAAGGTGCATAACTGTTGGTAAAATATGCTCTTTAAAAGCATATGTGTTTATTTAATTGTAATAAACATTTTTTATGATTAATAAAATTAATGAGGTATTTATTTAAATATCTTGATTGCATTAATATTTGTATTAAAGTCCATTTAATCATATTATATGTATTTATGTGATCACCATGTGGATTCACAGAAGACATAAATACAAGTTATCTTATGATTAAATTAATTTAGTTCGCAGTTGATAAATAAAGTTGGGCACTTTATTTAGGTATAGACTGTAATAAATTCATTGAATGATTTGTCTTAATCATGTATGAATTTATTGATGTAGTACGACTACATTGAATAGGATCACATATGAGATTTAATTAACTTTGTAATAACTGTCAGACTTATTAAATCTCATAGGCATTGATTTTACTGTAATCTTAATCTTGAGTTAATTATGATTTCATGATTGTGATTGTTATTCCATTTGAGTTACCAATGGGCAAGACACATCCTTGTGGTCAAGATTACCCGGTATCTTGGTGGGAGCAATTATGAGTATTGGAGTTATAGATTAACAATATAGAATTTGTACAACACATCTCTTGATAGGTTTTCGGCACTTGATCATAGAATTCTCTGGCCATAGTGTGTCAACATATATTGGACAGTTGAGATATCAATTTAATTAACGATGTGGTACAAAGGATTGTGCAGTAAAGAAATCAATGTGGCTTGGGACGAATTATTATTCGAGCATACAATTATGGAAGTCAGTTCCAATCTTTTAGTGGAGTAGATTTGGAATTAAATAATTGGGCTAGTTTAATTACAGGCCTAATTATTGTAGCCACTATTGTATGTTCCCAAATGATCCCCGGGTTAGCTCATTTAATTGACTGCACCACTACTGGACTAATAAGCAAGATAACTAGCTATTTGGGTCAAAAGCCTAATTATATCTTTTAGTGGGAGGCTCCATTTAATTAGCTTATGTATAAGGGGCCTTATGTTATTTTACATGGTGGGTCCCTTATTAAAAGAAAAAGAAACGTGAGTTTAATTTAGGGCATTATTTGGAGCCTAGGGTTTTCACTAAAGGGAGATATATAAAGCTTATTTTCTCTAAAGAAAAGGTGAAGCCACTTTATACAGATCAGAGAAAAAGATTTTTCTCTCCATTGTTGAGAGAAAAATTTTCTCGTGCTAGTTGCTTTGGTAGTGATAAAGGCGCCCACACGTCAAGTGCAGATCGAACCTGAGTCATAACCTGGAAGATCATTGGGTACAAGCGTGGTGGTGACGGATCGTGATCTAACAGGCGTGGTGGTGGCGGATCGTGATCTAACAGGAGTGGTGGTGGCGGATCGTGATCCAGGAGCCTAAATCACTTCAGCGGAAAAAGCCAACTCGAATTTTCAAGGTACGATTTCTAGATTACGTGTTCTTATATATTATATGAGAGCGGTCCTTAATAGGTTTTATAAAAATTTAAAAACCTAATTTTTCCCCAACAATAACAAATCTCCTCTACAAGATAGCCACTCTCCATCATCAATTGGTCTATAGGCTTCAAAATCATGCCTTAGATCTACCCACTCCTGAACATCACTCTGACACCCTCATGGTCTTAGCTGAATCTGACCAGATCCCCACAATCATCCAGATCCCAAGACAAATCCCTTGTCATGAGCTCATCAAGCTTATGCCTCTTGAATGGATCTCCAACTATGAACAGTTCCATAACAATACAGATCCAATTCAGACATCAGAAAGTATGTTTGAAAGACGACAAGATGGAATAGTCAGAATGACTTTTAAACCACCTCCCAGTGCTCCACAAGAGCCTCCTCGGCTCTCCTTTACCCTATTTACCCCGCCCAACTCAATGGCCATTTCTTATGGGATGCCCCTGGCTCCGGCATGTGTGATCCCTCTTGTCCCTACTGGGATGATTGGGAAGAGGACGATGATTATTCCAAGAAAAGGAAACCTAAAAAGAAAAAACCTCCAGTCTCATTTCACCACAATGACCCCAAACCACCATAGGATCCTCCACCTCCACCAGTTCCATTACCCTTTTACAAAAAAGAACTCAAATGGATTGCAAAACATTGCAAATCTGAGATTCCCTCACCAATCCCAAATCCAACACCACCACTGAGTTGTATGATGTTTTCATCTACTTCTTCAGACTACTCTTCTTCCTTTCCCCCTTTAGAAACCCACACAGATTCCCAACGGAATGTTGTGTCTAAACATTTTATCCCTTCAGCCATCACCTCTACAGGACACCTTGAACCACCTAAACCCTTTGAATCAGTCCTCAATTGGCAAACCCAAAATGCCAGAGCACAGAATGATACTCTGTTGAATATCAATTCAAAAGTTGAAAAAATCAGTTTACGAACTGAACACCTTGAGACAAAGGTTGACTCCATCACTGCACAGATGCAGCAGATCCACCAAAATCTCCAGTCCCGAATTACTCAACTTGATTCTGAGTTATGGACCATGCTTGCTCAACGTTATTATGGCCCAGAATTTGACCAGAAGGAAAGAGAGATCAGATGCTTGAAAGCTGAGCTTGATCAGATAGAATCAGAAAAACAAAGACCTACCCTTTTTACTACATCACCTCCGATCCCTTCCATTGGTCCAACTTCTTGCAAGACAAGTTTTGGCAAGTTGAAAGATTTTGCCAAGAGAGATGTTGTCAAGGACAAGATTAGATGCACAGAGTTGCCTCTGTATATCTGGTTGGAGTTCATCAGGAAGGGAAGTCAGAAAAACATGCTTTAATGTTGGCTCATTGAATCCATTAAGGCTTCTTGCATTGAATCCACACAGATTCCCAACTTATCATCCTTTGATTACCAAAAAACCCATTGGTATTCAGATTTTCCCCAATTGTGTCATTTGGACCAAGGTCATTGGTTCAACTCTTCCTAATAAGGATATCTTGTTAGGTTTTGACATCCTTCACCAGATCAAACACCTCCAAATCATTCCCACTGGAATCCGAGTAAAGTCCATGTTCAAACCTTTCACAAAAATTTTGAAACTCTACAATCTGTCTGAAACCCCCCAGCCCTACCAGGACATTTCAACCAAACTCTTGTGTTTGTGTCCAGAGTCCCATTCTCAGTTTACCCATCCAAACCCATTGTGGAAAAACAAGTCCTTCTTCATTAAGTTACCTTTCAAACTAAATGAAGATGTTAATCCAACCAAAACTACCCATCTAGGAATGAGTCCTTCTGACTTACTCCTGGCCCAACAGGAACGTTCACAATTGTTAGCCCAAGGTCTAATTGAGCCCACAAATTCCCAATGGGCTTGTCAAGCCTTTTATGTTGAAAAGCATTCTGAAATTGTCCGAGGAAAGAAACGCTTAGTCATTGACTATCAGCCATTAAACATGTTTTTGCAAGATGACAAGTTTCCTTTGCCCCGACGACAAAGCATGTTTACTTTGCTCAAAATTTTGGTTTTTGGCAATTAGGCATTGAACCTTCTGAACGATACAAAACTGCCTTTTGTATCCCCAATGCCCACTTCCAATGGACAGTCTTACCCTTCGGTCTCAAAACTGCCCCATCCATATTCCAAAAATCCATGATCCAAATCTTCCAGCCTATCCTGCATCATGCATTGATTTACATTGATGACATCTTACTTTTTTCAAGATCCCATGAAGACCATCACTAGCTGTTAACTCAGTTCTATGACATTGTCCAAAGTCATGGAATCATGTTATCAGCCAAGAAAAGCACCATTGCTACAGATACTATTGACTTGCTTGGTATAGTCATAAAAGACGGCCATTATCAACCAGAAAAGCACATTGCCCAAGAGTTGCTTCACTTTCCAGATCAGCAACTATCCAAAAGACAGGTTCAACAGTTTCTCGACATCATTAACTCGACACCTTTCGGCTTTATTGAAAAAGAAGCCCCATGAGTGGAATGATGACCACACCACTGCTGTCACTACTCTAAAGCAGATTGCGCAAAATCCGCCTCCTTTAAAGTTGATTGCTGATGGAAAGCGCATACTATAGACAGATTCAAGTGATGAATCATGGGGTGCCATCCTCCTTGAGGAAATCAATGGAAAAGAAAGCTTTATCGCTTACGCTAGTGTACATTTTTCTGACACAAAGAAGCATTACCACAGTGTGTTCAAAGAAATCTTAGCGGTAAAAAATGGCATCAAAAAGTTCGAGTATCATTTGATTGGACACCATTTTCTTATCCGGATGGACAGTTCAGCCTTCCCCAATATTCTCAATTTCAAAGGTAAAATTATTCCCGAAAAAATGTTACTCAGGTTAAAAGATTGGTTTTTCAAATATGATTTTTCGGTTAAGCATATAAAGGGGTCCCAGAACCTCATCCCTGATATGCTTTCCAGACTCTCCAAACCAGACACACTGCTCACCGTGTTTGTCACAACCTACCACTTTCCAATCATCTCCATGGCTACTTCACTTCCCCCAGAAGCTCTCACTAAGAAAAACTTTCCCCTTGACAAAACTTTCTCCTCCGTCTTTGCCATCCAAGAGTTTGCCCGAAAAAGCTGTTTTTCGCTTTTTCATGAAAGCCTACCTTATGGCAGATTCATTTCCATTTTCTACCTTCCATCCAGAAAATTTGTTCCTTACAGGTCTCACCCTTGACCCATCCAGAGATATCACTGAAGATGAGTTATGGTACATATGGTGCCTAACTGTTCTTTATGCAACCAAGCTCATCCTACCCATCACTCCCACTCTAGAACATCTCCTCAACCCCGACAAAGCCACCTCTCTCCTTTGGACACTACTTGAATGGTTTTCCTCCATACCATGGTGGAGAAAGAAGCTACAGCAGCTGTAAGAAATTTATAATCTTGAACGAATGCCTGCTTCAGAAGCAAGACTGTTTACCTCAGTATTTATCATCCATAGGCCATACTTCCAGCATCCAGATACAAATTTTTTCTGGTCTCAAGACCAAGTCTATGAATGGTTTACTGCACCACACCCAGCTGTCATTGATAATGATATCCAAACCACCCTGTACAACTACCTCTGTCAACTAAACCACCAGACTCCGCCACACAGAGATATTTTTCACACCTCCTTAGGCCCACAACATGACCTCATCATGATCCCCACTCCATCCACCATATCAAAACCAAAGTCCACTGGAATCATCATCAAAGAAGAAAAACCAGACTACACAGACTTTCTTTACCAAGACTCCCAGGACCCATGGGAAGAATTTCTTCCTTTGAGTCAACATCTCCAACAGTTTCCCCAACCATCCATGCATGAACCAGGATCCTCATCACAACCACCATCACAACCACCCAAACCTTCAAAAGCAGACAAGGCTACTCAGACATCACCCAGACCAGGATACAGACGAGAATGCCCTTATCCACCTTGTCGTGGTCCCACCTGTAAGCACCCAAAGTTCTCCAAGACCTTTTTCCCACCAACCCATGACGATGACCCATATGCAACCGAAAGCTCCTCTGAAGACGAATACATGAACCTTCACTCTCCATAAAGTTCTTCGTCTTGTTGTCATGAACCTTCCCTCTTTGTCTTGTTCCATGAACCTTCCCTCTTTGTCTTGTTTCATGAACCTTTCCTCTTTGTCTTGTTCCATGAACCTTCCCTCTTTGTCTTGTTTCATGAATCTTCCCTCTTTGTCTTGTTGTCATAGGTGTTCTTTGCTTTATGCTTTTGTCCTGTATAATTATTAAAGCTCAATTTGTCATTTTGTAATGATGTACCATACTACTGTACTTTTATCTTACTTTTGCTTTTGTAAAAGATAGGGGTCATGTCCTATCTTGAGAATTCTCCTATATAAAGAAGCTTTCATAAATAAAACTCGTGTGTTCTCATAAGCTATGACTTTCTAAATTCTCTTCTCTCTCTCTACAAATGAAGTTCTAAGCGAAAGAAAAAAATCAAAGAATTAAATTTGTTCATTTTGAAAACTTAAGGAAGTATGCTCTGCACTTGCCTTTAAGTAAGGATCCTGTGCATCAGAAAACTTATGATGATTTCTTAAATGGTTTGGTACCCTATTTAAAGACTAAGGAAAGTCTATTTTGGGTTTTATAACCTTAAAAAGAACTCGTTTTAGGTTTTGATCTCAGAGGCATATCGGCTGGAAACCAGAACGTGAGGGATATTGATCTGTTCTAAGCCAGATCTGGTCCCTAAGGCAGATTCAGTTCTGCATCGATTTGGTAGAACAACGTCACGTACTCATTATGGTATCAGAGCTAGTTTCTAATCAAGTTTGAATGTCTTATTTATTTTGATTATAAAAAAAATGTACCAAAAAAACAGATTACAAAATGAATCAAGTATTACTACTTTCATCAAATTGAAATTTAGTTATTCATTTTCCTTGACATTGTTTACACACAATATCAATTGTGTTCCTTTGCTTTCTTGCTTTCTTTTCATCAATTTCCTTTGTCGTTCTTTGTGTCCTCTTAATTCATTTTCTTATGTTTAGTGTGTTGGTTTGTCATATTTGGTGTGTCACTTGGGTTTTCTTTGATTTTGTTTATTTAGTTCAACAAAGAACTGAAAGAGAGAATTAAGTATGGTAAATAAAAAAAAGTTTGTGAGATCATTAGAGGGTAAAAGCCAATTTGTGTGTTAAACACGAGAGTTAAGTGACATCAAATTGAGTGAAACACGTGAGGGAGTGTTGTGAGGTCTTTTTGCTAACATTCTTTTAGATCAAAAATATGTCAAAAGATCAAGAAGCTATAGACCAATCAATCATGGTCAAAGCCATGCAACAACAATTTGAGCACATGAATCTGATGTTTGGAGAGATCCGTGACAAATTGGAGAGGCAAGACACTGCCATAGCCAATCTACAAAGGGGGAAACAACCAATAGCTCTTAATGTAAGAGCTAATCACGGGCATGCTGTCATGGGAGAAGAAGATCTGCCTATTACAGGGTTCAATTCTGACGGCTACCCCATTTACCCCGCCCAACTCAATGGCCATTTCTTATAGGATGCCCCTGGCTCAGGCATGTGTGATCCCTCTTGTCCCTGCTGGGATGATTGCCAAAACAGTTTTTCAAAGAACTGTTGAAAGACAGAGAACCATTTAGGAGTGCCTGCAAGAAGCCTTATTTGCATATCAAATGCAAACAGAAGAAGGATTGTAATTGCAGTCCTAAAAAGAAATGGCATTTTCGGAAATTCAAACGTCCGAAATATTCCTCTAAGCCTCGCCGGTCCAAAAAGCCCTACCGATTCTTCAGAGAGAAGTCATCTTCATCCAGAGAATTTAAAAGGAGAGAGTCCAGCAGATGTTTTATCTGCAAAAAGAAAGGTCATTATGCCAAGGATTGTCCTAACAAAAGGGAAAAATCTATTCGGCTACTTGAACATCTTCAGGCCACCACAGATTCCTATTCAGAAAAAGCTGAACTGGAATTCTATTTTTCAGAACAAGATGAACCCAATGATGAAACAATGTCCGCACTACAGAATTCCTCTGATGACTCAGACAGTGATCAGTCCCAAGTGATTTTTCACCAACAGTTACTGTCCCTTGATACTATTGTTCCCATACCTTCCATTAAACTCCAGATCTTGCCCTCCAAATTCCAAAGGCCTATTCCAGCAATTGGTCTTATAGATACTGGAGCCCAACGCAGCATGTTAAATCCGCATATTCTTCCACCAGAATATTGGACAAAATATGAGGAACATTTCAAAACTGTCAATGGCAAATTGTTCACCACCTCTTTGATTACCAAAAAACCCATTGGTATTCAAATTTTCCCAAATTGTGTTATCTGGACCAAGGTCATTGGTTCAACTCTTCCTAATAAGGATATCTTGTTAGGTTTTGACATCCTGCACCAGATCAAACACCTCCAAATCATTCCCACTAGAATCCGAGTCAAGTCCATGTTCAAACCTTTCACAGACATTCTAAAACTCTATAATCTGTCTGAAACCCCCCAGTCCTACCAGGATATATCCACCAAACTTTTGAGTCTGTGTCTAGAGTCCCATTCTCAGTTCACCCATCCAAACCCATTGTGGAAAAATAAGTCTTTCTTCATTAAGTTACCTTTCAAACTCAATGAAGACATTAACCCAACCAAAGCTACCCATCTAGGAATGAGTCCTGCTGACTTACTCCTAGCCCAACAGGAATGTTCACAATTGTTAGCCCAAGGTCTAATTGAGCCCACAAATTCTCAATGGGCTTGCCAAGCCTTTTATGTTGAAAAGCATTCTGAGATTGTTCGAGGAAAGAAACGCTTAGTCATTGACTATCAGCCATTAAACATGTTTTTGCAAGATAACAAGTTTCCTTTACCCCGACGACAAAGCATGTTTACTTTTCTAAAAAATGCCCAGATCTTTTCAAAATTTGATTTAAAATATGGTTTTTGGCAATTAGGCATTGAACCCTCAGAACGGTACAAAACTGCCTTTTGTATCCCCAATGCCCACTTCCAATGGACATTCTTACCCTTCGGCCTTAAAACTGCCCCATCCATTTTCCAAAAATCCATGATCAAAATCTTTCAGCCCATCCTCCATCATGCATTGATTTATATTGATGACATCTTACTTTTTTCAGGATCGCATGAGGAACATCACCAGCTGTTAACTCAGTTCTATGATATTGTTCAAAGTCATGGAATTATGTTATCAGCTAAGAAAAGCACCATTGCTACAGATACTATTGAATTTCTTGGAATGGTCATAAAAGACGGCCATTATCAGCCAGGAAAGCACATTGCCCAAGAGTTGCTTCACTTTCCAGATCAGTACCTTTCCAAAAGGCAAGTTCAACAATTTCTCGGGATCATCAACAACATCCGTGATTTCATCCCACATGTGGACCAACACACTCGACACCTTTCAGCTTTATTGAAAAAGAAGCCCCCAGAGTGGAATGATAACCACACCATTGCTGTCACTACACTAAAGCAGATTGCGCAAAATCCGCCTTCCTTAAAGTTGATTGCAGATGGCCAGCACATACTACAGACAAATGCAAGTGATGAATCATGGGGTGCCATCCTCCTCGAAGAAATCAATGGAAAAGATAGCTTTATCGCTTACGCTAGTGGACATTTTTCTGACACACAGAAGCATTACCACAGCGTGTTCAAAGAAATCTTAGCGGTAAAGAATGGCATCAAAAAGTTCGAGTATCATCTGATTGGACACCATTTTCTTATCCAAATGGACAGTTCAGCCTTCCCCAATATTCTCAATTTCAAAGGTAAAATTGTTCTCGAAAAAATGTTACTCCTGTTAAAAGATTGGTTTTCCAAGTATGACTTTTCAGTTAAGCATATAAAGGGGTCCCAGAACCTCATCCCTGATATGCTTTCCAGACTCTCCAAACCAGACAAACTTCTCACCGTGTTTTCCACAACCTACCACTTTCCAATCATCTCCATGGCTACTTCACTTCCCCCAGAAGCTCTCACTAAGAAAAACTTTCCCCTTAACAAAACTTTCTCTTCTGTCTTTGCCATCCAAGAGTTTGCACGAAAAGCTGTTTTTTTGCTTTTTCATGAAAGCCTACCTTATGGTAGACTCATTTCCATTTTCTACCTTCCATCCAGAAAATTTGTTCCTTACAGGTCTCACCCTTGACCCATCTAGAGAGATCACTGAAGATGAGTTATGGCATCTATGTTGCCTAATTGTTCTTTATGCAACCAAGCTCATCCTACCAATCACTCCCACTTTGGAACATCTACTCAATCCCGACAAAGCCGCCTCTCTCATTTGGGCATTACTTGAATGGTTTTCCCCCATTCCTTGGTGGAGAAAGAAGCTACAACAATTATCCGAGATTTACAACCTTGAACGTATGCCTGCCTCAGAAGCACAAATGTTCACCACAGTGTTCATCATCCACAGGCCATACTTCCAGCATCCAGATACAAATCTTTTTTGGTCTCAAGATCAAGTTTATGAATGGTTTACTGCACCACACCCAGCTGTCATCGATAATGAAATCCAAACCACCCTGCACAACTACCTCTGTCAACTAAACCACCAGACTCCGCCACACAGAGATATCTTTCACACCTCCTTAGGCCCACAACATGACCTCATCATGATCCCCACTCCATCCGCCATATCAAAACTAAAGTCCACTGGAATCATCATCAAAGAAGAAAAGCCGGATTACACAGACTTTCTTTACCAAGACTCCCAGGACCCATGGGAAGAATTTCTTCCTTTAAGTCAACATCTCCAGCAGTTTCCCCAACCATCCATGCATGAACCAGGATCCTCATCACAACCATCATCTTCACAACCAGCCAAACTTTCAAAAGTAGATAAGGCTACTCAAACATCACCCCGACCAGGATACAGATGAGAATGCCCTTATCCACCTTGTCGTGGACCCGACTGCAAGCATCCGAAGCTCTCCAAGACCTTTTTTCCACCACCTTCTGACGATGACCCTGATGCGATCGAAAGTTCCTCTGAAGATGACTACATGAACCTCTACTCTCCATAGAGTAGTTTGTCTTGTTGCAAGAAATTTCCCTCTTTGTCTTGTTGCATGAAATTTCCCTTTTTGTCTTGTTGCATGAAATTTCCCTTTTTGTTTTGTTGCATGCAATTTCCCTTTTTTGACTTTTTGTCATGAGCTTTGTCCTGTTGTAATCATAATAATAATTTTTTACTTTTACCTTTGTACTGTATCTTTTGCTTTTGAAAAGATAGGGGTCATGTCCTATCTTCATGAGCTCTCCTATATAAAGGGCTCCCCTCACTTGTAAGAGATATAGAAGTTTGAAAGCAATAAAACTCTCGTGTGTTTTATCTAAATCATGATTTGCTAAACTCTCCCCTCTCTCTGCAAATGAAGTTCTAAGTGAAAGAAACAAATCAAAGAATTAAATTTGTTCATTTTGATTCATTTTGAAAACTTAAGGAAGTATGCTCTGCACTTGCCTTCAAGGAAGGATCCTGTGCATCAGAAAACTTATGGTGATTTCTTAAATGGTTTGGTACCCTGTTTAAAGACTAAGGAAAGTCTGTTTTGGGTTGTATGACCTTAAAAGAACTCATTTTAGGTTTTGATCTCAGAGGTATATCGGTTGGAAACCAGAACGTGCGAGATATTGATCTGTTCTAAGCTAGATCTGGTCCCAAAGGCAGATTCAGTTCTGCATCGATGTACCAAGTCTTTTTATGGTATGCCTTTTCTTCTTAGAACTGCAATCACAATCCTTTTTATGTTTGCATTTGATCTGCAAGTAGGGTTTTTTTACAGGCACTTCTGAATGGTTCTTTGTCTTTCAACAGTTCTTTGAAAAATTGTTTCTGCTCACAAAGTTTGTCAAGGCATGTTTTGAAGACAGAGCATCTCAAACATATCCAGTGCCACCCATGCCTCCGCCTCATTTGATGACATTCCCTGTCACAAATGGCCTGCTAGACTTCAAGAATTTGCTGCATGGATTGATCTCCAAGGAACCAAACCTCATGCTCAGACTCAATCTGTTCTCCATGAATTCATGGCCCGGTCAACGGGTTCTTTATGTGATTGGTTAGAAAGTTTGGGAGAATACAGATAGCTCCAATTCATGGAAGCTCCAATTGGCACAGACCTCAACATCATCCATGAACAATTCATTGGAGAAAAGACTGCTTCCACAGATGCCGACAGAAAAGAGTTCCATAAGATGAAACGTTGTTCACTCAAACGACACCTTTTAGAGTCTCATTACAAAAGGATGAGTATTCTATTTTACAAGCTGAATGGGTTCAATGAACCATCTCTCAAACATGTCTTCATAGCCTCACTTCCTTCTGAATTACAACCTGATCTCCAACGAAAGCTCACAACCACTAATCTCAACATTGCAGACATTTCTCTGGGAAGAATTTTCCAACTCGCAATGTTATGCTTATACAAAATCTGTGAACATAAAGAATTCTTTAAAGATCTCATGGAAGATAAAAAATCCTTTTATGAAGCTTGTAAAAAACCATATCTCAAGATCGAGTGCAAAGATGACAAGAAGTGTATTTGTCCAACCAGAAAGACAATCATTTCTGGAAACACTTCCACAAAAAATCATCCTCCAAAAAACCCTTCCGATATTTCAAGAAAAAAGATGCTTCCCAGTACAGAAAGAAGAAGCACAACCGTTGTTTCATCTATAAGAAACGGGATCACTTTGCTTGAAACTGTCCCCATAAGTTTGCCAAAGCTGTTCGCCTTATACAGCACCTTCAACATTCTTCCCTGTTATCTGAAAACGAAGATGTTGAATCAAACTTTTCTGAACAATTAAAACAAGATAAACAAACTGCTTTCATCATCGTAGAATCTTCAGATTCTGAGGATATTTTAGTCATCTCTACGGTTCAAAATGTCAACCATGTTTCCACCATTCCCAGACCTTCACTCAAAATGTCAATTCTTCCTTCCAAGTTTCATAAACTTGTTCCTGTCATCGAGTTTATTGACACTGGTGTAGATGTTCCTCACCGGCCTCACTCTCTCCTCTCTGTCCATCTGTGAATATGAGCTTTGGTACATGTGGTGTCTCACCACCTTGTATGCTACGAAGCTAGTTTTCCCCATCAAACCAGTCCTAACTCACCTTACCACTCTTGAGTTCTCACCAGACCTTCTATGAACTCTCCTCGAATGGTATTCCCTCACATGGTGGCGTAAACAACTCCAGAATCTGTGTACCTTTCACGGATTAGACAGAATGCCAGAACAGAAAGCTAACATGGGGACTACAGTTTTCATCATCCACATGCCCTACTTCCAGCACCCATAAACAAGAGACTACTGGACACAAGACATGGCATATGAATGGCGAACTTACACTCATCCTTATACCCTCATCCATGATACATCGGTCACCTCCGTTCTCAAAGCCTACCTCATGGAACTTAACAATGTTACTCCACCTGCCACAAACATCACCACACACCCTTGAAATAATTCCAAAAACACAAGGCTGTACTCCGGGTTCAAGTTCAAGTCCTCAAGGAATCCTTGTCGTGGAACAACGCCCTGATTACACCATCGTCTTATTCCAAGATGCTTAGGACCCATGGGAAGATTTTCAGTCCCTTCTCCATACTGAAAATCCCAATTATACCGCTACCAACCCAGACTCTCGTACTGCATCTACATCCCCGCACATGACTGACACTGATGAACACAAATATCCGCAAGCTGAGGCATATCTCGACCAGCAGACAGATACGGCACAAGCGCCAATATGAGAAAGTGACAGGAGACGTATCACCATCACGCTATCCATCCACTCCATAATGACAACTTGTCACCATCATCGCTTTTCATGCAATAAGCCCATGTGTCTCCCCTTTACTTTGCATGTTTATGTAAAAAGTCTTAGTTGGTGTGCTTTACTTTTTGTTTTACTTTGTCTTATGTAAAAGTCTTAGTCGGTGTGCTTTACTTTTCTAACAACATGTGCCTATTTGTCGCTTCTAATCATTCAAGGGGTCATGTCCTTGATGATTTTCTATATAAGGCACCTTATGCTTTCGTTGTAGGCATGGGTTAATCAGCAATAAACATTTACGTTTCCTTACATAATGTTTCTCTAAATCTTTTCTCTCTTCTAGGGCTCAAAGAAATTATTTGGGCTAATAGTGATACGCTCGCCTCTTATTTTCTATACTGAGTATGCTCTGCACTTGCCTTTAAGCCTAAGGATCCTCTGCATCAGAAAGGTCCTGTTTTTATCCGCCCAAACCGATTTTTATAACCTGAAAGTGTTTTCTCACAGCGTTCACCCTCTTTGAGGCCATGGGTACCGTGTTTTAGGGTGGTATCGTGAAAAACTGTTTTCAAATATGATTTTCTGATTTGGTATTTGATAAGTGTATATCGGCCCTAAGGACAAACTTCGTTATGTTATAGATCTGGTGTAACAACGCCACGTACAACTACCTACTGGATTAGAGAGGGAGATGAGTGGAAAACTACCTTTAAAACAAAATATGGTTTATATGAGTGGTTAGTGATGCCATTTGGGTTATCTAATGCACCTAGCACTTTTATGAGGTTAATGAACCGTGTTTTGCGTGCTTTTGTTGGTAAATTTGTAGTTGTCTATTTTGATGATATTTTGATCTATAGCAAAGGCTTAGATGAACACTTTAAGATGGTGGAGGATAAGAAGATTTTTTCTTTTTCTTTTTCGTTCTTCGCATGACTTCCAATTCTTCATCAACATCCGTATCATCCAAACAAGGACAATCTGGATTGCACATATGGGCTTCAGGAACATCCCATAGGAAATGACCATTAAGTTTACCAGGATATACTGGATACCCTTCGGATGAAAAACCATGAATAGGAAGATTCTTTTCTTGACCAGTTTGAACTGCCGTAATCATAGCAGTATAAGAGATCTGTGGACTGTCGGAAATGGGTTGAGTGTCAGGAGTTTGAAAAGACAGTTGAACTTGGCCATTTGGACGTCTGGTAAATGTAGCTTCTGTGGTTTGAACTGGTTCAGAATTTTGGTGAAAGTGCTCATAGTTGGTGAGCCATTCAAGAGGCATTAGTTTGAGCAGATCTTGTTTTGGAATTTGTTTGGGAATTTGGATGATGGTTGGGATTGTGTCTGTATCTGCCAATATCATCAAAGCGTCTGAAGTTGTGTATGGTGTAGGGAGATCTAGTGCATGATTTTGTAGTCGATACACTATTTGGTGATGCAGGGTTGCAATCTTGGATGTGGGTGTTTGTTCTGCTCCTTGAAGCTGGATCTGGACTTTAAGGGTTGTTGGAAGATTAGGATCCTCAAGAGAAAAGTTGAAATTGGGGTAAAAGGTTAAGAGGACACTGCCAGCATGAAGTGTTGTCAAAACAGTTCCTATAACTGCATGTTGGTACTCCTTGAACCTGGTATCTAGGAGAGCAATCCTAGCTGTAACAGGTAAGCCTTTTCGACCATGAAGAGTGAGAATTAATCGTACACCACCAAGATGGAGGTGTGTGTAGCCTTCTCGTTTCCAGTTGGCGACGAGATCGGAAGGGATTTCCATGGTGACATATTGTTCACTCTGAGAGGCTTGTAAAGCACACTGATCCAGTCTAGAAGACTGAATATACTCTTTTGGGAGTGGTCTGTTAGTGGAGATGAGAGTGCGAATACTTCTAGTGAAAGAAGACTTCTGTTTGTAGAGGTTGTAAGGACTCATGAGGGGAAACTGGGACTCAGTGACTTGAGCAGATTCTGGAATATATGAATATTCAACAAGATTCTCGATTTTGGAGGTTATGTGTTTAGAGCATGATTTAGGGAGAGAGAGAGTAGAGGAAAGAGAAATAGGAGATGAAGATGATGTAGAAGCTGAAGATGTGTTTGTTTCCATGGTGAGAGAATCCTCTTCTAGGAGAGCAAAGAAGATTGGGTTTTTTTCAAGCTTCAGAAAAGGGTTTCTTATCTGCCATGAGATCTTTGAAGAACTCTTTCTATTCACAGATTTTGTCAAGGCATAACATTGCTTTTTGAAAAATCTTTCCAAGAGAGATGTCAGCTATGCTGAGATTAGTGGCAGTGAGTTGTCTTTGAAGATCAGGTTGAAGTTCTGAAGGAAGTGAAGCTATGAAGACATGCTTGAGGGACGGGTCATTGAAACCGTTCAGCTTGTAAAATAGAATACTCATTCTTTTGTAATGAGTTTCTAAAAGATGTCTTTTGAGAGAACAACATTTCATCTGATGATATTCCTTTCACCTATGAACTGTTCATGGATGATGTTGAGAGCTGTGCTAATAGGGGATTGCATGAATTGGAGCTGTCTGTATTCTCCCAAGCTTTCTAACCATTCTCGTAAAGAACCCGTTGAACGGGCCATAAATTCACGAAGGACATTTTCTGGATGGGCATTAGGTTGGGTTCCTTGGAGATCAATCCATGCAGCAAATTCTTGAAGACGAGAAGGCCATTTGCGATGTGGAATGTCATCAAATGTAAACCAAGATGCTGAGGAAGGTTTGGTGGAATGGTCAGTAACCGACGGAGGCATTTGTGGAACCGGTTCTGTTGTAGACACTTGTACAATAGGCATTGTAGTTGAGGCACTTGGGTCTTCAGTTTTGGTTGCCATCATTATGGTTGTAAGTTCAGCATATTCATATTAAGAATTAGTAAAAGTATGGTCTGTGTTCAGATATGAGGAAGAGGAAGATGAAGGATTAGAGTCATATATTGGTTCAAACTCAGATGCAAAGGAAAAAGAGTCTTGGGTCTGAACTGTATGGTAATGATATTGATCCATTGGACCTTTGTCCTTTTTTGGAGGTTCCGGAGTGGCTTTTGGTGAATCTTCTGGAGGTACTGGGGAAGAAAGAAAAGCCTTTGACTGTGGTTCTGAGATTTTGACCTTGGATTTTGATTTTTTGGGTGAAGATGGTTTAGGTTGAGGAGTTGGTTGGAGATGTGAGAATCCAGAGGACTAGTTGTAAACAGGTGGTTGAGGCGTGGATGGTGTGTAGAAAGGTGCATAAGTGCCAAATATCAGAGTGGACACTGGTGTGGACGATATATGGGTGCAAAGTGAGGACCGAATGTTTTCAGTATCAATTCTGGCTAGCTCAGCTTTGAGTCTTCTGATCTTTGCTTCTTTTTTTGTTGAATTCTGGACCCCAGATGTGATTTTTGATCATTCGTCTGAGATCTGTGTCGAGCTCAGAGATTCTATCCTGAAGATGTATGTACATCTGATCAAGACAATTGCTAATTGAATCCACCTTGTTTTCAGTCTGGGAGACTTGACTGGCTACTTGGTCAATTTTCTTTCCAAGTTGGTGAAGGGTTTGATTCTGAGCACTGGCGTTTTTGCTTTGCCAGTTGAGAACAACTTCATACTGTTTTGGCTCTTCAGGTTGGCCAGAAGCAGTAACGGGAGATTGGGCATAAGGTTTTGAGATGACTCTGGTTTGTGCATATGCTGTCTTTCAAGTGGAGGAAAAGATTCTTCATAAAATTGCCTTGAAAACATTAGGCATGATCTGATTGGTTGTACAGGAGGTTTTGGGTCTGGTGGAGGTTGTTGAGGAAAAGGTTTACAAGATGTTTTGGGAAAAGAAGGTTTTTTCTTTTTCTTTTTTCGTCACCGCATATATGGGCTTCATGAACATCCCATAGAAAGTGACCATTGAGTTTGTCAGGGTACACAGGATGCCCTTCAGAAGAAAAACCATGGATTGGAAGGTTCTTTTCCTGACCAGTTTGAACTGCAGTAATCATTGCAGTGTAGGAAAGCCTTGGAGCTTTTGAAACTTGATTGAGAGTTTGAAAAGACAGTTTGACTTGGCCATTTTGTCGTCTTTCAAATGTGGCTTCTATTGTTTGAACTAGTTCAGAGTTTTGATGGAAATGCTCATAATTTGTCAACCATTCAAGAGGCATGAGTGTGAGCAATTCTTGTTTCTAGATCTGTTTAGGAATCTGGATGATGGTTGGAATTGTATCGGTGTCAGCAAGAATCATCAGAGCATCTGATGTGGTATGGGGTGTAGGTAGGTCTAGTGCATGATTTTGTAATCGATACACTATTTGGTGATGAAGGGTTGCAATCTTGGATGTGGGTGTTTGTTCTGCTCCTTGGAGCTGGATCAGGACTTTAATAGTTGTAGGCAAGCTTGGGTCCTCAAGAGAGAGGTTGAAGTTTGGGTCAGGACGGTTCCTATAACTGCGTGTTGATACTGTTTGAACCTGGTATCTAGGAGAGTAATTCTGGCTGTGACTGGTAAGCCCTTCCTGCCATGGAGGGTTAAAATCAATCTAACACCACCGAGATGGAGATGCGTAAACCCTTCGCATTTCCAGTTTGCTACAAGATCTGGAGGGATTTCTAAAGTGACATATTGTTCACTCTGAGAGGCTTGTAAAGCACACTGATCTAGTCTAGAAGACTAAATGTATTCTTTTGGAAGTGGTCTTTTGTTAGAGATTAGGGTACAGATATTTCTGGTGAAAGAAGTTTTCTGCTTGTAGAGATTGTAGGGACTCATGACGGGAAACTGAGATTCATTGATTTGAGCATATTTAGGGATATATGAATACTCAACAAGATTTTCTATTTTCGAGGTAATAGGACAAGATAGGACCCTTGTCTAATTATTAAAGCAAACTTTAATAAAGCAAAAGCTAAAGATTCCCATGTGCTTATCGGTGATTACGGAGTGGAGGGACACCTATACACTTTCTGATATCCCAACTCCATACAGTCATATTTCACAAAAACTTCTTGAGTATTGTCCAGATAATTATTCCCACTTTCATCATCCTTCCCCTCTATGGAAAAATGAACAGTTCTTCATTCACCTTCCTTTCAAACTCAACGAAGACATAAACCCTACAAAAGCCTCTCATCCGGGTATGTCTCCTTCAGACCTCTTACTTGCAAAGCAAGAATGTTCTCAATTGCTTCAACAAGCTCTGATTGAACCAACTGATTCAGATTGGGCTTGTCAAGCCTTCTATGTTGAAAAAAAGATCTGAATTAGTTCGTGGAAAAAAGCGGTTAGTTATTGATTACCAGCCACTCAACTCTTTCCTTAAAGATGATAAGTTCCCCCTTCCAAAAATACAGACCTTGTTTGTCCATCTTCAAGGGGCACGTATCTTCTCTAAGTTTGATTTAAAAGCTGGTTTCTGGCAACTTGGTATTTCACCAGTTGACCGTCCCAAAACTGCTTTCGGCATTCCTGATGCTCACTATCAGTGGACTGTTATGCCCTTTGGTCTAAAAGTAGCTCCTTCATTATTTCAAAAGGCCATGACAAAAATTTTCAGTCATATCCTCCATCATGCTTTGGTCTACATTGATGATATTTTATTGTTCTCATCTGACCACGATAGCCATCAAAAACTCCTTTTGGATTTCTTTCATATTGTGCAGGTTCACGGAATCATGCTTTCTGAAAAGAAAAGCAGCATAGTGAAAGAATCTATTGACTTTCTTGGCATGGTGATCACAAATGGCCACTACCAACCTGGACCGCACATTGCAACTTAGTTATTAAAGTTCCCTGACATAAATCTCACCAAGAAGTAAATACAACAGTTCCTCGGGATTGTTAATTATGTTCGAGATTTCATTCCTAAAGTTGCAATCCACACCAGCCAGCTGTCCCGCATGCTTAAAAAATAGTGTCCCCTCGGGGACCAGCACAAACTGAAGCTGTCAAATTGTTGAAAGTGATAGCTCAATTACCTCCTCCACACAGAATTCCCACAACTAGACAACGCATTTTGCAGACAGATGCCAGTGATGATTACTGGAGTGTCATTTTCCTCGAAAGGATAGATGGCTTGGACCATTTCTGTACCTATGTAAGTGGACAATTCAAAGACTCTGAAAAGAACTACCATGTGATTTACAAAGAGATTTTGGCGGTAAAATATGGAATCAAAAATTTTGAATTTCATCTAATCAGGCATAAATTCCTTATCGACATGGACAATTCCTCTTTTCCTAGAATCTTTGATTTCAAGAACAAGTTGCTTCCTGACAAACAACTACTCAACCTCAAAACTTGGTTCTCCAAATATGACTTTACTGTCTAGCACATCAAAGGTAAACAGAACCTCATCCCAGACCTCCTTACACGCTCGGCTATAAATAAACCCTCACTTCTTTCTTTAACCCACATCATCCCAGTCATAGCCATGAACCGACAGCTTCCTTTCAAAGCACTCAACCAATGATCTTTTCCCATGAACATTCCTTTTTCTTCAGCCTACCAAATCCAAGACTTTGCTAAGAAATTCCTTTACCAGTATTTCTTCAATGTCCACAGTAAGACTCCTGATCGTTTTCCTACACACTGTATGGAAAACTTGTTTCTCACAGGTCTCACCATGTCTCACCTGTCCATCTCAGAAGATGAGTTATGATATATGTGGTGTCTCACAACCTTGTATGCTACAAAACTGGTCTTCCCTATTAAACCAGTCCTCTGCCACATTACCACTCCTGAGTTTTCCTCTGACCTTTTATGGACACTCTTAGAATAGTTTTCACCCCTCACATGGTGGCATAAACAGCTCCAGAATCTGTGTACTTTTCACAGATTAAATAGGATGCCAGAACACGAAGCAAACATGTTCACCATAGTTTTCATTGTTCACCAGCCATATTTTCAACACCCTGAAACTAGAGACTTCTGGACTCAAGACATGGCTTATGAATGGAAAACTTATCCCCATCCTTATCCTCTCATCCATGATACATCAGTCACACATGTTCTTCGAGCTTATCTCACGGAACTCAACAATGTTCAGCCACCTGCCACAAACGTCCACACACCTCTGTCGGATCGTCACACAGTTTGGAAATTCTTGTCATGGAACAACCTGATTTCACTAATGTTTTATTCCAAGACGCTCAAGACCCTTGGGAAGAATTTCAGTCTCTTCTCCACACTGAAAATACCCCATATACTGTCACCAATCCAAACTCTCCTGGTCCTTCCACATCGAAAATGATCGATGCAGATGAAGACAAATATCTGCATGCTGAAGCATATCTTGACCAAAGACGGATGCACCGAGCCCAGTGCCATTATGAAAAAGAGACCGGTGAGGTGTCTCCATCCAGGTGTCCCTCCACTCCGTAATCACTGATAAGCACATGGGAATCTTTAGGTTTTGCTTTATTAAAGTTTGCTTTAATAATTAGACAAGGGTCTTGTCTTGTCTAAAGTTTGCTTTTGCTTTTCTAGTTTGGCGTGGTGTGCTTTTCTGCTTTATTGCTTTCATAATTATGTTTCTCCTTTTGTAAAAGATAAGGGTCCCACCTTATCTTTTTCCACCTCGAAGATCTCTATATAAAGATCTCTTTTCCCTTTTGTAAGGCAGGAGTTAATCATAAATAAAATCCAGTTTTTTTATATCATGTTTCTCTAAACTCTTTCTATCTTCTAGGAGTTAAGAAAATTGTTTGGAATAATAAGGATACGTTAACCTCTAATTTCAATACTGAGTATGCTCTGCACTTGCCTTAAGCCTAAGGATCTTGTGCATCAGAAAGGTCCTGTTTTTATTCTCCAAAACCGATTTTTATAAAACTAAATTGTTTTCTCACAACGTTCACCCTCTTTAAGGCCTTGAGTGCCATGTTTTTGGGTGGTATCGTGAAAAACAGTGTGCTAAAACTAGACTGAAAATAATAAGGATAAATGTAAAATAGCAAACTGGAAACGCGAAGCGTATACGCATCTCTATCTCGGTGGTGTTAGATTGATTCTGATCCTTCATGGCAGAAAAGGCTTACCAGTCACAGCTAGAATTGCTCTCCTAGATACCAAGTTCAAACAGTATCAACACACTGTTATAGGAACCGTCCTGACAACACTCCATGCTGGTAGTGTCTTGTTAACATTTTACCCAAACTTCAACCTCTCTCTTGAGGATCCAAACTTGCCTACAACTATTAAAGTCCAGATCCAGCTCCAAAGAGCAGAACAAACACCCACATCCAAGATTCCAACCCTTCATCACCAAATAGTGTATCGATTACAGAATCATGCACTAGATTACACTAGTTGTATTTATTATCAACTATAAAACAAAGTCTTAAAAAAAATAATAATGATGATGATAATAGTAATAATAAAACTAAAAATACAAATTAATCTAACTAAAGAAAATGCCAACTACAAATAAAAAAATTAAAACGATGAAGATAATAAATGAAAACTTTGGTGAAAGGATCATTCGTCACCACCAAACATACACATAATTAGTATATCAATTCTATCATCAATTTCTATCGAAATTATCAACCATACACAACAACAACCTCTGTTAATTTCTATCTTTCGTTAATATATTGTTAAGCAAAACAAGTTCTTCACCTAATCTCTAACTATTAAAAAATCTAAAGCAAACTCTAAATTTAAGATAACGGAAGCATTAAGTAGAGAAAGATATTAGGTTGATCAAGTCAATAAACACACAAGTTCATGTTATTTAACCTAGGTTATGTTCTCCAGTTGCAATTACATATTCCAATTGGCTACTAAAGATTAAAATATCAAGACAATTATGAATCAAGTATCTCAATCTAGCAGTAGAATTATTTAAGTCCTATCTAATTGGCCACTCAAATAAGATAAGAGTAAAATCACAAACATTAATTACTAAAGAACATAAACAATTTCAATTAAATAAATTGAATGATAGAAATTAAATATTAATCATATGATATGTTAAATTCACCCTCAACCAAATAGAAAATCTAGCCTAACGTGACAAAAAAGAAAGCAAAAATAAAAATTAATGACATTTGGAGTTCTAAAGAAAAACTACAGTGATGAAGCCAATTGGGTATAGATGCTTTTCTCTCCTAAAAATAAAAAATATTTTTGCTTCTCTCCTAAAAGTGATTTTTTTTCTTTGTGCTGCTGCAAACTCTATTGAATCGAGTCTGCCCCTGCTGTCTTCAATTGATGGCCTTTCGGCCTTATGCTAATTGGATTCAAATTACAAGCCACCCACCCACCGATTTTAGCTTAGGCAATTCACGTGCATGCTTAATTAAATATGGCAATTTCCTTTTTTCCAATTTCGGTTCAAATGATGGCTTAACTTGTTAGTTTGACTTGGCTTCCAAAAACAATCTCTAATTATTAACTAAATTCCAATTAAATTCCAACTTTTTCTTTTGAATTTTATACCTATATTAAAAAAAACTAAGAACAATTAAATATTGGGAAAGAGGAATTATTATCAATTAATTAAAATGAATTATGATTTTAACTAAAGGTGTGAAATTTAAATTAAATCAAAATAAAATACTAAACCAAAAATTAACTAAAATAATTAGAATATTTAAGATGAAAACAAGAAAAAGATTGAGAAATTTAGGTCTTCATGATTCAAAAAGACTGAGTAAGCATGGTACGTCCTGATCTATGGATGTTCAGTACTCATAGTGAGTTTTGATGAGAACCATCAAGGGAATACCATTAAAGCTTCAAGTAATCCTTTGCACATTCATGGAGGCCCAATTACAAGAGCTAGAGCCAAAAAGATGCAAGCTACATTAAATGGATTAATTGAGAAAATATGGATTGAAAATGCAATTCAAGATGCAAGACATCATGAATTGGGCTTGGAGAGAAGACAAGGCATTGTGGGCATTATTCAAGCTATTGGGCAGCCAAATACACAAATTGGATCAAATGCAGAAAGGGGAAATTGGAATAAATCTGGTCTTGATTGAGCCAGAATTAATGTACAAGCTATATACCGTTGGAAATATAATTAAGTTAGCTTTCCAATGCATTTTACAGAGCTGGATTTGGAGTTCTCTAGAAGGAGTTATGATCAATTATTATAGCTTGTTTAGGCTTGGGAATTCAAAGGACTCCTTTGATTATTCAACTTCATATATTTGTTTTGTGTCGAGTTTATCAATGTGTTAGGTAAGTCTACCATTGATGATGGTGGGCTAGCATTGTGTTTGTCAATGCTAACATTAATAATGGTGGGTTGGTGAAGGCTTTTAAAGCACCCTTTGACAAACCTATACTTGGAGGGTTGTTCCAATGTTTCCATTTGTATTTTTAGGATCTTGGGTTTCTTTTAGCCTGCTTAAACTCAGCAACCTTGCTATGTATGAAAATTTAGAGATTAATGTTATTTGAATTTGAAAGATTATTCTTTCTTTGGTTCAAGAATTTGCATTCTTGTGGGGTTATCATTCTCTATACCTTTGGTTCATGCTTTTTTTAAGCATTGGGTCAAGGTTTTGTTTGTCATAAATCTATTTAGAACTTTCTTGGGAAGTTGAAACTACAATTTAAGTGTGAGTTTCAAAGTTTCATTGTGGGATTTCGTATCAAGTTTGGATGCAAATCCCACAATGAAACTTTGAAACCCACTCTTAATTTGAAGTTTCAAAATTCCCAAGAAAGTTCTAAACATATTTAAGACAAACAAAACCTTGACCCAATGCTTAAGAAAACATGAACTCAAGAAATAGATGAGAAGGTGAGTGATAAGTCTAAATTTGGAACGCCACAAGAATGCAAATTCTTGATAAGTTCACTAGTTCTCAAAAGAAACAAAGAAAGAATAATCTTTCAAATTCAAATAACATTAATTTCTAATTTGTTTTTTACATAGCAAGGTTGCTGAGTTTAAATAGGCTAAAAATGCAAATGGAAACATTGGAACAACCCTCCAAGTAGGTTTGTCAAAGGATGCTTCAAAAGTCTTCACCAACCCTCCATAATTAATGCTATCTTTGACAAACTTAATGCTAGCCTACTATAATTAATGCTATCATTGAAAAACTTAATGTTAGCCCACCATCATTGATGGTAGACTTACCTTACACATTGACAAACTTGAAACAAAACAACAAATGAAATTGAAAAACAAAGGAGTCGTTGAAAATCCCAAGTCTGAACAAGCTGTAATGAATTGGTCATGACGCCTTCTAGAGAACTCCAAATCTAGTTCTGTAAACTTTATTGGAAAGTTAACTTAATTATCTTTCCAAGGTATATAGCTTACACATTACTTCTAGCTCAATCAATACAGTTTTTATTCCGAATTTGACCTTTCTGCATTTGATACAAATTGTGTATTTGGCTGCCTAATAACTTGAATAATGCCCACAATGCCTTGTATTATCTTCAAGCCCAATTCATGATGTCTTGCATCTTGAATTGCATTTTCAATCCATATTTTCTCAATTAATCCATGCCATCCTTCTGGAAAAGATAGGTAACTCGTAGTCATATTGCGCTCATGCAAGTGGACAGTTCAAAGATTCAGAAAAGAATTACCAAGTGATTTACAAGGAAATTCTTGCAGTAAAATATGGAATTAAGAAATTCAAATTTCATCTCCTCAGCCACAATTTCCTTACTTCAAGAACAAATTGCTTCCTGACAAGCAATTACTCAGTTTATAGACATGGTTTGCAAAGTATGATTTCACAATCCAACACATCAAAGGTGATAAAAATCTTATCCCTGATTTCCTCACCCATCCATCAATAAAAAGCCCTGTTCTCATCTCTTCCATCACAACCATCCCAATTATAGCCATGAATCATTCACTCCCATTCAAAGCTTTAACCCAAAAAGCTTTTCCTCTAAATCTCACTTTCCGATCAGCTTTCCAAATCCAAGCCTTTGCAAAGAAATTCCTTTATAGGTATTTCATGAATGTTCATAGAACCAACCCCGAAAGGTTTCCCTCTTTATGTTTAGAACACTTGTTCCTCACTGGCTTCACCTAATCCAAGCCTCACCATTTCTAAAGATGAATTATGGTACATGTGGTGTCTCACAGTCCTGTTTGCTACCAAACTTGTTCTTCCTGTCCTTCCCACCTTCAGGCATATCTCCACACCAGATCATGCACCCACACTTCTGTGGACGCTCCTTGAATGGTTTTCACCACTCACCTGGTGGCGTAAGTAATTGCAGAATTTATCTAACTTTTATCAGTTAGATAGGATTCCCGATCAAGAAGCAGATATGTTTACTTTGGTATTCATAGTTCACATACCATATTTCCAACATCCCGAAACAAAATATCCAACCTATGCCACCAAACATTCACCATATTGGTCCTTCCCACACTCTTGAAGTTATACCAAGAACCCAAATATGTACTCTAGAATCCAGCTCCAGTCCTCATGGAATTCTTGTTCGTGAACAACGACCTGACTATACCAATGTTCTCTTCCAAGACGCCCAAGACCCTTGGGAAGACTTCCAATCTTTATTGCCAACACAAGAAACTCAGTACACTATCACTGAACCAAGAACAGAAATCCCAGAGTTAGATGAAAGACTATCTGATCCACCAAGAAATTCAAAAAGCAAAAGAAGACTATGAAAATGAAATTGGTAACGTGCCTCCATCCAGATTTCCCTCAACTCCATAATAGCCTCACATGGCTACAGAGTCGTCCGGGAATCTTGGCTTTTCCTGCTTTCAATAAATGATAGGGGTCCTGTCTTGTCTAATGTGTGTTTCAGCTTTTATGCTTTAAAAAGTGATTTTCTTTTGTCGTTTACTTTAAAGAAAGATAAGGGTCCTGTCTTATCTTGGCTTTCCAGCTCTATTTAAGAGCTCTTCCATCTTTGTAAAAGGCAGATTGCGATCAATAATATTTCTAAGTTTGTCATAAAACCTCTATGGTTTACTAAGTTTCTCTTCTTCTTCTAGGTAAACGAAGAAAATACTTGAGCTATTAAACTAAGAACGTTCATCTCTATTTTCTATACTGAGTATGCTCTACACTTGCCTTTTTCAAAGGATCCTGTGTATCAGAAAAGTCCTGATTTATTTATAAAACTAATTTAAAAATAAAATTGTTTTCTCACAAAGTTCAACCTCTTTGAAGGTCCGAGGTGACCTGTTTTCAGGTGAACTTACGGACTACTGGTCCAAAGGATAGTCTAGCACTATCATAGTTCAGGTATAACAACGCCACGTACCTTTCTGCCCCAGTTGGTATCAGAGCCAAACGAACTTGTAAGAGGTGGTATCATGGTTTAGTTCTCAAGTATTTTTATTCAAGACCTAGAAGAAACTCTATAAAAACTGGCATCTTCCTCTTCTTCATCAGTCATAGCGTCATCGCAATCCTCTCCTATTTCTCTCTCTTCTACTCTTTCCTTACCTCGTTCTTGTCAAAAACATGTAGCCTCAAAAATAGAAAATCTTGTTGAGTACTCGTATATTCCTAAATCTGCTCAGATTAATGAATCCCAGTTCCTAGTTATGAGTCCTTACCATCTTTACAAACAAAAAGCTTCCTTCACTCGCAGTATTCAAACCCTGATTTCCACAAAGAGACCTCTTCCTAAAGAGTACATCCAGTCTTCACGACTAGATCAGTGTGCTCTTCAAGCCTCTCAAAGTGAACAATATGTCAATGGATATACCAACAAATCTCGTAACCAACTAGAAATGAGAAGGGTATACACACCTCCATCTAGGTGGTATCGAGCTTATCCTCACCTTACATGGCAGAAAAGGCTTACCCGTCACACAGCCCGAATTGCTCTCCTTGACACAAGGTTCAAATAGTACCAACATGTTGTTATTGGAACTGTTCTAACCACTCTCCATGCTGGAAGTGTCTTGTTAACCTTCTACCCAAATTTCAACAAGTCTCTAAAAGATCCCAAATTTCAAAAGGCAAATCCAGCAGTTCCTCATGTTGATCATCACACCCGCCAGCTATCAGCCTTGCTGAAGAAGAATCCACCTTTGTGGAATAACAACCACACACTTGTTGTCACAATGTTAAAGCAAATTGCGCAAATTCCGCCACCATTAAAGCTCATCACCGATGCCAGGCGAATATTGCAGACTGATGCAAGTGATGAATCATGGGGGGCCATCCTCCTTGAAGAAACAGATGGCAAAGAACACTTTATTGCCTATGCAAGTGGACACTTCTCTGACACACAAATCCATTACCACAGTGTGTTCAAAGAAATTTTAGCTGTCAAGCATGGTATTCAAAAGTTCGAGTATCATCTTATCGGCTATCATTTTCTTGTCAGAATGGACGACTCAGCTTTTCCTAATATCATGAATTTCAAAGGGAAAAATGTTCCAGAAAAGATGTTGCTTAGGCTAAAAGACTGGTTTTCAAAATATGATTTCTCTGTGAAGTCTATAAAAGGGGACCACAACCTTATTCCTGATATGCTCTCAAGACTTGCTAAACCAAATAAATCCTTGTTTTTCATATCCTCATAACACCATTTTCCTGTCATCTTCATGGCCACTTCACTCCCCTCACAAGCCCTTACCCAAAAAACCTTTCCCCTTGGGAAGACTTTCACCACAGTCTTTGCCATACAAGAGTTTGCAAAGAAAGTTGTATTTAGGTTTTTCATGAAAGCCTATCTCTTATCAGACTCATTTCCATTTTCCACTTTCTATCCAGAAAACTTGTTTCTTACAGGATTAACCCTGGATCTTTCCAGAGACATTTCAGAAGACGAATTATGGTACATCTGGTGCTTAATTGTCCTCTATGCCACCAAACTGATTGTTCCAGTAACAGCCACCTTAGAACATTTGTTCAATCCAGAAAAATCAACCTCACTCATTTGGATGCTTCTTGAATGGTTTTCTCCAATTCCATAGTGGAGAATGAAACTTCAACAATTGTCACACTTTCATAACTTGGAACATATGCCAGCATCAGAAGCAAAAATGTTCACATCTGTGTTCTGGACTCATACTTCCAACACCCAGATACACACCCATCCATCCTTGAACAAGATGATAAAGTTCAAAAGGAACTCTATAATAGGACACTGCCAGAGACAGAGACATTTCTCACACCTCCCTCGGTCCATAGCATGATATCATCATGATCCCCACTCCTTCAGCAATTTCAAAACCTAAATCCACGGGTATTATCATCAAGGAAGAAAAACCAGACTTCACTGATTTTCTATACCAAGATGCACAAGACCCATGGGAAGCATTCTTGCCATTAAGTCAACATCTTCAAAACCTCCAACAAACTCCACCAACACATGTCTCAAATGATCCAACAAATAAAGCCAGTTCTAGCACACCAACCAGCTCCAAGGAACACCCATCTTCTTCTTGGCGCAAAATATTTTGCCCTTGGCCACCCTGTCGCCCAGATCATCAACATCCACCAGAAACTCCATGTCCATCACTCAAAGTCCTCTTTTCAAGAGATAAAGATAAGACCGACAGCTCATCTGATGAAGACTACATGAATCTCTCATCTCCGTGATTCATGTTTACTTTTCCCCAAGCTTGTCGCTTGTAATTATGTCTTTGCTTCTTTATTACTTTTGCTTTTGCTTTTCAAAGTTTGTAATAATTAAAGCATGAGTCATGCTTTAATTTGTCTTTATTGCTTTTACCTTTCCACAAGCTTGTCGCTTGTCTTTGCTTTTAGAAAAGTGATAGGGGCCCTGTCCTATCCTTTTCCTTGGTTTTCCTCCTAACCTCAATCACCAACCTGAACCACATAAAGACATATTCCATACGTCTTTAAGTCCACAACATGACATCATTATGATTCCAACTCCTTCGTCCATATCAAAACCAAAACCCACAGGTATCATCATCAAAGAAGAAAAACCTTCTTATTCCAAGACGCTCAAGACCCTTGGACTGACTTCCTACCCTTAAGCCAACATCTCCAACAGCTTTAGGATCCATCGCAACTGGAAGAACCTTCATTATCCAGAGCTAGTACCAGCACTTGTCCACCTAACGTTCAGCCACCCAATCAAATGGTGACATTCCCCTCACATTGTCCTAAACCACAACATTGTTGCCCATGGCCACCATGTGGTCCCACTGGCAAGCATCCAAAGAAAAAGTTAGCAAAAGATGACACCGAAAGCTCCTCTGACGAAGATTACATGAATCTTTCATCCTCATAGCTATAAGTTCGTCGTGTGTAATTATTGTAATCAACCCTATATAATGTACTTGCATCCAATAAATATGGACGGTTCAGTTTTGATACAATTTGTGAGAGAGTTAATTCTCTTTGGTTCTTAAACAAACTTTTTGAACTTATCATACCAAGATTCGTGCTTTCATTAAGCATTGGGTTGTGGTTCCATTCCATTCCAAGTTTAGATTCAATCTTGGGGACTAAATTGATTAGGGTCGTGTAAGTTCTTGACGGGGTTCATATAAATTAAGTTGGCCCAAAAGGTTTTCTTCTTAGATCTCTTCCATAACTGGTGGCGATGATTGAGATCTACGAATTAATCTACCACCTGAAGTTCAAGACCAACGTCTCATGCAATGTTGATGACGTATGTGTGTGTAAAATTACGTTGTAAAGATGATACACAAACAAATGAGTAACATATAGAAAAACTAATTGAAATTACACAAATTAAAAAAATCTTGAAAATTAAATAAACAATCAATATAAATTTACAAAAAATGCCAATAAAAATAAATAAAGTAAAAATTAATCAACTGAAATTAAAATAACTAAATAGGCAGTTAAACCAGTTGTATAAAAAAATAATAGAAATTAAATAACAATGTTGGTGGTTAAACCAACCATATAAATTAAACAAAATAAAATAAACACACATATATATATATGTAAAATAAAAATTACAAAAATGAAATTGCAGAAATTTAAAAAAACAAAGAAAGAAAAAGAATATTAACCTCAAGATGCAGATTTTCTTTTCAAATTTTAAAAATCACCAGCCAATTAAGTGATTAATTCAAATTATTGAGCCTTTGTTGTAATTTTTAAGGTCAATATACACATTTATTCGGTCCAAATCGAATCCAAATTGTGTCCAACTAAGTTCAAGTAGTAGGTCCAAATGTTATTGTTATGGGAAATTTCGACTAGGGACCTATTTAGAAATTTCTAAGTCAAAATTTCCAAACTTTTATAGCCATTTCTAGAAATATGTGTGGATAGAGTGGGATTTTAAAAAAGAAGGGAAAAAAGAAAATTTAAAGGAAAAACGGAAAAATAAAAATAAAAAGAAATATAAAATAAATTCGTTCTCCGGCAACGGCGCTAAAAATTTGACATGACTTAAAAGTGATTTATAACTTCCAAGTATAAAAGTGTCTTGTTGTAATATAACTTGGTGAGTCTAAGGCCAATTCAAAGAGAAAAGATTTACTTTGTTAATTTTCTTTTAATTCATCTAGAAAAATAGAATTTAAATACAAATTATTTAATTTAAGTGAAACTATGGAAATAAATTAGTTAGGGTTATAGATCCACTCTTAATAGTAAATATAATTTAATAAATTCTTTTTCATTTTCTTTTTTATTGTCAAAAAGATTAATTTCTCATTAATTTTATTATGGATTAAGTACTTAGTATGTCAAAATATCATTTTCCCATACTTTATACTAAGATATTAAGAATTCATTATTCCAAACTCTCTTATTTGTCTACAATAAATCAAAATTTTAGAATATAAAGTATAGATAAAATTAAATAGAAAATAAATTAATTTATATAATTAAAAATTAAATTTAATTAAATCATATTTTCTACTAAGAGTTTCAGCTTATCCTAACTATTAGTAAGTAGCTAAGCAAAATTGAAATAAAAATAATTATTAATATTAAATTATACATAACTAAAGAAATAAAACTAACTAGAATTGGAAATAAAACTAAATTTATTCATGAAAATAATTTACATAATTGAGATAGAGATGAGGAGAATAATTTGGAGAGAAAGAAGTGAAGAAAAGTGTAGAGGGTTGTAGAGAAGTGTTCCCTCCTCCATTTATACTAGTTCATGATCAATCCACACCACACATATTTCACAGCCATACATTTGTTCCACTAATCAAACATAAGTTCCATTAACAATTACCACACCTAACATGATAAAAAACAAATTATCTGTTTAGAGCCTCGAATTGCGTGAAATTATTATTTTGCTTAAAAACACACAAAAATATAAAAAAATCAAATATTTAGAAACATTCTCATAAATTCATAATATGTTACATAATTACAAATGTAAACTATAATATCAGCACAAAATAACATTTTTGCTTCTTAGTAAACATACAATTTTTAACACTAATAAGATGTGCTGAGAAAGAAAGTGTATTATCTGGATTCTAATGGAGGAGATCCCAATGGTGAATTGTGTTCAATGTGTGGAATACAACCCTCTATTTATGGGGAAGGATTATACTCCTATAACAAGTCACAGTACAATCCATGCTCATCTTTAATATTGATTTACTTCCATAATAAGACTCCTTGTGACTATGTAATCTCCCTAAAATAAAATATCTAAATCCTAATTTAGTAAACTAACTAAATTAAGAAGTCTCCTAATTAACGTAAACTTCCAATTTGGAATTATAATTCAATAAGAACACAAATCTTAAATTACTGCAAGACCCAATTTAACTAAGATTTTATGTCATAACCAATCATTATTTTTATGATTATATAAAATCACAATTATTTTGATACTATGGAATCAGAAATTGTTTGACTCTATCTTATCAGAATCTATATGATGTTGTATTGTGATTAGTGATCTTAAACTCACTGTTAACAAAAACATGTTTCTGATACCGAAGTAGTATCAACGAAGGCCATTTTTATACTAGTGAAGTAAATAAGTCAAAGATAATTGTTACTTCTTTTGGCCACATATGAAACGTGATGTTGAAAGAATATGTGAGAAGTGTATCACTTGTAAACATACTAAGTCTAGAGTTTTACCCCATGGATTGTATTACCCTCTACTCATACCTAGTGAACCTTGGGTTGATATTTCTATGGACTTTGTTTTGGGTTTACCTAGGTCAAAAAGGGGATAGGTCAAAAAGGGTATAGGTCAAAAAGGGGGTTTACCTAGGTAAAAATAGATATTTCTATTTTTGTTGTTGTTGATAGGTTTTCAAAGATGGCACATTTCATTCCATGTCACAAAACTGATGATGCAACAAACATAGCTAATTTGTTTTTCAAGGAAATAGTCAGGTTGCATGGAGTACCAAGGAGCATAGTTTCAGATCGAGATGCTAAGTTCTTGAGCCACTTTTGGAAAACTTTGTGGGGTAAGTTGGGTAACAAACTGAGGTTGTTGTTCCGTGCCATTATTCAAAAGAACTTGAAAACTTGGGAAGAATGTTTGCCACATGTTGAATTTGCTTACAATAGAACTGTCCATTCAGCTACTAAATTTTCACCATTTGAGATTGTATATGGTTTTAATCCATTAACTCCTTTGGATTTATTACCTTTACCTATTGATGAGCATGCTAGTATGGATGGTAAAAAGAAAGCTGAATTTGTCAAGCAATTGCATGAGAGAACACGTCAACACATAGAAAAGAGAACTGAACAATATGCTACTCAAGCCAACAAAGGACGTAAGCAAGTGGTTTTTCAGCCTGGAGATTGGGTTTGGGTGCATATGAAAAAGGAGAGGTTCCCAGCACAAAGGCGTTCCAAGTTGCTTCCAAGGGGAGATGGTCCATTTCAAGTGGTTGCACGGATCAATGACAATGCCTACAAATTGGATCTTCCTGGTGAGTATAATGTGAGTGCTACTTTAATGTTTCTGATCTTTCTCCTTTTGATGTAGGTGAAGATTCGAGGACAAATCCTTTTGAGGAGAGGGGGAATGATGAGAACCATGAAGGGAATACCATTAAAACTTCAAGTGATCCTTTGCACATTCATGGAGGCCCAATTACAAGAGCAAGAGCCAAAAAGAAGCAAGCTGCTTTAAATGGATTAATTGAGAAAATATAGATTGAAAATGCAATTCAAGATGCAAGACATCATGAATTGGGCTTGAGTTATTGGGCAGCCAAATACACAATTTGTAACAAATTCAGAATAAAAACTGTATTGATTGAGCTAGATTTAATGTGCAAGCTATATACCGTTGGAAATATAATTAAGTTAGCTTTCTAATAAATTTTACAGAGCTGGATTTGGAGTTCTCTAGAAGGAGTTATGACGAATTCATTACAGCTTGTTCAGACTTGGGATTTTCAACGACTCCATTGTTTTTCAACTTCATTTGTTTGTTTTGTTTCAAGTTTTTCAATGTGTAAGGTAAGTCTACCATCAATGATGGTGGGCTAACATTAAGTTTGTCAATGATAGCATTAATTATAGTAGGCTAGCATTAAGTTTGTCAAAGATAGCATTAATTATGGTGGGTTGGTGAATACTTTTGAAACATCTTTTGACAAACCTACTTGGAGGGTTGTTCCAATGTTTCCATTTGTATTTTTAGGATCTTGGGTTTCTTTTAGTCTATTTAAATTCAGCAACCTTGCTATATAATAAGATTAGAGATTAATGATATTTGAATTTGAAAGATTATTCTTTCTTTGGTTCTTTTGAGAACTAGTGAACTTATCAAGAATTTGCATTCTTGTGGCGTTCTAAATTTAGACTTATCACTCACCTTCTCATCTATTGCTTGAGTGTGGCGTCAATATCATTCTCTATACCTTTGGTTCATGTTTTCTTAAGCATTGGGTCAAGGTTTTGCTTGTCATAAATCTGTTTAGAACTTTCTTGGGAAGTTGAAACTACAAATTAAGTGTGGGTTTCAAAGTTTCATTGTGGGATTTGCATCATTAAGTATTGTGTGAGTGAAGAGCAAATTTATAATCTTTACTTTGAGTGATTGTAAGTGTTGGGATACACTTGAGTTAAGAGATTGGGGATAATCTCTTGTTGTAAAGGTTCATTGATACATTGGAAGTCAATTGTAGGCTTGCTTAGTGAAATCCTCAAGCCTGGAAAGCTTGGAGGCATGGACGTAGGCGAGGTTGGCTGAACCACATAAAATTCTTTGTGTTTGAATCTCTCTTTCCTTATCTTTTTATATTGTGATTAATTCATTTGTTATTGCTTTAATTTCATTTCAGATTTGCATTGAGTTTTGTTTTAGAATTATATAATTATTAGAAACCCAATTCACCCCCCTCCTCTTGGGTTGCATAACTGGTGTCAAAGCCTTGTTCTCTTATTAGGACTTAACCGTCTAGAGTAAAAGATCCATGGTAACCCAAAATGACTCAAGCCAACTAGACCACCGTTCTTTGATGGTAACGACTATCCATATTGGAAAACAAGGATGAAAATTTACTAAAAATGAAGAATGAGATGATATTCCTAAACCGTCAAGTCAATGGAGTGAGTTAGAAAAGAAAAATATGTATTTAAACTCCAAGGCAATGAATGCTTTGTTTTGTGCTCTTGGTAAAAAGGAAGGGACAAATCAAGTTGAAGAGTCTAAAATTAGTAGATACACTCGTCAATACGAATTGTTCCAAATGGAACAAAATGAAAGTGTGTATTCTATATATACACGATTTACAGACATACTGAATACCCTAGGAGCCCTAGGAAAAACTTTCTCAAATAGTGAAAAAGCAAAGAAAATCATTAGGTCACTTCCAAAGGAATGGAGACCTAAGAGAACTGCTATTGAACAGGCTAAAATTTTAAATACTTTACCTCTTGATGATTTAATTGGTTCTCTTATTTCATATGAAGAAGATTTGACAGCAGAAAAAGGGCATGAGGAGAAGAAGAAAAGCATTGCTCTCAAAGCTTCAAAACATGAGAGTGATGACGAAAGTGAGCTGGATGATGAGGAGATGGCTATTCTAACTAGGAGATTCAGAAAATTCTATAAGTAAACTAATGAGCGAAGAAAGTTTAGAAACTTCAAGAACCAAAAGGAGAAGAAGGAGTTGATCACTTGCTATGAATGCAAAAAGCCTAGACACATACGATCTGAATGCCCTCTTCTCAATAAGTTCAAGAAGAAAGCAATGGTAGCTACATGGGATAATAGTGAGGAAACGAGTGATAATGAAGAGCATCAAGAGATGACAAATCTAGCTCTCATGGCGATCGGGGAAGAATCATTGGATTTAACATGCTGCGTTGGGCGTCAGTGTCTATGAGACCAATTGCTGGGAGAAATCCCAGATCCACAGCTGGCAAGGTGGTCTGAGTCTCTTTCCTGGTTTAAGTTCGAGGTAAAACACATCAAAGGAGAATCCAATAGGCAACTCATGGCTATGCAGGAACATAGACCTGCTCACAACGGTGAAGATTCAGTTGATACTCTGATGGCTGAAGTGGATGTGACAAGGGACAGCTCATCTTACAGACAGATGCTAGTGACCATTATGACCAGTTCAACAATGCACAAAGCCACTACCCATCCTCTAAGAAAGAAGTCCTTGCAGTTGTCATCAAACTTTGAGAAGACCTTTGCTCCAGCGATTCGTTTTAAAAGGTGTGTCCTCCGTGGAATGGGGTATCTGACCAGGTATAGATTTCATCATCGAAGTCAGGCTTTTGGCAAATTGGAATCAAAGAAGAAGACAGACACAAGACAGCATTTGTGGTCCCCCATGGACACTATGAATGGAACGTGATACCTTTCGGTTTAAAGAATGCACCGTCAGAATTCTAGAACAGAATAGATGAGGTGTACAAATCCATCTCAAGATTCTGCCTTATCTACATCGACGATGCACTCATCTTCAGCAATAGTGAAGAAGAACATGCTGAACATCTGTCCCAATTCAAGGCATTAACCTATAAGCATAGGTTAGCTCTGTAAGCATCCAAAGCTCTCCAAAACCTTTTTCCCACCAACCTCTCGTGACACTGACCCCGATGAAACCGACAGTTCATCTGAAGACGACTACATGAATCTTCACTCTCCATAAAGTAGTTTGTCTTGTTGTAATAATTATGTTTCGCTTTATGCTTTTGTCTTGTATAATTATTAAAGTTTGCTTTTACTTTAAGCTTTACTTTTGTCAAAGTCATGCTTTAATTATTAAAGCCCACTTTTTCGCTTTGTAATAATTAAAGTTGTGTCATGATGTATCTTTTACTTTTGCTTTTGTAAAAGATAGGGGTCTTGTCCTATCTTCTCGAGAATTCTCCTATATAAAGAGTTCTCCCCTCGCTTGTAAGATACAGAAGTTTTCAAGAAATAAACTCTCGTGTGTTTTCCATAAGCTATGAATTTCTAAACTCTCTTCTCTCTCTGCAAATGAAGATCTGGAGAAAGAAAAAGAATAAAGAACAAATTTGTTCATTTTGAAAACTTAAGGAAGTATGCTCTGCACTTGCCTTTTAGTAAGGATCATGTGCATCAGAAAACTTATGATAATTTCTTAAACGGTTTAAAGACTAAGGAAAGTCTGTTTTAGGTTATATAATCTTTTAAGAAATGTTTTAAGTTTTGATGCTAAATGCTAAAGCTTCACGATCACTGCGCCTATTTATAGGCACAGGGTCATCCCATAGGAAATGGCCATTTTGCTTTGCTGGATAAACAGGGTAGCCTTCAGAATTAAACCCTGTAATGGGCAGATCTTCCTGAGCTGTTTGCACAACTGTGATCATTGAGTTGGATACTGATCTATCTGTCAAGAATTTCCATTCCTAAAACTTACAGAGTGAATTCTGTAAGGTGTGGCGTCCCCCTTGAGAAGGCCAGGAGAGCCGTGTTTAGGGCTTATCACCCCAAAGAAAACCCTCTGAACCCTTTTAGTCATGGAAAGTCAAAACATCAATAGATCCAGAAACCAACCAATTTCTAAACAAGCATCCACTTCAGCCATCAGAGTATCAATTGAACCCTCCATAAACTTCCATTATGAAACCCAAGAGGATGAAACCGGTGAAAGAGCGGTCCAATCCTTCAGACTTGATCCATTAGATCCTTATAGATATTACCATATTAATCCTACGCTAAATTCTCTTAGAGCCATAATCCCCATTAGGCAACCCAAACTCGAAACTATCTATAAATCTTCTGAAATCACTGTCCAGTCTATCTCCTCTAGTTCAAAAGAAACATACCTCCCAATAATCTCTACCAATGAGATCACGAGGTATAGAATGCAGGGATACAAGGGTCTTCATCTCGGAGCCATCCAGATAGGGATACAACCATTATTCCTAGCTGGAAAAGATGTCACAAGCTTCATAGCCATCCTGGACACTAGATGGTAAACGTTTGAGAAGGCTTTAATTACTGCTGTTGAAGCAGGGCTTAACCAAGGCCATGTTGTGCTCCAAGTTGAGCTAAATTTCACCCTTGACATAAACAAGCCATCCCTTTTAGAAGCCATTAAGGTCTTGATCCAGGTCAATGGTTTAACCATGAAACCTGACGAATCTACCTTGGCAATCCACCATTCCATGACCTATAAAGTCATGAAACACACATGTTCTCTATGAGCAATACAGGAAAGCCTATTACCAGATTCCTTGCTGGTGATGGTAGAGTTTTTCAACCAAGGACTTATAGGCAAAACCAACTCATTTTTCCACCACAATGGATTAATGAGTATGAGAAAAACAACAGACCTCAACAGATCCATGAGGTCCCAAAAATTAGTAGACTGCAGGAAGGAAGGGTGTCAGTCTCTTTTCCCACTGAGACCAGAGCCCTCTATCCGTGTGAAAAGTGCCAGCTTGAAGGAAAGCATCCCTCCTTGTGCACACACATGCCAAGGAGAACTACCTCCTGCAGAATCATGGGCCCAGTCAACATGATTACTACTCTAGACCTTGACAATGAATTTGTTAGAGACATCCCTGGAGGAATGTATACTGCCAAATGGGTAATCCAAAAAACCAGCCCGACTGAATTCGGCCCAATTGAGAAAGCAGTCAACTGGTCAAACATCAATACGGTAGAACAGAACCAGACGTTGGGAGACATCATGGTTACCCAACAACAAATTCTTGCTGATCTAGCTGTCATCAGAAAACAGCTAAAGAAGACCAGAAAGCAGCACAAAATGACCACAAGAAAAATCTCTCAGCAGCATGATGAGGCATCTAGATCCATCAATATGATCGTGATGACTGGAGCTGCAGATGAGGACGAGATGGAGAGAATAAGGGAATGCTATCAAAAGAAAAAGGTGTCCAGACACTGGAAAAAGCAAACCTACAAAGCCCTGGCACATCTGGGAGGAAAATGCATCTGGCAACTGCCAGAAAGCATTTTGGAGAAGCTATGCTCCTCCTCCTCAATATCCTTGGCCCCAGAAGGCAACATGATGGGATGACAACTCTAACACTGAAGAAGAATTAAGTATCTCCTCTAATGATACTACAGATGTCCCTCCAATTCCCATTCTCATGCAAAGAGCAAATCCTCCAAATCCATTCTATGTGGATACTCAGGCCAGATTTACAGCCTCAACACCAACACAGGGTCAAACTTCTGATCCTGCAAGACAAGAACACACTCAGCATCCGTTAGGGACAATACAATTTACAGCCCCGGAATTTACTAACCAACCTGCTGCTTCTGAAGAACAATCCTCTCATCCAGCTGAACAAACTGCTGAACGTGCCCCACATATAGATGAGGTCTCCCAAGGAGAAGAATGGGAAACCAGGGTAAACTTTGGGCACTCCACAACTGGGAAGACATTATGGAATATCAATGGAATGAAGCCAAAAGAAAGACTGGCTTATTTTGAAAAAATGGTAGCCTGGTATGAAGGAGAATGCCAACGAGCCCGCCAGTTGAGTAGAAGATCAACCGCACTCAGACTGATAGCAGGATTTGTCGGATCGCTGAGAAGATGGTGGGGAAGAAAACTCACCAGAGATAAAAAACAGTTCATCCTCAGCGGAGATGATCCATGCGGGAGCTTGGTAGAGAATCTATCCCTAGATTTTCTAGGCCAATACACGAGAGAAGAAGAGGTTGCTGAAAAGCAATTTCTCCAGAACAAGAGCTGCAATGTCCGAAAAATGGAAGAGTACTACCTAGAGCAAGAAAGGTTGTACTACATCTTTGACAAACAGATACCATTCACATGACATTTGTACTGAACATGCCAGGCCCAATTGTAAAAATGATGGAGGCTAAGTTTAAAGCTGATGCTATTGTTGATCTTGCACAATACAACTTAGCCCAACTTTATCAGATATCAATGGAGCTAATCTAGAACCATTGCGGATCTCAGGATCTACGAAGGCACATGAAGCAGATTGAGAAATCCTCTCTACAAAAATTCTGTAATGAGGTACCAAACAAATTTGGTTGCCAACATACAGATAAGATGTCCGCTTGCAGCACCGGAAAACAGAAAAGAGGAAAACGGCCCTGGAAACCCTACAAGGGAAAGAAATACCGTTTCATCAAGAAACGAAAGCAGAAGAAAGGATCAGACAGATGCTTTATCTGCGGCAAGAAAGTTCACTATGCTAGGCAATGCAAATCCAAAAAGAAACTTCCGACAAAACTCCTCCAGATGATCCACCAGGAAGACTTCGATGATGAAATCTATACCTGGTCAGATACCCCAATTGGTGCTATCTTCACCTTAGATGAATATCCTCTTACAGACACTGAGGATAGTGACTCTATAGACACCACAGACAACGACACTGAGGAAGACGACCTTGTACTGACTATCCATGACAAACTTGAAATGCAGCCAGCTTCTCTCTTCAGAGCTGATATCAAGGTGATCTTCAGCCCTACAGAAGACACTCAGGTAGCACTAACTGCTCTTATTGATACAGGAGCAATGTGCTCATTTATCCGAGAAGCCTGTGTTCCAAAAAACTTTTATGTTCCTACAAAAGTTTCTTTCAGATCCGCCAGTGGCAGCAACTTTTACAGCAATAAGATTACTCGGCCTATCGAAATCCAACCCTTCATGCTTCGGCATGGATTTTTTGCTTTTGATTACTCTAGCGAGGACATTCTATTGGGTATGGACTTTCTCAGTCTAGTTGCCCCTTTTGCCTTTTTTCCTGAGGGATTCTCATATACCATTTGTAATCCTCTCGATGGTACTAGTCATACTTTTCAAGTTCCCTGGGTTCCCTATTCACAAATATGAACCCCAGATCAAGGAACTCTTAGAGTGTTGTACCGAGGTGCCAAACCAGTTCTGGGCTAGAGAACAACATTTCGTGTCTTTACCATACAAAGATGGATGGACCATGCCTCACCAGACAGCCTCTCACCCAGGCATGCCACATGATGAAGAACTATGCAAAACAGAGATCCAGGCCCTAATGGATCTAAAGCTTATCAGGCCCTCTAAGTCTCATTGGGCCAGCCCAGCATTTTATGTCAACAAGCATCCACGGAGGACACACCTTTTAAAACGCATCCCTGGAGCAAAGGTCTTCTTAAAGTTTGACATGAAGTCAAGCTTTTGGCAAATTGGAATCAAAGAAGAAGACAGACACAAGACAGCATTTGTGGTCCCCCATGGGCACTATGAATGGAACGTGATGCCTTTCGGTTTAAAGAATGCACCATCAGAATTTCAGAACAGAATGGATGAGGTGTACAAATCCATCTCAAGATTCTGCCTTATCTACATCAACGATGCACTCATCTTCAGCAATAGTGAAGAAGAACATGTTGAACATCTGTCCCAATTTAAGGCATTAACCTATAAGCATGGGTTAGCTCTGTCATAACCAAAAATGCAAATAGGCCTTTTATCATTCCTCAGCCACACATTGCTGAAAAGATATCTCAATTCCAGGACCAGCTGTCAACCAGAAAGAAAATCCAGCAGTTCCTCGGAATAATTAATTATACAGCGGACCATGTGCATGACCTGACAAAGATGACGAGTCAGATTTCCAAGCACCTAAAGAAGGGTGCCCCACAATGGTCGGAAGAGGCATCAAAAGCTGTGAAAGATTTAAAGCAAAAGTGCCAATCACTTCCGCCTTTAAAGATTCCTGACAAGGGACAGCTCATCTTACAGACAGATGCTAGTGACCATTATTGGGGAGCTTTATTGATCGAGGAATCCGAGGGAAACAGGAGAGCCTATGGCTATAAATCTAGCCAGTTCAACAATGCACAAAGCCACTACCCATCCTCTAAGAAAGAAGTCCTTGCAGTTGTCAAAGGGATCAAGAAATTCCAGTTCTTTCTCTCACTAACTCCCTTTGTGATTGAAACTGACTACAAATACCTCCAAGGACTACTCAGGAGGAAAGAAGCAGCTGGTAAGGTGGTCTGAGTCTCTTTCTAGGTTTAAGTTCGAGGTAAAACACATCAAAGGAGAATCCAATACTGTAGCGGATTTTCTCTCTCGACCAGTCACCATGATTAAAAGAAGAAGCCTCCCAAGAAGATGGGAAGAAGGCAGCTCTAGTGCCCATGAGACTAGAGCACACTTTCTCAAGGATTTTAATACCTTCATTGCTTGGATTCCCTCCGAAGTTCAAGAAGATATCTTCGAGAAAGTCATCACTCATAAAGGAGATCCAGAAGACCAAGCTCTTACATGGCGAGTTTGGAAACTCATGGCTATGCAGGAACATAGACCTGCTCACAACGGAAGAAGCCAGAGGGCATTTCATCCACATCCGAATCCAGATCAGATGGACGAAACCATTTTTAAAGTCGGATGTAATTTCTACTATGTAATAGACGAAAACACTAATTGGGGTCACTATGTTATCTGTGACATAACCCCACAAGCCTATTACATAACTTGGTACTGGCTTAACATCTACCCAGTGGCAATACTGTTTGAGCCAAACCAGATCCACACCAGCAGACGATATGGCAAAAGTAGATGGTCCGACCGGATGTTTGCCCCCATTTTTGAAGACATCTTGACCCTGAAGCTTATCAATGGGTATCACATCACTCACTCTACTATAGTGATTGTGAAACTCACAGACATCTGGGGAAGATACAAGCAGCCTTTTGTACAAGTGGTTCAGCACGACCACTCCCATGATGATGGAGACTCCATGTGGACAGGCTGTTGGAACGCTAGGAGTTAGCAGAAGTATACGGGACTGCTCCCATGTACAACACCCACAATCTAGTATCCCCAGGTCTGCAGCACTCCCGATCTATACTACATAGAAGAGATCAGGAATCTCAAGCTTCATGGAGAAGATGATGAAGCAGCAGACATGCAACACAAGTACAATGACTACTTGACTCGCCATGGTAGGCCAACAGAGGTCACATATCTGGACACTCCAGATATTGATAGGTGGCGAAATGAACTAGAGGACTTAGCCCATTGGCTAGACCTCAAAGAATGGCCCCAACCAGAACTAGACCCACAGGTAGACAACATCGAAGATGCCATATGGCCAACTATGGAGGCAGATATGGACCCAGCGTCAGAAGAACGTTGGAACCATAGGTCAGGACGAAGCACACCAACTAGTGGAAACTCCGGACTGTAGCGGAAGCTTAGTGGACCCTACAGTGGAAGCAATGGTGATAATGATATATGTATTTGTATTCATATGTATTGTATACCATCCTTAGAGATAAGGATGAGAGTGTGAGTAGTGTGAGTGCGACATAAAGAAAGGTGTGAGTTGTAAAGTAGATTCCTTAGAGATAAGGATCAATAATGTCTATAGTATGTAATAGTAGTTCCCTTGTGCCTATAAAAGGGAACCCTTGGTTTGAGTTTGGACATCGAGTCTTGGAGTGCAATCTGTTTTCACTAAAACCTATTTTGGTATCAGAGCCATATTTCCCAAAAGGAAACCCCTGGGTGTGCAACAATATTATGCTCTGTGGTTGCCGAAGTATTTCGGATCCTCCACATCAGAAAGTTGTTGGATACTGATCTATCTGTCAAGAATTTCCATTCCTAAAACTTACAGAGTGAATTCTGTAAAGTGTGGCGCCCCCTTGAGAAGGCCAGGAGAGCCGTGTTTAGGGTTTATCACCCCAAAGAAAACCCTCTGAACCCTTTTAGCCATAGAAAGTCAAAACAGCAATAGATCCGAAGCATGAAGGGTTGGATTTTGGTAGGCCGGGTAATCTTATTGCTGTAAAAATTGCTGCCACTGGCGGATCCGAAAGAAACTTTTGTAGGAACATAAAAGTTTTTTGGAACACAGGCTTCTCGGATAAATGAGCACATTGCTCCTGTATCAATAAGAGCAGTTAGTGCTACCTGAGTGTCTTCTGTAGGGCTGAGGATCACCTTGATATGAGGTCTAAAGAGAGAAGCTGGCTGCATTTCTAGTTTGTCATGGACAGTCAGTACAAGGTCGTCTTCCTCAGTGTCGCTGTCTGTGGTGTCTGTAGAGTCACTATCCTCAATGTCTATAAGAGGATATTCATCTAAGGTGAAGACAGCACCAATCGGGGTATCTGACCAGGTATAGATTTCATCATCGAAGTCTTCCTGGTGGATCATCTGGAGGAGTTTTACCGGAAGTTTCTTTTTGGATTTGCATTGGCTAGCATAGTGACCTTTCTTGCCACAGATAAAGCATCTGCCTGATCCTTTCTTTTGTTTTCGTTTCTTGATGAAATGATATTTTTTTCCTTTGTAGGGTTTCCAGGGCCGTTTTGTTCTTTTCTGTTTTCCGGTGCTGCAAACGCACATCTTATCTGTATGTTGGCAACCAAATTTGCTTGGTTCCTCATTACAGAATTTTTGCAGAGAGGATTTCTCAATCTGCTTCATGTGCCTTCGTAGATCCTGAGATCCGCAATGGTTCTGGATTAGCACCATTGATATCTGATAGAGTTGGGCTAAGTTGTATTGTGCAAGATCAACAATAGCATCAGCTTTAAACTTAGCCTCCATCATTTCTGCAACTGGGCCTGGCATGTTCAGTAAAAATGTCATGTGAATGGTATCTGTTTGTCAAAGATGTAGTACAACCTTTCTTGCTCTAGGTAGTACTCTTCCATTTTTCGGACATTGCAGCACTTGTTCTGGAGAAATTGCTTTTCAGCAACCTCTTCTTCTCTCGTGTATTGGCCTAGAAAATCTAGGGATAGATTCTCTACCACGCTTCCACATGGATCATCTCTGCTGAGGATGAACTGTTTTTGATCTCTGGTGAGTTTTCTTCCCCACCATCTTCTCAGCGATCCGAAAAATCCTACTATCAGTCTGAGTGCGGCTGATCTTCTACTCAACTGGGGGGCTCATTGGCATTCTCCTTCATACCAGGCTACCATTTTTTTCAAAATAAGCCAGTCTTTCTTTTGGCTTCATTCCATCGATATTCCAGAATGCTTCCTAGTTGTGGAGTGCCCAAAGTTTACCCTGGTTTCCCATTCTTCTCCTTGGGAGACCTCATCTATATGTGGGGCACGTTCAGCAGTTTGTTCAGCTGGATGAGAGGATTGTTCTTCAGAAGCAGCAGGTTGGTTAGTAAATTTCGGGGCTGTAAATTGTGTTGTCCCTAACGGATGCTGAGTTTGTTCTTGTCTTGCAGGATCATAAGTTTGACCCTGTGTTGGTGTTGAGGCTGCAAATCTAGCCCGAGTATCCGCATAGAATGGATTTGGAGGATTTGCTCTAAGCATGAGATTGGGAATTGGAGGGACATTTGTAGTATCAGTAGAGGAGATACTTAATTCTTCTTTAGTGTTAGCTTACAAATAAAAAGGATGCCCTTGAAAATAAAGTGTTGTATGATAAAATTGCATCATTTACATGTAAACAAAGTACTTCTTATGAGGATGAAAAATCACTTGTTGATGAATTAATGAAAAAAAAATGAAGTGCTTAAGAAGAAGGAAAATGAGTTAAATGAGATTGTCTTAAAATTTACAAATGCGCAAAAGATGTTGGATAACTTACTTAATTCACAAAAATATGTGTTTGACAAAGGAGGTATTGGCTATAAGCCAAATTTGAAACAAAAATATTATTAGTAAACAGGTTGTATGTCATTATTGTAATCAACATGGGCAAATGAAAAATATATGTCCAGTGAAAAGAAATGCATTTTATGGTGTGAAATGTATTTGGGTAACATACAAGGACCCAAGAAGTTTTGGGTACCTAAAACTTAGAAACGTTTTTTGCAGGGATCAAAGAAAAAGAAAAATAAGTGGTACTTGGACAGCGGATGTTCAAGACATATGACAAGGAATTACTCTTGGTTTTTAAGTTTTACCAAGATTGAAAATGGTGGAAATGTATCCTTTGGAGATAACTCAAAAGGGAAAATCATTGGTATCGGAAATGTCAGTAATGTATCTTCTACTCTTATTGAAAATGTGTGCTTAGTTGAAAAATTGAAACATAATTTGCTTAGCATCAGTCAATTATGTGATAAGGGTTATAAAGTTGTTTTTTTATAAGAATAGATGTGTTAATGTTTATACCATTGATATAGATTGTGTGTCTACACATGATAAATGTTTTTCCGCATTACATGATGATGGTTGGTTACAAGATATTGTTTGTAGGAAATAGATGTGTTAATGTTTATACCATTGATATAGATTGTGTGTCCACACATGATAAATGTTTTTCCGCATTACATGATGATGGTTGGTTATGGGATAGAAGACTAGGACATGCAAGTATGGATTTGATTTCAAAGATTTCCAAAAATGATTTAGTTAAAGGTCTTCCAAAAATCGAATTTCAAATAAAAACCTCCTTTAAAAGCAAAAACCATATTTCTACTTCTAAACCTCTTCAACTACTGCACATATATTTATTTGGACCCTCAAGGTATGCTAGCTTAAGTGGAAAGTACTATACTTTTGTAATAGTTGATGATTTTTCTAGATACGCATGTGTATTATTTTTAGGTAATAAAGATGATGCTTTTGAACATTTTAAAGTATTTTGTAAGAAAGTTCAAAATAAAAAGGATATGGTATTTCATGCATTAGGAGCGATCATGGAGGAGAGTTTGAAAACCATGCATTTGAAACCTTTTGCATTGGGCATTTTGCATCAATTTTCATCGTCTGGGACTCCACAACAAAATGGAGTTGTTGAGAGAAAGAATATGTTTATTCAAGAAATGGCAAGGACCATGTTGAATGAAAATACATTGCCAAAATATTTTTGGGCCGAAGCCGTCAACACCACATGTTATGTTTTAAATCAGGTGTTGATTAGACAGCATCTCAATAAAACTCCCTATGAGCTTTGAAAAGATAGAAAACCCAACATTGGTTATTTCAAAGTTTTTGGGTGCAAATGTTTCATTTTGAACACAAAAGATAATCTTGGTAAATTTGATCCAAAATTTAATGTTGGTATCTTTCTTGGGTATTCAAACTCAAGCAAAGCTTATAGAGTTTATAACAAAAGAACTTTAGTTGTGGAAGAATCCATGCATGTTACATTTGATGAATCTAATCCCTCCTCTGCGGAGAAAGGAGTTGTTAATGATGATGCAGATGGAGAGTTATAAGAAGAATCATCAAAAGATAAACAAGAGATTGCATCACAAGAAAATCAAGAGGATAGATAAGAAGAGCAAACAAATATGGAGGAACAAGAAGGTATTTCTCAAACACTTCCCAAGGAGTGGAGGTAAGTTTCTTCTCATCCTAAGGATTTAATTATAGGAGATCCTTCAAAAGGTATAACCACTAGATCATCATTTAGAAATACTTATGAGCATGCTGCATTTATTTCTCATATTGAACCGAAATCCTTTGCGGATGCTGAAAATGATGAACCATGGATTATGGCAATGCAAGAGGAGTTAAATCAATTTGAGAGAAACAATGTGTGGGAATTAGTTCCAAAACCATAACATTAATCCGTCATAGCTTTATTCCTTACAACCACATCAATCCGGTGTGGTTGTAAGGAATAAAGCTAGATTAGTTGCTCAAGGTTACAACCAAGAAGAGGGAATTGATTTTGAGGAAACTTTTGCACATGTAGCTAGACTAGAATCCATTAGGATGCTATTAGCATTTGCATGTCATAAAGATTTCATTTTATTTCAAATGGATGTCAAGAGTACTTTCTTAAATGGTTATATTATGGAAGAGGTTTATGTGAAACAACCTCCTAGATTTGAAAATAAAATATTTCCAAATCATGTTTATAAGTTGTCAAAAGCATTGTATGGATTAAAGTAAGCACCTAGAGCATGGTATGATAGGCTTAATTTCCTATTGGATAATGGTTTTTCGATGGGTAAAGGACTACTCTCTTTGTTAAGCATAAAAACCAAGATATACTTGTTGTACAAATTTATGTTGATGATATTATTTTTGGATCTACTAATGAGTCTTTATGCAAGGAGTTTTCATCTTGTATGAGTAAGGAGAGTTGAAGTACTTCCTTGGGCTGCAAATAAAACAAAATGAGGAAGGAATCTTTCATATGGAATGCTCCTGAAGCCCATATGTGCAATCCGGATTGTCCTTGCTTGGATGATACGGATATTGACGAGGAATTGGAAGTTATGCGGAGAAAGAACAAGAAAAAGCTTCTTGTTCTGGCAGTTTGTCTAATCCGTCAAAGGTATACAAATGTCGAAGTTGCTGGCGCCACCAAGACTCAAAGAGCAAAAGTATTCCAATGAGCACAACAACTAAACTTGACAAAGATGTATCAAAATGTATCGAAGTATGGTCGGATTTTTACTTTACTTTACTTAACTACAAGTAGACCCGATATCATGTTTAGTGTATGTTTGTGTGCAAGGTTTCAATCATGTCCCAAGGAATCTCATTTGCTTGCTGTAAAAAAAAATTTTGTTATTTGAGTGGAACCATAGATCTTGGCCTTTGGTATCCTAGAGGAACTCATACAGACTTAACATGTTATTCGGAAGCGGATTTTGCTGGCTACAAAGTCGATAGAAAAAGCACTAGTGGAACTTGTCATTTACTAGGTCATTCACTTGTTTCATAGTTTAGTAAGAAATAAAATTCTATTGCACTTTCAACCATCGAGGCTAAATATATTGCTGCAGAAAATTGTTGTGCACAACACTTAGGGATTATGGCATTAATCTTAAACAAATTCCTATTAAATATGATAATACTAGTGCTATAAATCTTTCAAAGAATCACATTCAACACTCCAAAAGGGAGATATTGCATTAGAGTTTATTTCTACGGAAAAACAACTTGCCGATATTTTTACAAAATCTCTTGGTGAAGAATAATTTTTGAAAAATTCGGCATGAACTTGGGATGATGAAATTTTCACATAAAACATCTCTATACATGTTATTGAATCCATTAATTGATGATTTGATGATTTGATGATTTTGTGACATTTATAAATTGCTAAGTATATAAGTGATGTGTTTACATTTAAATGTTTGAATGTTTGAATACATGTTAGTTGATGAATCATGCATTAAAAATGGCTTTTAAAACATTTTTGGATCAATTAAATGATCTTAGAATGTATTATTTGTTGGCCAAATATTAAATCAAATGTGTGAAATTATACATGAAATAAACGGATAATCGTTTCTCAATAAATGGTGTCCCGTTTAAATCCAGAAACTAGGATATGATGACTGTTAATTACTCATTTACCATTTGATGCAAATGGTAAACCGTTTAAAAAAGCAGTAAGCTCATTACATTTTACTCCTTCACCGTTAACACTTACTCTTTATCTGTTCTCATTTAGATGCTCTCTGGAAATTAGTCTTTCACTGTTTACAAAAAACAGTTCACTGTCTTCTTCTTCTTCACTTACCCATTTATTGTTTACGCCATTGACGATGCAACCGAAGTTTTCTCTTCCTTCAATCTCTCATTTTCCTCCATTCACTTGTCAAATCAAGCCCATAAAATCATTTCTAATCATCATTAGAACCTTTTTACCGATTCAAAAACTCAAATTGAGCCTAAAAAATCAAAAATCCCAAATTCAAACCCTAAGGGCAGCTGAACGATTCTCACCAATTTTGACCGGATTTTTACCCTTTCACGGTCAAATTGAGCCTCAACATCACTTTCTCTACTCTCTATTAACCCAATAAATGGTTCATTTTCTTCCAAATTTATCTTCCTCACATTTCCTCATTTTCTCTTTTTCCCTCTATGGCAAGCTCATCTCGTCCAACTAGAAAGAGGAAAGCAGCTCCTACTAGAAACCCTATACCACCATGGGAAACCTCTGAATTTGAAAGAATTCATTTCCCCATACCCTCGTTGGCCAAGCATTTCGATGACTACTTCATGGGTCGAAAGGTACTTGATTCTTACTATGTTGATATAGAAGATTTTAGAACCTTAATTATGTGTGGTAGAAGTGTTAGGGATATGCTTCAACCTTGGGAGTCCGCTATTGATTTTGATGACCGAGTTTATCCTAATTTAGTGCGAGTTTCTATTCAAACATGGAAATTTCCGCAACCTGCCTAGATAGGATAGTTACTCAGGTTGGTGGTGTGCCTATTGAATTTGATGATGAGGACCTTAATAGCTTTCTAGGTATATCTAATGATGGTCATGAAATCTATACCTCTAGGAAAGCTCTTTCCTTTGCCGACTTTGTTCATAATGATGGTGTTCATAATATTTGTCGGCGTTGAGACCTTAGTGGTGACATTTGTGCTCTACCATTTCGGTCTCAATTGTTACCTCTCCAAGTTCGCATCCTCCACACCATTTTACAGCATATCATTACGCCTAGGAAGGGTCACTCGGATGAGGTTATGAGATTAGATGTTGGTTTATTAGATAACCTTATTTCAGAACGATCTATTAACCTTGGCTATGTTATTGTGCGGTACATGCTGAGTTCTCCTACGGTTAACCACCGCTTGCTTCTGTATGGCAGTATCATTTCGAAGATACAACGGCGCTTTGAGGTGCCTCTTCGGGATGCAGGTTATACGGAGACCAAACGAATTGGTCCGGAGGCCATGACTAGTATTAGATTCTATAAAAGAAATGGCAAATGGATCAAGACTTCCACCTCCAAAAATCGGGATACATTGATTGCTCCGGAGGATAATCGGATGCTTAATGACATTTATACCCCCGATCAGCTTCCCAATTTTTGACTAGGCACTTAGCCTCCTCCTCCGCGTTGACGGTCTGTCCCCCAGCCTCCCGCTGATTCTGATACTGAGGAGCATGAGATGGACACTGATATTCCCTCCACTTCTGAGCCGCCTCTAGCTCCCAAGCAGCCTACTGTTCACGGGCTGTCTTCTGTTCCTGAGCCACCTCTTAATTTTGCCAAGCCCCAGCATCGGACACTTTACAGTAGTTAGTTGCTGATGTTCACAGACTTTCTGAGCGGCAGCTGCTGATTCTCGATAGTTTGGACATTCTTTCTCGAGATCAGCAGCAGCTACACTCTCAGTTTCAAACTTTTCAACAGCAGAGCATCGATCAGCAGCTTAAGCTTATTGCTGGACAGCGAACTCTCCTTCGTTATTTTGGCTATGACCCTGGCAGTTCATCTTCACCACCTTCATCTTAGTTCTGTTCTTTATCTTATCGCACATACATTTCATATTATGTCTATATATATACATGCATGCATACATACATACATACATACATACATACATACATATACATATATATATATATATGTGTGTGTGTGTGTGTGTGTGTGTGTGTGTGTTCTTGATACTTATATTTTGTGCTTTGATTCCATTATGTTTTGTTGATGATTTTAATGGATTCCTTTACATGATTTTGATGATGGTTGAGTATATGTGATTGAATTATTGACTTGTTAGAGTTGTTGGTTTGACAAACTTGTTATATCATATTTGGAAGTGTTTTTAATCATATTATGTATTTGAGGATTTATCCATTTTTAAGTGGAGACTCTGTCAAAATTTCTGCTAGTTTACTCTGGGTAATCTCTTCCTCAATTCTATGTTTTATGTATTGATAATGAATAAGTATTCTTTTTTCTGCTAAAATGAATAATGAGTATAAAATGATGAAGGAGGAGATAGCAATAATTAAGTATAAAATTTACTTTTGAAATAATTTTTTTTAAATGATTTATTGAGTAAAAATCTGTTTATTGAACAATTTTAAATTGTCCATATATTTAGGGGGAGCATATAGTTAGAGGGAGCAAAATATTGAAAAGAAAGTTGTCATCATCAAAAAGGGGGAGAATGTTAACATGATTTTGATGGTAACAAACTTTAAATGTTTTTTATTAAAATGTTGGTGCTATTCATTAATAAACAAAAGCCATATAATCATTCCAATTGTGTTCATGAAAGATGTATAGTTAAATATACTTCAATTGGAAAATGATTCCCTGTGATATTTGGCTAAAACTGTGATTCTGGAAGTAAACGATGAACCGTTTACTTTGAAATAGTTAACCGATAAAATCCAGAGAGGGACAATTGTTTAAGCTCTAACCGGTTAGCCGAAAAGAAAAACATAAATGGCCTAGGAAGGTCACTGGAATTAAACAGTGAACCGTTTATAGAAAACGGTTAATCGATAAATTCAAGAATAGAAGCTTGTATTAATTTTGCACCGTTTAACTGAAACGGATAAGGCTATTTCCTTTTGCAGGTCACTGGAAATAACCGGTGAACCGTTAACTTCAAACGGCTAATCGATAATTTCCAAGGTGTCATTTTATGCTAACCTTTAACCGTTCAGCAAAAACGGATAGCAAAAATTTGTTTTACAGGTCTCTGGAAATTAACGTTGAAAGGGTAGTGACAAACGGTCAATCATTTATTTGAAATTTGGCTCAACGGTAACTTTGACCAGTACAAAGGTTAACCGTTAATGGTTAACGGCGATCCGTTTATGGGGAGACAGTTACTAACGGCTATTTTTCAGCTCCAACTATAAATAACCTCGTTCAAATTCAAACATAAGTTGATCACAACGCTATCATTGAGCTCATAATTGATAATACAACCTTCATAAAGCTTTAAACACATTCTTGCTTCATTTATTCACATATTGGGCATTGATTTGTAACCTTAAGTATTGTGTGAGTGAAGAACAAATTTATAATCTTTATTTTGAGTGATTGTAAGTATTGGGATATACTTGGGTTAAGAGATTGGGGATAATCTCTTGTTGTAAGCATTTGAAGCCAAGCCCGGAAAGCTTGGAAGCGTGGATGTGGGCGAGGTTGGCTGAACCACGTAAAAATCTGTGTTTGAATCTCTCTTTCCTTATCTTTTTATATTGTGATTAATTCATTTGTTATTGCTTTAATTTCGTTTCATATTTGCATTGAGTTTTTTTTTAGAATTGTATAATTTTTAGAAACCCAATTCACCCCCCTTCTTGGGTTGCATAACTAGAATTTCAAATCCATCATCTTTGTTCCTAGCTCTCCTACCTCGTCCATCTCTCCTATAGCTACCCACTGAGTCTTCCCCTTCATCATACTCATCCCTATAATAGTCATCAATCCCTCCTCTAGCTAGAGCTCTTTCTCTTCTACAAGCTTGGGAAACAAGTTGTGGCTGCCCTACACGTGTGTTCTCCAGTTAATCCAAATGCTCGTGTATGAGCTCTAATTCATCCCTTCTCAATGCTTGAATTTGTAAATTTTGAGTAGTTGCGGATTGATCCTCTTCATTTGTGTTTCGTTCTAGGTTGTGAGAGCCACACCCAACGCCGAGGTGGTATCATTAGTAATTTGAATAATCTTATTTGATCTCCTAGAAGAGAATTCCCTCACCATGGAAACAAACACATCTTCAGCTTCTACATCATCTTCATCTCCTATTTCTCTTTCCTCTACTCTCTCTCTCCCTAAATCATGCTCTAAACACCTAACCTCCAAAATCGAGAATCTTGTTGAATATTCGTATATTCCAGAATCTGCTCAAGTCACTGAGTCTCAGTTTCCCCTCATGAGTCCTTACAACCTCTACAAACAAAAGTCTTCTTTCACTAGAAGTATTCGCACTCTCATCTCCACTAAAAGACCACTTCCAAAAGAATATATTCAGTCTTCTAGATTGGATCAGTGTGCCTTACAAGCCTCTCAGAGTGAACAATATGTCACTATGGAGATACCTTCCGATCTCGTCGCCAACTGGAAACGCGAAGGCTACACCCACCTCCATCTTGGTGGTGTACGGTTAATTCTCACTCTCCATGGTCGAAAAGGCTTACCTGTGACAGCTAGGATTGCTCTCCTAGATACCAGGTTCAAGGAGTACCAACATGCAGTTATAGGAACTGTTTTAACAACACTTCATGCTGGCAGTGTCCTCTTAACCTTTTACCCCAATTTCAACCTTTCTCTCGAGGATCCCAACCTTCCAACTACCCTTAAAGTCCAGATCCAGCTCCAAGGAGCAGAACAAACACCTACATCCAAGATTGCAACCCTCCATCACCAAATAGTGTATCGATTACAAAATCATGCACTAGATCTTCCTACACCATACACAACTTCAGATGCTTTGATGATATTGGCAGATACAGACACAATCCCAACCATCATCCAAATTCCCAAACAAATTCCAAAACAAGATCTGCTCAAACTTATGCCTCTTGAATGGCTCACCAACTATGAGCACTTTCACCAAAATTCTGAACCAGTCCAAACCACAGAAGCTACATTTACCAAACGTCCAAATGGCCAAGTTCAACTGTCTTTTCAAACTTCTGACACTCAACCCATTTCCGACAGTCCACAGATCTCTTATACTGCTATGGTTACAGCAGTTCAAACTGGTCAAGAAAAGAATCTTCCGATTCATGGTTTTTCATCCGAAGGGTATCCAGTATATCCTGGTAAACTTAATGGTCATTTCCTATGGGATGTTCCTGAAGCCCATATGTGCAATCCAGATTGTCCTTGTTTGGATGACACGGATGTTGATGAAGAATTGGAAGTCATGCGGAGAAAGAAAAAGAAAAAGAAAAAATCTTCTTATCCTCCACCATCTTGCAAATCCTTTCCTCCACAACCTCCACCGGATCCAAAACCTCCCATACACCCTATCAGGTCTTGCCTTATGTTTTCAAGTCATTCCTATGACGAGTCTTTTCCCCCTCTTGAAAAACAAACAGATCCACAAACCCGTATTACCTCAAAACCTTTTGTCCAAACTCCGGTTACAGCCTCAGGGCAACCTGAAGAACCAAAACAATATGAAGCTGTCTTGAATTGGCAAACCAAAAATGCCAATGCTCAAAACCACTCTCTCCAACAACTCGGTAAGAAAATTGACCGTGTTGCCACTCAAGTCTCCCAGACTGAAACCAAAGTTGATTCCATCAGCAGTCGTTTAGATCAGATGTATATCCATCTCCAAGACCGAATTTCTGACTTAGACACCGATCTCAGACGAATGATTTCTCATCATATCTGGGGTCCAGAGTTTAATCAAAAAGAAGCAGAGATCAGAAAACTCAAAGCTGAATTATCCAGAATTGATGCTGAAAAGATTCGACCTTCTCTTTTTACCCAATCTCAACCTACACCAGTATCGCCTCCAATCTTTGACTCCTTTGTACCTTTCTATACACCATCCCGACCTCAACAACCTGTTTATAATCAGCCCTTTGGTTTCTCTCACCTTCAACCAACTCCACAACTATCTTCACCCAAAAAACCACGTTCTAACGTCAAAATCTCCGAACCACGTCCCAAGGCCCAATCCTCTCCCTCTACTTCCACAATACCTCCAGAAGAAACACCACAAGCCCATCCTAAGAAAGATAAAAGCCCAATGGATCAATATCATTATCATATTGTCCAGCCTCAACCTTCAGATTCCTCTGACTCTTCTGAGCCTGAACCACAAACTTCGTCATCCTCCTCTTATGACTCATCCAATGCCTCCACTGATTCTGAGTCTGAATATGCTGACATTACAGGCATATTAATGGCCACTGAAACTGCGGATCCAAGTGGCTCTACTTCAACACCCATTGTAGAGGACAACCCTTCTGACCAAGCTTCTCAAACAGAACCAGTACCACCACCACCAGTCCATGAACACTCAACTAAACCATCTTCAGCATCTTGGTTTACATTTGATGACATTCCCCGTCACAAATGGGCAGCTCGACTTCAAGAATTTGCTGCTTGGATTGATCTACAAAGTACCAAGCCCAATGCTCAATCTCAAGCCGTTCTTCGTGAATTCATGGCCCGTTCCACGGGTTCTTTACGAGACTGGCTAGAAAGCTTAGGCGAATATCGACAGCTCCAATTCATGGAAGCTCCGGTTAGTACAGCCCTCAATATTATTCATGAGCAATTCCTCGGTGAAAAAACCGCTTCTACTGAAGCTGACCGAAAAGAATACCATCAGATGAAATGCTGCTCTCTTAAAAAACATCTTTTGGATGCTCATTACAAAAGAATGAGTATTCTCTTCTACAAGCTCAATGGGTTCAATGAACCATCTCTCAAACATGCCTTCATTGCCTCTCTTCCTTCTGAGCTCCAACCTGATCTTCAAAGAAAACTCACAGCAACAAATATGAGCATAGCTGATATTTCTCTGGGAAAGATTTTCCAAATGGCCTTGTTATCTCTTGATAAAATCTGTGAACAGAAAGAATTCTTCAAAGATCTCATGGAAGACAAAAAACCCTTCTCTGAAGCTTGTCGAAAACCTCACCTCAAGATCGAGTGTAAAGATGACAAGAAGTGTACTTGCTCACCCAAAAAGAAAAAACACTTTCAGAAACACTTCCACAAAAAATCCTCCTCCAAAAAACCTTTCCGGTATTTCCGAAAGAAAGATGTTTCTCAATACCGAAAGAAAAAATCCAACCGTTGTTTCATTTGCAAGAAACGCGGTCACTTTGCCCGTAATTGTCCCAACAAATCAGCCAAAGCTGTTCGTCTTATCCAACATCTTGAACATTCTTCCTTGTTATCTGAGCATGAGGATGTTGAATCCAATTTTTCAGAACAATCCATACAAGATGACCAAACTGCCTTTCTCATTGCCGAATCTTCTGACTCTGAAGATATTTCAGTCATCTCCACCGTTCAGAATGTTAATCATGTTTCCACAATTCCTCGTCCTTCTCTCAAGATGTCCATCCTTCCTTCCAAATTCCATAAACCTGTTCCTGTTATTGGGTTTATTGACACTGGTGCGGATACTAGTATGATTGATCCTTCTGTTCTTCCCTCAAACTGTTGGGAACCTCACTCCAAGCTTTTCAGAGCTGTTAATGGTGAAACCTTTGAAACCACCTTGATTACCAAAAAACCCATTGGTATTCAATTCTTTCCAAATTGCATAATTTGGAAAAAGATTGTAGCTTCCAAACTCCCTGATAAAGATTTACTCATAGGTTTTGACATTCTTCATCTAGTCAAAAACCTATTCCTCACTAGTTCTGGAGTTCGCTACAAACAGATGTTCATGCCTTATACAGATACCCTACGTCTGTATACACTCTCTGAAACACCATCTCCATATAGTCACATCTCACAAAAGTTCTTAGCCTACTGTCCCGAAAACCATTCCCAATTCCATCATCCTTCACCTCTTTGGAAAAATGAACAATTTTTCATTCACCTACCTTTCAAACTCAACGAAGACATTAACCCCACCAAAGCCTCACACCCGGGTATGTCTCCTTCAGACCTCTTGCTTGCTAAACAAGAATGTTCTCAGTTACTTCAACAAGGTCTTATTGAGTCTACTGATTCAGATTGGGCTTGTCAAGCCTTTTATGTTGAAAAACGTTCTGAATTAGTTCGTGGAAAAAAGAGATTAGTAATTGATTACCAGCCACTCAATTCCTTTCTTAAAGATGATAAGTTTCCCCTTCCAAAAATCCAAACCATGTTTGTCCATCTCCAAGGGGCTCGTATCTTCTCTAAATTTGATTTAAAAGCTGGTTTTTGGCAACTTGGTATTTCACCAAGTGATCGTCACAAAACTGCCTTCTGCATCCCTGATGCCCATTACCAATGGACAGTCATGCCTTTTGGTCTCAAAGTCGCTCCTTCCTTATTTCAAAAAGCCATGACAAAAATCTTCAGTCCTATTCTCCATCATGCTTTGGTCTACATTGATGATATTTTGTTGTTTTCCTCTGACCATGAGAGCCACCAGAAGCTCCTTTTGGATTTCTTTCATATTGTGCAGGCACATGGCATCATGCTTTCCGAAAAGAAAAGCAGCATAGGCAAGGAATCTATTGACTTTCTTGGCATGGTGATTAAAGATGGCCAGTATCAGCCTGGTCCCCACATTGCAGTTGAATTATTAAAGTTTCCGGACACAAATCTCAATCGAAAGCAGATACAACAATTTCTTGGGATTGTCAACTATGTCCGTGACTTTATCCCCAAAGTTGCAGTTCACACCAGTCAGCTATCCCACATGCTCAAAAAGCAGTGCCCTCCATGGGGCCCAGCTCAGACAGAAGCTGTCAAGCAGCTAAAGGTGATAGCTCAATCACCTCCTCCACTCCGAATTCCCACACATGGACAACGCATCCTCCAGACTGATGCCAGCGATGATTATTGGAGTGCTATTCTTCTTGAAGACATTGATGGCGTGCGTCATTTCTGTGCACATGCAAGCGGCCAATTCAAAGACTCTGAAAAGAACTACCATGTGATCTATAAGGAAATTCTCGCAGTCAAATATGGGATTAAAAAGTTTGAATTTCATCTCATCAGCCACAAATTCCTCATCAACATGGATAATTCTTCTTTTCCCCGAATCTTTGACTTCAAGAACAAATTGCTACCTGACAAGCAATTACTCAGCCTCAAAACTTGGTTTGCTAAGTATGATTTCACTGTTCAACATATCAAAGGCAACCAAAATCTCATTCCAGACTTCCTCACCCGTCCATCTATAAATAAACTTGCTCTCATCTCTTCAATTCACACCATTCCAGTTATAGCCATGAATCGCCAGCTTCCCTTCAAGGCTCTTAACCAGAGAAATTTCCCCATGAACATTTCTTTCCAATCAGCCTCCCAATTACAAGATTTTGCAAAGAAGTTTCTCTATCGGTATTTCTTTAATGTCCAAACTAAAAACCCTGACCGATTTCCTACCCTTTGCATGGAACACTTATTTCTCACAGGCCTCACTCTGTCCTCCCTCACAATCTCTGAAGATGAGCTTTGGTACATGTGGTGTCTCACCACCTTGTATGCCACAAAGCTAATTTTTCCCATTAAACCAGTCCTGACTCACCTTACCACTCCAGAGTTCTCCCCAGACCTCTTATGGACTCTCTTTGAATGGTATTCTCCCCTCACTTGGTGGCGCCAGCAACTCCAACAATTGTCTACCTTTCACGGCCTAGACAAAATGCCCGAACAAGAAGCCAACATGTGGACCACAGCTTTCATTGTCCACAGGCCATATTTTCAACATCCAGAAACAAGAGATTACTGGACCCAGGACATGGCATATGAATGGAAAACTTACTCTCATCCATATACCTTCATCCATGATACCACAGTTACTTCAGCCCTCAAAGCCTACCTCATGGAACTCAACAATGTTCCTCCACCTGCTACAAATATTCACCACACCTCCATTGGACCATCACACACCCTTGAAATCATCCCAAAAACACAAGGCTGTACTCCAGGCTCAAGTTCAAGTCCTAAGGGCATTCTTGTTATGGAACAACGTCCTGACTACACAAATGTCTTATTCCAAGACGCTCAGGACCCATGGGAAGACTTTCAGTCTCTCCTCCCTGCTGATACTCCCCATTCTTCTTTCCAACCCATATCTGAAGCTGATGAAGACAAGTTTTTACAAGCCGAGGAGTATCTTGACAAGCGACAACGACGTCGACACAAGCGACAATATGAAAAGGACACAGGAGACGTGTCACCAAGGCGTTATCCGTCCACGCCATAATATCACTTTGTCGCTTTCCCTCCACTTTTCATGCAACACATGTGTTCAAAGTCTTTGTCGGTCTACTTTATTTTTAGTCTTTCTAGGCATGCTTTGTCTTAATAAAAGTCTCTGTCGGCATGCTTTCCCTTTATTAAGAGTCTATGTCGGTATACTTGACTTTTGTCAAGAGTCCATGTAAGTATGCTATGCTTTGCTTTCCCTTTCGTGCTTGTCTTTTGTAAAAGTCATGATTGGCTTACTTTCCAAAAAAGTGTGCTACGTGTCATGATCATTCGAGAGGTCCTGTTCTCAATGATCCTCTATATCAAGCACCTTTGATCTCAGTTGTAAGGGAGCCAATTTTGAAAATAAAAGCTTAAGTTTCTTAAACATGTTTCCCTAAATCTCTCTCTCTCTTCTAGGGTTCAAAGAAATTAGTTAAGTTACAACTGATACGCTCACCTCCATTTCAAATCTGAGTATGCTCTGCACTTGCCTCGCTTGAGGATCCTGTGCATCAGAAAGGTCCTGTTTTATCCCCCAAAACCGATTTTTATCCAACAAAATTGTTTTCTCACAACGTTCACCCTTTTTAAAGGCCATGAGTGCCGTGTTCTCGGGTGGTATTGTGAAAAACCCTTTTCGGATTTGGTATTTGGGAGATAAGTGTATATCGGCTGAAACAACGCCACGTACAACTAACCCACCAAAAGAAAATTAGAAATAATGTGGAAAGGACCTCACCTCACTCCCTTACGTGTTTCACTCAAGAAAATGACTCACTCAATTCCACTCGTGTTTCGCTCAAATTAATTGGCTTTTACCCTCTAATACACTCACACTTTCTTGCCTTTTTCCACTCGTAGTAATTCTCAATCAGTTCTTATCAAACTAATCAAACCAATATCATGATTTCATACTAGATGCCACATCAAAGATAAAGTATGTAGGATGATAATTGATGGTGGAAGTTGTACTAATGTAGCTAGCACTAGTTTAGTTGAAAAATTGAATTTAAAAACCTTGAAACATCATAGGCCATATAAGCTCCAATGGCTGAATGATTGTGGGGAAGTTAAAGTAAATAAAAAAGTACTAGTTTCATTCTCTATTGGGAGATACAAGGATGAGGTTCTATGTGATGTAGTGCCCATGCATGTTGGACACATTCTTTTGGGGAGACCTTGGCAATATAATAGGCGAGTGACACATGATGGTTACTTAAATAGATATTCTTTTGTAATGAATAAAAAGGAAATGTATGAGGATCAAATGTCAATACAAAAAGAGAGTGATACAAAAAAAGAAAATGAGAGTACAAAAGAAGGAGAGATTGAGAGAAAAGCAAGTGGAAAGATAGGAAAAAAATATTATTGAGAGAAAAGAGAGGCAACAAGTGAACTTGTTTGCAAAAGAGAGAGAGGTTAAGACGGCTTTCTTTTGAAAACAGCCTATCATTGTACTTTTGTGCAAAGAGGCTTGTTTGCGTACTAATGAGCTTAACTCTTCTTTGCCTAGTGCTATTGTGACTCTTTTACAAGACTTTGAAGATGTGTTTCCAAATGAAATTCCTAATGGTTTGCCACTTATTAGGGGAATTGAGGAATAAATAGAGTTTGTCCCTAGAGCTACCATTCCTAATCGAACCGCATATCGAAGTAACCCTAAGGAGACAAAGAAGCTTCAAAGGCAGGTTGAAGAACTCTTGGCAAAGGGATATGTGAGGGAGAGCATGAGTCCATGTGCGGTACAAGTTCTACTAGTGCCCAAAAAGGATGGAACATGGAGAATGTGTGTTGACTGTCGTGTAATCAATAAAATCACTGTAAAGTATAGACATCCTATTCCTAGACTTGATAATATGCTTGATGAATTGTATGGTTCTTGTGTGTTTAGTAAAATTGATCTTAAAAGTGGATATCATCATATTAGGATTAGAGAGGGAGATTAGTGGAAAACTGCCTTTAAAACAAAATATGATTTATATGAGTGGTTAGTGATGCCATTTGGGTTATCTAATGCAACTAGCACTTTTATGAGGTTAATGAACCATGTTTTTCATGCTTTTATTGGTAAATTTGTAGTTGTCTATTTTGATTATGAACACATTGAACATTTGCAAAGTGTATTGACTGTTTTAACGAAGGAAAAGTTGTATGCTAATTTGAAGAAGTGTTTCTTTTGTACAAATCAGATTGTTTTTCTTGGTTATGTTGTAAGTGCTAAAGGAATTGAGGTTGATGAAGAGAAGGTAAAGGCTATTAAAGAGTGGCCTACACCTAAAAGTGTAAGTGAGATAAGAAGTTTTCATGGTTTGGCTAGTTTTAATAGAAGATTTGTGAAAGCTTTTAGCACCCTTGCTGCACCATTAACTGAAATTGTCAAGAAACATGTGGGATTTAAGTGGGGTAGTGAACAAGAAAGGGCATTTAATCTAATCAAGGAGAAATTAGTTTCAACACCATTATTTGCTTTTTGAAATTGAGTGTGATGCTTCATGTATAGGTATTAGAGCTGTTTTGATGCAAGGACGGCATCCAATTGCCTATTTTAGTGAGAAATTGAGCGGAGCAGCCCTAAACTATCCTACCTATGAAAAGGAGATGTATGCATTAGTGAGAGCATTGGAAGCTTGACAACATTATCTTCTACCTAAAGAGTTTTTATACACACTAATCATGAGTCCTTGAAGCATTTGAAAGGACAAGGTAAGTTACATAAGAGACATACCAATTGGGTTGAATTTATTGAGCCATTTCCTTATGTGATCAAATATAAAACAAGGCAAGGAGAATGTGGTGGCTGATGCATTATCTAGAAGGTATGCACTTATCTCTACATTAAACGTAAAGTTGTTAGGATTTGAGTACATTAAAGAATTATATGTTAATGATCCTACTTTTTCCTAATGTGTTTAATGCTTGTGAGAAAGTTTCATTCGGTAAGTTCTATAGGTATGATGGGTTCTTATTTAGAGAAAATAAATTATGTGTGCCTAGTAGTTCTTTGCGTGAATTACTTGTGCGTGAAGTTCATGGGGGAGGTTTAATCGGACATTTTGGCATTGCAAAGACTTTAGATGTTTTAAAAGAACACTTCTTTTGGCCACATATGAAACGTGATGTTGAAAGAATATGTGAAAAGTGTGGCCACAATCCATGGCCACACTTCTTTTCTGATCTCAGCTTTTTTTTATTGAACTCTGGACCCCAAATGTGGTTGTTGATCATTCGTCGGAGATCGGTGTCGAGTTCGGAGATCCGATCTTGGAGGATATACATCTGATCAAGACGACTGCTTATGGAATCAACTTTAGTTTCAGTCTAAGAGACGTGACTGGCAACACGATCAATCTTCTTACCGAGTTGCTGAAGAGTTTGATTCTGAGCACTGGCGTTTTTGGTTTGCCAGTTTAAAATAGCTTCATACTGTTTTGGCTCTTCAGGTTGCCCAGAGGCTGTAACTGGAGATTGGACAAAGGGTTTGAAGGTAACTCGGGTTTGTGTGTCTGTTTGTTTTTCAAGTGGAGGAAAAGATTCCTCATAGGAGTGGCTTGAAAACATAAGGCAAGATCTGATTGGATGGATAGGAGGTTTGGGATCTGGTGGAGGTTGTGGAGGATTTGCAAGATGATGGTGGATAAGAAGATTTTTTCTTCTTTTTTTCTTTCTCCGCATAACTTCCAATTCGTCATCAATATCCGTATCATCCAAAGCAAGGACAATCTAGATTACACATATGGGCTTCAGGAACATCCCTTATGAAATGACCATTGATTTTTAAACCCTTCGAAGGAAAAACCATGAATAGGAAGTTTCTTTTCTTGACCAGTTTGAACTGTTGTGATCATAGCAGTATAGGAAAGCTGTGGACTGTCTGAAACAGGCTTGGTGTCAGGAGTTTGAAAAGACAGTTTGACTTGACCATTTGGTCGTCTGTCAAATGTGGCTTCTGTGGTTTGTATTGGTTTAGAATTTTGGTGAAAGTGCTCATAGTTGGTTAGCCATTCAAGAGGCATGAGTTTGAGCAATTCTTGTTTCTGGATTTGTTTGGGGATTTGAATGATGGTTGGAATTGTGTCTGTGTCAGCTAATATCATCAAGGCATTAGAAGTAGTGTATGGTGTGGGAAGATCTAGTGCATGATTTTGTAATTGATACACTATTTGGTGATGGAGGGTTGCAATCTTTGATGTGGGCGTTTGTTCTGCTCCTTGGAGCTGGATCTGGACCTTAAGAGTTGTTGGAAGGTTAGGGTCTTCAAGAGAGAGGTTAAAATTTGGGTAAAAGGTTAATAAGACACTGCCAGCAAAGAGGGTTGTCAGAACGGTTCCTACAACAACGTGTTGGTACTGTTTGAACCTAGTGTCTATGAGAGAAATTCTAGCTGTGACAGGTAAGCCTTTTCTGCCATGAAGAGTGAGAATTAAGCGTACACCTCCAAGATAGAGGTGTGTGTACCCTTCTCGTTTCCAGTTGGCGACGAGATCCGAGGGTATTTCCATAGTGACATATTGTTTACTCTGAGAGGTTTGTAAAGCACACTGAGCTAGTCTAGATGACTGGATGTATTCTTTTGGGATTGGTCTTTTAGTGGAAATCAAAGTTCGGATACTTCTAGTGAAAGAAGTTTTCTATCTGTAGAGATTGTAATGACTCATGATGGGAAATTGGGACTCATTGATTTGAGCATATTCTGGAATATAGGAATATTCAACAAGATTCTCAATTTTGGAGGCTATGTGCTTAGAACATGATTTGGGAAGAGATAGAGTAGAAGAAAGAGAGATATGGGATGAAGATGATGAAGGAAATGAAGTTGATGTTGTATTTGTTTCCATGGTTGAGGAGGTCTTCTTCTAGGAGATCAAATAAGATTATTCAAATTACTAATGATACCACCTCAGCAAGAAGTGTGGCTCTGATACCAGTGGGTAGTTGTACGTGGCGTTGTTACACCAGATCTATAACAGAACGAAGTCTGTTCTTAGGGCCAGTATCCCGCAAGTTCTGGTTTCCAGCCGATATACACTTATCCATTTAATACCAAATCCAAAATCATAGTTGAAAATAGTTTTTCACGATACCACCCGAAAACTCGGCACTCAGGGCCTTCAAAGAGGGTGAACGTTGTGAGAAAATACCGCCATTTTGGAGGATAAAACAGGACCTTTCTGATGCACACGATCCTTAGGCTTAAGGCAAGTGCAGAGCATACTCAGTTTAGAAAATTTGGAGGTGAGCGTATCATTATTAATCTAAATAATTGCTTTGATTCCTAGAAGAGAGAGAGAGTTTTAGGGAAACATAATGTATAGAACTGGAGGTACTATTTATAGAAAATCATTAAGAACATGACCTCTCGAATGATTCTAAAGTAAAGCACACCAATAAAGACATTTACAAAAGTAAAGCACGCCGACAAGGACTTTAACGAAAGTAAAGCATACTGACAAGGACTTTAACAAAAGGAAAGCATACCGACAAGGACTTTAACAAGCATATCGACAAGGACTTGAACAAAAGTAAAGCACACTGACAAGGACTTTAACAAAAGACAAACGGGAGTCACATGGATAGGTGTATCAAAAGCTTGTTCATAAGTCGTTATCATGGAGTGGATGGATAACGAGATGGTGAGACGTCTCCTGTGTCTTTTTCATATTGTCGTTTGTGCCGACGGATTTGTCGTTGGTCGAGGTATACTTCAGTTTGTTGGTATGTAGATGCAGCAGGAGAGTCTGGAGTGGTGACAGTATAATGGGGATTTTCAGTATGGAGAAGGGACTGAAAATCTTCCCATGGATCCTGAGTATCTTGGAATAAGACATTGGTGTAGTCAGGACGTTGTTCCATGACAAGGATACCTTGAGGGCTTGAACTTGAACCTGGAGTACAACCTTGTGTTTTGGTAATAATTTCAAGAGTGTGTGATGGTCCAATAGAGGTGTGGTGAATGTTTGTGGCCGGGGAAGGAACATTGTTTAGTTCCATAAGGTAGGCTTTGAGAACAGAAGTAACAAATGTGTCATGAATGAGGGTATATGGATAAGGATAAGTTCTCCATTCGTATGCCATGTCTTGTGTCCAGTAGTCCCGTGTTTCTGGGTGCTGGGAGTAAGGCATGTGGACAATGAAGATTGTAATCCACATGTTAGCTTCTTGTTCTGGCATTTTGTCTAATCTTTGAAGAATTCTTTTTGCTCACAGATTTTATCAAGAGATAGCATGGCCATTTGAAAAATCTTTCCCAAAGAGATATTAGCTATGCTCATATTAGTGGCTGTAAGTTTTCTTTGAAGATCTGGTTGTAATTCAGAAGGAATAGAGGCTATGAAGACATGTTTAAGAGATGGCTTATTGAATCCATTCAGCTTGTAAAATAGAATACTCATTCTTTTGTAATGAGCATCTAGAAGGTGCCTTTTGAGTGAACAACACTTCATCTAGTAATAGTCTTCCCTGTCTGCATCAGTGGAAGCAGTTTTTTCACCGATGAATTGTTCATGAATAATATTGAGGGCAGTTCCAATCGAGGATTCCATGAATTGGATATGTCTGTATTCTCCTAAGCTTTCTAGCCAGTCTCGTAGAGAACCCGTGGATCGGGCCATGAATTCACGAAGAACGGCTTGGGGTTGAGCATTAGGTTTAGTACCTTGGAGATCAATCCATGCAGCAAATTCTTGAAGTCTGGCAGACCATTTGTGACGAGGAATGTCATCAAATGTAAACCAAGATGCTAAAGATGGTTTTGTTGGGTGTTCATGAACTGGTGGTGGCATTGGGTCTGTTTGAGATGCTTGATCAGAAGGATGATCTTCAACAATAGGTGTTGAAGTAGAAGCACCTGGATCTGCAGTTTCAGTGGCCATTAATATGCCTGTAATGTCAGCATATTCGGACTCAGAGTCTGTTGAGGTTCCTCATAAGTTGAAGAAGAAATGCCTGAAATACCTGAATCTTCTGCCACAAACCAACCCCCTCCAGCTCAAGCCCAAACCGGTCCAACCAGTCAAAAATCGTCAAATGGTCCATGGTTCACATTTGATGATCTTCCGTCTTCTAAATGGCGTGACCGACTGAATGAAATGTCTGCCTAGATTGACCTACAAATGCTAAGGCCAGGAGCCGCAACTCAATCAGTCCTTAGAGAATTTGCTACTCGTTTTACGGGTGCCCTAAGAGATTGGTTTGATTCTTTAGGCCAATACAGACAATTACAGTTTGTTCAATTACCAGAAGTCTCAAGTGCCCTTGCGGTTATCCATGATCAATTCCTTGGAGACCTCTCTGCAATTTTTGAAGCTGCACGACGAGACTATCTCAACATGAAATGCTGCTCACTCAATGCTAAGGATCTTGACTTCCATTATAAACGAATGTCCCTGCTGTTCTATAAGCTTAATGGATTCAATGAGTCGACATTAAAGCATGTCTTTCTGGCTTCCTTTCCAGAAGAACTCCAACCAGACATACAGAGGCAACTCACCGCATCCAATCTTGTCCTTGACAACATCTCTCTTGGCAAAATCTTCCAGCTTGCCAAAACTTGTCTTACCAAACTCTGCAAGCAGAAAAATTTTTCAAAGAACTGTTGAAAGATAAAGAACCATTTAGGAGTGCTTGCAAAAAGCCTTACTTGCAGATCAAATGCAAACAGAAGAAGGATTGTGATTGCAGTCCTAAAAAGAAAAGGCATTTTCGAAAATTCAAAAATCCAGAATTTTCATCCAAACCCCGCAGGACCAGAAAGCCCTACAGATTCTTCAGAAAGAAGTCATCTTCTTCCAGAGAATTTAAATAGAGAAAATTAAGCAGATATTTCATTTGCAAGAGAAAAGGTCATTATGCCAAAGATGTCCCAACAAAAGGGAAAAATCTATTCGGCTAGTTGAGCATCTTCAAGCCACTACAGATTACTCCCCAGAAAAGGACGAACTGGAATTCTATTTCTCTGAACAAGATGAACCCAATGATGAAACCGTGTGCGCACTGCAGAACTCCTCTGATGACTCAGACAGTGATCAGTCCCAAGTGATTTTCCACTAACAGTTAATGTCTCTTGATACTACTGTTCCTACTACTGTTCCTATACCTTCCATCAAACTCCAGATCTTGCCCTCAAAATTCCAAAGGCCCGTTCCAGCAATTGGTCTCATAGACACTGGCACCCAATGCAGCATGTTAAACCCACATATTCTTCCACCAGAATACTGGACAGAGTATGAAGAGCATTTCAAAGCCGTTAATGGCAAACTGTTCACCACCTCTTTGATTACCAAGAAACCTATTGGTATTCAAATTTTCCCAAATTGTGTCATTTGGACCAAGGTTATCGATTCAACAACCCTTCCTAATAAGGATATCTTGTTAGGCTTTGACATCCTTCACCAGATCAAACACCTCCAAATCATTCCCACTGGAATTCGAGTCAAGTCTCTGTTCAAACCTTTCACAGACATTCTGAAACTCTACAATCTGTCTGAAACCCCCCAGTCCTACCAGGATATTTCAACCAAACTCTTGAGTTTCTGTCTAGAATCCCATTATGAGTTCACCCATCCAAACCCATTGTGAAAAAATAAGTCTTTCTTCATTAAGTTACCTTTCAAACTAAATGAAGACACCCGACCAAAGCTACTAATCCAGGAATGAGTCCTTCTGACTTACTCCTAAGCCAACAGGAATGTTCACAATTGTTAGCCCAAGGTCTAATCGAGCCCACGAATTCTCAATGGGCTTGCCAAGCCTTTTATGTTGAAAAGCATTCTGAAATTGTCCGAGGAAAGAAACGCTTAGTCATTGACTATCAGCCACTAAATATGTTTTTGCAAGATGACAAGTTTCCTTTGCCACGACGACAAAGCATGTTTACTTTTCTAAAAAATGACCAGATCTTTTCAAAATTTGATTTAAAATCAGGCATTGAACCCTCTGAACGTTACAAAACTGCCTTTTGTATCTCAAATGCCCATTTCCAATGGACAGTCCTACCCTTCGGCCTCAAAATTGCCCCATCTATTTTTCAAAAATCCATGGTTAAAATCTTTCAGCCTATCCTGCATCATGCATTGATTTACATTGATGATATCTTGCTTTTTTCAAGATCACATGATGAACATCGCCAGCTGTTAACTCAATTCTATGATATTGTCCAAAGTCATGGAATCATGTTATCGGCCAAGAAAAGCACCATTGCTACAGATAATATTGAATTTCTTGGTATGATCATAAAAAATGGCCATTATCAGCCAGGAAAGCACATTGCCCAAGAGTTGCTTCACTTTCCAGATCAGCAATTTTCCAAAAAGCAAGTTCAACAGTTTCTCGGCATTATCAATTACATTCGTGATTTCATCCCACATGTGGATAGCTACACTCATCACCTCTCGACTTTATTGAAAAAGAAGCCCCCAGAGTGGAATGCTGACCACACCACTACTGTTACTATATTAAAGCAAATTGCGCAAAATCCGCCTCCTTTAAAGTTGATTACTGATGGAAAGCGCATACTGCAAACAAACGCGAGTGATGAATCATGGGGTGTCATCCTCCTCGAAGAAATCAATGGAAAAGAAAATTTTATCGCTTACGCTAGTGGACAATTTTCTGGCACACAGAAGCATTATCATAGCGTGTTCAAAGAAATTTTAGCGATAAAGAATGGCATCAAAAAGTTTGAGTATCATCTAATTGGCCACCACTTTGTTATCCGAATGGACAGTTCAGCCTTCCCCAATATCCTCAATTTCAAAGGTAAAACTGCTCCCGAAAATCTGTTACTCAGGTTAAAAGATTGGTTTTCCAAATACGATTTTTCGGTTAAGCATATAAAGGGGTCCCAGAACCTCATCCCTTATATGCTCTCCAGACTCTCAAAACCAGAAAAACCTCTCACCCCGTTTTCCACAACATACCACTTTCCGAACATCTCCATGGCTACATCACTACCCCCAGAAGCTCTCACCAAGAAAACTTTTCCCCTTGACAAAACCTTCTCCTCTGTCTTTGCCATCCAAGAATTTGCAAGAAAAGCTGTTTTTCGCTTTTTCATGAAAGCCTACCTTCTAGCAGACTCATTTCCATTTTCCACCTTCCACTCAGAAAATCTGTTCCTCGCAGGTTTAACCCTTGACCCATCCAGAGAAATCACTTAAGATGAGTTATGGTACATTTGGTGCCTAACTGTTCTTTATGCAACCAAGCTAATCTTACCAATTACTCCCACTTTGGAACATCTCCTTAATCCCGACAAAGCCACTTCTCTTACCTGGACATTACTTTAATGGTTTTCCCCCATACCATGGTGGAGAAAGAAGCTACAGCAACTGTCAGAGATTTACAATCTTGAACGTATGCCTGCCTCAGAAGCACAACTGTTTACCTCAGTATTCATCATCCATAGGCCATACTTACAGCATCCCAATACAAACCTCTTCTGGTCTCAAGACCAAGTATATGAATGGTTTACAGCACCTCACCCAGCCATCATTGACAATGAAATCCAATCCACCTTGCATAACTACCTTTGTCAATTAAACCACCAAACTCCGCCGCACCGGGATATCTTTCACATCTCCTTAGGTCCACAACATTACCTCATCATGATCCCCACTCCATCCGTCATATCCAAACCAAAGTCCACCGAAATTATCATCAAAGAAGAAAAACCAGACCACACTGACTTCCTTTACCAAGACTCCCAAGACCCATGGGAAGAATTTCTTCCTTTAAGTCAACATGTTCAACAGTTTCCCCAGCTGTCCATACATGAACCAGGCTCATCATCACAACCATCCCAACCTTCCAAAGCAGACAAGGCCACTCAGACACCAAGCTCTACGCCAGGCTATAGACGAGATTGCCCTTATCCACCTTGCCATGGTCCCCGCTGTAAGCATCCAAAGCTCTCCAAAACCTTTTTCCCACCAACCTCTCGTGACACTGACCCCGATGAAACCGACAATTCATCTGAAGACGACTACATGAATCTCCGCTCTCCCTAAAGTAGTTTGTCTTGTTGCAATAATTGTGTTTCGCTTTATGCTTTTGTCTTGTATAATTATTAAAGTTTGCTTTTACTTTAAGCTTTACTTTTGTCAAAGTCATGCTTTAATTATTAAAGCCCACTTTGTCGCTTTGTAATAATTAAAGTTGTGTCATGATGTATCTTTTACTTTTTGCTTTTGTAAAAGATAGGGGTCCTGCCCTATCTTCTCGAGAATTCTCCTATATAAAGAGTTCTCCCCTCGATTGTAAGATAGAGAAGTTTTCGAAGAAATAAACTCTTGTGTGTTTTCCATAAGCTATGAATTTCTAAACTCTCTTCTCTCTCTGCAAATGAAGTTCTAAAGAAAGAAAAAAGAATAAAGAACAAATTTGTTCATTTTGAAAACTTAAGGGAGTATGCTTTGTACTTGCCTTTTGTAAGGAGCCTGTGCATCAGAAAACTTATGATAATTTCTTAAAAGGTTTGGTACCATGTTTTAAAGGCTAAGAAAAGTCTGTTTTGGGTTATATAACCTTAAAGAAAGCATTTTGAGTTTTGATCTCAGGGGTATATCGGGTGGAAACCCGAACTTGCGGACTACAGGTCCAAAGTACAGTTTTAACTGTTGTAGTTCTGGTATAACAACGCCACGTATCCTTCGCTTCACCATCTCTGCGCTTATTTTTGGGAAAAGTAAACATGCTTTGTCGTCGTGGCAAGGGAAACTTGTCATCTTGCCAAAACTTGTCTTGCTGTCTGCGAGCAGAAACAATTTTTTAAAGAATTGTTGAAAGATAAAGAACCATTTAGGAATTAGATGGGTTTGATCCAACAATTGTTTCTGGCTCAGAGGAGTCAGAAGAATGGTTTCGGACAAGATGATTCTGGACAGTATGATAATGATACTGATCCATTGGGTTTTTATCTTTCTTAAGAGGCTCTGGAATGTCTTGTGGTAAATCTTCTGGTGGTATAGTGGAAGTAGAGGAAGATGAAGGGACCTTTGGCTGTGGTTCTGAAATTTTGACTTTGGATTTTGATTTTCTGGGTGAAGATGGTTGAGGAGTCGGTTGAAGGTGCGAGAACCCAAAAGACTGATTATAAACAGGTTCGTGAGGTCTGGATGGTGTGTAGAAAGGTGTATAGGTTTCAAAGAACGGAGGAGATACTGGTGTTGGTTGTGGTTGAGTAAAAAGGGAAGGTCGAGTCTTTTCAGCATCAATTCTTGTCAATTCGGCTTTGAGTTTTCTGATCTTAGCTTTTTTTTATTGAACTCTGGACCCCAAATGTGGTTGTTGATCATTCGTAGGAGATCGGTGTCGAGTTCGGAGATCCGATCTTGGAGATGGATATACATTTGATCAAGACGACTGCTTATGGAATCAACTTTAGTTTCAGTCTGAGAGACATGACTGGCAACACGATCAATCTTCTTACCGAGTTGCTGAAGAGTTTGATTCTGAGCACTGGCGTTTTTTATTCTGTTGAGATGTGTGTCTGGAAACTTTAATAATTCAACTGCAATGTGTGGACCAGGCTGATATTGGCCGTCTTTAATCACCATGCCAAGAAAGTCAATTGATTCCTTTCCTATGCTGCTTTTCTTTTGGGAAAGCATGAAGCCATGTGCCTGCACAATGTGAAAGAAATCCAAAAGGAGCTTCTAGTGGCTCTCATGGTCAGAGGAAAACAACAAAATATCATCAATGTAGACCAATGCATGATGAAGAATAGGACTAAAGATTTTTGTCATGGCTTTTTGAAATAAGGAGGGAGCGACTTTAAGACCAAAAGGCATAACAATCCATTGATAATGGGCATTAGGGATGCAGAGGGCAGTTTTGTGACGGTCAACTGGTGAAATACCAAGTTGCCAAAAACCAGCTTTCAGGGATTGTATAACCCTCTGCCCATACCTAGTGAACCTTGGGTTGATATTTCTATGGACTTTATTTTGGGTTTACCTAGGTCAAAAAGAGGAAAGGATTTTATTTTTGTTGTTGATAGGTTTTCAAAGATGGCACATTTCATTCCATGTCACAAAACAGATGATGCAACAAACACAACTAATTTGTTTTTCAAAGAAATAGTCAGATTGCATGGAGTACCAAGGAGCATAGTTTCATGTCCAGATGCTAAGTTCTGGAGCCACTTTTGGAAAACTTTGTGGGGTAAGTTGGGTACTAAACTTTTATTTTCTACTACTTGTCATCCACAAACTGATGGACAAACTGAGGTTGTAAATAGAACTTTATCCACTATGTTGTGTGCCACTATTCAAAAGAATTTGAAAACTTGAGAAGAATGTTTGCCACATGTTGAATTTGCTAACAATAGAACTATCCATTCAGCTACTAAATTTTCACCATTTGAGATTGTATATGGTTTTACTCCATTAACTCCTTTGGATTTATTACCTTTACTATTGATGAGCATGTTAGTATGGATGGTAAAAAGAAAGCTGAATTTGTTAAGCAATTGCATGAGAGAACGCGACAACACATAGAAAAGAGAACTGAATAATTTGCTACTCAAGCCAACAAAGGACGTAGCAAGTGGTTTTTCAGCCTGGAGATTGGGTTTGGGTGCATATGAGAAAGTAGAGGTTCCCAGAACAGGCATTCCAAGTTGCTTCCAAGGGGAGATGGTCCATTTCAAGTGGTTGCATGGATCAATGACAATGCCTACAAATTAGATCTTCCTGGTGAGTATAATGTAAGTGCTACTTTAATGTTTCTGATCTTTCTCCTTTCGATGTAAGTGAAGATTCGAGGACGAATCCTTTTGAAGAGAGAGGGAATGATGAGAACCATCAAGGAAATATCATTAAAGCTTCAAGTGATTCTTTGCACATTCATGGAGGCCCAATTACAAGAGCTAGAGCAAAAAAGATGCAAGCTACTTTAAATGGATTAATTGAGAAAATGTGGACTGAAAATACAATTCAAGATGCAAGACATCATGAATTGGGCTTAGAGAAAAGACAAGGCATTGTTGGCATTATTCAAGCTATTGGGCAGCCAAATACACAATTTGGATCCAATGCAGAAAGGGAAAATTCGAATTAAAACTGGTATTGATTGAGCCATAACTAATGTACAAGCTATATATCGTTGGAAAGATAATTAAGTTAACTTTCCAATGCAATTTACAGAGTTGGATTTCGTGTTCTCTAGGAGTTATGACCAATTTATTACAGTTTGTTCAAGCTTGGGAATTCCAACGACTCCTTTGTTTATTCAACTTCATTTATTTGTTTTGTTTTAAGTTTGTCAATGCATTAGCTAAGCTACCATTGATGATGGTGGGCTAGCATTATGTTTGTTAATGATAGCATTAATTATAGTAGGCTAGCATTAAGTTTGTCAATGACTAACATTAATAATGGTGGGTTGGTGAAGACTTTTGAAGCACCCTTTGACAAACCTATGCTTGAAGGGTTATTCCAATACTTCTATTTTTATTTTTAGGATCTTGGGTTTCTTTTAGCCTATTTAAACTCGGCAACCTTGCTACGTAAGACAATTTAGAGATTAATGTTATTTGAATTTGAAAGAACTATTCTTTCTTTGGTTCTTTTGAGAACTAGTGAACTTATTAAGAATTTGCATTCTTGTGGCATTCCAAATCTAGACTTATCACTCACCTTCTCATCTACATCTTGAGTGCGACATCAATATCATTATCTATACTTCTGATTCGCGTTTTCTTAAGCATTGGGTCAATGTTTTGTTTGTCTTAAATCTGTTTAGAGCTTTTTTGGGAAGTTGAAACTACAAATTAAGTGTAGGTTTTAAAGTTTCATTCGCATTAGTAGAAGATTGCATTCAATGATTACTTGAAGATAATATCGAGTTGATAATTTTTCAAGATAACTGTGAAATAGGCCAACAACCAAAACATGATTTTTTTTTTTTTTTGGGTGGAGAAGGAGGGGGGACGGAGTGGTGATATTTCCACACCTCAATTTTTGTAAATCCACCAATGTAAAAAAAAATGATAAAAAATTTATATTAACCAATTAAATCCTCATTAGTTATTCAAACTTTGTCACAAAAACACGTTTTGGACAATTTGTTCACTTTTTGTTAGAGGATAAAAAAGTTAAATTAAATTCTAAGTAACATTGGTGATCAACGATAGATCAAGAGATTTATGTAAAAAATTAGATAAAATTGATCAATTGTTTAAACTTTTTGTTTGTTTTAAATTTTAAAAAATAAAGACATTTTCTAAATTATTTTTTAAATGGGATGAATTTACACAGTGTGTGATGGAAATGCCCCTCTATGTAAAACCTCTATATAGTTATATTAGTGGGACTGGAGAAATTTATTCTTATAAAGAGATTATAACTCAATAAAGGTATAGTACAAAAATTATTATCTTTACTTAATTATCCCTAATGCAAGTGATATAGGGGTAAATTATGTCATGTATTAATAAATTAATAAGTGAGTCAAATTCAATGTATAGACATTAATAAATTAATTAGTAAGTCAAATTCAATGGATAGATATTAATAAAAAATATATATAGTGTCAAAAAACTAATACAAATATCAATGTATTGTTGGAATATGTAAACTAATCTTAAAATCCTAAATTTTAAATTCTTATCAATTATCTTAATTTATATTCTCTCTCTCTCTCTCTCTCTCTATATATATATATATATAGCATATCTATATATATATATAAAGCTAGGACTTGAGGAGGTGATGTGGCATCACCATTTTGCTTCTTTGTATATTCTCTATTATCTAATAAATAGAGATTTTTTTTTAGATTTGGCTTTTCATCTTCTCATAATTAATTTGATTGTATTTAACTCATTTAATAAATAGTAACTTTATTAATATATATCATTCCTCATATTTTTAAATTCAACAATATGTAATCATTAATAATATTAATTATAAGTCTTTTGAAACATTTATTTATTTTATTATGCTAGCAATAACTTTAGTGGCATAAAATACATGAATTAATCTATATATCTATATCTATCTATCTATCTATCTATATATATATATATATAAAGTTGGGACTACAAGAGGTGATGTGGCATCACCATTTTGCTTCTTTGTATATTCTCTATTATCTAATAAATAGAGATTTTTTTTTAGATTTGGCTTTTCATCTTCTCATAATTAATTTGATTGTATTTAACTCATTTAATAAATAGTGACTTTATTAATATATATCATTCTTCATCTTTTTATATTTTCTATTATCTAAAATATCTAAAATATTGGTGGATATTCTTTGTAATTTTTTTTCTCTTTCTATTTAAATTCAACAATATGTAATCATTAATAATATTAATTATAAGTCTTTTGAAACATTTATTTATTTTATTATGCTAGCAATTAAACTTTAGTGGCATAAAATACATGAATTAATCTATATATATATATATAAAGTTGGGACTACAAGAGCTAATGTGGCATCACCATTTCTCATCTATATATCTATTATCTAATAATTTATTTATTTTGTATATTCTCTATTAATTTGATTGTATTAATATCTAATAAATAGAGAATTTTATTTGACTACTATTTGTATATTCTCTATTATCTAATAAATAGAGATTTTTTTTAGATTTGGCTTTTCATCTTCTCATAATTAATTTGATTGTATTTAACTCATTTAATAAATAGTAACTTTATTAATATATATCATTCCTCATCTTTTTATATTTTCTATTATCTAAAATATCTAAAATATTGGTGGATATTCTTTGTAATTTTTTTCTCTTTCTATTTAAATTCAACAATATGTAATCATTAATAATATTAATTATAAGTCTTTTGAAACATTTATTTATTTTATTATGCTAGCAATTAAACTTTAGTGGCATAAAATACATGAATTAATCTATATATCTATATCTATATCTATATCTATATCTATATCTATATCTATATATATATATATATAAAAAGTTGGAACTATAAGAGGTGATGTGGCATCACCATTTCTCATCATTTCATATTCTCTATTATCTAATAAATTGGTTTAAATTAAAAAATAATTACATTATAAAATATTAAAATAGAAAATAATTATTAGATTATAAATTATTACATATCTTTTCCTCTTTCTATTTAAATTCAACAATATGTAACCATTAATAATAATTAATTATAAGTCTTGAAACATTATTTATTTTATTATGCCAACAATTAAATTTTAGTGACTTAAAATACATCAATTAATTAATATAGGAAGGAAGGTTCATTCATCTTCTCTTAACAATACCATTATAGCCTAATTTTAATGTCATAATCCCATATTTAATTATTCAATCTTTTGTTTAGTGCCCTTTGGCTTCTTCAAACTCCGTAAACATTAAATATTTAAGATTTGTGTCATCATTATTTCTCATCTTTTTTTATTCTCTATTATCTAATATTTTAATTGAGATTAAAAAATAATTACATTACAAAATATTAAAAATCTATATCTATCTATCTATCTATCTATCTATCTATCTATATATATATATAGTTGGGACTAGAGAAGGTGATGTGGCATCACTATTTCTCATCTTCTTGTATTCTCTATTATCTAATAAATTGGTTGATATTAAAAAAATAATTACATTACAAAATATTAAAAATAAAAAATAATTATTAGATTATAAAAAATTACATGTCTCTTCCTCTTTCTATTTAAATTCCATAATATGTAACCATTAATTATAAATCTTGAAATATTTATTTATTTTATTATGCCAATAATTAAACTTTAGTGGCTTAAATATATCAATTAATTAATATAGGAAGGAATGTTCCTTCATCTTCCCTCAACAATGTCATTAGAGTCTAATTTTAATACTATAATCTCATATTTAATTATGCAACCTTTTGTTTAGTGCCTTTTGGCTTTTTCAAACTCTATAAATATTAAGTAGTTAAGATTTGTGGCATTATTATTTCTCATATTTTTATATTTTCTATTATCTAATCTATTGGTTGAGATTAAAAAATAATTACATTATAAAATATTAAAAATAGAAAATAATTAATTGATTACAAAAAATTACATGTCTCTTCCTCTTTCTATTTAAATTCAACAATATGTAACAATTAATAATAAATTAATTATAAGTTTTGAAACATTCATTTATTTTATTAAGCCAACAACTAAACTTTAGTGGTTTAAAATACATCAACTAATTAATATAGGAAGGAAGGTTCCTTCATCTTTCCTCACCAATGCCACTAGGACCTAATTTTAATGTCATAATCTCATATTTAATTATGCAACCTTTTATTTAGTGTCTTTTAGTTTCTTCAAACTCTATAAATATTAAGCATTTAAGATTTATTATGTTTGAGTTTTTTTTAATTATTTAACCAACATCCTCTTTAGAAATGTTCTTGTGTTTTTATTTTTTGACTTATTTAAATTTTTAGTATTGTGTGCTTCATGGAGTACTCTTTTCTTCATGAGTTAAACAATGATAAAGATAGTTGGATGATAAGAGTTAGACTTTGTAAGATGTGGGAGTCTGTTAATACTAAGAAAAATAGAGAGTTGATTAGTGTGAACATAATTTTTATTGATGAAAAGGTTGTGTACACTTAACTATACACATTAACATATAATTTTAATGTTAACAAAAAAATAATTAACTTTCATAAATAACATTAGTTTTATAAGGTTACGTTATCTTTAAAAAAAATAATTCATATTTTTTATCAGTTTCATCAAGTGCAAAGTAAAAAAAAAAAATAATACTAATTTTTTTTAAAGCCGCACGAAGTGCGGTTCCATTTCCTAGTATCTATATAAAGCTTGGACTTGAGGAGGTGATGTGGCATCACCATTTTGCTTCTTTGTATATTCTCTATTATCTAATAAATAGAGATTTTTTTTTAGATTTGATTTTTCATCTTCTCATAATTGTATTTGATTGTATTTAACTCATTTAATAAATAGTAACTTTATTAATATATATCATTCCTCATCTTTTTATATTTTCTATTATCTAAAATATCTAAAATATTGGTGGATATTCTTTGTAATTTTTTTTCTCTTTCTATTTAAATTCAACAATATGTAATCATTAATAATATTAATTATAAGTCTTTTGAAACATTTATTTATTTTATTATGCTAGCAATTAAACTTTAGTGGCATAAAATACATGAATTAATCTATATATCTATATCTATATATATATATATATATATAAAGTTGGGACTACAAGAGGTGATGTAGCATCACCATTTCTCATCATTTCATATTCTCTATTATCTAATAAATTGGTTTAAATTAAAAAATAATTACATTACAAAATATTAAAATAGAAAATAATTATTAGATTATAAATGATTACATATCTTTTCCTCTTTCTATTTAAATTCAACAATATGTAACCGTTAATAATAATTAATTATAAGTCTTGAAACATTCATTTAGTTTATTATGCCAACAATTAAATTTTAGTGACTTAAAATACATCAATTAATTAATATAGGAAGGAAGGTTCCTTCATCTTCTCTCAACAATACCATTAGAGCCTAATTTTAATGTCATAATCCTATATTTAATTATTCAATCTTTTGTTTAGTACCTTTTGGCTTCTTCAAACTCCATAAACATTAAATATTTAAGATTTGTGTCATCATTATTTCTCATCTTTTTTTTATTCTCTATTATCTAATATTTTGGTTGAGATTAAAAAATAATTACATTACAAAATATTATATATATCTATATATATATATATAAAGTTAGGACTTGAGGAGGTGATGTGGCATCACCATTTTGTTTCATTGTATATTCTCTATTATCTAATAAATAGAGATTTTTTTTAGATTTGTCTTTTCATCTTCTCATAATTAATTTGATTGTATTTAACTCATTTAATAAATAGTAATTTTATTAATATATATTATTCCTCATCTTTTTATGTTTTCTATTAGCAAAAATATCTAAAATATTGGTGGATATTCTTTGTATTTTTTTCTCTTTCTATTTAAATTCAACAATATGTAATCATCAATAATATTAATTATAAGTCTTTTGAAATATTTATTTATTTTATTATGCTAGCAATTAAACTTTAGTGGCATAAAATACATGAATTAATATATATATATATATATATATATATATATATATATATATATATATATATATAAAGTTGGGACTACAAGAGGTGATATGGCATCACCATTTCTCATCATTTCATATTCTCTATTATCTAATACATTGGTTGAAATTAAAAAATAATTACATTACAAAATATTAAAATAGAAAATTATTATTATATTATAAATGATTACATGTCTTTTCCTCTTTCTATTTAAATTCAAAAATATGTAACCATTAATAATAATTAATTATAAGTATTGAAACATTCATTTATTTTATTATGCCAACAATTAAATTTTAGTGGCTTAAAATACATTAATTAATTAATATAGGAAGAAAGGTTCTTTCATCTTCCCTCAACAATGCCATTAGAACCTAATTTTAATGTCATAATCTCATATTTAATTATTCAATCTTTTGTTTAGTGCCTTTTGGCTTCTTCAAACTCCATAAACATTAAATATTTAAGATTTGTGGCATCATTATTTCTCATCTTTTTTTATTCTCTATTATCTAATATATTGGTTGAGATTAAAAAATAATTACATTAAAAAATATTATATATATATATATATATATATATATATATATAAAGTTGGGACTAGAGGAGGTGATGTGACATCACTATTTCTCATCTTTTTGTATTCTCTATTATCTAATAAATTGGTTGATATTAAAAAAATAATTACATTATAAAATATTAAAAATAAAAATAATTATTAGATTATAAAAGATTACATGTCTCTTTCTCTTTCTATTTAAATTCAATAATATGTAACCATTAATAATAATTAATTATAAATCTTGAAACATTTATTTATTTTATTATGCAAACAATTAAATTTTAGTGGCTTAAATATATCAATTAATTAATATAGGAAGGAATGTTCCTTCATCTTCCCTCAATAATGCCATTAGGGTCTAATTTTAATGTCATAATCTCATATTTAATTATGCAACATTTTGTTTAGTACTTTTTGACTTCTTCAAACTCTATAAATATTAAGTAGTTAATATTTGTGGCATTATTATTTCTCATCTTTTTATATTCTCTATTATCTAATATATTGGTTGAGATTAAAAAATAATTACATTACAAAATATTAAAAATATAAAATAATTAATAGATTACAAAAGATTACATGTCTCTTCCTCTTTCTATTTAAATTCAACAATATATAACCATTAATAATAAATTAATTATAAGTTTTGAAACATTCATTTATTTTATTAAGCCAACAAATAAACTTTAGTGGTTTAAAATACATCAACTAATTAATATAGGAAGGAATGTTCCTTCCTCTTCCCTCGCCAATGCCCTATGACCTAATTTTAATGTCATAATCTTATATTTAATTATGCAACTTTTTATTTAGTATCTTTTGTCTTCTTCAAGCTCTATAAATATTAAGCATTTAAGATTTGTTATATTTAAGTTTTTTTTATTATTTAACCAACATTCTCTTTAGAAATTTTTTTTTTATTTTTTGGCTTATTTAAATTTTTAGTATTGTATGCTTCATGGAGTACTATTTTCTTCATGAGTTAAACAATGATAAAGATAGTTGGATAATAAGCGTTAGACTTTGTAAGATGTGAGAGTCTGTTAATACTAAGAAAAATGGAGAGTTGATTAGTGTGAACATAATTTTTATTGATGAAAAGGTTACAAAAAAATAATTAACTTTCATAAATAACATTAGTTTTATAAGACTGCATCATCTTTAAAAAAAATAATTCATATTTTTTATTAGTTTCATCAATTGCAAAGTAATTAAAAAATAATACTAATTTTTTTAAAACCGCACGAAGTGCGGTTCTATTTCCTAGTTGCATTATAAAACACATGCCACCGAAAGCCATACATTTCCTTCTTCCTATAGCAAATCAACCATGCCACCAAAAGATAATAAACGAACCCATTTAATCGAAAATATTCGTGTTGAATTTTGCAAAATAAAAGAATCAAACCCAAATTGGAAGCAAACAGATCTTGTGAAGTGGTTAGAAGAAACTCATGGTCTTACGGTATCACAAGCAGCAATATCAAAAACACTCAAACGATCAGTCAACCTCCTTAAAGAAGAAGTACCGTTGAACTCAAATGCAAAACGTTCAAAGAGTGTAAAGTACCCAGCAATGGAGTCTGTCCTTTATGAATGGTTTGTAGGCCATCAAGAGCATGTCAATGTAAGTGGCGAGTTGCTAAAAGAGAAGGGAAATATTTTTCTAAGGCAACTATCCCGAAGCTATCTCATTTGAATTTTCAAATGGATGGTTGGAAAAGTTCAAGCAACGACATGCAATTCATTCCTTCCGTCGTTTTGGGGAGAGTGGTTCAGTTGATATGGAGAAAATTGAGGCTAGTTTGCCACCAATAAGAGAGGAATTAGACAAATGGGCTTGGAAGGACATCTATAATATAGATGAAACTGGCTTATTTTATCGAATGCAAGCTGATAACTCTCTTGCAACAAAGTAGTTAGAGGGTCAAAAGAAAAATAAAGAGGGTTGTAATTGTTATTTGTTGCAATGACGATGGCTCTGACATACTTCCGCTGTGGATCATCGGTAAGTTTCTTAATCCAAGATACTTTAAGAATGTTAACCGTGATAATCTCAACTGCAAGTATCGAGCAAATTCAAATGCATGGATGACATCTTTGTTGTTTATAGAATGGTTTAAGTGGTTTGATAGTCGTTTGGATAGAAATGTCTTGCTTATCATTGATAATTGTAATGGACATGGCAAAAAAGAGCATCTTCCCCCACTTAATCACACAACTATTATGTTCCTACCACTAAATAGCACTTCCAAAATCCAGCCATGTGATGCAGGCATCATTAGAAATTTCGAAGGTTATTATCGTCAGCGCTTTACTCGCCTACTTTTGAAACGAATAGAAGATCGTGTCTTGGAACCAGAAAAGATAAGTCTCCTTGATGGAATTGTAAATGCAGTGGTTGCATGATCAATTGATGTGAAGCCACAAACAATTGCTAATTGTTTTAAGCACTGCAAAATAAAAAACCTTGATGTCGATGAAAAGGAAGTTACAAATGAAGTGGATGAGGAAAATCAAAGTCATTTTCAAAATTGGGTGATCAGATTCGACAACTTCACTACACTAATCAAATGGATATTAATGCCTTCATCAATCATCCAAGCGAACTACAAGTTGGGTATGCTTTAACTGAAGAAGAAATTATTAATGCAATTAGACAAGAAGAGAAAGAGGATAATCCTGAGGATGACAGTACAGAAATACAAAAAGTTTAATTTTAGGAAACTACAAACATAGAAGTTAGAAATTTTTTAGCTTCAACAAGAAGATGCTTATGCTGACCAATTAATACATACCCACAAGTTGACAGATTCAAAAAGATATTTTGTTCCATCTTAATTATTTAATGTAACATGACATATATTTTTAAAATATTATTATTAAGTGAAAGTAAGTTTATTAAAATAGACCCTACAAAAAATATAATTTATTACAATGTGAAATTTATTCTTAATTATAAGTGATCTCAAGTTGAGACTACAATTTTTTTTATTACTATGAAGAAGTTATTTCTATATAAAGTATTCTTATTTGAAGTTTCTACTGTATATATACATATATATATATATAAATCAAGACTCCGAGAGTGAAAAAGGTCCTCACCCTAAAGTCCACCAAAACCAACCCATCCATCAATATTGCTAAAAGCAGTCGATGTATTGAGTGATGCTTGTAGATTTTCTTCATAGATTTCTCCAGCTTTTATACATATATACACGCACGCGCACACAAATTAACAGGCTCGTGTGTCCGTGACAATAACAAAGTGACAGAAAAAATACTTCCCATGAATCTAAATCTTTAATATAATGCCTTGGAGAACAAATTTGCCATAACCTACCAGAAGAAGATTGGGAAATCAGGCTACATTTTTATTTTTCAGGATTAGGCATTCAGAAAGCAAAATCAGGCCGTGTTTGTTTTTGTCTATAATATCATTATTTAAGCTTAAGGTATAGAAAATCTCACCCACTATGATTACTGAAACTTAGATGGCCATGAGCATAAATCGCATCTACAATAAGCCGAGATACGCCACACCGGCAGGTTAGCTTACACACACACACACAAAATTGCTGTTTGAGATATTAAGTTACAACAATGTGCCTGCAATGTATATAATACTCAAAAGTTAATCAGACTTTCAACGTTACATTTCTCTTAACAATTTTGGGGAGCATGTGTGCAGAAAACTCACTATCTCAGCATTATGCACAAAAATGCATAAGCGGATAGCCTAATCAGTTAGATGATGGTATGAACCCATGAATAAAAATTTACTGGGTTAAATGTATAGCCAAAGCCAGCATGAATTGTAGAGAGAGGCCAACAAGTCAGGTCATGAAGCTTGGTACATATCCTTGACAGCTAAGGCAGCTGCTCTGTACCATGCAGCTGCGGCCATCGCACCAGGGTCAGGAACTGATGCAAGGATCTCTGGGGAGATATAGGTGGAACGGCCAGCCTGTATCAGCTACATGTCAGAAATCAAAACACGAAAAAGATAAAACATGAATGTACGAAAGGGATCATTCGCCCATTCATCCTCAATCATACATAAAACATTGGCTTTATCCAAGTCCAACCCTGACTTATTTAATAGTGGATTCAATACAACTATAACATCTAAGCCTACAGCATTTTTGGGAAACTTAAGCTCCATTTGGTATAGTGGTGCCATTGCTTTTAAGCCACAGCAGCTCTGGAATGGAAACTCTACTTGTCAAAGGAAAGTTTGATAGGAGTTCGTAAACACCACTAACTGTTAAGTTAATTAGTTATCATTTCAGTAAAAGTTAATTAGTTAATTAGTTGAGTTATCATTTTTCCATAATCAGCTGTGCTGTGAAAGCAATGCTGCAAGCGTCTACCAAACATTTAGGCAGCTTCCCAAAAGGCAAAAGCAAAATGAGGCTTAACCACATGCTTATGAGCTAATTTCCCACTCAATAGGAAAAGAATCCTGTTGTTAATAGGAAAAGAATCCTGTTGTTTCTATTTAGCGTGAATAAATTCATAATAGAACGAATCTTACTTGGCTGACTGACCTAAGCTTCACCCCCCCCCCCCCCCCCCCCCACAACACAAAAAAATTCAAATTTAAAGCTTACAACTTCATTACATTAACTTAATTATACAATTACCTTTCTTATTTTCCATCATTCTTAGAATTTTTGTAAAAGCTTTCTTTGAGATGATTTTCAGTCATCAGCTTGTAGTCAATAGCATTTGGATATTTAAACTTACTGGGGACAGTGAAGATTTCTTCAGAAGATACATTTAGGATTATGCTATAACCATGTGGATCACTGAAGCTCTTGCCGCTAATTGACAACTTGCATCAGTGTCAAGATAAACATGTTCAGAGAAATCAACAATAAACTTACCTGTGCCTGCATGTGCTTTGTAGATTCAGCTCCGGCTATTGCTGCTTCAGACGATAAAATGAAGGCAGTGGAAGGATCAATCCCAGCACTTAACCTCTGCTTGCAACAAAAAATATCAACACCAAAAATGAGAGCATAGCAGATACAGCATAGGATAATCATAATAATATTTATTACAGCTACAGACCTCCTGAAGAACTGCAGCTGCTGGAATCAGGGCGTCTAACATTGTGCGGTAGCCAGCAATGGCTCCACCATATTTACTGACTGCAGCAATGGAAGCTTCAAGTGCTTCAGCCCCTGAATCAAAAGAGTCATTAATCTTGGTAGACTAGCATGAAACAATCTTGATGATGAAAATCATCTCACATTGTTTGGATGTTATGCCCGACTTTGAACTTGCTTTAAGTTTTGCATATGCTGCCTTACAAAATATATGGTACCTGTTTCACATGTAAAAACCATAAATATCAATGGTTGAGGTATACAGTAAAAAGTAAATATAAAAAATATAAAGCACAAACGGTAAACAGAAAGGAAAGAAAATTACAAGATTCCACTTGTTCCACCCATAACTCTCCTAATAGAAGCTCCAATTTCATTCACTGTTTCGGCAGCATCGTTCAAAGGATAACTGGAAATAGAAAAGGATGATTCATCAAGTAAGCTATTAAGGGGAAAAGGATTTAAACATTAATTTGCATGAAAACATTGTGATCCAAGAGCCACCTTTGGCAAGCCAGTATTATAGACTGAAAATTTACACGTCATAGACAAATATTGTACCATCATAGAAGTTACAACATAGCAAATCCATAACATCAAAGGCAGCACAGCCAACCCATATATAAATATACAAAATAAAAGACAAAGCTCGAGTAAAATGTAAAACAACTACTTGACATTGGCTATACAACCTTCTTCATTACAATGCCTGTCTAGGATAACCTTGACAAGTTACAACGTGTTTTCCAGTATCTCCATCAATATTCTTCAAGGTATTTATCTTTTCCTTCCAATTCCATACATGAAGTAGTGTGCTATGAATAAATCTTTGGAGCAAAAATTCAGCCCAAAACAAACTGAATAGGAAAAGCTAATCGACTTTGAAATAAGAAAATTCATCCTCAGATACTCCTCTCCGACAAATCAGGAAAATTCCCGAGTGCTCTTGCTCTTTTACATAAAAAACGAACACGCCCAATGCTGTAAATAAGTTTGCTGTTTGGATTCCTAATAATTTCCTAAGAGAATATTCATGAAATAGTAAGTTAAATATTGTTGATTCAACTAAACACCACGAGGTAACAAGAAAAAGTTCAACTAAGAGTTTATTCCATGTCAAATGAGATAGTAACCACCACAACTCTGCCTTCAGAGGATAGAAAGACTAGCTATGTTACCACTTACTTCAGAGTAGATATCACTTGCTATATAGGAGAATTACTCAAAGGAGGCTCACTCCTTAACTAGGAATATGAATGAAACAAGACTTACTAAATAATAAGCCCCTAAAAATGGAAAATAAATTAAACAACAATTTTCTAGATAACAAACAAAAACAAAAATTCCATAAGCTGAATAATTCCTCTTTGACTACAAACTTTGATAACATAGAATCTCACAGTCCACTCCAATGAGTTAAAAGTAAACTCTTCAATTATCAACTTTTTAATAAGGTAATTGTGAACATCCTTGCAAATCCTCAAAGCAATTAATGACAACAGATCATTTAGTTATGATTCTATAAGAATAAAATCTTGCAATAACCATCTTCTTTAACATCAAAGAAAAGTATGAAATCGAATTTGATATTATAAGATCTCTTACATGTGGGACTGAGTAATATAGATCTTAAACACTAGATCACCTTCAAATCCGAGTTATTATAAAACCTAATTCTATTGCAGCATAAATGTTATTATTGGCTATCTCCTAAATCCTTTTAACACTCATCCTAGAGAAAATCTTCTATAACTCATCAGAACTTACAACACCCTCTTTCATTGAAACAAAATTACTCCCTGATTACCATTATTTTCTCCTCCATTATCTTAAAAAACTGTTCTCTATAAAATCTTCTTAACCCCAAAAACTTCTTGAGAACTCAACCATAGTGGTTTTTCAAATTACCACCAAACTTGACCACTAAACCTCAAGGATAAATATCCTTACTTCATCATGCGAGACAGTGAGTATATTTTCCAATGCAAGTAAATTAAAAAATTAAACATACACACTTCTGAGTTTTTTTAAACATACACACTTCTGAGTTGTGTACATATCAACCCAACAAGAAGAAAACCAAAGAGAAAACTCAGATAAACTACTGGGAAAGAACTATGGGATCAAACAGGAAAAGACATATTGGATTGAAAAGAAAAAAATTGTCTTGTTTGTCCATATACGAAATTCAACTGAGACACTAAAACCTGAAATCAGCCATTTTGGATCAGCAACAAAAGAAGTCTTGAAACAAACTAGTCGGTCAAACAAAGTTATTTTGAAATTTCGAGAATAGAGTACTCTACATGTAGATAAGGATTAACAGCAAGCATTAAAATAGATGAATATAAATAGCGAGGCCTATAAAAGCAAATTTTAAGTCAAAATTTGGGAACTCCAATTCTGTTGCAATTTTCTTTTTTTTCTAGAGAATAACCCATGGCAAATCGAGATTCTTTTCCACAACACTATAGAAGTCTCCTCTTTGAAGACTATGAAGCAATGGTGGACATAGTTTGCATAAATAATGTGCAAAAACTCGGGCAAAAAATGGAAATAAATGATTTTTGGTCCAAAATTTGCCACAGATGAGCCTGGGGTAGGTTAACTTCCTCAGTGAAGCAACTAAAAGTTTCCTAAATTGCTGGAATTAGATACTTACTACTTTTTCTTGTCCTCTAGAATTGCTGTTGCACCTCTATACATCTGCAAAAATAAATAAAATAGACATAGGATGGAGAAAACCAAGCACTAAATCAAAGATGCTAATGGAGTTCGACTGGACTCACTGTTGACCCACAGTCACCATCACCAACTTTGCTATCCCATTCATTCAATCTATCCCTAAGATTGACAACCGCTTCTGCTGCTGCTTCAATAGTCACCTCAAGTACATGGCCTTGTTGACTTAACTGTAGTGGCCGACCTAATGACTAACCAAAAGCAAGCATGGTCAGTTAGTGCTGATGTGAGACTGCACCAACAAATTGTACTTACCAGCAATTAAGCAATTATGAAACCAATAATAAACATGTTAATATTGTTTACAGCATCATAAAGCTATTCTGCTCAAAGCCTCAAATGTGACATATAAAATTGTAAACTGAGTAAAACTACAGAATACAAAATGCAAATGACACAATTGTTTTAAGAGTGAATACACTGATACGTCGAAAAAATTAAAAAAATTCAGAGTTAATCTGAAACATCTTAATTTTATTATGCACCAGCCTATTTCACTAAAGACACAAGCACAACTCTCCTAATTTCAAACAAAATGCAAAGCCATTCATTCCATTTGGTATTGAAATTTCTTGACCAAAACAGATCTAGGACAGTGAGAAACAGTATTCCGTGCTTTTTATCCACTGCCTTACTTTTTTTCTTTTATTTTAAACTGTTTCCAATGCTCTTTGTGCTTGAAAATTCATCAATTCATTCTTCAATTGATCACTATGTATTTACATCCAAAACAAGTCCTTTAGTAACCTGTTACTTTTCTATCTCAATGCAGAACCAGATGCACAGGAAATGAAGGAACATTAAACAAAGTATTGTCCATCATTAACAAACATAATTTGGATCATTTGATATTTGTTGTACGAAACCTATTTTTCTTTCCAAAAGACAAAAGGATAAACTCGTTAAGAGTGTAGAATTACTAGATTTTCCAAATTTTTAAAATGTAAAGAGGGTGGAATCAAACGAAATTTTGTTGCTAGGAGCTTAAAATGACCCAAAAAAAAAAAACAAAACTCCAGCAGGTAGGTGAGGTGCAGACTCTATTCCGCCACTGATAACCTTGAATCACAGAGCTCGAGATTTTCTTAAATTCCTACAACCAAAATGAAAATTTATGAGTACATGCCTATAAACTTTTAGAATGGGATCCGATCTCATCTCTGACTAATCTACATCCCTGTTTTTTGGATAAGAGGAACCTACTGCGAATGTGAAGCTCCATTGCAAGAGACAACAGAAGGAGCAATTAGCAACTACCTATACAGTACCTAATCAATTCTGCTTGTATTAACTGATACACTGCCATATAAATGTGATTAATGGATCAACAGATGCGGACAGTAGCCTGTGACGAGGAAACATCTTGCAGAGAACACTATGGGGATTGCCATTTTGTATTCATAAGAAAAGCATTTGAATATAGCAAACTAACCTCGTCACTCTTCGTTGAATGAGAAGGTGGCATTGGAACAGGAATCTTGGCCGGTGGACGATTACCTACAAGTAAAGAACTCCTGAGCTCAATAAAAGTAAAATCACTATAAGAAGTTACTTTTTCTTTCTATCTGGAGTTACACAATAAATGAACATTTTTTTCCCCTAAATTCCCTGATATATGAACTTTATAACAGTGAAACATATAAATCAGTTGGCCATTAGGGAAGTTTCACACATGATATCTTTATTAACAGAAATGAATACAACACAGAAAGAATAAACTATCATCACATATCACTGACCGTCCACACCAACTGGCCAATGAGGGGCCTTTGTTGTAGCATCAAGATGCTTCAAGATTACTTCATCTGCCTTCATGATGGAAATTGAGAATCCTGAAAGAAACCACCACTCAGATTCCTTGTTTCATCACTTCAACCTAATGCTGTTAGCACCATAAACAAACCTGCCATGTCAAGAGAAGTCATGAAAGATCCTGTGTACACTCTTTCAACAGCCAGTCCATGTTCCAGTTGCAAATTTGGGACTGCTTTTCCTGCTGCAATCATCAGTTCCATCACAGGAGTGGCACCTAAGCTGCAGGCAACAGAGTTAAATATTGTGAAACGTTCCCTCACGGCCAAGAGTGCTGCCTTCATGAGTACGAAATGCAATAAAAAAAGCATTGTTTAATCATTTCTAACGGTTAAAATCATCCTTCAAAGCATAAACAGCGCTGTTAAATGGCATGAAACGTGAATATTACATTCGAAACAAATGATTTTTTTCCAGATCCCTATTCTATGCTAAAAGCAAGTCATTAAGAACATCAGAAAAACACTTCTTTCCAAGCTAACCGTGCAAATATATATAATTTATAGGTGGGTTATTTGAAATGCTATCTTGCTCTCTGTTGGTTAAACTGACTTCCAGGACTATTGTTTAATCTTTTAAAGCCATGCTAAGTCAAAGAATTACCTATGAAAATATGGAGATAATGTTCAAATAAGGGAATATTGCAAAACGAGAAAGGTAATCAAAATCTGATCCAAGGTTTTGTCGACTACCAATCTAAAGAATGGATTTCAAAAACATTGGGCAAGATAATTGACTTGTATAAGGTTAATTGTATAAAATCAAAAAAGAATTAAGAAGCACAATGTACAACGAAAAATAAAATAAATAATCAAATAAAAATCAAGAAAAATATTAACTTGTATTTAACTTCAAGCTGCCTTACTAATTTAAAATTTCCTATTATTGTTAACATCTTACAGCCTCATCATGAAAAACAACAAGTTCAACTCCATAACCGAGTAAGCATATGCTTCCTGAACATATATAGGCACTTTTCTATCAATTCTAAAAAGAGAAAAGTACAAAGGCTAATTAAAAATGAGGGAGAAACTAATTTTATGTTCAACAGAGTCCACTTTCAAGCTTCTTTCGGGCTTTTGTGTCAAATTAGAGTTTCAAGACACCTTGTTCATTTTCATCTAAAATGCAAGGGGCTACTGAATTTCTTCCCAAATGTGGTATATCTTTTCTTTGGAGAGCTCTTTGTATCGGCTTTTTAATTTTCAGATATCCTGGGCTTACAGGTTGTATGTAAAAATCCAGATATCTACCAGGATGATCCTGGTTTCTATCGACAGTTTTTACACTCCAATACATCCGCCACTCCAATAGTATAAGCCTATTGGTCCCCATAAAAATATAATATAAGGTTGCTCATTCTACCAAAAATATATAAATTATAAGGAAATTTATATCCGCAACATAGAAGAGGGTCAGTGACCTACCCATTAATCATGAGCACCACTCTATTACCTCGGGTTATCGGAACATAATTAGTTTCCTGCAAAGATCGAACAGCAAGAACAGTAGAACATCAAATTAAGTAAGCTCTGGAGTAAAATATTGCATCAAATGGTTCATGCGTTGATCAATAAGGATAATAGAACATCACATTCACTATGCTCTGTCATAAGATGTTTCGTCATATGCATGGAGGAAAAAGAAGTACATGTCATAAGAAAAGTTAATGCAGTAAGGGTTTAGGCATTATATTTTCTCAAGCCTTCCATACAAGTCCTGAAGGCATATATCACCATCTATCTGAATGATAGGTCTCAACTCGGGAGGAAGAACAAGTAATAGACATAAAGCCATCCACTCAGGTTCTATATTTGCTTGAAGAAAATGCTTAGCTAAATTTATATTTTTCTGTCTTTTAACTAGTTTCTTATCACATTAAAGTAAGGAAACCCTTGCTGGATAATGAGAGACACACACACACACACACACACACACACACACACACACACACACACACACACACACACACACATTATTTCTACTTTTTATAAGGCAGCAAACAAAGTCATTATGCAAAAAGAAGATATCTGCTTAGATATTGCAGCATACCGTAGACAATATTTGCTTAAGAACGTGAGATACAACCACGTCTACCGGCTGAAGATCAGCCACTGCAGCACCAGGTTCACCATGCTGAAAAGAAATTTATCTTATTATAAGTCAATGTAAATGTGGAGGCAAAATTTGGGATGGCTAAATAAAAGCCACAGCCTCGGTAAAGAGTTCCACCAAAATAACCAGCTACTACATAAAATACATGTTATCACAAACAGCCAACTCAAGATAGAACTCGAAAAATCTGGACATAGGGAATTTGCTCTGGTTAATCCAGTACAAATTAAAAGAACAAATTAATTTTTTTAGAAGTATATAGATATAAATGCTGCACTAATTACTTTAAAAATAAGTTGCCACATTGAAAGTAACTCACAATTCCGAGACCAAGTTCCATCTTTCCAGGGCCCAAACGATCTGACGTAACCTGCCCAGGCAGCGTACAAACAGATAATGCAACACCCATCGTTCCTACCATTTCAGATGCACGTTTAGCTTCTGCAGCAACATCAGCAAGAGAAAGGCCAGCAGCAGCAGCAGCTCCAGCAATCTGTCTCTTGCAAAGAGTAATTATTAAAAACACACCACACTTAGTAAAAATACAAATGAAACAACAGATAAAGCAGTTGTCTTTCAAACAAGTCATCAAGTTGTGATATGCAACCCAGTTAAAAACTCAACAACACTAATAGTAATTACAAACTGAAAGCAAATAAGTCTAAAACCTTGCCAGGATAGGAAAATTAGTCTATTTTGTCTTTCTTTCTGCTAGATACTACTAAAACTTGACAGCATGGTAAGCTTTTTGCATCAGAAACCAGCAGTAAATTTTTTCATATTATAATAAAAAACACTTTGAGCATAAATGGATTGGGATTACAAATGGCAACTGAAAACAACCTTACATAAACATAAATTTGGTTGATGATGAAAGTAAACAAGTCAAGTAATGTCGTGATAAATTAAAGGAGAGAAGAGAAACTAACGAAAGGATGACTCATGCAAACACAGACAAAAAGAAAAGGCCTATAGTGTGTGCAAGTGAATGAACATGCAAACAAACCTTTGTGCATGTGTGAAGAGGAATGGGGTGATGGGTTGGGGGGAGGGGTATGCGGGGGTGTTGTCGGTCAGGAGGGGGAAGAACGAACCTTGTTCACAAGAATAGTCCCCGCTAAACCTCTTCGTCCAGCAATGCCACGAGGGGGAGGCAATGCACAATCATCTCCAACAATAACGATCTGCAAATGCAAAGAATATCATCATTATTTTAATATCTTATCATACTTGAGTATAAATTTTAAGAACATACCTCTACTTTATAACCTTCAGATTTTGCTTGTTCGGCAGCCAAACCAAAATTTAAACGATCACCAGTATAATTCTGTTAACATCCAGATTGCAAAAATATAAATCAAGAAATAAAAGCCAAATAAGTATTCATTGGGATCATAATTGGTAATAGCAATTCTAACCATAGTACAATCAAAAAGCTCCAAAGAAGAAACTTATAGAATGCAATAAAACAATTAATTGTTAAATTGCCACCTGAGTGCTTTTGATATAACAGTACCGTGACAATAAGAAGACATCCCATAGGACCGGTTACAGCACGAATGCCCTGAAGTTAAATGATACAGGACCAGTAAACCAATTCAGTATCATAATTCACAGAATTACTAGCAAGATAAACGTATAAGAAGCAATAAAACATACAGCTAGAATTGAATCCACTGGAGGAGATGCAAAAACATCCCCGCAGATTGCAGCTGTCAGCATCCCTTCTCCCACAAATCCAGCATGTGCAGGCTCATGTCCGCTTCCACCACCTGCATCACAAACAATATCAAGATAACAAAGATCCCAATAATATGATGAATCCAGCGTTTGACAAAGACAAGCGGCTGCAACCACTTGATCAAAGGAATGTCGAAAAGTCTACAACCCAAATGGCCCAACTTCATTCAGATATGGACCAAAATTTAGCCCATTAAACTAGGAGTGTTCTTACAAGCGAGAGTCACAAAAGTTCAATTAATCGAGTCCTAAAGTCTTATTTAAGAAGTAAAGAAAAAGATAATAATTCAAAGCTGTCTTTAACTTTTTAACAGTTTTATATAGGAAGTTTTACTCTCTAACACTAGATTAGTTTTCAAGTGATTTTTCTTTCCATTAGCAAGAGTCCCCATGGTGCTCTAAAAACTGAAATTGGCCATGTCTAAATACAGAATTGTTTAGGCCTCAATGTACTAGATAATCTTTTGGGTTGGATTTGTATAATACGGTTCAGAGCTAGATCAATTAGCCCCTTTACCTCAAAGTGACAAATTGTTTTAGCATTAAGATTCACAGATTGCCTACGAAATATAAGTTGGGGTTGAGCCTTCACATATGACAAAACTTTTGAATTGGACATCATGAGACAAACTTTGAAACAGATGACTAGGTATCAGGTAAACCGTCCATCAGAAAAACAATGTTTCAGATTTTCTTATATTTTTGTGAAACAAAAGGTGAAATGCAGTATATTTATCATTTTAAATAAAGTGTTTAATCTTTCGTTGCTTCGACAGGTCAAAATCCTAAGCCCCTTGTGGCAGACAATCTGACATATTGCTGTTTCTATGCTTTCAAATTCACAAATGTGATAGTTCTTTGGTTTGATAGATCAAGATTAAAGGAACAATTTACCAGCATAGGTGTCAAAAATATAGGAGATCCATTTCTAATAAAGTCATGCTTTTGCCGCACTAAATAGACTAAGAATCTGCATGCAATTGTTTAAAAAAAAAAATCTTTAGTCCATTTTTATGCCAATTATAACTCTATTCTACTAGTGGTCTATCATCCCTAAAAATGCAAAACTCATTACATTCGATAATTCATGGTTAAAACTATAAGAGCTTGAGAAAAGGCAATCACAACACAAATATGAAACAATTGTTTCAAGCTTATGACCGGAACAATATCAAGTACTGCAGCCTGAAGATATCAAACCTGATATAACTGCAACCTTGTTATACGTTGCACTTGAAACATCAGCACGTAATACAACCTTCACCTGTATTACAACAAAAAAGGAGACAAACTATAAGTAGCATAACAGCTATGTTTGACAGCACAAGTGGAACATAGAAAACTTATTCACCTGCGGAAAACCGTCCAAGAACTGCAGACCAGGATAGGTTTCCACAAGACCCTCAATGAACTCAGTCACCACATCTGCAACCATTTAAATAAGCTATTTCTTCTTTCTTCTCCACAAATAAGAAAGTAAACCCACTCTCCTACATGATTCTATCATCATTTTGCATTATAAGTCATCACTTCAATGCCTAATAGCAGTTTAAACAATATTGTACAGACTTTCTTTTGTTCATCAAAGAAGCAAAACAGACAGACGCCATCACATGTAATGAAAAACAACAGCTTTGTCAAAAATGTTCATTTCATATCTTAGGAGTATTCACTTTCACACAAGCAAACAGAGCCCATAGTTTATGAATTTTTTACATTCAAATTCTGTCGCCAAGAAAAAATTTAAGGGGAGAAAAAAAACCTAGGCCATCATGCACATTCTGATAACATGCAAAAAGAAAATTAAATAAAAATACTCGTGCAGGCAAAAATAGCTTTAAATTAGAACCAATTTATATATTAACCAAAAAGAAAAACATAACACTCGAATTTTCATATCTGTTTTTCGCGGCGACCAGAAAGAGCGCAAAAAATGAACAATTAAATCAAAAGGAAATAAATAGGGAGAAAAATGCAAACCATTGGGATCACTGATAAGTTTCTTCCCTTGAAAGGCCATAATCGAAGAAGAGTAAGAGCGAGAAACGGTACCCTTTAAACCCTAATAAGTGTAAAGGCTGTGGTTTTTGCATCAATTTCAAAAGAGAGAGAATGGTTGTCTGGTTGTTTTTGGTGGTGACTTATAGATTTGGAGAAGTCGATGGTTTGTCTCAACAAGAAATGAAAAATTATTCCTTTTGATTATTTTACGGAATAGTGGGGCAAAATGGCCCCACCCTTTACCTGAAAAATTGACCCAATTCATTTTTTTTGTTCTAAAACTAAGTTTTTCTCTTATTAATCGGGCAATTAGTACTTTAATTTTCCTTTTATAAATAAGTAGAGATAAATAGGAGAATTCAAATATATAAAAACAAAATATTTTTTGACTAAGTGGGAAATGATTCTGATATTGGTTGTCATCTATTTGGACCTACTATGCCATTAATAGATAAACTAAAAACATGGAAACTATAGTCTGAAAATTTATTTTCTATATATTCAAAATTGATATATTTTTATCTTTTGGATCTGTCCATAGTACCAAATTCTATTGTCTAAATTCTTTTTATAAATAAATAGAGATAAATAGGAGAATTCAAATATATAAAAACAAAATATTTTTTTAGTATAGTTTCCATGTTTTTCGTTTATCTATAGAATATTGTACTCTTAAAATACCATAATATAACCTTATCTTTTTAGAGTACACAGTTTTTCTTGAAAATCGCTACACTAGGGTGGTATTTTTCCTCTCAAACTGATGAATAATATTTATTTAAGCAAAGTTATCAATCATATACCTTTAATTTATTCCGTTATTAAATTTACTATAACACTTTTAGGATATATCAGTCATCCACCCTAAATTGACAAAATGTATCTACTGTCCACCAAACCGTTAGTTACCATTTAAATATGATGATGGCAGAGGGGTAATATGGTCTTTTCATATGATACAAGTGATAATTTAAGGGTATATAAGTGATAATAAGAAATTTTAAGGGTATACAAGTGATAATTTTTAATAGTAAAATCGTCAATTCACTATAGTTCCGTTAACTTTCAAACGGCAGCTAATGATTTAGTGGTCGGTAGATAACTTTTATTAATTTAAGGTGGACGATTGATACACCCTTAAAGTGTTGTAAGATAACTTTTATTAATTTAAGGTTGACGATTGATACACCCTTAAAGTGTTATAATATTTTTTTATGAAAGCACAGATTTAAGGTATACGAATGATAATTTCTCTTTATTTAAAAATCCCTAACTTTTTTTTTCGTTTTTAGAACTTTATATGAATGTTGTCAATACCTATCAATTATATGGTATCATGATTGTCATCTTCGTGTGTGTGTCCATACACACACACACACACACATACATACATACATACATACATACATATATGTCTATCCACCACACAATATAAATGTGTTGATTATTTCACTTTAATCATTTCTAATATGTTGTTAAAAGCCAATGAAGATTGCAAAAAGACTTGAGCTGGGTTCAAATTTTGAATTCTAGGCTCGGATCGGGCTTGGCATGAGCTTCCATGGACTGGCATCCTTCATTATCCTTACAAAACCCCACTTCATTATAAAATTATGTCTAAAAACAAGCAAGAATTAAACATATTTGATAATTTTAAAAAAATATTACTTGTATTCATAATCAGTCTATTTTTTTTAATCTTTTCTATCAGTCACTTTCTTTTAACTAAATTAAATTACAAAAATTTATTGTTCTTTTCATATTTGTTATTGATTAAGAATTTTTAAACCTAAGATTGCTTTCAGATTATAATTTAAAATATGTGTGTAATTTAACTTAATGACTAACTTTTAAAGATCCATCACTTAGAAAACCTTTTAATTTATGTGTAGGTACTAATAAAATTACAAAAGAAAAAAAATAAAAGAATACTACTTTGAGTTTTTACAATAAAAAAAATTAAATAAAAAAATAGAAGAGCATATTAAAAGAAAAGGACATTTTTTTGAATTAAAATAAAAATAATTGATAATGGAATTTTATGAGGAGATTTAAGGAGAACTAATTGTCCAACTGCCCCTGAAAAAGCTGAGGCCCGATAATTAATCTTTAATTTTTTTTATTGTTTTATAAACAACCATTTTTAATTTTTAATGCATTATTTATATCTAAAATTTTAAAGCCCAATGTAAATGATATCTAAAAAAATAATGATATTCAACCCCTCTACTTTGAGTTAGAATTTTTTAAATAAAAAAATAGAAGAGCATATTAAAAGAAAATGACTTTTTTTTGAATTAAAATAAAAATAATTGATAATGGAATTTTATGAGGAGATTTAAGGAGAACTAATTGTCCAACTGCCCCTTAAAAAGCTGAAGCCTGATAATTAATCTTTAATTTTTTTTATTGTTTTATAAACAACCATTTTTAATTTTTAATGCATTCATTTATATCTAAAATTTTAAAGCCCAATGTAAATGATATCTGAAAAAATAATGATATTCAACCCCTCTACTTTGAGTTAGAATTTTTTAAATAAAAAAATAGAAGAGCATATTAAAAGAAAAGGACATTTTTTTGAATTAAAATAAAAATAATTGATAATGGAATTTTATGAGGAGATTTAATTAGAACTAATTGTCCAACTGCCCTTGAAAAAGCTGAGGCCCGATAATTAATCTTTAATTTTTTTATTGTTTTATAAACAACCATTTTTAATTTTTAATGCATTCATTTATATCTAAAATTTTAAAGCCCAATGTAAATGATATTTGAAAAAATAATGATATTCAACCCCTCTACTTTGGGTTAGAATTTTTTAAATAAAAAAATAGAAGAGCATATTAAAAGAAAATGACTTTTTTTTAATTTAAATAAAAATAATTGATAATGGAATTTTATGAGGAGATTTAAGGAGAATTAATTGTCCAACTGCCCCTGAAAAAGCTGAGGCCCGATAATTAATCTTTAATTTTTTTTATTGTTTTATAAACAACCATTTTTATTTTTTAATGCATTCATTTATATCTAAAATTTTAAAGCCCAATGTAAATTATATCTGAAAAAATAATGATATTCAACCCCTCTACTTTGAGTTAGAATATTAGCAACTCTCCAAAAAAAAAAATTTAACAAACTTTTTCTAAAAATACGTCATTAAATAATTAGAATGATTTACTATATAGTATAACTTTGTTAAATCAATACTTATAAATTAATGATGGGTCTATTTGAACCCATTTGTTTCCTTTTTACACCCTCTTTCTAATTAAAAATTTTATTATCTAAATAAATGTAAAAAAATTACTTAATTAACTCTTTCTTCTCTTTCTTATCCCAATTTCACAAATTCTCATCAATTCAATCGGATATATTCTTTTAACCACAAATAATTAATCTCACAAACTAAGTAGAACAAAACTGATGAGATTGGGGACAAAACTATCACAAACACATGGGATGAGGCATACTTAGATCCTATTCAAGTTCCCGTCGGACCCATCACAAGAGTTCGTGCAAAGAAATTCAAAGAATGCTTAATGGGTTGATTCAAGTAACTTATGCTCAATCAAATTCGTGAAGGCCCGTTGAAGGAATTGGACATCATATTCAGACCACTAAATGCGTGATTCAGGTTGTTGAAGTTTCTAAATAATTACTTCCATGAAATTAATAAGTTGGCGTGCAGATTATGGTAGGAAAACATATTATTTTCCTTTTTGGATACTTTCCCATTTGGAAAATATACTACTTTCCTTTTCGGATACTTTCCCGTTTCTTGAGAAGGCAAGTGACGAAACAATTCAATTATTTCTCTTTTAATTGTTTAGTTTTCATTTTAATTGATGTAAGACATTTAAGCCGATTAAAATTCAAATTTGATTTAGATTCTTTCCTTATTTGGTTTAGATTAGGATACTGATTTGATTTTGGTTTAAGATTTATTTCCAAAAATACCAAGGGCAATTATGGGGCAGAAGTTTTTGTAACCAGCCCTATATAATGTACTCTCACCAATAAGAAAGACATATAAGTTTTGATGTAATTGGTGAGATAGTTAATTCTCTTTAGTTCTTAAAACTGACTCTTTGAACTTATGGATTTCCGTGGTATTCAAACTCTTGACTTATCAATTAAATCATCCATAGCTGATTGTAGCGTCCTCACATACCAAGGTTTGTGCTTTCATTGAGCATCGGGCCACGGTTCCATTCAATTCAAGGTCTAGATTCAATTTTGGAGACTAAATTGATTAAGGTCACGTCAATTTTTGACGGGGTTCGTATCAAAAACCCACTATTTAAAATTGAACATCAATAAAATTTTAGTAGCTATGGAAGTTAATAAATATTAAGAAATTAATTTTTACTAAACACAAAATTTAATGAATAGAAAGAAAAAAATATTCGTATATATAGAAAGTATGGATTAGAGAACATGATCTACTAAGAAAGATAAATAAAAAAATGGATTCAAAAGAGAGTGAAATTGAGTGTTTATTATATATATTGTGAGAATAGAGAGAGAATATGTAATTATAAAATAGAGAGATAAAGAGATTAGTGAAAGGTAATTTTGAGATCTTCAAATTTTAAAATAGGTATAGAGAGAATTTGGGGGTTGAAATAGCTCCACACTTATTTAAATAATAATTTTTGTTGGTCCTACTTGAGGCCAACACGATAAATTAATAATTAGATAAATTTATAGGATAATAAATTTTTTATAAACATCTCATTTTTCTACATGATCCAATTTAATATATAAATTAATAATTAACTAATTTGAAACTAAATACATATGAAATATATACTATTTTATTTGTTGTATTGGTATAATGCTTTATGCATTTCATTTATCATTATTTCTTTTTTGCACCTTTTAATTGAGAAGCCATTGTTGCATTCTATTTGCTATGTTAAGAGAAATACGATAGAGATTGACTTAACAAATGCCTCCAAAAGGTCTTCTTTGATGAGTTACCATCCAACAAAAAGGTTATCATGTAACTGATTTACTCAATTAAGATTAAATCAGAATCATATCATACAGTTTGACAAAATTACTGCATACTACCTTTATAAAAATTCCTATTATGAACGTGAAATTATCTTTATAAATTAATAACCATTAATTTATCGATATGTTAATATCCGCTAAATTAATAGATTTTTTTATTGTTCCAAGGCTATTAATTTACCTAGATTCTACTATATTAATAAACACATACTTTATACTTAAATTGCCCTTATTTCAATCTCTTTCCTAATAACAATTTTTTTTTTATAATTTTCTAATAAAGTTATTTCAAACTTGATTATTTGAATCTCTTGAAATAGAATCTTATTTTGTGTCTGCCGTAAAGCTACATGATCATTAACACTTAAGTTCGTCACACATTAATACCACTTGCGACCTCTACGTCAAACTATATAAATCTCGCTCAACACAATCCTCTAAGGGCATGTTTAGTTTGAAGAAATGAAAGGAAAAAAGTGGAAAGGAAAGGAAGCAAGGCGAAAGAAATTAAAGGAAGAAGAGATGATTTCATGTTCAACCAAATGATTCCATGTCAAATCAAACAACCGAAATGTAGATTGACCCTTTTTTCCCCTCATTTTTTCTCCCTCTCTCTCATTTCCTTTCCTCTCTTCTTCTCCATTTCTTCTAACTAAACAAGCACTAATAGCAAATGAAATCCTGACATTTACCATACTGAGATCGGCGTTGTACGTGGCGTTGTTCTACCAAATCTACGACAGCACAAGGTCTGTCCTTAGGGCCAGTAGCCCTCAAGTTCTGGTTTCCAGCCGATATACACTTATCCACCAAATACCAAATCCGAAATTCATTTTAAAAATAGTTTTTCACGATACCACCCGAAAACACGGCACTTAGGGCCTTTAAAAAGGGTGAACGTTGTGAGAAAATAATTTTATTGTATAAAAATCAGTTTTGGAGGATAAAACAGGACATTTTTGATGCACAGGATCCTCAGGCTTGAGGCAAGTGCAGAGCATACTCAGTTTAGAAATTTTGAGGTGAGCGTATCATTGTTAACTTAAATAATTTCTTTAAGTTCTAGAAGAGAGAGAGAGGTTTAGGGAAACATAATGTATAAAACTTAAGCTTTTATTTTTAGATTGGCTCCCTTACAACTGAGACCAAAGGTGCTTTATATAGAGGATCATTGAGAACAGGACCTCTCGAATGATCATATCACATAGCACACCTTTTTTGAAAGCAAAACATGTCGATAAGGACTTTAACAAAAGTAAAGCACACTTACAAGGACTTTAACAAAAGTAAAGCATACCGACAAGGACTTTAACAAAAGTAAAGCACACTTACAAGGACTTTAACAAAAGTAAAACATACCGACAAGGACTTTAACAAAAGTAAAGCACACTTATAAGGACTTTAACAAAAGACAAACGGGAGTCACATGGGTTATTGCATCAAAAGTTGTGTGAGAGCGACAAAGTGTCATTATGGAGTGGATGGATAGCGCGATGGTGACACGTCTCCTGAAGTCTAGAGAACAACGCCACGTACTCTTATGGTATCAGAGCCATACTCGTCCTTGAAACCTTTTGTGTTTTCTAAAACCTTCGTTTTTCACAATCAAACTGGTATAATTTAAGTATTTGATTTGCTTTGCTCTCTAGACTTCAGGAGCAGAGAGAACTTCTCAATCATGGCTTCAACTTCATCTTCCAATCCTTCCAATCCTGTTACTCTTTCTTCTACTCTTTCTTTACCCAAATCTTGCACTTCTCATACAACCAATAAAATTGACAACCTTGTAGAATACTCCCATATTCCTGAATCAGCCCAGATTAGTGGGTCATCCTACCCTCTCATCAGTCCTTACCAACTGTACAAACGACCCAGTTCCTTTACCCGCAGTATCCGTATCCTCATCTCTACTAGACGACCTCACCCTAAAGAATATATCCAGTCTTCTCGTCTGGATCAATGTGCTCTTCAAGCAACTTCTGCTGAGCAATATGTCACTTTGGAAATTCCCTCAGAGTTAATTTCCAACTGGAAACGAGAAGGTTATACCTATCTCCATCTTGGAGGAATCCGCTTAATCATTTCCCTTCATGGAAGAAAAGGATTACCAGTCACAGCTCGCCTTGCCCTCCTTGATACTCGCTTCAAACAGTGTCAAGATGCTGTTATTGGCACTGTTCTTACCACCCTTCATGCAGGAAGTGTTTTACTCACTTTCTACCCCAACTTTAACCTTTCTCTCCACGACACCAATTTGCCCACAACCTTGAAAGTCCAAGTCCAAATTCAAGGTGTAGAACAAATCTCCTCTGCCAAGATAGCCACTCTCCATCATCAATTGGTCTATAGGCTTCAAAATCATGCCTTAGATCTACCCACTCTTGACCATCACTCTGACACCCTCATGGTCTTAGACACCTTCATGGTCTTAGCTGAATCTGACCAGATTCCAACAATCATCCAGATCCCACGACAAATTCCTCGTCATGAGCTCATCAAGCTTATGCCTCTTGAATGGATCTCCAACTATGAAGAGTTCCATAACAATTCAGCTCCAATCCAGACATCTGAAAGTATGTTCGAAAGGCGCCCAGATGGCACAATCAGAATGACTTTTAAACCACCTCCCAGTGCTCCACAAGAGCCTCCTCGGCTCTCCTTTACCTATTCTTCAATGATCACATCTGTGCAGACAGGTCAAGAAGATCTGCCTATTACAGGGTTCAATTCTGACGGCTACCCTATTTACCCCGCCAAACTCCATGGCCATTTCTTATGGGATGCCCCTGGCTCAGGCATGTGTGATCTCTCTTGTCCCTGCTGAGATGATTGGGAAGAGGACGATGATTATTCCAGGAAAAGGAAACCTAAAAAGAAAAAACCTCCAGTCTCATGTCACCACAATGACCCCAAACCACCACAGGATCCTCCACCTCCACCAGCTCCATTACCCTTTTATAAAAAAGAACTCAAATGGATTGCAAAACATTGCATCTGAGATTCCCTCACCAATCCCAAATCCAACACCGCCACTGAGTTGTATGATGTTTTCATCTACTTCTTCAGACTACTCTTCCTCCTTTCCTCCTTTAGAAACCCACACAGATTCCCAACGAAATGTTGTGTCTAAACCCTTTATCCCTTCAGCCATCACCTCTACAAGGCACCTTGAACCACCCAAACCTTTTGAATCAGTCCTCAACTGGCAAACCCAAAATGCCAGAGCACAGAATGATACTTTGTTGAATATTAATTCAAAAGTTGAGAAAATCAGTTTACGAATTGAAAAGCTTGAGACAAAGGTCAACTCCATTACTACACAGATGCAGCAGATCCACCAAAATCTCCAGTCTAGAATTACTCAACTTGATTCTGAGTTACGAACCATGCTTGCTCAATGCTATTATGGCCCAGAATTTGACCATAAGGAAAGAGAGATCAGACGCTTGAAAGCTGAGCTTGCTCAGATAGAATCAGAAAAACAAAGACCTACCATTTTTACTACATCACCTTCAATCCCTTCCGTCGGTCCAACTTATCATCCTTTTGCCTCCATGCTTTCCCCCATCCGCCAGTATGAACCTTCCAAGTTATTTGGTATGACTCATACTCTTTTTCGAGACAATCCATTGCCACCACAACCTAAACCTAAACCAAAGCGTAAACCTCAACCACGACCAGTCACCATTCACCAACCTGTTGTTTCCACTCCTGACCAACAATCCCCTGGTTATACACCAGCATCACCATCAGCACCTCCACCACCAGCTCTTTCCCAACCTCCTACCCAATCCAAGGATAAACAACCCATGCACCAGTTTAGTGCCCACACAGTTGACCACCCATCCACTACAGATGATCAAAATTCTGATTCAAATCTAGCTGTTTCAGATAGCCATACTGAGACAGATACGGAATCTTTAGCATCCACCAGTGACTCTGAAAAGTCCTATGCTGATATCACTAAAATCTTAATGGCTCAGCCTGATCAACCTGATCAAGGCCAAACTTCTCACACATAACCATATGTTGATATTCCTTTTGAAGTTGACGAAGAAATGCCTGAATTCTCTGCCTCAAACCAACCACCTCCAGCCTAAGCCCAGACCGGTCCAACAGGTTCAAAATCGTCAAATGGTCCCTGGTTCACATTTGATGATCTCCCATCCTCTAAATGGCGTGATCGGCTTAATGAAATGTCTGTTTGGCTTGACTTACAAATGTTAAGACCAAGAGCTACAACTCAAGCAATCCTTCGGGAATTTGCTACTCATTTTACGGGTGCCCTAAGAGATTGGTTTGATTCTTTAGGCTAATACAAACAATTACAGTTTGTTCAATTGCCAGAAGTCTCAAGTGCCCTTGCGGTTATCCATGATCAATTCCTTGGAGACCCCTCTGCAGTTTTTGAAGCTGCACGACGAGACTATCTCAACATGAAATGCTGCTCACTCAATGCTAAAGATCTTGACTTCCATTATAAAAGAATGTCCTTGCTGTTTTATAAGCTTAATGGATTCAATGAGCCGACATTAAAGCATGTTTTTCTGGCTTCCCTTCCTGATGAACTCCAACCAGACATACAGAGGCAACTCCGTGCATCTAATCTTATCCTTGACAACATCTCTCTTGGCAAAATCTTTCAACTTGCCAAAACTTGTCTTGACAAACTTTGCGAGCAAAAGCAGTTTTTCAAAGAACTGTTGAAAGATAGAGAACCATTTAGGAGTGCCTGCAAGAAGCCCTATTTACAGATCAAATGCAAATAGAAGAAGGATTGTGATTACAGTCCTAAAAAGAAAAGGCATTTTCGGAAATTCAAAAGTCCAGAATATTCATCTAAGTCTCGCCGGTCCAAAAAGCCTTACAGATTCTTCAGAAAGAAGTCATCTTCATCCAGAGAATTTAAACGGAGAAAATCCAGCAGATGTTTCATCTGCAAGAGAAAAAGACACTATGCCAAGGATTGTCCTAACAAAAAGGAAAAATCTATCAAGCTAGTTGAGCATCTCCAAGCTACTACAGTTTACTCCCTAGAAAAGGATGAACTGGAATTCTATTTCTCTGAACAAGATGAACCCAATGATGAAACTGTGTTCGCACTACAAAATTCCTCTAATGACTCAGACAATGATTAATCCCAAGTGATTTTTCACCAACAGTTGCTGTCCCTTGATACTACTGTTCCCATATCTTCCATTAAACTCCAGATCTTGCCCTCCAAATTCCAAAGGCCCATTCCAACAATTGGTCTTATAGATACTGGAGCCCAACGCAGCATGTTGAATCCGCATATTCTTCCACCATAATATTGGATAGAATATGAGGAACATTTCAAAGCTGTCAATGGCAAATTGTTCACCACTTCTTTGATTACCAAAAAACCCATTGGTATTCAAATTTTCCCAAACTGTGTCATTTGGACCAAAGTTATTGGTTCAACCCTTCCTAATAAGGATATCTTGTTAGGTTTTGACATCCTTCACCAGATCACACACCTCCAAATCATCCCCACTGGAATCCGAGTCAAGTCAATGTTCAAACCTTTCACAGACATTCTGAAACTTTACAACCTATCTGACACACCCCAGCCCTAACAGGATATTTCAACCAAACTTTTGAGTTTGTGTCCAGAGTCCCATTCACAATTCACCCATCCAAACCCATTGTGGAAAAATCAGTCTTTCTTCATTAAGTTACCTTTCAAGCTAAATGAAGATGTTAACCCGACCAAAGCTACCCATCCAGGAATGAGTCATGTTGACTTACTCCTAGCCCAACAAGAATGTTCACAATTGTTAGCCCAAGGTCTAATTGAGCCCACAAATTCTCAATGGGCTTGCCAAGCCTTTTACGTTGAAAAACATTCTGAAATTGTTCGAGGAAAGAAACACTTAGTCATTGACTATTAGCCATTAAACATGTTTTTGCAAGATGACAAGTTTCCTTTGCCCCGACGACAAAGCGTGTTTACTTTTCTCAAAAATGCCCAGATCTTTTCAAAATTTGATTTAAAATCTGGTTTTTGGCAATTAGGCATTGAACCCTCTGAACGATACAAAACTGCCTTTTGTATCCCCAATGCCCACTTCCAATGGACAGTCTTACCCTTCGGTCTCAAAACTGCCCCCTACATATTCCAAAAATCCATGATCAAAATCTTTCAGCCTCTCCTACATCATGCATTGATTTACATTGATGATATCTTGCTTTTTTCAGGAACGCATGAAGAACATCACCAGCTGTTAACTCAATTCTATGATATTGTCCAAAGTCATGGAATCATGTTATCAGCCAAGAAAAGCACCTTGCTATAGATACTATTGAATTTCTTGGAATGGTCATAAAAGACGGCCAATATCAGCCAGGAAAGCACATTGCCCAAGAGTTGCTTCACTTTCCAGATCAGCAACTATCCAAAAAGCAGGTTCAACAGTTTCTCGGCATCATTAACTACATCCGTGATTTCATCCCACATGTGGATCGCTACACTCGACACCTTTCGGCTTTATTGAAAAAGAAGCCCTCTGAGTGGCATGATGACCACACCACTGCTGTCACTACTTTAAAACAGATTGGCAAAATCCGCCTCCTTTAAAGTTGATTGCTGATGGAAAACGCATACTACAGACAAACGCAAGTGATGAATCATGGGGTGTCATCCTCTTCGAGGAAATCAATGGAAAAGAAAGCTTTATCGCTTACGCTAGTGGACATTTTTCTGACACACAGAAGCATTACCACAGCGTGTTCAAAGAAATCTTAGCGGTAAATAATGACATCAAAAAATTTGAATATCATCTGATTGGACACCATTTTCTTATCCGAATGGACAGTTCAGCCTTCCCCAATATCCTCAATTTCAAAGGTAAAATTGTTCCCGAAAAAATATTACTCAGGTTAAAAGATTGGTTTTCCAAGTATGACTTTTCAGTTAAGCATATAAAGGGGTCCCAGAACCTCATCCCTGATATGCTTTCCAAGACTCTCCAAACTAGAAAAACTTCTCACAGTGTTTTCCACAACCTACCACTTTCCAATCATCTTCATGGCTACTTCACTTCCCCCAGAAGCTCTCACCAAGAAAAACTTTCCCCTTGACAAAACTTTCTCCTTTGTCTTTGCCATCCAAGAGTTTGCCCGAAAAGCTGTTTTTCGCTTTTTTATGAAAGCCTACCTTATGGCAGATTCATATCCATTTTCTACCTTCCACCCAGAAAATCTGTTCCTTACAGGTCTCACCCTTGACCCATCCAAAGAAATCACTGAAGATGAGTTATGGTACCTATGGTGCCTAACTGTTCTTTATGCAACCAAGCTTATCCTACCCATCACTCCCACTCTAGAACATCTCCTCAACCCCGACAAAGCCACCTCTCTCCTTTGGACGCTACTTGAATGGTTTTCCCCCATACCATGGTGGAGAAAGAAGTTACAGCAGCTGTCAGAAGTTTATAATCTTGAACGTATGCCTGTTTCAAAAGCACAACTGTTTACCTCAGTATTTATCATCCATAGGTCATACTTCCAGCATCCAGATACAAATCTTTTCTGGTCTCAAGACCAAGTCTATGAATGGTTTACTGCACCACACCCAGCTGTCATTGACAATGAAATCCAAACCACCCTGCACAACTACCTCTGTCAACTAAACCACCAGACTCCGCCACACAGAGATATCTTTCACACCTCTTTAGACCCACAATATGACCTCATCATGATCCCCACTCCATCCACCATATCAAAACCAAAGTCCACTGGAATCATCATCAAAGAAGAAAAGCCAGATTACACAGACTTTCTTTACCAGGACTCCCAGGACCCATGGGAAGAATTTGTTCCTTTAAGTCAACATCTCCAGCAGTTTCCCCAACCGTCCATGCATGAACTAGGATCCTCATCACAACCATCATCACAACCACCCAAACCTTCAAAAGCAGACAAGGCTACTCAGACATCACCCAGACCGGGATACAGACGAGAATGCCCTTATCCACCTTGCCATGGTCCCACCTGCAAGCACCCAATCCACCAACCCATGACGATGACCCATATGCAACCGAAAGCTCCTCTGAAGACGAATACATGAACCTTCACTCTCCATAAAGTAGTTTGTCTTGTTATCATGAACCTTCCCTCTTTGTCTTGTTGTCATGAACCTTCCCTCTTTGTCTTGTTGTCATGAACCTTCCCTCTTTGTCTTGTTGTCATGAACCTTCCTTCTTTGTCTTGTTGTCATGAACATTCTCTCTTTGTCTTGATCCATGAACCTTCTCTCTTTGTCTTGATCCATGAACCTTCCCTCTTTGTCTTGTTGTCATAAGTGTTCTACTTTATGCTTTTGTCCTGTTTTGTAATGATGTACCATAATAATGTATCTTATCTTACTTTTACTATTGTAAAAGATAGGGGTCCTGTTCTATCTTCATGAGAATCCTCCTATATAAAGGATTCTCCCCTCACTTGTAAGATAGGAAGCTTTCAGAAATAAAACTCGGGTGTTCTCATAAGTTATGACTTTCTAAATTCTCTTCTCTCTCTCTGTAAATGAAGTTCTAAGCGAAAGAAACAAATCAAAGAGAAGCTTGGTCAGAAGGATTGTCATCAACAATAGGTATTGGAGTAGAGGCACTTGGATATGCAGTTTCAGTGGACATTAATATGCCTGTAATGTCAGCATATTCAGACTCGGAGTCAGTAGAGGCATTTGATGAGTCATAAGAAGAGAACGAAGATGAATTGTGTGTTTCAGGCTAAGAAGAGTCGGACGAATCTGAAGATTGGATCTGGACAGTATGATAATGATATTGGTCCATTGGGCCTTTATCTTGTTTAAGAGGCTCGGGATGGTCTTGTGGTGATTCTTCTGGAGGGATTGTAGATGTAGAGGAAGAGGAAGTGGCCTTTGGACGTGGTTCGGAGATTTTGACTTTAGATCGTGATTTTTTGGGTGAAGATGGTTGAAGAGTTGGTTGAAGGTGGGAGAAACCAAAGAACTGATTATAAACAAGTTGTTGAGGTCGGGATGGCGTGTAGAAAGGTGTATAGGTTTTAAAGATTGGAGGAGATACTGGTGTAGGTTGTGGTTGAGTAAAAAGAGAAGGTCGAGTCTTTTCAGCATCAATCCTGGATAATTCAGCTTTGATTTTCTGATCTCGGCTTCTTTTTTATTAAACTCTGGACCCCAGATATGATTGTTGATCATTCGTCTGAGATCGGTGTCTAGTTCAGAAATCCGATCTTGAAAAACCATGAATAAGAAGTTTCTTTTCTTGACCAGTTTGAATTGCTGTGATCATAGCAGTATAAGAAAGCTGTGGACTGTCTGGAATGGGCTTGGTGTTAGGAGTTTGAAAAGACAGTTTGATTTGACCATTTGGTGGTTTGTCAAATGTAGCTTCTGTGGTTTGGATTGGTTCAGAATTTTGGTGAAAATGCTCATAGTTGGTTAGCCATTCAAGAGGCATGAGTTTGAGCAGATCTTATTTCTGGATTTTTTTTGGGGATTTGGATGATGGTTGGAATTGTGTCTGTATCCGCCAATATCATCAAGGCATCAGAAGTTGTGTATGGTGTAGGAAGATCTAGTGCATGATTTTGTAATCGATACACTATTTGATGATGGAGGGTTGCAATCTTGGATGTGGGTGTTTGTTCTACTCCTTGGAGCTGGATCTGGACTTTAAGGGTTGTTGGAAGATTGGGATCCTCAAGAGAGAGGTTGAAATTGGGGTAAAAGGTTAATAAGACACTGCCAGCGTGAAGGGTTGTCAGAACAATTCCTATAACAGCGTGTTGGTACTCCTTGAACCGGGTGTCTAGGAGAGCAATTCTAGCTGTAACAGGTAAGCCTTTTCGACCATGAAGAGCGAGAATTAATCGTACACCACCAAGATGGAGGTGTGTGTATCCTTCTCGTTTCCAGTTGGCGACGAGATCTGAAGGTATTTCTATATTGACATATTGTTCACTCTGTGAGGCTTGTAGAGCACACTGATCAAGTCTAGAAGACTGGATATATTCTTTTGGGAGTGGTCTTTTAGTGGAGATGAGGGTTGGAATACTTCTAGTGAAAGAAGTTTTCTGTTTGTAGAGATTGTAAGGACTCCTGATGGGAAACCGGGACTCATTAATTTGAGCAGATTCTGGAATATAAGAATATTCAACAAGATTCTCAATTTTGGAGGCTATGTGTTTAGAGAATGAAGATGATGTAGAAGTTGAGGATGTGTTTGTTTCCATGGTTGATGAATCTTCTTCTAGGAGATCAAATAAGATTATTCAAATTACTAATGATAGTTACATAATATGCTGATGAAGAAAGAGTAATATGAGATGAAGATGATGTAGAAGTTGAGGATGTGTTTGTTTCCATGAATCTTCTTCTAGGAGATCAAATAAGATTATTCAAATTACTAATGATAGTTACATAATGTACTTAAGATATAAACATCTTGTAGTAGATGTATTATTCTAGAGAGTCCATAAAAAAAAAGATATTAACTCTTTTTGGAATTTAAGAATTTTGAACGCCATCAACAGTCTAGGATCGCTATCAAAGTTGCCATCCATCTTAGAGTGTTGTATTTGCATATAGAGTTTGTTCATGAAGGAACGAAGTGGTTGAATTAAGGGTAATTTTGGAAGAGTGTAGGTGTTTGAATGAATAATGAATTCTTCTAATGAATTATTAGGGGGCTTTTTTAGAAGAAGAGCTTTATCAAAACTTCAAAAAGATGCTAATAGTACAGCTCCTCAATTTATCTTATTAGCCCTAATAATTAATTTTACACTAATTCTTATTTTATTCTTATAGGAAATTAAAAAAATAATTTTAAAATTATAATTGATTTTTTTAACAATAATGCTAGGGATCCTAGCATTTTAGTCCTAACCTAAGTCTCAATTTTATGCGTCACTCATCTATTAGATAATGAATCTTATAACATGTAAAATTATTATTTGACATCTAACAGATGAATGATACATCCATTGGGACTTGAGTTGAAATTCAAATATTAGGATAACGTTACTCTCTTTACAATTAATCAAAAACTTTTTAATTAACCATTTGCCTATGCAATGCCAAAATGTCCCATTAAACTACCCCCATGAGCTTCACGCACAAGCAATTCACGCAAAGAACTATGAGGCACACACAATTTATTTTCTCTAAATAAAAGCCCATCATGCCTATAGAACTTCCCAAAGGCAACTTTCTCACAAGCATTAAACATATTAGCAAAATCAGGATCGTTAACATATAATTCTTTAATGTACTCAAATCCTAACAACTTTGCATTTAATGTAGCGATAAGTACTTACCTTCTAGATAATGCATCAACCACCACATTCTCCTTACCTTGTTTATATTTGATCACATAAGGAAATGGCTCAATAAATTCAATCCATTTGGCATGTCTCTTATGTAACTTACCTTGCCCTTTCAAATGCTTCAAGGATTCATGATCAGTGTGTATAGCAAACTCTTTAGGTAGAAGATAATGATGCCAAGTTTCCAATGCTCTCACCAATGCATACATCTCCTTGTCATAGGTAGGATAGTTTAGGGCTGCTCCACTCAATTTCTCACTGAAGTAAGCAATTGGACGCCCTTCTTGCATCAAAACAGCTCCAATACCTATACCTGAAGCATCACACTCAATTTCAAAATTTTTAGTAAAATCAGGTAAAGCAAGTAATGGTGCAGAAACCAATTTCTCCTTAATTAGATTATATGCCCTTTCTTGTTCACTACCCCACTTAAATCCCACATGTTTCTTCACAATTTCAGTTAATGGTGCAGCAAGGGTGCTAAAATATTTCACAAATCTTCTATAAAAACTAGCCAAATCATGAAAACTTCTTACCTCACTTACACTTTTAGGTGTAGGCCACTCTGTTACCTTCTCAATTCCTTTAGCACTTACAACATAACCAAGAAAAACAATATGATTTGTACAAAAGGAACACTTCTTCAAATTAGCATACAACTTTTCCTTCCTTAAAACAGTCAATACACTTTGCAAATGTTCAATGTGTTCATCTAAGCCTTTGCTATAGATCAAAATATCATCAAAATAGACAACTACGAATTTACCAATAAAAGCACGTAAAACATGGTTCATTAACCTCATAAAAGTGCTAGGTGCATTAGATAACCCAAATGGCAGTTTTCCACTCATCTCCCTCTCTAATCCTAATTTGACGATATCCACTTTTAAGATCAATTTTACTAAACACACAAGAACCATGCAATTCATCAAGCATGTCATCAAGTCTAGGAATAGGATGTTGATACTTTACAGTGATTTTATTAATTGCACGACAGTCAACGCACATCCTCCATGTTCCATCCTTTTTGGGCACAAGTAAAACTGGTACCGCACATGGACTCATGCTCTCCCTCACATATCCTTTTGCCAAGAGTTCTTCAACTTACCTTTGAAGCTCCTTTGTCTCCTCGAGGTTACTTCTATATGCATCAAATAGACTTCGTCCCTGGAGCTACCGAGGAGACAAACCGTTAGGGACTTCATTTGGAAACACATCATCAAAGTCCACTAGGCAAAGAAACGTTAAGCTCATTAGTGTGTAAACAAGCCTCTTTGCACAGAAGTACAATGATAGGTTGTTTTGAAAAGAAAGCCCTCTTAACCTCGCTCTCTTTTGCAAACAAGTTCACTTGCTGCCTCTCTTTTCTCTCAACAATATTTTTTTTTCTACTTTTCACTTGCTTTTCTCTCAATCTCTCTTTCTTTTGTACTCTCATTTTCATTTTTTGTATCACTCTCTTTTTGTATTGACATTTGATCCTCATACACTTGCCTAGGTGTTAATGGTACAAGAGTGATTTTCCTTTTGTTCATTACAAAAGAATATGTATACCGTTTTTTGTACAGGGTATACAGGTTGATGAGGAAAATGTATGTGCAATCCAAGAGTGGCCGAGTCCCACAAGTGTAAGTAGTGTGAGAAGCTTTTAATGAGAACCATCAAGGGAATACCATTAAAGCATCAAGTGATCCTTTGCACATTCATGGAGGCCCAATTACAAGAGCTAAAGCCAAAAAGATGGATTGAGAAAAAATGGATTGAAAATGCAATTCAAGGTGCAAGACATCATGAATTGGGCTTGGAGAGAAGACAAGGCATTGTGGGCATTATTCAAGCTATATAACCACAACCTACATCAGTCTCTCCTCCAATCTTTGACACCTTTGCACCTTTCTACACACTATCCCGACCTCAACAACCTGTTTATAATCAGTTCTTTGGTTTCTAAATCTGGTATTGATTGAGATAGAATTAATGTGCAAGTTATATACTGTTGGAAAGATAATTAAGTTCGCTTTCCAATGCATTTAACAGAGCTGGATTTGGAGTTCTCTAGAAGGAGTTATGATCAATTTAATACAGCTTGTTCAGGCTTGGGAATTCAAACGACACCTTTGATTATTCAACTTCATTTATTTGTTTTGTGTCAAGTTTATCAATGTGTTAGGTAAGTCTCATTATTAATATTGGTGGGTTGGTGAAGGCTTTTAAAGCACCCTTTGACAAACCCATACTTGGAGGGTTGTTCCAATGTTTCCATTTGTATTTTTAGGATATTGGGTTTCTTTTAGCCTATTTAAACTCAGCAACCTTGCTATGTATGACAATTAAGAGATTAATGGTTATTTGAATTTGAAAGATTATTCTTTCTTTGGTTCTTTTGAGAACTAGTGAACTTATCAAGAATTTGCATTCTTGTGGAGTTCCAAATTTAGACTTATCACTCACCTTCTCATCTATTTCTTGAGTGTGGCGTCAATATCATTCTCTATACCTTTGGTTCATGCTTTTCTTAAGCATTGGGTCAAGGTTTTGTTTGTCATAAATCTGTTTAGAACTTTCTTGGGAAGTTGAAACTACAATTTAAGTGTGAGTTTCAAAGTTTCATTGTGGGATTTCGTATAAGCTTTCATGGGCTCGCTAGTTTCTACCGACGATTTGTGAAAGACTTTAGCACATTAGCTGCACCGCTTATTGAAGTAATAAAAAAAATGATGGATTCAAGTGGGGAGAAGCGCAAGAGAGAGAAGGTATTTCAAAGGATCAAGCAAAAGCTGACCAATGCTCTCTTATTGTCTTTGCCTAGCTTTTATAAAATATTTGAAATTGAATGCGATGCCTCAGGTATTGGTATTGGCACAATCCTGATATAGGAGGGATGACCAATTGCTTACTTTATTGAAAAACTGAGTGGGGCAACCTTAAACTACCCTGCTTACAATAAGAAGTTGTATGCGTTGGTTCGGGCATTAGAAACGTGGCAACACTGCCTATGGTCTAAGGAGTTTGTGAGTCACACCGATTATGAGTCCTTAAAACACCTTAAAGGCCAACACAAGCTGAACAAGAGGCATGCTCGATGGGTAGAATTCATAGAGAAATTTCTATGTCATTCGTTACAAGCAAGGTAAGGAAAATGTTGTTGTAGATGGGTTTCCCACAGGTATGTCTTAATCTCAACACTTAATGCTAAACTACTTGGTTTTGAACATATGAAGGAATTGTATGCTGATGACCATGATAAGAGTTGAATACCCAGCTTGTGAAAAGACTGCAGTCGGTAAATACTGTAGGCATGATGGCTATTTATTTTGGGAGAATAAACTATGTGTGCCTAACTGTTCTTTGAGAGATTTGTTAGTGAGAGAATCTCATGGAGGAGGGTTAATGGGGCATTTTGGAGTTGTAAAGACTCTAGCAGTTTTACAGGAACACTTCTATTGGCCACATATGAAATAAGATGTTGAAAAACTTTGTGGTAAATGTGTCACTTGCCAAATCAAAAGTGCAACCTTATGGTTTATACACCCCTTTGCCAATACCTAGTGAACCTTGGACTGATGTTTCAATGGATTTTGTGCTAGGTTTACCTAGGTCTAAACAAGGGAAAGACTCAATTTTTGTGGTTGTAGATAGATTTTCAAAGATGGAACATTTTATTCCATACCATAAAACGGATGATGCTTCTAATGTCGTTGACCTATTTTTCAGGGAGATTGAAAGGTTGCATGGTATGCCTAGGACAATTGTTTCTGATAGGGATGTTAAGTTTTTAAGTTACTTTTGGAAAACATTATGGGCTAAGTTAAGAACTAAGTTGTTGTTTTCAACAACTTTTCACCCTCAAATTGATGGTCAAACAGAAGTTGTGAATATAACTTTATCTACTTTGTTGCGAGCTATCATTGAAAAGAACATCAAAACTTGGGAAGATTGTTTACCACATGTTGATTTGCTTATAATTGTTCCGTTCATTCTGCTACTAAGTATTCATTGTTTGAAATTGTTTATGATAGTAATCCTTTAACCCTGTTGGATTTAACTCCATTACCTGATCCTGAGCATGTTAACTTAGATGGCAAGAAAAATGTTGAAATTGTTAAACAGATACATGAGAAGGCGAAGTTCTAAACAAGCCAATAAAGGGCGACATAAGCTAATCTTTGAACCCGACGATTGGGTGTTGTTACACATGCCCAAGGAATGATTTCCGGAATGTAGGAAATCTAAGTTATTACCTCGAGGGGATGGCCCATTCCAAGTTTTGGAATGAATCAATGACAATGCATGCAAACTAGATTTGCCTGGTGAGTACAATATAAATGCTACTTTTAATGTTTCTTATTTGAGTCGTTTTGAAGTTGGTGATGATTTGAGGACAAATCCTCTTCAAGAGGAGGGGAATGATGAGATTAAGGATAAAACTATCACAAGCACGTGGGATGAGGCATATTCAGATCCTATTCAAGTTCCCGTCAGACCCGTTACAAGAGTTCGAGCAAAGAAATTCAAAGAAGTGCTTAATGGATTGATTCAAGCAACTTAGGCTCAATCAAATTCGTGGAGACTCGATGAAGGAATCGCACATGATAAATGAATGATCCATGCTTTTGAAGTTTCCAAATAATCACTTCCATGAAATAGGGAGTTGGCTTGCACATTATGGCGATAAAATATATTATTTTCCTTTTTTCAACTACTTTCCTATTTCTTGAGAATAAGTTATTTCTATTTTAATCGCCTAGTTTCCATTTTAATTGATGTAAGGCATTTAAGTCAATTAGAATTCTGATTTGATTTAGATTATTTCCTATTAGGGAATATTCAGATTCTGATTTGATTTTTGGTTTAGGATTTATTTCCAAAAAAAATCTTGTAACCAACCTTATATAATGTACTCATATCCAATAAACAGATAAGTTTTTGATGCAATTGTTGACGTTTAAACTCTTGACTTATCAATCAGACCATCCATAGCTTATTGTGGCGTCTTCACGTACCAAGGTTCGTGCTTTCAATAAGAATTGGTTCGAGGTTCCAATCAATTCCTGGTTTAGATTCGATCTTAGGAACTAAATGATTAAGGTTGCGTCAGTTCTTGATGGGTTCGTATTAATTTTGACTGCCGACGTAATAAAAAAATCTCCTCACAAAACAAAGTGTGCTGCAGCAAGGCCTTACCATACGAATCCATTAAGAACTGACACGACCCTAATAAATTTAGTCCCCAAGATCGAATCTAAATCTGGAATTGAATGGAACCATAACCCAATGCATATTGAAAGAACGAACCTTAAGTCAAGAGTTTGAAACACCACAAAAATCTGATAAGTTCAAAGAGTTTGTATAAGAACCAAAGAGAATTAACTCTCTCACCAATTGCATCAAAACTGACATGTCTCTATTTATTGGATGCGAGAATTTGGAAATAAGATTAGTTACAAGAATTTTTGGAAATAAATCCTAAAATAAAATAAAATCTAAATCTGAATCTAAATCCTAATCAGCTTAAATGTCTTAATTAATTAAAATGGAAACTAAGTGATTAAAAGAATAATTGATTTGTTTCTCTAATAGTCTCCTCAAGAAATGGGAAAGTATCCAAAAAAGGAAAATAATATATTTTCCGACCATAATGTGCAAACCAACTTCCTATTTAATAGAATTGATTATTTAGAAACTTAAAGAGCATGAATCATGCTTTTATCATGTGTAATTCCTTCAATGGGCTTCCACGAATTTGTTTGAGCCCAAGTTGCTTGAATCAACCCATTAAGCGCTTCTTTAAATTTCTTTGCTCGAGCTCTTGTGACGGGTCCGACAGGAACTTGAATAGGATTTGAATATGCCTCATCCCATGTGCTTGTGACAGTTTTGTCCTCAATCTCATCACCTTACCCTCAGAAAAAATAATATTATTAAACTCTGGGGTCCAAACCTCCTGTCCATCCAATAAGATCATGCCTTATGTTTTCGAGTCAATCTTATGAAGAATCATTCCCTCCACTTGAAAAACAACAGACATACACACAAACCAGAGTTATCTCAAAACCTTTTATCCAATCCTCAATTACGGCCTCTGGGGAACCTGAAGAGCTAAAACAGTATGAAGCTGTTTTAAATTGGCAAACCAAAAATGCCAATGCCCAGAATCAAACTCTTCAACAACTCGGAAAGAAAATTGATCGAGTTGCCAGTCAAGTCTCCCAGACAGAAACTAAAGTTGATTCAATCAGTAATCGTCTTAATCAAATGTATATACATCTACAAGATCGTATCTCTGAGCTAGACACCGATCTCAGACGAATGATCAACAACCACATCTGGGGTCCAGAGTTCAATAAAAAAGAAGCAGAGATCAGAAAGCTCAAAGCTAAATTGGCAAGAATTGATACTGAAAAGACCGGTCAAGTATGGAATCAAAAAATTTGAATTTCATCTAATCAGCTATAAATTCCTTATCAACATGGACAACTCCTCTTTTCCTAGAATCTTTGACTTTAAAAACAAGTTGCTCCCTGACAATAGCTGCTCAGCCTCAAAAACTGGTTTGCTAAATATGATTTTACTGTCCAACACATAAAGGCAAACAAAACCTCATCCCAAATTTCCTTACACGACCGGCTATAAATAAACCTTCACTTATTTCCTCCACCATCCCAGTCATAGCCATGAATCGTCAACTTTCTTTCAAAGCTGTCAACCAGAGAACCTTTCCCATGAACATTCCTTTTCATTTAGCCTACCAGATCCAAGACTTTGCAAAGAAATTCCTTTACCGATATTTCTTCAATGTTCAGAGCAAAAAGCCTGATCGTTTTCCTTCCCTCTGTATGGAAAACTTGTTTCTCACAGGTCTTACCCTCTCTTCCTTAACCATCTGCGAAGATGAGTAATGGTACATATGGTGCCTCACTACCCTGTATGCTACAAAACTGGTTTTTCCTGTTAAACTAGACCTCACTCACATCACCACTCCTGAGTTCTCATCAGATCTTCTCTAGACTCTTCTAGAATGGTATTCCCCACACACATGGTGGCGTAAACAACTAAAAAATCTGTGTACTTTTCACGGATTAGACAAAATGAATGAGTAAGAAGCCAACATGTTCACTACAGTCTTCATCGTTCACATACCCTACTTCCAACACCCAGAAACAAGAGACTTCTGGACACAAGATATCCTTATACCCTTATCCATGACATAACTGTTACTTATGTTCTTAAGTCGTACCTAATGGAACTCAACAATGTTCAGCCACTTGCCACAACATCCACCACACCTCTGTTGGACCATCACACACCTTGGAAATTGTCCCAAAGTCACAAACTTGTACTCCAGGTTCCAGTTCAAGTCCTCAATGAATCCTTGTCATGGAACAACATCTTGATTACACTAACGTCTTATTCCAAGACGCTTAATATCCATGGGAAGATTTTCAGTCTCTCCTCCATACTGAAAATCCCCATTACACTGTCACAGACCCAGACCCTCCTGCTACATCAGCCCTAAAAGACATGACTACTACTGATGAAGAAGCCTATCTGCAAGCTGAAGCTTATCTTGATCAACGAAAAATCCGTCATGCCAAACGCCAGTATGAAAAAGAAACTGGTGCTGCATAACAGTCCACTGATAATGGGCATTAGGGATGCAGAAGGCAGTTTTATGACGGTCAACTGGTGAAATACCAAGTTGCCAAAAACCATCATCTGTGTCATCCAAACAAGGAAAATCTGGATTGCACATATGGGCTTCAGGCACATCCCATAGAAAATGACCATTGATTTTGTCAGGATATACTAGATACCCTTCCAATGAGAAACCATGAATGGGAAATTTCTTTTCTTGACCAGTTTGAACTGCTGTAAGCATTGCAGTGTAGGAAAGCTGTGAAGTGTCTGAAACAGGCTTGGTTTCAGGTGTTTGAAAAGATAGTTTGACTTGACCGTTTTGTCGTCGTTCAAACGTGGCTTCAGTTGTTTGAACTGGTTCAGAGTTTTGGTGGAAATGCTCATAGTTGGTTAACCATTCAAGAGGCATAAGTTTGAGCAATTCTTATTTCTGGATTTGTTTGGGAATTTGGATGATGGTTGGAATTGTGTCTGTGTCTACTAGGATCATTAAGGCATCAAATGTGGTGTGTGGTGTGGGAAGATCAAGTGTATGATTCTGTAATCGATACACTATTTGGTCATGAAGAGTTGCTATCTTTGATGTGGGTGTTTGTTTTGCTCCTTGGAGCTGGATTTGGACTTTAAGGGTTGTGGGAAGGTTGGGATCCTCAAGAGAGAGGTTGAAATTTGGGTAAAAGATTAACAAAACACTGCCAGCATGAAGTGTGGTTAGGACAGCTCCTATAACAACATGTTGGTACTGTTTGAACATGGTGTCTAGGAGAGAAATTCTGGTTGTAACAGGTAAACCTTTTCTACCATGGAGTGTCAGAATTAATCTAACAACACCAAGATGGAGATGGGTATACCCTTCTCGTTTCCAGTTTGCTCTGAGATCTGGGGGTATCTCTAAAGTGACATACTGCTCACTTTGACAGGCTTGTAAAGCATATTGATCTAGTCTAGAAGACTGGATGTATTCTTTTGGTAGTGGTCTTTTGGTGGAAAGCAGGGTTTGAATACTTCTAGTGAAAGAAGATTTTTGTTTGTATAAATTGTAAGGACTCATGATGGGAAACTGAGATTCATTGATTTAGGCAGATTCAGGAATATAGGAATATTCAACAAGATTTTCAATTTTGGAGGCTATGTGTTTTGAACATGATTTTGGAAGAGATAGAGTACAGGAAAGAGTGATATGAGATGGAGTTGAAAGTGAAGAGGAAGATGTTTCCATATTTGTGTCTTCTAGGAAATCAAATAATATTATTTGACATGACTAATGATACCACCTCTGCGGTTAGCTTGGCTTTAATACCATCTCATCACCTTACCTATACTGCCTCTTTTTGTAAGCGACATACTCATCCGCCTCCTAACTCGATGAAAGGCATTGCCGAACTTAAGCATCTTGATTTTCTTGATGTGGTGAGATAGTCCTAGGGTGTTGCGGTGTTTAGTTTTAGGATAAGAGCATTTCAGCAGAAGCTTGACATTTCTGTGATCTCCACTATTCAAGAGATAAATCATATTTGCCCCACACTTTCTGGTCCATTAGTAAAAATTTCGGTCATCCCTTCTAAAAATTCCATAAACCTGTCTCAGTTATTGGTTTCCTTGATACTGGCACATAGCGTTGTATGCTCAATCCTAAAATCCTTCCTCCAGACTATTGGGACAACCATACTAAATACTTCAGAGCTGCAAATGGAAAAGTTTTGAAACATCGCTCATTTCCCAAAAACCCATTGGTATCCAATTCTTTCCAAACTGTATCATTTGGCAAAAGATTGTTGGTTCAGATTTACCAGACAAAGATCTCCTCATCGGATTTGATATCCTCCAACTGGTAAAAAATCTCTTCATTACGCCAACATGCATTAAATTCAAACAAATGTTTATGCCTTATACAAATGTTCTCTGTCTGCATACATTGTCAGATACAACTCCCACTTATACCTCCATTTCCCAAAAGTTCCTTGAACTATGTCCTGAAAATCATTCCCAATTTACTCATCCATCACCACTTTGGCAAAATAAATAGTTTTTCATCCATCTTCCTTTCAAACTCAATGAAGATGTCAATCCCACAAAAGCTACACATCCAGGAATGCCTCCATCTGATCTCTCTTTAGCCAAGCAAGAATGCACTCAATTGCTTCGGCAAGGTCTTATAGAACCTACTACCTCAGATTGGGCTTGTCAAGCTTTCTATGTTGAAAAACTATCTGAATTAGTTCGTGGAAAAAAGACATTAGTCATTGATTACCAGCCCCTTAATGCTTTCCTTAAAGATGATAAATTTCCTCTTCCAAAGATCCAGTCCCTGTTCATTCATCTTCAAGGTGCAAAGGTATTTTCTAAGTTTGATCTCAAAGCTGGTTTTTGGGAACTTGGCATTTCTCCAGAAGACCGTCCCAAAACAACCTTTTGTATCCCTGATGCTCATTATTAGTGGACAATTTTACCCTTTGGTCTCAAAGTTGCTCCATCCTTATTTCAAAAAGCAATGGTTAAGATCTTCTCTCCAATCCTCCATCATGCTTTGATCTACTTTGATGATATCCTGTTGTTTTCCCATGACCACCAAACACATCAACAGCTCCTTTCTGATTTCCTGGAAATCGTGCAGACACATGGCATCATGCTTTCTGAAAAGAAAAGCAACATAGGAAAGGAATCTATTGACTTTCTTGGCATGGTCTTAAAAGATGGCCACTACCACCCAAGACCACATATTGCAGCAGAATTATTAAAGTTTCCCGACATCGATCTCACCAAAAAGCAAATTCAACAGTTCCTTGGGTTAATTATGTCAGAGACTTTATTCCTAAAGTTGCGGTCCACACCAGCCAGCTATCATGCATGCTTAAAAAGAACACTCCACCGTGGTGTCCGGCTTAGACAGAAGTTGTCAAGTAGCTTAAAAAGATAGATGCTAGTAATGACTTTTGGAGTGCTATCCTCCTGGAAAGGATCGGTGACTTAGAGTCCTATTGCGCTCACATTATTTACAAGGAAATTCTTGCGGTAAAATATGGAATCAAGAAATTCGAATTTCATCTCATTAGCCACAATTTCCTCATCAGAATGGACAACAGTTCTTTTCCAATGATCTTTGACTTCAAGAACAAATTGCTTCCTGACAAGCAATTGCTCAATTTAAAGACATGGTTTGCAAAGTATGACTACACAGTCCAACACATCAAAGGTGATAAAAATCTTATCCCTGATTTCCTCACCCAATCATCTATAAAAAGCCCTGTTTTCATCTCTTCCATCCAAACCATCCCAATAATAGCCATGTATCGAACACTCCCCTTCAAAGCTCTCACTAAAAAAGCTTTGCCTCTCAACCTCACTTTATGTACAGCTTTCCAAATCCAAACCTTCGCAAAGAAGCTCCTTTCCAGGTAGTTCATGAATGTTCACAGAAACAAACCCGAAAGATTTCTTTCTCTATGTTTAGAACGTCTGTTCCTCTCTAGTTTCACCATTGTTCCCACTCTCACCATCTCTGAAGATGAGTTATGGTACATGTGGTGTCTCACAGTCCTGTTTGCTACAAAACTTATTCTCCTTGTCAGATCCACTCTTCGGCATATCTCCACACCAGATCATGCACCCACACTTCTCCGGACACTCCTTGAATGGTTTTCACCACTCACTTGGTGGTGTAAACAATTACAGAACATATCCAGCTTTCATCAGTTAGATCGAATTCCAGATCAAGAAGCAAATATGTTTACTTCGGTATTCATAGTCCACAGGCCATATTTCCAACATCCCCAGATAAAAGATTACTGGACACAGGACATGGCGTATGAATGGAAAACATTCCCACATCCTTTCCCTCTTGACCATGATCCTACAATCATCTCCACTCTCAAAGCCTACTTGTTAGAACTCAACAATGTCCAACCTGTCCCAATAGACATTCACCACAGCTCCATTGGTCCTTCCCACACTCTTGAAATTCTACCAGGCACCCAAATATGTACTCCAAGATCCAGTTCCAGTCCTCATGGCATTCTTGTTCGAGAACAAAGACCTGACTACACCAATGTTCTCTTCCAAGACGCTCAAGACCCTTGGGCAGACTTTCAGTCTTTATTGGCAACCCAAGAGACTCAGTACATTGTCACTGAACCAGGCTCTTCGTCTACTCCAACTCAAGCTCAACGACCAACAAGCCCCGAATTAGATGAAGACTTCCAGATCTACCAAGAAATTCAAAGAGAAAAAAAAGAATATGAAAATGAAACCAGTGACGTGTCCCCATCCTGATTTCCCTCAACTCCATAATCGCCTCACATGGCTACAGAGTCATCCGAAAATCTCAGCTTTTCCTAGTTTCAATAAAAGACATGGGTCCTACCTTGTCTAAAGTGTATGGCCACTACCATCCTGGTCCACACATTGCAACTGAATTATTAAAGTTCCCGGACACAAATCTCACCAAAAAGCAGATACAACAATTCCTCGGGATTATTAATTATGTCAGTGATTTCATCCCAAAAGTTACAATCCACATAAGCCAGCTATCGCGCATGCTCAAAAAATAGTGACCACCATGGGGCCCAACACAGACAGAAGCTGTCAAGCAGCTAAAGGTGATAGCCCAATCACCTCATCCACTCCGAATTCCCACATCTGGCCAACACATCCTCCAAACTGATACCAGCGATGATTACTGGAGTGCCATTCTTCTCGAAGAAATCAATGGCGTGCATCATTTTTGTGCACATGCAAGCGGACAATTCAAAGACTCTGAAAAGAACTACCATGTGATCTACAAAGAGATTTTGGCAGTCAAGTATGGAATTAAAAAATTTGAATTTCATCTCATTAGCCATAAATTTCTTATCAACATGGATAACTCTTCTTTTCCCCGAATCTTTGACTTCAAAAACAAGATGCTCCCTGACAAGCAACTGCTCAGTCTAAAAAACTGGTTTGCTAAATTTGATTTCACTGTTCAATATATAAAAGGCAACCAAAACCTCATTCCAGACTTCCTCACACATCCAGCTATAAATTAACCCTCACTCATTTCCTCAATCCAAACCATTTCAGTAATAGCCAGAGAAACTTCCCCCATGAACATCTCTTTCCAATCGGCTTACCAGCTGCAAGATTTTGCAAAGAAGTTCCTTTACAGGTATTTCTTTAATGTTCATACCAAAAACCTGACTGTTTTCCTAACCTTTGCATGGAACACCTGTTCCTCACCGTCCTCACTCTCTCCTCTCTGTCCATCTGTGAAGCTGAGCTTTGGTACATGTGGTGTCTCACCACCTTGATCGCCATGCCAAGAAAGTCAATGGATTCCTTGCCTATGCTACTTTTCTTTTCGGAAAGCATGATTCCATGTGCCTGCACAATATGAAAGAAATCCAAAAGGAGCTTCTGGTGGCTTTCATGGTCAGAGGAAAATAACAAAATATCATCAATGTAGACCAGAGCATGGTGGAGGATAGGACTAAAGATTTTTGTCATGGCCTTTTGAAATAATAAAGGAGCAACTTTAAGATCAAAGGGCAGAACGGTCCATTGATAATGGGCATCAGGAATGCAAAAGGCAAGTTGCCAAAAACCAGCTTTTAAATCAAACTTAGAGAAGATACGAGCCCCGTGAAGATGGACAAACAGAGTTTGGATTTTTAGAAGGGGAAACTTATCATCTTTAAGAAAAGAATTAAGTGGCTGATAATCAATAACTAATCTCTTTTTACCACAAACTAATTCAGATCATTTTTCAACATAGAAGGCTTTTTGGGCGAACAAACACACTTATTTTCATCTTTGCACTCCATCTTGAGATAAGGCTTTTTACAAGCTTCAGAGAAGGATTTTGTGTCTGCCATGAGATCTTTGAAGAATTCCTTCTGCTCACAGATTTTATCCAGGCATAAGATTGCCATTTGCAAAATCTTTCCTAAAGAGATGTCAGCAATGCTGAGATTAGTAGCTGTGAGTTTTCTTTGAAGATCAGGTTGTAGTTCAGAAGGAAGAGAGGCTATGAAGACATGTTTGAGAGAAGGTTCGTTGAACCCATTCAGCTTGTAAAATAGAATACTCATTCTTTTGTAACAACACTTCATGCTGTTTTTTCACCAATGAATTGTTCATGGATGATGTTGGGTGTTGTACCAACTGGTGATTGCATGAACTGGAGTTTTCTATATTCTCCCAAGCTTTCTAACCAATCTCGCAAAGAACCCGTAGATTGGAACATGAATTCGCGAATGACAGTTTAAGATTGAGCATTTGGTTTTGTTCCTTGGAGATCAATCCATGCAGCAAATTCTTGAAGTCTAGCAGGCCATTTGTGACGGGAATGTCATCAAATGTGAACCAAGATGCTGAAGATGGTTTTGTGGAGTGATCATGAGTTGGTGGTGGCATAGGTGGCATTGGTTCTATGTGAGATGCTTATGCTCATCATCAGAAGAACTGTCTTCAACAATTGGTGTAGAAGTTGAAGCACTAGAATCTTCAGTTTTAGTTGCCATCAATATGCTCGTAATGTCAGCATATTCTGATTCAGAGTCAGTGGAGGTACTGGTTGAGTTTGTGAATGAGGAAGATGAGTTTGATTCTGCCAGAGTGGACTCACATATTGTTTCTGGTTCAGAGGATTCAGGAGATGAGTTGTGGACAGTACGATAGTGATACTGATCCATCGGTCCTTTATCCCGTTTAGGGGGTTCAAGAGTGGCTTGTGATGAATCTTCAGGAGGTACCGGAGGAACAGATGAGGATGAAGTAATTTTTACTTTGGACTTTGATTTTTTAGGTGAAGAGGATTTTGGTTGAGGAGTTGGTTGGAGATGTGAGAAACCAAAGAATTGCTTGTAAACAAGCTGGTGAGGTTGGGGAGGTGCATAAAAAGGTGAATATGTTTCAAACATGGGAGGAGGCACAAGTGTGGATTGTGTTTGCGTGAACAATGTTGGACGAGTCTGTTCAGCATCAATTCTTGCCAATTCAGCTTTGAGCTTTCTGATTTTTGCTTCTTTCTTGTTAAACTCGGGACCCTAGATATGATTATTGATCATTCGTTTGAGATTGGTATCTAACTCAGAGATACGGTCTTGTAGATGTATGCACATCTGATCAAGAAGATGGCTGATTGAATCAACTTCAGTTTTAGTCTGGAAGACTTGACTGGCAACTCGATCAATTCTCTTTCCAAGTTGTTTGAGGATTTGATTCTGAGCATTGGCATTTTTGGTTTGCCAATTTAAAACAGCTTCATACTGCTTTGGCTCTTCAGGTTGCCCAGAGGCTGTAACTGGTGACTAGATAAAAGGTTTAGAGACAACTCTGGTTTGAGTGTCTGTCTGCTTTTCAAGTGGAGGGAAGGACTCTTCATAAGATTGACCTGAAAACATTAGGCATGATCTTATTGGTTGAATATGAGGTTTGGGATTTGGTGGAGATAGTGGAGGAAAAGATTTGCAAGATGTTTTTGAATGAGAAGGTTTGTTCTTTTTCTTTCTTCGCATGACTTCGAGTTCATCTTCAATATCCGTATCATCCAAGCAAGGACAATCTGGATTACACATATGGGCGTCAGGAACATCCCATAGAAAATGACCATTGATTTTATCAGGATATACAGGATACCCTTCGGATGGAAACCATGAATTGGAAGTTTCTTTTCTTGACCAGTTTGGACTGTTGTAATCATAGCAGTGTAAGAAAGCCTTGGAGTTACTGAAACAGGTTGAGGCTCGGGTGTTTGAAAAGATAGTTTGAAAAGATAGTTTGACTTGACCATTTTTTCGTCTTTCAAATGTGGCTTCTGTTGTTTGAACTGGTTCAAAGTTTTGGTGGAAGTGCTGATAATTGGTCAGCCATTCAAGAGGCATGAGTTTGAGCAATTCTTGTTTTTGGATTTGTTTGGGAATTTGTATGATGGTTCGAATTGTGTCTGTGTCAGCAAGGATCATTAAGGCATCCGATGTGGTGTAAGGTGTAGGAAGATCTAGTGCATGATTTTGTAATCGATACACTATTTGGTGATGAAGAGTGGCAAGCTTTGATGTGGGAGTCTGGTCTGCTCCTTGGAGCTGGATCTGAACTTTGATGGTTGTGGGAAGGTTGGCATCCTCAAGAGAAAGGTTGAAATTTGGATAAAAGGTTAAGAGGACACTACCAGCATGGAGTGTGATCAGAACGGTTCCTATAACAGCATGTTGGTACTGTTTGAACCTGGTGTCCAGGAGAGCAATTTTGGTTGTAACAGGTAAGCCTTTTCGGCCATGGAGATTCAGAATCAATCTAATACCACCAAGATGAAGATGGGTATACCCTTCTCGTTTCCAGTTTGCTACGAGATCTGAGGGTATTTCTAAAGTGACACACTGTTCACTTTGAGAGGCTTGTAAAGCACACTGATCGAGTCTAGAAGACTGGATATACTCTTTTGGTAGTGGTCATTTTGTGGAGATGAGGGTTCTAATACTTCTGACGAGAGAAGTTTTTTGTTTGTAGAGGTTGTAGGGACTCATGATAGGAAACTGTGATTCATTGATTTGGGCAGATTCAGGAATATAAGAATATTCGACAAGGTTTTCAATTTTAGAGGCTACATGTTTTTGACATGATCTTGGAAGAGAGAGACTGGAGGAAAGATAAATATGGGATGAAGACGATGAAAGTGTGGAGGCTGAAGATGAAGTTGTTTCCATATTTAGGTAATCTTCTTCTAAGAGATCAAATAAGATTATTTGGAATTACTAGGGATACCACCTCTTCGTGAAGTGTGGCTCTAATACCAGTGGGTAGTTGTACGTGGCGTTGTTACACCAGATCTATAACAGAACGAAGTCTGTCCTTAGGGCCAGTAGCCCGAAAGTTCTGGTTTCCATCAAATACCAAATCCGAAAATCATATTTGAAAATAGTTTTTCACGATATCACCCGAACACACGGCACTCATGGCCTCAAAGAGGGTGAACTTTGTGAGAAAACACTTTCATTTTATCAAAATCGATTTTGAAGGATAAAACAGGACCTTTCTGATGCACAAGATCCTTAGGCTTAAGGCAAGTGCAGAGCATACTCAGTATAGAAAATTAGAGGCAGGCGTATCATTATTAACCCAAATAATTGCTTTGAGCCCTAGAAGAGAGAAAAGATTTAGAGAAACATGATGTAAGAAAACTTAAATTTTTTATTTTCTAATTGACTCATGCCTACAACGGAAGCATAAGGTGCCTTATATAGAAAATCATCAAGGACATGACCCCTCGAATGATTATAATTGAAAAATAGGCACATGCTGTTAGTAAAAGCACACCTTTTGAGAAAGTAAAGCACACCGACTAAGACTTTTACATAAGACAAAGTAAAACAGAAAGTAAAGCACACTGACTAAGACTTTTGACATAAGCATTCAAAGCAAACGAGAGACACATGGGCTTATTGCATTAAAAGCTGTGTGATGGTGACAAGTTGTCATTATGGAGTGGATGGATAGCACGATGGTGACACGTCTCCTGTCGCTTTCTCATATTGGCGCTTGTGTCAACGTATCTATCTCTGGTCGAGATACGCCTCAGCTTGCTAATATTTGTCTTCATCAGCGTCAGTCATGTGCGGTGAAGTAGTGTAGCAGGAGAGTCTGGATTGGTGACGATATAATGGGGATTTTCAGTATAGAGAAGGGACTGAAAATCTTCCCATGGGTCCTGAGCGTCTTGGAATAAGACGTTGGTGTAATCAAGGCGTTGTTCAATGACAAGGATTCCTTGAGGACTTGAACTTGAACCCGGAGTATAGCCTTGTTTTTTTGGAATTATTTCAAGGGTGTGTGATGGTCCAATAGAGGTGTGGTGAATGTTTGTGGTAGGTGGAGTAACATTGTTAAGTTCCATGAGGTAGGCTTTGAGACCGGAGGTGACAACGCCACGTACAACATAACCCACTGGTATCAGAGCCACACCCAACGCCGAGGTGGTATCATTAGTAATTTGAATAATCTTATTTGATCTCCTAGAAGAGAATTCACTCACTATGGAAACAAACACATCTTCAGCTTCTACATCATCTTCATCTCCTATTTCTCTTTCTTCTACTCTCTCTCTCCCCAAATCATGTTCTAAACACATAACCTTCAAAATTGAGAATCTTGTGGAATATTCTTATATTCCAGAATCTGCTCAAGTCACTGAGTCCCAGTTTCCCCTCATGAGTCCTTACAACCTCTATAAACAGAAAACTTCTTTCACTCGAAGTATTCGAACTCTCATCTCTACTAAAAGACCACTCCCAAAAGAGTATATTCAGTCTTCTAGACTGGATTAGTGTGCTTTACAAGCCTCACAGAGTGAACAATATGTCACTATGGAGATACCTTCCGATCTCGTCACCAACTGGAAACGAGAAGGATACACACACCTCCATCTTGGTGGTGTACGCTTAATTCTCACTCTTAATGGTCGAAAGGGCTTACCTGTTACAGCTAGAATTGCTCTCCTAGATACCCGGTTCAAGGAGTACCACTATGCTGTTATAGGAACTGTTCTGACAACCCTTCATGCTGGTAGTGTCCTATTAACCTTTTACCCCAATTTCAACCTCTCTTTAGAGGATCCCAATTTTCCAACAACCCTTAAAGTCTAGATCCAGCTCCAAGGAGCCGAACAAACACCCACATCCAAGATTGCAACCCTCCATCACCAAATAGTGTATCGACTACAAAATCATGCACTAGATCTTCCTACACCATACACCACTTCTGATGCCTTGATGATATTGGAGGATACAGACACAATTCCAACCATCATCCAAATCCCCAAACAAATTCCGAAACAAGATCTACTCAAACTCATGCCTCTTGAATGGCTAACCAATTATGAGCATTTTCACCAAAATTCTGAACCAGTTCAAACCACAAAAGCTACATTTGCCAGGCGCCCAAATGGTCAAATCCAACTGACTTTTCAAACTCCTGCCATTAAGCCCATTCCAAACAGTCCACAGCTTTCTTATACTGCTATGATCACAGCAGTTCAAACTGGCCAAGAAAAGAAACTTCCTATTCATGGTTTTTCATCAGAAGGGTATCCAGTATATCCTGATAAAATTAATGGTCACTTTCTATGGGATGTTCCTGAGGCCCATATGTGCAATCCGGATTGTCCTTGTTTGGATGATACGGATGTTGATAAAGAATTGGAAGTCCTGCGAAGAAAGAAAAAGAAGAAGAAAAAATCTTCTTATCCTCCACCATCTTGCAAGTCCCTCCTTCCACAACCTCCACCAGATCCAAAACCTCCTGTTCACCCAATCAGGTCATGCCTTATGTTTTCAAGTCATTCCTATGAGGAATCCTTTCCTCCCCTTGAAAACAGACAGACCCACAAACTCGTGTTACCTCAAAACCTTTTGTTCAATCTCCGATTACAGCCTCTGGGCAACTTGAAGAACCCAAACAATATGAAGCTGTTTTGAATTGGCAAACCAAAAATGCCAATGCTCAAAATCATTCTCTTCAACAACTCGGTAAGAAAATTGACCGTGTTGCCACTCAAGTCTCCCAGACTGAAACTAAAGTTGATTCCATCAGCAGCCGTTTAGATCAGATGTATATCCATCTCCAAGATCGGATTTCTGAACTAGACACCGATCTCAGACGAATGATTAACAATCGTATATGGGGTCCAGAGTTTAATAAAAAAGAAGTAGAGATCATAAAACTCAAAGCTGAATTATCCAGAATTGATGCTGAAAAGACTCGACCTTCTCTTTTTACTCAACCACAACCTACACCAGTATCCCCTCCAATCTTTGACACCTTTGCACCTTTCTACACACCATCCCGACCTCAACAACCTGTTTATAATCAGTTCTTTGGTTTCTCTCACCTTCAACCAACTCCCCAACCATCTTCACCCAAAAAACCACGATCTAAAGTCAAAATCTCCGAACCACGTCCAAAGGTCACGTCCTCCTCCTCTACACCTACAATCCCTCCAGAAGAAACACCACAAGACCATCCTGAGCCTCTTAAAAAAGATAAAGGCCCAATGGACCAGTATCATTATCATACTGTCCAACCTCAACCTTCAGATTCCTCTAACTCCTCTGAGCCTGAAACACATAATTCATCTTCATCCTCCTCTTATGACTCATCAAACGCCTCCACTGATTCTGAGTCCGAATATGCTAACATTACAGGCATATTAATTGCCACTAAAACTGCAGATCCAAGTGCCTCTACTTCAACACCTATTGTTGAAGACAATCCTTCTGACCAAGCTTCTCAAACAGACCCTGTACCACCACCAGTCCATGAACACTCAACCAAACCATCTTCAGCATCTTGGTTTACATTTGATGACATTCCCCGTCACAAATGGGCTGCTCGCCTTCAAGAATTCGCTACTTGGATTGATCTCCAAGGTACCAAGCCTAATGCTCAACCTCAAGCCGTTCTTCGTGAATTCATGGCCCGTTCCACGGGTTCCTTACGAGACTGGCTAGAAAGCTTAGGAGAATACAGACAACTCCAATTTATGGAATCTCCAATTGGTACAGCCCTCAATCTCATCCATGAGCAATTCATCGGTGAAAAAACTGCTTCCACTGAAGCAGACAGAAAAGAATACCATAAGATGAAATGCTGCTCTCTTAAAAGACATCTTTTGGATGCTCATTACAAAAGAATGAGTATTCTCTTCTACAAGCTAAATGGGTTCAATGAGCCATCTCTTAAACATGTCTTCATTGCCTCTCTTCCTCCTGAGTTACAACCCGATCTTCAGAGAAAACTCACAGCTACAAATATGAGCATAGCTAATATCTCTCTGGGAAAGATTTTTCAAATGGCCATGTTATCTCTTGATAAGATCTGTGAACAGAAAGAATTCTTTAAAGATCTCATGGAAGACAAAAAACCCTTCTCTGAAGCTTGTCAAAAACCTCATCTCAAGATCGAGTGTAAAGATGAAAAGAAATGTATTTGCTCACCTAAAAAGAAAAAACATTTTCAAAAACACTTCCACAAAAAATCCTCCTCCAAAAAACCTTTTCGGTATTTCAGAAAGAAAGATGCTTCTCAGTACCGAAAGAAAAAATCCAATCGTTGTTTCATTTGCAAGAAACGCGGTCACTTTGCCCGACATTTTCCTAACAAATCGGCCAAAGCTGTTCGCCTTATCCAACATCTTGAACATTCTTCCATGTTATCTGAGACTGAGGATGTCGAATCTAATTTTTCAGAACAATCAACACAAGATGACCAAACTGCCTTTCTTATTGCCGAATCTTCTTATTCTGAAGATATTTCAGTCATCTCCACAGTTCAGACTGTTAATCATGTTTCCACTATTCCTCGACCTTCTCTCAAGATGTCCATCATTCCTTCCAAATTCCATAAACTTATTCCTGTTATTGGGTTTATTGACATTGGTGCAGACACCAGTATGATTGATCCTTCTGTTCTTCCATCAAACTGTTGGGAACCTCACTCCAAGCTTTTCAGGGCAGTTAATGGTGAAACCTTTGAAACTACCTTGATTACCAAAAAAATCCATTAGTATTCAATTCTTTCTGAATTGCATAATTTGGAAAAAGATTGTAGCTTCCAAACTCCCCGATAAAGATTTGCTCATAGGTTTTGACATTCTTCATCTAGTTAAAAACCTATTCCTCACTAGTTCTGGAGTTCGCTACAAACAGATGTTCATGCCTTATACAGATACCCTACGTCTGTATACACTTTCTGACACATCATCTCCATATAGTCAAATCTCACAAAAGTTCTTAGAATTCTGTCCAGAAAACCATTCCCAATTTCATCATCCTTCACCCCTTTGGAAAAATGAACAATTTTTCATTCACCTTCCTTTTAAACTCAACGAAGACATTAACCCCACAAAAGCTTCACACCCGGGTATGTCTCCCTCAGACCTCTTGCTTGCTAAATAAGAATGTTCTCAGTTACTTTAACAAGGTCTTATTGAGTCCACTGATTCAGATTGGGCTTGTCAAGCCTTCTATGTTGAAAAACGATCTGAATTAGTTCGTGGAAAAAAGAGATTAGTGATTGATTACCAGCCACTCAATTCTTTTCTTAAAGATGATAAGTTTCCCCTTCCAAAAATCCAGACCCTGTTTGTCCATCTCCAAGGGGCTCGTATCTTCTCTAAGTTCAATTTAAAAGCTGGTTTTTGGCAACTTGGTATTTCACCAAGTGACCGTCACAAAACTGCCTTCTGCATCCCTGATGCCCATTACCAATGGACAGTCATGCCTTTTGGTCTCAAAGTCGCTCCCTCCTTATTTCAAAAAGCCATGACAAAAATCTTTAGTCCTATTCTCCATCATGCACTGGTCTACATTGATGATATTTTGTTGTTTTCCTCTGACCATGAGAGCCACCAGAAGCTCCTTTTGGATTTCTTTCACATTGTGCAGGCACATGGCATCATGCTTTCCGAAAAGAAAACCAGCATAGGAAAGGAATCTATTGACTTTCTTGGCATGGTGATTAAAGATGGCCAGTATCAGCCTGGTCCCCATATTGCAATTGAGTTACTAAAGTTCCCAGACACACATCTCAACAGAAAGCAGATACAACAATTCCTCGGGATTGTCAACTATGTCCGTGACTTTATCCCCAAAGTTGCAATTCACACCAGCCAGCTGTCCCGCATGCTCAAGAAACAGTGCCCTCAATGGGGCCCTGCTCAGACAGAAGCTGTCAAGCAGCTCAAGGTGATAGCCCAAGCACCTCCTCCACTCCGAATTCCCACAAATGGACAACGCATCCTCCAGACTGATGCTAGCGATGATTATTGGAGTGCCATTCTTCTAGAAGACATCAATGGTGTGCGTAATTTCTGTGCACATGCAAGCGGCCAGTTCAAAGACTCTGAAAAGAACTACCATGTGATCTACAAGGAAATTCTAGCAGTCAAGTATGGAATTAAAAATTTTGAATTCCATCTCATCAGCCACAAATTCCTTATCAACATGGATAATTCTTCTTTTCCCCGAATCTTTGACTTCAAGAACAAATTGCTACCTGACAAGCAATTACTCAGTCTCAAAACTTGGTTTGCTAAATATGACTTCACTGTTCAACACATAAAGGCCACCAAAATCTCATTCCAGACTTCCTCACCCGTCCAGCTATAAATAAACCTGCACTGATCTCCTCGATTCAAACCATTCCAGTTATAGCCATGAATCGCCAACTTCCCTTCAAAGCTCTTACCCAAAGAAATTTCCCCATGAATATCTCTTTCCAATCGGCTTACCAATTGTAAGATTTTGCCAAGAAGTTTCTCTACCGGTATTTTTTTTATGTTCTGTCCAAAAAGCCTGACCGATTTCCTAATCTTTACATGGAGCACTTGTTTCTCATAGGCCTCACTCTGTCCTCTCTATCAATCTCCGAAGATGAGCTTTGGTATATGTGGTGTCTCACCACTTTGTATGCTACAAAGCTAGTCTTTCCCATCAAACCAGTACTGACTCACCTTACCACTCCAGAGTTCTCCCCAGACCTTCTATGGACTCTTTTTGAATGGTATTCTCCCCTCACTTGGTGGCGCGAGCAACTCCAACATTTGTCTACCTTTCACGGCTTAGACAAAATGCCAGAACAAGAAGCTAACATGTGGACTACAGCTTTCATCGTCCACATGCCTTATTTTCAACATCCAGAAACACAAGATTACTGGACACAGGACATGGCATATGAATGGAAAACTTACTCTCATCCTTATACCTTCATCCATGATACAACAGTCACTTCAGCCCTCAAAGCCTATCTCATGGAACTCAACAATGTTCCTCCACCTGCAACAAATATTCACCACACCTCCATTGGACCATCACACACCCTTGAAATAATCCCAAAAACACAAGGCTGTACTCCAGGTTCAAGTTCAAGTCCTAAGGGCATCCTTGTTATGGAACAACGTCCTGACTACACAAATGTCTTGTTCCAAGACGCCCAGGACCCACGGGAAGACTTTCAGTCTCTCCTCCCTACTGATACTCCCCATTCTTCTTCACAACACATGTCTGAAGCTGATGAAGAAAAGTTCCTACAAGCTGAGGCGTATCTTGACAAGAGACAGAGACGTCGGCACAAGCGACAATATGAGAAAGAAACAGGAGACGTGTCACCATCGCGTTATCCATCCACGCCATAATGACACTTTGTCGCTCTCACACAACTTTTGATGCAACCCATGTGACTCCCGTTTGTCTTTTGTTAAAATCTTTGTACGTGTGTTAAAGTCTTTGTAAGCGTGCTTTACTTTTGTTAAAGTCCTTGTCGGTATGCTTTACTTTTAAAGTCCTTGTAAGTTTGCTTGTCTCTTGTAAAAGTCATGATTGGCTTGCTTTGCTCTCCAAAAAGGTGTGCTATGTGTCATGATCATTCGAGAGGTCCTGTTCTCAATGATCCTCTATATAAAGCACCTTTGGTCTCAGTTGTAAGGGAGCCAATTCAAGAAATAAAAAGCTTTAGTTTCGACATTATGTTTCCCTAAACCTCTCTCTCTCTTCTAGGACTCAAAGAAATCATTTAAGTTACAAATGACACGCACACCTCCATTTCTAAACTGAGTATGCTCTGCGCTTGCCTCAAGCTTGAGGATCTTATGCATCAAAAAGGTCCTGTTTTATCCTCCAAAACTGATTTTTATCCAACAAAATTGTTTTCTCACAACGTTCACCCTTTTTAAAGGCCATGAGTGCCGTGTTTTCGGGTGGTATCGTGAAAAACTCTTTTAACTAAATGAATTTCGGATTTGGTATTTGGTGGATAAGTTTATATCGGCTGGAAACCAATGGATGCGAACTATTAACCTGTTCTAAGCCAGGTTTGGGTCCAAAGGACGATCTTGCATCGTCATTCCTAGGTAGAACAATGCCACGTACAACATAACCCACTGTAACACGGGTTTGTGGGTCTGTCTGTTTTTCAAGGGGAGGAAAGGATTCCTCATAAGAATGACTTGAAAACATAAGGCATGACCTGATTGGGTGAACAAGAGGTTTTGGATCTGGTGGATACATACACAATTCCAACCATCATCCAAATCCCCAAACAAATTCTGAAACAAGATCTGCTCAAACTCATGCCTCTTGAATGGTAGGCTTTAAGTATCATGGATGAGGGTATAAAGATTAGGGTAAGTTCTCCATTCATATGCCATGTCTTGTGTCCAGTAGTCTCTTGTTTCTGGGTGCTGGAAGTAGGGCCTGTGGATGATGAAAACTATAGTCCACATGTTAGCTTCCTGTTCTGGCATGCTGTCTAATCAGTGAAAGGTACACAGATTCTGGAGTTGCTTACGCCACCATGTGAGGGGGGAATACCATTCGAGGAGAGTCCATAGAAGGTCTGGTGAGAACTCAGGAGTGGTAAGGTAAGTCAGGACTGGTTTGATGGGAGAGAGTGAGGCCGGTGAGGAACAAGTGTTCCATGCAAAGGTTAGGAAAACGGTCAGGTTTTTTGGTCTGAACATTAAAGAAATACCTGTAAAGGAACTTCTTTGCAAAATATTGCAGCTGGTAAGCCGATTGGAAAGAGATGTTCATGGGGAAGTTTCTCTAGGTGAGAGCTTTGAAAGGAAGTTGGTGATGCATGGCTATTACTGGAATAGTTTGGATTGAGGAAATGAGTGAGGGTTTATTTATAGCTGGACGTGTGAGGAAGTCTGTAATGAGGTTTTGGTTACCTTTTATATGTTGAACAATGAAATCATATTTAGCAAACCAGTTTTTGAGACTGAATAGTTGCTTGTCAGGGAGCATCTTGTTTTTGAAGTCAAAGATTCGGGGAAAATCTCTTTGTAGATCACATGGTAGTTCTTTTCAGAGTCTTTGAATTGTCCGCTTGCATGTGCACAGAAATGACGCACGCCATTGATTTCTTCGAGAAGAATGGCGCTCCAGTATTCATCGCTGGCATCAGTTTGGAGGATGCGTTGGCCAGATGTGGGAATTCGGAGTGGAGGAGGTTATTGGGCTATTACCTTTAGCTGCTGGACAGCTTCTGTCTGTGTTGGGCCCCATGGAGGGCATTGTTTTTTTAGCATGTGCGACAGCTGGCTTGTGTGGATTGCAACTTTTGGGATGAAATCACGGACATAATTAACAATCCCGAGGAATTGTTGTATCTGCTTTTTGGTGAGATTTGTGTCCAGGAACTTTAATAATTTAGTTGCAATGTGTGGACCAGGTTGGTAGTGGCCATCTTTAATCACCATGCCCAGAAAAGTCAATGGATTCCTTGCCTATGCTGCTTTTCTTTTCGGAAAGCATAATTCCATGTGCCTGCACAATAAGAAAGAAATCCAAAAGGAGCTTCTGGTGGCTCTCATGGTCAAAGGAAAATAACAAAATATCATCAATGTAGACCAGAGCATGGTGGATGAAAGGACTAAAGAAGGAATTCTTCAAAGATCTCATGGCAAACACTAGTTTGCTAAATATGATTTCACTATTCAACATATAAAAGGCAACCAAAACCTCATTCCAGACTTCCTCACACGTCCAGCTATAAATAAACCCTCACTCATTTCCTTTTGAAGATCAGGTTGTAACTCAGAAGGAAGAGAGGCTATGAAGACATGTTTGAGAGAAGGTTCGTTGAACCCATTCAGCTTGTAAAATAGAATACTCATTCTTTTGTAATGAGATTCCAAAAGTTGTCTTTTGAGAGAATAGCACTTCATCTGATGATAAGACACTACTAGCATGGAGTGTTGTCAGGATGGTTCTTATAACAACGTGTTGATACTGTTTGGACCTGGTATCAAGGAGAGCAATTTTGGCTGTGACTGGTAAGCCTTTTCTGCCATGGAGGGTCAGAATCAATCTAACACCATAGAGATGGAGATGCGTATACCCTTTGCGTTTCTAATTTGCTACAAGATCTGGAGGGATTTCTAAAGTGACATATTGTTCACTTTGAGAGGCTTGTAAAGCACACTGATCTAGTCTAGAAGACTGAATGTATTCTTTTGGATGTGGTCTTTTAGTAGAGATTAGGGTACGGATACTTCTGGTGAAAGAAGTTTTCTCTTGTAGAGGTTGTAGGGACTCATGATGGGAAATTGAGATTCATTGATTTGAGCAGATTCAGGGATATAGGAATACTCAATAAGATGTTCTATTTTAGAGGTAACATGTTTTTGACAAGATTTTGGGAGTGATAGAGAGTAGAGGAAAGAGAAATATGGGATGAGGAAGAAGAAGGAGTTGAGGATGAAGTTGAAGTTGTTTCTATGTTTTGAAATCTTCTTCTAGGAGATCAAGAAGGATTATTCAGAATTTCTAATGATACCACCTCTGCGTGGGACGGTTGGCTCTAATACCACTAGGTAGTTGTACGTGGCGTTGTTACACCAGATCTATGACAGATCAAAGTCTGTCCTGAGGGGCAGTAGCCCGCAAGTTCTGGTATCAGAGCCACTAGGGTAGCCGATATACACGTACAACTACCCTAGTGGTATTAGAGCCAACCGTCCCACGCAAAGGTGGTATCATTAGAAATTCTGAATAATCCTTCTTAATCTCCTAGAAGAAGATTTCAAAACATGGAAACAACTTCAACTTCATCCTCAACTCCTTCTTCTTCCTCATCCCATATTTCTCTTTCCTCTATTCTATCACTCCCAAAATCTTGTCAAAAGCATGTTACCTCTAAAATAGAATATCTTATTAAGTATTCCTATATCCCTGAATCTGCTTAAATCAATGAATATCAGTTTCCCGTCATGAGCCCCTACAACCTCTACAAGCAAAAAACTTCTTTCACCAGAAGTATCCGTACCCTAATCTCTACCAAAAGACCACTTCCAAAAGAATACATTCAGTCTTCTAGACTAGATAAGTGTGCTTTACAAGCCTTTCAAAGTGAACAATATGTCACTTTAGAAATCCCTCCAGATCTTGTAGCAAACTGGAAACGTGAAGGGTATACGCATCTCCATCTCGGTGGTGTTAGATTGATTCTGAGCCTCCATGGCAGAAAAGGCTTACCAGTCACAGCCATAATTGATCTCCTTGATACGAGGTTCAAACAGTATCAACACGTTGTTATAGGAACCGTCCTGACAACACTCCATGCTGGTAGTGTCTTGTTAACTTTCTACCCAAACTTCAACCTCTCTCTTGAGGATCCAAACTTGCCTACAACCATTAAAGTCCAGATCCAGCTCCAAGGATCAGAACAAACACCCACATCCAAGGTTGCAACCCTTCATCACCAAACAGTGTATCGATTACATAATCATGCACTAGACCTACCTACACCCCATACCACATCAGATGCTCTGATGATCCTTGCTGACACCGATACAATTCCAACCATCATCCAGATTCCTTAACAGATCCCGAAACAAGAATTGCTCACACTCATGCCTCTTGAATGGTTGACCAATTATGAGCATTTCCATCAAAACTCTGAACCAGTTCAAACGACAGAAACCACGTTTGAAAGACGACAAAATGGCCAAGTCAAACTGTCTTTTTAAACTCCCAATCAAGTTTTAGAAACTCCAAGGCTTTCCTACACTGCAATGATTACTGTAGTCCAAACTGGTCAGGAAAAGAACCTTCCAATCCATGGTTTTTCTTCTGAAGGGTATCCTGTGTACCCTGACAAACTCAATGGTCATTTTCTATGGGATGTTCTTGAAGCCCATATGTGCAATCCGGATTGTCCTTGCTTGGATGATACAGATATTGATGATGAACTCGAGGCAATGCGGCGAAGAAAAAAAAAAAACCTTATTTTCCTAAGACATCTTGTAAACCTTTTCCTCAACAACCTCCACCAGACCCAAAACCTCCTGTGCAACCAATCAGATCATGCTTAATGTTTTCAAGGCAATCTTATGAAGAATCTTTTCCTCCACTTGAAAGACAGACAGATGCACAAACCAGAGTCATCTCAAAACCTTATGTCTAATCTCCCGTTACTGCCTCTGGCCAACCTGAAGAGCCAAAACAGTATGAAGTTGTTCTCAACTGGCAAACCAAAAACGCCAGTGATTAGAATCAAACCCTCTACAAACTTGGAAAGAAAATCGACCAAGTAGCTAGTCAAGTCTCCCAGACTGAAAACAAGGTGGATTCCATCACCAATCGTCTTGATCAGATGTACATACATCTTCAGGACAGAATCTCTAAGCTCGACACAAATCTCAAACGAATGATAAACAATCACATATGGGGTCCAAAATTTAACAAAAAAGAAGCAGAGATAAGAAGACTCAAAGCTGAGCTAGCCAGAATTGATACTGAAAAAACCCGGCCATCACTTTTCACCCACACACCGTCCACACCAGTGCCCACTTCGATATTTGACACTTATGCACCTTTCTACATACCATCCAGGCCTCAACCACCTGTTTACAACCAGTTCTTTGGATTCTCACATCTCCAACCAACCCCTCAACCTAAACTATCTTTACCCAAAAAATCAAAATCCAAGGTCAAAATCTCAAAACCACAGTCAAAGGCTTCTCCTTCTTCTCCAGTACCTCCAGACGATTCACCAAAAGCCACTTCAGAACCTCCTAAAAAGGACAAAGGTCCAATGGATCAATATCATTACCATACAGTTCAGACCCAAGACTCCTTTTCCTCTGCATCTGAGTCCGACCTAATTTTTTACTCTAATCCTTCAGACTCCACTTCATCTTCCTCTTCCTCTTCCTCATCCCTGAACACAGACCATACTTCTACTGATTCTGAATCTGAATATGCTGATCTTACAAGCATACTGATGGCAACCAAAACTGAAGACCCAAGTGCGTCAACTACAAAGCCTATTGTAGAAGACAATTCTTCTGATGATCACAGAACCGGTTCCACAAATGCCTTCGGCGGTTACTGATCATTCCACCAAACCTTTCTCAGCATCTTGGTTTACATTTGATGACATTCCACATCACAAATGGCCTTCTCGTCTTTAAGAATTTGCTGCATGGATTGATCTCCAAGGAACCAAACCCAATGCTCATCTAGAAAATGTCCTTCGTGAATTCATGGCCCACTCCACGAGTTCTTTACGAGATTGGTTAGAAAGCTTGGGAGAATACAAACAGCTCCAATTCATGCAATCTCCCATTGGCACAGCCCTCAACATCATCCATGAACAATTCATAGGTGAGCGCATAGCTTCCAAAGAAGCAGATCGAAAAGAATATCACCAGATGAAATGTTGTTCTCTCAAAAGACATCTTTTAGAATCTCATTACAAACGAATGAGTATTCTATTTTACAAGCTGAACGGTTTCAATGAACTGTCCCTCAAGCATGTCTTAATAGCTTCACTTCCTTCAGAACTTTAACTTGATCTTCAAAGACAACTCACTGCCACTAATCTCAGCATAGTCGACATTTCTCTTGGAAAGATTTTTCAAACAGCGATGTTATGCCTTGATAAAATCTGTGAACAGAAGGAGTTCTTCAAAGATCTCATGGCAGATAAGAAACCCTTTTCTAAAGCTTGTAAAAAACCCTATCTCCAAATTGAGTACAAAGATGAGAAGAAATGTTTTTGTCCAACCAAGAAGAAAAAATACTTTCAGAAACACTTCCACAAAAAATCATCCTCCAAAAAGCCTTTATGGTATTTCAAGAAAAAAAGATGTAAAGCACACTTATCTAGTCTAGAAGACTGAATGTCCTCATAAATCTATCAATGTTGTTCGTCTCATGCAACAACATTCTTCATTGTTATTTGAAAATGAAGATGTTGAATCCAACTTCTCAGAACAGTCAAAACAAGATGATCAGACTGCTTTCATCCTCGCAGAATCTTCCAATTCTGATGATATTTCAGTTATTTCTACAGTTCAAAATGTCAATCAAGTTTCAACCATTCCTAGACCTTCTTTCAAAATGTCAATCCTTCCTTCAAAGTTTCATAAACATGTTCCTGTCATCGGGTTTATTGACACTGGTGCAGATACCAGTATGATTGATCCTTTTGTCCAGAAAATCATTCCCAATTTCATCATCCTTCCCCTCTCTGGAAAAATGAATAGTTCTTCATTCACCTTCCTTTCAAACTCAACGAAGACATAAACCCTACAAAAACCTCTCATCCGGGTATATCTCCTTCAGATCTCTTACTTGCAAATCAAGAATGTTCTTAATTGCTTCAGCAAGGTCTGATTGAACCAACTGATTCAGATTGGGCTTGTCAAGCCTTCTATGTTGAAAAAAGATTTGAATTAGTTCGTGGTAAAAATCGGTTAGTTATTGATTACCAGCCACTCAACTCTTTCCTTAAAGATGATAAGTTCCCCCTTCCAAAAATACAGACCCTGTTTGTCCATTTTCAAGGGACACGTATCTTCTCTAAGTTCGATTTAAAAGCTGGTTTTTGGCAACTTGGTATTTCACCAGTTGACCGTCCCAAAATTGCATTTTGCTTTCCTGATGCTCACTATCAGTGGACTGTTATGCCCTTTGGTCTAAAAGTAGCTCCTTCATTATTTCAAAAGGCCATGACAAAAAATTTCAGTCCTATCCTCCATCATGCTTTGGTCTACATCGATGATGTTTTATTATTCTCATCCGATCATGATAGCCATCAAAAACTCCTTTTGGATTTCTTTCATATTGTGCAGCGAAAGAATTTATTGACTTTCTTGGCATGGTGATCACAAATGGCCATTACCAACCTGGACCGCACATTGCAACTGAATTATTAAAGTTCCCTTACATAAATCTCACCAAGAAGCAAATACAACAATTCCTCGGGATTGTTAATTATATTCGAGATTTCATTCCTAAAGTTGCAATCCACACCAGCTAGCTGTCCCGCATGCTTCAACACAAACTAAAGCTGTCAAGCAGTTAAAGGTGATAGCTCAATCACCACCTCCACTCAGAATTCCCACAACTAGACAACGCATTCTGCAGACAGATTCCAATGATGATTACTAGAGTGCCATTCTCCTCGAAAGGATAGATGGCTTGGACCATTTTTGTGCCTATATAAGCGGACAATTCAAAGACTCTGAAAAGAACTACCATGTGATCTACAAAGAGATTTTGGCGGTGATCTACCATGTGATCTAAAAATTGAATTTCATCATAAGGACAATTATTCTTTTCCTAGAATATTTGATTTCAAGAACAAGTTGCTTCCAGACAAGCAATTGCTCAACCTCAAAACTTGGTTCTCCAAATATAACTTTACTGTCCAGCACATCAAAGGTAAACAGAACCTCATCCCAGACTTCCTTACACGCCCGGCTATAAATAAACCCTCACTCCTCTCTTCAACTCATATCATCCTAGTCATAGCCATGTATCGATAACTTCCTTTCAAAGCTCTCAACCAAAGATCTTTTCCCATGAACATTCCTTTTTCTTCAGCTTACCAAATTCAAGACTTTGGTAAGAAATTCCTTTACCGGTATTTCTTCAATGCCTACAATAAGACTCCTGATTGTTTTTCTACACTCTGTATGGAAAAATTGTTTCTCACAGGTCTCACCCTATCTCACCTGTCCATCTCAGAAGATGAGTTATGGTATATGTCTTGTATGCTACAAAACTGGTCTTCCCTGTTAAACCAGTCCTCCCCCACATTACTACTCCTGAGTTTTCCTCTGACCTTCTATGGACTCTCCTAGAATGGTATTCACCCCTCACATGGTGGCGTAAACAGCTCCAGAATCTGTATACTTTTCACGGATTAAACAGGATTCCAAAACATGAAGCAAACATGTTCATCACAGTTTTCTTTATCCATCGCCCATATTTCCAACATCCTGAAACTAGAGACTTTTGGACTCAAGACATGGCTTATGAATGGAAAACCTATCCCCATCTTTATCCACTCGTCCATGATATATCAATCACATCTATTCTTCGAGCTTATCTCATGGAACTTAACAATGTTCAACCACCTGCCACAAACATCCACCATACCTTTGTCGGACCGTCACACGGCTTGGAAATAGTTCCAAAGACACAGGCCTGTACTCCAGGTTCAAGTTCAAGTCCACATGGAATTCTTGTCATGGAACAACGTCCTGATTACACTAATGTCTTATTCCAAGATGCTCAGGACCCTTGGGAAGATTTCCAGTCTCTCATTCCCACTGAAAATACCCCATACACTGTCACCAATCCAGACTCCCCTGGTTCTTCCACATAAAAAATGACCGACGTAGATGAAGACAAATATCTGCAAGCTGAAGCATATCTTGACCAAAGAAGGATGCACCGAGCCCAGCACCACTATGAAAAAGAGACCAGTGACGTGTCTCCATCCAGGTGTCCCTCCACTCCGTGATCGCTGATAAGCCCATGGGAATCTTTAGCTTTTGCTTTATTAAAGTTTGCTTTAATAATTAGACAAGGGTCCTATCTTGTCTAAAGTTTGCTTTTGCTTTTCTAGTTTGGTGTGGTGTGCTTTTCTGCTTTATTGCTTTCATAATTATATTTCTCCTTTTTTAAAAGATAAGGGTCCCACCTTATCTCTTTCCACCTCTAGATCTTTATATAAGGATCTCTCTTCCCTTTTGTAATTCAGGAGTTAATCAGAAATAAAATCCAGTTTTCTTATATCATGTTTCTCTAAACTCTTTCTATCTTCTAATTTCAATACTGAGTATGCTCTGCACTTGCCTTAAGCCTAAGAATCATTTGCATCAGAAAGGTCCTGGTTTTATCCTCCAAAACCGATTTTTGTAAAACGAAATTGTTTTCTCACAACGTTCACCCTCTTTAAGGCCGTGCGTGCCGTGTTTTCGGGTGGTATTGTGAAAAACTATTTTCAATATGATTTTCGGATTCAATCTGGTCAGTTCATAAACTGATCTTATCAACCTTTTTGTGGATGTCTACCAATGTATCATTTTGTGCTCTGGCATTCTGTGTTTGCCAATTGAGGACTAATTCAAATGGTTTAGGTTCTTCTAGGTGACCAGCAGAGGTTCTTATGGCTGAGGAATGAAAGGTTTTGTCACGACCTTTTTTTGTGAATCAGATTGGGCTTCTAAGGATGGAAAATTCAAAGAATAGTCTTTGGATGATGAAGAAAACATCATACAAGCAACGGGTTGAGGAGTAGAAGTCTGGCTTAGGTTTGGTGAAAAGGTTTCAGGTTTGCAATGTTTTGTAATCCATTTGTGTTCTTTTTGTATATAGGTAACGGAGCTGGTGGAGGTGGAGGTTCATATGGCGGTTTTACTTCTGTGTGGTTACAAGGAGAATGAGTTTTCTTTTTTGGTTTTTTTTCCTTTTGGAATCTTGATCGTCCTCTTCCCAATCATCCCAACAAGGACAATTTGGGTCGTACCTTCCGGATCCTGGAGTATCCCATAGAAAGTGTTTGTTTAACTTTGCAGGGTAAACTGGGTACCCTTCTGAGTAAAACCCTGTGATTGGCAGATCTTCTTGGGTTGTTTAAACAGTCTTGATCATTGAAGAATAAGTGAATGATAACCTTAGAGGCTCCTGAGGAGCACTAGGTAACGGCTGAGAGGTACTTAGTAGAGGCCGAAAAGTCATTATGATAGTACCATCTGGCCTTCTTTTAAACATATTTTCTGATGTCTGAATGGGGGCTGAATTGGTATGGAATTTCTCATAGTTTGAAATACATTCCAGTGGCATGAGTTTTATGGGTTCATGGTGAAGGATCTACCTGGGGATTTGGATGATGGTTAGAATTTGGTCTGATTCTGCTAACACCATAAGAGCATCAGAGTGGTTGTCAAGTGTGGGAAGATCTAAGGCATGATTTTGAAGCCTATAGACCAACTGATGGTTTAAGGTAGCCATTTTTGCTGAGGAGATTTGTTCTGCTCCTTGAATTTGAACTTGAACTTTCAAGGCAATTGACAGATTGGTATCTTGGAGAGATAAATTGAAATTGGGGTAGAAAGTGAGAAGAACACTTCCTGCATGTAAAGTGGTCAGGACAGTACCAACTACTGCATCCTGATATTGTTTGAATCTGGTGTCGAGCATAGCAATTCTGGCTGTAACAGGTAATCCTTTTCTTCCATGTAAGGTAAGGATTAATCTTACTCCCCCAAGATGGAGATGAGTATAACCCTCCCTTTTCCAGTTGGAAATCAATTCTGAAGGTATTTCCAAAGTAACATATTGCTCAGTTGTGGTAGCTTGAAGAGTGCACTGATCTAGTCTAGAGGACTGGATGTACCTCTAGTTTGCTCTCTTGTAGAGCTGATAAGGACTAAGAAGTGGGAATGAAGATTCATTGATCTGGGCTGACTCAGGGATATATGAGTATTCAATAAGGTTTTCTATTTTATTGGTAGTTTGTTTGGTGCAAGATTTAGGTAAGGACGGAGTAGAAGAAAGGGAGATTGGAGTGATCGTAGAAATAGAAGCGTCATTAGATAAAGTTGATGCCATGAGTGAAAATATCTCTCTGTTTCTGAAGCCTAACTATTTTTCAAAGAAATAGGGAAGACTCTTATCATACCACTTTGGTAAGTTTGGGGCTCTGAGTTAAACGGACTCTTATCATTCTGAGTTAAATGGACACTTTCTATGGGATACTCCAGGATCCGGAAGGTGCGACCCAAATTGTTCGTGTTGGGATGATTGGCAAGAGGACGATCAAGATTCCAAAACGAAAAGAAAACCAAAAAAGAAACCTCATTCTCCTTGTAACCACACATAAACAAAACCACCATATGAACCTCCACCTCCACCAGCTCCGTTACCCATACACAAAAAAAAAAACTCAAATGGATTGCAAAACATTGCAAACCTGAAACCTTTCCACCAAATCTAAGCCAGACTTCTACTCCTCAACCCGTTGCCTGTATGATGTTTTCTTTATCATCCAAAGACTATTCTTTCAATTTCCCATCCTTAGAAGCCCAATTTGATTCACAAAAAAAGGTCGTGACAAAACCTATCATTCCTTCAGCCATAACCTCTGCTGGTCACCTAAAAGAACCTAAACCATTTGAATCAGTCCTCAACTGGCAAACACAGAATGCTAGAGCACAAAATGATACATTGGTAGACATCCACGAAGGGTTGATAAAATCAGTTTACGAATTGACCAGATCGAAACCAAGGTTGACTCAATAACCTTGCAAATGCAGCAGATCTATCAAAATTTACAATCCCGAATCTCCCAACTGGATGTAGACTTAAGAGTCATGCTTAGTCAAAGATACTATGGCCCTGTGTTTGACCAAAAGGAGAGAGAAATTAGACGGCTAAAGGCAGAGCTTGATCAGATTGAATCCGAAAAGCGCAGGCCTACACTCTTCACCAAATCACCTCCCATAGCTACAATAAGTCCAACTTACCATTCATTCAGTCCCAATCTCCACTACCACACAACAAAAAGATTCTCCAGAAACATACTTTTGTTCTTACCCCAAAACCATCTCAATCCAAGGATAAAGAACCCATGCATCAATATGCTTCCCATCACAATGAAGTTTCCACTGATTCCACAAAAACTGATACTTCTGTGACAGAATCTAATACAACATCTTCACTTTCAACCACTGATTTGGAAAAGGCACAACCCGAAGAAACAGAACCAGCACAACCATCCCAGCTGAACATACCAGTTAAAGTGGTATGATGATTCAGGATTCATGAGATGATTCAGGGTAGGTCAGACAGGGAGAATTAACTTTGTGGTGTAAAGAACAGTTAGGCACCAGATGTAGCATAACTCATCTTCAGTCACATCTCTGGAAGGGTCAATGTTTAGACTTGTGAGAAACAAGTTTTCAAGGTGGTAGGCTTTCATGAAAAACCTAAAAACATATCTTTTTGCAAATTCTTGGATGTCAAAAACTGTGGAAAAGGTTTTTCCAAGAGGGAAAGTCTTGTGGGTTAAGGCTTGGTTTGGTAGAGAGGTAGCCATGAAAATGATGGGAAAGTGATATCCTATGGATATACAATGCAGAGGTGGTATCGGTTTTGCAAGTCTTGAAAGTAGATCTAAAATGAGGTTCTGGGTTCCTTTTATATGCTTCACAGAGAAGTCAAATTTTGAGAACAAGTCTTTAAGTCTGAGCAACATCTTTTCTGGAACTATTTTTCCTTTGAAATTCATGACGTTGGGAAATGCTGAGCTGTCCATTCGGTTAAGAAAATGATAGCCGATAAAATGGTATCCATAACTCATCTTCAGTCACATCTCTGGAAGGGGCACATTTCATTCCATGTCACAAAACCGATGATGCAACAAACTTAGCCTATTTGTTTTTCAAGGAACTAGTCAGGTTGCATGGAGTACCAAGGAGGATAGTTTCAGATTGAGATGCTAAGTTGTTGAGCCACTTTTGGAAAACTTTGTGGGGTAAGTTGGGTACTAAACTTTTATTTTCTACTACTTGTCATCCACAAACTGATGGACAAACTGAGGTTGTAAATAGAACTCAGTCTACTTTGTTGCGTGCCATTATTCAAAAGAATCAAACTTGGGAAGAATGTTTGCTACATGTTGAATTTGCTTACAATAGAACTGTATATGGTTTTCACCATTTGAGATTGTATATGGTTTTAATCCATTAAACTCCTTTGGATTTATTACCTTTACCTATTGATGAGCGTGCTAGTATGGATGGTAAAAAGAAAGCTGAATTTTTCAAGCAATTGCATGAGAGAACATGACAACACATAGAAAGGAGAACTGAACAATATGCTACTCAAGCCAACAAAGGACGTAAGCAAGTGGTTTTTCAGCCTGGAGATTGGGTTTGGGTGCATATGAGAAAGGAGAGGTTCCCAGCACAAAGGCGTTCCAAGTTGCTTCCAAAGGGAGATGGTACATTTCATTCTAGTTAACATCATTAAATTCTTGCCCTGATTAATTTGTGGTCCAAAAATTCATCATCATGATGAAGATGTGGGCTGAAGTTGGAGGATACAAAACTCTCTTCAAAATGGTCGTTTGATAATAATGAGAGGAAGTCTTGAGTACTTCAACAACATTGCTACACAATACTTGACATTCAAGAAGAGAAAATTTCTTAAAGTAAAAAAAGAAGAATAAAATAATAAGTTTCAAATTGATTTTTATTCACAAAAGAGATTTTTGGTAAGAACAATTCTTTGAGAACAATAATTGGACCATTTTCAGTGATTCTTAACCAATCAAAAATAATTTTAGTTTCCATAATCCGAAAATCAATATCCACAGAATCTTCAAAATTATTTTGCATTTTTTTTACCATAAGCTAATGAAATTTATAAATTTAAATATAAAATAACATAACTCTCTAAAGTAACATAAACATGATGCGTTTGAATGTCCTATTAAATAAATCGTTTAAAGAATATAGGGCCCATGAACAGTATGGGGTTATCAAATAATTGACATTGGGAGTGGAGAAAAAATGTCATCGGGAATTTCATAATTAATGGGAAATTTTTACAATGTGCTCTTCTATATAATAAGTTGGCACTGCATCTGCATACACATTCGGAAACTCTACGGTACTTCTCATTTAAATCAGCACTCGTGAAATCATAAGAAGTGATATTTGTTCGACCCGAATTAGTGAGGGAGATACTTATTCTAACAACTAATTAAATTAGAATGGGAGATGAGCCCCAAAAATTATGGAGAAATGGTAAACGACAAGATGTGCTATCGATTTTGTCTTGTCTTCATTTTCTTTATATTTTTTTTATTAAAAAATAATAAAATGTTTGTAAAAATCCTTAGAAGCATCCTATATTCCAAACCGGCCTGCTCAACCCCAAAATGATCATAAACCTTCAAGTGGTCCGTAGTTTACTTTTGATGATATCCCTGCAGCTAAATGGAGAGACAGATTATCCGAAATGGTTGCTTGGACAGATCTCCAAATGTTAAGAGCAAATGCTACTATAGCATCAGTCCTTAGAGAACTTGCTACCCTTTTTACGGGATCTTTAAGAGATTGGTTTGATTCTTTAGGAGATTACAGACAATTACAGTTTGTGCAACTACCTAATGTCTCAACTACTCTTTCTGTCATTCACGAACAGTTCATTGGAGAATCAGCAGCAGTCTTTGAAGCTGCAAGACGAGACTACCTCAATATGAAGTGCTGCTCCCTCAACTCTAAAGATCTTGATTTCCATTACAAACGGATGTCCATCCTGTTTTATAAGCTCAATGGGTTCAATGATCCGACTCTCACACATGTATTTCTGGCATCATGACATACAGAGGCAGCTCACAAGTCTCAATCTCACCATTGACAACATCTCCTTGGGAAAGATCTTTCAGATCGCCAAAGGATGTTTGGAAAAATTATGTGAACAGAAACAGTTCTTCAAAGAACTGTTAAAAGACAAAGAGCCTTTCCGAAGTGCTTGCAAAAAGCCTTACTTATAGATCAAATGTAAGAAAAAGAAAGATTGTGAAATCAGCACCAAAAAGAAGAAGCATTTCTGAAAATTCAAAAATTCAGATTCGTCTCCTAAAACAAAATCCAGGGTTTTTCAGAAAAAGATCTAGTTCTTTCAGAGAACAGAAAATGAGAAAGTCAAGCCGATGCTTCATTTGCAAAAAGAAAGGCCATTATGCTAAAATTGCCCCAACAAAAAAGATAAAGCAATCAGACTTCTTGAGCATTTACAGGCCACCACTGATTATTCTCCTCACAAAGATGAAATCGAGTTCTACGTCTCAAAACAAGAGGAGCCTACTGATGAAACAGTATTCGCACTGCAAAACTCATCCGATGATTCTGAAAATGATGAGTTTCAAACTGTTTTTCACCAACAACTTTTGTCTCTAGACACTACCATACCTATCCCTTCCATAAAACTCCAAATCTTACCTTCCAAATTCCAGAGACCAATTCCCGCCATTGGACTTCTAGATACCAGAGCCCAAAGAAGTATGTTAAACCCAGACATACTTCCATCTCAGTCTTGGTAACATTATGAAGAAAATTTCAAAGCAGTCAATGGAAAATTCTTCACCACCAAGTTGATTACCAAAAAACCCATTGGTATTCAAATCTTTCTAAATTGTGTTACATGGACAAAAGTCATCGGTTCCTATCTGCCTAATAAGGATATCTTGTTAGGATTTGATATCATTCACCAGATAAAACACCTCCAAATCATTCCTACTGGAATTCGAGTCAAGTCCATGTTTAAACCATTCACCAATGTTCTTAGGCTTTACGGCTTGTCTGAAACCTCCCAGCCTTTCCAAGACATTTCCATTAAGCTTTTAAAATATTGTCCTGAGTCTCATGCTGACTTTTCACCATCCAAATCCTCTGTGGAAAAATCCACATTTCTTTGGTCAATTGCCTTTCAAGTTGAATGAAGATGTCAATCCAACCAAAGCCACCCATCCAGGAATGAGTCCTTTCGACTTAGTCCTAGCCCAAAAGGAATGTTCTCTGTAGTTGGCCCAAGGTCTTATTGGACCCACTAGTTCTCAATGGGTTTGTCAAGCTTTTTATATTGAAAAACATTCTGAGATTGTTAGAGGGGAAAAATGATTAGTCATTGACTATATCAACCTCTAAACATGTTTTTACAAGATGACAAATTCCCTTTGCCAAAAAGACAGAGCATGTTCACCTATCTAAAAAATGCTCAACTTATTTCAAAATTTGATCTTAAATCCGGATTTTGGCAACTTGGAATTAAACCTTCAGAACGTTATAAAACTGCCTTTTGCATTCCCAATGCCCACTATCAATGGACAGTTTTACCCTTTGGTCTTAAAACAGCCCCATCTATTTTCCAAAAAACCATGGTCCAAATCTTCCAACCCATTTTGCATAGTGCATTGATTTACATTGACGATATTTTTTTGTTTTCAGGTACACAAGATGACCATCGCCATTTGTTAAATCAATTCTTTGATATTATTCAATCTCATGGAATCATGTTATCAAGTAAGAAAAGCACAAATGCCACCAATAACATTGAATTCCTTGGAATGACTATCAAAGATGGCCACTATCAGCTAGGAAAGCACATTGCTCAAGAGCTCATCCACTTTCCAGATCAGAATCTTTCTAAAAGGAAAATCCAGCAGTTCCTTGGTATTATTAATTATATTAGGGATTTTACTCCTCATGTTGATCATCACACTCGCCAGCTGTAAGCCTTACTGAAAAAGAATCCACCTTCGTGGAATAACAACCACACACTTGCTGTCACAATGTTAAAAGCAAATTGCGCAAAATCCACCACCATTAAAGCTCATCACCGATGGCAGGCGAATATTGCAGACTGATGCAAGTGACGAATCATGGGGGGCCATCCTCCTTGAAGAAACAGATGGTAAAGAACACTTTATTGCCTATGCCAGTGCACACTTTTCTGACACGTAAATCCATTACCACAGTGTGGTCAAAGAAATTTTAGCTGTCAAGCATGGTATTCAAAAGTTCGAGTATCATCTTATCGGCTATCACTTTCTTGTCAGAATGGACAACTCAGCTTTTCCCAACATCATGAATTTCAAAGTGAAAAATGTTCCAGAAAAGATGTTGCTTAGGCTAAAAGACTGGTTTTCAAAATATGATTTCTCTGTGAAGCATATAAAAGGAGACCACAACCTTATTCCTGATATGCTCTCAAGACTTACTAAACCAGATAAATCCTTGTTTTTCATATCCTCATAACACCATTTTCCTGTCATCTTCATGGCCACTTCACTCCCCTCACAAGCCCTTGCCACAGTCTTTGCCATACAAGAGTTTGCAAAGAAAGTTGTATTTAGGTTTTTCATGAAAGCCTATCTCTTATCATAATCATTTCCATTTTCCACTTTCCATCCAGAAAACTTGTTTCTTACAGGTTTAACCTTGGATCCTTCCAGAGACATTTCAGAAGACGAATTATGGTACATCTGGTGCCTAACTGTCCTTTATGCCACCAAACTGATTGTTCCAGTAACAGCCACCTTAGAACATTTGTTCAATCCAGACAAATCAACCTCACTCATTTGGACGCTTCTTGAATGGTTTTCTCCAATTCCATGGTGGAGAATGAAACTTCAACAATTGTCACAATTTCATAACTTGGAACGTATACTTCCAACACCCATATACACACTTCTTAGAAGCACACTTCTTCTGGACTCAAGATCAAGTTTTTGAATGGTTCACCACACCTCACCCATCCATCCTTGAACAAGATGATAAAGTTCAAAAGGAACTCTATAATTTCCTTTGTGAACTAAACCACCAACCTGCTCCACACAAAGACATTTCTCACACCTCCCTCGGTCCACAGCATGATATCATCATGATCCCCACTCCTTCCGCAATTTCAAAACCTAAATCCACAGGCATTATCATCAAGGAAGAAAAACCAGACTTCACTGATTTTCTATACCAAGAGGCACAAGACCCATGGGAAGCATTCTTGCCATTAAGCCAACATCTTCAAAACCTCCAAAAAAACTCCACCAACACATGCCTCAAATGATCCAACAAATAAAGCCAGTTCTAGCACACCACCCGGCTCCAATGAACACCCATCTTCTTCTTGGCGTAAGATATTTTGCCCTTGGCCACCCTGTCGCCCAGATCATCAACATTCACCAGAAACTCCATGTCCATCACTCAAAGTCCTCTTTTTAAACGATAAAGATGAGACCGATAGCTCATCTGATGAAGACTACATGAATCTCTCATCTCCGTGATTCATGCAATTTGGCATCATTTACTTTTTAGAGTTTGTAATAATTAAAGCATGAGTCATGCTTTAATTTGTCTTTATTGCTTTTACTTTTCCAAAAGCTTGTCGCTTGTAATTATGTCTTTGATTTTAGAAAAGTGATAGGGGCCTTGTCCTATCATTTTTCTTGGTTTTCCTCCTATATAAGCTCAGCTTCTCTTTGTTAGAAGCATAGCAAAAATAATAAAATCTCTAGCCTTCTATAATCATGAGTTTCTAATTTCTCTTTTTCTCTCTGTCAATGAAGCTCTAAAAGTTTTAAAAATAAGCAGAAAACTTACATCTGTTCATTTTGAAACTTAAGGAAGTATGCTCTGTACTTGCCTCTTGCAAGGATCCTGTGCATCAGAAAACTTTTGATGATTTCTTATCTAGTTTGGTACCCTGTTTTAGACTAAAGGAAAGTCTGTTTTGGGTTATATAACCCGAGATGAAAATGTTTGAAATTTTTTTGATCTCAGAGGTAAATCGGCTGGAAACCCGAACTTGCGGACTATTGGTCCAAAGAATAGTTTTAACTGTTATAGTTCTAGTATAACAACGTCATGTTCTCCCACTGATCTTATGGTATCGGAGATAAAAGTTCTTGCCTTACTTGTAATGAATGACATATGGAAATGTCTATATGAGCATGCCTCTTGTTCAGCTTGTGTTGGCCTTTAAGGTGCTTCAAGGACTCATGATCAATGTGAATCACGAACTCTTTAGGTCATAGGTAGTGCTGCCACGTTTCTAACACCCAAACCAATGCATACAACTCTTTACTGTAAGTAGGTAAGGCTGCCTCGCTTAGTTTCTTACTAAAGTAAGCAATTGGGAGTCCTTTCTGCATAAGAACTACGCCTATACCAATACTTGAAGCATCACATTCAATTTCAAACATTTTATTGAAGTTACGTAAGGACACTAAGGAAGCATTTGTCAACTTTTACTTGATCATTTGAAATGTCTTCTCCTGTTCTTCTTCCCACTTGAATCCAATGTTTTTATTGATTACTCCGGTAAGTCGTGTGGCCAATCTGTTAAAGTCTTTTACAAATAGCTAGTAGAAGCTAGCAAGCATGTGAAAACTTCTCAAATTACTTACGCTTGTGGGACTCGACCACTCTTGGATTACACGTAACTTCTCCTTATCAACCAATATTCCTTGTTTATCAATGCAGAATGTACATTTCTTGATATTAAAAAACAACTTTTCTTGCCTAAGCACATCTAAAACATATTTCAAATGTACTACATGATCATCTAAGTTTTTGATATGTATAAGGATATCATCAAAACATGATTCATAAGTCTCATTAAATGCTTGGAGCATTAGTCAAAGCAAAAGGTATGGCTAACCATTCATACAAGCCATATATTTTTTTAAAGGTAGTTTTCCATTCATCTCCTTCTTTTATTCAAATATGATGATATTCACTTCAGACCAATTTTAGAAAACACACATGATCTATGTAATTCATCAAGCATATCATTTATCCTAGGATTAGGATGTTGTTGATGGCTCAGCAGTCAACACACAACCACCATGTTCCATCTTTCTAGGAACTAGCGAAACCGTAATTACACATGGACTCGTGCTCTCTCTCACGTACCGTTTTTTCATCAATTCACTAACCTTCTGTTGAAGTTCCTTTGTCTTGTCGGGATTACTCCTATAGGCTAATTAGTGTGGAATGGTTGCACTGGGCACAAGATTAATTTAATGCTCAATGCCTTAGATTGGAGGCAAACCATGTGGTGTTTCCTTAGGAAAGACATTCTCATTCCTGTAAAAGAGAAATAATATAACTAGGCAAGCAAGGTCAAGTTCGTTAGCGTCTAAAAATGCCTCTTTGTAATAATTGGCTGTTGTGACAACAGCGTTCTTTTTATCTTACTTGCTTTTGCATAGAAATTCTTGTGTTTTCCCTATGATTTTCTCTCAGTGGCTACTTTTTTTTCTCTCTCATTTTTCTCAACTTCTCTATGATTTTCACTCTCTTTTTCTTTTGTTCACTCTCTTTCTTTCGATTGCTCTCTCTATAGGCTCACTTAGTCTCCATAAACCTGCTTTAGAGTCAATGGAACAAGGTGATGCTACATTGATTAAACACAAATGAATACTTGTTGGCGAAGCCATCATGCTTTACACGTCAGTCAAATTTCCAAGGTCGGCCAACTAACAAGTGTCCAACTTGCATGATACAAACCCCGCCAAGAAATGATGTGACCCTCATAAGTCTCTAAGATCGAATCTAAACCAAGAATTGAATGGAACCGCGATCTGATGCTCAATTGAAAGAACAAACCTTAGTATATGAGGACGCCACAATTAGCTACGGATGATTTGATTGATAAGTTAAGAGTTTGAATGCCATGAAAATCTCATAAGTTTAAATATTTTGTTTAAGAACCAAAGAGAATTAACTCTCTCACCAATTACATCAAAACTAATCTTCTCTATTTATTAGATGCGAGTACATTATGTAGGGTTGGTTACAACAATTTTTAGAAATAAATCCTAATATGAAATCAAATCAAAATCCTAATCTAAAGCGAATAAGGAAAGAATTTAAATCAAATCAGAATCCTAATCTAAGTGAATAGGAAAGAATCTAAATCAAATCATAATTCTAATCTAAGCAAATAGGAAAGAATCTAAATCAAATCATAATCATAATCAGCAAAAGAGAAATAACTGATTTGTTTCTCCACTAGCCTCATCAAGAAACGGGAAAGTATCCAAAAAAGGAAAATAATACATTTTCCCGCCATAATGTGTAAGCCAACTTCCTATTTCATTGAAGTGATTATTTATCATGCATTTATCATGTGTGATTTCTTCAACAAGCCTCCACGTATTTGATTAAGTCCAAGTTGGTTGAATCAACCCATTAAGTGCTTCTTTGAATTTCTTTGCTCGAGCTCTTATGACGGGTCCGATGGCAACTTGAATAGAATATGAACATACCTCATCCCATATGCTTGTGATAGTTTTGTCCTCAATCTCATAATTCCCCTCCTCTTGAAGAAGATTTGTCCTCAAATCATCACCTGCATCAAAAGGACTCAAATTAAAAACATTAAAAGTAGCTGGGCCAAATGCATCTTCTATGCATTGTCATTGATCTATTCCAAAACTTGGAAAGGACCAACCCCTGGAGGTAATAACTTAGATTTCCTTCATTTTGAAAATTGTTCCTTCATCATCTCGTGTACACACTCAGAAACAGGTAGTGGAGTTAAATCCAATGTGGTTAAATGATTAAAAGCATAAACAATTTCAAATGGTAAATACTTAGTAGCAAAAAGAACAAAACGATTATAAGCAAACTCAACATGTGGTAAATAATCTTCCCATGTTTTGATGTTCTTTTTAGTGATAGCCCACAAAAAAATAGATAAAGTTTTATTCACAACTTTTGTTTGACCATTAGTTTGAAGGTGACAAGTAGTTGAAAACAACAACTTAGTTCCTAACTTGGCCCATAATGTTTTCCAAAAGTAACTTAAAAACTTAGCATCCTTATTAGAAAAAATTATTCTGGACATACCATGCAACCTCACAATCCCCCTAAAGAACAAGTCAGCGACATTAGAAGCATCATCCATTTTGTGGCATGGAATAAAATGTGTCATCTTTGAAAATCTATCCACAACCACAAAATTGAGTCTCTCCCTCGTTTAGACCTAGGTAACCCTAGTACCAAATCTATCGAAACATCAGTCCAAGGGGTGTATAAGCCATAGGGCTGCACTTTCAGTTTGGCTTGCCTACAAGTGAAACACCTACCACAAAGTCTCTCAACATCTCGTTTCATATATGGCCAATAGAAGTGTTCTTGTAAAACTGCTAAAGTTTTTACAACTCCAAAATGCCCCATCAACTTTCTTCCTTGGGATTCTCTCACTAACAAATCTCTCAAAGAACAATTAGGCACACACAATTTATTCCCCCAAAATAAGTAACCATCACGCCTAAAGTACTTACCAACCGCAGTCTTTTCACAAGCTTGGTATTCAACACTAAAATCATGGTCATTAGCATACAATTCCTTAATATGTTCAAAACCAAGCAGTTTAGCATTAAGTGTCTAGATTAAGACATACCTGTGGGAAAGAGCATCTACAACAATGTTTTCCTTACCTTGCTTGTAACAAATGACATATAAAAACGTCTCTATGAATTCTACCCATCAAACATGCCTCTTGTTCAGCTTGGGTTCACCTTTAAGGTGTTTCAAGGATTCATGATCGGTGTGAATCACGAATTCCTTAGGCCATAGGTAGTGCTGCCATGTTTCTAACACCTTATCTTAGGTAGGGTATTTTAAGGCTGCCCCACTTAGTTTCTCACTAAAGTAAGCAATTAGTTGTCCTTCTTGCATTCGGACTACGCCAATACCAATACCTGAGGTATCGCATTCAATAGGGTAGTTAGGCAAGGACAATAAGGGAGCATTGGTTAGCTCTTCCTTAATTATTTGAAACACTTTCCCTTGTTCTTCTTCCCACGTCTTTTTTTATTACTTTAATAAGCGGTGTGACCAATGTGCTAAAGTATTTCACAAAGCTTTTCACATTACTTACCTTCTCCTCATCAACCGGTATACCCTGTGCACTCACAATAAATCCTAGAAACACAAGTTTATCAATGGAAAATGTACACTTCTTCATACTAGCAAACAACTTTTCCTTCCTAAGTACATCTAAAACAAATTTCAAATGTACTACATGTTCGTCCAAGTTTCTGCTATATATGAGGATATCATCATAATGAACAACACTAAACTTACCAATAAAAGCTCACAAAACATGATTCATAAGTCTCATAAAAGTGCTCAGGGCATTAGTCAAACCAAAAGGCATGACTAACCATTCATAAAAACCATATTTTGTTTTAAAGGCAGTTTTTGATTCATTTCCTTTCATTCTAATATAATGATATCCACTTGTTAGGTCCATTTTAGAAAATACATAAGATCCATGTAGTGTGAGGTATAATTTTTTCACTTAAATATAGTAGAATTTATTTTAAGCTAACAAACCCCTTTAAGTATTATAATATTTAATTCTAGAATTAAATAAGCAATGACCCTCCTACTTCCTTTCATTTTAGTAAGGTATTTGTGATGATGTAAGAGAAGTTTGTAGAGAAATATAAGAATTCTAGAATTTAGTAAGGTATTTATGAAGGATAATCTAACCCATTGATCAAGAGTTATGGTGGAAAAATCCTAGCCATCCATTAGCCATAAGAAAACCTATAAAGACCCTCCTACTTCCTTTCATTTTCAATGCAACCTAAAAATTTCATTCTCTTCTATTCTAAGTCATAACATCAAGAGTAGAGAAATCCTCAATTTAGAAAGGTCTAGAGAAGTCAAGATCAAGAGGTAAGTAGCACTTCAACTGCAATGTAGGGACAAAATTCTTTTCATACACTTAACTTCAATTTTAACCATTCCTTTATGTTGTGATGGCTATTATGGTCACGTTATGGTCGGCTCTGCCGCCTAATCTATGATACTTAGTCACGTTATGGTCGGCTCTGCCGCCTAATCTATGATACTTAGTCACGTTATGGTCGGCTCTGCCGCCTAATCTATGATACTTAGTCACGTTATGGTGGGCTCTGCCACCTAAGCTATGATACTTAATTATGTTATGGTCGGCTCTGCCACCTAATCTATGATACTTAGTTATGTTATGGTCGATTCTACTGCCTAATCTGTGATACTTATACTTAATTATGCTATGGTCGGCTATGCCGACTATATTAAAGAATCTTGTTCTTAAATAGTGTTGTGTGTTGATTCTGTTATGCATCTGGGAACTTGAAATGTTATGACATAAGTTGCAATGGATACATGCATATCATGGATTACATTATGAAGAAGATGTTTCAGAAAATGAATTCAGCCCTCAAAGCTAAGTAAAAAGAAATCTTTCAAGAAAGGCGATATGTAACGCCCAAAAGATCAACTAATGAGGCCCAAAGGCATATTGTTTAAAGAGTAAAAGTGCTGACCTTGTAGTGCAACATACCTAGGGCCCTAATGAAGTTGTTTTGTTGCCTGCAATGTCAGGACTTTATGAGCTAATGCCCAGTAAGATAACACTTGGATGATCATATTAAGCTTTTAAAAGAAACTTAGAAAATACAAAACAACTTCATTAGGGCCATAGGTATGTTGCACTATAAGGTTGGCAATTTTACTCTTTAAACAATATGCCCTTGGGCCTCATTAGTTGATCTTTTGGGCATTACGTATCACTTTCCCTAAAAGATTTCTTTTTACTTAGCTTTTAGGGCTTGCCCTCCTTAGAAACTTTGCCATCTGGTTGTACAACCACCTATTTCTCATAGATTCATTTTCTGAAAACATTCTTTATAATGTAATCAACTTTTCACTAAAGTAAGCAATTGGTCGTCCTATCTACATTAGGACTGCGCCAATACCAATACCTGAGGCATCGCATTCAATTTCAAATGTTTTATTAAAGTTAGGCAAAGACAATAAAGGAGCATTGGTCAGTTTTTGCTTGATTATTTGAAATGCCTTCTCTTGCGCTTCTCCCCACTTGAATCCAACATCTTTAGTAACCAAATAATCATATTTGATCTCCTAGAAGAGGATTCACCAACCATGGAAACAAATTCATCTTTAACTCTATCTCCTTCGTCATCTTCATCTCATATTTCCCTTTCTTTTACTCTCTCTCTTCCCAAATCATGCTCCAAACACATAGCCTTCAAAATTGAGAATCTTATTGAATATTCTTATATTCCAGAATCTGCTCAAATTAATGAGTCCCAGTTTCCCATCATGAGTCCTTACAATCTCTATAAACAGAAAACTTCTTTCACTAGAAGTATTCGAACCCTCATCTCCACTAAAAGACCACTCCCAACAGAATATATCCAGTTTTCTAGACTGGATCAGTGTGCTCTACAAGCCTCACAGAGTGAACAATATATCACTAATGGAAATACCTTCACATCTCGTCGCCAACTGGAAATGAGAAGGATACACACACCTCCATCTTGGTGGTGTACGATTAATTCTCACTCTTCATGGTCGAAAAGGCTTACCTGTTACAGAATTGCTCTCCTAGACACAAGGTTCAAGGAGTACCAACACGCTGTTGTAGGAACTGTTCATACAATCCTTCATGCTTGCAGTGTCTTATTAACCTTTTACCCCAATTTCAACCTCTCTCTTGAGGATCCCAATCTTCCAACAATCCTTAAAGTCCAGATCCAGCTCCAAGGAGCAGAACAAACACCCACATCCAAGATTGCAACCCTCCATCATCAAATAGTGTATCGATTACAAAATCATGCACTAGATCTTCTTACACCATACACAACTTCTGATGCCTTGATGATATTGGCGGACACATACATAATTCCAACCATCATTCAAATCCCCAAACAAATCCAGAAACATGATTTGCTCCAACTCATGCCTCTTGAATGGCTAACCAACTGTGAGCACTTTCACCGAAATTCTGAACCAGTACAAACCACAGAAGCCATATTTGACAGACGACCAAATGGTCAAGTCAAACTGTCTTTCCAAACTCCTGACTCCAAGCCCGTTTCAGACAGTCCACAGCTTTCTTATACTGCTATGATCACAGCAGTTCAAACTGGTCAAGAAAAGAAACTTCCAGTAAGCGATACGACTAATGTGCTAAAGTCTTTCACAAATCGTTGATGGAAACTAGCAAGCCCATGAAAGCTTCTCACATTACCTACACTGGTGGGACTCGACCACTCTTGGATTGCACGTACCTTTTCCTCATCAATCTGTATACCTTGTGCACTCACAACAAATCCTAGAAACATAAGTTTGTCGGTGCAAAAAGTACACTTCTTTAGGTTAGCAAACAACTTTTATTTTCTAAGCACATCTAAAACATATTTCAAATGTACTACATGATCATTTATGTTTTTGCTATAAATGAGGATATCATCAAAATAAACAATAGCAAACTTGCCAATAAAAGCTCGCAAGACATGATTCATAAGTCTCATAAAAGTCATGACTAACCATTAGTTAGACCAAAAGGCATGACTAACCATTCATACAAACCATATTTTGTTTTAAAAGCAGTTTTTCATTCATCTCATTCTTTCATTCTAATCTGATGATGTCCACTTTTCAAATCAATTGTGGAAAATACACAAGACCCATGTAATTCATCAAGCATGTCATCTAGCCTAGGAATGGGATGTCGATACTTTACCATTATGTTGTTGATGGCTCAACAGTCAACACACATCCTCCACGTCCCATCCTTCTTAGGAACTAATAAAACAAGAACTACCCTTTTTCCATTAATTCCTTAACCTGCCTTTGAAGTTCCTTGGTCTCCTCCGGATTGCTTCTATAGGCTGGTCTATTTGGAATGGCTGCACCATGCACAAAATCAATCTAATGCTTAATCCCTCGGATTGGAGGTAAACCATGTGGTGTTTCCTCAGGAAAGACATCCTCATACTCCTATAAAAGAGAAGTAATAGAACTAGGCAAAGTAGGGTCAAATTTGTTAGTGTTTAAAAATGCCTCTTTGTACAAAAGTATAATCATCGGCTGATGTAAAAACAACGCTTTTTTTTATCAACCTCGCTCTCGCGTAGAAATTCTTTTGTTTTCCATCTAATTTTCACTCAATGGCTGTATTTTTCTTTGGTTTTTCTATCACATTTTCCTCGCCCTCTTTTTAAATTTCACTCTCTTTTTCTCTCCTTTTCTTTTCCTCACTCTCTCTCTATAGGCTCACTTGGTCTCCATAAACTTGCTTTGGTGTCAATGGAACAAGAGTGATGTTGCTTGATTAAATACAAATGAATATTTGTTAGTGAAGCCATCACGTTTCACACGTCTGTCGAATTGCCAAGGCCACCCGAGTAATAAGTGTCCAGCCTGCATTGGCACTACATAACAAAGCACCTTATCTTCATACTTGCCATAAACCAAAAGAGTATGTGATTACTCTTTAAACAAGCAAGCATCAAAAGTAAAGGAAAGCACATACAATGTGGCTATTTGCAAAAAAACCCAATGTTGAATGGAATCTCTCCACTTAGTTGTTTGTAGGATAAGTCCCTACCAATAAAAATAAAAGATCATAAATGAACTAACCAAGTTAGGCATCCTAAAGAAAAAAAGACTGAAAAGAAAAAAAAAAGATAGTGGTGCAATACGATGAAATGGGTGTTCCTGCAGGGGATGAAGCCATTGAGTTGGCTTCCTTTCTTGGGGTATTAGCTTGTGCATCAGTTTCAATTCTTTATTCTGATTGGTGTAAAGTTCCTTTAGAGACAAATAAGTGTTTATAGAAATCAGTTCTGGCAATTCTTGAAAAGCTTCTTGCATTTTACTTAAAGCTTTTCTTGTCATTTTTCATTATTAGTTGTATGATTTCTATTTTTATTAATTGACACTTAAACAATCTTCCTCTATATTTAGAGTCGTCTCATTGTTCATCTTAGAAGTAGAAAGCAGGTAATACAATCAATTGGAGCAACATTTCTAAACTTCAAGTATATGCTGAAAAAAAACTTTATCTAGAAGTTCAGAAATGATAAAAAGAAATTGTATACACCCTCAATTGATTACCCCCAAATAAAGCGGCTAGTTTAGATAAAGTTTGTCAACGAACATTTGTCTGAATCATTTGAAGCAAGTATTCTAAAGTTAAGACAAGCAATATGTTGATAGTTACATCATATTTACCTTATATTAAAATGATGTTTCTTCTTTTGCAGAAAACCAGTCATGTCAATAAGAATACGTGAGCTTTGAACATGTATTATCACCACCTTAGTCGAAAAGGATATGTAGGATTAATGAAAGAAATTGTAAGTGCATATATATCGATATAAAGGGTATTTTTAACTATTAATTTTTTTACTAGTTAACCAATCTAATTTCTTTATTGAAGTAGGCAGTGCAGAATTAAGTCTTTCTAAAGACTTAATTGATAGGAGTGAGCTATGAAAGAGAGCTCAGATGCTAAAGGATGGAGGATATGATCTTGACACTTAACAAGTCATTAAGAAATTGGTAATCAAGTTTAACTAGAACAAAAATCGTTATTATTTTAGATTTATTCTTATTTAATAATATTAGTTTCTTTATAGTGGGGTGTTAGGAAAAGCTAAAGGAGGACTAAAAAGACTCTTTGACTTCGGATGCAAGAAATGACTTACTTGCACAAGTATTGGGAAAGCTTTCTCGAACTGGTCATATGCAATGCTTGGACATTGAGAAAATAGGGAGAAGATTAGAAGAAAGAAGAGACACCAAAAAACACTATATTGCTGCCATTTCGATGAAGTAAGCCAAAAATGATGATTACGATAACAATAGTGAAGAAGATGCACAGAAAGTTAGTTTATTTATAAAATTGGCTGTATTTTTCTTGGTTTAATATGCTTACTTCCTTGTGTATATACTATTCAATTCACCCCTTTGGAAAAATGAACAATTTTTCATTCACCTTCCTTTTAAACTCAACGAAGACATTAACCCCACAAAAGCTTCACACCCGGGTCTGTCTCCTTCAGACCTCTTGTTTGCTAAACAAGAATGTTCTCAGTTACTTCAACAAGGTCTTATTGAGTCCACTGATTCAGATTGGGCTTGTCAAGCCTTCTATGTTCATATAATTAATATTCCCAGGAGCTAGATAATTTGGGCAAGTCGCTTAGAAATGCTACAACAACAATTTTGAGGAAAAGTCCAAGACTGAATCCTTCAATTCCAAAGGTTATGCAAATGATCAAAAGAAAAGAGTTGGAGACAGTAAAAAACAGTTGGAGTTTGACTATGCTGATAGTATAACCAAAAATCCTATTGGTATTAAAATCTTCCCAAATTGTGTTATCTGGACAAAAATCATTAGTTCAAAACTCCCTAATAAGGATATCTTATTAGGATTTGATATCATCCACCAGATAAAACATCTTCAAATTCTTTCCAATGGAATCAGGGGCAGATCCATGTTCAAATCTTTCACAGAGATTCTTAAACTCTACAGTCTGTCTGAACCTCCACCATCTTACCAAGATATCTTAACTAAGATCCTAAAATACTGTCTAGAATTTCATTCTGACTTCATCCACCCAAATCCTTTGTGGGAAAACAAGTCTTTCTTTATTCAGTTACCTTTCAAACTGAATGAAGACATCAATCATACTAAGGCTACTCATCCAAGAATGAGCCCATCTGACTTTGCCTTAGCCCAAAAGAAATGTTCACAACTCTTGGCCCAAGGACTTATCGAACCAACAAATTCTCAATGGGCTTGTCAAGCGTTTTATGTGGAAAAATGTTCGGAACTTGTTAGGGGAAAAAGCATCTTCACTTATCTCAAAAATGCCCAGATCTAGTGCATGATTTTGTAACCGATATACTATTTGGTGATGAAGAGTGGCAAGCTACTCAGTATAGAAAATTAGAGGCGAGCGTATCATTATTAACCCAAAATGTCAACCATGTTTCCACCATTCCCAGACGTTCACTCAAAATGTCTAAAGTTGTTCGTCTCATACAGCACCTTCAACATTCTTCCCTGTTGGTATTCAATTTTTTCCGAATTGTATAATTTGGAAAAAGATTGAACTGTAGAGATGACTGAAATATCCTTAGAATCTGAAGATTCTGCGATGATGAAAGTAGTTTGGTCATCTTATCTTATATGATCTCCTAGAAGAAGATTATCCTCATCTACTTCTCCGGTACCTCCCAAAGATTACCTAAACATGGAAACAACTTCATCTTCAGCCTCAATACCTTCATCGTCTTCATCCCATATTTCAAGTCAGGTTTTTGGAAAATTGGCATTAAACCCTCAGAAAGATACAAAACCGCTTTTTGCATCCCTAATGGTCATTCAATGGACAGTTTTACCCTTCGGCTTGAAAACTGCCCCCTCCATTTTTCAAAAAGCTATGGTCAAAATCTTCCAACCCATCCTGCATCATGCATTGATTTATATTGATGATATTTTGTTGTTTTCAGGCATACATGAAGAACATCGCCAATTATTAAATCAATTTTTTGATATCATCCAGACTTACAGAATTTGCAATAGATAATATTGAATTCCTTGGAATGATTATCAAAGACGGACACTACCAGCCAGGAAAACACATTGCCCAAGAATTGCTCCACTTTCCAGATCAATAACTCACCAGGAAATAGATATAGAAATTCCTTGGAATCATCAATTACATCAGAGACTTTATTCCTCATGTCGATCACCATACCAATCAGCTTTCAGCTTTATTAAAGAAAAAGCCACCAGAATAGAATGATAACCACACACTTGCTGTCACCACTTTGAAAAAGATTGCTCAAAATCCGCCACCATTAAAGCTCATCACAGATGGCAAACAGATACTCCATACAGATGCAAGTGACGAATCATGGGGTGCTATCCTTCTCGAAGAAATAAATGGCAAAGAAAGCTTTATTGCTTATGCTAACAGACATTTCTTTGACACACAACAGCACTATCACAATGTGTACAAAGAAATCTTAGCTGTAAAGAATAGTATCAAGAAATTTGAATACCATCTTATCGGCTATCATTTTCTTATCCGAATAGACAGCTCAGCATTTCCCAACATCATGAAATTCAAAGGGAAAACAGTTCCAGAAAAGATGTTGCTCAGACTTAAAGACTGGATCTCAAAATATGACTTCTCTATGAAGCATATAAAAGGAACCCAGAACCTCATTCCAGACCTACTCTCAAGACTTGCAAAACCAATATCACCATTGCATTACATATCCACAAGATACCACTTTCCCATCATTTTCATGGCCACCTCTTTACCAAACCAAGCCTTAACCCACAAGACTTTTCCTCTCGGACATCCAAGAATTTGCAAAAAGATATGTTTTTAGGTTTTTCATGAAAGCCTACATGTTAGCAGATTCATTTCCTTTCTCAACTTTCCACCCTGAAAACTTGTTTCTCACAGGTTTAAACATTGACCCTTCCAGAGATGTGGTTGAAGATGAGTTATGGTACATCTGGTGCCTAACTGTTCTTTACGCCACAAAGTTAATTCTCCCTGTCAGAACTACCCTGAATCATCTCATGAATCATGACAAATCAACCTCATTGACCTGGACCCTTCTGAGTGGTTCTCTCCACTTCCCTGGTGGAGAAGAAAGTTACAGCAACTATCCACGGTCTACAACCTTGATCCAATGCCTGAATCAGAAGCAAATATGTTCACCTCAGTGTTCATTTCCACATGCCATATTTCCAGCATCCAAACACCAACTCTTTTTGGACTCAAGACCAAGTGTTCGAATGGTTCACAACACCACACCCAGCAATCCTTGAACAAGACAATAACATCCAGAAAAACCTTTAGAATTTCTTTTGCCACCTCAATCACCAACCTGAACCACATAAAGACATATTCCATACGTCTTTAGGTCCATAACATGACATCATTATGATTCCAACTCCTTCGTCCATTTCAAAACCAAAACCCATAGGTATCATCATTAAAGAAGAAAACCAAAACCCTTAGACTGACTTCCTACCCTTAAGCCAACATCTCCAACAGCTCCAAAATCCATCGCAACTGGAAGAACCTTCATTATTCAGAGCTAGTACCAGCACTTGTCCACCTAAAGTTCAGCCAACCAATCAGATGGTGACATTCCCCTCTCATTGTCCAATAGCACAATATTGCCCATGGCCACCATGTGGTCCCACCTGCAAGCATCCAAAGAAAAAGTTAGCAAAAGACGACATAGATAGCTCCTCTGACAAAGATTACATGAATCTTTCGTCCTCATAGCTATAAGTTTGTCGTGTGTAATTATTAAAGTATGCTGAGTTATGCTTTAATTATTAAAGTTTGCTTTTATTACTTTTACTTTTATAAAGTAAAGTTTGTCGTGTGTAATTATTAAAGTATGATGAGTCATGCTTTAATTATTAAAGTTTTCTTTTATAAAGTAAAGTATCTTGATAAGGGTCCTGTCTTATCAAGCTTGTCTCCTCCTCATCCTATATATAGGATGATCTCTTTCTTTGTAAATCAGAATCGGAGATAAAGAAATAAAAGCGTGTGTTTCCTAAACATGAAGTTCTAAACTTTCTTTCTTCTCTCTGTTAATGAAGTTCTAACATTCTAAAAGTAAACTGGAAGATTTAAATCTATTAAGGATCCTATGCATTAGAAAACTTTTAAAGATTTTTATCTGGTTTGGTACCCTGTTTTAAGATAAAAGAGTCTGTTTTGGGTTGAATAACCTCAAATGAAAATGTTTAAAGTTTTCCATTTTTCCATCTAAATATATCGGCTGGAAACCCAAGCATGCGTTCACTACTGATCCAAACGACGATCTTTTCGTCATTGCTTTGGTCTAATAATGCCACGTACTTCGTTGCCTATTCTGGTATCAGAGCCCCAAACTTACAAAAGTGGTATGATAAGAGTCTTCCTTATTTCTTTGAAAAATGTTTAGGCTTCAGAAATCAGAGAGAAATTTTCACTCATGGCATCTACTTCATCTAATGACGCTTCTACTTCTATGATCACTCCAATCTCCCTTTCTTCTACTATGTCCTTACCCAAATCTTGCACCAACAAATTGCCAATAAAATAGAAAACCTTGTTGAATACTCATATATCCCTAAGTCAGTCCAGATCAATGAATCTTCATTCCCTCTTCTTAGTCATTATCAGCTCTACAAGAGAGGAAACTCTTTTACTAGAAGTATAAGAACCCTTATCTCTACTAAAAGACCTCATCCAGAAGAATACATCTAGTCCTCTAGACTAGATCAGTGCACTCTTCAAGCTATCACAGCTGAGCAATATGTTACTTTGGAAATACCTCCAGAATTGATTTTCAATTGGAAAATGGAGGGTTATACTCATCTCCATCTTGGGGGAGTAAGATTAATCCTTACCTTACATGGAAGAAAAGGATTACCTGTTACAGCCAGAATTGCTATGCTTGACACCAGATTCAAACAGTATCAGGATGCAGTAGTTGGTACTGTCCTGACCACTTTACATGCAGGAAGTGTTCTTCTCACTTTCTACCCCAATTTCAATCTATCTCTCCAAGATACCAACCTGTCAACTGCCTTGAAAGTTCAAGTTCAAATTCAAGGAGTAGAACAAATCTCCTCAGCAAAAATGGCTATCTTACACCATCAGTTGGTCTATAGGCTTCAAAATCACGCCTTAGATCTTCCCACACCTAACAACCACTTTGATGCTCTTATGGTGTTAGCAGAATCAGACCAAATTCCAACTATCATCTAAATCCCTAGACAGATCCTTCACCATGAACTCATAAAACTCATGCCTTTGGAATGGATTTCAAATTATGAGAAGTTCCATAACAATACAGCCCCCATTCAGACATCAGAAAGTATGTTTGAAAGAAGGCCAGATGGTACTGTTAGAATGACTTTTCGGCCTCCACCAAGTACCTCTCAGCCAAAACTTAGTGCTCTTCAAGAGCCTCCAAGGTTATCATTCATTTATTCTTCAATGATTACGGCTGTTCAAACATCCCAAAAAATCTGCCAATCATAGAATTTAACTCCGAAGGGTACCCAGTATACCCTGCGAAGTTAAACAGACACTTTCTATGGGATACTTCAAGATCTGGAAGGTGCGACCCAAATTGTCCCTGTTGGGATGATTGGGAAGAAGACGATCAAGACTCTAAAAGGAAAAGAAAACCAAAAAATAAAACTCATTCTCCTTGTAACCACACAGAAGCAAAACCGCCATATAAACCTCCACCTCCACCAGCTCAAATGGATTGCAAAACATTGCAAACCTGAAACCTTTTCACCAAATCTACATCAGACCTCTACTCCTCAATCCATTGCATGCATGATGTTTTCTCATCATCCCAAGACTATTCTTTGAATTTCCCATCGTTAGAAGCCCAATCTGATTCACAAAAAAAGGTCGCGACAAAACCTTTCATTCCTTCAGCCATAATCTCTGCTGGTAACCTAGAAGAACCTAAACCATTTGAATCAGTCCTCAACTAGCAAACATAGAATGCCAAAGCACAAAATGATACATTGGTAGACATCCACAAAAGGGTTGATAAGATCAGTTTACGAATTGACCAGATCGAAACCAAGGTTAACTCAATAACCTTGTAAATGCAGCAGATCTCTCAACTTGATGCAGACTTAAGAGTCATGCTTAGTCAAAGATACTATGGCCTAGAGTTTGACCAAAAGGAGAGAGAAATCAGACGGCTAAAGGCAGAGCTTGATCAGATTGAATCCGAAAACCATAGACCTACACTCTTCACCAAATCACCTCCCATACCTACAATCAGTCCCACTTACCATCCATTTAGTCCCATGCTTGCCCCAATGAAACCGTATGATCCTTCCAAACTATTTGGAATGACACATACTCTTTTAAAAAATATGCCACAACCACCTCAACCAAAAACCAAAACCTAAGCCCTAACCAACAACAAGATTCTCCAGAACATACTCCTGTTTTTACCCCACAACCATCTCAATCTAAGGATAAAGAACCCATGCATCAATATGCTTCCCATCACATTGAAGTTTCCACTGATTCCACAGAAACTGATACTTCTGTGATAGAATCTGATTCAGAATCTTCACCTTCAACCACTGATTCAGAAGATGCTTATGCAGATATTACTAAACTTTTGATGGCACAACCTGAAGAAACAGAACAAGCACAACCATCCCAACCAGAATCATACTTTGAAATAGTCCTCACTACCCTTCATGCAGGAAGTGTCTTACTCACTTTCTATCCTAACCTAATCAGCCACCTCAACCTCAAGCTCAAAATACATACAAACCATCGAATGGTCCATGGTTTACGTTTGGTGACATTCCCACATTCAAATAGAGAAAGAAGTTATCTGAAATATCAGCCTGGTCTCCAGATGATAAGATCAGGTGCAACCATAGAATCGGTCCTCAAAGAGTTTATCACCCATTTCACGGGATCTCTGAGAGACTGGTTTGACAATCTTGGCCCCTACAGACAATTACAGTTTGTGCAATTGCCAAACGTCTCTAGTGCTCTTGCTATTCTTCATGAACACTTTATTGGAGAACCATCTGCAGTTTTTGAAGCAGCAAGAATAGACTATCTCAACATGAAGTATTGTTCTTTGAAGACTAAAGATCTTGATTTCCATTACAAAAGAATGTCAATCCTGTTCTACAAGCTTAATGGATTCAACGATCAGAAGCATGTGTTTCTGGCTTCTTTACCTACGAAATTGCAACCAGAAATCCAACGACAACTTATAATGCACAACCTTTACCTTAACAACATCTCATTGGGAAAAATATTTCAGATAGCTAAGGGATGTTTGGAAAAACTTTGTGAGCAAAAACAGTTCTTCAAAGAACTTGTAAAAGACAAAGAGCCTTTCAGAAGCGCCTGTAAGCAACCCTAGAATATTAGACATCCAACTTCCTTTGCTAAACCAAAGTCTAGGAAATGGAAGAAACCATACAGATTCTTCAGAAAAAAAAAATCTTTCTCTTCCAAAGAACAGGGCAGGAAAAAATCTAGCAGATGCTTTATTTGTAGGAAAAAAGGCCACTATGCAAAGGATTGTCCAAACAAAAAAGAAAAGGAAATCAGATTGGTAAAGCATTTACAAGCTGTTACTGAGTATTCTGCTGAAAAGGAAGAATAGAATCTTACTTCTCAGAATAAGAAGACCCTACTGATGAAACAGTGTTCGCACTGGAAAACTCATCTGATGATTCAGAAAACAATGAGTTTCAATCTATTTTTCATCAACAATCGTTGTCCCTAAACACTACCATTCCAATTCCCTCCATTAAACTCCAAATCTTCTACCATTCCAATTCCCTCCATTAAACTCCAAATCTTACCTTCAAAGTTTCAACGACCCATACCAGCAATAGGATTTCTAGATACTGGTGCCCAAAAAAGCATGATGAATTCATACATTCTTCTAGCTCAAAATTGGAAACCTCATACAGAACATTTCAGAGCAGCTGATGGAAAAATGTTCACCACAGAATTGATTACCAAAAATCTCATTGGTATTGAAATCTTCCCAAATTGTGTTATCTGGAAAAAAAATTCATTGGTTCAAAACTCCCTAATAAGGATATTTTATTAGGATTTGACATCATCCACTAGATAAAACATCTTCAAATTCTTTCCAATGGAATCAGGGTCAGACCCATGTTCAAATCTTTCACAAAGATCCTTAAACTCTACAGTCTGTCCGAATCTCCACCATCTTACCAAGATATCTCAACCAATCTCCTAAAATACTATCCAGAATTTCATTCTGACTTCATCCACCCAAATCCTTTGTGGAAAAACAAGTATTTCTTTATTCAGTTACCTTTCAAACTGAATGAAGACATCAATCCTACTAAAGCTACTCATCCAGGAATGAACCCATCTGACTTAGCCTTAGCCCAAAAGTAATGTTCACAACTCTTGGCCCAAGGACTTATCGAACCAACAAACTCTCAATGGACTTGTCAAGTGTTTTATGTGGAAAAAACGTTCGGAACTTGTTAGGGGAAAAAAGTGATTAGTCATTGACTATCAACCCTTAAACATGTTCTTACAAGATGACAAGTTTCCTTTGCCAAAGAGACAAAGCATCTTCACTTATCTAAAAACCCAGCCGTTGTAGGTTTTGACAATTACCAAACCCGCAATGGTACCCGATGGATTTTTTGCGGGTTCTTACATTTAAAATCACAGATGTTTAATATGTAATTTTATATTAATAATCTAAAATTCCACATAACATACTCAATTCTAAATTTAATCAATGTAAATAGAAAATTAAAATTTCAACATCAATTCAATACAATTTCTCAAATTTAAGTATGAAATACACAAATCCATTAAAAAAACACAAACTAGTATTAAAAATAAAAATTACATTTCATGTTATCATTTAGCACAAGCTCCACCATTAGCACCCATCCAACATGATGCCTACAACATGATGCAAAGAACAATACTTTTCAAATACTATTCCAAACAAAAAAATTATAGTAATGAAATAATTCATGCATTAAGTTAAAGAAAAATAGTCCATACAAAATTAAAATAAGTATATAATAATCCATGAATTAAGTTAAAGAATTGGAAACTTAGTTCTTTTTTACCTCATCAACAATATCTTCATCTTCGGAGAATTTGCTATTTCCTACTTTATTAGAGGAATTTGTTATTTCCTACTTTATGTGCGGTAAAGGAAAATGGGCGTTGGCTCACTGTCATAAGCTCACGGCTAAAGAAGTGAAGAATGAAGATAGAGATGAGAGATGGGTGCGCGGCTCAAATTGAAATCCCTTTAGTTTTGTTTAGGTTGTGACTATTAAGGCCATGTATGCTACTTGCATTGTTATACACAGTATATGCATTTACATTTTGGTTATTTGGCACTTTGTATAATTGCATTATTTTCTTTATTTATTTTTTAGATTTAAATATTTTTCAATTAAAATTAAATTAAAAATATTAAAAAAATTACGGGTCTGGCGGATATCCATGCAAGATATTCGCCGGATATTGGGCTAATACCAAACCCACCCACATTCAAGTGCAGGTTTCAATTTGTAATACCAAACCTGCCTGCAACCTGCAAAATTATCTGTAGCGGGCAGGTTTGGGCGGGATTGCGAGTACAATTATCATCCCTACTTAAAATGTTATTGCAAGGATACCTAGGACAAAAATTTTAACTATCACAAGACTAATTAGAGCCTAGTAAGGTCTTTGCTATTTTTATTGATCTTTTAAAACACAGTTCTGGTAGCCAGTGACTTTGTTTGGTTGTAGTTAAAAATCATAGAATAACTTTATTTTTAATATAAATGATCTCAATTAAATGTTTGGTGTAAATTTGTAAAAGAACGGAGTTATTTGCACTCAAAATGTTATTTTGAAGGATAATCTTTTATCAGCCAATATAATATAATTACTTTGAATACTCATATTGCACACCTGTTCACTTTATAATTATCTTTCTTTAAACCCTAATGATCCCCTTTATTATTATAATAATGCTAGAAAAAATTTCTTTGAAATTAATTTTTTTTAAAACTGTTTTCTAGCCGCACATTAGGACTTGGTGAGCAAAGAATCACACTGCTCGAATAGCTCTTTACATATCAACGGCTTCGACCTTCGGGTACGCGGCAAGCAAAAATACCAAGATGAGTTTTTCCTTATAAAAAATGGCAGAAATTAAGCTCATTCGATGCCCTAATTAATCCATTCATGATTAGCTTTGGTTTTATTACTTTTCATTTTGGGAAGAAAAATTAATGCTTAAGCATATAAATCTCTATGTAATATTAACTTGATTATCTTCACCAGCAGACTGTTATGTTGAATAGTTTCAATAGTTTTATGAGCACAAAAAAGGCCCTACCTTTGTAAAAATCTTATCAAATTTGTGACAAGTTCAAATTTTGACTAGGGATGGCAATGGGGTGGGGTGGGAGTGGGGAGACCTAACCCATTCCCCACCCCATTAAAAATTTCACCTACATTCCCCTACCCCTTCCCCAATAAATTTAGTAGGGCAGGGATGGGGAATCCGCACGTGGGGAATGATTTCCCCGTTCTCACCTCATTCTCTATTTAATTATTTTATATTAGGTATAGATATATATTTCAATAAATAAAAAATTAAAGAATTAAATAAAATCTTTACCATATTGAAAAATTTCAAAAATCTAAAATTTCAAAATAATATCTTGAAAAGATATCAAAATTGAAAAATATTTGAAGAGCAACACTTTAAGAGAGAAAATAAAATATAACAATACTTTGGGGTTGAATAAGAATTATATTATAAGGTTTTCTTTTAGTCATAGCCTATTTATATTAGGTAAAATAAAAAGAAAATTTATTAAATAAAAATTACAAAATATTTATATGTAATGGGGATGGGAAGTACAAGACCAAACCCCACCCTATAAAGAAGTTGGGGATTATTTTTCTTCCATTTCCCACCCCATTGTCTAAAAAGTATTAAAAATTCACCCTAATTGGGGTGGGGAACAATGGAGGCCCAAACCCGTAGAAAATTTTGTCATCTCTAATTTTCACTACCATAATAAAAAAATCTGCATGAAAACGCAATAAATTATAAAAAAAATTGTAAAAACATTTAGTACATAAGCAATCAAACTGAGGGTAAGTAAATAATTTTTTAAAAAAATAAAATTTTAGTTTAATACGCTAATTGCTAGTGCTCTGCTCAACCAACCTCTCAAGACTGAGCCTGGCTCAACTCCGAGCATGAATGGGCCAAAAGTTTTCAAATTAGACTTGGACTGCCTCGACCAATTTACGCATATTGCCCCATGCATGTTTGTTCATTTATTTATTTATTGTTTTTATTGATAGAGCACGTTTACTCATTTTGTGTGTTCATCTCAATTTGGGCGCTAAGGGTTCTAGTTCGAGCACTAGTGTTGGGGCTCACATAATTGAGTAGAAGTAAATTTTTTTTTTAATAATTGAATGGATAGAATAACTATATCACTCTAATTTAGAGACCCCCATACATTCTAAGAGACAGGATGGAGTGCCCCAAACGGATCCTTAATGAATGTAGAACTAATGTAATAAAACTAACACTTGGTAGGAAAAGAGTGCACACAAACTTTCACTTATTATCTAGTTTTCATTTTACAATTTCAGTAGGAGTTTCTACGAACAGCTTCTTTCTTGAAATTTTATATCACGTACATTTATATGTACTGTAGCAACTTCTTTAATTCTTCAATAATGAGGTTGGAACTTAATTAGCTGATAATGAATTTGAGTTGCAAGTAGGGTCGTTTTACAGCAAGCTAACAAAACCATCAAGGGGGGTTTGTGGGGCCTGGGAGTTCCAACTTGTGTTTTACTGCTTACGTAAAATGAAAGGCTAAAATATATGATTGCTCGTTGGTTCTTTTATAAAAAGAAGAGACTTTTGATCTTTGAGATTTGATGCGTTTTGACTTTTGGACTTGCACCGGCAAACTTCTCTTTTTGGATTTAAAGATAAATTTCCCCACTCACATGGTTTGTTTCCGGAGCCATCACTACTCAACTTTTGCAGAAATTTCTGATCAAAAGATGCCCAAATTGAAGGGCCCAAGCTCTTCAACATTTCCATTCATGATTAGGGTTTGTTGGGACTAACTTTTTTCTTCATTAATAATATATTTTCTTTGTTCATAGCACAAGAAAAAATATTAATTATTTTTCATTATATAATACACGTACATAACAAATCCCTCTTCTTTCGATCCTTCTTCTGCAAAAGTGTGCGTCAATTCTTGGAAGCTTTTTTCTTTTTTGTAAATATTAACGCTTTTTCTTATCTTTCTTCTTTCTAGTGTTTTTGACATGCTACCACTTACAACCTCTTTTTGGTCACTTTCTGTTTGTTTTTCTCTTTTCTTTAATTGAAGGCTTTTCCAACCACATGAGCATGAAGATTCTATGCTCTTGTACTCAGATCATGGCCAAATACTTGAAAATTCCTGCCCTAGGCATATAAGCCTAGCAAGTTGATCAACATAAAAGGTAAAAATGCTACTTTAATCCCTATAGCTCGATCCAAATATCTAGAGATGGCCAATGGAAGCAAGGTCCCTGCATGCTCGTGCCCGTGCCGTGTCGTGCTTAAATTTTTTACTTAGGCCTGGCCTAGCAAACGTGCCGTATTCATTCATGTCGTGCCCACACGTGCCTTGCTGTGGGCCGTGCCATGCCGTGCCTAAGAAAAAAAGCCCAATAAATTTTTTTAAAAAAAAAAAAAATTTTAAGAGCGCATGCTAAACTATTGACGTAATTTTTTCAAGTCTATATATTTTTCTTAGGTTTATGCCTTTATTCAAATTTAATAGAATTAAAAATTCAAAACTCAAGTCTATATTTAATAATAAGGGAAAATGACACATAGACCCCTAACGTTTGAAAAAGGGATACAAAAGTCCCTAAAGTTTCAAAAAAGACACTCAGATCCCTATTTGTGTGCGCAAGTACTATTATACCCTTATATCGTTTAATAAGCCTTATTTTAATCCATTGCTCAAGAATAAAAATAAATTAAATTAATTACTAATATAATAAAAATAATAATTCTCCATTTAAACTTATATAATCAACAAAATAAAAAAAATTGGTTACAACAATAATTACAAAATCTTAATTGTAGAATAAAAATAAATTAAATTGATTACTAATATAATAAAAATAACAATTCTCCATATGTCAATCTATTGAATATATTATTTAGTACAATTAAGATTTTGTAATTATTGTTGTAACTAATTTTTTTATTTTGTTGATTATATAAGTTTAAATGGAGAATTGTTATTTTTATTATATTAGTAATCAATTTAATTTATTTTTATTCTACAATTAAGATTTTGTAATTATTGTTGTAACCAATTTTTTTTATTTTGTTGATTATATAAGTTTAAATGGAGAATTATTATTTTTATTATATTAGTAATTAATTTAATTTATTTTTATTCTTGAGCAATGGATTAAAATAAGGCTTATTAAATGATATAAGGGTATAATGGTATTTGCGCACACAAATAGGGATCTGAGTGTCTTTTTTGAAACTTTAGGGACTTTTGTGTCCCTTTTTCAAACGTTAAGGGTCTCTGTGTCCTTTTCCCTAATAATAATAAACTAATAATAGTAAGAAATGTAATATTGATTACTAAGTTTGACTTATAATATTAGAATTTTTTTAAATACTTAACAACAATAATAATAATAAATTTTTCTTAAGGGTTAACTTAATTCTTAATTATTCATAGAGTCATAAATTATAGTTCACAATAATATTAATGCATATTTATAAAACCATGATATTTATAATTTTATTCATTAAAATCATGATATCAATTATTTATTTAATAAATTATAAAACTAATTTTTTAAAACTAAGAATTAATTTAATTTAAAAAATTCAATTTCTAGTTATTTGTAAAATTATAAAATTTTAAATTTACTTTCATTCAAAAATAAAACGTGCTTATTGCGGGTTTTTTTATCGTGCCGTGCTTTTAAGGCCCACGAGCCTAAAATTCTAAGCGCGGCCCGACCCAAGTGCGTACCATGTTGTGCCGTGTGCCTCACCGAAACGTTCTCGTGTCATGCCATGCTGTACAGACACGTGATGTCCAACCCATTGGCCATCTCTACAAATATCAAGTTACCCTTGTATTTTCAAAATTACACAAAAGCTCTTTGTTGTATATTTGTTTTCAACAAAAATGGAGCCAAATACTTGTATTCTTTGCAAAAAGTAAGTGAGACACCCGTAATATTTTAAAACTCATCCAAACTACCCTAATTTCTCTTAAGTGTCAACTTTATTTATCATTTTACAATTTTATTCTTGGTAATGGTAAAGCTTAAATATTTTGGGATATGAAGAAAGTAAAAATGACTTATATACCATTTATAAAATTGACTGAATGAAAAAATGAAAATTATGGGGAACGTTTGAAATTAAAAAGAAAAGTTGTAAATACACATAATATTACCCATTTTATTATCAAAATGTTGCCAAGTTCACTAGTACCCAAACATTGTCTAATTTGTATTTATAAGATGTTTTATTTGATTCATGTTCCTAAAACATTGATGCAGAGTAAGAAATTGAAGAAATCCTAATTAGATAGAAATTTATAATATTTAGGAATACTTTAATTAGTTTTCTAGTTTAATTGGTTGTCTATTTAGAGTTTTATTGTTTTGGCATTGGTTGTTTGAGTTGCATTTCTAATTTAGGTCTAAGTTATTTTGTCATTGATTATTTTGTCATTAGCTATTTTAAAAAAAAAAACTATAGATTTGAGTTCAATAATATTTTTAGTTCTGAAAGCTCTATGTGAGTTTTTCAGTTTAGTTAATTCCCAACATTTTGCGAAATCAATGATTGTTAACCCCCTAAATTCACAATATTTTTTTGAATGAATGCAAATTGTAGATTTTGATGTTTTCAAGAATCAACGAAGTATTAGAACATTAAACTTCCACTTCATCAATTTCAAATTCAACACCTACCATTTCTCTTTTTTTAATCCTTAATCTGGTTTGGCTTTAAAACAAAAATAGTACACCATAATCACCACAAAAGCTGCCATGCACAGCCTCCATGCCATTAGTCTAGCTCTTTTTCTGTTGATCAACCACCACCACGATAGTTAAAAGAAGCCATGAATGTAACCTTTCGCCACTAAATCACCAACAAAATGATTAAAATCCATACACTGCCATAGCTTTCGTTCACTCAATTTAACCGTTCGTTGGCCAACGCCTCCACTATACACTACCACTATCAATCAACTCCTCTCCATAAGTACATCCTTTCTAACTATTCACCACTATCGATTGATGCACCGATCACCGGAATCAAAGCCAACACAAACCGTTGTTACTTGTCTCAAACTTTCGATCAAACTACCACTTTTTCAAACAAACGTCCACCACCATCACACTTACCATCGTCAGATCTTCTAGATCCACCCTATCCTTATCCAATTTTTTATTACCATCACCGGTAATCCTATCATCATGAAGATTTATCTTCAAAGAAGGTATTTTGACTAGATTGTTGAGGGCTTAGCGATTGATTGCTCAAGATTTAGAGAAACTACAAAATAGGAAATCATACACATAAAGTAGAGATATAGTTGATGAATAGACGAAGTTGTTTGTGATGATGCAATTATAAAGATAATATTATTAAGGTAAACTATGACTTTGCTTTGTCAATGTTACTTCATCCAATGAGCATATTGATTGGCCATTTGCATCAACCTGAATTTCTCAAGATCCTCTAACTAATTCAAATCAACCGGCAAAATTTGATGATTATGTTGATATTGTTGAGCAAGTGGCGGTAACTATTGATACATCTTATGATCTTATAGAGTGAAGAGATGTACTTTTTGATAAAGAAGACAAAAAGAGTTGTTGTGAAGAAATTATTGTCCTCAACTATGTTGAAGTTCAAAGCAAAAGTACGAGAAGGTAATGTTAGAGAACTTGTTGAAAAAAGAATTCATTTTACACTATTGGAGTGATTGGATGGACATTGTTACCAAAGTTAGAAAATTCAAGGATCTATTTTAAAAAATTAATCCTTAGAGATTATAACAAGAAAAATTCAACAAAGAATTTTCTCCACCACAATGGGAATGATGCAAAGCAAAAAATTGAAGAAATCCTAATTATATTGAAATTTATAATATTCATGAATACTTTAATTAATTTGTATTTTAGTTTCATTTGGTTGCTATTTAGAGTTAAGTTTTATTGTTTAGGCGTTACTTATTTAAGTTCTATTCCTAATTTAGATATAAGTCCTATTAAAACAGGTTTTCTAATCAAATTAAAATAAGTCGTAATTAGTATAAATAAGTGTCTTTTGTAACAAGTAGGATTTGGTTATTTCGTTATTGATTATTCATTGCAATAAACTGTAGATTTGAGTTCAATAATATTTTCAGTTTTAAAAGCTCTGTGTGAGTTTTTGAGTTTAGTTAATTCTCGGTATTCTATGGAATCGATGTGTCTTAACACTTAGGTTCATGTATTCTTTCGAATCAATATGAACTTAGACCATTCATGTGTTCCAGTGTTCTAAAAAATCAATGGAATATTAGAACATTAAACTTTTGTTATATAAAATATTTAAGATTTACATCCATGAAGGAAAATTTTGTAAAATGATAGTAAATTTGACACTTACTAGATTTCAGGGTGGTTTGGATGGGTTATAAAACATGAGGGAAACATCTTTGATATATTTTCTCTAGATGACATGGGTATTGATGAGATTAAGGATAAAACTATCACAAGCACATGGGATGAGGCATATTAAGATCTTATTCAAGTTCCCGTCGGACCCGTTACAAGAGCTTGAACAAAGAAATTCAAAGAAGCGCTTAATGGATTGATTCAAGCAACTTGGGCTCAATCAATTTCGTGGAGGCCCATTGAAGGAATCGCATATGATAAATGCATGATTCAGACTCTTGAAGTTTCCAAATACTCACTTCCATGAAATAGGGAGTTGGCTTAAATATTATGGCGGGAAAATATATTGTTTTCCTTTTTCAAATACTTTCCCGTTTCTTGAGGAGTCTATTAGGGAATCAAATCAATTATTTCTATTTTAATCGCCTAGTTTCCATTTAATTGAAGTAAGGCATTTAAGACAATTAGGATCATGATTTAGTTTAAATTCTTTCCTATTTACTTAGATTTAGATTCTGATTTTATTTAGGGAAGATTTAGATTCAAATTTGATTTTTGGGTTAGGATTTATTTCCAAAAATTCTTGTAACCAACCTTATATAAAGTACTCATATTCAATAAACAAAAAAGAAGTTTTTTTGATGCAATTGGTGAGAGAGTTAATTCTCTTTGGTTCTTTACGAACTCTTTGAACATATTGGATTTCCGTGGTGTTCAAATTCTTGACTTATCAATCAGACCATCCATAGCTGATTGTGGCGTCTTCACATACCAAGGTTTGTGCTTTCAATAAGCATTGGGTCGAGGTTCCATTCCATTCCTGGTTTAAATTCGATCTTGGGAACTAAATTGACTAGGGTCGCGTCAGTTCTTGACGGGGTTCATATCATTTGGTATCAGAGCCTAGGCTCCAAGGTCAGGATCCATCTATCTTTGTTGTTTTTAATTCTTATTTGAATTTTTCATCTTGTTCTAGTATCTATAAAAAAAAAGAAAAAAAAAGTCGTGAACAGTACCGCATTAACAATATCTCTTGAACAGTTCCGCGTGAACAGTGCTGCGTGAACAGTATTTTTAGGGTTTCCTTTTAAAATCAATTTTGCATCTTTGTGGTTTAATTCTCCTTAAATCCACAAGTTTTACCTATTCCTTTTCCTTAAAAAAAAAATTCAACCTCCTCTTAAAATAAGTTTTACCCCATCGGTGAAAATTTTGTCCAAAATCAAAACTCCACTTTCGTACACTTGCCTTCTTACTCTTGAAATTAAATTCTCCTTAGTTGTCATCTTTGTGAATTGCTTCTAAAATCCTGATATTGGTTTGATTAGTTTGATGAGACCCGAGTGAGGATTACTAAGAGTGATTGTACTATTTTGATTAGTTTGATAAGAACCTCGAGGCAAAGAGCAAAACTTTATGAATTAAATAAAAAATCTATTTAGGCAGACATAATAAGTCTCATCTCTTAAAAGAACCATGCTATAAAAGTAGAAAAGAAAACACAATGAACGTCACTAAAAACAAATATGAACTCTCCTTCAGAATCAATATTGGTGAGAATCGGTGCATGTGGTAGAATGCTTAGTAAATGCATGAGCTCAGGTACAAGAGATATAAAACCTACCAAGGGTGAGAGACCTAAATTTGAAAATGCATCAGTCACATTAACCCCAAATTTCGAAATAATATTTCTATAGAATATCATATAAAATAAAAAAATATAACTCTAACATGAAAAAAGTGGAAAAAAGATAATAATTAAATATACATAAAGGTAAATGAGCCATACCTGATACTAACCCTGTCAAGAACTGACGCGACCCTAATCAATTTAGTTCCCAAGATCGAATCTAAACTAGGAATGGAATGGAACCTCGACCCAATGCTTATTGAAAGCACGAACCTTGGTATGTGAATACGCCACAATCAGCTACGAATGGTCTGATTGATAAGTCAAGAATTTGAACGGCACGAAAATCCGATAAGTTCAAAGAGTTCGTAAAGAACCAAAGAGAATTAACTCTCTGATACGAACCCCGTCAAGAACTGACGCGACCCTAATCAATTTAGTTCCCACGATCGAATCTAAACCAGGAATGGAATGGAACCTCGACCCAATGCTTATTGAAAGCACGAACCTTGGTATGTGAAGATGCCACAATCAGCTATGGATGGCTGATTGATAAGTCAAGAATTTGAACGGCACGGAAATTCGATAAGTTCAAAGAGTTCGTAAAGAACCAAAGAGAATTAACTCTCTCACCAATTGCATCAAAAACTTTTTTATTTATTGAATATGAGTACTTTATACAGGGTTGGTTACAATAATTTTTGGAAATAAATCCTACCTCAAAAATCAAATCTAAATCTAAATATTCCCTAATAGGAAAGAATCTAAATCAAATCAGAATCCTAATCTAAGTAAATAGGAAAGAATTTAAACTAAATCAGGATCCTAATTGTATTAAATGCCTTACATCAATTAAATGGAAACTAGGCGATTAAAATAGAAATAATTGATTTGATTCCCTAATAGCCTCCTCAAGAAACAGGAAAGTATCTGAAAAAGGAAAATAATATATTTTCCCGCCATAATGTTTAAACCAACTACCTATTTCATGGAAGTGAGTATTTGGAAACTTCAAGAGTCTGAATCATGCATTTATCATGTGCGATTCCTTCAATGGGCCTCCACGAAATTGATTGAGCCCAAGTTGCTTGAATCAATCCATTAAGCGCTTCTTTGAATTTCTTTGCTTGAGCTCTTGTAATGGGTCCGACGAGAACTTGAATAGGATCTGAATATGCCTCATCCCATGTGCTTGTGATAGTTTTATCCTTAATCTCATCATTCCCCTCCTCTTGAGGAGGATTTATCCTCAAATCATCACCTACATCAAAAGGACTCAAATCAGAAACATTAAAGGTAGCACTTACATTGTACTCACCAGGCAAATCCAGTCTGTATGCATTATCATTAATACGTTCCAAAACTTGGAATGGGCCATCCCCTTGAGGTAATAACTTAGATTTCCTTCGTTCCGGAAATCATTCCATGCCAGTCACCAGGTTCAAAGACTAGCTTGTGTCGCCCTTTATTGGCTCGTTTAGCATATTGCTCAGTTCTCTGCTCAATGTTAAACTTCGCCTTCTCATGTATTTGTTTAACAATTTCAGCCTTGTTCTTGCCATCTAAGTTAACATGCTCAGAAACAAGTAATGGAGTTAAATCCAATGGGGTTAAAGGATTAAAAACATAAACAATTTCAAACGGTGAATACTTAACAAGTGGTAAACAATCCTCCCAAGTTTTGATGTTCTTTTTAATGATAGCTCGCAACAGAGTAGATAAAGTTCTATTCACAAATCATCGATAGAAACTAGCAAGTCCATGAAAGCTTCTCACATTACTTACACTTGTGGGACTTAGACATTCTTGGATTGCACGTACCTTTTCCTCATCAACCTGTATACCCTGTGCACTCACAACAAATCCTAGAAACACAAGTTTGTTGGTGCAAAAAGTATACTTCTTCAGGTTAGCAAACAACTTTTCTTTTCTAAGCACATTTAAAACATATTTCAAATGTACTACATGATCGTTCATGTTTTTGCTATAAATGAGGATATCATCAAAATAAACAACAACAAACTTGCCAATAAAAGCTTGTAAGACATGATTCATAAGTCTCATAAAGTGCTTGGGGCATTAGTTAGACCAAAAGACATGCTAACCATTCATACAAACCATATTTTATTTTAAAAGAAGTTTTCCATTCATCTCCTTCTTTCATTCTAATATGATGATATCCACTTTTCAAATCAATTTTGAAAAATACACAAGACCCATGTAATTCATCAAGCATGTCATCTAGCCTAGGAATGGGATGTTGATACTTTGCCGTTATGTTGTTGATGGCTCGACAGTCAACACACATCCTCCACGTCCCATCCTTCTTGGGAACTAATAAAACAGGAACTGCACATGGACTCATGCTTTCTCTCACGTACCCTTTTTCCATTAATTCCTTAACCTGCCTTTGAAGTTCCTTGGTCTCCTTCGGATTGCTCCTATAGGCTGGTCTATTTGGAATGGCTGCACCGTGCACAAAATCAATCTAATGCTTAATCCCTTGGATTGGAGGTAAACCATGTGGTGTTTCCTTAGGAAAGACATCCTCATACTCCTGCAAAAGAGAAGTAATAGAACTAGGCAAAGTAGGGTCAAATTCGTTAGTGTTTAAAAATGCTTCTTTGTACAAAAGTACAACATTATCATTGAGCTTTAAATTGGTTCTTAATTCATTTATTCACACATTGAGCATAGATTTGTAATCATATATTTTGTGTGAGGGAAAAACACTTTTGTAATATTTGTTTTGAGTGATTGTAAGTGTTGGGATACACTTGGGTTAAGAGATTAGTGATAATCTCTTGTTGTAAAGGTCTATTGACACATTGGAAGTCAATTGTAAGCGTTTGAAGCCTTGGGAGGCTTGGATAGTGAAATCCTCAAGCTCAGTGTGCTTGGAGGCGTGGACGTAGGAGGGTATTGCCGAACCACAAAAAAATTCTTGTGTTTGTTTTCTCTTCCCTCACTCTTTTATTATTATGCTTGATGGAATTTATTATTTTCGATTCCATTAAGGCATTAGATTGAATTGTTGTGTGGTTTGCTATCTTAATTTTTAATATCTCAATTCACCCTCCCCTCTTGAGTTGCTTAATTAGTATTTCATTTAGTATCAGAGCGAGGTGCTCTCTTGTAGACTTAACCGTCTAGTGTTAAAGATCTATAGCAACCCAAATTAGCTCAACCTTCATGGAAGGCCAATCTACCACTAGACCTCCATTCTTTGATGGTAATGACTATCCTTATTGGAAAACTAGGATGAGAATCTTTTTACAAGCCTTAGACTATGAAATTTGGGAAATAGTTTGTAATGGTTCATTCATTCCGAGGAAGAATGTCGTAAGTGAGTTGGATAAGAAAAATATGTTTTTAAATTCCAAGGCTATGAATGCTTTATTTTGTGCCTTAGATAAAAAGAAATTTCATAGAGTCTCAAATTATTCTAATGCTTATGAAATTTGGAGAAAACTTAAAGTTGTGTATGAGGAGACTACAAACGAGGAGGAATCTCATGAAGTGTCAAATTTGGCACTTATGGCAATTGGAGATGAATCGAATGATGAACTTGATGAGCTAAGCGATCTTCCTACTTATGATGAATTACATGATGCATTCAAAGAATTGCATGATGGGTGGATGAAAATTGGTAAAAAGAATGCATGTCTTAAAAAGAAAATGGTAGAGCTCACAAATGAAAATGAATCTCTAAGTGCAAAGATTATATGCCTAGAACTAGAGAATAAAACATTGCATGATAAAGTTGCATTATCAAATGAGAAATGTAGCACTTCTCACAAGCATCTAGAATCACATTAGATGACTTGAAAAATGAAAAAGATGCCCTGCAAAAATACAATGTTTCATTAAATGAAAAGATCAAAGAATTGGAATTAGATAATGAAATGTTACATGATAGGATTGCATCATTTAAATGTAAACAAAGTACTTCATATGAGCATGAGAAATCACATGTTAATGAATTAATGAAAGAAAATGAAGTGCTTAAGAAGAAGAGCAATGAGTTAAATGAGATTGTCTTAAAATTTACAAATGGACAAAAGATGTTAGATAACTTGCTTAATTCACAAAAATGTGTTTGACAAAGGAGGTATTGGCTATAAGCCTAATTTGAAACAAAAGTATTATAAGAACTACTTTGTGAAGAATACCTCCATTAATGATCAAATTGTATGTCATTATTGCAATCAAAATGGTCATATGAGTTTTAGATGTCCAGTTAAGAGAAATGTATATTCTGGAGTAAAATGTATTTGGGTTCCAAAAGGAACAAAATCTAACACTCAAGGACCCAAGAATATTTGGGTACCAAAGGGCACAACGTGAATGTACCACAATTAAGAAATGGTGGAGAGTTCCTTGATGAAAGCTTATGAGGATAATCACTTGATCACTGTCTAAGCAAAAAATGATGGGACAAAATAATTTAATTGTTTTGGTAACAATTATTGCCTTATTGATTATAAGTGATAGCCTTTTAATCTTAGTAAGTATTTCATATCTTATCATATCATTAAGTGCATTAACATGATGTGGATAAGCTTATCTTGCCTATTTATTATGTTGAGCGGATCATGATAAATGGATAATAGCTTGAATTTGCGAAAGTATGCTTGTACGTTTACATGATGAAATTATCATTGTGTATAACATTGAGTGATTTATCATGATGCCTTTATTTGATTTTGATGATTGTGTGATCTTCTTAATTGTCTATCATCATTGTCCATCTCTTATGTATGTGTGAATTCATATGTCATTAATTGTGTTATATTATTTATAAAATTCGTAGTAATGGCTTCTCTTAATAGCTATGTTGATTTTGATGATCTATATATTGCAATTACACACTTATGTTTTGCGTAAGAATATGCTATGATGATTACATGGTGTGTATGATGATTTATGATAATTTGGGAGTGATATTACTAAACTTGTATTTGAGGTGATGCTTATTGTTAGGGAGAGATTCTATCGAAATTTCTACTCAAACGATATGGGTAACAACGTTTCCACTCTTTTTTTTTTCCATTAAGTTTTCTTTTTGATGATGAGGGGGAGAAGAATATAGCAATCATTCTTTAAATACATGAAATGTTTGTCATCATCAAAAAGGGGGAGATTGTTAGCATATATGTATCCATAATGTTGATTTTGATGATAACAAATAAGATTAAGAATGATTAAGTTTTTAAAAGCTCAAATTATTTTAAATAAATCATTATTTTCATAATATAAATGTTTATATTTAATGGAAAAATGATTCTATGAAATTGGTTATTCTCATGTTAATGGTTTCAATTGAAAAAGCTTTGATAATTTTGATAAATAACAAGTATTGCTTAAAATCCTGAAAATGGACCTATTGATAAGTTTCATAAAGTTTTGGGTCATAGTATATTTTTATATAGTTCACTGTAGCAGTCATTGTAGAAAACGACGATCCGAAATTGAGCAGAATTGAAGAGTAGCCTCCGAACACTAACGGCGATCCGACATCTAGATAACGACGATCCAACAATTTGAAAATCCAGCCCAACAATCATATTGACCAGTTAAACGACGATCCGACAATAAGTAAAAAGTCAATAACGGCTAGTTTTCAGCTCCAACTATAAATAAGTTCAATCAAATTCAAACAAATGTGGATCACAACATTATCATTGAGCTTGTAATCGAGAATACAACATTCATTAAGCTTTAAATTCGTTCTTGATTCATTTATTCACACATTGAGCATAGATTTGTAATCATATATTTTGTGTGAGGGAAAAACATTTTTGTAATAATGTTGGGTTAAGAGATTAAGGATAATCTCTTGTTGTAAAGGTCTATTGACACCTTGGTAGTCAATTGTAAGCGTTTGAAGCCTTGGAAGGCTTGGATAGTGAAATTCTCAAGCTCGGTGTGCTTGGAGGCGTGGACGTAGGCGGGTATTGCCGAACCATGAAAAAATTCTTGTGTTTGTTTTCTCTTCCCTCACTCTTTTATTATTGTGCTTGATTGAATTTATTGTTTTCGATTCCATTAAGGCATTAGATTGAATTGTTGTGTGGTTTGCTTATCTTAATTTTTAATATCTCAATTGACCCCCCTCTTGGGTTGCTTAATTAGTATTTCAGTTGAACACCCTAAATAAAAGGAAATTGGGCACAATCGACAGCACATGTCTTTGTGAGCAGGAGGTCGGTATTTGATAACATTCTTTCTAAGATTTGTGATTGTATGTTATTACAGGTTTTCTTTTCTGAAGAATAAATTAATAAATTTGTTTATAAATTAATTAATACCTCTTTATTAATAAATTTGATACATAACAATCTATTAATTTATGGAGGTTCTAATATATATACATAAATATAGGTATAAGGTTATAATGATGTATATTTATTCATAGATATGTTTGTGTATGTGTGTGTCCACTGCTTAATGGTGTTTGTCTTACGCTGTGAGAATGAGATGATCATTATTCATCCACTATCACGTTTGATGCACATATCATGTTTCATGCACACAGGGGTGGCTCAACCAATTTTGTGGCCTTAGACGAAGTGTTTCAATTAGATTTTCGAAAAAAATTATTAATAAAAATTCATTTATTTAAAATCAAATTTCCTAGCTTTATGAGATGCAAAATTATTGATCAAATTTTTATATTCTAATTTCACTAGTATATTTTTCTCAATAGATAACATAGTTAATCCATTTAATGTTTCTTTTGACATGGTTGATATTAAATAAGTTTTTATTAATTTTAATTTTGAAAAACTTCATTCTGCAGAAGTAACTGTTACTAGTATTGTTAATAATATTCTATAAGCAACATATGCATTTGGAAAAGAATCAATTTTTTTCAAATAATTAAGTACATCAAGTGGGGTATTTTTTTCACTTTTAAAAACTTCTTTTAAAAAAGAAACAACAATAATAAAATAATACAATTAATTAAGAAGAGAATAAAAAGAAAAAACCTAGATATTTAAGAAGTTTAATTTTGATGGATTGAAACTTTATCAGCAGTAATTAATGGATAACATTAATTAAGATACCCTAAGATCCAAAAAAAGGGATAACATGAGCCAATCATATCCAAAGGAAAAATAATAAAAATAAAGAAAAATAGTTAAAAAATAAATTATTTATACTTTGATGGAGGAGAGACTGAGACCAATGAAGGAAGTTGCCAAAGCCATTAGCTTCCGAAATTGAGAGAGATTGAGAACTGTCGTGGTGCTTTTTTCTTTTAGTCGATAAAAACTAGTAATGGATAATAATAACTTAACAAATTGAATAGAGTTAATTAGAGATTTTATAGGAATAAATAGAATAAAAATTGTTAATCCTAACGTTAAAAATAGATTTTGTATGGATTTGATAATTTATTTATAGAAAAGATTATTATAAAATAATAACAATATATAAATTAAAAACTTAATAGCTATAATTTAAAAAAAAAATTGAGACCTTTATCTATTGTGAGACCCGCTACTGCATGCACATGAGGACCAAGAAGGTCATGATCTTCCAGAAAAGGGTAACATATCACAACCCAAAAGATAAAGAGGAAAAGTGGAAAAGTTTGGACAACCCACGCTCCTTGTCTCAGCAGATAATTGAACTTTAACCCTATTTGGTTTTTTATTTTCTTATTGGATCGAAGAATACGGAATCATTGAAAGAGAGAGAAGTGAATGTGTGTTTATAATGGCATTGGGCAAAAGAACAAACTCAAGCACAAAGCACAAACAGAATCATAATAAGAAACCGACTTCTTTTGCTTGCAAGTGACAACCTTTCCATACAATTCGCTGGAATTTTATTTCTGTCTCTTTCTTATTTGGCTTATACTTCGAAGAAGTTTCTGCTCCTTCATTTCTGAAGGTTCTTTGTAATCCATTGATTGCTCCTATTTTTATGCTTACGAATTTTTTTTATTAATTTATTTACTTTTCTTTCTTTCTTTTCAGGGGTAGTGAAGAATTATGAAAGTTCTCCGTCTTTATAGTGAATGATCAAATAATAATCGTTTTAGTGAATGATTACTAAATTATAGGAAAATGCTCAAATTCACAACCCCCTCCTTTGTTAAAATTAATCATATTTCCTTTGGGTTTTAAAATCTATCAAAATCTCCATATCATTTAAAAAATTTAGAACTTATTTGGTAATCCTATTACTTTTTAAATAATTAATGTTAGCTATTATGTAAGAATAATTAATTGTGAAAAGAATTAGCTTTGAAAACCAGTCATAGGTGTTCGTTAAATTTTGTTGTTAATCTATTATAAAAGTACAAGTGACCGAAAACAATATAATGTTGAATAAAATTTATTCACACATTTAAAAACATATATAAATAATATTTTTTATTGTGTATATAATAGTTGAAAGATAAAATAAATATTTTTATTTTATTATCATAATATAATTGGTAATAACCATAATCTGTTTAAATTTAATGATTTTATTTTCTAATTAAATAAGGATAATTTTGAATTTTATAATACCTGTAAGAATATACATGGAATTACATTAAGTGTAAAAACTGATTATCAAAAGTCAAATTTTAAAAACTGCCCCTTCTCTACTTTTCAAAATCTGTTGTAATCATATTTGATCTCGTAGAAGAGGATTCACCAACCATGGAAACAAATACATCTTCAACTCTATCTCCTTCGTCATCTTCATCTCATATTTCCCTTTCTTCTACTCTCTCTCTTCCCAAATCATGCTCCAAACACATAGCCTCCAAAATTGAGAATCTTGTTGAATATTCTTATATTCCAGAATCTGCTCAAATCAATGAGTCCCAGTTTCCCATCATGAGTCCTTACAATCTCTACAAACAGAAAACTTCTTTCACTAGAAGTATTCGAACCCTTATCTCCACTAAAAGACCACTCCCAAAAGAATATATTCAGTCTTCTAGACCGGATCAGTGTGCTCTACAAGCCTCACAGAGTGAATAATATGTCACTATGGAAATACCTTCAGATCTCGTCGCCAACTGGAAACGAGAAGGATACACACACCTCCATCTTGGTGGTGTACGATTAATTCTCACTCTTCATGGTCGAAAAGGCTTACCTGTTACAGCTAGAATTGCTCTCCTAGACACAAGGTTCAAGGACTACCAACACGCTGTTGTAGGAACAGTTCTGACAACCCTTCATGCTGGCAGTGTCTTATTAACCTTTTACCCCAATTTCAACCTCTCTCTTGAGGATCCCAATCTTCCAACAACCAAGTCCAAATCCAGCTCCAAGGAGCAGAACAAGCACCCACATCCAAGATTGCAACCCTCCATCATCAAATAGTGTATCGATTACAAAATCATGCACTAGATCTTCCTACACCATACACAACTTCTGATGCCTTGATGATATTGGCGGACACAGACACAATTCCAACCATCATTCAAATCCCCAAACAAATCCAGAAACATGATTTGCTCCAACTCATGCCTCTTGAATGGTTAACCAACTATGAGCACTTTCACTAAAATTCTGAACCAGTACACACCACATAAGCCATATTTGACAGGCGACCAAATGGTCAAGTTAAACTGTCTTTCCAAACTCCTGACTCCAAGCCCGTTTCAGACAGTCCATAGCTTTCTTATACTGCTATGATCACAGCAGTTCAAACTGGTCAAGAAACAAACTTAAACAGACACTTTTAGTTTTTCAAAATCATTTCTAAACCTCTCAAAAACAAACTTAAACGGACACTTAGTCAACTTTCAATTTTTTATGTTCTTTTATTATTTTACCCATAATGCAATAAAATCTACCATTACTTAATGAAAGATTTTGGAGGTAAAATTGATTTTAACAACCAGAAATTTTGATGGGTTCTGAAACATCAAGAGAATGATTGATTTTAAAAACTAACAGCGAAGTTTTGAATTTTAATAATTTGATCGTAAACTTACATATTGATCTTTGAACTGCATAACTGCGATAAAATGTGAAAACAAATGAAAAACTTGAAATTTCATGAAGATGCCATACCCGGCCGACATCCCTCAACCGCCTCGTTTACGTTGGTCACGAAATGCTTGATGGTTGATTGAATTATGAACAAGATATGTTTGTCTTCTGCAAAAGCTGTTAAAAGATACAGACACATTATCAAAATCATGGATGTACATCTTTTTTATACTTGTCCATGTATTATTTGTTATTGATGCAACCTAGAAAATGAGGAGGCAGGAAAAGACATGCGGCTTCTATCTGGACATCCTTATTCCAAGATAAAACAAATGATATCATGCACAGTTAAATTAACAATCAAAATGCCAACGGGGCCCTTCTTAAGACAAGACAATTTAAGAATATTATGTTTTGAAAGATTTCACTTGCACTAAAATTATAATATGATCCCACCACCCAATCACCCATGCATCTCTCCATCATCATTTGTCTTGCGAGCTATATATATTATGTTTTTTTTCCACCAAATTATCATTTAGAGTGATCAAAACCAAATACATTACCCAGTAAGAGAGAAATGATAGGTCTATAGCTATCACAATTACTTTTCATGATAATTTGTAATCAAATTAGCTTAAGTTTTCAAAGAGGTAGTTTGATAATTGATATGGCTATTCTAACAATTTGCGACTTTATAATAATCATGTTAGGAAAAACTTCATCTTTTACCCCTTTTTTTTTCCGACTATGTGATGTTGTGATGTTTCAGAAAGATCACAATGAACAAAAACTTTTTTCAAGTGCTTAAAAATGCATATGCATAATGCATAGTCTCGTTAATTTTCTTTCAGTTATTTGATATTATTTTGACGACCAATTATTTGCTTTATTGTTTATATGTCCTGGAAATAAATATATATCCATATCATTATCTCCTTCCCACACTAATTCTGTCATCCCATTAATAATTTATCCATTCAGTTTTATGTTTTATAATCTAATATGTTTTAAACAAAATTCAATAATTTTCAATCCTCCACATATCATAAATATATTTTATTAGTTTAATTGAATATTAATAATCATACTAATAAGTAGTACTTATACATTATTTAAAAATAATAAATTTTGTAAGAAAATATTTTGATGTTAAATGGTACTTATACATCATTTAGAAACAATAAATTGTGCATTAAAAAATTGATGTTAAAGTAAATTTTATCAAAAAGTGAACGGCCGAAAAGGAAAGAAAAAAAAAATAAAAGAAGAGAAAGAAAGAAGAAGAAGAAAGAAAGAAAAAGTGGCGGGCCGCGTAAGGAAAAATAAAATAATAATAAACAATAAAGTAAAAGGTATGAATAGTAACCAATTTTTGGCTATAAAAGGAGGATGCTCCTCCTTATTTCAACATTCAGTTTTGAAATAAGCATTTCCTGCATTTAGAGAGTTGAAAGTATTAAGATTTTAATAAACTCCTGAGTGATTAATGAGTGAGAGATTGGGTGTATTGAGGTTTTGGGTAGTAAGCCAAAATATTACAATATTTGTTGTCCTCAAATCACTAGTAAAATATTTTTCTTCTGTCTGAAACACGTAATTTTTGGTGTCTCTATATTATTCTATTCTCTCATTATTTCTCAATTTCACTTTAGTTGTGTATCTGCTTTACCCATCAATTTTCCAACAATGGTATCAGAGCTATTGGTTATATTTTTGGAGTTGGGTACCGTTCACATATACGGCACTATGTTATTCTATTGTCTCATTATTTCTCAATTTCACTTTAGTTATGTATCTACTTTGCCCATCAATTTCCCAACAATGATATCAGAGCGATTGGCTGTATTTTTGGAGTCGGGGGTATTGTACTGTTCACGAGAAACGGTGGGAGCGATCCAAGAATTTTGCTGTGCAAAGCATGGTGTGAGTAGAGTAACCATGTGTTTAGGAAAGTTTTGTCACAAGGGCGATAAGAGCCTAAGGAGTCTGGGTTTTAAGTGGGCCTATTGTGACCCCTCCAGTCTTTCTTGAGAACTTTTCTGGTGTGCATTTTCACACATACTCACAACTATTCAAGGTGGTACACTAGCTCATTAGCTTGTGTGCGGTATTTATCAATAAAATGGTAGCAAAGTATGAGATTCAGAAGTTCAACGGGAAATATTGTGGAAAATAAAGATGAAGGCTATATTGAGAAAAAATAATTGCTTGGTAGCAATTGGAGAAAGGCCCACGAAGATAACTGATGATGACAAGTGGAATGAGATGGACGACAATGTCATTGTTGATCTACACTTGGCACTTGCAGATGGGGTATTATCCAGTGTGGCGAAGAAAAAGACCGCAAAGAAAATATGAGATACTCTCACAAGAGTATACAAGGCCAAATCGCTGCACAACAAGATCTTCTTAAAAAGAAAACTTTACACTCTTAAAATTGCGGAATCTACATTGGTGACCAACCATATCAACACTTTCAAGACTCTATTTTCGCAACTCACAACACTGGGTCATAAAATAGAGGAAAATGAATGCGCGGAGCTTCTACTTCAGAGTTTACTGGATTCGTATGATCAACTCATCATCAATCTGACGAACTACAACCAAGCAAATAGTCTAGTCTTTGATGATGTTGCAGCCTTTATATTAAAAAATAAGGAAAAGTTCGCAGCAAGCAGAAGTATTATTGGTGACGAGAGGGAGATTAACGGAATGTGGCCCCAATGAGAGTCACAAATCATGGTAGATCAAAATCGAGAAATAAGAAGAATGTCAAATGCTACAATTGTGGCAAGAAAGGGCACGTCAAGAAAGAGTGTTGGAATAACTAGAAGAGAAGAGAAGGTAAAGATCATGAGTCATCAAATGCTTAGGGGTGTGTAGTAAGTACCCCGGATGATGGCGAAATTCTCTACAGCGAGGGGACAACTATGTCAGAAGGCAGAAAATGGTTATCTGATATCTGACTTTGACCTCTCGGAGAGAATGGTTCCACACACATGAACCTATCTCTAGAGGATCTACATACATGGGTGATGCTCATGCCTTGGAGATTGTTGGTATTGGTAATGTCAAAACAAAAATGTTTGATGGTACAATTCGTACAATTGAGGAGGTACGACATGTCAAAGGCCTGAAGAAAAACTGTCTCTAGGACAAATCGATAGTCGTGGGTGCAAAACTCGTGTTGAAAATGGGATTATGAAGATTGCTAGAGGCGCGCTTGTATTGATGAAGGAAAAAATGATCAATGCTAATATGTTCATGCTTAAAGGGGAAACACTATAGGAAGCTGATGCGTGTGTCACCTCAAATGGAGAAGAATCAACGATGATGTGGTATCTCAAACTCGGCCACATGTCATAACAAGGTTTGAAGATTCTCTTTGAGCGAAAATTACTTTCGGGACTTAAATCGATGAACTTACCATTTTGCGAGCATTGTATTACAAGTAAGTAACATAGATTGAAGTTCAGCAAATCCATTGCTAAAAGCAAAAATATTTTAGACTTGGTTCATTCTTATGTTTAGGAATCACCAGATATATCCATAGGAGGCGCAAAGCACTTGGTGACTTTTATTGATGATTATTTCAGGAGATGTTGGGTGTATCCAATCAAGAAAACGTCAGATGTGTTTCCAATGTTCAAAAAATTCAAAGTACGGGTTGAACTTGAATTAGGGAAGAGGATAAAATGTTTGAGGACAGATAACGGTGGAGTACTATAAACGACAAGTCTCTTGTTTTTTTGTAAGCAATAAGGTATTCAAAGGCAATTCACGGTGGCATACACTTCTCAACAAAATGGAGTGGCGAAGCAGATGAACGGGACTCTTACAGAAAAAATAAGAGGTATGTTGAGGATTGCAGGCCTACCCAATTCATTATGGGTAGAGCAGCCAAAACTACCTATTATATAGTAAATCAGTCGCCATCTACGACAATTGGGTTGAAGACTCCGATGGAAATGTGGATTGGAAAGCCAATCGATTACTCCCACCTACATGCATTTAGATGTCCTATGTACGTGATGTACAATGCCTAAGAAAGAATAAAGTTAGATCCAAAACTCTAGAATATGTATCTTCTTGGGATATGTTGATAGAGTAAGGAGTATCGTCTATGGGATCCCACTGCCCACAAGATCGTCATCAGCAGAGATGTTATTTTTGTAGAAGATCAACTGTAAAGGAAATATGAAAATGATAGCACTGTGAAGGAAAAGTTAAAGACTGTACCGGTATATATGGAAAGAAATTCAAGAGATTCAGATTCTTTTGAAGCAGCACCAGAGCACGAGGAATAAGAACCAGTCGAGTTCGAGACCCCAGAAGTTCGATGGTCAACTCATAGGAGACGACCGCTAGTGTGGCACTCGAATTATGTTAATGTTGCATACTATCTTCTAATAGAGGATGGAGAGCCATCAACTTTCCATGAAACTTTAAACATCTCAGATGTTGCTTTGTGGATGACAGCATTATAGGAAGAAATTGAGGCTCTACACAAAAATAAGACATGAGAACTTGTACCACTACCACATGGAAGAAAAGCCATTGGTAACAAATGGGTTTACAAAATCAAGCCATTGATAACTCTATGAAATGAGAGTAATCATGACACTTTTAGACTTAAATCAATATTACTTAGGGAGTAAATGATGTGTTAGAAATGCTGTTCTCTAGCCCAGAACTGGTTTCTTCTAGATCTCCTTCATGAGTGATGACTTAACCAAGGCCATATTGTGCTGCAAGTTGAGCCAAATTTCGCCGAGGTGCCAAACCAGTTATGGGCTAGAGAACAGCTTTGAAAAACTGCTTATGCTCGCAAAGTTTGTCAAGACATGCTTTGGCAAGCTAGAAGATTTTTCCAAGGGAGATGGAGCAGAAACAATTTTTCAAAGAACTGTTGAAAGATATTTGTTAAACTGGCCAGATTTATAGCCACAAACTCTCTTGTTTCCCTCGGAAATAGTGAAGAAGAACATGTTGAACATCTGTCCCAATTCAAGGCATCAACCTATAAGCATGGGTTAGCTCTGTCTGGCCCGAGTATCCACATAGAATGGATTTGGAGGATTTGCTCTTTGCTTTCTGGTTGACAGCTGGTCCGGGAATTGGGATATCTTTTCAGCAATGTGTGGCTGAAGAATGATGAATCCCTGTCTGATGTGTAATCCCAAAAAATCCCTGCGGGGATACTGGACTGTGGGTGTTGTACATGGGAACAGTCCCGTATACTTCTGCTAACGCTCTCCTAGCGTTCCAACAACCATCTCTATATAAGGATCTCTCTTTCCCTTTGTAAGGCAGGAGTTAATTTAGAATAAAAATCAGTTTTCTTCACATCATGTTTCTTTAAACCTTTTTTTCTCTTCTAGGAATCAAAGAAATTATTTGGGGTTAATAATGATACGCTCACTTCTAATTTTCTAAACTGAGTATGCTTTGCACTTGCCTTAAGCCTAAGGATCCTGTGCATCAGAAATGTCTTGTTTTATCCTCCAAAACTGATTTTTTTAAAATGAAATTATTTTTTCACAACGTTCACCCTCTTTGAAGGCCAAGAGTGCCGTGTTTTCGGGTGGTATCGTGAAAAATTGTTTTAAAAAATGATTTTCGGATTTAGTATTTGATGGATAAGTGTATATCGGCTGGAAACCAGAACTTGCGGGCTATTAGCCCTAAGAACAGACTTTGTTCTGTTATAGATCTGGTGTAACAACGCCACGTACAACTACCCACTGGTATCAGAGCCACATACCCAACGCAAAAGTGGTATCATTTTATAATTCTAAGTAATATTATTTGATCTCCTAGAAGAAGATTACATAAATATGGAAACATCTTCATCTTCAATCTCAACTCCTTCATCATCTTCCTCTCATATTTCTCTTTCCTCTACTCTATCTCTTCCAAAGTCATGTTCCAAACACATAGCCTCCAAAATTGAAAACCTTGTTGAATATTCCTATATCCCCGAGTCTGCCCAAATTAATGAATCTCAGTTCCCCATCATGAGTCCTTATAATCTAAACAAACAAAAAACTTCTTTCACCAGAAGTATTCGAACCCTGATCTCCACCAAAAGACCACTACCAAAAGAATATATTCAGTCTTCTAGACTGGATCAGTGTGCTTTAAAAGCCTCTCACAGTGAGCAGTATGTCACTTTAGAAATACCCCAAGATCTCGTCGTCAACTGGAAACGAGAAGGGTATACGCATCTCCACCTTGGCGGTGTAAGATTGATCTTCACCCTCCATGGCAGAAAAGGTTTACCTGTTACGGCCAGGATTGCTCTGTTAGACACCAAGTTCAAACAGTACCAACATGCTGTTATAGGAACCGTCCTGACCACAATCCATGTTGGCAGTGTCTTGTTAACCTTTTACCCAAATTTCAACTTTTCTCTTGAGGATCCCAACCTTCCCACTACCCTTAAGGTCCAAATTTAGCTCTAAGGAGTAGAACAAACATCCACATCAAAAATAGCAACTCTTCATCACCAAATAGTGTATCGATTACAGAATCATGCACTCAATCTTCCCACACCACACACCACATCTAATGCCTTAATGATCCTAACAGACACAGACACAATTCCAACCATCATCCAAATTCCCAAACAAATCCAGAAACAAGAATTGCTCAAACTTAATGATCTTCACCCTCCATGGCAGAAAAGGTTTATATGTTACGGCCAGGATTGCTCTGTTAGACACCAGGTTCACCCTCCACGGCAGTGTCTTGTTAACCATTTACTCAAATTTCAACCTCTCTCTTGAGGATCGCAACCTTCCCACTACCCTTAAGGTCCAAATCCAGCTCCAAGGAGTAGAACAAACACCCACATAAAAAATAGCAACTCTTCATCACCAAATAGTGTATCAATTACAGAATCATGCACTCGATCTTCCCACACCACACACCACATCTAATGCCTTAATGATCCTAGCAGACACAGATACAATTCCAACCATCATCCAAATTCCCAAACAAATCCAGAAACAAGAATTGCTCAAACTTAATGATCTTCACCCTCCATGGCAGAAAAGGTTTACCTGTTACGGCCAGGATTGCTCTGTTAGACACCAAGTTCAAACAGTACCAACATGTTGTTGTAGGAACCGTCCTGACCACACTCCATGTTGGCAGTGTCTTGTTAACTTTTTACCCAAATTTCAACCTCTCTCTTGAGGATCCCAACCTTCCCACTACCCTTAAAGTCCAAATCCAGCTCCAAGGAGTAGAACAAACACCCACATCAAAAATAGCAACTCTTCATCACCAAATAATGTATGATTACAGAATCATGCACTCGATCTTCCCACACCACACACCACATCTAAAGCCTTAATGATCCTAGCAAACACATACACAATTCCAACCATCACACCTTCAACCAACTCCTCAACCAAAACCATCTTCACCTAAAAAATCAAAATCCAAAGTCAAGATCTCAGAACCAAAGTCAAAGGCCACTTCATCTTCATCTGTTCCTCTGGTACCACCAAAAGATTCACCAAAAGCCACTCTTGAACCTCCCAAAAAAGACAAAGGTCCAATGGATCAGTATCATTATCATACTGTCCAAAACACATCTTCTGATTCCTCTAAGCCAGAAACAGTCTATTAATCAAACCCATCAGAGTCCAACCATCTTCCTCTTCTTCATCCACAAACTCAGACGATACCTCTACTGACTCTAAATCTGAATATGCTGACATTACAAGCATATTAATGGCCACCAAAACTGAAGATCCAAGCACTTTAACTGCCACACCTATTGTTGAAGATAGTTCTTCTGATGCTGAAAATAAAGCATCTCCCACAGAACCAGAGCCATCAATGCCTCCACCAGTTCCTGATCACTCAACAAAACCATCTTCAGCATCTTGGTTCACATTTGATGGCATTCCCCGTCATAAATGTCCTGCTCGACTTCAAGAATTTGCCGCATGGATTGACCTCCAAGGAACCAAACCTAATGCTCAACTTCAAGCTGTTCTCCATGAATTCATGGCCCGATCAATGGGTTCTTTACGTGATTGGTTAGAAAGCTTGGGAGAATATTGTCAGCCCCAATTCATGGAATCTCCAATTGGCACAACACTCAATATCATTCTTGAATAATTCATCGGAGAAAAAACTGCTTCTACTGATGCAGACAGAAAAGAGCATCATCAGATGAAGTGCTGCTCGCTCAAAAGACACCTTTTGGAATCTCATTACAAAAGGATGAGTATTCTTTTTTATAAGCTGAATGGGTTCAATGAGCCATCTCTCAAACATGTCTTCATAGCCTCACTTCCTTCTGAGTTACAACCAGATTGCACATATGGGCTTCAGGAACATCTCATAGAAAATGACAATTGATTTTGTCAGGATATACTGGATACCCTTCTGATGAGAAACAGGGGAGTCCATAGAAGATCTGATGAGAACTCAGGAGTGGTGATGTGTGTGAGGACTGGCTTAATAGGAAAAACCAGTTTGGTAGTATACAAGGTAGTGAGACACCACATATACCATAACTCATCTTCGCAGATGGTTAGAGAAGACAGGTCTTCTCCACTTGAAAAACAGACAGACACACAAACCAGAGTTATCTCAAAACCTTTTGTCCAATCCCCAGTTACAGCCTCTAGGCAGCTTGAAGAACCAAAACAGTATGAAGCTGCTAAAATGATACCATTTCTGCGTTGTTTATGTGGCTCTGATACCAGTGGGTAGTTGTACGTGGCGTTGTTACACCAGATCTATAACAGAACAAAGTCTATCTAATCAGCCATAAATTCCTTATCAACATGGACAACTCCTCTTTTCCTCGAATCTTTGACTTCAAAAATAAGTTGCTCCCTGACAAATAGTTGCTCAGCCTTAAGAACTGGTTTGCTAAATATGATTTTACTGTCCAACACATAAAAGGCACTGCCTTCTGCATCCCTGATGCCCATTATCAATGGACTGTTATACCTTTTGGTCTTAAAGTTGCTCCTTCATTATTTTCAAAAAGTCATGACAAAAATCAACCCTAATTTTACATTTCTCATAATCTCAACAAATTAACTAAATTACATAAACAAATTTATATTTAACAATTAACAAAATTTAACAAAATAAAATTAAGAAATTAACTAAGAATAAAAAAATTACTAAAATAAATTAATGGGAAATCAGAAAAAGAAAAATAAATATATGGTAGTGGAGGAAGAAAAGAAGAATAAGAAGATGTTTGGCAGTAGCGAAAGGAAAGAAGAAGAAGAAGAAGAAGAAGAGAAAGAGAAAAAGAAGGAAAGAAGAAGAAGAAGAAGAAGAAGATGTTTGGCAGCGACAGAAGGAAAAAAGAAGAAGAAAAAGAGAAAAAGAACTAAAGAAGAAGAAAGAAGAAGAAAAAGAAGAAGTTAAGGAAGAGTCAAGATGGCAGTTGAGAAAGAGAAGTGTGTGTGTGAGTTGTGATGAGTTAGAGTTAGGAAAATGTTTTAAATTTTTTTATTTGTTAATTAACCTGATCGGATCGGCTATTCGGTTCAGGTCGAAATACAACCGAATCATATTTGCATTTTGAACCCAAATGGGTTATAAGCTTCAACTTGATCCGAATGCCCACGCTTATCTCTTGGTCTTTTGAAGTAATAACGATTTGAGTATAGCTTGAATAACCATCAAGAAAATAGTAATGAGAGTGACAAGTTAACCTTCCAAGCATTTAATCAATGAAAGGTAAAGGAAAATGATCCTTGTGAGTGGTCGCACTTAGTTCGCGGTAGTCAATGCAAACCATTCACCTAGTTTGAACTAGAAACTAGCACAAGTTCGTTTTCTTCATCCTTGACCATAGTGATACCTAATTTTTTTTTGAAGTACCTATACATGACTCACCCACTTGCTATCAGAAATGGGATAGATAATCCTTACATTAAAAAGCTTTAAAATCTCTTTTTTTTACGAATTTTATCATCAGTGGATTAAGACTGCATTGTTCATCTCTTGTAAGTTTAAATCCTTCTTCTAATAAAATGCAATGCATACATGTGGAAGGACTAATACCCTTTATATCGGCAATGGTCTAGCCAATCGTCGTCTTGTGATCCCAAAGTACCCTAATTAGCTATTCTTGTTGAATTGGAGCAAGAGTTTTAGCAATGATGATTGGAATTGTTTCATAAAGTAAATATATTCAGGTAGTGTTTACTTTTTGAATTGGAGTAGGAATCCTGATAGTGAGAATCTTAGGATTGGGAGTGTGGAGTGGGAGTAAGAGTAGATTGTTTACTTACACTAGAATGGAAGTATGGAATGAAGATCAGAATTCAATTTATGTGTTTACTTTGTCTTCGATTGGGATTAAATAGTTTTAAATTACAATTTTATCCTTATTTAAAGAATTATAGTTTTTAATTACAAAGTTAATAGAAAATATATTTAATGAAATAAATATTTATTTTATAATATTTATACATCACAATTTTTTATTAATTTTAATTTTAATTATATAAATTAAAAATTATTGATAAGGGCAATATAAATAAAACATTTTTACTATTAACATAGTATGCAATTAATATTTTCTTAGAATAAACTATTTATTATTATTATTAATTATTAATATTAAATAAATATAATACTATTATTTTTAAATAGTAATATTGTTAATTCTCTATTAACATAATAATATTATTTTTAAGTGATTTAAACTTAGAATCAAACCAAGTTATTATTTAGTTAAATATAATAATATTATTTAAATAAATATAATATTATTTAAATATTTATTAAATTTAATTATAGTAAATTTAATAAAAGGAGGGTAAATATAAAACGAAACATTATTTTATTTTATTTTATATAATTATATTAAATTTAATATAATCAAATATAATATAATTATATTAAATTTATTATTATATAAAATAATATTATTTAGTACAAAATTAATATTTTCTTAGAATAAATTATTTATTTTTATTAATTATTAATATTAAATAAATATAGTACTATTATTTTTAAAGAAATATAATAATATTATATTTTCAATTGAAGATAGCATGTAGTAATATTTATTAATTCTCTATTAATATAATAATCTTATTTTTAAGTAATTTTAACTTAGAATCCATGCAAATTAGTATTTAGTTAAATATAATAATATTATTCAAATAAATATAATAAAAAATGGTAGAAAAGAGAGGTGGGAGTGGGAATGGGAGTCTCACTCCCACTCTCCACTCCAAAAATGGGTGGGGCCCACATAGTGGGATTCCCAATCCTCCCTTAAATTGTTAAAGTAAACACTGAAGTGGGAGGAACCCACACTCCTCACTCCTAATCCAGAAAGTAAACATAATATTAAGGTGTTCTAGGAGTGGCTTGAGTTCTAAGGTAGGTGCATGCATAACAGAAGGTAAAAGTTTCTCGTTTGATAAAAGTAATTCAAGGTAAAAACATCATACCTGTTGGTACGTAATCGAGCTACCACATCTAAGATCGTCACAACCTCCTCTACCTTGTCATCCAACTCTATCAAACTTGTTTGTTCCTTAAAATCCTCTTTCCTAAGATTCTTGCATCTGACTTCAAAATTATCGTTACTAGATAACTCATAGAATTTTTGCACCAAAGTCTTAGTATCATTTATGGTAAAAATAAAATGTAAATCACTGGGATACTTTATTGCCTCAAAGATATTAAAGCAGATCACTTCACCGTCGAATTTTATCGTGAGGTTCTATTGTGAACATTTATCTTGGTTCGTGCCGTCTTAAGGAATAGTTGCCCCATCAGATTGGGCGCGGGATTGGATGATGATTCATCCTCTATTTCTAGGATATAGAAATTGGTCAGAAAGACTAATTCATTAACCTACACAAAAAAAACATCTTCCACAACCCTCTTAGGTAAACATTAGACATATCGGTTAATTGAATAATTATACCAATTTCTTCCAATAGACCTAGATTTAAGGAGTTATAAATCAAATATAGCATAACATTAATAGATGATCTTATATCTAGCATACATTTTTCAAACCTGGTATTACCGATGGTGCATGGGATGATGAAAGTAGATCCTTGCACAGAGATCTTTTTTTTTTTAAGTACAGTAAAAACATTCTCTCATGCGCTCACTTTTTCATTACCACTCAACTTTTATTTGTTGGTGCATAATTCTTTTAAAAATTTTGCATAACATGGCATGATGGCATTTATTTAATAGTATCCAGTAGAGGAATATTAACCTATACTTTATGAAATGTCTCAAAAATTTCTTTTCTTACTTCTCTTTTTTGAAATATTTAAACTTGCTAGGAAATGGTTGAGGAATGGTAAGAGTTTTAGCTAGAGGTGAAGGAGTACTTACCTAGTTAGATGGGTCGACTGGCAGCACAGGGTAAGAATCGTCTTTCCTTGTTAAAGAAAGAGCCTTAACGGAGGGATTGGCCATGGGGTGCAATGATGTTATTGACACCTTTGATGGCTTGGCTAATGATGGTTCCAATTGCTTTCTGCTCCTAAGAAACATAGCACTAGCATTCACCTTAGGATTAATTTCAAGTTGAGAAGGCAACTTACCTGAAGTTCTAGCCTCTATTCTGCTCATGGATGTGGCCAATTGGTGAACTTGATTCTCCAAGTGTTAAAGTTGTGTCTGAGTAATCTATTGGAACAACAAAGAGTTAGTAGCAAAAGCTTTTACAAGATCTTCCATAGACATACCTTAATTCTGAGGGGATGAGATTGATCGAACTTAGTAAAGCTATTAACCCTTTGGTCCAGATAGTGACACGTTAGGAAGAACACCTTTCTGTTGGTTCCCATACCAAAGATTAGGTTGATCCTTCCACCCTTTATTATAAAAATTAGAGTATAGATTATACCTTTATCTTGGTTGGCCTAAGAAATCGCCAACTGCACTAGCTTGCTCATGTGAACCATCTTGGAAAGCAAGGCACATATTAGTCACATGCCCGATGATAACTCTATGAAATGAGAGTTATCATGTCACTTTTAGACTTAAATCAATAATACTTTGAGAGTAAATGGCATGTTTTTATTGCATTTTAGTTTTATTTTACATGAATAACTATTACAGTTTATTTTTTATAAATTACATTGTTTTAGAATAATTTGTGTGCTAAGTCATATGCATAATTGTAGGTGTCTGGAAGCCTAAATTTCAAGGAAGGAATGCTGATGCAATAGGCTTGCAAAAGATAAAAAGGAACTTGGTTACAAAAGAATTGAAACAAATCTAGAACAGTGCATTTGCTGTAGCTATTGCTGTAGCAATCCTGGAACAACGATAGAGAAAATTCTACGCGGGATACTTGCAGAATTGCGATCTGCAGTTTCTTAATCTGACTTATGCGTGCCCTAGGTTTCCGTGTACCCTAATTTTCAGCTATAAAAGAAGCACACATCATAAAGAATAAAGAGGGTCGTCACCCAAGGAGAAAAAACACAAAGAAACAAAAGAAAAACAAGATTCAAGAGAGAGATTAAGGGCTGCACAAGAGAAAAAATTGCAGAGATCAATTGGAAGCTCAATCCTTCTTATCCTTCTCTTGTTTTCGTGTTTTCTATTTATTCATGGGGATGTGTTTCATGGCCGAAACTTTATTCTTTATTTTTCTTTTACAAATCATGAACTAAATTTATTTGTAGCTGTAGTATTTTTTTTATAGCATTTATTTTTATTCATTATTTCGACTGATCACCAATTTAATAATACAAGTTAGGAGAGAGCTGCAAAAGGGCCTATCTTAGTGGAACATATCAGAGCAAGACTTGGTTTTAGATTGGGTTTCCTAGAATGAGCTTAACTTATCCCAAAAGGGTCGTGCTTAATCTAAAATTAGTGATGAACTAGACATAGGGATTCACCTTGTAGGGTAAATAGAACCTAAGCGTGTAATGTTATATATTATAATGGCATAACAATTGATCACTGTTAGGTGGCATATAGATATAAGATATCCAACATGCGACGGCTAAGGATACATAAGGATTAGGGATGGCAATGGGGAGGGAAGGGGATGGGACCAATCTCCCTGTACCCGTCCCCGATATTTTGCGTATGTCCCCGTCCCCTCCCCGTCCCCGTCAGAATTACTTAAGAGAATCTCCATCCCCTCCCCGAATAATAATAGGGGATCCCTGAGGGTCCCCGATCCCCGAATAACTAATACATTTTTTTGTTTTCAATTTGAGTTAATCATATTAAAATAAAAAAATTCAAATAAAAGTAAAGTTCGAAAAATATCTTACATTAATATCCATTACAAAAGTCACATACATTAAATTAGTAAGTAGCGCCGCAAGCAAGGGATACAAACTTCTTTTACAAACTATCATGAACAAATTAATAGTCTAATACAAAATTGTTACAAATAAAATTGAATTTCGATTCAAAATTAAATTTTTCAATGGTGGCGTGGGCACTTTATAAATGTGGACTATTCCCTTTACAGCACAATAGTTAAGTCGGAGTAAATCAAGAGCAAATATTAGATTAAATTAAATTAGATATTAAAATTGTGATTCGCTGTGGGCAATTATAACATTTAAAAATAAATAAAAAATAGATTTCAGTTTAAAATATTTAATGAATATTAAAATTAAAACGAAACTTTTGGGCTAATAGAATCTATCCGGTCTTTTTAATGTCCTAAATAAAAATTTAGGACTTTAATTAGTTAATTAGGCCTAAAAGTTTAATAATATAAATATTTTGATATTTGTTATTTTTACCAATTTTTTTAATTTTATAATTCAAATTTTATTATTTATTTACTAGTAATTTTAAAAAATTAAAATTAAAATTAAAATGGGGAAATGGGGAAATGGGTAGGGGATGGGGATTCCACCTCATCCCTGTCGCCTCCCTGAATAAGAAATTGGGTAAAAAAAATTTCTCCGTCCCTTCCCCAAATAAGAAATTGGGTATGAAATTATCCCCATACCCTCCTCGAATTGGGAAAATCCCCGAGGTGGGAATTTTTGCCATCCCTAATAAGGATTCTACCCAGTGCTGTAGCAAATGCTGTAGCAACTGAGCCAAACATTAGAAAAATAGTCAAAACCATTTCACTCAACTACTCTATATTCTCATTGGTCTTATCCTTGAGTTTGACATGATAATTTACTTTGTTGCATTTTATTTATTGCGTTTTTATTTTAATTAGTATATTAATTTCATTAATTATTTTATCTTAATTTAAAACAAAATCTGCACTATTAAGATTGTTGTAGCAAGTCTGATAACATCAATTCTTGTGGAGACGATCTTGAATACTCATAACTTTATTACTTGTTGTGTATACTTGCACATTAACACTAATAGCATTAGTATTTATACACCCGACCATGGAATATAGGCCACACAGTCTTGCCTACTGTCCTTGGGACAACTGTTGCACCAAAGAAGTAAGATTTGAAACTTGTTGTTCTAGGGAAGAAGTATTTACCTCATTGACTCACTTAGGTGGTGGTAGTGGATTTTTCCTGGTGCTAAACTGTTCAGAATTAGCAACCATGTTGGCAATGCGATTCTTGGCTACTTCCGGTGTCTTATCCAAGAGTGCTCCTCCGCTGGCAGCATTAATCATGCTCCTTTTGAAAGGTATTAGACCCTCATAAAAATATTAAATAAAGAGTTTATCATTTATCTAATGGTCGGGACAGCTAGCACATAGCTTTTTAGATCATTCCAGTACTATTATTAGAATTATTAATTAATTCAAAAGAATTATTATTATTGATGACAAATACATAAAAATTATTACGAGATGTAATATCTATTTTTTAAAATTAGAAATGAATATAAATTTCTTGATTTTCTTCATCTCGTGGTGTAATTGAACTTCAACATTTTTCTATAAAAAACACGAACAATAATTAGTTAACTTTCAAATACAATAATCCTGTAAGATTGTAATGAAAAAAGATAAATAAAAAAAATTACACCATATTAAAGAAAAATAGAAGATATAAGAAGATAGAAATTGAGTTAGAGAATGAGAATTATACATTAGAGATGAGAGAATGAAAGTTAAAGAAACTTATAGATGAGAGAATTTAGAATAAAAGTTAGAGAATAAAAGAATAAAAGAGTGAAAGATATAAATAGAGAGATAGAGTTTTTAGCAAGAAAATTGAAATTTTTGTCGCTAAGACTTAATTTGGTGGAAAATCACTTGTCTTTCACGATAAAAATTTTCAATTTGTTTAGCAACAAAATTCTACATTTGTTGCTAAAAGTGTACATTCAGTGACAAACTTTATCTTTTGTCACAAAAAATCAAAAATTTTGGCTGAAATAAAATGATTTAAATCTTTAACTTTTGAATTTTAGTGACAAAATTAGATTTGTCACTATAAATACACATTTAGCAACAAAACTCAAAATTTGTCACAAAAAGTCAAGAAGTTAAATATTTGAATTTAAAATTTTAGCTACATAGATTTGGCAATAAATAATTTTTTGTCGCCATTGGTCACTCTCTCAGGACAAAACTATTTAGCAATGAAGATTTTGTCACTAAATGTTTTGACACCAACATATTTAGTCTGGCACTAAAAATTTTGGCAGCGAAAAGCTAATTCATTGTAATGTATGTCTTTAGCTACAAAATATTTGTCGCTAAAAATGTTAATTAAATATTAATTTATTCTTAAGTATTTGGCAACGAAATATTTTATTTGCTATAATACACTTAAGGCAACAAAAACAATTTTTTTTATTAAAAAACTTGTTGTTAAATGGCTTAATTCTTGTAGTTTATGACCTATATCAACATTTTTTAATGAAACCATGTGAAAATGATAGCAATTTGACAATTCAAATAATCTTCATGAGGTATCATGTTACAAAATCATTTTGTTAGTTTAATTGAAGATTAAGACCATATTTGGTATTATGGATGGGTAGTTGTAGCTTAAAAGTTACAGCATTAAAGTACTTAATAAATATTATCTGCTGTGATTTAGAAGTTAAGTTAATTATATCTCACACTTGTATGATGATAAACCTGTAAAATATTTAGTATTTTTGTAAAAGTTATTATTCAAAAATCATATTTACCATACACTATCTGAAATTCTAGTTATTCAACCCAAGAAAGGGGGGGTGAATTGGGGAGCAATATCATGTTAACACTATCAATATTTATTTTATAGCTAAATCATTGTTCCACTGTGGTTACAATTTTTGAGGCATAACATTTCACTACTAAATAGGACCTAATAGTCAAACTAAAAGGCAACACCAACAAATCATTTTGAAGTATTTGACACTTTTACCTTAAAAGGTAAAAAAAATTATTTTTTATTATGTTCATGCAATCTTAGTGCCAAAAAATGGTAAAGAGTGTTGAAATATTGAATGAAGCTGAACTTGATTCAAGTCATGTGGGAGTATTAGCTGGAGCATACTTGCTGACCAAGGATGTTACTCACACGAGAAATGAATTGAGAATCACACGTGACAAGCCAGAAGATTCCAGTTGGAAAAATAGCTATACAGAGATTCCTATGACTTTGCATGATGGAATGAGTTAGTTATAATTGTACGGTTGTGATCAAATCTTTAGGATGCATTTCGTGTGTTTGTAAATTCATGAATAAGCTGGATGCCGAGCTAAACAGCTATATAAACCAGCTCATTGTAATTTAACTAATTGAGCTTAATAAAACAGTTAGATTCAGCTTCTCTCATCTTTCTTCGATCTTAAGAATTCTTTCATGGTATCAGAGCTAGACGAGAAGCAATAATGGCGAACAATGAGAATCAAAACAGTAATGGAGCTTCATGCTCAACCACAAACTCAAATCAAGTCTCGAACATCAGTACCTCTGTTCTCAGCTCGCTTTTGTTTAATACTCCTATTAAGCTCACTAATAACAACTACCTGTTATGGCGTTCTCAAGTTGTAGCTACTATCAACGCAAATGATCTAGAAGATCTGATTGACAACTCAAAGACTCCACCAAATCACATGATGATCAACATTGACAGTGATCAAACTGTGATTACTTCACCAAATCCACAGTTTCAGATCTGGAGGAGAAATGATCAATAACTCATGAGCTGGTTACTCTCAACCTTGAGTGAAGAAGTTTTGAGCGCTGTTGTTGGAGCAAGGTCCTCACTGGATGTGTGGCATATCCTTGCTACTCAGTTTGGAGCAAGATCCAGATCCAGAGTTCTACACTTAAGAACTCAGATTCAAACCACAAGGAAGGGATCAATGACAGTGCATGAGTACTATACGAGGATGAAAACTACTCTAGATGCATTAAGAGCAGCTGGCAACAACATGAGCGATGAAGATTTTATACTCTGCTTGCTTGTTGGCTTAGGTCATGAGTATGACTCGATTGTTACTACAATCAATGCTAGGCCTGAAAGCACAATGCCTTCTAAAGTATATGGAATGCTACTGAGTCATGAGAATAGGATTGAGCATCAACATTCTGTTAGTCACATGGACTATCAAGCTAACCTAGCTTATCAGAGAGGAAATCAGAGAAGAAACTGGCAAGGAAATTTCAACTTCAATGGAAATAATAACAGCTATGGTGGAAGACAGCCTGGAAACTCAAATGCAAGGCAGTTTGGTAGAGGAAACTTTAATCAAAGCTCAAATACATCTGATAAGGCCAAAGGCAAAAGTCAGATTGATGAAGACGAACCTAAGGGACCTTGTCAGATCTGCTTCAGGAAGAATCACACTGCTGCTCACTGCTGGTACAGGTTCAAAAAGAATTATGTACCAAATCAAATGCCAAATCGAAGAAGTGCCTTTGTAGCTGAGAATGGAGGAAACAGAGATGTTGCATGGTATCTCGACAGTGGAGCAACAAATCACATTTCAAATGATTTCAACAATCTCAACATCAGCTCATAATATAAAGGGAGTGATCAGCTTGCAGTAGGTAATGGAGCTAAACTTAAAATAGTTTCTATTGGTCATTCAATGCTTAGTACACTTGAACCACACACCTTACCTCATATTAAACTCAATCAAATACTTCATGTTCCTGAAATAACCAAGAATCTTATTAGTGTCTCAAAACTGTTGCATGATAATGATGTTTATATTGAATTCAATGAATCATTTTGTGCTGTTAAGGACAAGAGAAAGGGAGTGTTCTTATGAGAGGAATGCCTAAAGATGGATTGTACAAGCTATTGTGTTTGCCTCTTAATTCCAGTCAAGCCAAGTTTGTTCTATCATCATCTACTATCAGTTCAAGTCTATTCTTAGTAAATAAAACTCACAAACCAGAGTCTATGCTTTCAGTAAACTGTAGTGAAAAATGTACAAGTAGCAAAGTGCTAGACCTGTGGCACTTGAGATTAGGTCATCCTAATGTTGTTTAACTTAGGAAAACTTTGTCAGCTTGTAACATTTCTCTTGGAAATAAAAAGTTTGATTTATCTTTTTGCAAAGCATGTCAATATGGAAAACAGCATAGACTGTCATTCAAAAGCAGTGAAACAAAAACAAAACATGCTCTGGAAATTATTCACAATGACCTCTGGGGTCCTGCTCCTACAATTTCAAATCAAGGGTTTAGATATTACATAGCTTTCATTGATGATAAAACAAGCTACACTTGGATTTATGGTTTAATAAACAAGTCTCAAACACTTACAACTTTTATCACCTTTAAAAACTAGATTAAAAAAAGCCTAGAGCTGAAAATAAAAGCCTTACAATGTGATATGGGGGGGGGGGTGAATACAAAGCCTTTGAAACCTATCTTAAACATGAAGGAATATCCTTAAGATATTATTGTCCATACACTCACCACCAAAATGGAAAGGCTGAAAGGAAGCATAGGCATCTTGTAGAATCTGGTTTAACTCTTCTTTCTCAAGCCAACTTACTTTTAAAGTTCTTGTGGGAAGCCTTCTCAAATGCAGCTTACCTTATAAACAGAACCAGTACACCTGTCCTCAATGACAAAACACCATTTGAATCTCTTTATTCAAAGAAACCAAATTATTCCATTATAAAGATTTTTTGATGTGAGTGTTATCCCTTTCTGAGACCTTACAATAATCATAAGTTCAGCTTTCACACTTCAAAGTGTGTAAATTTGGGGTTTAGTCATTCACATAAAGGTTACATGTGCCTTAGCTCAAGTGGCAGAATATTCATTGCAGCACATGTAAATTTCAATGAAAACTCTTTCCCTTTCCAAACAGATCTAGAGTTCATGTGTACAGAACCAAAACAGTCAGTTGAACTCACAAATACCTTTAGTAAATTCCTCACTGTGTCTTTTCCTTCTGAGAGTCACAGTCATGAGGCAACAACAGCTGGTGTAAATTCATCTAACAATCAAAATCTGGAAATTACTCCTCCTAATGATATGAGTTCTGATAATAACAATGAGATCACTTGTCCAGTGATCAACAATGTTTCAAATGCACAGTCTGACACTCAAAACCCTTCAAGCTGTTCTAACACTTCTGGAAACAATCATCTCCAAAATCAAACTCCTGAAATGCCTCAAGTCACACCTCAACTAAAACCCTCACATCCCATGATAACCAGAGCTAAAGCTGGAATTTTTAAACCTAAAGTTTTCAACACATAAAAAGCCTTATCTCTAGACACACCCTCAAGTGTTACTGAAGCTTTGAATGATCAAAACTGGAAACTAGCTATGCAAGATGAATTCAATGCTTTAATAAACAATCAGACTTGGTGCTTAGTCCCCCCAGAACAAAATATGAAGTTGGTGGGAAACAAGTGGATTTTTAGAGTTAAGCAAAATTCTGATGGGTCAATAAGCAAATACAAAGCCAGGCTAGTGGCAAAGGGCTTCCTACAAACTGAAGGAGTGGATTATCAAGAAACTTTTAGTCCAGTAGTTAAGGCTGCAACCATAAGGATTGTTCTAAACCTTGCTGTTGTACATGACTGGAAACTTAGACAAGTTGACATCAATAATGCATTTCTAAATGGGGAGTTGACTGAAACTGTGTATATGCCTCAACCAGAAGGGTTCGTAAATCCAGATTATCCAAGGCATATCTGCAAGTTGAAGAAAGCTCTCTATGGGTTGAAACAAGCTCCTAGAGCTTGGTTTAACAAACTGAAATCAGTGTTGGAATCATGGAATTTTTGTAGAGCAAAATCAGATACATCTTTGTTCTTCAAACATAATGGAAATGATGTGGTTATTCTGCTGATCTATGTTGATGATATTATAGTCACTGGAAGCAACAACATTGAGATTGAACAACTAGTTCAGGACTTAAGTAATACTTTTGCTCTCAAGGATTTAGGACAGTTAAATTTCTTTCTTGGTATTGAGGTAACAAGAAATGAAAACACTCTAGTGTTGTCTCAAACCAAATATCTAAAGGAGTTACTTGCAAAGTTTGATTTACAGAACTGTAATGGAGTTGATACTCCACTTGCAACAACTGATAAGTTGAGTAAGTTTATGGGAACAAAATATTCTGATCCTACTCAGTATAGAAGAGCTATTGGAGGACTTCAATATGTTGTACTTACTAGGCCTGAGATTTCTTATGCAGTGAATAAGCTAAGTCAATTTATGGCAAATCCCCTGCAGCCTCATTGGTTAGCTTGCAAACGAGTCCTAAGGTATTTGAAAGAAACTGTTGACTATGGTTTAAGTTTCAGGAAGACAGACTCTTTTGATTTGATAGCTTATTCCGATGCTGATTGGGGTAGTGATCCTGATGACAGAAGATCTACCAGTGGTTATTGCATTTATTTAGGTGATAATTTGGTTAGCTGGAGCTCAAAGAAACAAAGTGCAGTGTCAAAGTCATCAGCAGAATCTGAATATAGAGCCATGGCGTTAGCATGTGCAGAGATAACTTGGATTTGCTCTGTTCTCAAAGAAATAAATGTAAAGCTCAGCTGCACTCCATTATTATTGAGTGACAGTACTAGTGCAGCAGCAATTGCCACAAATCTAGTTCTTCATTCCAAAACGAAACACATAGAAATTGACATTCACTTTGTAAGAGACATGGTTGAAAAGAAAGAAGTAGAAGTTGCATTTGTCTCAAGCAATGATCAAATTGCTAATGTGTTAACCAAACCACTTACTTATCCTAAGTTCAGCTTCTTCAGAGACAAACTTAAAGTCTCTTCCAGAGATTTAAGTTTGAGAAGGGATGTTGAAATATTAAATGAAGCTGAACTTGATTCAAGTCATGTGGGAGTATTAGCTGGAGCATACTTGCTGACCAAGGATGTTACTCACACGAGAAATGAATTGAGAATCACACGTGACAAGCCAGAAGATTCCAGTTGGCAAAATAGCTATACAGAGATTCCTATGACTTTGCATGATGGAATGAGTTAGTTATAATTGTACGGTTGTGATCAAATCTTTAGCATGCATTTCGTGTGTTTGTAAATTCATGAATAAGCTGGATGCTGAGCTAAGCAGCTATATAAACCAGCTCATTGTAATTTAACTAATTGAGCTTAATAAAACAGTTAGATTCAGCTTCTCTCATCTTTCTTCGATCTTAAGAATTCTTTCAAAGAGAAATTAAATTAACAAAATAAATTAGGTAATAAGATGTAATTAATTGATTGACCAAGTGCCTTTTTATTTTTATGAATATTTATTGAAGTGAAGAGTGTTTACTTGGAGTATTTAAGTGTATACCTTGATACTTCAAAGAGCATGGTCAGATGGTTTTCAAGAAAAAAAATTTTGGCTGATCAACCGTTGGCGTCTTTTAAAGACAAATTAAGAGAAAAAGGAAATCCGATCATCAGTTAGCGTTTCTTTTTTGGTGAATGAGCAGAAGAAAAAATGAAAGAATGATGAAAATTTGATTCTCAAACACATGCAGCATCACAAGTGAATTTCCTTTGCAATCATTTTCCTCAATTATTCCCGATCCCGAATCTAATCTTCCTTTTAATCTACTTGCTAATCTACTTAATCAATTATTACTGAATTTTTATATTTCAATTTTTTTATTACCAAACGCTTTTAACCTAAATTTTTTATTACGTAACATGAGAGATTTCTTTGAACTTTTCTATATTTAGGGTTTGTTGGCGTTCATTATAATTAATCTTTTAATAGATAAAAAAGGGAATGTAGGTAGATGGTGAAATTATGGCAAGGTTCTGCTGCGGGTCCCAACGCTTTTGCAACCCGGCAGCCACCAAACAGGAGGCCACATCCCTGGTGTCGGAGTTTTATCTACTCTTTTCTTAGATTCTTTCATCACTTACGGAACTGATCCACTGCTTCGCTGTTGCATCATATACACACGACAGGTTCATTACATTTCAGTTAGTTCAAATACTTTTTATCCGAAAAATATCACTAATACTTTTAACCGAAAAATATCAATAGTTATTTAATATAGACGTCCACATCAGATGAAATTTTCTAAAACAATAATGCTACATTAACCCCCCAAAAAAAAAAGATGCTACAAATTTTGAAGTTTAGACGTTATCCCTTAATATAATAAGGAATCATTGTTGATTATATGTTTTTCATTTTGAATGATCATATGAATTTTCATGTATCAATCATAAAATGTTGTAACCAAGTGAAAAAAATGTATCTTTTAGTGGTTGAGTAAAAGTGGGTCGTAACGTAGCTATGTCACTGTTGTTAATGATATTGAAGGATAATTGCAAGATTGAAAAATCTTTGTATAGGTGCTAAATCATTCCACGTGTCCATCCTATAAGATAAAAAAAGTTATTACAGAGAAATAACACTTAAGTTATTCCCAGAAAATAACATTCAAGTTATTCCAGGAGAATAACACTTAAGGAAAAATTTCTCCGGAGCTCATAAAGATGGCAAGAAGGGGGAATTAGTTCCATAATCCATTAGTCCAAGGAATCACACCCAAAAGTCATAACGACATGGAAATATAAATGTACGAAATAATTTCTTATGATTAAGAAATAATTTCTTATGATTAAATTCACCTCCACGTGTACAAAAATGATGGGTGACACATGTCATTATGTTGAGGGCTCAAAGCAAAACCCTAGATCCACATCACTTATCATTTATAAATAGATACTCATCTTTAAGAAAAGGGGGTCTTTGGCCTCCAAAAGCACTGTTCATACTGAGAGAGAGAAACTCATCTTCTCCATCTTTCTTCTTTATTTAATCTTGATAAAACTCTAACTTGGGCGTCCAAGTGCCTTTTTCAGGTACTTACCCCACCGGATTTGAGGTCAACAATCGTGACAAGTTTTCTACAAACTACAAATACGTGTGAAGGTAAAAAAATCCAACACCTCCACCTCTCAATCCATTAATCAATAGCCATTGTCTTCTTTTTTTTTAACTGTCACAACATCATTTTTATGGTTTCTATATATATATTTTTTTCATCCATTGTTTTCTCAATTACGTATAATTATCACTACTTAGGTCATATTTGGGATTGAAGTGCTATAACTTTTAAACTATAACTGCTATGGAAAAAAAACTGCAACTATAAAATAAAAGTTAATAGCATGCAATAAATATAAATTTTAAATAATAATTTTAACAAAATTATTAAAAATATAATAGATTTTTCATCATACAAGTCAAAACTCATATCAACGTAACTTTCAAGGTACAACAACTAATGTTTACCAAATACTTTTTTGATATTGTAATATTTAAGTTACAACTGCCCAATCCCACTTTCAAACGAACTCTTAATAAATTTGATTGATTTCAAATAGACTTACCATAGCTATTTGAATTCAACCAAAACATAACTTCTTTCTATCTTTAATATTGGGTCTAGCCAACCCATTATAGGCGTCCAATTCTAATAGGGCATATGCATACTTGAACTGTAAAATCTTATTAGCAAAGCAATGTACTTTAGATTAATAATACAATACTATTCTAGCCTCTGGAACATAGTTAATTGAAATTTTGTGCTCATGGTAACCTAAGTTCCAATAAAATTAAAAAGAAGGTGGTGTTTGGTTTTAAGAAGGAGAAGGAGAGGAGAAAAGAAACAAGGAGAGGAGAAAAGAAAAAAGGAGAGAAGAGGAGTGCAAAAATTAATTGTTATTGTTTGGTTTCACATTAAATTTGAAAGGAAAAGAAATTAAATATTTTTTATTTGGACAAATATACCCATTATCTTTAGTGTTAAAATGTTAATATTATTAATAATAAAAAATAATTAAACTAGGAATTAATTTAATCTAGAAAATAAATTAATAAAAATATTTAATTTATATTATAGTTTTAATTAATTCACTATCATTTTATAATCAAAATAACTAAAATTGCATAATTAGTTATATATTTAGTTTAGTTTCTAAACATGTATGATTATTGAAAACAATAATGTATTAGCCTACTGAAATTATCTAGTTAAATAGAGAATTTTATTTTTTTTAAATTATAGCATCAAGTCATGGACAACAATTGACTGCCGCCGCTACCTCCGACCACTGTTGACCACCGTCGTTCACCATTTACCACCACCATTGACACTATTTTTTATTGCATTAAATACAAAAAAATGATTAGAAATGGACGATTTACCCATTGAAAATATTAATTTTGCCGAAAATAAACTATATGGTCGGAAATATGATAGTTAGAATTTTCTCAAATATTTAAACAAGATTTGAGGTAAATAACAACATATATTGGTATTTCTAACTCCATAAAGCTGTAGATCGGCTCATGAGGATTCCGTTGATACCGATTTTGATGGTGAAACGCGTCTTCCGCGAAACTTCAGCGAGTTTTCGGTGACTGTACAATGATCCACTTTGTTGCTTTTCCTTTTTTTAAAGTAAGTTTATCCTATTAATTTAAGAAAATAAATATAATTTATTTTCATTTTAACTTATTTGAAATTAATTTTATTTAAAGGAAAATATTGAAAATTTTGGACAATATTGAAATTTTTGCATTTCAATAGATGAGGAATTTGAAATTCTTACCCATTGATAAGGAATACAAATTCTTGAACTTGATAGAAAATGAATTTCAATGGAAATTCAATTCCATTAAATTTGGTCCAACCAAAGCAGTGGAAAGTAAAATAGAAATCAAATTCTTTTCCTCTCCCCATTACCCCCAACCAAATATATTCTATGAGTTCATATTTAATAAGTGAGATTTCTCAACTTCATTTAAACCTTTTAAAATGATCATGTGGATGATTCAAGCCAACATTTTTTAAGATGCAAATGTCCAACCTACATAATAATTTATAAATCCTTTTTACTTATTAAAAACAACATGACGATTGACGAGAGCCACCAACGTCTGTGATCATCATGTGGATAATTCTGGATTACTTAGTCGTAGCATAGCGGGTGAATGGAATGAGAACGCCAGATCAGCTGCTCCAATCATCTGGTACATTCCGTTTTGAGCTACGTGTCAGGAGATGATGTAAGATGTGCACTTTTAAATATGTATATGCCATAGCATGCATCAAGAATTGCGGTGGGAAACAGAAACACACAGAGATAACTAGCCTAATTAAATATCCAGATTTATTTCTTGCACTTCACATATAACATTTATAGATTAAGCTTTAATTGTTAAGGACAGGAATATTCAGGAAAAAGAATTGAACAAAAAAAATCGGAGAATGGGTACAAGTAAAAACTTGTGTTAAAAGCTTTCAATGCTTTGAAATTAAACAAAATTAATTAACCAGGTAAGATCTTCTGCAGTAAAGCAATTAAGTAGACTATGATCGAGAAATCCCTCGCTTAAACCAAAGCTATTTTGAAATGGGAGTTTTTGTTTTTATCTTTCTTAAATGAAAGTTTTAATTATGAAATAAAAGTAAATGATTTTTAAAATAATAATTTTAAGATAAATAATAAAGATAATATAAGTCCTTTAACAAGCAATTATAGAATAAAATGCTTTTAATTTTTAAAATTTTAAATTATAACATTATAGCGATAACTTTTGAGTAGCGACCGTTGAACATCTAAGCTAAATTTACACTTAATTTGTATTTGTGTATGACGAAGAAAAACATATAATAGTTATATAATGATCATCAATCTGGTATTTTTAAATACTCTGCTAAAAAACGATAAAATAAGGAAGAAATTTAGAAGGCAAATTGTAATTAAGATTATTACTATCAAAAGCCTACCCATTAAATATCAAGAGAAGAATAATTGATTCAGGTACTTCAAAATTCCTATTAGTTGCTTCTCTTTTCTTATTTTATTTTTTATTTTTTTTGGGAGAGAAACAAAACAGACCGCGCAGAATTATTATTGGATGATATCTTGTACTAAACTTAGAAGAACCTGTCTAATTTGACCAATAATTTGCTTATTTAATTCGTTGAAGTGATCTTTCATCTGTTAATAACTTCCTGTTCATTTGGAGGATTCAATTAATGATGCACCGCATATGCATGCACAATAATTTATTAATCGAATGAAATGGAATCATTAAGCTTAATCTGATATCTTGGTTCATTTTTGGGCCAATTACATTTTTTTTATATAATTAATTAATAGCCAACTTCTCCAGAGAAATGAATGTTAAAGCTGATATGTACGTACCCACTTAAATAAAGAAAGAAAAGCAAAAAAGTATGGGCACATCAAATGGTTTTAATGACTATTTTACCCTGGAGGGTGACTTAACATCCTCAATATGCTTTAAAGGAGCTGCTTCATAATTAATTTATTAAGCAATGAAGGATATTTTTGGTAATCAAACCAATTAGCAAATTAAGGATATATATGAAATTGAAACCGGAGAGTGACAAAAAACGGGGAGCTTAAGTGTATATAGGTGGGGGTGAGTGTATTTATCAATTATGCATGCAAAAATTTATTTAATTTACTGTATAGAGAAAGAGATGAATTATTACGAGTGTTTTGTATGTTTGCGAGGGGATGATTTTTCATTCTGGCCCATCCGTGGGATCAAGTTTCGAGCATTGTGATTGGCTCTCTCTCAATACCTTCCTTTTGAGCAAGTTTATTTAAAGTACCCTCTACAAACAAATACCTGATGAAGAGGAGGGTTAATGCTAGAAAGGCAGCTGAGATAGCAAAAACAAAAAGCTGAAGTTAAAAGAAAGCTGATGATCAACCGAAAGCAAGAAAAGAAAATCGCTTTAAATTTCTCTTAGCTATAGCGTTCCTTTGTTCCTCAATATATCTTATTGATCAATCTTGAAAAACATAGTACAATAAGTATTAAACCATGTTGGCTAATAATTCTCCTTCCGCTATACCGTGCTCTTCAGAGCCTTTTTCGTGTTTAGAAAATGGTATTAGCCATAATAAAAGGAAAAGAAGACCAGCAGGAACTCCAGGTTTGGTTTGTTAATTTCGTGTGTATATATATATGTTGTTGTTGTTGTGATTGACAGATTTTTTTTTTGGGGGTTTCAAGTAATTATATATAATCGTAGGTGCGTCATAAATTAATTGGTGCAGATCCAGATGCAGAAGTGGTTTCTCTTTCGCCAAAAACACTACTGGAATCGGATCGTTACGTGTGCGAGATCTGTAACCAGGGGTTTCAGAGAGACCAAAACCTGCAAATGCACAGACGGCGACATAAAGTGCCTTGGAAACTTCTCAAACGAGAGACCCCCGTTGTAAGGAAGCGCGTTTTTGTATGCCCTGAGCCTAGTTGCTTGCACCATGACCCTTGCCATGCGCTTGGTGATTTGGTAGGTATCAAGAAGCACTTCCGGAGAAAGCACAGCAATCACAAGCAATGGGTTTGTGAAAAGTGCTCTAAAGGCTATGCTGTTCAGTCCGATTACAAGGCGCATCTTAAAACTTGTGGTACCCGTGGTCATTCTTGCGATTGTGGCCGCGTTTTTTCAAGGTTGGCATCGTCTTGTCTATATATATTTTATTCATTCAATGATATATCCTTTTTATTTTTTATTTTTTGAGAAGATATTTAGTTGCTCCTCTCCTTCTTAGGTTATTTTTGACTGATTGGACCTTAATCTCGATCATTTTTAATTAACAGTACAGTGTTACTGTTCATTGGCCGTTGAACACGGTTCCCAACCCAAAGATCAGTTTTCGAATCCCTTTTAATTTGCTGGCTGCAGCCCAAAACCCAAAACAAAGGTGTTTAATTTTGTAATATGTAATAATCAACTGTGCCTCTATGTGTGTCTTGAATCATTAGCTCTCCACTTACGATTACTAATTTTTTTTTCCTTTCTATTTTCCCTTTTTCCTTTTTAACTCAGTCAATCCTTTTTCAAAGCGTTTCTTTTCTAATCATTTTTTCATGTTTCTTGATGTATTAATGACTTGATCTCTCTCCCTTCTATTGTATTAGATGCTCATTTTTATCGATAACGACACCTAGATGCAGCCCTTTTGAAAATTTCTTTGTTCCACTTTTGTGGTGCATGGAATCATAAGCTTTTCAAATTAAATGTGCGCAACGATCTAATTAATTAATTTTATTTATTTATTGGCTCTTCTCTATAGAGTTGAGAGTTTCATTGAACACCAAGATGCTTGTAGTAAGGGACATATCCGATCAGAGCAGCAAGGGCTGCAGCAGCAGCCAGCAGCTTGTTTATCGCGAACCGCTTCTAGCCCAAGCCCCTCCAGTGATACCAATTTTAGCACATCTCACTGGCCTAATTTGATGGTACCAAAGGTGCCAACAATTGATACCATGTTCTTGAATCGTATTCATCAAGGAGATAAGTCCACTAGAAATGTGAAACATCACAATTTGGAGCTTCAACTCTTGACTACGTCAAATCCCATTGATGTTTCAGATGATTCCCCTAAGAGAGATCATGATCATAATCATTCTACTCAGTTGCAGCTCTCAATTGGGTCATCGGATATCAGCGAGAAAAATGAATCGAATGTTACTTATTTGAGTAGCACTACAAATGGAAAACCGGCAATGGACATAGCATCAAGGCTAAAAGAACAAGCACGCGAGCAGTTAAGGTTAGCCATGGCTGAAAAGGCCTGTGCTGAAGAGGCAAGACAAGCAGCAAAAAGGCAGATTGAATTGGCTGAACAAGAGTTTGCTAATGCCAAGAGAATTAGGCAACAAGCACAAGCTGAATTGGACAAGGCTCAGGCTTTAAAAGAGCATGCAATCAAGCAAATCAATTCAACTATTCTGCGAGTCACCTGTCATGCTTGCAAACAGCAGTTCCAGTCACGATTGCCTCCCGATGAGAACTCTCTGGTTTTGAGTTACATGTCTTCTGCTACAACCGAAGGTGAAGTAAACAACCGTAATAATCGAACTAATCATCGTCTTGCAAAAACTGTTAACCTTTCAAACAAATCCCTCTAGCTAGGTCCAAGTTATGTTAATCTCGTTTCCTTTATTTGTTTTTCTCTTGATTTCCTTTTTCTTACTTAACTATTAATATACCATGTTTGGTGTTGTGCTTATCTCAATTGAAATATAATTAGTGGAGTGTTGTCTCCTAAATATGTGTGATGTTATTGTTCATTAATTTATTCAATGGAAATAGAACTTAATTATCTGCTTGATGCATGGGTTTTGACTGTTAATTAATTAATCATTCAATGACTTAATGGTATATCACTGTAGAGATTAGAGTTTTTAGTGTCTATTGTGGAGGTGAATTTTCTTTTAAGTGTTTAGAAGCATATTTAAACTCAAATATGTGGACAGAAGCAAATACAGAAATGGCTCCAGTAGACTTTGAATCTTTTTATTAGTAATTCTAATGTAATTAAGGGAGAAAAAGGAGAACTGAAATATTGAATAATTGATCACTGTTTACGAAATGAAACTATTTCATTGAATGAGCAAAGAGAAACAATATCTTTTTTCTTGCCTCAACTTTTGGTAGTTTTGGATTATGCGTTTGGACTATTTGGAGATCTTTGTTGTCTGAATAGGTCAGAAAAATGGAGGGTGACCCGTTTCTCCTCAGCATTAAAGATCAGTTCTGACCAATATTTAAAACCTACTAAACTTTGATAACATCATTTCATGCTTTATTTCATAAACGTATGTATCGAAATTAATATAATATAAAGAAAGAGAGAAAGGAATCAGTTATCCTTTTTCTGCTTGCAGGCTGCTGCAGTTGTGGTCACCTCAAATAAATGTAAATGTAAAAACACCATGTTTTTCAGTGCTGTAGTTGTAGGGTTTAAAGACAGGCTTACTCGTCCTCTCAACACTTCAAACCCGCAGACACAAACAAACTCCCGTTCATATCTCTCTCTCATCTTTTTCATCAGAATCAGGGCCGTAGCCACAGAACAAGCACAGGCACGGCATTTTTCTATTTTTACAGACACCATTCAAAGCCTTTTTATTCATTTAATCGCTGCTGCTTGTGGTTGCTGTTACGAGTTACATATCTTTCATGGCGAAAACCAAAACAAAAAGGTCAAAGTAATGAGATTTTCATTTTGGAAGAGCTTTTCTATGGGTTATTCTTGTTTCGCCTTTTTCTTGGACCATGTGCACTTCACTTACCTTTCAATGCTACTGCTACTCCTCACCTTTTCAGTCTTTTCGAACTACTGTAATTTTTTTTTTTTTTTGGCCTTATCAATCATAGAGTTTCATTAGACAAATACAAAGTTATATCAAATAAAGTGCACTTAATTTATTTGGTGCAATTTGTTGATGTAAATTACATCATTATATAAGATCAAAGTCTTTTTTCTGTCACATTTTGCGTAATAGTTAACCAAATCTTTCTTCTAATGCTTAATGTAAAATGCATGTTAACAAACGTATAAGACTGTAAGATACCGATCTATCAAAATAATTCAAGCCCCTTTGGAAATGATGTCTTGCGGCATTTCATTAATAGTTTAACTCAAAAAAAAAAAGAAACACTAGCTAGGTGAAATAGGAGAGAGAGCCACTTAGCCACAGGTCGACTGGTTAGAGGAGTTGATCTCACACATATTAGAGCATCAGTTCGAGCCCTTATAGAGCATTATGGGGGGCTTAATTCCTTCCTCAATTGAGTATATATAATTTTCCATCTCACGAAACGTGAGTAGAATAAATGTCTCTTAAATATTAATGAAAGTAAAAATTTGGGTAGTTTCATAAGATTTAATAAAAAATAGTCTCAGAATCAGTGTAGTAGTCTAATATAATATTAGTGTAAAAAAACTTATAAGAGAGAGAGACATAATCATCATTTTGATCAAATTACAATTAATGAGTAGTTGATTACATAAACTTCAAATGAGTCCTAAGCATCAACTAAAATAATGATGTTAAGTAATTGATATTACTAATTATAAAGTTAACCTTCTTCTATTTTAATTTTTAATGAAGATGTACTTGAAAAATGATTCAACAATTAAGAAAATGAATCATTTAAATTTAATACATAGAGAGAACCTCTAGTGAGACTAACTATAGCTTTTGGATGAGCCCACACGTGAAAAAAAAAAACAACTTCCACAAATTAACAAGGTAATATCATGGAAAAAAAGTTGAATTAATTAAAAATATCACAATGTTTTTAGCCCTAAAGTTTTCATAAGCATAGGTTTTGACGAAAACAAATAATTTGACTTCTTAATTAACCAAGTCTTATTGTAGTGTTACTGTTAAAATTGATAATATGAAGATTTTAGGAGCTTTGAACATCAAAGGAATATCATCATAAGAACAAGAATTCATGGAAAACGTTCATTGATTCAAGATTCAAATTCAAGACACTAGACTAAATAACATTTTCCTTTTCGCACTCTTGTATGAATTTAGTTTGTCAAATGGATCCTTAATAAATATGAGCTCAAAAGTCATTTATGTGTTACATTCACCAAAGTTATTAAGCACGTTTTCTTCACTATGATTGTTAAAAAAATGTGGCTTTAAAAATTCTTACTTCGAAAAAATGAAATTAATTTCTTTTTACAAAAGTATTTTCTTTAAAGATAAGGACTGAACTACATACATTTTAAAGCTTTGGGGACATTTGTAATTTCTCAAAGTTATGGGTTGGACTAAAGCGCAAGATTTCTAAAGGTTCATCAGAATTCCAGCATGTAATCAATACATAACTCCTAACAATTGTAATTTCAAACAAAATTTTGGAATGTCTATCAGCGCTTGAGTAACTAGCAGTTACACATCACTAGCTAACCAATTGCACCCAATTTTTTGAATATATGTGTCTAACAAGTAGTTTTTGGTTGTAGTTATATAAACCCATTTTATAGTCTTTAGAATGACTTCAATGAACCAAACTGTGGCGAAGCTCTTCAAGGACCAAAGGTGGCCATGGCCCCTGTAGCCAAATCCGTATGACTGATGTGTTAGCTGTGTTTTGTACGTGAAATTTTAATGGGTTTTCGTAAAATTAATTGCCACTCCATACCTTAGAAATCAGATACATTCTCAAACTCAAATACATTTAACTATTGGTAATCTAAATCGGTATTTAACAGTTTGCGTATGATAATCTGCCAACCAAAAAACTTGTATTTTCTTTTTGTTTTTTAATGCCCAATTTACCTCTCCTCTTGAATTGTGTGGCTACACTTTCAGCAGTGTCGATTGTTGACCCTAACTTTTCAATAAAATTATTCACGTTTAAGAAGAACTCTAAATTAATTAAAAATGTTCATTGTAAATGAGAATATTGATTACAGATATTACTATGAAAAATTACATATGTTAGAGATTAACTTTGTAAGTAATTACATGTAAACAAGTATGCATATGATTTAAGAACTTGAATATATTTCAGAACTTGATTTAAATGTAAGTAATTACATTTAAAAATATAAGTTAGAAAGGATAATTGTAATCCACGGATACTGGGTACAAATTTTTGTTTTACCATTAACAGAATGAAATTTTATTGCCAATAAAAAAAAAGAAGCATTTCGTTCTCAAAATGACCGTTCAGACGAAGGGAGAAAACTTCTTTTAATCCTTCACTCTTATGCCAGCAGCTGGGTTACGATTTCAAAATAGAAGTTTCTTTATACTTCAAATTTGATTTTGATGGACGATGTTAGCTTCAGTCCTTGGGCAAATCATTGTAAGTTATATTATTGCACTTAATAATATCTTTTATTAAATCATATGCTTTTATATGTACATGTTTTCAAAAACAAAAGAATTAATTATAATCATTTAAGAATTTTGTTAGCTGGTGAATCCTGACTACAAGGACAAAAACAAAAGCCAGAGAACCAAAAATTAAAAAAACAAAAATATGAGACAAAAAAGAAAAATAATAATAGTAATAGTACGGACATGACAGGCCTTAGATTGCAACCATAGTCAGTCTGCGTTCTGCAAGTATCGCTAACATGATAACAAACTGCTAACTTATAATCATTAAACTTTTTTTTTAAATAATTTATATAATAAGGGGATCCACCGATTCTTTTCATCATTCAACAAGCATCATTAACCTAACTTGCCTTCATTTTGATTTTGGCTGGCTTGTCCTATCATACAGCTAATTAATGATATGAACATATAATGCTAGAATTATCATGGTTTTTAGATTTTTGCTTATCATTTGATTGAAAAAAAAAAGGAAAAGAAAAGAAAAGAGCTAAGCACTTGAGTCATTAAACGGAAAATTCGGTAAAAGCTTTGTTTCCGATACATAAAAAATTATATGGCTTTAACTAATCAACTTGATTTCTTATTAATTTTTTTAAAAAATTAGCATGTAGTCACAAATTTCTTTGACGTGCATTCTCGCAATATTTGTTATTGCAGTTGTAGATTTGTTTTTTCTTTTTTAATCTGAATGACATAGAACTCAATGTTAGTAGATTATTACGGAATCATTAAAACAACTTTATTTTAACTAATCAACTTTATTATTATTATTTTAAGTTAGTACGTAGTCACAAATTTTTTTGACATGCATCATCGCAATACCTGTTATTGCAGCTGTAGAATTTTTATTTTTATTTTTATTTTTTAAATCTGAATGACATAGAACTGAATGTTAATACATAGTTACAGAATCGTTAAAACAACAAATTTTAAATTTAGAAATTTTCTTTGCTTTGAAAATTTTCTGTCTAGTTTATCATCACAGAGCCTAAGCGAGATGTGGCCATAGGCCACAGATCTGAATTTGCAGGCCTGATGGGCCTAATGCATCATAGATTGTGCTAATTTTATTTCAGTCTCGACTCCTGAGGGGCCTGCTGTACGTACATAGCCTGCTTAACGTTATTATTCCAAATTTGACTACGCAGTCAGTAGATTTTATAATAATTATTTGAGATAACATCTCTCTGCCCCTTTACATAGATTGATGAACCAATATCAAATCTTTGCTGTCATAAATAAACTGAAATAAAAGAAAATAAAAGAAATTTTGAACCAAAAAAGAAGGCATCAAATATAAAAGTTTGTGTGGGGGTTATTATTCAAGTCTTTTTATTTCTTACTTAATTTACGTTACAAAGTATGCACCTATTTAAATTTCCTATGTGGGACCTTTGTCAATTAACACGTATATATCGTAGGCTCCAAGCTTAAGAGAAAGGGTATATTTTCAATGTGGAACATAAGTATTCACAACACTCCCTATTGAATTCATCACTTCGATTACATTATACTATGCTTGCCCATTAAGTAATCCTCTTGAATATGAAATCTCCTTATACGCCATTGCTATTTTTTTTTCTCGAAAAATATCTTCAAGAGATCCAATGGATCTAAATTATTAATGACGTAAGAACTATATAATTCTTATAAAATGAAAAAGAACTATATAATGATTTGACACAATCATGCTCTATAAACCCTAATTGCATTGAAGGTATAACTAAAACAAGTTGATGGATTGATGAAAAAGTAAGGATAATCTATTTATTCTAAGAATACCGAGAAACGTGAAATTAAAATTTATTATAAATCAATTCAGTTTCAAAGGTTACAAAAGATGTGTATTTATCCTTTTAAACTAAAGACTCTGATACGAAATCCCACAATGAAACTTTGAAACTCACACTTAAATTATAGTTTCAACTTCCCAAGAAAGTTCTAAACAGATTTATGACAAACAAAACCTTGACCCAATGCTTAAGAAAAGCATGAACCAAAGGTATAGAGAATGATATTGACGCCACACTCAAGAAATAGATGAGAATGTGAGTGATAAGTCTAAATTTGAAACGCCACAAGAATGCAAATTCTTGATAAGTTCACTAGTTCTCAAAAGAACCAAAGAAAGAATAATCTTTCAAATTCAAATAACATTAATCTCTTAATTGTCATACATTGCAAGGTTGCTGAGTTTAAATAGGCTAAAAGAAACCCAAGATCCTAAAAATACAAATAGAAACATTGGAACAACCCTCCAAGTATAGGTTTGTCAAAGGGTGCTTTAAAAGCCTTCACCAACCCACCATTATTAATGTTAGCATTGACAAACACAATGCTAGCCCACCATCATCAATGGTAGACTTACCTAACACATTGATAAACTCGACACAAAACAAATAAATGAAGTTGAATAATCAAAGGAGTCATTTGAATTCCCAAGCCTAAACAAGCTGTAATAAATGGATCATAACTCCTTCTAGAGAATTCCAAATCCAGCTCTGTAAAATGTATTGGAAAGCTAACTTAATTATCTTTCCAACGGTATATAGCTTGCACATTAATTCTGGCTCAATGAATACCAGATTTATTCTGAATTTGCCATTTCTGCATTTGATCCAAATTGTGTATTTGGTTGCCCAATAGCTTGAATAATGCCCACAATGCCTTGTCTTCTCTCCAAGGCCAATTCATGATGTCTTGCATCTTTTTTGCTCTAGCTCTTGTAATTGGGCCTCCATGAATGTGCAAAGGATCACTTGAAGCTTTAATGGTATTCTCTTGATGGTTCTCATCATTCCGCCTCTCTTCAAAAGGATTCGTCCTCGAATCTTCACCTACATCGAAAGGAGAAGATCAGAAACATTAAAAGTAGCACTTACATTATATTCACTAGGAAGATCCAATTTGTAGGCATTATCATTGATTCGTGCAACCACTTGAAATGGACCATCTCCCCTTGGAAGCAACTTGGAATGCCTTTAAGCCGGGAACCTCTCCTTTCTCATATGCACCCACACCCAATCTCCAAGCTGAAAAACCACTTGCTTACGTCCTTTGTTGGCTTGAGTAGCATATTGATCAATTCTCTTTTCTATGTGTTGTTGCGTTCTCTCATGCAATTACTTGACAAATTCAGCTTTCTTTTTACCATCCATACTAGCACGCTCATCAATGGGTAAAGGTAATAAATCCAAAGGAGTTAATGGATTAAAACCAAATACAATCTCAAATGGTGAAAATTTAGTAGCTGAATGGACAGTTCTATTGAAAGCAAATTCAACATGTGGCAAATATTCTTCCCAAGTTTTCAAGTTCTTTTGAATAATGATAAGCAACAAAGTAGACAAAGTTCTATTGGATGACAAGTAGTAGAAAACAAAAGTTTAGTACCTAACTTACCCCACAAAGTTTTCCAAAAGTGGCTCAAGAACTTAGCATCTCGATATGAAACTATGCTCCTTGGTACTCAATGCAATCTGACTATTTCCTTGAAAAATAAATTTAGCTATGTTTGTTGCATCATCAGTTTTGTGACATGGAATGAAATGTGTCATCTTTGAAAACCTATCAACAACAACAAAAACAGAATCCTTTCCCCTTTTTGACCTAGGTAAACCCAAAACAAAGTCCATAGAAATATCAACTCAAGGTTTACTAGGTATGGGTAGAGGGTTATACAATCTATGGGGTAAAACTCTAGACTTAGCATGTTTACAAGTGATACACTTCTCACATATTCTTTCAACATCACATTTCATATGTGGCCAAAAGAAGCAATGCCAAAATATCCCATTAAACCTCCCCCATGAGCTTCACGCACAAGCAATTCACGCAAAGAACTATTAGGCACACAATTTATTTTCTCTAAATAAGAACCCATCATGCCTATAGAACTTACCGAATGAAACTTTCTCACAAGCATTAAACACATTAGCAAAATTAGGATCATTAACATATAATTCTTTAATGTACTCAAATCCTAACAACTTTGCATTTAATGTAGAGATAAGTGCATATCTTCTAGATAATGCATCAGCCACCACATTCTCCTTACATTGTTTGTATTGATCACATAGGGAAATGGCTCAATAAATTCAACCCATTTGGCATGTCTCTTATGCAACTTACATTGCCCTTTCAAATGCTTCAAGGACTCGTGATCAGTGTGTATAACAAACTCTTTAGGTAGAAGATAGTGTTGCCAAGTTTCTAATGCTCTCACCAATGCATACATCTCCTTGTCATATGTAGGATAGTTTAGGGCTGTTCCACTCAATTTTTCACTAAAATAAGCAATTGGACGCCCTTCTTGCATCAAAACAGCTCCAATACCTATACTTGAAGCATCACACTCAATTTCAAAAGTTTTAGCAAAATCGAGTAAAGCGAGTAATGGTGCAGAAACCAATTTCTCCTTAATTAGATTAGATGCCCTTTCTTGTTCACCACCCCACTTAAATCCCACATGTTTCTTCACAATTTCAGTCAATGGTGCAGCAAGGGTGCTAAAATCTTTCACAAATCTTCTATAAAAACTAGCCAAACCATGAAAACTTCTTACCTCACTTACACTTTTAGGTGTAGGCCACTCTTTAAAAGCCTTTACCTTCTCTTCATCAACCTCAATTCCTTTAGCACTTACAACATAACCAAGAAAAACAATCTGATTTGTACAAAAAGAACACTTCTTCAAATTAGCATATAACTTTTCCTTCCTTGAAACAGTCAATACACTTTGTAAATGTCCAATTTGTTCATCTAAGCCTTTGTTATAGATCAAAATATCATCAAAATAGACAACTACGAATTTACCAATAAAAGCACGCAAAACATGGTTCATTAACCTCATAAAAGTGCTAGGAGCATTAGATAACCCAAATGGCATCACTAACCACTCTTATAAACCATATTTTGTTTTAAAGGCAGTTTTCCACTATCTCCCTCTCCAATCCTAGTTTGATGATATCCACTTTTAAGATCAATTTTACTAAACACACAAGAACCATGCAATTCATCAAGCATGTCATCAAGTCTAGGAATAGGATGTCGATACTTTACAGTGATTTTATTAATTGCACGACAATCAACGCACATCCTCCATGTGCCATCCTTTTTGGGCACTAGTAAAACTTGTACCGCACATGGACTCATGCTCTCCCTCACATATCCCCTTTGTCAAGAGTTCTTCAACTTGCCTTTGAAGCTCCTTTGTCTCCTTGGGGTTACTTCTATATGCAAGTATATTATGAATGGTAGCTTCAGGGACTAAGTCTATTTGATGCTCAATTCCCCTAATAGGTGGCAAACCACTAGGGACTTCATTTGGAAACACATCATCAAAGTCCTGCAAAAGAGTCACAATAGCACTAGGAAAAAAAAAAGTTAAGCTCATTAGTATGTAAACAAGCCTCTTTGCACAAAAGTATAACGATAGGCTGTTTTGAAAAGAAAGCCCTCTTAACCTCGCTCTCTTTTGCAAACAAGTTCACTTGCTGCCTCTCTTTTCTCTTCTATCTTTTCACTTGTTTTTCTCTCAATCTCTCTTTCTTTTGTACTCTCATTTTCTTTTTTTGTATCACTCTCTTTTTGTATTGACATTTGATCCTCATACACTTGCCTAGGTGTTAATGGTGCAAGAGTGATTTACTTTTTATTCATTACAAAATAATATATATTTAACCAAACCTCTCACACAGAACCATATGTTGACATTCCTTCTGAAGTTGACGAAGAAATGCCTGAATTCTCTGCCTCAAACCAACCTCCTCCAGCCCAGGCCCAAACCGGTCCAACCGGTCCAAAATCATCAAATGGTCCATGGTTCACATTTGATGATCTTCCATCCTCTAAATGGCGGTCCATGGTTCACATCATGTGTCACACGCCTATCATATTGCCAAGGTCGACCCAAAAGAATGTGTCCAGCATGCATGGGTACTACATCACATAGAACTTCATCCTTGTATCTCCCAATAGAGAATGAAACCAGCACTTGTTTATTTACTTTAACTTCCCCACAATCATTCAGCCATTGTAGCTTATATGGCCTAGGATGTTTCAAAGTTTCCAAATTCAAATTTTCAACTAAACTAGTGCTAGCCACATTAGTACAACTTCCACCATCAATTATCATACTACATACCTTATCTTTGATGTGGCATCTAGTATGAAAGATGTTATCATGTTGTACCTCTGCATCTTCTTTTACTAGCACGTTGAGAGCATGCCTAACAACCATCAATTTACCATCAACACGATACTCTACACCATCATTAGCATCCTCCACATGTGGCATAGGATCATCATCTGATTCACTCTCGGTTTCAACATCTCCATCATCCCTCAAGATTATTACTCTCTTATTTGGGCATTGAGATGCAATATGACCTGTCCCCAAACATTTAAAACACTTAATATCTCTATTTCTAGAGTGTTGGGAATCAGATTTACCTTTGCTTTGGTTGCCTCCCTCTTTATGATCCTTGAATGGCTCAATCTTAGGCTTTGAAATATGAACCCAAATTGGTTCTAGTGGAACCTTTCCTTTTTAGTTGTCGTTCCACTTTCATGGTCATGTGAACCATGTCTTCCAACTCAATATAGTGCTGCAAGTCAACCACATTAGCAATATCTTGATTTAAACCATGTAAAAATCTTGCCTAGTGGCCTCTTGTTCTTCTTCAATGTTGGCTCGAATTATGATTATTTCCATCTCCTTGTGGTAATCTTCCACACTTCTAGAACCTTGTGTAAAGACTTTGTAGCCTTTGGTGCAGCTCCCTATAATAATGACTAGGAACAAATCTCCTCCTCATGATGGCCTTCATCTCCTCCCTAGTGCTTATAGGCCTTTCACGATTTCTTCTCCTACCCAAAACAAGTTGATCCCACCAAATAATAGCATAATCAGTAAATTCAACAGCAACTAGTTTTACCTTTTTCTCCTCAGAGTAGTTGTGGCAATCAAATACTAGCTCCACCTTTTTTTCCCACCCCAAATAAACTTCCGGATCATTTTTACCTTGAAAAGAAGGAATTTTTAGTTTGATATTCCCCAAATCATGATCTATATGTCTTGCCCTTCTATTATCTCTTCCACGCATGTCAACAGTGGCTTGTTCATCAAAATTATCTAAGTCATCACCATCTTCTTCTCCCTTGGTAGCACGCCCTTGATTACCTCTTACATTAGGAGCTATTGGTTGTTGCCCCCTTTGTAGATTGGCTATAATTTAAGTCTTTTTCTATTTTGATCTCTAGACTTCAGGCGCAGAGAGAACTTTCCAATCATGGCTTCGACCTCATCTTCAAATCCTTCCAATCCTGTTACTCTTTCTTCTACTCTTTCTTTACCTCAATCTTGCACTTCTCATACAGCCAATAAAATTGAAAACCTTGTAGAATACTCATATATTCCTGAATTAGCCCAGATTAGTGAGTCATCCTACCCTCTCATCAGTCCTTACCAACTGTACAAACGACCCAGTTCCTTTACCCGCAGTATCCGCACCCTCATCTCTACTCGAAGGCCTCATCCAAAAGAATATATTCAGTCTTCTAGACTGGATCAATGTGCTCTTCAAGCAACCTCTGCTGAGCAATATGTCACTCTGGAAATTCCCTCAGAATTAATTTCCAACTGGAAACGAGAAGGTTATACTCATCTTCATCTTGGAGGCATCCGTTTAATCCTTACCCTTCATGGGAGAAAAGGATTACCAGTCATAGCTTGAATTGCTCTGCTAGACACATGGTTCAAACAGTATCAAGATGCTGTTATCGGCACTGTCCTTCCAACCGATATACTTCTGAGATCAAAACCTAAAACGAGTTCTTTTAAGGTTATAAAGCCCAAAATAGGCTTTTCCTTAGTCTTTAAACAGGGTACCAAACCATTTAAGAAATCATCATAAGTTTTCTGATGCACAGGATCTTTGCTTGAAGGCAAGTGCAAAGCATACTTCCTTAAGTTTTCAAAATGAACAAAATTAATTCTTTGATTTGTTTCTTTCACTAGAACTTCATTTGCAGAGAGAGAGAGAAGAGAATTTATAAAGTCATAACTTATGAAAACACACGAGTTTATTTCTGATAGCTTCTATCTTACAGGTGAGGGGAGAATCCTTTATATAGGAGGATTCTCATTAAGATAGGACAGGACCCCTATCTTTTACAACAGTAAAAGTAAGATAAAGATACATTATTAGGGTACATCATTACAGAACGACAAAGTAATTATACAAGACAAAACCATAAAGCAGAACACTTATGACAACAAGACAGAGAGGGAAGGTTCATGGATCAAGACAAAGAGGGAAGGTTCATGAAACAAGACAAAGAGGGAAGGTTCATGACAACAAGACAAACTACTTTATGGAGAGTGAAGGTTCATGTATTCGTCTTTAGAGGAGCTTTCGGTTGCATATGGGTCATCGTCATGGGTTGGTGGGAAAAAGGTCTTGTAGAGCTTTGGGTGCTTGCAGGTGGGACCACGACAAGGTGGATAAGGGCATTCTCGTTTGTATCCCGGTCTGGGTGATGTTTGAGTAGCCTTGTCTGCTTTTGAAGGTTTGGGTGGTTGTGATGATGGTTGTGATGAGGATCCTGGTTCGTGAATGGATGGTTGGGGAAACTGCTGGAGATGTTGACTTAAAGGAAGAAATTCTTCCCATGGGTCCTGGGAGTCTTAGTAAAGAAAGTCTGTGTAATCTGGTTTTTCTTCTTTGATGATGATTCCAGTGGACTTTGGTTTTGATATGGCGGATGGAGTGGGGATCATGATGAGATCATGTTGTGGGCCTAAGGAGGTGTGAAAGATATCTCTGTGTGGCGGAGTCTGGTGGTTTAGTTGACAGAGGTAGTTGTGCAGGGTGGTTTGGATTTCATTGTCAATGACAGCTGGGTGTGGTGCAGTAAACCATTCATAGACTTGGTCTTGAGACCAGAAAAGATTTGTATCTGTATGCTGAAAGTATGGCCTATGGATGATAAATACTGAGGTAAACAGTTGTGCTTCTGAAGCAGGCATACGTTCAAGATTATAAACTTCTGACAGCTGCTGTAACTTCTTTCTCCACCATGGTATGGGGGAAAACCATTCAAGTAGTGTCCAAAGGAGAGAGGTGGCTTTGTCGGGGTTGAGGAGATGTTCTAGAGTGGGAGTGATGGGAAGGAGAAGCTTGGTTGCATAAAGAACAGTTAGGCACCATAGGTACCATAACTCATCTTCAGTGATTTCTCTGGATGGGTCAATGGTCAGACCTGTAAGGAACAAATTTTCTGGATGGAAGGTAGAAAATGGAAAGGAATCTGCCATAAGGTAGGCTTTCATAAAAAAGCAAAAAACAGCTTTTCGGGCAAACTCTTGGATGGCAAAGACAGAGGAGAAAGTTTTGTCAAGGGGAAAGTTTTTCTTGGTAAGAGCTTCTGGGGGAAGTGAAGTAGCCATGGAGATGATTGGAAAGTGGTAGGTTGTGGAAAACACGGTGAGAAGTTTTTCTGGTTTGGAGAGTCTGGAAAGCATATCAGGGATGAGGTTCTGGGACCCCTTTATATGCTTAACTGAAAAGTCATACTTGGAAAACCAATCTTTTAACCTGAGTAACATTTTTTCGAGAACAATTTTACCTTTGAAATTGAGAATATTGGGGAAGGCTGAACTGTCCATTTTGATGAGAAAATGGTGTCCAATCAAATGATACTCAAATTTTTTAATGACATTCTTTACCGCTAAGATTTCTTTGAACACGCTGTGGTAATGCTTCTGTGTGTCAGAAAAATGTCCACTAGCGTAAGCGATAAAGCTTTCTTTTCCATTGATTTCCTCGAGGAGGATGGCACCCCATGATTCATCACTTGCGTCTGTCTGTAGTATGCGTTTTCCATCAGCAATTAACTTTAAAGGAGGCGGATTTTGCGCAATCTGCTTTAGAGTAGTGACAGCAGTGGTGTGGTCATCATTCCACTTAGGGGGCTTCTTTTTCAATAAAGCCGAAAGGTGTCGAGTGTAGCGATCCACATGTGGGATGAAATCACAGATGTAGTTAATGATGCCGAGAAACTATTGAACCTGCTTTTTGGATAGTTGCTGATCTGGAAAGTGAAGCAACTCTTGGGCAATGTGCTTTCCTGGCTGATAATGGCCGTCTTTTATGACCATACCAAGAAATTTAATAGTATCCCACAATGAAACTTTGAAACTCACACTTAAATTGTAGTTTCAACTTCCCAAAAAAGTTCTAAACAGATTTATGACAAACAAAACATTGACCAAATGCTTAAGAAAAGCATGAACCAAAGGTATAGAGAATGATATTGACGCCACACTCAAGAAATATATGAGAAGGTGAGTGATAAGTCTAAATTTGGAACGCCACAAGAATGCAAATTCTTGATAAGTTCACTAGTTCTCAAAAGAACCAAAGAAAGAATAATCTTTCAAATTCAAATAACATTAATCTCTTAATTTTCATACATAGCAAGGTTGTTTAAATAGGCTAAAAGAAACCCAAGATCCTAAAAATACTAATGGAAACATTGGAACAACCCTCTAAGTATAGGTTTGTCAAAGGGTGCTTTAAAAGACTTCACCAACCCACCATTATTAATGGTAGCATTGACAAACATAATGCTAGCCCACCATCATCAATGGTAGACTTACCTAACACATTGATAAACTTGACACAAAACAAATAAATGAAGTTGAATAATCAAAGGAGCTGTTTGAATTTCCAAGCCTGAACAAGCTGTAATAAATTGATCATAACGCATTCTAGAGAACTCTAAATCCAGCTCTGTAGAATGAATTGGAAAGCTAACTTAATTATCTTTCCAATGGTATATAGCTTGCACATTAATTTTGGCTCAATCAATACCAGATTTATTCCGAATTTTCCCTTTCTGAATTTGATCCAAATTGTGTATTTGGCTGCCCAATAGCTTGAATAATGCCCACAATGCCTTGTCTTCTCTCCAAGCCCAATTCATGATGTCTTGCATCTTTTTGGCTCTAGCTCTTGTAATTGGGCTTCCATGAATGTGCAAAGGATCACTTGAACCTTTAATGGTATTCCCTTGATGGTTCTCAAAACACTTAAACGAAAAAATTATAAATATGTATAAAATCTAAATTAAAATACATATTTAAGAAGAAATTCTTAAACTATTATGCCCATGACTAGTGGGGGCTCAAATCCCTCTCAGAGAAAATAATTTTGAAAAAGATTAAAGAGAAAATTACATGAGTTATTAATTAGCCCTATTAAATCTATTAAAGTCCCTTGTTAAATTTATGAAAGCTGCATAAACTCATAAACTCGAAAATTTTAATTTTAATTTTGAGTAGAATTTAGTTCCTATATTTTTAACATTAGTGTTTGTTTAATCCCTATACTCTGAAAAAATACCTTAAAAAACCCTCGACATCACTTTTGTTACCATTAATTCTAGATTTTTAAGGGCAAAATTATATTTTTGTTAAAAAAATTAAGCCCATGGTAACCTATATGGGTGATTTTACTATTATTTAATTTAACCCACAATAAATCTATTAAAATAGTCTCTATAAACTTTTTAATTCATAAGATTTTTGTTTTCACATCTTATCATTATATAATTTAACCATCTATAAATTATTGTTTGCATCCGCCGTTGTAAATGTGACATGGGATCTTTGGACTTCTTGTTTTGCATCCATTTCCCACCAAACGCGAAGCATGTATGGCCTCAAAGTTTTCTTAAAGCCTGATAGGCTTGGCAAAATCAGGGTCCGGTCCGGGTTTTGGTGTTGCCCAGGATCGGACCGGATGAGGGAAACTCAAGACCGGACCCGAGTTCAAACCCGGTTTTTCCGGGTGCGGTCCAGGCTCAAGCCTGCGCCCCCGGGCCCGGGTTTTTTATTCGGGTTTCCAAGCCCGCATGTGATAAATTCAATTTTTTTCTTCAATTGTTTATTTCATTTCTCTAACAATGTAAATTTTAAAAAAAGAAAATAGTCAAATAAACTCATTCAATCTCAAGCTTTAAAAAAGAAAATAGTCAAATACAAATATATAACATACTAACAATGCAAATTTTACACAAATAATAAATAAAAAAAATTTCAATCTACTTTCTAATACCTAAATTCATCCAATTTCAAACCTAAACTCATTCAATCTATATAAAAAATAAAATTAAATTCAACAACACAATAATCACACAGTAAATCTAAATAACATCCAACATATCATAAATTCATAATTATATATTTATATATAACATATAATATATTTATATTTTCTTTTTTTAATTTATTAAGAAACCGGGTCCGGGTTTCGGGTTTTTAGTGTTGAGCCTGGACCCGGGCCCGGAAATGTCCTGATTTGAGAATTTCAAACCCGGATCCAGTTTTTTTGTGTATGCGGTCCGGGTTTTGTCCGGACTGGATTACCCGGGTCCAGTCTGGACGAGCTTTTTTAACACCCCTAACGCCTTAGGTATCGACTATATAGATGGTTACAAAGGGCAATTAAGGTTTTATGAGAGGTTATTGATCGTCTTGACAACCAGGGAATGTTCTATGGTGGCCTAGCATAAAAGTTGATGGTATAAACACTGGTTCAGGGTCCTTTTTATATGCTAAACTGATTGAACCCAAATTTAGCATTTCAATGAGCATAGAATCTTTCGAAGTACCTTATTTTTAGTTCTTACGATCATCAAGGCTTATCACAAATTTCCATATCATGAGAACTCATGGTATCGTATCCCATGTTTCCAAAAGAAATGAGATTCATGGTTGATCAGTAGGCAGCTTCTAGATGTCTTTTAATCACCAAGACATCTGTATTTTTTCACTAAGAGTGCGTTTAACATACTATATTACATTATCTTGTATTAACTATATTATATTAGGGTGTATTTCATTGTAATGTATTTCATTGTAATGTAACATACTATAGACTATATTATATAGCATACTATTTTGTAAAATTATTTTTATTAATATTAAAATAAATTAGTATTGTTTAAATTTATTAATGTTTTAGTGTTACCTTATTAAGTTTTCAAATTAATTATTATAATTTAATGATATACTAATATTATAAATATAAATAATATAATATAATACAATATAATATTAAGTTTTCAATTTAATTATAAATTAATTTTTATTTATTAATGTCAAATATAATTATTTAATTTTAATTTATTTTTAAATTTATTATTTTAGTAAATAATAAAGTAAAATATTTAAAATAAATTTATGTAATAAAAGTAAAATAATTATTATCATTTAATTATTATTATTCAAAACTCAATTTTATTTAATATAAATATAAATTAATATTTAGTAAATTTAAATGTATTATAGATTATTGAATAATAAAAATAAAATAATTAATTTAAAATATGAACAATATTTTAATGTAACACAACCTGAGTCATACTCTCCCATGGGATTATTTTATGGACCTTTCACTGATTTAGCCATCTTTTTGATATAGTGCAATGTATAATAATAATATTTTAATGTAATATATACAGTGTAATATGAGCTGCCATATGCACCAAATGAACTAGAGATAAGGTTTTGATGTAGACAAGTGATTTTGGATTTCTAGAAGAGAATATCATTACATAATTTCCTGCTTAGGTTTAGATATGGGCTTTTAAGGCCTTGTAAGTTAATCCCAAAAGTAGATGCAATCTCTTATGGGCATATGTGCCCTAGTAAATGGGCTTAGTCAAGGGTTGTATTACAATTTTCACCTCAAAGGCATTCATCCATATGTCACAACACATCTTACAAATAATTGACGAGAATTAGGGTTGGCAAAAAAGCTTGGCTTGAATTGGCTCGGCCGAGGCTCGTAGGATAAAATCATGGATAAGGGCTCACATAATGCAAAGCTCATATATAATGGACTAGTTAAAGGCCTTTAAGAAAAGCGGCTTTATAATATATTTGTGAGTGTGTATTTTAAGAAAAAGACTTTATAATATATAAAAAAATTAAATTGAAAAAAATAAAAAAAATAAAACAGCTGAAACCGAAAATCTAAATTGCGTCCCCTTACTCCTCAACTGTTCTCGTTGCTTTTTACCTCTCTCACATGAATCACGCCAGCAGCCAACAACCACACGTTCATTACCTCATACCCAACCAACAATTAGAGCCACCATCGTTCAGTGATCGACGTAGCCACGCGAGGCCAGCATGTGACGCAGTAACGAGCTAGCAGCACCACCTGCATGATGTAGTAGTGACCCAGCAGCACCACTCACGCGATGCAACAGCGACCTAGCAGCACTACCTGCACAACGCAGCAGTAGCTACTTAAACCTGTGCAACACAGCGAACCTAGCACCAACGTGATCCGAACTAACAAACCTTCACCAACTCCACCTTAAGTAAGCTTTAAATTTTTTTATTGTACAAATTTTGAGAAATTATTGTAGAATTTCAAATATATGTCGAATTATTATAGAAATTCTATATTATGAGTTTATGGGTTAGAAAATGTTGTGTATTGTTAGAAAAAATATTATAAAAATGAAATTATGTTGTAGAAAAATATTGTGTATTGTTAGAAAAATATAATGAGATTATGGTGTAAAATTGATCTGTATTGTTAGAAAAATATTATGAGATTATGGTGTAGAAAATGTTTTGTATTGCTAGGAAAATATTATACGATTATGGTCTAAAAATGTTCTGCATTGTTAGAAATTCTTCTGTATTGTAGAACTTTTTTATATGATATTAGAGTTTAGAACAAGCTGACAGGTTAGGTGGCATAATTATCTTATCTTGTTTAATTTTATATAGGATTATAGTGGAAAATGCTTTTGAATCTCTTAATTTGCCTTCGAATTTATCTGCAGAGTTAAAAAATGTTCAAGGTGAAACACGGAGTGACAAAAAAAGAAAACAGAGGGCTGTCTCTAATTGTTGGGACCATTTGACAAAGATAAACATCAGTGGGGTAGCGAAGGCAAAATGCAATCATTGTGTAGATGAAAAGAGGTGTGTTTGTCCAACCAAAAGGAAAAAACATTTCCAAAAACACTTCCATAGAAAATCATCCTCCAAAAAATCTCTCCGATATTTCAGGAAAAAGGATGCTTCCCAGTACAAAAAGAAAAAGCACAACCATTGCTTCATCTGCAAGAAATGCGGTCACTTTGCTCGAAATTGTCCTCACAAGTCTGCCAAAGTTGTTCGTCTCATACAACATCTCCAACATTCTTCACTGTTATCTGAGAACGAAGATGTCAAATCAAATTTTTCAGAACAATCAGAACAAGATGATCAGATTGCCTTCATTATTCCAGAATCTTCTGATTCTGATGATATTTTTGTCATTTATACAGTTCAAACTGGCAACCATGTTTCAACCATTCCTAGACCTTCTCTGAAAATGTCCATCCTTCATTCAAAATTTCATAAACCTGTTCATGTCATCGGATTTATTGACACTAGTGCAGATACCAGTATGATTGATCCTTCTATCCTTCCCTCTGATTGTTGGGAAAAACACTTGAAACTCTTCCGAGCAGTTAATGGAGAAACTTTTGAAACCACTTTGATTACCAAAAAACCCATTGGTATTCAATTATTTTCGAATTGCATAATTTGGAAAAATATTGTAGCATCCAAACTCCCATATAAAGAATTACTTATAGGTTTTGACATTCTTCATTTGGTTAAAAACTTATTCCTCACCAGTTCTGGAGTTCGCTACAAGCAAATGTTCTTGCCTTATATAGATACATTACGTCTGTATACACTTTCAAAAACACAATCTCCATACACTTTCAGAAACACCATCTCCATACAGTCATATTTCACAGAAGTTCCTAGAATTTTATCCAGAAAACCATTCCCAGTTCCACCATCCTTCACCTTTTTGGAAAAATGCACAATTCTTCATTCACCTTCCTTTCAAACTCAACGAAGACATAAACCCCACCAAAGCATCACACCCGGTTATGTCTCCTTCCGACCTCTTACTTGCTAAGCAAGAATGTTCTCAGTTGCTCCAGCAAGGAGCCTTCTATGTTGAAAAACGATTTGAATTAGTTCTTGGTAAAAAGAGGTTAGTTATTGATTACCAGCCACTTAATTATTTCCTTAAAGATGATAAGTTTCCCTTTCCAAAAATCCAAGCCTTGTTTGTCCATCTTCAAGGGCCTCGTATCTTCTCTAAGTTTGATTTAAAAGCTTGTTTTTTGCAACTTGGTATTTCACCAGTTGACCGTCACAAAACTGCCTTCTGCATCCCTGATGCCCATTATCAGTGGACTGTTATGCCTTTTGGTCTTAAGGTTGCTCCTTCATTATTTCAAAAAGCCATGACAAAAATCTTTAGTCCTATCCTTCATCATGCTTTGGTATCCATTGATGATATCTTATTATTTTCCTCTGATTATGAGAGCCACTAGAAGCTCCTTTTGGATTTCTTTCATGTTGTGTAGGAACACGGAATCATACTTTCTGAAAAGAAAAGCAACGTAGCAAAAGAATCAATTGACTTTCTTGGCATGGTGATTAAAGATGGCCACACAAGCCAGTTGCAACTGAATTATTAAAGTTTCCGGACACACATCTCAACAAAAATCAGATCCAACAATTCCTCAAGATTGTTAATTATGTCTGTGATTTCATCCCTAAAGTTGCAATCTACACAAGCCAGTTGTCCCGTATGCTCAGAAAACAATGCCCTCCATAGGGACCAGCACATACAGAAGCTGTCCAACAACTAAAGGTGATAGCCCAGTCACCTCCTCCTCTCCGAGTTCCCACAACTGGACAACGCATGCTACAGACCAATGCCAGTGATGATTACTAGAGTGCCATCCTTCTTGAAGAGATAAATGGTGTATGTCACTTATGTGCACATGCAAGCGGACAATTCAAAGACTCTGAAAAGAATTACCATGTGATCTATAAAGAGATTTTGGCGGTCAAGTATGGAATCAAAAAATTTAAATTTCATCTAATCAGCCATAAAAATAAGCTACTCCCTGACAAACAGCTGCTTAGCCTAAAAAATTTGTGTACTTTTCACGGATTAGACAAGATGCCAGAACAAGAAGCAGAAATGTTCACTGCAGTCTTCATCGTTCATAAACCTTACTTCCAGCACCCAGAAACAAGAGACTTCTGGACACAAGATATGGCCTATGAATGGAAAACTTATCCTCATCCTTATACCCTCATCCATGATACCTCTGTTACCTCTGTTCTCAAGTCATACCTAATGGAACTCAACAATGTTTAGCCACCTGCCACAAACATCCACCACACCTCTGTTGCACCTTCACACACCTTGGAAATTGTCCCAAAGACACAAACTTGTACTCTAGGTTCCAGTTCAAGTCCTCAAGGAATCCTTGTCATGGAACAACGTCCTAACTACACTAACGTCTTATTCCAAGACGCTTAGGATCCATGGGAAGATTTTCAGGCCCTTTTCCCTACTGAAAATTCCCCTTACACTGTCACCGACCCAGATCCTCCTGCTCCATCAGCCCCAAAAACGATAACTGACGCTGCTGAAGAAGCTTATCTGTAAGCTGAAGCATATCTTGATTAGAGACGGATCCGTCGTGCCAAACGCCAATATGAGAAAGAAACCGGCGATGTGTCTCCATCACACTACCCATCCATTCCATGATTGCAGACACATATGGGAATCTTTAGCTTTTACTTTTTTAAAGTTTGCTTTAATAATTAGACAAGGGTCCTGTCTTGTCTAAAGTATGTTCTATGCTTTTCCTTTTTCTAGTTTGGCGTGGTGTGCTTTAATAATTATGCTTTTGTAAAAGATAATGGACCCACCTTATCTCTCATTCCTCGAGATCTCTATATAAGGATCTCTCTATCCCTTTAGAAGGCATGAGTTAATTGAAAATAAAAATCAGTTTTCTTCACATCATGTTTCTCTAAACCTTTTTTCTCTCTTCTAGGAATCAAAGAAATTATTTGGGTTAATAATGATACACTCACATCTAATTTTTTAAATTGAGTATGCTCTGCACTTGCCTTAAGCCTAAGGATCCTGTGCATCAGAAAGGTCCTATTTTATCCTCCAAAATCAATTTTTAAAATGAAATTGTTTTCTCACAATGTTCACCCTCTTTAAAGGCCAAGAGTGCCGTGTTTTCGGGTGGTATCGTGAAAAACAATTTTCAAATATGATTTTCAGTTTTGGTATTTGATGGATAAGTGTATATCGGCTGGAAACTCATTGCAGGCTATTGGCCCTCTGTTACAGATCTGGTGTAACAACGCCACGTACAACTACCGACTGGTATCAGAGCCAATTCCTAGCGCAAAGGTGGTATCATTAGTAATGTCAAATAATATTGTTTGATTTCCTAGAGGAAGATTACCCAAATATGGAAACATCTTCATCTTCACTTTCAATTCCTTCATCGTCTTCATCTCATATCTCTTTTCCTCTACCCTCTCTCTTCCAAAATCATGTTCAAAACACATAGCCTCCAAAATTGAAAATCTTGTTGAATATTCCTATATTCCTGAGTCTACCCAAATCAATGAATCTCAGTTCCCCATCATGAGTCCTTATCATCTATACAAACAAAAAAACTTCTTTCACCAGAAGTATCCGCACCCTGATCTCCACCAAAAGGCAATTCCCAAAAGAATATATTCAGTCTTCTAGACTGGATCAGTGTGCTTTACAAGTCTCTCAAAGTGAGCAGTATGTCACTTTAGAAATACCCCCTGATCTCGTAGTAAACTGGAAATGAGATGGGTATACTGCTCACTTTCGAAATACCCCCTGATCTCGTAGTAAATTAGAAACGAGAGGGGTATACACATCTCCATCTTGGTGGTGTTAGATTGATTCTGACCCTCCATGGAAGAAAATGTTTACCTGTTACAGCCAGAATTGCTCTCTTAGACACCAGGTTCAAATAGTACCATCCTGACCACACTTCATGTTGGCAGTGTCTTGTTAACCTTTTACCCAAATTTCAACCTCTCCCTTGAGGATCCCAACCTTCTCACGACCCTTAAGGTCCAAATCCAGCTCCAAGGAGCAGAACAAACACCCACATCAAAGATAGCAACTCTTCATCACCAAATAGTGTATCGATTACAGAATCATGATACTAGCAGACACAGACACAATTCCAACCATCATCCAAATTCCCAAACAAATGCAGAAACAAGAATTGCTCAAACTTATGCCTCTTGAGTGGTTAACCAACTATGGGCATTTCCATCAAAACTCTGAACTAGTTCAAACAACAGAAGCCACGTTTGAAAGACGACAAAATGGCCAAGTCGAACTATCTTTTCAAACACCGAAAACCAAGCCTCTTTCAAACACTTCACAGCTTTCCTACACTACTATGATAACAACAGTTCAAACTGGTCAAGAAAAGAAACTCCCCATTCATGGTTTCTTATCAGAAGGGTATCCACTATATCCTGACTATATGGTCATTTTCTATGGGATGTTCCTGAAGCCTATATGTGCAATCCTCTGATCCAATAACATCTTGTAAATCCTTTCCTCCACAACCTTCACCAAATCTTAAACCTCCTGTCCATCCAATAAGATCATGCCTTATGTTTTCAAGTCAATCTTATGAGGAATCATTTCCTCCGCTTGAAAAACAGATAGACACACAAACCAGAGTTATCTCAAAACCTTATGTCCAATCCCCAATTACAGCCTCTGGGCAGTCTGAGAACCAAAACAGTATGAAGCTGTTTTAAATTAGTAAACCAAAAATGCCAATGCTCAGAATTAAACTCTTCAACAACTCGGTAAGAAAATTGATCGAGTTGCCAGTCAAGTCTCTCAGACTGAAACCAAAGTTGATTCAATCAGCAATCGTCTTGATCAGATGTACATCCATCCACAAGATCGTATCTCTGAGCTAGACACCGATCACAGACGAATGATCAACAACCACATCTGGGGTCCAGAGTCTAATACAAAAGAAGCAGAGATCATAAAGCTCAAAGCTGAATTGGCGTGAATTGATACTGAAAAGGCTTGTCCATCTCTTTTTACTCAAACACAAACCACACTAGTACCCCCTCCAATGTTTGAAACTTATGCACCTTTCTACACACCATCTAGACCTCAACAACTTGTTTACAATCAGTTCTTTGAATTCTCACACCTTCAAACAACTCCTCAACCAAAGCCATCTTCACCTAAAAAATCAAAATCCAAAGTCAAGATCTCAGAACCAAAGTTAAAGGGCACTTCATCTTCATCTGTTCCTCCGGTACCACTAGAAGATTCACCAAAACACATCTTCTGACTCCTCTGAGCCCGAAACAGTCTATGAGTCAAACCCATCAGAGTCCAACCCGTCATCCTCTTCCTCATCCACAAACTCAGTCAGAACCTCCACTGACTCTGAATCCGAATATGCTGACATTACAAGCATATTAATGGCCACCAAAACTGAAGGTCCAAGCACTTCAACTGCCACACCTATTGTTGAAGACAGTTCTTCTGATGTTGAAAATAAAGCATCTCCAACAGAACCAAAGCCATCAATGCCTCCACCAGTTTCTGATCACTCAACAAAGCCATCTTCAGCATCTTGGTTTACATTTGATGACATTTTCGGTATCAGAGCCACACCCAACGCCGAGGTGGTATCATTAGTAATTTGAATAATCTTATTTGATCTCCTAGAAGAGAATTCCCTCACCATGGAAACAAACACATCTTCAGCTTCTACATCATTTTCATCTCCTATTTCTCTTTCCTCTACTCTCTCTCTCCCTAAATCATGCTCTAAACACATAACCTCCAAAATCGAGAATCTTGTTGAATATTCGTATATTCCAGAATCTGCTCAAGTCACTGAGTCTCAGTTTCCCCTCATGAGTCCTTACAACCTCTACAAACAAAAGTCTTCTTTCACTAGAAGTATTCGCACTCTCATCTCCACTAAAAGACCACTTCCAAAAGAATATATTCAGTCTTCTAGATTGGATCAGTGTGCCTTACAAGCCTCTCAGAGTGAACAATATGTCACTATGGAGATACCTTCCGATCTCGTCGCCAACTGGAAACGCGAAGGCTACACCCACCTCCATCTTGGTGGTGTACGGTTAATTCTCACTCTCCATGGTCGAAAAGGCTTACCTGTGACAGCTAGGATTGCTCTCCTAGATACCAGGTTCAAGGAGTACCAACATGCAGTTATAGGAACTGTTTTAACAACACTTCATGCTGGCAGTGTCCTCTTAACCTTTTACCCCAATTTCAACCTTTCTCTAGAGGATCCCAACCTTCCAACTACCCTTAAAGTCCAGATCCAGCTCCAAGGAGCAGAGCAAACACCTACATCCAAGATTGCAACCCTCCATCACCAAATAGTGTATCGATTACAAAATCATGCACTAGATCTCCCTACACCATATACAACTTCAGATGCTTTGATGATATTGGCAGATACAGACACCATCCCAACTATCATCCAAATTCCCAAACAAATCCCAAAACAAGATCTGCTCAAACTTATGCCTCTTGAATGGCTAACCAACTATGAGCACAGAAGCTACATTTACCAGATGTCCAAATGGCCAAGTCCAACTGTCTTTTCAAACTCCTGACACTCAACCCATTTCCGACAGTCCACAGATCTCTTATACTGCTATGATTACAGCAGTTCAAACTGGTCAAGAAAAGAATCTTCCGATTCATGGTTTTTCATCCGAAGGGTATCCAGTATATCCTGGTAAACTTAATGGTCATTTCCTATGGGATGTTCCTGAAGCCCACATGTGCAATCCAGATTGTCCTTGTTTGGATGATACGGATGTTGATGAAGAATTGGAAGTCATGCGGAGAAAGAAAAAGAAAAAGAAAAAAATCTTCTTATCCTCCACCATCTTGCAAATCCTTTCCTCCACAACCTCCACTGGATCCAAAACCTCCTATACACCCTATCAGGTCTTGCCTTATGTTTTCAAGTCATTCCTATGACGAGTCTTTTCCCCCTCTTGAAAAACAAACAGATCCACAAACCCGTATTACCTCAAAACCTTTTGTCCAAACTCCGGTTACAGCCTCTGGGCAACCTGAAGAACCAAAACAATATGAAGCTGTCTTGAATTGGCAAACCAAAAATGCCAATGCTCAAAACCATTCTCTCCAACAACTCGGTAAGAAAATTGACCGGGTTGCCACTCAAGTCTCCCAGACTGAAACCAAAGTTGATTCCATCAGCAGTCGTCTAGATCAGATGTATATCCATCTCCAAGACCGAATTTCTGACTTAGACACCGATCTCAGACGAATGATTTCTAATCATATCTGGGGTCCAGAGTTTAATCAAAAAGAAGCAGAGATCAGAAAACTCAAAGCTGAATTATCCAGAATTGATGCTGAAAAGATTCGACCTTCTCTTTTTACCCAATCTCAACCTACACCAGTATCGCCTCCAATCTTTGACTCCTTTGTACCTTTCTATACACCATCCCGACCTCAACAACCTGTTTATAATCAGCCCTTTGGTTTCTCTCACCTTCAACCAACTCCACAACTATCTTCACCCAAAAAACCACGTTCTAACGTCAAAATCTCTGAACCACGTCCCAAGGTCACATCCTCTCCCTCTACTTCCACAATACCTCCAGAAGAACCACCACAAGCCCCTCTTAAGAAAGATAAAGGCCCAATGGATCAATATCATTTTCGTATTGTCCAGCCTCAACCTTCAGATTCCTCTGACTCTTCTGAGCCTGAATCACAAACTTCGTCATCCTCCTCTTATGACTCATCCAATGCCTCCACTGATTCTGAGTCTGAATATGCTGACATTACAGGCATATTAATGGCCACTGAAACTGCGGATCCAAGTGGCTCTACTTCAACACCCATTGTAGAGGACAACCCTTCTGACCAAGCTTCTCAAACAGAACCAGTACCACCACCACCAGTCCATGAACACTCGACTAAACCATCTTCAGCATCTTGGTTTACATTTGATGACATTCCTCGTCACAAATGGGCAGCTCGACTTCAAGAATTTGCTGCTTGGATTGATCTCCAAAGTACCAAGCCCAATGCTCAGTCTCAAGCCGTTCTTCGTGAATTCATGGCCCGTTCCACGGGTTCTTTACGAGACTGGCTAGAAAGCTTAGGAGAATATCGACAGCTCCAATTTATGGAAGCTCCGGTTAGTACAGCCCTCAGTATTATTCATGAGCAATTCCTCGGTGAAAAAACCGCTTCTACTGAAGCTGACAGAAAAGAATACCATCAGATGAAATGCTGCTCTCTTAAAAAACATCTTTTGGATGCTCATTACAAAAGAATGAGTATTCTCTTCTACAAGCTCAATGGGTTCAATGAACCATCTCTTAAACATGTCTTCATTGCCTCTCTTCCTTCTGAGCTCCAACCTGATCTTCAAAGAAAACTCACAGCAACAAATATGAACATAGCTGATATTTCTCTGGGAAAGATTTTCCAAATGGCCTTGTTATCTCTTGATAAGATCTGTGAACAGAAAGAGTTCTTCAAAGATCTCATGGAAGACAAAAAACCCTTCTCTGAAGCTTGTCGAAAACCTCACCTCAAGATGGAGTGTAAAGATGACAAGAAGTGTACTTGCTCACCCAAAAAGAAAAAACACTTTCAGAAACACTTCCACAAAAAATCCTCCTCCAAAAAACCTTTCCGGTATTTTCGAAAGAAAGATGTTTCTCAATACCGAAAGAAAAAATCCAACCGTTGTTTCATTTGCAAGAAACGCGGTCACTTTGCCCGCAATTGTCCCAACAAATCAGCCAAGGCTGTTCGTCTTATCCAACATCTTGAACACTCTTCCTTGTTATCTGAGAATGAGGATGTTGAATCCAATTTTTCAGAACAATCCATACAAGATGACCAAACTGCCTTCCTCATTGCCGAGTCTTCTAACTCTGACTCTGAAGATATTTCAGTCATCTCCACCGTTCAGACTGTTAATCATGTTTCCACAATCCCTCGTCCTTCTCTCAAGATGTCCATTCTTCCTTCCAAATTCCATAAACATGTTCCTGTTATTGGGTTTATTGACACTGGTGCAGATACCAGTATGATTGATCCTTATGTTCTTCCCTCAACCTATTGGGAACCTCACTCCAAACTTTTCAGAGCTGTTAATGGTGAAACCTTTGAAACCACCTTGATTACCAAAAAACCCATTGGTATTCAATTCTTTCCGAATTGCATAATTTGGAAAAAGATTGTAGCTTCCAAACTCCCTGATAAAGACTTGCTCATAGGTTTTGACATTCTTCATCTAGTTAAGAACCTATTCCTCACTAGTTCTGGAGTTCGCTACAAACAGATGTTCATGCCTTATACAGATACCCTACGTCTGTATACACTCTCTGAAACACCATCTCCATATAGTCACATCTCACAAAAGTTCTTAGCCTACTGTCCCGAAAACCATTCCCAATTCCATCATCCTTCACCTCTTTGGAAAAATGAACAATTTTTCATTCACCTACCTTTCAAACTCAACGAAGACATTAACCCCACCAAAGCCTCACACCCGGGTATGTCTCCTTCAGACCTCTTGCTTGCTAAACAAGAATGTTCTCAGTTACTTCAACAAGGTCTTATTGAGCCTACTGATTCAGATTGGGCTTGTCAAGCCTTTTATGTTGAAAAACGTTCTGAATTAGTTCGTGGCAAAAAGAGATTAGTGATTGACTACCAGCCACTTAATTCCTTTCTTAAAGATGATAAGTTTCCCCTTCCAAAAATTCAAACCTTGTTTGTCCATCTCCAAGGGGCCCGTCTCTTCTCTAAGTTTGATTTAAAAGCTGGTTTTTGGCAACTTGGTATTTCACCAAGTGATCGTCACAAAACTGCCTTCTGCATCCCTGATGCCCATTACCAATGGACAGTCATGCCTTTTGGTCTCAAAGTCGCTCCTTCCTTATTTCAAAAAGCCATGACGAAAATCTTCAGTCCTATTCTCCATCATGCTTTGGTCTACATTGATGATATTTTGTTGTTTTCTTCTGACCATGAGAGCCACCAGAAGCTCCTTTTGGATTTCTTTCATATTGTGCAGGCACATGGCATCATGCTTTCCGAAAAGAAAAGCAGCATAGGCAAGGAATCTATTGACTTTCTTGGCATGGTGATTAAAGATGGCCAGTATCAGCCTGGTCCCCACATTGCAGTTGAATTATTAAAGTTTCCAGACGCCAATCTCAATCGAAAGCAGATACAACAATTTCTTGGGATTGTCAACTATGTCCGTGACTTTATCCCCAAAGTTGCGGTTCACACCAGCCAGCTGTCCCGCATGCTCAAAAAACAGTGCCCTCCATGGGGCCCAGCTCAGACAGAAGCTGTCAAGCAACTAAAGGTGATAGCTCAATCACCTCCTCCACTCCGAATTCCCACACATGGACAACGCATCCTCCAAACTGATGCCAGCGATGATTATTGGAGTGTTATTCTTCTTGAAGACATTGATGGCGTGCGTCATTTCTGTGCACATGCAAGCGGCCAATTCAAAGACTCTGAAAAGAACTACCATGTGATCTACAAGGAAATTCTAGCAGTCAAATATGGGATTAAAAAGTTTGAATTTCATCTCATCAGCCACAAATTCCTCATCAACATGGATAATTCTTCTTTTCCCCGAATCTTTGACTTCAAGAACAAATTGCTACCTGACAAGCAATTACTCAGCCTCAAAACTTGGTTTGCTAAGTATGATTTCACTGTTCAACATATCAAAGGCAACCAAAACCTCATTCCAGACTTCCTCACCCGTCCATCTATAAATAAACCTGCCCTCATTTCTTCGATTCACACCATTCCAGTTATAGCCATGAATCGCCAGCTTCCCTTCAAGGCTCTTAACCAAAGAAATTTCCCCATGAACATTTCTTTCCAATCAGCCTCTCAATTACAAGATTTTGCAAAGAAGTTTCTCTATCGGTATTTCTTTAATGTCCAAACTAAAAACCCTGACCGATTTCCTAACCTTTGCATGGAACACTTATTTCTCACAGGCCTCACTCTGTCCTCCCTCACAATCTCCGAAGATGAGCTTTGGTACATGTGGTGTCTCACCACCTTGTATGCTACAAAGCTAGTTTTTCCCATTAAACCAGTCCTGACTCACCTTACCACTCCAGAGTTCTCCCCAGACCTCTTATGGACTCTCTTTGAATGGTATTCTCCCCTCACTTGGTGGCGCCAGCAACTCCAACAATTGTCTACCTTTCACGGCCTAGACAAAATGCCCGAACAAGAAGCCAACATGTGGACCACAGCTTTCATTGTCCACAGGCCATATTTTCAACATCCAGAAACAAGAGATTACTGGACCCAGGACATGGCATATGAATGGAAAACTTACTCTCATCCATATACCTTCATCCATGATACCACAGTTACTTCAGCCCTCAAAGCCTACCTCGTGGAACTCAACAATGTTCCTCCACCTGCTACAAATATTCACCACACCTCCATTGGACCATCACACACCCTTGAAATCATCCCAAAAACACAAGGCTGTACTCCAGGCTCAAGTTCAAGTCCTAAGGGCATTCTTGTTATGGAACAACGTCCTGACTACACAAATGTCTTATTCCAAGACGCTCAGGACCCATGGGAAGACTTTCAGTCTCTCCTCCCTGCTGATACTCCTCATTCTTCTTTCCAAGCCATATCTGAAGCTGATGAAGACAAGTTTCTACAAGCCGAGGAGTATCTTGACAAGCGACAACGACGTCGACACAAGCGACAATATGAAAAGGACACAGGAGACGTGTCACCAAGGCGTTATCCGTCCACACCATAATATCACTTTGTCGCTTTCCCTCCACTTTTCATGCAACACATGTGTTCAAAGTCTATGTCGGTCTACTTTATTTTTAGTCTTTCTAGGCATGCTTTGTCTTAATAAAAGTCTCTGTCGGCATGCTTTCCCTTTATTAAGAGTCTATGTCGGTATACTTGACTCTTGTCAAGAGTCCATGAAAGTATGCTATGCTTTGCTTTCCCTTTCGTGCTTGTCTTTTGTAAAAGTCATGATTGGCTTACTTTCCAAAAAAGTGTGCTACGTGTCATGATCATTCGAGAGGTCCTGTTCTCAATGATCCTCTATATCAAGCACCTTTGGTCTCAGTTGTAAGGGAGCCAATTTTGGAAAATAAAAGCTTAAGTTTCTTAAACATGTTTCCCTAAATCTCTCTCTCTCTTCTAGGGTTCAAAGAAATTAGTTAAGTTACAACTGATACGCTCACCTCCATTTCAAATCTGAGTATGCTCTGCACTTGCCTCGCTTGAGGATCCTGTGCATCAGAAAGGTCCTGTTTTATCCCCCAAAACCGATTTTTATCCAACAAAATTGTTTTCTCACAACGTTCACCCTTTTTAAAGGCCATGAGTGCCGTGTTCTCGGGTGGTATCGTGAAAAACCCTTTTTAAGTAAATGAATTTCGGATTTGGTATTTGGGAGATAAGTGTATATCGGCTGAAACAACGCCACGTACAACACAACCCACAGATCTATGACAGATCAAAGTCTTTCCTTAGGGCCAGTAGCTCGCAAGTTCTGGTTTCCAGCCGATATACACTTATCCATCAAGTACCAAATTCAAAAATCATATTGAAAATAGTTTTTCATGATACCACCCGAAAACACGGCACTCACGGCCTTAAAGAGGGTGAACGTTGTGAGAAAACAATTTTGTTTTACAAAAATCGGTTTTGGAGGATAAAAACAGAACCTTTCTGATGCACAAGATCCTTAGGCTTAAGGCAAGTACAGAGCATACTCAGTATTGAAATTAGAGGTGAACGTATCCTTATTATTCCAAACAATTTTCTTAACTCCTAGAAGATAAAAAGAGTTTAGAGAAACATGATATAAGAAAACTGGATTTTATTTCTGATTAACTCCTGCCTTACAAAAGGGAAGAGAGATCCTTATATAGAGATCTCGATGAGGAAAGAGATAAAGTAGGACCCTTATCTTTTACAAAAGGAGAAACATAATTATGAAAGCATTAAAGCACTAAAGCACACCAAGCTAAACTAGAAAAGCAAAAGCAAACTTTAGACAAGACAGGACCCTTGTCTAATTATTAAAGCAAACTTTAATAAAGCAAAAGCTAAAGATTCCCATGCGTGTTGGCAATCATGGAGTGGATGGCTAATGTGATGAAGACACATTGCCAGTTTCTTTTTCATATTAGCGATTGGCACGACGGATATATCTCTGATCAAGATAAGCCTCAGTTTGCAAATATTTGTCTTCATCTGCGTCGGCATTTTGGATGTGGAAAGACCAGGGGAGTCTAGATTGGTGACAGTGTATGGGGTATCTTCAGTGGGAATGAGAGACTGAAAATCTTCCTAGGGATCCTGAGCGTCTTGGAATAAGACATTAGTGTAATTATGATATTGTTCCATGACAAGGATTCCATGTGGACTTGAACTCGAACCTGGAGTACAGGTCTGTGTCTTTGGAACTATTTCCAAGCTGTGTGACGGTCCGACAGAGGTGTGGTGTATGTTTGTGGTAGGTAGTTGAACATTGTTGAGTTCCATGAGATAAGCTCGAAGAATATATGTGACTGATGTATCATAGATGAGAGGATAAGGATAGGGATAAGTTTTCCATTCATAAGCCACGTCTTGAGTCCAGAAGTCTCTGGCTTTTGGGTTTAGAAATATGGCCGGGGAACAATGAAAACTGTGGTGAACATGTTTGCTTCATGTTCTGGCACCTATTTAATCTGTGAAAAGTACACAGATTCTGGAGTTGTTTACGCCACCATGTGAGGGGTGAATACCATTCTAGGAGAGTCCATAAAAGGTCAGAGGAAAACGCAGGAGTGGTGATGTGGCGGATGACTGGTTTAATAGGGAATACTAGCTTTATAGCATACAAGGTTGTGAGACACCACATATACCATAACTCGTCTTCTGAGATGAATAGGTGAGACATGGTGAGACATGTGAGAAACAAATTTTCCATACAGAGAGTAGGAAAACGATCAGGAGTCTTATTGTGGACATTGAAGAAATATCAGTAAAGGAATTTCTTTGCAAAGTCTTGGATTTGGTAGGCTGAAGAAAAGGGAATGGTCATGCGAAAATATCTTTAGTTGAGAGCTTTGAAAGGAAGTTGTCGATTCATGGCTATGACCGGGATGATATAAGTTGAAGAGAGGAGTAAGGGTTTATTTATAGCCGGGTGTGTAAGGAAGTCTGGGATGAGGTTCTGTTTACCTTTGATGCGCTGGAAAATAAAGTCATATTTGGAGAACCAAGTTTTGAGGTTGAGCAATTGCTTGTCAGGAAGCAACTTGTTCTTGAAATCAAAGATTCTAGGAAAAAAGGAATTGTCCATGTTGATAAGGAATTTGTGGCTGATTAGATGAAATTCAAACTTTTTTATTCCATACTTTACCGCCAAAATCTCTTTGTAGATCACATGGTAGTTCTTTTCAGAGTCCACTTGCATAAGCACAGAAATGATCCAAACCATCTATCCTTTCTGTTAACATATATGTTTCCATAATGTTGATTTTAATGATAACAAACAAGATTAAGAATGATTAATATTTTAAGCTCAAATTATTTTCTTTTTAAATAAATCATTATTTTCACATTATAAAGGTTTCATATTTAATGGAAAAATGATGTTATGGAATTAAAGTGTTTTGGACTAAAATGAATGTATTTTAAAATCTTTGATATTGTTTTTGAATTTCAGATTTGGACCTATTTGAAACTATTTAAATATTTTGGGTCATTCTATAATTTCACATAGTTTGGGTGAAATCATAATTTTAGAAAGTTTTGGGATTGATAAAGCATTATTTAAAATTCTAAAATTGGACCTATTTGTAAACTTTCATAACGTTTTGGGGTCAAACTGTAAAATTGGAAAATATTTCAGTGTAGCAGTTACTGTAGCAAGCGGCTAACCGGATCCTGACAAACGGAAGTCCGGATTTTAGGCAGAATCTATCCGAATTGAAAGCGGCTAACCGGATCCTGACAAACGGAAATCCGGTTGTTGGGCAGTAAGCTTTTGAGCATAAGCGACAATCCGGATTTGACAAAGCGGCATACCGGATGTTCAGAAATTCAAAGTTGTGGCTGTAACTGTAACATTAAGCAGCTAACCGGATGTCCATAACCGGCAATCCGGTTACGACCAAAATGTGCATAACGGCTAGTTTTTGAGCTCAAACTATATAAACTCAAAACCAATTCATTTTTGGTAATCTAAGCAAGCATAAACAAGTGCACACAACTTATATTGAGCTTCAAATTCGAAAATCATCATAGATTAAATCTTCATTGAGCTATCATTTGTATATCCACTCTTAAAGAGAGTTTCATTGTTGTAATTTTCATTTCTCATCAAATTGTGAGTGTACAAGTGTGAGAAACACTTGGGGTGAAGAGATTGGGGAGATAATCTCTTGATTGTAAAGGTTCATTGACACCTTGGAAGTCAATTGTAAAAGCTTGAAGCCTTGGGAGGCTTGGATAGTGAAATCCTCAAGCGGGTGAGCTAGGAGGCGTGGACGTAGGCGGGGATTGCCGAACCACGTAAAAATCCTTGTGTTTGTTTTTCTCTTCCCTTACTCTTTTAATATTGTGCATGATTGAATTTATTGTTTTCAATTTGATTAAGGCAATAGATTAAATTGTTGTGTGGTTTGCTTAACTTAAATTTTAAAATCCCAATTCACCCCCCTCTTGGGTTGCCTAGTTAGTATTTCATTTGGTATCAGAGCGAGGTGCTCTTGTGTAGACTTAACCGTTTAGAGTTAAAGATTCATGGCAACCCATAGTAGTTCAACTTTCATGGAAGGCCAATCCACCACTAGACCTCCATTCTTTGATGGTAATGACTATCCTTATTGGAAAACTAGGATGAGAGTGTTTTTACAAGCCTTAGATTATGAAATGTGTGAAATAGTTTGTGATGGTTCATTCATTCCTAGGAAGAATGTTTTAAGTGAGTTGGATAAGAAAAATTTGTCTTTAAATTCCAAGGCTATGAATGCTTTATTTTGTGCCTTAGATAAAAAGGAATTTCATAGAGTTTCAAATTGTTCTAATGCTTATGAAATTTGGAGAAAACTTGAAATTGTGTATGAGGAGACTACAAACGAGGAGGAATTTCATGAAGTGTCGAATTTGGCACTTATGGCAATTAGAGATGAATCGGATGATGAACTTGATGAGGTAAATGATCTTCCTACTTATGATGAATTACATGATGCGTTTAAAGAATTGTATGATGAGTGGATGAAAATTGGTAAAAAGAATGCATGTTTTAAATAGAAAATGGTAGAGCTCACAAATGAAAATGAAACTCTAAGTGCAAAGATTATATGCCTAGAATTAGAGAATAAAGCATTGCATGATAGAGTTACATTATCAAATGAGAGACCTAGCACTTCACATGAGCATCTAGAATCATATATAGATGACTTGAAAAATGAAAATGATTCATTAAATGAAAAGATTAAAGGACTAGAGTTAGATAATAAAATGTTGCATGATAGAATTGCATCATTTAAAGGTAAACAAAGTACTTCATATGAGCATGAGAAATCACATGGTGATGAATTAATGAAAGAAAATGAAGTGCTTAAGAAGAAGAGCAATGAGCTAAATCAAATTGTGTTAAAATTCACAAATGGACAAAAGTATTATAAGAATTACTTTGAGAAGAGTACCTCCACTAACAATCAAGTTGTATGCCAATTAAAAGAAATGCGTATTATGAAGCAAAATATATTTGGATTCCAAAAGGAATCATTGCTAACATTCAAGGACCCAGAGTATTTGGGTACCAAAGCACACAACTTGAATATTTTTGTGTAGGTACCACAAACAAGGAATGGTGGAGAGTTCCTTGATGAAGCTTATGAGGATAATCGCTTGATCATGGTCTAAGCAAAAATGATGAGTAAGATTGATTTAATTATTTTGATAACAATTATTGCCTTATTGATTATAAGTGATGGTCTTTTAATCTTAGTAAATATTTCATATTTTATCATAACATTAAGTGCATTAACATGATGTGGATAAGTTTATCTTGGCTATTTACTATATTGAATGGATCATGATAAATGGATAGTAGATTGAATTTGTGAAAGTATACTTGTATATTTACATGATCGAAATATCATTGTGTATAACATTGAGTGCTTTATCATGATGCATGGTTATATATATATGATGATAACTTGTCAACTCATCATGATGGATTTGTTTGATTTTAATGATTATGTAATGCCTAAGCATGATAAATAAGCGATATGCTTTAATTCTCAATCTTTGAATGCTTACATATTTCATGATTGTGTGATGTATATGCATGATAGATGCGTTATATGTTATTTCTTGTATTAGAAGTGATCATGGTGGAGAATTTGAAAATCATGCATTTGAGATTTTTTTTGTAATGATTTTGTCATTGAGCCACTTCTGCTGTCAGTGAGTCATCGTACCCTCTCATCAGTCCTTACCAACTGTACAAACGACCCAGTTTCTTTACCCGCAGTATCCAAACCCTTATCTCTACCAGACGGCCTCACCCTGAAGAATATATTCAGTCTTCTCGACTGGATCAATGTGCTCTTCAAGCCACTTCTGCTGAACAATATGTCACTCTGGAGATTCCCTCAGAATTGATTTCCAACTGGAAACGAGAACGTTATACCCATCTCCATCTTGGAGGAATCCGTTTAATCCTTACTCTTCATGGGAGAAAATGATTACCAGTCACAGCTCGCCTTGCCCTCCTTGATACTCGATTCAAACAGTACCAAGATGTTGTTATTGGCACTGTCCTCACTACCCTTCATGCAGGAAGTGTCTTACTCACTTTCTATCCTAACTTCAACCTTTCTTTTCAAAATACAAATTTGCCCACAACCTTGAAAGTCCAAGTCTAGATCCAAGGTGCAGAACAAATCTCCTCTGCCAAAATTGCCACTCTCCATCATCAACTGGTCTATAGGCTTCAAAATCATGCCTTAGATCTACCCACTCCTGAACATCACTCTGACACCCTCATGGTCTTAGCTGAATCTGACCAGATCCCAACAATCATCCAGATCCCAAGACAAATTCCTCGTCATGAGCTCATCAAGCTTATGCCTCTTGAATGGATCTCCAACTATGAACAGTTCCATACCAATATAGCCCCAATTCAGACATCTGAAAGTATGTTTGAACGACGGCCAGATGGAACAGTCAGAATGACTTTCAAACCACCTCTCAGTGCTCCACAAGGGCCTCCTCGGCTCTCCTTCACCTACTCTTCAATGATCACAGCTGTGCAGACAGCTCAAGAAGATCTGCCCATTACAGGGTTCAATTCTGAAGGCTACCCTGTTTATCCAGCAAAGTTAAATGGTCATTTCCTATGGGATGCCCCTGGCTCAGGCATGTGTGACCCAAATTGTCCCTGCTAGGATGATTGGGAAGAAGACGATGATTATTCCAGGAAAAGGACACCTAAAAAGAAAAAACCTCCAATCTCCTGTCACCACAATGACCCCAAACCACCACAAGATCCTCCACCTCCACCAGCTCCATTACCCTTTTACAAAAAGGAACTCAAATGGATTGCAAAACATTGCAAATCCGAGATTCCCTCACCAATCCCAACTCCAACACCACCACTGAGCTGTATGATGTTTTCATCTACCTCTTCAGACTACTCTTCTTCCTTTCCCCCTTTAGAAACCCACACAGATTCTCAACGGAATGTTGTGTCTAAACCTTTTATCCCTTCAGCCATCACCTCTACAGGACACCTTGAACCACCCAAACCTTTTGAATCAGTCCTCAACTGGCAAACCCAAAATGCCAGAGCACAGAATGATACTCTGTTGAATATCAATTCAAAAGTTGAAAAAATCAGTTTACGAACTGAGAAGCTTGAGACAAAGGTTGATTCCATCACTGCACAAATGCAGCAGATCCATCAAAATCTTCAGTCCAGAATTGCTCAACTCGATTCTGAGTTACGAACCATGCTTGCTCAAAGCTATTATGGCCCGGAATTTGACCAGAGGGAAAGAGAGATCAGACGCTTGAAAGCTGAGCTTGACCAGATTGAATTAGAAAAACAACGACCTACTCTTTTTACCACCTCACCGCATATCCATTCCATAGGCCCAACTTATCATCCTTTTGCCTCCATGCTTTCCCCTATCCGACAGTATGAACCTTCCAAGTTATTTGGTATGACTCATACTCTTTTTCGAGACAATCCATTGCCACCTCAACCTAAACCTAAACCAAAGCCTAAACCTCAACCATGCCCAGTCACCATTCACCAACTTGCTGTTTCCATTCCTGACCACCAATCCCCTGGTTATACACCAGCATCACCATCAGCACATCCACCTCCACCTCCTTCTCAATCTCCTACCCAATCCAAGGATAAACAACCCATACATCAGTTCAGTGCCCACACAGTTGATCATACATCTACTACAGATGATCAAACTTCTGATTCAAATCTAGCTGTTTCAGATAGCCATACTGAGACAGATACAGAATCCTCAGCATCCACCAGTGACTCTGAAAAGTCCTATGCTGATATCACCAAAATTCTGATGGCTCAGCTTGATCAACCTGATCAAGGCCAAACCTCCCACACAAAACCATATGTTGACATTCCCTCTGAAGTTGACGAGAAAATGCCTGAATTCTATGCCTCAAACCAACCTCCTCCAGCCCAAGCCCAGACTGGTCCAACAGGTCCAAAATCGTCAAATGGTCCATGGTTCACATTTGATGATCTCCCATCTTCTAGATGGCGTGAGCGCCTCAATGAAATGTCTGCCTGACTTGACTTACAAATGTTAAGGCCAAGAGCCACAACTCAATCAGTCCTTAGAGAATTTGCTACTCGTTTTACGGGTGCCCTAAGAGATTGGTTTGATTCTTTAGGCCACTACCGACAATTGCAGTTTGTCCAATTGCCAGAAGTCTCAAGTACCCTTGCGGTTATCCATGATCAATTCCTTGGAGACCCCTCTGCAGTTTTTGAAGCTGCACGACGAGACTATCTCAACATGCAATGCTGTTCACTCAATGCTAAGGATCTTGACTTCCATTATAAAAGAATGTCCCCGCTGTTCTATAAGCTTAATGGATTCAATGAGCCAACATTAAAGCATGTTTTTCTGGCTTCCCTTCCTGATGAACTCCAACCAGACATACAGAGAACCATTTCGGAGTGCCTGCAAAAAGCCTTATTTGCAGATTAAGTGCAAACAGAAGAAGGATTGTGATTGCAGTCCTAAAAAGAAAAGGCATTTTCAGAAATTCAAAAATCCGGAATTTTCATCCAAACTCAAATCCAGAAGGTCCAGAAAGCCCTACAGATTCTTTAGAAAGAAGTCATCTTTATCCAGAGAATTTAAACGGAGAAAATCCAGCAGATGTTTCATTTGCAAGAGAAAAGGACATTGTGCCAAGGATTGTCCTAACAAAAGGGAAAAATCTATCAGGCTAGTTGAGCATCAATTTTCATCACCTAGGACTCCACAACAAAATAGAGTTGTAGAGAGAAAGAATAGGTCTATTCAAAAAAATGGCTATGACCACATTGATTAGATATCATCTCAATAATACTCCCTATGAGCTTTGGAAAGATAGAAAACCCAACATTGGTTATTTCAATTTTTTTTTGGATGCAAATATTTTATTTTGAACACAAAAAATAACATTGGCAAATTTGATCCAAAATCTGATGTTGGTATTTTTCTTGGCTATTAAAACACAAGCAAAACTTATAGAGTGTATAACAAAAGAACTTTGATTGTGGAACAATTTATACATGTTACATTTGATGAGTCTAATTCTTCCTCTACGGAGAAAGTCGTTGTTGATGATAATGCAGAAGAAGAACAACAAGAAGAAGCATCAAATGACAACCAAAAAGATGCACCACATGGAAATCAAGAGGAACATCATGAAGAAACAAATGTAGAGCAAAATGAAGGTAATTCCCAAACACTCCCCAAAGAGTGGAGGTATGTTTCTTCTCACCCTAAAGACTTAATCTTAGGAGATCCATCACAAGATGTAATTACTAGATCATCATTTAGAAATATATGTAAGTATTTGTAATAATGGATTTGATCACTTGTTATTTAACTCATAATTATGGCTTTTCTTAATAGTTATGTTGATTTTGATGATCTACATATTGCCATATGTTGATTTTGATGATCCACATATTGTCATTATGTACTTATACTTTACTTAAGTTTTGATGATAAAGAATGTGCATTGATGATTACATTGTATTTGATGAAGCTTTGATCTTATACTTTACTATGATTAGTGAATGAATACATTTTTTTTACTTTATCGATGTATTGTTGAATATGTCTTACTTGTTTTAAATGATATCGAAAAAGGGAAAAATACAAATACTTCGAGAATTTTAAGCATATAAGATTTTTTAAGTTATATTGAAATGTCACATTAGATCTTTGATGAGTTTAGTTGTCTTGATTTATAAAATGTGATTGGTAATTATGCAGCTTGGATAGTTGATAATATGCATGCCAATTTGGTAAAGAAATCAAAACCTCTTTACGAAGAGCAATTTTCAAAAATTCGGCATAAACTTGGGATGATTTGATTTCTTGATGATTTTGATGATTGATGATTATATGTGCGCTGCTTGATGAATTGAAGGAGTTGTTGGTTTGTTATAATTGTTTAAACTTATATGGAAGTGTTTTTAACCATGTTGTGAATTTGAGGATTTGTTCATTTTTAAGGGGAGACTCTGTCGAAATTTTTGTTCGCACAAAATGGGTAATATCTTCATCGAATTATTTTTTATGATCTTGTTTCGATTGCATCTATCTATCTTTTCTTTTTTATGATGAAGGGGGAGATAAATATGATATATTTTTGGATAAAATCATTTTGGTTAAAATTTTAAATTGGCCATATATTTAGGGGGAGCATATAATATGATTTTGGATAATATGCATTTTGAACTTTTTTGTTGTCCATAGGGGGAGACAAAGTAATATATCATTTTGATGTTATCAAAAAGAGGAGAATAATATGGACTTTTGAATATTGTTTTGATGATTAATATGTGATTATGGTGATGATTTTGAGATATGATGATGATTTGATTTCATGGGTGTTTTATATGATAAATTTATGTTATGAGTTGTTGATTTGGTAATTGATAGAATAATGGTTCATGATATTTTGGTGTGATGATTTGTGTATGGAGTTGGCTTGTATCATGATTTATAATAATTTGGGAGTAATATTACTAAACTTGTATTTGAGGTAATGCTTGTTGTTAGGGGGAGAATGTGTTGAAATTTCTACTCGGACAAACATGAGTAATGAATTTGCTACTCTTATTCTTTTCCTTTAAGTTTTCTTTTTGATGATGAAGGGGGAGAAGAATACATGTTTTTAAATTTATAAAAAATTACTACTCTTTTTCTTTGCCAATTAAGTTTTCTTTTTTATGATGAAGGGGGAGAAAATTCCATGTATTTAAATATGTTAATTTAGCTCATTGGCAAATTGTAAGAGAAAATTATATTTAGGGGGAGCAATTTGTCGAATCATTCTTTAAATACATGAAATGTTTGTCATCATCAAAAAGGGGGAGATTGTTAACATATATGTTTCCATAATGTTGATTTTGATGATAACAAACAAGATTAAGAATGATTAATATTTTAAGCTCAATTTATTTTTTTTAAATAAATCATTATTTTCACATTATAAAGGTTTCATATTTAATGGAAAAATGATGTTATGGAATTAAAGTGTTTTGGACTAAAATGAATGTATTTTAAAACCTTTGATATTGTTTTTGAATTTCGGATTTGGACCTATTTGAAACTATTTAAATATTTTGGGTCATTCTATAATTTCACATAATTTGGGTGAAATCATAATTTCAGAAAGTTTTGGGATTGACAAAGCATTATTTAAAATTCTGAAATTGGACCTATTTGCAAACTTTCATAACATTTTGGGCCATAATATAGTTTTATAAAGTTTTGGGGTCAAACTATAAAATTAGAAAATATTTCAGTGTAGCAGTTACTGTAGCAAGCGGCTAACCGGATCCTGACAAACGGAAGTCCGGATTTTAGGCAGAATCTATCCGAATTGAAAGCGGCTAACCGGATCCTGACAAACGGAAATCCGGTTGTTGGGCAGTAAACTTCTGAGCATAAGCGGCAATCTGGATTTGACAAAGCAGCATACCAGATGTTCAGAAATTCAAAATTGTGGCTGTAACGGTAACATTAAGCGGCTAACCGGATGTCCATAACCGGCAATCCGGTTACGACCAAAATGTGCATAACGACTAGTTTTTGAGCTCAAACTATATAAACTCAAAACCAATTCATTTTTGGTAATCTAAGCAAGCATAAACAAGTGCACACAACTTATATTGAGCTTCAAATTCAAAAATCATCATAGATTAAATCTTCATTGAGCTACCATTTGTATATCCACTCTTAAAGAGAGCTTCATTGTTGTAATTTTCATTTCTCATCAAATTGTGAGTGTACAAGTGTGAGAAACACTTAGGGTGAAGAGATTGGGGAGATAATCTCTTGATTGTAAGGGTTCATTGACACCTTGGAAGTCAATTGTAAAAACTTGAAGTCTTGGGAGGTTTGGATAGTGAAATCCTCAAGCGGGTGAGCTAGGAGGCGTGGACATAGGCGGGGATTGCCGAACCACGTAAAAATCCTTGTGTTTGTTTTTCTCTTCCCTTACTCTTTTAATATTGTGCATGATTGAATTTATTGTTTTCAATTTGATTAAGGCAATAGATTAAATTGTTGTGTGGTTTGCTTAGCTTAAATTTTAAAATCTCAATTCACCCCCCTTCTTGGGTTGCCTAGTTAGTATTTCACTTTCGAGGAGAATGGCACTCCAATAATCATCACTGGCATCTGTCTACAAAATGCGTTGTCCAGTTGTGAAAATTCTGAGTGGAGGAGGTGATTGAGCTATCACTTTCAACTGCTTGACAACTTCAGTTTGTGCTGGTCCCCAGGGAGGACACTGCTTTTTGAGCATGCGGGACAACTGGCTGGTGTGGATTGCAACTTTAGGAATGAATTTAGTTGCTATGTGTGGTCCAGGTTGGTAGTATTTGCTTCTTGGTGAGATTTGTGTCAGAGAACTTTAATAATTCAGTTGCTATGTGTGGTCCAGGTTGGTAGTGGCCATTTATGATCACCATGCCAAGAAAGTCAATAGATTCTTTAACTATGCTGCTTTTCTTTTCAGAAAGCATGATTCCGTGATCCTGCACAGTATGAAAGAAATCCAAAAGGAGTTTTTGATGGCTATCATGATCGGATGAGAACAATAAAATATCATCAATGTAGACCAAAGCATGGTGGAGGATAGGACTGAAAATTTTTGTCATGGCCTTTTGAAATAATAAAGGAGCAACTTTAAGACCAAAGGGCATAACAGTCCACTGATAGTGAGCATCAGGAATGTAAAAAGCAGTTTTGGGACGGTCAACTGGTGAAATACCAAGTTGCCAGAAACCAGCTTTTAAATCGAACTTAGAGAAGATACATGCCCCTTGATGATGGACAAACAGGGTCTGTATTTTTGGAAAGGGGAACTTATCATCTTTAAGGAAAGAGTTGAGTGGCTAGTAATCAATGACTAACTGCTTTTTACCACGAACTAATTCAGATCTTTTTTCAATATAGAAGGCTTGACAAGCCTAATCTGAATCAGTTGGTTCAATCAGACCTTGCTGAAGTAATTGAGAACATTCTTGCTTCGCAAGTAAGAGGTCTGAAGGAGACATACCCGGATGAGAGGCTTTTGTAGGGTTTATGCTTCGTTGAGTTTGAAAGGAAGGTGAATGGAGAATTGTTCATTTTTCCAGAGAGGGGAAGGATGATGAAATTAAGAATGATTTTCTAGACAAAACTCAAGAAGTTTTTGGGAAATGTGACTGTATAGAGTTGGGACATCAGAAAGAGTATACAGACGGAGCATATCTGTATAAGGCAAGAACATATGTTTGTAGCGACTTCCAGAACTAGTAATGAATAGATTTTTGACCAAATGGAGGATGTCAAAACCTATGAGCAAGTCTTTATCTGGAAGAGTGGATGCTACAATCTTTTTCCAAATAATGCAATTCGGAAAGAACTAAATACCAATGGGTTTTTTTAGTAATCGGAGTTGTTGCAAATGTTTCACCATTGACTGCTCTGAATAATTTGGAATGGTTTTCCTAACAGTCGAAGGGAAGGACAGAAAGATCAATCATACTGGTATCTGCACCAGTATCAATAAACCCTATGACAGGGACATGTTTATGAAACTTTGAAGGAAGGATGGACATTTTGAGAGAAGGTCTAGGAATGGTTGAAACCTGGTTGACATTTTGAACTGTAGAAATGACTGAAATATCATCAAAATCGGAAGATTCTGCGAGGATGAAAGCAGTTTGATCATCTTGTTCTGACTGTTATGAGAAGTTGGATTCAACATCTTCGTTTTCAGATAATAATGAAGAATGTTGGGGATGTTGGATGAGACGAACAGCCTTGGCAGATTTATGAGGACAGTTGCGAGAAAAATGACCGCGTTTCTTGCAGATGAAACAACGGTTATGCTTCTTTGTTCTGTATTGGGAAACATCTTTTTTTCTTGAAATACCGGAAAGGCTTTTTGGAGGATGATTTTTGTAGAAGTGTTTCTGAAAGTGTTTTTTCTTCTTGGTTAGGCATAAACATTTTTTCTCATCTTTGCACTCAATTTGGAGATAGGGTTTTTTGCAAGCTTCAGAAAAAGGTTTCTCATCTGCCATGAGATCTTTGAAGAACTCCTTCTGTTCACAGATTTTGTCAAGGCATAACATTGCTGTTTGGAAAATCTTTCTAAGAAAAATGTCAGCTATGCTGAGATTAGTGGCAGTGAGTTGTCTTTGAAGATCAGGTTGAAGTTCTGAAGGAAGTGAAGCTATGAAGACATGCTTGAGGGACGGTTCATTGAAATCGTTCAGCTTATAAAATAGAATACTCGTTCTTTTGTAATGAGTTTCTAAAAGATGTCTTTTGAGAGAACAACATTTCATCTAGCAATATTCTTTTCGATCTGCTTCTTTGGAAGCTGTGCGTTCACCTATGAACTGTTCATGGATGATGTTGGATCTGACAGTATTCTCCCAAGCTTTCTAACCAATCTTGTAAAGAACTCGTTGAACGGGCCATAAATTCACAAAGAACACTTTCTGGATGTACATTTGGTTTAGTTCCTTGGAGATCAATCCATGCAGCAAATGCTTGAAGGCTAGCAGGCCATTTGTGATGGGGAATGTCATCAAATGTGAACCAAGATGCTGAAGATGGTTTGGTCGAGTGATTAGGAATGGGTAGAGGCATTGATGGTTCTGGTTCTATTGAAGCTGCTTGATTTTCAGCATCAGAAGAACTTTCTTCAACAATAGGTGTAGCAATTGAAGCACTAGGATCCTCAGTTTTAGTGGCCATCAATATGCTTGTAATATCAGCATATTCTGATTCAGAGCCAGTAGAGGTACCGCTTGAGTTTGTGGAAGAGGAAGAGGAAGACGGGTTGGACTCAGATGGGTTTGACTCATAAACTGTTTCTGGTTTAGAAGAATTAGAAGATGTGTTTTGGATAGTATGATAATGATACTGATCCATTAGGCCTTTGTCTTTTTTGGGAGGCTCAGGAGTGGCTTTTGATGAATCTTCTGGTAGTACTGGAGGAACTGATGAAGTGGCTTTTGACGTTGGTTCTGAAATCTTGACGCCCCCAAAGAGTTTTGAAGCGGTTGCATAACATTTTGTATCCAATTTGTCTCCCTAGTAGTTTAACAACAATCGTGGACTGCCAAGGTTTAATAAGCTATGCATGAACTTTTTGGGAGAAAGAGATAAATGGAATAGTTCCAGCCATTTCCACTACCACATTACCGCTGTCAAAATCCAGATCATCATCCGTACCAGCTAAGTCCTTCTCCACCAACAATTGATCCTCCATTAGTTTATCCTTGAAAGACATTGGCTGTGGATTGTCACCATCGTCTCTCTCTGATCGGAATTTGGTCTTTTTTGCCAAAGAAAAGGGAAAATTCTTCGCGAGTTTAAAGGAAAATATATTGTTCTAAAGAACCCAATGAGATTGTGCCCAACCTTTATTATCTCTATTTTTCATTTAGAATAGTGCTAGATACTCCATATTTTTTTTATCCCAAATAACTATCTCAAATAATATAGTATTCATCAATTAGTTGGTGGAATAATACAATTAATTCACTTGGAATTAGTAAAAAGTTATCAACTAATTAATGAATACCACATAATTTGTTATAGTTATTTGGGATTAAAAATTTAGGATGTCTATCATTACTCTTTTATTTGTTCCATCTTATGTTAGTTAATTTTGAATTGGTTAAAACTAGTTGCACTTTTTTTGTGGAATCATGTCTAAGTCATTAAGCATGAAGTCAGAACATGCTTAGTGTTTACTAATTTCTAGGCTTGCTATATTAAGCAAGCCTTATTTTTCAAAGGTAGATGTAATTCAATAAAAAAAATGTCATGAGTATTATTATTTTAACTACTTATAAGTTGTATTTGAGAGTTTATTGGTTTCTCAAAAAAAATAATACATGTTTTAGAAATTTCGGCTTCTTGTTTTACAGATTTAGGCTTTCTTGAATTAACCTATGTTTCTTGTAAATTTCTTCTATTTTGTTCAAATTATCATTATTGACATTATCATTATTTTGTTCAAATTACAGATGAAACCCAACTCTTTATGGCCCCTTATTTAAGTGTCTTTTTAGCCTTTTTTATAACATTTACATCTTTCAATCAAGATTTAACCAAACAAAAAGAATTCTTGCATCTCACTCTGTCCATCATGAATTCTGCCTTCTAAAAACTCAAATTGTTGCATCATCCAATTCCATCAACTTATTATTATTATTAATATTACATGAATGATAACCAAACTTCCTCCCCATCCCAAGATTTCACTAATTGAATCTCTTGACACTACACATGAACTCTTTTCAAATAATTTAAGTAATGTATTTTTTTTGTATAATTCATTTATTACTAATTTGTACTTGGACTATTAGTCATTTAATAACCAGCAAAACATTGAAGAGTTTTATTTTTCCAATTAATATAGCAGTATGAAATCTATTAAGACTCTCATCCCAATCAAAGTTTATTTGATAGTTTGATGTTGCTTAGCTACTAAAAAAATGAAGAGAAAACTAAAGGCAAACCATTGTATTGTATTAACCTTGAATGTTATTACAGAGTGTTAATATACTAATATCTAGAACATTCTACATACATTCTAATGGTGTGTTTACTTATCGGAAATGAGAATGGGAATCAAGGAATGAGAATAAATAATGTGGTGGGCCCCACCTAAAATTGGGAATGATTACTAGAGTTCCCATTCCCATGGGAGAGGAGGGAATGGGATTCACATTCCCTAAAGTGACCATATTACCCTCACTTAAATCTTGAAATTCCTAATTTATCCTTCCTTATATTATTATTATTATAATAATAATAATAATTTTTTTAATTAATTGTAATAATAATAATAATAATTTAATTATTATTATTATTGTTGTTGTTAGTATTGTTCCTAATAATACTTAGTATTGTTACAATTAATACTTAGTATTGTTCCTAATAATAATAATAGTAGTAGTAGTAATTATTATAATTATAAAAGCAATAATATTATAATCATTATCCATTATAATTAATACTAATAATAAAATTAATAAACAACAACAACAATGACAATAACAGTAATAATAATTGTTATTGTTGTCATTTATAATAATAACAATAAGAATAATAATTACTATTATTAATTTAATGATTATAAACAATTATTATTATTATTATTATTATTATTATTATTATTGTGATAATAATAAACTAAGGTCAGTTTAGTAACTTGCAACTATCCATTCTAATTCCAAGATAAAGTAAACACATCAATGGCAATACAATTCATTCCAATTCTGATTCTCACAACTAAAGTAAATAGTTTGTTCTGATTCTTATTCCCCATTCCAATTCTAGCCCATTTTGATTGCAGAACAATCCGATTACTAATTAGTAAACACACCATAATATCAAGAACATTCTACACACATCCAATATACTAATTGTAATCACTTAGCTGACCAATAATGGCAACAATAAAACACCACAAAAGGCATAAATGAACGACCACATCCAGGTTAAATACAATATATAGGATAAAACCTAAACCCAAGCCTAAATTAAATGTGGCCTCTATCAACCATCACAAAAATTGAAAAAAGAGAAAAAAATTCACCTATTAAAACTACCCAAGTATTGAAGGAATTTTACGAAACTAACCTAACCCACCTCAGTTAATAAGGTAAAACCTCTTCCAATCTGATAACACAAAACATAAAACACAATATTACAACAAAACAAAAACAACTAATAAAACTACATCTCTTAGAGTAATCCTCAAAGGCATCTTGATCATGGACTTTTGTCCCAGGCTATCGAAATCTCAATGAACCAAGTACTAGAGCCCTTCAACAACTCGATACAGGGATATCATCACACTAACACCATCCTGATAAAAAGTTTAAAACAATATCATCTTCAGCACCAAAAGAACCTTAAGAGCAACACAATTAGTATTAGAATTCGTTATTAAATTGAAAAGTTTATTAATCTTTAGCTTAGTCTTTGCACATGTATTCAATGTGTGTAGACGTTCTGAATATTAGTATATAAACACTCTGTAATCACATTCAAGTTTCATACAATACAATGATTTGCCTTTACTGAATTTTGTCTCAAATTCTTTAGCTTTCTCTTCATTTTCTCAGTAAACAACATCAAACTGTCAAATAAACTTTGATTTTGTTAAGAATATAATAGAAATATTGATGGTTAAGTTAGTTAACTAATACTGCTGACTATTAATGTGGCAGTTAAGCCAATAAAATGGACTAATTTCGAGCAACAATCTGGTAACTATAATATATTTCCTTTTGGTGGAGTTAGTGAAGTGGTTACAATTAGTATTAGAATTAGTTATTAAGTTGAAAAGTTTGTTAATCTTTAGCTTAGTCTTTGCACATATATTGGATGTGTGTAGAATGTTCTGGATTAATATAATAACACTTTGTAATCACATTCAATGTTAATATAATACAATGATTTTCCTTTACTAACTTTTCTCTCAAATTCTTTAGCTTTCTCTTCATGCTCTCAATAGCCAAACAACATCAAACTATCAAATAAACTTTGATTTAGTATCACCGACATAATCAAATAGTTCTCATGGCTTCATTAAACTTAAACACAAATATCTCCTCATCAATTTCATCATTTACTTTCACAATACCAATCAAACTTAATCAATCTAATTGCATGATCTGGAAATCTCAAATTCTCTCCTTAATTCGAGCTAATGAACTTGGAAGTCTTCTTGATGGATTTAGAACTTGTCCTGATCAGTTTCTCTCAAATGCTTCAAGTCGATCTAATGTGTTTCACAAGAGAATCTTGTATTTACTATTTGGAAAAAGCAGGATCAGATGCTGCTGAATTAGCTTTTGTCCTCCAGTAATGTTGAAATTCTCAGTAGTGTTAGTTAACTAACTTAACTAACAATATTTTATATTCTTAACACTCCCTCTATACAGTAAAACTTAACTAACAATAATCTCCATATAGTCATAAAAAATATAGTCCCAATTTTGGGTAGTTATAAATAAGAATAAACTTCACATTGTAAAAAGTTATAACTTTTCTCTAGATCTCATCTTAAGGAACTTGCCTTCACATAGTAATAATTTCTATATATTATAAAAATATATATGCTATGTTACATTAGTGGTGTGTTTACTTTGTGGGAATCGAAACGAGTAGGAACCGGAATGAGTTATTTACTTGAGTTATAGAAATCAAAATAAGATTCAACAATATTCTCATTGATATGTTTACTTTTTACTTATACTTAAGATTATTATTATCATTATCATTATACTATTATAATAATAACAATATCAATGATTACTATTTATAAGAATTAGCGTTACTATTATTATTATTACTGCTACAAAATAAACAGACCAAAAAAGTCTCCAATGTATTGAAATTTGTATTTTTGTTGTATTTGAGTGGCATTAAAGTGAGGATGACACTCAAATACAAAAAAAAACCCTATTTTAATGCACTCAAAGATAAAAAAAAACCATTACAAAAAAAATACAAATTTAATATATTGCAAATAAAAAAAACATAGTTTTACTCTACAATTTTTTTTTTGTATTTTAATAATATCCTCACTTTTTTTAATGTGAGTATAACAGATCTCTTATTTTACTACAGTAAGAGATAAGTTAAAAGAACAAGCATGACACACACTCTAATGCATTATATTTTATTTTGTAGTGTGTTAAAATTTATCATTTTCTATCTTTTAGTTTATCTTTTACCATATTAAAATAGGAGAACTCTTATTAGATAATGACTTAGGGTGGGTAGGGGACAAGTTGCCCTTTGGCTAAATAATTGAAAAAAGAAAAAGATAATGACTTTGTAGACAATTGTCCTAAAGATGCATACAAACAAAACCCAAAATTGAATACTGCAATTCTAATTGAATTTATGTGCAAAAAAAGTAAGATGACATTATAAATCTAGTAGAAGCCTAATTCAAGTTTATTATAATACAACCTAAATTACTACCTTTACTCAATAGTCTCATAGTCTTATTAGGAATATTCATGCTTCCAATTTGAGTGTTCGTAATTATGTGAAGTGTGAAATGGCCAAAAGCAAGAAAGAATGATTTTTTATTTAAAAAATTAAAAAATAATAAAATGTCAGTGAATCTAACTTATCATCTTTTTCACTTTATCCTCCTTAACAAACCAGTGCCACGATCTCTCCAAAAAAAAAAAAACTACACTTATGAAAAAAGTACAAAGGAAAAACTAAAGCAGGGCCGCTTAATAGTGATAACAAGTTGCTGCCACCACATTGATACATAAAGGAGACAACAGAAGCATCGCCACCACGACAATGCATAACAGAGCCAAGAAAGCTATCGCCACCACTCCAGTGCTATCAACACCGTAAGTCCCATTTAACTCTCTCTTTCTCTCATCCGTATAAGAGAAGGTTACACTCATCTCCATCTTGGAGGCATCAAATTAATCCTTACCCTTCATGGGAGAAAAGGGCTACCGGTCACAGCTCGAATTGCTATGCTTGATACCCGATTTGAATAGTACCAAGATGCTGTTATCGGCACTGTCCTCACAACTCTTCATGCAGGAAGTGTTTTACTCACCTTTTATCCAAATTTCAACCTTTCTCTCCAAGACACCAATTTGCCCACAGCCTTGAAAGTTCAAGTTCAAATTCAAGTTGCAGAACAAATTTCATCCGCCAAAATTGCCACCCTACACCATCAACTGGTCTATAGGCTTCAAAATCATGCCTTAGATCTACCCACTCCAGAACACCACTCTGACACCCTTATGGTGTTAGCAGAATCTGACCTGATTCCAACCATCATCCAGATCCCACGACAACTTCCCCGTCATGAGCTTATCAAGCTTATACCTCTTGAATGGATCTCCAATTATGAGCAGTTCCATAGCAATACAGCTCCAATTCAGACATCTGAAAGCATGTTTGAAAGACGATAAGATGGAACCGTCCGCATGACTTTTAAACCACCTCCAAGTGCTCCGCAAGAGCCTCCTTGGCTCTCCTTTACCTATTCTTCAATGATCACAGCTGTTCAGACAGCTTAGGAAGATCTGTCCATTACAGGGTTCAATTCTGATGGTTACCGTGTTTATCCAGCCAAACAAAATGGACATTTCCTATGGGATGGCCCAGGTTCAGGCATGTGTGACCCAGATTGTCCCTGCTGGGATGATTGGGAAGAGGACGATGATTATGCCACCAAAAGGAAAAAGAAAAAACCTCCAGTCTCATGTCACCACTGTGAACCCAAATCACCAAAAGATCATCCACCTCCACCAACCCCATTACCCATCTACAAAAAAGAACTCAAATGGATGGCAAAGCATTGCAAACCTGAGATTCCATCCCCCATCCTAAACTCAACACCTACCGTACCACCACTGGCTTTATGATGTTTTCTTCTACTTCTTTAGACTACTCTTCTTCCTTTCCTTCTTTAGAAACTCACACAGATTCCCAGCGAAATGTTGTGTCCAAACCCTTTATCCCTTCAGTTATTACCTCATCTGGCCACCTTGAACCACCAAAGCCTTTTGAATCAGTCCTCAACTGGCAAACTCAAAATGCTAGAGCACAGAATGATACTTTGTTGCATATCAATTCAAAAGTTGAGAACAGTTTACGAACTGAACAGATTGAGACAAAAGTTGACTCTATTACTGCACAAATGCAGCAGATCCACCACAATCTTCAATCCAGAATTACTCAATTAGATTCAGAGTTACGAACCATGCTAGCCCAACGATACTATGGCCCAGAATTTGACCAAGAAGAAAGGGAAATCAGACGCTTAAAAGCTGAGCTTAATCAGATTGAATCCGAAAAACAACGACCTACCCATTTTACCACATCGCCTCCTATCCCTTCCATAGGTCCAACTTATCATCCATTTGCCTTTATGCTTTCCCCCATCAAATAGTATGACCCTTCCAAGTTATTTGGCATGACTCATACCCTTTTCAAAGACAATCCCTAAACCAAAGCCTAAACCTCAACCACGCCCTGTCAAAATTCATCAGCCACCCATGTCCATTCCTGGAAAACAGTCCCCACCGCCCGCACCTCCACTACCACCTCAATCCCAACCTCAAACTCAGTCCAAAGACAAAGAGCCCATGCACCAGTATAGTGCCCACACCGTAGATCCATCATCTACTCCAGATGATCAACCTTCTACTCAAACTTCTGATTCAAATCTAGCCATTTCCACCAGCCATACTGAGTCTGACACATAATCTTCAGTATCCACTAGTGACTCTGAAAAGTCCTATGCTGATATCACCAGAATCTTGATGGCCCAACCTGATCAACATGATCATGGCCAAACCTCTCACATCGAACCATATGTTGATATTCCTTCAGAAGTTGATGAAGACATACTTGACTTCTTTGCAACACACCAAGCCCCTCCAGCCTAAGCCCAAAACGGTCCAACCAGTCAAAAATCATCAAATGGTCCATGGTTCACATTTGATGATCTTCCATCTCATAAATGGCGAGAGAGACTTACTGAAATGTCTGCTTGGATTGACCTCCAAATGCTACGGCCAGGAGCAACAACTCAATCAGTCCTTAGAGAATTTGCTATTCGTTTTACGGGTGCTCTAAGAGATTGGTTTGATTCTTTAGGCCAATACAGACAATTACAGTTTGTTCAATTACCAGAAGTCTCAAGTGCCCTTGCGGTTATCCATGATCAATTCCTTGGAGACCCCTCTGCAGTTTTTGAAGCTGCACGACGAGACTATCTCAACATGAAATGCTGTTCACTCAATGATAAGGATCTTGACTTCCATTACAAACGAATGTCTTTGCTGTTTTATAAGCTTAATGGATTCAATGAGCCCACATTAAAGCATGTCTTTCTAGCTTCCCTTCCAGAAGAACTCCAACCCGACATACAACGGCAACTCACCGCCTCCAATCTCATCCTTGACAACATCTCTCTTGGCAAAATCTTCCAGATTGCCAAAACATGCCTTGCCAAACTTTGTGACCAGAAACAGTTTTTCAAAGAACTGTTGAAAGACAAAGAACCATTCAGAAGTGCCTGCAAAAAACCCTACTTGCAGATCAAATGCAAACAGAAAAAGGATTATGATTGCAGTTCTAAGAAAAAAAGGGATTTTCGGAAATTCAAAAATCCAGAATTTTCATCCAAACCCTGCGGGTCCAGAAGGCCCTACCGATTCTTTAGAAAAAAATCATCCTCCTCTAGAGAATTCAAACGAAAATCATCCAGCATATGTTTCATCTGCAAGAGAAAAGGCCACTATGCCAAAGATTGTCCCAACAAAAGAGAAAAATCCACCCGGCTAGTTGAGCATCTTCAAGCCACTACAGACTACTCCCCAGAAAAGGATGAACTGGAATCCTATTTCTCTGAGCAAGATGAACCTAATGATGAAATCGTGTTCGCACTATAAAACTCCTCTGATGACTCAGACAGTGATGTGTCTCAAGTTATCTTCCACCAACAATTGTTGTCCCTTGACACTACTATTCCTATACCCTCCATCAAACTCCATATCTTGCCCTCAAAATTCCAAAGGCCCATTCCAATGATTGGTCTCATAGACACTGGAGCCCATCGTAGCATTTTAAACCCCAATATTCTTCCACCCGAATACTGGACAAAGTACGAAGAAAATTTCAAGGCTATTAATGGCAAATTTTTCACTACCTCTTTGATTACCAACAAACCCATTGGTATTCAAATCTTCCCAAATTGTGTCATTTGGACCAAGGTTATCGGTTCAACCCTTCCTAATAAGGATATCTTGTTAGGATTTGACATACTTCACCAAATCACCCACCTCCAAATCATTCCCACTGGAATCCGAGTCAAGTCTATGTTCAAACCATGCACAGACATTCGAAAACTCTACAATCTGTCTGACACTCCTCAGTCCTACCAGGATATTTCATCCCATCTTTTGTGTTTCTGTCCAGAGTCCCATTCTGAGTTCACCCATCCAAACCCCTTGTGGAAAAATCCGTCTTTCTTCATCAAGTTACCTTTCAAACTAAATGAAGACATTAACCCAACCAAAGCTACTCATCCAGGAATGAGTCCTTTTGACTTACTCATAACCCAAAAGGAATGTTCACAACTGTTAAACCAAGGTCTAATCGAGCCCACGACTTCTCAATGGGCTTTGCCAAGCCTTTTATGTTGAAAAACATTATGAAATTGTCAGAGGAAAGAAACGCCTAGTCATTGACTATCAGCCATTAAACATGTTTTTGCAAGATGACAGGTTTCCTTTGCCCTGACGACAAAGCATGTTTACTTTTCTAAAAAATGCCCAGATCTTTTCAAATTTTGATTTAAAATCAGGTTTATGGCAATTAGGCATTGAACCCTCTGAGCGTTACAAAATGGCTTTTTGTATCCCAAATGCCCATTTCAATGGACAGTCCTACCCTTCGCCCTCAAAACTGCCCCATCCATTTTTCAAAAATCCATGGTCAACATCTTTCAACCTATCCTGCATCATGCATTAATTTACATTGATGATATCTTGCATTTTTCAGGACCACATGATGAACATCGCCAGCTGTTAACTCAATTCTATGATATTGTCCAAAGTCATGGAATCATGTTGTCACATTGCCTAAGAGTTGCTCCACTTTCCAGATTAGTAACTTTCCAAAAAGCAAGTTCAACAGTTTCTCGGCATTATCAATTACATCAGAGACTTCATCCCACATGTAGACCTCAAGCAAATTGCGCAAAATCCGCCTCCCTTAAAGTTGATTACTGATGGAAAGCGCATACTACAGACAGACGCAAGTGATGAATCATGGGGTGCCATCCTCCTCGAAAAAATCAATGGAAAAGAATACTTTATCGCTTACGCTAGTGGACAATTTTCTGACACACAGAAGCACTACCATGGCGTGTTTAAAGAAATCTTAGCGGTAAAGAATGGCATCAAAAAGTTTGAGTATCATCATATTGGACACCATTTTCTCATCCGAATGGACAGTTCAGCCTTCCCATATATTCTCAATTTCAAAGGTAAAACTGTTCTAGAAAAGATGTTACTCCGATTAAAAGATTGGTTTTCTAAATATGATTTTTCGGTTAAGCATACAAAAGGTTCCCAGAACCTCATCCCTGACATGCTATCCAGACTCTCAAAACCCGAAAACCCTCTCACCTTCATTTCCACCACATACCAATTTCCGATCATCTCCATGGCCATATCACTTCCACCAGAAGCTCTCACCAAGAAAACTTTTCCCCAGGAGTTTGCAAGGAAAGTTGTTTTCCGCTTCTTCATGAAAGCCTACCTTTTGACAGACTTATTTCCATTTTCCACATTCCACCTAGAAAATCTGTTCCTTACAGGTTTAACCCTTGCTCCATCCAGCGAAATCACTGAAGATGAGTTATGGTACATCTGGTCTTAACTATTCTTTATGCAACCCAGCTAGTCCTACCAATCACTCCCACTTTGAACAATCTCCTTAATCTGGACAAAGCCACCTCTCTTACTTGGACATTACTTGAATGGTTCTCCCCAATACCATGGTGGAGAAAGAAGCTACAACAACTGTCAGAGATTTACAATCTTGAACGTATGCCTGCCTCTAAAGCACAACTGTTTACATCAGTATTTATCATTCACAGGCCATACTTCCAACATCCAGACACAAATCTCTTTTAGACTCAAGACCAGGTATATGAATGGTTTACCATACCTCACCCAGCTGTCATTGACAATGAAATCCAATCCAACCTGCACAACTACCTTTGTCAATTGAACCACCAAACTCCACCACACCGGGATATCTTTCATACCTCCTTAGGTCCACAACATGACCTCATCATGATCCCCACTCCATCCGCCATATCCAAACCAAAGTCCACAGGAATTATCATCAAAGAAGAAAAACCAGACTACACTGACTTTCTTTACCAAGACTCCCAAGACCCATGGGAAGAATTCCTTCCTCTAAGCCAACATCTCCAATAGTTTCCACAACCAACCATGTATGAACCAGGATCATCAACCCAACCCTCTAAAGTTGACAAGGCCACTCAGATGCCAAGCCCCAAGTCCCAGTCATCACCCCCCAAGCCGGGATACCGAAGAGATTGCCCTTATCCACCTTGTCGTGGTCCCCACTGTAAGCATCCAAAGCTCTCCAAAACCTTTTTCCCAAAATACACCCGTGACACTGACCCAGATGAAACAGAAAGCTCATCCAAAGATGACTACATGAATCTCCGCTCTCCATAAAGTAGTTTGTCTTGTTGTACTAATTATGTTCTACTTTATGGTTTTGTCTTGTTGCAATAATTATGTTCTACTTTATGGTTTTGTCCTGTATAATTATTAAGGCTTACTTTTACTTTAAGCTTTTTACTTTTGTCAAAGTCATACTTTAATTATTAAAGCACACTTTGTCCTTTGTAATAATGAAAGTTGTCATGATGTGTCTTTTACTTTTGCTTTTGTAAAAGATAGGGGTCCTGTCCTATCCTCCCCTAGAATTCTCCTATATAAAGAATTCTCCCCTCACTTGTAAGATAAGAAGTTTTCAAGGAAATAAACTCTCGTGTGTTTCCATAAAACTATGAATTTCTAAACTCTCTTCTCTCTCTACAAATGAAGATCTAGAGAAAGAAAAAGAATAAAGAATTAAATTTGTTCATTTTGAAACTTTAAGGAAGTATGCTCTGCACTTGCCTTCCCGTAAGGATCCTGTGCATCAGAAAACTTATGATGACCCTATTTTAAAGACTAAGGAAAGTCTGTTTTGGGTTATATGACCTTTCAAGAAACGTTTTAGGTTTTACTGCGCCTTTTGTGGTATCAGAGCCATACAAGTCCTTGAAAATTTTACGTTTTCTAAACTTCCATTATTCATGACCAAAATGGTATGATTTACATCTTTTTTTTGTTTTGATCTCTAGACCTTCAGGAGCAGAGAGACTTTCTCATTCATGGCTTCCACTTCATCTTCAACTCCTTCCAATCCTGTTACTCCCAATAAGATTGAAAACCTTGTAGAATATTCCTACATCCCTGAATCAGCCCAAATTAGTGAGTCATCCTACCCTCTCATCAGCCCTTATCAGTTGTACAAACGACCCAGTTCTTTCACCCGAAGTATCTACACCCGAAGTATCTACTAGACGGCCTCAACCTAAAGAATATATCCAGTCTTCCCGCCTGGAACAGTGTGCTCTTCAAGCCACCTCTGCTGAGCAATATGTCACTCTGGAAATACCCTCAGAGTTGATATAAAATTTCAATTAACTAATCTATGATAATTCTATAAATCATTATGGTATAAATGGTTAAATAGTTCTAATATATAGCACTCTTTTCACTTGATTTAGAAAAATTACACAATTAAAATATTGTATTTGTGCCTAACAAAGCAATTCATAAAAGCTTGATAATTAATTAATTAGATATGAAGATTGTGAATTCATTGGCTTTGCAGGGCTTTTCATAATCAGCCAAAGGGATTACAATAACCTTCTATTTAATTATTGTTTGAGTCGGATTTATTGTGCTTAGATTTTTATATTATTTTTCTATTTTCTTTATAATTCTTTGGCTTTTTGCATAATATTTGATTTGATTTTTTTTTGTGCTAATGTAGAAACCAAATACCTACTTAAATTTATTATGTTGTATTCAAAAGACGAAAGCCAGACATATTTGATTCTTGGCCTAAATGCCAGAAGTAGGTAAATGGATTCAAAGGTAATGTTCATAAATCTTTTTAATATGTAAATGAGTACAAGCAAATGCATGAAAATTTGCCAAAGAGATCTAATATGTTAGAAACTACAAAATTTATCACGGAAACATGCGACAAAGGTGATGAGATTAAGAATAAAACTATCACAAGCACATGGGATGAGACATATTCAGATCCTATTCAAGTTCCCGTCAGACCCGTTACAAGAGCTCGAGCAAAGAAATTCAAAAAAGCGCTTAATAGACTGATTCAAGCAATTTGGGCTCAATCAAATTCGTGGAGGTCCATTGAAGGAATCGCACATGATAAATGCATGATTCAGGCTCTTGAAGTTTCCAAATACTCACTTCCATGAAATAGGGAGTTGGCTTAAACATTATGGTGGGAAAAAATATAGTATTTTCCTTTTTTTTAGATACTTTCCCATTTCTTGAGGAGGCTATTAGGGAATCAAATCAGTTATTTCTATTTTAATCGCCTAGTTTCCATTTAATTGATGTAAGGCATTTAAGACAATTAGGATTCAGATTTGATTTTTGGGTTAGGATTTATTTCCAAAACAATTCTTGTAATCAACCCTACATAAAGTACTCATATTCAATAAATAAAAAAGAAGTTTTTTGATGCAATTGGTTCATATCATTTGGTTCTTTACGAACTCTTTGAACTTATCGGATTTCCGTGGCATTCAAATTCTTGACTTATCAATTAGACCATCCATAGCTGATTGCGGCGTCTTCACATACCAAGGTTCGTGCTTTCAATAAGTCTTGGGTCGAGGTTCCATTCCATTCCTAATTTAGATTCGATCTTGGGAACTAAATTGATTAGGGTCGCGTCAGTTCTTGACGGGGTTCATATCATTTGGTATCAGAGCCTAGGCTCCAAGGTCAAATCCATCTATCTTTGTTGTTTTTTTTCATTCTTGTTTGAATTTTTCATCTTGTTCTAGCATCTATATAAAAAAAAAAGTCATGAACAATATCTTCGTGAACAGTACCACGTGAACAATATTTTAGGGTTTCCTTTTAAAATCAATTGTTGCATCTTTGTGGTTTAATTCTCCTTAAATCCACAAGTTTTACCTATTTATTTTCCTTAAAAAAAACTCCAACCTCCTCTTAATAGCTTTCTTTTTTTTTATTATTTGTCTTGGAAGTCTAAAACAAGTTTTACCCCGTCGGTGAAAATTTTGCCCAAAATCAAAATTCGACTTTCGTACACATTGCCTTCTTACTCTTGAAATTAAATTCTCCTTAGTTGTCATCTTTGTGAATTGCTTCTGAAATCCTGATATTGGTTTGATTAGTTTGATAAGAACTGAGTGAGGATTACTAAGAGTGGAAAAAGGCAAGAAAGTGAGCGTATTAGAGAGTAAAAGCCAATAATTTGAGTGAAACACGAGTGAAATTGAGTGAGTCATTTTTCTTGAGTGAAACACGTAAGGGAGTGAGGTGAGGTCCTTCCACATTATTTCTAACGTTCTTTTGCAGATAATAGCTAAGTCTCACAAAATAGAACAAAACACAAATGAAGAGGATCAATCCGCAACTACTCAGAGTTTACAAATTCAAGCATTGATGGGAGAGATGAGAAGGATGATGAGAGCCACGTACAACAACCCACTGGTATCAGAGCCACACCCCATGCCGAGGTGGTATCATTAGTAATTTGAATAGTCTTATTTGATCTCCTAGAAGAGGATTCACTCACCATGGAAACAAACACGTCTTCAGCTTCTACATCATCTTCATCTCCTATTTCTCTTTCTTCTACACCCTCTCTCCCCAAATCATGCTCTAAACACATAACCTCCAAAATTGAGAATCTTGTTGAATATTCTTATATTCCAGAATCTGCTCAAGTCACTGAGTCCCAGTTTCCTCTCATGAGTCCTTACAACCTCTACAAACAGAAAACTTCTTTCACTAGAAGTATTCACACTCTCATCTCTACTAAAAGACCACTCCCAAAAGAATATATTCAGTCTTCTAGACTGGATCAGTGTGCTTTGCAAGCCTCACAGAGTGAACAATATGTCACTATGGAGATACCTTCCGATCTCGTCGCCAACTGGAAACGAGAAGGATACACACACCTCCATCTTGGTGGTGTACGCTTAATTCTCACTCTTCATGGTCGCAAAGGCTTACCTGTTACAGCTAGAATTGCTCTCCTAGATACCCGGTTCAAGGAGTACCAACATGCTGTTATAGGAACTGTTCTGACAACCCTTCATGCTGGCAGTGTCCTATTAACCTTTTACCCTAATTTTAACCTCTCTCTAGAGGATCCCAATCTTCCAACATCCAAGATTGCAACCCTCCATCACCAAATAATGTATCGACTACAAAATCATGCATTAGATCTTCCTACACCATACACAACTTCTGATGCCTTGATAATATTGGCGGATACATACACAATTCCAACCATCATCCAAATCCCCAAACAAATTCCGAAACAAGATCTGCTCAAACTCATGCCTCTTGAATGGCTAACCAACTATGAGCATTTTCACCAAAATTCTGAACCAGTCCAAACCACAGAAGCTACATTTGCCAGACGCCCAAATGGTCAAATCCAACTGACTTTTCAAACTCCTGACACTAAGCCCATTCCAGACAGTCCTCAGCTTTCTTATACTGCTATGATCACCGCAGTTCAAACTAGTCAAGAAAAGAAACTTCCTATTCATGGTTTCTCATCAGAAGGGTATCTAGTATATCCTGATAAAATTAATGGTCACTTTCTATGGGATGTTCCTGAAGCCCATATGTGCAATCCGGATTGTCCTTGTTTGGATGTTGATGAAGAATTGGAAGTCATGCGAAGAAAGAAAAAGAAGAAGAAAAAATCTTCTTATCCTCCACCATCTTGCAAATCCTTCCTTCCACAACCTCCACTAGATCCAAAACCTCCTGTTCACCCAATCAGGTCATGCCTTATTTTTTCAAGTCATTCCTATGAGGAATCCTTTCCTCCCCTTGAAAAATAGACAGACCCACAAACATGTGTTACCTCAAAACCTTTTGTTCAATCTCCAATTACAGCCTCTGGGCAACCTGAAGAACCCAGACAATATGAAGCTGTTTTGAATTGGCAAACCAAAAATGCCAATGCCCAAAATCATTCTCTTCAACAACTCGGTAAGAAAATTGACCGTGTTGCCACTCAAGTCTCCCAGACTGAAACTAAAGTTGATTCCATCAGCAGCTGTTTAGATCAGATGTATATCCATCTCCAAGATCGGATTTCTGAACTAGACACCGATCTCAGACGAATGATTAACAATCATATATGGGGTCCAGAGTTTAATAAAAAAGAAGCAGAGATCAGAAAACTCAAAGCTGAATTATCCAGAATTGATGCTGAAAAGACTTGACCTTCTCTTTTTACTCAACCACAACCTACACCAGTATCCCCTCCAATCTTTGACACCTTTGTACCTTTCTACACACCATCCCGACCTCAACAACCTGTTTATAATCAATTCTTTGGTTTCTCTCACCTTCAACCAACTCCCCAACCATCTTCACCCAAAAAACCACGATTTAAAGTCAAAATCTCCGAACCACGTCCAAAGGTCACGTCCTCCTCCTCTACACCTACAATCCCTCCAGAAGAAACACCACAAGACCATCCTGAGCCTCTTAAAAAAGATAAAAGCCCAATGGACCAGTATCAGTATCATTATCATACTGTCCAACCTCAACTTTCAAATTCCTCTGACTCCTCTGAGCCTGAAACACATAATTCATCTTCATCCTCCTCTTATGACTCATCAAACGCCTCCACTGATTCTGAGTCCGAATATGCTGACATTACAGGCATATTAATGGCCACTGAAACTGCAGATCCCAGTGCCTCTACTTCAACACCTATTGTTGAGGACAATCCTTCTGACCAAGCTTCTCAAACAAACCCAGTACCACCACCAATCCATGAACACTCAACAAAACCATCTTCAGCATCTTGGTTTACATTTGATGGCATTCCCCGTCACAAATGGGCTGCTCGTCTTGAAGAATTTGCTGCCTGGATTGATCTCCAAGGTACCAAGTCTAATGCTCAACCTCAAGCCGTTCTTCGTGAATTCATGGCCCGTTCCACGGGTTCCTTACGAGACTGGCTAGAAAGCTTAGGAGAATACAAACAGCTCCAATTTATGGAATCTCCAATTGGTATAGCCCTCAATCTCATTCATGAGCAATTCATCGGTGAAAAAACTGCTTCCACTGAATCAGACAGAAAAGAATACCATCAGATGAATTGCTGCTCTCTTAAAAGACATCTTTTGGATGCTCATTACAAAAGAATGAGTATTCTCTTCTACAAGCTAAATGGGTTCAATGAGCCATCTCTTAAACATGTCTTCATTGCCTCTCTTCCTCCTGAGTTACAACCCGATCTTCAGAGAAAACTCACAGCCACAAATATGAGCATAGCTGATATCTCTCTGGGAAAGATTTTTCAAATGGCCATGTTATCTCTTGACAAGATATGTGAACAAAAAGAATTCTTCAAAGATCTAATGGAAGACAAAAAACCCTTCTCTGAAGCTTGTTGAAAACCTCATCTCAAGATAGAGTGTAAAGATGAAAAGAAGTGTATTTGTTCGCCTAAAAAGAAAAAACACTTTCAGAAACACTTCCACAAAAAATCATCCTCCAAAAAACCTTTTCGGTATTTCAGAAAGAAAGATGCTTCTCAGTACCGAAAGAAAAAATCCAACCGTTGTTTCATTTGCAAGAAACGCGGCCACTTTGCCCGACATTGTCCTAACAAATCGGCCAAAGCTGTTCGTCTTATCCAACATCTTGAACATTCTTCCCTGTTATCTGAGAATGAGGATGTTGAATCTAATTTTTCATAACAATCAACACAAGATGACCAAACTGCCTTTCTTATTGCCGAATCTTCTTATTCTGACGATATCTCAGTCATCTCTACAGTTCAGACTGTTAATCATGTTTCCACTATTCCTCGACCTTCTCTCCAGATGTCCATCCTTCCTTCCAAATTCCATAAACCTATTCCTGTTATTGGGTTTATTGACACTGGTGCAGATACCAGTATGATTGATCCTTCTGTTCTTCCATCAAACTGTTGGGAACCTCACTCCAAGCTTTTCATAGCAGTTAATGGTGAAACCTTTGAAACCACCTTGATTACCAAAAAACCCATTGGTATTCAATTCTTTCCGAATTGCATAATTTGGAAAAAGATTGTAGCTTCCAAACTCCCCGATAAAGATTTGCTCATAGGTTTTGACATTCTTCATCTGGTTAAAAACCTATTCCTCACTAGTTCTGGAGTTCGCTACAAACAAATGTTCATGCCTTATACAGATAGCCTACGTCTGTATACACTCTCTGAAACACCATCTCCATTTAGTCCAATCTCACAAAAGTTCTTAGAATATTGTCCAGAAAATCATTCCCAGTTTCATCACCCTTCACCTCTTTGGAAAAATGAACAATTTTTCATTCACCTTCCTTTCAAACTCAACGAAGACATCAACCCCACCAAAGCTTCACACCCGGGTATGTCTCCTTCAGACCTCTTGCTTGCTAAACAAGAATGTTCTCAGTTACTCCAACAAGGTCTTATTGAGTCCACTGATTCAGATTAGGCTTGTCAAGCCTTTTATGTTGAAAAACGATCTGAATTAGTTCGTGAAAAAAAGAGATTAGTGATTGATTACCAGCCGGTCAATTCTTTTCTTAAAGATGATAAGTTTCCCCTTCCAAAAATTCAGACCCTGTTTATCCATCTCCAAGGAGCTCGTATCTTCTCTAAGTTCGATTTAAAAGCTGATTTTTGGCAACTTGGTATTTCACCAAGTGACCGTCACAAAACTGCCTTCTGCATCCCTGATGCCCATTACCAATGGACAGTCATGCCTTTTGGTCTCAAAGTCGCCCCCTCCTTATTTCAAAAAGCCATGACAAAAATCTTTGGTCCTATTCTCCATCATGCATTGGTGTACATGATGATATTTTGTTGTTTTCCTCTGACCATGAGAGCCACCAGAAGCTCCTTTTGGATTTCTTTCACATTGTGCAGGCACATGGCATCATGCTTTCCGAAAAGAAAAGCAGCATAGGAAAGGAATCTATTGACTTTCTTGGCATGGTGATTAAAGATGGCTAGTATCAGCCTGGTCCCCATATTGCAATTGAGTTACTAAAATTCCCGGACACACATCTCAACAGAAAGCATACACAACAATTCCTCGGGATTGTCAACTATGTTCGTGATTTTATCCCCAAAGTTGCAATTCACACCAGCCAGTTGTCCCGCATGCTCAAGAAACAGTGCCCTCCATGGGGCCCTGCTCAGACAGAAGCTGTCAAGCAGCTCAAGGTGATAGCCCAATCACCTCCTCCACTTCGAATTCCCACAAATGGACAACGCATCCTTCAGACTGATGCCAGCGATGATTATTGGAGTGCCATACTTCTCGAAGACATTAATGGCGTGCGTCATTTCTGTGCACATGCAAGCGGACAGTTCAAAGACTCTGAAAAGAACTACTATGTGATCTACAAGGAAATTCTAGCAGTCAAGTATGGAATTAAAAAATTTGAATTCCATTTCATCAGCCACAAATTCCTTATCAATATGGATAATTCTTCTTTTCCCCGAATCTTTGACTTCAAGAACAAATTGCTACCTGACAAGCAATTACTCAGTCTCAAAACTTGGTTTGCTAAATATGACTTCACTGTTCAACACATAAAAGGCCACCAAAACCTCATTCCAGACTTCCTTACCCGTCCATCTATAAATAAACCTGCACTCATCTCTTCGATTCACACAATTCCAGTTATAGCCATGAATCGCCAACTTCCCTTCAAAGCTCTTAACCAGAGAAATTTCCCCATGAACATCTCTTTCCAATCCGCTTATCAATTGCAAGATTTTGCAAAAAAGTTTCTCTATCGGTTTTTCTTTAATGTTCAGTCTAAAAAACCTGACCGGTTTCCTAATCTTTGCATAGAGCACCTGTTTCTCACAGGCCTCATATTGTGCAAATTTTATTGAACTCGCAAGAGCACGAATCTGTTGTAGTATAGATTAATGGTGATGAGTGTCGATCCCATGAGGAGGTGGATTTTAATTATATATAGAATTAATTTTGTAAATGGGTGGTTGGATTTATGGTGGAAATGATTTGAAATATGCTAAAACTTAAATTAAAATGGCGATAATAAATTCTGAAATTGGAATTGAAATGGCAAGAATAAATTAAAGAGAATTATATTGAAATGACGTACTTGGGTATCTGGATCCGTATCAACATGCATCATGGGCTAAATATTTCTTATTAATACCAATTAAATCATGAGGGGGGAATCCACACCTCATGAACCACGCTCTAATAAATATGGTGCTAAGGGCTTATCGTGCCAAATAATAATAACCTTATACTAGGGAGCCGGTGAAACCAGGGCAGTACTAGATAAGATTATTATTATCTGTCAACGAGAAGTCAAAACATCCATAAAAACTAGAGGGGAAGAGAAAGTAAATTTACCAAATCAAGCCCATGACACATGTTGAGACTTCACCTTCAACCCAAGCTTGAAAGAAAATTAGCCACTCATAGTTGAACTAAGGGCAAAATGGGAATTTATTAAAATACGTAGAAAATACAAGATAGAGAGAGAATTACAGAAAATGGATCCCAAAAATGGATTCAGAGGTGCCAAAATAGGGGGGGAGGCCCCCTTTTTATAGTTACATCGAGTAAATCATGGCCATCGGATTAAAAACAGTTTGGACGCTCAGGATTGCGCCACGTCATCAGTCAACAGTACAGTCAACAGTACGCGTGAACAGTACGCGGTTTGCACAGTAACACGGTTTACACACGGTTTGAACAGTAACGCGGTTTGCACAGTAATAATCCCATGTGTTGCATGTACCGTACGTGCATTTTTTGGTCCACTTATATGCTGCCACGTAACCATAAACAGTACATGAGAATTTTAGTCCAACAGGATCTTCACAAGTCATCAGTCAATGCCACGTCATCGGTCAATGCCACGTCATTGATCCGTACATGTGAACAGTGCCGTGAACAGTAACGTAGACAGTACCCGTACATGTGAATAGTACCGTATATGTGAACAGTGCCATTTTTCCTTTTATGCTCCTCCTAAGGTTTTCGACCGTCCTGAGTTCAAAAATGATGTCCGTTTTGCCATTTGATCTCTCGTTTATTGTGAAATAACTATAATGCCCCTAAAATACATAAAATACTTAATTAAAATAAAACACACATAATTAAATTACAAGGAACTTAAACACATAAAAGTAAGGGTTGTTAGTAATACTTTATATGTAAAATAACGATTTTCTCCTTTATAAATATGCACTTTCTAACACTCAACACACCCCCCAACCAGCTTATTGCTAGTCCCTAGCAAATAAAGCGAAAACAAAATTCAAAAATGATTTTTTTTTAACACTCTTGTTTATTCAATCAGATTAATGATAACAATCAAATGAAAGTATAAGCATTATCTCAAGTCTAAAGAAACATCACACCCACATCAACCATCCACATGAATTAGCCCAGTAGACTTTATCGTAGCTACCTTCAAGAATGATATGTCAAACCCCAAAATCTCACTGGAAGTAGTGACACTCTCACAAAGAAATTAAACCCAATAAAAATAGTCACTCCAATGAATGGTAATTGAGAGAAAATAATCAAGAAATGATATCACATGCTCTCACTAAAATGAAAGAAATATGCCCTCAACTTAGAAATAATACGATCTCCAGTCAAATAAAAATGCTAGTCAACCCAATTTTTTTTTTTTTTTTTATGCATCACTACATCTTTTTAGCCCATATAACTAGCTTCTACTTCAGACTATAGTTCCCTAAAATCAAGAAAGACTTTTATTAGGACGTAACGTAGGCTAGGGACATGGCTAACAAAGAAGGGAAATAGGAAGAACAAAGTGTATGTTTGAGAAAAATGCAGAATTTTTTTTTTTTGGAAGTTGCAAGGTGAATTTCACCTATTATTGTTTTTTTTTCTTTGAAGCAACAATTTTTTTTTCTTTTTTTTCTTTTTTTTTTTGAAACAACAATTTTTTTTTTGAACTAGGCATAACTTCACTATACAAAATATTTATTTACATTTTTCTCAAACATAAATAGGTGATGGATCTTGTAAGATATTGGGTAATACTCCAAATCGGAGTGGGTCAAGATGATAAGTTGACAAAGAAAATGTTTTTTTTTTTAAAGGCTCAAAAGGGTTAACTATGGATATTTGATAAAAGGGAGGGCTAGAAAGGCTCAAACGGATCAAAGATGGCCTTTCCATCATCTTTTAGGGCTCTAAATAATCTTCCGTATATACTAATTAGATGGGTCTCCAAATGTAGCAACACACATTTTTTTTTAATTTTCAATTTTTTTTTTTTAGGGTTAACTCAAAAGAAATCTAGAGATCGTGTATACAATAATAACTGCTAAGGTGTATAAAGAATGGGCAAAAAGGTTACTCTCCAAGAAAAATGATAGGCTCAAAAACTCACTTGGTATTTATTATGACATGTTCATTCCTTCAAGAAACTCATATTTGTCTTCGACATCAACATGTAGAGTAGCAAATATAGTGTAACATCACTTCAGACTAAAGATAATACAAATATTAAAATTTGAAATTCATCATGTCATCCAATGTTAAAACAAATCAAACATTTTTTTTTAACAACATCCTACCCCCCAACTTATTCTAAACGTGAAAGGAAAATATGCATGCAGAAATGTGAAAATGATGCAGAAAAACTAATTAGAAAATGATAGGAAACAAAATTTTTTTTTTAAACTTAAGAAGATGCGTTTCTAGAGGCACTACACTCCATATTCAGCCATCTTCGACTCAAAAATTTTTGTTTGAAAATGTATATTTATAAAGGAGAAATTAAAAAGAAAAAGAAAAATGAACATCAAAACATAATAAAGAAAAAGAAAATATCTGAAATTTTTTGTTTTTTTTATTTTTTTTTGTTTTTGTTTTTTTTTTAATAATGAAGATGCGTTTCTAGAGTCACTACACTCCATATTCAGCCATCTTCAACACAAAAAGTTAGCAACAGTTAGTTTCTACAACAAAAAATTAGTAAAAACTTAACCAAGATTCCACAATTGTCAACTATTCCCTCCCCCCAACCAGAACGAAACATTGTCCTCAATGTTTTAAAGGAAAGAAGTAGAGTTTAGAAGACATCACCTGGGTGGTGCAACACAGAAGAAAATATTTATAGGCGGAGAGTTAAATCTAATTTGTACTTCTTACTGCGGCTACTGTTACCATCATCATTTGAACGCTCCAACACAATGCTCCAGGGGTCTGGCTCCGGTTTATAAGCTTGTAACATATCAAGTAGCTTATTAGCAGTGTGAGCACAAATAAAAAGCTTTTTCGCACTGGAAGGAATAAAGTAGTTTCTTATTGCATGGTTAAGAAATGCGATAAAGCCATCATAAAAATTATTGACATTTAATAAACCGATGAGTTTCTGGTGAATGTGCAGATGGGCCCAAGATGTTAGTGTAATAAGTGCCTCTAGTGTTGCAAGATCTCCTGGAAGGAAAATAAAAGCATCAGCATGATTAAGCATTTCAGTTATTCGTTCTTGCATACCTGAGACGACTAACTCTTCTCCAGTCAATGAGTCAGACACACTGCCCAAAGGTTTAGGACTCTTGGGATGATGCCTAACACTTGGCTTCCTCTAACAAAAGCAGCTTCTGAGACCAATTTTGATAACCCTCGGTTACCTCCTCCATACACCAAGTGTAATTTTCTCTCTGCTATGGTTCGACCAAGATCTATAGCTGCATCAACGAACTCTTTATGTTTGCCATAGGTAAATCCAGAAAGCACACAAATGTTCTTGAATTGTCTATCGGGAGTAGCTGCCATTGGAATATTTCTCAAAAACAATTTGTGAGTGCTTAACAAAAAGTCGTATTTAAGAATCTTGGTGACAATGGATCACAACTGTGTATGAGGTGGCATGTCAGTGTCAAATAACTCGTAAATCACATGGCTCGATAGTCAAAAAGCAAACAGTAAAAAGGAAAAAAAAACAAACAGTAATAAAATTATTAAAGACAATAATGCAAATGATAAAACAACAGTGAAATAGAATAAAATAACAGTAAAGTAAAAGGATATTTACAGATAGTTGCGACTGTGGCTCACATCTTCCTCTGGTTTTACGTCCAGAAACGGTTTGAACGCCCTCTATGGGTCGAGGATAGGCTTCCCATCCAGTTTTCTTATAAACTGACAAACAGGGTCGTTTATAGTCAGATTCCCGAGACTATATCGTGCATGCTCTTTCTGGAATAATGGCCATAACTGGAGAATCGCTCCTTGCACATATCCACTGGGATGCGTTTCAAGAGACAGAAGGATATCATCCAATGACTCCTTATTCAAGCCATCCCTAATGAATTGAATCTTATCTTCTCTGTTATCAGACACCATTCCTAAAGAACATCGGTTTTTATTGCAACTCATTCTGGCACACTTATGACAAGCAACAGAAATTCTTCGAGCTCATCGTTTTCTTGCATAATTTCCTTTACCACAACCAGGCATGTATGCAATAAATTTTGGAGGTAACTCACCCGCCAATCGTACTTTCGCCTCGATTAACCAACGGATGCCAGCAGGTATGTTATTCCTCATGAGCAATTGCATGCGTTCGGGCCGAGCTTTATAGATCGTAAGAAGGGCATTCTGAGGAAGTGAAGGGAATCGATTGTGAAGCTTCGCTAGAATATCGGGTTTGTCCATACCTTCGCCTCAGAATATCAGTTATTATGGGAAACTGAAGTAACCGACTTGATTGTCACGGAGTACCGTTATCCGCCACTTCACCGGGGTAACAAACTAAAGCACACAAACAGAAAAAAAAAATTAAAACACACAAAGAAAATCAAAATCGTCCTCTTATTGAATTTACCTCAAGCTCCAACTGGATGTCGTAAACACCTCTCTCAATATTTCTGAGTTGGCTTTCTAAATCCTCAACATAGGCTACTAACTCTGGTGGTTGTAGAGCCCAAATGCGATGTGTTTTACAAGATTGAATCTGCCTTTTGAGATGAGTTTTGATACGTTGAAGTGGTTTAAGAATGTTCAGGAGGAACGATCTACGTACGAGACTCATGATTAACAATGGTAAGAGAAAACTTAATGGTAAAACAAACGCACTTATGCAAAATAAATTTCAATTAGCAAAAGAATAATAAAAAGAAAAGAAAGAAAGAAAAATCAAACCACCGAAAAGAAAAAAAAAATCAATTCAAATCTGGTGGGTCACTCAAATTTATTTCGGTGTCTTCTCCATGTGGTTGGTACTCTAAATATGGCTTTAATCTTTGACCATTAACTTTAAATGTGACACCGTTCTTTGGGTCTTTAATTTCAATTGCCCCATGTGGAAAAACAGTATGAGCAATAAATGGACCAGACCAACGAGAGCGTAACTTACCTGGGAATAGGTGCAAGCGAGAGTTGAATAAAAGTACTTTCTGACCTGGAGTGAAAGATTTTCTCATAATATGCTTGTCATGGAAGACTTTCATTCGTTGCTTGTAAATCTTGGCATTTTCATATGCATCATTGCGAATTTCTTCAAGTTCTGCCAGTTGCAATCTTCTTTCTGAGCTGGCTTGCTGCATGTCAAAATTGAATTTCTTGATGGCCCAATATGCACGATGCTCGAGTTCCACAGGTAGGTGGCAAGCTTTTCCATACACTAGCCTGTAGGGTGACATCCCAATCGGCGTCTTGAAAGCCGTTCGATATGCCCATAATGCATCATCAAGTCTTAATGACCAATCTTTTCTGTCCGGCCTCACCGTCTTTTCTAATATGTGCTTTATTTCTCGATTGGAGATCTCCACTTGGCTACTGGTTTGCGGATGATACGGGGTCGCCACTTTATGAGTGATGGAATACTTTGTCAAAAGAGCTTTGAATACTTTATTACAAAAGTGGGCACCACCATCACTAATTATCGCTCGAGGGAATCCAAAGTGCGAAACAATATTGCTTTTCAAAAACCCTATCACCACCTTGTGATCATTGGTTCTACATGGAATTGCTTCTACCCATTTCGATACATAGTCAACAGCAACTAATATGAATTGATGGCCAAAAGAAGGGGGAAAGGGTCCCATGAAGTCGATACCCCATACGTCAAAAATCTCAACCACTAAAATTGGATTTAGTGGCATCATGTTCCTTCGTGTAATGCTCCCCATTCGTTGACACCTATCACATGAAGAACAGAAAGTGTAAGCGTCTCGAAATATAGTTGGCCAATAGAAACCACATTGTAAAACTTTTGTAGCTGTTTTCTTAGCACTGAAATGGCCTCCACAAGCTTGTTCATGGCAGAATGAAAGGATATTGTGAATTTCACTTTCTGGGACACATCGTCTGATAATTTGATCTGCACAATACTTGAACAAATACGGATCATCCCAAAAGAAATTCTTTATTTCTGCAAAGAATTTAGCCTTGTCTTCTTTGGTCCAATGCTCTGGAAGTTTACCTGTAACAAGATAATTAACTATATCAGCATACCAAGGTAATACTTCCACACTCATTAATTGTTCATCTGGAAATGACTCATTCAATGTTAATGGCTCTTTAATTGTGTCAAAATGGAGACGAGATAGATGATCTGCCACAACATTTTCTGTGCCTTTCTTATCTTTAAATTCCAAGTCGAATTCCTGCAAAAGTAACACCCAACGAATTAGTCTAGCTTTTGCATCTTTCTTCGTGAGAAGATATTTAAGAGCAGCATGATCTGTGAACACAATTATTTTACAACCAATGAGATAAGATCGAAATTTTTCCAATGCAAACACTACTGCTAGCATTTCTTTTTCAGTAGTTGAATAGTTCAACTGTGCATCATTTAATGTCATACTAGCATAGTAAATAACATGGGGAATCCGATTAACTCTTTGTCCTAATACTGCTCCTACTGCATAATCAGATGCATCACACATGAGCTCAAATGGTAAGCTCCAGTTTGGGGGCTGAATGATGGGTGATGATGTCAACAATTGCTTTAATTTTTCAAAACCCACAAGACATGAATCATTAAAGATAAAAGGTACATCCTTAGCAAGTAAATTGCATAAGGGTCTTGAAACTTTACTAAAATTTTTAATGAAACGTGTATAAAAACCAGCATGCCCAAGGAAAGATCTTACTTCTCTGACTGTTTTGGGTGGAGGAAGATTAGAAATGAGATCCATTTTGGCTTTGTCAACCTCAATACCTTTACTCGAAATGATGTGACCGAGGACAATACCTTGTTTTACCATAAAATGGCACTTCTCCCAATTTAAGACTAAGTTCTTCTCGATACATCTCTGCAGAACTAGCGTTAGATGACGTAAACATTGATCAAACGAGTCACCAAAGACAGAAAAGTCATCCATAAAGACTTCAAGGAATCTTTCAACCATATCAGAAAAAATGCTCAACATGCATCGTTGAAATGTAGCAGGTGCATTACATAATCCAAATGGCATCCTCCTATATGCAAAAGTACCAAAAGGGTAAGTGAAAGTAGTTTTCTCTTGATCTTTTGGTGCTATGGGAATCTGATTATATCCTGAGTATCCATCTAGAAAGCAATAAAATTCATGGCCTGCTAATCTATCAAGCATTTGATCGATAAATGGTAAAGGAAAATGGTCTTTATGTGTGACAGAATTCAACTTCCTATAATCAATGCATACACGCCATCCCGTAGTTACTCTAGTGGGTATCAATTTATTATCAGCATTCGTAACTACAGTGACTCCTGACCTTTTGGGGACAACTTGCACAAGACTAACCCATGAACTATCAGAAATGGGGTAAATGATACCTGCATCTAATAGCTTAAGGACTTCTGTTCTAACAACTTCTTTCATATTAGGATTTAACCGACGTTGCATTTTCCTAGTAGATTTAGCATTTTCATCAAAGTGAATGTAATGCATGCAGTCTACTGGGTTTATACCTTTTATGTCTGCTATGGTCCATCCTAATGCTCCTTTGTGCTCTTTTAAAACATCCAACAACTTACCTTTTTGTTCGTCATTGAGGGATGATGAGATGATTACCGGTAAAGTACTTTCTTCCCCCAAAAATGCATATTCCAGAGTGTTGGGCAATGGTTTGAGCTCGAGTTTCGGTGGTGATTCTGATGATGGGATGAGTTTCTTCTCTGAGGGTGCTAGTTGTTCAACTCTTGACTTCCATTTATTAGTGTCCATGGATGGTGCTGAGTCAAGTAGAGCGTTGACCTCCTCGACCGATATGTCAATATCAAAATTCAAACCAAAGTGAGTTAAACATGTTTGCAAAGGATCATCACTAAGGTTTGAAACAAAAGTGTCATCAACTAATGCTTCAATTAAATCCACATCAACAATTCCATCATCTGTATTGTGAGGTTGTTTGGCAATGTTGAAGATGTTCAGCTCCATAGTCATGTTGCCGAAGGACAACTGCATATTTCCAGTCCTGCATTGAATGTGAGCATCCGCAGTTGCCAAGAAAGGTCGGCCTAGGATAATGGGGATGTGCTTCCTTGAATCCTGTATTGGTTGAGTATCAATTACAATGAAATCAACAGGAAAATAAAACTTGTCTACCTGGATAAGCACGTCCTCCACAATACCACGAGGTATTTTCGTGGACCGATCTGCAAGCTGTAACACCACTGGAGTTGGGTGTAATTCTCCAAGTCCAAGTTTCACGAAAACAGAGTAAGGCAACAAATTTACACTAGCTCCTAAATCCAACAAAGCATTCTCAATTGTGTGGTTCCCTATGCTACATGAGATAGTGGGGGAGCCTGGGTCTTTACATTTTAAAGGAATTTTATGTTGGAGTATAGAACTAACGTTTTCTGTTAAAAATGCCTTCTTTTGAACATGCATGTTTCTTTTTTTAGTACACAGATCTTTAAGAAACTTGGCATAAGATGGAACTTGTTTTATAGCATCAAGTAAAAGGATGTTGACATTTACCTGCTTGAAGATTTCGAGAATCTCACCTGTGGATTTTCCCTTTTTTCCTTTAGCTAACCTTTGAGGAAATGGAGCTTTGGGAACATATTCTCGTGGGTTGATTTTTTCTTTCTCCTCCGGTGATGAGTTCTCAACACTCACAGGTACAATTTGATTTTCTTTTGTCACAGGCATCTCCACTTTGTTGTCGACTTCTTTGCCTTTCCGCAAGGTCATGACGGCTTTGACCTCTCCATGCTGCTGTGGTGAACTGGTACTTGCTTCATGTACTCCTTTAGGGTTAGACACTGGTTGACTTGGAAATTTACCTTTCTCAACAGTCATTGCCAAGGTCTGAACTGAAGAAGCAAGTTGTCCCACCATCTTTTCTAGGCTTGAAACTGATTGGGTTTGTGAGTTGAAACCCGCTCTCAATTCATTTCGTAGTCCATCAATGGTGCGGTTCTGTTGCTCAATTGTGGAGTGAGTAACATTCCTGAAATTCTGGAATGCATCCTCCCATGGTCTGGGTTGAGAGTAGTTCTGGTTCTGATTGAATGGTCTAAATGGGGACTGAGAGGCTTGAGGATTTTGAGGAATTGGTTGTATTGGTGGAGCTGGAGCTGCTGGTCCATTCTGTTGGAATCCTTGAGACCATGAAAAATTGGGGTGGTCTCTCCATCCAGGGTTATATGTGTTGGAGTATGGGTTGTAATTCGATGGTTTTCTCATTACACCTATGGCATTGGCTTGATCTGAGTATGAGTCGTGGTCATGTGGCTCTGTTGATTTAGCAGTCGATAGCGATGCTATTTGTCGAGAGAGACCTTCAATTATCTCCTTGACTTCTTTGATTTCTGAACTTGACTCGCCAATGTGAACCTCATTTACTCCCTTAATCCTTCTAGTATTCCTGAGTGATCGACTCCGTTGTTGGGAATTATCTGTTTGTCACTAGAAGAATTCCCAAATCTCTGATGCACTTTTTGACATTAGCTCTCCTCCACTTGTCGCCATTAGCCATTCTTGCACATTCGGCAATAATCCCTCCAAAAAGTATTGGCATTGGTGCCATTTCTCGTACCCATGATGTGGACACTTCAAGAGTAGCCCATTGAATCGCTCCCATGTTTCGAAAAACTGCTCGTCATCTCTCTGGGTAAACTCCGAGATTTCCCTGCGAATTTAGCACACTAGGTTTTAGTTCGAAACTCCTAGCAGCTACATTTGGGTATCGTATGCATGATGTGCTCAAATTGGCTAAAGGACTGAAGTAGTCCTTAAACGGCCTCTCTTGTGGTGCTTGTAAATCCATTTTATTTTGAACGTTTTTGTGTGTGCAAAGTGTTTTCTCTAATTCAAGGTCTATAGGTTCAAGATTAGGTAATAATGACCTACGACCATGCATGCAAAACAAATAAATAAAATAAAAATAAAGATGGGAACAAAACAAATAAAAATAAAGATGAAGGAGAAATTATGATACTAACCTTATGGCTCTATTACAACCTTACTATAAAAATACACACAAAAAATACGTGAAATAAATTAACTAAAAATAAATTAATAAGATAAAAAAAAAACAAAAAAAATTACAAAGAAAATAAATTGAAAATTAAATTACAGAATTTTAAAGAAAAGAAAAAGAAAAGAAATACTAACCTTTAAATGTAGATTGACCTTTTTTTTGCTTTTTTTTTAAAATACAAGAAAACAATTAAATGGAAATATTCACAAAAATTAATTCTATGAATTAAAATTACTTACCTCCCCGGCAACGGCGCTAAAAACTTGTTGTGCAAATTTTATTGAACTCGCAAGTGCACGAATCTGTTGTAGTATAGATTAATGGTGACGAGTGTCGATCCCACGAGGAGGTGGATTTTAATTATATATAGAATTAATTTTGTAAATGGGTGGTTGGATTTATGGTGGAGATGATTTGAAATATGCTAAAACTTAAATTAAAATGGCGATAATAAATTCTGAAATTGGAATTGAAATGGCAAGAATAAATTAAAGAGAATTATATTGAAATGACGTACTTGGGTATCTGGATCCGTATCAACATGCATCATGGGCTAAATATTTCTTATTAATACCAATTAAATCATGAGGGGGGAATCCACACCTCATGAACCACGCTCTAATAAATATGGTGCTAAGGGCTTATCGTGCCAAATAATAATAACCTTATACTAGGGAGCCGGTGAAACCAGGGCAGTACTAGATAAGATTATTATTATCTGTCAACGAGAAGTCAAAACATCCATAAAAACTAGAGGGGAAGAGAAAGTAAATTTACCAAATCAAGCCCATGACACATGTTGAGACTTCACCTTCAACCCAAGCTTGAAAGAAAATTAGCCACTCATAGTTGAACTAAGGGCAAAATGGGAATTTATTAAAATACATAGAAAATACAAGATAGAGAGAGAATTACAGAAAATGGATCCCAAAAATGGATTCAGAGGTGCCAAAATAGGAGGGAGGCCCCCTTTTTATAGTTACATCGAGTAAATCATGGCCATCGGATTAAAAACAGTTTGGACGCTCAGGATTGCGCCACGTCATCAGTCAACAGTACAGTCAACAGTACGCGTGAACAGTACGCGGTTTGCACAGTAACACGGTTTACACACGGTTTGAACAGTAACGCGGTTTGCACAGTAATAATCCCATGTGTTGCATGTACCGTACGTGCATTTTTTGGTCCACTTATATGCTGCCACGTAACCATAAACAGTACATGAGAATTTTAGTCCAACAGGATCTTCACACGTCATCAGTCAATGCCACGTCATCGGTCAATGCCACGTCATTGATCCGTACATGTGAACAGTGCCGTGAACAGTAACGTAGACAGTACCCGTACATGTGAATAGTACCGTATATGTGAACAGTGCCATTTTTCCTTTTATGCTCCTCCTAAGGTTTTCGACCGTCCTGAGTTCAAAAATGATGTCTGTTTTGCCATTTGATCTCTCGTTTATTGTGAAATGACTATAATGCCCCTAAAATACATAAAATACTTAATTAAAATAAAACACACATAATTAAATTACAAGGAACTTAAACACATAAAAGTAAGGGTTGTTAGTAATACTTGATATGTAAAATAACGATTTTCTCCTTTATAAATATGCACTTTCTAACACTCAACACCTCACTCTGTCCTCTCTGTCAATCTCCGAAGATGAGCTTTGGTATATGTGGTGTCTCACCACCTTGTATGCTACAAAGCTGGTTTTTCCCATCAAACCAGTCTTGACTCACCTTACCACTCTAGAGTTCTCCCCAGACCTTCTATGGACTCTTTTTGAATGGTATTCTCCCCTCACTTGGTGGCGCCAGCAACTCCAACATTTGTTTACCTTTCACAGATTAGACAAAATGCTAGAACAGGAAGCTAACATGTGGACTGTAGCTTTCATCGTCCACAGGCCTTATTTTCAACATCCAGAAACAAGGGATTACTGGATACAGGACATGGCATATGAATGGAAAACTTACTCTCATCCTTATATTTTCATCCATGATACAACAGTCACTTCCGCCCTCAAAGCCTATCTCATGGAACTCAACAATGTTTCTCCACCTGCCACAAATATTCACCACACCTCCATCGGACCATCACACACCCTTGAACTAATCCCAAAAACCCAAGGTTGTACTCCAGGTTCAAGTTCAAGTCCCCAAGGTATCCTTGTTATGGAACAACGTCCTGACTATACAAATGTCTTATTCCAAGATGCCCAGGACCCATGGGAAGACTTCCAGTCCTTCCTCCCTACTGATACTCCCCATTATTCTTCACAACACATGTCTGAAGCTAATGAAGAAAAGTACCAACGAGCTGAGGCGTATCTCGACAAGAGACAAAGGCGTCGGCACAAGCGACAATATGAGAAAGAAACAGGAGACGTGTCACCATCACGTTATCCATCCACGCCATAATGACACTTTGTCGCTCTCACACAACTTTTGATGCAACTCATGTGACTCCCGTTTGTTTTTTGTTACAGTCCTTGTCGGTATGCTTTACTTTTGTTAAAGTCCTTGTCGGTATGCTTTCCTTTTGTTAAAGTCCTTGTACGTGTGTTAAAGTCTTTGTCAGCGTGCTTTACTTTTGATAAAGTCCTTGTAAGTGTGCTATGTGTCATGATCATTCGAGAGGTCCTGTTCTCAATGATCCTCTATATAAAGCACCTTTGGTCTCAGTTGTAAGGGAGCCAATTTCGAAAAATAAAAAGCTTACTTTTCACAATTATGTTTCCCTAAACCTCTTTCTCTCTTCTAGGATTCAAAGAAATTATTTGAGTTACAAATGATACGCTCACCTACATTTCTAAACTGAGTATGCTCTGCACTTGCCTCACAATTGAGGATCCTGTGCATCAGAAAGGTCCTGTTTTATCCTCCAAAACCGATTTTTATCCAACAAAATTGTTTTCTCACAATGTTCACCCTTTTTAAAGGCCCTGAGTGCCGTGTTTTTGGGTGGTATCGTGAAAAACTCTTTTAAATAAATGAATTTCGGATTTGGTATTTGGTGGATAAGTGTATATCGGCTGGAAACCAATGGATGCGGACTATTAACCTGTTATAAGCCAGGTTTGGGTCCAAAGGACGATCTTGCATCGTCATTCCTAGGTAGAACAACGCCACATACAACAAACCCACTGGTATCAAAAATCCAAACCATGTTTATCCATCTCCAAGGGGCTCGTATCTTCTCTCAGTTCGATTTAAAAGCTGGTTTTTGGCAACTTGGTATTTCACCAAGTGACCGTCACAAAACTGTCTTCTGCATCCCTGATGCCCATTACCAATGGACAGTCATGCCTTTTGGTCTCAAAGTCGCTCCCTCCTTATTTCAAAAAACCGATTTTTATCCAAAAAAATTGTTTTCTCACAACGTTCACCCTTTTTAAAGGCCCTGAGTGCCGTGTTTTCGGGTGGTATCATGAAAAACTCTTTTAAATAAATGAATTTCGGATTTGGTATTTGGTGGATAAGTGTATATCGGTTGGAAACCAATGGATGCAGACTATTAACCTGTTCTAAGCCAGGTTTGGGTCCAAAGGACGATCTTGCATCGTCATTCCTAGGTAGAACAACGCCACGTACAACAAGTCATTCCTATGAGGAATCCTTTCCTCCCCTTGAAAAATAGACAGACCCACAAACCCGTGTTAATTGCAATATAGGGACCAGGCTGATACTGGCCATCTTTAATCACCATGCCAAGAAATTCAATAGATTCCTTTCCTATGCTGCTTTTCTTTTCGGAAAGCATGATGCCATGTGCCTGCACAATGTGAAAGAAATCGAAAAGGAGCTTCTGGTGGCTCTCATGGTTAGAGGAAAACAACAAAATATCATCATGTAGACCAATGCATCATGGAGAATAGGACCAAAGATTTTTGTCATGGCTTTTTGAAATAAGGAGGGAGCGACTTTGAGACCAAAAGGCATGACTGTCCATTGGTAATGGGCATCAGGGATGCAGAAGGCAGTTTTGTGACGGTCACTTGGTGAAATACCAAGTTGCCAAAAACCAGCTTTTAAATCGAACTTAGAGATGATACGAGCCCCTTGGAGATGGATAAACAGGGTCTGAATTTTTGGAAGGGGAAACTTATCATCTTTAAGAAAATAATTGAGCGGCTGGTAATCAATCACTAATCTCTTTTTTCCACGAACTAATTCAGATCGTTTTTCAACATAAAAGGCTTGACAAGCCCAATCTGAATCGTAGGAGAGAAAGAGTTCTAGTTAGAGGAGATAATGATGACTATTATAGGGATGAGTATGATGAAGGAGAGGACAAGGTAGGAGAGATGGACAAGGTAGGAGAGCTAGGAATAGAGATGATGGATTGAGTGGCATAAAGATGAAGATTCCATCTTTTCAAGGAAAATCCGACCCAGAAGCATACCTTGAATGAGAGAAGAAAATGGAGTTCATATTTGACTGCCACAATTATTCAGAGGCAAAAAAAGTAAAATTGATTGTGATTAAGTTTTCTGACTATGCTATTACTAGGTGGGATCAGCTTATTATAAGCAGGAGGCGAAATAGGGAACGTCCAATTGAGACATGGGATGAAATGAAATCATTGATGAGAAAACATTTTGTACCTAACCACTATTATCGAGACTTGTACAAAAAATTACAACGTCTTACACAGGGTAACCGAAGCGTTGAGGATTATTATAAAGAAATGGAGATTTCCATGATTAGAGCAAATGTGGAGGATGATAGAGAAGCTACCATGGCACGATTCTTAAATGGACTTAATCGAGAGATTGCAGATAAGGTTGAGTTGCAACATTATGTGGAGATTGAGGAAATAGTCCACAAAGCCATCAAGATTGAGCAGCAACTCAAGAGGAGGGGTAACACTCGTACAGCCCCAAACTCGATTTCCACTCCTTGGAAGCCGAGCTATGTGAAACGAGACGAGAGGCCACAAGGATCTCCTACACCTAAGCTAAGATCCGAGCCCTCCAAGCACAATACACAAGGTAACACCGTAACTCATACTATTAGGAATCGTGACATTAAGTGTTTTAAATGTCAAGGCAGGGGGCGGATGGTGAGATTGTAACTGAAGATGAGACAGAAGAGAATGAGATACCACCATTAGAAGATGTCGAAGATGAAGAGTATATAGCCCCTGGGGAATTGACTTTAGTAGCGAGGAGAGCTTTGAATGTGCAAGTAAAGGAAGACGAAGCAGCGCAAAGGGAAAACATTTTCCATACTAGGTGCTATGTTCAAGACAAAGTATGTAGTATGATTATTGATGGAGGAAGTTGTACTAATGTTGCCAGTACTATCATGGTAGAGAAGTTAGGGCTTCCGACACTTAAACACCCACGACCATACAAACTACAATGGTTAAATGACAATGGAGAGGTGAAAGTGAACAAGCAGGTACTAGGGACTTCTGTGGTGAACATTTTTCCATCAGCTGCTTTGAAATGTTTTGTATGAGGTTTCTAGTTTTGAGCTGGAAGAATGTCTGAATTCATTATGCTTTTTTGGGCACCAATATCTAGAAATCCTATTGCTGGTATGGGTCGTTGAAACTTTAAAGGTAAGATTTGGAGTTTGATGGAGGGAATTGGCAGTGTTTAGGGACAATGATTGTTGATGAAAAATAGATTGAAACTCATCGTTTTTTGAATCATCATATGAGTTTTCTAGTGCGAACATTGTTTCATCAGTAGGGTCTTCTTGTTCTAAGAAGTAAGATTCTACTTCTTCCTTTTCAGCAGAATACTCAGTAACAGCTTGTAAATGCTTTACCAATTTGATTTCCTTTTCTTTTTTTGTTTGGACAATCCTTTACATAGTGGCCTTTTTTCCCGCAAATAAAGCATCTACTAGATTTTTTCCTGCCCTGTTCTTTGGAAGAGAAAGATTTTTTTCTGAAAAATTTGTATGGTTTCTTCCATTTCCTAGACTTTGGTTTAGAAAAGGAAGTTGGATGCCTGATCTTTTTGAAATGCCTTTTCCGTGGATGACTGCAGTCACAGTCTTTTTTATCTTTGCATTTGATCTGTAAGTACGGTTTCTTACAGGCGCTTCTGAAAGGCTCTTTGTCTTTTACCAGTTCTTTGAAGAATTGTTTTTGCTCACAAAGTTTTTCCAAACATGCCTTAACTACCTGAAAGATCTTTCCCAAGGAGATGTTGTCAAGGTTGAGGTTGTGCACTGTAAGTTGTCGTTGGATTTCTGGTTGCAATTCCGTCGGTAAAGAAGCCAAAAACACATGCTTCAGAGTGTGATCGTTGAATCCATTAAGCTTGTAGAACATTATTCAAAGAACAACACTTCATGTTGAGATAGTCTCTTCTTGCTGCTTCAAAACCTGCAGATGGTTCTCCAATAAACTGTTCATGCAGAATAACAAGAGCATTAGAGACGTTTTGCAATTGCACAAACTGTAATTGTCTATATGGGCCAACTCTTTGAGGACTGATTCAATGGTTACAACTGATCTTATCATCTGGAGATCTACCCAGGCTGACATTTCAGATAACTTCTCTCTCCATTTGACTGTGGGAATGTCATCAAACGTAAACCATGGATCGTTCGATGGTTTGTATGTATTTTGAGCTTGGGGCTGAGGTGGTTTATTGGTTGAGGATTCAGCTGGCTCATCAATGTCTGAGGGTATTTCAAAGTATGATTCTGGTTGGGACGGTTGTGCTGGTCCTATTTCTTCGGGTTGTGCCATCAAAAGTTTAGTAAAATCTGCATAAAGCCTTTTCTGAATCAGTGGTTGAAAGTGAAGATTCTGTATCAGATTCTATCATAGAAGTATAAGTTTCTGTGTTAGTGGAAACTTCAATGTGATGGGAAGCATCTTGATGCATGGGTTCTTTACCCTTGGATTGAGATGGTTGTGGGGTAAAAACAAGGGTATGTTATGGAGAATCTTATTGTTGTGTGGTAGTGGAGATTGGTTGATGAATTTTGATAGGTCTTGGTTGGGACTTAGGTTTTGGTTTTGGTTTTGGTTGAGGTGGATGTGGCATATTTTTGAAAAGAGTATGCGTCATTCCAAATAGTTTGGAAGGATCATATGGTTTCATTGGTGCGAGCATAAGGCTGAATGGATGGTAGGTTGGATTGATTATAGGTATGGGAGGTGATTTTGTAAAGAGTGTAGTGTTTTTCGGATTCGATTTGATCAAGCTCTACCTTTAGCCGTCTGATTTCTCTCTCCTTTTGGTCAAACTCTGGGCCATAGTATCTTTGACTAAGCATGACTCTTAAGTTTGCATCAAGTTGATAGATTTGCTGCATTTGCAAGGTTATTGAGTCAACCTTGGTTTCGATCTGGTCAGTTCGTAAACTGATCTTATCAACCCTTTTGTGGATGTCTACCAATGTATCATTTTTTGCTTTGGCATTCTGTGTTTGCTAGTTGAGGACTGATTCAAATGGTTTAGGTTCTTCTAGGTGACCAACAGAGGTTATGGCTAAAGGAATGAAAGGTTTTGTCACGACCTTTTTTTGTGAATCAGATTGGGCTAAGAATGGGAAATTCAAAGAATAGTCTTTGGATGATGAAGAAAACATCATACAAGCAACGGGTTGAGGAGTAGAAGTCTGGCTTAGGTTTGGTGAAAAGCTTTCAGGTTTGCAATGTTTTGCAATCCATTTGAGTTCTTTTTTGTATATGGGTAACGGAGATGGTGGAGGTGGTGGTTCATATGGCGGTTTTGCTTCTGTGTGGTTACAAGGAGAATGAGTTTTCTTTTCCTTTTGGAGACTTGGTACCCATGAATGAGAAGTTCTCTCTGCTGACCACACTACTGCTGTCACTACACTAAAGCAAATTGCGCAAAATCCGCCTCCTTTAAAATTGATTGCTGACGGAAAGCGCATACTACAGACAGACGCAAGTGATGAATCATGGGGTGCCATCCTCCTCAAGGAAATCAATGGAAAAGAAAACTTTATCGCTTGCGCTAGTGGACATTTTTCTGACACACAGAAGCACTACCATAGCGTGTTCAAAGAAATTTTAGCGGTAAAGAATGACATCAAAAAATTTGAGTATCATCTGATTGGACACCATTTTCTTATCCGAATGAACAGTTCAACCTTCCCCAATATCCTTAATTTCAAAGGTAAAATTGTTCCCGAAAAAATGTTACTTAGATTAAAAGATTGGTTTTCCAAATATGATTTTTCAATTAAGCATATAAAGGGGTCCCAGAACCTCATCCCTAATATGCTTTCCAGACTCTCAAAACCAGAAAAACCTCTCACCCTGTTTTCTGCAACATACCACTTTCCGATCATCTCCATGGCTACATCACTACCACCAGAAGCTCTCACCAAGAAAACTTTTCCCCTTGACAAAACCTTCTCCTCTGTTTTTGCTATCCAAGAGTTTGCAAGAAAAGTTGTTTTTCGCTTTTTTATGAAAGTCTACCTTATGGCAGACTCCTTTCCATTTTCTACCTTCCACCCAGAAAATTTGTTCCTTACAGGTCTAACCCTTGACCCATCCAGAGAAATCACTGAAGATGAGTTATGGTACATTTGGTGCCTAACTGTTCTTTATGCAACCAAGCTCATTCTACCAATCACACCCACTTTGGAACATCTCCTTAATCCCGAAAAATCCACCTCTCTTACGTGGACATTACTTGAATGGTTTTCCCCCATACCATGGTGGAGAAAGAAGCTTCAGCAACTATCAGAGATTTACAATCTTGAACGTATGCCTGCCTCTGAAGCACAACTGTTTACCTCAATATTCATCATCCATAGGCCATACTTCCAACATCCAGATACAAACCTCTTCTGGTCCCAAGACCAAGTCTATGAATGGTTTACTGCACCTCACCCAGCTGTCATTGACAATGAAATCCAAACCACCCTGCATAACTACCTTTGCCAATTAAACCACCAAACTCCACCACACAGGGATATCTTTCACACCTCCTTAGGACCACAACATGACCTCATCATGATCCCCACTCCATCTGCCATATCCAAACCAAAGTCCACTGGAATCATCATCAAAGAAGAAAAACCCGACTATACTGACTTTCTTTATCAAGACTCCCAAGACCCATGGGAAGAATTCCTTCCTTTAAGTCAACATCTTCAACAGTTTCCCCAGCCATCCATGAATGAACCAGGCCCATCATCACAACCACCCAAACCTTGAAAAGCAGACAAGGCTACTCAGACATCACCCAGACCAGGCTACAGACGAGAATGCCCTTATCCACCTTGCCGTGGTCCCCACTGTAAGCATCCAAAGCTCTCCAAAACTTTTTTCCCACCATCCTCTCGTGACACTGATCCCAATGAAACCGACAGCTCATCTGAAGATGACTACATGAATCTCCGCTCTCCATAAAATAGTTTGTCTTGTTGTTGTGTTTTACTTTTATCTTGTATAATTATTAAAGTTTTCTTTTACTTTAAGGTTTACTTTTGTCCAAGTCACGCTTTAAATTATTAAAGCTCACTTTGTCGCCTTGTTCTAATTAAAGTTATGTCATGATGTCTCTCTTTTGCTTTTGCTTTTGTAAAAGATAGGGGTCCTGTCCTATCTTCATGAGAATTCTCGTATATAAAGAATTCTCCCCTCGCTTGGAAGATATAGAAGCTCTTTCAGAAATAAACTCTCGTGTGTTTTATCCAATCATGAATTTCTAAACTCTCTTCTCTCTCTGCAAATGAAGTTCTAGTGAAAGAAAAAGATTAAAGGATTAAATTTATTCATTTTGAAAACTTAAGGAAGTATGCTCTGAAAGATCCTGTGCATCAGAAAACTTATGATGATTTCTTAAATGGTTTGGTACCCTGTTTAAAGACTAAGGAAAGTCTGTTTTGGGTTATATGACCTTAAAAGAACTCGTTTTAAGTTTTGATCTCAGAGGTATCAATATCGGCTGGAAACCCGAACTTGCGGACTACTGGTCCAAAGTACAGTCTTAACTGTTGTAGTTCTAGTGTAACAACGCCACGTACCTTTTCACTCTGGTATCAGAGCCCATACTCGTCCTTGAAACCTTTGTGTTTCTAAATCTCTTGTTTACCACCCTCAAAATGGTATAATTTAATTCTTTTCTGTTTTGATCTCTAGACTTCAGGAGCAGAGAGAACTTCTCATTCATGGCTTCCACTTCATCTTCAACTCCTTTCAATCCCATTACTCTTTCTTCTACTCTTTCTTTACCTAAATCTTGCACTTCTCATACCGCCAATAAGATTGAAAACCTTGTCGAATATTCCTACATCCTTGAATCCGCCCAAATCAATAAATCATCCTACCCTCTCATCAGTCCTTGCCAGTTGTACAAACGACCCAGTTCCTTTACCCGTAGTATTCGTACCCTCATATCTACTAGACGGCCTCACCTTAAAGAATATATCCAGTCTTCTCGCCTTGATCAATGTGCTCTTCAAGCCACCTCTGCTGAGCAATATGTCACACTGAAAATACCCTCAGAGTTGATTTCAAACTGGAAACATGAAGGTTATACCCATCTCCATCTTGGAGGAATCTGATTAATCCTTACCCTTAATGGGAGAAAAGGATTACCAGTCACAGCTCGAATTGTTATGCTTGACACCCGGTTCAAACAGTACCAAGATGTTGTTATCGGTACTGTCCTCACAACCCTCCATGCAGGAAGTGTTTTACTCACTTTCTATCCAAACTTTAACCTTTCTCTCCAAGACACCAATTTGCCCACAACCTTAAAAGTCCAAGTCCAGATTCAAGGTGCAGAATGAATTTCCTCCGCCAAAATAGCCACTCTCCATCATCAGCTGGTCTATAGGCTTCAAAATCATGCCTTAGATCTACCCACTCCCGAAAATCACTCTGACACCCTCATAGTCTTAGCTGAATCTGACCAGATCCCCACTATCATCCAGATCCCAAGACAAATTCCCCGTCATGAGCTCATCAAGCTTATGCCTCTTGAATGGATCTCCAACTATGAACAGTTCTACAATAATACAGCTCTAATCCAGACATCTGAAAGTATGTTTCAAAGACGACAAGATGGAACAGTCAGAATGACTTTTAAACCACCTCCCAGTGCTCCACAAGAGCCCCCTCGGCTCTCCTTTACCTATTCTTCCATGATCACAGTTGTACAAACAGCTCAGGAAGATCTACCCATTACAGGGTTTAATTCTGAAGGCTACCCTGTTTATCCAGCTAAACAAAATGGCCATTTCCTATGGGATGCCCCTGGCTCAGGCATGCGTGACCCAAATTGTCTCTGCTGGGATAATTGGGAAGAAGATGATGATTATGCCTCCACAAGGAAAAAGAAATCCAAAAAGAAAAAACCTCCAGTCTCTTGTCACCACTGTAACCCTAAACCACCACAAGATCCCCCACCGCCACCAGCTCCATTACCCTTTTACAAAAAGGAACTCAAATGGATTGCAAAGCATTGCAAATCTGAGATTCCATCACCAATCCCAAACCCTACACCACCACTGAGTTGTATGATGTTTTCATCTACTTCTTCAAACTACTCTTCTTCTTTTCCTCTTTTAGACACCCACACAGATTCTCAACGAAATGTTGTGTCCAAACCCTTTATCCCTTCAGCTATAACCTCAACTGGTCACCTTGAACCACCCAAACCTTTTGAATCAGTCCTCAACTGGCAAACCCAAAATGCCAGAGCATAAAATGATACTTTGATGAATATCAATTCCAAAGTTGAAAAAATCAGTTTACGAACTGAACAACTTGAGACAAAAGTCGATTCCATTACTGCACAAATGCAGTAGATCCACCAAAATCTCCAGTCCAGAATTACTCAACTCGATTCTGAGTTAAGAACCATGCTTGCCCAACGCTATTATGGCCCAGAATTTGACCAAAAGGAAAGGGAAATCAGACGCTTAAAAGCTGAGCTTGATCATATTGAATCAGAAAAACAACGACTACCCTTTTTACTACATTACCTCTGATTCCTTCCGTAGGTCCAACCTATCATCCATTTGCCTCCATGCTTTCCTCTATTCGACAGTATGAACCTTCCAAGTTATTTGGTATGAGTCATACTCTTTTTAGAGATAATCCATTGCCACCACAACCTAAACTAAACCAAAGCCTAAACCTCAACCACGACCAGTCACAATTCACCAGCCCTCCATTTCCACTCCTGACCAACAATCCCTTGGTTATACACCGGCATCACCACCAGCACCTCCACCACCAACTTCATTTCAACCTCCTACCCAATCCAAGGATAAACAACCCTTTCACTAGTTTAGTGCCCACGCAGTTGACCACTCATCTACTACAGATGATCAAACTTCTGATTCAAATCTAGTTGTATCAGAGAGCCATACTGAAACCGATACAGAATATTCCGTATCTACCAGTGATTCTGAAAAGTCCTATGCTAATATCACCAAAATCCTGATGGCTCAGCCTGATCAACCTGATCAAGGCCAAACCTCTCACACAGAACCATATGTTGACATTCCCTCCGAAGTTGAAGAAGAAATGCCTGAATTTTCTGCCTCAAACTAACCTCCTCCAGTCCAGCCTCAAACCAGCTAGAAATCGTCAAATGGTCCATGGTTCACATTTGATGATCTTCCATCCTCTAAATGGCGTGATCGGCTTAATGAAATGTCTGCTTCGCTTGACTTACAAATGTTAAGGCGAGGAGCCACAACTTAATCAGTCCTTAGAGAATTTGCTACTCGATTTGATTCTTTAGGCCAATACAGACCGTTACAGCTTGTTCAATTGCCAGAAGTCTCAAGTGCCCTTGCGGTTATCCATGATCAATTCCTAGGAGACCCCTCTGCAATTTTTGAAGCTGCACAACGAGACTATCTCAACATGAAATGCTGCTCACTCAATGCTAAGGATCTTGACTTCCATTATAAACGAATGTCTCTTCTATTCTACAAGCTTAATGGATTCAATGAGCCGACATTAAAGCATGTCTTTTTGGCTTCCCTTCCAGAAGAACTCCAACCAGACATCCAGAGACAACTTCATGCATCCAACCTTGTCCTTGACAACATTTCTCTTGGCAAAATCTTCCAGCTTGCCAAGACTTGTCTTGACAAACTTTGCGAGTAGAAACAGTTTTTTAAAGAACTGTTGAAAGATAGAGAACCATTTAGGAGTGCCTGCAAGAAGCCTTCTTTACAGATCAAATGCAAACAGAAGAAGGATTGTGATTGTAGTCCTAAAACGAAAAGGCATTTTCGGAAATTCAGAACTCCAGAATCTTCATCCAAACCCCACAGGTCCAGAAAGCCCTACAGATTCTTCAGAAAAAAAGTCATCTTCATCCAAAGAATTTAAAAGGAGAAAATCAAGCAGATGTTTATCTGCAAGAGAAAGAGTCATTATGCCAAAGATTATCCCAACAAAAGGGAAAAATCTATTCGCCTAGTTGAACATCTCCAAGCCACTACAGATTACTCCCCAGAAAAGGATGAACTGGAATTCTATTTCTCTGAACAAGATGAACCCGATGATGAAACCATGTTCGCACTAAAGAATTCCTCTGATGACTCAGACAGTGATCAGTCTCAAGTCATTTTCCACCAACAGTTACTATCCCTTGACACTACTGTTCCAATACCTTCTATCAAACTCCAGATCTTACCCTCAAAATTCCAAAGACCTATTCCAGCAATTGGTCTCATAGATACTAGAGCCCAATGCAGCATGCTAAATCCACATATTCTTCCACCAGAATATTGGACAGCAGAATATTGGACAGAGTATGAGGAACATTTCAAACTGTCAATGGAAAATTGTTCACCACCTCTTTGATTACCAAAAAACCAATTGGTATACAAATCTTCCCCAATTATGTCATTTGGACCAAGGTCATTGGTTCCACCCTTCCTAATAAGGATATCTTGTTAGGCTTTGACATCCTTCACCATATCAAACACCTCCAGATCATTCCCACTGGAATTCGAGTCAAGTATCTGTTCAAACCTTTCACAGACATCTTGAAACTCTACAATCTGTCTGACACCCCCCAGTCCTACCAGGATATTTCAACCAAACTTTTGAGTTTGTGTCCAGAGTCCCATTCTCAGTTCACCCATCCAAACATATTGTGGAAAAATAAGTCTTTCTTCATTAAGTTTCCTTTCAAACTAAATGAAGATGTTAACCCGACCAAAGCAACCCATCCAGGAATGAGTCCTTCTGACTTACTCCTAGCCCAATTGCTAGCCCATCCAGGAATGTTCACAATTGCTAGCCCAAGGTCTGATTGAGCCCACGACTTCTCAATGGGCTTGCCAAGCCTTTTATGTTGAAAAACATTCTGAGATTGTTCGAGGAAAGAAACGCTTAGTCATTGACTATCAACCACTCAATATGTTTTTGCAAGATGACAAGTTTCCTTTGCCCCGACGACAAAGCATGTTCACTTTTCTCAAAAATGCCCAGATCTTTTCAAATTTTGATTTAAAATCTGGATTTTGGCAATTAGGCATTGAACCCTCTGAACGTTACAAAACTGCCTTTTGTATCCCCAATGTCCACTTTCAATGGACAGTCCTACCCTTCGGCCTCAAAACTGCCCCATCCATATTCCAAAAATCCATGATCAAAATCTTTCAACCTATCTTGCATCATGCATTGATTTACATTGATGATATCTTGCTTTTTTCAGGATCACATGATGAACATTGCCAGCTGTTGACTCAATTATATGATATTGTCCAAAGTCATGGAATCATGCTATCGGCTAAGAAAAGCACCATTGCTATAGATAATATTGAATTTCTTGGTATGGTCATAAAGGACGGCCATTATCAGGCAGGAAAGCACATTGCCCAAGAGTTACTCCACTTTCCAGATCAGCAACTTTCCAAAAAGCAAGTTCAACAGTTTCTCGGTATCATCAATTACATTTGTGATTTCATCCTACATGTGGTCTACCTTTCACGGCCTAGACAAAATGCCCGAACAAGAAGCCAACATATGGACCACAGCTTTCATTGTCCACAGGCCATATTTTCAACATCCAGAAACAAGAGATTACTGGACACAGGACATGGCATATGAATGGAAAACTTACTCTCATCCATATACCACATTGCAGTTGAATTATTAAAGTTTCCAGACGCCAATCTCAATCGAAAGCAGATACAACAATTTCTTGGGATTGTCAACTATGTCCGTGACTTTATCCCCAAAGTTGCGGTTCACACCAGCCAGCTGTCCCGCATGCAGCCACAAATTCCTCATCAACATGGATAATTCTTCTTTTCCCCGAATCTTTGACTTCAAGAACAAATTGCTACCTGACAAGCAATTACTCAGCCTCAAAACTTGGTTTGCTAAGTATGATTTCACTGTTCAACATATCAAAGGCAACCAAGAAGAAGCCCCCAGAGTGGAATGCTGACCACACAACAGGGACAATTTGGGTCGCACCTTCCAGATCCTGGAGTATCCCATAGAAAGTGTCCATTTAACTTTGCAGGGTATACTTGGTGCCCTTTGGAGTTAAATCCTATGATTGGTAGATCTTCTTGGGCTGTTTGAACAACCGTGATCATTGAAGAATAAGTGAATGATAACCTTGGAGGCTCCTGAGGAGCACTAGGTAACGGTTGAGAGGTACTTGGTGGAGGTCGAAAAGTCATTATGACAGTACCATCCGGCCTTTTTTCAAACATACTTTCTAATGTCGGGATTGGGGCTGTATTGTTATGGAGCAATTCCATTCCAGCGGCATGAGTTTTATGAGTTCATGGTGAGGGATCTGTCTAGGGATTTGGATCTTTAGGAATAAAGTCTTTGACATAATTAACAATTCCAAGGAACTGTTGAATTTGCTTTTTGGTGAGGTCAGTGTCTGGAAACTTTAATAATTCTACTGAGTTTCTTGTGTTGGCAATAAAGATTGGAAGTCTTCCTTGGGTGGAGGTTTTGAGATTTTGACTTTTGATTGGGTTTTCTTGGTGAGGTAGGCTTTGGTGGTGGAACTGAAGGGATATTTGGGTTATGTGGAATGGAAATGAGAAAGACCAAAGAAGTGGTTGTAAGTTGACTGTTTAAGAGGGTTGGAAAAAGGCTGATATGATGTGAATAGTGGTGCTGGTATAGGTATGGACCGTGTTTTGGTGAAAAGGGAAGGTTGTACTTTGTCAGCATCAATTCTGGCTAATTCAGCTTTCAGCTGTCTGATCTTTGCTTCTTTCTTATTGAATTCTAAACCCCAAATACGATTGTTAATCATTGTTCTGAGATCGATATCCAATTCAGAGATTCAATTCTGCAGATTTGAATAAATTTGTTCAAGCCGGGCATTAATTTTGTACACCTTTGTTTTTGTTTGTGACACCTGTGATGCCACTTTGTCAATCTTTTCACCAAGATGGTGGAGAGCTTGATTCTGAGCACTGGCATTTTGGATTTGCCAATTTAGCACTGCCTCATACTGCTTCGGTGCTTCTAGTGCTCCAGAGGTTGTGATTGGTGATTGGACATAGGGTTGAGAAACAACTTTGGATTGAGGGTCTATGTGTCTTTTGAGTGGAGGAAAGGATTCTTGGTATGATTGGCTAGAAGATGAGAACATCAAGCATGATTTGATTTGTGGTTGGGCAGGGACAGGCTTAGATGAGCACTCTTTTTCTATTTGGCTGACTGTTTGCTTGTAGATGGGTAAAGGTTGATCTAACTCTGGATCATCCGGTGGTCCTGAATGATAGGGTCGACACAGAGTTTTAAGAATAGAAGGCTTTTTCTTTCTTCTTCTCATGATTTCAAAGTCTCCATCATCATCTGTGTCATCCAAGCAGGGACAATCTGGATTACACATATGGGCTTCTGGTACATCCCATAAGAAATGATCGTTGACTTTGTCAGGATATACTAGATACCCTTCTGAGGAAAATCCATAGATTGGAAGATTCGACTATTGGCCAGTAGAAACTGCTGTAATCATAGCAGTATAGGAGAGCCGTGGAGGATCTGGACTTGGTTTATCTAGAGTTTGAAAAGACAACTTGACTTGTCCGTCTGGTCTTCTTTCGAAGACAACTTAAGAAGTCTAGACAGGTTCGAAATTCTGATGAAATTGCTCATAGTTGGTAAGCCATTCTAAAGGCATAAGTTTGAGCAATTCTTGCTTTTGGATTTGTTTAGGAATTTAGATTATGGTTGGAATTGTATCCGTGTCTGTAAGGATCATCAATGCATCACTGGTTGTTTGTGCAATTGAGAGATTTAGTGCATGATTTTGCAATCGATACACTATTTGATGATGGAGTGTGGCTATTTTGGAAGTAGATGTTTGTTCTGCTCCTTGAAGTAGATGTTAGTAGTGTTGTTGGAAAGTTGGGATCTTCTAGATGAAATTTAGGTAAAAGGTTAACAAAACACTTCCAGCATGGAGAGTGGTTAGAATAGTTCTAATAACAGCATGTTGATACTGTTTGAACCTTGTGTCAAGGAGAGCAATTCGGTCTATGACGGGTAAGCCTTTTCTGCCATGTAAGGTGAGGATAAGCCTGACACCACCTAGATGGAGGTGTGTATACCCTTCTCGTATCCAGTTGGTTACGAGATCTGTTGGTATATCCATAGTGACATATTGTTCACTTTGAGAGGCTTGAAGAGCACACTAATCAAGTCGTGAAGATTGGATGTACTCTTTAGGAAGAGGTCTCTTTGTGGAAATCAGGTTCTAATACTGCGAGTAAAGGAAGTTTTTTGTTTGTAAAGATGGTAAAGACTCATAACTAGGAACTGGGATTCATTAATCTGAGCAGATTAAGGAATATACGAGTACTCAACAAGATTTTCTATTTTTGAGGCTATATGTTTTTGACAAGAACGAGGTAAGGAAGGAGTAGAAGAGAGAGAAATATGAGAGGATTGTGATGAAGCTATTGCTGATGAAGAAGAGGAAGATGCCATTTTTTATAGAGTTTCTTCTAGGTCTTGAATAAAAATACTTGAGAACTAAACCATGATACCACCTCTTACAAGTTCGTTTGGTTCTGATACCAACTGGTGCGGAAAGGTACATGGCGTTGTTACACCTAAACTATGATAGTGCTAGACTATCCTTTGGACCAGTAGTCCGCAAGTTCTGGTTTCTAGCCAATATACATATATATATATAACCCAAAAAGCAAAATCCATTGATCATGATACCACCCAAAAACAGGTCACCTCTGACCTTCAAAGAGGGTGAACGTTGTGAGAAAACAGTTTTATTTTTAAATTGGTTTTATAAATAAATCAGGACTTTTCTGATACACAGGATCCTTTAAAAAAGGCAAGTGTAGAGCATACTCAGTATAGAAAATAGAGATGAACGTTCTTAGTTTAATAGCTCAAGTATTTTCTTCGTTTACCTAGAAGAAGAAGAGAAACTTAGTAAACCATAGAGGTTTTATGATAAACTTAGAAATATTATTGATCACAATCTGCATTTTACAAAGACGGAAGAGCTCTTAAATAGAGCTGGAAAGCCAAGATAAGACAGGACCCTTATCTTTATTTAAGGTAAACGACAGGACAGGACCCCTGTCATTTATTGAAAGTAGGAAAAGCCAAGATTCTCGGACGACTCTGTAGCCATGTGAGGCTATTATGGAGTTGAGGGAAATCTGGATGGAGACACGTCAACAGTTTCATTTTCACAGTCTTCTTTTGCTTTTTGAATTTCTTGGTGGATCAGATAGTCTTCATCTAACTCTGGGATTTCTGTTCTTGGAGTTGGAGTGGACGAAGAACCTGGTTCAGTGACAATGTACTGAGTTTCTTGTGTTGGCAACAAAGATTGGAAGTCTTCCCAAGGGTCTTGGGCGTCTTGGAAGAGAACATTGGTGTAATCAGGTCGTTGTTCACGAACAAGAATTCCATGAAGACTGGAGCTGGATCCTGGAGTACATATCTGGGTTCTTGGTATAACTTCAAGAGTGTGGGAAGGACCAATGGATGTATGGTGAATGTTTGGTGGGACAGGTTGGATATTGTTGAGTTCTAACAAATAGGCTTTGAGAGTGGAGATGATTGTTGGATCATGATTAAGAGGGAAATGATGAGGAAATGTTTTCCATTCATACGCCGTGTCCTGTGTTCAGTAGTCTTTTGTTTCAGGATGTTGGAAATATGGTCTGTGAACTATGAATACCGAGGTAAACATATATGCTTCTTGATCGGGAATCCTATCTAACTGATAAAAGTTAGATAAATTCTACAATTGCTTACGCCACCAGGTGAGTGGTGAAAACCATTCAAGGAGCGTCCAGAGAAGTGTGGGTGCATGATCTGGTGTGGAGATATGCCTGAGGGTGGGAAGGACAAGAAGAACAAGTTTGGTAGCAAACAGGACTGTGAGACACCACATGTACCATAATTCATCTTCAGAAATGGTGAGCCTTGGAATAATGGTGAAGCTAGTGAGGAACAAGTGTTCTAAACATAAAGAGGGAAACCTTTCTAGGTTGGTTCTGTGAACATTCATGAAATACCTATAAAGGAATTTCTTTACAAAGGCTTGGATTTGGAAAGCTGATCGGAAAGTGAGATTTAGAGGAAAAGCTTTTTGGGTTAAAGCTTTGAATGGGAATGAACGATTCATGGCTATAATTGAGATGGTTGTGATGGAAGAGATGAGAACGGGGCTTTTTATAGATGGACGGGTGAGGAAATCAGGGATAACTGAGTAATTGCTTGTCAGGAAGCAATTTGTTCTTGAAGTCAAAGATTTATGGAAAAGAATTGTTATCCATTTTGATAAGGAAATTGTGGCTGAGGAGATGAAATTCGAATTTCTTGATTCCATATTTTACTGCAAGAATTTCCTTGTAAATCACGTGGTAATTCTTTTCTGAATCTTTGAATTGTCCACTTGCATGAGCGCAATAGGACTCTGAGTCACCTATCTTTTCCAAAAGGATGCCACTCCAAAAGTCATCACTAGCATCTGTCTGGAGAATGCGTTGGCCTGTAGTGGGAATTCTGAGTGGAGGAGGTGACTGGGCTATCTTTTTTACCTGCTTGACAACGTCTGTCTGAGCCAGACCCCATGGGGGAGTGGTTTTTTTACGCATGCATGATAGCTGGCTGGTGTGGACCACAACTTTAGGAATAAAGTCTCTGACATAATTAACAATTCCAAGGAACTGTTGAATTTGCTTTTTGGTGAGGTCAGTGTTTGGAAACTTTAATAATTCTGCTGTAATGTGTGATCCTGGATGGTAGTGACCATCTTTTAAGACCATGCCAAGAAAGTCAATAGATTCCTTTCCTATGTTGCTTTTCTTTTCTGAAACCATGATGCCATGTGTCTGCACGATTTCCAGGAAATCTGAAAGGAGTTGTTGATGGGTTTGGTAGCATGATGAAGGATCGGAGAGAAGATCTTAACCATTGCTTTTTGAAATAATGAGGGAGCAACTTTGAGACTGAAGGGTAGGACTGTCTATTGATAATGAGCATCAGGGATACATAAGGCTGTTTTGGGACGGTCTTCTGGAGAAATGCCAAGTTGCCAAAAACTAGCTTTAAGATCGAACTTTGAAAATACCTTTGCACCTTGAAGATGAATGAATAGAGGCTGGATCTTTGGAAGAGGAAATTTATCATCTTTAAGGAAAGCATTAAGTGGCTGGTAATCAATAACTAATCTCTTTTTTCCACGAACTAATTCAGATCGTTTTTCAACATAGAAAACTTGACAAGGCCAATCTGAAGTAGTAGGTTCTATGAGGCCTTGCCGAAGCAATTGAGTGCATTCTTGCTTGGCGAGAGAGAGATCAGATGGAGGCATCCCTGGATGTGTAGCTTTTGTGGGATTGATATCTTCATTAAGTTTGAAAGGAAGATGGATGAAAAACTGCTCATTTTTCCAAAGTGGTGATGGATGAGTAAATTGTGAATGATTTTCAAGACAAAGTTCAAGGAACTTTTGGGAAATGGAGGTATAAGGAGGAGTTGTATCTGACAATGTATACAGACAGAGAATATCTGTATAAAGCATAAACATTTGTTTGAATTTAATTCATGTTGGCGTAATGAAGAGATTTTTTACCAGTTAAAGGATATCAAATCTTATGAGGAGATATTTGTCTGGTAAATCTGAACCAACGATTTTTTGCCAAATGATACAGTTTGGAAAGAACTGGATACCAATGGGTTTTTTTTTGGTAAATTTTTCCATTTGCAGCTCTAAAGTATTCAGTATGGTTTTCCCAATAATTAGGAGGAAGGACCTTAGGGTTGAGCATACTGGGTTGTGCGCCAGTATCAAGGAAACCAATGACTAAGACAGGTTTATGGAATTTGGAAGGGATGACTGAAATTTTTACCGAAGGACCATTAAGTTTAGAATGGATCTGGTTAATTTCTTGAACAGTGGAGATCACAGAAATTTCATCTGTTTCTAAATTTGTTGATTCGGTAAGAATGAAGGCTGTATGATCATCTTTCTCTGACTGTTCTGAGAAGATGGATTCAACATCTTCATTGTCAGAAAGTGTGGAAGATTGCTGCAGGTGCTGAATGAGACGAACAACTTTTGCTGACTTATTTGGGCAATTGCGGCCAAAATGTCCGCGCTTTTTACAAATAAAATAGCGATTGTATTTCTTCTTTCTGAACTGGGAAGGATCCTTTTTTCTGAAGTATCTGTAAGGCTTCTTTGGTTTTCTGGAAGAGGATTTGTGGGAATGTTTCTTTTATTGGTTGGACAAGTGCACTTTTTGTCATCTTTGCACTGGATTTTGAACAAGTTGAGGCAAAGGGTTCTTTGTGTTCAATAAGATCTTTGAAGAAATCTTTTTTATCACAGATCTTATCAAGGCATAGCATGGTTAATTGAAAGATTTTTCCAAGTGACACATTTGCTAGGCTGTCAGTTGTCTTTGAAGCTCTGGCTGAAGTTCTGGTGGTAAAGATGCAGCAAAGACATGCTTTAAAGATGGATCATTAAATCCATTCAGTTTGTAATAAAGCATGCTCATCCTTTTGTAATGCATTTCCAGGTGATGTCGTTTAAGAGAACAACATTTCATCTGGGGATATTCTTTTCGAGATGCTTCAGTTGATGCTGCTGGTTCTCCAATAAACTGCTCATACATAACTGCAAGAGATATAGGAATGGTGGTTTGAATCAATTGGAGTTGTCTGTATTCTCCTAGACTTTCAAACCAATCTCGTAATAATCCAGTGAATCTGGAACAAAACACACGGAGAACATTATGAGATTGTGCATGAGGCATTGACATTTGCACATCAATCTATGCAGCAAATTCTTGATGTCGGGCCTACCATTTGTGACGAGGGATGTCATTAAAGGTAAACCATGGTGAAGAAGATGGTTTGGAAGAATTTTTAGAGACTGGGGAAACTGGTGGAACCGGTTCTATTTGGGAGCCTTGGTTAGCATTATCATCATCAGAAGATTCATTGACAACAGGAGTAGATGTACTAGGATCTTCTGTTTTTGTGGCCATTAGAAAACCAGAAATGTCTGCATATTGGGACTCTGAGTCTGAAGAAGTTTGTTCAGATGAGCTGAGAGTATCAGTGGAGGGTAAACTTTCATCTGAGGTTGAACCTGAGTCATTGTTTTGGGACTCAATCTGCTGATAATGGTATTGGTAAGCTGGAGCTTTGTCTTTCTTTGAAGGCTTAGGAGTGATTGTCAGGTGTGGGAAGATCTAAGGCATGATTTTGAAGCCTATAGACCAACTGATGGTGTAAGGTAGCCATTTTTGCTGAGGAGATTTGTTCTGCTCTTTGAATTTGAACTTGAACTTTCAAGGCAGTTGACAGGTTGGTATCTTGGAGAGATAGATTGAAATTGGGGTAGAAAGTGAGAAGAACACTTCCTGCATGTAAAGTGGTCAGGACAGTACCAACTACTGCATCCTAATACTGTTTGAATCTGGTGTCGAGTATCAGAGCCACACCCAACGCCGAGGTGGTATCATTAGTAATTTGAATAATCTTATTTGATCTCCTAGAAGAGGATTCACTCCCCATGGAAACAAACACGTCTTCAGCTTCTACATCATCTTCATCTCCTATTTCTCTTTCTTCTACACTCTCTCTCCCCAAATCATGCTCTAAACACATAACCTCCAAAATTGAGAATCTTGTGGAATATTCTTATATTCCAAATTCTGCTCAAGTCACTGAGTCCCAGTTTCCTCTCATGAGTCCTTACAACCTCTACAAACAGAAAACTTCTTTCACTAGAAGTATTCGAACTCTCATCTCTACTAAAAGACCACTCCCAAAAGAATATATTCAGTCTTCTAGGCTGGATCAGTGTGCTTTGCAAGCCTCACAGAGTGAACAATATGTCACTATGGAGATACCTTCCGATCTCGTCGCCAACTGGAAACGAGAAGGATACACACACCTCCATCTTGGTGGTGTACGCTTAATTCTCACTCTTCATGGTCGCAAAGGCTTACCTGTTACAGCTAGAATTGCTCTCCTAGATACCCGGTTCAAGGAGTACCAACATGTTGTTATAGGAACTGTTCTGACAACCCTTCATGCTGGCAGTGTCCTATTAACCTTTTACCCTAATTTTAACCTCTCTCTAGAGGATCCCAATCTTCCAACAACCCTTAAAGTCCAGATCCAGCTCCAAGGAGCCGAACAAACACCCACATCCAAGATTGCAACCCTCCATCACCAAATAATGTATCGACTACAAAATCATGCATTAGATCTTCCTACACCATACACAACTTCTGATGCCTTGATGATATTGGCGGATACAGACACAATTCCAACCATCATCCAAATCCCCAAACAAATTCCGAAACAAGATCTGCTCAAACTCATGCCTCTTAAATGGCTAACCAGTCAAAATTCTGAACCAGACCAAACCACAGAAGCTACATTTGCCAGACGCCCAAATGGTCAAATCCAGCCCATTCCAGACAGTCCTCAGCTTTCTTATACTGCTATGATCACCGCAGTTCAAACTAGTCAAGAAAAGAAACTTCCTATTCATGGTTTCTCATCAGAAGGGTATCCAGTATATCCTGATAAAATTAATGGTCACTTTCTATAGGATGTTCCTAAAGCCCATATGTGCAATCCGGATTATCCTTGTTTGGATGATACGGATGTTGATGAAGAATTGGAAGTCATGCGAAGAAAGAAAAAGAAGAAGAAAAAATCTTCTTATCCTCCACCATCTTGCAAATCCTTCCTTCCACAACCTCCACTAGATCCAAAACCTCATGTTCACCCAATCAGGTCATGCCTTATGTTTTCAAGTCATTCCTATGAGGAATCCTTTCCTCCCCTTGAAAAACAGACAGACCCACAAACCCGTGTTACCTCAAAACCTTTTGTTCAATCTCCAATTACAGCCTCTGGGCAACCTGAAGAACCCAGACAATATGAAGCTGTTTTGAATTGGCAAACCAAAAATGCCAATGCCCAAAATCATTCTCTTCAACAACTCGGTAAGAAAATTGACCGTGTTGCCACTCAAGTCTCCCAGACTGAAACTAAAGTTGATTCCATCAACAGCCGTTTAGATCAGATGTATATCCATCTCCAAGATCGGATTTCTGAACTAGACACCGATCTCAGACGAATGATTAACAATCATATATGGGGTCCATAGTTTAATAAAAAAGAAGCAAAGATCAGAAAACTCAAAGCTGAATTTTCCAGAATTGATGCTGAAAAGACTCGACCTTCTCTTTTTACTCAACCACAACCTACACCAGTATCCCCTCCAATCTTTGACACCTTTGTACCTTTCTACACACCATCCCGACCTCAACAACCTGTTTATAATCAGTTCTTTGGTTTCTCTCACCTTCAACCAACTCCCCAACCATCTTCACCTAAAAAACCACGATCTAAAGTCAAAATCTCCGAACCACGTCCAAAGGTCACGTCCTCCTCCTCTACACCTACAATCTCTCCAGAAGAAACACCACAAGACCATCCTGAGCCTCCTAAAAAAGATAAAAGCCCAATGGACCAGTATCATTATCATATTGTCCAACTTCAATTTTCAGATTCCTCTGACTCGTCTGAGCTTGAAACACATAATTCATCTTCATCCTCCTCTTATGACTCATCAAACGCCTCCACTAATTCTGAGTCCGAATATGCTGACATTACAGGCATATTAATGGCCACTGAAACTGCAGATCCCAGTGCCTCTACTTCAACACCTATTGTTGAGGACAATCCTTCTGACCAAGCTTCTCAAACAGACCCAGTACCACCACCAATCCATGAACACTCAACAAAACCATCTTCAGCATCTCGGTTTACATTTGATGACATTCCCCGTCACAAATGGGCTGCTCATCTTCAAGAATTTGCTGCCTGGATTGATCTCCAAGGTACCAAGCCTAATGCTCAACCTCAAGCCGTTCTTCGTGAATTCATGGCCCGTTCCACGGGTTCCTTACGAGACTGGCTAGAAAGCTTAGGAGAATACAGACATCTCCAATTTATGGAATCTCCAATTGGTACAGCCCTCAATCTCATTCATGATCAATTCATCGGTGAAAAAACTGCTTCCACTGAAGCAGACAGAAAAGAATACCATCAGATGAAATGCTGCTCTCTTAAAAGACATCTTTTGGATGCTCATTACAAAAGAATGAGTATTCTATTCTACAAGCTAAATGGGTTCAATGAGCCATCTCTTAAACATGTCTTCATTGCCTCTCTTCCTCCTGAGTTACAACCCGATCTTCAGAGAAAACTCACAGCCACAAATATGAGCATAGCTGATATCTCTCTGGGAAAGATTTTTCAAATGGCCATGTTATCTCTTGATAAGATCTGTGAACAGAAAGAATTCTTCAAAGATCTAATGGAAGACAAAAGACCCTTCTCTGAAGCTTGTCGAAAACCTCATCTCAAGATAGAGTGTAAAGATGAAAAGAAGTGTATTTGTTCGCCTAAAAAGAAAAAACACTCTCAGAAACACTTCCACAAAAAATCATCCTCCAAAAAACTTTTTCGGTATTTCAGAAAGAAAGATGCTTCTCAGTACCGAAAGAAAAAATCCAACCGTTGTTTCATTTGCAAGAAACGCTGTCACTTTGCCCGACATTGTCCTAACAAATCGGCCAAGGCTGTTCGTCTTATCCAACATCTTGAACATTCTTCCCTGTTATCTGAGAATGAGGATGTTGAATCTAATTTTTCAAAACAATCAACACAAGATGACCAAACTGCCTTTCTTATTGCCGAATCTTCTGATTCTGACGATATCTCAGTCATCTCTACAGTTCAGACTGTTAATCATGTTTCCACTATTCCTCGACCTTCTCTCAAGATGTCCATCCTTCCTTCCAAATTCCATAAACCTATTCCTGTTATTGGGTTTATTGACACTGGTGCAGATACCAGTATGATTGATCCTTCTGTTCTTCCATCAAACTGTTGGGAACCTCACTCCAAGCTTTTCAGAGTAGTTAATGGTGAAACCTTTGAAACCACCTTGATTACCAAAAAACCCATTGGTATTCAATTCTTTCCGAATTGCATAATTTGGAAAAAGATTGTAGCTTCCAAACTCCCCGATAAAGATTTGCTCATAGGTTTTGACATTCTTCATCTGGTTAAAAACCTATTCCTCACTAGTTCTGGAGTTCGCTACAAACAAATGTTCATGCCTTATACAGATACCCTACGTCTGTATACACTCTCTGAAACACCATCTCCATTTAGTCCAATCTCACAAAAGTTCTTAGAATATTGTCCAGAAAATCATTCCCAGTTTCATCACCTTTCACCTCTTTGGAAAAATGAACAATTTTTCATTCACCTTCCTTTCAAACTCAACGAAGACTTCAACCCCACCAAAGCTTCACACCCGGGTACATCTCCTTCAGACCTCTTGCTTGCTAAACAAGAATGTTCTCAGTTACTCCAACAAGGTCTTATTGAGTCCACTGATTCAGATTGGGCTTGTCAAGCCTTTTATGTTGAAAAACAATCTGAATTAGTTCGTGGAAAAAAGAGATTAGTGATTGATTACCAGCCGCTCAATTCTTTTCTTAAAGATGATAAGTTTCCCCTTCCAAAAACTCAGACCCTGTTTATCCATCTCCAAGGGGCTCGTATCTTCTCTAAGTTCGATTTAAAAGCTGGTTTTTGGCAACTTGGTATTTCAAAATGCAAAATTCAATTGGTGAAATACCAAGTTGCCAAAAACCAGCTTTTAAATCAAACTTAGAGAAAATACGAGCCCTTTGAAGATGGACAAACAAGGTTTGGATTTTGGGAAGGGGAAACTTATCATCTTGAAGAAAGGAATTAAGTGGCTGATAATCAATAACTAATCTCTTTTTTCCACGAACTAATTCAGATCATTTTTCAACATAAAAGGCTTGACAAGCCCAATTTGAATCAGTAGGTTCAATAAGACCTTGCTGAAGTAACTGAGAGCATTCTTGCTTAGTAAGCAAGAGATCTGAAGGAGACATACCCGGGTGAGAAGCTTTTGTGGGATTTATGTCTTCATTGAGTTTGAAAGGAAGATAAATGAAAAAGTGTTCATTCTTCCAAAGTGGTGAAGGATGGTGAAACTATGAATGATTTTCTGGATAAAACTCTAAGAACTTTTGGGAAATATGACTGTATGGATATGGTGTTTCTGAAAGGGTGTACAGATGTAATGTATCTGTATAAGGCAAGAACATTTGCTTCTAGCAAACTCCAGAACTTGTGAGAAATAGGTTTTTAACCAAATGAAGAATGTCAAAACCTATGACAAGATCTTTATCAGGGAGTTTGGAGGCTACAATCTTTTTCCAAATTATACAATTCCGAAACAATGGGTTTTTTGGTAATCAAAGTGGTCTCAAAAGTTTCTCCATTAACAGCTCTGAAAAGCTTTGAATGAGGTTCCCAATAGTCTGAGGGAAGAACAGAAGGGTCAATCATACTGGTATCTGCACCAGTGTCAATAAACCCAATGACAGGAACAGGTTTATGAAACTTGGAAGGAAGGATTGACATTTTGAGTGAAGGTCTGGGAATGGTGGAAACATGGTTGACATTTTGAACGGTAAAGATGACTGAAATATCTTCAGAATCTGAAGAGTCTGCGATGATGAAAGCAGTTTGGTCATCTTGTTCTGATTGTTCAGAAAAGTTTGATTCAACATCTTCATTTTCAGATAACATGGAAGAATGTTGAAGGTGTTGTATGAGGCAAACAGCTTTGGCAGACTAATGGGGACAGTTTCGAGCAAAGTGACCGCGTTTCTTACAGATGAAGCAATGGTTGTGCTTCTTCTTTCTATATTGGGAAGCATTTTTTTTCTTGAAATATCGGAAGGGTTTTTGGAGGATGATTTTTTGTGGTAGTGTTTCCGAAAATGATGTTTCTTTCTGGTTGGACAAACACGCTGCTTGTCATCTTTGCACTCGATCTTGAGATATGGTTTTTTACAAGCTTCAGAAAAGGATTTTTTATCTTCCATGAGATCTTTAAAGAATTCTTTCTGTTCATAGATTTTGTCTAAGCATAACATTGCGAGTTGGAAAATTCTTCCTAAAGAAATGTCTGTAATGTTGAGATTAGTGGCTGCGAGCGTTCGTTGGAGATCGGGTTGTAATTCATAAGTTTGACCGGGCCATGAATTCACGGAGAACAGCTTGAGTCTGAGCATGAGGTTTGGTTCCTTGGATCAATCCGCAGCAATCGTCTTGATCAGATGTACATACATCTACAAGACCGAATCTCTGAACTAGACATAGATCTCAGACGGATGATAAATAATCACATCTAGGGTCCAAAATTTAACAAGAAAGAAGCAGAGGTAAGAAAACTCAAAGCTGAGTTAGCAAGAATTAATGCTGAGAAGACCCGACCATCACTTTTCACTCAAACACAAACTGCACCGGTATCCTCTCCAATCTTTGACACTTATGCACTTTTCTACACACCATCCAAACCTCAACAACTTGTTTACAATCAGTTCTTTGGATTCTCACACCTTCAACCAACTCCTCAACCAAAACCACCTTCACCCAAAAAACCAAAATCCAAAGTCAAGATCTCAGAACCACAGGCAAAGGCCACTTCATCTTCCTCTATTCCTCCTGTACCACCAGAAGATTTACCACAAGCCACTCCTAAACCTCCTAAAAAAGACAAAGGCCCAATGGATCAGTATCATTATCATACTGTCCAACCCACATCTTCTGACTCCTCTGAACCATAACCAGTGTATGAATCAAACCCATCAGAATCCAACACGTCCTCCTCTTCCTCATCCACAACCTCAGTTGATACCTTTACTGACTCTGAATCAGAATATGCCGACATTACGAGCATATTGATGACCACCACAACTGAAGATCCTAGTGCTTCAACCTCTACACCTATTGTTGAAGACATTCCTTCTGACAATGAAAACAGAGCATCTCAGACAGATCTAGTGCCACCCATGCCTCCACATGTCCATGATCACTCAACCAAATCATCCTCAGCCTCTTGGTTCACATTTGATGGCATTCCCCATCACAAATGGCTTGCTAGACTTCAAGAATTTGCTGCATGGATTGATCGTATGTACATCTGATCAAGACGATTGTTGAGAGAATCTACTTTGGTTTCAGTCTGAGAAACTTAGCTGGCAACTCGATCAATTTTCTTACCGAGTTGTTGCAGAGTTTGGTTCTGAGCAGTGGCACTTTTGGTTTGCCAGTTTAAGGATTAACCTTACTCCCCCAAGATGGAGATGAGTATAACCCTCCATTTTCCAATTGGAAATCAATTCTGGAGGTATTTCCAAAGTAATATATTGCTCAGCTATGGTAGCTTGAAGAGTGCACTGATCTAGTTTAGAGGACTGGATGTATTCTTTTGGATGAGGTTTTTTACTAGAGATAAGGGTTCTTATACTTCTAGTAAAAGAGTTTCCTCTCTTGTAAAGCTGATAAGGACTAAGAAGAGGGAATGAAGATTCATTGATCTGAGCTGACTCAGGGATATATGAGTATTCAACAAGGTTTTCTATTTTATTGGCAATTTGTTTGGAGTGATCGTAGAAGTAGAAGCGTCATTAGATGAAGTAGATGCCATGAGTGAAAATTTCTCTCTGTTTCTGAAGCCTAACTATTTTTCAAAGAAATAGGAGAAAGGATTTCATAGTTTTAGGATGTTCTAATGCACATGAGATTTGGAATAAACTTGAGGTAGTTTATGAAGGTACAAATCAAGTCTGAGAGTCTAAAATTAGTAGATATACTAGACAATATGAATTATTCCAAGTGGAATAAAATGAGAGTGGATATTGTAAACACTCTAGGAGCCCTAAGAAATACCTTTTCAAATAGTGAGAAGGTTAAGAAAATTATTAGGTCTTTACCAAAAGAATAAAGACCTAAGAGAGCTGCTATTAAGGAAGTTAAGGATTTAAATACTTTAACTATTGATGATTTAATTGGCTCACTTATTTCTTATAATGAAGATTTGACAGTTGAAAGAGGTGACGAAGATAAAAGAAAAAGAGCATTGCCTTAAAAGCTTCAAAATCTGAAAATGATGAAGAAAACAAATGTGAAGATGAGGATATGGCAATGATTGACCGAAAATTTAGAAAATTCTTCATGAGATCCCATGAGGGAAGAGAGTTTACAAACTTCAAGAATAAAAAAAGGAGGAAAAGGAAGCAATTACTTACTATGAATGCAAGAAGCCTAGCCATATAAAATTAGAGTGCCTACTTCTCAACAAACTCAAGAAGAAAGCTATGGTGGCAACTTGGGATGATAGTTATAAGGAGGAATCACATGAATTTTCAAACTTTGCACTTATGGCAATAGGAGAAGAAATTCATGAGGTAAATGATCTTTCTTCTAATGATGAATTGTTTGAAACATTCACTGAATTGCACAATGATTTAAAGAAGATTGGAATGAAAAATGTTTCTCTTAGAAAGACAAATGTAGAACTTTCAAGAGAGATGAATCTTTAAATGCAAAGATTAAATGTCTAGAATTAGAGAATAAAAGATTGCATGATGAGATTATGTTTGACAAAGAAAGCATCGCATTTGAGTAGCTAAAGAAAAACAGTAACGAGCTTAATGATATTGTCTTAAAATTTACAAATGGTCAAAAGATTTTAGATAATTTGCTTGGTTCTCAAAAATGTGTTTTTGACAAAGGAGGTATTGGCTATAAACCAAATTTGAAACAAAAATATTACAAGAATTATTTTGTGAAGTTTACTTCCATTAATGATCAAATTGTATGCATATTATGCAATAGAAATGGACACATACATGTCCAGTGAAGAAAAAAATGCATATTATGGAATCAAAGTGTTTGGGCTCCAAAAGGAACTATTGCTAACGCTCAAGAACCCAAAAGTTTTGGATATTTAAAACTTGGGATTTCTTCTGTAGGGATCAAAGAAGAAGAAAAATATATGGTACTTGAATAGCAGATGCTCAAGACATATGACAGGCAATTATTCTTAGTGAAAAATATCGTTTGAAGAAAATTCAAAATGAAAGATTATTAGTATTAGTAATGCTATAAAAATTCTTCTATCTTTATTCAAAATGTGTGTTTAGTTGAAAATTTGAAACACAACTTGCTTAGTATTAGTCAATTGTGTGATAAAGGCTATAGTGCCACACACCCAACGCAGAGGTGGTATCATTTATAATTCTAAGTAATATTATTTGATCTCCTAGAAGAAGATTAACCAAACATGGAAGCAACTTCATCTTTAATCTCAACTCCATCATCTTCCTCTCATATTTCTCTTTCCTCTACTCTATCTCTTCCAAAGTCATGTTCCAAACACATAGCCTCCAAAATTGAATATTCCTATATCCCCGAGTCTGCCCAAATTAATGAATCTCAGTTCCCCATCATGAGTCCTTATACCTTAATCTCCACCAAAAGACCACTCCCAAAAGAATATATTCAGTCTTCTAGACTGGATCAGTGTGTTTTACAAGCCTCTTACAGTGAGTAGTATATCACTTTAGAAATACCCTAAGATCTCGTCGTCAACTGGAAACGAGAAGGGTATACGCATCTCCACCTTGGCGGTGTAAGATTGATCCTCACCCTCCATGGCAGAAAAGGTTTACCTGTTACAGCCAGGATTGCTTTGTTAGACACTAGATTCAAACAGTACCAACATGCTATTGTAGGAACCGTCCTGACCACACTCCATGCTGGTAGTGTCTTGTTAACCTTTTACCCAAATTTCAACCTCTCTCTTGAGGATCCCAATCTTCCCACTACCCTTAAGGTCCAAATCCAGCTCCAAGGAGCAGAACAAACACCTACATCAAAGATAGCAACTCTTCATCACCAAATAGTGTATCGATTACAGAATCATGCACTAGATCTTCCCACACCACACACTACATTTGATGCCTTAATGATCCTTGACAATTCCAACCATCATCTAAATTCCCAAACAAATCCAGAAACAAGAATTGCTCAAACTTATGCCTCTTCAAAGGTTAACCAACTATGAGCATTTCCACCAAAACTCTGAACCAGTTCAAACAACAGAAGCCACGTTTGAAAGACGACAAAATGGTCAAGTCAAACTATCTTTTCAAACACCTGAAACCAAGCCTGTTTCAGACACTTCACAGCTTTCCTACAATGTTATGATAACAGCAGTTCAAACTGGTCAAGAAAAGAAACTTCCCATTCATGGTTTTTCATCACAAGGATATCCAGTATATCCAGATAAAATCAATGGTCACTTCTTATGGGATGTTCTTGAAGCCCATATGTGCAACCCATATTGTTCTTGCTTGGATGATACGGATGTTGATGATGAATTGGAAGTTATGAGGAGAAAGAAAAAGAAGAAGAAAAAAATCATTTCATCCAAAATCATCTTGCAAATCCTTTCCTCCATAACCTCCACCAGATCCCAAACCTCTTGTCCACCAAATAAGATCATGCCTAATGTTTTCAAGCCAATCTTATGAGGAATCATTTCCTCCGCTTAAAAAATAGATAGACACACAAACCAGAGTTATCTCAAAACCGTTTGTCCAATCCCCAGTAACAGCCTCTGGGCAACTTGTAGAGCCAAAACAGTATGAAGCTGTTTTAAATTAGCAAACCAGAAATGCCAATGCTCAGAATCAAACTCTTCACCAACTTGGAAAGAAAATTGATCGAGTTGCCAGTCAAGTCTCTCATACTGAAACTAAAGTTAATTCAATCAGCAATCGTCTTGATTAGATGTACATCCATCTACAAGATCGTATCTCTGAGCTAGATACCGATATGAGACGAATGATCAACAACCACATTTAGGGTCCAGAGTTTAATAAAAAAGAAGCAGAGATCAGAAAGCTCAAAGCTGAATTGACAAGAATTGATGCTGAAAAGACTCGACCTTCCCTTTTTACTCAAACACAAACCCCACCAGTACCTCCTCCGATCTTTGAAACTTATGCACCTTTCTACACACCATCCAGACCTCAACAACCTGTTTACAATCAGTTCTTTTGATTCTCACACCTTCAACCAACTCCTCAACCAAAACCATCTTCACTTAAAAAATCAAAATCCAAAGTCAAGATCTCAGAACCAAAGTCAAAGGCCACTTCATCTTCATTTGTTCCTCTGGTACCACCATCCGGTACCACCAGAAGATTCACCAAAAGCCACTCTTGAACCTCCCAAAAAAGACAAGTTCCAATGGATTAGTATCATTATCATACTGTCCAAAACACATCTTCTGACTCCTCTGAGCCAAAAACAGTCTATGAGTCAAACCCATCAAAGTCCAACCCGTCTTCCTCTTCTTCATCCACAAACTCAGACGATACTTCCACTGACTCTAAATCTGAATATACTGACATTACAAGCATATTAATGGCCACCAAAACTAAAGATCCAAGCACTTTAACTACCACACCTATTGTTGAAGACAATTCTTTTAATGTTGAAAATAAAGCATCTCCCACAGAACCAGAGCCATCAATGCCTCCACCGGTTCCTGATCACCAATAAAACCATCTTCAACATCTTGGTTCACATTTGATGACATTCCCCGTCATAAATGGCCTGCTCGACTTCAAGAATTTGCCGCATGGATTGACCATCAAGGAAACGTGATTGGTTAGAAAGATTGGGAGAATACCGTTAGCTCCAATTCATGCAATCTCCAATTGGCACAGCACTCAATATCATTCATGAACAATTCATCGGAGAAAAAACTGATTCTACTGATGTAGACAGAAAAGTGTATTATCAGATGAAGTGTTGCTCGCTCAAAAGACACCTTTTGGAATCTCATTACAAAAGGATGAGTATTCTTTTTTATGAGCTGAATGGGTTCAATGAGCCATCTCTCAAACATGTCTTCATAGCCTCACTTCCTTCTGAGTTACAACCTGATCTCCAAAGAAAACTCACAACCACTAATCTCAGCATAGCTGATATCTCTCTGGGAAAATTTTTTCAAATGGCCATGTTATGTCTTGACCTCATGGAAGACAAAAAAAATCCTTTTCTCAAGCTTTGCAAAAAACCCTATCTCAAGATAGAGTGCAAAGATGAAACGAAGTGTGTTTGTCCAACCAAAAAGAAAAGACATTTTCAGAAACACTTCCACAAAAAATCATCCTCCAAAAAACCTCTCTGATATTTTAGGAAAAAGGATGCTTCCCAGTACAGAAAGAAAAAACATAACCGTTGTTTCATCTGCAAGAAACGCGGTCACTTTGCTCGAAATTGTCCTCACAAGTCTACCAAAGCTGTTCGTCTCATACAACATCTTCAACATTCTTCACTGTTATCTGAGAATGAAGATGTTAAACCAAATTTTTCAGAACAGTCAGAATAAGATGATCAAATTGCTTTCATTATCGCAGAATCTTTTGATTCTGATGATATTTCAGTCATTTCCACAGTTCAAACTATCAACCATGTTTCAACCATTCCTAGACCTTCTCTAAAAATGTCAATCCTTCCTTCCAAATTTCATAAACCTGTTCCTGTCATCGGGTTTATTGACACTGGTGCAAATACCAATATGATTGATCCTTCTGTCCTTCCCCTCTGATTGTTGGGAAAAGCACTTGAAACTTTTCCGAGCAGTTAATGGTGAAACTTTTCAAACCACTTTGATTACCAAAAAACCCATTGGTATTCCATCCTTTCCGAATTGCATAATTTGGAAAAAGATTATAGCATCCAAACTTCCAGATAAAGATTTACTCATAGGTTTTGACATTCTTCATTTGGTTAAAAACTTATTCCTCACTAGTTCTGGAGCTTGCTACAAACAAATGTTCTTACCATATACAGATACACTACGTCTATATGCACTTTCAGAAACACCATCTCCATACAGTCATACCCAATTCTTCATTCACCTTCCTTTCGAACTTAACGAAGACATAAACCCCACAAAAGCATCACACCCGGGTATGTCTCTTTCCGACCTCCTACTTGCTAAGCAAGAATGTTCTCAGTTGCTTCAGCAAGGTCTTATTAAACCTACTAATTCAGATTGGGCTTGTCAAGCCTTCTATGTTGAAAAGAGATCTGAATTAGTTCGCGGTAAAAAAAGGTTAGCTATTGATTACCAGCCACTTAATTCTTTCCTTTAGGATGATAAGTTCCCCCTTCTAAAAATCCAAACCCTGTTTGTCAATCTTCAAGGGGCTCGTATCTTCTCTAAGTTTGATCTAAAAGCTGGTTTTTGGCAACTTGGTATTTCACTAGTTAACCGTCACAAAACTGCCTTCTGCATCCCTGATGCCCATTATCAGTGGACTGTTATGCCTTTTGGTCTGAAGGTTGCCCCTTCATTATTTCAAAAAGCCATGACAAAAATCTTCAGTCCTATCATTCATCATACTTTGGTATACATTGATGATATCTTATTATTTTCCTTTGACCATGATAGCCACCAGAAGCTCCCTTTGGATTTCTTTCATATTGTGCAGGAACACGGAATCATGCTTTCTGAAAAGAAAAGCAGCATAGCAAAAGAATCAATTGACTTTCTTGGCATGGTGATTAAAGATGGCCATTATCAACCTGGTCCACACATTGCAACTGAATTATTAAAGTTTCCGGACACACATCTCAACAAAAAGCAGATCCAACAATTCCTTGGGATTGTTAATTATGTCTGTGATTTCATCCCTAAAGTTGTAATCCACACAAGCCAGTTGTCCCGCATGCTCAAAAAATAGTGCCCTCCATGGGGACCAGAACAAACAGAAGTTGTCCAACAACTAAAGGTGATAGCCCAGTCACCTCCTCCTCTCCAAATTCCCACAACTGGACAACGCATTCTACAAACAGATGCCAGTGATGATTACTGGAGTGCCATCCTTCTTGAAGAGATAAATGGTGTACGTCACTTCTGTGCGCATGCAAGCGGACAATTCAAAGACTCTGAAAAGAATTACCATGTGATCTACAAAGAGATTTTGGCGGTCAAGTATGGAATCAAAAAGTTCGAATTTCATCTAATCAACCATAAATTCCTTATCAACATGGACAACTCCTCTTTTCCTCGAATCTTTGACTTCAAAAATAAGTTACTCCCTGACAAACAGTTGCTCAACCTTAAAAACTGGACATAAAAGGCAAACAGAACCTCATCCCAGACTTCCTTACACATCCGGCTATAAATAAACCTTCATTTATTTCCTCCATCCACACCATCCCAGTTATAGCCATGAATCGTCAATGATAAGTGCATATTTTCCATATATTTTGCTATTAATTTCTCTATCTTTTTCTTGTTTTGGTCTTAAATATTCTAGTTATTTTAGTTAATTTTTAATTTAATAAATTATATTTTATTGTGTGTTAATTTTTATCTTAGTTTTATTTATTTTGTTATTTTAGGTATATTCTGGAATTAAAGAGAAATTAAATCGGAGTATTAAGGAAAGAAATTTGATTGAAGATTGAGAGACAAAAGTGCACAAGAGATCCAAAATTGGAAGGAATTAGAAAATAAATTTAATTAAAGCTTGTATGGGCCAAGCAAAATTAATGTTGCACATGGAGCTAAAATTAGAAAATGGAAGTCAAAAAGGAAGCCAAGCCATGACATGAAAGCAAAATTGGAAAACAAATATGGCAAACCAAAAGTGGCCACGTGAAAGGAAAGAGAATAAAGCCTTTTGGCTTTAGGAAATCATTATTGGCTTATTAATTAAAGCATGAAAGTGGCGGTTTTGGGCTTTGAATTGAATTCTTTCCAGGCAAGGATTTAAAAAGCCACAATTGAAGCATTATAAATATGATCAAGCGGAAGCAACACTGAAGAAGAATCGGCAGCAAGAGACTTTGAGAGTGGAGACACAATTCGGGCGGAGGAAAATCAGCAACCGCAAGGAGAAGAAAAAAAGTCAGCAGCTGGAATTAAGTTAAAGCAAAGGCAGCCGCTTGAATTAATCTCCATGATTGGTTTTGTCAATTCTCTTATTCCCAATTCAATTATGTTAGGCTAAATTTTTATTTGGTTGAGGGTGAATTCAAAACCCTAAACATGCTATGCAATTAAATTTAAATTCTATCATTCAATTTATTTAATTGAGATTGTTTATATTCTTCTATAATTAATGTTCATAGTTTATTCTTGTTTTATTTGAGTGGCCAATTAGATAGGACTTGAATAAATTTTATTGCTAAATTAAAATTCTTGATCCGTAATTGTTTTGATATTTTAATCATTAGTAGCAGGTTGGAATTAGTGATTTCAATTGGAGAACATAACCTAGGTTAAATAATCCGAGCTTGTGTGTTTATTGCCTAGATCAACATAATATCTTTCTCTATTTAATGCTTCCATTATCTTAAATTTAAAGAGCTTGTTTTAAATTATTTAATGGTTAGAGATTAGGTAAAGAGCTTATTTTGCCTAACAACACACTAAGGAAAGATTGAGACTAACAGAGCTTATTGTTGTCTACGGTTGATAGTTTTAATATAAATTGATGATAGAATTGATATATTATGTGCATGTTTGGTGGTGGCGAATGATCCTTTAACCAAAGTTTTCATCATTATTATTTCTTTCTCCTTTAATTAGAGTTTTTATTAAATTCTTGTTCGTAGTTTTAATTTCTTTACTTCTTACTATTTAGTTAAAAATTCATAAACCCCATTTTTATTTATAATTGGCATTTTCTTTAGTTAGATTAATTTATATTATTATTACTACTATTTTATTTTAAATCTTGCTTTAGAGTTGATAATAAATAAAACTACATAGTCTTTGTGGGATCGATCCTTACTCGCTCTGTACTAATTATTTATATTGGTGGTAAGGTTTTAAATTTGGTGCACCTTAACGACACTACCAGTCAACTACCTTTCAAAGCTCTCAACTAGAGAACCTTTCCCATGAACATTCCTTTTCATTCAGCCTACCAGATCCAAGACTTTGCAACGAAATTCCTTTACCGGTATTTCTTCAATGTTCAAAGCAAAAAGCCATATCGCTTTCTTTCCCTCTATATGGAAAACCTGTTTCTCATAGGTCTTAGTCTTCTCTCAACATCTGCGAAGATGAGTTATGGTACATGTGGTGTCTCACTACCCTGTATGCTACCAAACTGGTTTTCCGTGTTAAGCCAGTCCTCACCCACATCACCACTCCTGAGTTAATCTATTTTCTCATTGTTTCTCTTTCCCTTTTCACTCTTTTGTTTTCTTTTTAACAGTGAAGGGCAAGAAGAATACATATTTTTATGCTTTAAGTTTGTTGTTAAAAAAGTGATATTTGTTAAATTGGAAACTATCTTAAACTTGATACTTGAAATATATAGGGGGAGCTTAAATGTAGGGAGAGTAATTCTTGCAAATTTTTTCAAATACTTGTAAGGTTTGTCATCTTCAAAAAGGGAGAGAATGTTAACAAAAATATTTCTATAATGTTGATTTTGATAATAAAAAACTGGATTAACAATATTGGAGTCTTTAAAACTGATTAATTTTAAGCCGTATGAAGTTTTTAGACAAGAATAAGATTTTGGAAATAAATAGATAACCGTTAATCCTTAGTCGGCAAACCATTTTCTGAAGGAAATTTTATAATTTTTTATTCTGAAAGATAACAGTGAACCGTTTATTAGAAAACTGTAATATGATAAATTCCAAAGAGCAAATTCTTTGGAACCAGTGAACTGGTTTACTGAAAACGTTAAATCGATTACTAGAAACAATTAGCTAATTTGACAAGAAAACGGTATGGTTATTGGCATTAATGTTACTAGCAAACGGTAAGCCGACTTCGAACAGATTAGCTTTTGGAATTTAAAGGTAAACCTACAACTCCAAACGGTGAACTAACTATTCAAATTTCAGCATAATGGTAACTTGGACAAAGTCAAAACGAAGATCCGACAGTAGTTAACGGCGATTTGATTATGAACAGAAAGTCAACAACAACTAGTTTTCTTCTCCAACTATATAAAGGCTCAATCAACTTCAAATAATAACAAATTCTAGAATCATTATTGAGCTTGTTATTGTGTATTCAACGTCTCTTGTGCTTAAAACTTGTTAGATCACACATTGGGCTTTCATTTGAAAACACACATATTGTGTTAAAGAAAATTTTGTGTATTCTTCATTTCAACATCAAATTGAGTGTTTAAGAGTGTGAGAAACACTTGGGTTAAGAGGTTTGGAATAATGTCTTGTTGTAAAGGTTGATTGATACCTTGGAAACACTTGGAAGCTAATTGTAAAGATTTTGAAGACTTAGGGTAAGCCTAGTGAGCTTAGAGGTGTGGTCGTAGGCCGAGTTTGTTGAGCCACGTAAAAATCTCATGTTTAATTTTCTTTCCCTTCTATCTTTACATTTTGATTGTTTATATTTATTTGTTTATTATTTGCTTAATTTTATTAGATATATCCATTGAATTTTGATTTAAGTACTTTATAATTTTAAAAACAGAATTCACCCCTTTTGTGTTGCTTAGCTAGTATTTCAATGAGCACTTCTTTGGTAAGATCTCCATGCAAGAAAGCATTTTTTAGATCAAATAGAAGAAGTGGCTAATCTCGATTGGTTGCCACTGACAATAGCACTCTTATTGTATGAAGTTTAGCAACTGGTGCAAAAGTCTCTTGATGACCAATCTTATAAGATTGTGTATACCCTTTTACAACTAATCAAGCTTTCTATGTTTCAACAGTTCAACCTATGTGTATGTTTGATTGTAAATACCCACTAAAACTCACGTTCCTCTTTCCTTTAAGTAAAGACACGTTTTCAAGTAGCATTTTTTTTAAGTGCTATCATTCTTCCGCTATTGCTTTGGTCCATCTAGCATCTGCTAAAGCTTCCTACAATTTATTAAGAATAGAGGCTGATGATAACTGTAGTATGCAAGACACATATGACTTGGACAATTTTTGGGAAGATGTATATTACTAATGGGGTATCTAACTACGATTTTAGGATCATGTTCACATTTAATAGGTGATATTGGGACGATTAGGACTTAAGGTTAATACTATCAACAAATGTAGGATTTAAGAGTACCTCTAATGGATTCTCAGGAGAAGATTGACTCAACATTTTATTGAAGTGCTAGAGGACGAAGCCTCTAATGAATTCAGAAGATTGGCTCAATAGTTTTGTTGAATTATAAGAAGATGGGACTAGGATCCTCTTCTGATCTAAGCTCTCTTTGTACCACCTGTATTTAGTGCTACTATATGATTAAGATTTAAATACCTTTATTTTTTTAATTTGTTATCCACTAATTAAGTTAATAAAATTTGCTCAGAAGAAGATTAGATCGAGAGAGAATCCTGATCTAAGAAGATGATGTATTATCATGGAGTGGATCTATTTTAGCTATTATAAATGGGATAATTAGAGGTGTCGCCTCTACTCATTTAATTATTAGATGAATCTGGACTCAAGTGAAAAAAATTGCAAGTCTTTATGATTAAGCACTTCATTTCGACTCTCTGTTTGAAGTGATGAATCAATAGTCAGTGATATGTACAAGAGTAGATGTTATTTTGTGCTTATATTATAATTTACATTTATAATTATGTAACATATAATTTTTTATTATGTTTCTAACATATATATTTACTAAAGAGTAGATGTTATTTTGTGCTTATATTATAATTTACATTTATAATTATGTAACATATAATTTTTTATTATGTTTCTAAATATATGATCTTGTGTATTTTTGTGTGTTTATTAGGTAAAATAATAATTTCACACAACTCAAGGAGGTCCAACAAAGTTAGGTCATTGTTGAGGAGGATCCGTGTTGTGAAATTATAAGTTTTTACCATGTAATAATTGTTACTAGAATAAGTTACTGCCATGTTAAATGTGGTAATTGTTAGTAGAATAAGTTGGGTGTGTTTGAGTGGATTGAGTTATGTTTATGTTTGGTTAGTGGAGTAAACGTATAGCCATCAAATAATTTGCTTTATTTATGTGTGGTGTGGATTGATCATGAACTAATATAATGGAGAAGGAGAGGAACTCCCTTCTACACACCTCTCTACACCTTTCTTCACTTTCTCTCCAAATTCTTCTCCTCATCTTTCTATCTTAATTGTGTTTTAATATTTTGTAATTTATTTTCAATAAATAAATTTAGTTATATTTCAAATTTTTAGTTTTATTTATTTCTTTTAATTATATTAATTTATTTTTTACAATTATTTTTATTTCAATTAAAATTATGATTTAATTAAATTCAATTTTTAATTATTTTTAGTTGTAGTTTAATTTTATCCATATTTATATTTTGACAAATATTTATATTTGTATTGTAGACAAATAAGAGAGTTTGGTACAATAAATTCTTAATATTTTAGTATCGAATACGGTAAAATAGTATTTTAACTTATTATAGACAAATCAAATTTTGGCACATTGAGTAGTTAATCCATAATGAAATTAATTGGAAAATAATGATAATTTATATAATTAATCTTTTTGGAAAATAAAGAAAAAAATAGTTTATTAAATTATATTCACTACTAAGAGTGGATCCATAGCCCTAACTAATTTATTTGTGTAGTTTCACTTAAATTAAATAACCTGTATTTAAATTATGTTTAGATAAAAATTTTCCCTATGGATCGATCTCGGACTCACCGAGTTATATTGTAACAAGACACTCTTATAATTGAATCGTGTCAAGTTCATTTTCATTAAAGACACATGCATAGAAACATAAAATTTTTTAGAAGATGGATGATAACATCAGTAGCCTTTTGATTCGTCCCATACCCAATAAACACACACTTTTAGGGTTGAGAATCAAGCTCAATGTGTTGATATGGATGTATGTGAACATATATCACACACCCAAAAACTCGAAGAGCCAAAAGAACGATTCGAGGAAGAGTATAGTGATCAGAGAGAGGATCCAATGTATTCTAAATGAGAGGGAATATGACCATATTAATCAAGGGGGACTAAGTGACTTCCAAAGATGTCTAATTTTTCACTCTACAACACCTTCAGTTGATGAGAATAAGAGCAGGTTGTTTGATGAATAACCAAATTCATGAATTGTGTCAATTCTTGCTTGAAGTACTTACCCCAATTATCATAGCGAAAGACTTTTATTGGAGTACAAATTATGCAATCACTATCTGATAAAACCACGAAAGACTAAGTGAGCATCACTTCTATGCTTCAATTGATAAACCCATGTCATCCTAGTGCTACCATCCACAAATAAAATAAACCATTTTATTTTTATGAGTAGAAAGTGGTGCAAGATTCCAACATTTGAATGTATTAATGAGAAAGGAAGATTTGCTTAAATATCACTCTAATGAAAAATCAGAGCCACACGCAACGCAGCGGTGGTATCATTAGTAACCAAATAATCATATTTGATCTCCTAGAAGAGGATTCTCCAACCATGTAAACAAATACATCTTCAACTCTATCTCCTTTGTCATCTTCATCTCATATTTCCCTTTCTTCTACTCTCTCTCTTCCTAAATCATGCTCCAAACACATAGCCTCCAAAATTGAGAATCTTGTTGAATATTCTTATATTCCAGAATCTGCTCAAATCAATGAGTCCCAGTTTCCCATCATGAGTCCTTACAATCTCTACAAACAGAAAACTTCTTTCACTGAAGTATTCGAACCCTCATCTCCACTAAAAAACCACTCCCAAAAGAATATATCCAGTCTTCTAGACTGGATCAGTGTGCTCTACAAGCCTCACAGAGTGAACAATATGTCACTATAGAAATACCTTCAGATCTCGTCGCCAATTGGAAACGAGAAGGATACACACATCTCCATCTTGGTGGTGTACGATTAATTCTCACTCTTCATGGTCGAAAAGGCTTACCTGTTACAGCTAGAATTGCTCTCCTAGACACTAGGTTCAAGGAGTACCAACACGCTGTTGTAGGAACCGTTCTGACAACCCTTCATGCTGGCAGTGTCTTATTAACCTTTTACCCCAATTTCAACCTCTCTCTTGAGGATCCCAATCTTCCAACAACCCTTAAAGTCCAGATCCAGCTCCAAGGAGCAGAACAAACACCCACATCCAAGATTGCAACCCTCCATCATTAAATAGTGTATCGATTACAAAATCATGCACTAGATCTTCCTACACCATACACAACTTCTGATGCCTTGATGATATTGGCAGACACAGACACAATTCCAACCATCATTCAAATCCCCAAACAAATCCAGAAACAAGATTTGCTCCAACTCATGCCTCTTGAATGGCTAACAAACTATGAGCACTTTCACCAAAATTCTGAACCAGTACAAACCACAGAAGCCATATTTAACAGACGACCAAATGGTCAAGTCAAACTGTCTTTTCAAACTCCTGACTCCAAGCCCGTTTCAAACAATCCCCAGCTTTCTTATATTGCTATGATCACAGCAGTCCAAACTGGTCAAGAAAAGAAACTTCCTATTCATGGTTTCTCATCATAAGGGTATCCTGATAAAATCAATGGTCATTTTCTATGGGATGTTCCTAAAGCCCATATGTGCAATCCGGATTGTCCTTGCTTGGATGATACGAATATTGATGAAGAATTGGAAGTCATGTGGAGAAAGACAAAGAAGAAGAAGAAAAAAGCTTCTTATCCACCATCATCCTGCAAATCCTTTGCTCCACAACCTCCACCGCAACCCAAACCTCCTGTTCAACCAATCAGATCATGTCTTATGTTTTCCAGTCATTCCTATGAGGAATCATTTCCTCCACTTGAAAAATAGATAGACACACAAACCCGGGTCATCTCAAAACCTTTTGTTCAATCTCCAATTACAACCTCTGGGCAACCTGAAGAACCAAAACAATATGAAGCTATTTTGAATTAGCAAACCAAAAATGCCAATGCTCAAAATCATACTCTTCACCAACTCAGTAAGAAAATTGACCGTGTTGCCACTCAAGTCTCCCAGACTGAAACTAAAGTTGATTTAATCAACAGTCGTTTAGATCAGATGTATATACATCTTCAAGATCGGATTTCTGAACTAGACGGCGATCTTAGACGAATGATCAACAATCATATTTGGGGTCCAAAGTTCAATAAAAAAGAAGCTGAGATCAGAAAACTCAAAGCCGAATTGTCAAGAATTGATGCTAAAAAGATTCGAACTTCCCTTTTTACTCAACCACAGCCAACACCCGTATCTCCTCCGTTCTTTGAAACCTATACACCTTTCTACACACCATTCAGACCTCAACAACGTGTTTATAATCAGTCGCACCTTCGACCATCTTCACCCAGAAAATCAAAATCCAAAGTCAAAATTTCCGAACCACGTCCAAAGGCCACTTCCTCTTCCTCTACCTCTACAATCCCTCCAGAAGCATCACCACAAGACATTACCGAGCCTCTTAAAAAAGATAAAAGCCCAATGGACTAGTACCATTATCATACTGTCCAGACTCAATCCTCAGATTCCTCTGACTCTTCTGAGCCTGAAACAAATAACTCATCTTCGTCTTCATCCTATGACACATCACAAGCCTCCACTGACTCTGAGTCTGAATATGCTGACATTACAGGCATATTAATGGCCACTGAAACTGCAGATCCAAGTACCTCTACTTCAACACCTATTGTTGAGGACAATCCTTCTGACCAAGCTTCTCAAACAGACCCAGTACCACCACCAGTTCATGACCACTCAACAAAACCATCTTCAGCATCTTGGTTTACATTTGATGACATTCCCCGTCACGCTAGACTTCATGAATTTGCTGTTTGGATTGATCTTCAAGGTACAAAGCCTAATGCTCAACCTCAAGCCGTTCTTCGTGAATTCATGGCCCGCTCTACGGGTTCTTTGCGAGACTGGCTAGAAAGCTTAGGAGAATACAAACAGCTCTAATTCATGGAATCTCCGATTGGTACATCCCTCAATATTATTCAAGCTAAATGGGTTCAATGAGCCATCTCTTAAACATGTCTTCATAGCCTCTCTTCCTCCTGAGTTACAACCCAATCTTCAAAGAAAACTCACAACCACAAATCTGAGCATAGCTGATATCTCTCTGGGAAAGATTTTTCAAATGGCCATGCTATCTCTTGATAAGATCTGTGAATAGAAAGAATTCTTCAAAGATCTCATGGAAGACAAAAACCCTTCTCTGAAGCTTGTAAAAAACCTCATCTCAAGATGGAGTGTAAAGAGGAAAAGAAGTGTGTTTGTTCAACAAAAAAGAAAAAACTTTTTCAGAAACACTTCCACAAAAAATCATCCTCCAAAAAACCTTTTTGGTATTTCAGAAAGAAAGATGTTTATCAGTACTGAAAGAAAAAATCCAACCATTGTTTCATCTGCAAGAAACCCTGTCACTTTGCCCGAAATTGTCCTCACAAATCGGCCAAAGTTGTTCGTCTTATCCAACATCTTCAACATTCTTCCCTGTTATCTGAAAATGAGGATGTCGAATCAAATTTTTCCGACTAGTCAGCCCAAGATGATCAAACTGCCTTTTTTATCGCAGAATCTTCAGATTCTGAAGATATTTCAGTCATCTTTACAGTTCAGACTGTTAATCATATTTCCACTATTCCTAGACCTTCTCTCAAGATGTCCATCCTTCCTTCCATCCAAATTCCATAACCATATTCCTGTCATCAGGTTCATTGACACTGGTGCGGATACCAATATGATTGATCCTTCTGTTCTCCCCTTCGACTGTTGGGAACATCATTCCAAGCTCTTCCGAGTAGTTAATGGTGAAATCTTTGAAACCACTTTGATTACTAAAAAACCCATTGATATTCAATTCTTTCCAAATTGTATATTTTGGAAAAAGATTATAGCCTCCAAACTTCCAGATAAAGATTTACTTATAGGTTTTGACATTCTTCATCTAGTTAAAAACCTATTACTCACTAATTCTGAAGTTCGCTAAACAGATGTTCTTGCCTTATACAAATACACTACGTCTGTATACACTTTCTGAAACACAATCTCCATACAGTCAAATCTCACAAAAGCTCTTAGAATTCTGTCCAGAAAACCATTCACAGTTCCACCATCCTTCACCTCTTTGGAAAAATGAACAATTCTTCATTCCCCTTCCCTTCAGACTCAATGAAGACATAAACCCCACAAAAGCATCACACCCGAGTATGTCTCCTTCAGACCTCCTGCTTGCCAAGAAAGAATGCTCTCAGTTACTCCAACAAGGTTTAATTGAACCTACTGATTCAGATTGGGCTTGTCAAGCCTTTTATGTTGAAAAACGATCTGAATTAGTTTGGGGAAAAAAGAGATTAGTAATTGATTACCAGCCACTCAATTCTTTTCTTAAAGATGATAAGTTTCCCCTTCCAAAAATCCAAACCCTGTTTGTCCATCTTCAAGGGGCTCATATCTTCTCTAAGTTTGATTTAAAAGCTGGTTTTTGGCAACTTGGTATTTCACTAGTTGACCATCACAAAACTGCCTTCTGCACCCCCGATGCCCATTACCAATGGACGGTTATGCCTTTTGGTCTCAAAGTCGCTCCCTCCTTATTTCAAAAAGCCATGACAAAAATCTTTAGTCCTATTCTCCATTATGCATTGGTCTACATTGATGATATTTTGTTGTTTTCCTCTGACCATGAGAGCCACCAGAAGCTCCTTTTGGATTTCTTTCACATTGTGCAGGCACATGGCATCATGCTTTCCGAAAAGAAAAGCAGCATATGAAAGGAATCAATTGACTTTCTTGGCATGGTGATTAAAGACGGCCAATATCAGCTTAGTCCACACATTGCAGTTGAATTATTAAAGTTTCCGGACACACATCTCAACAAAAAGCAGATCCAACAATTCCTCAGGATTGTTAATTATGTCCGTGATTTCATCCCTAAAGTTGCAATCCACACAAGCCAGTTGTCCTGTATGCTCAGAAAACAGCCACAAATTCCTTATCAACATGGATAATTCTTCTTTTCCCCGAATCTTTGACTTCAAGAACAAATTGCTACCTAACAAGCAATTACTTAGCCTCAAAACCTGGTTTGCTAAATATGATTTCACTGTTCAACACATCAAAGGCAACCAAAACCTCATTCCAGACTTCCTCACCCGTCCAGCTATAAATAAACCCGCACTCATCTCCTCGATTCAAACCATTCCAGTTATAGCCATGAATCGACAACTTCCCTTCAAAGCTCTACACCAAAGAAATTTCCCTATGAACATCTCTTTCCAATCGGCTTACCAATTGCAAGATTTTACAAAGAAGTTTCTTTACTGGTTTTTCTTTAATGTTCAGACTAAAAAACCTGACCAATTTCCTAATCTTTGCATGGAGCACCTATTTCTCACAGGCCTCTCACTCTATCCTCTCTATCCATCTCCGAAGATGAACTTTGGTATATGTGGTGTCTCACCACCTTGTATGCTACAAAGCTAGTTTTTCCCATTAAACCAGTCCTGACTCACCTCACCACTCCAGAGTTCTCCCCAGACCTTCTATGGACTCTTTTTGAATGGTATTCTCCCCTCACTTGGTGGCGCCAGCAACTCCGATATTTGTATACCTTTCACGGATTAGACAAACTGCCAGAACAAGAAGCTAACATGTGGACTACAGCCTTCATCGTCCACAGGCCTTATTTCCAACATCCAGAAACACGGGACTACTGGACACATGACATGGCATAAGAATGGAAAACTCACCCTCATCCCTATACCTTCATCCATGATACAACGGTCACCTCTGTTCTCAAAGCCTATCTCATGGAACTTAACAATGTTCCTCCACCTGCCACAAACATTCACCACACCTCCATTGGACCATCACACACCCTTGAAATAATTCCAAAAACACAATGTTGTACTCCAGGTTCAAGTTCAAGTTCAAGTCCTCAAGGAATCCTTGTTATGGAACAACGTCCTGACTATATGAATGTCTTATTCCAAGACGCTCAGGACCCATAGGAAGACTTTCAGTCCCTCCTTCATACTAACACTCCCCATTATACTGTCACCAACCCAGACTCTTTTGCTGCATCTACCTCACAGCACATGTCTGAAGCTGATGAAGAAAAGTACCAGCAAGCTGAGGCGTATCTCGACCAGAGACAAAGACGTCGGCACAAGCGACAATATGAGAATGAAACAGGAGACGTGTCACCATCGCGCTATCCATCCACTCCATAATGACACTTTGTCTCTCTCACACAGCTTTTGATGCAATAACCCATGTGACTCCCGTTAAAGTCCTTGTCAGTATGCTTTACTTTTGTTAAATTCCTTGTCGGTATGCTTTACTTTTGTTAAAGTCCTTGTCGGTATGCTTTACTTTTGTTAAAGTCCTTGTCAATATGCTTTACTTTTGTCAAAGTCCTTATCGGCATGTTTTGCTTTCCAAAAAGGCGTGCTATGTGATATGATCATTCAGGAGGTCCTGTTCTCAATGATCCTCTATATAAGGTACCTTTGATCTCAGTTGTAAGGGAGTCAATCTAAAAATAAAAGCTTAAGTTTTATACATTATGTTTCCCTAAACCTCTCTCTCTCTTATAGGAATCAAAGAAATTATTTGAGTTAAAAATGATACGTTCACCTCAAAAATTTCTAAACTGAGTATGCTCTGCTCTTGCCTCAAGCCTGAGGATCCTGTGCATCAGAAATGTCCTGTTTTTATCCTCCAAAACTGATTTTATAAACTGACAGTATTTTCTCACAACGTTCACCCTCTTTGAAGGCCATGAGTGCCGAGTTTTCGGGTAGTATCGTGAAAAACTATTTTCAAGTATGATTTCAGATTTGGTATTAATTGGATAAGTGTATATCGGCTGGAAACCAGAACTTGCGGGCTACTGGCCCTAAGGATAGACTCGTTCTGTTGTAGATCTAGTAGAACAACGCCACGTACAACTACCCACTTGAAATATTGCAACCACTAAATAAATATGGAAACAATCTTCTAAGATAACCAAATAAGGGATGCCCTAGTCTTTTATGCTGTCACCCAAGTTTTCATTCACCAAGCAAGCTTGCCCTTCTCTGTTGGATCGATGAAACCTATGCTCCAAATAGTACAATTTAGTTTGGAACAAATAAGACATCTTTGAATCTTTGATAGTTCATGTAGGAGACAGATGAACTCTATAATACACCATTGAATTGGTAATGGTAGTTTTTGAACACCTAGGTGATAATTGACTAAACTTATGTTGATCACAAATAATATCAATTATCCAATCACTATTTTTAGTAAATGACAAAAGCTTAACAGTAGAGTTAGACACCTGACTTGTTAGCAAATCCTGTAACTATGGTTAGATTTTCCTTCGAGCTAGAATCATTCGCCTTAGAATTGCAGGACACTTGAAAGGCCTTTTTGTCTTTTAGATGTCAATTTGAATAGCATGTATATGCCGTATTATCACCATTACAATGAGTACACTTTCTAAAACCCTTTTTGGTGGTGGATGTTTTTTAAGAAGCCATCAAAACTACTTCATCGCATAAGCGATTTTTGTGTTTGGGAGTGGTATAGTAGCAATTACACAAACACGAACCCCATCTAAATGATAGTCAAGTAATGATGAACCTCACAAAGATAAGCGAGACCCTGCACTCAATGAGATTCCTTTTTCCAAGGATCATTCTAATTCAAATTCAAACAACTATAAAATAAAGACCTTGACCCTTTATCTATAAAGATAAAAACCAATGGTATAGGTAATATAGGGTTGACACCACTCAAGAAAAAAGAGAAAGATCGTGAGTGATAAGTCAAGAAATAACGCCATGAAATGAAATATTGATAAGTTTTGAAAGTTTTTAGAAGAACCAAAGAGAAAAAAAACTCTCATGATTATTATAAACTCGGATATGAAATTTTCAACAGGTTACATGGGTTTATGTGGTTGAATTTTACTAATGGAAGAAGGTTTTCCTTATTGCTAAATATAACTTGAAGTAAAAGGAAAATAAAAGTTCCAAAAGTAAAAAAAGAAAAAGAAATAAAAGATCACATGGGTCCTAATGTAGCAGACGTACAGAGATTCCCTAGTATATATCTCAAAAACTTTATTATTACATAAAGTTAAGATATTTATTTTTAATAGAAACAGTGTTGAGCCTATCATAAAACCCAAGGTTTGTTATGCCCATACGCACTTCGCCTCGGTTGGGACTTGGCATCAGCTTGCCCTACTCATCGTTACCTGCAATGTAAGGACTTTATGAGCTAATGCCTAGTAAGATAACACTTGATGCATGTATAAATTATTTTGCATGTAGATGACCATATTAAGTTTTTAAAAGAAATACAAAACAACTTTATTAGGGTGCCATCCCCGAAAGATTATCTTTTACTAAGCTTGGACGGGTTGCCCTCTTTGGGAACTTTACCACCTTGTAGTACAACAACACATTTTTCAGAAATTCATTTTCTAAAACATCTTCTTATAAAGTAATCCATGAAAAGCATGCGTTCAATGCAACTTATATCATAACATGTGAAGTTCTTAGAGGTACAACAAAATCAAACCACAATGCTTTTTAAGGACAACAATCTTTAATACAGGTGGCAGTGCCATCCATATAGAGATTAAACAAAATAGGATTATAATATAGGCGACAAAGTTGACCACAACATAATTAAGTAAAAGTATCACATAATAGGCAACATAGTCGACCATACGAGGAGTAAATAAGAAAATATCATAATATAGGCAGCATAGCCGTCCATATAAGGACAAGTAAGGAAATACCAATATATAGGCAGCATAGCCGTCCATATAAAAATTTAGATTATAACCAATCACATTATAATAGGCATCACAAGATAAAGGATTAGTTAAAGCTGAAGTTCAGTATGAAAATAATTTTGTCCTTACATTGTAGAAGAAGTGCTACTTATCTCTTTACCTTGACTTCTCTATACCTTTTTAACTTGAGGATTTCTCTACTCTTAATGTTATGACTTAAAATAGAAAAGGATTGAATTTCTAGGGTTGTATAAAAAATGAAAGGGCTAAGGGTATTTATAGGATTTCTTAAGGCTAATGGATGGTAGGATTTGCCACCGTAACTGTTGATTAATGGTTGAGATTATCCCTACATAAAAATCTTAGTAAATTCTAGAATTCCTATCTCTACAAACATCTCTTATTGGTTTGAAAATCTAGGCGAATACAGACAACTCCAATTGATCCAAACCACTGTTCCTATAGCCCTTGCGGTTATTTATGAGCAGTTTCTTGGAGAACCAGCAGCAGACATTGAAGCATCTTGAAAAGAATATCACCAGATGAAATGTTGTTCTCTTAACTAAAATCACCTGGAAATCCATTACAAAAGGATGAGCATGCTTTATTACAAGCTAAATGGATTCAATGATCCATCCTTGAAGCATGTCTTTGCTGCATCTTTACCATCAGAGCTTCAGCCAGAGCTTCAAAGACAATTGACAACCTTTAACCTTGACATTGCAAATGTCTCCCTTGGAAAAATCTTTCAATTAACCATGTTCTGCCTCTATAAGATCTGTGAACAAAAAGATTTCTTCAAAGACCTTATTGAACACTCAGAACCCTTTGCCTCAGCCTGTAAAAAACCCTATCTCAAAATCCAGTGCAAAGATGACAAAAAATGCACTTGTCCAACCACCAAAAAGAAGCACTTCTAGAAACATTTCCACATATCCTCTTCCAAAAAACCAAAAAAGCCCTACAGATACTTCAGAAAAAAGGATCCTTCCCAGTTCAGACAGAAGAAACACAATCGCTACTTTATTTGCAAGAAACGAGGACATTTTGCCCGCAATTGCCTAAATAAGTCAACATAAGTTGTTCGTCTCGTTCAGCACCTACAACAATCTTCTATCCTTTCTGACAACGACGAAGTTGAATCCATCTTCTCATAACAGTCTGAGAAAGATGATTATACAGCCTTCATTCTTACTGATTTAACAGATTCAGATCCAGATGACATTTATGTGATCTCCACTATTCAAGAGATTAACCACATTCGCCCCACACTTTCTGGTCCATCAATAAAAATTTCAGTTATCCCTTCTAAATTCCAAAAACCTGTCTCAGTTATTGATTTCCTTGATATTGGCACACATCGCAGTATGCTCAATCCTAAAATCCTTCCTCCAGCCTATTGGGAGAACCATACTGAATACTTCAGAGTTGCAAATGGAAAAGTTTTTGAAACTTCCCTCATTACCAAAAAACCCATTGGTATCCAGTTCTTCCCCAACTGTATCATTTGGCAAAAGATTGTTGGTTCAGATTTACCAGACAAAGATCTCCTCATCGGATTTGATATCCTCCAACTGGTAAAAAACCTCTTCATTACACCAACATGCATTAAATTCAAACAAATGTTTTTGCCATATACAGATGTTCTCCGTCTGTATACATTATCAGATACAACTCCTCCTTATACCTCCATTTCTCACAAGTTCCTTGAACTTTGTCCCAAAAATCACTCACAATTCACTCATAGGGGTGGGCATTTTACCCGATCCGACCCGACCCGATAAATTTTGGGTTCGGGTCGGGATTGAAACCCGACCTGATCCGAATACCCAATCGGGTTCCCAAAAAAAAAAAACCTAAGCTAACACTGCACACAGCACACAGCCACACACGCATATGCTGCTGCACAACACACACACATCACAAGCTGCACAGCACACAACCACACACACATACGCTGCTCGGCTGCTGTACACACACAACACAAGTCACAAGCTGCACAGTTGCACAGCACACACACAGAACAGAACATAAGTCACAAGCTGCACAGCACGTTCAGTGAACACACACAAGCTGCACAATAGCACACACGCACACTGCACACAATCACTCAAGTCTCAACAATTCACTCACAAACCTAACACACACACACACACGCTGTCAGCCACAACTTCACAAATCACAACTCACAAGTTCAAACAACTAAACAAACACAAACAAGTGAACAACTAAACAACAGAACAAGGCAGCCGCAACCCGCAAGCCTGTAACCAGCCACCACAAGACGCGATCTGTTGCTGCCAAGTGAAGTCGCGACCAGCCGTGAGCTGTGAGCCGTCGCATCTCCGCGATCTGCTGCTGCCAACTCCCAAGTGAAGCCGTGATCTGCTGCCAAGTGAAATCTCGTCCGTCCAGCCTTGAGCCGTGGCCACCCATCTGCTGCTTGAAGGCCAAATCCTCTCCACCCAAACCCGATTTTGAAGCTTTTTCAGTTTCCACCTTCCACTTTCAAGTTTCAAGCTTCAACTTTTTTCAAGTTTCCCAAGTCGTTTCAGTTTTCAGTTCACGTAATTAACTAATTATGTATTTATAAATATTAGTAATAAAATTAAGGAAATTTTGTTAATTATTGAGCTCATCAGAATTTTTTTTCATATATAAAAAGGAATTGTTGATTGGTGGGTTTTGTTTTTTATTTCATTGATTATTAATTTGTTATCGTTTGCTCTCTTTAGCGAATAGACTATAACAATCAAGCATAAATGACATATAAAAATGGTGTTAGCCAGTGAATAACAAAAATGTTGTTAATTATTAATAATTGAAATAATATTAATTGATAATTGTTAATAATAGTTAATAATTGATTTTTTATGAATAAATTAGCACATTAGGTAGATTAAATATTAAAATTAAGTATTATGTTATAAATATTTTATAATTATAATGAGCTTTCAACCCTAAAAAATTAATAAATTCAATTAATAGTTTATTGTATGTTAATCATCCGTTAAGTTGTTAAATTAAAGGATTTAATTTATAATAAGAAATAAGATATAGATAGACAAATAATATCATATTATTATGGGGAATGGACAATTGGATATTATAAATTAATTAATTAATCATGAATTTCTTATTTTTTGTTTATAGAGCATGAACAACTTGAATTTAAATTACTAATTTTTGTTTATGGATTATGTTAATAATATTTATGTATTTTGATTTTTGAATTAATGATTATTAATTATTATTTTGAATATTCAGATGCTTGGACACTCAAGATCGAATTCGATGAGTGACGATGAAGACCAAAGTGTACAAATGGAAGGAACCCATAGAGGAAAGTAAAAGGCGAAGCAGAAAAGACCGCCAATGAAGAAAAGATTGGCAGTATGGAATCATTTCACTTTACTCGAAGATAATCCAAACAAATGTATGTACAACTATTGTGGTAAGCAATATCAATGTCATTCAAGGCTTGATGGGATTACAAATATGACAAGGCATATAAAGACATGTGAATCATACAAGACATTTCGGGCACAACAAAGTGGAAGTCAACAAAATTTGACATCCGAGGGCGGCGAAGAAAATGTAAGTAATATGATTTTGGGTAAAGGATGAAGTCAAGACGCGTGTCTAAGGGCAGTAACTAAAATGATTATTATGGGTGAGTTGCCGCTCAGTTTTGTAGACAACAAAGGATTTAGGCATTTCTGCAGTGTAGAGTTTGATTTCAACAATGTTGAAGAGTTTGATTTCAACAACAAGCAACAGGTGTCTTTTACAACTGATTTATGGACTTCTATTCAAAACATGAGCTACATGGTGATTACAGCTCATTTTATTGATTTGGTGTTTGAATAGGAGGATTATTAGTTTTAGTGCAATCGAAGATCATAGAGGGAAGTCGATTGGTAAAAAGATTATGGCTTGCCTACAAGATTAGGGGATAGAGAGGTTGTTTGCAATAACTGTTGATAATGCCACTGCTAATGATATTGCTATTGGTTATGTCATTATGCAGTTGCTTAATTGGAGGAATGATGATGCACTTATGTTGGCAGGACAATATATGCATGTGCGTTGCTGTCCACATATTTTGAATTTGATTGTTGTTTCAGGATTTGGAGAGTTGCATGCTAGTGTTACCGCTATCGAAATGTAGTGTTACTCTTTCTTTACCCAAATCTTGCACTTCTCATACAACCAATAAAATTGAAAACCTTGTCGAATACTCCTATATTCCTGAATCAGCCCAGATCAGTGAGTCATCCTACCCTCTCATCACTCATTACCAACTGTACAAATGACCCAGTTCCTTTACCCGCAGTATCCGTACCCTCATCTCTACTAGACGGCCTCATCCAAAAGAATATATTCAGTCTTCTAGGCTGGATCAATGTGCTCTTCAAGCCACCTCTGCTGAGCAATATGTCACTTTGGAAATTCCCTCCAAGTTAATTTCCAATTGGAAACGAGAAGGTTATACCCATCTCCATCTTGGAGGAATCCGCTTAATCCTTACCCTTCATGGGAGAAAAGGATTACCAGTCACCGCTGGTCTTGCCCTCCTTGATACTCGCTTCAAACAGTACCAAGATGCTGTTATTGGCATTGTTCTTACCACCCTTCATGCAAGAAGTGTTTTACTCACTTTCTATCCAAATTTCAACCTTTCTCTCCAAGACACCAATTTGCCCACAACCTTGAAAGTCCAAGTCCAAATTCAGGGTGTAGAAAAAATCTCCTCTGCCAAGATAGCCACTCTCCATCATCAACTGGTCTATAGGCTCCAAAATCATGCCTTGGATCTACCCACTCCAGAACACCATTCTAATACTCTCGTGGTATTAGCTGAATCTGACCAGATCCCAACTATAATTCAGATCCCACAACAAATTCCTCGTCATGAGCTCATCAAGCTTATGCCTCTTGAATGGATCTCCAACTATGAATAGTTCCATAATAATACAACTCCAATTCAGACATCAGAAAGTATGTTTGAAAGACGACAAGATGGAACAGTCAGAATGACTTTTAAACCACCTCCCAGTGCTCCACAAGAGCCTCCTCGGCTCTCCTTTACCTATTCTTTAATGATCACAGCTGTGCAGACAAGTCAAGAAGATCTGCCTATTACAGGGTTCAATTTTGATGGCTACCCTATTTACCCCGCCAAACTCAATGGCCATTTCTTATGGGATGCCCCTGGCTCCGGCATGTGTGATCCCTCTTGTCCCTATTGGGATGATTGGGAAGAGGACGATGACTATTCCAGGAAAAGGAAACCTAAAAAGAAAAAACCTCCAGTCTCATGTCACCACAATGACCCCAAACCACCACAGGATCCTCCACATCCACCAGCTCCATTACCCTTTTACAAAAAAGAACTCAAATGGATTGCACAACATTGCAAATCTGAGATTCCCTTACCAATCCTAAATCCAACACCACCACTGAGTTGTATGATGTTTTCATCCACTTCTTCCGACTACTCTTCTTCCTTTCCCCCTTTAGAACCCCACACAGATTCCCAACGGAATGTTATGTCTAAACCTTTTATCCCTTCCGCCATCACCTCTACAGGACACCTTGAACCACCTAAACCCTTTGAATCAGTCCTCAACTGGCAAACCCAAAATGCCAGAGAGCAAAATGATACTTTGTTGAATATTAATTCAAAAGTTGAGAAAATCAGTTTACGAACTGAAAAGCTTGAGACAAAGGTTGACTCCATCACTGCACAGATGCAGCAGATCCACCAAAATCTCCAGTCCCGAATTACTCAACTTGATTCTGAGTTACGAACCATGCTTGCTCAACGCTATTATGGCCCAGAATTTGACCAGAAGGAAAGAGAAATCAGACGCTTGAAAGCTGAGCTTGATCAGATTGAATCAGAAAAACAAAAGCCTACCCTTTTTACTACACCCCCGATCCCTTCCATCGGACCAACCTATCATCCATTTGCCTCTATGCTTTCCCCTATCCGCCAGTATGAACCTTCCAAGTTATTTGGTATGACTCATACTCTTTTTCAAGACAATCCATTACCACCTCCACCAAAACCTAAACCAAAGCCTAAATCTCAACCACGACCAGTCACCATTCACCAACCTGCTGTTTCCACTCCTGACCAACAATCCCCTAGTATACCAGCATCACCATCAGCACCTCCACCACCAGCTCCTTCCCAACCTCCTACCCAATCCAAGGATAAACAACCCATGCACCAGTTCAATGCCCACACAGTTGATCATACATCTACTACAGATGATCAAACTTTTTATTCAAATCTAGCTGTTTCAGATAGCCATACTTAGACAGATACAGAATCCTTAGCATCTACCAGTGACTCTGAAAAAGTCCTATACTGATGCCACCAAAATTCTGATGGCTCAGCCTGATCAACCTGATCAAGGCCAAACCTCCCACACAAAACCATATGTTGACATTCCCTCTAAAGTTGACGAGGAAATGCCTGAATTCTCTGCCTCAAACCAACCTCCTCCAGCCCAGGCTCCCACCGGTCCAATCGGTCCAAAATCGTCAAATGGTCCATGGTTCACATTTGATGATCTCCCATCTTCTAGATGGCGTGAGCGCCTCAATGAAATGTCTGCCTGGCTTGATTTACAAATGTTAAGACCAGGAGCTACAACTCAATCAGTCCTTAGAGAATTTGCTACTCGTTTTACGGGTTCCCTAAGAGATTGGTTTGATTCTTTAGGCCAATACCGACAATTGCAGTTTGTTCAATTGCTAGAAGTCTCAAGTGCCCTTGCGATTATCCATGATCAATTCCTTGGAGACCCCTCTGCAGTTTTTGAAGCTGCACGACGAGACTATCTCAACATGAAATGCTGCTCACTCAATGTTAAGGATCATGACTTCCATTATAAAAGAATGTCCCTGCTGTTTTATAAGCTTAATGGATTCAATGAGCTGACATTAAAGCATGTTTTTCTGGCTTCCCTTCCTGATGAACTCCAACCAGACATACAGAGGCAACTCCGTGCATCTAATCTTGTCCTTGACAACATCTCTCTTGGTAAAATCTTTCAACTTGCCAAAACTTGTCTTGACAAACCTTGCGTGCAAAAATAGTTTTTCAAAGAACTGTTGAAAGATAGAGAACCATTTAGGAGTGCCTGGAAGAAGCCTTATTTGTATATCAAATGCAAACAGAAGAAGGATTGTGATTGCAGTCTTAAAAAGAAAAGGCATTTTCGGAAATTCAAACATCCAAAATTCTCATCTAGGCCTCGCCGATCCAAACGGCCCTACAGATTCTTCAGAAAGAAGTCATCTTCATCCAAAGGTCTTAAACGGAGAAAATCAAGCAGATGTTTCATCTGTAAGAAAAAGGGTCATTGTGCCAAAGATTGTCCTAACAAAAGGGCAAAATCCATCCGCTTGGTTGAACATCTCCAAGCTACCATAGATTACTCCCCAGAAAAGGATGAACTAGAATTCTATTTCTCTGAGCAAGATGAACCCAATGATGAAACTGTGTTCGCACTACATAATTCCTCTGATGACTCAGATAGTGATCAATCCCAAGTAATTTTTCACCAACAGTTACTGTCCCTTGATACTATTGTTCCCATACCTTCCATTAAACTTCAGATCTTGCCCTCAAAATTCCAAAGGCCCATTCCAGCAATTGGTCTTATAGATACTGGAGACCAACGCAGCATGTTGAATCCGCATATTCTTCCACCAGAATATTGGACAGAATATGAGGAACATTTCAAAACTGTCAATGGCAAATTATTCACCACTTCTTTGATTACCAGCTTTATCCCTTATGCTAGTGGACATTTTTCTGACACACAGAAGCATTACCACAGCGTGTTCAAAGAAATCTTAGCGGTAAAGAATGGCATCAAAAAATTTGAGTATCATCTGATTGGACACCATTTTCTTATCCGAATGGACAATTCAACCTTCCCCAATATCCTCACTTTCAAAAGTAAAATTGTTCCCGAAAAGATGTTACTCAGATTAAAAGATTGGTTTTCTAAATACGATTTTTCGGTTAAGCATATAAAGGGGTCCCAAAACCTTATCCCTGATATGCTCTCCAGACTATCAAAACCAGAAAACTCACTCACTCTGTTTTCCACAACCTACCACTTTCCAATCATCTCCATGGCTACTTCACTTCCCCCAGCAGCTCTCACCAAGAAAACTTTTCCCCTTGACAAAACTTTTTCCTCTGTCTTTGCCATCCAAGAATTTGCAAGAAAAGCTATTTTTCGCTTTTTCATGAAAGCCTACCTCATGGCAAACTCATTTCCATTCTCTACCTTCCATCCCGAAAATTTGTTCCTTACCGGTCTAACCCTTGACCCATCCAGAGAAATCACTAAAGATGAGTTATGGTACCTATGGTGCCTAACTGTTCTTTATGCAACCAAGCTTATCCTTCCCATCACTCCCACTCTAGAACATCTCCTCAACCCCGACAAAGCCACCTCTCTCCTTTGGACACTCCTTGAATGGTTTTCTCCCATACCATGGTGGAGAAAGAAGCTACATCACCTGTCAGAAATTTATAATCTTGAACGAATGCCTGCTTCAGAAGCACGACTGTTTACCTCAGTATTTATCATCCATAGGCCATACTTCCAACATCCAGATACAAATCTTTTCTGGTCTCAAGACCAAGTCTGTGAATGGTTTACTGCACCACACCCAGCTGTCATTGACAATGAAATCCAAACCACCCTGCACAACTACCTCTGTCAACTAAACCACCAGACTCCGCCACACAGAGATATCTTTCACACCTCCTTAGGCCCACAACATGACCTCATCATGATCCCCACTCCATCCGCCATATCAAAACCAAAGTCCACTGGAATCATTATCAAAGAAGAAAAGCCAGATTACACAGACTCCCAGGACCCATGGGAAGAATTTCTTCCTTTAAGTCAACATCTCCAACAGTTTCCCCAACCATCCATGCACAAACCAGGATCCTTATCACATCCATCATCTTCACAATCACCCAAACCTTCAAAAGCAGACAAGGTTACTCACATATCACCCAGACCAGGATATAGACGAGAATGCCCTTATCCACCTTGTCGTGGTCCCACCTGCAAGCAGGTGGATAAGGGCATTCTTGTCTATATCCTGGTCTGGGTGATGTCTGAGTAGCCTTGTTTGCTTTTGAAGGTTTGGGTGGTTGTGAAGATGATGGATGTGATGAGGATCCTGGTTCATGCATGGATGATTGGGGAAACTGCTGGAGATGTTGACTTAAAGGAAGAAATTCTTCCCATGGGTCCTGGGAGTCTTGGTAAAGAAAGTCTGTGTAATCTAGCTTTTCTTCTTTGATAATGATTCCAGTGGACTTTGGTTTTGATATGGCGGATAGAGTGGGGATCATGATGAGGTCATGTTGTGGGCCTAAAGAGGTGTGAAAGATATCTCTGTGTGGCGGAGTCTGGTGGTTTAGTTGACAGAGGTAGTTGTACAGAGTGGTTTGGATTTCATTGTCAATGACAACTGGGTGTGGTGCAGTAAACCATTCATAGACTTGGTCTTGAGACCCGAAAAGATTTGTATCTAGATGTTGGAAGTATGGCCTATGGATGATAAATACTGAGGTAAACAGTCGTGCTTCTGAAGCAGGCATTCGTTCAAGATTATAAATTTCTGACAGCTGTTGTAGCTTCTTTCTCCACCATGGTATGGGGGAAAACCATTCAAGGAGTGTCCAAAGGAGAGAGGTGGCTTTGTCGGGGTTGAGGATATGTTCTAAAGTGGGAGTGATGGGAAGGATAAGCTTGGTTTCATAAAGAACAGTTAGGCACCATAGGTACCATAACTCATCTTTAGTGATTTCTCTGGATGGATCAATGGTTAGACCTGTAAGGAACAAATTTTCAGGATGGAAGGTAGAGAATGGAAATGAGTCTGCCATGAGGTAGGCTTTCATGAAAAAGCGAAAAACAGTTTTTCTTGCAAATTTGTGGATGACAAAGACAGAGGAAAAAGTTTTGTCAAGGGGAAAATTTTTCTTGGTGAGAGCTACTGGGGGAAGTGAAGTAGCCATGGAGATGATTGGAAAGTGGTAGGTTGTGGAAAACAGAGTGAGTGAGTTTTCTGGTTTTGATAGTCTGGAGAGCATATCAAGGATAAGGTTCTGGGACCCCTTTATATGCTTAACCGAAAAATCGTATTTAGAAAACCAATCTTTTAATCTGAGTAACATCTTTTCGGGAACAGGATATTGGGGAAGGCTGAATTGTCCATTCGGATAAGAAAATGGTGTCCAATCAGATGATACTCAAATTTTTTGATGCCATTCTTTACCGCTAAGATTTCTTTGAACACGCTGTGGTAATGCTTCTGTGTGTCAGAAAAATGTCCACTAGCGTAAGCGATAAAGCTTTCTTTTCCATTGAATTCCTCGAGGAGGATGGCACCCCATGATTCATCACTTGCATCTATCTGTAGTATGCGTTTTCCATCAGCAATCAACTTTAAAGGAGGTGGATTTTGCGCAATCTGCTTTAGAGTAGTGACAGCAGTGGTGTGGTCACCATTCCACTCAGGGGGCTTCTTTTTCAATAAAGCCGAAAGGTGTCGAGTGTAGCGATCCACATGTGGGATGAAATCACGGATATAGTTAATGATGCCGAGAAACTGTTGAACCTGCCTTTTGGATAGTTGCTAATATGGAACTCTTGGGCAATGTGCTTTCCTAGATGATAATGACCGTCTTTTATGACCATGCCAAGAAATTCAATAGTATTTGTAGCAATGGTGCTTTTCTTAGTTGATAACATGATTCCATGACTTTCGACAATATCATAGAACTGAGTTAACAGCTGGTGATGTTCTTCATGGGATCCTGAAAAAAGTAAGATGTCATCAATGGATTTTTGGAATATGGATGGGGCAGTTTTAAGACCGAAGGGTAAGACTGTCCATTGGAAGTGGGCATTGGGGATACAAAAGGCAGTTTTGTATCGTTCAGAGGGGTCAATGCCTAATTGCCAAAAACTAGATTTTAAATCAAATTTTGAAAAGATTTGGGTATTTTTGAGAAAAGTAAACATGCTTTGTCGTCGGGGCAAAGGAAACTTATCATCTTGCAAAAACATGTTTAATGGCTGATAGTCAATGACTAAGCGTTTCTTTCCTCGAACAATTTCAGAATGTTTTTTGACATAAAAGGCTTGACAAGCCCATTGAGAGGTTGTGGGCTCAATTAGACATTGGGCTAACAATTGTGAACATTCCTATTGGGCTAGGAGGAAGTCTGAAGGACTCATTCCTGGATGGGTAGCTTTGGTTGGGTTAACATCTTCATTGAGTTTGAAAGGTAACTTAATGAAGAAAGACTTATTTTTTCACAATGGGTTTAGATGAGTGAACTGAGAATGGGACTCTGGACACAAACTCAAAAGTTTGGTGGATATGTCCTGGTAGGACTGGGGTGTTTCAGACAGATTGTAGAGTTTTAGAATGTCTGTGAAAGGTTTGAACATGGACTTGACTCGAATTCCAGTGGGAATGATTTGGAGGTGTTTAATCTGGTGAAGGATGTCAAATCCTAACAAGATATCCTTATTAGGAAGGGTTGAACCAATAACTTTGGTCCAGATGACACAATTGGGGAAGATTTGAATACCAATGGGTTTTTTGGTAATCAAAGAAGTGGTGAACAATTTGCCATTGACAGCTTTGAAATGTTCCTCATATTCTGTCCAATATTCTGGTGGAAGAATATGCGGATTCAACATGCTGTGTTGGGCTCCAGTATCTATAAGACCAATTGCTAGAGTGGGCCTTTGGAATTTTGAGGGCAAGATCTGGAGTTTAATGGAAGGTATGGGAATAGTAGTATCAAGGGACAGTAACTGTTGGTGAAAAATTCTTGGGATTGATCACTGTCTGAGTCATCAAAGGAATTATGTAGTGTGAACACAGTTTCATCATTGGGTTCATCTTGCTCGGAGAAATAGAATTCTAGTTCATCATTTTCTAGGGAGTAATATGTGGTAGCTTGGAGATGTTCAACCAAGCGGATGGATTTTGCCCTTTTGTTAGGACAATCTTTGGCATAATGACCCTTTTTCTTGCAGATGAAACATCTGCTTGATTTTCTCCGTTTAAGACCTTTGGATGAAGATGACTTCTTTCTGAAGAATCTGTAGGGCCTTTTGGATCGGCGAGGCCTAGATGAGAATTCCGGATGTTTGAATTTCCGAAAATACCTTTTCTTTTTAGGACTGCAATCACAATCCTTCTTCTATTTGCATTTGATCTGCAAATAAGACTTCTTGCAGGCACTCCTAAATGGTTCTCTATCTTTCAATATTTCTTTGAAAAACTGTTTTTGCTCGCAAAGTTTGTCAAGACAAGTTTTGGCAAGTTGAAAGATTTTGCCAAGAGAGATGTTGTCAAGTACAAGATTAGATGCACGGAGTTGCCTCTGTATGTCTGGTTGGAGTTCATCAGGAAGGGAAGCCAGAAAAACATGCTTTAATGTCGGCTCATTGAATCCATAAAGCTTATAAAACAGCAGGGACATTCTTTTATAATGGAAGTCAAGATCCTTAGCATTGAGTGAGCAGCATTTCATGTTAAGATAGTCTCGTCGTTCAGCTTCAAAAACTGCAGAGGGGTCTCCAAGGAATTGATCATGGATAACCGCAAGGGCACTTGAGACTTCTGGCAATTGAACAAACTGCAATTGTCGGTATTGGCCTAAAGAATCAAACCAATCTCTTAGGGCACCCGTAAAACGAGTAGCAAATTCTTTAAGAACTGATTGAGTTGTAGCTCCTGGTCTTAACATTTGTAAATCAAGCCAGGCAGACATTTCATTGAGGCGCTCACACCATCTAGAAGATGGGAGATCATCAAATGTGAACCATGGACCATTTGACGATTTTGGACCGGTTGGACTAGTGGGAGCCTAGGCTGGAGGAGGTTGGTTTGAGGCAGAGAATTCATGCATTTCCTCGTCAACTTTAGAGGGAATGTCAACATATGGTTTTGTGTGGGAGGTTTAGCCTTGATCAGGTTGATCAGGCTGAGCCGTCAGAATTTTGGTGATATCAGCATAGGACTTTTTAGAGTCACTGGTAGATGCTAAGGATTTTGTATCTGTCTCAGTATGGCTATCTGAAACAGCTAGATTTGAATCAGAAGTTTGATCATCTGTAGTAGATGTATGATCAACTGTGTGGGCACTGAACTAGTGCATGGGTTGTTTATCCTTGGATTGGGTAGGAGGTTGGGAAGGAGCTGGTGGTGGAGGTGCTGATGGTGATGCTGGTATACCAGGGGATTGTTGGTCAGGAGTGGAAACAGCAGGTTGGTGAATGGTGACTGGTCGTGGTTGAGATTTAGGCTTTGGTTTAGGTTTTGGTGGAGGTGATAATGGATTGTCTCGAAAAAGAGTATGAGTCATACCAAATAACTTGGAAGGTTCATACTGGCGAATAGGGGAAAGCATAGAGGCAAATGGATGATAGGTTGGTCTGATGGAAGGGATCGGGGGTGATGTAGTAAAAAGGGTAGGCTTTTGTTTTTCTGATTCAATCTGATCAAGCTCAGCTTTCAAGCGTCTGATTTCTCTTTCCTTCTGGTCAAATTCTGGGCCATAATAGCGTTGAGCAAGCATGGTTCGTAAGTCAAAATCAAGTTGATTAATTCGGGACTGGAGATTTTGGTGGATCTGCTGCATCTGTGCAGTGATGGAGTCAACCTTTGTCTCAAGCTTTTCAGTTCGTAAACTGATTTTCTCAACTTTTGAATTAATATTCAACAAAGTATCATTTTGCGCTCTGGCATTTTGGGTTTGCCAGTTGAGGACTGATTCAAAGGGTTTAGGTGGTTCAAGGTGTCCTGTACAGGTGATGGCGGAAGGGATAAAAGGTTTAGACATAACATTACGTTGGGAATCTGTGTGGGTTTCTAAAGGGGGAAAGGAAGAAGAGTAGTCTGAAGAAGTAGATGAAAACATCATACAACTCAGTGGTGGTGTTGGATTTGGGATTGGTGAGGGAATATCAGATTTGCAATGTTGTGCAATCCATTTGAGTTCTTTTTTGTAAAAGGGTAATGGAGCTGGTGGAGGTGGAGGATCCTGTGGTGGTTTGGGGTCATTGTGTGACATGAGACTAGAGGTTTTTTCTTTTTAGGTTTCCTTTTCCTAGAATAGTCATCGTCCTCTTCCCAATCATCCCAGCAGGGACAAGAGGGATCACACATGCCAGAGCCCGGGGTATCCCATAAGAAATGGCCATTGAGTTTGGCGGGGTAAATAGGGTAGCCGTTAGAATTGAACCCTATAATAGGCAGATCTTCTTAGCCTGTCTGCACAGCTGTGATCATTGAAGAATATGTAAAGGAGAGCCGAGGAGGCTCTTGTGGAGCACTGAGAGGTGGTTTAAAAGTCATTCTGACTGTTCCATCTTGTCATCTTTCAAACATACTTTCTGATGTCTGAATTGGAGCTGTATTATTATGGAATTGTTCACAGTTGGAGATCCATTCAAGAGGCATAAGCTTGATGAGCTCATGACGAGGAATTTGTCGTGGGATTTGAATTATAGTTGGGATCTGATCAGATTCAGCTAATACCATGAGAGTATCAGAATGGTGTTCTGGAGTGGGTAGATCCAAGGCATGATTTTGGAGCCTATAGACCAGTTGATGATGGAGAGTGGTTATCTTGGCAGTGGAGATTTGTTCTGCACCCTGAATTTGGACTTGGACTTTCAAGGTTGTGGGCAAATTGGTGTCTTGGAGAGAAAGGTTGAAATTTGGATAGAAAGTGAGTAAAACACTTCCTGCATGAAGGGTGGAAAGAACAGTGCCAATAACAACATCTTGGTACTGTTTGAAGCGAGTATCAAGGAGGGCAAGGCGAGCAGTGACTGGTAATCCTTTTCTCCCATGAAGGGTAAGGATTAAGCGGATTCCTCCAAGATGGAGATGGGTATAACCTTCTCGTTTCCAATTGGAAATTAACTCGGAGGGAATTTCCAGAGTGACATATTGCTCAGCAGAGGTGGCTTGAAGAGCACATTGATCCAGCCTAGAAGACTGAATATATTCTTTTGGATGAGGCCGTCTAGTAGAGATGAGGGTGCGGATACTGCGGGTAAAGGAACTGGGTCGTTTGTACAATTGGTAAGGACTGATGAGAGGGTAGGATGACTCACTGATCTGGGCTGATTCAGGAATATAGGAGTATTCGACAAGGTTTTCAATTTTATTGGTTGTATGAGAAGTGCAAGATTTGGGTAAAAAATGAGTAGAAGAAAGAGTAACAGGACTGGAAGGATTTGAAGATGAGGTCGAAGCCATGATTGGAAAGTTCTCTCTGCTTCTGAAGTCTAGAGATCAAAATAAATCAAAAGACTGAAATCATACCATTTTGATTGTGTAAAACGAAGGGTTTAGAAAACACAAAATGTTTCAAGGACGAGTATGGCTCTGATACCATAAGAGTAAGAGTACGTGGCGTTGTTCTACCAAATCGATATAGAACTAAATTTGCCTTAGGGACCAGATCTGGCTTAGAACAGATCAATATCCCGCACGTTCTGGTTTCCAGCCAATATGGACATTTAAACAATGTGTTGAGCAAGTGAATTGTCTAAAAGGAATTGTTGTTTTGGATTGTCCTACCAGGTGGAATTCCACTTATTTGATGTTGATGACTGCGCTGAAATTTCAAGCGGCATTTGATAGAATGGCAGAAGTGGATAAACCGTATGGGGCATACTTTGCTGAGAAAGAAAATAATGTTAGAAGGGTGGGCCCACCTGGACCGGATGACTGGGAGAGTGCTGAACGAATTGTGAAGTTTTGGAAGGTATTTTATGATGCCACATTATTGTTTTCTGCCTTTTTGAGTGTGACTTCTAATCTTTGTTATGATACTATTGGCTTAATTGAGAGTTCATTGACTGCACTGCATGAAAGTACAGATCCTTGGGTGTCCTCTATGGCTTATAGTACGAGGGAAAAATTTGACAAGTATTGGGAGTCCATAGGAAAAATAAACAAAATATTGATTATTGCCTCTATTCTTAATCCACGACCGAAAATGGATTTTGCTAAACATATTTTTGAGATCATTTTTGGCAATGATAGTTTGATGGTTGAACAAATGACCAAAGCAGTGAAGGACTTGTTGAATGAGTTTTATGATGCATATAGTGCATTCTCCGCTAGTTCCACACCATCGATGTATGGTGAGAGTGGTCTTAGTGGCAGCTATGGAGGTACAAGTTCTTCTCAACGTTTTACAACTGAGGCTAATTTGGTGGATGTTCCTGGTGGTGAATGTGATGATGCTTTTCAAGTATCTCGCCCTTTCCTTAGATATGCCAGGAAGGTTTCTGTTCAGAATGAGAGTAGAAGAGTAGTATCTGAGGTGGAAAGGTACTTGAAGGACCTAGTTGAAGATTCCAACAATCTTAAACTTAATGTTTTTCTTTGGTGGAGGGTGAATGGATCGAGGTATCCAATTCTTCATAAAATTGCAAGAGATGTCCTTGTTGTTCCTATTTCCACAGTGGCATCTGAGTCTGCCTTTAGCACCGGGCGTCGTATTATTGATGAGTATAGGAGTTCTTTAACTCCGGCTATGGTTGAGACATTGATATGCACTGAAAATTGGTTGCAGTCTAAACTTTTTGCCAATCCCGTCTACAACCTCCAAGAAGATATCAAGGAGCAAATGTTTCATATGGAATTACAAGAAGGTAATGTTTTTAATTTTTATCATACATTAAATACATAATATATTTAAAATGCATTATAACTCTATATAGAACATCTACAGTCATGTACTTGAGTTATTATTTTTTTTTATTTTATAGAGCTTATAAGATCGCAAGCTTCAACAGTGGAAGCGGTGAGCGCCGTCATTGGTGTTATGGATGTTTGAAAGGTAACTTTTAATATATATTATTATTCATAATTTGATATTATAGTACTATTAGTATTTAGTTGTAATTTAAGCTATAATTATAGTTGTTATAGTTTTAAATTTTAAGTCTAATTTGTAATTTTTTTAGTTAGACAAGTTTGTTGATAGAATGTTATTATTAACTTGATTTGTTGATGAATGCCATAAAATAATCATGATATAATAGAAATATATAATCAAGTGTGTATTGAAAAATTTGGTAAACATATATATTTATTTGTAATATAGAAATTAGAAAGATTGTAACACCCCTTTAGCTTAATTAAAGATATGAATTGGATTTATTTATTTGTGTTTGTATTTGATGTGTAACCTTATGAATTTGGTTTATTTGCTCAATTTTTTATTTGAATTTAGAACTTGTCAAAGACTCAAAGTGCTTGCATGGAGCCATGGAGGAACCAAGAAAGCTTATTTAGTTTAATGTTTGAACTTTGAACTTTGTGATTTATGTTTCTAAACAATTTAATTTTGTGACTTTGTGAGTTTGTGTTTCAAACATTTAAAGACTAATATTTGGAAATTGTGCTTTGGACTTTGGAACTTTGGATTTTGTTGGTTGAGCAAATAATAGTCCTAATTCTATTTCTACCCTCCAAGCCAATAGGCCAATAATCCTATTATAGCATTTTAACATTTTCTTTTCTTTTTTTCAGTTGAAAATTAGTAAAAATGACTACAATTAAGAAAAATGTCTTAAAACTTTCATAAAAACTACAATAATAGGAAAAAAAAAAGAGCTCAAAATTGCATTAACCGAATTGACCCGATTTCAACCGACCCGAACTGACCCGATTTGACTCGAACTCAATCCTACCCGTTTTAAATCCAACCCAATCCAACCCGAACATAACCCGAATTATTGACCCGACCTGAACTAAGTTTGGGTCGAGTCTTTAATTCGGGCTATGTTTGGATTGGTTCTTGTCTAACCCGAACAACCCGAAACCCGATCGGGTTGACCCGAACCCGATTTTGCTCACCTCTACTTTTTCATTCATCTTCCTTTCAAACTCAATGAAGATGTCAATCCTACCAAAGCCACACATCCGGGGATGCCTCCATCTGATCTCACTCTCGCCAAGCAAGAATGCACACAATTACTTCGGCAAGGTCTCATAGACCCACTGCTTCATATTGGGCTTGTCAAGCTTTCTATGTTGAAAAACGATCTGAATTAGTTCGTGAAAAAAAGAGATTAGTCATTGATTATCAGCCACTTAATGCTTTCCTTAAAGATGATAAATTTCCTCTTCCAAAAATCCAGTCCCTATTCATTCATCTTCAAGGTGCAAAAGTATTTTCAAAGTTTGATTTTAAAGCTGGTTTTTGGTAACTTGGCATTTCTCCAGAAGACTGTCGCAAAACAGTCTTCTGTATCCCTGATGCTCATTATCAGTGGACAGTTCTACCCTCCGATCTCAAAGTTGCTCCATCCTTATTTAAAAAAGTAATGGTTAATATCTTCTCTCCGATCCTCCATCATGCTTTGATCTACATTGACGACATCCTGTTATTCTCCCATGACCACCAAACACATCAACAACTCCTTTCAGATTTCCTGGAAATCGTGCAGACACATGGCATCATGCTGAATCTATTGACTTTCTTGGCATGGTCTTATAAGATGGCCACTATCATCCAGGACCACACATTGTAGCAAAATTATTAAAGTTTCCCGACATCGATCCCACCAAAAAGCAAATTCAACAGTTCCTTGGAATTGTTAATTATGTCAAAGACTTTATTCCTAAAGTTGCAGTCCACACCAGCCATCTATCATGGATGTTCAAAAAGAGCTCTCCACCATGGGGTCTGGCTCAGACAACAGCTATAAAGCAGCTTAAAAAGATAGCCCAGTCACCTCCTCCACTCAAAATTCCCACTACCGGACAACGCATTCTCCAGACAGATGATAGTGATGACTTTTGGAGTGCTATCCTCTTGGAAAAGATCGATGACTCAGAGTCCTATTGCGTTCATGCAAGTGGACAGTTCAAAGATTCAGAAAAGAATTATAACGTGATTTACAAGGAAATTCTTGTGGTAAATTATGGAATCAAGAAGTTTGAATTTCATCTCATTAGCCACAATTTCCTCATCAGAATGGACAACAGTTCTTTTCCAAAGATCTTTGACTTTAAGAACAAATTGCTTCCTGACAAGCACTTACTCAACTTAAAGACATGGTTTACAAAGTATGACTACACAGTCCAACACATCAAAGGTGATAAAAATCTTATCCCTGATTTCCTCACCCGACCATCTATAAAAAGCCCTGTTCTCATCTCTTCCATCCAAACCATCCCCATAATAGCCATGTATCGATCACTTCCCTTCAAAGCTCTCACTCAAAAGGATTTTCCTCTAAACCTCACTTTCCGATCAGCCTTCCAAATCCAAGACTTTTCAAAAAAATGCCTTTACAGGTATTTCATGAATGTTCACAGAACCAGACCCGAAAGGTTTCCCTTTTTATGCTTAGAACATATGTTCCTCTCTGGTTTCACCATTGTTCCCAGTCTCACCATCTCTGAAGATGAGTTATGGTACATGTGGTGTCTCACAGTCCTGTTTGCTACAAAACTTGTTCTTCCTGTCCGACCAACTCTTAGGCATATCTCCAAACCATATCATGTACCCACACTTCTTTGGACACTCCTTGAATGGTTTTCACCACTCACTTAGTGGCGTAAACAATTACAGAATATATCTAACTTTCATCAGTTAGATCGAATTTCAGATCAAGAAGTAAATATGTTTACTTCGGTATTCATAGTCCACAGGCCCTATTTCCAACATCCTCAGACAAAAGACTACTGGACACAGGACATGGCATATGAATGGAAAACATTCCCTCATTCTTTCTCTCTTGACCATGATCCTACAATCATCTCCACTCTCAAAGCCTTCTTGTTAGAACTCAACAATATTCAACCTGTCCCTACAAACATTCACCACACCTCCATTGGTCCTTCTCACACTCTTGAGATTCCATCAGGCACTCAAATATGTACTCCAGGATCCAGTTCCAATCCTCATGGCATTCTTGTTCGAGAACAAAGACCTGACTACACCAATGTTCTCTTCCAAGACGCTCAAGACCCTTGGGTAGACTTTCAATCCTTATTACAGACCCAAGACACTCAGTATACCGTCACTGAACCAGGCTCTTCCTTTATTACACCTCAAGCACAACGACCAGCAAGCCCTGAATTAGATGAAGACATCCTAATTTACCAAGAGATCCAAAGAGCAAAAGAAGAATATGAAAATGAAACCGTTGATGTGTCCCCATCCAGATTTCCCTCAACTCCATAATCGCCTCACATGGCTATAGAGTCATCCGGAAATCTCAACTTTTCCTGCTTTTCAATAAAAGACATGGGTCCTACCTTGGCTAAAGTGTGTTTTAGCTTTTATGCTTTTGCTTTTACTTTAATTATGGTTTGCTTTTGCTTTATGCTTAAAGAAAAGATAAGGGTCTTGTCTTATCTTTATCTTTCTCTTTACTTCAGCTTTTCCTGCTTTCAATAAAAGACATGGGTCCTACCTTGGCTAAAGTGTGTTTTAACTTTTATGCTTTTACTTTATGCTTAAAGAAAAGATAAGTTATCTTTCTCTTTACTTTAGCTTTCCAGCTTTATTTAAGAGCTCTTCGGTCCTTGAAAAATTCAGATTGCCATCAATAATATTTCTAAGTTTTTCTTAAACTTCTATGGCTTACTAAGTCTCTCTTCTCCTTCTAGGTAATGAAGAAAATACTTGAGTTATTAAACTAAGAGCGTTCATCTCTATTTTCTATACTGAGTATGCTCTACACTTGCCTTGCTTCAAGGATCCTGTGTATTAGAAAAGTCCTGATTTATATATAAAATCGATTTAAAATAAAACTGTTTTCTCACAACTTTCACCCTCTTTGAAGGTCGGAGGTGACCTGTTTTCGGGTGGTATCATGATCAACGGTTTTTGCTTTTTTGGATTTTATATCTCAGTGATTATAGGTATATCGGTTGGAAACCAGAACTTGTGGACTACTGGTCCAAAAGATAGTCTAGCACTATCATAGTTCAGGTATAACAACGCCACGTACTTGTTTCACCCAGTGGTATCAAAGCCACTTGTTCTTTTAGCCAATAATGATGATATATATATTGCCATTATGTACTTATGCTTTACTTAAGTTTTGATGATAAAGAATGTGCTTTGATGATTTAAATTAAGGGAAAATTATTGTATTATTTGTTTGATACAGTTGTAAATAACATACATCGTGAGGGTAGTTTCGTCAAATTTTGTAGCAGTGATTTTGGAGCAGATGCTTTAATTAAGGTTTGATGAGGCATGTCAGGCATGCCAAAAGCTGTCAAGGGCAATATTGTATTTTAAATGTGAACTTACAAGCAAAAAAGTAACTGACGGCAGGGGGGTTTTCACTAATAAACACATCTTCACCATCTATCTACAAATATGTCAAACCTCAGGGGAGGTATTTAAAAATTTCCCTTATTTCTTATTAATATCACATAAACAAACAAGCAAAACATGGGTGATGGTCAGCTGGCATAATGGCCTCTTGACCATCACCAGCATGATTGCCCACTTTTTCTCTTTTCTTTTTTTTTTATATTTATTATTTTTAATTAATTACATCTCTTCAATAATGCTTTCCAAATAGCTCTAGCAATTCTTTTTTGTTTTGCGCATCTAGTTCCAACTCTTTTTTATTCTTAAAATATATTTGCAATAAAAAATAAAAATAAAAATTAACATGTTACAAATTAATTTAAAATATATTTGGGGAGTGTTAAGATAATTTAGGAATAATGAGTGCATTAATCGACATTGTAAGTGAAAAACTGGTAATTTTATCCTTATTAAATGAATACTTTTTAGTGTCAATCACCCCCCAACCAATTATTGCTAAATTTTATCCTAACAATTTAAGTGATAAAAATTTAGCAAAATTTTAAACCAAATTGATTTTTTTTTAAAAAAAAGTTGTGTTTACTTCTTTCATCGGATTTGTGACAATAATCAAATAAAAATATAAGCATTATCTTCAGCTTAAAGAAAATCACACCTACATGAATTAGTTAAATAAAATCATGTAAAATAATAAATTATTAGAGCTACATTTATCAAGCCACTTTTAAGAGTGATATGTCAAACCCCAAAACCTCACGGTTAAGAGTCACTCCCTCAAGAAAAAATAAACCCTAGAAAAACAGTCACTCTAAGAAGTGGTAGATTGATTAAAGGGAGATTACCACTTTTCCCCTTACAGTAATCAACATATACCATTTACCTCCCTACTGTTTTTATAATGGCCAAAAACCCCCTTGAAAGCATAAGTTTACAATATTACCCTTATTTTTAACTACTCTTTTATTTAATTGTTACAACAAGTTTTTAGTAGTTGGGTATTGCATCTGGTGGTCAGTAAATACCTTTTTAACATAATAGACGATTCACTATATATCATCATTATGCTCACTGACTTATAACCGCATGCTCTGATACAACAAGATTTTTCTTATACCAAGATCCATTCTTGGTATTCAAATCATGGACATAATACTCTTATATATTTTAATTTGTGTTTTTTACTAGTTTGGGTACTATGGGACCTAGTTCTTAATTAATCACTTTGAATAAATATAGGACCAAGTACTCAATGTGTCACAACCATTGGATTGTAAACGCTATCATATTAACGTGTGGACATTTGGCCTCAACTCTCATATAAATCCAATGGTGTCTAAATCTACAAATAAATATGGGTCAAGTACTCAATGTGCCCCATCTTATTGATATGCCAACATTAAGTCTAAAGTCCCACTTGGAGTGAAAATGACCAATAGAAAATACAATTTATAAATATGTAACTAAAAATAATAATTTTTAAACTCACCTAAGAGAGAGTAGAGACCCTAGACAGCTTTTGTAATACTTACATAAGCATTTGCCATTAATAAAGGCTTTAAAGATATTCACAATTTGACCATTATTAATTTGTAAAAGTACAATACAAAGAAATAGAAAGCAAAAGAGTAAAGAAAAATCTCTTTTTATTAACTACCTTTTCCTTAAAATTCACTCTAAACTTACACCAACATTCACTCCTAAACTCAATCAAAACTCTGCACCCTCACTTATGATCTAATTTTGATCAAGTGTGGACATTTCATGGTAACAGTGGTGAGCTTGCAACCTTTAGATGAGTTTTAATGACACAATCCAATGGTCTAAAATTATAACCAATGTGGTCATTATGGAGCACTAGATTCAACTTAATCAATGGTTATATATGAAGTGATATTAAGACCCTCTATTGGATCTTTTGTCATGGCAGTTTAAATAAGTTAATGTGTACTAAATCTTGTGCAACGATGTGGACGTGAGCTCAGACACATGTTGTGATCTTAGCTTTTCAAAATCATTAATGTAGGATGCTAATATGATATGATAAATTCTAGTAATTCTAATGAGAACCCTTCTAGATCTGGCTAGAAAAACCACAACTGATAAAAGATCCAAACCCTTGAGAAGTTAAGTCTCAAAAACCTGGATTGCTAAATAGGACGCCACAAAGGTTAGCAACTCCTTTGATAAGCCGAAAGTTCTTTCAAGAACAAGTTGAGAAAATCCTTTCCAATGATATCAAACTCAAGAATGTCAAAGGTGCGTCCAAAGAACATAAAAGAGTGTTTGTATTAAGTGGTAAACCTTAAAATTAAAACTCGGAGCTGCATAGGCCTTGGCCTGCAAAGCCATTGATCTTAAACGAACCATAACTTGGGCATATGATGTCGGATTTAGGCCCCTAATACACTGTTTCGAAGCTCTTGACATAAGGAATGTAGCTACAGTTTTAGAATTGATTTTCTAGCCCTTCTTCACCACCTCGTTAGCTCGAATCAAGTATACCAAGGTTGGTTCCTCCTCTTTTAAACCCATCTTGAATATTGGTCTCTCGATAATTGAAATTAAATTGAATTCATCCAAAGTAGCTTGAACAAATCCTTACATTGCTTTCTTGATCTTCTTAGCTCATGCTCTCGTAGTTGGTCCTTCTAGAACAAGCAATGGATCTTTAATGCTCTGAGCACTCTGGATCATATCAAATTCTTCCAAGAGTTTTTTAGTTTGGAATATAAATTTAACATTTTTTTCCAATCTGAGCACCAAAACTTCATGAATTCACGGATTTTCTCACAAAACACAAAGATTAGACATTAAAAAAATAAAAATGGGTACTTCCTAAACTGGTATCATAAATATGACAAAGTTCTTAGTGTCATTAACACTTGTAAGTGCAAAATGACAATTTTAACCTTTACTAAATGTATTTTCTATTGTTAATCCTTACCAATTAGTTTATTGCTAGTCCTTAGAGTATCAGAGCCACTTTCAAACACAGAGGTGGTATCATTATTAATGTCAAATAATAATATTTGATTTCCTAGAGGAAGATTACACAAATATGGAAACATCTTCATCTTCAATTTCAACTCCTTCATCGTCTTCATCTCCTATCTCTCTTTCCTCTACCTTATCTCTTCCAAAATCATGTTCAAAACACATAGCCTCCAAAATTGAAAATCTTGTTGAATATTCCTATATTCCTGAGTCTGCCCAAATCAATGAATCTCAGTTCCCCATCATGAGTCCTTATAATCTGTACCCTGATCCACTAAAAGACCACTACCAAAAGAATATATCCAATCTTTTAGACTTGATCAGTGTGCTTTACAAGCCTCTCACAGTGAGCAGTAGGTCACTTTAGAAATACCCCAAGATCTCGTCGCCGACTGGAAACGAGAAGGGTATACGCATCTCCACCTTGGTGGTGAAAGATTGATCCTCACCCTCCACAGCAGAAAAGGTTTACCTGTTACGGCCAGGATTGCTCTATTAGACACCAGGTTCAAACAGTGCCAACATGTTGTTGTAGGAACCGTCCTGACCACACTCCATGCTGGCAGTGTCTTGTTAACCTTTTACCCAAATTTCAACCTCTCTCTTGAGGATCCCAACCTTCCCATGACCTTTAAGGTCCAAATCCAGCTCCAAGGAGCAGAACAAACACCCACATCCAAGATAACAACTCTTCATCACCAAATCGTGTATCGATTATAGAATCATGCACTCGATCTTCCCACACCACACACTACATTCGATGCCTTAATGATACTAGCAGACACAGACACAATTCCAACCATCATCCAAATTCCCAAACAAATCTAGAAACAAGAATTGCTCAAACTTATGCCTTTTGAATGGTTAACCAACTATGAGCATTTCCACCAAAACTCTGAACCAATCCAAACAACAGAAGCCATGTTTGAAAGACGACAAAACGGTCAAGTCAAACTATCTTTTCAAATACCGGATACCAAGCCTGTCTCAGACGCTTCACAGTTTTCCTACACTACTATGATAACAACAGTTCAAACTAGTCAAGAAAAGAAACTTTCCATCCATGGTTTTTCATCAGAAGGATATCCAGTATATCCTGACAAAATCAATGGTCATTTTTTATGGGATGTTCCTGAAGCCCATATGTGCAATCCAGATTGTCCTTGCTTGGATGATACGGATGTTGATGACGAATTGGAAATTATGAGGAGAAAAAAGAAGAAGAAGAAAAAACCATCTTGCAAATCATTTCCTCCACAACCTCCACCAGATCCCAAACCTCATGTCCATCCAATAAGATCATGCCTTATGTTTTCAAGTCAATCTTATGAGGAATCATTCCCTCCACTTGAAAAACAAACAGACACACAAACTAGAGTTATCTCAAAACCTTTTGTCCAATCCCCAGTTACGCCCTCTAGGCAACTTGAAGAGCCAAAACAGTATGAAACTGTTTTAAACTGGCAAACCAAAAATGCCAATGCTCAGAATCAAACTCTTCAACAACTCGATAAGAAAATTGATCGAGTTGCCAGTCAAGTGTCTCAGACTGAAACAAAAGTTGATTTCATTAGCAATCGTCTTGATTAGATGTATATCCATATACAAGATCATATCTCTGAGCTAGACACCGATCTCAGACGAATGATAAACAACCACATCTGGGGTCCAGAGTTTAATAAAAAAGAAGCAGGGATCAGAAAGCTCAAAGCTGAATTGTTAAGAATTGATGTTGAAAAGACTCGACTTTCCCTTTTTACTCAAACACAAACCCCACCAGTACCTCCTCCGATCTTTGAATCTTATGCACCTTTCTATACTCCATCCAGACCTCAACAACCTGTTTACAATAAGTTCTTTGGATTCTCACACCTGCAACCAACTCTTCAACCAAAGCCATCTTCACCTAAAAAATCAAAATCTAAAGTCAAGATCTTAGAACCAAAATCAAAGGCCACTTCATCTTCATCTGTTCCTCCGGAACCACCAGAAGATTCACCAAAAGTCACTCCTGAACCTCCCAAAAAAGGCAAAGGCCCAATGGATCAGTATCATTATCATACTGTCCAAAACACGTCTTCTGACTCCTCTGAGCTAGAAATAGTTTATGAGTCAAACCCATTAGAGTCCAACATTTCTTCCTCTTCTTCATCCCCAAATTCAGTTGGTACCTCCACTAACTCTGAATCCGAATATGCTGACATTACAAGCATATTAATGGCCACCAAAACTGAAGATCCAAACACTTCAATTGCCACACCTATTGTTGAAGACAGTTCTTCTGATGCTGAAAATAAAGCATCTCCAACAGAACCAGAGCCATCAATGCCTCCACCAGTTCCTGATCACTCAACAAAACCATCTTCAACATCTTGGTTCACATTTGATGACATTCCTTGTCATAAATGGCCTGCTCGACTTTAAGAATTTCCCGCATGGATTAACCTCCAAGGAACCAAACCTAATGCTCAACCTCAAGCTGTTCTCCGTGAATTCACGGCCCGGTCAATGGGTTCTTTGCGAGACTGGTTAGAAAGCTTGGGAGAATACAGACAGCTCCAATTCATGCAATCTCCAATTGGCACAACACTCAATATCATCCATGAACATTTCATCGGTGAAAAGACAACGTCTACCGATGCAGACAAAAAAGAGTATCATCAGATGAAGTGCTGCTCGCTCAAAAGACACCTTTTGGAATCTCATTACAAAAGGATGAGTATTCTATTTTATAAGCTGAATGGGTTCAACGAGCCATCTCTCAAACATGTCTTCATAGCCTCTCTTCCTTTTGAGTTACAACCTGATCTTCAAAGGAAACTCACAGCCACTAATCTCAACATAGCTGATAGACAAGATCTATGAGCAAAAAGAAATTTTCACAGATCTCATGGAAGACAAAAAATCCTTTTCTGAAGCCTGTAAAAAACCCTATCTCGGGATAGAGTGCACAGATGAAAAGAAGTGTATCTGTCCGACCAGAAAGAAGAAACATTTCTAGAAACACTTCCATAGAAAATCATCCTCTAAAAAACCTCTCCGATATTTCAGAAAAAAGGATGCTTCCCAATACAGAAAGCAAAAGCACAACCATTGTTTCATCTGCAAGAAGCGCGGTCACTTTGCTCGAAACTATCCTCACAAATCTGTCACAGCTGTTTGTCTCTTACATAATCTTCAATATTCTTCCCTGTTATCTCAGAATGAAGATGTTGAATCAAATTTTTCAGAACAGTCAGAACAAGATGATCAGACTACTTTCATTATCGCAGAATCTTCTGATTCTGATGATATTTCAGTCATTTCTACAGTTCAAACTGTCAACCATGTTTCAGCCATTCCTAGACCTTCTCTAAAAATGTCAATCCTTCCTTCCAAATTTCATAAACATGTTCCTGTCATTTTTGTTTATTGACACTGGTGCGGATACCAGTATGATTGATCCTTCTGTCCTTTCCTCTGATTGTTGGGGAAAACACTTGAAACTTTTCCGAGCAGTTAATGGAGAAACTTTTGAAACCACTTTGATATAATTTGGAAAAAGATTGTAGCATCTACACTCCCAGACAAAGATTTACTCATAGGTTTCGACATTCTTCATTTGGTTAAAAACCTATTCCTCACCAGTTCTGGAGTCCGCTACAAACAAATGTTCTTGCCTTATACAGATGCACTACGTCTGTATAAACTTTCAGAAACACCAGCTCCATACCGTCATATTTCACAAAAGTTCCTAGAGTTTTGTCCAGAAAACCATTCACAGGTCCATCCTTCACCTCTTTGGCAAAATGAACAATTCTTCATTCACCTTCCTTTCAAGCTCAATGAAGACATAAATCCCACAAAAGCATCACACTCGGGTATGTCTCCTTCCGACCTCCTACTTGCTAAGCAAGAATGTTCTCAGTTGCTTCAGTAAGGTCTTATTGAACCTACTGATTCAGATTGGGTTTGTCAAGCCTTCTATGTTGAAAAAAGGTCTTAAATAGTTCGCAGAAAAAAGAGGTTAGTTATTGATTACCAGCCGCTTAATTCTTTCCTTAAAGATGATAAGTTTCCCCTTCCAAAAATCTAGACCCTGTTTGTCCATCTTCAAGGGGCTTGTATCTTTTCTAAGTTTGATTTAAAAGCTGGCTTTTGGCAACTTGGTATTTCACCAGTTGACCGTCACAAAATTGCCTTCTACATCCCTGATGCCCTTTATCAGTGGACTGTTATGCCTTTTGGTCTTAAGGTTGCTCATTCATTATTTCAAAAAGCCATGACCTCAGTCCCATCCTTCATCATGCTTTGGTATACATTGATGATATCTTATTATTCTCCTCTGACCACGAGAGCCACTAGAAGCTCCTTTTGGGTTTCTTTCATATTATGCAGGAACATGGAATCATGCTTTCTGAAAAGAAAAGCAGCATAGCAAAAGAATCAATTGACTTTCTTGGCATGGTGATTAAAGATGGTCATTATCAACCTGGTCCACACATTGCAACTGAATTATTAAAGTTTTCGGACACACATCTCAACAAGAAGTAGATCCAACAATTCCTCGGGATTGTTAATTATGTCCGTGATTTCATCCCTAAAGTTGCAATCAACACAAGACAGCTGTCCCGCATGCTAAAAAAATAGTGCCCTCCATGGGGACCAGCACAAACAAAAGTTGTCAAGTAGCTAAAGCGGATAGCCCAATCACCTCCTCCACTCCGAATCCCCACAACTGGACAACATATTTTGCAAATAGATGCCAGTGATGATTACTGGAGTGCCATCCTTCTTGAAGAAATACATGGCGTGTCTCATTTCTGTGCCTATGCCAGCGGACAATTCAAAGAATCTGAAAAGAATTACCATGTGATCTACAAAGAGATTTTGGCAGTCAAGTATGGAATCAAAAAGTTTGAATTTCATCTAATCAGCCATAAATTCCTCATCAACATGGACAACTCTTTTTTTCCTCGAATCTTTGACTTCAAAATTAAGTTGCTCCCTGACAAACAGTTGCTCAACCTCAAAAATAAGTTGCTCCCTGTCCAACATATAAAAGGCAAACAGAACCTCATCCCAACCTTTCTTACACGTCCGGCTATAAATAAACCTTCATTTCTTTCCTCCATCCACACCATCCCAATTATAGCCATGAATCGTCAACTTCCTTTCAAAACTCTTAAGTAGAAGACCTTACCCATGAACATTCCTTTTCATTCAGCCAACCAGATCCAAGACTTTGCAAAGAAATTCCTTTACCGGTATTTCTTCAATGTTCAAAGCAAATAGCTTGATCGTTTTCCTTCCCACTGTATGGAAAACCTGTTTCTCACAGGTCTTACCCTGTCTTCCCTAACCATCTGCGAAGATGAGTTTTGGTACATGTGGTGTCTCACTACCCTGTATGCTACCAAGCTAGTTTTTCCTGTTAAACCAGTCCTCACACACATCACCACTCCTGAGTTCTCATCAGATCTTCTCTGGACTCTCCTTGAACGTGGTGGCGAAAACAACTAAAAAATCTGTGTACTTTTCATGGATTAGACAGAATGCCAGAACAAGAAGCCAACTTGTTCACTATAGCCTTCATCGTTCATAGACCTTACTTCCAGCACCCAGAAACAAGAGACTTCTGGACACAAGATATGACCTATGAATGGAAAACTTGTCCTCATCCTTACACCCTCATCCATGATACATCTGTTACCTCTGTTCTCAATTCATACCTAATGGAACTCAACAATGTTCAGCCACCTGCCACAAACATCCACCACACCTCTGTTGGACCATCACACACCTTGGAAATTGTCCCAAAGACACAAACTTGTACTCCAGGTTCCAGTTTAAGTCTTCAAGGAATCCTTATCATGGAACAACGTCCTGACTACACTAACGTCTTATTCCAAGAAGCTCAGGATCCACATGAATATTTTTAGTCTCTTCTCCATACTGAAAATCCCCATTACACTATCACAGACCCAGACCCTCCTGCTACATTAGCCCCAAAAGAAATGACTAACGCTGATGAAGAAGCCTACCTGCAAGCTGAAGCTTATCTTGATCACAGACAGATACATCGTGCCAAATGCCAATATGAGAAAGAAACCGGTGACGTGTCTCCATTACACTACCCATCCAGTCCATGATTGCAGACACGCATGGGAATCTTTAGCTTTTGCTTTTTTAAAGTTTGCTTTAATAATTAGACAAGTGTACTGTCTTGTCTAAAGTGTATTTTCTGCTTTTCCTTTTTATTTTTACCGTGGTATGCTTTAATCATTCTTCTTTTGTAAAAGATAAGGGTCCACCTTATCTCTCCTTCCTCGAGATCTCTATATAAGGATCTCTCTATCCCTTGGTAAGGCACGAGTTAATTTGGAATCAACATGAGTTTTCTTCACATCATGTTTCTCTAAACCTTTTTCTCTCTTCTAGGAATCAAAAAAATTATTTGGGGTTAATAATGATACGCTCACCTCTAATTTTCTAAACTGAGTATGCTTTGCACTTGCCTTACGCCTAAGGATCATTTGCATCAAGAAGGTCCTGCTTTATCCTCCAAAACCGATTTTTGTAAAATGAAATTGTTTTCTCACAATGTCTCCAATTTGAAATCAACTCTGAAGGTATTTCCAGAGTGACCTATTGCTCAGCAGAGGTTGCTTGAAGAGCACATTGATCCAGGCAAGAAGACTGGATATATTCTTTAGGTTGAGGCCGTCTAGTAGAGATGAGGGTGCGAATACTGCGGGTAAAGGAACTGGGTCGTTTGTACAGCTGGTAAGGGTTGATGAGAGGGTATGATGACTCACTGATTTGGGCGAATTCAGGGATGTAGGAATATTCTACAAGGTTTTCAATTTTATTAGCGGTATGAGAAGTGCAGGATTTAGGTAAAGAAAGAGTAGAAGAAAGAGTAACAGGACTTGAAGATGAAGTGGAAGCCATGAATGAGAGGTTCTCTCTGCTCCTGAAGTCTAAAGATCAAAACAGAATAAAGACATAATTATACCATTTTGATCGTGAAAAATGGGGTGTTTAGAAAACGTAAAATTTTCAAGGACGGGTATGGCTCTGATACCAAAATAGGCGTAGAGATGTGAAGCGAAGGATACATGGCATTGTTATACCAGAACTACAACAGTTAAAACTGTACTTTGGACCAGTAGTCCGCAAGTTCGGGTTTCCAGCCGATATATCCCTGAGATCAAAACTCAAAATGCTTTCTTTAAGGTTATATAACCCAAAACAAACTTTTCTTAGTCTTTAAAATAGGGTACCAAACCTTTTAAGAAATTATCATAAGTTTTCTGATGCATAGGGTTCTTACAAAAGGCAAGTACAGAGCATACTTCCTTAAATTTTCAAAATTAACAAATTTGTGCTTTTATTCTTTTTCTTTCTCTAGAACTTCATTTGCAGAGAGAGAAGAGAGTTTAGAAATTCATAGCTTATGGAAAACACACGAGAGTTTATTTCTTGAAAAACTTCTCTATCTTACAAGCGAGGGGAGAACTCTTTCTATAGGAGAATTCTCAAGAAGATAGGACAAGACCCCTATCTTTTACAAAAACAAAAGTAAAAGACACATCATGACACAACTTTAATTATTACAAGGCGACAAAGTGGGCTTTAATAATTAAAGCATGACTTTGACAAAAGTAAAGCTTAAAGTAAAAGCAAACTTTAATAATTATACAAGACAAAAGCATAAAGTAAAACATAATTATTAAAACAAGACAAACTACTTTATGGAGAGCGAAGATTCATGTAGTCGTCTTCAGAGGAGCTTTCGGTTTCATCAGGGTCAGTGTCACGAGAGGTTGGTGGGAAAAAGGTTTTGGAGAGCTTCAGATGCTTATAGTGGGGACCACGGCAAGGTGGATAAGGGCATTCTCGTCTGTATCCTGGCATGGAGCCTGGTGTCTAAGTGGCCTTGTCCATTTTTGAAGGTTGGGGTGGTTGTGATGATGATCCTGGTTCATGCATGGATGGTTGGGGAAAACTTTTCTTGGTGAGAGCTTCTGGGGGTAGTGATGTAGCCATGGAGATGATTGGAAAGTGGTATGTTGTGGAAAACAGGGTGAGAGGTGGTAAAGGAAGTCTGTGTAGTCTGGTTTTTCTTCTTTGATGATTCGGGTGGTATCGTGAAAAACTGTTTTCAAAAATGATTTTCGGTTTTGGTATTAGTGTATATCGGCTGGAAACCAGAACTTGCGGGCTATTGGCCCTAAGGACAGACTTTATTATGTTACCCACTGGTATCAGAGCATATAAGCTGGTAGTTATTATTCTTCCCTCTAAATAATTAAATAGGAGAACTCACACAGAAAAAATAAATCATAATTGGATGTCAAGAAATCTTCCTTTGTGCTTGATTATAAAAAATAAACACAAAACATATGGGGTTTCACGAAAGAGAGTTGTGTCTTTATTCTAAGAGTTCCTTAGGGTTTCTATCATTAGGCAATGGATTATTTATACATAAATAAATAAACAAACAAAACATCTTCAACCCACGTAGCGAGCACCAATGACTTCCAAACCAATTGGCCTTTTTGGCACTAGGTATGAAACATCTTTGCAGGCTTAGTCACTGGGTTTCTGACTAAACATAGTAACAAATTTTTTTTCAACCAATACTTTATTGTTTTATGTGAACAATCACTCCTGATTAGGCAAACTTTTTACTAGATTGTTTTTAATTTTATCTAAAACCCTACTATTTTACACCAGCAGCCACTATTAATTAAACTATACCAGTCAGACAACAACTACCACCCAATGGTGAGGCCACTCCTTGGCTATAAAACAGGATGAACTGTAGTTGGTACGATTTCAAATCCAAAAACTTTCAGATGCACAAGATCCTACAAAGAGGCGAGTGCAGAGCATACTCGTTAAATGAGATTGAAGTGAACTATTATGAGAACCTGTTATCCTTCCTAGGGGAATAAAGGAAAAGAGAGAATTTTTAGAGAGCCATGATATCGAAAAACTCAGATTATTATTCCCCAAAAACTGATCTGGATACAACTGAGGATGAATTCTCCTTATATAGGAAAATTCCAAGGAAGACGACGAAACAAGCTATATCCTCTTTTTTTAAGTAAACCAAAAGTAAAAGCAAAAGATTCCCAGCAGAATAGTACTTGCTAAAAGAAATTCTTAAGGAAAATGCTTTAAAGTAAAGATAAAGTAAAGCAAACATTTTGCTTTTACGAAAGCAAAAGCAATTATTACAAAATAAAGTGCTCTCAAAAGCTGTGCGAGGGAGATAGGTTGTCAACATCACTATCAACTCCTCCAAATGGCACTTGCCACCACTGCAGGTTTTCATAATATGGTCTGGTAGGTGAGCCAGTTGATGAATCTGTCATCATTGGTAGAATAGTACTTGTAGAGGATGCTTGTGAGTCTGTCGGTGGGTCGCGGGATACTTCAGAAGGATGAAGGATTGAGGTGAATTCATCCCATGGGTCTTGCGAATCCTGAAAAGAGGATATCTGTAAAATCAGGCTTTTCTTCCTTGATCAAAATTCCAGAAGGAGGAGGATTACTGGATGTAGGTGACCTGATAGACGGGATAGTCATGAGTTCATATTGTGGTCCAATGGAGGTGTGCTGGATGTCCGTAGGAGGGGACTGGACATTGTTTAACTTAAAGAGGTATTGTTTCAGGGTAGAGACAAGGTTTGGGTCATGATCCAGAGGAAAACTATGAGGGACAGTCTTCCATTCATAAGCTTGGTCCTGAGTCCAAAAGAGTTTGGTAACAAGATGTTGGAAATAAAGACGATCGGCAATGAAGCATGAGGTGAACTTGTCTCCTTCTTGGTCAGGGAGGAGATTAATGTGGTGATGCTTGATGATGATATCAAGTTGTTTTCTCCACTAGGAGAGAGGAAAGAACCACTCAAAAAGGGTCCATGTGAGAGAGTGAGCCTGGGTTGGATCTGTGAGACATCAAAACAATGGATATATAGGAAAGACTAATTTGGTGGCATATGAAATAGTGAGACACCATATATACCACAATTCATCTTTTGTGACATCCCTGGAAGGATTGATTTTTAGGCCTGTAAGGAAGAGGTGGTCTGGATGAAAGATTGGGAATCTAGTTATCTGGGTGCGATAGATATTCATAAAGTATCGAAAAACAAACTTTTTTTGCAAAATCTTGGATCTGGTAAGGACTGGAAAAAGTGAGGTTGTTAGGAAAAGACCTTTTTGTCAAAGTTGTGTTGGGAAGAGTAGGTGCCATGAAGATGATTGGAATTGAAGAGAAAGAGATTTTAAGGGATGGAGATAAAGGTTAAGACAAGAGATCAGGGATGAGGTTTTGGTCTCCTTTTATATGTTGGACGGTGAAGTCATATTTTAAGAACCAAGTCTTGAGCCGGAGGAGGTGCTTGTTTGGAAGGACCTTAATTTTTAAATTCAAGGATTTTTGGAAAAGAAGAATTGTCTAATCTGACAAGAAAATAATGGCCAATAAGATTAAATTTGAATTTTTGAATTCCATATTTAACAGCTAAGATTTCTTTGTAGATCACATGGTAGTATTTTTCTGACTCCTTAAATTGTCCACTTCCATGAGCACAATAAAATTCTTTACCATCATGTTTTTCTAAAAGGACGGCTCCCTAGTATTCATCACTCGCATCAGTCTGCAGAATTCGTTGACCATCAGTGGGAATTCTTAAAGGAGGAGGATACTGGGCGATGTTTATAAGATGTTTGATGGCAGCAGTCTGAGAGGGGCCCCAAGGTGGGGCTGATTTTCTTATCATCTTTGAAAGCTGGTTGGTATGAACTGCTACATGTGGAAAGAATTCCCGAAGGTAATTGATAATACCAAGGAATTGTTGAATCTACTTTTTTTTACAAATGTTCATCTGGGAAATGAATGAGTTCCTGGGCTATGTGTGGTCCAGGACTATAGTATCCGTCTTTTAGAGTCATGCCAAGAAAGGTAATAGTGTTAGACAACATTATGCCATGTGTTTCCACTATCTCAAGAAAGTGGGAAAGTAATTTTTTATGGGAATCATGATCTTTGGAGAATAATAGCACGTCATCTATATAGACAAGTGCATGATGAAGAATCGGTTCAAAGATCTTGATCATGGCCTTTTGGAAAAGTGAGGGGGCTACCTTAAGGCCAAATGGCATTACTTTCCATTGGTAGTGGACATTTGGTATACAAAAAGTTGTTTTAGGTCTGTCATCAGGGTGGATTCCTAATTGCCAGAAACCTGCTTTAAGGTCGTATTTTGAGAAATGCCATGATCGAATTTTAAGTCCACTATCTCAAAAAGTTGCATTTTGGATATGGACGAATAAGGATTGGATTTTTGGCAAAGGGAACTTATAATCTCTAAGAAAACAGTTAAGAGGCTGGTAATTAATAACAAGACGCTTTTTTCCTCTAACGATTTCATACCTTTTTTTCCATATAAAAGGCTTGACAAGCCCATTCTGAATGTGTGGGCTCAATAAGGCCTTGTTTTAGCAACTGAGAACAATCTTCTTGGGCTAGTTTCAGGTCGGATGGAGTCATTCCTGGATGGGTAGCCTTGGTTGGGTTAATGTCTTCAAATCTTTGACTTCAAGAACAAATTGCTACTTGACAAGCAATTACTCAGCCTCAAAACCTGGTTTGCTAAATATGATTTCACTGTTCAGCACATAAAAGGCAACCAAAACCTCATTTCAGACTTCCTCACCCATCCAGCTATAAATAAACCCGCACTCATCTCCTCGATTCAAACCATTTCAGTTATAGCCATGAATCGCCAACTTCCCTTCAAAGCTCTCAACCAAAGAAATTTCCCCATGAACATCTCTTTCCAATCGGCTTACCAATTGCAAGATTTTGCAAAGAAGTTTCCCAACGCCGAGGTGGTATCATTAGTAATTTGAATAATCTTATTTGATCTCCTAGAAGAAGATTCATCAACCATGGAAACAAACACATCTTCAACTTTTACATCATCTTCATCTCATATTACTCTTTCTTCTACTCTCTCTCTCTCCCCAAATCATGCTCTAAACACATAGCCTCCAAAATTGAGAATCTTGTTGAATATTCTTATATTCCAGAATCTGCTCAAATCAATGAGTCCCAATTTCCCATCATGAGTCCTTACAATCTCTACAAACAGAAAACTTCTTTCACTAGAAGTATTCGAACCCTCATTTCCACTAAAAGACCACTCCCAAAAGAATATATCCAGTCTTCTAGACTGGATCAGTGTGCTCTACAAGCCTTACAAAGTGAACAATATGTCACTATGGAACTACCTTCAGATCTCATCGCCAACTGGAAACGAGAAGGATACACACACCTCCATCTTGGTGGTGTACGATTAATTCTCACTCTTCATGGTCAAAAAGGCTTACCTGTTACAGCTAGAATTGCTCTCCTAGACACTAGGTTCAAGGAGTACCAACACGCTGTTATAGGAACTGTTCTGACAACCCTTCATGCTGGCAGTATCTTATTAACCTTTTACCCCAATTTCAACCTCTCTCTTGAGGATCCCAATCTACCAACAACCCTTAAACTCCAGATCCAGCTCCAAGGAGCAGAACAAACACCCACATCCAAGATTGCAACCCTCCATTATCAAATAGTGTATCGATTACAAAATCATGCACTAGATCTTCTTACACCATACACAACTTTTGATGCCTTGATGATATTGGCGGATACAGACACAATTCCAACCATCATCCAAATCCCCAAACAAATCTAGAAACAAGATCTACTCAAACTCATGCCTCTTGAATGGCTAACCAACTATGAGCATTTTCACCAAAATTCTGAACCAGTCCAAACCACAGAAGCTACATTTGACAGACGACCAAATGGTCAACTCAAACTGTCTTTTCAAACTCCTGACACCAAGCCCATTCCAGACACACAAACCTGTGTTACCTCAAAACCTTTTGTTCAATCTCTGATTACAGCCTCTGGGCAACTTGAAGAACCAAAACAATATGAAGCTATTTTGAATTGGCAAACCAAAAATGCGAATGATCAAAATCATACTCTTCAACAACTCGATAAGAAAATTGACCGTGTTGCCACTCAAGTCTCCCAGATTGAAACTAAAGTTGATTCAATCAGCAGTCGTTTAGATAAGATGTATATACATCTTCAAGATCGGATTTCTGAACTAGACACCGATCTCAGACGAATGATCAACAATCATATATGGGGTCTAGAGTTTAATAAAAAAGAAGCCGAGATCAAAAAACTCAAAGCTGAATTATCTAGGATTGATGCTGAAAAGACTCGACCTTCTCTTTTTACTCAACCACAACCTACATCAGTATCTCCTCCAATCTTTGAAACCTATGCACCTTTCCTGTTTATAATCAGTTCTTTGGTTTCTCCCACCTTCAACCAACTCCTCAACCACGTCCAAAGGCCACTAAAGTCAAAATCTCCGAACCACGTCCAAAGACCACTTCCTCTTCCTCTACATCTACAATCCCTCTAGAAGAATCACCACAAGACCATCCCAAGCCTCTTAAAAATGATAAAAGTCCAATGGACCAGTATCATTATCATACTGTCCAGATCCAATCTTCAGATTCCTCCTACTCTTCTGAGCCTGAAACACAGAATTCATCTTCGTCTTCCTCTTATGACTCATCAAATGCCTCCACTGACTCCGAGTCTGAATATGCTGACATTACAGGCATATTAATGGCCACTGAAACTACAGATCCAAGTGCCTCTACTCCAACACCTATTGTTGATGACAATCCTTCTGACCAAGCTTCTCAAACAGACCCAGTACCACCACCAGTTCATGAACACTCAACAAAACCATCTTCAGCATCTTGGTTTACATTTGATGACATTCCCCGTCACAAATGGGCTGAAAGCTTAGGAGACTGCCTAGAAAGCTTAGGAGAATATAGACAGCTCCAATTCATGGAATCTCCGATTGGTACAGCCCTCAATCTTATTCATGAGCAATTCATCGGTGAAAAAATTGCTTCCACTGAAGTAGACAGAAAAGAATACCATCAGATGAAATGCTGTTCTCTTAAAAGACATCTTCTGGATGCTTATTACAAAAGAATGAGTATGCTATTCTACAAGCTAAATGGGTTCAATGAGCCATCTCTTAAACATGTCTTCATTCTTCCTCTTGAGTTATAACCCGATCTTCAAAGAAAACTCACAGCCACAAATATGAGCATAGCTGATATCTCTCTGGGAAAGATTTTTCAAATGGCCATGCTATCTCTTGATAAGATCTGTGAACAGAAAGAATTCTTCAAAGATCTCATGGAAGACAAAAAAACCCTTATCTGAAGCTTGTAAAAAACCTCATCTCAAGATGGAGTGTAAAGATGAAAAGAAGTGTATTTGTTCGCCTAAAAAGAAAAAAAACATTTTCAGAAACACTTCCACAAAAAATCATCCTCCAAAAAACCTTTTCGGTATTTCAGAAAGAAATATGTTTCTCAGTGCCGAAAGAAAAAATCCAACCGTTGTTTCATTTGCAAGAAACGCGGTCACTTTGCCCGACATTGTCCTCACAAATCGGCCAAAGCTATTCGTCTTATCCAACATCTTCAACATTCTTCCCTATTATCTGAGAATGAGGATGTCGAATCAAATTTTTCAGAACAGTCAACACAAGATGATCAAACTACCTTTCTTATCACAGAATCTTCTGATTCTGAAGATATTTCAGTCATCTCTACAGTTCAGACTGTTAATCCTGTTTCCACTATTCCTCGACCTTCTCTCAAGATGTCCATCCTTCCTTCCAAATTCCATAAACCTATTCCTGTTATTGGGTTTATTGACACTGGTGCAGATACCAATATGATTGATCCTTCTGTTCTTCCATCAAACTGTTGGGAACCTCATTCCAAGCTTTTCAGAGCAGTTAGTGAAACTTTTGAAACTACCTTGATTACCAAAAAACCCATTGGTATTCAATTCTTTCCGAATTGCATAATTTGGAAAAAGATTTTAGCTTCCAAACTCCCCGATAAAGATTTGCTCATAGGTTTTGACATTATTCATCTGGTTAAAAACCTATTCCTCACCAGTTCTGGAGTTCACTGCAAACAAATGTTCGTACCTTATACAGATACCCTACGTCTGTATGCACTTTTTGAAACATCATCTCCATATAGTCAGATCTCACAAAAGTTCTTAGAGTTCTGTCCAGAAAACCATTCCCAGTTTCATTATCCTTCACCTCTTTGGAGAAATGAATAATTTTTCATTCACCTTCCTTTCAAACTCAATGAAGACATCAACCCCACAAAAGCTTCACACTCGGGTATGTCTCCTTCAGATATCTTGCTTGTTAAGCAAGAATGTTCTCAGTTACTTCAACAAGGTCTTATTGAGTCTACTGATTCAGATTGGGCTTGTCAAGCCTTTTATGTTGAAAAACGATCTAAATTAGTTCGTGGAAAAAAGAGATTAGTGATTGATTACTAGCCACTCAATTCTTTTCTTAAAGATGATAAGTTTCCCCTTCCAAAAATCCAGACCATGTTTGTCCATCTCCAAGGGGCTCGTATCTTCTCTAAGTTCAATTTGAAAGCTTGTTTTTGGCAACTTGGTATTTCACCAATTGACCGTCACAAAACTGCCTTCTGCATCCCTGGTGCCCATTACCAATGGACGGTCATGCCTTTTGGTCTCAAAGTCGCTCCCTCCTTATTTCAAAAAGCCATGACAAAAATCTTTAGTCCTATTCTCCATCATGCATTGGTCTACATTAATGATATTTTGTTGTTTTCCTCTGACCATGAGAGCCACCAGAAGCTCCTTTTGGATTTCTTTCACATTGTTTAGGCACATGGCATCATGCTTTCCGAAAAAAAAAGCAGCATATGAAAGAAATCAATTGACTTTCTTGGCATGGTGATTAAAGACGGCCAGTATCAGTCTGGTCCCCATATTGCAATCGAATTACTAAAGTTCCCAGACACACATCTCAACAGAAAGCAGATACAACAATTCCTCGGGATTGTTAATTATGTCTGTGATTTTATCCCCAAAGTTACAATCCACAGTGCCCTCTATGGGGCCCTGCTAAGATAGAAGCTGTCAAGCAACTAAAGGTGATAGCACAATCACCTCCTCCACTCTGAATTCCCACAAATGGACAACGCATCCTCCAGATTGATGCCAGCGATGATTATTGGAGTGTCATTCTTCTCGAAGACATCAATGGCGTGCGTCATTTCTGTGCACATGCAAGCGGACAATTCAAAGACTATGAAAAGAACTACCATGTGATCTACAAAGAGATTTTGGCAGCCAAGTATGGAATTAAAAAATTTGAATTCCATCTCATCAGCCACAAATTCCTTATCAACATGGATAATTCTTCAAGAACAAATTGCTACCTGACAAGCAATTACTCAACCTCAAAACCTGGTTTGGTAAATATGATTTCACTGTTCAACACATAAAAGGCAACCAAAACCTCATTCCAGACTTCCTCACACGTCCAGCTATAAATAAACCCGCACTCATCTCCTCAATTCAAACCATTCTAGTTATAGCCATGAATCGCCAACTTCCCCATGAACATCTTTTTCCAATCGGCTTACCAATTGTAAGATTTTGCAAAGAAGTTTCTTTACCGATTTTTCTTTAATGTTCAGTCCAAAAAACCTGACCGATTTCCTAATCTTTGCATGGAGCACCTATTTTTCACAGGCTTTACTCTGTCCTCTCTACCCATCTCTGAAGATGAGCTTTAGTATATGTGGGGTCTCACCACCTTGTATGCTACAAAACTAGTTTTTCCCATCAAACCAGTCCTGACTCACCTTACCACTCCAGAGTTCTCCCCAGACCTTCTATGGACTCTTTTTAAATGGTATTCTCCCCTCACTTGGTGGCGCCGGCAACTCCAACATTTGTATACCTTTCACGGATTAGACAAAATGCCAGAACAAAAAGCTAACATGTGGACTACAGCCTTCAGCGTCCACAGGCCTTATTTCCAACATCCAGAAACACGGGACTACTGGACACAAGACATGGCATATGAATGGAAAACTTACCCTCATCCCTATACCTTCATCCATGATACAACGGTCACCTCCGTTCTCAAAGCCTATCTCATGGAACTTAACAATGTTCCTCCACCTGCCACAAACATTCACCACACCTCCATTGGACCATCACACACCCTTGAAATAATTCCAAAAACACAAGGCTGTACTCCAGGTTCAAGTTCAAGTCCTCAAGGAATCCTTGTTATGGAACAACGTCCTAACTACACAAATGTCTTATTCCAAGACGCCCAGGACCCATGGGAAGACTTTCAGTCCCTTCTCCATACTGACACTCCCCATTATACTGTCACCAACCCAGACTCTCCTGCTACATCTACCTCACAACACATTTCTGAAGCTGATGAAGAACAGTACCAGCAAGCTAAAGTGTATCTCGACCAAAGACAAAGGCGTCGGCACAAACAACAATATGAGAAAGAAACAGGAAACATGTCACTATCGCGCTATCCATCCACTCCATAATGACACTTTGTCGCTCTCACACAACTTTTGATGCAATAACCCATGTGACTCCCGTTTGTCTTTTGTTAAAGTCTTTGTCCGCGTGCTTTACTTTTGTTGAAGTCCTTGTAAGTGTGCTTTACTCTTGTTAAATTCCTTGTCGGTATGCTTTACCTTTTGTAAAAATCCTTATCGACATGTTTTGCTTTCAAAAAAGGTGTGCTATGTGATATGATCATTCGAGAGGTCTTGTTCTCAATGATCCTCTATATAAAGCACCTTTGGTCTCAGTTGTAAGGGAGCCAATATGAAAATAAAAGCTTAAGTTTTATACATTATGTTTCACTAAACCTCTCTCTCTCTTCTAGGACTCAAAGAAATTATTTGAGTTAAAAATGATACGCTCATCTCAAACTTTATAAACTGAGTATGCTCTGCACTTGCCTCAAGCCTAAGGATCCTGTGCATCAGAAAGGTCCTGTTTTATCCTCCAAAACTGATTTTTATATAATAAAATTGTTTTCTCACAACGTTTACCCTTTTTGAATGCCCCGAGTGCCATGTTTTCGGGTGGTGTCGTGAAAAACTGTTTTTAAGATGAATTTCAGATTTGGTATTTGGTGGATAAGTGTATATCGGCTGGAAACCAGAACTTGCGGGCTACTGGCCCTAAGGATAGACCTTGTGCTGTCGTAGATTTGGTAGAATAACGTCACGTACAACATAACCCACTTCTGGACAGTGAAGAAGGAAACAAGATTTGAGAGGATCATATAAAGGAGGGGAGCTTGAAATTGAGAACAATTTCAGGGAATCTATATAGGTGGAGGACATCAAACCCGATTAAAAGGTCTTTGTCAGGAAGATTGGATCCAACAAGCTTTGCCCAAAGGACACATCCTGGAAAGAATTGAATACCAATGGGTTTTTTGGTAATCAAATTTGTATGAAATAATTCTCCATTGGCAGCCTTGAAATATTCTGTATGCTTCTCACAAAAATGGGATGGAAGAATTGAATACTCTTCTAAGCTCCAGTATCAACAAAACCGATTATGGGAACTGGTTTTTCAAATTTTCTGGAGAAGAGGTGGATTTTGATCGAAGGGATAGGAATGGCTGGTTGGACTTTCTGAATTTATTGAACAATTTGAATGATAGAAACATTTTATGACTCAGAATGGTGTTCTATTTCAGCAAGAACAAAATTTGTTTGTTCATCATAATCCTCCTGTTCAGAGAAGAAGGATTCGACATCATCATTTTCTGAAAGTAACATGGAATCATGGAGATGCTCAATGAGTCTTACTGATTTTGCTGGTATGTTTGGACAATTTCTCATGAAATGCCCTTTCTTTTTACAAATAAAACAACGACTGCTTTTGGATTTAGGAGACTGGTCAGAGTTCTTTTTTCTGAAAAAACGATAAGCTTTTTTGGATTTGTAGGAAGTTTGGCTTTTCTTTTCTGAATTCTAGAATTTCCAGAAGTGGAATTTTTTTTTGGTTGAACAAGTGCAATCTTTTTCACTTTTGCACTTAATGAAGAGATGGGGCTTTTTACAAGCACTTTTGAAAGGTTGCTTGTTTTTAATGAGGTCTTTGAAGAATTCTTTCTGTTCACAAAGCCTTTCAAGACAGTTGATTGCTAATTGATAGATTTTTCCCAAGGAGAGGTTGGCTATGTCTAGCTGGTGGATTGTGAACTGTCTCTGAAGTTCTGGTTGGATCTCCTTTGGAAGAGATGCTACAAAGACATATTTTAAAGAAGGATCATTAAAGCCGTTGAGTTTGTAATAGATTGTAGACATTCTTTTGTTAGATGGAACTCTCTTCTTATTTGTTCGTTAGCAGCTATAGCTTCACCAAGAAACTGTTCATAAATCACTCCTAGGACCTCTGAAATATGAGCTTGAATCACTTGGAGTTGTATGTAAGGACCTAGACTTTCAAACCAATCTCTTAAAGATCTAGTAAAACGAGAACTGAATTCTTTAGGGACTGTTTGAGTTGTTGCTCCAGTCCTGAGCATTTGAACATCGATCCAGGTAGAAAATTCTTGATATCTGGCTGGCCATTTGACTCTTGGTATATCATCAAAAGTAAACCATAGGCCATTTGAAGGTTTTGAAGAAGATGAAGAATTTTCTTGGTGAGGTGCAAGATTGGTATCAGAATCTGCTTCCTCAACTATAAGTGTCTGAGGAGGAGAGGATGGGGAAGGCTCATTCGATCCTAATGATGGTTGGACCATGAGAAGTTTGGAAACATCAGTTAATTCTTTTTCAGAATCTGAAGTAGAAAAGGATTCGTCATCTGTAGAGGTTTCTTCAGTTTGGGAAGGAGAAGTTTCATCTGATTCTGAAAGATGTGGTAGAACTTGGGATGAGTATTGGTGCATAGGTTCTTTGTTCTTCTGAATAGATTGGGATTCTGGGGAAGACTGTGGTTCAGGCTTAGGAGGTTTGGACCGTGGTTTTGGAGGAGCATGAGTTGGTGCATGCTTGAGATGGGACATGCCAAAGAATTTGGCATAATCTACTGGTTGTCGTGTGGTGGATGGTGTGTAGAAAGGTTGGTAAGTGCTGAAAGTTAGTATGTGTAAGGGTAAAGCAGAGGATTTTACAAATAATGAAGGCTGTTGTTTGTCAGCATCAATTCTGGCAAGCTCAGCTTTTAATTGCCTAATCTCTGCCCTTTTTTGGTTGAATTCAGGACCCCAATATCTATTTTGAATCATGGATCAAAGATCTGAATCAAGTTGGGAGACTCGATTTTGCATGTCAAAATACATCTGTTCAAGTTGGGTTGTTATTCTGTCAACCTTTGTATCGATTTGCTTGACTTGAGAAGCAACTTTCTCTATTTTTTCATCAAGAGATTTGAAGGATGAGTTCTGTGCCCTGGCATTTTGAGTTTGCTAGTTTAGAACTTGCCAGTTTTTTCATCAAAAGGTTTTGGTTCTTCCAGCTGGCCATTTGGTGTAACAGGAGAGTGGACAAAAGGTTTGGTGGTGACCTTTGTCTGGGGATTAGTTTGTTTTTCCAACGGAGGAAACTGTTCTTGATAAGAACTTGATGAAAACATTATACAGGACTGAATGGGTGATGAATGAAGCATAGACTGGTTTGCTTCTTGTCTGCATGTTTTTGTCAGTACTCCTTTTGTATAAGTCTTAGACCTTTCCTGTAAATAGGCAGAGGTGTTAGACTATCTGGATCATCAGGTGGTAAAGGAGGTTTTTTCTGGCAAGGATCTATTTTGTGGCTTTTCTTTTTGCGTCGTCTAGGATGCCTGTTGAAATCATCATCATCATCTTCCTCTTCAAGGCATGGACAATCTGGATCACACATATGGGACCCTGGAACATCCCATAAAAATTTACCATTGATTTTGTCTGGGTAGATCGGATAGCCATCTGAGGCAAATCTGTAGACAGGAAGATTTTCTTGTGCCAGGTGGATGAGAGACAAAGTGTGGTGTCTGGGAAGTGGATGGTGACTGAAAGATCAACTTAACCGTTCCATCTGCTCTTTTTTCAAAATGAGCATCAGATGTTTGGACCGGTTGTGAGTTTTGATGAAATTTTTCATAATTGGAGAGCCATTCTAAGGGCATAAGCTTAAGCAATTCTTGCTTTTGGATTTGCATGGGGGATTTGGACTATGGATGGAATATTGTTTGAAGAATCAACAAGAATCATCAATGCATATGATGTAGTTTGAGGTGTTGGTAGATCAAGGGCATTATTTTGTTGGCGATACACCAACTGATGGTGTAAGGTTGCCATTTTTGAAGAGATTGTTTGTTCAACTCTTTGGATCTGGATCTGAACTTTTAGAGTAGTGGAGAGGTTTGGATCATCAAGTGAGAGGTTGAAATTTGGATAGAAGGTCAAGAGAACACTTCCTGCATGTAAAGTAGTCAGGACTGTTCCTATGACTGCATGCTGGTACTCCTTGAAACGGGTGTCCAGTAAAGCCAGTCTAGCTGTGACAGAAGCCTTTCCTCCCGTGAAGGGTAAGAATTAGACGAACTCCTCCAAGATGGAGGTGCGTATATCCTTCCTTTTTCCACTGGGCAACAAGCTCTGGTGGGATTTCAAGAGTAACATATTGTTCTGCTTGTGATGCTTGCAGAGCACACTGATCTAGTCGAGATGACTGGATATAATCTTTTGGAGCAGGCCTTTTGGTGGAAATTAGAGTTCTAATGCTTCTAGTGAAAGAATTAAATCTCTGGTATAGCTTGTATGGGCTAATAAGAGGCATGAAAGATTCACTAATTTGGGCAGACTCTGGGACATAAGAATACTCAACAAGGTTTTCTATTTTTGAAACCAGGTGTTTAGAACAAGATTTAGGAAGTGAGAGGCTTGAAGAAAGAGTAACAGGAGCAAGATTATCTGAATTGTTTGATGAAGATGCCATTTTGTTTCAGGTTTTCCTTTATTTCCCTATTAAGAACAAACAGATCTCATATTTACCACTTCATTTTTATGAAAACATTATGCTCAAAGATAGAAGATAATTGTACGTGGCTTGTTACCATCAAAATATATGTCACTGGTTTCCCGCCGATATACAACAATATTCTAGCTTGTGGGCAAAAAGTTTTGTTTGGCCCGATTATGAAGTATATGCTTAGTTTTTTTGTTTTTAAAATAAAATGCATTTTTTTCATTGCCTTAGATGTCACCTTCAATAAACTAAGAACACTAAATATAATAAATTTTAACTTACAACCTACAAGTATATGTCATGGTGTGTGTTTGAAGGGATGGTTTAGTAACATTTGTCAAATGATCAAATAAACAAAATGGATGAATCAATGTTATTAAAAGGAGAGCTCACAAATTTAATTAGTTAGAAGAGAAAGTAAACACAAATAGCCTTTATTAAAACTGATAAAAGTATAAATAAAATGGTGGCAAGGATCCGCCATCTTTGAACAAAGATTAGTTATTTCTTTTTTAAAACAAACACACAAACACACAAAAATATGCTATGTATCCCCTCCCCCCAACTAGATCAAGAGTCTAAGGTTTACAATGTCTAAAGAAAAAGAGATACAAATATAATCATGTATAAAGAATAAATGTGAAAAATGGTATAATTTTTCACATTTATACATGTGAAAAGAAAATAAACTCATGTAAACAAATATAATCAGTATAAAGAATAAAAAATAGATACAAATGAAATTTCCCAAAAAAAATAAACTGTCTAGAATGGATGTGAAATAAGCACGCAATTAATCCACCAATTTATTCAATCCAAAAAATTAATCACAAAATCATTTAAACACTCCCTATAATATCAAAACAATAATTCCCAACAACATCAACCAACTTCATTCAATTACAATTTATAAAATGATGACGAGAGCCAAGAAAGAAAAATAGGTGGTAACGAAAGAACCTTGAATACAATTATTGATTTTAGAGAGGCTTTGCAAGATTGTAACCTATCTGATTTGGGGTGCAAAGGGTATCCTTTCACTTGGTCAAATAAGTGATTTGGGCCTTATTTTATGCAAGAGAGGTTGGACAAAATCTTTTTTTATTAAGGATTGGAGAGATAAGTTTCATGATTTCACAACCACCAATATTGAGAGTTGGGTTCTGACCACTACTGGAGGTGGAAGAAAAGAGTAGTAGTGTGAATTATAACAGAAGAATTTATCAATGAATTCATTACAAAGACTTGTGGAGTCCTTATGAGATTTGTAAAGACATTGTTAAACAAGAATGGAAGCAAACATGGAACCTGAAGACATCACTTGTTTAAACAAACAACTAAGTCTTCAATGGCTCAATTGAATTTTTAGAGCAAAGAAGAGCTCAATGGTAGGGAGAAGAATATAAAGAAGTTGCTGTCCAAGCCACAGGGATCATGCTAATCTAGGGAGCAATATAACAAGGATGAGGAGATAAAAGGAATTAAAAAAAATAGACTCACAACATCTTGCTGGATGAAGAAATCTATTGGAAGTAAGGTTCGTGTTGACTGGCTTAAAAAAGGTAACAAGAAGACCAAGTATTTCTATTACAAAGAATCATCTAGAAAAAGAAAGAACAAGATTTTGGGTGTTAAAGACAAGTATGATAAAGCGAGAAGATGTAGAAAGTGAATTTTGTAAGTAGTTTACAAATTTATTCACAACTCTAATCCAAGTCAAGGTCAGGTGGAAGCAGCTTTTCTCTGGAATAGTGCCAAGAGTTAGTGCATAAATGATTGATTAGTTGTTGGAACCATTTACAGTATAAAAGGTTTTTGAAGCATTAGCCCTTATATGCCTTACAAAGGCTCCAGCCCTTGATGGTCTGCTAGCAGTCTTCTACCAAAAAAGTGATTGAATACAAAAATATAAGCTTATGTAAGGTATTTGTAGGATTGTGGCCAAAACTATAGCAAATAGACTTAAACATATCCTTCACCAAATTATCTCACTAACTCAAAGTGTCTATATCCTAAATAGACTTGTAATTAACAACGTTGTCATAAGTTACAAATGTTTAGACAAGATTAAGTATTAAAGGGAAAAATGGTCTTATTACTTTAAAACTTTATATAAGTAAAGCTTTTTTTTTTTTAAAGATTATATAAGTAAAGCTTATTATAAGGTGGAATGGTTATTTTTCCAGTAGACAGTGTTGAAGCTTGGTTTTGCTAGTTCTTAAGTGAATTTGATTATGAGATGCATCACAGCTTCATATTTTTCTATCATTATCAATGATCTTAGAAAAGCCTAATCCAACTACAGAGAGGGCTCAGGAAGGGATGCCTTTTATTTCCTTATTTGTTTGGGTAATTTTCCAAAACCTCCCTTGATGTTTGGCCTCCCCTAATGTCAGCATACTATTTCATAGATGTCAGGTAAATTAGGGTAAGATCATAACTGAATAAGTTAATAACAAAAACAAAAAGAATAGGTGGGAGTGGGAATCCCAATTCACACTCTAAAAGTGGGTGGGACCCATGAAGAGGGAGGACTCCACACTCCCCACCTCCAATCTAGTAAGTAAACATAGGGAGGACTCCACACTCCCCACCTCCAATCTAGTAAGTAAACATACACTTAAAAGTAAGTACTTTAGACATTGCCATTTCTATATGCAAATTGAGATTAAGCCTTTATTTATTAGGCAAGTGATTCATAAAGCATTCATATGAGATGCCACTTAAATAAGTTAAGAAACCTTCACCAAGCTTTAAGTAGCTGGCAATGGTCACACCAACGGTAGGTGGTGGCCCCTAGCCACCGTCGGAGACTTTCCACCTTGCTCAAATCACCAACCACCAACCTCACACAATCATGAACACTCACGATTTTTCCATTACTACACCTCCAAAATGACGTGCCACCTCTCTTGACCATTTTTGTCACCATGCAGCCATCAACACAACTACAACAATCTCAAAATAGTAACTCTTTTAGCTGCTCTACCGCCATTGCCACGTCTTCAGCCACCACTGGCACCATCCTTCAATCGTTAGCATCACCTTTGACTTTCTCTGACACAGCCTAGCCCCCATCAACATCCTACAGCTGTAAAACTCAAGCCTTCTCTCGCAGTCTTCTTGATGCTTGGCTCACACTGCCACCGCGTCCTCCACCATCGGTTATGCTTCCCAGCCATTGCTGCACCCTCCTTTATCCCATCCTGACCATGCCCAGCCATCACCAAGTTTCTAGCTGTCATCCACCAACCAACCACCCACGTCACAAAACCCTAGTTCTCTCATCACGGCTTAAAACTTCTCCCGTTCAACATTCATTCTAGCCCCTTCACAGCCAACCGTCATTCCCCACACATCTCTTTCGTTAACCACTCAACCTGCTTTTGAAGGAACTGTGCAATCCCTAACCCATGACCAACCACTTTGTCAAAACACTTCACAGCTAAGCCCTCTCCCTGTTTACCCTAACACTCAACTAGCACCTTTAACCTCTTCCTGTAGCCTACCTAAGCCATCTTATGCTTTGTTCTCAACCCAGCCTTAATCTTTTGATCCTAATATGTGAGGTACAACTTTCTCACTTGAATATAGTAGAATTAATTTTTAAGCTAACAAATTCCCTTAAGTACTTAAATAATAATAATAATAATAATAATAATAATAATAATAATAATAATAATGATAATGATGATGATGATGATGATGATGACATAAGCAATAATGCAATAAGAGATGCTTGTAGAAATATTTAGAAATTCCAGAATTTACAAAGATATTTATAGAAGGATAAATCTCAACAATTAATCAAAAGTTATGGTGGCAAAATCCTAGCCATCCATTAGCTTTAAGAAATCTTGCAAATACCCCTAGCCCTTTCATTTTGCATATCACCTTAGAAATTCTATCCTCTTCTATTCTAAGTAATAACATCAAAGAGTAGAAAAATCCTCAAGTAAGAGGGTTTAGAGAAGTCAAGGTTAAGAGGTAAGTAACACTTCAACTGCAATGTAGGAACAAAGTTCTTTTTATACTTAAATTTATCTTTACTTGCTCAACCTGAATACAGACATATTCAATTCATGGAATCCCCAATTGGAACTGCTCTTAATATTATTCATGAACAATTCATCGGTGAAAAAACTGCTTCCACTGATGCAGACAGGAAAGAATATCAACAGATGAAGTGATGTTCTCTCAACAGACACCTTCTAGATACTCATTACAAAAGAATGAGTATTCTATTTTACAAGCTGAATGGATTCAATGAGCCATCTCTTAAACATGTCTTCATAGCCTCTCTTCCTTCTGAATTACAACCAGATCTTCAAAGAAAACTTACAACCACTAACCTGAGCATAGTTGATATCTCTTTGGGAAAGATTTTTCAAATGGCCATGCTATCTCTTGATAAAATCTGTGAGCAAAAGGAATTCTTCAAAGATCTCATAGAAGACAAAAAATCCTTTTCTCAAGCTTGTCACAAACCTTATCTCAAAATCGAGTGTAAGGATGAAAAAAATGTGTTTGTCCAACCACAAAGAAACGACCTCTCCAAAAACACTTCCACAAGAAATCATCCTCCAAAAAACCTTTTCGGTATTTCAAAAAGAAAGATGTTTCTCAGTACTGAAAGAAAAAATCCAGCCGTTGTTTCATCTGCAAGAAACGCGGTCGCTTTGTCAGAAATTGTCCCCATAAATCTGGCAAAACTATCTTTAACATTCTTCTCTGTTATCTGAGAATGAGGATGTCGAATCAAATTTTTCAAAACAGTCAGCTCAAGATGACCAAACTGCTTTCCTTATAGCCGAATCCTCTAATTCTGAAGATATTTCTGTCATCTCTACAGTTCAAATTGTCAACCATGTTTCCACCATTCCTAGACCTTCTCTCAAGATGTCCATCCTTCCTTCTAAATTCCATAAACCTGTTCCTGTTATTGGGTTTATTGACACGGGTGCAGACACTAGTATGATTGATCCTTTTGTTCTCCCATCAGACTGTTGGGAACACCATTCCAAACTCTTCAGAGCAGTTAATGGTGAAACTTTTGAAACAACTTTGATTACCAAAAAACCCATTGGTATTCAATTCTTTCCGAATTGTATAATTTGGAAAAAGATTGCAGCCTCCAAACTTCCAGATAAAGATTTACTCATAGGATTTGACATTCTTCATTTGGTTAAAAACCTCTTCCTTATCAGTTTTGGAGTTTGCTACAAACAAATGTTCTTACCCTATACAGATACTCTCCGTCTGTATGCCCTTTCAGCAACACCATCTCCATGCAGTCATATCTCACAAAAGTTCTTAGAGTTTTGTCCAGAAAACCATTCACAGTTCCACCATCCTTCACCTCTTTGGAAAAATGAACAATTCTTCATTCACCTTCCCTTCAAACTCAATGAAGACATAAACCCCACAAAAGCATCACACCTGGGTAGCTCCTGATTGCCAAGCAAGAATGCTCCCAGTTACTCCAACAAGGTTTAATTGAACCTACTGATTCAGATTGGGCTTGTCAAGCCTTTTATGTTGAAAAACGATCTGAATTAGTTCGTGGAAAAAAGAGATTAGTTATTGATTACAAGCCACTTAATTCTTTTCTTAAAGATGATAAGTTTCCCCTTCCTAAAATCCAGACCCTGTTTGTCCATCTTCAAGGGGCTCGTATCTTCTCTAAGTTCGATCTAAAAGCTGGTTTTTGGCAACTTGGTATTTCACCAGTTGACCGACACAAAATTGCCTTCTGCATCCCTGATGCCCATTATCAATGGACTGTTATGCCTTTGGTCTTAAAGTCGCTCCCTCTTTATTTCAAAAAGCCATGACAAAAATCTTTAGTCCTATTCTTCATCATGCATTGGTCTACATTGATGATATTTTGTTGTTTTCCTCTGACCATGAGAGCCACTGGAAGCTCCTTTTGGATTTCTTTCACATTGTGCAGGCACATGGCATCATGCTTTCCGAAAAGAAAAGCAGCATAGGAAATGAATCAAATGATTTTCTTGGCATAGTGATTCAAGACGACCAATATCAGCCTGGTCCACACATTGCAGTTGAATTATTAAAGTTTTTGGACGCACATCTCAACAGAAAGCAGATCCAACAATTCCTCGGGCTTGTTAATTATGTATGTGATTTTATCCCAAAAGTTGCAATTCACACAAGCCAGTTGTCACACATGCTCAAAAAATAGTGCCCTCCATGGGGCCTTGCTCAGACAGAAGCTGTCAAGCAGCTAAAGGTGATCGCACAATCACCTCCTCCACTCAGAATTCTCACAAATGGACACCGCATCCTCCAGACTGATGCTAACAATGATTACTGGAGTGCCATTCTTCTCGGAGAAATCAATGGCATGCGACATTTCTGTGCACATGCAAGCGGACAATTCAAAGACTCTGAAAAGAAAAACCATGTGATCTACAAAGAAATCTTGGTAGTCAAGTATGGAATTAAAAATTTTGAATTTCATCTAATCAGCCACACATTTCTTATCAACATGGATAATTCTTCTTTCCCCCGAATCTTTGACTTCAAAAACAAGTTGCTCCCTGACGAGCAACTGCTCAACCTGAAAACCTAGTTTGCTAAGTATGACTTCACTGTTCAACACATAAAACGCAACCAGAACCTCATTCCAGACTTCCTCACACATCCAGCTATAAATAAACCCTCACTCATTTCCTCAATCCAAACCATTCCAGTCATAACTATGAATCACCAACTTCCTTTCAAAGCTCTCAACCAGAGAAACTTTCCCATGAACATCTATTTCTAATCGGCTTACCAGCTGCAGGATTTTGCAAAGAAATTCCTTTACAGGTTCTTCTTTAATGTTCAAACCAAAAAACCCGACCATTTTCCTAATCTTTGCATGGAACACCTGTTTCTCACCGGCCTCACTTTCTCCTCTGTCCATCTGTGAAGATGAACTTTGGTACATGTGGTGTCTCACCGCCTTGTATGCTACAAAGTTGGTTCTTCCCCTCAAGCCAGTCCCAACTCACCTTACCACTCCTGAGTTCTCACCAGACCTCCTATGGACTCTCCTTGAATGGTATTCCCCACTCACTTGGTGGCGTAAACAACTCCAGCAGTTGATTACTTTTCATGGGTTAGACAAAATGCCAGACCAAGAAGCTAACATGTGGACTACAATCTTCATTGTCCACAGGCCTTACTTCCAGCACCTAGAAACGCGGGACTATTGGACCCAAGATATGGCATACGAATGGAGAACTTATCCTCATCCATATACCCTCATTCATGACACATCTGTCACTTCTGTTCTCAAAGCCTACCTTATAGAACTAAACAATGTTCCTCCCCCGGCCACAACCATTCACCACACCTCTATTGGCCCATCACACACCCTTGAAATTATTCCCAAAACACAAGGTTGTACTCCAGGTTCAAGTTCAAGCCCTCAGGGTATCCTTGTCATGGAACAACGTCCTGACTATACCAATGTCTTTTTCCAAGATGCTCAGGATCCATGGGAAGACTTTCAGTCCATTCTCCATACTGAAAATCCCCATTATACTGTCACCACTCCAGACTCTCCTGCTACATCTACATCTCAGCACATGACTGAAGCCGATGAAGCAAAATACCAGCAAGCTGAAGTATACCTCGACCAACGACAAATCCATCGGCACAAACGACAATATAAAAAAGACACAAGAGACGTGTCACCATCTCATTATCCATCCACTCCATGATAACAACTTGTGATCAAGCTTTTGATATAACTATCCATGTGACTCTCGTTTGTCTTTTGTTAAAATCCTTGTCAGTGTGCTTTACTTTTGTTAAAGTCCTTGTAAAGCTAAAGTCCTTATAAGTATGCTTTACTTTTGTTAAAGTCCTTGTCGGCGTGCTTTACTTTTGTAAATGTCTTTATTTGCTTTAGAATCATTCGAGAGGTCCTGTTCTCAATGATTTTCTATAAATAGCACCTTCGACTTCAGTTGGGGGATCATCAAGAAATAAAAATTCAGTTCTATACATTATGTTTCCCTAAACCTCTCCCTCTCTTCTAGGAATCAAAGCAATTATTGTAGTTGAAGGATTACTTTCCTCTAACCTTAACTTCTTTAGACCCTCCTAACTTGAGGATTTCTCTACTCTTTGAGGTGATATGGAAAATGAAAGGGCTAGAGGTATTTATAGGATTGCCTAAAGCTAATGGATGGCTAGGATTTTGCCACTATAACTCTTGATTAATGGTTGAGATTTATCTTTCCATAAATGTCTTGGTAAATTCTAAAATTCTAAAATTCTTAAATATTTCTACAAACATCTCTTGTGGCATCATCGCTCATGTCATCGCTCATGTCATCATTACTCTAAAACACTTGAGTATTGTTAGCTTAAAATTAGTTCTACTATATTCAATTGTGAAAGTTGTTCCTCGCAAGATCCTTTTTACTTTAAGCTATAATTAATAATAAGGAAAATCTTATTGGGTTTATAAATTCATAATAATAGTGAGAACAAGATTTGATCTTGGGGCATTTATTCTTGACTTATCACTAACAACCTCTTGAGTATGGCATCAACCCTAGATTTCTTATACTATTGATTCTTATCTTTATAGATAAATGGTCAAGGACTTTATTTTATGATTGGTTGAATCTGCATTAGAATGATCCTTGGCAAAAGAACCCCATTGAGTGCAGGGTCTCACTTATATTTGTGAGGTCAATTGATATCAATTTAGGAAATTTTATGTTAATGATTTATCTTTGTAAGGCAAAAATGATCCTGAAGCTTATGACCATCACAACTATTTAGAACTAGGAAAAGGTTAAGTTGGTTGCCAAAGAATTCATTGACTATGCTATTGTTTGGTGGGATCAACTTATTTTGAGTTGGAGACAGGATCGTGAAAGGCATATTAAGACATGGGAAGAGATGAAGGCTATTATTATGGGGAAGAGATTCTTCCAAGTCACTGATATGAGGACTAATTTTAGAAGTTACAAAACCTTACTCAAGGGTCTAAAACTGTTATAGACTACTAGAAGGAGATGGAAATAGCCATGATCTGAGTTAATGTGGAGGAGGATACAGCAATTACTATAGCCAAGTTCCTTGTTGCCTGAACCATTATATTGCAAACATGGGGGAATTATGTTGAGTTGGATGATATAATATGGCGATAAAAGTGGAACAACAATTGAAGAGGAAGGACTCTACCTGAATTTGGTAGAATTCAGATTGTTCTTCAAAACAGAAACTCTGAACTTGAGCAACATGGATGAAAAGCCTAATTTCAAGCCGAAGGCCAAAGGCTCCAAAGACAACAAGGTGGCGGTGAACAAAACTAGGGTACATTTGATTCTTAATATCCTATAAAATAAAGATATCAAATGTTTGAAGTGTTTAGGAACAAGCCATATTGCATCTCAATGCCCAAAAAATAGAGTGATGATTTTGAAAGATGAGGGGAATATTGTGACTAAAGGTGATCTTATGATGAGTCCATGCCATCATTCGAGGATGCGAGTGATGTTGAATATCGGGCTGATGGAGGGCTTTTTGGCTGGAAGAAGAGCTCTTATTGAGCAGATCCAAGAGGATGAGAATGTATAATGTGAAAACACTTTTCATACTAGATGCCATGTCAATAATAAGTGTTATTACGGCAGAAGATTGTTCCCAATTAACTAGTTATTAAAAAACATGAAACACAAAAACTGACCTAAAAAGTAAATTAAATTGAAAAACCTATCCAACCTTAATGAAATTGGTTCAAACATGCCAGATCTAAGGACATGCTAATGAACGTGCACAAGAATTTTGAAGAATTGGAGTTGACTTGTTATGTAAACTAAACTAAAGACTTTAAAGTAGAAAATTCAAAATCACAGAAAATAATTTTAAAGAGGTTCAAATATAATGTGAAGTTAAGGAATCATTCTTCACCACAAAACATTGGGTTTTAGTCAATTACTAGAATTGTCTCCTTGGCTTTTAAGCAGGATGAATTGTGGTTGGTATGATCGGTCTCAAAACCAAGAACTTTTTGCGAAAACAACAATTCAGAGACAATTACAATCTCAATTATCTTGATCTTTCCTTACTTAGTACTTAATTAAAACAAGCCATTACTTAATCTATTTCTAAGAGACAATCCAGAACAAGCTGAAAGCATTGGAATCAAGAAGGTAGGTTGAATCAAGAAACAAACATACATGCTCCTTTTTTTATCTTGAATTATATTCCACATGCATTTAAAGGAAAATATCCCATAATCAATTCATCACTTGCATCAGTCTGGAGGATACGCTGTCCATTAGTAGGAATTCTCAATGGAGGAGGATGCTGAGCAATTTGCTTGAGATGTTGGACAACTAGCAATCAAATCACCATCAAATTCATCTAGCCACCTAAACAAACAAGATATCAATACTTGAACACCAAAATCAGTGAAACAAAAGTTTTTCTAGAGAAAGATAAAGAAATTCTGATCTTTAAACTTTATTAATAAAAAATTTATGGCCAGGGTTTTGAAATCAACCTAACCAATAAACAAGTTACTCATACATGTCTGTATTATTTAATGTCAAATCTATTAAAGAAGACTAACAAAAGAAAAAAGAAAGAAAAGAATACTAATTGAATTATAGTTGTGGTAGCCAAGTCTTCTCTGTAAATTCACCTACTCCTCTCTTCCTTTTAATCTTTTATCCTCTAGAATTGATTCTTCATGTTTTTCCTCTCCCTAGGGCGTCTAGCTTGTCGCCTTCATAGAGAATGGCCCAAGTATCAAAACAGCTCTAAAATCCAATTTTTTTATAGGCCAAATTTGGAAATCTAACCACCCCTTCAGAAATCAATCTTTTTATGGGCCAAATCTGATCCTAAATCTTCGCACGTCGAATATAGCTAACAAAGCAAATAGTGCCCAAAGATTCATCCAAGAAGCAATCAAAAACCATGAAGTCGCAATGGGCTATTCTTCACACCAATTTGTAACTTTTCGATTCCTTTTTATTTCTTTGGCTGAAAACTCTTGCAAAACATAAAAGACTATAGAGATTCAAAAAGGTCACGAAAAATACTAAATCTTTATAAGCCCAGTGATTGGGTGTGGTTACACATGCACAATGAACGATCTCCGGAACAAAGAAAATCCAAGTTCTTACCTCGGGGTGACAGTCCTTTCGAAGCCTTGAAACGAATCAACAACAATGTACACAAACTAGATTTGCCTAGTGAATACAATATGAGTGCTACTTTTAATGTTCTTGATTTAAGTCCTCTTGATATAGGTGATGATTTGAGGAAAAATCCTCTTCAAGTGGAGTGGAATAATGAGATTGAGGACAAAGCTGTCACAAGCATGTGGGATGCGGCACATTCAGATCCTATTCAAGTTCCCATTGGACCCGTCACAAGAGCTCATGCAAAGAAATTTAAAGAGGTGCTTAATGGGCTGATTCTTGTAACTTGGACTCAATCTAATTTGTGGAGGCCTATTGAGGGAATCACACATGATATGCAAACCAGCGAATGCATGATTCAGTCTCTTCAAGTTTCCAGATAATACTACAATTACATCGGCAAGTTAGCTTGAATGTTATGGCTGAAATGTTTGCTACTTTCCTTTTCAGATGCTTTCCCAATTCTTGAGGAGGCAGCTAATTCTCTTTTAATTGCCTGGTTTCCATTTTAATTGATATTTAAGAGACTTTCCATATTTGCTTTAGATTAGGCGTCTTCTTTAGGTAATTAATTCTGATTTGATTTTAGCTTGGGATTTATTTTTGAAAATTCCAAGGGCAATTATGGGATGGAAATTCTTGTAACTAGCCCTATATAATGTACTCGCATATAATAAAGAAGACAAATCTGTTTTGATGTAATTGGCTTAAGAGTTAATTCTCTTTGGACTAACTCTTTGAACTTATCGAATTTCCGTAGCATTCAAATCCTTGATTTATTAATTAGTCTATCCATAGCTAATTGTGGCGTCCTAATATACCAAGCTCCATGCCTTCACTGAGCATTGGGTTGCGATTTTGTACAATTCTAGGTCTAGAGTTTGATCTTAGAGACTATTGGTTAGGGTCACATCAATTCTTGGCAGGGTTCATATCATTTGGTATCAGTGCGATGTTCTAATCAGGTTTTGCTTATCATTTTCTTTAGTTTTCAATTCTTGCTAATCGCAAGCCTTAATTCCCATACTTCCTCTACCTTTCTTAATCGAAAATTATAGTAGTTGCCTTATTATAGTTTGAATTTTATTTGTTAAATTATATTTTGGTTCGTTATTCCAATACCAATTGTGATACGAACCCCGTCAAGAACCGACATGACCAATTTAGTCCCCAAGATTGAATCTAAACTAGGAATTGATTGAAACCTCGACCCAATGCTTATTGAAAGCACGAACCTTGGTATGTGAAGACGCCACACTCAACTATGGATGGTCTGATTGATAAGTTCAAAGAGTTTGTACAAAACCAAAGAGAATTAACTCTCTCACAAATTGCATCAAAACTTATCCCTATTTATTGGATACGAGTACATTATATAGGGTTGGTTACAAGAATTTTTGGAAATAAATCTTAAACCAAAAATCAAATATGAATATGAATCTAAACAAATAGGAAAGAATCTAAATCAAATCAGAATCCTAATCTAAGCGAATAGGAAAGAATCTAAATAAAATCAGAATCCTAATCTAAGTAAATAGGAAAGAATCTAAATCAAATCAAGATCCTAATTGACTTAAATGTCTTACATCAATTGAAATGGAAACTAGGCGATTAAAATAGACATAACTGATTTTTTCCCTCAAGAAATGAGAAAGTATCTAAAAAAGGAAAATAATATATTTTCCTACCATAATGTGTAAGCCAACTCCCTATTTCATGGAAGTGATTATTTGGAAACTTCAAGAGCCTGAATAATGCATTTATCATGTGCGGGAACTCAACGGGCCTCAATGAATTTGATGGAGCCCAAGTTGCTTAAATCCACTAAGCACTTCTTTGAATTTCTTTGCTCGAGCTCTTGTAACGGGTCCAACGGGAACTTAAATAGGATCTGAATATGCCTCATCCCATTTGCTTGTGATCGTTTTATCCTCAATCTCATCATTCCACTCCTCTTGAAGATGATTTGTCCTCAAATCATCACCTACATCAAAAGGACTCAAATAAGAAACATTAAAAGTAGCACTTACATTCATTTTCCATTATCAGTGTCTGGAAGAGTCCAAAATTGGTTTTACCCTATAGGTTAAAGTTTTTGCCTGATATTTTGGAAATTTGTGCTACTGAAACCTGATTGTACGCATGCATTGTATTCTTGCTTTTGAAATTCGAGTCTCCTTGGTATAGTCTTGTGAATTGCTACTAAAATCTTGATATTGGTTTGATTAGTTTGATAAGAGCCGAGTGAGAATTGCTACAAGTGGAAAAAGAAAAAAGTGTGTGAGCATATCAGAGGGTGAAAGCCAATAAATTTGAGTGAAATACAAGTGGGATTGAGTGAATCATTTTCTTGAGTGAAACGCGTAAGGGAGTGAGGTGAGGTCCTTTTCACTTTCTTTTGCAGATGTTAACCATGTCTCACAACCCAGAACAAAATACAAATGAAGACGATGAATCCACAACTACTCAGAATTTGCAAATTCATTCATTGATAGGAGAGATGAGAAGGATGATGAGGGTTGAATTAAAGCACAAACACAAGTGTTTAAATCAAGCAGAGAACATGCGTGCAGGGCAGCCACAACCCGTTCCCGAAGCACGTAGGAGGGAAAGAACTCCAATTAGATGAGAGATTTATGACTATTATAGGGATGGGTATGATAAAAGGAAGGACTCAGTGGGTAGCTGTAGGACAGATGGACGAGGTAGGAGAGCTAGGAATAGGGATGATGGTTTAAGTGGCATAAGGATCTTCTTTTCAAGGTAAATCTGACTCGAAAGCATACCTTGAATGGGAGAAGAAAATAGAGTTCGTGTTCGATTGCCATAATTATTCAGAGGTAAAAAAGGTAAAATTAATTGTGATTGAGTTTTCTGACTATGCTATTACTTGGTAGGATCAACTTGTTATAAGTAGGAGGTAGAATAGGGAATGTCTAGTTGAGACATGGGATGAAATGAAATCGTTGATGAGAAGACATTTTGTACCTAACCACTACTATTAAGACTTGTGCCAAAAATTACGAAGTCTTACACAAGGTAGCCAAAGCATGGAGGATTATTACAAAGAAATGGAGATTGCCATAATTAGAGCAAATGTGGAGATAGAGAAGCTACCAGGGCACGATTCTTGAATGGCCTTAATCGAGAGATTGTATATATGGTTGAGTTGCAACATTATGTGGAGATTGAGGAGATGGTCCACAAAGCCATCAAGATTGAGTAGTAACTTAAGAGGACTCAATTATAAGCGAGATGGGCAATATGAAGCGAGATGGTCCACAAAGCCACCCATGTATGCCCAAGCTCAAGTTCCATTCCTTGGAAGCCGAGCTATATGAAGCGAGATGGGCAATTATAAGCATCTACTGCACTTAAGTCGAGACTCAATTATGCGAATCCCACAATGAAACTTTGAAATCCACACTTAATTTGAAGTTTCAACTTCCCAAGAAAGTTCTAAACAGATTTATGACAAACAAAACCTTGACCCAATGCTTAAGAAAACATGAACCAGAGGTATAGAGAATGATATTAACGCCACACTCAAGATGTAGATGAGAAGGTGAGTGATAATTCTAGATTTGGAACACCACAAGAATGCGAATTCTTGATAAGTTCACTAGTTCTCAAAAGAACCAAAGAAAGAATAATTCTTTCAAATTCAAATAACATTAATCTCCCAATTTTCTTACATAGCAAGGTTGCTGAGTTTAAATAGGCTAAAAGAAACACAAGGTCCTAAAAATACAAATGGAAACATTGGAAAAACCCTCCAAGTATAGGTTTGTCAAAGGATGCTTCAAAAGTCTTCACCAACCCACCATAATTAATGCTATCATTGACAAACTTAATACTAGCCTACCATAATTAATGCTATCATTGACAAATTAAATGTTAGCCCACCATCATTGAAGGTAGACTTACCTTACGCATTGACAAACTTGAAACAAAACAAACAAATGAAGTTGAAAAACAAAGGAGTTGTTGAAAATCCCAAGTCTGAACAAGCTGTAATGAATTGGTCATAACTCCTTCTAGAGAACTCCAAATCTAGCTCTGTAAAATACATTGGAAAGATAATTAAGTTATATTTCCAATGGTATATAGCTTGCACATTAGTTCTTGCTCAATCAATACTAGTTTTATTCCGAATTTGATCACATGGTAGTTCTTTTCAGAGTCTTTGAACTGTCCGCTTGCATGTGCACATAAATGACGCACGTAATTAATTTCTTCGAGAAGAATGGCACTCCAATGCACTAGATCTTCCTACGCCATACACAACTTCTGATGCTTTAATGATATTGGTGGATACAGACACAATTCCAACCATCATCCAAATCCCCAAACAAATTCCAAAACAAGATCTGCTCAAACTCATGCCTCTTGAATGGCTAACCAAACATTTTCAGAAACACTTCCACAAAAAATCCTCCTCCAAAAAACCTTTTCGGTATTTCAGAAAGAAAGATGCAATAATGCCCACAATGCCTCTACTTTTCTTCAAGCCCAATTCATGATGTCTTGCATCTTGAATTGCATTTTCAATCCATATTTCCTCAATTAATCCATTTAAAGCAGCTTGCATCTTTTTGGCTCTAACTCTTGTAATTGGGCCTCCATGAATGTAAAAAGGATCACTTGAAGCTTTAATGGTATTCTCTTGATGGTTCTCATCATTCCCCCTCTCCTCAAATGATTGGTCCTCGAATCTTCACCTACATCGAAAGGGGAAAGATCATAAACATTAAAAGTAGCGCTCACATTATACTCACCAGGAAGATCCAATTTGTAGGCATTGTCATTAATTCGTGCAACCACCTGAAATGGACTATCTCCCCTTGGAAGCAACTTGGAACGCCTTTGTACTGAGAACCTTTCCTTTCTCATACCCAAATCTCCAGGTTCAAAAACCACTTGCTTACGTCCTTTGTTGGCTTGAGTAGCATATTGTTCAGTTCTTTTTTCTATGTGTTGTCGCGTTCTCTCATGCAATTGCTTGACAAATTCAGCTTTCTTTTTACCATCCATACTAGTACATGTTGAGTGTTATAAAATGTATATTTATAAAGGAGAAAATCGTCATTTTACATTTCAAGTCTTGTTAACACCTTTATTTTTATGTATTTAAGCTTCTTGTGATTTAATTGTGTGTGTTTTATTTTAATTAAGTATTTTATGTATTTTAGGGGCATCATGGTCATTTCACAATGAACGAGAAATCAGACGGCAAAACGGACATCACTTTTGAACTCAGGGCAGTCGAAAACCTTAGGAGGAGCATAAAAGGAAAAATGTCACTGTTCACATGTACGGCACTGTTCACATATACGATACTGTCCATGTAACTGTTCACAACACTGTTCACATATATGGAACGATGACGTGACATTGACCGATGATGTGGCATTGACTGATGAGGTGTCACGATTCTATTGGACAAAATTCTTATACACTGTTGATCGGTGACGTTGCAGCATGTCAGTGGACCAAAAATCGCGCGTACAGTACATGCATATACACAAGATTATTTTCAACAAAACCGTGTCACTGTTTAAGTCGGTTGACTGTTCAAACCACGTGATCAAACCGTGTTACTGTTCAAACCACGTGATCAAACCGCCTCCCCCCTAATTTGGCATCTCTGAATTCATTTTTTAGTTCCATTTTATGTAATTCCTTCTCCATCTTATATTTTTTTACGTATTTTAATAAATTTCCATTTTGCCTCTAGTTCAATTATGAGTAGCTAATTTTCTTTCAAGCTTGGGTTGAAGGTGAAGTCTGAACATGTGTCATGGGCTTTATTTGGTAAATTTACTTTCTCTTCCCCTCTAATTATTGTGGATGTTTTGACTTTTCACCGGCACCCTAGTATAAGGTTATTATTATTTGGCATGATAAGCCCTTAGCACTATATTGATTAGAGTGTGGTTCATGAGGTGTGGATTCGCCCCTCATGATTTAATTAGCACTAATAAGGAATATTTAGCCCATGGTGCATGTTGATGGGGATCCAGATACCCAAGCGCTTCAATTATAATAATTTTCACCTTAATTTAATTCCGCCATTCCCATTTAAATTCTAGGATAATTTAAATCACTTCCACCACAAATCCAATCAACCACCCAATTCAAAAGTTAACTCTACACATAATTAAAATTCACCTCCTCGTGGGATTGACACTTGTCACCATTAATCTATTCTACAAAAGATTCGTGCACTTGCGAGTTCAATAAAATTTGCACAACAAGTTTTTGGTGCCGTTGCTGGGGAGGTAAGTTATTTTAATTCGTAGAATTAATTTTTGTGAATAATTTCTTTTATTTGTTTTCTTGTATTTTTTCTAATTAAAAAAAAGGAGAAAAAAGAATATGCATCTAGGGGTAATAATTTCTTTTCTTTCTCTATTCTTTACAATTCTGTAATTTAATTTTTAAGTTATTTTTCTTTGTAATTTTTTGTTCATTTTATTAATTTACTTTTAGTTAATTTATTTCACGTATTTTTTTGTGTGTTTTTATAGAAAGATTTTAACAGCGTAATAAGGTTAGTACCATAATTTCTTCTTCTTCTTTATTTTTATTTGTTTTGTTCTCATTTATTTTGTGTTCTTTGCATGCATGATCGAAGGTCATTATTACCTAATCTTGAGCCTATAGACCTTGAACTTGAAAAAACATTGCGCACACACAAACACGTCAAAAATAAAATGGATTTGCAACAATAACAAGCACCACCAGAGAGACCGTTTAAGGACTATTTCAGTCCCTTAGCTAATTTGAGCACATCATGCATAAGATACCCAGATGTAGCTGCTAGGAGTTTTGAACTAAAACCTAGTGTGCTAAATTGTCTCTCCACATTTTATGGCCTAGAAAATGAGGACCCATATAATTATCTGAATGATTTTCATGCTGTTTTTCAAACTTTTAAATATGAGAATTTTTCAGATGATGACGTTAAACTTAGATTATTCCAATTTTGTTTAAAAGATAGAGCTCATTCATGGCTCAATACATTGCCTGCTAATAGCATTACATCATGGGAATAAATGGTAACAAAATTTTTGAATAAATATTTTCGAGTACATAAAACCAATGCTATTCGCAGGGAAATCTCAGAGTTTACCCAGAGAGAAGACGAGCATTTTTTCAAAACACGGGAGCGATTCAATGGGCTACTTTTGAAGTGTCCACATCATGGGTACGAGAAATGGCACCAATGTCAATACTTTTTTGAGAGATTATTGCCACATGTGGAGGAGAGCAAATGTCAAAAAGTGCATCAAAGATTTGAGAATTCTTCCAGCGACAAGCGGATAATTTCCAACAACGGAGTCGATTGCTCAGGAATTCTAAAAGAATTAAAGGAGTAAATGAGGTTCACATTAGTGAGTCAAGTTCAGAAATTAAAGAAGTCAAAGCGATAATTGAAGGTCTCTCTCGACAAATAGCATCGTTATCTACTGCTAAATCAACAGAGCCACATGATCATGACTCATACTCAGATCAAGCCAATGCCACTCCAACACATATAACCCTGGATGGAGAGACCACCCCAATTTTCGTGGTCTCAAGGATTCCAACAAAATGGACCAGCAGCTCCAGCTCCACCAATGCAACCAATTCCTCAAGTTCCTCAATCCTCTCAACCCCCATTTAGACCATACAATCAGAACCAGAACTACTCTCAACCCAGACCATGGGAGGATTCATTCCAGAATTTCAAGAATGTTACTCACTCCACGATCGAGCAGCAGAACCACACCATTGATGAAATATGAAATGAGATGAGAGCAGGCTTCAACTCACAAGCCCAATTAGTTTCAAGACTCGAGAAGATGGTGGGACAGCTTGCTTCTTCAGTTCAGACCTTGGCAATGACTGCTGAGAAAGGCATATTCCCAAGTCAACCAGTGCCTAATCCTAAGGAGTGGTTTTATGTACCAGTTCACCACAACAGCATGGAGAGGTCAAAACTGTCATGACCTTACGAAAAGGGAAAGAAGTCGACAACAAAGTGGAGATGCCGGTGAATAAAACAACTCAAATTGTACCTGTGAACGTTGAGGACTCACCATCGGAGGAGAAAGAAGAAACTAACCCACGAGAATACATTCCGAAATCTCCATTTCCTCAGAGGTTAGCTAAAGGAAAGAAGGGAAAATCCACATGTGAGATTTTTGAAATCTTCAAACAGGTAAGTGTTACTATCCCTTTACTTGATGCTATAAAACAAGTTCCATCTTATGCCAAGTTTTTTAAAGACCTTTGTACTAAAAAGAGAAACATTCACATTCAAAAGAAGGCCTTTTTAACAAAAAACATTAGTTCTATACTCCAACACAAAATTCTTCTAAAATACAAAGACCCAAGCTCCCCCACTATCTCATGTAGTATAGAAAACCACACAATTGAGAATGCTTTGTTGGATTTAGGAGCTAGTGTAAATTTGTTGCCTTATTCAGTATTTGTGAAACTTGGACTGGGAGAATTACACCCAACTCCAGTGGTGTTACAGCTTGCAGATCGGTCCACGAAAATACCTCGTGGTATTGTGGAGGACGTGCTTATCCAGGTAGACAAGTTTTATTTTTCTGTTGATTTCATTGTAATTGACACTCAACCAATCTAGGATTCAAGGAAGCACATCCCCATTATCGTAGGCCGACCTTTCTTGGTAACTGCCGATGCTCACATTCAATGCAGAACTGGAAATATGCAACATGACTATAGAGCTAAATATCTTCAACATTGCCAAACAACCTCACAATGATGGAATTATTGATGTGGATTTAATAAAAACAATAGTTGATAATATTTTTCTTTCAAACCTTAGTGATGATCCTTTACAAATATGTTTAACACACTTTGGTTTGGATTTTGATATTGACAGATCGGTCGATGAGGTCAATGCTCTACTTGACTCGGTACCATCCATGGACACTAATAAATAGAAGTCAAGAGTTGAACAACTACCACCATTAGAGAAGAAACTCATCCCATCATCAGAATGACCATGAAACTTGAGCTCAAACCATTACCCAACACTTTGGAATATGCATTTTTGGGAGAAGAAAGTACTATGCCGGTAATCATCTCATCATCCCTAAATAACGAACAAAAAGGTAAGTTGTTGGATGTTTTAAAAGAGCACAAAGGAGCATTAGGATGGACCATAGTAGACATAAAAGATATCAACCAAGTAGACAGCATGCTAAACCTACTAGGAAAATGCAACGTCGGTTAAATCCTAACATGAAAGAAGTTGTTACAACTGAAGTCCTTAAGTTATTAGATGCATGTATCATTTACCCCATTTTTGATAGTTCATGGGTCAGTCCTGTACAAGTTGTCCCCAAAAAGTCAAGAGTCATAGTAGTTACGAATGCCGATAATGAATTGATACCTAGCAGAGTGACTACAGGATGGTGTGTATGCATTGATTATAGAAAGTTGAATTCTGTCAGACGTAAAGACGATTTTTCTTTACCATTTATCGATCAAATGCTTGATAGAATGGCAGGCTATGAATTTTATTGCTTTCTAGATGGTTACTCAGTATATAATCAGATTCCCATAGCACCAAAAGATCAAGAGAAAACCACTTTCACTTGCCCTTTTGGCACTTTTGCATATAGAAGGATGCCATTTGGATTATGTAATGCACCTGCTACATTTCAGCAATGCATGTTGAGATTTTTTTATGATATGGTTGAACGATTTCTTAAAGTCTTTATGGATGACTTTTCTTTCTTTGGTGATTCATTTGATCAATGTTTACATCATCTAACATTAGTTCTACAGAGATGTATCAAGAAGAACTTAGTCTTAAATTGGGAGAAGTGCCATTTTATGGTAAAACAAGGTATTGTTCTCGGTCACATCATTTCGAGCAAAGGTATTGAGGTTGATAAAGCCAAGGTGGATCTCATTTCTAATCTTCCTCCACCTAAAACAGTCAGAGAAGTAAGATTTTTCCTTGGGCATGCTGGTTTTTATAGACGTTTCATTAAAGATTTTAGCAAAGTTTCTAGACCCTTATGCAATTTACTTGCTAAGGATGTACCTTTTATCTTTGATGATTCATGTCTTGTGGCATTTGAAAAACCAAAACAATTGTTAACATCATCACCCGTCATTCAACCCCCAAATTGGAGCTTACCATTCGAGCTCATGTGTGATGCATCTGATTATGCAGTAGGAGCAGTTTTAGGACAAAGAGTTGATCGAATTCCCCATGTTATTTACTATGCTAGTATGACATTGAATGATGCACAGTTGAACTATTCAACTACTGAAAAAGAAATGCTAGCAGTAGTGTTTGCATTAGAGAAATTTCGATCTTATCTCATTGGTTGTAAAATAATTATATTCACAGATCATGCTGCTCTTAAATATCTTCTCACAAAGAAAGATGCAAAAGCTAGGCTAATTCGTTGGGTGTTACTTTTGTAGGAGTTCAACTTAGAATTTAAAGATAAGAAAGGCACAGAGAATGTTGTGGCTGACCATCTCTCCCGTCTCCATTTTGACACAATTACAGAACCATTAACATTGAATGAGTCATTTCCAGATGAACAATTGAGGAGTGTGGAATTGTTACTGGTCAACTTCCAGAGCATTGGACCAAGCAAGACAAAGCCAAATTTTTATGCGGAAATAAAGAATTTCTTTTGGGATGACCCTTTTTTGTTCAAGTATTGTGCATATCAAATTGTTAGATGATGTGTCCCAAAAAGTGAAATTCAAAATATCCTTTCATTCTGCCATTAACAAGCAGAATTAAAATATCCTTTCGTTCTATATGCTAAGAAAACGACTACTAAAGTTTTACAATGTGGTTTCTATTGGCCAACTATATTTCGAGATGCTTACACCTTTTGTTCTTCATGTGATATGTGTCAACGAATGGGGAGTATTACACGAAGAAATATGATGCCACTAAATCCAATTTTAGTGGTTGAAATTTTTTATGTATAGGATATCGATTTCATAGGACCCTTTCCCCCTTATTTTGGCCATCAATATATATTGTTTGTTGTTGACTACGTATCGAAATGGGTAGAAGCAATTCCATGTAGAACCAATGATCACAAGTTGGTGATAGGATTTTTGAAAAGCAACATTGTTTCACGCTTTGGATTCCCATTAGCAATAATCAGTGATGGTGGTGCCCGCTTTTGTAACAAAGCATTCAAGGCTCTTTTGACGAAGTATTCAATCACTCACAAAGTGGCGACCCCATATCATCCGCAAACCAGTGACCAAGTTGAAATCTCCAATCAAGAAATAAAGCACATATTAAAAAAGACAGTGAGACCAGACAAAAAAGATTGGTCATTAAGACTCGATAATGCATTATGGGCATATAGAACGACTTTCAAGACCTTGATTGGGATGTCACCCTACAGGCTAGTGTATGGAAAAGTTTGTCACCTACCTGTGGAACTCGAGCATCGTGAATACTGGGCCATCAAGAAATTCAACTTTGACATGCAGCAAGCTAGCTCAGAAAGAAGATTACAACTGGTAGAATTTGAAGAAATTCGCAAAGATGCATACGAAAATGCCAAGATTTACAAGCAGTGAATGAAAGTCTTTAATGACAAGCAAATTATGAGAAAATCTTTCACTCCAAGTCAGAAAGTGCTTTTATTCAATTCTCACTTACACCTATTCCCAGGTAAGTTACGCTCTCGATGGTCTGACCCCTTTATTTTTCACATTGTTTTTCCACATGGGGCAATTGAAATTAAAGACCCAAAGAATGGTGTCACTTTTAAAGTTAATGGTCAAAGATTAAATCCATGTCTAGAGTACCAACCACATGGAGAGGACACCGAAATAAATTTGAGTGACCCACCAGATTTGAATTGAGTTTTTTCTTTCTTTTCGGTGATTTGATTTTTTTCTTTATTTTTACTATTCTTTTGCTAATTGAAATTATTTTTGCATAAGTGTGTTTGTTTAACCATTAAGTTTTCTCTTATCATTGTTAATCATGAGTGTCATAGCTAAACAGTTCCTCCTAGACATTCTTAGACACTTCAACGTGTAAAATCTCATCTCAAAAGGCAAATTCGATTTTGTAAAACACATCATATTTGGGCTCTGCAACCACCATAGTTAATATCCCATGTTGAGGATTTAGAAAGCCAACTCAGAGACATTGAGAGAGGTGTCTACAATATCCAGTTGGAGCTTGAGGTAAATTTAATAAGAGGAAGATTTTAATTTTCTTTATGTGTTTTAGTTTGTTTTTCTATTTGTGTGCTTTAGTTTGTTACCCCGGTGAAGTGGCAGATAACGGTACTCTGTGACAATCAAGTCGGTTACTTCAGTTTCCCATAATAACTGATATTCTAAGGCAAAGGTATGGACAGAAACAAGATTTTAGCAAAGCTTCACAATCGATTCCCTTCGCTTCCTCATAATATCCTCGTTACAATCTATAAAGCTCGGTCCGAACACATCTGATTGCTCATGAGGAATAACATATCTGCTGACATCCGCTGGTTAATTGAAACCAAAGTGTGATTGACAGGTGAGTTATGTTGAGTGTTAGAAAATGCATATTTATAAAGGAGAAAATCGTTATTTTACATATCAAGTCTTACTAACAACCTTTACTTTTATGAGTTTAAGTTTCTTGTAATTTAATTATGTGTGTTTTATTTTAATTAAGTATTTTATGTATTTTAGGGGCATCATTGTCATTTCACAATAAACGAGAGATCAAATGGCAAAACGGACATCATTTTTTAACTCAGGACGGTCGAAAACCTTAGGAGGAGCATAAAAAGAAAAATGGCACTGTTCACATATACGGTAATATTCACATGTACGGTAATATTCACATGTACGGATCGATGACGTGGCATTGACCGATGACGTGGCATTGACTGATGACGTGTCAAGATCCTGTTGGACTAAAATTCTCATGTACTGTTGATGGTGACGTGGCAGCATATTAGTGGACCAAAAAACGCGCGTACGATACATGCAACACAGGGGATTATTTACTGTGCAAACCGCGTTACTGTTTAACCCGTGTGTAAACCGCGTTACTGTGCAAATAGTGGCTAAACCGCGTACTGTTCACGCGTACTGTTGACTTTATTGTTGACTGATGACGTGGCAAAATCCTGAGCGTCCAAACTGTTTTTAATCCGATGGCCATGATTTACTCGATGTAACTATAAAAAGGGGGCCTCCCCCCCCTATTTTGGCACCTCTGAATCCATTTTTGGGATCCATTTTCTGTAATTCTCTCTCTATCTTGTATTTTCTACGTATTTTAATAAATTCCCATTTTGCCCCTAGTTCAACTATGAGTGGCTAATTTTCTTTCAAGCTTGGGTTGAAGGTGAAGTCTCAACATGTGTCATGGGCTTGATTTGGTAAATTTATTTTCTCTTCCCCTCTACTTTTTGTGGATGTTTTGACTTTTCGTTGACAAATAGTACTAATCTTATCTAGTACCGCCCTGGTTCCACCGGCTCCCTAGTATAAGATTATTATTATTTGGCACGATAAGCCCTTAGCACCATATTTATTAGAGCGTGGTTCATGAGGTGTGGATTCCCCTCTCATGATTTAATTGGTATTAATAAGGAATATTTAGCCCATGATGCATGTTGATACAGATCCAGATACCCAAGTACGTCATTTCAATAGAATTCTCTTCAATTTATTCTTGTCATCTCAATTTCAATTTTAGAATTTATTCTCGCCATTTTAATTTAAGTTTTATCATACTTCAAATCATTTCCACCACAAATCCAACCACCCATTTACAGAATTAATTCTATATATAATTAAAATCCACCTCCTCGTGGGATCGACACTCGTCACCATTAATCTATACTACAACAGATTCGTGCGCTTGCGAGTTCAATAAAATTTGCACATCAAGTTTTTGGCGCCGTTGCCGGGGAGGTAAGTAATTTTAATTCATGGAATTAATTTTTGTGAATATTTCCATTTAATTGTTTTCTTGTATTTAAAAAAAAAAAGCAAAAAAAAAGGTGAATCTACATTTAAAGGTTAGTATTTCTTTTATTTTTCTCTTCTTTAAAATTCTGTAATTTAATTTTAACATAAAATTCCTTTAAAATGCAAAGACCCAGGCTCCCCCACTATCTCATGTAGCATAGGGAACCACACAATTGAGAATGCTTTGTTGGATTTAGGAGCTAGTGTAAATTTGTTGCCTTACTCTGTTTTCGTGAAACTTGGACTGGGAGAATTACACCCAACTCCAGTTGTCTTACAGCTTGCAGATCGGTCCACAAAAATACCTCGTGGTATTGTGGAGGACGTGCTTATCCAGGTAGACAAGTTTTATTTTCCTGTTGATTTCATTGTAATTGACACTCAACCAATACAGGATTCAAGGAAGCACATCCCCATTATTCTAGGCCGACCTTTCTTGGCAACTGCGGATGCTCACATTCAATGCAGGACTGGAAATATGCAGTTGTCCTTTGGCAATATGACTATGGAGTTGAACATCTTCAACATTGCCAAACAACCTCACAACACAAATGATGGAATTGTTGATGTGGATTTAATTGAAGCATTAGTTGATGACACTTTCGTTTCAAACCTTAGTGATGATCCTTTGCAAACATGTTTAACTCACTTTGGTTTGGATTTTGATATTAACAGATCGATCGATGAGGTCAACGCCTTACTTGACTCAGCACCATCCATGGACACTAATAAATGGAAGTCAAGAGTTGAACAGTTAGCGCCATCAGAGAAGAAACTCATTCCATCATCAGAATCACCACCGAAACTCGAGCTCAAACCATTGCCCAACACTCTGGAATATGCATTTTTGGGGGAAGAAAGTACTTTACCGGTAATCATCTCATCATCCCTCAATGATGAACAAAAAGGTAAGTTGTTGGATGTTTTAAAAGAGCACAAAGGAGCATTAGGATGGACCATAGCAGACATAAAAGGTATAAATCCAGTAGACTGCATGCATTACATTCACCTTGATGAAAATGCTAAATCTACTAGGGAAATGCAACGTCGGTTAAATCCTAATATGAAAGAGGTGGTTAGAATAGAAGTCCTTAAGCTATTAGACGCAGGTATCATTTACCCAATTTCTGATAGTTCATGGGTCAGTCCTGTACAAGTTGTCCCCAAAAAGTCAGGAGTCACTGTAGTTACGAATGCCGATAATGAATTGATACCAACTAGAGTAACTACAGGATGGCGTGTATGCATTGATTATAGGAAGTTGAATTCTGTCACACGTAAAGATCATTTTCCTTTACCATTTATCGATCAAATGCTTAATAGATTAGCAAGCCATGAATTTTATTGCTTTCTAGATGGCTACTCAGGATATAATCAGATTCCCATAGCACCAAAAGATCAAGAGAAGACCACTTTCACTTGCCCTTTTGGTACTTTTGCATATAGAAGGATACCACTTTCACCTGCCACATTTCAACGATGTATGTTAAGCATTTTTTCTGATATGGTTGAACGATTTCTCGAAGTCTTTATGGACGACTTTTCTGTCTTTGGAGATTCATTTGATCAATGTTTACACCATCTAACACTAGTTCTGCAGAGATGTATCGAAAAGAACTTGGTCTTAAATTGGGAGAAGTGCCATTTTATGGTAACACAAGGTATTGTTCTCGGTCACATCATTTCAAGCAAAGGTATTGAGGTTGAGAAAGCCAAGGTGGATCTCATTTCTAATCTTCCTCCACCCAAAACAGTCAGAGAAGTAAGATCTTTCCTTGGGCATGCTGGTTTTTATAGACGTTTTATTAAAGATTTTAGCAAAGTTTCTAGACCCTTATGCAATTTACTTGCTAAGGATGTACTTTTTATCTTTAATGATTCATGTCTTATGGCTTTTGAAAAATTAAAGCAATTGTTGACATCATCACCCATCATCCAACCCCCAAACTAGAATTTACCATTTGAGCTAATGTGTGATGCATCTGATTATGCAGTAGGAGCGGTATTAGGACAAAGAGTTGATCGGATTCCCCATGTTATTTACTATGCTAGTATGACATTGAATGATGCACAGTTGAACTATTCAACTATTGAAAAAGAAATGCTAGCAGTAGTGTTTGCATTGGAAAAATTTCGATCTTATCTTATTGGTTGTAAAATAATTGTGTTCACCGATCATGCTGCTCTTAAATATCTTCTCACGAAGAAAGATGCAAAAGCTAGACTAATTCGTTGGGTGTTACTTTTACAGGAATTCGACTTGGAATTTAAAGATAAGAAAGGCATAGAAAATGTTGTGGCAGATCATATATCTCGTCTCCATTTCGACACAATTACAGAACAATTACCATTAAATGAGTCATTTCCAGATGAACAATTAATGAGTGTGGAAGTATTACCTTGGTATGCTGATATAGTTAATTATCTTGTTACAGGTAAACTTCCAGAGCATTGGACCAAGCAAGACAAGGCTAAATTCTTTGCAGAAATAAAGAATTTCTTTTGGGATGACCCGTATTTGTTCAAGTATTGTGCAGACCAAATTGTTAGACGATGTGTCCCAGAAAATGAAATTCAGAATATCCTTTCATTCTGCCATGAACAAGCTTGTGGAGGCCATTTCAGTGCTAAGAAAACAGCGACTAAAGTTTTACAATGTGGTTTCTATTGGCCAAATATATTTCGAGATGCTTACACTTTCTGTTCTTCATGTGATAGGTGTCAACGAATGGGGAGCATTACGCGAAGGAATATGATGCCACTAAATCCAATTTTAGTGGTTGAGATTTTTGACGTATGGGGTATCGACTTCATGGGACCCTTTCCCCCTTCTTTTGGCCATCAATACATATTGGTAGCTGTTGACTACGTATTGAAATGGGTAGAAGCAATTCCATGCAGAACCAATGATCACAAGGTGGTGATAGGATTTTTGAAAAGCAACATTGTTTCGCGCTTTGGATTCCCTCGAGCAATAATCAGTGATGGTGGTGCCCACTTTTGTAATAAAGTATTCAAAGCTCTTTTGACAAAGTATTCCATCACTCATAAAGTGGCGACCCCGTATCATCCGCAAACCAGTGGCCAAGTGGAGATCTCCAATCGAGAAATAAAGCACATATTAGAAAATACGGTGAGGCCGGACAGAAAAGATTGGTCATTAAGACTTGATGATGCATTATGGGCATATCGAACGGCTTTCAAGACGCCGATTGGGATGTCACCCTACAGGCTAGTGTATGGAAAAGCTTGCCACCTACCTGTGGAACTCGAGCATCGTGCATATTGGGCCATCAAGAAATTCAATTTTGACATGCAGCAAGCCAGCTCAGAAAGAAGATTGCAACTGGCAGAACTTGAAGAAATTCGCAATGACGCATACGAAAATGCCAAGATTTACAAGCAACGAATGAAAGTCTTCCATGACAAGCATATTATGAGAAAATCTTTCACTCCAGGTCAGAAAGTACTTTTATTCAACTCTTGCTTGCACCTATTCCCAGGTAAGTTACACTCTCATTGGTCTGGTCCATTTATTGTTCATACTGTTTTTCCACATGGGGCAATTGAAATTAAGGACCCAAAGAACGGTGTCACGTTTAAAGTTAATGGTCAAAGATTAAAGCCATATCTAGAGTACCAACCACATGGAGAAGACACCGAAATAAATTTGAGTGACCCACCAGATTTGAATTGATTTTTTCTTTTCGGTGGTTTGATTTTTCGTTCTTTTCTTTTTATTATTCTTTTGCTAATTGAAATTTATTTTGCATAAGTGTGTTTGTTTTACCATTAAGTTTTCTCTTACCATTGTTAATCATGAGTCTCGTACGTAGACCGTTCCTCCTGAACATTCTGCAACCACTTCAACGTATCAAAACTCATCTCAAAAGACAAATTCAATCTTGTAAAACACATCGTATTTGGGCTCTACAACCACCAGAGTTAGTAGCCTACGTTGAGGATTTAGAAAGCCAACTCAGAAATATTGAGAGAGGTGTTTACGACATCCAGTTGGAGCTTGAGGTAAATTCAATAAGAGGACAATTTTGATTTTCTTTGTGTGTTTTAATTTTTTTTTTATATTTGTGTGCTTTAGTTTGTTACCCCGGTGAAGTGGCGGATAACGGTACTCCGTGACAATCAAGTCGGTTACTTCAGTTTCCCATAATAACTGATATTCTGAGGCGAAGGTATGGAAAGAAACGAGATTCTAGCGAAGCTCACAAGCGATTCCCTTCACTCCCTCAGAATGCCCTTCTTACGATCTACAAAGCTCGGTCCGAACGCATGCGATTGCTCATGAGGAATAACATACCTGCTGACATCCGTTGGTTAATCGAGGCGAAAGTACGATTGGCGGGTGAGTTACCTCCAAAATTTATTGCATACATGCCTGGTTGTGGTAAAGGAAATTATGCAAGAAAACGACGAGCTCGAAGAATTTCTGTTGCTTGTCATAAGTGTGCCAGAATGAGTTGCAATAAAAACCGACGTTCTTTAGGAATGGTGTCTGATAACAGGGAAGATAAGATTCAATTCATTAGGGATGGCTTGAATAAGGAGTCATTGGATGATATCCTTCTGTCTCTTGAAACGTATCCCAGTGGATATGTGCAAGGAGTGATTCTCCAGTTATGGCCATTATTCCAGAAAGAGCATGCACGATATAGTCTCGGGAATCTGACTATAAACGACCCTGTTTGCCAGTTTATAAGAAAACTGGATGGGAAGCCTATCCTCGACCCATAGAGGGCGTTCAAGCCGTTTCTGGACGTAAAACCAGAGGAAGATGTGAGCCACAGTCGCAGCTACCTGTAAATATCCTTTTACTTTATTGTTATTTTATCGAGCCATGTGCTTTACGCGTTATTTGACACTGACATGCCACCTCATACACAGTTGTGATCCATTGTCGCCAAGATTCTTAAATATGACTTTTTGTTAAGCACTCACAAATTATTTTTGAGAAATATTCCAATGGCAGCTACTCCCAATAGACAATTCAAGAACATTTGTGTGCTTTCTGGATTTACCTATGGCAAACATAAAGAGTTCGTTGATGCAGCCATAGATCTTGGTCGAAGCATAGCAGAGAGAAAATTACACTTGGTGTATGGAGGAGGTAACCGAGGGTTATCAAAATTGGTCTCAGAAGCTGCTTTTGTCAGAGGAAGCCAAGTGTTAGGCATCATCCCTAGAGTCCTAAAACCTTTGGGCAGTGTGTCTGACTCAACGACTGGAGAAGAGTTAATAGTCTCAGGTATGCAAGAACGAATAACTGAAATGCTTAATCATGCTGATGCTTTTATTTTCCTTCCAGGAGATCTTGCAACACTAGAGGCACTTATCACACTAGCATCTTGGGCCCATCTGCACATTCACCAGAAACCCATCGGTTTGTTAAATGTCAATAATTTTTATGATGGTTTTATCGCATTTCTTAACCATGCAATAAAAAACTACTTTATTCCTTCCAGTGCGAAAAAACTTTTTATTTGTGCTCACACTACTAATGAGCTACTTGATATGTTACAAGCTTATAAACCGGAACCAGACCCCTGGAGCTTTGTGTTGGAGCGTTCAAATGATGACGGTAACAGTAGCCGCAGTAAGAAGTACAAATTAGATTTAACTCTCCGCCTGTAAATATTTTCTTCTGTGTTGCACCACCCAGGTGATGTCTTCTAAACTCTACTTCTTTCCTTTAAAACATTGAGGACAATGTTTCGTTCTGGTTGGGGGGAGGGAATAGTCGACAATTGTGGAATCTTGGTTAAGTTTTTACTAATTTTTTGTTGTAGAAACTAATTGTTGCTAACTTTTTGTGTTGAAGATGGCTGAATATGGAGTGTAGTGACTCTAGAAACGCATCTTCATCGTTTTAAAAAAAATTAAAAAAAAAATTCAGATATTTTCTTTTTCTTTATTATGTTTTGATGTTTATTTTTCTTTTTCTTTTTAATTTCTCCTTTATAAATATACATTTTCAAACAAAAATTTTTGAGTCAAAGATGGCTGAATATGGAGTGTAGTGCCTCTAGAAACGCATCTTCTTAAGTAAAAAAAAAAAAATTATTTTTCTTTCATTTTCTAATTAGTTTTTCTGCATAATTTTCACATTTCAGCATGCATATTTTCCTTTCACGTTTAGAATAGGTTGGGGGTAGGATGTTGTTAAAAAAAAAAAATTGTGTTTTGTTTTAACATTGGACGACATGATGAATTTCAAATTTTAGTATTTGTATTATCTTTAGTCTGAAGTGATGTTACACTATGTTTGCTACTCTACATGTTGATGTCGGAGACAAATATGAGTTGCTTGAAGGAATGAACATGTCATAATAAATACCAAGTGAGTTTTTGAGCCTATCATTTTTCTTGGAGAGTAACCCTTTTGCCCATTCTCTATACAGCTTAGCAGTTTATTATTGTATATACGATCTCTAGATTTCTTTTGAGTTAACCCTTAAAAAAAAAAATTGAAAAAAAAAAGGAGTGTGTTGCTACATTTGGAGGCCCATCTAATTAGTAGATATGGAAGATTATTTAAAGCCCTAAAAGATGATGGAAAGGCCGTCTTTGATCCGTTTGAGCCTTTCTAGCCATCCCTTTTATGAATATCCATAGTTAACCCTTTTGAGCCTTTTTTTAAAAAAAAAAAACCTTTTCTTTGTCAACTTATCATCTTGACCCACTCCGATTTGGAGTATTACCCAATATCTTACAAGATCCATCACCTATTTATGTTTGAGAAAAATGTAAATAAACATTTTGTATAGGGAAGTTATGCCTAGTTAAAAAAAAAAGAAAAAAATTGTTGCTTCAAAAAAAAAAAACAATAATAGGTGAAATCCACCTTGCAACTTCCAAAAAAAAAAAACAAAAAAAATCCTCTGCATTTTTCTCAAACATACACTTTGTTTTTCCTATTTCCCTTCTTTGTTAGCCATGTCCCTAACCTAAGTTACGTCCTAATAAAAGTCCTTCTTGATTTTAGGGAACTATAATCTGAAGTAGAATCTAGTTATATGGGCTAAAAAGATGTAGTGATGCATCAAAAAAAATAAATAATAATAAATAAATTGGGTTGACTAGCATTTTTATTTGACTTGAGATCGTATTATTTCTAAGCTGAGGGCATATTTCTTTCATTTTGGTGAGAGCATGTGATATCATTTTTTGATTATTTTCTCTCAATTACCATTCATTGGAGTGACTATTTTTTGGGTTTAATTTCTTTGTGAGAGTGTCACTACTTCCAGTGAGATTTTGGGGTTTGATATGTCATTCTCGAAGGTAACTACGACAAAGTCTACTGGGCTAATTCATGTGGATGGTTGATGTGGGTGTGATGTTTCTTTAGACTTGAGATAATGCTTATACTTTTATTTGATTGTTATCATTAGTCTGATTGAATAAACAAAAGTGTTAAAAAAAAATCATTTTTGAATTTTGTTTTCGCTTTATTTGCTAGGGACTAGCAATAAGCTGGTTGGGGGGTGTGTTGAGTGTTAGAAAATGCATATTTATAAAGGAGAAAATCGTTATTTTACATATCAAGTCTTACTAACAACCTTTACTTTTATGAGTTTAAGTTTCTTGTAATTTAATTATGTGTGTTTTATTTTAATTAAGTATTTTATGTATTTTAGGGGCATCATTGTCATTTCACAATAAACGAGAGATCAAATGGCAAAACGGACATCATTTTTTAACTCAGGACGGTCGAAAACCTTAGGAGGAGCATAAAAAGAAAAATGGCACTGTTCACATATACGGTAATATTCACATGTACGGGTACTGTCTACGTTACTGTTCACGGCACTGTTCACAGGTACGGATCGATGACGTGGCATTGACCGATGACGTGGCATTGACTGATGATGTGTCAATATCCTGTTGGACTAAAATTCTCATGTACTGTTGAGGGTGACGTGGCAGCATATTAGTGGACCAAAAAACGCGCGTACGATACATGCAACACAGGGGATTATTTACTGTGCAAACCGCGTTACTGTTTAACCCGTGTGTAAACCGCGTTACTGTGCAAATAGTGGCTAAACCGCGTACTGTTCACGCGTACTGTTGACTTTATTGTTGACTGATGACGTGGCAAAATCCTGAGCGTCCAAACTGTTTTTAATCCGATGGCCATGATTTACTCGATGTAACTATAAAAAGGGGGCCTCCCCCCCCTATTTTGGCACCTCTGAATCCATTTTTGGGATCCATTTTCTGTAATTCTCTCTCTATCTTGTATTTTCTACGTATTTTAATAAATTCCCATTTTGCCCCTAGTTCAACTATGAGTGGCTAATTTTCTTTCAAGCTTGGGTTGAAGGTGAAGTCTCAACATGTGTCATGGGCTTGATTTGGTAAATTTATTTTCTCTTCCCCTCTACTTTTTGTGGATGTTTTGACTTTTCGTTGACAAATAGTACTAATCTTATCTAGTACCGCCCTGGTTCCACCGGCTCCCTAGTATAAGATTATTATTATTTGGCACGATAAGCCCTTAGCACCATATTTATTAGAGCGTGGTTCATGAGGTGTGGATTCCCCTCTCATGATTTAATTGGTATTAATAAGGAATATTTAGCCCATGATGCATGTTGATACAGATCCAGATACCCAAGTACGTCATTTCAATAGAATTCTCTTCAATTTATTCTTGTCATCTCAATTTCAATTTTAGAATTTATTCTCGCCATTTTAATTTAAGTTTTAGCATACTTCAAATCATTTCCACCACAAATCCAACCACCCATTTACAAAATTAATTCTATATATAATTAAAATCCACTTCCTCGTGGGATCGACACTCGTCACCATTAATATATACTACAACAGATTCGTGCGCTTGCGAGTTCAATAAAATTTGCACAACAAGTTACCTCCAAAATTTATTGCATACATACCTGGTTCTAGTAAAAGAAATTATGCAAGAAAACGAAGAGCTCGAAGAATTTCTGTTGCTTGTCATAAGTGTGCCAGAATGAGTTGCGATAAAAAAACCATGTTCTTTAGGAATGGTGTCTGATAACAGGGAAGATAAGACTCAACTCATTAGGGATGGCTTGAATAAGGAGTCATTGGATGATATCCTTTTGTCTCTTGAAACGCATCCCAGTGGATATGTACAAGGAGCGATTCTCCAGTTATGGTCATTATTCCAAAAAGAGCATGCACGATATGTTTGCCAGTTTAGAAGAAAACTGGATGGGAAGCCTATCCTCAACCCATAGAGGGCGTTCAAGCCGTTTCTGGATGTAAAACCAGAGGAAGATGTGAGCCATAGTCGCAACTACCTGTAAATATCCTTTTACTTCACTGTTGTTTTATCATTTGCGTTATTGTCTTTAATAATTTTATTTCATCATTTTTTTCCTTTTTACTGTTTTCTTTTTGACTCTTGAGCCATGTGCTTTATGCGTTAATTGACCTGACATGCTACCTCATACGCAGCTATGACCCACTGTCACCAAGATTCTTAAATATGACTTTTTGTTAAGCACTCACAAATTGCAGCTACTCCCAACAAATAATTCAAGAACATTTGTGTGCTTTCTGGATTTAACTATGGCAAACATAAAAAGTTCGTTGAGGCAGCCACAGATCTTAGTTGAAGTATAGCAGAAAATTACACTTGGTGTATGGAGGAGGTAACCGAGGGTTATCAAAATTGGTCTCAAATGCTGCTTTTGTCAGGGGAAGCCAAGTGTTAGGCATCATCCCAAGAGCCCTAAAATCTTTGGGCAGTTTGTCTGACTCACCGACTGGAGAAGAGTTAGTCGTCTCAGGTATGCAAGAAAGAATAACTGAAATGCTTAATCATGCTGATGCTTTTATTTTCCTACTAGGAGATCTTGCAACTCTAGAGGCACTTATCAAATTAGCATCTTGGGCTCATCTGCAAATTCACCGGAAACCTATCCGTTTATTAAATGTCAATAACTTTTATGATGGCTTCATCACATTTCTTAACCATACAATAAAAAACTATTTCACTCCTTCTGCAGCGAAAAAACTTTTTATTTGTGCTCACACTGCTAATGAGCTACTTGATCTGTTACAAGCTTATAGACCGGAGCCAGACCCCTAGAGCTTTGTGTTGGAGCGTCCAAATAATGATGGTAACAGTAGCTGCAGTACGAAGTACAAATTAGATTTAACTCTCCGCTTGTAAATATTTTCTTTTGTGTTGCACTACCCAGGTGATGTCTTCTAAACTCTACTTTTTTCCTTTCAAACATTGAGGACAATGTTTCGTTCTAGTTGGGGGGAGGAAATAGTCGACAATTGTGGAATCTTGGCTAAGTTTTTACTAATTTTTTGTTGTAGAGACTAACAGTGGCTAACATTTTATGTTGAAGATGACTGAATATAGAGTGTAGTTACTCTAGAAACGCATCTTCTTCGTTTGAAAAAAAAACGAAAATAAAAAAAAATTCACCAGTTGGTATCAGAGCCACACGCAACGCCGAGGTGGTATCATTAGTAACCAAATAATCATACTGATACCAGTGGGTTTTGTTGTACGTGGCGTTGTTCTACCAAATCTACGACAGCACAAGGTTTGTCTTTAGGGCCAGTAGCCCGTAAGTTCTGGTTTCCAGCCGATATACACTTATCCACCAAATACCAAATCCGAAATTCATTTTAAAAATAATTTTTCACGATACCACCCGAAAACACGGCACTCAGGGCCTTCAAAAAGGGTGAACGTTGTGAGAAAATAATTTTATTGTATAAAAATTGGTTTTGGAGGATAAAACAGGACCTTTCTGATGCACAGGATCCTCAGGCTTAAGGCAAGTGCAGAGCATACTCAGTTTAGAAATTTTGAGGTGAGCGTATCATTTTTAACTCAAATAATTTCTTTGAGTCCTAGAAGAGAGACAGAGGTTTAGGGAAACATAATGTATAAAACTTAAGCTTTTATTTTCATATTGGCTCCCCTACAACTGAGATCAAAGGTGCATTATATAGAGGATCATTGAGAACAGGACCTCTCTAATGATCATATCACATAGCACACCTTTTTGGAAAGCAAAACATGCCAATAAGGACGTTTACAAAGGTAAAGCATACCTACAAGGACTTTAACAAAAGTAAAGCACACTGACAAAGACTTTAACAAAAGACAAACGGGAGTCACATGGGTTATTGCATCAAAAGCTGCGTGAGAGCGACAAAGTGTCATTATGGAGTGGATGGATAGCGCGATGGTGACACATCTCCTGTTTCTTTCTCATATTGTCGCTTGTGCCGACGCCTCTCTCTCTCGTCGACCGACGCCTCAGCTTGCTGATACTTTTCTTCATCAACTTCAGACATGTGATGTGAGGTAGATGCAGCAGGAGAGTCTGGGTTGGTGACAGTATAATGGGGAGTGTCAGTATGAAGGAGGGACTGAAAGTCTTCCCATGGGTCCAGAGCGTCTTGGAATAAGACATTCGTGTAGTCAAGACGTTGTTCCATAACAAGGATTCCTTGAGGACTTGGACTTGAACTTGAACCTGGAGTACAGCCTTGTGTTTTTGAAATTATTTCAAGGGTGTGTGATGGTCCAATGGAGGTGTGGTGAATGTTTGTGGCAGGTGGAGGAACATTGTTAAGTGCCATGAGATAGGCTTTGAGAATAGAGGTGACCGTTGTATCATGGATGAAGGTATAGGGATGAGGGTAAGTTTTCCATTCATATGCCATGTCCTGTGTCCAGTAGTCCCGTGTTTCTAGATGTTGGAAATAAGGCCTGTGGACGATAAAGGCTGTAGTCCACATGTTAGCTTCTTGTTCTGGCAGTTTGTCTAATCCGTGAAAGGTATACAAATGTCGGAGTTGCTGGCGCCACCAAGTGAGGGGAGAATACCATTCAAAAAGAGTCCATAGAAGGTATGGGGAGAACTCTGGAGTGGTAAGGTGAGTCAAGACTGGTTTGATGGGAAAAACTAGCTTTGTAGCATACAAGGTGGTGAGACACCACATATACCAAAGCTCATATTCGGAGATGGATAGAGAGGACAAAGTGAGGCCTGTGAGAAATAGGTGCTCCATTCAAAGATTAGGAAATCGGTCAGGTTTTTTTGTCTAAACATTAAAGAAAAATCGATAAAGAAACCTCTTTGCAAAATCTTGCAATTGGTAAGCCGATTGGAAAGAGATGTTCATGGGGAAATATCTTTGGTTGAGATCTTTGAAAGGAAGTTGGCGATTCATGGCTATAACTGGAATGATTTGAATCGAGGAGATGAGTGCGGGTTTATTTATAGCTGGTCGGGTGAGGAAGTCTGGAATGAGGTTTTGGTTGCCTTTTATGTGTTGAACAGTGAAATTATATTTAGCAAACCAGGTTTTGAGGCTAAGTAATTGCTTATCAGGTAGCAATTTGTTCTTGAAGTCAAAGATTCGGGGAAAAGAAGAATTATCCATATTGATAAGGAATTTGTGGCTGATGAGATGGAATTCAAATTTTTAATTCCATACTTGACTACCAAAATCTCTTTGTAGATCACATGATAGTTCTTTTCAGAGTCTTTGAACTGTCCGCACGCCATTGATGTCTTCGAGAAGAATGGCACTCCAATAATCATCGCTGGCATCAGTCTGGAGGATGCGTTGTCCACTTGTGGGAATTCGAAGTGGAGGAGGTGATTGTGCTATCACCTTTAGCTGCTTGACAACTTCCATCTGAGCAGGGCCCCATGGAGGGCACTATTTCTTGAGCATGCGGGACAGCTGGCTGGTATGGATTGCAACTTTTGGGATAAAATCACGGACATAATTAACAATCCCGAGGAATTGTTGTATTTGCTTTCTGTTGAGATGTGTGTTCGGAACCTTTAGTAATTCGATTGCAATATGGGGACCAGGCTGGTACTGGCCGTCTTTAATCACCATGCTAAGAAAGTCAATTGATTCCTTTCCTATGCTGCTTTTCTTTTCGGAAAGCATGATGCCATGTGCCTACACAATGTGAAAGAAATCCAAAAGGAGCTTCTGGTGGCTCTCATGGTTAGAAGAAAATAACAAAATATCATTAATGTAGACCAATGCATGATGGAGAATAGGACTAAAGATTTTTGTCATGGCCTTTTGAAATAAGGAGGGGGCGACTTTGAGACCAAAAGGCATAACCGTCCATTGTTAATGGGCATCAGAGATACAGAAGGCAGTTTTGTGACGGTCAACTGGTGAAATACCAAGTTGCCAAAAACCAGCTTTTAAATCAAACTTAGAGAAGATACGAGCCCCTTGAAGATGGACAAATAGGGTCTTGAGTTTTCGAAGGGGAAACTTATCATCTTTAAGAAAAGAATTGAGTAGCTGGTAATCAATTACTAATCTCTTTTTTCCATGAACTAATTCAAATCGTTTTTCAACATAAAAGGCTTGACAAGCCCAATCTGAATCAGTAGACTCAATAAGACCTTGTTGAAGTAACTGAGAACATTCTTGCTTAGCAAGCAAGAGATCTGAAGGAGACATACCCGGGTGTGAGGCATTTGTGGGGTTTATGTCTTCGTTGAGTTTAAAAGGAAGTTGAATGAAAAATTGTTCATTTTTCCAAAGAGGTGAAGGATGATGGAACTGTGAATGGTTTTCTGGACAGAACTCTAAGAGCTTTTGTGAGATTTGACTGTATGGAGATTGTGTTTCCGAAAGTGTATACAGACGTAGTGTATCTGTATAAGGCAAGAACATCTGTTTATAGCGAACTCCAGAATTAGTGAGGAATAGGTTTTTAACTAAATGAAGAATATCAAAACCTATAAGTAAATCTTTATCTGGAAGTTTGGGGGCTTTAATCTTTTTCCAAATTATACAATTCGGAAAGAATTGAATACCAATGGGTTTTTTTAGTAATCAAAGTAGTTTCAAAGATTTCACCATTAATTGCGTGGAAGAGCTTCGAATGATGTTCCCAACAGTCGGAGAGAAGAACAGAAGGATCAATCATATTGGTATCCGCACCAGTGTCAAGAAATCCGATGACAGGAATAGGTTTATGGAATTTGGAAGGAAGGATGGACATCTTGAGAGAAGGTTTAGGAATAGTGGAAACATGATTAACAATCTGGACTGTAGAGATGACTGAAATATCTTCAGAATCTGAAGATTCTGCTATAAGAAAGGCAGTTTGATCATCTTGTGTTGATTGTTCTGAAAAATTTAATTCGACATCCTCATTCTCAGATAACAGGGAAGAATGTTGAAGATGTTGGATAAGACGAACAACTTTGGCCTTATTGTGAGGACAATGTCGGGCAAAGTGACCGCGTTTCTTGAAAATGAAACAATGGTTGGATTTTTTCTGTTATGAGAAACATCTTTCTTTCTGAAATACCGAAAAGGTTTTTTGGAGGATGATTTTTTGTGGAAGTGTTTCTGAAAATGTTTTTTCTTTTTAGGCGAACAAATACACTTCTTTTCATCTTTACACTTCATCTTGAGATGAGGTTTTTTACAAGCTTTAGAGAAGGGTTTTTTTGTCTTCCATGAGATCTTTGAAGAATTCTTTCTGTTCACGGATCTTATCAAGAGATAGCATGGCCATTTGAAAAATCTTTCCCAGAGAGATATCAGCTATGCTTAGATTTGTGGCTATGAGTTTTCGTTGAAGGTCGGGTTGTAACTCAGGAGGAAGAGAGGCAATGAAGACATGTTTAAGAGATGGCTCATTGAACCCATTTAGCTTGTAGAATAGAGTACTCATTCTTTTGTAATGAGTATCCAGAAGATGTCTTTTAAGAGAACAACATTTCATCTGATGGTATTCTTTTCTGTCTGCTTCAGTGGAAGCAGTTTTTTCACCGATGAATTGCTCATGAATAAGATTGAGGGCTGTACCAATCGGAGATTCCATGAATTGGAGCTATCTGTATTCTCTTAAGCTTTCTAGCCAGTCTTGTAAAGAACCCGTGGAGCGGGCCATGAATTCACGAAGAACGGCTTGAGGTTGAGCATTAGGCTTGGTGCCTTGAAGATCAATCCAAGCAGCAAATTCTTGAAGTCTAGCAGCCCATTTGTGACGGGGAATGTCATCAAATGTAAACCAAGATGTTGAAGATGGTTTTGTTGAGTGGTCATGAACTGGTGCTGGTACTGGGTCTGTTTGAGAAGCTTGGTCAGAAGGATTGTCATCAACAATAGGTGTTGAAGTAGAGGTACTTGGATCTGTGGTTCCAGTGGCCATTAATATGCCTGTAATGTCAGCATATTCGGACTTATAGTCAGTTGAGGCATTTGATGAGTCATAAGAGGAGGACGAAGATGAATTGTGTGTTTCAGGCTAAAAAGAGTCGGAGGAATCTGAAGATTGGATCTGGACAGTATGATAATGATACTGATCCATTGGGTCTTTTTCTTTCTTAAGAGGCTCTGGAATGTCCTGTGGCAAATCTTCTGGAGGGGTTGTAGAGGTAGAGGATGAGGAAGTGGCCTTTGGATGTGGTTCCGAGATTTTGACTTTAGATCGTGATTGTTTGGGTAAAGATGGTTGAGGAGTCGGTTGAAGGTGCGAGAACCCAAATAACTTATTATAAACAGGTTGTTGAGGTCTAGATGGTGTGTACAAAGGTGTATAGGTTTCAAAGAATGGAGGAGATACGGGTGTTGGCATTGGTTGAGTAAAAAGAGAAGGTCGTGTCTTTTCAGTATCAATTCTTGATAATTCGGCTTTGAGTTTTCTGATCTCAGCTTCTTTTTTATTGAACTCTGGACCCCAGATATGATTGTTGATCATTCGTCTGAGATCGGTGTCGAGTTTGGAGATCCGATTTTAAAGATGTATATACATCTGATCTAAACGACTGCTGATTAAATCAACTTTAGTTTTAGTCTGGGAGACTTGAGTGGCAACACGGTCGATTTTCTTACTGAGTTGGTGAAGAGTATGATTTTGAGCATTGGCATTTTTGGTTTGCCAATTCAAAACAGCTTCATACTGTTTTGGTTCTTCAGGTTGCCCAGAGGTTGTAATTAGAGATTGAACAAAAGGTTTTGAGGTGACTCGGGTTTGTGTGTCTATCTGTTTTTCAAGTGGAGGAAATGATTCCTTATAGGAATGACTTGAAAACATAAGACATGATCTGATTGGTTGAACATGAGGTTTGGGATTTGGTGGAGGTTGTGGAGCAAAGGATTTGCAGGATGATGGTGGATAAGAAGCTTTTTTCTTCTTCTTTGTCTTTCTCCGAATAACTTCCAATTCTTCATCAATATCCGTATCATCCAAGCAAGGACAATCCGGATTGCACATATGGGCTTCAGGAACATCCCATAGAAAATGACCATTGATTTTATCAGGATATACTGGATACCCTTCTGATGAGAAACCATGAATAGGAAGTTTCTTTTCTTGATCAGTTTGAACTGGTGTGATCATAGTAGTATAAGAAAGCTGTGGACTGTCTGAAACGGGCCTGGAGTCAGGAGTTTGAAAAGACAGTTTGACTTGACCATTTGGTTGTCTGTCAAATATGGCTTTTGTGGTTTGTACTGGTTCAGAATTTTGGTGAAAGTGCTCATAGTTGGTTAGCCATTCAAAAGGCATGAGTTTGAGCAAATCTTGTTTTCTGGATTTGTTTGGGGATTTGAATGATGGTTGGAATTGTGTCTGTGTCCGCCAATATCATCAAGGCATCAGAAGTTGTGTATGGTGTAGGAAGATCTAGTGCATGATTCTGTAATCGATACACTATTTGATGATGGAGGGTTGCAATCTTGGATGTGGGTGTTTGTTCTGCTCCTTGGAGCTGGATCTGGACTTTACGGGTTGTTGGAAGGTTGGGATCCTCAAGAGAGAGGTTGAAATTGGGGTAAAAGGTTAATAAGACACTGCCAGCATGAAGGGTTGTCAGAACAGTTCCTACAACAACGTGTTGGTACTCCTTGAACCTGGTGTCTAGGAGAGCAATTCTAGCTGTAACAGGTAAGCCTTTTCAACCATGAAGAGTGAGAATTAATCGTACACCACCAAGATGGAGGTATAGTGACATATTGTTCACTCTGTGAGGCTTGTAGAGGACACTGATCCAGTCTAAGAGACTGGATATATTCTTTTGGGAGTGGGCTTTTAGTGGAGATGAGGGTTCGAATACTTCTAGTGAAAGAAGTTTTCTGTTTGTAGAGATTGTAGGGACTCATGATGGGAAACTGGGACTCATTGATTTGAGCAGATTCTAGAATATAAGAATATTCAACAAGATTCTCAATCGGGTCTTTATCTTTCTTAAGAGGCTCTAGAATGTCCTATGGCAAATCTTCTGGAGGGATTGTAGAGGTAGAGGAGGAGGAAGTGGCCATTGGGCGTGGCATCTGAATCCAACCCGTCTTCTTCAAACTCATCCATAAACTCAGACAGCACCTCAACCGACTCTGAGTCTGAATATGCTGACATTACAGGCATATTACCCTCATCCCTATACCTTCATCCATGATACAGCGGTCACCTCCGTTCTCAAAGCCTATCTCATGGAACTTAACAATGTTCCTCCACCTACCACAAACATTCACCATACCTCCATTGGACCATCACACACCCTTGAAATAATTCCAAAAACACAAGGACTCATGATCAGTGTGTATAACAAACTCTTTAGGTAGAAGATAGTGTAGGATAGTGTATAATCCTCCAATGCTCTCACCAATGAATACATCTCCTTGTCATAGGTAGGATAGTTTAGGGTTGCTCCGCTCAATTCCTTCTTGCATCAAAACAGCTCCTGAAGCATCACACTCAATTTCTAAAGTTTTAGTAAAATCAAGTAAAGCAAGAAATGGTACAGAAACTAATTTCTCTTTGATTAGATTAAATGCCCTATCTTGTTCACTACCCCACTTAAATCCCACATATTTCTTCACAATTTCAGTTAATGGTGCAGCAAGGGTGCTAAAATCTTTTCACAAATCTTCTATAAAAACTAGCCAAACCATGAAAACTTCTTACCTCACTTACATTTAGGTGTAGGCCACTCTTTAATAGCCTTTACCTTCTCTTCATCAACCTCAATTCCTTTAGCACTTACAACATAATCAAGAAAAACAATCTGATTTGTACAAAAGGAACACTTCTTCAAATTAGCATACAACTTTTCCTTCTTTAAAACAGTCAATACATTTTGCAAATGTTCAACGTGTTCATCTAAGCCTTTGCTATAGATCAAAATATCATCAAAATAGACAACCAAAAACTTACCAATAAAAGCACACAAAACATGATTCATTAACCTTATAAAAGTGCTAGGTACATTAGATAACCCAAATGGCATCACTAACCACTCATATAAACCATATTTTGTTTTAAAGGCAATTTTCCACTCATCTCCCTGTCTAATCCTAATTTGATGATATCCACTTTTAAGATCAATTTTACCAAACACACAAGAACCATGCAATTCATCAAGCATGTCATCAAGTCTAGGGATTGGATGTCTATACTTTATATTGATTTTATTGATTGCACGACAGTCAACACAAATCCTCCATGTTCCATCCTTTTTGGGCACTAGTAAAACTGGTACTGCACATGGACTTATGCTCTCCCTCACATATCCCTTTGCCAAGAGTTCTTCAACTTGCCTTGGAAGCTCCTTTGTCTCCTCGGGGTTACTTCTATATGCGGGTCTATTAGGAATGGTAAATAGGTGGCAAACCATTAGGGACTTCATTTGGAAACACATCATCAAAGTCCTGGAAAAGAGTCACAATAGCACTAGGCAAAGAAAAGTTAAGCTCATTTGTATGTAAACAAGCCTCTTTGCACAAAAGTACAATGATAAGCTATTTTGAAAAGAAAGCTCTCTTAACCTCGCTCTCTTTTGCAAACAAATTGACTTGCTGCCTCTCTTTTCTCTTAACAATATTTTTTTCTATCTTTCCACTTACTTTTCTCTCAATCTCTATTTCTTTTGTACTCTCATTTTCTTTTTTTTGTATCACTCTCTTTTTGTATTGACATTTGATCCTCATACACTTGTCTAGGTGTTAATGGTACAAGAGTGATTGCTTTTTATTCATTACAAAAGAATATCTATTTAAGTAACCATCACGTGTCACACGCCTATCATATTGCCAAGGTCGCCCCAAAAGAATGTGTCCAGCATGCATGGGTACTACATCACATAGAACTTCATCCTTGTATCTCCCAATAGAGAATGAAACCAGCACTTGTTTATTTACTTTAACTTCCCTACAATTATTCAACCATTGTAACTAAACTAGTGCTAGCTACATTAGTACAACTTCCACCATCAATTATCATACTACATACCTTATATTTGATGTGGCATCTAGTATGAAATATGTTATCACGTTGTACCTATGCATTCTCTTTTACTTGCATGTTGAGAGCACGCCTAGCAACCATCAATTTACCATCAAGAAGATATTCTACACCATCATTAGCATCCTCCAAAGGTGGCATAGAATCATCATCTGATTCACTCGCGGTTTCCACATCACCATCATCCCTCAAGATCATTGCTCTCTTATTTGGGCATTGAGATGCAATATGACCTGTCCCCAAACATTTAAAACACTAAATATCTCTATTTCTAGAGTGTTGGGAATCATATTTACCTTTGCTTTGGTTGCCTCCCTCTTTATGATCCTTGAATGGATCAATCTTAGGCTTTAAAACAACCTTTTCATCTTTGCTCCATTTTGACTTCCATGAGGAACATGAGAACCATCAAGAGAATACCATTAAACTATTAGATGAAAGGGTTGTTTAAGTGATTAGAACCATCAAGATGCAGGTGTCATTTACCCTATTTATGATAGTTCATGGGTCGGTCCTATGCAAGTTGAGTTAATACCCACTAGACTCACTATTAGGTGGCACGTATGCATTGATTAATAAAAAATTGAACTCTGTCACATTTATTGAATAAATGCTTGATAGATTAACAAGTCATGAATTTTATTACTTTTTAGATAGCTACTTAACATATAACCAAATTCCCATAGCGCCGAAGGACCAAGAGAAAATCACTTTTAAGGCACTTTTACATATAGGAGAATGTCATTTGGATTATGCAATGCACTTGTCATATTTCAATGATGCATGTTAAGTATTTTTTCTGGATAACTTTTTTTTTTGGGGATTCATTTGATCCCTATTTGTATCATCTAACACTAATTCTGCAGAGATTTATAAAGAAGAATTTGGTCTTGAACTAGGAGAAGTACCATTTTACGGTAAAATAAGGTATTGTTTTAAGTCACATCATTTCGAATAAAGGTATTGAGGTTGGCAAAACCAAGGTGGTTCTCATTTCCAATCTTCCTCCACTTAAAATAGTCAAAGAAGTAAGATCTTTCCTTAGGCCTGCTGCTTTTTATAAACGTTTCATTAAAGATTTTAGCAAGATTTCTAGACTCTTATGCAATGTTTCTTGCTAAGGATGTACCCTTGGACTTTGATGATTCATGTCTTGAGGTATTTGAAAAATTAAAGTAGTTGTTGACCTAATCACCCGTCATTCAGCCTCTAAACTGGAACTTATCTTTTGAGCTCGTGTATGATGCATCTGATTATGCAATAGGAGTAGTATTAGGCCAAAAAGTTGATCAAATTGCCTATGTCATTTACTACGCTAGAGTGACATTGAATGATGCACAATTGAATTACTCAACTACTAAAAAAGAATGCTAGCAATAGTGTTTTCATTAGAAAAATTTTGATCTTATCTCTTAGGATGTAAACTAATTGTGTTCATAGATTAGACTGCTCTTAAATAAATTCTTTCAAAGAAACATGCAAAGGCCAGACTAATTCGACCTTAAGTTCAAAGATAAGAAAGGCACAAAAAATGTGGTGGCAAATCATTTCCCTCACCTCAATTTTGACACAATTACAAAACCATTACCATTAAATGAATTATTTCCAGATGAACAATTAATTAATGAGTGTAGAAGTGCTACCACGATATGCTAATATAATTAATTATCTTGTTACAATTCAATTTCCCATTGACCAAAGCAGGACAAAACTAATTTTTTTGTGAAAATAAGGAATTTCTCTGGGGATGATCCTTATCTATTCAAGTATTGATAGATGATGTGTCCCAGAGAGCGAATTTCGAAACAACTTCATTCTGCCATGAACAAGCTTGTCAAGGTCATTTTAGTGCCAAAAAAGGCTACTAAAGTTTTAGAATGTGGTTTTTATTAGCTAACTTTATTTCGAGATACTTACACATTTTGTTCTCCATGTGATAGGTGTCAGTGTATAGAACTCGAGCATCATGCATATTAGGCCATCAAGAAATTCAAATTTATCATGCAACAAGCTAGTTTAGAAAAAAAGATTACAGCTGGCAGAACTTGAAAAAATTCATAATGATACATATGAAAATGTCAAGATGTACACTAGGTCAGAAACTACTTTTATTCCCAGGTAAATTATGCTCTCGATCAGTAAAATTAAAGACCCAAAGAATATTGTTACTAAATATTAAAGTCATATCTAGAGTACCAACCACATGAAGAAGAAACCGAATAAATTTGGGTGATCCACCAAATCTAGACTAAGACTTTTTCCCTTTTTTTTTTTGGTGACTTAACTCTTTGTCATTTTGTTTTACTATTCCTTTGTTGATTGAAATTATTTGTTTCCTGCTTAAGTGTGTTTGTTTAATAGTTGTATTCTCTATCATCACTTGTACTATACGTCATGAGTACCTCAATGAGAAAAATCCTCTCCAACCACTTTTGGGAACTTTTACGAGTGAAGTATCACTAAGCAGCCTACTCTAAATTTGTAAATCACATCCTATTTGGGATCTATGACCACTAACATTAGTATCCCATTTTAAAACTAGAATAACAACTTAGAGAAATAGAAGGTGATATCTACGAAATCCATCCAATTAGAGCATGAAGTAAATTCAATAAAGGGATAATGGTGAGTTAACATCCCGCTTTTTATATTGTGTGCTTTTTTCTTTTGTTGTTTGCCCACTTGTGTGTCTTATTTTTTTCTACATTAGTTATTTTATTTGGTATATTGTCATTTATTAACTCGATTAAATGGCAGATATAATACTCCATAACTATTGCAATCGCTTCTATTAGTTTCCCATAGTGACTGATAGAAACGCAATTCTTGCAATGTTTCACAAGCGATTTTTCTCTCCCCCTCAAAATGCACTCCTTAAAATCTACAAAGGTTGGTCCGAACACTTGTGATTGCTCATGAGAAAGAACATCCTTCTTGACATCCATTGGTTTATTAAATCCAAAGTACGATTGGCAAAAGAGTTACGTCCCAAATTTGTTGCATATATGCCTGGTTGCAAGAAAAGAAACTATTCAAGAAAATGAAGAGCTAGATAATTCCAAGTTTCTTGTCTTAAGTGTGCTCGAAGAAACTACAATAGACATCCTTGTAAATCTTTCCTCGAACAAACGGGAAAGATAAGATTCAATTTACTACGGATGGCTTGAATAAAGAGTCATTGGATGAAATCTTTTTTACTCTTCAAAATGGATACGTATAGTGTGCAATTTCCTAGTTATGGCCATTATTCCAAAAAGAGCATGAACGATATAGTCTCAAAAATCTAACTATAAACGGTTTGTCAGTTTATAGAAGGCATTCAAACTGTTTCTAGACATAAAACAAAGATGTGAGGTACAATCATAACTACTAGTACATATCATTTTGTTTTACTATTCTTTTATCATTTGTATTACTGCTTTTAATGGTGTGATTTTACTTATTGTTTGTTTTCTTCGCTATTTACTTTTGACTTTTGAGCAATGAACTTCATGCATCATTTGACACACTACCCTATTTATAGCTATGTATAATTATGTCTGTGTCATGACCCAACCCAGATCTCCTAAGATATTGTCCACTTTAAGCTTTAATAAGGCACGATTTTATTTCTAAGGTGCCCATACACTCCAAAATGTTTCTCACCAATTAGGATGTGGATCACCCCTTATAAACCCAACATCTCTTGTGCTTTGTCGATGTGATATTCATCTAGGGTGTTACATACACCCTCTCAGGGACTCAGTATCCTCGTTGAGATTTGCCCGATCATCGCTAAAGACGACACAAGGAACTACAGGCACCCCAGGAAAAAAACCGTGCTAGCCTTATTAAGGCCTAAAGCGAACAATATCTTGCCATGTCTGGGTTGGGTCATGACATTATGGTATCAGAGGGGCTCCGCTTGTCCTCTTGAGCGAAGGTGGGGTAAACCTCAGCGAGAATGCTAAGTCCCTAAGGGAGGGTGTATGTAACACCCTAGGCAAATCCCACATCAGCAAAGCACAGGAGAGATGCTGGGTTTATAAGGGGTGATCCACACCTTAATTGGCAAGATGCATTTTGGGGTGTATGGGCGCCCCAGGAACAAAACCGTGCGGGCCTTGTTAAGGCCCAAAACAGACAATATCTTGCTAGTCTGGGTTGGGTCATGACTAGGGGTGTTCGCAGATCGGATTTTACGGATTGGACATCAATCCATATCCGATCCATGATTTTGCGGATTATAATTTTTCAATCCGATCCAATCTATGTATTGAAAAAATTCAATTCAAATCCAATCCATACATTTGTGGATCGGATGCGGTTTTGACTCAATCCATATCTAATCCACCATTTTGCGCATTAGTTTTTGAATTAAAATTTTTTAGTTCTCTCCAACTAATGAAATAAAAAAAATCTAATATAAAAATAATTTTGCTACCAATTAAATTTAAAATTGAATAAAATTTAAATAAATTAATTGTTTAAATAAAGCTAAAATAATACATTTAAAGTTTCAAAATATAACACATCGAGACTAATTATTCAAATAAAGCTACAATAATACGTTCAAAGTTTCAAAATATAACACACCAAGCTTAATTGTTCAAATAAAGTTACAATAATACGTTAATATAACACCAAAATTAATTGTTCAAATAAAGCCACAATTAATTGAAATGACGAAGTTTTGGAAACCAAACACAGTATGATCCTTCACCAGGGCTGTTGCGCCTGTCGAAAAGTGGTGATTACGGAGTCGTCCACGATGGGAACCAAGAGAAGCCATACGGGTGGCGATCTTGAAGGTTGTGATAGTGAAATTGTTCAGCTGGAACTAGTGAATGTGAAGTGGCTCAATGGACTTGGGAAAGAAGATGGCTTGCTCTCGCCGTAATCGCGCGGCCGATGTCCTTCAAATCCGTGTCGAGAGTGTATCCAACCATTATTGAATGTTGCTAGTGTGTGTAACAGCGGGGAAGCTTAGGGTTTTTTGTTTGCAAATTGTTTGTGACTTGGTGTCATGTTACTTTGCTTTTGGGTGACTTTGCGAATTGTTGGTGACTTGGGGTTATGTTACTTTGCTTTTGCTAGTGTGTGTGACTTTGCTTTTATTTTGTTTTACAATTTTTACAAGTTATATTTGTATATTTGATTATTTAATTATTTTTCATTTTATATTATTATTAGGTAATGGCTAAGATATGTTATGGTGCTTATGTAACTATGTAATGTCACATTTATAATTTTTTAATTAAATTTATAATAATTTTTTAATTATATATATATATAATTAAAAAAAATTTGTGCGGATTCACAGATTTCTATGAATTTACAGAAGTAAATCCATATCCAATCCATCGACTGCGGATTTTTAAATTTTCAATTCATATCCAATCCACCAATCTGCGGATCAGATTTATACGGATCGGATTGAGAGGATCATATTGGATTCTGAACACCCCTAGTCATGACATTATGCTATCAGAGCGGCTCCACGTGTCCTCCTGAGCGGTGATGGAGCAAACCTCAGTGAGGACGCTGAGTCCCCAAGGGGGGGTGTATGTGACACCCCAGGCGAATCCAACATCGGCAAAGCACAGGAGAGATGCTGGGTTTATAAGGGGTGATCCACAGCTTAATTGCCAAAACGCGTTTTGGGGTGTATAGGCGCCCCAGGAACAAAATCATACGGGCCTTGTTAAGGCCCAAAGTGGACAATATCTTGCCACGTATGGGTTGGGGCCACATATGGGTTGGGGCCACATATGGGTTGGGTCATGACATGATATCATATTGAACAATTGTAGTAATCATTTAGACATATAAACATGTAAACAAACAATTAAATAATCAATATAAAGAACCATAAAATTGGAAAACAATAATCATTTTAAAATCTATTACATGAACAAGATAAAACTTATAGTGAGTTAAGTCACAACGTAATAACAATTTTCAATAAATAATCATTTAAGAAATCACTTAACAATGAAACATTTTGTTCATTCAATTGCTATCAAACAAATCACTTAGACATATAACTATTTTTTCAATAAATAATTTTGTTTAATAATTACTCATATCACATAGTCTCACTTGTGCTCTCGATGACTAGAGGTGGCAAAATGAATAAACCAGATTGTATTTGAATCAAACAATAAATAAATTGGGTCAAAATTCTATTGATTCAGATTTGATTTGTTTATTAAATGAATTGAAATCTCTAGATTCAGATTCGATTGGTTTATTAAATGAATCGAAATCTCTAGATTCAGATTTGATTGGTTTATTAAACGAATCCTTAGTATGATTCACATAATTCATTTAATAGAATCAATAAAAAGAATCAAATCTGGATTCATTTACAATTCGTTTATCCTAGAATGAATTGAAAGGGAATTCATTTACAAAAAAATCATAAATTTAACATCCTACAAAATACAAAGTTATTATCATTTATAATTACTATAAATTCACAGCCACTAATCTCAGCATAGCTGATATCTCTCTAGGAAAGATTTTCCAAATGGCAATGCTATGTCTCGACAAGATTTGTGAGAAAAAAGATTTTTTCAAAGATCTCATGGAAGACCAAAAATTCTTTTCTGAAGCCTGTAAAAAACCCTATCTCAGGATAGAGTGCAAAGATGAAAAGAAGTGTATCTGTCCGACCAGCAAGAAAAAATATTTCCAGAAACACTTCCATAGAAAATCATCCTCTAAAAAACCTCTCCGATATTTCAGAAAAAGGATGCTTCCCAGTACATAAAGAAAAAGCACAACCGTTGTTTCATTTGCAAGAAACGCGGTCACTTTGCTCGAAACTGTCCTCACAAATCTACCAAAGTTGTTTGTCTCATACAGTAACTTCAACATTCTTCCCTGTTAGCTGAGAATGAAGATGTTGAATCAAATTTTTCAGAACAGTCAGAACAAGATGATCAGACTACTTTCATTATCTTCTTATTCTGATGATATTTTAGTCATCTCTACAATTCAAACTGTCAACCATGTTTCAAACATTCATAGACCTTCTCTAAAAATGTCAATCCTTCCTTCCAAATTTCATAAACCTGTTCCTGTCATCGGGTTTATTGACACTGGTGCAGATACCAGTATGATTGATCCTTCTGTCCTTCCCTCTGATTGTTGGGAAAAACACTTGAAACTTTTCCGAACAGTTAATGGAGAAACTTTTAAAACCACTTTTCGAATTGCATAATTTGGAAAAAGATTGTAGCATCTAAACTTCCAGATAAAGATTTACTCATAGGTTTTGACATTCTTCATTTGGTTAAAAACCTATTCCTCACCAGTTCTGGAGTTCGCTACAAGCAAATATTATTGCCTTATACAGATACATTACGTCTGTATGCACTTTTCGAAACACCATCTCCATACAGTCACATTTCACATAAGCTCCTAGAGTTTTGTCCAGAAAACCATTCACAATTCGATCATCCTTCACCTCTTTGGAAAAATGAACACTTCTTCATTCACCTTCCTTTCAAACTCAACGAAGACATAAATCCCACAAAAACATCACACTTGGGTATGTCTCCTTCCGACCTCCTACTTGCTAAGCAAGAATGTTCTTAGTTGCTTCAGCAAGGTCTTATTGAACCTACTGATTCAGATTGGGCTTGTCAAGCCTTCTATATTGAAAAACGATTTGAATTAGTTTGTGGTAAAAAGCGGTTAGTTATTGATTACTAGCCACTTAATTCTTTCCTTAAAGATGATAAGTTTCCCCTTCCAAAAATCCAGACCCTGTTTGTCCATCTTCAAGGGGCTCGTATCTTCTCTAACTTGGTATTTCTGAAGCCTGTAAAAAACCCTATCTCAGGATAGAGTGCAAAGATGAAAAGAAGTGTATCTGTCCGACCAGCAAGAAAAAATATTTCCAGAAACACTTCCATAGAAAATCATCCTCTAAAAAACCTCTCCGATATTTCAGAAAAAGGATGCTTCCCAGTACATAAAGAAAAAGCACAACCGTTGTTTCATTTGCAAGAAACGCGGTCACTTTGCTCGAAACTGTCCTCACAAATCTACCAAAGTTGTTTGTCTCATACAGTAACTTCAACATTCTTCCCTGTTAGCTGAGAATGAAGATGTTGAATCAAATTTTTCAGAACAGTCAGAACAAGATGATCAGACTACTTTCATTATCTTCTTATTCTGATGATATTTTAGTCATCTCTACAATTCAAACTGTCAACCATGTTTCAAACATTCATAGACCTTCTCTAAAAATGTCAATCCTTCCTTCCAAATTTCATAAACCTGTTCCTGTCATCGGGTTTATTGACACTGGTGCAGATACCAGTATGATTGATCCTTCTGTCCTTCCCTCTGATTGTTGGGAAAAACACTTGAAACTTTTCCGAACAGTTAATGGAGAAACTTTTAAAACCACTTTTCGAATTGCATAATTTGGAAAAAGATTGTAGCATCTAAACTTCCAGATAAAGATTTACTCATAGGTTTTGACATTCTTCATTTGGTTAAAAACCTATTCCTCACCAGTTCTGGAGTTCGCTACAAGCAAATATTATTGCCTTATACAGATACATTACGTCTGTATGCACTTTTCGAAACACCATCTCCATACAGTCACATTTCACATAAGCTCCTAGAGTTTTGTCCAGAAAACCATTCACAATTCGATCATCCTTCACCTCTTTGGAAAAATGAACACTTCTTCATTCACCTTCCTTTCAAACTCAACGAAGACATAAATCCCACAAAAACATCACACTTGGGTATGTCTCCTTCCGACCTCCTACTTGCTAAGCAAGAATGTTCTTAGTTGCTTCAGCAAGGTCTTATTGAACCTACTGATTCAGATTGGGCTTGTCAAGCCTTCTATATTGAAAAACGATTTGAATTAGTTTGTGGTAAAAAGCGGTTAGTTATTGATTACTAGCCACTTAATTCTTTCCTTAAAGATGATAAGTTTCCCCTTCCAAAAATCCAGACCCTGTTTGTCCATCTTCAAGGGGCTCGTATCTTCTCTAACTTGGTATTTCACCAGTTGACCGTCACAAAACTACCTTCTGCATTCCTGATGCCCATTATCAGTGGACTGTTATGCCTTTTGGTCTTAAAGTTGCTCCTTCATTATTTCATAAAGCCATGACAAAAATCTTCAGTCCTATCCTTCATCATGCTTTGATATACATTGATTATATCTTATTATTTTCCTCTGACCATGAGAGCCACCAGAAGCTCCTTTTGGATTTCTTTCATATTGTGCAGGAACACAGAATCATGCTTTCTGAAAAGAAAAGCAGCATAGCAAAAGAATCAGTTGACTTTCTTGGCATGGTGATTAAAGATGGCCTTTATCAACCTGGTCCACACATTGCAACTGAATTATTAAAGTTTTCAGACACACATCTCAATAAAAAGGATTGGACAGGGCCCCTATCACTTTTCTAAAAGCAAAGACATAATTACAAGTGACAAGCTGGTGGAAAAGTAAAAGCAATAAAGACAAAATAAAGCATGACTCATGCTTTAATTATTACTAACTTTTAAAAAGTAAATGATGCCAAATTGCATGAATCACGGAGATGAGAGATTCATGTAGTCTTCATCAGATGAGCTGTCGGTCTTCTCTTTATCTTTTGAAGAAAGGACTTTGAGTGATGGACATGGAGTTTCTAGTGGATGTTGATGGTTTGGGCGACAGGGTGGCCAAGGGCAAAATATTTTGCGCCAAGAAGAGGATGGGTGTTCCTTGGAGCTGGTTGGTGTGCCAGAACTGGCTTTATTTGTTGGATCATCTGAGACATGTGTTGGTGGAGTTTGTTGGAGGTTTTGAAGATGTTGACTTAATGGCAAGAATGCTTCCCATGGGTCTTGTGCATCTTAGTATAGAAAATCAGGGAAGTTTGGTTATTCTTCCTTGATGATAATACCCGTGGATTTAGGTTTTGAAATTACTGAAGGAGTGGGGATCATGATGATATCATGCTGTGGACTGAGGGAGGTGTGAAAAATGTCTCTGTGTGGAGCAGGTTGGTGGTTTAATGGTATAGAGGTCCTTTTGAACTTTATAACTGCTGAATATTTAATGGTATAGAGGTCGATTTTGGAGGTTATGTGTTTAGAGCATGACGATGCAAGATCATCCTTTGGCCCCGTTTCAGACTTATAACTGCTGAATATTTAGGCTGCATCCATTAGTTTCCAGCCGATATACACTTATCCACCAAATACCAAATCCGAAATTCATTTAGTGAAAAGAGTTTTTCACGATACCACCCGAAAACACGGCACGCATGGCCTTTAAAAAGGGTGAACGTTGTGAGAAAACAATTTTGCTGGATAAAAATCGGTTTTGGGGGATAAAACAGGACCTTTCTGATGCACAGGATCCTCAAGCGAGGCAAGTGCAGAGCATACTCAGATTTGAAATGGAGGTGAGCGTATCATTTATAATTCAACTAAAATCTTTGATTCCTAGAAGAGAGAGAGAGGTTTTAGGGAAACATCATTGTGAAACTTAAGCTTTTATTTTCGAAAATTGGCTCCCTTACAACTGAGACCAAAGGTGCTTTATATAGGGGATCATTGAGAACAGGACCTCTCGAATGATCATGACACGTAGCACACCTTGTTGGAAAGTAAGCCAATCATGACTTTTACAAAAGACAAGCACGAAAGTAAAGCATACTTACATGGACTCTTGACAAAAGTCAAGTATACCGACATAGACTCGTAATAAAGGGAAAGCATGCCGACAGAGACTTTTATTAAAACAAAGCATGCCTAGAAAGGCTAAAAATAAAGCAGACCGACATAGACTTTGAACACATTGTTGCATGAAAAGTGGAGGGAAAGCGACAAAGTGATATTATGGTGTGGACGGATAACTCCTTGGTGACACGTCTCCTGTGTCTTTTTCATATTGTCGCTTGTGTCGACGTCGTTGTCGCTTGTCAAGATACTCCTCGGCTTGTAGAAACTTTTCTTCATCAGCTTCAGATATGGGCTGTAAAGAAGAATGGGGAGTATCAGCAGGGAGGAGAGACTGAAAGTCTTCCCATGGGTCCTGAGCGTCTTGGAATAAGACATTTGTGTAGTCAGGACGTTGTTCCATAACAAGAATGCCCTTAGGACTTGAACTTGAACCTGGAGTACAGCCTTGTGTTTTTGGGATGATTTCAAGGGTGTGTGATGGTCCAATGGAGGTGTGGTGAATATTTGTAGCAGGTGGAGGAACATTGTTGAGTTCCATGAGATAGGCTTTGAGGGCTGAAGTAACTGTGGTATCATGGATGAAGGTATATGGATGAGAGTAAGTTTTCCATTCATATGCCATGTCCTGTGTCCAGTAATCTCTTGTTTCCGGATGTTGAAAATATGGCCTGTGGACAATGAAAGCTGTGGTCCACATGTTGGCTTCTTGTTCAGGCATTTTGTCTAGGCCATGAAAGGTAAACAATTGTTGGAGTTGCTGGCGCCACCAAGTGAGGGGAGAATACCATTCAAAGAGAGTCCATAAGAGGTCTGGGGAGAACTTTGGAGTGGTAAGGTGAGTCAGGACTGGTTTAATGGGAAAAACTAGCTTTGTAGCATACAAGGTGGTGAGACACCACATGTACCAAAGCTCATCCTCGGAGATTGTGAGGGAGGACAGAGTGAGACCTGTGAGAAATAAGTGTTCCATGCAAAGGTTAGGAAATCGGTCAGGGTTTTTAGTTTGGACATTAACGAAATACCGATAGAGAAACTTCTTTGCAAAATCTTGTAATTGAGAGGCTGATTGGAAAGAAATGTTCATGGGGAAATTTCTCTGGTGAAGAGCCTTGAAGGGAAGTTGGCGATTCATGGCTATAACTGGAATGGTGTGAATTGAAGAGATGAGGGCAGGTTTATTTATAGATGGATGGGTGAGGAAGTCTGGAATGAGATTTTGGTTGCCTTTGATATGTTGAACAATGAAATCATACTTAGCAAACCAAGTTTTGAGGCTGAGTAATTGCTTGTCAGGTAGCAATTTGTTCTTGAAGTCAAAGATTCGGGGAAAAGAAGAATTATCCATGTTGATGAGGAATTTGTGGCTGATGAGATGAAATTCAAACTTTTTAATCCCATATTTGACTGCGAGAATTTCTTTGTAGATCACATGGTAGTTCTTTTCAGAGTCTTTGAATTGGCCGCTTGCATGTGCACAGAAATGACACACGCCATTAATGTCTTCAAGAAGAATGGCACTCCAATAATCATCACTGGCATCAGTCTGGAGGATGCGTTGTCCAGTTGTGGGAATTCGGAGAGGAGGAGGTGATTGAGCGATCACCTTTAGTTGCTTGACAGCTTCTGTCTAAGCTGGGCCCCATGGAGGGCACTGCTTTTTGAGCATGCGGGACAGTTGGCTGGTGTGAACCGCAACTTTGGGGATAAAGTCACGGACATAGTTGACAATCCCAAGAAATTGTTGTATCTGCTTTCGATTGAGATTTGTGTCCGGAAACTTTAATAATTCAACTGCAATGTGGGGACCAGGCTGATACTGGCCATCTTTAATCACCATTCCAAGAAAGTCAATAGATTCCTTGCCTATGCTGCTTTTCTTTTCAGAAAGCATGATGCCATGTGCCTGCACAATATGAAAGAAATCCAAAAGGAGCTTCTGGTGGCTCTCATGGTCAGAGGAAAACAACAAAATATCATCAATGTAGACCAATGCATTATGGAGAATAGGGCTGAAGATTTTTGTCATGGCTTTTTGAAATAAGGAAGGAGCGACTTTGAGACCAAAAGGCATGACTGTCCATTGGTAATGGGCATCAGGGATGCAGAAGGCAGTTTTGTGACGATCACTTGGTGAAATACCAAGTTGCCAAAAACCAGCTTTTAAATCAAACTTAGAGAAGATACGGGCCCCTTGGAGATGGACAAACAAGGTTTGAATTTTTGGAAGGGGAAACTTATCATCTTTTAGAAAGGAATTAAGTGGCTGGTAGTCAATCACTAATCTCTTTTTTCCACGAACTAATTCAGATCGTTTTTCAACATAAAAGGCTTGACAAGCCCAATCTGAATCAGTAGACTCAATAAGACCTTGTTGAAGTAATTGAGAACATTCTTGTTTAGCAAGCAAGAGGTCTGAAGGAGACATACCCGGGTGTGAGGCTTTGGTGGGGTTGATGTCTTCGTTGAGTTTGAAAGGAAGGTGAATGAAAAATTGTTCATTTTTCCAAAGAGGTGAAGGATGATGGAATTGGGAATGGTTTTCGGGACAATAGTCTAAGAACTTTTGTGAGATGTGACTATATGGAGATGGTGTTTCAGAGAGTGTATACAGACGTAGGGTATCTGTATAAGGCATGAACATCTGTTTGTAGCGAACTCCAGAAATAGTGAGGAATAGGTTTTTAACTAGATGAAGAATGTCAAAACCTATGAGCAAATCTTTATCAGGGAGTTTGGAAGCTACAATCTTTTTCCAAATTATGCAATTCGGAAAGAATTGAATACCAATGGGTTTTTTGGTAATCAAGGTGGTTTCAAAGGTTTCACCATTAACTGCCCTGAAAAGCTTAGAGTGAGGTTCCCAATAATTTGATGGAAGGACAGAAGGATCAATCATACTAGTATCTGCACCAGTGTCAATAAACCCAATAACAGGAACAGGTTTATGGAATTTGGAAGGAAGAATGGACATCTTGAGAGAAGGACGAGGGATTGTGGAAACATGATTAACAGTCTGAACGGTGGAGATGACTGAAATATCTTCAGAGTCAGAAGATTCGGCAATGAGGAAGGCAGTTTGGTCATCTTGTATGGATTGTTCGGAAAAATTGGATTCAACATCCTCATTCTCAGATAACAAGGAAGAATGTTCAAGATGTTGGATAAGACGAACAGCTTTGGCTGATTTGTTGGGACAATTGCGGGCAAAGTGACCGCGTTTCTTGCAAATGAAACAACGGTTGGATTTTTTCTTTCGGTATTGAGAAACATCTTTCTTTTGGAAATACCGGAAAGGTTTTTTGGAGGAGGATTTTTTGTGGAAGTGTTTCTGAAAGTGTTTTTTCTTTTTGGGTGAGCAAGTACACTTCTTGTCATCTTTACACTCAATTTTGAGGTGAGGTTTTCGACAAGCTTCAGAGAAGGGTTTTTTGTCTTCCATGAGATCTTTGAAGAATTCTTTCTATTCACAGATCTTATCAAGAGATAACAAGGCCATTTGGAAAATCTTTCCCAGAGAGATATCAGCTATGCTCATATTTGTGGCTGTGAGTTTTCTTTGAAGATCAGGTTGGAGTTCAGAAGGAAGAGAGGCAATGAAGACATGTTTAAGAGATGGTTCATTGAACCCATTGCGCTTGTAGAAGAGAATACTCATTCTTTTGTAATGAGCATCCAAAAGATGTTTTTTAAGAGAGCAGCATTTCATCTGGTGGTACTCTTTTCTGTCAGCTTCAGTGGAAGCAGTCTTTTCACCGAGGAATTGTTCATGAATAATATTAAGGCCCGTACCAACTGGAGCTTCCATGAATTGGAGTTGTCTGTATTCGCCTAAGCTTTCTAGCCAGTCACGCAAAGAACCCGTGAAACGGGCCATGAATTCACGAAGAACGGATTGAGATTGAGCATTGGGCTTGGTACTTTGGAGATCAATCCAAGCAGCAAATTCTTGAAGTCGAGCTGCCCATTTGTGACGGGGAATGTCATCAAATGTAAACCAAGATGCTGAAGATGGTTTGGTTGAATGTTCATGGACTGGTGGTGGTACTGAGTCTATTTGAGAAGCTTGGTCAGAAGGGTTGTCCTCAACAATGGGTGTTGAAGTAGAGCCACTTGGATCTGCTGTTTCAGTGGCCATTAATATGCCTGTAATGTCAGCATATTCAGACTCAGAATCAGTGGAGGTATTGGATGAGTCATAGGAGGAGGAAGACGAAGTTGGTGGTTCAGGCTCAGAAGAGTCAGAGAAATCTGAAGGTTGAGACTGGACAATATGATAATGATATTGATCCATTGGGCTTTTATCTTTTCTAGGATGGGCTTGTGGTGGTTCTTCTGGAGGGATGGTGGAAGTAGAGGGAGAGGTTGTGACCGTAGGACGTGGTTCGGAGATTTTAACGTTAAAACGTGGTTTTTTGGGTGAAGATAGTTGTGGAGTTGGATGAAGGTGAGAGAAATCAAACGGCTGATTATAAATAGGTTGTGGAGGTCGAGATGGTGTATAGAAAGGTACAAAGGAGTCAAAGATTGGAGGTGATACTGGTGTAGGTTGAGATTGGGTGAAAAGAGAAGGTCGAATCTTTTCAGCATCAATTCTGGATAATTCAGCTTTGAGTTTTCGGATCTCGGCTTCTTTTTGATTAAACTCTGGACCCCAGATATGATTGGAAATCATTCGTCTGAGATCGGTGTCTAAGTCAGAAATTCGGTCTTGGAGATGGATATACATCTGATCTAAACGACTGCTGATGGAATCAACTTTGGTTTCAGTCTGGGAGACTTGAGTGGCAACACGGTCAATTTTCTTACCGAATGGTTTTGAGCATTGGCATTTTTGGTTTGCCAATTCAAGACAGCTTCATATTGTTTTGGTTCTTCAGGTTGCCCAGAGGTTGTAACTGGAGATTGGACAAAAGGTTTTGAGGTAACACGGGTTTGTGGATCTGTTTGTTTTTCAAGAGGAGGAAAGGACTCTTCATAGGAGTGACTTGAAAACATAAGACAAGACCTGATTGGGTGAATAGGAGGTTTTGGATCCGGTGGAGGTTGTGGAGGAAAGGAGTTGCAAAATGGTGGAGGATAAGAAGATTTTTTCTTTTTCTTTTTCGTTCTTCGCATGACTTCCAATTCTTCATCAACATCCGTATCATCCAAACAAGGACAATCTGGATTGCACATATGGGCTTCAGGAACATCCCATAAGAAATGACCATTAAGTTTACCAGGATATACTGGATACCCTTCGGATGAAAAACCATGAATAGGAAGATTCTTTTCTTGACCAGTTTGAACTGCCGTAATCATAGCAGTATAAGAGATCTGTGGACTGTTGGAAATGGGTTGAGTGTCAGGAGTTTGAAAAGACAGTTGAACTTGGCCATTTGGACGTCTGGTAAATGTAGCTTCTGTGGTTTGAACTGGTTCAGAATTTTGGTGAAAGTGCTCATAGTTGGTGAGCCATTCAAGAGGCATAAGTTTGAGCAGATCTTGTTTTGGAATTTGTTTGGGAATTTGGACGATAGTTGGGATTGTGTCTGTATCTGCCAATATCATCAAAGCGCCTGAAGTTGTGTATGGTGTAGGGAGATCTAGTGCATGATTTTGTAGTCGATACACTATTTGGTGATGCAGGGTTGCAATCTTGGATGTGGGTGTTTGTTCTGCTCCTTGAAGCTGGATCTGGACTTTAAGGGTTGTTGGAAGATTGGGATCCTCAAGAGAAAAGTTGAAATTGGGGTAAAAGGTTAAGAGGACACTGCCAGCATGAAGTGTTGTCAAAACAGTTCCTATAACTGCATGTTGGTACTCCTTGAACCTGGTATCTAGGAGAGCAATCCTAGCTGTAACAGGTAAGCCTTTTCGACCATGAAGAGTGAGAATTAATCGTACACCACCAAGATGGAGGTGTGTGTAGCCTTCTCGTTTCCAGTTGGCGACGAGATCGGAAGGGATTTCCATGGTGACATATTGTTCACTCTAAGAGGCTTGTAAAGCACACTGATCCAGTCTAGAAGACTGAATATACTCTTTTGGGAGTGGTCTTTTAGTGGAGATGAGAGTGCAAATACTTCTAGTGAAAGAAGACTTCTGTTTGTAGAGGTTGTAAGGACTCATGAGGGGAAACTGGGACTCAGTGACTTGAGCAGATTCTGGAATATAGGAAAATTCAACAAGATTCTCGATTTTGGAGGTTATGTGTTTAGAGCATGATTTAGGGAGAGAGAGAGTAGAGGAAAGAGAAATAGATGTGAACATTTTTGCTTCTGATGCTGGCATACGTTCCAAGTTATGAAATTGTGACAATTGTTGAAGTTTCATTCTCCACCATGGAATTGAAGAAAACCATTCAAGAAGCGTCCAAATGAGTGAGGTTGATTTGTCTGGATTGAAAAAATGTTCTAAGGTGGCTGTTACTGGAACAATCAGTTTGGTGGCGTTGTTCTACCAAATCGATGCAGAACTGAATCTGCCTTAGAGACCATATCTGGCTTAGAATAGATCAATATCCCGCACGTTCTGGTTTCCAGCCGATATATCTCTGAGATCAAAACCTAAAACAAGTTCTTTTGAAGATTATAAAACCCAAAATAGACTTTCCTTAGTCTTTAAACAGGGTACCAAACCTTTTTAATAAATCATCATAAGTTTTCTGATGCACAGGATCCTTGCTTGAAGGCAAGTGCAGAGCATACTTCCTTAAGTTTTCAAAATGAACAAATTTAATTCTTTGATTTGTTTCTTTCGCTTAGAACTTCATTTGCAGAGAGAGAGAGAAGAGAATTTAGAAAGTCATAGCTTATGAGAACACACGAGTTTTATTATCTGATAACTCTGTGTGGCGGTGTCTGGTGGTTTAGTTGACAGAGGTAGTTGTGCAGGGTGGTTTGGATTTCATTGTCAATGATAGCTGGGTGTGGTGCAGTAAACCATTCATAGACTTGGTCTTGAGACCAGAAAATATTTGTATCTGGATGCTGGAAGTATGGCATATGGATGATAAATACTGAGGTAAACAGTTGTGCTTCTGAAGCAGGCATACGTTCAAGATTATAAACTTCTGACAGCTGCTGTAACTTCTTTCTCTACCATGGTATGGGGGAAAACCATTCAAGTAGTATCCAAAGGAGAGAAGTGGCTTTGTCGGGGTTGAGGAGATGTTCTAGAGTGGGAGTGATGGGTAGGATGAGCTTGGTTGCATAAAGAACAGTTAGGCACCACATGTACCATAACTCATCATAAGGACTGATAAGAGGGAAAGAGGATTCATTAATCTGGGCTGACTCCGGGATATAGGAATATTCAATAAGGTTTTCAATTTTGTTAGTGGTTTGTTTAGTGCAAGACTTTGGAAGAGATAAGGTTGAGGAAAGAGAAATATGAGTGGTGTTATTAGATGAAGTGGATGCCATGTTTGGAGGACTCTCTTTATCTTTTGAAGTCATAAAGTCAAATTTAAAGAAGATCTAAATCATACCGCTTTGGTCGGGGAAAAGCAGAATTTTGAAAATTATAAACTTTCAAAGAAATGTATGGCTTTGATACCAGAAATGAGCAGCAGAGAATACGTGGCGTTGTTATACCAGAACAACAATAGTTAAACTGTACTTTGGACCAGTAGTCTGCAAGTTTGGGTTTCCAGCCGATATACCTCTGAGATCAAAAACCTTGAAAACATTTTCATTTCAGGTTATATAACCTTAAAACAGACACTCCTTTGTCTTGAAACAGGGTACCAAACCAGATAAGAAAGTATCAAAAGTTTTTTGATGCACAGGATATCTTAAGTTTCAAAATGAACAGATTTATATCTTCCTTAGTTCCAATTTCAGAGCTTCATTGATAGAGAGAGAGAGAGAGAGAATTTAGAGACTCATAACTGAAGAAAACATCTTTTTTTATTTTCGATTCAGCTTATCTTACAAAGATAGGGGCTTCTCTTTTATAGAGAGGAGAAAGCCATCAAAGAGCATCTTGATAAGACAGGACCCTTATCAAGAAGAACATGCTGAAAGAAAAAGCAAACTTTTACAAAAGTAAAGGACATACGACAAACTTAACTTTAATTATTAAAGCATGAGTCACTATACTTTAATAATTACATACTAGCACACTCGAATTATTACAAATGACAAGCTTTACTTTAGAAAAGTTACGAAAAGCAAACTTTAATAAAACGACAAACTGATAGCTATGGGGACGAAAGATTCATGTAATCTTCATCAGAGGAGCTGTCTGTGTCGTCTTTTGTTATCTTTTACTTTGGATGCTTGCAAGTGGGACCGCATGGTGGCCATGGACAATGTTGTGCTTTTGGACAATTTGGAGGAAATGTCACCATTGTATGAGGTGGTAGAATAGTAGAGGGGCTTGCTTGTGATAGTGAAGGTTCTTCAAATTAAGATGGATCCTAGAGCTGTTGAAGATGCTGGCTTAAGGGTAGAAAAGCAGTCCAAGGGTCTTGAGCGTCTTGGAACAAGAAATCTGTGAAATCCGGTTTTTCTTCTTTGATGATGATGCCTATGGATTTTGGTTTTGAAATGGACAAAGGAGTGGGAATCATAATGATGTCATGTTGGGGACCTAAAGACGTATGGAATATGTTTTTATGTGGCTCAGGTTGATGATTGAGGTGGCAAAGGAAGTTTTGAAGATTTTTTGAAATATTATTGTCTTGGTCAAGAATTGCCGGATGTGGTGTGGTGAACCATTCAAACACTTGGTCTTGAGTCCAGGAAGCAGTGGTGTTTGGATGTTGGAAATATGGCCTGTGGATAATGAACACTGAGGTGAACATATTTGCCTCTGCTTCAGGCATTGGACAAAGGTTGTAAACCGTGGATAGTTGCTGTAACTTTTTTCTCCATTAGGGAGGTGGAGAGAACCATTCAAGAAGAGTCCAGGTTAAGGAAGTTGATTTTTCAGGATTCATGAGATGATTGAGGGTAGGCCTAACAGGGAGAATTAACTTGGTGGCGTAAAGAATAGTTAGGCACCAGATGTACCATAGCTCGTCTTTAGTCACATCTCTGGAAGGGTCAAGGTTAAGACTTGTGAGAAAAAAGTTTTATGGGTGGAAGGTTGAAAAAGAAAAGGAGTCTGCTAACATGTAGGCTTTCATAAAACATGGCTCTGCACTTGCCTCTTGTAAGGATCTTGTGCATTAGAAAACTTTTGATACTTTCTTATCTGGTTTAGTACCCTGTTTTAAGACAAAGGAGTGTCTATTTTAGGGTGAAATGAAAATGTTTTCAAGGTTTTTGATCTCAGAGGTATATCGGCTGGAAACCCGAACTTGCGGACTACTGGTCTAAAGTACAGTTTAACTGTTGTAGTTCTGGTATAACAATGCCACGTATTCTCTGCTGCTCAACTAAAGAGGGGGTGAATTGGATTTCTAAAACTTGTGAAATAATTAAAAACAAAATCAATGCAAATATCCAATAAACTCAAATAAAAATAATCAAATTAATGTCAACAATCAAAATATATAGAGAGAAGGGAAAAAGAATAGAACATGAGATTTTTACATGGTTCGGTAAACTCTGCCTACATTTACGCTTGCAAGCTCACCGAGCTTAAGGATTTCACTATCTAAGCCTTACACCTTAAGGCTTCGAAATCTTTAAAATTGACTTCCAAGGTGTCAATCAATCTTTACAAACTACGGTTCTCACAAACCTCTTATCCCAAGTGTTTCCACACTGTCAATCACTCAATTTGATGTTTAAGAATGAAAATTATAGAAATTTCTTTCACACAATAGATGTGTTTACAAATGAAAGCTCAATGTGTGTTTTGATGATAGAATCAACAAGTTCTAGGCACAAAAGAGAGATTTAATGCACAATAACAAGCTCAATGAGATTGTTGAATCAGATTGAATTTGAATATGATTGAGCTTTTTATAGTTGGGGAAGAAAACTAGTCGTTATTGACTTTTTGCACATAATCGGATCGTCGTTGGCCACTGTCAGACTGTCATCTTGACTTGAGCAAGTGACCATATCACTATTTTCAAAAAGTCAAATCACTTTTTTTTCCTATGATCTTCAAAAGAATTATCTGCAAAATAGACTCCTCTTTGAAAATTATCAATTAGTTGTTTTCTCATAATCGGTTCACTGTTATTTTCTAGAATAAAAAATTCCTCTCTGGAATATATTGGTTAGTCGTTTTCTCATAATCGGTTCACTGTTATTTTCCAGAATCAAAATTTCCTCTCTAGAAGATATCGATTAACTTTTTTCTCATAAACGGTTTTCTGTTATTTTTCAGAATCAAAAAGTCTTGTTTGGAAGATATCAATTATCCATTTTCTAGGAGGTTTATTCTTTGATTAAAGACTTCATCAATCTTAATCATTTTAATCTTGTTTGTTATCATCAAAATCATCATTATGGAAACATATAAACTAACACTTGTCTACGGTTGATAGTTTCAGAAGAGATTGATGATAGAATTTATATATTGATTATATATGCATGTTAGGTGGTGGCAAATGATCCTTTGACAAATGTTTTCATTATTATTATTTCTTTCTCCTTTAATTATAATTTCTATTTAATTATTATCTTTGTAGCTTTGGTTTCTTTATTTTGTTTAAAATCCCTTCGATCTATAGTTGGCATTTTTCTTTAGTTAGATTAATTTATATTTGTAGTTTTCATCATTATTATTATTATCATCATCATCATTATTATTTTATTTTAAGTTTTTGTTTTAGAGTTGATAGTAAATGCAACTACCTTAGTCTTTGTGGTATTGAGCCTTGCTCTATAGTAGTTGTTTATATTATTAGGAAGGTTTTAAATTTGATGCACCCTAATGACACTACCAAGATGCCCCCCTTTTATGAACTAGATTCAACTTTATCTATTCTCTCATTCATCTCATCAAACCTTAATTCCAAATGTTAAGAGTTTTGTTCCAAAGACTTGGTTCGGGAGTCTAAAGTCTATCTTTTCCTAAGCATCATTGGAAGTAGATTGTGTAACACTCCACTAAAATATTTATTTTAAGGATGTTTAAAACATTGTGCTTTTATAAATACAGATTTTAAAAAAATTAAACAACAAACAAAACTTTTTTACAAAAAGTAAAAGTCATACAAAAACTTCTTAGTATAAAAAACTTTATTATTACATAAAACTAAGATGCTTATTTATTATTGAAACAAAGTTGAGCCCATCATAAAATCCCAAGGTCTGTTATGCCCATATGCACTTCGTCTTGATTAGGACTTGGCGCCAGCTTGCCCTACTCATCGTTACCTGCAATGTAAGGACTTTATGAGCTATTGCCCAGTAAGATAACACTTGGATGCATGGATGATCATATTAAGTTTTTAAAAGAAACTTAGAACAATACAAAACAACTTTATTCGGGCCCTAGGTATGTTGCACTACAAGGTTGGCACTTTTACTCTTTAAACATTATGCCCTTGGGCCTCATTAGTTGATCTTTTGGGCGTTACGTATCACCATCCCGAAAAGATTTCTTTTTACTTAGCTTAGAGGGCTTGCCCTCATTAGAAACTTTGCCACCTAGTAGTACAACCACCTATTTTTCATAAATTCATTTTATGAAATGTCTTCTTCGTAATGTAATCCATGATATGCATGCATCCAATGCAACTTATGTCATAACATTTAAAGTTCCTAGATGCATAACAGAATAAACACACAACATTATTTAGGAACAATATTCTTTAATATAGGCGGCATAGCTAACCATAGCATAATTACACAATATTCTTTAATACAGGCGGCATATTAGGCAACAAAGCCGACCATAATATAATTAAGTATCGTAGATTAGGCGACATAGTCGACCATATGAGGATAAATAAGAAAATATCATAATATAGGCAGCATAACCGACCATATAAGAATTTAGATTATAACTAATCACATCATAATAGCCATCACAACATAAAGGAATGGTTAAAAATGAAGTTAAGTATAAAAAGGATTTTGTCCCTACATTGTAGTTGAAGTGTTACTTACCTCTTGACCTTAACTTTTCTAGACCTTTCTAAATTAAGGATTTCTCTACACTTGATATTATGACTTAGAATAGAAGAGAATGAAATTTCTAGGTTTGATTGAAAATGAAAGGGGGTAAGGGGTATTTATAGGATTTCTTAGGGCTAATGGATGGATAAGATTTTGCCACCATAAATCTTGATCAATGGTTGAGATTAACCTTCATAAATAACTTACTAAATTCTAAAATTCTTAACTTTTAGGTTTTATATCTCAGGGATTATAGGTATATCGGCTGGAAACCAGAACTTGCGGACGGTCCAAAGGATAGTCTAGCACTATCATAGTTCAAGTATAACAATGCCACGTACCTGTTTACCTAGTGGTATCAGAGCCAACTGCACTTTCCTAGAGGTGGTATCATGGTTTAGTTCTCAAGTATTCCTATTTAAAACCTGGAAGAAACTCTATCAAAAATGGCATCTTCTTCTTCTTCAACAGAAATGCCTTCATCAAACGAAATGGCTTCATCAAAATCCTCTCCTATTTCTCTCTCTTCTACTCTTTCTTTACCTCGTTCTTGTCAGAAACATGTAGCCTTAAAAATAGAAAATCTAGTTGAGTATTCATATATTCCTGGATCTACTCTGATTAACGAATCCCAGTTCCCTGTTGTGAGTCCTTATCATCTTTATAAACAAAAAACTTCCTTCACTCGAAGTATTCGAACCCTAATTTTCACAAAAAAGACCTTTTCCCAAAGAATACATCTAGTCCTCACGACTTGATCAGTGTACTTTTCAAGCTTCTCAAAGTGAGCAATATGTTACTATGGATATACTAACAGATCTCGTATCCAACTAGAAAAGAGAAGGGTATACACACCTCCATCTAGGTGGTGTCAGACTTATCCTCACCTTACATGGCAAAAAAGGCTTACTCGTCACAGCCAGAATTGCCCTCCTTGACACAAGATTCAAACAATATCAACATGTTGTTATTGGCACCGTGTTAACCACTCTCCATGCTGGCAGTGTCTTGCTAACATTCTACCTCAATTTCAACATGTCTCTAGAAGATCCCAACCTTCCAACAACACTGAAAGTCCAAATCCAACTTTAAGGAGCAGAACAAATATCCACGTCCAAAATAGACACACTACATCATCAAATAGTGTATCGATTGCAAAATCATGCACTAGATCTCCCAACTGCACAAACAACTAGTGATGCATTAATGATCCTTGCAGACAGATACAATTCCCACCATTATCCAAATTCCCAAACAAATTCAAAAGCAAGAGTTACTTCAACTCATGCCTTTGGAATGGCTTACTAATTATGAGCAATTCCATCAGAATTCAGAACATGTCCAAACGTCCCAAGCCATCTTCGAAAGAAGATCAGACGGACAAGTCAAGATGTCTTTTCGGACTCCTGACAACCCAAGCCAAGATCCCCCACGGCTCTCCTATACTGCTATGATTACTACAGTCTCAACTGGATAATAGTCAAATCTTCCAATTTATGGATTTTACTCAGAAGGGTATCCAGTATATCCTGACAAAGTCAACAGACACTTCTTATGGGATGTTCTAGAAGCCCATATGTGTAATCCAGATTGTCCCTGCTTGGATGACACAAATGATGAAGACTTTGAAGTCATGAGAAGAAGGCGGAGAAGAAAGAAAAAGCCTTCTATTCCTAAAACTCCGTGTCGGCCCTATTTCTCAGGACCTCCGGATGATCCATACTCATATCAACCTTCACCCATCTACAATAAAGCACTCAGGCATATTAAAAAAGAATCCTCATTTCAGCCTGTCCCTATCCAACCACAAATCAAGTCATGCTTGATGTTCTCATCTTCTAGCGAATAATTCTTGATGTTCTCATCTTCTAGCCAATCATACCAAGAATCCTTCCCTCCACTCGAATGGCACATAGACCCCTAGACCAAAGTTGTTTCTCAACCTTATGTCCAATCCCCAATCACAACTTCTGGAGCACCAGAAGCACCAAAGCAATATGAAGCAGTGCTGAATTGGCAAACCCAAAATGCTAATGCTCAGAATCAAGCTCTCCACCATCTTGAAAAAAGGATTGACAAAGTGGCATCACATGTGTCACAAACAAAAACAAAGGTGGACACCATTACTGCCTGGCTTAAACAAATTTATTCAAACCTCCAGAACAGAATCTCTTAACTAGATTCAAATAGGCTTTGAGAGTGGAGATGATTTTAAGATCATAGTCAAGAGGGAAAGGATGAGGGAATGTTTTCCATTCATACGCCATGTCCTGTGTTCAGTAGTCTTTTGTTTCAGGATGTTGGAAATATGGCCTGTGAACTATGAATACCGAAGTAAACATATCTGCTTATTGATCTAGAATTCTATCTAACTGATGAAAGTTAGATAAATTTTGTAGTTGCTTACGCCACCAAGTGAGTGGTGAAAACCATTCAAGGAGTGTCCAAAGAAGTGTGGGTGCATGTTCTGGTGTGGAGATATGCTTAAGGGTTGGTAGGACAGGAAGGATAAGTTTTGTAGCAAACAGGACTGTGAACCACCACAAGTACCATAACTCATCTTCGGAGATGGTGAGGCTGGGAACAATGGTGAAGCTGGTGAGGAACAGGTGTTCTAAACATAAAGAGGGAAACCTTTCTGGTTTGGTTCTGTGAACATTCATGATATACCTATAAAGGAATTTCTTTGCAAAGGCTTGGATTTGGAAGGCTGATCAGAAAGTGAGGTTTAGAGGAAAAGCTTTTTGAGTGAGAGCTTTGAAGGGAAATGATTGATACATGGCTATAATTGGGATGGTTTTGATGGAAGAGATGAGAACAAGGCTTTTTATAGATAGTCGGGTGAGGAAATCAGGGATAAGATTTGTATCACCTTTAATGTGTTGGACTGAGAAATCATACTTTGCAAACCATGTCTTTAAGTTGAGTAATTGCTTGTCAGGATGCAATTTGTTCTTGAAGTCAAAGATCTTTGGGAAAGAACTGTTGTCCATGCGGATAAAGAAATTGTGGCTGACGAGATGAAATTCAAATTTCTTGATTCCATATTTTACCACAAGAATTTCCTTGTAAATCATGTGGTAATTCTTTGCTGAATCTTTGAACTGTCCACTTGCATGAGCGCAATAGGACTCTGAGTCACCTATCTTTTCTAGAAGGATGGCACTCCAAAAATTATCACTGACATCTGTCTGGAGGATGCGCTGGCCCGTTGTGGGAATTCTGAGTGGAGGAGGTGACTGGGCTATCTTTTCTAAGTGCTTGACAGCTTCTGTCTGAGCTTGACCCCATGGTGGAGCGTGCTTTTTAAGCATGCATGATAGCTGGCTGGTGTGGACCGCAACTTCAGGAATAAAGTCTTTGACATAATTAACAATTTCAAGGAATTGTTGAATTTGCTTTTTATTGAGATCGATGTCTGGAAACTTTAATAATTCTACTGCAATGTGTGGTCCTGGATGGTAGTGGCCATCTTTTAAGACCATGCCATGAAATTCAATAGATTCATTTCCTATGTTGCTTTTCTTTTCCGAAAGCATGATGCCATGTGTCTGTACGATTTCCAGGAAATCTGAAAGGAGTTGTTGATGTGTTTGGTGGTTGTGGGTAAACAACAGGATATCATCAATGTAGATCAAAGCATGATGGGGAATTGGAGAGAAGATCTTAACCATTGCTTTTTGAAATAATGAGGGAGCAACTTTAAGACCGAAAGGTATGACTTTGAAAAACTAGCTTTAAGATCAAAATCTGAAAATACTTTTGCACCTTGAAGATGAATGAATAGGGACTGGATCTTTGGAAGAGGAAATTTATCATCTTTAAGGAAAGCATTAAGTGGCTGGTAATCAATAACTAATCTCTTTTTGCCACAAACTAATTCAGATCGCTTTTCAACATAGAAAGCTTGACAAGCCCAATCTGAAGTAGTAGGTTCTATGAGACCTTGCCGAAGCAATTGAGTGCATTCTTGCCTGGCGAGAGAGAGATCAGATGGAGGCATCCCTGGATGGGTAGCTTTTGTGGGATTGATATCTTCATTAAGCTTGAAAGGAAAATGGATAAAAAAACTGTTCATTTTTCCAAAGTGGTGATGAATGAGTAAATTGGGAGTGATTTTCAGGATAAAGTTCAAGGAACTTTTGGGAAATGGAGGTATAAAGGGGAGTTGTATTTGACAATGTATACAGACGGAGAACATATGTATAAGGCATAAACATTTGTTTGAATTTAATGAATGTTGGCATAATGAAGAGATTTTTTACCAGTTGGAGGATATCAAATCCTAGGAGGAGATCTTTGTCTGGTAACTCTGAACCAACAATCTTTTGCCAAATGATACAGTTTGGAAAGAACTAAATACCAATGGCTTTTTTGGAAATGAGAGATGTTTCAAAAAATTTGCCATTGGCGACTCTGAAGTATTCAATATGGTGTTCCCAATAATCCGGAGGAAGGATTCGAGGATTGAGCATATTGCGTTGTGCGCCAGTATCAAGAAAACCAATGACTGAGACAAGTTTATGGAATTTAGAAGGGATGGCTAAGATTTTTACTGAAGGACCAGGAAATTTGGGACGAATGTGGTTAATTTCCTGAATAGCAAGGATGAAGGCTGCATGATCATCTTTCTCTGACTGTTCTGAGAAGATGGATTCAACATCTTCGTTGTTAGAAAGTATGGAAGATTGTTGTAGGTGTTGAATAAGACGAACAGACTTGGCTGACTTATTTGGGCAATTACAGGCAAAATGGCCGCGCATTTTGCAAATAAAACACCGATTGTGTTTCTTCTTTCTAAACTGGGAAGGATCCTTTTTTCGGAAGTATCTGAGGGAAGAACAGAAGGGTCAATCATACTGGTATCTGCACCAGTGTCAATAAACCCGATGATAGGAACAGGTTTATGAAACTTGGAAGGAATGATTGACATTTTGAGTGAAGGTCTGGGAATGGTGGAAACATGGTTGACATTTTGAACTGTAGAGATGACTGAAATATCCTCAAAATCTGAAGATTCTGCGATGATGAAAGCAGTTTGGTCATCTTGTTCTGATTGTTCAGAAAAGGCTGATTCAACATCTTCATTCTCAGATAATAGGGAAGAATGTTGAAGGTGCTGTATGAGACGAATAGCTTTGGCAAGCTTATGGGGACAGTTTCGAGCAAAGTGACCGCGTTTCTTGCAAATGAAACAATGGTTATGCTTTTTCTTTCTGTACTGGAAGACATCCTTTTTTTCTGAAATACCGGAAAGGTTTTTTGGAGGATGATTTTTTGTGGAAGTGTTTTTGAAAATGTTTTTTCTTTTTGGGCGAACAAATACACTTCTTTTCATCTTTGCACTCCATCTTGAGATAAGGTTTTTTATAAGCTTCCGAGAAGGGCTTTGTGTCTGCCATAAGATCTTTGAAGAATTCCTTCTGCTCACAGTTTTTATCCAGGCATAACATTGCCATTTGGAAAATCTTTCCCAAAGAGATGTCAGTAATGTTGAGATTAGTGGCTGTGAGTTTTCTTTGAAGATCAGGTTGTAACTCGGAAGGAAGAGAGGCTATGAAGACATGTTTAAGAGAAGGTTCGTTGAATCCATTCAGCTTGTAAAATAGAATACTCATTCTTTTGTAATGAGATTCCAAAAGATGTCTTTTGAGAGAACAGCACTTCATCTCTTTTCTGTCTGCATCGGTAGATGCTGTTTTTTCACCAATGAATTGTTCATGGATGATGTTGAGTGCGGTACCATCAGGTGATTGCATGAATTGGAGTTGTCTATATTCTCCCAAGCTTTCTAACCAATCTCTCAAAGAACCCGTAGATCGGGCCATGAATTTGCAAAGGACAGCTTGAGATTGAGCATTTGGCTTTGTTCCTTGGAGATCAATCCATGTAATAAATTCTTGAAGTCTAGCAGACCATCTGTGACGGGGAATGTCATCAAATGTGAACCAAGATGCTGAAGATGGTTTTGTGGAGTGATCATGAGCTGGTGGTGGCATAGGTGTCACTGATTCTATGTGAGATGCTTTATGCTCATCATCAGAAGAATTGTCTTCAACAATTTGTGTAGAAGTTGAAGCACTGGGATCTTCAGTTTTAGTTGCCATCAATATGCTCGTCATGTCAGCATATTCTGATTTAGAGTCAGTGGAGGTACTAGTTGAGTTTGTGGATGAGAAGGATGAGTGTGACTCTGACGGATTGGACTCACATATTGTTTCTGGTTCAGAGGATTCAGTTGATGAGTCGTGGACAGTTTGATAATGATACTGATCCATTGGTCCTTTATCTTTTTAGGAGGGTCAGGAGTTGCTTGTGGTGAATCTTCAGGAGGTACCGGAGGAGTAGATAAGGATGAAATTGCCTTTGTTTTTGGTTCTGAAATTTTTACTTTGGACTTTGATTTTTTAGGTGAAGAGGGTTTTGGTTGATGAGTTGGTTGGAGATGTGAGAATCCAAAGTATTGGTTGTAAACAGGCTGGTGAGGTCTGGGAGGTGTATAAAAAGGTGAATAGGTTTCAAACACAGGAGGAGGCACAGGTGTGGATTGTGTCTGGGTGAAAAGTGTTGGACGAGTCTTTTCAGCAGCAATTCTTGCCAATTCAGCTTTGAGCTTTTGATCTCTGCTTCTTTCTTGTTAAACTCGGGACCCCAGATATGATTATTGATCATTCGTCTGAGATCAGTATCTAACTCAGAGATACGGTCTTGTAGATGTATGTACATCTGATCAAGACGATGGCTAATTGAATCAACTTTAGTTTCAGTCTAGGAGACTTGACTGGCAACTCGATCAATTCTTTTTCCAAGTTGTTTGAGGGTTTGATTATGGCATTGGCATTTTTGGTTTGCCAATTTAAAATAGCTTCATACTGTTTTGGCTCTTCAGGTTGCGCAGAGCCTGTAACTGGGGACTGGATAACGGGTTTAGAGACAACTCTGGTTTGAGTGTCTGTCTGCTTTTCAAGTGGAGGGAAGGACTCTTCATCTAGTTTGCTACGAGATATGAGGGTATTTCTAAAGTGACATACTGTTCACTTAGAGAGGCTTGTAAAGCACACTGATCAAGTCTAGAAGACTAGATGTATTCTTTTGGGAGTGGTCTTTTTGTGGAGATGAGGGTTCTAATACTTCTAGTGAGGGAAGTTTTTTGTTTGTAGAGGTTGTAGGGACTCATGATAGGAAACTGTGATTCATTGATTTGGGTAGATTTGAGAATATAAGACTATTAGACAAGGTTTTGAATTTTAGAGGCTACATGTTTTTGACATGATCTTGGAAGAGAGAGACTGGAGGAAAGAGAAATATGGGATGAAGACGATGAAGGTGTTGAGGCTGAAGATGAAGTTGTTTCCGTGTTTAGGTAATCTTCTTCTAGGAGATCAAATAATTATTTGGAATTCCTAATGAAGTGTGGGTTACCTGTTATAATTTCAATCAAATAATCAGAGCCACACTTCACGCTTCCATTCATCTTCTTCTTTCATTCTAATCTGATGATATCCACTTTTCAGATCAACTTTAGAAAATATGCAAGACCCATGTAATTCATCAAGCATACCATCTAGCCTAGGAATGGGATGTCGATACTTTACTGTTATGTTGTTGAAAAGGGAAGGATACACGCACCTCCATCTTGGAGGAGTTCGTTTGATTCTCACCCTTCACAGTTTATTATACACGAACCTCCAGCTGTAAAGCAGCTTACCTATACAACTTCACAGTTTATTATACAAGATCTCTATATTTCCTTTAAAGTCAACCAAAAAAGTGAAAAAAATGAAATAAAAAAAATTATGCAACTGCATCTGAAAGTCCATTGAATCAGTGGATATGAAATATTATTTAGAGTTCTAAAAGATGACAAAAAGACCATCTTTAATCCATTTGAGCCTTTATAGCTATCCCTATTATAAATTATCCATAATTATCTTTTTAAGCCTACATATTAAAAAAAATCATTTTCCTTTAGTAACCTATTATCTTTTCCCACTCGAATGTGGAGTATCACCTTATCATGTATTCGCGAAAATGGTGTATAAAAAAATAAATAAAATAAAATAAAATAATAAATAATATGAAAAGAAAAGAAAAAAAGAAAAAAATCCAAGTGAAAAGTACCTTGGAATCTCCAAAAGTCCTCTATTTTTTAAACATATATTTTTTTCCCATTATCTTTTCTTTGTTAGCCTACATTAGTTTTTTGGGAACTATAGTCTGAAGTAGAAGCTAGTAATATAGACTAAAAGATGCGGTGATGCATAAAAATGAAAATAAATTAGTTTGGCTAGTAATTCCCTTGACTTGAGATCATTTTATATCTAAGCTATGGGCATTATTTTTTCATTTTGGTGAGAGCGTGTGATATTGTTTATTATTCTCTCAATCTACCACTTTTTAGAGTAACTATTTTTTGGAGTTTATTTTCTTTTGACAAAGTCACTCTTAACCTGTGGTTTTGGGGTTTGACATGTCATTCTTAAAAGTGACTTAACTAATGTATCTTTGATAATTAATCATTTTTCATGATTTTACTTGACTAATTTGTGTGGGTGTGATTTTCTTTAGGCCAAAGATAATGTTATACTTTTATTTGATTGTTGTCATTAATTTGATGAAAGAAGTAAATACAAATTTCAAAAAAAAGAAAAAGAGATTTCAATTTGGGTTTGAAATTTTGCTAAATTTTTTGCTTAAATTGCCAAGGCCTAACAATAAACTGGTTGAAAGGTGTGATATTGACACTAAAAAGTGTATATTTAATAAGTCTAAAATTATCAGTTTTTCACTTATATATCTATATATATATATTATAAAAATAAAATAAAATAATAATAAAATAAAAGAAGAGGATGCGTTTCGGATGCAAGTAGAGAAGACGGGTAGGAGAGAAGAGAAGAGAGGAAGCTAAGACTAAGGTTTATAAAAATTTCTTCTGTTGTGTTGTTCATTCTCTTGTAATATATTTCAGAAGTTTGTTAAATAAAATGAGTGTTTTTTTTTTCAATATGAGAGACTAATTTTCTAAGATGGGGTGAAAGGTGAAGCTCAAGGGTTCAGATTATTGAATTAATTACTCTCTTAAATGAGTCTCAAAGTTTATTTGATCTGTTGTATTTTTCTTTCTTACCAATTTCTTTTGTGTCATATTAATTTATAGATCTAGTTATCACACTAATTGTTAGTTATGAATTAAATGGCATAATAATTAACTGGCAAAATAAATGCAAAATACAAATATGAGAGAGTTGTTATAACCATAATTTAAAATCCGAGAGTGGATCTCGTAACCTTAGCATATTTTTAGATTGATTCCTATTAATTTCTTTTCCTACATTTAATTTTCTTTGTTTAATAAATTGACTACTAGATTTTAAATTCCTTATGGTTCGCTCTTATACTTGGGAGTAAACAACACTTTTGAGTCGTATCACATTTTCCTAGTAGGTTTAACATTTTCGTCAATGTGAGTATAATACATGCAATCTACTGAGTTTATAACTTTTATGTCAACTATGGTCCATCCTGATGCTTCTTTGTACTCTCGTAAAATACCCAACAACTTAGTCTTTTGCTCGTCATCAAAAGAAGGTAAAATGATTATTGGCAAAGTATTTTCATCTCCCAAGAATCCATACTCTAAAGTACTGGGTAACAATATGAGCCCGGGCTCTGATGGTGATTCCAATGATGGGCTAGGTTTCTTCCCCAATGGTGTCAATTGCTCTATTCTTGACTTCCATTTATTGGTATCTATGGATGGTAATAAATCGAGTAAAGCATTAACCTCATCAACTAATATGTCAATATAAAAATTTAAACCAAAGTGGGTTAAACATGTTCGTAAAGGATCATCACTAAGGATAGAAGGAAAAGTATGATCTATTAATTCTTCATCTATATCCACATCAACAATTCCTTCATCTCTATCATGAATATTCAACTCTATGGTCATGTTACCAAAATAAAATTGCATATTTCTAGTCTTGCATTGAATGCGGGCATTAGCAATTGCCAAGAAAGGTTGACCTAGAATAATAAGGATGTGCTCTTTGAATCCTGTACTGGTTGAATGTCAATTACAACAAAATCAACAGGAAAATAAAACTTGTCTACCTGAATAAGCACGTCCTCCACAATATCACAAGGTATTTTCATGGATTGATCTATATGCTGCAACACAACTGGGGTTGGCAGTGATTCTCCTAATCTAAGTTTCACAAATACTAGATAGGGCAAAAGATTTCCATTAGCTCATAAGTCGACCCAAAGCATTCTCAAATATGTGGTTACCATTACTATATAAGATAGTGGGGGAGCCTTGTCTTTGAATTTTGGAGGAATTTTATGTTGAAGAATGGAACTAATGTTCTATGTTAAAAAGACCTTCTTTCATGAATACTTTGCCTTTTAGTGCAAAAGTCTTTAAGAAACTGCTCATAAGAGGGCATTTGTTTTATAACATCAAGCAAAATGTTAATACGTGTCTGTTTAAAGATCTCCATAATCTCACTCACTGAATTTTCCTTCTTTACTTTAACTAATCGCTAAGGGAATGTAGCTTTAAGGATATATTCTCGTGGGTTTCTTTCATCTTTCTCCTTCGGTGATGAGTCCTCAAAGTCTAAAGGTTCAACTTGAATTGTCTTTTTCACCAGCATCTCCACTTTGTTGTCGATTTTTTTACCTTTTTGCAAGGTCATAATGGCTTTGACCTCTTCATGCTGCTGGAGTGATGCTATTTGGCGAGAAAGTCCTTCAACTAGTTCTTTGATTTCCTTTATTTTTTATCTTGACTCGCCAATGTGGATTTCATTTACTCCTTTGATTTTTCTCACATTCCCCAATGATTGACTTCGCTATTGGGAATTATCCACTTGTCACTGGAAGAAATCCTAAATTTCTGATGAGTTTTAAGGCATTAGCTCACCTCCACTTGTTGCCATTAGCCATACCCATGATGTGGACGTTTTAAAAGTAGCTCATTGAATCACTTCCATGCTTCGAAAAATTGCTCATCCTCTCTATGAGTAAACTCCGATATTTCCCTACGCATAGCATTAGTTTTATCCACAAGGAAATTTTTTTATAAAATTTAGTTTCAATTAATTCCCATGATCCGATACTATTAGCAGGCAATGTATTGAACCAAGAACGAGCTCTATCCTTTAGACAAAATGAAAAAAAGTCCTAGCTTAACATCTTCATTTGAAAGTTCATCTTCATCTGTTCATTTTCATTTGAAATCTTTAAGTCAAAGGTCACTTCATCTTCATCTGTTCCTCCGCTACCACCAAAAGATTCACCAAAAGCCACTCTTGAACCTCCCAAAAAAGACAAAAGCCCAATGGATCAGTATCATTATCATACTATCCAAAACACATCTTTTGACTCCTCTGAACCCGAAACAGTCTATGAGTCAAACCCATCAGCGTCCAATCTGTCATCCTCTTCCTCATCCAAAAACTCAGTCGGAACCTCCACTGACCCTGAATCCGAATATGCTGACATTACAAGCATATTAATCGCCACCAAAACTGAAGATCCAAGCACTTCAACTGCCACATCTATTGTTGAGGACAGTTCTTCTGACGCTGAAAATAAAGCATCTCCAACAGAACCAGAGCCATCAATGCCTCCACTAGTTCCTAATCACTCAACAAAACCATCTTCAGCATCTTGGTTTACATTTGATGACATTCCCCGTCACAAATGGCCTACTCGACTTCAAGAATTTGCTGCATGGATTGATCTCCAAGGAATGAATCCTAATGCTCAACCTCAAGCTGTCCTTCGTGAATTCATGGCCCGATCCACGGGTTCTTTACGTGATTGGTTAGAAAGCTTGGGAGAATACCGTCAGCTCCAATTCATGCAATCCCCAGCTGGTACAGCACTCAATATCATTCATGAACAATTCATCGGTGAAAAATTAGCGTCTACTGATGCAGACAGATGAAATGTTGTTCTCTCAAAAGACATCTTTTGGAATCTCATTACAAAAGGATGAGTATTATATTTTACAAGCTGAATGGGTTCAATGATCCATCTCTCAAACATGTCTTCATAGCCTCACTTCCTTCTGAGTTACAACATGATCTTCAAAGAAAACTCACAGCCACTAATCTCAGCATAGTTGATATCTCTCTGGGAAAGATTTTCCAAATGGCAATGCTATGTCTCGACAAAATCTGTGAGCAAAAAGAATTTTTCAAAGATCTCATGGAAGACAAAAAATCCTTGTCTGAAGCTTATAAAAACCCCTATCTCAAGATCGAGTGTAAAGATGAAAAAGGTGTGTTTGCCCAACCAAAAAGAAAAGACATTTTCATAAACACTTCCACAAAAAAAACCTTTCCGGTATTTCAAGAAAAAGGATGTTCCTCAGTATAGAAAGAAAAAGCACAACCGTTGTTTCATCTGTAAGAAACGCGGTAACTTTGCTCGAAACTATCCTCACAAGTCTGCCAAAGCTGTTCGTTTCATACAGCATCTTTAACATTCTTCACTGTTATATGAGAATGAAGATGTCTAATCAAATTTTTCAGAACAGTCAGAACAAGATGATCAGACTACCTTCATTATCGCAGAATCTTCTGATTTTGATGATATTTCCGTCATTTCTACAGTTCAAGCTGTCAACCATGTTTCAACCATTCATAGACCTTCTCTAAAAATGTCAATCCTTCCTTCCAAATTTCATAAACATGTTCCTGTTATCGGGTTTATTGACACTGGTGCCGATACCAGTATGATTGATCCTTCTGTCCTTCCCTCTGATTGTTGGGAAAAACACTTGAAACTTTTCCGAGCAGTTAATGGAGAAACTTTTGAAACCACTTTGATTACCAAAAAACCCATTGGTATTCAATTCTTTCCGAATTGCATAATTTGGAAAAAGATTGTAGCATCCAAACTCCCAGATAAAGACTTACTCATAAGTTTTGACATTCTTCATTTTGTTAAAACCTATTCCTCACTAGTTCTGGAGTTTGCTACAAACAAATGTTCTTACCTTGTACAGATACATTACGTCTGTATACACTTTCAGAAAACACCATCTCTATACAGTCATATTTCACAAAAGTTCCTAGAGTTTTGTCCAGATAACCATTCACAGTTCTACCATCCTTCACCTCTTTGGAAAAATGAACAGTTCTTCATTCACCTTCCTTTCAAACTCAACGAAAATATAAATCCCACAAAAGCATCACACCCGGGTATGTCTCCCTCTGATCTCCTACTTGCTAAGCAATAATGTTTTCAGTTGCTTCAACAAGGTTTTATTGAACCTACTGATTAAGATTAGGCTTGTCAAGCCTTCTATGTTGAAAAAAGATCTGAATTAGTTCGTGGTAAAAAGAGGTTAGTTATTGATTACCAGCCGCTTAGTTCTTTCCTTAAAGATGATAAAATTTCCCTTCCAAAAATCCAGACCCTGTTTGTCCATCTTCAAGGGACTCGTATCTTCTCTAAGTTTGATTTAAAAGCTGGTTTTTGGCAACTTGGTATTTCACCAGTTGACCGTCACAAAACTGCCTTCTGCATCCCTGATGCCCGTTATCAGTGGACTGTTATGCCTTTTTGTCTTAAGGTTGCTCCTTCATTATTTCAAAAGGCCATGAAAAAATTCTTCAGTCCTATCCTTCATCATGCTTTGGTATACATTGATGATATCTTATTATTTTCCTCTGACCATGAGAGCTACCAGAAGCTCCTTTTGGATTTCGTTCATATTGTGCAGGAACACGGAATCATGCTTTCTGAAAAGAAAAGCAGCATAGCAAAAGAATCAATTGACTTTCTTGGCATGGTGATTAAAGATGGCCATTATCAACTTGGTCTACACATTACAACTGAAATATTAAAGTTTCTGGACACACATCTCAACAAAAAGCAGATCCAACAATTCCTCGGGATTGTTAATTATGTTCGTGATTTCATCCCTAAAGTTGCAATCCACACAAGCCAGCTGTTCCACATGCTTAGAAAACAGTGCCCTCCATGGGGACCAGTACAAACAGAAGCTGTCCAACAACTAAAGGTGATAGCCCAGTCACCTCCTCCTCTCAGAATTCCCACAACTGGACAACGCATTCTATAGATCGATGCCAATGATGATTACTAGAGTGCTATCCTTCTTGAAGAGATAAATGGTGTACGTCACTTCTGTGAACATGCAAGCGGACAATTCAAAGACTCTGAAAAGAATTACCATGTGATCTACAAAGAGATTTTGGTGGTCAAGTATGGAATCAAAAAATTTGAATTTCATCTAATCAGCCATAAATTCCTTATCAACATGGACAACTCCTCTTTTCCTAGAATCTTTGACTTTAAAAATAAGCCGCTCCCTAACAAATAGCTGCTTAGCCTTAAAAACTGGTTTGCTAGATATGATTTTACTGTCCAATACATAAAAGGTAAACAGAACCTCATCCTCGATTTCCTTACCCGTCTGGCTATAAATAAACCTTCACTTATTTCCTCCATCCATACCATCCCAGTCATAGCCATGAATCGTCAACTTCCTTTCAAAGCTCTCAACCAGAGAACCTTTCCCATGAACATTCCTTTCCATTCAGCTTACCAGATCCAATGACTTCCTTTACTAGTATTTCTTTAATGTTCAAAGCAAAAAGCCTGAACGTTTTCCTTCCCTCTGTATGGAAAACCTGTTTCTCACAGGTCTTAACCTCTCTTCCTTAACCATTTGTGAAGATGAGTTATGGTACATGTGGTGCTTGACTACCCTGTATGCTACAAAACTGGTCTTCCCTGTCCAACCAATCCTCCGCCACTCACCACTCCTGAATTCTCACCAGACCTTCTGTGGACTCTCCTTGAATGGTATTCCCCACTCACGTCGTGGCGTAAACAACTAAAAAATTTGTGTACTTTTACGGATTAGACAAAATGCCTGAACAAAAAGCCAACATGTTCACTATAGTCTTCATCGTTCACAGACCCTACTTCCAACATCCAGAAACAAGAGACTTCTGGACACAAGATATGGCTTATGAATGAAAAACTTATCCCCATCCTTGTACCCTCATTCATGATACATCTGTTACCTTTGTTCTCAAGTCATACCTAATGGAACTCAACAATGTTCAGCCACCTACCACAAACATCCACCACACCTCTATTGGACCATCACACACTTTGGAAATTGTCCCAAAGACACAAAATTGTACTCCAGGTTCCAGCTCAAGTCCTATCCTTGTCATGGAACAACGTCCTGATTACACCAGCGTCTTATTCCAAGACGCTCATGATCCATGGGAAGATTTTCAGTCTCTTCTCCCTACTGAAAATTCCCATTACATTGTCACCAACCCAGACCCTTCTGCTCCATCAGCACCAAAAAAGATGACTGACGCTGATGAAGAAGCCTATCTGCAAGCTGAAGCGTATCTTGACCAGAGATAAATCGGTCGTGCCAAGCACCAATATGAGAAAGAAACTGGCGATGCGTCTCTATCACACTACACATCCACTCCATGATTGCAGACACGCATGGGAATCTTTAGCTTTTGCTTTTTTAAAGTTTGCTTTAATAATTAGACAAGGGTCCTGTCTTGTCTAAAGTATGTTTTCTTCTTTTTCTAGTTTGGCGTGGTGTGCTATAATAATTATGCTTTTGTAAATGATAAGGGACCCACCTTATCCCTCCTTCCTTGAGATCTCTATATAAAGATCTCTCTATCCCTTTGTAAGGGATGAGTTAATAAAAAATAAAATTAAGGTTTTCTTTACATCATGTTTCTCTAAAACATTTTCTCTCTTCTAGGAATCAAATAAATTGTTTGGGTTAATAATGATATGCTCACCTCTAATTTTCTAAACTGAGTATGCTTTGCACTTGCCTTAAGCCTAAGGATAGGTCTTGTTTTATCCTCCAAAACTGATTTTTGTAAAATGAAATTGTTTTCTCACAACGTCCACCCTCTTTGAAGGCCAAGAGTGCCGTGTTTTCGGGTGGTATCGTGAAAAACTGTTTTCAAATATGATTTTCGGATTTGGCATTTGATGGATAAGTGTATATCGGCTGGAAACCAGAACTTGCGAGCTACTGTTACAGATTTGGTGTAACAACGGCATGTACAACTACCCACTGGTATCAGAGCCACACTTAAAGCAGAAGTAGTATCATTAGTAATGTCAAATAATTTTATTTGATTTCCTAGAAGAAGATTACACGAACATGGAAACATCTTCATCTTCAATTTCAATTCCTTCATTGTCTTCATCTCATATCTCTTCCAAAATCATGTTCAAAACATATAGCCTCCAAAATTGAAAATCTTGTTGAATATTCCTATATCCCTGAGTCTGCCCAAATCAAGGAATCTCAGTTTCCCATCATGAGTCCTTACAATCTATACAAACAAAAAACTTCTTTCACCCGAAGTCTCCGCACCTTGATCTCCACCAAAAGACCACTCCCAAAAGAATATATTCAGTCTTTTAGACTGGATCAATGTGCTTTACAAGCCTCTCAGAGTGAGCAATATGTCACTCTAGAAATACCTCTAGATCTCGTAGCAAACTGGAAACGAGAGGGGTATACACATCTTCATCTTCGTGGTGTTAGATTGATTCTGACCCTCCATGGTAGAAAAGGCTTACCTGTTACAGCCCGAATTGCTCTATTAGACACCAGGTTCAAACAATACCAACATGCGGTAATTGGAACCGTTACACTCCATGCTGGCAGTGTCTTGTTAACCCTTTACCCAAATTTCAACCTCTCTCTTGAGGATCCCAACTTTCCCATGACCCTTAAGGTCCAAATCCAGCTCCAAGGAGCAGAACAAACACCCACATCAAAATTGCAACCCTTCACCACCAAATAGTGTATCAATTACAGAATCATGCACTAGATCTTCCCACACTACATACTACACCCGATGCCTTAATGATACTAGCAGACACAGACACAATTCCAACCATCATTCAAATTCCCAAACAAATCTAGAAACAAGAATTGCTCAAACTTATGCCTCTTGAATGGTTAACCAACTATGAGCATTTCCGCCAAACCTCTGAACTAGTTCAAACAACAGAAGCCACGTTTGAAAGACGACAAAATGGTCAAGTCAAACTATCTTTTCAAACACCTGAAACTAAGCATGTTTCAGACACTTCATAGTTTTCCTACACTTCTATGATTACAGCAGTTCAAACTGGTCAAGAAAAGAAACTTCCCATTCATGGTTTCTCATTAGAAGTGTATCCAATATATCCTGAAAAAATCAATGGTTATTTTCTATGGGATGTTTCTGAAGCCTGTCCTTGCTTGGACGACACGGATGTTGATGACGAATTGGAAGTTATGAGGAAAAAGAAAAAGAAAAAGAAAAAACCTTCTTATCCAAACATCCTATTCACCAAATAAGATCATGCCTAATGTTTTCAAGTAAATCTTATGAGGAATCCTTTCCTCTGGTTGAAAAACAGACAGACACACAAACCAGAGTTATCTCAAAACCTTTTGTCCAATCCCCAGTTACAGCCTCTGGGCAGCCTGAAGAACCAAAACAATATGAAGTTGTTTTAAATTGGCAAACCAAAAATGCCACTGCTCAGAATCAAACTCTTTCACAACTCGGAAAGAAAATTTATCGAGTTGCCAGTCAAGTCTCCCAGACAGAAACTAATGTTGATGAAATCAGTAATCGTCTCGATCAGATGTATATACATCTACAAGATCGTATCTCTGAGCTAGACACTGATCTCAGACGAATGATTAATAACCACATATGGTGTCCAGAGTTTAATAAAAAAGAAGCAGAGATCAGAAAGCTCAAAGCTGAATCGGCATGAATTGATACTGAAAAGGCTCGTCTGTCACTTTTTACTGAAACACAAACCGCACCAGTACCCCCTCCAATGTTTGAAACTTATGCACCTTTCTACACACCATCCAGACCTCAACACCCTGTTTACAATCAGTTCTTTGGATTCTTGGAAAATAGCATGAAAATTATTCAAATGATTTTATAGGTCTTCATTTTCTAAGCGATACAATAATAAAAGACAATTTAGTAGAGTAGGTTTTAACTCAAAACTCTTAGCAGTTACATTTGCATATTTTATGCATGACATGCTCAAATTAGTTAATGGACTGAAGTATTCCTTAAATGGCTTCTCTTGTGGTGCTTGTGGTTGTTGTTCCAAATCCATTTCAAGTTTATACTCGATTTTAACTTTTGATGCAATGTGTCTATGTGAGCGAAGAGTCTTTTCCAGTTCAAAGTCTATAAGCTCTAGATCATGTGATTGTGATATTGTGACCTTTGACCGTGCATACAAAGAACACATAAAAATTAAAAAAAACTAATAAAAATAAAGAGAGGAGAAGTTACGATATTGACCTTATCACCTTGTTACACACTTACTATGAAAACACGGTACGTAGCGTTGTTATACCTGAACTATGATAGTGCTAGACTATCCTTTGGACCAGTAGTCCGCAAGTTCTGGTTTACACTCAAAACCTACACACAAAATTATTTACACAATATTTACAAAGAAACTTAACTCTATAAATTAAAATGATTTACCTCCCCAACAATGGCGCCCAAAACTTGTTGTATAAATTTTATTGTACTCGTACGCGCATGAATCTATTGTAGTATAGATTAAGGAGATAGATTTGATTATGTGTAAGGTTGTTCTGCTGTAGCTTCCTCTTCTGGTTCATCTGTGTCAGTAGCTTCTTCACTGACTTCTGCTGGAGCCTTTGTAGTGTTGGTATCAAAATTGTATTGCTGGAGCAATGAATCAGGGAAATTGCGGTGGGTACTTTTCATATACACAACAAATTGGTGTAGATGGCTTTCCAGGTGCTGTAAATGGCTCCAAAACCAATTGTTTTCCCTTTGCTGAGCTTCAGCACATTGAGTGATGTTGGTGCTCAGTGCTTGGATTCTCTGTTCTAACCCAATAGCTCTTCTTGCCCCTATTATAGCGGCTGGTTCAGATGGGGCTCTAGCAACTTCACCAGTAATTCTCTCGATGGTGCGTGCAGTAAGGGCACCATCATTCTTGACATGCTCATCTTGACGAACTCCCGATACCACACAGATGCTGGTGATGAGCGAAGGAAATAACAAGACAGCTGCTTTGTGGTTTTTCATGGCATAGTCCTGAATTTCTTTTTCGATAATGCTTCCCACATCTATGGGAAGCCCTCTAACAAGAACATACAATAGTACCAACCTTTCTTGTGAAACAGTAGTGGTGTGGGTGGTTGGCATAAGTCTGGATTTTAGAAATTTCACCCATACCTTAGCAATGGGTTTTAAATATATCCTATTACCCCAAGATGCACCCTCTACTGTAAGTGTTGTGAAAATTTTATTCCATCTTTGCGGGGTTAATTTGTCAAGCAACTTGGCATACTCGCAATTAATTTCAGCAGGTAAATTATAGAAAGCAATTATAACTCGAGAATCTAATGGAACAAGCGAGTTTCTTACCCAAATATTGTGCTGACCACGGCTTACTAAATTGGCGTAAAATTCTTTCACTACTGGCAACACAGGGTCTTGAACGTGGTTACAAACTTCTAGCCACCCGCGCTTTGCTGCAGCATTGTATAAACCTTTTTTCCTCCAGAATCTTTCGCGGTTCAATGAATTCCTCATATTTTTCTTCCACATGGTAATTTTGGAATCGTGAGGGATCTTTTAGTCGGTTGGCTGTCCTTTTGTACCTTGGCATTGGTAGAGCAGTAAGAATTCGATGGTAATATGCCCAATAGTAAAATGAGAAGAAGAGGTTATGGAGTACTGGAGTTGTAACTGCGAAGGGGAGAGAAAATAGTGTTAGAGGTTAATATGCATAGTGATGCCCTTATATAGGTGGGATTAAATGAAAACAAATCCGGTAAAAAGAGATAAATTAGGGAAGAAATTTTTTTAAAATTCATTAAGCATATCCCATAAAAATAGGTAAGAGAAATTAATGTATTAATTTAAGAGATATTCTTCCTCAATTTCTATTCAAATCCATCCACCCATATGTCACATATTATCTCCAACGGTAAGTGAGAGGCTCCATGATTAAGTTACTGTAACAAAAATATTGTTTGCTGCAGCACTCAATTGTTTGCTCTAGCAACGGTTATATACTCTCCTCAAATAGTTGCTGACACATGGCTTGCCTCTGTACTTTGTACAACCCTAATTATTAGTATTGAATCCAACTTCAATAAGTACGTGAGTTGGCAAAAAAAATTTTTTTACATAAAACAAGAAAAATAAGCATTAAACAATACTAAATAAGGGAAATAAAAATAAATAACAATAAATAATAATAAATAAAATAAGATGAAAAATGGTTAACAAAACCAAGGAGGATCCATCTCATTTGAAGTGACTGCCTCCGCAATGGGTTGCCTCCCACTAAGCGCTTGATTTAAGGTCCTTCAGCCTGACCTTACTTGAGTGCTCATACTCTCAGTTCTCTAAGGAGTAAGACCTCCTTTGAACAATCTGCAGCTGAATGCATGTAATGCTTAACTCTCTGCCCATTGACTTTGAATTCCTAGCCTGTCTTTTCATCTAAGAGATCAACAGCCCCATGAGGATAAATTCTGAGCAGCTTGAAGGGTCCAGACCATCGAGATTTTAGTTTTCCTGGAAATAATAATCTTAACCTCGTATTATGGACCAGCACTAGTTGACCAGGGCTTAATTTCCTATGTTGGATATGTTTGTCTTGCTAGTGTTTTGTCCTCTCTTTATAGATTCTTGCATTTTCATATGAAAACAACCGTAATTCATCAAGCTCACATAGTTGAAGTTTCCTTTGCTCTACTGCAGCATGTATATCCCATTTTAATTGCTTCAGTGTCTAGTATGCTTTGTGCTCTAGTTCAAGTGGCAAGTGGCAAGTGGCAAGTGGCAAGCTTTCCCATACACAATTCGGTAGGGGGACATGCCTAATGGTGTATTGTATGCTGTTCTGTAAGCCCATAGGGAGTCATGTAAGTGCAAGGACCAATCATTTCTTGATGGATTCACCACTTTTTCTAAGATCTTCTTAATCTCTCTATTAGACACTTCTGTCTAACCATTGGATTGTGGGTGATATGTTATTGCCACTTTACCATAGCTGCAGCAAATACTTTGTTGTAGAAATGAGTACCTTCATCACTAATAATTACTCGTGGAGTGCCAAACCAGGAAAAGATGTTTTTCTGAAGGAAGTTCACTACTACTCTAGCATCATTTATAGGTAATGCTGCAGCTTCTATCAATTTGGAGACATAATCCACAGTAATAAGGATATATAAGTTCCCAGAGGATGGTGGAAAAGGACCCATGAAGTCTATTCCCCATTGGTTTGATTCTTTAGGCCAATACATACAATTACAGTTTGTTCAATTACCAGAAGTCTCAAGTGCCCTTGCGGTTATCCATGATCAATTCCTTGGACACCCCTCTGCAGTTTTTGAAGCTGCACGACGAGACTATCTCAACATGAAATGCTGCCCACTCAATGCTAAGGATCTTGACTTCCATTATAAACGAATGTCCCTGTTGTTCTATAAGCTTAATGGATTCAATGAGCCGACATTAAAGCATGTCTTTCTGGCTTCCCTTACAGAAGAACTCCAACCAGACATACAAAGGCAACTCACCACATCCAATCTTGTCCTTGACAACATCTCTCTTGGCAAAATCTTCCAGCTTGCCAAAACTTGTCTTGACAAACTTTGTGAGCAGAAACAGTTTTTCAAAGAACTGTTGAAAGATAAAGAACCATTTAGGAGTGCCTGCAAAAAACCTTACTTGCAGATCAAATGTAAACAGAAGAAGGATTGTGATTGCAGTCCTAAAAAGAAAAGGCATTTTTGGAAATTCAAAAATCCGGAATTTTCATCCAAACCCCGCAGGTCCAGAAAGCCCTACAGATTCTTCAAAAAGAAGTCATCTTCTTCCAGAGAATTTAAACGGAGAAAATCAAGCAGATGTTTCATCTGCAAGAGAAAAGGTCATTATGCCAAAGATTATCCCAACAAAAGGGAAAAATCTATTCGGCTAGTTGAGCATCTTCAAGCCACTACAGATTACTCCCCAGAAAAGGACGAACTAGATTTCTATTTCTCTGAACAAGATGAACCCAATGATGAAACCGTGTTCGCACTGCAGAATTCCTCTGATGATTCAGACAGTGATCAGTCCCAAGTGATTTTCTACCAACAGTCACTGTCCCTTGATACTACTGTTCCTATACCTTCCATCAAACTTCAGATCTTGCCCTCAAAATTCCAAAGGCCCGTTCCAGCAATTGGTCTCATAGACACTGGCGCCCAACGCAGCATGTTAAACCCACATATTCTTCCACTAGAATACTGGATAGAGTATGAAGAACATTTCAAAGCCGTCAATGGCAAATTGTTTACCACCTCTTTGATTACCAAAAAACCTATTGGTATTCAAATTTTCCCAAATTGTGTCATTTGGACCAAGGTTATCGGTTCAACCCTTCCTAATAAGGATATCTTGTTAGGCTTTGACATCCTTCACCAAATCAAACACCTCCAAATCATTCCCACTGGAATTCGAGTCAAGTCTTTGTTCAAACCTTTTACAGACATTCTGAAACTCTACAATCTGTCTAAAACCCCCCAGTCCTACCAGGATATTTCAACCAAACTTTTGAGTTTCTGTCCAGAGTCCCATTCTGAGTTCACCCATTCAAACCCATTGTTACCTTTCAAACTAAATGAAGACATTAACCCGACCAAAGCTACTCATCCAGGAGTGAGTCCTTCTGACTTACTCCTAGCCCAACAAGAATGTTCACAATTGTTAGCCCAAGGTCTAATCGAGGCCACGAATTCTCAATGGGCTTGCCAAGCCTTTTATGTTGAAAAGCATTCTGAAATTGTCTGAGGAAAGAAATGCTTAGTCATTGACTATGAGCCACTCAATATGTTTTTGCAAGATGACAAGTTTCCTTTGCCCCGACGACAAAGCATGTTTACTTTTCAAAATTAGGCATTGAACCCGCTGAACGTTACAAAACTGCCTTTTGTATCCCAAATGCCCATTTCCAATGGACAGTCCTACCCTTCGGCCTCAAAACTGCCCCATCCATTTTTAAAAAATCCATGGTTAAAATCTTTCAGCCTATCCTGCATCATGCATTGATTTACATTGATGATATCTTGCTTTTTTCAGGATCACATGATGAACATCGCCAGCTGTTAACTCAATTCTATGATATTGTCCAAAGTCATGGAATCATGTTATCGGCCAAGAAAAGCACCATTGCTACTGATAATATTGAATTTCTTGGTATGATCATAAAAGATGGCCATTATCAGCTAGGAAAGCACATTGCCCAAGAATTGCTTCACTTTCCAGATCAGCAACTTTCCAAAAAGCAAGTTCAACAGTTTCTCGGCATTATCAATTACATCAGTGATTTCATCCCACATGTGGATCGCTACACTCATCACCTCTCGGCTTTATTGAAAAAGAAGCCCCCAGAGTGGAATGCTGACCACACCACTGTTGTCACTACGCTAAAGCAAATTGCGCAAAATCCGCCTCCCATAAAGTTGATTGCTGATGGAAAGCGCATACTGCAGATAGACGCGAGTGATGAATCATGGGGTGCCATCCTCCTCGAAGAAATCCATAGAAAAGAACACTTTATCGCTTACGCTAGTGGAATTTTTCTGACACACAAAAGCATTACCATAGCGTGTTCAAAGAATGGCATCAAAAAGTTTGAGTATCATCTAATTGGCCACCATTTTCTTATCCGAATGGACAGTTCAGCCTTCCCCAATATCCTTAATTTCAAAGGTAAAACGGTTCCCGAAAAGATGTTACTCAGATTAAAAGATTGGTTTTCCAAATACGATTTTTCGGTTAAGCATATAAAGGGGTCCTAGAACCTCATCCCTGATATGCTCTCCAGACTCTCAAAACCAGAAAAACCTCTCACCCTGTTTTCCACAACATACCACTTTCCGATCATCTCCATGGCTACATCACTACCCCCAGAAGCTCTCACCAAGAAAACTTTTCCCCTTGACAAAAACTTCTCCTCTGTCTTTGCCATCCAAGAGTTTTGGGGTTTTTGTCAAGGGGAACAGTTTTCTTGGTGAGAGCTTTTGGGGGTAGTGATGTAGCCATGGAGATAATCAGAAAGTGGTATGTTGTGGAAAACAAGGTGAGAGGTTTTTCTGGTTTTGAGAGTCTGGAGAGCATATCAGGGATGAGGTTCTGGGACCCCTTTATATGCTTAACCGAAAAATCGTATTTGGAAAATCAATCTTTTAATTTGAGTAACATCTTTTCGGGAACAGTTTTAACTTTGAAATTGAGGATATTGGGGAAGGTTGAACTGTCCATTCGGATAAGAAAATGGTGGCCAATCAGATGATACTCAAACTTTTTGATGCCATTCTTTACCGCTAAGATTTCTTTGAACACGCTATGGTAATGCTTCTGTGTGTCAGAAAAATGTCCACTAGCGTAAGCGATAAAGTGTTCTTTTCTATGGATTTCTTCGAGGAGGATGGCAGCCCATGATTCATCACTCGCGTCTGTCTGCAGTATGCGCTTTCCATCAACAATCAACTTTAAGGGAGGTGGATTTTGCGCAATTTGCTTTAGTGTAGTGATAGCAATGGTGTGGTCAGCATTCCACTCTGGGGGCTTCTTTTTTCAATAAAGCCGAGAGGTGATGAGTTTAGCGATCACATGTGGGATGAAATCACGGATGTAATTGATAATGCCGAGAAACTGTTGAACTTGCTTTTTGGAAAGTTGCTGATCTGGAAAGTGAAACAATTCTTGGGCAATGTGCTTTCCTGGTTGATAATGGCCATATTTTATGATCATACCAAGAAATTCAATATTATCTGTAGCAATGGTGCTTTTCTTGGCCGATAACATAATTCCATGACTTTGGACAATATCATATAATTGAGTTAACAACTGGCGATGTTCATCATATGATCCTGAAAAAAGCAAGATATCATCAATGTAAATCAGTGCATGATGCAGGATAGGCTGAAAGATTTTAACCATGGATTTTAAAAAATGGATGGGGCAGTTTTGAGGCCGAAGGGTAAGACTGTCCATTGGAAATGGGCATTTAGGATACAAAAGGCAGTTTTGTAACGTTCAGAGGGTTCAATGCCTAATTGCCAAAAGCCGGATTTTAAATCAAATTTTGAAAAGATCTGGGCATTTTTTAGAAAAGTAAACATGCTTTGTCGTCGGGGCAAAGGAAACTTGTCATCTTGCAAAAACATATTGAGTGGCTGATAGTCAATGACTAAGCGTTTCCTTCCTCGGACAATTTCAGAATGATTTTCAACATAAAAGGCTTGGCAAGCCCATTGAGAATTCGTGGGCTCGATTAGACCTTGGGCTAACAATTGTGAACATTCCTATTGGGCTAGGAGTAAGTCAAAAGGACTCATTCCTGGATGAGTAGCTTTGGTCGGGTTAATGTCTTCATTTAGTTTGAAAGGTAACTTAATGAAGAAAGACTTATTTTTCCACAATGGGTTTGAATGGGTGAACTCATAATGGGACTCTAGACAGAAACTCAAAAGTTTAGTTGAAATATCCTGGTAGGACTAGGGGGTTTCAGACAGATTGTAGAGTTTCAGAATGTCTGTGAAAGGTTTGAACAGAGACTTGACTCGAATTCCAGTGGGAATGATTTGGAGGTGTTTGATCTGGTGAAGGATGTCAAAGCCTAACAAGATATCCTTATTAGGAAGGGTTGAACCGATTACCTTGGTCGAAATGACACAATTTGGGAAAATTTGAATACCAAAAGGTTTTTTTGGTAATCAAAGAGGTGGTGCACAGTTTGCCATTGACGGCTTTGAAATGTTCTTCATACTCTATCCAGTATTCTAGTGGAAGAATATGTGGGTTTAATATGCTGCGTTGGGCGCTAGTGTCTATGAGACCAATTGCTGGAACGGACCTTTGGAATTTTGAGGGCAAGATCTGGAGTTTGATGGAAGGTATAGGAACAGTAGTATCAAGGGACAGTAACTGTTGGTGGAAAATCACTTGGGACTGATCACTGTCTGAATCATCAGAGGAATTCTGCAGTGCGAACACGGTTTCATCATTGGGTTCATCTTGTTCAGAGAAATAGAATTCCAATTCGTCCTTTTCTGGGGAGTAATCTATAGTGGTTTGAAGATGCTCAACTAGCCGAATAGATTTTTCCCTTTTGTTGGGACAATCTTTGGCATAATGACCTTTTCTCTTACAGATGAAACATCTGCTTGATTTTCTCCGTTTAAATTCTCTGGAAGAAGATGACTTCTTTCTGAAGAATCTGTAGGGCTTTCTGGATCTGCGGGGTTTGGATGAAAATTTCGGATTTTTGAATTTCCAAAAATGCCTTTTCTTTTTAGGACTGCAATCACAATCCTTCTTCTTTTTGCATTTGATCTTTCAATAGTTCTTTGAAAAACTGTTTCTGCTCACAAAGTTTGTCAAGACAAGTTTTGGCAATCTGGAAGATTTTACCAAGAGAGATGTTGTCAAGGACAAGATTGGATGCAGTGAGTTGCCTCTGTATGTCTGGTTGGAGTTCTTCTAGAAGGAAAGCTAGAAAGACATGCTTTAATGTCGGCTCATTGAATCCATTAAGCTTATAGAACAGCAGGGACATTCGTTTATAATGGAAGTCAAGATCCTTAGCATTGAGTGAGTAGCATTTCATGTTGAGATAGTCTCGTCGTGCAGCTTCAAAAACTGCAGAGGGGTCTCTAAGGAATTGATCATGGATAAATGCAAGGGCACTTGAGACTTCTGGTAATTGAAAAAACTATAATTGTCTGTATTGGCCTAAAGAATCAAACCAATCTCTTAGGGCACTCGTAAAACGAGTAGCAAATTCTCTAAGGACTGATTGAGTTGTGGCTCCTGGCCTTAGCATTTGTAGGTCAATCCAGGCAGACATTTCATTCAGTCGGTCACGCTATTTAGAAGATGGAAGATCATCAAATGTGAACCATGGACCATTTGATAATTTTTGACTGGTTTGACCGGTTTGGGCTTGGGCTTGGGCTGGAGGGGGTTGGTTTGTGGCAGAAGATTCAGGCATTTCTTCTTCAACTTCTGAGGGAATATCAACATATGGTTCTGTGTGAGAGGTTTGGCCTTGATCAGGTTGATCACGCTGAGCCATCAAGATTCTGGTGATATCAGCATAGGACTTTTCAGAGTCACTGGTGGATGCTGAAGATTCTGGGTCGGTCTCGGTATGGCTATCTGAAACAACTAGATTTGAGTAAGAAGTTTGATCATCTATAGTAGATGAGTGGTCGACTGTGTGGGCACTAAACAGGTTCATGGGTTGTTTATCCTTGGATTGAGTAAGAGGTTGGGATAAAGTTGGTGGTGAAGGTGCTGGCGGTGATGCCGGTGTATAACCAGGGGATTGTTGTCCAGGAATGGAAATTGAGGATTGATGAGTTGTGACGGGTCGTGGTTGAGGTTTAGGCTTTGCTTTAGGTTTAGGTGGTGGTTGCAGTGGATTATCTCTAAAAAGAGTATGAGTCATACCAAATAACTTGGAAGGATCATACTGTCGGATAGGGGAAAGCATAGAGGCAAATGGATGATAAGTGGGACCGATGGAAGGGATAGAAGGTGAGGCGGTAAAAAGGGTAGGTCTTTGTTTTTCAGATTCAATCTGGTCAAGCTCAGTTTTTAAGCGTCTGATTCCCCTTTCCTTTTGGTCAAGTTGTGGGCCATAATAGCGCTGGGCAAGCATGGTTCGTAACTCGGAATCGAGTTGGGTAATTCTGGACTGGAGATTTTGGTGGATCTGCTGCATCTGTGCAGTGATGGAGTCTACTTTCGTCTCAAGTTGTTCAGTTCGCAAACTGATTTTCTCAACTTTTGAATTGATATTCAACAAAGTATCATTCTGTGCTCTGGCATTTTAGGTTTGCCAGTTGAGGACTGATTCAAAAGGTTTGGGTGGTTCAAGGTGACCAGTTGATGTTATAGCTAAAGGGATAAAGGGTTTGGACACAACATTTCGTTGGGAATCTGTGTGGGTGTCTAAAGGAGGAAAGGAAGAAGAGTAGTTTGAAGAAGTAGACGAAAACATCATACAAGTCAGTGGCGGTGTTGGTTTTGGGATTGGTGATGGAATCTCAGATTTGCAATGCTTTGCAATCCATTTGAGCTCTTTTTTGTAAAAGGGTAATGGAGCTGGTGGAGGGGGATGATCTTGTGGTGGTTTGGGGTCACAGTGGTGACATGAGACTGGAGGTGTTTTCTTTTTAGATTTCTTTTTCCTTGTGGTGGCATAATCATTGTCCTCTTCCCAATTATCCTAGTAGGGACAATATGGGTCACACATGCCTGAGCCAGGGACATCCCATAGGAAATGGCCATTTTGCTTTGCTGGATAAACAGGGTAGCCTTCAGAATTAAACCCTGTAATGGGCAGATTTTCCTGAGCTGTCTGCACAACTGTGATCATTGAAGAATAGGTAAATGAGAGCCGAGGAGGTTCTTGTGGAGCACTTGGAGGTGGTTTAAAAGTCATTCTGACTGTTCCATCTTCGTCTTTCAAACATACTTTCAGATGTCTGAATTGGAGCATTATTGTTATGGAACTGTTCATAGTTGGAGATCCATTAAAGAGGCATAAGCTTAATGAGCTCATGATGGGGAATTTGTCTTGGGATCTGGGTTATTGTTGGGATCTGGTCAGATTCGGCTAATACCATGAGGGTGTCAGAATGGTGTTTTGGAGTGGGTAGATCTAAGGCATGATTTTGAAGCCTATAGACCAGTTGATGATGGAGAGTGACAATTTTGGCGGAGGAAATTATTCTGCACCTTGAATTTGGACTTGTACTTTCAAGGTTGTGGGCAAATTGGGGTCTTAGAGAGAAATGTTGAAATTTGGATAGAAGGTGAGTAAAACACTTCCTGCATGAAGGGTTGTGAGGACAGTACCTATAACAACATCTTGGTACTATTTGAACCGGGTATCGAGCATAGTAATCCGAGCTGTGACCGGTAATCCTTTTCTCCCATGAAGGGTAAGGATTAATCGGATTCCTCCAAGATGGAGATGGGTATAACCTTCTCGTTTCCAATTTGAAATCAACTCTTAGGGTATTTCCAGAGTGACATATTGCTCAGCAGAGGTTGCTTGAAGAGCACATTGATCCAAGCGAGAAGATTAGATATATTCTTTAGGTTGAGGCCGTCTAGTAGATATGAGAGTATGGATACTTCGGGTGAAAGAACTGGGGCGTTTGTACAACTGATAAGGGCTGATGAGAGGGTAGGATGACTCAATAATTTGGGCTGATTCAGAGATATAGGAATATTTTACAAGGTTTTCAATCTTGTTGGCGGTATGGGAAGTGCAAGATTTGGGTAAAGAAAGAGTAGAAGAAAGAGTAACAGGATTGGAAGGAATGGAAGATGAAGTGGAAGCCATGAATGAGAAGTTCTCGCTGCTCCTAAAGTCTAGAGATCAAAACAGAAAAGAGACTTAAACTATACCATTTTGATCATGAAAAATGGGGTTTAGAAAACGTATAATTTTCAAGGAGTGGTAGGCTCTGATACCAAAAAAAGCGCAGTAAAACCTAAAACGTTTCTTTTAAGGTCATATAACCCAAAACAGACTTTCCTTAGTCTTTAAAACAAGGTACCAAACCGTTAAAGAAATCATCATAAGTTTTCTGATGCACAGAATCCTTACTAGAAGGCAAGTGCAGAGCATACTTAAAGTTTTCAAAATGAACAAATTTAATTCTTTATTCTTTTTCTTTCTCTAGATCTTCATTTGTAGAGAGAGAAGAGAGTTTAGAAATTCATAGTCTTATAGAAACACACGAGAGTTTATTTTTTCGAAAACTTCTCTATCTTACAATCAAGGGGAGAACTCTTTATATAGGAGAATTCTCGAGAAGATAGGACAGGACCCCTATCTTTTATAAAAGCAAAAGTAAAAGATACATCATGACACAACTTTAATTATTACAAAGCGACAAAGTGAGCTTTAATAATTAAAGCATGACTTTGACAAAAGTAAAGCTTAAAGTAAAAGCAAACTTTAATAATTATACAAGACAAAAGCATAAAACGAAACTCAATTATTGCAACAAGACAAACTACTTTATGGAGAGCGGAGATTCATGTAGTCGTCTTCAGATGAACTGTCGGTTTCATCGGGGTCAGTGTCACGAGAGGTTGGTGGGAAAAAGGTTTTGGAGAGCTTTGGATGCTTATAGTGGGACCACGACAAGGTGGATAAGGGCAATCTCGTCTATAGCCTGGTTTGAGTGGTGATGAACGAGGCATAAAGCTTGGTGTCTGAGTAGCCTTGTCTGCTTTCGAAGGTTGGGATGGTTGTGATGATGACCCTGGTTCATGCATGGACGGCTGGGGAAACTGTTGAAGATGCTGACTTAAAGGAAGAAATTCTTCCCACGGGTCTTGGGAGTCTTGGTAAAGGAAGTCAGTGTAGTCTGGTTTTTCTTCTTTGATGATAATTCTGGTGGACTTCGGTTTGGATATGGCGGATGGAGTGGGGATCATGATGAGGTCATGTTGTGGACCTAAGGAGGTGTGAAAGATATCCTGGTGTGGCGGAATTTGGTGATTTAATTGACAAAGGTAGTTATGCAGGGTGGATTGTATTTCATTGTCAATGACAGCTGGGTGAGGTGCAGTAAACCATTCATATACTTGGTCTTGAGACCAGAAGAGGTTTGTATCGGGATGCTGGAAGTATGGCCTATGGATGATGAATACTGAGGCAAGCATACGTTCAAGGTTGTAAATCTCTGACAGTTGCTGTAGCTTCTTTCTCCACCATGGTATGGGGGAAAACCATTCAAGTAATGTCCAGGCAAGAGAGGTGGCTTTGTCGGGATTAAGGAGATGTTCCAAAGTGGGAGTAATTGGTAAGATTAGCTTGCTTGCATAAAGAACAGTTAGGCACCAAATGTACCATAACTCATCTTCAGTGATTTCTCTAGATGGGTCAAGGGTTAAACCTGTGAGGAACAAATTTTCTGGGCGGACGGTGGAAAATGGAAATGAGTCTGCTAGAAGGTAGGCTTTCATGAAAAAGCGAAAAATAGCTTTTCTTCTAAACTCTTGGATGGCAAAGACAGAGGAGAAGTTTTTGTCAAGGGGAAAAGTTTTCATCATTGGGTTCATCTTGTTCAGAGAAATAGAATTCCAGTTCATCCTTTTCTGGGGAGTAATCTGTAGTAGCTTGGAAATGCTCGACTAGCCTGATAGATTTTTCCATTTTGTTGGGACAATCCTTGGCAAAATGGCCTTTTCTCTTGCAGATGAAACATCTGCTTGATTTTCTTCGTTTAAATTCTCTGGATGAGGATGACTTCTTTCTGAAGAATCTGTAGGGCTTTTTGGACCTGCGAGGCTTAGATGAATATTCCGGACGTTTGAATTTCCGAAAATGCCTTTTCTTTTTAGGACTGCAATCACAATCCTTCTTCTGTTTGCCATGGAGATGATCGGAAAGTGGTATGTTATGGAAAACAGGGTGAAAGGTTTTTCTAGTTTTGAGAGTCTGGAGAGCATATCAGGGATAAGGTTCTGGAACCCCTTTATATGCTTAACCGAAAAATCGTATTTGGAAAACCAATCTTTTAATCTGAGTAACATCTTTTCGGGAACAATTTTACCTTTGAAATTGAGGATATTGGGGAAGGCTGAATTGTCCATTTGGATAAGAAAATGGTGGCCAATCAGATGATACTCAAACTTTTTGATACCATTCTTTACCGCTAAGATTTCTTTGAACACGCTATGGTAATGCTTCTGTGTGTCAGAAAAATGTCCACTAGCGTAAGCGATAAAGTGTTCTTTTCTATGGATTTCTTCGAGGAGGATGGTATCCCATGATTCATCACTCGCGTCTGTCTACAGTATGCGCTTTCCATCAGCAATCAACTTTAAGGGAGGTGGATTTTGCGCAATTTGCTTTAGTGTAGTGACAGCAGTGGTGTGGTCAGCATTCCACTCTTGGGGCTTCTTTTTCAATAAACCCGAGAGGTGATGAGTTTAGCGATACATGTGGGATGAAATCACAGATGTAATTGATAATGCCGAGAAACTGTTGAACTTGCTTTTTGGAAAGTTACTGATTTGGAAAGTGAAGCAATTCTTGGGCAATGTGCTGTCCAGGCAAGAAGACTGGATATATTCTTTAGGTTTAGGCCGTCTAGTAGATATGAGAGTATGGATATTTCGGGTGAATGAACTGGGGCGTTTGTACAACTAATAAGGGCTGATGAGAGGGTAGAATGACTCATTAATTTGGGCTGATTCAGGGATATAGGAATATTCTACAAGGTTTTCAATCTTATTGGCGGTATGAGAAGTGCAGGATTTGGGTAAAGAAAGAGTAGAAGAAAGAGTAACAGGATTGGAAGGAATGGAAGATGAAGTGGAAGCCATGAATGAGAAGTTCTCGTTGCTCCTGAAGTCTAGAGATCAAAACAGAAAAAGACGGAAATTATATCATTTTGAGCATGAAAAATGGGGTTTAGAAAACGTATAATTTTCAAGGACTGGTAGGCTCTGATACCAAATGTTCGTCAATGACATTTCGTGTCTTTGAGTTATGTTTCCTGTCCTTTAACATCTGTCACAACATTTAGCAAACTCATAAGCATCTTTAAAAATAGAAGGCTAGTAATAACCTGATTGCATAACCTTAGTAGCTGTTTTGTGACCACCAAAATGTCCTCCATATGCTGCAGCATGGCAGGATTCCAGTATATAAGGAATTTCTTCCTCTGAAGCACATCTTCGTATTACTTGATATGAGCATAGCTTATACAGATATGGGTCATCCCACTGGTAGCTTCTAACATCATGAAGAAATTTCTTTTTCTGATGAAACTTCAACTCAGATGGTAGCAATCCACTTACTAAGTAGTTAGCAAAATCTGCATACCATGGAGATCTTGATTGCTGTAGCATCTGTGCTTGCTGTATTACTAACAGTTGTTTATCAGGAAAAGTTTTAGTGATGTCTTTTTTTGTCAATGTGCTTGTGTATGCTTCTAGCCTAGACAGATGATCTGCTACTTGATTCTTAGTCCCCTTTCTATCTTTAATTTCCAAATCAAACTCCTGGAGCAATAAGATCTATCTTATTAATCTCGGTTTAGCATCCTTCTTTGCGATTAAGTACTTGATGGTTGCATGGTCTGTGTACACTGTCACTTTAGTACCCACCAAGTAAGCTTGAAACTTATCGAAAGCAAATACTACTGCCAGCAACTCTTTCTCTGTAGTGGTGTAATTAATCTGAGTTTGAGTAAGAGTCTTGATGGCATAGTTTATACAGTGGAAAATCTTATCCTTCCTCTGCCCCAACACTACCCCAATAGAATGGTCACTGGCATCACACATCAATTCAAATGGTAGAGTCTAATATGGTGGCCAAAGGCTTGAAGACAGTCTTTATCAAAATGAAAAGGCTTGTCATGTTCTAACAATGAGCATAATGGTTTAGCTACCTTGGAAAAGTCTTTTATAAATCTTCTGTAAAATCCAGCATGACCCAAAAAAACTTATAATCCCCTTGATTGAAGTGGGAGTTGGTAGTTTATCTATCACTTTTATCTTTGTTTTATCTACCTCTATGCCATTCTTGGACACCTTATGACCCAACACTATGCCTTCTTGCACTATGAAGTGGCATTTTTCCTAATTGAATACTAAGTTAGTCATCTCACACCTTTTAAGAACTTCTTCCAAGTTGTGTAAACAATCAGTATATGTCTCACCAAAGACTGAGAAATCATCCATGAAGACTTCCAATGTTTACTCCACCATATCTGAAAAAATAGACATTATACATCTCTGAAAAGTTGCTGGAGCATTGCACAAACCAAAGGGCATCCTTCTGAAAGCAAAAGTTCCATAAGGACATGTAAATGTAGTCTTTTCCTGATCCTCTAGAGCTATAGCAATTTGGTTGTAGCCTGAGTACCCATCTAGGAAACAATAGTATTGTTTTTTAGCAAGTCTGTCCAACATTTGATCTGTGAATGGAAGTGGGAAGTGATCCTTCCGAGTAGCTTTGTTGAGCTTTCTGTAATCCATACATACCCTCCATCCAGTCACTGTTCTTGTAGGAATAAGTTCATTCTTCTCATTTGCTATCACTGTTATTCCTCCCTTCTTTGGAACACATTGAACTAGGCTTACCCATAAACTGTCTGATATCGGGTATATGATCCCAGCATCCAACCATTTGATGATTTCTTTCTTCATAACTTCCTTCATAATGGGGTTTAACCTTTTCTGTTGCTCTACTAAGTTGCTGTAATAGTCTTCTAACAAAATTTTATGCATGCATATGGATGGCCTGATTCTTTTAATGTCTGTCATGGTCCATCCAATAGTTTTTCTGTATTTCCCAACCACATCTACCAGGCGCCGTTCTTGACTTGCATCCAAAGTAAATGAAATGATTATAGGGAGTGTGTTGTTTTGACCAAGATAAGCATACTTCAAATGTGAGGGTAACAATTTTAATTCAAAACTAGGAGGTGATTCAATAGATGGTAAAGTTGTCTTTACTTTCCTGTCTGAAAGATTTAGATGTTCAACAAATCTGCTATGTCTATTAGATTGTATTCCTTCCATCAAATTTATTTGGTTTGCTGCAACATCTTCTTCTTCAAAGTTCTCAAAGGTGGCAACTTTGATGACCTCATTACTGCAGCATTTGTCGATTCTGTCTGCTACAAAAAAATCCACAACACTCAGGAAATTGCAATCTTCTGTCTCATCAGGGTTCTTCATAGCCTCTAATACATTGAATGTGACTTGTTGGTCATTCACCTCATTGTTAGCTCTCCTTTTTGCACATTTGTCAGAGTTTTTCCGGTTGCTAGGAAAGGTCTTCCAAGTATAATGGGCACCTCTTTATCAGCCTTAAAGTCAACCTTCACCAGTACATCCTCAATTTTTCCTTTAGGTTATGCATGAGATCTGTCAACTAATTGCATAGTGACTGTTGTTGGCCTACATTCTCCTACTCCCAACTGCTTAAATACAAATAATGGCATCAGATTAATGTTGGCTCCCAAATCACAGAGTGCTCTGCCATTGTACCTAGTTCCAATGGAATGTGGTATTGTGAAGCTTCCTGGATCCTTCAATTTTTGAGGAATCTTACTTTGGAGCATATGACTGCTTTCCTGTGTTAAAGCAACAATTTCAAATTCTCTCAACCTTTTCTTTCTTCCCAGGATGTCTTTTAGAAATTTCACATAATCAGGCATTTGCTCCAATACTTCCACAAAAGGTATGTTGATGTGTAATTGCTTCAGCACTTCCAAGAATTTACTAAATTGCTTGTCTTGTTTTTGTTTCTGGAATTTCTGTGGGAAAGGAGGTGGATGCATAAATTGTTGGGTAGCTTCAGGAGGTATTAATCTCTGCTCATTGGGTTTATTGTAAGTTGTTACCATTGGTGTTACAACTTCTTCTTCAGCATTTATTGGTTGATTCCCTTCCATAGTTGCTGCAGCTTGACCGCTAACACCAGTATCTTGGTGGCTGGTTTACTGTAATATGCGCTCATCTTGAGGTGGTTCTTGTGAGGAGTTAAGTTCCAACCTTTTTTTAGTCACATCAACAAGGATATCAACATTCTTTCCAGATCTTAAGTTGATTACTTTGCAGTGTTCCTTTCCCTCTCTTCTTGGATCTTCTGTGTTGCTAAGCAGGCTTCCCTGAGATCTGCTACTCATTGCTGTGGCAAGCTGTCCAATTTAGTTTTCCAGGTTTCTTAGTAATACAGCTTGACTTTGCACAATTGCTTCATTTTTCGCAATGTATCCTTTAATCAGTGTTTCCAATGAAGCAAGTGGATCATGGCTGGTGTGTTTTTGCCCTTAATTCTACTGATGAAAACTAGATGGTTGAGTATTTCTGTTCTGTCCACCCAGTGCTGGAACAGTTTGATTCTGATTGCTCCATGAGAAGTTTGGGTGTGGCTTCCATCCAGAGTTGTAAGTATTTGAGTACGGGTTGTTTTGAGATTGTCGGTTGAAATTACCCACATAGTTTACTGATGCTAGATTTCCAGGACAATTGTCAAATACATGTTCTTCACCACAATACATGCAAGACAGTTCAGCAACTTCCTTTACTACTGCTGGAGCAAAAGTCATGGCTTTCACCATGTTAGTCAATGAGATTACTTGTGCTGATAATATTGTAATTGCATCTATATTATGTACCCTCGCTGCTCCTCTTGCTGCCGGCTGTCTAGTTGATGGCCACTGATAATTATTGTTGGCAATTCTCTTCAAAATTTCATAAGCTTCAGTGTAAGATTTAGATAATAAAGCTCCATTTGCTGAAACATCAACCATCAATCTCGTACTTGGATTCAATCCATTGTAGAAGGTTTCCAATCGTATGCAACAAGGAATGTCATGATGAGGACACCTTCTGAGCAGTTCTTTAAATCTCTCCCAAGCCTCATACAAGCTCTCATCTTCAAGTTGATGAAAAAAAGTGATCTCATTCTGCAATTTTGCATTCTTGGTTGGTGGAAAATACTTTATTAAAAATTTGTCAGCCAATTCATTCCATGTAGTGATGGAATCAGGTGGTAATGAGTTCAACCATGCTCTTGCTCGATCTCTTAAAGCATCTTGTGTTGCTCCAACAATTTTAAAAGCATTACTCACTTCCAAAAACAACTTACTTAAGATGAAGGTGAGGATCTTCAGTTGGTAGTCCATTGAATTGACCCACTGTTTACAATATTTGAAACATCACTGGCTTAAGTTCAAAGTTTGTGGCTTCCACTTCAGGTCTGACTATTCTAGGATGTACAACTTGAGGAGTTAACACAGCATAATCTCTGATAGTTATGTCTCTGTTATCTACCATGTAAATGATATTGTTGTTGCCTGGCTATCTCTGATCAACATGCTCATTTTGCTCCTCTTGAATATTGACAGGTTGTAGTGGCCCGTGAGGGTCCAAGTTTCCCACATCCTACAAATTTTTCATGTCTGAAATAGTTTTTGAATTTCTTTGTTCTCTTTGCAGTCTCTTTACAGTCCTTTCAATCTCAAGATCAAATTGGAATACAACAGATCTGTCTTTGCGCATGCAAGTGTTGATATGTCAATAAATAGAACAAATTAGATTAAGTTGGCACTATCAAGATTTACTTCACACTTCAAAAATAAGCAATCAATCCCCGGCAATGGCGCCAAAAACTTGTTAGTGGATTTTTACTCAATTGCTATTGATGCCAATGTGCAAGTATACACAACAAGTAATAAAGTGATGAATATTCTAAATCGTCTCCACAGGGACTGATGTTACTAGAAATGTTATAGCAATCACAATAGTGCAATCTACCTTTATTTCACGATGAACCTAGTTAAAGTTGATCACTACCGAAATTAACAATTGTAAGGAAATAAAACAAATAACTGCAGTATGAAATAGATTAGATAAATTGCGTAAAAGAATCGAATGATAATGAAGTAGCTGAATGATCAAACTCTCTTCATGGGTTGACTGCTTTTCCACAAATTAACATCAGTTGCTACAACAATTCCTACAGCATTGGGTAGATTCACTTTGCATCCTTAGCTGTCGCGTGTTGGACTTCTCATACCCTTAAGTATCCTAACAATGACCAGTTGCTATTCTACCTAAGGTATGGCATTATAAACATCTACTCTCTACCCTGCAAGGTGAATGCCTATGTCTAGTTTTTCACAAATTTTAACTTCAAGTATAGCCCTTACGGGATTCACGAAAAACTTAATCCATGAAACTCAAATTAAGATCAAGTATTACTCCAATAATATCCACTAAGACAGGCCCTTTTGTGGCTCTATCTTAACTCGAACCATTAAATGGGTGGTCAACCGAAATAACAGATATAATAATAACTATTAGAATAACATGCTACAACAATCGTGCGGCAACTCATATGAACAGTTAAATACCCATTTAGATTGTTTGTCGCTCAACTACAGGCAAATTTAGTTCAAACTTTGAAAAAGAAAAACAAATAACAAAATATTGGTCATGAAATACATCGGTTTAATCGAAGAGTAAAGAAAAAAACAAGTAAGGAATGATGAAATTTTTTTTTTGAATAAGGAACGACGAAAATTGAATCCAAAAACTCTGCTGGATTCTTTCACTGATGTAGACTTGGTTCCCTTCAATTCTAATTATTTTCTTCTCTTCCGCTCGATTTTTCTAATGTTAATTCCTTTCCGCTGTTTTATGTGATGTGCGCCCCTTTTTATAACTGAAAACTAGGGTAAACAAAACCCTAGGGCGCGCATGAGTTAGATTAGGAAACTGCAGATCATAATTCTACAGATATCCCACACTAAGTTTCTTTATCGTTATTCCAGGATTGCTACAGCAATGGTTGCTCCAGTAACGACTACAGCACTGCACTGCTCTAGATTTTGTTTCACTTGTTTTGTGGCCATGTTCTTCCTCCTTTTTGCGAGCCTACTGCATCAGCATTCCTTCCATGAATTATAAGCTTCTGGAAACCTACAATTATGCACATGATTTGAGCACGAATTACTTTAAAGCAAGCAAAACTTATTAAGACTAAACTAAAATGAATGTTTATGCAAAACGTAACAAAAATGCAATAAAAACACATCATTTACTCTTTAAGCGATATTGATTTAAGTCTAGAATTGCCATCATAACTCTCATTTCATAGAGTTATCAAAACCCCTAGGTTCGACCGAGGTTATTTCTCTAAAATTGAGTCCTCATTCACTTCTTATTGTTGAAATTACTCACCCATATTGATTTCAAAACCATTTGCGTGTTATTTAATCAGTTCATCTTCACCCAAAACACAATATTTGTTATTCAAAGTAAGATTTTAGTTTCCACGGCAGATGGTGAAACTTATGCTGCAAGCAGCAGGTGCTGCTTATTCTGCATAAGCAGGCAACAACTGTTGCTTATGCAGCAACTACTGCTACTGTTTATGCAGTAAAACAACCTTGTGATTTATCATGTATTTTCTTACTGATGTTTGCTTAATTATCTTTTCCTTTTTTACTGATATCAAGTTTTGTTAATCTTTTAATTTAATAGTATTTTGAGAATTATTGGCTTCCATCTTACATTAAAATAATCACCCAATGAAAAATCATTGTTTTAACATTAAATTTCATTATTTTAACATTAACAATTCCAACCATCATCCAAATTCCCTAACAAATCCAGACATAAGAATTGCTCAAGCTTATGCCTCTTGAATGGTTGACCAACTATGAGCATTTCCACAAACATTCTGAACCAGTTCAAACAACAGAAGTCACGTTTGAAAGACGACAAAATGGTCAAGTCAAACTATCTTTTCAAACACCTGACACCAAGCCTGTTTCAGACACTCCATAGCTTTCTTACACTGCTTTGATAACAACAGTTCAAACTGGTCAAGAAAAGAAACTCCCCATTCATGGTTTCTCATCAGAAGGGTATCCAGTATATCCTAACAAAATCAATGGTCATTTTCTATGGGATGTTCTTGAAGCCCATATGTGCAATCCAGATTGTCCTTGCTTGGATGATATGGATATTGATGACGAACTAGAAGTTATGAGGAGAAAGAAAAAGAAAAAGAAAAAACCTTCTCATCCAAAAACATCTTGCAAATCCTTTCATCCACAACCTCCACTAGATCCCAAACCTCCTATTCACCAAATAAGATCATGCCTAATGTTTTGAAGTCAATCTTATGAGGAATCCTTTCCTCCGCTTGAAAAACAAACAGATATACAAACCAGAGTTATCTCAAAGCCTTTTGTACAATCCCCAGTTACGGCCTTTGGGCAACCTGAAAAGCCAAAACAGTATGAAGCTGTTTTAAATTGGCAAACCAAAAATGCCAATGCTCAGAATCAAACTCTTCAACAACTCGGAAAGAAAATTGATCGAGTTGCCAGTCAAGTCTCCCAGACAGAAACTAAAGTCGATTCAATCAGTAATTGTCTTGATCAGATGTACATACATCTACAAGATCGTATCTCTGAACTAGACAATGATCTCAGGTGAATGATCATCAACCACATATGGGGTCTAGAGTTTAATAAAAAAGAAGCAGAAATCATAAAGCACAAAGCTGAATTGGCAAGAATTAATACTGAAAAGGCTCGTCCATCACTTTTTACTCAAACACAAACCACACTAGTACCCCCTCCAGTGTTTGACACTTATGCACCTTTCTACACACCATCCAAACCTCAACAACCTGTTTACAATCAGTTCTTTGGATTCTCACACCTTCAACCAACTCCTCGACCAAAGCCATCTTCACCTAAAAAATCAAAATCCAAAGTCAAGATCTCAGAACCAAAGTCAAAGGCCACTTTATCTTCATCTGTTCCTCCGGTACCACCAGAAGATTCACCAAAAGCCACTCCTGAACCTCTCAAAAAAGACAAAGGCCCAATGGAATAGTATCATTATCATACTGTCCAAAACACATCTTCTGACTCCTCTGAGCCAGAAATAGTCTATGAGTCAAACCCATCAGAGTCCAGCCCGTCTTCCTCTTCCTCTTCCTCTTCTTTTCCTCTTGTTAGTCCTTATCACCTCTATAAACGTCCACACTCCTTTACTCGCAGTATCCGAACCCTTATTTCCACTAAAAGACCGCATCCAAAAGAATATATCTAGTTATCCAGATTGGATCAGTGTTCCCTTCAGGCTACCACAGCTGAACAATATGTCACTCTGGAAATTCCCGCAGAATTGATTTCCACTTGCCAAAGAGAAGGTTATACTCATCTCCATATCGGAGGAGTCAGACTAATCCTAACCTTACATGGAAGGAAAGGATTACCAATCACATCCAGAATTGCTATGCTGGATACTAGGTTCACACATTACCAAGATGATGTTATTGGTACTGTCTTAACCACTCTTCATGCTGGAAGTGTTTTACTCACTTTCTATCCCAATTTTAATCTTTCTCTTCAAGACACTAATCTCTCCACTGCCTTGAAAGTCGAAGTGCAAATTCAAGGTGCAGAGCAAATCTCTTTAGCAAAAATTGCAACTCTTCACCATCAATTGGTCTATAGGCTCCAAAACCATGCCTTAGATCTTCCTTCACCTGAGTACCACTCTGACGCCCTCATGGTGTTAGCAGAATCAGATCAGATACCAACCATCATTCAAATTCCAAGACAGTTCCCTAGACATGAACTCATAAAACTCATGCCCTTGGAATGGATTTCAAATTATGAGAAGTTCCACACCAATACTTCTCCTATCCAGACAACAGAAAGTATGTTTGAAAGAAGATCTGATGGAACTGTCTGAATGACTTTTCGACCTCTACCCGCAGCACCAGAGGAGCCTCCACGACTCTCATTCACTTATTCAGCCATGGTTACAACTATTCAGACCGCTCAAGAAAAGCTGCCAATTACAGGATTCAATTCAGAAGGATATCATGTCTACCCTGCCAAACTTAATGGCCACTTTCTTTGGGATTCACCAGGATCAGGAAATTGTGACCCAGATTGTCCCTGTTGGGATGATTGGGAAGAAGATGATGTTGAACCGAAGCGGCAAAGAAAACTAAAAAAGAAAATACCTAAAACTTCGTGCTCACACAATCAACCTAAACCACCTCATAATCCTCCACCGCCACCAACTCCATTACCCATCTACCAAAAAGAACTTCGATGGATTGCAAAAAATTGCAAGACAGAAGTTCTTCCACATATCCAAAATTCCAAACCACCCATACAGCCTATGGCTTGTATGATGTTTTCATCCACCTCCCAAGATTATTCCTCCAATTTCCCTGCTCTAGAAACCCAGACCGATCCACAACGAAAGGTCATAACCAAACCCTTTATTCCTTCAGCCATAACTCCCACAGGTCACTTAGAAGACCCCAAACCTGTTGAGGTTGCTCTCAACTGGCAAACCCAAAATGCCAGAGCTCAAAATGAAAGCTTGGTTGATATCCATAAGAAGGTTAATCATATCAGTTTACGAAATAATCACATTGAGTCTAAGATGGATTTGATCACTTCCCAGATGCAGCAAATTTACCAAAATCTTCAATCCAGAATATCTCAACTAGATTCAGAATTAAGAACCATGCTGAGTCATAGATACTATGGCCCATAATTTGATCAAAAAGAAAAGGAAATAAGAAAATTGAAAGTAGAACTTGAATAGATTGAGTCAGAACGGCAAAGACCAATATTATTTCTAAACAATGGGTTCAATGATCCGACTCTCAAACATGTATTTCTGGCATCATTAGCTGAAGAATTGCAACCACACATACAGAGGCAGCTCACGAGTCTCAGTCTCACCATTGACAATATTTCCTTGGGAAAGATCTTTCGGATCGCCAAAGGATGTTTGGAAAAATTATGTGAATAGAAACAGTTCGTCAAAGAACTGTTAAAAGACAAAGAGCCTTTCCGAAGTGCTTGCAAAAAGCCTTACTTATAGATCAAATGCAAGAAAAAGAAAGATTGTGATTGCAGCACCAAAAAGACGAAGCATTTCCAAAAATTCAAAAATCCAGATTTGTCTCCTAGATCAAAATCCAGGCAAAAATCATACAGGTTTTTTTAGGAAAAGATATAGTTCTTTCAGAGAACAGAAAAGGAGAAAGTCAAGTCGATGCTTCATTTGCAAAAAGAAAGGCCATTATGCTAAAGATTGCCCCAACAAAAAAGAAAAAGCAATCATACTTCTTGAGCATTTACAGGCCACCACTGATTATTCTCCTCACAAAGATGAAATCGAGTTCTACTTCTGAGAACAAGAGGAGCCTACAAAACTCATCCGATGATTCTGAAAATGATGAGTTTCAAACTATTTTTCACCAACAACTTTTGTCTCTAAACACTACCATACCTATCCCTTCCATAAAACTCCAAATCTTACCTTCTAAATTCCAGAGACTAATTCCAGCCATTAGACTTCTTGATACCGGAGCCCAAAGAAGTATGTTAAACCTAGACATACTTCCTTCACAGTCAATGGAAAATTCTTCACCACCAAGTTGATTACCAAAAAACCCATTGGTATTCAAATCTTTCCAAATTGTGTTATTTGGACAAAAGTCATCGGTTCCCATCTGCCTAATAAGGACATCTTGTTAGGATTTGATATCATTCACTAGATACAGCACCTCCAAATCATTCATACTGGAATTCGAGTCAAGTCCATGTTTAAATCATTCACCAATGTTCTTAAGCTTTATGGTTTGTCTGAAACCTACCAGTCTTTTCAAGACATTTCCACAAAGCTTTTGAAATATTGTCCTGAGTCCCATGCTGACTTTCACCATCCAAATCCTCTGTGGGAAAATCCATATTTCTTTGTTCAATTGCCTTTCAAGTTGAATGAAGATGTCAATCCAACCAAAGCCACCCATCTAGGAATGAGTCCTTCTGACTTAGTCCTAGCCCACAAGGAATGTTCTCAGTTGCTGGCCCAAGGTCTTATTGAACCCACTAGTTCTCAATGGGCTTGTAAAGCTTTTTATGTTGAAAAATATTCTACGATTGTTAGAGGAAGAAAATGATTAGTCATTGACTATTAACCTATAAACATGTTTTTACAAGATGACAAATACCCTTTACCAAAAAGACAGAGCATGTTCACCTATCTAAAAAATGCTCAACTTTTTTCAAAATTTGATCTTAAATCCAGATTTTGGCAACTTGGAATTAAACCTTCAGAACGTTACAAAACTGCCTTTTGCATTCCCAATGCCCACTATCAATGGATAGTTTTACCCTTTGGTCTTAAAACAACCCCATCTATTTTCCAAAAAACCATGGTCCAAATCTTCCAACCCATTCTGCATAGTGCATTGATTTACATTGACGATATTTTGTTGTTATCAGCTAAGAAAAGCACAATTGCTACCAATAACATTGAATTCCTTGGAATGACTATTAAAGACGGCCACTATCAGCTAGGAAAGCACATTGCTCAAGAGCTCATCCACTTTCCATATCAGCATCTTTCCAAAAGGCAAATTGAGCAGTTCCTTGGTATTATTAATTATATCAGGGATTTTATTCCTCATGTTGATCATCACACCCGCCAGCTGTCAGCCTTGCTAAAGAAGAATCCACCTTCGTGGAATAACAACCACACACTTGCTGTCACAATGTTAAAGCAAATTGCGCAAAATCTGCCACTATTAAAGCTCATCACCGATGGCAGGCGAATATTGCAGGCTGATGCAAGTGACGAATCATGGGGGGCCATCCTCCTTGAAGAAACAGGTGGCAAAGAACACTTTATTGGCTATGCTAGTGGACACTTCTCTGACACACAAATCCATTACCACAGTGTGTTTAAAGAAATTTTGGCTGTCAAGCATGGTATTCAAAAGTTCGAGTATCATCTTATCGGCTATCACTTTCTTGTCAGAATGGACAACTCAGCTTTTCCCAATATCATGAATTTCAAAGGGAAAAATGTTCCAAAAAAGATGTTGCTTAGGCTAAAAGATTAGTTTTCAAAATATGACCACAACCTTATTCTTGATATGCTCTCAAGACTTGCTAAACCAGATAAATCCTTGTTTTTCATATCCTCATAACACCATTTTCCTGTCATCTTCATGGCCACTTCGCTCCCCTCACAAGCCCTTACCTAAAAAACCTTTCCCCTTGGGAAAACTTTCACCACAGTCTTTGCCATACAAGAGTTTGCAAAGAAAGTTGTATTTAGGTTTTTCATGAAAGCCTATCTCTTATCAGACTCATTTCCATTTTCCACTTTCCATCCAGAAAACTTATTTCTTACAGGATTAACCCTGAATCCTTCCAGAGACATTTCAGAAGACGAATTATGGTACATCTAGTGCCTAACTGTTCTCTATGCCACCAAACTGATTGTTCCAGTAACAGCTACCTTAGAAGATTTGTTCAATCCAGACAAATCAATCTCACTTATCTGGACACTTCTTGAATGGTTTTCTCGAATTCCATGGTGGAGAATGAAACTTCAACAATTGTCACAATTTCATAACTTGGAACGTATGCCAGCATCAGAAGCAAAAATGTTCACATCTGTGTTCATTATTCCTAGACCATACTTCCAACACCCAGATACACACTTCTTCTAGACTCAAGATCAAGTTTTTGAATGGTTCAGCACACCTCACCCATCCATCCTTGAACAAGACGATAAAGTTCAAAAGGAACTCTATAATTTCCTTTGTGAACTGAACCACCAACCTGCTCCACATAGAGACATTTCTCACATCTCCCTCGGTCCACAGCATGATATCATCATGATCCCCACTCCTTCAGTAATTTCAAAACCTAAATCCATGGGTATTATCATCAAGAAAGAAAAACCAGACTTCATTAATTTTCTATAGCAAGAAGCACAAGACCCATGGGAAGCATTCTTGCCATTAAGTCAACATCTTCAAAACCTCCAACAAACTCCACCAACACATGCCTCAGACGATCCAACAAATAAAGCTAGTTCTAGCACACCAACCGGCTCCAAGGAACACCCATCCTCTTCTTAGCGCAAAATATTTTGCCCTTGGCCACCCTGTGGCCCAGATCATCAACATCCACCAGAAACTCCATGTCCATCACTCAAAGTCCTCTTTTCAAAAGATAAAGATAAGACCGACAGCTCATCTGATGAAGACTACATGAATCTCTCATCTCCGTGATTCATGCAATTTGGCATCATTTACTTTTTAAAAGTTTGTAATAATTAAAGCATGAGTCATGCTTTAATTTGTCTTTATTGCTTTTACTTTTCCACAAGCTTGTTGCTCGTAATTATGTCTTTGTTTTTAGAAAAGTGATAGAGGCCCTATCCTATCCTTTTCCTTGGTTTTCCTCCTATATAAGCTCAGCTTCTCTTTGTTAGAAGCATAGCGGAAAATAATAAAATCTCTAGTCTTTTGTAACCATGAGTTTCTAATTTCTCTTTTTCTCTCTGTCAATGAAGCTCTAAAGTTTTCAAAAATAAGAAGAAAACTTACATCTGTTCATTTTGAAACTCAAGGAAGTATGCTCTGCACTTGCCTCTTGTAAGGATCCTGTGCATCAGAAAACTTTTGATGATTTCTTATCTGGTTTTGTACCCTGTTTTAGACTAAAGGAAAGTCTATTTTAGGTTATATAACCCAAGATGAAAATGTTTCAAAGTTTTTTTTATCTCAGAGGTATATCGGCTGGAAAGCCGAACTTGCGGACTATTGGTCCAAAGAACAGTTTTAACTGTTATAGTTCTGGTATAACAAAGCCACGATCCAGACAAGTATTGGTGTGGAACTTCTCATAATTTGAAATCCATTCCAAGGGCATGAGTTTTATGAGTTCATGTCTAGGGATCTGTCTTGGAATTTGAATAATGGTTGGTATCTGATCTAATTCTGCTAACACCATGATGGCGTCAGAGTAGTGCTCAGGTGAAGGAAGATCTAAGTCATGGTTCTGGAGCCTATTGACCAATTGATGGTGAAGAGTTGTAATTTTTGCTGAAAAGTCCTTACCCTGATCTCCACCAAAAGACCTCTCCTAAAATAATATATTCAGTCTTCTCGACTGGATCAATGTGTTTTACAAGCCTCCCAAAGTGAGCAGTATGTAAGATCTCGTAGCCAACTGGAAACGAGAAGGGTATACGCATCTCCACCTTGGCGGTGTTAGATTGATCCTCACCCTCCATGGCAGAAAAGGTTTACCTGTTATGGACAGGATCGCACTGTTAGACACCAGGTTCAAACAGTACCAACATGCTGTTATAGGAATTGTTCTGACCACACTCCATGCTGGCAGTGTCTTGTTAACCTTTTACCCAAATTTCAACCTCTTTCTTGAGGATCCCAACCTCCCCACGACCCTTAAAGTCCAAATTCAGCTCCAAGGAGCAGAACAAACACCCACATCAAAAAAAGCAACTCTTCATCACCAAATAGTGTATCGATTACAGAATCATGCACTTGATCTTCCCACACCACACACCACATCTGATGCCTTAATGATTCTCACAGATCCAACAATTCCTCGGGATTGTTAATTATGTCCGTGATTTCATCCTTAAAATTACAATCCACACAAGCCAGTTGTCCCGCATGCTCCAAAAACAGTGCCCTCCATGAGGACCAGCACAAACAGAAGCTGTCCAACAACTAAAGGTGATAGCTTAGTCACCTCCTCCTCTCTGAATTTCCACAACTGGACAACGCATTCTATAGACTGATGCCAATGATGATTACTGGAGTGCCATCCCTCTTGAAGAGATAAATTGTGTACGTCACTTCTGTGCACATGCAAGCGGACAATTCAAAGACTCTGAAAAGAATTACCATGTAATCTACAAAGAGATTTTGGCAGTCAAGTATGGAATCAGAAAGTTTGAATTTCATCTAATCAGCCATAAATTCCTTGTCAACATGGACAACTCCTCTTTTCCTCGAATCTTTGACTTAAAAAATAAGTTGCTCCCTGACAAACAGTTACTCAGCCTCAAAAACTGGTTTGCTAAATATGATTTTACTGTCCAACACATAAAAGGCAAACAGAACCTCATCCCAGACTTCCTTACACGATCGGCTATAAATAAACCCTCACTTATTTCCTCCATTCAGACCATCCCAGTTATAGCCATGAACCGTCAACTTCCTTTCAAAACTCTCAACCAGAGAATTTTCCCCATGAACATTCCTTTTCACTCAACCTATCAGATCCAAGACTTTGCAAAGAAATTCTTTTACCGGTATTTCTTCAATGTTCAAAGTAAAAAGGCTGATCGTTTTCCTTCTCTCTATATGGAAAACTTGTTTGTCACAGGTCTTACCCTGTCATCTCTCAATATCTGTGAAGATGAGTTATGGTACATGTGGTGTCTCACCACCTTGTATGCCACAAAATTGGTTTTTTCTGTTAAACCAGTCCTCACTCATATCACCACTCCTGAGTTCTCATCAGATCTTCTCTGGACTCTCCTTGAAAGGTATTTACCACTCACGTGGCGGCGAAAGCAGCTCAAAAATCTGTGTACTTTTCACGGATTAGACAGAATGCAAGAACAAGAAGCCAACATGTTCACTACAGTCTTCATTGTTCATAGACCTTACTTCCAGCACCCAGAAACAAGAGACTTATGGACTCAAGATATGGCCTACGAATGGAAAACTTATCCCCATCCTTATACCCTCATCCATGATACATCTGTTACCTCTGTTCTCAAGTCATACCTCATGGAACTCAATAATGTTCAGCCACCTACCACAAACATCCACCACACCTCTGTTGGACCATCACACACCTTGGAAATTGTCCCAAAGACACAAACTTGTACTCCAGGTTCCAGTTCAAGTCCTCAAGGAATCCTTGTCATGGAACAACGTCCTGATTACACTAACGTCTTATTCCAAGACGCTCAGGATCCATGGGAAGATTTTCAGTCCCTTCTCCCTACTGAAAATTCTCATTACACTATCACCAACCCAGATCCTCCTGCTCCACCGACCCCAAAAACGATGACTGACACTGATGAAGAAGCCTATCTGCAAGCTGAAGCTTATCTTGATCAAAGACAGACCCGTCGTGCTAAACGACAATATGAAACTGGCGATGCGTCTCCATCACACTACCCATCCACTCCATAATTGCAGACACGCATGGGAATCTTTAGCTTTTGTTTTTTTTTCAAAAAGTTTGCTTTAATAATTATGCTTTTGTAAAAGAGAAGGGTCTCACCTTATCTCTCCTTCCCCGAGATCTCTATATAAGGATCTCTTTATCCCTTTGTAAGGCAGGAGTTAATTTGAAATACAAAATCAGTTTTCTTCACATCATGTTTCACTAAACTTTTCTGGTCGGACATATACACTTCTTTTCATCCTTGCACTCTCTCCTGAGATATGGTTTTTTACAGGCTTCAGAAAATGATTTTTCGTCTTCCATGAGATCTTTGAAGAATTCATTTTGCTCATAGATCTTGTCAAGACATAGCATTGCCATTTGGAAAATCTTTCCCAGAGAGATATCAGTTATGCTGAGATTAATGGCTATGAGTTTCCTTTGAAGATCAGGTTGTAAGTCAGAAGGAAGAGAGGCTATGAAGACATGTTTGAGAAATGGCTCGTTGAACCCATTTAGCTTGTAAAATAGAATACTTATCCTTTTGTAATGAGATTCCAAAATATGTCTTTTGAGAGAACAACATTTCATCTTATGAAACTCTTTTCTGTCTGCATCAGTAGACGTTGTTTTTTCACCGATGAATTGTTCATGAATGATATTGAGTGTTGTACCGATTGGGGATTGCATGAATTGGAGCTGACGATATTCTCCCAAGCTTTCTAACCAATCACGTAAAGAACCCATGGATCAGGCCATGAATTCACGGAGAACAGCTTGAGGTTGAGCATTAGAAATTCCCAAACAATTCCAACCATTTGTTAGAAGAATTATAATTATAATGTTATATTCTATATAACTTAAAATTAACAATAATTCTATGTATATTTTAAAGTTATAATAAATGTACCACTAAAAGAAATTCGGTGTATATTATAAAATATGATTTCGCAAAATGAGTTATTGTTAAAGCTTATGGACAAAATAGAAAATATTTTTGAGATTTGTGATTCAAAATTATAAAACTTCCTTTAGATAACATGAGATTATAAATTTCCAATAAAATCAATCATTGCAAATAATGACCCAATAAACAGGAAACACGACCATTAACTTGATTACTAGACCATTAAACTTCATAAGATCATTAACTTGCACCATGGAAATCATGCAATTATTGGACCAGTAAACAGGAAACTAGGACATTAAACTTGATACCTGGACCACCATACTTGAAACCAATTGAACTTGAAACTTAGGGCAGTGAACATGAAACATGAGATCATTACCTTGAAACCATGAATATCATTTAATTAATGAACTTGAAACTTAGAGCAATAAACATGAAACATAAGATCATTAATTTGCAACCATGAATATCATTTAATTAATGGACCAATAAACATGAAATCAAGACCATTAACTTGATACCTCGGCCATTGAACATGAAACCGAAGGAACTTGAAACTTACAGCAATAGACATAAAACATGTTATCACTACCACATTTAATAATAATTAATTTTAATTTATACACTTCTTAAAATATCAAAAATAACCTAACTTATTCATTTGACTTAATTTATTCAAAATACTGATAAAAATATTAATTTACTCAAAATAATTAAATATTTAAAATTTAACATATACAAATATACTTACAACAAATAGAATCAAATCATAAACAAATTCTTTGACACAATATTAATATCAATAAGCATGAATTTTATTCTACACAAATAATGGTTGAAAAGTTTAGACATCTGACAAATAATGGCTAAAAGCTCAAAATACTGAATTTTCTTCTACATGAAGAAGAAGAAGAAGAAGACATTACAAGCTGCTATTGGATGTTGGTTAAGTTGATTTGGCTTCCTCTTCCCTTTTTTTTAATAAATCAAAAGGAAAAATATATCATCTTTAATTCCAATACTTTAATTTATTTTCAAAAAATAAAAAAGACCACATATCTCGTAGGCAAAAATATTTTAAAATATTGATTTGCTCCTCATTCAATTAAGGTAGTGTTCTGAATCTTACTAAAGTCTTAATGAGCTTGAATACATAGGTCAGAATAATATATTTGTTTTTTAATTTTTTAAGGTCTGAGTATAAGTGGTAAGTTGTTTATTTTTATAAACTCAAAACATCATAAATATACTATTTTCCTACTTATGACCTTGAAAGTAATAGGTAAATATTTAAAGTATCATCTAGTATAGTAGTTTTTTATTTATAAAGATTATACGACATGTATTTTATATATAACTTTTGAAAAATAATTTTGATAACATTATTTTTTACAATTTAACATATATAAAAAAAAACTGCTATTTAATAATAAAAGAATTTGCATAAAATTCAAATTGAATGTATGTTAATTTAATACCAAATAAATTTTGAGATCAAGGGAAATTCTAATATGCCTAAATTATGTCATTGTTAATTAAAAAAATTCTTTTGATTAGAAAAAAAAAATATCAAAGGGTTATTAGGTTTTATATAATAGCTAGGTAGGAATCAAATATATTTAATGAGAGTATTTGTGAGAAAAAAAAATGATTTTTCATTAAGACGATTTATCATTCAAATAAAAGTTAGGAAATTTTATTTTTGTCATTTAGATAAAAAAAACTTACAAGAAGACTTCAAATACAAAAACAAACAAGTTAAAATATCAAAACACCTTAAATTAAGCTAAACGTAAAAACAAACAGCATTTGAGTTTTATTAAGATAATGGAAATAAACTTTTTACGTTCAAAGCAGTAATGGTAACTCACATAATAGATATTAAGATAATGGAAATAAACTTTTTACATTCAAAGCAGTAATGATAACTCACATAATAGATATTTTTATAGTATAAATAACTCCACTCTTTGTTTGGTTATGATGAAATGACAATGTGTGAAGATAATTATTATTTTTTAATATATCATATATCTTTTTAAATTGAATCATGGAAAATTAAAGACCAAAAAAATCAATCATGTATGTCATTTACTCAAATCAACTTGGGTATATAGTGAACCTTGTTGAAACATTTTGGGGCACGGTGACAAATGTCGAAACATTTAAGTACTAGCAGAAAATAACTTTTGTTGAGTTTAAAAATTTTTGAAAGTAACTAGAGATATGAGATGAGATGACTTTGATAGTGATAGATGAGAAAGCATAAGGTCTACTGGTGTTGAGTGTTAGAAAGTATATATTTATAAAGGAAAAAATCGTCATTTTACACTCTAAGTTTCACTAACATCCCTACTTTTATGTATTTAAGTCTGTTGTGATTTAATTATGTGTGTTGTATTATAATTAATTATTTTATGTATTTTAGGGACAGCTCATCTTACAGACAGATGCTAGTGACCATTATTGGGGAGCTCTATTGATCGAGGAATCCGAGGGAAACAGGAGAAATGAATGAGAGAACAGAAGCAAAACAGACATCACTTTTGAACTCAAGATAGTGGAAAACCTTAGAGGAGCATAAAAGGAAAAATGACATTGTTCATATGTACGGTACTATTCACATGTACGGTACCGTCCATGTTACTGTCAATGACACTATTCACATATGCAGAACGATGACATGGCATCGACCGATGAGGTGTCACGATCCTATTGGAATAAAATTCTTATGTATTGTTGATCGTTGACGTGGCAGCATATTAGTGGACCGAAAGTCATGCATACGGAATGATTTACAACCAAACTGTGTGGTCAAACCGAATACTGTTGGCAAGTGGTGCAATCCTAAGCGTCCAAATTGTTTTTAATCCCATGGTCATGATTTACTCAATGTATCTATAAAAAGGGGGCTTCCCGCAAAATTTGACATCCCTGAATTCATTTTTGAGTTCCATTTTCTGTAATTCCTTCTCCATCTTGTATTTTCTACGTATTTTAATAAATTCTCATTTTACCCCTAGTTCAATTATAAGTAGCTAATTTTCTTTCAAGCTTGGGTTAAAGGTGAAGTCTCAACATGTGTAATGGGCTTTATTTGGTAAATTTACTTTCTCTTCCCCTCTAATTAATGTGGATGTTTTGATTTATACCACACTGGTTTAACTGGCTCCCTAGTACAAGGTTATTATTATCTGGCACGATAAGTCCTTAACATCATATTGATTAGAGTGTGGTTCATGAGGAGTGGAAATCCCTCTTATGATTTAATTGGCATTAATAAGGAATATTTAACCCATGATGCATGTTGATGCAGATCCAGATACCGAAGTGCATCATTTTTAATAGATTTCACTTCAATTTATTCCCACCATTTTAATTTAAATTTTAGGATAATCTAAATCACTTCCACAAAAAATTCAACCACCCACTTAGAAAATTAATTCTACACATAATAAAAATCCACCTCCTCATGGGATCGACACTCGTCACCATTAATCTATTCTATAATAGATTCGTGCACTTGCGAGTTCAATAAAATTTGCACAACAACTCACCACTTGTTACTTGACTCTCTATCACAGCCTTTGTTACATCTTAACATGCATGTATCTGATACATGCAAATTAATAAAAAAAGAAAAAAACTCTTTATTTGTTTAGCTACCCAGTTGCAGCCAAACATTATAAAATTAAAAAAAAAAGTAAATGGAAGCAACCTGTTGTCCTTAAATGAATAAAATAAAATTATATGTATAATAATTAAATTTAATCAAATAGAAAAATATATAATAACATAATAAAATAATTTTGTTAAATTTAAGTAATTTCAGGTTTGATGGTATTGCCTTTCATGTTTATTATGAAAGGCTTGAATATACTTAATTAAATCATTACAAGTTTATGATACTAAGTTTCATGGTTATTGCAGTAAGTTTCAAGTTAGCATTGGTTTTATGTTAAGATTTATAGTAAGTGTTTCATATTTATTGTCTATGATTTGCATGATTTATATTATTACATGTTTATTGCACAGATTTTTAGGTTACCATTGGTTTCGTATTCAATGGTTGACTATTCAAGATTAATAGTTAAGTTTTCAGGTAATTATAAGAGGTTTCATATTCAATGGCTAATATTCTCTTGTTCAATGTCTAGATTTCATGTTTAGTGCTTGTAGTTTTGGTTCATTGGTTTTAGTTTCATGTTGAATTATATAGTTTCAAATTAATGGTGTTAGTTTCACCAGTAACTATTATTATTTTATGTTAATAGTCTAATGTGTCATGATAGCATTAATTTCATCTTTAATGATTTCTATTGCAAATTGAATGATCTTGTTTCAAGTATCTATTAAGCCGGTTTCAAGTTAATGATCAAATGTTTCAATTAAAAATGGTAGTTATTGCACGCTAATATTGATCGACTCCAAATAGATAATAGTTTCATCTTTGATGAAGCTAGTTTCACATTTAATGCTTATAATTTCGAGATTTTCGTGCTTGTTTCATGTGTATATTAGAAGGTTTCAGAATCAATGCAAATAACTTCACTAGCAATGACAAATGTTTCACTATAATGTTTTAAGGTTTTACGTTAGCAATAAATTCATTTTTACTAATGCAGTTGGAGGTTAAATGCTCTTATTTTCATGTATGCATTAATTATGTTCCTACTAAATGCTTAAAGGTTTTAGGTACAATGCTTCTAGTTTCATATGAATGGTTAAATGATTCAAATTATAGTCAGTACTTCAAGTCTAAGACAACAAGTTTCAGAGTAGTGAACCCAATTTCATGTGGACATTCCATGGTTTCCTATATAACGCCCTTTTCGAAATATGATGAGATCTACATTTAATGGTGTTGGTATTAGGTATAGTGGTTATCGCTTCAAGTTTACTGTTATAGGTTTCAAATATGGATATAACGATTCTGGGTCTCATGGTAATTGGATTCAACTGTAATGGTTAAATTTTCAAATTCAATAGCAAAAATACTTCATGTTCATTGGAATCTTATTATAGAGGTGATTTAAATATAAATATAGTACCAAATATTGTAATTGCTACAAGTTCACAATGAATTATATTGGTAAGGCATATGTACATGATGGTCAATCTAAACAAGTGCAAGGACTCCCCTTACCAACATTAAAAGAGAAAATATGACACAATCTAATATGTTCTTTAGTGACTTATGTTAGTCCTTCACCTTATGCTATAAGTACTTATCATTTAAATTTACTATTCTATGAGTCTTATAGGCAAAGAAAATTAAATATCTAATAATGCTATAATGTTAGGTATCAAAATTATTTATTTCAATAACTATAATGTGAATTCTATAACAAAAATATTACTTGTTATATTTACTTAAGTGAGTCATTTCCATATTACTTGCACTCTAACAGGCCACCAATTAGGCTATCATTTTAAGTTAATATCATATCATTTAAAAATACACAAAAATTATATTACCAATAATGTAAAATTACAACACGAAATATCTATTTTAGTCACATAAATATATAAAAATACCAAGTGCCAATCAATTATCTTTGTTTACATAGATCAAGAGTTCTTTTAGATGATGTAGATATTGCAGAGGCTGAAGCACTTCGCTTTAACGTAGTGAAACTAGTTTGTCTCCATTAGTGGTAGAGTCAGATTCATTATGAATTACTCAATTTGTTTTAGTAATGTACAAAGTCCAGAGAATAATTTCAGTACAACATCACTTCAGGCTTTGGCATTAGCTAAATTTTCTCTAAAGTGTTCTAGATCTTTCGTTTGGTTAGAGGACTATCCAAGCCTCTTAAAATGTTATCTTTAATTTTAACCTCTAAAATATGATACCTACTTTTCATCAAAAAAATATGATTGAATGTATAAATATTTAGCTTCATGTTGTTAATTATTATATCAACCAATCATAATTGTCTTAATTATTATTGAAATTCTAATTAATAATGTATGCCTTTAATTTGATGATTGAATCTTGAAAAATGCCAAACACAATGAAAGGGTTTCGGCTGCTTGCTGCGTACAGCGCAGCGCGCGCCGTTGGCCAATGCTGGCCGCGCGCGCTGCTTTGTTGCGTGCAGCGCAGCGTGCGGCTTTGCTGCGTGCAGCGCAGCGCGCGCCGCTGGCCATTGCTGGCCACGCTGCAGCGGTTGGAAGCAACGCTGCCAAGGCCAGTAGTGAGTTGCGTGCGGGTTTGGTCGAATTCCGGTGACTCGGCGATGGTGGTTCCTCGTCGGAGATGTCACGGAGACCGACCGGCGTCGGAGATGTGTGAACAGTCGCTGCCCTTTGTGCTGGTGGCGGCTGGGGAAGAAAAAGGAAAGAAAAATATGGATGTAGGGTTTCATGGCTTTTATCATTAAGGTCCCTATGGTTCCATAATTTTTCACTTGGGCAGTCAATTTTAAATTTTTTGCATGTAAGTCTAAAAACGATTTTGGGCTTAATGAATCCTAGTTTTAGGCCTAATTTCAATTGGGCTTAATGGATTAAAAATGCATAGACAAAATTAAAAATATTAAATTTATTTTTGGTCCAAAAGTTTTATTTTAATAAAAAAATTATTTATTTATTTCTTTTAAAAATTAAAAGTGGACCAATTATAAATTTAAAAGCCCAATTTCTCCTAGTCCATTAACAAAGACAAGCTTATGGAAGATGGACATTGACAAGAAGCCCAATGAAGATTAGGCTTAGGGTTAATGTATTTTTCAATATTAGGAAAGCCATGAATTAAGATTATTTAATTGTTTTTCTATATGTTATGTTTTTGGATGTTCACATGCCATGATAACATGTCATATATAATAGGTAGTGCCACTCTATGCATAATGATACATGTCATTCATTAAATAATGAATTTCACTATATTGGATAATATTGGATATCATCTAGATAATATTATAGGAAGCATGCAATTAACAATATGTATGTTTTAAAAAGGAAAAATCAATTTTAAAATATTGAGTGGGAGAGGGAAAATTCAAGATAATTTTTCCCACGGGCTCCATTGTTAGTTCAATAATAAAATTATATATATACCTCGACTTCATGATATGGTGATGCTCCCTACGGAGGGTATATATATTAGATATTTTATTTGATGAACTTCTTCAAAGATAAAATTGAAATATTTTTCAATTAATTGTTCGCCCCAACGGTGACTATTGATATGAAAAATACGTAGATTGAAACAATGGTTATACACTCAACAAAAATTTGTTATTAACCTTCCCAACGAAGCTCTGTTAACAAATTAAGGCCCAAAAGGATAACGATAATTATTTATCATGTCTCTACATGAAAGTAAATAATCTAATGCATAATTGGGTCTAGTAAGTGTAGACATGACTTCCCCAACGGATAGCTTGTCAAAGCGGTACTAGATTATCGTTACAATAAATTAAAATGCATTTATGATTTTTTGTATTTTTGTCATTTATTGTGAATTGAGTTTCAAATTATTTATGCATGGATGTTTTATTTTTCAGAAAATGTCTTCCATCAACCCATTATTAATTATCCTTGTTAAAAATGAACTCACTGGTGAAAATTATTTAGATTGGAAACGCAATCTATTTAATATTCTCACTGCTAAGGGAAGCAAATATGTGTTGACCCAGCCTTGCCCTCCTGAACCATCGTTATACGATTATAGAAATCAGAGGGAGCCTTATGAGAAATGGTGCGAAACTAACAAAATGGCTAAGCGCTATATATTGGCTTCGATTTCTGTGGAGCTGCATAAGAAACATCGGAGCATGGAAACATCCACTGAAATAATGGCTAGTCTTCATCAGATGTTTGGGCAAAATACCCATTTTGCCAGAGAAGCAGCATTAAAACGTATTACGGATACTAAGATGGAAGAGGACACAAAAGTTCGTGATCGTGTCCTCAATATGATGGACTATTTGAATGAGGTAGAGATTCATGGTGTCCAAATCAATGATAAATCAAATATTAACATGGTGATTGAATCTTTACCTGATACATTCAAAGAGTTTAAGGTCAGCTATATCTTAAACAATAAAGATATGACCTTAATTGAATTAATGCACGAACTACATGCTATAGAAGAATTTTATCATAGCAGAAAACTTCCTGAAAAAAGATTCTCTTCAAGGCTTAAGTCGAAAGACAAGAATGAGCCAGCAAGAGTGGGGATCGACAAACTGTCCACTAAAAGAAGTGGCAAGCCAAAAGGCAAGTGTTATAAATGTGGACAGAAGGGTCACTGGAAGAAAGATTGTCCTAAGATTATTAAAATCAGGTATAGGAAATCTTTAACCTTCCTAATTAGTTCAGATTTCTATTGATTCATACAATGATGAATTCTGAGATAACTAATCTTATTTGTAATTCATTTATTTGGTTTTCAGGAAACCAAGAGATTAAGTGAAGAAAGCTTCAAACAGTAGTTGAGGACATGCTAGTTTATATCAATTGAAAGGCTAGATCAATTTTACAAGACTTAAAGTTTTGATATTTGTCTTTATTTTTCCAAACATTAGAGGAATTTAATTTCGGTGACTTGTTTTAATAAACAGAAGTTTGATCCTCTGTTTATAAAGATAATTTATATCATATAAGTCTATTGATCTATTCAAAGCAAGATATAATGATAAAGAGTATATGCATCTATCTAAGAAAAGAAATGTTTCTTCAAACCAAAATCACCTCTGATATTTATGCTTAAGTCATATAAGCTATAATAAGATTTTAAGAGAATGATTAATGATAGACTTGTTGGCCTATTAAGATTGATCATTGTAACTCTATAAATCTTATTTAGAAAAGTAATATGACAAGGATGCTCTTTTTGAGCTAAAAGCATAACATTGTATTTGATCATTTAGCGTATACAAATGTATACAGACTTGTTTACATGTTATAAGAAGTTATGAGTATTCTATCAATCTTGTTGATGAATATTCATTTAATTTATGTTTGTCTAAATGCGTCATGATTCCATTGCTTTTGAAATTCAAAAGAGTACGTGGATAAGACAGAAGCAATTAGACAGGAACATAAAAGAATTTCGATATGGTCGAAACAAAGAATATCTCTATGGAGAATTCTAGCACTATTTGGTTGTCAATGAACACTATGATACAATAGTGTAATTAAATGGAGAAACAAGATTCTTTTGGATAAGACAAGATATATACTAAGTGGTTTATCATTTACCTTTTTTATTCCAGATACTAGTATTTAAAACTACAAAGTTTTGTTGAACTTTGTTTCATCTATCTTGGTGTCTACTACTCCAAGAAATTATGAAAAAGTCACAAACATGGTTTGAGACACATTCGTATTTGGAGTTTACTAGTATTTCTACTAGAATCAGAGATAGAGAAGATGGATTCGTGTTTAGAAGCTTGCATGTTTTAGGTATCTTAAAGGAATAAGGGAAAGTCTGAATTATAGTCCTCAAGATAGGAATGTATTTATAGAAATATTCTTTACTTTCTTTGAGGAAGACTATATAATGACTTATAACCTAAGAGTAAGGTAAAACTAGAGCAATAAAAGAGATCAGGTTGTTGCTCAGCTTTCAACACCTGTTATAGAACAGGAAGAACAGCAACAACCAGCTGATCAGCACAGGATTATCCTTGAACAACCATCACTTTTAGAACCTCGTCGTAGTCGGAGGGTAATTAGGTTACCTGCGAGATACATGCTTTTGGGAGAAACCTATAAGGCTATCTCAGATGAACATGTACAAGATCCCACTAGTTACAACGAAGCTCTAATAGATAGAGATGTTGAATTTTGAAAATGGCCATGAATCAAGAAATGGGATCTATGTATTCCAATAAAGTCTGGGAACTTGTAGAGGCACCAAATGGGGTAAAACCTATAGGGTGCAAGTGGATCTACAAGAGAAAAAGAGGAGTAGACGGAAGGGTGGAAACATTTAAAGGAAGATTAGTAGCCGAAGAGTTTACTCAAAAAGAAGGAATCGATTATGAGGAAACCTTTTCTCCGGTTGCTATGCTTAAATCCATAAGGATTTTGCTCTCCATTGCTGCAGTGCTAGATTAAGAAATTTGGCAAATGGATGTCAAGACTGCCTTTCTTAACGGGCATCTTGAAGAAAACATCTACATGCAGCAACCAGATGGATTTATACAAAAAGGCCAAGAACACATGGTATGTAAGTTGCAGAGATCCATTTATGGATTGAAGCAAGCATCCCGGTCATGGAACATCAGATTTGATCAAGCGATTAAATCGCTTGGATTCATTCAGAACATTGATGAACAATGTGTGTACAAGAAAATTTAGGAAAAATTTATAGCCTCCCTAGTTCTTTGTGTAGACAATATTCTCCTGATTGGAAACGATATAGGAGTATTGACTACAATAAAGATTTGGTTAGCAAAACAATTTGATATGAAAGACCTGGGAGAGACAAGTTATATTCTTGGTATCAAGTTACTACGAGACCGGAAGAATAAAACTTCAGCCTTGTCTCGAGCGGTCTATATCGATAAGATATTGGCTAGATTTACCATGGAAAATTCCAAGACTGGTTTATTACCATTCAGACATGGAATTACATTCTCTACGGATCAATCACCTAAAACATCTGAAGAGATAGAGAGAATGAGACGAGTTCCCTATGCAGAAGCTGTGGGAAGTCTTATGTATGCCATGCTTTGCACTAGACCAGACATCTGTTTTGCGGTAGGGATGGTTAGTAGATATTAATTTAATCCTGGACCTCAATACTGGATTGCAGTCAAGCATATTATAAAGTATCTGAAAAGAACTAAAAATTATATGCTTGTGTATTCTGGTGATGAACTTATACTAGTGGGTTATACTAATTCTGATTTTTTGTCAGATAAGGATTTTAGAAAATCAACTTTCGGCTATGTGTTTACATTAGGAAGTGGAGCTATTAGTTGGATGAGTGTGAAACAATCTTGTATCACAGACTCAATAACTAAAGCTAAATATGTGGCTACATCTGAAGCTGCAAAAGAAGCTATATGGCTCCGCAAGTTCCTACGAAACCTTGAGGTGGTACCTATTGTAACTGCACCCCTGAAACTATTTTGTGATAATGGTGGTGCGGTAGCTCAATCTAAGGAACCAAGGAACCACAAGAAACAAAACATATTGACAGGAAGTATCATCTCATAAGGGAATAGTGTAGAAAGATTATATGACAGTACCCCAAATGGCATTAGATGCTAAATGGAAGATCTTATTACAATGGCCATAAGTGGGAAACCTTTATAACCTGCACTTAGAGCCCTAGAGCATGAGCAGTATGCTAGATATGCTTTGAGAGCTAGTGGGAGATTGTTGGGAAATTATGCTCTTTAAAAGCATGTGTTTATTTAATTGTAATAAACATTTTTTCTGATTAATAAAATTAATGAGGTATTTTATTCAAATATCTTAATTGCATTTATATTTGTATTAAAGTCCATTTAATCATATTATATGTATTTATGTGATCACAATGTGGATTCACAGAAGACATAAATACAAGTTATCTTATGATTAAATAAATTTAGTTCGCAGTTGATAAATAAAGTTGGGCACTTTATTTAGGTATAAACTGTAATAAATTCATTGAATGATTTGTCTTAATCATGTATGAATTTATTGATGTAGTACGACTACATTGAACTGGATCACATATGAGATTTAATTAACTTTGTAATAACTGTCAGACTTATTAAATCTCATAGGCGTTGATTTTACTGTAATCTCAATCTTGAGTTAATTATGATTTCATGATTGTGATTGTTATTCCATTTGAGTTACCAATGGGCACGACACATCCTTGTGGTCAAGATTACCCTGTATCTTGGTGGGAGCAATTATGAGTATTGGAGTTATAGATTAACAATATAGAATTTGTACAACACATCTCTTGATAGGTTTTCGGCACTTGATCATAGAATTCTCTGGCCAGAGTGTGTCAACATATTTAGTATGTTGAAAATGATCATTAGAGAAAACCAGTAAGGATCAAGGAATAAGATGTTATTAAATTGATTGGACAGTTGAGATATCAATTTAATTAACGATGTGGTACAAAGGATTGTGCAGTAAAGAAATCAATGTGGCTTGGGATGAATTATTATTCGAGCATACAATTATGGAAGTCAGTTCCAATCTTTTTAGTAGAGTAGATTTGGAATTAAATAATTGGGCTAGTTTAATTACATGCCTAATTATTGTAGCCACTATTGTATGTTCCCAAATGATCCCCGGGTTAGCTCATTTAATTGACTGCACCACTACTGGACTAATAAGCAAGATAACTAGCTATTTGGGTCAAAAGCCTAATTATATCTTTTAGTGGGAGGCTCCATTTAATTAGCTTATGTGTAAGGGGCCTTATGTTATTTTACATGGTGGGTCCCTTATTAAAAGAAAAAGAAACGTGAGTTTTAAATAGGGCATTATAAAACCTATAAGGCTTATTTTCTCTAAAGAAAAAAACAGAAACCACTTTATACAGATCAAAGAAAAAGATTTTTCTCTCCATTGTTGAGAGAAAAATTTTCTCGTGCTAGTTGCTTTGGTAGAGATAAAGGCGCCCACACGTCCAATGCAGATCGAACCTGAGTCATAACCTGGAAGATCATTGGTGACAGTTCGTGATCCAACAAGCGTGGTGGTGACGGATTGTAATCTAACAGGAGTGGTGGTGGCGGATCGTGATCTAGGAGCCTAAATCACTTCAGCGGAAAAAGCCAACTTGGATTTTCAAGGTACGATTTCTAGATTACGTATTCTTATATATTATATGAGAGCGGTTCTTTAAAAGGTTTTATTATAAATATCCAATAAACTTTAACCAGACATAAATATTCTGAAGCAACTTGGACTATTTATTATTAGCATTAACCAACAGCTAGGAAAAAAATTGTTAATAGACTCATGATAGCTTCGCTTAAGTTCCCTTGTGATTAATCAACAAATAATACAGTACGCATGAATTAATAAATGTTATTGTTTGAGAAAACAAATAACTGAATACATAAAACTCCACAACTCTCCTGCAATTAATTGTATAAGTATTTTAATTAAATTAATACACCAAAATGATTACAATAGCTAATGAAACTCTATCGCACCAATGAATAACTCAAATTAATGTAGTATACATTAATATGCTACAAACCATTAATCAATTTTAGCAACATAAAGTCAAAATAGGGTTTGAGAAGGAAATACGACTATCAATAATTAAATTCAACATCTAAATTCAGATGACAGTTTCCCAAAAATCAAATTTCTCATTGCATTCCTCTGTCTTAAAAAACAAAGTGGTTCGATGTACAAAATGATCTTTCATTTCTTAACAAACAAATTCCCAATCTTAATAAAATATTTTTGAAAAAATAAGAATAATTAAGAAATTTATCATGGACTTATCGGAAAGTGTAATGACTCTACAATTGTAAATTAACGATAATTAGTCCGCTAGTCAACACTTTAGGCATAACAAATATAATGATGTAGTAACAAAACTCTCATGCTCCCATTAACACCTCATCAAATTATCCCAAGTACAAGACTAAAAAGAAAAAAAGGTTTTGTGAAAATGCTTGTCAGATGACATTATATATATTAAGCTTATAGCAAAAACTTGATAAGCAGATTTGAGCCAAAAAGAAAATGTATAATTGAGTAACATATATAATTGCTTGAATATATATGGCTAAAGTGCTTAGTACATGTCGGCATCCTTAACAACATTTCTAAAATCAAAATGACAAGTAAAAATAATAACAAGGACAATAAAACTACTGAAGTTACATCTCTAAAATCAAAATGACTAAAGTCAAAATGACAATCATGATTAATAATTCATTTGCACAAACACATCTCTAAATGACATACATATAAGATTAATAATCCATCTTCATTTCCATTAAAACTCAAGACAATTGTTCCAAATCAATAACAATTAACCACTACCAATCAAATGAAGGATCAACAGACAAGAAATGAAGAAACAAATCACAGAAAAAAAAATTATATTCACTCTCATTTAGCAACAGTATTTAACTAAAAGAACCCAACATGAAGTTGATGACGCAACTGAATGTGATGCACATGATGGAATGCATTGGCTTTAAATATATGAAATATATGAACTCAAATGTGCAAAAAAGATACAAGTAAAAAAATATATGCTTTTTTAAAGTGGACGACAATCTGTAGTTAACTAGCATGCAAAGCCAAGACATCTTCATTCTTCTTTAAACTTCTAATGATTAACTAGTATCCACAAAGGCAAAAACAAGTTGCTACTCGACAGCCACCATCAGGACAATTTTGGTCTTAAATAAATATTTAGATTTGGCAAAACATGTTGCTTGTTTAGTGTTTTCTACCGGCCTTAAGCTTTTACTTTCTTTTTCAGTTTCATGGGCACACTCAAATAGGTTTAATTAGCTAGGAACTGAATGAATAAAAAAAAAAAAATTTACCCTTGAAACATGGATTCAAATTCAATTAAGAGTTCTTAACATCATTACTATACAATTTCACAGATGTCAAAATTTACATTTCACTAAATTAGTATGGATAATCACAGAAGTTACGAGTACTTTAATTTTACATAAAAGTTACCATTAATGCCATTAAGTCTACATTTTTATAAATTTGGAAAAAAAAAGCCAGTGATTGATAATATTTTCAACATCTAATTGGAGTTATATTGATAGTACTTGTACAAGGAGTGAAAGCAAATCGTCAATCATAACTCACTAATTGAACAACCATAATCATAAGCGAAACCAGCTTTTATATTCATTTCAATTTCAATTCTTTTGTATTCTTAATAATATTTGATACGGGACGGAGCCAAATTATTTATCTTTTCTATTGGACACAAATGGGTTTAATTGGCTTGGAATCGAACTAATCAAAATAATTATTCTTGCAACATATATTCAAATTCAATTAACAATATCTCCCCATATCTCATTCATCACCAAAATAGCAAACCTAAGAAACCTTGTGCAGTGATGATATCGACGGTGGAGAGGGTTTTTTAATTAAAGATACCCTAAAAGTAGGGTATTTAGTTAAATATATCTCATGCTTGAAAATTATCTTGGTATACCTCTTTTTATAGTACATTGTCTAAAATACCCCTAAAGAAAAATATAAAACACACACAACTCACCTCCAACACTATTTACTTCGCACTCTTTTTAGCTCCACAAAACAAAAACTCACTCCACACTCTTAATATCACTCATGAACAGCCAATGCACTGAGATTTTAATTTGCAGCTAGGTGCATTATTCTTCACATGAATAAGGTATTTGAAACTTTATTTTTATTTTGTCTTATTTATTTATTTATTTTGTTGACATTAGATTATTTTTAGGGTTTTGTTTGGTTTGGGATAAACAATAAAGCAACTCACACTTTCATTACATTTGCATCATATGACTGCTATTTGATGGATTTTATAACTGCATTTGTTGAAACATAAATTTGTTGAATTTTGTTCTGCACTCGACATACACGACAATAATTGTGTATGTATGGATTTACACTATTGTAATCATGAAAGTGTGCAAAATATTCTAATTATTATGACACCCTAGCATTCTATTGGTGTAAAAAATATATTTTTTCACAAGATATATCCTCTTACTATTACTATACTATAGTTATGTGTTTTAATAAGTTACCCTACTTCTATCGTGTACGTATGAACTTACATATTATAATTGTGCGTATATGTAAAATGATCGAACTATTATGAAACATTTTATTAGTGCAAGAAAAATATTTTTTGGAGAAGAAATATGTTCTCTGACTATTTACTGAGTCGTGTATTTTTGCAACTTACATGACTTTTGTTGTGTATGTAAGATATAGTAGCTTTTATAACACCTAACATTCCATCAATATAAAGATTACATTTTTTTTACTAAATATATCCTCTGACTGTTTACTAAACTATAGTGGTGTATTTTAGCAAATTACATGACTAATGTCGTGTAAACTAATAATTACACGACGGGAGTCGTGTAAATAGGCAAACAGTTCCACACTTCATTAGCCCCCCGTGGAAAAGCGAAAAAAGACGCGGCCACAGGAAATGAGGATAACATCACAAGGCGAAGAAAAGTTGTGCCGTAAGTGTGGTGGTTGTAGTGCACCAATCCCATTGTCAACCAATGAGCCTGTAGTTGGACCAAATGAAATAGAAACAAGCACACGTACTACTATGAACCTTATATACTCGTCCAACATTTTTCACCCAGACACAATCCACACTTGTGTCTCCTCCTGTGTTTGAAACCTATTCACCTTTTTATACACCTCCCAGAACTCACCAGCCTGTTTACAACGAATTCTTTGGTTTCTCACATCTCCAACCAACTCCTCAAGCAAAACTCTCTTCACCTAAAAAATCAAAGTCCAAAGTAAAAATTTCAGAACCAAAAACAAAGCCAACTTCATCCTCCTCTACTCCTCCGGTACCTCCCGAAGATTCACCACAAGCAACTCCTGACCCTCCTAAAAAAGATAAAGGACCAATGGATCAATATCATTATCAAACTGTCCATGACGCATCTCCTGAATCCTCTGAACCAGAAACAGTATGTGAGTCTAATTCGTCAAAATCACACTCATCCTTCTCATCCACAAACTCAACCAGTACCTCCACTGACTCTGAATCAGAATATGCTGACATTACGAGCATATTGATGACAACTAAAACTGAAGATCCCCGTGCTTCAATTTCTACACCAATTGTTGAAGACAGTTCTTCTGATGATGAGCATAAAGCATCTCACACAGAACCAGTGCCACCTATGCCACCACTAGCTCATGATCACTCCACAAAACCATCTTCAGCATCTTGGTTCACATTTGATGACATTCCCCATCAGAAATGGCCTGCTAGACTTCAAGAATTTATTGCATGGATTGATCTCCAAGGAACAAAGCCAAATGCTCAATCTCAAGCTGTCCTTCGTGAATTCATGGCCCGATCTACGGGTTATTTGCGAGATTGGTTAGAAAGCTTGGGAGAATATAGACAACTCCAATTCATTCAATCACCAGTTGGTACAACACTCAACATCATCCATGAACAATTCATTGGTGAAAAAACAACATCTACCGATGCAGACCGAAAAGAGTATCATCAGATGAAGTGTTGTTCTCTCAAAAGACATCTTTTGGAATCTCATTACAAAAGAATGAGTATTCTATTTTACAAGCTGAATGGATTCAACGAACCTTCTCTTAAACATGTCTTCATAGCCTTTATTCCTTCTGAATTACAACATGATCTTCAAAGAAAACTCACAGCCACTAATCTCAGCATTGTTGACATCTCTTTGGGAAATTTTCCAAATGGCAATGTTATGCCTGGATAAAATCTGTGAGCAGAAGGAATTCTTCAAAGATCTCATGGCAGACACAAAACCCTTCTCTGAAGCTTGTAAAAAACCTTATCTCAAGATGGAGTGCAAAGATAAAAAAAGTGTGTTTGATCGCCCAAAAAGAAAAAACATTTTCAAAAACACTTCCACAAAAAATCATTCTCCAAAAAACCTTTCCGGTATTTAAGATAAAAGGATGTCTCCCAGTACAGAAAGAAAAAGCATAACCGTTGTTTCATCTGCAAAAAACACGGTCACTTTGCTCTAAACTGTCCCCATAAGTCCACCAAAGCTGTTCGTCTCATACAACACCTTCAACATTCTTCCCTCTTATCTGAGAACGAAGATGTTGAATCAAACTTTTCTGAATCAAACAAGATGACCAAACTGCTTTCATCATCACAGAATCTTCAGATTTTAAGGATATTTCAGTCATCTCTACAGTTCAAAATGACAACCATGTTTCTACCATTCCCAGACCTTCACTCAAAATGTCAATCCTTCATTCCAAGTTTCATAAACCTGTAGATACTAGTATGATTGACCCTTCTGTTCTTCCCTCAGACTATTGGGAATCTCATTTAAAGCTTTTCAGAGCTGTTAATGGAGAAACTTTTGAGACCACTTTGATTACCAAAATACCCATTGGTATTCAATTCTTTTCGAATTGTATAATTTGGAAAAAGATTGTAGCCTCCAAACTCCTTGATAAAGATCTACTCATAGGTTTTGACATTCTTCATTTGGTTAAAAACCTATTCCTCACTAGTTCTGGAGTTCGCTACAAACAAATGTTCTTACCCTATACCTATACTCTCTGTCTGTATGTACTTTCAGAAACACCATCTCCATACAGTCATCTCTCCCATAAGTTCTTAGAATTTTGTCCAGAAAATCATTTACAGTTTCACCATCCTTCACCACTTTGGAAGAATGAACAATTTTTTATCCATATTTCTTTCAAACTCAATAAAGACATAAATACCACAAAAGCTTCTCACCCGGGTATGTCTCCTTAAGAATGCTCTCAGTTACTCCAACAAGGTCTCATTGAACCTACTGATTCAGATTGGGCTTGTCAAGCCTTCTATGTTGAAAAACGATCTGAATTAGTTCTTGGTAAAAAAAGATTAGTTATTGATTACCAGCCACTTAATTCTTTTCTTAAAGATGATAAGTTTCCCCTTCCAAAAATCCAAACCCTGTTTGTCCATCTTCAAGGGGCTCGTATCTTCTCTAAGTTTGATTTAAAAGCTAGTGTTTGGCAACTTGGTATTTCACCAATTGACCGTCACAAAACTGCCTTTTGCATTCCCGATGCCCATTATCAATGGACCGTTATGCCCTTTGGTCTTAAGGTTGCTCCTTCATTATTTTAAAAGGCCATGACAAAAATCTTTAGTCCTATCCTCCACCATGCTCTGGTCTACATTGATGATATTTTGTTATTTTTCCCTGACCATGAGAGCCACCAGAAGCTCCTTTTAGATTTCTTTCAAATTGTGCAGGCACATGGAATCATGCTTTCTGAAAAGAAAAGCAGCATAGGCAAGGAATCCATTGACTTTCTTGGCATGGTGATTAAAGATGACCACTACCAACCTGGTCCACACATTGCAACTGAATTATTAAGGTTCCTGGACACAAATTTCACCAAAAAGCAAATACAACAATTCCTCGGGATTGTTAATTATGTCTGCGATTTCATCCCAAAAGTTACAATCCACACAAGTCAGCTGTCGTGCATGCTCAAAAAGCAGTGCCCTCCATGGGGCCTAATACAGACAGAAGCTGTCAAGCAGCTTAAGGTGATAGCCCAATCACCTCCTCCACTCCGAATTCCCACATTTGGCACATGCATCCTCCAAACTGATGCCAACGATGATTACTGGAGCGCCATTCTTCTTGAAGAAATCAATGGCATGCGTCATTTCTGTGCACATGCAAGCGAACAATTCAAAGACTCTGAAAAGAACTACCATGTGATCTACAAAGAGATTTTGGCAGTCAATTATGGAATTAAAAAATTCGAATTTCATCTCATTAGCCATAAATTTCTTATCAACATGGATAACTCTTATTTTCCCCGAATCTTTGACTTCAAAAATAAGTTGCTCCCCGACAAGCAACTGCTCAGTCTCAAAAACTAGTTTGCTAAATATGATTTCACTGTTCAACATATAAAAGGCAACCAAAACCTCATTCCAAACTTCCTCACACGTCCGGCTATAAATAAACTCTCACTCATTTCTTCAATCCAAACCATTCCAGTAATAGCCATGCATCGCCAACTTCCTTTCAAAGCTCTCAAACAGAGAAACTTCCCCATGAACATATCTTTCCAATAGGCTTACCAGCTGTAAGATTTTGCAAAGAAGTTCCTTTACAGGTATTTCTTTAATGTTCAGACCAAAAACCTAACTTTTTTTCCTAACCTTTGCATGAAACACTTGTTCCTCACCGGCCTCACTCTATCATTTCTATCCATTTGTGAAGATGAGCTTTGGTACATGTGGTGTCTCACCACCTTGTATGCTACGAAGCTAGTTTTCCTCATCAAACCAGTCCTGACTCACCTTACCACTCTTGAGTTCTCACCAGACCTTTTATGGACTCTCCTCGAATGGTATTCCCCACTCACATGGTGGCGTAAACAACTCCAGAATTTGTGTACTTTTCACGGTTTAGACAGAATGCCAGAACAGGAAGCTAACATGTGGACTACAGTTTTCATCATCAACAGGCCCTACTTCCAGCACCCAGAAACAAAAGACTATTGGACACAAGACATGGCATATGAATGGAGAACTTACCCTCATCCTTATACCCTCATCCATGATACATCGGTCACCTTCGTTCTCAAAGCCTACCTCATGGAACTTAACAATGTTACTCCACCTGCCACAAACATTCACCACAGCTCTATTGGACCATCACACACCCTTGAACTAATTCCAAAAACACAAGGCTGTACCCCGGGTTCAAGTTCAAGTCCTCAAGGAATCCTTTTCATGGAACAATGCCTTGATTACACCAACGTCTTATTCCAAGACGCTCAGGACCCATGGGAAGATTTTCAGTCCCTTCTAAAATCCCCATTATACCGTCACCAATCCAGAATCTCCTGCTGCATCTACATCACCGCACATGACTGACGTTGATGAAGACAAATATCAGCAAGTTGAGGCGTATCTCGACCACAGACAGATACGTCGGCACAAGCGCCAATATGAGAAAGCGACAGGAACCATGTCACCATCACGCTATCCATCCACTCTATAATGCCAACTTGTCGCCATCACACAACTTTTAATGCAATAAGCCCATGTGTCTCCCGCTTGCTTTGAATGCTTATGTCAAAAGTCTTAGTCGATGTGCTTTACTTTCTGTTTTACTTTGTCTTATGTAAAAGTCTTAGTCAGCGTTCTTTACTTTCTCAAAATGTGTGCTTTACTTTTCTAACAGAATGTGCCTATTTGTCGATTATAATCATTCAAGGGGTCCTATCCTTAATGATTTTCTATATAAGGCACCTTATGCTTCCTTTGTAGGCACGAGTTAATCGGAAATAAACATTTAAGTTTCCTTACATCATGTTTCTCTCGATCTTTTCTCTCTTCTAGGGCTCAAAGAAATTATTTGGGTTAATAATGATACGCTCGCCTCTAATTTTCTATATTGAGTATGCTCTGTACTTGCCTTAAGCCTAAGGATCCTGTGCATCAGAAAGGTCCTGTTTTATCCTCCAAAACCGATTTTTATAAAATGAAAGTGTTTTCTCACAAAGTTCACCCTCTTTGAGGCCATGAGTGTCGTGTGTTCGAGTGATATCGTGAAAAACTATTTTCAAATATGATTTTCGGATTTGGTATTTGATGGATAAGTGTATATCGGCTGGAAACCAGAACTTGCGGGCTACTGGCCCTAAGGACAGACTTCGATCTGTTATAGATCTGGTGTAACAACGCCACGTACAACTATTTAGACAACATGGCTTTCTCACAACTAACATCTACAGGATTAGCATGACTTAAAAACATTATTTTAAGAACAAACCCATCAAATTAAAATTTATTGCCAATAAACATGAACTAAAATAATTTTTAAGGGAGTTAGAAAAAAGAAATAAATCATCACTACCACATGACATATACATCAAACTTTATATATCAAGTATGTTAACAATTCCAAATGAAGTATAAATATTCAAAGAAAATGTTGATTTTTTTATAAAACTCGAACAATTAATTTTCATTAGTTCAATTTGATTAATAGCCTATTAAACATGTATATAATTGTCAAAAACTAAAAACAAGTCTAGGACGAGTGTATTAAAGGGCAATTCTCCAGTAGTTAACTAGTTGGAAAGATATGCAACAACATTTGTTGCACAATAATACCAAATCCTAAATGCCACATGACTTCTTCAGTTAATAGCCTCACAGTGAGACAAATTAATAAAATGATCCAACATTGTCTCAAAATTCACAAGGTCTTTAAAGCACATTTATCCACAAAAGCCAAGCACAAAACAACAAAATCAAACCTGACTAATATAATTACATGCTTGGAAATGGGATAACATTTGATTTCATGCACATAGCAATATAAAATTCTTGTTTTCAGTACCTGCCAAGCCACACTCAGATTTGAACTCTTCTCAACTAAACTGTCCAGCTTTTCACCTTGTGCAAGTGCACTATCAATAGTTTTATGCTAAAACAAACAGCAAATTGCTAATAAATTAGAATTGCAAAGTGAAGGTTCTATAGTAAATAATAGAGAAAACCCAAATTGCAACATAATGAGTGCATACGCAACTAAAGAAAATTGATATATGATTCCCATGGATGAAGTTCAACTACAAACAACAAGTAAAATCATACAGAGATCTAATAACCGAGTAGTCACAAGGATAATCTTTGTTTTATCCAATTCTCTTTGAATATTTAATTAGGAACTCCCTCCCACAACCATTACAAGGAGCCTTGAAATCACTCTCTTCAATTTCAATTCTACAAGTTCAAGAAGCTTCATTACATTACCAGGAAGAAACAATTTCAGCAAACATGCAAGTGAAACAAATAACTCGACCAATTACAATAATGACCAAAATCATGTGGGCAATTTGTTTTTTAAAACCCTAATGCATATAACCCTAACAATTATGCATCCTAAATTCTCTTTATGAAGTAAAAATCAAGTGTAAATGTGGATTTCCAGCCTTTAATTTGGTGATTTTGCAGCCTCTAATGTGGTGGATGAACTTGCAGCAGCAGGCGTTGTGAATGGTCATTCGTGAAGATAGATTTTGAAGAATTAAATTAGGGTAATTCTGTAATTGTACATTGAAAAAAACATATAAGAGAAATTTTGAATTATGGGAGTGTAGTTAGATAAATATCCTACTTTTAGGGCATGGTGGGGACAAATTCCTGCGGCAGAGAAGGCAGAGAAAATAGTGGATCCGAAGCAAACAACTCAAGAATTGCTAGAAGCTGAAATGCTAGATTGAAACTTATAAGTTAGGCACCGGCAATGCATCGGTGCGTGCCAATGAGATTGGCTGAGCAAGGCTAAGGCGATTGTGCTTGTGCTGCTGTTGATCATTGTAAGAATAAGAGGAGAGGAATTAGCAGTTAGAGATTCTGATTTTTTAGGCTGGAAGCCCATGCGTGAGATAATAAATATGCATGCGTGTATATATATCTAGCATTTTTTGTAATTTTATATGTGTGTGTATATATATATATAGCTAAACTCAGTGAATAGGACTGCCTAGAATAGGGAGTTGTGCTTATTACTAGAGGTGGCCAATAGGCTGGACGGCACGAGGCACAACACGGGCATGGAACGAGCACGTTTCGGTAGAGCACGTGGCACAACACAACATGCACGTGGGTTGGGCCAGGCTTAGAATTTTAGGCACATGGGCCTTAAAAGCACGACAAGATTAGAGATGGGCCAAAGCACGGCGCGGGAAAAAACACGTAATAAGCACGTTTCATTTTTTAATGAAAGTAAACTTAAAATTTTATGATTTTAAACTTGAAATTGAATCTTTTAATACATTTTATTAGCTCAAGTTTTTTAAATTTATTTAATTCTTAGATTTATTAAATAAATAATTGATATCATGATTTTAATAAATAAAATTATAAAAAAGGAAAAACGTTTAGTGGGTTTTTTTTTCCTGGGCACAGCACGGCATATGTGGGTACTGCACGTGTGCCGAGCCGGGCCTAAGCAAAAAAAATTAGGGACAACACTGCACGGCATGAGCACGAGCACGCGTGGGCTTCCTTTGATGGGCCTGGGCCGGCACGGCACGGCCCGTTAGCCATCTCTACTTGTTACTGATTTTACAAGTTTCAAGTTTTACCAAACTCTTTAATTATTTAATAATAAAACTCATCTCAGCCGTTAGATTCATTATATTTGAATCCAACAGTGATTTTTACCCCAGTATTGATGCATATTTTTACAACAGCTATGCCCCTCTTTTCACATACAGAAATTGCTTGAAATGAAAAAAGAAATCATGAAAGAGAATAAAAGAGAGTAAGTGGTACTGGTTGGTTTGTTGAGGTCATTGGTGGGGCTATTCATGGAAATGGACATGGAATTGGAAAAACGAAAGCAACAAACTCAACTATGGGAGGGGGAGAGCAAGAGGAAGAAGTAGAAGAAGAAGAAACGGCTCTGCTGAGACGACAGTCTAGGAGTATTTTAGCGAATGGTCGAAATGAACATATAGTAGAAGAATAGCGTTTACTTTGATAATAACCAAGGTACTTTGCTTTAGTCTGTATGTAGTAGTCTGTACGACACCGTCCTTGTAGCTTTTATTTTTGAAACTATGAGCTGAATGAACTTTCTCCATGGCTTGTAGGCAATGGATCTGCTGATGGAGTTTCTGGAACTAAATACAAATTCCAGAGATAAGGAACTGCATATTGTGGCAAATAATTTTGACATCCAAAGAATTCTGAGAAGGATTTGTTAGGTGAAATCTTTTCTTGTTCAATTCCATCACCGGTAAAATTTTCAAATGGAGAAAAAATTCCAAATTTGGAGCATCCTGACCAGAAAACTGGAGTAGATACAGATGTTGACATACTCGATGAGACTGACCAATATTCCATAGAATTTGATGTTGAGAGGGTATTGGAGAATCAAAATACTCATGATTTATACTGTCCGAATTGTCATTCTTGTATAACTAGAAGGGTCATTCTGCAGAAGAAAGCGGAAACTTCGAAATATTCGCCATAAATCAAGGAATGATAAATTTGAGACACACTCTGCAGCAGCTGTTAATACTGATCAAGGTGAGGACACACTTAATAATTGTTCAAATGATAGCCCAACATCTGCAGCTGATGATAAGAATCATAATAGACAACAAGATGTATTCAGATGCTTATCATGCTTCAGCCTTTTCATTCCTACAGGTATTTACATGGAAAACTAACACATGAAATTAATCATCTACGTTTCTAAAGCAGATATTTTACAAATATCACTGCAAGCAGATATTTTATTTTTTGCATTCTAAAGTTGATGCTTACAGCTTCCTTTTACTTTTTGTTTGTTATTTTACTTTAAAGCATCTAATTTTATTTCAATTCAGAAAATTTTAAGTTAGATTGATGGAATGCATGCATCACTTGAGCTCTTAAACTAGCTTATGTGTCATTAAGCTTTAGTTTTATGCATTGATTTGTAATTGCGAACAGTCTTCTTCTCTAGACTGTAATTTTTGAAATGAACATTGTATTCTTGTGGTAAATAGGGATGTCAATGGGGTGGGTTCGGGTGGGGATCATGATCCCCGAACCCGAACCCAATTTAGAAGCAATCCCCCGAACCCGCCCCATACCCGAAAAATTATAATGGGGATTGTTTGGGTATATCCCCGAAAATCCCCGAATTGAGCGGGGATTAAAATGGGGACCCGATCCCCATTTTTTAAATAATAATTTCTAAATATTTCAGTTTTCCTTTTTTCTTAAATAATAATAATTCTAACAACTTCCATATTTAGAAATAAAATTACAAATAATCAAATTTCATATTAGAAATAAAATTACAAGTGATCAAATTTTAACAACCTCCACATAAATAAAAACATAATAATTTTAAGCCTTCAACATAATTACAAATGATTAAATTTTATACGACAAATTAAAATAATTTTAAGTCTTCAACATAAACTTGTAGCCATCACCATTGATGCACATTCTAAGATTCTTTATAAACCTATAACAACATAAACAAAAAAAATTAATAAAAACATGTTTTAACAATTCAACTTAATAAATTCTTGACAAGATAATATAAACTAAAACTATATACCTCTATAGCCTCTACATTTGTTTCAATCTCTGGCTCCTCATCAAGAATCTTGGCATATGCTGGAGAGGTCGGTGCCACAACTACTTAAAAAATATAAATATAAATATCAAGTTAATTATTAGTTAATTTAAATAAATAAAAATAAAAAAAATTAAAATGCAAACCATATACCTCCACAAAGAGCATGTATCCAACTTTGACTACACATCAAAGCCTCCAATGTGCTTGGATGAAGTCTATTGCGATATTGGCTTACATATCGACCACCGGTGCTAAAGTAGATTCAGAAGCAACAGTGGTAACTGGAATAGCCAAAATATCTCTTGCAATTTGAGACAATATCGGATAGTTACCACCATTCACCTTCTACCAAGCTAAAACATCAAATTCTTCCTCAACATTAAATGGTATTAACTTTTCACCCAAATAAGTGTCTAGTTCATCCTTTACTTCCTCATTACCAACATTAACAAAACTAGTAAACCCCAAAATCCATTCAGTTGAACCCTTATAGGAACCCGAACTCGGCATAGAATGAGAAGTACTTAAAGAACTAGAACTATATCTAGGAGAACTAGCAGCCGATGCATATCTAGCTTTGTACTCTTTCACTATACTTTGACAATCACTATACACTATCTGGACACGAGAAGTAGCATCATCCCCATAAATCATGGAAAAGTAATATTCAACCAACCTAATTTTGAACCTAGGATCAAAGATACATGCAATAGACAATATTCCACTCATGTCATGCCAATACTTATCGAACTTTTCAATCATTTTCTGTGCCATGATTCTAAATTCATCATACCTAGGAGTTGAAACCCATTCATTCAGGCACAATCTAAATTCATGATTCTAAATTCATCATACCTATGCAATAGACACTGGCACCTTGAGTTTGATTGCCTTCATCATCCATTAAGTGTGGTGTGGGCAAAGAACTTGACATATTAAATGTCGAACCTACAATCAAGCCAATAAGCAAATTTTAAAAATAAAAATAAAACTAGCATTTTACTAGAAGCAAACAATTAAGAACTATACAGATACAAAACATTAAATCTGATTTTACCATGTACTGGATTTAAAACCAACTAGTACTATTCGTACACTAGTGAAGATTGGCCTAAGCTCTAAAGCTTCAGACAAGACTTATTGCTCTCTTATTGCTTCCCACGTTTATGTCCTTCACAATTCAATTAATTCAAGAATTACTTACAGGACAACAATTTCTTCTATCAATTAATTCTTGGCCCATGCAATGCCAAAAAAAAAAGTTGAATTGAAAAGATGTTAATGTTTTGTAAGAGTTGTTCATCAACCCATTCTAATTTAATTTTATTTATAGTACTTTAAAACACTATTTCCCCACCGTATTATGCAGATTTGTGATCCAACAGATAATTTCTAATCAATATCGCATATATTCTTTTAAAGTTTATCCATGCCTGATCAAACATGTTAATATTTTGATGTCAACACACGTCCAAGAAGGCAACCAAAAAAAAAAAAAAGTTAAATGGAAAAAACCAAGAAGATGCCAAATGCGAATAATGAAATCTAATTGAATACGCTTAATCTAAAAGCCACAAAATTGTCTATAAATAGTTTAGGTATAAAATAATTTAGCTAATCGGTTGATAAGAGCATACGCAAGTCCGAATGAGAAGCAAAATTCAACAGTATGCATTGGCACATGCAAGCAACAATGCAAGCCATGCATGAGGTGGGCATCACGTTCCTTCAAGGGCTCTTCAAACCGTATTGATGAAGAATTCAAATTTAATCATGTTTCCTTTAAGTTTGTTATTTATTTCGAAATTATAGCTAAGTGGTTTAATTAGTTTTAACTATTTTATTTCATTAATTTTGTTCTATAAATAGACTCGGATATTTCAATAAAAGGGGATATCAGACTTTTATCTAATTCAATTAGCAATTGCGGTAGTTCTCACCCTAAGAAGAACAAATTATTTGCTTGTTGTTTCCGCTAATTCTGACTGGGACCTATCAATTGGTATCAGAGCTAGGCAAGGATGACAACCAACAAGGAACGCATCGAACAGATAGAAACGACGCTCGGGGAGATGCAAGATAAGATGCAGCGCATGGAGTTAGGAGTTAACGACAAGTTGGCTCACATTAAAGAAACCTTGAGCAAACTTGCAGAGTCTTTCCATACATCCAAAGACGCACCTAACATCAACAACAACATAGCAACATCGCGACCAAATCGAGAAGACAAGGATGGCAAACGGCAGCAATTTCAATCAAGAGTGGCAAAACTAGAGTTCCCACGTTATGCCGGCAACGACCCCACCGAGTGGTTCAACTGCGTCGATCAATTCTTCAAATACCAAGGGTCAACAGAAGACCAAAAAGTTGTCTTGACTTCATTCCACTTGGAGGGAGAAGCTAACCAATGGTGGCAGTGGCTTAGGAAATCTTATCAATAGGAAGGACTAGACGTTACATGGGAAATCTTCAGGGAGGAGCTATGGGCAAGGTTTGGGCCAACCGATTGTGAGGACTTCAACGAGGCACTATCTAGGGTCGAGCAAACCGGCACTCTTCGAGATTACCAGAAAGAATTTGAGAGGCTTGGCAACCGGGTTCAAGGGTGGACTCAAAAGGCTCTTGTCGGCACATTCATGGGAGGATTGAAACCTGAGATATCTGAGGAAATCCGGTTGTTCAGACCGAGAACTCTTAAGGAAGCGATCAGTTTGGCAAGAATGAGAGATGAGCAATTGCAGCGACAGAAGAGGTTGGTGAGATCTCCGGATTTCAGTCGTTCACCGCCACCACAAATCATCAACAACCGCGCTTCACCAACAATACCAATTAAAAAGCTTCCTTGGGAGGAGATGCAAAGGCGAAGAGCTCAAGGCTTGTGCTTTAATTGTAATGATAAATTCACTGCAAGTCATAAGTGCACAAAACCACAGTTGTTAATCCTTGAAGCCGAAGCCGAATACGAGGAGAACATACATGAAGAATCTGCAGCAACGATAAAACTTGAGAGTGAAACAGGGGAAGACACAGTAATGATCCATCAACGGTTTCCTTCACTAACCCTTGGGGACAAGGGTTCTTTTCGAGGAGGGGGTAATGATAAGAGCATACACAAGTCCGAATGAGAAGCAAAATCCAACAGTATGCATTGGCACATGCAAGCAACCATGCAAGCCATGCATGAGGTGGGCATCACGTTCCTTCAAGGACTCTTCAAACCGTATTGATGAAGAATTCAAATTTAATCATGTTTCCTTTAAGATTATTATTTATTTCGAAATTATAGCTAAGTGGTTTAATTAGTTTTAACTACTTTATTTCATTAATTTTGTTCTATAAATATACTCGGATATTTCAATAAAAGGGGATATCAGACTTTTATCTAATTCAATTAGCAATTGCGGTAGTTCTCACCCTAAGAAGAACAAATTATTTGCTTGTTGTTTCCGCTAATTCTGACTGGGACCTATCATCGGTGATCTTTTACCATATTGGAGGCACATGCTTTAATTGGCCAAAACAAGCAAAATAATGTATCCATTTTAATTAACGTGCATGCAGAAAAATTATGTGATTGATAGAACAGATTCATAATTATCAACAATTTCTTCTGTACTTAAAGCTTGTGCCCTGTTGAAGGCATTTCGACTAGGCAAGCAAGTACATGGTTTGGTTGTTGTTTTGGGACGTGATTTGGTATTTTTTAGTACTGCCCTTATTGATTTTTACTCAGCTGTAGGGTGCATTAGTGAGGCCATGAATGTTTTCAATGGTTTCAATGGTAGAGTTGATCCCGTTATGAAAAATTCTTTAATTTCTGGGTGTGTTCAAAATAAGAAGTATAAAGAAGCTTTTTCTATTATGAGTACAATTAGGCCAAATATGATGAACAATACCGGCCATATCAACTCATTAAGAATTCTAAAATTGGCAATTACCATTCCAGAGATACCAAACAAAGATAATCCTAGAGCAAGGGCATCTACTGCATATGAATTCCACTGATTGTTAAAGAGACAATGGACTAAATGTAAACCTTTCGAAGCTGACAAATAGCTGCAAAGTCAAAAAGCCTCTTTCGACTCCATCAACTTTGAAGCTGGAGCGCATTTCAACAAACATTGTAAATAGCCATCTTCATCAACTCAATGACTCATTACTGACAAACAAACACACGCACAGAGACACCCAAATCAATGAAACCAGATGCAATTCGAAATAAATAAACAAAGAAAGAAAAGTAGAAAAGGCGAAAACCTTGCTGCAGGAGAACCAACAGGTGTAGCTGAGTGTTGGTCGGTGACGACGAACGGTGGCGGCTGACCAGCTGTTAGTGACGACGGCAGCTCACGAACTGTTAAGGTTTCTTTTGGGGGAAAAAATTGATTCGATGGCATTACAATTTCTAATTTCAAAGTTTAAAATATTAGATTTTTTTTTTGTTTTTATTTTCGGGTTGAGTTAGGGGATCCGAAAAATCCCCAAATCCGAACCCGAAAAGTTTTGGGGTTTTAGACCCATACCCAAATAGACCCGAATTTTTTTTCAGACTTTTCGGGGCCCCATACCCACCCCAAATTAATCAGGGCCCCGCGGGTTTGGAGCCCCGCGGGTATTGTTGCCAACTCTGGTGGTAAATCACAATAATCTACTATGATGACAAGGGTCAAACTCAATCAAAGCAAATTAGCATTGCCATCTAAAGGTGATGCATGGCTATACTAATGATATGTGGAAATACCTTAAATGGATTCTAAACCTATGTGCAAATGGATCTTTTCTTATTTCTAAGGGGGAAAGATCAAGGAGGTACTCCTTTTATTCACACCAAAAATTATTGTTAGCCTTGTAGTAGAAGATATAAGTGCAGACTTTCTTATTAAAGATATTGTTAGCTAGAACATAGGGTACATAATCCGTACCATTTTCGTGATACATGCATATAAATTGTAACTTTATTTTCAATTATAAATATCAACTACAATATATTTATTTATTAACAATGGCTATGTGTTATTCAGATCATGTATTATATTTGGTAATAATTTATAATTTCAGTTATGATCTTAAAACAAAGTTTGGAGTTGTTCCATGACTTAATTTTGCTGAGGTACTGGTGAATGGTGATATTAAGGATGATGAAATATTCTTTGACGTAATTTCTTGATTCCACTATTTAATATTAGAATTTGTTCAAATCCTTTTACGTAATGAATTATTGCATCGAATTTATGTAGTTTTCAGGAATTTTTGCTTAACCCAAATGAGGAATTCCTTCCCAAATTCTACTCTACGTTAACCATTGTTGTTCTTTAAATTAATATGTATATCCTCTAGGATAAAATCTAGTTGGTTAGCATCTAGAAATTGCTAAGGGCATAAGCTTGACTATTGTGTTTATGGAGGCAATGGATTCAAACTATTTCGGGCTTTTGGAGTAGCAGTAAGAACGGAGAAGTACAAAATGTTTTTCTCTGTTTTTGCACCAGATAAAAGGAAACCAACTACTTATCAAGGTACTCTATTGCTGCAACCATTCAAAGGTAAACTCATAGTTGCATGATTAATTGCTTATTCTCTTAAATGCTTGCCAATGAGAAATACAAATATGCAGAAATTCTTCGTTGACTAAATTTTCTGGCTGTCGCTTTCTTGCAAATTTTTGTTGCAACAGAATAAGCCACCATTATATTTCCTGTGATCAAATATGTTTGGCTATGGATATTTTGGTGGCCTTTTTTCCCCCCTTGGTTGATGTGGATAGAATAGTGTCTTCAAAATCGCATTTCCATGAACTGTATGAAGGAAAAAGAAAAGGGTCATATAATTTATATGTTGACTTATCAAAGTAACTTCTTGTAATCATGGGCAGAGCTCTTCAAGGGCCAGAGGTGGCCATGGCCCCTCTGGTCCTTGTAACAATGATTGATGTGTTGGTTGTGTTTTATATATGGAATTTTAATGGGTTTTCAGTACAATGGCCACCCCCGCACTTCAGTTAATCAGATATAATCTCGAACACAATATACATTTTGATTTTTGGTAATTTATAGTGGCATTTAATAGTTGCCTTTGATGGTTAGCCAACCAAAATTCTTCTTTTATCTATATCGCTTTTGCCTTAAATTTTTTTAAAAAAAAATTTGTTGCTGTTCTTAATTTGTTCCTTCTCTCTCTATATATGTGAACTGAAGTTTCAAATATTAATTTCCACATACATTATTGCAAAATTTTGTATCATTGGGTCACCCCACAAAATTCCTGTTTCCATGCCTAGTGTCAATCCTTGGAAGTCTAAGCTATTTTGCTCCAAAGATATGCTTTATGAATTTTCTGTTGGGGAAAAATTAGGTTTTTAATTTTTATAAAACCTTTTTAATGACCGTTCTCATATAATATATAAGAACACGTAATCTAGAAATCGTACCTTGAAAATCCGAGTTGGCTTTTTCCGCTGAAGTGATTTAGGCTCCTGGATCACGATCTGCCACCACCACTCCTGTTAGATCACGATCCGTCACCACCACGCTAGTTAGATCACGATCCGTCACCACCACGCTAGTTAGATCACGAACTATCCCCAATGATCTTCCAGGTTATGACTCAGGTTCAATCTGCACTTGACGTGTGGGCGCCTTTATCACTACCAAAGCAAATAGCATGAGAAAAATTTTCTCTCAACAATGGAGAGAAAAATCTTATTCTCAGATCTGTATAAAGTGGCCTCTCTTTTTTCTTTAGAGAAAATAAGCCTTATATATCTCCCTTTAGTGAAAACCCTAGGCTCCAAATAATCAAAAAATAAACTCACGTTATTTACTTTTCCAATAGGGGACCCACCTTGTAAAATAACATAAGGCCCCTTATACAAAAGCTAATTAAATGGAGCCTCCCACTAAATGATATAATTAGGCTTTTGACCCAAATAGCTAGTTATCTTGCTTATTAGTCCAGTAGTGGTGCAGTCAATTAAATGAGCTAACCCGGGGATCATTTGGGAACATACAATAGTGGCTACAATAATTAGGCCTGTAATTAAACTAGCCCAATTATTTAATTCCAAATCTACTCCACTAAAAGATTGGAACTGACTTCCATAATTGTATGCTCGAATAATAATTCGTCCCAAGCCACATTGATTTCTTTACTGCACAATCCTTTGTACCACATCGTTAATTAAATTGATATCTCAACTGTCCAATCAATTTAATAACATCTTATTCCTTGATCCTTACTGGTTTTCTCTAATGATCATTTTCAACATACTAAATATGTTGACACACTCTGGCCAGAGAATTCTATGATCAAGTGCCGAAAACCTATCAAGAGATGTGTTGTACAAATTCTATATTGTTAATCTATAACTCCAATACTCATAATTGCTCCCACCAAGATACCGGGTAATCTTGACCACAAAGATGTGCCGTGCCCATTGGTAACTCAAATGGAATAACAATCACAATCATGAAATCATAATTAACTCAAGATTAAGATTACAGTAAAATCAACGCCTATGAGATTTAATAAGTCTGACAGTTATTACAAAGTTAATTAAATCTCATATGTGATCCAGTTCAATGTAGTCGTACTACATCAATAAATTCATACATGATTAAGACAAATCATTCAATGAATTTATTACAGTTTATACCTAAATAAAGTGCCCAACTTTATTTATCAACTGCGAACTAAATTTATTTAATCATAAGATAACTTGTATTTATGTCTTCTGTGAATCCACGTGGTGATCACATAAATACATATAATATGATTAAATGGACTTTAATACAAATATAAATGCAATTAAGATATTTGAATAAAATACCTCATTAATTTTATTAATCAGAAAAAATGTTTATTACAATTAAATAAACACATATGCTTTTAAAGAGCATAATATCCCAACATTTTCTTCAATTAGATGTGGCAAAGTTGCATTCCCTGATTGATTATGGCACTCAAATAGCATAATTAACGTATTTTGTGAAACTGAAAGATGCTTATTTGCTATTCAAATTTTGATCTCATGTCACTTTACAATTCATTCATTTGAAAAAAAACATAGAACCAGGAGATTTTAGTTTTAACGGAATGTTTCTGCAAATATTTAATTTTTTAGAAACAAAATATACCATGTCACATTTTAAATGTGATCCAGTTGATATTATATAGTACCTAGTTTGATGAATTATATCTTATTTTTCTTACATCCATTACATGTTCAGCTTGATATATAGATGCAGGTAATAGGCAACTAGAGAATTCTGAAGTAGATGGAATTAATCAGAATACCTTATCAAGCTGCTCTGAGAGTATGCTACCTTGTCGTGGAAGTAATCTTCTTGTGCCACCACTTGGTGACACAAATCCTGCTAAAACTCTAGCCTCTTCTGAAGATCCTATTGAGTCTCAGCAAGGTGGATTAATGTCTTTTAATTCAATGGCAGAGTCTGTATTGCCACTGAGAGAAAAGCAATTGCTGATAATAATGGTCTTGACAAAGCAATTGAAGGTGCTTCATTATGAACTGAATCTTATTTTTCTTACATCCATTAAATGTTTGCCCTGTTTTGTTGATGCATGTAATAGGCAACTAGAAAATTCTGAAGTAGATGGAATTAATCTAAATACCCTATCACGCTGCTCTGAAAATATGCTACCTTTCCGTGGAAGTGGTTTTCCTGTGGCACTAGTTGGTGACACAAATCCTGCATTAGGTAATTTAAACCTTATGGCAAGTCTTTCAGCATAAATTGTTTTGAAGAATTGTAGTTGTCTTCTTAAAGTATATGGTAAACTTAAATTTGCTCTAGTATCTATTAAGGCTAAAGTATTAATATATAATTTTTTATTGTTATTAACATAATCAATGCATGCTAGTTCGTTGTTGGAGTTCTTGGTTTTGTCCCAAAACTACACGCAAAATTTTCTTCTTTCTCAAGTCCTTTGTCTATGAGGAGTTTATTTAAAATATCCTCATCTGTTGAGACCACTTCATTTGAGGCTAGTTCAATTAATTTATCGTAATTGACTAATTGAAGAATTTGAAATCTAGCTTTAAATTGAGATATTTATGCCTTTGTTTCTTTAAGTTGGCAAGGGAATAAAACTAATTTTTAACCAATTTATTTTTTTATTCTAGTACCCTTATTTTTTTAAGATTGTGAGAACATTAATTTTTAATCCTTGTATTTTTTTGGATTGACTTGTAATGGTCACATTCACAAGAGTCTTCATTAGAATCCGACGAAGATACAATTTTGCTAATCGTTAGAATCCGACGAAGATGTAATATCTTGTAGTCTTTATCATCCCAATCAGTCTCCAATTGAGATTGATTTGTTAACAGCACATGCGTGAGCTGCCTTTTAAGGCCTTCCTCCAAATTTAAGCTATTAATTTTAGAATTAGTTTTACAATTATTATTGTAATGTCCCCTTTTATTGTATTTGTAACAAGTGCGTCAGGCTTTGACCTTCAAATCTCTACTTAGCAAGCCTAGCCTTTTGCTTAAATTCAAACTTCTTTTGATATCTCTTTTTAGAATATTGCTTTGATCTCCTATAAAAATGGTTTTTGGGAGTTCATGGATCTTTTTGTACCAATAGCTTTAAGGTCTTTATAACAAAATAGCTTTAAGGTCTTTTTGGGAGTTCATGGATCTTTTTGTACCCATAGCTTTAAGGTCTTTAAGGTCCATGGAGTCTCCTAATGCTTGTTTTCTAGTAAGCTTCTGCTACAAAGATTAAGACCTTCTACAACTGCTACTGTTATTAATTCTTCATAAGTGTACTATGAGTGAGCGATCATATCATTACACTTTTGGCAAAGTTTAATGCCTACCTTATATGCAAATAAAACGGGGAAATCTGAGATGAATTTTTCTTTCCAAATATCATTCTGATAATCATCCCTTTGGAAGACTTTGGAAAAGGATATGTCTTTACTCCACCTAAAGTCTGAGAGAGTGGGGACAACATAATTTTATTAATTGCTTGTGACTCCTATCTTGCTGAATGCCTATAGAGTCTACAAATTATAGTAGAATTGTATAAATTAATGTATTAATTGCGTCCGATTCTGAGCTTGTCACTTGATAAGTGCCTAATTTCACACTAGTTTTTATTTCTTTCTTTGCCATTATTTGATGTTTTCATGAATTTCTTGAATCTTTATTTGTCTTTTATATTTTTAGGGGTTTTTTATTCAAAGAAACAAAAAGAGTAGAAAAGCTATGAATTAGTGTAAAGAATAGCCAAATTGCAACCTCATATATTTTGATTGCCGCTAGGATGAATCTTTGGGCTTTATTCACTTTAAGGTTAAAGATCAGATTTGGGACATAAAGATTGATTCTTAAATGGCTGGTTGTGAGCCTACAATAGAAAACTGATTTTAGAGTTCTTTTGGCACTTGCACCTAGTTTTTTGGGTCAAAATTCTATTCACATAGGAAAAAAAGGTTAAAAAATGAGTTTTAATAGCCCTAGAAGGATTAGGACAACAATTCTATATAAAGGCCATTAAAGGAGAAAAAAATGTGATGAATCAGTTCCAAAAAAGAAAAGAATGCAAGAAAAAGAGGAGTGGACAAGCAGGAGAGAAGACTTGGCTACCATAGCTATAAATATAAGATTGAGAACAAAGCTGTCACAAGCACGAGGGATTAGGCATATTTAGATCCTATTTAAGTTCTTATCAAACCCGTCACAAGAGCTTGTGCAATGAAATTCAAAGAAGCGTTTAATGGGCTGATTCTAGCAATTTAGCGCGATCAAATTTGTGGAAGCCTATTAAAATAATTGCATTAAATACATGATTCATGCAAGTTAGCTTGCATATTGTGGCTAGAAAAATATGCTACTTTCCTTTTTGGACACTTTCCTGTTTCTTGTAGAGGCAAGGGGCGAGACAAATAAGCTATTTCTCTTTTAATTACCTAGTTTCCATTTTAATTGTTGTAAGGCATTAAAGCCATTTAAGAGAATTTCCTTATTTGCTTTAGACTAGACATTTTCTTTAGGTAATTGATTATGATTTGATTTTTGTTTGAGATTCATTTTCAAAAATTCTAAGGGCAATAATAGGATGGAAATTTGTGTAACCAGCCATATATAATATACTCACATCTAATAAGAAAAGTAGATAAGTTTTGATGCAATTGGCTTGAGAGTTCTCTTTGGTTCTTAAACAAACTCTTTGAAGGCATTTAAACCATTACCTTATCAATCAGCCCATCCATAATTGATTAAGTTGTCCTCACATATCGAGATTCGTGCTTTAATTAAGCATCAAGTTGTTCCATACAATTCCAATTTTATAATTCAATCTTAGAGACTAAATCAGTTAGGGTCGCATCTATTCTTGGCAGAGTTTATATCAATTGGTATTAGAGCGAGGTTTTTACCAGGTTTGGCTTATCCTCTTCTTTAGTTGTCATAAGCACATGGGACTAGTTACAAGAGCTCTAGCAAAGAAATTCCAAGAAGTGTTTAATGGGCTGATTCAAGCAATTTGAGCTCAATCAAATTCGTAGAGGCTCGTTAAAGGAATTGCGAATGATAAATGCATAATTCAGGCTCTTGAAGTTTCCAAATAATCACTTCCATGAAATAGGAAGTTGACTTGCACATTATGGCGGGAAAATATATTATTTACCATTTTTTGATACTTTCCCATTTCTTGAGGAGACTAGTAGAGAAACAAATCAGTTATTTCTCTTTTAATTACCGAGTTTTCATTTTAATTGAAGGCATTTAAGTCGATTAGGATTCTGATTTTTATTTAGATTCCTTCATATTTGCTTAGATTAAGATTTTGATTTGATTTAGATTTTTCCTTTTTTGCTTTAAATTAGGATTCTAATTTGATTTCAAATTATGATTTATTTCCCAAAATTCTTATAACTAACCCTATATAATGTACTCGCATCCAATAAACTGAGAAAATCAGTTTTTGATGCAATTGGTGAGAGAGTTAATTCTCCTTGATTTTTAAACAAACTCTTTGAATTTATCGGATTTTCGTGGCGTTCAAACTCTTGACTTATCAATCGGTATCGGATCATCCATAACTGAAACCAAGATTGTGGCGTCTTCACATACCAAGTTCGTGCTTTCATTGAGCATCGGGTTGCGGTTCCATTCAATTTTAGGTATTAGAGCCACACCCAACGCCGAGGTGGTATCCTTAGTAACCAAATAATCATATTTGATCTCCTAGAAGAGGATTTACCAACCATGGAAACAAATACATCTTCAACTCTATCTCCTTCGTCATTTTCATCTCATATTTCCCTTTCTTCTACTCTCTCTCTTCCCAAATCATGCTCCAAACACATAGCCTCCAAAATTGAGAATCTTGTTGAATATTCTTATATTCCAGAATCTGCTCAAATCAATGAGTCTTAGTTTCCCATCATGAGTCCTTACAATCTCTACAAATAGAAAACTTCTTTCACTAGAAGTATTTGAACTCTCATCTCCACTAAAAAACCATTCCCAAAAGAATATATCTAGTCTTCTAGACTGGACCAGTGTGCTCTACAAGCCTCACAGAGTGAACAATACGTAACTATGGAAATACCTTCAGATCTCGTCGCCAACTGGAAACGAGAAGGATACAAACACCTCCATCTTGGTGGTGTACGATTAATTCTCACTCTTCATGGTCGAAAAGGCTTACCTGTTACAGCTAGAATTGCTCTCCTAGACACCAGGTTCAAGGAGTACCAACACACTGTTGTAGGAACTGTTCTGATAACCCTTCATGCTGGCAGTGTCTTATTAACCTTTTACCCCAATTTCAACCTCTCTCTTGAGGATTCCAATCTTCCAACAACCCTTAAAGTCTAGATCCAGCTCCAAGGAGCAGAACAAACACCCACATCCAAGATTGCAACCCTCCATCATCAAATAGTGCATCGATTACAAAATCATGCACTAGATCTTCCTACACCGTACACAACTTCTGATGCCTTGATGATATTGGCGGACACAGACACAATTCCAACCATCATTCAAATCCCCAAACAAATCTAGAAACAAGATTTGCTCCAACTCATGCCTCTTGAATGGCTAACCAACTATGAGCACTTTCACCAAAATTCTGAACCAGTACAAACCACAGAAGCCATATTTGACAGACGACCAAATGGTCAAGTCAAACTGTCTTTCCAAACTCCTGACTCCAAGCCCATTTCAGACAGTCGATAGATTTCTTATACTGCTATGATCATAGTAGTTCAAACTGGTCAAGAAAAGAAACTTTCTATTCATGGTTTCTCATCAGAAGGGTATCCAGTATATCCTGATAAAATCAATGGTCATTTTCTGTGGGATGTTCCTGAAGCCCATATGTGCAATCCGGATTGTCCTTGCTTGGATGATACGAATATTGATGAAGAATTGGAAGTTATGCGGAGAAAGACAAAGAAGAAGAAAAAAGCTTCTTATCCACCACCATCCTGCAAATCCTTTGCTCCACAACCTCTACCGAATCCCAAACCTCCTGTTCAACCAATCAGATCATGTCTTATGTTTTCAAGTCATTCCTATGAGGAATCATTTCCTCCACTTGAAAAATAGACAGACACACAACCCTGGGTCACCTCAAAACCTTTTGTTCAATCTCCAATTACAGCCTCTGGGCAACCTGAAGAACCAAAACAGTATGAAGCTGTTTTGAATTGGCAAACCAAAAATGCCAATGCTCAAAATCATACTGTTCACCAACTCGATAAGAAAATTGACTGTGTTGCCACTCAAGTCTCCCAGACTGAAACTAAAGTTGATTTAATCAGCAGTTGTCTAGATCAGATGTATATAAATCTTTAAGATTGGATTTCCGAACTAGACGCCGATCTCAGACGAATGATCAACAATCATATCTGGGGTCTAGAGTTTAATAAAAAAGAAGCAGAGATCAGAAAACTCAAAGCTGAATTGTCTAGGATTGATGCTGAAAAAACTCGACCTTCCCTTTTTACTCAACCACAACTTACACCAGTATCTCCTCCGTTCTTTGAAACCTATACACCTTTCTACACACCATCCAGACCTCAACAACCTATTTATAATCAGTTCTTTGGGTTCTCGCACCTTCAACTATCCTCACCCGGAAAATCAAAATCCAAAGTCAAAATTTCAGAACCAAAGCCAAAGGTCCCTTCATCTTCCTCTACCTCCACCTTACCTCCAGAAGATTTGCCACAGGCCACTCCAGAGCCTCTTAAGAAAGACAAAGACCCAATGGATCAGTATTATTATCATACTGTCCAGACCCAATCCTCAGATTCCTCTGACTCTTCTGAGCCTGAAACAAATAACTCATCTTTGTCTTCATCCTATGACACATCACAAGCCTCCACTGACTCTGAGTCTGAATATGCTGACATTACAGGCATATTAATGGCCACTGAAACTGCAGATCCAAGTACCTCTGATTCAACACCTATTGTTGATGACAATCCTTCTGACCAAGCTTCCCAAACATACCCAGTACTACCACCAATTCATGACTACTCAACAAAACCATCTTCAGCATCTTGGTTTACATTTGATGACATTCGCCATCACAAATGAGCTGCTAGACTTCAAGAATTTGCTACTTGGATTGATCTTTAAGGTACCAAGCCTAATGCTCAACCTCAAGTCGTTCTTCGTGAATTCATGGCCCGCTCCACGGGTTCTTTGCGAGCCTGGCTAGAAAGTTTAGGAGAATACAGACAACTCCAATTCATGGAATCTCCGATTGGTACAACCTTCAATCTTATTCATGAGCAATTCATCGGTGAAAAAACTGCTTCCACTGAAACAGACAGAAAAGAATACCATCAGATGAAATGCTGTTATCTTAAAAGACATCTTCTGGATGCTCATTACAAAAGAATGAGTATTCTATTCTACAAGCTAAATGGGTTCAATGAGCCATCTCTTAAACATGTCTTCATTGCTTCCCTTCCTCTTGAGTTACAACCTGATCTTCAAAGAAAACTCACAGCCACAAATCTAAGCATAGCTGATATCTCTCTGGGAAAGATTTTTTAAATGGCCATGCTATCTATTGATAAGATCATCTCTGGGAAAGATTTTTTAAATGACCATGCTATCTATTGATAAGATCTGTGAACAGAAAGAATTCTTCAAAGATCTCATGGAAGACCAAAAAAACCTTCTCTGAAGCTTGTAAAAAACCTCATCTCAAGATGGAGTGTAAAGATGAAAGGAAGTGTGTTTGTTCGACAAAAAAGAAAAAATTCAGAAACACTTCCACAGAAAATCATCCTCCAAAAAACTTTTTTGGTATTTCAGAAAGAAAGATTTTCTCAGTACCGAAAGAAAAAATCCAACCGTTGTTTCATCTGCAAGAAACACGGTCACTTTGCCCGAAATTGTCCTCACAAATCGGCCAAAGCTGTTCGTCTTACCCAACATCTTCAACATTCTTCCCTGTTATCTAAGAATGAGGATGTCGAATCAAATTTTTCCGAACAGTCAGCCCAAGATGATCAAACTGCCTTTCTTATCGCAGAATCTTCAAATTCTGAAGATATTTCAGTCATCTCTATAGTCCAGACTGTTAATCATGTTTCCACTATTCCTAGACCTTTTCTCAAGATGTCCATCCTTCCTTCCAAATTCCATAAACCTATTCATGTCATCGGGTTTATTGACACTGGTGCGGATACCAGTATGATTGATCCTTCTATTCTCCCTTCCGACTGTTGGGAACATCATTCCAAGCTCTTTCGCGCAGTTAATGGTGAAATCTTTGAAACCACTTTGATTACCAAAAAACTCATTGGTATTCAATTCTTTCCGAATTGTATAATTTGGAAAAAGATTATAGCCTCTAAACTTCCAGATAAAGATTTACTTATAGGTTTTGACATTCTTCATCTAGTTAAAAACCTATTCCTCACTAATTATGAAGTTCGTTATAAACAGATGTTCTTGCCTTATACAGATGCACCACGTCTGTATACACTTTCTGAAACACAATCTCCATATAGTCAAATCTCACAAAAGCTCTTAGAATTCTGTCCAGACAACCATTCACAGTTCCACCATCCTTCACCTCTTTGGAAAAATGAACAATTCTTCATTCACCTTCCCTTCAAACTCAATGAAGACATAAACCCCACAACAGCATCACACCCGGGTATGTCTCCTTCAGACCTCCTGCTTGCCAAGCAAGAATGCTCTCAATTACTCCAACAATGTTTAATTGAACCTATTGATTCATATTGGGCTTGTCAAGCCTTTTATGTTGAAAAACGATCTGAATTAGTTCGTGGAAAAAAGAGATTAGTAATTGATTACCAGCCACTCAATTCTTTTCTTAAAGATGATAAGTTTCCCCTTCCAAAAATCCAGACCCTGTTTGTCCATCTTCAAGGGGCTTATATCTTCTCTAAGTTTGATTTAAAAGCTGGTTTTTTGCAACTTGGTATTTCACCAGTTGACCGTCACAAAAATGCCTTCTGCATCCTTGATGCCCATTACCAATGGACGGTTATGCCTTTTGGTCTCAAAGTCGCTCCCTCCTTATTCCAAAAAGCCATGACAAAAATCTTTAGTCCTATTCTCCATCATGCATTGGTCTACATTGATGATATTTTGTTATTTTCTTCTGACCATGAGAGCCACCAGAAGCTCCTTTTGGATTTCTTTCACATTGTGCAGGCACATGGCATCATGCTTTCCGGAAAGAAAAACAGTATAGGAAAGGAATCAGTTGACTTTCTTGGCATGGTTATTAAAGACAGCCAATATCAGCCTGGTTCACACATTGCAGTTGAATTATTAAAGTTTTCGGACACACATCTCAACAGAAAGCAGATCCAACAATTCCTCGGGATTGTTAATTATGTCCCAGATTTTATTCCAAAAGTTGCAATTCACAGAAGCCAGCTGTCACGCATGCTCAAAAAACAGTGCCTCCATGGGGCCCTGCTCAGACAGAAGCTGTCAAGCAACTAAAGGTGATAGCACAATCACCTCCTCCACTTCGAATTCCCACAAGTGGACAACGCATCCTCCAGAATGATGCCAGCGATGATTATTGGAGTGCCATTCTTCTCGAAGACATCAATGGCGTGCGTCATTTCGGTGCACATGCAAGCGGACAATTCAAAGAATCTGAAAAGAACTACCATGTGATTTACAAAGAGATTTTGGCAGTCAAGTATGGAATTAAAAATTTTGAATTCCATCTCATCAGCCACAAATTCCTTATCAACATGGATAATTCTTCTTTTCCCCGAATCTTTGACTTTAAGAACAAATTGCTACCTGACAAGCAATTACTCAGCCTCAAAACCTGGTTTGCTAAATATGATTTCATTGTTCAACACATAAAAGGCAACCAAAACCTCATTCCCGACTTCTTCACCCGTCCAGCACTCATCTCCTCGATTCAAACCATTCCAGTTATAGCTATGAATCGCCAACTTCCTTTCAAAGCTCTCAACCAAAGAAATTTCCCCATAAACATCTCTTTCCAATCGGCTTACCAATTGCAAGATTTTGCAAAGAAGTTTCTTTATTGATTTTTCTTTAATGTTCAGACAAAAAAACCTGATCGAATTCCTAATCTTTGCATGGAGCACCTATTTCTCACAGGCCTCGCTTTGTCCTCTCTATCCATCTCCAAAGATGAGCTTTGGTATATGTGGTGTCTCACCACCTTGTATGCTACAAAGCTAGTTTTTCCCATCAAACCAGTTCTGACTCACCTTACCACTCCAGAGTTCTCCCCAGACCTTCTATGGACTCTTTTTGAATGGTATTTTCCCCTCACTTGGTGGCGCCAGCAACTCCACCATTTGTATACCATAGAGAGAGTACGTGGCGTTGTTCTACCCCCGTGATGGGTTCCTTAGCAAGCTAAGATATTTAAAACCCCTTTGGACCAGTAGCCCGCACACAGCGGTGTTCCAGCCGATATACCTCTTAGATCAAAACCTAAAACGAGTTCTTTGCAGGTCATAAAACCCAAAATAGACTTTTCTTTTCTTAGTCTTTAAACAGGGTACCAAACCATTTCAGAAATCGCCATAAGTTTTCTGATGCATAGGATCCTTCCTTGAAGGCAAGTGCAGAGCATACTTCCTTAAGTTTTCAAAATGAACAAATTTAATTCTTTGATTCGTTTCTTTCACTAGAACTTCATTTGCAGAGAGAGAAGAGAGTTTAGCAAGCCATGGTTGAGATAAAACACACGAGAGTTTTATTGCTTTCAAACTTCTATATTTTACAAGTGAGGAGAGCCCTTTATATAGGAGAGCTCATGAAGATAGGACAGGACCCCTATCTTTTACAACAGTAAAAGCAAGGTAAAGCTACAGTACAGCAAGGTAATTATTATTACAATAGGACAAAGTTCATGACAAAAGACAAAAGAGGAAAGTGCGTGCAAGGAGACAGTGGGAAATTTCCTACAACAAGACAAAAGAGGAAATTTCATGGGAAAAGACAAACAACTTTATGGAGAGGAGAGGTTCATGTAGTCATCGTCAGAGTCACTTTCGGTTGCATCAGGGTCATCGTCAGATGGTGGAGGGAAAAAAGGTCTTGGAAAACCGTGGATGCTTACAGATGGGACCACTGCATGGTGGATGTGGGCAGTAGTGTTCATACACTGGTCTGGATGATGGCTGAGGAGTCTTTGGGGACGTCTAGGTGGCCTTGTCTACTTTTGAAGGTTTGGGTGGTTGTCATGGTGGTGGTTGGGAGGAGGATCCAGGTTCATGCATGGAGGGTTGGGGAAATTGTTGGAGATGTTGGCTGAGAGGAAGAAAGTCTTCCCATGGGTCCTGAGAGTCTTGGTAGAGGAAGTCTGTGTAATCCAGTTTTTCTTCTTTAATGATGATTCCTGTGGATTTTGGTTTGGATATGGCAGAGGGAGTGGGGATCATGATGAGGTCATGTTGTGGGCCTAAGGAGGTATGGAAAATATCTCTGTGCGGTGGAGTGTGGTGGTTTAATTGGCAAAGGTAGTTGTGTAGGGTGGATTGGATTTTATTTTCAATGATAGCTGGGTGTGGTGCAGTAAACCATTCATAGACTTGGTCTTCGGACCAGAAAAACTTTGTATCTGGATGCTGAAAGTATGGCCTATGGATGATGAACACGGAGGTGAACAAGCGTGCTTCTGGAGCAGGCATTCTTTCAAGATTATAAATTTCAGAGAGTTGCTGCAATTTCTTTCTCCACCATGGAATAGGAGAAAATCATTCAAGTAAAGTCCAGGTGAGGGAAGTGGCTTTGTCAGGGTTGAGGAGATGCTCCAAAGTTGGACTGATTGGTAGGATGAGCTTGGTGGCATAAAGAACTGTTAGGCACCAGAGGTACCATAACTCGTCTTCAGTGATATCCCTGGACGGGTCAAGGGTGAGACCTGTAAGGAACAAATTTTCTGGGTGGAAGGTAGAAAATGGAAATGAGTCGGCGATAAGGTAGGCTTTCATGAAGAAGCGAAAAACAGCTTTGCGGGCAAAGTCCTGGATAGCAAAAACAGAAGAAAAAGTTTTGTTAAGGGGAAAGTTTTTCTTGGTGAGAGCTTCTGGAGGAAGTGAAGTAGCCATGGAGATAACTGGAAAGTGGTAGGTTGTGGAGAACACGGTGAGAAGTTTGTCTGGTTTGGAGAGTCTAGAAAGCATATAAGGGATGAGGTTCTGGGACCTCTTTATATGCTTAACTGAAAAGTCATACTTGGAAAACCAATTTTTTAACCGGAGTAACATTTTTTCAGGAACAATTTTACCTTTAAAATTGAGGATATTGGGGAAGGCTGAACTGTCCATTCGGATGAGAAAATGGTGTCCAATCAAATGATACTCAAATTTCTTGATGCCATTCTTTACGGCTAAGATTTCTTTGAACACACTATGGTAATGCTTTTGTGTGTCAGAGAAATGTCCACTAGCGTAAGCGATAAAGCTTTCTTTTCCATTGATATCTTCGAGGAGGATGGCACCCCATGATTCATCACTTGCATCTGTCTGTAGTATGCGCTTGCCATCTGCAATCAACTTTAAAGGAGGCGGATTTTGTGCGATCTGCTTTAGGGCAGTGACAGCTATGGTGTGGTCCTCATTCCACTCTGGGGGCTTCTTTTTCAATAAAACTGAAAGGTGCCGAGTGTGTTGGTCCACATGTGGGATGAAGTCACGGATGTAATTGATGATACCGAGAAACTGTTGAACCTGCCTTTTGGAAAGGTGCTGGTCTGGAAAGTGAAGCAACTCTTGGGCAATGTGCTTTCCAAGCTGGTAATGACCGTCTTTAATCACCATTCCAAGAAATTCAATAGTGTCTGTAGCAATAGTACTTTTCTTAGCTGACAACATGATTCCATGACTTTGGACAATATCATAGAACTGAGTTAACAGCTGGTGATGTTCCTCATGCGATCCTGAAAAAAGCAAGATGTCATCAATATAAATCAAGGCATGATGGAGGATGGGCTGGAAGATTTGGATCATGGATTTTTGGAATATGGATGGGGCAGTTTAAGACCGAAGGGTAAGACTGTCCATTGGAAGTGGGCATTTGGGATACAAAAGGCGGTTTTGTACCGTTTAGAGGGTTCAATGCCTAATTGCCAAAAGCCAGATTTCAAATCAAATTTAGAAAAGATCTGGGCATTTTTGAGAAAAGTAAACATGCTTTGTCTTCGGGGCAAAGGAAATTTGTCATCTTGCAAAAACATGTTTAAGGGCTGATAGTCAATGACTAAGCGTTTCTTTCCTCGGACAATCTCAGAATGCTTTTCAACATAAAAGGCTTGGCAAGCCCATTGAGAAGTTGTGGGCTCAATTAGACCTTGGGCTAACAATTGGGAACATTCTTGTTGGGCTAGGAGTAAGTCAGAAGGACTCATTCCTGGATGGGTAACTTTGGTTGGATTAACATCTTCATTTAGTTTGAAAGGTAACTTAATGAAGAAAGACTTGTTTTTCCACATTGGGTTTGGATGGGTGAATTCAGAATGGGACTCTGGACACAGACTCAAAAGTTTGGTTGAAATATCCTAGTAGGGATGAAGTGTGTCAGACAAATTGTAAAGTCTTAGAATATCTGTGAAATGTTTAAACATGGACTTGACTCGGATTCCAGTGGGAATGATTTGAAGGTGTTTGATCTGGTGGAGGATGTCAAAACCTAACAAGATATCTTTATTAGGAAGAGTTGAACCAATGACCTTAGTCCAAATGACACAATTGGGGAAAATTTGAATACCAATGGGTTTTTTGGTAATCAAAGAGGTGGTGAATAATTTGCCATTGACAGCTTTGAAATGTTCCTCATATTCTGTCCAATATTCTGGTGGAAGAATATGCGGATTTAACATGCTGCGCTGGGCTCCAGTATCTATAAGACTAATTGCTGGAATGGGCCTTTGGAATTTGGAGGGCAAGATCTGGAGTTTGATGGAAGGTATTGGCACAGTAGTATCAAGGGACAACAACTGTTGGTGAAAAACCACTTGGGACTGATCACTGTCTGAGTCATCAGAGGAATTCTATAGTGCGAACACTGTTTCATCATTGGGTTCATCTTGTTCTGAAAAATAGAATTCTAATTCATCCTTTTCTGGAGAGTAATATGTGGCGGCCTGAAGATGTTCAAGTAGCCGAATAGATTTTTCCCTTTTGTTGGGACAATCCTTGGCATAATGACCTTTCTTCTTGCAAATAAAACATCTGCTTGATTCTCTCCGTTTAAAGTCTCTGGATGAAGATGACTTCTTTTTGAAGAATCGGTAGGGCCGTCTGGACTGTCGGGACCGGCGGGGCCTGGATGAAAATTCTGAATTTTTGAATTTTCGAAAATGTCTTTTCTTTTTAGGACTGCAATCACAATCATTCTTCTTCTGTTTGCATTTGATCTGCAAATAAGGCTGCTTGCAGGCACTCCGAAATGGTTCTCTGTCTTTCACAGTTCTTTGAAAAACTATTTCTGCTCACAGAGTTTGTCAAGACAAGTTTTGGCAAGCTGGAAGATTTTGCCAAGAGAAATGTTGTCAAGGACAAGATTGGATGCACGAAGTAGCCTTTGTATGTCTGGTTGGAGTTCATCAGGAAGGGAAGCCAGAAAAACATGCTTTAAAGTCGGCTCATTGAATCCATTAAGTTTATAGAACAGCAGGGACATTCTTTTGTAATGGAAATCAAGATCCTTAGCATTGAGTGAACAGCATTTCATGTTGAGATAGTCTCGTCGTGCAGCTTCAAAAATGGCAGAGGGGTCGCCAAGAAATTAATCATGGATAACCGCAAGGGCACTTGAGACTTCTGGCAATTGAACAAACTGTAATTGTCTGTATTGGCCTAAAGAATCAAACCAATCTCTTAGAGCACCCGTAAAACGAGTAGCAAATTCTCTAAGGACTGATTGAGTTGTGGCTCCGGGCCTTAACATTTCATTGAGTCGATCACGCCATTTAGATGATGGAAGATCATCAAATGTGAACCATGGACCATTTGACGATTTTGGACCGGTGGAACCAGTCTGGGCTTGGGCTGGAGGAGGTTGGTTTGAGGCAGAGAATTCAGGCATTTCTTCGTCAACTTCAGAAGGAATGTCAACATATGGTTCTGTGTGAGAGGTCTGGCCTTGATCAGGCTGAGCCATCAGGATTTTGGTGATATCAGCATAGGACTTTTCAGAGTCACTGGTAGAAGCGGAGGATTCTGTATCTGTCTCAGTAGAGTTATCTGAAACAGCTAGATTTGAATCAGAAGTTTGATCATCTGTAGGAGATGAGGGGTCAACTGTGTGGGCACTAAACAGGTGCATGTGTTGTTTATCCTTGGATTGGGTAGGAGGTTGGGAAGGACCTGGTGGTGGAGGTGCTGATGGTGAGGCTGGTGTATAGCCAGGGGTTGGTTGGTCAGAAGTGGAAACAGTAGGTTGGTGAATGGTGACTGGTCGTGGTTGAGGTTTAGGTTTTGGTTTAGGTTTAGGTGGAGATGGTAATGGATTATCTCGAAAAAGAGTATGAGTCATACCAAATAACTTAGAAGGTTCATACTGGCGGATAGGGGAAAGCATAGAGGCAAAAGGATGATAAGTTGGACCAATAGAAGGGATCAGAGGTGATGAAGTAAAAAGGGTAGGTTTTTGTTTTTCTGATTCAATTTGATCAAGCTCAGCTTTCAAGCGTCTGATCTCTCTTTCTTTCTGGTCAAAGTCTGGGCCATAATAGCGTTGAGCAAGCATGGTTCGTAACTCATAATCAAGTTGAGTAATTCTGGACTGAAGATTTTGGTGGATCTGCTGCATCTGTGCGATGATGGAGTCAACTTTGGTTTCAAGCGTTTCAGTTCGTAAACTGATTTTCTCAACTTTAGAGTTGATATTCACCAAGGTATCATTTTGTGCTCTGTCATTTTGGGTTTGCCAGTTGAGGACTGATTCAAAAGGTTTAGGAGGTTCAAGGTGTCCTGTAGAGGTGATGACTGAAGGGATAAAAGGTTTAAACACAACATTTCGTTGGGAATCGGTATGGGTTTCTAAAGGAGGAAAGGTAGAAGAGTAATCTGAAGAAGTGGATGAAAACATCATACAACTCAGTGGTGGTGTAGGAGTTGGGATTGGTGATGTAATCTCAGATTTGCAATGTTTGGCAATCCATTTGAGTTCCTTTTTGTAAAGAGGTAATGGAGATGGTGGAGATGGAAGGTCTAGTGGTGGTTTGGGATCATGGTGGTGACATGAAACTGGGGGTGTTTTCTTTTTGGGTTTCTTTTTTCTAGTTAAATAGTCATCGTCCTCTTCCCAATCATCCCAGCAGGGACAATTTGGGTCACACATGCCTGAGCCAGGGGCATCCCATAGGAAATGACCGTTTAGCTTTGCTGGATAAACAGGGTAGCCTGCAGAATTAAACCCTGTAATAGGCAGATCTTCTTGAGCTGTCTGCACAGCTGTGATCATGGAAGAGTAGGTAAAGGAGAGCCGAGGAGGCTCTTGTGGAGCATTGGGAGGTGGTTTGAAAGTCATTCTGACTGTTCCATCTGGCCGTCGTTCAAACATGCTTTCAGATGTCTGAATCGGAGCTGTATAAGTATGGAACTGCTCATAGTTGGAGATCCATTCAAGAGGCATAAGCTTGATAAGCTCATGACGCGGAATTTGTCGTGGGATCTGGATGATTGTGGGGATCTGGTCAGATTCAGCTAAGATCATGAGGGTGTCAGAGTGATGATCAGGAGTGGGTAGACCTAAGGCATGATTTTGAAGCCTATAGACTAGTTGATGATGAAGGGTGGCAATTTTGGCTGAAGAGATTTGTTCTGCACCTTGAAACGTAGACAAAGCTTGCTAAGGAACCCATCACGGGGGTAGAACAACGCCACGTACTCTCTCTATGGTATCAGAGCCATACTCGTCCTTGAAACTTCCATGTTTTCTAAATCTCATTTTCTTGCTCAAAATGGTATAATTTAAGGTTTTGATTTGTTTTGATCTCTAGACTTCAGGAGCAGAGAGAACTTCTCACTCATGGCTTCAACTTCATCTTCAACCCCTTCCACTCCTGTTACTCTTTCTTCTACTCTTTCTCTACCTAAATCTTGTACTTCTCATACAGCCACTAAAATTGAAAACCTTGTAGAATACTCCTACATCCCTGAATCAGCCCAAATCAGTGAGTCATCCTACCCTCTCATCAGTCCTTACCAACTGTACAAACGACCCAGTTCCTTTACGCGCAGTATCCATCCCTCATCTCTACTAGAAGGCCTCATCCAAAAGAATATATTCAGTCTTCTCGACTGGATCAATGTGCTCTTCAAGCCACCTCTGCTGAACAATATGTCACTCTGGAGATTCCCTCATAGTTGATTTCCACTTGGAAACGAGAAGGTTATACCTATCTCCATCTTGGAGGAATCCGTTTAATTCTTACCCTCCATGGGAGAAAAGGGTTACCAGTCACAGCTCGCCTTGCCCTCCTTGATACCCGATTCAAACAGTACCAAGATGCTGTTATCGGCACTGTTCTTACCACCCTTCATGCAGGAAGTGTTTTACTCACTTTCTATCCCAACTTCAACCTTTCTCTCCAAGACACCAATTTGCCCACAACCTTGAAAGTCCAAGTCCAAATTCAAGGTGCAGAACAAATCTCCTCAGCCAATATTGCCACCCTTCATCATCAACTAGTCTATAGGCTTCAAAATCATGCCTTAGGTCTACCCACTCCTGATCATCACTCTGACACCCTCATGATCTTAGCTGAATCTGACCAGATCCCCACAATCATCCAGATCCCACGACAAATTCCCCGTCATGAGCTTATCAAGCTTATGCCTCTTGAATGGATCTCCAACTATGAGCAGTTCCATACTAATACAGCTCCGATTCAGACATCTGAAAGCATGTTTGAACGACGGATAGATGGAACAGTCAGAATGACTTTCAAACCACCTCCCAGTGCTCCACAAGAGCCTCCTCGGCTCTCCTTTACCTACTCTTCCATGATCACAGCTGTGCAGACAGCTCAAGAAGATCTGCCTATTACAGGGTTTAATTCTGCAGGCTACCCTGTTTATCCAGCAAAGCTAAACGGTCATTTCCTATGGGATGCCCCTGGCTCAGGCATGTGTGACCCAAATTGTCCCTGCTGGGATGATTGGGAAGAGGATGATGACTATTCCACCAGAAAAAAGAAACCCAAAAAGAAAACACCCCCAGTTTCATGTCACCACCATGATCCCAAACCACCACTAGACCCTCCATCTCCACCATCTCCATTACCTCTTTACAAAAAGGAACTCAAATGGATTGCCAAACATTGCAAATCTGAGATTCCATCACCAATCCCAACTCCTACACCACCACTGAGTTGTATGATGTTTTCATCCACTTCTTCAGATTACTCTTCTACCTTTCCTCCTTTAGAAACCCATACCGATTCCCAACGAAATGTTGTGTTTAAACCCTTTATCCCTTCAGCCATCACCTCTACAGGACACCTTGAAACTCCTAAACCTTTTGAATCAGTCCTCAACTGGCAAACCCAAAATGCCAGAGCACAAAATGATACCTTGGTGAATATCCACCCTAAAGTTGAGAAAATCAGTTTACGAATTGAAACGCTTGAAACCAAAGTTGACTCCATCACCGCACAGATGCAGCAGATCCACCAAAATCTTCAGTCCAGAATTACTCAACTTGATTCTGAGTTACGAACCATGCTTGCTCAACGCTATTATGGCCCAGACTTTGACCAGAAAGAAAGAGAGATCAGACGCTTGAAAGCTGAGCTTGATCAAATTGAATCAGAAAAACAAAAACCTACCCTTTTTACTTCATCACCTCCGATCCCTTCTATTGGTCCAACTTATCATCCTTTTGCCTCTATGCTTTCCCCTATCCGCCAGTATGAACCTTCTAAGTTATTTGGTATGACTCATACTCTTTTTCGAGATAATCCATTACCATCTCCACCTAAACCTAAACCAAAACCTAAACCTCAACCACGACCAGTCACCATTCACCAACCTACTGTTTCCACTTCTGACCAACCAACCCCTGGCTATACACCAGCCTCACCATCAGCACCTCCACCACCAGTTCCTTCCCAACCTCCTACCCAATCCAAGGATAAACAACCCATGCACCTGTTTAGTGCCCACACAGTTGACCCCTCATCTCCTACAGATGATCAAACTTCTGATTCAAATCTAGCTGTTTCAGATAACTCTACTGAGACAGATACAGAATCCTCCGCTTCTACCAGTGACTCTGAAAAGTCCTATGCTGATATCACCAGAATCCTGATGGCTCAGCCTGATCAAGGCTAGACCTCTCACATAGAACCATATGTTGACATTCCTTCTGAAGTTGACGAAGAAATGCCTGAATTCTCTGCCTCAAACCAACCTCCTCCAGCCCAAGCCCAGACTGGTTCCACCGGTCCAAAATCGTCAAATGGTCCATGGTTCACATTTGATGATCTTCCATCCTCTAAATGGCGTGATCGACTCAATGAAATGTCGGCTTGGCTTGACTTACAAATGTTAAGGCCCGGAGCCACAACTCAATCAGTCCTTAGAGAATTTGCTACTCGTTTTACGGGTGCTCTAAGAGATTGGTTTGATTCTTTAGGCCAATACAGACAATTACAGTTTGTTCAATTGCCAAAAGTCTCAAGTGCCCTTGCGGTTATCCATGATCAATTTCTTGGCGACCCCTCTGCCATTTTTGAAGCTGCACGACGAGACTATCTCAACATGAAATGCTGTTCACTTAATGCTAAGGATCTTGATTTCCATTACAAAAGAATGTCCCTGCTGTTCTATAAACTTAATGGATTCAATGAGCCGACTTTAAAGCATGTTTTTCTGGCTTCCCTTCCTGATGAACTCCAACCAGACATACAAAGGCTACTTCGTGCATCCAATCTTGTCCTTGACAACATTTCTCTTGGCAAAATCTTCCAGCTTGCCAAAACTTGTCTTGACAAACTCTGTGAGCAGAAACAGTTTTTCAAAGAACTGTTGAAAGACAGAGAACCATTTCGGAGTGCCTGCAATAAGCCTTATTTGCAGATCAAATGCAAACAGAAGAAGAAGGATTGTGATTACAGTCCTAAAAAGAAAAGACATTTTCGAAAATTCAAAAATTCAGAATTTTCATCCAGGCCCCGCCGGTCCCGACGGTCCAGACGGCCCTACCGATTCTTCAAAAAGAAGTCATCTTCATCCAGAGACTTTAAACGGAGAAAATCAAGCAGATGTTTTATCTGCAAGAAGAAAGGTCATTATGCCAAGGATTGTCCCAACAAAAGGGAAAAATCTATTCGGCTACTTGAACATCTTCAGGCCGCCACATATTACTCTCCAGAAAAGGATGAATTGGAATTCTATTTTTCAGAACAAGATGAACCCAATGATGAAACAGTGTTCGCACTACAGAATTCCTCTGATGACTCAGACAGTGATCAGTCCCAAGTGGTTTTTCACCAACAGTTGTTGTCCCTTGATACTACTGTGCCAATACCTTCCATCAAACTCCAGATCTTGCCCTCCAAATTCCAAATGCATATTCCAGCAATCGGTCTTATAGATACTGGAGCCCAACGCAGCATGTTAAATCCACATATTCTTCCACCAGAATATTGGACAGAATATGAGGAACATTTCAAAGCTGTCAATGGCAAATTATTCACCACCTCTTTGATTACCAAAAAACCCATTGGTATTCAAATTTTCCCCAATTGTGTCATTTGGACCAAGGTCATTGGTTCAACTCTTCCTAATAAAGATATCTTGTTGGGTTTTGACATCCTCCACCAGATCAAACACCTTCAAATCATTCCCACTGGAATCCGAGTCAAGTCCATGTTTAAACCTTTCACAGATATTCTAAGACTTTACAATTTGTCTGACAAACCTCAGCCCTACCAGGATATTTCAACCAAACTTTTGAGTCTGTGTCCAGAGTCCCATTCTGAATTCACCCATCCAAACCCATTGTGGAAAAACAAGTCTCTCTTCATTAAGTTACCTTTCAAACTAAATGAAGATGTTAATCCAACCAAAGCTACCCATCCAGGAATGAGTCCTTCTGACTTACTCCTAGCCCAACAAGAATGTTCCCAATTGTTAGCCCAAGGTCTAATTGAGCCCACAACTTCTCAATGGGCTTGCCAAGCCTTTTATGTTGAAAAGCATTCTGAGATTGTCCGAGGAAAGAAACGCTTAGTCATTGACTATCAGCCCTTAAACATGTTTTTGCAAGATGACAAATTTCCTTTGCCCCGAAGACAAAGCATGTTTACTTTTCTCAAAAATGCCCAGATCTTTTCCAAATTTGATTTGAAATCTGGCTTTTGGCAATTAGGCATTGAACCCTCTAAACGGTACAAAACCGCCTTTTGTATCCCAAATGCCCACTTCCAATGGACAGTCTTACCCTTCGGTCTTTAAACTGCCCCATCCATATTCCAAAAATCCATGATCCAAATCTTCCAGCCCATCCTCCATCATGCCTTGATTTATATTGATGACATCTTGCTTTTTTCAGGATCGCATGAGGAACATCACCAGCTGTTAACTCAGTTCTATGATATTGTCCAAAGTCATGGAATCATGTTGTCAGCTAAGAAAAGTATTATTGCTACAGACACTATTGAATTTCTTGGAATGGTAATTAAAGACGGTCATTACCAGCCTGGAAAGCACATTGCCCAAGAGTTGCTTTACTTTCCAGACCAGCACCTTTCCAAAAGGCAGGTTCAACAGTTTCTCGGTATCATCAATTACATCCATGACTTCATCCCACATGTGGACCAACACACTCGACACCTTTCAGCTTTATTGAAAAAGAAGCTCTCAGAGTGGAATGAGGACCACACCATAGCTGTCACTGCCCTAAAGCAGATCGCGCAAAATCCGCCTCCTTTAAAGTTGATTGCAGATGGCAAGCGCATACTACAGACAGATGCAAGTGATGAATCATGGGGTGCCATCCTCCTCGAAGATATCAATGGAAAAGAAAGCTTTATCGCTTACGCTAGTGGACATTTCTCTGACACACAAAAGCATTACCACAGTGTGTTCAAAGAAATCTTAGCGGTAAAGAATGGCATCAAGAAATTTGAGTATCATTTGATTGGACACCATTTTCTCATCCGAATGGACAGTTCAGCCTTCCCCAATATCCTCAATTTCAAAGGTAAAAGATTGGTTTTCCAAGTATGACTTTTCAGTTAAGTATATAAAGGGGTCCCAGAACCTCATCCCTGATATGCTTTCTAGACTCTCCAAACCAGACAAACTTCTCACCGTGTTCTCCACAACCTACCACTTTCCAGTTATCTCCATGGCTACTTCACTTCCTCCAGAAGGTCTCACCAAGAAAAACTTTCCCCTTAACAAAACTTTTTCTTCTGTTTTTGCTATCCAGGACTTTGCCCGCAAAGCTGTTTTTCGTTTCTTCATGAAAGCCTACCTTATCGCCGACTCATTTCCATTTTCTACCTTCCACCCAGAAAATTTGGTCCTTACAGGTCTCACCCTTGACCCGTCCAGGGATATCACTGAAGACGAGTTATGGTACCTCTGGTGCCTAACAGTTCTTTATGCCACCAAGCTCATCCTACCAATCAGTCCAACTTTGGAGCATCTCCTCAACCCTGACAAAGCCACTTCCCTCACCTGGACTTTACTTGAATGGTTTTCTCATATTCCATGGTGGAGAAAGAAACTGCAGCAACTCTCTGAAATTTATAATCTTGAAAGAATTCCTGCTCCAGAAGCACGCTTGTTCACCTCCGTGTTCATCATCCATAGGCCATACTTTCAGCATCCAGATACAAAGCTTTTCTGGTCCCAAGACCAAGTCTATGAATGGTTTACTGCACTACACCCAGCTATCATTGAAAATGAAATCCAATCCACCCTACACAACTACCTTTGCCAAATAAACCACCACACTCCGCCGCACAGAGATATTTTCCATACCTCCTTAGGCCCACAACATGACCTCATCATGATCCCCACTCCCTCTGCCATATCCAAACCAAAATCCACAGGAATCATCATCAAAGAAGAAAAACTGGATTACACAGACTTCCTCTACCAAGACTCTCAGGACCCATGGGAAGACTTTCTTCCTCTCATCCAACATCTCCAACAATTTCCCCAACCCTCCATGCATGAACCTGGATCCTCCTCCCAACCACCACCATCACAACCACCCAAACCTTCAAAAGTAGACAAGGCCACCCAGACGTCCCCAAAGACTCCTCAGCCATCATCCAGACCAGTGTATGAACACTACTGCCCACATCCACCATGCAGTGGTCCCACCTGCAAGCATCCACGGTTTTCCAAGACCTTTTTCCCTCCACCATCTGACGATGACCCTGATGCAACCGAAAGTGACTCTGACGATGACTACATGAACCTCTCCTCTCCATAAAGTTGTTTGTCTTTTCCCATGAAATTTCCTCTTTTGTCTTGTTGTAGGAAATTTCCCACTTTGTCTCCTTGCATGCACTTTCCCTTTTCGTCTTCTTTCAGGAAATTTCTCACTTTGTCTCGTTCCATGAACTTTCCCCTCTTGTCTTGACTCATGCACCTTCCTTGAACCTTCCCCCTTTGTCTACATTCATGCACTTTCCTTTCTTGTCTTGTTGCAAGAAATTTCTCCTTTTGTCTTGTTGCATGCCATTTCCCCTTTTTTGTCTTGTTGTACGCAATTTCCCTTTTCGTCTCGTTGCACGCACTTTCCTCTTTTGTCTTTTGTCTTGAACTTTGTCCTGTTGTAATAATAATTACTCTTGTACTGTAGCTTTACCTTGCTGTACTGTAGCTTTACCTTGCTTTTACTGTTGTAAAAGATAGGGGTCCTGTCCTATCTTCATGAGCTCTCCTATATAAAGGGCTCTCCTCACTTGTAAAATATAGAAGTTTGAAAGCAATAAAACTCTCGTGTGTTTTATCTCAACCATGGCTTGCTAAACTCTCTTCTCTCTCTGCAAATGAAGTTCTAGTGAAAGAAACGAATCAAAGAATTAAATTTGTTCATTTTGAAAACTTAAGGAAGTATGCTCTGCACTTGCCTTCAAGGAAGGATCCTGTGCATCAGAAAACTTATGGCGATTTCTGAAATGGTTTGGTACCCTGTTTAAAGACTAAGAAAAGAAAAGTCTGTTTTGGGTTTTATGACCTGCAAAGAACTCGTTTTAGGTTTTGATCTAAGAGGTATATCAGCTGGAACACCACTGTGTGCGGGCTACTGGTCCAAAGGGGTTTTAAATATCTTAGCTTGCTAAGGAACCCATCACGGGGGTAGAACAACGCCATGTGGACTACAGCCTTCATCGTCCACATGCCTTATTTCCAACATCCAGAAACACGAGACTACTGGACACATGACATGGCATATGAATGGAAAACTTACCCTCATCCTATACCTTCATCCATGATACAACGGTCACCTATGTTCTCAAAGCCTATCTCATGGAACTTAACAATGTTCCTCCACCTGCCACAAACATTCACCACACCTTCATTGGACCATCACACACCCTTGAAATAATTCCAAAAACACAAGGCTGTACTCCAGGTTCAAGTTCAAGTCCTCAAGGAATCCTTGTCATGGAACAACGTCCTGACTACACGAATGTCTTATTCCAAGACGCTCAGGACCCATGGGAAGACTTTCAGTCCCTTCTCCATACTGACACTCCCCATTATACTGTCACCAACCCAGACTCTCCTGCTGCATCTACCTCACAGTACATGTCTGAAGCTGATAAAGAAAAGTATCAGCAAGTTGAGGCGTATCTCGACCAAAGACAGAGGCGTCGGCACAAGCAACAATATGAGACAGAAACAGGAGACGTGTCACCATCGCGCTATCCATCCACTTCATAATGACACTTTGTCGCTCTCACACAGCTTTTGATGCAATAACCCATGTGACTCCCGTTTGTCTTTTGTTAAAGTCCTTATCGGTATGCTTTACTTTTGTTAAAGTCCTTGTAGGTATGATTTACCTTTATAAAAGTCCTTATCGGCATGTTTTGCCTTCCAAAAAGATGTGCTATGTGATATGATCATTCGAGAGGTCCTGTTCTCAATGATCCTCTATATAAGGCACCTTTGATCTCAGTTGGAGGGGAGCCAATCTAAAAAAAAAAAGCTTAAGTTTTATACATTATGTTTCCCTAAACCTTTCTCTCTCTTCTAGGACTCAAAGAAATTATTTGAGTTAAAAATGATATGCTCACCTCAAAATTTCTAAACTGAGTATGCTCTGCACTTGCCTCAAGCCTGAGGATCCTGTGCATCAGAAATGTCCTATTTTATTCTCCAAAACCGATTATTGTACAATAAAATTATTTTCTCACAACATTCACCCTTTTTGAAGGCCCTGAGTGCCATGTTTTCGGGTGGTATCGTGAAAAACTGTTTTTAAAATGAATTTCGGATTTAGTATTTGGTGGATAAGTGTATATCGGCTGAAAACCAGAACTTGCGGGCTACTGGCCCTAAGGACAAACCTTGTGCTGTCGTAGATTTGGTAGAACAATGCCACGTACAACATAACTTACTGGCACCAGTTCTCCGTGGGGTTCGTATCACCATTGTCCCAAATTCGATTACGAAAATACCTAAAACCTTTTTGGCTGAATTTCACATTCTTTCTAGAATTTTTATGTCTTTTTTTTTTAATTCATTGAGTTGTGAGACTTGCTTTACTTTTTAAATTTCGTTAGACATCTATACTGATTCGTACTAAAAACAAAGAAACAAAAGAAGAAATAAACATAACGATAGTAAGAGTGAAAAAAAAGGAGTCCACAAACTCTGCTTAAATTTTTTTGTTAGTTTTCCATTATTAATGTCTAAGAGAACTCGAAATTGGTTTACCCCATAGTGTGAAAATTTTCTTTTTTCAAAATTTTGATAATTTGTGCTTCCGAAACTTGATCGTGCATGTTCATTGCATTCTTGCTTTTGAAATATGAATCTTCTTGGTATAATCTTTGCAGATTACTGCTGGAATCTTGATATTGGTTTGATTAGTTTGATAAGAATCGAGTGAGAAATACGACGAGTGGAAAAGGCAAGAGAATGTGAGCGTATTAGAAGGCAAAAACCTTTGAGTAAAACACAAGTAGAATAGAGTGAATCATTTTATTGAGTAAAACACATAAGGGAGTGTGGCAAGGTCCTTTCCACATTATTTCTAACACCTTTTTGTAGATTTCAGCTAGACTTAGAGGAAGAGGCTTGAGGCCTTAACAAGACCCGCACGGTTTTGTTTCTAAGGGCACCCATACACCCCAAAATGCGTCTTGCCAATTAAGGTGTATATCACCCCTCATAAACCAATATCTTTCCTGTACTTTGTCAATATGAGATTTGTATAGGGTGTTACAAGGCTCAACAACCAACTTTCTAAAATTTGCAAATTTAAACAACAACAGAGGAGATGAGACTGATGAAAAAGTGCTGAATTAGAGCACATACATGAGCATTTGGATCAAGTAAAGAATGTACGTGGAGAGAACCCACAATGTAGGAAGAAGAGAGTTCCAGATAGAGAAAAGATTGTTCACAACTATTAATGAAATGCTCATTTCATTATATAAGGCTATAATATTTCCGCTTATGTTATGAGTGATTTTATCTTGGTCAATGAAGTGGAGACGTCAAGTAGAATAGTTAATTTGTATATGTGATATACATATTGAATGGGACTATGGTGATTTAAGATCTAGTCTAACAAAAAAATGCGCTTACGGTACATGCAACACATGGGATTATTTTCAACTAAACCGCGTTACTGCTCAAACCGTGTCACTGTTCAAACCGCATAGTCAAACCGCGTACTGTTCACACGTACTGTTGACGTGTACTGTTGACTAATGACGTGGCGCTATCCTGAGCGTCCAAACTGTTTTTAATCCAATGGCCATAATTTACTCGATGTATCTACAAAAAAGGGGCCTCCCCCCCTAATTTGGCACCTCTGAATCTATTTTTGGACTCCATTTTCTGTATTTTAATAAATTCCCATTTGCCCCTAGTTCAATTATGAGTGGCTAATTTTCTTTCAAGCTTGGGTTGAAGGTGAAGTCTCAATATGTGTCATGGGCTTTATTTGGTAAATTTATTTTCTCTTCCCCTCTAGTTTTTGTGGATGTTTTGACTTTTCGTTGACAAATAATAATAATATTGTCTAGTACTGCCCTGGTTTCACCGGATCCCTAGTATAAGGTTATTATTATTTGGCACGATAAGCCCTTAGCACCATATTTATTAGAGCGTGGTTCATGAGGTGTGGATTCCCCCCTCATGATTTAATTGGTATTAATAAGGAATATTTAGCCCCTGATGCATGTTGATACGGATCCAGATACCCAAGTACGTCATTTCAATAGAATTCTCTTCAATTTCTTCTCGTCATTTCAATTCCAATTTTTAGGATAATTTGAATCACTTCCATCACAAATCCAACCACCCATATACAAAATTAATTCTATATATAATTAAAATCCACCTCCTCGTGGGATCGACACTTGTCACTATTGATCTATACTACAATAGATTTGTGCGCTTGCGAGTTCAATAAAATTTGCACAACAAGTTTTTGGCGCCGTTGCCGGGGAGGTAAGTAATTTTAATTCATAGAATTAATTTTTGTGAATATTTCCATTTAATTGTTTTCTTGATTTTTTAAAAAAAAGAAAAAAAGTGAACCTACATTTAGAGGTTAGTATTTCTTTTCTTTTTCTCTTCTTTAAAATTCTGTAATGTAATTTTCAAGTTTTTTTATTTCTTCTTTGTGATTTTTGTTTATCTTACTAATTTTTTTAGTTAATTTATTTCACGTATTTTTTTTGTGTATTTTTATAGTAAGGTTGTAATAGCGCCATAAGGTTAGTATCGTAATTTCTCCCTCTTCTTTATTTCTATTTGTTTTGTTCCCATCTTTATTTTTATTTATTTGTTTTGCATGCATGGTCGTAGGTCATTATTACCTAATCTTGAACCTATAGACTTTGACCTTGAGAAAACACTTCGCACACACAAAAAAGTTAAAAATAAAATGGATTTACAAGCACCACAGGAGAGGTCATTTAAGGACTACTTCAGTCCTTTAGCCAATTTGAGCACATCATGCATAAGATACCCAAATGTAGCTGCTAGGAGTTGTGAACTAAAACCTAGTGTGCTAAATTGTCTCCCAACATTCTATGGCTTAGAAAATGAGGACCCATATAATCATCTGAATGATTTTCATGCTATTTGCCAAACCTTTAAATACGAGAATTTTTCAGACGATGATGTTAAACTCAGATTATTCTCATTTCCTTTAAAGGATAGAGCTCATTCATGGTTAAATACTTTGCCTGCTAATAGCATTGCATCATGAGAACAAATGGTAACAAAATTTTTAAATAAATATTTCCCAGTGCATAAAACCAATGCTATTCGCAGGGAAATCTCGGAGTTTTCCCATAGAGATGACGAGCAATTTTTCGAAACATGGGAGTGATTCAATGGGCTACTCTTGAAGTGTCCACATCATGGGTACGAGAAATGGCACCAATGCCAATACTTTTTGGAGGGATTATTGCTGAATGTGCAAGAATGACTAATGGCAACAAGTGGAGGAGAGCTAATGTCAAAAAGTGCATAAGAGATTTGGGAATTTTTCCAGCGACAAGCAGATAATTCCCAACAACGGAGTCGATCACTCAGGAATACTAGAAGAATTAAAGGAGTAAATGAGGTTCACATTGGCGAGTCAAGTTCAGAAATTAAAGAAGTCAAAGCGATAATTGAAGGTCTCTCTCGACAAATAGCATCGTTATCGACTGCTAAATCAACAGAGCCACATGACCATGACTCATACTCAGATCAAGCCAATGCCATAGGTGTAATGAGAAAACCATCAAATTACAACCCATACTCCAACACATATAACTCTGGATGGAGAGACCACCTCAATTTTTCATGGTCTCAAGGATTCCAACAGAATGGACCAGCAGCTCTAGCTCCACCGATGCAACCAATTCCTCAAAATCCTCAAGCCTCTCAGCCACCATTTAGACCATACAATCAGAGCCAAAACTACTCTCAACCCAGACCATGGGAGGATGCATTCCAGAATTTCAGGAATGTTACTCACTCCACGATTGAGCAACAGAACCGCATCATTGATGGACTACGAAATGAGTTGAGAGCAGGCTTCAACTCACAAGCCCAATCAGTTTCAAGCCTGGAGAAGATGGTGGGACAACTTGCTTCTTCAGTTCAGACCTTGGCAATGACTGTTAAGAAAGGTAAATTTCCAAGTCAACCAGTGCCTAACCCTAAAGGAGTGCATGAAGCAAGTACCAGTTCACCACAGCAGCATGGAGAGGTCAAAGCCGTCATGACCTTGCGAAAAGGAAAAGAAGTCGACAACAAAGTGGAGATGCTAGTGACAAAAGAAAATCAAATTGTACCTGTGAGTGTTAAGGACTCATCACCAGAGAAGAAAGAAGAAACCAACCCACGAGAATATGTTCCCAAAGCTCCATTTCCTCAGAGGTTAGCTAAAAGAAAGAAGGGAAAATCCACAGGTGAGATTCTCGAAATCTTCAAACAGGTAAATGTTAACATCCCTTTACTTGATGCTATAAAGTAAGTTCCATTTTATGCCAAGTTTCTTAAAGACCTGTGTACTAAAAAGAGAAATATGCATGTTCAAAAGAAGTCATTTTTAACAGAAAACGTTAGTTCTATACTCCAACATAAAATTCCTTTAAAATGCAAAGACCCAGGCTCCCCCACTATCTCATGTAGCATAAGGAACCACATAATTGAGAATGCTTTGTTGGATTTAGGAGCTAGTGTAAATTTGTTGCCTTATTCAGTTTTCGTGAAACTTGGACTTGGAGAATTACACCCAACTCCAGTTGTCTTACAGCTTGCAGATCGGTCCACGAAAATACCTCGTGGTATTGTGGAGGACGTGCTTATCCAGGTAGACAAATTTTATTTTCCTGTTGATTTCATTGTAATTGACACTCAACCAATACATGATTCAAGGAAGCACATCCCCATTATTCTAGGCCGACCTTTCTTGGCAACTGCGGATGCACACATTCAATGCAGGATTGGAAATATGCAGTTGTCCTTCGGCAACATGACTATGGAGCTGAACATCTTCAACATTGCCAAACAACCTCACAATACATATGATGGAATTGTTGATGTGGATTTAATTGAAGCATTAGTTGATGACACTTTTGTTTCAAACCTTAGTGATGATCGTTTACAAATATGTTTAAATCACTTTGGTTTGGATTTTGATATTGACAGATCGGTCGATGAGGTCAACGCCCTACTTGGCTCAGCACCATCCATGGACGCTAATAAATAGAAGTCAAGAGTTGAACAACTAGCACTATCAGAGAAGAAACTCATCCCATCATCAGAATCACCACCGAAACTCGAGCTCAAACCATTTCCCAACACTCTAGAATATGCTTTTTTGGGGGAAGAAAGTACTCTACCGGTAATCATCTCAGCATCCCTCAGTGACGAACAAAAAGGTAAGTTGTTGGTTGTTTTAAAAGAGCACAAAGGAGTATTAGGATGGACCATAGCAGACATAAAAGGTATAAATCCAGTAGACTGCATGCATTACATTCACCTTGATGAAAATGCTAAATCTACTAGGGAAATGCAACATCGGTTAAATCATAATATGAAAGAAGTGGTTAGAACTGAAGTCCTTAAGCTATTAGATGCAGGTATCATTTACCCCATTTCTGATAGTTCATGGGTCAGTCCTGTGCAAGTTGTCCCCAAAAAGTCAGGAGTCACTGTAGTTACCAATACTGATAATGAATTGATACCAACTAGAGTAACTACAAGATGGCATGTATGCATTGATTATAGAAAGTTGAATTCTGTCACACGTAAAGACCATTTTCCTTTACCATTTATCGATCAAGTGCTTGATAGATTAGCAGGCCATGAATTTTATTGCTTTTTAGATGGCTACTCAGGATATAATCAGATTCCCATAACACCAAAAGATCAAGAGAAGACCACTTTCACTTGCCATTTTGGCACTTTTGCATATAGAAGGATGTCATTTGGATTATGTAATGCACCTGCTACATTTCAACGATGCATGTTAAGCATTTTTTCTGATATGGTTGAACGATTCCTTAAGGTCTTTATGGATGATTTTTCTGTCTTTGGTGACTCGTTTGATCAATGTTTACATCATCTAACACTAGTTCTGCAGAGATGTATCGAGAAGAACTTGGTCTTAAATTGGGAGGTGTCATTTTATGGTAAAACAAGGTCTTGTTCTCGGTCACATCATTTCGAGCAAAGGTATTGAGGTTGACAAAGCCAAGGTGAATCTCATTTTTAATCTTCCTCCACCGAAAATAGTCAGAGAAGTAAGATCTTTCCTTGGGCATGCTGGTTTTTAGAGACGTTTCATTAAAGATTTTAGCAAAGTTGAATTCCCCATGTTATTTAGTATGCTAGTATGACATTGAATGATGCACAGTTGAACTATTCAACTACTGAAAAAGAAATGCTAGCAGTAGTGTTTGTATTGGAAAAATTTCGATCTTATCTCATTGGTTGTAAAATAATTGTGTTCACAGATCATGCTGCTCTTAAATATCTTCTCTCAAAGAAAGATGCAAAAGCTAGACTAATTCGTTGGGTGTTACTTTTGTAGGAATTTGACTTGGAATTCAAAGATAAGAAAGGCACAGAAAATGTTGTGGCAGACCATATCTCTCGTCTCCATTTTAACACAATTACAGAGCCATTAACATTGAATGAGTCATTTCCAGATGAACAATTAATGAGTGTGGAAGTATTACCTTGGTATGCTAATATCGTTAATTATCTTGTTACAGGTCAACTTCCAGAGCATTGGACCAAGCAAGACAAGACTAAATTCTTTGCAGAAATAAAGAATTTCTTTTGGGATGACCCGTATTTGTTCAAGTATTGTGCAGATCAAATCGTCCGACGATGTGTCCCAAAAAGTAAAATTCACAATATCCTTTCATTCTGCCATGAACAAGCTTGTGGAGGCCATTTCAGTGCTAAGAAAACAGCTACAAAAGTTTTACAATGTGGTTTCTATTGGCCAACTATATTTCGAGACGCTTACACTATCTGTTCTTCATGTGATAGGTGTCAACGAATAGGGAGCATTACACGAAGGAACATGATGCCACTAAATCCAATTTTAGTGGTTGAGATTTTTGACGTATGGGGTATCGACTTCATGGGACCCTTTCCCCCTTCTTTTGGCCATCAATACATATTGGTTGCTGTTGACTACGTATCGAAATGGGTAGAAGCAATTCCACGCAGAACCAATGATCACAAGGTGGTGATAGGCTTTTTGAAAAGCAATATTGTTTCACGCTTTGGATTCCTTGGAGCAATAATCAGTGATGGTGGTGCCCACTTTTGTAACAAAGCATTCAAAGCTCTTTTGACAAAGTATTCCATCACTCACAAAGTGGCAACCCCATATCATCCGCAAACCAGTGGCCAAGTTGAGATCTCCAATCGAAAAATAAAGCACATATTAGAAAAGTCGGTGAGGCCGGACAGAAAAGATTGGTCATTAAGATTGGATGATGCATTATGGACATATAAAACGGCTTTCAAGACCCCGATTGGGATGTCACCCTACAGGCTAGTGTATGGAAAAGCTTGCCACCTACCTGTAGAACTCGAGCATCGTGCATATTGGGCCATCAAGAAATTCAACTTTGACATGCAGCAAGCCAGCTCAGAAAGAAGATTACAATTGGCAGAACTTGAAGAAATTCGCAATGACGCATACGAAATACCAAGATTTACAAGCACCAAATGAAAGTCTTTCATGACAAGCAAATTATGAGAAAATCTTTCACTCCAGGTCAGAAAGTGCTTTTATTCAATTTTCGCTTGCACCTATTCCCAGGTAAGTTACGCTCTCGATGGTCTGGCCCATTTATTGTACATATTGTTTTTCCACATGGGGCAATTGAAATTAAGGACCCAAAGAACGGTGTCACCATATCTAGAGTACCAACCACATGGAGAAGACACCGAAATAAATTTGAGTGACCCACCAGATTTGAATTGATTTTTTTCTTTTCTTTTCGGTGGTTTGATTTTTCTTTCTTTCTTTTTATTATTCTTTTGCTAATTGAAATTATTTTTGCATAAGTGTGTTTATCATTAAGTTTTCTCTTATCATTATTAATCATGAGTACAATACTTAGACCGTTCCTCCTGAACATTCTTAAACCACTTCAACGTGTCAAAACTCATCTCAAAAGGCAAATTCAATTTTGTAAAACACATCGCATTTGGGCTCTACAACCACCAGAGTTAGTAGCCTATGTTGAGGGTTTAGAAAGCCAACTCAGAGATATTGAGAGAAGTGTTTACGACATTCAGTTGGAGCTTGAGGTAAATTCAATAAGAAGACGATTTTAAATTTCTTTGTGTGTTTTAATTTATTTTTCTGTTTGTGTGCTTTAGTTTGCTACCCCGGTAAAGTGGTGGATAACGGTACTCCATGACAATCAAGTCGGTTACTTCAGTTTTCCCATAATAACTGATATTCTGAAGCGAAGGTATGGACAGAACCGAGATTCTAGCGAAGCTTCACAAGCGATTCCCTTCACTTCCTCAGAATGCTCTCCTTACGATCTATAAAGCTCGGTCCGAACGCATGTGATTGCTCATGAGTAATAACATACCTGCTGACATCCGTTGGTTAATCAAGGCGAAAGTACGATTGGCAGGTGAGTTACCTCCAAAATTTATTGCATACATGCCTGGTTGTGGGAAAGGAAATTATGCAAGAAAACGACGAGCTCGAAGAATTTCTGTTGCTTGTCATAAGTGTGCCAGAATGAGTTGCAATAAAAACCCATGTTCTTTAGGAATGGTGTCTGATAACAGGGAAGATAAGATTCAATTCAATAGGGATGGCTTGAATAAGGAGTCATTGGATGATATCCTTCTGTCTCTTGAAACGCATCCCAATGGATATGTGCAAGGAGCGATTCTCCAGTTATGGCCATTATTCCAGAAAGAGCATGCACGATATAGTCTCGAGAATCTGACTATAAATGACCCTGTTTGCCAGTTTATAGGAAAACTGGATGGGAAGCCTATCCTCGACCCATAGAGGGCGTTCAAGCCGTTTCTGGACGTAAAACTAGAGGAAGATGTGAGCCACAGTCGCAACTACCTGTAAATATCATTTTACTTCACTGTTATTTTATTTCACTGTTGTTTTATCATTTGCATTATTGTCTTTAATAATTTTATTACTGTTTGTTTTTCCTTTTTACTGTTTGCTTTTTGACTATCGGGTCATGTGCTTTACGCGTTATTTGACACAGACATGCCACCTCATACACAGTTGTGATCCACTGTCACCAAGATTCTTAAATATGACTTTTTGTTAAGCACTCACAAATTATTTTTGAGAAATATTCCAATGGCAGCTACTCCCAATAGATAATTCAAGAACATTTGTGTGCTTTCTGGATTTACCTATGGCAAACATAAATAGTTCATTGATGCAGCCATAGATCTTGGTCAAAGCATAGCAGAGAGAAAATTACACTTGGTGTATGGAGGAGGTAACCGAGGGTTATCAAAATTGGTCTCAGAAGCTGCTTTTGTCAGAGGAAGCCAAGTGTTAGGCATCATCCCTAGAGTCCTAAAACCTTTGGGCAGTTTGTCTGACTCACCGACTGGAGAAGAGTTAGTCGTCTCAGGTATACAAGAACGAATAACTGAAATGCTTAATCATGCTGATGCTTTTATTTTCCTTCCAGGAGATCTTGCAACACTAGAGGCACTTATCACACTAGCATCTTGGGCCCATCTGCACATTCACCAGAAACCCATCGGTTTGTTAAATATCAATAATTTTTATGATGGCTTTATCGCATTTCTTAACCATGCAATAAAAAACTACTTTATTCATTCCAGTGCGAAAAAACTTTTTATTTGTGCTCACACTGCTAATGAGCTACTTGATATGTTACAAGCTTATAAACCGGAGCCAGACTCCTGGAGCTTTGTGTTGGAGCGTCCAAATAATGACGGTAACAGTAGCCGCAGTAAGAAGTACAAATTAGATTTAACTCTCCGCCTGTAAATATTTTCTTCTATGTTGCACCACCCAGGTGATGTCTTTCTAAACTCTACTTCTTTCCTTTAAAACATTGAGGACAATGTTTCGTTCTGGTTGGGGGGAGGAAATAGTTGACAATTGTGGAATCTTGGTTAAGTTTTTACTAATTTTTTGTTGTAGAAACTAACTGTTGCTAACTTTTTGTGTTGAAGATGACTGAATATGGAGTGTAGTGACTCTAGAAACGCATCTTCATCGTTTCAAAAAAAATTAAAAAAAAAATTCAAATATTTTCTTTTTCTTTATTATGTTTTGATGTTCATTTTTCTTCTTCTTTTTAATTTCTCCTTTATAAATATACATTTTCAATTTTTTTTTGTTTTTTGAGTCGAAGATGGCTGAATATGGAGTGTAGTGCCTCTAGAAACACATCTTCTTAAGTTAAAAAAAACAATTTTCGTTTTCTATCATTTTCTAATTAGTTTTTCTGCATCATTTTCACATTTCTGCATGTATATTTTCCTTTCATGTTTAGAATAGGTGGGGGGGTAGAATGTTGTTAAAAAAAAATTTTTTGATTTTTTTTAACATTGGATGGCATGATGAATTTCAAATTTTAGTATTTGTATTATCTTTAGTCTGAAGTAATGTTACGCTATGTTTGCTACTCCACATGTTGATGTCGGAGACAAATATGAGTTGCTTGAAGGAATGAACATGTCATAATAAGTACCAAGTGAGTTTTTGAGCCTATCATTTTCCTTGGAGAGTAACCCTTTTACCCATTCTTTATACAGCTTAGCAGTTTATTATTGTATACACGATCTCTAGATTTCTTTTAAGTTAACCCTTAAAAAAACTTGTAAAATTAAAAAAAAAATGTGTATTGCTACATTTGGAGGCCCATCTAATTAGTAGATATGGAAGATTATTTAGAGCCCTAAAAGATGATGGAAAGACCATCTTTGATCCGTTTGAGCCTTTCTAGCCGTCCCTTTTGTCAAATATTCATAGTTAACCCTTTTGAGCCTTTAAAAAAAAACTTTTCTCTGTGAACTTATCATCTTGACCCACTCCGATTTGGAGTATTACCCAATATCTTACAAGTTCCATTACCTATTTATGTTTGAGAAAAATATAAATAAATATTTTGTATAGTGAAGTTATGCCTAGTTCAAAAAAAAAATTGTTGTTTCTTAAAAAAAAAGAAAGAAGAAAAAAATTGTTGCTTAAAAAAAATTGTTGTTTTAAAGAAAAAAAACAATAATAGGTGAAATCCACCTTCCAACTTCCAAAAAAAAAAAATTCCTCTGCATTTTTCTCAAACATACACTTTGTTTTTCCTATTTCCCTTCTTTATTAGCCATGTCCCTAGGCTATGTTACGTCCTAATAAAAGTCCTTCTTGAATTTGGGGAACTATAGTCTGAAGTAGAAGCTAGTTATATGGGCTAAAAGGATGTAGTGATGCATGAAATAAATAAATAAATTAGGTTGACTACCATTTTTATTTGACTTGAGATCATATTATTTCTAAGTTGAGGGCATATTTCTTTCATCTTGGTAAGAGCATGTGATATCATTTCTTGATTATTTTCTCTCAATTACCATTCATTGGAGTGACTATTTTTATTGGGTTTAATTTCTTTATGAGAGTGTCACTACTTCCAATGAGATTTTGGGGTTTGACATGTCATTCTTAAAGCTAGTTACGACAAAGTCTACTGGACTGATTCATGTGGATGGTTGATGTGGGTGTGATGTTTTTTTAGACTTGAGATAATGCTTATACTTTTATTTGATTGTTATCATTAGTCTGATTGAATAAACAAGAGTGTTAAAAAAATATAAAAAAAATCATTTTTGAATTTTGTTTTCGCTTTATTTGCTAGGGACTAGCAATAAGCTAATTGGGGGGTGTGTTGAGTGTTAGAAAATGCATATTTATAAAGGAGAAACCCGTCATTTTACATTTCAAGTCTTACTAACAACCCTTACTTTTATGTGTTTTAGCTTTTTGTAATTTAATTATGTGTGTTTTATTTTAATTAAGTATTTTATGTATTATAGGAGCATCATAGTCATTTCATAATAAACGAGAGATCAAACAGCAAAACAGACATCACTTTTGAACTCAGGACAGTCGAAAACCTTCGGAGGAGCATAAAATGAAAAATGACACTGTTCACATGTACGGTACTGTCTACGTAACTGTTCACGACACTGTTCACATAGACGGATCGATGACGTGGCATTGACCGATGATGTGGCATTGACTGATGAGGTGTCAAGATCCTGTTGGACTAAAATTCTTATGCACTGTTGATCGATGACGTGGCAGCATATTAGTGGACTAAAAAATGCGCGTACGGTACATGTAACACATGGGATTATTTTCAACCAAACCGCGTTACTGTGCAAACCGTGTCACTGTTCAAACCATGTGGTCAAACTGTGTTACTGTTCAAGCCGCATAGTCAAACCACGTACTGTTCACGCGTACTGTTGACGTGTACTGTTGACTGATGACGTGGCGCAATCTTGAGCGTTCAAACTGTTTTTAATCCGATGACCATAATTTACTCGATGTATCTATAAAAAGGGGGCCTCCCCCACTAATTTGGCACCTCTGAATCCATTTTTGGACTCCATTTTCTGTAATTCCTTCTCCATCTTGTATTTTATACGTATTTTAATAAATTCTCATTTTGCCCCTAGTTCAATTATGAGTGGCTAATTTTCTTTAAGCTTGGGTTGAATGTGAAGTTTCAACATGTGTCATGGGCTTTATTTGATAAATTTATTTTCTCTTCCCCTCTAGTTTTTATGGATGTTTTGACTTTTCGTTGACAAATAATAATAATTTTGTCTAGTACCGCCCTGGTTTCACCGGCTCCCTAGTATAAGGTTATTATTATTTGGCACGATAAGCCCTTAACACCATATTTATTAGAGCGTGGTTCATGAGGTGTGGATTCCCCCCTCATGATTTAATTGGTATTAATAAGGAATATTTAGCCCATGATGCATGTTGATACGGATCCAGATACCCAAGTACGTCATTTCAATAGAATTCTCTTCAATTTCTTCTTGTCCTTTCAATTCCAATTTTTAGGATAATTTGAATCACTTCCACCACAAATCCAACCGCCCATATACAAAATTAATTCTATATATCATTAAAATCCACCTCCTCGTGGGATCGACACTCGTCACCATTGATCTATACTAAAATAGATTCGTGCGCTTGCGAGTTCAATAAAATTTGCACAACATTCAGCCTTCCCCAATATCCTCAATTTCAAAGGTAAAACTGTTCCCGAAAAGATGTTACTCATATTAAAAGATTGGTTTTCTAAATATGATTTTTTGGTTAAGCATATAAAGGGGTCCCAGAACCTCATCCCCGATATGCTCTTCAGACTCTCAAAACTAGAAAAGCCTCTCACACTGGTTTCCACAACATACCACTTTCCGATCATCTCCATGGCTACATCACTACCCCCAGAAGCTCTCACCAAGAAAACTTTTCCCCTTGACAAAAACTTATCCTCTGTCTTTGCCATTCAAGAGTTTGCAAGAAAAGCTGTTTTTTACTTTTTCATGAAAGCTTACCTTCTAGCAGACTCATTTCCATTTTCCACCTTCCACCTAGAAAATATGTTCCTTACAGGTTTAACCCTTGGCCCATCCAGAGAAATCACTGAAGATGAGTTATGGTACATTTGGTGCCTAACTGTCCTTTATGCAACCAAGCTAGTCCTACCAATTACTCCCACTTTGGAGCATCTCCTTAATCCTGATAAAGCCACCTCTCTTACCTGGACATTACTTGAATGGTTTTCCCCCATACCATGGTGGAGAAAGAAGCTACAGTAATTGTTAAAGATTTACAATCTTGAACGTATGCCTGCCTCCGAAGCACAACTGTTTACCTCAGTATTCATCATTCATAGGACATACTTCCAGCATCCCAATACAAACCTCTTCTGGTCTCAAGACCAAGTATATGAATGGTTTACTGCACCTCTCCCAGCTGTCATTGACAATGAAATCCAATCCACCTTGCATAACTACCTTTGTCAATTAAACCACCAAACTCCGCCACACAGAGATATCTTCCACACCTCCTTAGGTCCACAACATGACCTCATCATGATCCCTACTCCATCCGCCATATCCAAACCAAAGTCCACAGGAATCATCATCAAAGAAGAAAAATCAGACTACACCGACTTCCTTTACCAAGACTCACAAGACCCATGGGAAGAATTTCTTCCTTTACGTCAACATCTTCAACAGTTTCCCCAGCCGTCCATGCATGAACCAAGGTCATCATCACAACCATCCTAACCTTCAAAAGCAGACAAGGCCACTCAGACACCAAGCTTTATGCCTCGTTCATCACCACTCAAACCAGGCTATAGACGAGATTGCCCTTATCCACTTTGTCGTGGTCCCCACTGTAAGCATCCAAAGCTCTCCAAAACCTTTTTCCCACCAACCTCTTGTGACACTGACCTCGATGAAATTGACAGCTCATCTGAAGATGACTACATGAATCTCCGCTCTCCATAAAGTAGTTTGTCTTGTTGTAATAATTATGTTTCACTTTATGCTTTTGTCTTGTATAATTATTAAAGTTTGCTTTTGTCAAAGTCATGCTTTAATTATTAAAGCCCACTTTGTCACTTTGTAATAATTAAAGTTGTGTCATGATGTATCTTTTACTTTTGCTTTTGTAAAAGATAGGGGTTTTGTCCTATCTTCCCGAGAATTCTCCTATATAAAGAGTTCTCCCCTCGCTTGTAAGATAGAGAAGTTTTCGAAGAAATAAACTCTCGTGTGTTTCCATAAAACTATGCATTTCTAAACTCTCTTCTCTCTCTGCAAATGAAGATCTAGAGATAGAAAAAGAATAAAGAATTAAATTTGTTCATTTTGAAACTTTAAGGAAGTATGCTCTGCACTTGCCTTCCCGTAAGGATCCTGTGCATCAGAAAACTTATGATGATTTCTTAAACGATTTGGTACCTTTTTTTAAAGACTAAGGAAAGTCTGTTTTGGGTTATATGACCTTAAAAGAAACGTTTTAGGTTTTACTGCACCTTTTGTGGTATCAGAGCCTACCAGTCCTTGAAAATTTTACGTTTTCTAAACCCCATTTTTCATGATCAAAATGGTATAATTGAAGTCTTTTTTCTGTTTTGATCTCTAGACTTCACGAGCAGAGAGAACTTCTCATTCATGGCTTCCACTTCATCTTCCATTCCTTCCAATCCTGTTACTCTTTCTTCTACTCTTTCTTTACCCAAATCTTGCACTTCTCATACCGTTAATAAGATTGAAAACCTTGTAGAATATTCCTACATCCCTGAATTCGCCCAAATCAGTGAGTCATCCTACCCTCTCATCAGCGACCAGCTGTACAAACGACCCAGTTCCTTTACCCGCAGTATTCGCACCCTCATATCTACCAGACGGCCTCAACCTAAAGAATATATCCAGTCTTCTCGCCTGGATCAATGTGCTCTTCAAGCAACCTCTGCTGAGCAATATGTCACTCTGGAAATACCCTCAGAGTTGATTTCAAGTTGGAAACGAGAAGGTTATACCCATCTCCAGTCACAGCTCGAATTGCTATGCTCGATACCCGGTTCAAACAGTACCGAGACGCTGTTATAGGTACTGTCCTCACAACCCTTCATGCAGGAAGTGTTTTACTCACCTTCTATCCAAATTTCAACCTTTCTCTCCAAGACACCAATTTGCCCACAACATTGAAAGTACAAGTCCAAATTCAAGGTGCAGAATAAATTTCCTCCGCCAAAATTACCACTCTCCATCATCAACTGGTCTATAGGCTTCAAAATCATGCCTTAGATCTACCCACTCCAGAACACCATTCCAACACCCTCATGGTATTAGCCGAATCTGACCAGATCCCAACAATAATCCAGATCCCAAGACAAATTCCCCGTCATGAGCTCATCAAGCTTATGCCTCTTGAATGGATCTCTAACTATGAACAGTTCCATAATAATACATCTCCAATTCAGACATCTGAAAGCATGTTTGAAAGACGACAAGATGGCACAATCCGAATGACTTTTAAACCACCTCCAAGTGCTCCATAAGAGCCTCATCGGCTCTCCTTTACCTATTCTTCAATGATCACAGCTATGCAGACAGCTCAGGAAAATCTGCCCATTAAAGGGTTTAATTCTGAAGGCTACCCTGTTTATCCAGCGAAGCAAAATGGCCATTTCCTATGGGATGTCCCAGGCTCAGGCATGTGTGACCCATATTGTCCCTGCTGGGATGATTGGGAAGAGGACGATGATTATGCCACCACAAGGAAAAAGAAATCTAAACAGAAAAAACCTCCAGTCTCATGTCACCATTGTGACCCCAAACCACCACAAGATCCTCCACCTCCACCAGCTCTATTACCTTTTTACAAAAAAGAACTCAAATGGATTGCAAAGCATTGCAAATATGAGATTCCATCACCAATCCCAAATCCAACACCACCACTGATTTGTATGATATTTTCGTCTACTTCTTCAAACTTCTCTTCTTCATTTCCTCCTTTAGACACCCACACAGATTCACAACGAAATGTTGTGTCCAAAACCTTTATCCCTTCAGCTATAACCTCAACTGGTCACCTTGAACCACCCAAACCTTTTGAATCAGTCCTCAACTGGCAAACCCAAAATGCTAGAGCATAGAATGATACTTTGTTGAATATCAATTCAAAAGTTGAGAAAATCAGTTTACGAACTGAACAACTTGAGACGAAAGTTGACTCCATCACTGCACAGATGCAGCAGATCCACCAAAATCTCCAGTCCATAATTACTCAACTCGACTCCAAGTTATGAACCATGCTTGCCCAGCGCTACTATGGCCCATAATTTGACCAAAAAGAAAGGGAAATCAGACGCTTAAAAGCTAAGCTTGATCAGATTGAATATGAAAAATATAGATATGCCCTTTTTACCGCATAACCTCCTATCCCTTCCATCGGTCCAACTTATCATCCATTTGCCTCTATGCTTTCCCCTATCCGACAGTATAATCCTTCCAAGTTATTTGGTATAACTCATACTCTTTTTAGAGATAATCCATTGTCGCCACCACCTAAACCTAAACCAAAGCCTAAACCTCAACCACGACCCGTCACAGTTCATCAATCATCCATTTCCATTCCTGGACACCAATCCCCTAGTTCTACGCCGGCATCACCGCCCGTACCTCCACCACCAACTTTATCCCAACCTCCTACACAACCCAAGGATAAAGAACCCATGCACCAGTTTAGTGCCCACACAGTCGACCACTCATCTATTATAGATGATCAAACTTCTGATTCAAATCTAGCTGTTTCAGATAGCCATACCGAGACCGACAAAGAATCTTCAGCATCCACCAGTGACTCTAAAAAGTCCTATGCTAATATCACCAAAATCTTGATGGCTCAACCTGATTAACCTGCCTAAGGGCAAACCTCTCATACATAACCATATGTTGATATTCCCTCAGAAGCTGAAGAAGAGATGCCTGAATCTTCTGCAACTAATCAACCTCCTCTAGCTCAAGCCCAAACCGGTCCAAACAGTCAAAAATCGTCAAATGGTCCATGGTTCACCTTTGATGATATCCCATCCTCTAAATGGCGTGACCGACTTAATGAAATGTCTGCCTGGATTGACCTCCAAATGCTACGGCCGAGAGCAACAACTCAATCAGTCCTTAGAGAATTTGCTACTCGTTTTACGGGTGCTCTAAGAGATTGGTTTGATTCTTTAGGCCAATATCGCCAATTATAGTTTGTTCAATTACCAGAACTCTCAAGTGCCCTTGCGGTTCTTCATGATCAATTCCTAGGAGACCCAGCTGCAGTTTTTGAAGCTGCACGACGAGACTATCTCAGCATGAAATGCTGCTCACTTAATGCTAAGGATCTTGATTTCCATTACAAATGAATGTCCCTGCTATTCTATAAGCTTAATGGATTCAATGAGCCGACATTAAAGCATGTCTTTCTGGCTTCCCTTCCAAAAGAACTCCAACCAGATATACAGAGGCAACTCACCGCATCCAATCTTGTCCTTGACAACATCTCTCTTGGCAAAATCTTCCATCTTGCCAAAACATGTCTTGACAAACTTTGCGAGCAGAAACAATTTTTCAAAGAACTGTTGAAAGATAAAGAACCATTTAGGAGTGCCTGCAAAAAGCCTTATTTGCAGATCAAATGCAAACAGAAAAAGGATTGTGATTGCAGTCCTAAAAAGAAAAGGCATTTTCAAAAATTCAAAACTCCAGACTTTTCATCCAGACCTCGCAGATCCAGAAAGCCTTACAGATTCTTTAGAAAGAAGTCATCTTCTTCCAGAGAATTTAAACGGAGAAAATCAAGCAGATGTTTCATCTGCAAGAGAAAATGTCATTATGCCAAAGATTGTCCCAACAAAAGGGAAAAATCTATTCAGCTAGTTAAGCATCTTCAAGCCACTACAAATTACTCCCCAGAAAATGACGAATTGGAATTCTATTTCTCTGAACAAGATGAACCCAATGATGAAACTGTGTTCGCACTGCAGAATTCCTCTGATGACTCAGACAGTGATCAGTCCCAAGTAATTTTCCATCAATAGTTACTGTCTCTTGATACAACTGTTCCTACACCTTCCATCAAACTCCAGATCTTGCCCTCAAAATTCCAAAGGCCCGTTCCAGCAATTGGTCTCATAGACACTGGGGCCCAACGCAGCATGTTAAACCCACATATTCTTCCACCAGAATACTGGACAGAGTATGAAGAACATTTCAAAGCCATCAATGGCAAACTATTCACCACCTCTTTGATTACTAAAAAACCGATTGGTATTCAAATTTTTCCAAATTGTGTCATTTGGACCAAGGTTATCGGTTCAACCCTTCCTAATAAGGATATCTTGTTAGGCTTTGACATCCTTCACCAGATCAAACACCTCCAAATCATTCCCACTGGAATTCGAGTCAAGTCTCTGTTCAAACATTTCACAGATATTCTGAAACTCTAAAATCTGTCTGAAACCCCCCAGTCCTACCAGGATATTTCAACCAAACTTTTGAGTTTCTGTCCAGAGTCCCATTCTGAGTTCACCCATTCAAACCCATTGTGGAAAAATAAGTCTTTCTTCATTAAGCTACCTTTCAAACTAAATGAAGATATTAACCCGACCAAAGCTACTCATCCAGGAATGAGTCCTTCTGACTTACTCCTAGGCCAACAGGAATGTTCACAATTGTTGGCCCAAGGTCTAATCGAGCCCACGAATTCTCAATGGGTTTGCCAAGCCTTTTATGTTGAAAAGCATTCTGAAATTGTTCGAGGAAAGAAACGCTTAGTCATTGACTATCAGCCACTCAATATGTTTTTGCAAGATGACAAGTTTCCTTTGCCCCGACGACAAAGCATGTTTACTTTTCTAAAAAATGCCCAGATCTTTTCAAAATTTGATTTAAAATCCGATTTTAGGCAATTAGGCCTTGAACCCTCTGAACGTTACAAAACTGCCTTTTGTATCCCAAATGCCCATTTCCAATGGACAGTCCTACCCTTCGGCCTCAAAACTGCCCCATCCAATTTTCAAAAATCCATGGTTAAAATCTTTCAGCCTATCCTGCATCATGCATTGATTTACATTAATGATATCTTGCTTTTTTTTTTCAGGATCACATGATGAACATTGCCAGCTGTTAATTCAATTATATGATATTGTCCAAAGTCATGGAATCATGTTATCGGCCAAGAAAAGCACCATTGCTACAGATAATATTGAATTTCTTGGTATGATCATAAAAGATGGCCATTATCAGCCAGGAAAGAACATTGCCCAAGAATTGCTTCACTTTCCAGATCAGCAATTTTCCAAAAAGCAAGTTCAACAGTTTCTCGGCATTATCAATTACATATGTGATTTCATCCCACATGTGGATCACCACACTCATCACCTCTCGGCTTTATTGAAAAAGAAGCCCCCATAGTGGAATGTTGACCACATCACTGCTGTCACTACACTAAAGCAAATTGTGCAAAATCCGTCTCCCTTAAAGTTGATTGCTAATGGAAAGCGCATACTGCAGACAGACGCGAGTGATGAATCATGGGGTGCCATCCTCCTCAAAGAAATCCATAGAAAAGAACACTTTATCGCTTACGCTAGTGGACATTTTTCTGACACATAGAAGCATTACCATAGCGTGTTCAAAGAAATCTTAGCGGTAAAGAATGGCACCAAAAAGTTTGAGTATCATCTGATTGACCACCATTTTCTTATTTGAATGGACAGTTCAGCCTTCCCCAATATCCTCAATTTCAAAGGTAAAACTGTTTTTGAAAAGATGTTACTCAAATTAAAAGATTGGTTTTCTAAATATGATTTTTCGGTTAAGCATATAAAGGGGTCCAAGAACCTCATCCCTGATATGATATCCAGACTCTCAAAACCAGAAAAACCTCTCACTCTGTTTTCCACAACTTACCACTTTCTGATCATCTCCATGGCTATATCATTACCCCCAGAAGCTCTCACCAAGAAAACTTTTCCCCTTGACAAAAACTTCTCCTCTGTCTTTGCAAGAAAAGTTGTTTTTCGCTTTTTCATGAAAGCCTACCTTCTAGCAGTCTCATTTCCATTTTCCACCTTCCACCCAGAAAATCTGTTCCTCACAGGTTTAACCCTTGACCCATCCAGAGAAATCATTTAAAAATGAGTTATGGTACATTTAATGCCTAACTATCCTTTATGCAACCAAGCTAGTCCTACCAATTACTCCCACTTTGGAACATCTCCTTAATCCTGACAAAGCCACCTCTCTTACCTAGACATTACTTGAATGGTTTTCCCCCATACCATGGTGGAGAAAAAAGCTACACCAACTGTCAGAGATTTACAATCTTGAACGTATGCCTGCCTCTGAAGCACAACTGTTTACCTCAGTATTCATCATCCATAGGCCATACTTCTAGCATCCCGATACAAACCTCTTATGGTCTCAAGACCAAGTATATGAATGGTTTACTGCACCTCACCCAGCTGTCATTGACAATGAAATCCAATTCACCCTGCATAACTACCTTTGTCAATTAAACCACCAAACTCCGCCACACAGAGATATCTTCCACACCTCCTTAGGTCCACAACATGACCTCATCATGATCCCTACTCCATCCGCCATATCCAAACCAAAGTCCACATGAATCATCATCAAAGACGAAAAATCAGACTACACTGACTTCCTTTACCAAGACTCACAAGACCCATGGGAAGAATTTCTTCCTTTAAGTCAACATCTTCAACAGTTTCCCCAGCCGTCCATGCATGAACCAAGGTCATCATCACAACCATCCCAACCTTCAAAAGCAGACAAGGCCACTCAGACACCAAGCTTTATGCCTCGTTCATCACCACTCAAACCAGGCTATAGACGAGATTGCCCTTATCCAGCTTGTCGCGGTCCCCACTCTCTAAAACCCTTTTCCCACCAACTTCTCGTGACACTGACCCCGATGAAACCGATAGCTCATCTGAAGACGACTACATGAATCTCCGCTCTCCATAAAGTAGTTTGTCTTGTAATAATTATGTTTCAATTTATGCTTTTGTCTTGTATAATTATTAAAGTTTACTTTTACTTTAAGCTTTACTTTTGTCAAAGTCATGCTTTAATTATTATTGGCGGTATGAGAAGTGCAAGATTTGGGTAAAGAAAGTGTAGCAGAAAGAGTAACAGGATTGGAAGGAATGGAAGATGAAGTGGAAGCCATGAATGAGAAGTTCTCTCTGCTCGGGAAGTCTAGAGATCAAAATAGAAAAAAGACTTAAATTATACCATTTTGATCATGAAAAATGGGGTTTAGAAAACGTAAAATTTTCAAGGACTGGTAGGCTCTGATACAACAAAAGGCATAGTAAAACCTAAAACGTTCTTTTAAGGTCATAAAACAGACTTTCCTTAGTCTTTAAAACAGGGTACCAAACCGTTTAAGAAATCATCATAAGTTTTCTTATGCACAGGATCCTTACGGGAAGGCAAGTGCAGAGCATACTTCCTTAAAGTTTCAAAATGAACAAATTTAATTCTTTATTCTTTTTCTTTCTCTAGATCTTCATTTACACAGAGAGAAGAGAGTTTAGAAATGCATAGTTTTATGGAAACACACGAGAGTTTATTTCCTCGAAAACTTCTCTATCTTACAAGCGAGGGAGAACTCTTTATATAGGAGACTTCTCGGGAAGATAGGACAGGACCCCTATCTTTTACAAAAGCAAAAGTAAAAGATACATCATGACACAACTTTAATTATTACAAAGCAACAAAGTGGGCTTTAATAATTAAAGCATGACTTTGACAAAAGCAAACTTTAATAATTATTCAAGACAAAAGCATAAAGTGAAACATAATTATTACAACAAGACAAACTACTTTATGGAGAGCGGAGATTCATGTAGTCGTCTTCAGATGAGCTGTCGGTTTCATCGGGGTCAGTGTCACGAGAGGTTGGTGGGAAAAAGGTTTTGGAGAGCTTTGAATGCTTACAGTGGGGACCACGACAAGGTGGATTAGGGCAATCTCGTCTATAGCCTGGTTTGAGTGGTGATGAACGAGGCATAAAGCTTGGTGTCTGACTGGCCTTGTCTGCTTTTGAAGGTTAGGATGGTTGTGATGATGACCTTGGTTCATGCATGGACGACTAGGGAAACTGTTGAAGATGTTGACTTAAAGAAAGAAATTCTTCCCATGGGTCTTGTGAGTCTTGGTAAAGGAAGTCGGTGTAGTCTGATTTTTCTTCTTTGATGATGATTCCTGTGGACTTTGGTTTGGATATGGCGGATGGAGTAAGGATCATGATGAGGTCATGTTGTGGACCTAAGGAGGTGTGGAAGATATCTCTGTGTGGCGGAGTTTGGTGGTTTAATTGACAAAGGTAGTTATGCAGGGTGGATTGGATTTCATTGTCAATGACAGTTGGGTGAGGTGCAGTAAACCATTCATATACTTGGTCTTGAGACCAGAAGAGGTTTGTATCGGGATGCTGGAAGTATGGCCTATGGATGATGAATACTGAGGTAAACAGTTGTGCTTCAGAGGCAGGCATACGTTCAAGATTGTAAATCTCTAACAGTTGATGTAGCTTCTTTCTCCACCATGGTATGGGGGAAAACCATTCAAGTAATGTCCAGGTAAGAGAGGTGGCTTTGTCAGGATTAAGGAGATGTTCCAAAGTGGGAGTAATTGGTAGGACTAGCTTGGTTGCATAAAGGACAGTTAGGCACCAAATGTATCATAACTCATCTTCAGTCATTTCTCTGGATGGGTCAAGAGTTAAACATGTGAGGAACAAATTTTCTAGGTGGAAGGTGGAAAATAGAAATGAGTCTGCTAGAAGGTAGGCGTTCATGAAAAAACGAAAAACAGCTTTTCTTGCAAACTCTTGGATGGCAAAGACAGAGGAGAAGTTTTTGTCAAGGGGAAAAGTTTTCTTGGTGAGAGCTTCTGGGGGTAGTGATGTAGCCATGGAGATGATCGGAAAGTGGTATGTTGTGGAAACCAGGGTGAGATGTTTTTCTGGTTTTGAGAGTCTGGAGAGCATATCAGGGATGAGGTTCTGGGACCCCTTTATATGCTTAACTGAAAAATCATATTTAGAAAACTAATCTTTTAATCTGAGTAACATCTTTTCGGGAACAGTTTTACCTTTGAAATTGAGGATATTGGGGAAGGCTGAACTGTCCATTCGGATAAGAAAATGGTGGCCAATCAGATGATACTCAAACTTTTTTATGTCATTCTTTACCGCTAAGATTTCTTTGAACACGCTATGGTAATGCTTCTGTGTGTCAGAAAAATGTCCACTAACGTAAGCAATAAAGTGTTCTTTTCCATGGATTTCTTCGAGGAGGATGGCACCCCATGATTCATCACTCGCGTCTGTCTGTAGTATGCGCTTTCCATCAGCAATCAACTTTAAGGGAGTCGGATTTTACGGAATTTGCTTTAGTGTAGTGACAGCAGTGGTGTGGTCAGCATTCCACTCTGGGGGCTTCTTTTTCAATAAAGCCGAGAGGTGATGAGTGTAGCGATCCACATATGGGATAAAATCACGGATATAATTGATAATGCCGAGAAACTGTTGAACTTGCTTTTTGGAAAGTTGCTGATCTGGAAAGTGAAGCAATTCTTGGGCAATGTGCTTTCCTGGCTGATAATGGCCATCTTTTATGATCATACCAAGAAATTCAATATTATCTGTAGCAATGGTGCTTTTCTTGGCCGATAACATGATTCCATGACTTTGGACAATATCATAGAATTGAGTTAACAGCTGGCGATGTTCATCATGTGATCCTGAAGAAAGCAAGATATCATCAATGTAAATCAATGCATGATGCAGGATAGGCTGAAAGATTTTAACCATGGATTTTTGAAAAATGGATGGGGCAGTTTTGAGGCCGAAGGGTAGGACTGTCCATTGGAAATGGGCATTTGGGATACAAAAGGCAGTTTTGTAACGTGCAGAGGGTTCAATGCCTAATTGCCAAAAACCAAATTTTAAATCAAATTTTGAAAAGATCTGGGCATTTTTGAGAAAAGTAAACATGCTTTGTCGTCGGGGCAAAGGAAACTTGTCATCTTGCAAAAACATATTGAGTGGCTAATAGTCAATGACTAAGCGTTTTTTTTCCTCGAACAATTTCAGAATGTTTTTCAACATAAAAGGTTTGGCAAGCCCATTGAGAATTCATGGGCTCAATTAGACCTTGGGCTAACAATTGTGAACATTCCTGTTGGGCTAGAAGTAAGTCAGAAGGACTCATTCATGGATGAGTAGCTTTGGTCGGGTTAATGTCTTCATTTAGTTTGAAAGGTAACTTAATGAAGAAAGACTTATTTTTCCACAATGGGTTTAAATGGGTGAACTCAAAATGGGACTCTGGACAGAAACTCAAAAGTTTGGTTGAAATATCCTGGTAGGACTGGGGGGTTTCAGACAGGTTGTAGAGTTTCAGAATGACTGTGAAAGGTTTTAACAGAGACTTGACTCGAATTCCAGTGGGAATGATTTGGAGGTGTTTGATCTGGTGAAGGATGTCAAAGCCTAACAAGATATCCTTATTAGGAAGGGTTGAACCGATAACCTTGGTCCAAATGACACAATTTGGGAAAATTTGAATACCAATATGTTTTTTGGTAATCAAAGAGGTGGTGAACAGTTTGCCATTGACGACTTTGAAATGTTCTTCATACTCTGTCTAGTATTCTGGTGGAAGAATATGTGGATTTATCATGCTCGTTGGGCGCCAGTGTCTATGAGACCAATTGCTAGAACGGGTCTTTGGAATTTTGAGGGTAAGATCTAGAGTTTGATGGAAGGTATAGGAACAGAAGTATCAAGGGACAATAACTGTTGGTGGAAAATTACTTGGGACTGATCACTGTCTGAGTCATCAGAGGAATTCTGCAGTGCGAACACGGTTTCATCATTGGGTTCATCTTGTTCAGAGAAATAGAATTCCAGTTCGTCATTTTCTGGGGAGTAATCTGTAGTGGCTTGAAGATGCTCAACTAGCCAAATAGATTTTTCCCTTTTGTTGGGACAATCTTTGGCATAATGACCTTTTCTCTTGCAGATGAAACATCTGCTTGATTTTCTCCGTTTAAATTCTCTGGAAGAAGATGACTTCTTTTTGAAGAATCTGTAAGGCTTTCTGGATCTGCGAGGTCTGGATGAAAAGTATGGAGTTTTGAATTTTCGAAAATGTCTTTTCTTTTTAGAACTGCAATCACAATCCTTTTTCTGTTTGCATTTGATCTGCAAGTAAGGCTTTTTACAGGCACTCTTGAATGGTTCTTTATCTTTCAACAGTTCTTTGAAAAACAATTTCTGCTCGCAAAGTTTGTCAAGACATGTTTTGGCAAGCTGGAAGATTTTGCCAAGAGAGATGTTGTCAAGGACAAGATTGGATGCAGTGAGTTGCCTCTATATGTCTGGTTGGAGTTCTTCTGGAAGGGAAGCCAAAAAGACATGCTTTAATGTCGGCTCATTGAATCCATTAAACTTATAGAATAGCAGGGACATTCATTTGTAATGGAAATCAAGATCCTTAGCATTAAGTGAGCAACATTTCATGTTGAGATAGTCTCGTCATGCAGCTTCAAAAACTGCAGCTGGGTCTCCTAGGAATTGATCATGAAGAACCGCAAGGGCACTTGAGACTTCTGGTAATTGAACAAACTGTAATTGGCGATATTGGCCTAAAGAATCAAACCAATCTCGTAGAGCACCCGTAAAACGAGTAGCAAATTCTTTAAGGACTGAATGAGTTGTTGCTCCGGGCCGTAGCATTTGGAGGTCAATCCAGGCAGACATTTCATTAAGTCGGTCACGCCATTTAGAAGATGGGATATCATCAAAGGTGAACCATGGACCATTTGACGATTTTTGACTGTGTGGACTGGTTTGGGCTTGAGCTGGAGGAGGTTGATTTGTTGCAGAAGATTCAGGCATCTCTTCTTCAACTTCTGAGGGAATATCAACATATGGTTCGGTATGAGAGGTTTGGCCTTGGGCAGGTTGATCAAGTTGAGCCATCAAGATTTTGGTGATATCAGCATAGGACTTTTCAAAGTCACTGGTGGATGCTGAAGATTCTGTGTCGGTCTCGGTATGGCTATCTAAAACAACTAGATTTGAATCAGAAGTTTGATCATCTATAGTAGATGAGTGGTCGACTGTGTGGGCACTAAACTGGTGCATGGGTTCTTTTTATAATATAATCATAAAAAGTTTTAGGAAAAAACTATAAGTTTAGAAAATAGTTCACTGTAGTAATCATTGTAGCATTACTAACCGTTTATGAGATAACGGCTAACTAACATCGAACAAAATTGGAGTTTAGTTTCTGGAAACTAATGGCAATTTGACATCTAGAAAACGGTGATCCGACAATTCAAAATTACAACACAACGGTAACTTGCTCAAGTCAAAACGGCGATCTGATAAGGATTAACAGCGATCCGACTTTGTACAGAAAGTCAATAACGACTAGTTTCAGCTCTAACTATAAAAGACTACATTATATTTAAATCAAAGTGAATCCAAGGAATACAAAAGAGTATATTATTGAGAATACAATATTTCTTGAGCTTTAATTTGTTCATTCATTCTTTAAAGCACACCTTGGGCATATATTTGCAAACACATAGATTGTGTGTGAGAAAAATCTTGGGTTAAGAGATTTGGGATAATCTCTCATTGTAAAGGTTGATTGACACTTGTGAAGCTTGGATAGTGGAATGCTCAAGCCCAATGAGCTTGGAGGCGTGGACGTAGGCGGAGTTGGCCGAACCACGTAAAAATATTTGTGCTTGAATCTCTTTTCTCTTATCTTTTTACATTTTGATTGGTTTATTTATTATTGTTTTGAATTTGTTAAAGATTTGTAATCATTTTTATTCAAGCATTGCATAACTTTTAAAAACTCAATTCACCCCTCCTCTTGGGTTGCCTAGTTAATATTTCACATATTAATTGGATCTTGTTAAACATTAAGCTTTATCTCTAATTGGTTGGTTTCTACATTTCATCTTGGGATCAAAGACACCTTTATTGCAACAAGAGTCTCTTTTCTTGCCATTGGTTCAAGATTTAGCATACATGAGCATAAGCTCTAAAGTATCGTAATTTGATACTCTATATGACCATCTAAAATCCATTTAGCAGTAGAGGTACCATTATATGTTGTATCCTTATATGGATTTACTTTGTCTTTAAACTGCATATTTCTAGGATCTGCCCATTTTAGTTTATAAACTACATCTATTTCAAGGCCTTTTTTATCAGATTTAATTGAGATAGCTTATTGTCAAGACTTACATGATTTATCACTATATGAGATATTTAATTTTTTTAGCTTTGCTTGGAGTGCCTCAAGTAGCTGAATATTATACTTTTGTAGCTTTACTTTTCCATCCAGTTTGAGTGCTAGATTCATCACCTGTGATGTTGACGTTTTGTTAGTTTTGATTGGTAGTATCAATACTTTTAATTCTTAGTTTTGATTAGTAGCCCCTTATGGATTGAACATACAAATTTGTATAATTGTTTTGTTCAATCAAATGGTTAATCATTTCACATGTGCCGGCTTTATTGCCTTCCTTTGCCATTGTTTTTAACAAGACTACTTTTGCTTTGCTCGAGACTTTTAAAGAGACTGTTGGCAGATGAATGGTGAATATCACTTTTTTCTTTAGTAGTACAATACTTAGTTTTTTCTCTAATAGCATTTATTGAAATGGTCCATAATTTTGCATAGCTTATTGTTGAGTGTTAGAAAATGCATATTCATAACGGAGAAAACCGTCATTTTACATTTCAAGTCTTACTAACAACCCTTACTTTTATTTATAAAGGATGACGAGGCGCAATCCTGAGCGTCCAAACTGTTTTTAATCCGATGGCCATAATTTACTCGATGTATCTACAAAAAGGGGGCCTCCCCCCCTAATTTGATACCTCTGAATCCATTTTTGGACTTCATTTTCTGTAATTCCTTCTCCATCTTGTATTTTCTACGTATTTTAATAAATTTCCAGTTTGCCCTAGTTCAATTATGAGTGGCTAATTTTCTTTAAGGCTTGGGTTGAAGGTGAAGTCTCAACATGTGTCATGGTCTTTATTTGGTAAATTTATTTTCTCTTCACCTCTAGTTTTTGTGGATGTTTTGACTTTTCGTTGACAAATAATAATAATCTTGTCTAGTACCACCCTGGTTTCACCGGCTCCCTACTATAAGGTTATTATTATTTGGCACGATAAGCCCTTAGCACCATATTTATTAGAGCGTGGTTCATGAGGTGTGGATTCCCCCCTCATGATTTAATTGGTATTAATAAGGAATATTTAGCCCATGATGCATGTTGATACGGATCCAGATACCCAAGTACATCAATTTAAAAGATTTACACTTTAATTTCTTCTCGTCATTTCAATTCTAATTTTTAGGATAATTTGAATCACTTCCACCACAAATCCAACTACCCATTTACAAAATTAATTCTATATATAATTAAAATCCACCTCCTCGTGGGATCGATACTCGTCACCATTAATCTATACTACAATAGATTCGTGCGCTTGCGAGTTCAATAAAATTTGCACAACAAATTTTTGGCGCCGTTGCCGGGGAGGTAAGTAATTTTAATTCATAGAATTAATTTTTGTGAGTATTTCCATTTAATTGTTTTCTTGAATTTTTTTTTTAAAAAAAGAAAAAAAAAGTGAACCTACATTTAGAAGTTAGTATTTCTTTTCTTTTTCTCTTCTTTAAAATTCTGTAATTTAATTTTTAAGTTATTTTTGTATTTCTTCTTTGTGATTTTTGTTTATCTTACTAATTTTTTTAGTTAATTTATTTCACATATTTTTTTTGTGTATTTTTATAGTAAGGTTGTAATAGCGCCATAAGGTTAGCATCGTAATTTCTCCCTCTTCTTTATTTCTATTTGTTTTGTTCCCATATTTATTTTTATTTTATTTGTTTTGCATGCATGGTCGTAGGTCGTTATTACCTAATCTTGAACCTATAGATTTCGAACTTGAGAAAACACTTCGCACACACAAAAAAGTTAAAAATAAAATGGATTTACAAGCACCACAAGAGAGGCCATTTAAGGACTACTTCAGTCATTTAGCCAATTTGAGCACATCATGCATAAGATACCCAAATGTAGCTGCTAGGAGTTTTGAACTAAAACCTTGTGTGTTAAATTGTCTCCCCACATTCTATGGCTTAGAAAATGAGGACCCATATAATCATCTGAATGATTTTCATGCTATTTGTCAAACCTTTAAATACGAGAATTTTTCAGACGATGATGTTAAACTCAGATTATTCCCATTTTCTTTAAAGGATAGACCTCGTTCATGGTTAAATACTTTGCCTGTTAATAGCATTACATCATGGGAACAAATGGTTACAAAATTTTTAAATAAATATTTCCCAGTGCATAAAACCAATGCTATTCGCAGGGAAATCTCAGAGTTTACCCAGAGAGATGACGAGCAGTTTTTTGAAACATGTGAGCAATTCAATGGGCTACTCTTGAAGTGTCCACATCATGGGTACGAGAAATGGCACCAATGCCAATACTTTTTGGAGGGATTATTGTTGAATGTGCAAGAATGGCTAATGGCAACAAGTGGAGGAGAGCTAATGTCAAAAAGTGCATCAGAAATTTGGGAATTCTTCCAGCGATAAGCAGATAATTCCCAACAACGGAGTCGATCGCTCAGGAATACTAGAAGAATTAAGGGAGTAAATGAGGTTCACATTGGCGAGTCAACTTCAGGAATCAAAGAAGTCAAGGAGATGGTTAAAGGTCTCGCTCGACAAATAGCATCATTATCGATTGCTAAATCAACAGAGCCACATGACCATGACTCATACTCAGATCAAGCCAATGCCATAGGTGTAATGAGAAAACCATCAAATTACAACCCATACTCCAATACATATAACCCTGGATGGAGAGACCACCCCAATTTTTCATGGTCTCAAGGATTCCAACAGAATGGACCAGCAGCTCCAGCTCCACTAATGCATCCAATTCCTCAAAATTCTCAAGTCTCTCAGCCACCATTCAGACCATACAATCAGAACCAGAACCACTCTCAACCTAGACCATGGGAGAATGCATTCCAGAATTTCAAGAATGTTACTCACTCCACGATTGAGCAACAGAACCGTACCATTGATGGACTACGAAATAAGTTGATAGCGGGCTTCAACTCACAAGCCCAATCAATTTCAAGCTTCGAGAATATGGTGGGACAACTTGCTTCTTCTGTTCAGACCTTGGCAATGACTGTTGAGAAAGGTAAATTTCCAAGTCAACCAGTGCCTAACCCTAAAGGAGTGCATGAAGCAAGTACCAGTTCACCACAGCAGCATGGAGAGGTCAAAGCCGTCATGACCTTGCGAAAAGGAAAAGAAGTCGACAACAAAGTGGAGATGCTAGTGACAAAAGAAAATCAAATTGTACCTGTGAGTGTTAAGGACTCATCACCAGAGAAGAAAGAAGAAACCAACCCACGAGAATATGTTCCCAAAGCTCCATTTCCTCAGAGGTTAGCTAAAAGAAAGAAGGGAAAATCCACAGGTGAGATTCTCGAAATCTTCAAACAGGTAAATGTTAACATCCCTTTACTTGATGCTATAAAGTAAGTTCCATTTTATGCCAAGTTTCTTAAAGACCTGTGTACTAAAAAGAGAAATATGCATGTTCAAAAGAAGTCATTTTTAACAGAAAACGTTAGTTCTATACTCCAACATAAAATTCCTTTAAAATGCAAAGACCCAGGCTCCCCCACTATCTCATGTAGCATAAGGAACCACATAATTGAGAATGCTTTGTTGGCTTTAGGAGCTAGTGTAAATTTGTTGCCTTATTCAGTTTTCGTGAAACTTGGACTTGGAGAATTACACCCAACTCCAGTTGTCTTACAGCTTGCAGATCGGTCCATGAAAATACCTCGTGGTATTGTGGAGGACGTGCTTATCCAGGTAGACAAATTTTATTTTCCTGTTGATTTCATTGTAATTGACACTCAACCAATACAGGATTCAAGGAAGCACATCCCCATTATTCTAGGCCGGCCTTTCTTGGCAACTGCGGATGCACACATTCAATGCAGGATTGGAAATATGCAGTTGTCCTTCGGCAACATGACTATGGAGCTGAACATCTTCAACATTGCCAAACAACCTCACAATACAGATGATGGAATTGTTGATGTGGATTTAATTGAAACATTAGTTGATGACACTTTTGTTTCAAACCTTAGTGATGATCGTTTACAAATATGTTTAAATCACTTTGGTTTGGATTTTGATATTGACAGATCGGTCGATGAGGTCAACGCCCTACTTGGCTCAGCACCATCCATGGACGCTAATAAATGGAAGTCAAGAGTTGAACAACTAGCACCATCAGAGAAGAAACTCATCCCATCATCAGAATCACCACCGAAACTCGAGCTCAAACCATTGCCCAACACTCTGGAATATGCATTTTTGGGGGAAGAAAGTACTCTGCCGGTAATCATCTCATCATCCCTAAATGACGAACAGACATAAAAGGTATAAATCCAGTAGACTGCATGCATTACATTCACCTTGATGAAAATGCTAAATCTACTAGGGAAATGCAACGTCGGTTAAATCCTAATATGAAATAAGTTGTTAGAACAGAAGTCCTTAAGCTATTAGACGCAGGTATCATTTACCCAATTTCTTATAGTTCATGGGTCAGTCCTGTACAAGTTGTCCCCAAAAAGTCAGGAGTCACTGTAGTTACCAATGCTGATAATGAATTGATACCAACTAGAGTAACTACAGGATGGCGTGTATGCATTGATTATAGAAAGTTGAATTCTGTCACACGTAAAGACCATTTTCCTTTACCATTTATCGATCAAATGCTTGATAGATTAGCAGGTCATGAATTTTATTACTTTCTAGATGGCTACTCAGGATATAATCAGATTCCCATAGCACCAAAAGATCAAGAGAAGACCATTTTCACTTGCCCTTTTGGCACTTTTTCATATAGGAGGATGCCATTTGGATTATGTAATGCACCTGCTACATTTCAACGATGCATGTTAACCATTTTTTCTGATATGGTTGAACGATTCCTTGAGGTCTTTATGGATGATTTTTCTATCTTTGTTGACTCATTTGATCAATGTTTACATCATCTAACACTAGTTCTGCAGAGATGTATCGAGAAGAACTTGGTCTTAAATTAGGAGAAGTGTCATTTTATGGTAAAACAAGGTATTGTTCTCGGTCACATCATTTCAAGCAAAGGTATTGAGGTTGACAAAGCCAAGGTGGATCTCATTTCTAATCTTCCTCCACCCAAAACAGACAGAGAAGTAAGATCTTTCATTAGGCATGCTGGTTTCTATAGACGTTTTATTAAAGATTTTAGCAAAGTTTCTAGACCCTTATGCAATTTACTTGCTAAGGATGTACCTTTTATCTTTAATGATTCATGTCTTGTGGCTTTTGAAAAATTAAAGCAATTGTTGACATCATCAGCCATCATTCAGCCCCCAAACTAGAGCTTACCATTTGAGCTAATGTGTGATGCATCTGATTATGCAATAGGAGCAGTATTAGGACAAAGAGTTGATCGGATTCCCCATGTTATTTATTATGCTAGTATGACATTAAATGATGCACAGTTGAACTATTCAACTACTGAAAAAGAAATGCTAGCAGTAGTGTTTGCATTGGAAAAATTTCGATCTTATCTCATTGGTTGTAAAATAATTGTGTTCACAGATCATGCTGCTCTTAAATATCTTCTCACAAAGAAAGATGCAAAAGCTAGACTAATTCGTTGAGTGTTACTTTTGCAAGAATTTGACTTAGAATTCAAAGATAAGAAAGACACAAAAAATGTTGTGGCAGACCATCTCTCTCGTCTCCATTTTGACACAATTACAGAGCCATTAACATTGAATGAGTCATTTCCAGATGAACAATTAATAAGTGTGGAAGTATTACCTTGGTATGCTAATATCGTTAATTATCTTGTTACAGGTCAACTTCCAGAGCATTGGACCAAGCAAGACAAGGCTAAATTCTTTGCGGAAATAAAGAATTTCTTTTGGGATGACCCGTATTTGTTCAAGTATTGTGCAGATCAAATTGTCAGACGATGTGTCCCAGAAAGTGAAATTCACAATATCCTTTCATTCTGCCATGAACAAGCTTGTGGAGGCCATTTCAGTGCTAAGAAAATAGCTACAAAAGTTTTACAATGTGGTTTTTATTGGGCAATTATATTTCGAGACGCTTACACTTTCTGTTCTTCATGTGATAGGTGTCAACGAATGAGGAGCATTACGCGAAGGAATATGATGCCACTAAATCCAATTTTAGTGGTTGAGATTTTTGACGTATGGGGTATCGACTTTATGGGACCCTTTCCCCCTTCTTTTGGCCATCAATTCATATTGGTTGTTGTTGACTATGTATCGAAATGGGTAGAAACAATTCCATGTAGAACCAATGATCACAAGGTGGTAATAGGATTTTTGAAAAGCAACATTGTTTCACGGTTTGGATTCCCTCGAGCGATAATCAGTGATGGTGGTGCCCACTTTTGTAACAAAACATTCAAAGCTCTTTTGACAAAGTATTCAATCACTCACAAAGTGGCAACCCCATATCATCCGCAAACCAGTGGCCAAGTGGAGATCTCCAATCGAGAAATAAAGCACATATTACAAAAGTCGGTGAGGCCAGACAGAAAAGATTGGTCATTAAGACTTGATGATGCATTATGAGCATATAGAACGGCTTTTAAGACCCCGATTGGGATGTCACCCTACAGGCTAGTGTATAGAAAAGCTTGCCACCTACCTGTAGAACTCGAGCATCGTGCATATTGGGCCATCAAGAGATTCAACTTTGACATGCAGCAAGCCAGCTCAGAAAGAAGATTACAACTGGCAAAACTTGAAGAAATTCGCAATGATGCATACGAAAATGCCAAGATTTACAAGCAACGAATGAAAGTCTTCCATGACAAGCAAATTATGAGAAAATCTTTCGCTCCAGGTCAGAAAGTGCTTTTGTTCAATTCTCGCTTGCACTATTCCCAGGTAAGTTACGCTCTCTTTGGTCTGGCCCATTTATTGTTCATAATGTTTTTCCACATGGGGCAATTAAATTAAGGACCCAAAGAACGGTGTCACGTTTAAAGTTAATGGTCAAAAATTAAAGCCATATCTAGAGTACCAACCACATGGAGAAGACACCGAAATAAATTTGAGTGACCCACCAGATTTGAATTGATTTTTTTTCTTTTCGGTGGTTTGATTTTTCTTTCTTTCTTTTTATTATTCTTTTGCTAATTGAAATTATTTTTGCATAAGTGTGTTTATCATTAAGTTTTCTCTTATCATTGTTAATCATGAGTACCATACTTAGACCGTTCCTCCTGAACATTCTTAAACCACTTCAACGTGTCAAAACTCATCTCAAAATGCAGATTCAATTTTGTAAAACACATCGCATTTGGGCTCTACAACCACCAGAGTTAGTAGCCTATGTTGAGGGTTTAGAAAGCCAACTCAGAGATATTGAGATAAGTGTTTACGACATCCAGTTGGACTTGAGGTAAATTCAATAAGAGGACGATTTTAATTTTCTTTGTGTGTTTTAATTTGTTTTTCTGCACAAAGTGGCAGATAACGATACTCCGTGACAATCAAGTCAGGTACTTCAGTTTTCCCATAATAATTGATATTCTAAGGCGAATGCATGGACAGAACCGAGATTCTAGTGAAGCTTCACAAACGATTCCCTTCACTTCCTCAGAATGCCCTCCTTACAATCTATAAAGCTCGGTCCGAACGCATGCGATTGCTCATGAGGAATAACATACCTGCTGACATCCGTTGGTTAATCGAGGCGAAAGTACGATTAGCAGGTGAGTTACCTCCAAAATTTATTGCATACATGCCTGGTTGTGGTAAAGGAAATTATGCAAGAAAACGACGAGCTCGAAGAATTTCTGTTGCTTGTCATAAGTGTGCCAGAATGAGTTGCAATAAAACCCCATGTTCTTTAGGAATGGTGTCTGATAACAGGGAAGATAAGATTCAATTCATTAGGGATGACTTGAATAAGGAGTCATTGGATGATATCCTTCTGTCTCTTGAAACGCATCCCAGTGGATATGTGCAAGGATCGATTCTCCAGTTATGGCCATTATTCCAGAAAAAGCATGCACGATATAGTCTCGGGAATCTGACTATAAACGACCCTGTTTGCCAGTTTATAGGAAAACTAAATGGAGAGCCTATCATCGACCCATAGAGGGCGTTCAAGCCGTTTCTGGACGTAAAACCAGAGGAAGATGTGAGCTACAGTCGCAACTACCTATAAATATCCTTTTACTTCATTGTTATTTTATTTCACTGTTGTTTTATCATTTGCATTATTGTCGTTAATAATTTTATTACTGTTTGTTTTTTTCCTTTTTACTGTTTTCTTTTTTACTATCGAGCCATGTGCTTTACGCGTTATTTGACACTGACATGCCACCTCATACACAGTTGTGATCCACTGTCACCAAGATTCTTAAATATGACTTTTTGTTAAGCACTCACAAATTGCTTTTGAGAAATTTTCCAATGGCAGCTACTCCCAATAGACAATTCAAGAACATTTGTGTGCTTTCTGGATTTACCTATGGCAAGCATAAAGAGTTCATTGATGAAGCCATAGATCTTAGTCGAAGCATAGCAGAGAGAAAATTACACTTAGTGTATGGAGGAGGTAACCGAGGGTTATCAAAATTGGTCTCAGAAGCTGCTTTTGTCAGAGGAAGCCAAGTGTTAGGCATCATCCCAAGAGTCCTAAAACCTTTGGGCAGTTTATCTGACTCACCGACTGGAGAAGAGTTAGTCGTCTCAGGTATGCAAGAACGAATAACTGAAATGCTTAATCATGCTGATGCTTTTATTTTCCTTCCAGGAGATCTTGCAACACTAGAGCCACTTATCACACTAGCATCTTGGGCCCATCTGCACATTCACCAGAAACCCATCGGTTTGTTAAATGTCAATAATTTTTATGATGGCTTTATCACATTTCTTAACCATGCAATAAAAACTATTTCGTTCCTTCCAATGCCAAAAAAACTTTTTATTTGTGCTCACACTACTAATGAGTTACTTGATATGTTACAAGCTTATCGACCGGAGCCAGACCCCTGGAGCTTTGTGTTGGAGCGCCCAAATGATGACGGTAACAGTAGCCGTAGTAAGAAGTACAAATTAGATTTAACTCTCCGCCTGTAAATATTTTCTTCTGTGTTGCACCACCCAGGTGATGTCTTCTAAACTCTACTTCTTTCCTTTAAAACATTGAGGACAATGTTTCCTTCTGGTTGGGGGGAGGGAATAGTCGACAATTGTGGAATCTTGGTTAAGTTTTTACTAATTTTTTATTGTAGAAACTAACTGTTGCTAACTTTTTGTGTTGAAGATGGCTGAATATGGAGTGTAGTGACCCTAGAAACGCATCTTCATCGTTTAAAAAAAAACAACAAAAAATTTAAAAAAATCAGATATTTTCTTTTTCTTTATTATGTTTTGATGTTCATTTTTCTTCTTCTTTTTAATTTCTCCTTTATAAATATACATTTTCAATTTTTTTTTTTTTTTGAGTTGAAGATGGTTGAATATGGAGTGTAGTGCCTCTAGAAACACATCTTCTTAAGTAAAAAAAAAATTCTGTTTTCTATCATTTTCCAATTAGTTTTTCTGCATCATTCTGACATTTCTGCATGTATATTTTCCTTTCATATTTAGAATAGGTTGGGGGGTAGGCTATTGTTTAAAAACAAATTGTGATTTGTTTTAACATTGGATGACATGATGAATTTCAAATTTTAGTATTTGTATTATCTTTAGTCTGAAGTGATGTTACACTATGTTTGCTACTCTACATGTTGATGTCGGAGACAAATATGAGTTGCTTGAAGGAATGAACATGTCATAATAAATACCAAGTGAGTTTTTGAGCCTATCATTTTTCTTAGAGAATAACCCTTTTGCCCATTCTTTATACAGCTTAGCAGTTTATTATTGTATACACAATCTCTAGATTTCTTTTGAGTTAACCCTAAAAAAAAATTGAAAACTAAAAAAAAAGAAAAAAAAGTGTGTTGCTACATTTGGAGGCCCATCTAATTAGTAGATATGGAAGATTATTTAGAGCCCTAAAAGATGATGGAAAGGCCATCTTTGATCCGTTTGAGCCTTTCTAGCCATCCATTTTATCAAATATCCATAGTTAACCATTTTGAGCCTTTAAAAAAAAAACTTTTCTTTGTCAACTTATCATCTTGACCAACTCCGATTTGGAGTATTACCCAATATCTTACAAGATCCATCACTTATTTATGTCTGAGAAAAATGTAAATAAACATTTTGTATAGTGAAGTTATGCCTAGTTAAAAAAAATTATTTTTTAAAAAAAAAAGAAAAAAAATTGTTGCTTCAAAAAAAAAATTGTTGTTTCAAAGAAAAAAAAATAATAGGTGAAATCCACCTTGCAACTTCCAAAAAAAAAATTCCTCTGCATTTTTCTCAAACATACACTTTGTTTTTCCTATTTCCCTTCTTTGTTAGCCATGTCCCTAGCCTACGTTACGCCCTAATAAAAGTCCTTTTTGATTTTAGGGAACTATAGTCTGAAGTATAAGCTAGTTATATGGGCTAAAAAGATATAGTGATGCATGAAAAAAAAAATAAATTAGGTTGACTAGCATTTTTATTTGGCTGGAGATCGTATTATTTCTAAGCTGAGGGCATATTTCTTTCATCTTGGTGAGAGCATGTGATATCATTTCTTGATTATTTTCTCTCAATTACCATTTATTTGAGTGACTATTTTTATTAGGTTTAATTTCTTTGTGAGAGTGTCACTACTTCCAGGGAGATTTTGGGGTTTGACATGTCATTCTTGAAGGTAGCTACGACAAAGTCTACTGGGCTGATTCATGTGGATGGTTGATGTGGGTGTGATGTTTCTTTAGACTTGAGATAATGCTTATACTTTTATTTGATTGTTATCATTAGTCTGATTGAATAAACAAGAGTGTTTAAAAAAATCATTTTTGAATTTTGTTTTCGCTTTATTTGCTAGGGACTAGCAATAAGCTGGTTGGGGGGTGTGCTGAGTGTTAGAAAATGCATATTTATAAAGGAGAAAATCGTCATTTTACATTTCAAGTCTTACTAACAACCCTTACTTTTATGCGTTTTAGCTTTTTGTAATTTAATTACATGTGTTTTATTTTAATTAAGTATTTTATGTACTTTAGGGGCATCATAATCATTTCACAATAAACGAGAGATCAAATAGCAAAACAGACATCACTTTTGAACTCAGGACGGTCGAAAACCTCAGGAGGAGCATAAAAGGAAAAATGGCATTGTTCACATGTACGGTACTATTCACATGTACGGTATTGTCTACGTTATTGTTCACGGCAATGTTCACATAGACGAATCGATGACGTGGCATTGACCGATGATGTGGCATTGACTGATGAGGTATCAAGATCCTGTTGGACTAAAATTCTTATGCACTGTTGATCGATGATGTGGCAGCATATCAGTGGACCAAAAAATGCGCGTACGGTACGTGCAACACATGGGATTATTTTCATCCAAACCGCGTTACTGTGCAAACCGTGTCACTGTTTAAACTGCGTGGTCAAACCGTGTTACTGTTCAAGCCGCATAGTCAAACCGCGTACTGTTCACGCGTACTGTTCATGTGTACTGTTGACTGATGACGTGGCGCAATCCTGAGCGTCCAAACTGTTTTTAATCCGATAGCCATAATTTACTCGATGTATCTATAAAAAAGGGGCCTCCCCCCTAATTTGATACCTCTGAATCCATTTTTGGACTCCATTTTCTGTAATTCCTTCTCCATCTTGTATTTTCTACATATTTTAATACATTCCCATTTTGCCCTTAGTTCAATTATGAGTGGCTAATTTTCTTTCAACCTTGGGTTGAAGGTGAAGTCTCAACATGTGTCATGGGCTTTATTTGGTAAATTTATTTTCTCTTCCCCTCTAGTTTTTGTGGATGTTTTGACTTTTCGTTGACAAATAATAATAATCTTGTCTAGTACCGCCCTGGTTTCACCGGCTCCCTAGTATAAGGTTATTATTATTTGGCACGATAAGCCCTTAGCACCATATTTATTAGAGCGTGGTTCATGAGGTGTGGATTCCCCCCTCATGATTTAATTGGTATTAATAAGGAATATTTAGTACATGATGCATGTTGATACGGATCCAGATACCCAAATACATCAATTTAATAGATTTACACTTTAATTTCTTCTCGTCATTTCAATTCCAATTTTTAGGATAATTTGAATCACTTCCACCACAAATCCAACTACCCATTTACAAAATTAATTCTATATATAATTAAAATTCACCTCCTCGTGGGATCGATACTCGTCACCATTAATCTATAATACAATAGATTTGTGCGCTTGCGAGTTCAATAAAATTTGCACAACACTTATTTACATCCACTGTAAGAACTAAAAAAACGTCCTTGTGCTCTTTCATTCTATATTCATATAAGTTACGCCAATACTCCTTTTTAATGCGAACTATCAAAGGAATACAATTAAAGCTCAAGTGATCCTTTGCACATTCATGGAGGCCCAATTACAACAGTTAGAGCGAAAAAGATGCAAGTTGCTTTAAATGGATTAATTGAGAAAATGTGGACTGAAAATGCAATTTTAGATGCAAGTCATCATGAATTGGGCTTGGAGAGAAGACAAGGCATTGTTGGCATTATTCAAGCTATTGGGCAGTTAAATACACAATTTGGATCCAATGCAGAAAGGGCAAATTCGGAATAAAAGTGGTATTGATTGAGCTAGAAATAATGTGCAAGCTATATACCATTGGAAAGAAAATTAAGTTAGCTTTTCAATGCAATTTACAGTGCTGGATTTGAAGTTATCTAAAAGGAGTTATGACCAATTTATTACAGCTTGTTCAGACTTGGGATTTCCAACGACTCCTTTGTTTGTTCAACTTCATTGTTTGTTTTGTTCTAAGTTTGTCAATGTGTAAGGTAAGTCTACCATCAATGATGGTGGGCTAACATTAAGTTTGCCAATGATAGCATTAATTATAGTAGGCTAGCATTAAGTTTGTCGATGACTAGCATTACTAATGGTGGGTTGGTAAAGACTTTTGAAATATCCTTTGACAAACCTATACTAGCAGAGTTGTTTCAATGTTTCCATTTATATTTTTAGGATTTTGGGTTTCTTTTAGCCGATTTAAACTCAGCAACCTTGCTATCTAAGACAATTAGAGATTAATGTAATTTGAATTTGAAAAGAATTATTCTTTCTTTGGTTCTTTTGAGAACTAGTAAACTTATTAAGAATTTGCATTCTTGTGGCGTTCCAAATCTAGACTTATCACTCACCTTCTCATCTAGATCTTGAGAGTGGCGTCAATATCATTCTCTATACCTCTGATTCATGTTTTTTTAAGTATTGGGTCAAGATTTTGTTTGTCTTAAAAATCTGTTTAGAATTTTCTTGGGAAGTTGAAACTTCAAATTAAGTGTGGATTTCAAAATTTGATTGTGGGGTTCGCATCACTTTTATTCTTTAAATGAGAGCTACGAAACCATTCTCTAGCTTCTAAATTCTTCTCTGAATTAAAATGCCTTTTTAAAAGCTCCTTGTTGATCTCAAAGTTGTTAGGTTAATCACCATTACATTGGAGTATCCATATCAAAATTGGATTAGTCGATCTAGCTGGACCTTCAGAAAGTAGTCCATTTACCAAAGTGCCAAACTACTCACACCTAAACTCAACCGGCACCAGCACCAGCAATAGCAACAATAAATTTTAACAAATTAATGTTCCTTTTGAAAATAGAAATAGAATTATTGATTAACAATAATAATAATAATAATAATGAGTATTGAAAGGCTAACCGAAGGAGGAAAAGCGAAAGCTAGAGGAACATATGGAGCTGGTGTGGCAATGGTTGTGGCTACGTAGAAAGCCACGTGTTTCCGTGTCCTTTTGCCTTTATGTTCATGGCTTGTCGTTAAATCTCCTCTATCAATGCTACTAGATTTTTCTTCTAAAATTGTTGATGCTTATTGAGTGAGTTCTATTTACCATCGTTCCTCGATGAAGAAAACAACATTCGTACTGTATATTTTGACTTTTATGTTGTGGATAGATCAATGATTAGAAGCTCTAAAGTTCATGCTTTGAAAAATCATTCACTTCGTAGGTAGACATGCCATCATCATATTAAGAGAAAGATTTTAGTTGACATCGGCAAGTTACTAGTAAAGTTTTGTTCATTGACACCACTTTCTAAAAATGAAATTTTTTTTGAAACACATATGTATCTCCTTGTTTAAGCAAAGGGAAGAACTTAACCATATTGCTAATATAGCTAGATCTATTTAGCTACAAGGAAACTCAGCATTGGCCCCACAGCTATAATTCATTGACACCATTTTCTAAAATCAAAGTGCTACAAGGAAACTCAACATTGGCCCCACAACTGTAAACAATCAAAATGATAAAATTCTATCATCAATAATGAACCCATTGCCGGAAAATTATTTCATTTACTACTAGTAAATTATAAAGGTCAACTCTCTAAAACCACTTAACTCTATAAGTATTAGTGTATTACCAAAACCAAAAAGCAAGAAGGCAAATTATGGGCTTGGATTGGGTTTTCCCAAGCCCAGACCCAAGCCCATAGGGATGGCAAATTAACCCATACCTGGCCCGGACTTGGATAAACTCGAATAATCTGGTCCGATTTTAACCTGCACCGGAAGTTAATACAATGCAAATCCAGTAGGGATATTTTGAACCTAGATACATTTTTGGTCTAGATATGGTTTTATCTGAACTCGGATATCTGAAACTTTGACTCGAATACTTTAAGTATAAAAGGAGAAAAAAAACCCTAATGCCCCTAAACTTACTGCAGTCGTTTTCTTTCTTCTTCATCTTCTCTTTTCATTAAACTCACTGCAACTGATTTCTTTCTTCTCCAATTTCCCTTTCATTCGTTCAAATGAATAGGAAAAATCTTTATATTGAAAGGAATACAAAGAGGAATGCACGTATTAAGGTTGATCCTCGTTTTTATGCCACTCTCGCTAGTTTTTTGTCATTAGAAACTCCCAAATCTCCACAACAACTTTCCGACGATGTTCTCCTTGACACCAAAAATTTAGAAACTTGACAATCCTCCCTCGATGCTCGTTTAGCTTTGGTATCGTGATTTTGGAGATTTTAGGTTTAGAGATTTGTGGAAGTAACAACGAGAGCAAAAAACAAAAAAATGTATAGATATCCGAGTTTGGAACCTACAATCCAAAAACCAAGATTTTTTCAGGTTCAACCCAGATCGAACCCGGAGTTAAAATATCTAGGTTTGTATCCGGATCTGATATACGAAATTATCATCTGAGTCTGGAACTAGAAAGGCTAAACCCATACCTGGATTTTGCCATCCCTACAAGCCCATGTTAATTGTAACATGTCCAGTCCTCTACAAGCGCGTCTAAATTTAGACGAACCTACTAGGGCTTGGGTCGGGCTTAGGCTTTTATTAATTTTTTAAATAAAATTTTAAGAATGCTAAAAGTCAAACTCATACATTAAAGATGATTATCCATTACATAATAGACTAATCGTCCGATACACAAAATATTGTCAACACAAACATTAACATTAAAAACAAACTAATTTAATATTTTGGTTCGGGTCAAGTGGGTTCGTGTGCCTATTGTTAGGTTCACTATTGTTGCATTATATGGGTTTAGGCTGCTGGTGTTGGGTTTACTACTGCTACGTCGCATGTTGGGTTCGCTTGCTGGTGGTGCTGGCTAATGTGTTCGATTGGTGATGGCTGCATTTGCTGGGTTGGTGTCGACTGCTGTTTACTTGCTTTTGCTTCTTGTTTGTTTAATCTAAGGATTGTTGTGATTTGTGAAATTTGCTACTTTTTTTTAATTTGATTTTTTATTTATAAAATTATAAAGTCTAGGCTTAGTCCAAGCTTTTTCTATAAGCTCTTAGTTAAGTCTATTTACTACGGGCTTTAAAATTTTTAGCTATATCCATGGCTTCACGATGCAGGGTTGGGCCAGGTCGGCCCAGCCTTTTTTGTCCACCTTATATAAAAGGCAAGCACTTGTCTCTTTGCATGTATGATTCTCTTGTATCAATTACTCTTTTGATTTCTTAGCAACGAATGTGTAACAATGGTTTAATAACTTCTCAAATTCTTTAAGCAATTTATTTAGTTGTACAAAGTCGATCCCCAATCTGTATGTTACCGTTTTTTATTTTTAGCTGCTGAGAAAATAATTATGTACGATTCTAAATTTAATGCTTATTTTTGGCATAAAGACAAAACTAGCATGATAAAAGCCACTGTAGAGTTTATTTTTTATTTTCATTTTCTTGAAAAATGTTAAGATTGGATTAATTTCCTTTCTTTTTTCCTCGACAATTAAATAGAGTTGCTGGAATAATTTTTGTTGACAAATAATGTGAAATGGACTGATTCTTTTTTTTTTCTCTTTTGATTTTTTTTATTGTAGACAAGATATTGCATGAAGTATCGGCATTGCCATAGTAAATTGGCCTCCAAAGTCACTAATAACAAAGAGGCATTGATTACATTCACTTCATTTGTTTTCAATGAATTACAAGTTACAATGTTTATTGCTTCAGTCAAACATTGCAGATTGGCTTCTAATTGCAATAGGTGTTGAGCTTTTGCATTTGAGTTAGCTAAACGTTTTGTGCTTTTACTTGGTTAATGTTGAAACTTTAATGTTTGTGGAGTGAAGTTACATGATACTAATGTTTGTACGTGGCGTTGTTTCAGCCGATATACACTTATCTCCCAAATACCAAATCCGAAATTCATTTACTTAAAAAGGGTTTTTCACGATACCACCCAAAAACACGGCACTCATGGCCTTTAAAAAGGGTGAACGTTGTGAGAAAATAATTTTGTTGGATAAAAATCGATTTTGGGGGATAAATCAGGACCTTTCTGATGCACAGGATCCTCAAGTGAGGCAAGTACAGAGCATACTCAGATTTGAAATAGAGGTGAGCGTATCAGTTGTAACTTAACTAATTTCTTTGATTCCTATAAGAGAGAGAGAGGTTTTAGGGAAACATCATTGTGAAACTTAAGCTTTTATTTTCGAAATTGGCTCCCTTACAACTGAGACCAAAGGTGCTTGATATAGAGGATCATTGAGAACAGGACCTCTCGAATGATCATGACACGTAGCACACTTTTATCATGAATATACAAAAAAAAAAAAACTTATACTTTATTGCCTCTCTATTTTACAACTAGTGGCACCATGTATTGGGCTTATTACTAATGACTCGAATTTGAGAAGTTAATGATGGATTTCTAGTAAGATGCTTCAGTTGGTGGCCAAGATGATTTAAGTTTATCTCAAATAAAAGCATAAAAGAATTAGTATTTTTTTCTTCGTCTATGTGATTAGGAACTTTAAATTGCAATAGCAACTCTTTCTTTTATTTTCAATAGTTTTGATGAGATGGGATTGGTTGAGTACCACAAAATTTAAGTATTTGTGAGGATTTATGAGGAACTCTTAGGTAAGCAACCTAGTCTAGTAATTACATCGATCAACATGGATGGAAAATAGTTGAATGGATTATAAGCTCTAAGTGCTTGAATCCTAGAATTTTCTTACTTTTTATTTAATACCTACTGGTATCAGAGCCACACACCCAACACAGAAGTGGTATCATTTTATAATTCTAAGTAATATTATTTGATCTCCTAGAAAAAGATTCCACAAATATGGAAACATCTTCATCTTCAATCTCAACTCCTTCATCATCTTCCTCTCATATTTCTCTTTCCTCTACTCTGACTCTTCCAAAGTCATGTTCCAAATACATAGCCTCCAAAATTGAAAACCTTGTTGAATATTCCTATATTCCCGAGTCTACCCAAATTAATGAATCTCAGTTTCCCATCATGAGCCCTTACAATCTCTACAGACAATAAACTTCTTTCACCAGAAGTATTCAAACTCTGATCTCCACCAAAAGACTACTCCCAAAAGAATACATCCAGTCTTCTAGACTAGATCAGTGTGCTTAACAAGCCTCTCAAAGTGAGCAGTATGTCACTTTGGAAATACCCCCAGATCTCGTCGCAAATTGGAAACGAACCGTCACACCTCCATCTTGGCAGTGTTAGATTGATTCTGACCCTCCATGGTAGAAAAGGTTTACCTGTTACAGCCAGAATTGCTCTCATAGACACCAGGTTCAAACAGTACCAACATGCTATTGTAGGAACCGTCTTAATTGAATCAGGCACTTATAAAACTACTCTCAGTTAAAAACTCTAGTACAATAATTCAACTTCAATCAAGATTACAGATTACAGAAAAAACTAAGAATTTTAAAACCCATTCTATAGTTAAACCGCAACAAAACAACATGCATGAGGAAAATAGGCACTGTAAATTGGAAACATAATAATTAAAAAAAAATAAATGACACCATCATAAATGAATTTATCGCAGTGAAGAGAGAGAGAGAGAGAACCAAATCGTGATAGAAATGAATTCCTCTGCTTCGGGCTTGTTTGGGATCGACGTGAAGTTTGATTACAGTGGGGGATAGGATTTTAGGGTTTGGTTTACTTAGCTTTGACAAAGAAGGAGAACCGAGTGGTGAAAGAATGATGAGTGAATGACTTAGAAAAAAATTAGTTTCGATTTTGGTCTTAGGGTTAGGATAAAATGATGTGTTTTACTTATCTTTATTTTTTCTAAGTGAAATGATACCGTTTCTAACTGAGAATATATTATTTACTAGTAAAATTTCAGCCAAAACCCACTAAAATTTTCACTCAGGTGCCCTCAATAAATTTCAAGTTCTTCATATTAGAAACATAATATTCTATTGATTCAGTAGCATAACTAACAAAAAGTCAGAACGGTTTCAATTTTAAACTTAAAAGCTTTGGCTTTGAAAAGTCCTAGGTTCGAATATCAGTTTGGAACGAGATTCAAATGTTATTTTCTTTTACTGATCCCTTAGTGTCACTAAGAAAAAGAACATTGGTCTTTTTCTTAAACTTAAATGTTCCGATGTTCGAGGCCCCTAATTTGAATTCCATCCGTTACATAATTAGAATTATTTTATTTTTATTACTAATACTTTAGGGTCAGCGATTTCTGATGTCCAAATTTCAGACACCATAGTATCATTAATTTGTGATACTTATGTGTTAAATACGGAAAATGGCCCATATGTATACAAATATTGATACTTTGTAATAAAGTGTCACAAATCAAGTGTCAGTAAAGACCATTTTTCTAGTAATGATACATTAATTCTTTAACCATTGTTTTATGTCAAGAACAACTATCCATACCATAGGTTGGTCAAATTTATTTAACGATGACAGACTGAGTCGATGTAGAATCAGAGGCAGAGACAGAAGCGTTACTTTTTATATAGGTAAATCAGTGGTGACAAGGTAGGAACATCATCCAGTCATGCTATTAGACTCGTAGACCAAGTAAGAAAAAAACAATAATTCACCAGTAATAGTTTCGCTTATAAATGAAAAAGAACATTGAGAATTCACTATTTAACCTTTGTAAAATCAATATCTAGTAAAGAAGGTGACATGCTCTTTTATGCCATAAAACGTCCACAACAATGGTCGATGATGTTTAGCAACCCTACTTGTAGTCTACAGAATGTTTATAATAACTAATGGTCGATGATGGCATCGCCATGCATGAATATTTCTTTTTCATGTAAATGCTTTGGCAACTTTGCTTAGTTCCACTTGCTAGATAGGCATTGCATCTCAACTTATGAAATAATAAAATTAGGAGTCATGCTCCATTTCCTACCATAGTTATATAGTATAAGCCTCCCCTTTTCTCTTACAAGTTATGATTCCTATGTTTCCATTAAATGTCCCAATGCTTTGGTTATTATATATACAAGTGTTCCATTGTATAACACATAAATTGGCATATTGTAACAAAGAACTTGTACTATAATGTAAAGTTAAAGAGTTTGTACCACACATGTTGTATGGCAGTTGTACGCCCAAGTAACATGTAGCCCTGTCGATTAAACATAACAATGATGCAGACATACTTTGACACAAATGTGATCATAAAAATAGGGGCAATTATCCACCAACTACCTATGCCCTTATTTTTTTCACACTTTTTCAAAAATACAAAATTCTTTTTTTTTTTTTTTGCTGAACTCCACTCGAAATTATATTATTTTGCGCCAGTTCACTTCTGTCTCCAAACTGTTAAGAGAACTAACAGAATATTATCTAAATGACTTTTTTACCCCCAAATGTAAAAGGGCAATTATCCACCGACCACATTTTTTTCGCATTTTTTCAAAAATAAACAATTCTTAATTTTTTTTTACTGAACTTCACTTGAAGTTATATTGTTTTGCATCTGTCCACCTCTTTCTTCAAATAATGTCATTGTGAAATTACAATTTTACCCTTATGATGTCAGCAAAGTTCTAACAATATTATAACGGGAGTGGACTAGTGAAAAAAATGTTAACTTCAAGTGGAGTGTTGCCAAAAAAAAAATTTGTGTATTTTTTGGAAAAAGTAGGAAAAACATAGGTGGTCGGTGGATAATTACCCTAAAAATAATGAAAAAATATAAGCAACACAAGCTCATATCCGTTATTAAACCATATACGCAAAACCTGTGCGAAAGTTAAATAGAAGCATGGGGGAATTGATATATTTATAGAAATTCCCTTGAAATTCTTAAACAAGAAGCATAGGGGAGATTGATATTTCTATAGAATTCCCTTGAAATTCTTCATAACCGAAATGTTTTCACCAGAATTTTAGTTGGCAGTGAGTTATAAAAATTCTTTCAAATCAAACAAGAGTCTATAACATTTGGTCAATGACTCTTTGTATCTAACAACCAACAAAGTCACTATTTCCTTCCCATTCATTTCTTTGCTGGCTATGCTTCTATTTGTTCTATTTCGATAACTTCTGACAGGTCCACTGCATAAGCAAGAGGCATAGTTACTGCTAAGGACAATTTGATCAGATAAAGATTGATAAAATGTTATTTCCAAGAACATAAGTTCCAGCTTCAATCATACACCTTATAATTCAAAACATTATATTATGTTCAAAAGCAATATTATTATACACCCATTTCATCAAATAAACTGTCAACTTATTCTAGTTGGCAGATTATTGATACTTTTATGAATAATCCTATTCAAACATATTTGATTATTCCTACATCCCTGAATCTGCCCAAATCAGTGAATCATCCTACCCTCTCATCAGTCCTTACCAACTGTACAAACGCCCCAGTTCCTTTACCCTCAGTATCCGTACCCTCATCTCTACTACCTTCCACCCAGAAAATTTGTTCCTTACAGGTCTCACCCTTGACCCATCCAGAGAAATCACTGAAGATGAGTTATGGTACCACCACAGGATCCTCCACCTCCACCAACTCCATTACCCTTTTACAAAAAAGAACTCAAATGGATTGCAAAACATTGCAAATTTGAGATTCCCTCACCAATCCCAAATCCAACACCACCACTGAGTTGTATGATGTTTTCATCTACTTCATCCCAACAGGGACAAGAGGGATCACACATGCCTGAGCCAGGGGCATCCCCTAAGAAATGGCCAGTCAGCTTTGCTGGATAAACAGGGATATCAAGAGTGGTAAAAAATTAGATTTCCAAAGGTGTTAAAATGTTAATCACCTCTTTTGCTAGGACGGATAAGTGTATATCGGCTGGAAACCAAAACTTGTGGGCTATTGGCCCTAAGGACAAACTTTGTTTTGTTATAGATCTGGTGTAGCAACACCACGTATAACTACTCATTAGTATCAGAGCCACACACCCAACGCAGAAGTGGTATCATTTTATAATTCTAAGTAATATTATTTGATCTCCTAGAAGAAGATCACACAAATATGGAAACATCTTCATCTTCAATCTCAACTCCTTTATCATCTTCCTCTCATATTTCTTTTTCCTCTACTCTATCTCTTCCAAAGTCATGTTCCAAACACATAGCCTCCAAAATTGAAAACCTTGTTGAATATTCCTATATTCCCGAGTCTGCCCAAATTAATGAATCTCAATTTCCCATCATGAGCCCTTACAATCTCTATAGACAAAAAACTTCTTTCACCAGAAGTATTCGAACCCTGATCTCCACCAAAAGACCGCTCCCAAAAGAATACATCCAGTCTTCTAGACTAGATCAGTGTGCTTTACAAGCCTCTCAAAGTGAGCAGTATGTCACTTTGGAAATACCCCCAGATCTTGTCGCAAATTGGAAACGAGACGGGTATACACACCTCCATCTTGGCGGTGTTAGATTGATTCTAACCCTTCAAGGTAGAAAAGGTTTACCTGTTACAGCCAGAATTGCTCTCCAAGACACCAGGTTCAAACAGTACCAACATGTTGTTGTAAGAACCGTCTTGACCACACTTGATGCTGGCAGTGTCTTGTTAACCTTTTACCTAAATTTCAACCTCTCTCTTGAGGATCCCAACCTTCCCACTACTCTTAAGGTCCAAATCCAGCTCCAAGGAGTAGAGCAAACACCCACATCAAAGATAACAACTCTTCATCACCAAATAGTGTATCGATTACAGAATCATGCACTTGATCTTCCCACACCACACACTACATTTGATGCCTTAATGATCCTAGTAGGCACAGACACAATTCCAACCATCATCCAAATTCCCAAACAAATCCAAAAACAAGAATTGCTCAAACTTATGCCTCTTGAATGGTTAACCAACTATGAGCATTTCCACCAAAACTCTGAACCAGATCAAACAACAGACGCCACGTTTGAAAGACTACAAAATGGTCAAGTCAAACTATCTTTTCAAACATCTAAAACCAAGCCTGTTTTAGACACTTCACAGATTTCCTACACTGCTATGATTACAGCAGTTCAAACTGGTCAAGAAAAACAATTTCTCATTTATGGTTTCTCATCAGAAGGGTATCCAGTATATCCAGATAAAATCAATGGTCACTTTTAATGGGATGTTCCTGAAGCCCATACGTGCAATCCAGATTGTCCTTGCTTGGATGATACAGATGTTGATGACGAATTGGAAGTTATGAGGAGAAAGAAAAAGAAGAAGAAAAAAATTCTCTCATCCAAAAACATCTTGTAAATCCTTTCCTCCACAACCTCCACCATATCCCAAACCTCCTGTCCATCCAATAAGATCATGCCCTATGTTTTCAAGTCAATCTTATGAGGAATCATTCCCTCAACTTGAAAAACAGACAGACACACAAACTAGAGTTATCTCAAAACCTTTTGTCCAATCCCCAGTTACAGCCTCTGGGCAACCTGAAGAACCAAAACAGTATGAAGCTGTTTTAAACTAGCAAACTAAAAATGTCACTACTCAAAATCAAACTCTTCAACAACTTGGTAACAAAATTGATCGAGTTGCCGGTCAAGTCTCTCAGACTGAAACTAAAGTTGATTCAATCAGCAACCGTCTTAATCAGATGTATATCCATCTACAAGATCGTATCTCTGAGCTAGATATCGATCTCAAATGAATGATCAACAACCACATATGGGGTCCAGAGTTTAATAAAAAAGAAGCAGTGACCAGAAAGCTCAAAGCTGAATTGACAAGAATTGATACTGAAAAGACTCGACCTTCTTTTTTTACTCAAACACAAACCCCACCAGTACCTCCTCCGATCTTTGAAACTTATGCACCTTTTTACACACCATCCAGACCACAACAACCTGTTTACAATAAGTTCTTTGGATTCTCACACCCTCAACCAACTCCTCAACCAAAACCATCTTCACCTAAAAAATCAAAATCCAAAGTCAAGATCTCAAAACCAAAGTCAAAGGCCACTTCATCTTCATCTGTTCCTCCGGTACCACCAGAAGATTCACCAAAAGCCACTCCTGAACCTCCCAAAAAAGAGAAAGACCCAATGGATCAATATCATTATCATTCTGTCCAAAACACATCTTAAGGGTAGTGGGAAGATTGGGATCCTCAAGAGAGAGGTTGAAATTTAGGTAAAAGGTTAACAAGACACTGCCTTTTGAATAGTCTTATTTGATCTCCTAGAAGAGGATTCACTCACTATGGAAACAAACATGTCTTCAGCATCTACATCATCTTCCTCTCCTATTTCTCTTTCTTCTACTCTCTCTCTCCCCAAATTATGCTCTAAGCACATAACCTCCAAAATTGAGAATCTTGTGGAATATTCTTATATTCCAGAATCTGCTCAAGTCACTGAGTCCCAGTTTCCCCTCATGAGTCCTTACAATCTCTACAAACAGAAAACTTCTTTCACTAGAAGTATTCGAACTCTCATCTCTACTAAAAGACCACTCCCAAAAGAATATATTCAGTCCTCTAGACTGGATCAGTGTGCTTTGCAAGCCTCACAGAGTGAACAATGTCACTATGGAGATACCTTCCGATCTCGTCGCCAACTGGAAACGAGAAGGATACACACACCTCCATCTTGGTGGTGTACGCTTAATTCTCACTCTTCATGGTCGCAAAGGCTTACCTGTTACAACTAGAATTGCTCTCCTAGATACCCGGTTCAAGGAGTACCAACATGCTGTTATAGGAACTGTTCTAACAACCCTTTATGCTGGCAGTGTCCTATTAACCTTTTACCCCAATTTTAACCTCTCTCTTGAGGATCCCAATCTTCCAACAACCCTTAAAGTCCAGATCCAACTCCAAGGAGCAGAACAAACACCCACATCCAAGATTGCAACCCTCCATCACCAAATAGTGTATCGACTACAAAATCATGCATTAGATCTTCCTACACCATACACAACTTCTGATGCCTTGATGATATTGGCGGATACAGATACAATTCCAACCATCATCCAAATCCCCAAACAAATTCCGAAACAAGATCTGCTCAAACTCATGCCTCTTGAATGGCTAACCAACTATGAGCATTTTCACCAAAATTCTGAACCAGTCCAAACCACAGAAGCTACATTTGCCAGACGCCCAAATGGTCAAATCCAACTGACTTTTCAAACTCCTGACACTAAGCCCATTCCAGACAGTCCTCAGCTTTCTTATACTGCTATGATCACCGCAGTTCAAACTGGTCAAGAAAAGAAACTTCCTATTCATGGTTTCTCATCAGAAGTGTAGCCAGTATATCCTGATAAAATTAATGGTCACTTTCTATGTGATGTTCATGAAGCCCATATGTGCAATCCGGATTGTCCTTGTTTGGATGATACGGATGTTGATGAAGAATTGGAAGTCATACGAAGAAAGAAAAAGAAGAAGAAAAAATCTTCTTATCCTCCACCATCTTGCAAATCCTTCCTTCCACAACCTCCACCAGATCCAACACCTCCTGTTCACCCAATCAGGTCATGCCTTATGTTTTCAAGTCATTCCTATGAGGAATCCTTTCCTCCCCTTGAAAAACAGACAGACCCACAAACCCGTGTTACCTCAAAACCTTTTATTCAATCTCCAATTACAGCCTCTGGGCAACCTGAAGAACCCAGACAATATGAAGTTGTTTTGAATTGGCAAACCAAAAATGCCAATGCCCAAAATCATTCTCTTCAACAACTCGGTAAGAAAATTGACCGTGTTGCCACTCAAGTCTCCCAGACTGAAACTAAAGTTGATTCCATCAACAGCCGTTTAGATCAGATGTATATCCGTCTCCAAGATCGGATTTCTGAACTAGACACCGATCTCAGACGAATGATTAACAATCATAGCTGGGGTCCAGAGTTTAATAAAAAAGAAGCAGAGATCAGAAAACTCAAAGCTGAATTATCCAGGATTGATGCTGAAAAGACTCGACCTTCTCTTTTTACTCAACCACAACCTACACCAGTATCTCCTCCAATCTTTGACACCTTTGCACCTTTCTACACACCATCCCGACCTCAACAACCTGTTTATAATCAGTTCTTTGGTTTCTCTCACCTTCAACCAACTCCCCAACCATCTTCACCAAAAAAACCACGATCTAAAGTTAAAATCTCCGAACCACGTCCAAAGGTCACGTCCTCTTCCTCTCCACCTACTATCCCTCCAGAAGAAACACCACAAGACCATCCTGAGCCTCTTTAAAAAGATAAAAGCCCAATGGACCAGTATCATTATCATACTGTCCAACCTCAACTTTCAGATTCCTCTGACTCCTCTGAGCTTGAAACACATAATTCATTTTCATCCTCCTCTTATGACTCATCAAACACCTCCATTGATTCTGAGTCCGAATATGCTGACATTACAGGCATATTAATGGCCACTGAAATTGCAGATCCCGGTGCCTCTACTTCAACACCTATTGTTGAGGACAATCCTTCTGACCAAGCTTCTCAAACAGACCCAGTACCACCACCAATCCATGAACACTCAACAAAACCATCTTCAGCATCTTGGTTTACATTTGATGACATTCCCCATCACAAATGGGCTGCTCGACTTGAAGAATTTGCTGCCTGGATTGATCTCCAAGGTACCAAGCCTAATGCTCAACCTCAAGCCGTTCTTCGTGAATTCATGGCCCGTTCCACGGGTTCCTTACGAGACTGGCTACATTGTGCAGGCACATGGCATCATGCTTTCCGAAAAGAAAAGCAGCATAAGAAAGGAATCTATTGACTTTCATGGCATGGTGATTAAAGATGGCCAGTATCAGCCTGGTCCCCATATTGCAATTGAGTTACTAAAGTTCCCGGACACACATCTCAACAGAAAACAGATACAACAATTCCTCGGGATTGTCAACTATGTCCGTGATTTTATCCCCAAAGTTGCAATTCACACCAGCCAGCTGTCCCGCATGCTCAAGAAACAGTGCCCTCCATGGGGCCCTGCTCAGACAGAAGCTATCAAGCAGCTCAAGGTGATAGCCCAATCACCTCCTCCACTTCGAATTCCCACAAATGGCCAACGCATCCTTCAGACTGATGCCAGCGATGATTATTGGAGTGTCATACTTCTCGAAGACATTAATGGCGTGCGTCAGTTCTGTGCACATGCAAGCGGACAGTTCAAAAACTCTTAAAAGAACTACCATGTGATCTACAAGGAAATTCTAGCAGTCAAGTATGGAATATAAAAATTTGAATTCCATCTCATCAGCCACAAATTCCTTATCAACATGGATAATTCTTCTTTTCCCCGAATCTTTGACTTCAAGAACAAATTGCTCCCTGACAAGCAATTACTCAGTCTCAAAACCTGGTTTGCTAAATATGATTTCACTGTTCAACACATAAAAGGCCACCAAAACCTCATTCCAGACTTCCTTACCCATCCATCTATAAATAAACCCGCACTCATCTCTTTGATTCACAAAATTCCAGTTATAGCCATGAATCACCAACTTCCCTTCAAAGCTCTTAACCAGAGAAATTTCCCCATGAACATCTCTTTCCAATCTGCTTACCAATTGCAAGATTTTGCAAGAAAGTTTCTCTATCGGTTTTTCTTTAATGTTCAGTCCAAAATACCTGACCGGTTTCCTAATCTTTGCATGGAGCACTTGTTTCTTACAGGCCTCACTCTGTCCTCTCTGTCAATCTCCGAAGATGAGCTTTGGTATATGTGGTGTCTCACCACCTTGTATGCTACAAAGCTGGTTTTTCCCATCAAACCAGTCTTGACTCACCTTACCACTCCAGAGTTCTCCCCAGACCTTCTATGGACTCTTTTTTAATGGTATTCTCCCCTCACTTGGTGGCGCCAGCAACTTCAAGATTTGTTTACCTTTCACGGATTAGACAAAATGCCAGAACAGGAAGCTAACATGTGGACTGCAGCTTTCATCGTCCACAAGCCATATTTTCAACATCCAGAAACAAGGGATTACTGGACACAGGACATGGCATATGAATGGAAAACTTACTCTCATCCTTATATTTTCATCCATGATACAACAGTCACTTCCGCCCTCAAAGCCTATCTCATGGAACTCAACAATGTCTCTCCACCTGCCACAAATATTCACCACACCTCCATTGGACCATCACACAACCTTGAACTAATCCCAAAAACCCAAGGTTGTACTCCAGGTTCAAGTTCAAGTCCTCAAGGTATCCTTGTTATGGAACAACGTCCTGACTATGCAAATGTCTTATTCCAAGATGCCCAGGACCCATGGGAAGACTTCCAGTCCCTCCTCCCTACTGATACTCCCCATTATTCTTCACAACACATGTCTGAAGCTGATGAAGAAAAGTACCAACGAGCTGAGGCATATCTCGACAAGAGACAAAGGCGTCGGCACAAGCGACAATATGAGAAAGAAACAGGAGACGTGTCACCATTGCGTTATCCATCCACTCCATAATGACACTTTGTTGCTCTCACACAACTTTTGATGCAACTCATGTAACTCCCGTTTGTCTTTTGTTATAGTCCTTGTCGGTATGCTTTACTTTTGTTAAAGTCCTTGTACGTGTGTTAAAGTCTTTGTAAGCGTGCTTTACTTTTGTTAAAGTCCTTGTAAGTGTGCTTTGTCTTTGTAAAAGTCATGATTGGCTTACTTTGCTTTCCAAAAAGGTGTGCTATGTGTCATGATCATTCGAGAGGTCCTGTTCTCAATGATCCTCTATATAAAGCACCTTTGGTCTCAGTTGTAAGGGGCCAATTTCGAAGAATAAAAAGCTTACGTTTCACAATTATGTTTCCCTAAACCTTTTTCTCTCTTCTACCATTCAAAGAAATTATTTGAGTTACAAATCATACGCTCACCTCCATTTCTAAACTGAGTATGCTCTGCGTTTGCCTCACGTTTGAGGATCCTGTGCATAAAAAAGGTCTTGTTTTATCCTCCAAAACTGATTTTTATCCAACAAAATTATTTTCTCGCAACGTTCACCCTTTTTAAAAGGCCATGAGTGTCGTGCTTTCGGGTGGTATCGTGAAAAACTCTTTTAAATAAATGAATTTCGGATTTGGTATTTGGTGGATAAGTGTATATCGGCTGGAAACCAATGGATGCGGACTATTAACCTGTTCTAAGCCAGGTTTGGGTCCAAAGGACGATCTTGCATCGTCATTCCTAGGTAGAACAACGCCACGTACAACATCACCCACTGGTATCAGAGCCACAACATGTTGGTACTGTTTGAACCTGGTGTCTAGGAGAGCAATTCTGGCTGTAACAGGTAAACCTTTTCTACCATGGAGGGTCAGAATCAATCTAACACCGCCAAGATGGAGGTGTTTATACCCGTCTCGTTTCCAATTGCGACGAGATATGGGGGTATTTCCAAAGTGACATACTGCTCACTTTGAGAGGCTTGTAAAGCACACTGATCTAGTCTAGAAGACTGGATGTATTCTTTTGGGAGCGGTCTTTTGGTGGAGATCAGGGTTCGAATACTTCTGGTGAAAGAAGTTTTTTGTCTGTAGAGATTGTAAGGGCTCATGATGGGAAACTGAGATTCATTAATTTGGGCAGACTCGGGAATATAGGAATATTCAACAAGGTTTTCAATTTTGGAGGCTATGTGTTTGGAACATGACTTTGGAAAAGATAGAGTAGAGGAAAGAGAAATATGAGAGGAAGATGATGAAGGAGTTGAGATTGAAGATGAAGATGAAGATGTTTCCATATTTGTGTAATCTTCTTCTAGGAGATCAAATAATATTACTTAGAATTATAAAATGATACCACTTCTGCATTGGGTGTGTGGCTCTGATACTAGTGAGTAGTTGTACGTGGCGTTGTTACACCAGATCTATAACAGAACAAAGTCTGTCCTTAGGGCCAATAGCCCACAAGTTCTAGTTTCCAGCCGATATACACTTATCCGTCCTAGCAAAAGAGGTGATTAATATTTTAACACCCTTGGAAATCTAATTTTTTACCACTCTTGATGTCGAGGATGCAAATATGTTTGAATAGGATTATTCATAAAAGTATCAATAATCTACCAACTAGAATAAGTTGATAGTTTATTTGATGAAATGGGTGTATAATAATATTGCTTTTGAACATAATATAATGTTTTGAATTATAAGGTGTATGATTGAAGCTGGAACTTATGTTCTTGGAAATAACATTTTATCAATCTTTACCTGATCAAATTGTCCTTAGCAGTAACTATGCCTCTTGCTTATGTAGTGGACCTGTCAAAAGTTATAGAAAAAGAACAAATAGAAGCATAGCCAGCAAAGAAAGGAATGGGAAGGAAATAGTGACTTTGTTGGTTGTTAGATACAAAGAGTCATTGACCAAATGTTATAGACTCTTGTTTGATTTGAAAGAATTTTTATAACTCATTGCCAACTAAAATTCTGGTGAAAACATTTCGGTTATGAAGAATTTCAAGGGAATTCTATAGAAATATCAATTTCCCCTATGCTTCTTGTTTAAGAATTTCAAGGGAATTTCTATAAATATATCAATTTCCCCATGCTTCTATTTAACTTTCGCACAGGTTTTATGTCTATGGTTTAATAACGGATATGGGCTTGTGTTGCTTATATCTTTTTCATTATTTTTAGGGAAATTATCCACCGACCACCTATTTTTTTCTACTTTTTCCAAAAAATACACAAATCTTTTTTTTTTGCAACACTCCACCTGAAGTTAACATTTTGTCATTTTTCAAAATGGCTCCCTTACAACTGAGACCAAAGGTGCTTTATATAAAGGATCATTGAGAACAGGACCTCTCGAATGATCATTCACATAGCGCACCAGGGTAAAATTGTAATTTCACAACGACATTATTTGAGACAGAGGTGGACAGATGCAAAACAATATAATTTCAAGTGGAGTTCAGACTGTTCAGTAAAAAAAAATTAAGAATTGTTTATTTTTTGAAAAAATACGAAAGAAATATGTGGTCGGTGGATAATTGCCCTTTTACATTTGGGGGTAAAAAAGTCATTTAGACAATATTCTGTTAGTTCTCTTAACAGTTTGGAGACAGAAGTGGACTGGTGCAAAATAATATAATTTCGAGTGGAGTTCAGCAAAAAAAAAAAAAGAATTGCGTATTTTTTTAAAAGTGTGAAAAAATAATGGCATAGGTAGTCGGTGGATAATTGCCCCTATTTTTATGATCACATTTGTGTCAAAGTATGTCTTGTTAACATGAATAAGTTAATAATATTGATTTTGATGATAACAAACATTAAATGGTTTTTGATAAAAATGTTGGAGCTATTTCTTAATAAACGAAAACCTTAATAATCATTCCATTCATACTCATAAAAGATGGACTTTCAAATTAGAAAAAGATTCTCTGCAAAATATAGTTTAAAATGTGATTCTGGAAATAAACGGTGAACCGGTTTCTTTTAAACGATTAACTGATTAATACCAAAGAGCAACATATTGCCTAAGCTCTAACCGTTTATGAAAAACGTAAAACACAAAAGATGGAAAGGCTACTGAAATTTAACGTGAACCGTTTATTTAAATGGTTAACCGATAACATCTAGAATTGAAGGTTGTACTCCTCTGGCACTGTTTAACAAAACTGGATAAGGCTGAATTGTTTTGCAGGTTACTAGAAACAAACGGCGAACCGTTTATTACAAACGGTTAACCGATAATATCCAGATAAGTCACTTCATGCAAATCCTTAACCGTTTACTATAAACGGATAACTGATATTAATCTTGCAGGTCTCTGGAATTTAACGGCGAAAGGGTAATCCTAAACGACAAACCGTTTATTTGAAATTTGGCCCAACCGTAACTTTTGACCAGCGTAAACGGTTAACCGTTAATGGTTAACGGTGAACCATTTTCGGGCCGACAGTTTGTAACGGCTAGTTTTTCAGCTCCAAATATAAATAAGCTTATTCAAATTCAAAGAAGCGTGATCACAACACGACTATTGAGCTTATATTCGAGAATACAATCTTCATAGAACATAGAACACATTCTTGCTTCATCTATTGGGGATCATTGTGTAATCTTATATATTGTGAGAGGCAAAACAAATTTGAAATCTTTTGTTTTGAGTAATTGTAAGTGTTGGGATACACTTGGGTTAAAGAGATTGTGATAATCTCTTGTTGTAAAGGTCATTGACACCTTGGAAGTCAAGTGTAAGCATTTGAAGCCTTGGAGGCTTGCTTAGTGGAATCCTCAAACCCGGAAAGCTTGGAGGCATGGATGTAGGCGAGGTTGGCTGAACCACGTAAAAATCTCTATGTTTGAATTTCTCTTCCCTTATCTTTTTATATTGTGATCAACTTAATTGTTATTGCTTTGAATTTGGATTATATTTGCTTTGAGTTTTTCTTTATAAATTGAATAATTTTTAGAATCCCAATTCAACCCCCTCTTGGGCTGCATACTTGTATTTCATGTATGCATCATTGTTATGTTTAATCTACAGGGCTACATGTTACTTGGACGTACAACTACCATACAACATGTGTGGTACAAACTCTTTAACTTTACATTATAGTACAAGTTCTTTGTTACAATATGCCAATTTATGTGTTATACAATGGAACATTTGTATATATAATAACCAAAGCATTGGGACATTTAATGGAAACATAGGAATCATAACTTGTAAGAGAAAAGGGGAGGCTTATACTATATAACTATGGTAGGAAATGGAGCATGACTCCTAATTTTATTATTTCATAAGTTGAGATGCAATGCCTATCTAGCAAGTGGAATTAAGCAAAGTTGCCAAAGCATTTACATGAACAAGAAATATTCATTATGTAGACTACAAGTAGGGTTGCTAAACATCATCGACCATTGCTGTGGACATTTTATGGCATAAAAGAGCACGTCACCTTCTTTACTAGATATTGATTTTACAAAAGTTTTTGTTTAATAAAAGTTAAATAGTCAATTCTAGGTTAAATAGTGAATTCTTAATGTTCTTTTTCATTTATAAGCAAAACTATTACTGGTCTACGAGTCTAATAGCATGACTAGATGATGTTCCTACCTTGTCACCACTGATTTACCTATATAAAAAGTAACGCCTCTGTCTCTGCCTCTGATTCTACATCGACTCAATCTGTCATCGTTAAATAAATTTGACCAACCTATGGTATGGATAGTTGTTCTTGACATAAAACAATGGTTAAAGAATTAATGTATCATTACTAGAAAAATGATCTTTACTGACACTTGGTTTGTGACACTTTATTACAAAGTATCAGTATTTATATACATATGGGTCATTTTCCGTATTTAACACATAAGTATCACAAATTAATGATACTATAGTGTCTGAAATTTGGACATCAGAAATTGCTGACCTTAAAGTATTAGTAATAAAAATAAAATAATTTTAATTATGTAACGGATGGAATTCAAACTGGGGACCTCGAACATCGGAACATTTAAGTTCAAGAAAAAGACCAATGGTCTTTTTCTTAGTGACACTAAGGGATCAGTAAAAGAAAATAAAATTTGAATCTCGTTCCAAACTGATATTCGAACCTAGGACTTTTCAAAGCCAAAGCTTTTAAGTTTAAAATTGAAATTGTTCTGACTTTTTGTTAGTTATGCTACTGAATCAGTAGAATATTATGTTTCTAATATGAGAACTTGAAATTTATTGAGGGCGCCTGAGTGAAAATTTTAGCGAGTTTTAGCTGAAATTTTACTAGTAAATAATATATTTTCAGTTAGAAACGGTATCATTTCACTTAGAAAAAATAAAGATAAGTAAAACGCATCATTTTATCCTAACCCTAAGACCAAAATCGAAGCTAATTTTTTTCTAAGTCATTCACTCATCATTCTTTCACCACTCGGTTCTCCTTCTCTGTCAAAGCTAAGTAAACCAAACCCTAAAATCCTATCCCCCACTGTAATCAAACTTCACGTCGATCCCAACCAAGCCCGAAGCGATTTGGTTCTCTCTCTCTCTCTCTTCACTGCGATAAATTCGTTTCTGAAGGTGTCATTTATTTATTTTTAATTATTATGTTGCCAATTTATAGTGCCTATTTTCCTCATGCATGTTGTTTTGTTGCGGTTTAACTATAGAATGGGTTTTAAAATTCTTAGTTTTTTCTGTAATCTGTAATCTTGATTGAAGTTGAATTATTGTACTAGAGTTTTTAACTGAGAGTAGTTTTAAAAGTGCCTAATTCAAATCAGTTTTCTTTCCACTCTTTTTTTAGTTGCCATGTCACTGGACTTTGAATTTCGTGTACACTTTAACTGGAATTGATGGATACAATATCAATGCAGATTTGGGTTTTTCTCCTTTTCCCCATTTCTCGAAATTGCATTTAAAATTTTGCATGATGCTTTTAATTTTGGGCCTAACTTGTTCCATTTGATTAGCGCCTGATAAAGATACATATTCAATTTGGGTCAATTCATCAATCTTTTCCCTGTAATGTACTTGGTAGACTTAGTATAAATGCAATATCTCACATGCAAACCCTTCAACAACAATTCATCAATCCTTTCCCTTGTACAGCTCTCTGACATATTAATTAACAATCTCTCACAAAAGTTTATGGTGTAACAACTGTCTTCATTTGGTAATTCTTTTAAATCACTCACTTTCTTTCAGTTTCTATTATCATTGTGTTCTGAGTTTTACTTGTACTAACATGTTTTAAATATTGACATGCATGGTTTTACTTTCATTTTTGTTGCATAGACTCTTCTGGAATTAATTTTTTTGTTCTAATATATACTTTTGTTTGTTCTAATATGAAAATGAATTTTTGAAAAATGTGGATGTGGCATGTTTTGTTGGCTTGCTAAATGTGTACATGTAAGTTAGATCTGGCTTGGTGAATGTGTACATGTATGCTCTGTTGGCTTGTTGAATGTGTACATGTATGCTCTGTTGGGTTGCTGAATGCTTACATATATGCTCTGTTGGGTTGCTGAATGCGTACATATATTTAAGTGACTCTAAACAAATAAAATTTAGATTTATTTTGCAATTTATATTTTTTAATTTAAACCTAAAAGTTTGGAGTTATTTGTGCAATTTAAGTAAACTTATTAAACTAACAATATCTAACAAATGAACATGTAACAATACATATTATGGACAACACTTGAATATTCTGTAATAGATTGTCTGATGAGTATAGTGATGGGGTTGATGATTTCTTGGAGTTTGCCATTCTTAATTCTGAAAATAGAATGTAAATTAGATATCCTTGTACCACTTGTTGAAATATGGAGTTTTTGAGTCCTCAACAAGTGAGGCTACATCTATTTAAAAAAGGTTTTCTAGAAAAATATTTAGTTTGAAATTGGCACGGTGAGGTGGACCGGAAACCTACCTCTGTAAAATGCTAAGACCAGCCACAAAATCAGCGTTTTAGATGTCCGGATTATAGTTATGTAGATGACATGGTTCATGATGCTTTTAAGCATTGTAATAAAGATCCTAGTTCTTTTAAGAATGTGCTTGAAGATGCTGAAAAGCCCTTGTATCCGGGTTCAAAGCATTCAAAGTTATCAAGTCTAATGAAACTGTACAATATAAAAGGACTTTATGGTTGGTTTGATAATAGTTTGCCTGAGTCCATGTATGAGGCTAGAAAAATAATGAAGCTATTAGGCTTAGATTATGAGAAAATACATGCATGTCAAAATGATTGCATTCTTTATAGGAATGAGTTCGAGAATCTTAGTGAATGCCCAAGGTGTGGAGCATCTAGGTGGCAAATAAGAAAAGATGGATAAAAAAAAATTAGAAAGGGGGTCCCTAAAAAGGTGTTATGGTATTTTCCTATAATTCCTAGGTTGAAAATAATGTTTCAATCACCAAAATCTGCTGAGAAATTAACATGGCATGAAAATAAAAGAATTAGAGATGGCAAGCTTCGCCACCCAGCAGATTTACCAGCTTGGTAGTTAATTGACAAGAAATGGCATGATTTTGCCCAAGAGCCGAGAAATCTTCGGTTCGCTTTATCATATGATGGGATTAACCCATATAGCACACTTAGCACTACTTATAGTTGTTGTCCTGTTACATTGATAACATATAACCTTCCTCCGTGGATGTATATGAAGAGAAAGTTTATGATGTTGTCTCTACTGATATCTAGTCCTAAACAGCCTGGAAATGACATAAATGTATACCTAGCACCATTGATTGAGGACTTGAAAACACTATGGAATGTAGGCGTTGATGTGTTTGATGCTTATGGGAAACAAACTTTTAATTTACGAGATGTGTTGATGTGGACGATTAGTGACTTTCTAGCTTATGGAAACCTGTCTGGTTGTCTAGTTTGTGAGATAAGCACATGTGCATGTTGGCTACCGCATAGTCTGAAAATGTCATATATGGGTCATAGACTGTTTATTGAAAATTCTCCTAGGCCTTTGTTTGGTACAAAGATCTTAAACTTGGTGGCTGGCATTGACACCAAATTTGGGAAAAAGGTCCAAAAAAGGCGAAAATGGGGTGAGGTTGAGGGTCACAATAAGGGTAAAGGTGAGGTAATAGTAAGGGTAACAGTAAAGGTAAATGTGAGGGTGAGGGTGAGGTTGGGGGTGAGGGTGAGGGTGAATATTGGGAACATTTGTTAGTTCGCCATCAACTATGCATATTGAGAAAAATGTATGCAAGAGCATCTATGGCACATTACTTAATCAACCGGGGAAAACAAAAGATGGAATTAATGCTAGAAAAGATCTTACACGTCCAGAGCTTAGAGAAAAAATTAACAAAGCATTTATTGCATTAACTCCTGATGAACAAAACAAAGTCCTGCCCCACAGCCCCGTACACTTTAAGTAAGAACGAAAAAAAAAATGTTCTGTGAAACCTTGCAAAGTGTCAAAGTTCCTGATGGCTATTGTTCTAATTTTAAAAATATTGTTTCAATGGATGATTGTCGCCTTCACGGGCTTAAGTCTCATGATTGCCATACCTTGATGCAATAACTACTACCATTAGCAATTCATAATTGTTTACCTCAAAATGTCAGATCTGTCATAATCAGGTTGTGCCTCTTCTTTAATTCTTTGTGTTCTAAGGTAGTAGAGCCCAATTCTCTAGACCAATTGCAAAAAGAACTTACAATCACCTTATACAATTTAGAACAATCTTTCCTACTTGCCTTCTTCGATATAATGGTCCATTTAACAGTCCATCTAGTTGAAGAAGTTAGATTCTGTGGCCCGGTTTACCTTCAATCGATGTATCTATTTGAGAGATAAATGAACCTATAAAGGGTTATGTACGCAACCGATACCGTCCTGAAGGTTGCATTGCATAGTGCTATATTGCTGAGGAAGCACTTGAATTTTGTGATGAATACCTTTCAAATTGTAATTCAATCGGACTATATTGGTTGATGGCCCTACATTAGTGCAAGCGCACTGATGTGTTTTGGTGAACACCCCCTAGATTCAACCATAAATAGAGTATGTGACTGAAAATTTGAACCTCTTTTTCGTTAATTTTTTTTCAACTTTATTAATTATGTTGGTATAATTTTAGGGAGCATTTGACCTTATTGCAATCAACACACCCTCATCAATTAAAAAAGCCTTTATGATTGCCAACCGAGCACTCCCATACGTTTGCTGATTGGTTGAAACAAAAGGTTAGATTAACTTCATTAGATCTAATAAAAGTATCCAAGTAAAAGCACACAAACTTTTCTCTTTCAACTAATTATTGTGATTTTATTAATTGAACAATAGGTAACAACTGATAAAGCAAATAATGTAGTGGTTGACGAAAAAGTATGGTGGTTGGCAAACAAACCCCGCTCAAGCGTGGTTACATATGATGACTACTGTATTAATGTTTTTAATTTTGCTACGAGAGATCGGGACAGCAACCGCATAACACAAAATAGTGGCGTTTATGTGGTTGCTAACACTTTATAGATTTCAAGTTCGAAAGACAAAAATCCTCATTCTGAGGATATGCCTTTTTATGGGGTTGTCAGTGAAATTTGGCAGCTTGATTATCTGGTGGTTAAGAACGTACTTTTCAAGTGTGATTAGGTAGATGATAGAGGGGTTAATGTTGAGGCTACAAATATGACTGTTTCATTCTAGTTGGTCATGCAAAGCAAGTGTTTTATGTCAAAGATCAGTTAGATAATAGTAAATCAGTTCTTTGTTCAGTGAGCTCAAAATGTAATTATTCAAATGAGGCCTTGTGTGATGGAATCGATGAGTATGCTCCATTATCCAACAATTTTCCAGAATGTAAGTTAGGTTTGGGTGATGAGGAGTTTGTGTAAGATTAGTTGTTGATGTTTTTTCTTGTAAATATTGGTGTGGAAAATGAATAATCCAACTACTATGCCTTATTACCACTACTTCCCGTAAGTCACCAACTAATTTGTTTTTTATTATTTTATTATTATATTGGGATATTAGATCGGTATCTGGTGCACTCATCCACTTTTATGTATTTGTAGGTTTGTTAGAGACATGGCAAAAAAAGAGGAGCCAACATATGATCCAAATCTATAAGGAAGACCAAGACGAAACCTTATAAAGAAGAAAGACTTACAGAGAGGAGCTAATGACTAGACTGAGGTTATGTACAATTCCTGTGGAGTTCCAGTTGGAAAAAAGAGAAACGATCTGAGGAACTATATTGGGGTGATTGTACGGGAAAGAGTTCCAATTATATATGATGATTGGAGGAAAGTGCCACTAGACATCCAGGAGACGTTATGGACTCATTTTCAGGAAAAGTTTAAGTTGAGTCTTAAGGTGAAAACCCAAGTGTTCAAGTGGATGGGAATTGCATTAAGTGGCTTTGGATGTAAGTTGGCCAATGAATTTATTCTGCCCAATGCAAACAACTTGAGTTCACTGAAAAAGCCTTCTCTTGAGTATAAAAGCATTAGAAAAGAGGATTGGAAGAGCTTTGTTGATAAGATTTTATCCGAAGACTTTCAGGTATGTTTAAAATTTTGTTAGTTAGATAATATTATTGAGTTCCTGTAACCATTTTAATCAATATCAGCTTTGTACAGGAAAAAAGTAAGGCAGCAAAGGAAAAAAAGAGCAAAGAATATGTACAATCATCACTTGGGCAGCAAAGTATAATAACCACTCTATACAAACTTATGACATTTTCAATACAAATAATAGGATGATTCGTAGCAGTTTTCAATTCAATTTTTGTTGAATTATTACAGCAGTTGGACCTCGGAGTTACTAAGCGCGAGATTGATCGCAGTGAAGCCTGGTTCTTAGCTCACAGGAGAAAAGATGGAACTTATACAGCTGAAGTGCAGCAAGTGGCTGAGAGAATTATAAGTTTCCACCACCACTGAAAATTACCAATGCAAATAGTTTGAAATTGAAAGCTGCCTGAATTATTTTATAATCTAAGATCATGTAAATTAACATATTAGGTTGCTTTGTTTATTTCGAAAAATGCTAATAATGCGATGTATGCATACACTGTCATTATTTAACTTATTTATTTTTTTATTCCTAATTTTGATCAAATATTTTTGTATTTATTTTGTAGATTGAGCCAAGAAGTCAAGTTGAGCAGGGAACGTTCCAATCCCAAGGATCGAATGATATCCTAGGTGAAGCACTTCAAAAAAAGCCTAATAGAAGTTGGGTGCAAGGATTGGGTCAATTCATCACCCCATCCATGTATTTCAATGTTCCTAACCCCACAGAGTTGGCGCGAGAACGAATAATGTATCAGGAGAGTTTTCAGTTTATGCAAGCTCAATTAGATCAAATGAATACAAGGATAAACGCCTGCAACAACACTGAAGTTGGCAGTTCCAATTTTCCTAACTCCAAAGGTGGTTGCAGTGTTAAGATGGAGATAGATCGTCGATTACCCAGCAAAGTTACTCCAAAGTCAGTGACTAACAACCCCAAAGCAACTCCAAAGATAGTGACCAACAACCCCAAAGCTACCCTCAAGTCGGTGACCAAAGTTACTCTAAAGTCAGTGACCAATGACCCCACTGTTTGTCCAAAACTTGACAAAAATATCAACACACCTCCCCTGCCATCCCCTGCACAGAATCCACCCCCAGTAGATTGTGAAGCCACTTAAAAAATCACCCCAAGAAGATCTTCAAGACTAACTCCTTTAAAGAGAAAAGTGGATGGCCGAAAGTCTCCTACAAATGTTGTGGTATATCTGTATGAACATAAATGAACAACAAAGGAACCCGTTGTTGTAAAACAAGTGACAGCAAGGAAATTGGTTCTGAGAATGAATACCCGTAGAGCTGTGAAAGCAAGAAAAGAGAACAAAAGTTCACAAATGAACATCTTTTCTTTGATGATTGAGAGCTCCCCGCCACAGACGATTATGATTGCCCGTGATTTAAAGACTTTTGGTGTCTATTGGGAGAGTAGATTGGACAAGCAGATTAATGAAGTCATTGAGTTTACAGAGCTCTCAAATTCTGTTTTGGAGATATGGATCAAGTAAGAAATAAAAAACTTGATTTATGTTTTTAATATGTTTTCTGATTTTGCAAATTGTCATTAATTTATTTCTTATATTCATGTCATGAAAGTTTCTTTTTTTAATAAACACTAGTATTAAGAGATGGATAATGGTATTGGTGTTATTCCAATTCAATTTGATGCATAGCTAGGTTACAATCAAGTCAAGCAAACTACCCAAATAGGTGTTCCTATATTTTAGACCTTTTGAATAAGATTCAAATAGCCCAGATAATTGTCTTCCCATATAACCCAGGGTATAGTTTATTTATTTTTTGTCTATTTTATTTTTTAACATAAATTATTTAAATTTATCTTGTAATCTATTTTTTTTTTTTACTTGTTTGTTTAGTGGCCATTGGGTGCTAGTAGCAATTGATATGGTGAGGCGAAAAATTTATTATCTTGATCCATTAGGTGATAATCATGATGATGAGTTGAAGCAAATGGTGAATGAGTAAGTTTAATTAGTTTACTTAATTCTTTGTTAATTTTTTATGTTGTAGATTAATTTGTTGCATCTGGGGATAACAATGCATCAAGTGAAGAGTAATAAAAAGAAGGTTGTGCAGTGGGTCTCTGTGAAGGTATTAATGAAACAAAGTTATGATTTCCATTGTTACTTCATTAGTATATTTGAAACTAAGTTTTTTTTTTAGTGTCTGAAACAACTTGGAACCTTTGAATGTGGTTACTATGTGATGAAGTACATCCAGGATATTGTTTGCGATTTGTGCATTCTTGAAAACAATGTGAGTTTCTCCAGAACTTGTTTAATATTTTTTTGAAGAATGCATTGTGAAATGAATTTTCTTAAGTGAACTGTGAAGATGGTTAATGGGTGAACAGGTTGCTGCTTTATGCTTGAAACTAGCAATATAATCATATCTTGTGCTAGGGATGAGAGGAAGTGTTGTGTATGTTTAGGATAATCACATACACTTTATTTGCCATATTTATTATAGGTAAAAACTATAACGCTATATATATTTTACTGAATGCATTCAACATATTTGGAACAATTGATGCCAATTTTTAGTGTGTTCTACTATATATTTAAAGCACTTTAGTGTAAACCAAAATGACTGGAGTTGTTGCATGTACAAATAGAATGCATATAAATCTCAGTGTTCAGTGTTAAAGTATTATTGAGCAATGATTGGAGCTGTTGCATGTACAAATAGAAGGCATATAAATCCCAGTGCTGAGTGTTAGAAGTAATATTGAGTAAAGCAAAATAATATATTATAAATTATCAGCATCTTAGACAGCTTTGGTAACCGTTGTTTGCTATAGTGATAAAATTTATTTGCATGTTCTTCAGTTTTGATGTTAATCGTAACAAACTTAAAAATATATTTTTTTATTGTGTTGTTTTATTTTAGGACAGATTTTAAAATATATGAATACATTTTGTTGCTTTATTTTTGAAGTTCAAGGGCTGTGATGAGTACACTATAGATGATCTTTCGCAACTTCGCGATTAGTGGGCCATGTATGTTGCAAAGTTACTTGTAGCATACAATAATGAGGTAAATTATATTGTTGCTTGTAAATATCAAAGAATTGCTTTTTGTAGCATAGTAGCTAATTGATTCTATATACTGCACTTATAGGTGGGAAAGACGAAGGGAAAGGCAAATGTTAAAGAGTAGATGTACTGATTGTTTCCTACAAACTGTCATTATGTGTTCATGTAAATATTTGACATGTTTTCAAACAATATTTTAGATATTTGTATTACTATTTTATTTTATACATATTTAAATGTTAGTAGGAATGTTATATACTTATATTTAATTATTCAAATTCGTACTTTAGTTTAATTTGAATAGATTTTCTTTGAATACCATTATTTGATTGGCAAAACTAAAAGAACAATGAAAATAATAGAGTAACAACAATAATGCCAGCATCTTTTCTTTGAAGCCATTGACGCTAAAAAATGTTTCAGCGTTATAATATTAGTGATGTTATAGTATTACAAATTGCTGACATTGAAGTATTAGTATCCGTTCATTCTATCATGTCATCTCCCAAGTGTAAAACAAACTATTGACATGTAATAATTGTTAGTAAATTCTATCACTATAGTGTCATAATATTTGTGATACTATGGTGAAAGTAACTTTTAACAAGCGATCATTATCAGTAACTACTAATACCATAGTGTCATAAATCTGGTAATACTATAGTAATAGTAATCACTGACACCACTTACAAGTGTCACTATTTTTCTGACTCACAGATTACTGACACAATTAACAAGTGTCAATAAAAGTAATTTCCGACATTATTCTAAAGTCAGTAAAGACTATTTTTCTAGTAGTGTATGTAGCCCAAACTATTATTTGCACTCTTTCAAAGCAAATAAAGCACATTATTGTTTGGTAGACCATAGCAATAGTATCATAGCATTAGCATGCAACAATGGAGTCCAGAAAGTTGAAGCGTTGATGTTTACCTCGAAGGCAGTGCAATATGTTTTGACTTTGATGTTTGTCTCGAAGTCAATGCAATATGTTTTGATAGAATAGTTATTATAAGCAATTGACGTTTATTATTTTTCATATGATGGTAATGGTAAGTTATGATTGAGAAAATCCATCATATAAACTAGCTCAAATTTGGATATAGCATACTGAGATGTTTTGTTATGTTTTCTTTTTATGTGACGATTTTGGTCAAGGTTCAATTAGAGCAACAAGGTTCTGCTTCCTCTTCTTCATTCTTTTAGTTGATGAAAATTAGGTGGCATTTGTCAAAAGATCGCCACGTAATATTGAACCAATTGCTAGATAGAGGAATCATGAAGTGTTGAGGAGATAAAATTATTAATCATGATTGTCATTTTGTTTTAGATATGTAACTTTAGTAGCTTTATAGTATTTGACTACTTGTTATTTTTATGTTTTGTTAATTTTAATATGACTTATTGAAATGTTGTTAATTATGCTTGTTAGTTGATATTTGCTTTTGTTCTGCATTGATATGGGCTTGGATTTGAGATTTTGGAAATGTAGTTGGTTTTTTGCAAAAAAATTTGGATTAAACTGTTCTAACCCGAATTTAACTCGAACTGAAGTTTAAACTTGAATTATCAAATTGATCCAATCTGAATTGATTCAATTTAATTCAGGTTCATGTTTCAAATTAAGTTCAATTCTCCATCCCAATCAAGTTGTAACCTAAAAATAAACTCGAACAACCCAAACTGAAATCCCATTTGCCTACTCTTACCAAAAACTAAGTTATATGCAATACCTAAAGATGACAACATTATGTATCAAAAAAAAAGAAAAAAGATGTCAATATACCTCTGGGGATTCATATTCATGGGCCTCTAAACAATTTGGGTCAAATATGAGTTTTTGAAAAGATTCAAATTTAAAAACGGATTCATTTTGGGGTTAAGCCCAAGCCGGCAAGTAAGGCTGCACATTTGGTTCGAATTTTACCAAATTAAACTCAGTTCGATACGGTTTTGGTTAACAAGTAAAATCCAAATAGTTTGTATTTTCATGAATCAATGATTTGCGTTCGATTTGGTTTGAAAACAAAGTCGAGTGCACAAACCGATTGCTTCATGCAATTTTAATTAAGAAAAAAAAAAGAATAACCGGCCTAAAACTAAATGGATAACAAAGATCCCTGAAGTCTAAAAATCTAAATCTCTAATTTCTCTAAGCACAGCAGCAACGCTCTCTCTCTCTCTCTCACGCCAACTCTCACTCTCATTGTCACTCTCTCCGGCTCCGGTCAACATCTTACTCTTAGGGTCTCTCACCGTCTCACCCTCCGGTCTTGGCGTCTCACTCTCTTTGTCTCACTGTTGTGACTCACGCATCATCCAACCGTTGGCAATCGTGATTCAATTAGATCACGACAAAAGGTATACGACGGATCGTGATCGTAATTTGGCCACCTAGTCGCCAAGAGCCAGTTGTTGCCGTTGCGGCCTCGTTCAGCCATTGCTATCGTGCCGAAGAGTTGAAAACTGTGAGTTGTTCACTTCGTTTTTCTATTTTTATATTTATTTGACAGTGCTTTAAGAATGACTATAACATAATATAACGCTTTTTCGTCTTCACTCTCTGTACAACCTAGAACAAACACAAATGAAGAGGATTAATCCACAACTACTCAGAAATTACAAATTCAAGCATTGATGGGAGAGATGAGAAGGATGATGAGGGCTGAATTAGAGCTCATCCACGAGCATTTGGATCGGGTGGAGAACACACATACAGGGCAGCCACAACCCGTTCCCCAAGCACATAGGAGAGAAAGAGCCGCAGTTAGAGGAGAGATTGATGACTATTATAGGGATGAGTATGATGAAGGAGAGGACTCAGTGGGTAGCTATATGAGAGATGGACAAGGTAGGAGAGTTAGGAATAGAGATGATGGATTGAGTGGCATGAAGATGAAGATTCCATTTTTTCGAGGAAAATCCGACCCAGAAGCATACCTTGAATGGGAGAAGAAAATGGAGTTCATATTTGACTGCCACAATTATTCAAAGGCAAAAAAAGTAAAATTGGTTGTGATTGTGTTTTCTGACTATGCTATTACTTGGTGGGATCAGCTTGTTTTAAGCAGGAGGTGAAATAGGGAACGTCCAATTCAGACATGGGATGAAATGAAATCATTGATGAGAAAGTGTTTTGTACCCAACCACTATTATCGAGACTTGTACCAAAAATTACAATGTCTTATATGGGGGTAGTCAAAGCGTTGAGGATTATTATAAAGAAATGGAGATTGTCATGATTAGAGCAAATGTGGAGGAGGATAGAGAAGCTACCATGGCACGCACGATTCTTAAATAGACTTAATCAGGAGATTGCAAATAAGGTTAAGTTGCAACATTATGTAGAGATTGAGGAAATAGTCCACAAAGCCATCAAGATTGAGCAGCAACTTAAGAGGAGGGGCAACACTCGTGCAGCCCCACACTTGAGTTCCACTCCTTGGAAGCCGAGCTATGTGAAATGAGACGAGAGGCCACAAGCATCTACTACACCTAAGCTAAGATCCGAGCCCTCCAAGCACAATACACAAGGCGTAACTCCTACTATTAAGAATCGTTACATTAAGTGTTTTAAATGTCAAGGAAGGGGGGCATATCGCAAGTGAATGTGTGAATAAAAGAGTTATGGTATTGTGGGACAATGGTGAGATTGTAATTAAAGATGAGACAGAAGAGAATGAGATAACACCATTAGAGGATGTCGAAGATGAAGAGTATATAGCCCCTGGGGAATTGACTTTAGTAGCGAGGAGAGCTTTGAGTGTGCAAGTAAAGGAAGATGAAGCAGCGCAACGGGAAAACATTTTCCATACTAGGTGTTATGTTCAAGACAAAGTATGTAGTATGATTATTGATGGAGGAAGTTGTACTAATGTTGTTAGTACTATCATGGTAAAGAAGTTAGGGCTTTCGACACTTCAACACCCATGGCCATACAAACTACAGTTGGTAAATGATAGTGGAGAGGTGGAAGTGAACAAGCAGGTACTAGTGACTTTTCAGATTGGCAGTTCGACAGACGTCTGAAACATAATGGCTTCACTAACAAATATTCATTTGTATTTAATCAATGCAACATCACTCTTGTTCCATTGATACCAAAGCAGGTTTATGGAGACTAAGTGAGCCTACAGAGAGAGAGTGAGGAAAAGAAAATGAGAGAAAAAGAGAGTGAAATTCAAAAAGAGGCCGAGGAAAATGTGAGAGAAAAACTAAAGAAAAACTGCTTTTAAAACAAAATATGGTTTTTATGAATGGTTAGTCATGCCTTTTGGTCGAACTAATGCCCTGAGCACTTTTATGAGACTTATGAATCATGTCTTGCGAGCTTTTATTAGCAAGTTTGTTGTTGTTTATTTTGATGTATCCTCATTTATAGCAAAAACATAAACGATCATGTAGTACATTTGAAATCTATTTTAGATGTGCTTAGAAAAGAAAAGTTGTTTGCTAACCTGAAGAAGTGTAAACTACCCTACTTACGATAAGGAGTTGTATGCGTGGGTTCGAGCATTAGAAACGTGGCAGCACTACCTATGGCCTAAGGAGTTCGTAATTCACACCGATCATGAGTCCTTGAAACACCTTAAAGGCCAACACAAGCTGAACAAGAGGCATGCTCGATGGGTAGAATTCATTGAGACATTTCCATATGTAATTCATTACAAGCTAGGTAAGAAAACATTGTTACAGATGCGCTTTCCCACAGGTGTCTTAATTTCAACACTTAATGCTAAACTACTTAGTTTTGAACATATTAAGGAATTGTATGCTGATGATCATGATTTTAGTGTTGAATAACAAGCTTGTGAAAAGACCGTAATCGGTAAATACTTTAGGCATGATGGCTATTTATTTTGGGAGAATAAACTGTGTGTGTCTAACTGTTCTTTGAGAGATTTGTTAGTGAGAGAATCCCATGAAGGAGGGTTAATGGGGCATTTTGGAGATGTAAAGACTCTAGCAGTTTTACAGGAACACTTCTATTGGCCACATATGAAACGAGATGTTGAAAGACTTTATGGTAGATGTGTCACTTGTAGGCAAGCCAAATCGAAAGTGCAACCTTATGGCTTATACACCCCTTTGCCAATACCTAGTCCACCTTAAACTGATATTTCGATGGATTTTGTACTAGGTTTACCGAGATCTAGACAAGGGAAAGACTCAATTTTTGTGGTTGTAGATAGATTTTCAAAGATGGTACATTTTATTCCATGTCACAAAACGGATGATGCTTCTAATGTTGCTGACCTATTCTTTAGGGAGATTGTGAGGTTGCACGGTATGCCTAGGACAATTGTTTCTGATAGGGATGCTAAGTTTTTAAGTTACTTTTGGAAAACGCTATGGGCTAAGTTAGGAACTAAATTGTTGTTTTCAACTACTTGTCACCCTCAAACTGATGGTCAAACAGAAGTTGTGAATAGAACTTTATCTACTCTGTTGCGAGCTATCATTAAAAAGAACATCAAAGCTTGGGAAGATTGTTTACCACTTGTTGAGTTTGCTTATAATCGTTCCGTTCATTCTGCTACTAAGTATTCACCGTTTGAAATTTTTTATGGTTTTAATCATTGAACCCCATTGGATTTAACTCCATTACCTGTTTCTTACCATGTTAACTTAGATGGCAAGAAAAAGGCTGAAATTGTTAAACATATACATGAGAAGGCGAAGTTCAACATTGAGCGGAGAACTGAGCAATATGCTAAACAAGCCAATAAAGGGCGACATAAGCTAGTCTTTTAACTTGGTGATTGGGTGTGGTTACAAATGCGCAAGGAACGATTTCCGAAATAAAAGAAATCTAAGTTATTACCTCGAGGGGATGGCCTAATCCAAGTTTTGGAACGTATCAATGACAATGCATACAAACTGGATTTGCCTGGTGAGTACAATGTAAGTGCTACTTTTATTGTTTCTAATTTGAGTCCTTTTGATGTAGGTGATGATTTGAGGACAAATACTCTTCCAAAGGAGGGGAATGATGAGATTAAGGATAAAACTATCACAAGCACATGGGATGAGGCATATTCAGATCCTATTCAAGTTCTCGTCGGACCTGTTACAAAAGCTCTAGCAAAGAAATTCAAAGAAGCACTTAATGGATTGATTCAAGCAACTTAGGCTCAATCAAATTCGTGGAGGCCCATTGAAAGAATCGCACATGATAAATGCATGATTCAGGCTCTTGAAGTTTCCAAATACTCACTTCCATGAAATAGGGAGTTGGCTTAAAACATTATGGTGGGAAAATATATTATTTTCCTCTTTTAGATACTTTCTCATTTCTTAAGGAGGCTATTAGGGAATCAAATCAGTTATTTCTATTTTAATCGCCTAATTTACATTGAATTGATGTAAGGTATTTAAGACAATTAGGATCCTGATTTAGTTTAAATTCTTTCATATTTACTTAGATTAGGATTCTGATTTGATTTAGATTCTTTCCTATTAGGGAAGATTTAGATTTAGATTTGATTTTTTTGTTAGGATTTATTTCCAAAAATTCTTGTAACCAACTCTATATAAAGTACTCATATTCAATAAACAGAAAAAGAAGTTTTTTTATGCACTTGGTGAGAAAATTAATTCTCTTTGGTTCTTTACGAATTCTTTGAACTTATCGGATTTCTATGGCGTTCAAATTCTTGACTTATCAATCAGATCATCCATAATTGATTGTGGCGTCTTCACATACCAAGGTTCGTGCTTTCAATAAGCATTGGATCGAGATTCCATTCCATTCCTAGTTTCGATTCGATCTTGGGAAATAAATTGATTAAGGTCGCTTCAGTTCTTGACGGGGTTCGTATCAGCTAGTTTGATTCAAGTTGGTTGATATGTACTTTTTAACAAAAGGTTTTATGCTGAATTCCAAACTGAAAATTTTAGAGCCGAAGCAAATTTTAGAGCCGAAACAGTTCAGGTCGAGTCAAAAGTCTAGTCGGCTTTTGTTCATATTATTTGGAATCAATCGGTTTCGGTTTGGTTGATCTTTCTTTACATTCTTCCCATATCATTGGGTTTGTGAAACATTATGATAATGATTGATTGCTTTATATTGTTCTAGTGTGTAAAACATTTTCATTTACCTGTTGGACATTTAACAAATAATTATTGTTTATTTCTTTGGACATTTATTAGATCTTATTTCAATGAACATGGCTATGATACAGGGACTCAAAGTCCCTGTATCATAGAGGGGGTCAATTTGTTGACCCTAGATGACAGCCAAACAACTTTTATAACTGGCAGCAACTGGTTGGAAAACCAGTTGCTGCCATTAATATGTATTTTTAATTAAAATAAAAAATAAAAATCTTTATTAAATAAATAATATTTTAAAAATAACAATAATAATAAGAAAAAAACAAGTAAAGTGAAAATAGAAAATTTTTTTATTATAAATATTTTGAAAAATAAAATAAAATGGGTGTTAACAAAAAGACAAAAATTTAATTTATTTTTTATTAAACTTGTCTTATATTTAACATTTTAAGTTTCATGTTTAATGTTCAATGTTTCATTTAATTATTTTCTAAATATTCCAATATTGTTTTTTGCCTCTGTTTCAAATTTATGTTTATGTTTCATGTTGTAAGTTAAAAGTTTCATGTTTGATGTTTTATATTCACTGTTACAGTAGTACTCATATTTTATGTTCAGTATTGCATATTTTAAGTAACGTGTTTCATGTCTATTATTATATGTTTCATGTAATTATTTTTCAAATAGCCCGAAATTTTTCTTTTTTGCCCCCGTTTCATGTATACGTTCATGTTTTATGTTGCAAGTTCAAAGTTTCATGTTTGATGTTTAATGTTCACTGTTACCGAGTTACTCATATTTTATGCTCGTTGTTGCATATTTTAAGTAAGTGTTTCATGTTTGTTGTTTGATGTTCCATGTAATTATTTTTCAAATACCCCAAAATTTTTCTCTTTTGCCCCCGTTTCATGTTTACGTTCCACGTTTCATGTTTGTTGTTCTACGTTTCATGTTTGCGGTTCTACGTTTCATGTTTGATGTTGAGTGTTCACTGTTATCGAGGTACTCATATTTTATGTTCGTTGTTGCATATTTTAAGTAAGATGTTTCATGTTTGTTGTTTGATGTTCCATGTAATAATTTTTGAAGTACCCCAAAATTTTTCTTTTTTGCCCCCGTTTCATGTTTACGTTCCATGTTTCATGTTTGTTGTTCTACGTTTCATGTTTGCGGTTCTACGTTTCATGTTTGATGTTGAGTGTTCACTGTTATCGAGGTACTCATATTTTATGTTCGTTGTTGCATATTTTAAGTAAGATGTTTCATGTTTGTTGTTTGATGTTCCATGTAATAATTTTTCAAATACCCCAACATTTTTCTTTTTTGCCCCCGTTTCATTTTTACATTCCACGTTTCAAGTTTGTTGTTCTCCATTTCATGTTTGATGTTGTGTGTTCACTGTTACCGAGATACTCATATTTAATGTTCGTTGTTGCATATTTTAAGTAGGATGTTTCATGTTTGTTGTTTGATGTTCCATGTAATAATTTTTCTAATACCCCGAAATTTTTCTTTTTTGCCCATGTTTCATGTTTACGTTCCACGTTTCATGTTTCCTGTTCTACGTTTCATGTTTGCGGTTCTACGTTTCATGTTTGATGTTGAGTGTTCACTGGTATCGAGGTACTCATATTTTATATTCGCTGATGCATATTTTAAGTAAGATGTTTCATGTTTGTTGTTTGATGTTCCATGTAATAATTTTTCAAATACCCCAACATTTTTCTTTTTTACCTCTATTTCATGTTTACGTTCCACATTTCATGTTTGTTGTTCTACATTTTATGTTTGATGTTGTGTGTTCACTGTTACCGAGGTACTCATATTGTATCTTCATTGTTGCATATTTTATTTTCATTGTTGCATATTTTAAGTGATTTGTTTCATGTTTGTTGTGTAATGTTTCATGTACTGATTTTCCAAATACCCTGAAATTTTTCTTTTTTGCCCTTGTTTCATGTTTACGTTCTATGTTTCATGTTTGTTGTTTTATGTTTCATGTTTGTTGTTCTATGTTTTATGTTTCATGTTCGCTGTTATGGCGGTAATCATATTTTATGTTCGTTGTTGCATATTTTAAGTGATCTGTTTCATATTCGTTGTTCAATGTTTCATGTAATTATTTTAAATACCTCAAAATTTTTCTATTTATTAAAGAAAAGTATGATTGAATATATAAATATTTGGTTTTCGGTTGTTAATTATTATATTAATAATCCTAATTGTTTTAATTTTTTTAATTATTATTGAAATTCTAATTAAGCAATGTATGCCTTCAATTTGTTGATTAAGGCTTCAAAAAGTACTAAACACAATGAATGGCTTTCAACTAAGTTGTAGTGGAAATTGAAATTTTTCACATTTGAGTGAAATTTGTGAAAGTGAACCATGAACGTGAAGAAATGAGTGGGCTAAAGCAATATATGACTTAACTATTAAGTTTGAAAAAAAGGCAAAAATGAGTAAAATACTAATGGTTGCAGTAAGTGGCCTCGCAAATAAATTTGGAAGAGCTCTTATATTCTGCCAACGTTTTTTATAGCCAAAATCTCCACTATAAATAACCTTGCAACCATTTTTAATTCTATTAATTCCCATACAAATTTATAGGCTTATTTTTCCATCCGCTTTCTCAGCAACCAAACAAACTTGTACTCATCATCAAAACCAATATAAACCCCAAAAACGGAAAACATTAGGGTCCGTTTGGTATTGTTTCTGAATTAGTATTTTTTAAAAACAAAATTAAAAATGAAAATGTTGTTTTGCAGTTGTTGTATTTTGAATCTAAGTACGTGTTTGGTAATACCATTTTCAAAAATAATTTTTACTAAATATTTAAGTCATACTTATAATTAAAGATTAATTGTTTAACTAATACATACACAACCATACCATAAATAATTTAAACAAAATAATTATAAAAAAACTAAATGATAATAAAATTTAATCATTAGCATTAATTGAAAAAAAGTTTCATATTATCTTTATTTTTATACTATAATTAAAATATTACAATATCTATTATTTAAATAAAATAATTATAAAAATTACATGATGGGCATCATACATTAAGTGTGTAATCATGTTGCACAGAAATTACAATTTTATCTCTTATACCATTCATCTCTATAATTTAGATTTCATATCAAATCATTCATAAAAAAGAATTAAAATAGAATAATAGTTTAATTTACATTGATCAATGATCGATCATAGAACCGTTGAAACTACATTTGGGATTCAGGTGCTTTGTCGAATGCAATAACTACCTATTAAAGCTAGGATGGTTGATATTTATCTACCATTGCACTATTTTTTAGAATCATCAACCGTCATTCATCCAAATTCTTTCCAACCCAAGTGAATTAATGCATTTATCTCTTATTCTCGATAACAAGACTTTCCAAATTGTCATTGCCAATATATTAATTGTTTCTCATTATGATATAAGAAAACAAACGAATCATATGAGCTAACAAACAAATATCAATTTCTTTAATGATGGCTTCACTGATATTGCAGGCAAAAACATTACAGCTATTCCAACTCACTACAAGAAAAAATGAGATTTAACGTGTAATGTACGTTGTTAAACACTTTCAACAACAAGCAATCGCATGTTGTCTTTAAGGCTATCTGTTTTAACAACATATAAACCACATTGTTGAAAGTTATTTGCCTGTTGCTTAAAAGTTTTTAACCGCATGTTGTAAATGTTGTCTTCTATAACATGCAGATGCATGTTGTGAATTAGTTTTTTTAAGTAATTTAATATTTTTAACATAATATATTTTTAAATTAATTTGGAAGCTCTCAAACAAATGCATAAAATACAAACTAAAAAACATGAAACATATAATTAAAAAGAAATCCACTTTATTAATTGAATAACATTATAGTATTATATATATATATACAAAATAAACAAAATGTCAACAACTTGATCTAAACTCTTCAGAAGTTCAAGCTCTGTTGTGTGGTGTCCTCAGAATAACATAAAGAAGTATGCTGCAAAATTAAAATAAATAAAATAAGAACTAAAAATAAAATGTTAAAGATCTATAAAAAGAAAAAAAAAGATCAAAAGCAAACGTGCGAACTATTGGAAATCACGTTGAAAATGTTAAATAATAATAATATAAAAAAAGTTTCTCAATATTCACCAAGTTCATACTTGCAATCGGAAGGTCATGTGCATAATTCTTTCATCCTTAGGCTAGCTCTTCCTAACACATGAGTTTCTCTAAATTCCGTTTATTATTTTGTCTGTCTACATAATTTTCTCAAGGACGAGTAGTGTATAATTCCAATTGGGTATAATTTTTAATTTCGTAAAAGAAAACGAATGAAAATAAAGTTTAATAGAATCTTCATAATAATACCTTAAAATAAATATAAAAAACAAGGGAAGAGCCAATTTAATAGAATTCACTCTATCTTCATGAAACAACTGAAATGAATGCATACTCAGTCCATTATATCAACTAGAAATGATATTTACTGCATCATGGGCACTACCAGCATGGCATGTTACATCAAAAGCAAGCAAACTTATCATTAGCATGCTCTCTTCTTTAATTGGGTAAGAAAATGATATTTGGATACAAAGTTTATTGAAGGATAAAAAAGCATGAGTGCAAGCCCTTGTGTGTATGAAATAGTACCCAGAAAAATGCTGAAATAAAAAAATAAGGTGAAAATTACATATCACCTGGATATTGCAATATCAACATGCTTTTGAGCAAATGTTAGAGCAGTGAGAACCTCAAGTTTTTCCATTAATTAATTAAGGAAAATATAGGAGTGCAAAAGATGACAGCATATGTACAAATTGTAATGTTTTACCAAATCATTACATTGTAAGACTGCAAACTTGAAAGTTTTCTATTGAAGAGACACGGACATGCTGCACATGATGCACAATCTCTGCCTGAAATTACCATGAATGGTTCCAGAAAAGAAACCTCAAACTATGGTTAAGGTTTTAGCTACTGTTCAGACCACAGACCTACAATAATTAGTATCTAATGCTTCCCCCAAAAAAACTAAGTACCAAAAAATGCTGCATACTCTGAATCAAAGTTTGCTTCTATTTCTCTATATTTGCCGTTGAAAATCTTAATTATAATACTTGTACCGTCAACATCTACTCAATAAAGAACAATAAAGAAGTAAAAACAAAGAACCCATCACTTTCCAAATCCAAAAATTTTTCTCTCACTTTCTCGCCAACCAAACAACCCTTTTCTTTCTCTCAAAACCTCGTCTTCCCACTCAAACTCACTCAATTTCAACTCAAATTCCACCAAAATTTACCTTTAAGTTGAAGATGAGGCAGCTAATTTGTCGTCTTTCTCGCGTCGTTGACTCCTCGTAGTACAGTCTCCGTGCTCGAACTTGAAGACAGTAGCAGCAACTCGAACTTGAATAACATCGGCAGCAGCAGCTCGAACTTGAATAACATCGGCAGCAGCAGCTCGAAAATCCCTAATTTGAAAACATGGCTATAGCATTTTGTCAACAAAAAAAAATTAACCTATTATCTTAAAAGATGACAAATAGTTCTATAGTTCTTTGTGGCATTTTGTCAAATATTATGTAAGCATTATATTTCTACACTATATCATTAACAAATCGTTTTCCCCTAATATAACAAATTACAGATCTAAATCACTTTAACAAATACAAGGCTAAATTTAAAGTTGAGTAACCTTGATGAGAAGAGTGAAAGTCGGAGCCGGGAGCTAGAGCGAAAGTGAGAGCAAGTTCGGGCGTGAGTGTGAGTTCGAAGAAAGGCCAAGACCAACAGCAACAACAACGGCGAGAATGGGAGCCTGAGTGTGAGCAAGAGCGGGAGCGGGAGCGGGAGTGTGAGCCGGAGTGGAAGAGTCACCAAGAACGAGACCGTGACAGTGTGGGGAACAACAAAGATCTACTCAATGTTCGGGGGGGAGAAAGGAGAAAGAGAGGGAGAAAGGGAGGGAGAAAGAGAGGAGAAAGAGAGGGAGGGAGGAAAAAATGTTTTTGATTCAACTGGTTACCTTATTTTTTTCCTGTTTTTATTCATTTTTCTCTTTTTTTAAAAAATTAAAACCACAACCGTTGGATTCAAACAAACTAAATCCAACGGCTCAAGTTTGGCCCCTACACCATATAGGGATTTTATGATTTTATGCGCTACATGGTAGTCGTGACCTATTTCAATTGATGTTTGCTTGAATAGGTGAAGTTTTGACCACGAAAGAATTGCAGCCGCAAATCTATGACGGACTTGCATTGAATCGTGGAATTTCCACAGCTCCTTTAGTTTTACGTTTTTTTGGCCCCCTTAAATAGTGGTGGTTGTAACCGGAATTAGTAACCCTATCCGAAATAACAAACCGACTCAAATTTAGAGACATAAACTTAGTTGTAACCCAAACCGCATTTGAACCCAAATTAACAACCCATATCGGAACTGAATTTGAAACCGAACCGAACGGAAAAAATTTTTCAACCTGTTTGAGTTGAAATCTTAAACCCGAATGGACCTGAACTGAAAACCCTAAAACCAAACTGAATAATTTTTAAAGAAATGGCAACTTCTGTTACAACTCCAAAGCTCACAACAACCTTCTATAACAGACTACCAATTACAGTCCCACTCTCTTCTCACTTTCTTTCGCTACAAAATACCCTAACTCCATTCTCTCACAATTGCTGCTCGCTTCTTAATTTTCAATGCCAACGCCGCCACGTTGCGGCTCGAGCCAAGTCTGATAATGGAGCTGAGCTGCCGAGCCACTACGACTTTGACCTCTTCACTATTGGTGCCGGCAGCGGTGGCGTCCGCGCCTCCCGTTTTGCCGCCAATTTTGGCGCTTCTGTGGCCATTTGTGAACTTCCATTTTCCACCATTTCTTCTGAAACCACGGGCGGCGTTGGCGGCACGTAAGTTTCTAAAACTACTGAACTGCCATTGGATGAAATTGTTATGAGCTTGCATATGTTTTTTTATTATGTTTTATATTTACAGGTGTGTACTTCGTGGATGTGTGCCAAAGAAGCTTTTGGTGTACGCGTCAAAATTTTCTCATGAATTCGATGAGAGTAATGGTTTTGGATGGAAATATGGGACGGAACCGCAGCATGATTGGAGCACTTTGATTGCTAACAAAAATGCTGAGTTGCAGCGCCTTACCGGTATCTACAAGAACATTCTAATCAATGCTGGCATTACCTTAATTGAAGGTCGTGGAAAGGTGGGATTATGAGCGAGTCATGGTTTAATTTTTGTTTAGATTACTTTATGCCTTGTGTACTGCGTGACGTACATTTGTATTTTTTTATTTTTTTGCTTTTTTTAATTGCATTGATGAAAATTGTGTAGATTGTGGACCCACACACTGTTGATGTGGATGGGAAACTGTATTCATCTAGGCACATACTGATTTCGGTTGGGGGACGGCCCTTCATTCCTGACATTCCTGGCAGTGAATATGCAATAGATTCTGATGCTGCCCTTGATTTGCCCTCGAAGCCTGAGAAAATTGCAATTGTTGGTGGTGGATACATTGCCTTGGAATTTGCTGGCATCTTCAGTGGTCTAACAAGTGAGGTCCACGTATTTATACGGCAGAAGAAAGTTTTAAGGGGTTTCGATGAAGATGTGAGGAGCGATGGATGATGCTAGATGTTTAATTAATATAACTCTACCCTAAGTTTTATCATGTTATAAGATTTACGTTATTGTGTATTTGTAGATACGAGATTTTGTTGCTGAACAGATGTCTCTGAGAGGAATTGAGTTTCACACTGAGGAGTCACCTCAGGCTATCCTGAAATCAACAGATGGTTCACTATCTGTGAAGACTAATAAAGGAACAGTTGATGGCTTCTCTCATGTAATGTTTGCAACTGGACGCAGGCCTAATACAAAGGTTTGGAATAGCTTTTCCATGGTCGGTTTTATTTTATCGCTGGCATCATTGGGTCCATTAGGCTATTAACTATGCCATATTGTGGGTGTGAAAATCTGCATAACCAACTTCTCAGTAGAAAGAAATGACAAGCAATGAGCATTTATCTTCTAGGTTTGTAATTATGCATTGTATTTTGATGGAATCCCCTTCCAATGTCGACCATGCAATCCTTAAGATGGCCAATTTTTACTCCTTTTTAGCAACTGCAATCTATGTTTGCAAGTGAATTGATAAAACAGTTATGAAGTCCCTCGCTTTTAGCAGGGTTCATCAAAAATAAATAGTAATGAAATGATTGTTATGAGAATTTCTGGTGCATTGCAGAACTTAGGTTTGGAGAAAGTGGGGGTCAAAATGACCAAGAATGGAGCTATAGAGGTAGTGTTCTTGCATCATTGTACATCTACTGTTTCTTCTGTTTTTTTCCTGTTGTGTTGCTCTTTTTAAATAGTTTCTTCTTCATTGTTTTTCCTCTTCATTATTTCCTTAGGTTGATGAATATTCCGGTACAGCAGTTCCTTCCATTTGGGCAGTTGGAGATGTTACAGACAGAATAAATTTGACTCCAGTGGCTTTAATGGAGGGAGGGGCTCTAGCAAAAACTTTGTTTCAGGCTGAGCCAACAAAACCTGATTACAGGTAACATACAAATCTTGCCCTCAAAAGTGATTGATCAAGTGAGCCCTCTATTAATCAATAGCTGTCATAGGAACTAATTTGTTTTTTAAGGGAGGATTATTATGTTATCCAGTAAAGCTTATGTGTATTTTAGAGCATATAATCTGTATGAGTTACCCGCTATGTTAGGTATCTCGATTACTTCTGTTTGCACTGTTTAGTCAATTGATATATAAATGCCATTTACTGTTTATTGTTGGAATTTAAAAACCATTCCCTATGAGTCTTATCATAAGCTGAGGGAATATTTTTCTTCATTTTCAAATTTTAAGTTCATTCTGCTAGAATGTTTGTGAGGTTTTAAGATCTAGTGATGTGAATTTCGGTTGATACCCTAATGCCTTGAGATTGTTCCCTCTTCCTTTTTTGTTGGAGAATAGCGCTGTTCCATCTGCAGTCTTTTCTCAGCCACCAATTGGACAAGTTGGTCTTTCTGAAGAACAGGTGACGTTGATTATTTAGTTAGCATTTATGGAACTAGTGCAGTGAGTCTCTAGTGATTTAACCTTTAAGAAATTCACAGGCTATACAAGAATATGGTGACATTGATGTCTTCACAGCAAATTTCAGACCACTAAAAGCTACTCTCTCTGGGCTTCCAGACAGGATCTTCATGAAACTTGTATTATGTGCAAAGACGAACAAAGTTCTGGGTTTGCACATGTGCGGAGAAGATGCACCTGAAATTGTGCAGGTTTTTGCCTCCAGCATTAAAAGCTACTCTTTGCCTTTTTAATTCTTTTACTTTAGAAGTCACAAAGTCCAAAAACTCCCATTTAGTTTTGCTAACCAGAACTACCCTATCCAGCAGCTTTTGGTTGGGTTTGTGGGGGGGGGGGGGGGACTTTTCTGTTCTAAACCTCAAATACCTCAGCTATGTTTAGGAGGCATGAACACTGAACATGCAGTGACCATGCCTTTTGTGAGGATCAAGCACCTCTTTGTCAGAGCTATAATATTGGGGATAATGTGGTACAAATACATGTTTATCACTGCACAATATATAACAATTTCTGTGTTGACCTGGAAGGCAAAAGAACTATAAGTGATTTGAAGAGAAGAAATAGAGGGTAGAAACAAAATTTAGACATGCTGTTTCATGTTGATCTTTCACTAATGGTGCTTACTGTTTTAAGGCGGTCAAATGATGGCCAAAATCCTTAAATTTAGCATCCAAAGTGGTAACATTTTCTGTGCCAAATCTTGCAGCCCCACCCCAAAGGGTGAAAAAGTTAAAAAAAAAAAAAAAAAAAAGGAAGCTAGGAGTGAGTTTCAGGGATGCTGTGTATTGTTTTACAGATTTCTCAGATAGTGAGATGGATAAATAATGTTATTGGGATTCTGCAGAATAGTGAGATGGATAAATAATGTTATTGGGATTCTGCAGAATCTAATTGGTCATCTTTTGTACACATGTTAAAATTCCAGGGATTTGCTGTTGCTGTCAAAGCTGGTCTGACTAAGGCAGACTTTGATGCCACAGTGGGTGTTCATCCAACAGCAGTGGAGGAGTTTGTCACATTGAGGACGCCTACTCGGAAGATCAGAAAGAGCCCTCCGTCTGAGGTTTGTCAAGGACTAGCAGCATTGTTGAATTTTATACTGTAATAAGTTAATTTTAGTAATCTTTTTAGAATCAAGGGAAATTATCTCTGCACCACCTTTGTTTTGTCGTGTGTATATCTAACCACCTCAAAATTTTGACATATTTTTTGCACCACCTTTGTTTTTAAGTTTGTATCAATAAACTACATTGACACTAAAAAATGAATATTTTACCCTTAAATGAATTAAAAGACCATTTATTCTACAAAATTTTAAAAAATTAAAAAAATTCTAATTACAAGGATACCCCTATATTTCATAAAATAAATAAATCTAAACAATATGTTAATTTTTTATAATTTTAATTTCATTTAAAAATTATCATGTTAATTTTTTGTAATTATAATTTCATTTCATTTGTATGGGAAAGTTTCTTAATATCAATTATATGGAAGTTTACAATAATTATAGGGAGCTTTTCTCTTCTTGTTAATTTTTGTAAACTTTCTATACTTGATTTAATTACAAAAATTAAATGAAATTATAATTATAAAAAAATTATAATTACAAGATGTTAATTTTTTATAATTATACAGTCATTTAAAAATTATGATCTTAAATTTTGAGATTTAGTTGTTTTATTGAATTTAGGGGTATTTTAATAATTATAATTTTTTTACTTTTCAAAATTTTGTAGAATAAAATAGTCTTTTAGTTTATTTTAGGGGTAAAATGATTATCTTTAGTGTTAAAGTGGATGATTGATATAAGTTTAAAAACAAAGGTGGTGCAATGAATATATCAAAATTTTGTAGTGGTTAGATATACATATGACAAAACAAAGGTGGTGCAGAGATAATTTCCCTAGAATTAATTTATTACCTATTCTTAACTCTTTTCCCTACTATGTTCTGGATTTTTGAATAGCCAAGCCTGGATCACTTATTTTAATATCATGAATGGTTATTAATCTGCACTTGTTAACTTCTTTGTTGTTGTGGGCTGAATATTTCAGGGAATGACTGGTCCTGAGGTTAAGGCTGCAGCAGGAGTTTAGTAGAGTAGAAGCAATCAATTTGCTGCATGTTTTAGAAGGCAATTTCAAGGCGAGTAGGTGTCAGTATTTCTTGCTGAGTAGGATTAAGAATATGTTCATTTAGATTTACTGTTATTTCTCTGTTATATACCCTTCAAGGTGGACCCAAAAAAAAAAAGATTATAATGGATATTGAGAATGAGACTCAAGAATTCCTAGATGCTGCTCTACTTAATGCTTGTGTCATCAAAATGATTTAACACATGTTAATAATACAATGTTAATATTGCATCTCATTGCCAGGTGGTTTACTGCGAAACCAGCTGGTGAAGCTATTGAACTGTGGTGCATGAATCTTAACTGTGGTGCATGAATCTTACTGCATGATTGAACTTGAGATATGTGATTAAAAGGATGTGATGTTAATGACATTCATGGGCACGGTGAAAGAAAATTTTACAGAACCTTTTGATTCTGAATTTTGTAGTTTGATTCTGCCCTTTCCAGCATAGGAATGAGCATAATAGCATTCACAGAGCCATCATATGGGCAAATGGGATCCCCTAACGCTTTGGAAATATTGATCCTTTCTTTCCGTTGTACATTATGATGGAATGAATACTCGTGAGCAGATATGTTAATTTAATTTTCAATGTTCTCCTCTGTTTCTCAGGTGACAATAACAAAACTAAGAAATTTAAAAGTTGTTGTGGTTAGCAGGAAAGAACCATTAACATAGGCAACTGTAAGATCTGAAAGAGTTTGATGGCAAATTGCGGGGCATAGAAGGTAAATGGGAGCTTAAACTTGATATGGACAATTCAATTTAAAATCCGAGATCAAGCAATGCCAGATCCCGGCCTAGTTCCTGCCGTTATCGTTCGGTTCGAGAGAGATCATCTGCTGGTATCACGGCTCTATATAGAATTAAAATTGGACTTTCATTTGAGAATTGATTGCCAAATAACAGGAAAAAGCTCAAGGCAAACAAATAAATTCCACGGATTTGAAAATTCACCCAGAAACTTCTGCAACAAGGGAGCATGTAAGATTCAAAATATCCACTAATAAATTGATAATCGTGATCCTATTAGTAGTATTTCACAGTATAATTTATCCAAAAGTTTGATGTCATGACATGAAAATATAACGAATCTACCGAAACATAATCTATTGCAGCGATCAGTGTCTGCAATCAAGGGTACAAAACATTGAAAGGTCTGCAACTATAAAGTGATTCACATAATCAATCAATAAATCACTAGGAAACAGATGCAGCTCCAATGATAAAACAGAAAAGATAAACCAAAACTGAGAGCAGTGTTCATCTAGTGACTGCCATAAGATATTCACCAGCATGGACTAGAGAAGCAAGGAAATAATATTCTTCGAGCACTAATGCAGTATAATCACATATTCCAGCCCCTTCTATGTTCACATTATGCATGGTGGTAATGATGCAACTTGTGTAATAAAACTTATGAACTAGAATCGACGAGAGGCGCAATTCTTCTTCTAAGCCACTTATATAGTACGGAAGATCTCCTCTAATGTTGTCTAGCATTTCCCACAGCCATAAAACCACTGCTAAGACTGAAATCCAAACATCCGAGATAATGCAGAACATATTCGGAGGAGGCCAGTTAGAGAAAGCATTATATGATGGAATGCGTATCAACTTCAAATTGTTCTTTTTGATGGTAGAACAAATATCCAATTTTTGAGCATCATTATTGAATTTCATAAAATCCATTTTGGTGTTTGATTTTCACTTACCCCCTAAAAACTCCTCTATTGTAAATATTCACAATCCCATTGTCAAAACCCGCGGCAAAGAAAGTTCCATTGGGGAAGTGCAAAGAGCTGTACCATTTATACACCCTTCACAACTGTTTTTTGGATGCAAGTTCTTGTTTTTAAATCCCAATGATAGACCTGCCCATCACCTATAGAACTCAGCCATCGCTTCCCATCATTGGCAAAAGTCCAGAGAATGAATGGTTCCATTAATCTTTAAAGTTCCAATCAGCTCCTTTGTTTTAGACGAGACTAACAAGATATAATCTTCATTTTCCACAAATGCAATCATACTGGAATCGGGGAAACTTCAAAAAGTTCCAAGCTTTTCTCCTCCCTACCAACCAGGAGGCCTATTTTGTCAACCTTCGCTTTCACTAAATCAAGGCTATAAAAGAACTTTCTTCTTCTAGTTATTATGGCCCGAGAATCATCAGGTAAGAAAGATGCCTTTTAAACAAGACAGTCTTCAAAGAAAATGCCCTGTGTTTTAGTATTCATTTGCCATCAATTTGAAAAAATCCTAATCTTCTATTCACCACAGCTAGACTAGGCTGAAATAGCGATAATTCAATCAATAAATCTTTCTTTCTCTTGTCTTTTGTTTAATTTTCTTTAATAAATTTGATATTGAATAATTCAAACACGTGTGAGTAGTCTTTTTATTAGTTAAGGTTGATTTCAAAACTTCATTTTTCTCACAAAAATTTTAAATATAACTAATTTTAATATTTAAGAATTACTATCTTATTTGTTTAGCTGGCTACTGGATGAATTTGATGGTGATTTGGATACGAGTTTAGGGTTTTTGATCCGTAATTGTTAAAGAATGAAATTTAAATGGCAGATTGTGATCAAGATCATGGGATATTTTCATAATTCTAGATAAATAAACTGAGCTTGCGTGTTTATTTCTTGTTTTAGCCACTAAGTTTTATTGATTCTAATTTTTTTATTAAATTGAATGAAATGTTTTATGGAGAGATTGTTTTACTTGACAACTAAGTTAGGACAGATCATGATAATTGAGCTTGTAATTATTTTAAGGTTGTTTTCAAAAGAAAATAAATGATGATTTTGATAATCAACCTAAAATGATGTGTCTAGTGGTGGAAAATATTCCTTAACCATATTTGGCATCATAATTCAACCTCTTTAAATCTATTTTCTACAATTTCAAATTTTCTACTTTAAATTCTTTAGTTTAGTTTACATAGGAAATCAACTACATATCCCATGCATGTTTTTTAGTGTCTTTAGTAAATATGGAAAGTTTGAGTTAATTTCATTAAGCATAGATAGGGTTTTTAATTTAATCTTTTTTACTAGTCAATTTGTGTATTTTGTTAATAACTTGTTAATTGGGAACAATCCTTTATGAGAATGACCCTTAAGGTAATCAATAACGATAATACTTAAGGTAAAGTTTTAAGTGATGCACTTTATAGCCTATCACAAAGCATCTAACTTTGGAAGAAATAAAAAAGAGGATAAAAAAGGCTTTTGAGAACTCTGATGATGCGAACACCACAATGAAACTTTGAAACCCACATTTAATTTGGAGTTTCAACTTTCCAAGAAAGTTCTAAACAGATATAAGCGAAATAAAAACCTTGACATAATGTTTAAGAAAACATGAACCAGAGGTGTAGAGAAGGATATTGACGCCACACTCAAGATTTAGATGAGAAGGTGAGTGATAAATCTATTTTGGAACACCACAAGAATGCAAATTCTCGATGAGTTCACTAGCTCTTAAAAGAAGTAAAGAAAGAACGATCTTTCAAATTCAAAATAACATTCATCTCTAATTGTCTTATATAGGAAGGTTGTTGAGATTAAATAGGCTAATAGAAACTCAAGATCCCTCTGACAGCGAAAGTCTTCCTTTGTAAAGCTCTCTCTCTCGAATAGAGAGGCTGGAATGGAAGTATTGAGGGGTCATAAGGACCCAGGTGCTCACTCCCTAGGAGTGTAAAGTAGATCATCAACTTTGGTTTTTAGTTTTAGTGTGGTTGGCTAGGCTCTCTGGGAAAGCAGAGAGTATTCTTGGAGGAAGGGCTAGGTAGTCATTATTGTGTGCTCGTCCTCATTCACTAGCTGCCATGGATACAGACGAATTAATTTGAAAATGCAAAGCAATAACTATCTGAGAGGAAGATAAAGCTAGAGTGACGTTGGAGGTGGACTTGAAAGCTAAGAAAGAAGGAATGCTAGTAGGATGTTTAATGGGTAAAGTCCTTCTCTCGAGAGGAATTAGTAAAGAAGGGCTCAAGGCTGCGTTACAGCAGGTGTGGAGAACCTTCAAAGAAGTCAAAATTGAGAGCTTGGGTAATAATATCTTCATGTTCAGATTTGCAGAAGAAACTGACAAAAAAAAAGGTATTATCAGGGGGTCCGTGGCACTTTGATAGGGCATTAATAGTCCTAGTTGAGCCCCAAGGGATCGGGGAAGTCACAAAACAATCCTTTATTTGGACATCCTTTTGGGTGCAGATCCGGAACATCCCAATTGCTTGTATGGAAAAAGATTTTCTTTAAGAATTAGGTGGCAAGATTGGGATAGTAGAGGAGGTCGAAACCAATAATAATGGAGATTGCTTTGGAGAATTTGCTAGAATCAAAATTTCAGTCAACATAACACAACCTTTGGAGAGAATATTATTCCTCAAACAAAAAGGTGAGCTAGACATTCCAATGCCGGTGGTTTATGAACGATTGACAGACTTTTGTTTTTGTTGTGGGATTATTGGCCATCAATTCAAGGAGTGTGAAAAGTACAAGAGTCAACAAAGAGAAGAATTATCGTATGGGAATTGGATGAAAGCAACAACGGTAGGGAGCCAAGCAAGAAGAAATCAAAAGAGGGAGAAACGGAGCTATGGGGGGTAAATCGGAAGAGAAAGCTGAAAGCTCAGAGAACCACAGCTCCTCTCAACCGCAAAGGCAGAATCAAGCTAACCCATCAAGGGTAAACGGGTCGGAACCCATTGGGGCAGAAACAAGGCAAATCAAGGAGCATGCCAAGAGGAGTGGTGTAGAGGGAGTAGGTGAACAACATTTAACGAAGGAAATGATAGAATCGATGGGAGAAAAGCAAGTAGACGACTACAAGCAAGTTGAGGGCTCGGGGAATGGTACAGTGCCTAGAAAAATGGAATTAGAGGCGGGAAATGGAAACATAAAAGAGAGGGAAAGGGGGCAAGTAAACCAAATGAGAATGAAGGAAGCTGAGATAGATGATGGGCTGGTAATTTCACAATTAAGGCCCAATAAACGAAATGGAAGAGACAAACCCGAATTTAAGGAGATGGGGGATCCAAATTTCAGCTAGGGGCTCAGAAAAGGCCAAGTAAGGAAACTTTCGGGCAAAACCCCAAGAAAAAACCGAAGTTAACTAGCTCCAGCAAACCAGAGCTTAATAAACTTGTTCATTTCCCACCAACAACACGGGTCAAGCTGAGCAAAGAGCCTTTGATGCTGGAAGACATGGAAGTCATGGAATAACACTTAGCAGAAGTATTGGCGAAGGCTGGCAGTCAGCCCCGCCGGAAACCATGAAAATTATCAGTTGGAACGTTCGGGGTTTGGGGAATCCCCGAGCATTTCAAGCATTGAAAAAAATCCTCCTTTTGCGTGGTGTTCAAATTGTTTTTTTGTGCGAGACAAAGGTTTCAGTTTTGCAAATGAACGGGATTGCGAATAAGCTAAATTTTGATAATTGCTTCGCGGTAAACTGTAGTGGTAGAGGAGGAGGCTTAGAGTTGCTCTGGAGCTCAGAAAGTGGGGTGCAAATTAAGTCTTTCAGCAAGCGCCATATCAATCCTGAAATTCTAACGACATCTGGTAGACAAATGAGGATTTCAGGAGTGTATGGTCATCTAGAAATAGGGCAAAAAAAAGCATACTTGGACGCTCCTGAGACGGCTGGCAGGTTTGTCTTTTAGCCCTTAGTTGTGTTTTGGTGATTTTAATGAGATTTTGCATCCGAGTGAGAAAAGGGGGGGAAATGATAGGAACGTGCTTTTAATCAATGATTTTAGCGAAGCTTTGAGGGATTGTGATTTAAAGGATGTTGGGTTTAAGGGGCATCCGTTTACGTGGAGTAATGGGAGATATGGGCAGGGTTTTGTGGAAGAATGGTTAGATAGGTTTGTTTGTAATAAAGAGTGGAGCGAAATTTTTGTGGACGGTGAAGCTAGCAACCTGGACACATGGTTTTCAGACCACTGCCCTGTGTTGATGGAAGTTCAAGAGAGGAATGGGAGTATGATTCATGATGGAAGACAGCCTTTAAGAATCCATTACGAGGATATGTGGAGCTCGTATGATGAATGTAAGGAAATCATTAAGGAAGAATGGAGGTTGTACGGCAATTGGAGGAGTGAAAATCCAGTGCAAGTGTTTCAGAACTCAGCGAAAAAATCGATGACTCGACTGTTGTATTGGAGCAAAGGGGAATTTAGAAGGCGGGAGAAGAAATTAAAGGAGCTGAGGTTGCAGCTGCAGGGGCTAAAGCTTAGAAAAGTGCAATTTGAAAATGGAGTTGAAATTAAAAAAGTGGAGAAGCAAATCCAGAACATCCTCATCGATGAAGAAATTTATTGGAAACATCGCTCAAGAGCGGATTGGCTCAAGGAAGGTGACAAGAATACAAAGTTTTTTCACAATAAAGCGTCGGCGAGGAAGAAGAAAAACAAAATATGGGGGATAGAGGGACACTTCGAGAAGATGGACTGAGAAGCCAAAAGAGGTAGAGCATGAATTTTGCAGCTATTTCACCAATCTTTTCTCAACAACTCAACCAAGTCAAGAGCAAATTTCAGCAGCCATGGAAGGCATGACCCCGAGAGTATCGGAAGATATGAATGAGATGTTGGAGAAGCCCTTTTTAGCTGAGGAAGTGATGGATGCTCTGAGCCAAATGTGCCCAACCAAGGCTCCGGGTCCGGATAGATTGCCAGCAGTTTTTTACCAAAAGCATTGGCAGATGGTCAAAGAGGGAGTTCTTGCTACTTGCCTGCACATCCTCAATTCACAAGGTTCTTTAACTCCTATCAACCATACCTATATTGCTTTGATTCCAAAAATTAGGAAGCCTAGAAAAGTCATAGAGTTTAGGCCTATAAGCTTGTGTAATATTATCTATCGGATTGTTGCTAAATCAATTGCTAATAGGTTTAAACAAAATTTTGCACAAAATCATCTCCCCAATGCAAAGTGCGTTTATTCCCCATTGGCTGATAACTGACAACATTATAGTTGGTTATGAATGTCTTCACAAGATAAGACATTGTAAGGGCAAAAGAAATGGTTTGGTGGCTTTAAAGCTTGATGTGAGCAAAGCGTATGACAGATTGGAGTGGAGTTTTCTTGAGCAAATTATGAAACGCCTAGGCTTTTCGCACCAATGGATTAGTTTAATAATGAGGTGCATTAGTTCGGTGTCTTTTTCTGTTATCATTAATGGATCGGTTAGAGGCTTTATCAAACCTCAAAGGGGTTTAAGGCAAGGCTGTCCCCTTTCCTCGTATTTATTTATTACTTATGCAGAGGCATTTTCCTCCCTGTTACAGCAAGCTGAGCAGCAAAGGCTTATCCATGGATTGTCATTTGGAAAAGAACTGAAGATCTCGCACCTATTATTTGCATATAACAGGCTTGTTTTTTTTGCAGAGCTTCAGTTGCTGATTGCCAAAAGCTGAAGAAGATCTTGGACTGCTACTCTATGGCATATGGGCAAATATTTAACTTCGAGAAATCCTCCCTCTTTCTCAGTGGCAACGTCCAGCAAGCTCAAGTTACTGCAATTGGTAACATTTTTCATCTCAACATTGTGTCCAGTCATGAAAATTACCTAGGCCTTCCTGCTATGGTTGGGAGAAAGAGAAGTGGCTTCTTCAATAACATCAAGCTAAATGTTCTTAACAAAATCTCAAGTTGGCAGCATAAATTCTTCTCTTGTGGGGGCAAAGAGGTGTTGATTAAAGCAGTTGTGCAAGCCATTCCAGCCTTCGCTGTGAGTGTGTTTAAGATTTCGGTGGGGATTTGTGAGGACATTCAAATAATAGTGGCAAATTTCTGGTGGGGATCCAGCAGGGAGAGACGAAGTATTCATTGGTCGAAATGGGAGAAAATGAGTCAGGCCAAGTGTAAGGGGGGGTATGGGATTTCGGGATTTTGCAAGTTTCAACCAAGCTCTATTAGCGAAGCAAGGCTGGAGAATTCAGCAATGCCCTGATTCTTTGGTTGCAGGGTCCTGCAAGCGCGGTATTTCCACTCATCCAATTTTTTGAATGCGAAGCTCGGCTCTAATCCTTCTTATATTTGGAGGAGTATTTTGTGGGGAAGACAAATCATTTGTCCGGGCTCTAGATGGAGAATTGGAAATGGTCAAGATGTTCATATACATAAGGGTAATTGGATTCCAAAACCTTTTACTTTCAAGCCTGTGATTAAGCCAACAATGCCTAGTGAGGCTCTAGTTTCAGAGTTAATCAATGGTGAGAACTGTTGGGATGAGAATCTGATTTACAGGCACTTTGATAAGATGGATGCTGATGTAATAACTCAAATTCCGCTGCCGAAAAGCTCAAGGGAGGATGAACTCATTTTGCATTATGGGAAGAGTGGCCAATATACTGTCAAAAGCGGTTACCAGACAGCGCTGAAAATTAGATTTCCAGCCATGCCTTCAAGCTCGGAGTCTTCAAAAAATGAGTGGAATATCATTTGGTCTCTTGCTTTGCCGAAGAAGATCAGAATATTTGTTTGGAGGGCAGCCAAAAACTTACTTCCTTCAGCTGAGAATCTGTGGAAGAGGAAGATTGTCCAAGAGCCTACCTACCAGCTGTGTAAAATGGGAATAAAGAATGTGGTTCATGTCTTAGTTGATTGTAAAGCAGCCAAGAAGGTTTGGAGGCTATCTCTTTTTTATAATGATATTCAGGCAGCCCCTGGGCAGGATATTTTGAGCTTGTTGCATGGCGTGAAAAGAATGAGAAGCAAAGCTGATATAGATTTGTTTGCCGCGATTCTCTGAGCGAAGTGGAATGCAAGGAACCAATGGCTGTTCAAAGGCAAGCGAGAGAACCCCCAGTCTGTTGTGGCTAAAGCTGAAGCTGTAATGGAGGCCTATAAGAGAGTGTAACCTTCAACTGATGTAAGCTATGGAAATCAGCAGAAAGTGGCTCAACAGGGGTGGAATCCCCCCCAAGAAGGTTTTGTTAAGATCAACATTGATGCCGCTATCAACTCAGAAAAGAATCTTGCTGGGCTGGAGGCTATGATTAGAGATAAAACGGGGCAAGTTACAACAGCTGCAATCAAGGTCTCAAAATTCCATGGAAATGTATCTTATGCTGAGGCAGAAGCTATGGAATGGGGCTTGCAGGTGGCAAAAGAAGCGCATGTGAAAGATTTAATTATGGAGTCGGATTCGCAAGAAGTAGTTAGCTTAGTAAACAACAGAACGGGCAGCAGATCCGAGATCTATTGGGTAGTATCAGAAATTCAGAAATTGAAGGAAAGTTTCGATCATGTTAGTTGTGTGTATACACATAGATCTTGTAATGCCATTGCCCATTCTCTATCTAAATTAGCATTAGAGATGCGAAACTGTTGTATGGAAGGGTTCCTACCCTCTACAAGTTATGTATCTGTTATCTTCTCTGAATTAATATAAATCTCTTTAAAAAAAAAAAAGAAACTCAAGATCCTAAAAATACAAATGGAAACATTGGAATAACCCTCCAAACATAGGTTTATCAAATGATGCTTCAAAAGTCTTCACCAACTCACCATTATTAATGCTAGTCATTGACAAACTTAATACTAGCCTACCAAAATTAATGCTAATTATTGAAAAATTTAATGCTAGTTCACCATCATTGATGGTAGACTTACCTAAAACATTGACAGAAACAGAACAAACAAATGAAGTTGAATAAACAAAGGAGTGGTTGGAATTCCCAAGTCTGAATAAGCTGTAATAAATTGGTCATAACACCTTCTAAAGAACTCCAAATCCAACTCTATAAATTGTATTGGAAAGTTAACTTAATTATCTTTCCAACGGTATATAGCTTGCACATTAGTTCCAGCTCAATCAATACCAGTTTTATTCTGAATTTACCCTTTCTGCATTTTACCCAAATTGTATATTTGGCTGCTCAACAACTTGAATAATGCCACAATGCCTTATCTTCTCTCCAAGCCCAATTCATCATGTCTTGCATCATGAATTCTATTTACCACATTTTCTCAATTAATCCATTTAAAACAGCTTGCATCTTTTTGGCTCAAGCTCTTGTAATTTGGCCTTCATGAATATGCAAAGGATCACTTGAAGCTTAATGGTATTCCCTTGATAGTTCTCATAATTCCCTCTTTCCTCAAAAAGATTCATCCTCGAATCTTCACCTACATCGAAAGGAGAAAGATCAGAAACATTAAAATTAGCAGTCACATTATACTCATCAGGAAGGTCCAATTTGTAGGCATTGTCATTGATCCGTGTAACCACTTGAAATAGACCATCTCCCCTTAAGAGCAACTTGGAACGCCTTTGTGTTGGGAACCTTTCCTTTCTCATATGCACCCAAACCCAAACTCCAGGCTGAAAAACAACTTGCTTATGTCATTTGTTGGCTTGAGTAGTGTTGAGTGTTAGAAAATGTATATTTATAAAGGAGAAAATCATCATTTTACATTTCACGTCTTACTAACAACCCTTACTTTTATGTATTTAAGCTTCTTGTAATTTAATTATGTGTGTTTTATTTTAATTAAATATTTTATGTATTTTAGGGACATCATGGTCATTTCACAATAAATGAGAGATCAGACGACAAAACGGACATCACTTTTGAACTCAGGACGATCGAAAACCTTAGGAGGAGCATAAAAGGAAAAATGGCATTGATCACATGTATGGTACTACTCACGTGTACGGTACTGTCTACGTTACTATTCACAACACTGTTTACATAGACGGATCGATGACGTGGCATTAACCAATGATGTGGCATTGACTGATGAGGTGTCACGATCCTGTTGGACTAAAATTCTTATGTACAGTTGATGGTGATGTGGCAGTATATCAATGGACCAAAAATCTCACGTACGGTACATGCATCACACAGGATTATTTTCAACCAAACCGCGTCACTGTTCAACCCGGGTCAAACCGTGTTACTGTTCATCCGCGTGGTCAAACCGCGTACTGTTGACTGATGATGTGGCGCAATCCTGAGTGTCCAAATTATTTTTAATCTCTGAATCCATTTTTGGGATCCATTTTCTGTAATTCCTTCTTCATCTTGTATTTTCTACGTATTTTAATAAATTCTCATTTTGCCCCTAGTTCAATTATGAGTGGCTAATTTTCTTTCAAGCTTGGGTTGAAGGTAAAGTCTCAACATGTGTCATGGGCTTTATTTGGTAAATTTACTTTCTCTTCCCCTCTAATTTTTGTGGATGTTTTGACTTCTCGTGGACGAATAATACTAATCTTGTCTAGTACTGCCTTGGTTTCACCGGCCCTCTAGTACAAGGTTATTATTATTTGGCACGATAAGCCCTTAGCACCATATTGATTAGAGCGTGGTTCATGAGGTGTGGGTTCCCCCCTCATGATTTAAATGGCATTAATAAGGATTATTTAGCCCATGATGCATGTTGATACGGATCCAGATATCCAAGTACGTTATCTCAATAGATTTCTCTTCAATTTATTCTCGCCATTTCAATTCCAATTTTAGGATAATCCAAATCATTTTCACCACAAATCCAACCACCCATTTACAAAATTAATTCTACACACAATTAAAATCCACCTCCTCGTGGGATCGACATTCGTCACCATTAGTCTATTCTACAATAGATTCGTGCGTTTGCGAGTTCAATAAAATTTGCACAATAAGTTTTTGGCGCCGTTGCTGGGGAGGTAAGTAATTTTAATTCATAGAATTAATTTTTGTGAATATTTCCATTTAATTGTTTTCTTGTATTTTAAAAAAAAAAAGAAAAAAAAGGTGAATCTACATTTAAAGGTTAGTATTTCTTTTCTTTTTATCTTCTTTAAAATTCTATAATTTATTTTTCAATTTATTTTTCTTTGTAAATTTTTCTTTGTTTATCTTATTAATTTATTTTTAGTTAATTTATTTTCACGTATTTTTTTAGTGTGTTTTTATAGTAAGGTTGTAATAGCGCAATAAGGTTAGTATCGTAATTTCTCCCTCTTCTTTATTTTTTATTTTGTTCCCATCTTTATTTTTATTTTATTTTTTTTGCATGCGTGGTCGAAGGCCATTATTACCTAGTCTTGAACCTATAGACCTTGAACTTAAGAAAACACTTCGCACATACAAACAAGTTAAAAATAAAATGGATTTGCAACCACAGGAGAGGCCATTTAAGGACTACTTCAGTCCTTTAGCTAATTTGAGCACATCATGTATAAGATACCCAAATATAGCTGCTATGAGCTTTAAATTAAAACCTAGTGTGTTAAATTGTCTCCCCACATTCTGTGGCTTAGAAAATGAGGACCCATATAATCATCTGAATTATTTTCATGCTATTTGTCAGACATTTAAATATGAGAATTTTTCAAACGATGATGTTAAACTTAGATTATTCCCATTTTCTTTAAAGGATAGAGCTCGTTCATGGTTAAATACTTTGCTTGCTAATAGCATTATATCATGGGAACAAATGGTAACAAAATTTTTGAATAAATATTTCCTAGTGCATAAAACCAATGCTATTCGCAGGGAAATCTCGGAGTTTACCCAGAGAGATGACAAGCAGTTTTTTAAAACATGGGAGCGATTCAATTGGCTACTCTTGAAGTGTCCATATCATGGGTACGAGAAATGGCACCAATGCCAATACTTTTTGGAGGGATTATTGCCGAATGTACAAGAATGGCTAATGGCAACAAGTGGAGGAGAGCTAATGTCAAAAAGTACATAAGAGATTTGGGAATTCTTCCAGCGACAGGCGGATAATTCCCAACAACGGAGTCGATCAATCAGGAATACTAAAAGAATTAAGGGAGTAAATGAGGTTCACATTGGCGAGTCAACTTCAGGAATCAAAGAAGTCAAGGAGATGGTTGAAGGTCTCGCTCAACAAATAGCATCGTTATCGACTACTAAATCAACAAAGCCACATGACCATGACTCATACTCAGATCAAGCCAATGTCATAGGTGTAATGAGAAAACCATCGAATTACAACCCATACTCCAACACATATAACCCTGGATGGAGAGACCACCCCAATTTTTCATGGTCTCAAGGATTCCAACAGAATGGACCAGCAGCTCCAGCTCCACCAATTCTTCAAAATCCTCAAGCCTCTCAGCCCCCATTTAGACCATACAATTAGAACAAGAACTACTTTCAACCCAGACCATGGGAGGATTCATTCCAGAATCTCAAGAATCATACTCACTCTACGATTGAGCAACATAACCGCATCATTGATGGAAATGAGTTGCGAGCAGGCTTCAACTCATAAGCCCAATCAGTTTCAAGCCTCGAGAAGATGGTGGGACAACTTGCTTCTTCAGTTCAAACCTTGGCAATGACTGTTGAAAAAGGCAAGTTTCCAAGTCAACCAGTGCCTAATTCTAAAGGAGTGCATGAAGGAAGTATCAGTTCACCACAGCAGCATGGAGAGGTCAAAGCAGTCATGACCTTGCGAAAAGGAAAAGAAGTCGACAACAAAGTGGAGATGCCGGTGACAAAAGAAAATCAAATTGTACCTGTGAGTGTTGAGGACTCATCACCGGCGGAGAGAGAAGAAACCAAACCACGAGAATACGTTCCGAAAGCTCAATTTCCTCAAAGGTTAGCGAAAGGAAAAAAGGAAAAATCCACAAGTGAGATTCTTGAAGTCTTCAAACAGGTAAGTGTTAACATCCCTTTACTTGATGCTATAAAGCAAGTTACATCTTATGCCAAGTTTCTTAAAGATCTTTGTACTAAAAAGAGAAACATTCATGTTCAAAAGAAGGCATTTTTAACAGAAAATGTTAGTTCTATACTCCAACATAAAATTCCTCTAAAATGCAAAGACCCAGGCTCCCCCACTATCTCATGTAGCATAGGGAACCACACAATTGAGAATGTTTTGTTGGATTTAGGAGCTAGTGTAAATCTGTTGCCTTACTCAGTATTTTTGAAACTTGAACTTGGAGAATTACACCCAACTCCAGTGGTGTTACAGCTTGCAGATCGGTCCACGAAAATACCTCGTAGTATTGTAGAGGACGTGTTTATGCAAGTAGACAAGTTTTATTTTCCCGTTGATTTCATTGTAATTGACACTCAACCAATACAGGATTCAAGGAAGCACATCCTCATTATTTTAGGCTGACCTTTCTTGGCAACTGCGGATACTCACATTCAATGCAGGACTGGAAATATGCAGTTGTCCTTCGACAACATGACTATGGAGCTGAACATCTTCAACATTGCCAAACAACCTCACAATGCAGATGATGAAATTGTTGATGTGGATTTAATTGAAGCATTAATTGATGACACTTTTCTTTCAAACCTTAGTGATGACCCTTTACAAACATGTTTAACTCACTTTGGTTTGAATTTTGATATTGACAGATCAGTCGATGAGGTCAACGCCCTGCTTGACTTAGCACCATCCATGGACACTAATAAATGGAAGTCAAGAGTTGAACAACTAGCACCATCAGAAAATAAACTCATCCCATCATCAGAATCACCACCGAAACTCGAGCTCAAACCATTACCTAACACTCTGGAATATGCATTTTTGGGAGAAGAAAGTACTCTGCCGGTAATCATATCATCATCCCTAAATGACGAACAAAAAGGTGAGTTGTTGGATGTTTTAAAAGAGCACAAAGGAGCATTAGGATGGACCATAGCAGACATTAAAGGTATAAACCCAGTAGACTGCATGCATTACATTCACCTTGATGAAAATGCTAAATCTATTAGGGAAATGCAACGTCGGTTAAATCCTAATATGAAAGAAATTGTTAGAATAGAAATCCTTAAGCTATTAGATGCAGGTATCATTTATCTTATTTCTGATAGTTCATGGGTTAGTCCTATGCAAGTTGTCCCCAAAAAGTCAGGAGTCACAGTAGTTACGAATGCCGATAATGAATTGATACCCACTACAGTGACTATAGGATGGAGTGTATGCATTGATTATAGAAAATTGAATTCTGTCACACGTAAAGACCATTTTATTTTACCATTTATTGATCAAATGCTTGATAGATTAGCAGGCCATGAATTTTATTGCTTTCTAGATGGCTACTCAGGATATAATCAGATTCCCATAGTACCAAAAGACCAAGAGAAGACCACTTTCACTTGCCCTTTTGGCACTTTTGCATATAGGAGGATGCCATTTGGATTATGTAATGCACCTGCTACATTTCAACGATGCATGTTAAACATTTTTTCTGATATGGTTGAACAATTCCTTGAAGTCTTTATGGATAATTTTTCTGTCTTTGGTGACTCGTTTGATCAATGTTTACATCATCTAACACTAGTTCTGCAGAGATGTATCGAGAAGAACTTGGTCTTAAATTGGGAGAAGTACCATTTTATGGTAAAACAATATATTGTTCTCGGTCACATCATTTCGAGCAAAGATATTGAGGTTGACAAAGCCAAGGTGGATCTCATTTCTAATCTTCCTCCACCCAAAACAGTCAGAGAAGTAAGATCATTCCTTGGACATGTTGGTTTCTATAGACGTTTCATTAAAGATTTTAGCAAAGTTTATAGACCCTTATGCAATTTACTTGCTAAGGATGTACCTTTTATCTTTAATGATTCATGTCTTGTGGCGTTTGAAAAATTAAAACAGTTGTTGACATCATCACCCATCATTCAGGCCCCAAACTGGAGCTTACCATTTGAACTCATGTGTGATGCATCTAATTATGCAGTAGGAGCAGTATTAGGACAAAGAGTTGATCGAATTCCCCATGTTATTTATTATGCTAGTATGACATTGAATTATGCACAGTTGAACTATTCAACTACTGAAAAAGAAATGCTATCAGTAGTGTTTGCATTAGAAAAAATTCGATCTTATCTCATTGGTTGTAAAATAATTGTGTTCACAAATCATGATGCTCTTAAATATCTTCTAACAAAGAAAGATGCAAAAGCTAGACTAATTCGTTGGGTGTTACTTTTACAGGAATTTGACTTGGAATTCAAAAATAAGAAAGACACAGATAATGTTGTGGCGGATCATCTCTCTCGTCCCCATTTTGACACAATTACAGAACCATTACCATTAAATGAGTCATTTCCAGATGAACAATTAATGAGTGTGGAAGTATTACCTTGGTATGCTGATATAGTTAATTATCTTGTTACAAGTAAACTTCCAGAGCATTGGACCAAGCAAGACAAGACCAAATTTTTTGCGGAAATAAAGAATTTCTTTTGGGATGACCCTTATTTGTTCAAGTATTGTGCAGATCAAATTGTTAGACGATGTGTCCCAGAAAATGAAATTCAGAATATCCTTTCAGTTTGCCATGAACAAGCTTGTGGAGGCCATTTTAGTGCTAAGAAATCAGCGACCAAAGTTTTATAATGTGGTTTCTATTGGCCAACTATATTTCGAGACGCTTACACTTTCTGTTCTTCATGTGATAGGTGTCAACGAATGGGGAGCATTACGCGAAGGAATATTATGCCACTAAATCCAATTTTAGTGGTTGAGATTTTTGACGTATGGGATATCGACTTCATGGGACCCTTTCCCCCTTATTTTGGCCATCAATACATATTGGTTGTTCTTGACTACGTATCGAAATAGGTATAAGCAATTCCATGCAGAACCAATGATCACAAGGTGGTGATAAGGTTTTTGAAAAGCAACATTGTTTTCGCTTTGGATTTCCTCGAGCAATAATAAGTGATGGTGGTGCCCACTTTTGTAACAAAGCATTCAAAGCTCTTTTGACAAAGTATTCCATCACTCACAAAGTGGCGACCCCATATCATCAGCAAACCAGTGGCCAAGTTGAGATCTCCAATCTAGAAATAAAGCACATATTAGAAAAGACGGTGAGGCCGGACAGAAAAGATTGGTCATTAAGACTTGATGATGCATTATGGGCATATAGAACGGCTTTCAAGATTCCGATTGGGATGTCACCCTACATGCTAGTGTATAGAAAAGCTTGCCACCTACCTGTGGAACTCGAGCATCGTGCATATTAGGCCATCAAGAAATTCAATTTTGACATGCAACAAGCCAGCTCAGAAAGAAGATTACAGCTGGCAGAACTTGAGAAATTCGCAATGATGCATACAAAAATGCCAAGATTTACAAGCAACGAATGAAAGTCTTCCATGACAAGCAAATTATGAGAAAATCTTTCACTCTAGGTCAGAAAGTGCTTTTGTTCAATTCTCGTTTGCACCTATTCCCAGGTAAGTTACGCTCTCGATGGTCTGGTCCCTTTATTGTTCATATTGTTTTTCCACATGGGGCAATTGAAATTAAGGACCCAAAGAACGATGTCACATTTAAAGTTAATGGTCAAAAATTAAAGTCATATCTAGAGTACCAACCACATGGAGAAGACACCGAAATAAATTTGAGTGACCCACCAGATTTAAATTGATTTTTTTTCTTTTCGGTGGTTTGATTTTTCTTTCTTTCTTTTTATTATTCTTTTGCTAATTGAAATTATTTTTGCATAAGTGTGTTTGTTTTACCATTAAGGTTTCTCTTATCATTGTTAATATGAGTACCATATTTAGACCATTCCTCCTGAACATTCTTAAACCACTTCAACGTGTTAAAACTCATCTCAAAAGGCAGATTCAATTTTGTAAAACACATCGTATTTTGGCTCTGCAACCACCAGAGTTAGTATCCTATGTTGAGGGTTTAGAAAGCCAACTCAGAGACATTGAGAGAAGTGTTTACGACATCCAGTTGGAGCTTGAGGTAAATTCAATAAGAGGACGATTTTAATTTTCTTTGTGTGTTTTAATTTGTTTTTCTGTTTGTCTGCTTTAGTTTGTTACCTCGGTGAAGTGGCGGATAACGGTACTCCGTGACAATCAAGTCGGTTACTTCAGTTTCCCATAATAACTGATATTCTGAGGCGAAAGTATGGACAGAAACGAGATTCTAGCGAAACTTCACAAGCGATTCCCTTCACTTCCTCAGAATGCCCTCCTTACAATCTATAAAGCCCGGTCCGAACGCATGCGATGGCTCATGATGAATAACATACCTGCTGACATCCGTTGGTTAATCGAGGCTAAAGTACGATTGGCAGGTGAGTTACCTCCAAAATTTATTGCATACATGCCTAGTTGTGGTAAAGGAAATTATGCAAGAAAACGACGAGCTCGAAGAATTTATGTTGCTTGTCATAAGTGTGCCAGAATGAGCTGCGATAAAAACCCATGCTCTTTAGGAATGGTGTCTGATAACAGGGAAGATAAGATTCAATTCATTAGGGATGGCTTGAATAAGGAGTCATTGGATGATATCCTTTTGTCTCTTGAAACACATCCCAGTGGATATGTGCAATGAGCGATTCTCTAGTTATGGCCATTATTCCAGAAAAAACATGCACGATATAGTCTCAAGAATCTGAGTATAAACGACCTTGTTTGCCAGTTTATAAGAAAACTGGATGGGAAGCCTATCCTCGACTCATAGAGGGCGTTCAAGCCGTTTCTGGACGTAAAACCAGAGGAAGATGTGAACCACAGTCGCAACTACTTGTACATATCATTTTTACTTCACTGTTGTTTTATCATTTACATTATTGTTTTTAATAATTTCATTTTATTACTGTTTACTTTTTTCTTTTTACTGTTTCCTTTTTGACTCGCGAGCCATGTGCTTTACACGTTATTTGACACTGACATGTTACCTCATACACAACTGTGACCCACTGTCACCAAGACTCTCAAATGTGATTTTTTTTGTCAAACACTCACAAATTGTTTTTGAGAAGTATTCCAATGGCAGTTACTCCCAATAGACAATTCAAGAACATTTGTGTGCTTTCTGGATTTACCTATGGCAAACATAAAGAGTTCGTTGATGCAGCCATCGATCTTGGTCGAAGCATAGCAGAGAGAAAATTACACTTGGTGTATGGAGGAGGTAACCGAGGGTTATCAAAATTGGTTTCAGAAGCTGCTTTTGTCAGAGGAAGCCAAATGTTAGGCATCATCCCAAGAGTTCTAAAACCTTTGGGCAATTTGTCTGACTCACCGACTGGAGAAGAGTTAGTCGTCTCAGGTATGCAAGAAAGAATAACTGAAATGCTTAATCATGCTGATGCTTTTATTTTCCTTCTAGGAGATCTTGCAACACTAGAGGCACTTATCACACTAGCATCTTGGGCCCATCTGCACATTCACCAGAAACCCATCGGTTTGTTAAATGTCAATAATTTTTATGATGGTTTTATCGCATTTCTTAACCATGCAATAAAAAACTATTTCGTTCCTTCTAATGCCAAAAAGCTTTTTATTTATGCTCACACTGCTAATGAGCTACTTGATCTGTTACAATCTTATCGACCGGAGCCAAACCCCTGGACCTTTGTGTTGGAACTTCCAAATAATGATGGTAATAGTAGCCGCAGTAAAAAGTACAAATTAGATTTAACTCTCCGCCTGTAAATATTTTCTTCTGTGTTGCACCACCCAGGTGATGTCTTCTAAACTCTACTTCTTTCCTTTAAAACATTGAGGACAATGTTTCGTTCTAGTTGGGGAGAGGGAATAGTCGACAACTGTGGAATCTTGGTTAAGTTTTTACTTATTTTTTGTTGTAGAAACTAACTGTTGCTAACTTTTTGTGTTGAAGATGGCTGAATATGGAGTGTAGTGCCTCTAGAAACGCATCTTCTTAGTTAAAAAAAACATTTCTTTTTCTAATAAATCTTTCTGCATCATTTTCACATTTCTGCATGCATATTTTCCTTTCATGTTTAGAATAGGTTGGCGGGTAGAATGTTGTTTAAAAAAAAATTTGTGATTTGTTTTAACATTGGATGACATGATTAATTTCAAATTTTAGTATCTGTATTATCTTTGGTCTTAAGTGATGTTACACTATGTTTGCTACACTACATATTGATGTCGGAGACAAATATGAGTTGCTTGAAAGAATGAACATGTCATAATAAGTACCAAGTGAGTTTTTGAGCCTATCATTTTTCTTGGAGAGTAACTTTTTTGCCCATTCTTTATACAGCTTAGCAGCTTATTATTGTATACACGATCTCTAGATTTCTTTTGAGTTAACCCTTAAAAAAAATTGTAAAATTAAAAAAAATGTGTGTTGCTACATTTGGATGCCCATTTAACTAGTAGATATGGAAGGTTATTTAGAGCCCTAAAAGATGATGGAAAGGCCATTTTTGATCTGTTTGAGCCTTTCTAGCCATCCCTTTTGTGAAATATCCATAGTTTACCATTTTGATCCTTTTAAAAGAAAAAGAGAAAAAAAAAGCCTTTTATTTGTTAAACTTATCATCTTGACCCACCCCAACTTGTAGTATTACCTGATGTCTTATAAGTTCCATCACCTATTTATGTTTGAGAAAAATATAAATAATTATTTTGTTCAGTAACGTTGTGCCAAGCAAAAGTAAAAAAAAATTGTTTTAAAAAAAGAAATATAATAATAATAGGTGAAATCCACCTTGCAACTTTCAAAAAAAAAATTAAAAAAAAATTCCTCTGCATTTTTCTCAAACATATACTTTGTTTTCCTTATTTCCCTTCTTTGTTAACCATGTCCCTAGCCTACGTTACTTTCTAATAAAAGTCCTTCTTGATTTTAGGAAATTATAGTCTGAAGTATAAGCTAGTTATATGGGCTAAAAAGACGTAGTGATGCATAATAAAAAAAAAGAGAAAAAAAGATAAATAAATGGGTTGACTAGCATTTTTATTTGACTTGAGATCGTATTATTTCTAAGCTGAGGGCATATTTCTTTCATCTTGGTGAGAGCATGTGATATCATTTTTTTTATTATTTTCTCTCAATTACCATTCATTGGAGTGACTATTTTTATTGGGTTTAATTTCTTTGTGAGAGTGTCACTACCTCCAGTGAGATTTTGGGTTTTAACATGTCATTCTTGAAGGTAGGTAGGACAAAGTCTACTGGGCTGATTCATGTGGATGGTTGATGTGGGTGTGATGTTTCGTTAAACTTAAGATAATGCTTATACTTTTATTTGATTGTTATCATTAGTCTGATTGAAGAAACATGAGTGTTTAAAAAAAATCATTTTGGATGTGAATTTTGTTTTCACTTTATTTGCTAGGGACTAGCAATAAGCTGGTTGGGCGGTGTGTTGAGTGTGAGAAAATGCATATTTATAAAGGAGAAAATCGTCATTTTACATTTCACGTCTTACTAACAACCCTTACTTTTATGTATTTAAGCTTCTTGTAATTTAATTATGTGTGTTTTATTTTAATTAAATATTTTATGTATTTTAGGGGCATCATGGTCATTTCACAATAAACAAGAGATCATACGGCAAAACGGACATCACTTTTGAACTCAGGACGGTCGAAAACCTTAGGAGGAGCATAAAAGGAAAAATGACACTGTTCACATGTACGGTACTATTCACGTGTACGGTACTGTCTACGTTATTGTTCACGACACTGTTCACATAGACGGATCAATGACGTGGCATTAACCAATGATGTGGCATTGACTGATGAGGTGTCACGATCCTGTTGGACTAAAATTCTTATGTACTGTTGATGGTGACGTGGCAGCATATCAGTGGACCAAAAATCTCGCGTACGGTACATGCATCACACAGGATTATTTTCAACCAAACCGTGTCACTGGTCAACCCGGTAAAACCGTATTACTGTTCATCTGCGTGGTCAAACCGCGTACTGTTGACAGATGATGTGGCGTAATCCTGAGCGTCCAAACTGTTTTTAATCCGATGGCTATGATTTACTCGATGTATCTATAAAAAAGGGGCCTCTCCCCCTAATTTGATATCTCTGAATCCATTTTTGGGATTCATTTTCTGTAATTCCTTCTCCATCTTGTATATTCTATGTATTTTAATAAATTCCCATTTTGCCCCTAGTTCAATTATGAGTGGCTAATTTTCTTTCAAGCTTGGGTTGAAGGTGAAGTCTCAACATGTGTCATGGGCTTTGTTTGGTAAATTTACTTTCTCTTCCCCTCTAATTTTTGTGGATGTTTTGACTTCTTGTGGACAAATAATACTAATCTTGTCTGGTACCGCATTGGTTTCACCGGCCCTCTAGTACAAGGTTATTATTATTTGGCACGATAAGCCCTTAGCACCATATTGATTAGAGCGTGGTTCATGAGGTGTGGATTCCCCCCTCATGATTTAAATGGCATTAATAAGGATTATTTAGCCCATGATGCATGTTGATACGGATCCAGATACCCAAGTACGTTATCTCAATAGATTTCTCTTCAATTTATTCTCGCCATTTCAATTCCAATTTTAGAATTTATTCTCACCATTTCAATTCTAATTTTAGGATAATCCAAATCATTTTCACTACAAATCCAACCACCCATTTACAAAATTAATTCTACACACAATTAAAATCCATCTCCTCGTGGGATCGACACTCGTCACCATTAGTCTATTCTACATTAGATTCGTGCGCTTGCGAGTTCAATAAAATTTACACAGCAAGTAACATATTGTTCAATTTTTTTTTATGTGTTGTCGCGTTCTCTCATGTAATTAAAGACAAATTTAGCTTTCTTTTTACCATCCATACTAGCACACTCATCAATAGGTAAAGGTAATAAATCCAAAGGAGTTAATGGATTAAAACCATATACAATCTCAATGGTGAAAATTTAGTAGCTGAATGGACAGTTCTATTGTAAGCAAATTCAACATATGGTAACACATTCTTTTCAAGTTTTCAAGTTCTTTTGAATAATGGCACACAACAAAGTAGACAAAGTTTTATTTACAACCTCAGTTTTGTGGATGACAAGTAGTATAAAACAAAAGTTTAGTACCCAACTTACCCCACAAAGTTTTCCAAAAGTGGCTCAAGAACTTAGCATCTCGATCTGAAATTATGCTCCTTAGTACTCCATGCCATCTAACTATTTCCTTGAAAAACAAATTAGCTATGTTTGTTGCATCATCAATTTTGAGACATGGAATGAAATGTGTCATCTCTGAAAACCTATCAACAACAACAAAAACCAAATCTTTTCCCCTTTTTGACCTAGGTAAAGCCAAAACAAAGTTCATAGAAATATCAACCCAAGGTTCGCTAGTGTTGAGTGTTAGAAAGTGTATATTTATAAAGGAGAAAATCGTTATTTTACATTTCAAGTCTTACTAACACCTTTACTTTTATGTATTTAAGCCTCTTGTGATTTAATTATATATGTTTTATTTTAATTAAGTATTTATGTATTCTAGGGGCATCATAGTTATTTCACAATGAATGAGAGATCAGACAGCAAAACAGACATTACTTTTGAACTCAGGACAGTCGAAAACCTTAGGAGGATCATAAAATGAAAAATGGCATTGGTCACATGTACGGTACTATTCACATGTACGGTATTGTCCATATTACTATTCATGATACTGTTCACATATACGGAACGATAACGTGGCATTGACCGATGATGTGACATTGACCAATGAAGTGTCGCAATCCTATTGGATTAAAATTCTTATGTACTATTGATCGGTGACATAGCAGCATGTTAGTGAACCCAAAATCGCGCATGCGATACATGCATATACCCGAAATTATTTACAACCAAATTGCGTCACTATTCAAACCGCGTGGTCAAACCGTGTTACTGTTCAAACCGCGTGGTCAAACCACATACTGTTGACTGATGACATGGCGCAATCCTGAGCGTCCAAAATGTTTTTAATCTGATGGCCATGATTTACTCAGTGTATCTATAAAAAGGGGGCTCTCCCTCCCTAATTTGGCATCCCTGAATTCATTTTTGAGTTCCATTTTTTGTAATTCCTTTTCCATCTTGTATTTTCTACGTATTTTAATAAATTCTCATTTTACCCCTAGTTCAATTATGAGGAGCTAATTTTCTTTCAAACTTGGGTTAAAGGTAAAGTCTTAACATGTTCCATGGGCTTTATTTGGTAATTTTCATTAATTTTGAAAGTAAAAATTATTCAAGTGAGATCAAGCCCAAAGGACTCAAAGATTTGTTCATTAAGTTAAGACTCAAACTTAAGAAATATTAGATTAGATGGTGCTTTATTTTCATGATTATTGTAAAACTAGTTCATTGGATTTATGCACGATCAAGCTTTTAAGAACTCATACTGATTATGATCATGGCACTCAAATTATATTTGGTCTCATGAAATATGTTTCTACATCTAAAAAAAACAAAAACTAAATGTTTTACAAAATGAACTTCTTCAAAGCATATGGATAGGTTTGAAAAATTCTTAAAAAGTTTTGATGTGTCGAAAAATGTGGAGAGTTTATATGGTCTTAATGCTATTTTTGAAATTATATAAAAGTTTGGAAACATGGATCAAAATACAAAACTTTTAAAGTTGGCAAATCAACTTGTTATAATTAAATTGTCCAGAGACTAACTAGCTTATAGTTTACCCTAAGCGCCAAACCGATTAGTTTAAAATACATTAATGGTAACTAGCCACATTAGCAAAGCAGTGGACCAGTTTATTAAGCGGTAAATTGGTTTCGCATAGAATGCTTATTTAATACTTCTAACTACTAGTTTTGATCTATCTATATAATCCCTAACTCCAAATCATTTTCTAAGGTTGATCTGAGTTAAAACTTGATATTTCTAAGCAATTTATGAACTTTCACTTATTCATATAAATTCGTACAAACTTGAGGTTAGGGATAATAATTTAAAGGCCTAGGCCAGGCTTGAAATTGACGGCAGGCCCAACCCTCCAAAAGCTCGTCCATATATAGACGGGCCGGGCTTGAGCTTTGATAAATTTTTTAAAATGAATTTTTAATAGAGTTTAAAATAGGGGAAAAATAAAAGAACACTTAAATTAAAGATGATTAATTGATTATACAATATATCATAAACTAATAATCAAATACACAAAATATAAAATATACAATATTAATATATATAAAATTTAAAATATAAAGCCCATAATATATAAAATTAAAAAATTTATTTATCTCATGAGCTCATACTCAGGCCCATCTACTATGTGCTTTTAAATTTTCAGCCCATGACTAGGCCCATTCGTTGTGGGTCCATACCCATACTTTTTTGTCATCTATACTTGAGCTATCTATCAAGGGATAAGTATTTTACACAGCAACCCATGCGACACTTAAATAATTTTTAGCAAGTTAGCCTATTGAAATTCTCAAGCTAACTAAGCAAAGATGCTTGTGAGAAAGTTAGAGAGAAGAGAGCAATATGGCCAAAGAGAATTTTATTTCTCACATAAGAGAATACAATAGAGCTTTACAAGGATGCTTGAATTACTTGTGTGTGGTATGGTGTTAAACAAAATGGCAAGCACCATGCCCTATTTATAGAGAGGTTTGCCTATGTCTAGACCTTTCCAAGCAACTTGTGCAAATATCTACAAAATTCTAGAGAAGCCTAGCTATACATAAATGTAGAACTATCAAAATATGTACAAGTTGTAGAGAGTTGTAGAGAATTCTAGAATCGGGCCGGGCTTGCTCACTTTAGCTTGTCAAATTGGGTTGTCCACTTGCTAAGTACACCACGGTTTGCTAATTGTATAAGGCGGCCCACTGCTAAGTGTATCCTACTGCTTAGCACACTCTGCCTTTCGGCGGATCTTGACTAAACAAACCCATGCAAGCCAATTTGGCCTTCATTTGGAGAACATTTAAGCGGCCCGTGACATATCACTTGCTTTATACTGTTATAGTTAGTGTGTTTTTTGTAAACTTTATTTCATTATTTCAATAGAGAGATTTTAATTGTGGGAAGCTCTTGGGTGAAGAGGTATAGGATACACACCTTGAAGTTGTAAAGATTAACCTTTGAGGTCAATTGTACTCATTTTTGGAGCCTCAATATATAAGACTCGGTGCTAGTGGAATCCTTAAGGTTGGATTACTTGGAGGTGTGCATGTAAGTGGGTTTGTCGAACCACGTAAAAATGGTTGAGTTTGTTTTCTTTACCTTACCATTTTAATTTACTTATTGTTGTTAGTTGTTGTTAGATTGTGGTAGTTGGTGTAGTCAATTATAGCTTTTATTGTTGGAGAAAATTTTAAAATCCATTCAAGCTTAAGGTTCTTTAACTAAAATTTAATATTCAATTTAATTTTTTTAACTTGTTTTTAATTGAAGATTACTATCAAAATTTTAATTTAACAATTTATTTTAATTAGTATGTAATATTACATTTAAATTATTTAATTATTTATTTACAATAATATTGAAGATTATATATTAAATTCAACAATTAGTAATATAACTTAATAACAATAGTTATTTTAGCTTCAATAAATTAAATTTATTAGTCTTGTCTGACATTGTATAACAATATTATACAATCCAATATAGTTCAATTAAGGTCGGCTCTAGAGTATTGGAGGTCTTAGATGAAATTGTTTTATGAGGTCTCCTTACATTCAACAGTTTCAACACTCAAAGAAATATAAAAGAGCTTAAAATTCAATCAACTTTTAATTATATCTTGAAGATCAATAATTAACAAGATAGTAAAAATTTCAAAAAATAAAAGCAGTCAACAAGATATGTTTTTTACTTCTTTTACAACATGAGAAATTATCATGTTATTCTGACATATCATGTCAGTACCATGGTTTGTCGAAAAGTACATTTTACTGACATATCATGTCAGTACCATGGTTTGCCGAAAAGTACATTTTACTACCAAACGTTTGCACCGTTATCAATTTACTACTATTCCGTTAAGAAAAAGTTAATGTTTAACGGAAATTGAGTTAAAATTTGATTTTATCCCCAAGAGTTTGGTAGTAAAATGATAATTCCCCTAAAACCTTGGTAGTAAAATGATAATTTCCCTAAAACCTTGGTAGTAAAATGATAATTTCCCTAAAACCTTGGTAGTAAAATGATAATTTAATTATCAAATTAACAAATAATTTTACTTTTGAAGCTGAAAGTGTCTTTGAAGCCCTTATGACATCAGTAAATTTTTAACGTTATTAACGAAATGATAGTGAATTGATAACGACGCAAATTTTTGGTAGTAAAATATACTTTTCAGCAAACCATAGTACTGATATGATATATCATAATAACTTTGGTAGTAAAATGATAATATCCCTTACAACATTATTTCAAGATTTTTTTTTACTTCAAAAGTGAATAATTTCTTTATAGAGAAGAGAATAAGAAATTTACAATGTTAATTAAGTTTTTTTCAACCAAATAAAAAATTTAATCTTTTTCTTGGAAAAACTAATAGTAAATTAATGGATAGACAATACTACTAAGTATAGCTCTTCAACATTACAGTTACCAAATATAGAATTTGTTTAAAATTTTGTAATTGTAAAATAAATATTAATTAGAGAGAGGCCTAAAAAATAGATTTTCTAATTATAAGTAACCTAAAAAAACTACCAATTTGAGTATATTAAGAAAAAGTTTTTTTTTAAAAAAAAGAGATCTTCGTAATATATAGGAATCAGACGATCACAATGGATCGTCTTAACATATGAGGCTCTTGGCAAATGCGTAGTTCGTTTATGCAAGCCACCTCTGAGTCCAATCCATTTGAAAAATTAATTAAGTCCAATCCACATTCTAAATTTGGTCCTAAATTCCTAAGTTGAGTATTTAATTACGCTTGAGAAAAAAAAATAATTATCTACTCCTTAGTACACAACGTGGACAGCTCAACAAATTTATGATATATTATAATGTTAGATTGTGTATAGGAATTATAGATAAAATAAAATAAGGTGTTGTATAATATTGAACTTGTATTTTGTAAATTGAAAGTGAAATATAAAAGGAGACTAACTGATGTATTTATAGCACGTGTTTTAATTCACTACACCATGTTGCACACATTACAGTGCGCGATGTTGCATATGGTAAGTTATAGTCCCAATAATACCAATTCATGATGTGTCATGTTCAATGTCCACGCTGTTGGGAAATTATGCTCTTTAAAAGCATATGTGTTTATTTAATTGTAATAAACATTTTTTCTGATTAATAAAATTGATGAGGTATTTTATTCAAATATCTTAATTGCATTTATATTTGTATTAAAGTCCATTTAATCATATTATATGTATTTATGTGATCACCATGTGGATTCACAGAAGACATAAATACAAGTTATCTTATGATTAAATAAATTTAGTTCGCAGTTGATAAATAAAGTTGGGCACTTTATTTAGGTATAAACTGTAATAAATTCATTGAATGATTTGTCTTAATCATGTATGAGTTTATTGATGTAGTACGACTACATTGAACTGGATCACATATGAGATTTAATTAACTTTGTAATAACTGTCAGACTTATTAAATTTCATAGGCGTTGATTTTACTGTAATCTTAATCTTGAGTTAATTATGATTTCATGATTGTGATTGTTATTCCATTTGAGTTACCAATGGGCACGACACATCCTTGTGGTCAAGATTACCCGGTATCTTGGTGGGAGCAATTATGAGTATTAGAGTTATAGATTAACAATATAGAATTTGTACAACACATCTCTTGATAGGTTTTCGGCACTTGATCATAGAATTCTCTGGCCAGAGTGTGTCAACATATTTAGTATGTTGAAAATGATCATTAGAGAAAACCAGTAAGGATCAAGGAATAAGATGTAATTAAATTGATTGGACAGTTGAGATATCAATTTAATTAACGATGTGGTACAAAGGATTGTGCAGTAAAGAAATCAATGTGGCTTGGGACGAATTATTATTCGAGCATACAATTATGGAAGTCAGTTCCAATCTTTTAGTGGAGTAGATTTGGAATTAAATAGTTGGGCTAGTTTAATTACAGGCCTAATTATTGTAGCCACTATTGTATGTTCCCAAATGATCCCCGGGTTAGCTCATTTAATTGACTGCACCACTACTGGACTAATAAGCAAGATAACTAGCTATTTGGGTCAAAAGCCTAATTATATCTTTTAGTGGGAGGCTCCATTTAATTAGCTTATGTATAAGGGGCCTTATGTTATTTTACATGGTGGGTCCCTTATTAAAAGAAAAAGAAACGTGAGTTTTAAAAGAGGGCATTATTTGGAGCCTAGGGTTTTCACTAAAGGGAGATATAAAAGGCTTATTTTCTCTAAAGAAAAAGAGGAGCCACTTCATACAGATCTGAGAATAAGATTTTTCTCTCCATTGTTGAGAGAAAAATTTTCTCGTGCTAGTTGCTTTGGTAGTGATAAAGGCGCCCACACGTCAAGTGCAGATCGAACCTGAGTCATAACCTGGAAGATCATTGGTGACAGTTCGTGATCCAACAAGCGTGGTGGTGACGGATCGTGATCTAACAGGCGTGGTGGTGGCGGATCGTGATCTAACAGGAGTGGTGGTGGCAGATCGTGATCCAGGAGCCTAAATCACTTCAGCGGAAAAAGCCAACTCGGATTTTCAAGGTACGATTTCTAGATTACGTGTTCTTATATATTATATGAGAGCGGTCCTTAAAAAGGTTTTATAAAAATTTAAAAACCTAATTTTTCCCCATCACACGCACCATAATACGTGCTAGATCATTGACAAATCCAAGGAATGACCACAAGGGGCTGGAGTTCCCCTTGAACTAAAATTTTATTTTAAATTAAATTCTTTATTTAGTATAAATAATTAATTTTAATGTTAAGTATATTCATTAAAGCCCTTGGTAATTTATTTCATAAACGCCCACACTAAACTTCATCCTAGTAAAGTAAAAAAAACTTAATTTCTTTAAGTAATTAAAAAGTTTCCACTTGAAATTTAATCAAATTAATTTTTCTATTTTAATCTAAAAAATAATTTGACTCATTACCTTCTTTTCCAATTCAAAATCCTACATCTACAATCCCTAAAACCTACAAGAATCTAACGACATTTCATGTTTGCAAATCTCTAAGGCTGAAGACTGACAAATACAAATCATTTTCCAATTAAGTTCCAAATATGAATCCTCTATCCAACTAAGTTCGAACATATATTCTTAATTCTTAATTTTCTATTCATAATTACCATCACATATGATTATTTCTGTTAAGTTATATCATGTAATATTCTATTAAATGAATTTCAAGTCTTGTATTTTTGTTTCTATTAAAATTGTTGAAAACTTGAATTAAGGTTAGTATTATAAATATTATCACTATTTTTTATTGAATTGGTTTTATTATCTTATTTTTAGATAGTGACATTGTTATTAAGAATAACCCACTCGTGATAATTCATTTGGGTCCGTCCCTACACTAGATCAACCCTCTTTAACGCTCCTTATAATATTGCGATGGATCAGCCCACTTTTCTTATTTAGTATATGTAATTAAATGTAGCCACCACATATGTGACATTTACTTGGCTAAACTAATCACATGCTTAATAAACTAGAGACAAAGGGTTAGAAGCGGATAGATACGCCAGGACAGAACATGATATAATTTATTTCATATTATTGATTTTTGTAACATTTAAAAAGGAATAAATTTGATTGTTTTTTGTTTTTTGTTTCTTTTAATGGAAAGGAAAAGAGAACCACCGCTTAATTTCAATTGATATTATCTGGCAGCCGAGAATCAAGCATGCATCAAGTCAAATGCATGGCTAGAGATATTGAAGATGTGAGGATGCAACGCCTCGAAAGAACATTCCGGTTAAAAATGAGACGCGTGAGCCTCTCTAAAAACAGCGACAAAAATTCTTTTTCGAAATTTGATTTCATGGCCACCGCAGATTCCACGCACAACCAATGCTGGACAGATTCAAACACGTCAGAGATAAATGAGTCCCACTTTCTTGAACCTAGAGATTTCCATACTCTTCTTTTCGTGGGGAACTAAAAAAAGAAAAATTCTTCGTTACCTAAACGTCCCTCCCCCGTTTATCTTAGGTTCCCGTACTCGGTGCCTAAAGAGCCGCTTTCAATTCCCCAAAAATAAAATATTGTGGGAGCTAAATTTTTTTTTTAATTATATAAATATAATTTTTTTTATAATAAAAGTGGAGTGGACATCTCTTAAATATTTAAGAAAATTAAAATTTAAGCTCTTATCTCATTAATTATTTGATTGTAAATATATCAATAAATATTTTTATGTAATGTGAGTTGTAATCCTAAATATTAATTTCTTGTAATAAAAAAAATTGTTAAAATGAATCACTGGTTTGTGTTTATATTGTATAAATTTTGCTTAATTTAAATATGACTTATTTAATAATTATATCAAAATATTAAAATATGAAGTCAACATCAAAATAATTGTTTTATTAACAAGGTGAATGGATCAAGAACTAAAACTATAATTCAAAAAAAAAATCATATTGACTTGGATATGATTTATTTAATAAGGATTAATATTCTCTCTTGATCTGATCATGTCATGAGTAAATAACTCAATTGTTAATTGGTTGTTAATAAATAAAAAAATAAAACAAATTAAATCTTACTCATACACTATCACTAAAAGACAAATGATAAAAGATATTTAAAAACTCATATTAGGAAAGGATTCTATTTCATTTAATAAACGTATTAAATTTGATAATCCAAGCTCATTTATTCTTGTTTTTTTCATGTCAAATAAATGAATCGTGTTAAATTTTGTTAGCTCTACTTGTGACAAATGAATAAGTAAGAATTGCAAAGATAGAATTTTAACTAAGGTTTATAAGGGTATTTTGCACATCTGAACTCCTTTCCAATGTTTATTATATGGATTTCTCTACGATACTATTAAAAGAATTACAGTCATTATTATGAACCATTTGTTTAAAATGAAACATCTCCATCCCTTGATTAATCTTTAATTAATAATTATAAGTTACTCAAGTTATTAGTAATTCCTTACTTTAAATTAAATTAGGTCTAGCTTATATCCTATTATTGCTAATAATTTTATATATATAAATAATAAATAATTATTTTCATTGATTCATTGTAAAAACATAAAAAATAAAAATACAATTAGTTTTTTTAACTAAAAAATTATTCCATAAGACTTGAAATTAGATCTTAAAAAAAATTAAATTAGATGTATTTTATATGCGTTATTTAAATGTACCATTTCATTTTGCTGTTTACAATATTAATCTTGAAAATGTAAAATATTAATATGTAAATTATGTGAAGATAAAATATTATTTATGAAGATTATTTTGTTTAACTTTTCACAATACATATAAATTATCAAAATCAACAATGATGCATTACCAAATTTATATCAATCAATGTAATTATAATTTAGTGACATAAAATAAAAATACAAATTGTTTGTGAGTAACAAATTTTATTTATCAAGTGATTTATAAGAAAGAATTTATATAATATAGTTTTATATAATTTATAAATAAATTGTATTATTAATTTTTTTATTCTTTTAAAGTTGTAAATTTCTCGCTATCCTATTTGAGTCTTGTTTCTTATCCCTTTTATCAAATTTAAGTTATCTACTTTATAAATAACTTCACTTTTCTATTTATCTTATTTAATTATTGTATACCATAAATTTCACCCAATGCTCCACATTAATCTGTTTCTCAACATTAAAATTTGTTTATCGAGTACTGATGTATGTACACGTATAATTTTTATTTTTCAAAGAATACATACATTAATACATATAAATTTGTTACGAGGCGTCGAGGCCAGCCCATAATTGTTGACTTGACCATATTCGAAGCTCAATAAAGAACAACACTCGTTCGTTCTATTGAAGCAAAAATCTCTCTCAATCTGTAAATCGGGTCGGTTTAAACATCTCTTCTCTTTTCTTTGTTTCGCAATTCAAGGTACAATAATTATTATTATTCTTATTTTGGTCTCTGATTTACACACCTTGAAATTCCTCTTATTTCAATTACTATTAATTTTTTTAATAGCTAAAGAATTTGTGAATGAATTAGACAGATTTGAGTATGGAGGCAGCCGTAGCAAGCGTGGCTCGATCTTCAATCGGCTTGCATAGTCACAGACCAGTTCTTTTTTCTGTTTATTCTGGACCTGATTTTATTCGTTTTGGCACTAAATCGCTTTTACCGATCAAGGTATAATTATCAAACTTACGGATAGACTCGTAGCTATTAATTTTGCCTTGTTTTTTTTTAATCGAGATCCGTTACTGTTTATTGTTTCGTTGCTTTTTTGTCTAATTGATTTAGACTCACTTAGTTGAATATGTTCAATTATCTTGCGCCTGTTTGATTGACTATTCTATTGGTTGATTCGCTGCAGCATTACTTTTCAGTTTCAAACCCTAAGCCAAGGCATAGGAGAAAGGGATTTGGAAGCAGGAGATGCATGGTCGTTAGAGCATCATCTTCTTCAGAATCATCTAGGTCAATGGATCCAATTGCTCCGCTTCAGCTGGAGTCTCCAGTGGGACAGTTTTTGTCTCAGATTTTGATAAGCCACCCACACCTTGTACCTGCAGCAGTTGAGCAGCAGCTTGAACAGCTTCAAACTGACCGTGATGCTGAAAAACACGAGGAGGCTTCTGCTTCTGGCACTGAGCTTGTATTGTATAGGTTAGTTGCTCATCTCTTGATATGGAATGTGAAATTAACTTTAAGGGAAAGTTAAGGCTTACAATTTTGTGTTTAGTTTTAGAAATTTGATGAGAATGTCAACATAAATGATGGAATGCTTCTTGTTTGATTAGTATAAATGATGGAAGTGTATAAATGCCACTTACCAAAGCTAGAAATATGAGGAAATGAATTTTTTTTTTTTAATAACAGTGCTATCATTTCATTTGGCTATGCTTTGAAATGTGTTTCATGGTTATGAGTAAACATTAGCATATGTTATGCTGTTTTTTCTTGCATCACAGTTTTTATATACTCTTGGGCTTGAAGCTCCAGAAATACTGTTATTGGTTAACTAATTTTGAAGTTGGCCTTGTATGGAACTTTTCAGATTCTTTCAATTGATCACTATATAAGTCTTGGTAATTTAAGAATAGCAAAGCTCATGAACTAGTTTCCATTACTATGTTTTATTCCTATTAAGTATTTAGTTATAAAATAAAGCACATTCTTACATGCTAAATTTGGAAATCAATGTTATAAGCTTGATGATGGAAATTGTACATTAAACATTTTACAATTATACATCTCTCATACAGTTTTGTATATATAACTTTTTTTTAAAGTAAAATAAAAAAGCTCTACATTGAAAATAGGATGCATGGTAATTTATGGGCTTTTGGTTTTGACTATTAGGTTCACGAAATCTCACTCCGAATGCTCAAAAATTTGTAGTATAACTGGCTTATACGAGATAAACAGATTAAGATAAATGAATTTAAAGCGAATTAAGTGCAGAAGGTGGTTCGAAAGTGAATTTTTGTGCTGTAGAATGTTATGATATTTTGGGAATTGATTTATTTTATTGTTTTCTTTAAGGGATTTCATAGTTACCAGTGGCAGAGCCACATAGAGGCAAGCGGGGGCAGCTACCCCTGTAAGCCCTAATTTTTTCAGAAAATGGCTTTTGGAATTCAACCAAACATTTTATTTGTCCCCAATAAAATTTTTAATTTGTCCCTACTGCTTTGAATAATATATAAAAATGTAGGCTCAAAATTAAATTATCATCACTAAAATCACTTTAAATGAATATGTTAAATCCAAAATTATTTACAAACATTTGAGGAAAATCAAATTCTTTTAAGGAAATTAATTTGCTCCCACAGATTTGAATTCTGTCTATGCCACTGATTATTATTTGTCTATGGTTGATTTGGTTATCTTCTCGGTATATTTTTCCTCCATAGATATGCTCTGTTGTATTTTTTGAGACTTCTGGTTTGGATTATAATGTGGTTAACATAAATATTGTTCTTCTCCTGGCTTGCTTCTATTTCTCCTCCTCCTTTTCCCTGTGTTTTATCTCGCTTTTCTTTTGGTTGCCTGTGTTATTGGTTAAACCCAAAATTGTTATTGCTCTCTGAGTTCCCTTTCCGTTATCTCTATCCTATCTTTCTGGCAAGCTCCCTACACACCATTCTATGGTTTATGTTCTATTTCTTTGTCTTTTCTTTAGATCTGATTTAGCGACACTACAACACTCGAAATTAGAAGCTTATGTAACCTTAATCAGATGATGATCAATCTCAAAATCATATAAATGTAACCTACATGAAATGTTTACTAGAAATTTGATTTTATTGAAACCATATATTATCAAAACTTTTGAACTAGGTAAAAGGCAGTAGTAAATTTCTTTGCTCATGCTTGCGTAAATATACCTTCAACATGTCAGTGATAAATTATTTAGTTTTACTGTCAAGAGTTGAACCTTAAACTATGGTATTTCAAATTTCCAGGAGAATTGCTGAGGTGAAGGCTAATGAAAGGAGAAAGGCATTAGAAGAGATTTTGTATGCATTGGTTGTGCAGAAGTTCATGGATGCTAATGTTTCCTTGATACCTTCTATTACCCCTTCTTCTTCAGACTCCTCTGGCCGGGTGGACACATGGCTAAGCCAAGATGAGAACCTTGAGCAGCTTCACTCATCTGAAGCCTATGAGATGATACAAAACCACTTGGCTCTTATTCTCGGAAATCGGTTGGGTGATTCAACCTCTGTAGCACAGATCAGCAAACTCAGGGTTGGGCAAGTCTATGCCGCTTCAGTTATGTATGGGTACTTCCTCAAGCGAGTCGATCAGAGGTTTCAGCTTGAGAAGAGCATGAAAATTCTTCCAGATGCATCAGATATAGAAGAGAGTGGTATTCAGCAAGTGGTAGGAGACGTGACACCCACTGGTGCTGAGGGTTCTCATGAAGCTCTGTCATCTCATCCTGAAGTTTCATCCTTTTCTGGTGGTGTCAGTCCTGGAGGTTTTGGTCATGGGATAAAGGCCTCTCGGTTGAGGACCTATGTGATGTCTTTTGATGGGGAGACACTTCAGAGATATGCGACGATAAGATCCAAAGAGGCTGTTAGCATCATTGAGAAGCACACAGAGGCGCTATTTGGAAGACCAGAAATTGTTGTAACACCACAGGGTACTGTTGATTCCTCAAATGATGAACAAATCAAAATCAGCTTTGCTGGTCTGAAGAGACTTGTTTTGGAGGCTGTGACTTTTGGTTCTTTCCTCTGGGATGTTGAGAGCTATGTGGATTCGAGGTATCATTTTGTCATGAACTGAATGATGTTCATTTTCAACTGTTTCAAACAAAGTTTGTACCAGACTGACCAAACCCAAATGGAGCACGGGATAGTTTTGAGGACAAGTATTAGGTAATTTGCTAATTGTATTGTATATAGTTAATAGTTTAATTGTCATGTTTACTTGTTTTATTGCATGCTTTAACACTTGTGGTTGACGTTGTCTCTTTTGGTTAAATCACAATATGTAAGCATATACTATCTTTAATTTATTTATTTAATGTGTTTTAATAACTAATTAAATTTATTTAATATTTGTATTATTGATGGGAACCGTGTACTCCTGGCCACCCCCTTAGTCATCTCTAGTGTTATTACAACAGAGAATCGCCGTTTTTAAGTAGCCTTTGATAGTAAATTCCATATCCTTGGAATTCTCGTCCGAAACTTTACGAAACAATCCAAATTTTTTTCACAAAACAAATTACAAAACACAAAATCCGGATTCATTATTATAACTACACAACTGAAAACAAGTTAAACATGTTCTCCAAATTTATTTTACAGACTAAACCTAAAAATGAATTAAAAAACAAAAGAAAAATTGTGACCCCCTCCTTATCTCTTCACTGCCGCTCTCTCTTGCCCACAGCTTTCTTCATCCAGTTGCAACAAATCTGCACTCTCTCCCTCCCCTTATCTTCATCCAACATCTTTCTCTCTCTTTATTTCTCCCGGTCCACTCTCTTCTCCTTATCTCTTCACTGCCTCTCTCTCTTCTTCCCCCTTCCCCCGCAGCCTTCTTGATTCAGTTGCAGCAAATCTGCACTCTCTCCCTTTCCTCAGCAAATCTGCACTCTCAGCCACTACCGTTGCTGTGTTTCCGCCATAGCCGCTGCTGCTGTGTTTCCGCCATAGCCGCCGCTGCTCTGTTTCCACTGCTGCTCTGTTTCTGTTGTTGCTCTGCTCCGTTGCTGCTCAGCCGTTGCTGCTCGTCTTCACCCAGCTTCTGTTGCTCTCCCGGATCTGTCACTTGTCAGTATTTGTTTTTTTAAAGTTAAAAACAATCCACAAAATGTCGTTGCTGTTGTTTGGCATGTTTTGCTTCTGTAAGCATGTACATCATCTTTGGAAACCAATTTAAAACGAAAAAAAAGGACATTATAATTTACAAGATTTTTGACTTAATTAACTTTTAAATATTTCTTAAAGTAGGATGTTTTTGGACAGCGATGAATTTGTATATATGACATTTAGAATGAAAAAAAAAAGCCTGAGAATTTAATAAAAAATTTTAGAAATTATTTGAGTGATTTTAATTGTTTTTAATAGCATGTAAAGATGATGTTGTTCACGATTGGCATTGCCATGATATTGATTTTACTCCAAATTCCATTTTGTTGATGATGCACAATGGCGACAACCCCAATCAGCAAAGCAATCTTACCTCATTCACATACCTGGTATAATTCCATTCTGCACTTTTGTTGATGATGCACAAGTTGAATTTATTGCCTGTCACTCCAATTTTTTTTTTTTTTAACAGAGAAAATACATTAGGTAAATTGGACTTTTGTTATTAGAGAGAAATAGAGATTTTTCAAGCTGTGCCCTGAATAGAATTCAATGAAACAATCTGTAATTTCAATTTATTGCTTTAGATGGAATTCACAATTTGAATTTACTGCCTGTGATAGGTTACTGCCTGTGATGTGCAAGATTTGGTTACCAACGAAGGAGACAATAGTAGACCACTTATTAATATTGATTTATCTCCTACAAATATCGCAGAGATGAATACTACAAGAGATAGAATTGCAGCTTCTATGTGGCATGATTACATACGTAATGCATAATGTCTATTATGTAATTTTTTTTTATAATTATTTTATTTAAATCATGTGTTGTAATATATATCTTAATTATGGTGTAAAAATAATGACAATGTAAAGTTTTTTTTTAATTAATGCTAATTCTAAAACTTTATTATCATGTAATTTTTTATAATAATTGTTTAAATTATTATGTTGTATTTGTGTATGTATTAGCTAAATAATTATTTTATAACTATAAATATGACGTAAATGCTAGTAAAAATTATTTTTAAAAAAAGTACTACCGAACACATATTTTTTGTTTTTATTATTTTTAATTGTGTCTACTGAACGCATATTACTGTTTTCAGTTTTTAAATACAAAATACAGAAAATGATACCAAACACATACTTAAATTCGAAATACAGCAACTGCAAAACACCATTTTCATTTTCATTTTTATTCTCAGAAAATACAAATTCAGAAACAATACCGAACGAGCCCTTAGATTCCATGAGTTCTCTTTTCTTTCTTCTTCTTCTTCTTCTTCCTCTTTTTTTTTTTTTTTTGGGCTTCCCTTTCCCGGTAGATCTATGGCGAATAGAGACTATATATATATTTTTTGATTACATGAGACTATTGTTTAAGAGTACAATTCATATTATATGAGATTATAACTGATATTTACAACAGATTATAACTGAGACTAATATACATCAATTCTTATGAAGTACGACCCAAATTTTTACTCTCTCTAATGTTCGAAAGACGTGTACTCCACTCACATTTCGAAAGAGAGAAGACTACTTTCATTTAAATTGAGCAAGAAAATTAAACCCCTACAATGTATTGTGGAGGCTCAAACCTATGATTTCACAATTGTAAAATTTGAGTTCTAACCACTAGGTTAAAGCCTAGTGAATAGAGACTATATTGATATCGTCACATAGACCTCAAAATAAGGATTATGTCAGCACAAATATGATAAACAAACAACATCTATAGATTCCTACTGCTGGTTAGTGGTGGTTACAGTAATTGTATAATTTTATTAATAAAATCAAAATGATATTATTTTTATAGAATTAATATAAAATATTAAAATACATAACAAAATCCTTACTACACTAAATGTAATTTTTGTTAACTTTAATATAATAACATAGTATAATATAATATAATATAAAATAGTGAGATATAATATGGTGTATCAAACATATTAGAGGAGATGCAGAGGTTATTATTTGGGGCGTTATATATATATGTAGGGGTTGGCTATGATATAGGGACTGGATCATATCCCCTTGTTATTAAATAAATTAAAATAGACTAGGTCAATTTTATTGATCCCCTTGTTGTTATTAATATGCATTTTTAATTTAAATCAATTAAAATAAAAATTTATTAAATAAATAATATTTTAAAAATAAGAAGAAGAAGAAGAAGAAAAGACAAGTAAAAAAGGAAAAAAATATTTTTATTACAAATATTTTGAAAAATAAAATCAAATGAGTGTTAACAAAAAGACAAAAGTTTAATTCATTTTCTATGAAATCTATCTCATATTTAGCATTTTAAGTTTAATGTTTAATGTTTAATGTAATTATTTTCTAAATACCCTGAAATTTTTTTTTTTTGCCCTCGTTTCATGTTTACGTTCATGTTTCATGTTTCATGTTGCAAGTTCAAAGTTTCATATTTGATGTTTGATATTCACTGTTACAGAGGTACTCGTATTTTATGTTTATTGTTGCATATTTTAAGTAACGTGTTTCATGTTTATTGTTATATGTTTCATTCAATTACTTTCAAAATACCCCGATTTTTTTTTCCCCCGTTTCATGTTTACGTTCATGTTTCATGTTGCAAGTTCAAAATTTCATATTTGATGTTTTATGTTCACTGTTACAGAGGTACTCGTATTTTATGTTCATTGTTGCATATTTTAAGTAATGTGTTTCATGTTTATTGTTATATGTTTCTTTCAATTACTTTCCAAATACCCCGAAATTTTTCTTTTTTGCCCTCGTTTCATGTTCACGTTCATGTTTCATGTTCATTGTTGCATATTTTAAGTAACGAGCTTCATATTTACTGTTCAATATTTCATATAATTATTTTCCAAATACCCAAAAGTTTCATATTTGATGTTTTATGTTCATTGTTGCATATTTTAAGTAACGAGCTTCATAGTTAATGTTCAATATTTCATAAAATTATTTTCCAAATACCCCAAATTTTTTTCCCCATGTTTCATGTTTATGTTGAAGTTTCATATTTCAAGTTTTGAGTTTCATATTGATGTTTTATGTTCACCATTGCAAAGGTACTCATATTTTATATTCGTATTGCATATTCTAAGTAATGTTTTCATATTTACTATTCTATATTTCATGTAATTATTATCCAAACCCCCCGAAATTTTTCTTTTTTCCCCACAGTTTCATGTGTACGTTCAAGTTTCATATTGCAAGTTTAGAGTAGCTTATTTTTATGTTTGTTGTTTATTGTTTCATAATTTATGGTAAGTAAATTTCATTTTATTCATGAATGATTTCTTGTAGAAGTAGTGAAGCCAATGTTAGTAACAATGATGGTTGTGGTAGTTCTAAGTTAGCTCGCTCAAGTGAACAATTTTCAGTCAACGCTAGTGAAGCATCATATGAACTTGAAACCCAAAAGGAATGTGGGAGTAGTTCTCATGTGTTCTCACAATCTAATGATTATTTCTAAAATAATTCATCAATGTCACCATCACTAGGAGGGGATACCTTTACATTTCTTCCATATCCCAACATGCACTCTAATTGGTGGCCTCATGACAATTCATTTGACTAATCAGAAGACGTGACAATTCATTTGACAAATTAAGATGAACAATTGTATCCGACTTTGCAAGAGTCGTGCTTTAATTGAAGCTTTTGTTAGTGTGTTACTATTTTGTTTATACACTCATGATATGGAATTTATATTCGCCTTAACTTGTCTTATTTCTTATCTTTGATGATTGTTGATAGATACTTGAGTTTAACGTGTTATATGCTTAAATTTATGTTTTTGGATGTTCATCATCATGTCTCATGCATAAAAAATGGCATTTGAAATTTTTCGGAATCACAAAATGGTCTCGGAATTGATCAAATTTTGACCGAAAAACAAGACGGTCTAAATTTAAGGAGAACCGGCTAATCGCTTTTTGAAAGCGACTATCTACTATTCAGTTCTAGAAACTTAGTGGCTAACCGCTTGAAGCAAGCGGCTGACCGCTTAGTTTCTAGAACTGAAGTAGTTAACCGCTTGGTTCAAGCGGCTAGCCGTCTTCGTACATATTCACAATCTTTGTCACTCGTTCTCTCTCTCTCTCTCTCTATGTTATTTCGTTTCCATCTCTTTCTCTTTCTCTAAAATTCTTCATTTTCCACTCACTTTCTCGCCAAAGCGACTCTCTAGAACCATTTTCCATTTATTAAACCTCACCTATTCACTCTCAAAACACCATTTCCTTATTTATTTTCAAAATTCCTAAATCTTTAAACCTACGTTACCCGTTTCACATACCCCCGCTTTTGAGTCACTTTTTACTCATTCTTGACCAAATATTGTGTGTGCATTATATTTCTACACTATATCATTAACAATCATTTTCCCTAAATACAACAAATTACAAATCTAATAACTTAAACAATTACAAGGATAAGTTTAAAGCTGAGTAACCTCGATGAGAAGAGTGAAAGTGAGAGCCGGGAGTAGGAGCGAGAGTGAGAGAAAGGTAGAGCGTGAGTGTGAGTTGGACCAAGAGTAAGAGCAACAGCAACAGCGACGCGAGAGTAGGAGTGTGAGCAGGAGCGGGAGCGGGAGCGGGAACAGGAGCGTGAGCACGAGCGGGAGAGTGAGCAAGAGCAAGAGCGAGGCATAATGTGGTGATCGAGAGGGAGAAAGATGAGGGTTTTCTTGTTCAATGTTCCAGAGGATGAAGAAAAAGCAAGGGGGAGAAAGAGAGGGAGATGAAAATGCTTTTCTTCCGATTGCCCGCTTTTTTTTTGCTTTTATTCACTTTTTTTTTATAAATTGATACCCCAACTGTTGGATTCAAATAAACTGAATCCACTGACTCAAGGGCAGCCCTTGCACCATACAGGGGATTTTATGCCCTGCATGGTAGCTGAGGCCATATATATATATTGATGTTTCAGTAGTAAAATTACCCAAATGAAACCAAAGAACGAGACAAATAATGATCCTACACAAACTCTGGCTCTTCAGTAATCAAATAAACTATACCAAGACGCGGATGCCTCTAGCTTTATACGGATGAGTGGCGTGGCTGCTTGATTTTATTCCATCCGTGAAAAACCTTGCCATGAACATCATAGAACTTAATCACTGCTTCAAATTGAGTCAATTTCACATACATGAATCCTTGCCCGTCGTAAAAAAAGTTTAAACCATCTCCATTTTCTTCTTTAATGTTTCCTCTCCACGCCTTAGATCCTGCTCCACTCGTAAGAAATTGTATAGGGTTGCAACAACAATCTTACGAATTAGTCATATGAAACATAATCCAATCGTTTAGTTTAATGAAAGATAATGTTGCTTCTCAAAATTACCTTTCCCTGTCACTGATATGCTCCAAGTAATGGTCATGGCCGTTCATGTAAAAGTCAACGTCGTAGGTCTGAAATTATTCACAGGATTTACCGGAGTTCAGTGTGTTGAAATGGGTAAATTATCGCATTTACATATAAGTTATTTTTTACCTTGAGAAGTGGGAGGATATGCCTGATAAGTTCCTGGGTGTCTCCATGGTGCCCAATGCTTCTAATTGCATGGTGGCCAACAACTATTTTCCACTTTGCCATTGATTCTTTGAACGCTGATTCTAAATCTTGTTATGGATACATGATTGTAAGATTACAACTAATACAAATTTTATCTATTATATCGTTGATTGAAATAACAAATCTTTATATATATTTTATACCTTCAATAAGTTGGCACGATAAGATTTTCTAGAGAAAATACCTCGCCAATCATAAGTATGACCCTCTGCTTTGGAGAAGTACATATTGATAAAAGGAGTGGTATCCACAAAGAAAATCTCAGCTAATTCTGAAAAAAAAAATGTTGGCAATTGAGTATTATTAAGACAGATTACGTCTATATGACTGAGTATTGAGTATTCCTCTATATTTGCCTGTATTTACAATAAAAGATCTTAAGCAAATCCATCTGCTATCAATTATTTTGAGGAGGGGGCTTAATTGAGCCTCAGCATCACCCCTATAATCATGGTTGCCCAGAACTGCATTTTGAATAAGTATTAATTAGTGTCAATTGAATATAACATTATATTACATGTGAAATTGATGTTGTGATAAGAGATGAGTGATGAGGGAACTTGCTGCTATACCACTGCTTTTGCAAGCTCTTTGCTGTGTAGATTTTGGAAAATGAATTTTCAAATGTTGTGTCATCTTCTCCACTCAATCCATTATCATAAAAATTATCTCCTGTTGAAACTACGAAATCGATGTATAGTTTCTCTCCAATTCTTCCCATCTACGTATTAATATCGTAGCAAATTAATTATTCACTTCTCTTCTAGAATAGCAATCAACATAGTTAAAAATACTAGAATATGAAAGATGATGAAAAAAAGGAATGATGATGTCGGGAGCACAAGCTAATTTGTTATTCAATTGAATAATAATATACACTAATTATTCCCTTAATAGTCGAATACACACCTACAAAGAGTTTGTCTTTAAGATTATTCAATAAAAGATTACTCAATAAAAAATGCAATCAAAGTGATGAATATGTAATGTTTTGTTACCTGAGAAGCGACTTGAGACTGGTTGAAGGCACCTCTTCTACCCCAATCACCAATCACCAAAAAGCTAAGCGAAAGCGACTTATCATTTTTTGTTTCGGTTGAAATGGGATGCTCAAATCTTTGAAGCTCTGCCTCTGCACTTGTAATAAGGAATAGGAAGAAACACAGAGCTAAAACAAGCCAAAATACGATTTTGATGAACATATTGGATGCCATGTTATGGTCACAATAACATAATCTACATATCATGATATTTTTGCTTATTTATACGTAGTTGAAAACAGTCTCCAGGAAAGTGCTTCAATCACTTAACTTGATACGTAGTCCAGGTTGCATGAATTCTGAGTATGATTAATTAAAACTATGTCGTTGCTTGGTAAAATAGAGGCAAAGTTATGTCATATGCGATTAGTTTTAGTAGTTGTAACTGTAACCGCATGGGAGATTGCAGAGAGCAATTGGAGGATATGCGAATATGCCATTGGCATTAGAACATTATTAGAATATTCGTCCCAAGATATAGAGAGCTCAACTTATTGTGTGCCCTCTCTGCGTAATATAGTGCTTAAAATATTACATACAATTTTCTAATTTCATGAGAAGAGCATCCAGATTTATATTAACAATAAATCAATTTTAAGGTCGGTTTGGCTGGACAAAAGAATGAGGTAGCCAGGTCTAAATTTCATAAATGCCATCAAATCACCTCTTGTTTGGGAAATTTACAAAAATAACCATAAAATTTTTGTTATTTTCACAATTAACCCTCTCAACTTTTTTCTATCAACATTAGCCAAACATGCGCTTTTCTCCCAAAACAAATTACCTTTCTTTACAAACCTAAAGCAACTTTCTTTCTCCCCTTTCGTCAAACCAAAGCAGTTTCCACTCTTGAATCATCAACCAACGGCAACGGCAACAGAAAAAGGCAACGTGAAATCCGATCATAATTTATTTGGATCCAATACTAATCGACATCATATAGTGGTATGAGTTATTTTCTGAACTTGCTCGTGAGTTTGACTGAACTGCGGATGGTTTCGTGGGTGAATCAGGCGACAGAGAGCCTGTCGCACGAAAAGCCAGATTCATTGTAATTAACTATCAATTTGATAGGGCTAAAATAATTTATTTTTTTATAATTTCAGGCTTAATGGATTCAGTTGTACTTGAATTGTGTTACAATGGTTGATGTGAGACATTAGAGGATGGGCGTATGGAGTATGTCAATGGTAAAAATAGAGCTTTTTTGGTTGGGAAAAATTGTCTTTTTGATCAGTTATTGGCAAGAGTATACGATGTGTTACAAATTAATCCTAATGAATATAGTATCATAATGAAGACAACTTTGAAGTCTAGTAACACATTATATCGTGTATGTGCACTGCCCATGGATATATTTGATGATGAAATGGTGAGGGTTGTGTTACATATGGCATCCGACGTAGCTAATTTTGGATGCATTCCTATATTCGTGACCACATCACCTTGAGTTCCGAGCGAAGGTATTGAGCCACATGTCGATACAGAAACTTCGTTTAAAGCAAATATGTCTGGCCCCGATAATGAAGAAGAGGTGTTGCCAAGGACAATATCGCTGCAGCAATATTACTCTCCAATCCACGACAATTATGACAACATTGATGATAACAGTGTTACGTTACAGGATATTGGAGCAATGATATTTTCAATAACGACGTCGTTGGAGCAACGGTATTCTCTGTATCACAACAATGATTTTCATGATGAGACACAAGGGGATAATGTTTGTGCAGAACCTTCTAATAATATGAGGGGCACTCATTTCAATAATGATGGTGATGATGGAGGAGCCGGTCCTTCGAATGTTCCGTCGTTTCAGCATGAGGATGAGTGTGAAGACAATACTCCTATGTATAACAGAGGCAATAGACCTATTCCTTCTATGGTTCGATCGAGAAGGAGAATTGACCCCCTCTCAAGTCTTGCTCCAACTTTGCCTTCGAACATGGTTGCTTCAAGCTTTGTTAGCAGTTGTGACTCAGATGATATCAGCGTGGGTAAGCTATTTGCTGAGAAGAATAAGTTTATATTACAACTATGCAAGGTTGCCTTTCGGAATAAGTTTGATTTCAAGATTGCACGGTCTACTACAACACGTTTCGAGGCTCACTGTTGTTCAAAATCATGTAAATGGTGTATTCGAGCAACTAGATGTTCGAACAAGCAAAATGTTTCTTGGGTGGTGCGGAGAATTGATAATGTACACACTTGTCATAATGAGGTATTGGTTGATGGACGCCATCAAGTTAGAAGCCGGGTTGTCGGTCATATTATCGCAGATAAATATATTTAAGACAAGAGAATTTATACTCCGAATGACATAAGAATAGATATGCAACAAGAAAACGGTGTTCAGTTAACATACCAGCAGGCATATCGGGCGAGAGAAGTTGGTCTTGAAATAGTTCGAGGCAACCCTGCAGAGTCATACAACTTGCTCCCTAAATACTCTCACGTATTAACTACAGCGAATGAGGGTATAATCACTCACCTAGAGCAGGATGGAGATGGTAATTTCTTGTACTATTTTGTAGCACTCAGATCTTCCATCAAGGGTTTTATGCAGTACATTTGGCCTGTCATCAATAATGTATTAATTGTGAACCATTAGATTTAATCAATTGTGTACAATATTTGTACTAAAAAAATAATTTAAAAATAATAGTAAACAGTTTGTTAACCGTTCAAGTGGGTGGAGAATTTTTGTAAAATAATTGTGACCACCCTTAGTATTTGAAATAATTTCACTTAAATAGCATATTTTATTTAAAATTACTTTTCAACCCTCCTTTAAATTTGTAATATGATAATCTTTTTTAAATAAATCTTTCAAAATCAATTACCATTAAGTATAAAATATAATATCAAGTAGGTTATTTAACACAAAGTCTTATAATAATTTGTATTGTATGAATTTAATTACAAACCATTAATACCTAAATAATAATGATAATAGAAGGCATTTCAATAAACTATTTTATATGTGTTTTATTAATAATACTATATGAGTCACAACAAATGAGAAATATTTTATTCACCAATTATTATTGAAAAAAATATATGTCTATATAACTATAGAGTGAGACATATTTTGATTCAAATTTTTAACAAAAAATTAAACTATTTATTTCATGCAATTCAATGGTGGAGGATATAACATTATGAATTGTTGCTTTGACTTTCAATATCAACTATTAGATTATGATATATTAATGGCTCAAATATTGTGTCAAAATTTTAAGTTAAAGTATCCCAAACCATATCTTTATAATGGAAATATAAAAATATGCAATGATTTTTTTCTTCATTTTGTCCATTAAATATTATTTGATGTGATATTTTATTTATTGTCACTATTAATTATCATAATAAAAGTAATGACTCTTCGTAACATAAAAATTTTATAATTACTATCAAAGAATAACAATAAAATAATCTTTCATGATTCATAAACTAAAGTTAATTAGGAATATGTGGTAGATTTAACTTTTATGAAATTAATAAAGTGACATTTGAAAATAAAATGAAAACAAACTTGTGAAAATTAAATTTTATAAGGCTCAAATAATTTTCTATCATGTCAATAAAAATCTAAAATTGTAAATGATTTTCGTTCACTTTTTTTCCCACGTAAATATTATCGGAGGCAATATTTTATTTATTATCACTATTAACTATTATAACAAAAGTAACGACTCTTCATAATATAAAATTTTATAATTACAAGCCAAGGATATCAATAAAATAATCTTTCACGATTCATAAACTAAAACTCATTAGGAATATATATTCGATTTAACTTTTATGAAACTAACAAAGTGATATTTGAAAATAAAATGAAAATATATAAGCTTATAAAACTTAAAACTCCCACTATATAAGGATATTAACTGTAAGATAAATATAAAGTACAGAAAATAAGTATGTTAAATAGGTGTTAAAAATGATACATACTTTATGATCAATTATACAATGACCCTTAATATTATATAAAATAATGAGTATTTTAATATACAATATTAAATTTTATTAAAAAATGTGTGATCAAGTAATTTTTATATTACAAGCAATCTCAACAATGAGTTTATTGATGTAACTATGACATTTACTTAACTATATGTACTTAGTTGTGTTATTTATTAGTGTTATATCATATGTAAATTTTGCAATTGCAACTTATTTATTTGACTTGTGTTAAATAACCTACCATTACATTTTATATTTAATGGTAATAGATTTTGGAAGATTTATTTAAAAAGAATTATCACATTTCAAATTTAAAGGGGGATTGAAAAATAATTTTAAATAAAATATGATATTTAAATGAAATTATTTCAAACTCTAAGAGTGGTCATAATTATTTTACAAACTTTCCACCTCTTACATATTTGTTAACCGTTTACCATCGTTTTTTATTTTTATTTTTACCTACAAATATTGTGTACCATTAATTAAATCTAATTGTGCATAATTAAAAACATTATTGATGCCGTAAAAAAATTACAGCATCATAGAGGAACCCTTATTTTAAAGATTATCCATATTAAAAATAAAATTTAATAAAAAACAAAAAAAAAATTTATAACCTTAACCACCTCTCACTGCCTCAAGCCACTGCGCCACTAGCTCTTGTCATCAATTGATCCCACCGATAAAAATCCCAAGCGACCACCGGCCAGAACCTTCATTATTTGATTAGGAAATGATAAGGTCGATGGTTACATGGGAGTTTAATGTATTTGTGAAGCAATTGTCCTCATCGTCTTCTTTCCTTATTTGATGGATTTGTTGCACCTTCTTTGTATGAATATGGATTCGTTTCAATCTAAAAATTTCAGTACATTAGGTTCATTAACAACACATATAGTGCAAGAAGGAGATTTTTATATTATTTCTCAATAAATTATTGGGCTACGAATCGGTGTGTTGATAATGGAGATATAAGGTGGTTAGGATTTCTCAAAATTATATATATTTTATTTTTTAAAAAGTAAATAAGATTAATTAAAAAATAAATGCCGGAGAAAAATTACCTCCACTCAAGATTTTTTTTTTTTTAATTTCAAAGATACCCTCCAACTCAATAAGTATTTATAAATATTTTACATAAAATATTCGTTAATTATTTAAATCTCTAGTAAAATAAAAAGGTGACACGTGCCTGCAGTGGTCACCCGTGCTCAGTGGCAGTTTGGCGGTGACAATGTCACGGACATAGTATTAGACTTTAAATTCTCACACCTATGCTTTTGTGAAAGGAGTAAGGTGGGAGGCTTATGCGTGGCAACAGAAACTCGCCGCTGATAACTCTAGCTAACTAGGGTGTCGTCCTGCCGCCATGCTATAGATCGAGAAGCAAGATTCTGCATCGCACATAGGCCTCCCACCCTGTTCAGTTTCCAAAATTGATCTCACCATCATGTAGATTTTAAAAAAGGGAGATCTAATGATCTCTTCACAGTACCTTGCTCGTACGGAAATAATGACCTGAGCATGACGTAAAGAACATGGTTTCTTTAAGGAGGGTCGATAGTGACGAGAGAGACGCGGATCAATACTGAAATTGGAGAAGATGAAGAGTTTGGAGAGAATTCATACGGCAAATTATGGAAAGGCACAGAAGATTCAACCCAAAGAGAGAGAAGACCAGAAGTAAAGGAGACAAGCTTGAAAGTCCGAAAGTAGAGAAAAAGATCCTTAACCTAGAATCCAGAATACATTTGCAGACTAGGATATTTGTTTATTTTGGCCACTTAAACCCAAGAACAAATGTGTTAAGTTTTGTGCCCAAAGCAAACGGTTTGAGAGAGATTTAGTCATGATTCTTTAATAGAATTTGTATAGTAAACAAATACGTTAATTTGTACTTATTCATACTCACAAGGGCAAGCTTAAAGGGAGATGATAGTAGCACAGAAATAAGCACAATTAAGCTGTACATTGCAATATGCAGCACGACCATAGACATTTAGGTGTACACAAGATGGCATGAACCATATCCTATACCATCATCAAGTTCAATTTGTGATGGTTTTAATTACAAGCGAGAAACAAAAACAATTATTTTTCATTAAGTCCTATAATCAGCTAATATTTGGGACCCAAAAGAGGGAGAAGAAAAGCCCTGTAATTGCCTGATGTTTCAGAGTGAACAGCATCAGTCAAGGTCTTCTTGTATTTCTTCGAGTACTCAGCTTTTATATACTGCATATCAATCTCAGTTCTAGTCACAATTACCCTTACCAGTGTAGTATCGTCCGTGCCCAGACCTTTCATTGCTTTGTGGAGTACCTGGGTAGTTGAGTCAGGGTTTTCATCATTCTACAATAGTTGGTCAAACAAATAAGCAAATGCTGGTAAGCATCACAATTTATTGAAATAAAACTCCTCTGCAATGTCTTTTCAGCACCATCATCCTATAGCATTTGGTTTAATGGAAAGCATAAATGCTTCAAAATTATTATTGCCCTGTAACAGTTATGTTATCATTTTGTTGTTGGAGCCTGAAAGTATTTAAGGTGCACACAATTTGAATATCTCCAAAATGGCTTCCAAGAGATGCTTCAATGAACTGTAAGCTTTTTACCTTTCCAACCCTGTTAAACAATCTGATTTCCACTTCACATATTATTGTAGTTCTCAATAATAGCTTCTTATGACAGCATATGTTCAAAAGTATCCCTTTCCAAACACTGGCTGAATATGTCAATTCTACCATGCAACATGAACAAAGGTACATGTATCACCGAACAAAAATATTTGCATATTGTAAGATCACTTACCTTCGCGAAATACTTCGCAGGATTCTCTGAGCATTTTAAAATTGTCAAAAGACCATACTCAAAATTGCCCGATGTTTCCTTCTTCACCACCTGGTAGAAAGCATCATGGATAAGCATCAAATGAAAAAATTTCTCGAGTAATAACAACTGGGGAAAAAATTCACCTTTTTAAGTGAGTTTCCATACATACTGTGATAAACAGAAGCAACATAAGCCAAATGTGCCCTGCTTCGTTCACAGAATATCCGAATGAAAGTCCTCTCATCAGTTCCTAATCTCTTCTCCCCAGCTTTGTAAAGTGCCTTGGCATCATTCTCAACCATTTGTCTGTCAACTTCCAGACCTTCATTCCAAGGGGGGCTCACATATGCCAACAAGAGCTACACCAAATATATTAAACCAAGTCATAAATGCTACTATTTATTATAGAGTAAATCTGTAATATGGAAATTCATATTTTTCTTTTCCTTCTGACTTGTAGCCTAAGCCATTAGAACATTCCAATAACTGAAAGCAGTCACTGACAGTACCATAGAAATAACTTATTATCTCTTCCGCGATTAACACACTAAATAAATGGATCCACATACCTTTTAATTTTCTCTTCTCATTTCAAGTAGGGCTGTAGAACCTCGGATTTGGATGAATTCGATCGGATTTCAGATTGTTTGGATTGGGGGAAAAAAAAAAACCATCTGAATCCATCCAAACCTCAAATCTGATCTGATCCTAACCAAAATAAAACGGATTGGATGAATTCGGGTTCGGATCAATTTTGATGAGTTCGGATTTGGATGATATTTCGAATTCAGATGGTATTTCGGACTAGGTTGCGTTCGGATTAGGGGTCTTTTGGCAATTTTCATACAAAATTCATGAAATAATAATTGATTTGATATATTTTTAATTTGTTCCAATAAGTAATGCAATCTGATCCAATTGTGTTGGATTAACCCGGATCCGATCAGATTGGATGGTAAAAATTGTACCCAATCGGAAATTGGGCAATAACCGAATCCGACCCAATGCCCAACCCTAATTTTAAGTCATCCATTGACTTTATTCACTTTTCCATTATCTCTGCTCTTTTATTGTATCATCAACCCTCTCATATTCTTTGTCGATCTATGACATAACAAATTTTTTTAATTAGGTGGCTCTAAACACCTAGAAAAAGTTTATGACATGACAAGGCGAAAGATGAAGCCAGTTTGGCTCTTCTAATGGGGCCTCTTGGTGGTGGTTCTAAGTGGACAAAACTAGGCTCTCACAAGATAATAAGATTGAGACCAATGTGAAGGGCCATGTTGGATCTTGAGAAATATGTAGAAAGAGAGGCACAAATAAATAGCTGTAATTCAACTTATGCTTTCAGCATTTGTTCAATGGGGCTTGTAGTATCTTCGGGAATAAGATGATTGTGTAGATGATATTAGTCTTTGGAGGTTCAAAGCAAGCACAGGAAAGAAAACTTAGATTTCAGTTGAGTTGCCGTTTCCTTTCTCTCTCTCTTTAATTCTTATTTTTTGGGTGGTGATTGTTGGTATTTAGTAAGTTGAATAAACAAAGTCAGAATCCATATAGATATTATCCAGTGTTTTTATGTTATGGTAATAAACTAACTGGAAGAATGAATGAACTTAAAGGTCAAATAATTTTCTGCACAAGGGTTTCTTGTGAGAAATAATAAAATTAAGAGAGTTGGAGAAAACAAGGCAACCAAACCAGTGAGAGAGACGTATGTAAGAGGAGAGAAAGGGAGTTGGAGAAAGAAATAAAGGCACAAGTAAGAGAGGTATTAAATTGTAAGTTAGGCCATTGATCACTTTATTCATGAAAGATCTCGACCAATTGAATGATTCAATAGCAGGGACTGAAGTCCAGATGTCCATGAATATAGGCTCTCCACATGTACGTTAAGTTATTTGGCAAGTAAATTGCATCCAATTTTTTGGAGTAACGGCATAGAAAAGAATAGCCCTGCAGCAATTGCCCTCTCATTTGATGACTATTTTCTAGTTTGTTATCAATTTCAAAAGCTTATCTCTAAAGGGCATGCAAGCACTAAACAATATCCCGCAACTGTTAAGAGTACCCAGGTTCAGTTTGAGTACACAGTATTTTTCTTTTCTTTTTCTTTTCTTTTTCTTTTTTTTTTTTTTGGATACACAATTCAGGTTTGCTAAAGAAATAAACAGTTATGAAAAACTTACTTATCATATATGGCAATCATGAATAATACAACTTTCATGCAGATCCTGGTACTAGCTAAATTACCCTATATAAAATTGCAGCTAATATTTCAAGGCATAATTGTCGGATGTTAGCACAGCATATAACATGTTTCTCAATCCTAATAGAATTGTGTTTAACAAATACGTGCCTTCTCTGCCCACCTTTGCATTTCAATAAATCAATAAATAACTAAATATATGCATTAAGTATTACCTTTCTTCAACATTTATAAACTTACTTCCAAAAGTTGCTGCTGAAGATATAAAGGTTGACTATGGATGGACCATTCACATCAATAAGAAACCCTCAAATATGTCGAATTTTCTGTGTAATCGAATTACTTCAACAATGCTAAGAGAAAATGAGAAACCAGAACATTTCTGAAGAATGAGGTGGGACCACAAGCAAAGTAAGGCAAAAAGTTTCGAAAACAAGGCAACTAATAGATATTACTCCAGATGACAAATATTTAGAGCAAAGTTAACAAACACAATATTTCAGATAGAATAAAAAGAGAAACATATTCTACCTTTTCATGATCACCAGAAGTGTGTCTCTTAATATCATCTTCAAGGTGGACGCCAAACTTTGAATGGTAATGTTGTCTAATCAACTGAATCTGGGATGGTGTGCGAGAACAAATTACTTCAGTGGCAGCTTTTAAGTTACCTGTGGTAAGTGAATTTCTCACAACTACTGCATCACGTCCTGCTGGGTCATGCATCCAGAGCAAAACTGCCATCTGATTTGTAAAAGATCAAATATAGGAAGAAAATTAATAAAGGGAATAGCCAGTATTTCAAAAAAGCTAAAATAGTTTTGAAAAGATATACTGAGTGCGTATTACAGTGGTACCTCCAATTTGCCACTAAGCTCTGAAGACAAGCGTTTACAAAGGTCTTCAGAATACATAGCTCTGTAATCTTGTTGGATAAGAGCTCGTTGTGTTGCATCTCGATGGGCAAGAATGTCGATCACCACAGCAGTATCACATCCCCATCCTGAATTCACATGAAAGAGCAAACATTTGATGTGATGAAAACCATAATATTCACACAGAATGAACTCATCGGAAGAAAATCTATGGAATCGTAACTGCGTCAGCCCATCCACCTCCAGGGTGCGGTTAGATTATTTTGCACAGAAAATAGAACACTATATACAACAGATGTCCAAATCACCCATTTGGTTAACAAGGGTGAAGGCAGCAATATCATAATGCCAATAGTAGAATATTCAAATAATAATTTTTAAACATTCCAAATGAAAAGAACTCCACAGATACTACTTACTTTAAAATTAGAGGAAAAGAAAAAAGACATTAAACGTGCCACTTGTCATTTAGTTTAGACTTTAAAAGAAATTTGCATCTATACAATATAAAATCCTCTTCTATATGGAAAGCATATATAGGCCTTCTCTTAGAATTTCAATTGAAGAGAGCATCTCAAACATTACTTTCTTCGCTTATCTTGTAGAAGCATTTTCTTGATGAGCATTTTCTATATATGAGAAAGGATTCGAAAGACTAATTTTGGAAACATTTCACATCAAGGCATTACAACAACATTGTGCCGGTCTCACTACTCTTAAACATGGCTTAAAAGCCTAAACTTGTTAGATCCAGTCTCATGACAAAGTAGATTTTCATAAACTACATGACTTTAGACTACAGTATTAAAATGCTCCCACATTACATTTCGTGTGTAAACCTTGACCATATCCTTGATGCTGCAACAGAGAAAGTGAGTATGTTATAGAAGAGACGCTCATACCAACAAGAAAATTTTTTATCCACAAGAGTGTTATCCGAAAAAAGTAGTATTAATATTAATGAAAATAGTTATAATAAAACTAGTGAAAGCCTAGTGAGAAAAAAAAATAAAAACAAAACCAAAAGTCTACAGCATACTTTTCTAGTTTCCCTTATTGGTGACCCACTAAAACATTGATATGATCATTTTTTTTTTTCTTTTCACATATTCAAGATTGTTATGAGACAGTAAAAGTAAGAGCAGTTTTCTAAGTCGACTAGTAATAGACATGTCAGGCACAATTATCATCATTTCTCTACAATTTGTACTGCTGTTTTTTATATAAATATAAATGGTGAAGTGACATAATCACTAATTGTTAGTAACAACTTGCAATGCATTGCGTGCTTCTGCCATTTGACATTTTGGAAAAGCACCCAATTATGGATATTGAAGGGATCAATGTAGCAACTCAATTAATGTCGAGTGTAGAACGACTCAATGGGTTTGGTCTTGATGGCTCAAACTGAGGCTTTATTAAAGAAAATCAAGAATAAACCCATGTATTGCATACAATAACATTATGCTGTTTGTTGACTATTTATATGTCATAGCCCAAAATCTACATGTTTAACATATTAATGGTTCACCCATTTCCTTTTATTTGATCAATTAGCTTACCTCACTTAAGACCTTCTATTGGCAAGTTTCTCAATCAAAAACACTTATCATTACCATCTCTTACATCAATCAAAGAAGCTTTTATCTTTTTGCCTACTTTTCAACTATAATTCCATCCAAAATTTCTTTTACATAACACTCTTCCAAAATAAAGAATCCAACACCAAGTTTATTTAAGCATAAGATAAGATTTATCAATAATTCCAAAAGTTCCTGAGTACTATATTTATCCATGACATATAGTTAAATCGCAGAAATAGCAGCAGTCCTGGTTATGTGACATATCGTATGCTCAAATTTCAAATCAAATTCCTTCATCCTTTTAGAACCCACACTGCGCCGAGATTTAAGCCTAAGTTCATTATCTTTGAGCAACTCTATGAACTCTGCCTTCCTCGCATCCTTTTTTTAATTTTTTTTAACAATAGTAATTTGTAAGATTTTCCACATGGCCAAATCTTCTTTCAAAAAAATTCAAACCACAACTCAATTTTAAGTCCTAAATCACATATCCAGATCCTCAAAATCTAAGCATACCATTTTGCTTTTCATCAAATCATAACAAAGAAGATAAAGATTATGAAAAAACAAATGGGATTGTCGATTTCAACATGCAACACATGTCCCTAATTCTCTCACTTGAATTTATACGTTCAATCCGACAAGCAAATTAGCAAATTTACAATTGATTTTATAAGTCTCTGTAATCAGTCAAGAAATTAATCCCTGAGCATTTCAGAATTTCTCTACCGAAACATGAATATACGATATCATTAACAAATTCTTTAAATAAATAATTAAAAAATTATTACAAAAGTTTCATGATTGGAAGTAAATTAAAAAAAATGAAAATTCGTAGAAAAAGAGAAGAATACCCTTAAAAGCACCGTGAAGCTTGATGGCATCATCTCGTGGAGAAGTTAGGATTGGTGGAACGATTAGGCTTGACATTTTTGTTTTCTTTTTGAAATTCAAAATATCTGTCTATCTTCATCAATATCTGCTACGGGTAGGAACAAAGGGTTTGTTGAAATTTGATTACGTAAGCACCACAGTTGCCACGTGTCAAATGCTTTTATTAGTTTTTGACAAGTTACTAATATTTGCTTCACTTCAATATCTGGCGCGTGGAGTAGACAAGGTCAACCCCAGCGATGTAATTATGGTTTATTTACTGGTAGTAATCGGGATCCATCAAAATCGGAACAAAGTAAAATGGGATATGAGAAGTAAAATAATTTATTTTAATTATAAAAATTATAGTTAAAATGAATTGTATTGTTATTGATGTGTTTATTTTTATTTTAAAATTAAAATAAATTTTTATAAATTATTAAATTGATATTAGTTGATTATTATCATTAATAATAATAAGAATATTAATATGATAATAATAATAATTAACATGATTATAATTAATCTTAATAATAAAATTACTATAATAATAATGATAATAATTACCATTATAATAATATTAATTATTGTTAATAACAATTATAATTATAATTATTTATAATCATTATATTAACAAATTAATTATTATTATTATTGTAGGCCTAATTTGAAAATCTGACCAGGCCTTCAGGAACAAATTTTTATGGCCCAAATTTAGCGTTCAATCATAATAAATGTTAATATAGCCCAATGAACTACATAGATCCCAAAGATTCATCTAAAAAGTAAACAAAATTTATTAAGGGTACCTATAACACATTATATTATATTATTTTAATATTAAAGAGTGTTTGGTACTCCTCATTACATAGGATTGCATTGCATTAGCAATGCAGCCCCATGTTTGGAGTACCAAATAGCTGCATTAGGGTGCAATTATAAATTATAATGCAGCCATTGGGTGCATTAGGTAAAGTTAAAAATTTATTAATAAATTATAATGTAAAAATAAAAAATAATATTAAATTAAAATTTTATTTATTTATTTATTTATTATTATTATCATTATTAGTATTAGTATTATTATTATAAAGCAAAAGGAAAAAAAGAAGAAGCAAAGCTAATGCATTAATTGACGTATTAGCTAAAGCTGACTCACACCTTAACTCCTTACAAATTTGTTCCAAACATGGGGTTGATATTATTTTAATGTGAACAGTATTTTAATATCTTATAATACAATGTACCAAATATGCCCTAAGTTTCAATTGGCTGTTCTTCACACTAATCTATGGCTTTTCTACTAATTTTTTTTTCACTTAAAAATTCCTACAAAACATAAAAGACTAATAAATGTTCAAAAATTTCATGAAAAATAATTTAAATAACCGCAAAGAAAGTAATAAAATTGATGTGAAATTAACCAGTTATCAACTGCAATCAATGAATAGAGAATTCATTAAGGTGTGCAAGAGCACATTTCCTTTAAGACCAAATTCTGCGCCTTAAATGAAGGTGCAAGAATGACAAATAAGTAGCTTAATCTCGAGAATATAATGAATTAGTCATCCACTTTTTCATTTAATTTATGTGACTCATGATTTTATTCAACTTGAATAATCGAAATCCAATACATGATTAGTTCAAATCAAACACAAGACTATTACTCTCACTTCACTCCAATATGAACATTAATATTTTGAAATACCTACGTAATTCCAACATATTATAAAAGAATTTTTTAATCTCCTCAAAACAGGTAAAAAACTTTCTCTATTCCGTTTGATGATTTTTGGGTACGGCATTTACAAATGGAAAACGGGGCTCTATTTATAGTGCTAAATCACCGCTTAATGAATTTGGCAAACATGCCTAATTTTGCTCAATATATCTTCTACTTGCGTGGCCATTTGATGAAATAACACATCGCCTTTTGCATTCCAACTCATGCATGCATGATCAGGTGTCTATCATTTAGATTACTACTTTGGCTTAATAATAAGACTCCATGAGCCTTGGTTTATGTTGGATATGCATCATATTTTGACACTGTCTATTATTTGAACGCTAAATTTAGTAAAACCTCAATTCAGCAACTGTCATCAGTTGAAATTCTGAAAATTCTATGCCTCATTTAGTTTCTCTTGATATGTGATAATTTTCTTTTTAGAGAATTACTCTGAGAAACTCAAAAATTCTAAATTCTTCTCTTCAGAAAAAAAATCAAATAATGGCAATTGAAGAAAGCCAACCTTCATTGATTCTAACATCGGGTGCAAGCGGACGTATAAATGCTCTGTTTTCTCTGAGAGCATTAAAATGTCTTATAGCAATTGTAAATGCATTGATTTTAATATTGCTGGCTCCATTTCGATTTCGAGGGCGAAAAGGTTCAAGAAGGATTGTGCCATGGAAAAGCACTATTAGTGGTTTGGAGCAGGAGGTTTTGGCAAGGAGATCATTGGCCATTAGGAGAGTTGTGCAAGACGATCATGAAAATAAGAATATTCATTGTCTCAGTCTTAGAGACTTTTCTCTTTTTGTGACACCTAGAGGTGATACCATTTTTACACAATCTTGGTCTCCAGCATCTGTCAATGTTAGGTAAGGTTTCTATTAATCTGAATTACGAAAATCTATTTATTTGTTTGTTTGTGCATTGATTTGATTGCTATTAGGGAATACTATCACAACATTTCCATGAATTGACGACATAGTTATGCGAGTCATTTTATTAGAGACACACATCATAAACTTATTTGGAAACACAGTCTCTCTTTTGAAAAATTAATTTTAATATGGTATGACTATTTTTTTTTCTCTGTAAATAACAAAGTTTCCAAGACTATTTTATCTAGCTTCTATTATGGGTGGTGTCCGGCTGTCTGCTGTTCCTTTTTTATGCCTTTATGATATAATAATTCTTCGTACCCGAACAATTTCCTTTCTTGGCTACTTCTTCACTACATCCCTTGCATTGTTTTATATTTGCTTCAAAATATGGTTGATCAGAATCTAATCCAATTCATTTAAACTATTTAAATTTTAAAAAAATTATATCTGCAAAAATTTAATATGTGGATTAATGGATTGGATTAAATTGAAAATTTGACAATTTGCAGTTGGTTGATTAAAATTGGATATAGTAAATCCACAAAAATATGTGAATCTACAAAAAAAAATTTACTTAATTAAAAAATAAAATTTATAAATGTGGCATTACTACTCACTACTAAATAAATAAATTAAAATGTAGTTATATTAATACCATTTATATCTTACCGACAATAATATAAAACAAAAAATTAAATAAAAAAATTTAGCTTCCTTAACAGTAAAAATTCTGAAGCAAAACAAAAACCATAAGTCAAACAAAACACTTTAGCACATAACATCACAAAACTCTACCTCGCCGCACGCACAGAGTCATCATTGTTTCACCTCATCAATTGAGGTAATTAAGCTTAATTTCTATAATTAAGCTTAATTTCTTATTTTCTTTTCAAGCTTCTCAAGCTTGTCATGTATTGATATAAATAATTGAGATTTTTTCTTTTGGGCATGTTATATTTTGAAACTTTAAATATATTACTCTATCTATATTTATACAATTAATTTATTTAAATTTTATTCAATTTTGAATTTGCTTGATAGGAAAATTATTTTTATATTAGATTTGTTTATTTAATTTATTTGTAGATTAGACAAAATTAAAAAAATTTAATATGCAAACCAATCTACAAAATAGTAGATTGAATATGGATTGAGTCAAATACACATTCGATCCACAAACATATGAATTAGATTTGAATTGAATTTAACCAATCCAAGGTTTTGATTGGATTGAAAATTTATAATTAGCAAAATTATGGAATGGATTAATGTTCAATCTGCCAAATTCGATCCGCAAATACCGCTATAAAATTAAGATGGTTGCTATATTTGTCACGTATGAATCACAATTTATTGAACCAGAGGTCTGAGATTGTATACCTGGTATTTCTTTTTCTTTTTTTCCTTAAAAAGCCAAAAAATGTATTCCGTAAAATGTCAGTAAAAAATAATGAATTAATTGGTTTGGCCAATTCATTTAATCGCAGCATTTTGGAATGGGGCTCAATTGCTAAGGTCTGAGTATTTGACACATTAGCCTCCTGAAACTTCACAAAATAATGAACTTCTTATAGTCAAATGTACACATAAAGCGTAAACAAATCAGCGTCTGAAACTAAAAGATATCAAATTCAAATTGTTGGCACTTCACTGTACATACAATTTGGACAAGGGGCCCTTTCAATAATTTATATTGTTAATTTTTTACGGAAATGTTGTGTTTAGTTCACTAAAAAATATTATATTAATTTTAAAAGCAACTTATTGCGTGGTTGAATTTCTGGAGTTCTAAAATCATGAAGTCGAAATATTACTTATCAACTAAATTTATTATGCGAGTCTTATATATGACTATGAATCTTTTCTTATACTTTAATTTAAATGGTCCTAGTTTCTCATAAAAAAGTATGGTTGTGACCGTACTTTTCAATGGACCATAACTTGAGTACTGGATTGTCCGCTGACTGATTAAATAAAACAAACTTCATGAAGACATCATTTGTTATAGGTTCATAAAATTCTTGCTTTCATTGGACCGATATATATGATAATTATCACAATCATGCTTACCACTTTTAAGGCAACACATAACGACTCCTACTTTTATGTTACCTATTTCTTCGCAATTGGTTAAGCAAATGAATCTGTTGTAAAAAGCATTTTTCAATTTTGTTACTCCTTTCATTTCATTTTTCTTTTTTTTCATGTTGTGTGCTCAACTTCACAATATTTTCATCTTTCCTATATAGAGAGTTAACGTTATCTTAATTCATTCTCAATCTTATTACGCAGGGGAGTAGTGGTTCTATTGCATGGCTTGAACGAACACAGGTTCGTTATTTGTGCAAGTGCATATTTTATATTAATTTGATTCTGTACGGCTCAATCTTTTATTAATGATGATTTTCCGATTTATTTTCTACAAAAGCGGCCGGTATAATTATTTTGCCAAGCAGCTAAATGCTAATGGATTCAAGGTTTTTGGTATGGATTGGATTGGTAAGTTTGAAGCTTGTTGGCACCCTTAACATTCTCAAAATTTTCTTTTCTGTCTATAATGACTACTTATTTTACAACTCCTTTTTTTAAATTTAATATAAATAAACAAACATAAAATTAGAGAAGAGATACTTTTTTCTCATCACTTTTGAACATAAAAAATATTGTAAATTATTTCCGGAAAGTACTATGTATTATGCTTATGATGTATAATTCTGTAATTATTGCAATTTCTCTATTTTTTTTAAAGGAAATAACAACCCTTAAAGGAATCCTATTACTGAAATTAAAGGGAATAATTTAGGTTTATTAATTATCAGTCACATGCTATTCTAGTAAAAATGAGTAAATTTTAAATGTAATTGGGCCTGGTGCTGCTGTTGTAATGATATGAAAATTCATTGTTACTTCTCTTTCGCAAAGGATAATGAGTTGTCAGTCAATTTTAAAGAATGAAGATCATATTTCTGTAAGTTTGTGGAATAGCAAATATTCTAGGAGTGAGTAGGAACTCAGCAAAAACTTTTATTTTCTTTTTCTGCAGCACACTGCACACAGGACAGGTTTACCTTTTAATAACATATATGGTACTCGTTCTATTCAATCCGTCCACGCATATATATAGCTAACTTTCATCTACTTATCCTTCAGAGGAAAAAAAATTGCATTTTTTAATATTCTAGTCTAGATCTAAGACTACGCTCCTCCTCTTCAACGATGCATCTATATTTGGATGTTGCAGGGATTGGGTAAATCAATTGGCATCCCATTGGTGCGAAAAAGTAAAATCTGAAGCTTCTTTTCATATGTAAGCTTCTTATTTGTGTTTTTGCGTCTGAACTTTTACTTCTAAAGTTGGCAAGGACATTAAGGGAGGAGGTTGCATTTGGAAGGCGAGCTAAGCCTTTAGGAACTACGTTCATTTTATTTGTTTCACAGGGAAAAATTTTATGCTAGAAAGGCTCTTTTTTTTTATTGTTTTAATTTGTTTATTTCTGGTGGATGGATACCAGAAAAAATAAGTATATGATTTTTCTAATAACATGCTTATGTAAATTTGCTTCTCACTTCGTCATCTTGTGCATTTATTTTAAAGTGACCTTTGTTATAAATTAAATAAAATACATTTGCGGATGTATAGTTTCATCTGTTGTTGGGTATGTAGTTTGTGCTTTTAGTTTCTTAAGATTTTGATTTTCTCTTGATTGTCACGGGAAAGTGAAATGTGCCCCGTTTCCAAACATTGGATTGATCTCATGTTCCATAAGCAGAACTTTTGCTGATCTTGTAATCTTGTTTACGGGCTATTAATTTCTAGAGTTCTCCGTAAAACTTTTATTTAGTTAACATAAAAATTCAATTAATCTTCTGTCTTCGTTCTCTTTCTGATAATAATGGATCGTGATAATGTTCTCTGGAATAACTTCTTTCGGGATTCTACTATCTTTGGTTTTATAAATCTTTTACTATTATTATTGTTTTTGTCACTTGCTGACTAGCTGCTCGGAGTTTGAACCTCTGGGTTATTTATCATCCTATTTTGAGATTCAAGGTTTCATCTAAATCATTTGTTCAGGCTCACATGAGCTTTTGTTTCTATTAGGACATGGTGGAAGTGATGGACTCCATGCATATGTTCATTCTCTTGATGCTGCTGTCAAGGATATGGTATGTCCAAAGATTCGAAATAAGATGCTGATGATCATAACTAATAATTAATACATTTAAAATAAATCTCAGATTCAATTAAATATTGATTTCTTTAATTTATATCCAGAAATTATTTGTTGAAAAGGTTTTAGCTGACAATCCTGGCCTTCCATGCTTTTGCTTTGGGCACTCGACGGGTGCAGCCATTGTACTTAAGGTTTTTGTTTCTTACAATACTCTTAATGAGATAATAATTTTGTTGAGGAGGAAAGCTTATTAACTTGGGTTGTTAATAAATCGCAGGCGGTGCTTGATCCAAAGTTTGAGGCCAATGTTGCTGGTGTAGTGCTAACTTCACCAGCAGTTGGAGTTGAGCCATCCCATCCAATTTTTGTGGTATACATACATACATACATACATACATACATATGTGTGTGTGTGTATATATATATATATATATATATATATATATATATAGATGATGAGTCCAATTATTCAATGTGTTTATGTATAGTTATCTATTCTCGAGATAATGTTGTAATTTGCGTTGTGTCATTGTAGGTACTTGCTCCGATTGTGTCGTTTTTATTGCCAAGATACCAAATCAGTGCAGCAAATAAGAATGGAATGCCGGTGTCACGTGACCCAGAGGCACTAGTGGCTAAATATACTGACCCACTTGTGTATACTGGATCCATCAGGGTAAGAACCGGTTATGAGATCCTTCGAATCACAGCCTACTTGCAACGAAATCTCAACAGATTAAAAGTTCCTTTTCTACTTCTCCATGGCACTGCTGATACTTTAACTGATCCAGAAGCTTCTAAAAAGCTACACAAATATGCCTCTTCAGCTGATAAAACCATGAAATTGTACCAAGGATTCTTACATGATCTCCTTTTCGAACCAGAACGTGATTATATCGTGAAAGATATAATTGACTGGTTATGTTGTAGGGTACATGGTCAGGTAGTCCAATGATCGATATATAGAATGATTTGACGATCTCAAATCCCACTGTTGATGGAAAAATTAAACAAGTGTGTCTGGATGAAATTCGTAAGTCTTTGTTGAAAATTCTTGACTTCAATACTCCCAAGGTTAAAGAATTTCTTAAATACTTTTAAAGACTATATTATTCTTGTTTATTGCAAACCTTTAACAGGGGTTTAATAAAAGAATTGGACTGAGCTTGGTGTATTTTATTTCATACTTTCTTTAGAATTAACACCTACCGGAATAACAGAAACAGTAGGTAGTTCTTAACTTCTTGCTTTAGTTCAGCTAAACTTCTATTAAATTTTTTTTTTCTAAATTCATTCCCTCACTATAAATAAACTGAAATTTGGATGGATGATTTGAACATATACAAAAGTATTCTATAAAGCCTAATTAAAAAAAATGAAAATAAAAAACTAATTATAGTCATGAGTGTTTAATGCATGATTTCAATGGAAGAAAAAGGGGTAAAAGCCCATTTAGTGCTTATATTTTAAGATTAGTGTATGTTTAGTCCCTATATTTTTAAAAATACCTCAAAACACCCTCGGCATCACCTCCGTTACTGTTAATTCTAGATTCATGAGGGTAAAAATGTATTTTTCTTGGTAAAATTTAAAATTTTAAAAAATTATTACGATAACCTAGATCCATAGTGGCAAAAACGTATTTTAACCCTAACATTCTTTAAAACCCTCACTATAAGAACTTAAGTGACTTGCTTTTTTAAAACTCATAACAATTTTCTTGCTATAAAATTTTTTCTATTGGAAACGTAGTCTTGCAGTAGATGTCAAAATTGACAACGAAGGAAATTGGCCTATTCTGGTACGTCTCACGTTGGCCTTGTTTATTTATTTATTTTTTTAATCTTCCATGTGTTCAGTGAAAAGAAATTATTTTTCTTTTCACTTGAATGGGTATTTCTTCCCAAGACTAAAATTCCATATGAAGTAGACTAAAAGTTGAACGATTTTTGTTTTGCAGTAGACTAAAAGTTGAATAGGTTTTATTTTCTTTCTTTTTTTTTTAACCCTTTCATGGTTGCTTCGTAGCTTAATATTGGTAGTGGAATGGATTTGTAATTGAAAAGAAATTATTTTAACTTCACTTGATTGAGTATTTTTTTTGTAAAAAACAATCATAATCATATAAAGTTCTATAATGTCGATTTTGTATTTTATGAATTCATATCTAATAGTTTTAAGTTTCTGATAATTTTTTGTTCATCTTTATGTTGGCAGATTCAAATGAGTCAAATCAGTATTTCAGTTCGATTTTTAGGCAAAGATGTGGAGGATGCTTATGATCCTGATTGCTTGAGTCTTGTATCCCTCATCAACGATGTCTTGAATAATGTCTTTGGAAGGCACAAGCATTATGATGAGAGCTTTAAGCTTACTGGCATTGTCCCATGGTCCAATGAAGGGATTGAATTGAACAATGATAAAGACTTCCAAAATTTGGTTAACTTAATTCAAGCCAAGGGTCTTAATTCTATTAATTTGGAGATGGATGCGTTATCCTTGGCCAGCTTGTCACCCGTTTTAGCTCAAACTCGCCCTGAAGATAATCATTTTGCCTCAAATGCAGTTAATGTTGATATTTTAGATGGTGAAAGTGATGATGCAATCAGTGTTGAGTCTATTGACTGGTCTGATGAAGATATTGGTGATATTGTTAAGTCTGATAGTGAACCTGAAGTTGATTTAGGGTTTGATATTAATGAATTTGATGGAGATGATGGCATGTCAGATTGTGAGAGTGATAATGAAGATGTATCTATTGCAAGTGATGAAGAAGATGACGCTGTAATATTGAAGATGACAAGGGATTTAAGGAAAAAAAGGTTCAAGAAACCTGATGGTGATGATGATATTGTTTTGGAAGTTGGGCAAACTTTTAGTTGTGCTCAAGAGTTTAAGAATGTATTGAAGGATTATGCTATTCAAGAGTCAAGAGTTTTGAAAAGGAAAAAGAATGACAAATGTAGAGTTACAGCCTTGTGTGCTGGGAAGGACAAAGAAGGAAAGCAATGTCCATGGAGAATCCATGCATCTTTATTGGTTGACAAAGTTACATTCCAGATTAAAACTTTAAAAAGTGGTGAACATAAGTGCAAAGAACTGTTTAAGAATCCTGAAGTAACTAGTAGATGGATAGCTCAGAAATTGTATGGTTTTATTAGTTTTAATCCTGATATCAGTTGTGAATCCATGTCAGATGAATTGAGGAAGAGGTTTTCTTGTTCAACTACAAAGAAAAGGTTGTATATGGCCAAAAAAAGGGTTCTAAAAATTGCTGATAGTGACTACACAAAATCTTATGCAAAGTTACATGACTATGCCAACGTTCTTCTTATAAAGAATAAAAGGGCAATGGTGAAAATTCAATATGAAACACAAGGTGTAGAGACGTACTTCAAAAGGATATTCATAAGTTTTGGCGCACTACAAAATGGATTTATACGTGGATGTAGAAGGTTCATTGGAGTTGATGGCTGCCACCTTAAGACATCATTCGGTGGTATCTTGCTGACAGCCGTTACACTTGATGCCAATAATGGCATATTCCCATTGGCAGTTTGCATTTGTGAGGTTGAGTGCAAGGACAGTTGGAAATGGTTTCTTGAATTGTTGAAGGAACATCTTGGTATAGTGAATGAGATGGCTCTTACTATAATGTCCGACAGACAAAAGGGTTTAATTCAGGCAATTGATGAAGTTTTGCCTGGGTGTACCACCAGACATTGTGCAAGACATATTTATGCGAATTTCAGGAAGGAACACTCTGCTGAGAAGTTAAGAGGAATGTTTTGGAAGGCTGTGAGAGCAATAAACAAAGTGGATTTTGAGAAGGAAATGAAAAAAATTAAAGAATTCAAGAAAGAGGCTTATGAATGGTTGATGCATAATGAACCAGAAACTTGGGCATGTCATACTTTTGATCCATTTTTCAAGATTGATCATGTTACTAATAATATGTCAGAGAGTTGGAATTCTCTACTCGATGAGTGCAGGAAAAAACCAATCCTTCAATTGCTTGAATTTATAAGATTGAAGATTATGAAAAGGCTCATTCGAAGAAGAGAAAAGGCAGCGTTGTGGTATTCTGATTTGCCTCCAAGAGTGCATAGAAAATTGACAAAAATATCAAAGGCTTCAAGGAAATTGATTGTGGTGAAAGCCAGTAAAGCTCAGTATGAGGTGTTGGAATTTATAGATGATGAAGAGAGACATTATGTGGTTGATTTGAAGAAATTTGAGTGTGATTGTGGGGCCTGGCAAATTAGTGGCATGCCTTGCAAGCATGTAATGGCATGCATTTCACGTAATAGTCTTGAACCAATCGACTTTGTTGATGAGAGTCTGAAAAAAGATGCTTATTTAAGGACTTACTCTGAGACCATATGCCCAATACCGGACCAATGTAATTGGCCTTCAGTTGACAAGCCTGTCCTATTGCCTCCAGTAAAACATGTTAAAATTGGCAGGCCTAAGCATAACAGGAAAAGAGAAAGAAATGAAGGACCAGCTCGCAAGAAAAGGTACACTTTGACATGCAGCCAGTGCAATAAACTTGGACACAATAAGAGAAGTTGTCCATTGAATAAAGAGGTACTTAATATGATTTTAAATGTGTTCTCATATTGATTCAGGTCAATAAATGTTGGGACATGGGTTGCTAACATTACATTTTCATTTTGATGCAGAATACAATTACTAATTCATCTTCCAGCACAACCTATCCATCAGGTCATTATGATTTAATTAATCTTTTAAATGTTTATTTAGTAGTTAGTAGTTTTGATTAGGTTATTTTAATTTGGGGGTTGAAAGTTTTAGGTATATGTTGTTGTACATGTTTTTGTACGTAATTTTTAACAGATGAAAATAAAATTAATGTATGAAACAAATTAATAAATAAAATAAAATTTAATAGAACTTTTTTTAACTTCAGCAAGGCAATTGAGTGGAGGTGAAATCCAATCTGGACCTAGTGGAAGTCAGCCGAATGTTAAGAGACGAAAACATCAAAGAACTAATGTCGGTTCATCCCCTGGCATAGCCAAACAAGCAGGTCTTTAAACTATTTTCATTTTTATTTTTAGATTTACTAGTATAACAATATGCTCATCCTTTTATTTATTTTTTCTATTATTTCAACAACAATTTCAACAAGATATATACAAAGTCAACAAAATCCTATGAGACAAAAGCAAAAAGGAAAAATAAGGGTTTCTCTAACACAACCCTCTCAAACCTAAATGTGAACAACATTATAGGAGCAAATAAAAGGTATGTTATATCTTAAATTCCTTAGCATTGTAGAGTAGCGAAATACACACAATATTAATTGAGCTTATTTACTTGAAACAGCAGCAATGGTGATGCAGCTTTAATCAACGATTGTTTATTTGCTTTTGGGGTTTGACTGGAAGTATTCCAAAACTATAAAGCCAAACATAATCCACCTGTCTTAGTTTATTGGTCTCTTTTATTTTGTGCTGGTTGTAGCATTATTGACAGTTTACCGATGGTGACATTTTTTTTAACTTCTAGTTGTAGGTACTTTTTTTTTAATGATATTTAATCAATGGTTGTATCAAACTTATTATTGACTTTATTTACCAATTGCCAATATATTTATCTTTTAGCACCTCAATAAATAAAGTTTAGACATGAGAAGTTTGAATGATGAAAAACTCAATCTTGTGTTGAAATTTAATTGTCTAAAATTGTATGCAAACTATCAAGTGTGCAAATGGTGTTTGCAAAAAAAAATAATATAATGTTTTAAAATTTTTAGGGCTAAATTGGTAATTTAATTATTATTTTTTATTAATATCTTAAAAAATTATTATAAAAGGGTAATATTGTAAAAGTAAACTAAAATAAATGAAAGATAACGGTAGGGGTATCAATACTTTAACGGTAGGGATGTTTTGAGGCATTTTTAAAAATATAGGGACCAAATGGATACTAAACTTAAACTATAAGGACTAAATGAGCTTTTACCCGAAGAAAAAATATTGTTTCACTTTAGTACTCTTTCAAGCCTAATACATAAGTGAATTTAAAAATAGACTAGTTATAGTCATGGGTGTTAATGGATGATTTGAACAAAAGCAAACATACTCTATAAAGCTTAGTACCCAAAAAAAGAAAAAAAGAAAAATGAGAAGGTTTCATTGAGTATTTTTCATTTTGTTCAAATCATTCATTCAAGACTTATGAATATAATTGATGAGAACCAGGTTGGTAAAGCATCACAAGGTTCATTGAGCATCCATGAATTGGTCGAATGACAAAAGACAAAAACCAAGACATTGAAGCATTAAATGGATTAATCGAGCATGTCTCACATACATTGTCCACGACACTGATTGAGTGTTCAAGATGGTCAATACTTTGTCAATGTTATTCAAACTTGAAAATCTGATTTGGAATGACTGGAATGATGATCAAATAAGGCCTTATCAAATTAGGAAGCAAAATCAAGCATATGTTTTAGTGTCCTGATCTGTTTTGGAAAAAAAGATCTTTTATTTCTTTCTTACTTTAGATTATATTTAGCAATAAGGAAACCTTATTCTATTAGTAAAATATAACTATATAAACCCATGTAACCCTTATTTGTGAGAGCTTTTCACTTTGGTTCTTAAAGAACTTTCAGAACTTATCAAGATTTTATCTTGTGGCGTTCTTTCTTGACGTATCACTCATAGTCTTTCTCTTTTTTCTTGAATGTGGCCGTCAAACCTAGTCTTCTTATACCTTTGGTTCTTATCTTTTTATAGATAATGAGTAAAGGTCTTGATTTCATAATTGTTTTTTAATCTAAATTATAATGATCCTTACCAAAGAAGCTTAATTGAGTACAAGGTCTCACTTATCTTTATAAAGTTCACATTAATTGTTGTCGGAGCTTAGGTCCTAAATCATGTTTGATCTATTATAAATATATTTAATTTCTCTAATTCCGCATCCTTTTGTTTCTTTCTTAATCTTCGTTTGAATATGCAAATCTATTTTCTTTTAAGTTTTCTTTTCTGCGATTTTGCCCTAATTCTTTATGTTCTCTTTTTTTTCATTCAAAGCTAAAAAAATAAAAAATAAAAAGAAATATCCAAAAAAACCAATTGAATTTAAAGCATAGCTTGTTATTTAACTTTTGTCTATTCTTATTTTCTATAATTCGACTAAAAAATAGAAAAGAAAAAGGCAATCCTAATTGCATCAAGATATGTTTTTTTTTTCTGTCTTTCTTTGTTTGTGATCTAATTTGTTGAGATTTGGATTTTGTAAGTAAATTTTGATCGGGTTCATTTAAGTTGATAAATAACTGAAAGAGAAAATTAGAGTAAATATAAGCATGAGTGCTATTAGTCTTGGGAGAAAAGCAAGTAAGAGTGTTTATGAAGTTTTTCTAGCTCTATTTTGCAAGTTTTCTAAATATCTCAAGACAAAAATCAAAACTCAGCAAATGATTCTTATGAACAAATAGACTTCAGACTCTTCTTTAAATCCTTAGAACAAAAATTTGAACATTTGAAATTAAGGTTTGAGGAGGTGAATGAGAGAAAAGATAGGGTTAAATATAGTTTACAAAAGGGGCAGTCATCTAAAGCTCCTAATGTGCAACAAAGAAAGAGAATTCGATATAGGTATATTGATGAAGATGACTATGGAGAAGACCTAGATAGAAAAAATCATGCTCCTTATATCAATTTAGGCATATATGGGTGAGGGACTATAAATAGAGGGGTTAGATATAGAGATTGGTTTGATGACAATTTGGGAAACACTAAGTTAAAGATTCCATCTTTTCTAGGTAAAAATGATATTAAAGATTTAGGAAAAGAAGGTGAAATTGGTATTTGATTGCCACAACTATTCTGAATTAAAAAAAAGTTAATTCTAATCTCGTTCCTTTTAGAACTCGAATCGGGACCTCAAGAAGTCTACTCTTGAGTTTAAAGAAAAACCATCTTTAATTTGATTGGTGACATTAAGGTATTAGTAAAAAGAAAATAAAATTTAATCTAATTTTTTCAAATTAATTTAGGGGTTTTGACTGAAATTTTTAACGAGTTTGACTGAAATATTTCACTTTATTTTATTAGTTTTAATAAGAAAATCTGCCTTTCACTTATATTTTAAAAAATTAAAAAATAACAAATGCTCCATTGTAATTTATCCCTAGCCTAATCGATGAAGCCTCTTTTATTTTTCTTAATGTTCGTTGCTCATATTGTTCTCTTTTAGACATCCCTCTTTACTTTGAAAGCTGAACCCCTCTTCTTTGTAAATGCTTGTTTCCAGTGGAACAACTATTCATTGAGCATGCCACCATAATCACCACATAGCGGCGACCAAAGTTAAAGCTAGGCTTTTTAATTTTCAAGTAAATCTATAATTTCTCTGTCTTCTATAACTTTCTCCATTGCTTATTCTTGTTTGCTTGTTAAAAGCAACATTTTTTTTGTTTTTATTAATTTCTCTTACTGACCAAAAACTTGGAAGTAAATGAGGAACACCCAATGAAATAATATGCGATTTTTCTTTCTCTTTTTGGGGCTTTTGTAATATTTTGAAATTTTGTGAAATTATTGTTTAGTGTGGCTCTTATAAACATTTGCTGTTTGAACTGAAATAATAGTATGTCGCTCTCAGTTCAATGAAAGCCAGAGACATGATAATTTCTATATGTGTGTTGGTGTAATGATTCTTCATAGTAGTTGATGAAATTCAAGAAAGCTAATTGTTGCTATTGTTGAGTCAAATTTTAATATACTTGCAAGTGCTTGAATCTTTAGAAATAGAATGTAGTAATGAGGTCGAATCCACATGGATTGCTATGAATTAGAAAATCTAAATTAAATCTAAATCAATATTAATCTTAACCTAGTTGAGGAAATTAAGTTTTAAGGGAAACTAAACTAATTAAACTAAGAAAGCAATTAAAGCAAAGGAGATTTTAGTAAGAAAAAGGTTATCGAGGCTTTAGAATTCACCGCTGTTCAATTAGTAATTATATAATTATTATTAATCTCTAATTTTAGAGTGATAATTCGAAATCAATCTATGTCATCTCATGGGTATAATAATTAAGCCCAAGTAATTAAGTCTAATGTAGGTTCTTTTTTGCTTCAAGGTAGGATTTCTAAGCATTATATGTATCATATTGAAAAACAAAGAATTAAAGTTTCAAAGCATTTTATATATCCAATTTATTGAAAAACAAATAATAAAAGAGAATCACGTTAATTATTATTTTACCAAGTTTAGATTTAATCAAATAATCTCCAAAATATTAAGAATACTAATATTAAAGATGAAAAATTATTATTCAATCAATCATATGAAATAAGAACTATAATCATCAAAGAAAACATGTAGGGAATTAATTAAATAAAAAGACAATTATTTCATTGAACATGGTTTCATCTTTAACCTTAGTATAAGAAAATTAGCTAGTCATACTTGAATAGAGAGCAAAAACGTTAATAGAACCAATCATGGAGAATTGAATTTACAACTTCTTTTCTCACACAGGTGCTTCGTTTCTATCTTGTATCTAGCTTCTCTGCCATATGCATATGATTTAGCTTTGTATAAGAAAATTAGTATAAGAAAATTAACTAGACTTACTTGAATAGAGAGTAACAAAGTTAATAGAACCAATCATCGAGAATTGAATTTTTAGCTTCTTTTCTCACACGGGTGCTTCGCTTCTATCTTGTATCTAGCTTCTCTGCCATATGCATCTGATTTAGCTTTTGAATAAGCTTATCCTAATATAATGCACAACTTGGCTAAATCCTTGTCTAGTTTGTTTTTGTTAGACTTATTGTTATTTTCTGCCCTAAAAGCATGTGATAAAATAGCAATTTTTGAAGTTTGTAAAATTTATTTATTCATTATTTATTTGAGCATCTATTATTAGCCCTTATATATAAAGTATGTGATTTATCTATTAGGCATATGATGTCAATACTAAAAGATATAAATCACAAGCTTTTTATAAATAAAAGATTGTTCACAGTTATTAATAAAATGAGAATTTCGTTTTCTAAGGCTGTAATTTTACTATTTCCATTTTGAGTGATTTTATCTTGATCACTGAGGTGGAGACTTCCAGTAGAATAGTTAGTATGTATATGTGATATGCATATTGAACTAGACTATAATGAACAAATGTCATATAATTCACATAAGTTTTAATTAGCTTAATCGACTTTAATCCTAAGTGTGTAACGAATTTGCATTCATCTATTATGTCTTTTGAGTTATCACAGAGTGAGATCCATATAATGGTAAAAGCCTTGATAGCTTGGAGATGTAATTTCATGAACCCTAAGAACATAGGCACATCTACAGTCAGTACATGCATGTATGTGATACATGCATGTTGGGAAATTTTGCTCTTTAAAAGCATATGTGTTTATTTAATTGTAATAAATATTTTTTCTGATTAATAAAATTAATGAGGTATTTTATTCAAATATCTTAATTGCATTTATATTTGTATTAAAGTCCATTTAATCATATTATATGTATTTATGTGATCACCATGTGGATTCACAGAAGATATAAATACAAGTTATCTTATGATTAAATAAATTTAGTTCGCAGTTGATAAATAAAGTTGGGCACTGTATTTAGGTATAAACTGTAATAAATTCATTGAATGATTTGTCTTAATCATGTATGAATTTATTGTAGTACGACTACATTGAACAGGATCACATATGAGATTTAATTAACTTTGTAATAACTGTCAGACTTATTAAATCTCATAGGCGTTGATTTTACTGTAATCTTAATCTTGAGTTAATTATGATTTCATGATTGTAATTGTTATTCCATTTGAGTTAACAATGGGCACGACACATCCTTGTGGTCAAGATTACCCGGTATCTTGGTGGGAGCAATTATGAGTATTAGAGTTATGGATTAACAATATAGAATTTGTACAACACATCTCTTGATAGGTTTTCGGCACTTGATCATAAAATTCTGTGGCCAGAGTGTGTCAACATATTTACTATGTTGAAAATGATCATTAGAGAAAACCAGTAAGGATCAAGGAATAAGATGTTATTAAATTGATTGGACAGTTGAGATATCAATTTAATTAACGATGTGGTACAAAGGATTGTGCAGTAAAGAAATCAATGTGGCTTGGGACGAATTATTATTCGAGCATACAATTATGGAAGTCAGTTCCAATCTTTTAGTGGAGTAGATTTGGAATTAAATAATTGGGCTAGTTTAATTACAGGCCTAATTATTGTAGCCACTATTGTATGTTCCCAAATGATCCCCGGGTTAGCTCATTTAATTGACTGCACCACTACTGGATTAATAAGGAAGATAACTAGCTATTTGGGTCAAAAGCCTAATTATATCATTTAGTGGGAGGCTCCATTTAATTAGCTTATTTGTAAGGGGCATTATGTTATTTTACATGGTGGGTCCCTTATTAAAAAAAAAAGTAATGTGAGTTTTAAAAGAGGGCATTATTTGGAGCCTAGGGTTTTCACTAAAGGGAGATATATAAGGCTTATTTTCTCTAAAGGAAAAAGAGAAGCCACTTTATACAGATCAGAGAAAAAAATTTTTCTCTCCATTGTTGAGAGAAAAATTTTCTCGTGCTAGTTACTTTGGTAGTGATAAAGGCGCCCACACGTCAAGTGCAGATCGAACCTGAGTCATAACCTGGAAGATCATTGGTGACAGTTCGTGATCTAACAAGCGTGGTGGTGACGGATCGTGATCTAGGAGCCTAAATCACTTCAGCGAAAAAAGCCAACTCGGATTTTCAAGTTACGATTTCTAGATTACGTATTCTTATATATTATATGAGAGCGGTCCTTAAAAAGGTTTTATAAAAATTTAAAAACCTAATTTTTCCCCAACAATTGGCATCAAAGCTATCTCATATTAATATATAAGAATTTCATATGAAATCATTCTTGAAATTTATGTATTAGAGTGGCACAATTTATTCAGATATATATTTATTGTTTAATATATTAATAAAGCATCTTTATGGTTTGTCTTAATTCATGGTTAGATTTTTTGTTGTATTTTTCGTTTGGATCTGTAACAAGAGGGGTGGCTTTTTATCACCATAATTCCCTCTTGATTTATTTGTCAGTAATAGAAATTTTGTAAGCCAAAATTGGCATAGGAAATTTGTAATTCATCACTGGAAAACGAACTCAAAAATCAAGGCCGGAAATTTCAGAAATGAAGGCTGGATTTTCCAGCGGCAGCAAACCAGGGAATGCTACAGCAGCGCGCGCGGCCAGCAATGGCCAGCAGCGCGCGCTGCGCTGCACACAGCAAAGCAGCGCGCGCTGCGCTGCACACAGCAAAGCAGCGCGCGCGGCCAGCATTGGCCACTGGCGAGCGCTGCGCTGTGCGCAGCAAGTAGCCCGCGCGACCAGCGTGGCCAGCAGCGCGCGCTGCAGGTGCTGCAATTGGAAGCAACGCTGCCGAGGTCAACAGTCGGTTGCGCGCGTGGGTTTGGCACGTTTTCCGGCCAAGCGGCGTCGATTGGTGGCTTTCCGGCGTGGTGGCAACGTCTGAACAGTGGTGGCTGGTTTTGGAGTTGGTGGCTAGGGAAGAAGAAAGAAAGAAAAATATGATTTTAGGGTTTCATGGTTTTTATCATGGAGGACCCTATGGTTTCATAATTTTTTCTTTGGCTAGATATGTTTTAATTTTTTGTATTTAAGTCCAAAAACAGTTTTGGGCTTAAAGAATCCTAGTTTTAGGCCCAATTGAAATTTGGGCTTAATGGATTAAAATGCATAGGTAAAATTGAACACATTAAATTTATTTTTGGTCCAAAAGTTTTATTTTAAAAAAAAATTAATTTTTTATTTATTTCCTTTAAAAATTAAAATTGGACCAATTATAATATTAAAAGCCCAATTTCCCCTAGTCCATTAACAAAGACAAGCTTATGGAAGATGGACATTGACAAGAAGCCCAATGAAGATTAGGCTTAGGGTTAATGTATTTTTCATTATTAGGAAAGCCATGAATTAAGATTATTTAATTGTTTTTTTTTCTATATGTTATGTTTTTGGATGTTCACATGCCATGATAACATGTCATATAGAATAGGTAGTGCCACTCTATGCATAATGATACATGTCATTCATTAATTATGAATTTTATTTTATTGTTTGTAATTTGCCTATGCTTAATAATATTGGATATCATCTAGATAGTATTATAGGAAGCATGCAATTAACAATATGTATGTTTTAAAAAGGAAAAATCAATTTTAAAATATTGAGTGGGAGAGGGAAAATTCAAGATAATTTTTCCCACGGGCTCCATTGTTAGTTCAATAATAAAATTATATATATACCTCGACTTCATGATACGGTGATACTCCTTACGGAGGGTATATATATTAGATATTTTATTTGATGAACTTCTTCATAGATAAAATTGAAATATTTTTCAATCAATTGTTCGCCCCAACGGTAACTATTGATATGAAAAATACGTAGATTGAAACAATGGTTATGCACTCAACTAAAATTTGTTACTAACCTTCCCAACGAAGCTCTGTTAACAAATTAAGGCCCAAAAGGATAATGATAATTATTTATCATGTCTCTACATGAAAGTAAATAATCTAATGCATAATTGGGTCTAGTAAGTGTAGACATGACTTCCCCAACGGATAGCTTGTCAAAGCAGTACTAGATTATCGTTACAATAAATTAAAATGCATTTATGATTTTTTGCATTTTTGTCATTTATTGTGAATATTGTTTCAAAGTATTTATGCATGTTTATTTTGTTTTGTTTTTCAGAAAATGTCTTCCATCAACCCATTATTAATTATCCTTGTTAAAAATGAACTCACTGGTGAAAATTATTTAGATTGGAAACGCAATCTATTTAATATTCTCACTGCTAAGGGAAGCAAATATGTGTTGACCCAGCCTTGCCCTCCTGAACCATCATTATACGATTATAGAAATCAGAGGGAGCCTTATGAGAATTGGTGCGAAGCCAACAAAATGGCTAAGCGCTATATATTGGCTTCGATTTCTGTGGAACTGCATAAGAAACATCGGAGCATGGAAACAGTCACTGAAATAATGGCTAGTCTTCATCAGATGTTTGGGCAAAATACCCATTTTGCCAGAGAAGTAGCATTAAAACGTATTACGGATACTAAGATGGAAGAGGGCACAAAAGTTCGTGATCATGTCCTCAAAATGATGGACTATTTGAATGAGGTAGAGATTCATGGTGTTCAAATCAATGATAAATCAAAGATTAACATTGTGATTGAATCTTTACCTGATACATTCAAAGAGTTTAAGGTCAGCTATATCTTAAACAATAAAGATATGACCTTAATTGAATTAATGCACGAACTACATGCTATAGAAGAATTTTATCATAGCAGAAAACTTCCTGAAAAAGGATTCTCTTCAAGGCTTAAGTCGAAAAACAAGAATGAGCAAGCAAGAGTGGGGATCGACAAACTGTCCACTAAAAGAAGTGGCAAGCCAAAAGGCAAGTGTTACAAATGTGGACAGAAGGGTCACTGGAAGAAAGATTGTCCTAAGATTATTAGAATCAGGTATAGGAAATCTTTAAGCTTCCTAATTAGTTCAGATTTCTATTTATTCTTACAATGATAAATTCTGAGATAACTAATCTTATTTGTCATTTATTTATTTGGTTTTCAGGAAACCAAGAGATTAAGTGAAGAAAGCTTCAAACAGCAGTTGAGGACATGCTAGTTTATATCAATTGAAAGACTAGATCAATTTTACAAGACTTTAGTTTTGATATTTGTCTTTATTTTTCAAAATATTAGAGGAATTTAATTTCGGTGGCTTGTTTTCATAAACAGGAGTACACTGTTATTTTTGGATCCTCTGTTTATTATTTATTTTGGTTATTTATAAAGACAATTAATATCATATAAGTCCATTGATCTATTCAAAGCAAGATATAATGATAAAGAGTATATGCATTTATCTAAGAAAAGAAATGTTTCTTCAAACCAAAATTACCTCTGATATTTATGCTTTAGTCATATAAACTATAATAAGATTTTAAGAAAATGATTAATGATAGACTTGTTGGCCTATTAAGATTGATCATTGTAACTCTATAAATCTTATTTAGAAAAGTAATATGACAAGGATGCTCTTTTTGAGCTAAAAACATAATATTGTATTTGATGATTTAGCGCATACAAATGTATACGGACTAATTAGTTTACATGTTATAAGAGGTTATGAGTATTCTATCAATCTTGTTGATGAATATTCATTTTAATTTATGTTTGTCTAAATACGTCATGATTCCATTGCTTTTGAAATTCAAAAGAGTATGTGGATAAGACAGAAGCAATTAGACAAGGAACATAAAAGAACTTCAATATGATCGAAACAAAGAATATCTCTATGGAGAATTCTAGCACTATTTGGTTGTCAATGAACACTATGATACAATAGTGTAATTAAATGGAGAAACAAGATTCTTTTGGATAAGACAAGATATATACTAAGTGGTTTATCATTTACCTTTTTGATTCCAGATACTAGTATTTAAAAATACAAAGTTTTATTGAACTTAGTTTCATCTATCTCGGTGTCTACTACTCCAAGAAATTATGAAAAAGTCACAAACATGGTTTGAGACACATTCGTATTTGGAGTTTACTAGTATTTCTACTAGAATCAGAGATAGAGAAGATGGATTCGTGTTCAGAAGCTTGCATGTTTTAGGTATCTTAAAGGAATAAAGGAAAGTCTGAATTATAGTCCTCAAGATAGGAATGTATTTATAGAAATATTCTTTACTTTCTTTGAGGAAGACTATATAATGACTTATAACCTAAGAGTAAGGTAAAACTAGAGAAATAAAAGAGATCAGGTTGTTGCTCAGCTTTCAACACCTGTTATAGAACATGAAGAACAGCAACAACCAGCTGATCAGCACAGGATTATTCTTGAACAACCATCACTTTTAGAACCTCGTCGTAGTGGGAGGGTAACTAGGTTACCTGCGAGATACATGCTTTTGGGAGAAACCTATAAGGCTATCTCAGATGAACATGTACAAGATCCCACTAGTTACAACGAAGCTCTAATAGATAGAGATGTTGAATTTTGAAAATGGCCATGAATCAAGAAATGGGATCTATGTATTCCAATAAAGTCTGGGAACTTGTAGTGGCACCAAATGGGGTAAAACCTATAGGGTGCAAGTGGATCTACAAGAGAAAAAGAGGAGTAGACGGAAGGGTGGAAACATTTAAAGCAAGATTAGTAGCCGAAGAGTTTACTCAGAAAGAAGGAATCGATTATGAGAAAACCTTTTCTCCGGTTGCTATGCTTAAATCCATCAGGATTCTGCTCTCCATTGCTGCAGTGCTAGATTATGAAATTTGGCAAATGGATGTCAAGACTGTCTTTCTTAACGGGCATCTTGAAGAAAACATCTACATGCAGCAACTAGATGGATTTATACAAAAAGGCCAAGAACACATGGTATGTAAGTTGCAGAGATCCATTTATGGATTGAAGCAAGCATCCCGGTCATGAAACATCAGATTTGATCAAGCGATTAAATCGCTTGGATTCATTCAGAACATTGATGAACCATGTGTGTACAAGAAAATTCAGGGAAAATTTATAGCCTTCATAGTTCTTTGTATAGACAATATTCTCCTGATTGGAAACGATATAGGAGTATTGACTACAATAAAGATTTGGTTAGCAAAACAATTTGATATGAAAGACCTGGGAGAGACAAGTTATATTCTTGGTATCAAGTTACTACGAGACCGGAAGAATAAAACTTCAGCCTTGTCTCAAGCGGTCTATATCGAAAAGATATTGGCTAGATTTAGCATGGAAAATTCAAAGACTGGTTTATTACCATTCAGACATGGAATTACATTCTCTAAGGATCAATCACCTAAAACATCTGAAGAGATAGAGAGAATGAGACGAGTTCCCTATGCAGAAGCTGTGGGAAGTCTTATGTATGCCATGCTTTGCACTAGGCCAGACATCTGTTTTACGGTAGGGATGGTTAGTAGATATCAATTTAATCCTGGACCTCAATACTGGACTGCAGTCAAGCATATTATAAAGTATCTGAAAAGAACTAAAAATTATATGCTTGTGTATTCTGGTGATGAACTTATACTAGTGGGTTATACTAATTCTGATTTTTTGTCAGATAAGGATTTTAGAAAATCAACTTCTGGCTATGTGTTTACATTAGGAAGTGGAGCTATTAGTTGGATGAGTGTGAAAAAATCTCGTATCACAGACTCAATAACTAAAGCTAAATATGTGGCTACATCTGAAGCTGCAAAAGAAGCTATATAGCTCCGCAAGTTCCTACGAAATCTTGAGGTGGTACCTGTTGTAACTGCACTCCTGAAACTATTTTGTGATAATGGTGGTGCAGTAGCTCAATCTAAGGAACCAAGGAACCACAAGAAACAAAACATATTGACAGGAAGTATCATCTCATAAGGGAATAGTGTAGAAAGGTTATATGACAGTACCCCAAATGGCATTAGATGCTAAATGGCAGATCTTATTACAATGGCCATTAGTGGGAAACCTTTATAACCTGCACTTAGAGCCCTAGAGCATGAGCAATATGCTAGATATGCATTGAGAGCTAGTGGGAGATTGTTGGGAAATTATGCTCTTTAAAAGCATATGTGTTTATTTAATTGTAAAAAACATTTTTTCTGATTAATAAAATTAATGAGGTATTTTATTCAAATATCTTAATTGTATTTATATTTGTATTAAAGTCCATTTAATCATATTATATGTATTTATGTGATCACCATGTGGATTCACAGAAGACATAAATACAAGTAATCTTATGATTAAATAAATTTAGTTCGCAGTTGATAAATAAAGTTGGGCACTTTATTTAAGTATAAACTGTAATAAATTCATTGAATGATTTGTCTTAATCATGTATGAATTTATTGATGTAGTACGACTACATTGAACAAGATCACATATGAGATTTAATTAACTTTGTAATAACTGTCAGACTTATTAAATCTCATAGGCGTTGATTTTACTGTAATCTTAATCTTGAGTTAGTTATGATTTCATGATTGTAATTGTTATTCCATTTGAGTTACCAATGGGCACGACACATCCTTGTGGTCAAGATTACCCGGTATCTTGGTGGGAGCAATTATGAGTATTGGAGTTATGGATTAACAATATAGAATTTGTACAACACATCTCTTGATAGGTTTTCGGCACTTGATCATAGAATTCTGTGGCCAGAGTGTGTCAACATATTTACTATGTTGAAAATGATCATTAGAGAAAACCAGTAAGGATCAAGGAATAAGATGTTATTAAATTGATTGGACAGTTGAGATATCAATTTAATTAACGATGTGGTACAAAGGATTATGCAGTAAAGAAATCAATGTGGCTTGGGACGAATTATTATTCGAGCATACAATTATGGAAGTCAGTTCCAATCTTTTAGTGGAGTAGATTTGGAATTAAATAATTGGGCTAGTTTAATTACAGGCCTAATTATTGTAGCCACTATTGTATGTTCCCAAATGATCCCCGGGTTAGCTCATTTAATTGACTGCACCACTACTGGATTAATAAGGAAGATAACTAGCTATTTGGGTCAAAAGCCTAATTATATCATTTAGTGGGAGGCTCCATTTAATTAGCTTATTTGTAAGGGGCATTATGTTATTTTACATGGTGGGTCCCTTATTAAAAAAAAAAGTAACGTGAGTTTTAAAAGAGGGCATTATTTGGAGCCTAGGGTTTTCACTAAAGGGAGATATATAAGGCTTATTTTCTCTAAAGGAAAAAGAGAAGCCACTTTATACAGATCAGAGAAAAAAATTTTTCTCTCCATTGTTGAGAGAAAAATTTTCTCATGCTAGTTACTTTGGTAGTGATAAAGGCGCCTACACGTCAAGTGCAAATCGAACCTGAGTCATAACCTGGAAGATCATTGGTGACAGTTCGTGATCTAACAAGCGTGGTGGTGACGGATCGTGATCTAGGAGCCTAAATCACTTCAGCGAAAAAAGCCAACTCGGATTTTCAAGTTACGATTTCTAGATTACGTATTCTTATATATTATATGAGAGCGGTCCTTAAAAAGGTTTTATAAAAATTTAAAAACCTAATTTTTCCCCAACAATGCAAGCAATAAAAAAAGAAAAAAAAATAGAGCAATGGTTTGTCTACCAAGTGGCAGCCAAACACTTAAAAAGAAAAAAATGGGAGCAACCGGGTTTTGCAACCGGTTGCCCCTTAAATGAATTAAATATAATGAATATAATAATATTCAATTTTATAATAAATAAAATAATAATAAAATAATCATTATATTCCTTTTATAATAATAAAAAAAGAGTTTCAAGTTTAATGGCATAGGTATCAAGTTAATGGTCTTGATTTCATGTTTATTAGTCTATTATTTCATTATTTTGATGGTTGCAAGTTATACCATGGAAGTTAATGATAACACGTTTCATGTTTATTGCCGCAAGTTTCAAGTTCCTTTGGCTTCACATTTAATGGTCTAGGTATCAAGTTAATGGTCATCGTTTCATGTATAGTGGTCCATTAATTAAATGATTTTCATGGTTGCAAGTTAATTATCTCATATTTCATGTTTATTGCCCTAAATTTCAAGTTCATTAATTAAATGATTTTCATGGTTGCAAGTTAATGATAACATGTTTCATTTTTATTGCCACAAGTTTCAAGTTTTTTTGGCTTCACGTTTAATGGTCTAGGTATCAAGTTAATGGTCATGGTTTCATGTTTATTGGTCCATTAATTAAATGATTTTCATGGTTGCAAGTTAATGATCTCATGCTTCATGTTCATTGTCCTAAGTTTCAAGTTCCATTGGTTTCAAGTTTAATGGTCTAAGTATCAAGTTAATGGTCATGGTTTCATATTTATTGGTCCATTAATTAAATGATTTTCATGGTTTCAAGTTAATGATTTGATGTTTTATGTTTATTGCCCTAAGTTTCAAGTTCATTAAATAAATAATTTTCATGGTTGCAAGTTAATGATAACATGTTTCATGTCTATTGCCCTAAGTTTCAAGTTCCTCTAGTTTCACATTTAATGGCTGAGGTATCAAGTTAATGGTCATGGTTTCATGTTTATTAGTCCACTAATGAAATGATTTTCATGGTTGTAAGTTAATGATCTCATGTTTCATGCTTATTGCCCGAAGTTTCAAGTTCCTTTGGTTTCAAGTTTAATGGTTCAGGTATCAAGTTAATGGTCATGGTTTAATGTTTTTTGGTCCATTAATTAAATGATTTTCATGGTTGTCCATTCCAAAAAAATCCAAACATTTGGGGTGCAGTGAAAATATCAAAACATCTAGGCACTAGCCGACAATTACCCATTAATTAATTATAAAGTGGTTCAATGCAATCGACAAAAACGATCCTCTTTCTACTTGCACATGTTCGACTTACTTCTGATTATCAACTTGGTCCATCCCACTGAAATTACTTTCATATCCTTGGCCCTCCAACAACATTTTTTCACTTATTACTGTGTATGATATATATATATATATATACACCTACATTGTCCTTTATCAAAAGTAAAGTTATATCCTTTTTTATCTTTTCTTTATTTTGTAGTTAATAAATTTTTAGACAACACATCCAACAAAAACTTTGAACTTTTTTTAATGTTTAATATTAATTAATTAGCTCATTTTAAAATTAATTTGATCAAAAATCAAATTCTATGAACATAGATTTATTAAACTTTAAAAGTTATGTGTATAAAAATCATCAACTTTTATCTACATTTATTGTGTTTAACCAATGTCCAGTAACATTTTCTTAAAATTCATTCAATAATAACTTAAAAGTTTGACATTATAATTGTTAATAGCTTGCTTTATCAATATAGTCTAGTTGTTTAACTGAGTTTGGGATCTATTTGAAACACAAATGAGTTAACTATGTCCTTATTTGGAAAAAAAAAGTTATTTAGTGATTTAGATAATATTATAAACAGTCCTCGATCCAGATGAACTGTTCAATTCAATTTCACCTAGCATATGTGAACGTACAAGATGCAGCATCTGCCATGAACCACTATTTACATAATAAATATATCAAATAAATTATTAATAAAGCTAGCATTTCCTCATACCCATGTCGATATCATTAGGACTAACATTAGAGTTGCTAAAATTCCTCAAGTCCCGATTGGGATTGGGGATCCCGGCCCATATGGGAAAAAAATCAGAATAAAAATTTATCTTGATTTACTATTCAAGTCGGGATTCCAAACGTGTGAAAGTCCTGATCGGGATCTTGAATTTGCCAAAATCTTGTTTTTTTAGAAATATATGACATGTTAGTTTACTGAATTACATATATAGGACATGTTAGTCCTTTTGTATGACAAGTTGTTTAACTTGTTAATGTACATATAACATGTCATTTGTGACAGAATCTGCTGCGTATGACAGAAAACTCATATTATCTGGGATAATTTGGGATTGCAAGATCCCAATCGAGATGGGATCAAGAAACATTTTTGTTCGGATTTACTGTTTGGGACAAGATTAGGATCAATAAATCCCTACCCGTCCAGTCCGATTGCCAACCCTAACTATTATCCCTTATCTTTTTGTTTTCTTTTTTGGGAAAGTATTACTATCCCATATCTAGTTATCTATTTATAGCGGAATAGAATCCTTGAGATTTTAATGATCTTTTACCATGTGTTTTTTTAGTGATAGTGTGTAGATATGATTTAATTTCTTTAGTTTTTTTATTGTTTAACTATCAGTTAGCACTTGAGTTATTTGCTCAGTACATGATAAGATTAAGAGAGACTGTTGATCTATTTATAGGACCAAATGAATTATTTAGAAATAAATTACAAATAATTAATAATTACTAATATAAATAACAAGAATAGTGATACTTGACATCTAAATTTATCTCATTATCTCTCACTTTTTCATTTTAACTTAAAATGACCAAAATGCCTACCAAAATAAATTAAAATTTCAATTTTTTTCTCTCCTCTCCCTCCTTTCCAACTTTTTATGATTAAAAATTAATGAAAGCCTCGTATTTTTGGATCTTATGGTATTTCTTCAATTCTCATGGATCTTATGGTATTTCTTCAATTCACAATATTGTATCTGAATTTTATTACATCATGTTTATGTTAGATTTATTCTAATTATGGCTCATATGATAAATTGAGTTTCTAGACATTTAAAAACTGAAAAACTTATACGAATTATCCACTCTCATTTTAAGAATAGAGGTGGAGTTTAATTATTTCTTTTAATAATCGAGGTGTTAAAGGTGATTAAAATCATAACCTACTTCTTTGATGGAAGAAAGTGGAGAGTTATATTTATTAATCTCCTTTTAATTAGAGGGAATTCAAGAAATTTTAAGTTTCTAAGTCTTGCTATATGAAGGGTTCCCTAGCCTAGCCAAATTATGCCTATAAATTAAAAGTTAGTTCTCCATCACAACTTTAGCTAATCATGAATAGGCTAGAAGACACCTTTGTGGTAAATGCTTAGAAATTTTCAAGCACTTGAATGGTCATGGCTAGAGATACGTTTTATGTTTCATTAATGTTAACATGTATGTGTCTATAATGATGATTTTGATGATAACAAATAAGATTAAGAATGATTAAATTTTTAATAGCTCAAATTATTTTTCAAACATTTAAAGCTCAAATTATTATTTTATACTTTTTAAATAAATGAAATTGGTTGTTTTTCAAGTTCATGGTCTAATTGAAAAAGTTATGAAACTTTGGAATAAAGTTTTATGAAGTTTGGGCCATAGTATAATTATATAAAGTTTTGGAAAAACTATAATTTTAGAAAATAGTTTCACCGTATCAAATGACTAACCGTTTGTTGAAAACGACAAACCGATAATTTCTAGAAAGCATATTCTACAAAGGGTTGTTAAAATGATGATTCTGAAAAATAACGGTGAACCGATTACGGATAACGGTGAACCGATAATTTCCAGAAAAGAATTGGATTCTAACCATGAACCATTTTGCAAGAACAGATAGCCAAAATTTGTTTTGCAGGTCTTTGGAAATAAATAGCTAACTGATAACTTCAAACAGTGAACTGACTATTTGCAATCTCAGCACAACGATCATTTAGACTAGTCAAAACGGTAAATCGAAAACAGTTATCGAAGATCCAATTTCTCTCAGAAAGTCAACATTGGCTAATTTTCAGCTCCAACTATAAAATGGCTCAATCAAATTCAAACAAAGTTGATATAAAAGTTATCAAACTATTATTGAGCTTTAAATTTGTTTTTGTTTCTTTGATGCACACATTGAGCATTCATTTGTAATCAAACACATTGTATGAGAGAAAATTCATTTGTAATCTAAAATCCTTGAGCGGTTGTAAGTGTTCGGATACACTTGGGTTATGAGATTGAGGATAATCTCTTGTTGTAAAGGTCTATTGATACATTGAAAGTCAATTGTAAGAGTTGTTGAAGTCTTGGAGGCTTGCTTAGTAAAATCCTCAAACCTAGTGAGCTTGGAGGGGTGAACGTAGGCACGGTTGGCCGAACCAAGTAAAAATCGAGTGTTTGCTCTCTCTTACCCTATCTCTTTATTTTTCATTGCGCATTAATTTATTTATTTCGAATTTGATTGCTTAGTTTATATTTCATTAAGTTTTAGTTGCTTAATTTTTTAGAATCCCAATTCACCCCCCTCTTAGGTTGCCTAGTTAGTATTTCAATTAAAACTTTTATCATGTGGTATCAGAGCCATCTCCAATCTATATTGTTCAATATATATTTTTATGTTGTCTAGAAAATATATTGATAAGCACATATGCCAACTATTGGACTTGAAAGATATTTGTCCAAAACCTATTTTGTTGCTTATTTAAAAAATATATATCTAGAATGTTTTACATGTGCATGCATGTACATGCCAAAGAAATTTATTGATCACAAAATCATGAAAATGGATAACGATCATGTGTTTATATGTATTGATTATATGAAATAGATCAAGGTCATGTTATAATGGCATGATTTAAATTCTGCATGTTTATGTTTATAACTTATTAAGACCTAATTTGTTAATATTGCTATGGACTGTTGTTGTCAAATTTGTTAACTATATTATATGAGTTGCTATAAGTAGCTAGTTAAAAGGTGCATGTACAATAACTTCTAGTTTATATTTTTGTGAGGTAAAAGTTTGCCTGCTGTCATTGAAATATCATTATAATTTTTAAAATAGCCACAACATTTGAACATGTATTGATATTTAAGTATAGTTTATTACATAAGAATGTGAATTTTATATGTATGACATCAAATATAAGGTGATCTATTTTAAAAATATTTAAAACTTCATTACTTTTAATATAAATACATATTTAAAAAAAAATTACATGAATTTAAGATATAAAACTTCGTTACAAAATGTAGGAGACATGCAGAGATTCCTTAGTATATATCTCACAAGATTTGGTGACTATATAAATAAACTTATGACATTTATGTTTTGATAGAAACACAGCTCAGCCCATCATAAAACCCAAGGTTTGTTATGCCCATTTGCACTTTGCCTCGGTTGGGACTCAGCATTAGTTTGCCCCGCTCATTGTTACCTGCAATGTAAGGACTACATGAGCTATTGTCCAGTGACATAACACTTTATGCATGTATTAATTTTTATGCACATAAATGACCTTATAAACATTAAGTTTACAAAACAACTTTATTAGGGTCCTAGGTATGTTGCACTATAAGGCTAGCGTTTTTATTCTATCGGGAAATTATCCTTCGTATACCCTTAGTTTATTTCGTTATAAAAAATAATACAACACTTTGAAGGTGTATCAATCATCTACCCTAAGTTGACAAAATATATCTACTGTCCACTAAACCGTTAGTTGCAGTTTAAATGTGATGACATCATAGGGGTAATCTAGTATTTTTATATGTTACAAGTGATAATTTAAGGGTATATATATGTGATAATAAGAGAATTTAAGAGTATACAAGTGATAATTTTTCTTTACTTTAATTTAAGTTTCAAGGGTAAAATCATCAATTGGCTATAAATATGTTAATTTTCAAATGGCAACTAATGGTTTAGTGGTCAGCAGATAGCTTTTGTCAATTTAGGGTGGACGATTAATACAACGTCAAGGTGTTGCAGTATTTTTGCTAACAGAGCAAATATCAGGTATATGAATGATAATTTTCCTATTCTTTAAAACAACATGCCTTCGGCCTAATAAGTTGATCTTTTAGGCGTTACGTATCGCTATCCCTAAAAGATTAATTTTAACTTAGCCTTAAGGGCTTACCCACGTTGGAAACTTTGCCACTTGGTAGTACAACAACCCACTTTTTCAAATTCATTTTAAAACGTCTTCTTTATAAATTAACCATGAAATACATGCATCTAATCCAACTTATGTCAAAACATGTAAAGTTCCTAGATGCACAATAGAGCCAACACACAAAGCCTTTTAAAGACAACGATCTTTAATATGGGCGGTAGTGCCGTCCATATAGAGACTAAACAAAATGTGATTATACTATAGACGGCAAAGCCGACCATAGCATAATTAAGTAAATGTATCACATGCAAGCGGCATCGCCAATCATAAGAAGATTAGATAAGAAAATAACACAATATAAGCGGCATAACCAACCATATAAAGATTAGAAAAGAAAATATCACAATATAAGTGGCATAACTGACCATATAAGAATTAAATATGAAAATATCATAATATAAGCGGCACAATTGACTATATAAAAATTAAGTAATAAACAATCACATCATAGTAGCCATAATAATATAAAGAATTATTTAAAGCTAAATTTAAGAATAAAAACAACTTTGTCCCTACTTTGCAGTTGAAGTGTTACTTACCTCTTATCTTTTAACTTCTCTAGACCCTCATATATTAAGGATTTCTCTACTATTTGATGTTAATACTTAGAAAAAAAGGATAGAATTTCTAAGGTGATATGGAAAATGAAAACGTTAGGGGGTATTTATAGGATTTCCTAAGGCTAATGGATGGATAGGATTTTGCCACCATGATTCTCGATTAATGGTTGAGATTTATCATTCCATAAATATCTTAGTAAATTCTAGAATTCCTAATATTTCTACAAACATCTCTTATTGCATCATTACTTATGGCACCGCTAATGTCATTATTATTATTATTTTTAATACTCAAGGTTATTTGTTAGCTTAAAATTAATTTTACCATATTCAAGTGAGAAAGATTTACCACAATTTCGTCCTCTTTCTTGAAAATTTCATCCTCGAAATTTACTTATTGAATAGTTAAGGATATTTATTCTTCATTTCTTTCTTCTTCCTTAACTCTTTTATCATTCTATTAAGAATTTGAATTGGATGATCTTTATATGTTGAGTCTTCTTCTAGTTGAAGAGGCTTATAATCTAGCACATGAGAGGAGTCTAGAAAATATTCATTAATATGGAGACATGAAAGACGTTGTGTATCCTTGATAACGATGGTGGGAGTGCAATTCAATAGGAAACGTTCCCAACACGTTCGAGTACTTTAAATGGCCCAATAAACCTTGAACTTAATTTTCCTTTGTTTCCAAACCTCATTGATCCTTTCACTAGAGCAACTTTTAGAAATACTTTATGACCAACTTGAAATTCCCAAGGCCTTTGTCTCTTATTCGCATAACTTTTTTGTCGACTTTAAGCTGCATGCATTCTTTGATGTATTTTCTTGATTGCCTCAGATAAGATAGTAATCAACTTAGGTCCAAGATACCTTTGCTCGCCCATCTCATCCCAATGAATAGGTGACCTACATTTTCTACCATATCGATGTTGCATGATAGCTATTATTGTACGCAAATTCAGCCAATGGTAAATACTTACTCCATGATCCTTGAAAGTTGATGACACATCCCCATAACATATTTTCTAGTGTCCAAACTATTCTTTTTGATTGGCCATCTATTTAAAGGTAAAATATTGTACTGAATTTTAATTTTGCTCCTATAGCTCTAAATAACGTTTCCGGAAATGTTGAGGTGAACCTTGCATCTAGGTTAAAGATAATAGAAAAGGGTACACCATTTAGTCTTACTATTCTCTCTATGTATATTTTTGTAAGCTGGTCTATGGTAAAGTGAGCAGACTTTCTGAGTTGATTAATAATTACTCAAATGGGATCATGCATTTTTGTAGTCCTTGGAAGACCAATAACGAAGTCCATTGTAATTTCTTCTCACTTCCATTTGGGATTTTAATTAGATTACAGAAGTCCTACTAGTCTTTGGTGCTCTGCTTTGATTTATTGACAAGTGAGACATTGTGCCACGAACTTAACTATATCATTATTTATTCTAGGCCACTAATAATGCTTCTTTAGGTCTCTGTACATTTTTGTTGTGCCAGGATGAAATGAATATGGGACTATATGATTTGCAAGTAGTTTTCTTTCTTCAGATCTTCATCATTTAGTACATATATACTATAAATACTTGAATCCTTTTGTAATCTTTTTTTTGTACGTTTTTTTCTCTTTTTTTTTTATAATCAAAATAAATAAGACATTCAAACCTGATTAGAAACTAGCTCTGATACCAAATGATACGAATTTCCCACAATGAAACTTTGAAACTCACACTTAAATTGTAGTTTTAACTTTCCAAGAAAGTTCTAAACAGATTTATGACAAACAAAACCTTGACCCAATGCTTAAGAAAAGCATGAACCAAAGGTATAGAGAATGATATTGATGCCACCCTCAAGAAATAGATGAGAATGTGAGTGATAAGTCTAAATTTAGAACGCCACAAGAATGCAAATTCTTGATAAGTTCACTAGTTCTCAAAAGAACCAAAGAAAGAATATCTTTCAAATTCAAATAATATTAATCTCTTAATTATCATACATAGCAAGGCTGTTGAGTTTAAATAGGCTAAAAGAAACCCAAGATCCTAAAAATACAAATGGAAACATTAGAACAACCCTCCAAATATAGGTTTGTCAAAGGGTGCTTTAAAAGCCTTCACCAACCCAGTATTATTAATGATAGACTTACCTAACACATTGATAAACTTGACACAAAACAAACAAATGAAGTTGAATACTCAAAGGAGTCGTTTGAATTCCCAAGCCTGAAAAAGCTGTAATGAATTGATCATAACTCCTTCTAGAGAACTCCAAATCCAGCTCTGTAAAATGCATTGGAAAGCTAACTTAATTATCTTTCCAACGGTATATAGATTGTACATTAATTCTGGCTCAATCAATACCAGATTTATTCCAAATTTTCCCTTTCTGCATTTGATCCAAATTGTGTATTTGGCTGCCCAATAGCTTGACTAATGCCCACAATGCCTTGTCTTCTCTCCAAGCCCAATTCATGATGTCTTGCATCTTGAATTTCATTTTCAATCCATATTTTCTCAATTAATCCATTTAATGCAACTTGCATCTTTTTGACTCTAGCTCTTGTAATTGGGCCGCCATGAATGTGCAAAGGATCACTTGAAGCTTTAATGGTATTCCCTTGGTGGTTCTCATCAAATATGTTCAAAACCAAGTAGTTTAGCATTAAGTGTTGAAATTAAGACATACATGCGGGAAAGCGCATCTGCAACAATGTTTTCCTTACCTTGCTTGTAACAATTGACATATGGAAATGTCTCAATGAGTTCTACCCATCGAGCATGCCTCTTGTTCAACTTGTATTGGCCTTTAAGGTGTTTCAAGGACTCATGATCAGTGTGAATCACGAACTCCTTTGGCCATAGGTAGTGCTGCCACGTTTCTAACGCTCAAACCAATGCATACAACTCCTTATCGTAAGTAGGGTAGTTTAAGACTGCCCCACTCAACTTTTCACTAAAGTAAGCAATTGGTCGTCCTTCCTGCATTAGGACTGCGCCAATACCAATACTTGAGGCATCGCATTCAATTTTAAATGTTTTATTAAAGTTAGGCAAAGACAATAAAGGAGCATTGGTCAGCTTTTGCTTGATTATTTGAAATGCCTTCTTTTGCACTTCTCCCCACTTGAATCCAACATCTTTTTTTATTACTTCAGTAAGCGGTGCGGCTAATGTGCTAAAGTCTTTCACAAATCGTCGATAGAAACTAGCAAGCCCATGAAAGCTTCTCACATTACTTGCACTTGTGGGACTCGACCACTCTTGGATTGCACGTACCTTTTCCTCATCAACCTGTATACCCTGTGCACTCATAACAAATCCTAGAAACACAAGTTTGTCGATGTTCACATGATGTTTCTCTAAACCTGTTTCTCTCTTCTAGGAATAAAAGAAATTATTTGGGGGTTAATAATGATACGCTCACCTCTAATTTTCTAAACTGAGTATGCTCTTCACTTGCCTTAAGCCTAAGGATCCTGTGCATCAGAAAGGTTCTGTTTTATCCTCCAAAACCAATTTTTGTGAGGGCTGCCCAAAGCTTATAAGCAATTCTAGGACCTCGCTTGCAGGCGATGTGGGATTCGTACCATTTGTGCACTTACGCTCCACACGCCATTAAGCCATTGTTGCCCCCTCTCGGGCAACAACTTTTCTTTTCTAAGCACATCTAAAACAGATTTCAAATGTACTACATGATCGTTTATGTTTTTGCTATAAATGAGGATATCATCAAAATAAACAACAACAAACTTGCCAATAAAAGCTCGCAAGACATGATTCATAAGTCTCATAAAAGTGCTCGGGGCATTAGTTAGACCAAAAGACATGACTAACCATTCATACAAACCATATTTTGTTTTAAAATTAGTTTTCCATTCATCTCCTTCTTTCATTCTAATCATCAAGCATGTAATTTATGTAATTCATGTTATTCATGAAGCATGTCATCTAGCCTAGGAATGGGATGTCGATACTTTACCGTTATGTTGTTGATGGCTAGACAGTCAACACATATCCTCCACGTCCCATCCTTCTAAGGAACTAATAAAATAGAAACTGTACATGGACTCATGCTTTCTCTCACGTACCCTTTTTCCATTAATTCCTTAACCTGCCTTTGAAGTTCCTTGGTCTCCTCCAGATTGCTCCTATAGGCTGGCTATTTGGAATGGCTGCACCAGGCACAAAATCAATTTGATGCTCAATTCCTCGGATTGAAGGTAAACCATGTGGTGTTTCCTCAGGAAAGACATCCTCATACTCCTGTAAAAGAGAAGTAATAAAACTAGGCAAAGTAGGGTCAAATTTGTTAGTGTTTAAAAATGCCTCTTTGTACAAAAGTACAATCATCAGCTGATGTAAAAACAATGCTTTTTTTTTTATCTTACTCGCTCTCGCGTAGAAATTCTTTTTTTCATCTAATTTTCGCTCAATGGGCTTATTTTTCTTTAGTTTTTCTCTCACATTTTCCTCAGCCTCTTTTTGAATTTCACTCTATTTTCCTCTCCTTTTCTTTTCCTCACTCTCTCTCTGTAGGCTCACTTGGTCTCCATAAACCTGCCTTAGTGTCAATGGAACAAGAGTGATGTTGCGTTGATTAATTACAAATGAATATTTGTTGGTGAAGCCATCATGTTTCACATGTCTGTCGAATTGCCAAGGCCACCCAAGTAACAAATGTCCAGCCTGCATTGGCACTACATCACAAAGAACCTTATCTTCATACTTGCCAATCCGAAAAGTCACTAGTACCTGCTTGTACACTTTCACCTCTCCACTGTCATTTAACCATTGGAGTTTGTATGGCCGTGGGTGTTTAAGTGTCGGAAGCCCTAACTTCTCTACCATGATAGTACTCACAACATTAGTACAATTTCCTCCATCAATAATCATACTACATACTTTGTCGTGAACATAGCACCTAGTATGGAAAATGTTTTCCCGTTGCGCTGCTTCATCTTCCTTTACTTGCACACTCAAAGCTCTCCTCGCTACTAAAGTCAATTCTCAGGGGCTATATACTATTCATTTTCGACATCCTCTAATGGTTGTATTTCATTCTCTTCCGTCTCATCTTTAGCTACAATCTCCTGCAATACCATAACTCTTTGATTCACACATTCACTTGAGATATGCCCCCTGCCTTGACATTTAAAACACTTAATGTCATGATTCTTAATAGTAGGAGTTACGGTGTTACCTTGTGTATTGTGCTTGGAGGGCTCGGATCTTAGCTTAGGTGTAGTAGATGCTTGTGGCCTCTCGTCTCGTTTCACATAGCTCGACTTCTAAGGAGTGGACCTCGAGTTTGGGGTTGCATGTGTGTTACCCCTCCTCTTGAGTTGTTGCTCAATCTTGATGGCTTTGTGGACTATTTCCTCAATCTCTACATAATGATGCAACTCAACCTTATCTACAATCTCCCGATTAAGTCCATTTAAGAATTGTGCCATGGTAGCTTCTATATCCTCCTCCACATTTGCTCTAATCATGGCAATCTCCATTTCTTTATAATAATCCTCAACGCTTCGGCTACCCTATGTAAGACGTTGTAATTTTTGGTACAAGTCTCGATAATAGTGGTTAGGTATAAAACGCTTTCTCATCAATGATTTCATTTCATCCCATGTCTCAATTGGACGTTTCCTATTTCGCCTCCTGCTTATAACAAGCTGATCCCACCAAGTAATAGCATAGTCAGAAAACTTAATCACAGCCAATTTTACTTTTTTTGCCTCTGAATAATTGTGGCAGTCAAATATGAACTCCATTTTCTTCTCCCATTCAAGGTATGCTTTCTGGGTCGGATTTTCCTTGAAAAGATGGAATCTTCATCTTTATTCCACTCAATCCATCATCTCTATTCCTAGCTCTCCTATAGTCCTCTCCTTCATCATACTCATCCCTATAATAGTCATCAATCTCTCCTCTAACTGGAGCTCTTTCTCTCCTACGTGCTTGGGGAACGGGTTGTGGCTGCCCTGCACGTGTGTTCTCTACCCGATCCAAATGCTCGTGGATGAGCTCTAATTCAGCCCTCATCATCCTTCTCATCTCTCCCATCAATACTTGAATTTGTAAATTCTGAGTAGTTGCGGATTGATCCTCTTCATTTATGTTTTGTTCTAAGTTGTGAGACATAGCTATTATCTGCAAAAGAACGTTGGAAATAATATGGAAGGACCTCACCTCACTCCCTTACGTGTTTCACTCAAGAAAAAAATGACTCACTCAATTCCACTCGTGTTTCACTCAAATTATTGGCTTTTACCCTTTAATGCGCTCACACTCTCTTGCCTTTTTCCACTCTTAGTAATCCTCACTTGGTTTTTATCAAACTAATCAAACTAATATCAAGATTTCAGAAGCAATTCACAAAGATGACAACTAAGGAGAATTTAATTTCAAGAGTAAGAAGGCAATGTGTACGAAAGTCGACTTTTGATTTTGCACAAAATTTTCACCGATGGGGTAAAACTTGTTTTAGACTTCCAAGACACAAATAATGAAAAAAAATGAAAGATTTTAAGAGGAGGTTGGAGTTTTTTTTAAGGAAAATGAATAGGTAAAACTTGTGGATTTAAGGGGAATTAAACCACAAAGATGCAAAATTGATTTTAAAAGGAAACCCTAAAAATACTGTTCACAACAGCACTGTTCACGATTTTTTTTTCTTTTTTTTATAGATACTAGAACAAGATGAAAAATTCAAACAAGAATGAAAAACAACAAAGATAGATGGATCTGACCTTGGAGCCTACGCTCTGATACTAAATGATACAAACCCCGTCAAGAACTAACGGGACCCTAATCTCCCAAGATTGAATCTAAACCAGGAATGGAATGGAACCTCGACCCAATGCTTATTTAAAGCACGAACCTTGGTATGTGAAGACGCCACAATCAGCTATGGATAGTTTGATTGATAAGTCAAGAATTTGAATGCCACGGAAATCCGATAAGTTCAAAGAGTTCGTAAAGAACCAAAGAGAATTAAATCTCTCATCAATTGAATATGAGTACTTTATATAGGGTTGGTTACAAGAATTTCTGGAAATAAATCCTAACCCAAAAATCAAATATGAATCTAAATCTTCTCTAATAGGAAAGAATCTAAATCAAATCAGAATCCTAATCTAAGTAAATAGGAAAGAATTTAAACTAAATTAGGATCCTAATTGTCTTAAATACCTTACATAAATTAAATGAAAACTAGGCGATTAAAATAGAAATAACTGATTTGATTCCCTAATAGCCTCCTCAAGAAACGGGAAAGTATCTGAAAAAGGAAAATAATATATTTTCCCGCCATAATGTTTAAGCCAACTCCCTAGTTCATGGAAGTGAGTATTTGGAAACATTCCTTCAATGGGCCTCCAAGAATTTGATTGAGCCCAAGTTGCTTGAATCAATCCATTAAGCGCTTCTTTGAATTTCTTTGCTTGAGCTCTTGTAACGGGTCCGACGGGAACTTGAATAGGATCTGAATATGCCTCATCCCATGTGCTTGTGATAGTTTTATCCTTAATCTCATTAGATTGGATCCAACAAGCTTGGTCCAAAGGACACATCCTGGAAAGAATTGAATACCAATAGGTTTTTTGGTAATCAAATTTGTGTGAAGCAGTTCTCTATTAGCAACTTTGAAATATTATGTATGCTTTTCCCAAAAATAGGATGGAAGGATTGAAGGATTAAGCATACTCTTCTGAGCTCCAATATCAACGAAACCAATGACGGGAACTGGTTTGTCAAATCTTCCGGAGAGAAGGTGGATTTTGATTGAAGGGATAGGAATGGCTAGTTGGACTTTCTGAATCTGTTGTACAGTTTAAATTACAGAAACATTCTCTGACTCAAAATGGTCTTCTGTTTCAGCAAGAACAAAAGTTGTTTGTTCATCATAGTCCTCTTGTTCAGAGAAGAAAGATTCAACATCATCACTTTTTGAAAGTAACATGGAATCCTGGAGATGCTCAATAAGCCTGACTGATTTCACAGGACGGTTTGGACAATTCCTCACAAAGTGACCTTTCTTTTTACAAATAAAACAACTACTTTTGATAAGTAGCTGGTCAGAGTTCTTTTTTCTAAAAAATCGATAAGGTTTTTTTGATTTGGAAGGTGTTTGGCTTTTCTTTTCTGGATTTCGGAATCTCTAAAAATGGGATTTCTTTTTGGTAGTACAAGTGCAATCTTTTTCACTCCTGCACTTAATGGAGAGATGGGGCTTTTTACAAGCACTTTTGAAAGGTTGCTTGTTTTCAATGAGATCTTTGAAGAATTCTTTTTGTTCACATAACCTTTCTGGACAATTGACTGCCAACTATGTCTAACTGGTGAATTGTGAACTGTCTTTGAAGTTCTTGTTGAATTTCTTTAAGGAGAGATGCTACAAAGACATGCTTTAATGATGGATCATTAAAGATGTTGAGTTTGTAATACATTGTAGATATCCTCTTGTAGTGAAAATTCAGATCTTTTATCTGGATGGAACTCCCTTCTTGTTTGTTCGTTAGCAACTGTTGCTTCTCCAAGGAACTGCACATAAATGACTCCTAGGACCTCTGAAATATGTTCTTGAATTACCTAGAGTTGTCTGTATGGACCTAGACTTTCAAACCAATCTCTTAAAGATCCAGTAAAATGAGAACTTAACTCTTTAAGGACTGTTTGGGTTGTTGCTCTCGCCTTGAGCATTTGAACATCAATCTAGGCAGAAAATTCTTGAAATCTAGCTGGCCATTTTACTTTTGCAATGTCATCAAAAGTAAACCATGGGCTGTTTGAGGATTTAGGGGAAGGATTTTCTTGGTGAGAAGCTGTAGGGTTTGTATCGGAATCTGCTTCATCAACAATTGGTGTTGGAGGAGGTAAGGATGGAGAAGGTTCATTTGATCCTGATGATGGTTGTACCATGAGGAGTTTGGAGACATCGACTAATTCTTTTTCAGAATCTGAAGTAGAAAATGATTCCTCATCAGTGGAGATTTCATCTATTTGGGATGGGGAAGTTTCATCTGATTCTGAAAGATGTGGTAGAACTTGGGATGAGTATTGGTGCATAGGTTCTTTGTCTTTTTGGGTAGACTGTTGATCAGGAAATGGTGGAGGTTGGTGATAAGCTGGAGGTGGTTCAGACTTGGCAGGTCTAGGTTGTGGTTTAGGCGGAACAGGGGATAAAGTATGTTTGAGATGAGACAGACTAAAGAACTTGGCATAGTCTATTGGCTGTCGTGAGGTGGATGGTGTGTAGAAAGGCTGGTAAGTGCTGAAAGTTGGGATATGTAAGGGTAGAGCAGGGGATTTTGATTTTGCAAACAATAAAGGTTGTTGTTTGTCAGCATCAATCCTGTCAAGTTCATCCTTTAATTGTCTAATTTATGCCTCTTTTTGGTTAAATTTGGGACCCCAATATCTGTTTTGAATCATGGATCGAAGATCTGAATCAAGTTGGGAGACTCGATTTTGCATATCGAAATACATCTGCTCAAGCTGGGTTGTTATTCTATCAACCTTTGTGTCGATTTTCTTGACTTGAGAAGCAACTTTCTTTATTTTTTCATCAAGAGATCTGAAGGCTGAGTTTTGAGCCCTGGCATTTTGAGTTTGCCAGTTTAGAAAGGCTTCAAAAGGTTTTGGTTCTTCCAGCTGGCCATTTAGTGTAACAAGAGAGTGGATAAAAGGTTTGGTGGTGACCTTTGTCTGTGGATTAATCTGTTTTTCTAGAGGAGGGAATTGGTCTTGAGAAGAGCTTGATGAGAACATCATGCAAGGTTTGACATGCATAGCAGGAGATGAGAACAAGGTGGTCTCTTGTCTGCATGATCTTTGTTTATACTTCTTTTGTATGAGCCTTAAACTTTTCCTATAAATAGGTAAAGGCATTAGACTTTCTGGATCATCAGGGGGTAGAGGAGGTTTTTTTGTGGCAAGGATCCATTTTGTGACTTCTTTTTACGCCGTCTGAGACGTTTGTTGAAATCATCATCTTCCTCTTCAAGGCAAGGACAATCTGGATCACACATATGGGACCCTAGAACATCCCATTAAAAATGACCATTGATTTTGTCCGGGTAGATTGGATAGCCATCTGAAGCAAATCCGTAAATGGGAAGATTTTCTTGTGCCGTAGATACGACTGTGATCATGGAGGAGTATGAAAAGGAGTTTCTGGGTATGGATTGTTCAGAGGGTGGATGAGAAACAATGGGTGTCTGGGAAGTGGATAGTGATTGAAAAGTTAATTTTACCGTTCCATCTGCTCTTTTTTCAAAATGAGCATCAGTTGTTTGAATCGGCTGGGAGTTTTGGTGAAACTTTTCATAGTTGGAAAGCCATTCTAGGGGCATGAGCTTAAGCAGCTCTTGCTTTTGGATCTGCTTGGGGATCTAGACTATGGATGGGATACTTTCTGAAGAATAAGCAAGAATCATCAGTGCATCTGATGTGGTTTGAGGTGTTAGTAGGTCAAGGGCATGGTTTTGTAACCGATACACCAATTGATGGTGTAACTTTGCCATTTTTGAAGAGATTGTTTGTTCAATACCTTAGATTTGGATCTGAACTTTTAGAGTAGCGGGGAGGTTTGGATCATCTAGTGAGAGGTTGAAATTTGGATAAAAGGTAAAAAGAACACTTCCTACATGTAGAGTAGTCAGGACTGTTCCTATGACTGCATGCTGATATTCTTTGAATCTGGTATCTAATAGTGCTAACCTGGCTGTGACAAGTAAGCCTTTTCTGCCATGAAGAGTGAGTATCAACCGGACTCCTCCAAGATGGAGGTGAGTGTATCCGTCCCTTTTCCACTGGGTAAGGAGCTCAGTTGGAATTTCTAGAGTGACATATTGTTCTGCCTGTGATGCCTGGAGAGCACATTGATCTAGTCGAGATAACTAGATATATTCTTTTAGAGCTCGTCTCTTGGTTGATATTAGAGTCCTAATACTTCTGGTGAAAGAATTAGATCTCAGGTATAGCTTGTATAGGCTAATTAGGGGCATGGAGGATTCATTGATTTGTGCTAATTCTGGGACATATGAATACTCAACAAGGTTTTCTATCTTTGAGCATAATGCTTTTTCCCAAACGAAGTGGTAAATATGAGATCTGTTTGTTTTGAATAGGAAATAAAGGAAAACCTGAAACAAAATGGCATCCCATCAAATAGTTCAAATAATCTTGCTCTTTTTACTCTTTCTTCAACTCTCTCACTTCCCAAGACCAATGGATTGCGAAACTAATTCTCCATCTTGCCATCTTTATGAGCTCCAAGGAACTTTCCTTAGGTGTTATTCCTCCTGGATATCTTTTTTTATCTGATGAGATGGACATTTGGCGTGGTTTGGTGCCTTTATAGCAATGATAGCGATAAAGAGGAAAAACTTCCCTAGACCAATAAGGAGGAAAAATTCTATAATAATATTATGTAGTATCGGTGCCATATTTCAAAGGCACTAAACCATGCCACGTGTCTATCCTTTCACATAAAAGAAGCCATTTCGGGGTAATAAACACCACAACTATTCTGGGGAAATAACACCCAAGCAATTATGAGGAATAACACTTAAAGAAAAATTCTCCCAAAGCTCACAAAGATGGCAAGAGGGGGAATTATTTTTGTAACACATTAGTCGAAGGAAATCATACCCAAAAGTCATAATGATAGGAAAATATACACGTGCGGAATAATTCCCTACGATCAAATTCACATCCACATGCATAATAATGATAGGTGACAGGTTATTAAAAAGAGAGCCCAAGGCAAAACCTTAAATCCATGTCATCTATCATCTATAAATGGTCTTTGGCCTCTAAAAAGTGTTGCTCATTCTAAAGAGAGAAAACCCATTTTATCCTCCATTCTCATCTCCTTAACCTTGATCAAATGCTAACTTGGGCATCGAAGTGCCTTTTTCAGGTACTCACCTCGCTGAATTCGAGGCCAACGATCATGATAAGTTCTCCACAACCTACAAATATGTGTGAAAGTAAAAAGCCAACACCTTCATGTAGAATAATTCATTTTCATTTTTCTTTAAACAAATAAAGAAGAAAAATTAGACCAACCAAGAGGAAAAGTCCCCTAATAATTCTTTACATTTTTACACTAACAAAAAGGAAAAGTTTCCTGATATTATTCCTTTATAGAATTGTTCCCTATACCGACAAAGAGGAGAAGTTCTATAATTGTTACCTTTAAACATTATTAACAACAGCCTGATTGTTACTATTTTGAGGAAGGAGTAATATCCTATTAAATAATTAGTATCAAAAGTTTAAGGCTACCCGCATTCCAAAAGGAACACTTCCACAAGCAATATTAACAGATGATAATATCCAATGATCTCAAGAACAGAGTCACCCAACTTGACTCTGAACTTAGTCAGATGATCCAACAATGATACTAAGGTCCTGAATTTGATAAAAAAGAAGCTGAGATCTGTAAACTCCAAGCAGAATTATCCAGAATTGACTCTGAAAAATAGCAACCTTCGCCGTTTGCTCCTACACAGCCTTTGTCCAGACATACATCCCTAAATCTGTATCCACCTTTCTATACTCCATCCTTATATGGGAAACCCCATGATTATTCCAAAACATTCAGCCTTACCTACAAGCTATTTCAGTCCTCTTAAAAAACACAAGCTTCAACCTCTGTACCATCTTCCTCTACAATACCTCCTAAACAACCAACCAGAGTAGACACTCCCCCAGCTTCAAATCCTCCTCCACAAGCTAAGGACAAACATCCTAACCAACCCAGTCAGATATATGCTGCACATTCAGTCCCTTTACTGTACTTAACTTCTCTTTCTGAATCTTCTGATTTTGGATCAAAATTAGTAAGTGAATCCGCTTCTGCTTCAGATTCGGAAGCTGAATTTGTTGGTATTACCAAATTGCTCATGGCCATACCATCCACTGGTTCTCTATCAGAATTCCCAACTGATACACCAATAGTGGAGGAATCAGATGATGCTGGAAGTGGTAAATGTGATAGGTCTTTCTATCCTTTCAGTGATAACAAGAAAGCATTTTTCATCTCATGGCATTATCTTCTTCAGGATCCTCTACTGCACCCAATCCTGTTACTTTTTCATCTACTCTTTCCCTCCCGTCTTCATGTTCTAAACATACAGCCTCAAAAATAGAAACTTTGGTGGGATACTCCTATATCCCCGAGTCAGCCCAGATAAGTGAATCATCCATGCCCTTAAGTAGCCCTTACCATCTTTACAAACAACCAAATTCTTTTACCCGAAGTATCAAAACTCTCATCTCTACTAAATGACCTCTTCCAAAAGAATACATCAAGTCTTCCCAATTAGATCAATGTTCAATTCAGGCCACTCAAGTAGAGTAGTATGTAACCCTCGAAATACCTTTTGAGCTTATAGCCACCTGGAAACGGGAAGGTTATATGCACCTTCACCTCAGGGGTATCAGACTAATCCTCACCCTTCATGGCTGAAAGGGTTTACCTGTAACTGCTCGGTTAGCCCTTCTTGATACTTGTTTTAAAGAATACCAACATGCTGATATTGGCACTGTCCTTACAACCCTTCATGCTGGAAGCGCACTACTTACTTCCTACCCAAATTTCAACCTCTCTTTACAAGATCCCAACCTGCCCGCAGCATTAAGAGTTCAGATCCATCTTCAGAGCGTTAAACAGATTGTATCATCCAAGATGGCAACGCTGCACCGTCGATTAGTATACCGACTTCAGAACAATGCTCTTGATCTGCCAACTCCACATACATTAGCTGAGGCTTTAATGATCTTAGCTGATACAGAGTGTGTGCCAACCATTGTACACATCCCCAGACAGATCCCAAAACAAGATTTGATCAAGCTCATGCCACTTGAATGACTTTCTAATTATGAGCAGTTCCACCAAAACTCTCAGCCTGTCCAAACTTCAGAAGCCTCTTATGAAAAGCGTCCTGATGGAACTATCCAAATGGCCTTTAAGCCTCTTGCAAAACAAGCCCCAAGGCTTTCCTTTTCCTACTCCTCAATGATTACTATTGTTTCCACAAATCAGGAGGATATTCCCATTTCTGCTTTCAAAATAGATGGATATCCCATCTATCCTGCCAAACTCAACAACCATTTCTTATGGGACACTTCTGAGGCTCATATGTATGATCCTGGTTGTCCCTGTCTGGATGATTATGATTCAGATGACAATTACCTTGTACGGCGGAGAAGAAAGAAAAAGAAAAAACCTGTTTTTGGAAACACCCCATGTCATACCTACCCTCCTCATTTGCCAGATGAACCTTACTTTCAACGTCCTTTACCAGTTTATAATAAAAGGGCTCAAATACTTGCAAAAGACGTAGGCTTTTCCTTGCAAACCTCAAACAGTTGTTCCCCATGGTCCACCTATGGTTTCTCCCTGTATGATGTTTTTAAGTTCTTCATCTTCATACCAAACACATCAACTGCCACACCTATTGTTGAAGACAGTTCTTCTAATGCTGAAAAAAGCATCTCCAACAGAACCAGAGCCATGAATGCCTCCACCAGTTTCTGATCACTCAACAAAACCATCTTCAGCATCTTGGTTCACATTTGATGACATTCCCCGTCATAAATGCCCTGCTAGACTTCAAGAATTTGTCGCATGGATTGACCTCCAAGGAACCAAACCTAATGTTCAACCTCAAGCTGTTCTCCATGAATTCATGGCCCGATCAACGAGTTCTTTACGTGATTGGTTAGAAAGCTTGGGAGAATATAGACAACTCCAATTCATGCAATCTCTAATGGGCACAACACTCAATATCAGCCATGAACAATTCAATGGTGAAAAGACTGCGTCTACTGATGCAGACAGAAAAGAGTATCATCAGATGAAGTGCTACTCGCTCAAAAGACATCTTTTAGAATCTCATTATAAAAGGATGAGTATTCTATTTTATAAGCTGAATGGGTTCAACGAGCTATCTCTCAAATATGTCTTCATATCCTTTCTTCCTTATGAGTTACAACCTGATCTTCAAAGGAAACTCACAGCCACTAATCTTAGCATAGCTGATATCTCTCTGGGAAAGATTTTCCAAATGGCAGTGCTATGTCTCGACAAGATCTGTGAGCAAAAAGAATTCTTCAAAGATCTCATGGGAGATAAAAAATATAAAAAATCCTTTTCTGAAGCCTGTAAAAAACCCTATCTCAGGATAGAGTGCAAAGATGAAAAGAAGTGTCTCTGTCCGACCAGGAAGAAGAAAAATTTCCAGAAACACTTCCATAGAAAATCATCCTTTAAAAAACCTCTCCGATATTTCAGAAAAAAGGATGCTTCCCAGCATAGAAAGAAAGCACAACCATTGTTTCATCTGCAAGAAACGCGGTCACTTTGCTCGAAACTGTCCTCACAAATATGCCAAAGTTGTTTGTCTCATACAGTATCTTCAACATTCTTCCCTATTATCTGAGAATGAAGATGTTGAATCAAATTTTTCAGAACAGTTGAACAAGATGATCAAACTGCTTTCATTATCGCAAAATCTTGTGATTATGATAACATTTCAGTCATTTCTACAGTTCAAACTGTCAACCATTTTTCAACCATTCCTAGACCTTTTCTAAAAATGTCAATCCTTCCTTCCAAATTTTATAAACCTGTTCCTGTCATCGGGTTTATTGACACTGGTGCAGATACCAGTATGATTGATCGTTCTGTCATTTCCTCTGATTGTTGGGAAAAACACTTGAAACTTTTCCGAGCAGTCAACGGAGAAACTTTTGAAACCACTTTGATTACCAAAACAACCCATTGGTATTCAATTCTTTTCGAATTGCATAATTTGGAAAAAGATTGCAGCATCTAAACTTCCAGATAAAGATTTACTCATAGGTTTTGACATTCTTCATTTGGTTAAAAACCTATTCCTCACCAGCTCTGGAGTTCACTACAAGCAAATGTTATTGCCTTATACAGATACATTACGTCTGTATACACTTTTCGAAACACCGTCTCCATACAGTCATATTTCACAGAAGTTCCTAGAGTTTTGTCTAGAAAACCATTCCCAGTTTCACCATCCTTCACCTTTTTGGAAGAATGATAAATTCTTCATTCACCTTCCTTTCAAGCTTAAGGAAGACATAAACCCCCACAAAAGCATCACACCTGGGTATGTCTCCTTTCGACCTCCTACTTGCTAAGTAAGAATGTTCTCAGTTGCTTCAGCAAGGTCTTATTGAACCTACTGATTCAGATTGGGCTTGTCAAGCCTTCTACGTTGAACAAAGATCAAAATTAGTTCGCGGTAAAAAATAGGTTAGTAATTGATTACCAGCCACTTAATTCTTTCCTTAAAGATGATAAGTTTCCCCTTCAAAAAATCCAGACCCTGTTTGTCCATCTTCAAGGGGCTCATATCTTCTCTAAGTTTGATCTAAAAGCTGGTTTTTGGCAACTTGGTAATTCACCAGTTGACCGTCACAAAACTGCCTTCTGCATCCCTGATGCCCATTATCGGTGGACTGTTATGCCTTTTGGTCTTAGGGTTGCTCCTTCATTATTTTAAAAAGCCATGACAAAAATCTTCAGTCCTATCCTTCATCATGCTTTGGTATACATTGATGATATCTTATTATTTTCCTCCAACCATGAGAGCCACCAGAAGCTCCTTTTGGATTTCTCTCATATTGTGCAGGAACATGGAATCATGCTTTCTGAAAAGAAAAGCAGCATAGCAAACGAATCAATTGACGTTCTTGGCATGGTGATTATAGATGGCCATTATCAACCTGGTCCACACATTGCAACTAAATTATTAAAGTTCCCGGACACACATCTGAACAAAATGCAGATCCAATAATTCCTTGGAATTGTTAATTATGTCCGTGATTTCATCCCTAAAGTTGCAATCCACACAAGCCAGCTGTCCCGCATGCTCAAAAAACAGTGCCCTCCATGGGGACCAGCACAAACAAAAGCTGTCCAGCAGCTAAAGGAGATAGTCCAGTCACCTCCTCCTCTTAGAATTCCCACAACTGGACAACGCATTCTACAGACCGACGCCAGCGATGATTACTGGAGTGCCATCCTTCTTGAAGAGATAAATAGTGTATGTCATTTCTGTGCACATGCAAGCGGACAATTCAAAGAATCTGAAAAGAATTACCATGTGATCTACAAATAGATTTTGGCGGTGAAGTATGGAATTAAAAAGTTTGAATCATCTAATCAGCCATAAATTCCTTATCAACATAGGCAACTCTTCTTTTCCTCGAATCTTTGACTTAAAAAATAAGTTGCTCCCTGACAAACAGTTGCTCAACCTCAAAAACTGGTTTGCTAAATATGATTTTACTGTCCAACACATAAAAAGCAAACAAAACCTCATCGTACACTTCCTCACACGTCCGGCTATAAATAAACCCTCACTTATTTCCTCCATCCACACCATCCCAGTTATAGACATGAATCGTCAACTTCTTTTCAAAGCTCTCAACCAGAGAACCTTTCCCATGAACATTCCTTTTCATTGAGCCTACTAGATCCAAGACTTTGCAAAGAAATTCCTTTACTGGTATTTCTTCAATGTTCAAAGCAAAAAGTTTGATCGCTTTCCTTCCCTCTGTATGGAAAATCTGTTTCTCACAGGTCTTACCCTGTCTTTCCTAACCATCTGCGAAGATGAGTTATGGTACATGTGGTGTCTCACTACCCTGTATGCTACCAAACTGGTTTTTCCTGTTAAACCAATCCTCACACACATCACCACTCCTGAGTTCTCATCAGATCTTCTCTAGACTCTCCTTGAATGGTATTCACCACTCACGTGGTGGCGAAAATAACTCAAAAATATGTGTACTTTTCACGGATTAGACAGAATGCTAGAACAAGAAGCCAACCTATTTACTACAGTCTTCATCGTTCATAGACCTTACTTCCAGCACCCAGAAACAAGAGACTTTTGGGCACAAGATATGGCCTATGAATAGAAAACTTATCCCCATCCTTATACTCTCATCCATGATACATTTGTTACCATTGTTCTTAAGTCATACCTCATGGAACTCAACAATGTTCAGCCACCTGCCACAAACATCCACCTCACCTCTGTTGGACCATCATACACCTTGGAAATTGTCCCAAAGACACAGACTTGTATTCTAGGTTCCAGCTCAAGTCCTTAAGGAATATTTGTCATGGAACAACGTCCTGACTGCACTAACGTCTTATTTCAAGACGCTCAGGATCCATGGGAAGATTTTCAGTCTTTACTCCATACTGAAAATCCCCATTACACTGTCACAAACCCAGACCCTCTGCTACATCAGCCCCAACAAAGATGACAAATAATGACGAAGAAGCCTATCTGCAAGCTGAAGCTTATCTTGATCACAGACAGATCCGTCGTGCCAAATGCTAATATGAGAAAGAAACTGGCTATTTGACCCATCCACTACATGATTGAAGACACGCAGGGGAATCTTTAGCTTTTGCTTTTTTAAAGTTTGCTTTAATAATTAGATAAGGATCTTGTCATGTCTAAAGTGTGTTTTCTGCTTTTCCTTTTTATTTTTGGCGTGGTGTGCTTTTATCATTCTGCTTTTGTAAAAGATAAGGTCCCACCTTATCTCTCCTTCCTCGAGATCTCTATATAAAGATCTCTCTATCCCTTTGTAAGACATGAGTTAATTTGAAATCAAATTTAAGTTTTCTTTATATCATGTTTCTCTAAACTTTTTCTCTCTTCTAGGAATCAAAGAAATTGTTTGGGTTAATAATGATATGCTCACCTCTAATTTTCTAAACTGCGTATGCTCTGCACTTGCCTTAAGCCTAAGGATCCTGTGCATCAGAAAGGTCCTGTTTTATCCTCCAAAACTGATTTTTGTAAAATAAAATTGTTTTCTCACAATGTTCACCCTCTTTGAAGGCCAAGAGTGTCGTGTTTTCAGGTGGTATCGTGAAAAACTGTTTTCAAAAATGATTTTCGAATTTGGTATTTGATGGATAAGTGTATATCGGCTGGAAACCAGAACTTGCGAGCTATTAGTCCTAAGGACAGACTTTGTTCTGTTACAGATCTGGTATAACAACGCTACGTACAACTACCCACTGGTATCAGAGCCACACACCCACAACAGAGGTGGTATCATTAGTAATGCCAAATAATATTATTTGATCTCCTAGGAGAGGATTACACAGATACGGAAACATCTTCATCTTCAATCTCAACTCCTTCGTCATCTTCCTCTCATATTTCTCTTTCCTCTACTCTATCTCTTCCAAAGTCATGTTCCAAGCACATAGCCTCCAAAATTGAACATCTTGTTGAATATTCCTATATCCCTGAATCTGTCCAAATTAAGGAATGTCAGTTCCCCATCATGAGTGCTTATAATCTATACAAACAAAAAACTTCTTTTACCAGAAGTATTCGAACCTTGATCTTTACCAAAAGAATATATTCAATCTTCTAGACTAGATCAGTGTGCTCTACAAGCCTTTCAAAGTGAGCAGTATGTCACTTTAGAAATACTCTTAAATCTCGTCGCCAACTGGAAACAAGAAGGGTATACGCATCTCCATCTTGGCGGTGTAAGATTGATCCTCACCCTCCATGGCAGAAAAGGTTTACCTGTTACGACCAGGATTGCTCTGTTAGACACCAGGTTCAAACAGTACTAACATTCTGTTGTAGGAACCGTCCTGACCACACTTCATGTTGGCAGTGTCTTGTTAACCTTTTACCCAAATTTCAACCTCTCTCTTGAGGATCCCAACCTTCCCACTACCCTTAAGGTCCAAATCTAGCTCCAAGGAGCAGAACAAACACCCATATAAAAAATTGCAACCCTTTATCACCAAATAGTGTATCGATTACAGAATCATGCACTTGATCTTCCCACACCACACACTACATCTGATGCCTTAATGATACTAGCCGACACAGACACAATTCCAACCATCATCTAAATTCCCAAACAAATCCAGAAAACAAGAATTGCTCAAACTTATGCCTTTTGAATGGTTAACCAACTATGAACATTTCCACCAAAACTCTGAACCAGTTCAAACAACAGAAGCCACGTTTGAAAGACGACAAAATGGTCAAGTCAAACTATCTTTTCAAACACCTGAAACCAAGCCTGTTTCAGACACTTCACAGCTTTCCTACATTGCTATGATTACAGCAGTTCAAACTGGTCAAGAAAAGTTGATTCCATCAGCAATTGTCTTGATCAAATGTACATCTATCTACAAGATCGTATCTCTGAGCTAGACACCGATCTCAGACGAATGATCAAAAACCACATCTGGGGTCCAGAGTTTAATAAAAAAGAAGCAGAGATTAGAAAGCTCAAAGCTGAATTGTCAAGAATTGATGCTGAAAAGACTCAACCTTCCCTTTTTACTCAAACACAAACCCCACCAGTACTTCCTCCAACCTTTGAAACTTATGCACCTTTCTACACACCATCCAGACCTCAACAACCTGTTTACAATCAGTTCTTTGGATTCTCACACCTTCAACCAACTACTCAACAGAAGCCATCTTCACCTAAAAAATCAAAATCCAAAGTCAAGATCTCAGAACCAAAATCAAAGGCCACTTCATCTTCATCTGTTCCTCCGGTACCACCAGAAGTTTCACCAAAAGCCACTCCCGAACCTCCTAAAAAACTCAGTCGGTAACTCCACTGACTCTGAATCCGAATATGCTGACATTACAAGCATATTAATGGCCACTAAAATTGAAGATCCAAGCACTTCAACTGCCACACCTTTTGTTGAAGACAATTCTTCTGATGCTGAAGATAAAGCATCTCCAACAGAACCAGAGCCATCAATGCCTCCACCAATTCCTGATCACTCAACAAAACCATCTTCAGCATCTTGGTTCACATTTGATGACATTCCCCGTCATAAATGGCCTGCTAGACTTCAAGAATTTGCCGCATGGATTGACCTCCAAGGAACCAAACCTAATGCTCAACCTCAAGCTGTTCTCCGTGAATTCATGGCCCGATCAACGAGTTCTTTATGTGATTGGTTAGAAAGCTTGGGAGAATATAAACAGCTCCAATTCATGCAATCTCCAATTGGTACAACACTCAATATCATCCATGAAAATTTCATTGGTGAAAAGACTGCATCTACCGATGCAGACAGAAAAGAGTATCATCAGATGAAGTGCTGCTCGCTCAAAAGACATCTTTTAGAATCTCATTACAAAAGGATGAGTATTCTATTTTATAAGCTGAATGGGTTCAACGAGCCATCTCTCCAACATGTCTTCATAGCCTCTCTTCCTTCAAAGGAAACTCACAGCCACTAATCTTAGCATAGCTAATATCACTCTGGGAAAGATTTTCCAAATGGCAATGCTATGTCTCGACAAGATCTGTGAGCAAAAAGAATTCTTCAAAGATCTCATGGAAGACAAAAAAATCCTTTTATGAAGCCTGTAAAAAACCCTATCTCAGGAGAGAGTGCAAAGATGAAAAGAAGTGTCTCTGTCCGACTAGGAAGAAGAAACATTTCCAGAAACACTTCCATAGAAAATCATCCTCTAAAAAACCTCTTCGATATTTCAGAAAAAAGGATGCTTCCCAGTACAGAAAGAAAAAGCACAACCATTGTTTCATCTGCAAGAAACGCGGTCACTTTGCTCGAAACTGTCCTCACAAATCTGTCAAAGTTGTTTGTCTCATACAACATCTTCAACATTCTTCCCTATTATCTGAGAATGAAGATGTTGAATCAAAATTTTCAGAACAGTCAGAACAAGATGACCAAACTGCTTTCATTATCGTAAAATCTTCTGATTATGATGATATTTCAGTCATTTCTATAGTTCAAACTGTCAACCATGTTTCAACCATTCCTAGGCCTTCTTTAAAAATGTCAATCCTTCCTTCTAAATTTCATAAACTTGTTCCTATCATCGGGTTTATTGACACTGGTGCAGATACCAGTATGATTGATCCTTCTGTCCTTCCCTCTGATTGCTGGGAAAAACATTTGAAACTTTTTCGAGCAGTTAACGGAGAAACTTTTGAAACCACTTTGATTACCAAAAAACCCATTGGTATTCAATTTTTTCCGAATTGCATAATTTGGAAAAAGATTGTAGCATCTAAACTTCCAGATAAAGATTTACTCATAGGTTTTGACATTCTTCATTTGGTTAAAAACCTATTCCTCACCAGTTCTGGAGTTCGATACAAGCAAATGCTCTTGCCTTATACAAATACATTACGTCTGTATGCACTTTCCGAAACAACATCTCCATACTGTCATATTTCACAGAAGTTCCTAGAGTTTTGTCCAGAAAACCATTCCCAATTCCACCATCCTTCACCTCTTTGGAAGAATGATCAATTCTTCATTCACATTCATTTCAAGCTTAACGAAGACATAAACTCCACAAAAGCATCACACCCGGGTATGTCTCCTTTCGACCTCCTACTTGCTAAGCAAGATGTTCTCAGTTACTTCAGTAAAGTCTTATTGAACCTACTGATTCATATTGGGCTTGTCAAGCCTTCTATGTTGAAAAAAGATCTGAATTAGTTCGTGGTAAAAAAAGGTTAGTAATTGATTACCAGCCACTTAATTCTTTCCTTATACTCTCATCCATGATACATCTGTTACCACTGTTCTCAAGTCATACCTGATGGAACTCAACAATGTTCAGCTACCTGCCACAAACATCCACCACACCTCTGTTGGACCATCACACACCTTGGAAATTGTCCTAAAGACACAGACTTGTACTCCAGGTTCCAGTTCAAGTCCTCAAGGAATCTTTGTCATGGAACAACGTCCTGACTACACTAACGTCTTATTCCAAGACACTCAAGATCCATGGGAAGATTTTCAGTCTCTTCTCCATATTGAAAATCCTCATTACACTGTCACAAACCCAAACCCTCCTACTACATGAGCCCCAACAAAGATGACTAATGCTGACGAAGAAGCCTATCTATAAGTTGAAGCTTATCTTGATCACAGACAGATCTGTCGTGCCAAACACCAATATGAGAAAGAAACTGGCGATGTGTCTCCATCACACTACCCATCCACTCAATGATTGTAGACACGCATGGGAATCTTTAGCTTTTGCTTTTTTAAAGTTTGCTTTAATAATTAGACAAGGGTCCTATCTTGTCTAAAGTGTGTTTTCTGCTTTTTCTTTTTATTTTTGGCGTGGTGTGCTTTTATCATTCTGCTTTTGTAAAAGATAAGGTCCCACCTTATCTCTCCTTCCTCGAGATCTCTATATAAGGATATCTCTATCCCTTTGTAAGGCAGAAGTTAATTTGAAATCAAATTTAGGTTTTCTTTACATCATGTTTCTCTAAACTTTTTCTCTCTTCTAGGAATCAAAGACATTGTTTGGGTTAATAATGATACGCTCACCTCTAATTTTCTAAACTGAGTATGCTCTGCACTTGCCTTAAGCCTAAGGATTCTGTGTATCAGATAGGTCCTGTTTTATCCTCCAAAACTGATTTTTGTAAAATGAAATTGTTTTCTCACAACGTTCACCCTCTTTGAAGGCCAAGAGTGCCGTGTTTTCGGGTGGTATCGTGAAAAACTATTTTCGAAAATGATTTTCAGATTTGGTATTTGATGGATAAGTGTATATCGGTTGGAAACCAGAACTTGCGGGCTATTGGTCCTAAGGACAGACTTTGTTATGTTACAGATCTGGTGTAACAACACCACGTACAACTACCCACTGGTATCAGAGCCTAACACTATATGGCGGGTGGGTGGGCAGGTAGTTGTTGTAAATCCCACATCGCTTGGGTGCGCTGGGTCCTGGCCAGTTTATAAGTGCTGGGCAGTCCTCAACTCTTGAGACGTCTTTTGAGGCTGAGTTAGGCTTCGGCCCAAACTTGGTATCGGAGCAAAGGTTTCCTCACAACCTGATGTACAATCCCCAGTTACCTGGTGGTGTCATTAGGGTGCACTAAATTTAACACCTCACTATGAGTATAAATAATTAGTACAGAACAAGTAAGGATCGATCACACAGAGACTATGCTAGTTATATTTATTATCAATTCTAAAGCAAGACTTAAAATAAAATAATAATAGAAATAATTAATATAAATTAATCTAACTAAAGAAAATGCCAATTATAAATAAAAGGGGAGTTTTTGAATTTTTAACTAAATAGCAAGAAATAAAGAAATTAAACTATGAAAATAAAATTTTAATAAAAACTCTAATTAAAGGAGAAAGAAATAATAATAATGAAAACTTTGGTTAAAGGATCATTCGCCACCACCAAACATGAACATAATATATCAATTCTATAATCAATTTTTATTGAAACTATCAACCGTAGACAACAACAAACTCTGTTAGTCTCAATCTTTCCTTAGTGTGTCGTTAGGCAAAACAAGCTCTTCACCTAATCTTTAACCATTAAATAATTTAAAATAAGCTCTTTAAATTTAAGATAATGGAAGCATTAAACAAAGAAAGATATTAGGTTGATCTAGGCAATAAACACACAAGCTCGGATTATTCCAACCTGCTACTAATGATTAAAATATCAAGATAATTACGGATCAAGAATTTTAATCTAGCAATAGAATTTATTCAAGTCCTATCTAATTGGCCACTCAAACAAGACGAGAATAAAATCATAAACATTAATTATAGAAGAACATAAACAGTCTCAATTAAATAAATTGAATGATAGAAATTAAAAATTAATCATATGACATGGAGACTAAAAATTAAAAATTCACCCTCAATCAAATAGAAAATCTAGCCTAACATAATTAAATTGGGAATAAGAGAATTGATAAAACCAATCATGAAGATTAATTCAAGCGGCTGCCTTTTTCTTCAATTCCCTTCGGCTGCAAATTGTTTTTCTTCTCCTTTGCGGCTGCAAATTGTTTTGTATGTGTGGCTGCCGAATATCCCCTCTTGTGTTGCTTCCGCTTGGCCCTTATATAATGCTTCAATTGTGGCTTTTTAAATCCTTGCATGGAAAGATTTAAATCCAAGCCAAAACCGCCACTTCATAACGTGCTTGCCATTTAAATTGTCATGCAAAATATTTGCTTCCTTTTTCGTCTTCATTCACAAACTCTTTTGATTGGCCATGCTTAAAGCCAAAAGGCTTTATTCTTTTCTTCCTCTCACGTGCTGGATGGCAATCTCCTTTTTCCAATTTTAGTTCCTTGTGATGGCTTTGCTTGTAATTAGCTTGGCTTCCTTTTTGACTTTCATTTTCCAATTCTTGATCTCTTGTGCACTTTTGTCTCCCAATCTTCAATTCTTTTCCTATTTTGATTCTCTTAATCAGATTTCTTTCCTGAATGCTCCGATTTAATTTCTCTTTAATCCTAGAAAATACCTAAAATAACAAAATAAAAAAATTAAGATAAAAATTAACACAATAAAAATATAATTTACTAAATTAAAAATTAACTAAAATAACTAGAATATTTAAGACCAAAACAATAAAAAGATGGAGAAATTAATAGCAAAATATATAAAAAATATGCACTTATCATTACCCCTACTGGACAGCTAGAAGAACCTCGCCCTTTTGAAGCCGTCCTTAAATGGTAGACTCATAATGCAACAACACAAAATGTTGTTTTGAAAAACCTTGATCATAGGGTTCAATCGGTTTCAACTCAGGTTCAGAACACATATAAAAAAATTGACAGCATTGCTGCCTAGCTTGAACAGATGTATACTGATCTTAAGGACAGAGTTACTCAACTTGACTCTGAACTCAGACAGATCATCCAACAACGATACTGGGGTCCTGAATTTGATCAAAAAGAAGCTGAGATCTGTAAACTCCAAGCAGAATTATCCAGAATTGACTCTGAAAAACAGCAACCTTCGTTGTTTTCTCCTACACAGCCTTTGCCCAGACATATGATGTGAATACCACAATGAAACTTTGAAACCCACACTTAATTTGTAGTTTCAACTTCCCAAGAAAGTTCTAAATAGATTTATGACTAAAAAAACCTTGACCCAATGCTTAAGAAAACACGAACCAAAGGTATAGAGAATGATATTGACGCCACACTCAAGAAATAGATGAGAAGGTTAGTGATAAGTCTAAATTTAGAACGCCACGAGAATTTGCATTCTTGATAAGTTCACTAGTTTTCAAATAACATTAATCTCTAATATCATTGCATAGCAAGGTTGCTGAATTTAAATAGGCTAAAAGAAACCCAAGATCCTAAAAATACAAATGGAAACATTGGAACAACCCTCCAAGGAGGTTTGTCAAAGGATGTTTCAAAAGTCTTCACCAACCCACCATAATTAATGCTATCTTTGACAAACTTAATGCTAGCCTACTATAATTAATGTTATCATTGACAAACTTAATGTTAGCTCACCATCATTGATGGTAGACTTACCTTACACATTGACAAACTTGAAACAAAACAAACAAATGAAGTTGAAAAACAAAGGAGTCGTTGAAAATCCCAAGTCTAAACAAGCTGTAATGAAGTGATCATAACTCCTTCTAGAGAACTCCAAATCCAGCTCTATAAAAATTATTGGAAAGCTAACTTAATTATCTTTCCAACGGTATGTAGCTTTTACATTACTTCTAGCTCAATCAATACAATTTTTATTCCGAATTTGACCTTTCTGCATTTGATACAAATTGTGTATTTGGCTGCCCAATAACTTGAATAATGCCCACAATGCCTTGTCTTTTCTTCAAGCCCAATTCATGATGTCTTGCATCTTGAATTGCATGTTCAATCCATATTTTCTCAATTAATCTATTTAAAGCAGCTTGCATCTTTTTGGCTCTTGCTCTTGTAATTGGGCCTTTATGAATGTGCAAAGGATCACTTGAAGTTTTAATGGTATTCCGTTGATGGTTCTCATCAACATACATCCCTAAATCCGTATGCACCTTTCTACACTCCATCCTTATATGGGAAACCCCACGATTATTCCAAAACATTCAGCCTTACCTACAAACTATTTCAGTCCTCTTAAAAAACACAAGCTTCAACCTCTGTACCATCTTCCTCTACAACAACCTCTGTACCATCTTCCTATACAACAACCTCTGTAACATCTTCCTCTACAACACCTCCTAAACAACCAACTAGAGTAGACACTCCCCCAGCTTCAAATCCTCCTCAACAAGCTAAGGATAAACATCCTATCCAACCCAGTCAGCAATATGCTGCACATTCAGTCCCTTTACTACACTTAACTTCTCCTTCTGAATCTTCTGATTCTGGATCAAAATCAGTAAGTGAATCCGATTATGCTTCAAATTCGGAAGCCGAATTTGCTGATATTACCAATTGCTCATGGCCATACCATCCACTGGTTTTAATGATCCTTCTCCATCAGAATTCCCAACTAATACACCAATAGTGGAGAAATCAGATGAAACGAGCTCAATTTCTCCTAATCTACCGGACACTGCTCCTAAGCCCTCAAATGGTCATTGGTTCACTCTTGATGACATCCCTAAGGCGAAATGGCCCTCACGGTTGTAAGAATTTACGGCCTGGATTGATGTCCAAATGCTCAGGTCTGGTTCATCAGTCCTGGGAGAATTTAGTTCCAGATTTCTTGGTTCACTAAGAGACTGGTTCAACAGTCTTGGTCAATACAGACAATTGCAGTTCATACAAATTCTTGACTTGGCCACAACACTAGGCCTCCTGTATAAACAGTTGATCGGAGAAATAGTCCCAGCAAATGAATTGGTACGAAAAGAATAGTTTCAAATGAAGTGTTGTTCGCTTTAACAAAAAGATTTGGATTATCATTACAAGCGCATGTCAACATTGTTCTATAAACTAAATGGGTTTGTAGCCTCTTTGCCAAAAGAACTTCAGCCTGGATTACAAAGGCAAGTGAACCTCCATCAATTAGACATTTCCAACCTATCTTTTGGAAAAATTTATCAACTAGCAGTGAGCTGCCTTGAACGTCTATGTGAACAAAAAGAATTTTTTAAAGACTTGATGGAAAACCGTCAACCATTCAAAAGTGCATGCAAGAAGCCTCATCTGAAGATTAAGTGCAAATATGAAAAAGACTGCACTTGCTCCTCAAAAAAGAAATCCCATTTCAAAAAAGTCTTCTCCAAAAAGAAGTCTTATTCCATACCAAAGAAACCCTACCCTTTTTTCAAAAGGAAAGATCCTTTCTGTTCTAAGAACCCAAAAAATAGTCGATGTTTCATATGCAAAAAGAAAGGGCATTTTGCAAAAAATTGCCCAAATAAGCCGGCAAAGTCCAATCGTCTTCTCCATCATTTACAAACCTCCTATGTCATCTCTACCCATGATGATATTGAGTCCTTGTTTTCAAAACAAGAGAGTGCCAATGAAGAAACAGTCTTTGCTCTCAAAGAGAGATACAGATTCTGCCTCTAACTAAAAAAACGTCCAGATAATCGACATGGTCCACATTCTTCGAGCATCTGTTGCTCAATCTCCCATATCCATACCCTCCATCTCAGTCCATATTCTCCCTTCAAAATTCCATAAATCCATCTTTGTCATTGGATTAATAGACACTAATGCCCAGAAAAGTATGTTACACCCTTCAATCCTCCCTCCAGACTGCTGGGCAAAATATATTGAAAATTTCAGAGCTGCAGATGACAAGATCTTTCAAACCAGCCTTATCACTAAGGCTCCCATTGGGGTACAAAGTTTTCCAAATTGTGTCTTATGGTCAAAGATTATTGGCTCAGAGCTTCCAGATAAGGATTTACTGATTGGCTTTGATCTCTTGGCCTTATCCAAAAAACTGTAGATCACAGCTGCATGAGTCTCCTACAAAAGACAATTCAAGCCATATACAAAAATTTTATGTCTGTATAAACTTTCAGAAACCACACCATCATACCAACCTTACATCAAAAAATTTCTCCCCTTTTGTCTAGAATCCCATACCGAATTCCGTCATTCAAACCCTCTCTGGAAAAATACTCAATTCTTCATTAAGCTTCCCTTCAAGCTTAACGAAGATGTTAATCCCACCAAAGCCACACACCCAGGTATGTCTCCTACAGATCTTAAATTGGCACAACAAGAATGTTCAGACCTCCTCCAACAAGGTCTCATTGAACCTACCAAATCAGACTGGGCGTGCCAAGCATTCTATGTGGAAAAACGATCCGAGATCATTCGGAAAAAGAAGAGACTTGTCATTGATTACCAACCCTTAAATTGTTTCCTTCAAGATTACAAGCTCTCTTTACCCAAAATCCAATCTTTGTCCGTCCACCTCCATGATGCAAAGGTATTCTCAAAATTTGACTTTAAAGCAGGGTTTTGGCAATTAGGCATTGATCCTAGTAATAGACATAAAACAGCTTTTTGCATACCAAATGGGCATTATCAGTGGACTGTCATGCCATTTGGCTTAAAGGTAGCCCATTTTCTTTTTCAAAAAGCTATGACCAAAATCTTTGGGTCAATCCTCCATCACACACTGGTCTATATTGACGACATCCTCCTATTTTCCAAAGACACCGTGACTCACCAAAAATTGTTGGACCACTTCCTCGCCCTAGTGGAATCCCACGGTATCATGCTTTCTGAAAAGAAAAGCACTATAGGTCACTCAACAATTGAGTTTCTTGGCATGATCCTTGAAGATGGATACTACGTCCAGGTCCCACATAGCACAAGAATTGTTACACTTTCCAGATGAGCACCTGACAAAAAAAAGGTCAACAATTCCTCCGGATAATCAATTATCTCCGGGATTTCCTGCCCTATGTATCTGTTCATACAAGCCAGTTGTCTAAGATGTTGAAGAAGAAGCCCCCCCTTTGGGGTCCAGATCAGACATCTGCTGTCCAACACCTAAAGTTGATCGCTCAAAATCCACCAGCTTTAAAATATTCCATCCACTGGTCAAAGAATTCTTCAAACCGATGCTAGCGACGAATACTGGGGTGCCATTCTACTCGAATTGAAAGATGGAAAAGAACTTTTTTGTGCCCATGCCAACGGAAAATTCAAGGACTCCGAGAAGCACTACCATGTGATATATAAAGAGATCTTGGTTGTTAAGTATGGAATTAAAAAATTCCAGTTCCATATGATGTTTCATCATTTTCACATCCGTCTTGACAACTCTTCGTTCTCCAAGATCCTTGAATTCAAAAACTGAACCCTCCTTGATAAACAACTACTGAGATTGAAAAACTGGTTTTCCCAATATGACTTCCCAGTAAAACACATAAAGGGAAATCAAAACCTGATCCACGACCTCTTGTCCAGACCGCACAAAATCTCACTTATCACCTCTCAGACATACTTTCCTGTCATAGCCATGACGACCTCTTTACCCAACCAAGCTCTTATCCGGAAATCCTTTCCTTTAAATCTTACCTTCACCACTCTTAACCAGATCAAAAACTTCGCCCAGAAATTTGTCTATCGCTATATGTTTAAAATCCACCAAACCAGTCCTGATAGTTTCATGCATTTTCATCCTAACTGTTTGTTTTTTATAGGATTTTCGGTTAGCCCGTTTAAGGATATCTCTGAAGATGAGTTATGGTACATATGGTGTATAACGGTTTTCTATGCTACAACACTAGTATTTCCAGTCCAAGCATTGCGCCAACATCTCGACACACTTGAGAATGCTAGTTCTCTGTTATGGACTCTTCTTGAGTGGGTTTCTCCCATCCCTTGGTGGAGCAAGGAACTCACCCGCATTCACCACCAGAATCACCTTCACTTAATTCCAACAAGTGAAGCCGATCAGTTTACATCAGTCTTCATCATCCACCGTCCTTATTTTCAACATCCTATCACCAACCTCTTTTGGACTAAGAATCAGCTCTATGAATGGAAAACCTTGCCCACTTATTCTCTCCTAAAACATGATCCCACTATTGTTTTAGCCTCAAGGAATTTCCTCTTTGATATCAACCATTACCAACCGCCTTCAACTCCCATCCAGCACACCTCACAAGCTCCTCAATATGAAATTCTCATGTTACCTCCACTTGGTGTAAGCAGTACTCCACCCACCAGCGAAATCATCATAAAGGAAGAAAGACCAGACTACACATACATTCTATTCTAAGACTCTCAAGATCCTTGGGAAGAATTCATGTCTCTCCTCTCCTTTCCAGAAATTTCGCAAAATACTCCAAGCACTCACCTTGCATCAAGCTCTTCTGCCCCACCAAACAAGACACCTGTCAACTCCCGTGACAGCTCTTCTAATAATTCTCCAACACGACAACCTATGTCCCTGTTTGATGAAGTAGACAGTGATGTAGACAACTTGTCTCTATCTCATAGCTTTTGAAAAAGCATCTCCTGGCTTTTTCTTTAAAGCTCGCACTTAAAAAAAATGTTGTAATAATTGTGGTTGTTTTTTGACTTTTTCTTTAGCCCATGTGTGTTTGTCGGGCTCTTGTCTAGAAAGTGGTTGCTTTTTGACTTTTACTTTTGTAATACTTGTACCAACTTTTACTTTAGCCCATGTGTGTTTGCCGGGCTCTTGTCAGAAAAGTTTGTCGTTTTCTTAGCTTCTTCCTATATATAAAGGGAGAAGTCTTTTGTTGAAGGAATAAGAAAGTTTGAAGCAGTTTCTTGTGCAAATCCATGGCTTTCTAATCTCCTTCCCTGCTTTCTTGAAATCCTGATAAGAAAAGGAAAGACTATCATCATCGTTTATTTCCACCTATACACTAAGTATGCTCTGCACTTGCCTCTTCGAGGATCCTGTGCATCAGAAAACAGTGTTATCACCACTAATCAGATAAAAACCACTACAGTTCACCTTGTGTGTCACCCCTTCCACCCTTTGGTATTTGGTGTTTTTAGGTGAAGTAGTGGCAAAAGAAAAATTTCACAAGAAAAGTTGCCAGATGATTGAAATTTTAATCTCCAAACCATCATAATCAGAATAATGCAATTATAAAAGGAAACCCACATAAGTTTTCAAATGTGCATAACCTCTAATTTTAAGAATGAATTTCACCAGAATCGAAAGAGACATGAGGAAGTAAAATATACTTCAAGAACTAAAAGCAAAATTGAGAATAATAGAATGTGAGGTGTAATTTTCACACTTAAATATAATAGAATTTATTTTAAGCTAACAAGCTCCCTTAAGTATAATAATAATAATAATAATAATAATAATAATAATAATAATAATAATAATAATAATAATAATAATATAAAATATTTAATTAATGATGACATAAGCAATGACATAAGCAATAACAGAAGAAATGATGACATATGCAATGACATAAGTGATAATGTAAAAGAAGATTGTAGAGATCATTAAGAGTTCTAGAATTTAGTAAGATATTTATGAAGGACAATCTCATCTTTACTTAGATATTTAATAAGGTGACATAAGCAATAACATAAGTAATGATAACATAAGAATTCTAGAATTTAGTAAGGTATTTATGAAGGTTAATCTCAACCATTGGTCAAGATTTATGGTGGCAAAATCGTAGTCATCCATTAACCCTAAGAAATCCTATAAATACCCCCTACCCCCTTACATTTTCAATCTAACCTAGAAATTTCATTCTCTTATATTCTAAGTCATAATATTAAGAGTAGAGAAATCCTTAATTAGAAAGGTCTAGAGAAGTCAAGGTCAAGAGGTAAGAAACACTTCAACTGCAATGTAAGGACAAAATTTCTTTTCACATTAAACTTCAGTTTTCACCATTCCTTTATGTTGTGATGGCTATTATGATGTGATTAGTTATAATCTATGATAATTAGTTACGTTATGGTCGACTATGCTGCCTAAGCTATGATACTTAATTATGTTATGGTCAGCCCTGCCGCCTAATCTATTATACTTAGTTACGTTATGGTCGGCTCTGCCGCCTAAGCTATGATACTTAATTATGTTATGGTCGGCTCTGCCACCAAATCTATGATACTTAGTTATGATATGGTCGGCTCTGCCGCCTAATCTATGATACTTCTACTTAATTATTCTGTGGTCGGCTATGCCGCCTGTACTAAAGAATCTTGTTTTTAAATAGTGTTGTGTGTTGATTCTGTTATGCATCTAGGAACTTCAAATGTTATGACATAAGTTGCTTTAGATACATGCATATCATGGATTACATTATGAAGAAGATGTTTCAGAAAATGAATTTATGAAAAATAGGTGGTTTTACTACTAGGTGGCAAGTTTCTAAGGAGGGCAAGCCGTCAAAGCTAAGTAAAAATAAATCTTTTGGGGACGGCAATACGTAACGCCCAAAAGATCAATTAATGAGGCCCAAGGGCATATTGTTTAAAGAGTAAAAGTGTCATCCTTGTAGTGCAACATACCTAGGGCCCTAATAAAGTTGTTTTGTATTTTCGAAGTTTCTTTTAAAAGCTTTATATGGTCATCCATATGCATCATATACATGCATCAAAGTGTTATCTTACTGGGCATTAGCTCATAAAGTCCTTACATTACAGGTAACGATAAGTAGGGTAAGCTGGCGCCAAGTTCTAGCCTAGACGAAGTGCATATGGGCATAATAGACCGTGGGATTTTATGATGGGCTCAGCTCTGTTTCAATAATAAATAAGCATCTTAGTTTTATGTAATAATAAAGTTTTTATACTAAGAAGTTTCTATATGACTTTTACATTTTAAGAAAGTGTTACAAATTGGTATCAGAGCCAAGGTTTAAAAGCGATTCTGTAGACCGTCCATATGCACAAGTCAAGGGGAAGGACAACGCTTGGTTTTTTAGTTATAACTTGAAATTAAGGTAATTAGGAAAATCTTACATTTGATTTGTCTGACATGTAGAAACTAGATTAAAAACTCGTTGAGATGCAATCACTAGGGGTAATAGAAGGAGAGGGGCGGAAGGAATTGTAGGGGAGCAATATGCAATTGATTGACTTACAGACATTGTGACACGACGCTTGGAAAGGGAAGTTAGAAGGGATGAACATGCTAGGGCACTAAACAATACCGAGAGCGAATTTAGAAGATTAAATCCACCCACATTCGAAGGAGGTGTAGATCCTATCACAGCAGACCAATGGTTACGAACTATGGAAAGAAAGATAGAAGTAGCCAAAGTGCCAGAAGAAAACAAAGTCACTTGTGTCTCCTTTATGCTTCGAGGAGCGGCAGAATATTGGTAGGACACTATTAAACAAATTCATAATGAAGCTACAATGCAATGGGTGGAATTTAAAGAACACTTCTACAACAATTGCTTTCCAGAGACTGTTTGCTCAGTGAAAAGAAGAGAGTTTGTTTATTTGCAACAAGGAAGGATGTCCGTGCTAGAGTACATTTGAAAATTTGATGAGATCTCTCAATACGCTCCACATATGGTTGCAATAGAAGACTTGAAAAATAAACACTTTATGCAAGGATTACGCAAAGATCTCGCAAAAGACTTAAAGGTGGCTGGAGTTCGTGATGCTTCATTCAACGAAATCATCAATCAAGCCTTGGTAATCGAGCAAGTAGATAAAGAAAAGAAGGAAGAAAAATGCAAAAACAAAGGAAGTGTGGACTAGGGGAACTTTGTAGAAAGACAACGATCAAATAATAGTAAGAGAAAGGGAATGCCAGTGGTCCAAGATCAGAGTAAAAGCAAACATCCAAAGAATCATCAGAAGGAAGTCCCACAAAAGCCAATATGCAATAAATACGGCAGAACTTACCCTGGGGAATGTCGAGCAAATACTAGAACATGTTTCGAATGTGGAAAGGAATGACACTTCATCAGGGACTGCCTAGAAACTGGTACGCAACAAGAAAAGGCTAATTCTCAAGTATTCACACTCACCAAGATGGATGCAGAAGAAAACCCCTCAATAATATCAGGTGAACTATCTATCTCCAAAACTCTTGCCTACATATGTGCTAATAGACTCAGGAGCTACACATTCATTTGCCTCACCAGCATTCATTAGGAAAATTGAAAATGTCCCTAACATAATAAATAGGCCTTTTAGTGTCTTGGTACCATCAGATGATATATTAAACTCGGGACAATTAGTTAAGGCGTGTGAGGTTAGCACTAGTGGTAATACACTATGTGTTGACCTAATAATCCTCTAGATGCATGACTATGATGTAATTCTTCGCATGGATTGGCTATCGAAGCACTATGCCAAGATAGATTGCAAGAAAAAGGAGGTAACTTTTCGACCACCACAAAAGGAATCATTTTACATTTAAAGGAGATTGCAAAAAGAAAATGTCTATCATCTCTGCCTTAAAAGTAGCCAGACTATTAAATGAAGGATGTGAGGGGTATTTGGCAAGTGTGGTCATCGAAACAGAAGAGCAAAGACCAAGGTTGGAAGATATTCCAATGGTGAACGAATTTCCTGGTCTTTCCTGAAGAACTCCCAGGATTGCCACCAGATCGAGAAATTGAATTTAAAATCGATTTGTTACTAAGAACTGCTCCATTTTCAAAGGCGCCCTATAGGATGGCCCCATCAAAATTAAAGGAGTTAAAGATTCAATTGCAGGAGTTACTAGACAAAGGCTAAATACGCCCAAGCCATTCACTATGGGGAGCACTGGTATTGTTCATGAAAAAGAATGATGGATCAATGCGAATGTGCATTGACTATCGAGAGCTAAAAAAGGTGACTATCAACAACAAATTCCCACTTCCACGCATTGATGACTTGTTTGATCAGCTGCAAGGAGCATCAACATTCAGAACACGTTATAGGCACTATGAATTTTTCGTCATGCCATTTGGTCTAACTAATGCCCTAGCAGCCTTCATGGACCTCATGAACAGGGTATTTAAAGACTACCTAGACAAATTCAAAATTGTGTTCATCAACGATATTTTGATTTACTCACGATCAAAGGAAGAGCATGCTCAGTACCTAAGGATCACTCTTCAGACCTTGAAGGAGAAGAAACTTTATGCAAAACTCAAGAAATGTGAATTTTGGCTTGAGAAAGTTATATTCCTAGGACACGTTCTGTCTAAGGATGGAATTTCAGCAGGCCCCTCGAAGGTGGAAGCTGTAAGACAATGGTCTAGACCAACTAATACCAAGGAAGTCGGAAGCTTCTAGGGTTTGGCTGGATACTACTGAAGATTTGTGGAAGGTTTCTTGAAGATCGCGATGCCATTCTTATACGAACCCTGTCAAGAACTGACGCAACCCTAACCAATTTAGTTCCCAAGATCGAATCTAAACCAGGAATTGAATGGAAGACGCCACAATCAACTATGGATGGTCTGATTGATAAGTCAAAAGTTTGAACGCCATGGAAATCCGATAAGTTCAAAGAGTTTATAAATAACCAAAGAGAATTAACTCCCTTACCAATTGCATCAAAATCATTCTCTCGTACTAATTGCATCAAAATCATTCTCTCGTACCAATTGCATCAAAATCATTCTCTCTTGTTTATTGGATTCGAGTACATTATGTAGGATTGGTTACAAGAATTTTTGGAAATAAATCTTAAACCAAAAATCAAATATGAATCTAAATCTTCCCTAATAGGAAAGAATCTAAATCAAATTAGAATCCTAATCTAAGTAAATAGGAAAGAATCTAAATCAAATCAGGATCCTAATTGGCTTCAATGTCTTACATCAATTAAATGGAAAATAGGCGATTAAAATAGAAATAATTGATTTGTTTCCCTAATAGCCTCCTCAAGAAATGAGAAATTATCTGAAAAAGGAAAATAATATATTTTCCCGCCATAATGTGCAAGCCAACTCCCTATTTCATGGAAGTAATTATTTGGAAACTTCAAGAGCCTAAATCATGCATTTATCTTGTGTGATTCCTTCAACGGGCCTCCACGAATTTGATTGAGCCCAAGTTGCTTGAATCAATCCATTAACCGTTTCTTTGAATTTCTTTGCTCGAGCTCTTGTAAAGGTCCGATGGGAACTTGAGTAGGATCTGAATATGCCTCATCCCATGTGCTTGTGATAGTTTTACCCTTATTCTCATTATTCCCCTCCTCTTAAAGAGGATTTATCCTCAAATCATCACATACATCAAAAGGACTCAAATTAGAAACATTAAAAGTAGTCAAAAGTAGCACTTACATTATACTCACCTGGCAAATCCATTTTGTATGCATTGTCATTGATCTGTGCCAAAACTTGGAATGGGCCATCCCCTCGAGGTAATAACTTAGATTTCCTTTGTTCTGGAAATCTTTCCTTGTGTATGTGTAACCACACCCAATCGCCAGGTTCAAAGACTAGCTTATGTCACCCTTTTTTAGCTTGAGTAGCATATTGCTCAGTTCTCCGCTCAATGTTGAACTTCGCCTTCTCATGTATCTATTTAACAATTTCAGCCTTTTTCTTGCCATCTAAGTTAACACGCTCAGAAACAGGTAATGGAGTTAAATCCAATGGGGTTAAAGGATTAAAACCATAAACAATTTCAAACAGTGAATACTTAGTAGCAGAATGAATGGAACGATTATAAGCAAACTCAACATGTGGTAAACAATCTTCCCAAGTTTTGTTGTTATTTTCAATGATAGCTCGCAATAAAGTAGATAAAGTTCTATTCACAACTGATGGTCACTCAACATGTGGTAAACAATCTTCCTAAGTTTTGATGTTCTTTTTAATGATAGCTCGCAATAGAGTAGATAAAGTTCTATTCACAACTTCTGTTTGACCATCAGTTTGAGGGTGATAAGTAGTTGAAAACAACAACTTAGTTCCTAACTTAGCCCATAAGATTTTCCAAAAGTAACTTAAAAACTTAGCATCCCTATTAGAAACAATTGTCCTGAGCATACCATGTAACCTTACAATCTCCCTCCAGAATTGGTCAGCAACATTAGAAGCATCATCCGTTTTGTGGCATGGAATGAAATGTGCCATCTTTGAAGATCTATCTACAACCACAAAAATTGAGTCTTTCCCTTGTCAAGACCTAGGTAAACCTAGCACAAAATCCATTTACCACATCAGTCCAAGGTGCACTAAGTATTGGCAAAGGGGTGTATAAGCCATAAGGTTGCACTTTCGATTTGGCTTGCCTACAAGTGACACATTTATCACAAAGTCTTTCAACATCTCATTTCATATGTGGCCAGTAGAAGTGTTCCTGTAAAACTGCTAGAGTCTTTACAACTCCAAAATGCCCCATTAACCCTCCTCCATGGGATTCTCTCACTAATAAATCTCGCAAAGAACAGTTAGGCGCACATAGTTTATTTTCTCGAAATAAGTAGCCATCATGCTTAAAGTATTTACCGACTGCGGTCTTTTCACAAGCTTGGTATTCAACACTAAAATCATGATCATCAACATACAATTCCTTAATATGTTCAAAACCAAGTAGTTTAGCATTAAGTGTTGAGATTAAGACATATCTGCGGGAAAGCGCATCTGCAACAATGTTTTCCTTTCCTTGCTTGTAACGCATAACATATGGAAATGTCTCAATGAATTCTACCCATCGAGCATGTCTTTTGTTCAACTTGTGTTGGCCCTTAAGGTGTTTCAAGGACTCATGATTTGTGTAAATCATGTACTCCTTAGGCCATAGGTAGTGCTGCCACGTTTCTAATTGTCGAACCAACGCATACAACTTCTTATCGTAAGTAGGGCAGTTTAAGGCTACCCTACTCAACTTTTCACTGAAGTAAGCAATTGGTCGTCCCTCCTGCATTAAGATTGTGCCAATACCAATACCTGAGGTATCACATTCAATTTCAAATGTTTTATTAAAGTTAGGCAAAGATAATAAATGAGCATTGGTCAGCTTGTGCTTGATTATTTGAAATGCCTTCTCTTGCGCTTCTCCCCACTTGAATCCAACATCTTTTTTTATTACTTCAGTAAGCGGTACGGCTAATGTGCTAAAGTCTTTCACAAATCGTTGATAGAAACTAGCAAGCCCATGAAAGCTTCTCACATTACTTGCACTTGTGGGACTCGGCCATTCTTCGATTGCACATACCTTTTCCTCATCAACTTGTATACCCTGTGCACTCACAACAAATTTGTCGGTGCAAAAAGTACACTTCTTCAGATTAGCAAACAACTTTTCTTTTCTACGCACATCTAAAACAAATTTCAAATGTACTACATGGTCATTTATGTTTTTGCTATAAATGAGGATATCATCAAAATAAACAACAAACCTGCCAATAAAAGCTCACAAGACATGATTCATAAGTCCCATAAAAGTGTTCAGGGCATTAGTTAGAGCAAAAGGCATGACTAACCATTCATACAAACCATATTTTGTTTTAAAAGCAGTTTTCCATTCATCTCATTCTTTCATTCTAATATGATGATATCCACTTTACACAAGACCCATGTAATTCATCAAGCATGTCATCTAGCCTAGGAATGGGATGTCGATACTTTACCGTTATGTTGTTGATGGCTCAACAGTCATCACACATCCTCCACGTCCCATCCTTCTTAGGAACTAATAAAACGGGAACTGCACATGGACTCATGCTTTCTTTCACGTACCCTTTTTCCATCAATTCATTAACCTGCCTTTGAAGTTCCTTGGTCTCCTCTAGATTGCTCCTATAGGCTGGTCTATTTGGAATGGTTGCACTAGGTACAAAATCAATCTAATGCTCAATCCTTCGGATTGGAGGTAAACCATGTGGTGCTTCCTCAGGAAAGACAGTCTGATACTCTTGCAAAAGAGAAGTAATAGAACTAGGCAAAGTAGGGTCAAATTCATTAGTTTTCAAAATCGTCTCTTTGTACAAAAGTACAATCATCGGTTGATGTAAAAACAACGCTTTTTTTATCTCACTCACTCTCACGTAGAAATTCTTTTGTTTTCCGTATTATTTTCACTCAATGGCCGTATTTTTCTTTGGTTTTTCTCTCACATTTTCCTCGGCCTCTTTTTTGAATTTCACTCTATTTTGCTTTTGCTCACTCTCTCTCTGTAGGCTCACTTGGTCTTCATAAACCTGATTTGGTGTCAATGGAACAAGAGTGATGTTGCGTTGATTAAATACAACATCACAAAGCACCTTATCTTCATACTTGTCAATCCGAAAAGTCACTAGTACTTGCTTGTTCACTTTCACCTTACCACTGTCATTTAACCATTGTAGTTCATATGTAAGTGTCAGAACATTAGTACTAAACTTTCTACCAGTACTAGTTTATATGGAAGCCCTAACTTTTCTACCATGATAGTACTAGCAACATTAGTACAAATTCCTCCATCTATAATCATACTATATACTTTGTCTTGAACATAGCACCTAGTATGGAAAATGTTTTCCTATTGCACTACTTCGTCTTCCTTTACTTGCACACTCAAAGCTCTCCTCGCTATTAAAGTCAATTCCCCAAGAGCTATATACTTTTCATCTTCGACATTCTATAATGGTTGCATCTCATTTTCTTCTGTTTCATCTTCAGTGACAATCTCACCATTGTCCCACAACACCATAACTCTTTTATTCACACATTCACTTGCGATATGCCCCCTGCCTTGACATTTAAAACACTTAATGTCATGATACCTTGTGAATTGTGCTTGGAGGGCTCGAATCCTAGCTTAGGTGTAGTAGATGCTTGTGGCTTCTAGTCTTGTTTCACATAGCACGACTTCCAAGGAGTGGAACTCGAGCTTGGGGTTGCACGGCTATTACCCCTCCTCTTGAGTTACTGTCCAATCTTGATGGCTTTGTAGACCATCTCCTCAATCTCCACATAATGTTGCAACTCAACCTTATCTGCAATCTCTCGATTAAGACCATTTAAGAATCATGCCATGGCAGCTTCTCTATCCTCCTCCACATTTGCTCTAATCATGGCAATCTCCATTTCTTTATAATAATCCTCCACGCTTAGGCTACCGGGTGTAAGGCGTTATAATTTTTTGTACAAGTCTCGATAATAGTGGCTAGGTACAAAACGCCTTCTCATCAATGATTTCATTTCATCCCATGTCTCAACTGGACACTCCATATTTCGCCTCCTACTTATAACAAGCTGATCCCACCAAGTAATGGAAAATCTTGTTGACTACTCCTATGTTCTTGAATCTGTTCAAATCAATGAATCCTCTTTACCTCTCATCAGTCCCTATCACTTGTATAAAAAATCATCCTTTACCAGAAGTATCAAAACCCTGATTTCCACCAAACGACCCCATCCGAAGGAATATATCCAGTCATCCCGACTCGATCAGTGTGCTTTGCAAGCTACCACATCTGAACAATATGTTACTCTTGAGATCCCCTCAGAATTGATCTCTACATGAAAACGTGAAGGCTATACACATCTTCACCTTGGAGGTGTTCATCTTATTCTCACTCTTTATGGGAGAAAAGGCTTACCTGTCACAGCCAGAATTGCTTTACTTGACACCAGGTTTAGGCAATATCAGCATGCCATCATTGGCACAGTCCTAACAACCCTGCATGCCGGACTTGGCATTCATCCCTTTAAAAGATACAAAACTGCTTTTTGTATCCCAAATGCCCATTACCAATGGAAAAACAGTATCATCATTTGGCTCTTCTTGTTTAGAAAACAAGTGTCCAACTTGGTCTATGGTTGGGGAAAATTCTGTAGTGGATTCCAGGTGTTGAATAAGGCAAACAGGACAATCTTTGGAAAAATGACCTTTCTTTTTGCAAATGAAACACCTACTTTTCTTTCTGTTAGGAAACCAGAAATTCAGCGTCAGTTAGCTGCTCATAGGCTCAACATTGACACATTATCATTGGGAAAATTATTCTAAATTGCTCTAGGATGTCTTGATAAATTGTGTGAACAAAAGAAGTTCTTCCAGGAACTCATCAAAGACAAAGAACCTTTCAGATCTGCTTGTAAAAAGCCTTATTTGGCTATCAAATGCAAAGATCCAAAGAAGTGTGACTACTCACCTAAGAAAAAGTCTCACTTCAGGAAATCAAGATTCCCATTTCCATCCAGGAAACGGCGTACCAAACAATTTTGCTTTTTCATAAAAAGGCAATCCCATTCCAAACAGTTTCCTGACAGAAAGAAAAGCAGGTGTTTCATTTGCAAAAAGAAAGGTCATTTTACCAAAGACTGTCCTGTCAAACCTCACAAGGCAATAAAACTTATTCAACACCTAGAATCCACTATAGAATTTTCCCCAACCACAGACCAAGTTGAACGCTTGTTTTCTGAACAAGAAGAGCCAAATGATGATACAGTTTTTGCCTTACCAGCAGAATCCAGTGATTCTGACAGTTTTGATTTTGAACCCATCTACACAATCCAACCTTCCTCCATTCTCATTCATGATCGTACCATACCCATACCTTCTGTCAAAATCCAAATTATCCCTTCTAAATATCATAAACCTATCACAGCCATTGGGTTTCTCGACACTGGTGCTCAGCGAAGCATGCTTGATCCTACCATTCTTCCTACTGAGTATTGGAAAACTCAAGAGGAACACTTCAAAGCAGCAGACAGAAAGATCTTTACAACTAAATTAGTTACTAAACATCCAATAGGAATCCAATTATTTCCTAATTGTGTTGTTTGGATAAAACTAATTGGTTCATCTTTGCCAAACAAAGATCTCCTTCTAGGTTTTGATATCCTACATCAAGCAAAAAATGTCCAGATTACTTCCTCTGGTCTCCGTTACAAATCCATGATTAAACCCTTCACTAGCACTCTAAAGATTTATTCTTTAGCCAATTCACCACCCTCATACCAGGCCATTACAGATCAAATTCTCAAATTTTACCCTAAAAACCATATCTTTTTTACCCATCCAAACCCGTTGTGTAAAAACCCAAAGTTCTTCATATCCTTACCTTTCAAACTAAATGAAGACAACAACCCAACCAAAGCTACCCATACAGGAACGACCCCACAAGACCTTATTTTGGCCCAACAAGAATGCCCAATTGCTAAAACAAGGCCTCATTGAGCCCACAAATTCTCAATGGGCTTGTCAAGCCTTTTATGTTGAAAAAGGTACGAAATTCTTCGTCGCAAAAAATAATTGGTCATAGACTATCAGCCACTCAATAATTTTCTCCAAGATAAAAAATTTCCACTACCCAACAGACACCTTTTTTGTCCACCTCAAAAATGCTTGAATCTTTTCAAAATTCGACTTAAAGTCTGGTTTTTGGCAACTTGGCATTTATCCCTTTGAAATATACAAAACTGCTTTATGTATCCCAAATGCTCATTACCAATGGACAGTCCTTCCTTTTGGCCTCAAAACAACCCCTTCCATTTTTCAAAAGGCCATGACCACTATCGTTCAACCAATCCTCCACCATACCCTTGTTTACATTGACGATTTGCTTCTTTTTTTAGGTACTCATGATGAACATCACAAGCTACTTCAACAGTTTTTTCAGATTATTCAAGAACATGGGATCATGATCTCTGACAAGAAAAGTACGATTGCGACTACCTCTGTTGACTTTCTTGGCATGAAAATCCAAAATGGCCATTATCAGCCTGGACCCCGAGTTACTTCACTTTCCCGAAAGTAACTTTACCCAAAAGCAAGTCCAATAATTTCTTGGAATCATCAATTACATCTGTGATTTCCTGCCACATGTCGATCACCACACAAGCAAGTTGTCTGCCCTTCTAAAAATCAATCCACCATCCTGGTCAGAAATCCACTCAGATGCTGTAAAGTAACTAAAGCAGATTGCCCAGAATCCTCCACCTCTGAAATTTATCACAGATGGCAAAAGAATCCTGCAAATCGACGCCAGTGATGAGTCATGGGGGGCCATCCTCCTTGAAGAATGCAATGGAAAAGAACACTTTATTGCCTATGCAAGTGGACAATTTCCTGATGCACAAAAGCATTATCACACAATCTACAAAGAAATCTTAGCCGTGAAAAATGGTATCAAAAAATTTAAATTCCATTTGATTGGTCATAAATTCTTGATCAGACTAGATAATTCAGCTTTTCCCAATATCTTGAACTTTAAGCAAAAAGTTGTCCCATAAAAAACCCTACTTCGGCTTAAAGAATGGTTTTCAAGATATGATTACCATGTCCAGCATATAAAAGAAGATCATAACCTCATTCCAGACTTACTATCCAGACCTCCAAAATCAAAACCTTCCATGTTCTTTTGTATCACTTCTCAGATTTCCTTCCCAATCATTGCCATGGCTAGTTCACTCCCTAAAACAGCTTTCACCCAGAAGTCTTTCCCACTCAACATGACTTTCCAATCACCTCACTCGATTCAGGACTTCGCCAGGAAATTCCTCTTTAGGTTTTTTATGAACATCTATCAGATGAGTAAAGAGCCTATGTTTTTTCCCAGTTTTTATCCTAATCATCTTTTCCTCACAGGATTAGTACTTCCACCTCACAAAGATATTACCGAAGATGAACTTTGGTATACATGGTGTCTTACTATTCTGTATGCCACAAAAATAGTTTTTCCTATTTTACCCCTTCTCAACAGACTCAATAATCCAGAGTTATCCACCTCCCTTACCTGGACTCTTTTTGAATGGTTTTCACCATTACCATGGTGGCGCAGGAAGCTGCAACAGATTACTGACACACACCACCTTCTCGACCTTCCAGACCAAGAAGGACAATAGTTCATACCCAGAATCAGAGTTATGAATGGATGATAGTCCCTCACATTGCCTGTCTCGAACAAGATTTCCAGATCAAGACTTCATTGAAGAACTTCCTTATGGAATTCAACCATATTCCTCCAGACCAGCCAGAAATCCTCCACACATCTCTTGGACCAAAACATGAAATGTTTATGATTCCTACACCATCCTTACATTCCCAACCTCTCAACCATGGAATCATCATAAAAGAAGAAAGCCAGATTACACTGACTTTTTATTCCAAGATTCCCAAGACCCTTATGAAGATTTCACTCCAATACCTTCACCATCACCATCACCATATGATTTCCCTGGATCATCATCTTCTCAATATCCGTCGTTTTCAACCCAACCAGAACATTTCCCTCCGCAAACTCCTCTCTAACCAAAAGCCCGAGATTGCCCTTGGCCATGTGTTCCAAGATGTTCTTATCCGTAAAGAATCCTCAAAAAAGACAAGGACCCTGATCGTGACCCTAATGAGACTGAATCCTCATATGAAGATGGAACCATATCTCTTTATGATATTTGTCACTTTGTAATAATGTAAAATAAAGTACTTTATGCTTTAGCTTTTTAAAGTTGTTTGTCCTTATGTAATCATGCACTTTACTTTTTTCGGCCACTACTATACTAGTGAGCCCTACCTACTTTTGTAAAGTAAGTGTGCATGTATGCCAGCTGGAATGATCTCGATCCAGCTGTTGTCTTTTCCCCTTCTTATCTTTATATAAGGAGAAGTTATTTGAATAAAAATTAAGAGGTTTTTTATAACATTTCAAGTTTCAATATTCCACCCTATGGATAACTAAAACCTTCGTTTCTATTCTTTAATCCTAAGATTCTTTAGGTTTAGAACTCTTACCCTTGTTCAATGTATATCTTCTGCAAATATGCTCTGCACTTGCCTTTGAAAAAGGATCATGTGCATTAGAAAGCTAGTCAGTCTCTTATTTTTTTCTTTGTTCTGAGACAATAGACAGAACCCTACCTTTAGACCAAGTGACCAAGGAGAGTCTGTGTCTTTTTGGGTTGTCTAGGTTCTTAGTTCATTGTAAGATACGGAATGTCTGGTATTTCGTAACCACTTCATTCTCGTTTTCTAGGTATATCGACTGGAAACCCAAGCATGCGGACTACTGGCCCAAAGGATAACTCTATTATCATTGCTTTGGTATAACAACGCCACGTACTTAGAATACCAGTCAAATAATTATGAACCCCATTTTCTTCTCCCATTCAAGGTATGCTTCTAGGTCGGATTTTCTTTCAAAAGATGGGATCTTCATCTTTATGCCATTTAATCCATCATCTATATTCCTAACTCTCCTACCTTGTCCATCTCTCCTATAGCTACCCATTGAGTCCTCCAGTTCATCATACTCATCCCTATAATAATCATCAATCTCTCCTCTAACTGGAGCTTTTTCTCTTCTACGTGCTTGGGGAACGGGTTGTGGCTGCCCTGCACGTGTGTTTGCCACTTGATCTAAACGCTCGTGTATGAGCTCTAATGCATCCCTCATCATCCTCCTTATCTCTCCCATCAATGCTTGAATTTGTAAATTCTGAGTAGTGTCGGATTGATCCTCTTCATTTGTGTTTCATTCTAGGTCTTGTGAGACATAGCTAACATCTGCAAAAGAAAGTTAGAAATAATGCGGAAAGGACCTCACCTCACTCCCTCACGTGTTTTCACTCAAGAAAATGACTCACTCAATTCCACTCGTGTTTCACTCAAATTAATTGGCTTTTACCCTCTAATACACTCACACTCTCTTGCCTTTTTCCACTCTTAGTAATTCTCACTCGGTTCTTCTCAAACTAATCAAAACAATATTAGGATTTCAGCAGCAATTTCACAAAGATTACACTAAGGAGACTTAAATTTCAAGAGTAAGAAGGCAATGTGTACATAAAGTCGAGTTTTGATTTTGGACAAAATTTTTCACCAATGGGGTAAAACCAGTTTTAGACTTCCAAGACACAAATAATGAAAAAAAATGAAAGATTTAAAGAGGGGATTCTCTCTATCTTCTTTTTTTTTCTTCTTTTTTTTAGGAAAATGAATAGGCAAAACTTATGGATTTAAAGAGCATAAACCACAAGGATGCAAAATTGATTTAAAAAGGAAACCCTATAAGTTTGAACGCCACGGAAATTCGATAAGTTCAAAGAGTTTGTAAAGAACCAAAGAGAATTAACTCCCTCACCAATTGCATCAAAACATTCTCTCTTGTTTATTTGATTCAAGTACATTATATAGGGTTGGTTACAAGAATTTTTGAAAATAAATCATAAACCAAAAATAAAATCTGAATCTTCCCTAACAGGAAAGAATCTAAATCAAATTAGAATCCTAATTTAAGTAAATAGGAAAGAATCTAAATCAAATCAGGATCCTAATTGGCTTCAATGCCTTACATCAATTAAATGGAAACTAGGCAATTAAAATAGAAATAATTGATTTGTTTCCCTAATTGGCTCCTCAAGAAACGAGAAAGTATCTGAAAAAGGAAAAAAAAATATTTTCCCACCATAATGTGCAAGCCAACTCCCTATTTTATGGAAGTGATTATTTGGAAACTCAAGAGCCTGAATCATGCATTTATCATGTGCGATTCCTTCAACGGGCCTCCACGAATTTGATTGAGCCCAAGTTGCTTGAATAAATCCATTAAGCGCTTCTTTGAATTTCTTTACTTGAGCTCTTGTAACGGGTCCGACGGGAACTTGAGTAGGATTTGAATATGCCTCATCCCATATGCCTGTGATAGTTTTATCCTTATTCTCATCACATTGACCCAGTTGACAAAGAAAAATGCCAAGTTTGTATAGACGCTAGAATGCGAGAAAAGCTTTGAAGAACTAAAACGATGAATGGTCACTACTCCAATCCTAGTCATTCCTAATAGCTCTAAGGATTTTGTCATCTATAGCGATGCCTTTGGAGTTGGCAGCGGTGGTACGCGTATTAAAAATATGGTGCCACTATTTAACGGGGGCGCATTGTAAGATTTACATTGATCACAAGAGTCTCAAATACTTCTTTACGCAAAAGGAGCTGAATATATATGACAATGACGTTGGCTATAACTTATCTATAACTACGAAATAAACTATCAACCTGGAAAAGCAAATATGGTAGCAGATGCACTAAGTAGAAAGTCAAGCCTGTCAGCTTTAAGGATTCTACCTAAGCCATTACAAAATGATATATGCAAGGTAGGGATTGAGCTAGTAGCAGGAAAATTAGCCAACATGACGCTTCGCTCAACCTTATTAGAAAAGATTAAGGAACGGCAGGAAAACTATTCCTACTTGAAGAACTTGAAGGTGGAGGCCAACTCAAAGGAGACGTCGTTTAAGAAGTGAGAGAGGGGAATCATCTTGTTCAAGGATAGGATATGTGTACAAGATAATGCAAATATAAAGAAAAATATTCTACTTGAAACTCACACAACCCCATATTCACTTCATCCTAGCACAATAAAGATGTACAAAGACTTAAAGAAGCATTATTGGTGGCCTGGAGTGAAGAATGATATAGTTGAGTTCATGGCAAAATGTATCACTTGTCAACAAATCAAAGCAGAGCACTAGAGACCAGCAGGACATTTGGAATCCAATCAAGTTCCTCAATGGAAGTGGGAAGAAATCACGATGGACTTCGTCATTGGTCTTCCAAGGACTGCAAAAATGCATGATGCTATTTGGGTGATTGTCGATCGACTCACAAAGTCTGCTCACTTCTTGCCTATTTGAATGACGTACACCATTCGAATGACGTACACCATGGACCAGCTTGCAGAAATATATGTAAAGGAGATAGTAAGACTACATGGTGTACCCATTTCTATTATTTCTGACCAAGATGCAAGGTTTACTTCGACATTCTGGAAAAAGTTACATAGCGATGTGGGGACAAAATTAAAATTTAGTACAATATTTCACCCTCAAATAGACGGCCAGTCAGAAAGAACAATTCAGACACTTGAAGATATGTTGCGAGGATGTGCTATTGACTTTCAAGGATCATGGAGAAAGTATTTACCATTGGTTGAATTTTCCTACAACAATAGTTACCAAGCAACAATCGACATGGCACCATATGAAGCTCTATATGGTAGAAAATGTAGATCGCCTATTCATTGGGATGAGATGGGCGAGTGAAGGCATCTTGGACCTGACTTAATTACTGCCTCATCTGATGCAATCGAGAAAATACGTCAAAGAATGCAGGTAGCTCAAAGTAGATAGAAAATTTATTCGGATAAGAGGCGAAGGCCTTTGGAATTTCAAGTTGGTGACAAAGTATTTCTAAAAGTTGCCCCAGTAAAAGGATCGATGAGATTTTGGAACAAAGGAAAATTAAGTCTGAAGTTTATTGGGCCATTTGAAATACTCGATCGTGTCAGGAATGTTTCTTACCGACTTCCCCTCCCACCATCGTTATCAAGAATACATAATGTCTTTCATGTGTCCATGTTAAAGAAAAACGTCCTAGACTCCTCTCATGTGCTTTTATAAGCCTCTACAACTAGAAGGATACCTAACCTATGAAGAATGTCCAATTCAAATTCTTGATAGGAAGATAAAGGAGTTAAGGAATAAGAAGATCCCTTTAGTTAAAGTACTATAGCGAAATAGCTCAGTGGAGGAGGCAACATGGGAATGTGAGGAAGAGATGAAGAATAAGTATCCTAAGTTATTCAGTAAGTAAATTTCAAGGACGAAATTTTTTAAAAGGGGGAGGACTTGTGAGGTACAATTTTCACACTAGTATATTATTATTATTATTATAATAATAATAATAATAATAATAATAATAGTGATGATGTAAAAGAAGTTTATAGAGATCATTAAGAATTCTAGAATTTAGTAAGATATTTATGAAGGATAATCTCATCTTTACTTAGATATTTAATAAGGTGACATAAGCAATAACATAAGTAATGATGTAGAGAAAGATAAGAATTCTAGAATTTAGAAAGGTATTTATAAAGGTTAATCTCAACCATTGATCAAGGTTTATGGTGGCAAAATCGTAGCCATCCATTAGCCCTAAGAAATCCTATAAATACCCCCTACCCCCTTTCATTTTCAATCCAACCTATAAATTTCATTCTCTTATATTCTAAGTCATAATATCAAGAGTAGAGAAATCTTTAATTAGAAAGGTCTAGAGAAGTTAGGTAAGTAACACTTCAACTGCAATGTAAGGACAAAATTTCTTTTCATATTTAACTTCAATTTTAACCATTCCTTTATGTTGTGATGGCTATTATGATGTGATTAGTTATAATCTATGATAATGATAATTAGTTACGTTATGGTCGACTATGCCGCCTAAGTTATGATACTTAATTATGTTATGGTCGGCCCTGCTGCCTATGATACTTAGTTACGTTATGGTCGGCTCTGCCGCCTAAGCTATGATTCTTAATTATGTTATGGTCGGCTCTGCCGCCTAATCTATGATACTTAGTTATGATATGGTCGGCTTTGCCACCTAATCTATGATACTTATACTTAATTATGCTATGGTCGGCTATGCTACCTGTATTAAAGAATCTTATTCTTAAATTGTGTTGTGTGTTGATTCTTTTATGCATCTAGGAACTTCAAATGTTATGACATAAGTTGCATTGGATACATGCATATCATAGATTACATTATGAAGAAGATGTTTCAGAAAATGAATTTATGAAAAATAGGTGGTTGTACTACCATGTGGCAAAGTTTCTAAGGAGGGCAAGCCCTCAAAGCTAAGTAAAAAGAAATCTTTTGGGGATCAATTAATAAGGCCCAAGAGCATATTGTTTAAAGAGTAAAAGTGTCATCCTTGTAGTGCAACGTACCTAGGGCCCTAATAAAGTTGTTTTGTATTTTCTAAGTTTCTTTTAAAAGCTTTAAAGGCCATATGCATCATATACATGCATCCAAGTGTTATCTTACTGGGCATTAGCTCATAAAGTCCTTACATTGTAGGTAACGATAAGTAGGGCAAGCTGGCGCCAAGTCCTAGCCAAGACGAAGTGCATATGGGCATAATAGACCTTGGGATTTTATGATGGGCTCAACTTTGTTTCAATAATAAATAAGCATCTTAGTTTTATGTAATAATAAAGTTTTTATACTAATAAGTTTCTGCATGACTTTTACATTTTAATAAAGTGTTGTTTGTTGTGTAAATCTTTTTTTTTAATCCGTATTTATAAAAGCACAATGTTTTAAACATCTTTAAAATGAATATTTAAGTGGAGTGTTACATAGAACGTTTGGAATTAGAAGTTACATCAATTATCTTATCCGTGATCTTTAGGGCAACATCATCCAAAACTCTAAAGGCACTCAAGGAAAGCTAAGAAAAGGCCAATGCCCAACAAGGCAAACAAAGGCTGAGGAAATAATAAAAACCAAGGCAAAAAAAAGCCAAGGCCACAAGAGCAAACCAATCCAAGAAAAGGTTAATGCCAGTAAAGTAAAGCAAATCAAGGTTAAGGAAAACTCGAGGCAAATAAAAGTCAAGGCCAAAGAGCAAGCCAAACCAATAAAATGCCACTTTTCCCTACTTCAAGAAATCGGAAAAACTCCTTGTGAGGTACAATTTTCTCACTTAAATACTATAGATTTTATTTTAAGCTAACAAGCTCCTAAAGTTTATAATATTTAATGACATAAGAAATGATGAAATAAGCGATGACATAAGTGATGATGTAAGAAGTATGTAGAGAAAGTTGAGACTTCTTGAATTTAGTAAGTTCTTTATGAAGATTAATCTCAACCATTGATCAAGAGTTGCGGTGGCAAAATCCTAACCATCCATTAGCCTTAAGAAATTCTATAAATACCCCCCACCACCTCTCATTTTCAATGCAACCTAGAAATTTCATTCCCTTCTATCCTAAGTCATAATAACAAGAGTAGAGGAATCCATAACTTAGAAAGGTCTAGAGAAGTCAAGATCAAGAGGTAAGTAACACTTCAACTACAATGTAAGGACAAAATTCTTTTCATACTTAAGTTTAGTTTTAACAATTCCTTTATATTATGATGGCTATTCTAGTGTGATTAGTTATATCTTTATATGGTCGGCCCTGCCGCCTAATATGTGATGCTATGGTCGATGTTGTGCAAATTTTATTGAACTCGCAAGCGCACAAATCTATTGTAGTATAGATCAATGGTGACGAGTGTCGATCCCACGAGGAGGTGGATTTTAATTGTGTAGAATTAATTTTGTAAATAGGTGATTGGATTTGTGATGGAAATGATTTGGAATATGCTAAAAATTGGAATTGAAATGGCGAGAGGAAATTAAAGTGTAAATCTATTAAATTGACGTACTTGGGTATCTGGATCCGTATCAACATGCATCATGGGCTAAATATTCCTTATTAATACCAATTAAATCATGAGGGGGGAATCCACACCTCATGAACCACGCTCTAATAAATATGGTGCTAAGGGCTTATCGTGCCAAATAATAATAACATTATACTAGGGAGCCGGTGAAACCAGGGCGGTACTAGACAAGATTATTATTATTTGTCAACGAAAAGTCAAAACATCCACAAAAACTAGAGGGGAAGAGAAAATAAATTTACCAAATAAAGCCCATGACACATGTTGAGACTTCACCTTCAACCCAAGCTTGAAAGAAAATTAGCCACTCATAATTGAACTAGGGGCAAAATGGAAATTTATTAAAATACGTAGAAAATACAAGATAGAGAAAGAATTACAAAAAATGGAGTCCAAAAATGGATTCCGAGGTGCCAAATTAGGGGGGGGTGAGGCCCCCTTTTTTATAGATACATCGAGTAAATCATGGCCATCGAATTAAAAATAGTTTGGACGCTCAGGATTGCGCCACGTCATCAGTCAACAGTACGCGTCAACAGTACGCGGTTTGACTATGCGGCTTGAACAGTGACACGGTTTGCACAGTAACGCGGTTTGGTTGAAAATAATCCCATGTGTTGCATGTACCGTACGCGCGTTTTTTAGTCCACTAATATGCTGCCATGACACCATCAACAGTACATAAGAATTTTAGTCCAACAGGATTATGACACCTCATCAGTCAATGCCACATCATCGGTCAATGTCACGTCATCGATTCGTCTATGTGAACAGTAACGTAGACAGTACCCGTATATGTGAATAGTACCGTACATGTGAACAGTGCCATTTTTCCTTTTATGCTCCTCCTGAGGTTTTCGACCGTCCTGAGTTCAAAAGTGATGTCTGTTTTGCCGTTTGATTTCTCGTTTATTGTGAAATGACTATGATGCCCCTAAAATACATAAAATACTTAATTAAAATAAAACACACATAATTAAATTACAAAAAGCTAAAACACATAAAAGTAAGGGTTGTTAGTAAGACTTGAAATGTAAAATGATGGTTTTCTCCTTATAAATATGCATTTTCTAACACTCAACACACCCCCTAACCAGCTTATTGCTAGTCCCTAGCAAATAAAGCGAAAACAAAATTCAAAAAATAATTTTTTTTAAACACTCTTGTTTATTCAATCAGACAAATGATAACAATCAAATAAAAGTATAAGCATTATCTCAAGTCTAAAGAAACATCACACCCACATCAACCATCCACATGAATCAGCCCAGTAGGCTTTGTCGTAGCTACCTTCAAGAATGACATGTCAAACCCCAAAATCTCACTGGAAGTAGTGACACTCTCACAAAGAAATTAAACCCAATAAAAATAGTCACTCCAATAAATGGTAATTGAGAGAAAATAATCAAGAAATGATATCACATGCTCTCACCAAGATGAAAGAAATATGCCCTCAACTTAGAAATAATACGATCTCAAGTCAAATAAAAATGCTAGTCAACCCAATTTATTTATTTATTTATTTTTCATGCATCACTACATCCTTTTAGCCCATATAACTAGCTTTTACTTCAGACTATAGTTCCCTAAAATCAAGAAGGACTTTTATTAGGACGTAACGTAGGCTAGGAATTTTTTTTTTTGGAAGTTGCAAGGTGGATTTCACCTATTATTGTTTTTTTTAAACAACAATTTGTTGTTTTTTTTTAAGCAACAATTTTTTTTTCTTTTTTTTTTTAAGAAACAACAAATTTTTTTTTTGAACTAGGCATAACTTCACTATACAAAATGTTTATTTACATTTTTCTCAAACATAAATAGGTAATGGATCTTGTAAGATATTGGGTAATACTCCAAATCGGAGTGGGTCAAGATGATAAGTTGACAAAGAAAAGTTTTATTATTATTTTTTTTAAAGGCCCAAAAGGGTTAACTATGGATATTTGATAAAAGGGATGGCTAGAAATGCTCAAACGGATCAAAGATGACATTTCCATCATCTTTTAGGGCTCTAAATAATCTTCCATATCTACTAGTTAGATGGGCCTCCAAATGTAGCAACACATTTTTTTCTTTTTTTTTCTTTTCTTCTTTTTTTTTAATTTACAATTTTTTTCTTTTAGGGTTAACTCAAAAGAAATCTAGAGATCGTGTATACAATAATAAACTGCTAAGCTGTATAAAGAATGGGCAAAAGGGTTACTCTCCAAGAAAAATGATAGGCTCAAAAACTCACTTGGTACTTATTATGACATGTTCATTCATTCAAGCAACTCATGTTTTTCTCCGACATCAACACGTAGAGTAGCAAACATAGCGTAACATCACTTCAGACTAAAGATAATACAAATACTAAAATTTAAAATTCATCATGTCATCCAATGTTAAAACAAATCACAATTTTTTTTTTAAACAACAGCCTACCCCCCAACCTATTCTAAACATGAAAGGAAAATATACATGCAGAAATATGAAAATGATGCAGAAAAACTAATTAGAAAATGATAGAAAACGAAAATTGTATTTTTTTAACTTAAGAAGATGCATTTCTAGAGGCACTACACTCCATATTCAGCCATCTTCGACTAAATTTTTTTTAAAAAAAATGTATATTTATAAAGGAGAAATTAAAAAGAAGAAGAAAAATGAACATCAAAACATAATAAGGAAAGAAAATATTTGAATTTTTTTAATTTATTATTTTTTTTAATTTTTTTTTGTTTTTTTTTCAAATGATGAAGATGCGTTTCTAGAGTCACTACACTCTATATTCAGCCATCTTCAACACAAAAAGTTAGCAACAGTTAGTTTCTACAACAAAAAATTAGTAAAAACTTAACCAAGATTCCACAGTTGTCAACTATTCCCTCCCCCCAACCAGAACGAAACATTGTCCTCAATGTTTTAAAGGAAAGAAGTAGAGTTAAGAAGACATCACCTGGGTGGTGCAACACAGAAGAAAATATTTACAGGCGGAGAGTTAAATCTAATTCGTACTTCTTACTGCTGCTACTGTTACCGTCATTATTTGGACGCTCCAACATAAAGCTCCAGGGGTCTGGCTCCGGTTTATAATCTTGTAACATATCAAGTAGCTCATTAGCAGTGTGAGCACAAATAAAAAGTTTTTTCACACTGGAAGGAATAAAGTAGTTTTTTATTGCATGGTTAAGAAATGCGATAAAGCCATCATAAAAATTATTGACATTTAACAAACCGATGGGTTTCTGGTGAATGTGCAGATGGGCCCAAGATGCTAGTGTGATAAGTGCCTCTAGTGTTGCAAGATCTCCTGGAAGGAAAATAAAAGCATCAGCATGATTAAGCATTTCAGTTATTCGTTCTTGCATACCTGAGACGACTAATTCTTCTCCAGTCGGTGAGTCAGACACACTGCCCAAAGGTTTTAGGACTCTTGGGATGATGCCTAACACTTGGCTTCCTCTAACAAAAGCAGCTTCTGAGACCAATTTTGATAATCCTTGGTTACCTCCTCCATACACCAAGTGTAATTTTCTCTCTGCTATGCTTTGACCAAGATCTATGGCTGCATCAACGAACTCTTTATATTTGCCATAGGTAAATCCAGAAAGCACACAAATGTTCTTGAATTGTCTATTGGGAGTAGCTGCATTGGAATATTTCTCAAAAACAATTTGTGAGTGCTTAACAAAAAGTCATATTTAAGAATCTTGGTGACAGTGGATCACAACTGTGTATGAGGTGGCATGTCAGTGTCAAATAACGCGTAAAGCACATGGCTCGATAATAAAAAATAAAACAGTAGAAAGAAAAAAAACAAACAGGAATAAAATTATTAAAGACAATAATGCAAACAATAAAACAACAGTGAAATGAAATAAAATAACAGTAAAGTAAAAGGATATTTACAGGTAGTTGCGACTGTGGCTCACATCTTCCTCTGGTTTTACATCCAAAAACGGCTTGAACGCCCTCTATGGGTCGAGGATAGGCTTCCCATCCAATTTTCTTATTAACAGGCAAACAGGGTCGTTTATAGTCAGATTCCCGAGACTATATCGTGCATGCTCTTTCTGGAATAATGGCCATAACTGGAGAATCGTTCCTTGCACATATCCACTGGGATGCGTTTCAAAAGACAGAAGGATATCATCCAATGACTCCTTATTCAAGCCATCCCTAATGAATTGAATCTTATCTTCCCTGTTATCAGACACCATTCCTAAAGAACATGGGTTTTTATTGCAACTCATTCTGGCACACTTATGACAAGCAACAGAAATTCTTCAAGCTCGTCGTTTTCTTGCATAATTTCCTTTCCCAAAACCAGGCATGTATGCAATAAATTTTGGAGGTAACTCACCTGCCAATCGTACTTTCGCCTCGATTAACCAACGGATGTCAGCATGTATGTTATTCCTCATGAGCAATCGCATGCATTCGGACCGAGCTTTATATATCGTAAGGAGGGCATTCGAAGGAAGTGAAGGGAATCGCTTGTGAAGCTTCGCTAGAATCTCGGTTCTGTCCATACCTTCGCCTCAGAATATCAGTTATTATGGGAAAACTGAAGTAACCGACTTGATTGTCACGGAGTACCGTTATCCACCACTTCACCGGGGTAACAAACTAAAGCACACAAACAGAAAAACAAATTAAAACACACAAAGAAAATTAAAATCGTCCTCTTATTGAATTTACCTCAAGCTCCAACTGGATGTCGTAAACACTTCTCTCAATATCTCTGAGTTGGCATTCTAAACCCTCAACATAGGCTACTAACTCTGGTGGTTGTAGAGCCCAAATGCGATGTGTTTTACAAAATTGAATCTGCCTTTTGAGATGAGTTTTGACACGTTGAAGTGGTTTAAGAATGTTCAGGAGGAACGGTCTGAGTATGATACTCATGATTAACAATTATAAGAGAAAACTTAATGATAAACACACTTATGCAAATATAATTTCAATTAGCAAAAGAATAAGAAAGAAAAATCAAACCCCCGAAAAGAAAAAAAAATCAATTCAAATCTGGTGGGTCACTCAAATTTATTTCGGTGTCTTCTCCATGTGGTTGGTACTCTAGATATGGCTTTAATCTTTGACCATTAACTTTAAACGTGACACCGTTCTTTGGGTCCTTAATTTCAATTGCCCCATGTGAAAAAATAGTATGAACAATAAATAGGCCAGACCAACGAAAGCGTAACTTACCTGGGAATAGGTGCAAGTGAGAATTGAATAAAAGCACTTTCTGACCTGGAGTGAAAGATTTTCTCATAATTTGCTTGTCATGGAAGACTTTCATTCGTTGCTTGTAAATCTTGGCATTTTCGTATGCGTCATTGCGAATTTCTTCAAGTTCTGCCAGTTGTAATCTTCTTTCTGAGCTGGCTTGCTGCATGTCAAAGTTGAATTTCTTGATGGCCCAATATGCACGATGCTCGAGTTCCACAGGTAGGTGGCAAGCTTTTCCATACACTAGCCTGTAGGGTGACATCCCAATCGGGGTCTTGAAAGCCGTTCTATATGCCCATAATGCATCATCAAGTCTTAATGACCAATCTTTTCTGTCTGGCCTCACCGTCTTTTCTAATATGTGCTTTATTTCTCGATTGGAGATCTCCACTTGGCCACTGGTTTGCGGATGATATGGGGTCGCCACTTTGTGAGTGATTGAATACTTTGTCAAAAGAGCTTTGAATGCTTTGTTACAAAAATGGGCACTACCATCACTGATTATCGCTCGAGGGAATCCAAAGCGTGAAACAATGTTGCTTTTCAAAAACCCTATCACCACCTTGTGATCATTGGTTCTGCATGAAATTGCTTCTACCCATTTCGATACGTAGTCAACAGCAACCAATATAAATTGATGGCCAAAAGAAGGGGGAAAGGGTCCCATGAAGTCGATACCCCATACGTCAAAAATCTCAACCACTAAAATTGGATTTAGTGGCATCATGTTCCTTCGTGTAATGCTCCCCATTCGTTGACACCTATCACATGAAGAACATAAAGTGCAAGCATCTCGAAATATAGTTGGCCAATAGAAACCACATTGTAAAACTTTTGTAGCTGTTTTCTTAGCACTGAAATGGCCTCCACAAGCTTGTTCATGGCAGAATGAAAGGATATTATGAATTTCACTTTCTGGGACACATCGTCTGACAATTTGATCTGCACAATACTTGAACAAATACGGGTCATCCCAAAAGAAATTCTTTATTTCTACAAAGAATTTAGCCTTGTCTTGCTTGGTCCAATGCTCTAGAAGTTGACCTGTAACAAGATAATTAACGATATCAGCATACCAAGGTAATACTTCCATACTCATTAATTGTTCATCTGGAAATGACTCATTCAATGTTAATGGCTCTGTAATTGTGTCAAAATGTAGACGAGAGAGATGGTTTGCCATAACATTTTCTGTGCCTTTCTTATCTTTGAATTCCAAGTCAAATTCCTGCAAATGTAACACCCAACGAATTAGTCTAGCTTTTGCATCTTTCTTTGTGAGAAGATATTTAAGAGCAGCATGATCTGTGAACACAATTATTTTACAACCAATGAGATAAGATCGAAATTTTTCCAATGCAAACACTACTGCTAGCATTTCTTTTTCAGTAGTTGAATAGTTCAACTGTGCCTCATTCAATGTCATACTAGCATAATAAATAACATGGGGAATTCGATCAACTCTTTGTCCTAATACCGCTCCTACTGCATAATCAGATACATCACACATGAGCTCAAATGGTAAGCTCCAGTTTGGGGGCTGAATGATGGGTGATGATGTCAACAATTGCTTTAATTTTTCAAAAGCCACAAGACATGAATCATTAAAGATAAAAGGTACATCCTTAGGAAGTAAATTGCATAAGGGTCTAGAAACTTTGCTAAAATCTTTAATGAAACGTCTATAGAAACCAGCATGCCCAAGGAAAGATCTTACTTCTCTGACTGTTTTGGGTGGAGGAAGATTAGAAATGAGATCTACTTTGGCTTTGTCAACCTCAATACCTTTGCTTGAAATGATGTGACCGAGAACAATACCTTGTTTTACCATAAAATGACACTTCTCCCAATTTAAGACCAAGTTCTTTTCGATACATCTCTGCAGAACTAGTGTTAGAAGATGTAAACATTGATTAAATGAATCACCAAAGACAGAAAAGTCATCCATAAAGAGTTCAAGGAATCGTTCAACCATATCAGAAAAAATGCTTAACATGCATCGTTGAAATGTAGCAGGTGCATTACATAATCCAAATGGCATCCTCCTATATGCAAAAGTGCCAAAAGGGCAAGTGAAAGTGGTTTTCTCTTGATCTTTTGGTGCTATGTGAATCTGATTATATCCTGAGTAGCCATCTAGAAAGCAATAAAATTCATGGCCTGCTAATCTATCAAGCATTTGATCGATAAATGGTAAAGGAAAATGGTCTTTACGTGTGACAGAATTCAACTTTCTATAATCAATGCATACACGCCATCCTGTAGTTACTCTAGTTGGTATTAATTCATTATCAGCATTGGTAACTATAGTGACTCCTGACTTTTTGGGGACAACTTGCACAGGACTGACCCATGAACTATAAGAAATGGGGTAAATCATACCTGCATCTAATAGCTTGAGGACTTCTGTTCTAACCACTTCTTTCATATTAGGATTTAACCGACGTTGCATTTCCCTAGTAGATTTAGCATTTTCATCAAGGTGAATGTAATGCATGCAGTCTACTGGATTTATACATTTTATGTCTGCTATTGTCCATCCTAATGCTCCTTTGTGCTCTTTTAAAACATCTAACAACTTACCTTTTTGTTCGTCATTTAGGGATGATGAGATGATTACCGGCAGAGTACTTTCTTCCCCCAAAAATACATATTCCAGAGTGTTGGGCAATGGTTTGAGCTCGAGTTTCGGTGGTGATTCTGATGATGAGATGAGTTTATTCTCTGATGGTGCTAGTTGTTCAACTCTTGACTTCCATTTATTAGTGTCCATGGATGGTGCTGAGTCAATTAGGGCGTTGACCTCATCGACCGATCTGTCAATATCAAAATCCAAACCAAAGTGAGTTAAACATGCTTGTAAAGGATCATCACTAAGGTTTGAAAGAAAAGTGTCATCAACTAATGCTTCAATTAAATCCACATCAACAATTCCATCATCTGCAATGTGAGGTTGTTTGGCAATATTGAAGATGTTCAGCTCCATAGTCATGTTGCCGAAGGACAACTGCATATTTCCAGTCCTGCATTGAATGTGAGCATCCGCAGTTGCCAAGAAAGGTCAGCCTAGAATAATGGGGATGTGCTTCCTTGAATCCTGTATTGGTTGAGTGTCAATTACAATGAAATCAACAGGAAAATAAAACTTGTCTACCTGGATAAGCACGTCCTCTACAATACCACGAGGTATTTTCGTGGACCGATCTGCAAGTTGTAACACCACTGGAGTTGGGTGTAATTCTCCAAGTCCAAGTTTCACGAAAACAGAATAAGGCAACAGATTTACACTAGCTCCTAAATCCAACAAAGCATTCTCAATTGTGTGGTTCCCTATGCTACATGAGATAGTGGGGGAGTCTGGGTCTTTGCATTTTAAAGGAATTTTATGTTGGAGGATAGAACTAACGTTTTCTGTTAAAAATGCCTTCTTTTGAACATGTATATTTCTCTTTTTAGTACACAGGTCTTTAAGAAACTTGGCATAAGATGGAACTTGCTTTATAGCATCAAGTAAAGGGATGTTGACATTTACCTGCTTGAAGATTTCGAGAATCTCACCTGTGGATTTTCCCTTCTTTCCTTTAGCTAACCTCTGAGGAAATGGAGCTTTGGGAACATATTCTCGTGGGTTGGTTTCTTTTTTCTCCTCCGTTGATGAGTCATCAACACTCACAGGTACATTTTGATTTTCTTTTGTCACCGGCATCTCCACTTTGTTGTCGACTTCTTTTCCTTTTCGCAAGGTCATGACGGCTTTGACCTCTCCATGCTGCTGTGGTGAACTGGTACTTGCTTCATGTACTCCTTTAGGGTTAGGCACTGGTTGACTCGGAAATTTACCTTTCTCAACAGTCATTGCCAAGGTCTGAACTGAAGAAGCAAGTTTCTGTATGACTTTTACTTTTTGTAAGAAAGTTTTGTTTATTGTAAACTTTTAAAATTTGTATTTATATTAAAAGTACCTGTGTTTTTAAGCATTTTTAAGTAAATAATATAGTGGAGTGTTACACTCTCTAATAATATTCCTACTGAGTCATTCACTTTTTCTTAGGCTAAGAAAGAGGAAAAACTTTCCTGGGCCAACAAGGAGGTAAATGTCCCTAACAACATTCACTCAGAGTAGCTTGCTTTTTCCTAAGTGTTAAAGTCGGAAAAATTCCCTAGGCCAATAAGGAGAAAAAATTTCATATTAATATTCCTCTAGAACAGGTTGTTTTTCCTTTGCCAACAAAGAGGAAAAACTTCCCTAAGCTAATAAGCAAGAAAAGTTCTGTAATAATATTCTTCCGAAATAGTTACCATTATTTTTACATTGTTAAGGAGGAAAATTTTCATAATAATATTCCTTCAAAAAATAGTTCACTTCTCCTAAAGCTAATGATGAGGAAAAACTTACCTAGGCAAACAGAGAGAAAAAGTTGTTATAATATTTCTCCACTGGTATTAGAGCCACACACCCAACGCAGAAGTGGTATCATTTATAATTCTAAGTAATATTATTTGATCTCCTAGAAGAAGATTAATCAAACATGGATGCAACTTCATCTTCAATCTCAACTCCTTCATCATCTTCCTCTCATATTTCTCTTTCATCTACCCTATCTCTTCCAAAGTCATGTTCCAAACACATAGCTTCTAAAATTGAAAATCTTGTTGAATATTCCTATATCCCCGAGTCTGCCCAAATCAATGAATCCCAGTTCCCCATCATGAGTCCTTATAATCTATACAAAAAAAAAACTTCTTTCACCAGAAGTATCCGAACCCTGATCTCCACCAAAAGACCACTCCCAAAAGAATATATTCAGTCTTCTAGACTGGATCAATGTGCTTTACAAGCCTCTCAAAGTGAGCAGTACGTCACTTTAGAAATAGCCCCAGATCTCGTGGCAAACTAGAAACGAGAAGGGTATACGCACCTCCACCTTGGCGGTGTAAGATTGATGCTCACCCTCCATGGCAGAAAAGGTTTACCTGTTATGGCTAGGATTACTCTGTTAGACACCAGGTTCAAACAGTACCAACATGCTATTATAGGAGCCGTCCTGACCACACTCCATGTTGGCAGTGTCTTGTTAACCTTTTACCCAAATTTCAACCTCTCTCTTGACGATCCCAACCTTCCCACGACCCTTAAGGTCCAAATCCAGCTCCAAGGAGCAGAACAAACACCCACATCAAAGATAGCAACTCTTCATCACCAAAGAGTGTATCGATTATAGAATTATGCACTAGATCTTCCCACACCACACACTACATCTGATGCCTTAATGATCCTTGCCGACACGGACACAATTCCAACCATCATCCAAATTCCCAAACAAATCCATAAATAAGAATTGCTCAAACTTATGCCTCTTGAATGGTTAACCATCTTGAATGGTTAACCAACTATGAGCAGTTTCACCAAAACTCTGAACTAGTTCAAACAACAGAAGCCACGTTTGAAAGATGACAAAATGGTCAAGTCAAACTATCTTTTCAAACACCTGAGACCAAGCATGTTTCAGACACTTCACAGCTTTCCTACACTGCTATGATAACAGCAGTTCAAACTGGTCAAGAAAAGAAACTTCCCACTCACGGTTTCTCATTAGAAGGGTATCTGGTGTATCCTGACAAAATCGTTGGTCATTTTCTATGGGATGTTCCTGAAGCCCATATGTGCAATCTAGATTGTCCTTGCTTGGATGACACAGATGTTGATGATGAACTAGAATTTATGAGGAGAAAGAGAAAGAAAAAGAAAAAGAAAAAACCTTCTCATCCAAAAACATCTTGTAACTCTTTTCCTCCACAACCTCCACCAGATCCCAAACCTCCTGTCCACCCAATCAGATCATGCCTGATGTTTTCGAGTCAATCTTATGAAGAATCCTTCCCTCCACTTGAAAAACAAACAGACACACAAACCAGAGTTATCTCAAAACCTTTTGTCCAATCCCCAGTTACGGCCTATGGGCAACCTGAAGAACCAAAACAATATGAAGTTGTTTTAAACTGAAAAACCAAAAATGCCAATGCTCAGAATCAAACTCTTCAACAACTCGGTAAGAAAATTGATCGAGTTGCCAGTCAAGTCTCTCAAACTGAAACTAAAGTTGATTCAGTCAGCAATCGCCTTGATCAGATGTACATCCATCTACAAGAACATATCTCTGAGCTAGACATCGATCTCAGACGAATGATTAACAACCACATCTGGGGTCCAGAATTTAATAAAAAATAAGCAGAGATCAGAAAGCTCAAAGCTGAATTAACAAGAATTGATGCTGAAAAGACTCGACCTTCCCTTTGTACTCAAACACAAATACCACCAGTACCTCCTCCGATCTTTGAAACTTATGCACCTTTCTACACACCATCCAAACCTCAACAATCTGTTTAGAATCAGTTCTTTGGATTCTCACACCTTCAACCAACTCCTCAACCAAAGCCATCTTCACCTAAAAAATCAAAATTCAAAGTCAAGATCTCAGAACCAAAGTCAAAGTCCACTTCATCTTTATCTGTTCCTCTGGTACCACCAGAGGATTCACCAAAAGCCACTCCTGAACCTCCCAAAAAAGACAAAGGCCCAATGGATCAGTATCATTATCATACTGTCCAAAACACATCTTCTGATTCCTCTGAGCCAGAAATAGTCTATGAGTCAAACCCATCAAAGTCCAACTCGTTTTCCTCTTCAACCTTTCTGTTTACAATCTGTAAACCTCAACAATCTGTTTACAATCAGTTCTTTGGATTCTCACACCTTCAACCAACTCCTCAACCAAAGCCATCTTCACCTAAAAAATCAAAATTCAAAGTCAAGATCTCAGAACCAAAGTCAAAGTCCACTTCATCTTTATCTGTTCCTCCGGTACCACCAGAGGATTCACCAAAAGCCACTCTTGAACCTCCCAAAAAAGACAAAGGCCCAATGGATCAGTATCATTATCATACTGTCCAAAACACATCTTCTGACTCCTCTGAGCCAGAAATAGTCTATCAGTCAAACCCATCAAAGTCCAACCCGTTTTCCTCTTCAACCTTTCTGTTTACAATCTGTAAACCTCAACAATCTGTTTACAATCAGTTCTTTGGATTCTCACACCTTCAACCAACTCCTCAACCAAAGCCATCTTCACCTAAAAAATCAAAATTCAAAGTCAAGATCTCAGAACCAAAGTCAAAGTCCACTTCATCTTTATCTGTTCCTCCGGTACCACCAGAGGATTCACCAAAAGCCACTCCTGAACCTCCCAAAAAAGACAAAGGCCCAATGGATCAGTATCATTATCATACTGTCCAAAACACATCTTCTGACTCCTCTGAGCCAGAAATAGTCTATGAGTCAAACCGATCAAAGTCCAACCCGTTTTCCTCTTCCTCACCCACAAACTTAGTCGGTACCTCCACTGACTCTGAATCCGAATATGCTGACATTACAATCATATTAATGACCACCAAAACTGAAAATCCAAGCACTTCAACTGCCACACCTATTGTTGAAGACAGTTCTTCTAATGCTGAAAATAAAGCATCTCCAACAGAATTAGAGCCATCAATGCCTCCACCAGTTCCTGATCACTCAAAAAAACCATCTTCAGCATCTTGGTTCACATTTGATGACATTCCCCGTCATAAATGGCCTGCTCGACTTCAAGAATTTGCCTCATGGATTGACCTCCAAGGAACCAAACCAAATGCTCAACCTCAAGTTGTTCTCCATGAATTCATGGCCCAATCAACGAGTTCTTTACGTGATTGGTTAGAAAGCTTGGGAGAATACCGTCAGCTCCAATTCACGTAATCCCCAATTGGCACATCACTCAATATCATCCATGAACAATTCATCGGAGAAAAAACTGCCTCCACTGATGGAAACAAAAAAGAGTATCATTAGATGAAATGCTGCTTGCTCAAAAGACACCTTTTGGAATCTCATTACAAAAGGATGAGTATTCTATTTTATAAGCTGAATGGGTTCAACGAGCCATCTCTCAAACATGTTTTCATAGCCTCTCTTCCTTCTGAGTTACAACTTAATCTTCAAAGGAAACTCATAGCCACTAATCTCAGCAAGCTGATATCTCTCTGGGAAAGATTTTCCAAATGGCAATGTTGTGTCTCGACAAGATCTGTGAGCAAAAAGAATTTTTCAAAGATCTCATGGAAGACAAAAAAATCATTTTCTGAAGCCTGTAAATAACCCTATCTCAGGATAGAGTGCAAAGATGAAAAGAAGTGTATCTATCTAACCAGAAAGAAGAAACATTTCTAGAAATACTTCCATAGAAAATCATCCTCTAAAAAACCTCTCCGATATTTCAGAAAAAAAGATGCTTCCTAGTATAGAAAGAAAAAGCACAACCGTTGTTTCATCTGCAAGAAACGCGGTCACTTTGCTCGAAACTGTCCTCACAAATCTGCCAAAGTTGTTCGTCTCATACAGCATCTTCAACATTTTCCCTGTTATCTGAGAATAAAGACGTTGAATCAAATTTTTCAGAACAGTCAGAACAAGATGATCAGACTGCTTTCATTATCGCAAAATCTTCTGATTATGATGATATTTCAGTCATTTCTACAGTTCAAACTGTCAACCATGTTTCAACCATTCCTAGACCTTCTCTAAAAATGTCAATCCTTCCTTCCAAATTTCATAAACTTGTTCCTGTCATCGGGTTTATTGACATTGGTGTAGATACCAGTATGATTGATCCTTCTGTCATTCCCTCTGATTGTTGGGAAAAACACTTGAAACTTTTCCGAGCAGTTAATGGAGAAACTTTTGAAACCACTTTGATTACAAAAAAACCCATTGGTATTCAATTCTTTCCGAATTGTATAATTTGGAAAAAGATTGTAGCATCCAACCTCCCTGATAAAGATTTACTCATAGGTTTTGACATTCTTCATTTGGTTAAAAACCTATTCCTCACCAGTTCTGGAGTTTGCTACAAGCAAATGTTCTTGCCTTATACAGATACATTACGTCTGTATACACTTTCCGAAACACTATCTCGATACAGTCATATTTCACAGAAGTTCCTAGAGTTTTGTCCAGAAAACCATTCACAGTTCCATCATCATTCACCTCTTTGGAAGAATGATCAATTCTTCATTCACTTTCCTTTCAAGCTTAACGAAGACATAAACCCAACAAAAGCATCACTCCCGGGTATGTCTCCTTCCGACCTCCTACTCGCTAAACAAGAATGTTCTCAGTTGCTTCAGCAAGGTCTTATTGAACCGACTGATTCATATTAGCCTTGTCAAGCCTTCTATGTTGAAAAATGATCTGAATTACCAACCATTTAATTCTTTCCTTAAAGATGATAAGTTCCCCCTTCCAAAAATCCAGACCTTGTTTGTCCATCTTCATGGGGCTTGTATCTTCTCTAAGTTTGATCTAAAAGCTAGTTTTTGGCAACTTGGTATTTCACCGGTTGACTGTCACAAAACTGCCTTCTGCATCCCTGATGCCCATTATCAGTGGACTCTTATGCCTTTTGGTCTTAAGGTTGCCCCTTCATTATTTTAAAAGGCCATAACAAAAATCTTCAGTCCTGTCCTTCATCATGCTCTGGTATACATTGAAGATATCTTATTATTTTCCTCTGACCATGAGAGCCACCAGAAGCTCCTTTTGGATTTCTTTCATATTGTGCAGGAACACGGAATCATGCTTTCTGAAAAGAAAAGCAGCATAGCAAATGAATCAATTGACTTTCTTGGCATGGTGATTAAAGATGCCCATTATCAACTGAATTATTAAAGTTTTCGGACACACATCTCAACAAAAAGCAGATCCAATAATTCCTCGAGATTGTTAATTATGTCTGTGATTTCATCCCTAAAGTTGCAATCCACACAAGCCAGTTGTCCCGCATGCTAAAAAAATAGTGCCCTCCATGGGGACCAGCACAAACAGAAACTATCCAACAACTAAAGGTGATAGCCCAATCACCTCCTCCTCTCCGAATCCCCACAACTGGACAACGCATTCTACAAGCCGATGCCAGTGATGATTACTGGAGTGCCACCCTTCTTAAAGAGATAAATGGTGTACGTCACTTCTGTGCACATGCAAGCGGACAATTCAAAGAATCTAAAAAGAATTACCATGTGATCTACAAAGAGATTTTGGCAGTCAAGTGGGAAAAAAAGAGCTATCCATGTTGATAAGAAATTTGTGGCTGATGAGATGAAATTTGAATTTTTTATACTCTTTTAGAAGTGGTCTTTTTGTGAAGATGAGGGTTCTAATGCTTCTAGTGAGAGAAGTTTTTTGTTTGTAGAGGTTGTAGGGACTCATGATAGGAAATTGTGATTCATTGATTTGGGCAGATTCGGGAATATAAGAATATTCAACAAGGTTTTCAATTTTAGAGGCTACATGTTTTTGACATGATCTTGGAAGAGAGAGACTGGAGGAAAGAGAAATATGGGATGAAGACGATGAATGTGTTGAGGCAGAAGATGAAGTTGTTTCCATGATTAGGTAATCTTCTTCTAGGAAATCAAATAAGATTATTTGGAATTCCTAATGATACCACCACTGCGTGAAGTGTGGCTCTGATAACAGTGGGTAATTGTACGTGGCGTTGTTACACCAAATCTATAACAGAACGAAGTTTGTCCTTAAGGACAATAGCCCACAAGTTCTGGTTTCAGCCGATATACACTTATCCATCAAATACCAAATCCGAAAATCATATTTGAAAACAGTTTTTCACGATATCACCCGAACACACGGCACTCATGGTCTCAAAGAGGGTGAACGTTGTGAGAAAACACTTTCATTTTATAAAAATCGGTTTTCGAGGATAAAACAAGACCTTTCTGATGCACAGGATCCTTAGGCTTAAGGCAAGTGCAGAGCATACTCAGTATAGAAAATTAGAGGCGAGCGTATCATTATTAACCCAAATAATTCCTTTGAGCCCTAGAAGAGAGAAAAGATTTAGAGAAACATGATGTAAGGAAACGGAAATGTTTGTTTCTGATTAACTCGTGCCTACAACAGAAGCATAAGGTGCCTTATATAGAAAGTCATCAACGCCATGACCCCTTGAATGATTAGAATCAACAAATAGGCACATGCTGTTAGAAAAGTAAAGCACACCGACTAAGACTTTTACGTAAGACAAAGGAAAACAGAAAGTAAAGCACACCGACTAAGACTTTTTACACAAACATTCAAAGCATACGGTAGACACATGGGCTTATTGCATTAAAAGCAATGTGATGGTGACACATCTCCTGTCGCTTTCTCATATTGGCGCTTGTGCCGACATATCTGTCCCAGGTCGAGATACGCCTCAGCTTGCTGATATTTGTCTTCATCAGCGTCAGTCATGTGCGGTGATGTAGATGCAGCAGGAGAGTCTGGGTTGGTGACGGTATAAAGAGGATTTTCAGTATAGAGAAGGGACTGAAAATCTTCCCATGGGTCCTGAGCGTCTTGGAGTAAGACGTTGGTGTAATCAGGGCGTTGTTCCATGACAAGAATTCCTTGAGGACTTGAACTTGAACTCGGAGTACAGCCTTGTGTTTTTGGAATTATTTCAAGGGGGTGAGATGGTCCAATAAAGGTGTGGTGAATGTTTGTGGCAGGTGGAGTAACATTGTTAAGTTCTATGAGGTAGGCTTTGAGAACGGAGGTGACCGATGTATCATGGATGAGGGTATAAGGATGAGGGTAAGTTCTCCATTCATATGTCATGTCTTGTGTCCAGTAGTCTCTTGTTTCTTGGTATTGGAAGTAGGGCATGTGGATGATGAAAACTGTAGCCCACATGTTAGCTTCATGTTCTGGCATTCTGTCTAATCCGTGAAAGGTACACATATTCTGGAGTTGTTTACGCCACCATGTGAGGGGGGAATACCATTCGAGGAGAGTCCATAGAAGGTTGGGTGAGAACTCAGGAGTGGTCAGGTGAGTCAGGACTGGTTTGATGGGGAAAACTAGCTTCGTAACATACAAGGTGGTGAGTCACCACATGTACCAAAGCTTATCTTCACAGATGAACAGAGAGGAGAGAGTGAGACTGGTGAGGAATAGGTGTTCCATGCAAAGGTTAGGAAAACGGTCAGGTTTTTTGGTCTGAACATTAAAGAAATACCTGTAAAGGAACTTTTTTGCAAAATCTTGCAGCTGGTAAGCCGATTGGAAAGAGATGTTCATGGGGAAGTTTCTCTGGTTGAGAGCTTTGAAAGAAAGTTGGCGATGCATGGCTATTACTGGAATCATATGGATTGAGGAAATGAGTGAGGGTTTATTTATAGTTGGACGTGTGAGGAAGTCTGGAATGAGGTTTTGGTTGCCTTTTATATGTTGAACAGTGAAATCATATTGAGCAAACCAGTTTTTGAGATTGAGCAGTTGCTTGTCAGGGAGCAACTTGTTTTTGAAGTCAAAGATTCAGGGAAAAGAAGAGTTATCCATGTTGATAAGAAATTTGTGGCTGATGAGATGAAATTCGAATTTTTTAATTCCATACTTGACTGCCAAAATCTCTTTGTAGATCACATGGTAGTTCTTTTCAGAGTCTTTGAATTGTCCGCTTGGATGTGCACAGAAATGCCACACGCCATTGATTTCTTCGAGAAGAATGGCGCTCCAGTAATCATCGCTGGCATCAGTCTGGAGATGTGGGAATTCAAAGCGGAGGAGGTGACTGGGCTATCACCTTTAGCTGCTTGACAGCTTCTGTCTGTGTTGGACCCCATGGAGGGCACTATTTTTTTAGCATGCGCGACACACATCACCACTCCTGAGTTCTCATCAGATCTTCTCTGGACTCTCCTTGAATGGTATTCACCACTCACATGGTGGCGAAAACAACTCAAAAATCTGTGTACTTTTCACGGATTAGACAGAATGGTAGAACAAGAAGCCAATATGTTCACTACAGCCTTCATCGTTCATAGACCTTACTTCCAGCACCCAGAAACAAAAGACTTTAGACACAAGATATGGCTTATGAATGGAAAACTTATCCCCATCCTTATACTCTCATCCATGATACATCTATTACCACTGTTTTCAAATCATACCTCATGGAACTCAACAATGTTCAGTCACCTGCTACAAACATCCACCACAGCTCTGTTGGACCATCACACACCTTGGAAATTGTCCCAAAGACACAGACTTATACTCCAGGTTCCAGTTCAAGTCCTCAAGGAATCCTTGTCATGGAACAACATCTTGACTGAATTAACGTCTTATTCCAAGACGCTCAAGATCCATGGGAAGATTTTCAGTCTCTTCTCCATACTGAAAATCCCCATTACACTGTCACAGACCCAGACCATCCTGCTACATCAGCCCCAAAAGAGATGACTAATGCTAATGAAAGAGCCTATCTACAAGTTGAAGCTTATCTTGATCACACATAGATCCGTCGTGCCAAACGCCAATATGAGAAAGAAACTAGCGATGTGTCTCCATCACACTACCCATCCACTCCATGATTGCAAACACGCATTGGAATCTTTAGCTTTTGCTTTTCTAAAGTTTGCTTTAATAATTAGACAAGGGTCCTGTCTTGTTTAAAGTGTGTTTTCTACTTTTCTTTTTTATTGTTGGCGTGGTGTGCTTTAATCATTTTACTTTTGTAAAAGATAAGGGTCCCACCTTATCTCTCCTTCCTCGAGATCTCTATATAAGGATCTCTCTATCCCTTTGTCAGGGAGGAGTTAAATTGAAATCAAATTCAAGTTTTCTTCACATCATGTTTCTCTAAACCTTTTTCTCTCTTATAGGAATCAAAGAAATTATTTGGGGTTAATAATGATACGCTCACTTCTAATTTTCTAAACTGAGTATGCTCTGCACTTGCCTTAAGCCTAAGGATCTTGTGCATCAGAAAGGTCATGTTTTATCCTCCAAAACCAATTTTTGTAACATGAAATTATTTTCTCACAACGTTCACCCTCTTTAAAGGCCAAGAGTGTCGTGTTTTCAGGTGGTATCGTGAAAAACTGTTTTAAAATATGATTTTCGGATTTGGTATTTGATGGATAAGGGTATATCAGCTGGAAACCAGAACTTGCGGGCTATTGGCCCTAAGAACAGACTTTGTTCTGTTATAGATCTGGTGTTAAGAAAAAGCCTAAGCAAACAAAAGCCAAGGCAAGAAAAGTACATTAAACCATGAGAAAACTAATGCCCAACAAGGCAAACAAAGGCTAAGGGAAAACTAAGGCAAACAAAAGCCAAAGCCACAAAAGCTAGCCAAACTAGAAAAAAAGCCAATACCCAACAAGGTGAACAAAGGCTAAAAGAAGACCGAGGAAAATAAAAGCTAAGGAAAAACCAAGGCAAAGGCTAACCAAGGAAAACAAAAGCCAAAAGCCAATAAGAGAAATAAAAAATAAGGAAGGCCAATTCTATCCAACGCAAGACGAAAATGAGTAATTAAAACAAACCATAAAATACCAACTCACTAAAATTCCACAATACAAATAAAGATTTTCATATACCACTCTTAAACGAGCTGGAATGCCTAGAGAAAATTTGCATTTCCCCTTAGAACTTTGGTTTAAAAATAAAAAAGTGGAAGAAACTCCTCTTGGAACTCATTTCAGAAGGAAAATTCAATGGATTGGATTTCACTGGTTTAAAGAACAATCCATAATTCATCCAGGATCTTCAGTGCAGGAAAAAGCTCAAAGAATGACTATTATTTCATCTTGGAACTTTGGTTTAGAGGAAGAATTCAAAGAACTAACATTTCATCTTAGAACTTCAATTCAAAGGAAATAGATCACTTTTCCCTAAGTCAAATAAAAGAAAAGTTCATTGACACATTCCTCCCGAAGTATATTCAAACACCTAAGGCATAATTCCTTCAGAAAGGCCACGTGGGCAGTCGAACAAAAGTCAGAACTTCTTATTCCAAACCAAAGCATTTTCTAAGGAAAATACACTCACATGGGGAGTAATGTAAGTGCCACATTTCATAGGCACCGCATTACGCCACAAGTACACTCTTTTAGGTAAAAAAGTTTTATTCTGGAGGAAACAACCCCTAATCTATTCCAAGGGAATGACACCCAAGGTAAAATCCCTTAGGCACTTATGAAAACAAGAATATGAGGAAACCTAATTCTAATTCCTAATTCCATGGTCTAAAGAAATCACGCACAAAGCCATAAGAGTAGGGAAATATATAGGAATAGATTAAATATGGTTGTTTCTCTATAGTCAAAATCACATCCATGTGTACAATAATGATGGATGACACGTGTCATTAAGAAGAGAGCTCAAGGCAAAACCCTAAATCCATGTCATCCATCATCTATAAATAGAGGCCACCTCTATGAGAAAGGGGGCCTTGGCCTTGGAGAAAATATTGTTCATTACTTAAAGAGAGAAACTCATTTTCTCCATATTACTTCTTTCTTTAATCTTGATCAAACACTAACTTGGGTCTTAGAGTACCTTTTTTAGGTAATATGCTCTGCACTTGCCTTTCATAAGGATCATGTGCATCAGAAAACTTTTAAAGATTTTTATCTGGTTTGGTACCCTATTTTAAGACAAAAATGAATATGGGTTTTTGTGAGATGCGTAGACATGAATGCTTATGCATGTGAATGCTCATTGGTGCGGTGCATGAGTGCTTTGGAACTAGGGGATAGCTTATACATTTTGTGATCAATTATTTGAGTACATGAGTTGTATATCATCAAATATATCAATACTTTCAAGAGCTGTTTGAAGAAATCATCTCAATTAATGAATTACAACTTGTGGAAGAGCGTTCCCCTTAATGATTTTTTTTCATAAATTTGTTACAAACGATTGTTCTAATTGTAAGCTAAAAATGAATATACCTCATTTGTAAGCTATCAATCTAAGTAAGCATTAGTCTAGAAATTGATTCAAATTAGTTTAGGTTTTTCGCTAAGAGACATTTGTCATGGCATTATATGCTATGGAATCTGTTCGAAAATTCTTTATTAGAGTCTCCTTTGGATCACTTGAATTCCATTTTATAGGCATTCTTAGAACTTTGTTCTTTATCACTATTAGTTCCTTGTGTGGCATCTTGACTTTGTCCCACGTGGGTTCCAACCCTTTCCTTTGGTAGGCTAGTCTACCTCTCCTCCTTTTTTTTGTTTTTATGGGACTACTCTTTTGATTTTTATTCAAAGGCTAGTAGTTTGGCCTTTAATTTTTCGTTTTCCCTTTTTATCCCCTCCATTTTTTAGAGGATTTGTGTATAGTTTGCACATTTCACTCCTCAACGAGTTTTTTCAAATTATCATGTTTTGGGTACTCTTCAATAGGTATTCTACTTTATGAAACAATAGGAAAATTATTTTTGGTATGCTTAACTATCGGCTGCTGTTTTTACCTCATGCATTTAAGTTTGTTTTCCCTTTATTAGCCTCTTATTCTGTGTAATATGAATAAAATTCAAAACCGGCTATCCTAAAAGGAGGTAAGTAGTTTTATTATTATTTACAAATATCCACTCTTTCTTCCCGGTTAGCACTTGTGATCTAATGATAAAAGGAATCATGGAATTTGTTAGGGTGATCTTAGACCTGGGAGGTGAAAGCAAGTATAAAGGAGAAAAATAAGCATTAATAAATAACAAGGAGCATTTAACATGATTATAGGCTTACAAAGAATTGAAAAGTAAATTGCTTTAATTTAAATAATAAATGCAAAACCATAATTGTTAGACTCTTTTAACCCCTTTTTACCTTATTGGTTGTCATTTGTGCTATTAAACCCAAAATTCAAAGTCTTATGTGATGAGAACCATCAAGGGAATACCATTAAAACTTCAAGTGATCCTTTGCACATTCATGGAGGCCCAATTACAAGAGCAAGAGCCAAAAAGATGGAAGCTGCTTTAAATGGATTAATTGAGAAAATATGGATTGAAAATACAATTCAAGATGCAAGACATCATGAATTGGGCTTGAAGAGAAGACAAGGCATTGTGGGCATTATTCAAGTTATTAGGCAGCCAAATACACAATTTGTATCAAATGCAGAAAGGTTAAATTCGGAATAAAAACTGTATTGATTGAGCCAGAAGTAATGCGTAAGCTATATACCGTTGGAAAGATAATTAAGTTAGGTTTTAATAAATTTTACAGAGCTAGATTTGGAGTTCTTTAGAAGGAGTTATGACCAATTCATTACAGCTTGTTCAGACTTGGGATTTTCAACGACTCCTTTGTTTTTCAACTTCATTTGTTTGTCAATGTGTAAGGTAAGTCTACCATCAATGATGGTGGGCAAACATTAAGTTTGTCAATGATAACATTAATTATAGTAGGCTAGTATTAAGTTTGTCAAAGATAGCATTAATTGTGGTGGGTTGGTGAATACTTTTGAAGCATCCTTTGACAAACCTACTTGGAGGGTTGTTCCAATGTTTCCATTTGTATTTTTAGGATCTTGGATTTCTTTTAGCCTATTTAAATTCAGCAACCTTGTATGTAAGATTAATATTATTTGAATTTGAAAGATTATTCTTTCTTTGGTTCTTTTGAGAACTAGGGAACTTATCAAGAATTTGCATTCTTGTGGCGTTCTAAATTTAGACTTATCACTCACCTTCTCATCAATTTCTTGAGTGTGGCGTCAAAATCATTCTCTATACCTTTGGTTCATGTTTTCTTAAGCATTGGGTCAAGGTTTTGTTTGTCATAAATCTGTTTAGAACTTTCTTGGGAAGTTGAAACTACAAATTAAGTGTGGGTTTCAAAGTTTCATTGTGGGATTTGCATCATTTGGTATCAGAGCTAGTTTCTAATCAGGTTTGAATGTCTTATTTATTTTCATTGTCAAAAAGAAAAAGAAAAAAAGAGAAAAACGTAAAAAAAAAAAATTACAAAAGGATTCAAGTATTTCTACTTTCATCGAATTGAATTTTAGTTATCAATTGTGTTGCTTGACATAGTTTACACACATATCAATTGTGTTACTTTGCTTGCTTGCTTTCCTTTCTTCAATTTCCTTTTCATTCTTTGTGTCCTCTTAATTTCTTTTCTTTGTTAGTGTGCTGGATTGTCATATTTAGTGTGCCACTTGGGTTTTTTTTTTCTTGATTTTGTTTATTTAGTTTAATAAAGAACTGAAAGAGAGAATTAAGTGTGGTAAAAGGAAAAAGTTTGTGAGATAATTAGAGCGTAAAAGCCAATTTGTGTGTTAAACACGAGAGTTAAATGACATCAAATTGAGTGAAACACGTGAGAGAGTGTTGTGAGGTCTTTTTGCTAACATTCTTTTCAGATCACAAATATGTCAAAAGATCAAGAAGCTATAGACCAATCAATCATGCTCAAAGCCATGCAACAACAATTTGAGCACATGAATCTGATGTTTGGAGAGATCCGTGACAAATTGGAGAGGCAAGACACTGCCATAGCCAATCTACAAAGGGGGCAACAACCAATAGCTCCTAATGTAAGAGGTAATCAAGGGCGTGCTGTCATGGGAGAAGAAGATGGCGATGACATAGATGATTTTGATGACCAGGCCACCGTTGACATACCTGGAAGAGATAATAGAAGGGCAAGACATATAGATCGTGATTTGGGGAGTATCAAACTGAAAATTCCTTCTTTTCAAGGTAAAAATGATCCAGACGCTTATTTGGAGTGGGAAAAAAAGGTGGAGCTAGTATTCGATTGCCACAACTACTCTGAGGAGAAAAGGGTAAACCTAGCTGTTGTTGAATTTACTAATTATGCTATTATTTGGTGGGATCAACTTGTTTTGAGTAGGAGACGAAATCGTGAAAGGCCTATAAACACTTGGGAGGAGATGAAGGCCATCATGAGGAGGAGATTTCTTCCTAGTCATTATTATAGGGAGCTCCACCAAAGGCTTCAAAGTCTTATACAAGGTTCTAGAAGTGTGGAAGATTACCACAAGCAGATGGAAATAATCATGATTCGAGCCAACATTGAAAAAGAACGAGAGGCCACTATGGCAAGATTTTTACATGGTTTAAATCAAGATATTGCTAATGTGGTTGACTTGTAGCACTATGTTGAGTTGGAAGACATGGTTCACATGGCCATGAAAGTGGAACGACAACTAAAAAAGAAAGGTTCCACTAGAACCAATTTGGGTTCATCTTCCTCATGGAAGTCAAAATGGAGCAAAGATGAAAAGGTTGTTTCAAAGCCTAAGATTGAGTCAATCAAGGATCATAAAGAGGGAGGCAACCAAAGCAAAGGTAAATCTGATTCTCAGCACTCTAGAAATAGAGATATTAAGTGTTTTAAATGTTTAGGGACAGGTCATATTGAATGTTGGAATTCAATCAAAAGAGTAGGAATATAGAACTAAAAAGTGGTGGGAACAAGAGTTGAAGAAATTAACCCAAAAGTTGAAATAATTTACCAAGAATTTAATAAATTCAAATGGAAAGTAGGGATCTAAAAACTAGACTTGATATATTTACCCAAAATGTTGGAATTCAATAAAAATAGTAGAAATATAGAACTAAAAAGTGGTGGAAAAATAAATCGAAAAAATTTACCAAAAACTAGATAAAGTGTAACAGATTGTAGAGATATAAAAATAAACTTGAAATATCCACCTAAAAAGCTGGAAGTTATTGAAATGAGTAGAAATATATAACCAAAAACTAGTGAGAAAATGAGTTGGAATAACGTACCAAAATTTTGATAAATCATCAAGAAAAATAGGGATTTGAAAAGTAAACTTGAAACACGTATTATAAATATTGGAATGTGACAAAATAAGTAGGAATATAATTATTTTGTGACATATTTATAGTTTTTTATATTTTTTTGTACTATTTGTAAATTTAAAATCATCACAAGTTTTTTCCTCATTTAATTACAATTTTATCTTTTTTTTTAATTTTTAATAATTTTGTTCACATTAAAAACAAATAAAAATGTAATTTTTATTTTATTAACCGGTTAAAAACCGGTTGTACCGGTTGCATGCCAACGCTGTATGAGCGCTGCATGGTAGGTTGGCTCTTAATTCAATTTAGTGGCTTTCCTTTTTTCCTTGTAACAATTGAGATCAAGAATCTTAAAGATAGACAAAGATGACAACATAGGCGATAACGTAGGCGAAGATGATTTTAAAGGTCATACCCGTTCCTAACTTGCTAATAATATTGATTTAAATTTCTTCCTTCATATAGGACATTACTTTGACAGACGAAGATGATGATGAAAATGGAGATGGACGTTGAGGCAAGCGATTCAAAGAAAGAAGAAGCCATTTTAGTGAATGATTGAACATAATCAAAATATTATCATATCATTCTGTGTATATATCGTGAGATACTTTTTCTATAAAAGATAATATAAAATTAATATTTTTTGTACTTTGAATGGTGGATATGATTTCTATGAATTTTTTAAATTAACTGAGCTACCTTGAGTGTTCTTCATGATCACTATTTTGTTGGTTATGTAACATTTATAATAGAGATACTTCAAAAAAAAAAAAAAGTATATGAAATAGTAATACTGAATAAATTTAAACCGCCACTTAGTGAAAAAAAATAAAAAGAAAGAAAAGAACCATATTTCCCACGGCGTATATTGCGTTTTGAGGGCAACTTACAATTGGAGTATTAATCAATTGCTTTATGCTATTTTATTTAATGCCATTTCCAATAATAGAATTTTCTTCGAACGGCTCGTCGGAAATTCTGCATAAAACTTAATACGATACGCATAAGTCTCTCGGAAAAGAATTTTTCCGAGGACAAATAATCTCAGAAATAATTGTTTTTTCTTGTAGTGTACAGGAAGGTTTATTGAATTATTATTACATTGCTGTGGACAATAATACCTGAAGAAGAAAATCAAAATGAAGGGTCCACCTACGGTACCACAGTGGTATGGTACCACTGTGGTACCATAGGCCTCCCCCAAAAGGAATAATGAATACTTTTTATTAATTATTTCATTTTCAAGATGGAATTATATAAAAATTTCATTTTCTTATAATTCAAAGTAGCTAAGAGGCAGAAGAATGGTAGAAAAATATTATCATCTAAAGATGCCTGAACTGGTACTTTGGGGGCGATTGATGGAGGAAACTACAGAAACAACAGCCGTGCAGGCAAAAGCTCCAAGCAGAAGACCATTGGCGATATAAGCTTTGTCAAAGAATTTCTCAATGGCAGACCTCGCCTCTTCCGCCTGGGGAATACCCGCCCCTATAAGGCTCTCAATAAAAAAATTGACAACTTTTTTGAACTCAAAGGTAACTGCAAAACCGGCACCAACGCCAGATGCCAGAAGGAAGCTAATAACGTGAATGAAAAAGAAAAATGCAAAAAAATTGATATGCGTAATGTCTAAAATATTGGTAAGTAATAACTAATGATAATAGAAGAATTCTAGGAGCAGACCTTGTCACCATAGAAGTCAAACTCTGGCAAGAATTGACCAATAATCAACGTCTTTTCAGTGCTCACTAAGTATAAAGTGAAAGGCAACTGCAACAACGAATAGGCTTGCTCCAATCACGGCAGTTGAAAAAACATATCTTCATTTATCATTAAAGGTTATAATTAAGTAACGGATTAAAAGAAAATTCATTTTAGGTACAGATGCCTGCCTTTTATAAATTGTAAAAATTCTTTATAAAGTATGAATATCCGCATCTAACAATGACTTATTACAAAAATATATTAAAAACTAATACCTGACCTGTATGCGAAGACATCCTTGAATGCACTTTTGGAACCATCTTCATTCTTGAAAGTGTCGGTAAGAAATACAGCAATACAGGTAGCTGAAAGTAAGATAGTGAGAATCCTCATACAAGGGCTGAGATTCCCATAGCTTTGCATGCCATATTCTCATAACCATCATTTATACAAAGGATGTTTGCTTGCCAGATCTCGATTATGTCAGCTGATTTTGGCAGGACTCTTGTTCTCTAGAGCAAGAGCATTTGTCCAGCCGGACAGTAGTTGTATAATGGAATTAGGTATTCTGTTATAATATCCCTTGAACTTTTAAATTAAAAGTCTTTTAAATTGGTTCTGGCCGGAAGGCGAATAATTATAGACTTTTCAAAAAACATCCCGATGATTCCATTGTGTATATGATCAATTTGACAAATTTCAGAATTATTACTATTCTATCACCAATTCACCAAGGAGAAAATCAAGAACTCCTCAGTTTAAAATTATGAATATTAGGCGTAATAGAACTTTTTTTTTTATATGTATATAATTTCTCTACAGGAAAGCCCTACTTTTACAATATTCCAGTACATCAAAGGAAAGAATTGAGGCACAATATAAAAATAATAAGATATGTTTAGTTTATGTGTAATTTGGTGTTTCCAAAATTCCAAAGTTTACATCGTTTATTAGGTACAGATCTCACATTATAAATCATTTTCACCCATGCAAATTCAGTTTTGATGCTCAAGAAGAAAAGTCATGGTTCTTGCGCCAATTTCTAAGAATTAGCCATTCAATTTTCAAAATTCATTTACAAAGCGAATTTAGTTTGCAGCGAAGTGCTACATCAGGCTAACATTGTCACACTGGAAACATTCATCACACTCAAACGCCACCTGAAGAGCTCCAATAGTCCCGCTTGAGAAGTGCGAACATTCAAAATACGACCTGAGATTCCCAGATTCCTCACTCATCATCTGATGGCAACCTATATGTTCGAGTAATACGAATCTGAAGCAAAAGCAACAATGGTAAAAATGGAAAACCATTATGCATGTCAAAAATACAATTTTGTCAAATGCTGTTGATTTGCAATCCACGAGGACAATCACCCAAAACATAAATGAAAAAAGAAAAAGAGAAAAAAAAACTAACATAAACCTCTGAAATCAGATTACAAAAGATCATCAGAACTGCCAGACACTGTATAGACCAGACAAGAACTAAGAAAAAATTCAAGCCATTCAATGGCTATGCTCACTAATTGGGATCTCCAGTAGAGGAAACCTAAATGCAAAATCATGAATGCACTAAATAACATTTCTTCAAAATGAAAAAGTAAAATCAGTGCAGTCATAGACAAGGTATAAGAAAGTATACAAAAGATAAATAAACTTAAAAATATATACAAAATACCTATGACTGAACACCTAAATGTATCCCTCCCTATCTAAACAAGAATGATATGAAAACACTTTTACCTGAGCAAATGCATAAATGGCTCGCAATATTCTAGCATAGTCAGTTCCAAGCATTTGAATAACAACGTCTGCCAGAAATGTTCCCCAAAGCCTGCACAAGATACCAATATATATATAAAAGTATTTGAATAGGGAATTCCCTAGAAAGGCCACAACGAAACACAGTGGGAGCAAGAAACACTACAAAACGTTTACAGTTAATAAGCTTGACGCAAACATTTGCCCAAGAATGGAGCAAAACTTTTTAGGAATTAAATCTGACAGCAATCAAGAAATTGAGAATTGATCTCAAAAGATAATAATAAAAAAAAAATGCTGCTATAAGTGTGTCCTCTATGATGTGTATACGGCAGTGTCTTGCGGCTCCCAGATTATTGCCACCACACAAGGCTGCTGCCATGTCGATTGGCTGAGTGCTGCTGGTTCGTGGCGTCCCACTTTCACAGTGAATGGAGAAGAGGAAGAAAGAAGGTAAAAAAAGGGTGAAAAGAAGAAGAGAAAAAAAATAAAAATAAGAGATTATTTATTTACTTTTACTCTTTTACCATTTTATCCATTAACAGAGAATTCAAACATGACGTCGGTTGTTTGCCTATTTGCAAATCAGCAAGGTGCAAATTAACATGCGCTATTTATTATGATGGACAAAATTAAGCTAAAAGCTATCGCTTAGGTACAAACAATACAAAATATTATAAAGGAGTGCGGTATGATGTACAAGACAAAGAATGCATTGAAAGACTCGTTACTAATAAGTAAATATAAATAGAAGGCACATTTTGCATTCTCAAAATAATAATAATAATAATAAAAAAAAAAAAAAAGTCATGCGTTGCATTGATGACCAAAGCGGCCTTGCTGACAACAGGCACATGGTTAACAGTTTCAACAACCATGCTCAGGAAGATAAGGTTGCATGCATGCCCTCTTTTTTCTGCATGTGCGATGTGAAAAAGTAGTCTAGGTCAGTCTAAGCCTTTATGATGGCCACTGGAAAAATGGCAAATGGATCAAAATTCTTATAAGGCACCTCCTTCAACTCTCATTATCGTTTTTCATAACGTAGAATTTCTCTTTCTTACTTTAGAGCTTCTCATTTGAAAGCTCCATCTATTTTGGCAAATAAAAATCTTTCTTAACTAAATTGACTTGAGCATTGGTCAATTAATGTCAGTAACTGCCCATTGTCTAGGAAGTCACTGTTATTTTCAGCCTTGCAAGTTTGTCAGAGTAGCTTCCTAGAAAGTCACTATACCAATCTGAGGAGGCCACTTTGCTTCTCAGAGAAAGACACTTTGGATCCTTTCGAGAAGGCACCTTTCAAACACTATAAAAGAGGTTCATAGCCCTACACCTTAAACTTTGTTCATTCGTAACAAGTCTTGCAAATTAAACAAGAATTTGCGTTTATTCCTCACCAACAAACAGATCACATAAAAAGTTGAAAGACCAAATGAACATCATGGCCTGCAACAGTGTAACTGTTTACAAATAGGCATAATTGCATACTCACATTTTTATAGTCTCTTGGAATCAACTTTCTTTATTCAGGGACTTTTAAAAGCTTACCAACTTTAGTTACCACTTCATTATGATCTGCATGGAACTCTCATTTTTTCTTCTTGGCATAGCAAACTAGCACAATATTCATCTCTTCATACCAAAATTATGGCACAAACCATTTTTTTGTTTGGTAATAATGAAAATTCTATTAAAAGAAAAGAGATCAGTCAGTCCACTATATGATGACCAGCTTGAAAGTAAAATGTAAAGACGTGCAGAAAATGTCGTAAGCTAAAAACAACCAAGCCATCTTTACCCACCTGGCTGTCATAAACAGAACTTGTTCTGACATGTACATCCTAACCCAAAACCACCTAATTCAGATGAATTCCATTTTAATTGACCACCAGATTTGCTCCTGGGCAAATGGGTGTTCCTTCAAGAAAAACAATTTGTTTGGTGAGAATAGGTTCCTGCTCTGACAACTCAATTTCTGAATGTCTCCCTCTCTTTAATACCCTAGAAAAGAGGATGGTTATAGCTTACATCTTCCCTCATTGCTTCCAGTAAGGGATATCTATTTCTCCTCTACAACCAAAAGACATCACAACAAGACACGTCCATGAAACATTGTATCCTTGTTTGACTGGTTAATTATTAGTTTATTCAGGTTCAGATTTCACCCTCTTGCTATTTCTGATGTATCCTCCATCATTGCTTCAAGTAATGGGTATATATTTCTCCTCTACACCCAAAGATACTTCGACAAAAAGTTACCTTTATCTTTGTTTGTATTGTTCATTTTTAGCTTATTCTAGCTAATAACAAAGTTCTGAGAGCTTCTCACATGTGAACTAATTAAGAAATTTATATTGATCATAATTCTAAAAATTAATGTCTCATTGATACCTTTGTGGGACATAGGTCTGAAATAAGTCTGGACTACAGCTTCCTGTCTAATACATACAACAACAGTATTCCTCGTGAAATATTTTGAGTGAGAGCTGAGGGAAACAAAAAAGCAACCTATCTGAATTAAATAAACTAAACCAACAAAATACCACAATCACCCTGAAACTTCTCACCATCAAAATACCTCATAACTAAATGGATATTCTACCTATAATTTCTTACTTGGATTCTTGAAGAATCAAGATATCAGGACCCACCATAAGAATAATGAACTTTATTAAACTCCATTTCTTCCTATCACTGACTATCTCATCGTCCAGCAGAGTCTCCATAAAAACCCTACCCTCCCTTGATTGCACTTTACAGTGCTTCATCTACTTCCAGCAGAGTCTCCATAAAACTCTACCCTTCCTTGTCTGCACTCTACCATGCTTCATCTTCCAAAGACTTTAACAAGAAAAGCATTTTGGGAAGAAAAAAGTTTAATGGATCCTATGTGCACTATTATATCCATTTAGTTATGTACATGTAATCTCAGCATAACTGAATGAAGAATGTCTCCTAGAATTACTACTGTGAAAGAGTACTGATAACAAAGCTTGCGAAAAATCACTAAGGACATAAAATATATCTCTTTTGTCTTTAGTGATTTTGTGCAACTTTTTTCGCAAGTATCATTATCCATTATGAAATCACAAAACAAGATGCAGGAATGGTTGGAAGTTTATATGTAGTCAAGATGCAGGAACGGTTGGAAGTTTAAATGTAGTAAGCAAGAGAGTCAATACACTGGGCCAAGTAATGCCACCATATTCCTTAAACCAAGATATTTTGTTGCAGCACCAGCAAAGCCCTGTCCACAAACAAAAATGTTAAAACTAACACGAAAGCCGGAATAGGATACTAAACAAAGTTATTGTCCACTGGCATTAACGTAGGTATAACAGTAAATATTATTTAGAGGCTGTATTATGAATAATCAACTCTTTATTACCATTCTTATTTATATTTCTAAAATTCATTATTCTAAATATTCAACTGAAAAAATAGGTTCTGTGATGTACGCATCCAACTTAAATTAAGTCTTTAATAAATACTAATGTCCACTGTAGCATGTAATATTTAGAATCAAAACCATAGTGCCAAAGCATCAATTTTAAAGGACATCAAGAGCTAAAAGGCAGACAATAATCGATTTGATCTTCAACATCCCAAAATCAAGAGAGAGAAAAGAGAGATCTTTTACAGATTCACAACTATAAGATTAAAAGTTCCAAACATTCCATCAGTCTAATGTATAAACATTTAAATAAATTAAATCATGAATAATGATATTATTACCTGCTTTGCTGCAAGCAAGGCTGCTCTGGACTCCAAATTAATGGCAGCCAATTGTCCACCCTGAAAATGGTGAAAGCAGAGGACAGTTAAGTTTTACCTGCCACCATGCTTGTAAGTATTTTACAATAACACAGCCAAAATAGCAAAGTAATGTACAAAAGGATATCTACCATTATAGATATAATGGCAATTCACCACTAATTTGCATCATTAAGAAAATATGGTCAACTTAGCCAAAATATGTCTTCATTACATATCGTAGATCTTTAAATTTTGATAAACTACGGGTGTGTTTGGGAGTGAGGTGTTGTAGCTTTTAAGCTACAGCTGCTGTGGAGTAAAAGTTATAGCTGTGGAGTAGAAGTTGAGAAAAAAAATTTACGAAGCTGTCAAAGCCCAACTACAAGTGTTACCAAACACCTTAGTAGCTGGGCTTTGGCAGCCCAACTACCTCACCACACTTCCAAATGGGCTCTACATGTAGGCACAAGGGGGTTGGGAGAGTTCTTCCATTTGCAAAGAAAGTGAGCTTAGGGTCTCTCCAATCCATTGGTATCACTAGTTAAGGAAAAACATCAATTACCATGTGTCACTATGAGTTATATACTATCATATAATGCATGCAAAAGCCAACCTCACGGACATGTATATGTACCATATATACATTTATCACACATGTATGCAATATCATACATTTTTTTGCATTCAAGAACGTGCAAAGAGCATTGTTTAGGTTAAAGGAAAAAAATATAGAATAAAGTATGCACAACTCTACTTTATAAGTTACATGTTTTAAGAAATGAAACCCAAATTAAGTAGAAGGGAAATTTTCACAGGATTATCCATGTGTGCAACATTTTCTGCACGAACTTAGTTGATGTAAGAGAAACATAAAGTAAAATTGCAGCTTAAAATTACATAGATCGATGCCTACAATGAGGACCTTCAGAACACACAAATACAGTTGCTGAAATGTTAAATACTTCTCTAACAGTAAAAATCAAAATTAAGAATTCATTTCAGAGTGTGAGGCAACACCTTTTTGAGAACTTCCTTCTTTATTTGATAGTTGGCAGCCTCCAGAAAAAATTTCCCTGATAAATTCCTCATTAACTAATACAAGAAGAAAACTAGCTTAGAAATATGACAAATCAACCAAAGAAAAAGAAAATCAACAAACAACAATCAAACTGACAACAATTCTCCTACCAATTGATAAATTTTTACCAAAGTATATATACCACCACCCTAGAACAAAAGAAAAATGAAGAGATGAAAAAGATGAGAACAGGGATCAATAATTTATAATGAAGAAATTGGATATATCCTCAAATTTCAGTAACATAAATGAAGCAAATATACCTTCAACATCATTGACTTGAGCTCCACTGCCCCAGCATTAAAAGCAGCAAGAGCTTGCACCTTCCACTGACTGAGCCCAAGTTCTAGACTATTTTGAGCATCAGAAGCCTCAGAATTTTCCCATGAGCCCGGAAAAACACCAGATTCTTCACTAAACAAAAAGAACTTGTTTTAAATCATTAAAGTATAGTAAAAAAGGCTCCAAAAATGGGGGGAAAAAAAAGAAAAAGAAAATCTAGTCTGTTTTCACTAAAGCAAAACTCCTTTAATAAATTTAATTTTTCATAAGAAGCAAAGGATCCTTCAGTGAACATAGTACAATCAACATATAATAGCAAAACTGCAAAACTACTTCAGGAATATAACAGACATTACATAATATCAAACACATGCATCAATTGCCCGTGAATAGGCGAACATGATAGACGTGACTCATTTCCTTTGCACAAGCTCTACTACAATCAAGAAGCTAAACGGCACATCAACTTATATAACTAAATATACGTTAATGAACTTTCATCAATAGATGTCAGCTCAAAACTATTGGAATTCAATGAAAAGTTCTTTTTATGTCTATCGGGCATCCTTAAACTGCTGTCAAGATCATAAAGAAATTAGGACAAACAATAATTTTCCTCTGCTTGTCAACAATTTGCCAGACTTTTGCAAAGCAAGTTGATGTATAGGATAAGCAGAAGACAGAGTCTATCCCACAATTCTTCAATATTATCTGCATTTTTCCCTTCAAAAATAAGATTTCTTTCCTACCATATCACCCAAAACAGAGCTGTCACAGCGCAAGTCTAAAGAGTTTTGGCCTTTTTACTTTTACCAAAAACATAGGAATTCTCCAAAAGAATAGAGTGATAAGAACCGGGAATGACCCACGAAATGTTAGCTTCGTTGCACAACCTATTCCACAATTTTGAGGCCACAAAACAATGAAAAAAAAGATGATTAGACGTTTCTATACTTGTTTTGCACATCACAGACCACGATGGAGATAGACACATATTAAGGAACTTTCTTTGAATCACTTCCCAGTTTAATTTTCCCTGGGCCACAGCCCACAAAAAGACTTGAATTTTAGGAGGAATACTAGCCTTCTGGATCGTTTTGGAGGGTAAAAAGTCAGCCAACGAGACATCATTAATCAGCCAGTTAAGATAAGATTTGCAAGAATAATGTCCTAATGTCACCAAACTCCACAATCTTTTGTCTTCTTTCATTTCATCAATATTGATATTGCTCAACAGCTCCAAGAGAGAAGCATAATCCTGAATCTCACCATCACTCAAGCTTCTTTTGAAGTTGAAATTCCAATGCCAATTAAAAATTACAAAGATGTACAAAAATTTATAGAAACATTTCTTGTAGGACAGAGCCTATAGAGGCGAAGGAAGCACACACACAAAGAAAAATCTTCTAACCTTTTATCCTCCCAAAATCGAATGTCTTTATCATTTCCCACACTTAGTTTAATGTGAGAAAGAAAAGAGGGATATCCCTTTGAGATTGCTTTTCAAGGGCTTCTAAGACTTCTATTGTTAATCACATCAGAGTCCCAACCATTTGAGTAGAGGCCATAGTTACTTCTAATCACCAAATGCCAAAGAGAATTTTTTTCAATCTCCACAGCCATTTAGATAAAAGGGCTCTATTTTTCTGCACCATATTTCCAATTCCTAACCCTCCTTTAAACTTAGATATTGAAACTATATCCCATCTAACAAGGTAAGAGCAGTTCGATTCATCAAAATCCTCCCATAAGAAGGCCCTAATCAACCTTTCTATTATGTTAGCTACCTCACTAGGAATTGTGAACAAGGAAAGGAAGTAGATAGGAAGAACCGAAAACACAGAGGGGGTTAGAATAAGCCTGCCACCTTTAGAAAGAAAGACCTTTTTCCATCCTTCAAGTCTTCTTTCAATTTTCTCCACCACCGTGTCCCAAAAAATTAAAGATCTAGGATTAATACCTAAAGGATGACCTAAGTACCTACTAGACTAGCTTCCTATTGACAAGCCAAATTGATTGGCTAAGGCATTCACTTTCTCTTCAGTAGATTTGATTCCCACAACAAAGCTTTTAGCTTTACTCACATTAAGCCCATAAATAAGACTAAAAACTTCAACCACTTTAAGAAGATTATCTTACTCACATTAAGCCCATAAATAAGACTAAAAACTTCAACCACTTTAAGAAGATTATCTATCATCTAAATCTCTGCTAAAGAAAAAAAGAGGGTATTATTAGCAACTTGGAGGTGAGATACCATTGTCTTCCTGACCAACTTCAATGCCCTTCACTATATTTGCTTCAAGAGCTTTTCCCATCAATTTGCTCAAACCATCCACTACTAAAATAAATAGAAAAGGAGATAAAATATTGCCTTGTCTTAGCCCCCTCGTAGGATTGAAACGACCCCTAGGGTAACCATTGATGAAAACCAAAAAATTCATAGATTGAAGACAACTTTTATCCAACTTCTCCATTTTACCACAAAACCCTTGGCTTCTACTACAAAATTCAAGAAATTCCAATCTGTATGATCGTAAGCCTTCTCAAAATCAATCTTAATCACCATTCCTTCTTTTTTCTTCCTTTGAAATTAATCTGTATTAATAAAAAACAAGAAATACATATGTGGACTATATGTCCACAAAAAAAATAAAAACAAGAGAAAGAAACCAATTCTATTAAAAAAATTCATCCAAAATACCTTTCTATGAATAGAAATCATACCATACACAATGATAAATGAACGAGAATTGTCAGAACTCCTTATTCACAACCATTTGTTATTCCAATTGAAAAATCAATTAGTACAAAAATATCCAATAACTAATGGAAATGAATTCTTCACAAGTTGACAAATATGTAGTAGCAGTGAGAAAATTAGCCAGAATAGTACCTTGCATACTCCTGCAAAAGATGAAGAAAAATTTCAGCTTCTAGATCTTCAGTGGACAATTTGCTTGAGCAAGGAATGTTCAAGTTTTTCCTCACAGCAAGCAAGACATTTCTATATGAGGGCCTCCAACCCCTAGATGGAAGACAGGTGAAATTAATTAGATATCAATCATAAATAAATCTTTGATGTCAGAAAGCTTCCATGCTTAGTTTAGTAAACCTAACGTCAGATGACGAAACAGGAAATTAAAATATCTGCACTATAGTTGAAAGCAGATTCAAACGGTATCATCAGAAACATAACCAAATTTTTCAATTTTTTATTCAAGGGAAGTACGCTTTAGCATTGCCACGTAATCAGTGACCTAGCCAACAATACTAATGGAAGAAACCATAAATCTCCGCCTACAAAAACCAATTGGTTTAACTACCTTAAAGTAGACCGAGCATCAGCAGCAAGGAATAAAAACCGTGACTCAAGAGATGCTATAAAATCCTCTCGCTCCTCAAGGTCTTGTTCAATCATGACATAGTCCACATCAGCTCTCTTGGTGAATGATTTTAGCAGAGGACTGAAGTAGCTGAAGATTCACATAACCCAAAACAATTAAAAGAATTTCAAATTACTCAATACAGTAAGTCTCTAACAGCTTAAGTATAAAAATTCTGCTGTCATAAATAATTCAACAAAACCAAATCAAACTCTATTTAGGTGGATCACCTTGGGCCGAAAAGAATTCTCTGAAGCTCATACAGCTCAGAGTCAGTGGCAAGTTCAAGCACTGAGCGAAGCTCCGGATCAAATGCACCTGAAAAAGTCCACAATTTTGAGGCAATACATAAAAATTGAATGAACTGGTACTTTGATTCAAAGTAGAGAGAAAGAAAAATACACCTTGGCCTTTGCTTGATAAAGCAACATAAGTACAAGCCACTGTACTTAAACCAATTCTACGTCGAGGCGAGCTATAATTCTACCAAAAAAATAACCCAAAAATTACAATTTTGGTTACTCATAAGAGCAGAACATCTTTTATTACAGTGTAATTAGTTACGTTACTAATAAAAAAAATTATTTACGAATAAAATCCGACAAAGTAGAATGGATAATTACGTCGAGGACTTTCGAGTTACTCTTAGTGGAAACTTACTGGGAAAGTGAGTTTGGAGGAGGGGGTGACGGCGAATGGAGAAGAAAAGGAGGGCTGAAGGACGAGGGATGCGGCAGTAGCAACAGCCATTATTCCCTTTACTTGCCAACTTCCAATCATTCCAAAGCTGAAGCTTAAAACTGTGTCGGACTTTTCCTATACTGAGAGCGAGCGAGCGAGTATTTCAGTCCAGATATTGTGGGAGGCTGGCTGCTGACCAGCTTTTGACTCTAGGGTTCTTATCACATTAAGCCCCTAAGTTTAGCAAACATATCAATTAAACCACAAAAAATTTGGATTGATATTTAGGCAAAGGGATCCCGAGCCTAAAGATCAGTGTGCTTCTGAGTTTGATTTGGATTTTTAACTTCAAAAAAAAAAATGAAAGTAACAGAAGGAAGATTGAAAGAAGACAAAGAAATTACATTTGGATCCATGAAAAATTATTAATTTAAAAAATAAACGATTTTTCTGTTTTTCTGAATAATTTGATAAAAGCTAAGCTAAGCTCAGCAAAATAGAATCAGAGCCAAGTTTTGGCTCAAAAGATTTTGAAATATAACCAAACATAGACAATATTATTTATCTAGAACAAAGTAATTTGGACGATAAACAGTTAGAATAATTGTATTTATCCCATGCTCATTGATTTAGAGTTGGAGAACTCATAACATTAAAAAAAAAAAGAAATTTAAACATAGATCTTATTCTCTTATTCAGAATTAGGAGAGAAGTTTTTAAACATAATTTTTCATGGAAACAATAGAATATTAATTCTATTGACGATTATATAGATGAACTTGTTATTGATTATAGTGGATGTTTAACTGTTAAGCAGAGAGATTAATACAATTGGGATAAGAAAAATATCGTAAGTAAATACTATCCTTCTAGCTATATGCTAATAGGATATAAAGATTTAATCATATATAAACTTTGTCATATACATAAAGGATTAAAGGAAAACAATATTTCTAAGGATATAAGAAATATTATATGTCATAAATACTTATTAGAATCTAAAGAAGTACTATGCAGATGGTACTATAAATAAATTACTAGAACCATTAGTAATTTCACAAAACATAGAAACCAATAGATTTCCACCTTCTAGCTATAGGTATAGAGGATTTCTTATGGAAGATTTCAATTGTTTGATCTAGTAAATGATTCTGCTGTGTGGGAAAATAATCAATTAAACTGAATTTCTCTATATTTATTAAATAAATTAGGAAACCCCAATTTTTCTATAAATGATATAGAAATTGCAAATGAAATATTTGAGATTAAAATTTTAATGATGAAAATATAAAGCAAATAAAAATTTAGGAGATCAAATGAGTGAAGAATTTAATCAAGTTAAACAATTTAATACGGACCCTGCCAAGAACTGACATGACCCTAATCAATTTAGTATTCAAAATCAAATCTAAACCTAGAATTGAATGGAACCGCGACCCGATGCTCAATGATAACACGAATATTGGTATGTGAGGACACCACAATCAATTGTAGATGATTTGATTGATAAGTCAAGAGTTTGAACACCACATAAATCTAATAAGTTCAAAGAGTTTGTTTAAGAACCAAAGAGAATTAACTCTCTCACCAATTACATCAAAACCGATATTCTCCATTTATTAGATGTGAATATATTATATAAGGTTGGTTACAAGAATTTTTGGAAATAAATTCTAAGCTGAAATCAAATCGGAATCCTAATTTAAGGCAAATAAGGAAATAATTTAAATCAAATCAGAATCATAATTTAAGTGAATAGGAAATAACTAAATCAAATCAGAATCCTAATCTAAGCAAATAGAAAAAAATCTAAATAAAAATAAGAATCTTAATCAACTTAAATGCCTTACATCAATTAAAATGAAAACCCGGCAATTAAAAGAGAAATAACTAATTTGTTTCTCCACTAGCCTCTTCAAGAAACGAGAAAGTATCCAAAAAGGAAAGTAGTATATTTTCCCGGCATAATGTGCAAGCCAATTTCCTATTTCACGGAAGTGATTATTTGGAAACTTCAAAAGTCTTAATCATGCATCTATCATCTGCGATTCCTTCAACGGGCCTCCACGAATTTGATTGAGCTCAAGTTGTTTGAATCAACCTATTGAGCCTTTTTTTGAATTTCTTTGCTCAAGCTCTTGTGACTGGTCTGACAGGAACTTGAATAGGATTTAAATATACCTCATCTCACGTGCTTATGATAGTTTTGTCCTCAATCTCATCACAATTGATAAAAGATTTCAACATTAAAGATCAAACCGAATTAAAACAACAAATCATCAACGCCATGAATAAAAATTCAATATATGAAAGATTAAATAAGATAGAAATTCAATTAAGTAAAATTGAAAAAATTATTGAGCAACTTAGTAATACGTTTGCTATAACAATAAATGGAAAGTTACAAAAAGATTGAAGTGCAAAATATTAATAATCATATGGAAAAGTTGCTTATGGTAATTCAAGAGAAAAATAAAATTTTACAAGATGCCATAATTTACTACAATAAAAAGAAAAATAATGAAATTCAATCAATCTGAAGACCAATATTTAATAAAATACATGAAAATAAAAAATTAATAAGCTTAAGGATGTTAAGTGAAAATACAGATAATGGATTAAAATAATTATTCAATCCAGACTTATCTAATGAAGAGTCTGATGAAGATGAAGATATGTTTATAAATTTACAAGATATTAAAAATAGAGTAGGGCATCTAAAAATGAATGAATTAAAGTCAAGAGTCTTTAAACAGAGAATCTAGTAATAGAGATTCTTACGCTGGAGAAGAGATACCAACATATGAAAGACCACGAGTCAATATTTTAGGTCTAGTAAACCATCTAGCAAACCTAAAAAAGAGTATAAAACTCCAAGAGAGTATAGAGATAGACTAATCAGTCATGATGAAATATGGTTGGATTTAGATTGTGTCAAAGATAGAGATAAAACAATAATCGCTTAGGTTAAATCGATGAAAATTGCTTTTGCCTTCCAAAGATTGATAGAAATAATAGTATAGAGTTCCTTAAAACATCGTTTATAGGAATAGTAGCACAATGGCTTATAGGACTAAAAGGTATTAATAAAAATAGAATATTGTACAAAGAAAATAATGATTCAGATGAAATCTTAGATATATTTGAGAATGAAATAAGGAAAGAATTCTTAGGAGAGGAATAAGAAGCTGATTTTCAACAAGAAATGAAGAGAAAAATGATGGAAAATGTAATGAAGCTAGCAAGGCTCGAAATATATGATATATGTTATTTAGAAGAATACACATGTAACTTATGTGAGTTTGATATGTGTTATCTAGAGAAGATACAATATCCTAGTATATTGATCTATATTGTATAAAAATACCAAATCCATGGGGTTAAAAAGATTATGCTGGAATACAACCAAGAGTACAGAGATGCCACAAACACTGATACGCTAAGAAATAAGATCAGATTTGCCCGAAATAGGATAAATCAATGGTGCACTGAAATAAGGGATAAAAGGCCTATGGAAAGCAAAATCAAGGATTGTGCTATTCAAAGCTAGAAAATCTACCAAAATTTGGATGTTCAGATAAACCTATAAATATAAAAAGAAATTCAAAAAGAAGAAATTCTTTAAGACCAATAAGAAATATTACAAGAAAAATAAATACAAGAAGAAATTCGTCAAAAGGAATAAATTTAAGAGAAAATCTAAAACCAACAAACCTAAAAGTATAAATGATGGTTATGCAATGAAAAAGGGCATTATGCAAATCAATGTCTTAAAAAGAAAAAAAATAATATCAAAATTGATGTGTAATTATTTTAATGGACTAAAATGCCTAAAGTCTAAATAAGTTTGCTTGATGTGTAATTATTAAAAAGTTTTGGATTTAAATTAAAGTAACCAAAAGAAAATATATAAAGGAAAGTGAAAGCCGCTGCCTGCGCGCGCAGAGAAGCAGTGAGAGAGAGAAAAGACGGTGGATGTTTTTAATTTGGGAATAGTGATTTTAGTCTTTGATTAGATGATACGAAAGTAATTTTAACGCTGTTTTTTTTTAAATTTTGAGGATAAGTTTTTATTATCACCCTCTACAATTTTATTAGTCTTAACATTTATTTTATCCTCTCATTGGATATTATTTAAGATATCCACTTGGTAGAGTGACAGATATTAAGTTGTTACTGTAAGCCAAGAATATTGAGATTCTTGATGTTATTAGTCACTAGTATTATCTAGAGAAGAATTTGTGATGTAATTCCATTAATTTAGTGGAAGATTATATCGGACTACAGTCCTGTAGTGTTTTCCACTTTGGGTTTTCCACGTAAAAATTTGTCTCTTGTGGTTGGCTTATTGCTTTGGATTGTGTTAGATTATTTTTCTACCTATTTATTTGTGGGACATATTCTATTTTAATCACACAAAGAGGTAAAGAGTTTTGTTTCCACTTAATTTGCAGTTACTTGTGTGAGTCTCTTTCCCAACAGAGTGGTATCAAGGCGTCAAGTAGTATTTTTTCTTATGTGGTTGAGATGGAGGAGTCCTCGACATGCATGATTAAATTAAAATCATGGAATTATGGTATTTAGAAGTCTAGGATGGAAGACTTGTTATACATGAAAGACTTACATGAACTCTTTGAAGGCAAAGAAGTTAGACCCGCCGATTTAGATGATAAGAAATAGGCTCAATTAAATCAAAAGACCGTGAGTAGTATCAGATCATATATTTATCAAAGTGTGTGCCACCATGTCGCTAAGGAATCCAGGGTGAATGTTCTTTGGGGAAAATTAGAGACGATTTATGAGCAACTAACAACATAGAACAAAGCCAATTTGATGAAAAGGCTTGTTAACTTGAAATATAAAGATGGGCGCAATGTAATTGAACACACTAGTGAGTTTCAAAGCTTGGTTGATCAGTTGACTACTATGAAAATTATTTTAGATAATGATTTACAAGCATTGTTGTTGCTTAGTTCTTTACCTGACAGTTGAGAGACATTAGTGGTGTAAGTGAATAATTCAGTGCTGAGCTAGAAAAGCAAGAAAGGTGGGGGAGAAGCCAAATCAGAAATTTTCGCTAGCAGAATAATAATAATCCTAGAGGAAGATCTAAGTCCTAGAGGAGAAACATGAAGTGCTTTTATTATCAGAAAATAGGTCACGTTAAAAGGGAGTGTGGATTGTAGAAAAGAGAATAGATGCAAGAAAAAAGTGATGCTCAGAAAAATGACAGAGAGAACACTGCAGCCATAGTTGATGGTGATATGGGTATTGTTTATAATGAGAGCTTTGTAAATCTCACTTGCCATACTAGTGATTGGGCAGTTGATTCGAGTGCTTTGTTTCATATTACTGCACATCATGATTACTTCACATCCTATGTTAATGGTGATTATGGCCATGTTCGGATGGGAAATGAGGGGGCATCCAAGATTGTACTCATAAGAGATATTTGCTTGGAAACCAGCATTGGTTGTAAGTTGTTGCATAAAGATGTCAGATATGTACCAGATATTCACCTTAATTTGATCTCTACAGGCAAGCTTGATGATGAGGGTTATATTAACCAATCTGGTAAAAGAAAATTGAAGCTTACCAAAGGCTCCCTAGTGTTAACTAATGGGGGAAAAGTAAACACTTTTTATGTGATAGAAGCCAAGATCAACGAAGAAGTCGTGAATGTGGTTGTAAAAGATTTTGACATTGAGACATGATACAAATGGTTGGGTCACATTAATGAGAAAAGGTTAGAAACTATTTTTTTTAATTTAAAACCACCAGGATGGTGGGGGGTTTAAGCAGGACCCCTACCTGTAATATAAATCTGAAAATGATACAAGTACAAAAGAGGGGGACAAAGACCAATACCTCATAGAGAAACTGAAAAACAAGTATAACATAACCGAAAAGCAATAAAAGAAAGTCAAGCTAGCACCTGATATACGGAACTGCATGCGCATCTAAATGGAGAATGCTATGTAAACCAGCAAGAATGTCCCTAGGGCTCATAAACCGATAATGCACCTTATGAGTACAAATCCAATTGGCTAGAAAATCAGCAGCAGAAGTAGCCTCTCGGAATACATGACGGACCAAGATATTAGTTGAAGAAGCCATACTACGGACACGTCGCAAGAGGTATGTGTAATCCCACGACACCTGGCAATCAGACCAAATCCATGCGACTATAGTAGCAGAGTTCGATTCTACCTCCAATAAAGAATGGCCAAGGTGAGTTGCAAGCTCTAAGCCCTCATGAACAGCCATAAGCTCTGTGTAAAGGATCATACGATAACCTAGGAAGGATCTAAAAGCACCTAAGAGCTCTCCCCGAGAGTCACGTAAAATGCCCCCTGAAGCAGCCATCCCTGGGTTTCCCCTAGAGCACCCATCCACTGTCAATTTTACTACCCCCGGAGGTGGTCGAATCCAAGAAATAAGCCGAAGTGGTCTCCTAAGCAGTGTAACAACACGCCATCCCTCCACTAATCTACTATCCAAGACGCCGCGCAGTTGGGATGTTTTAAAACCAAAAGCAAAGCTGGTCAACTTAAGATATGAAACTACTCAAAAAATGACCGCATTTATTGAAAATGCCATTGAATCAAATCTGTAAGCATTTTAAGCCTTCCACACGTGCTAGAGAATGAAACAAGGAAGGACAACTTGAATATGGTTCTGGGAAGGAGTACATCGCCTCCAGTGGCGAAGCAGTGCATGAGGGGATATAAAAACAAAGTGTTGTAGACCAAGTAAACGGAAAAAAATAATCCTAGATCTTACGAACCTGCAGACAATCAATTAATAAGTGCCTGGATGTCTCAGCAACCCTACCAAAGAAAAACAGAGAAATTATAAAGAAACCCTAGAGCACATAGCATCATCAGTGGCCAAGAACCCATGGAGAAGCCTCCAAAGAAAAAAAGGAAACTCGGGAGGGGATATGCCTTTGCCAAATAATACCCAACACTTCATCTCGAGGTCTGGAGTGACATACTAGCTCCTAAAAAGAACCATCAGATGAACGATCCCATCGGATTAAATCCGGATCGCTGCTGGTAATAGGAATGGTCACGATCTGCTCAACTATCAATGGAAGAAGGGTAGCCTGAAGCTTACCCCTATCTCAAACTGTACCCTATTAGAAAAAGAAAACAAGAACTGAAGAGGCCGCTGCAGCATTATAAGAAACCAAGGGGCATGAGCCCATCCAGCAATCATACCAAAAACTGCACTCTCTACGACCTAGTAGCCAGCGTACATGGGGCTCAACAGAACTCCGATGGAGCAAAGTCTACGCCACAGAGGTGAAGCAGGATAGCGAAACTGAATCAGACTCAGGTGTTCTCCCCTGCAATACTTTGATTTCAAAAAAGAAGCCCAAAACAAGTGTTGCTCCCGAAAACGCCACCAAAGCTTAAGCTTGAAAGCTTCAGCAAGGTTGTCTAAGGAGAAGAAACCCAAGCCGCCCTCATCAATCCGAAAGCAGATTGTCATCCATCGACACCAATGAATTCGCCTCCGAGTCTCCAAGTCACCCTAAATAAACAGAGTAAAAAGTCTCTTTAAGTGTTGCACAATGGTCACTGAAGGTGAAAGAATATGTAGTAAATGTATGGGAATAAAGGACAACACATGTCGTATCAAAACTAGCTTCCCTCCAATGGAGAGCAAACTCTTGGTCACCCAGAAATTTTGTTTCTGACTCTCTGTATAATCTCATCAAAGTAGGTTATCTTGATGCCTCCTGTGAAAACTGGGCACCCAAGATAAGTGAGGGGGAGCCGTCTATTCTGAAAACCAGTGACAGTATGCACAACAGACTTGTGCGAGGCGGAGGTCGATCTCCCCAGATAAAAACTACTCTTGGCCTGACTAACCTACTGTCTAGAAACTGCCTTATAATGATGGAGGAATCCATGAGTCGCCTAAGGCTTGATCGACTCCCATTTGTAAAAATGACTATATCATCTGCGAAGCTCAATGGGAGATATGCACATGAGCGACCGTAGAGTACCGAACTGATGGAAGACGAGCATACAAATAGTCCAATCCTCGTGATAGAAACTCAGCTGTAATGATAAATAAACTCGGTGAGAGGGGATCACCCTGCCTAAGACCGCAACTGAGATTGGAAAAAACCATGGCTAACCGCATTGAATAACACTGAGAACCAGGGGCCAAAAATGGCTCTACGAATCAGCGACACCCACTGCTCTGAAAAACCAAAACTCCTTAACATCTGAATGATAAATGACTAAGACATTTTGTCATACGCCTTGGCCATATCAAGTTTGAGCACCACATTATTTCCCTAAGAGTGACGATTCAAGTCATGAACAAGCACCTGAACCAATAAAACATTATCGTGAATTACTCAACCTGGAACAAAAGCACTCTGCGTCAGAGAGATAATGCGAGGTAAAAGAGGAGCCAATCTCAACACAAGCAAATTGGTAATGATCTTGTTGCTCACATTACACAGACTAATCGGTCTGAATTTTGACCAAGAAACTGAAGGAGTTTTCTTTGGGAGGAGCACCAAAAGAGTACTCTGAAAAGCTTTAGGCATCGCCGACCATCTGAAGTAATCAAGGACTGCATCCAATAGATCTCTATAAATAATATCCCAACATGACTGCTAGAACCGGCTACAAAACTCGTCCGGACCCGGAGCACTATTAAGGTCGATAGAGGAAACCACCTGCCGAATCTCATCAAGATCTGGCTCTCTACATAGACTTGTGTTATCCGCTGCTGATACCAAATGTGGAATGAAGTTAAAGTCTGACTGCCGGAATTGACTGTTGCCTCCTACTAATAATCACTGAAAGTAGTCAACTGCGGAAGTTGCAACATAAGAAGGCTCAGAAATCCACTTAGAAGAATCATCCCAAATTCGGTGGACATGGAATAATTGCCGCTTCTTCTGAACCATCGCATGAAAAAAATGGGTATTAGTATCACCCTCTCGGACCCATCGAACACTAGATTGCTGTCTTAGCAGCGTCTCTTCACACAATAAGGCATACTGCAACTGAGCCCTAGCATTTGAAAACCTAATCCTATCCTCCACAGAACCAGAAAGGTCGTATTGTCTCTCCTTTTGGGCGACATCCTTCTCAGCTTCTTTCACTTTGTCAAAGACATTACCGAACACATCCTTGTTCCAAGCTTTCAAACAATTCTTCAGCCGAACGAGCTTCTATTGGGATGCCTGCATCTCGAAACCAACTACTGGAGTATCCTAAGACTGGGTCACAACATCAAGGAAACCTGAAAGTCTGAGCTAAACACGCAGAAATTTAAATTTAGAGGGGCCTTTGATCGCATTCTTGTCACAAGATAAAAGTAGAGAATAATGGTTTGAAGCTATATGGTTCAGGTGAGTGACTCGAAATGAAGAGAAAAAATCAGACCAACGAGCATTACAGACCACTCTATCAAGCCGCCTCCAAGTGCGCCCATTGATCCAAGTAAATGGACTGCCAATAAAACCAACATCCTCTAAACCACAGTCTAACAATGCTAAATTAAAAGCATCTATAGCCCCCTGAGGCTAAGGATGCCCACCAGAAATCTCCGAAACTACCTGGACAACGTTAAAATCCCCCTTTACACAATCCAATGTTGATCATGTCTATTAGCGAAGGTCTCGAGAGCATCCCATAATTCTCGCATATGCATAAAACAACTAGCATACACATACGAAACTAATATAAGATCGGGAAACAGAGAGTGACTAACCCGGCAATGAATTACCTGGCCCATGTCATGTAAAAGCTCCACCGAAAATGGTGCAGACCAGAAAACCCAAATCTTCCCAGTCTGGGAAGATAAAGCATGATCCATCCCGAGCTGCATCCGAATAACCTCTAACTGATCCATCAAAATAAACGACTTCAAAATACAAATCAAAGACAACCGATGAAATTGAATTAATTTTCGCAATCTGCGAACCGCGGGGTTTTTCTAATCCCCCTAATATTCCATATGAGGGAATTCATCATGAAGGGTGGAAGATTAAGCCCGCATCTGCCTATGTGTGTTACGGTATTTATGACCCGTAACTAGAGAGAAATCTCGAGACGAACTCTCAATCCACTCACTATTAAAGCTCTCGATAACTGCATCTAGGGATACCGGGGTACGAGCCTCCTCAAGATTGGTCAAAAAATTACCATCATCGCCAAAATCATTGTCCGTATTAAAAGGGATATCCTCAGCCGTACGAGATAAACCCAGTCGTTTATGCTCCTCCCCATTATTAGAATCAAGAATATCAGTATAATAGGAATTAAATCCAACATGTAAGTGATCAACAGTGCACACCTGTACGTTGCTCAGAATAGTCAAAATGCCACCGGGAGGAGAAATCTCACCTGGTGCCAATGGCCTCAACGGCCGAATCAACTCAGTGGGAGATCCCTGAGCCAAATCCAATGGGGGCTGTGTACTCAGTCCCTGAGGTCGATTATCTGCAATAATTACATATTGGGCAGTATTGGGCTTTATTGATTGAGTAATTGTGTCAAAACTCGTCATTCTACCATTACCTCTATCTTGAGAGCCGTCAGCAGGCTGGGGCTTACGAAGCCCCGGATTAGCAATATAGCAAAAATCTGAAGAATGACCGAGATGATTGCATGTAACATAATAAGTTGTAACCCGTTCGAATACTACATCCTACCAAAATACTGAATCCCCCTCTCCTATCCAAATGCGAGATAATAAAGGTCTCAAAACATCATACTCAATCAATACAAAGCTACAGATAGCATGTTAACCGATGCTGTGGCATGGTCAACTCGAAGAGGAGTGCCAATAACGGCAGCAATAGAAAATAATGCAGATTTACAGTGAATAAAGTGAACAGGTAAATGAGGTAATGACACCCAGACCGAAATTATAGGGGACTCTGCTGAACATCTAAAATCAGTGCTCCACTTAAAGACTCTCATACCCCTACCACTAACATACCATGTCTGTCTTATCCAAATCCAAGAATAATCTTCCTCTAAGGAAAGTTTAATTAACACATGCCGGTTATCCAATAAAGATATCTGACAGCTTCCTTTCAATCCCAAAGAAACAAAAAATTTCTGATTAAATCCATAGGAGGTCTGCCAAAAGAAAATTTACCTACAAGGGATAATTTGAATGGTTCCACCATTGATTGAATTTCCACAGTTGTGAAGTGTATGGCCGGTTCGCCTCTAACAAAAGATACCGACTTAGGAAGAATTGGAGTTGTGACACCGGCAACTGCATCCACAAATGATTTTGAGGGAATTAAAGCATTTGGATTGAGGATATTTGCGGGGTTAATCACATTGGCATACGAGGGCTTTTTATTGGCTTGATTGGGCTTGGGTTGGGCGTTCTTGGGCTTTATTATTTTGATTTTGGGCTTGGGCTAAAATGGGGGAGTTATTTTTATTAAAATAGGCACTGTCTTGGGCTTGGGAATGATTTTGATTTTGAGCTTGGTTGGTGGGTTTGTATATTTGGGTTTTAGATTCGGGTTTGGTTGGAGAGAAATGGTTTGGCATTAGGGTTTTGTGATGTTTGCAAATTTAGGGCCAGTTGCAGCTTCTCCTTTAATGTGGCTGTGATGTTGGAGGTTAAGGGTGGAGTTGGTTGAAGTTGGGTTGTAGATGTTGGTGAAGATGATCTCGGTAACAACATTGCTCTGACGGCAGCAGCAATGATGGTGGCTGCCAAATTTGAGCTGTTACCGACGCGGCTGGGAATTTTAGCAGTTGCTACCATTGCGGTTTCTAGTTATTGGATGTTGTGTGGCTACTCCGGATCATCACTTGCAAGCTCCCGAGGCCAAGGATGACAGCGAATAGTTGTTGAAATCGAAGCAGTGGCAGATCGATGATTTGTTGACTGTGAGCTGGTGTTGCTCGATCCGGTAGCGAGCGACTTCGGCATGGGTAGATCATTGCTGGGTCGATTTTCAGAGTTTTGTTGCTGTTTAGAGACGACCAGAGTGGTCAAGGTAGGAGTTGTAGCAACCGATGTGGTGGGAGGTGGAATCCGTGAGCTGGTTTTATTTTTTAACTTAGTTTTTGATGTTTTTAATTGCCGATTTGTGCCAAAAGGAGGGAAGAATAGAGGCTGGGACTTGGAAGTGGTTCCGGATGTGGCCAAAGTGTTGACAAATTTTGGTGGGTTGATGGGAAAGGAAGGTTGAAAGTTTATTTAGATTTTTTTAGCTGGACTTGGCATTTTTGAGTTCCGGCCTCTAGCTTGTTGGTCGCCGGCATATGGAGGGGGTTCTGATGGTGGTGGATCATCATCACTAGCCACCGATGTTACCATAACGGTTGGTCAAGGTTTGATCAACCTTGGTCAACGCCGGTAGTATGAAGGAGTGAAAAAATTAAATAAGAGAAAAGTGAGCACTGTTTTTCAAAAGGAAGGGTAAGGGGTTAAAAACTCTTGCTAGAAAAGGATTTCTACCTAGCTTCGCAGGTATGTCCCTCAAGACTTATGTTCCTTGCTTAACTGGAAAGACACACAAAATAGCTTTTAAAAGTTTTTTTCCATCTAGAAAGTCACAAATCCTTGATTTGATTCATACTGAAGTTTGCATGATGCAAAATAAATCAATAGGAGATGCAATTCATTTTGTGACTTTTATTGATGATTGTTATAGAAAAGTGTGGGCTTTTGCTTTAAAATCTAAAGACCAGGTGCTTGATACATTTAAGTTCTTCTATGCTTAGTTGAGAGAGAGAAAATTAAAATGTGTCAAGACAAATAATTGTGGTGAGTACAGAGGACTATTTGAGCAGTATTGCAGATCCTATAGAAAAAGACTTGAGAAGACTGTTAAAAACCCTGCAACAGAATGGTGTTGTAGAAAGGATAAATGAAGAGAGAGTCAAATGTATGCTTTCTGATGCCAAGCTTCCTAAATCTTTCTTAACAAAGGTTATGAGTACTATAGTTGACTTGATTAACCTTTCTCCTTTAGCTTCATTAGATGGCGATGTACTTGAGAGAGTTTGGATAAGGAAAGATGTCTTTCATAAACACTTGAGAGTGTTTGGTTGCAGAGCATATATTCACATCCCTAAAGATAAGAGATCGAAGTTTGATGATATTCACATCGCTAAAGATGATGAAGCCAAGGAACGCATTTTATTAGGTTGTGGGCATGAAGAATTTGGGTACAAATTATACGATCCAATGTCAAGAAAATTTGTCAGATAGTTGGTGATGTAGAGAAAAGCGATGAATCTCATGCATCTCTAGAGATTAATATTATTCCAACTTTAGTTTCTCCACCTGTGGTTCATGATGATCGTGAGAGAGCTGGAGAGGATAATAATAATGGTCCAACAGATCCAGTTGAGCAAGCACTTCTAGAATCACCTATACCACCAGTTGAGCCAGAATTGAGAAGATCCACTAGAGAATAGCGACCTTCCATTAGATATCCTCCACACGAATATAAGATGCTTATAGATGAAGAGGAGCCAGAATGTTTTGAAGAAGTCATGTATCACCAGCATAAAAATGAATAAGTTAAATCCATGCAAGAGAGGATGAAATCCTTGAATGAGAACCACACTTATGATTTAGTGAAGGTACCTAAGGGAAAGAGGGCACTGAAGAACAAATGGGCTTACAGGTTGAAGACTAAAAACGACTCACAACAGCGGTACAAGGCTAGATTAGTTGTAAAGGGCTTCCGTTAGAAGAAAAGTGTTGATTTTGAAGAAATATTTTCTCGGTTGGTGAATATGTCTTCTATCCAAGTAGTTTTAAGGTTAGCAACTAACTTGAATTTAGAGATTGAATAGCTCAACGACAAGACAACTTTCTTGCACGATGATTTAAAGGAGGAAATATACATGGAGCAACTTGAAGTGTTCAGTGCCAAAGACAAAGAAGAACTTGTATGCAAGTTGAAGAAAAGTTTTTATGGACTGAAATAGGCACCAAGACAATGGTACAAGAAGTTTGATCAACGTGCCAGCCCCAAAACTTTTGCAAAACTATATTTGTGAAGAAGTTTGATGATAATGATTTTATTATTCTTTTGCTTTATGTGGATGACATGTCGATTGTTGGCTAAGGTGCTAGTAAGATTGATAATCTGAAGAGAGAGCTTCGTAAGTCTGTTGCAATGAAGGACTTGGGGCTGGCAGAACAAATTCTTGGTATGAAGATTTCCTGCGATAGGAAATATGGGAAGTTATGATTATCTCAAGAAGCATACGTTGAAAAGGTTCCTAAAAAATTTAACATTGGCAAGGCAAAATCTGTTTGTTCTCCACTTATAGGCCATTTCAAGTTTAGTTCTATGCATTGTCCTACAAGTAAGAAAGAGAAGCAAGAGATGAAAGGAGTTCCTTATGCTTCAGTAGTTGGTAGTCTGATGTATGCCATAGTTTGTACAAGGCCAGATATTGCTTATACAGTGGGTGTAGTCAACCAATTTCTGTTTGATTCGCGCAAAGAGCACTGGATAGTAGTGAAATGGATTCTCATATATCTTAGAGGCACTTCCAGAGCATGTTTATGTTTTGGTGGTGACAAACCTGTGCTACAAGTGTACACAGATGCTGATATGACAGGAGATGTTGATTTCAGAAAATCCTTATTAGGATATTTGCTCACCTTTATAGAGGAGTAGTCTCATGGAAGCCCAGACTTCAATAGTGTGTTGCTTTGTCTATCACAAAAGCATAGTATATTGCAGTTACTGAAGGTTGCAAAGAAACTTTGTGGATGAAAAATTTCCTACGAGAGTTCTTTGTGAAATAAGACAGCTTTATTATGTACTGTGACAGTCAGAGTGTCATTCACTTGGCAAAGAATTTGATATATCATTCTGAAATCTAAGTATATTGATGTGAGATATCATTAGATACGAGACATGCTTGAGAAGAAACAATTGCAGATTGAAAAGATTCACACAACCGAGAATGAGTCAGATATGATGACACAATTATTGCCCAATAAGAAGCTGAAAAGCTGTATGTAGAGAGTGGGCTTAGTGGTGCCCCTCAAATGAGCATGAGGGGGAGATTTGTAGGGTCCATCTCATTTTAGTGGACCAAAATGCCCAAAGTTCGAATAGGTTTACTTGATGTGTAATTATTATAAAGTTTTAGACTTAGATGAAATTAACCAAAAGAAAATATAATAAAGCAAAGGAAAGCCATTGCCTTAGATAGGGTGTGCGTGCAGAAAAAGTTTAAAACCAAGCAATTTAAAATCATGGTCATCAATATAAAATTCCTTAATATGTTCAAAACCAAGCAATTTATCAATAAGTGTCGAGATTAAGACATACCTAGGGCAAAATGCATCTACAACAACATTTTCCTTTCCTTTCTTATAACGAATGACATATGGAAATGTCTTTATGAATTTTACCTACCGAGCATGCCTCTTGTTTAGCGTATGTTGGCCTTTAAGGTGTTTCAAGGACTTAAAGGTAGTTTTTCATCCATCTCCTTCTTTTAGGTTAATTTTAGAAAATACGCAAGACCCACGCAAATCATCAAGTCTATCATCTAGCCTAAGAATGGGATGTCGATACTTTACCGTTATGTTGTTGATGGCTCGATAGTCAACACACATCCTCCACGTTCCATCCTTCTTAGGAACTAATAAACCGAAACTACATATAGGCTCATGCTTTCTCTCATGTACCCTTTTTCCATCAATTCATTAACTTGCGTTTGAAGTTCCTTTGTCTCTTCTGGGTTACTCCTATAGACTAGTCGATTTGAAATGGTTGCATTGGGTACAAAATTAATCTAATGCTCAATCCCTTGGATTGGAAGTAAACCATGTGGTGTTTTTTTCGGGAAAGACATCCACATATTCCTACAAGAGAGAAGTAATAGAACTAGGCAAAGTCAGGTCAAATTCGTTAGTATTTAAAACTGCCTTTTTGTACAAAAGTACAATCATTAACTGATATTAGAACAATGCTATTTTTTTTCTCACTCGCTCTTGTATATAAATTCTTTTGTTTTCCCTCTGATTTTCTCTCAATGGCTGCATTTTTCTCGACTTTTTCTGTCTCATTTTTCTCTACCTCTTTTTTATTTCCATTCTCTTTTTCTCTTTTTTTTTCTTTTGCTCACTCTCTTTTGATCACTCTCTCTCTCTATAGACTCACTTAGTCTCCATAAACTTGCTTTGGCATCAATGGAATAAGAGTGATATTTCGTTGATTAAACACAAATGAATATTTTTTTGTAAAGCCATCACGCCCTACATGTCTGTCGAATTGCCAAGGTTGCCTAAGTAACAAGTGTCCATCCTACATTGGTACTACATCATATAATCTCTTATCTTCATATTTCCTAAAAGTCACTAGTACCTGCTTGTTCACTTTTACCTCACCATTGTCATTCAACCAATCGTAGTTTGTATGGCCGTGGATATTTAAGTGTTAGAAGTCGTAACTTCTCCACCATGATAATACTAGCAACATAAGCACAACTTCCTCCATCAATAATCATACTACATACTTTGTCTTGAACATGGCACCAAGTATGGAAAATGTTTTCCCATTGCACTGCTTTGTCTTCCTTTACTTGCACACTTAAAGCTCTTCTAGCTACTAAAGTCAATTCTCCAGGGGCTGTATACTCTTCATCTTCGACGTCCTCTAATGGTGGCATCTCATTTTCTTTCATTTAATCTTCAGTCACAATCTCACCATTGTCTCGCAACACCATAACTTTTTTATTCACACATTCACTTGTTATGTGTTCCCTGCCTTGTGACACTTAATGTCACAATTCCTAATAGTTGGAGGCACGGTGTTACCTTGCGAATTGTTCTTGGAGGGCTCGGATCTCAGCTTAGGTGCAGTAGATGCTTGTGGCCTCTCGTCTTGCTTCACATAGCTTAGTTTCCGAGGAGTGGAACTCAAGCTTGGGGCTGCACGGGTGTTACCACTCCTCTTCAGTTGCTACTCAATCTTGATGGCTTTGTGGATCATCTCCTCAATTTCCACATAATGTTACATTATGTAAGATTGGTTACAAGAATTTTTGGAAATAAAACCAAACCAAAATCAAATTTGAATCATAATCTAAATCAAATAAGGAAAGAACTTAAATCAAATTAGAATCCTAATCTAAGCAATTATGAAGGAATTTAAATCAAATCAGAATCATAAGCGGCTTAAATGCCTTACATAAATTAAAATGGAAACTCGGCAATTAAAAGAGAAATAACTGATTTGTTTCTCTACTAGCCTCAAGAAACGGGAAAGTATCCAAAAAGGAAAGTAGTGTATTTTCCCGCCGTAATGTGCAAGCCAACTTCCTATTTCATCGAAGTGATTATTTGGAAAATTCAAAAGCCTCAATCATGCATTTATCATGTGCAATTCCTTCAACGGGTCTCCACGAATTTGATTGAGCCCAAGTTGCTTGAATCAACCCTCACTCCTTTGAATTTCTTTTCTCGAGCTCTTGTGACAGGTCTGACGGGAACTTGAACAAGATCTGAATATACCTCATCGCACGTGCTTGTGACAGTTTTGTTCTTAACCTCATAAAAAAATGTTTAAGGATTTCAAAGATTTCGAGTTAATCACTGGTAGTGAAGGATAATGATAGCATTTATTATCTATTTGATGAGACTTTAAGTAGCTCAGATTCAAAATGGGTATAGAAGAATTAGAAAATAAAGATTTATATTAGGATGAAGCATTAGAAGAACAAGGTTTTTTTTTAATAGAGAATTAATTTTTGATAAAAAAATAGTACCCTTAAGATTAATAAAAAGGGATTGGAAATATATAGGACTTCTATTAATAAATTAGCACAAAGAATTGCTTACTATAATTTATTTCATTGCCACTGTGAGAGAAGAACCTATTGAAATTAGGCATGCCAAAGGAAATACAAATATACTGTGATGATTAAAATCATATATAGAAGATAAAATTAATAGAATAAGATCCAGTGATAAACCCAAAATTGGATATGTTCATACTGAAGGAATTCAAATTATGATAAAAGCTCATTTTAGAGATAGATAGTCTAGTGAATTTAGTTGTACTAGACAATATGACAAAAGATTGAAAACATGTACTCTTTGGAATAATACAAGAAAACATTAGTTATAAGAAATTAATATTTAGGATATACCCTAAATATTCTATAAGTCTTAGAGATAGAAATATAAACAAGACATTAATTCTATGTCATGAAATATAAATAAGACATTAATTCTATGATGGATCTTATCCATATAGCATAACATATGCCATAGAATATACATTGAAAAATTCGGCTACTAGTGAGATATTTGCCGATAAAGATTTTATTGAAATTTATAAATTATTTAACAAAGTTGGAAAGATAAATCTCTTGAGGTTTTAACAGAAATTGATTACCAGAAGAATGGGAAATAGTTTTAAGTATTCAACCCACTCTGATTAGGGGGAATACTATTAAACCCATAGAATATACTCCAAATGGATGCGTCATTATAGGAAATAGTAGTAGATCATTCTCTATGCTCAAAGAGAATCAGAATTATGTAGAACTCAAAGTTTTATTAGATGCATTCATCTTGTGATACCACCATCACATGAAATACTAGCAATTGTTAGGAAAAATAATCAAAATCTAAAAATTAAAATTGAATATAATAATGGAAAATCATGGCATGAGACTTTTGCTATCCTAGATACAGGGGCTGCAAAATCTTATGTAGATGGCAAAATGATTAAATATTTAAAAAGAAAGATTCTAATTGAACCTTATACATATGTAGGATATAATGGAGAAAGAAAGAGGCTAAGTCAATATTGTGAGATACCATTAATGATTAAAGGAATAGATTTCATCTTTCCTTTTTTCATAGAACCCGACTATGAAACAGAAATAAGTCATTCATTATTAGAGATGAACTTTCTTGAGAATTTCTCTCATTACTGTATGGAAGACAGCAAAATAAATATTACAATTGATGGGATTAAACAAACCATGTCAAGATATGTCTAATCCTTTTATAGTATATGTAAAAGTGATTATATAAGCATAAGCCAGAATGGTTCCATACTTTAATTGATACTGGTTCAAGAGTTAGTCTAGCTAATTTCTAGGATTTATCCAAAATCTTATTGGAAAGATTATAAGCCCTTAATAGGATAAGGAATAAATGGTGAACACATCACCTTGGAAAATGTTGGATTAATTTCCTTTGTCAGTTCATTTATATAATGACTAATGAAACCATTATTCTTAAAACACTATGTAATCATTCCATTACAACACCTAGGATTTATAATCATTAGATGAACAACTCAAAAATTACATTTTTAAAGCAGCCAATATGGTGATTTCAATATAAAAATCAATCAAATCATTTATGATTATGAAAAAATCTTAGAAAATCTTTAGGAAAATTTTGGTGAAAATCCAATTCAATTATGGAAAATTATAGAATTAAAAAACCCAAATGTCATCAAAAGAGTCAAGTTAATGAGAAATGGGCAAGAAGATAGACTAGAATTTGATAAATAAATTAAAGAGTTATTAGAACTCAAGGTTATTAACCCAACCTTTATGGTTAGGAATCATGCAGAGATTAAATGAAGAAAAGCTTGTATGATCATTAACTAAAAAGAATTGAATAAATATACTAAATTTGAAGGGCATTTTTTACCTCATAAAAATACATTAAATACTTTTGTAATCAATAAAAGGTATTTAGCAAGTTTGATTGCAAATCTAGATTTTGGTAAATCAAACTTGAGGAAGATAGTATACCACTAACTGCCTTTAGTACACCTCAAGGACAATATGAATGGATTGTAATGCCTTTTCAATTAAAAAATGCATCACAAATATTTAGAGAATGATGGATAAAATTTTCAAAGAATTTCATGAATTTTGTATTGTTTGTGTAGATGGTACTCTAATATTTTCAAATAATGAAGTTGATCATATTAATTATTTTGTTTCTTTTGGAGAAAAATGCAAGAAGCATGGAATTTTACTTTCTAAAAAGCAAGTTGAAATAATGAAACCTAGAATAGAATTTGTAGGGTTTATAATAGATGAAATAGGAATTGAGATGCAACCTCATATTTTTGAAAAAATATATTTATTTCCAAATAAGTTAGAATCTAAATAATGAATTCAAAGATTTTTAGTATGTCTAAATTATGCGGAAGTTTTCATAGAAAACTTAGCAAAAGACAGACAACCCTTACAATGATTATTGAAAATGAATAAAACAAAATCTCGGAAAGATCTTCACACTAGAGTGGTAAAAAGGTTAAAAGAAAAATGTAAAAATCTAACAAGATTAGAATTTCCTACTTCTGGTGATAATTTAATCCTTGAAACTGACGAATTAGATAATCATGGGAGTGCGTGATTAAAAACAAATCAAGAGAAGATTTATAGATATACCAGCGGAACATTTAAACCTGCAAAAAGGAATTATCATAGTAATGAAAAGGAATTGTTAGCTATTAAAAATAAAATAACTAAATTTACTTTATTTTTATTACTAAAGAAATTCAAGGTAAGATCTTATAACACTCAAGTCAAAGGATTTACATTTAATAAATTACCTAATTTACCTCAATATAAAAGATTGATTAGACGACAGCAATTCTTTGCTAAATATGATTTTGAAATTGAGTATATTAAAGGAACTAACTATTGTATTGTAGACTTCTTGAGTAGAGAATACAACATAGAAAAGCCTTTCCCAAATATTGAAGGACATAATGACGTGTTCTGAAGGACAAGAGTTGCTTCTCAAAGGCAATGAAATGATTTACAATGGGCTTTCCATGATAGATGATGCCCATGAAGAATTTATCAAATTTGGTCCAGAAAAAAGTTTACAAAATCATCTAGAAGTCTAAATTGCTAACAATATATTAGCAACATGCCAAAAAAGGTCCATTTCAAAGATCAAACTGAGGAATAGATCACCCAGAGTTCTTCACAGAACTCAAGGATCACACATCCAGAGAAATTTTTCACAATCAACAATCTTAAAGAACAATATATAAAGAAAGAAGTATCTCAAAGCTCTTCAATCAGTTAAAGCCTCAATATGACAAAGACGGATAGTCTATTCCAATGGTTAAAATTCCATTAGGAAGTGACTATGTTTATGATTATAAAAGAATTGGTAAAATAGCCTATGAGATTCGTTCAAGCCAGGTTGTAATACCAGATCATTCAGGGTTATACCCGAGGATTAACTTTGTTCCAGAAGCTGATCCAAAATTAATAAAAAAATATGTTTGAATATGGTTTCTTTAACATTATTTATGTGAATGATGATTACAGGGAATTAGAAGAGCTCTTTAAAAAAATTAAAAAGGATGTCGCTGACCTCAAAGGATATCCAAAACAAAAGAGATGACTTTTATCAAGGTTCTCACTACTTGACCAAAATACTGTGGTAACAAATAGTATTCGGCACAGAACATGATTCAAGTTAGTAGCCAAAGTGTTAGTCCACATGTTGATTTAGATCAAGTCTACAATGACTATGATCCTAAGCTATTTGAGTCTAAAGCTCTTAGCAGCAAAAAGGCCATTAGGATGAAAGTCCTTTATGAGTCACTCAAGAAGATAAGCAAGAAAAAAGTGTGGCTCCACGAGGCCACAAAAAAAACATATAACCAAAAAGGCAATATTGAAAAAGAAAAGGCAATATATGAAAATCTCGTGGAATCCAACTTGCCAACACACCATGAGATATGCAAAGTGATAAAGCATTAATCATCATGTGGCTACTGCTATGAAGGATCAAAAGAGTAATATATCAGGGAAGACATGTCACTAGATGAGGAGCTAATAAGAGACAAGTGATAGAAAAGTCACTGAAAAAAGATAAAAGATTCTAACTTAAGGCATCAATAATTCAAAAAGAAAAGATTTCAAAAGGATAAAGCTTATCATAACCATGTGAAAGCTAGGTGCCAACAAGAAAAAGAAAACAATAACTATCCTCAATGATAGAAGGATGAGGGTTACCTTCTCTTAAGGAAATCCACCATCCACCAAAAAATTGTAACTGTCATGTAAGAAGAGATAATCTTATCTCTTCAAGTTTATAAATAGAACTATGGAACGAGGATGGAGCATCCAATGCCTAATCCTTCACTTGCATATGTATTTTCTCTTGTGTAATCTTTTGTTAAAATTCCAATTATGAAATAATAAAACTCTTTTTGAATGAAATTATCTCCTTCCATAGATCTTATATATTCTTAAAAATTAACCAGGAGTCTTACATGCTAACACTTGTACTATACAAAGAAAATATCCTATTACTAAGCACTCTTCTAGAGACAATTGCAAGCAATTCACTTAGATAGATCCTGTTAGACTAGTATGTTGTATGTTGCGTTAGGCCGCGTGGAAAAATTGCTAAAGTAATCTTGCATGATGTGTGGACCTATAGTGGTACTGACCATGGACCTATCTATGGTTAAAGGCAATGAGTGAATCTATTCGATAATTTCGAGGGACAGTGCAACTGTTAGTAATTTCAAACTATCTTCTTATATTTTAGCATCAAATGGAAGTATGTTGGGCCTTGTTTATTTTCTAGAATTTTATAAGATAGAAAATGATAAGAGTAACTCAAATTCATAAAAATGGAAAGATCAATTAACAAGTTTTAAAATGCAATTGATAATTTAAATTTTAGTCAAGAATATCAAGTCATTTACACAATTTTCACTGTTAAAAATCGAATAATTATGAGCAAATGCTTGCATGAAGAAATGAAAAGGATTAATCCTAATGATGATCAAGAAACATTTGATTTATTCGAAGAAGAAAATAGGATAGCATTGATGGAATCCGTATTAACCAATTTCGAAATAATTCAAGAAAGGTGTAGAACAAATAATAGGACTCAAAATCATCCTTGAATGATGGATAACAACAATAATAATGTGAACTTGTTGATTCATGAGGCTGAATTTAGATTACAGTTTCTATGTGAAAGCCTTGATAATATGACCCGTAGTTGGGGAAATAGATTATATATACATATAGATATGTTAGAAGAAAAGATTTGTTCTATGTCCCAAGAAAGAGAAATAGTTGTTAATGCAGTATCTAATTTAGAATATATAGATCTCTATGAACATGATAATTATTTAGAACTCTATAAGATTATAGTTAAAACATTAAGACGTTTTAAGAATAGATGTAGAAGCGATGGAAGAAAGAATGATCCAACCGTTGAAAATCTTTATGGTTAAATTCCATTAAAATAAATATAAAAATTTTAGGGTAACCAAAAGAATTAAAGAAAGTTGAAATTTGTCATCATTATGTCAAACTTCTGTCCTTCTAGCACTACTATTTAAATAATCTATTGTTGATTAGATTTTGAAATATTGGTAAATAAATTTTAAAATTTATGTTTTATTCAAATTTATTAATTAACCGCACACTTATATTATATGAAACTCTAACCCAAGGCCAAGACCTAGGTCTTGATAAAACGATACATTAATTAGTGGAGCTAGACCTTGATCTCTCAATTAATTTTGAAATTCTTGTGTGTATGTCAAGGACCAAAAGCAAACATGTCTTTCATATTTGGCATTGCATTTAAATTATTTTTTTTTTACTTTTTCACTTATTCAAAAATTATATCATTAAATTTTTTATTTATTATTTATATTCACTAAATAAAATCATTACCATTATCTTTTAATAAATTACAAAACAATTATTTTACATTATATGTATTATTTATTTAATACAAATAATCATCGACATGGTTGATGATGACTTTCGTAATTATATTATCACATAATTAGATTAGTTGATAATTATTTTGGCTGCTACTATAATAAAGGAACTCAAAATCCCTTAGTAGGGTGGGTGTCCAGATCTAGTTAAACCAAACTGAACCTAGCACGAAATGTTCGACTCGGTTTAACTTTGACAACCTGATCAATTCAATTTTTAAAACCATTCAGTTTTATTTCTTAAAAAACCAATAGGGTTAGTCTTTGCAGCACACACACACAAAAACACACACATGTATATATGGCAAAAAACCAGAACACAATCCCTAACTCCCCTTCTCTTTCTTGGCTTCTTCTTCTCTATCGTGAAAGAGAGAGGACAACACATTCACTCACATACGCCCATGTTGCAGCCATAGTTTTCGCTAACAATGCCCATGGCCACGACCACAGTCTAGTTTCTTTAAACCTAAGCTAACAAATGCCCAAGCCTACGCTATCGCCGCTGTCACTTAGGTTCAATTGTGTCGATGCTACAACTTTTAGTCGTTCTCAATTTGCTTCCTTTCTCCAACAGCTGTTGTTACCTTTGGTTTCGTTTGCCATCGTTAGCCGCACAAGGTAAGCTTATACATGCGATTCAAAATGGGGCATGAATGGTTGCTTGTAAATCAATCTTTTTTAGGTATGGGTAAGAGGCGTTACAGGCACTGAAACTATCAATCTTCTTTTGTATAATGGCTATTTGTAATTGTTACTAATTTGGTGTCTTAACATTGTAATTATTGTTGTCTTAGTGTTGATGGTGATATGTTATTAATCCCCAGTTTTAGAGTGAAAACTTGAAATCAATCTATGTCATCTCATAAATATAACAATTAAGCCCAATTAAAATTAATTTTGTGTAGATTCTTTTTCTACTTAATAGTATGATATCTAACCATCCCATGTAAACATATTGAATAATAAAGAGTCAAAGTTTTCCTAATTATAGACTTCATAAACCCAAGCATACATTTAGTCAAATATTAATCCTAACAATCAATAATGCATGACAAAATTGATGAAAAGATTTAATAACATCCAACTAATCATGTGAAACAAGAACCATAAACATTAAAGAACATATATATGGAATTAATTAAATAAAAAGATAATTATTTCATTGAATGAAGTTTCATCCTTCATCTCAGTATAAGAAAATTAGCTAAACATACTTAAATTGGAAGCAATAAAGCAAATAAAACCAACCATGGAAAATTAAATTATTACTGCTGCCTCTATTCTTCTTCTCCTTTTCTTTTGCGTCTGGCGACTCTTGCTTCCTCTGGCGGCTACCCTCCTCAAAAGCCAAAGTTTACCTTTCTTTTTATAATCTCCAAAGTGGGCCACCGACCATTCCAATTTCAAAGCTAAAAGCTTGGCCTTGTAATTGGTTTTGCTTCACAACCGTGCTCACCACTTGGAATTGTAATCAACCTATTTAATTTGGCTAATATTTCTCATGTCCTTTAGCTATTAATTCGGCCAATCGATTTAATTGTTTTTTTTTTGATGAGATTTAATTGTTTTTTTTTTCTTTCGACTTTATCACCGCGGCAACGAGCATAAACAATCTTCAACTCTCTCTAGCTTTGATCCCTTTAAGCACATATTATTCCCAATCTTCAATTTATTACCCTGTTCAATGAAATAATTTAATTAATTAAAAATAACAAATAAAAATAATTAGCAATTATATAATTAAGGATAAAATATATCTATAATATATGCTCATCAAGATTCAACATATATGAATCCAACAACTTTATGGTTATACCTTACACATTTGAACCTCTCAAATCCCTAATTTTTCTTATTCAAAATTTTTCCCCATTACGAAAATTAGACCCACCACCTCTTATCCAATCTATATCCATCATTGCTCATTGTCTTTCATGCTTCATTACCATAGCCAATCAACTGGTCTGAAGATAATGATCAAATCCCAGGAACTCAATGAAACAATTACCGTTATTTAGAGTAGTTGTTCGAATTGCAAAAGTTCACGAGCCACCGTCGTTTGTTTTGCCTCTACAAACTTGGGTTTGTCTCACCACCACAATATTGTGTGCCTCTTTTATTGATAAGTTCTTAATTTTTAATACTTTCTTTACAATTATTTAATATTTTCATGAACTTCTTAAATCATTATTTGTCTTTTATTTATTTGAGGATTTTTTATCTAAAGAAACAACAAAAGTAAAAAGCTACAAATTTTTGTGAAGAATAGCTAGACTATAACTCCATGAATTTTGGTTGCTTCTTGGACGAATCTTTGGGCTTTATTCACTTTCTTGAGCTATATTGGACATGTACTAAGGCTGATGATCAGATTTTGCCTATAAAGATTGATTCTTGAAGGGCTGGTAAGATTTCTTAATTGGGCTTACAATAGAAACTAGTTTTAGAATTATTTTCTCATATGTATCTATTTCCTTGGTTGAAAATCCTATTCTTATAAGGAGAAAAAGGTTCAAAACGAGCCTTAGAAGGATTTAGGCAGCAATTCTATATAAAAACAACAAGTTAAACGCCTTGAGATGAGAAAAAAATGTCCACTCGTTTCCACTACTTCACCTAAAAACACCGAATACCAAAGGTTGGAAGGGGTGACACATAGGGCGAACTGTAGTGGTTTTTATCTGATTAGTGGTGATTACAGTGTTTTCTGATGCATAGGATCCTTGAATTGGCAAGTGCAGAGCATACTTAGTGTATGGGTGGAAATGAACGATGACGATAGTCTTTCCTTTTCTTATTAGGATTTCAAGAAAGCAGGGAAGGAGATTAGCAAGCCATGAATTTGTACAAGAAACTACTTCAAACTTTTTATTTTTTCAACAAAAGACTCCTCCCTTTATGTATATGAAGAAGCTAAGAAAACGACAAACTTTTCTGACAAGAGCCCGAAAAACACACATGTGCTAAAGTAAAAGTCAAAAAACAACCACAATTATTACAATATTTTTTAAAGTGCGAGCTTAAAGAAAAAGCTAGGAGATGCTTTTTCAAAAGCTATGAGATGGAGACAAGTTGTCCATCACTGTCTACTTCATCAAACAGGGACATAGGTTGTCGTATTGGAGAATTATTGGAAGAGCTGTCATGGGAGTTGACAACTGTCTTGTTTAGTAGGGCAGAAGAGCTTGATGTAAGGTGAGTGCTTGGAGTCTTTTGTGAAATTTCTGGAAAGGAGAGGAGAGACATGAATTCTTCCCAAGGGTCTTGAGAGTCTTGGAATAAAATGTTTGTGTAGTCCGGTCTTTCTTCCTTTATGATTATTCCGCTGGTGGGTGGAGTACTGCTTACACCAAGTGGAGGTAACATGAGAATTTCATGTTGAGGACCTTGTGAGGTGTGCTGGATGGGAGTTGAAGGCAGTTGGTAATGGTTGATATCAAAGAGGAAATTTCTTAAGGCAACAAGAGTGAGATCATGTTTTAGGAGAGAAAAAGTGGGCAAGGTTTTACATTCATAGAGTTGATTCTGAGTCCAAAAGAGGTTGGTGACAGGATGTTAAAAATAAGGACGGTGGATGATGAAGACTGATGTAAACTGACTGGCTTCACTTGTTGGAATTAAGTGAAGGTGATTCGGGTGAGTTCTTTCCGCCACCAAAAGATGGGAGAAAACCAGGTGAATGCGGGTGAGTTCTTTTCTCCACCAAAAGATGGGAGAAAACCACCAAGAAGAGTCCATAACAGAGAACTAGTATTCTCAGGAGTGTCGAGATGTTGGCGCATTGCTTGGACTGAAAATACTAGTGTTGTCACATAGAGAACTGTTATACACCATATGTACCACAGCTCATCTTCGGAGATGTCTTTAAACAGACTAACTGAAAGACTTGTCAAAAACAAACAGTCAGGATGAAATTGCATGAAACTATTAGGACTGGTTTCGTGGACTCTAAACACATAGCGATATACAAATTTTTGGGCAAAGTCTTTGATCTGGTTAAGAGTAGTGAAGGTAAGATTTAAAGGAAAGGATTTTTATATAAGAGTTTAGTTAGGTAAAGAGGTCGTCATGGCTATGATAGGAAAGTATGTCTGAGAGGTGATGGGTGAGATTTTGTGCAGTCTGGACAAGAGATCAGGGATGAGGTTTTGATTTCCCTTTATGTGTTTTACTGAGAAGTCATATTGGGAAAACCAGTTTTTCAATCTCAGTAGCTGTTTATCAGGGAGGGTTCGGTTTTTAAATTCAAGGATCTTTGGGAACGAAGAATTGTCAAGACGGATGTGGAAATGATGAACAGTCAGATGGAACTCGAATTTTTTAATTCCATACTTATCAACCAAGATCACTTTATATATCACATGGTAGTGCTTCTCAAAGTCTTTGAATTGTCCACTGGCATGGGCACAAAAAAGTTCTTTGCCATCTATCAATTCGATTAAAGTCCAGTTGTCTTCTCCATCATTTACAAACCTCCTTTGTCATCTTTGCCCATGATGATATTGAGTCCTTGTTTTCAGAACAAGAGAGTGCTAATGAAGAAACAATCTTTGCTCTCGAAGAGATAGATACAGATTCTGCCTCTGACTCAGAAAAGGTCCAGATAATCGACATGGTCCACATTCTCCGAGCATCTGTTGTTCAGTCTCCCATATCCATACCCTCCATCTCAGCCTATATTCTCCCTTCAAAATTCCATAAACCCATCTCTGTCATTGGATTCATAGACACTGGTGCCTAGAAAAGTATGTTACACCCTTCAATCCTCCCTTCAGACTGCTGGGTAAAACATATTGAAATTTTCATAGCTGCAGATGGCCAGATCTTTCAAACCAGCCTTATCATTAAGGCTTCTATTGGGGTACAAATCTTTCCAAATTGTGTCATATGGTCAAAGATTATTAGCTGAGAGCTTCCAGATAAGGATTTACTGATTGGCTTTGATCTCTTGGCCTTATCCAAAAGACTGCAGATCACAGCTGCATGAGTCTCCTACAAAAGACAATTCAAGCAATATACATAAATCTTACGTCTGTATAAACTTTCAGAGACTACACCATCATACCAACCCTACATAAAAAAATTTCTCCCATTTTGTCCAGAATCCCATACCGATTTCAGTCATTCAAACCCTTTCTGGAAAAATACTCAATTCTTCATTAAGCTTCCCTTCAAGCTTAACAAAGATGTTAATCCCACCAAAGCCACACATCCAGGTATGTCTCCTACAGATCTCAAATTGGCTAAAAAAGAGTGTTCAGACCTCCTCCAACAAGTTCTCATTGAACCCACCAAATCAGACTGGGCGTGTCAAGCATTCAATGTGGAAAAATGATTCGAAATCATTCGAAAAAAAGAAGAGACTTGTCATTAATTACCAACCCTTAAATTGTTTTCTTCAAGATGACAAGTTTCCCTTACCCAAAATCCAATCTTTGTTCGTCCACCTCTATGATGCAAAGCTATTCTCAAAATTTGACCTTAAGGTAGGGTTTTGGCAATTAGGCATTGATCCTAGTGATAGACATAAAACTGCTTTTTGGATACCCAATGGCAATATTAGTGGACTGTCATGCCATTTCGCTTAAAGGTGGCCCTTTCTCTTTTTCAAAAAGTTATGACCAAAATCTTTGAGCCAATCCTCCATCACACACTGGACTATATTGACGACATCCTCCTATTTTCCAAAGACCACGTGACTCACCAAAAATTGTTGGACCACTTCCTCGCCCCAGTGGAATCCCACGATATTATGCTTTCTGAAAAGAAAAGCACCCTAGGTCACTCCACAATTGAGTTTCTTGGCATGATCCTTAAAGATGGGTACTATCGTCTAGGTCCCCACATAGCACAAGAATTGTTACACTTTCCAGATGAGCACCTGACCAAAAACCAGATCCAACAATTCCTCGGGAAAATCAATTATCTCCGAGATTTCCTGCCACATGTATCTGTCCATACAAGCCAGCTGTCTAAAATGTTGAAGAAAAAGTCCCCCCTTTGGGTTCCTGATCAGACATCTGTTGTCCAACACCTAAAGTTGATCGCTCAAAATCCACCAGCTTTAAAGATTCCATCCACTGGTTAAAGAATTCTCCAAACCGATGCTAGCGACGAATACTAGGGTGCCATTTTACTCGAATTAATTGATGGCAAAGAACGTTTTTGTGCCCATGCCAGCGGACAATTCAAAGACTCTGAGAAGCACTACCATGTGATATATAAAGAGATCTTGGTTGTTAAGTATGGAATTAAAAAAATTCGAGTTCTATCTAATTGGTCATCATTTCCACATCCGACTTGACAATTCTTCATTCCCCAAGATCCTTAAATTTAAAAACCGAATCCTCTCTGATAAACGGCTACTGAGATTGAAAAACTGGTTTTCCCAATATGACTTCTCAGTAAAACACATAAAGGAAAATCAAAACCTCATCCCTAATCTCTTGTCCAGACTGCACAAAATCTCACTCATCACCTCTCAGACATACTTTCTTGCCATAGCCATGATGACCTCTTTACCTAACCAAGCTCTTATCCAGAAATCCTTTCCTTTAAATCTTACCTTCACCACTCTTAACCAGATCAAAGACTTTGCCCAGAAATTTGTCTATCGCTATATTTTTAGAGTCCACCAAACCAGTCCTGATAGTTTCATGCAATTTCATCCTAACTGTTTATTTTTTACAAGTCTTTCAGTCAGTCCGTTTAAGGACATCTCTGAAGATGAGCTGTGGTACATATGGTGTATAACGGTTCTCTATGCGACAACACTAGTATTTCCAGTCCAAGCAATGCGCCAACATCTCGACACTCCTGAGAATGCTAGTTCTCTGGTTGTTTTTTGACTTTTACTTTAGCCCATGTGTGTTTGTCGGGCTCTTGTCAATAAAGTGGTTACTTTTTGACTTTTGCGCTTGTAATAATTGTACCAACTTTTACTTTAGCCCATGTGTGTTTGTCGGGCTCTTGTCAGAAAAGTTTGTCGTTTTCTTAGTTTCTTCCCTTATATAAAGGGAAGAGTCTTTTGTTGAAAAAATAAGAAAGTTTGAAGTAGTTTCTCGTACAAATTCATGGCTTGCTAATCTCTTTCCAAATCCTGATAAGAAAAGGAAAAGACTATCATCATCGTTCATTTCAACACATACACTAAGTGTGCTCTGCACTTGCCTCTTCAAGGATCCTGTGCATCAGAAAATAGTGTTATCACCACTAATCAGATAAAAACCACTACAGTTCGCCCTGTGTGTAATCCCTTCCACCCTTTGATATTCGGTGTTTTTGGGTGAAGTAAGAACATAAGGAAGAAAGAAGTGGGCAAATTGGAGAGAAGACTTGCTATCATAGCTAGAATTCAATCAGTAAGCTTTCATTTCTCTTGTCATTTGTTTATTTTTCTTTAATGGATTTAATATCCAATAATTTAGGAATGTGTGAGTAGTCTTTTTATTCGTTAGGGTTGATTTCAAAACCATAGACATGGATTTTTATTTACAAAGTTTCTGAATCAAAATTTCTTCGTCTTTCTCTAAAAAAATTTATCTTTCGCTTATTTTAATGATCAAGAATTGCTATCTTGTTTGTTTCAGTGGGCAACTAGATGAATTTGAAGATGATTTGATTGCCACTTTAAGGATTTTGATCCATAATTGTCAAAGAACTAAACCTAAGTGGCATATTTTGATCATGATTATGGGATATTTTTGTTTGATTACATGTGGAATATAATTCAAGATAAATAAACCAAGCTAGTGCATTTGTTTGTTGATTCAGCCTGTATTTTTCTTGATTATAATGCTTTCATTAAAGTAAATCTAGAAAGCTTGTTCTGGACCGTTTCTTGAAAAGAGATTAAGTATAGAGCTTGTTTTACTTGATAGCCAAATATGGAAAGATCAAGATAATTGAGCTTGTAGTTATTTTAGGGTTGTTGGTTTCAAAACAAAGTGAATGATGATTGTACTGGTGTAGAATGATTTTTTAACCATATTTTGCCCTATAATTTAACATCTTTAAAACAGTTTTCTACAATTTCAAATTTTTTGTTTTAAATTCTTTAGTTTAGTTCACGTAGCAAATCGACTCCATATCCCCCTAAATTTTGTGTGCATGTTTGTTAGTGTGTCCTTTGTAAATCTCGAAAGTTTGAGTTAATTTTTTAAAGTCTAGATAGGGTTTTTAATTCAATCTTTGTTGTTGATTGGTTTATGTGTCTTGTGTGGTTTGTATTAATAACTTGTTAATTGAGAACAATCCTCCGTAGGAATGACCTTTGCTTGCCTATGTACTTAATAATGATAACTTTTAAGGCAATGCTTCATTGCTTATCAATTTTGGCATGGACATTATTTTGTCCTAATTGATTGGTTAATTTTTTTTTTTTTGTTTCTAGTTTTAGCATTTGTATTGATTAGCCTCTTTTTCATTCTCTTTAATAGACACTGAAAATGAGTGGCCTTATCATCTACGATTTAGTAACATCACCACATGGAATACAATGAAGAAACTTTTTCTTGAGAAGTATTTTCCTTTATCTAAGGCCACCAACATTACAAAAGAGATATGTGACATAAGACAAAACATTAGAGAGAGTTTGCATGAGTGTTGGGAAGATTAAAGAAGCTATGCGGATCTTGCCCTCATAATCAAATTGGTGAGCAACTTATAATTTAATACTTTTATGAAGAATTTTGCCATTGGAAAGAAGCATGATTGATGCTATCAATGGTGGAGCTTCGATGGACAAGACATCTTTGGTAGCAAAAACGTTTGATAGTAAACATGGCAGCAAATTCACAACAATTTAACAATCGATTAGATTTGTCGCAACAAAAAGGTGAATGAGGTTAATATTACTTCTAACATTGAACGCTACTTACTAACCTCATTCATTAGTATAATAAATGGCCTGGGGTGACATTCAACATAATTTTTTTATTACTATTTAATTGTTTTTAAAATAAAAATTGTAAAGATTAAATAAATCATTTTATCTTTATTGACAAAAAATCAAATTTTAAATTTTTCCAAAAAAAAAATTATTTAAAATATTATTCTCATATTTAATAATTTTTATTTTTCACCCCTTTTATAATATAACTTCAAAAAATTCTATTTAAAAAATTATATCAGGACTAGCGATGAGATGTCCAAGAGGCGGTGCCACTTAGGGATGGCAAAAATTCCCACGAGGACGGGTACCCTCGGGGATTTTCCCCATTCGGGGAGGGTATGGGGATAATTTCATACCCAATTTCTTATTCGGGGAGGGGACGGAGATGAGGTGGAATCCCCATCCCCTACCCATTTCTCCATTTTAATTTTTAATTTTATTTTTTAAAATTACTAGTAAATAAATAATAAAATTTAAATTATAAAATTATAAATATTGGTAAAAATAACAAATATCAAAATATTTATATTATTAAATTTTTAGGTCTAATTAACTAATAAAAGTCCTAAATTTTTATTTAGGACATTAAAAAAAGAGTAAATTCTATTAGCCCAAAAATTTTGTTTTAATTTTAATATTCATTAAATGTTTAAACTTAAATCTATTTTTTATTTATTTTTAGATGTTATAATTGCCCACAGCGAATCACAATTTTAATATCTAATTTAATCTAATATAATCTAATTTAATCTAATATTAGCTCTTGATTTGTTCCGACTTAACTATTGTGCTGTAAAGGAAATAATCCACATTTATAAAGTGCCACGCCACCATTGCAAAAGTTAATTTTGAATCTAAATTCGATTTTATTTGTAACAATTTTGTATTAGACTATTAATTTATTCACGATAGTTTGTAAAAGAAGTTTGTATTCTTTACATGCTGCATTACTTACTAATTTAATATATGTGACTTTTGTAATGGATATTAATATAAGATATATTTCAAACTTTACTTTTATTTGAATTTTTTATTTTAATATAATTAAATTAAAATAAAAAATAAAAAATATATTAATTATTCGGGAATCGGAGACTCTTAAGAATCCCTTGTTATTATTCAGGGAGGAAATATAAATTCTCTCAACTAATTCTGTCAAAAAATAAAAGAAGATGGGACATACACAAAATATGAGAAAAAAATACAAAGAAATTGATCCCGTCCCTTCCCTCCTAGGGATGGCAAAATCTGAGTCCGGATTTAGCTTTTCCAGATCCGGACCCGGATATCATTTTCTTTTCCCGGACTCGGGTTTTAACCCGAATTTTTCACCCGGGTCCGGATCCGGGTTCAACCCAGAAAAATCCAAGTTTTCGGATTTCGGGTTTTGAACCCAGATTAATAAATCAATATTAATTTTTAAAATTCTAAAAATAAAAAATTAATACATTTAAAATAAAAAATTAAAATTAAAATTAAAAATTAATCAATAAAATTAATTAAAAAAATAATATTAAAATTAAATATTCGGATCCGAGTTCTGGAAATTCGGGTTAACCTAAACCCGAACCCGGACCCAGATATATCCGAGTTGTTAAATTTTATTTCAAACCCTAATTTTTTTATATTTCGGGTCGGATTGAACCCAGCTCAAATTATCCGGGTTCATCCGGGTCCGAATCAGATCCGGGTTATTTTGACATCCTATTCCTTCCCCATTGCCATCGCTAGTGCCACTGCCACAGCCAGTAAGCACAGCCGAAGAGAAATTATTGAAATTATACACACGAAAAACTCAAGAATTACATAGATTAGAGCAAATTGCATAATCAATCAAATACATAAACGATGTCAGATCCGTACGAGCGAGCGAAATCAGGAAGGCTGACCTTCAAAGATGGAACTCTTGCAACTCGCAAATCCATAGAGAAGAAGAAGAAACAGAAGCATAAGAAAAAAAACAACATCGAGGACAACGAATCTCAACCGTCCATCGTGGATGCTGCTGATAATAATAATAATAATAACAACAACGAAGCAGGAAAGATTTACAGTATCGACGCAGCCAAAAACATGAAGTACGAGGAGCTATTTCCCGTCGAGACCAAGAAGTTTGGTTACGATCCGAAATTCAGCAACTTCAAAACTGTCGAAGATGCTCTTGATGATCGCGTCAAGAAGAAGGCTGATCGTTACTGTAAATGATTTCTGTATGTATGTTGTTGCTTCCCTCATTTTGGATCAATCTTCTACTACTATGTCTTATTTTTATTAATGTTGCTGTTTTTGGGTTTCTCACAATCAAGAAAAATCATATATATAGTTGCAATTTATATTCTTCCTTTTAGATTAAACTTTAGATAACAACTAATTTTAAATTATATCTTTTTAGATTAAATTTTGCAAACAGTTAGTGTTTGGTGGGATGTTTTATTCTTCGACGTCTGATTTGTCCACTATTGTATGTGATTCTTAAGATATTAATGACCAATTCCTGAGGATGCTAGTTTAGTTATCTATTTCATCGCTTGTTAATGACCAATTCTTAAGATGCTACTGCATATAGTTAGGTGCCTGTCTGAAGCTTGCTTAGTGCATTAAACTTTGTTTCTTAGCCTTCCTTAAGAGCCTTATGGGGGACTTCTATAATTTTAGCTTTCTTACTCAAGTTCGTGTTTTATTCTTGTGAATCAAGTCTCAAGAGCTATGTTGCTGATGGAAAGGAAGAGCAATGCAAGATTCTTTAATATGTTTGTTAACCAGTTAATCTCTTGTTTAAAAGATGCCGTTTAGATGGTTGGAATTGTTTCACAACGTGGAGGACAGATATCATTCATTTTCATATGAAATTGAAAGTTGTATAAAAGATGAAGCAAATACCAAGAGAGGTGATGCAAAAGCTATACAATACTGTACAAAGTATGCCCATCCACCCCTGTGCAAGATTTGGCGTGCCCTTATAACCATTCCTGAAAACCCGTGTGAGATAAATGAAGAAAATATAGGAGTCTTGGAACCTGTTTTAGATAAAACTGTATCTCAATAATCATAAAATTTAAAAAACCATCTCTTAGTGGTTTGAATTGTTTTTAACCTAGAAGCTTGGATTCATCAACTTGCGGAGGCCAATCATTCATAATTGGTCTTATTCTATGAAAGCCCCTAATATGCTATAGATAGTAGTTAATTATTTTATGAAGGAAAAGTTGTACTTGATGTCCCACTGCTTCTTGATGTGAGTCAAGCCTCTTGACCAATCTGTGATTCAATATACCTTAGAAATAGATGGCCTCTAGAAACCTTTTTTGTTGCTTGAAATGGTTGCAACAGAAACTTTGTTTATGGTATTATGAGATACAAGATATATAATATCTGTAATTTAGCTTATTAATACTTATTGAGCGACTTCTTGAGAAAACTATGTATGGAGCCACGCAACTTTGTTTAGGAAAGGATGTATGGTGGTGATTTTCTGAGCTGCTGGGGCATCGTATGGTGAGACGCATTGTTGCAATGTAGTGACCGTTCCCTGGGATTTTAAGGTTTATTTATCTTGTTCATTTTTGCTTGCTTACTGTTTATTCTGTAAAGCATGTTGTTCGATTAGTTTTAACTTGTAAAAACTGGCCTAGGCTCTTCTTGTTATATATTCAGGTCCCATAGCATGCACATTCAAAGCAATTCCAAACTTTGAAAAATTCGGTGCTTTCTCTAAGGGTCAGTACATTAGACATGGGTGCTTAGGCAAATCTTCACTAATTCTCGTTTTAATACTCTAGGCTCTTCATCAAATTTTATCCCACATCCAGCTCCCAGCTTATGGAGGACTTTAATTATGTTTTATTTCCAAAGGACCAAATCTCAATCTATATGGTGCCTAGAGTTTTGTTGTTGAAGGAAGGAAAACTAATGCTATATTCTGTTATATATTTGATAACTAGTTAAATGACACATCAAAGATGCAGATTGGATGGGCTAGAATTATCTGAGGACATGGAAATGAGGGAAGAAATAAGTGGGTTTCAGGGGAATTGTATTTGGAAACACAAGCTTGGGGACTAAGAATGGATCTTTGGTATTCTCTTCTATTGCATGGAAGATTGTAATTAGTTGGAAAATGAGTTCATAAGTATGTAGTTGTTAGGGTACCTGGACTGGCTGGATTTTAAATTGGATGTTACAGTTGCATCGAGATCTTACAAAGAAGGATATTTGTAGTGTCTTAATGACTTGTCTCCATTGGATATTTATAGTGTTTTAATGACTTGTCTGCATTGGATATCTGTAGTGTTTTAATGACTTGTCTGCATCGGCTGCTGTGGAAAGTTGAGATACTCAATTTATTGCTCTTACATGTATGTTAATTGATATTATGATTTTTTGTAGGGTTAGTCTACAGGTTTGTACTGAGTGCTTAGGAATATATATTAGAATCCTTCTCAAAGCAAAGAGGGAGGTTCTATTTTAGGGTTAATGTAACTTTGTGAGAGAAGGATAGATCATGGTGCTACTTTTTAACTTGCAATAAATGTTACATCTTGTTACATGGAGGCCTAGGAACTTAGGTTCTTGTTTCAGGATCAAATCATGAAGTTTGCCAACCTACTTTTTCGTTGTTGATGTCAATCATTGCATCAATAAAGCAACCATTAGGATGAATTACAAGATGATGTTTACAAAGGTTGCTAGGATGGAGATAATTATCATCATGTTAAGAAGGTTGAAGGCTTGTAAAGCAGTATTTTCCTCATTTTCTGAAAACAGTATGTGGGGGTCTAGCTTGCAGGCATAATGTTTCGGGAAGCAGAGCATTAATGGTGAACTATGGTTACATATATAAAGCTTTGTATGTGGAAGTGTATAAAGGACTGATTGGGAAGATTAGGAGAAGTTTTTCTTTTTGTTCTTTAAAAGGTTAGTGAAGCATACAACTAGAACAAATCATTTAATATGTTTCGTTGAAATTCTAAGTTTGTGAAGAATCCTTGAGACTGGAAGCTGGCCTTCCATAGCTTTATAGAAAGAAAATACTAGTGTGACCTTTTTGGTTTGTTTTGGTGTCAAATATATTTTTTGGGGATTTGAAACTTGGAAGGAGACAATTGAATATGGATCCATATTATATTAACCAGATCCGAGTATCCGGTTTTCCAGATGTATTTGCATCCAGATTCAGATTCGGATCCTACGGATTCTAATTTATTACATCCGGATCCGAAAGATCCGGAATCTTTCGGATCCTTGTCCGGATCTTTGGGATCCTTACGGATGCGGGCCAGATCCGAATTTATTTGTCATCCCCAGGTTTATGGGTATGCAATAAAGTATCTATAGATTAATTATATTGAGAGAATATAAAAACTATTAATTTAATCAATAAATTAATAACTTATTGATTGAGAGGGTGTATATATAATTAAATGAACACAAATTTCAATCAACTAAAAATTTATTGTATTTTATCAATCTAATCAATTATAAATAAATTAATCCATTAAATACTAATTAAATTAACAAAAAAATTAAAATTCTTGTAATTTTTAAAATTCAACCTTAGAATTTTGAGAATCAATAAATAAAATGAAAGGTGAGATTCAACTATATTTAAATTTTTTTAAAAAGTAGCAAGTCATATTTTATTTAATAAAATATTATAATAATTACATTTATAATTTAAAAAATTATCAATTTATGATATGAAGGAAACAAAAAATTGTATAAAGATTTTCGGAAAAAATATTATTTTATTAATTTAACTTTTTGACCCAAATTGTGACTGAATATTTATCATATTATAGAAATTATTAATTCAACTAGTATTAAATTATGGAAGTTTTATTGTATTTGCCATTTGAGATTGGATTACATTAGTTTGTGGGATTGAATGCTACTGGTTTTAGACTGTATGATTATATCATAATTGGATCGACTTGATCGCGTGTTGTAAACAAAGCTGTTTTTATTTTTGATCCACCGCTTCATTGTAAGATACTTAATCAAAGGGTCCCTCTATGATGCCGTAATTTTTTTTATGGTATTAATAGTGTAACAAATATGTACCGTTAGATGTAATCAGTGGTACACATTTTTTTAATAATGAAAATATTTAATTAGTAATCAGCGGTACACATTATTTTTAATAATGAAAATATTTAATTATTTCAAAAATGTTATAATCGATTAACAAATCGGTTGAAAAACTTATTTTAAATTTAAAAAGAAAGAAAATAGAGATACGATAAAACACGATCTCCTTCTTTATCTCATAAAATTCATCATCTGTTTATCTCTTATGTTGTTGTATTGAAATTGGATTCTTGAATGCTGTCTCAGTTAACGAATGATTAACCATTGACAAGAATCGTAAACTTGAAAACAAATTCTTTTTATTCATAGGATTACATAAAGTGCGCAGCCCTGAAGTTTGAACTTCAAAGGATAAAGTTGCATTGCAGCATGTTAAGCAGCAAAGCTTCTTCGCTGTATAAGATAGAAGACAAAATAACCTAAATCTGTGAATCAAGTGAAGCCAAGACTTGGCTGAGTCAGTAGTTAACCACTAGTGATTTATCTTTTTCAGCGCGCTTTCTCTTTTCGACTCGAATTCATCCCTTCGACAAATGACAAGATGGTAGGCAGTAAAAGCAGTGGTTGAAGAGCCGATTAATGGTGGAAGCAGCAGTCCACCAATCGTTTAAGAAAGAGGGGCAAAGCAAGCTGAGGCCCACTTATTAATCTTAGCCTCTGATTCCATTCTCCTTTTCTCCGCCTTGATTTGATTATCTCCAGCAGTGACGCAAAAGGTTAAACTGGCGTGATCTTGCCCACATATTAATGTAGCTTTTTTTTTTTATTACATGGAAAGGAACTAATTACTATAGCTGAAGCATGCAAAACAAGATTAGAAACACAATACTTTTAGGATCTGAAGGGGCAATTTTTTTTTCAAGTTTGTTATATGTTCTTTTGTGAAGACCTGAAGATTCAAGAGTCAGATTAATAATTTTGTCTCTCTTAGGCTTTATGCAGTGGGAATGAACTTTCTCTCTTTTAATTCTCTGCCATTTTCTCAATGAAGGCAACAAGAGAAAATTCAGTCTTTCAAAGTCTCAACATTCATAATTTGGCCAGTCTAGTTGTCTACCTTGCATCTGCTGGAGTATTATATCGCCAAGAGATTTTTCTGTTGCACTTTACGAACTTATATTATTTTGAGGAGGGAATTCAACTGACTATTAAATATCTTACAATTGAAATTTAAATGTCGGTCTTTACATTTTAAAAATTAAAGACAAGCCCAATATGAAAATACAGATGTTAAAATCTTCATTTTTGTTTATTGATACTTTATTTGTTAGTATCATAATTTTAGAGATATAATTGATGTTACATGATTGACTAAATATTAACATTAAAATGCAGATGGAAAGAAAGATGATGGAGGGCTCCATAAAAGCATAAAAAGAAACGGAGAGGGTGAAGCAAACTTTCAAAATTGCAACCATGAGAAGGAATTGACAAAGCTTAATGAAAAAATGGATGGGATGACTTTTAATCTTGTCGCTGTCATGTATGAACTTGGTGAGCTGAAGAGGAACAATTTAGATACTTATGCATTGGTACAAAAAATGTATAGTGTGGTTGAAGCACTTGAACATAATATAACTCATATGCAATCACACCCATGGAAGGAAAAGATGAACTCTTATAGTAAAGATGTTCAAAATAGTAAAAATGAATCAAGTGGTCAAAATTTTGTGGGAAAGGGAGATGAGTTTGGGGTGAAGATCGCAAAGATTAAGGACAAGATTGAAGACGTATGTGATGAAAATTTATCATTGAAAAACTTATTTGCGTATAGGAAACTGAAAGAGAACCAAATCTTCCACAATGTTGTTAAAAGGGTATGATAATAAATGATTATTCTACATTTTTTTTAAAAAATATTTGTATAGCACATTCATTAAATAAAAAAAATTAATAAAATTCATGTTCTTATGCATGTAGGATAAAGCCATGGATGCAGTTGATTTTGTGGATTTGGTATCATCGGTGGAAGTAGATGCAGTTGATGATAAAAAGGTGCGTCCTCGAAAGCCTAGTCGTTAAAAGAAATCTCCTTATGAAAATTTTACAAAAAAAAAGGCCGCTGCAACAAGGAGTTCGATTTATCCAACTCGGAGGAAGAATGGTATATTTTACAATATATTTTTCATGAACAACTAGATAAAAGGTATGAAAGTATTTAAATATAATCATATTTTATATGTTTGTATTTTGATGTTCTTATTTGTTTTAATTAACTATTAATGTGAGTGTATAACTTATACAGGGAGAAAATTATAATGACAAAGCGACATATTGTTACCCGCTTCTTAATGTCTTCTTTAGCTCCTAATGATGTTGTGTATTGTGTTTGTGTGTGTGTATAATATTCAGAGCGTAATAAGATTATATGCATTTAATTTATAATTTATTTTCATTTGGTAGTGCATGTTTTAATAATGATGTTGTAATGATTTTATTCATAGATCATAAGTTGTTATGCTGAGTGCTTAACTGGAAAGGAGAGTTTGAAGCAAGATTATGAGACTCGAAATTGGTTTTTACCAACTCTTTTTGGGGTATGTTATAAATTTTTGTTGTTACAAATGTATAACATGTTTTTACAAAAAACTTTGAATTTTTTTAAAATTATATCTTACCATCTTCATATAATTATTAATTTATGAATTTTGTAGCAAATAGTGGCGAATGTGTCAGGTGCCTCAACCATTGATAGATCATATATTGAAATTTTGGTTCGTAAACATAACATTTGTGAATTTTACATGGGTGCACTCAAAAGATGTGAAAAAAAGGAGTATTATCATATGTTCAAAAAGTAAAAAGTTATTTACTCAAATATCATATGTTTTATTATTATCATTTGAAGTGTGTAATGATTAATACAAAATTTGTGTATTGTTGCATAGATATATGTTCCTCTTTATGACGGGCTTGCAAAACATTGGTATCTTGCGATAATAAATATAAAAGATAAGACTGCTAATATTTGGGATTCTTTGCCTAATTCCGAAATAGAACCAAATTATCGTCAACAAATCGTTAAGCAAAATGTAAGTTCAAAATTTTGATTTGTTTATATGAAATTACTAGATGCAGTATATAATAACTATCATTATTATTATTGCAGTTACATGCATTGGACTTAGTCTTGTTTCGTGATATAGCCTTTAACTTTCCTTCTGACTAGTATTTCACTGACTTTGACATTTTGTATCCAAATAATGTGCCAATTCAACCCAATAGAAATGATTGTGGCTTGTATGTGATGAAGTTCATGGAGACTCCATGTGAGTTGTTATTCCCAACTTATAAGGTAACTTAATCATACAATTTATATTTCTTAGTCGGATGAAGAAATATTTCATCTTGCACTACTTATTGTAAATGGTGATGCAAATGAAGTAAGAGATAGTGTTATACAAAAAGCACTATCATTTTGTGGTCCTAAGTTGCAACTAGTAAAGTTAGAACTAAAGTTGCTTCTAAAAAAAAAAAAACTTTCAAGTAATAAAGTTAGAACTATAATTGATATTGGAGAGCATTTGAAGAAACCAGGAAAAAAATTCAATCGATATACCTAGCAGAGATTTAATAGATTCGGTATTGGACGTAATTTGTATTTTGTCACTTTTAATTTTTTTGTCCCCTTCAATTGAAATTTATATTCGATGTAAAGTCTTTATTTGGATTACTTATTATTATTATTATTAGTTTTTAAGTTCTAGTCTCTTCCAAATCTTGACTGGTCCATTTTGGCCGTGGTTGAGGATCGAAACAGCTAAGCTATTGATAGAGACATTAACCCTGTTTAATTGAACCTTTGTGGACCAAATTAAGCTGGCGTTAGCAACTTTTATGCTTTTAAGTAATCAACAGAAATTGCATGCACCATTGAACACTCATGTGTACTACAGGAAATAATGATTTCTTTCTTGATAATAAACCTTATTTATAGCTAGCTGTTTAATTATTATTTTTAATCAAACTCACATGGTCTAATTCATAAAATCTTCTATGCCCTTAATCAGTCCATACCAACTCTATAGGCGTGGAAACACTTTTACTCGTAGTATCAGAACTCTAATTTCTACAAAAAGGCCTACTCCAAAAGAGTATGTCCAATCTTCACGTCTTGATCAATGTGCTCTCCAAGCCACACAAGCGGAACAATATGTTACGCTTGAAATTCCCACAGATTTAATAGCACAATGGCAAAGAGAAGGATACACCCACCTTCATCTTGGTGGTGTACACCTAATCTTAACTCTCCATGGCCGAAAAGGTCTTCCTATTACAGCCAGACTAGCCTTGCTTGATACGAGATTCAAAGAGTACCAACATGCTGTAATTGGTACTTTTTTGACCACTCTTCATGCTGGCAATGCTCTCCTTACCTTCTACCCAAATTTCAATCTGTCTTTACAAGACCCAAACCTACCCACTGCTTTCAAGGTACAAATCCAGCTTCAAGGAGCTGAACAAGCCGTTACGGCAAAAATGGCCACTCTTCATCATCAGCTAGTGTATAGGTTACAGAATCATGCACTAGATCTTCCAAGCCCCCAAACTTCTTCAGACGCTCTTATGATTCTTACAGATACAGAGACTATTCCCACAATAGTCCAGATCCCTATGCAGATCCCAAAGCAGGAGCTTATCAAATTAATGCCAATGGAATGGCTTTCCAATTATGAGAAAATTCCATCAAAATTCCCAGCCAATCCATACTTTTGAAGCTTTCTTTGAAAAAAGAGATAATGGTACAATAAAAATGACCTTTCAGCCACCATCTGAGCCAGCTGCTCCAAGAATCTCTTTTTCATGCACATCCATGATTACCGCAATATCTATTGCTTAAGAAAACATTCTCATTCATAGCTTTTCCTTAATAGGCTACCCCATCTATCCTGATAAATTAGATGGACATTTCTTATGGGATGTTCCTGGTTCTCATATGTGTAATCGTGATTGTCCATGTCTTGAAGAAGAATCAGACGATGTATGCGATATATTACCAAAAACGTCGATCACGACGTAAAAAGAAGTCTGTTCTTTTGTCTCCATGCAAGACTCAACCCCTTTTTCCTCCAAATGACCCAGAAACCAAAACTAAAACCTCATTTCCTTTGTATAACTCGACACCCCAGAAACATAAGCCAATACAAACCTGTCGCCAGCAAGTAGGTTTCATTTATGCTCCTCAACCATTTTCTTGTATGATGTTCTCATCCACATCAACATCATATCAAGAACAACTCCCCTCCTTAGAAAAAAAGATAGACCCTCAAACAAAAGTCACTACAAGACCTTTTGTTCCATCACTAGTAACCCTCAATGGTCAAATTGAAGAACCTAGACCTTTTGAGGCAGTCCTCAACTGGCAGTCTGAGAATGCCAGAGCCCAAAACAGTGTGTTACAAAGACTTGATGCTAAAGTTGATTCAGTAGCATCTCAGGTCCGTAGTACTGATGGCAATGTTGATTCAATTGCTGCTCAACTTGAAAAATATATATTTTGACATGAAAGCCCGTATCTCTCAACTGGACTTAGAAAGCATAATTTCGTGGTCCTGCACAATATGAAAGAAATCCAAAAGGAGCATCTGGTGGCTCTCATGGTCAGAGGAAAATAATAAGATATCATCAATGTATACCAAAGTATGATGAAGGATAGGACTGAAGATTTTTGTCATGGCTTTTTGAAATAATGAAGGGGTAACCTTAAGACCAAAAAGCATAACAGTCCACTGATAATGGGCATCAGGGATGCAGAAGGTAATTTTGTGACGGTCAACCAGTGAAATACCAAGTTACCAAAAACCGGCTTTTAGATCAAACTTAGAGAAGATACGAGCCCCTTGAAGATGGACAAACAAGGTCTGGGGAACTGATCATGTTTAAGGAAAGAATTAAGTGGCTGGTAATCAATTACTAACCTCTTTTTACCACGAACTAATTCAGATCGTTTTTCAACATAGAAGGCTTGACAAGCCCAATTTGAATTAGTAGGTTCAATAAGACCTTGTTGAAGCAACTGAGAACATTCTTGCTTAGCAAGTAAGAGGTCGGAAGGAGACATACCTGGGTGTGATGCTTTTGTGGGGTTTATGTCTTTGTTAAGCTTGAAAGGAAGGTGAATGAAGAATTGATCATTCTTTCAAAGAGGTGAAGGATGGTTGAACTGGGAATGGTTTTCTGGACAAAACTCTAGGAACTTCTGTGAAATATAACGGTATGGAGATGGTGTTTCTGAAAGTGCATACAGACGTAGTGCATTTGTATAAGGCAAGAACATTTAGTCTTTTAGACTTGATCAGTGTGCTTTACAAGCCTCTCACAGTGAACGGTATGTCACTTTAGAAATACCCCAAGATCTCGTTGCCAACTGGAAACAAGAAGGGTATACGCATCTCTACCTTGGCGGTGTAAGATTGATCTTGACCCTCTATGGCAGAAAAGGTTTACCTGTTACGGCTAGGATTGCTCTATTAGAGACCAAGTTCAAATAGTACCAACATGTTGTTGTAGGAACTGTCCTGACCACACTCCATGCTGGCAAGTCTTGTACTCTAGTTAACCTTTTACCATTAAAGTACGTGGCGTTGTTATACCAAAACAATGACGAAAAGATCGTCCTTTGGACCAATAGTCCACATGCTTGGGTTTCCAGCCGATATACTCAAGTGGAAAATAGAAAACTTTAAAACATTTTCATTTCAGGTTATATAACCCAAAACAGATGTTTCTTTAGTCTAAAACAAGGTACCAAACCAGATAAGAAATTATCAAAAGTTTTCTGATGCACAGGATTCTTACTAGAGGCAAGTGCAGAGCATACTTCCTTTAGTTTCAAAATGAACAGATGTAAGTTTTCTTCCTATTTTAAAATCTTTTAGAGCTTCATTAATAGAAAGAAAAGAGGAGTTAGAAACTCATGATGATAGAAGGCGAGGAATTTTATTAATATTGTGCTCTATTCCTTACAAAGAGAAACTGAGGTGCCTTATATAGAAAATCATCAAGGACAAGACCCCTTGAATGATTATAATCAACAAATAGGCACATGCTTTTGGAAAGTAAAGCACACCTTTTGAGAAAGTAAAGCACACCAACTAAGACCTTGACAAATGCAAGCATGACAAGGATAGGACATGGCTCCCATCACTTTACAAATGACATAATGAAAAACGACAAGCCAACGGGAAAAAGCAAAAGATAAACATGACAAGCATGACTCATGCTTTAATTATTACAAGCCAAATTTGAAAAAAGCAAAAGATGCCAAGTTGCGTGAATTACGGAGATGAGAGATTAATGTAATCTTCATCGGATGAGCTATCAGTTGCATCTTTATCTCTTGAAAAGAGGACTTTGAGTGATGGACATGGAGTTTATGGTGGATGTTGATGATCTGGGCGACAGGGTGGCCAAGGGCAAAATATCTTGCGCCAATCAGAAGAGGGGTGGTCATTGGATTCAGATGGTTTGCTAGAACTGGCTTTAGTCGTTGGATCATCTTAGGCATATGATGGAGGAGTTTGTTGGAGGTTTTGGAGGTGTTGGGTTAATGGCAAGAATGCTTCCCATGGGTCTTGTGCATCTTGGTATAGAAAATCATTGAAGTCTGGTTTTTCTTCCTTGATGATAATACCCGGGATTTAGGCTTTGAAATTGCTGAAGGAGTGGGGATCATGATGATATCATGTTGTGGGCCGAGGGAGGTGTGAGAAATGTCTTTGTGTGGAGCAAGTTGGTGGTTCAATTCACAAAGGAAATTATAGAGTTCCTTTTGAACTTTATCGTCTTGTTCTATAATGGATGGGTGTAATGTGGTGAACCATTCAAAAACTTGGTCTTGAGTCAAGAAGAAGTGTGTGTCGGGATGTTGGAAGTATGGTTTATGAATAATGAACACAGATGTGAATATTTTTACTTATGATGCGGGCATACGTTCCAAATTATGGAATTGTGACAATTGTTGGAGTTTTCATTCTCCACCATGGAATTGGAGAAAACCATTCAAGGAGTATCCAGATGAGGGAGGTTGATGTGTCAGGATTGAACAAATGTTCTAAGGTGGCTGTTACTGGAACAATCAGTTTGGTGGCATAGAGGACATTTAGGCACCAGACGTACCATAATTCATCTTCTGAAATGTCTCTAGAGGGATCCAGAGTTAATCCTGTAAGAAACAAGTTTTCTAGATGGAAAGTGGAAAATGGAAATGAGTCTGGTAAGAGATAGGCTTTCATGAAAAACCTAAATACAGCTTTCTTTGCAAACTCTTGTATGACAAAGATGGTGGTGAAAGTTTTCGCAAGAGGAAAGGTTTTTTGGGTAAGGGCTTGTGAGGGGAGTGAAGTGGCCATGAAGATGACAGGAAAATGGTGTTATGAAGATATGAAAAACAAAGATTTATTTGGCTTAGCAAATCTGGAGAGCATATCAGGAATAAGGTTGAGGTCTCCTTTTATATGCTTCATAGAGAAATCATATTTTGAAAACCAGTCTTTTAGCCGAAGCAACATCTTTTCTAGAACAATTTTTCCTTTGAAATTCATGATGTTGGGAAAAACTGAGTTGTCCAGTCTGACAAGAAAGCGGTAGCCGATAAGATGATACTTGAACTTTTGAATACCATGCTTCACAGCTAAAATTTCTTTAAACACACTGTGGTAATGGATTTGTGTCCAAAAAGTGTCCACTGGCATAGGCAATAAAGTGTTCTTTGCCATCTGTTTCTTCAAGAAGGATGGCCCCCTATGATTCGTCACTTGCATCAGTCTGCAATATTCGTCTGCCATCGGCGATGAGCTTTAATGGTGGCGGATTTTGCGCAATTTGCTTTAAAGTTATGCAGTAAGTGTGTGGTTGTTGTTCCACGAAGGTGGATTCTTTTTCAGTAGAGCTGACAGCTGGCGGGTGTGGTGATCAACTTGAGGAATAAAATCCCTAATATAATTAATAATACCAAGGAACTGCTGAATTTGCTTTTTGGAAAGATTCTGATCTGGAAAGTGGATGAGCTCTTGGGCAATGTGCTTTCCTAGCTGATAGTGGCCATCTTTGATAGTCATTCCAAGGAATTCAATGTTATTGGTGGCAATTGTGCTTTTCTTAGCTGATAACATGATTCCATGAGTTTGAATAATATCAAAGAACTGATTTAACAAATGGCGATGGTCATCTTGTGTACTTGAAAACAACAAAATATCGTCAATGTAAATCAATGCACTGTGCAAAATGGGTTGGAAAAGTTGGACCATGGTTTTTTGAAAAATGGATGGGGCTGTTTTAAGACCAAAGGGTAAAACTGTCCATTAATAGTGGGCATTGGGAATGCAAAAGGCAGTTTTGTAACGTTCGAACGGTTTAATGCCAAGTTGCCAGAATCCGGATTTAAGATCAAATTTTGAAAAGATTTGAGCATTTTTTAGATAAGTGAACATGCCCTGTCTTTTTGGCAAAGGGAATTTGTCATCATGTAAAAACATGTTTAGAGGCTGATAGTCTATGACCAATCGTTTTTTTCCTCTAACAATCTCAGAATGTTTTTCAACATAAAAAGCTTGACAAGCCCATTGAGAACTAGTGGGTTCTATAAGTCGTTAGGCCAGCAACTGAGAACATTCTTTTTGGGTTAGGACTAAGTCAGAAGGACTCATTCCTGGATGGGTGGCTTTGGTTGGATTTACATCTTCATTCAACTTTAAAGGTAATTGAACAAAGAATTGTGGATTTTTCCACAGAGGATTTGGATGATGAAAGTCAGCATGAGACTCACGACAAAACTTCAAAAACTTTGTGGAAATATCTCGGAAAGACTGGGAGGTTTCAGACAAACCATAAAGTTTAAGAACATTGGTGAATGGTTTAAACATGAACTTGACTCGAATTCCAGTAGGAATGATTTGGAGGTGGTTTATCTTGTGAATAATATCAAATCCTAACAAGATATCTTTATTAGGCAGGTGGGAACCAATAACTTTTATCCAGATAACACAATTTGGAAAGATTTGACTACCAATGGGTTTTTTGGTAATCAATGTAGTGGTGAAGAATTTTCCATTAACTGCTTTAAAATTTTCTTCATAATGTTGCCAAGATTGAGATGGGAGAATGTCTGGGTTTATCATACTTCTTTAGGCTCCGGTATCAAGAAGTCCAATGGCGGGAATTGGTCTTTGGAATTTGAAGGGTAAGATGTGGAGTTTTATGGAAGGGATAGGGATGGTGGTGTCGAGAGACAATAGTTATTGGTGGAAAACAGTATGAAACTCATCATTTTCAGAATCATCGGATGAGTTTTGCAGTGCGAACACTGTTTCATCAGTAGGCTCCTCTTGTTCTGAGAAATAGAGCTCAATTTCATCTTTGTGGGGAGAATAATCAGTAGTGGCCTGTAAATGCTCGAGAAGTCTGATTGTTTTGTCTTTTTTATTGGGGCACTCTTTAGCATAATGGTCTTTCTTTTTGTAGATGAAGCATCGGCTTGACTTTTGCCTTTTTTGTTCTCGGAAAGAACTAGATCTTTTCCTGAAAAACCTGTATGATTTTCACCTGGATTTCGATCTAGGAAAGGAATCTGGATTTTTAAGTTTTCGGAAATGCTTCTTCCTTTTGGTGCTGCAATCACAATATTTCTTTTTCTTGCATTTGATCTACAAATAAGGCTTTTTGCATGTACTTCGGAAAGGCTCTTTATCTTTTAACAATTCTTTGAAGAGCTGTTTCTATTCACATAGTTTTTCCAAGTATCATTTGGGGATCTGAAAGATCTTTCCCAAGGAAATGTTGTCTATGGTGAGATTGAGACTCGTAAGCTGCCTCTGTATGTCTGGTTGCAATTCTTCAGGTAATGATGCCAGAAAGACATGTTTGAAAGTCGGATCATTGAACCCATTGAGCTTATAAAACAGGATTGACATTCGTTTGTAATGGAAATCAAGATCTTTAGAGTTGAGGGAGCAGCACTTCATATTGAGGTAGTCTTGTCTTGCAGCTTCAAAGACTGTGGCTGATTCTCCAATGAATTGCTCATGAATGACAGAAAGAGCAGATGAGACATTAGGTAGTTGCACAAACTGTAATTGTCTGTACTCTCCTAAAGTATCAAACCAATCTCTTAAAGATCCCGTAAAACGGGTAGCAAGTTCTCTGAGGACGGATGCGGTAGTAGCATTTGCTCTTAACATTTGGAGATTTGTCCAAACAGCCATTTCAAATAATCTGTCTCTCCATTTAGCAGCAGGGATATCATCAAAAGTGAACCATGGACCATTTGAAGGTTTATGATCATTTTGGGCAGGCCGGGTTGGGGCTGAGGTTGCTTCTGGTGGATCTTCCTCAATATCTGAGGGTATGTCAAAGAATGGGTCAGTTCTTGAGGATTGAGCAGGTTCGGTCAGGTTGGGCCATAACCCGTTCCCCAAGCACGTAGGAGAGAAAGAGCTCCAATTAAAAGAGAGATTGATGACTATTATAGGGATGAGTATGATGAAGGAGAGGACTCAATGGGTAGCTATAGGAGAGATAGACAAGGTAGGAGAGCTAGGAATAGATATGATGGATTTAGTGGCATAAAGATGAAGATTCCATCTTTTCAAGGAAAATCCGACCTAGTAGCATACCTTGAATGGGAGAAGAAAATAGAGTTCATATTTGACTGCTACAATTATTCAGAGGCAAAAAAAGTAAAATTGACTGTGATTGAGTTTTCCGACTATGCAGGAGGCGAAATAAGGAATGTCCAATTGAGACATGGGATGAAATGAAATCATTGATGAGAAAGCATTTTGTACCTAACCACTATTATTGAGACTTGTACGAAAAATTACAACCTCTTACACAGGGTACCCGAAGCATTGAGGATTATTATAAAGAAATGGAGATTGCCATGATTAGAGCAAATGTGGAGGAGGATAGAGAAGCTACCATGGCACGATTCTTAAATGGACTTAAATGTGACACATGACCCTAACATTGTCTCTACTCTGAAAAACTACCTCCTTGAACTAAATCATGTTCAGCCCACACCAACTGACATTCAACATACCTCCCTCGGTCCACACTATAAACTTATGGTCATTCCTATTGTTAAAATTCCCTCACCCAGTAATTCTCCATTCACTGGAATACTGATTAAGGAAGAAAGGCCAGATTATACCAACATTCTTTTCCAAGATTCCCAAGATCCTTGGGAAGAAGTCACTTCAATCCTGCATCCTACAGAAACATCTGATGCACCTTCAACCAGTTCAGTGTCGCCAACAAATTTTCCAACTCACCAATACTATTCCCATCTACCTTGGTGGAAAGAACCTTTCGCAGAAGTTGATAGCAATGTTGACAAATTATCCTCCTCTTATAGTCAATGATGATCCTATCTATGAGTCTCGTGATTGCTGACTCTTTAAGCTTTTGTTTGTTTGTAATAATTGCTTTTACTTTTACAAAAAAAACAAAACATTTACTTTTCTAAAAGCTTGCTTTTATTTTTGTTTTGTAATCATGTTGTTTGCTTTTTGTTTAAGAAAAGTAGGATAGGGGTCCTGTCCTATCCCTTTCATAATTATGTTTTTACTTTTACATTATGTTTTTACTTTTACAAAAGGATAAGGGTCATGTCTTTTCCTCTTTCCAGGATCCTCAGTTTGTATTCAGATGACGTTTAAGAAAAAAAAAATCGTGCTTTCATAACATGGCAACTTAAGTCCCTCCTTCTTCCTCTATTCTCCTTAGAAAACAATAGACTCTCATAATAGTTCATTTCGATCCTATAATGAGTATGCTCTGCACTCGCCTATTTGTAGGATCTTGTGCATCAGAAGGTTTTAGGCTAAGAATTCCAACGTTCCAACTACAGTTCATCCTATCCAGCAGCCAAGGAGTGGCTTCCCTTTTGGGTGGTAGTGGTTGTCCCGAGACTAAATAAAAATTAAAAAAATATTTATATATAATGGAGGGCGGGGTGGGGAGTACAAAACCAAACCTCATCCTATTAAGAATTTAGGGATTATTTATCCTCATTCCCCACCTCATTTTCCAAAAATTATTAAAAATTCACCCCATTTGTGGTGGAGCCCCATAGGACCCTAAATCCATAGAAGATTTTGCCATCCCTAACCAAGTAAATAATTAGTCCAAACTCGGAGGCTAAGCCAGAATGTTCGCCTTATTGTAAAGATTGTATTGAAGGAAACCAAAGCTATGCATTTGCGAATTTATTTATTTTTTCTTTATAATTCATAGCACAAATGACATAATTTACAAGTCCAACAACCTAAGAAAACATATCAACAATGTTATACTTGAATGAAACAAGAAAACCAGGCGCGTCAATGCAAATGTAAAATTCAGTTAGAAACCATGCTCAAAGTCTCTTTGACAAAGCCATCACCTGTCCAATCTTTATCAGACTGCAGTCCTTTCCTAACTGCTTTCCTTTGTTGGATTGCTTCTTGTTGCATCCTTACTAATTCTGTGTGTGTGGTAAAATACTCAATAGAGGCCCTGGCAAAACCCAAACAAGGAAAAGGAAGGAAAAAAATTCAGTATACCCAACAATTCTTAAAACTTACCGTTTTTATGGATAATATGATCTAGTAAATACTGCTTACCCTTTGAAATCTTCTATGGAGGAAAAATTGTGCATTTTCATGAAGTCCTTCAACTCCTCGCAAAGTCTCTTCACGAGACCGTATCCATGCATCATAACCCCCGTGCAGACCTACAGAAAGGAAATGGCACATGAAACTTTGCAATTACATGTACATATTGAAAAATCTTCGTTAGAAAATAAAGAAATAAATACATGGGCTTGAATATTTTGACTCATGATTGCAATGACAGTTAATTCCACATATCATATTTCATGCTAAATTTTAAGGTAAATGTCAAGGATAGCAGTAATAGAGAACAAGCTCAAGTAAATTAATATGTATCGGGCAGGCATGAATATCGATTTGCATTGCCTTTGTCTGATGAGGTTCACTCAAAAAAAAAAGGAAAAACAAATTGATGTTGCAAAAGAAAACTAATAACAAGGAACAGGTTTGAGGCCTACCTGAACAGTATTTGCACCAAGAAGAATAAATTCGGCAGCATCGCCACCAGTTTCTACACCTCCAATGCCAGAAAGTGAGTAATCCTTGTCATTGAATTCCGACTTCATCATTTTGGCTATACTCATTACTTTTCCTAATGCAATAGGATGGACTGCCTTGCAAGAATAGCCCCCAGGTGTAGAGTATCTGATGACAAATTTCAAAACACAATTTTCTTAGATCAATGCTAAGCCAATGGAAAACTCACATATTACTGAATCTGAGAATGCAAACCCCTCGACACAAGGTTCGGGACGCAAAGTTTTCAGATCAATTCCCATGACACTCATGATTGTGTTAATAGCAGATACTCCCTCACTTCCTGATCTGAGAGCCACCCTAGCTGGCTATATACAATGGAGGATAATATCAGTTATCACTAAAATAATGAAATATGCATCTTGAAAATTAAATATCGAAAAATATCAACAGAATTTTTTGTGTTCACATGATAAAACTGCACAAGTAATTATAAGAATAACAATGAACTTTAAATTAGAACTCTAAGAAAAAGAAAATTAATACAAGAACCACATACACAATACTGCTAATTGAAATTTGATGATCATTTAGAAAGTTCAAAGGAATTTTTTCCTGTGGACTTTTCAACTCGAACAGGAGTCTGCGAATCTACAGCAGTAAATATTAACTAAAAGAAAAGAATTCAGTAATTACACAAAGCATAAACAAGATTTTCCCTTCTTTAACATAATTTTAGCACAAGAATCTGTCCAGGTGGACAATCGTAAACAGAATTGTGAAATCAAGTAAAAGAATAGGTTTTCAATTATAGATAGTCATCCAGGTCCAGAGTTTTCATATCTTATTGGTAAAGACAACATTTGCAATGGGTCATTATCTATGTCCCTGCTGCTACATGCTGTTAGTAAATTTTTAACCACCATATCACTTAAATATATATGATATGACGAATGCCCTTAGTAAAGTGGTCTGCTGGTTTACACAAACTATCAAATAAGCCTCTGTATTATAAATATTAAAGAGACCAGATCTAGTGCGCGTCTGCACGTGTGGCGGGTATTCATTGGTGGAGCTACGGGCCCCACAACATAGCTCCACCAATTATGTATCACCCCTCGCACAGTCATGACCTGATCGAAAGTCATATATAAAATATAACTTAAATATTCTAAAATACAAAAGACCTTCCAAAGTAACCAGTCTCTCCAACAGCTAATTTTGACTTAAAAACAGCTCAGTACTCTCATAACAAGTCTTTCCCATACTAGAATGCATGATTATATATTTCAAAATAGATGATAATATTCATGTATGCACGTATAGGAATTAACAGGAGAATTCATATCATCTATAATTTCATCCCTATTTTCATGAAAAAAATATTTGAGAAAAATACCAAATTTAATATCCGAGGTTCATAAAAAACATACATCATAAAACTCATAGGCATCCCCACTGATCTCTTATGTTCCTTCACAAATAGATTGACATATAAAAGTATCTCAATCCAAAATTATACTCAGTTCTAGTACAATGTCACTAATAAAATCAGAAAATTAAAGCAATGCACCGCATGATGCAATGTTTCATAAAGACTCATGAGCAGAGATGACTCATCAGCCACTAGATTAATGGAATAGAATAGATAATAGTGTAAAATTAAAAAGAATTATCACATCTAAAGCTAATTATAAGTAGTATCACCTCTAAAGCTAATTAGAATGCATATTACTGAACGATGTGGCGTGCACAAAAGTTTCACATATATGCTTACCTTATTTGAACCTAAAAGTTAGAAGTCAACACAAAGTTTCATCATACGCAGAGCTCACCTCTGTAATGTCAGTAATGTTAGGAGTCATCTTTGCCCACACAGGAACAGTAGCTTTTGCATTTATCCAACCACAAACTTCTTCCAACAGCCTACAATCTTGGCCAACAGCAGCCCCCATTTTACGTTCCGGCATGCCATGTGGACATGAAAAATTAACTTCTATTGCATCCTATATAATAATGCAGGAAAAAAAAAATGAGGCTAACACTTTTAACAGAAAGATGCATGAAGAAACATAGAACACTAGGTAAAGATATCTTACAATTCCTGTTTCTTCCACTCGATCAATAAGCTCCTCCCATGCAGCTTTGTTATACTCTTCCATAATTGAAGCGATGAGAATCCTATCCGGATACAATGCTTTTAATTGTTTAAATTCTTTCAACATTGTTTCAAGCGGCCGATCGCTAATGAGTTCTATGTTCTCCCACCCAATAATTTGCCCTTTGGCTGATCCACTCGCACCTGCTCGCAGGCGGGCATATCGAGGAGTTACGTTTATAACTTTTGCTGCATCTAATGATACCTAGCAGAACAATTTAAGAACATATATATTCTCAATATCAAAACATGTAGAATTGCAAATTCCTAGATTAATTTATATCAAATCAGAAGAATTCTTGCATTGGTCTCAATTTGAAAAGTGCCAACTGAACATACTCTAAAGCAATTCATTCTAATTTATTTAAAACTGGATAACCCAAATATCATAAGCAACATGCATGAGAATTATTAAGTTCAAGAAGTCAAGTAAATTTAATCAAATTAAAAAAATGATAAAGAACTTACAGTTTTAGCAATAACAGCACCCCAGCCTTCATCAAAGGCTCGCTTCATGACAGTGTAGTTGGTGCCAGGTGGACCCGATCCGATAACAAACGGGTTCGGCATCTGCAGTCCATTTACTGTAATACTCAAGTCTGGCTCTGCTGAAGCTGAATCAGAAGCCAAAACCCTCAACCCAATTCGACTAGGCAAGCGCAATCCTGGCCGACGATTCACAGCAAAGGAGGTGTTGCTGTTGCTTATGATCTGATTCAAATTCAATGATGCCATGGATGGAGATAAAAGGAAATGAACAAGATTGAATCTCACTCAGTTCTAAAGATTCTTTTGGGATCAGAGAGAAGCTTTATGAATTCGACTTAATAATAATTTACGATAACAGCTACAGCTCAATTAAATAATTTAATATTTATAATTTATAAGGGAGAGATAGCGGTTGGATATGGAGTAGATGTGGATATAGATTATTATTACGAAATGTCGCGTTGGACTCATTTTGCGTGTAACTCGGGAGTTGACTTAGATTGCAGACTTTTTTTAATAATTATTTATGTTATTATTGTTTTTTAAAAGGGAAATAACTGCCATAATTTCATTCATTTGTTACCGTGACGAATACTAGATATGAGCGGCTGTCTCGCTTATTTTAAATTTCACAGATATCTCATAACACATTATTTTTAGAGTTTCTGGGTCAGTCGCTCACTACCTCAGTCGCTTATTTTAGATTTGACAGGTGTCTCACAACATATCCTTTTTATATTTACTGACAGCATATATGTATTTTTTACTCTTGTATCATTATTTTATTTGACTTAAACATCACCCAAAACTTTCACAATAATTACATTATACTATTTTAATTTTACAACATTACCCCTTCAACTATAAACTTTCTTGAACACTTTTAACTCTCAATTGTTTCTCCTCAATCTTAAGAGAAGCCACATGAATGCAGAGATTTTTTATTTTTGGAATAAAATTTTTGTTTCAAAATATCGTTCACCAAGTTCTCTATAAAAGGCCAAATTTGTTTTAGTTTTTACTCTTTTTTATTAAATATATATTTCACAATATCACATGAATTATGTACACCGGTGAATTTTAATTTAAAATTAAAAATGATTTAATGTTAATAATTTTTAGATGATTTGGGTCGTTGTATGTAGTAAAAGGTTGTGCATTTGTTTAATAGTTATATTACACTATTTATTAAGTTATTTGGTCTTTTTTCATTGCATTAAATTTTTTTTGAAATTGTGTCTAAATAATTATCAAATTACATATTTTTAAATTTTGAAAACTAAGTGGGTGCACATATTGCTAAATTTTATATAAAATATTATTGTTTATATTTTTTCTTGACCCATTTTGATCAAGACATGTTTGAAATATTTTACTCTAGATAACTCTCCAAATAATTGAAAAGTTATAAAAAAATAATATGTTCATTTGTTGTTTATTTATCTAATTCTTTGTGTTATTCTAAAAAAATTTACATGGAACTTAGACTGCTACAAATATAGTTAAAAAAAATGTAAGGTACAATTTTCTCACTTAAATATAATAGAATTTATTTTAAGTATTATTATTATTATATAAAATATTTAATTCTAAGTTATGATGACATAAGCAATAAGATAAGTAATAATGACTAAGTAATGACATAAGCAATGATGTAAGGGAAGTGTGTAGAGAAAGTCAAGAATTTTAGAATTTAGTAAAGTATTTATGAAGGTTAATCTCAACCATTGATCAAGAGTTATGGTGGCAAAATCCTAGCCATCCATTAGCCTTAAGAAATCCTATAAATACCCCTTAACCCCTTTCATTTTCAATCCAACCTAGAAAGTTCATTCTCTTTTATTCTAAGTCATAATATCAAGTGTAGAGAAATCCTTAATTTAGAAAGGTCTAGAGAAGTCAAGGTCAAGAGGTAAGTAACACTTCAACTGTAATGTAAGGAAAATTTTTTTTTCATACTTAACTTCAGTTTTAACCATTCCTATATGTTGTGATGGCTATTATGATGTGATTAGTTATAATCTATGTTACTTAGTTACGTTATGGTCGGCTCTGCCACCTAAGTTATGATACTTTGTTACATTATGATCGGCTCTGTCGCCTAATCTATGATACTTAGTTATGTTATGGTCGGCTCTGCTTCCTAATCTGTGATACTTATACTTAATTATGCTATGGTCGGTTATGCCGCCTGTATTAAAAAATCTTGTTAGAAAGGTCTAGAGAAGTCAAGGTCAAGAGGTAAGTAACACTTCAACTATAATGTAAGGACAAAATTTTTTTCATACTTAACTTCAGTTTTAACCATTCATATATGTTGTGATGGCTATTATGATGTGATTAGTTATAATCTATGTTACTTAGTTACGTTATGGTCGGCTCTGCCACCTAACTTATGATACTTTGTTACATTATGATCGGCTCTACCGCCCAATCTATGATACTTAGTTATGTTATGGTCGGCTCTGTTAACATGAATATGTTAATAATATTGATTTTGATAATAACAAACTTTAAAAGATTTTTGATAAAAATATTGGAGTTATTTCTTAACAAATGAAAGTCATAAAAACTGCTCCATTCATACTTATAAAAGATGGATTTTAAATTGGAAAAAGATTCTTTACAAAATCTGGTTTAAAATGTGTTTCTGGCAATAAACGGTGAACCGATTATTTCTAAACGGTTAACCGATTACGACCAGAGAGCAAAGGTTTGCCTAGGCTCTAACCGTTAGTGAAGAACGGAAAATGGCAAGGTTACTGGAAACTAACGGTGAACCGTTTATTACAAACGGTTAACCGATTAAGACCAGAGAGCAAAAGTTTGCTAAGCTCTAACCGTTAGTTAAGAACGGAAAATGGCAAGGTTACTGGAAACTAACGGTGAACCGTTTATTACAAACGGTTAACCGATTAAGACCAGAGAGCAAAAGTTTGCTAAGCTCTAACCGTTAGTGAAGAACGGAAAATAGCAAGGTTACTGGAAACTAACGGTGAACCGTTTACTACAAACGGTTAACCGATAACATCCAGAGAGTTATTTCACACAAGTCCTTAGCCGTTTGCTTAAACGGATAACCATTGTTCTTTTTGCAGGTTACTGGACACTAACGGTGAATCGTTTATTTACAAACGGTTAACCGATAACATCCAGAGAGTCGCTTCACGCAAAGCCTTAGCCGTTTACTTGAAACGGATAACGGGTATTCATTTTGCAGGTCTCTGGACATTAACGGCGAAAGGATAACATTAACGGCAAACCGTTTATTTGAAATCTGGCCCAACGGTAACATTGACTAGCGCAAACGGTTAACCGTTAACCAATAAACGGTGAACCGTTTTCTGGCCGACAGTGCATAACGGCTAGTTTTTTAGCTCTACTTATAAATAAGCTCATTCAAATTCAAAGAAGACTGATCACAACACAACCATTGAGCATATACTCGAGTTTGCAATCTTCACAAGAGCTAGAAACATAGTTTCACTTCATCTATTCACACTTTGAGCTTTGATTTGTAATCCTAAATATAGTGTGAGAGAAAAACAATTGTAATATTTCATTTTAAGGGATTGTGAGTGTTGGGATACACTTGGGTTAAGAGATTGGGGATAATCTCTTGTTGTAAAGGTTATTGACACCTTGGAAGTCAAGTGTAAGCAATTGAAGCCTTGGAGGCTTGCTTAGTGAAAACCTCAAGCCCGGAAAGCTTGGAGGCGTGGACGTAGGCGAGGTTGGCCGAACCACGTAAAAATTGTTGTGTTTGATTCTCTCTTTCCCTATCCTTTAATTTGTGATCAATTTATTTATTATTGTTTTAATTTCGTTTTTGAATTTGCATGATAATTTGTTTTTAGTCTATTATTTTATAAAAACCCAATTCACCCCCTCTTGGGTTGCCTAGTTAGTATTTCATTTGGTATCAGAGCTTGGTGCTCTTGTTTAGACTTAATCGTCTAGAGCTAAAGATAAATGGCAACTTAATATGATTCCACTTTTAGAGAAGGACAATCCACCACTAGACCATCTTTCTTTGATGGTAATGATTACCCTTATTGGAAAGCTAAGATGAGAATTTACTTGCAAGCCTTAGATTATGAAATTTGGAAAATTGTTAGTGATGGTCCTTTTATGCCCTTAACTAAAAATGAAGTTGGAGAAGATATTCCAAAACCTTCACGTGATTGGAATGAACTTGAAAAGAGGAAAGCCTCTCTAAACTCCAAAGCTATGAATGCCTTGTTTTGTGCACTGGATAAGAAAGAATTTCATAGAGTGTCTAGTTGTGAAAGTGCTAATGAGATTTGGCACAAACTTGAGGTTGTCTATGAAGGCACAAACCAAGTGAAATAATCTAAAATAAGTAGGTACACTCGGCAATATGAATTGTTTCAAATGGAACAAAATGAAAATGTGTATTCTATGTATACTAGATTCACGGACATAGTGAACACTCTAGGAGCTCTAGGGAAGACTTTTTCAAATAGCGAAAAAGTCAAGAAAATTATTAGGTCACTACCTAAGGAATGGAGACCTAAAAGAACTGTCATTGAGGAAGCAAAAGATTTAAATACGTTACCTCTTGATGATTTAATTGGTTCTCTTATTTCATATGAGGAAGATTTGGCAGCAGAAAAAGGGCATGAGGAAAAGAAGAAGAACATTGCTCTCAAAGCTTCAAAACATGAGAGTGATGGGGAAAGTGAACCGGATGATGAAGAGCTGGCCATGCTAGCAAGGAGGTTCAGAAAATTCTTCAAGAAAACCGGAGAGCGAAGAAATTTCAGAAACTTCAAGAACTATAGGGAGAAGAAGGAGGCAATCACATGCTATGAATGCAAGAAGCCTGGCCATATTAGATCGGAGTGTCCACTTATCAACAAACACAAGAAGAAAGCCATGGTTGCAACTTGGGATGATAGCGAGGAAGATTCAAGTGATGAGGAAGGATCGCAAGAAGTCTCAAACCTAGCACTCATGGCAATATGAGATGATGATGATCTCAATGAGGTAAGTGATCCTACCTATGATGAATTGTATGATGCCTTTAAAGATTTGCATAATGAATTGATGAAGATTGGTAAAAAGAATGCATGTCTTAAAAAGGAAATTGCAAAGCTTAAAAATGAAAATGAATCTTTGAATGCAAAAATTGTATGCCTAGAAGAAGGAAACAAGACTTTGCATGATTAAATTGCATTATCAAATGAGAAGCCTAACATCATACATGAGCACTTAGAATCACACATAGATGAGTTGAAAAATGAAAATGAAATGCTCAAGAAAAAGAGTAATGAGTTAAATGAGATTGTCTTGAAATTTACAAATGGGCAAAAGATGTTGGATAATTTGCTAAACTCACAAAAATGTGTATTTGACAAAAGTGGCATTGATTATAAACCAAATTTGAAACAAAAATTCTACAAGAGCTATTTTGTGAGGAATACATCTATTAGCAATAAAATTACATGTCATTATTGTAATCAAGATGGTCATATGAAAAATAGATGTGCAGTAAAGAGAAATGCATATTATGGTATGAAATGTGTTTGGGTTCCAAAAGGAACCATTGCTAACTCTCAAGGACCCAAAAAGGTTTGGGTACCTAAAACTTGAGATTTTCTCTACAGGGCTTGAAGAGGAAGAAGAATAAGTGGTACTTGGACAGTGGTTGTTCAAGACACATGACAGGGAGCTATTCTTGGTTCTCAAGGTTCACCAAAATTGAAAATGGTGGAGACGTATCTTTTGGAGATAACTCAAAAGGAAAAATCCTTGGAATTGGAAATGTTGGTAAAATATCTTCAACTTTAATTGAGAATGTGTGTTTGGTTGACAATTTGACACATAATTTGATTAGCATTAGTCAATTATGTGACAAAGGTTATAAAGTTATCTTTGATAAGTCAAGTTGTGTTATTGAGAATGCATGTGATGGCAAAATCTTGTTTGTTGGAAATAGATGTGGTAATGTTTATACCATTGACATAGAATGTGCATCTACTCTTGATAAATGCTTTTCCGCATTACATGATGATAGTTGGCTATGGCATAGAAGATTAGGACATGCAAGCATGGATTTGATTTCAAAAATTGTGAAAAATGATTTAGTTAAAGGTCTTCCAAAAATTAGTTTTCAAAAAGATAGAATTTGTGAAGCATGTCAATTTGGAAAACAAATCAAGACTTCTTTCAAAAACAAGAATCATATCTTTACATCAAAACCACTACAATTACTTCATATAGATTTGTTTGGACCTTCAAGGTATGCTAGTTTAAGTGGCAAATATTATGCATTTGTAATTGTGGATGATTTTTCTAGATACACATGGGTATTGTTCTTAGCTAATAAGGATGATGCCATTGATGCTTTTCGAATTTTCCATAAAAAGGTTCAAAATGAAAAAGGTTATTCTATTACTTGCATTAGAAGTGATCATTGTGGAGAATTTGAAAATCATGCATTTGAAATTTTTGTAATGATTTTGGCATTGAACATCAATTTTCATCACCTAGGACTCCACAACAAAATGGAGTAGTAGAAAGAAAGAATAGGTCTATTCAAGAAATGGCTAGGACCATGTTGAATGAAAACTCTTTGCCTAAGTATTTTTGGGCCGAAGCCGTCAACACCGCTTGTTATGTTTTAAATCGGGTGTTGATTAGACCTAATCTTAATAAAACTCCATATGAGCTTTGGAAAAATAGAAAACCCAACATTGGCTATTTCAAAGTTTTTGGATGCAAATATTTTTTATTGAACACAAAAGATAATCTTGGTAAATTTGATTCAAAATCCGATGTTGGTATTTTTCTTGGTTATTCAAATTCAAGCAAAGCTTATAGAGTGTATAACAAAAGAACTTTAGTTGTGGAGGAATCTATGCATGTTTCTTTTGATGAGTCTAACCCCTCCTCTGCGGAGAAAGGAGTTGTTGATGATAATGCAGAAGAAGAACAACAAGAAGAAGCATCAAATGACAACCAAGAAGACACAACAAATGGAGTTCAAGAGGAGCATCATGAAGAACAAAATGTGGAGCAAAATGAAGGTACTTCTCAAACACTCCCCAAGAAGTGGAGGTATGTTTCCTCTCACCCTCAAGATGTAATTTTAGGCGATCCCTCACGAGGCGTTACCACTAGATCATCTCTTAGGAACACATGTGAGCATGCTGCATTCATTTCTCAAATTGAACCAAAATCTTTTGCGGATGCCGAAAATGATGAATTTTGGATTATGGCAATGCAAGAGGAGTTGAATCAATTTGAGAGAAATAATGTATGGGAGTTAGTTCCTTGTCCGGAACATCAATCCATTATAGGCACTAAATGGGTATTTAGAAATAAAATGGATGAATCCTGTGTGGTTGTAAGAAATAAAGCTAGACTAGTGGCTCAAGGCTACAACCAAGAAGAAGGAATTGATTTTGATGAAACTTTTGCACCTGTAGCTAGATTAGAATCCATTAGAATGTTGTTAGCATATGCATGTCATAAAGATTTTATTCTATATCAAATGGATGTCAAAAGCGCTTTCTTAAATGGATATATTATGGAGGAAGTTTATGTGAAACAACCTCCTGGTTTTGAAAATGAAAAATTTCCAAATCATGTGTATAAGTTATCCAAAGCTTTATACGGTTTAAAACAAGCTCCTAGGGCATGGTATGATAGGCTTAAAAATTTCTTGTTGGATAAAAATTTTTCAATGGGAAAAGCGGACACAACTTTTTTTGTTAAGAATAAAAACCAAGACATACTTATTGTTCAAATTTATGTTGATGATATCATTTTTGGTTCTACTAATGAGCTTTTGTGCAAAGAATTTTCATCATGTATGAGTCAAGAGTTTGAGATGAGCATGATGGGAGAGTTGAAGTACTTCCTCGGACTTCAAATTAAACAAAACGAGGAAGGCATTTTTATAAACCAAGCCAAGTACGTGGGAGATCTACTCAAAAGGTTTGGCTATGAAAATGGAACGGCAAAAAGCACTCCTATGAGTACTACCATCAAGCTTGACAAAGATGAAAAAGGTAAAGAAGTGGATATCAAAATGTATCGAGGTATGATCGGATCTCTGCTTTATTTGACTGCAAGTAGACCCGATATCATGTTTAGTGTATGTTTGTGTGCAAGATTTCAATCATGTCCCAAGGAATCTCATTTGCTTGCTGTTAAAAGAATTTTCCGTTATTTGATTGGAACCATAGATGTTGGCCTTTGGTATCCTAGGGGAACTCATATAGATTTAACGTGTTTTTCGGATGCGGATTTTGCTGGTCATAAAGTGGATAGGAAAAGCACTAGTGGAACTTGTTTTGTTCTAGAACACTCACTTGTTTCATGGTTTAGTAAGAAACAAAATTCTGTTGCTCTTTCAACTACCGAGGCTGAATATATAGCTGCCGGAAGTTGTTGTGCACAAGCACTTCGGATGAAACAAACACTTAGAGATTATGGCATTCATCTTGAACAAATTCCTATTAAGTGTGATAATACTAGTACTATAAATCTTTCAAAGAATCCCATTCAACACTCTAGAACCAAGCATATAGAAATTAGACATCATTTTTTGAGAGATCATGTTCAAAAGGGAGACATTGCATTGGAGTTTATTTCTACGGAAAAACAACTTGCCGATATTTTCACTAAACCCCTTTGTGAAGAACAATTTTCATAAATTCGGCATGAACTTGGGATGATGAAATTTTCGCATTAATGTCTCTATCCATGCTATTGAGTGTACCAATTTGATTGATTTATAATTGTGAAATAATGGCTATGAATTGCTTGAGGTTGATTTTGTCTTGTTATTTATTGATTGTATGAATAAATTGGTTGAAAACATGTTTATGAATCATGCATCAAAATGGCTCATAATATATTGTTAGATCAATTAAATGATCTGGGAATTTATTAGTTGCTGGCCGAATATTAAAATTAAATGTGCGAAAATTCTGTTAAAATAAACGGATAACCGTTTCTCATAAACGGTGAACCGTTTTACTCCAGAAACTAGAGTTTTGTGTCTGTCTTCTTACCCTTTCACCGTTTGCTACAAACGGTGAACCGTTTGTTGGCAGTAACTCACCTAAGTGTTACCCCTTAACCGTTAAGCTCTTAGGCTTTCACAGTTTCCCAGTATCAAGCCTCTGTTCGTTACCCTCTAACCGTTTATTATAAACGGTTAACCGTTTTCGCGTTTTAAAACTGTTCAAAGGCTTTTTCTTCTTCCTCTCCAGTTACCCTCTCACCGTTTTCACCATTCCTGCGCAGCCGAAGCTTTCCTTTTTCTCAAATCTTCATTTTTCTTGCTTCTTGAGCCAAATCAAACCGATTAAATCATTTCCTTCACCCTTTAAAACAATTTCACCGATTCAAAACCTAAAATCTAAGCCAAAATCGAAAAATCCCAAATTGAAACCCTAACTGCCGCGAGTTGGGATTCTTCATTTTTAATCCAATTTGTTCCATTTTTCAACCAAATTGAGCATCACACTCACATTCCTTACCCATTTCTCATCCAATCACCGATTTATTTCTCTCTCTCTCGCCTGTGTTCATCCCAGCATACTCCTCCATGGCTGAAACCTCTCGGAGACTTGTCCGGCATAAATCTACACCTCAAGTGCACCCCTTTCAGCCTAGGGAAGTCTCTGAATTTACCAGAATTCACTTCCCCACTCCTTCCTTGGCAAAACGATTCGAGGCCCGTTTCGATGGGCGAAATGTACTTGACTCCTCTTGTGTTAATCCAAATGATTTCCGGAACTTAATTGTTTGTAATAGAAGTGTTCGGAATATGCTTATGCCTTGGGAGTCTGGTATTAACTTCGATGAGCGAATTTATCCTAACTTGGTGCGAGTCTTTTACTCGAACATGGACATTTCCCATAGCACCGAACATAGGATAGTTACTCAAGTTGGTGGTGTCCTAATTGAATTTGATGATGGGGATCTAGCGGAGTATCTTGGTCTCTCGAGTGAGGGACACGACATATATACCTCTAGAAAAATTCTTTCCTTTGACCATTTTAGTCATACGGATGCAGTCCGTCATATATGTTGTCGTAGAGACCTAACTGATGATATTTGCTTGCTTCCGTTTCGGTCTCAACTTTTACCTCTTCAAGTTCGTATTTTGCATTCTATTCTTCAGCACATAGTGACTCCTAGGAAGGGTCACACGGATGAGGTCACGAGGTTGGACGTAGGCATCTTGGACAGCCTACTCTCAGATCGTCCAATAAACCTCGCGTATATCATTGTGCGCCATATGTTGAGTACCCCTGCGGTTAATCACCGCTTGCTTCCATATGGTAGTATCATTACTAGGATAATGCGTCGTTTTGGTGTACCTCTCATAGACACTGGGCATATGGAGACTAAACGGATTGGTCCCGAGGCAATGACGAGTATTGGTTTTTCTTGGAGAAATGAGAAGTGGATTAAAACCAGCAACTCCAAAAATCGGGATACCTTGATAGCTCCGGAGGACGATAGGTTGCTTAATGATGTCTATCCTCCCGATGAGCTTCCTGACTTTAGATTAGGAGCTCAGCCACCTCCTCCGCGTCGCCGATTTGTCCCTCGGCCTCCAGCTGACATTGACCCTGAAGCGCGTGCCGCAGATGCTGATATTCCATCCTCTTCTGAGCCACCACCTGCGCCTGATCCCTCAGCTGTTCCGGTGTCATCAGCTGCGCCTGAGCAGCCTTCTGCTGTTCCCGTGGAGCCAGCTGCCTCTATGCCATCTCCAGCTCCAGCTCAACCACCCGTTTCAGCCGGTATGCAGCAGCTGATTCGTGATCGGTTGGACACTCTTTCTCGAGACCACCAGCAGCTGCGATCTGATTTTGACACATTCCAGCGAGACCACCAGCAGCTGCGATCTGACTTTGACACATTCCAGCGGCAGAGCATCGATCATCAGCTTGAGATTATCCATGCTCAGCGCATCATTCTTGGGTACTTTGGCTATGATCCGGGGAGCTCATCTTCTCCTCCTCCTCCACCACCTCATTAGTTTCTGGATTATGTTTTCGCACATATAGTTCATGTTTTGACTGTTTGCATTTTGACCTGTGTATATTTTTACTGCTCTATGCTATTTATGGATTTTGATGCCATAGTTTTATGCTTATTCTTGATCTTAGATGCCTTGATTGAGATTGATAAACTTTGTGGAGTTTGATTATTGAAGTGCTTGGTTTGCTTATGGTGTTGTTGGGTTGGTGATGGAGTTGATCATTATGACATTTTGGAAGTGTTTTTCTCTCTTGTGTATAGTTGGTTTTACTCATTTTTAAGGGGAAACTCTGCCCAAATTTTTGCTCACCCAAAACCGACTTTGCATTTCTTCCTTTTCTCTCCTTTCTTTTTGATGATGAAGGGGGAGATAATTTGGGAACCTCGGATTGATTTTTGAAAATGTTTAGAATGAACTTGAAATGATGCATTTGAAAATGTTTTATAAATGGGAAGATTTTATAATGATGTTTTCTAAAAATGCTAACTTGAGCAAAAATCTTTTCATTGACCATTTCTTAATTTGGCCATACATTAAGGGGGAGCATATATTGAGAGGGAGCCAAATTTTGAACAAAGTTTGTCAACATCAAAAAGGGGGAGATTGTTAACATGAATATGTTAATAATATTGATTTTGATAATAACAAACTTTAAAAGATTTTTGATAAAAATATTGGAGTTATTTCTTAACAAATGAAAGTCATAAAAACTGCTCCATTCATACTTATAAAAGATGGATTTTAAATTGGAAAAAGATTCTTTGCAAAATCTGGTTTAAAATGTGTTTCTGGCAATAAACGGTGAACCGATTATTTCTAAACGGTTAACCGATTACGACCAGAGAGCAAAGGTTTGCCTAGGCTCTAACCGTTAGTGAAGAACGGAAAATGGCAAGGTTACTGGAAACTAAAGGTGAACCGTTTATTACAAACGGTTAACCGATTAAGACCAGAGACCAAAAGTTTGCTAAGCTCTAACCGTTAGTGAAGAACGGAAAATGGCAAGGTTACTGGAAACTAACGGTGAACCGTTTATTACAAACGGTTAACCGATTAAGACCAGAGAGCAAAAGTTTGCTAAGCTCTAACCGTTAGTGAAGAACGGAAAATAGCAAGGTTACTGGAAACTAACGGTGAACCGTTTACTACAAACGGTTAACCGATAACATCCAGAGAGTTATTTCACACAAGTCCTTAGCCGTTTGCTTAAACGGATAACCATTGTTCTTTTTGCAGGTTACTGGACACTAACGGTGAATCGTTTATTTACAAACGGTTAACCGATAACATCCAGAGAGTCGCTTCACGCAAAGCCTTAGCCGTTTACTTGAAACGGATAACGGGTATTCATTTTGCAGGTCTCTGGATGTTAACGGCGAAAGGATAACATTAACGGCAAACCGTTTATTTGAAATCTGGCCCAACGGTAACATTAACCAGCGCAAACGGTTAACCGTTAACCAATAAACGGTGAACCATTTTCTGGCCGACAGTGCATAACGGCTAGTTTTTAGCTCTACTTATAAATAAGCTCATTCAAATTCAAAGAAGACTGATCACAACACAACCATTGAGCATATACTCGAGTTTGCAATCTTCACAAGAGCTAGAAACATAGTTTCACTTCATCTATTCACACTTTGAGCTTTGATTTGTAATCCTAAATATAGTGTGAGAGAAAAACAATTGTAATCTTTCATTTTGAGGGATTGTGAGTGTTGGGATACACTTGGGTTAAGAGATTGGGGATAATCTCTTGTTGTAAAGGTTATTGACACCTTGGAAGTCAAGTGTAAGCAATTGAAGCGTTGGAGGCTTGCTTAGTGAAAACCTCAAGCCCGGAAAGCTTGGAGGCGTGGACGTAAGCGAGGTTGGCCGAACCACGTAAAAATCGTTGTGTTTGATTCTCTCTTTCCCTATCCTTTAATTTGTGATCAATTTATTTATTATTGTTTTAATTTCGTTTTTGAATTTGCATGATAATTTGTTTTTAGTCTATTATTTTATAAAAACCCAATTCACCCCCTCTTGGGTTGCCTAGTTAGTATTTCAGGCTCTGCCGCCTAATCTGTGATACTTATACTTAATTATGCTATGGTCGGTTATGCCGCCTGTATTAAAAAATCTTGTTAGAAAGGTCTAGAGAAGTCAAGGTCAAGAGGTAAGTAATACTTCAACTGTAATGTAAGGATAAAATTTTTTTCGTACTTAACTTCAGTTTTAACCATTCCTATATGTTGTGATGGCTATTATGATGTGATTAGATATAATCTATGTTACTTAGTTATGTTATGGTCGGCTCTGCCGCCTAAGTTATGATACTTTGTTACATTATGATCGGCTCTGCTGCCTAATCTATGATACTTAGTTATGTTATGGTCGGTTTTGCCGCCTAATCTGTGATACTTATACTTAATTATGCTATGGTCGGTTATGCCGCCTGTATTAAAAAATCTTGTTCTTAAATAGTGTTGTGTATTGATTCTGTTATGCATCTAGGAACTTCAAATGTTATGGCATAAGTTGCATTAAATGCATGCATATCATAGATTACATTATGAAGAAGACATTTTAGAAAAAGAATTTATGAAAAATAGGTTGTTGTACTACTGTTGAGTGTTAGAAAATGCATATTTATAAAGGAGAAAACAGTCATTTTACATTTCAAGTCTTACTAACAACTCTTACTTTTATGTGTTTTAGCTTTTCGTAATTTAATTATGTGTGTTTTATTTTAATTAAGTATTTTATGTATTTTGGGGGCATCATAGTCATTTCACAATAAACGAGAGATCAAATGGCAAAACAGACATCACTTTTGAACTCAGGACGGTCGAAAACCTTAAGAGGAGCATAAAAGGAAAAATGACACTGTTCACATGTACGGTACTATTCATATGTACGGGTACTGTCTACGTTACTGTTTACGGCACTGTTCACATAGGCGGATCGATGACGTGGCATTGACCGATGATGTGGCATTGACTGATGAGGTGTCAAGATTCTGTTGGATTAAAATTCTTATGCACTGTTGATCGATGACATGGCAGCATATCAGTGGACCAAAAAAATGCGCGTCCGGTACATGCAACACATGGGATTATTTTCAATTAAACCGCGTTACTGTGCAAACCGTGTCACTGTTTAAACCGTGTGGTCAAACCGTGTTACTGTTCAAGCAGCATAGTCAAACCGCGTACTGTTCACGCGTACTGTTGACGTATACTGTTGACTGATGACGTGGCGCAATCCTGAGCGTCCAAACTGTTTTTAATCCGATGACCATAATTTACTCGATGTATCTATAAAAAGGGGGTCTCCACCCCCTAATTTGATACCTCTGAATCCATTTTTGGACTCCATTTTCTGTAATTCTTTCTTCATCTTGTATTTTCTACGTATTTTAATAAATTCTCATTTTGCCCCTAGTTCAATTATGAGTGGCTAATTTTCTTTCAAGCTTGGGTTGAAGGTGAAGTCTCAACATGTGTCATGGGCTTTATTTGGTAAATTTATTTTCTCTTCCCCTCTAGTTTTTTTGGATGTTTTGACTTTTCGTTGACAAATAATAATAATCTTGTCTAGTACCGCCCTGGTTTCACCGGCTTCCTAGTATAAGATTATTATTATTTGGCACGATAAGCCCTTAGCACCATATTTATTAGAGCTTGGTTCATGAGGTGTGGATTCCCCCCTCATGATTTAATTTGCATTAATAAGGATTATTTAGCCCATGATGCATGTTGATACGGATCCATATACCCAAGTACGTCATTTCAATAGAATTCTCTTCAATTTATTCTTGTCATTTCAATTCCAATTTTAGAATTTATTCTCGCCATTTTAATTTAAGTTTTAGCATATTCCAAATCATTTCCACTACAAATCCAATCACCCATTTACAAAGTTAATTCTACACATTAAAATCCACCTCCTCGTGGGATCGACACTCGTCACCATCGATCTATATTACAATAGATTCGTGCACTTGCGAGTTCAACAAAATTTGCACAACAAGTTTTTGGCGCCGATGCTAGGGAGGTAAGTAATTTTAATTCATAGAATTAATTTTTGTGAATATTTCCATTTAATTGTTTTCTTGAATTTTTTAAAAAAAAAAAGAAAAAAAAAGTGAACCTACATTTAGAGGTTAGTATTTCTTTTCTTTTTCTTTAAAATTCTGTAATTTAATTTTCAAGTTATTTTTTTATTTCTTCTTTGTGATTTTTGTTTATCTTACTAATTTTTTTAGTTAATTTATTTCACGTATTTTTTTGTATATTTTTATAGTAAGGTTGTAATAGCACCATAAGGTTAGTATCATAATTTCTCCCTCTTTTTTATTTCTATTTGTTTTGCATGCATGGTCGTAGGTCATTATTACCTAATATTGAACCTATAGACTTCGAATTTGAGAAAACACTTCGCACACACAAAAAAGTTAAAAATAAAATTGATTTACAAGCATCACAAGAGAGGCCATTTAAGAACTACTTTAGTCCTTTAGCCAATTTGAGCATATCATGCATAAGATGCCCAAATGTAGCTGCTAGGAGTTTTGAACTAAAACCTAGTGTGCTAAATTGTCTCCCAACATTCTATGGCTTAGAAAATGAGGACCCATATAATCATCTGAATGATTTTCATGCTATTTGCCAAACCTTTAAATACGAGAATTTTTCGGACGATGATGTTAAACTCAGATTATTCCTATTTTCTTTAAAGGATAGAGCTCATTCATGGTTAAATACTTTGCCTGCTAATAGCATTGCATCATGGGAACAAATGGTAACGAAATTTTTAAATGAATATTTTCCAGTGCATAAAACCAATGCTATTCGTAGGGAAATCTCAGAGTTTACCCAAAGAGATGACGAGCAGTTTTTCGAAACATGGGAGCGATTCAATGGGCTACTCTTGAAGTGTCCACATCATGGGTACGAGAAATGGCACCAATGCCAATACTTTTTGGAGGGATTATTGCCGAATGTGCAAGAATGGCTAATGGCAACAAGTGGAGGACAGCTAATGTCAAAAAGTGCATAAGAGATTTGGGAATTCTTCCAGTGACAAGCGGATAATTCTCAACAACGGAGTCGATCACTCAAGAATACTAGAAGGATTAAGGGAGTAAATGAGGTTCAAATTGGCGAGTCAACTTCAGGAATCAAAGAAGTCAAGGAGATGGTTGAAGGTCTCGCTCGACAAATAGCATCGTTATCGACTGCTAAATCAACAGAGCCACATGACCATGACTCATACTCAGATCAAGCCAATGCCATAGGTGTAATGAGAAAACCATCAAATTACAACCCATACTCCAACACATATAACCCTGGATGGAGAGACCACCCTAATTTTTCATGGTCTCAAGGATTTCAACAGAATGGACCAGCAGCTCCAGCTCCACCAATTCCTCAAAATCCTCAAGCCTCTCAGCCCCCATTTAGACCATTCAATCAGAACCAGAACCACTCTCAACCTAGACCATGGGAGGATGCATTCCAGAATTTCAGGAATGTAACTCACTCCATGATTGAGCAACAGAATCGCACCATTGATGGACTACGAAATGAATTGAGAGCGGGCTTCAACTCACAAACCCAATCAGTTTCAAGCCTCGAGAAGATGGTGGGACAACTTACTTCTTCAGTTCAGACCTTGGCAATGACTGTTGAGAAAGGTAAATTTCCAAGTCAACCAGTGCCTAACCCTAAAGGAGTACATGAAGCAAGTACCAGTTCACCACAGCAGCATGGAGAGGTCAAAGCCGTCATGACCTTGCGAAAAGGAAAAAAAGTCGACAACAAAGTGGAGATGCCAGTGACAAAAGAAAATTAAATTGCACCTGTGAGTGTTAAGGACTCATCATCGGAGGAGAAAGAAGAAACCAACCCACGAGAATATGTTCCCAAAGCTCCATTTCCTCAGAGGTTAACAAAAGGAAAAAAGGGAAAATCTACAGGTGAGATTCTCGAAATCTTTAAACAGGTAAGTGTTAACATTCCTTTACTTGATGCTATAAAGTAAGTTCCATCTTATGCCAAGTTTCTTAAAGACCTTTGTACTAAAAAGAGAAACATTCATGTTCAAAAAAAGACATTTTTAACAGAAAACGTTAGTTCTATCCTTTAACATAAAATTCCTTTAAAATGCAAAGATCCAGACTCCCCCACTATGTCATGTAGCATAGAGAACCACACAATTGAGAATGCTTTGTTGGATTTAGGAGCTAGTGTAAATATGTTGCCTTATTCAGTTTTCGTGAAACTTGGACTTGGAGAATTACACCCAACTCCAGTAGTGTTACAGCTTGCAGATCGGTCCATGAAAATACCTCGTGGTATTGTGGAGGACGTGCTTATCCAGGTAGACAAGTTTTATTTTCCTATTGATTTCATTGTAATTGACACTCAACCAATACAGGATTCAAGGAAGCACATCCCCATTATTCTAGGCCGACCTTTCTTGGTAACTGCGGATGCTCACATTCAATGCAGAACTGAAAATATGCAGTTGTCCTTCGGTAATATGACTATGGAACTGAACATCTTCAACATTGCCAAACAACCTCACAATACAGATGATGGAATTTTTTATGTGGATTTAATTGAAGTATTAGTTGATGACACTTTTGTTTCAAACCTTAGTGATGATCCTTTACAAACATGTTTAACTCACTTTGGTTTGGATTTTGATATTGATAGATCGGTCGATGAGGTCAACGCCCTACTTGACTAAGCACCATCCATGGACACTAATAAATGGAAGTCAAGAGTTGAACAACTAGCACCATCAGAGAAGAAACTCATCCCATCATCAGAATCACCACCGAAACTCGAGCTCAAACCATTACCCAACATTTTAGAATATGCATTTTTGGGGGAAAAAAGTACTCTACCGGTAATTATCTCAGCATCCCTCAATGACAAACAAAAAGGTAAGTTGTTGGATGTTTTAAAAGAGCACAAAGCAACATTAGGATGGACCATAGCAGACATAAAAGGTATAAATCCAGTAGACTGCATGCATTACATTCAGCTTGATGAAAATGCTAAATCTACTAGGGAAATGCAACGTCGGTTAAATCCTAATATGAAAGAAGTTGTTAGAAAAAAAGTCCTCAAGCTATTAGACGCAGGTATCATTTACCCAATTTCTGATAGTTCATGGGTCAATCCTGTACAAGTTGTTCCCAAAAAGTCAGGAGTCACTGTAGTTACCAATGCCGATAATGAATTGATACCAACTAGGGTAACTACATGATAGCGTGTATGCATTGATTATAGAAAGTTGAATTCTGTTACACGTAAAGACCATTTTCCTTTACCATTTATTGATCAAATGCTTGATAGATTAGCAGGCCATGAATTTTATTGCTTTCTAGATGGCTACTTAGGATATAATCAGATTCCTATAGCACCAAAAGATCAAGAGAAGACCACTTTCACTTGCCCTTTTGACACTTTTGCATATAGGAGGATGACATTTGGATTATGTAATGCATCTGCTACATTTCAACGATGCATGTTGAGCATTTTTTCTGATATGGTTGAACGATTCCTTGAGGTCTTTATGGATGATTTTTCTGTCTTTGGTGACTCGTTTGATCAATGTTTACATCATCTAACACTAGTTCTGCAGAGATGTATCGAGAAGAACTTGGTCTTAAATTAGGAGAAGTGCCATTTTATGGTAAAACAATGTATTGTTCTCGGTCACATCATTTCGAGCAAAGGTATTGAGGTTGACAAAGCCAAGGTATATCTCATTTCTAATCTTCCTCCACCCAAAACAGTCAGAGAAGTACGATCTTTCCTGGGGCATGCTGGTTTTTATAGACGTTTCATTAAAGATTTTAGCAAAGTTTCTAGACCCTTATGCAATTTACTTGCTAAGGATGTACCTTTTATCTTTAATGATTCATGTCTTGTGGCTTTTGAAAAATTAAAGCAATTGTTGACATCATCACCCATCATTCAGCCCCCAAACTGAAGCTTACCATTTGAGCTCATGTGTGATGCATCTGATTATGCAGTAGCAGCGGTATTAGGACAAAGAGTTGATCGAATTCCCCATGTTATTTATTATGCTAGTATGACATTGAATGATGCACAGTTGAACTATTCAACTACTGAAAAAGAAATGCTAGCAGTAGTGTTTGCATTGGAAAAATTTCGATCTTATCTCATTGGTTGTAAAATAATTGTGTTCACAGATCATGCTGCTCTTAAATATCTTCTCACAAAAAAAGATGCAAAAGCTAGACTAATTCGTTGGGTGTTACTTTTGTAAGAATTTGACTTGGAATTCAAAGATAAGAAAGGCACAGAAAATGTTGTGGCAGACCATCTCTCTCGTCTCCATTTTGACACAATTACAGAGCCATTAACATTGAATGAGTCATTTCCAGATGAACAATTAATGAGTGTGGAAGTATTACCTTGGTATGCTGATATCGTTAATTATCTTGTTACAGGTCAACTTCCAGAGCATTGGACCAAGCAAGACAAGGCAAAATTCTTTGCAGAAATAAAGAATTTCTTTTGGGATTACTCGTATTTGTTCAAGTATTGTGCAGATCAAATTGTCAGAAGATGTGTCCCAGAAAGTGAAATTCACAATATCCTTTCATTCTGCCATGAACAAGCTTGTGGAGGCCATTTCAGTGCTAAGAAAACAGCTACAAAAGTTTTACAATGTGGTTTCTATTGGCCAACTATATTTCGAGACACTTACACTTTCTGTTCTTCATGTGATAGGTATCAACGAATGGGGAGCATTACGCAAAGGAATATGATGCCACTAAATCTAATTTTAGTGGTTGAGATTTTTGACGTATGGGGTATCGACTTCATGGGACCCGTTCCCCCTTCTTTTGGCCATCAATACATATTGGTTGCTGTTGACTACGTATCGAAATGGGTAGAAGCAATTCCATGTAGAACCAATGATCACAAGGTGGTGATAGGGTTTTTGGAAAGCAACATTGTTTCGCGTTTTGGATTCCCTCGAGCAATAATCAGTGATGGTGGTGCCCACTTTTGTAACAAAGCATTCAAAGCTCTTTTGACAAAGTATTCACTCACAAAGTGGCAATCCCATATCATCCGCAAACCAGTGGCCAAGTGGAGATCTCCAATCGAGAAATAAAACACATATTAGAAAAGACGGTGAGGCCAGACAGAAAAGATTGGTCATTAAGAATTGATGATGCATTATGGGCATATAGAACAGCTTTCAAGACTCCGATTGGGATGTCACCCTACAGGTTAGTGTATGGAAAAGCTTGCCACCTACCTGTAGAACTCGAGCATCGTGCATATTGGGCCATCAAGAAATTCAATTTTGACATGCAGCAAGCCAACTCCGAAAGAAAATTACAACTGGCAGAACTTGAAGAAATTCGCAATGATGCATATGAAAATGCCAAGATTTACAAGCAACGAATGAAAGTCTTCCATGACAAGCAAATTATGAGAAAATCTTTCACTCCAGGTCAGAAAGTGCTTTTATTCAATTCTCGCTTGCACTTATTCCCAGGTAAGTTACGCTCTCGTTGGTCTGGCCCATTTATTGTTCATACTGTTTTTCCACATGGGGCAATTGAAATTAAGGACCCAAAGAACGGTGTCACATTTAAAGTTAATGATCAAAGATTAAAGCCATATCTAGAGTACCAACCACATGGAGAAGACACCGAAATAAATTTGAGTGACCCACCAGATTTGAATTGATTTTTTTCTTTTCGGTGGTTTGATTTTTCTTTCTTTCTTTTTATCATTCTTTTGCTAATTGAAATTATTTTTGCATAAGTGTGTTTGTTTTACCATTAAGTTTTCTCTTATCATTGTTAATCATGAGTACCATACTTAGACCATTCCTCCTGAACATTCTTAAACCACTTCAACGTGTCAAAACTCATCTCAAAAGGCAGATTCAATTTTGTAAAACACATCGCATTTGGGCTCTACAACCACCAGAATTAGTAGCCTATGTTGAGGGTTTAGAAAGTCAACTCAGAGATATTGAGAGAAGTGTTTACGACATCCAGTTGGAGCTTGAGGTAAATTCAATAAGAGGACGATTTTAATTTTCTGTGTGTGTTTTAATTTGTTTTTCTGTTTGTGTGCTTTAGTTTGTTACCCCGGTGAAGTGGCAGATAACGGTACTCCGTGACAATCAAGTCGGTTACTTCAGTTTTCTCATAATAACTGATATTCTGAGGCGAAGGTATGGACAGAAACGAGATTCTAGCGAAGCTTCACAAGCGATTCCCTTCACTTCCTCATAATGCCCTCCTTACGATCTATAAAGCCCGGTCCGAACTCATGCGATTGCTCATGAGGAATAACATACCTGCTGACATCCGTTGGTTAATCGAGGCCAAAGTACGATTGGTAGGTGAGTTACCTCCACAATTTATTGCATACATGCCTAGTTGTGGGAAAGGAAATTATGCAAGAAAACGACGAGCTTGAAGAATTTCTGTTGCTTGTCATAAGTGTGCCAGAATGAGTTGCAATAAAAACCCATGTTCTTTAGGAATGATGTCTGATAACAGGGAAGATAATATTCAATTCATTAGGGATGGCTTGAATAAGGAGTCATTGGATGATATCCTTCTGTCTCTTGAAAAGCATCCCAGTGGATATGTGCACGGAGCGATTCTCCAGTTATGGCCATTATTTCAGAAAGAGCATGCAAGATATAGTCTCGGGAATCTGACTATAAACGACCCTGTTTGCCAGTTTATAAGAAAACTGGATGGGAAGCCCATCCTCGACCCATAGAGGGCGTTCAAGCCGTTTCTGGACGTAAAACCAGAGGAAGATGTGAGCCACAGTCGCAACTACTTGTAAATATCCTTTTACTTTACTGTTATTTTATTTCATTTCACTGTTGTTTTATTGTCTGCATTATTGTCTTTAATAATTTTATTACCGTTTATTTTTCCTTTTTACTATTTTCTTTTTTACTATCGAGCCATGTGCTTTACGCGTTATTTGACACTGACATGCCACCTCATATAATGTTGTGATCCACTGTCACCAAGATTCTTAAATATGACTTTTTGTTAAGCACTCACAAATTGTTTTTGAGAAATATTCCAATGGCAGCTACTCCCAATAGACAATTCAAGAACATTTGTGTGCTTTCTGGATTTACCTATGGCAAACATAAAGAGTTCGTTGATGCAGCCATAGATCTTGGTCGAAGCATAGCAGAGAGAAACTTACACTTGGTGTATGGAGGAGGTAACCGAGGGTTATCAAAATTGGTCTCAGAAGCTGCTTTTGTCAGAGGAAGCCAAGTGTTAGGCATCATCCCAAGAGTCCTAAAACCTTTGGGCAGTGTGTCTGACTCACCGACTGGAGAAGAGTTAGTCGTCTCAGGTATGAAAGAACGAATAACTGAAATGCTTAATCATGCTGATGCTTTTATTTTCCTTCCAGGAGATCTTGCAACACTAGAGGCACTTATCACACTAGCATCTTGGGCTCATCTGCACATTCACCAGAAACTCATCGGTTTGTTAAATGTCAATAATTTTTATGATGGTTTTATCGCATTTCTTAACCAGGCAATAAAAAACTATTTCGTTCCTTCCAATGCCAAAAAGCTTTTTATTTGTACTCACACAGCTAATGAGCTACTTGATATGTTACAAGCTTATCGACCGGAGCCAGACCCCTGGAGCTTTGTGTTGGAGCGCCCAAATGATGACGGTAACAGTAGCCGCAGTAAGAAGTACAAATTAGATTTAACTCTTCGACTGTAAATATTTTCTTCTGTGTTGCACCACCCAGGTGATGTCTTCTAAACTCTACTTCTTTTCTTTAAAACATTGAGGACAATGTTTCGTTCTGGTTGGGGGGAGAGAATAGTCGACAATTGTGGAATCTTGGTTGAGTTTTTACTAATTTTTTGTTGTAGAAACTAATTGTTGCTAACTTTTTTTGTTGAAGATGGCTGAATATGGAGTGTAGTGACTCTAGAAACGCATCTTCATCGTTTGAAAAAAAACAAAAAAAAATCAGATATTTTCTTTTTCTTTATTATGTTTTGATGTTCATTTTTCTTCTTCTTTTTAATTTCTCCTTTATAAATATACATTTTCAAATTTTTTGAGTCGAAGATGGCTGAATATGGAGTGTAGTAACTCTAGAAACGCATCTTCTTAAGTAAAAAAAAAATCAATTTTCGTTTTCTATCATTTTCCAATTATTTTTTTTGCATCATTTTCACATTTCTGCATGTATATTTTCCTTTCATGTTTAGAATAGGTTGGGGGGTAGGATGTTGTTAAAAAAAAATTGTGTGATTTGTTTTAACATTGGATGACATGATTAATTTCAAATTTTAGTATTTGTATTATCTTTGGTCTGAAGTGATGTTACGCTATGTTTGCTACTCTACATGTTGATGTCGGAGATAAATATGAGTTGCTTGAAGGAATGAACATGTCATAATAAGTACCAAGTGAGTTTTTGAGCCTATCATTTTTCTTGGAAAGTAACCCTTTTGCCCATTCTTTATACAGCTTAGCAGTTTATTATTGTATACATGATCTCTAGATTTCTTTTGAGTTAACCCTTTAAAAAAAAATTTGTAAAATTAAAAAAAAAGAAAAAGAAAAAGAAAAAGAAAAAGAAAAAAAATGTGTGTTGCTATATTTGGAGACCCATCTAACTAGTAGATATGGAAGATTATTTAGAGCCCTAAAAGATGATGGAAATGCCATCTTTGATCCGTTTGAGCCTTTCTAGCCATCCCTTTTCTGAAATATCCATAGTTAACCCTTTTGAGCCTTAAAAAAAAAAAAACTTTTCTTTGTCAACTTATCATCTTGACCCACTCCGATTTGTAGTATTACCCAATATCTTACAAGTTCCATCACCTATTTATGTTTGAGAAAAATGTAAATAAATATTTTGTATAGTGAAGTTATGCCAAGTTCAAAAAAAAATTTTGTTGTTTCTTAAAAAAAAAGAAGAAAAAAATTGTTGCTTAAAAAAAACAAATTGTTGTTTCAAAGGAAAAAAACAATAATAGGTGAAATCTACCTTGCAACTTCCAAAAAAAAAAAATTTCCTCTGCGTTTTTCTCAAACATACACTTTGTTTTTCTTGTTTTCCTTCTTTGTTAGCCATGTCCCTAGCCTATGTTACATCCTAATAAAAGTCCTTCTTGATTTTAGGGAACTATAGTCTGAAGTATAAGCTAGTTATATGGGTTAAAAAGATATAGTGATGCATAAAAAAATAAAAAAATAAAAAAATTGGGTTGACTAGCATTTTTATTTGACTTGAGATTGTACTATTTCTAAGTTGATGACATATTTCTTTCATCTTGGTGAGAGCGTGTGATATCATTTCTTGATTATTTTCTCTCAATTACCATTCATTGGAGTGACTATTTTTATTGGGTTTAAGTTCTTTGTGAGAGTATCACTACTTCCAGTGAGATTTTGGGATTTGACATGTCATTCTTGAAGGTAGCTACGACAAAGTCTACTGGGCTGATTCATGTGGATGGTTGATGTGGGTGTGATGTTTCTTTAGACTTGAGATAATACTTATATTTTTATTTGATTGATATCATTAATCTGATTGAATAAATACGAGTGTTTCTTAAAAAAAAATCATTTTGGATTTGAATTTTGTTTTCGCTTTATTTGCTAGGGACTAGCAATAAGCTGGTTGGGGGGTGTGTTGAGTGTTAGAAAATGCATATTTATAAAGGAGAAAACCGTCATTTTACATTTCAAATCTTACTAACAACCCTTACTTTTATGTGTTTTAGCTTTTTGTAATTTAATTATGTGTGTTTTATTTTAATTAAGTATTTTATGTATTTTAGGGGCATCATAGTCATTTCACAATAAACGAGAGATCAAACGGCAAAACATACATCACTTTTGAAAACCTTAGGAGCAGCATAAAAGGAAAAATGACACTGTTCACATGTACGGGTACTGTCTACGTTACTGTTCACGGCACTGTTCACATAGACGGATCGATGACGTGGCATTGACCGATGATGTGGCATTGACTGATGAGGTGTCAAGATCCTGTTGGATTAAAATTCTTATGCACTGTTGATCGATGACGTGGCAGCATATCAGTGGACCAAAAAAATGTGCGTACGGTACATGTAACACATGGGATTATTTTCAACTAAACCGCGTTACTGTGCAAACCGTGTCACTGTTTAAACCGCGTGGTCAAATCGTGTTACTGTTCAAGCCGCATAGTCAAACCGCGTACTGTTCAAGCGTACTGTTGACTGATGACGTGGCGCAATCCTGAGCATCCAAACTGTTTTTAATTCGATGGCCATAATTTACTCGATGTATCTATAAAAAGGGGGCCTCCCCCCCTAATTTGATACCTCTGAATCCATTTTTCGACTCCATTTTCTGTAATTCTTTCTCCATCTTGTATTTTCTACGTATTTTAATAAATTCCCATTTTGCCTCTAGTTCAATTATGAGTGGCTAATTTTCTTTCAAGCTTGGGTTGAAGGTGAAGTCTCAACATGTGTCATGGACTTTATTTGGTAAATTTATTTTCTCTTCCCCTTTAGTTTTTGTGGATGTTTTGACTTTTCGTTGACAAATAATAATAGTCTTGTCTAGTACCGCCCTGGTTTCACCGACTCCCTAGTATAAGATTATTATTATTTGGCACGATAAGCCCTTAGCACCATATTTATTAGAGCGTTGTTCATGAGGTGTGGATTCCCCCCTCATGATTTAATTGACATTAATAAGGATTATTTAGCCCATGATGCATGTTGATACGGATCCAGATACCCAAGTACGTCATTTCAATAGAATTCTCTTCAATTTATTCTTGCCATTTCAATTCCAATTTTAGAATTTATTCTCGCCATTTTAATTTAAGTTTTAGCATATTCCAAATCATTTCCACTACAAATCCAATCACCCATTTACAAAGTTAATTCTACACATTAAAATCCACCTCATCGTGGGATCGACACTCTTCACCATCGATCTATATTACAATAGATTCGTGCACTTGCGAGTTCAATAAAATTTGCACAACAACTACTTAGTGGCAAAGTTTCCAAGGAGGGCAAGCCCTCAAAGCTAAGTGAAAAGAAATCTTTTGGGGACGGAGATACGTAATGCCCAAAGGATCAACTAATAAGGCCCAATGGCATATTGTTTAAAGAGTAAAAGTGCCAACATTGTAGTGCAACATACCTAGGGCCCTAATAAAGTTGTTTTGTATTTTCTAAGTTTCTTTTAAAAGCTTAAGATGGTCATCCATATGCATAATAATTTATACATGCATAAAAGCGTTATCTTATTGGGTATTCGCTCATAAAGTCCTTACATTGCAAGTAACAATGAGTAGGGCAAGTTGGCGCCAAGTCCTAACCAAGATGAAGTGCATATGAGCATAACAGACCTTGCGATTTTAAGATGGGCTCAGCTTTGTTTAAATAAAAAAATAAACATCTTAGCTTTATGTAATAATCAAGTTTTGAAATAAATTATGGATTCTCTGTATGACTTTTACTTTATGAAGAAAATTTTGTTTGTTGTGTTAAACTTTTAGAAATCATATTAAAAGTAACTATGTTTTAAACATTTTTAAAATAGATATTTAAGTGGAGTGTTACAAATTGGTATCAGAGCCCAAGGTTTAAAGCGATGCTGTAGACTGTCCATAGGCACAAGTCAAGGGGAAGGACAAGGCTCGGTTTTTAGTAAAAACATAGAATTAGGTTAGTTAGAAATCTTACATTTTCTTTGTTTGACACGTAGAAATTAGATTAAAAACTCGTTGAGATGTCAAGCGCTAGGGGTAATAGAAGAAGAAGGGCGAAAGGAACTGCAGGGGAGCAATCTGCAATTGATCAACTTACAAACATTCTGGCACGACTCTTGGAAAGAGAAGTTAGAAGGGATGAACATGCTCATGCAATGAACAACGCCGGAAGCGAATTTAGAAGATTAAATCCACCCACATTCGAAGGCGGTGTAGATCCTATCGCAGTAGACCAATGGTTGCGAACCATGGACAGAATGATACAAGTAGCCAAAGTACCAGAAGAAGAAAAAGTCACTTATGTCTCCTTTATTCTACGAGGAGCGGCAGAATATTGGTGGGACTCTATCAAACGAATCCATAATGAAGCAATGATGCAATTGGTGGAATTTATAGAACACTTCTATAACAAATACTTTTCAGAGATTGTTCGCTCAGCTAAAAAAAGAGAGTTTGTTTATTTCCAACAAGAAAGGATGTATGTGCTAGAGTACATCCGAAAATTTGATGAGCTCTCTCGATATGCCCCACATATGGATGCAACGGATGACTTGAAAAAGGACCACTTTATGCAAGGATTATGCAAAGATCTCGCAAAGGATTTAAAGGTGGCGGGAGTTCGTGATGCTTCCTTCAACGGACTCATTGTTGGAGCCTTGGTAATTGAGCAAGCAGATGAAGAAAAGAAGGAAAAAAATAAAGAGACAAAGGAAGTGTGGAACAGGGGAACTTTGTAGAAAGACAACGCTCAATTAATAATAAAAGAAAGGGAATGCCAGTGGTCCAACATCAGAGTAAAAGCAAACGCCCAAAGAATCATCAGAAGGAAGTCCCACAAAAGTCAAAGTGCAATCAAAGCGGCAGAACTCACCCTGGAGAATGTTGAGCAAATACTAGAACATGTTTCAAATGTGGAAATGAAGGACAATTCATCAGGGACTGCCCAGAAAATGGTATGCAATAAGAAAAGGCTAATGCTCGAGCATTCACACTCACCAAGACGGATGCGGAAGGAACCCCACAGTAATATTAGGAACTGCTCTAATTTCAAAGGTGCCCCATCAGAATTAAAGGAGTTAAAGAGTCAATTGTAGGAGTTACTGGACAAAGGCTACATACGCCCAAGTCATTCACCATGGGAAGCACCAATATTATTCGTAAAAAAGAAGGATGGATCAATGCGAATTTGCATTGACTATCGAGAGCTAAATAAGGTAACTATCAAGAACAAATACCCACTTCCAAGCATCAATGACTTGTTTGATCATTTGCAAGGAGCATCAGTATTTTGAAAGATTGATCTTCAATCAGGATATCACCAGTTGAGAATTAAGGAAGAAGATATTCCTAAAACAGCATTCAGAACACGTTATGGACATTATGAGTTTGTTGTTATGTCATTTCGACTAACTAATGCCCCAACAGCCTTCATGGACCTCATGAACAAAGTATTTAAAGATTTCCTAGACAAATTCATAGTGGTGTTCATTGACGACATTTTGATCTACTCACAAACAAAGGAAGAGCTTGTTGAGCATCTACATATCACTCTTCAGACCTTGAAGGAGAAGCAACTTTATACAAAACTCAAAAATTGTGAATTTTGGCTTGAAAAAGTTATATTCCAAGGACGCGTCGTGTCTAAGGATGGAATTTCAGTAGACCCCTCAAAGGTGAAAGTTGAAAGCCAATGGTCCCAACCGACTAATCCCAAAGAAGTCAGAAGCTTCTTAGGTTTGGCTGGATACTACCGAAGATTTGTGGAAGGATTCTCGAAGATCGCGATGCCATTAACCCAGTTGACAAAGAAAAATGCCAAGTTTGTATGGACGCCAAAATGCGAGAAAAGTTTTGAAGAACTAAAATGACAACTGGTCACTACTCCAATCCTAGCCATTCCTAATAGCTCTGAGGATTTTGTCATTTATGGCAATGCCTCTAAAAATGGCATAGGGTGCGTCCCCTTGCAAATGGAAAAACCATTGTGTATGCTTCTAGACAATTGAAGGAATATGAGAAAAATTATCCAACGCATGATTTGGAGTTGGCAGCGGTGGTACACGTATTAAAAATATGGCGTCACTATTTAATAAGGGCAAATTGTAAGATTTACACTGATCATAAGAGCCTCAAATACTTCTTTACACAGAAGGAGTTGAATATGCGACAACGGCGTTGGCTAGAGCTTGTCAAGGATTACGATTGTGAAATAAACTATCACCCTGGAAAAGCAAATGTTTATGTATGTATGTATGTATGTATGAAGAGAGAGAGAGAGAGTCTTTCTCTAGTGAGAGCACCCTCACTTTAACAAAGTAAGGATGTTGTTGGCCTAAACAGTTATATGGTCTTTGATTTCATGATAACAAACAATGCATTAAGGGTATATTGGTGTGTGTGTGTGTGTGTGTGTGTATATATATATATATATATTTGTTTCAAATCTCACTAGCTTTTAAAGGACAAAATCATACATGTGAGATCAAGTTCAAGGTACTAAATGGAAAAAGACAAAAAGCAAATCAAGTCAAGGACAACCATAAAAGATACTAGCTTAGGTGATTTCTTTTATTACATTTCTTGTAAAGCAAGTATGATTAAATATATGCATGATTAAGTATTTAAAATGTCAAATTAATTTTCATGACATTTTAAACAAATCATTATTTTCGTAATATAAAAGGCTCTATACTTAAAGAAAAAATGATTTTATGAAATTAATTACTTTCAAGTTTATGGAATAAATTGAAAATATTTTACGAACTATTAAATTAACAAGTATTGTTTTGAAATTCTGGACATGGACCTATTTGAAAAGTTCTATAACTTTTTAGACCATGTTGTAATTTTACAAAAGTTTAGGGCCAATTATAATTTTAGAAAATTAGCGGCATAACCGTTTTATTGTAGCAGCTAACTGATAATTTTCTAGCAGTTTTTGGAATCAAACAACAAATCGTTTACTCACAAGCAGCAAGCCAACTTTGGACAAAAGAGTTTTTGGAATCAAACGACAAACTGATTAAATTGCAAGCAGCAAGTTGGCTCCAATCAGTGGACTCTCAAATGGTAAACCGACAACCCGTAGGCGATGACCAATTGTGCAAAATTTTCAAATTGTTTCATAACGATAACTTACCACATAAGCCAAACGACGATCCTTTTTGTTGTGCAAATTTTATCGAACTCGTAAGTGCACGAATCTATTGTAGTATAGATCAATGGTGACGACTGTCGATCCCACTAGGAGGTGGATTTTAATTGTGTGTAGAATTAATTCTCTAAATGTGTGGTTGAATTTGTGGTGAAAATAATTTGGATTATCCTAAAATTGGAATTGAAATGGCGAGAATAAATTGAACAGTGTCGTGAACAGTAACTTAGACAGTACCGTACATGTGAACAATACCATTTTTCCTTTTATACTCCTCCTAAGGTTTTCGACCATCCTGAGTTCAAAAGTGATCTCCGTTTTGCCATCTGGTCTCTTGTTCATTGTGAAATGACTATGATGGCCCTAAAATACATAAAATACTTAATTATAAAACAACACACATAATTAAATGACAAGAAGGTTAAATACATAAAAGTAAGGGTGTTAGTAAAACTTGAAATGTAAAATTACGATTTCTCCTTTATAAATATACATTTTCTAACACTCAACACTTTTCATAATTAACGACGATCTGATAACGCCTAGAAAGTGAATAACAACTAGTTTTCTTGTTACAACTATAAAAAGTCAAATCAAACTCATTTCAAACGTGTTCTTCAATCTTTGTCAAGTTTAAACTTCTTCATACAAATCATCTTGAGCTTTCATCTGCTTATTCATATACATTGATTCATTAGCTCACTCTTGTAAGGAGTGTGACCTTTGTAATCTTCATTTTAACATCAAAAGTTGAGTGATTATCATAAGTGTAGGGAACTTTGGAGAAGATGTATGGGATCATCTCGAATTGCAAAGGTACATTGACACCTTAGAAATCAATTGTAAACTTCTTGAAGCCTTGGGTTGTAAGGCTTAATTAATGAAATCCTCAAGCTTGGTTTGTTTGGAGGCGTGAATGTAGGTGGGTTACCGAACCATGCAAAATTATTGTGTTCATTTTCTCTACCCTTGACTCTTTAAATTTACTTTTCGTTGAAATTATTATTATTATTGGTTGTGGTAATTCTTGGTATTGTTTTTTGAAGATTTTTTTAAAAACTCAATTCACCCATTTCTTGGGTTGCCTAGCTAGAATTTGGATTGATATCAGAGTGAGGTTCTTTTGCTAAGACTTAACTATCTAGAGTGAAAGATCCATAGCAAACCAAAGTAGCTCAACCTTCATGAAAGGTCCATCCACCACTAGACCTCTATTTTTTTTTAATGGTAATGACTATCCTTATTGCAATACTAGGATGAGAATCTATTTACAAGTCATAGACTATAAAATGTAGGAAATGGTTTGTAATGGTCCTTTCATTCTTAAGAAGAATTATAAAAATGGAGCAGAAATTCCAAAACCTTCAAGTGAGTGGAGTGAGTCGGATTAAAGAAAGATGTCTTTAAATTTCAAAGCCATGAATGTTTTATTTTGTGCTTTGGATAAAAAGGAATTTCATAGGCCTCAGGTTCCTCTAATGCTTATAAAATTTGGAGAAAACTTGAAGTTGTCTCTTAGGGAACTAATAAAGTAAAAGAGTCTAAAATTCACTAGACAATATGAGATGCTTCAAATGGAGTCATATGAGAGTGTTCATGATATGTACACTAGATTCACCAATATCATGAATTCTCTAGGAGCATTACGAAAGACATTTACTAATAGTGACAAAATGAAGAAGATTATTAGTGATATGAACCCCGCCAAGAACTGACGTGACCCTAATCAATTTAGTCTCCAAGATCAAATCTAAATCTAGAATTGAATGGAACCGTGAGCCGATGCTCAATGAAAGCATGAAACTTGGTATGTGAGGACGCCACAATCAGTTACGGATGATCTGATTGATAAGTCAAGAGTTTGAACACCACAGAAATCTAATAAGTTCAAAGAGATTGTATAAGAACTAAAGAGAATTAAAGAACAAATATTTAAAATTGGCAATTTATAGTCAAATTTGAAAGCCCTATAGAAAATTCAATTTCCATTAGACAAACCGATAAACAATCCAGGCATATTACAATATCCAAGGTTTTGAAGAGACAAGAAATCAATTAAAATCATACCAATCTGAAGAGACAAGAAATCGAGAAGTTGCAGATGTGAAATTGGGAAAGATGAAGTCCTAAGGCGGAAAGAATAAGTTCTAAGACAAAAAAATAAAAAATAAATCATAAGATATATATATATATATATATAATTAATATTCTTTAAGCAACTATCAAATCTAATAGGTCAGCTTAAGAACACAAATAGATTTCCCACAAATGAAATTGAAGTGGGGATACATATAGAATGACATAATGGATGATATCATTCAAAGTTTGGACAAACCTCCTTATCATTATGATATTTGATGATGTTATGTGAACATTACATCGTTACACTTGGCACGATGAAGGACCTAATTTCATTTTTCCTTTTCCCCGTAGCTGCCAATTGCTTTGCGTCCATTGCAGCCATTTCAAACAACAACTTACACTAGTGCTTTGCAGCCATTTCAAACAACAACTTACACTAGTGCTTTTCTATGTTGTTGTTGGCACAAGGAGAGAGCCTCCATTATGCTGCATGACCATCGCCACCACCAGCAACTGATTTGTGCTAGAAATGGCCATTAGAAGGTCACCCCCTAGTCTGCGACAACTGCAACCAACATGAAATAAGCTTTGCTACAACTTTATTGCTTCTTTTTGTGGTCACCACATGTGACTAGTAGTGGCCATGAGCACCCCCACGCTTACACTGCATCAAGAAACGTATCCCGATTACAATGCTTCTACCATGGTTGCTATGGATGTGAGCATCAACCTATGTCGATTGACAGAAGTTGTGAGGAGGCTAGGGTTTCAGGGGGTTTTATGAGAGAAGAGTTTGGTGAGACAATAGGTGGAAGCCTCAACACTTAGAAATAAAAAATCGAGGGTTTCTTTTTAATTTTAACTTTTAATTTTTATTTTAATAGTTTATTTTTATTTTATAATAAAAATTTTAAATATTTAATATTTTAAATTTATAAGCAAAATATCATCGTTCCAACTTATGTGAAACGATAACGTTTCTTGATTCATATAATATTTTATTTTAAATAATACCAAAAATTTCAGTCAAAAGATCATCAAAATCAAGTCAACACTAAAATTTTATCATGAATTCTTGATATAATATATTCTACCACAAAGTCGTCATATATTCTTGACATAATTTATTTCTATCATGAGTCCGTCATGAATACTTGATAGACAAAATTTATCATGAATCTATCGTGCTTTTATGACTTACGCCATTTTTCTTAAAATCTATCACAAAGTGCCTGTCATCTATTGCAAGTTTTTTTATAGTGTTGGATACTTTCATGTTGCGAGAATATACTACTTTTCTTTTCAGATACTTTCCTATTTCTTGAGGAGGCAAATGGCGAATGGTGAAACAAATTAGTTATTTCTTTTTTAATTGCCTAGTTTCCATTTTGATTGATGTAAGGCATTTAAGCTGATTAGGATTCTGATTTGATTTAGAGTCTTTCCTTATTTGCTTTAGATTAGGATTCTGATTTGATTTAGAGTCTTTCCTTATTTGCTTTAGATTAGGATTCTGATTTGGTTTTGGTTTAAAATTTATTTCTGAAAATACTAAGGGTAATTATGGGGCGGAATTTCTTGTAACCAGTCATATATAATGTACTCGCATCCAATAAGAAAGATAGACTAGTTTTAATACAATTAGTGAGAGAGTTAATTCTCTTTAGTTCTTAAACTAACTCTTTCAACTTATCGGATTTCCATGGCATTCAAATTCTTGACTTATCAATCAGATCATCCATAACTGATTGTGGCATCCTCACATATGATCCATGCTTTCATTGAGCATTAGGTCGTGGTTCCATTCAATTCTAGGTTTAAATTCGATCTTGGAGACTAAATTGATTAGGACCGCGTTAGTTTTTGGCGGGTTTCATATCAATATATCTCTTAGAATTTACTTCCTGTGAAGTTTTTTCCATTTATACGTGGGGGTACTAAAAATATTATGTTTCATTTAAAAGTGTTATATAAGTCATAAAGTAAATACCTAATAATTAATAAATTATGATACATGGCCATTTATTGTAAGGGTAAAATCGTCTAAATTTTGACTAATGTTAAGGCAATCTCAAGCCCTGTATAGTATTGAGGTGTTGTGCCAAAAAAAAAAAAATTGCAACTGTAATATAAAGTTGATATTATGGGACCAATATGATTTTAAATAATAATTATGAAAACAATAATAAAAATATTATATATTTTTCATTATACAAGTATAAAATAAAATAAACTTATCTTCTAAATTACAATTGTAATTTTTTATCAAACATTTTAAAACTAAAACATTTAAGCTACACTACCTAACCAACCAAAGATGGTCAAGAGACTTAAAAAAAAAAGTCGAGTGATTGTCCAAACTACTTTTTTGGTTTTTTTTTTATCCCAATGCAATTATCCTTGGGATCTTTTTTCTAGTGGAGCAGAATTATTGTTAGTACCATTGTACATACCTTTGATTTTAGAGTTTAATTATTGGCGCCCTTCCAAAATTCTCTCAAATTCATTTTAAATATTTATAAAATTTACCTTTTGTTGAAATTGCATTTATTGACGCAATATGCCTAACTAAACCACATGTTAAATACGTTTACACTCTTATTATAAACCCCATTTTATTTTTAAGCCAAAAATTACATGTATATCTCTGCATTGACATCTTCCAATTTTTTTTGCCCCACTTAAGAATCGAAAAACTCATGGATATTGGGAACGATTAGTATTTCATGAGGATTGACTTTAATTAAAGTTAAATTTGCCATTAAAAAGGATATTATAAGAAATATCTATCATTTTAAAATAATAGCTATAAGTGGGTCGTGTGTTGGCTGTTGAGGTATTGTTAACCACCTTCCCCAAACTCTTGCTCATAGTTAAAAGATTAATAACAATAATAAATAAAACAAAAACATTCAAACGAGAAACATGTATAGATAGGAAGAAAAACAAACATTAACAAGAAATAATAAATAATTGTATCGTATTAAACCACCACCTCTACGTGATTACACATTTATAACACAAATATAAATTAATATTTAATATGTAATAATACTATTGAAAAAAATTAACTAACATACATACTAAACACTAAATTAATTTTCCGTATCATATCAATATTGTGTCATAAATTTAGTCATACGATATTTATATCATATTAGTTTATTTATGACTTATTTTTAAGAATAATATTCACATATTTTTTATTTTTAAATTAATTTATTATTTTTATATTAAATAAGTTAAAATGAGTCAACACAAATAATAAACAGATTGTATCCATATTTTGATGTTTCGACACAATTAATAAATAAATCATATCTGTGTTTGCTTAAATTTAACACAATTTATTTCTCACAAATTGCAGTAGTGTTAATGCAAAGACAAGTATATGTGTCTAGCGGAAGAAAGATTAACAAACCAGTTAACACACTAGCAAATACATCTAATTTAAGATAATGCGGAAATGGAAAGTCAAGTTTCCATACCTAATGGCCAATACTATGTAAATCAACTCATTTATCTAAACTGAATTCCTACTATTTGGCCGTTGCCCCAAATGGCAGAATGACAAAAGTTACTCTTCCTTGTATCTCTTTTCTACTTCCTCCAATCTTTGAACATCCTTGTAATACTTGCAAATACGGAAGATAGACCTGTAACCATGAACAAATATTATTTAAGTATAAATGTTGAAAGGAAGTTTCTGAAGATGAAACTAACAGACTACTGCCTAGTACCAGTACAGAAGGCATGCTGCAGCACAGAGAATAACATTCCTTTGAGCCTTGTAGATCTGCAGAAATCACCTCAACAGTAAGTATAATAAAAATAACCTTATCAGAACAGATATACGGTAACAAAGAAACTTCGAAAAGAAAATGTAAATGCTTTAATGAAATTGGATCATGGGATAGGATGGCTGTGCCCTTTGCCAAGAACAACATGTGAGAGCACAATTCTCAGACAGAAAACTCAATGGTGCAATCAATGAAAGAATCAAGGCTTCCTTATCCAGTGATGCTTTATAAAGTACACACTTAAATTGCAACACATGTAGAAACTGGGCTCTCTGTGCTTTTCTGCTGCTTCTCTGTTCATTCAATCACCAAGAGATTACACAGATTCTCACAGAAAACTCTTCATAATCATAATGCCATCTCATTTTTCTACAAATCAATGATTTGAAATCATCATCATTCATTTCCTTCTGCAGCAAATCCTTCAATAAGCACTAACTCAAAGTTTAACAAATTACTAAATGCCTAATTATTTCACAACTAATTTGCACGGATAATAATAACTATTTAAGGCACTACAATACTAAACTGGCCTTCTATATGTCAAAAATCATATATGATAGACAACTTTCTTTGGATAAAGCAAACCAATACATAACAATAAAGCTTCTACAACTTTCTTTGGATAAAGCAAACCAATACGTAACAATAAAGCTTCTGATCATCAATAAAATTTATCATTTCATTTTTTGACCACGAATCAAATAGAATTGACGAGATAAACATAAGGTTTCTATATTTTTTCCCTTTATTTTTAATCCATAAATCACAATGTCAGGAATTTTTCAACATTTAATTCTTCAAGCAATTGAATTCACACCACATATAGCTCATCCTTAAGAAACACAAGTATTGCAACTAATATATTTAAACAATTGAATACTGATATCAAATATTGTATATAAATATAGTAACAGTTATAGAGAACAAGCCAAACACCACAATAACAGTTTTCTTGATGCTAGACTCCTAAAGGACCAAGGGTGCCCCGGCTACTTGCACTCTTCAATTTAATCTGAACACTCACATTTTAATAAATGTTTATATTACTATAATATCCTTAATGTTATTTACTATTATGGAAAATTTAATACATGATTTATTTATTTTTTTATTACTATCTGCACCCCATCCAATACACCCATTATCTGCACAATTATTTTATCTTATACCCTAATCCTCTTCAACATCAAATCTAATGTACCGTAAAATTATTACTTAGTTTTAACAAATATCGCCCATGAAAAATCAAATCAATGTTCATTGTCTCCCCTGTGATAACATCATTGAAATACGTACATGAATAATTGAGGGAGGAAAATGAAGTAAAGGAAGAACCAATGTGAAAAAGCAAGAAGAAAGTCATATTGGCATTCCCAATTCAAAAGATCTTCACAGACATTCATGATTCATGGCAATGGTCATCTTGAAAACAAAAATAATACTAGGCTTGAAGTCACAACATATGTCATTGAATAAAGGAAACAATACAAATCAAGCAAGAACAATGAATGAGGGAAAGAAATAGAAAAAGAAGAAGCTAACACATTTAAAATAGAGGACCATTTTTATAGGTATAAAAACGAAACAAAGCATCTTAAAGAACGTGTTTAATGAGGACTATTATGACATTCGAAAGAGTGTTTAGAATAAAAATTGATAATTTAAAGTTATTAAATGAGTGTACAAAGTATAAGCGTTCAGAATGAAATTTAAAGGGCATAAACCCCCACCCAAAGAGTAAATGATCTATAATGGAGAAGAAAGTGAAAGGGAAGAAAAATAATAAATAAGTATAAAAAAAAGAAGAAAGAGCATTTTTTGGAGAAAAGAATATAAAGTACATAGACATATGACAGAAATTTGGCAAAGCCAGAAGGTAGAAACAATTCTGAAAAAGAAATTGTTATACTATTTCTTTAATTGATCTATGACAGAAACATAACTTAAGTTCAAATTAGTACGTATCAAAACATATGTATAGAGAAACTAGAAATCTACTTCAAATAAATAACATAAAAACTGTCTTGATAAGAGTGCTACTAGATGTGTTTTCAGATCTGGAACTGCAAATTGAAAACACAATTAATCAATATAATATCTGTACACTCCCAAATTTAAAATATTTCCAAAGTTTATATGATGAGCCTATGTTTTGATACTGCAATCATTGCTTCTGAGAAAAAACTCCTGACCAATTAAGTTGCTAAAACTGATTGAAGGGAAGTGCAAAATTGATCACTTTTACATTAAGCGGCTCCTTCCATCAGGTGAGCTATTCACCGCACCTAAACCTCATAACATGATTTTACTTTGTGTGACCTTAAAGTGTCTTACGTTAATTGACTCACAAAAGGATGAATCTTAATTAAATTTGAACACATAAAAGATTCTTACCCATATGTAAGATCTGGCCATCAAGTTCTCTCAATTCCCTTTTGGTTTATTACAAAGTGAGTATAGGAGAACAACCATAGCAAAAGAATTTCTTATTTGACTATTAATCCAAAAGCATCAATAGAGATGAAACAACTAAAAGAAAAAACACATTTTTCAACAAAACATCCTTGAGACCATAATTTTCATTTATATTCCTCCTATGCACAAACATACACGCAATTTTGTTGCTTTCACGACAGCAAATCCATGACTTAATGAGAAAGGAAGGGGAAAATGAAGAAAGAGAAGAGATAATAAAAAATAAAAGGGAAGATAATAAAAAAATGAATATTTATGAAAATAAATCCTCCATTCATGCGAGCATATGTGTAGGGCCTCGCTTGCCTCTTTCCTGCTTCTGAAGCACATTTGGGGACACTCCTAGACTTTGCCAATCAACTCACTTCCTTCAAAATCTTTGATTGATTGACGGATTATCAAAGAAACTTACCGTGTTATAGAGTGTATGGCTTTCTGGTTTCGATAAAGGAAAGGAATAAAAAGGTAGAAAACATAGAAGAGTGAATGGTTCAATTACTACTAAAATAGAACCAAAGTTCACCAAGATATTGTATTCACATATTTCCTGACACAATTTCTTACAAAACCTGCTCTCATAGAAAAACAAGAAGTCTCTTGACAACTATTAATCAATTGTTCTTCAAGACAAATTATTAAAATGAAAAAAAAAAGATTTTGCAAGCTACTCACATCCTAGCAAATTTTAGGAATTTTTAGCATTTTTAATAAGGGAAAAATCATAGCAATTATATGCAACTGCATAAATTGATAATTCCATAAATTTTTATTTTTTAAAATAAAATCATAACTAAGCAAATTAGAGAAACACTTACGGACTTCTCATATCGATCTCTCTCAGCAGCCGTGCAGATCTCAGAAGTGCACATCAAGCGATGCTCGCTCTTCCAATAGATATCTGCACAAATACAGCCATAACCAAGTCCTCAAATCAAGAAAATCGTCAACCCTGAATAAAAATGAAAAAAATAATAGAAAATTATATTAAAAAACAAAGGAAAAACAACTGGGTACCGAGGAGCTGGAAACCGGCAAAGGGAACTATAAAGAGGGCTGGTTGGAGAATGAGAGAGACAAGGGAAACCAAACGATTCTTTAAGAGCTTAGGTGAGGGAATTGTCAAGAGAATGGCTATCGCGGCCTCTGCTGCCACCGCATAAGCAAGTATTAACCACTGCAGCGCCATTCGTCCCGTTGATTTTGTGAAATGATCAATGAATGGGTTCTGTATTTTCGCTTTCCTTTTTCACTCTGATCGGATACTTGGCTTATTGCCGAAGGTAAATACACTACCCTATAGATTTGTGAGGGTAACATTTAAGACCGCGCCCTCCGGGTATGGGGTATTTACAAGTAAATGTAAAATATACACAATTTGCGGAAAACAGCGTTATTAGTATAGGATGTTTACCGGCGAGTGCCGTGTATTTGCTATTTGGCGCACCTAATTGTATTAGGACTTATTGCTTTAAAATTATATTATATTATGGTGTATTTGGATTATATAGCATTATATTACATTAAGTTATAATGTAATATCTTATTTGGTGAAGTGTCCATTGTATTAGTTATAATAACATTTACATTATTATTTATATTAAAATTAATTTGTTATAATTATGAATATTTTATATATTATATATTTATTTATTTTTAATTAAATTTATTATTTAAATTTTAAATAAAAACAAAATCATTCATTGGCCCACATAGCAGACTTTCATACTCAAGCAATTAATGCAAAAGAGTTGGCATTAATATTACCAAGTTTATGAGAATATTAGACTTTAAATCATCAAAAACTTTCAGTTGATCTTGCATTTTAAAAAATAATTGTTGTTCTGTTGCCCTTTCCATTGTTAACTAAATCTAAGATCCCTTGGAGATCCCTTGGGAATCAATACTTTAGCCTCTACAAATTATATCCCCATAGAACTTTAAAGTCTATTGCCAGTATCTATATAACCCCCTCAGAATCTCTCGCAACAATTCCCAAACCAGCAAGTTGTTTTCCTAAATTGGTTGCATCATCCACATTGACTTCAAACCAATCTCTTAGAGGAGAATGTCACACCTATTGTTGTATCACCGTTTAATTCTCCAAGTGATTTGAACTTGGAATTTTAACTCTCTTAAAAGAATTTAAGATAGCTTCATCTTTTGCCACAAAAGTCATAGGGTCCACCTTCTTGCTTTCAAAAAGAAAAAGGTTCCTTGCATGCCAAGATGACCAAAAAAAAACTAATAGTTCAATTTCTACCATCCTCAAATTCTTAGAGTTAGCCTGCAACACAATTAACATGGATTGCTCTGCAAGATTTTGAATCTTATTACCAAAAGGAACCATCTTCCAAATCTCATGAGATAACTGACAATCCAATAAAGCATTGTTTTCCATCTTTCTTTTACATAGCTGGCATATGACTAGCATATAGATCTGGGAGCACTTTCTTGTACCCAAGATTTTTAGTTATTGATAGTAGATTTTGAACAACTCCACGCAAAGTTTTTAACTTTAGATCGTAAGACAAGGGTCCAGGCATCTGGTGTATTATCAAAACAACTAGGAGAATTATGAAAGTTAATCTTTTGAGTAATCTAATTGCTTCTTTTTACTAAATAACCACTTGGCCTATTGCAATGCCAAAACACTTGGTCCACTTTAGGATTTCTTGGAAGAAGAATAGTCACAATCAAATCTGCATCATCCCTTATGAAATACTAGTAAATCTCTGACTTATTCCACTTATCACCGAACCTAATTTTACTCAAATACAACAGTATCTTGGGATTCAATTGCTATTATAAACTTGCACTCTTATCACCAGTCCCAATTCTATATCTAGCCTTTGTGAATAACTTGCTTTCCCTACAAAATGCTTCTTCAAATGAATAAGAGTTAGACGCTAGTTTAGTACGCAAGAAATTCGATTACTTAAACTATCTTGCTTGCAAAACTTTAGATATAAGAGAATCTATAAACTATAGAATTAACTACCAGAGCTTGGTTAAAACATGAGAAATCTTTAAATTTCATTGCACCTCTACTTTCGTCTTTAGAGCCTCTCCAAAACTTAGCTTTTCCCTTTTAGAAATTATCATACAATCCATGGTATAGGCTTGAACGACTTGAGCAACAACCTTCATAAAGACATCCTAGCCCTTATTGGAAAAGATTTTGATGCTACCAACTAAAAACTTTGCTAATATCGAAAAAATGTTCTCTTGTTTCTTCCTATTATAGATGGCTGCCCTAAGTACTTCTAATGTCTACAGACCGCAACAACGTGGAAGATTTCCTTTATACAACCATTTGATCAGCTTTGGTGCAGCCATTGAAAAATTGAGGATTTTTTCAAAGTTAAAGATATGTCTCGATGCAGTGGTGTAACAATCAACTCTGTCTACTTTGTTGCGTGCCATTATTCAAAAGAACTTGAAAACTTAGGAAGAATGTTTGCCATATGTTGAATTTGCTTACAATAGAACTGTCCATTCAGCTGCTAAATTTTCACCATTTGAGATTGTATATGGTTTTAATCCATTAACTCCTTTGGATTTATTACCTTTACCTATTGATGAGCGTGCTAGTATGGATGGTAAAAAGAAAGCTGAATTTGTCAAGCAATTGCATGAGAGAACGCAACAACACATAGAAAAGAGAACTGAACAATATGCTACTCAAGCCAACAAACGACGTAAGCAAGTGGTTTTTTAGCCTGGAGATTGGGTGTGGGTGCATATGAGAAAGGAGAGGTTCCCAGCACAAAGGCGTTCCAAGTTGCTTCCAAGGGGAGATCGTCCATTTCAAGTGGTTGCACGGATCAAGGACAATGCCTACAAATTGGATCTTCCTGGTGACTATAATGTAAGTGCTACTTTTAATGTTTCTTATCTTTCTCCTTTCGGTGTAGGTGAAGATTTGAGGACGAATCCTTTTAAAGAGAGGGGGAATGATGAGAACCATCAAGGGAATACCATTAAAGCATCAAGTGATCTTTTGCACATTCATGGAGGCCCAATTACAAGAGCTAGAGCCAACAAGATGCAAGACATCATAAATTGGGCTTGGAGAGAAGACAAAGCATTGTGGGCATTATTCAAGCTATTGGGCAGCCAAATACACAATTTGAATCAAATGTAGAAAGGGAAAATTCAGAATAAATTTGGTATTGATTGAGCCAGAATTAATGTGCAAACTATATACCGTTGGAAAGATAATTAAGTTATCTTTCCAATACATTTTACAGAGCTGGATTTGGAGTTCTCTAGAAGGAGTTATGATCAATTTATTACAGCTTGTTCAGGCTTGGCAAGTTTATCAATATGTGAAGTAAGTCTACCATTGATGATGGTGGGCTAGCATTATGTTTGTCAATGCTAACATTAATAATGGTGGGTTGGTGAAGGCTTTTAAAGCACCCTTTGCCAAACCTGTACTTGGAGGGTTGTTCTAATGTTTCCATTTGTATTTTAGGATATTGGGTTTCTTTTAGCCTATTTAAACTCAGCAACCTTGCTATGTATGACAATTAAGAGATTAATGTTATTTGAATTTGAAAGATTATTCTTTCTTTGGTTCTTTTGAGAACTAGTGAACTTATCAAGAATTTGCATTCTTGTGGCGTTCCAAATTTAGACTTATCACTCACCTTCTCATCTATTTCTTGAGTGTGGCGTCAATATCATTCTCTATACCTTTGGTTCATGCTTTTCTTAAGCATTGGGTCAAGGTTTTCTTTGTCACAAATCTGTTTAGAACTTTCTCTTGGGAAGTTGAAACTACAATTTAAGTGTGAGTTTCAAAGTTTCATTGTGGGATTTTCGTATCACAAAGACATGCTTCAGCGATGGATCATTAAAGCCATTGAGTTTGTAATACATTGTAGACATCCTCTTATAGTGAAAATCTAGATCTTTATCTGGAGAGAACAACACTTCATTAGATGGAACTCTCTTCTTGTTTGTTCGTTAGCAGCTGTTGCTTCTCCAAGGAATTGCTCATAAATTATTCCTAGGACCTCTAAAATCTGGGCTTGAATCACCTGGAGTTGTCTGTATGGACCTAGACTTTCAAACCAATCTTTTAAAGATCCAGTAAAACGAGAACTGAACTTTTTAAGAACTGTTTGGGTTGTTGCTTCAACCTTGAGCATTTAAACATCAATCCAGGCAAAAAAGTCTTGAAATCTAGCTGGCCATTTTACTTTTGGAATGTCATCAAAAGTAAACCATTGGTTGTTTAAGGATTTGGGAGAAGAATTTTCTTGACGAGAAGCTGTAGGAATTCTGTCTGAGTCTGCCTCTTCAATAATTGGTGTTGGAGGAGATGAAGAGGGAGAAGAATTATTTGACCCTGTTGAAGGTTGAACCATAAAGAGCTTAGAGATATCAGCTAATTCTTTTTCAGAGTCTGAAGAAGAAAATGATTCCTCATTAGTGGAGGTTTCTTCTATTTGGGATGGGGAAACTTCATCTGATTATGAAATATGTGGTAGAACTTGGGATGAGTATTGGTGCATAGGTTATTTGTCTTTTTGGGTAGGCTGCGGATCAGGGACTGGTGGAGGTTGGTGATAGGCTAGAGGTGGTTCAAGCTTGGCAGGTCTAGGTTGTGGTTTAGGCGGAGCATGGGATGAAGTATGTGTGAGATGAAATAGGCCAAAGAACTTGGCATAGTCTACTTGCTGTCGTGAGGTGGATGGTGTGTAGAAAGGCTAGTAAGTACTGAAAGTTGGGGTATGTAAAGGTAAAGGAGGGGATTTGCAAACAATACGCCACGTATTCTCACTGATGTAAAGATCCTGTAAAACGGGTAGCAAGTTCTCTAAGGACTGATGTTGTAGTAGCATTTGCTCTTAACATTTGGAGATTTGTTCAAGCAGCCATTTCGGATAATCTGTCTTAGAGTTGGCAAAATTTGACACGACCCAATTACCCTACACGAACACGACATAAATAAATGGGTATGGGTCGTCAAATTTAACACGATTATTAAATGGGTCGGGTCCGGGTCAACACGATTTTTTTCCGTGTCGGGTTAGGGTTAAAATTCTTGACCCATTTACCCGATCAATGACCCGATTATATTTTCTATTTTAAAATAATTTACATATTCTTATCATTAAAACTCAAATATTAGAAAATATTTTTTTTATTCTTTAAAAGGGTGAATATAAATACAGTGTTTTATTTATAAAATTTTAAATACATTTAGAGCTTCAATAGTGTAAATGTGTAAAAATTGATAGACATGTATATTTTATAATATTGATATATAATATTATATATATATATATAAAATTAAAACTTCAATAGTGTAAATGTGTAATATATTGGTAGATATGTATATTTTATAATATCGATAAATTATGTATGTATGTAATTATGTATGTATGTATGTACATACGTATGTATGTATGTACATACGTATGTATGATAGTGTGTAAATATTTAATGTAACTTTTGTTCAATATATAGATATTAAACGGGTTATTGGGTAACCCGATTATTTTTCCGTGTCGGGTTTGGGTCTCAATATTTTGACACGATTATTAAATGGGTCGGGTTTGGGTCGACCTAAATTTGACACGACAAGAACACGACCCGATGAGCCGTTTTGCCATCTCTAATTTGTCTCTCCATTTAGCTGCAGGGATATCATCAAAAGTGAACCATGGACCATTTGAAGGTTTATGATCATTTTGGGTTGAGCAGGCCGATTTGGAGTTGAGGATGCTTCTGGTGGATCTTTCTCGATATCCGAGGGTATTTCAAAGAATGGGTCAGTTCTTGAGGATTGAACAGGCTCGGTCTCTTCAGATTGGGCCATAAGGATTCTAGTGATGTCAGCATAAGATTTTTCAGAATCACTAGATGAAATGGAAGATTTGAAGGAATATTCTGTTTCAGATTCAGATGGATCTTCTGAAACGACTAGATTTGAATCGGAAGTTTGATCTGTATCGGGTGGATCAAGGATTATTTGTGCACTGTATTGTTGCATTGAGGATTTATCTTTGGCCTGAGTTGGTGTTGGTTGGGGAAGAAGTGGGGTATAAAGAGGTGGTTGTTGTTCTGGGAATGACAAAGGTGGTTGAAAAGGTTGTTTATCTGATCTTGGTCGAGGATGAGGTTTGGATCTTGATGGTTTTGGCAGAGGATTATTTCTAAACAAAGTATGTGTCATGCCAAATAATTTGGACGGGTCTTGGGGTTTTATGGGAGAAAGCATAGGAGCAATAAGATGAAAGGCTGGGCTGATGGTAGGTAACAGTAGAGAGGTGGTAAATAATGTTGGCCCTTGCCTTTCTGACTCAATTTGTTCAAGTTGTACTTTCAATTTTCTGATAAGAGATAGGCTTTCATGAAAAACCTAAATACAGCTTTCTTTGCAAACTCTTGTATGGCAAAGACTGTGGTGAAAGTTTTTCCAAGGGGAAAGGTTTTTTGAGTAAGGGCTTGTGAGGGGAGTGAAGTAGCTATGAAGATGACAGGAAAATGATGTTATGAGGATATGAAAAATAAGGATTTATCTAGTTTAGCAAGTATTGAGAGCATATCAGGAATGAGGGGAAATCATATTTTGAAAACCAGTCTTTTAGCCGAAGCAACATCTTTTCTGGAACATTTTTCCCTTTGAAATTCATAATGTTGGGAAAAGCTGAGTTGTCCATTCTGACAAGAAAGTGATAGCCGATAAGATAATACTCGAACTTTTGAATACCATGCTTGACAGCTAAAATTTCTTTGAGCACACTGTGGTAATGGATTTGTGTTAGTAATATGCCCTAAAGGCCAATCGAATGGTGTTTGATTGTTTAGGGAATGATTGTATTTGAATAGCATTTTGATATTTATAAAATAGCAAAGTTATCAACATTCATAAATTAATTTAATGAATATAGTCCAAGAAGTAAAATAGTTAAGGAACACATTCTCGAGTTTGTCGAGAATATGAAACGTGCATCATTTGTACTATACTTCTAAAATAGTTCCTAGTGGTGGATTTATGATTGGACATTATAAATTCCTATAAACACTAGTATGTGTTATGACTCGTTATGGTATGTGATACTAAAATGGATGGTGAGTTTCATATCATTGACATGAGATGTCAAGTCAAACACATAGGTACTTGTTAAAAGAACGAGTTTACTGAACTTGACCAAATATAGTAAGCCATATGGTTTTGAGTGTTAATGGCTTATTATACATTATAATAGACACTATGTTTAGTAATGGTCTTTAGACCTGAGGCATAACAGATGTCTTATACATAGACATCTCTGATATGTGAAAGCATAATGATTGATTCCTAATCAAGGAAGAGATCTAGCAATAACTGTCATGGTTGGCTATGTATGAAGACAAGTGTATGGCCAATATGGAATTCATCACTTTGTAATATACAAAATGGATGTCCCTATGAGATAATATGAATTGGCATGAGAAATCCTTGGCCAAGGTGAAATATATTTGAAGGAGTTCAAATTATATTTTCATGCCAAGTTCATTTAGATTTATTTTAAGATAAAACATAACTGCTTAACATAATAAATCATAAGCCGTGCTTTTCTCTGGACATGGATGATGAAGAGACCAAGACATAGAGATACAATGGAATAGGTTCTATAGATCCAACAATTCTTGTTATTTGGATGGTTGTGATATACTGCTAGGTGTCACTCATGACTTGTAGAAACCTTAAGATTAATATTGGTAAAACGTATTAGCAATGCATCTTAAGGTCATTAGAAAAGTTCTAATTGATGACTAAAGAGTTTAGCATCATTTAATGAATAAAGAGTTATCATTAAAAATAGTTCTACTACCTTATAACTAAAAACCTAAAAGGTCACACACCGAATAGAAATAAAAAAAAAAGGGAGTTACTAGAAAATGAGAAGTTAAATTTCCTAATTTTAGGAAAACCAATATTTATATTATAATTCATTCAGAATGAATATATATATAAATATATCTTAAATATGATTTAAGATAGAAATTTCGATATTCCATAAATAGTTTAAGGAACAAAATAAATTTCATAAATCCTCAATTAAACATTATGTAATATCGAGCACGTAAAATGACCATTTTCGACATGTTCCGGTTCATATATGATTATGGACTTCTAGACCATTTTTGGGTTTAGAATTTTGGGCTTTTATTGGATCTAATATAGATTAAGAGAAAGCATTAGAACATGTCACAAAAGAAGCCCACATTTAACCATTTGATTTGATCAAAATGAGATTAATTAATTAATTACGAAATTAATTAATTTAGTTATTTATTTATTTGATTAAATAATTTATTGAAGTGATAAGATCACTGTCAATAAATAATGGCTAAGTGGGTGGGTCTAGCACATGATAATGTTTGGTGCCTTTATTGGAGATAATGGTGGCTTTATTTGGTGGAATGAATCATCATGAACTAGCATTCATATTTCTTTATCATCTCTCTCATTTCTAAACGAAATTTCGAGATTCCAAATCCTATGAACTCCTAGAACATTTCTAAGTGTGGACTGACTAGAGGCATCACAATTGGGGTGCTTAAAGGATCTCAGATCGTGGCAAAACAGAAGCTGTTCGTGCAGAGCTCTATTTTCTGGACAGTGTTCGTAGCTTGCTGTTTTCAGTCATTTTATCCTACTTCACGAAGTCTTTTTTGAAACTACAAGTGAGGTAATTAAACTTCAATCTTTCCTCTTGATTTTCGTTTTTGAATGAAGTCGATCCGAGGTTTCTAGAGCTTCCGCCATCCATTTTAATTTTACTGCGCAAAAGTTGCGTTATCAGGAACCTCATGGACAAATGTTGTCCTTCAATTTGTGTGTCAAATAAGTGTCCACTGGCATAGGCAATAAAGTGTTCTTTGCCATCTGTTTCTTCAAGGAGGATGGCCCCCCATGATTCGTCACTTGCATCAGTCTGCAATATTCGCCTGCCATCGGTGATGAGCTTTAATGGTGGCGGATTTTGTGCAATTTGCTTTAACATTGTGACAGCAAGTGTATGGTTGTTATTCCACGAAGGTGGATTCTTCTTCAGCAAGGCTGACAGCTGACGGGTGTGATGATCAACATGAGGAATAAAATCCCTAATATAATTAATAATACCAAGGAACTACTGGATTTATCTTTTGGAAAGATTCTGATGTGAAAAGTGGATGAGTTCTTGAGCAATGTGCTTTCCTGGCTGATAGTGGCCATCTTTGATAGTCATTCCAAGGAATTCAATGTTATTGGTGGCAATTGTGCTTTTCTTAGCTGATAACATGATTCCATGAGATTTAATAATATCAAAGAATTGATTTAACAAATGGCGATGGTCATCTTGTGTACCTAAAACAACAAAATATCGTCAATGTAAATCAATGCACTATGCAAAATGGGTTGGAAGATTTGGAGCATGGTTTTTTGGAAAATAGATGGGGCTGTTTTAAGACCAAAGGGTAAAATTGTCCATTGATAGTGGGCATTGGGAATGCAAAAGGTAGTTTTGTTACGTTCTAAAGGTTTAATTCCAAGTTGCCAAAATTCGGATTTATGATCAAATTTTAAAAAGAGTTGAGCATTTTTTAGATAGGTCAACATGCTCTATCTTTTTGGCAAAGGGAATTTGTCATCTTGTAAAAACATGTTTAGAGGTTGATAGTCAATGACTAATCTTTTTTTCCTCTAACAAACTCAGAATGTTTTTCAACATAAAAATCTTGACAAGCCCATTGAGAACTAGTGGGTTCAATAAGACCTTGGGCTAGCAACTGAGAACATTCCTTTTGGGCTAGGACTAAGCCAGAATGACTCATTCTTAGATGTGTGGCTTTGGTTGGATTGACATATTCATTTAACTTGAAAGGCAATTGAACAAAGAAATTTAGATTTTTCCACAGAGGATTTGGATGGTGAAAGTCTGCATGAGACTCAGGACAATATTTCAAAAACTTTGTGGAAATGTCTTGGAAAGGCTGGGAGGTTTCAGACAAACCATAAAGCTTAAGAACATTGGTAAATGGTTTAAACATGGACTTGACTCGGATTCCAGTAGGAATGATTTGGAGGTGTTTTATCTGGTGAATGATATCAAATCCTAACAAGATATCTTTATTAGGCATATGGGAACCGATGACTTTTGTCCAGATAATACAATTTAGAAAGATTTGAATACCAATGGGTTTTTTGGTAATCAACTTGATGGTGAAGAATTTTCCATTGACGGCTTTGAAATTTTCTTCATAATGTTGCCAAGACTGAGATGGAAGAATATATGGGTTTAACATACTTCTTTGGGCTCCGGTATCAAGAAGTCCAATGGTGGAAATTGGTCTCTGGAATTTGGAAGGTAAGATTTGGAGTTTTATGGAAAGGATAGGTATGGTAGTGTCTAGAGACAAAAGTTGTTGGTGAAAAACAGTTTGGAACTCATAATTTTCAGAATCATCGGATGAGTTTTGCAGTGCGAACACTGTTTCATCAGTAGGCTCCTCTTGTTCTGAGCAGTAGAACTCAATTGCATCTTTGTGAGGAGAATAATCAGTGGTGGCCTGTAAATGCTCAAGAAGTCTGATTGCTTTATCTTTTTTGTTGGGGAAATCTTTAGCATAATGGCCTTTCTTTTTGCAAATGAAGCATCGGCTTGACTTTTTCCTTTTTTGTTCTCTGAAAGAACTAGATCTTTTCTTGAAAAACCTGTATGATTTTCGCCTGGATTTTGATCTAGGAAACGAATCGGATTTTTGAATTTTCTGAAATGCTTTTTCTTTTTGGTGCTGCAATCACAATCTTTCTTTTTCTTGCATTTGATCTGTAAGTAAGGCTTTTTACAAGCACTTCGAAAGACTCTTTGTCTTTTAACAGTTCTTTGAAGAACTGTTTCTGTTCGCATAATTTGTCTAAACATCCTTTGGCGATTTGAAAGATCTTTCCCAAGAAAATGTTGTCAATGGTGAGATTGAGACTAGTGAGCTGCCTCTGCATATTTGTTCACAATTCTTCAGGTAATGATGCCCGAAATACATGTTTGAGAGTCGGATCATTGAACCCATTGAGCTTATAAAACAGGATAGACATCCGTTTATAATGTTTCAAGAGCCTAAATCATGCATTTATCATGTGCGATTCCTTCAATAGGCCTGCAAGAATTTGATTGAGACCAAGTTGCTTGAATCAATCCATTAAGCGCTTCTTTGAATTTCTTTGCTCGAACTCTTGTAACGGGTTCGACGAGAACTTGAATAGGATTTGAATATGCCTCATCCCATGTGCTTGTGATAGTTTTATTCTTAATCTCATCATTCCCCTCCTCTTGAAGAGGATTTGTCCTCAAATCATCACCTACATCAAAAGGACTCAAATAAGAAACATTAAAAGTAGCACTTACATTGTACTCACCAGGCAAATCCAGTTTGTATGCATTGTCATTGATACGTTCCAAAACTTGGAATGGGCCATCCCCTCGAGGTAATAACTTAGATTTCCTTCGTTCCAGAAATCCTTCCTTGCGCATGTGTAACCACACCCAATCACCGGGTTCAAAGACTAGGTTATGTCGCCTTTTATTGGCTTGTTTAGCATATTGCTTAGTTCTCCGCTTAATGTTGAACTTCGCCTTCTCATGTATCTGTTTAACAATTTCAGTCTTTTTCTTGCCATCTAAGTTAACACGCTCAGAAACAGGTAATGGAGTTAAATCCAATGGGGTTAAAGGATTAAAACCATAAACAATTTCAAACGGTGAATACTTAGTAGCAGAATGAACGGAAAGATTATAAGCAAACTCAACAAGATTAAAACCATAAACAATTTCAAATGGTGAATACTTAGTAGCAGAATGAACGGAAAGATTATAAGCAAACTCAACAAGATTAAAACCATAAAAAATTTCAAACGGTGAATACTTAGTAGCAGAATGAACGGAAAGATTATAAGCAAACTCAACAAGTGGTAAACAATCTTCCCAAGTTTTGATGTTCTTTTTAATGATAGCTCGCAATAGAGTAGATAAAGTTCTATTCACAACTTCTATTTGACCATCAGTTTGAGGGTGACAAGTGGTTGAAAACAACAACTTAGTTCCTAACTTAGCCCATAAGGTTTTCCAAAAGTAACTTAAAAACTTAGCATCCCTATCAGAAACAATTGTCCTAGGCATACCATGCAACCTCACAATCTCCCTAAAGAATAGGTCAACAACATTAGAAGCATCATCCGTTTTGTGACATGGAATAAAATGTGTCATCTTTAAAAATCTATCTACAACCACAAAAATTAGGTCTTTCCCTTGTCTAGACCTCGGTAAACCTAGTACAAAATCCATCGAAACATCAGTCCAAGGTGCACTAGGTATTGGCAAAGGGGTGTATAAGCCATAAGGTTGCATTATCGATTTAGCTTGCCTACAAGTGACACATCCACCACAAAGTCTTTCAACATCTCATTTCATATGTGGCCAATAGAAGTGTTCCTGTAAAACTGCTAGAGTCTTTACAACTCCAAAATGCCCCATTAACCCTCCTCCATGGGATTCTCTCACTAATAAATCTCTCAAAGAATAGTTAGGCACACACAATTTATTCTCCCAAAATAAATAGCCATTATGCCTAAAGTATTTACTGACTACGGTCTTTTCACAAGCCTGCTATTCAACACTAAAATCATGGTCATCAGCATACAATTCCTTAATATGTTCAAAACCAAGTAGTTAAGCATTAAATGTTGAAATTAAGACATGCCTGCGGGAAAGCACATCATATAGAAATGTCTCAATGAATTCTACCCATCGAGCATACCTCTTGTTCAGCTTGTGTTGGCCTTTAACGCGTTTCAAGGACTCATGATCAGTGTGAATCACGAACTCCTTAGGCTATAGGTAGTGCTGCCACGTTTCTAACGCTCGAACCAATGCATACAACTCCTTATCGTAAATAGGGTAGTTTAAGGCTGCCTCACTCAACTTTTTAGTAAAGTAAGCAATTGGTCGTCCTTCCAGCATTAGGACTGCGCCAATACCAATACCTGAGGCATCGTATTCAATTTCAAATGTTTTATTAAAGTTAGGCAAAGACAATAAAGGAGCATTGATCATCTTTTGCTTGATTATTTTAAATGCATTCTCTTACGCTTCTCCCCACTTGAATCCAACATCTTCTTTTATTACTTCAGTAAGCGGTGCGGCTAATGTGCTAAAGTCTTTCACAAATCGTCGATAGAAACTAGCAAGCCCATGAAAGCTTCTCACATTACTTACACTTGTGGGACTCGGCCACTCTTGGATTGCACGTACCTTTTCCTCATCAACCTATATACTCGTTATATTGTTGATGGCTCGACAGTCAACACACATCCTCTATGTCCCATCATTCTTAGGAACTAATAAAACAGGAACTGCACATGGACTCATGCTTTCTCTCACGTACCCTTTTTCTATTAATTCCTTAACCTACCTTTGAAGTTCCTTGGTCTCCTCTGAATTGCTCCTATAGATTGGTCTATTTAGAATGGTTGCACCAGACATCCTCATACTCCAGCAAAAGAGAAGTAAGAGAACTAGGCAAAGTAGGGTCAAATTCGTTAGTGCTTAAAAATGCCTCTTTGTACAAAAGTATAATCATTGGCTGATGTAAAAACAATGCTTTTTTTATCTCACTTGCTCTCATGTAGAAATTCTTTTGTTTTCCATCTAATTTTCCCTCAATGGCCGTATTTTTCTTTGGTTTTTCTCTCACATTTTCCCTGGCCTCTTTTTGAATTTCACTATCTTTTTCTCTCCCTTTCTTTTCCTTACTCTCTCTCTGTAGGCTCACTTGGTCTCCATTGACACCAAAGTGAATGATAAGCTCTTATCCCACATCGCTGGCAAGCCAAAGTTCCTGGTCGCTTATAAGCGCTGGGCAGTCCTCACCCTTTGAGAGCTCTTTAGGGGTTGAGTTAGGCCCGACCCAAGTTGGTATCAGAGCCAAGGCCCAAGGGTGAGGGTAGAGTGAATGATAAGCTCTTATCCTACATCGCTGGCAAGCCAAAATCCCTAGTCGCTTATAAGCTCTGGGCAGTCCTCACCCTTTGAGAGCTCTTTAGGGGTTGAGTTAGGCCCGACCCAAGTTGGTATCAGAGCCAAGGCCCGAGGGTGAGGGTAGAGTGAATGATAAGCTCTTATCCTACATCGCTGGCAAGCCAAAATCCCTAGTCGCTTATAAGCGCTGGGCAGTTCTCACCCTTTGAGAGCTATTTTGGGGTTGAGTTAGGCTCGACCCAAGTAGGAAGTATGCTCTGCACTTGCCTTTCATAAGGATCCTGTGCATCAGAAAACCTTTAATGATTTTTATCTGGTTTGGTACCCCGTTTTAAGACAAAAGAGTGTATGTTTTGGGTTAAATAACCTCAAATGAAAATATTTTAAGTTTTCTATTTTTTCATCTGAGTATATCGGCTGGAAACCCAAGCATGCGGACTACTGGTCCAAAGGACGATCTTCTCGTCATTGCTTTGGTTTAACCACGCCAAGTACTTCGCTGCCTATTATAGTATTAGAGCCAGGTTCTTACCAAAGTGGTATGATAAGAGTCTTCCCTATTTCTTTGAAAAATAGTTAGACTTTAGAAACATAGAGAAATTTTCACTTATGGCATCTACTTCATCTAATAATGCTTCTACTTCTATGATCACTCCAATCTCCCTTTCTTTTACTCTGTCCTTACCCAAATCTTGCACCAAACAAACTGCCAATAAAATAGAAAACCTTGTTGAGTATTCATATATTCCTGAGTCAGCCCAGATTAATGAATCTTCATTCCTTCTTCTTAGTCCTTATCAGCTCTACAAGAGAGGAAACTCTTTTACTAGAAGTATCAGAACCCTTATCTCTACTAAAAGACCACACCCAAAAGAATATATCCAGTCCTCTAGACTAGATCAGTGCACTCTTCAAGCTACCATAGTTGAGTAATATGTTACTTTGGAAATACCTCCATAATTAATTTCCAACTGGAAAAGGGAGGGTTATACTCATCTCCATCTTGGGGGAGTAAGATTAATCCTTACTTTACATGGAAGAAAAGGATTACCTGCTACAACCAGAATTGCTATGCTCGACACCAGATTCAAACAGTATCAGGATACAGTAGTTGGTACTGTCCTGACCACTTTACATGCAGGAAGTGTTCTTCTCACTTTCTACCCCAATTTTAATTTATCTCTCCAAGACACCAACCTATCAACTACCTTGAAAGTTCAAGTTCAAATTCAAGGAGTAAAATAAATCTCCTTAGCAAAAATGGCTACCTTACACCATCAGTTGGTCTATAGGCTTCAAAATCATGCCTTAGATCTTCCCACACCTGACAACCACTCTGATGCTCTTATGGTGTTAGCAGAATCAGACCAAATTCCAATCATCATCCAAATCCCCAAACAGGTACCTCGCCATGAACTCATAAAACTCATGTCGCTGGAATGGATTTCAAACTATGAGAAATTCCATAATAATACAACCCCAATTCAGACATCGAAAAGTATGTTTGAAAGAAGGTCGTATGGTACTGTTGAGTATTAGAAATATATATTTATAAAGGAGAAAATCGTCATTTTACATTTCACGTCTTACTAACAACCCTTACTTTTATGTATTTAAGCTTCTTGTAATTTAATTATGTGTGTTTTATTTTAATTAAATATTTTATGTATTTTAGGGGCATCATGGTCATTTCACAATAAACGAGAGATCAGACGGCAAAACAGACATCACTTTTGAACTCAGGACGGTCGAAAACCTTAGGAGAAGCATAAAAGGAAAAATGGCATTGTTCACATGTACGGTACTATTCACGTGTACGGTATTGTCTACGTTACTGTTCACGATACTGTTCACATAGACGGATCGATGATGTGGCATTGACCAATGATGTGGCATTGACTGATGAGGTGTCACGATTCTGTTAGACTAAAATTCTTATGTACTGTTGATGGTGACGTGGCAGCATATCAGTGGACTAAAAATCTCGCCTACGATACATGCATTACACAAGATTATTTTCAACCAAACCGCGTCGCTGTTCAACCCGGGTCAAACCGTGTTACTGTTCATCCACGTGGTCAAACCGCGTACTGTTGATTGATGACATGGCACAATCCTGAGCGTCCAAACTGTTTTTAATCCGATGGCCATGATTTACTCCATGTATTTATAAAAAGGGGGCCTCCCCCCTAATTTGATATCTCTGAATCCATTTTTGGGATTCATTTTCTGTAATTCCTTCTCCATCTTGTATTTTCTATGTATTTTAATTAATTCCCATTTTGCCCCTAGTTCAATTGTGAGTGGCTAATTTTCTTTCAACGGGTTGAAGGTGAAGTCTCAACATGTGTCATGGGCTTTATTTGGTATATTTACTTTCTCTTCCCCTCTAATTCTTGTGGATGTTTTGACTTTTCGTCGACAAATAATACTAATCTTGTCTAGTACCGCCTTGGTTTCACCGACCCTCTAGTACAAGGTTATTATTATTTGGCACAATAAGCCCTTAGCACCATATTGATTAGAGCGTGGTTCATGAGGTGTGGATTCCCCCCTCATGATTTAATTGGCATTAATAAGGATTATTTAGCCCATGATACATGTTGATACGGATCTAGATACCGAAGTACGTTATCTCAATAGATTTCTCTTCAATTTATTCTCGCCATTTCAATTCCAATTTTAGGATAATCCAAATCATTTTCACCACAAATCCAACCACCCATTTACAAAATTAATTCTACACACAATTAAAATCCACCTCCTCGTGGAATCGACACTCGTCACCATTAGTCTATTCTACAATAGATTCGTGCGCTTGCCAGTTCAATAAAATTTGCACAACAAGTTTTTGGTGCCGTTGCCGGGGAGGTAAGTAATTTTAATTCAAAGAATTAATTTTTGTGAATATTTCTATTTAATTGTTTTCTTGTATTTTTTTAAAAAAAGAAAAAAAAAGGTGAATCTACATTTAAAGGTTAGTGTTTCTTTTCTTTTTCTCTTCTTTAAAATTCTGTAATTTAATTTTCAATTTATTTTTCTTTGTAATTTTTTTTGTTTATCTTATTAATTTATTTTTAGTTAATTTATTTTTACGTATTTTTTTTAGTGTGTTTTTATAGTAAGGTTGTAATAGCGCAATAAGGTTAGTATCGTAATTTCTCCCTCTTCTTTATTTTTATTTGTTTTGTTCCCATCTTTATTTTTATTTTATTTGTTTTCCATGCATGGTCGTAGGCCATGATTACCTAATCTTGAACCTATAGATCTTGAACTAGAAAAAACACCTCGCACACACAAGCACGTTAAAAATAAATTTGGAATGGATTGACAAGCACCATAGGAGAGGCCATTTAAGTGCCTTAGCTAATTTGAGCACATCATGTATAAGATACCCAAATGTAGCTGCTAGGAGCTTTGAACTAAAACCTAGTGTGCTAAATTGTCTTCCCACATTTTATGGCTTAGAAAATGAGGACCCATATAATTATCTGAATGATTTTCATGCTATTTGTCAAACATTAAATATGAGAATTTTTCAGACGATGATGGTAAACTTAGATTATTCCCATTTTCTTTAAAGGATAGAGCTCGTTCATGGTTAAATACTTTGCCTGCTAATAGCATTACATCATGGGAACAAATGGTAACAAAATTTTTGAATAAATATTTCCCAGTGCATAAAACCAATACTATTCGCAGGGAAATCTCGGAGTTTACCCAGAGAGAGGACGAGCAGTTTTTTGAAACATGGGAGCGATTCAATGGACTACTCTTGAAGTGTCCACATCATGGGTACAAGAAATGGCACCAATGCCAATAGTTTTTGGAGGGATTATTGCCGAATGTGCAAGAATAGCTAATGGCAACAAGTGGAGGAGAGCTAATGTCAAAAAGTGCATCAGAGATTTGAGAATTCTTCTAGCGACAAGCAGATAATTTCCAACAACGGAGTCGATCACTCAGGAATACTAGAAGAATTAAGGGAGTAAATGAGGTTCACATTGGCGAGTCAACTTCAGGAATCAAAGAAGTCAAGGAGATGGTTGAAGGTCTCGCTCGACAAATAGCATCGTTATCGACTGCTAAATCAACAGAGCCACATGACCATGACTCATACTCAGATCAAGCCAATCCCATAGGTGTAATGAGAAAACCATTGAATTACAACCCATACTCCAACACATAAAACCCTGGATGGAAAGACCACCCCAATTTTTCATAGTCTCAAGGATTCCAACAGAATGGACCAGCAGCTCCAGCTCCACCAATTCCTCAAATTCCTCAAGCCTCTCAGCCCCCATTTAGACTATACAATCAGAACCAGAACTACTCTCAACCCAGACCATGGGAGGATTCATTCCAGAATCTCAAGAATCTTACTCACTCTACGATTGAGCAACAAAACCGCACCATTGATGGACTACGAAATGAGTTGCGAGCAAGCTTCAACTCACAAGCCCAATCAGTTTCAAGCCTGGAGAAGATGGTGGGACAACTTGCTTCTTCAGTTCAGACCTTGACAATGACCGTTGAGAAAGGCAAGTTTCCAAGTCAACCAGTGCCTAATCCTAAAGGAGTACATGAAGCAAGTACCAGTTCACCACAGCAACATGGAGAGGTCAAAGCAGTCATGACCTTGCGAAAAGGAAAAGAAGTGGACAACAAAGTGGAGATGCCGGTGACAAAAGAAAATCAAATTGTACCTATGAGTGTTGAGGACTCATCACCGGAGGAGAGAGAAGAAACCAAACCACGAGATTACGTTCCGAAAGGTCCATTTCCTCAGAGGTTAGCAAAAGGAAAGAAGGGAAAATCCACAGGTGAGATTCTCAAAATCTTCAAACAGGTAAGTGTTAACATCCCTTTACTTGATGCTATAAAGCAAGTTCCATCTTATGCCAAGTTTCTTAAAGACCTTTGTACTAAAAAGAGAAACATTCATGTTCAAAAGAAGGCATTTTTAACAGAAAACGTTAGTTCTATACTCCAACATAAAATTCCTCTAAAATGCAAAGACCCAGGCTCCCCCACTATCTCATGTAGCATAGGGAACCACACAATTGAGAATGCTTTGTTTGATTTAGGAGCTAGTGTAAATCTGTTGCCTTACTCAGTATTTTTGAAACTTGGACTTGGAGAATTACACCCAACTCCAGTGGTGTTACAACTTGCAGATCGGTCCACGAAAATACCTCGTGGTATTGTGGAGGATGTGCTTGTCCAGGTAGACAAGTTTTATTTTCCTGTTGATTTCATTGTAATTGACACTCAACCAATACAGGATTCAAGGAAGCACATCCCCATTATTCTAGGCCGACCTTTCTTGGCAACTGCGGATGCTCACATTCAATGCAGGACTGGAAATATGCAGTTGTTCTTCGGCAACATGACTATGGAGCTGAACATCTTCAACATTGCCAAGCAACCTCACAATGCAGATGATGAAATTGTTGATGTGGATTTAATTGAAGCATTAGTTGATGATACTTTTCTTTCAAACCTTAGTGATGACCCTTTACAAACATGTTTAACTCACTTTGGTTTGGATTTTGATATTGACAGATCAGTCGATGAGGTCAACGCCCTGCTTGACTCAGCACCATCCATGGACACTAATAAATGGAAGTCAAGAGTTGAACAACTAGCACCATCAGAAAAGAAACTCATCCTATCATCAGAATCACCACCGAAACTCGAGCTCAAACCATTACTAAATATGCATTTTTGGGAGAAGAAAGTACTCTGTCGGTAATCATATCATCATCTCTAAATGACGAACAAAAAGGTAAGTTATTGGATGTTTTAAAAGAGCACAAAGGAGCATTAGGATGGACCATAGCAGACATTAAAGGTATAAACCCAGTAGACTGCATGCATTACATTCACCTTGATGAAAATGCTAAATCTACTAGGGAAATGCAACGTCGGTTAAATCCTAATATGAAAGAAGTTGTTAGAACAGAAATCCTTAAGCTATTAGATGCAGGTATCATTTACCCCATTTCTGATAGTTCATGGGTCAATCTTGTGCAAGTTGTCCCCAAAAAGTCAGGAGTCACAGTAGTTACAAATGGCGATAATGAATTGATACCCACTAAAGTGACTACAAGATGACGTGTATGAATTGATTATAGAAAATTGAATTCTGTCACACGTAAAAACTATTTTCCTTTACCATTTATTGATCAAATGCTTGATAGATTAGCAGGCTATGAATTTTATTGCTTTCTAGATGGCTACTCAGGATATAATTAGATTCCCATAGCACCAAAAGATCAAGAGAAGACCACTTTCACTTGCCCTTTTGGCACTTTTGCATATAGGAGGATGCCATTTGGATTATGTAATGCACCTGCTACATTTCAACGATGCATGTTAAACATTTTTTCTGATATGGTTGAATGATTCCTTGAAGTCTTTATGGATGATTTTTCTGTCTGTGGTGACTCGTTTGTTCAATGTTTACATCATCTAACACTAGTTCTGCAGAGATGTATCAAGAAGAACTTGGTCTTAAATTGGGAGAAATGCCATTTTATGGTAAAACAAGGTATTGTTCTCGGTCACATCATTTCGAGCAAAGGTATTGAGGTTGACAAAGCCAAGGTGGATCTCATTTCTAATCTTCCTCCACCCAAAATAGTCAGAGAAGTAAGATCTTTCCTTGGATATGCTGGTTTCTATAAACGTTTCATTAAAGATTTTAGTAAAATTTCTAGACCTTTATGCAATTTACTTGTTAAGGATGTACCTTTTATCTTTAATGATTCATGTCTTGTGGCGTTTGAAAAATTCAAGTAGTTGTTGACATCATCACCCATCATTCAGGCCCCAAACTGGAGCTTACCATTTGAACTCATGTGTGATGCATCTGATTATGCAGTAGGAGCAGTATTAGGACAAAGAGTTGATCGAATTCCCCATGTTATATTATTATGCTAGTATGACATTGAATGATGCACAGTTGAACTATTCAACTACTGAAAAAGAAATGCTAGCAGTAGTGTTTGCATTGGAAAAATTTTGATCTTATCTCATTGGTAGTAAAATAATTGTGTTCACATATCATGCTGCTCTTAAATATCTTCTCACAAAGAAAGATGCAAAAGCTAGACTAATTCGTTGGGTGTTACTTTTGCAGGAATTTGACTTCGAATTCAAAGATAAGAAAGGCACAGAGAATGTTGTGGCGGATCATCTCTCTTGTCTCCATTTTGACACAATTACAGAACCATTACCATTAAATGAGTCATTTCCAGATGAACAATTAATGAGTGTGGAAGTATTACCTTAGTATGCTGATATAGTTAATTATCTTGTTACAGGTAAACTTCCAGAGCATTGGACCAAGCAAGACAAGACCAAATTTTTTGCGGAAATAAAGAATTTCTTTTAGGATGACCCTTATTTGTTCAAGTATTGTGCAGATCAAATTGTTAGACGATGTGTCCCAGAAAATGAAATTCAGAATATCCTTTCATTCTGCCATGAACAAGCTTGTGGAGGCCATTTTAGTGCTAAGCAAACAGCGACTAAAGTTTTACAATGTGGTTTCTATTGGCCAACTATATTTCGAGATGCTTACACTTTTTGTTCTTTATGTGCTAGGTGTCAACGAATGGGGAGCATTACGCGAAGGAATATGATGCCACTAAATCCAATTTTACTGGTTGAGATTTTTGACGTATGGGTATCGACTTCATGGGACCCTTTCCCCCTTCTTTTGGCCATCAATGCATATTGGTTGCTGTTGACTACATATCGAAATGGGTAGAAGCAATTCCATGCAGAACCAATGATCACAAGGTGGTGATAAGGTTTTTAAAAAGTAACATTGTTTCGCATTTTGGATTCTCTCGAGCAATAATCAGTGATGGTGGTGCCCACTTTTGTAACAAAGCATTCAAAGCACATATTAGAAAAGACACCATATCACAAAGTGGCGAACCTATATCATCTGCAAACCAGTGGCCAAGTTGAGATCTCCAATCGAGAAATAAAGCACATATTAGAAAAGACGGTGAGGCCGAACAGAAAAGATTGGTCATTAAGACTTGATGATGCATTATGGGCATATAGAACGGCTTTCAAGACCCCGATTGGGATGTCACCCTACAGGCTAGTGTATGGAAAAGCTTGCCACCTACTTGTGGAACTCGAGCATCGCGCATATTGGGCCATCAAGAAATTCAATTTTGACATGCAACAAGCCAGCTCAGAAAGAAGATTACAGCTGGCAGAACTTGAAGAAATTCGCAATGATGCATACAAAAATGCCAAGATTTACAAGCAACGAATGAAAGTCTTCCATGACAAGCAAATTATGAGAAAATCTTTCACTCCAGGTCAGAAAATGCTTTTGTTCAATTCTCGCTTGCACCTATTCCCAGGTAAGTTACGCTCTCGATGGTCTGGTCCCTTTATTGTTCATATTGTTTTTCCACATGGGGCAATTGAAATTAAGGACCCAAAGAATGGTGTCACATTTAAAGTTAATGGTCAAATATTAAAGTCATATCTAGAGTACCAACCACATAGAGAAGACATCGAAATAAATTTGAGTGACCTACCAGATTTAAATTGATTTTTTTTCTTTTCGGTGGCTTGATTTTTCTTTTTTTCTTTTCGATGGTTTGATTTTTCTTTCTTTCTTTTTATTATTCTTTTGCTAATTGAAATTATTTTTGCATAAGTGTATTTGTTTTACCATTAAGTTTTCTCTTATCATTGTTAATCATGAGTACCATACTTAGACCATTCCTCCTGATCATTCTTAAACCACTTCAACGTGTTAAAACTCATCTCAAAAGGCAGATTCAATTTTGTAAAACACATCGTATTTGGGCTCTGCAACCACCAGAGTTAGTATCCTATGTTGAGGGTTTAGAAAGCCAACTCAGAGACATTGAGGGAAGTGTTTACGACATCCAGTTGGAGCTTGAGGTAAATTCAATAAGAGGACGATTTTAATTTTCTCTGTGTGTTTTAATTTGTTTTTCTGTTTATGTCCTTTAGTTTGTTACCCCGGTGAAGTGGCGGATAACGGTACTCCGTGACAATCAAGTCGGTTACTTCAGTTTCCCATAATAATTGATATTCTGAGGCAAAATTATAGACAGAAACAAGATTCTAGCGAAGCTTCACAAGTTATTCCCTTCACTTCCTCAGAATGCCCTTGTTACAATCTATAAAGCCTGGTCTGAACGCATGCGATGGCTCATGATGAATAACATACCGGCTGACATCCGTTGGTTAATCGAGGCTAAAGTACGATTGACAGGTGAGTTACCTCCAAAATTTATTGCATACATGCCTGGTTGTGGCAAAGGAAATTATGCAAGAAAACGATGAGCTTGAAGAATTTCTGTTGCTTGTCATAAGTGTGCCAGAATGAGTTGCGATAAAAACCCATGTTCTTTAGGAATGGTGTCTGATAACAGGGAAGATAAGATTCAATTCATTAGGGATGGCTTGAATAAGGAGTCATTGGATGATATCCTTTTGTCTCTTGAAACGCATCCCAGTGGATATGTGCAAGGAGCGATTCTCCAGTTATGGCCATTATTCCAGAAAGAACATGCACGATATAGTCTCGAGAATTTGACTATAAACGACCTTGTTCGCCAGTTTATAAGAAAACTGGATGGGAAGTCTATCCTCGACTCATAGAGGGCGTTCAAGCCGTTTCTGGACGTAAAACCAGAGGAAGATGTGAGCCACAGTCGCAACTACTTGTACATATCCTTTTTACTTCACTGTTATTTTATTTAACTGTTGTTTTATCATTTGCATTATTGTTTTTAATAATTTCATTTTATTACTGTTTACTTTTTCCTTTTTACTGTTTCATTTTTTACTCGCAAGCCATGTACTTTACACATCATTTGACACTGACATGTTACCTCATACACAACTGTGACCCACTGTCACCAACACTCTTAAATGTGATTTTTTTTGTCAAGCACTCACAAATTATTTTTGAGAAGTATTCCAATGGCAGCTACTCCCAATAGACAATTCAAGAACATTTTTGTGCTTTCTGGATTTACCTATGGAAAACATAAAGAGTTCGTTGATGCAGCCATCGATCTTGGTCAAAGCATAGCAGAGAGAAAATTACACTTGGTGTATGGAGGAGGTAACCGAGGGTTATCTAAATTGGTTTCAAAAGCTGCTTTTGTCAGAGGAAGCCAAGTGTTAGGCATCATCCCAAGAGTCCTAAAACCTTTGGGCAGTTTGTCTGACTTACCGACTGGAGAAGAGTTAGTCGTCTGAGGTATGCAAGAAAGAATAACTGAAATTCTTAATCATGCTGATGCTTTTATTTTCCTTTCAGGAGATCTTGCAACACTAGAGGCACTTATCACACTAGCATCTTGGGCCCATCTGCACATGCACCAGAAACCCATCGGTTTGTTAAATGTCAATAATTTTTATGATGACTTTATTGCATTTCTTAACCATGCAATAAAAAACTATTCCGTTCCTTCTAATGCCAAAAAGCTTTTTACTTGTGTTCACACTGCTAATGAGCTACTTGATCTGTTACAAGCTTATCGACCGGAGCCAGACCCCTAGACCTTTGTGTTGGAACGTCTAAATAATGATGGTAACAGTAGCCACAGTAAGAAGTACAAATTAGATTTAACTCTTCGCCTGTAAATATTTTCTTCTATGTTGCACCACCCAGGTGATGTCTTCTAAACTCTACTTTTTTCCTTTAAAACATTGAGGACAATGTTTCGTTCTGGTTGGGGGGAGGGAATAGTCGACAATTGTGGAATCTTGGTTAAGTTTTTACTAATTTTTTATTGTAGAAACTAACTGTTGCTAACTTTTTGTGTTGAAGATGGCTGAATATGGAGTGTAGTGCCTCTAGAAACGCATCTTCTTAGTTAAAAAAAAAACATTTCTTTTTCCAATAAATCTTTCTGCATCATTTTCACATTTCTGCATGCATATTTTCCTTTTATGTTTAGAATAGGTTGGGGGGTAGAATGTTGTTTAAAATATATATATATATATATTTTGTGATTTGTTTTAACATTGGATGACATGATTAATTTCAAATTTTAGTATCTGTATTATCTTTGGTCTTAAGTGATGTTACACTATGTTTGCTACTCTACATGTTGATGTCGGAGACAAATATGAGTTGCTTGAAGGAATGAACATGTCATAATAAGTACCAAGTGAGTTTTTGAGCCTATCATTTTTCTTGGAGAGTAACCCTTTTGCCCATTCTTTATACAGCTTAGCAGTTTATTATTGTATACACGATCTCTAGATTTCTTTTGGGTTAACCTTTAAAAAAATTGTAAAATTAAAAAAAAAGAAAAAAAATGAGTGTTGCTACACTTGGAAGCCCATTTAACTAGTAGATATGGAAGTTATTTAGAGCCCTAAAAGACGATGGAAAGGTCATTTTTGATCCGTTTGAGCCTTTCTACCCATCATCTATTTATGTTTGAGAAAAATGTAAATAATTATTTTGTTCAGTGACGTTGTGCCAAGCAAAAGCAAAAAAAAGAAAGAAAGAAATATAACAATAATAGGTGAAATCCACCTTGCAACTTCCAAAAAATAAAAAAATAAAAAAATTCCTCTGTATTTTTCTCAAACATACACTTTGTTTTCCTTATTTTCCTTCTTTGTTAACCATGTCTCTAGCCTACGTTACGTCATAATAAAAGTCGTTCTTGATTTTAGGGAATTATAGTCTGAAGTAGAAGCTAGTTATATGGGCTAAAAAGATGTAGTGATGCATAATAAAAAAAAGAGAAAAGAAAGATAAATAATTTGGGTGGACTAGCATTTTTATTTGACTTGAGATCGTATTATTTTTAAGCTGAGGTCATATTTCTTTCATCTTGGTGAGAGCATGTGATATTATTATTTTTATTATTTTCTCTCAATTACCATTCATTGGAGTGACTAATTTTATTGGGTTTAATTTCTTTGTGAGAGTGTCACTACCTCCAGTGAGATTTTGGGGTTTAACATATCATTCTTGAAGGTAGCTATGACAAAGTCTACTGGGCTGATTCATGTAGATGGTTGATGTGGGTGTGATGTTTCTTTAGATTTGAGATAATGCTTATACTTTTATTTGATTGTTATCATTAGTCTGATTGAATAAACAAGAGTTTTTTAAAAAAATCATTTTGGATGTGAATTTTTTTTTTCGCTTTATTTGCTAGGGACTAGTAATAAGCTGGTTGGGGGGTGTGTTGAGTGTTAGAAAATGTGTATTTATAAAGGAGAAAATCGTCATTTTACATTTCACGTCTTACTAACAACTCTTACTTTTATGTATTTAAGCTTTTGTAATTTAATTATGTGTGTTTTATTTTAATTAAATGTTTTATGTATTTTAGGGGCATCATGGTCATTTCACAATAAACAAGAGATCAGACGGCAAAACGAACATCACTTTTGAACTCAGGACGGTCGAAAACCTTAGGAGGAGCATAAAATGAAAAATAGTACTGTTCACATGTATGGTACTATTCACGTGTGCAGTATTGTCTACGTTACTGATCATGACGCTGTTCACATAGACGGATCGATGACGTGGCATTGACCAATGATGTGGCATTGACTGATGAGGTGTCACGATCCTGTTGGACTAAAATTCTTATGTACTGTTGATGGTGACGTGCCAGCATATCAGTGGACCAAAAATCTCGCGTACGTTACATGCATCACACAGGATTATTTTCAACCAAACCGCGTCACTGTTCAACCCGGGTCAAACCGTGTTACTGTTCATCCGCGTGGTCAAACCGCGTACTGTTGACTGATGACGTGGCGCAATCCTGAGCATCCAAACTGTTTTTAATCTGATGGCCATGATTTACCGTCGACAAATGATACTAATCTTATCTAGTACTTCCTTGGTTTCACCGGCCCTCTAGTACAAGATTATTATTATTTGGAACGATAAGCTTTTAGCACCACATTGATTAGAGCGTGGTTCATGAAGTGTGGATTTCCCCTTCATGATTTAATTGGCATTAATAAGGATTATTTAGCCCATGATGCATGTGGATACGAATCCAGATACCCAAGTACGTTATCTCAATAGATTTCTCTTCAATTTATTCTCGCCATTTCAATTTCAATTTCAATTTTAGAATTTATTCTCACCATTTCAATTCTAATTTTAGGATAATCCAAATCATTTTCACCACAAATCCAACCACCCATTTACAAAATTAATTCTACACACAATTAAAATCCACCTCCTCGTGGGATCGACACCCGTCACCATTAGTCTATTCTACAATAGATTTGTGCGCTTGCGAGTTCAATAAAATTTACACAATAGGTACTGTCAGAATGACTTTCCGACCTCCACCAAATACCTCTCAGCCGTTACCTAGTGCTCCTCAAGAGCCTCCAAAGTTATCATTCATTTATTCTTCAATAATCACGGCTGTTCAAACTGCCCAACAATATCTGCCAATCACATGATTTAACTCATAAGGGTACCCAGTATACCCTGCGAAGTTAACGGGACATTTTTTATAAGATGCTCCAGGATCTGGAAGGTGCAACCCAAATTGTCCATGTTGGGATGATTAGGAAGAGGACGATCAAGAAATAAAATTCATTCTCCATGTAACCACACAGAAGCAAAACCGCCATATGAACCTCCAACTCCACCAGCTCCGTTACCCATATACAAAAAAGAACTCAAATGGATTGCAAAACATTGCAAACCTGAAACATTTTCACCAAAACTACATCAGACCTCTACTTCTCAACCTATTGCTTGTATGATGTTTTCTTCATCATCCCAAGACTATTCTTTGAATTTCCCATCCTTGGAAGCCCAATCTGATTCACAAAAGAAGGTCGTGACAAAGCCTTTCATTCCTTCAGCCATAACCTCTGCTGGTCACCTAAAAGAACCTAAACCGTTTGAATCAGTCCTCAACTGGCAAACACAGAATGCTAAGGCACAAAATGATACATTGGTAGACATCCACAAAAGGGTTGACAAAATCAGTTTACGAACTGACCAGATCAAAACCAAGGTTGACTCAATAACCTTGCAAATGCAACAGATCTATCCAGATTTACAATCCAGAATCTCCCAACTGGATGCAGACTTAAGAGTCATGCTTAGTCAAAGATACTATGGCCCTGAGTTTGACCAAAAAGAAAGAAAAATCAGACGGCTAAAAGCATAGCTTAATCAAATTGAATCCAAAAAACACAGGCCTACACTCTTCACCAAATCAACTCTCATACCTACAATCAGTCCAACTTACCATCCATTCAGTCTCATGCTTGCACCCATGAAACCGTATGATCCTTTCAAACTATTTGGAATGACACATACTCTTTTCAAAAATATTCCACAACCACCAAAGCCAAAACCTAAACCCCAACCAAGACCCATCAAAATTCATCAACTAACCACCACTACCACACAACAACAAGATTCTCCAGAACATACTCCTGTTTTTACCCCACAACCATCTCAATCCAAGGATAAAGAACCCATGCATCAATATGCTTCCAATCACATTGAAGTTTCCACTGATTCCACAGAAACTAATACTTCTGTGACAGAATCTGATACAGAATCTTTACTTTCAACCACTGATTCGAAAGGTGCTTATGCAGATATTACTAAACTTTTAATGGCACAACCTGAAGAAACAGAACCAGCACAACCATCTCAACCAGAATCATACTTTGAAATACCCTCAGACATTGATGAGCCAGCTGAATCCTCCACTCATCAACCACCTCAGCCTCAACCTCAAAATACATATAAACCATCGAACGGTCCATAGTTTACATTTGATGACATTCCCACAGTCAAATGGAGAGAGAAGTTGTCTGAAATGTCAGCCTGGGTAGATCTCCAGATGATAAGATCAGGTGCAACCATAGAATCGATCCTCAAAGAGTTTGTCACCCATTTCACGGGATCTCTAAGAGACTTGTTTGATAGTCTTGGCCCCTACAGACAATTACAGTTTGTGCAATTGCCAAACGTCTCTAGTGTTCTTGCTATTCTGTATGAACAATTTATTGGAAAACCATGTGCAGTTTTTAAAGCAGCAAGACGAGACTATCTCAACATGAAGTGTTGCTCTTTGAATACTAAAGATCTTGATTTCCATTACAAAAGAATGTCAATCATGTTCTACAAGCTTAATGGATTCAACGATCACACCTTAAAGCATGTGTTTCTGGCTTCCTTACCTACGGAATTGTAACCAGAAATCCAACGACAACTTACAGTGCACAATCTCAACCTTGACAACATCTCCTTGGGAAAAATCATTCAGACAACTAAGGGATGTTTGGAAAAACTTGTGAGTAAAAATAGTTCTTCAAAGAACTGGTAAAAGACAAAAAGCCTTTCAGAAGCGCCTGTAAGAAACCATACTTGCATATCAAATGCAAAGATAAAAAAGATTGTGATTGCAGTCATCCATGAAAAAGGCATTTCAAGAAGATCATGCATCCAACTTCCTTTTCTAAATCAAAGTCTAAGAAATGGAAGAAACCATAGAGATTCTTTAGAAAAAGATCTTTCTCTTCCAAAGAACAGGGCAGGAAAAAATCTAGCAGATGCTTTATTTGCGGGAAAAAAGGCCACTATACAAAAGATTGTCCAAACAAAAAGGAAAAGGCAATCAGACTGGTAAAGCATTTACAAGCTGTTACTCAGTATTCTACTGAAAAGGAAGAAGTAGAATCTTACTTCTCAGAACAAGAAGACCCTATTGATGAAACAATGTTCGCAATGGAAAACTCATCTGTTGATTCAAAAAACGATGAGTTTCAATCCATTTTTCATCAACAATCGTTGTCCCTAAACACTACCATTCCAATTCCCTCCATCAAACTCCAAATCTTACCTTCAAAGTTTCATCGACCTATACCAGCAATAAGATTTCTAGATATTGGTGCTCAAAAAAGCATAATGAATTCAAAACTGGAAACCTCATACAGAACATTTCAGAGCAGCAGATGGAAAAATGATCACCACATAATTGATTACCAAAAATCCCATTGGTATTCAAATCTTTCCAAATTGTGTTATCTGGGCAAAAATCATTGGTTCAAAACTTCCTAATAAGGATATCTTATTAGGATTTGACATTATCCACCAGATAGAACATCTTTAAATTCTTTCCAATGGAATCAAGGTCAGATCCATGTTCAAATCTTTCACAGGATCCTTATTAAAGGCAAATGCAGAGCATACTTCCTTATTTTCAAAATGAACAGATTCAAATCTTCATGTTTTCTCTTAGAATGTTAGAACTTCATTAATAGAGAGAAGAAAGAAAGATTAAAACTTCATGTTTAAGAAACACACGCTTTTATTTCTTGATCTCTGATTCTGATTTTACAAAGGAAGAGATCATCCTATATATAGGATGAGGAGGAGACAAGCTTGATAAGATAGGACCCTTATCAACATATTTTACTTTATAAAAGCAACTAAAAGTAAACTTTAATAATTAAAGCATGACTCAATACACTTTAATGATTATACACGACAAGCTTTACTTTTTCTAAAAGTAATAAAAGCAAACTTTACAAAAATTAGAAAAGAAAACTTTAATAATTACACACGACAAACTTATAGCGATAGGGACGAAAGATTCATGTAATCTTCATTAGAAGAGTTATCTGTGTCGTCTTTTGCTAACTTTTTCTTTGGATGCTTGCAGGTGGGACCGCATGGTGGCCATAGGCAATGTTGTGCTTTTGGAAAATGTGAGGGGAATGTCACCATTTGATTAGGTGGCTGAACGTTAGGTGGACAAGTGCTGGTACTAGCTCTGGATAATGAAGGTTCTTCCAGTTGTGATGGATCTTGGAGCTCTTGGAGATGCTGGCTTAAAGGTAGGAAGTCAGTCCAAGGGTCTTGAGCATCTTGGAATAAGAAATCTGTGAAATCTGGTTTTTCTTCTTTGATGATGACACCTGTGGGTTTTGGTTTTAAAATGGACGAAGGAATACCAATGAATATTTATTGGTGAAGCCATTATGTTTCACACGTTTGTCGAATTGCCAAGGCCGCCCAAGTAACAAGTGTCCAGCCTGCATTGGCACTACATAACAAAGCACCTTATCTTCATACTTGCCAATCCGAAAAGTCACTAGTACTTGCTTGTTCACTTTCACCTCTTCACTGTCATTTAACCACTGTAGTTTGTATGGCCGTGGGTGTTTAAGTGTTGGAAGCCTTAACTTCTCTACCATGATAGTACTAGAAATATTAGTACAACTTCCTCCATCAATAATCATACTACATACTTTGTCTTGAACATAGCACCTAGTATGGAAAATGTTTTCCCGTTGCGCTGCTTCGTCTTCCTTTACTTGCACACTCAAAGCTCTCCTCGGTACTAAAGTCAATTCCCCAGGGACTATATACTCTTCATCTTCGACATTCTCTAATGGTGGTATCTCATTCTCTTCCGTCTCATCTTCAGTTACAATCTCACCATTGTCCCGCAATACCATAACTCTTTGATTCACACATTCACTTGCGATATGCCCCCTGCCTTGACATTTAAAACACTTAATGTCACGATTCCTAATAGTAGAAGTTACGGTGTTACCTTGTGTATTGTGCTTGGAGGGCTCGGATCTTAGCTTAGGTGTAGTAGATGCTTGTGGCCTCTCGTCTCGTTTCACATAGCTCGGCTTCCAAGGAGTGGAACTCGAGTTTAGGGCTGCACGAGTGTTACCTCTCCTCTCCTCCCATTCAAGGTATGCTTCTGGGTCGGATTTTCCTTGAAAAGATAGAATCTTCATCTTTATGCCACTCAATCCATCATCTCTATTCCTACCTCTCCTACATTGTCCATCTCTCCTATAGCTACCCACTGGGTCCTCTTCTTCATAATACTTATCCTTATAATAGTCATCAATCTCTTCTCTAACTGGAGCTCTTTCTCTCTTACGTGCTTGGGGAACGGGTTGTGGCTGCCCTGCACGTGTGTTCTCCACCCGATCCAAACGCTCGTGGATGAGCTCTAATTCAGCCCTCATCATCCTTCTCATCTCTCCCATCAATGCTTGAATTTGTAAATTTTGAATAGTTGCCGATTGATCCTCTTCATATGTGTTTTGTTCTAGGTTGTGAGACATAACTATTATCTACAAAAGAATGATAGAAATAATGTGGAAGGACCTCACCTCACTCCCGTACGTGTTTCACTCAAGAAAAATGACTCACTCAATTCCACTCGTGTTTCACTCAAATTATTGGCTTTTACCCTCTAATATGCTCACACTCTCTTGCCTTTTTCCACTCTTAGTAATCATCACTCGGTTCTTATCAAACTAATCAAACCAATATTAGGAATGCAGAAGCAATTCACTCTTTGACAACAAAGGAGAATTTAATTTCAAGAGTAAGAAGGCAATGTGTGCGAAAGTCGAGTTTTGATTTTGGTCAAAATTTTCACCGATGGGGTAAACTTGTTTTAGACTTCCACGAAACAAATAATGATAAAAAAAATGAATGATTTTAAGAGGAGGTTGGAGTTTTTTTTTTTAAGGAAAATGAATAGGTAAAACTTGTGGATTTAAGGAGAATTAAACCACAAAGATGAAAGAAAAGCAGCATTGGAAATGAATCAATCGACTTTTTAGGCATGGTGTTACAAGATGGTCACTACCATCGAGGACCACACATTGTAGAAGAATTGATAAAGTTTCCAGACACAAATCTCAATAAAAAACATATTCAACAGTTCCTTGGAATTGTGAATTATTTGAGAGACTTTATTCCTAAAGTTGTGGTCCACACCAGCAAATTATCTCGCATGCTAAAAAAACAACCCTCACCATGGGGCCCAGAATAGACAACAGCTGTCAGAGAGCTCAAAAAGATTTCTCAATCACCACCACCACTCAAGATCCCCACAACTGGACAAAGAATTCTCCATACATACGCTAGTGATGAATACTTGAGAGCTATTCTTTTGGAAAGAATTGGAGAAACAAAATCTTATTGCGCCCATACAAGTGGACAATTCAAGGATGCAGAGAAGAATTATCATGTCATTTACAAGGAGATTTTAGCAGTCAAGTATGGAATCAAGAAATTTGAATTCCATCTGATCAGTCACAATTTTCTTATCAGGATGGATAACTCCTCTTTCCCAAAAATCATTGACTTTAGGAACAAATTGCTTCCAGAAAAGCAATTACTCAGCTTAAAAGCTTGGTTCGCCAAGTATGATTTCACAGTCCACCACATTAAAGGTGATAAAAATCTGACCCCCGACTAGTATCCAGTCAGGGGTCAGAGTACGTGGCGTTGTTACACCAAAACTATAGCAGTTAAAACTGCATTTGGACCAGTAGTCCGCAAGTTTGGGTTTTCAGCCGATATACCCTAATCCTTTAAATATCAAACTAGTGGGAGAAAACCACTACCCATGATACCACCCAAGGACAAGTCATTTCTTAGACTTTTAAAGAGGGTGAACGTTGTGAGAGAATAGTTTTGATAAACTGGCATGAAGATATATCAGAACTTTTCTGATGCACATGATCCTTACTTAAAGGCAAGTGCAGAGCATACTCAGTATGGAAATAAAGATGAAACACTCTTAGAATAATGGCTCGAGTGTTAACTTGCTTCCTAGAAGAAGAAAAGGATTTAGAGGAACATCAGAAGATTATGAACAAACTTTCAAATTTTATTGAAGGCGTTCTACTCCATACAAGGACTTGATAGCTCTTATATAGAGCTTCTAAAAGTAAAAGATAAGACATGTCCCTTATCTTCGAAAGCAAACGACAAAGTCATAAAGAAAAAGTATAAAGAGAGAGCATTCAAAAACACACACGTGAAAAACACACTTTAGATAGGACAAGACCCCTGTCATCTTTTATTAAAGCCGATATTTACGGAATGCTTCTGTAGTTATGAGAAAAGCTTGAAGCTTTATGGAGTGGAGGGATATCTGGATGGAGATATGTCTCCTGTCTCTTTTTTATATTGCTTTTTAGTTTTACGTATCTGTTGATAGATCAGATAATCTTCATCAAGCTCATTTTTTTCTTTAGTGGCCGTAGCTGACTGAGAGATTGGCTCAGTAGGCAAATACTGAGACTCTTGAGATGGGAGATGGGAGAAGTGAGTAAAAATCTTCCCAAAGGTCTTGAGCATCTTGAAAAATGACATTTGTGTAGTCCAGTCGTTCTTCTCTGTGAATAATGAAAACTGAAGTAAACAGATCTGCTTCTTGATCAGGAAGCATGTTTAGCTAATGATGAGTTGAGATGCTTTGGAGTTGTTTACACCGCCAGGTGAGTGGTGAAAACCATTCAAGTAATGTCCAGAGGAGGGATGGTGCATGGTTAGAAGTTGTGATGTGCCTGAGGGTAGGTTGAACAAGAAGGACAAGTTTAGTGGCATATAGGACTGTGAGACACCAAACATACCATAATTCGTCTTCTGAAATGGTTAGGGTTGGACTGAGAGTGAATTGTGTAAGAAATAAGTGTTCGAGGTGAAGGGATAGAAAACAGAGTGGTTGGGTTCTGTAGACATTCACAAAATACCTGAAAAGGAATTGTTTGGCAAAATCTTGGATTTGAAAAGCCGAATTGAAAGAGAGATTGAGAGGAAAAGTCTTTTGGGTTAAGGCTCTGAAAGGAAGAGAATGATTCATGGCTATGATAGGTATAGTCTGAATGGAAGTGATGAAGGTAGGTTTATTTATATATAGACGGGTGAGGAAATCAGGGATCAGATTTTTATCACCTTTAATGTGCTGGACTGTAAAATCATACTTGGCGAACCAAGCTTTTAAGGTGAGTAATTGCTTATCTGGAAGCAATTTGTTCTTGAAGTCAAGGATTTTTTGGAAAGAGGAGTTATCCATCCTGATGAGGAAATTGTGACTTATCAGATGGAATTCAAATTTCTTGATTCCATACTTGACTGCTAAAATCTCCTTGTAAATGACATGATAATTCTTCTCTGCATCCTTGAATTGTCCACTTGCATGGGCGCAATAAGATTCTGTTTCTCCAATTCTTTCCAAAAGAATAACACTCCAGTATTCATCACTGGCGTCTGTCTAGAGAATTCTTTGTCTAGTTGTAGGGATCTTGAGTGGTGGTGGTGATTGAGAAATCTCTTTTGAGCTATCTGACAGCTGTTGTCTGTTCTGGGGGGTTGCTTTTTTAGCATGCAAGACAATTTACTGGTGTGGACCGTAACTTTGGGAATAAAGCCTCTCAAATAATTCACAATTCTAAGGAACTGTTGAATTTGTTTTTTTATTGAGATCTGTGTCTGGAAACTTTGTCAATTCTGCCGCAATGTGTGGTCCTAGATGGTAGTGACCATCTTGTAACACCATGCCTAAAAAGTCGATTGATTCATTTCCAATGCTACTTTTCTTTTCTGAAAGCATTATGCCATGTGTTTGCACAATGCCAAAAAAGTCTGAAAGTAGGTTTTGGTAGGTCTGGTGGTTGTTTGAAAACAACAAAATGTCATCAATGTATACTAAGGCATGATGAAGTATGAGAGAGAATATTTTGACAATTGCTTTTTGGAACAGGGAAGGAGCAACTTTTAGACCAAAGGGCATTACTGTCCATTGGTAATGGGCATTGGAAATACAGAAAGCCGTTTTAGGTCTATCAGAGGGTGAAATGCCGAGTTGCCAAAAACCAGCTTTGAGATCAAATTTTGAAAAGATTCTGGCATCCTGAAGATGGACAAATAAAGACTGGATTTTTGGAAGAGGAAATTTTTCATCTCTAGGAAAAGCATTTAGAGGTTGATAATCAATTACCAATATATTTTTTCCTCGGAGTAACTCAGACCTTTTTTCAACATAAAAAGCTTGACATGCCTAATCTGAAGTTGTTGGCTCAATGAGACCTTGCTGAAGCAATTGGTCACATTCTTGTTTGGCTAAAAGAAGGTCAAAAGGTGGCATTCCTGGATGAGTTGCTTTTGTTGGATTGATATCTTCATTTAACTTGATGGGGAGTTGGATGAAGAACTTGTCATTTTTCCAAAGAGGTAAAGGATGACTGAACTGAGAGTGGTTTTCTGGACAAAACTGAAGGAGTTTTTGAGTGATAGAAGCATAAAGAGGGGTTGTATCGGAGAGAGTATACAAACGAAGAATATCTGTATAAGGCAAAAATATTTTTTTGAACCTGATTCTAGTTGGTGTAATGTGGAGATTTTTTACCAGATGAAGGATATCACATCCTATAAGAGGATATTTGTCTGGTAAATCTGAACTAACGGTTTTTTGCCACATGATACAGTTTGGAAAGAACTGAATTCCAATGGGTTTTTTGGTAATCAGTGAAGTTTTTAAGATTTCACCATTGGCTGCTTTGAAGAATTCAGTGTGATTTTCCCAACAAGAAGGAGGGAGAACTGTGGGATTGAGCATACTGTGTTGTGCACCAGTATCAAGAAAACCAATAATAGGGATAGGTTTATGATACTTAGAAGGAAGGACTGAAATTTTTATTGAAGGAGCAGTAGGTTTAGAATGAACCTAATTGATTTCTTGAACAGTAGAGATAACATAAATTTCATATATCTCATAATCATCTGTTGATTCCGTGAGAATGAATGCTATATGATCATCATATTTTGTCTGTTCAGAGAAATTGGACTCAACATCTCCATGATCTAAGAGTATTTAAGATTTTTGTAGATGTTGAATGAGGCGAACAGCTTTGGCAGACTTGTTTGGACAATTTTGACCAAAATGACCTCGTTTCTTACAAATGGAACAACGGTTATGCTTCTTTTTTCTGAACTGCGATGGACCATTCTTCTTGAAGTCTCTATAAGGCTTTTTGTTTTTCTTGGAAGAGAAAGATCTATGAGAATGTTTGTGGAAATGGCTTTTCTTCTTGGTGGAACAAGTGCATTTTTTGTCATCTTTGCACTGGATTTTGAGATATGGTTTTTTGTAGGCTGAGGCAAAAGGTTGTTTAATTTCAATGAGGTCTTTGAAGAAGTCTTTATGTTCATACAATCTGTCAAGGCATAACATAGTCAACTGGAAGATTTTTCCAGGAGAAATGTTGGCTATGTCAAGATTGAAAGCTGTAAGCTGCCTCTGGAGTTCTGGCTGAAGTTCTGGAGGGAGAGAAGCAATGAAAACATGCTTTAAAGTTAGATCATTGGATCCATTTAACTTGTAGTAAAGCATGCTCATTCTCTTGTAATGCATCTCTAAATGGTTGCGCTTGAGAGAACAACATTTCATCTGATGAAATTCTTTTCTAGAAGCTTCATTTGCTGTAGCTGGTTCTCCAATGAACTGTTCATAGATAACTGTAAGAGCTGTAGCAACTATGGTCTGAATAAGTTGAAGTTGTTTGTATTCTCCCAGACTTTCAAACCAATCTCGCAAAGAACCAATGAATCTAGAACAAAATTCTCGAAGAACTATTTGAGACTGTGTATTTGGTTGTGTCATTTGGACATCAACCCAAGCAGTAAATTCCTGGTGTCTAGCCGGCCATTTGTGGCGAGGAATATCATCAAAAGTGAACCATTGTGTTGAAGATTTTTTGGAGGAAGTTTCAGGTACTGGTGGATTTGGGGGAATCGGTTCAGTTTGTGAACTGCCTTGATCTGCATTTTCATCATCAGATTCATCTACCACGGGTATTGATGTACTTGGTTCTTCTGGCTTTGAAGACGCTTGAACCATGAGTAGTCCAGACATATCTGCATATTGAGACTCTGAGTCTGGATCTGGATCATTGCTTTGTATGCCAACACTCTGGTAAAAGTACTGGTGTACATGAGCTTTGTCTTTTTTTGATGGCTCGAGAGTTGCTTTTAGAGAATCTTCAGGTATTAGAGAGCTTTCTTTTGGTTTTGGTTCTAAGATTTTGATTTTTGTGGCTGGCCTTCTGGATGTTGTTGGTGGTGTAGGGAGTTCATGATTCTTGTAAAGAAGATGAGAAAGACCAAAGAACTTATTATAGTCCATTGGCGGTTTAGAAGGATTATAGAAAGGCTGATATGTGTCAAACAAAGGGGCAGGAATAGGTAAAGATTGAGTTTTGGTAAAAAGAGATGGTTGCTCTTTCTCTGCATCAATCCTGGATAGCTCAGCTTTTAGCGTTCTAATCTCTGCTTCCTTTTTGTTGAATTCTAGACCCCATATATGATTGTTAATCATCGTTTTGAGATCAATATCCAATTCAGAGATTATGTTTTCCAAATTCAGATAGATATGTTCCAACTGAGTATTGAGAGAATCCACTTTTGTTTCAGTCTTTGTCACTTGAGTTGCAACTTTATCTATCTTTATGCCAAGATTATGAAGTGCTTGGTTTTGGGCTTTGGCATTTGACCAGAACAAGTGATGGGTGATTGCACAAAAGGTTGGGAAACAACTTTGGTTTGTGGATCTGTTTCTTTTTCAAGTGGAGGAAAAGATTCTTGGTAAGCCTGGCTAGAGGAGGAAAACATCAGGCATGACCTGAGCTTTGGTGGTGAGGGAATAGGCTCTTAAGGATTGGCCTTTTTGCCTTCTTTTTCTATCCATTTAAGGGCCTTTTTGTAGATCGACAAGGGCTGACTTGGGCTTGGATCATCTGGTGGTTCCGGAGGATATGGTCTACAGGGAGGTTTTGGATGGGAAGGTTTCTTTTTTCTCCTTGTTTGTCTTCTCATGATTTCAAAGTTAACTTCTTTCACCAGAAGTATCCGAACCTTAATCTCCACTAAAAGATCTCTACCCAAAGAATACATCCATTTTTCAAGACTAGACTAATGTGTTTTTCTATCCATTTGAGGGCCTTTTTGTAGATCGGCAAGGGCTACTTGGGCTTGGATCATCTGGTGGTTCCAGAGGATATGATCTATAAGGAGTTTTTAGATGGGAAGGTTTCTTTTTTCTCCTTCGTTGTCTTCTCTTCCTTTCAGAGCCTTAACCCAAAAGACTTTTTCCCTCAATCTCTTTTTCAGTTCCACCAGCACCTAAAAACTCTTCTAAACCATTTTCAACACAGTAGTTCACCTTTGATGACATCCCTCGCCACAAATGGCCAGCCAGACACCAAGAATTTGCTGCTTGGATAGATGTATAAATGACAAGACCAAATGCACAATCTCAAACAGTCATCCGAGAATTTTGTTCAAGATTCACTGGTTCTTTACGTGACTGGTTTGAAAGTCTAGGAGAGTACAGACAGCTTTAACTAATTCAAACCACAGTTGCTACAACCCTTACAGTCATTTACGAACAGTTCATTGGAGAACCAGCTGCAGCAAATGAAGCATCGAGAAAAGAATTTCATCAGATGAAATGTTGCTCTCTCAAGCACAACCATTTGGAGATGCATTACAAAAGAATGAGTATGCTATACTACAAGTTAAATGGATTCAATGGTCCAACTTTGAAGCATGTTTTCATTGCTTCTCTTCCATCAGAACTTCAACCAGAGCTCTAACGGCAGCTGACAGCCTTCAACGTGGACATAGGCAACATTTCTCTTAGAAAAATCTTCTAGTTGACTATGTTGTGTCTTGACAGATTGTGTGAACAAAAAGACTTCTTCAAAGACCTCATTGAAAACAAATAACCTTTTGCCTTAGCCTGCAAAAAACCATACCTCAAAATCCAGTGCAAAGATGACAAAAAATGCACTTGTCCAACCAAAAAGAAAGGTTATTTCCAAAACCATCCTCACAGATTTTCCCGAAAAGGCAAAAAACCTTACAAATACTTCAGAAAGAAAGATCCATCTCAATTCAGAAAACAGAAACATAACCGTTGTTTTATTTGCAAGAAAAGAGAACATTTTTCCAGAAATTGTCCAAACAAGTCTGCCAAAGATGTTCGTCTCATTCAACATCTACAAAAATCTTCAATGCTTTCTGATCAAGAAGATGTTGAGTCCAATTTCTCTGAACAGACAGAATATGATGATCATACAACCTTCATCCTCATAGAGTCAACAAATTATTCTAAGATAGATGAAATTTCTTTCTACTGTTCAAGAAGTTAACCAGGTCAATTCTAAGCTTACTGCTCCTTCAGTAAAAATTTCAGTCCTTTCTTCCAAGTTTCATAAACCCATCCCTGTTATTGGTTTTCTTGATACTGGTGCACAACGCAGTATGCTCAATCCCACAGTTCTTCTTCCTTCTTGTTGGGAAAATCACACTAAATTCTTCAAAGCAACCAGTGGTGAAATCTTCAAAACATCCCTGATTACCAAAAAACCCATCGGGATTCAGTTTTTTCCAAACTGTATCATATGGCAAAAAATCATTGGTTCAGATTTACCAGACGAAGATGTTCTCATAGGATTTGATATCCTACATCTAGTAAGAAACCTCCACATTACACCAACTGGCATAAAGTTCAAATAAATGTTTTTGCCTTATATAGATATTCTTCGTCTAAATATTCTCTCAGATACAGCCCCCCTTTATGCTCCAATCACTCAAAAACTTCTTCAGTTCTGTCCTGAAAATCACTCTCAGTTCAGTCATCCTTTCCCTGTTTGGAAAATTGACAAGTAGTTAAATAAAGATATCAATCCAACAAAAGCAACTCATCCAGGAATGCCACCTTCTGACCTTCTCTTAGCCAAATAGGACTGTGATTAATTGCTTCGGCAAGGTCTCATTGAGCCAACAATTTCATATTGGGCATGTCAAGCCTTCTATGTTAAAAAAAGGTCTGAGTTAGTTTGAAGAAAAAATAGATTGGTAATTGATTATCAGCCTCTAAATGCTTTTCTCAGAGATGAAAAATTTCCTCTCCCAAAAATCTAGTCGCAAGAATTTTCTCAAAATTCAATCTTAAAGCTGGTTTTTGGCAACTCGGTATTTCTCCCTTTAATAGACCTAAAACAGGTTTCTGTATTCCTAATGCCCATTACCAGTGGATAGTAATGCCTTTTGGTCTCAAAGTTGCTCCTTCCATGTTCCAAAAAGCAATGGTCAAAATATTTTCTCCTATACTTCATCATGGTCTGGTGTGTATCGATGACATCTTGTTGTTTTACACCAACCACCAGACCTACCAAAAATTGCTTTTAGATTTCTTTGACATCGTGCAATCACATGACATAATGCTTTTAGAAAAGAAAAGCAGTATCGAATAGGAATTTATTGCCTTTTTAGGCATGGTGTTAAAATATGGTCACTACCATCCGGACCACACATTGCACAAGAATTGACAAAGTTCCCAGACACAGATCTCAATAAAAAGAAAATTCAACATCTCCTTAGAATTGTTAATTATTTAAGACTTGATTCGTAAAGTTACAGTCCACACCAGTAAATTGTCACGCATGCTAAAGAAACAACCCCCACCATGGGGCCCTGAGCAGACAACAGCTTAAAGATTTCTCAATCACCACCACCACTCAAGATTCCCATAGCTAGACAAAGAATTCTCCAGACAGATGCTAGTGATGAATACTGGAGTGCCATTCTTCTAGAGAAAATTGGAGAAACAGAATCCTATTGCGCTCATGCTAGTGGACAGTTCAAGGATGCAGAGAAGAATTATCATGTCATTTACAAGGAGATTTTAGCAGTCAAGTATGGAATTAAGAAATTTGAATTCCATTTGATTAGCCACAACTTCTTTATCAAAATGGACATTTCCTCTTTCCTGAAGATCCTTGATTTTAAGAGCAAATTACTTCTAGACAAACAATTGCTCAGTTTAAAAGCTTGGTTCGCCAAGTATGACTTCACAGTCCAGCACATAAAAGGTGATAAAACTCTGATCCCTGATTTCCTCACCCGTCCATCTATAAATAAGCTCATTCTCATCACTTCCATTCAGACTATACCTATAATAGCCATGAATCATTCTTTTCCTTTCAAAGCCTTAACCCAAAAGATTTTTCCCCTAAATCTCTCCTTCAGTTTAGCTTTTTAAATCCAAGATTTTGCCAGGAAATTCATTTTCAGATATTTCATGAATGTCTGCAGAACCGAACCACTATGTTTTCTGTCCCTTCACCTAGAACACATATTCCTTACAAGATTCACTCTCAATCCAACCTTAACCATTTCAGAAGATGAATTATGGTATGTTGGTGCCTCACAGTTCTGTTTGTCACTAAACTTGTCCTCCATGTTCAACCTACCCTCAGACACATCACAACTCCTGATCATGCACCATCTCTCCTCTTGACATTACGTGAATAGTTTTCACCACTCACATGGTGGCGTGAACAACTTCAGAATATTTCAAACCATCACAAGCTAAACATGCTTCCTAACCAAGAAGCAGATCTGTTTACCTCAGTTTTCATCATTCATAGGCCATATTTTCAGCATCCAGTTACAAAGGATTACTGGACACAAGACTAGGCATATGAATGGAAAACATCTCCACATCCATTTCCACTCAGTCATGATCCACCTATCATCTTAGTTCTTAAAGCTTTTCTTTTAGAACTCAAAAATGTCCAACCACCTCCCACGGACATTTGTCACACGCCCATCGAACCATCTCACTCCCTTGAGTTTTTACCAAAAATTTAAGAAAACACTCCAGGATCAAGTTCTAGTCCAAAGGGTATTCTCGTTAGAGAAAGACACCCTGACTACACGAATGTTCTTTTTCAAGATGCTCAAGACCCTTGAGAAGACTTTCACTCACTTCTCCCATCTCAAGAGTCTCAATGTTTACCTAATGAGCCAATCTCTCAGCCAGCTACGGCTGTAGCAGAAAAAGATGAGCTTGATAAAGATTATCTGATCTACTAACAGATATGCAAAGCTCGAAATCAATATGAAGAAAAGACAAGATACATATCTCCATCCAGATATGTTAACATGTATATGTTAATAATATTGATTTTGATGATAACAAACTTTAAATGGTTTTTGATAAAAATATTGGAGCTATTTCTTAATAAACGAAATTCTTAAAAACCATCTCATTTATACTTATAAAAGATGGACTTTCAAATTGTAAAAAGATTCTTTGCAAAATCTGGTTTAAAATGTGATTCCGGACATAAACGGTGAACCGGTATCTTTTAAACGGTTAACCGATTATTACCAGAGAGCAATAATTTGCCTAAGCTCTAACCGTTTATGAAAAACGAAAAAATGGAAAGGCTACTGGAAATTAACGGCGAACCGTTTATTACAAATGGTGAACCGATAACATCCAGAGAAGTGACCTTCACGCAAATCCTTAACCGTTTACTTAAAGCGGGCAACTGATGTTCATTTTGCAGGTTACTGGAAACAAACGGCGAACCGTTTATTACAAACGGTTAACCGATAACATCCAGAGAGTCACTTCATGAAAAGCCTTAACCGTTTACTATAAACGGATAACTGGTGTTCATCTTGCAGGTCTCTGGAAGTTAACGGCGAAAGGGTAACACTAAACGGCAAACTGTTTATTTGAAATTTGGCCCAACGGTAACTTTGACCAGCGCAAACGGTTAACCATTAACGGCTAACGGTGAACCATTTTCGGGCCGACAGTCAGTAACGGCTAGTTTTCCCGCTCCAAATATAAATAAGCTCATTCAAATTCAAAGAAGACTGATCACAACACATCCATTGAGCATATACTCGAGAATACAATCTTCATAGAGCTTCAAATATATTCTTGCTTCATCTATTCACACATTGGGCATTGATTTGTAACCTTAAATATTGTGTGTGAGAAAAACAGTTTGTAATCTTTTATTTTGAGTGATTGTAAGTATTGGGATACACTTGGGTTAAGAGATTGGGGATAATCTCTTGTTGTAAAGGTTCATTGACACCTTGGAAGTCAACTGTAAGCATTTGAAGCCTTGGAGGCTTGCTTAGTGAAAACCTCAAGCCCGGAAAGCTTGGAGGCGTGGACATAGGCGAGGTTGGCCGAACCACGTAAAAATCTTCGTGTTTGAATCTCTCTTCCCTTATCTTTTTATATTATGATTAATTTAATTATTATTGTTTTAATTTCGTTTTAGATTTGCATGATATTTTGTTTTTAGTTGAATAATTTTTAAAATCCCAATTCACCCCCCCTCTTGGGTTGCCTAGTTAGTATTTCATTTGGTATCAAAGCTTGGTGCTCTTGTTTAGACTTAATCATCTAGAGCTAAAGATCAATGGCAACTCAAAATGATTCCACATTTAGGGAAGGACAGTCCACCACTAGACCACCTTACTTTGATGGAAATGATTACCCATATTGGAAAACTAGGATGAGAATTTACTTGCAAGCCTTAGATTATGAGATTTGGGAAATTATTAATGATGGTCCCTTCATGCCTTTGACTAAAAATGAAGTCGGAGAAGATATTCCAAAACCTTCACGGGATTGGAATGAATTTGAAAAGAGAAAAGCCTCTCTAAACTCCAAAGCCATAAATGCCTTGTTTTGTGCACTAGATAAGAAAGAGTTTCATAGAGAGTCTAGTTGCGAAAGCGCTAATGAGATTTGACACAAACTTGAGGTTGTCTATGAAGGCACAAACCAAGTGAAAGAATCTAAAATAAGTAGGTACACTCGACAATATGAATTGTTCCAAATGGAACAAAATGAAAATGTGTACTCTATGTATACTAGAGTCATGGACATAGTGAACACTCTAGGAGCTCTAGGGAAGACTTTTTCAAATAGCGAAAAAGTCAAGAAAATCATTAGGTCACTACCTAAGGAATGGAGACCAAAAAGGACTGCCATTGAGGAAGCAAAGGATTTAAATACTTTACCTCTTGATGATTTAATTGGTTCTCTCATTTCATATGAAGAAGATTTGGCAGCAGAAAAAGGGCATGAGGAGAAGAAGAAGAGCTAGCCATACTAGCAAGGAGGTTCGAAAATTCTTCAAGAAAACCAGAGAGCGAAGAAATTTCAGAAACTTCAAGAACCATAGGGAGAAGAAGGAAGCAATCACATGCTATGAATGCAGGAAGCCTGGCCATATTAGATCGGAGTGTCCACTTATCAACAAACTCAAGAAGAAAGCTATGGTTGCAACTTGGGATGATAGCGAGGAGGATTCAAGTGATGAAGAAGGATCGCAAGAAGTTTCAAACCTAGCACTTATGGCAATAGGAGATGATGATGATCTCAATGAGGTAAGTGATCCCACCTATGATGAATTATATGATGCTTTTAAAGATTTGCATAATGAGTTGATGAAGATTGGTAAAAAGAATGCATGTCTTAAAAAGGAAATGGCAAAACTTAAAAATGAAAATGAATCTCTAAATGCAAGAATTGTATGGCTAGAAGTAGGGAACAAAACATTGCATGATGAAATTGCATTATCAAATGAGAAACCTAGCATCTCACATGAGCACTTAGAATCACACATAGATGAGTTGAAAAATGAAAACGAAATGCTCAAGAAAAAGAGCAATGAATTAAATGAGATTGTCTTGAAATTTACAAATGGGCAAAAGATGTTGGACAATCTGCTAAACTCACAAAAATATGTATTTGACAAAAGTGGCATTGGTTATAAACCAAATTTGAAACAAAATTTTACAAGAGCTATTTTGTGAAGAGTACATCTATTAACAATAAAATTGTATGTCATTATTGTAATCAAGATGGTCATATGAAAAATAGATGTGCAGTGAAGAGAAATGCATATTATGGTATGAAATGTGTTTGGGTTCCGAAAGGAAGCATTGCTAACTCTCAAGGACCCAAAAAGGTTTGGGTACCTAAAACTTGAGATTTTCTCTATAGGGCTTGAAGAAGAAGAAGAAGAAGAATAAGTGGTACTTGGATAGCGGTTGTTCAAGACACATGACAGGGAATTACTCTTGGTTCTCAAGCTTCACCAAAATTGAAAATGGTGGAGACGTATCTTTTGGAGACAACTCAAAAGAAAAAATTCTTGGGATTGGAGATGTTGGTAAAGTATCCTCAACTCTAATTGAGAATGTATGTTTGGTTGAGAACTTGAAACACAACTTAATTAGCATTAGTCAATTATGTGACAAAGGCTACAAAGTCATTTTTGATAAATTTAAATGTGTTATCGAAAACTCATGTGATGGAAAAATCTTGTTTGTTGGTAATAGATGTGGTAATGTTTATATAATTGACATAGAATGTGCATCTACTCTTAATAAATGTTTGTCCGCATTACATGATGATAGTTGGCTATGGCATAAAAGATTAGGACATGCAAGCATGGATTTGATTTCAAAAATCGTGAAAAATGATTTAATTAAAGGTCTTCCAAAAATCAGTTTTAAAAAAGATAGAGTTTGTGAAGCATGCCAATTTGGAAAACAAATCAAGACTTCTTTCAAAAACAAGAATCATATCTCTACTTTAAAACCACTTCAATTGCTTCATATAGATTTGTTTGGACCTTCTAGATATGCTAGTTTAAATGGTAAATATTATGCATTCGTAATTGTGGATGATTATTCTAGATACACATGGGTATTGTTCTTAGCTAATAAGGATGATGCTGTTGATGCATTTCGAATTTTCTATAAAAAGGTTCAAAATGAAAAAGGTTACTCTATTACTTGTATTAGAAGTGATCATGGTGGAGAATTTGAAAATCATGCTTTTGAAAATTTTTGTAATGACCTTGGCATTGAACATCAATTTTCATCACCTAGGACTCCATAACAAAATGGAGTAGTAGAAAGAAAGAATAGGTCTATACAAGAAATGGCTAGGACCATGTTGACTGAAAATTCTTTACCTAAGTATTTTTGGGTCGAAGCCGTCAACACCGCTTGTTATGTTTTAAATCGGGTGTTGATTAGACCTAATCTTAATAAAACTCCATATGAGCTTTGGAAAGATAAAAAACCCAACATTGGCTATTTTAAAGTTTTTGGATGCAAATGTTTTGTTTTGAACACAAAAGATAATCTTGGTAAATTTGATCCAAAATCTGATGTTGGTATTTTTCTTGGTTATTCAAATTCAAGCAAAGCCTATAGAGTTTATAACAAAAGAACTTTAGTTGTGGAAGAATCTATGCATGTTACTTTTGATGAGTCTAACCCCTCCTCTACGAAGAAAGCCATTGTTGATGATAATGCAGAAGAAGAACAACAAGAAGAAGCATCAAATGACAACCAAGAAGGCGCACCACATGGAATTCAAGAGGAACATCATGAAGAACCAAATGTAGAGCAAAATGAAGGTACTTCTCAAACACTCCCCAAGGAGTGGAGGTATGTTTCCTCTCACCCTAAGGATGTAATTTTAGGAGATCCCTCACGAGGTGTTACTACTAGATCATCTCTTAGGAACACATGTGAGCATGCTGCATTTATTTATCAAATTGAACCAAAATCCTTTGCGGATGCGGAAAATGATGAATCTTGGATTATGGCAATGCAAGAGGAGTTGAACCAATTTGAGAGAAACAATGTGTGGGAGTTAGTTCCTTATCCGGAACATCAATCCATTATAGGCACTAAATGGGTATTTAGAAATAAAATGGATGAATCCGGTGTGGTTGTAAGAAATAAAGCTAGATTAGTGGCTAAAGGTTACAACCAAGAAGAAGGAATTGATTTCGATGAAACTTTTGCACTTGTAGCAAGGTTAGAATCCATTAGGATGTTGTTAGCTTATGCATGTCATAAGGATTTTATTTTATATCAAATGGATGTCAAAAGTGCTTTCTTAAATAGATATATTATGGAGGAAGTTTATGTGAAACAACCTCCTGGTTTTGAAAATGAAAAATTTCCTGATCATGTATATAAGTTATCCAAAGCTTTATATGGTTTAAAACAAGCACCTAGAGCTTGGTATGATAGGCTTAAAAACTTCTTGTTGGATAATGATTTTTCGATGGGAAAAGCGGACACAACTCTTTTGTTAAGCATAAGAACCAAGACATACTTATTGTTCAAATTTATGTTGATGATATTATTTTTGGTTCTACTAATAAGTTGTTGTGTAAAGATTTTTCATCATGTATGAGCCAAGAGTTTGAGATGAGTATGATGGGAGAGTTGAAGTACTTCCTTGGACTTTAAATCAAACAAAACGAGGAAGGAATTTTCATAAACCAAGCCAAGTACGTGAAAGATCTACTCAAAAGGTTTGGCTATGAAAATGGAACGGCAAAAAGCACTCCTATGAGTACTACCATCAAGCTTGACAAAGATGAAAAGGGCAAAGAAGTGGATATCAAAATGTATCGAGGTATGATCAGATCTTTACTTTATTTGACTGCAAGTAGACCCGATATCATGTTTAGTGTATGTTTGTGTGCAAGATTTCAATCATGTCCTAAGGAATCCCATTTGCTTGCTATTAAAAGAATTTTCCGTTATTTGATTGGTACCATAGATGTTGGCCTTTGGTATCCTAGGGGAACTCAGATAGATTTAACTTGTTATTCGGATGCGGACTTTGCTGGTTATAAAGTGGATAGGAAAAGCACTAGTGGAACTTGCTATGTTCTAAGACACTCACTTATTTCCTGGTTTAGTAAGAAACAAAATTCTGTTACTCTTTCAACTACCGAGGCTGAATATATAGCCGCCGGAAGTTGTTGTGCACAAGCACTTTGGATGAAACAAACACTTAGAGATTATGGGATTAATCTTGAACAAATTCCTATTAAGTGTGATAATACTAGTGCTATAAATCTTTCAAAGAATCCCATTCAACACTCTAGAACCAAGCATATAGAAATTAGACATCATTTCTTGAGAGATCATGTTCAAAAGGGAGATATTGCATTACAGTTTATTTCTACGGAAAAACAACTTGTCGATATTTTCACAAAACCACTTTGCGAAGAACAATTTTCAAAAATTCGGCATGAACTTGGGATGACGAAATTTTCGCATTAACGTCTCTATTCATGCTATTAAGTGTACTGAATTAATTGACTTATAGTTGCGATCTAATATTGATGAAATGCTTGAGCTTGATAGTCAAATGGTGAATTTACCTTGTTATTTCTTGATTGCATGAATTAATTAGTTGAAAACATGTTCATGAATCATGCATTAAAATGGCTCATAAAATATTTTCAGATCAATTAAATGATCTGGGAATTTATTATTTGCTGGCCAAATATTAAATCAAATGTGCGAAATTACAGATGAAATAAACGGATAACCGTTTCCAATAAATAGTGAACCGTTTTGCTCCAGAAACGAGAATTTGTGTCTGTCCATTTACTCTTTCACCGTTTTCTTCAAACGGTGAACCGTTTGTTAACAGAGAGTCCTCTATCAATTACTCCTTAGCCGTTAAGGGCTTAAGCATTCACTGTTACTCTTTCTTTAGTCTCTAGGAGTTACCCTTTAACCGTTTAAATAATCGGTTAACCGTTTTCGGTGAACCGTTACTCATTCTTTAGCCTCTGGACGTTACCCCTTAACCGTTTAAATAAACGGTTAACCGTTTTCGCGTTTTTAAAACTGTTCAAAGCCTTTCTCTTCTCCCTCTCTAGCTTAGCCTTTCACCGTTTCTACCATTGTTGCGCAGCCGAAGCTCTCTCTGTCCTCAAATCCTCATTTTTCTTGCTCTTCGTGCCAAATCAAACCATCAAAATCATTTCTTATCACCTTAGAACAATTTCACCAATTCAAAACTTCGAATCAAGCCCTAAATCAAAAAATCCCAAATCCAAACCCTAACTGCCGCGAGTTGGGATTCTTCATTTTTGATCCGTTTTGTCCCCTTTTTCAACCTAATTGAGCATCAAACTCACATCCTTTACTCATTCCTCATCAAATCACCGATTCATTTTCATCTCTCCCGTATTTTTTCACTCCACTGTGCCTCTCCATGGCTGAATCTTCTCGGAGAAATGTCCGGCGTAAATCTGTGCCTCCAAGGAATCCTATACCACCACGGGAAGTCTCTGAATTTGCAATAATTCACTTCCCCACTCCTCCTTGGCCAAGCGGTTCGAGGATCGCTTCGATGGTCGAAAGGTACTTGACTCCTTTTTTGTTGACATTGATGATTTCCGTCACTTAGTTGTATGTGGTAGAAGTGTTCGGGATATGCTTCAACCTTGGGAGTCTGGAATTGACTTTGATGATCGAGTCTATCCAAACTTAGTTCGAGTCTTTTATTCAAACATGGATATTTCCGATAGTCGCCAAAATAGGATAGTTACTCGAGTCGGAGGTGTGCAAATAGAATTTGATGATGGGGACCTAGCTGAGTTTCTTGGTGTCTCGAGTGAGGGGCATACACTTCTAGGAAAGCCCTTTCCTTTGACATTTTTAGTCATACTGATGGCGTTCGTCATATATGTCGTCGTCGAGACTTGACTGATGAGATTTGTTTGTTTCCGTTTCGGTCTCAACTTTTACCTCTCCAAGTCCGTATTCTTCATTCTATCCTACAGCACATAGTGACACCTAGGAAGGGTCACTCGGATGAGGTCACGAGGTTGGACGTTGGCCTACTTGATAGCCTACTCTCAGACCGTCCCATAAACCTCGGGTATATTATTGTGCGGCACATGTTGAGCACTCCCGCAGTCAATCACCGCTTGCTTCCATATGGTAGTATCATTACTAAGATACTGCGATGCTTTGGGGTGCCTCTTCTTGATACTGGACATATGGAGACACGGCGGATTGGTCCTGAGGTGATGACCAGTACCGGTTTTTCTAGGAGGAATGGAAAGTGGATAAAGATGAGCAACGCCAAAAATCGGGATACCTTGATAGCTCCAGGGGACGATCAGATGTTTAATGATGTCTATCCTCCCGATCAGCTTCCTAACTTTAGATTAGGAGTTCATCCTCCTCCACCGCGTCGCCGATTTGTCCCTCGGCCTCCAGCTGACTCTGACTTTGAGGAGCGTGCAACGGATGCTGACATTCCCTCCTCTTCTGAGTCGCCTCCTGCTCCTGAGCCATCTGCTGTTCCTGAGCAGCCATCTGCCTCTATGCCGCCTCCAGCTCCAGTTCAGCCACCTGCTTCAGATGGTATGCAGCAGCTGATTCTTGATCGGTTGGACACTCTTTCTCGTGACCACCAGCAGCTGCATTCTGATTTTCAGACCTTCCAGCGGCAGGGCATTGATCATCAGCTTGAGATTATCCATGCACAGCGCATTATTCTCGGTTATTTTGGTTATGATTCGGGGAACACATCTTCTCCTCCTCCACCACCTCAGTAGTTTCTGAGTTCTGTTTTCGCACATACAGTTCATATTTTGATTGTTCGCATGTTGTCATGTATATTTTTTTACTGTTACTTCTATATGCTCTTTATGGATTCTGATGACATGTTTTTATGTTTTTCACGATGTTGGATGACTTGCTATTGCTTGATGAAACTTGTGGTTTATTGAATATTGAAGTGTTGGTTTGCTCATGGAGCTGTTGGGTTGTTGATGATGTTGGTAATCTATTCTGGAAGTGTTTTTTCTCTCATCTGTATTAATGGTTTTGCTCATTTTTAAGGGAAAACTCTGCCAAAATTTTCTCTCGCCAAAAACCAGATTTGCGTTTCTTTCCTTTCTCTTTTTCTTTTTGATGATGAGGGGGAGATAATTTGGGAGTTTTAGAATGATTTGAAAATGTTTTATAATTGGGGATATTTAAAATGCATTTAAAAATGCTTTCTTGACCAAAAATCCTTTTATTGAACATTTCTTAATTTGGCCATACATTTAAGGGGAGCACATATTAAGGGGGAGCTAAATATTGAATGAAGTTTGTCATCATCAAAAAGGGAGAGATTGTTAACATGTATATGTTAATAATATTGATTTTGATGATAACAAACTTTAAATGGTTTTTGATAAAAATATTGGAGCTATTTCTTAATAAACGAAATTCTTAAAAACCATCCCATTTATACTTATAAAAGATGGACTTTCAAATTGGAAAAAGATTCTTTGCAAAATCTGGTTTAAAATGTGATTCTGGACATAAACGGTGAACTGATATCTTTTAAACGGTTAATCGATTATTACCAGAGAGCAACAATTTGCCTAAACTCTATCCGTTTATGAAAAACGGAAAAATGGAAAGACTACTGGAAACTAACGGTGAACCGTTTATTACAAATGGTTAACCGATAACATTCAGAGAAGTGACCTTCACGCAAATCCTTAATCGTTTACTTAAAGCGGGTAACTGATGTTCATTTTGCAGGTTACTGGAAACAAACGGCGAACCGTTTAATACAAACGATTAACCGATAACATCCAGAAAGTCACTTCATGTCAATCTTTAACCGTTTACTTAAAACGGATAACTGATATTCATTTTGCAGGTTACTGGAAACAAACGGCGAACCGTTTATTACAAACGGTTAACCGATAACATCCAGAGAGGCACTTCATGCAAAGCTTTAACCGTTTACTATAAACGGATAACTGGTGTTCATCTTGCAGGTCTCTGGAAGTTAACGTCGAAAGGGTAACACTAAACGAAAAACCGTTTATTTGAAATTTGGCCCAACGGTAACTTTGACCAGCGCAAACGGTTAACCGTTAACGGCTAACGGTGAACCGTTTTCGGGCCGACAGTCAGTAACGACTAGTTTTTCAGCTCCAAATATAAATAAGCTCATTCAAATTCAAAGAAGACTGATCACAACACATCCATTGAGCATATACTCGAGAATACAATCTTCATAGAGCTTCAAACATATTCTTGCTTCATCTATTCACACATTAGGCGTTGATTTGTAATCTTAAATATTGTGTGAGAGAAAAATAGTTTGTAATCTTTTATTTTGAGTGATTGTAAGTGTTGGGATACACTTGGGTTAAGAGATTGGGGATAATCTCTTGTTGTAAAGGTTCATTGACACCTTGGAAGTCAAGTGTAAGCATTTGAAGCCTTGGAGGCTTGCTTAGTGAAAACCTCAAGCCCGGAAAGCTTGGAGGCGTGGACGTAGGCGAGGTTGGCCGAACCACGTAAAAATCTTCGTGTTTAAATTTCTCTTCCCTTATCTTTTTATATTGTGATTGATTTAATCATTATTGTTTTAATTTCGTTTTAGATTTGCATGATATTTTGTTTTTAGTTGAATAATTTTTAAAATCCCAATTCACCCCCCTCTTGGGTTACCTAGTTAGTATTTCAAGATACCCCTCCCCTCTGTAAAGTTTCTAGATTTTCACATTGCTACAGAAGCTTTCCAAGAATCTTGGCTTTAATAAAAGATGATAGGGGTCCTGTCCTGTCTCAAGTGTGTTTTTATGTTTTTCACGTGTGTACTTTTTCTTTATGCTTTCTCTTTAAGAGTTTTGTCGTTTGCTCTCAAAGATAAGGGTCATGTCTTATCTTTTGCTTTTAGTTGCTCTATATAAAAGCCCTCAAGCCCTTGTTTTAAGCAGAACATCTTCAATAATATTTGAATGTTTGTTTATAATCTTCTTATGTTTCTCTAAATCCTTTTCTTCTTTTAGGAAGCAAGTTAACACTTGACCATTATTCTAAGAGCGTTCATCTCTATCTCTATACTGAGTATGCTCTGCACTTACCTTTGAGTAAGGATCCTGTGCATAAGAAAAGTCATGATTTATCTTCAAACCAGTTTTATCAAAACTATTCTCTCACAACCTTCACCCTCTCTAAGAGTTTAGGAAATGACTTATGCTTGGGTGGTATCGTGGGTTGTGGTTTTCTCCCACTGGTTTGATATTTGAAGGATTAGGGTATATCGGCTAGAAACCCGAACTTACGGACTACTGGTCTAAAGAGCAGTTTTAACTGCTATTGTTCTGGTATAACAATGCCATGCACTCTGATCCCGACTAGTATTCTGTTATTGGAACTGTTCTGACTACACTCTATGCTGGAAGTGTATTGTTAACCTTTTAGCCCAATTTCAACATGTCCCTTGTAGGCCCATAGTTTAATGTGTCCAAGTGTTACTTGTAGACCTAGAAGAAATCTCATCAACATAGCATCCTCATCTACAAACCCAGTTTCCTCTGAATCCTCTCATATTTCTCTTTCTTCTACTCTCTCTGACCTCGATTAGTATCAGAGCCAAACGATCTCAAGCAGAGGTTGTATCATTGTTTAATGTATGCAAGTGTTACTTGTAGACCTAGAAGAAATCTCATCAACATGGCATCCTCATCTACAAACCCAGTTTCCTCTGAATCCTCTCATATTTCTCTTTCTTCTACTCTCTCTGACCCCAACTGTTTAAAGCATGTTTTCATTGCTTTTCTTCCATCAAAACTTCAACCAGAGCTCCAACAGCAGCTGACAGCCTTCAACCTGGACATAGCCAACCCTATATAAAGTACTGATATTCAATAAACAAAAAAGAAGTTTTTGATGCAATTGGTGAGAGAGTTAATTCTCTTTGGTTCTTTACGAACTCTTTGAACTTATCAGATTTCTGTGGCGTTCAAATTCTTGACTTATCATAGCTGATTGTGGCATCTTCACATACCAAGGTTCGCGCTTTCAAGAAGCATTGGGTCGAGGTTCCATTCCATTCCTGGTTTAGATTCGATCTTGGGAACTAAAATGATTAGGGTCGCGTCAGATCTGGACGGGGTTCGTATCATTTGGTATCAGAGCCTAGGCTCCAAGGTCAGATCCGTCTATCTTTGTTCTTTTTCATTCTTGTTTGAATTTTTCATTTTGTTCTAGTATCTATAAAAAAATGAAAAAAAAAGTCGTGAACAGTATCTCGTGAACAATACCTCATGAACATTAATTTTAGAGTTTCTTTTTAAATCAAATTTTGCATCCTTGTGGTTTAATTCTCCTTAAATCCACAAGTTTTACCTATTTCTTTTCCTTATAAAAAACTCCAACCTTATCTTAAAATCTTTCATTCTTTTATCCTTATTTGTGTCTTGGAAGTCTAAAACAAGTTTTACCCCATCGGTGAAAATTTTGCCAAAAATCAAAATTCGACTTTCGTACACATTGCTTGCTTACTCTTGAAATTAAATTCTCCTTAGTTGTCATCTTTGTGAATTGCTTCTGAAATCTTGATATTGGTTTGATTAGTTTGATAAGAACTGAGTGAGGATTACTAAGAGTGGAAAAAGGTAAGAGAGTGTGAGCATATTAGAGGGTAAAAGCCAATAATTTGAGTGAAACACGAGTGGAATTAAGTGAGTAATTTTTATTGAGTGAAACACGTAAGGGAGTGAGGTGAGGTCCTTCCACATTATTTCTAATGTTCTTTTGTAGATAATAGCTATGTCTCACAACTTAGAACAAAACACAAATGAAGAGGATTAATCCGCAACTACCCAGAATTTACAAATTCAAGCATTGATGGGAGAGATGAGAAGGATGATGAGGGCTGAATTAGAGCTCATCCACGAGCGTTTGGATCGGGTGGAGAACACACATGCAGGGCAGCCACAACTCGTTCCCCATGCACGTAGGAGAGAAAGAGCTCCAGTTAAAGGAGAGATCGATGACTATTATAGGGATGAGTATGATGAAGGAGAGGACTCAATGGCTAGCCATAGGAGAGATGGACAAGGTAGCAGAGCTAGGAATAGAGATGATGGATTAAGTGGCATAAAGATGAAGATTCAATCTTTTCAAGGAAAATCCGACCTAGAAGCATACCTTGAATGGGAGAAGAAAATGGAGTTCATATTTGACTGCCACAATTATTCAGAGGCAAAAAAAGTAAAATTGGTTGTGATTGAGTTTTCTGACTATGCTATTACTTAGTGAGATCAACTTGTTATAATCAGGAGGTGAAATAGGGAACGTCCAATTAAGACATGGGATGGAATGAAATCATTGATGAGAAAGCGTTTTGTACCTAACCACTATTATCGAGACTTGTACCAAAAATTACAACGTCTTGCACAGGGTAGCCGAAGCGTTGAGGATTATTATAAAGAAATGGAGATTGACATGATTAGAGCAAATGTGGAGGAGGATAGAGAAGCTACCATGGCACAATTCTTAAATGGACTTAATTGAGAGATTGAAGATAAGGTTGAGTTGCAACATTATGTGGAGATTGAGGAAATAGTCCACAAAGCCATCAAGATTAAGCAGCAACTCAAGAGGAGGGGTAACATTCATGCAGCCCCAAACTCAAGTTCCACTCCTTGGAAGCCGAGCTATGTGAAACGAGACGAGAGGCCACAAGCATCTACTACACCTAAGCTAAGATCTGATCCCTCCAAGCACAATACACAAGGTAACACCGTAACTCTTACTATTAGGAATCATGACTTTAAGTGTTTTAAATGTCATGGCAGGGGGCATATCGTAAGTGAATGTGTGAATCAAAGAGTTATGGTATTGCGGGACAATGGTGAGATTGTAACTAAAGATGAGACAGAAGAGAATGAGATACCACCATTAGAGGATGTCGAAGATGAAGAGTATATAGCCCCTGGAGAATTAACTTTAGTAGCGAGAAGAGCTTTGAGTGTGCAAGTAAAGGAAGACGAAGTAGCGCAACGGGAAAATATTTTCCATATTAGGTGCTATGTTCAAGACAAAGTATGTAGTATGATTATTGATGGAGGTGTACTAATATTGTTAGTACTATCATGGTAGAGAAGTTAGGGGTTCCGACACTTAAACACCCACGGCCATACAAACTACAGTGGTTAAATGACAGTGGTGAGGTGAAAGTGAACAAGTAGGTACTAATGACTTTTCAGATCGACAAATATGAAGATAAAGTGCTTTGTGATGTGCGAAACATGATGGCTTTGCCAACAAATTTTCATTTGTATTTAATCAACGCAACATCAATCTTATTCCATTGACACCAAAGCAGGTTTATGGAGACCAAGTGAGCCTACAGAGAGAGAGTGAATAAAAGAAAAGGAGAGAAAAAGAGAGTGAAATTCAAAAAGAGGTCGAGGAAAATGTGAGAGAAAAACCAAAGAAAAATACGGCCATTGAGCGAAAATTAGATGGTAAACAAAAGAATTTCTACGCGACAGCGAGTGAGATAATAAAAACGTTGTTTTTACATCATCCAATGATTGTACTTTTGTACAAATAGGCATTTTTAAACACTAACAAATTTTACCCTACTTTACCCTATTACTTCTCTTTTACAAGAGTATTAGGATGTCTTTCCTGAGGAGACACCACATGGTTTACCTCCAATCCGAGGGATTGAGCATCGGATTGATTTTGTGCCTGGTGCAGCCATTCCAAATAGACCAGCCTATAGGAACAATCCGGAGGAGACCAAGGAACTTTAAAGGCAAGTTAAGGAATTAATGGAAAAAAGGTACGTGAGAGAAAGCATGAGTCAATGTGCAATTCCTGTTTTATTAGCTCCTAAGAAGGATGAGACGTGGAGGATGTGCGTTGATTGTCGAGCCATCAACAATATAACGGTAAGGTATCGACATCCCATTCCTAGGCTAGATGACATGCTTGATGAATTACATGGGTCTTTTGTATTTTCCAAAATTGATTTGAAAAGTGGATATCATCATATTAGAATGAAAGAATGAGATGAATGGAAAACTACTTTTAAAACAAAATATGGTTTATATGAATGGTTAGTCATGCCTTTTGGTCTAACTAATGTCCCAAGCACTTTTATGAGACTTATGAATCATGTCTTGCGAGCTTTTATTGGCAAGTTTGTTGTTGTTTATTTTTGATGATATCCGTATTTATTGCAAAAACATAAACGATCAAGTAGTACATTTGAAATTTGTTTTAGATGTGCTTAGAAAAGAAAAGTTGTTTGCTAACCTGAAGAAGTGTACTTTTTGCACCGACAAACTTGTGTTTCTAGGATTTGTTGTGAGTGCACAGAGTATACAGGTTGATGAGGAAAAAGAACGTGCAATCCAAGAGTGGACGAGTCCCACAAGTGTAAATAATGTGAGAAGCTTTCATGGGCTTACTAGTTTCTATCAATGATTTGTGAAAGACTTTAGCACATTAGCCGCACCGCTTACTGAAGTAATAAAAAAAGATGTTGGATTCAAGCGGGGAGAAGCGCAAGAGAAGGAATTTCAAATAATCAAGCAAAATCTTACCAATGCTCCTTTATTGTCTTTGCCTAACTTTAATAAAACATTTGAAATTGAATGTGATGCCTTAGGTATTGGTATTGGCGCAATCCTAATGGAGGAAGGACGACCAATTGCTTACTTTAGTGAAAAGTTGAGTGGGGCAGCCTTAAACTACCCTACTTACGATAAGGAGTTGTATGTGTTGGTTCGAGCGTTAGAAACGTGGCAGCACTACCTATGGCCTAAGGAGTTCGTGATTGACACCGGTCATGAGTCCTTGAAACACCTTAAAGGCCAACACAAGCTGAACAAGAGGCATGCTCGATGGGTAGAATTCATTGAGACATTTCCATATGTCATTCGTTACACAAGCAAGGTAAGGAAAATATTGTTGCAGATGCGCTTTCCCGTAGGTATGTCTTAATTTCAACACTTAATGCTAAACTACTTGGTTTTGAACATATTAAGGAATTGTATGCTGATGACCATGATTTTAGTGTTGAATACCAAGCTTGTGAAAAGACCGTAGTCGGTAAATACTTTAGGCATGATGGCTATTTATTTCGGGAGAATAAACTGTGTGTGCCTAACTGTTCTTTGAGAGATTTGTTAGTGAGAGAATCCCATGGAGGAGGGTTAATGGGGCATTTTGGAGTTGTAAAGACTCTAGCAGTTTTATAGGAACACTTCTATTGGCCACATATGAAATGATATGTTGAAAGACTTTGTGGTAGATGTGTCACTTATAGGCAAGCCAAATCGAAAGTGCAACCTTATGGCTGATACACCCCTTTGCCAATACCTAGTGCACCTTGGACTGATATTTCGATGGATTTTGTACTAGGTTTACCGAGGTCTAGACAAGGGAAAGACTTAAATTTTATGGTTGTAGATAGATTTTCAAAGATGACACATTTTATTCCATGTCACAAAACGGATGATGCTTCTAATGTTGCTTACCTATTCTTTAGAGAGATTGTGAAGCTACATGGTATGCCCAGGACAATTGTTTCTGATAGGGATGTTAATTTATTAAGTTACTTTTGGAAAACCTTATGGGCTAAGTTAGGAACTAAGTTGTTGTTTTCCACTATTTCAACTACTTGTCACCCTCAAACTGATGGTCAAACAGAAGTTGTGAATAGAACTTTATCTACTCTGTTGTGAGCTATCATTAAAAAGAACATCAAAACTTAGGAAGATTATTTATAACTTGTTGAGTTTGCTTATAATCGTTCCATTCATTCTGCTACTAAGTATTCACCGTTTGAAATTATTTATGGTTTTAATCCTTTAACCCCATTGGATTTAACTTCATTACCTCTTTTTGAGCATGTTAACTTAGACAACAAAAAAAAGGCTAAAATTTTTAAACATATATATGAGAAGGCGAAGTTCAATATTGAGCGGAGAACTGAACAATATGCTAAACAAGCCAATAAAGGGCGACATAAGCTAGTCTTTGAACCCGGTGATTGGGTGTGGTTACACATGCGCAAGGAACGATTTTCAAAACAAAGGAAATCTAAGTTATTACCTCGAGGGGATGGCCTATTCCAAGTTTTGGAACGTATCAATGACAATGCATACAAACTGGATTTGCTGGTGAGTACAATGTAAGTGCTACTTTTAATGTTTCTGATTTGAGTCCTTTTGATGTAGGTGATGATTTGAAGACAAATCCTCTTCAAGAGGAGGGGAATAATGAGATTGAGGATAAAACTATCACAAGCACATGAGATGAGGCATATTAAGATCCTATTCAAGTTCCTGTCGGACCCGTTACAAGAGCTCGAGCAAAGAAATTCAAAGACTTGAGCAAAGAAATTCAAAGAAGCGCTTAATAGATTGATTTAAGCAACTTGGGCTCAATCAAATTCGTGGAGGCCCATTGAAGGAATCGTACATGATAAATGCATGATTCAGGCTCTTGAAGTTTCCAAATACTCACTTCCATGAAATATGGAGTTGGCTTAAACATTATGGCGGGAAAATATATTATTTTCCTTTTTCAGATACTTTCCCGTTTCTTGAGAAGGCTATTAGGGAATCAAATAAGTTATTTCTATTTTAATCACCTAGTTTCCATTTAATGGATGTAAGGCATTTAAGACAATTAGGATCCTGATTTAGTTTAAATTCTTTCTTATTTACTTAGATTAGGATTCTGATTTGATTTAAATTATTTCCTATTAGGGAAGATTTAGATTCATATTTGATTTTTGGGTTAGGATTTATTTCCATATTCTTGTAACCAACCCTATATAAAGTACTCATATTCAATAAACAAAAAAGAAGTTTTTGGTGCAATTGGTGAGAGAGTTAATTCTCTTTGGTCTTTACGAACTCTTTGAACTTATTCTTGACTTATCAATCAGACCATCCATAGCTGATTGTGGCGTCTTCACATACCAAGGTTCGTGCTTTCAAGAAGCATTGGGTCGAGGTTCCATTCCATTCGTGGTTTAGATTCGATCTTGGGAACTAAATTGATTAGGGTCGCGACAGTTCTTGACGGGGTTCGTATCAAAGGGATAAATATTAAATAAGTATTTTCACCTATTGTTAGATATGTATCCAAAGAGTGTTTTTGGCATTTATTGCAGTTCTGGACTTAGAATGAGAATAACTTGATGTCAAGATGATTGTTTTGCATGGGGAACTACAAGGAATAATTTACATGACTTAACTCAAAGGGTATAAAGTTCCAGGCAAAAAGGATCATGTATGCTTGCTCAAGAAGTCTCTCTATTGTCTTAAGCAATCACCAAGGCAGTGGTATCTTAAGTTTGATGATTTCATAATTACTCATAAGTTTAAAAGGTGTAGCTATAGCAATTATGTTCATTACAAGTAGTTGAATTCAAATAAGTATATCTACCTGATGTTATATATAGATGATATACTTCTTGCGTGTAAAGAAAAAACTAAGATTGAAGCTTTGAAGAAAATCCTTAGCATTGCATTTCATATGGAGGATTTGGGAACTGTAAAGAGGATATTAAGGGTGAAAATCATCAGAAACAGAAGCAAGGGACCATTTTTTTTTTTTTTTTTTATATGTTAGAATATAAACTTGTACAAGTTCCATTAGCATTTTAAGCTTTTCAATCTCTGTTCTCTAAGGACTAAGGATAAAAAGCTTGAAATGGAACAAGTCCCATATGCAAATGTTGTTAATTTCTTAATGTATATGATGATTCTATCAAGACTTGACATCTCACATATTGTGAGTATTGTCATTTGATACATGGCATCACCAGGCAAAGAGCATTAAACAGGAGTTAAGTGGATATAAGGTATTTTAGAGGCACTTTTAAACTTGGGCTACTATATGAGAGAAAAGATGGTAACAATGGTTTAGGGGGTATTTAGATTCTAATTATTCTGGAGATATTGATAGAAGGAGGTCTCTTATAGGCTATATGTTCATGCATAATGGCTATCTAATTAATTGAAAATGAAGCTTAAAACATGTTCTTAAACTCTCTAAAACGTAAGTAGAGTTCACAACAGATGCTAAATCAATTAAAGAAGCCATAAGGCTTAAATGGTTATTAGCTGAGCTTGGCTTGAAATAAGAGTCTATTTAAATCTCCTATGACAGTTTAATTGCATTGTATCTTTGTAAGAATTCAAGTTACCATGACAAGACTAAGCATATTGACATGAAGCTTCACTTTGTAAGGAATAAATTAACAAAAAGGGGTGATCAAGATAGTCAAAATTAAAACTGATAGTAACTCTTCTAATATGCTCACAAGGTGGTTTCAGTAGCTAAGTTCAAGAAGTGCTTGGACTTAGATAGTGTATGCAATCACTAATTTGCAAAGAGTGGTGAGAGGATTGGTGCAAGTTATTTGATTTAAGGTGGAGAATATTGAGTATGAAGTGAATTCAAGCACTTGTAAGTAAACGATAGAATTTTAGCAAAGCATCAATGTGTTTAATGAACTCACTTATGAAAGGTGTGGTAATTTAAGTTTGAAGCAACATCCAGGCTTGTGTTTTAATCATAATAGATTTAAGTTGCTCACATGGTTTGGCACGTGATGGCTCAAATGTTCTGAGTTTGTTATGATGGTCTTGGACATGCCTCACTTGGCTATACAATTTGGGTTTCCAAAGCTATTATGCTGATATTATATAAGTTGAGCTTCCTATTGTTTAGAGAATTCTAAAGAGTTGTTAAGTGAGTATTAAGAGATAGGAAGCTCATTCTTGTGCTCTATAACCTTAACTACATGTTACTGTAATCTATTCATTAAATCATCAATAAAACTTGCTTTGATGGTTCCATTAGCAGATGCAAATCTTTTGCAAAAGACTAAACCACTTAATCTTTATTTCCATTGATTCATGTTTATGTCATAAAGTGTGTTTCAATTTCTTAGAGTTACTGGATCAATCTAGTTCATCTTTATGTGTATGTGCAACTTGATTTGGTCTCGAGAAGGATCTTAGGAAGGTAACTAATCTTTTGAAGCTTCAAAATAGATCAGTCTCCACAATGAATAGTAAAAGAAATGGTAAATTTAAATAAAATAAAAAAAATACAATGAAATATAAACTAAATTACATTCTCTATTTGAATTATGGCCATCATAACATATCTTAATAGCTACCTGTGGTTGACCACTGTTGTCTAAATTTTATTGAACTCGTAAGCGCACGAATCTGTTATAGTATAGATTAATGGTGACGAGTATTGATCCCACGAGGAGGTGGATTTTAATTATATATAGAATTAATTTTGTAAATGGGTGGTTGGATTTGTGGTGGAAATGATTTGAAATATGCTAAAACTTAAATTAAAATGGCGAGAATAAATTCTGAAATTGGAATTGAAATGGCAAGAATAAATTGAAGAGAATTCTATTGAAATGACGTACTTGGGTATCTGGATCCGTATCAACATGCATCATGGGCTAAATATTCCTTATTAATATCAATTAAATCATGAGGGGGGAATCCACACATCATGAACCATGCTCTAATAAATATGGTGCTAAGGACTTATCGCGCCAAATAATAATAACCTTATACTAGGGAGCCGGTGAAACCAGGGCGGTACTAGACAAGATTATTATTATCTGTCAATGAGAAGTCAAAACATCCACAAAAACTAGAGGGGAAGAGAAAATAAATTTACCAAATAAAGCCCATGACACATGTTGAGACTTCACATTCAACCCAAGCTTGAAAGAAAATTAGCCACTCATAATTGAACTAGGGGCAAAATGAAAATTTATTAAAATACGTAGAAAATACAAGATGGAGAAGGAATTACAGAAAATGGAGTCCAAAAATGGATTCAGAGGTGCCAAATTAGGGGGGAGGCCCCCTTTTTATAGATACATCGAGTAAATCATGACCATCGGATTAAAAATAGTTTGGACGCTCAGGATTGCGCCACGTCATCAGTCAACAGTATGCGTGAACAGTAACACGGTTTGACCACGGTTTGAACAGTGACACGGTTTGCGCACGGTTTGAACAGTAATGCGATTTGCACAGTAATAATCCCATGTATTGCATGTACCGTACGTGCAGTTTTCGATCCACTAATATGCTGCCACGTCACCATCAACAGTACATAAGAATTTTAGTCCAACAGGATCATGACACCTCATCAGTTAATGCCACATCATCGGTCAATGCCACGTCATCGATCCGTCTACGTGAACAGTATCGTGAACAGTAACGTAGACAGTACCCGTACATGTGAATAGTACCGTACATGTGAACAATGTCATTTTTCCTTTTATGCTCGTCCTAAGGTTTTCGGTCGTCCTGAGTTAAAAAATGATGTCCGTTTTTCCATTTGATCTCTCGTTTATTGTGAAATGACTATGATGCCCCTAAAATACATAAAATACTTAATTAAAATAAAATACACATAATTAAATTACAAGAAACGTAAACACATAAAAGTAAAGGTTGTTAGTAAGACTTCATATGTAAAATGACGATTTTCTCCTTTATAAATATGCATTTTCTAACGCTCAACACACCCCCCAACTAGCTTATTGCTAGTCCCTAGCAAATAAAGCGAAAACAAAATTCAAAAATGATTTTTTTTAAACACTCTTGTTTATTCAATCAGACTAATGATAACAATCAAATAAAAGTATAAGCATTATCTCAAGTCTAAAGAAACATCACACCCACATCAACCATCCACATGAATTAGCCCAGTAGACTTTATCGTAGCTACCTTCAACAATGACATGTCAAACCCCAAAATCTCACTGGATGTAGTGACACTCTCACAAAGAAATCAAACCCAATAAAAATAGTCACTCCAATGAATGGTAATTGAGAAAAAATAATAAAGAAGTGATCTAACATGCTCTCACCAAAATGAAAGAAATATGCCCTTAGCTTAGAAATAATACGATCTCCAGTCAACCCAATTTTTTTATTTTTTTTTTATGCATCACTACATCCTTTTAGCCCATATAACTAGCTTCTACTTCAGACTATAGTTCCCTAAAATTAAGAAGGACTTTTATTAGGACGTAACGTAGGCTAGGGACATGGCTAACAAAGAAGTGAAATAGGAAAAATAAAGTGTATGTTTGAGAAAAATGCGGAGGAATTTTTTTTTTTTTGGAAGTTGCAAGGTGGATTTCATCTATTATTGTTTTTTTTCTTTGAAACAACAATTTTTTTTTTGAAGCAACAAATTTTTTTTTCTTTTTTTTTTTTTAAAAAACTAGGCATAACTTCACTATACAAAATGTTTATTTACATTTTTCTCAAACATAAATAGGTGATGGATCTTGTAAGATATTGGGTAATACTCCAAATCGGAGTGGGTCAAGATGATAAGTTGACAAAGAAAAGTTTTTTTTTTTAAAGGCTCAAAAGGGTTAACTATGGATATTTGATAAAAGGGATGGCTAGAAATGCTCAAACGGATCAAAGATGGCCTTTCCATCATCTTTTAGGGCTCTAAATAATCTTCCATATCTACTAATTAGATGGGCCTCCAAATGTAGTAATACACATTTTTTTTTTGTTTTCAATTTTTTTTTTAGGGTTAACTCAAAAGAAATCTAGAGATCGTGTAGACAATAATAAACTGCTAAGCTGTATAAAGAATGGGCAAAAGGGTTACTCTCCAAGAAAAATGATAAGCTCAAAAACTCACTTGGTATTTATTATGACATGTTCATTCCTTCAAGCAACTCATATTTATCTCCGACATCAACATGTAGAGTAGCAAACATAGCGTAACATCACTTCAAACTAAAGATAATACAAATACTAAATTTTGAAATTCATCATGTCATCCAATGTTAAAACAAATCACAAATTTTTTTTTTTAAACAACAGCCTACCCCCCAACCTATTCTAAACATGAAAGGAAAATATACATGCAGAAATGTGAAAATGATGCAGAAAAACTAATTAGAAAATGATAGAAAACGAAAATTATTTTATATTTTTTTATTTTTTTACTTAAAAAGATGCGTTTCTAGAGGCACTACACTCCATATTCAGCCATCTTTGACTCAATTTTTTTTTTGAAAATGTATATTTATAAAGGAGAAATTAAAAAGAAGAAGAAAAATGAACATCAAAACATAATAAAGAAAAAGAAAATATCTGAATTTTTTTTTTAATTTTTTTTTGTTTTTTTTAAACAATGAAGATGCGTTTCTAGAGTCACTACACTCCATATTCAGCCATCTTCAACACAAAAAGTTAGCAACAATTAGTTTCTACAACAAAAAATTAGTAAAAACTTAACCAATATTCCACAATTGTCAATTATTCCCTCCCCCCAACCAGAACGAAACATTGTCCTCAATGTTTTAAAGGAAATAAATAGAGTTTAGAAGACATCACCTGGGTGGTCCAACACAAAAGAAAATATTTACAAGCGGAGAGTTAAATCTAATTTGTACTTCTTACTGCGGCTACTGTTACCGTCATCATTTGAACGCTCCAACACAAAGCTCCAGGGGTCTGGCTCCGGTTTATAAGCTTGTAACTTATCAAGTAGCTCATTAGCAGTGTGAGCACAAATAAAAAGTTTTTTCGCATTGGAAGGAACAAAATAATTTTTATTGCATGGTTAAGAAATGCGATAAAGCTATCATAAAAATTATTGACATTTAACAAACCGATGGGTTTCTGGTGAATGTGCAGATGGGCCCAAGATGCTAGTGTGATAAGTGCCTCTAGTGTTGCAAGATCTCCTGGAAGGAAAATAAAAGCATCAGCATGATTAAGCATTTCAGTTATTCTTTCTTGCATACCTGAGACGACTAACTCTTCTCCAGTCGATGAGTCAGACAAACTGCCCAAAGGTTTTAGGACTTTAGGGATGATGCCTAACACTTGGCTTTCTCTGACAAAAGCAGCTTCTGAGACCAATTTTGATAACCCTCGGTTACCTCCTCCATACACCAAGTGTAATTTTCTCTTTGCTATGCTTCAACCAAGATCTATGACTGCATCAACAAACTCTTTATGTTTGCCATAAGTAAATCCAGAAAGCACACAAATGTTCTTGAATTGTCTATTGGGAGTTGTTGCCATTGGAATATTTCTTAAAAACAATTTGTGAGTGCTTAACAAAAAAGTCATATTTAAGAATCTTGGTGACAGTGGATCACAACTATGTATGAGGTGGCATGTCAGTGTCAAATAACGCGTAAAGCACATGGATCGATAGTAAAAAAGAAAACAGTAAAAAGTAAAAAAAAAACAAACAGTAATAAAATTATTAAAGACAATAATGCAAACAATAAAACAACAGTGAAATGAAATAAAATAACAGTAAAGTAAAAGGATATTTACAGGTAGTTGCGACTGTGGCTTACATCTTCCTCTAGTTTTACGTCCAGAAACGGCTTGAACGCCCTCTATGGGTCGAGGATCGGCTTCCCATCCAATTTTCTTATAAACTTGCAAATAGGGTCGTTTATAGTCAGATTCCCGAGACTATATCGTGCATGCTCTTTCTGGAATAATGGCCATAACTGGAGAATCGCTCCTTGCACATATCCACTGGAATGCGTTTCAAGAGACAGAAGGATATCATCCAATGACTCCTTATTCAAGCCATCCCTAATGAATTGAATCTTATCTTCCCTGTTATCAGACACCATTCCTAAAGAACATGGGTTTTTATTGCAACTCATTCTGGCATACTTATGACAAGCAACAGAAATTCTTCGAGCTCGTCGTTTTCTTGCATAATTTCCTTTCCCACAACCAGGCATGTATGCAATAAATTTTGGAGGTAACTCACCAGTCAATCGTACTTTCGCCTCGATTAACCAACGGATGTCAGCAGGTATGTTATTCCTCATGAGCAATCGCATGCGTTCGGACCGAGCTTTATAGATCTTAAGGAGGGCATTCTGAGGAAGTGAAGGGAATCGCTTGTGAAGCTTCGCTAGAATCTCGTTTCTGTCCATACCTTCGCCTCAGAATATCAGTTATTATGGGAAAACTGAAGTAACCGACTTGATTGTCACGGAGTACCGTTATCCGCCACTTTATCGGGGTAGCAAACTAAAGCACACAAACAAAAAAAACAAATTAAAACACACAAAGAAAATCAAAATCGTCCTCTTATTGAATTTACCTCAAGCTCCAACTGGATGTCGTAAACACTTCTCTCAATATTTCTGAGTTGGTTTTCTAAATCCTCAACATAGGCTACTAACTCTGGTGGTTGTAGAGCCCAAATTCGATGTGTTTTACAAAATTGAATCTGTCTTTTGAGATGAGTTTTGACACATTGAAGTGGTTTAAGAACGTTCATGAGGAACGATCTACGTATGGTACTCATGATTAACAATGATAAGAGAAAACTTAATGGTAAAACAAACACACTTATGAAAAAATAATTTCAATTTAGCAAAAGAATAATAAAAAGAAACAAAAATCAAACCACCGAAAAGAAAAAAAAAATCAATTCAAATCTGGTGGGTCACTCAAATTTATTTCGGTGTCTTCTCCATGTGGTTGGTATTCTAGATATGGCTTTAATATTTGACCATTAACTTTAAACGTGACACCGTTCTTTGGGTCCTTAATTTCAATTGCCCCATGTGGAAAAACAGTATGAACAATAAATGAGCCAGACCAACGAGAGCGTAACTTACCTGGGAATAGGTGCAAGCAAGAATTGAATAAAAGCACTTTCTGACCTGGAGTGAAAGATTTTCTCATAATATGCTTGTCATGGAAGACTTTCATTCGTTGCTTGTAAATCTTGGCATTTTCGTATGCGTCATTGCGAATTTCTTCAAGTTCTGCCAGCTGTTATCTTCTTTCTGAGCTGGCTTGCTGCATGTCAAAGTTGAATTTCTTGATGGCCCAATATGCACGATGGTCAAGTTCCACAGGTAGGTGGCAAGCTTTTCCATACACTAGCCTGTAGGGTGACATCCCAATCGAGGTCTTGAAAGCCGTTCTATATGCCCATAATGCATCATCAAGTCTTAATGACCAATCTTTTCTGTCTGGCCTCACCGTCTTTTCTAATATGTGCTTTATTTCTCGATTGGAGATCTCCACTTGGCCACTGGTTTGCGGATGATATGGGGTTGTCACTTTGTGAGTGATGGAATACTTTGTCAAAAGAGCCTTGAATGCTTTATTACAAAAGTGGGCACCACCATCACTGATTATTGCTCGAGGGAATCCAAAGCGCGAAACAATATTGCTTTTCAAAAACCCTATCACCACCTTGTGATCATTGGTTCTGCATGGAATTGCTTCTACCCATTTCGATACATAGTCAACAGCAACCAATATGAATTGATGGCCAAAAGAAGGGGGAAAGGGTCCTATAAAGTCGATACCCCATACGTCAAAAATCTCAACCACCAAAATTGGATTAGTGGCATCATGTTCCTTCGTGTAATGCTCCCCATTCGTTGACACCTATCACATGAAGAACAAAAAGTGTAAGCGTCTCGAAATATAGTTGGCCAATAGAAACCACATTGTAAAACTTTAGTAGCTGTTTTCTTAGCACTGAAATGGCCTCCACAAGCTTGTTCATGGCAGAATGAAAGGATATTCTGAATTTCACTTTCTGGGATACATCTTCTAACAATTTGGTCTGCACAATACTTGAACAAATATGGGTCATCCCAAAAGAAATTCTTTATTTCTGTAAAAAATTTGGCCTTGTCTTGCTTGGTCCAATGCTCTGGAAGTTTACCTGTAACAAGATAATTAACTATATCAGCATACCAAGGTAATACTTCCACACTCATTAATTTTTCATCTGGAAATGACTCATTCAATGTTAATGGCTCTGTAATTGTGTCAAAATGGAGATGAGAGAGATGGTCTGCCACAACATTTTCTGTGCCTTTCTTATCTTTAAATTCCAAATCAAATTCCTGCAAAAGTAACACCCAACGAATTAGTCTAGCTTTTGCATATTTCTTTGTGAGAAGATATTTAAGAGCAGCATGATCAGTGAACACAATTATTTTACAACCAATGAGATAAGATCAAAATTTTTCCAATGCAAACACTACTGCTAGCATTTCTTTTTCAGTAGTTGAATAGTTCAACTGTGCATCATTCAATGTCATACTAGCATAATAAATAACATGGGGAATTCGATCAACTCTTTGTCCTAATACCGCTCTTACTGCATAATCAGATGCATCACACATGAGCTCAAATGGTAAGCTCCAGTTTGGGGGCTGAATGATGGGTGATGATGTCAACAATTGCTTTAATTTTTCAAAAGCCACAAGACATGAATCATTAAAGATAAAAAGGTACATCCTTAGCAAGTAAATTGCATAAGGGTCTAGAAACTTTGCTAAAATCTTTAATGAAACGTCTATAAAAACCAGCATGCCCAAGGAAAGATCTTACTTCTCTAACTGTTTTGGGTGGAGGAAGATTAGAAATGAGATCCACCTTGGCTTTGTCAACCTCAATACCTTTGCTTGAAATGATATGACCGAGAACAATACCTTGTTTTACCATAAAATGACACTTCTCCCAATTTAAGACCAAGTTCTTCTCGATACATCTCTGCAGAACTAGTGTTAGATGATGTAAACATTGATCAAACGAGTCACCAAAGACAAAAAAATCATCCATAAAGACTTCAAGGAATCGTTCAACCATATCAGAAAAAATGCTTAACATGCATCGTTGAAATGTAGCAGGTGCATTACATAATCCAAATGGCATCCTCTTATATGCAAAAGTGCCAAAAGGGCAAGTGAAAGTGGTCTTTTCTTGATCTTTTGGTGCTATGGGAATCTGATTATATCCTGAGTAGCCATCTAGAAAGCAATAAAATTCATGGCCTGCTAATCTATCAAGCATTTGATCGATAAATGGTAAAGGAAAATGGTCTTTACGTGTGACAGAATTCAACTTTCTATAATCAATGCATACACGCCATCCTGTAGTTACTCTAGTTGGTATCAATTCATTATCGGCATTCGTAACTACAGTGACTCCTGACTTTTTGGGGACAACTTGCACAGGACTGACCCATGCACGATCAGAAATTGGGTAAATGATACCTGCATCTAATAGCTTAAGGACTTCAGTTCTAACCACTTCTTTCATATTAGGATTTAACCGACGTTGCATTTCCCTAGTAGATTTAGCACTTTCATCAAGGTGAATGTAATGAATGCAGTCTACTGGATTTATACTTTTTATGTCTGCTATGGTCCATCCTAATGCTCCTTTGTGCTCTTTTAAAACATCCAACAACTTACCTTTTTGTTCGTCATTGAGGGATGCTGAGATGATTACCGGTAGAGTACTTTCTTCCCCCAAAAATGTATATTCCAGAGTGTTGGGCAATGGTTTGAGCTCGAGTTTCGGTGGTGATTCTGATGATGGGATGAGTTCCTTCTCTGATGGTGCTAGTTGTTCAACTCTTGACTTCCATTTATTAGTGTCCATGGATGGTGCTGAGTCAAGTAGAGCGTTGACCTCATCGACCGATCTGTTAATATCAAAATCCAAACCAAAGTGAGTTAAACATGTTTGTAAAGGATCATCACTAAGGTTTGAAACAAAAGTGTCATCAACTAATGCTTCAATTAAATCCACATCAACAATTCCATCATCTGTATTGTGAGGTTGTTTTGCAATGTTGAAGATGTTCAGCTCCATAGTCATGTTGCCGAAGGACAACTGCATATTTCCAGTTCTGCATTGAATGTGAGCATCAGTAGTTGCCAAGAAAGGTCGGTCTAGGATAATGAGGATGTGCTTCCTTGAATCCTGTATTGGTTGAGTGTCAATTACAATGAAATCAACAGGAAAATAAAACTTGTCTACCTGGATAAGCACGTCTTCCACAATACCACAAGGTATTTTCGTGGACCGATCTGCAAGCTGTAACACCACTAGAGTTGGGTGTAATTCTCCCAGTCCAAGTTTCACGAAAATTGAATAAGGCAATAGATTTACACTAGCTCCTAAATCCAACAAAGCATTCTCAATTGTGTGGTTCCCTATGCTACATGAGATAGTGGGGGAGCCTGGGTCTTTGCATTTTAAAGGAATTTTATGTTGGAGTATAAAACTAACGTTTTCTGTTAAAAATGCTTTCTTTTGAACATGCATGTTTCTCTTTTTAGTACAAAGGTCTTTAAGAAACTTGGCATAAGATGGAACTTGTTTAATAGCATCAAGCAATGGGATGTTAACAATTACCTGTTTGAATATTTCGAGAATCTCACCTGTGGATTTTCCCTTCTTTCCTGTAGCTAACCTCTGAGGAAATGGAGCTTTGGGAACGTATTCTCGAGGGTTGGTTTCTTCTTTCTCCTCCGGTGATGAGTCCTCAACACTCACAGGTACAATTTGATTTTCTTTCGTCACCGGCATCTCCACTTTGTTGTCGACTTCTTTTCCTTTTCGCAAGGTCATGACGGCTTTGACCTCTCCATGCTGTTGTGGTGAACTGGTACTTGCTTCATGCACTCCTTTAGGGTTAGGCACTGGTTGACTTGGAAACTTGCCTTTCTCAACAGTTATTACTAAGGTCTGAACTGAAGAAGCAAGTTGTCCCACCATCTTCTCCAGGCTTGAAACTGATTGGGCTTGCGAGTTGAAGCCCGCTCTCAATTCATTTCGTAGTCCATCAATGGTGTGGTTCTGTTGCTCAATCGTGGAGTGAGTAACATTCCTGAAATTCTGGAATGCATCCTCCCATGGTCTGGGTTGAGAGTGGTTCTGGTTCTGATTGTATGGTCTTAATGGTGGCTGAGAGGCTTGAGGATTTTGAGCAATTGGTTGCATTGGTGGAGCTGGAGCTGCTGGTCCATTCTGTTGGAATCCTTAAGACCATGAAAAATTGAAGTGGTCTCTCCATCCAGGGTTATATGTGTTGGAGTATGGGTTGTAATTCGATGGTTTTCTTATTACTCCTATGGCATTGGCTTGATCTGGATATGAGTCAAGGTCATGTGGCTCTGTTGATTTAACAGTCGATAATGTTGCTATTTGTCGAGAGAGACCTTCAATTATTGCTTTGACTTCTTTGATTTCTGAACTTGACTCGCCAATGTGAACCTCATTCACTCCCTTAACTCTTCTAGTATTCCTGAGTGATCGAATCCGTTGTTGGGAATTATCCGCTTGTCGCTGGAAGAATTCCCAAATCTCTGATGCACTTTTTGACATTAGCTCTCCTCCACTTGTTGCCATTAGTCATTCTTGCACATTCGGCAATAATCCCTCCAAAAAGTATTGGCATTGGTGCCATTTCTCATACCCATGATGTGGACACTTCAAGAGTAGCCCATTGAATCGCTCCCATGTTTCGAAAAACTGCTCGTCATCTCTCTGGGTAAACTCCGAGATTTCCCTGCGAATAGCATTGGTTTTATGCACTGGGAAATATTTATTTAAAAATTTTGTTACCATTTGTTCCCATGATGCAATGCTATTAGCAGGTAATGTATTAAGCCATGAACGAGCTCTATCCTTTAAAGAAAATGGGAATAATCTAAGTTTAACATCATCATCTGAAAAATTCTCATATTTAAATGTTTGACAAATTGCATGAAAATCATTCAAATGATTATATGGGTCCTCATTTTCTAATCCATAGAATGTGGGGAGACAATTTAGCACACTAGGTTTTAATTCAAAACTCCTAGCAGCTACATTTGGATACCTTATGCATGATGTGCTCAAATTGGCTAAAGGACTGAAGTAGTCCTTAAATGACCTCTCTTGTGGTGCTTGTAAATCCATTTTATTTTTAACGTTTTTGTGTGTGCGAAGTGTTTTCTCTAGTTCAAAGTCTATAGGCTAAGGATTAGGTAATAATGACCTACGACCATGCATGCAAAACAAATAAAATAAGAATAAAGATGGGAACAAAACAAATAAAAATAAAGAAGAGGGAGAAATTACAATACTAACCTTATGACGCTATTACAACCTTACTATAAAAATACACAAAAAAAATACGTGAAAATAAATTAACTAAAAATAAATTAATAAGAAAAAAAAAATTACAAAGAAAATAAATTGAAAATTAAATTACAGAATTTTAAAGAAGAGAAAAAGAAAAGAAATACTAACCTCTAAATATAGGTTCACTTTTTTTTCTTTTTTTTCTTTTTTTTTTTTAAAAATCAAGAAAACAATTAAATGAAAATATTCACAAAAAATAATTCTATGAATTAAAATTACTTACCTCCCCAGCAACGGCGCCAAAAACTTGTTGTGTAAATTTTATTGAACTCGCAAGCGCACGAATCTGTTGTAGTATAGATTAATGGTGACGAGTGTCGATCCCACGAGGAGGTGGATTTTAATTATATATAGAATTAATTTTGTAAATGGGTGGTTGGATTTGTGGTGGAAATGATTTGAAATATGCTAAAACTTAAATTAAAATGGTGAGAATAAATTCTGAAATTGGAATTGAAATGACAAGAATAAATTGAAGAGAATTCTATTGAAATGACGTACTTGGGTATCTGGATCTGTATCAACATGCATCATGGGCTAAATATTCCTTATTAATATCAATTAAATCATGAGGGGGGAATCCACACATCATGAACCACGCTCTAATAAATATGGTGCTAAGGGCTTATCGTGCCAAATAATAATAACCTTATACTAGGGAGCCGGTGAAACCAGGGCGGTACTAGACAAGATTATTATTATCTGTTAACGAAAAGTCAAAACATCCACAAAAACTAGAGGGGAAGAGAAAATAAATTTACCAAATAAAGCCCATGACACATGTTGAGACTTCACCTTCAACCCAAGCTTGAAAGAAAATTAGCCACTCATAATTGAACTAGGGGCAAAATGGAAATTTATTAAAATACGTAGAAAATACAAGATGGAGAAGGAATTACAGAAAATGGAGTCCAAAAATGGATTCAGAGGTGCCAAATTAGGGGGGGAGGCCCCCTTTTTATAGATACATCGAGTAAATCATGGCCATCAGATTAAAAACAGTTTGGACGCTCAGGATTGCGCCACGTCATCAGTCAACAGTACGCGTGAACAGTACAGTAACACGGTTTGACCACGGTTTGAACAGTGACATGGTTTGCACACGGTTTGAACAGTAACGCGGTTTGCACAGTAATAATCCCATGTGTTGCATGTACCGTACGTGCAGTTTTTGATCCACTAATATGCTGCCACGTCACCATCAACAGTACATAAGAATTTTAGTCCAACAGTACATAAGAATTTTAGTCCAACAGGATCATGACACCTCATCAGTCAATGCCACATCATCGGTCAATGCCACGTCATCGATCCGTCTATGTGAACAGTGCCGTGAACAGTAACGTAGACAATACCCGTACATGTGAATAGTACCATACATCTGAACAGTGCCATTTTTTTTTTTATACTCCTAAGGTTTTCGGCCGTCCTGAGTTCAAAAATGATGTCCGTTTTGCCATTTGATCTCTCGTTTATTGTGAAATTACAATGATGCCCCTAAAATACATAAAATACTTAATTAAAATAAAACACACATAATTAAATTACAAGAAACGTAAACACATAAAAGTAAGGGTTGTTAGTAAGACTTGATATGTAAAATGACGATTTTCTCCTTTATAAATATGCATTTTCTAACACTCAACAACCACCACGAGATGACCCACCAACCTTAGACTTGGATGATCCACCGACCTCAGTTTAAGGTATTTCACAATCCTAGTATGAGATGATACATTAATCTCAATACAATTGTAGAAAGTAGAGACTCGAAGGGTTTATTTAAGATTTGAGGAGTTTTATTTTTCCTTGCCATCTTTTTTAATATCAAAAAAATAAAATATAAAGAATAAATAAAGTGGGAATATAAAAGAATGTTCAAGCCTATTATATAGACAATGTGACAAATAAAGTTTAATTATATAATTTTACTTGCAGAATAGAAAGTTGATTGGTTGATTTTTTCTGTGGAGCTTCTTGTCTTTACTCATCAAATGATGCTCTAGGCTTACTTTGGTCCACAAATAATTTATAAATACTTTTTCTTTTGCATAAATGTAATATGTATAAAAATAAAACGTTTACAACTAAAAATATATAAAAATAAAATGTTTACAGCTAAAAATATAACAAAAACTGAATATCATTAATTAGAGGCTTGAACCTTATAACGTTGATCAGTATACCTTTTAATTGTTGGTTAGATAGATGATTTGATGAGATTAAGGAAAAAACTCTCATAAGCATGGGGGATGAGGCATATTCAGATCCTATTCAAGTTCCCATCGAACCCATCATAAGAGCTCGAGCAAATAAATTCAAAGAAATGCTTAATGGGTTCATTTAAGCAACTTGGGCTCAATCAAATTCGTGGAGACCCGTTGAAGGAATCGCACATGATAAATGCGTGATCTAGACTCTTTAAGTTTCCAATTAATCACTTCCATGAAATAGGAAATTGGCTTGCACATTTTTGTGGGAAAATATACTAGTTTCATTTTTGGATACTTTCCCATTTCTTGAGGAGGTTATTGGAGAAACAAATCAGTTATTTCTCTTTTAATTACCTAATTTTCATTTTTAATTAATGTAAGGCATTTAAGTTGATTAGGATTATGATTTTATTTAGATTCTTTCCTATTTGCTTATACTAGGATTCTGATTTGATTTAGATTCTTTCCTATTCGCTTAGATTAGGATTCTAATTTGATTTAGATTCTTTCCTATTTGTTTAGATTTAAATTCTGATTTGATTTTGGTTTAGGATTTATTTCCAAAAAAATTCATGTAACCAACCCTATATAATGTACTTGCATCCAATAAACAGAGACAAATCAGTTTTGATGCAATTGGTGAGAGAGTTAATTCTCTTTGGTTCTTTAATAAACTTTTTGAACTTATCAGATTTTCATGGCGTTCAAACTCTTAACTTATCAATCAGATCATCCATAATTGATTGTGACGTCCTTATATACCAAGGTTCGTGCTTTCATTAAGCATTGGGTCGCGGTTCTATTCAATTCCTGGTTTAAATTCGATCTTAGGGACTACATTGATTAGGGTCGCGTCAGTTCTTGATGGGGTTTGTATCATGATTAAACCTTTCTCTCATCTCCAGTGCTTGTCATATCTGATTACCACTTGGTGGTCTGTTGTCCTTTTCCAAATCCATTGATGCATTGACTTGATCTTTGTTTTTCTTAACCATGACTATTCAATCAAAATATATAATTAAGAAATAACATATTAGAAAATAAGGAAACCCAACAATGACAATAAAATATACCAACAATAGTTGAAGTAGTAATTTACATGAATTAATTTTTGTTAGGGTTCTTATTATTGGCATCATTGTGTCAATAATATTGTAATTTATTTGTTCCTTATTTGAGAAGATTTGTCTAGTCTTGAGTATTTATTTATTCTTTGTCAATAATATTGCAATTTATTAACAACAAATAGTAGCTTCACAACAAACAAATGTCTTTTGGGTTCTATCTGGCTGCTAGTTTAAAGCTAAAACAACGCTAGAGCTTTCATGTTCTAGCTAAACTAGTGTACTGCCACAAGACAACAACCATAAAATTTATTGATGTTATCTTTCTACAACTTTAATAGCAAACGACACCTAGAAATTAGTTGTAGCACTCCACTTAAATATTTATTTTTAAAAAATGTTTAAAAATTCTAAAAAAAAATTTACATAGCAAGCATAACTTCCTTACAAAATATAGGAGACATGCAAATATTTAAAAAAAACGTTATTATTACATAAAGCTAAGATATATATATATATATATATATATATATATATATATATATATTATAGAAACAGAGTTCTGCCTATCTTAAAACTCAAGGTTTGTTATGTCCATATGCACCTCGCCTTGGTTGGGACTTGGCATCAACTTGCCCTACTTATCATTATCTGCAATGTAAGGACTTTATGAGTTAATTTCCAGTAAGATTACACTTTAAGTTTTTAAAAGATGCATGTATAAATTATTATGCATATAAATGATCATATTAAGTTTTTAAAAGAAACTTAGAAAATACAAAACAACTTTTTTAGGGCCCTAGGTATGTTGTACCACAAGGCTAGCATTCTTATTCTTTAAAAAAAATGCCATTGGCCCTAATTAGTTGATCTTTTGGGCGTTACGTATTGTCATCCCCAAAAGATTTACCTTTTACTAAGCTTGGAGGGCTTGCCCTCCTTAGAAACTTTGCCACCTGGTAGTACAACCACCTATTTTTCATAAATTCATTTTCTGAAACGTCTTCTTCATAAAGTAATCCATGAAATGCATGCGTCCAATGTAACTTATGTCATAACATTTAAAGTTCTTAGATGTACAACATTATCAACACACAATACTATTTAAGGACAACAATCTTTAATATAGGCGACAATGTCGTCCATATAGAGATGGACATGTAGTGTGGCGGAGCCGATCATAACATAATTAAGTATCATAGATTAAGCAGCATAGCCTACCATATAAGGATAAGTTAGAAATTAATATAATATAGGCAGCATAGTTGTCCATGTAAAAATTTAGATAATAACAAATCACATCATAGTAGCCGTCACAAGATTAAGAATTAGTTAAAGTTAAAGTTAAAGTTAAGTATAAAAAGAATTTTGTCTCGGAATTGCAGTTGAAGTGTTACTTTCCTCTTGACCTTGACTTCTCTAGACCTTTCTAAATTGAGGATTTCTCTACTCTTAATGTTATGACTTAGAATAGAATAGGGTGAAATTTCTAGGTTGCATTGAAAATGAAAGGGGGTAGGGGGTATTTATAAGATTTCTTAAGGCTAATGGTTGGTTATGATTTTGCCACCATAACTCTTGATTAATGGTTGAGATTATCCTTCATAAATATCTTACTAAATTCTAGAATTCTTAACTACTCTACAAAATTCTCTTACATCATCACTTATGTCATAGTTTATGTCATCATAACTTATGTCATAGTTTATATCATCATTACTTAGAATTAAATATCTTATATTATTATTATTTTATTATCATTATTATTTTAATACTTAAGGGGGTTTGTTAGCTTAAAATAAATTATATTAATTTAAGTGAGAAAATTGTACCTCCAGTGGGTAGTTGTACGTGGCGTTGTTACACTAGATCTATAACAGAACAAAGTCTGTTCTTAGGGCCAATAGCCCGCAAGTTCTGGTTTCCAGCCGATATACACTTATCCATCAAATACCAAATCCAAAAATCATTTTTAAAAACAGTTTTTCATGATACCACCCGAAAACACGGCACTCTTGGCCTTCAAAGAGGGTGAACGTTGTGAGAAAACAATTTCATTTTACAAAAATCGGTTTTGGAGGATAAGGCAAGTGCAGAGCATACTCAGTTTAGAAAATTGGAAGTGAGCGTATCGTTATTAACCCCAAATCATTTCTTTGATTCCTAGAAGAGAAAAAAAGGTTTAGAGAAACATGATGTGAGGAAAACTGATTTTTATTCCAAATTAACTCGTACCTCACAAAGGGACAAAGAGATCCTTATACAGAGATCTCGAGGAAGGAGAGATAAGGTGAGACCCCTATCTTTTACAAAAGCAGAATGATTAAAGCACACCACGCAAAAAATAAAAAGGAAAAGGAGAAAACACACTTTAGACAAGACAAGACCCTTGTCTAATTATTAAAGCAAAATTTAAAAAAAAAAAGCAAAAGCTAAAGATTCTCATGCGTGTCTGCAATCATGGAGTGGATGGGTAGTGTGATGGAGATACATCGCCAATTTCTTTCTCATATTGGCGTTTGGCACGACGGATCTGTCTGTGATCAAGATAAGCTTCAGCTTGCAGATAGGCTTCTTCATCAACATTAGTCATCTCTTTTCTGCCTGCATCAGTGGAAGCAGTTTTTTCTCCGATGAATTGTTCATGAATGATATTGAGTGTTGTGCCAATTGGAGATTGCATGAATTAGAGCTGACGGTATTCTCCCAAGCTTTCTAACCAATCACGTAAAGAACCCGTGGATCGGGCCATGAATTCACGAAGGACAGCTTGAGGTTGAGCATTTAGCTTCGTTCCTTGGAGATCAATCCATGCAGCAAATTCTTGAAGTCGAGCAGGCCATTTGTGTTGGGGAATGTCATTAAATATAAACTAAGATGCTGAAGATGGTTTTGTTGAGTGATCAGGAACTGGTGGAGGCATTGATGGCTCTGGTTCTGTTGGAGATGCTTTATTTTCAACATCAGAAGAATTGTCTTCAACAATAGGTGTGGCGGTTAAAATGCTTGGATCTTTAGTTTTGGTGGCCATTAATATGCTTATAATGTCAGCATATTCGGATTCAGAGTCAGTGGAGGTACCGACTGAGTTTGTGGATGAGGAAGAGGAAAATGGGTTGGACTCTGATGGGTTTGACTCATAGACTGTTTCTGGCTCAGAGGAGTCAGAAGATGTGTTTTGGATAGTATGATAATGATACTGATCCATTGGGCCTTTGTCTTTTTTAAGAGGTTCAGGAGTAGCTTTTGGTGAATCTTCTGGTGGTACCGGAGGAACAGATGAAGATGAGGTGGCCTTTGATTTTGGTTCTGAGATCTTGACTTTGGATTTTGATTTTTTTGGTGAAGATGGCTTTGGTTGAGGAGTTGGTTGAAGGTGTGAGAATCCAAAGAACTGATTGTAAACAGGTTGTTGAGGTATGAATGGTGTGTAGAAAGGTGCATAAGTTTCAAAACTCGGAGGAGGTACTAGTGGGGTTTGTGTTTGAGTAAAAAGGGAAAGGTCGAGTCTTTTCAGCATCAATTCTTGACAATTCAGCTTTGAGCTTTCTGATCTCTGCTTCTTTTTTATTAAACTCTTGACCCCAGATGTGGTTGTTGATCATTCATCTGAGATTGGTGTCTACCTCAGAGATACGATCTTGTAGATGGATGTACATCTGATCAAGACGATTGCTGATAGAATCAACTTTTGTTTCAGTCTGAGAGACTTGACTGGCAACTTGATCAATTTCTTACCAAGTTGTTGAAGAGTTTGATTCTGAGCATTGGCATTTTTGGTTTTTCAGTTTAAAACAACTTCATACTGTTTTGGCTTTTCAGGTTGCCCAGAGGCCGTAACTGGGGATTGGACAAAAGGTTTTGAGATAACTCTGGTTTGTGTGCCTATGGACAAAAGATTAGTATATGTTGTTGAAAGCGAGCCAAACTTCGTTGTTTCTAACACTTCCTTATCGAGGTGTGACGTTGCAGCGGTCATTTTCATCATTTTACTCACCTTGGCTGATTTGGTCCAGCGACCAAGAATCAATACTGGTGGTATGCAAACTAGTTGCTCGAACTTCATGACATGAGATATATACCTGCTGATTCCATCATCTTCCATGAACAAGTAATTGCAACTTATTTATTATAAAATACCACTATCCATTTTTGTTCCGGATGCTTAAAATTTAATCAAAGTATAAATGTTGAAATTAGTTGTCATGGCACACTCGAGCATAATCAGCGTGCCTTCTCCGAGGATCTTCGTCCGAACCCACTTCAATACATTCCTTGTATATATTTCGGACGCATGTTTTTCAATGCTTTGCACATGTGTTGTAAGAACAGGGGCTGTGTGGTTTGTATCATACTCATCTTGGACTTCTTTGTGCCTTATGCAATACATTGCACGATGAATTTGTCTAATGAAATCATATAGTTTTAGCTTCTGCTCAACAAAGCGACGCAAGTAAGAATTCAAGCTCTCACACCTTTGTGTGGTCCGTATTTCGGCAAAAATAACTCCTTTTAAATGAGCCTCTGCCCATTTTCTACACTTTGTATACATTTTTTCACCCAAAGATTTTGTTCCAGTCCCTGATCATAGACAACAGAGAACTAATCTCGTTCAAACTCCTCCATGGACATTGGATTCAACATTAACTACCGAAACTTCAACGTGAACTCATTTCTCTTCACATTTGCTTGTGCATTTCGCTCAAGATGCCAACAGCAGAGTCGATGTACACATCCAGACATAACAGTTTTAATCGCTTTCGACGTAGCTTTATCACCATCTGTTATGACACTTATGGGTTTTTCTTGTTTCATTGCCGATAAAAAAGTCTGTAGCAGCCACACATATAATTCAACAGTTTTGTCAATCGGTATCGCAAATCCAAAAACAGTAGTTCTTTTATGATGATTTACACCAATGAATGCGACCAAAGGTTTGTTGTATGCATTTTTCTTGTACGTTGCATCAAATGCTAAAACATCTCCAAATTGTTCATAGTCGTACCGAGCAACAGTGTCAGTCCAGAACAAGTTTCGTAGTCTATTTTCCTCATCAAGTGTATACTCAAAGTACACTCCAGCATCATAATCAACCTTTGCAGATAAGTACGCAATGGCAGCCTCTGTGTCAGTGTCAATAATTTGCGCATGGTGATTTGCGTCTATTATATTCCGCATGTCCTTACCTATATACCCAACATGATGGAACCCTCCTGCTTGATCGGACTTGTAATTCATGAACTGGTACACTTTCACCCCAACTTGTCGTAATGCCTTTGCGTGAGCCAACTCAGCTTCGTTGACATGTCTGTGCGAATGAAGAAATTGTGTCTCGTGTGGTTCAACCAAGCGATGAGTGTGCTAAAAAACGAATTTAGTTACTACGTACTTCCCTTTCAACTTGTCGCAGTTCACGCAAAGTTTCGCCTTGCACCCGTTACGAGTAATGCCCCTCGGTTCCCTGACTTTGTCTATTTTCTCCATCTATTTTTAAGCCTGTATCCTTGCCCTTAGCAAACCCATCGCTGACTTGCTACTTCACCACTTTTACCGTCACGACGGAGTTCATCTTTTCTCACAGAGAATCCAACCGACTTAGCATAATTCTTATACCATGTGTGGGCATCATTGACAGTATCGAAACATGATCCGACACCCACTTCCATTAGTTCACTTTTTTTAGACAAACTGTAGGTCGTATGACTAGATGATAATGTAGTAGATATGTCCCCAAAATATTCATTGCTTTCGCCAGTTTGTAGTGGTAGTGACGTACCTGCATTTGAACAAATTTCCATCCTATTATCATTTGATGGGTTATCTTGGGCTCCACTTGTTTCTTGTTCCGATGGCTTGTTATCATTGAGGTCTAACACCTATGCAGAAATGCTTCCCATGTCTGAATATGTTGTCATGCACTCCAGTTATCTTGTCTGAAGATTCTACCACTTCAAGAGCATGAAATGGGCCTAGTTTAAGACCTAAAACAGGAGAGTAGTGCTTGGGTTATTTTTTTTCACATTGAATGTCTTCATTAAATTATGAGTTTGATTGGTGCTTAGGCTGGTGGATACATCAATTCCTTCACATTACAAACATTTGTAGGTCCGGCTAACCTTTACCTATTAACCGACTGACCACTTTTAATGAAAAACATGAACATCCTTTAAACAGCTAGCCTATTAACTACAAAAGGCTAGCCGGTTTTGCGTTTGTGCTCTCTGGACATTACATGGCTAGCCTCTTAAATTTTTAGCAGCTAGTCGTTTCCTCTGCACCTGCTCTCTAGACATTAAATGGCTAGCCACTTAAATAAAAGGCTAGCTGGTTTCGGGTTTTATTCTCTTCATACAACCGTTTTCTCTGTGGTTGGATTAATATAGGGGAAACAGCTAGCCTCTAAAATGTAAAGGCTAGCCGTTTTTTATTTTTCTGCTCACTAGAGGGTAACCGGCTAGCCTCTAAAATTTTAGAGGCTAGTCGTTTATGCTTTGGTGCTCACTGGAGGGGAAACGGCTAGCCTTTACATTTGTAGAGGCTAGTCGTTTTCTCTTTGGTGCTCACTCTAGGGGAAACGACTAGCCTCTAAAATTAAAAGGCTAGCCGGTTTCGTTTTGGATGGTTTCTAGAACTTGAACGGTCAGCCTATTATTTTGTGAAGGTTAGCCATTTCCCCTTTTCTTAGAAATTGTTCATCTTCTTCCTTACAAAACCGGTCAGCCGCTTCTCTCTTTAAAAGTCGAATCCTCTCTCCGACGTTCTCACTCCAAAGAGCTACCGTTTAGAATCAATTCATATCCCAAATTCAATCCTAGAAATCATTTTCCACCACTTAGGCTTGTTAAAATCTAAAAAAAAAAAACTATTTAACCGTTGAAACCGATATAACCTAGGTTGTAAACCCCTTTCAATTGCTACTTCAATAATTTTTCCATCTTCGGCAAATATTTACCGAAATTGAACCCATATATCCATTTTAAACATCATTATCTTCCATCTAATCGGTATATTCCTCTTCAAATCGTTGAAAAAATAGAATGCCAAGTTCAAGGCCGGGTAGAGCGAAAGAGAAAGGGAAAGAAGTAATTCCACCACCCAAACAGCCACAGAAGGATGGGGGCCCTGTAGAACAACCCGATTTTGAATCAAGACACTTCCCGGACAAGCGTTTGGCCAAACGTTTCCGCCAAAGATTCATGACCCGTAAGGTAGTTGATACATTATATATTCTGCCTGATTGGCTTCGTGGTCTTAGTAGTAGCAATAGAAATTTGTTGCAATTGTTGGAGGAAGTTGGTTGGATTAATGCCCTTACGATTAATGAGAATGTGTATCCCGACTTGGTGAAAGTATTTTACTCGAATATGGATACTTCTACGGAGAAAGTGAATCGAGTAATCACCAACGTTGGAGGAGTTTTGATTGAATTTGATGATACAGAGTTGAATTCTGTCTTACAAACCTCCGAAGATGGGTTAGAAATATATTCGGCTAGGAAAGCTCCTACGATTGATAACTTTGTTCATGTTGATGCCGTTAGAAACATTTCAGCAGCAGCTGGTGGATGGAATGCCAACAGCAGCAGCTTGCAGCTGGTAGCGGTTGCTATTACTGGTTATGCAGCTGGCTGTTGCTGCTTCTGCAGCTGCTGCTTATTGTAGTAATAGCAACAGTTGTTGGCTGCTTATGACAGTAACTGCTGCTGCTATTGCTGAATAAGCAATAGCCGCTGGCAGCTAGCAGCACCAACATCTGCTGCTGGTGTTATTTCTGTTGTTGTTGCTTATGCAGTAACTGCTGCTGGCATTCCAACAGCAGCTGGTGGCTGCAAAAGCAGAAGCAGCTGGTGGCTACAAAAGCAAAAGCAGCTGGCTGCTGCTGTTGCTGGTGCAGCAGCTGCTGGCTGCTACTGTTGCTGCTTCTACAGCTGCTAGCTGCTTATGCCAACAACAACAGCAACTGAAATCACCAAAATAAGCATTAGCAGCAGGACCATTAGCAGCTGCAACTGCAACTGCTTACTGCTTATGACAACTCCTTGTTCACTTCTTATTGCTGAAATTACTCACCCACATTGATTTCAAATCATATTGCATGTTATTTTATTGGTTCATCTTGACCTAAAACACAATATTTGTTACTCAAAGTAAGATTTTTTTTCCATGGCAAATGGTGAAACTTCTCAGGGGAAGCAAGGGAAACTAAAGGAACATTAAATCATTAACTTCAAACATGAGATCATTAACTGGCACTATGGAAATCAAGCAATTATTGGACCAATAAACATGAAATCACGATCATTAACTTGATACCTGAACCATTAAACTTGAAATAGAAGGAACCTGAAACTTAGGGCAATGAACATGAAACATGAGATCATTAACTTGCAACCTCGCAAATCATTCAATTAATGGACCAATAAACATGAAATCATGACCATTAACTTGATACCTTAACCATTAAACTTGAAACCAGTGAACTTGAACCTTAGGGCAATAAACATGCAACATGAGATCATTAACTTGCAACTATGAAAATCATTTAATTAATGAACTTGAAACTTAGGGCAATAAACATGAAACATGAGATCATTAACTTGCAACCATGAAAATCGTTTAATTAATGGACTAATAAATATGAAACCCTAACCATTAACTTGATACCGAAACCATTAAACTTGAAACCATTGAACTTGAAACTTAGGGCAATAAACATGAAACATGAGATCATTAACTTGCAACCATTAAAATTGTTTAATTAATGGACCAATAATCATGAAACCCTAACCATTAACCTGATACCGAAACCATTAAACTTCAAACCACTGAACTTGAAACATAGGGCAATAAACATGAAACATGAGATCATTAACTTGCAACCATGAAAATCATTTAATTAATGAACTTGAAACTTAGGACAATAAACATGAAACATGAGATCATTAACTTGTAACTTTGAAATTTATTTAATTAATGGATCAATAAACATGAAACACTAACCATTAACCTGGTACCAAAACCATTAAACTTGAAACCACTGAACCTGAAACTTCGGTCAATAAACATGAAACATGAGATCATTGACTTGCAACTTTGAAAATTATTTAATTAATGGACCAATAAACATGAAACCATGACAATTAACTTGATACTTGAACCATTAAACGTGAAACCAGTTAACTTGAAACTTAGGGTTATAAACATAAAACATGAGACCATTAACTTGCAACCTTGAAAATCATTTAATTAATGAAAATGAAACTTTAGGCAATAAACATGAAACATAAGACCATTAACTTGCAACATTAAAATCGTTTAATTAATTGACCAATAAACATGAAACCCTAACCATTAACTGGATACCGAAACCATTAAACTTGAAACCATTGAACTTGAAACATAGGACAATAAACATGAAACATGAGACTATTAACTTGCAACCATGAAAATCATTTAATTAATGAACTTGAAACTTAGGACAATAAACATGAAACATAAGATCATTAACTTGCAATTTTGAAAATTATTTAATTAATGGACCAATAAATATGAAACCCTAACCATTAACCTGATATCAAAACCATTAAACTTGAAACCATTGAACCTGAAACTTCGGTCAATAAGCATGAAACATGAGATCATTAACTTGCAAATTTAAAAATTATTTAATTAATGGAACAATAAACATGAAACCATGACCATTAACTTGATACCTAAACCATTAAACGTGAAACCAATTAACTTGAAACTTAGGGCAATAAACATGAAACATGAGATCATTAACTTGCAACCTTTAAAATCATTTAATTAATGAACATGAAACTTTGGGCAATAAACATGAAACATGAGATCATTAACTTGCAACCATGAAAATCTTTTAAATATTTGACCAATAAACATGAAACCATGACCATTAACGTGATACATGTACCATTAAACTTGAAACTGAAGGAACATGATACGTAGGGCAATAAACATGAAACTTGATATCATTAACTTGCAACCATGACAATAATGAAATTAATGGACCAATAAACATGAAATCAATGCCATTAACGTGATACCTATACCATTAAACCTGTAACTCTTTTTTATTGTTATAAAAATAATTTTTTATTGTTATGTGTCCTTTAATATTAAAATAATGATTATTTTATTATTACTTTATTTATTATAATTAAATATTATTATATTTATTATTATTTTATTCATTTAAGGTTATTGCCTGCATGTATCACATACATGCATGTACTGTAGCCGTCCCCAAATGCATGGGAATTTTGTAATAGTTGTTATTCTTGACTCGAGATTCAAGATGTAGTTGATTAATTATTATTTTCCATAGCTTTATAGTGGTAATGCAGCAAATGAGGTTTAGAGAGTGCACAATCTAAGTAAAAGGTTAACTTTTATGAAGATAATAATAAGAATATGAGTGACGAGATTATTGATAAATTTTCTTTTTTAATCGATGTTCGTTTTAATTATAACATAGCTATACATGGCAAATATTTTGATATACTTAAGTTTGAGGCTTTTGTAAGCCATAATACCAAAGTCTGACCTTGAGAGGTGCTTAGATGAGCCTATTAGTCAAATTTGTTTTGGACTTTGATATTTTGAATTGGTGAAAGGTGAATCAAGGCAGATATCCTATCTTGGCTTAGATGGCCAATGATATCTTAGCCATTTTTGTGGCAACCTTGCCTCTACATATGCATTTAGCACTAGAGGTTATGGGTGATCTCCAAAGATATGAATACAAATAATGTAGAAAACATTTAAATAGTTGGTTTAATAGTAATGTTAATGGTTTTCACACTTTCTTTTTTCTTATTGGTAAAATTTTTTAAAGCAAAATTTTTTATTGGAGAGAAATTTGTGGATGAAAAAAAAATGTGACTTGCAAATATTAGAGTAGTTTTTTCCCTTTTTGTACGCTGGGCTATGGATTGTCCTTTGTTAAACTATTTTACTCCTTGTTTAGATTGTCGAATTGAATTGTGCCTTTTTTTTTGGGGATTGTATAAGACATGATTTTTTTATGTTTATTTATATAATTATATGGTTAAGTATTTATTTAAGACATGGTTTTCTTTATGTTTATTTATAATATTATATGGTGGAGACTTTGAGTAGATTAATTTTTTTTGTTTATGTTACTTTAAATAGGTTCTAAAAATTTTAAATTTTAATATATAAGGGGAGGTTATGTCTAATTTTTAAAAGGAAAAATTAAACAATTCAAATATCAAAATATTTCAATAAAAATGGAAAAAATTTTAAATTTGCAAAAGAGTCGTTGGATACTATTTTGACACCAATTCCTCTTTTTCTAAAAAAAAATGATTGGGCTCGGATAATGCCCGAGCCCAAAGTGCTAGGCTTTTTAAGGGCTAGGACACTTCATTTTAGTTATAAGGTTGGGCTAAGGCTTGACCAAGCACGAGTCTGACCCAGCCCATTGCCAGGCCTATCTCTGAGCTTGACCAAGCTAAAAATGATAGAAACAATTAAGGCTTATCTAATTCCTGGTGTCTAAAAATAAAGATAGTAGTCACTCACCTAAAACCATATATCAAAGTCTTATACCCTTTAAAATGCAAAAATAATGTCCATTCACTCATGAGGGAACTCAAAAAGTACTAAAATAACTATTTTGCTCTTGAATGTATCATTGATGGTTTTCGACACATGGTTTTGACAAACTTTAATAAATTGCATGTTTCACCAATTTGGCATAAATCAATGTTGAAAGAGAAAAAACCCCTTATTTATTTAGGAGCATGAAAATCTAGGTTGCAATAGTCATTACAAGGACATCGAAAATGACCTACCATTTTTAGAATTAAGCATAGCAAAATTAAAAAAATTCATCAACTCCATCTTCATATTCTTTAGACAACATCTAATATTTATCCATTTCAATAATGATGTCTATTAATATAAAATTTTATTTAAAATTTTACATAATTTTGACAATATAAAAAATCATATTAACAGCAAATTCATCTATTAAAAGCCAAACTCATATAAATACAAACATACAAAAAAACTAGACTTGTATTAAAAACATCTAATAAATAAAACAAAACTGTCGATAAACTAAAGAATAAAGGCATTATATGTTATAAATATCATTATCAGTGAATGATATAGGATAGCACATTATATATGCAAAAATACATGAGTTAAGTTCCTAGGAAAGAGAAGAGCCTTCCCAAGCTTACTAGTCAGCCTCTTACACACTTATCACAAGTTTGTAATAATAAAATTGAAATAGTAAATATATATTATAAAGTACAATAGTATGTAATAAAAAAAAATATAAACTCGAGGTCTATAAAGATATAGTGTTAGTAAAACAAATTCGTCACCTTCTCAGGAGTACTTAGATTATGTTGGTGCCTATCTTTAATGTTACAATGGATTTGAATAGTCTTGGCAACACAACTTGACTATTCCAGAAAACTTCAAACTATTGTTTGAACTATATCACACTAAAACCTAAAGTAGAGAGTAATGTTTGAAACATTTTGTGAGATGTCCTCTTGCCACATTAGCTTCATGGTTTCTTTCCTTCTTAGCAATCTTTATTTGAAGACTTGTGACCCACTTTATCACAATTAAAACTTTTTCCTTGAATTTTGGTTTGCCTTTTGGAGACCACTCCTTTTAGACCTAGCTTGTTCTTGTTGGCCTTCTTATTCTTGTTATTCCTACTATGATCAACAATAATAGCCTTAGACCACAACAATGACACTTTTTGTTGCCTTCTTCAACTTGAAGTTTAGTAATTAGATCTTTGACATTTTTCCTTTCTTTTGTACTTCAAATAACTCTTAAATTCTTTCCATGTTAGAGGCAACTTCTGAACGATAGTAGCCATTTGAAAAGTTTCACTGAAATCCATCCCTTATCATGAATTTCTAATAGAATCGTATGCAAATCTTGAACTTGGCTTAAAATAATTTTAGAGTTTACCATCTTATAATCTAAGAAGCAGCCTATGATAAATTTCTTAGTGTTAGCATCCTTAATTTTGTATTTTTATTCTAATGACCTCAAAGCTCCTTGACTTTTTTGTTTCCAACATACACACAGTATAAAAAATCACTCAAGACAATCGACGCATAATTTCTACAAAGGGAATTAGATTGATTCCAAGCATCAATTGCACTAATCATTTAGACATTAAATTCACTCTCTTTGGATACAAGAGTATTTTCTTCAAGAATCTTGCAAGATTTAAGGTGGTCAAGTAAAAGAACATCTTTTGTTGCCACCATTTAAAATTTTGGTTAGTGAGTTTATCAAGTTTTTCTTTATATACCAAAACCAGTACTTTTGAGATATTAGGAATCGAAGTAGGAGGAGGGTTAGAAGTTCCAGTTTACTGGCTATTATCAGTTGCCATTTCAATAAAAAGTCTATTTAAATATTGTTATAAATATTACTATTAGTAACTGACATAAGATAGCTATGTGTGTAAAAGTACACCACTTAACTTCCTAGGAAAAACTGGATTATTAGATTTTTACACACTTTTCACAAGTTTATAATAATAAACTTAAAAAAGCAAAGATTTATAATAAAGTACAACAATACGTAGTAAAACAAAAAAACATAACTCAAGGCCTATAAAGATAGTGTCCTTAGAACAAATTTGCCATCATTTCAATAGTGCTTAGATTATATTGTCATCTATCACCAAGATACAACATATATGAATAGACTAGTGTTTGAACTTACTGTCACTGCAAATTTCAAACTAGTGTTTGAACTGTATCACATTAAAGTCTAAAGCAATAGATTGTTTTCTTAAGGAACAAGAGTAGAAAATGGAAGCCAATTTATATAATTTGTGAGGACAATTTGGTCTACAAAAACATGCACTAACTTTTAAATTTAAAATTCTAATCTAATAATCGAAATTTTAATATATTAATAGCTGATATTATTTGCAACCTTTAATCATTTGTAATAGCATTTTAAGATGCATTTCCCCTTAGAAATATAGACATGTAAGTCTGGCACTATTCGACTCGGTTCGGTTTAGTTCAAGCTTAGAATCGAATTAAACTAAAATCGACAAGATTTTCAAAATTGAAACCAAATATGAGTTGAAGTTTAAAATTTAATTGAACCTAATGAAATATTTTTGTTTGGCTCAGTTTAGCTTTAAAATTTGGTTCGGCTCGAAATGGTTCGGTTTTGTTTAATTTGGATGATGAAGCCATTTTACTAGTGAAAATACTGCTCATTAGTTTCTTGATTCAATCAAACAATTTATTTATAAAACATTAACAAATTAAATCCCGATCTAAGAATCCCAACTCACAAATTAAGGAATTTTTTAAGGAATAATCAATGAATGAATAAAAAATAGCTAACACAAGTTACACAACTTTATCGATACGACAACAACAGTAGGCTACCAATGATATAATCGCAATAAACCTGATATGAACCCTGCGAAGAACTGATGCGACCCTAATTAGTTTAGTCTCCAAAATCGAATCTAAACCTAGAATTGAATTGAATCACGACTCGATGCTCAATGAAAGTAGGAACCTTGGTATGTAAAGACGCTACAATCAGCTATGGATGATCTTATTGATAAGTCAATAATTGAACGCCACAAAAATCTGATAAGTGTAAAGAGTTAGTTTAAGAACCAAAAAGAATTAACTATCTCATCAATTGCATCAAAACTGATTTTTCTATGTTTATTGGATACGAGTACATTAATGATATAGGGCTAGTTACAAGAATTTTGGAAATAAATCCTAAATCGAAATCCTAATCTAAAGCAAATAAGGAAAGAATTTAAATCAAATCCTAATCCTAATCTAAGTGAATAAGAAAGAATCTAAATCAAATCAGAATCCTTAATTGGCTTAAATGCTTTACATCAATTAAAATGGAAACTCGACAATGAAAAAAGAAATAACTGATTTATTTTTCCACTAGCCTCCTCAAGAAATGAGAAAGTATCCAAAATGGAAAGTAGTATATTTTCCAAATAGGAAAGTATCTTGAAAAGGAAAATAGTATATTTCCCGCCATAATATGCAAGCCAATTTTCTATTTCATAGAATTGATTATTTGGAAACTTCAAGAGCCTAAATCATGCATTTATCGTGTGCGAATCTTTCAACACGACTCCATGAATTTGATTGTGCTCAATTTGCTTGAATCAACCCATTCAGTGCTTCTTTGAATTTCTTTGCTCGAGTTCTTATGACGGGTCTGACGGGAACTTGAATAAGATTTGAATATACTTTATGTGATAGTTTTGTCCTCAACCTCATCATTCCCCTCCTCTTCATGAGGATTTGTCCTCAAATCATCACATGCATTAAAAGAACTGAAATAAGAAACATTAAAAGTAGCACTTACGTTGTACTCACTGGGCAAATCTAGCTTGTATGCATTGTCATTGATCCATTCCAAAACTTGGAAAAGACCATCCCTTCAAGGTAATAACTTAGATATCCTTCATTTTAGAAATCGTTCCTTGCGTATTTAGAGCTAGACCGAATCACCAGGTTCAAAGACTAGTTTATGTCGCCCTTTATTGGCTTGTTTAGCATATTGGTTAGTTCTCCGCTCGATGTTGAACTTCGCTATCTCCTATATCTGTTTAACAATTTCAGTCTTTTTTTTTTTTGCCATCTAAGTTAACACGTTCAGAAATAGGTAGTCGAGTTTGAAGGTGACAAGTAGATAAAAACAATAGCTTAATTCCTAACTTAGCCCATAATGTTTTCTAAAAGTAACTTAAAAACTTAGTATCCCTCTAAAAAATAATTGTCCTTGGCATACCATGCAACCTCATCCATTTTGTGGCATGGAATAAAATGTGTCATCTTTGAAAATCTATGCACAACGAAAAAAATTTGAGTCTCTCCCTCGTTTAGATCTAGGTAACCCTAGTACAAAATCCATCGAAACATCGGTCCAAGGTGCACTAGGTATTGGCAATGGGGTGAATAAGCCATAGGGTTGCGCTTTAGATTTGGCTTGCCTATAGGTGACAGATCTTGATGAGATTAAGGATAAAACTATCACAAGCACGTGGGACGAGGCATATTCATATCCTATTCAAGTTCCCGTCGGACCCGTTACAAGAGCTTGAGCAAAAAAATTCAAAGAAGCGCTTAATGGATTGATTCAAGCAACTTGGGCTCAATCAAATTCGTAGAGGCCCGTCGAAGGAATCGCTCATGATAAATGCATGATTCAGGCTCTTGAAGTTTTCAAATAATCACTTTCATGAAATAGGGAGTTGGCTTGCACATTATGGCAGGAAAATATATTATTTTCCTCTTTCAGATACTTTTTTATTTCTTGAGGAGGCTATTAAGGCAATAAATCAATTATTTCTATTTTAATCGCCTAGTTTCCATTTTAGCCAATTAGGATCCTGATTTGATTTAGATTTTTTCCTATTTACTTATATTATGATTCGGATACCACTCGGGACAACCACTACCACCCAAAAGGGGAAGCCACTCCTTGGCTGCTGGATAGGATGGACTGTGGTTGGAACGTTGGAATTCTTAGCCTAAAACTTTATGAGTTAGAGTGATCTTCTATAAGTACAAAAGTAGTTTGCTCTTCATAATCTTCCTGTTCTGAAAAGAAGGATTCAACATCATCATTGTTGGAGAGCAACGAAGAACCTTGAAGATGTTCAATGAGATGAACTGATTTAGAAGGGCGGCTTGAATAATTTCTTGTGAAATACCCTTTTTTCTTACAAATGAAACATCAACTACTTTTGGATTTGGAGGATTGGGTAGGATCTTTTTTTCGGAAAAAGCGGTAGGGTTTTTTGGGTCTAGCTGAAGTGCGGTTTTTCTTGTGTGGGTGTCGGTATTTCTAGAAGTGAGATTTTTTCTTGGTTGAACAAGTGCAATCTTTCTCACTTTTACACTTGATGGAAAGATGAGGTTTTTTGCAGGCCCTTTTGAATGGCTGGTTGTTTTCGATTAGATCTTTGAAAAACTCTTTTTGTTCACATAGTTTTTCCAAGCAATTTACTGCCAACTGATAGATTTTACCTAAAGAAAGGTTGACAATATCCAGCTGATGAATAGTAAATTGTCTCTGTAATTTTGGCTGGATTTCTTTGGGAAGGGATGCCACGAAGATGTGCTTTAACGAAGGATTATTAAAGACATTAAGCTTGTAGTACATCGTAGACATTCTTTTGTAATGGAAGTCGAGATCTTTTATTTGCAAATAACAACACTTTATTTGATGGAATTCTCTTTGTGTTTGTTCATTAGCAGCAGTTGCTTCTCCAAGAAATTGTTCATAAATGATACCAAGAACTTGTCGGATTTCAGCTTGGACCAACTAAAGTTTTCTGTATTGGCCAAGACTTTCAAACCAATCTTTTAAAGATCCAGTGAATCGAGAACTGAATTCTTTAAAGATTGTTTGAGATATTGCTCCAGTTCTGAGCATTTGAACATCTATCCATGCTCAAAACTCTTGGAATCGAATTGGCCATTTGACTTTCGGGATATCATCAAAGGTAAACCACGGGCCATTTGAAGGTTTATAAGGATCGTCATAAGAAGGTGTAGTGGGGTTGGTATCTAATTTTTCTTCTTCAACAACACCGATTGGATCCTACAGAGGGTTGAACCATTAACAATTTTGAGATATCAGCCAAATCTGCTTCAGAGTCTGAAGAAAGATAGGATTCTTTTGAAGATTCATCAGAGGATTCTTGATCAGAAGAAGTGATGAGATTAAGGATAAAACTATCACAAGCACATGGGATGAGGCATATTTAGATCCTATTCAAGTTCCTGTCGGACCCGTTACAAGAGCTCGAGGAAAGAAATTCAAAAAAACGCTTACTGGATTTATTCAAGCAACTTGGGCTCAATCAAATTCGTGGAGGCCCATTGAAGGAATCGCACATGATAAATGCATGATTCAGGCTCTTGAAGTTGCCAAATACTCACTTCCATGAAATAAGGACCCGTTACAAGAGCTCGAGGAAAGAAATTCAAAAAAACGCTTACTGGATTTATTCAAGCAACTTGGGCTCAATCAAATTCGTGGAGGCCCATTGAAGGAATCGCACATGATAAATGCATGATTCAGGCTCTTGAAGTTGCCAAACACTCACTTCCATGAAATAAGGAGTTGGCTTAAACATTATGGCGGGAAAGTATATTATTTTCCTTTTTCAGATACTTTCCTGTTTCTTGAGGAGGCTATTAGGGAATCAAATCAGTTATTTCTATTTTATTCGCCTAGTTTTCATTTAATTGATGTAAGACATTTAAGACAATTAGGATCCTGATTTAGTTTAAATTCTTTCCTATTTACTAAGATTAGGATTCTGATTTGATTTAGATTCTGATTTGATTTAGATTCTTTCATATTAGGGAAGATTTAGATTTAGATTTGATTTTTGGGTTAGGATTTAATTCCAAAAATTCTTGTAACCAACCCTATATAAAGTACTCTTATTCAATAAACGAAAAAGAAGTTTTTTGATGCAATTGGTGAGAGAGTTAATTCTCTTTAGTTCTTTACGAACTCTTTGAACTTATTGGATTTCTGTGTCGTTCAACTTCTTGACTTATCAATCGGACCATCCATAGCTGATTGTGGCATCTTCACATACCAAGGTTCGTGCTTTCAATAAGCATTGGGTCGAGGTTCCATTCCATTCCTGGTTTAGATTCGATCTTGGGAACTAAATTGATTAGGGTCGCATCAGTTCTTGACGGGGTTCGTATCAAGAAGTATATTCTTATTCAGATAAATGAGAACAAACTTGGGACGAATACTGATGTAAAGGTGTTTTGTCTTTTGGTTTAGGTTCAGAGCCATAGATCTGGCCTTAGCAAGAAGTGGTAAATATGAGAGGTGTTTGTTTAATTGGTGAATAGAGGAAAATTTCTCTAATGGCTTCTTCATCTAACTCAGAAAATCTTGCTCCTGAACCTCTTTCTTCATCACTTTCTCTTCCAAGATCCTGTACTAAACATCTTGCCTCAAAAATAGAAAACCTTGTTGAATATTCTTATGTCTCTGACTCAGCTCAGATAAATGAATCTTCTATGCCTCTCATAAGCCCATACAAACTATATTAGAGACCAAACTCCTTTACCCGGAGTATTAGGACTTTGACCTCAACCAAAAGACCTGCTCCTAAAGAATATGTCTAGTCATCTTGATTGGACCAGTGTGCTCTTCAAGCAACACAATCAGAACAATGTGTCACTTTAGAAATTCCAACGGATCTTGTCTCCCATTGGAAAAGAGAAGGATATACTCATCTCCATCTTGGCGGAGTCCGCTTGATTCTCACTCTTCATGGTAGAAAAGGGTTACCAGTCATCGCTCGATTAGCACTGCTTGACACCCGGTTCAAAGAATACCAACATGCAGTCATTGGCACTGTCCTGACCACTTTACATGCAGAAAGTGTTCTTTTGACTTTTTACCCTAATTTCAACCTCTCTCTTGATGATCCCAATCTACCCACAACTCTAAAGGTTTAGGTCCAACTACAAGGAGCTGAACAAACAGTGTCGTAAAAAATGGCAATGTTACACCACCAGTTGGTGTATCGATTACAAAACCATGCACTTGATCTTCTGACACCACAAACTTCATCTGATTCTTTAATGATTATTGCTGATTCAGAAACCATCCCTTATATAGTTCAAATCCTAAGACAGATTCAAAAGCAAGAGCTGCTTAAGCTTATGCCTCTTGAGTGACTATCTAACTATGAAAAATTTCACCAGAATTCCCAACCTGTTCAAACCTCTGACCCTCTCTTTAAAAAAAGAGCTGATGGAATGGTTAGGATGACCTTTCAGCCACCCATTAAACTAATACCACCTAGAGTTTCTTTCTTTTACTCTTTTATGATCACCGATGTTCCAACAGCACATGAAAACATTCCCATCCATGGATTTGCTTCTAATGAATATCCGATTTACCCAGATAAGATTAATGGTCATTTTCTATAGGATGTTCCAGGTTTCCATATGTGAAACTTTCAAACCCACACTTAATTTGTAGTTTCAACTTCCCAAGAAAGTTCTAAACATATTTAAGACAAACAAAACCTTGACCCAATGCTTAAGAAAACATGAACCAAAGTTATAGAGAATGATATTGACGCCACACTTAAAAAATAAATGAGAAGGTGAGTGATAAGTCTAAATTTGGAATGCCACAAGAATGCAAATTCTTGATAAGTTCACTAGTTCTCAAAAGAACCAAAGAAAGAATAATCTTTCAAGTTCAAATAACATTCATCTCTAATATTATTATATAGCAAGGTTGCTGAGATTAAATAGGCTAAAAGAAACCCAAGATCCTAAAAATATAAATGGAAACATTGGAACAACCCTCCAAGTAGGTTTGTCAAAGGATGCTTCAAAAGTCTTCACCAACCCACCATAATTAATGTTATCTTTGATAAACTTAATGTTAACCCACCATTATTGATGGTAGACTCACCTTACACATTGACAAACTTGAAACAAAAGAAACAAATGAAGTTGAAAAACAAAGGAGTCGTTGAAAATCCCAAGTCTGAACAAGTTGTAATGAATTGGTCATAACCCCTTCTAGAGAACTCCAAATCTAGCTCTGTAAAGTTATTGGAAAGCTAACTTAATTATCTTTCCAACGGTATATAGCTTGCACATTATTTCTGGTTCAATCAATATAGTTTTTATTCTGAATTTGACCTTTCTGCATTTGATACAAATTGTGTATTTGGCTGCAATTCATGATGTCTTGCATCTTGAATTGCATTTTCAATTCATATTTTCTCAATTAATCAATTTAAAGCAGCTTGTATCTTTTTTGGCTCTTGCTCTTGTAATTGGGCCTCCATGAATGTGCAAAGGATCACTTTAAGTTTTAATGATATTCCCTTAATGGTTCTCATCATTCCCCATCTCCTCAAAAAGATTCGCCCTCGAATATTCACCTACATTGAAAGGAGAAAGATCAGAAACATTAAAAGTAGCACTTATATTATACTCACCAGGAAGATCCAATTTGTAGACATTGTCATTGATCTGTGCAACCACTTGAAATGGACCATCTCCCCTTGCAAGCAACTTGGAACGCCTTTGTGCTGGGAACCTCTCCTTTCTCATATGCACCCTAACCCAATCTCCAGGCTAAAAAAACACTTGCTTACGTCCTTTGTTGGCTTGAGTAGCATATTGTTCTGTTTTCTTTTCTGTGTGTTGACGTGTTCTCTGATGCAATCGCTTGACAAATTCAGCTTTCTTTTTACCATCCATACTAGCACGCTCATCAATAGGTAAAAGTAATAAATCCAAGGAGTTAATGGATTAAAACCATATACAATCTCAAATGGTGAAAATTTAGTAGTAGAATGGACAGTTCTATTGTAAGCAAATTGCTTTTGTACTTACGGAAGATCACTCTAACCCAAAAAGTGTCTCAGTAATCCACACAATATAACAAACGCACACAACCCAGCCAGCCATACCAATTCCTTCAATCAAAATCCATCTTTTACCCAAAAACTTTGACAAACCAATTTCTATCATTGGATTCATTGACATTGGAGCACAAAAAAGTATGTTCAATCCCTTTATTCTCCTATTTCATTTTTGGGAAAAGCATAAAGAGTACTTCAGAGCAAATTACCAAGAAACCAGTTGGTATTCAACTTTTTCCAAACTGTGTTCTCTGGATCAAAATAGTTGGATCCAATCTACCTGATAAGGATATTTAAATTGGGTTCGACATACTTCACCTAATTAAAAACCTTCAAATTACAGCCTCTGGGATTCGGTACAAATAAATGTTTTAACCATGCACTGATGTCCTGAGACTGTTCTCTATCTCAAACTCTCCCTCTTCGTATGACTCCTTCAAAACCCAGTTTCTTCCCTCTGTCCTAAAAACCATAGTCAATTTTCACATCCATCTCTATTATGGAAAAATAAAGACTTCTTCATTAAGCTTCCCTTTAAGCTTAACGAAGATATCAATCCTACCAAAGCTACCCATCCTGGTATGCCACCATCTGATCTTAAATTATCCCAACATGAAAGCTCTCAATTGCTTCAACAAGGGCTTATTGAACCCACAAATTCAAATTGGGCTTGTCAAGCTTTCTATGTGGAAAAACGGTCCGAAAAAGTCCGAGGCAAAAAATGACTTGTCATAGATTATTAGCCTCTTAATTGTTTTCTCCGTGATGATAAATTCCCTTTGCCAAAAATTCAATCTTTGTTTGTCCATATTCGTGATGCTAAGGTCTTTTCCAAATTTGACCTTAAAGCTGGATTCTGGCAACTAGGAATTCATACTGTTGACCGTCACAAAATTGCTTTTTGCATTCCAAATGGCCACTATCAGTGGAAGGTAATGCCATTTGGCCTTAAAATAGCACCCTTACTTTTTTCAAAAGGCCATGATCAAAATCATTGAACCCATACTCCACCATGCACTTATCTACATAAATAATGTGCTCTTGTTTTCTAAAGACCATGACTCCTATCAAGATTTACTTTCCTACTTTCTCAAGATTGTGGATTCACATGGCATCATTCTTTCTGACAAAAGAGCATCCTAGGCCAGGATTCTGTAGAATTTTTTGGAATGGTCATTAAAGATGGCCATTACCGTCCTGGTCCACACATAGCTCAAGAGCTGGTCCATTTTCCTGATGAACACCTGTCCAGAAAACATATTCAGCAGTTTCTAGGAATTGTAAATTATCTTCGGGATTTTTTCTCTCATGTGACAATCCACACCAGCCAATTGTAAAAAATGCTTAAGAAATCTGCCCCATCATGGGGACCCTCTCAAACTGCTGCAGTTCAACACCTTAAGAAGATACCCAGTACCCTTTTCCACTAAAGATTCCCACTGAAGGACAACGCATTCTCCAAACAGATGCAAGTGACCCCAGTACTTTTGGAAAATCTTGATGGAAAATAAGCTTACTGTGCTCATGTCAGTGGTCAGTTCAAAGAATCGAAAAAACATTATCATGTAATCTACAAGGAGATATTAGCCGTAAAATATGGAATTCAAAAGTTTGAATTTCATCTCATTGGCCATAATTTTCTTGTCGAATTGGACAACTCCTCTTTTCCGAAGATTCTAGATTTAAAAAACAAGACACTTCCAGATAAACACCTTCTTCGTCCTAAGACATGGTTTTCTAAATATGATTTTTCAGTCCAGCATATCATGGGAGATCAAAATCTCATTTATGATCTGCTATCCAGACCTCCATCTACAGCCACTCTTACTCTCATCTCCTCATCCATTACAGTACCAATGATCTTCATGAATTCTTTTTTGCCAAACTCAGCCCTTACAAGAAAATCTTTCCCTTGTAATCTCACGTTTTCCAATCCCAATCAAATCCAAGACTTTGCTAAGAAAATTATTTTCCGGTACTTGATGAACATATATCATACTCAGTCATATGGTTTTCATAGTTTTCACCCTAATCACCTTTTTATCACAAGACTTACCATTGATCTCTCTAGAGATATCACAGAAGATGAATTGTGGTACCTACCTCACTGTTTTATATGCTACTAAGCTCATCTTTCTTGTACAGGCAATATTCAGACATCTCACCGACCAAACTAAAGCCCATTCCTTGTTATGGACTCTCTTTGAATGGTTCTCTCCTCTCCCATGGTGGAGAAAACAACTCAATCTTATCATAAATTAGCATCACCTCAATTTTCTCCCTGATCAAGAAGGTGAACAATTCACCTCAATCTTCATTGTCCACCGTCCCTACTTTCAACACCCTGTCACTGAACTCTTCTGGACACAGGACTAAGCCTATGAGTGGAAAACCATCCCTCATAGTTTTCCCCTGACACATGACCCTAACCTTGTCTCTACCCTGAAAAACTACCTCCTTAAACTAAACCATGTTCAGCCCACACCAACTGACATTCAACATACCTCCCTCGGTCCACACCATGAACTTATGGTCATTCCCACTGCTAAAATTCCCTCACCCAGTAATTCTCCATCCACTGGAATACTGATTAAGAAAGAAAGGCTAGACTATACCAACATTCTTTTCCAAGATTCCCAAGATCCTTAGGAAGAATTCACTTCAATTCTGCATCCTACAAAAGCATTTGATGCACTTTCAACTAGTTCAGTGCCGCCAACAGATTCTCTAACTCACCAATATTATTCCCATCTACCTTGGTGGAAAGAACCTTTCGCAGAAGTCATAGCGATGTTGACAACCTGTCCCCCTCTCATAACCAATGATGATCTTATCTATGAGTCTCGTGATTGCTGCCTCTTTAAGCTTTTGTTTGCTTGTAATAATTGCTTTTGCTTTTATAAAAAGCAAAGCATCTACTTTTCTAAAAGCTTGCTTTTACTTTAAGAAAAGTAGGATAGGGGTCCTGTCATATCCCTTTCTTACTTTTGCATTATGTTTTTACTTTTACAAAAGGATAAGAGTCATGTCTTATCTTCTCTCCAGGAGTTCTTCTATATAAGAAGAACTTATCTCTGTTTGTATTTAGAAGATGTTTAAGAAAAAAAATTATTTCCAAAAATTCTTGTAACCAACCCTATATATTGTACTTGTATCCAATAAACAGAGATAAGTTTTTGATGCAATTGGTGAGGGAGTTCATTCTCCTTGGTTCTTTACAAACTCTTTGAACTTATCAGATTTCTGTGGCATTTAAACTCTTGACTTATCAATCAGACAATCCATAGCTGATTATGGTGTCTTCACATACCAAGGTTTGTGATTTCATTAAGCATTGGGCTGAGGTTCCATTCAATTCCTGGTTTAGATTCGATCTTGAGAACTAAAATTGATTAGGGTCGTGTCAGTTCTTGACGAGATTTGTATCATTTAGTATCGGAGCCTAGGCACTAAGGTCAGATCTTTCTATCTTTGTTGCTTTTCATTCTTGTTTGAATTTTTCACCCTTGTTCTAGTATTAAAAAAAAAATCATGAATAGTGCCTCGTGAACAGTACCACGTGAACAATATTTGTGTGAACAGTACTGAGTAAATAGTATTTACGTGAACAGTGATGTGTGGACAGTATTTTAGGGTTTCTGTTTTTTTTAAATCAATTTTGCATCCTCATGGTTTAATTCTCCTTAAATCTACAAGTTTTACCTATTCATTTTCCTAAAAAAAAAAAGGATAGAGAGAATCCCCTCTTAAAATCTTTCATTTTTCCATTATTTGTGTCTTGGAAGTCGAAAAAGGGTTTTACCCCATAGGTGACAAGTTTGGCCAAAATCAAAACTTGACTTTACGTACACATTGTCTTCTTACTCTTGAAATTTAAGTCTCCTTAGTGTAATCTTTGTGAATTGCTGCTGAAATCTTGATATTGGTTTGATTAGTTTGATAGGAACCAAGTGAGAATTACTACGAGTGGAAAAATGAAAGAGAGTGTGAGCGTATTAGAGGGTAAAAGTCAATTAATTTGATTGAAACACGAGTGGAATTGAATGAGTTATTTTCTTGAGTGAAACACGTAAGGGAGTGAGGTGAGGTCCTTTCCACATTATTTCTAACTTTCTTTTGTAGATGTTAGCTGCGTCTCACAACCTAGAACGAAACACAAATGAAGAGGATTAATCCGCAACTACTCAGAATTTACAAATTCAAGCATTGATGGGAGAGATGAGAAGGATAATGAGGGCTAAATTAGAGCTCATACATGAGCGTTTGGATTAAGTGGAGAACACACGTGCAGGGCAGCCACAACCTGTTCCCCAAGCACGTAGAAGAGAAAGAGCCCCAGCTAAAGGAGAGATTGATGACTATTATAGGGATGAGTATGATGAAGGGAGGACGCAGTTAGTAGCTATAGGAGAGATGGACGAGGTAGGAGAGCCAGGAATAGAGATGATGGATTCAGTGGCATAAAGATGAAGATCCCATCTTTTTAAGAAAAATCTGACCTAGAAGCATACCTTGAATGGGAGAAGAAAATGGAGTTCATATTTGACTGCCATAATTATTCAAAGGCCAAAAATGTAAACTTAGTTGTGATTGAGTTTTCTAACTATGCTATTACTTGGTAAGATTAGCTTGTTATAAGGAGGAAGCAAAATGGGGAACGTCTAATTGACACATGGGATGAAATGAAATCATTAATGAGAAGAAGTTTTGTACCTAACCACTATTATCGAGACTTGTACCAAAAAATACAATGTCTTATAAAGAAATGGAGATTTCCATGATTAGAGCAAATATGGAAGAGGATAGAAAAGCTACCATGACACGATTCTCAAATGGTCTTAATCGAGAGATTACAGATGAAGTTGAGTTGCAACATTATGTGGAGATTGAGGAATGATAAACAAAGCCATCAAGATTGAGTAGCAACTCAAGAGAAGGGGTAACACCCGTGCAGCTCCAAGCTCGAGTACCACTCCTTGGAAACCGAGTTATGTGAAACGAGATGAGAGGCTACAAGCATATATTACACGTAAGCTAAGATCCGAGCACTCCAAGAACAATTCACAAGGTAACACGGTGACTTCTACTATTAGGAATCATGACTTAAGTGTTTTGAATGTCAAGGCATGAGGTATATCGCAAGTGAATGTGTGAATAAAAGAGTTATGGTATTGCGGGACAATGGTGAGATTGTAACTGAAGATGAAACAGAAGAAAATGAGATGCCACCGTTAGAGGACATCGAAGATAAAGAGTATACAGCCTCTAGGGAATTGACTTTAGTAGCGAGAAGAGCTTTAAGTGTGCAAGTAAAGGAAGACGAAGCAGTACAACGAGAAAACATTTTCTATATTAGGTGCTATGTTCAAGACAAAGTATGTAGTATGATTATTGATGGAGGAAGTTGTACTAATATTGCTAGTACTATCATGGTAGAGAAGTTAGGGGTTCCGACACTTAAACACCCACGACCATACAAACTACAGTGGTTAAATGACAATGGTGAGGTGAAAGTGAACAAGCAGGTACTAGTGACTTTTCAGATCGACAAATATAAAGATAAGGAGCTTTGTGATGTAGTGCCAATGCAGGCTGGACACTTGTTACTTGGGTGGCCTAGGTAATTCGACAGATGTGTGAAGCATGATGGTTTCACCAACAAATATTCATTTGTATTTAATTAACACAACATCACTCTTGCTCCATTGCACCAAAGCAGGTTTATGGAGATCAAGTGAGCCTACACAGAGAGAGTGAGCAAAAGAAAAAGAGAGAAAAAAAGAGTGAAATTCAAAGAGAGGGCGAGGAAAATGTGAGAAAAAACCCAAAGAAAAATACGACCATTGAGCGAATATCAAATGGAAAACAAAAGAATTTCTATGCAAGAGTGAGTGAGATAAAAAAAAAGCGTTGTTTTCACATCAGCCGATGATTTTACTTTTGTACAAAGAGGCATTTTTTAACACTAACGAATTTTACCTTACTTTGTCTAGCTCTATTACTTCTCTTTTGCAGGAGTATGTGGATGTCTTTCATGAGGAAGCGCCACATGGTTTACCTCCAATTCGAGGGATTGAGCATCAAATTGATTTTGTGCCCAATGTAGCAATTCCGAATAGACCAGCCTATAAAAGCAACCCGGAGGCGACCAAAGAACTTCAAAGGCAGGTTAATGAATTGATGGAAAAAGGATACGTGAGAGAAAGCATAAGTCCATGTGCAGTTCCCGTTTTATTAGTTCCTAAGAAGAATGAGACGTGGATGATGTGTGTTGATTGTCGAGCCATCAATAACATAACGGTAAAATATCGGCATCCCATTCCTAGGCTAGATCATATATTTGATGAATTACATGGGTCTTGTGTGTTTTCTAAAATTGATTTGAAAAGTGGATATCATCATATTAGAATGAAAGAATGAGATGAATGAAAAACTGCCTTTAAAACAAAATATGGTTAGTCATGCTTTTTGGTCTAACTAATGCCTCGAGCACTTTTATAAGACTTATGAATCATGTCTTGCAAGCTTTTATTGGCAAGTTTGTTGTTGTTTATTTTGATGATATCCTCATTTATAGCAAAAAGATAAACGATCATGTAGTACATTTGAAATCTGTTTTAGATGTGCTTAGAAAAGAAATTTTGTTTGCTAATATGAAGAAGTGTACTTTTTGCACAAATAAACTTGTGTTTCTAGGATTTGTTATGAGTGCACAGGGTATACAGATTGATGAGGAAAAGGTATGTGCAATCCAAGAGTGGCCGAGTCCCACAAGTGTAAGTAGTGTGAGAAGCTTTCATGGGCTTGCTAGTTTTTACTGACGATTTTGGAAAGACTTTAGCACATTAGCCGCACCGCTTACTGAAATAACAAAAAAAGATGTTGGATTCAAGTGAGGAGAAGCCCAAAAGAAGGCATTTCAAATGATTAAGAAAAAGTTTACCAATGCTCCCTTATTGTCTTTGCCTAACTTTAACAAAACATTTGAAATTGAATGTGATGCCTTAGGTATTGGTATTGGCGTAGTCCTAATACAGGAGGGACGACCAGTTGCTTACTTTAGTGAAAAACTAAGTGGGGTAGCCTTAAACTATCCTACTTATGATAAGGAGTTGTTTACATTGGTTCGAGCGTTAGAAATGTGGTAGCACTATCTATGGGCTAAGGATTTCGTGATTCACACCGATCATGAGTCCTTGAAACACCGTCAAGACCAACACAAGCTGAACAAGAGACATGCTCCATGGGTAGAATTCATAGAGACATTTTCATATGTCATTCATTACAAGCTAGGTAAGGAAAAAGTTGTTGCAGATGCGCTTTCCCGCAAGTATGTCTTAATCTCAACACATAATGCTAACCTACTTGGTTTTGAACATTTAAGGAATTGTATGCTGATGACTATGATTTTAGTGTTGATTATCGAGCTTGTGAAAAGTTCACAGTCGGTAAATACTTTAGGCATGATGGCTACTTATTTCGAGAGAATAAACTATGTGTGCCTAACTGTTCTTTGAGAGATTTGTTAGTGAGAGAATCCCATTGAGGAGGGTTAATATGGCATTTTGAAGTTGTAAAGACTAGCAGTTTTACAAGAACACTTATGTTGTCCACATATGAAACGAGATGTTGAAAACCTTTGTGTTAAATGTGACACTTGTTGGCAAGCCAAATTGAAGGTGCAACCTTCTGGCTTATACACCCCTTTGCGAATACCTAATGCACCTTGGACTGATGTTTCGATGGATTTTGTGTTAGGTTTACCTAGGTCTAAACAATGGAAAGACTCAATTTTTGTGGTTGTAGATAGATTTTCAAATATGGCACATTTCATTCCATGCCACAAAACGGATGATGCTTCTAATGTTGCTGACCTATTTTTTAGGGAGATTGTAAGGTTGTATGATATGCACAAGACAATTGTTTCTGATAAGGATGTTAGGTTTTTAAGTTACTTTTGGAAAACATTATGGGCTAAGTTAGTAACTAAGTTGTTTTTTTCAACTACTTGTCACCCTCAAACTGATGGTCAAACAAAAGTTGTGAATAGAACTTTATCTACTCTGTTGCGAGCTATCATTAAAAAGAACATAAAAAATTGGAAAGATTGTTTACCACATGTTGAGTTTGCTTATAATCATTCCGTTCATTCTGTTACTAAGTATTTGTCGTTTGAAATTGTTTATGGTTTTAATCTTTTAACCCCATTGGATTTAAATCCATTACCTGTTTCTGAGCGTGTTAACATAAACGGCAAGAAAAAGGCTGAAATTTTTAAACAGATACACGAGAGGGCGAAGTTCAACATTGAGCGGAGAACTGAGCAATATTCTAAACAAGCCAACAAAGAGTCACATAAGCTAGTCTTTGAACCCGGTGATTGGGTGTGGTTACACATGCGCAAGGAACGATTTCCGGAACGAAGGAAATCTAAGTTATTACCTTGAGGGGATGACCCATTCCAAGTTTTGGAATGAATCAATGACAATGCATACAAACTGGATTTGCCTGGTGAGTACAATGTAAGTGCTACTTTTAATGTTTCTGATTTGAGTCCTTTTGATGTAGGTGATGATTTGAGGACAAATCCTCTTCAAGAGGAGGGAAATGATGATATTAAGGATAAAACTATCACAAACACGTGGGACGAGGCATATTCAGATTCTATGCAAGTTCCTGTCGGACTTGTTACAAGAGCTTGAGTAAAGAAATTTAAAGAAGCGCTTAATGGATTGATTCAAGCAATTTAGGCTTAATCAAATTCGTGGAGGCCCGTTGAAGGAATTGCACATGATAAATGCATGATTCAGGCTCTTAAAGTTTCCAAATAATTACTTCCATGAAATAGGGAGTTGGCTTGCACATTATGGCGGGAAAATATCTTATTTTCCTTTTTTAGATACTTTCCCGTTTCTTGAGGAGGCTATGAGGGAAACAAATCAATTATTAATATTTTAATCGCCTAGTTTCCATTTTAATTGATGTAAGATATTTAAGCCAATTAGGATCCTGATTGGATTTAGATTCTTTCCTATTTACTTATATTAGGATTCTGATTTGATTTAGATTCTTTCCTATTAGGGAAAATTCATATTCAAATTTGATTTTTGGTTTAGGATTTATTTCAAAAAATTCTTGTAACCAATCCTATATAATGTAATCGTATCCAATAAACAGAGATAAGTTTTTGAAGCAATTGGTGAGGGGGTTAATTCTCTTTGATGCTTTACAAACTCTTTGAACTTATCGGATTTCCGTGGCATTTAAACTCTTGACTTATTAATCAGTACATCTATAGCTGATTGTGGCATTTTCACATACCAATGTTCGTGCTTTTATTAAGCATTGGGTCGAGGTTCCATTTAATTCCTTGGTTAGATTCGATCTTGAGGACTAAATTGATTCGAGTCATGTCAGTTCTTGACAAGGTTCGTATCACATCTACCACAAAGTCTCTCAACATCTTGTTTCATATGTGGCCAATAAACGTGTTCCTATAAAACTGCTAAAGTCTTTACAGCTCCAAATTGCCCCAACAACACTTCTCCATGGAATTCTCTCACTAACAAATCTCTTAAAGAACAATTAGGCACACATGATTTATTCCCTCGAAATAAGTAACCATTTTTCCTAAAGTACTTAACGACTACGGTCTTTTCACAAGCCTGGTATTCAACACTAAAATTATGGTCATCAGCATACAATTCTTTAATATTTTCAAAACCAAGCAATTTAGCATTAAGTGTCAAGATTAAGACATACCTGCAGGAAAGCACATATGCAACAATGTTTTCCTTACCTTGCTTGTAACAAATGACATATAGAAACGTCTCTATAGATTCTACCTATCGAGTATGCCTCTTGTTCATCTTGTGTTGGCCTTAAAGTATGTCAAGGACTCATGATTGGTGTGAATCATGAACTCCCTAGGCCATAGGTAGTGCTGCCACGTTTCTTACGCTCGATCCAATGCATACAACTCCTTATTGTAAGTAGGGTAGTTTAAGGCTAACCCACTTAGTTTCTCACTAAAGTAAGCAATTGGTCGTCCTTCCTGCATTAGGACTGTGCCAATACTAATAACTATCGCATTCAATTTCAAATGTTTTATTAAAGTTAAGCAAAGATATAAAGGGAACATTGTTAGCTCTTGCTTATTTATTTGAAAAGATTCCTCTTGATCTTCTTCCCACTTGAATCCAACGTCTTTTTTTTATTACTTTAGTAAATGGTACGACCAATGTAATAAAGTCTTTCACAAATCGCCGAAAGAAACTAGCGAGCCCATGAAAGCTTCTCACATTAGTTACACTTGTAGGACTCGGCCACTCATGGATTGCACGTACCTTCTCCTCATCAACATGTATACCCTGTGCACTAATAAAAAATCCTAGAAAGACAAGTTTATTAATGCAATAGTACACTTCTTTAGATTAGCAAACAACTTTTCCTTTCTAAGCACATCTAAAATAGATTTCAAATGTACTACATGTTCGTCCAAAATTTTTGCTATATATGAAGATATCATCAAAATAAACAACAACAAACTTGCTAATAAAAGCTCGCAAAACATGATTCATAAGTCTTAAAAAAGTGTTCGGGGCATTAATCAAACCAAAAGACATGACTAGCCCTTCATACAAACCATATTTTGTTTTAAAGGCAGTTTTCCACTCATACCCTTCTTTCATTCTAATATGATGATATCAATTTTTCAAGTTAATTTTAGAAAATACACAAGACCCATGCAATTCTTCAAGCATATCATCTAGCCCAAGAGTAAGATGTCGATACTTTACTATTATGTTGTTGATGGCTCGACAGTCAACACACATCCTCCACGTTCCATCTTTCTTAACAACTAATAAAATCTTGACCACACATGGGCTTATGCTTTCTCTCATGTACCCATTTTTCATCAATTCATTAACTTGCCTTTGAAGTTCCTTTGTCTCCCCCGGGTTACTGCTATAGGCTGGTCAATTTAGAATGGTTGCACCAACTACAAAATCAATCTGATGCTCAATCCCTCGAATTGAAGGTAAACCATGTGGTGTTTCCTCGAAAAGACATCCTCATATTCTTACAAGAGAGAAGTAATAGAACTAGTCAAAGCAGGGTCAAGTTCGTTAGTATTTAAAAATGCTTCTTTGATAAAAGTACAATAATCGGCTGATGTGAGAACAACGTTTTTTTATCTCACTCGCTCTTGCATAGAAATTCTTTTGTTTTCTCTATGATTTTCTCTCAATGGTTGCATTTTTCTTGGCTTTTCTCTCTCATTTTTCTCGACCTTTTTATGATTTTCATTCTCTTTTTCTTTCTTTTTCTTTTGTACACTCTCTTTCTTTCGATCACTCTCTCTCTGTAGACTCACTTGGTCTCCATAAACCTGCTTTAGCATCAATGGAACAAGAGTAATGTTGTGGTGGTTAAATACAAATGAATATTTGTTGGTGAAGCCATCATGCTTTACATGTCTGTCGAATTGTTAAGGCATCCCAAGTAACAAGTGTCCAGCCTGCATTGGTACTACATCACATAACACCTTTTCTCATACTTGCCAATTTGAAAATTCATTAGTACTTACTTGTTCACTTTTACCTCACCATTGTCAATCAACCACTGTAGTCTGTATAGTCGTGGGTGTTTAAGTGTCGGAAGCCTTACTTCTCCACCATGATAGTAATAGCAACATTAGTACAACTTCCTCCATCAATAATCATACTACATACTTTATCTTGAACAAAGCACCTAGTAGGGAAACTATTTTCTTGCTACATTACTTCGTCTTCCTTTATTTGCACATTCAAAGCTCCCCTAACTACTAAAGTCAATTCCCCAAGGGTCGTACTCTTAATCTTCGATGTCCTCCAATGGTGGCATCTCATTTTCTTTTGTTTTATCTTCAGTCACAATCTTACCATTATCCGCAGCACCATAACTCTTTTATTTACACATTCACTTGCTATATGTTCCTTGCCTTGACATTTCAAATACTTAATGTTAGGATTCCTAATAGTTAGAGTCACGGTGTTACCTTGTGAATCATGCTCGGAGGGACGGATCTCAGCTTAGGAGTAGTAGATGCTTGTGGCCTCTCGTTTCGCTTCACACAGCTCATCTTCCAAGGAGTGGAACTCGAGCTTAGGACTGTACGGGTGTTACCCCTCCTCTTGAGTTGCTGCTCAATCTTAATGGCTTTTTGGACCACCTACTTAATTTCTACATAGTGTTGCAACTCAACTATATTTGTAATTTCCTAATTAAGGCCATTTAAGAATCGTGCCATGGTAGCTTCTCTATTTTCTAACATATTTGCTCTAATCATGGCAATCTCAATTTCTTTGTAATAATCCTCCACGCTTCGACTACCTTGTGCAAGAATTTGTAATTTTTGGTACAAGTCTCGATAGTAATGGTTAGGGACGAAACGTCTTCTCATAACCGATTTTGGGTGGCATTAGTGTACATAAGAGACGTGAGCGTACATGAGCCAAGCCAAATTGATATGCGACCCAAGATTTTATCTTTACGATACTTATCATCTATTACCTGTGTAAGTGTACATAAAGCCTTTGGTCCACTTTTCCAGTGTGGGATTTGCCAATTTTCTTAAGATCTAATTTCTCATTTACCAAGCACCAATTTGAGAGTTCTATGATTCATTATGAAGAGCTTATAGAGGAGATTCTCAATCATCTATGTATTATATGTTTCCAATATTCGTCCTACTTAAAATAGTCATTTTTATGCTATTTTTTTTCTAACAATCCCATATATGAATGAAAATTGACAAAAAGCATAAAAATGATATTCTAATATAAAAAATTATTTAGACTTTAGTGATAGAGATCAACATATCAAAACCTACATAGGATAAGTAGGTCTCTAACTTTGAACTTTACCTTATGAAATATATTTATTTTAACGACTGACGAGTAGACATAATGTCTTCGAACTATTTTGTCGTTCACATAAATAATGATATATTTCACAGAGAAATCTTTCCTAACGCTTTTGAATTCTCATTTTTATATTCGTTTTGGCCATAAACATCAGCCTGATTCTGCAAGAGCTTCCTAGAATTGAGCCCTAAACAATTCCCTTTAAAACAAGCCCATTTCTTTCTCACATAGTGACTTATCAAACAAAAAGTAACCCGCCTTACTTTACTTGGATTCTCAATGCATAAAAAATCATTAAAAGCATAACTTACCCTTTTTTCTCCTATAAACATCATTATTTTCATCATAGGAATGTTTTTTTCTCCTAAAGCATAATTGTTTTCATCATAGGAATGCACAGGATGGTAACTCCCACTGAGAACCAATAAAGTGCTTTATAATTACGTTGGTTTTTTTAACCTAGTACATAGGATCTCAAATCCGCTAGGTTGGGTTTTCATTTGTAAAAATTATTCTTTATTTTATGGGCTTTAGTCTCATTATCCTTGATGATTTTTCTTCTAACTCTTTGTTTAACTTTTTGGCTAGCTAGTTCGCAATGTTATCGGCTCAACAAAAATAACTCTAATAGAGAATATTTGTCTAATGGTATTATATCTATGACATATGTGTCTACATTTATCAATAGACATATTAGTCTATGCCCCTCCAATTGCAGATTGACTATCATAATGTAAGCAAATTACTGGCATAGGATTTGGCCACTTTGGAATACATTTCAAGAAATTCCACAATCTATTGTTTGGCAGAATCGAAGAGAGCCCTAAAATGCCAGTTTGATTTGATTTTTCAATTTCGGTTCAGTACATTTCTAACCAAAAAATCAATTATTTTAATTCGAACAAATTGATTATAACGATTCATTTCTCAGTTTAAAATCTAATAACCGAAACCAAACCAAATAACCTGAGGACAATTTTGTAAGTTTAAAGAATGCCATGTGGCATAATAGAAGAGGTTGTAATAAGCAAGCTTAAAAACTTATAATACATCTTAACACACCATAACAATAGTATATATACACACAATAACCAAACCAAAAAGGCAAACCCTATTTTCTCTAAATGCAATTGCAACCAACATCTTTGCTTTTTTAGCTTCATCTAAAAGCCTCTTTTTATCTTCATCCCATGCCTCAATCTTTTATCTTCATCTTCAATTTTTCATGGCTGCTACTACTTTATCTAATCTAACATCGCAGCCTACAAACCCAAAAACCTAGGCCCCAAATCTTCATCTTTAATTCTCTTACTACTATCATTACCCTTCAACTTTAGTTCATCATCTCTAGTTCTACCTACTACTGTCAACTGCCTTGCTTTCTCAGCCATCATATATCAGCAACGACCCGGCTATGAGGTGAGCGATGAGAGTTGTTAATAATATAAACGCTCACCAACATAGAACAAAATACTAATTTCGTGTATAATGATATTCATATTTATTTTGTAGAGAGAGGTTGAAATTCGGGTAGAAAGTAAGTAGTGTTCTTCCAGCATGAAGGGTTGTAAAGACAGTGCCAAAAACAACATGTTGGTATTCTTTAAAAAGGGTAGCAAGAAGAGCTAACCGAGCAGTTATTGGTAAACCTTTTCGGCCATGAAGGGTGAGGATTAGTTCGATACCCCCAAGGTGAAGGTGCGTATAACCTTCCCGTTTCCAGGCAGCTATAAGCTTAAAAGGTATTTCGAGGGTTACATATTGCTCTACTTAGGTGGCCTGAATTGAACATTGATCCAATCGGGAAGACTGGATGTATTCTTTTGGGAAAGGCCGTTTAGTAGAAATGAGAGTTTTAATACTTGAGGTAAAAGAATTTGGTCGTTTGTAAAGGTGGTATGGGCTAATCAAGGGCATGGATGATTCACTTATCTGGGCTGACTTAGGGATATAGGAGTATTCCACCAAGTTTTCTATTTTTGAGGCTGTATGTTTAGAACATTAAGGTGGAAGAAAAAGAGTAGATGAAAGAGTAACTAGATTGGGGGCACTAGAGGATTCTGAAGAGGATGAAGCCATGATATGAAAAAGTGCTTTCTTGTTATCACTGAAGGAATAGAAAAACCTATCACATTTACCACTTCCGTGGAAAAGTACAGGCTCTAACACTAGTCGGGATCCACTACTTCACCCAAAAACACCGAATACCAAAGGATGGACGGGGTGACACACAGGGCGAACTGTAGTGTTTTTTATCTGATTAGCGGTGATAACATTGTTTTCTGATGCATATGATCCTCGAAGAGGCAAGTGCAGAGCATACTTAGTGAATGGGTGGAAATGAACGATGATGATAGTCTTTTCTTTTCTTATCAGGATTTCAAGAAAGCTGGAAGGAGTTTAGAAAGCCATAAATTTGCACAAGAAACTTCAAACTTTCTTATTCTTTCAACAAAAAACTCCCCCTATAAATAAAGGAAGAAGCTAAGAAGACGACAAACTTTTCTTGACAAGAGCCCAGCAAACACACATGGGCTAAAGTAAAAGTTGGTACAATTATTACAAAAGCAAAAGTCAAAAAACAACCAATTTCTTGACAAGAGCTCGATAAACACACATGGGCTAAAGTAAAAGTAAAAAAACAAGTAGAATTATTACAACATTTTTTAAAGTGCGAGCTTAAAGAAAAAGCTATGAGATGGAGACAAGTTGTCTACATCACTGTCTACTTTATCAAACAGGGACATAGGTTGTCGTGTTGGAGAATTATTAGAAGAGTTGTCACGAGAGTTGACAGGTGTCTTGTTTGGTGGGGTAGAAGAGCTTGATGTAAGGTGAGTGCTTGAAGTCTTTTGTGAAATTTCTGGAAAGGAGAGGAGAGACATGAATTCTTCCCAAGGGTCTTGAGAGTCTTGGAATAAAATCTCTATGTAGTTCGGTCTTTCTTCCTTTATGATGATTCCGCTGGTCGGTAAAGTACTTCTTACACCAGGTGGAGGTAACATGAGAATGTCATGTTGAGGACCTTGGGAGGTGTGCTGGATAGGAGTTGAAGGTGGTTGGTAATGGTTGATATCAAAGAGGAAATTTCTTAAGGCTGAAACAATAGTGGGATCATATTTTAGGAGAGAAGAAGTGGGCAAGGTTTTCCATTTATAGAGTTAATTTTGAGTCCAAAAGAGGTAGGTGACAGGATGTTGAAAATAAGGACGGTGGATGATGAAGACTGATGTAAATTGATCGGCTTCACTTGTTGGTATTAAGTGAAGGTGATTCTGGTGGTGAATGCGGGTGAGTTCCTTTCTCCACCAAGGGATGGGAGAAAACCACTCAAGAAGAGTCCATAACAGAGAACTAGCATTCTTAGGTGTGTCGAGATGTTACTGCATTGCTTGGACAGGAAATACTAGTGTTGTAGCATAGAGAACCGCATTGCTTCAGAGATATCCTTAAACAGGCTAACCCAAAATCCTGTCAAAAACAAACAGTCAGGATGAAAATGCATGAAACTATCATGACTGGTTTGGTGGATTTTAAACATATAACGATAGACAAATTTCTAAACGAAGTCTTTGATCTGGTTAAGAGTGGTTAAAGTAAAATTTAAAGGAAAGGATTTCTGGATAAGAGCTTGGTTGGGTAAAGAGGTCGTCATGGTTATGACAGGAAAGTATGTCTGAGAGGTGATGAGTGAGATTTTGTGCAGTTTGAATAAGAGGTCAGGGATGAGGTTTTGATTTCCCTTTATGTGTTTTACTGAGAAGTCATATTGGGAAAACTAATTTTTCAATCTTAGTAGTTGTTTATTAGGGAGGGTTCGGTTTTTGAATTCAAGGATCTTGGGGAACGAAGAGTTGTCAAGACGGATGTGAAAATGATGAACAATCAGATGGAACTCGAATTTTTTAATTCCATACTTAATAGCCAAGATCTCTTTATATATCACATGGTAGTGCTTCTCGAAGTCTTTGAACTGCCCGCTGCCATGGGTACAAAAAGGTTCTTTGCCATCTATCGACTAGAATGGCACCCCAGTATTCGTCGCTAGCATCGGTTTAGAGAATTCTTTGACAGTGGGTGGAATTTTTAAAGCTGGTGGATTTTGAGCGATCAACTTTAGGTGTTGGACAGCAGATGTCTGATCTGGACCCCAAAGGGGGGACTTCTTTTTCAACATCTTAGACAGCTAGCTTGTATGAACAGATACATGAGGCAGGAAATCCCATAGATAATTGATTATCCCGAGGAATTGTTGGATCTGTTTTTTGGTCAGGTGTTCATCTAGAAAGTGTAACAATTCTTGTGCGATGTGGGGACCAGGACTGATTGGACAAATGAACCAGGCCTGATCATTTCGACATCAATCCAAGTCGTAAATTTCTGTAACCGTGTGGGCCATTTCGCCTTAGGGATGTCATCAAGAGTGAACCAAGGACCATTTAAGGGATTAGGAGCACTGTCCGGTCGATTATGAGGAATTGTGCTCATTTCATTTGATTCCTCCACTATTGGTGTATTGTTGAGTGTTAGAAAATGCATATTTATAAAGGAGAAAACTGTCATTTTACATTTCAAGTCTTACTAACAACCCTTACTTTTATGTGTTTTAGCTTTTTGTAATTTAATTATGTGTGTTTTATTTTAATTAAGTATTTTATGTATTTTAGGGGCATCATAGTCATTTCACAATAAACGAGATATCAAACAGTAAAACAGACATCACTTTTGAACTCAAGACGGTTGAAAACCTTAGGAGGAGCATAAAAGGAAAATGGCACTGTTCACATGTACGGTACTATCTACGTTACTGTTCACGGCACTGTTCACATAGACGGATCGATGATGTTGCATTGACCGATGATGTGGCATTGACTGATGAGGTGTCAAGATCCTGTTGGACTAAAATTCTTATGCACTGTTGATCGATGACGTGGCAGCATATCAGTGGACCAAAAAATGCGCGTACGATACATGCAACACATGGGATTATTTTCAACCAAACCGCGTTACTGTGCAAACCGTGTCACTGTTTAAACCGCGTGGTCAAACCGTGTTACTGTTCAAGCCGAATAGTCAAACTACGTACTGTTCACGCGTACTGTTGACGTGTACTGTTGACTGATGACGTGGCGCAATCCTGAGTGTTTAAACTGTTTTTATTCCGATGGCCATAATTTACTTGATGTATCTATAAAAAGGGGGCCTCCCCCCTAATTTGATACTTCTGAATCCATTTTTGGACTCCATTTTCTGTAATTCCTTCTCCATCTTGTATTTTCTACGTATTTTAATAAATTTCCATTTTGCCCCTAGTTCAATTATGAGTGGCTAATTTTCTTTCAAGCTTGGGTTGAAGGTGAAGTCTCAACATGTGTCATGGGCTTTATTTGGTAAATTTATTTTCTCTTCCCCTCTAGTTTTTGTGGATGTTTTGACTTTTCGTTGACAAATAATAATAATCTTGTCTAGTACCGCCATGGTTTCACCGACTCCCTAGTATAAGGTTATTATTATTTGGCACGATAAGCCCTTAGCACCATATTTATTAGAGCGTGGTTCATGAGGTGTGGATTCCCCCCTTATGATTTAATTGGTATTAATAAGGAATATTTAGCCCATGATGCATGTTGATACGGATCCAGATACCCAAGTACGTCATTTCAATAGAATTCTCTTCAATTCATTCTTGTCATTTCAATTCCAATTTCAGAATTTATTCTTGCCATTTTAATTTAAGTTTTAGCATATTCCAAATCATTTCTACCACAAATCCAATCACCCATTTACAAAATTAATTCTACACATTAAAATCCACCTTCTCGTGGGATCGACACTCGTCACCATTGATCTATATTACAATAGATTTGTGCACTTGCGAGTTCAATAAAATTTGCACAACAAGTTTTTGGCGCCGTTGCCGGGGAGGTAAGTAATTTTAATTCATATAATCAATTTTTGTGAATAATTCCATTTAATTGTTTTCTTGTATTTTGTTATTAAAAAAAGGAAAAAGTGAACCTACATTTAAAGGTTAGCATTTCTTTTCTTTTTCTCTTCTTTAAAATTTTGTAATTTAATTTTCAATTTATTTTTCTTTGTAAATTTTTTTATTTATCTTATTAATTTATTTTTAGTTAATTTATTTCACGTATTTTTTTGTGTATTTTTATAGTAAGGTTGTAATAGTGCCATAAGGTTAGTATCGTAATTTCTCCCCATTCTTTATTTTTATTTGTTTTGTTCCCATCTTTATTTTTATTTTATTTGTTTTGCATGCATGGTCGTAGGTCATTATTACCTAATCTTGAACCTATAGACTTCGAACTTGAGAAAACACTTCGCACACACAAAAAAGTTAAAAATAAAATGGATTTACAAGCACCACAGGAGAGGCCATTTAAGGACTACTTTAGTCCTTTAGCCAATTTGAGCACATCATGCATAAGATACCCAAATGTAGCTGCTAGGAGTTTTGAACTAAAATCTAGTGTGCTAAATTGTCTCCCCACATTCTATGGCTTAAAAAATGAGGATCCATATAATCATATGAATGATTTTTATACTATTTGCCAAACCTTTAAATACGAGAATTTTTCAGACGATGATGTTAAACTCAGATTATTCCCATTTTCAAGGATAGAGCTCGTTCATTGTTAAATACTTTGCCTGCTAATAGCATTGCATCATGGGAACAAATGGTAACGAAATTTTTAAATAAATATTTCCCAGTGCATAAAACCAATGCTATTCGCAGGGAAATCTCGGAGTTTACCCAGAGAGATGACGAGCAGTTTTTCGAAACATGGGAGCGATTCAATGGGTTACTCTTGAAGTGTCCACATCATGGGTACGAGAAATGGCACCAATGCCAATACTTTTTGGAGGGATTATTGCCGAATGTGCAAGAATGGCTAATGGCAACAAGTGGAGGAGAGCTAATGTCAAAAAGTGCATCAGAGATTTGGGAATTCTTCCAACGACAAGCGGATAATTCCCAACAACGGAGTCGATCACTCAGGAATACTAGAAGAATTAAGAGAGTAAATGAGGTTCACATTGGCGAGTCAAGTTCAGAAATCAAAGAAGTCAAGGAGATGGTTGAAGGTCTCGCTCGACAAATAGCATCGTTATCGACTGCTAAATCAACAGAGCCACATGACCATGACTCATACTCAGATCAAGCCAATGCCATAGGTGTAATGCGAAAACCATCAAATTACAACCCATACTCCAACACATATAACCCTGGATGGAGAGACCACCCCAATTTTTCATCTTCTCAAGGATTCCAACAGAATGGACCAGCAGCTCCAGCTCCACCAATGCAACCAATTCCTCAAAATCCTCAAGCCTCTCAGCCCCCATTTAGACCATTCAATCAGAACCAGAACTACTCTCAACCCAGACCATGGGAGGATGCATTCCAAAATTTTAGGAATGTTACTAACTCCATGATTGAGCAACAGAACCGCACCATTGATGGACTACGAAACGAGTTGAGAGCAGGCTTCAAGTCTCAAGCCCAATCAGTTTCAAGCCTCGAGAAGATGGTGGGATAACTTGCTTCTTCAGTTCAGACCTTGGCAATGACTGTTGAGAAAGGTAAATTTCCAAGTCAACCAGTGCCTAACCCTAAAGGAGTGCATGAAGCAAGTACCAGTTCACTACAGCAGCATGGAGAGGTCAAAGCCGTCATGACCTTGCGAAAAGGAAAAGAAGTCGACAACAAAGTGGAGATGTCGGTGACAAAAGAAAATCAAATTTATCCTGTGAGTGTTAAGGACTCATCACCGGAGGAGAAAGAAGAAATCAACCCACGAGAATATGTTCCGAAAGCTCTATTTCCTCAGAGGTTAGTTAAAGGAAAAAACGAAAAATCCACAGGTGAGATTCTCGAAATCTTCAAACAGGTAAGTGTTAACATCTATTTACTTGATGCTATAAAGCAAGTTCCATCTTATGCTAAGTTTCTTAAAGACCTGTGTACTAAAAAGAGAAACATGCATGTTCAAAAGAAGGCATTTTTAACAGAAAACGTTAGTTCTATCCTCCAACATAAAATTCCTCTAAAATGCAAAGATCCAGGCTCCCCCACTATCTCATGTAGCATAGGGAACCACACAATTGAGAATGCTTTGTTGGATTTAGGAGCTAGTGTAAATTTGTTGCCTTATTCAGTTTTCGTGAAACTTTGACTTGGAGAATTACACCAAACTCCAGTGGTGTTATAGGTTGTAGATCGGTCCACGAAAATACCTCGTGGTATTGTAGAGGACGTGCTTATCCAGGTAGACAAGTTTTATTTTCATGTTGATTTCATTGTAATTGACACTCAACCAATACAGGATTCAAGGAAGCACATCCCCATTATTCTAGGCCGACCCTTCTTGGCAACTGCGGATGCTCACATTCAATGCAGAACTGGAAATATGCAGTTGTCCTTCGGCAACATGACTATAGAGCTGAACATCTTCAACATTGCCAAACAACCTCACAATACAGATGATGGAATTGTTGACGTGGATTTAATTGAAGCATTAGTTGATGACACTTTTATTTCAAACCTTAGTGATGATCCTTTACAAACATGTTTAACTCACTTTGGTTTGGATTTTGATATTGACAGATCGGTCGATGAGGTCAACGCTCTACTTGACTCAGCACCATCCATGGACACTAATAAATGGAAGCTAAGAGTTGAACAACTAGCACCATCAGAGAAGAAACTCATCACATCATCAGAATCACCACCGAAACTCGAGCTCAAACCATTGCCCAACACTTTGGAATATGCATTTTTTGGAGAAGAAAGTACTCTACGGTAATCATCTTATCATCCCTCAATAACGAACAAAAAGGTAAGTTGTTGGATGTTTTAAAAGAGCACAAAGGAGCATTATGATGGACCATAGCAGACATAAAAGGTATAAATCCAGTAGACTGCATGCATTACATTCACCTTGATGAAAATGCTAAATCTACTAGGGAAATGCAACGTTGGTTAAATCCTAATATGAAAAAAGTGGTTAGAACTGAAGGCCTTAAGCTATTAGATACAGGTATTATTTACCCCATTTCTGATAGTTCATGGGTCAGTCCTGTGCAAGTTGTCCCCAAAAAGTCAGGAGTCACTGTAGTTACGAATGCCGATAATGAATTGATACCCACTAGAGTGACTACAAGATGGCGTGTATGCATTGATTATAGAAAGTTGAATTCTGTCACACGTAAAGACCATTTTCCTTTACCATTTATCGATCAAATGCTTGATAGATTAGCAGGCCATGAATTTTATTGCTTTCTAGATGGCTACTCAGGATATAATCAGATTCCCATAGCACCAAACGATCAAGAGAAGACCACTTTAACTTGCCCTTTTGGCACTTTTGCATATAGGAGGATGTCATTTGGATTATGTAATGCACCTGCTACATTTCAACGATGCATGTTGAGCATTTTTTCTGATATGGTTGAAAGATTCCTTGAAGTCTTTATGGATGATTTTTCTGTCTTTGGTGACTCGTTTGATCAATGTTTACATCATCTAACACTAGTTCTGCAGAGATATATCGAAAAGAACTTGGTCTTAAATTGGGAGAAGTGTCATTTTATGGTAAAACAAGGTATTGTTCTCGGTCACATCATTTCGAGTAAAGGTATTGAGGTTGACAAAGCCAAGGTGGATCTCATTTCTAATCTTCCTCCACCCAAAACAGTCAGAGAAGTAAGATCTTTCCTTGGGCATGCTGGTTTTTATAGACGTTTCATTAAAGATTTTAGCAAAGTTTCTAGACCCTTATGCAATCTACTTGCTAAGGATGTACCTTTTGTCTTTAATGATTCATGTCTTGTGGCTTTTGAAAAACTAAAGCAATTGTTGACATCATCACCCATCATTCAGCCCCCAAACTGGAGCTTACCATTCGAGCTCATGTGTGATGCATCTGATTATGCAATAGGAGCAGTATTAGGACAAAGAGTTGATCGAATTCCCCATGTTATTTATTATGCTAGTATGACATTGAATAATGCACAATTGAACTATTCAACTACTGAAAAAGAAATGCTAGCAGTAGTGTTTGCATTGGAAAAATTTCGATCTTATCTCATTGGTTGTAAAATAATTATGTTCACAGATCATGCTGCTCTTAAATATCTTCTCACAAAGAAAGATGCAAAAGCTAGACTAATTCGTTGGGTGTTACTTTTGCAGGAATTTGACTTGGAATTCAAAGATAAGAAAGACACAGAAAATGTTGTGGCAGACCATCTCTCTCGTCTCCATTTTGACACAATTACAGAGCCATTAACATTGAATGAGTCATTTCCAGATGAACAATTAATGAGTGTGGAAGTATTACCTTGGTATGCTGATATCGTTAATTATCTTGTTACAGGTCAACTTCTAGAGCATTGGACCAAGCAAGACAAGGCTAAATTCTTTGCAGAAATAAAGAATTTCTTTTGGGATGACCCGTATTTGTTCAAGTATTGTGCAGACCAAATTGTTAGAAGATGTGTCCCAGAAAGTGAAATTCAGAATATTCTTTCATTCTGCCATGAACAAGCTTGTGGAGGCCATTTTAGTGCTAAGAAAACAGCTACAAAAGTTTTACAATGTGGTTTCTATTGGCCAACTATATTTCGAGACGCTTACACTTTCTGTTCTTCATGTGATAGGTGTCAACGAATGAGGAGCATTACGCGAAGGAATATGATGCCACTAAATCCAATTTTAGTGGTTGAGATTTTTGACGTATGGGGTATTGACTTCATGGGACCCTTTCCCTCTTCTTTTGGCCATCAAATTATATTGGTTGCTGTTGACTATGTATCAAAATGGGTAGAAGCAATTGCATATAGAACCAATGATTACAAGGTGGTGATAGGATTTTTGAAAAGCAATATTGTTTCACGCTTTGGATTCCCTCGAGCGATAATTGGTGATGGTGGTGCCCATTTTTGTAATAAAGCATTGAAAGCACTTTTGACAAACTATTCAATCACTCACAAAGCGGCGACCCCATATCATCCGCAAACTAGTGGCCAAGTTGAGATCTCCAATCGAGAAATAAAGCACATATTAGAAAAGACGGTGAGGCCGGACAGAAAAGATTGGTCATTAAGACTTGATGATGCATTATGGGCATATAGAACGGCTTTCAAGACCCCGATTGAGATGTCACCCTACAGGCTAGTGTATGGAAAAGCTTGCCACCTACCTGTAGAACTCGAGCATCGTGCATATTGGGCCATCAAGAAATTCAACTTTGACATGCAGCAAGCCAGCTCAGAAAGAAGATTACAACTGGCAGAACTTGAAGAAATTCGCAATGATGCATACGAAAATGCCAAGATTTACAAGCAGTGAATGAAAGTCTTTCACGACAAGCAAATTATGAGAAAATCTTTCACTCCAAGTCAGAAAGTGCTTTTATTCAATTCTCGCTTGCATCTATTCCCTGGTAAGTTACGCTCTCGATGGTATGGCCCATTTATTGTACATACTGTTTTTCCACATGGGGCAATTGAAATTAAGGAACCAAAGAACGGTGTCACGTTTAAAGTTAATGGTCAAAGATTAAAGCCATATCTAGAGTACCAACCACATAGAGAAGACACTGAAATAAATTTGAGTGACCCACCAGATTTGAACTGATTTTTTTTCTTTTCGGTGGTTTGATTTTTCTTTCTTTCTTTTTATTATTCTTTTGCTAATTGAAATTATTTTTGCATAAGTGTGTTTATCATTAAGTTTTCTCTTATCATTGTTAATCATGAGTACCATACTTAGACCGTTCCTCATGAACATTCTTAAACCACTTCAACGTGTCAAAACTCATCTTAAAAGACAGATTCAATTTTGTAAAACACATCGTATTTGGGCTCTGCAACCACCAGAGTTAGTATCCTATGTTGAGGGTTTAGAAAGCCAACTCAGAGACATTGAGAGAAGTGTTTACGACATCCAGTTGGAGCTTGAGGTAAATTCAATAAGAGGACGATTTTAATTTTCTTTGTGTGTTTTAATTTGTTTTTCTGTTTGTGTGCTTTAGTTTGTTACCCCGGTGAAGTGGCGGATAACGGTACTCCGTGACAATCAAGTCGGTTACATCAGTTTCCCATAATAACTGATATTCTGAGGCGAAGGTATGGACAGAACCGAGATTCTAGCGAAGCTTCACAAGCGTTTACCTTCACTTCCTCAGAATGCCCTCCTTACGATCTATAACGCCCGGTCCGAACGCATGTGATTGCTCATGAGGAATAACATACCTACTGACATCCGTTGGTTAATCGAGGCGAAAGTACGATTGACAGGTGAGTTACCTCCAAAATTTATTGCATACATGCCTGGTTGTGGTAAAGGAAATTATGCAAGAAAACGACGAGCTCGAAGAATTTCTGTTGCTTGTCATAAGTGTGCCAGAATGAGTTGCGATAAAAACCCATGTTCTTTAGGAATAATGTCTGATAACAGGGAAGATAAGATTCAATTCATTTGGGATGGCTTGAATAAGGAGTCATTGGATGATATCCTTCTGTCTCTTGAAACGCATCCCAGTGGATATGTGCAAAGAGCGATTCTCCAGTTATGGCCATTATTCTAGAAAGAGCATGCACGATATAGTCTAAGGAATTTGACTATAAACGACCCTGTTTGCCAGTTTATAAGAAAACTGGATGGGAAGCCCATTCTCGACCCATAGAGCGCGTTCAAGCCGTTTCTGGACGTAAAACCAGAGGAAGATGTGAGCCACAATCGCAACTACCTGTAAATATCCTTTTATTTTACTGTTATTTTATTTCATTTCACTGTTGTTTTATTGTTTGCATTATTGTCTTTAATAATTTTATTACTGTTTGTTTTTTCCTTTTTACTATTTTCTTTTTTACTCTCGAGCCATGTGCTTTACGCGTTATTTGACACTGACATGCCACCTCATACACAGTTGTAATCCACTGTCACCAAGATTCTTAAATTTGACTTTTTGTTAAGCACTCAAAAATTATTTTTGAGAAATATTCCAATGGCAGCTACTCCCAATAGACAATTCAAGAACATTTGTGTGCTTTCTGGATTTACCTATGGCAAACATAAAGAGTTCGTTGATGCAGCCATAGATCTTAGTCGAAGAATAGCAGAGAAAAAATTACACTTGGTGTATGGAGGAGGTAACCGAGGGTTATCAAAATTGGTCTCAGAAGCTGCTTTTGTTAGAGGAAGCCAAGTGTTAGGCATCATCCCAAGAGTCCTAAAACCTTTGGGCAGTTTGTCTGACTCACCGACTGGAGAAGAGTTAGTCGTCTCAGGTATGCAAAAACGAATAACTGAAATGCTTAATCATGCTGATGCTTTTATTTTCCTTCCAGGAGATCTTGCAACACTAGAGGCACTTATCACACTAGCATCTTGGGCCCATCTGCACATTCACCAGAAACCCATCGGTTTGTTAAATGTTAATAATTTTTATGATGGCTTCATCGCATTTCTTAACCATGCAATAAAAAATTATTTCGTTCTTTCCAATGCAAAAAAGCTTTTTATTTGTGCTTACACTGCTAATGAGCTACTTGATATGTTACAAGCTTAGAAACCGAAGCCAGACCCCTGGAGCTTTGTGTTGGAGAGTCCAAATGACGACGGTAACAGTAGCCGCAGTAAGAAGTACAAATTAGATTTAACTCTCTGCCTGTGAATTTTTTCTTCTGTGTTGCACCACTCAGGTGATGTCTTCTAAACTCTACTTCTTTCCTTTAAAACATTGAGGACAATGTTTCGTTCTGGTTGGGGGGAGGGAATAGTCGACAATTGTGGAATATTGGTTAAGGTTTTACTAATTTTTTGTTGTAGAAACTAATTGTTGCTAACTTTTTGTGTTGAAGATGGCTGAATATGGAGTGTAGTGACTCTAGAAACGTATCTTCATCAATTGAAAAAAAAATAACAAAAAATTAAAAAAAAATCAGATATTTTCTTTTTCTTTATTATGTTTTGATGTTCATTTTTCTTCTTCTTTTTAATTTCTCCTTTATAAATATACATTTTCAATTTTTTTTTTAGTCGAAGATGGCTGAATATGAAGTGTAGTGCCTCTAGCATTAGGATGGACCATAGCAGACATTAAAGGTATAAACCCAATAGACTGCATGCATTACATTCACCTTGATGAAAATGCTAAATCTACTAGGGAAATGCAACGTCGGTTAAATCCTAATATAAAAGAAGTTGTTAGATCATAAGTTCTTAAGCTATTAGACGCAGGTATCATTTACCCAATTTCTGATAGTTCATGGGTCAATCCTGTGCAAGTTGTCCCTAAAAAATCAGGAGTCACAGTAGTTACCAATGCTGATAATGAATTGATACCAACTAGAGTGACTACAGGATGGCGTGTATGCATTGATTATAGAAAGTTGAATTTTGTCACACGTAAAGACCATTTTCCTTTACCATTTATTGATCAAATGATTAATAGATTAGCAGGCCATGAATTTTATTGCTTTCTAGATGGCTACTCAGGATATAATCAGATTCTCATAGAACCAAAAGATCAATAGAAAACTACTTTCACTTGCCCTTTTAGAACATTTGCATATAGGAGAATGCCATTTGGATTATGTAATGCACCTGCTACATTTCAGCGATGCATGTTAAGCATTTTTTCTGATATGATTGAACGATTCCTTGAAGTCTTTATGGATGACTTTTCTGTCTTTGGTGATTCATTTGATCAATGTTTACGTCATCTAACATTAGTTCTACAGAGATGTATCGAGAAGAACTTAGTCTTAAATTGGGAGAAGTGTCATTTTATAGTAAAACAAGGTATTGAGGTTGACAAAGCCAAGGTGGATCTCATTTCTAATCTTCCTCCACCCAAAACAGTCAGAGAAGTAAGATCTTTCCTTGGGCATGCTGGTTTCTATAGACGTTTCATTAAAGATTTTAGCAAAGTTTCTAGACTCTTATGCAATTTACTTGCTAAGGATGTACCTTTTATCTTTAATGATTCATGTCTTATGGCGTTTGAAAAATTAAAGCAGTTGTTGACATCATCACCCATCATTCAGCCCCCAAACTGGAGCTTACCATTGGAACTCATGTGTGATGCATCTGATTATGCAGTAAGAGCAGTATTAGCACAAAGAATTGATCGAATTCCCCATGTTATTTATTATGCTAGTATGACATTGAATGATGCACAGTTGAACTATTCAACTACTGAAAAAGAAATGCTATCAGTAGTGTTTGCATTAGAAAAATTTTGATCTTATCTCATTGGCTGTAAAATAATTGTGTTCATAGATCATGCTGCTCTTAAATATCTTCTCACGAAAAAAGGTGCAAAAGCTAGACTAATTCGTTAGGTGTTACTTTTGCAGGAATTCGACTTGGAATTTAAAGATAAGAAAGGCACAAAGAATGTTGTAGCAAACCATCTCTCTCGTCTTCATTTTGACACAATTTCTGAACCTTTAACATTGAATGAGTCATTTCCATATGAACAATTAATGAGTGTGGAAGTATTACCTTGGTATGCTGATATAGTTAATTATTTTGTTACAGGTCAACTTCCAGAGCATTGGACCAAGCAAGACAAGGCTAAATTCTTTGCAGAAATAAAGAATTTCTTTTGAGATGACCCTTATTTGTTCAAGTACTGTGCAGACCAAATTGTTAGACGATGTGTCCCAGAAAGTGAAATTCAGAATATCCTTTCATTCTGCCATGAACAAGCTTGTGGATGCCATTTCAGTGCTAAGAAAATAGCAACTAAAGTTTTACAATGTGGTTTTTATTGGCCAGCTATATTTCGAGATGCTTACACTTTTTGTTCTTCATGTGATAGGTGTCAACGAATGGGAAGCATTACATGAAGGAACATGATGCCACTAAATCCAATTTTAGTGGTTGAGATTTTTGACGTATGGGGTATCAACTTCATGGGACCCTTTCCCCCTTCTTTTGGCCATCAATACATATTGGTTGCTGTTGACTATGTATCGAAATGGGTAGAAGCAATTCCATGTAGAACCAATGATCATAAGGTGGTGATAGGGTTTTTGAAAAACAACATTGTTTCACACTTTGGATTCCCTCGAGCAATAATCAGTGATGGTGGTGCCCACTTTTGTAACAAAGCATTCAAAGCTCTTTTGACAAAGTATTCAATCACTCACAAAGTGGTGACCCCATATCATCCGGAAACCAGTGGCCAAGTTGAGATCTCCAATCGAGAAATAAAGCACATATTAGAAAATACGGTGAGGCCAGACAGAAAAGATTGGTCATTAAGACTTGATGATGCATTATGGGCATATAGAACGGGATGTCACCCTACAGGCTAGTGTATGGAAAAGCTTGCCACCTACATGTGGAACTCGAGCATCGTGCATATTGGGCCATCGAGAAATTCAACTTTGACATGCAGCAAGCTAGCTCAGAAAGAAGATTACAGCTGGCAAAACTTGAAGAAATTCGCAATGATGGATACGAAAATGCCAAGATTTACAAGCAACGAATGAAAGTCTTCCATGACAAGCAAATTATGAGAAAATTGTTCACTCCAGGTCAGAAAGTGTTTTTATTCAATTCTCGCTTGCACCTATTCCCAGGTAAGTTACGCTCTCGTTGGTCTGGCCTCTTTATTGTTCACACTGTTTTTCCACATGGGGCAATTGAAATTAAGGACCCAAAGAACGGTGTCACATTTAAAGTTAATGGTCAAAGATTAAAGCCATATATAGAGTACCAACCACATGGAGAGGACATTGAAATAAATTTGAGTGACGCACCATATTTGAATTGATATTTTTTTCTTTTCGGTGATTTGATTTTTCTTTCTTTCTTTTTATTATTCTTTTGCTAATTAAAATTATTTTTCCATAAGTGTGTTTGTTTTACCATTAAGTTTTCTCTTATCATTGTTAATCATGAGTACCATACTTAGATCGTTCCTCCTGAACATTCTTAAACTACTTCAACGTGTCAAAACTCATCTCAAAAGGCAGATTCAATTTGTAAAACCCATCATATTTGGGCTCTGCAACCACCAGAGTTAGTATCCTATGTTGAGGGTTTAGAAAGCCAACTCAGAGACATTGAGAGAAGTGTTTACGACATCCAGTTGGAGCTTGAGGTAAATTTAATAAGAGGAAGATTTTAATTTTCTTTGTATTTTTTAATTTGTTTTTCTGTTTGTGTGCTTTAGTTTGTTACCCCGGTGAAGTGGCGGATAACGATACTCCGTGACAATCAAGTCAGTTACTTCAGTTTCCCATAATAACTGATATTTTGAGGCGAAGGTATGGACAGAAACGAGATTCTAGCGAAGCTTCACAAGCGATTCCCTTCACTTCCTCAGAATGCCCTCCTTACAATCTATAAAGCTCGATCTGAACGCATGCGATTGCTGATGAGGAATAACATACCTACTGACATCCGTTGGTTAATCGAGGCGAAAGCACGATTGGCAGGTGAGTTACCTCCAAAATTTATTACATACATGCCTGGTTGTGGTAAAGGAAATTATGCAAGAAAACGACGAGTTCGAAGAATTTCTGTTGCTTGTCATAAGTGTGCCAGAATGAGTTGCGATAAAAAACCATGTTCTTTAAGAATGGTGTTTGATAACAGGGAATATAAGATTCAATTCATTAAGGATGACTTGAATAAGGAGTCATTGGATGATATCCTTTTGTCTCTTGAAACGCATCCCAGTGGATATGTGCAAGGAGAGATTCTTCAGTTATGGCCATTATTCCAGAAAGAACATGCACGATATAGTCTCGGGAATCTGACTATAAACAATCATGTTTGCCAGTTTATAAGAAAACTAGATGAGAAGCCTATCCTCGACTCATATAGGGCGTTCAAGCCGTTTCTGGACGTAAAACCAGAGGAATATGTGAGCCACAGTCGCAACTACTTGTACATATCCTTTTACTTCACTGTTATTTTATTTCACTGTTATTTTATCTTTTGTATTATTGTCTTTAATAATTTTATTTTATCATTATTTCTTTTTCTTTTTATTGTTTCCTTTTTGACTTGTGAGCCATGTGCTTTACGCGTTATTTGACACTGACATGCCACCTCATACACAGTTGTGATCCACTGTCACCAAGATTATTAAATATGACTTTTTGTTAAGCACTCACAAATTGTTTTGGAAAAATATTCCAATGGCAGCTACTCCCAATAGACAATTCAAGAACATTTGTGTGCTTTCTGGATTTACCTATGGCAAACATAAAGAGTTCGTTGATGCAGCCATAGATCTTGGTCGAAGCATAGCAGAGAGAAAATTACACTTGGTGTATGGAGGAGGTAACCGAGGGTTATCAAAATTGGTCTCAAAAGCTACTTTTGACAGAGGAAGCCAACTGTTAGGCATCATTCCAAGAGCCCTAAAACCTTTGGGTAGTTTGTCTAACTCATCGACTGGAGAAGAGTTAGTCATCTCAGGTATGCAACAAAGAATAACTGAAATGCTTAATCATGCCGATGCTTTTATTTTCCTTCCAGGAGATCTTGCAACACTAGAGGCACTTATCACGCTAGCATCTTGGGCCCATCTGCACATTCACCAGAAACCCATCGGTTTATTAAATGTCAATAATTTTTATGATGGCTTCATCGCATTTCTTAACCATGCAATAAAAAACTACTTCATTCCTTCTAGTGTGAAAAAACTTTTTATTTGTGCTCACACTGCTAATGAGCTACTTGATATGTTATAAGCTTATAAACCGGAGCTAGACCCCTGGACCTTTGTGTTGGAGCGTCCAAATAATGACGGTAACAGTAGCCGCAGTAAGAAGTACAAATTAGATTTAACTCTCCGCCTGTAAATATTTTTTTCTGTGTTGCACCACTCAGGTGATGTCTTCTAAACTCTACTTCTTTCCTTTACAACATTGAGGTCAATGTTTTGTTCTGGTTGGGGGGAGGGAATAGTCGACAATTGTGGAATCTTGGTTAAGTTTTTACTAATTTTTTGTTGTACAAACTAACTATTGCTAAATTTTTGTTGAAGATGGCTGAATATGGAGTGTAGTGACTCTAGAAACGCATCTTCATCGTTTGAAAAAAAATTAAAAAAAATTCAGACATTTTCTTTTTCTTTATTATGTTTTGATGTTCATTTTTCTTCTTCTTTTTAATTTTTCCTTTATAAATATACATTTTTAAATTTTCTTTTAGTCGAAGATGGCTGAATATGAAGTGTAGTGCCTCTAGAAACGCATCTTCTTAAGTTAAAAAAAAAACATTTTCGTTTTCTATCATTTTCTAATTAGTTTTTCTGCATCATTTTCACATTTCTGCATGTATATTTTCCTTTCATGTTTAGAATAGGTTGGGGGGTAGGATGTTGTTTAAAAAAAAAAAATTTGTGTGATTTGTTTTAACATGGGATGACATGATTAATTTCAAATTTTGGTCTTAAGTGATGTTACACTATGTTTGCTACTCTACATGTTGATGTCAGAGACAAATATGAGTTGCTTGAAGGAATGAACATGTCATAATAAGTACCAAGTGAGTTTTTGAGCCTATCATTTTTCTTGGAGAGTAACCCTTTTGCCCATTCTTTATACAACTTAACAGTTTTTTATTGTATACACGATCTCTAGATTTCTTTTGAGTTAACCATTAAAAAAAATTTTAAAAAAAAAAGAAAAAAAAGAAGAAAAAAATGTGTGTTGCTACATTTGGAGGCCTATCTAACTAGTAGATATGGAAGGTTATTTAGAGCCCTAAAAGACTATGGAAATGCCATCTTTGATCCGTTTGAGCCTTTCTAGCCATCTCTTTTATCAAATATCCATAGTTAACCCTTTTGAGCTTTAAAAAAAAAATTCTTTGTTAAATTTATCATCTTGACCCACTCCGATTTGGAGTATTAGCCAATATCTTACAAGTTCCATCACCTATTTATGTTTGAGAAAAATGTAAATAAATATTTTGAAGTTATGCTAAAAAAAATTGTTGTTTGAAAAAAAAAGAAAAAAACAATAATAGGTGAAATCCACCTTGTAACTTCCAAAAAAAAAATTCCTCTGCATTTTTCTCAAACATATACTTTGTTTTCCTTATTTCCCTTCTTTGTTAACCATGTCCTTAACCTACGTTACGTTCTAATAAAAGTCCTTCTTGATTTTAGGGAACTATAGTCTGAAGTAGAAGCTAGTTATATGAGTTAAAAAGATGTAGTTATGCATAAAAAAAAAGATAAATAAATTGGGTTGACTAGCATTTTTATTTGACTTGAGATCGTATTATTTCTAAGCTGAGGGCATATTTCTTTCATCTTGGTAAGAGCATGTGATATAATTTTTTTTATTATTTTCTCTCAATTACCATTCATTGGAGTGACTATTTTTATTGGGTTTAATTTCTTTGTCAGAGTGTCACTACTTCCAGTGAGATTTTGGGGTTTAACATGTCATTCTTGAAGGTAGCTATGACAAAGTCTACTAGGCTGATTAATGTGGATGGTTGATGTGGGTGTGATGTTTCTTTAGACTTGAGATAATGCTTATACTTTTATTTGATTGTTATCATTAGTCTGATTAAATAAACACGAGTGTTTAAAAAAATCATTTTGGATTTCAATTTTGCTTTCGCTTTATTTGCTAGGGACTAGCAATACGCTGGTTGGAGGGTGTGTTGAGTGTTAGAAAATACATATTTATAAAGGAGAAAATCATCATTTTATATTTCACGTCTTACTAACAACTCTTACTTTTATGTATTTAAGCTTCTTATAATTTAATTATGTGTGTTTTATTTTAATTAAATATTTTATGTATTTTAGGGGCATCATGGTCATTTCACAATAAACGAGAGATCAGACGGCAAAACGGACATCACTTTTGAACTCAGGACGATAAAAAACCTTAGGAGGAGCATAAAATGAAAAATGACACTGTTCACATGTACAGTACTATTCACGTGTACGGTACTGTCTACGTTACTATTCACGACATTATTCACATAAACGGATCGATGACGTGGCATTGACCGATGATGTGGTATTGACTGATGAGGTGTCACGATCCTGTTGGACTAAAATTCTTATGTATTATTGATGGTGATGTGGCAGCATATCAGTGAACCAACAATCTCACGTACGGTACACGCATCACACAGGATTATTTTCAAGCAAACCACGTCACTGTTCAACCCGGGTCAAACCGTGTTACTGTTCATCCGCGTGGTCAAACCGCGTACTGTTGACTGATGACGTGGCGCAATCCTGAGCGTCCAAACTGTTTTTAATCCGATGGCCATGATTTACTCCATGTATCTATAAAAAAAGGGCCTCTCCCCTAATTTGATAGCTCTGAATCCATTTTTGGGATCCATTTTCTGTAATTCATTCTCCATCTTGTATTTTCTACGTATTTTAATAAATTCTCATTTTGTCCCTAATTCAATTATGAGTAGTTAATTTTCTTTCAAGCTTGGGTTGAAGGTGAAGTCTCAACATGTGTCATGGGCTTTATTTGGTAAATTTACTTTCTCTTCCCCTCTAATTTTTGTGGATGTTTTGACTTCTCGTCGACAAATAATACTAATCTTGTCTAGTACCGCCTTGGTTTCACCGGCCCTCTAGTACAAGGTTATTATTATTTGGTACGATAAGCCCTTAGCACCATATTGATTAGAGCGGGGTTCATGAGGTGTGGATTCCCCCCTCATGATTTAATTGGCATTAATAAGGATTATTTAGCCCATGATGCATGTTGATACGGATCCAGATACCCAAGTACGTCATCTCAATAGATTTCTCTCCAATTTATTCTCGTCATTTCAATTCCAATTTTAGAATTTATTCTCGCCACTTCAATTCCAATTTTAGGATAATCCAAATCATTTTCACCACAAATCCAACCACCCATTTACAAAATTAATTCTACACACAATTAAAATCCACCTCCTCGTGGGATCGACACTCGTCACCATTAGTCTTTTCTACAATAGATTTGTGCGCTTGCGAGTTCAATAAAATTTGCACAATACTTACAACCCGTCAACATTCAAGAAGAGCAGAATGAACATGCTAACTAGAGACAACCAGGCAACAACATTATTTATATGGCTGATGACAGGGACAAAGCTATTAGAGATTATGTTGTGTTAACTCCTCAAGTTGTACACCCTAGGATAATTAGACCTAAAGTGGAAGCCACAACCTTGAACTGAAGTCAGTAATGTTTCAGATGTTGCAAACAGTGGGTCAATTCAATGGATTATCAAATGAAGATCCTCACCTTTATCTTAAGTTGTTCTTGGAAGTGAGTGATGCTTTCAAGATTGCTGAAGCAACCCAAGATGCTTTAAGACTAAGGCTTTTTCCTTACTCCTTATGAGATCGAGCAAGAGCATGGTTAAATTGTTACCATCTGATTCCATCACTACATGGAATGAGTTGGCTGATAAATTCTTAATGAAATATTTTCCACCGACAAAAAATGCAAAATTTCGGAATGAGATTACTTCTTTTCATCAACTTGAAGATAAGAGTTTGTATGAGGCTTGGGAAAGATTCAAAGAACTGCTCAGAAGGTGTCCTCACTATGGCATTCCTTGTTGCATACAATTGGAAACTTTCTATAATGCGTTGAATCCTAGTACAAGATTGATGGTGGATGCTTCAGCAAATGGAGCTTTGTTATCCAAATCTTATACTGAAGCTTATAAAATTCTGGAGAGAATTGCCAACAATAATTATCAGTGGTCATAACCAATAGCAAGAGGAGCAGTAGGGGTACATAACATTGATGCAATTACAACTTTATCAGTACAAGTAACCTCATTGACTAACATAGTAAAAGCTATGACATCTGCTCCAGCCGGCAGTAAAGCGAGTTGCTGAACTTTCTTGCATATATTGTGGTGAAGAACATGATTTTGATAACTGTCCTGGAAATCCAACATCAGTAAACTATGTGGGTAATTTCAACCAACAGCCTTAAAACAACTCATATTCAAATACTTACAACCCTGGATGGAAGCAACACCCATATTTTTCATGGAGCAGTCAGAATCGAAATGCTCCAGCATTGAATGGACAAAATAGGAACACTCAACCACCTGGTTTTCATCAGCAGAGTTAAGGGCAAAAACATATAAATCAGGATCCAATCACTTCACTGGAAGCACTGATTAAGGAATACATTGCAAAGAATGAAGCAATTGTGCAGAGTCAAGATGTATCCTTGAGGAACCTAGAGAACCAAATAGGACAACTTTCCATAACAATGAGTAGCAGAACTCAAGGAAGCTTACCTAGCAACACAAAAGATCCAAGAATAGAGGGCAAAGAACACTGCAAAGTAATTAACTTAAGATCTTAAAAGAATGTTGACATCCCTGTTGATGTTACTAAAAAAGGGCTAGAACTTAATTCCTTACCAAAATCACCTCAAGATGGAAGCATGTTACAACAACCCAGCCATCAAGATACTGGTGACAAAGACCAAGCTGCAGCAACTATGGAAGGAACTCAAATAGTACATGCTGAAAAAGAAGTTGCAACACCAGTAGCCACAACCTACAACAAACCAAACAAGTAGAGTTTGGCACCTCTTGAAGCTACCCAGCAGTTTAGGCATCCACCCCTTTCCCACAGAGATTCCAGAAGCAAAAACAAGACAAGCAATTCAACAAATTCCTGAAAGTGCTGAAACAACTACACATCAACATACCTTTTGTGGAAGCTTTGAAGCAAATGCCTAATTATGTGAAATTTCTAAAAGACATCTTAGCACGAAAGAGAAGGCTAGGAGAATTTGAAACTGTTGCTTTAACACAGGAAAGCAATCATATGCTCCAAAGTAAGATTCCTACAAAATTGAAGGATCGAGGAAGTTTTACAATACCATGTTCCATTAGAACTAGGTACACTGGCAGAGCACTTTGTGACTTGGGAGCCAGTATTAATATGATGTCATTGTCTGTATTTAAGCAGTTGGGAGTAGGGGAATGCAGGCCAACCATAGTCACTCTACAATTAGCTGACATATCTCATGCATATCCTGAAGGAAAAATTAAGGATGTACTAGTGAAGGTTGACAAATTCATCTTCCTAGTAGACTTCATTGTACTAGACTTTGAGGCTGATAAAGAGGTACTCATTATACTTGGAAAGACATTTCTTAGCAACAAGGAAAACTCTGATAGATGTGCAGAAAGGAGAGCTCACCATGAGAGTGAATGATCAGCAAGTCACATTTAATGTATTATAGGCTATGAAGAACCCTGATGAGTTAGAAGATTGTAATTTCCTAAATGTTGTGGATTTTTTTGTAGCAGATAGAATTGACATATGGTGCAGTAATGAGATCAACAAAGTTACCACCTTTGAAGGCTTTGAAGAAGAAGATGTTGTAGCAAACCAGATAGATTGGATGGAAGGAAGCAATCTGATAGATATAACATATTTATTGAGCATCTAAATCTTTTAGATAGGAAAGTAAAAACAACTTTACTATCTATTGAATTACCTCCTAGTCTTGAATTAAAATTGTTACCCTCACATTTGAAATATATTTATCTTGGTCAAAGTAACACACTCTCTATAATCATTTCCTCTACTTTGGATACAGGTAAAGAACAGAATCTAGTAGATGTGGTTGGGAGATACAGAAGAGCAATTGGATGGACCATGGCAGACATCAAAGGGATAAGCCCATCAATATGCATGCATAAAATTCTGTTAGAAGACTGCTACAATAATTCAGTGGAGCAACAGAGAATGTTAAACTCTATTATGAAAGAAGTGGTAAAAAAGGAAATCATCAAATGGTTGGATGCTAGAATCATATATCCAATATCAGACAATTTGTGGTTGAACCTAGTCCAATGTGTTCCAAAGAAGGGAGAAATAACAGTGATAGCAAATGAGAATGATGAACTTATTCTTACAAGGACAGTGACTGAATAGAGAGTATGTATGGATTATAGGAAGCTCAACAAAGCCACAAGGAATGATCACTTCCCACTCCCATTCATAGATCAGATGTTGGACAGACTTGCTGGAAAACAGTACTATTGTTTCCTAAATGGGTATTCATGCTACAACCAAATTGCTATAGCTCCAGAGGATCAAGAAAAGACTACATTTACCTGTCCTTATGGAACCTTTGTCTTCAGAAGAATGCCCTTTGGTTTGTACAATGCTCCAATAACTTTTCAGAGATGTATGATGTCTATTTTTTCTGATATGGTAGAGAAAACTTTAGAAGTTTTCATGGATGACTTCTCAATTTTTGGAGAGATATTTAATTATTATTTATACAACTTGGAAAAAGTTCTTAAAAGATGTGAGATGACTAACTTAGTTCTCAATTGGGAAAAGTGTCATTTCATGGTGCAAGAAGGCATAGTGTTGGGTCATAAGGTGTCCAAGAATGGCATTGTGGTAGACAAAGCTAAGATAGAAGTAATAAATAAACTGCCACCTCTCACTTCAATAAAGGGTATTAGGAGTTTTTTGGGTCATGCTAGATTTTACAGAATATTCATTAAGGATTTTTCCAAGGTAGCTAAACCATTATTTTCATTGCTGGAACATGACAAGCCTTTTCACTTTGACAAAGATTTTCTTCAAGCCTTTGGAGAATTAAAGAAAGCTCTGATCACTGAACCAATGGTTACATCACTAGATTGGACTCTACCATTTGAACTGATGTGTGATGCAGTGACCATTCTGTTGGAGCAGTATTAGGGCAGAGAAATGATAAGGTTTTTCACTCCATATACTATGCAAGCAAAACTCTTACTCAAACTCAAATTAAGTACACCACTACAGAAAAAGAGTTGCTTGCAGTAGTATTTGCTTTTGATAAATTCAGAGCTTACTTGGTGGGTACTAAAGTGACCGTATACACAAACCATGCAGCCATTAAGTACTTAATTTCAAAGAATAATGCCAAACCAAGATTAATCAGATGGATCTTATTGCTTTAGGAGTTTGATTTGGAAATTAAAGATAGAAAGGGGACTGAGATTCAAGTAGCAGTCCACCTGTCGAGGCTGGAAGCAGACACAAGTACATTGAGAAGAAAGGACATCACTGAAACTTTTCCTGATGAACAGATGTTGGTAGTACAACAAGCATAAATGCTGCAGCAATCAGGATCTCCATGGTATGCAGATTTTGCTAACTACTTAGTAAGTGGGTTGCTACCACCTGAGTTGAAGTTTCTGGAGAAAAATAAATTTCTTCATGATGCTAGAAGCTACCAGTGGGATGACCCATATTTATATAAGTTACGCTCAAATAAAGTAATATATAGATGTGCTTCAGAGGGAGAAATTCCCCCACATACTAGAGTCATGTCATGCTGCAGCATATAGAGGACATTTTGGTGGTCACAGAATAGCTGCTAAAGTTCTGCAATCAGGTTATTACTAGCCTTCTATTTTTAAAGATGCTTATGAATTTGTTAAATGTTGTGACAAGTGTCAAAGGACAGTGAACATAACTAAAAGACATGAAATGTCATTGACAAACATTCTGGAAGTGGAAGTTTTTTATGTATGGGGAATCGATTTCATGGGACCTTTTCCATCATCCTTTGGGAACTTATATATCCTGGTTGTTGTGTATTATGTCTCTAAGTAGGTAGAAGCTCCAACATTACCTACCAATGATGCTAAAACAGTGGTGAACTTTCTTCAGAAAAATATTTTTTCTAGGTTTGGCACTCCTAGAGCAATTATTAGTGATAAGGGGACTCATTTTTGCTACAAAGTATTTGCTGCAGCTACGGTAAAATATGGAGTCAGGCATAAAGTAGCAACAACATATCACCCACAATCTAATGGTCAGGCAGAAATGTCCAATAGAGAAATTAAGAAAATCTTAGAAAAAGTGGTGAACCCATCAATGAAGGATTGGTCCTTGCGGTTACATGACTCCCTATGGGCCTACAGAACAACATACAAAACACTACTTGGCATGTCTCCCTACCGAATTGTTTATGGGAAGGCTTGTCACTTGCCACTTGAGGTAGAGCATAAAGCACACTGGGCACTGAAGCAATTAAATTGGGATATACATGTTGCAGTAGAGCAAAGAAAGCTTCAACTCTGTGAGCTTGATGAATTACGGCTGTTCTCATATGAAAATGCAAGAATCTATAAAGAGAGGACAAAACACTGGCACGAAAACAGGAAATTCAGCCCTGGTCAACTAATGCTGCTCCATAATATAATACTAAGATTATTTCTAGGAAAACTCAAATCTCGATGGTCTGGACCTTTTAAGCTACTCAGAATTTATCTTCATGGGGCTATTGATCTTCTAGATGAACAAACGGATCAAGAATTTAAAGTTAATGGACACAGGGTTAAGCATTACATACACCCAGCGGCAAATTGTTCAAAGGAGGTCTTACTCCTTAAAGAACCAAGCTATTGAGCAGTGAAATAAGGTCAGACTGAAGGACCTTAAATCAAGCGTTCAATAGGAGGCAACACATTATGGAGGCAGCCACTTCAAACCGAGCTTGATCCTCTCTGTTTTTTTTAAGACTCTTTCTTTTAGTTTATTTTAATTTTGTTAGCCACTTCTGACTATTTATTTTTATTCTTTCGCATTATTAAACTTTTTACTTTTGTTATCATTCTATATCTTTATTTTTAATTTTTTAGAATTGGTTTTAGATTTTAAGGGAAGTATGTGTGACAAATGAATTCCTTATTGACAATTAGGGTTGTATTGTGACAGAGTACAGAGGCAAGCCACGTGTCAAACGCTATTGGAGTATAGTATGTAACCGTTGCTAGAGCAAATAATTGGGTGCTGCAGCAACCAATATTACCGTTACAGTAACTTAAAAATTGGAGCCTCTCACTTACCGTTGGAGATAAATCATGACAGATGGATGCATGGATTTGGATAGAAATTGAGGAAGAAAAAATCTCTGCAATTAATGTATTAATTTCTCTTGCCTATTTTTATGGGATATACTCATTATATTCAAAATATTTTCTTCCCTAATTTATCTTTCGTTACCGAATTTATCTTCATTTAAATTCAACTATAAAAGGGAATTGCTGTGCGTAGTGACCTACGACATTATTTCTTCTCTCCTTCGCAAGCACGACTCCAATAATTTTTACCACCATTTTCTCATTTTACTCTTAGGCATCTTACCTTCAAATTGTTACTGTTATAACAATCCCAAGGTATAAGAGAACAGTCAACCAACGCAAAGATCCTTTACGCTTCCAGAGTTATCACACGGAAGAAAAATATGAAGAATTCATTGAACCGCGCAAGATTATGGAAGAAAAAATGTTTCAATTTCCAGAGCCACTCATCGGAATTGTGCTAACAATACATAATGCTGCAGCAAAGTGTGGGTGGTTAGAGTTTTGCAACCACCCTCGAGATCCTGTACTGCTAGTAGTCAAATAATTTTACTCCAATTTGGTAAGCCCTGGTCAGCACAGCATTTGGGTAAGAAACACACTTGTTCCATTAGACTCTCGAGTTAAAAATGCTTTTTATAATTTACCTGCTGAAATTAATTGTGAGTATGCCAAGTTGCTTGACAAATTGACCCCGAAAAGATGGAACACCATCTTCACAACTCTTATAGTAGAGGGGGCATCGTGGGCTAATGAGGAAAGACATGTAATTAACAGGATAAATTTAAAATCTATTGATAAGATGTGGGTGAAATTTCTGAAATCCAAGCTTATGCCAACCACCCACACAACTACTGTTTTACAAGAAAGGTTGGTTTTATTATATGCTATTGTACGAGGGCTTCCCATAGATGTGGGAAGCATTATCGAAAAAGAAATCAGAGATTGTGCCATAAAGAAACACAAAGCTGCTGCCTTGCTATTTCCTTCACTCATCACCAGTATCTGTGTAGTATCAGGTGTTCGTCTTGATGTAAAGGATGAACATGTCAAGAATGATGGTGCCCTTACTGTACGCACCATTGAGAGAATTGCTGGTGAAAGTGCTAGAGCAACAACTGAATCAGCTGCTATAACAAGAGCAAGGCGAGCTATTAGTTTAGAACAGACAATCCAGGCACTGAGCACCAGTATCACTCAATGTGCTGCGGCTCAACAAAGGAAAAACGATCGGTTTTGGAGCTAATTACAGCACCTGGACAGCCACCTACACCAATTTGCTCTCTACATGAATTTCCCTGATTCATTGCTCCAGCAGTACAATTTTGACACCAACACCACAGATGCTCCAGCAGAAGTCAGTGAAAAAGCCACTGACACAGATGAACCAGAAGCAGAAGCTGCACAGACCCACAAGCAGAGGCTGACTCAGAAGTTTAACCATCTGATCAACCTGAAGAAGAAGATGACAAGTCTGCTACTGACAGCTCACCCACAGAGGTATAGGAAGATTCTGCGAAAGAACGTGAGGAACCCCCAGTTAAGACCTCTTCCAAAACCACGAAAAGACACATCATCCAAGAAGAGAAAGATAATGAACCTGAGGAAGAGCCCCCCATTCCAGTCCTTTCAAGAAAGGGCAAGGAAAAAATAGCAACCCCTCTTGCCTCCGAAGATGAAGTCAAGCAAGTCAATACAGAACTGGAAGCTGCAGTAACCAAAGTCACGCGTACACCCACAGAAGCCCAGCAGCTACTTGACATCATTGTCGCCATCATAGCTGAGGGACAAGCAGCTGATGCACTAACCCCAGCTCCTCCACAGCCCACTCCTAGCAACCCTGTTCGTGCTAGTCCAAGAGGATCCAGCAAAAGAAAGGGCAGCACTTCTGGAGACACTGCTACAGCAGCCACAACAGAACCAAAAAGGACCAGATCAGTGTCAACCAAGTAAGTTGCCCCAGCCGCAACTCCTCCCACCAACCCTTTGAAGAAAAAGAAAAAGACATTGTCAGCTACCTCTCCACAAGCTTCCCCAAAGGATAAGATGTGCAGTGCATCCAAGAAGCGCTGATGTCATCCCACTATATTGCAGCAATTCCCAAACAATAGGGGAGTACCCCCTTCTTGCTAGTCAATTTATTTAATTCTGAAAAACTTTTCTTTCAATATATTTTCAATTTTTGTGGTATTTTCGAATGTTCTCCTCCATGTCCTTGTCGAATTGTGTGCCTTTGTTGTTGTGTGCTTGTGAGGACACAGCACCTTTTCAGTTTGGGGGAGATGTATATCTGGGTGCTTTGATATGTGTTTATGAAAGTGTTGTGTAAAGTTCTGATATCTAATATTTGTGTATGGATTTGAAATACTAATGAAGATAAATTGAGTGTTAATGGGTTATTATAAAAATGCCGAGTAGAGACAATAATAGATGGAGAGTGAAATTTTGTCCTTACACTTAAACTTTAGTGGAGTTTTATGAAACTGTTGTAGCAGAGCCAAAAGAATGGAAAAGATCTTAAGTATGGGGGGGGGGGAAAGTTTGATTGATTGTGCTGGCTATGAAATAAATTCTGCTCCAATGGCTCAAGTTGCTGAGTATGTACCCTATATACAGAGTTGCATTCAAGGGCAACAAGAGTTATGAGCAATGTTGTAGCAATTACCTTTGCTATTATAAAAAAAAAAAAGAGAAAAGTGAGACAATAATACAAGGAAGTCCTCTGTCTAGGATATTGAGTAGTCAGGTCTGTTCATGAACCTCATGTTTAGCCTTGAGTAAACGATATCTCTAGATAAGATTATGTTACAGATATTGCTACAGCAACTCTGATTTGTGCATGGTTTGAGTAATTGGGTGTCATCATTACAATTGATTGGCATTCACATGAAAAATAAATGTTATAGTGAGGAGGTTGAATACTCTCACGTTTTCATTCTTAAAGACAACACAATTTGAGTATGAGAGATTTATGCTACCCCATATATGAATAAAATTGTGTTACTACTAAATTACATGCAATATCTTAGTAACGTTGTAGCATCTTTGGAATCCAATCAAAGTAACACACACACATTGTGGACAGAAGGAAGCTTAAATCTAGAACTGACTTACTATGGTCATTTTGCATGATTGGGTTTGTGATCTGAAGGTGGAAGAATCCTTGCAAATTTGATAAAAGAACTAAGTTGTGTGTTGCATGATTGTTTGCTTGAAGTGTTAATATGTTGTTATTACTTGAGGACAAGTAACGGTTTAAGTTTGGGGGTGTGATAACTCTATAAAATGAGAGTTATTACAGCAATTCTAGACTTAAATCAAGATCACTTAGAGAGTAAATGAGGTGTTTTATTATATTTTGGTTATATTTTACATAAACATTCATTTTAGTGAGTCTTAATAAGTTTTGCTTGAATTAAAGCAATTTGTGCTCAAAACATGTGCATAATTGTAGGTTTTCAGAAGTTTATAATTCATGAAGGGATGTTGAGATATTAGACCAGCAAGAGGAGGAAAGAATATGGCCATAAAAGAAGTTAAGCACAACCGAGAACAGTGCAGTGTTTTAGCCGTTGTTAGAGCAACCATTGTTGTAGCAATCCTGGAGCACTGAGGGAGAAAACATAGCGTGGGTCAACTGCAGAATTGCGATCTGCAGTTTTTTAATTTAACTCATGCATGCCCGAGACTTTTGTCTACCCCTAGTTTTTAGTTATAAAAGGAGGCGTGCACCACATAAAACGGCGGCAAAGAATTATCATTAACCACATTAGAGAGAAAAAGAAGAAGAATATCATAATTCAAGAGGACGGCTTCAGCAGCATTGAAAAAACCCGCAGAGTTATTTGGATTTACTTTTTGCCGTTCTCAACTTATACATTTCTTTTTTCTTTTACTGATCTAATGTATCCCGTGAACAATATGTTGATGTTTGTTTTTCTCTTTTAGAATATGAACTAGATTTGCTTGTAGTTGAGTGACAAGCAATCTAATGGGTTCTTGATTGTTCTTAGAAGTTGAGTGACAAGCAATCATTGTTGTAGCATTTTACTCTAGTAGCTATTATTATAACTGTTATTTCGGTTGACCACCCATTTAATAGTTCAAGTTAAGATAGAGCTGCAAAAGGGCATGTCTTAGCGGATATTATTAAAGTAATACTTGATCTTAATTTAAGTTTCCTGGATTAAATTATCTTGAATCCCATAAGGGCTATACTTGAAGTTGAGATTTGTGAAAAACTAGACATAAGTACTCACCTTATAGGGTGGAGAGACTAAAGGGTCATAAGGCCATGCCGTAGGTAGAGTAGCAACTGGTCATTGCTAATATACTTAAGGGTTTGAGAGTTCTAACACGCGACAGCTGAGGATGCAGATTAATTCTTCCTAGTGCTGTAGCAATTGTTGCAACAACTGGTGTTAACTTGATGAAAAGCAGTCAACCCATAAAGAGAGTTTGATCATTCAACTACCATATTCTCAATTAAATCTTGGACACATTTAATTTAATTTATTTCACTATTGCATTATTTTATTTTATTCTCTCACAATTATCAATTTCAATAGAACCTATTTTACATTTGTTAACTTCGGACTTAAGTTAGATTGCACTATTATGATTGTTGTAGCATTTCTAGTGACATCAATCCATGTGGAGACGATCTCGAATATTCATCACTTTATTACTTGTTCTGTACACCTGCACTTTGGCATCAATAGCATTTGATTATAAAAATTGACCAACAACTTCTCAGTAAAACACATAAAGGGAAATCAAAACCTCATCCCTGACCTCTTGTCCAGACCGCACAAAATCTCACTCATCACCTCGCAGACATATTTTCCTGTCATAGCCATGACGACCTCTTTACCCAACCAAGCTCTTATCCAGAAATCCTTTCCTTTAAATCTTACCTTCACCACTCTTAACCAGATCAAAGACTTCGATCAAAAATTTGTCTATCGATATATGTTTAAAATCCACCAAACCAGTCCTGATAGTTTCATGCATTTTCATCCTGACTGTTTGTTTTTTACAGGATTTTCAGTTAGCCCGTTTAAGGATATCTCTGAAGATGAGTTATGGTACATATGGTGTATAAAGGTTCTCTATGCTACAACACTAGTATTTCCAGTCCAAGCAATGCGCCAACATCTCGACACACCTGAGAATGCTAGTTCTCTGTTATGGACTCTTCTTGAGTGGTTTTCTCCCATCCCTTAGTGGAGAAAGAAACTCACCCGCATTCACCACCAGAATCACCTTCACTTAATACCAATAAGTGAAGCCGATCAGTTTACATCAGTCTTCATCATCCACCGTCCTTATTTTGTACATCCTGTCACCAACCTCTTTAGAACTCAAAATCAACTCGATGAATGGAAAACCTTGCCCACTTCTTCTCTCCTAAAGTATGATCCCACTATTGTTTCAACCTTAAGGAATTTCCTCTTTGATATCAACCATTACCAACCGCCTTCAACTCCCATCCAGCACACCTCACAAGGTCCTCAACATGACATTCTCATGTTACCTCCGCCTGGTGTAAGCAGTACTCCACCCACCAGCGGAATCATCATAAAGGAAATAAGACCGGACTACACAAACATTTTATTCCAAGACTCTCAAGACCCTTGGGAAGAATTCATGTCTCTCCTCTCCTTTCCAGAAATTTCACAAAAGACTCCAAGCACTCACCTTGCATCAAGCTCTTCTGCCCCACCAAACAAGCCACCTGTCAACTCCCGTGACAGCTCTTCTAATAATTCTCCAACACGACAACCTATGTCCCTGTTTGATGAAGTAGACAGTGATGTAGACAACTTGTCTCCATCTCATAGCTTTCGAAAAAGCATCTCCTAGCTTTTTCTTTAAGCTCGCACTTTAAAAAATGTTGTAATAATTCTGGTTGTTTTTTTTACTTTTACTTTAGCCCATGTGTGTTTGTCGGGCTCTTGTCAAGAAACTAGTTGTTTTCTGACTTTTGCTTTTGTAATAATTGTACCAACTTTTACTTTAGTCCATGTGTGTTTGTCGGGCTCTTATCAAGAAAAGTTTGTCTTCTTCTTAGCTGCTTCCTCTATTTATAGGGGGAGTCTTTTGTTGAAAGAATAAGAAAGTTTGAAGTTTCTTGAGCAAATTTATGGCTTTCTAAACTCCTTCCCAACTTTCTTGAAATCCTGATAAGAAAAGAAAAGACTATCATCATCGTTCATTTCGACCCATGCACTAAGTATGCTCTGCACTTGCCTCTTCGAGGATCCTATGCGGTGAAGTAGTGGATCCCGACTGGTATCAGAGCAATTGTGCTTTATAATTTCTGTAATGATAGTTGTATTTTGCATATTGTAATTTTCATACAAATTATATAATGTTGATGGTTCACGATTTGGTTGTGATGGTGATGAATGATTTGGTACATGAATGTGGTAATAATTGATCAAAATTACTATAGATTGTATGTTTTATTTATAAAGGAAAATAGTTGTTGTGAAATTGAAAATTTAAAATATTGATTGGTATAAGTTTTGAACTCGAATCGAACCGAACTAGTCGGTTTCAATTTCAATCTTACTTTATTCAAATTCTTCTTGATTTTTTTGAAGTGATACTCTTTCAAAGTCATACTTACCAATCTAGAGTATTCTACTTAAGTGATACCCTCGCCTCTATTCTAAATGGGATGCAAACTTATATCTAAAGGAGTTATTACTACAACATAATTATTTTTATTGACTTTTTCAAGAATTTATCACATAATGTAATTGACTCAAAATAAGTCCGTTAGATGTCTTTGACATTTTTATTCTAAAATTGACATCAACTAGACCAAGTCATTCATGTTAAAACTAGAGTTCAACATATTCTTCGAAAAGCTTACAATTTTGTCATCACTCCTAATAGTGAGCATATCATCAATGTACAGACATAAAATGACATAGCCATTTTCTATTTCTTTGACAAATATATTTTTTTTCGCATTCATCGATCTTAAAACCATTAACTTGTAGTAGCTTTTTAAGTTGTATTTCCCTTGGAAAATAACCATGTTCATCGCCTTTTAATTCTTGCTATTATGCTTATTAGTTCCTCTAACTGCAACTATTACAACATCCAATTGATTCAGAATTAAGACTAACACCTGTAGAGAGACCTTTATCTTTAAAATAAAACCAATAAGTACTCTTTGAGATCTATTTCTCGTTCACCCAAGAACTAATTTGAACATTCTATAATTCGTTGCGAAGAGCTCACACAGAATATTCTGAATGATTTATGTAAAGTCTATTTTTCCAATATTCTTCTTGCTTAAAATCGGCGTTAAAATAGCCATTTTATGTTTTTTTTTTCATTTTTACAATATATCATTCCCAGCATAAACTAAATAATGAAAATTTTCATGCATGCATCTCTCACAAATAAAATAAAACAAGATAAAACAAGACATTAGCATGTCAATGAACCATTTATCACCGGTCATCCAAGTTATAACTAAAGTAAAAAAGCATTTATGTTGAAAATGTATCCACACCTTGAGCAATTGAACACCATCTATTGAATATTACTATACTTTTGTAAATGTTTTTAGCTACAACAACAATTATCGAATCAGTTAAAGAAACAGTTGGCCAACCACATTGAATTTATAAAAATATTTATGCTTTTATCACTAATTAACCTATGAAAATAGCTTTAATAAATCAAACAAAATAGAAATAACAAAATTAATACTGCAAAACAGCACAAGATGAACAAAATTACATCATTTAGAAAAACAAATATTTATAAAACAAACAGAACATGGAAACCTTGCACAAAAGCACTTCTTAATGATAAATAAGTTTTACTAAATTCAACATATGATTAAATAATTAAAAATTTATTGGCATAAGAAAAATAATAAAAAATTGAGCAATCTCCATAGCTACTCTAACATGCTTATAATGAAAAAAACTGTTAATTATTAAATAAGTGCAGCCACGAACTATTATATTAAAGATAAACCAAATTCGTGATTTTTAATACATGAAAATCATCAATGCCCAAAAATCAAAATAAACAAATAAAGACCCAATCGGTTTTTTACAGATTATAACTGAAGTGAAGAAATTAACAGATCTAAAACAAACAAAAAACAAACACCCAATATTTTCGCTCTTGCATGCATGTCCATATGAAGTGAGGGAAGCGAAGAAACTAAGAGATACCAAACATATTGAAAATTATAACTCAAAAATTGAGAAAGACAGAAAGATTTCGACCTTTAGTTTTAGGGCTTCCATTTTGAATCTTTATATCAATGTTGGCACTTTAGAGTTTCAAATCTTTTATTCTAGTATCTTTTAAGGGCCTCATTCTTCAATCTTTGATTCTAGGTTCGTTTAGTTGTAATTTTTCTTTTTCAACTTCAATCTTCTTTCTTTATCTTTATTCTTCAATATTCATTTTTCTTCTTGTTTGGTGGTCATTTCTTCATGATTTAATTATTGTTAGGGTTTATTTGACTTGATTAGGCTTGGTTAGATAAAGAGTGGAAATTTGTGAAGAGTGGAACTTATAGAGCCAAAATTTTCCTAATTGTTCTCTTTATAAAACTCTGATTTTAGATTAGTGATAGGGTTTGCAAAATATTTAGAATCCAATCAGGATTTGGGATCTTGTACCATTCAGGACGAGCTAATACTCATTTTTTTAAACTGATTTAAAATTAGTAGGGATTGGGGAAAAATTTTATCTCGATTAATGATTCAGGACGAGATCAAGATGAGTTTTAATCCTATTGAGATCCTAATTCAATCGATTATTTTTCATTCAATTTTACTAAAAGAATGAGTACCAAATTGAGAACCGAACACCCATTTCACTTAACTTTCTTTTTCAATTTTAACTTAGTTTAAAAATAAATGAGAAAGTTAAACAAAAAAATTGTCATCGTGAACTTCAAACCTTATCCTGACATAGTTTTGAGAATGACCAAAAAAAAAAAAATTTGGCAATCACCAACCATAATTGTTATCTTATAATGCTACTGTCGAAAATAACATAGTGATTAAATCTTACAGTAGATGAGATTGGAGCTGGTGTCTATAAGTCACAATAGATTCCCTCAAGAGGAAAACTGGTAATTTTATTGGAAGAATTGAATGAGTTTACAACTTTTTTCCATTTGACAATTAATACGAGTATTTTTTGACTTTTTCTAACTCAATACATCAATGAGTTGTTACTCCAGTTAAATTTTCAAAAACTTTTCACAAGGATGTTGCATTCGTCAATGCCAAATGTCAAAACTTTCTTTGTTTCCTTGATTTGTTGTGTATGTTTGTTGTGCTTTCTCTTTGAGAGCATACAATCCTCATTGTTTATTTCTTTTCGCAAGTGTCTTTCCCTGTTTGTCCATTTGATGAGAAAAAAATAAATACAAATTGTTAGTTGTTAACTTTCTTATTGATAGCAGATTCTTTTTAATATCAGGAACAACAAGCACATTTTCTAGGTTCAAGCAACCATGATTATTATTCAATACAATATCACTTATGTGTGTAATTTTAAGACTCTTACCATTACCAACAACTAAAGAATCATTTCCTTTATAAGGAATGATTTTTTTTTTATATTACTTAAGTTGTTGACAATGTGAGTTGTTAGTCACAGTCAGAATAGAATATAAGACCATCTTCTTTGTCATTTATATGCATGGAAGCAGGGGCTAGAGGAATTTCCCTAGATTGATATGAATGATCAAAATTGCTACGACATTCTAGAGCCATGTGTTTAGGCTTAAAGCAAATTTGACAAACAAATTTATCACTCGGGTCCACGTAAGTACTATTGGTTGGCATTTGTTATGTTGCTGTTGTTTCCAATTGGAAATTTCTAAAATTGTTATTGTTCCAAACTCCATTCATTTCTGTTGGTGTTAAACCCCTCCCCTTGAGTTAAAATAACCCTCATGATTTCTACCTCTTCCTCTGTGATTGAAAAAAGGCTTGTTCATGGTTGAGAAATTGCTTCTTGTCTTCTTGTTCATTGGACAACATTTACTCATGTCCTTGCAAGGCTGAAATGAACTGAAAGTATATAGGGCATGGAGATTTTACTAGTATTGCTACTTTGAAGTCTCGAAATTATGGTCCAAGTCTGTGTGCCAATTGAAATTCTTTATCACCATCGTCCACTGGTTTATTTACGGCAGTCAAACTATCATAAATAGTTTTGAATTTTTGAATATATTCATTTGTAATCAGTGATCCTTTCTTAAGATTCATTTGATGGTCTTTGAGATAAACAATCTTTTCCTTCATCATGGGCAGTAGCTGCTCTTCAAGAGATGGCCATAGTTGGTGGGCTGATCCTGCTTCAATTATCATCCTTAGCACTTCTTCAGACATGATTCCTAATAATCAAGGGGTTAGGATACCATCGTTGTCAACGAAGTCTCATATCTGGATTAGAAACCTTTTTGCCATCATTGTCTTCTACCTCAGCCTCTGGTCTCCTAGCTCCTTTGGTGTATCACTGCAAGGCTACGCACTAATAGAAATACTTGAGATTTCCACGTTAGGAAATTTGAAGGCTGAGCTTTATGGATACAAGGCTAGTGCATTGGCGAAAGGATGAGATAAAGAGTGATGATTCTTTATTGTCCATATTTGTTGTTCTCACAAAAGTTCTGATACCATATTGAAAATAACCAGGATATTTTTAAATTAATGAATTGTGAGCTTTCCTTTTATTAAAGAAGTATTTGATATGCATGCAAGATTGTGCAAAGAATTTAGGCCAAGATTCTAGCTAACAAAAAAAAAAGAAATAATAAATGTCTAATGGCTAGTTAATTCAAGGCTATTATTCTTGCTTGTTAAGGTCTGATTTGTGTCCAATAAGTTTAGGATTTTTAGACTGATAGATTGGGACTTTCTCTCCAAAAATATTGCTGGGGTAGAAGCTGAGGATTTTAAGCATTGATATAAGTATTTGATTTTGCTAACTGATCCTTAGATACAGCTTCACTTGCTGTTTGGAGATTTTCTTTACTATTGAGCCTTTGATTTAATTCTAGATTTTAATATGATTAAAACCTGAATTCAATTGACCGTTACAATCTTAGAGTAAGTTCTGAATTTAATTAACCGTTACAAATAATAAATTATAGAATTGATTGTAAAATTAATTTTGAATTTAACTAGCCATTGCAATCTCTATAATTTTTGCATTTATTCAAAACAGCCAACAAGTGTATTTTGAGTGTCAACTTCTCATTCACGCCAGCATCATTTTGGATAAATAAATACATTACTTAAACTGAGTGGATTCCACTCAAAATTATACTTTAAAATAGCAACTCATTATTCTATTTTTAAAACAAAACTCATTTCTTCCTCTTTTTTTGGTATTCTTAATTTCTCTAAATGATAAGTGCACATTGTCTTTACATTTTACTAATTAATTTCTCCATCTTTTTTTATTTTGGTCTTAAATATTCTAATTACTTTAGTAAATTTTTAATTTAGTTATTTTCTAATTACTTTATTATGTTAATTTTTATCTTAGTTTTTATATGTTTTTATATTAAATATTTTTATCTTAGAAAAATAATTGAAGATTTTTGGGAAGCCAAGAAAACCGATGCCAATGGCCATCACGTGGAGACCAAAGAAGAAATTGAATCTAATTCAATTTGGTGGCTTTCCCTTTTGGCCTTGAAACAATTGGCAATTGCACATGCATGGCATTAAATATGGAAGCAAATTGGGAAAAAAAGGAAATGGCCATATTAAATTAAGCATGCAGGTGAATTGCTTAAGCAATTGGTGGACAATGCATTAGGAAATAAAGAAGGAAAATTCTATGACGCCGTGATTAAAATCACGACATCAGTACTGTGATAATTGTTTGCCGTTAAATTAGATCAACAATTCACAATAATTAAAATTTAATAAAAGAAATTAATTAATTTACATATAACCTGTTACAAACTGGTTAAATATTATTTTAAAAGTAACATTTTACTGGTTTAAAATTAAAAAAAAAAAAACGGGTTTTCCTATTGAAAGAATAATGAGAAAGCCACACCCACCATTGCGTAAACTTCCGTTCAAGTGCGCCGGCAATACCTCTACAGATTGTAGCCATCCTTGAGCCAATTGTTTGCCTTACGACTGCTGCGTCTCTGCTGTCGCTGTCTCCGTCTTGGTTTGTTTGTCATCACCCGTGCAAGGTAAGTTTAATCCTTGGTTTCCAACTTTGCAAAGTCAAAGGCTTCATGTTATGCTAAGCAGTTTAGTTCCAGACCTCTCATTCAATTTTATATTATCTGATATAGTATTCCTTCTGTGCATAATTTTGCATCCTCACTCTGTTTTGGTCCTCTGGCATGATGAGAGAGAGGGAGCATAGAAACTGTAGAATGAATTTTCTATTTTTTCATCATATCTCTATCGTTTCTTTCAACTCTCAATGCCAACAAAATTAAGCCAACATCAATTATCATGTCCTATTGCCATTATTCTCTCCATCATCATCATTAAGGAAGTCATTATTAGAAAAGCAAATTAGCCCTCGTAATTTCTTTCATGTGTATGAAATGCTATCTTAGTCAATCGAGGTCTTCGTTTTAAGTGAAGGGTTGTGTTTTCCTTTCAAGTTTCAACACTTTGAAGACATTGACTTTTGAGGAATCAAGCATCTTGGTCCAATCATTTAATTTGCTACATCAAGTAAATTTAAGTTGCTCCATCTTCTCAGCCGGTTTAATTTCTTTGCACAATTTTGCCTCAGTTTCTCAAATTTTCTTTCCATTTTTTTCAAAATTTATTAAGATTAATTTCTCATATTTTTAAATTAATCATATTGCCATATTGTAATTAAGAGCTGCACCTCCAAAATCTTCCACCCATCCGTAGTGACCATTCACAAAAAAGAATCAACATAAGCCGTGACATGCCGAAATGCCCACCACCAAGCAAGCATATATTTTGGTGTATTTGTTTGTTTGCTAAAAATAATTTCAACGTATACGCTAATTACAGTAGGGATTAAATCAATGATCCACAATAATTATAATATAATAAAAGAATTCAATTAAATTATGTTTGACTGGTTACAGGCCGGTTAAATATTGTTTTAAAAGTTAAATTTTGCTGGTTTAAAATTTAAAAAAAGGGATTTGCCTTTTAAAAGAAAAATATATATAAAAATTTGGCGATTTGCTTTGCTTTCTCTGTCTTTGTGATTTGACTGGGAAACCAAGAGGAGAGTTGGGTTTTCTAGAGAGGTTAATGAGGAATTAATATTTTTACAATTATGACTTAAGAGCAACAATATTGATGATTTGTAGAGCGGTGTAATCACAGGCGGTGTTGGTTTCAACATTAGTAATCTCTTTATTGAGATTGTAAACTGGGGAATTTTAGAGTGTGGTCCAGGGATTCTAACAGTCGCAATCGTGAAATTTTTCCATGCATTAACTTTATCAAACATTCAAACCATATATGCAAAATGAGTTTTTTCTTTTGATACAGTGGTGATTGCCCTTTTTTAATTGGTAAAAGCACTTGTCTTATGATTTGTGTGAATCAGAATAGGGAAAAGTGATTATTTTTATTAAGAAATAAAGAAGAGTCGTTACTCTTTAATCAGACTGGAGTCTGCTGCTAGTCCGTGTTTAAAAAGTAAATTAAAAATATTGGACATTTGATTGAATCTTTTGTTCACATGAATTATTGAAATTGAATCCCATTTTGCTCTTCTGCTTTTACTCTTTTTTATTTTTTTGATTGTTTATCTTTATATATTTTATTACAACATTACAATAATTATATTCAATCAAATGCCTACTGATTGTGTAAATTTATTTAATTATAGCATAGATGAGTATAGACCGAGTATACCTTGAAAATTTACAACTAATACAAATAAAATTTATATTACACAAATAAATATTACAAGTTAGAATGAGTTCCAGGGAGATAATGAAGGGAAAATTAAGTCTATGGTTAACCTAAAGAAGCATGCTTGAAACGTAGGGATTCAATTGTGTTTGCTACTTTGAATACATGCTTTTCAAAAACATGGCACCCTCACTCAATTAATCTTAAAAGATTAGTTAGGAGCTATTACAGTGGCGATATTTTTTTTATATATATTGCATGACAATTTACTAATTTTACAATTAGAAACATAAAGTGAATAGTTTAGAAATTATTAATTTCTCCAAAGTAGTAAGGGGTTTTAGTTATTAACCCCTGATTACAACTTGAAGTTTTTAGTTGCAGTTTTCAAGTTATTAGTTACAAATTCTAATAGGTTTTCTTCTATTAATGCAGTTGTCTAATAATAAGTTTTCTTTTATTATTAGTTACAAATTCTAATAGGTTTTCTTCTATTAATGTAGTTGTTTAATAATAAGTTTTCTTTTATTATTAGTTACATTGTGAGTTGTCTCCATTTTTGAGTTACTGCTATAAGTAAATCATAAATGTGTAATACTGTGAAGTCAGCTAACTGTCAGAGCCTCATTATAACTAATGCCATAAATGGCGTTTGTCACTATTCTGGAAGCAAATGCTTAGCTTAATTTTCCTACAAAGGTGTTCCTAATTCTTGCTCGGGGGAATTGAATTTTGGATTGAAATATTTATTTGTAAAATATTATTACAAGATCCAAAACTTGTGATCTTTGGACATTTCTTGTAGAATGTTCTGGCTATTTCAAGTATCTTTTATTACTATTAAATTCAGCCTAAAAAAAAGGTGCTTATAGTTGTGAAAAGTTTCGATGGATTGATATTTTTCAATATATCGTTTTGCTTAGCATATTATCTATGAGTCATGTTTAGATATGAATGTCCGCATTTTAAATGACTGCAGAAGCTTTGTTTCATATATAGTCATCTTCAGCTTGGTTTAGAACTTTGTCTTTTTTTTTTTTTAAATGACTGCAGAAACTTGTTGAAACTTGAAAATGAGTAAACGTCATGAATAAATTTGATCCTGGTAGTTTCAACTAAACATTTTTCTTTTTCCCCCCTTGTTCTAATAGCTTCATGTACAAATTCTTGTGGTTAACTTGAAAATGGCTAAAAAAGTGGATGATTTCAAGAAGAATGATGACATGAACCAACAAAATGAAATTTTAAGAAAAAATCGGCCTTTCATTGAGTATTTGTAAGTCCGCTTAAAGTAAATATTATTGTTTGATTGTTGGTAATTTTATGAATATTTAGTAAAGTCAAACATAATAATGTGACAATGCACTGATTATAGTTTTTTCAAAATATTTAATGGATTGTGGCAAACAAGAAGCAAAAATATTACGAGAACAAGGAAAAAAAGCGGTGAGTGCAACTACGATATCAATTAATTTCCATTAAATTTGGGACATGTTTCAAGCAATAACTTATTGTTATATATATTTTTTAATTTTTTTTAGGACATAGTTGTATTAGGGAAATATTTCAAAAGTTTGAGTGAAGAAGAGAAGGGTAAATATAGAATGGTTGGTAGTGATATAGCACAAAATAACAATAAAGAAGATGATTTTGTAAAGGGAACTAAGAAACCATTGAAACTAGATGCACTCCAGATCGTTTTGCAAAACTAGTTGTAAAATTGTCAAACGATAAAAAAAAAAGTTGTTGTGGAGTTGGGATTTGAAAGTCTTCTGCACATAAAATGTGGTCGGCTGAAACGAGATTTATGCTCATGTTAGTTCAAAATTTTGATCTATTTACTTCATGTATTTTTTTGCATGGTAGGAGTATCAATCTCTCACCTCAAGATTTTGAGTACATTATGGGAATAAAAGATGGTGGAGTTGACATTGATGTAAACCTTGATGTTGATGGTATAGATATATTGAAGGATAAATATTGTGATGACAGTGGATACATTAAGCTGAAAAGTTTGGAGGCAAAATTGGTGAATGAAAGTGAGGTGAATGGTGACTTTAAAAGAAGGTTCGTTTTGTTTGCTATAGCTACCCTTCTTTTTCCTAAATCGGGGTTGAATTTAGCCCTTTACAACCTAGTTTTTTTAAAAGACACCAATGTCATAAAAAAAAATAAAAATTGGGCAACATGGGCTTTTAAAGGGCTTGTTCAGGGCATACGGAAGTTTAAGGCAGGACAACAAAAAAGTTGTTAATGGTTGTGTACTTTTTTTGGAGGTAACAGTTTTTTTTAAAAATGATTTCATCATTTAAAATATTATTTCTTTTTTTTTCCTTTGTCTTGATCATTTTGTCAATTCTATTGTAGCTTTTTTATATGGATATTGTAGCATTTGCACGAAAATCTATTGATAAATCTTTGAGTCCAATAACAATGTGGACAAATCGAGATGTAACTAATTTCGTAAGTTTTCTTAAGAAAAACAGTGGTTTTAGGAGCTTAAAGGTATGGCATCTATTTTTATTCATTATATATTAACATATCTTATTGAAATGACATGTGTTAAAGAATGAAGAGTGCATGCATAATTGTCAACAACAGAATTAATTATCATTTCTTAGAAAAGATTTTGGCTGCATGGCATTAGAGCTTGATGGTTTAAAGCATTCAATTGGTGACTGGATGAAATGAGTGCAACAAGTAATGGAAACAATTAAAGAGAAGTTAGACTAGAAGCAAGTAAAGCAGCACAAGGATAATAATGGCACTCCTGTTGAAATTACTTCTCGTTCTCGAAAGCGACAAAAGTATGACGAATCAAGCCATGAAAAATTTAGTTTTGAAAAACTAGTGAAGAGAGCCAAAGAAAAGGCACAGGCAGATAACATTATTGAGAAGAAATTACAAGATGATGAGAATGTTGAAGAGAAACATCATAAGAGAGTTTTGTTGAGTGGGTCATACATAAACAAGGGAAAACATAAGCTAATTTTCAACAATGCAACCATAAAAGTGTGTGGCAATAAATTATGATCTTCTTGTTTTTCACAAGTAAAACATAATAGTGCATAAATGAGCATTAAGATATGAAACATCATTTTTATCCCCCGTTGTAGGATAATGGTTGAAGCGAGGACTATTCTACTAAAGAGGAATCATCAAATCAACTTAATGTATTCAAGGTTAAAGATGTGGGCTCCTGAAAGCAAAAGCCTAGTCTATACCAAAAATCCCCTTATGATCAATTTCTTAAAAGAAGAAGTAAACACAAAATTTTTGACAATTCAATCACTCTACTAAATTCATTTTCAGAGGAAGATATGAAGATGCTACAATACATATTTCAAGATGAATTGCCTAAAAAGTAATTAGATTTTCTCATAACCTGTTTTCTGTATGTTATTATTATTTTTCATTAACACTATATTAGTTTTAATTTTATTTTGGCATTCTTAATACAATGAGCATATTGGCGATGGAATTAGTTTTTTTGTCTCTCACCAAGAGATGTTTTCTTTGGCTCCTGATACTTGGATAATTGATATAGTAATCATACCTCCCTTATATTTAGTTCAATTGTTCACTTTAAGTATTTTTGTGTTTTTTTTTAATGGCTCTATTCGTAGGTCATAGATTGTTTCTTCAACTACTTGACAAACAAAGAACATGCAAAAATGAGCCTAGAAATGCGTAATTGGTATTTGCCCACCATATTTTCGATAAGTTATAAATGTTATACTATGAATTGTTTTACCAACAATTGACAATATATGTTGATAATATAATGCTTTTGTAAATTTTAATGAGTTTTGCAGAAAAAATAATATCAAACATGACTTGCAGAAAGAAATAAAGCATCAAAGACTTTGTAAAAAAATCATAACATTCGAGATAAATACATGTTAGAACTTGCTTTATGTGAAAAGGTAAGAAATTAAATGTGAAATTCTAACTCTACTGTAGGGATGACAATTTAACCCGGACCTAGCCCGGACCTGTACAAACCCAGATAATCGGGGCTGGGTTGATCCCATACCAGATTAAAAATAAATCCAAATCCGGATACGATTTTGCCAACCCGAACGTTTCCTTTTCCGAGTCCGGGTCCGGGGCCGCATAAACCTGCATATGTGAAACCCAGACCCGGATATCCTTATTTTAGCTTTATGTTTAAATTACTTTTTTTAATATAAAAAGGGGAAAAAAGCCAATGCCCTGAATCTAGCCCACACTTTCACAGCCGCCTAATTCATTCTTCTCCTATCTCTTCACCTCTTCTCTTCTCTTCATCAAATCATCATTTTCGTTTCTCTTCAGTTCCCCTCTTCATCAATATAAATTTTGTGAATGTTATGTCATTTTTTTGAATTGTAGACATGGATTTGTATTTTGTGAATGTTATGTCATGGATCTATATTTATAAATGGTTTATTGCTTTAAAATTTAAAATCTATAAATTTAAATGGTTTATTGCTTTGTATTTGATTTGGGTAGAATCTGGTTTTGTAAATTTAGAAAGTGTATTTGATTTTTTTTATCTGTATGTGATTCGGGTTGAAAACATGCAATTCGGAAACTCAAATTATTCCGGGTTTAACCCGTACCGGACCTGGTGTCATAAAAACCGATTTTAAATCCGGGTCCGGTACAACATTTTAGTGTCCAGGTCCAGAACTGGGAAGGCCAAACCCGGACCCGGACCCGGTTTTCGCCATCCCTATTCTATTGGCATTGCTTAATACATTTAATAATATTTATTAAAATTTATGTATTCTTCATGTAGATCTATGTTCCTATAAATGATTGCTCTGCGCATTGGTATTTAGAGGTGTTGATTGTTAAAAGGAAAATTGTTGAAATTGTTAGTGAAGCTTGCATTTCACTTGTATTATGCCAAAAATTACAAATGTTTGCTGACTATTATCATCATTATCACAGTTACATGGGCTCAACGAAGTTTTCCTTGATGATTGTTTGAAAAAATTTGATCCACTTTGGGAATTTTTAGTTTTAAAATTTCATATCCATATAATTTCCCAGTACAACCAAATGGCACTGATTGTGGCTTATTTGTGATGAAGTTCATGGAGACGTAGTGTGATCTGTTATCTATAAAATATGTATGTGATATTATTTTTATATCATAGTGATTCAAATTTTTACAATGAATGATGACTAGTTCCCTCTCTCTTTTTTTTTTTGTATTGCATTTAGTATAACTGAACAGTAGAAATATATCATATTGCACTCCAACTTGTCAATTGAGATGCAAACAAAGTTAGAGATAGTATTATATATAAAGCTGAATTATTTCATGAGTCACGCAAGAATAATTTCCACCAAACAAAGTGACAAATAAAGTTGATGATAAAAATAATGTGAAGAAGAAAAACTCCCAAAAGCTTGCAACGCGTTAAAAGTATGTTCTCTTCAACCATCTCTTTCTTGCTTTTTTTCCACTTCACCTATGTTTGATGGTTTTTATTAGTTGTTGCAATTATAATTGTAGTTTTATATAAAAATAATCAGCTTTAGCAATCTCCAATTTCAAATTACTTGGAAAATTAAAAAGGTAGTTCTTACCTGTTGCTGTGTCAATACTTGGGCTTTGGTGGAAGAAACATTTTCTGTTATAATTTAGGTTTGTTTCGGTCACTTATACCAGTCGGACAACCACTACCACCCAATGGTGAAGCCACTCCTTGGCTATAATTCAGGATGAACTGTGGTTAGTATGATTGATCTCAAACTCAAAAACTTTCTGATGCACAAGATCCTATAAAGAGGCGAGTGCAGAGCATACTCGTTAAAAGAGATAGAAGTGAACTATTATGAGAACTTGTTGTCTTTCTTAGAAAATAAAGGAAAAGAGAATTTTTAGAAGGTCGTGATATTGGAAAACTCGGATTATTATTTCCAAAATTTGAGATGCTTACAACTGAAACTGAATTCTCCTTATAAAAGAAAATTCAAAAGAAGAGGACGAAACAAGCCTTATCCTCTTTAACAAAAGGAAAAGCAAAAGCAAAAGATTCCTGGACATGACCCCTGTCTTTTGGAATTTAGGCTAAAGACAAAGCAAAAGGAAAATGCCTTAAAGTAAAAGTAAAGCACACTAAAGCAAACACTTTGTTTTTACGAAAGTAAAAGCAATTATTACAAGATAGAGAAAAGCTTTGCTTTTACAAAAGCAAAAGCTATCATTATGAAAGTAATTTAAAAACTGTGCGAGGGAGATAGGTGTTGTGCAAATTTTATTGAACTCGCAAGTGCACGAATCTATTGTAGAATAGATTAATGGTGACGAGTGTCGATCCCACGAGAAGGTAGATTTTAATTATGTGTAGAATTAATTTTCTAAATGGGTGGTTGGATTTCTGGTGAAAATGATTTGGAATATTCTAAAACTTAAATTAAAATGGCGATAATAAATTGAAGAGTAATCTATTGAAATGAAGCACGTGGGTATCTAGATCCGTATCAACATGCACCATGGGCTAACTATTCTTTATTAGTGCCAATTAATTCATGAGGGGGGAATTCACACCTCATGAACCACACTCTAATCAATATGGTGCTAAGGGCTTATCGTGCCAAATAATAATAATCTTGTACTTGGAAGCTGGTGAAACCAGGACGGTATCTAGACAAGATTATCACTACTTGTCAACGAAAAGTCAAAACATCCACAAAAATTAAAGGGGAAGAGAGAATAAATTTACCAAATAAAACCCATGACACATGTTGAGACTTCACCTTCAACCCAAGCTTGAAAAAAAATTAACTACTCATAATTGAACTAGGGGTAAAATGGGAATTTATTAAAATACGTAGAAAATATAAGATGGAGAAGGAATTACAGAAAATGAAGCCTAAAAATGGATTCAGAGATGCCAAATTAGGGGGAGAGGCCCCCTTTTTATAGATACATTGAGTAAATCATGACCACGGATTAAAAACAGTTTGGACGCTTAGGATTGCGCCACGTCATCAATCAACAGTACGCGGTTTGACCACGCAGTTTGAACACTGACACAGTTTGACCACGCAGTTCGAACACTGACACGGTTTGACCACGCGGTTTGAACAGTCAAGTGACTTGAACAATACCGCGGTTTGGTTGAAAATAATCATGTGTATATGCATGTATCGTACGCGCAATTTTTGGTCCACTAACATGCTGCCACGTTACCGATCAACAGTGCATAAGAATTTTCTCCAATGGAATCCTGACACCTCATCAGTCAATGCCACATCATCAGTCAATGCCACGTCATCGATCCGTCTATGTGAACAGTGTCGTGAACAGTAACGTAGACAATACCGTACATATGAATAGTACCGTACATGTGAACAATGACATTTTTCTTTTTATCCTCCTCCTAAGGTTTTTGACTGTCTTGAGTTCAAAAGCGGTGTCCGTTTTGCTGTCTGAACTCTCGTTCATTATAAAAAAACCGTGATGCCCCTAAAATACATAAAATACTTAATTAAAATAAAGCACACATAATTAAATCACAAGAAGCTTAAATACATAAAAGTAAGGGTGTTAGTAAAACTTGAATTGTAAAATGATGATTTTCTCCTTTATAAATATATATTTTCTAACACTCAACAATAGGTTGTCCATATCACTGTCAACTTTTCCAAAAGGTATTTGCCACCATTGCAGGTTTTCATAATATGGTCGGGTAGGTGAGCCTATTGGTGTATCTGTCATGATTGGCATATTAGTACTTGTAGAGGGTGAGGTTGTCAGTGGGGTCGTACTTGGAACTTATGATGCTTCAGTAGGACGAAGAACTGAGGTGAATTCTTCCCATGGGTCTTGTGAATCTTGGAAGAGAATATCCGTGAAATCAGACTTTTCTTCTTTGATCAAAATTTCAGAGGGAGGAGGATTATTAGTCAATGGTGACCTAGTAGTTGGGATGGTTATGAGTTCATGCTGAGGCCCAAGGGAGGTGTGCTGGATGTCAATAAGAGGGGTTTGAACGTTGTTTAGTTCAAAGAGGTACTGTTTCAGGGCAGAGACAAGGTTTAGGTCATGATCTATGAGGAACATTTTTCCATTTATATGCTTGGTCCTGTGTATAGAAGAGTTTAGTAACCGAGAGCTGGAAATAAGGACGATGGACAATGAAGACTAAGGTGAACTGTTCTCCTTCTTGGTCAGGGAGGATTCCTAATTGCCAGAAACCTGCCTTAAGGTCGAATTTTGAGAAGACCTTAGCATTTTGGATATGAACGAATAAAGATTGGATTTTTGGCAAACGGTTGAGAGGCTGGTAGTCAATAACAAGACGTTTCTTACCTCTAACTATGTCAGATCTTTTTTCCACATAAAAGGCTTGACAAGCCCATTCTGAAACTGTGGACTCAATAAGGCCTTGTTCTAGTAACTGGGAACATTCTTCTTGGGCCAGCTTCAGATCGGTTGGAGTTATCCCTGGATGGGTTGCTTTGGTTGGGTTAATGTCTTCGTTAAGCTTGAAAGGGAGCTTAATGAAAAAGTTTTCATTTTTTCAGAGAGGGGCAGGATGAATAAATTGACTATAACTTTCTGGACAGTGAAGAAGAAAACGGGATTTGAGAGGATCATATGAAGGAGGGGAGCTTGAGATTGAGAACAATTTCAGGGAATCTGTATAAGGTTGAAACATCTGTTTATAACGGATTCCTAAAGCTATTACATGGAGCTTTTTAACCAGGTGAAGGGCATCAAACCTGATTAAAAGGTCTTTGTCTAGAAGATTAGATTCAACAAGCTTGGTCCAAATGACACATCCTGGAAAGAATTGAATACCAATGGGGTTTTTGGTAATTAAATCTATATGAAACAATTCTCCATTGGCAGCCTTGAAATATTCTATATGCTTTTCCCAAAAATGAGACGGGAGGATTGAAGGGTTAAGCATACTTTTCTGAGCTCCAGTATCAACAAAACCTATGATGGGAACTGAAGATGGTCAATGAGTCTGACTGATTTTGCTATTCTGTTTGGACAATTTCTCGTGAAATGCCCTTTCTTTTTATAAATAAAACAACGGCTGCTTTTAGATTTAGAGGACTGGTCAAAGTTCTTTTTTCTGAAAAAACGATAAGGTTTTTTGGATTTGCAGGGTGTCTGGCTTTTCTTTTCTGAATTTCAGAATTTTCAGAAGTGGGATTTCTTTTTGGTAGAGCAAGTGCAATCCTTTTCACTTTTGCACTTAATGGAGAGATGAGGTTTTTTACAAGCACTTTTGAAAGGTTGCTTGTTTTCAATGAGGTCTTTGAAGAATTCCTTCTGTTCACAAAGTCTTTCTAGACAGTTAATTGCTAACTGGTAGATTTTCCCCAATGAGAGGTTGGCTATGTCCAGCTGGTGGATTGTGAACTGCCTCTGAAGTTCTGGTTGGATCTCCTTTAGAAAAGATGCTACAAAGACATGTTTTAATAAAGGATCATTAAAGCGGTTGAGCTTGTAATACATTGTAGACATTCTCTTGTAATGAAAATCCAGATCTTTTTATCTAGAGAGAACAAAACTTCACTAAATGGAACTCCCTTCTTATTTGTTCGTTAGCAGCTGTTGCTTCTCCAAGGAATTGTTCATAAATTACTCCTAGGACCTCTGAAATCTGAGTTTGAATCACCTAGAGTTGCCTGTACGGACCTAGACTTTTAAAACAATCTCTTAAAGATCCAGTAAAACTTGAACTGAACTTTTTAAGGACTGTTTGAGTTGTTGCTCCAGTTCTGATCATTTGAACATCAATCCAGGCAGAAAATTCTTGAAATATGGCTGGCCATTTTACTCTTGGAATGTCATCAAAAGTAAACCATGGGCCATTGGAAGTTTTAGGAGGAAAATTTTCTTGATGAGGCGCAGAATTGGTATCATAATCTGCTTTTGCAACTATAGGTGTCTGAGAAGGAGAGGATGGGGAAGGTTCATTTGATCTTGTTGATGGTTGGACCATGAGGAGTTTGGAAACACAAACTAATTCTTTTTCAGAATCTGAAGTAGAAAAAGATTCATCATTTGTAGAAGTTTATTCTGTCTGAGATGGAGAAGTTTCATCTAATTCTGAAAGATGTGGTAGAACCTGGGATGAGTATTAGTGCATATGTTCTTTGTTCTTTTGAGTAGATTGAGGTTTTGGAGAAGACTGTGGATCAGAGGGTTGATGGTAAGTTGGAGGTGTTTCTGGTTTAAGAGGTTTAGACCATGGTTTTGGAGGAGCAGGAGTTGGAGTGTGTTTGAGATGAGATAGTCCAAAGAATTTGGCATAATCAATTGGATGTTGTGAGGTGGATGGTGTGTAGAAAGGCTGGTAAGTGCTGAAAGTTAGGGTATGTAAGGGTAAAGCAAGAGATTTTGCAAACAATAAAGGTTGTTGTTTGTCAGCTTCAATTCTGGCAAGTTCTACCTTTAATTGTCTAATCTCTACCTCCTTTTGGTTAAATTCAGGACCCCAATATCTATTTTGGATCATGGATCGAAGATCTGAATCAAGTTGGGAGACTCGATTTTGCATGTCAAAATACATTTGTTCAAGCTGGGTTGTTATTCTGTCAACCTTTGTATGGGTTTGCTTGACTTGAGAAGCAACTTTCTCTATTTTTTCATTAAGAGATTTGAAGGCTGAGTTCTGTGCCCTGCATTTTGAGTTTGCCAGTTTAGAACGGCTTCAAAAGGTTTTAGTTCTTCCAGCTGGCCATTTGGTGTAACGGGAAAGTGGACAAAAGGTTTGGTGGTGACCTTTGTCTGGGGGTCAGTTTGTTTTTCCAATGGAGGAAATTGTTCTTGATAAGAACTTGATGAAAACATCATATAGGACTGAATGAGTGATGAATGAAGCATAGACTGGTTTGCTTCTTGTCAGCATGATTTTTGTCTGTACTCCTTTTGTACAAGTCTTAGACCTTTCCTATAAATAGGCAGAGGTGTTAGACTATCTGGATCATCAGGTGGTAAAGGAGGTTTTTTATGGCAAGGATCCATTTTGTGACTTTTCTTTTTTCGTCGTCTGGGACGTCTGTTAAAATCATCATCATCTTCTTCAAGGCAAAGATAATTTGGATCACACATATGGGAGCCTGGAGCATCCCATAAAAAATGACCATTGATTTTGTCTGGGTAGATCGGATAGCCATATGAAGCAAATCCGTGAATGGGAAGATTTTCTTGTGCCGTAGATACGGCTGTGATCATGGAAGAGTATGAAAAGGAGTTTCTGGGTGTAGATTGTTCAGAGGTTGGATGAGAAACAATGGGTGTTTAGGTGGATGGTGTTTGAAAAGTCAATTTTACAGTTCCATCTACTCTTTTTTCAAAATGAGCATCAGTTGTTTGGACCGGCTGAGAGTTTTGATGGAATTTTTCATAATTGGAAAGCCATTTTAAGGGCATGAACTTGAGCAGTTCTTGCTTTTGGATCTGCCTGGGGATCTAGACTATGAATGGGATACTGTCTGAAGAATCAGCAAGAATCATTAGTGCATCTGATGTAGTTTGAGGTGTGGGAAGATCAAAGGCATGATTTTGTAACCGATACACCAATTGATGGTGTAATGTTGCCATCTTTGAAGAGACTGTTGGTTTAGCACCTTGGATTTGGATCTGAACCTTTAGAGTAGTGGGCAAGTTTGGATCATCAAGTGAGAGGTTAAAATTTGGGTAGAAGGTCAAGAGAACACTTCCTGCATATAAAGTAGTCAGGATTGTTCCTATGACTGCATGCTGGTATTCTTTGACACGGGTATCAAGCAAAGCTAGTCTGGCTATGACAAGTAAGCCTTTTCTTCTGTGAAGAGTGAGAATCAAACGAACTCCTCCAAGATGGAGGTGCGTGTATCCTTCCCTTTTCCACTGAGCAACAAGCTCTGGTGGAACTTCAAGAGTTACATATTGCTCTGCTTGTGATACTTGAAGAGCACTTTGGTCTAGTCGAGATGACTGGATATACTCTTTAAGAGCAGGCCTTTTGGTGGAAATTAGGGTTGTAATACTTATATGGGCTAATAAGAGGAATATAAGATTCACTAATTTGGGCTGACTCTGGAACATAAGAATACTCAACAAGGTTTTCTATTTTTGAAGCCAGGTGTTTAGAACAAGATCTGGGAAGTGAGAGAGTTGAAGAAAGAGTAATAGGAACAAGATTATCTGAACTATTTGATTAAGATGCCATTTTGTTTCAGATTTTCCTTTATTTCCTATTCAAGACGAACATATCTCATATTTACCACTTCATTTTAAGAAAAAGCATTATGCTCAAAGATAGAAAATAATTGTACGTGGCTTGTTATACCAGTAGTGCAAACTGATATAGTCCCCATTCAGGATGACCATCAGAATATATGTCACTAGTTTCCCGCCGATATACAATAATATATTTTGAGCAAGAGGAAAGTCAAGGAAGTCAATAAATTGGATGTACATGATATGACTTGCTGAGATAATGTAATAATAAGAGTTGTGTTTGTGTTATTGTTTTATTCTTTCTGGTTTTTAATGAGGGTGGTTCCAATTTGTATTGTCCACATTAACAGGTCTCTTGCATGCTGAGCAATTACGGATTTGACAAGTCGAGGATCAACCACCTTCATATCTACACATGCCAATAAGTAGATTTAGAAGTTGCAAACTAATTTTGATATAGTATTATTCTGATGAATGATTTATTATTTTTTTCCTTCAATATTATAATTTTGTTTCCATATTATAATAGAAATCGCTAAAATATCTATGTTTACATAGGCCATTTTTCTGAGGAAATTGCGCTGTTTATGTTAAAGAAGAGATTTAATCCTACAAATATGACATCATATTGAGTAGTTTTTGTAGAATTACAATCATTATAGAAATCCAGTTATTTAGAAAAAGAAAATCACTTTCTCACTATTTGTGATTTAAACTAAATTTTGTTTTGAGTAAAAAATTAGTCATTGTCGTATATAGAAAAGGAAAAAGAAAAAGAAAGAAGCTAATCACTGAAATAAGGGTTTAGCCACGTTAGCACGGTAGCACCACTATAAATTTTCGTAAAACCATTTCTACTCATTTTTATTTAAACTTTGCTTCAAAGATTAAGCTAATTTCCACCTACATCTCTAGGCACATTTTAATTAGTATCTTACACTGTTTAATATTATTTTTATTCTATGTTGCACTAGCATGACAACACCCCCTTGTTATTATTTTGAGATTGAATAATTGCCATGTTTAATTAGAATTTTACATTTTTTTAAAAAAAAATTGTAACCCCCAATAACTCTATTACAAAAAATATTATAATTTTTTTACGCTTATTTTTATTATGTTATTTATTTCAAATAATCTTATCTGGGTGCATTTGGTTCATTACTATTTGTTGTATTAGTATGTATTGTATTTTTTTTTCATCACATTAGGTTGTATTAAACTATAATTCAATAAAAAAAATTTATCCTTCGCATATAAAATCAATTTAGCACTTATTTGGAGATGATGAATTATTATTTAGAACAACAAATTAAAGGATTAAATAACATGATAAAAATAGAAGTAAGAAAAATTATAATATTTTTTATAATGGAGCTATTGAGATTACATAACTTGTCGTGAATGTAAGAAAAACGTACTGTAATATTTATAAAAAAGTTTGAAATAAAAAGAGTGTAAAAGTGTTAAATGAAATTTGATAGTGGATTAAAAAAATACCTCGATATTTAAAAAAATTATAATTAAAAAGGACCATAAGGTTTAAATTAAACATGCCAATGATTCAATTTCAAACTAGTAAAGAGGTCTATCCCAAAAAAAAAAAATAGTAACATATCTTTAGTTGGACCTATTTTTTCTTAGAAAATTATATTGTTTATGCCATGAAAGTGACTTAATTCTATAAATATGACATCATACTGAGTAATTCCAGTAATATGACAATTCATTAAAAATAAGTCGTAAATATCCTTCAAAGATTATATTTATTCTCCATTTTTACTTGTCCATTATCCATCTATTTTTACCCAACCATTACCAATTCTTGGCTAATAACTACCCAACATGTAATTCTACCCAACCTGTAATTGTAAATTAGTTGACCTTTATCTGAAAATTACCCAATCTTTTACCAATTTACCTTACTCCTATGACACTTATATTCATACTTAATTTATACTAGACTGTGATTGCACATTTTCCTAATTTGTTGGGTTGGGAAAAAATGGACAACAGTGTATACATTTTGAAATTAGGCACTTTTGTGGCATATATAAACCAAAATCTCATGTCCTTTTCTTTCTGAAGACTTTGTCACTTGTAACTTGAAGATAACATTGTTAATTGAATGATATTACAATTTTTTCATTGCCACTTTGGGATTTATTACCATCAAAATTTTGCTTATTTAAAAAATGCAACTCTACTAAATATCAGCAAGCATGAAGTACAATACAAACTTATATGAATAGATTTCGTCCAAAACAATATCCTCTCAAACAAACATTAATCCATCTAGTAATACGTGTATGGAAAAATTCTAATTACAAAAGATTTCACCATCACATTTCTTACAAAAAATATCATAATCATAAACATTGAGGTTTTATGCTACTATCATCATTGTCCAAAACTCCAATAGCTTTCACTACTACCATCACTGCCAAAATTGAAAAACAGAAAGCAAGCAAAGGCCAAGTCGATAATCAAACATAGTTGAAGTTTTATGCAACCATCATGACTATCCAAACCTGTGATAGGATAATAGTAATGCAATTATTTAGAAAAATAAAATTACAAGCATAATAGTAATCTAGCTAGAAAAATAAGAACTAATATAAACAAAATTTCAAACATTAACCAAGTTGCTATTGATCCCAAGCCAAAAGTTTGCAGCAGATCATAATAATCTCAAATCTAACTCCTACACACATGAACATTTTACAACAAATTATTTCCAGAAAATTATAAGAGAAACCAGAGGCAAAACGAAAAAAAAATCATAATTTCAAAATACAAGCATACTAAAAATCAATTTATTTAAGGTAATTAAGGCTGAATTTATACTTTTGGGGCTGGATGAGTATGTTCAAAATAAATGGGGTCGTTTGTAATATTTTGACTTAATGGGGACTAATTTGAAATTAGCCATATTAAAAACTTTTGCAACTTGTGCATAATACTTTATGAAATGGTACAATTCGGTAGTTCCCTTCAATCCTACAATTTCCTTGCCCAATATTTTCTAACGACCATATTGAACACAATGGATGGTGACAAACAAGGTTAATTCTTCATTGTTTGTTAATGATTTGTTATTCTTGCAATTATTTTTTAAGTTATTTTCCCTCTTTTTGAAAAGAGTAGTGTTGTTTAACCTTTTAAAATTAATATTAGTTAATTGTGTCTATTATAATTTGCAGGCTATTGTCTAGCAGTGCTATTTCACTGATTGTAATATTTTCTTATCATATTAGACAGGCATTGACAGAAGTTACAAAGTGCCAGAGTTTGACGTTCCATCATCATATGATATTCCTTCAACAGCTCAAGCAGAAATGCTATCAGGTTTTTTAGTTGTTCATAACAAAATAATAGGATCAAATTATTCTAGTCGTTGATAATCAAATAACAGTATCAGATTATTTTAGTTGTTGATAATAAAATAATAAAATTAGACTATTTTAGTTGTCGATAATAAAATAATATTACCAGTTGATTTTAGCTGTCATGATAAAAATAATTATTCATACTCTATTATGACAGGGAGGAATGGTTCAAACTCTATTTATTGGGATGGTAAAAGCATGTATGAACTCACTGCTGAAGACGTTATTGGAAAGCAGTTTGCATCACTTGAAGAAGCTATAGATTTTTATAAAAAATACTAAAAAATAATGGGTTTTAGTGTTCGCATTCATGATGGGAGACGTGATACAAATGGTGCACCGATAATGAAACATTGGGTTTGTAGTAGAGAAGGTGAAAGGTATAAGAAGTATATCAAGCGTACAAACAGAATCTGTGAACCTAGAGCTATTACAAGAGTCAATTGTCGAACAACATTCACGGTAAATTTAGATAAGAAGTCTAAAACTTGGGTTGCTAGGAGCTTTCTTCCGGAACACTCTCATGAGTTGGCAGCAGATTTTGAGACTCAATTTCTTCGATCTCATCGAATGGTTAAACATTTTGACAATGCTCTAGCTAATACACTGAAAACAATTGGTATAAAGACAAGTCAAATTATGGACTTTTTTGTAAATCAAGTTAGGGGCTATGACAATTTAGGCTTTGGATTAAAGGCTTTGTATAGCAATTTAGATAATGAACGTCAATCTATAATACTCGAAACAGACTCAGAAGTGGCACTTGCATACTTAAATGCAAAAGCTGACATGGATCCAAACTTCTTTTGTAAGTACTCTGTGGATGACAAGAATAGACTTGAAAACTTGTTTTGGGCAAAGTCTATTGTTTGTTTGAGTTATAGTTACTTTGGGGACGTTTTAGCTTTCGATAGCACTTATAAGACAAATAAGTATGGGAAGCCTTTAATTATTCTACTTGGTGTTAATAATCATTATGCAACAAGTTTTTTGGATGTACAATTCTCACAGATGAGACGGTCGAGACCTATACAAGGGTGCTTGAAACATTCTTATTTGCTATGAATAATAACAAGCCTATATATCTATCATCACTTATGGAGATAGAGCAATCTGTAAAGCAATTAAAAAGGTAATTTCTGAAGCTCGACATCGACTATGTATTTGGCGTCTACAAAGAAATCTAACGTGTATAAAACTCCTGAATTTCTTACAAAGTTTAAAGATTTTATGTTGGGAAATTTTAGCCCCGAAGAATTTAAGCGATGGTGGCAGAAGATGGTGAATAAGCTTGGTCTTCAAAATAATGATTGGGTTAACAAGATATACTCAAAACGACAGAGATGGGCAGAAGCATTCTTACAAGGTCATTTCTTTGGTGGCATGCACACAACGCAGTGCTGTGAGGGTATTAATGCATATATGAATAGATTTCTTCAAAGAAAGTTAAAGTTGCATGAATTTGTTCATCAAATTGATTGGGCCCTGAGATGTACAAGGAATAACGATTTGACATAATTTTAAAACCAATCATTCTACTCCAATGATTAGTACTCATCTTCCAAGTTTGAAGAAGCATGCTGCTAAGGTTTACACTCAAAGGTTATTTTACAAGGTTCGTAAACAAATTTGCAAAGAAGGCCAGTTTATATTGTCAAGCAATGTCACTCTTCTAGATATGCAAGTGCACACATTGACTAGGCATTTACAAGCAAACAAGAAGTGGATTGTGGTTTATAATCCAAAACAACAACATTTTGAGTGCTCCTGTAAGAAGTTTGAATCAATTGGAGTACCCTGCCCTCAATTATTTTGTGTGATGAAACATATGCATGTTTGTAAGATACCTACTTCATTGATTAACAAAAGATAGACAATGGATGTGAAAGTTTACAGACGATCTCCAATGCCATTGGAAAGTCAATCTAGGGACGTTCTTAACAATTTTCGGTATGGGTCACTAAATGCAGAATTTAATGAAATTTGTTTTTATGCCTCAAAATCTGATGCTGTGTATTGGAAATTAAAAAGTCATCTTTCTCAACTGAAATAAAAGAGTTGAGAACAAGTGATGAAGGAGATAGAAATAGACCATTCAGTGCAGAAAAGAAAGCAAGAATTATAAAAGATCCTCTTGTTGTAAAGACAAAGGGTGCACCTAATACAGACGTTAATAAAGGTGTTAACTCAAGAAAAGATGGATATTGTAAACAAGATGGACATACTGTACGGAAATGCCCAAGTAAGAATGGTCATGTTACAAGTGTGGCTACCTTGGCTGGACCATTAAACAGATTCACAGAATTTATTTGGTATCGGCAAATAGGTCATTATTTCTTTTTTTTTTTTAGTGGAAATCATTATGTTGTATTAAAAGTATTTTTGTTGAAATTTTATGCAAATTATATCTTAAGGAGGCTGCCTCATTTGTGTCACTGCATAAAAAATTATAGTGAAATAATCTACATATGCCTAAGGGAGTGGATTTGGACAAGCTATTTGCATTTTATTAGACACAATTTTGACCAATTATTTTTTAGACTATCGTTACGGCCATGTCATGTACTCTTATATTTTATTGCACTACTAGAATAATTATGAATATTACACCTCTCATGAACCTATTAGTTTCTCCTATTTTGATGATAATGTAATATGAAAGAAACCTTGAACAATGTGATATTCATGAAATTTTAAACTTACAGAAAATGGCGTAAAAATGATATTCTAAATCTTAACACACCAAGTAACAGAAATCAGTGTAGACGTTTATTATTACCTCTCCAAACCGCCTAAACCATGTTGAACATCACAAATGTTGAACAAAACATGTGTAGTTTCTTATACGTGAATGTTGGTGTTTGAACGGAAATTATTACCTCAAGTTTAAAAAAATATTCCCTTCGTGAGCCTAATATAACAATATGTACCTTATCTAATTGACACTTGAAGAGATCACACGTTCAAATAGATTTTGAGCCCATTTCAAGTTAAAAAAATTAGAAATCCAAAGCCTCTGATGACTCTGTTCCAGTGCAGAGAAGCATAGTGATGTTGCTTAAAAAGAAGAAAAAAAGAAAAGGAGTGAAAATATAAAGAAGAAGGAAACAAAATCAAAAGGAAAATTCAGATTCAACTTGTTCCCAGTACCTCATATAAGCAAGTTCCTCATATGTTGCTTTTCATCATTACCTCATATGCCTTATTGCCTTATATCTATCCCATATTAAGTATCCGGTTGAAATTGGTTTTCCTCCCTATTGTGTCCCTCCCTATTGTGCCTCTCCATGCAGCACCCATACAAAATCATGTACTTCTAGCCTACTTTGCCTACAAAGTATAATTATATTGATATCAAGCTACTAAGAAATTAGCATTGTTGAAATCAGTGCAGATGTTTATTTATAATCCAAATAATGATGACAAAAAATAGTTACAAATTGAATCCATAAAAGCACTATTATCATGAAATAGTTTAACTTACAATCAATATTTTCAGCTGTTGAAGTAAATTATCATCAATTAATTATCACCAAAGCTGTTCAATTAAACCTTCAAATCAGAGCTCCCAAAATATTTTCAGCAGAACTAAAAAAAAAGTCAAAACTTTTTTAGAAGATACACAAAAATCACAAAGAAGCCTTCAAATATTCTGCACAACGCAAGGTGAACATCAGAAGTAGACCCACCAAATTGATTTGACCCATCAAGATCTGCACTGATAATATTTTCTAGAATTGGTTGCATGCTTTCCACAAGGTGTAGAAACCATCAACTAGAAGGTTAAAAAAAAGATGGCAATTAAAGAAATATTTGCTAGGATTATGATTATATTCTCCAATAATGTCAAAGCAAAATATTTTTTATGGAACAAGAAAGTCCAAATAAGTGGACCCTTTTCCAAGTCAAAAAATAAAGTCCATGATTTGACTAATAAATTTATGAACATAATTTCATTTTATATTTCATTTCCCAGTGAGAAAGATATTAAACATAAGATTAGAAACCATGGCTTCTCCTGGAGATATTTTGGATATTCACATATAATAATTGTTTATCTCCAATGAAAATGAAGTCAAAAGTAAGATTTATATCCAATGAAAATGAAGTCATAGGGAGTTTAGTTTCAAACTGTAATAGCATAATATTAAAATCTAGCTAAGAAAATAAATTTTTTAAATAAAAAAATTGACAGATCTATAGCAGTTCTATTAATGCTACAAATTAGCTATGAATTAGGAATCTTGCGACTTAAAACAAGAGACAAAATCCAAAATATCCTTTGATTTCAATCAAATGACTCACTCTGACTAAATATCATGCACAAAAAATTGAAAAGTAAAGGCTTCAAGGTGATAGCTGGGAAGGATCAAGCATCATCATTTTTTCCAACAACTCTAGAGCATGTTGGTCAAAACTGTAAAAGCAAATATATTTGTCAAAATTATTTTCTTGGAAAAAATTGGCACAGAAGTTTTACAATATTTTATTATAAAATAATTTGTCCACAACAATAGACATGAACACAAAATCGCGTTTACTTACTGCCTGAAAACCTTCCTCTTGATGGCTTGAAATGGTTATATACAGGCACCTTAGAAACATCGGGCAAAATAGATTCATTAGGAGATCCACAAAGCTCAAATATCTTGCTCAATTGCTCAGCCTGTAATTAATGTGAAGATTCTATATATCAGATGTGGCTGTAAGCATTCAAGCATTTTATTAAAGCTTCATAAAAACAATTGAATGATTTATTAAAGCTTCATAAAACAATTGAACAATTTTTCGGATTAGTTGTTGACCGATAAATGTATTTCATTCCAATAAATAAACAAATGGCCAAAATAAATGTATTTCATTCAATATTCAATTGTTGACCCACCAGAGAAGAGTTGATTGATTTATCGAATCCTAGGTCGGCACCAGAGAGCGTAAGAGTTAATTTTGCTTTATCTTCAAAGAAACAAAAGCAAATTAAATAATAATAGATGAAATGAAAACAAAAAATATATTATATATAAAAATTGGAACTCACATTATTATCGTCATCATCAGCATCCCTATCATAGAATTGAGAGAGATATGCTATCTCTATATCGCAATGACTAGGCTGCCATCTTTGTTTGCCCAACGATCTAGATTGCGATCGAGTATAGCCCTCGTGCCAGCAAATTTGGGTTCGGATCTGGCGGATCTTGACTTTGCAATTTGGAGAATTGAGAGTAAAACTCAGAATTGAAGGTTAGAGACAATGATTTTTTTTTTAATTTTCTTTTTCACTTAGTCTAAGGTGACGTTGAAACTTAAGGAAAATGATTTTATTTACTGTCTTTTATTTAAAAAAAAAAAGAAAAAAATAATCACAACGTCGTTTTATTAAATTTTTTTGTTATGAATGTTTTTAGTTGTTAATGATGTCATACTTTTTAAAAGTTATCTTTTAAAATTAATTAAACAAGTGAGAAAAAATTGATAGATTTATTATTTTATTATTAGAATTTATATATACACTCCTATATATACACCTAAAATATATATAGACCTACAGTCGCCTTGTATAAAAAAAAGGAAAATGAGATTCTTCCCACGTTAAGCACCACAATAAGCACCAAACGGTGCGTTTTGGGGGTACTATAAAATGAGCCAACTCACGTGTAATATACATAGCCACCACAACACACGCGCAATCCATCTCACGCGATGCACAACTTTTCTCCTTTTGCTCTCACAAAAATCTCACCGTTCTCAAACTTTCTGAGGGTGCTCGGCGTTGGTCTCTGGCCGTGGGTCTGCTCTCTCTCTTCCCTGTCGTCTCTATTCTCAAACTTTCTCGGCGGTGGTGCTTGGCATTCGTCTCTGGTCGTGGATCTCTCGTCGTTGGTCTCTCACCGTGGGTCTGCTCTCTCTCTTCTCTATCGTCTCTGCTGCTCTCAAATTGTACAGGTAATGGCAAATTTCGTGGGTATTGCTTGTCATTGACTATTGTGAATTATTTATTTGGCTGTTACCGGACAAGGATGATTTTCTTTTCGAAAGGGTGAAATTGCAACTGCTCATAGTGATAGAGAGAGATTTAAGTTTGAAATTTGTTCCTTTATGTTTGAGGATGAGTAGAGAGTGATAGCATTATCCAAAAGTCAGTTTATTTCGATTATTCAGGTCACATCAGTTAGTAAAGATTGTAAATGTGGTTTCCTAGTTCCTCTCATGTTTGCTGGGTCATAATTGCAGGAAAAATAGCTTTAGTTCAGTTGGAAGGCCCTTTTGTTTTGCATGACGGATGTGTGAAATTTTGTAGTGCCCTTGATTTAGATTTCCGTATTGACATGATTTCTAACAAATACAACAAGTTATAGGACTAAAAGATGAAAATATTTCTTTCAGCCCTTTAAAACCCCCAGGTAATTCACTTACAGTAAGCACAGACAAAAACACTTCCAATCTCTAATTCTACCATATTAGAAATTTTTTCTCCACATGTTGAAGTTAGTGATGCAAGTTGAAACCAATCTGTTTAAGCTTGGGGTTTCATGTCTTGAATCAAGGTTGAAAGTATTATAGCTTTAGCTACTCCTGAAGTGAATTTATGTTAAAAAGCTATGCACGCATTAAGTTAGTGCGAGAGTCTGCTGAAGCATATGTCAGCTGTGTGTTTGGAGCTGAGTATTCTTCATTCCGCATTTTGGGTTTTGGTTGACCTCCAGCATGACTCAACCCACTTGAGTTAAAAACCCTAGAGTAACATTCTACCCATGATATTTGAGTTTATCAAGTCACCATATTTTAATACTTCTCTGGAAAACAAATATATATGTTAAATTAGGTAGGAAAAATAAAAAGTTAATTATTGAGTTGTAATGGTGCAACTAAGGTTTTGAAACATTAAGATCTTTAGCTATTATGTTACTATCCCGTAGTTATTTTTAAGTTACAAGAGATAGTAAAAAATAACATCATATTTTAATTACTTACACTAATCCTACAAGTGCTGATGGTCTAAAGTTACTTACACTAACCCCCAGCTAGTCAACTCCATCAATTCACTCTCATTTCTAAGATGTATTTTTTTTTTAGCTGAATGAATGCAGTAAGATGTATTTTTTTTTTGGGGGGAGAAAAAAAATCAGTAAGCTGGTTTTTAATATATTGACTACCATTTTTTCTTTCTGGAAGGAATCTGGGTTGTTGTGTATATTGAACAGAATTTGTTCAATCATTATGTCTTCAAGCACAAACGAAATTCAAACACAACTGAAAGCTTGTGATAAATGCTGCAACAACAATAAGGTCTTGCGAACTTCACGGACAAAAGAAAATCCGAATCGTAGGTTTTGGAAGTGCAAAGGATGTGGGGCTTTTGAATGGGATGATGATTGGAAGAGCAGTGAATGTAATGATTTTAGAGGGATGGAAGATCGTATTATAAATCAGAATAAAATTGACATGTTGTTAGCAGAAGTCCGCAAGTTGGGCCATCAAATCGAATGCGTATCTCTTAAATTTCAGTTGCTTGAGCAAGAATTTCAACGAAGACAACAACCAAGTGTTCTTGTAACATACGTCCCGCAAATAATTATTACTCTTTTAATATGTATTATATTTAAGTTGTGTAATTAATTAATGTATTGTTAGTGCAATGACTTGTTCAACCAGTTTTTAAGATAACTTTGGTATTGATGGGGAAATGATGTTCCTTTTTCTGCAATGAATTTGTTGGTAGTCCATAACTCCTGTGTCATTTGCTTCTTTGAATCAATTAATTTTTCCTCTGTTGCAGAGCCAAATATAATCATTTATAATTATAATATTTCGACCAAATAAAAAGCAATAACAGAATTTCTGCACTTCTGCACTTTAAACAATTTCTGCACTTTCCAGAATTCCAGTAGCATAACAATTTCTGCACTTTCCAGAATTCCAGAACAATAACAGAATTTCTGCACTTCTGCACTTTAAACAATTTCTGCACTTTCCAGAATTCCAGTACAATAACAGAATTTCTGCACTTCTGCACTTTAAACAATTTCTGCACTTTCCAGAATTCCAGTAGCATAACAATTTCTGCACTTTCCAGAATTCCAGTAGCATAACAATTTCTGCACTTCTGCACTTTAAAGAATTCCATAATTCCAGTAGCATAGAATACGTCCAGAATTCCAGAATAACATAAAACAATTTCTGCACTTTAAAGAATAACAGAATTCCAGTAGCATAGAATACGTCCAGAATTCCAGAATAACATAAAACAATTTCTACACTTTAAAGAATAACAGAATTCCAGTAGCATAGAATTAAAAAATAACAGAATATCATTTATCCATCCACCATTCCAGTAGCACACAATTAAGGAATAACAGATTTGCAGCATCTCCCTCAATTCCAATCCAATAGCACACGGCCAAATAATAATACAGTTGTAGCATATAAATCTAATAAGGGATCATGCATAGAACAAAAACAAGATTAATCTACGAAATCACTTCGAAACTCCTTATCAACTTCATATTGATTATCTTACTGAAAGAGTAGCTGCTGAAAATGTCCAGGCGGCTGGAATTGTGGTTCCTATTAAAAGAAAAATTAAATATTTTGTTATAATAAAAGAGAATAAAGTAGATAAGATGAATAAATACTAAATTTATCACCACTTACCGTACAAGAATTTTGTGTAGGTGTTGGATAAACATTATCCCCAACCATATGATGTAAGCTCATAAGACCCTAAAACAAACATACATTAAAACAAACATACATTAAATGAAGAGATAATAAAAAAAATCATAACACATACTATGAAAAACTTACATTACAATAGTCCATAACTCCATGTGGGTACATATTCATATCAATACAACTTCCTTCAGGATTTTGAAATGCCTACAGTGGATCAATAATATATTAGAAAAACATCTATGATTAAGTAATAAAAATCAACGACATGCATTTGAATTCCATAAAACCTACCGTTACAACATTGTTCTCGTGTGTTGGGATCACAGTCGGCACTTGCTCATTCACCTGTCCATCCTGCAAAGTCAACAAAACATACATTTGAACATAATTTATGTCATAAATTTTTTAACTTTAATTAAATTCAAAATACATTTCAAAAGTACCTTTGCATTGGAACGTGAGGAATTCATTTTAGATTTTGAAAATTTATTAGATTTCTTTCTTTGACAAGGTGGCCGACCTTTATGACGCCGAGCTACTGGATCTCTAATTGTTTCTACTTCCACACTACAACTTCCTTGGCCTGTAACAACAGTTACTTCATTATCTCCGCAAAGAATTGCCTTTGATAAATCCTCCGTACATTCTCAATCCAATTGAAAACAAGATTAGAGCTTTCAATATTATGTGCAGCCATATTTGCAACCTCCGCGAAAGTAGCACACATTTTCTCATATCGTTTTTGCTCATCCATACAGCTATGAAGCTCATAACTCGTTTTCACTCTACTATGGCATCTCCACATATCTTTTCTCCATCTTCGTAAAATATACTTTTCTGGAAGTACTTCTACGTCATTGCGGATCATGATTGCAACGGCATGCCTACAAAGAATACCTCTAAATTGGAACCTTGAGCAGCTGCAACGTATTTCACCATTTTCTTTTTCAAAATAAACTTAAAAAAAGGTTCTCTTTTTACCCTCTCCAACTTTGACATCCTCTCTAACAATATTTTCACAACCCATAGAATTGACATATTCGCAATACATTTTCCGAATCATTTCTTGCTGAAATTCTTGAAATTTTGAAATAGTGTACACATCTCGAACTTGCCTCTCCATTGCGTAATCGGTTACACATGGCATTTGTTGGGAAAGACACCTGACATCTTCTTCAACTTCCTTCTGAACTTTATTCTTCAACGCACAACTGTATTGCTCTACAAACTGCTTCAAAGTAGTCTTTGAGTTAACATAACCATCAAAAAATGCATTCATGCTTTCACTACGTTGAGTAGATGACATTCCTGCCCAAAACGTATTGTTTAGATAACAAGGTACCCAATGATGCCTCTCGTCATATAAGCCTCGTAACCATTCGTTATCCCCCAAATCATATTCTATAATCATGTGGTGCCAAGTTTCCTCAAATTTCGCAGCACTCTGGGAATCATAAACAGCACAATGCAAGACATTACTTATGTTACGATATTCTTTATAACCCCCTAGCTTCTCTGGAACTTTCTTCATTATATGCCATAAACACCACCGATGTCGAGTATTGGGGAAGACATTCTGAATTGCAACTTTCATTGCCCTGTCTTGATCTGTAATGATTCCATTGGGAGCTGAATTAGACATGCAGGATAGCCATGTTCGAAATAACCACGTGAATGTCTCAATATCTTCGTGTGAAATCAATCCACACCCAAACAAAATAGAATGCCCATGATGATTAACTCCTACAAATGGAGCGAACGGCATATCATACTTATTTGTAAGATACGTGGTGTCAAATGTAACAACGTCTCCAAACTCCTTGTACGCTTCCCTATTCCTTGGCTCGGCCCAAAAAACATTTTTTAATCGTCCCTCATCATCCACTTGCATACTAAAGTAAAACCTATTATCTTCTGCTTGCATTTTCATAAAATAGTTTTGAAGAGCAGCAGCATCCCCATCTCCAAGCCGCAATCTTCTTTCTTTCTGAACATGATTTCTACAATCTCTTTCTATGAATGTCACATTTTCATGACCACCAGCCTCAACAACAAGTGATTGATAATTCTTACACAATCTGATTCCTGCTCGATCATTTACATCAAGCCTTTTTTTTGCATATGTATTGAGGCTACGATTGCACCGAAAATACTTGGATTTGGTTGGAGTTAACAACACATGGTTGTGTTCAAGATTTAAGCTTCGAATTGTCCACTTTCCATCATCCCCTAAACCAGCTCCCAATCTAGCATTGCAGCCTGTTTTTGCATTAGGTTGGGGCTTTAAAATATTCACAGATTTGCTTCTTGTTTCACCACTTCTCCCACAAGCAAAAGTCACATTTCTAAGAATCCCATCACTATCCTTTCTACTAGTTCTCCTCAAAACCGGAAACCCTTTTCTTTTACCGTACTCTTTGAAGTAAATAAACAAATCGACATCACTATCAAATGACATCCCAATTATTGGCTCATCGTCCTCCTCAATTTTCTCCAACTCTTCAACTTCGATGTCTTTTTCCATATTATTTATTTCTACAAAATTGAAATAATTCACATTGACAAAATGAAAGTAACAAAATACAAATAATTCAGCACAACTTCACACAACTAAACTAACTAGTGATGCAAATTGTGAACACAAATTTAATATATACCAGCAGAATTTGCAGCATATGAGATGCCTTTGATTGGAATTTAGTGATTTTTGATTTAATATATAACCCAATGTGCTTATTAATTTTCCAATGGATGCTTATTTAATATATAAAGATTATTGCGCAATTGATACCCTTAAGTCAATTTTGTCTCGCAAGATTGGATTGTACTAATTATTATGATTGAATTAGATTAGGTTGGATTATATATAATATTGTGCATGTTGGTACAACATTATATTGGACTATATTAACTTAAATTTAAACGATTTTAAATAATACTTAAGTTTTTTTATATAATAATCAAATAAATGATATGTTTATTCTTAATAATTATATTAATAATAGTATGCTATTAAATAATTATTTCAATATTTAATATTTTATTTTAAACAAAATAATTGAATAATTTTTAATGTTTAATATTGAATACTAGATTAACTAATTTATTGTATTAAATTTAGATAAATAATTTTAAGTAAATACACTTAAAATAAATTATTGAATAGAATTTTGATATTTAGTATAATATAAAATTCTACATAAAAAATTATGAAATTAATTTTATATTTAATTTAAATGAAAAAGAAAAAAATGATAAAGAGAACAAATATATTTCAATAATATTATAAATCTTATCCTAATTTTGGACTAATTTATTAGTCACGACATCCAAATTTGACATTGGATGAAATTAATTTTTCAGTCCTAAAACTTAATTTAAGCCGTTTGTTTATCCATGCTCCCTAACATAGCATTAGAAACCAATTATGATAAAATTGAAGCATTTATATAAGTTACAAATAAATTTTCAACATCAAGATCAAATCCATTGCAACATTTAAAAACAAAATTCCCATTTACGCCGTTTGTGATCGCAAGCATTTGTTTTATATATTAAATCAACTGTTATACTTCAGCCCTTATAGACAGTACACAATGGTTGCAAGCAAATCAACTCATAACTTACACAATGGTTACAAGCAAATCAATTCCTAACTTGTAAATAAATAAACCCCAAAAAATTGAGCATTAATTTCCATATTCCAGTATTTTACAATCTGCAGCAGCAGGTTTAACAGAACTTCCAACAACACATTTCCATTTTCCAGTATTTAACAATATGTACCAGCAAGTTTTAACAGCAGATAACTTCCAACAACACAATAGCATTTTGCTAATTTCCAATAGCAAGTTCTTACAGCAATGATCAAAAAAATTTGACTTCACAATTGAATCTTCACACATTCGGACTTATTACAACCAAAATTGGGCATTAATTAAACCAATTACCTCCGCGAATAGAGAAACCCAACGAGATGCGTGAGAGAGATCCACGACGAGAGAAAGCCGAAGGAGAGAGCAGCGAGATGCGCGAGACCCACGGTGAGAGAGAGACCCGCGGTGAGAGAGAGACCCACAGCCGAAGACAGACCCAAGGCGAGAGAGAGAGACCCACGGTGAGAGAGAGACTCGCGGTGAGAGAGAGAGCCACAGCCGAAGACAGACCCAAGGCGAGAGAGAGAGACCCACGGTGAGAGAGAGACCCACGGTGAGAGAGAGAGCCACTGCCGAAGACAGACCCAAGGCGAGAGAGAGAGCCACAGCCGAAGAGAGACCCACGCTCGAGAGAGAAATAGAGAAAGAGAGAAAACCGAAGGACAGAGCAATCCCACTATGAAGAGCAGAGCTTGAAGATGGCAAAGAACTGGCTGCAATTGAACTCGTTGCTTGGTGTGAAATGAGTGAGTGAGATGAGATGCGCGTGTAATGTGTTTGCTTGTTCAAACAGTGCCCTTTTATATTACAAATAAAACGCACCGTTCGGGACTTACTGTGGTGCTTATTGTGTGCTGAATATCGGTGCTGTAAAAAAAAATGTGTATAAATTGATACACATGAGAAGTTTGCTTGTATAAAACTATCATGAATCCACATAAACAAAAAAAAAATATATCACTCTTCAGCTAATATCTCTACGCCACATCAATTTCTCTAAGTTAGTTTGTACAAAACTGTTTGTGGCTCTATCGTTATTGGTTTTGCAAATAATATTATAATATTTTTATCTTTAATGATGAGACATTTTTCAACATATTTGACTCTTTTCAATTTAATGATACTTTGTATTTAATTCATTACTTTTATTTAATTCATCCATTGTTTCATCTTACATTATTTGATGAGTGATGATAAATTTTTGTATAAATTTATTTTATGCAAACTAATGTAGATTAAGTTTATTAGTTGAATGAAATTATAAAATAATAGAAATAAGTAATGTGGGCAAAAAGCCATTTGATCCAACCAAATGAATTATATTACATCAATTTATAGAAAATAAATTTATACAAGATTTTATATGATATAATTTTTTCCCTAATCCATCATTTATTTAATTATTTTTTCTAAATATCCAAATTCCAAAAAATGAAATATGAATGAAGCATACCTACTTTTGATAAATAAAAATAAAAATTAAGATACAAACATATATACATGGCAAAAAGACCCGGTTAGAATTTTTTCCCGATTGACTTGACCCAAATTTTTTGAGCTTTCACACTAGATAGTGAATGGAATTTTCATGCTCTCATAGATTTATATTTAATTTTAATAAGTTCCGTTTCAAGTTTCATATCATTTTCTTTTTTCAATTTTAAGATTTTGATATGACCTTCAACCCAATTAATCCAACCAGATGATTTAAGGTTTGGGTTGAATTGGGTTAAACAAGTTTATTTAATCCACTGAATTTTATCTCAACTCATTCAATAATAGGTTGGATTGGATTTTCATGAACCCTATCCAACCCAACTCGTGTCCACCTCCATATCATACTATCTAGAAATGTAAGAACACGAGAAAGTTTTCAAAGACTTTCAAAAGGATGCCAATGAATGTTGGACTGGTAGATTGGTAATTGGAGTTGTAAACAAAACAATAACTTAGAAAAATAACATAAAACTTGAAAATTGACATTAAGTGTAAAATAAAATAAAAATAGGACTAGTAAATTGATGGAAATATGGGTAAATTAATGTTGGAGTTGTAAATTGGAATAAGAAATTGTAAACAAAACAAAAACTTAGAAAAATAACATAAAACTTGTAATTGACATTAAATGTGAAACGAAATAAAAAATTTGCAGACCAAACATAGGACTAGTAAATTGATGAAAAAATGGGTAAATTAATGTTGGAATTGTAAATTGAAACAAGAAATTGTAAACAAAACAAAAACTTGGAAAAATAACATAAAACTTGTAAATTGACATTAAATATGAAACGAAATAAAAAATTTGCAGACCAAACATAGGACTAGTAAATTGATGGAAAAAGGGGTAAATTAATATTGTACTTGTAAATTGGCACAACAAATTGTAAACAAAACAAAAACTTGAAAAATAACATAAAACTTGTAAATTGACATTAAATGTGAAATGAAATAAAAAATTTACAGACCAAGCATAGGACTAGGAAATTGATGGGAAAAGGGGTAAATTAATATTGGAGTTGTAAATTAAAACAAGAAATTGTAAACAAAATAAAAATTTAGAAAAATAACATAAAACTTGTAAATTGACATTAAATGTGAAACGAGATAAAAAATTTGCAAACCAAACATAGGACTAGTAAATTGATAGAAAAATGGGTAAATTAATATTGGAGTTGTAAATTGCAACAAGAAACTGTAAACAAAACAAAAACTTAGAAAAATGAAACTTGTAAACTGACATTACATGTGAAATGAAACAAAAAAATTATAGACTACACATAGTACTAGTAAATTAATGGAAAAAAAAGTAAATTAATGTTGGAGTTGTAAATTGGAACAAGAAATTGTAAACAAAAAAAACTTAGAAAAATAACATAAAACTTGTAAATTGACATTAAATGTGAAACAAAATAAAAAATTTACAGACCAGATATAGGACTAGTAAATTGATGGAAAAATGGGTAAATTAATATTGGAGTTGTAAATTGGAATAAGAAATTGTAAACAAAACAAAAATTTAGAAAAATGATATAAAAATTGTAAATTGACATTACATGTGAAATGAAACAAAAAAATTATAGACTACACATAAAGACTAGTAAATTGATGGAAAAAAAGGGGTAAATTAATGTTGGAATTGTAAATTGGAACAAGAAAATGGTAAACAAAACAAAAACTTAGAAAAATGATATAGAACTTGTAAATCGACATTAAGTGTGAAATAAAACAAAAAAATACGTAAACCACACATAAAACTAGTAAATTGATAGAAAAGAGGGGTGAATTAATGTTGGAGTTTAAATTGGAATAAGAAAATTGTAAACAAAACAAAAACTTAGAAAAATGACATGAAACTTGTAAATTGACAATAAATGTGAAATGAAACAAAAAAAATTTAAACCACACATGGGACTAGTAAATTGAAGGTAAATTGAAGAAAAAAGGGGTAAATTAATGTTGAAGTTGTAAATTGGAACTAGAAAATTGTAAACAAAACAAAAACTTAGAAAAATGATATAGAACTTGTAAATCGACATTAAGTGTGAAATAAAACAAAAAAAATACGTAAACCACACATAAAACTAGTAAATTGATAGAAAAGAGGGGTGAATTAATGTTGGAGTTGTAAATTGGAATAAGAAAATTGTAAACAAAACAAAAACTTAGAAAAATGATATGAAACTTGTAAATTGACAATAAATGTGAAATGAAACAAAAAAAATTTTAAACCACACATAGGACTAGTAAATTGAAGAAAAAATGGGTAAATTAATGTTGGTGTTCTAAATTGGAACTAGAAAATTGTAAACAAAACAAAAACTTAGAAAAATGATATAGAACTTGTAAATCGACATTAAGTGTGAAATAAAACAAAAAAAATACGTAAACCACACATAAAACTAGTAAATTGATAGAAAAGAGGGGTGAATTAATGTTGGAGTTGTAAATTGGAATAAGAAAATTGTAAACAAAACAAAAACTTAGAAAAATGATATGAAACTTGTAAATTGACAATAAATGTGAAATGAAACAAAAAAAATTTTAAACCACACATAGGACTAGTAAATTGAAGAAAAAATGGGTAAATTAATGTTGGTGTTCTAAATTGGAACTAGAAAATTGTAAACAAAACAAAAACTTAGAAAAATGATATAGAACTTGTAAATCGACATTAAGTGTGAAATAAAACAAAAAAAATACGTAAACCACACATAAAACAAATAAATTGATAGAAAAGAGAGTAAATAAATATTAGAGTTATAAATTATAAAAAGAAATTGTAAATAAAACAAAAACTTTGAAAAATGACATAAAACCTGTAAATTGACGTTAAGTCTAAAATAAAACAAAATATTTGTAAATCACACATAAACTAATAAATTTATGGAAAAAGGGGGTAAATTAATATCGAAGTTGTAAATTGGAACAAAAAGTTGTAAATAAAACAAAAACTTGTAAATATCGCATAAAACTTGTAAATCAACATTAAGTGGCAAATAACACATTGATCTTATAAATCACACATAAGACTAATAAATTGAAGGAAAAAGAGGTGAAATAATGTTGGAGTAGTAAATTGCTCTTTGGAATTGTAAACAAAACAAAAACTTAGAAAAATTACATAAATCTTATAAATTACCATTAAGTGTGAAATGAAATAAAATTTTGTAAACCACACATGAAACTAGTAAATTGATGGAAAAGAAAGTAAATTAATGATGAAGTTGTAAATTGGAAGAAGGAATTGTAAACAAAACAAAAACTTAGAAAAATCACTAGAGCTTGTAAATTGACATTAAGTGTGAAATAAAATAAAACAATACGTAAACCACACATAAAATTAGTAAATTGATGGAAAAGAGAGTAAATTAATGTTGGAATTATAAATTATAAGAAGAAATTGTAAATAAAATAAAAACTTAGAAACATGACATAAAACTTGTACATTGACATTAAGTATAAAATAAAATAAAAATGTGTAAACCACACATAAGACTAGTAAATTAATGGAAAATGAGGGAAATTAATGCTAGAGTTGTAAATTACAAGAAAAAATTTTGAACCAAACAAAAACTTATAAACATGACAAAAAACTTGTAAATTGACATTAAGTTTAAAATAAAACAAAAAATGTGTAAACCACACATAAAACTAGTAAATTGATGAAAAAATGACAAATTAATATTGGAGTTATAAATCGATCTTTCGAATTGTAAATAAAACAAAAAATTGTAAATATCACATAAAACTTGTAAATCAACATAAAATGGCAAATAACACATTAATCTTGTAAATTACACATAATACTATTAATTGCAACTTGTAACTTGAACAAAAAAGAGTAATTACTTGTTATTTAGGTAATAGGTCACCTATTTATTTAGAATTAATGGTGGTGATTTTTCATTCAAATTTAACAATCTATGTCCCTTACGGCACCATAGAATGACCCAAGAAGGAATTGAAATTGGCATGTGCATGACAATTAAGGGAAGCAAATTAATTGCTTTAAATTGGAAATAGAATCCAAATTGGATTTGGCCAACCTTGGGCATTATAAAAGCCAACCTTTGGCTTCTAAAGACACACACAACCAGCAGCTAAGAGGAGAATCGAAGATTGCAGCTGGAACAAGAGAAGATTAAAAAAAAATAAGAGGAGTTAGCCCTTTGGATTAATCTCCATGATTGGTTTTATCAACTCTGTTATTCCTAATTCTATTATGTTAGCCTAGATTTTTTATTTGGTTGAGGGTGAATTCAAAACCCTAAACATGTTATATAATTAATTTTTAATTTCTATCATTCAATTTAATTGAGATTGTTTACGTTCTTCTATAATTAATGTCTATGATTTTATTGTTATCTTATCTGAGTGACCAATTAGATAAGACTTGAATAAATTCTATTGCTAGGTTAAAATTCTTGATCCATGATTGTCTTGATATGTTAATCATTAGTAGCAAATTGGAATTAGTGATTTCAATTGGAGAACATAACCTAGGTTAAATAATCTGAGCTTATGTGTTTATTGCCTAAATCAACTGATGAGCATAATTTATATACATATTTTACCCATAATTATACAATTACTAGTTATTTTTAATTAATTAAATTATTTTATTGAATAGGGGATTAATTGGAGATTATGGATAAAAAAAGGATATAAGGGAGCTCAAATTTGGAAAGCAATTTAAAGGGGCCTACACTTGGCTTTTACAATTGGAAAAAGGAATCCTAGTGCAAGGCTAATTGGTGAGCACGTGGGGAGAGCAAATAAAAGGCCAAACCCTTTTGGCTTTAGGATTGACAAGGTGGGGCCCATTTTAAAGGCTATATAAGAAAGCTAAGCTCTTGGCTTTTAGAGAGGAGCCAGCTCTTGGCTTTTAGAGAGGAGCCAGCCACCAGAGAGGGGAAGAAAAAAAGAAGCAGAACTCGGCTTTGAAGAGAGAGCAATTGCAGCAGTAATATTTCGGCTTCTCATAGCTGAATTTATTTTATTTGTTGCTCCCAATTCAAGTATGTCTAGCTAAATTTCTTATACTGAGGTTAAGGATGAAACCCTATTCAATAAAACAATTATCTTTTTATTTATTTAATTCCCTATATATGTTCTTTAATAATTATGGTTTTTATTTCACATGATTAATTGGATGTTATTAAAATCTTTTCATCAATTCTGTCATGCATTATTGATTGTTAGGATTAATATTCGATTAAATCTATGCTTGGATATATAAAGTTTATACATGATTATCTTTGATTTTATGTCTTTTATTAAATTGTTTACATAGAGTGCTTAGGAAAACTTTGACTCTTTGTTATTCAATATGTTTACATGGGATGCTTAGATGTCATATTATTAAGCAGAAAAAGAACTTACATTAGATTTAATTACTTGGGCTTAATTGTTATATCCATGAGATGACATAGATTGATTTCGAGTTGTCACTCTAAAATTGGGGATTAATTAATAATTAGATAATTACTAGTTGAATAGTGGTGGATTATGAAACCTTGGTAATTCTTATCTTATTGAATTCTCCTTTATTTTAGTTGTTTCCTTAGTTTAATTAGTTTAATTTCTCTTAAAACTCAACTTGGTCAACTAGGTTAGAATTAATATTAATTTTAGATTTAAATTAGACTTTTCAATTTATAACAATCCCTGTGGGATCGACCTCGTTACCACTATTCTATTTCTAGATTCGTGCGTTTGCGAGTATATTAAAATTTTCACAACATCAACCTAATATCTTTCTCTTTTTAATGCTTCCATTACTTTAAATTATTGTTTTAAATTATTTATTGGTTAGAGATTATGTGAAAATCTTGTTTTACCTAACAACACATTAACAAAATATTAAGACTAACAGAACTTATTGTTGTTTACGGTTGATAGTTTCAATAGCAATTGATGATAGAATTGATATATTATGTAAATATTTGGTGGTGGCAAATGATTCTTTAACCAAAGTTTTCATTGAAATTCTATCTAAGCAACCCAAGAGGGGGTTGAATTGAGTTTCTAAAAATTTATGCAATACTTGAACAAAACTTATTGCAAATCTTAAACAAATTTAAAACAATAATAAATAAATCAAACAAAATGTAAAAAGATAAACGAAGAGAGATTCAAATGCAGAGATTTTTACGTGGTTCGACCAACCTTGCCTACGTCCATGCCTCCAAGCTCATCGGGCTTGAGTATTCCACTAGTCAAGCCTTCAAGGCTTCAAGAACACTTACAATTGACTTCACAGGTGTCAATCAACCTTTACACCAAGAGATTATCCTCAATATTTTAACTCAAGTATCTCCTAACACTTACAATCAATCAAAACAAAGATTACAAATGTATTTTTCTCTCACACAAAATATTTGAAGCTCAATTATAAGCTCAATGATAACGTTTTGATCAATCCTTGTTTGAATTTGATTGAGCTTATTTATAGTTGGAGCTGAAAACTAACTGTTATTAACTTTTTACACACTGTCGGATCGCCGTTTATCACTTATCGGATTGCCATTTTGACTTTGGCAAGTTACCGTTGCGCCGAAATTCAAATTTTCGGATCACCATTTACAAGAAGTCGGATTACCGTTATCGTTCCGGAAAGTAGCTAAGAGATGTCGGTTATCTGTTTGATATAAAATGTTTACCGTTTGCAAGATGATTGTTCTCTGGATTGGTATCGGTGAACCGTTATCAATAAACAATATGTCATTATCGAAGATTTACTCTCTCGAATGCAGTCGGATTATCGTTATCCATAAATGATTTACCATTATCTGAGATTTGCTCGCTGGAATGCATTCGGTTTACCATTACCCATAAACGGTTGTCCGTTATCTTTGATTTGCTCTCTAGAATGAAATCGGTTTGCCATTTTTTGTAAATGGTTTGCCATTTATTTCCAGAAGGTTTTGTTTTGCTTTGAATAATATACAGCTTAAAAAATTAATCTAATTAACAACAAATTTTAAAACTTATCAATCGAAAACATGTTTGTTAACAATCTCTCCGTTTTTTATGATGACAAACATTTCAAGACTAGGCAAGATTACTCCCCCTTAATGTGTGCTCCCCCTTAGTATGGCCAAAGAATTTCAAAAAAAGTTAAACAGTTTTGCATTTGTTTATCACAACAAAGATGTATGGTACGTATTTCTCCCCCTTCATCATTAAAAAGAAAAACAATAAGAAAATTTGGACAGAGTCTCCCCATAAAAGAGGATATATCCTCAAATACAGAAAATTTTGAAAAGCACTCCCAAAGATGCACAAACCATCTCAACTCCGTGAACTAACTCCCACAATCCAACAAGCCAATCAACACAATAAAAAGCATAGATCCAACAAGCACATCATCAAAATCATCAAATGGAATTAGAGAGAGGAAATGTAATTCAAAATAGAAAATGATCCAAAAAAAATAGTGAATTTTAACCAAAACGTACATAGAATAGCATCAAAAATATGAAATGAGAAATGTATGTGCGAAACCAAAAGGAAAAATAAAATGCCGCAATGAAAACTCAGCGGGAGGGAACCAAGGGTAGTGAGAATGCGTCTTTGACCATCTCAAATCTCCTGCTGCTGGTCGAAAATGATCTGCTGAAATGAATCGAAGTGAGACGTAAGCTACTGTTGTTGGATCGAGAGAGTGTGAACCTCACTCAGAAGCTACTGCATCAACTCCTCAGAAGCTGAAGAAGAGGTAAGGGCTGGAGGCACTTCGATGTCCATATCATGCTCATTCTGCTCATTAGTCTCCTAGCGTGCGCAACTATAGCTCGACGAGGAATTCGAGATCTAGCTCCTAAATGAAAATCTGGAAGCTAATTGGCAGAATATATGTCATTCAGCATACGATCATCTTCAGGAGCCAAGAGTGTATCCTTATTCTTGGATGAGGTAACTTTCACCCATTCCCCATTCTGCCTATGAAAACCAATGCCGAGGATAATCTCACCACTTAACCTCTTGGACTCATCGTATACAGGCTCGACAATGTGTATGTGAAAATGCCTCAGAATCTTAGTAATAATACTACCATATGGAAGAAGTCAATTGTTCACGGTGGGGGTAGACAACATGTGATGGAGAATAACATAACCAAGGTTAACCGGGCGCCTTCGAAGAAGACAATCCAGCAACCCGACATCTAAACAAGTAACCTCATCACTATGCCCCTTTCTAGGAGTAACGATATGCTGGAGGATCCTAACCTGCATAGGTAACAACTGAGACCGAAAAGGTAAAGAAAAAATATCATTGGAAAGGTCTCGACATTGACAAATGTTCCGAACCGCATCTACATGTGAAAAGCAGTTAAACTGAAGTTCTTTCTTAGATGTATAGAGCCCTAAATCAGAATTGTCAGTCCTTAAAATAGAATTTAAATATTCTATAGTGAATTCAATGGGTACGCCTCCGACATATGTCACTAAGCAATCCAACCTAATAGCCGAAAGTTCCATGTTGGAGTAGAAAATCCTAACTAGGTTTGGGTACACTTTCTCATCAAGGCTCAAAACAACCTCCCATTGTACCAACATCTCTTTCACATTACTACTACAAACAACCAACTCCTCAAAATCATCTAAGTCAAGAAAGAAGGAATCAGTTAACTTACGAGTCATAAACCGAGTCTGGAATCTCCTAGCAAGAGGACGAGAAGGGAAGTGGACCCTTTCAAAATCAGGTACAGGAGGGGGATGAGGAGGACTTCTACCAGCCCTCTGTTTGACCCATCTCCTTGGTCTTGAAGGTCCTTCACCATCCATGGATAAATTTGGAGGTATAAAAGAGTGTTTATAGGCTTAATAGGATCAAGAAATGAAGGAATTTTTGGAGAATTTGGAGGAACTATGTTCAATTTGCCCTAGGGTTTTGAAATAGGGAATTTGTAATTAAAGGCTTAAAAATGGATTTTAATTTGATGAAAGAGTTCTAAACTAGTTAAAAAGGGTTTCTATGAATTCAATTTGGAGAGAAATTGCAACAAAAAAGAGTAATTTGAGGGAAAGAAGGAGTTACAGCCGTGGTTGAGGGTTAAACAATTGAAGGGCAAAAGAAAATAAAGAAGAAAACGGTTTATGATGCTCTTAACGCAAGATATCGGTGAGCCATTATTAAGATATCAGCAAGCCGATATCGTTCCAGAATGTAACCTAAAAGTATTATGAAAATGGTGAATCGTCAGGGAGAAGTCAGCGAACCGTTATATTCCTGAATATTTTCCTTAGTTTCTATCCCAAAAACGGTTAACCATTTATTGAATAAATGGCAATCCGTTTTCTTTAACTAATGATTTTGCACATCTGCTTTAGTTTTTGGCCAACAATTGATACATTCCAACATCATTTTATTGATCCAAAATATTTTAAGGGCCAGTTTAATGCATGATTCAGAACTCATATGTATTCAAACAACCAATTCATATAAGCATTCAAAGATTAATAATTCAAACACATCTCTCATCTATAATGCTCAAACACTTTATAAAAAAAATCATCAATCAATATATTTTAATAGACTCAATAACATGATTAGAGATATTAATGCGAAAATTTCATCATCCCAAGTTCATGCCGAATTTTTGAAAATTGTTCTTCGCAAAGAGATTTTGTAAAAATATTGGCAAGTTGTTTTTCCATAGAGATAAACTCTAATGCAATATCTCTTTTTTGAACATGATCTAGAAATTTTTCATTCAAAACTTGGGGATTGTTTCACATACACTTCTTCCATAATATAACCATTTAAGAAAGCACTCTTGACATCCATTTGAAATAAAATGAAATCTTTATGAAATGCAAATGCTAAGAGCATCCTAATGGATTCTAGTCTAGCTATAGGTGCAAATGTTTCATCAAAATCAATTCCATCTTCCTGGTTGTAACCTTGAGCCATTAATCTAACTTTATTTTCATTAATCTAACTTTATTTCTTACATCCACACCGGATTCATCCATTTTATTTCTAAATACCCATTGAGTTCCTGTAATGGATTGATGTTCTGGTTTAAGAACTAATTCCCACACATTGTTTCTCTCAAACTTATTTAACTCCTCTTGCATTGCCATAATCCAAAATTCATCATTTTCTACATCTGCAAAGGATTTTGGTTCAATTTTGAGATATGAATGCAGCATGCTCACAAGTATTTCTAAATCATAATCTAGTTGTTACGCCTCATGAGGGATCTCCTAAAATTAAGTCTTTAGGATGAGAAGAAACATACCTCTACTCTTTGGGGACTGATGAGAAGTACCTTCATTTTTCTATTCATTTGTTTCTTCATGTTGCTCCTCTTGATTTCCTAGTGTTGCATCCTTTTGGTTATCCTTTCATGACTCTTCTTCTAGTTCTTCATCTACATCATTCTCAACAACAACTTTCTTCGCAGAGGAGGGGTCAGATTCATCAAACGTAACATGCATAGATTCATCAAACGTAACATGCATAGATTCATCAAACGTAACATAAATACCTACGGAAGATGCCAACATCAAATTTTGGATCAAATTTGCCAAGATTATATTTTGTGATCAAAATAAAACATTTGCATCCAAAAACTTTGAAATAACCAATGTTGGGTTTTCTATCTTTCCAAAGCTCATAGGAAGTTTTATTGAGATGATGTCTAATTAATACACAATTTAAAAGATAACAAGCGGTGTTGATGGCATCAGCGCAAAATACTTAGGCAAAGAAATTTCATTCAACATGGTCCTAGCCATTTCTTGAATCGACCTATTCTTTCACTCAACAGCTACATTTTGTTGTGGAGTTCTGGGTGATAAAAATTGATGCACAATGCCTAAATTGTTGCAAAAGGTTTCAAATGCATTATTTTCAAACTCTCCTCCATGATCACTTCTAATGCATGCAATACCTGTAACGCCAAATTCCATAATATTAAGTTATGGAAATTGAGGTTGGAAATTGAGCTTTTATTAGAAATCATGCATGGCTTTATAACCCTTGTTAAAAAAAAAGAATATTAAAATTACAAATAGGGTTAATCATGGGTAATTTTTAGAAAAGGGTTATTTTTCCAAAATCCAATAGGGTTTCTTAAGACTCCTTATAAATTCATAATTTTTCCCCTTTCAAAATCCTAAGTCCACAACGTTTCTTCTTTTCTCTGCTGCTCATTACGCTCTTACCCAAACCCTAGGATTCAAACATTTGTTTAGGAGAGAATCAAGCGATTGGTAAGTTTACTCTCCTTATTCTCTACAAGATTTCCAATCACTCTATCTAGTATTTGAATTGGCATGATTTTAGATTGTTACATATCATAATACATGATTTAAGATGTGTTTAGGTTCTGTTTAGGGTTCTGATTTATTGTGAGTTTTATTAATCAACCCTTGGTGCATTAAGCACACTAGACAATTCTGGACAATATGAGTATCTCGAATTCAAACATATATTTTCTGAATGATTTTTCTTAAGAACTTTATATTTATGAAAACTAGATATGTAGGGCGTATTGATTAAGTTTTGTTTCATAAGATTTGATTTTTTTTCAATTTTAGATGGATTTTCGAACTAACACTAATGCATTGGAAAACTACGATTCCAGCAAAGAGATCCGATTCACAAAATTATTTGTACTATCAAATGAACTCGAAAACTTCTGAAATTTTATGTAGAAGTTGAGACATGTGTCTATTATTGCCGGTATTAATTTCATAATTTTCTTATTAATATCTGATTTTATAAAAATCTCAGAACCCATTCTGTTCGGTTAAGGTACTGTGAAACAGTTTCGAAATTGGTCAAGTAATAAATAGTTTTGAAAATGTTTTTGGTATCGGATCCTCTTGAAAATGTTAACCCATGGATGTCCAGAATGGTTCCATAGAATATTGTGTCATTTTGATTTTTAGATTAAGAATTAAAATTATGAGAATCAGACTAGCACGAGTATGAATTAGAAAATTAGATTCTTAGGATAAGTTATTGATAGTTATATCTTATATTTGTTAAGGTGTTGGAGGTGATTAAGGCTTTTAGAGGCTTAGAGGTGTGTTAGTTCAAATTCTTTTATCGAGGTAAGTAACTTTATTCCTAATTTACTGCATAAGTATGGTTTTTTTTATACTAATATATGTTTATTTGAAAAATCAATTGCTTTTCATAACAAGATTAGTTTATCTAAATGTTTTCAAATCTAAATTATTTTAGCAAAATATTTTGTAAATACTTTTAAATATGTAAATTATTTCATGACATGACTACCTTTTATGATTTTATCTGTGAAATATTTTGCAAGCCTAAATTTTCATTATGGACTTTTATGAATCTGATACGAATGATTTGTGCCCATGTATGATTCGAGTTATTTATGATTGTACGGAGGCCACCTGTTGAGAGTATATGGGGACCACCTCTTGAGGGCCAAAGCGCCGCAAAGTGCCACATATAGTGTAAAGTGTCACGTATAAGTCATTACATGTGAAAAACTAATTTGAATGTTTTGGCTCATTGTCTGTAGTTATTCTGATTTTAATTTTGATCATATTATACGATATATATGTTCTGGACCAGTACTAGGTTTCTGTTCAAAGTGTGCACACGATATTCTGATTCTGATTCTATTTCTGGTCGGGTCACCGAGACTATGGGTGACACTATGTGACATGAGCTAACTATCTAATTTCCGTGTATGCATTATATGATTTGCTTTCATAATTGATTATTCTTTTGATATTTTGAATTACCATGAATTTATGTCATCTTATTGAAATATGTTGTTTTATGAAATTTATGAATTATAATATATGATTTAAATGAAAGAGGCTTACAATATTTTTTGTATCGATAGGCCTAGTGTGTTAGGAATGGTTACTTACTGAGTTGACGACTCACCCCTCATTATTACTTTTTGCATATTAAGTTCCTTTTGAAAGGTGTGCTTAGCTTTGGAGTTAAAGATTTCGTTTCCTTTTCTATTAACTCATGTTTCTTTTTAGTTTATTTGTGTTATGAACTGGTAATTTAGAGTTTTGAGACTTTTTTTTTTATGTTTCAGGAGAGATTATTTAGTGTTAGATGTATGAATTTGTGGATTTATTTGAATAAGAATTTGAGGTATTTCAGTTTGGAATTATGAGTAAGGATTACGATTTGTAAGTAACTTTTTTCTTCAAGTGCTCCGCACGTGTTAGATTTAGGGTGTTACAATACCAAACTCTTTTTCATTTTGAATTTTCTTACTAAACACTTTAAAAACATCAAGAGCATCATTCTTATTAGTTAAGAATAATACCCATGTATATCTTGAAAAATCACCAACAATTACAAAAGAATAATACTTCCCACGCAAACTAGCATACCTTGTGTGAGGTACAATTTTCTTAAATATAGTAGAATATATTTTTAAGCTAACAAGCCCCTTGAGTTTATAATATTTAATTTTAAAGAATGATGACATAAGCAATGACATAAGAAATGATGATGTAAGCGGTGACATAAGCGATGATGTAAGAAGAAGTGTAGAGAAAGTTAAAGAATTCAAGAATTTAGTAAGTTATTTATGAAGGTTAATCTCAACCATTGATTCAAAGTTATGGTGACAAAATCCTAGCCCTCCATTAGCCTTAAGAAATCCTATAAATACCTCCCACCATCTCTCATTTGCAATGCAACCTAGAAATTTCATTCCCTTCTATTCTAAGTCATAATAACAAGAGTAGAGGAATCCTTAGCTTAGAAAGGTTTAGAGAAATCAAGATCAAGAGGTAAGTAACACTTGAACTGCAATTTAAGGACAAAATTACTTTTATACTTAAGTTCAGTTTTAACAATCCCTTTATATTATGATGGTTGTTATAGTGTGATTAGTTATATTCTAAATCTTTATATAGTCGGTCTTGCCGCCTAATATGTGATGTCATGGTCTGCTCTGCTGCCTAATATGTGATGCTATGGTCAGCTCTACCGCCTAATATGTGATGTCATGGTCGGCTCTGCCGCCTAATATGTGATACTTATACTTAATTATGTTATGGTCGGCTATGCCGCCTATACTAAAGACTCTTATTTTTAAATAATGTTGTGTCTTGATTTTGTTATGCATCAAGGAATTTCAAATGTTATAAGTTGCATTGGCTGCATGCATATCATGGACTACACTATGAAGAAGATATTTCGGAAAATGAATTTATGAAAAATAAGTGGTTGTACTACCAGGTGGCAAAGTTCTAAGGAGGGCAAGCCCTCAAAGCTAAGTTGAAAGAAATCTTTTGGGGACGGTGATACGTAACGCCCAAAAGATCAATTAATGAGGCCCAAGGGCATATTGTTAAAAGAGTAAAAATGCCAGCCTTGTAGTGCAACATACCTAGGGCTCAAATAAAGTTGTTTTGTATTTTCTAAGTTTATTTTTAGAGTTTAATATGGTCATTCATATGCATCATAATTTATACATGCATCAAAGTGTTATCTTTTTAGGCATTAGCTCACTAAGTCCTTACATTGCAGGTAACGATGAGTAGGGCAAGTTGGCGCCAAGTCCTAACCAAGACAAAGTGCATTGGGCATAACCGACCTTGGGATTTTATGATGGGCTCGGCTTTGTGTTAATAAAAATAAATATCTTGGCTTTATGTAATAATTAAGTTTTTAAATAAACAAAGAAATCTCTATATGACTTTTAATTTTCTGTAAGAAAGTTTTTGTTGGATTGTGCTAAACTTTTAAAATTCGTATTTATATTAAGAGTAACTGTGTTTTTTAAAGCATTTTTAAGTAAATAATATGGTGGAGTGTTACAAATTGGTATCAGAGCCTAAGGTTTAAACCGATTCTGTAGACCGTCCATATGCACAAGTCAAGGGGAAGGACAAGGCTCAACTTTTTTAGTTATAACTTGAAATTAAGGTAATTAGGAAAATCTTACATTTGATTTTTCTGACACGTAGAAACTAAATTAAAAACTCGTTGAGATGTCAAGCGCTAGGGGTAACAGAGGCAGAAGGGCGGAAGGAAATGCAAGGGAGCAATCTGCAATTGATCGACTTACAAACATTGTCGCACGACTCTTAGAAAGAGAAGTTAGAAGGGATGAACATGGTCAGGCAATGAACAACGCCGGAAGCGAATTTAGATGATTAAATCCACCCACATTCGAAGGCGGTGTAGATCCTATCACAACAGACCAATGGTTACGAACCATGGAAAGAATGATAGAAGTAGTCAAAGTGCCAAAAGAAGAAAAGGTCACATGTGTCTCCTTTATGCTATGAGGAGCGGCAGAATACTGGCGGGACTCAATTAAACGAATTCATGATGAAGCAACAATGCAATGGGTAGAATTTAAAGATCACTTCTATAACAAATATTTACAACAAGGAAGGATGCCTATGCTAGAGTACATCCGAAAATTTGATGAGCTCTCTCTATATGCTCCACATATGGTTGCAACGGAAGACTTGAAAAAGGATCACTTTATGCAAGGATTGCATAAAGATCTCGCAAAAGACTTAAAGGTGGCTGGAGTTCGTGATGCTTCCTTCAACGATCTCATCGATCGAGACTTGGTAATTGAGCAAGCAGATGAAGAAAAAAAGGAAGAAAAATAAAGAAACAAATGAAGTGTGGACTAGGGGAACTTTGTAAGACAACACTCAAATAATAATAAGAGAAAGGGAATGTCAGTGGTCCAAGATCAGAGCAAAAGTAAACGCCAAAAGAATCATCAGAAGGAAGTCCCACAAAAGCCAAAGTGCAATCAATGCGGCAGAACTCACCATGGGGAATGTCGAGCAAATACCAGAACATGTTTCAAATGTAGAAAAGAAGGACACTTCATTAGGGATTGCCCAAAAAATGGTACGCAACAAGAAAAGACTAATGCTCGAGTATTTACACTCACTAAGACGGATGTGGAAGGAAACCTCTCAGTAATATCAGGTGAACTATCTATCTCCAAAACTCCTGCATATGTGCTAATAGACTCAGGAGCTACACATTCATTTGCCTCACCAGCATTCATTAGGAAAATAAAAAATGTCCCTGACAGAGTAAATAGGTCTTTTAATGTCATGCTACCATCGGGTGAAATATTAAACTCGGGGCAATTAGTTAAGGCATGTGAAGTCAACATTAGTGGTAATACACTATGTGTTGACCTAATAATCCTCGAGATGCATGACTATGACGTAATTCTTGGCATGGATTGGCTTTCAAGGCACTATGCCAAGATAGATTGTAAGAAAAATGAGGTAACCTTTCGACCACCACAAACGGAATCATTTACATTTAAAAGAGAATGCAAAAAGAACAAGATGTTTATCATTTATGCCTTAAAAGCAACCAGACTATTAAATGGAGGGTGTGAGAGGTACTTGGCAAGTGTGGTTGCCGAAACAGAATAGCAAAGGCCAAAGTTGGAAGATATTCCAGTGGTGAACGAATTTCCTGAGGTCTTTCCTGAAGAAATTCCAAGATTGCCACCAGATGGAGAAATTGAATTCAAAATTGATTTTAAACTAGGAACTGCTCCAATTTCAAAGGCGCTCTATCAGATGGCCCCATTAGAATTAAAGGAGTTAAAGAGTCAATTACAAGAGTTACTAGACAAAGGCTACATATGCCCAAGCTATTCACCATAGGGAGCATCAGTATTGTTTGTGAAAAAGAAGGATGAATCAATGCGAATGTGCATCGATTATCGAGAGCTAAATAAGGTGACTATCAAGAACAAGTACCCGCTTCCACACATTGATGACTTGTTTGACCAGCTGCTAGGAGTATCAGTATTTTCAAAAATTGATCTTCGGTTAGGATATCAACAGTGAAGAATCGGAGAGGCAGATATTCCTAAAATAGCATTCAGAACACGTTATAGACACTATGAGTCTGTCATTCTGCCATTTGGTCTAACCAATGCCCCAGTAGCTTTCATGGACCTTATGAACATGGTATTTAAAGACTACCTAGACAAGTTCATAGTGGTGTTCATCGACGATATTTTGATCTACTCACGGTCAAAAGAAGAGCATGCTCAGCACCTAAGGATCACTCTTCAGATCTTGAAAGAGAAGCAACTTTATGCGAAACTCAAGAAATGTGCATTTTGGCTTGAGAAAGTTACATTCTTGGGACATGTCATGTCTAAGGATGGAATTTCAGTAGACCCCTCGAATGTGGAAGCTATAATCCAATGGTCCAGACCGACTAATGCCAAAGAAGTCAGAAGCTTCTTGGGTTTGGCTGGATACTACTGAATATTTGTTAAAGGATTCTCGAAGATCGCGATACCATTAACCCAGTTGACAAAGAAAAATGCCAAGTTTCTATGGACTCTAGAATGCGAGAAAAGCTTTGAAGAATTAAAACGACGACTGATCACTACTCCAATCCTAGCCATTCCTAACAGCTCTGAGGATTTTGTCATTTATATTGATGCCTCCAAAAATGGCATAGGATGTGTCCTCATGCAAAATGGAAAAGTCATTGCATATGCTTCTAGACAATTGAAGGAATATGAGAAAAATTATCCAACGCATGATTTGGAGTTGGCAGCGATGGTACATGCATTAAAAATATGGCGTCACTATTTAATGGGGGCGCATTGTAAGATTTACATTGATCACAAGAGTCTTAAATACTTCTTTATGCAAAAGGAGCTGAATATGCGACAACGGCGTTGGCTAGAGCTTGTCAATGACTACGACTGCAAAATAAACTATCATCCTGGAAAAGCAAATATGGTAGCAGATGCACTAAGTAGAAAGTCAAGCTTGCCAGCTTTAAGGACTCTACCTAAGCCATTACAAGATAATATATGCAAGGCAGAGATCGAGCTAGTAGCAGGAAAATTAGCCAACATCACACTTCGTTCAACTTTATTAGAAAAGATTAAAGAGGAGCAGGAAAGTGATTCCTACTTGAAGAATTTGAAGATAGAAGCCAACTCAAAAGATATATTGTTTAAAAAGTTAGAGAGCGGACTCATCTTTTTCAAGGACAGGATATGTGTGCCAGAAAATAAAGATATAAAGAAAGAAATTCTACTTGAAGCTCACACAACTCTATATTCACTTCACCCTAGCACAAAAAAAATGTACAAAGACTTAAAGAAGCATTATTGGTGGCCTGGAATGAAGAAGGATATAGTGGAGTTCGTGGCAAAATGTCTCACTTGTCAACAAATCAAAGCGGAGCCTACTTTTGCAATCCAATCAAATCCCTCAATAGAAATGGGAAGAAATCACGATGGACTTCGTCGTTGGTCTTCCAAAAACTACCAAAATTCATGATGCCATTTGGGTGATCGTCGATCGACTTACAAAGTCTACTCACTTCTTGCCTATTTGAATGACTTACACCATGGACCAACTTGCAGAAATATATGTAAAGGAGATAGTAAGACTACATGGTGTGCCCATTCTATTATTTCTGACTGAGATGCAAGGTTTACCTTAACATTCTGGGAAAAGTTACATAAGGCTATGGGGACAAAATTGAAGTTCAGTACAACATTTCACCCCCAAACAGGCGACCAATCAGAAAGAATGATTCAGATGTTTGAAGATATGTTGCGAGGATGTGCTATTGGCTTTCAAGGATCATGGAGAAAGTATTTACCATTGGTTGAATTTTCTTACAACAATAGTTACCAAGCAATAATCGACATGGCACTATATGAAACTCTATATAGTAGAAAATGTAGACCGCCTATTCATTGGGATGAGATGGGCGAGCGAAGGCATCTTGGACCTGAGTTAATTACTGTCTCATATGAAGTAATCGAGAAAATACGTCAAAGAATGCAGGCAACTCAAAGTCGACAGAAAAGTTATGCAAATAAGAGGTGAAGGCCTTTGGAATTTCAAGTTGGTGATAAGGTATTTCTAAAAGTTGCCCCAGTAAAAGGATTGATGAGATTTGGGAATAAGGGAAAATTAAGCCCAAGGTTTATTGGGCCATTTGAAATACTCGATCGTGTCGGGAATGTTTCCTACCGACTTGCCCTCCCACCATTATTATCAAGAATAGATAATTTCTTTCATGTCTCTATGTTAAAGAAATATGTTCCAAACTCCTCTCATTTGCTAGATTACAAGCCTCTTCAACTAGAAGAAAACGTAACTTATGAAGAACGTCCAATTCAAATTCTTGATAGAAAGATAAAGGAGTTAAGGAACAAGAAGATTTCTTTAGTCAAAGTACTATGATGGAATAACTCAGTGGAGGACGCAACATGGGAGCGTGAAGAAGAAATGAAGAATAAGCATCCTGAGCTATTTAGTAAGTAAATTTCGATGACAAAATTTTTAAAAAGGGGGAAGGAAATTGTGAGGTACAATTTTCTTAAGTAAAGTAGAATATATTTTTAAGCTAACAAGCCCCTTGAGTTTATAATATTTAATTTTAAGGAATGATGACATAAGAAATGATGACGTAAGCGGTGACATAAGCGATGATGTAAAAAGAAGTGTAGAGAAAGTTAAAGAATTCTAGAATTTAGTAAGTTATTTATGAAGGTTAATCTCAACCATTGATCAAGAGTTATGGTGGCAAAATCAACCATCCATTAGCCTTAAGAAATCCTATAAATACCCCCCCACCACCTCTCATTTGCAATGCAACCTAGAAATTTCATTCCCTTCTATTCGAAGTTATAATAACAAGAGTAGAGGAATCCTTAACTTAGAAAGGTTTAGAGAAATCAAGATCAAGAGGTAAGTAACACTTGAACTGCAATGTAAGGACAAAATTACTTTTATACTTAAGTTCAGTTTTAACAATCCCTTTATATTATGATGGCTGTTATAGTGTGATTAGTTATATTCTAAATCTTTATATGGTCGGCCCTGCCGCCTAATATGTGATGTCATGGTCGGCTCTGCCACCTAATATGTGATGCTATGGTCGGCTCTGCCGCCTAATACGTGATGTCATGGTCGGCTCTGCCGCCTAATATGTGATACTTATACTTAATTATGATATGTGTTGTGCAAATTTTATTGAACTCGCAAGTGCACGAATCTATTGTAGAATAGATCAATGGTGACGAGTGTCGATCCCACGAGGAGGTGGATTTTAATTGTGTGTAGAATTAATTTTTTCTAAATGGGTGGTTGGATTTGTGGTGAAAGTGACTTAGATTATCCTAAAATTGGAATTGAAATGGCGATAATAAATTGAAGAGAAATCTATTGAAATGACGTACTTGGGTATCTGGATCCGTATCAACATGCACCATGGGCTAAATACTCCTTATTAATACCAATTAAATCATGAGAGGGGAATCCACACCTCATGAACCACACTCTAATTAATATGGTACGAAGGGCTTATCGTGCCAAATAATAATAACCTTTTACTAGAGAGCCGGTGAAACCAATGCGGTATCTAGACAAGATTATTATTATTTGTCGACGAGAAGTCAAAACATCCACAAAAATTAGAAGGGAAAAGAAAATAAATTTACCAAATAAAGCCCATGACATATGTTGAGACTTCACCTTCAACCCAAGCTTGAAAGAAAATTAACTACTTATAATTGAACTACGGGCAAAATGAGAATTTATTAAAATACATAGAAAATACAAGATGGAGAAGGAATTACAGAAAATGGATCCCAAAAATGGATTCAGAGATATCAAATTGGGGGGGAGGCCCCCTTTTTATAGATACATTGAGTAAATCATGGCCATCGGGTTAAAAATAGTTTGGACACTCAGGATTGCGCCACGTTATTAGTCAACAGTACGCGGTTTGACCACGCGGTTTGACCCGGCTTGAACAGTGACGCGGTTTGGTTGAAAATAATCATGTGTAATGCATGTACCGTACGTGAGATTTTTGGTCTACTGATATGCTGCCACGTCACCACCAATAGGATCGTGACACCTCATCAGTCAATGCCACATCATCGGTCAATGCCATGTCATCGATCCGTCAATATGAACAGTGTCGTGAACAGTAACGTAGACAGTACCATACATGTGAATAGTACTGTACATGTGAACAGTGCCATTTTCCCATCCAGTTTTCTTATAAACTGGCAAACAGGGTCATTTATAGTCAGATTCCCGAGACTATATCATGCATGCTCTTTTTGGAATAATGGCCATAACTAGAGAATCGCTCCTTGCACATACGACTGGGATGCATTTCAAGAGACAAAAGGATATCATCCAATGACTCCTTATTCAAGCCATCTCTAATGAATTGAATCTTATCTTCCCTGTTATCAGATACCATTCTTAAAGAACATGGTTTTTTATCACAACTCATTCTGGCACACTTATGACAAGCAACAAAAATTCTTCGAGCTCTTCGTTTTCTTGCACAATTTCTTTTACCACAACTAGGCATGTATGCAATAAATTTTGGAGGTAACTCACCTGCCAATCGTACTTTAGCCTCAATTAACCAACGGATGTCAGCAGGTATGTTATTCCTCATGAGCAATCGCATGCGTTCGGACCAAACTTTATAGATTGTAAGGAGGGCATTCTGAGGAAGTGAAGGGAATCGATTGTGAAGTTTTGCTAGAATCTCGTTTATGTGCACACCTTCGCCTCAGAATATCAGTTATTATGGGAAAACTGAAGTAACCGACTTGATTGTCATAGAGTACCATTATCCGCCACTTCAACGAGGTAACAAACTAAAGCACACAAACAGAAAAACAAATTAAAACACACAAAGAAAATTAAAATCGTCCTTTTATTGAATTTACCTCAAGCTCCAACTAGATGTCGTAAACACTTCTCTCAATGTCTCTGAGTTGGCTTTCTAAATCCTCAACATAGGATACTAACTCTGGTGGTTGCAGAGCCCAAATACGATGTGTTTTACAAAATTGAATCTGCCTTTTGAGATGAGATTTTACACGTTGAAGTGGTTTAAGAATGTTCAGGAGGAATGGTTTAAGTATGGTACTCATGATTAACAATGATAAGAAAAAAACTTAATGGCTAAACAAACACACTTATACAAAAATAATTTCAATTAGGAAAAATAATAAAAAGAAATAAAGAAAAAAATCAAATCACCGAAAAGAAAGAAAGAACAACTTAATTCAAATATGGTGGGTCACTCAAATTTATTTCAACGTCTTCTCCATGTGGTTGGTACTCTAGATATGGCTTTAATCTTTGACCATTAACTTTAAACGTAACACCGTTCTTTGGGTCCTTAATTTCAATTGCCCTATGTGGAAAAACAGTGTGAACAATAAAGGGGCCAGACCAACAAGAGCGTAACTTACTTGGGAATAGGTGCAAGCGAGAATTGAATAAAAACACTTTCTGACCTTGAGTGAACGATTTTCTCATAATTTGCTTGTCATGGAAGACTTTCATTCGTTGCTTGTAAATCTTGGCATTTTTGTATGCATCATTGCGAATTTCTTCAAGTTCTGCTAGCTGTAATCTTCTTTCTAAGCTGGCTTGCTGTATGTCAAAGTTGAATTTCTTGATGGCCCAGTATGCACGATGCTCGAGTTCCACAGGTAGGTGGCAAGCTTTTCCATACACTAGCCTATAGGGTGACATCCCAATTGGAGTCTTGAAAGCCGTTCTATATGCCCATAATGCATCATCAAGTCTTAATGACCAATCTTTTCTGTCCGGCTTCACTGTCTTTTCTAATATGTGCTTTATTTCTCGATTGGAGATCTCAACTTGCCCACTAGTTTGCGGATGATATGGGGTCCACTTTGTGAGTGATTGAATACTTTGTCAAAAGAGCTTTGAATGTTTTGTTACAAAAGTGGGCACCACCATCACTGATTATTGCTCGAGAAAATCCAAAGCGTGAAACAATGTTGCTTTTTAAAAATCCTATCACCACCTTATGATCATTGGTTATGCATGGAATTGCTTCTGCCCATTTTGATACGTAGTCAACAGTAACCAATATGTATTGATGGCCAAAAGAAGGGGGAAAAGGTCCCATGAAGTCGATACCCCACACATAAAAAATCTCAACCACTAAAATTGGATTTAATGGCATAATGTTCTTTCGTGTAATGCTCCCCATTCGTTGACACCTATCACATGAAGAACAGAAAGTGTAAGTGTCTCGAAATATAGTTGGCCAATAGAAACCATATTGTAAAACTTTAGTCGTTGTTTTCTTAGCACTAAAATGGCCTCCACAAGCTTGTTCATGAAAGAATGAAAGAATATTCTGAATTTCATTTTCTAGGACACATCGTCTAATAATTTGATCTGCACAATACTTGAACAAATACGGGTCATCCCAAAATAAATTCTTTATTTCTGCAAAAAAATTGGCTTTGTCTTGCTTGGTCCAATACTCTGAAAGTTGACATGTAACAAGATAATTAACTATATCAGCATACCAATGTAATACTTCCACACTCATTAATTGTTCATCTGGAAATAACTCATTTAATGTTGATGGCTCTATAATTATATCAAAATAGAGACGAGAGAGATGGTCAGCCACAACATTCTTTGTGCCTTTCTTATCTTTAAATTCCAAGTCGAATTCCTGCAAAAGTAGCACCCAACGAATTAGTCTAGATTTTGCATCTTTCTTTGTGAGAAGATATTTAAGAACAGCATGATCTGTGAACACAATTATTTTACAACCAATGAGATAAGATCGAAATTTCTCTAATGTAAACACTCCTGCTAGCATTTCTTTTTCAGTAGTTGAATAGTTCAACTGTGCATCATTCAATGTTATACTAGCATAGTAAATAACATGGGGAATTCGATCAATTGTTTATCCTAATACTGCTCCTACTGCATAATCAGATGCATCACACATGAGTTCAAATGGTAAGCTCCAGTTTGCGGGCTGAATGATGGGTGATGATGTCAACAACCGCTTTAATTTTTCAAATGCCACAAGGCATGAATCATTAAAGACAAAAAGTACATCCTTAGTAAGTAGATTGCATAAGGGTCTAGAAACTTTGCTAAAATCTTGAATGAAACATCTATAAAAACCAGCATGCCCAAGAAAAGATCTTACTTCTCTAACTGTTTTGGGTGGAGGAAGATTAGAAATGAGATCCACCTTGGCTTTGTCAACCTTAATATCTTTGCTCGAAATGATGTGACCGAGAACAATACCTTGTTTTACCATAAAATGACACTTCTCCCAATTTAAAACCAAATTCTTTTCGATACATCTCTGCAGAACTAGTGTTAGATGATGTAAACATTGATCAAACGAGTCACCAAAGACAAAAAAATCATCCATAAAAGACTTCAAGGAATCGTTCAACCATATAAAAAAAATGCTTAACATGCATCGTTGAAATGTAGCAGGTGTATTGCATAATCCAAATGGCATCCTCATATATGCAAAAGTGCCAAAAGGGAAAGTGAAAGTGGTTTTCTCTTGATCTTTCGGTGCTATGGGAATCTAATTATATCCTGAGTAGCCATCTAGAAAGCAATAAAATTTATGGCCTGCTAATCTATCAAGCATTTGATCGATAAATGGTAAAGGAAAGTTGTCTTTACGTGTGACAAAATTTAAATTTCTATAATCAATGCATACACGTCATCTTGTAGTTACTCTAGTTGGTATCAATTCATTATTGGCATTGGTAACTACTGTGACTCCTGACTTTTTAGCGACAACTTGTACAGGACTGACCCATGAACTATCAGAAATTGGGTAAATGATACTTGCTTCTAATAGCTTAAGGACTTCAGTTCTAACAACTTCTTTCATGTTAGGATTTAACCGACGTTGCATTTCCCTAGTAGGTTTAGCTTTTTCATCGAGGTGAATGTAATGCATGTAGTCTACTGGGTTTATACCTCTTATGTCCGTTATGGTCCATCCTAATGTTCCTTTGTGCTCTTTTAAAACATCCAACAACTTAACTTTTTGTTTGTCATTTAGGGATAATGAGATGATTACCGGTAGAGTACTTTCTTCTCCCAAAAATGCATATTCCAGAGTGTTGGGCAATGGTTTGAGCTCAAGTTTCGGTGGTGAGTCTGATGATGGGATGAATTTCTTCTCTGATGGTGCTAGTTGTTCAACTCTTGACTTTCATTTATTAGTGTCCATGGATGGTGCTGAGTCAAGTAGGGCGTTAACCTCATCGACTGATCTGTCAATATCAAAATCCAAACCAAAGTGAATTAAGCATGTATGTAAAGGGTCATCACTAAGGTTTGAAAGAAAAGTGTCATCAACTAATGCTTCAATTAAATCCACATCAACAATTCCATCATCTGCATTGTGAGGTTGTTTGGTAATGTTGAAAATGTTTAGCTCCATAGTCATGTTGCCAAAGGACAACTGCATATTTCCAGTCCTGCATTGAATGTGAGCATCCGCAATTGCCAAGAAATGTCGACCTAGAATAATGGGATGTGCTTCCTTGAATCATGTATTGGTTGAGTGTCAATTACAATGAAATCAACAGGGAAATAAAACTTGTCTACCTGGATAAGCACGTCCTCCACAATACCACGAGGTATTTTCGTGGACCGATTTGCAAGTTGTAACACCACTGGAGTTGGGTGTAATTCTCCCAGTCCAAGTTTCATAAATACTGAATAAGGCAACAGATTTACACTAGCTCCTAAATCCAATAAAGCATTCTCAATTGTGTGGTTCCCTATATTACATGAGATAGTGGAGGAGCCTGGGTCTTTGCATTTTAGAGGAATTTTGTGTTGGAGTATAGAACTAACGTTTTCTGCTAAAAATGCCTTCTTTTGAACATGAATGTTTCTCTTTTTAGTACACAGGTCTTTAAGAAACTTGGCATAAGATGGAACTTGTTTTATAGTATCAAGCAAAGGGATGTTAACACTTACCTGTTTGAAGATTTCAAGAATCTCACCTGTGGATTTTTCCTTCTTTCCTTTAGCTAACCTTTGAGGAAATGGAGCTTTAGGAACATATTCTCGTGGGTTGGTTTCTTCTCTCTCCTCCGGTGATGAGTCCTCAACATTTACAGGTACAATTTGATTTTCTTTTGTCACTGGCATCTCTACTTTGTTGTCAACTTCTTTTCCTTTCCGCAAGGTCATGACTGCTTTGACCTCTCCATGCTGCTGTGGTGAACTGGTACTTTCTTCATGCACTCCTTTAGGATTAGACACTGGTTGACTTGAAAATTTACCTTTCTCAACAGTCATTGCCAAGGTCTGAACTGAAGAAGTAAGTTGTCCCACCATCTTCTCGAGGCTTGAAACTGATTGAGCTTGTGAGTTAAAGCCTGCTCTCAACTTATTTCGTAGTCCATCAATGGTGCGGTTTTGTTGCTCAATCGTAGAGTGAGTAACATTCTTAAAATTCTGGAATGCATCCTCCCATGGTCTGGGTTGAGAATAGTTCTGGTTCTGATTGTATGGTTTAAATGGTGGCTGAGAGGCTTGAGAAATTTGAGGAACTGGTTGCATTGGTGGAGCTAGAGCTACTGGTCCATTCTGTTGGAATCCTTGAGACCATGAAAAATTAGGGTGGTCTCTCCATCCAGGGTTATATGTGTTGGAGTATGGGTTGTAATTAGATGGTTTTTTCATTACACTTATGGCATTGGCTTGATTTGAGTATGAGTCATGGTCATGTGGCTCTGTTGGTTTAGCAGTCGTTAACGATGCTATTTGTCGAGAGAGACCTTCAATTATCTTCTTGACTTCTTTAATTTCTGAACTTGACTCGCCAATGTGAACCTCATTTACTCCCTTAATTCGTCTAATATTCCTGAGTGATCGACTCCATTGTTGGGAATTATCCGTTTGTCGCTGGAAGAATTTCCAAATCTCTGATGCACTTTTTGATATTAGCTCTCCTCCACTTGCTGCCATTAGCCATTCTTATACATTCTGCAATAATCCATCCAAAAAGTATTGGCATTGGTGTCATTTCTCGTACCCATCATGTGGACACTTCAAGAGTAGCCCATTGAATCGCTCCCACGTTTCAAAAAACTGCTCATCATCTCTCAGGGTAAACTCTGAAATTTTCCTACGAATAGCATTGGTTTTATGCACTGGGAAATATTTATTCAAAAATTTAGTTACCATTTATTCCCATGAAGTGATGCTATTGGCAGGTAATGTATTGAGCCATGAACGAGCTCTATCTTTTAAAGAAAATGGGAATATTTTAAGTTTAACATCATCATCTGAAAAATTCTCATATCTAAATGTTTGACAAACAGCATGAAAATCATTCAAATGATTATATGGGTCCTCATTTTCTAGGCCATAGAATGTTGGGAGACAATTTAGCACACTAGGTTTTAGTTCAAAACTCCTAGCACCTACATTTGGGTATCTTATGCATGATGTGCTCAAATTAGCTAAAAGACTGAAGTAGTCCTTAAATGGCCTCTCCTGAGGTTGCACATCCATTTTATTTTTAACTTGTTTGTGTGTGCGAAGTGTTTTCTCAAGTTCAAGGTCCATAGGTTCAAGATTAGGTAATAATGACCTACGACCATGCATGCAAAAAAAAAACAAAAGATAAATGGGAACAAAACAAATAAAAATAAAGAAGAACGAGAAATTACGGTACTAATCTTATCACGCTGTTACAACCTTTCTATAAAAAACACACTTAAAAAAATACGTGAAATAAATTAACTAAACATAAATTAATAAGATAAACAAAAAAATTACAAAGAAAAATAAATTGAAAATTAAATTACAGAATTTTAAAGAAGAGAAAAAAATTCTTACCTCTAAATGTAGATTCACTTTTTTTTCAATGAAAAAAAATTACAAGAAAATAATTAAAAGAAATTATTCACAAAAATTAATTCTACGAATTAAAATAACTTACCACCCCAGCAATGGCGCCAAAAACTTGTTGTGCAAATTTTATTGAACTCGCAAGTGCACGAATCTATTGTAGAATAGATCAATGGTGACGAGTGTCGATCCTACGATGAGGTGGATTTTAATTGTGTGTAGAATTATTTTTTTCTAAATGGGTGGTTGGATTTGTGGTGAAAGTGACTTAGATTATCGTAAAATTGGAATTGAAATAGCGAGAATAAATTGAAGAGAAATCTATTGAAATAACGTACTTGGGTATCTGGATCCGTATCGACATGCACCATGGGCTAAATACTCCTTATTAATGCCAATTAAATTATGAGGGAGGAATCAACACCTCATGAACCACACTCTAATTAATATGGTGCTAAAGGTTTATCGTGCCAAATAATAATAACCTTATACTAGAGAGCCAGTGAAACCAAGGTGGTATCTAGACAAGATTATTATTATTTGTCGACGAGAAGTCAAAACATCCACAAAAATTAGAGGGGAAAAGAAAATAAATTTACCAAATAAAGCCCATGACACATGTTGAGACTTCACCCTCAACCCAAACTTGAAAGAAAATTAGCTACTTATAATTGAACTAGAGGCAAAATGGGAATTTATTAAAATATGTAGAAAATACAAGATGGACAAGGAATTACAGAAAATGAATCCCAAAAATGGATTCAAAGATATCAAATTAGGGGGGGAGACCCCTTTTTTATAGATACATTGAGTAAATCATGGCCATCAGATTAAAAACAGTTTGAACGCTCAGGATTGCGCCACATCATCAGTCAACAATACGCGGTTTGACCACGCGGTTTGAACAGTAACACGGTTTGACCTGGCTTGAACAGTGACGCGGTTTGGTTGAAAATAATCCTGTGTAATGCATGTACCGTACATGAGATTTTTGGTCCACTAATATGCTGCCACGTCACCATCAACAATACATAAGAATTTTAGTCCAACAGAATCGTGACACCTCATCAGTCAATGCCACATCATCGATCAATGCCACGTCATCGATCCGTCAATGTGAACAGTGTCGTGAGCAGTAACGTAGATAGTACCGTACATGTGAACAGTGCCATTTTTCCTTTTATGTTCCTCCTAAAGTTTTTGACGGTCCTGAGTTCAAAAGTGATGTCCGTTTTGCCGTCTGATCTCTCGTTTATTGTGAAATGACTATGATGCCCCTAAAATACATAAAATACTTAATTATAATACAACACACATAATTAAATGACAAGAAATTTAAATACATAAAAGTAGGAATGTTAGTGGAACTTGAAGTGTAAAATGACAATTTTCTCCTCTATAAATATACATTTTCTAACACTCAAAAATATGGTCGGCTATGCCGCCTATACTAAAGACTCTTGTTTTTAAATAATGTTGTGTCTTGATTTTGTTATGCATCAAGGAATTTCAAAAGTTATAAGTTGCATTGGATGCATGCATATCATGGACTACATTATGAAGAAGACGTTTCGAAAAATGAATTTATGAAAAATAAGTGGTTGTACTACCAGGTGGCAAAGTTCTAAGGAGGGCAAGCCCTCAAAGATAAGTTGAAAGAAATCTTTTGAGGACGGCGATACGTAACGCCCAAAAGATCAACTAATGAGTCCTAAAGGCATATTGTTAAAAGAGTAAAAGTGTCAACCTTGTAGTGCAACATACCTAGGGCCCAAATAAAGTTGGTTTGTATTTTCTAAGTTTATTTTAAGAGTTTAATATGGTCATTCATATGCATTATAATTTATACATGCATCAAAGTGTTATCTTACTGGGCATTAGCTCACTAAGTCCTTACATTGCAGGTAACGATGAGTAGGGCAAGCTGGCGCCAAGTCCTAACCAAGACAAAGTGCATATGGGCATAACCGAACTGGGGATTTTATGATGGGCTCGGCTTTGTGTTAATAAAAATAAATATCTTGGCTTTATGTAATAATTAAGTTTTTAAATAAACTAAGAAATCTCTATATGACTTTTACTTTTCTATAAGAAAGTTTTTGTTGGATTGTGCTAAACTTTTAAAATTCGTATTTATATTACGAGTAATTGTGTTTTTTAAACATTTTTAAGTATATAATATAGTGGAGTGTTACATCTTGAAGGTCCAAATAAGTCTATGTGAAGTAGTTGAAGATAGGGGTGGGCAATTTCGGATTCGGATCGGATTCAGATGAATCTGATCAGATTTCAGATAATTCGGATTGAAAAAAAATTCATCTGAATTCAATCCGACTTTAAATCCGATCCGAACTATTCGGATCGGGTGAAAATTTTGGATTACTGGGATTCGGATCGGATCGGATGAATTTGGATTTCGGATTACTTTTCGGCTTCGGATTATATTTTGGATTCGGATTAATTTGGATTCAAATCGGATTTGGACCTTTTTCACAATTCTCACAAAAATTTATGAAATCTATAATTAATGAAAACTTACTAACAATTAAAAAAATGGAAACAAGTTGACAAATGACAATGTATTGTTTCCTAGACAATATGGCATTGACATATACCAAGAAAACAAGCCGATACAAAGTTTCCATTCACAAAAGTAAAAAAATATAAATCATTAAAATGAAAACATTTAAATAATAAAATCTAATAATCTATAATGAACGGCCCATTTATATTCTCATAAGCATTCATTTTGTACAAGCACTCCCATTTCATTTAATTAGTAATGCTCTTACAAGCTAGGTGCATAAACATTACTCCAAGTCCAAGCCTCCAAATAAGCAACACAAAATAAACATTGCTCCAACTCTCCAAAGTCCAAATGAATAACACAAAATAAACTTTACTCCAACTCTAAGTCTCCAAATAAATAAACACAAAATCACAAAATAAATATTATCATTATATCATCCAACAATAAAATAAACCAAAATAAAAATTATCATCCAAAAACATTTAGATAGACTACAATTCTTCAAACCAAAAGTACAATAACACCAAATTAAACTCACAACACACTTTGATGAGTCCTTAACTTTTGCTTTCCAACTACCAACTTCAACTTTCCTAACATAAGATCACAAACAATTATCATGTTACAATTGATTTAAAACCAAAAATAAAACAATTATAAATATAATACCTTGAAAAAAAAAGATCTATTAAATTTAAGAGTTACCTATTCAAATATCATGATGAGTACTAGCACCCATCGTTGTAATTGTTGAAGCTTGTGATTGTACATACTCTTTAAAATGAAAAAAAACATAATAACTTATAATTAGTGCATGAGAAATTTAAAAAATGTGTTATAATAAATTTAAAAGGTATTATATATAAAATGTAATATAAAAAATTTACCTTCTTGTAACTCCATTTGATATATATGATCTTTCAACTCTTGATTAAGGTCGTAGATGGGAGTGGCAAAATGTTTAGACTGCAACCAATTTTCAATGCAAATCAATGCTTAAATCACAGTGGGAGTTAAAGAACTCCTATATTCGTCAATGATACAACCCCCAGTGCTAAAGGCAGACTCCGAAGCCACAGTAGATACCGGAATGACAAGGATATCTCTTGCTATTTTCTGCAATATTGGATACTTCGACCCGTTCACCTTCCACCATAATAAAACACTTAGTTTATCATTACTAGGATCTTCAATCGGGTCAAGTAAGTATCTTTCCACCTCGGTCGTCACAAGCTCACCCTCGTTTTGAATTGAAACTTTCTTAGCATATCCAAGAAAAGAGCAAGAAACTCATAAAGTATCATCACCATGTTCCATTATGTACCCTTGTTGCCAATCTGTGTCATCTATAAGGTGCAGAGAAGAACTAGAACCGCCATTGCCACCACTGGCACTGCCACTAGGAAAACTCTCACTAGGCAATGGTGGTGGGGAGTTCCATCCACTATACGCATCAGAAAGTAAATTCAACAAGCCTTTCATCACCACGACCATTTCTTCAATCTTCGCACTATTATAAAAAAAAAATCATACTAAAAATATGTTTAGTAAAATCCATTTTACAGCACGGATTAAGTATTGAGGCAATAATCAAGATTTTGTTGATTTTCTCCGAGCACTCCCAATATTTGTCATATTTTTCCCTCATACTAGAAGCCATCAAATGCACATAAACATCTTTGCTTTTTTCTAATGCACTCAATGAATCATAACAAATATTAGAAGTGACACTCAAAGAGGCTGAAAAAGTTAATGTAGCATCATAAAAGATCTTTAAAAACCTCACAATTCTTTCGGCATGTTCCCAATCTTCAAGCTCAGGTGGCCCCACCCTTTTTTTCTCATTTTCTTCCTCTCTAAAGTATGCTTCATATGGTTAATCTACTTCTGCCATCCTCTCAAATGCCTCCCGAAATTTCAAAGTAGCCATCAACATCAAATAGGTGGAATTCCACCTAGTGATACAATCCAAAACCACAGTTCCATTAGGGCCTTTCACATGATCTACACACTATTTAAATGCTTTCAATCTCGAAGTGGATGATCTCACATACTTTACAGCATTTCGAATACCAGCAACTGAGGCATGCAACTCTTTTAACCCCCCAATGACAATCAAAATTAAGATATGTGCACAACAACACACATGCATGTAATCACCCCGCAATACAAGTGCATCAACATTCTTCCACATAAGCATTTGGTTCTTCACATAATCAATAGTAACATCATTGCCTGACGCATTATCAATAATTATTGCACACACCCTCTCTATTCCCCATTCAAGCAAACACGCCTCAATCTTTTTGCCAATCAACTTCCCTTTTATAGTCTTCAATCACGCTAAAACTGAGAATCTTCCTCTGTAAACACCAATCATTATCAATAAAGTGAATTGTGATTACCATATAACTCATGTTCTGAATTGAAGTCCATATGTCAGTTGTAAGAGACACTCTCTGCTTATTTTTACATATCAAACTCTTCAAAATTCTCTTTTCTTCCAAGAACATATCCCTAACATCTCTACTAATAATTCTACGAGATGGCATAATAAACTGAGGAACAGCTACATTGCAAAAATGCCTAAACCCTTTGTTGTCAACAAAATTAAGCGGCAACTCGCCCAAGATAATCATTTTACTGACTGCCCTTCTATAAGCTTCTTGACTCCATCCTTTGGCCAAAACCATATTACTTGCATTTCCTTCACCGTTGTCGGCTACCAACTTTTGTTGTCTTTCATCTTGCTCTCGCTTCATGTTCAAGTATGATTCACATACTTTTAAATGAGTTCCCATATTGCTAACCCCATCAAACCTGGGATGGCACTGATATATCTTACCACAATGGTTGCACTTTGCTTTATATTGATTGTCCTCAAGTACAATGTAATGATTCCATGTCTCGGATCTTTTCTTCATTGGTCGTCTCTGAGTTGGCTTCTTCCGCTTTGTATTTGTCTTTTCTGTGGGTACTTGTACACTTTCAACTTCATCATCATCATTTGAATTTGATTTTGAATGTCTAGTCATATGAAAATACAAAAACGATATCAATCATCATTGTTTTGTAACTTCCGTTTATGAATTTTCAACTAAAAAATAAATATGACTTTTGACTATATATAATCTCTTCAGCCTAGCTTACTAGTTATACAAATTCATTCATCAAATTAGTATTTGGAAATAAAGCAATTAATGACATTAACTTATCATAAAATAATTTTACTACCACAACGTACGGTATGAAGTTGAATTTTTAATTTTAAAGAATTGATATTGTTCCTTAGTTATTAATAATTAATAAACTAATGTTACAAATGAATAATCATACATTAAATAATAATGATTATTTAATAATTAATAAATTTGAATTTTAAATTTTGATGAAACTATATTGTTTTTTAGTTTATTAATAATTAATAAAATTCAGCTAAGCTCCTTAAATAATGAATTATCAGACAATGAAAATGAAATAATGAAAAAATTGTATATTTCAAAGTTTCAATACATGAACAAATAAATTCATCTTATGTTGTCTTTCCCATTGCAATTTATATTTTATAGTTACACATCAATACATATTCATGTCATTCTCAACTAATGTTACAAATGAATAATCATACATTAGAAAAAATAAAAGGAAAAAACAGAACAATTCAAGAACAGTAAATTATTTAGGTTCCAAGTTTCAAACAAATCGTATAGACACAAACATGTTAGGCCTTGAGAGAAAATGGAGAGAGGTTGAAGAAAGCAAGAGAAAGGGGAAGAAAAACCGTTAAACCCATGACCAAGCGGCTAGCCGCTTGCTCTTGGGTTTGGGGGCATTTTCCAAGCAGCTACCCACGACTAAAAGAAGCATGAAATTTTAAGTTTCAAATTTCAATTGTCATGGGTCGGGTTTAATTGCTTACCATGAGTAAAGTTGCTAGCTGCTCAGGAATAGTGGAAGTGGACTATCGGCGTTTGGCGTGGCAACTGGCCGGCTGGACGTGATCAGTGGTTGAAGTCTTGAAGAGGCAGCTACCAGCTAGGTTTGGGTCGATCAACTAGGTTCCATTCGCCTGGGTTTTGCTCGAAATCAGCTAGCTTCCAGTCAATTGGTGTCGGCGGGCTAGCGGCAGTTGAGTTTTGGGGTGGTCGTTGGACTTAGGGTTCACCGGTGGGTTAATGGGTTCAAGACGGATGACGGGATGAAGCTGGTTTTGGCGTTTTGCTTTAGCTCGGCTGCTCACTGAGTCGCTGTGTCTTTTGTTAATGTTTGACAGTTTGAGTTGGTACTTTGTACTTGGCTGTGACTGAGATCTGAGAATGAGTGAACTAGTGAATGGTGAATTAGGCTTAGTCCTTAGTCGTTTAGCTTTAGCTTATTTTTTTAAAATTTTCATTTTTTTTACAATGTAGATCCGATCGGATGATTCGGATTGATCCGAATTCGATTCGATCCGAACCAAATCCGATTGGATCGCACAAATTTCAACCAATCAGATTTTCCTTCAAATCCGAATCCGATCCGAACAGAACAAAATTCGATTGGATCGCACAAATTTCAACCAATCCGATTTGCCTTCAAATCTGAATCTGATCCGAATTAGTTCGGATCGGATTGGATTTATTCGAATCCAATCTGATGCCGACCCCTAGTTGAAGAGGTTTTAAAGTATAAATATGATTTTTACGTTTAAAAGAGGTTTTGATTTGTTTACTAAATTAGCATGCTTCACAAATTCTATCTTTTTTAAAACTGATTTTTGGAAGACCTTTGAGTAAATCGTTTTGGAAATCTTTGAAATTAAGTCCATGCTTGCATGTCCTAGTCTTCTATGTCATAACCAACCATCATCATGCAATGTGGAAAAATATTTATCATGTGTAGATGCACAATCTATATTAATGGTATAAACATTGACACATCTATTTCCTACAAACAAAATCTTGCCATCCCATGCATTCTCAATAACACATCTAGTTTTATCAAAAACAACTTTATAACCCTTACCACACAATTGACTAATACTAAGTAAATTGTGTTTCAAGTTTTCAACCAAACACACATTTTCAATGAGAGTAAAGGATACATTACTGACATTGCCAACACCAATGATCTTTCTTTTTCAATTACCTCCAAAGGAAACATTTCCACCGTTCTCGATCTTGGTAGAACTTGAAAACCAATAGTAATTCCTTGTCATATGTCTTGGACATCCACTATCCAAGTACCACTTATTTTTCCTTTTCTTTGATCCCTGTAGAAAAAGTTACTAGGTTTTAGGTACCCAAAACTTCTTTGGTCCTTGAGTGTTAGTAATGGTTCCTTTTGAAACCCAAATACATTTGACACCATAATATGCATTTCTTTTCACTGGATATATATTTTTCATGTGACCATCTTGATTACAATAATGACATATAAGTTGATTGTTAATGGAGGTATTACTCACAAAGTAATTCTTATAATACTTTTGTTTCAAATTTGGCTTATAACCAATACCTCCTTTGTCAAACACACATTTTTGTGAATTAAATAAGTTATCCAACATCTTTTGCCTATTTGTGAATTTTAGCACAATTTCATTTAGCTCATTATTCTTCTTCTTAAGCACTTCATTCTCTTTTATCAATTCGTCAACATGTGATTTTTCATTATCATATGAAATTTTTTGTTTACCTTTAAAAGATGCAATCCTATCATGCAACATTTTATTGTCTAATTCTAATTTCTTTATCTGTTCATTCAATGAATCATTGCATTTTTGCAGGGCATCATTTTCATTTGTAAGTTCTAGCATTTTCTTTTTACAAATTTTTATCCACTCATCATGCAATTCTTTAAAGGCATTATGTAACTCATCATATGTTGGAAGATCACTCACCTCATCAAGTTCATCAAATAATTCTTCCCCGATTGTCATAAGAGCTAGATTTGTCATCTCTTGATGCTCTTCATCATCACTCATTTCCTCATCACTATTATCCAATGTGGCTACCATTGCTTTCTTCTTGAGCTTATTGAGAAGAGGACATTCCGATCATATGTGTCCGGGCTTTTTGCATTCATAACAAGTAATTTTCTCTTTCTTCTCCTTTTGATTTTTAAAGTTTCTGAACTTTCTCCGCTCACTAGTTTTCTTGTAGAATTTTCTAAATATCCTAGTTAGCATAGCCATCTCCTCATCATCCAGTTCACTTTCCTCATCACTCTCATATTTTTAAGCTTTGAGAGCAATGCTTTTCTTCTTCTCCTCATGCCCTTTTTCTACTGTCAAGTCTTCTTCATATGAAATAAGAGAGCCAATTAAATCATCAATAGGTAAAGTATTTAAATTTTTGGCTTCTTCAATGGTAGTCCTCTTAGGTTTCCATTCTTTTGGAAGTGACCTAATAATTTTGTTGACTTTCTTACTATTCGAAAAAGTTTTTCCTAGGGCTTCTAGGGTGTTAACTATGTCCATAAATCTTGTATAAATAAAATACACACTTTTATTTTGTTCCATTTGGAACTATTTGTATTGACGAGTGTATCTACTGATTTTAGACTCTTTGACTTGATTTGTCTCTTTATAGACAACTTGAAGTTTATTTCATATTTCTTGAGCACTCTCACAACTAGATACTCTATGAAATTCTTTCTCACCAAGAGCACGAAACAAAGCATTCATTGCCTTGGAGTTTAAAGATATCTTTTTCTTTTCTAACTCACTTTATTGACTTGACAGTTTTAGAATATTATCTCTAACTTCATTTTTAGTCAAAGGCATGAATGGACCACCACAAACAACTTCCCTAATTACCATCAAAGAATGGTGGCCTAGTTATGGATATTTATTTTATTTTAAGTCCAGCTTTAGAGTTGATAATAAATATAACTAGCAATCCTTACTCGCTCTATCCTACCAAATCTGGTGCATCCTAACGACACTACCAAATTTTTGGAGTCATGGCTGGGAAATAGTATCTAGTTTGTTTATTACCATTCGTTTTATTTTTTTCTTACTTATTATTTTCTCATTTATTTATTTATTTACTTATTTTATTTTAATTAGTTATTTATGTTCTATATTTAGATTTTTATGAGCATAGAGGACATTTGACTAAAACTCCAACAACTTAGAGCAACCTCATCACATTCAAAACTCGATTTTTCCATCCCCATTCCATTGCCGAAGATAGAGCCAAGCAGCCAAGAACCCCGAACTAATGGCTTAGAACAACAACTGAACACTTAAAGAGTTGGCGGCTCTTAACTTGGACCAACAATTATGCATTTAGAATCTAAATCCTTAGGTAAACTTCGAAGTCAAATATAGGATGATTCATCTTCTGCCTACTTTTCATGGTCTTGTAAGAGAGGACCCAAATAAGCACTTAAGGAAGTTTCATGTGGTATGCTCCACAATGAAACCAGCTGGAGTTACTGAAGAACAAGCTAAGCTAATGGCCTTTTTGTTCTTTTTGGCAGATTCAGCCAAGGAATGGCTTTACTTTCTTCCCTCTGGTACTATCACCACATGGAGTGACATGAGTCGGCTATTTTTGGAGAAATACTTACCAGCATCAAAAGTTGGCGGCATTTGAAAAGAAATTTATGAAATCCAACAATATAATGAAGAGTCACTCTACGACTACTAAGAACGATTAGTTATGTACTAGTTGCCCCGACCATCAGATAAATGATCAACTCCTTATTAAATACTTTTATGAGGGTCTACTCTAAATAGATAAGAGCATGATTGATGCCGCTAGTGGAGGACCACTGGTGGATGAGACACCAAAAGCAGCTGGAAATTTCATTGCCAACATGGCTGCTAATTCTTAACAATTTAACACTGGAAACAATCTACTACCGCCACCTAAGCGAGTTAATAAGGTAAGAACAACTTCCCTAGAATAATAAGTTTCAAATCTTACTTCCTTAGTGCAACAACTGGCTCTAGGGCAAGAGGTGAGACCGTGTGGTGTATGTTCCATGGTCGGGCATGTAACTGATATGTGTCCTGCTCTCCAAGAGGGTTCACATGAGCAGGCCAATGCAGTTGACGGGTTTCATAAGCCAATCAAGATAGAGGTATGATCTTTACTTTAATTTTTGCAATGAAAGTTGGAATGATCATCATAATCTTAAGTATAGAACCAATAACAAGTCATTCCTAATGGGCTACCCCAAACAACGGATACAACAGCCTTACTAAATTCGGCCAACTCCTCCTCTCTATAATTAAGGTACGTCCTTAGAAGATCTCGTAAAAGCTTTTGCTACTAATTCTATGCAATTCCAATAAACTACCCAGACACAGCTCCAACACTTGGAGAATCAAATTGGCTAATTGGCCACATCTATGAGTAGGATAAAGGCTAGAACTTCAGGAAAGTTACCATCTCAACCAGAAATTAATCTGAAGGAAAATGCTAGTGTCATGTCTCTTAGGAGCGGAAAGCAGTTGGAATCATCATTTGCTAAGCCATCAAATGTGTCTATAACATCATCACATCTTATGACTAATCCCTTCCCTAAGGCTCTTCCTTTAACAGGAAAGGACGATTCTCACTCTACACTGTCAGTCGTCTCATCTGGCCAGATAAGTACCTTTTCATCTCAAGTTAAGACCCTTTATGTTCCTCCACCATTTTTTTAATAGGATTAAACAATCCAAAAAAGATGAGCAAGAAAATGAGATCCTTGAGGCTTTCTGTAAAGTAGAGGTAAATATTCATCTACTCGATGCTATTAAATAAGTGTCGCATTACACAAAAATTTTAAAAGAAATTATGCAACAACAAATGAAAGTTTAGCGGTAACGAAAAGGTAAGTATACGAGAGAATGTTTCTAGTATACGAGAGAATGTTTCTGTTATACTTCAAAGAAAACTCTTTCTTAAGTGCAAGGATCCAGGCACTTTCATTATCCCTTTCACTATTGGCAATACCAAGTTTGAAAGATGTATGCTAGATTTACGGGCTTTAATTATTGTTATGCCATATTTGATTTATAACTCCTAGAATTTAAGTCCAATGGAGGAAAATGGTATAATTATTCAATTGGTTGTTAGATCTAATGCTTACCCGAAGGAGTTTGTGGAAGATGTTCTTGTACAGGTCAATGAATTGGTCTTTCCAACTGATTTTTATATCCTTAAAATGGAGGATGAGTGATCACCCAATCCCACGGCTATTCTATTGGGGCGACTATTCCTTAAGATGACCTGAACCAAGATCTATGTTCAGATGGAACCCTCATAATGGAATTCGATGGTGAAGTGAACCACTTCAATATGTTTGAAACGAAGACGTATCCTAGTGATTTACACTCTATTTTTGCATAAATGATATGAACACTTTAGTGTAGGAAATCTTTCAGTTATCTGGTAACGACAATTTTAAAATCGTCATAAGCAAAAATATTATAAAGGAGGATTCTAAAAAATAGGTAAATTTGTTATATTTGGATGATGAGGTAGAGGAAGCTATGGCGATCTTAGATGGAGCAGCCCCATTATATACCGACAGGTATGATATTTCTTACCTTAAATTGCTTTATCCAACGAGAAACATTTACCTTCAGTTATGCAAGCACCTATCTTATAACTTAAGCCACTCCCAAAGCACCTGCAATATGTTTACTTGGGTGAGAATGATACACTTCCAGTTATCATTGCTAAAACCTGTACTCCAGTTCAACAAGAAAAGCTAATTAGGGTGCTTGGGGATCACAAGACGGCGATTGACTGGACCATTGCTGACCTTAAAGGAATTAGTCCTTCCATGTGCATGCATCACATTTTGCTAGAGGAAGGGTTTAAACCAACAAGAGATGCACAACGTCGCCTTAATCCACTAATAATAGAAGTCATAAAAAAAAGATATTGAAGCTTCTTAATGTAGGGATTTTCTATCCCATTTCTGATAGTAAATGGTAAGTCTTGTGCAGGTAGTTTAAAAAACAAATAGGCATCACAGTGGTCAAGAATAAAGAAAATGAGCTTGTGTCAACTAGGGTTCAAACCGGGTAGAGAGTTTGCATTGACTACCGCAAACTGAATGCAGCCACTCGTAAGGATTATTTTCTTTTGCCATTTGTTAATCAAATGCTTTAAATAGTCATTCTCATTATTGTTTTCTTGATGGTTGCTTAATTTATAATCAGATCGTTATCACTCCCTGGAAGACCAAGAGAAAACGATCTTCACATGCCCCTTCGGCATATTTGCTTATCAGTGCACGTCGTTTGGTCTCTGTAATGCTCCTGCCACATTCCAAAGGTGTATGATAAGTATTTTTTTTTCAGATTATGTGGAGAAAATTTTGATAGATGTTTAGATAACTTTACACTTGTGCTTAAACGACGCATTGACATTAACCTTATGTTGAATTGGAAAAAATGTCATTTTATAGTTAATCAATGTATTGTACTGGGACATGTTATTTCTGAAAGAGAAATTGAAATTGATAAATCTAAGATAGTTCTTATTTGCTCCTTACCACCTCCCGCTACTATAAGGAAGGTTCATTCCTTTCTTGGTCATGTAGGCTTCTATCGCAGGTTTATCAAGGACTTCTCCAAGATAGCATCACACCTCTGCAATTTGCTTCAAAAGGATGTGACTTTTGACTTCAATGAAAAATGCCAAACAACCTTTGAGAAATTAAAAGAGCTTTTGACATCAACCCCTGTGATTCAACCACCGAACTGAGATTTACCTTTTGAGATCATGTGCGATGCATGTGGCTATGCCGTTGGGGCTGTATTGGTATAGCGTGTGGCCAAGCTTCCTCATGTCATCTACTATGCCTTCTGTATACTGAATAATGCACAACTCAACTACTCTACCAACAAGAAAGAACTTTTAGTGATTATCTTTGCCTTGGAGAAATTTCATTCTTATTTGATTGGATCTAAAGTAATCATTTACTCTAACCACACAGCTATTAGGTACTTACACATAAAAAAGGAATGCTAAGTCGCTCCTTATTCAATGGATACTCCTATTGCAAGAATTTGACTTAGAGATTCTAGATAAGAGAGGTTATGAGAATTTAGTGGTAAATCATTTAAGTCGTCTTACCCATAACAAAGATGCACTTCCAATGCATGAGAACTTTCCGAATGAGCAGTTACTACAGGTAGGTACAGTTATTCCTTGGTATGCAGATATTGTAAATTACTTGGTTATTAAAACAATACCAAAGGAGTTGACCCATGCACAAAAGGACAAGATAAAGGGTGATGCAAAGTACTATGTGTGGAACGAGCTACACTTGTGGAAGCATTTCTCTGATCAAGTTATTATAAGGTGTGTACCCAAAACTGAATTTACTTCTATTCTTACCTTTTGTCATACTTTGGCTTGTGGAGGACATTTTGGACTAAAGAGAACAACCCTTAAGGTATTTGCAAGCAGTTTTTATTGGCCATCATTGTTTAAGGATGCATATCTCTATTGCAAATCTTGTGATCATTATTAAAGAACAAGTAATTTGGGACTTAAAAATCAAATGCCAAAGCCTCCCATTCTTGTAGTAGAGATTTTTTATGTTTAGGACATCGATTTCATGGGACAATTTCCTTCATCCTTTTGTAATCTCTATATTGTTCTTATGGTTGATTATGTTTTAAAATGGGTGGAAGCAAAAGCTACCCAAATCGACAAGTCAAAGGTTGTGGTAGATTTTATAAAGTGCAACATTTTTGTGAGGTTTGGAAAGCTTAAGGCTATTATCAGTGACAGAGGCACTCACTTTTATAACAGGTGAGTAAAAGTCCTCTTTCGAAAATACAACATCACTCATAAGGTCTTTACATCTTACCATCCACAAACTAGTGGGCAAGCTGAGGTGGTTAATAAGGAAGAGAAATCAATCCCTGAAAAGACAATTAATCCAAATAAAAATAATTCGAGCCTACAACTTGATGATGCACTTTGGGCTTACAGAACCGCATACAAGACACCCGTAGGTATGTCACCTTACAAGTTGGTATATGGTAAACCTTATCATCTTCCAGAGGAACTTGAACATAAAGCTTAGTGGGCTGTGAAACAATGTAACATGGAGTTGGATGCTGCTGACCAACACAAGAAGCTCTAATTGCAAGAATTAGAGGAAATTCAGACGATGCCATGAGAATTCTCAAATCTACAAGGAAAAGACTAAGGCTTTTCATGATAAGCAGATTTTGAGAAAGAACTTTGAAGTGGGATAGAAAGTTTTGGTATTCATTCTCGCCTTAAGTTGTTGTTACTAATGTTTTTCCTCACGATGCAGTTGAGAAAGAACTTGCTAGGAAGCTTCCTCACCTAGCACCCAACAACTATAAATAAGGGTGAGCCCTCTTTATTTACTCATCACCACACCACACACACAACTACTAGCACAAGCTCTCTGGCTTTTGTAAAAAACTCTCTTGTTATTTCTTTTTAGTGTGTAATAAAATTATATTTGCCTATATTGCTCTCTCTTCTCTCTAGCATTGTCGTAAGAATCGTTGCTTGGCTAGTTTGAGAAGATCGAAAGACTTACTTAGCGATTTGTGTGCTAGAAATCGTCTAAGTGTCGCACGGGTTTGCTGCGGAAAACACTGATCCCATGACATTAGGCTTAAATTGAGGATAATGTAAGAATTAAGTGTGGGGGGGATGATTTCAAACTTAGTTTTTGTTGTTTTGGCAACTTTTGTATTAAAAAAAACCAAAAACAAATTGTTTGTCTTGAATAACCCAATGATAAGAATTTGATTGACAATAAATATGGTTCTTAGAAAGGGTTTAATATGGTCTTAGTTTATACTTGATTCTTATGTTAATTTCCTCACCATGAGCATTAATATATATTCTTTCATAATTTTGACTTAAACTTTAAGATTGATACAACCTGAGTTGAGAATTTTAAATTGAGTAAATGACTACTTGTCTTGATTCTTATCTCCTGAATATAGTGCAGTATACACAAGCACCATAGTTAGAAATAGCTACCTACAACCCTTAAGATTGAAGCTATTCTTGAGTAATTTGGGTCAATGTGCCACCAATATGTAGATGATAATCTACCATGAGAAAGATACTTTAAGGGGTAAAGTAAAAGCTCCTGACTATAGATGTTAAAAAAAAAATCAATCAAGGGCATGTGGTTAAAAATAAAAAGAAAATGCACATAAATGCCTATGACAAAAAGAAGTGGAAATCAAGATGATAAGATTAGTTTGACCTACTCTTTTCTTTATTCAAGGCAAAGGCTATTGATATTGAAGATTTTGGCAATGGATTTTGATTGAATTGATTCACACACACTATAAGAATCAAAAGAGAGATGGGATTGACTATTGAATTAAAGTTAGAACATTGATAATATTTGAAATTTTCTTTGAGCTATATAAGTTATGCAATCTTTAAGGCTTATGCTATTCCAAAGGGAAAAAATGAATGATCTTTGTGGGATCATCGCTGAAGTTCTCACAAGACTATAACTCATCCGCTAGGGCCGCCTAGGGGTTTTAAGACTTGTTGCATATGCTAAATGCAATCGTGATTTCCTACGAAAGTGGACTAGTTTAAGTTTTCTTTTTGTCTTATTTTAGGTTTGCTCAAGGATGAGCAAAGGTTAAGTATGGGGGAATTTGATAAGTGCATATTTTCTCTACATTTTACTAATTAATTTCTTCATCTTTTTCTTGTTTTGGTCTTAAAGATTCTAATTACTTTAGTAAATTTTTAATTTAGTTATTTTCTAATTACTTTATTATGTTAATTTTTATCTTAGTTTTTATATTTTTTTATTTTAAGTATATTCAATGATTAAAGAGGAATTAAATCAGGACATTCAGGAAAAAAATCTGCTTTAAAGAATCAGAAAGGAAAACAATTGAAGATTTTTGGGAAGCCAATAAAATTAATTCATGTTCATTCAGAAGATTATGGCCATCACGTGGAGAATAAAGAAGAAATTGAATCTAATTCAATTTGGTGGATTTGCTTATGCCCGTATATGAATCTAATTCTAATTCAACCTAATATATTTCTCTACTTAATGCTTCCATTATTTTAAATTTAAAGAGCTTGTTTTAAATTATTTATTGGTTAGAGATTAGGTGAAGAACTTGTTTTACTGAACGACATATTAAGAAAAGATTGTGTAACACTCCACTAAAATATTTATTAAAAAAATGTTTAAGAACGTTGTACTTTTAATATAAATACAAATTCTAAAAGTAGTTATACACAACAAACAAAACTTTCTTACAAAAAGTAAGAGTCATACAGAGATTCCTTGGCATATTTCAAAACTTTTATTATTACATAAAGCTGAGATACTTATTTTTGTATTGAAACAAAGTTGAGCCCATCATAAAACCCAAGGTTTGTTATGCCCATATGCACTTTGTCTCAGTTAGGACTTGGCGCTAGCTTGCCCTACTCATCGTTACCTGCAGTGTAAGGATTTTGTGAGCTAATTCCCAATAAGATAACACTTTGATGCATGTATAAATTATTATTCATATGGATGATCATATTAAGTTTTTAAAAGAATTTAGAAAATACAGAACAACTTTGTGAGCTAATCCCCAAAAGATTTCTTTTTACTTAGCTTGGAAGGTTTGCCCTCCTTATAAACTTTGCCACCTGGTGGTACAACCACTCATTTTTCATAAAATCATTTTCTGAAACGTCTTCTTCATAAAGTAATCCATGATATGCATGCATCCAATGCAACTTCTGTCATAGTATTTGAAGTTCTTAGATGCACAACATAATCAATACACAACACCATTTAAGGATAACAATCTTTAATATAGGCGGCAGTATCGTCCATACAGAGATTAAACAAAATGGAATTATAGTATAGGAGACAGAGCCGACCATAACATAATTAAGTATCATAGATTAGGCGGCATAGTCGACTATATAAGGATAAGTAAGAATTTACTATAATATAGGCGGCATTGTGTTGAGTGTTAGAAAATGTATATTATAAAGGAGAAAATTGTCATTTTACATTTCAAGTCTTACTAACACACTTACTTTTATGTATTTAAGCTTTTTGTAATTCAATTACGTGTGTTTTATTTTAATTAAGTATTTGATGTATGTTAGGAGCATCATGGTCATTTCACAATGAACGAGAAATCAGGCGGCAAAACGGACATCACTTTTGAACTCAGGATAATCGAAAACCTTAGAAGGATCATAAAAGGAAAAATGTATTGTTCACATGTATGGCACTATTCACATATACGGTATTGTCCATCTTACTGTTCACGTTTACATATACGAAACGATGATGTGGCATTTACCGATGACGTGGCATTGACCGACGACGTGGCATTGACCGATGATGTGGCATTGACTGATGAGGTGTCACGATTCCATTGGAGAAAATTCTTATGCACTGTTGATAGGTGACGTGGCAGCATGTTAGTGGACTAAAAATTACGCGTACGGTACATGCATATACACAGGATTATTTTCAACTAAACCGCGTCACTGTTCAAGCCGGTTGACTGTTCAAACCGCGTGGTCAAACCGTGTACTATTGACTGATGATGTGGTGCAATCATGAGCGTCCAAACTGTTTTTAATCTTATGGCCATGATTTACTCAATGTATCTATAAAAAGGGGGCCTCCCCCCTAATTTGGCATCTCTGAATTCATTTTTGGGCTCCATATTTTGTAATTCCTTCTCCATCTTGTATTTTCTACGTATTTTAATAAATTCCCATTTTGCCCCTAGTTCAATTATGAGTAACTAATTTTCTTTCAAGCTTGGGTTGAAGGTGAAGTCTCAACATGTGTCATGGGCTTTATTTGATAAATTTACTTTCTCTTTCCCTCTAATTATTGTGGATGTTTTGACTTTTCATCGACAAATAATAATAATATCTTCTAGATACCGCTCTGGTTTCACCGGCTCCCTAGTATAAGGTTATTATTATTTAGCACGATAAGCCCTTAGCACCATATTGATTAGAGTGTGGTTCATGAGGTGTGGATTTTCCCCTCATGATTTAATTGGCACTAATAGGGAATATTTAGCCCATGGTGCATGTTGATACGGATCTAGATAACCAAGTGCGTCATTTCAATAGATTTCATTTCAATTCAATTCCGCCATTTTAATTTAAGTTTTAGAATATTTCAAATCATTTCCACCACAAATCCAATTACCCAATTCAAAAATTAACTCTACACGTAATTAAAATCTACCTCCTCGTGGGATCGACACTCGTCACCATTAATATATTCTACAATAGATTCATGCGCTTGCGAGTTCAATAAATTTGCACAACATATAGCCGTCCATGTAGAAATTGAGATCATAACAAATCACATCATAATAGTCATCACAAGATTAAGAATTAATTAAAGTGGAAGTTAAGTATAAAAAGAATTTTGTCCCTACACTGCAGTTGAAGTGTTACCTCTTGACCAATGGTTGAGATTGTCCTTCATAAATATCTTATTAAATTCTAGAATTCTTAACTCTCTCTACAAACTTCTCTACATCATCACTTATGTCACTGCTTATGTCATCATTACTTATTTTAAAATAAATTCTATTATATTTAAGTGAGAAAATTGTGTCTCACAGATTGAGACTAATAGAGCTTATTATTATCTACGGTTGATAGTTTAAATAGAAATTGATGATAGAATTGATATATCATGTGCATGTTTAGTGGTGGCGAATGATCGTTTAACCAAAGTTTTCATCATTATTATTTTTTTCTCCTTTAATTAGAGTTTTTATTAAATTATTGTTTTGTAGTTTTAATTTTTTTATTTCCTGCTATTTAGTTAAAATTTCATAAAACCCCCCCTTTATTTATAGTTGGCATTTTCTTTAGTTAGATTAATTTTATTATTATTATTATTATATTATTATTATTATTATTATTTTAAGTCCTGCTTTAAAGTTGACAACAAATATAACTCACATAGTCTTCATGGGATCGATCATTACTCGCTCTATACTAGTTGTTTTATATTTTTTATAAGGTTTTATAGTCGATGCACCCTAACGACACTACCACCAAACTTTCTTACGATTGGGGGTTTTAGTGTTTAATTTTAATTTCAATTTCACTTTATTTGGGGCCACCCTTTTCTTTTTTTGAATTTAAGTCTTATAGAATTTGTGGAAATTATTGTTTGGGTTTCATGGTAAAATTAAATTTATAGTAAAAAATTGCTGAGATATAATTTTATTTCCACATATTTATTAATTTTATTTCCCTTAACGTATATTTTTTGGTTTGAAATCAATCACTCTTGACCTCATTCTTGTAGTTGGAGATGAATTTCAATTGGCTACATTTCATCTTAGGATTAGCTAGAGGAGTCCCCAAAATAAGAATTTAGGCAAGACAAAAAATTCAAGCTTTGTGTAGTCTATGAGTTTGCCTTCCTATTTTATGTTTCGAGAGAAAGTTCCACAAACATATCTAGCATTTGTTTGACCCAAAAAAAGTTTTGACTCTAGTGTTGACTTTTTAGCAAGTATTAGGCTTTAGACAATTATCTCTACTATAGATAGTGGTTTAGGAGTCAATGATGGCCACAACATAATAAAGAACTTTTGTTAATGAATGTCTAAGAGACTAATTCTGTGGTGAGCTCTAAAGAAACCCTAATTGGGCCTGGACTTTAAGGATAATGTTTTGAGATTTCCATATCCTAAAAGATAGGATTTAAGATTCTATAATATGTTTCTAAGAGTGATGTTGTGTTTGAGAAAATCTTGATACCTTTTCTCACTGGTTTTATATACAGTTACTTCGATTAAGAATAGGTCTATGAGGTAAAACCTTAATCCTATTAGTTAAGGAATTGATCCCTACAAAATAGTAGGAATCCTTGACGAAAAAGGTAAGTGATGATTATCATGAGGAATATATTGTCTTTCCTTTCTTTGGATGAGGTCATGATTCTTTTAGAATTGGATTACCTTTCCTACCACCGGACAACATGAATTATGTGGATAGGCTTTATTTAGGATAAAATTAGGATTTAGTGAGTCTTCTAGAAGGTCTTTTAGGTTAGGCCTAAGATTACATCAAAGTAATGATCTTTATGTAGCCCAAATATGGGTAGTGCACTAATGGGTTGTTTAAGTCACTTATGGGCTTTATAGGGTTATTGATTCTCTATTAGCCCATTCTATAAGGCATGCTCTTCTAGGCAAAGGTCCTCTAAATGGACTTAGTTAAGAGTTTAATATAAATTGAACTCTGAACACATCTATGTCTTGTAAACCACAACCTAAATGGGAAATTTATAAAAAAAGACAAAAAACTTAGGCATTTTTCAACTTTAACCCCTCAAACTTTTTTCTTTCAACATTAGCCAAATCACCAAATTGTGGATGAAATTGCCCTCCCCATTCGCACGTTTCCCTCAAGTAAATTTCTCCCCCTCTCACCAAAATCTCATCACCGGAAGTTGTATAGATTGTGGGCGGCGGCGTAAATCGGCAGTGGAGGAAGTTGTCGGTGGCTGAAAGAAGCTAAATTACGTTGAAAATCTTCGGAGATCTCCAAAATCAAAGGAAAAAATTGAAAACCCTAGGTGAGTTTTTATTGTCGTTGTTGTTGTTGTTGTTGATGTTGTTGTTGTTGTTGTTGTTGTTGTTTGGGTTGTTGTTGTTGGTGGTGGTGTTTAATGGCGTGGTGGGTGAGATGCATGTGGGAAAGGGAAAGGGAAGGGAAGAGAAAGAGAAGAGAAAGGGAAGGGGAAGTATTGCATCTCGCGCGCCAGGAATCGGCCTCGCGCGAGGGAAGCCAAGCGCGCGCGGGTTGCAGGCTTCCCTCGCGCGAGATCGTCGCACGAGATCTCGTGCGACAGGCACGCCCGTCGCAAGCCTGTCGTACCAAAAATTACAGTGGCTTTTTTTTTTACGAGTTAAATTTTTTTCTATAAATGTAATGTAATAATTTTATAAATATTACAGATACATGGCGAAATCCGAATCACCGGATAACGAAGTAGGCAAGATGTATTTTCGTTATGCCGATCACTTTCCTGGTCGAATTTCGAGCATGTGTAAGTTATCTTCGGTCGTGAAAGTTATCGAGGAAAAATTAACAAAGCGGCAATTGAGTATGTTCAAAAAGGATATATTTGGGTATTTCTTGGAGTGTCGAAGTTTTCCATTTAGTGGGGTAATTTTGCACAATCTTTTACTGAGGTAAGTGGCCCATGAAGAAGATAGCCATGAGGATCAGTTATGGTTCCAAATTGGTGAGCATTTGATTTGTTTGTCAATTGTCGAATGGTGCTTGGTTACTGGGCTTTCATTTGTTGTTGATACCAAACAAAAAAATGATAAAATGGAGCAGAGGCTACGGAATACGTATTTTGGCAGTGTGCATCGTAAGATCAATGTGAACGAATTCGATGCAGTATTTTGCTCGTTGAAATTCGAGGAAATGGACGATATGGATGCATTAAAGATTGCGCTGTTTTATTTTGCGGACAGAGTACTAAATGCAAGAAAAAATACTCTCAAATCAATTTTGATTGGCTTGACCAAGTTGATGATATAGAGTACTTTCGAAAGCCTCCATGGGGTCTATTGTCGTGGGAAATAATTTACGAGAGTCTTGACAATGCATTGTTCGATAAAGATGAGAAATTAAGAGGACTCGGTTGAAAAATCCAGATCATAACATCGAAAAATACAATCTTTACGGCTTTACGTCCGGGGTTTAGGTGCGTTTTTTTTTATATTAATAAGTTTTATAGTACTAAATATTTGATAGTTGTTTTATTTGATTTTTCACTTTCGTTATTGTAGGCTTGGATTTACGAAGCAATCGGAGGTTTGCCATCAACATGGGTTATCAAAACGAAAAAGAAAATTCCCCGCATTTTGCAATGGAAGCCCATGGCGTCTTCGAGAATCAACTTTGCGGAGGTTTATTCGTTTTTTAACGACGAATCTCGTCTTGTAAGTAATATGTATTAGTTATTTTTTTAACTTTACTAAATTTAAGTTATGTATATTTACTTACTATTTTTAATTGAATTTATGGCAGGAGGACGTTTTACAAACTCTTGAGCCAACTTCAAAGGAGAGTACCCAAAAATATTGGCTCTCTGTGAAGGGTTACATGCCAAGCATTCCAGACTGGGTTCATAAGGTCGGTCTATTGTAAGTACTATCAATTTTTTAATCGAAATTTTTGACTTTTCATTTATTAATTTTAAATGATATTTTATACAGCACCAACCCTCAATCAACGCGATGCCGTCGGTTACAAGGCAATCAGACGAGCATGACGACATACTAAACCCAATACTAGAGCAGTGTCATGACACTTCTGAGGATGAGGTGGAGGTGGCTGTTGATGACCACCAGGAGCAAACAGACAACTCTGATGACGCACGTGAGGTATTTATTATAAATAATATACGATATTTTTCCTTTATAATTCATTATTGTTTTACTGTTATTCTAAAGTTTTATTTTTTTCTTTTGTAATAGTCAAGGACAAAGCAGTTTAATGATTACGTCCGACGACGGTTAGATAAGATTGATCGTAACGTGTATGAAATAAAGTCAGAATTAAAAGATTTTAAAGAAACCTTTGTTGGCTTTATCGACACATTTTCTAAACGTCCAAATAATGATTCTCCCACTGCACGCTCGTATGCGGTGAGCAAATTTAAATTTAATAATTATGTTCGTTTAACTTTTATTTTGATAGTTGTTTAATATTTTCTTCTTTGCGAATGGACAGGCCCCGGATGACTATAGAGTGTATACTGACGTGGGCAATCAAAATTTGTCTACGCCCACGTCATTGTATAGTTTCTACGGGGAGGTTAGTGGGGAGAGCGTGCAGGTGTTCACAGAGGTGCCTCCGGGCGTTAGTAAGTTCGGCCGCGCGTACATACCGTCGTATGTTTATAACAGTCCTTACGTGATTCCTCCAGTCAGGCGAGGACAGAATGTGCGGCCTTTACCTCGACCCCAAATCATGGAGCATGCGATTGACATGAGTACGAATGTGGATGTAAATCCACTGAGAGGGTTGGAGGACTCTAGTCTGTTTGCTGAGTTTGATCGATGGTTCGCTGGTGATATCACAGTGGATCGGAGAGTCCAACACCCGCGGTCATTCTTTCAAATAATTTTGGGTACAGCCTCGATGGGATGGCTAGGCGATGAGGTATTTATATTTTTGAAGATTTTTTAGTGTTGTGGATTTGTGTATAAAATTTTTCTTTTAAATCGTAATGTTTGTGTTTCTCTACAGCACATTCACGAGTATCTCCGCTTGATTAGCGAGAAGCAACGGCAGTATCCGAATACCTTAGTTCAACGTATCACACATACTGACACATTTTTTTGGGTAACGTTCCGACAAAATTTATAAATACTATTTAATTTTTTTTAATTATTACCTTTAAGTTTTGTTAATTTATGCATTTCTTGGTTATCTATGTACTAGGTATTCTTGCATCAGTTATGGAACAACGGGGATTGTGCGGTCGATTCATTAGTATTCGACGATCGCTTGAATAGTTATCTTTGTGGGCGACAGCATACAATGTCCAAATCAATGACGGATGTTGATATGGTATGTATTTTATTACATTTCACATACTCCACTGTCAAAATATTCGAGTTGATGCTTTTTCTTGGTTGTTGTTCAATTTCATATATAACGAACATGTTTTTCAATTTTTATATATAGTTACTCATCTTTGTTAACTTGGACGGCGCGCATTGGGTACTAGCACGAGTTGACTTTCGGAAAAACAAAGTATGGATTTATGACTCATTGCTCACATTTCGCGACGACAAAAGGTACAGGTTGAAATTCAAGCCACTTGAAGTTATATTCCCTCGATGGTTGGAATATGTTGGCTTCTACAACATTCGACCTGAGTTGCGGAGTGCAGACCCCTGAAAAGTTATGGCAGTTAAGAGCGCGCCACAACAAGAGCTCGGAACTGGCGATTACGGTGTTTTTGTATTGATGGTTACGATGTATTTAATGTTCGGGCTTAGATTAGAGTTTGACGCTAGTCATGTCGAGTACTTTAGAAAGAAGATTGCGGTTGACATATTTAATGACGATATTGTATTGTAAACGGTTGTAGTAATTTGAATGTTGAAACTTGAATTTTTAATGCTCACATTTTAATATTTAAAATAAAATAAAGTTTTATGATATATAAGTGTACAAGACACAAAAAAATAATAACAGTTTTAACCAACGAAACACAAAAAACAATAAAAGTTTTAACCAACGAATAACACACAAAATACAACTAGCTTGGAGTCTAGGCAATGGGATTCTTACATCGCTTACGATTATGGCCAGTTCATGACACCGCCCGCATCGTACAGTCCGCCGGTTAACGTCCTCGTCAGCCGAGGGTATTCTGAGCTCTTTACGACGGCCAGGTGATGGTGCCTCAACCGGTGGGTATACTTGCATCTCCTGAATTTCATCTGGAACTTCCCAATCAGCCACATCACCAACTGGCTCCACTGGTTGTGCATAAGCCATCGCCAACGATTCTGTAGTGTAAAAGTCCGAGCAAAGGCTAATAAAATCCACCCGGTGTGTTAGACACGCCGCAATTGCATGAGCACATACAAGCTGATCAAGCTAAAACACTCTGCAGGTGCAAGTTCTCTTTTGCAAGTCAACCAAACCTTCCTTAAGCCCACCGCCTATAACTTGAAATCGATGCAGAGACACCGGTCGAACTATCATTCTTTCAGCTATAGTTCTCCTCTCAGTGACTATTTCATCCGCCCATGTTGTTAGCCGAGTAGTCATTGATTCAGCCACAATTTTTCTATCATAAAACCATTGCTGCAATGTTTTCCTAAAGTGATCAACAAGATGAGTAACGGGAAATTTTTGAGGTTCCCTCATGAAAGAATTAACACTCTCCGCGATGTTGGTGGTAAGTATGTTGTACCTCCTACCTTCAAACTGAGACCTTGCCCAATTACACGTACCGACATTATTTTCTAGGTAATCAGCCGCACCAGAGTGGATCATCCACAGCCTTTCAAGTTGTCTCTTAAATTCCTCGTGGCCATATGCTTTTGCTGCATTAATAAAGGTAGGCTCAAATTGATCCCAAAGAGCTTTGGACATTCTAAACTGTGACTTAATGTTACTTTTGACATGGTAAAAACAAACGCCATGACTTGCATTATGAAATACTTTAAGAACGGCTCTCCTGATGGCAGTGCATCGATCAGAGATGATTACCAACTCAAGTCTATCACCAATCACTCCATGTAACTTCATCATAAACCATTCCCAAGCATCATTGTTTTTTGAATCCATGATCCCAATGGCTAACGGATACAATTGATTGTTACCATCAAGACATGTTGCCACGAACATGCTTCCACGATATAGTCCCTTTAGATGAGTACCATCTATAGCAATGACAGGCCGAATGTACTGCATAAAACCCTTGATGGAAGATCCGAGTGCTACAAAATAGTACAAGAAATTACCATCTCCATCCTGCTCGAGGTGAGTGATTGTAACCTCATTCGTTGTAGTTAGTACGTGAGAGTATTTAGGGAGCAAGTTCTATGACTCTGCAGGGTTGCCTCGAACTATTTCAAGACCAACTTCTCTCGCCCGATATGCCTGCTGGTATGTTAACTGAACACCATATTGTTGTTGCATATCTGCTCTTATGTCATTCGGAGTATAAATCCTCTTGTCTTGAATATATTTATCTGTGATAATATGACCGACAACCCGGCTCCTTACTTGATGACGTCCATCAACCAATACCTCATTATGACAAGTATGTACATTGTCAATTCTCTTCACCACCCAAGGAACATTTTGCTCGTTCGAACATCTAGTTGCTCGAATACGCCATTTACATGATTCTGAAGAACAGTGAGCCTCAAAACGTGTCATAGTAGACCGTGCAATCTTGAAATCAAATTTATCTCTAAAGGCCACCTTGCGTAGTTGTAATATAAACTCATTCTTCTCAGCAAATAGCGTACCCACACTGATATCATCTGAGTCACAACTGCTAACAAAGCTTGGAGCAACCATGTTCGAAGGCAAAGTTGGAGCAAGACTTGTAAGGGGGTCAATTCTCCTTCTTGATCGAACCATAGAAGGAATAGGTCTATTACCTCTGTTATTCATAGGGTTATTATCTTCACACTCATCCTCATGCTAATCCGACGGAACATTCGAAGGACCGGCTCCTCCATCATCACCATCATTATTGAAATGAGTGCCCCTCGTATTATTAGAAGGTTCTGCACAAACATTATCCCCCGTTGTCTCATCATGAAAATCATCAATGTCCCGAAAATCATTGTTGTGATACGGAGAATATCGTTGCTCCAACGACGTCGTTATTGGGAATACCGTTGCTCCAACATCCTATAACGTAACGCCGTTATCATCAATGTTGTCATAATTGTCGTGGATTGGAGAGCAATATTGCTGCAGCGATACTGTCCTTGGCAACACCCCTTCATCATTATCGGGGCCAGATATATTTGCTCTAAACGAAATTTTTGTATCGACATGCGGCTCAATACCTTCGCTCGGAACTCGAGGTGATGTGGTCACGAATATAGGAATGCATCCAAAATTGGCTACGTCGAATGCCATATGCAACACAACCCTCACCATTTCATCATCAAATATATCCATGGGCAGTGCACATATACGATATAATGTGTTACTAGACCTCAAAGTTGTCTTCATTGTGATACTATATTCATTAGGGTTTATTTGTAACACCTCGTATACTCTTGCCAATAACTGATCAAACAGATAATTTTTCCCAACCAAAAAAGCTCGATTTTTACCATTCACATACTCCATACGGCCATCCTCTAATGTCTCCCACCAACCATCGTAACACAATTCAAGTACAATTGAATCCATTAAGCCTGAAATTATAAAAAAAAATTATTTAGATCCGGATCAAATTAATACAGATTTAATAAATCTCAAGGGTTGGTGCGACAGGCAACTTTTGGTGCGACAGGCAGCCCGTCGCCAGATTCACCACACAACTCAGATTCACCCACGACTCAGTTCAGCAAGTTGAGAAAATAACTCATACCACTAAGTGATGCCGATTAGTGTTGGATCCGGATAGATTATGATTGACTTTTAATGTTGTTTTTTGCCGTCGCCGTTGGTTGATGATTCAAGAGTGGAAAGCTGCGTTTTGTTTGACGATATGGGTGAAAGATTGTTGGTTTTGGTCTGTAAAGAAGGGTAATTTGGGAAAAAAGGCTTGTATTTGGCTAATGTTGCTATGGTTAATTGTGAAAATAATAAAATATTTATGGATATTTTTGTAAATTTCCCAACCTAAATTGGATGTCGTAATATAGTGGCTTGAGTCTACTATAGTATCAATTTTTAGATAATAACAAAAACTTACATAGTCTGGTCCACCACTTTAACATAAGCCGGTGCCCTTGACCATTCAAATATTGTCATTTGGATAGGTTAGTGGATTCAGTATGGGACCCACCTACTTTAACATTGTAAAATATTTATTTAAAAACAATAAATTATGCCCCATTATCCGATGGCAAGCTTTTAGTGATTATGCTAAAGTGGTGCACCCAACTCATATAAGTATCTAATCTTAATTACAAACTTATATGAGGGTTTCTAAAATATTATGTATTTAGTGTAATAAGTTGTTGCACCTCACAAATAATCCAAATTATAGCTCAATACTTGAATTATTATTTTTTTTTTTGAAAACTAATTGAATAACCTTTAACAAATCCGACTCTACCACCAATAAAGACAAACTATTCTCACCAGTGAGTCATTTGGACAGGTTAGTGGATTCTATTCTGGACCCACCCACTTTGACATTGTAGAATAGTTATTTAAAACAATAAATTAGCAGGTCTTAATGTGGGATCCACTTTATCTATCTAAATTACAAGCTTCTACTGATCATGCTAAGGTGATGCGCCCAACCCATATAAGTAACTCTAACTTAATTAAAAACTCTCAGTATATGAGAAATTCTAAAAACAATGTCTTTGGTGTAATTAGTTGTTGCACCTCCAAAATAATCCAAAATATAGCTCAATACATGAATGATTCTTTTTTTTCTAAATAATTGAATAACCCCTAACAAATTCGATTGTCCTAGCAATAGAAAAACTATATTCTCATGAGTGAGTCATAAGCTTGAATCCGTCATCTAAAATGTTTAATTATGTTAAGAAATATGTCTCATTTTTCAATAAGGCTTTATATTCTGAAAATACTAGGAAATATGTCTCCTAAGATACTTTCTTATTTAGAAGGATTCTTATTTTAGGAATAAGTAATTTCCTTTTAGGACTTAACTTATTCAAAGAGGAATACAATTTGCATAAGGAAATGAATACTTCTCTTGCAAAAAAATATTCTATATATATAAGGATGTTAGGTTAACTTGTTTGTATGAATTTAGAATATTCAATTTTCTTTGCAAGTAAACAGGAAGTTTATTAATAGATTAGGTGTTATCAGGGTTTTGAGTGTTGCCTCTAACCTTCAAAGAGGATGAACGTTGTAAGCATCTAGAAAAGATTACCACCAGATGAAATGTTGTTCTCTCAAACGACATCACCTAGAAATGCATAATGGATTTTTTCTTTGTCCATTTGGCAGCGATGGTTTTTCCAATATAAGAGTTTCCATGTAAATTCTTATGTTGTATGATTAATTTTATTCTTCTTTTTTGTTTTCTATTTGCTATTTGTTTGATTTTTTTTGCTTGAAGGATCATAGTTTGGATTATTGTCGTAAACAAATTAATCTTTGACCCATAATTAATTGTTGACCCATACTGTTCTAAATAATTAATCTTTGACCCATAATATTAAGAGGGAAGTTGTCTTTTGGAAGCACGATCAACGACCAAAAATTATAAACAAGCCTTAATTTGTTAGAAATTCGATATAGAACATGTGTACTTGGAGTTTCAAATACATTTTGTAATTATACATTTTCGATTCCCCCAATTATGTAAAATTGATGTTTTATGCTTCTAACACGTAATTCGATATCGATAGAAGAAGTTGCATGGACACAAGACGATAAAAAGCCAAAACACAAAACTAATACCATAGTGTATAGGGGGATTGCCACTTTCCCCCCTATAGTAATTAACATATACCATTTACACTCCTTCTGTTTTTATAATGGCCAAAAACCCCACTGACAACATAAGTTTACAATATTACCCTTATTTTTAATTACTCTTTTATTTACATTTGTTATAAATTAAATAAACTGTATTAAAAGAAACTAAATAAAAAAATTAAATATTAAAAATAAGAAATTTATGTTTTGATATGAGCAAAAGAATTAATAATAAAAAAAATTTCTTGTAATTATTTATTTTGTGAACATTTTCTTATAATAAATATTTTGTAATATTTTAAAATTAAATGTAAAAAGTATAGGCAAAATATTTTATTATTTATCTTATAATAAATTTTTATTTGTCATTCAAATTTTCTTATAATAATTTTTTATCATTTTATAATAACTTTCTTATATATTTATTATAAGAAAATGTTCACAAAATAAATAATTACAAGAAAAAAATTATTATTAATTCTTTTGCTCATATCAAAACATAAATTTCTTATTTTTAATATTTAATTTTTTATTTAGTTTTTATTCATGCAATTTATTTAATTTCTAATAAATGTAAATAAAAGAGTACTTGAAAATAAGGATAATATTGTAAACTTATGTTGTCAGTGGGATTTTTGGCCATTATAAAAATAGTAGGAGAAAAATAATATATGTTGATTACTGTATGGAAGAAATTGGCAATCTCCCTAGTGTATAGCACCAAATAATAACTGCGTTTTATTCCATGCACAAGTTATGAATAACACTCGAACCATCACCTCGAACAAGATGTCAAAACAAAAATCCACATAGCATGCTGTGAATTGCCTCCACAGAAACCACCAACCAAGCCAATATATGACAAAATACGCAACTACAGCAAATTAAAGAGAATCTAACAATGGGAACCGACAAATTTTATGAATATATTTCTTTTCTTCTTCTGAAACTTATTGTAAGAAATAAATCAGCAACACCAATATATTTTTTTGGTCCTTCTTCATTATGTTATTCACCCACTAGCATCAATATTTTTGCTTGTTTTCTTGGAATATCATAATAATAACACTTAATTTCAGTTAGTGAATTCCAAATGAGAAACTTGGTCACCGGTAAAAGTAGTAGAAGTACTGTTGGAAGAACACCACGGATCATCTGTGATGAACTGCATCCATGAATCATCTTTGTCTTCCTCATCAATGCAAGATGATGAATTTATTGGAACATCTGGTGACATTGTTTCACATTCAATGCTGATTCCATGACTTTGCTGCGAGTTCTCCATTAAGGATGATGATAAACCACTACATTGCCCGTGCTGATCTTCCATTTCAGAGCAAATTCCATTTTTCTTGAATACTCGACACAATGCATAAGAATCCTGCCAAAAACAGCCAAATATAATTAGTAAAATATATGTCAAAAATTGAATACTGAATAAAATACGTAACAAATTAATAACATTATTGCATGCACTAGTGGAACCTTAACATTGGATTGTGAGAAACATACAAAGTGATCTTTATGTGTATTTCAGTTAGCCATATATGTGCTTTTGCACCTATGTCACCCGATTTTGAGTAATAATAAAGGTAAGAACTGGTGATTAGTGTGTTCTGTTCTTCGTCCTTAAAGAAACTTCAGAGGAAAAAAGAAGGTTCAAATTTAGCTTGTAAAGGGTAAAGGTCTTAAACCAAATCCTTGTTGATAGCAATGCCTAGAGTCAAGATATGAAAGTGAAGAGTCAATGTTTCAGGTTGATCCTAGTGGGTAGTGGCAAGTAGATATATTGTTTCTAAATAATAGACGTCCAAAGGAGGTATCCTAATGCAACTTAATTATCAGAAGTCAACCTATAGTTTTTCCTATTGAGTTCTATCCCACGTTAGATAGTAAAGGAAGTTACTTGGGTTTGTAAGTAAGATAAGTCACTCCACCCAATAGGTTAATCTTTTGAATTTGATACCTAGAAAGTAGAAATGCTAGGACAAGTTTCCCAACAATTGCTATCAGAACTAGACTCTAGTAACCAGAATATAGTGGTGGAACAACTTAAGATTGTCGACTGGGGTCCAATAGTGTGGGGTGGGGAGAGTTACTTGGATTTATAAGTAGAATGGATCACTCGACCCAATAAAGTAGTTTTTTAGATTGGATACTTAAAAATCTTAAGTTAAGCCCCTCAACATTTCCGTTATCATCGAAAAACATTCTGTAAATTAGTAACAACTTTTTTATTCTATTAAATACATAAATTGTACACACAACAAAAAATTGTTACCAATTAAAAAAAAAGTGATTATTTTACTTACAAATGCTGCAATATAATATAGTCACGCACAATTAGCTCATAAATTGTACAGACAACAAAAAATTATTACAAATTAAAAAAAAATGATTATATTACTTACAAATGCTGCAATATAATATAGTCACGCACAATTAGCTCATGCTGATATTAGATAATAAACATGGAACGTGAAACAAATTAAAATAGGAAAATGAAGCCTAGGTTAACCAATGAGATATTCAGATCAGGGCATGCCTCTAGATTTTGATATTCGTTGGCTTATTTTGGTGTTTGGAATAAAGTAAAAAAGCAGCCGACAACATTCTTCACCATGAAAGTGATGGAGAAGCCGCTTTTTGGGTTTGCTATAGCATATAAACAGCCTAAATGATTTACATAAGACATTTTTGACAGAATCTACAATCATAGATCAGAGAGTTTTAAAAAAGATAAAGTATGTTGAATCAAATTTAATACAAGTCGTGGCTTCTGAGGGGATACTGTTTTTGTCTCACTAAAGAAAAACAAAATCGAAGTTTAGCCAATATTTCCAACTTAAGAGATCAAAGATCTATTCTAGAGCAAGCAACGAATATGTCAGCGATTTTTGTATCTGATTTTTATTGCAAAAACAAAACAATTAAAAACAATTAAAAGACATGAAATGTGAGGGAACAGTGACGCTGGCTTCTTACTTTCCATGCACGTCATGCACTTTTCACGTTTGGAGATTTCATCATTACTGTATATCATTGATGCTGCCTAATCCTAAAATTTAATAGAACAATTTTCCAATCATCCATTTTACTAATCATTTTTTTACAAATAGCAAAGGCCTAAATATGAATGACCCTTAATTAATTCTTCCCACTACTCTATAAGAACATTTTACATTGTAAGAGTTTTAATTTATCTACGATGATGATGAAATAATGAACTCCAATGATAAAGTTAATTTTTTTGTCCTTATCTTCTTTGAGTTGAACTCAAATGGTCAGTTAAATAAATTTACATGAAAAATACTCGATCAAGCCCTAAGGTGAATAGAGGAAACTTTAACTTACTTGACGTACTTTGTACCATAAAGAAATGATTAAAAAAATACTTTTCTCAATGGTTACGGCATACATTCAACTGAATTTTATGCCTTGAGAGATAAAATTATTAAGACTTATTAGTTCACCTGCAACTCAACCGAGGTCACATAATTGTCAATATTAATGAAACAAACTAAAAGAAAATTATATTATTACAGACAAAAGTTTGCAAATTTAGAATTTAAAAAGACAGAATTTGTTTCGTAAGATGGAAGAAGATATTCAAAAACAAGTAATTGGCTGAGACTCGACAACCGCTTCTATCCAAAAAAAGTTAATTGTAGCTAAAATTATGTGTGTTTAATTTTTATTTTCATAGTAAATTCAAAGTTGATCTTTTAACCATAGGATGGTATGAAGAAAGCCAATAATTTGGAAATTAAAATGTTCTGTAAGCTAGCCAGGACTGATTAAAAAGAATTATGCATACGATGATGATGATAATCATATAAATTAATTAATCAGTAAATATATGTGTGTGTGTGTGTATAAAGATTGAGTAATGATAAATTTTATAATGTACCAACTACCTGAATTCCAGCAGAGATATCGTCACATTCTTTGTCATCAAGGCGATATTCATGCATGACCCAATCAGTTCTAATTCCCTGAGGAGCTCGCCCCCTGTAATAAACTAGCGTTTTCTTCATTCCAATGGCTCGACTCTGGTACGTAACTCTCCGGTCTTTGCCGGTCGATTTCCAGTATCCGGCTCTCGTTGCTCTATTTGTTCTGAACCCATTCGGATATTTCCGATCTCGCGGTCCGAAGAAGTACCACTCTGGATCTCTACTTGGTAAAAATGATTTTTCTACAATAATGCAAATGAAATTACGACAAGAAAATATTATAGTAAGTTGTAATGAGAAATTAATACAAGAGATATGCATCAAACAGAAATTAATTAGTAAAGACCTGCTAATTCCCAGGGCTCACATTTGTAAAGATCAACTTCAGGGATAATGTCAAGTTCGATCTCTTGGCCGTTTATTTTTCTCTTCAGATAATAATTCACAAGCTCTTCATCCGTCGGATGAAATCTAAAACCAGGAGGTAATCCTACAGGTGCCATTTTAATTTGTTGTGATTTTCCGACCTTATGATTGAGCACTTGCTCTCTGTGCAAAGTGTAGTAGTTATACTCTTTTCTTTTTATCTCTACAACTATCATGACTTGTAATTCATAAATAAAGGATTCAAAGTCCCCTTCTCTTTGGTTCATTTTCACTTTGCCTTTTAAAGATTCTTAGACAAACGTTTCTTGCAAGCCCTTTCTTCTTTCTCATAAAAATAATGCTTCGAGTTCTTTATCCATTAACTCTTCCACATCTTTCCAACTCTAATAACCGCCTATTTATATATTCATGAACATGGGTTCATATGTATGTGGTGGTCCATGCACGCCATTGGGTTTATGCATGCTGCTATTTAAGTCCATATGTATATACATATATCGAATATGAAACAAAGAGAAATAGGTTTACGCACGCCCTTATTGGGTTCCTCTATGATGCTGTAAAGTTTTTTACAGCATCAATAATGTATTAATTGTGAACCATTAGATTTAATCAATGGTATACAATATTTGTACTAAAAAAAATTTTAAAATAATGGTAACCGTTCAAGTGGGTGGATAATTTTTGTAAAATAATTGTGATCACCCTTAGAGTTTAAAACAATTTCACTTAAATAGTATATTTATTTAAAATTACTTTTCAGCCCTCCTTTAAATTTGTAATATGATAATCTCTTTTAAAGAAATCTTTCAAAATCAGTTACCATTAAGTATAAAATACAATATCAAGTAGGTTATTTAACACAAAGTCTTGTAATAATTTGTATTGTATGAATTTAATTACAAACCATTAATACCTAAACAATAATGATAATAGAAAGCATTGCAATAAACTATTTTATATGTGTTTTATTAATAATACTATATGAGTCACAACAAATGAGAAATATTTTATTCACCAATTATTATTGAAAAATATATATGTCTATATAACTATAGAGTGAGAAATATTATGATTTAAATTTTTATCAAAAAATTAAACTATTTTTTTCATGCAATTCAATGGTGGAGGATATAACATTATGAAATGTTGCTTTAACTTTCAATATTAACCATTAGACTATGAGATATTAGTGGGTCAAATATTGTGCCAAAATTTTAAGTTAAAGTATTCCAAACCATATCTTTATAATGGAAATATAAAAACATACAATGATTTTTTTCCTCATTTTGTCCATTAAATATTATTTGTTGTAATATTTTATTTATTGTCACTATTTATTATCATAATAAAAGTAATGACTCTTCGTAGCATAAAAATTTTATAATTACTATCAAAGAATAACAATAAAATTATCTTTCATGATTCATAAACTAAAGTTAATTAGGAATATGTGTTAGATTTAACTTTTATGAAATTAACAAAGTGACATTTGAAAATAAAATGAAAACAAACTTGTGAAAGTTAAATTTTATAAGGCTGAGATAATTTCCTACCATGTTAATAAAAATCTAAAAATATACATGATATTCTTCACTTGTTTTTCCAACGTAAATATTATTGGAGGCAATATTTTATTTATTGTCACTATTAATTATCACAACAAAAGTAATGATTCTTAATAACATAAAATTTTATAATTACAATCTAAGGATATCAATAAAATAATTTTTCACGGTTCATAAACTAAAGCTCATTAGGAATATATATTAGATTTAACTTTTGTGAAATTAACAAAGTGATATTTGAAATTAAAATGAAAATATATAGGCTTATAAAACATAAAATTCCTATCATGTAAGGATATTAATTGTAAGATAAATATAAAGTTAAGAGAATAAGTATGTTAAATGGATATTAAAAATAGTACATACTTCATGATCAATTATACAATGACCCTTAATATTATATAAAATAATGAGCATTTTAATATACGATATTAAATTTTATTAAAACATGTGTGATCAAGTAATTTTTATGTTACAAGCAATCTCAACAATGAGTTTTTTGATGTAACTATGATATTTACTTAAGTATATGTACTTAGTTGTGTTATTTATTACTATTATATCATATATAAAATTTTCAATTGCACCTTATTTATTTGATTTGTGTTAAATAACCTACCATTATATTTTATACTTAATGGTAATAGATTTTGGAAGATTTATTTAAAAAAGATTATCACATTTCAAATTTAAAAGAGGATTGAAAAATAATTTTAAATAAAATATGTTATTTAAGTGAAATTGTTTCAAACTCTAAGTATGGTCATAGTTATTTTACAAAATTCTCCACCCCTTACACGTTTGTTAACCGTTTACCATTATTTTTACATTTTTTTTAATACAAATATTGTATACCATTGATTAAATCCAATGGTACACAATTAAAAACATTATTGATGCTGTAAAAAAATACAGCATCATAGAGGAACCCAATAAATATTGGATATGTACAGACATTCACACAAACGTGTATATATATATATATATATATATATATTATATTATATGTTTATATATATATCCCGGAGTAATTTAAGAGTCTCGGTCTGCCCCTGATCCCATGTTATTCAATAGAGTTAGGTTTCAAAATTAAGGATATAATGGCACTCTTTTCTGTAGTTCAATCGGTCGTACTTTCTGTTTCTTTAAATCCCCACCCTATTATGAAATAATTGCTCGGGGAACAATCAATCTTCTATATGTTTACATTTTTTTTTCATAATCTGTACTTTTATCTCTTTCCTCTTCATTTTACAATCTTTCAAGATTTTGTCGTCAATCAAGTGGAAAAAGATGGTTTATCATTTGACATCTCTCAATTACTTTTGCTCTTTTGCTAGCTATGGCCTGTGTGGTAAAAGAAAAGCACTTCTATATTATCTAATTTATTACAGTTAATTTCTTTCAATTTGTTTTCTTTATATCCTGGGCTATTAATATTATAAGCAGCTTCAGCAATAAGGTCAAAAGTGAAGGAACGAGATAACATATATATATATATATAGGCCATACGATGAGCATCTAAACAAGTGGCAGATTTATGAGATTCATTGAGTACTGTTAGAAGTGTGGACACTAATCGAACAGTGCCATGTGGCACGTGTACAAATTAAACTTAATTTTTTCTTCCACTTCACTCTCACGTGTACAAATTAAACTTAATTTTTTCTTCCACTTCACTCTCACGTGTACAAAATCCTCTTTCAGTTTTGTATTTTGATTCTTGATGAGGTCGGAAAGGTTATTAGCATTAGATCGCCGCAAATTGATTCATTATCCTCATGTTTGAGCCATTTTTAATTGCAAAAAAAAAACAGAAGGAAAAGAAAAAAATGCAATAATGCATGTGGATTTTAAGATTTTTTATTTGACCTTACAATCAAAACTCTATTAATATTTATAAATATACTGAGACAATTTAGATAAGGTCTATTATGGCATAATCTATAAATATTGCAGGAAAACTTACTCCACTCATAGTGGAGGAAATGACTACTACCTAATTTTGGAATTAAGAAGGGAGAAGAGTCCTAGCTATCATATGTTAGGACTCAAAACCAAGCCCTAAAAGTTCTTTTAAGGTATGGGTTACTTGTAATTAGAGATGGCCAATGGGCCGAACGGCACGTGGTACTGGCACTAACATGGCACGTGTCCGTACAACATGGCATGATACGAGCACGTTTCAGTGGGGCACGCGGCACGGCACGACACGCATGTGGGATGGGTCAAACTTAAAATTTTAGGCACGCAGGCCTTAAAAACACGACACGATTAGAGATGGGCTAAGCACGGCACGATGAAAAAACCCGCAATAAGCACGTTTTATTCTTTAATGAAAGTAAACTTAAAATTTTATGATTTTACAAATAAATTGAAATTGAATTTTTTAAATTCATTTAATTCTTAGTTTCAAAAAACTACTATAATTGATATCATGATTTTAATGAATAAAATTATAAATATCACAATTTTATAAATATGCATTAATATTATTGTGAACTATGATCTATAACTTTATGTAGGTCCAAGTTAACAATTAAGTTAACCCTTAAGAAAAATTTATTTTCATTATTACTGTTAAGTATTAAAAAAATTCTAATACTATAAGGTCAAACTTAGTAATTAATATTACATTCTCTTACTATTATTAGTTTATTATTATTGAATATGGACTTGAGTTTTGAATTTTCGATTATATTAAATTTAATTAAAGGCATCGATCTAAAAAAAGCACAAAGACCTAAAAAAATATGCCAACAGCTTAGCATGCACTCTTAAAAAATTAAAAAAAGAAAAGTTTATTGGACTTTTTTTCTTAGGCACGGCATGGCATATGTGGCCACGGCACAAGTGAGTGGGGCACGTGTGCCGAACCGGGCCTAAGCAAAAAAAAAAAAAATTGGCACGGCGTGAAACACATAGTGGGCACGACGCGACACGGGCACAAACACGCATGAGCCCATTGGGCATCTCCACTTGTAATATTATATATTGCTGGTGTGAGAGTTCCTAAACTAGTTTATAAGTCATGAGGTCTCCTAAATAAGTAGACTATGGACATAATTGAATGCAAAACCAATAACAAAAAACCATACCAAATTGGTGTGTCAAAAGCGAACAATATCAACTTATTTTTGTGGGTATGGTTTATTAAGGGGCAAAGAGCTCATTAGATCAGATTTCATGATTTTTTTAAGAGAGAAATATTAGAGGGTTTAATTAGGAGTAGAGCTTCCAACCCTTTTAAAATTCTTATGAAACCCTTTTAACAGAGTTTTAATTAAAATTTACTATCATTTAGAATAAGTTACTAGATTCTAAATATACTTTCTCAAGAAAAAAATCTTATTATTAGGTAATATATTTCTTCATTGATTTTGATTTTGTAAAAAAAAAATTAATCATATCATATATTAAGATTTAAAGGTGTCATTATTTTTAAAGACATTTTAATTTAATTAAATTATAAAATTCCTTTATGTAACTTTATCTAGTAATGGGGTGTAAAAAGCAATACTCTTTATTTGGAATAATAAATGTCTGTATTTACAATGCCATGCAGGAGGGTTTTATTAGGAGAATAAAAGGGTGCTGATAGCGCTATTCTAAAACAAGGAAGCCACAAAAGCGCATATTCATTTAAAGCACATGAGAACCCAAAAAAATTGGAGAGTGAGAAATCCAAGAAAGACAAGAGTTGGACTATTGACACCCCTTCAAAACTCTTATCAAACTCTTATTTATATATTTGAAATTTCGCCCTTCATGCTTGAAAATAAACTAATTAAACCCCATGTTTCTTTCTCATAAGACAAAACAAAAAAAAATCACTGGTTTACTAAAAGTTACAATATTTGATTCTTTTATTAAAAAGAATGCCTAAAAATTTGTTCTCAATTATTTAAGTAAAAGTCTCTACAAAAAAGGGAAAAAAATGACAATTATCCACCGATCGCTAGTTTTTTCGTACTTTTTAAAAATAAACTTTTTTTTTTGCAGGATTTCATCTGAAGTTTACATTTGTTGCACCTATCCATAGGGGTGGGTGTTTGAATTAAGTTTATCCTAACCGAACTGAAGTTTGCAACCGTTGAAAATTCAAACCTGATCGGGTTGTATTTCGCTTCCGGTTAACCAAGAAAATTAAAAAAGTATATATAATTTAACAACGTTTTCATAGCCCTAACAACACGTCACAACTCCCAAATATGGGTCCGCCTACGGTACCACAGTGGTACCATACCACTGCTGGTACCAGCCATTGGATCTAACACTGGGCCCACTGTGGGCTGGATCCAATGGCTGGTATCAGCAGTGGTATGGTACCACTGTGGTACCATAGGTGTGCCCCCCAAATATACACTTATCAACCGCCACCTGACACCTCCACTTCTTTTTTCTCTTCTTTTTTTTCTTCTTTTCTTCGGCCACTGCCAAATATCATCTTCTTCTTTTCTTTCTCTTTTTCTTCTTCTTCATTTCTCCTTCTCTTTTTCTTCTTCTTCTTTCCTTCCGCCGCTGCCAAACATCATCTTCTTCTTCTTCTCTTCTTTCCTTCCTTACTGCCAAACATCTTCTTCTTCTTCTTCTCTTCTTTCCTTCCTTACTGCCAAACATCTTCTTCTTCTTCTTCTTTTCTTCCTCCACTAACAAATATTTTTTCTTCTCTCTCTAATCTCCTATTAATTAATTGTTTAGTAATTTCTTTAATTTTTAGTTAATTTCTTAATTTTCTTTAGTTAATTGTTGTTAATTTTTTTGTTAATTGTTAAATATAGAATTCTTTATGTTAATTGATTAGTTAATATATGAATAAGATTATCAGAAATTTGTTTCATATTTAGTTAATTATTTTTTTTTACGGAGATAAAACTAGGCATTTTAATATGAATGAACTGGAATTTATAACCCGAACCAAAATCCGATTTGCCCACCCCTCCTGTCCACTTCCCTCTCCTCTCAGTTAAGAGAATTAACATAATATTGGTCAAATGATATTATTGCCCCTCACACCGTCACACGAATAATACTGTCTTGCCCTAAATAAGGTGGAGTTACCGAAATAACCCTAAGTTGTGAGCACAATAACGCCACCAACCTCCTTGATCTTCTTCTTAGCGGTATAGAAACAAGCTTGGACTTGACAACGATGAGCTAGTTATCTGATAAAACACCTTTGCCCAAAGCCTTAAAGTAGTCAAACTGAGTGACATTAATCATTGGAACGTTGCCCTTGCTGGCCTTTGCTTTCACGTCTTGTGGGAGTATGGACAAAATCTTGTCGATGTTGATGATGGGGTAGTGGTACTTGTTGTGGAGCTTGTGGAATTACCTCATACCTACTATAGTAAAAAAAATTGAATGATACTTTTTGAAGAGGACTCTGTGGTGGTGCATGTCTCTGGCATTATTGCTACCTCCAAGATCCTTTTTGTATTTTCCGATATGACCATGAATGGCGCTGACGTGCCCTCTTTTCTTGTTGTTCTTCTTGAAACATGCGTCATTTTAGCAAATCTACAAAGGATGCGAGGTTAATATTGAGGTGGCAAAGTGACTTCGTAATTATATTTGTTTCCTCTTATTGCAAGCTTCCCAAGCCCCCTATGCCCACTTGTTCTAACAGCAATTACAGCAAGTCTTAGATTTGTTGCTTTATTCTTATCCAAGCACAAAGATAACCATTACCATCTTCATCGAATGAGACAATTTCAACATAATTAGAAACTGATGCAACCACTTCGTTCTCCAACTTCTCCAACTTGCAAATTTCAGGTGTACGAATATTGGTCAATATCATAAGCCATTTTTTGGAGACACTCGCAACGAAACTCTAGACCACTTTTGCTATTTTTTCCGTTTCTAACTCATTTTTTTCTACTCGAGTCAAATGATAATTTTATCCATATGACATCAGCAAGGTCTTAATAGGTGACAATAGAAATAGACGGGTGCAACACAATGTAAACTTCAAGTGGAATTCTACAAAGAAAAAAAGGATATGTGTACTTTTAAAAAAATATGAAAAAATAAGTGGTCAGTGGATAATTGCTTAAAAAAAGAAGTACATTCGAAATATAAACAAATGAATATCAAAATATTTTTTTCATCTATAATTTGAGAAATGCACAAATAATTTTTTATTATGAGAGATAATACAAATGTAAAGGAAGATTCATTAGCAACCGAAGAATTTAAGAACAAGCTTTAAAATGTTCTAGATATGAAGAGAGAATGAAATGGAGCCCTATGAGAGAGAGTGAGATTGGGGTTAGGCTTGGCAATTTAGCCCGACCCTAATTTTAGCTCGATTGACCCGACCCTAATTATTAGAGCTTTGGTCCGAATTTTTGAATTTCGGGTCGAGTTTGGGCCACAATTTTAAGGCCCGAACAAATTTAGGGTCAGGGTCGGGCTTAAAGCCAACCCGACCCGACCCGACCCTATTACAAAAAAAAAAAAACTCACAACACACGCTGGCACGCTGCACTCACACATCAGTCATCATAAACAGCTGCATCACACGCACACGCACAGCTCTCAAACTCTCAAAAACCCTAAGCCACTAAGCCAGCCACCCAGCCCGCCGCCGAATTAGCCAGCAGCATCGTGACTGTCGACGCACGCCAGCCAATCAGTCGCGTCTCGCCGTCGTGTTGTCTTGCCGTCGCTTGGTTTTTTCAAGAACAAGTTAACTCCGAAGTCAGGAGGAAGCTTTGTGCGCCGTGGATTCTGAAGATTCTTGGGTAGCTTTGGGTGACGAGTTGTTGTTGGTCTCCTTCTTTGATTGGAATGTGCCATCAAAGTTGTAGTGATATTATTATTCTTCGAGATGGGGAATATTCTATTGGATGGCACGACGGGATGCAGACTCATATATGACAACGTACAATTCATTTATTTGTCTCCTTCAAACGAAAGCCGGCAGCAACAGAGAAATTGAAACGTTATCGCCTTTGTTGATAGTTTGAAAGGCTAACAGGACTTTCATCGAACACTTGGTCTACTAGCTGGGCAGAGAAAGAGGATACTGCCCCACCAGGATGACAACAACGAAGCACTTCTGAGGAAGATGGTGTGCAAATTAATTAATTATTTAAACCAAACCCAGTGACAGTGGCCCCACCCAGTAGGCACTTCTTCCGAATTTCGTTTGGTGCAAAAATAATATCTCTGCTTTTAATATTTTATTTGGATAAATTTGTCAGCTTAAACAAGTAATATCTCTGCTTTTAATATTTCGTTACCAAAATCAGCTTAAGCAAGTTACCAAAATCAACTTGGACATAGATGGTGAATGTAATTCCACCAACGAATATGAAGATCCCAAGTTGGTGAATGATTAGAATGCTGAAAGCAAGCAGCAGCTGCAACATATGTAGGGCAATCTGAAAATGCAAGTTGCTGATTTTGGTAGGGTCGGGCTGGCCCAATTCGGATCGGGCCCGACCCGACCCGAACTATAAATATATAGGGTTTTTTTAGGGTCGGGTTTTAGTGTTGAGTTGATCGGGTCGGGTCGGGTTTGGCCAAGCCCAAGCCCGAGCCCGACCCGATGTTTTGCCATCCCTAATTGGGGTTTTTAGAGAAATAAAAATGTGGGATTATAACTGCAATTATAGGGGGAGTTTTTAGACTGAAACTGATATTTTAATAGCTTTAAATGGGATATCCTCATAGAAAAAAAAAGGGGTATCCTAAGAAGTGGGGTTTTATAAGGATTTTTATAAGGTGCAAATAGTACCACTTTAAGGATAAAAGGAGTAAAAGGCAAGAAAAAAAAACGAGAAAGAGTAGAGAGAGAATATTACTATTAAAAGTAGGAACTACACAAATTTACTCTCTATACCTAATAACTCATTAGACACGGTACTAAAATTTTAAGATTATATTTTTACTTTAAACATCCGTCATAATTCCCAAAATATCCTCCATCATCTTCCATTTTCTCAGTCGATCACAGTAATTTTCTACTCAATTTCTCATGTCATATGTATCAATACAACTATATCTGATAAGAATGAACTTGCAATATTTTTAAAGACCAGCCTCTCGAAGATATTCTTTTAGGTTAGATTTATTTAATAACTTTTATCATCTAATCATTAGTTGAGCCGTGTTTATAGTTTTCATTGTTTAATAGCATCTCCATAGATATATATAATAAGTATCATCGTGTTAAGTCTATTCTATGTAACTGTAAACTGCGATAGGTTGGCCGTAACCATTAACCAAGCTTTCAAAGAAGAATTTTGCAAAAAGTATCTCCATAGAAGAATATTATGAATAGAATCATTAAGTTAACAGATTGGTGATGTTTTGTCTGTGAAGATGAAAGACTAAGTTTTCCATGGAAAATAATTGATTGGATTGCCTGAGATGATTTGTCCAAAAGGAAGATTAATTGAATTTAACTTCCTAGAGAGACAAATTTAATACTATGAAAGACGGATGAAGGACAAGAACAAATGAACTCTTTACAAGTAATTTTTTTGAAGGGCATGTTTGTAATAAAATATTGTAAAATTTATGGGTTTGATGAATAATTTATTGGATTCAAATAACTTCACTCTTATTATCATTAGAGTTGGACTTCTGGCACCCTTCCAGAAATCTTTTAAAACCTTATTTTTTTCATTTTTGTATCTATTGAAAAAATGGAATAATGAGTTGCTATTTAAAAGCATAATTTTGAGTATGACTCACTTACTGAAAATAGAAAGTCAAAGATGATTCAAAATTTCCTTTGTGAGTACTTCAAGATCATATATTTGTACACTCAAAACGATGCTATAGTGAAGGATAACTTATCCCTTAAAGTACAACCTTAACTTCATTGAATAAAAACAAGAGTTATAAAAATTATAATGGCTAGTTAAATATGAAATCAATTCTAGAATTTATTATGTGTAACTACTATTTAAATTTAGAATTTATTGTAACATTAAAACAGTAAATTAAATTCATATTTTAATATGAAACTAAATCCAAAATTTAATATAAGGTTAATGAGGCAACATTTATATTTTTAATTTAATTTAAGAATTAAATCAAATGTTTAATAGGATTATGCTTTTAATTATATGTTAAAAGTAATGGTTACAAGTCGGTTTAATAAAAACTTAAATCAAAATTTATGGATAAAAATGCCCCTCTACTAAATTCTATAAATTGCCTTTCTTTTTCATTTCAAGGAAGTGATAATGAGAAACAAGAGACATATAGAATGTCCAAAAAGAAATGACAGATAGAAGAATAGGATTACATAATCTTTAATTCATATTCTTCCCTTGTCACATATCCATTTTGATAGAGTTCAGACACAAAGGAAGTTTGCTTTGGCATAACTTGATTGTGCACCAGAGTTATTAATCATCATTGTATCTTAGGAAACAGACGTCATTTAAATCTTAAAACACTTGACTCTAAGAGTGGAATTTAATTTAAAGAAACTATAGTATTAGATAGTCCTCGGTTTGCATTATATTCTTTTGTCTTATTTTTTGTTATTATTTCATTGCAGTAAATGTTATTTTAGTTGTAATATTTGTTATTTTGTAATGTCCCAATTTATGTTTCTAAATTCGGAATTTGTTTCTCTTAGATTGTATAGCATGTATTTTTCCTACAGTAACAATATTTAAAAATAATATAACTTTCTTAAAACACACCACTATTAATGACTAAAATAACCTTATTTTAAACTACTATTCTCCATCAGACAGTGAAGCTTCCTCTTCCAACCCCATATTGATAGGCTTTATTCCTGTTGCTCATAATATTTTTTTCCTCTTTTCTCTCATCTTTTGAATCTTCCTACTCTCTTACTATTTTTTCTTTTTGGTCCCTCATCTTTAGATTCTTTTTATCTAGGCCAAGACTACTTTGCCAATGGGATAACATACCCAATTAGCTTGCGTTTTAACAAGGTCATTTTCAAGAGTGTGTTTAGATCCTGATTAGAGAATTGGAATACGGAATCAGAATCGTTCACAGCTTTTAATTTATAAAATAAGGGTGAGAATCATAATCAGAATCATAATCGGGTGCAACCCACAAATTTGGTAATCATTCCCATTGATTTCATTCCCAAGGGAAGTTGAGAATCAAAGTCCAATTCCCAAAACTATCTATTTTCCCTAATTGAATTTTTATAATCCCTAAATTGCCCTACATCAAGTTCCATTATTTTTACATTTTGGTCCCTAAAAAATTATGAAAATACCTAAAGTTTTTGTATTATTTACAAACAAGTCTTTTATTATCAGTAATAGAATAATAGTAGTAGTAATAATAATAACACAACAATTAGCAAAGGATATTTTAGTAACTTGTAATAGTCCAGTTTGATTTTAAGATAAAGTAAACACATCAATAGGAATGTAGTTCATTCAAATTCTGATTCGTTCAGCTTAAGTATACAACTTATTTTTATTCAAATTTCTTATTCTCATTCCAGCTCATTCAAATCCCCACCTATTCAGATTTTCGTTTAATAAACACATCGTAAATATCATCTCACAGTTGGTAGAGAAACATGCAGTCAATTAAGAGTAACCTAACAAGCAGGTTATGGGCCGATCACTTATAGGCAAAAAATTGTTTGCTTAAAAAATAACTACTTCATTGAAATTAACAACTTAACAACTGATGACATAATAAATTCAACCAACCATTATATGCAAAATAAAAGCTACAAACTAGTTTTGTAACCTACAAGTAATAGTTTCACTAATATTAATATATAATTTCTTTAAATAATATCTTAAGTTTTTGCAAATGATCAAGTACTTTGCTACTATGTGTAAACATCTTGTCTTTGGTCTCTGTCAATATGTACGTGACATTTTTTTATTTCTTAAATTTTTTTAAAGCTAGAGGAATCAACAAAGTGCAATCAAATTTCTTTTTAACCTTCTACCCTATATATAATTGAACTCGAGTGACCAATAAAATAAAATAACTTGAAAGCTACTCAATTAACAAAATAAACCACTCAACCAGATTATGTTAATTATGATCTAATTTATCCAATATTATTCATCATAAATCGTGCAAAATTCATAAAAATTCACTAATTGATGATCTCTTACAAATTAGAGGAACAAAATTCCCATTGATTTTTCTTTTGTGTGATATACAATATAATAAGTAACTTATTTTTTATGCACTAGCATCTAGTGATGAATTGCATTTGTTTTAGCGTTCAAACTTAGCAACTTTGGCTCTGTTTGAAATTGAGGTGCTATAACTTATTGTTGTAGCAAAAATGTTATAACTGTAAAATAAAAGTTAATATTATTTAGAAAATATAATTTTTAAATAATAATTTTGAGAAAATTAATAAAGATATAATAGATTTTTTATAAGTGCAAAATCAAATCAACTTAGCTTTCAAGTTACAATAACTAGTTTTACTAAATACTTTAGTACTGTAACTTTTAAGTCACAGCTGCCTAATCTCAATCCCAAACAAATGTTTTGTATTAGTATTAATTGTTAAAGTTCATACTTAATTATAAAATAAAAAGTAGAATCACATATAAGTAATATTAATGCAATACATGATACAATATTTATAATTAATACTAATCCAATTAGTATCAGGCTATCAGCTTATATACTTTACTTAGTTAACAATATTATTTCATTATTTTCATAATATAACTTTAAAATCTCATCTATTAAAGTAATTGTATAATTTTTAATAAAAGATTTCATTGACAACCAAATAACTAAAATTTTTTCGAACAAAAGTTTTATTTGTAAAAGTTCTACTTAAATAAGCTATATTTGAAAAATCTATACCAAAAAGAGTCTTAGTGCATGTTTGGTATTGCTTATTTGACAATCATATGTGCTTATTTAATCTCATAAGTTCTATTCAAAATGTTTTTATTGTTTAGTTGTTTTTTGAGTTGAGGTTTTTATGATTAAATAAGTTATTTTGCCTCTATTAAAAGCTCTCATAATGCACATAAAGCAGGAGTCGTATGAGATTTTCATCTCATGTATGGTTTTGAAACGGAGAATTCTTTGAATCGAATGATGACCATAACGGATGTTTTTAAACTTTTGAGAGTAGAGGTTAAAACAATTTTGTATAGTGTTAAAATGTCTAAAATATCTTTCATTTATTTGATGGTTTTATTTCATTTTTTTCATAACATAAGTTTAGAAAAGATTATCTATTAAAGTAATTTTTATTATTTTTAATAAAAACTATTATTAACAATGAAATAACTAAAAATCATTTTGGTAAAAACTCTACTTATACAAACTCCAATAACAAAAGCTCTATTTAAAAGTATATACTAATTACTAATATTAATACATTTAGAATACCATATACTTGTAGATATTTAAGTATATGTCTAAGCTTTTATCAAAAGTTAAGTAGTTGATGATTTCTTTCTCAATGTTACATTACAAGTATGTTGGCCTATTGAAGCCCAACCAACTTCCAACCAAGTATAAAAGAGTAAATTTCATTGTGCCTCCCTACTAAAGTGACTATCTTCAAAATACCCCCCAAGGATACTAAAACATCACTCTACACCCCAATTGTCGTGATCTTCTCGTTAAAGTTATGAGCTTAAAGGGTAAAATTGTATTTAAACAAATACCGTAACGAGCGTTAGCCTAAAGAATTATGACATGTCAAATCAAGGTAGTCTTTCAACCACTACTTAGAATTTTATAATTTTATATAGGGTAATATTTTTATAATAAATTATTTTCAAATTTTTTAATGAGAAAATATATAAGTGGTTAAATGTAAAAACAGTAAAGGATACTTTTCTCTTGGCGCGAACCATCATCTTATTCACAGTTTAGAGAGAGAAACTTTGAAACAGAACATCAAAATATTGGCCATAAACAACTCATTTTTTGTTCGAAAGACAACAAAAAAGTGACCATTGGAGAGTGATTGCTGGTAACAACAACCTTACGATGGCAGAGGTAAGGAATTTATTTTTTTCATTCAGTTATTTCCATTAAAATGGGTTTAGCAGCATTTTTTTAAAATGCAGGAGAATATTAACTATAACAATGACCTGCATTTTGTTTTCATTGTACCATTAACAAAATTTATATTATTTCCTTCACAAACAAGTTGCTGCTGGAGATTAAAAAAAGTGGTTGTTTAGCAAACATAACTAAGAAACTGAGTTATTGATATATTCCTTGTATGTTTTGGTTTTGGTGATGAATATTTTGGTTTTGCTTTTAATTTTAGATATCATGCTTACATTGGTGTTGTTATTGATATTTGTAATGCTTTTGTTATGGAAGGGGCACTTGAGGGTGAAATGCATCGTCAGCTTTCTCAGTGAAACTTTTGAGGTTGGCCTCATTGACCCTGACTTTCTAAATAGAATTGTTCTGATCAATGCTGCAATGAAAAAAATGGCTGGGAGAAACAATTATAGAGATAAGAGATTCATCATTGAAGTTACACTGCCATGGAATGGGAAGAAGGGTACAATAGATAATGATCATGAGCTGTATCAGATATGGCAGTTGTGCAATGAGAAGAAGTTTACAAAGATTGTGTTTGACATGACCATCATACCACTTAATGCGACGAATGTAATTAAAAGGAAGTTGTTCAAGGATAATATAGAAGATATTACTATTGGGCCTGATGCTGAACCTTAGAGTTTGTTATCTGTGTTTCAGAGGCAACCAACCGACAATGTTGAAGCACAATAATAGGTACATGCAACTGCTACTGAAAAAAGAGGTGGTAAAAGAAATTCAATGGCAAGAAAGTGTTCAAGAAAAATTTCAAAGACCAAATTTTGTAGGCTTTCCATTTTAGAATCAGAGTCTACACCTGAGGCCACCACTACAGCAGAAGATAATCTTTAAACACAAATCATAACTGAACTTGATACTACAACAAAACCTGACAATCCTGAAACACAAACCATAATTAAACCCACCACTGCAGCAAAACCTAAGCCTGCAACACAAACCACAACTGACCCCACCACTGCAGCAAAACCCGAGCTTGCAAAACAAACCACAACTGAGCCCACCACAGTAGCAGAACCTGAGATTTCAACACAAACCACAGCTCAAATCACCAGTTTCAAGTCCACACCACATCCGGATCTTACTCATGAGTCCCCACTAAAGTTGAACATGATATTCAAACTACACAAAAGGTACTAGAGAAATTGAAGGCACCTATCAGCAACAATATACAACTCAATGTGTTTGGTCCCTTTGTCACTCCTACAAAAGGGGTTGCAGATAAAACATTTCCATGTTTTAATCATGTCACACCAGAGCTACCACTACAGTTTGATCAAACCTTATTCCTAATACCAACAACAACAGTACCATCTTAATTTGAGGAAACCTTATTATCAATACCTACATTTAACCATCCTTCAGGTGATGGTGGTCTAGAAAAGGGTGTTGATGAGGGTAAGACTAACTCTGTACACCTTTCACAGCATAGTGATCACTTATCTGATTTTCATGTTGTTGATGAAGGCTTGGATGACTTTGCAATGGAAGGTAATGAGGAAGATGTTGAGGCTGTTGATCCACCATGGTCCTAATATTTAAAGAGTAATACATCCCATAGGTCTAGAAGATTCATCGTTGCACATTCTCAATCAGAGGTAGCAATTGATCAAGCAGAAGATACAGTGCCTACTGATGATTTACCATCCGAGATTGTGCAAAATGAACCTTGTAAAAGAAAGAGGAAAAATGTCAGCAAGTCACCTATTATTATCACCCATTCACATAGGCAAGCTAACAAGAAAAAGTCAGTTGTTGTCCAAATTAGAGCTTCTCAAAGGATTACAAATCAGAGGATGCCTCATTTTACTACAATTAAGGCTGATAAAAAGACCATAAAGAAGAAGAGAATGACTAACTTTGTAGATTCTGAGCAAGCCATAAACAAGCCCAAGACAAGCAAAAAGAGTAAATCAAGCCATCTGGATGACGGTGTTGGCCCAACAAGACATACAGACAAAGGCGATGAGATGCTACCAGCTGAGGAAATAGACTTCCACATCTGGTCTGAATTAGAAGATGACATGTGTGAAGCCACAAGAGCATATAAGAGTCAACCTGAAGACGAAGTTCAAAACGAAGAAGATGATGACTTACTTGATGGATATGAAAGCGACAATGGTGACTATGGGCCACTTTCAGACTTAGAGGATGAGCATTCATTTAGCAGGATGTCTCATGCATTGTGTGAGCAAATGTTCAATAGAATTTAGAGAGGGAATAATATTCAAGAATTTCAGAGAATTTGCATGGGCTTTGAAGGATTACTGTATTCAAAAAAATTTCAAGGGTAGAAGGATCAAGTTCGAGAGAAAAAGGATTTTGTGTGGCTGTTATGCAGACAAGTGCCCATTTAGAGTATATGCTGCACTTCAAAACTGGGGCAAGTGCTTTCAGATTCAGACTTTGCACAACATACACACATGTAAAGGTCTCGATAACAATCTTAAGGTAACTGAAGCTTGGATAACAAGAAAGTACCATAATAAAGTGCTTGCTGATCCAGAGATAAGTGTTGACATACTTGTGGATGATCTGAAAAAAAATGCATGGGGTGACCGTTGCTCCACAAAAGGTTTATAGGGCAAAGAGAAGAATCTTAAAATCAGCTATGGTGCTGACCATGTTGAGAGCTTCAAGTAATTGTAGGATTATGCAAATGTCATCAAACAACAAATGTCAGGGGCATTGGCCTTGTTGAAAGTGACAAATCATGACACACCCGTTGATAAGTGTGGGTTTCAAAGGATTATGGTAAACTTCCTAGGCCTTATATATGGGTTCAAGGAGGGTTGTAGGCCATTCATAGAGCTTGATGGCTATCACTTGAAGGACCATTTAAAGGTGTGTTGTTTTTAGCAGTAAGTTTGGATGCAACTCAGAGGATATTTCCCATTGCAATTTGTGTTTGTGAATATGAGAATATTGAAAGCTGGACTCGGTTGTTTAGCCACTTGCAAGAGTATTTAGCTGTTGACAGGTGTTGTGCAAATTTTATTGAACTCGCAAGCGCACGAATCTGTTGTAGTATAGATCAATGGTGACGAGTGTCAATCCCACGAGGAGGTGGATTTTAATTATATATAGAATTAATTTTGTATGAGGTGGTTGGATTTGTGGTGGAAGTGATTCAAATTATCCTAAAAATTGGATTTGAATTTGCGAAAAGAAATTAAAGAGAATTCTATTGAAATGACGTACTTGGGTATCTGGATCCGTATCAACATGCATCATGGGCTAAATATTCCTTATTAATATCAATTAAATCACGAGGGGGGAATCCACACCTCATGAACCACGCTCTAATAAATATGGTGCTAAGGGCTTATCGTGCCAAATAATAATAACCTTATACTAGGGAGCCGGTGAAACCAGGGCGGTACTAGACAAGATTATTATTATTTGTCAACGAAAAGTCAAAACATCCACAAAAACTAGAGGGGAAGAGAAAATAAATTTACCAAATAAAGCCCATGACACATGTTGAGACTTCACCTTCAACCCAAGCTTGAAAGAAAACTAGCCACTCATAAATGAACTAGGGGCAAAATGGAAATTTATTAAAATACGTAGAAAATACAAGATGGAGAAGGAATTACAGAAAATGGAGTCTAAAAAGGGATTCAGAGGTGCCAAATTAGAGGGTAATGCCCCCTTTTTATAGACACATCGAGTAAATCATGGCCATCGGATTAAAAACAGTTTGGACGCTCAGGATTGCGCCACGTCATCAGTCAACAGTACGCGTAAACAGTACGCGGTTTGACTATGCAGCTTGAACAGTGACACGGTTTGTACACGGTTTGCACAGTAACGCGGTTTGGTTGAAAATAATCCCATGTGTTACATGTACCGTACACGCGTTTTTTGGTCCACTAATATGCTGCCACGTCACCATCAACAGTACATAAGAATTTTAGTCCAACATGATCATGACACCTCATCAGTCAATGCCACATCATCGGTCAATGCCACGTCATCGATCCGTCTATATGAACAGTGCCGTGAATAGTAATGTAGACAGTACCCGTACATGTGAACAGTGCCATTTTTCCTTTTATGCTCCTCTTGAGGTTTTCGACCGTCCTGAGTTCAAAAGTGATGTCCGTTTTGCCGTTTGATCTCTCGTTTATAAATACAGTTACCTAGGAATAGGTGCAAGCGAGAATTGAATAAAAGCACTTTCTGACCTGGAGTGAAAGATTTTCTCATAATTTGCTTGTCATGGAAGACTTTCATTCGTTGCTTGTAAATCTTGGCATTTTCGTATGCGTCATTGCGAATTTCTTCAAGTTCTGCCAGTTGTAATCTTCTTTCTGAGCTGGCTTGCTGCATGTCAAAGTTGAATTTCTTGATGGCCCAATATGCACGATGCTCGAGTTCCACAGGTAGGTAGCAAGCTTTTCCATACACTAGCCTGTAGGGTGACATCCCAATCGGGGTCTTGAAAGTCGTTCTATATGCCCATAATGCATCATCAAGTCTTAATGACCAATCTTTTCTGTCTGGCCTCACCGTCTTTTCTAATATGTGCTTTATTTCTCGATTGGAGATCTCCACTTGGCCACTGGTTTGCGGATGATATGGGGTTGCCACTTTGTGAGTGATTGAATACTTTGTCAAAAGAGCTTTGAATGCTTTGTTACAAAAGTGGGCACCACCATCACTGATTATCGCTCGAGGGAATCCAAAGCGCGAAACAATGTTGCTTTTCAAAAACCCTATCACCACCTTATGATCATTGGTTCTGCATGGAATTGCTTCTACCCATTTCGATACGTAGTCAACAGCAACCAATATGAATTGATGGCCAAAAGAATGGGGAAAGGGTCCCATGAAGTCGATACCCCATACGTCAAAAATCTCAACCACTAAAATTGGATTTAGTGGCATCATATTCCTTCGCGTAATACTCCCCATTCGTTGACACCTATCACATGAAGAACAGAAAGTGTAAGCGTCTCAAAATATAGTTGGCCAATAGAAACCACATTGTAAAACTTTTGTAGCTGTTTTCTTAGCACTGAAATGGCCTCCACAAGCCTGTTCATGGCAGAATGAAAGGATATTGTGAATTTTACTTTCTGGGACACATCGTCTGACAATTTGATCTGCACAATACTTGAACAAATACGGGTCATCCCAAAAGAAATTCTTTATTTCTGCAAAGAATTTAGCCTTGTCTTGCTTGGTCCAATGCTCTGGAAGTTGACTTGTAACAAGATAATTAACGATATCAGCATACCAAGGTAATACTTCCACACTCATTAATTGTTCATTTGGAAATGACTCATTCAATGTTAATGGCACTGTAATTGTGTCAAAATGGAGACGAGAGAGATGGTCAGCCACAACATTTTCCGTGCCTTTCTTATCTTTGAATTCCAAGTCAAATTCCTGCAAAAGTAACACCCAACGAATTAGTCTAGCTTTTGCATCTTTCTTTGTGAGAAGATATTTAAGAGCAGCATGATCTGTGAATACAATTATTTTACAACCAATGAGATAAGATCGAAATTTTTCCAATGCAAACACTACTGCTAGCATTTCTTTTTCAGTAGTTGAATAGTTCAACTGTGCATCATTCAATGTCATACTAGCATAGTAAATAACATGGGGAATTCGATCAACTCTTTGTCCTAATACTGTTCCTACTGCATAATCAGATGCATCACACATGAGCTCAAATGGTAAGCTCCAGTTTGGGGGCTGAATGATGGGTGATGATGTCAACAATTGCTTTAATTTTTCAAAAGCCACAAGACATGAATTATTAAAGATAAAAGGTACATCCTTAGCAAGTAAATTGCATAAGGGTCTAGAAACTTTGCTAAAATCTTTAATGAAACGTCTATAAAAACCAGCATGCCCAAGGAAAGATCTTACTTCTCTAACTGTTTTGGGTGGAGGAAGATTAGAAATGAGATCCACCTTGGCTTTGTCAACCTCAATACCTTTGCTCGAAATGATGTGACCGAGAACAATACCTTGTTCTACCATAAAATGACACTTCTCCCAATTTAAGACCAAGTTCTTCTCGATACAACTCTGCAGAACTAGTGTTAGATGATGTAAACATTGATCAAATGAGTCACCAAAGACAGAAAAGTCATCCATAAAGACTTCAAGGAATCATTCAACCATATCAGAAAAAATGTTCAACATGCATCGTTGAAATGTAGCAGGTGCATTACATAATCCAAATGGCATCCTCCTATATACAAAAGTGCCAATAGGGCAAGTGAAATTGGTCTTTTCTTGATCTTTTGGTACCATGGGAATCTGATTATATCCTGAGTAGCCATCTAGAAAGCAATAAAATTCATGGCCTGCTAATCTATCAAGCATTTGATCGATAAATGGTAAAGGAAAATGGTCTTTACTTGTGACAGAATTCAACTTTCTATAATCAATGCATACACGCCATCATGTAGTCACTCTAGTGGGTATCAATTCATTATCAGCATTCGTAACTACAGTGACTCCTGACTTTTTGGGGACAACTTGTACAGGACTGACCCATGAACTATTAGAAATTGGGTAAATGATACTTGCGTCTAATAGCTTGAGGACTTCTGTTCTGACAACTTCTTTCATATTAGGATTTAACCAACGTTGCATTTCCCTGGTAGATTTAGCATTTTCATCGAGGTGAATGTAATGCATACAGTCTACTGGGTTTATACCTTTGATGTCTGTTATGGTCCATCCTAATGCTCCTTTGTGTTTTTTTAAAACATCCAACAACTTACCTTTTTGTTCGTCATTTATGGATGATGAGATGATTACTGGCAGAGTACTTTCTTCCCCCAAAAATGCATATTCCAGAGCGTTGGGCAATGGTTTGAGCTCGAGTTTCGGTGACGATTCTGATGATGGGATGAGTTTCTTTTCTGATGGTGCTAGTTGTTCAACTCTTGACTTCCATTTATTAGTGTCCATGGATGGTGCTGAGTCAAGTAGGGCGTTGACCTCATCGGCCGATCTGTCAATATCAAAATGCAAACCAAAGTGAGTTAAACATGTTTGTAAAGGATCGTCACTAAGGTTTGAAACAAAAGTGTCATCAACTAATGCTTCAATTAAATCCACATCAACAATTCCATCATCTGTATTATGAGGTTGTTGGCAATATTGAAGATGTTCAGCTCCATAATCATGTTGCCAAAGGACAACTGCATGTTTCCAGTTCTGCATTGAATGTGAGCATCTGCAGTTGCCAAGAAAGGTCGGACTAGAATAATGGGGATGTGCTTCCTTGAATCCTGTATTGGTTGAGTGTCAATTACAATGAAATCAACAGGAAAATAAAACTTGTCTACCTGGATAAGCACGTCCTCCACAATACCACGAGGTATTTTCGTGGACCGATCTGCAAGCTGTAACACCACTGGAGTTGGGTGTAATTCTCCAAGTCTAAGTTTCACGAAAACAGAGTAAGGCAACAAATTTACACTAGCTCCTAAATCCAATAAAGCATTCTCAATTGTGTGGTTCCCTATGCTACATGAGATAGTGGGGGAGCCTGGGGTCTTTGCATTTTAAAGGAATTTTATGTTGGAGTATAGAACTAACGTTTTCTGTTAAAAATGCCTTCTTTTGAACATGCATGTTTTTCTTTTTAGTACACAGGTCTTTAAGAAACTTGGCATAAGATGGAACTTGCTTTATAGCATCAAGTAAAGAGATGTTAACATTTACTTGTTTGAAGATTTCAAGAATCTCACCTGTGGATTTTCCCTTCTTTCCTTTAGCTAACCTCTGAGGAAATGGAGCTTTGGGAACATATTCTCGTGGGTTGGTTTCTTCTTTCTCCTCCGGTGATGAGTCCTCAACACTCACAGGTACAATTTGATTTTCTTTTGTCACTGGCATCTCCACTTCGTTGTCGACTTCTTTTCCTTTTCGCAAGGTCATGACGGCTTTGACCTCTCCATGCTGCTGTGGTGAACTGGTACTTGCTTCATGCACTCCTTTAGGGTTAAGCACTGGTTGACTTAGAAACTTGCCTTTCTCAACAGTCATTGCCAAGGTCTGAACTGAAGAAGCAAGTTGTCCCATCATCTTTTCGAGGCTTGAAACTGATTGGGCTTGTGAGTTGAAGCCCGTTCTCAATTCATTTCGTAGTCCATCAATGGTGCGGTTCTGTTGCTCAATCGTGGAGTGAGTAACATTCCTAAAATTCTGAAATGCATCCTCCCATGGTCTAGGTTGAGAGTGGTTCTGGTTCTGATTGTATGGTTTAAATGGTGGCTGAGAGGCTTGAGGATTTTGAGGAATTGGTGGAGCTGGAGCTGCTGGTCCATTCTGTTGGAATCCTTGAGACCATGAAAAATTGGGGTGGTCTCTCCATCCAGGGTTATATGTGTTGGAGTATGGGTTGTAATTTGATGGCTTTCTTATTACACCTATGTCATTGGCTTGATCTAAGTATGAGTTATGGTCATGTGGCTCTGTTGATTTAGCAGTCGATAACGATGCTATTTGTCGAGAGAGACCTTCAATTATTGCTTTGACTTCTTTAATTTCTAAACTTGACTCGCCAATGTGAACCTCATTTACTCCCTTAATTCTTCTAGTATTCCTGAGTGGTCGACTCCGTTGTTGGGAATTATATGCTTGTTGTTGGAAGAATTCCCAAATCTCTGATGCACTTTTTGACATTAGCTCTCCTCCACTTGTTGCCATTAGTCATTCTTGCACATTCGGCAATAATCCCTCCAAAAAGTATTGGCATTGGTGTCATTTCTCGTACCCATGATGTGAACACTTCAAGAGTAGCCCATTGAATCGCTCCCATGTTTCGAAAAACTGCTCGTCATTTCTCTGGCTAAACTCCAAGATTTCCCTGCGAATAGCATTGGTTTTATGCACTGGGAAATATTTATTTAAAAATTTCGTTACCATTTGTTCCCATGATGCAATGCTATTAGCAGGCAAAGTATTTAACCATGAACGAGCTCTATCCTTTAAAAAAAATGGGAATAATCTGAGTTTAACAACATCGTCTGAAAAATTCTCGTATTTAAAGGTTTGGCAAATAGCATGAAAATCGTTCAGATGATTATATGGGTCCTCATTTTCTAGGTCATAGAATGTTGGGAGACAATTTAGCACACTAGGTTTTAGTTCAAAACTCCTAGCAGCTACATTTGGGTATCTTATGCATGATGTGCTCAAATTGGCTAAAGGACTGAAGTAATCCTCAAATGGCCTCTCTTGTGGTGATTGTAAATCCATTTTATTTTTAACTTTTTTTTGTGTGCAAAGTGTTTTCTCAAGTTCGAAGTCTATAGGTTCAAGATTAGATAATAATGACCTACGACCATGCAAGCAAAACAAATAAAATAAAAATAAAGATAGAAACAAAACAAATAGAAATAAAGAAGAGGGAGAAATTACGATACTAACCTTATGGCGCTATTACAACCTTATTATAAAAATACACAAAAAATACGTGAATAAATTAACTAAAAAAAATAGTAAGATAAACAAAAATCACAAAGAAGAAATAAAAAAATAACTTGAAAATTAAATTACAGAATTTTAAAGAAGAGAAAAAGAAAAGAAATACTAACCTCTAAATGCAGGTTCGCTTTTTTTTCTTTTTTTTCTTTTTTTTAAAAAAAATACAAGAAAACAATTAAATAGAAATATTCACAAAAATTAATTCTATGAATTAAAATTACTTACCTCCCCGGCAACGGCACCAAAAACTTGTAGTGCAAATTTTATTGAACTCGCAAGCGCACGAATCTGTTGTAGTATAGATCAATGGCGACGAGCGTCGATCCCACGAGGAGGTGGATTTTAATTATATATAGAATTAATTTTGTATGAGGTGGTTAGATTTGTGGTGGAAGTGATTCAAATTATCCTAAAAATTGGAATTGAATTTGCGAAAAGAAATTAAAGAGAATTCTATTGAAATGACGTACTTGGGTATCTGGATCCGTATCAACATGCATCATGGGCTAAATATTCCTTATTAATACCAATTAAATCATGAGGGGGGAATCCACACCTCATGAACCACGCTCTAATAAATATGGTGCTAAGGGCTTATCGTGCCAAATAATAATAACCTTATAGTAGGGAGCCGGTGAAACCAGGGCGGTACTAGACAAGATTATTATTATTTGTCAACGAAAAGTCAAAACATCCACAAAAATTAGAGCGGAAGAGAAAATAAATTTACCAAATAAAGCCCATGACACATGTTGAGACTTCACATTTAATCCAAGCTTGAAAGAAAACTAGCCACTCATAATTGAACCAGGGGCAAAATGGGAATTTATTAAAATACATAGAAAATACAAGATGGAGAAGGAATTACAGAAAATGGAGTCCAAAAATGGATTCAGAGGTGCCAAATTAGGGGGGGAGGCCCCCTTTTTATAGATACATCGAGTAAATCATGGCCATCGGATTAAAAATAGTTTGGACGCACATGATTGCGCCACGTCATCAGTCAACAGTACGCGTTAACAGTACGTGTGAACAGTACGCGGTTTGACTATGCGGCTTGAACAGTGACACGGTTTGCACACGGTTTGAACAGTAACGCAGTTTGCACAGTAACGCGGTTTGGTTGAAAATAATCTCATGTATTGCATGTACCGTACACGCGTTTTTTGGTCCACTAATATGCTGCCACGTCACCATCAACAGTACATAAGAATTTTATTCCAACAGGATCATGATATCTCATCAGTCAATGCCACATCATCAGTCAATGCCACGTCATCGATCCGTCTATATGAACAGTGCTGTGAATAGTAACGTAGACAGTACCCGTACATATGAATAGTACCGTACATGTGAACAGTGCCATTTTTCCTTTTATGCTCCTCCTGAGGTTTTCGACCGTCCTGAGTTCAAAAGTGATGTCCGTTTTGCCGTTTGATCTCTCGTTTATTGCGAAATGACTATGATGCCCCTAAAATACATAAAATACTTAATTAAAATAAAATACGCATAATTAAATTACAAAAAGCTAAAACACATAAAAGTAAGGGTTGTTAGTAAGACTTGAAATGTAAAATGACGATTTTTTCCTTTATAAATATGCATTTTCTAACACTCAACAACAGGCAGTTGACATTCATGACTGACAGGCAAAAGGGAGTACTTAATGCACTTCATTTGGAGTTCACTAAAGCACAAAATAGGTTCTGTGCAAGGCATGTGTTTGCAAACCTCGAGACAAGATTCCTATAAGTGGAGTTGAGGGATGAGTTTTGAAGGGCAGTTAGAGCATCAAGTAAAGATATTTTTGTAAAGGCAATGAATGGTATATGAAAAATTGATGAAGATGCATTTCAGTGGCTGAGAAAGTTAAATCCCAAGCATTAGTCAATGCATGCCTTTGAGTAAAGTGTAATCACACAACAAACGACATGACAGAAAGTTGGAATGCATGGCTTGGTGAAATGAGAAAAGCACCAATTATAGCTGTAACACTCCACTTAAATATTCATTTTAAAGATGTTTAAAACACTGTGCTTTTATAAATATGGATTAAAAAAAATTCACACAACAAACAAAACTTTCTTACATAAAGTAAAAGTCATACAAAGATTCCATAATTTATTTCAAAACTGGATTATTACTTAAAGCAAAGATATTTTTTTCTTATTAAAACAAAGCTGAGCCCATCATAAAATCCCAAGGTCTATTATGTCCATATGCACTTCGTCTTGCCTAGGACTTGGCGCCAGCTTAACCTATTTATCATTACCTGCAATGTAAGGACTTTATGAGCTAATGTCCAGTAAGATAACACTTGGATGCTTGTATAACTTATTATGCATATGGATAATCATATTAAGTTTTTAAAAGAAACTTACAAAACAACTTTATTAAGGCCCTAGGTATGTTGCACTATAAGGCTGACACTTTTACTCTTTAAACGTTATGCCCTTGGGCCTCATTAGTTGATTTTTTGGGCGTTATGTATCGCCGTCCCCAAAAGATTTATTTTTACTTAACTTTGAGGGTTTTCCCTCCTTAGAAACTTTGCCACCTATTTTTTATAAATTCATTTTCTGAAATATCTTCTTCATAATGTAATCCATGATATACATGTATCTAATGCAACTTATGTTATAACATTTGAAGTTCCTAGATGCATAACAGAATCAACACACAACATTATTTAAGAACAAGATTCTTTAATACAGGCGGCATAGCCGACCATAGCATAATTAAGTATAAGTATCACAGATTAGGCGACAAAGCCGACCATAACATAACTAAGTATCATAGATTAGGCGGCAAAGCCGACCATAACATAATTAAGTATCATAGCTTAGGAGGCAGAGCCGACCATAACGTAACTAAGTATCATAGATTAGGCGGCATAGCCGACCATTACATAATTAAGTATCATAGATTAGGCGGCATAGCCGACCATATAAGAATTTAGATTATAACTAATCACATCATAATAGCCATCACAATATAAAGGAATGGTTAAAACTGAAGTTAAATATGAAAAGATTTTTGTCCTTACATTGTAGTTGAAATGTTACTTACCTCTTGACCTTAACTTTTCTAAACCTTTCTAAATTAAGGATTTCTCTACTCTTGATATTATGACTTAGAATAGAAGACAATGAAATTTCTAGGTTGGATTGAAAATGAAAGGGGGTAAGGGGTATTTATAGGATTTCTTAAGGCTAATATATGGCTAGGATTTTGCCACCATAAATCTTGATCAATGGTTGAGATTAATCTTCATAAATAACTTACTAAATTATAGAATTCTTAACTTTCTCTACATACTTCTCTTACATCATCACTCATGCCATTGCTTATGTCTAGGGGTGGGCACGGTTCGGTTCGGTTCGGTTCGAAATTAAGTAGAACCGATTTAAATCGGTTATTTTATAAAAAGAACCGAGTAAGAACTGAACTCAAACGGTTCTTTTCGGATCACCGTTTGAGTTTGGTTCGGTTTTTTCGGTTCTAGGCCTACTGGGCCTATTTTGAATTTTTAAATTTTTAACCCATTGGGCCTCATGAATGTAATAATTTTTTTGAACAATTAATTTATCCTAATTTTATTACAAATATTAACAATAAATACAAAGTATTCAAAACACATTTTATCACTAATATCTTACTAACTATTAATAAGATACTCCCAAAATATGAAATATTAAAATTTCAAAATACATAACCAAACTCCAATACTCCATCTATATAAACATAATCATAATGTTATAAAGAGAAATAACAAATGTTTGATTTGAATAAAATCATGTTTGATTTGAATAAAATTATTAACACATGTTTGATTTGAATAAAATCAAAAAATAATTCGGTTTTTCGGTTCGGTTTTTCAGTTCAGCTAAGTGAACCGAATACCGAACCGACATTTCGATTTTTTTTACAAACGGTATTTTCGGTTTTTTTAAAAATAAAAACCGAACCAAATTAGAAAAAACCATCGGTTCGGTTCGGTTTTTTTAAGACTACGATTTTTTTGCCCACCCCTACTTATGTCATCATTACTTATGTCATTGCTTATGTCATCATTACTTAGAATTAAATATTTTATATTATTATTATTTTAATACTTAAGGGAGCTTGTTAACTTAAAATAAATTATAGGGAAAATATCCACCGTCCACTAGTTTTTTAAAAATACACAATTCCTTCTTTTTTTGGCTGGAATCCACCTAAAGTTACATTTTGTTTCACTTTTCCACTTCCGTTTGGAATCCGTTAAGAAAATTAACGGAAACCTAAAAAAATGACCATTTTACCCCTCAAAACGAAAATTACAATTTCACCTTAAAATTTGTCAAAAATAATCAGATTAAATCTAATTATTTTCTCCATCGGTTAATAAAGAAATTAATTCCACAACCATCAAATGCATATTTTTTTAAATATGTCTGTAATTAGAATGCTAAATTATAACAGTAATATTAAAAATAACCCAATCTCATAAACCATCAATTGAATTTAAGATAAGTAGAGTTTTATTATTCATTGAGTTATAATCTCTAGTAGTTAAAATTTTTTTGTACTTCATTAACGTACCAATAATGATATTCATCATTAAATCTGATTATTTTTTGTATTTTTTAGGGTGAAATTGTAATTTTCGTTTTGGGGGTAAAATGGTCATTTTTTAAAGTTTCTGTTAGTTTTCTTAACAGATTCCAAACGGAAGTGGAAAAGTGAAACAAAATGTAACTTTAGGTGGATTCCAGGCAAAAAAAGAAGAAATTGTGTATTTTTAAAAAAGTTGTAAAAAATGGGTGGACGGTGGATATTTTTCCTAAATTATATTATATTTAAGTGTGAAAATTGTACCTCACAATAGCTTTGGTGGAGCACACTAGAAAGCGCATGATGAAAATAATAATTGAGAGAAGACAAACTTGTTTGAAGTGGCCAAGTGATATTCCTGCTTTATTAACAAGAAGATGATCAGCATGCTGAAGGTTGGTAGAAATTATCACGTCATACCAACAAGTGATGCCTTATATGAAGTTAAAATAGGCCAAGAGTCTTATATTGTCAACCTTGAAGAGAATACATTTAGGTCTGCTACGGCAGATTAATGGCTTACCTTATAAGCATGCAATGCCTAATATAGCTCATATTAGGGCTACTTATGAGAAGTATGTTGCTCTTGTTTCCTAAAGAATGTATATTTGAGATGTTATACTGGCATTATTCATCCATTGCGGGACAAATCTAAATGGCCACATGTTGAAGCTAATGAAATATTACCTCCAATTGTTCAAAGACCACCTGCCAGACCTAAAACATGTAGAAGAAGGGAGGTTGATGAACCACTAGTACATAGAAGAAGGTTTGTAGTATGTTGTTCATACTGTCGAGGTAAGAAGACCAAGCGTATATTGGTCAGTTTGAATTTGTTTACAATTTAATTTTTTATTTTTCAAAAATGTTTTAGTTACTGTTACGTTATCTTCAAATTGCCCCTATCCAGAATGACTACATATGGGAGGTAAGTTGATGTTTTTACATTTTTTGGGATGTAAATTGAAGTTGTCACTATATGTTGGGAGTAATATGAATTTATCATAAGGATTAGGTGTACTAAAATTATAACTATAAAATTTACTTTAACTATACTGAACAGAAGCATCGCAAGAACTTGGCAGCAACCTCTAGCTTAGAATCATCATTTACAGGAGTGAACGTTGTTGGAAACTCAGCATCTGATGGATCAACAGCTGAGCCATCACTTAATACTTCTACGCCTACCCCAAAACAATCAACAAGAGGTTCAGCAACAAAGGAAGCAGTAGGAATAAGCTGAGGAAAAGATAGACGAAAGAATGCATCAACAATAACAAACACAGCTTTTGATCAATTTTCAGTGCCACCAACAAGTGGCATTAATAGTCATGGAGAGAGAATGATGATTTTGATTTTTGAATTCGAATTGTAATAGTCATGGAGAGAGAATGATGATTTTTGAATTCGAATTGTTATAGTCATGGAGAGAGAATGATTTTTTTTTCAAAATGAGTGGTTGAAATCATAGTGCAAATCCTAGTAAATAAGTGTTATTTAATGGCATGTCTTGTAATTTTCTTGAATCCAAAGCACAAATAAGGAATCAACTTAAAACTTTTTGACTAAACAAGTAAATATACATTTTTAATATTTATAAGGCTAACACTACCACATTTTTTGATAGAGATGTCACATCAAAACCTCACACAATAACACTATTAGATAGAATATTCTATTTCTCAAGAGGACAATCCTGTAATTTAATTATTCAATGTTAGTCAACCGTTTAAAGTCACGGTAATTGGGGGGTAGAGTGATGTTTTCGTATCCTTGGGGGCTATTTTGAAGATAGTCACTCTAGTAGGGGCAAAATGAAATTTACTTATAAAAATTACCTTTTTTTATTTGAAGAAATATAAGGAGAGGAGAGAAAAAAAAGGATGAGAAGGGAAATAAATAATGAGAGAAAGAAAAATTGTATGTCTAACCAAATAATGAAAATGATATTAACCATCTTTTTCGCTTATTTTCCCTTCTTCTGTTTCTTTTCCATTCTTCTTCTCTCTTACCATTTTTTCTAACCACACATGGGCAAAATACAAGAGGGAATTTGAACCCTTGGCCTCAATAATAAGGTAAAAAGATAACAACTACCAAGATAGAAAGTAATGATCTTGTCATAAATTAATTACTATAAATTCAGAACACCTAATATTGTTACTCATTTTCATGATCAAACTTGGTTAATCAAAATAAGTATTAAAAAAAAAGACGGTATATTTTGATAATACTTGCTATATTTAAATTTTTAAATTTTTACACCCATTATTTTGATCATTGGCAATGATATTTAAAAAAGGATATTTAACAAAAAATGTGTTGAAATATTTATAAATCAGTATCAATTTATGGGTTCAGCTATTGTGCCCCCGTGACACCATTCCTCCGGTTTTGGCTTTTGTGAGATGATCATTGGCAAATTAAAGTTTGCTCCTTACTTTCTCATTCATTTACATTTTTTACTTCAATATAATAAAAAATTGCAGTTAGCTCATTACTCAAACCCCTAAAATTACTCTTCAAAATTCAAAACCATTTTCATCTAAAATTTTATATTCCTAAATTATTCTCATATAAAGAATATTTTATGAATTCAAATAATCTTATCCTTTAACTTTTAGTATTCACTCATCTTAACTTGAAATGACTAAGATACCCACTAATATTATTTTAATGTTTAATCATTACTCTTTTCTTTTCTCTCTTTTTCTCTCCACTCTCTTCTCATCTCCTCCACTTTCCTTCATTTTCTCACTTCCCAAACATCCATCATAAAGTAGATTTTTTTTAAATTTTATTATTTTAGAGAATTATATTTTGTACATGATAAAATAACTTTACTTTTTAGTATTCATTTGCATATAATCATTATAAGTTAAAAAAACAAATTGCATACAATCACCACCAATTTTATTATCATGATTACATATGTTCAAACTTTCTATTTCAACAACCAAACCTTTTAGCCACTTCTAGGCATGAAAAATTTTGATTCATAATTTTTAGGTGTAATTGCAATTGCATATGCCAGGAGACATATGATATGGTTAGAACTAAAAGGAGAAATTCATTTTTGAGACTGAATGTGATGGTGATTAAATCTTTTTCTACCTTAATTTTAATAAGGGTATAATTAAATTTTATGTGATTAAAGTGATAAATAAAAAAATCTCACCGATGATGATGGGCTAATCACTTCTAAATATTGAGAGTGGAGTTATAAATGTCAATTTATTTAGCATGCAGTTAAATTTATCATGTGTTAAATAGTGAGCACTAAATAGTACATAGATATATTATATATTAAATTAATAATATACATTAATGCAAATTTATAAAAGTTATTAAAAAGTCAAATTAGGTAATGCACTTAAGTGTAAAAATTTAAAATAATCTAAAGTTATGTGTCAAAATATTGAAATTTTATCATTTTTAGTGTGCAAGTAAATAATAGAAATCGTAAAGTTAACAACTATAAAATCCATCTAAATCATCAAAACTACTTTTATGTTGAATCTAATAGTTCATAGGAACTGAAAAGAAAAGGACAAAATATGGGGTATGGTGCCAAACGAACACCATAGCCGATGGATCCTCAATTTAGGGTTGGGAAAAATTGGATTCGGAATCCGATTGGGTTTCGGGTTGATCGGATTGGGAAAATTTTCATCTGAACTCAACCCAAACTTATAACCCGATCCGATCTTATCCGAATATATTTTGATCAGATCAGATCGAGTAAAAAAACCAAGTTGAATTCGGTTCGGATCGGGTTCGGATTAGAACAGAATAATTAATTTCAATTCATATATAACAGAAATTTTAACAATATTAGTGATTGAAAACATTCCTTGGATTAACATTTAAGCTGGATGTTACAAATTCAAAAAATATAGATTCGTTAATTAGTCGAAAGAAAAACACAATGTAAATTGTAAACCCATTGTCTTTTGAAAAAAAATTAAAAAAAACATATATGATAATATGAAAAAATAATCCCCAAAGCTTAAACAGCTGCTGAGCATATATAAACTTTAGCAATTTACATGAAAATTAGTATATACCATCAAAATTTCAAAGGACAAATTTCGAATTGTCGAGTTGGACAATTCGGGTTGCCAGGTTGCAGTGGATCTTAGATTTGGAGGAAATTGGTGATTGTGCAGGCACGGAGCAATAGATCTAGTGGCTGCATTTGCAAATGATGATCGACGGTGACTACACTGCATCTGTATGAGTGTGTGTTTTGCTCTGTTATTGAGACAGTTGAGTGTTGAAAGTTGACTTGAGGTTGAGGCTTGAGGGTAAGCTGGTGAAGTAGGTTGCAACTGCTCTGTGTGTGTGGTGTGTGTTGTGCAAATTTTATTGAACTCGCAAGCGCACGAATCTGTTGTAGTATAGATTAATGGTGACGAGTGTCGATCCCACGAGGAGGTGGATTTTAATTATATATAGAATTAATTTTGTAAATGGGTGGTTGGATTTATGGTGGAAATGATTTGAAATATGCTAAAACTTAAATTAAATTGGCGAGAATAAATTCTGGAATTGGAATTGAAATCACAGAAATAAATTGAAGAGAATTCTAGGGAAATAACGTACTTGGGTATCTGGATCCGTATCAACATACATCATGGGCTAAATATTCCTTATTAATACCAATTAAATCATGAGGGGGGAATCCACACCTCATGAACCACGCTCTAATAAATATGGTGCTAAGGGCTTATCGTGCCAAATAATAATAATCTTATACTAGGGAGCCGGTGAAACCAGGGCGGTACTAGATAAGATTAGTATTATTTGTCAACGAAAAGTCAAAACATCCACAAAAACTAGAGGGGAAGAGAAAATAAATTTACCAAATTAAGCCCATGACACGTGTTGAGACTTCACCTTCAACCCAAGCTTGAAAGAAAATTAGCCACTCATAGTTGAACTAGGAGCAAAATGGGAATTTATTAAAATACGTAGAAAATACAAGATAGAGAGAGAATTACAAAAAATGGATGCCAAAAATGGATTCAGAGGTGCCAAATTAGGGGGGGGAGGCCCCCTTTTTATAGATACGTCGAGTAAATCATGGCCATCGGATTAAAAACAGTTTGGACGCTCAGGATTTCGCCACGTCATCAGTCAACAGTAAAGTCAACAGTACGCGTGAACAGTACGCGGTTCAGCCACTATTTGCACAGTAACGCGGTTCAGCCACTATTTGCACAGTAACGCGGTTCAGCCACTATTTGCACAGTAAATAATCCCCTGTGTTGCATGTACCGTACGCGCGTTTTTTGGTCCACTAATATGATGTGAATAGTACCGTACATGTGAACATTGCCATTTTTCCTTTTATGCTCCTCCTAAGGTTTTCGACCGTCCTGAGTTCAAAAATGATGTCCGTTTTGCCATTTGATCTCTCGTTTATTGTGAAATGACAATGATGCCCCTAAAATACATAAAATACTTAATTAAAATAAAATACACATAATTAAAGTACAAGAAACTTAAACACATAAAAGTAAGGGTTGTTAGTAATACTTGATATGTAAAATAACGATTTTCTCCTTTATAAATATGCATTTTCTAACACACAACACACCCCCCAACCAGCTTATTGCTAGTCCCTAGCAAATAAAGCGAAAACAAAATTCAAAAATGATTTTTTTTTTAAACACTCTTGTTTATTCAATTAGACTAATGATAACAATCAAATAAAAGTATAAGCATTATCTCAAGTCTAAAGAAACATTACACCCACATCAACCATCCACATGAATTAGCCAAGTAGACTTTGTCGTAGCTACCTTCAAGAATGATATGTCAAACCCCAAAATCTCACTGGAAGTAGTGACACTCTCACAAAGAATTTAAACCCAATAAAAATAGTCACTCCAATGAATGGTAATTGAGAGAAAATAATAAAGAAGTGATCTCACATGCTCTCACCAAAATGAAAGCAATATGCCCTCAGCTTAGAAATAATACGATCTCTATTCAAATAAAAATGCTAGTCAACCCAATTTATTTATTATTATTATTTTTTTTTATGCATCACTACATCTTTTTAGCCCATATAACTAGCTTCTACTTCAAACTATAGTTCCCTAAAATCAAGAAGGACTTTTATTAGGACGTAACGTAGGCTAGGGACATGGTTAACAAAGAAGGGAAATAGGAAAAACACAGTATATGTTTGAGAAAAATGTAGAGAATTTTTTTTTTTGAACGTTGCAAGGTGGATTTCACCTCTTATTGTTTTTTTTTCTTTTGAAACAACAATTTCTTTTTTTTTTTGAAGCAACAATTTTTTTTTCTTCTTTTTTTTTTTTTGAAATAGGCATAACTTCACTATATAAAATGTTTATTTACATTTTTCTCAAACATAAATAGGTGATGGATCTTGTAAGATATTGGGTAATACTCCAAATCGGAGTGGGTCAAGATGATAAGTTCACAAAGAAAAGTTTTTTTTTTTTTTAAAGGCTCGAAAGGGTTAACTATGGATATTTGATAAAAGGGATGGCTAGAAAGGCTCAAACGGGTCAAAGATGGCCTTTCCATCATCTTTTAGGGCTCTAAATAATCTTCCATATCTACTAATTAGATGGGCCTCCAAATGTAGCAACACACTTTTTTTTTTTTTTTTTAAGGGTTAACTCAAAAGAAATCTAGAGATCGTATATACAATAATAAACTGCTAAGCTGTATAGAAAATGGGCAAAAGGGGTTACTCTGCAAGAAAAATGATAGGCTCAAAAACTCACTTGGTATTTATTATGACATGTTCATTCCTTTAAGCAACTCATATTTGTCTCTGACATCAACATGTAGAGTAGCAAACATAGTGTAACATCACTTCAAACTAAAGATAATACAAATACTAAAATTTGAAATTAATCATGTCATCCAATATTAAAACAAATCACACAATTTTTATTTTTTTATTATTTTTTTATTATTTTTTTTTTAACAACAGCCTACCCCCCAACCTATTCTAAACGTGAAAGGAAAATATGCATGCAGAAATATGAAAATGATGCAGAAAAACTAATTAGAAAATGATAGAAAACAAATTTTTTTTTTTTTAACTTAAGAAGATGCGTTTCTAGAGGCACTACACTCTATATTCAGTCATCTTTGACTCAAAAATTTTTGTTTGAAAATGTATATTTATAAAGGAGAAATTAAAAAGAAGAAGAAAAATAAACATCAAAACATAATAAAGAAAAAGATTTTTATTTTGTTTTTTTTTTTTTAACAATGAAGATGCGTTTCTAGAGTCACTACACTCCATATTCAGCCATCTTCAACACAAAAAGTTAGCAACAGTTAGTTTCTACAACAAAAAATTAGTAAAAACTTAACCAATATTCCACAATTGTCGACTATTCCCTCCCTCCAACCAGAACGAAACATTGTCCTCAATGTTTTAAAGGAAAGAAGTAGAGTTTAGAAGACATCACCTGGGTGGTGCAACACAGAAGAAAATATTTACAGGCGGAGAGTTAAATCTAATTTGTACTTCTTACTGCGGCTACTGTTACCATCATCATGTGAACGCTCCAACACAAAGCTCCAGGGGTCTGGCTCCGGTTTATAAGCTTGTAACATATCAAGTAGTTCATTAGCAGTGTGAGCACAAATAAAAAGTTTTTTCGCACTGGAAGGAATAAAGTAGCTTTTTATTGCATGGTTAAGAAATGCGATAAAGCCATCATAAAAATTATTGACATTTAACAAACCGATGGGTTTCTGGTGAAGGTACAGATGGGCCCAAGATGCTAGTGTGATAAGTGCCTCTAGTGTTGCAAGATCTCTTGGAAGGAAAATAAAAGCATCAGCATGATTAAGCATTTCAGTTATTCGTTCTTGCATACCTGAGACGACTAACTCTTCTCCAGTCGTTGAGTCAGACACACTACCCAAATGTTTTAGGACTCTAGGGATGATGCCTAACACTTGGCTTCCTCTGATAAAAGCAGCTTCTGAGACCAATTTGGATAACCCTCGGTTACCTCCTCCATACACCAAGTGTAATTTTCTCTCTGCTATGTTTCGACCAAGATCTATGGCTGCATCAACGAACTCTTTATGTTTGCCATAGGTAAATCCAGAAAGCACACAAATGTTCTTGAATTGTCTATTGGGAGTAGCTGCCATTGGAATATTTCTCAAAAATAATTTGTGAGTGCTTAACAAAAAGTCATATTTAAGAATCTTGGTGATAGTGGATCACAACTGTGTATGAGGTGGCATGTCAGTGTCAAATAATGCGTAAAGCACATGGCTCGATAGTCAAAAAGTAAACAGTAAAAACAAACAGTAATAAAATTATTAAAGACAATAATGCAAATGATAAAACAACAGTGAAATGAAATAAAATAACAGTAAAGTAAAAGGATATTTACAGGTAGTTGCGACTGTGACTCACATCTTCCTCTGGTTTTACGTCCAGAAACGGCTTGAACGCCCTCTATGGGTCGAGGATAGGCTTCCCATCCAGTTTTCTTATAAACTGGCAAACAGGGTCGTTTATAGTTAGATTCCCGAGACTATATCTTGCATGCTCTTTCTGGAATAATGGCCATAACTGGAGAATCGCTCCTTGCACATATCCACTGGGATGCGTTTCAAGAGACAGAAGGATATCATCCAATGACTCCTTATTCAAGCCATCCCTAATGAATTGAATCTTATCTTCCCTGTTATCAGACACCATTCCTAAAGAACATCGGTTTTTATTGCAACTCATTCTGGCACACTTATGACAAGCAACAGAAATTCTTCGAGCTCGTCGTTTTCTTGCATAATTTCCTTTCCCACAACCAGGCATGTATGCAATAAATTTTGGAGGTAACTCACCCGCCAATCGTACTTTCGCCTCGATTAACCAACAGATGTCAGCAGGTATGTTATTCCTCATGAGCAATCGCATGCGTTCGGACCGAGCTTTATAGATCGTAAGGAGGGCATTCTGAGGAAGTGAAGGGAATCGCTTGTGAAGCTTCGCTAGAATCTCGTTTCTGTCCATACCTTTGCCTCAGAATATCAGTTATTATGGGAAACTGAAGTAACCGACTTGATTGTCACGGAGTACCGTTATCCGCCACTTCACCGGGGTAACAAACTAAAGCACACAAACAGAAAAACAAATTAAAACACACAAAGAAAATCAAAATCGTCCTCTTATTGAATTTACCTCAAGCTCCAACTGGATGTCGTAAACACTTTTCTCAATATCTCTGAGTTGGCGTTCTAAGCCCTCAACATAGGCTACTAACTCTGGTGGTTGTAGAGCCCAAATGCGATGTGTTTTACAAGATTGAATCTGTCTTTTGAGATGAGTTTTGACACGTTGAAGTGGTTTAAGAATGTTCAGGAGGAACGGTCTAAGTAAGAGACTCATGATTAACAATGATAAGAGAAAACTTAATGATAAACACACTTATGTAAAAAATAATTTCAATTAGCAAAAGAATGATAAAAAAAAAATCAAACCCACCGAAAAGAAAAAAAAATCAATTCAAATCCGGTGGGTCACTCAAATTTATTTCGGTGTCTTCTCCATGTGGTTGGTACTCTAGATATGGCTTTAATCTTTGACCATTAACTTTGAACGTGACACCGTTCTTTGGGTCCTTAATTTCAATTGCCCCATGTGGAAAAATAGTATGAACAATAAATGGACCAGACCATCGAGAGCGTAACTTACCTGGGAATAGGTGCAAGCGAGAGTTGAATAAAAGTACTTTCTGACCTGGAGTGAAAGATTTTCTCATAATATGCTTGTCATGGAAGACTTTCATTCGTTGCTTGTAAATCTTGGCATTTTCGTATGCGTCATTGCGAATTTCTTCAAGTTCTGCCAGTTGTAATCTTCTTTCTGAGCTGGCTTGCTGCATGTCAAAGTTAAATTTCTTGATGGCCCAATATGCACGATGCTCGAGTTCCACAGGTAGGTGGCAAGCTTTTCCATACACTAGCCTGTAGGGTGACATCCCAATCGGCGTCTTGAAAGCCGTTCTATATGCCCATAATGCATCATCAAGTCTTAATGACCAATCTTTTCTGTCCGGCCTCACCGTCTTTTCTAATATGTGCTTGATTTCTCGATTGGAGATCTCCACTTGGCCACTGGTTTGCGGATGATATGGGGTCGCCACTTTATGAGTGATTGAATATTTCGTCAAAAGGGCTTTGAAAGCTTTATTACAAAAGTGGGCACCACCATCACTGATTATTGCTCGAGGGAATCCAAAACGCGAAACAATGTTGCTTTTCAAAAACCCTATCACCACCTTGTGATCATTGGTTCTGCATGGAATTGCTTCTACCCATTTTGATACGTAGTCAACAGCAACCAGTATGAATTGATGGCCAAAAGAAGGGGTAAAGGGTCCCATGAAGTCGATACCCCATACGTCAAAAATCTCAACCACTAATATTGGATTTAGTGGCATCATATTCCTTCGCCTAATGCTCCCCATTCGTTGACACCTATCACATGAAGAACAGAAAGTGTAACCATCTCGAAATATAGTTGGCCAATAGAAACCACATTGTAAAACTTTTGTAGCTGTTTTCTTAGCACTGAAATGGCCTCCACAAGCTTGGTCATGGCAGAATGAAAGGATATTCTGAATTTCACTTTTTGGGACACATCGTCTGACAATTTGGTCTGCACAATACTTGAATAAATACGGGTCATCCCAAAAGAAATTCTTTATTTCTGCAAAGAATTTAGCCTTGTCTTGCTTGGTCCAATGCTCTGGAAGTTTACCTGTAACAAGATAATTAACGATATCAGCATACCAAGGTAATACTTCCACACTCATTAATTGTTCATCTGGAAATGACTCATTTAATGGTAATTGTTCTGTAATTGTGTCAAAATGGAGACGAGAGAGATGATCTGCCACAACATTTTCTGTGCCTTTCTTATCTTTAAATTCCAAGTCGAATTCCTGCAAAAGTAACACCCAACGAATTAGTCTAGCTTTTGCATCTTTCTTTGTAAGAAGGTATTTAAGAGCAGCATGATCTGTGAATACAATTATTTTACACCCAATGAGATAGGATCGAAATTTTTCCAATGCAAACACTACTGCTAGTATTTCTTTTTCAGTAGTTGAATAGTTCAACCGTGCATCATTTAATGTCATACTAGCATAGTAAATAACATGGGGAATCCGATCAACTCTTTGTCCTAATACCGCTTCTACTGCATAATCAGATGCATCACACATGAGCTCAAATGGTAAATTCCAGTTTGGGGGCTGAATGATGGGTGATGACGCCAACAATTGCTTTAATTTTTCAAAAGCCACAAGATATGAATCATTAAAGATAAAAGGTACATCCTTAGCAAGTAAATTGCATAAGGGTCTAGAAACTTTGCTAAAATCTTTAATGAAACGTCTATAAAAACCAGCATGCCCAAGGAAAGATCTTACTTCTCTGACTGTTTTAGGTGGAGGAAGATTAGAAATGAGATCCACCTTGGCTTTGTCAACCTCAATACCTTTGCTCGAAATGATGTGACCAAGAACAATACCTTGTTTTACCATAAAATGGCACTTCTCCCAATTTAAGAACAAGTTCTTTTCGATACATCTCTGCAGAACTAGTGTTAGATGGTGTAAACATTGATCAAATGAATCTCCAAAGACAGAAAAGTCATCCATAAAGACTTCGAGAAATCGTTCGACTATATCAGAAAAAATGCTCAACATGCATCGTTGAAATGTAGCAGGTGCATTACATAATCCAAATGGCATCCTCCTATATGCAAAAGTGCCAAAAGGGCAAGTGAAAGTAGTTTTCTCTTGATCTTTTGGTGCTATGGGAATCTGATTATATCCTGAGTAGCCATCTAGAAAGCAATAAAATTCATGGCCTGCTAATCTATCAAGCATTTGATCGATGAATGGTAAAGGAAAATGGTCTTTACGTGTGACAGAATTTAACTTCCTATAATCAATGCATACACGCCATCCTGTAGTTACTCCAGTTGGTATCAATTCATTATTAGCATTGGTAACTACAGTAACTTCTGACTTTTTGGGGACAACTTGGACAGGACTAACCCATGAGCTATCAGAAATGGGGTAAATGATACCTGCATCTAATAGCTTGAGGACTTCTGTTCTAACAACTTCTTTCATATTAGGATTTAACCGACGTTGCATTTCCCTAGTAGATTTAGCATTTTCATCAAGGTGAATGTAATGCATGCAGTCTACTGGGTTTATACCTTTTATATCTGCTATGGTCCATCCTAATGCTCCTTTGTGCTCTTTTAAAACATCCAACAACTTACCTTTTTGTTCGTCATTGAGGGATGCTGAGATGATTACCGGTAGAGTACTTTCCTCCCCCAAAAATGCATATTCCAGAGTGTTGGGCAATGGTTTGAGCTCGAGTTTCGGTGGTGATTCTGATGATGGAATGAGTTTCTTCTCTGAGAGTGCTAGTTGTTCAACTCTTGACTTCCATTTATTAGTGTCCATGGATGGTGCTGAGTCAAGTAGGGCGTTGACCTCATCGACCGATATGTCAATATCAAAATCCAAACCAAAGTGAGTTAAACATGTTTGTAAAGGATCATCATTAAGGTTTGAAACAAATGTGTCATCAACTAATGCTTCAATTAAATCCACATCAACAATTCCATCATCTGTATTGTGAGGTTGTTTGGCAATGTTGAAGATGTTCAGCTCCATAGTCATATTGCCGAAGGACAACTGCATATTTCCAGTCCTGCATTGAATGTGAGCATCCGCAGTTGCCAAGAAAGGTCGGCCTAGAATAATGGGGATGTGCTTCCTTGAATCCTGTATTGGTTGAGTGTCAATTACAATGAAGTCAACAGGAAAATAAAACTTGTCTATCTGGATAAGCACATCCTCCACAATACCATGAGGTATTTTCGTGGACCGATCTGCAAGCTGTAACACCACTGGAGTTGGGTGTAATTCTCCAAGTCCAAGTTTCACGAAAACAGAGTAAGGCAACAAATTTACACTAGCTCCTAAATCCAACAAAGCATTCTCAATTGTGTGGTTCCCTATGCTACATGAGATAGTTGGGGAACCTGGATCTTTGCATTTTAAAGGAATTTTATGTTGGAGTATATAACTAATGTTTTCTGTTAAAAATGCCTTCTTTTGAACATGCATGTTTCTCTTTTTAGTACACAGATCTTTAAGAAACTTGGCATAAGATGGAACTTGCTTTATAGCATCAAGTAAAGGGATGTTAATACTTACCTGTTTGAAGATTTCGAGAATCTCACCTGTGGATTTTCCCTTCTTCCCTTTAGCTAACCTCTGAGGAAATGGAGCTTTGGGAACATATTCTCGTGGGTTGGTTTCTTCTTTCTCCTCCGGTGATGAGTCCTCAACATTTACAGGTACAATTTGATTTTCTTTTGGCATCGGCATCTCCACTTTGTTGTCGACTTCTTTTCCTTTTCGCAAGGTCATGACGGCTTTGACCTCTCCATGCGGCTGTGGTGAACTGGTACTTGCTTCATGCACTCCTTTAGGGTTAGGCACTGGTTGACTTGGAAATTTACCTTTCTCAACAGTCATTGCCAAGGTCTGAACTGAAGAAGCAAGCTGTCCCACCATCTTTTCCAGACTTGAAACTGATTGAGCTTGTGAGTTGAAGCCCGCTCTCAATTCATTTCGTAGTCCATCAATGGTGCGGTTCTGTTGCTCAATCGTGGAGTGAGTAACATTCCTGAAATTCTGGAATGCATCCTCCCATGGTCTGGGTTGAGAGTAGTTCTGGTTCTGATTGAATGGTCTAAATGGGGGCTGAGAGGCTTGAGGATTTTGAATTGGTTACATTGGTGGAGCTGGAGCTGGAGCTGCTGGTCCATTTTGTTGGAATCCTTGAGACCATGAAAAATTAGGGTGGTCTCTCCATCCAGGGTTATATGTGTTGGAGTATGGGTTGTAATTTGATGGTTTTCTCATTACTCCTATGGCATTGGCTTGATCTGGATATGAGTCAAGGTCATGTGGCTCTGTGGATTTAGCAGTTGATAACGATGCTATTTGTCGAGCGAGACCTTCAACCATCTCTTTGACTTCTTTGATTCCTGAAGTTGACTCGCCAATTTGAACCTCATTTACTCCCTTAATCCTTCTGGTACTCCTGAGTGATCGACTCCGTTGTTGGGAATTATCTGCTTGTCGCTGGAAGAATTCCCAAATCTCTGATGCACTTTTTGACATTAGCTCTCCTCCACTTGTTGCCATTAGCCATTCTTGCACATTCGGTAATAATCCCTCCAAAAAGTATTGGCATTGATGCCAATTCTCGTACCCATGATGTGGACACTTCAAGAGTAGCCCATTGAATCGCTCCCATGTTTCGAAAAACTGCTCGTCATCTCTCTGGGTAAACTCCGAGATTTCCCTGCGAATAGCATTGGTTTTATGCACTGGGAAATATTTATTTAAAAATTTTGTAACCATTTGTTCCCATGATGAAATGCGATTAGCAGGCAATGTATTAAGCCATGAACGAGCTCTATCCTTTAAAGAAAATGGGAATAATCTAAGTTTTACATCATCGTCTGAAAAATTTTCATATTTAAATGTTTGACAAATAGCGTGAAAATCATTCAAATGATTGTATGGGTCCTCATTTTCTAAGCCATAGAACGTGGGGAGACAATTTAGCACACTAGGTTTTAGTTCAAAACTCCTAGCAGCTACATTTGGGTACCTTATACATGATGTGCTCAAATTAGCTAAAGGACTAAAGTAATCTTTAAATGGCCTCTCCTGTGCTTCTTGTAAATCCATTTTGTTTTTAATGTGCTTGTGTATGCGAAGTGTTTTCTCTAATTCAAGGTCTATAGGTTCAAGATTAGGTAATAATGACCTACGACCATGCATGCAAAATAAAATAAAATAAAAATAAAGATGGGAACAAAACAAATAAAATAAAGAAGAGGGAGAAATTACGATACTAACCTTATGGCGTTATTACAACCTTACTATAAAAATACACAACAAAAAATACGTGAAATAAATTAACTAAAAATAAATTAATAAGATAAATAAAAATTACAAAGAAGAAATAAAAAAAAATTAACTTGAAAATTAAATTACAAAATTTAAAGAAGAGAAAAAGAAAAGAAATACTAACTTTTAAATGTAGATTCACTTTTTTTTTTTAAATATAAGAAAACAATTAAATAAAAATATTCACAAAAATTAATTCTATGAATTAAAATTACTTACCTCCCCGGCAACGGCGCCAAAAACTTGTTGTGCAAATTTTATTGAACTCGCAAGCGCACGAATCTGTTGTAGTATAAATTAATGGTGACGAGTGTCGATCCCACGAGGAGGTGGATTTTAATTATATATAGAATTAATTTTGTAAATGGGTGGTTGGATTTATGGTGGAAATGATTTGAAATATGCTAAAACTTAAATTAAATTGGCGAGAATAAATTCTGGAATTGGAATTGAAATGACAGAAATAAATTGAAGAGAATTCTAGGGAAATAGCGTACTTGGGTATCTGGATCCGTATCAACATACATCATGGGCTAAATATTCCTTATTAATACCAATTAAATCATGAGGGGGGAATCCACACCTCATGAACCACGCTCTAATAAATATGGTGCTAAGGGCTTATCGTGCCAAATAATAATAATCTTATACTAGGGAGCCGGTGAAACCAGGGCGGTACTAGATAAGATTAGTATTATTTGTCAACGAAAAGTCAAAACATCCACAAAAACTAGAGGGGAAGAGAAAATAAATTTACCAAATTAAGCCCATGACACATGTTGAGACTTCACCTTCAACCCAAGCTTGAAAGAAAATTAGCCATTCATAGTTGAACTAGGAGCAAAATGGGAATTTATTAAAATACGTAGAAAATACAAGATAGAGAGAGAATTACAAAAAATGGATCCCAAAAATGGATTCAGAGGTGCCAAATTAGGGGGGGGAGGCCCCCTTTTTATAGATACATCGAGTAAATCATGGCCATCGGATTAAAAACAGTTTGGACGCTCAGGATTTTGCCACGTCATCAGTCAACAGTAAAGTCAACAGTACGCGTGAACAGTACGCGGTTCAGAAACTATTTGCACAGTAAATAATCCCCTGTGTTGCATGTACCGTACGCGCGTTTTTTGGTCCACTAATATGATGTGAATAGTACCGTACATGTGAACATTGCCATTTTTCCTTTTATGCTCCTCCTAAGGTTTTCGACCGTCCTGAGTTCAAAAATGATGTCCGTTTTGCCATTTGATCTCTCGTTTATTGTGAAATGACAATGATGCCCCTAAAATACATAAAATACTTAATTAAAATAAAATACACATAATTAAAGTACAAGAAACTTAAACACATAAAAGTAAGGGTTGTTAGTAATACTTGATATGTAAAATAACGATTTTCTCCTTTATAAATATGCATTTTCTAACACACAACAGTGTGCATGTGGATAGTGTGGTGTGTATTTGTGTAAATTGTGATTTGTGTGTGTATACGTGTGTGTATGGTGTGGTATCGGGTGTGTTTTTGTGTGAATACTAAATTGTGATTTGTGTGTACGAGTGTTAAGTGTTTTCCTTTTTTTTTTAAGCCACCGGATCGAGTTTTCGGATCAGATTAGGTTGGCAATATTGCATCTGATCAGATATAGCTTTCAATTCAATCCGATCCGAACTCGATTTTTTTCGAATCGGGTCAGGTCGGATCGAATCGGATATTTTGCCCACCCCTACCTCAATTTATTCACGTCATTGAAAAACACACAATATTCTTATTTATCACTGTTCTTATTTGTGCTCCATTAAACAATCCGTGCATTTTTCAATTGTCACAGACGATTGAGCGAGTGGTTAAAAGGAGTAAAATAAATGGACTAGTGATCAGACCTCTCTAGAGAAAGTGAAAGACAATTACGGCTAGGGGTGGGCAAAATCGGGTTTGGATCAACACGATCGAGTTTCGGATTGGTCGGGTTGGATAAAAATCAATCCGAACTTCATCCGAACTTATAACCCGATCCGATCCGGTCCGAATTTAATTCGGATCGGGTTGGGTTAAAAAGTCGGGTGGAGTTCGGATCGGATCGGATCGGATGCGGGTTAATTCGGGTTCGGATTAAATTCCAGTTATTCTAATGAATTCGGGTTAATTTGGGTCTGGTATAATCGGATCGGATTCGGGTTAATTCGGGTTCGGATTAAATTCGGGTTATTCGGATCAATTCGGGTTATAATTAATTAATTTGGCAATTTGGCAATTGGGGATCAAACGTAACTTTAATTGAGTTACTCAATTAATTATCTTTAATTAGAGGGAAGAGAGTGAAAGGGAGGAAAAAGAAATTGTATGACTTTTAATAAAATAACTTATAAATTTAAAAATTATGTACACATCTTAAAATATTATTTGTTAGTGGTTTCATATTAGATTATGAAGACCCAAAATATCACGCTAAAATTTCTCCTATCCAAAAGTTTTTCACAATAAAAAAATGAATTATTTTTTACAAATTTTAATCTTATCCTATGGTCATGTTTGTTCAAAACTCAAAGAAAACCTTAACGACTTGCTAATTTGCTATGTGGCACAATAATAAGTCTTAATGTCTTATAGTAAAACCCATTAAATCTAATATTAAAATATAATAAATCACAAAAAAAACCATGTACCAAATGGCATTATGGCAGAACTCAATCAGTGGACTGGACATTAATTTTGTCCTGGGGCCACACGTTGATACTTGATAAGAAAACATTTTTTTTCTATTTTTTTTATTCTTTTTGGCTTTTTGCCATGGGGACCTCTGGAGAAGTGGAGATACAGCCGTTTAAAAGAAACCAAAATTTGACATGTATAAAAAAATTTACAGAGACGGACAGAAGATTTGCATACACTTTCTCTACGCTTTATCTAATCCAAAAGACAAACACAGCAAACGTAAGGGATTGATTCATTTTCATTCTGGCAATAACAACATGAACATGCATGTCCTTTATAAAACAAGGACATTTCTCTTCCACTTTTGTCACCTTGCTAACTAAGACATTTCTCTCCCACCTTCCTTGTCCTCCCTCATTCATTCATCCATTCATTTCAACCAACAAAAAAAGAAAACTACTATAGAATTAAATTCAAATGATTCAAAATTAAAAATTAACACAAAGCATAAAATTAAAATTAACACAAAGTTTAAATTTAATAGTCTCCATCCAACGCGGAATGTCCAATTCTAAAATCTAAACATTAATCTTTAGAACACAAAATTAAACATAATTAAATAGTTTCCATTTTCCAAAGCACAAATGACAAAGTTCCAAAATCCAAAACACAACAAAGTTTAAATGTAAATCTAGATCAACTTCCTCCACGGCTCCACCGTTCCTCGCAAGCACTTTGACAACTTTTAACTTTAATTTCTTCTACTCCAAGTTGAAGAATTGAAGCATATATCCCCTAGGGAAAAATTGAAAAAATAATAGATAACCATTTAACTACTTTCTTTAAGCCGCATTACAAATAAAGGGACATTAAACACAAACACATATGCCCAATTCATGTGTGCACTTGATTAAATATAAGAAAAAAATTAAATCAATTGTGGCTTATTTCATGGCATTCATCATCAAGTAAATTTAATAATAATCCTAATTCCTAAGTAATACCATTCAAACAATTTCAATGTGTCTAAAATAAATGAAACAATTATAATATTACAATTTGAATTAAAACTATAACAACTATTGTCTATTATTAAAGTGAAAATTACAACCTAAACATATAATATGAAATTATAAATAATAATATATATTAAGAATTACCTTTCAAATATCCATAACACTCATATCAGCGCTCACTGTTTCCACCGTTGAAGCTTGTGATCTTACAAACTCTTTAAAATGTCAAAAAAAAAGAAAAGAAATTAGTAAGTAACTTAAGTACATGTAGATGCTATTTATAAAGTTATAATACGTCTTAACTTTATAAAGTATGAGAAAAATATTACCTTCTTGTAACTCTATATGGAATATCTGCTCTTTAATATCTTCTTCAAGGTTGTAGACATAATTAGCAAAAAGTTTAGCGTGTAACCAAATTTCGGTACATATCAATGCCTCAACCATACAAGGGGTCAAAGAACTCCTATATTCTTCAATGACGCGACGCCCTGTGCTAAAGGCAGATTCAGATGCCACTGTGGAAACAGGAACAACAAGGACATCCCTTGCAATTTTCTCTAATATCGGATACTTCGATCCATTAACCTTCCACCAAAGCAAAACATTGAGCTTAAGATTACTTGGATCTTCAACTGGGTCACTCAAATATCGTTCCACCTCAGATACTACTCTCTTGCCCTCATTCTGAACAAACACTTTCTGAGCATACCCAAAGAAAGGGCGAGAAACTCGGAAAATGTCATCACCATCACCACTAGGACCCTCCGACAAACCAACCTCAGTTGTAAAATAAGGAGAATAACTTGTACCACCATAGCAGCCGCTAGGAACACTCTCACTACACATTGATGGTGTGGAACTAGAGCACATTGCACTATATGCATCATAAAGTTCATTCAACAAATCTTTCACTGCTTTAGTCATTTCTTCAACTTTCCAACTATCATTGGCAAAAATGATCTCAAAAATATGTTTGGCAAAATTCATTTTAGCTCGTGGATCAAGAATAGAGGCAACAATTAACATTTTATTTATTTTCCCTAAAGACTCTCAATATTTATCAAAATTTTCCCTCATTTGATAAGTCATAGCCACCACCCAAGGATCTTTACTTCCCTCTAATGCAGTCAATGAGCTCTCAATTAAGCCAATGGTATCATAACAAAGATTAGAAGTCACACTCAAAGAAACAGAAAATAACAAAGTGGCATCATAAAATACCTTCAAAAACTTCACAATTCGCCCTGCACTCTCCCAATCCTCAGGTCCAGGCGGGTCCACCCTCTTAGCGTTATTTTCTTTTCGAGAAAGTATGCCTTATACGGTTTATCCACCTCTATCATTCTATCAAATGCTGCTTGAAACTTCAACGCAGTCATCAACATTAAATAGGTGGAATTCCACCTAGTAGGACAATCCAAAACAACCGTTCCATTTTGACATTTCACTTGTTGAGCACACTGTTTAAATGCCTGTAGCCTTGTGGTGGAGGATCTCACATACTTCACAGCATTCCGAATGGCGGCAACACTAGCATGCAATTCATTCAACCCCGAAACAACAATCAAGTTCAAAATATGTGCACAACAACGCACATGCATATACTGACCCGCCAATACAATTGCATCATCATTCCTCCAAGCAAGCAATTGCATAGTCACATAATTAACAACAACATCATTTGTACTTGCATTATCAACAGTTATTGCAAACAACCTCTCTATCCCCCAATCTTGTAAACAAGCTACAATCTTTTTACCGATCGTTTTCCCTCTATGATCTTCAATCACACTGAAACTAATAATTCTTTTGTTCAAACATCAATCACTATCAATAAAATGAGCTGTGATCACCATGTAACTCATGTTTTGAACAGAAGTCCATAAATCAGTGGTAAGAGACACTCGTTGTTTGTTGTTGCAAATCAAACTCTTCAACATTGTCTTTTCTTCCAAAAATAAATCCATAACATCCCTACCAATAGTTCTCCGAGATGGCATAACAAACTGTGGAATGGCTACACTACAGAAATGCCTGAACCCTTTGTTATCCACAAAACTAAGTGGCAACTCACCCATAAATTTAATAATAATCCTAATTCCTAAGTAATACCATTCCAACAATTTCAATGTGTCTAAAATAAATGAAACAATTATAATATTACAATTTGAATTAAAACTATAACAACTATTGTCTATTATTAAAGTGTAAATTACAACCTAAACATATAATATGAAATTATAAATAATAATATATATTAAGAATTATCTTTCAAATATCCATAACACTCATATCAGCGCTCACTGTTTTCACCGTTGAAGCTTGTGATCTTACAAACTCTTTAAAATGTCAAAAAAAAAAGAAAAGAAATTAGTAAGTAACTTAAGTACATGTAGATGCTATTTATAAAGTTATAATACATCTTAACTTTATAAAGTATGAGAAAAATATTACCTTCTTGTAGCTCCATATGGAATATCTGCTCTTTAATATCTTCTTCAAGGTTGTAGACATGATTAGCAAAAAGTTTAGCTTGTAACCAAGTTTCGGTACATATCAATGCCTCAACCATACAAGGGGTCAAAGAACTCCGATATTTGTCAATGACGCGACGCCCTGTGCTAAAGGCAGATTCAGATGCCACTGTGGAAACAGGAACAACAAAGATATCCCTTGCAATTTTCTCTAATATCGAATACTTCGATCCATTAACCTTCCACCAAAGCAAAACATTGAGCTTAAGATTGCTTGGATCTTCAACTGGGTCACTCAAATATCGTTCTACCTCAGATACTACTCTCTTGCCCTCATTCTGAACAAACACTTTCTGAGCATACCCAAAGAAAGGGCGAGAAACTCGGAAAATGTCATCACCATCACCACTAGGACCCTCCGGCAAACCAACCTCAGTTGTAAAATAAGGATAATAACTTGTACCACTATAACTGCCGCTAGGAACACTCTCACTACACATCGATGGTGTGGAACTAGAGCACATTGCACTATATGCATCATAAAGTTCATTCAACAAATCTTTCACTGCTTTGGTCATTTCTTCAACTTTCCAACTATCATTGGCAAAAATGATCTCAAAAATATGTTTTGCAAAATCCATTTTAGCTCGTGGATCAAGAATAGAGGCAACAATTAACATTTTATTTATTTTCCCTGAAGACTCCCAATATTTATCAAATTTTTCCCTCATTTGATAAGCCATAGCCACCACCCAAGGATCTTTACTTCCCTCTAATGCAATCAATGTGCTCTCAATTAAGCCAATTGTATCATAACAAAGATTAGAAGTACTTAACCACTTAATATTTACTTATTGGTTAATGGTTATCATGCAATTAATTAAATTGATTAATTATTTGTTGAAGTTGAAACTATTGAACAAATACACATATCATATGACATATATAATTATAATTTATATTGTAACATAATATTTAATTTTAATTTTTAATCTAACATTACTATTCATACAAAAAATCAATTATTAATTAATAATAGAAAATTAATGCCGGATTATTTTCATTTTATTGATAAAATTTAACAATATATAATTATATATAATTAACATACAAAGTTACAATTAACATTTCTCATATAACATATAACAAATAACAATTATAATTAATCATTAATGCATATATAATTATATAATATATACCATCTCTTAAATAACTTTAAAAGCCGGATTTGATTCGGGCTTCAAGCCTTCAAGTTCCAATTCCAAACTTCCAAATTTTCCAATTTCCAATTCCAAAACAGAGAGTGAAGAGAGTCGGAGACCTTTTGAGACTGGAGGCTGGAGCCGTGACTCGTGAGGCGTGACCGTGAATGGGTGTGGTGGCCGGATGTCAACACTCAATAGCTGTGACCCGTGGATGCCAATGGTGGAGACTTGAGTGGATCGGAGGCAGCTTGCCAGGTGGATCTTCAATCGGACTGAGTTATTGTGGAGTGGAGGATTCAAGGCGTGGATCCGGCGCTTGGTTACAGCAGATCTGTAGATCGGGTCACGATCTTCGCGAATCAGCTTCGGCTTCAGTTGGGGTCGTTCTCGGAAGTGGTTGTTGGCTGCGTGTGGTGGTCGGTTGAAGCTAGCTCCGTGAACTGTGCGTGTGTGTTTGCTGCGTGTGGTGAGCGACGAAGGCCGTGAGGCGTGAATGAGTGTGGGACTGTGGGTTGGCTGCTGCCTGCTTGTGCTTGACGCCTTGAGTGCTGGTTTCAGTGATTTGTGTGTGACAGTGAGGGTTTGTGAATTGTGATAGTGATACCGTGAGTGAGGGTTTGTGACTGTGAGTTGTTACTTGTTACTTTGCTTTGCTTGTGTTGTTTTCTTGGTGAATTACTGAATTGTTTTGTAACTTTTGTTGCGGTGAATAGTTTGGAGTGAATTCCTGAATTGTTTTGTTGCAGTGAATACTTTGTGAAATGTGAATTACTGAATTGAATTGTAAATTACTGTAAATCCGTGAGTCTATACTCTGTACTGTGATCTGTATTCTGTTTTTGTGAGAGTGTGAGTTACTGATTCAGTGCCTGTACTCGACTACTCATGTGAGATGTGAGTGTGTCATGTGTGTCTGTGTGATATTGTAAGTGTAAATCTATAATTTTTGCCCAAGTTTTTTTTTGTCTCAACCCAATCGGGTTTTCAGATTGGATCGGGTTTCACCCGATCCAATCATGATCCGATCGGGTTGAAACAATTTCATCCGATCGAGTTTTGTTGACTACCCGATCCGATCCGAACCCAAAATTTTTTGGATCGGGTCAGATCGGATCGGGTCGGATAGTTTGACCACCCCTAATTACGGCTGTAGCTTAAGAACGGTCAGCTGACTGGATGAGTGTTCTCCACTCGCGACAATGCACAGCAGTAGTGCACACTACACAACAACTTGGCAAGGAAGCAGAATAAAGAAACTTCTAAAAAGCATCGACCAATATATATAAATATTTGAAACAAAGCATCGACCAAATTAAACAATAAAGTTATATTATCGATAATTTGTTTGATTGGATACTGTTTAGCAATTATAATCCATTTGACCTCAATTAATTATTTTAAAAGACAAACCACGAAAGTAGTCGTAAACGACACTCGCTAGACGTATCAACACGTGCCGCACAAAAGAAGCGAGTAAATAAAAGACGCGCTTAAGAAACCTTTTTCATTTTTATTTTTTTGTCAATGGAAATTAAATGCTAACCCCAGTGTGGCCTCATGTCCAATCATGTGAACCGCTTCAAAATTCCACCAAGCTTATGTGACACGTCAGCTGAAGCCACGTAATCACCACTAAAAACCTGGTGGATCGCCACGTCAGACTCCAGGTAACGAGCGTAGAACGAGAGAGAGAAAGGGTTTGGGCAAGGACGGAGTTGTCATTTTCGAGCACCTACCGCCTTTTTATAAGGGTTGTGGATGGCGTTGTTGGGGTTTTCACGGAGCAAGGGAGAGAGAGAAGACAGTTCAGTAACCTAAAGAGAGCCTCTTCCTTTTCCCTTATTATTTTATTTCTATTTTCTCTTTCTTCTCTCTAAATATTTTAGTTTCTTATAATCTTCGAAGGAAAGTTTAAGAGAGAGAGAAAGGAGACAGTGTGTGTTTGTTTGTGAGCTCGTGTTGTTGTTGTACGAGTGGCCCTTTTTATTAATATTTAAAAATAATTTCAGACAGCGGTTTTCCGATAGCGGTTTCGAGGTAATAATGGTGGTTTTGGGTTTATTCATCCTTATCACGACGTATTACTTGTTTGATGAATGTGATTCTCTTTATTGATGTTTGTTTATCTCCCGTTATGGATCTGGCCTGCTAGGGTTTTAGTTTATGTTGTTGTTAGCGATTGTGGACTGTTTCGTCCGGATCTACTTTGTTTGGTACTTATTTGATGAATGACTTGTATTAGTATTATTGTCTTCGTTTTTACTCTACTGTTGCTACTTTTTGTGTGTTATGTACTTTTGCTGGAGATCGTTAGATCTTCTCCGTTTGTTTATTCTGAATTTTGATTGTATGTTTTCAATCTGTGGGTCAGTCTCTTGGTTCTGAGGCAAGTGCTTTAATTTTTTCTTCGGTTATTAATATATGACTGGGTATTTTTGAAACTCTTTACTTCAAATTTTTCTTATATATTTTATTGAGAATTCATTATTCAGTGTTGTGGTGAAGAAATGTTCATGTTTGTAATTTTTGTTTTAAAGCGTATAAATTAACTAATGTTGTTTCCATATATTTTTCCTTTCATGTTGCCTTTTGCCTAAGTGAGCGCACTTGTGATATACACTATTAATGTTTCAGTCCTATTTCCTGCAGTAGTTGGTACTACATCTCTTTTTCTCTTCTTTTACACTGTTGATGGCTAAGATATATTGCTTTTGTGACTATGAATGTTCATAGTTTTTGGTAGATGACTTAATTAGCTCAGTCTTTTTACATGCAATGAAATGTCAGGGTGCAGTTTCTGTCTTTGTTGCCTAATGTTTTCATGATCTTAATTTTTCTTTTTCATTGTTTTATTTGGTAATCTTTTGTGTTGGATTTTATGACTTCCTTGTGGTATTCTATCATAGTTGATTATTTTTTTGTTGCATCCAGGTATCATTATGGTGAGGAAGAAAAGAACTGAACAACCGTCTACTGGGGGTGAGAGCTCTGAATCCCAGGAAACTAGTGCAGGTGGTGGTCGTGGCTCTCAGCGCCCATCTGAAAGGAGTGCTCCACCTTCTCAGGGAGGAGGTGGAGGCGGAACAGGATACCAAGGTAGTGGAAGAGGCTGGGGTCCTCCGTCGCAGCAAGGAGGCCGTGGAGGTTATGGCGGTGGTCGTGGTCGCGGTGGACCGCAACAGCAACACTATGGTGGAACCTCTGAATATCAAGGCAGGGGAAGGGGAGGGCCACCCCAGCCTGGAGGTCGTGGTGGGTATGGTGGTGGTCGTGGTGGTGTTGGTATGGGTAGTGGTGGCCGCGGAGGACATTCTGGTGGCCCAACCAGATCTTCACAAATTCCCGAGCTACACCAAGCAACCCCAACTCCTTTTTCATCTGGGGTGATGACTCAGCCCACCCCATCTCAGGCAGGTTCATCATCCCATTCACCTGAACTGTCAGAAGTTTCTCAGCAGTTTCAGCAGTTATCTTTACCAGAAGAAGTTTCTTCGAGCCAAGTTATTCAACCTGCGCCACCCTCGAGTAAATCTGTGAGGTTCCCACTTAGGCCTGGCAGGGGTAGTACTGGGACAAGGTGTATTGTCAAGGCTAACCACTTCTTCGCCGAGTTACCTGATAAAGATTTACACCAGTATGATGTGAGTTCTCTATTTTTGTTTCTATCTTTCCATCTTCTTTATATCTAGTACACTAGGTTAATAATTGAAGGTGTTAATGCAATATTAGGTTACCATAACACCTGAGGTCACTTCTCGTGGTGTCAACCGGGCTGTGATGGAGCAGCTGGTGAAACTATACAGAGAATCCCATCTTGGAAAGCGTCTTCCTGCTTATGATGGAAGGAAGAGTCTGTATACTGCTGGGCCTCTTCCCTTTTTATCAAAGGAGTTCAGAATCACTCTCCTTGATGATGATGATGGACAAGGTGGCCAAAGGTTTGTATTTTGTCAGATTTTCTATTAACACTGAATTTTCCTTGCTTCCATTCGCACATTATTGCAGTTATCTTCTTTTTGATGCAGGAGGGAGAGAGAATTCAAAGTTGTGATAAAGTTGGCTGCTCGTGCTGACCTACATCATTTAGGACTCTTTTTGCAGGGGAGGCAAGCTGATGCCCCTCAGGAAGCCCTGCAGGTTCTCGACATTGTTCTGCGCGAATTACCTACAACTCGGTAGTGATATTTTTTTCCCCCTCTTGTAGTAGCACGTGCGATCACGTGCACTTTTTTTTTTTTAATTTTTTTTAATTTTTTTTAAAATGATATTGAGAGATTGTTGGTTGATAGGTACTGTCCTGTGGGTCGTTCATTCTATTCTCCTGATCTGGGGAGAAGGCAACCACTGGGGGAGGGATTGGAAAGTTGGCGTGGTTTCTACCAAAGTATTCGTCCAACTCAGATGGGCCTGTCCCTAAATATTGGTATAAAACTTTTGGTTCATCTATTTTGGTGTGGATACCTGTTTGGCATATTTGTAATATGTTTTCCTCCATTTCCAGCTATTATTTTTTATCACAGTTGCAGAAGCCGGGACGTTCCTGACTACACACCTTCTATTGTTCTAATTATCGATTATTTTATAGTTTTTGGCTTGCATCTCTTTAAGTTTCTAGTTCATGCTGCTTATACTCCATCTTTTTTCCTCACTGTGTAAAATATGTATTATGCAGATATGTCCTCTACTGCCTTTATTGAGCCTTTGCCAGTGATTGATTTCGTACAGCAGTTGCTGAACCGAGATGTTTCCTCAAGACCATTATCTGATGCTGATCGTGTTAAGGTCAGACTTTCCTTGTTTTCTATCCCCAACAATTTGTAGTCGATCAAATTTGTTTTCTTTTGCTTTTGGAATTCAGTTTTTTTTTTCTTGGGTTTATGGAAGTTTATTTGTTCCAAAATCAACTTAATTCATTTGCAGTTTTGGTATACTAATAGTTCTTTGATTAATCAGAATCGCTTTAGTATCTATAATTTATTTGTTATGAGATGTGAGCTGGTTGCTTTATTTATGTCAACAGATCAAGAAGGCTCTCAGAGGAGTTAGGGTTGAAGTTACGCATCGAGGAAATATGCGTAGGAAGTATCGTATATCTGGCTTGACATCGCAAACAACAGGAGAGCTCACGTGAGTAATATAATCTCTTTACAATTTGTTGAGTGTGTTTTTAAATTGTTTGTTGTCTTGGTCATATGAAAACACAGTTTGAAACTTTCTTTTCTAACATGATTTGTTTGTTGTAGTTTTCCGGTTGATGAAAGTGGTACCCTGAAATCTGTTGTTGAATACTTCTACGAAACCTATGGTTTTGTTATTCAACATACTCAGTGGCCCTGCCTACAAGTGGGAAATCAGCAGAGACCAAATTATTTGCCTATGGAGGTAAACTTGTAACTGTATCCTCGACTTCTATGAAGCATGTATCTGCATGCTAATTGATTGCTTTCTGGAAAATGTAGGTTTGCAAGATTGTTGAGGGTCAGAGGTACTCCAAGAGATTAAATGAGAGGCAGATTACTGCTTTGCTGAAGGTGACCTGTCAACGTCCTCATGAAAGGGAGCGTGATATCATGCAGGTCAGCTACGGTAGTAAATTGCTGGTGTTTGCCTTTAGCATGTATTTATTGACTTTGTTAATAACCTGATGACATCTACCTACTTAATCTCACGGAAGCATTGTATAATGGGTTTTTGTAGACTGTTCACCATAATGCTTATCACGAGGATCCTTATGCTAGGGAATTTGGAATTAAAATTAGTGAGAAGCTTGCATCAGTTGAAGCTCGCATCCTGCCTGCCCCTTGGGTATATTGTCTTTTACATAATTTAATTTTTTTTGTATGCCTTATAAATTTTAGCTTTGAAATTGTGGTTGTTACTGCTCGACTCTTATCTTCTTTTTATGTAGCTTAAATATCATGATACCGGTAAAGAAAAGGATTGTCTGCCTCAGGTTGGGCAGTGGAACATGATGAACAAGGTATCTATGTTGCTATGAAATCATTATTTCTTCCCAATTTCCTTACACTGGATTAAAATTATCTGGGAAATGTTTGTTGTGCATTATTTGAGACTTCAACAAATATACAAACAACAATCCTGATCTCAGTAAAATCTAATGTTGATTAGATTACCTAATGTAGTTATATTTGTTAGATGAATTCTGCACACATGCATGATAGTTTATTTACAAAGTGTGCAGGTATTAATCACTTTGTAGTGATTTAAAACCTTTTCTGGACAAATTATAATCGTTTTGGTTGAAGAAAATGGTTTTAAGATGGAAATTGTATGAAATATTGGATCTGCATGCACTTTTTTCCATCACATCTTTTTCCTGATTAATCTATGTTTCTTTGCAGAAAATGGTTAATGGAGGAACAGTGAACCACTGGATATGCATCAACTTTTCTCGGCATGTCCAAGACAGTGTAGCTCGTGGGTTTTGTTTTGAGCTTGCTCAAATGTGTTACATTTCTGGCATGGTGTGGAACTTGCTGCCATATGTTCTTTTTGGTTTTTGACTAATTTATTTTGAAAGGGTAAAAGATTGAAAAAATTTATATAATTTCAGAGATGTCTTGACCTTAGATCTGGATGTATGCAGGCGTTTAATCCTGAACCTGTAATTCCTCCGATTAGTGCTCGTCCTGAGCACGTGGAGAAGGTCTTGAAAACTCGGTACCATGATGCAATGACCAAATTGGGTCAGGGGAAGGAGCTTGACCTGCTTATTGTCATTCTCCCTGATAATAATGGCTCTCTTTATGGTATGCCACTAAAATTATTTTCACTTTTCCCTTTGCTGCCTTGGTTCTTTTCTATTAATCCGGATTTGTTTCCACGAATCTTGTATCAATTTCATTTTTCCTTCACTCTTTTTGGCTTATTTTAGCGCTACCATTCTTTAATCTAAAACTTAATTATGTTGCAGGTGATCTTAAGCGGATTTGTGAGACAGACCTTGGGCTTGTCTCCCAGTGCTGTTTGACTAAGCATGTTTTCAAAATGAGCAAGCAATACATGGCCAATGTGGCTTTGAAGATAAATGTGAAGGTTGGAGGGAGGAACACTGTGCTTGTTGATGCAATATCAAGGCGTATACCTCTAGTCAGTGACAGACCCACTATCATTTTTGGTGCTGATGTCACCCATCCTCACCCTGGAGAGGATTCAAGCCCGTCTATTGCCGCTGTATCTCTTCAAATCCATCTCTACATAGTTTCTGAATGCTTTTTTTCTTTCCTTGCATTTTCCTGAATTAGGTTGTTAATATTTCAATCCTTGTTAATTGAGAGCCTTTTTTGAATGTAAAACAAAGGTCGTAGCTTCTCAGGATTGGCCAGAGGTCACAAAGTATGCTGGATTGGTTTGTGCTCAAGCTCATAGGCAGGAGCTCATTCAAGACTTGTTCAAGACATGGCAGGATCCTGTAAGAGGAGCAGTGTCTGGTGGGATGATCAAGTATGATTGATCTATCTTTTATTACTTATTTCCTCTTGTGTGCACACACTGAAACTTCATTGTCATCTACATCGTCACCTTGGCTTTTATACCTGTTGGTGTGGAGCAGCATTTGGAAACCGATGTTTGTGGTGCTAACTGTTCTTAAACTTTGTGGGTAGTAGTATAACACTTCCTTCTTTTTTCCCTTTGGGGGATGCAGGGAACTCCTTATATCTTTCCGTAGAGCTACTGGACAAAAGCCTCAGCGCATAATCTTTTACAGGCATTGTCATAATCTCTGATATTGTCCAGCATGTCAATGCTCATTCTTGCTGTTACTTATTTAATGTTTTATCTGCAGGGATGGTGTCAGTGAAGGACAGTTCTATCAAGTATTATTGTATGAACTTGATGCTATCCGTAAGGTAAAGTTTTTTTGCCGGTCAATTTTCTAATATGTTTCTTCCAAGTTTGCTCAAGATTGTATTGAAATTGGTTTAAATTCTGAAGTTCATACACCCACTTATTAATTCTCTCTGATTTAACTTAATTCCAGGCATGCGCCTCCTTGGAACCAAACTATCAGCCTCCTGTGACTTTTGTTGTGGTTCAGAAGCGTCACCACACTAGGTTGTTTGCCAACAACCATCATGATCGCAATGCAGTTGACAGGAGTGGAAATATATTGCCTGGTAACTGATTTGGCTTGACAGTTTCATGATTTTGTGGTTATAGTACGATTGCTGAGATTTCAGATGGGGTGTGAAACTGTGTAATAAATTCTGCAGGTACTGTTGTGGATTCAAAAATTTGTCACCCAACTGAGTTTGACTTTTACCTCTGTAGCCATGCTGGAATACAGGTTAGTTATTTTTTAAGGTTCTGTTTTTGAGGTAGTGAGATTGCATTTCTAATATTCCCAATATGACAACAGGGTACAAGCCGTCCTGCCCATTACCATGTTCTATGGGACGAGAACAAGTTTACAGCTGATGGACTACAGTCCCTCACAAACAACCTCTGCTACACGTAAGTTGATTGATACCTCAATATGTTAAAAGTCCCTCATTGAATTGTAATAATCTGCTGGTTGTCATGGTTTCCTAGGTTTTTAGGTTGAAAATTTATCACCTTATTGGTTTTTAGCCTAAGATTGTGACATTGAGTCGCTGCTATGCTGTATTATTGCAGATATGCTAGGTGCACTCGTTCTGTTTCCATTGGTAAGCTCTCTCTCTTGCCCGCATTCTCGTATTCGAGGGCATGCACACAAATGCAGATGCACAATCTTGCTTTTTCTTTTTCCCAATTAGTTTTTATGCAATGTTGTGTGAGGTTTCTGTTGTATGTTGCAGTTCCCCCAGCATACTATGCCCACCTTGCAGCATTCCGAGCTCGTTTCTATATGGAGCCAGAGACATCAGACAGTGGTTCAATGACCAGTGGAACTATTGGACGTGGAGGCATGGGTGGAGGGGTCGGTGCAAGGAGCACACGTGGACCTGGAGTTGGTGCTGCTGTCAGACCCCTTCCTGCCCTGAAGGAGAATGTCAAGCGGGTTATGTTTTACTGTTAGGGTTGCCTTTCCATGAGATAAGAATTCGACATTTGCCCTGAGCTAAGGATGTCAGGATTTAGATCTATTTTGAGAACTCCATAGATGGTTTGCCTTACAGTGTATTGCATGCGATACTTGTCTGTAATGGATGCCAGTGATATTTTAATTGTGCAATTGTGACCTGAATTTTGTGCCGTGCTGCTTGGACTGGACCTTACTAAACAGGTTGCAATCAAAAGATGAATGGAAGGCTTGGATCCATGGGGCTGATCATGGTTAACTTTTGTTCTTGTAAAATTGGAGCATGCTTCTACAATGGTGTTTGTTGGGATTCCCGTATTCCATCAAACATCTGATTATTGATATGAATGTTCTCTTTGTGCTTTTACACTATTGCATTACACTGTTAATTGTATTGCATTAAGGTATATTGTACTAAGTTATAATTTAATGAAATAATATTATTTTATATTAATGTTAAAATTAAATTAATATTATTTAAATTTATAAAATTTTGAGAATTTTATTATCAATGTTTGAAATTAAGTAGTAAATAATTATTATATATATATATATTATTTTTATAATATAAAAATGATTTAATAATAATATTTTATTATAATTTATGTATATATATTAGTCTCTCGGTTAGTTTATTTATTTATTTATTTTTGTATTCATTAAAATTTTATTATTTTGTGATTTTCTTATGGTGTGTACGAATTTTTAATTCTATCATTCTAAAATAATTTTTGAACTAATCTCGTATGTTTTAATTATTTATTTATGTTGTGATATTATTTAGAGGTTATTTAATTGCATTATTAAAATTGATCTTTATTTCACCGGTTATATATTTGGGAAATGTTGCAAGCTTAAATCTTTATGAAAAGTAATGATTTTTTTAACATTTATATTAAAAAAAATAATGTTAAATTTCTAAAATTTAAGAATTTTGTATTTAGTATTTTTCTAAATACTAATATATGTTATTTTCTAAATATATGATTTAAATTAATCACCAAAGAAATTAATATAGTACAGTGCGGCATCAGATATAGTATAATTAAAAATTAATATAGTACAATGTAGCATCATATATTGTGCAAAATTATCTATATATATCTATATAAAGCTAGGACTTGAGAAGGTGATGTGGCATCACCATTTTGCTTCTTTGTATATTCTCTATTATTTAATAAATAGAGATTTTTTTTTTAGATTTGGCTTTTCATCTTCTCATAATTAATTTGATTGTACTTAACTCATTTAATAAATAGTAACTTTATTAATATATATCATTCCTCATCTTTTTATATTTTCTATTATCTAAAATATCTAAAATATTGGTGGATATTCTTTGTAATTTTTTTCTCTTTCTATTTAAATTCAACAATATGTAATCATTAATAATATTAATTATAAGTCTTTTGAAATATTTATTTATTTTATTATGCTAGCAATTAAACTTTAGTGGCATAAAATACATGAATTAATATATATATATAAAGTTGAGACTACAAGAGGTGATGTAGCATAACAATTTCTCATCATTTCATATTCTTTATTATTTAATAAATTGGTTGAAATTAAAAAATAATTACATTATAAAATATTAAAATAGAAAATAATTATTATATTATAAATGATTACATGTCGTTTCCTCTTTCTATTTAAATTCAACAATATATAACCATTAATAATAATTAATTATAAGTCTTGAAATATTCATTTATTTTATTATGCCAACAATTAAATTTAGTGGCTTAAAATACATTAATTAATTAATATAGGAAGGAATGTTCCTTCATCTTCCCTCAACAATGTCATTAGAGCCTAATTTTAATGTCATAATCTGATATTTAATTATTCAATATTTTGTTTAGTGCCTTTTGGCCTCTTCAAACTCCATAAATATTAAATATTTAAGATTTATGGCATCATTATTTCTCATCTTTTTGTATTCTCTATTATCTAATTTATTGGTTGAGATTAAAAAATAATTACATTACAAAATATTAAAAATATATATATAAAGTTGGGACTAGAGGAGGTGATGTGACATCACTATTTCTCATCTTCTTGTATTCTCTATTATCTAATAAATTGGTTGATATTAAAAAAATAATTACATTATAAAATATTAAAAATAAAAATAATTATTAGATTATAAAAGACTCATGTGTCTTCCTCTTACTATTTAAATTCAATAATATGTAACCATTAATAATAATGAATTATAAATCTTGAAACATTTGTTTATTTTATTATGCCAACAATTAAATTTTAGTGACTTAAATATATCAATTAATTAATATAGGAATGAATGTTCCTTCATCTTCCCTCAATAATGCCATTAGGGTTTAATTTTAATGTCATAATCTCATATTTAATTATGCAACATTTCGTTTAGTACATTTTGACTTCTTCAAACTCTATAAATATTAAATAGTTAAGATTTGTGGCATTATTATTTCTCATCTTTTTATATTATCTATTATCTAATATATTGGTTGAAATTAAAAAATAATTACATTACAAAATATTAAAAATATAAAATAATTAATAAATTACAAAAGATTACATGTCTCTTCCTCTTTCTATTTAAATTCAACAATATATAACCATTAATAATAAATTAATTATAAGTTTTGAAACATTCATTTATTTTATTAAGTCAACAAATAAACTTTAGTGGTTTAAAATACATCAACTAATTAATATAGGAAGGAATGTTCCTTCCTCTTCCCTCACCAATGCCCTATGACATAATTTTAATGTCATAATCCTATATTTAATTATGCAACATTTTATTTAGTATCTTTTGGCTTCTTCAAGTTCTATAAATATTAAGCATTTAAGATTTGTTATGTTTGAGTTTTTTTTATTATTTAACCAACATTCTCTTTAGAAATATTTTTGTGTTTTTATTTTTTGACTTATTTAAATTTTTAGTATTGTATGCTTCATGGAGTACTATTTTCTTCATGAGTTAAACAATGATAAAGATAGTTGGATAATAAGGGTTAGATTTTGTAAGATGTGAGAGTATGTTAATACTAAGAAAAATGGAGAGTTGATTAGTGTGAACATAATTTTTATTGATGAAAAAGTTGTGTACACTTAACTATACACATTAATATATATTTTAATGTTAACAAAAAAATAATTAACTTTCATAAATAACATTAGTTTTATAAGACTGCGTCATCTTTAAAAAAATAATTCATATTTTTTATTAGTTTCATCAATTGCAAAGTAATAAAAAAATAATACTAATTTTTTTTTAAAGCCGCACGAAGTGCGGTTCTATTTCCTAGTTATAAAATAATACTAATGCAATACAGTATAATAGAATATATCTATATTAAAATAATGCAATATTTTACCGGGAAATTATCAGCTATATACTCTTAAATGACACTCGTATCAAACGTGTGTGAATACTTTTCAAGTGTATCACTTGTATACCCTAAGTTGACAAAACACTTTTGCCTTCCACCAATCCGTTAACTGTCGTTTGCAAGCACTGACATCATAAGGGTAATCTAGTCTTTTAAGATAGACGAAACTTTAATTAAATAAAACGACATGTCATCCCATTTAGCTAGTAACAAAATGACATGTCATATGATATATATTGATAAAAATGACATGTCATCCCATTTATTAGATAATTGTTAATAATTGATAAAAAAAAAACTATTTTACAACCGAATCTACTCCTAAAAAATTTTACCTAAATTTTGAAGATCTACTCCTCCAAGGTCCAACTGGATTTTTTTATGGTATAATATGTATAATTGTAAATAATATGTTAATATTTTTTATGGTATAATATGATTTTTTATGGATAATTATTAATAATATGCACCATTAATAATTCATTTTTTAATTAAAATAATGTATTGTTAATAAAAAAATAAAAAAAATTGTGTATTGAAAATTTACATTAATTTTTAGGGTAAATTTATCTTTTTACCTCATTTTGAGTTTCAAGGGCGAAATAGTCAATTTGCCACAATTCTGTTAACTTTCTAACAAAAGTTAATGGATTGGTGGACGGTAGAAGTGTTTTGTCAACTTAGGGTATACTAGTAATACACTTGAAAAGTGTTCACACGTTTGATACGAGTGTCATTTAAGGGTATATGACTGATAATTTTCGAATAATATAATACAATGTACCAATAGCACCCTCAGTATCTTACATACATCAAGAGTTTTAAGAATGTGATTTTCTGTGACACAAGATTGAGTATGTGCCAATAGAACCCTCAGTATCTTACAGACATCAAGAGTTTTAAGAATGTGATTTTTGGTGAGACAAGATTGAGTATTTTTCACCAAGAGTCTTAATTCAATCATATGATCTTGTTTATCCTCTCTAGTTACCATATGGGCAATGTTGGATGGAATCTAAGCAACCTTAATTTACTATATAAACCATCGAGACTAGAGATGGTAAAAAGTCCCTGTGAGTATGGAGCTCGTAGGGGCTCGTTATGTTAGGGGCAAGTATTGGATTTAATTATATTTCTATTTTACAAAAATGATCGGGTACAATATAATTTTTTATACCCAGTAATTGGGCAGTTTGGATATGGGTATAAAATACTGACACTCATATCCATTCACTAAATTCATTTGACTATTGATGATTTATTTTTAAAAAAAATTTAAAAGCTAAAATTAACAGCTAAATCAGATAAATATTAAAGTAAAAAATTGAAAACCTAAAGTATAAACATTAGCACTTGGCATCTTAGTAATGAAAAAAGACCATTTAACATGATATTATGGCAGACGTTTATCGAAATTTTAGTCATTTAAATAATTAGGCATTTATTAGACTATTTAAAATCTTGTCCTAACAAGAAATAAATGATAATATGAAAATTGTTTGAATTAGGGTTAGTTGAAATAGGTGAAGAATGGACAAGGAAATTCCAAAGCGTAGACTTTTGATTTTGATCCAAATATTTAGTAATACATTGATTAAAATTGAACTACAACCATCAAATTATAATTAATATTTACCTAAAATTGAAACTATTTTTTAAAAGTATTTTAGAATAAAATGTTGCATGTTCATCTAAAGCTAAATAGTTGAGATATCATTTTTCTTTTTTTAGAAAATAAAAGGGGATATAGGGGATAGGGGAAGGGATGAATATCTGCTAATTTTTATTGGGGAATCCCTAATATGTGCTCATTCAAGCCCACATTAGGTAAGGATTGGTAATGGGGATGTCCCCCACCAAAAGATGTACGGAGTACATATATTAGCATTTTCGCACAATACCCAGCCTGTTGCCATCCTTAATCGAGACAGAGCTCAGATAATCTTGAAAAAGAACTAATCGAATCAAGATTAAGGGCAGTGAAAAAAAATCAAAATGATCAGTAAAATGATCGATCCCTAGAAAGAATTAGGATTTTATCTTAGTTGGTCGCTTTGGGCCACCACACTGTACGTGTGTGTATATAAATACAAAAAAAATAAAAATACAAATATACATGCATGCATACATATATACATACGTACATATATATACATGTACATATATATACATATACATATGTATAATTCATTAACAAAGACAAAAAATCTAATAATACATCACCACATGGGTACCAATACAAGACCACATCGGGCTTAAATACAACACAATCTTTAGGATAATGTCTAATGTTCAAGCCCTGGTTAGTACAAAGGCAAACCACATCATACTTCACTCACTACGAAATTTCAAAACCGAAGAAAGAACAACGAGCGCACAGAATAAAATGCAACGAGGTATTAAAGGATTTTACAGAACTAACCTAATCTATTCCAACCTGTTATTGTAGATAAAGTCATATTTCTGTCGGAAAGAAACCAAACATAGTGCCCGTGAATAAACATAAAAGTCTAACAAAAACACAATAAAATATATATAAAAAAAAACATAAAAAACCACTGCTATAAAAAAATTCCCCAGAAAAAACCTCTTGATAATAAGCCCTCGCACCTGAATGCGCCACCATTAGGCCACTTACTGACTCCAATATAGGCATGAACGGACCCAATTCAGGCCTCGGAGAGGCTGAAGCTCTTTCTGGGCTATTAACTTTTCTTTTAAATATATCCCAAACCCCTTATGAAAAAGTTAAATAAAATAATTTGGATATATTTTTGGTATGTTTAAAGACTTGTAGTACAATGATAAGAGTAGAAACTACTTTAAAAAATGATATTTTCATGCATTTAAAATAAATAATTTAACTCTTAAGTTAAATAAAATTTTTTAAACTAAGCCCCCCTAATTTAAAAAAAATGATATTTTTATACATTTAAAATAAATAATTTAACTCTTAAGTTAAATAAAATTTTTTAAAATAAGCCCCCCTAATTTTAACTTCTGGATATATAGGCATATCCTCTTGATCGGAATACTGACACGTTCTGAATCCAAACACTGAAACAACACCATCTACAGCCACCGGAAGAACCTTGAGAGGATCAGAAAAGCACAACCAACAACACCCACAAAAACAAAACACAACACCCAACATCCAAATTCGCCGCCGCTACAATTCTGTCTCCACATTCCACAAACAACAATACATCAACAGAATCAAAGAAACAACAAACAACTAAACAAGCAATCTACGTCCAAAATGTATGTATTTACTTACACTGATATGAGATTTTTTTTATGTTATTTTTTTTTTCCAAAGAAACAACAAACAAACAATATACGTCCATAATGTATGTATTTACTTACAGTGATATATGAATTTTTTGTGTTATTTTTTTTCTTTATTGGTTGGTTTCATTAAATTCACGTGCGTTAAAGTAATGGTCCATCTCATAGGATAATAATCAAAATTCTCACGTGAGCCGTCAGGAAAAATAAACTAATGATAATAATAATAATAATAAGAAGTCACATCTCAAATGTTCCTTAAATTCTTTCCCTCCGCTTTCAAAAAATATTTAGTTAAAAAGGGCAAACTCCCAATCAGAAAATTCCTTTCTTGCTTTCAATCTTTCTTTCCCCATATTTGGCACCAAAGAATGTTCTTTCTCCTCTAATCTCATTGTTTTAGCCATTGTACTCAACTTTTGTCCCATCTGTTTCTCTATATAAGCACATTAAACAACAATAACAAGCACATAAAAACAAACAGCTAGCGTTCTCAGTTCAAAATCTCTCTTTCTGCAATTATCATTTTTTTATCATCATTATTATTATTATTATTCTTGCAACAATGTCTTCGTCTCCATCACTGAAGCGATCAGATACAATTGCTGATACCATGCCTGATGCCTTGAGGCAAAGCCGGTACTATATGAAAAAATGTTTTTCAAGGTACGTACGTACTTTCCAAATTGTTAGATCACATGCTTGTTATTTCATCGACTCAGTTTAACTTTATAATTATTTTTTTCTTGGAAAAAAAAAAGGTTCGTTGCAAAGGGAAAGAGATTGATGAAACGCCATCATTTGATGGATGAAGTTGAAAAATCAATAGAAGACAAAATTGAGAGAGGCAAGGTGTTAGAGGGCTTACTCGGTTATATCCTTAGCTCCACTCAGGTATTTACACGTAATTTTATCTAATTAGGATTCAGTCCTAAGCTTAATTTTTGCTAACGAAAGAATCAGTAATCAAAATTTATTTTATGTTTTTATTTTTTATTTTTCTTACCTAATAACTATTGATTTAGTATTTAATAAAAACTCAGCTCAAGATTGAATTCTTATCCAATTTTATCTCTTCATATAGTATGTTTATTTAAATCATGCATGTAACATTTTCTCTAAAAATTTGTAGGAGGCAGCGGTTGTTCCACCTAATGTTGCATTCGCTGTGAGACCGAATCCAGGTTCCTGGGAGTATGTTAAGGTGAATTCTGAAGATCTAACAGTTGACGGCATCAATGTTTTGGAATACTTGAAGTTCAAAGAGACAATTTTCGACCAAGACTGGTACGTATATAAATATAATTGTAAACATATTATGTAACAAATAAATATCAGTCCCCATTTTTTTTTTCTTTTTTTCGCTTGAAAAATGCAGGGCAAAAGACGAAAATGCATTGGAGTTAGATTTTGGAGCAATGGATTTTTCTAGTCCTCTCTTGACTCTGTCATCTTCAATTGGAAATGGAGTCAATTACGTCTCAAAGTTCATGTCCACAAGGCTTAGTGCCAACTCTGAGAAAGCAAAGCAATTCCTGGACTATCTACTAGCTCTTAATCACAGAGGAGAGGTAACAGCACTAATAAGTTTTCAATAAAATATAAAAATTAAGAAACCAAAGGCTAAGTCAATATGCAGAAACTGATGGGATCTTGTATTTTCTGACATGCAGCAACTGATGATCAGTGATACGCTGGATACAGTTGATAAGCTTCAGGCAGCCCTTATTGTAGCTGAAGTTTCCATCTCCGATTTACCAAAAGACACGCCATATCAGGAATTTCAGCAGAGGTCTCGCTGTTCTTTCAACGTTATACTTCTGTAAGTGGGAAACCGTTTGCTGACTGCTTTCTCATTGTTATCCGTTTTCAGGTTCAAAGAATGGGGCTTTGAGAAAGGATGGGGGAATACTGCAGAAAGAGTTAGAGAGACAATGAGGCTGTTCTCAGAGGTGCTCCAGGCGCCAGATGCAGCGAAATTGCAAGTGCTTTTTAGCAGGCTTCCCAACATGTTCAACGTTGTAATCTTCTCTCCCCACGGCTACTTTGGGCAGGCAGATGTTCTCGGATTGCCAGATACAGGAGGCCAGGTACAAAACTGCATATTTCAAAACACATTATCATAGTCGTTCATGAAAATTTTGTGGAATGACATCCTGGACTGATATCTTTCTATATGCTGAAATAATGTAAACAGGTGGTTTACATTCTTGATCAAGTAAGAGCTTTAGAGGAAGAATTGCTCCTCAGGATCAAGCAGCAAGGACTTAGTGTGAAGCCTCAGATTCTAGTGGTCAGCAAAACTCTACAACAATCATTCAATCCGAAGATGATATACAAAAAAATAAGCATTACACCAAAAACTAATGCATTTTCACTTACTCTTTAGTTTTACATATGTGCAGGTAACACGTCTAATTCCAAACTCAAAAGGAACAAAGTGCAACCAGGAATTGGAGCCTATTTATGATACCAAGCACTCTCACATTCTCAGGATCCCATTTAAGACAGAGCAAGCAATTCTCCCACAATGGGTTTCCCGTTTCGATATCTACCCTTACCTTGGCAGATTTGCACAGGCATATTCCTCACTCGCCTCAAATATTCATCTTCTTCTGCTTATTTTTCCCCTCAATACTTCATACTTACTTTGAAATCTCTGTTTTATCAAATCAGGATGCCACGGCTAAGATCCTTGACCTCATGGAAGGCAAACCAGACCTTATAATTGGGAACTACAGTGATGGAAACTTGGTGGCATCTCTAATGGCTTCAAAACTTGGAATAACGCAGGTCAAAACCGTTATCTCTGACAGTTTCAACAACATTCTGAAAATCACTCACATTCAATTGTATGACATATATTCATCTTTTGCTTCCACAAAATCCAGGCAACTATTGCACATGCTTTAGAAAAATCAAAATATGAAGATTCAGATGCCAAATGGAAGGAATTAGATCCAAAGTACCATTTTTCATGTCAATTCACAGCTGACTTAATTGCAATGAATCAAACTGATTTTATCATAACTAGCACATACCAAGAAATTGCTGGAAGGTTAGTCTGCTACATAACCTCATATACCCCAGAACGGATCAGTAATTGCTTGAAATATTAACTGGTTTTTTCTTTTCTCAGTAAGGATAGGCCAGGACAGTATGAAAGCCATACTGCCTTCACAATGCCAGGACTTTGTCGGGTTGTTTCAGGCATCAATGTCTTTGATCCAAAGTTCAACATAGCTGCCCCTGGGGCTGATCAATCTGTCTACTTTCCCTACACTGAGAAACAAAGACGGCTAACCTCATTTCATCCTGACATTGAGGAACTACTCTACAGCAAAGAGGATAACAGTGAGCACATGTAAGTCTCCCAGTTTGTTTCATCTCATGCATAACACTAATAATACCAGAAAAGAAGCTTAAGATGCTTACTGTTGAAACTAACAATGTCTGGGACAGTGGATATCTGGCAGACAGGAAGAAACCAATAATCTTCTCAATGGCAAGACTTGATACTGTGAAAAACATTACAGGACTGACCGAATGGTATGGAAAAAACAAGAGGTTGAGAAATATGGTGAATCTTGTTGTGGTGGCCGGATTCTTTGATCCATCAAAATCGCATGACAGAGAAGAAATTGCAGAGATCAAGAAGATGCATACTTTGATTGAGAAATACCAACTTCAGGGCCAGTTTAGGTGGATTGCGGCTCAAACTGATAGATATCGAAACGGAGAGCTTTATCGCTGTATTGCAGATACAAAAGGAGCTTTCGTGCAGCCTGCACTATACGAGGCTTTTGGTCTGACAGTCATAGAGGCAATGAACTGCGGCTTACCCACTTTTGCAACCAATCAAGGAGGTCCAGCAGAAATCATCATTGATGGGGTCTCAGGCTTCCACATTGACCCAAACAATGGTGATGAATCAAGCAACAAGATTGCTGATTTCTTTGAAAAATGCAAGACGGATGCTGGATACTGGAACCAGATGTCAGCAGCAGGTCGCCAACGTATATATGAATGGTAAAAACATGGCACTCCACCAGGATGCTTAAATTACATACCCTTGGATTTTCTGTATAATTTAATATGTACTACGTTGTATTGTAGCTATACATGGAAGATTTATGCAAACAAAGTGCTGAACATGGGATCCATTTATGGATTTTGGAGGCAGATAAACAAAGAACCAAAGCTAGCTAAGCAAAGATACATCCAGATGTTCTATAGTCTCCTGTTCAGGAAACTAGTAAGTTAGCTCAGCCAATTACTTCAAAATTTTTCGAGCATTAGATAGTCATTATTTTAACACTCACAATGTTTCAGGCAAGTAATGTACCCATCAAAGTTCCTGAACCTCTACAATCAGCACAAACTGCACCAGTTGAATCCCAGCAACCTGCAGCAGCAACAGGGATAGCTAAACCCCAGCCAACAGCATCAGCAGTGATAGATAAACCTAACCAACAAGAAAAGACCGCTCAGCAAAAGAAAAGGCATGTACGGAAAACTATGACTGTTATATGAAATTTTAATTTTAGGAGACTAATTCACATGGAAAATTTTGAGCTAGACTGGACAATTTTCAGAAAATTAAGAAGAAAAATTAAATAAATTGTAGCACTGACTTAGTCGTCTTTGCTCTGACTCATCTTTGCATTTGTCTTTGGTTGATTTCTGAGTCCAAACTGGCTTTACTGTAAAATCACACGGGTTTTGGTTCACAGGGAAGAAGGTTCAGAGCTGAAGCCGCCTAGCTCTCAGCAAATAAGGAATCCTGTACGTGACCTTTGGACCCAGTGGGGTATCACCATTGGCTTTCTCTTCATCATCTATTACCTTCTCAAGAGATTGTATTGCATGTTTATGTAAATGTATCATCAAGACAGTGACACATATGCCGTTATTTGTAAGCAATTTGTTCACAATAATAAGAAAATCCCAGCCTTCTATCTGAAAGATGTTCATGCTGCTTGCAATGCAGTCTGAAATTCAAAATCATTGAGGGTTCTGTGAAATTTCCCCAATAATTTATCATTTTGATTAATTTAACAATTACACAACCTGCTAATAATTCAGTCGCTAAGATGGACAAATTTACACAATGTATGGGAGCTTAGAGCATTGAAATGAACCAAACAGAAAATAAAATAAAGGACGCTAAATCCCGTAATCTCACACATATTTAAAGAATGAAAAATTGAAAACAAAACCTCATTTTATTGTCTTTCACTTGTTCCTTCATTAGTTGGCTCTTTGTCTTGCATTTGAAAACGAGAAAGGGAAAACAAAAAAAAAAAACTACAAGAAAGTACAAGTTGCCTCAGGCAAAGCAACAGCTCCCCTTCCAGGTTTCCAAGGTTTAAATTTCACTGCCTTAAAATGATAGAATTGGCATCAGTAAAGCATTAAATCACCTTCCACCTCTCAAATTCTGCAGAGCTTAACATAAAGGAACTGGCATTACGATGTCCACCACCTCCGAATTCCTACAAAGGAATTGCATAATACATTTCAGTAGTTTCACCATAATTACACCTATGACCACGTTAACCAGCAATAAAATGTATATGAAAAGCAATACAGCAGAAAGGATGAACAACCTGCGCAATAGCCGTTGTATCTTCACTATCTACACTCCTGAGGCTTATTTTCACCAACTGATCATTTTGGAGTTCTGGGACTCTATAAACAACAGCTCCTATGCCTCTGAGAGAACAATAATTTAATGGCTTGGTGAAGGGAAAAGAACAACATCAGGAAAGCTACTATGTTGAATAAGTCGAGAAGATAACTGAATGAGAAAAATAACATGAATAATTGAACAGTAATTAACAGTAATGTAATTTTGCCCACAACTCTGATTTGCTGGTTATTTATTTTAATTTTAATTTTAATTTTTTGAACTTCGAACTCTGGACATCTTTTCTGCATTAAAAAATGCTTGTCTCATTACAATATGAGTAAATAAAGTGCCACCAAAACAAACTTGTGAGTATAATTTTGATTGGTGCAAAACATATTCCAGCCCTACTAAAAGTCTAAAGCATCCCGTCACGAACAATTAAATAAACCAATGCCAATTTAAACAAAATCATCATGACACTTTTGCAAGGAACCATAGGGGAAGAGAAAAGCATTAAGCATTTCATAATTGTATGAATCAAAAGAAAAGAATAAGAATCTAGTATATGCATCATTTAAGTGTTCAAAACCTCAAGTTTAAATCATGACTTTTTGTTGCTAACTGGTGTCCCAGTTCACTCCGCAAATCTGCAACAGCATCTGCATCGACAGCCTACGAGTAGAAGAATGAAATTAGAAATCTCTTCAGGGTTGCTATATAAGATACACACATCAAAAAGTGTGTAATGCAATAATTGTGATAACAAAATTTTTATTATAATTAATAGGATACTAACCATTTTAGGTACCTCACCACTAAGTATACTTCAATGTGTATATTCCTTTATAGGGTATGAGGGTAAAATGAAACCATGTTTCAATGAGCACGGGCTGCACTAATGGTCTAAGGATGTTCATGGTCTAAATTGACAAGAAAATAGAAAGGTTTAATAGAGATCTTTAAATGTGGTCCAAATTGTCTTTTGAAGGAAGCTTTAAATAAATGGTCAGAACTTTTTTATTTTAAATTCATAAGCTTATAATTATTACTTTAAGCCCTAGAGGTTAAAAGTCATGAAAGTGATATACACATGACCCCCTAACACTTGATGTTAAAAAGCATTTCAAGATCTCTTAACTGATTTTATGATGAAAACCTATCAAGAAATGCAATACATACAGTAGCCAAAGTCTAGAGCCGAAGCAAAAACATGATCAATGCGTTGAAACTTTCTACCTCTATTTCACGATCTTCTCTTGCACTTTAAAAGCTAGATTTCTCTTATTTTCACACAAATAATATTTTATCACAAAAACCATACACTGAACCTAATCCTTTCCTCCCTCTATTGTCCAATTCAATCATCATGAAACTCAAATAACCTCAAATCGTAGGTCTTTCTTCCCTAGTTAAACCTAATCAAGCTTGAGATGTTAAACCTTCCCATTAAAAAGCCTTTACTAGTAGCTTGAACACCGGTTCGGTTGCCTAAAAGGTACCCAATTTCACATGACTCTTAACTAGTCGCATTTTAAGCAGTTTTATTATACCAAAGAAGAAAGCCTCACATCCCCTTTTTACACTTGTTTACCAAATAGAGCCTAAACTTATAACATTTGGATACCTCAAGTCCATTGCATCCCAAGTCCAATACTAGTTAGCACTATCTATTCTGCATAAAGTTAAGAAAATAACATAATAAAGGGAAAATAACAAAAAAGGAATGCAAGCATGATACCAAGCAATGTCCGAATGCTCCACCTCCAAGTACAATTTCATATGAATGAGCGAGAGTCTCTTCAATTAATCTTTGCTTGTGTGATAGGCTCACTATGCCTTGACTGATTACAGATTCCAGGTCCAAGGAGAGTAACTGTCCAAATTTATCATATTTTAACTCATTTAAAGTAAATGTAAATAAACCATCCACAAAAGCATTGGTAAGGAATGTAGTACCTGCTCAAACAAGCAAGGGTTTAATTGAAAACTAAACTCAATGTTTAAATCTTTTAAACCACTACTAAAAGCTTTGCTGTTTTCAAGTCTCCACCTCCAAAGATCTCCATCTTCAATATAATCAAAAAGCAAACTTAACCGCTCGAATTCTCTATGTAATTGTAATCCATTATCCAAAAATTTATTCTTGAAATAATCATAAGCAATTGTAGCTCCACTTCTCTCCATATCAATTGTCTTACTCACATTTTCACCTTCGATTGGAGCCTCAAGAGCAGTTTTGTGATGGTCCAATATCACCACCTTTGAAACTTTGGAAGACACTTGCTGAACAAAACCAGAGGGACCCACATAATCAAGAAGGTAAAGATCATCAATTTCATGCAAAGGAAGATTGTTTGGGCTAATGGGATTGTAAACAGTGTTGGGAAAGAAGAGAGCGGGAACTGAAGAGGATGAGAAGTAAAGGTGAGCGGCAAGAGCCGCGAATGCGCCGTCTGGGCAAGGGTAGTGGTATAGCACTGCTGGTTTTTTCTTCATCATATTCATGATACTACTTGATGGGATGGCTCTTGCTATTGCTGCTACCATCGCATGAGTAATTTCAAACATAGACAAGTTCAGGAGTTCATCTTCCGCCTCAGACTCTCAACTCACCTGTTTCACTCTCTACTTCTGACTTCTGTACAATAAAATAAGGACACGTTTGGTGAATGTTTGTGGGATTGGGAATTTGGGATGATAAGTTTAGGTAAATAAATTAAAATAATTCATTATTAAATTATTATATTATTAAAAATAAATAATTAAATTATTTTTAAAAATTAACTTTTATAGTAAAATGTTTCGTAATCGAAATACTTTGCAAGAAAATTTTAAACTATTTAAATATTTAATAAAAATAAAAAATATATTTTTATTAAATAAGACATTAATTTTGATAATATGTTCGAGGCATAATAAATAAAAAAATTCAATGTTGTAAAAATTTTAAACACTTATTTTTAATATTTTAAAAATAAAAAATTATATTATTATTTAAATATTTATTAATTTATTTTAATTAATTTAATTTAGTTACTGTTAGAGGAATATATAATAGCTAATTTTTATTTATTTAATATTACTATAATCATAAACTTGAGTGTTTAATCTAGTCTAATTAAATGCTACATTGAACAAAAAAATAGGAAACATTAATGCTGCATTTACTAAATTGGAATCAAAATGAGAATAGGGAATGAAAATAACAATAAATTATTTACTTGAACTGTAGGATTCGAAATTAAAATAAGTTAGATTGCAATTAATGTGTTTACTTTATATTGAAATTGAAATTAGAATGAGTTATATTGTAACAAATTACTAAAAAGTATTTAATGAATTATTATCATAATTACTATTTTATATTTTAATTATAATGATTATTTATTCAAAAATTATTATTAATTATTTTCTATAATATATTGATATATTAATTAATTTTAAAATTATTAATTAATTTATTATAATAATATACTAATTAATAATTAATTATTATTATAAAATATATTAATTAATTAATAATAATATTGCTTATTTAATTATAATAATATATGAATTATTGTGATTATTTATTCAAAACTATAATTACTAATATATTATTGCTAATAATGTATTAACATTTTAATTTATAATTATTATTATATTAATTAATTATAATAATATATGAATTAATTATAATAATTATATTAATTATTATTATAATAGTATATTAATTAATTAATCATAATAATAATATATTAATGATTGTGATTATTTATTCAAAACTATAATCACTAATATATTATTGCTAATAATGTATTAACATTTTAATTAATAATAATAATAATATATGAATTAATTATAATAGTATATTAATTAATTAATCATAATAATATATTAATTATTGTGATTATTTTATTCAAAAACTATAATTATCAATATATTATTAACTTACATTAATTAATAGTAATAATTATATCAATTAATTAATGATAATATAAGAATGAATTATAATAATTATTATAATAGTATATTAATGAATTAATAATAATATATTAATTATTGTGATTATTTATTCAAAAATTATAATTATTAAAAATTATTGTTAATAATGTATCAATATATTAATTAATTAATTATATTAATAAATCAATTAAAGTGTAAATAAGGACAAAGTGGGCATGTTTTTAATTTGGGGAGGGGTAAAATGGTCAATCATGGGAATGGGAGACTCATTCCCACCCCATCCCTTGGGAATAAGTCTCCCATTCCTCATTCCCAAATTGTGGTGCGGTCCCACGATTTCAATTTCGATTCTCGACTCAATTTTACGAAGTAAACGCTGTCAATGATTTTAATTCCGGATTCCAATTCCATAATTTAAGAAGTAAACGCAACATAAACATAATAATACAAAATCCAATCATATCATGTACTATTTCATCTTATCCAATCCTATTTAATCAAATTCAATCCAATCTCGTATACTAAACTAATGTGTTCGGACAAGTTTTGTTACTTTTAATTGTTGACATTTAAGTTATTGACTGCATTTTTTTATTTATTATTTTTATATATACACTTATATGTATGTTATAATCATAAATGTACTCATATTTATAATTGCAAATAAGTTGAGACTAACTCAGATCAAATTTATTGTGACAAAATTCAAATTTAACGTCACTTTATATCGGATAGATATCCTACTCCATCACATTAGTAAGGGAGATATCACCAATTAAATTGAGAGGGAAAATGAGTCTCAACAATTGCCGAGACTTGAACTCATGGTGTTGTTGACACGACTCAAAAGTGTTCATTACTCCCAAGTATAAGAATATATAATTATAATATAACCCGATGAATCCAAGGTCGAATCATAGGGAATCTAAAAATTTAGTAGTCAATTATTAAATAAAATTAATTTATAGGAAAAGAAATTACACATTTAAAATGTTCTAAGGTTATGAGGTCCACTCTTAATGTTAAAACTATGATCATAATATTCTCTCATATTATATTTTTACTAATTTAAGTATTATATGACCTAATTATTAATTAATCACTTACGGATAAATATGGGAATAAGTACATAATGTGCTGCACCAATATGGCATGTCGATATTATATCTAAATACCATATGGATTCAAAATGAATATAAATTTACAGATTAAAATAAAATGTAAGTAACTGGTGAAAAAAATAATATGTAAATAATATAATATAAACTTACTTAAGAGAATAATTCATTCATAATTTAAATCATTGTACTTCACTTTTCACCTTAGCTTATAAAATTAACAACTCATATTTACAAACAAAACATCCATTTTATTTAACGAACTCCTGAAATATATTATAAAAAAATTAACTACATAAGAAAAGATAAGAAATTGTTTTCTCAGCTGCAGTCTTCCTCTTTTCCTCTCTTCCTCCTCTCTCCTTCTCTTTCTCTTCTCCTTTTATAGGTAGCCAGTGTCTCTTCTCATACTTATTTTATTAATTTTTAATTTTTTTATTATAATAATGAAAGAAAGGAAGAGATAAGTGATAATCAAAAGTGGTGGCTGCCACTCGACTATCACTTATCAATTGGCTCCACTTCTTTTTTTTTTCATTTTTTTTATTTAATTTATGCAATCCGTCTTTTTTGTCCTCCACTTTTGACTTCGATTTATTCTTTATTTTTGAAATATATCTACAAAATAAAATTAAAATAAAATTAACATACTAAAAGTTAATTTAACATAAAATTATTTTAGGAGGTCATTAAAATAATTTACAAGTTGAGTGCATAAATCAACAATATAAGTGAAAAATTATAAAAAAATGATAATTTTAACCTTACTAAATGTACACTTTTAGTGTTAATCACACTTCTCAATTAGCTTGCTGTTAGTCCCTAGTAAATTAAGTAATAATATCTAACAAAATTCAAACCCAGATTGAATTTGTTTTTTAGGGCAATTATGTTTTACTTCTTTAATCAGAGTAATGACAACAATCAAATAAAAGTACAAGTGTTATCTTCCGCTTATAAAAAAAAAAACACTCTCACGTCAACCATTCACAAAATCAGTTAAGTAAACCCATGCAAAATGATCAATTATCAAAACTATATTAATTAAGCCACTTTCAAGACCGACATGTCAAACCCCAAAATCTCACAGGTAAGAATGACACTCAAAAGAAAATAAACCCAATAAAAACGAGAAATTTACACTAATAGCCATAAAAATTTTAGCTTTTCCCATCTTAACCCCCCAAATAAGTTTCTATCAACATTAGCCATAAAAGAACCTTTGAGACCAAAATACCCCTCTCTCTCATCTCTCCCCCAACAATCTCTTTCACCTATCTCTCCCAAACCAAAGAAATTCCCATCATCGGCGGCAACAGTAGCTCTCATCGGTGGCGGCTCCATCTCTTATCAGCGTCCGATCTACCATCTACAGCCTTCAACAAAACTTAGGTTAGCCATTTTACTTATTTTCATTAATTTAAAATGAAATTTTAGAATAATAATAATTGTAGTTTGAGAATAATGGTGGTGGTGGTGGTGGTGTTCGTGGTGGTTGTTTTGGGAGTATGTTGATTTGGGGATTTGTTTTGGGTGTGAGGGCGTGCGCGCGCGCCGTGCTCTCGCACCAAATCGGTGCGACAACAGTAATTTGGTGCGACAGCACGGGTATGTCGCACCAATTTGGTGCGACAGCCGCATGTCGCACAAAATTACAGTATTTTTTTTACTTTATTTTCAAGTGAATTTATTTATTTTTGTTGTAAATGCAATGTAATAATGTTATAAATATTACAGATACATGGCGAAATCAGAATCGTCTGATATCGAAGTAGGCAGGATGTATTTTCGTTATGCCGATCACTTTCCGGGTCGAATTTCGAGCATGTGTAATTTATCTTTGGTCGTAAAAACCATCGACGAAAAATTAACAAAGCGGCAGTTGAATATGTTCAAGAAAGATATATTTGGACATTTCTTGGAGTGACGAAGTTTTCCATTTAGTGGAGTAATTTTGTACAATCTTTTATTGAGGCAAGTGGCCCATAAAGAAGATAGCTGTGAGGATCAGTTATGGTTTTAAATTGGTGAGCATTTGATTCGCTTGTCAATTATAGAATGGTGCCTGGTTACTGGACTTTCATATGGTATCGATACTGAACTAAGAGATAACAAAACAGTGCATAGGCTACGGAATACGTATTTTGGTGGTGTGCATTGCAAGATCAATGTTAAGAAATTCGATGCATTATTTAAGGAGTTGAAATTTGAGGAAATGGACGATATGGACGCATTAAAGATTGAGCTCTTTTATTTTGCGGACAGAGTACTAAATGCAAGAAAAAATCACTGTCAAATCAATTTCGATTGGCCTAATGAAGTTGATGATATACAGTACTTCCGAAACCGTCAGTGGGGTCTTGTGTCGTGGAAAGTGGTATACGATAATCTTGACAATGCACTGTTCGAGAAAGACGAGAAATTTAAGACGACTCGGTTGAAAAACCAGATCATAACATTGAAAAATACAATCTTTACGGCTTTACGTCCGGGGTTCAGGTGCGTTGTTTTTTTGTTTATTAATAAGTTTTATAGTATTAAATATTTGATAGATGTTTTAATAGGTTTTTCACTTTGGTTGTTGCAGGCTTGGATTTACGAAGCGATCGGAGGTTTGCCGTCAACATGAGTCGTGAAAACGAAGAAGAAGATTCCCTGCATCGTGCAATGGGAGCCCACGGCGTCTTCGAGAATCAACTTTGCTGAGGTTTATTCATTTTTCAACGACGAATCTCGTCTTGTAAGTAATATGTATTAGTTATTTTTTAAACTTTACTAAATTTAAATTATGTATAATTACTTAAAATTTTCAATTGAATTTATGGCAGGGAGACCCTTTACAAACCCTTGAGCCAAATTCAAAGGAGAGTAGCAGAAATATTGGCTCACTGTGAAGGATTACATGCCAATCATTCCAGACTGGCTTCATAAGGTCGGTATCCTCTAAGTAGTCAAAATTTTTTAATCGAAAATTTTGACTTTTCATTTACTAATTTTAAATGATACTTTATACAGCACCAACCCTCACTCAACGCGATGCCGTCGGTTTCAAGGCAATCAGACGAGCATAACGAGCATGACGACATACCAAACCCAACACCAGAGCAGCGTCATGACACTGCTGAGGATGAGGTGGCTGTTGATGACCACCAGGAGCAGACAGACAACTCTGATGACGCACATGATTATGAGGTTATAAATAATATACGATATTCTTCTTTTATTAATCATTTTTGTTTTATTGTTATTCTAAAGTTTTACTTATTTTCTTTTGTAATAGTCAAGGACAAAGCAGTTTAATGATTACGTACGACGACGGCTGGATAAGATTGATTGTAACGTGTATGAATTGAAGTCGGATTTAAAAGATTTTAAAGAAATCGTAGTTGGCTTTATCGACACATTTTCTAAACGTCCAAATAAGGATTCTCCCACTGCACGCTCGTATGCTGTGAGCAAAATTAAATTTAATAATTATGTTCGTTTAACTTTTAATTTGATAGTTGTTTAATATGTTCATCTTGGCGAATGGACAGGCCCCGGATGACTATGGAGTGTATACTGACGTGGGCAATCAAAATCTTTCTACGCCGACGTCATTGTATAGTTTCTACGGGGATGTTAATGGAGAGAGCGTGCAAGTGTTCACTGAGGTGCCTCCGGGCGTTAGTAAGTTTGGCCGCGCGTACATACTGTCGTATGTTTATAACAGTCCTTACATGATTCCTCCACTCAAGCGAGGAAAGAACGCCCGGCCTATACCTCGACCCCAAATCATGGACCATGCGATTGACATGAATATGAGTGTAGATATAAATCCATTGAGAGGATTGGAGGATTCTAGTCTGTTTGCTGAGTTTGATCGATGGTTCGCTGGTAATATGACAGTAGATCAGAGAGTCCAGCACCCGCGGTCATTCTTTCAAATACTTTTGGGTTTAGCTTCGATGAGATGGCTAGGTGATGAGGTAATTATATTTTCGAAGTTCTCTGAGTGTTGTGGATTTGTGTATAAATTGTTTCTTTTAAATCGTAATTTTCTGTTCCTCTACAGCATATTCACGAGTATTTTCGCTTGATTAGCAAGAAACAATGGCAGTATCCGAATGCCTTAATTCAACGTGTCACACATACTGACACATTTTTTTGGGTAACGTGCCGACAAAACTTATAAATACCATTTCTTTTTTTTTTAATTATCGCCTTTAAGTTTTGTTAATTTATGCATTTCTTGGTTATCTATGTATTAGGTGTTCTTGAATCAGTTATGGAACAATGGGGATTGTGCGGTCGATTCATTAGTATTCGACAACCGTTTGAATTGCTATCTTTGTGGGCGACAACACACAATGTCCAAATCAATGACGAATGTCGATATGGTATGTATTTTATTGCATTTCATATACAAGTTGTCGCTTTTTCTTGGTTGTTTTTCAATTTCATATATAACGAACATGTTTTTCAATTTTTATATACAGTTACTCATCCCTGTTAACTTGGACGGCGAGCATTGGGTACTAGCACGAGTAGACTTTTGTAAAAACAAAGTCTGGATTTATGACTCATTACTCACATTTCGCGACGACAAAAGATACAAGTTGAAATTCAAGCCACTTGAAGTAATCTTCCCTCGATGGTTGGAATATGTTGGGTTTTACAATATCCGACCTGAGTTGCGGAGTGCCGACCCTTGGAAAGTTATCGCAGTTAAGAGCGCGCCACAACAAGAGCCCGGAACTGGCGTTTGCGGTGTTTTTGTATTGATGGTTACGATGTATTTAATGTTCGGGCTTAAATTAGAGTTTAACGCTAGTCATGTTGAGTATTTTAGAAAGAAGATTGCGGTTGATATATTTAATGACGATATTGTATTGTAAACCGTTGTAGTAATTTGAATGTTGAAACTTGAATTTTTATTCTAATTTGCGCACTTAAGTTTATAAAATTTGAATGCTCACATTTTAATATTTAATATAAAAATAAAATTTCATGACATAGAAGTGTAAAATACACAAAAAAACAATAACAGTTTTAACCAACGAATTATTGAAACAATACAACTAACTTCGAGTCGACGCAATGGGATTCTTACATCGCTTACGATTATGACCCAGTTCATGACACTGCCCGCAGCGTATAGTCCGTCGGTTAACGTCCTCGCCAGCCGAGGGTATTCGGAGCTCTTTACGACGGCCAGGTAGTGGTGCCTCAACTAGTGGGTATACTTGCATCTTCTGTAGTGTAAAAGTCCGAGCAAAGGCTAATAAAATCCACCCGGTGTGTTAGACACGCCGCAATTGCTTGAGCACATACAAGCTGATCAAGCTGAAACACTCTACAGGAGCAAATTTTCTTTTGCAAGTCAACCAAACCTTCCTTAAGCCCACCACCTATAACTTGAAATCGATGCGGAGGCACCGGCCGAACCATCATTCTTTCAGCTATAGTTCTCCTCTCAGTGACTATTTCATCCGCCCATGTTGTTAGTCGAGTACTCATTGATTCAGCCACAATTTTTCTATCAGAAAGCCATTGCTCCAATGTTTTCCTAAAATGATCAATAAGATAAGTAACAGCAAATTTTCGCGGTTCCCTCATGAAAGAATTAACACTCTCCGCGATGTTGGTGGTAAGTATGTTGTACCTCCTACCTTCAAACTGAGACCTTGCCAGTTACACGTACCAATATTATTTTCAAGGTAATCAGCGGCACCTGAGTGGATCATCCATAACCTTTCAAGTTGTCTCTTAAATTCCTCGTGGCCATATGCTTTTGCTGCATTAATAAAAGTAGGCTCAAATTCATCCCAAAGAGCTTTGGACATTCTAAACTGTGACTTAATATTACCTTTCACGTGGTAAAAACAAATGCCATGAGTTGCATTGTTAAATACTTTAAGAACGACTCTCCTTATAGCAGTGCATCGATCAGAGATAATTACCAACTCAGGTCTATCGCCAATCACTCCGTGTAACTTAATCATAAACCATTCCCAAGCATCATTGTTTTCTGAATCCATGATCCCAATGGCTAACGGATACAATTGATTGTTACCATCAAGACATGTTGCCACGAACATACTTTCACGATATACCCCCTTCAGATGAGTACCATCTACAGCAATGACAGGCCGAATGTACTGCATAAAACCCTTGATGGAAGATTCGAGTGCTACAAAATAGTACAAGAAATTACCATCTCCATCCTGCTCGAGGTGAGTGACTGTACCCTCATTCGCTGTAGTTAGTACGTGAGAGTATTTAGGGAGCAAGTTGTATGACTCTGCAGGGTTGCCTCGAACTATTTCAAGACCAATTTCTCTCGCCCGATATGCCTGCTGGTATGTTAACTCAACACCGTACTCCTGTTGCATATCTGCTCTTATGTCATTCAGAGTATAAATTCTCTTGTCTTGAATATATTTTTCTGCGATAATATGACCGACAACCCGACTCCTTACTTGATGACGTCCATAAACCAATACCTCATTATGACAAGTGTGTACATTATCAATTCTCCGCACCACCCAAGGAACATTTTGTTTGTTCGAACTTCTAGTTGCTCGAATACACCATTTACATGATTCTAGACAACAGTGAGCCTCGAAACGTGTCGTTATAGACCGTGCAATCTTGAAATCAAACTTATCCCTAAAGGCAACCTTGCGTAGTTGTATTATAAACTCATTCTTCTCAGCAAATAGCTTACCCACACTAATATCATCTGAATCACAACTACTAACAAAGCTTGGAGCAACCATGTTTGAAGGCAAAGTTGGAGCAAGACTTGTGAGTGGGTCAATTTTCCTTCTCGATCGAACCATAGGAGGAATAGGTCTATTGCCTCTGTTATTCACAGGAGTATTGTCTTCACACTTATCATCATGCTAAAACGACAGAATATTCAAAGGACCGGCTCCTCCATCATCACCATCATTATTGAAATGAATGCCCCTCATACTATAAGAAGGTTCTGCACAAACATTATCCCCCTCTATCTCATCATGAAGATCATCATTGTCCCGAAAATTATTGTTGTGATAAGGAGAATACCGTTGGTCCAACGACGTCGTTGTTGGAAATACCATTGCTCCAACATCCTGTAACGTAATGTCGTTATCATCAATGTTGTCATAATTATTGTGGATTGGAGAATAATATTTCTGCAGCGATATTGTCCTTGGCAACACCTCTTCTTCATTATCGGGGCCAGACATATTTGCTCTAAACGAAGTTTTTGTATCGACATGTGGCTCAATACCTTCGCTCGGAACTCGAGGTGATGTGGTCATGAATATAGGAATGCATCCAAAATTGGCTACATTGGATGCCATATGCAACACAACCCTCACCATTTCATCATCAAATATATCCATGGGCAGTGCACATATACGATATAATGTGTTACTAGATCTCAAAGTTGTCTTCATTGTGATACTATATTCATTGGGGTTTATTTGTAACACCTCGTATACTCTTGCTAATAACTGATCAAACAGACAATTTTTTCCAACAAAAAAGCTCTATTTTTACCATTCACATACTCCATACGCCCATCCTCTAATGTCTCCCACCAACCATCGTAACACAATTCAAGTACAACTGAATCTCATTAAGCTTGAAATTATATAAAAAAAATAAATTATTTGAGCCCTATCAATTTAATACAGTTGCAATGAATTTGCATCTTGGTGCGACAGGCTGCTTGTTGCGCCAAGCTTCGTGCGAAGGCAGCCTGTCGCCAGATTCATCCACGACTCACATCTGACTGAAACTCTCGAGCAAGTTCAAAAAATAACTCATGCCACTATGTGATGCCGATTAGTATTTGATCCGGATAGATTATGATCGGATTTCACTTTTATCGTTACCTTTTGCTGTCGCCATTGGTTGATGATTCAAGAGTGGAAAGCTGCCTTTGGTTTGACGAAAGGAGAGAAAGAAAGTTGCTTTTGGTTTGTAAAGAAGGGTAATTTGGGGAGAAAAGCGTGTATTTGGCTAATGTTGATAGAAAAAAGTTGAGAGGGTTAATTGTGAAAATAGTAAAACTTTTATGGTTATTTTCGTAAATTTCCCAATAAAAACAGTCATTACAAGAAATGCTAGATTGAGAGATAATATGAAAAATAATATCACACACTCTTACCAAAATGAAAGAATAATATCCATAACTTAGAAATGAATGTGATATGAATTATAAAGTTAAATGAATTAGTAGTCCAACTAATAATATTATTTGTATTTATTTTTATGCTTCATCACATCTTTTATTAGGATGTAATGAGGATCTTTTATTAGGATGTAATGAGGGTACGGGCATGGCTAACAAAGAAGGGATGATAGGAAAAATAAAACATATGTTTGAGAAAAAAATTAGATCTTTTGGAGACTGCAAGGTGCTTTTCATTTTTTGTCATTTTTCATTATTTGTTTATTTTGCATTTAATTTCTTTTCAATTGCACTTTTTTTTTTGGTAATGCACCATTTTTTGAATAAAATAATCATCCATAATTTTATCAAACATAAATAGGTGGGCGAAAATATAGAATATAGGGTAATACTCCAAATTGGAGTGGAATATGATGATAAATTAACAAATTAATTTTTTTAATATATATATAGGAATGGCTAAAAAAGGTTCAGACGGATAAAAAATGGTCTTTTCGTCATCTTTTAGAACTCTAGTCAAATCCACTAATTCAATGGATTTTCATATATAATAATGCACAAATGTTTTTTTTAATCTTTGTCATTAATTGAAACAAACAAAAAATATGGAGATCGTGTATAAAATAATAAATTGCTAAGATATGGAAAATAGTAAAAAAAAAGTTACTCTCCAAGAAAAATAATAGGCTAAAAAACTCACTTGAAACTATGACATGTATATTTCTTCAAATCGTTCAATCAATTTCACTCATCAAATCTCTCAATTCACACTGGTCACCAACATCAACATGCAAAGTGACAAATATGGTGTAATATAATTCAAAGCTAAAGATAATACAAATACTAGAATTTAGAAATTATCATGTTTTCCAATGTTAAAAGATCACACAACATACTTTAATTTTTTTTGTTAATAAACAAAACAAATACTACTCCCACCCCAAAGTTTATTTAAATGTTGTCCTTACATTTTATAATCCAAAGTCATGCATGCCAAAAAAAAAAAAGAAGTTGTAGTGATTACACATGAACTAGTTGCAGAAGCTTAAAATAAGATGACAAGAACAATAATTTTTTTATTTTTTATTTTTTTGACAAACAAAACATAACAAATACTAAGATGTATTTGTAGAGTCATGACACTCTATTTTCAACTTTCTTTAACTCAAATTTATCCAAAGTTACTCTTTATAACAAAAATCAGTAAAAGCATCACCACTGAACACAACTATCAGTTATTCCCCAATTGTTAACTATTCTTTCTCCCAACCAGAACAAGATATTATCTTCAATGTCTTCAAGAAAAAAAAGTAGAGTTTAGAAGACATCATTTAAACACTACAAGAAAATATTTTAAAATAGAGAGTTAAATCTAATTTGAACTTCTTACGAGAGCTACTGCTACCGTCAGCCAATACAATGCCAAGGTCTTAGGATTTGACTCTGTTTTGTAAGCCTGTAAAAGATCAAGTAACTCATTTGTTGTAGGAGCACAAATAAAGATTTTTTTGAATGGAATGAAATGATTTTTAATTGCATGGTTAAGAAATGCTATAAAGTCATTCTAAAAATTATTAACATTTAACAAACCGATGAGTTTTTGATAAATGTTCACATGGCCCAAGGTACAAAAATAATTAGCGCCTCTAGAGTTGCAAGTTCAAATGAGCCTAATATTCCAGGTGCAACTTTCTCTCGGCTATGACACAACCAATATCTATAGCTGCCCGAACGAACTCTTTGTATTTTCCATAGTGAAACCCAGAACGTATGCAAATATTCATGAATTGTCTACTCGAAGTTGCTGCCAATAGGAAAATCTTCAAAAGCAATCTGTGAGTATTTGAAAAAAAGGAGTTCGTATTTAAAGATCTTGGTGATCGACACAATGATCAACAGCTGTATATAGAATAGTATGTTTGTCAAATGACACATAAAGCTCGTGGCTCAATATTCAAAAGCAAAGAGTAAAATGAAACATATAATGATTAGGTATAAAATCACACCATTAAAAGCAATAATGCAAGAAATAAAAGAAATATTAAAATAAAAAGAATATTTACTAGTAGTTATGATTGTGGTTCATATCTTCCTCTAGGTCTATGTCCAGTAGCAGTTTGAACTATATATTTCTTATAATTGGCAAATAGGGTCGTATAGTTAAATTCCTGAGATTGTATCGTGCATGTTCTTTTTTGAATAATGGCCATAACTGGATAATTACTCTCTGTATGTATCCACTATGATGCATTTCAAGAGGTGCAAGGATATCGTCAAATGATTCTTTATTCAAGTCATCCCTAATGAATTGAATCTTGTATTTCCTGTTATTAGACACAATTTCGTCTATCTCTTCATTTTCTTGAATAGTTTTCTTTCCCGCAACCAAGCATGTAGGCAGCAAATTTTGAAGGTAACTTTCCTGCCAATTGTACTTTGGGTTTGATTAACCAATGGATATCAATAGGTAGGTTATTCCTTATAAGCAGTTGCTATCGTTCGGACTAAACTTTGTAGATTGTGAGAAGTGCATTCCAAAGGAGTAGGGTAAATAGCTTGTGAAGTTTTGCAAGAATTTCGTTCCTACGTTGGCGTGAGAATGTCAATGATTATGGAAAACTGAAGGAATTGACTTTAATAGTCACAGATTACTGTTATTCGCCACTTAACCTGGTAACAAATTATAGCACACTAAAAAAATTAACTTTACAAAATCAAATCAAACGTGAAAGTGAATAAAATGACAGTGAAAATACATTATGTAAATGAATATAATCGAATACTTAACTCACTATCGTTGTTTTATTGAGTTAACCTCAAGTTCTAATTGGATGTCACATATATCACTCTCTAGTGCCCTAATTTATTTTTCTAGATCCTCAACATTGGATATTAGCATTGGCGGTCATGAATCCCGAAAAAATGTAATTTACAAAATTATATCAGGCCTTTAAGGTGAAATTTCACACGTGAAGTTCTCCAAGATGGTTGAAGAGGATTTGTCTTACTGAGGTACTCAACATATATAAAAAAATGATGAAATAAAATATAGCTGTCAAACAACAAGCTTAAACGAGAAACAACATGATACTTAAAAGATGTGCATTCGCATCATTCAAGATAGAGAAATAAATGTTTAAACAATTCAAATGGTAAAATAATAATAAAATGAATTGACAAAAAGTAAAATCACCTATTAAAAACGAAAAAAACTTAATCAAGATTTGGTGGGTCACTAAAATGAAATATTAACTAGGCAACCAAAAAGGGAGGGTGAATTGAGATTCTAAAAATTTAAGCAACTAAAACTTAATGCAATTTAAACTAGGCAACTAAATTCAAAATAAACAAATTAATGGGAAATGAAAAATAAAGAGATAGGGTAAGGGAGAGCAAACACGCAATTTTTACGTGGTTCAGGCAACGGTGCCTACATTCACGCCTTCAAGCTCACCGGGCTTCAGGATTTCACTAAAGGAGCCTCAAAGGTTTCAACAACTCTTACAATTAACTTCCAAGGTGTCAATAAACCTTTACAACATGAGATTATTCTCAATCTATTGACCCAAGTATATCCTAACACTTACAATCTCTCAACTTGATTTTACAAAAAAGATTACAAGTAAATTTCTTTCACTCAATATGTTTGATTACAAATGAAAGCTCAATGTGTGAATGAATGAAACAAAAACAAGTTTAAAGCTCAATAAGAATTGTATACTCAGTAGCAAGCTCAATGATAACTCTTGGATCACTTCTTGTTTTTTTCTTTTTATTTTAAAAGGTGGGTTGGGGGGGGGGGGAGCCCAAATACATTTTTTACCCCCCTTACCACCCCCAAGAATTGAACCCGGGTTCTGGTAGAGGATACAGCTGCACTGCAACCAACTCGATCACGCCCTTGGGGGCTCACTTCTTGTTTGAATTTGATTGAGCGATTTTATAGTTGGAGCTAAAAACTAGTCATTGTTGACTTTCTGCACATAATCAGATCGCCGTTAGCTTTTATTGGATTTCCATTTTGACTTAAGCAAGTGACCGTTGTGCTATAATTTCAAATTGTCTGATCACCGTTTTCCAGATGTCTGTTTGGCGTCAATGTCTAGAAGCTAATTTTCAATTTTGTTCGATGTCGGTTAACCGTTTTCTCCTAAACGGTTAGTCGTTTGCTACAGTGAAACTATTTTATAAAATTATAGTTTTGCCTTAAAACTTTTTGTAATTATACTATAACCTAAAACTTTATGAAACTTTTTAAATAAGTCCATTTTCAGAATTTCAAGCAATACTTGTTGATTTCAAAGTTCTCAAAATTTTTTCAATTTAGATCATGAACTGGAAAAACAACCAATTTCATAAAATCATTTTTCCTTTAAATATAAAACCTTAATATTATGAAAATAATGATTTATTTAAAATGTAAGAAAAATAATTTGAACTTTTAAAAGCTTAATCATTTTTAATCTTGTTTGTTATCATCAAAATCATCATTATAGACACATTCATGTTAACATCAAATTTATTTGGTATTTTCTTCATGTGGTTAGTAGCTCAGGTATGACTTTAGTCTTTGGCTATTAACTTTAAATGTGGCACTGTTCCTTAAATTCTCAATTTCTACGGCCTTATATGGATATGCATTTTTCACAAGAAATGGGCAACTCCATTTTAACTTTAACTTCTCTGAAAATAAATGAAAATAAGAATTATAAAGCAACATTTATCGACCAATCTCAAATGTTTTTTGAATTTTTTTATCATGAAAAATCTTCTTTCTTGCCTTAATAATTCTTGAATTCTCATATGCATCATTCATGAATTCCTTAAGTTCATTCAATTGTAATTTACACAAATCACCAGCATCATCAAGATTTGAATTAAAAGTTTTGATAGCTCAAAATAATTTATGCTCAAGTTCAACTAGTAAGTGGCAATGCTTACTATAAACCAGTTGATAGGATGATGTTCCTAAAGACGTCTTGAATGCAGTACGGTAATCCCAAAGTGCATCAGTCAATTGAAGAGACCAATCTTTGTAGCTCAAGTTAACCGTCTTTTCAAAATTAATCTCTCTATTTGATAACTTAACTTGACCACTTGTTTGAGGATGATAAGGGTAGCAATTTTATGTGTGATTCTTTATTTCTTCATTAAAAACTCAAATGACTTGTTATAAAAATGCTTACCTCCATCACTGATAATAACTCAAGGGATTTTCTTTTAAAGATGGATAATAGTTTTATTACCGTTGTACCAATAAGGAATCACTTCAATTCATTTTGAAACATAATCAACACCAGCCAAAATATATATAAAACCAAATGATAATGGGAAGGGACCCATGAAATCAATTCATTCACAATCAAATATTTCAATGATAACGATGGGTTTTAAAGGCATCATGTTTTACTTTGAGATGGACCCTAACATTTGACAATTCTTACACATTTTACAAAATGCATATGAATTTTTAAATAATGTGGGCCAATAAAATTCATACTAGAATATTTTTGTAGTTGTCTTCTTTGAAGAAAAGTGGCCACCACAAGCTTCAGCATAACAAAATTAAATGACACTACTTACTTGGCTGTTTGGTATGCATTTTTAAAGAACAATAGTTAAACAAGTATCGTCATCTCAGTAAAGATTTTTCACATCCGCTAAGAATTTCTTCTTGACTTGTGAGTTCCAATCAGATGGCATTTCACTTGTTGTAAGATAATTATGGCATTTCACTTGTTGCAAGACAATTAACAATGTTAGCATACCATGACATATTGTGTATAGAAAATAAAAATTGATTAGGGAATGAATCATTGATGGGTGGTGTATCAATAGAAGGCTTTTTGTAAGTCCTGACAGGTGGTCTGCGATAACATTTCCACACTTTTCTTGTCTGGTTGAATTCTTAGAGTAACAAAATCCATCATATTAATCTTGGTTTGGCATCTTATTTAGATATTTATTATCTAACAGTAGTATAATCAGAATAAACAATAACAGATTCGCCAATTAAATACGATTCAAATTACACCAAGTAGTTCTTTTTTAGAGGTATTCACTTGGGTACTATTCAACGTTTTACTTGCGTAATAAATACCAAAGGATTTGCTTTTCTTTCTTTGTCCCAAAACAGCTTCAATGGTATAATTGCCAGCATCACCCATTTGCTAAAAAAGTAAAGACCAATAAGGGGGTTGCATTATAGGAGTTGATGTTAAAAGATTTATTATTTTTTCAAAGACTTTCTATCTTTTATTAGGAGATTACAATAGTGGTCTAGATATAGTACTAAAATCTTTTATAAGCCTCCTGTAAAACTTGGCATGACCCAAAAAAAAAAAAGCAAAGTTCCCTAACTATCTTTGGTGAGGTTAAATTTGAGATGACTTCAACTTGGATTTATTAACTTCAATTCCATTAGAAGACACTGCATGGCCCAAGACAATTCAATAAAGAGTCATGAAATGTCATTTTTTTCCAATTTAAAACAAGTCATCTTTCTTGCATCTTTTTAATTTTTTTTCCAAATTATCAAGACATTTATCAAAAGAACTTCCAAATACAGTTAAATTATCCTTAAAAGCCACCAAACAATTTTCAACCACATAGCTAAAAATGTTTAGCGTATATCTCTGAAATGTTGTAGGAGCATCATAGAGTTCGAAAGGTATTCTCCTAAATGTAAATGTTTCGAATGGGCATGTGAATATGATCTTTTCTTGATCTTTTAAGGCCATAAAAATTTGATAATAAGCCAAGTGGCCATCAAGAAAGCGGTAGTAGGGGTTTCCTGCTACTCTCTCGAGAATTTAGTTTAAAAATGAAAGGGGAAAATGGTCTTTTCTAGTGGCATCCTTTAGTTTTCTATAGTCAATGCACATGCGCTAACTAGATAGGATTCATGTTGGAATTTGTTCATCTTTTTCATTTTTCACAACATTTATTTTAGATTTCTTTGGTACTACATTTGTTAGATTTACCCATTTACTATCAGAGGTAGGATAGATAATTCCTGCATCTAGTACATTTGTTAGACTTACCCATCAACTAGATAGGATTCATTGGAATTTGTTCATCTTTTTCATTTTTCACAACATTTATTTTAGATTTCTTTGGTACTACATTTGTTAGACTTACCCATTTACTATCAGAAGTATGATAGATAATTCTTGCATCTAGTAGTTTAAGAACCTCATATTTTACCACTTCTTCCATATGAGTTTAGTTTTCTTTGTGGTTGACAGGTTGTTTTGACATTTTCTTCAAAATGTATTCGAATTGTGCAAATTAAAGGATTAATGTCTGTAGTGCGAATTTTATTGTACTCGCATACGCAACAAATCTATTGTAGTAAGAGTAATGGTGATGAGTGTTGATTCCATGAAGAGACAGATTTAATCATATATAGGATTAACTTTTCATGTTTGTATGCGAGTTGATTTATTTATCTTAAGATTTAAAATAAAATGGCAAAAACGAGTTAAATACGAAATAATGCAAATAAAACACTTAAGTCTCTAGATTCACACTCAACAATTCATCATGGGCTTAATATTCCTTTTTAGTTCTAAACAATTTAGGGGGGGGGGGGGAGATTTCCACTCCTCATAGTCCTCATTCTGATAAACATGGTATCAAGCACTTATTGTGTCAGGGGAAATAATTTTCTATTAAATGTGGTATCAAGTATACGTTGTGCCAGGTGATAATAATCGTACTGTTAACAAAATGTAATGACTATCCACTAAATAACTTATTAGGCCCATGGATCATGTTGAGACTTCACTTTCAACCTAAGCTTGAAACTAAATTAGCCAAACATTTTGAACTAAGGGTAAAATGATAATTTTATAAAAATACGTAGAAAAATGTAAGATACAACATGATTTAGACAAAATGGAGCTACAATTTGGATTTAGAGTTGTCGAATTAAGGGGGATCCTCTTATTTATTAATACAACAGGTAAATCATTACCATAGGATGAAAATAACTTAGACGCTGAGGATTGCACTATGTGGCAAGCTCTGATTGGATAGATCACATCACCAGGGCTATTGTTGTGCAAATTTTATTGAACTCGCAAGCACACGAATCTATTGTAGAATAGACTAATGGCGACGAGTGTCGATCCCATGAGGAGGTGGATTTTAATTGTGCGTAGAATTAATTTTGGAAATGGGTGGTTGGATTTGTGGTGAAAATGATTTGGATTATCCTAAAATTGGAATTGAAATGACGAGAATAAATTCTAAAATCGGAATTGAAATGGCGAGAATAAATTGAAGAGAAATCTATTGAGATAATGTACTTGGGTATCTGGATCCGTATCAACATGCATCATGGGCTAAATAATCCTTATTAATGCCAATTAAATCATGAGGGGAGAATCCATACCTCATGAACCATACTCTAATCAATATGGTGCTAATGGCTGATCGTGCCAAATAATAATAACCTTGTACTAGAGAGCCGGTGAAATCAAGGAGGTACTAGACAAGATTAGTATTATTTGTCGACGAGAAGTCAAAACATCCACAAAAAATTAGAGGGGAAGAGAAAGTAAATTTACCAAATAAAGCCATGACACATGTTGAGACTTCACCTTCAACCCAAGCTTGAAAGAAAATTAGCCACTCATAATTGAATTAGGGGCAAAATGAAAATTTATTACAATACATAGAAAATACAAGATGGAGAAGGAATTACAGAAAATGGATCCCAAAAATGGATTCAGAGATATCAAATTAGGGGGGGAGGCTCCCTTTTTATAGATACATGGAGTAAATCATGGCCATCGATTAAAAACAGTTTGGACGCTCCGGATTACGCCACGTCATCAGTCAACAGTACGCGGTTTGACCAAACGGATGAACAGTAACACGGTTTGACCTGGCTTTGAACAGTAACGCGGTTTGGTTGAAAATAATCCTGTGTGATGCATGTACCGTACGCGAGATTTTTGGTCCACTGATATGCTGCCATGTCACCATCAACAGTACACAAGAATTTTAGTCCAACAGGATCGTGACACCTCATCAGTCAATGCCACATCATCGGTCAATGCCACGTCATCGATCTGTCTATGTGAACAGTGTCATGAACAGTAACGTAGACAATACCGTACACGTGAATAGTACCGTACATGTGAACAATTCCATTTTTCCTTTTATGCTCCTCCTAACGTTTTCGACCGTCCTGAGTTCAAAAGTGATGTCGGTTTTGCCGTCTGATCTCTCTTTTATTGTGAAATGACCATGATGCCCCTAAAATATATAAAATATTTAATTAAAATAAAACACACATAATTAAATTACAAGAAGCTTAAATACATAAAAGTAAGAGTTGTTAGTAAGACATGAAATGTAAAATGACGATTTTCTCCTTTATAAATATGTATTTTCTAACACTCAACACACCCCCCAACCAGCATATTGCGAATCCCTAACAAATAAAGCGAAAACAAAATTGAAATCCAAAATGATTTTTTTAACACTCGTGTTTATTTAATCAGACTAATGATAACAATCAAATAAAAGTATAAGCATTATCTTTAATCTAAAGAAACATCACACCCACATAAACCAGTCACATGAATCAGCCCAGTAGACTTTGTCATAGCTACTTTCAAGAATGACATGTCAAACCCCAAAATCTCACTGGAAGTAGTGACACTCTCACAAAGAAATTAAACCCAATAAAAATAGTCACTCCAATGAATGGTAATTGAGAGAAAAAAATAAAAAAATGATATCACATGCTCGCACCAAGATGAAAGAAATATGCACTCAGCTTATAAATAATACGATCTCAAGTCAAATAAAAATACTAGTCAACCCAATTTATTTATTATTTTTTTTGATTTTTTTATTATTTTTTTATGCACCACTACATTTTTTTAGCCCATATAACTAGCTTCTACTTCAGACTATAGTTTCCTAAAATCAAGAAGGACTTTTATTAGGACGTAACGTAGGCTAGGAACATGGTTAACAAAGAAGGGAAATAAGGAAAACAAAGTGTATGTTTGAGAAAAATGCAGATGAATTTTTTTTTTTTGGAAGTTACAAGGTGGATTTCACCTATTATTGTTTTTTTTCTTCTTTTTTTTTGAAACAACAATTTTGTTTTTACCATAACTTCACTATACAAAATATTTATTTACATTTATCTCAAATATAAATAGATGATGGAACTTGTAAGATATTGGGTAATCCTCCAAATCGGAGTGGGTCGAGATGATAAGTTTGACAAAGAAATTTTTTTTTAAAGGCTCAAAAGGGTTAACTATGGATATTTGATAAAAGGGATGGATATAAAGGCTCAAACGGATCAAAGATGGCCTTTCCATCGTCTTTTAGGGCTTTAAATAACCTTCCATATCTAATAGTTAGATGTGCCTCCAAATATAGCAACACACATTTTTTTTCTTTTTTTTTAAATTTTTATTAATGGTTAACTCAAAAGAGATCTAGAGATCGTGTATACAGTAATAAACTGCTAAGCTGTATAAAGAATGGGCAAAAAGGTTACTCTCCAAGGAAAATGATAGGCTAAAAAACTCACTTAGTACTTATTATGACATGTTCATTCCTTCAAGCAACTCATATTTGTCTCCGACATTAACATGTAGAGTAGCAAACATAATGTAACATCACTTAAGACCAAAGATAATACAAATACTAAAATTTGAAATTAATCATGTCATCCAATGTTAAAACAAATCACACAATTTTTTTTTAAACAACATCCCACCCCCAACCTATTCTAAATATGAAAGGAAAATATGCATGCAGAAATGTGAAAATGATGCAGAAAAAATAATTAGAAAATGATAGAAAACAAAAATATTTTTTTTTTAACTTAAGAAGATGCGTTTCTAGAGGCGCTACACTCCATATTCAGCCAACTTCGACTCAAAAAAAATTTAAAAATGTATATTTATAAAGGAGAAATTAAAAAGAAGAAGAAAAATGAACATCAAAACATAATAAAGAAAAAGAAAATGTCTGAATTTTTTTAATTTTTTTTAAACGATGAAGATGCATTTCTAGAGTCACTACACTCTATATTCAGCCATCTTCAACACAAAAAGTTAGCAACAGTTAGTTTCTACAACAAAAAATTAGTAAAAACTTAACCAAGATTCCACAATTGTCGACTATTCCCTCCCCCCAACCAGAACGAAACATTGTCCTCAATGTTTGAAAAGAAAGAAGTAGAGTTTAGAAGACATCACCTGGGTGGTGCAACACAGAAGAAAATATTTACAGACGGAGAGTTAAATCTAATTTGTACTTCTTACTGCGGCTACTGTTACCATCATTATTTGGACGCTCCAACACAAAGGTCCAGGGGTCTGGTTCCGGTCGATAAGCTTGTAACATATCAAGTAGCTCATTAGCAGTGTGAGCACAAATAAAAAGCTTTTTGGCATTGGAAGGAACGAAATAGTTTTTAATTGCATGGTTAAGAAATGCGATAAAGCCATCATAAAAATTATTGACATTTAACAAATCGATGGGTTTCTGGTGAATGTGCAGACTGGCCCAAGATGCTAGTGTGATAAGTGCCTCTAGTGTTGTAAGATCTCCTGGAAGGAAAATAAAAGCATCAGCATGATTAAACATTTCAGTTATTCGTTCTTGCATACCTGAGACGACTAACTCTTCTCCAGTCGGTGAGTCAGACAAACTGCCCAAAGGTTTTAGGACACTTGGGATGATGCCTAACACTTGGCTTCCTCTGACAAAAGCAGCTTCTGAAACCAATTTTGATAACCCTCGGTTACCTCCTCCATACACCAAGTGTAATTTTCTCTCTGCCATGTTTCGACCAAGATCGATGGCTGCATCAACGAACTCTTTATGTTTGCCATAGGTAAATCTAGAAAGCACACAAATGTTCTTGAATTGTCTATTGAGAGTAGCTGCCATTGGAATACTTCTCAAAAACAATTTGTGAGTGCTTGACAAAAAAAATCACATTTAAGAGTCTTGGTGACAGTGGGTCACAGTTGTGTATGAGGTAACATGTCAGTGTCAAATAACGTGTAAAGCACATGGCTAGCGAATAAAAAAAGAAACAGTAAAAAGGAAAAAGTAAACAGTAATAAAATGAAATTATTAAAAACAATAATGCATATGATAAAAAAACAGTGAAATAAAATAACAGTGAAGTAAAAAGGATATGTACAAGTAGTTGCGATTGTGGCTCACATCTTCCTCTGGTTTTACGTCTAGAAACGGCTTGAACGCCCTCTATGAGTCGAGGATAGACTTCCCATCCAGTTTTCTTATAAACTGGCAAACAGGGTTGTTTATAGTCAGATTCCCGAGACTATATCGTGCATGCTCTTTCTGGAATAATGGCCATAACTAGAGAATCGCTCCTTGCACATATCCACTGGGATGCGTTTCAAGAGACAGAAGGATATCATCAAATGACTCCTTATTCAAGCCATCCCTAGTGAATTGAATCTTATCTTCCCTGTTATCAGACACCATTCCTAAAGAACATGGGTTTTTATCGCAACTCATTCTGGCACACTTATAACAAGCAACAAAAATTCTTCGAGCTCGTCATTTTCTGGCATAATTTCCTTTACCACAACCAGGCATGTATGCAATAAATTTTGGAGGTAACTCACCTGCCAATCGTACTTTAGCCTCGATTAACCAACGAATATCAGCAGGTATGTTATTCCTCATGAGCAATCGCATGCGTTCGGACCGGACTTTATAGATTGTAAGGAGGGCATTCTGAGGAAGTGAAGGGAATCGCTTGTGAAGCTTCGCTAGAATCTCGTTTCTGTCCATACTTTCGCCTCAGAATATCAGTTATTATGAAAAAACTGAAGTAACAAACTAAAGCACACAAACAGAAAAACAAATTAAAACACACAAAGAAAATTAAAATCGTCCTCTTATTGAATTTACGTGAAGCTCCAACTGGATGTCGTAAACACTTCTCTCAATGTCTCTGAGTTGGCTTTCTAAACCCTCAACATAGGATACTAACTCTGGTGGTTGCAGAGCCCAAATACGATGTGTTTTACAAAATTAAATCTGCCTTTTGAGATGAGTTTTGACACGTTGAAGTGGTTTAAGAATGTTTAGGAGGAATGGTCTAAGTATGGTACTCATGAATAACAATGATAAGAGAAAAATTAATGGTAAAACAAACACACTTATGCAAAAATAATTTCAATTAGCAAAAGAATAATAAAAAGAAAGAAAGAAAAATCAAACCACAGAAAAGAAAAAAAAATCAATTCAAATATGGTGGGTTACACAAATTTATTTCGGTGTCTTCTCTATGTGGTTGGTACTCTAGATATGACTTTAATCTTTGACCATTAACTTTAAATGTGACACCATTCTTTGGGTCCTTAATTTCAATTGCCCCATGTAGAAAAATAGTATGTACAATAAACGGGCCAGACCATCGAGAGCGTAACTTACCTGGGAATAGGTGCAAGCGAGAATTAAATAAAAGCACTTTCTGACCTAGAGTGAAAGATTTTGTCATAATTTGCTCGTCGTGGAAGACTTTCATTCGTTGCTTGTAAATCTTGGCATTTTCGTATGCGTCATTGCGAATTTCTTCAAGTTCTGCCAGTTGTAATCTTCTTTCTGAGCTGGCTTGCTGCATGTCAAAGTTGAATTTCTTGATGGCCCAATATGCACGATGCTCGAGTTCCACAGGTAGGTGGCAAGCTTTTCCATACACTAGCCTGTAGGGTGACATCCCAATCGGGTCTTGAAAGCCGTTCTATATGCCATAATGCATCATCCAGTTTTAATGACCAATCTTTTCTGTCTGGCCTCACCGTCTTTTCTAATATGTACTTTATTTCTCGATTGGAGATCTCAACTTGGCCACTGGTTTGCGGATGATATGGGGTCGCCACTTTGTGAGTGATGGAATACTTTGTCAAAAGATCTTTGAATGCTTTGTTACAAAAGTGGGCACCACCATCACTGATTATTGCTCGAGGGAATCCAAAGCGCGAAACAATGTTGCTTTTCAAAAACCCTATCACCACCTTGTGATCATTGGTTCTGCATGGAATTGTTTCTACCCATTTCGATAGGTAGTCAACAGCAACCAATATGTATTGATGGCCAAAAGAAGGGGAAAGGGTCCCATGAAGTCGATACCCCATACGACAAAAATCTCAACCACTAAAATTGGATTTAGTGGCATCATATTCCTTCGTGTAATGCTCCCCATTTGTTGACACCTATCACATGAAGAACAGAAAGTGTAAGCGTCTCGAAATATAGTTGGCCAATAGAAACCACATTGTAAAACTTTAGCCGCTGTTTTCTTAGCACTAAAATGGCCTCCACAAGCTTGTTCATGGCAGAATGAAAGGATATTCTGAATTTCATTTTCTGGGACACATCGTTTAACAATTTGATCTGCACAATACTTGAACAAATAAGGGTCATCGCAAAAGAAATTCTTTATTTCCGCAAAAAATTTGGTCTTGTCTTGCATGGTCCAATGCTCTGGAAGTTTACCTGTAACAAGATAATTAACTATATCAGCATACCAAGGTAATACTTCCACACTCATTAATTGTTCATCTGGAAATGACTCATTTAATGGTAATGGTTATGTAATTGTGTCAAAATGGAGACGAGAGAGATGATCCGCCACAACATTCTTTGTGCATTTCTTATCTTTGAATTCCAAGCCAAATTCCTGCAAAAGTAACACCCAACGAATTAGTCTAGCTTTTGCATCTTTCTTTGTGAGAAGATATTTAAGAGTAGCATGATCTGTGAACACAATTATTTTACAGCCAATGAGATAAGATCAAAATTTTTCCAATGCAAACACTACTGCTAGATTTCTTTTTCAGTAGTTGAATAGTTCAACTGTGCATCATTCAATGTCATACTAGTATAATAAATAACATGGGGAATTCGATCAACTCTTTGTGCTAATACTGCTCCTACTACATAATCAGATGCATCACACATGAGTTCAAATGGTAAGCTCCAGTTTGGGGCCTGAATGATGGGTGATGATGTCAACAATTGCTTTAATTTTTCAAAAGCCACAAGACATGAATCATTAAAGATAAAAGGTACATCCTTAGCAAGTAAATTGTATAAGGGTCTAGAAACTTTGCTAAAATCTTTAATGAAACGTCTATAGAAACCAGCATGCCCAAGGAAAGATCTTACTTCTCTGACTGTTTTGGGTGGAGGAAGATTAGAAATGAGATCCACCTTAGCTTTGTCAACCTCAATACCTTTGCTTGAAATGATGTGACCGAGAACAATACCTTGTTTTACCATAAAATGACACTTTTCCCAATTTAAGACCAAGTTCTTTTCTATACATCTCTGCAGAACTAGCGTTAGATGATGTAAACATTGATTAAATGAATCACCAAAGACAGAAAAGTCATCCATAAAGACTTCAAGGAATCGTTCAACCATATCAGAAAAAATGCTCAACATGCATCGTTGAAATGTAGCAAGTGCATTACATAATCCAAATGACATCCTTCTATATGCAAAAGTGCCAAAAGGGCAAGTGAAAATGGTCTCCTCCTATATGCAAAAGTGCCAAAAGGGCAAGTGAAAGTGGTCTTTTCTTGATCTTTTGGTGCTATGGGAATCTGATTATATCCTGAGTAGCCATCTAGAAAGCAATAAAATTCATGGCCTGCTAATCTATCAAGCATTTGATCAATAAATAGTAAAGGAAAATGGTATTTACGTGTGACAAAATTAAATTTTCTATAATCAATGCATACAAGCCATCCTGTAGTTACTCTAGTTGGTATCAATTCATTATCAGCATTGGTAACTACTGTGACTCCTGACTTTTTGGGGACGACTTGCACAGGACTGACCCATGAACTATCAGAAATTGGGTAAATGATACCTGCATCTAATAGCTTAAGGACTTCAGTTCTAACAACTTCTTTCATATTAGGATTTAACCGACGTTGCATTTCCCTAGTAGATTTAGCATTTTCATCAAGGTGAATGTAATGCATGCAGTGTACTGGGTTTATACCTTTAATGTCTGTTATGGTCCATCCTAATGCTCCTTTGTGCTCTTTTAAAACATCCAACAACTTATCTTTTTGTTCGTCATTTAGGGATGATGAGATGATTACTGGTAGAATACTTTCTTCTCCAAAAAATGCATATTCCAAAGTGTTGGGCAATGGTTTGAGCTCGAGTTTCAGTGGTGATTCTGATGATGGGATGAGTTTCTTCTCTGATGGTGCTAGTTGTTCAACTCTTGACTTCTATTTATTAGTGTCCATGGATGGTGCTGAGTCAAGTAGGGCGTTGACCTCATCGACTGATCTGTCAATATCAAAATCCAAACCAAAGTGAGTTAAACATGTTTGTAAAGGGTCATCATTAAGGTTTGAAAGAAAAATGTCATCAACTAATGCTTCAATTAAATCCACATCAACAATTTCATCATCTGCATTGTGAGGTTGTTTGGCAATGTTGAAGATGTTCAGTTCCATAGTCATGTTGCCGAAGGACAACTTCATATTTCCAGTCCTGTATTGAATGTGAGCATCCGTAGTGGCCAAGAAAGGTCGGCCTAGAATAATGGGGATGTGCTTCCTTTAATCCTGTATTGGTTGAGTGTCAATTACAATGAAATCAACAGGAAAATAAAACTTGTCTACCTGGATAAGCACGTCCTCCACAATACCACGAGGTATTTTCGTGGACCGATCTGCAAGCTGTAAAACCACTGGAGTTGGGTGTAATTCTCCAAGTCCAAGTTTTAAAAATACTGAGTAAGGCAACAGATTTACACTAGCTCCTAAATCCAACAAAGCATTCTCAATTGTGTGGTTCCCTATTCTACATGAGATAGTGGAGGAGCCTGAGTCTTTGTATTTTAAAGGAATTTTATGTTGGAGTATAGAACTAACGTTTTCTGTTAAAAATGTCTTCTTTTGAACATGCATGTTTCTCCTTTTAGTACAAAGATCTTTAAGAAACTTGGCATAAGATGGAACTTGCTTTATAGCATCAAGTAAAAGGATGTTAATATTTATCTGTTTGAAGATTTCGAGAATCTCACCTGTGGATTTTCCCTTCTTTCCTTTCACTAACCTATGAGGAAATGGAGCTTTGGGAACATATTCTCGTGGGTTGGTTTCTTTTTTCTCCTCCGGTGATGATTCCTCAACATTCACAGGTACAATTTGATTTTCTTTTGTCACTGGCATCTCCACTTTGTTGTCGACTTCTTTTCCTTTTCGCAAGTTCATGACTGCTTTGACCTCTCTATGCTGCTATGGTGAACTGGTACTTGCTTCATGTACTCCTTTAGGATTAGGCACTGGTTGACTTGGAAACTTGCCTTTCTCAACGGTCATTGCCAAGGTCTGAACTGAAGAAGCAAGTTGTCCCACCATCTTCTCGGGGCTTGAAACTGATTGGGCTTGTGAGTTGAAGCCTGCTCTCAACTCATTTCGTAGTCCATCAATGGTGCGGTTCTGTTGCTCAATCGTAGAGTGAGTAAGATTATTGAGATTCTAGAATGAATCCTCGCATGGTCTGGGTTGAGAGTAGTTCTGGTTCTGATTGTATGGTCTAAATGGGGGCTGAGAGGCTTGAGGAATTGGTTGCATTGGTGGAGCTGGAGCTGCTGGTCCATTCTGTTAGAATCCTTGAGACCATGAAAAATTTGGGTGGTCTCTCCATCCAGGGTTATATGTGTTGGAGTATGAGTTGTAATTCAATGGTTTTCTCATTACACCTATGGCATTGGCTTGATCTGGATATGAGTCATGGTCATGTGGCTCTGTTGATTTAACAGTCGATAACGATGCTATTTGTCGAGCGAGACCTTCAACCATCTCCTTGACTTCTTTAATTTCTGAACTTGACTCACGAATGTGAACCTCATTTACTCCCTTAATTCTTCTAGTATTCTTGAGTGATCGACTCCGTTGTTGGGAATTATTTGCTTGTCGCTGGAAGAATTCCCAAATTTCTGATGCACTTTTTGACATTAGCTCTCCTCCACTTGTTGCCATTAGTCATTCTTGCACATTCGGTAATAATCCCTCCAAAAAGTATTGGTATTGGTGCCATTTCTCGTACCCATGATGTGGACACTTCAAGAGTAGCCCATTGAATCGCTCCCATGTTTTGAAAAACTGCTTGTCCTCTCTCTGGATAAACTCCGAGATTTCCCTGCGAATAACATTGGTTTTATGCACTGGGAAATTTTTATTCAAAAATTTTTATACCATTTGTTCCCATGATGTAATGCTATTAGCAGGCAAAGTACTTAACCATGAACGAGCTCTATCATTTAAAGAAAATGGGAATAATCTAAGTTTAACATCATCGTCTAAAAAATTCTCATATTTAAATATTTGACAAATAACATGAAACTCATTCAGATGATTATATGGGTCCTCATTTTCTAAGCCATAGAATGTGGGGAGACAATTTAGCACACTAGGTTTTAGTTTAAAGCTCCTAGCAGCTACATTTGGGTATCTTATACATGATGTGCTCAAATTAGTTAAGGGACTAAAATAGTCCTTAAATGGCATCTCCTGTGGTGCTTGTAAATCCATTCCAAATTTATTTTTAACGTGCTTGTGTGTGCGAAGTGTTTTTTCTAGTTCAAGGTTTATAGGTTCAAGATTAGGTAATAATGACCTACGACCATGTATGCAAGAAACACAAAAATAAATGGGAACAAAACAAATAAAAATAAAGAAGAATGAGAAATTATGTTACTAACCTTATTACGCTGTTAAAACCTTTCTATAAAAATAAACAAAAACAAATACGTGAAATAAATTAACTAAAAATAAATTAATAAGATAAACAAAAAAATTACAAAGAAAAATAAATTGAAAATTAAATTACAGAATTTTAAAGAAGAGAAAAAGAAAAAAATACTAACCTTTAAATGTAGATTTACTTTTTTTTCTTTTTCTTTTTTAATAAAAAAATTACAAAAAACTATTAAAAGAAATTAATCACAAAAATTAATTTTACAAATTAAAATAACTTACCTCCCTGGCAACGGCGCCAAAAACTTGTTGTGCAAATTTTATTGAACTCGCAAGCGCACGAATCTATTGTAGAATAGACTAATAGTGACGAGTGTCGATCCCATGAGGAGGTGGATTTTAATTGTGTGTAGAATTAATTTTGTAAATGGGTGGTTGGATTTGTGGTGAAAATGATTTGGATTATCCTAAAATTGGAATTGAAATGGCGAGAATAAATTCTAAAATTGGAATTGAAATGGCGAGAATAAATTAAAGAGAAATCTATTGAGATAACGTACTTGGGTATCTGGATCCGTATCAACATGCATCATGGGATAAATAATCCTTATTAATGTCAATTAAATCATGAGGGGGGAATCCACACCTCATGAACCACGCTCTAATCAATATGGTGCTAAGGGGTTATCGTGCCAAATAATAATAACCTTGTACTTGAGGGCCGGTGAAACCATGGCGACGAGAAGTCAAAACATCCACAAATATTAGAGGGGAAGAGAAAGTAAATTTACCAAATAAAGCCCATGACACATGTTGAGACTTCACCTTCAACCCAAGCTTGAAAGAAAATTAGCCACTCATAATTGAACTAGGGGCAAAATGGGAATTTATTAAAATACGTAGAAAATACAAGATGGAGAAGGAATTACAGAAAATGCATCCCAAAAATGGATTCAGAGCTATCAAATTTTTTATCGATACATGGAGTAAATCATGACCATCAGATTAAAAACAGTTTGGACGCTCAGGATTCACCACGTCATCAGTCAACAGTACGCGGTTTGATCACGCTGATGAACAGTAACACGGTTTGACCCGGTTGAACAGTGACGCAGTTTGGTTGAAAATAATCTTGTGTAATGCATGTACTGTATGCGAGTTTTTTAGTCCACTGATATATTGCCACGTCATTATCAACAATACATAAGAATTTTAGTCCAACAGGATCGTGACACATCATCGGTCAATGCCACGTCATCGATCCGTCTATGTGAACAGTGTCGTGAACAGTCACGTAGACAGTACCGTACACGTGAATAGTACCGTACATGTGAACAATGCCATTTTTCCTTTTATGCTCCTCCTAAGGTTTTCGACTGTCCTGAGTTTAAAAGTGATGTCTGTTTTGCCGTCTGATCTCTCATTTATTGTGAAATGACCATGATGCCTCTAAAATACATAAAATAATTAATTAAAATAAAACACACATAATTAAATTACAAGAAGCTTAAATACATAAAAGTAAGGGTTGTTAGTAAGACGTGAAATGTAAAATGATGATTTTCTCATTTATAAATATACATTTTCTAACACTCAACAGGTAGCACCCTCTCTGTTCCAAAAGACAATGATCAAAATATTTGAACTTATCCTACACCATGGCCTGATCTACATTGATGACATTTTACTATTCTCAAAAGATTATGATTCACATCAAAAACTGCTTTGTGAATTCCTGTCCATAGTAGATAAGCATGGCATTATGCTTTCTGCTAAGAAAAGTATCATTGGTCAGCTCTCAGTTGAATTTCTCGGGATGATTCTCAAAGACGAAAACTTCCAGCCTGGACCAAATATTGCCCAAGAACTTCTCCATTTTCCTGATCAAGATTTGTCTCGCAAACAAATTCAACAATTTCTTGGAATTGTGAATTATCTCAGAGACTTCATTCCACATGTTGCTAGCCACAAAAGCCACTTGTCAATAATGCTGAAAAAATCAGCCCCCCTTGGGGTCCCATCCAGAATAAAGCAGTCCAAGAACTCAAGCAACTCTGCCAACAACCAGTTCTATTAAAGATACCCACAGATGGCCAAAGAATTCTCCAGACAGACGCAAGTGATAATTATTGGGGAGCAATCCTTTTGAAAAGATTAGATGACAAAGAATACTATTGTGCCTACGCCAGTGGTCAGTTCAAAGAATCGGAAAAACACTACCACGTCATCTACAAAGAAGCCTTAGCCGTGAAATATGGAATTAAAAAATTTGAGTTTCATCTAGTTGGCCATAACTTTTTGGTCAGATTAGATAACTCATCTTTTCCCAAGATTCTCGACTACATGAACAAGGCACTACCAGACAAACAGTTGCTCCGTCTCAAAAATTAGTTTACCAGGTATGACTTCTCAGTCCAGCATATAAAAGGAGACAAGAACCTAATCCCTGATCTTCTATCCAGACCTCCTCCTAAATCAACTTCTAGTTCCTCACCCATTTTAGTCATCTCTCTATTAACCATCCTTGTTATAGCAATGACACCATCCTTACCTTTCATAGCCCTTACCAAAAAATCCTTTCCATTCAATATAACGTTTTCCTCACCATACCAAATTCAAGACTTCAAAACCAAATTTCTTTTCCGATATTTCATGAACATCCATCAGTAAAAACCCTACAATTTCCCAAGTTTCAACCTAGACAAACTCTTCCTCACATGCCTTACCATTGATCCATATGTTCCTATCATAGAAGATGAACTTTGGTATCTCTGGTGTCTAACTGTCCTCTATGCCACAAAAACTGTCTTCCTAGTCCAAGCTGTTCTTCGTCATCTCCTCGACCATTCCCAAGCCTCCTCCCTCATTTGGACACTTTTTGAATGGTTTTCACCACTTTCTTGGTGGCGTAAACAACTTCAGTCAATCTATGATAAAAATCATCTTAACATTCTCCTAGAATCAGAAGGTGATTTGTACACTACAGTTTTCATAGTCCATCGACCTTATTTCCAACATCCTGTGACAAAATTATTTTGGACTCAGGATCAAGCTTATGAATGGATAACTGTCCCACATCCATTTCCCCTTTCTCATGATCCACAATTGGTTAACAATCTGAGATCATTTCTTCTTGAGCTTAACCATGTTCAACCTCCACCTCCTGACATTCAACATACCTCTCTTGGACCAAAACATGAAATTCTCCACACACCAACCCATACCACAACCAACACTTCTCCAGCAACAAGTATTCTCATCAAAGAAAAAAAGCCTGACTAGACTAATGTCCTATTTCAAGATTTCCAAGACCCTTGGGAAGATTTTACTTCTCTTCTCCGGACATTTGGTGAGTCGTCACAATCAGATCCTTCTCAAATGACACCAACTCAACCACAAGGAACAACACCATCTCCTCCAGCACCCTCCAAAACTGACATTGACTATGAGAGCATGTATGCCAACCTCTATTGGTCAAAAGAGCCTTTTGCAGAGATTTATAGTGAAGTTGACAATTTGTTGCCATCACACAACTTTTGATGTAGCAGCCCATGTAACTCTCGTGTGTCCCTTATCTTGTAATTATCAGATTTGGATGTTTTACTTTGTCTTATGTAAAAGTCTAAAAAAGTGTGCTTTACTTTCTAAAAAGGTATGCTTTACTTTCTAAAAGCGTGTGCCCGTTTGTCGATTATAATCATTCAAGGGGTCCTGTCCTTAATGATTTTCTATATAAGGTACCTTATATTTCAGTTATAAGCAGAAGAGTTTTATGGAATAAAAATTTCCTTGTAAGATATTCTATCATGACCTTCTAAGTTTCTTCCAAGTTTTCTCTGTTAAGTTAGAAGAACTATAGACTTGCATAACCGTTCATCTCTATCTATAACAAGTATACTCTACACTCGCCTCTCTGAAGGATATTGTGCATCAGAAAGTTCTCTTTAAGCCTAGTTCTAGAAAGTTTAACACAATTCACTATTTTCCCTAGTGCCATGGTGGCATTCATGTCTGAGTGGTAAGTGTGCGACAATCGCCCCTACTGGTCACCTAGCCGGATTTGTTTCTAAGTATATCAGCTGGAAACTTGAGCATGCAGACTATTAGTCCAAATGATAACTCTGTTGTCATTGCTCTAGTATAACAACACCACGTACTTAGTCCATATACTTCCGGTTTCATTTCCCTCTCTACTCCTGAAATATTTACAATGTAAAAATTAACATATTGTAGATTAATTTAACATAAAGGATTATTAGGAGAGCATTAAGATAATTTATAAGTTATGAGCACATTAATCAACACCATGAGTGAGAAACTGTTAGTTTTAACCTAATTAAATGTGCACTTTTTATTGTCAATCACACCTCTTAACCAGCTCATTATATGTCCTAGCAATTTAAGTGACAAAAATCTAGCAAACTTCAAACCCAAATTGAGATCTCTTTTTTTTTGGGCAATTGTATTTACTTCTTTAATTAGATTAATGACAATAATCAAATAAAAGTATAAGCATTATCTTCAATTTAAAGAAAATCACTCCCACATCAACCATTTACACAAATTAGTCAGGTAAACTCATGTAAAATGATCAATTATCAAAGTTACATTAATCAAGCCAAATTTCAAGAATGACATGTCTAATCCTAAAATCTCATGGTTAAAAGTGACACTCTCAAAAGAAAATACGCCCAATAGAAAAAGTCACTCCAAGGAGTGATAATTTGAGAGAATGGAATAGAAAAACAATATCACATACTCTCACCAAGATGAAAGAATAATGTTTATAACTCAGAAAAAAAAAATGATCTCAAGTTAAATGAATTGCTAGTTAAACCAATAGTATTATTTGTAATCATTTTTAACTATCACCATATCTTTTAGTCCATATTATCAGTTTCTACTTAATTTCTACTTCATATTATAGTTTTCTAAAATCAAAGACTTTTACTAGGTCGTAACATGGGCTAGGGACATGTTTAACAAAGAAAAGATAATAGGAAAAACAAAATATATATTTGAGAAAAATAGAGTTCTTTTGGAAATTGCAAGGTGCTTTTTATTTTCTTTTTTATTTTCCCTTTTTTTCTTGCATTTAGTTTCTTTTCAATCGTACTTTTTTTTAGCACCAAGTTTTCTGAATAAAATAATCATTCATGTTTTTCTCAAATGTGAATAACAGATGAAAAATATAAAACATAGAGTAATACACTCCAAATTGGAGTGAGATAAGACGATAGATTAATAAAGAAAGATTTTTTTTAACATAGGTTCAAAAGGATTAACTATGGATACTTCACAATAGGGATGTTTAAAAAAAGGTTCAAACGGATCAACGATGGTCTTTCTATCATTTTTTAAAGCTCTAGACAGTCTTTCATATCTACTAATTCAATGGACTTTCAAATGCAGCTATAAGTTTTCTTTTAAGTCAACCTATCAATATAAAGATCTTCTATAATAAATTTTTTGAGCAAAGGAAGCAAACAGGGTTACTCTTCAAGTAGAATAGGTCCAAAAACTCACTTGGAACTTGATGTGGCATATACATTCCTTCAATTAGCTTAATCAACTTCACTTATCAAATCTTTCAATTCACACTTGTTACCAACATCAACATGTATAGTGGAAAACAAGATGTAACGTAACTCAAAACTAAAGATAATACAAATACTAAAATTTAGAAGTAATCACATCATCCAATGTCAAAAGATCACATAAAATGTCTTAATAGATTTTTTTTCTTTTAAGAAACCTCACCTCTAAACCTATTCTAAGCATTTTTCTCAATATTGTGTGCTCGAAAGCCATACGTGCAAAAGAGTAAAGAAAGCACAATAAAAGAAACAATTGGAGAGATCAATCTGGAATTGGCTGCAAACGCTTAAAGGAATATGACAAGAAAACATTCGAAGGAAATTCTTATTTTTTATGTGTTTTTTGTTTTTCTACACTTTTTTTGACAAACAAAACATCACAAACACTAAGAAGATGCGTTTCTAGAGTCACTACACTATATATCAAGTCATCTTCGACTCAAATTTATCCAAACTTAGTAAAAACATCACCAGAATTGAGACATTCCATAATTGTCAATTATTCCCTCGCCCCAATTTGAACGAGACATTGTCCTCAATGTCTCAAAGGAAAGAAGTAGAGTTTAAAAGACATTACCTAACTGCTGTAAGAAAATATTTACAAACGGAGAGTTAAATCTAATTTGCACGTCTTACAAGGGCTACTGGTACTATCATTAGTCAACCAATCCAATGCCAATGTCCTGGGATTTGGCTGTGATTTGTAGGCTTGTAAAATATCAAGTAACTCATCATCAGTAGGAGCATAAATAAAGAGTTTTTTTGCTGAGATTGGAATGAAATGATTCCTAATTGTATGATTAAGAAATGCTATCAAGCCATCAAAAGTTGTTAATATTTAACAAACTAATGGACTTTTTATGAATGCTCAGATGGGCCCAAGATGCAAATGCAATCAGCGCCTCTAGAGCTACAAGATCTCCTGGTGGAAAAATAAAAGTGTTATCATTATTTAACATTTTAAATATTCTTTCTTGCATACCTAGGACGACCAACTCCTCTCCAATTGATGGGCTGGGTAAGTATCCAGAGGTTTTAAGGCTTGTGCAATGATATCTGGCACTTGGCTTCCTTTAATAAAAATAACTTCTAACATAAGTTTTGATAATCCTCAATCACCTCTTCCATATATAAGGTATAATTTTCTCTTATCTATAACACGACCAAGATCTATGGTTGCATGAATGAACTATTTGTATTTCCCATTATGAAATCCAGAAAGCACACAAATATTCTTGAACTATATACTTAAAATAACTGTCATTGAAACATTCTTCAAGAATAACTTGTGAGGATTTGAAAAAGAAACTCGTGTGTAAAGGTCTTGGTGACAAACATAATAATACACAGGTATAAATAAGGTGGTGTGCTCATCAAATGATGTGTAAAGCTTGTAACTTAATTATTGAAAGCAAACAGAAAAAGCAACAGGAAAAAGAAAAAACAAACAGTGATTATATCATTGGAAACAATAATGCAAAAAGTAAAAGAGTAGTAAAATAAAAGAATATTTACCAGTAGTTATGATTGTGGCTCACATCTTCCTATGCTTTTACGTCCAGTAACAATTTGAACGCCCTCTATTGGTTAAGGATAGACTTTCTATCCAGTTTTCTTATAAACTAGCAAACATGGGCTTTTAAAGTCAGATTCCCATCACTAAATTGTGCAACTTTTTTTTGGAATAGCTTCCATAAATTATGAATCTCGCGTTGCATATACCCATTTGGATGGGTCTTAAGAGATCGTAAAATATCATCTAACGATTCTTTAATCCGGCCATCCTTAACGAATTTAAGTTTATCTTCATGATTTTCAGAAAGCATTCCTAATGTTTTACAATGTGGTCGATTGTATAAAAATCTTGCACAGTTAGAACATTTAGAGCCAAGTTGCTTAACTCTTCTTTTTTTAGCAAATGTGCTTTTACTAAAACCAAGCATGTAAGAAACAAATAGATAAGAAAACTCACCTGCCAATCAGACCTTTACTTCAATTAACCAACAAATGTTAGCAAGAATCCCATTGATCATTAACAAATGCAATCATTCACAACGAGCTTTATAAATTTTCTTAAGAGCATTTTAAGGGAAAAAAGGAAAATGCTTAAGCAATTTAATTTGTATTTCTTCCATGTTTGATTTTAGGGTTTTGGTTATTGTAGGAAACTGAAGACACCAACTTAAGAAGTCACAGAGTACTGTTATCCACCATTTATAAAGGAAAGTGAATCAAAATATATCAAAGAAATGAATCAAGTCTGCAAAATCATGTCAAAAGTGAAGGCGAACAAAACGACAAAATGAAAACACACTATGTTTAAAAAAAGGATATAATTAAATATGTAACTCACCTTTATCCTTTTATTGAACTTACCTTAATTTCTAGTTGGAATTCATAGATACCACCCTCTATTTCCCTGAGTTGTCTTTCTAGATCTTCAATTTGAGATACTAACACTGGTGGTAGTAGATCTGAAATAGGACGTGATTTACAAACTTGGAGTAAAGGTTCTTAGGTGAAATTTTACACTTAAAAGTTCTAGTTGATGTTTAAAAAGTCCTTTTCATAGAGGTACACATGACATATATAAAAAATGGTGAAATGAAACATAATTGTTAAATAAACAATTTAAATGAGAAAACAACGTAATGTACTTCATTCAAGACAAAAAAAGAAGAAGAAAGAAATCAAACAATTCAAACAGTGAAGTAACAATAAAAAGAATGACAAAAAGTTAAAACAAAAGGCTTAATCAAGATTTGGTGGGCCACTCAAATTGATTTCAGTGTCTACTTCAAATGGTTGGTATTCCAAATATGGTTTCAATCTTTGAGAATTAAATTTATATATGACATCATTCCTTAGATCCTTAATTTCTACGGGCCCAAATGGATATACATTTTTTGCAGCAAATGGGCTACTCCACTTTGACTTTAACTTCCTGCAAACAAATGAACACGAGAATTATAAAAATGGTACTTTTTGACCATTCTCAAATGTTTTCTGAAAAATTCTTTTATCATGAAAACCCTTGGTTCTTACGTTAATAATTCTTGATTTCTCATATACATCATTATTTAATTCCTCGGGTTTATTCAATTGTAATTTATGCATATTACTAGTATCATTAAGATTTGAGTTAAAAGCTTTAATAGTCTAAAATGATTTATGTTCAACAGGCAAGTGGCGAGGTTTACTATAAACTAGCCAATAGGATGACATTCCTAAACATGTTTTAAATGCAGTACGATAAGCTCAAAGTGCATCTGTTAGTCGAAGAGACCAATCTTTGCAATTTGGGTTAATTTTCTTTTCCAAAATTTATTTTATCTCCGTATTTGCTAATTCAACTTGACCACTTATTTAAGGGTGATAAGGTGTAGTAGATTTATATGTAATTCCATATTTCTTCATTAAGGACTTAAATGACTTATTGGAAAAATACTTACCTCCATCACTAATAATGGCTTGAGGGATTCCAAATTTGCTCAAAAGATTTTCTTTTAAAAAGTAGATCACAATCTTGTGATCATTGTGTAGACAAGGAATCTTCAATTCATTTTGAAACATAATCAAGGGCAACCAAAATATATACAAATCCAAATGATGGTGGAAAAAGGCCCATTGAATCAATTCCCCAACAATCAAATATTTAAATGACAAGAATAAGGTTTAAAAGCATCATATTTTGCTTTAAAATAGGCCTACCATTTGACAATTCTTACACACTTTGTAGAATGTATGTGAATCTTTAAATAATGTAGGCCAATAAAATCCATACTATAATATTTTTACAGTTGTTTTCTTTGAAGAAAAGTGGCCGCCATATGTTTTAGAATGACAAAATTGAATGGCATCATCGTCTGCTACGCATCTTTAAAAAATTTGATCAGAGCAATATTTGAACAGGTATGCACCATCCTAGTAAAAAAAATTTTCTTCTGTTAAGAGTTTCTTCTTATCTTGGGAGCTCCAATCATATGCAAGATAGTTGATAATGTTAACATATCAAGGCATTCTGTTTATAGAAAAAAATACTCATCAGGGAAAGAATCATTAATGGGCGTTGTATCAATTGAAGACTCATTTGTAAGTCTTGATAGATGATATGCAACAACATTTTCGTTGCTCTTTTTGTCCTTGATTGTCAGGTCTAATTCTTGAAGTAGTAAAATCCATCGTATCGATCTTGGTTTGACATCCTATTTAGACATTAAATATCTAACAGTAACATGATCAAAATAAACAATAGTAGATGAACCAATTAAGTACAATCGAAATTTATCCAATGCAAATATTGCAGCAAGTAGTTCTTTTTCAATTATCGAGTAATTCGTTTAGGAACTATTCAAAGTTCTACGTGCATAATAGATGACGACCTTTCTTTATTTATCCTAGAATAGTGCCAACGACATAATAACTAGCATTACACTTTAGCTCAAAAGGCAAAGAATAATCAAGGGGTTACATTATTGTGGCTAATGTCAAACGACTAATTATCTTTTCAAAAGCTTGCTGATAATCCTTAGTCCATTTGAATGATGTGTCTTTTATTAGGAGTTTACAAAGTGGTCTACATATGACATTAAAGTCTTTTATAAACCTCCTATAAAACCCTGCATGTCCTAAAAAATAATAGACGTCTCTAACTGTCTTTGATAAGGGTAATTTTTAGTTGACTTCAACTACGGTTTTGTCAACTTCAATTCCAGTTGAAGACACGACATGGCCCAAGACAATTCCAAAAGTGGTCATGAAATGACATTTTTCCCAATATAAGACCAGTCCTTTTTTCTTTGCATCTTTCCAGAAGTATTTCTAGATTGTCAAGATATATATCAAAAGAATTACTGAATAGAGTTAAATCATCCATAAAAACATCCAAACAATTTTCAACCATATCACTAAAAATACTTAGCATGCATCTTTAAGATGTTGTAGGAGCATTACATAGTTTAAAAGACATTCTCCCAAATGTAAATGTTCCAAAAGGGCATGAATGTGGTCTTTTCTTGGTCTTTTAAAACTATAGGAATTTGATAATAGCTTGAGTAGCCATCAAGAAAGTAATAGTAGGGTGTCTTACTACTCTGGAGAATTTGGTCTAAAAATGGAAGGGGAAAATATTCTTTTCTAGTGGCATCATTTAATCTTTTGTAATCAATGCACATGCACCAATTGGATGAAATTCGTGTTTGGATTAGTTCACCTTTTTCATTTTTCACAACAGTTATTCCAAATTTCTTTGATACTGCTTATCTTGGATTTACCATTTCCTATCAGAGATAGGATATATAATTCCTATATCTAGTAGTCTAAGGACCTCATTCTTTACCAATTCTTTTATATGAGGATTTTTTCTTCTTTGTGGTTGATGAGTTGTTTTAGCATTTTTTTTTAAGTGTATATTCTATATGTGCAGATTAAAAGATTAATGCTATTTATGTCTTTCAAGGTCCATCCAGATGCAGTTTTATGCCTTTTTAGCAGATCAAGTAACTTACCTTCTTGATCACTTATGAGCTGGGAAGAAACTATCATTGGCCAAGTTTGTTGCTCTCCCAGATAGACATACTTTAATCTTTCGATGAGGGCTTTAATTCGAGCTATGATGCGTCCTCTTCCTTTAGATCTTCAAGTTATAACATATCTTTAAAGTTCAATTAGTCCATGTCACGTTTAGGTACCTATGTAGAATCAAGTATAGAGCAAATATTAGTAGTATCACAATCTAATTCCTTACTTGATTTAAAAAACCAACAAAATATATTTCCGCAGAGTTTACAAAATTCTCATCCTAAATATGTTCCTCAATGATTGGTTCAATGAGTTCAATCCCCTTATTCTCACTATCATCATCTTCTTTATCATTATGTTGCTGAAAGATTAATATAATAGGATATTGCTTGCATTCATCAGCAATTAGTCCCGTTTCCAAAATGATAAAATTCACAAGACATTTGAATTTATCGACTCAGGCTAATACATCTTCAATAATCCTCTTCAGTACCTTAATGGACCTATCTGCAAGTAAAAGAGCAGTAGAAGTTGGTTTTAACTCACTAAGATTGAGTTTTCGGTACATTGAGTAAGGAAGAAAATTAACACTAGTACTAAGATCAAGTAGAGCATGCCCAATTTCATGATCCCCAACAATGCAAGAAATAGCTGGACAACCAGGATCTTTATATCTCAAAGCCTTATCTATTGAGAGAATAGAATGTACATGTTCTACTAAAAAAGTTTTCTTTTGCATTATATGTTTTCTTTTCATAGTGCACAGATCTTTCAAAAATTTAGCATAAGAAAGTACATGTTTAATGACGTTCAACAAAAGACTGTTGACCTTCACTTGTTTAAAGACTTCATAAATCTCTAGATTGTGGTTTAATTTCTTTTGCTTGATTAATACTTGAGGAAATGAGGTACAGGAGAAGAGTTGGTTATTTCTTCATTGGTTAAAGGTTCGACAACTCTTTCTTACTAACTGAAATTGGCTCTTCACTAATTTCATGAGGATTAAGAACGTGTTTTTTAACAAATTTACCATCACGAAGGATTATAACCGATTTTACTTGGTGTATATTTTGGTTTCCTATATTACTTATTTGAGGATGTTGTTGACTCTTTGGGTTTGGTTCAAGTTGAGAAGGAAACTTACCTTTTTCATGCATGGTGAGGACTGATTAAGTTTGGTGATAGTTTTCTGTCAAATTGGTCAATGTTTGCATGGTTTGATTATTGATTGACTCTTGTTTTTCAATGAATGAATGAATGCAATGTATCTTTGAGAGCTTTTCTTGGTGGTGGGACATATGGTGGGTAACTCTGGGAGTTTTGGAAATTTTGACGTGGAGTACCTTATTGTGAAGATTGTGCATTATGGTCATTTCTCTAATTGAAATTTGCGTGGTTTCTCCAACCAAAGTTATAGGTCTAAGAGTATGGATTGGAATTAGGCTTTTTGAAATTTTCGATGACATTTGCTTGTTCGTGCAAACTTTCTCTCAGAGCTGGTAAGGTTGGCCAGTCTTGCATAGAATGGTCAGTAGAATCGCAAACATGACATGAATTATCTTGAGCAGACTTTACATGATCATTTTTTTTAAATCTAATACTTTGACTTTTCTAACTAAGGATGCAAATTTGGCTTAAAGGTCATGGTGTTTCCTAAAGTTGTACATGCCTCCACTAGATGGAGATAACTGGAGTTTACTCGATGACTCATAGGAACCAACTGTATCCCAGTGTTGTGCATTCTTTGTTATATAGTCAAGGTAATCTAATGTAGCTTCAAGACTTTTGCCCTTAAACTCGACATTGCACATAATTTCAATAGCCTGTCTAATTTAATATGCTAGTCCCTCATAGAAATAAGACACTAACCTCTATGTTTAAAACCATGGTGTGGACAAATGTTAAGTAGCTCTAATATTGGTAAATGATTTCTCCTGGCTTTTGAGTGAAGATAATGATTTGTCTTTTGAAAGAATTTGTTCTATGGGGTGGAAAGAAGTTTTTCAAAAGTTGTCCTCGCATTTCATTACAAGTTCTGATAGATCTTGACCTAAGATTTCTGTAGCCAAACTTAAGCTTTTTCTTTCAATAAAGGAAAAACTTAAGTCTTATTATGTTCACGCTATAATTTTGATCAATACATGTGTTACAAACTTACTCAAATTCTCTCAAACGCAAGTATGGATTTTCAGCTCAAAACCATTAAAGTAGGTAAAAGTTAAATGATACCAGGTTTGAAATTAAAATAAGATGCGTTAGGAGAAAAATTATGCATGATGATGCCCCTGTTCTAGTAGGATGCATGAAAGGTTATCTTTGTACTATGAAAAGTTATCAGCTTCAATGTCAGTCATATTTAAGGATGGTGAAGGTGACTTCCTAAGTAATCTGCCACTTTACGTACAAGATCAATGTCACATACAATGCTAATGATGTGTGAGTGTGTGTCAAATTAAATTTTGAAAATGATACAGAAACAAATAAATAATGCATAAAACACCAAATGAAAATTACACAAATTCAATAAACTAAAAGTTAATAAGCAAATAATATAAATTACAAAAATTAAAAATAAATAAATGCCTAAAAATATGTGAACTGAAAAATTTATTAACTGAAATTAAAATAATAGGCAGTTAAATCAGTTATATAAATAAAGTAATTAAACGAAACAATAAAATAACACATTAACAATATATAAACAATTTAGGCGGTATTTTAGAACCAATCATATAATAAAACATAAAATAAAATAAAACAAATTAGTGTACAAGAGTAATTAAAAAAATAAAATGACAGGCAGTTAAACCGACCATATAAATAAAAGATTACGAAAATTAAATTGTAGAAATCAAAAACAAAAAGGAGGAAAGGACTACTCAGCTTAAGATGTGGACTCATTTTTCTTTTTTTTTAAAATAATTTTGAAGGATTACCAACTGATTAGATAATTAATTTAATTTCTAGGCCTTAGTAGTAAATTTAAAAGTCCAAATCCCTAGTCATCATGTCTATAAAGTCCAAAGTCCTTTAGTCTAAAGGTCCAAAGAATAAGTCATAGTCTAAAGATCCAAGTTTCAATTCGGCTTAGGGATTGATTAGCAAAATTTTTGGGTCAAAATGAAGTTTTTCATAAATTTTATAGATAATACTAAAATTTTAAAAGAAGAGGGGTGCCAACTGAAGTTTTATGAAAAATAAAAATAAAATGACAAAAATAGAAATGAATAGCAAAAATAAAAACAAATTGACACCAAATTTAGAAAACTCCTCAGTAACGATACCAAAAACTTGACACAACTCAAAAGTATTGTTTATTCTGAAGTATACGAGTGTTTAGTTATAATATAACTTGGTGAGTACAAGGTTGAACCGCAGAAAAATTAAAATCTAATAGTCAATTATTAATCAAAGAAAATTAAGTGCAGAAAAAGAAATGAATAAGAATCAATCTAAAAAAAAGGCTAAAATTACAAGATCCACTCTCGGGTTTCGAATTATGGTCATAACATTCTCTAATGTTTGTATTTTGTATTTCTTTTGCTAATTAATTACTATGCCATTTAGTTCTTAACTAACTATTAATGTTAGAAAATGTATATTTATAAAGGAGAAAATCGATATTTTACACTTCAAGTTTTACTAACACCCTTACTTTTATGTATTTAAGCTTCTTATGATTTAATTATGTGTGCTTTATTTTAATTAAGTATTTTATATATTTTAGGGGCATTATGGTCATTTTACAATGAACGAGAGATCAGACGGCAAAACAGACATCACTTTTGAACTCAGGACAGTCGAAAACCTTAGGAGGAGCATAAAAAGAAAAATGTCACTGTTCACATGCACGGTACTATTCACATGTACGGTATTGTTCTTGTTACTGTTCACGCCACTGTTCACATATACAGAACGATGACGTGGCATTGACTGATGAGGTGTCACGATTCTATTGGACAAAATTCTTATGCACTGTTGATCGGTGACATGGCAGCATGTTAGTGGACCAAAAATCGCATGTACGGTACATGCATATACACATGATTATTTTCGACCAAACCGCGTCACTGCTCAAACCGTGTTGTCAAACTGTGTCACTGTTCAAACCGCGTGGTCAAACCGCGTACTGTTGATTGATGACGTGGCACATTCCTGAGCGTCCAAACTATTTTTAATCTGATGGTTATGATTTACTCAATGTATCTATAAAAAGGGGACCTCTCCCCCCTAATTTGGCTTCCCTGAATTCATTTTTGAGCTTCATTTTCTGTAATTCCTTCTCCATCTTGTATTTTCTACGTATTTTAATAAATTTCTATTTTATCCCTAATTAAATTATGAGTAGCTAATTTTCTTTCAAGCTTGGGTTGAAGGTGAAGTCTCAACATGTGCCATGTGCTTTATTTGGTAAATTTATTTCTTTTCCCCTCTAATTTTTGTTGATGTTTTGACTTTTCATCAACAAACAATAATAATCTTGTCTAGATACCGCCCTGGTTTCACTGGCTTCCTAGTACAAGGTTATTATTATTTGGCACGATAAGCCCTTAGCACCATATTGATTAGAGTGTGGTTTCATGAGGTGTGGAAACCCCCCTCATGATTTAATTGGCATTGATAAGGAATATTTAGCCCATGGTGCGTGTTGATACGGATCCAGATACCCAAGTACGTTATTTCAATAGATTTCTCTTCAATTTATTCTCGCCATTTCAATTCCAATTTTAGGATAATCTAAGACACTTTCACCACAAATCCAACCACTCTCACACAAAATTAATTCTACATATAATTAAAATCCACCTCCTCGTGGGATCGACACTCATCACCATTAATCTATTCTACAATAGATTCGTACACTTGCGAGTTCAATAAAACTTGCACAACAAGTTTTTGGCACCGTTGCCGGGGAGGTAAGTTATTTTAATTCGTAGAATTGATTTTTGTAAATAATTTCTTTTAATTATTTTCTTGTAATTTATTTTTTCTATTTAAAAAAAGTGAATTTGCATTTAGAGGTTAGTATTTCTTTTCTTTTTCTCTTCTTTAAAATTTTGTAATTTAATTTTCAAGTTATTTTTTTCTTCTTTGTAACTTTTATTTATTTTTTCTTCTTTGTAACTTTTATTTATCTTACTAATTTATTTTTAGTTAATTTATTTCATGTATGTTTTTTGTTATTTTTATAGTAAGGTTGTAATAGTGTGATAAGGTTAGTATCGTAATTTCTCCCTCTTCTTTATTTTTATTTGTTTTGTTCCCATCTTTATTTTTATTTTTTTTGCACTTTGCACACACAAAAACATGGTAATTAAAGATAAAAGAGAAATGGATTTGCAACAACAACCACCACCACAGGAGAGGCTATTTAAGGACTACTTTAGTCCCTTAACTAATTTGAACACATCATGCATAAGATACCCAAATGTAGCTGCTTGGAGTTTTGAGTTAAAACCTAGTGTGCTAAATTATCTCCCAACATTCTATGGCCTAGAAAATGAGGACCCTTATAATCATCTGAATGATTTTTATGTTGTTTGTCAAACTTTTAAATGCGAGAATTTTTCAAACGATAATGTTAAACTTAGACTATTCCCATTTTCTTTAAAAGATCGAGCTCTTCATGACTTAATACATTGCCTGCTAATAGCATTACATAATGGGAACAAATGATAACGAAATTTTTAAATAAATATTTCCTAGTGCATAAAACCAATGCTATTCGCAGGGAAATCTCAGAGTTTACCCAGAGAGAAGACGAACAATTTTTCGAAACATGGGAGCGATTCAATGGGCTACTTTTGAACTGTCAACATCATGGGTACGAGAAATGGCACCAATGCCAATATTTTTTGCAGGGATTATTGCCACATGTGCAAGAATGGCTAATGGCAACAAGTGGAGGAGAGCTAATGTCAAAAAGTGCATCATAGATTTGGGAATTCTTCCAATGACAAGTTGATAATTCCCAACAACGGAGTCGATCGCTCAGGAATACTAAAAGAATTAAGGGAGTGAATGAAGTTCACATTGGCGAGTCAACTTCGGGAATCAAAGAAGTCAAGGAGATGGTTGAAGGTCTCTCTCGACAAATAGCATCGTTAATGACTGCTAAATCAACAGAACAACATGACCATGACTCATACTCAGATCAAGCCAATGCCATAGGTGTAATGAGAAAACCATCAAATTACAACCCATACTCCAACACATATAATCTTGGATGGAGAGACCACCCCAATTTTTCATGGTCTCAAGGATTCCAACAGAATGGACTAGCAGCTTCAGCTCCACCAATGCAACCAATTCCTCAAGCCTCTCAGCCCCTATTAGACCATACAATCAGAACCAGAACTACTCTCAACCCAGACCATGGGAGGATGCATTTCAGAATTTCAGGAATGTTACTCACTCCACGATCGAGCAGCAAAACCACACCATTGATGAACTACGAAATGAGATGAGAGCATGCTTCAACTCACAAGCCCAATCAGTTTCAAGCCTCGAGAAGATTGTGGGACAACTTGCTTCTTCAGTTCAGACCTTGGCAATGACTGTTGAGAAAAGTAAGTTTACAAGTCAACCAGTGCCTAATCCTAAAGGAGTGCATGAAGTAACTACCAGTTCACCACAGCAGCACGGAGAGGTCAAAGCTATCATGACCTTGCGAAAAGAGAAAGAAGTGGACAACAAAGTGGAGATGCCGGTGACAAAAACAAATCAAATTGTACATGTAAATGCCTAAGACTCATCACTGGAGGAGAAAGAAGAAACTAACCCACGAAAATACGTTCCTAAAGCTCCATTTCCTCATAGATTAGCTAAAGGAAAGAAGGAAAAATCCACAGGTGAGATTTTTGAAATCTTCAAATAGGTAAGTGTTAACATCCCTTTACTTGATGTTATAAAACAAGTTCCATCTTATGCTAAGTTTCTTAAATACCTTTGAACTAAAAAAAGAAATATTCATGTTCAAAAGAAGGTATTTTTAACCGAAAACATTAGTTCTATCCTCCAACATAAAATTCTTCTAAAATGGAAAGACCCAGGCTCCCCTACTATCTCATGTAGCATAGGGAACTACACAATTGAGAATGCTTTGTTGGATTTAGGAGCTAGTGTAAATCTATTGCCTTATTCAGTATTTGTGAAACTTGGACTAGGAGAATTACACCCAACTCTAGTGGTGTTACAACTTGCAGATCGGTCCACGAAAATACCTCGTGGCATTTGTGGAGGACGTGCTTTTCCAGGTAGACAAGTTTTATTTTCCTGTTGATTTCATTGTAATTGACACTCAACCAATCCAAGATTCGAGGAAGCACATCCCGATTATCCTAGGCCGACCTTTCTTGGCAACTGCCGATGCTCACATTTAATGCAGGACTGGAAATATGCAGTTGTCCTTCGGCAATATGACTATGGAGCTGAACATCTTCAACATTGCCAAACAACCTCATAATGAAGATGATGGAATTGTTGATGTGGATTTAATTAAAGCATTAGTTGATGATATTTTTCTTTCAAACCTTAGGGATGACCCTTTACAAACATGTTTAACTCACTTTGGTTTTGATTTTGATTTTGATTTTGACAGATCAGTTGATGAGGTCAACGCCCTGCTTGACTCAACACCATCCATGGACACTAATAAATGGAAGTTAAGAGTTGAACAACTAGCACCATCAGAGAAGAAACTCATCCCAACATCGGAATCACCATCGAAACTCGAGCTCAAACCATTACCCGACACTTTGGAATATGCATTTTTGGGAGAAGAACGCACTCTATCGGTAATCATCTCATCATTCCTAAACGACGAACAAAAAAGTAAGTTGTTGGATGTTTTAAAAGAGCACAAAGGAGCATTAGGATGGACCATAGCAGACATAAAATGTATAAACCCAGTAGACTGCATGCATTATATTCATCTTGATGAAAATGCTAAACCTACTAGGGAAATGCAACGTCAGTTAAATCCTAACATGAAAGAAGTTGTTAGAACTGAAGTCCTTAAACTATTAAACGCAAGTATCATTTACCCAATTTCTGATAGTTCATGGGTCAGTCTTGTACAAGTTGTCCCCAAAAAGTCAGGAGGCACAGTAGTTACTAATGCTGATAATGAATTAATACCCACTAGAGTAACTACAGGATGACGTGTATGCATTGATTATAGAAAGTTGAATTCTGTCACGCGTAAAGACCATTTTCCTTTACCATTTATCGATAAAATGATTGATAGATTAGCATGCAATGAATTTTATTACTTTCTAGATGGCTACTCAGGATATAATCAAATTCCCATAATACCAAAAGATCAAGAGAAAACCACTTTCACTTGCTCTTTTGGCACTTCTGCATATAGGAGAATGCCATTTGGATTATGTAATGCACCTGCTATATTTCAACGATGCATGTTAAATGTTTTTTCTGATATAGTTGAACGATTCCTTGAAGTCTTTATAGATGACTTTTCTGCCTTTGGTGACTCATTTGATCAATGTTTACATCATCTAACACTAGTTCTGCAAAGATGTATCGAGAAGAACTTAGTCTTAAATTGGGAGAAGTGCCATTTTATGGTAAAATAAGGTCACTGTTCAAACCAGTTGACTGTTCAAACCGCGTGGTCAAACCGTGTCACTATTCAAACTGCGTGGTCAAATCGCGTACTGTTGACCGATGACGTGGCGCAATCCTGAGCGTCCAAATTTTTTTTAATCTGATTACCATGATTTACTCAATGTATCTATAAAAAGAGGACCTCTCCCCCCTAATTTGGCTTCCCTGAATTCATTTTTAAGCTTCATTTTCTGTAATTCCTTCTCCATCTTGTATTTTTTGCATATTTTAATAAATTCCTATTTTACCCCCCTCATGATTTAATTGGCATTGATAAGGAATATTTAGTCCATGGTGCGTGTTGATACGGATCCAGATACCCAAGTACGTCATTTTAATAGATTTCTCTTCAATTTATTCTCGCCATTTCAATTCCAATTTTAGGATAATCTAAGTCACTTTCACCACAAATCCAACCACCCTCATACAAAATTAATTCTACATATAATTAAAATCCACCTCCTCGTGGGATCGACACTCGTCACTATTAATCTATTCTACAATAGATTCGTGCACTTGCGAGTTCAATAAAATTTGCACAACAATTACCAAATACAAAGCTGTAAATTCTAGCCAGCATAATTTAACTCCTTCTCCATCGACTATCATGCTATATTACTTTATCTAAAGCGGGCATGAAATCTTTAAACTTAAAGCCTATGTAACTTCCTGTCAATACAAACCTATATAACCTATTGTTGTAATAGTTGCTTTTGCTGATCCTAAGTGGTATAAAGCCATGATAGATGAATACCAGACATTAATGGAGAACAAAACTTGGATTCTTACCAAACTTTCCCATCTTGTTAAAGTTGTTGGAAATAAATGAGTGTGCAGAATTAAACATAATCCAGATGATAGCGTTCCAAGGTACAAGTTTAGACTAGTAACCAAAGGTTTTATAACACTTAAGGCATTAACAATAATGAGACTTTTATTCTTATTGTGAAGTCTTCAATAATCAGAGTTATCTTAAGCATAATAATAATGAATTAAACTTGGATTCTTGTCAAAGCATATAAAATTTTATAAAGTCTATAGACATTTTTTGCAAAATCAACAAAACCCTAGTTTGACAAGTTGAAATGTCTTTGATGCATCAATGGGGATTCTCTAACTCAAGATCAGATAATTCACTTTCTTTAAGATAGTTTATATTTATTTACTTCTAGTTCTTATGTATGTTATTGACACCATTGCTATTGGTTCCAGTTTTAATTAATTCCACAAGTCATCTCCAACCTTTGCTCTTAAAGATCTAGGAGAGCTCAACTATTTCTTGGGTATTGGAGTTGCTAGAATTGTGTTTAGGTTACTTTTATCTTAGTAAGTCATCTCCAATATTCAATCTACATTCCCAGTGTTCATTTGCAAGACAATACACCTTTGTCTACACTTGTGGCTCCTAGTTCTCTGCTTCCTAAATTAGATGGAGACGCTTTTGCTAATAAGACCCTTAATAGAAGTACAATGAGAGCTTTAAAATATGTCACACTCATCAAACTAGAGATAGCTGTTTTTGTTAATAAACTTAGTCAATTCCTAAGCACTCCTACAGCAGTTCATTGGCAAGCATTTAAAAAGAGTCCTCAGATATCTTAAAGGTATAATTAAGTATGGATTAAAGTTTCATGCCTCTAGCTTCTTACTGCTAATTGTTTTAGTGATAGTAATTGAGCCAGTGATAGAGATGCCAAGAAATCAATTACATGTTGTTGTGTGTGTCTTGATCACAAAACAGGAAATGGTTTCTAGGTCAGGTACAAAGTTAGAATACAGAGCACTTAATATGGCTGCTTTAGAGGTGTTATTAATAAGATCTTTGGTTGCTGCAATTAGTGGGTCTTTTGACTATGTTTTAGTGCTCTAGTGCAGCAATCAAAGTGCTAATACACTTGCTAGTAATCTTAACTTTCATTCTAGGACTAAGTATATAGAGCTGGACATCTTTTTCTTACATGAAAAAGTAAGAGTCTTCAAGTGCATTGTATTCCCAACTTTGATCAAACTGCAGACATCCTTATTAAAGCTTTAGCTTATTAACCTTTCCATTATCTCAAGTCCAAGCTCAACATCGTTTCACTAAGTTAAGTGTTGAGTGCTAGAAAATGTATATTTATAAAGGAGAAAATCGTCATTTTACACTTCAAGTCTCACTAACATCTCTACTTTTATGTTTTTAAGTCCCTTGTAATTTAATTATGTGTGTTTTATTATAATTAAGTATTTTATATATTTTAGGGGGCATCATGGTCATTTCACAATGAACGAGAGATCATATAGCAAAACGGACAATAATTTCAAACTCGGGACAGTCGAAAACCTTAGGAGAAGCATAAAAGGATAAACGACAATGTTCATACATACGACACTGTTCACGACGTGCCATTGACCGCTGATGTGACATTAACCGATGATGTGGTAGCATTCGATTGGACGAATGATGTGGCATTGATTGCTTATGTGGTGTTGACCGATGACGTGGCTTGACCGATGATGTGTCACAATTCTATTGGACTAAAATGCTGATGTGGCGTTGACTGATGATATGGCAGTATATTAGTGGACCGAAAAAACGTGCGTACGAGGCATGCATATACACGGAATGACAACCCTAATGATGTGTTCTATCCAATTAGAACTTGCCACGTGTCGCAATCTTGAGCGTCCAAATTGTTTTAATCTGATGGCCATGATGTACTTATTGTATTTATAAATAGGGGCTCCCCCCTAATTTGACACCCCTGAATCTATTTTTGAGCTCTAATTTCTATAATTTCTTATCTATCTTGTATTTTCTACGTATTTTAGTAAATTTTTATTTTACCCCTAGTTCAATTCTGAGTGGCTAATTTTCTTTCAAGCTTGGGTTGAAGGTGAAGTCTCAAATTTGGTAAATTTACTTTCTCTTCCCCTCTAATTTTTGTGGATGTTTTGACTTTTCGTCGATAGATAGTAATAATCTTGTCTAGATATTGCACTGGTATAACCATCTCCCGAATGCAAGGTTATTACTATTTGGCACGATAAACACTTAGCACCATATTTATTAGAGTGAGGTTCATAATTTAATTGGCACTAATAAGAAATATTAAGCCCATAATGCATGTTGAGTGCAGATCCAGAGCCTCAAGCGCTTCATTTCAATAGTTTTCACTTTAATTTATTTCTACCATTGTAATTTAAAATTTAGGATAGTCTGAATCACTTTCACCATAAATCCAACCACTCACTTAGAAAATTAACTCTACACGCAATTAAAATCCACCTTCTCTTGGGATCGACACTCGTCACCGTTGATCTATTCTACAATAGATTCGTGCACTTGGAAGTTCAAAAAAAATTGCACAATAAGTTTTTGGCGCCGTTGCCGAGGAGGTAAGTTATTTTAATTCGTAGAATTAATTTTTGTAAATAATTTTTTTTAGTTCTTTTCTTTTAATTTGTTTCTTATTAAAAAAATAAGAAGAAAGTGAATCTGCATTTTGAGATAAGTATTTCTGTTTCTCTTCTTTAAATTTTTATAATTTAATTTTCATGTTATTTTTAATTTTTTGTTTATCTTGTTAATTTGGTCGGTTCAACCGCCTATTAATTTATTTTAATTTTAGTTAATTTATTTCACGTATTGTTTTATAGCACTTGAGTGTGTTTTCATAGTAAGGTTGTAACGACGTGATAGGCTAGTATCGTAATTTCTCTTTCTTCTTTATTTTTACTAGTTTTGTTCTTTTTTTTTGTGTTCTTTGCATGCATGGTCGAAGGTCACAATTACCTAATCTTGAGCCTATAGATTTGGAACTGGAAAAAATACTTCGCACACACAAATACGTTGCAATTAAAGATAAAATTGAAATGAATTTGCAACAACCAGCACCATAGGAGAGGCAATTTAAGGACTACTTTAGTCTCTTAGCTAACTTGAGCACATCATGCATAAGATACCCAAATGTAGCTGCTAGGAGTTTTGAGTGAAAACCTAGTGTGCTAAATTGTCTCCCAACATTCTATTGCCTAGAAAATGAAGACCCATATAATCATCTGAATGATTTTCTTGCTGCTTGTCAAACTTTTAAATATGAGAATTTTTCAGTTGATGATGTTAAACTTAAATTATTCCCATTTTCTTTAAAGGATAGAGTCCGTTCATGGTTCAATACATTGCCTGCTAATATCATTACATCATGGGAACAAATGGTAACAAAACTTTTGAATAAATACTTCCCAAGGCATAAAACCAATGTTATTCACAGGAAAATTTCAGAGTTTACCCAAAGAGAAGACGAGAAGTCTTTCGAAGCATGGGAGCGATTCAATGGACGATTCTTGAAGTGTCCACATCATGGGTACGAGAAATGGCACCAATGTCAATACTTTTTGGAGGAATTATTGCCACATGTGCAAGAATGGCTAAGGGCAACAAGTGGATGAGAGCTAGTGTTAAAAAATGCATAAGAGATTTGAGATTTCTTCTAACACCAAGCAGATAATTCTCAACAACGGAGTCGATCACTCATGAATATTAAAAGAATTAAGGGAGTGAATGAGGTTCACATTGGCGAGTCAAGTTCAGAAATTAAAGAAGTTAAAGAGATGGTTGAAGGTCTTTCCCGGCAAATAGCATCGTTAACAGTTGCTAAATCAACAGAGCCACATGACCATGACTCATACGCAGATCAAGTCAATGCCATAGGTGTTACAAGAAAGCCATCAAACTACAACCCTTACTCCAACACGTATAATATTGGATGGAGAGACTATCTTAATTTTTCATGGTCTCAAGGGTTCTAACATAATGGACTAGTAGCTCCAACTCCACCAATGTAACCAATTCCTCAAGTTCCTCAAGCCTCTCGGCCACCATTTAGACCATACGATCAGAACTCGAACTACTCTCAACCTAGATCATGAGATGATGCATTCTATAATTTCAAGAATCTTACTTACTCCACGATCGAGTAACAAAACCGCACCATTGATGAACTATGAAATGAGATGAGAGTAGGCTTCAACTCACAACCCAATGAATTTCAAACCTTGAAAAGATGGTGGGACAACTTGCCTTTTCAGTTCAAACTGTGGCAACGACTGTTGAGAAAGATAAATTCCCAAGTCAACTAATGCCTAATCCTAAAAGAGTGCATGGAGCAAGTACCAGTTCACCTCAACAGCATGGAAAGGTCAAAGCCGTTATGACCTTGCGAAAAGGAACAGAAGTGAACAACAAAGTGGAGATGCTGATGATAAAAACAACTCAAATTGTACCTATAAATGCTGAGGACTTATCATCGGAGGAGAAAAAAGAAACTAACCCACGAGAATACGTTCCTAAAGCTCAATTTCCTCAAATGTTAGCTAAAGGAAAGAAGAAAAAATCCATAGGTGAGATTTTTGAAATCTTTAAATAGGTAAGTGTTAACATCCCTTTACTTGATGCTATAAAACAAGTGTCATCTTATGCCAATTTTCTTAAAGACCTTTGTACTAAAAAGAGAAACATTCACGTTCAAAAGAATGTATTTTTAACAAAAAACGTTAGCTCTATACTCCAACACAAAATTCTTCTAAAATACAAAGACCCAGGCTCCCCCATTATCTCATGTAGTATAGGGAACCACACAATTGAGAATGTTTTGTTGGACTTATGAGCTAGTCTAAATCTGTTGCCTTACTCAGTATTTGTGAAACTTGGACTGAGAGAATTACACACAACTTCAGTGGTGTTACAACTTGCAGATCGGTCCAAGAAAATATCTCGTAGTATTACGGAGGATGTGCTTATCTAGGTAGATAAGTTTTATTTTCCTGTTGATTTCATTGTAATTGACACTCAACCAGTCCAGGATTTAAGGAAGCACATCCTCATTATCCTAGGCCGACCTTTCTTGGCAACTGTTGATGCTCACATTTAATGTAGGACTGAAAATATACAGTTGTCCTTTGACAATATGACTATGGAGCTAAATATCTTCAACATTGCCAAACATCCTCACAATGCAGATGATGAAATTATTGATGTGGATTTAATAGAAGAATTAGTTTATCTATTCTACAATAGATTCGTGCACTTACGAGTTCAATAAAATTTACACAACATTAAGCATAAGGGGGGATGTTAGCCCAAGCCCAAGTTCGTTAGCTTGTGAATCTTTTATTCATAAGCTTAAGTTAAGTTATGAGAGTTGTGTGTGAAAAATATCACTACAAGAAAACTGCTAATAGATGACAAGTGGTATGTGACAAATTCTGAAAAAAAAAATGGCTTATATCATAAATATATGATAAACTTGTCATAGATTAACATTTTGTCATAGATTAATAATGAACTCATTATAGAATTTGTTTTTATAAAGCAGTTATGATATAGTTGCGCTTGTGATAGTTTTTTATTTTGACCATATTTGACCGAATTAAAAATATTAGTTGAAAAATCGAAACTTTGTGTTTTAGGTGGATGGTTAATTAAAAAATAAAAAATTAATATATAAATATTCAAAACAAAATTCAATGTTTAGTATTAGATAAAAAAAGACCCAAAATTTTTCTAAGTCCTAAACACCAACATTGTTCTCATTACAAAAGAACTAGCTGCAGATGACTAAAAAAATTGTCATAAAAAGAATGGATGACAAAGAACCTATCTATCATCTTTGTCATTGTCACTCTTTTATAATAGATCTAAAATCCGTCATGAAATTTAGGTAGATTTTAAAAGTCATGAGTCTATCATACCTTAATTTAGAGGAAAATTCAAATTTATTTGCATTTCAATATTTTTTAGAATTTTTAGTACGAACTTTAGTGTATTTCAATAAAAATTATTTAAAAGTATTATTATTTTTTCCATTATTTTATTATTTTATTATTTTAATTGTATTAATATTATTATTTACTAGTTATTATTTTTTAAATCCCCAAATTTTGCAAATCTAAAATAAATATAAAATCTAATACAATAATTAAAAATCTTATGAATAACAAAATACATGAAACTTAATACATATTAAAACTACAATATCCATTTATATACAAACTACAACCCCAATAGTTGAAATACTCAAACTATGTCAACCCCAAATTTTGTGAAATAAACCAACATAAGTAATTGTTGGAGTTTTATTGGTATTTCACAATACTACTGTCCCACATTTAGAGAAAGTGAGAGCAATCACTTTTTAAGTTTGATTTGAGATTAGTCATGTTTGATTTAATTATAAATTGTAGTTGAACAAAACAAATTTAGACGTGATTTGGATTATTTAATATAAATTAAATTATGAGACCCATGGATAACTAATTCAAATTAAATAACGAAAGTGGGAGACTAATATAAACTAAATTAGGAAAATGATAATAGAAGGTTTGTCTATATAAAAAAGACATGAAAAGCCTTCAAGGCAGCTCTATGACCTCTCCTTATATCTCATATTTTCTTCATCAATTTTTCTTTTACTGCTCTAGACTGCTATACTTGGAGTGCAACCTCACAACAATGTTGTCATTGAATCCTAGAGGTCAATCTGTTTATTTATGGCCTTTCTGCATTGGGAAATATTCCTAGAGGAGAAGAAATTAGTCAAGGATAGTGCTTCACATAGCCTTGACAATTTATAGCTGCTGTAGAGTGAATAGTATTAGATGAATGGTACCAGTGAATAGTGATATAAATAATATCAACAACTATTATTCATATTTTGGACTTTCAAGGTAGCAACTTTATTAGTTATGACTATTAAGGAAGCTACTATTCATATTTTATGAGTTTTTATTATTGCTTCAAATAAGGTATGCAAACTTATTGATTACGTTCTTTTATTACAAAAGATCTTGCATAGAGTTATGCTCACAGAGGTTATTATGCAATTTTTAATAAATAATACAAATTATGTTTGAATCTAAATTTTTTATATGTCATACTATACATCCAAATGAATCTTTTGAAACTTGTTTAAATAAAGTCAGAAAAGAACTCAATTTATAATGATTTTTTGAATTCAAGTCCATTATGCTAAAAATTTCTTATTTTAGCGCAATGCATGGATTACAAAACTATTTTACCATACCTAGACTTCTTCAAAAATTATGAAATTTGGAGAATCGTTTCATAATTCTATGATTAAAGCATAAATTCTTTTGAATTTTTAAATTTAGTGAGGTCATCATAGAAAACTAATTGACATGTTTCTTGAGTTCTAAAACAAAAATTATTTTCAATTGTTTTAGACGAAATGAAGCTATGAAAATTTTATTATTGAGAACCCTGCATATCAGCATACTTTATGTAGAATTTGAGATTTTTTTGATGAAGGAATAATTTATTAAAATTCAAAGACTAAAGACTATTCTATTGAGGAACTGATACAGATCTTATTTGAGTCTTGAATATATAATTCAATTGATATAAAATTGAGAAGAAAAATATCAATGCTGAGAGTAAAAGAACCAAGGAATTAAATTCCAATGCAAACGTATTTGAGAATTATGCTTCTTATAACAAGAAGCAGAACAAAATTCCTAATAATTATTTCAATCTGATTTTTAAAGGAAAGGAAATTGTATTATATTTAGCAAACTTGGGTATTATTTTAGCCAACATAACAATTAAGCTCAAAAGATTAAAGACAACAAAATCATCCATAAGCTAATTTAGCTAAAGGAGATGACTTTATTATTATGATTGTCTGATAAACATAGTTGATTATACTATAGTGAAGGAAAGAGAAGAATTTGTTTTGCTTGATGATTTCTAGTCCACACCAGCCTCGAGCAAGGAAAATGTAACACTTCACTTAAAAAAAAAGATTATTTATTTTGGACATATTTAAAAAAAAACAACATTGTTGCTTTTACAAATTCTAAAACGTTTTACATAGCAAAACTTCTTTACAAAAAGGTGAGAGACATACAGAAATTCCTTACTATATTATTCAAAATTTTTATTATTACTAAAGCTAAGTTATTTATTTTTGAAACATAACTGAGCCCATCATAAAAACCCAAAGTTCAATATGCCCATATGCGCTTTACCTTAATTAGGTTTTGGCATCAACTTGCTCTACTCATCATTACTTGTAATGTAAGGACTTTATGAGCTAATGCCCATTAAAATAACACTTTGATGCATGTATAAATTATTATGCATATGGATGATCATATCAAGTCTTTTAAAAGAACTTAGAAAATTAAAAACAACTTCGTTAGGGCCCTAGGTATGTTGTACTACAAGGCTGACACTTTTACTCTTTAAACAATATGCCCTTAGGCATATTGATGATCATATCAAGTCTTTTAAAAGAACTTAGAAAATACAAAACAACTTCGTTAGGGCCCTAGGTATGTTGACTACAAAGCTGACATTTTTACTCTTTAAACAATATGCCCTTAGGCCTGATTAGTTGATCTTTTAGGAGTTACGTATCACCATCCCTAAAAGATTTTTTTTTACTTAGCATGGAGGGCTTGCCCTCCTTAGAAACTTTGCCACCTGGTAGTACAACCACCCATGTTTTATAAATTCATTTTCTGAAATGTCTTCTTCATAAAGTGACCATGAAATAAATGCATCCAATGCAACTTATGTCATAACATTTGAAATTCTTAGATGCATAACCGAATTAACACACAACATTATTTAAGGACAACAATTTTTAATATAGGCAGGAGTGCCGTCCATACAGGAATTAAATAATATGGAATCATAGTATAGGCGGCAGAGCCGACCATAACATAATTAAGTATCATAGATTAGGCGCCATAGCCGGCCATAACATAATTGATTATCATAGATTAGGCGGCATAGCCGATCATATAAAAATTCACATCATAGTAGTCATCACTAGATAAAGGAATTGTTAAAACTAACATTAAAAATGAAAAGAATTTTGTCCCTACATTGCAGTTGACTTAGAATAGAAGAGAATGAAATTTCCAGATTGCATTGAAAATCAAAGGGGGTAGGGGGTATTTATGGGATTTCTTAAGGCTAATGGATGGCTAGGATTTTTCCACCATAACTCTTAATCAATGGTTGAGATTATCCTTCATAAATACCTTACTAAATTCTAGAATTCTTAACTATCTCTACAAACTTCTCTTACAGCATCACTTATGTCATTACTTATGACATCATTACTAAGAATTAAATATTTTATATTATTATTATTATTATTTTAATACTGTAGGGGCTTGTTAACTTAAAATAAATTCTATTATATTTAAGTGAGAAAATTGTACCTCACAATTTCCTCTCCGCTTTAAAAATTTCATCCTCGAAATTTACATACTGAATAACTTAGGATGCTTATTCTTCATCTCTTCCTCTCGTTCCCATGTTGCCTCCTCCACGGAGCTATTTCGCCCTAGTACTTTAACTAAATAGATCTTCTTTTTCCTTAACTCCTTTATCTCTCTACCAAAAAATTGAATTGGACGTTCTTCATAAGTTAAGTCTTCTTCTAATTGAAAAGGCTTGTAATCTGGCATATGAGAGGAGGCTAGAACATATTTCTTTAACATGGAGACATGAAAGACATTATGTATTCTTGGTAACGATGGTCGGTAGGAAACACTCCAAACACGTTTCAGTATTTCAATGGCCCAATAAACCTCGGACTTAATTTTTCCTTTTTCCTAAATCTCATTGATCCCTTTATTGGGGCAACTTTTAGAAATATTTTGTCACCAACTTGAAATTCCAAAGGCCTTCGCCTCATATCCGCATACCTTTTTTGTCGACTTTGAGCTGCCTGCATTCTTTGACGTATTTTCTCGATTGCTTCAAATGAGGTAGTAATTAAGTCGGGTCCAAGATGCCTTTGCTAGCCCATCTCATCGCAATGAATAGGCGATCTACATTTTCTACCATATAGAGCTTCATATGTTGCCATGCCGATTGTTGCTTGGTAGCTATTATTGTAGGCAAATTCAACCAATGGCAAATACTTGCTTCATGATCCTTGAAAGTGGATAGAACATCCTCGCAATATATCTTCGAGCGTATGAATCATTTTTTTTAATTGGGTGTCTGTTTGAGGGTAAAATGCTGTACCAAACTTTAATCTTGTCCTCATAGCCTTATCTAACTTTTCCCAAAATGTCAAGGTGAACCTTGCATCTCGATCAGAAATAATAAAAACGGGTACACCATGTAGTCTTACTATCTCCTTTATATATTTTTCTACAAAAAGTGAGCAGACTTTGTGAGTCGATCGACGATCAACCAAATAGCATCATGCATTTTTGCAGTCCTTAGAAGACCAATGACGAAGTCCATTGTGATTGCTTCCCATTTCCATTGAGGAACTTGATTGGATTCCAAACGTCCTGCTGGTCTCTAGTGCTCTGCTTTAATTTGTTGACAAGTGAGACATTTTGCCATGAACTCAACTATATCCTTCTTCATTCCAGGCCACCAATAATGCTTCTTTAAGTCTTTGTACATCTTTGTTGTGCCAAGATGCAGTGAATATGGGATTGTGTGAGCTTCAAGTAGAATTTTTTTCTTTACATCTTCATTATCTGGTACACATATCCTGTCCTTGAACAAAATGATTCCCTTCTCTGACTTCTTAAACGACGTCTCCTTTGAGTTGCCTTCTATCTTCACGTTCTTCAAGTAAGAATCGCTTTCCTGGCCCTCCTTAATCTTTTCTAATAAGGTTGAGCGAAACGTCATGTTGGTTAATTTTTCTGTTACTAGCTCGATCTCTATCTTGCATATGTCATTTTGTAATGGATTAGGTAGAATCTTTAAAGCGACAGGCTTGACTTTCTACTTAATGCATCTGCTACCACATTTGCTTTTCCAGGATGATAATTTATTTCGCCATCCTAGTCCTTGACAAGCTGTAGCCAACGCTGTTGTCGCATATTCAACTCCTTTTGTGTAAAGAAATATTTGATGCTCTTCTGATCAGTGTAAATCTTACAATAGGTCCCCATTAATTAGTGACACCATATTTTTAATGCGTGCACCACTGCTGCTAACTCCAAATCATGTGTTGGAAAATTTTTCTCGTACTCCTTTAATTGTCTGGAAGCGTTTACAATGACTTTTCCATTTTGCATGAGAACACATCCTATGCCACTTTTGGAGGCATCACTATAGATGACATATTCTTCAAAGTTTTTAGGAATGGTTAAGATTGGAGCAGTGACCAGCTGTCGTTTTGGTTCTTCAAAGCTTTTCTCGCATACTAGCGTCCATACAAACTTGGCATTTTTCTTTATCAACTAGGTCAATGGCATCGCGATCTTCGAGAAAGTTTCCACAAATCATCCGTAGTATCCAGCCAAACCCAAGAAGCTTATGACTTCTTTGGCATTAGTCAATCTGGAACATTGGCTTATAGCTTCCACCTTTGAGGAGTCCACTAAGATCCCATCTTTAGATACGACGTGTCCCAAGAATGTAACTTTCTCAAGCCAAAATTCACATTTCTTGAGTTTTAAATACTCTGTGCATGAGGTCCATGAAGACTGTTGGGGCATTAGTTAGACCAAATGGCATGACAACAAACTCATAGTGTCCATAACATGTTCTGAGTGTTGTTTTAGGAATCTTCTTCCCTAATTCTCAACTGGTGATTTCCTGATCGTAGATCAATCTTTGAAAATACTAATGCTCCTTGCAACTGATCAAACAAGTCATCGATGCATGAAAGTGGGTATTTGTTCTTGATAGTCAATGCACAATCGCATTGTTCCATCTTTCTTTTTCACAAATAGTACTAGTGCGCCCCATGGTGAATGACTTGGGCGTATGTAGCATTTGTCTAGTAACTCTTGCAATTGACTCTTTAACTCCTTTAATTCTGATGGGGCCATCATATAGGGTGCCTTTGAAATTGAAGTAGTTCTTAGTGACAAATTGATTTTGAATTCAATTTCCCAATCCGATGGCAATCTTGGAAGTTCTTCAGGAAATACCTCATGAAATTCTTTCACCACTGGAATATCTTCCAACTTTGGCCTTTGCTCTTCTGTTTTGATGACCACACTTGCCAAGTACCCTTCACATTCTCTATTTAATAGTCTGGCTGCTTTTAAGGTAGAGATGATAGACATTCTGTTCCCTTTGCATTCTCCTTTAAATGTAAATGATTCTTTTTGTGGTGGTCGAAAAGTTACCTCCTTTTTCTTACAATCTATCTTGGCATAGTGCATCGATAGCCAATCCATGCCAAGAATTACGTCATGGTTATGCATATCAAGGATTATTAGGTTAACACATAGTGTATTATCACTAATGTTAATCTCACATGCCTTAACTAATTGTCTCGAGTTTAATATTTCACCTGATGGTACCATGACACAAAAGACCTATTTATTATGTCAGGAACATTTGCGATTTTCCTAATGAATGCTTGTGAGGTAAACAAATGTGTAGCTCCTGAGTCTATTAGCACATATGTAGGAGTTTTGGAGATAAATAGTTCACTTGATATTACTGAGGGGTTTCCTTCTGCATCTGTCTTGGTGAGTGTGAATATTCGAGCATTAGCCTTTTCTTGTTGCATACCATTTTCTGGGTAGTCCCTGATGAAGTGTCATTTTTTTCTACATTTGAAACATGTTCTGGTATTTGCTTGACATTCCCCAGGGTGAGTTCTACTGCATTGATTGCACTTTGGCTTTTGTGGGACTTCCTTCTGATGATTCTTTGGGCGTTTGCTTTTACTCTTATCTTAGACCACTAGCGTTCCCTCTCTCTTACTATTATTTAAGCGTGTCTTTCTACAAAGTTCCCCTGGTCCACACTTCCTTTGTTTCTTCATTTTTCTTCCTTCATCTGCTTGCTCAATTACCAAGGCTCGATCGATGAGTTCGTTGAAGGAAGCATCACGAACTCCAGCCACCTTTAAGTCTTTTACGAGATCTTTGCACAATCTTTGCATAAAGTGGTCTTTTTTCAAGTCTTTTATTGCAACCATATGTGGGGCATACCGAGAGAGCTTCTTTCAAATTTTCAGATGTACTCTAGTACAAACATCTTTCCCTGTTGTAAATAAACAAACCCTCTTCTTTTGGCTAAGCGAACAGTCTCTGAAAAGTATTTGTTATATAAGTGTTCTTTAAATATGATTATTTTAAAGCACTCACAAATTATTTTTGAGAAGTATCCCAATGGCAGCTACTCCCAATAAACAATTTAAGAATATTTGTGAGCTCTCTGGGTTTAATTATGGCAAATATAAAGATTTCGTTGAGACAGCCATAAATCTTGGTCAAAGTATAGCAGCAAGAAAATTACACTTAGTGGTGACTGAGGGTTATCAAAACTGGTCGTCGAAGCTACTTATATCATAGGGAGCCAAGTGTTAGGCATCATCCCAATAACCCTAAAACCTTTGGGCTATTTGTTTGATTCACCAACTGGAGAAGAATTAGTCGTCTCAGGTATACAAGAGAGAATAACTGAAATGCCAAATTATACTAATGCTTTTATTTTCCTACTAGGAGATCTTGCAACTCTATAGGCACTTATCACATTAGCATCTTGAGCCCATCTGAACATTCACCAGAAACCCATCGTTTGTTGAATGTCAATAACTTTTATGATGGCTTTATCGCATTTCTTGACTATGCAATAAAAAGCTATTTCATTCCTTCCATAGCGCAAAAAAGTTTACATTTGTGCTCATACTGCTAATGAGCTACATGATCTGTTACAAACTTATGGACTAGAGCCAGATCCCAGGACCTTTGTGTTGGAGTGTCTAAATAATGATGGTAACAATAGCCGCAGTAAGAAGTGCAAATTATATTTAATTCTCTGCTTGTAAATATTTTCTTTTATGTTGCAACACCCAGGTGATATCTTCTAAACTCTACTTCTTTATTTTAAAACATTGAGGACAATGTTTCGTTCTGGTTGGGGGGAGGGAATAGTTGATAATTGTAGAATGTCTCAATCTTGGTTAAGTTTTTACTAATTTTTTTGTTGTAGAGACTAACCGTGGCTAACTTTTTGAGTCGAAGATGGCTGAATATGGAGTGTAGTGACTCTAGAAATGCATCTTTTTAGTTTGGAAGTAAAAAAAAAAATCCAGACATTTTCTTTTTCTTTATTAAGCTTTGACAATTATTTTTTTCTAACTTCTTTTTTCTAATTTTCCTTTATAAATATACACTTTTAAAATTTTGAGTTGAAGATGGCTGAATATAGAGTGTAGTGACTCTAGAAACATATCTTCTTAGTTTGAAAAAAAACAAAAATAAAATTTCCAAACATTTTCTTTTTCTTTATTACCTTATTATTAAGTTTCGACAGTCATTTCAAGTGTGATCTTTTTAATTTATTCTTTTACTAATTAATTTTTCTACATTATTTTCACCTTTTTGCATGCATATTTTTCATGTTTAAAATAGGTTTGGGGGTAGAGTGTCATTTAAAAAGAAAAAAAATATTTTGTGTCAACATTGGATGACATGATGACTTTCAAAATTTAGTATTTGTATTATCTTTGGCATTGAGCTATGTTACACCATGTTTGCTATTCTACATGTTGATGTTGAAGACAAATATGAGTTGCTTGAAAGAATGCACATGTCTTAATAAATTCCAAGTGAGTTTTTGAGCCAGTCATTTTTCTTGGAGAGTAACGTTTTTTGCCCATTCTTTATACAACTTAGCAGTTTATTATTTTACACATGATCTCTAGATTTCTTTTGAGTCAACCCTCTAAACAAAATGTGTGTTGCTACATCTGAAGGTCCATCTAACTCGTAGATATGAAAGATTATTTAGAGCCCTAAAAGACGATGGAAAGGCTATCTTCGACCCGTTTGAGCCTTTCTAGCCATTCCATTTATGAAATATTCATAGTTAACCCTTTTGAGCATTTTACCCCTAAAACAATATATATTTTCTTTGTTAACCTATCATCTTAACCCACTCGGATTTGGAATATTACCCGATGTCTTACGAATTCCATCACCTATTCATGTTTGAGAAAAATGTAAATAATTATTTTGTTCAGTAAAGTTGTGCTAAAAAATTATTTAAAAAATATATATATAGTTCAAAAAAAAGAAAAAAAAGCGAAATGTACCTTGTAATCTCCAAAAGATTTCTACTATTTCTCAAACATATATATTTTTCTCTTATTTCCCTTCCTTTGTTAGTCATGTCCCTAGCCTACGTTATGTCCTCATAAAAGTCCTTCTTGATTTTAAGAAACTATAGTATGAAATAGAAGTTAATTATATGGGCTAAAAAGATGTAGTGATGCAAATATATATATATATATGTATATATATATATATAAACATTGGTTAGACTAGCATTTTGTTTGACTTAAGATCATGTTATTTTTAAGCTGTGGGCATATTTCTTTCATCTCGGTGAGAGTGTGATATTACTTCCTCATTATTTTTCTCTCAATTTACCATTCATTGGAGTTACTATCTTTATTGGGTTTAATTTCTTTGTGAGAATGTCATTACTACCAGTGAGATTTTGGGGTTTGACATGTCATTCTTGAAAGTGACTTGATTACTGTAGCTGTGACAAAGTCTACTGGACTGATTCATGTGGATGGTTGATGTGGGAATGATATTTCTTTAGGCTGAAGATAATGCTTATACTTTTATTTGATTGCTATCATTAGTCTGATTGAATAAGCACGATTGTTTAAAAAAAAATCATTTTGGGTTTGAATTTTGTCTTCGCTTTATTTGGTACGGACTAGCAATAAGCTGGTTGGGGGTGTGTTGAGTGTTAGAAAGTGTATATTTATAAAGGAGAAAATCGTCATTTTACACTCTAAGTCTCACTAACATCCCTACTTTTATGTATTTAAGTCCTTTTGTAATTTAATTATGTATGTTTTATTATAATTAAGTATTTTATATATTTTGGGGGTATCATGGTCATTTCATAATGAACAAGAGATCAGATAACAAAACGGACAACAATTTTGAACTCTGGACAGTCGAAAACCTTAGGAGAAGTATAAAAAGATAAATGGTACAGCTCACATATACGGTACTATTCATAATATTGTTCACGACACTATTCACATATACAGTACGATGACATGGCATTGACCCCTGACGTGGCATTGACCAATGACATATTAGCATTCAATTGGACGAATGATGTGGCATTGACTGCTTATGTGGCGTTGACTGATGACGTGGCTTGACTAATGATGTGTCACGATCCTATTGGACTAAAATGATTATGTGGAGTTGACCGGTGACGTGGCAGTATATTAGTGGATCGAAAAATATGCGTACGATACATGCATATACACAGAATGACAACCTTGATGATGTGTTTTATCCAATCAGAACTTGCCATGTAGCACAATCCTGAGCGTCCAAATCATTTTAATCTAATGATCATGATTTACTCAGTGTATCTATAAATAGAGGGCTCCCCCCTTAATTTGACACCCCTGAATTCAATTTTTAGCTCCATTTTCTGTAATTCCTTCTTCATCTTGTATTTTCTACGTATTTTAATAAATTTTCATTTTACCCATAGTTCAATTATGAGTAGCTAATTTTCTTTCAAGCCTAGGTTGAAGGTGAAGTCTCAACATGTTCCATGGGATTTATTTGGTAAATTTACTTTCTCTTACCCTATGATTTATATAGATGTTTTGACTTTTCATCGACATATAGTAATAATCTTGTCTAGATACCGTACTGGTATAACCGGCTCCCTAGTGCAAGGTTATTACTATTTAGCACGATAAGTTCTTAGCACCATATTGATTAGAGTGTGGTTCATGATGAGTGGAAACCCCCCTCATGATTTAATTGACACTAATAAGGAATATTAAGTTCATGGTGCATGTTGAGTGTGGATCTAGAGACCCAAGCGCTTCATTTTAATGTTGTCACTTTAATTGATTCCTATCATTTTCATTTAAATTTTAGGATAATCTAAATTACTTCCACTATAAATCCAACCACCCACTTAGAAAATTAACTCTACACGCAATTAAAATTCACATTCTCGTGGGATCGACACTCATCACCATTGATCTATTCTACAATAGATCCGTGTACTTGTGAGTTTAATAAAATTTGCACAACACTAGAGGAATTTGTTTGCCTTTGTAAATTAATAAGACTACCAAAGAAAGAACATATGGATATTATGCTCGCATCCTTGTTGATGTTGACCTTTCAGGACCTCTCCCAAATTTAGTTATTGTTGAATTACCTAATGATTGTATTCTAGTTAAAGTTATGTATGAAAATCTACCTCTAAAGTGTATAGTTTGTGGGAATATTGGACATGTTCGTACTCAATGCCAGCGATAAAAAAGTAGCAATGAGAGTTTCAGAAGGTTACGATCATAGTCTCCTGTTAATAAAGATACCAAGATCGTTGATAATCTTATTGAACATTCTAAATCTTAGTTACCTAATAATGTGAGGATTGATGTTCATATGAGCTCTTTTCACTCTGACTCTGATGGTTTGAATGGTGACTTGGAAACACATGCTAAAGATTCAATTAAAGATGCACAGATGGGAGTGGGCATGGGCGATAATGTAAATACTGAGAGTTTGGGCGTTGATAATGCTAATAATGAGGATTTGGTTACTAATGTCGTTAGTTGGGATAACATAGATGGGAAGTTGTCTAATAACTGGATAATAACTTTGACAATAAAGCTTTGAATGTTATTGAGAACAATAAGTTGGGTTCCAATACAATAAAAGGAAATAATTTGAGTTATGTGGTAGTTGGGTTCCAATGCAATAAAAGGAAATAATTTGAATTATGTGGTTCACTATACAAATGAGTCTCCTAAGCAACTTATTGATGAAGCTCAAAAATCTTATCAATTGCACCATGAACTTGCTCTGATTGCCAATTATTAAGCATCTCATTGTGATACTCCAGTTAATTTCAAGGAAGGATTTTCAAATGACGGTTCTAGCAATGAGCTAGAATTTCGTCCTGTGATTACAAAGTCTCATCAAAGGAGACTTAGAAAGAGTGAAAAGAAGATGATTTTGCACAAGGACCCTATCCTTACTCGAGGTTGTGGCAACCTTACAATCCATGATTAAGCCTTTTTGCTGGAATATTTAAGGTGTATCTAACTCCGTATCTCAACATAAGTTAGCTATATTATGTAGAACTCATCCTCACGATTTGGTTACTATTTTTGAACCTATGATGGATTTTAGAAATATTCCTAATAGTCTCTGGCATAGATTGCATTTAAATCATGTTTGTAGTTCAATTCCATGGTCTTTTATTTCAAATTTGTGGGTTTTTGCCAGGGATTATGTGGAAGATTTATCTATTATTTCTTGTTCTACCTAACAAGTGTCTATTTGATGTAGTGTTAATGGCTTTTTCTGTTGTTTTACTTTTAGCTATGCTGCTTCTTATTATATTCGTTGATAGAATTTTTGGAATGATATTAGAGATATTGGGTCTAGTGTTAATATCACATGGTTTCTTAAGGGTGATTTTAATGCCATCTTGGGTGCTCATGAACAAAACAGAGGGTGTGTTCCTCTTCGTGGGTCGTTCACGGATTTTTAAAATATGATTGATGCCTGCTAGTTATTTCATTTGCCTTCGCAGTGGTTGGCGTAGTAGAGGTTTGGTGGAGCGTAGGTTGGATAAGTGTTGTGTAATTCAGTTGTGCTGGATGTTTGGGATAACAAAAGTTATAGAGTTATTCTTATTGTAACTCTTCCATTGCTTTGAATCCTAAGCCTTTCCATTTTTAGCCAATGTGGTTTTTGGATGATGATTTTTTATTCTATTTTCTGGTGACTTGCTGGAAGGGATTTAATTTCACGGGTTGTGTTATGGTTGTTATGACAAGAAAGCTTAAAGCTTTGAAGATTCTTCTTCGAGAGTGGAATAAAGAAATTTTTAGAAATGTGAACGATACGGTGGAGTAGGCTCAGAATTCTCTAGAGGTTGTACTAGTATATGAGTTAATGGGATGACTATGGATAGTTTCCAAATGGAAGTTGAAGCTTCGAATAACCTTGAGAAGGTAATTTAAGTGCAATATGAATTTTTGAAATTGAAAGCCAACTTGCATTGGTTGGCCAATGGGATCAAAATTCTAAATTTTTCCACCAGTATGTGAGTTACAAGGCGTCAAAGAGTTCCATTCGTAAATTGTTTATTGGTGATCATGTTGTGGATGATATGGAGCGTACTTTTGTTCATATTGTTCAATTTTATAAGGATTTTTATTCTGCCTCTTCTACCTCTAATGACATGTCTATTGTGATGTGGTGCCTAGTTTAATAATAGCATAAGACAATTTAACGCTTACTGCAGTTCCAGATGCTTCAGAAATTAAGGCTGTTGTTTTCTCTTTAAATTAGTCTAGTGCTCCAAGTCCGGATGGTTTCTTAGGCATTTCATTTCAGAAATTTTTGGATCTAATTGGCATGGAGCTTATTTCTTGTATCTATGTTCTTTCTCGGCGTAATTGGCTTATGCCTAATTTTAATTCAAATTTCATTGCCTTAATTCCCAAAATGAAAGGGGTTCTTGAGATTAGCCAGTTTCATTCGATTGCCATGGCCAATTTTCTCTTTAAAATTATTCCAAATATTCTTGCTGATAGATTGAGTTTGATTTTGCCTGGAATTATTTGTCTGCAACAAATGGCTTTTATTAAGGGAAGTCATATTCATGATTGTATTCTCATGATCTCAGTCTTAGGATAAAAAAGGTTGAACCCAAAAGAGAAGCAAAGCTCCTGAAGTTTTATTAAGTTTTTCGCATAAAAAATAACCCCTCAATCGAGTTCTCCTTATACAGAAAAAACAAGGAAATAAGCCAATAAAGGAAACAACTAAATAAGGAAAAACAACTAGCTAGAATCAAGGCAAATCAGCCTTAAAGGAAAATTGCTGTAACATTTCCCTCTCTGTTCAGGAAGCCTTGTCCTCAAGGCTCAAATTCTAGAAATTTCTGTCGAATAACGCAAGCATCCTCCCATGTAGCATCCTCAGGAAAGGAATTAGTCCAATGAATCAACCACTGAACTACAGGCTTATTGTTTCTCTTAACCGTACGTTTCTCCAACAATGCTTGCGGCTCCAACTGCATCCTCCCATCTTCTTGGATTGTAGGCAGCTCTGTCTGCTGAACATTAGCAGTTCCCAGTTTTTTCTTCAAGCAAGAGACATGAAAAACTGGATGGATTTTGGAGTGTGAAGGAAGTTCTAGCTTGTATGCAACCTGCCCAACCCTTTGAAGCACCTTGTAAGGTCCATAAAACCTAGGAGCCAACTTCTTATCCTTCCGAAGAGCTAGAGAAGCTTGTTTGAAAGGCTGTAGCCGATGATAAACCCAATCATCTACCTCAAATTCCCTCTCTGTCCGATGCTTATCCGCCATTTTTTTCATTTTGCTGTGAGCTTGATGTAAGTTCTCCTTGAGAAGGCGAATCATTGAGTCTCTATCCCTTAAAGCTTGGTCCACAGATGCTACAATTGTCTCACTAGGAATATAAGTTGTATAAGTAAGAGGCTCCCTACCATAGACAACCTCAAATGGAGTTATCTTAGAAGAGAAATGAAATGAAGTGTTATACCACCACTCAGCAAGCGGCAACCATTTACTCCACTCCTTTGGCTTGTCTCCAGTCATGCACCTTAAGTATTGCTCCAAACACTTATTAACGATTTCGGTCTGACCATCGGTCTGCGGATGATAAGTTGTGCTCATAAGTAATTGAGTACCCTGTAGAGTGAAGAGATATCGCCAGAATTGACTAGTGAAGATTCGATCTCGATCGCTTAGTATGGTCTTTGGCAGGCCATGAAGCTTATAAATATTATCTAAGAACACTTGAGCTACATCTTTTGCTGTGTACGGGTGTGCTAATGCCAGGAAGTGAGCATATTTGCTCAACCTATCAACCACCACCATGACAACCTTCTTGCCATGAGATTTCGGAAAGCCTTCTATAAAATCCATGGAAATGTCAGACCAAATCAGTTCTGGTATTGGCAACGGCTGTAACAATCCCGGAGACGCTATAGTTTCAGCCTTATTTCTCTAGCATGTGTCGCACTCAGCTGCAAATTTACACACTTCTCTTCTCATCTTCTTCCAATAAAAAGCTCTACGTACTCTTTCTAATGTTTTCTTCACCCCTGAATGTCCACCTTCTACTCCACCATGAACTTCTTGCAATATCGTCTTCTTTAATTCAGATCGATCTCCTAACCACAACCTTCCTTTGTACCTCAGCTGATTATCTACCCAGGTAAATTTAGAGTGTAGGTTCTGATCTTGCTGAATTTCCTGGATGAGTTTTTGTATGTTTTCATCGTTCTTCCATTCATTTTGTAGCACGCCCAACCAATTTGCTAGTGGAAATGACAAGGCCATAATAATTGGTTCTTCCTTTTCCTCCTGCAACCTTGATAAGGCATCTGCAGCTGTGTTCTCTTTGCCACTACGGTAGACGATCTCAGAGTCATAGACAACTAATTTGGTAAGCCATTTATGTTGCATCGGAGTTGAAACTCGTTGATCTAAAAGGAACTTTAGACTGAGATGATCAGTGATTATCTTAAAGTCTTTTCTTACCACATATGGCCGCCATTTTTGTACTGCCATGACAGCAGCCAACATTTCTTTTTCGTATGTCGAAAGACCCAAATTCTTCGGAGCTAAAGCCTTGCTCAAGTAAGCTATGGGTCTGCCCTCTTGCAACAATACGGCTCCTATCCCATTTCCGGATGCATCGCACTCAATCACAAAATCTTTCTGGAAGTCTGGCATTGCCAATACTGGTGCCTCACACATGATGCGTTTAAGCTGGTCAAAAGCGTCTTCTGCAACTTGAGTCCACTGAAAATTATCTTTCTTCAACAAAACAGTGAGTGGTTGACTAACTTTTCCATAATATTTAATGAACCGCCGATAATAACCTGTGAGCCCCAAAAAACCCCTTAAAGACTTGAGGGAATTAGGCTTAGGCCATTGCAACATGTTTTGAATTTTTGCAGGATCAGTGGCAACTCCTTCCTCTGAAATTACATGCCCCAAATACTCAATCTTCTTTTTACCAAAAGCACATTTTGATTTTTTAACAAATAACTGGTTCTGGGTCAATACACCAAACACCAATTCCAAGTGCTCTAAGTGTTCCTTCCAATCACTACTGTAAATTAAGATATCATCAAAAAATACTAGTACAAATTTCCTTAGAAAAGGCTTAAAGATCTCATTCATCAAGCTTTGAAAAGTCGATGGTGCATTAGTCAGCTCAAAGGGCATGACTAAAAATTCATAGTGCCCTTCATGGGTCCTAAAAGCAGTCTTATGGATATCAGAGGAATGTACTCTAATTTGATGGTTACCGGATCTGAGATCAAGCTTAGAAAAATATGTAGCTCCATATAATTCATCCAACAACTCATCAATGACAGGAATAGAAAACTTATCTTTTATAGTGATTTTATTAAGGGCTCTATAGTCAATGCACATTCTCCAAGTTCCGTATTTCTTCTTGACCAACAACACAAGAGAAGAAAAGGGACTCACACTTTTCTGAATGGTGCCATTTTCGAGCATCTCCTGTACTAGCTTTTCAATCTCACTTTTCTGCACGTAAGGATACCTATATGGATGTATATTAGGTGGCACAGATCCAGGTTCAAGGGGAATTTTATGGTCATGTCCCCTTTGAGGAGGTAAACCCTTCGGCTCATCAAAAACCTTCCTATAATGATGCAACACTTGTTCTAGATCCTCTGGTTCTCTGTTTACTTCTTCTGCTTCCTCACCCTCCACTTGGATAGAAAAAATGTGAGCTGCTAATGCTTGAGACAAATGTTGAAGTTCCCGCTGAATGTGCTTTGGTGAAACCATTTTAGTAGGGCCTGGTGTATTCCCCTTCAGTACAAAATTTCGATCGCCAACAGAAAATTCCATCACCAACTCCTTGAAGTCCCATAATACAGGCCCCAATTCAACAAGCCACTGTATTCCGAGAACCATATCACATCCTCCCAATGGTAAGAGCCTTAAATCAGCTCGAAATTCCTCTCCCTGCATATTCCACTTCAATTGCCGACAAATAGCATCACTAATTATTTTGGTTCCATCTGCCACTAATACCGTCATTGGACTAACACGTTGAATTTTGCAGCCTGCTCTTTTTGCAACTGTAGGGTCAAGAAAGTTGTGAGTACTTCCAGAATCAATAAGTATGGTGATAGCTTGCTTTTTTATGCTGCCGCCAATTCTCATAGTTTGATGAGTGCTAGACCCTGGAACAACAAGAAGGGAAACTTGGGATTCTTCGTTTCCTTCCACTTTGTCAGCTTCATTTGGCTCTTCCCCCTCGCTATCTTCACCTTGTAATAGATAAATATGTTTCTGTTTGCAAACATGACCAGGCTCATACTTCGTTTCCTTAAGAATTGCTTCCATAGCTCCTTCTTGTAGCAACGCTAAACCAATGGCTTGGGTCAACGTGTTCGGTTGAAACATGGTGACTTGGTTCTTAATAGCTTCCTTCAAGCCACTAATAAAACATTGAACAAAGAAATCCTCTGGCAGCCCCCTCGTTCTAGCCATCAATGCCTCAAATTGTTCTTGATAGGCTTTTACTACAGTAGTTTGCTTCGACTTGGTTAACTGGCCAACTGGACTGTCATAAGCACTAAGACCAAAACGACCAATGATATATGTAGAAAAACTCTCCCAATTGATGTTCTCATGGCCAGCTTCATACCCCTGAAACCATTCGAGGGCATGTCCCTCCAGATGAATCGACGCCATCTCTACTTTCTCCTCTTCAACAATTCCATTGATGTTAAAAAAATGGTCACACTTGTAAATCCATCCATTAGGATTTTCACCCTCGAATTTGGGAAAATTCAGTTTGGAAAATCGAGTTTGAACGGAATTCTTTCCAATATGATTATTATTTGATCCCCTATTGGTTGAGGTACTTCCTCCATTGTTGGAATCCCCTGTCTTCATTGTTGTGGATTGATAAAGTTTCAGGCTTATAGCAGCCATCATCTTAGACAAATCTGATAAAAGAAGGCCGTGTTTTTCTGAGGTCTCCCGCAACTGCTTCAGAGACTCATCTACACGCTTTTGCTCTTGCGCTCTTGTTCCATCAGCCATATTGGTGCCAAAATCGAGCTCTAATACCAAATCTTAGGATAAAAAAGGTTGAACCCAAAAGAGAAGCAAAGCTCCTGAAGTTTTATTAAGTTTTTCGCATAAAAAATAATCCCTCAATCGAGTTCTCCTTATACAGAAAAAATAAGGAAATAAGCCAATAAAGGAAACAACTAAATAAGGAAAAACAGCTAGCTAGAATCAAGGCAAATCAGCCTTAAAGGAAAATTGCCGTAACACTCAGAAGGGATTAACCTGTTGAATCGAAAAGTTTCTAGTGGTAGTTTGGGTCTCAAGATTGATATTCATAAGGCCTTTGATAATTTGAATTGGAATTTTCTTTTAACCATGCTTAATCGTTTTTACTTTGATAATTCTTCTGTTGGTTGGATTGATACCATTCTTCACGCAGTGAAACTTTTAGTTTTGATCAATGGTTCAGTTTTTGGTTTTTTCTCTTGTGGGAGAGGGGTTCATCAAGGAGATCTGCTTTCATCTTTGCTTTTTTTATCTAAATGAGAAAGTTTTGAGTTGAGGAATTAGTTATGTTTTTGTTGTTAGGGTGGCCAAGCCTATTGCTACTCCAATGAATTGTGACGCTATTACCTATACTCTTTATGCAAATGATGTTTTCAATTTTTACAGAGGGGATTCTAATATTGTCATGGTTATTATATCTTTTTTTGAGAGATATGGTGTTGGCTCTAGCCAAATGGTTAATGGAGACAAGAGTTTATGCTTCTTAGGGGGTCCAGCTATTAGCATCAAGGATGCTATTCTCTCGAACCTTGGTTTTAAGAAGGTCGGCTCCTTTTCGTTTATTTAAGGGTTCTGATTTTTCATAGGATTACTAGAAAAACCCATCTTCAATCTCTTGTTGATAGGGCCGAGGCGAGGCTAATGAGTTGGAAAGGAAAATTATTATCTATGGTAAGTCGCCTTCTTTTGATTAAGGTTGCTTTTCAAAGCCTTCTGTTGCATAGTTTCATGATATATCTTTGTCCTCGATCACTAATTCGTCAACTCAATTCTTGTGCTTGTAAATTTTTATGGAGTGGTGATGTTTCTACTAGGAAGGCTGTGACCGTTGCTTGGGGTCAAGTGTGTTCCCATTGCTGAAGGCGGGTTGGGTATTCAGGAATTTGGCTGTCTCAATTTGGCTTGTCTTTCTTCGCTTGCTTAGAATTGCCTTACCTCTGATGCTATGTGTTATCAGTTTATTCCGACTCATTACCGTATTTCACGCTTGAGTCATGATACTAATTACAAATTGCCTTCCATTTGGAGTGGGGTTACACATGTGCTTCATATTATTTCTCTCTACTCTCGTTGGGCAGTCGGCGATGGTGCTAAGATTAATTTCTGGCAGGATAGATGGCTGAATGTCCCTATTTTTTCAAAGTCTCATGAGCTAGCTGATAGCTTGGATTTGAAGGTTACTTGTCTTATATAAAAAAATGCTTGGAAGATCCCATCTTCTTTTCACCATATTATGTCTGGTGTTGTTTTGCAAATTAAACAGATTGACTGCCTATGGATGATTGTAAAGATAAGCTTATTTGGGAGGCTATGCTTGATAGTACGTTCTCTGTTTCTTCAGCTTATGATTATTTTTGTCATAAGCATGCATCATATTTCCTTTAGAAAAGGCCATGGGGACCACATATTCAACCCAAACACTCGACTCTTGCTTGGTGCATCTATAAAAACAAAGTTCCTACTGATAATTGCCTTAAAAGTGTGGTATTTTTATGGTTTCTTGACGTGTTTTATGTGATGTTTATTGCTACGAAGAGGATGTTCTTTATGTCTTCTTTCAATGCTCTTATGCATGGAAGATATGGAATTGGTTGGCTTATACTTTCAATGTGGCATTCCCTCAATTGGGCTCAACCATGGAGTATTTCAAGTTTATTTTTTCACAGAAAATATCTTCCCAATTTTATAACTTGTAGGTGGCTATGTTTATGTATATTCTTGGTCAAATTTGGTTCAATAGGAATAGAACTTGCTTTGATGGAAAAAATGATCCAACTATAAGAGTTATTGCTGCTTGCAAGGCTTATTTGGTTAGGATTGCCAAATTTTGTCCTCGTTATGCTCGCTTTGGGAGTAAAAAAAATACTCTTGTAGATTTGGGTGTTGGTATTAAGTATTGTCGAGCTCTTAGTGTTCAAATTGTGAGTTGGATTCCCCCACCACGAGATTGGATAAAAGTTTATCGACGGCATGCTGAAAGGTTCTTTTCATGTTTTCACTTGTGGGGCTATGTTCAAGAATTTTGAAGGAAAATTTTTGGGTGGTTTTTCTTGTTCTGTACAAGTTGAGACGGTTTTTGTTGTTGAGCTATTATCTTGGCTATTGAGCATGCTTCTGTTCGAGGTTGGTCTATGTTTGGATCGAATGTGATTCCACCTTCATGGTGTTTCATCTTTGTAACAAGCGTCTTCTGCCCCTATGGTTTCTTATTCATCGTTGGAATAATTTTATTGCTCTTATGGATTCCATGACAGTTCGTGTTTTGCATATCTTTAGGGAGGGTAATGGGGTAGCTAATAGATTGGCCAACTTAGGTGCTGCAGTGGATTCTTTCACTTGATGGGACACTGCACCCTTTGAGGCTGCTTCTCTTTTGCAGAAGGATGTTTTTAAGCTGCCTAGCTATCGATTCAGCTAGCTATTGTTTTTTTAATTTTGGCTCATTTGTTTGGTACATTTCTATTTTATTTTAATATAATCTCCTCACTTTGGTGATTATTGATCTAAAAAAAAAGATTTTAGGGGCATAGTTGAACATATTACAATTACCATAGCTAACACTTTTTCAAAAAACTGAAAATTTTATGTAATCAAATGTATTAAATAGCTAAAGTAGCCAACACTCATCATCATATCAAAACCTATCAAGGAGTCTGTTAATCATAAGGTCGATTGTATTTGAAACACAAGCTAGTGGAAAAAATAAATAAAATCTAATAAAGTTCTAGTCACACATCAATCAATGAACAAGCATTATTTTATACTTTTTTTAAGCAATGAAACTAGCTTAAACTCAAAATTATCTAATCATTGAAGTAATTAAAAAATTACTTTAATGAATTAATTAGCTTGGATTTTGGTTGTTCCTTACTAATGTCCATAACTTCAAGTTCTAATATTGTTCAAAATGCAACTCTTGTGACTATAGCAATTGAAAAATGCATTTTCAAAATATTGTTTCTTCAACAAGCTTTATCTGGTGTGGAGGCAAATGATTGATTTTACTACACTGGTGTATCTCTGACATGGCGACAAAGGTTTTAGAAAAATGGTTATCTTAAACCATTAGGATTTTTGTTAAAAGGCAAGCAACTAAGTAGTAAATAACATTTATTAGCGATTCTATGGGTGGGTTTTGAATGGTATTGATACGTTTTTCTTGATTAAGGGTTTAAGTTTTTACGTTTTAAGGTTTTGTCAGTTGTGACGGTGAGGCCATGAATAATGATAAGTAGTGTATTATGTGTGAGTGTAAACACTTCGTAAAATTTTTGAGTTTTTAAGTAAAACTAACCCAAAATGATTTGTCTTTATTTTTGTTGTGGAATTCCTCGAGATCCACTCTAGTTAAACAAATAACCTGAGCAATTGAACCCAATCCACCAAGATCAATTATCTTTAACCAAGAAAGCTAACTAGCTCAACGTAAGTAATAACCAGATAAAAAGGAAGAAGATGACCAGAAACAATACACACAATATAACGTGGTTCAGTACCAAAGTACCTACATCCACGACCAAATAAACCCCTCTGGCCTTGAAGCTTTTATTGAACAAAGTGTTTACAATGAGACTTCTGATGACCAAGATTAAATCTCTCCTACCGAGAACTTTCTATCTCTCACTCTAAGTCTCTCAAAATCGTGACTTGATCACTCTCGTTGATCAGCTCTGAACTATGTATCTATAGCTCTGTTGTCCAGCTATTATTAGTAACAAATTAACTAACTCCTGGCCCCACTCAAATGCTGACTCAGCACGCCACTTAGTCACATAACAGAATTAACTAATCAAGCTTCACAAATCTCCACCTTAGTTGATTCTGTCCCAGCTTCACGCAGCTCTGGTTTAGATGGTTAATATGCTTGACTTACAAGCTTCTAACTCCAATCAAGCTCAGAGAGTTACTGAACTTGACTGTTGGTGTTGGTTTTGTCAGTGCATTTGCTGGATTATCTTCAGTAGAGATTTTTACAACATCCACTACTCCTCTTTCAATTTCCTCTCTTATGAAATGTAACCTCACATCCACATGCTTGGTCCTATCATGATATTTGGAGTTTCTGCTTAACAAAATTGCACTTGAGCTGTCACAACAGATGGGAATTGTATCCTGAATCAACTCCAGTCCAGATATAATCCCTCTGATCCACTTAGCTTCTTTAACAGCTTCAGTGAGTGCAATGTACTCGTCTTCAGTAGTTGATAAGGCAACAACTGACTGCAATGATGCTTTCCAACTTACAGCTCCTCCACACATGGTAAAAACAAAACCAGTAGTAGACCTCCTCTTGCCTAAATCACCGGCAAAGTCTGAGTCCACATAGCCTATGACCTTACTTGTGACTTTATTGTCTCTACTAAACATAATACCAAAATCAGATGATCCACTCAGATATAATACCAAAATCAGATGATCCACTCAGATACCTAAGTATCCACTTAGCAGCACTCCAGTACATTTTGCCTGGGTTCCCCATGAATCTGCTAACTACTCCTACTCCATAAGCAATATCTGGTCTAGAGCACACCATGGCATATATAATGCTTCCAACCACACTAGAGTAAGGAACTTTCTTCATATACTCAATATCTGCATCATCAGATGGTTCTTGCTGTTTTGACAGCTTGAAGTGTGTGCCTAAAGGGGTGGAAACTTTAGAGGTAACCATGTCAAACTTGTTGAGCACCCTTTTGACATAACCAGGTTGTGATAGCAATAGAGTCTTTGAAACTCTATCCCTTTTGACCTGCATTCCTAAAATCTTATTGGCAGAGCCTAGGTCCTTCATTTCAAATTCAGCCCTTAGCTCAGCTTTAAGCTTTTCTATTTCTTCTCTGTGCTTGCATGCAATGAACATGTCATCAAAATAGAGAAGCAAATAAATTCCATCCCCAGAAGGTAGGAACTTGCAGTATACACAGCTATCTTATTGACTTCTCAAGTAACCATGAGCAACCATAAATTGGTCAAACCTCAAATACCACTGCCTGGGGATTGTTTTAAACCATACAAGCTTTTCTTAAGCAAACACACCATGTCCTCTGACTCCCTTTGTATGAAGCCTTCTAGTTGTTCCATGTATATCTCTTCTTCAAGATTACCATGCAGGAAGGCTGTCTTGACATTCATTTGATCCAATTCCAAATCATGGTAGGTTGTAATTGCAAGCAGCACTCTTATTGAGCTATACTTGACAACTGGTGAAAACACTTCACTATAATCTATCCCTTCTCTTTGTGTAAAGCCCTTAGCCACTAGCCTAGCTTATATCTAGGGGGTTCAACACTTGTAACTCCATCTTTAAGTTTGAAAATCCACTTACACCCAACCAGCTTCCTATCTTCTGGTTTTCTCACCAAAATCCAGGTGTTGTTTTTCTTCAATGAGGATATTTCTTCTTCCATTGCTGACAGCCACTTTGATTTATCTCTGTTGTTCATGGTTTGCTTATAGTTGCTGGGTTCCTCCCCAATAACTTCTTCAGCAACATTCAGAGCATAGGATATCAAATCTGCTATGCCAAATCTCTTAGGCATTTTTATAACCCTCATTTCTCTGTCTCTTGCCAGCTGGTAGTTATCCATTTCTGAGGATCTAGTTTTATTGTCACAAGACTTGGACTCTTCATCAGTGTCCTTATGATCATCAGTAAGCTCCACCTCCAGGTTAGGCTTATGGTTAGCCTTTTGCTCAAATATTGTCAGTTCTGTTTCAACCTTTAAATACAACATCCCTGCTTACTATAATCCTTGAAGGTTTCCCATCAATGCACCATATTCTGTATCTCTTAATACCTTCAGGGTAACCAATAAAGATACCCTTAATTGCCCTAGGTTCAAGCTTTCCTTGGTTGATATGAGCATATGCAGGTGAGCCAAAGATTCTCAGATTGCTTAGACCAGGGGGTTTTCCAGACCAAACTTCTTGTGGAGTTCTGAAGTTAAGTGCTGAAGAGGGACTTCTATTTATCAAGTATGCTGCTGTGGTGACAGCTTCAACCTAAAAGTGTTTTGAGAGGTTTGCACTAAACAACATGCATCTCACCTTTTCCACTAATGTTCTATTCATCCTCTCAGCAAGTCCATTTTGCTGGGGTGTGTGTCTAACAGTCTTGTGCCTTGCAATTCCCTTCTCTCTGCAGAACTCATCAAACTCTTTACTACAATACTCCAGCCCATTATCAGTCCTTAGTCTCTTTACTTTTCTGTCTGTTTGGGTTTCAATTAAGGTCAGCCATTCCTTAAACTTTAGTAGAGCTTCACTCTTATACTTTAAAATGTAAACCCAAATCTTCCTGGTATAGTCATCAATCAATGTCATGAAGTACCTAGCTCCACTATGTGATGCCACTTGGGATGGACCCCATAAATCTGAATGTATATAATCCATTGAATTCTTAGTTTCTTGCTTCCTAGTCCCAAACTTCTGTTGAGTTGCCTTTCCAAACACACATTTTTCACAGAACTCAAGAGATGAAATCTGATCAGAACCAATTAGACCTTGTTTGCCTAATTCTTTTAACCCCTTTTCACTCATGTGAGCCAATCTCATGTGCCACATGAGCCTCTGTTAGTAGAGATAAAACAAAATTGTGGCACATGAGATTGGCTCACATGAGTGAAAAGGGGTTAAAAGAATTAGGCAAACAAGGTCTAATTGGTTCTGATCAGATTTCATCTCTTGAGTTCTGTGAAAAATGTGTGTTTGGAAAGGCAACTCAACAGAAGTTTGGGACTGGGAAGCAAGAAACTAAGAATTCAATGGATTATATACATTCAGATTTATGGGGTCCATCCCAAGTGGCATCACATAGTGGAGCTAGGTACTTCATGACATTGATTGATGACTATACCAGGAAGATTTGGGTTTACATTTTAAAGTATAAGAGTGAAGCTCTACTAAAGTTTAAGGAATGGCTGACCTTAATTAAAACCCAAACAGACAGAAAAGTAAAGAGACTAAGGACTGATAATGGGCTGGAGTATTGTAGTAAAGAGTTTGATGAGTTCTGCAGAGAGAAGGGAATTGCAAGGCACAAGACTGTTAGACACACACCCCAGCAAAATGGACTTGCTGAGAGGATGAATAGAACATCAGTGGAAAAGGTGAGATGCATGTTGTTTCTATCACTATACTAACACACATCTTTGATAGACAATAATTTTATCATAATTCCATCATTAATCTTTTGATATACCACAGTGCTATCATAAGTCCATCATATTTTTTATGATATAAGCAAATCTATCATACAGTGTCTATCATCTATTGCCAGTTTTCTTGTGGTGATCTCACGATGCCATTTTTTCTTATGGTGATCTCATGATGCTATCACACAAACTATTGTTACCCCTCACACAACAGCTTTCATGGCCAAACCCTAGATTGACAAGCACGACATTGATTTTGTTTGAAATAGAGTTCAATAAATGTAAATAGCTACTCTTTATCATCGCAAGTGCTTGGCCTTTTTTTTTTTTTGTAAATAGTCAACTCAGTCATTTTCTTTTTGGTCTCTCATGAACCTATTTTTGCCAACACTTTCGTCTTTCTTTCACACTACACCATCACTTTTGTTCCAAGTTCCATTAATTCTCCTTTCCTTCTCAATATCTTACACTAAATTATCTTATATAATTTCATTAATTGAAATAGGTATTTGGCTATATTGTTTCATAGTTGTATGATATTGCCAAGAAATAAACTTGGAATTATCAAGTTATTTTAATGAATCGATTATTGCCTATATTCTATTGGCCATAAGAACATAAAGTCAAGTTTGTGGCAGAATGTAAGAATAGGCAGTGCCTAGCATATGAATTTGGTTCAGGTATGAATGATGCCAAGTTGTTAGTTCTGTTCATTTTAATTGAAGCCAAAATTTTCTAATTGCATTCAAGCTCTGAATTTAAATTGGGAATAGAAATCAGTTTGATTGCCCTAGAAATTGATTCAATCTTCATTATGGGCTCTAATTTAAGGCTTTGATTGATTTGAAATTGATTTGTGGACTCTGATTTGTAAGCATAACTTGCTTCATTAAGTCTTATAAATGCTTATATAGGGACTCTCAGTGATTTCTTATTGACCCTTGTTTAATTAGCAGTAGACAGTGTTTGTGAGCTTTATATTGTTTTTGTTCTCGAAATAATGCTAAATACATGCAGCTTCGTAACTGTATTATTTGTTCAAAACATTGTGCTTGTAAGCTTGAAACTATATTTATTGTTAGAGACCCTAAAATATATAAATACTATTAGTTAAATGATTAAACTATCGAAGCTGCACATGAAATATTGATTTTGTATTACCTATTTCAACCTTGGATTGTTCACTGCCATCTATTTCAAATCCACACTTTGTGGCTACGTCCAAGTATAGCTACTAGGAAACAAATTCATTGGTAAACAAACTGCATTTTCCTTGTTATCCTTTTAATTAGATGTGTGATAGTGAGCATGCATGGCGGTAGTTTTGACTTTGATTTCCTTTTAATAATTGTTTGCCGTGATTTGCAATCCTTTATGTGATGTGTATGAACTGATTGTGTTATACATATGTTTTGACTGCTTTTGGCTTGATTTTAGTAATTATTAATGTTTTTTCGAGTTTTTTTTATTAAGTTTAAAATTGTTTCTTTCCAAAGTTGGAAAGGTATTGTCTTTATTTTGTTACAAAGTGATGGAAGCATGTGGGCCAAACATTGTTTGTTGCACATGGTCCCAAATCTCCTTATATAAATGATTTGTACTATATAAATGGTTTTTTTTCTAATTGCATTTTGGATTGCTTTTAAAATATTCAAGTATTTTTCCTGCATGTGTATCTAAGCATGTTGATTTGTAATTTTGATGACTGTATAATGATTTAGTTAATTCTAATTTAGTTAATAATCAAATAAAAATAACCAGTATGACTTTATTAATATATTATTTTCATTGCTTTTGGCCATGTCTTAATGTAGCAGCATTTAACTTTTATTTTATCTTTGTTTTGTTTATGGACAAATTGTAATTGGCGATACTGGCCAAGACTTTCAAACCAGTCACGCAAAGATCCGATAGTTCTGGACATGAACTCTCGGAGGATTGAGGCATTCTCAGACTGCCAGTTGAGGACTGTCTCAAAAAGTCTAGGCTCTTCAGTCTGACCATTAGGGGAGTGCATGCAAAAAATCATATCTTGAGATCAAGTGCAGATCTGATTGTGACGACTCACCAAATGTCTGGAGGAGAAAAGTGAAATCTTCCCAAGGGTCTTGGGATTCTATCATGACCTTCTAAGTTTCTTTCAATTTTTCTCTGTTAAGTTAGAAGAACTATAGACTTCCATAACCGTTCATCTCTATCTATAACAAGTATGCTCTGCACTCGCCTCTCTGAAGGATCTTGTGCATCAGAAATTTCTCTTTAAGCCCAGTTCTAGACAGTTTAACACAGTTCACTCTTTTCCCCAGTGCCATGGTGGTATTCATGTCTGAGTGGTAAGTGTGCGACAGTTGTCCCTACTAGTCACCTGACCGGATTTGTTTCTAAGTATATTGGCTGGAAACCCGAGCATACAGACTATTGGTCCAAAGTATAACTTTGTTGTCATTGCTCTGGTATAACAACGCCACGTACTTAGTCCACAGACTGGTTGAATCTAAAATGGATAAGTCTTAGATTGAATGTCTTAAAATGTCATTTGAGTTCTAAGAAAGGAGTTAATGATTTTATGGATTTTGCTATTCGAAATGTTGAAAAGAGTAATGTCATTAGATTTCAATGTCATAAATGCAAGAATTTAGCCTATCACACACCTAAAATTGTAACTGAACATATATTTTTTCACGGTTTTGATGAATTTTATATGAATTTGTCTTGGCATATGAAGATGTCCAAGAAAAACCATCTTATTACCTATTTAGTCTATGAGTATAATGATGGTAACACAATAGATATGGTTAATTATATTTACAAGGATTGAGGGTGAAGATCCTAAGGCATTTAGAGAACTATTGAACAAGCTGAGAAGCTTGTGTACACAAGATGTACAAAATTCACTGAATTAGACACATTGGTGAAGTTGTTCAATGTAAAGGGTAAATTTGGGTATTCAAACAAAAGTTTTACTGTACTTTTGCATTTTCTAATGGAGTTGCTACTTGTAAATAATGAATTCTAACGTCTATATATAAGGCCAAAAAGAAAATGTTCACTTTAGGCATATAATATGAGAAACTTCATGCTTGCCAAAATGATTGCATACTTTACAAAAAAAAAGTATAAAGGGCTTTTTGATTGTCCTACCTATGATTTGTCTAGATGGAAGAAAAATGATAGTAGTGTTGACCAATGTAGGAAAAGGGTTCTTACAAAGATTTTATAATATTTTCCTCCTTTACCCAAATTTAGGCATATGTTTTAGTCATTACAAGTTGCCAAGAACTTCACTTGGCATGCAAATGAGATGGTAATTGATGGTAAGCTCTCGCATTCGGCTGACTAAGCATCATGGAAATTATTGAATGAGGAATGACTTGCCTTTGTATAAGTTCCTAGAAAACTTTATATTGCAATATCAACTGATTGAATTAATCCACACACTTCTCTTAGTAACATATACAATTGTTGGTTGTGTATAAAACAAAATTCATGATGTTGACCCTTTTGATTTCTGATCCCCAACAATCGAGCAATGACATTGTTGTGCACTTGGCGCCACTTATAAAATATTCGCAAACTTTATGGAATGTTGGCTAGAAGCTTATGGTGCCTTAAAAAAAAGAATTCTTTAAGTTGTGGGCTATGTTACTATGGACTATAAATGACTTTACAACAAATGGGAATTTAATGGGCTGCACTGTTGAAGGGTAAAATGCTTATCTATATTGTAGAGTTGACAAACATAAATGTAGACTTAAACACAATGGTAAGAATGTTTATATTTGCCATCATTGTTGGTTTCATTTTTTACATGAATTTCGATTCTAAATGAAAACCTTTGCCAACATAACAAAGGAAGACCTAGCTCATAAACCATTGAATAGTAGGGAGATTTTGTATCTAATTTATTATATTGGTAATAAATGGGGCAAACATGATAGTAAAAGGTGCAAAAGTTCCAAGAATGATAATTGTATGGTGGAAGAAGAAGTAGTTATTCTATAATTTAAAGTATTGGAAGTACTTGTTGGGGTGCCATCAAGTAGGTGTTATATACGTTGGAAAGATTATATGAGAGCATTTATGGAACAATAAAGGATATTCTCGAAAAGACCAAATATGGTTTTAAAATTTAGGAAAGATCTTATGCAAATGAAAATTAAGGAAAAAATTAACACTAATCATCAACAGAATAAGTGTGTCTTTCTTCCATCAACTTGTTACATATTAATTATAGAAGAATAGGCAAAGTTTTTGCAAAGCCTTGAAAGATATCAGAATTTCTCATAGATATTCTTCAAATATCAAGAATCTTATGTCCATAAATTCACATAATTGTCATGTTCATATTTAGCAACTCTTACCTATTGCCCTAAGATGTGTCATACCAAAACATGTTAAAGAGGCTATCATTAGGCTGTGTTTCTTCTTTAATTCCATACGTACAATGGTGGTTCATGCGAAAAAATTGGATAAATTAGAGATGGAACCGGTGGAGACTTTGTGCTTGCTTCATTTATCTGGTAGAAAAATGGTGAAGGTTGAATCCAACTTCACCAGATCAAGCAAACTTGTATGTTTTGCATAGAACACAAGAAGGTCAACCATTCATTAAGTAATTTACTGAAGCTACTGATTTAGATTATTGATGTAGAATGTCATTTTAAGATACCAAAATCTTATTAGTTTAGATATTTTAATATTTTCTATTTTAATTAGAGACAATTTATAGTATTTTGGTCTTTCTGCCAGTATAATTGTGATTTAAGGGTTGTTTTTTTTATGTCTGAAATCTTAATTTGGCTTAATTTAAGCTATTTTGATAGTTTAGCTTGTTTTTTTTTGTATTTGATGTCTTATTGTAAGACATTTTTATGTAAATGAAAAAAAGTAAAATTTCCTAACTTTTACTTAAATAACAAAATGTCTTAATTGTTGTGCAAATTTTATTGAACTCGCAAGTACACGAATCTATTGTAGTATAGATCAATGATGACGAGTGTCGATCCCACGAGGAGGTGGATTTTAATTATATGTAGAATTAATTTTGTATGAAGGTGGTTGGATTTGTGGTGAAAGTGACTTAGATTATCCTAAAATTGGAATTGAAATGGCGAGAATAAATTGAAGAGAAATCTATTGAAATGACGTACTTGGGTATCTGGATCCGTATAAACATGCACCATGGGCTAAATATTCCTTATTAATGCCAATTAAATCACGAGGGGGGAATCCACACCTCATGAACCACACTCTAATCAATATGGTGCTAAGGGTTTATCGTGCCAAATAATAATAACCTTGTATTAGGGAGCCGGTGTAACCAGGGCGGTATCTAGACAAGCTTATTATTATTTATCGACGAGAAGTCAAAAAATCCACAAAAACTATAGAGGAAGAGAAAATAAATTTACCAAATAAAGCCCATAACACATGTTGAGACTTCACCTTCAACCCAAGCTTGAAAAAAAATTAGCTACTCATAATTGAACTAGGGGTAAAAAGGAAATTTATTACAATACATAGAAAATACAAGATGGAGAAGGAATTACAGAAAATGGATCCCAAAAATGGATTCAGAGATATCAAATTAGGGGGGGAGAGCCCCCTTTTTATAAATACATTGAGTAAATAATGGCCATCGGATCGAAACACATTTCGGACGCTCAGGATTGCGCCACGTCATCAGTCAACAGTACGCGGTTTGACCACGTGGGTGAACAGTAACACAGTTTGACCCAGCTTGAACAGTGACGCGGTTTGGTTGAAAATAATCCTGTGTAATGCACGTACCGTACGCGAGATTTTTGGTCCACTGATATGCTGCCACGTCATCGATTAACAATACATAAGAATTTTAGTCCAACAGGATCGTGACACCTCATCAGTCAATGCCACATCATCAGTCAATGCCACGTCATCGATCCGTCTATGTGAACAGTGTCGTGAACAGTAACGTAGACAGTATCGTACATGTGAATAGTACCGTACATGTGAACAATGCCATTTTTCCTTTTTTGTTCCTCCTAAGGTTTTCGACCGTCCTGAGTTCAAAAGTGATGTCCGTTTTGCCGTCTGATCTCTCGTTCATTGTGAAATGACTATGATGCCCCTAAAATACATAAAATACTTAATTATAATACAACACACATAATTAAATGACAAGAAATTTAAATACATAAAAGTAGGAATGTTAGTGGAACTTGAATTGTAAAATGACAATTTTCTCCTTTATAAATATACATTTTCTAACACTCAACATTAATGGAAATGAATTTTTTTTCACAAATAACCTCATTATATGTGTTTATTTCCTACCTAGTTATTAGATATCATATTACAATTTCTCTTAATTGCAAATTTTACTTGGTATTAAATACTTAACATACAATCAATTTGAATTTTAAAAAAGTTCTTTTATTATTAGATAAAAAAAATTATGTATAAAAATTATGTTAAATTGTAAAGAATAATGTTATCAAATTTATTTTTCACAAATTATCAACTGCTTACATTAAAAATATTTGTAATATATAAAAACTATTGTACTGTAAAACACAATAAATATATACCTATTCAAACTTTAAGTTTATAACACTTTTAAGGTGATGAGTGTAAAAATATTAGATTTAAAATGTTTTGAGTTTATAGAACCAAACAACTAACCACTTGCCCTCAGACATTAACGAATAGAAAACAAACATTTTATTCAAACTCTTTCAGACTTTAATAACATTCAAACCGATTCAGATTTCATTTTTTTTTAAAAAAAGCTACCTTAGTTTTCCTTTTTAAGTTAACTTAAGGAAGTAGGTTTCCTTTATTATAAATAAAGCTTGTTATTGTTTTCGTAACTTCAACTTCAATTATTCAACAAAAACTCCCATGTTAAAATATCCTTTGGGATTATCTATCAAAATCTCTCTTATGAAGTCATTTGGATTAGAGCATCATCTAATCTTGTTTAATACATTATTAAAATCTCATTGAATCATTTGGATTAGAATAAGATCTAATCATGTTTTGATTAATGTGCAAGTTAATCGCATTGGCTTGATCCGATACTACAATGATATATAGTGCTTACATACCTTGTCAATCCGCTTATGTTACCCTACTTTGTCGGTTGGTACAAAAGTATATCTATGCTAGTTGCACAGCTTTCTTGGGCACTATATCCGTCTGCCAAAAATTACCTAAATCCTCCATCACTATTTATCCAAAAAAAAGAATTAAAAAAGATCAAAATAGAAAAAAAACCAAAAATCACAAAATTTAAACCCTAGCCACCACCACACCCACCACTAATGTTGTCGCCACAATCTAGGAACTGCCACCCCTCGTCGATACTGCCACCAGACTCACTATCATCTACTGACCAAATCCTTGCCAAACCAACTCTCAATTGCCACCTATAACCACCGCAAAACACCTCAGACTCGTGACTTTCCACCACTTAACTCATCACCATCAGCCACTTTATCATCCTCGATCACCACCACTGCAAGAATCATTAGCCTTCACTAACCAAAATCCAACCATCATCGTGACCAATCATCACTAGAATATACACTGCAAGTTGCATTGCCACTACTACAAGTTGCTTTTTCGGTCAAACCGCCGTAAGTTGGCCTTCATCACTACCACCAGTACACTCTTCACCACTATATATACCAGATCTGACCATCACCACTCCCAAACACAACCATAGCCACCGGCCATACCAAATGCGAAAGTTCACCTTCATTTACAATTTTACCATTGAGTGAAATTTTAACCATAAATTTTGAGCTACCGTATGTACCCTCATATTTATCATGTGTGACTTATTTGCATCTCTTATCCTAAGAAATTTCTTCATTGGTTAGACAAGGTTGAGTCTTGGTTTGTAGCATTCCGAACTTACAAAGAAAAGGAAGTATCATTTGCTACTAGTAAATTGACATTTAGTGTTTTTAGAATGGTAAGGACAATTGTAGGGTTCTCGACTTCATCAAGACAAATGCAAAATTTGATCATGGAACCATATAAAGTGTATTTTTCAATCCGAATTTATTCTCTTTATTATTATTTGGTACATCAAGGTACAAGGTCAATTTCTGATTATGCTTATGAGTTTGAACAATTTTATGGATGCAAATATTTTTATAAACCTGAGTGGATACAATTATTAGGTTTGTGAGGGGGCTCATTTTACATATTCAAGAAAAGATGCCTTTATACACTTTACAACATGTAATTCTTTTAACGATGGAAATTAAATCACAAATTGTTTCAGAAATCTAAAGAGGAAAAAGCCCAACATTGAAGTAGTTAATTTGACCTCATCCACGCCACCAATTTGAGATTCTTCATCCTATCACGAGTTAGTAGCCTGAAGTGAAAGATGTCTAGATGAAAGAAGTTTATTGACCTCATCCACACCACCAATCTGTATGTTGAAGATGTGCTTAATGTTGCAGAAGAAAAGGTACAGTTTGTGCGAAAATGTGCATGATGTTTCCTTCAGAGACAAGACAAGTGTTGAAAATGATAAGATTATTGATCATGTGCATAATGCTTCCTTATAAGACAATATAGGTGTTGAACATGATGAGATTATTGATTTGAGCTAGTACATACTCTTGACTTGAGCATTGAGCTTAAAAGTACGATCAAGGTTGTGCAATAAAATGAAGTTAAAACAGCTAAAATGATCGATATAGTTCGACTTATTCATAATTAAGATAAGAAGGTTGTACTTAAAGAAGATTTGATTGAAAAGGTAAAATTTGTTCGCGAGAACATTGGGCGAGACTTGGCAAAAGACTTAAGAGAATGAAAATTGGTTTCTCCTACAAGGCTTCACCTTGTTGTAGAATGATTAGCAAATCAAGAAAAAAGATAAAGAATGGAGAATTTTAAGTTTCAAGCACGATTGATGAACAAGGCTACAAGTTCAAGCTCCAAGACGCATTGGTGTTGCGCTTCAAGTTATATCCTCAAATAAACTTGAGGATGAGTTTTGTTTCACGAGAGGGAGACTAACGTAGGATGTTATTTTAGGACTCTAGAATTTCATTATTTTAGGTTTTTTTGATATTTTCTAATTTAATTAGAGTCAATTATGAAATTTGTTTTAGTCTTTTATTTCTAGTATAATTGTGATTTAGTTTTCCTTTTTAAATTAACTTAGGGAAGTAGATCGCCTTTATTATAAATAGAAAGGTCTTGTTATTATTTTCATAACTTCAACTTCGATTATTCAATAAAAACTCCTCTTTTAAAATTCCCTTTAGGATTATCTATCAAAATCTCTCTTGTAGAGTCGTTTACATTAGAGCGTCTTCTAATCTCGCTTAACACGTTATTAAAATCTCATTGAGTCATTTGGATTAGAACAATATTTAATCATGCCTTCGATAAGAGCGTAAGCTAATTGCATTGGCTTGGTCCGATAATAGAATGATATTTAATGCTTATTAACCATATCAATCGGCTTCCATTACCCTACTCCGTCAATTACTCTACTCTGATTCTTTTGTTCACATACTAAATTCCCATGTTTTAATGAGCAAATGGAGTTTCTTAGAGATTCTTATCCAAGGAAAAATGAGACATGGTTGCAAAAGGACATAACTGTATCTTTGCCAATTGCCTAAGCGATAAGGTTCCAATACTAATTTAATTTGACCATCCATCAATCTATTTGTTTATTTTAACAATTGATGATGCATAAATTTCTTATGATAAAAAATGGTGATGATGTATCAGATTCTTTACGTTGGATATCTCAAGGGCCCTTTCCTTTTTATTAATAATAATAATAATTAATTGATAATAAAATTAATAATAGTTATAATAATAAAAATAACAACAACAACAACAACAATAATAGTACAATAGTAGTGATAATAATAATAATATAGTACAATGATATTTTAATTAAGGACAAATGTCAAATTATGAAATTTAAATGGGATAAAATGGGAAGTTTGAAAAACATATATTATCATATGGTTATCCTTTTAGGCAGTTCTCTCTCTCTCTCAAATGGAACCTAAAATGGATTTAGTAAAGGATTCTTGGTGATCTAGATCTATCACTCATGAGTTGGGTGTGATTGAGTCACTCATATAGTGGGTACGATTGGTAAAACTGTAAGAGATAAGGAGAAGGAAATCAACAGGGGTATTAAACATGAAGAGGGAAGTTAATATAACAAAAAGGGTTAGTGAGAGGTTTGGTGAGCTACATTGGTACAATTTATTCAATTTTAAGAGGGGAGATGGACTTTAATGAACTAATACGGAAATATGAGGCTATAAGTCTAAAATTAGAGGAAGAAAATATGATCACCTTTAGGGGCAGAATGAAAGTTAAAGGAGAAAAAATTGCAGCACATTGTAGAGATGACAATAATACCAACCCAGATCGGATCCGGATCGACCCAACCAATGCCGTCAGGGTAAAACCTAGATTGTATACACTAATAAACTAGTCCTGAGTTTTGAAAATGAATACCCAGACATGTCCGAGCACGGGTCTAATCACGGCATAAAAAACCTAGAACCTAGATCCGTGCCTAGGTTTTTAATAAGTTTAAAAAAAAGGGAAATTATCCAACGTCCAGCCGTTTTTTCACCGTTTTCCAAAAATGCACAAATCTTTTTTTTTTGCAGCGCTCAACCTGAAGTTATCATTTTTTTCATTGGTCCACTCTGGTTATAACACAGTTAGAACTTTTTTAACACCATAAGGGTAAAATTTTCATTTCATAACGACACATTGGTGGACAAGTGAAAAACAATATAACTTCGAGTTCAGCCAAAAAAAAAAGAATTGTGTACTTTTGAAACAATACGAAAAAACAGGTGGTCGGTGGATAATTTATCTTTTACATTTGAGGGTAAAAAAGTCATTTCCACAATTTTCCGTTAATTTTCTTAATGGTCTCAAAACGGAAGTGGATGAGTGAAAAGAAACGTGACTTCAGATGGATTCTAGCAAAAAAAAAAAAGAATTGTGTATTTTTGAAAAAGTTGGAAAAAACGGGTAGACGATGGATAATTTCCCAAAAAGAAAAAGGAAAATATAGATATATAATTACAAACCCAAAATCCAAAACCTAAATCCTTAATCCACACACGCACAACCACTAATGCACTTCCAACACTCCAAGCTAGCAGCCACCACGCCACACCTCCATAAGCCTCCCTTTGCATGTTGGTGTAATCTCTTCTCATTACTTAGTTGCTGGCCTTGGCACGCAACTTCTCTCTATTCTCCATCGTGAAATTCGTCACTATCACAACTCACCTTTTCAGCCTACAACCAATTCACACAATCAACTCTACCGTTATCGCTATCATAGCTACGGTCACCATCGTCACCTTCTCAATCGTCATCGTTCCACCATCACAGCCATGAGGTATTGATTTTTTTTTCTAGATTTTCAAAAAACAATGATGAAATTATTATTATTATTATTATTATTATTATTATTATTATTATTATTATTATTATTATTATTATTATTATTATGCCTTATGTTTTTCTTGGATGCTATGCTTGGATGATAATTTTTTATAATAATAAACGTATGTAATAGGAGCTAAATTTAGGTTGTTGTTAACTGTTAAGTTAATTTGCTATATAATATTAATAATTATGTAATTTTTTATCTAATATTTATAAATTGTACTATGTATTTATAATTATTTCTGTAATAAACATCAGTACAATGTCAGATAATGTAGGAATCAATTTATCAAATGCTCCAGTTTTATCCCGTGATGTTGGGGAAATTTTTTTTTCAACCCCGAATGATAAGAAGAGAAAGAAAGAAACCCAAAAGAAAGAGAAACTCTCTAATGCTTAGGAGCACTTTACAATAATAATTATTAATAGTGAACAAAAGGAAAAGTGTATGCATTGTAAAGCAATTTTAAAAGCCAGATACCAATCAGGGACTTTGAGTTTGAATAAACACGTTGAATCTTATTTTTCAAAGCATCGACCAGAAATAGATGAAGCACTTGAGGGAAGCCTCATAGTGATTAAAAGAGAGGTGGGAACCTGTGGCATTAACTATGGCAGTTTTGATTAAATGTTTTACGGAGTTTGATACAAAAAATGGTAATGCATGAACTTTCACTTAGATTTGTGGAATATAAAGGTTTTGAAGAAAATGATGGCACATGTCAAACCTGTGGTTAAGCCAATGAGCATAAACACTTTGAAGAACAAGATTTTGAAGTTGTGTCAAATAAAAAAGGTTAAGATTTTGCATTTATTGGCAGAAAAACATGGTAGAGTGGCTGTTATTACGGATTTATGGACAGGTAGTAATTAGAAAAAGGGATATATGGTTGTCATAGCCGATTTCATTGGCAACTCCTGGAAATTGCACTAATCAAATCCTAAGGTAATTTGTCTATAACTTTTTATTTACTTAATTTCTCTTTTAAGTTTTTTGTTACTTATATTTGATTTCTTTTCAAGTTTAAATTATTATAATATTTTAATATTGTGTATTTAGTACTGACACTTACAATAATTGATAAATTTATCTACGTTCCAAGCCCCTATATTGTTGATGCCCTTTCTAATGAGTTAGTTCAATGTCTGCTGGATTGGAATGTGGATAGATAGTAATCTTCTGTGATATTGGATAATTGCACCACTACTGATGCAACAATAGAGAATTTGTTGCTAAGGTTTGAACCAATTCCTTAATTTATGGTGGTAATTTTTTTCATATGAGATATACTGCTCATATATTGAACTTGATTGTGGAATGAGTTGAAAGTTATAGAAAATAGGATTGGAAAGATTAGAGAGAGTGTGAGATACTAGACACAAACTCCAAAAAGATTTCAAAACTTTTGAGCTAGCTTTTAGACAATTATAAATTAATTGTTACAATTATTTAGATTTATTTGGTGATTATTGTGTTGTTGAATTTAATTTTTTTTATAGAGATTGAATGAATTTAGGTTAAAGATTGATTAAATTTAGGTAGTAGAAAGGATATTGAAATAATTTTTATTTAGTATTTGTGTAAAATGTGCATTGTTATAGGACATTGAAACAATTTTTATTTAGTTTGAATAAGTGGGCAGGGGAAGCCTGGCTTAGAAACCTGTGCCAAGGAGGTGCTAGGCTTAACTTGGCCCGAATGTGAAAAGTTTGGGCATAAACTCGAGTTTGGGTAGTTGTTTTAACCATCCAAACCAGTTCCAAGCAGGACTAAACCTAACCCGAACCTAGGGTTTTGCCAAGCCTAGCACATTATCTCATTAGGAAAATCCTTAATAGACGTGGTGTCTCTTGTGAGGGGCTTAAAGCAGCTATACAACAAGTATAGAGATAAGAGAAAAAAGTGAAAGTGGAGAGTTTAGGGGAAAATATCTTCATCTTCAAATTTAGTTCAAAAAAGGAAAGAAATGGAATATTTCATAGGGGACTATGGCATTTCAACAACTCGTTAATGGTGCTCACAGAGCCAACTAGTGTAGATGACATTAAACAACAAGATGGGCAAAGAAATAATGTGGGAAATAGGAAAGAAGATTGGCAAAGTAGAAGAGGTACAAATGGGCGAAACAAGGGAATGTATTGGCTCGTTTGCTCGCATAGAATTTTGGTAGACATAACGAAACCTTTGGAAAAAAAAAAAGGTGTTGAGGATTACTATAAGGGCGGCGTATGAAAAGTTATCTGATTTCTTCTTTTGTTGTGGGCTAATTGGGCATTAATATAAAGAGTGTCTTGAATACAAAAGGTAAATTTCCATGATTAAGAGAATTAATTGACTCATCGTGACCTCTAAAAGAACACGCTTGCTTTGCTAACTAGTTAGCAGCTACTATTGAGGTTTTAAGCCGCAATTTATTCTCTAAAACTTGTTGTGAAGATTGTGCATTCATTCTTTTATCAATATGTCTAGATGGATCCTTTAAATTGCTCCACACACACTCTAACTCCAATTTTTAAGCCAACACCTTGTATTATTGTACAGTTATTGAATTCAATTTGCTTGAGTTTTACCAACCAACTTCTAGTACACAACATTGATTTAGAATATATGCACAACAATTCAAATTAAAACTTTACAAAATAATAAAACAAAACAAATTATCGAGCAAATCAACAAAACCAATCACAAAAAATAAATAGCCAATAAGAAATTCAAAATAATGAATCAAAATACAATGTAGAGCAAATAAGTAAAATCCATCACAAAAAATAATCAATTTATATAAGTTCTAAAAGCATACCAGTAGAAAATGGTAAAAGCCAAAGAATTTGGAAGATCAAGAAGATGAAGAATCATTAAAGGGACCACCAATTTTTTTTTTAATCCTTGGTTTTTAGTATTGTTGTCGGTGAAAGTGAAGGAAAAGTGAATTAGGTAAAGTTACTTTAGTTTGAATGGCACTCTAGTAGTTAATCATTGATGGCATATCTCTTTTTATGTATTGTTGATCGGTGACGTGGCAACATGTTAGTAAACTGAAAATCGTGCGTACGATACATGTATATACACGGAATTATTTATAACCAAACCGCATCACTATTCAAGCCGCCTCACTATTCAAACAGCGTGGTCAAACTGCGTACTGTTGACACGTGGCGCAATCCTGAGCATCCAAATTATTTTTAATCCGATGGCCATGATTTACTCTGTATCTATAAAAAGGGGGCTCCCCCACTAATTTAACACCCATTAATTCATTTTTGAGCTTAATTTTCTGTAATTCCTTCTCTATCTTGTATTTTCTATGTATTTTAATAAATTCCCATTTTACCCCTAGTTCAATTATGAGTAGCTAATTTTCTTTCAATCTTGGGTTGAATGTGAAGTCTCAATATGTTCCATGGGCTTTATTTGGTAAATTTACTTTCTCTTCCCCTCTGATTTTTGTGGATGTTTTGACTTTTCATCGGCAGATAGTAATAATCTTATCTAGATACCGTACTGGTTTAACCAGCTCCCTAGTGCAAGGTTATTACTATTTGGCATGATAAGCCCTCAGTGCCATATTCATTAGATTGTGGTTCATGAAGAGTGGAAACCCCCCTTATAATTTAATTGGCACTAATAAGGAATATTAAGCCCATGGTGCATGTTGATGCAGATCTAGATACCCAAGCGTTCCCTTTTAATAGATCTCACTTCAATTTATTCCCGCCATTTTAATTTGAATTTTAGGATAATCTAAATCACTTCCACCACAAATCCAATCACCCACTTAGAAAATTAACTCTACACATAATTAAAATCCACCTCCTCGTGAAATCGACACTCGTCACTATTGATTTATTCTACAATAGATTCATGCACTTGTGAGTTCAATAAAATTTGCACAACAATGTTGTATAAGAATGCAAGTTGGTTGATTTAGGAAGTAAAGCACATCCTTTACTTGATCGAATTGACATTTGGACCATATTACATAGAGGAAAAATTGGATAGGTTCTCTTGTGACCAAGAGTGGACAATTGAGTTTCATGGTGATCTTGCACAAATTTAGTCCATTAGGAGTCTGATCACTGCCCGATTGCAATGGAATCTAGAGAGAGACAACAAAGCCTTATAAGTGCATATTTTCTCTATATTTTACTATTAATTTCTCCATCCTTTTCTTGTTTTGGTCTTAAGTATTATAATTATTTTAGTTAATTTTAATTTAGTTATTTTGTTAAATCATATTTTCTTATGTTAATTTTTATTTACATTTTTATATTTTGTTATTTTAGGTATGTTCTAGTAATAAAGAAGGATTAAATTGAAATATTCAAGAAGAAATATGCTTGAAAGAATCAAAATAAGAAAAGAATTGGAGATGGGGAAACAAAAATGCATAGGGGAAACAAAAATGCATAAGAGATCAAGAACTAGAAAGAATTAAAGAAATAAAGAATATTTTCCAACTAGAGCTTCTATAAGACAAACAAAATTAATCTTACACATGGAGACAAAAATAGACAAAGGAAATCAAACAGGAAAACTAAACAAAAAGTGGGCAGGACGTGAGAGGAAGGAAAATAAAGCCTTTTGGCAAATCAAGGCCCAATCACAAAAGCTTGCGCATGAGGACGGAAAAGGAAAAGACAAACAAAAGTTCAAACCTTAATTACTAAGGTCAGTGGATAAAAGCCAACCTTTGGCTTTTGAAGCGACAAAAAAAAAAAAACAAAACAAAAGACAAAGAAAGCAGTTGTAAGAAGAGAAAAAAAAAGGAGGAAGCGGCTCAAACCCGAAAGTAGAGTCAGCCTTTTAAATTAATCTTCATAATTGGTTTCATCAACTCTTTTATTCCCCATTTAATTATGTTAGGCTAAATTTTCTATTTGGTTGAAGGTGTATTTAAAACTCCAAACGTGTTATATAATTAATAATCAATTTCTATTATTCAATTTATTTAATTGAAATTGTTTATGTTCTTCTATAATAAATGTTTATGATCTTCTATTTTTATATTATTCGAGTGGCCAATTAGATAGAACTTGAATAAATTCTATTGCTAGGTTAAATTTTTTTATATGTAATTGTCTTGATATTTTAATCATTAGTAGTAAATTGGAATCAGTGATTTCAATTGGAGAACATAACCTAGGTTAAGTAATCTGAACTTTTGTGTTTATTGCCTAGAGTAACCTAATATCTTTCTCTACTTAATGCTTTCATTATCTTAAATTTAAAGAGGTTGTTTTAAATTATTTAATGGTTAGAGATTAGGTGAAGAGCTTGTTTTGCTTAACAACACATCAAGGAAATATAGAGCTTATTATTGTCTACGGTTAATAGTTTCAATAGAAATTGATGATATAATTGATATATTATGTGCATGTTTGGTGGTGATGAATGATCCTTTGACCAAAGTTTTCATAATTATTACTTCTTTCTCCTTTAATTAGAGTTTTTATTAAATTATTGTTTTTGTAACTTTAATTCATAAAGCCCCCTTGATTTATAGTTGGATTTTTCTTTAGTTAGATTTTATTATTATTATTATTATTATTATTTTACGTCTTTGTTTTAGAGTTGATAATAAATACAACTAGCATAGTCTTCGTGGGATCGATCCTTACTCGCTCTGTAGTAGTTGTTTATATCATTAGTAAGGTTTTAAATTTGGCATACCCTAACGACATTACCAAATTTTTTGCGCTATTGCCAAGGACTAGCATCTAGTTTGTTTATTATCACTCTATATTATTTTATTTGTTATTGTTACTTATTTTTACTCATTTTATTTATTTACTTATTTTATTTTAATTAGTTTATTTTTTGTTCTATATTTAGACTTTCATGAGCATGAAGAACATTCGACTAAAACTCACACAACTTGAAGCAACCTTATCATATTTAGAACTCGATTTTATCGTCCACACCTCACTCTTGAAGACGGAGCCAAGTATCCCAGAACCCGAACAATGGCTCAGAACAATAATCGAACACTTAAAGAGTTGGCGGCTTCTAACTTGGACCGACAACCATTATGCATTCAAAATCTAAATCCTTAAGTAAATTTCAAATTCAAATCTGGAATGATTCATCCTCTGCATACTTTTCATGGTCTTACAAGAGAGGATTCAAATAAGCACTTGAACGAGCTCCATGTGGTATGCTCCACAATGAAACCAGTCGGAGTTTTTGAAGAGGAAGTTAAGCTAATAGCCTATTCTTTCTCTTTGGCAGATTCAGCCAAGGAATGACTGTACTATCTTCCTTCTTGTACTATCTTCCTTCTGCTACTGTCACAACATGGAATGAGATGCGTCGGCTATTTTTGGAGAAATACTTCCCAGAATCAAAAGACAGTAGCATTTGAAAAGAAATTTGTGGAATTCATAACATAATGGAGAGTCACTCTACAAATACTGAGAGCGATTCAAAAAGTTATGTGCTACCTGCCCCCACCATCAGATAAGTGATCAACTCCTTATTCAATATTTTTATGAGGGTTTAATGCCTATGGATAGGAGTATGATTGATGCTGCTAGTGGACAAGCACTCGTGGATAAGACACCAAAAGCAGCCCAAAATCTAATAGTTAACATAGCTGCTAATTCTCAATAGTTCAACACCAGGAACTATTTATTGCCACCATCTAAGCAAATCAATGAGGTTAGTACTACTTCCCTAGAACAAGAAGTTTCAAATCTTACTTCCTTAATGCAACAATTGGCCTTAGGGCAACAGGTGAGACCGTGTGGTGTATGTTCCATGGTCGAGCATGTAATTCATATATGCCTCACTCAACAAGAGGGTTCAAACGAGCAAGCAAACGCAGTTGACAAGTTCATAGGCCAACTAAGACAAAGGATGATCCCTACGATAATTTTTACAATGAAGGGTGGAAGGATCACCCTAATTTTAGGTATGGAAACCAACAACAAGGTATTCTTAACATGGCACCATCTTGACTACCGAGCTACCCCTAACAACCAGTGCAACCCCTGTGATTCAACCACCGAACTGTATTTACCATTTGAGATCATGTGCAATATGAGTGACTATGATGTTTTCGTCGTGTTGGGACAGCGTGTGGAAAAGTTTCCTCACATCATCTACTATGTCTCCCCTACATTGAATGATGCACAACTCAACTACTCCACTATCAAGAAAGAACGTTTAGCAATTATCTTTGCCTTACATAAATTTTGTTCTAATTTGATTGGATCTAAAGTAATCATTTAGTCTAATCATGCAACTATTAGGTACTTGCTTACCAAAAAGGATGCCAAGTTGCGCCTTATTTGTTTAATGCTTCTCTTGCAAGAATCTTATCTAGAGATTTTAGATAAAAGAGGTTCTGAAAATTTAGTGGCAGATCATTTGAGTCGTCTTACCCATAACAAAGATATACTTCTAATGCATAAAAACTTTCCAGATGAGCAGTTGCTACAAGTAGGTACAATTTCTCCTTAGTATGCAAATATTATAAATTACTTTGTTACCAAGACAGTACTAGAGGAGTTAACTCGTGAACAAAAGGCCATGATCAAAAGTGGTGCAAAGTACTATGTGTGGGATGAGCTACACTTGTGGAAGCATTGCTCTGATCAAATTATTAAAAAGTACGTACCTGAATTTACTTATATTCTCACCTTTTGTCATATCTCGACTTGTAGAGGACATTTTGGACCAAAGAAAATAGTCTTTAAGGTACTTGCGAGCGATTTTATTGGCTGTTCCGCAAATTTGATTAAACTCGCAAGTGCACGAATCTATTGCAGAATAGATCAATGGTGACGAGTGTCGATCCCACGAGGAGGGGGATTTTAATTGTGTGTAGAATTAATTTTTTCTAAATGGGTGGTTGGATTTATGGTAAAGATGATTTGAAATATTCTAAAATTAGAATTGAAATTGCGAGAATAAATTGAAGATAAATCTATTGAAATGACGTACTTGGGTATCTGGATCCGTATCAACATGCACCATGGGCTAAATATTCCTTATTAATGTCAATTAAATCATAAGGGGGGTTTCCACACCTCATGAACCACGCTCTAATCAATATGGTGCTAAGGGTTTATCGTGCCAAATAATAATAACCTTGAACTAGGGAGCCGGTGAAACCAAAGCGGTATTTAGACAAGATTATTATTATTTGTCGACGAGAAGTCAAAACATCAACAAAAACTAGAGGGGAAGAGAAAATAAATTTACCAAATAAAGCCCATAACACATGTTGAGACTTCACGTTCAACCCAAGCTTGAAAGAAAATTAGCTACTGATAATTGAACTAGGGACAAAATGGAAATTTATTAAAATACGTAAAAAAATACAAGATGGAGAAGGAATTACAAAAAATGGAGCCCAAAAATGGATTCAAAGATATCAAATTAGGGGGGGAGAGCCCCCTTTTTATAGATACATTGGGTAAATCATGGCCATTGGATAAAAAACATTTCAGACGCTCAGGATTGCGCCACGTCATCAGTCAATAGTACACGGTTTGACCCGGCTTAAACAGTGACGCGGTTTGGTTGAAAATAATCTTGTGTAATGCATGTACTGTACGCAAGATTTTTGGTCCACTGATATGCTGCCACGTCATCGATCAATAGTGCATAAGAATTTTAGTCCAACAGGATCGTGCCACATCATCGGTCAATGCCACATCATCGATCCGTCTATGTGAACAGTGTCATGAATAGTAACGTAGACAGTACCGTACATGTGAATAGTTACGTACATGTGAACATTGTCATTTTTTCTTTTATGCTCCTCTTAAGGTTTTCGACCGTCCTGAGTTCAAAAGTGATGTCCGTTTTGCCGTCTGATCTCTCGTTCATTATGAAATGACTATGATGCCCCTAAAATACATAAAATACTTAATTATAATATAACACATAATTAAATGACAAGAAGTTTAAGTACATAAAAGTAAGGGTGTTAATAAAACTTGAAGTGTAAAATGACGATTTTCTCCTTTATAAATATACATTTTCCAACACTCAACACACCCCACAGCCAGCTTATTGCTAGTCCCTAGCAAATAAAGTGAAAACAAAATTTAAATCCAAAATAACTTTTTTTTGACAATCATGTTTATTCAATCAGACTAATGATAATAATCAAATAAAAGTATAAGCATTATCTCTAGTCTAAAGAAACATCACACCCACATCAACCATCCACATGAATCAGCCCAGTAAACTTTGTCATAAATACTTTCAAGAATGACATGTCAAACCCTAAAATCTCACTGGAAGTAGTGACACTCTCACAAAGAAATTAAACCCAATAAAAATAGTCACTCCAATGAATGGTAATTGCGAGAAAATAATAAAGAAGTGATATCACATGCTCTCACCAAGATGAAAAAAATATGCCCTCAGCTTAGAAATAATACAATCTCAAGTCAAATAAAAATGCTAGTCAACCCAATTTATTTATTTATTTTAATTATTTTTTTATGCACCACTACATCTTTTTAGCACATATAACTAGCTTCTACTTCAGACTATAATTCCCTAAAATGAAGAAAGACTTTTATTAGGGTGTAACGTAGGCTAGGGACATGGCTAACAAAGGAGGGGAAATAAGGAAAACAAAGTGTATGTTTGAGAAAAATGCAGAGATTTTTGTTTTGTTTTTTTTAAAGCTGCAAGGTGGATTTCACCTATTATTGTTATTTTTTTTCTTTTTTTTGAAACGACAATTTTTATTTATTTTTATTTTTTTTGCTTTTGTTTGGCACAACGTCACTGAACAAAATAATTATTTACATTTTTCTCAAACATAAATAGGTGATGAAACTTATAAGACATCAGGTAATACTCCAAATCGGAGTGGGTGAAGATGATAAGTTGACAAAGAAAAGTTTTTTTATTTATTTTAAGGCTCAAAAGGGTTAACTATGGATATTTCACAAAAGGGATGGCTAGAAAGGCTCAAACGAATCAAAGATGACCTTTCCATCATTTTTTAGAGCTCCAAAAAATCTTCCACATCTACTAGTTAGATGGGCCTCCGGATGTAGCAACACACATTTTTTTTTCTTTTTTTTAAATTTTACAACAACTTTTTTTTAAGGGTTAACTAAAAATAAATCTAGAGATCATGTATAAAATAATAAACTGCTAAGTTGTATAAAGAATGGGCAAAAGAGTTACTCTCCAAGAAAAATGATAGGCTCAAAAACTCACTTGGTACTTATTATGACATGTTCATTCCTTCAAGCAACTTATACTTGTCTTCGACATCAACATGTAGAGTAGCAAACATAGCGTAACATCACTTAAGACCAAAGATAATACAAATACTAAAATTTGAAATTCATCATGTCATCCAATGTTAAAACAAATCACACAATTTTTTTTTAAACAATATTCTACCCCCCAACCTATTCTAAATATGAAAGGAAAATATGCAAGTAGAAATGTGAAAATGATTCAGAAAAACTAATTAGAAAAGTTACACTTAAAATGATAGAAAAAGAATTTTTTTTAACTAAGAAGATGCGTTTCTATAGGCACTACACTCCATATTCAGCCATCTTCGACTCAAAAAATTTGAAAGTGTATATTTATAAAGGAGAAATTAGAAAGAAGAAGAAAAATGATTGTAAAAAATTAATAAAGAAAAAGAAAATATCTGATTTTTTTTTGTTTTTTTTAACGAAGAAGATGTGTTTCTAGAGTGACTACACTCCATATTCAGCTATCTTCAGCACAAAAAGTTAGCAACAATTAGTTTCTACAACAAAAAATTAGTAAAACCTTAACCAAGATTCCACAATTGTCGACTATTCCCTCCCCCCAACCAGAACGAAACATTGTCTTCAATGTTTTAAAGGAAAGAAGTAGAGTTTAGAAGACATCACCTGGGTGGTGCAACACAGAAGAAAATATTTACAGGCGGAGAGTTAAATCTAATTTGCACTTCTTACTGCAGCTACTGTTACCGTCATTATTTGGACGCTCCAACACAAAGGTCCAGGAGTCTGGCTCCGGTTTATAAGCTTGTAACATATCAAGTAGCTCATTAGCAGTGTGAGCACAAATAAAAAGCTTTTTTGCATTGGAAGGAACAAAATAGTTTTTTATTGCATGGTTAAGAAATGCGACAAAGTCATCATAAAAATTATTGACATTTAACAAACCGATGGGTTTATGGTGAATGTCCATATTCAGCCATCATAAAAATTATTGCAAGATCTCTTGGAAGGAAAATAAAAGCATCAGCATGATTAAGCATTTCCGTTATTCTTTCTTGCATACCTGAGACGACTAACTCTTCTCCAATCGGTGGGTTAGACAAACTGCCCAAAGGTTTTAAGGCTCTTGGGATGATGCCTAACACTTGACTTCCTCTGACAAAAACAGCTTCTGAGACCAATTTTGATAACCCTCGGTTACCTCCTCCATACACCAAGTGTAATTTTCTCTCTGCTATGCTTCGACCAAGATTTATGGCTGCCTCAACGAACTCTTTACGTTTGCTATAGTTAAATCCAAAAAGCACACAAATGTTCTTGAATTGTCTATTGGGAGTAGCTGCCATTGGAATATTTCTAAAAAACAATTTGTGAGTGCTTAACAAAAAGTCATATTTAAGAATCTTAGTGACAGTGGGTTACAACTGTGTACGAGGTGGCATGTCAATGTCAAATAACGCGTAAAGCACATAGATCGCAAGTAAAAAAGGAAACAGTAAAAAGAAAAGGAAACAGTAAAAAGAAAAAGAAACAATGATAAAATAAAATTATTAAAGACAATAATGGAAAGATAAAATAACAGTGAAAGTAAAAGGATATTTACAGGTAGTTGCGACTGTGGCTCACATCTTCCTCTGGTTTTACGTCCAGAAACGGCTTGAACGCCCTCTATGGGTCAAGGATAGGCTTCCCATCAAATTTTCTTATAAACTGGCAAACAAGGTCATTTATAGTCAGATTCCCGAGACTGTATCGTGCATCCTCTTTCTGGAATAATGGCCATAACTGGAGAATCGTTCCTTGCACATATCCACTGGGATGCATTTCAAGAGATAAAAGGATATCATCCAATGACTCCTTATTCAACCCATCCCTAATGAATTGAATCTTATCTTCCCTATTATTAGACACCATTCCTAAAGAACATAGGTTTTTATTACATCTCATTCTGGCACATTTATGACAAGCAACAGAAATTCTTCGGGCTCTTCGTTTTCTTGCATAATTTCCTTTACCACAAGCAGGCATGTATGCAATAAATTTTAGAGGTAACTCACCTGCCAATCGTACTTTAGCTTCGATTAACCAGCGGATATCAGTAGATATATCATTCCTCATGAGCAATAGCATGCGTTCGGACCGGGCTTTATAGATTGTAAGGAGGGCATTCTGAGGAAGTGAATGGAATCGATTGTGAAGCTTTGCTAGAATCTCGTTTCGGTCCATACCTTCGCCTCATAATATCAGTTGTTATGGGAAACTGAAGTAACCGACTTGATTGTCACGGAGTACCGTTATCCGCCACTTCACCGGGGTAACAAACTAAAGCACACAAACAGAAAAACAAATTAAAACACACAAAGAAAATTAAAATCGTCCTCTTATTGAATTTACCTCAAGCTCCAACTGGATGTTGTAGACACTTCTCTCAATGTCTCTGAGTTGGCTTTCTAAATCTTCAACATAAGAAACTAACTCTGGTGGTTGCAGAGCCCAAATACGATGTGTTTTACAAAATCGAATCGGCCTTTTGAGATGAGATTTTACACGTTGAAGTGGTTTAAGAATGTTCAGGAGGAACTGTTTAGCTATGGTACTCATGATTAACAATGATAAGAGAGAACTTAATGGTTAAACAAACACACTTATGCAAAAATAATTTCATTTAGCAAAAGAATAATAAAAAGAAAGAAAGAGAAAAAAATCAAATCACCGAAAAAGAAGAAAAAGAAAAAAAATTTAATTCAAATCTGGTGGGTCACTCAAATTTATTTCGGTGTCTTCTTTATGTGGTTGGTAATCTAGATATGGCTTTAATATTTGACCATTAACTTTAAACGTGACACCGTTCTTTGGGTCATTAATTTCAATTGCCCCATGTGGAAAAACAGTATGAACAATAAAGGGACCAAACCATCAAGAGCGTAACTTACCTAGGAATAGGTGCAAGAGAGAATTGAATAAAAGCACTTTCTGACCTGGAGTGAAAGATTTTCTCATAATTTGCTTGTCATGGGAGACTTTCATTCATTGCTTGTAAATCTTGGCATTTTCGTATGCATCATTGCGAATTTCTTCAAGTTCTGCAGCTATAATCTTCTTTCTGAGCTGGCTTGTTGCATGTCAAAGTTGAATTTCTTGATGGCTTAATATGCACGATGCTCGAGTTCTACAGGTAGGTGGCAAGCTTTTCCATACACTAGCCTGTAGGGTGACATCCCAATCGGGGTCTTGAAAGTCGTTCTATATGCCCATAATTCATCATCAAGTCTTAATGACCAATCTTTTATGTCCGGCTTCACCGTCTTTTCTAATATGTGCTTTATTTCTTGATTGGAGATCTCAACTTGGCCACTGGTTTGCGGATGATATGGGGTCGCCACTTTGTGAGTGATTGAATACTTCGTCAAAAGAGCTTTGAATGCTTTGTCACAAAAGTGGGCACCGCCATCACTGATTATTGCTCGAGGGAATCCAAAGCGTGAAACAATGTTGCTTTTCAAAAATCCTATCACCACCTTATGATCATTGGTTCTACATGGAATTGCTTCTCCCATTTCGATACGTAGTCAATAGCAACCAATATGTATTGATGGCCAAAAAAGGGGGAAAGGGTCCTATGAAGTCGATACCCCATACGTCAAAAATCTCAACCACTAAAATTGGATTTAGTGGAATCATGTTCCTTCGTGTAATGCTCCCCATTCGTTGACACCTATCACATGAAGAACAGAAAGTGTAAGCGTCTCGAAATATAGTTGGCCAATAGAAACCACATTGTAAAACTTTAGTAGCTATTTTCTTAGCACTGAAATGGCCTCCACGAGCTTGTTCATGGCAGAATGAAAGAATATTCTGAATTTCACTTTTTGGGACACATCGTCTAACAATTTGATCTGCACAATACTTGAATAACTAAGGGTCATCCCAAAAGAAATTCTTTATTTCCACGAAAAATTTGGCCTTGTCGTGCTTGATCCAATGCTCTGGAAGTTGACCTGTAACAAGATAATTAACGATATCAGCATACCACGGTAATACTTCCACACTCATCAATTGTTCATCTGGGAATGACTCGTTCAATGGTAATGATTCCATAATTGTGTTAAAATGGAGATGAGAGAGATGGTCAGCTACAACATTCTCTGTGTCTTTCTTATCTTTAAATTCCAAGTCAAACTCCTGCAAAAGTAACACCCAATGAATTAGTCTACCTTTTGCATCTTTCTTTGTGAGAAGATATTTAAAAGCAGCATGATCTGTGAATATAATTATTTTACAACCAATGAGATAAGATCGAAATTTTTCCAATGCAAACACTACTGCTAGCATTTCTTTTTTAGTAGTTGAATAGTTGAACTGTGCATCATTCAATATCATATTAGCATAGTAAATAACATGGTAAATTCGATCAACTCTTTGTCCTAACACTGCTTCTACTACATAATCAGATGCATCACACATGAGTTCAAATGGTAAGCTCCAGTTTCGGGGCTGAATGATGGGTGATAATGTCAACAACCGCTTTAGTTTTTCAAATGCCACAAGACATCAATCATTAAAGATAAAAGGTACATCCTTAGCAAGTAGATTGCATAATTGTCTAGAAACTTTGCTAAAATCTTTAATGAAACGTCTATAAAAATCAACATGCCCAAGGAAAGATCTTACTTCTCTGACTGTTTTGGGTGGAGGAAGATTAGAAATGAGATCCACCTTGGCTTTGTCAACCTCAATACGTTTGCTCGAAATGATGTGACCAAGAACAATACCTTGTTTTACCATAAAATGACACTTCTCCCAATTTAAGACTAAGTTCTTTTCGATACATCTCTGCAAAACTAGTGTTAGATGATGTAAACATTGATCAAACGAGTCACTAAAGACAGAAATATCATCCATAAAGACTTCAAGGAATTGTTGTGCAAATTTTATTGAACTCGCAAGTGCACGAATCTATTGTAGTATAGATCAATGGTGACGAGTGTCGATCCCACGAGGAGGTGGATTTTAATTATATGTAGAATTAATTTTGTAAATGGGTGATTGGATTTGTGGTGGAAAATGATTTGGAATATGCTAAAACTTAAATTAAAATGGATAGAATAAATTCTAAAATTGGAATTGAAATGGCAAGAATAAATTGAAGAGAATTCTATTGAAATGACGTACTTGGGTATCTGGATCCGTATCAACATGCATCATGGGCTAAATATTCCTTATTAATACCAATTAAATCATGAGGGGGGAATCCACACCTCAGGAACCACGCTCTAATAAATATGGTGCTAAGGGCTTATCGTGCCAAATAATAATAACCTTATACTAGGGAGCCGGTGAAACCAGGGCGGTACTAGACAAGATTATTATTATTTGTCAACGAAAAGTCAAAACATCCACAAAAACTAGAGGGGACGAGAAAATAAATTTACCAAATAAAGCCCATGACACATGTTGAGACTTCACCTTCAACCCAAGCTTGAAAGAAAATTAGCCACTCATAATTAAACTAGGGGCAAAATGAGAATTTATTAAAATACGTAGAAAATACAAGATGGAGAAGGAATTACAAAAAATAGAGTCCAAAAATGGATTCAGAGGTGCCAAATTAGGGGGGGAGGCCCCTTTTTTATAGATACATCGAGTAAATCATGGCCATCAGATTAAAAACAGTTTGGATGCTCAGGATTTTGCCACGTCATCAGTCAACAGTACGCGTCAACAGTACGCGGTTTGACTATGCGGCTTGAACAGTGACACGGCTTGCACACGGTTTGAACAGTAACGCGGTTTGCACAGTAATAATCCCATGTGTTGCATGTACCGTACGCTCGTTTTTTGGTCCACTAATATGCTGCCACGTCACCATCAACAGTACATAAGAATTTTAATCCAACAGGATCATGACACCTCATCAGTCAATGCCACATCATCGGTCAATGCCACGTCATCGATCCGTCTATATGAACAGTGTCGTGAACAGTAACGTAGACAGTACCCGTACATGTGAACAGTGCCATTTTTCCTTTTATGCTCCTCCTAAGGTTTTCGACCGTCCTGAGTTCAAAAGTGATGTCCGTTTTACCGTTTAATCTCTCGTTTATTGTGAAATGACTATAATGCCCCTAAAATACATAAAATATTTAATTAAAATAAAACACACATAATTAAATTACAAAAAGGTAAAATACATAAAAGTAAGGATTATTAGTAAGACTTGAAATGTAAAATGATGGTTTTCTCCTTTATAAATATGCATTTTCTAACACTCAACACCCCCCCAACTAGCTTATTGCTAGTCCCTAGCAAATAAAGTGAAAACAAAATTCAAAAATAAATTTTTTTTTAAACACTCTTGTTTATTCAATCAGACGAATGATAACAATAAAAAAAAAGTATAAGCATTATCTCAAGTCTAAAGAAACATCACACCCACATCAACCATCCACATGAATCAGCCCAGTAGACTTTGTCGTAGCTACCTTCAAGAATGACATGTCAAACCCCAAAATCTCACTGGAAGTAGTGACACTCTCACAAAGAAATTAAACCCAATAAAAATAGTCACTCCAATGAATGGTAATTGAGAGAAAATAATAAAGAAGTGATCTCACATGCTCTCACCAAAATGAAAGAAATATGCCCTTAGCTTAGAAATAATACGATCTCCAGTCAAATAAAAATGCTAGTCAACCCAATTTATTTATTTATTTATTTTTTTCATGCATCACTACATCCTTTTAGCCCATATAACTAGCTTCTACTTCAGACTATAGTTCCCTAAAATCAAGAAAGACTTTTATTAGTACGTAACGTAGGCTAGGGACATGGCTAACAAAGAAGGGAAATAGGGAAAACAAAATGTATATTTGAGAAAAATGCAGAGAAATTTTTTTTTTTGGAAGTTGCAAAGTGAATTTCGCCTATTATTGTTTTTTTTCTTTGAAACAACAATTTGTTTTTTTTTTTAAGCAACAATTTTTTTTCTTTTTTTTTAAGAAACAATTTTTTTTTGAACTAGGCATAACTTCACTAAACAAAATGTTTATTTACATTTTTCTCAAACATGAATAGGTGATGGATCTTGTAAGATATTGGATAATACTCCAAATCGGAGTGGGTCAAGATGATAAGTTGACAAAGAAAAGGTTTTTTTATTTATTTATTTTTATTTTTATTTTTTTTAAAGGTTCAAAAGGGTTAACTATGGATATTTGATAAAATGGATGGCTAGAAAGGCTCAAACGGATCAAAGATGGCCTTTCCATCATCTTTTAGGGCTCTAAATAATCTTCCATATCTACTAATTAGATGGGCCTCCAAATGTAGCAATACACATTTTTTTTTTTAATTTTCAATTTGTTTTTAGGGTTAACTCAAAAGAAATCTAGAGATCGTGTATACAATAATAAACTGCTAAGCTGTATAAAGAATGGGCAAAATGGTTACTCTCCAAGAAAAATGATAGGCTCAAAAACTCACTTGGTATTTATTATGACATGTTCATTCCTTCAAGCAACTCATATTTATCTCCGACATCAACATGTAGAGTAGCAAACATAGCGTAACATCACTTCAAACTAAAGATAATACAAATACTAAAATTTGAAATTCATCATGTCATCCAATGTTAAAACAAATCACAATTTTTTTTTAAACAACAGCCTACCCCCCAACCTATTCTAAACATGAAAGAAAAATATACATGCAGAAATGTGAAAATGATGCAGAAAAACTAATTAGAAAATGATAGAAAACGATTTTTTTTTTAACTTAAGAAGATGCGTTTCTAGAGTTACTACACTCCATATTCAGCCATCTTCGACTCAAAAAAAATTTGAAAATGTATATTTATAAAGGAGAAATTAAAAAGAAGAAGAAAAATGAACATCAAAACATAATAAAGAAAAAGAAAATATTTGAATTTTTTTTTTAATTTTTTTTTTCAAACGATGAAGATGCGTTTCTAGAGTCACTACACTCCATATTCAGTCATCTTCAACATAAAAAGTTAGCAACAGTTAGTTTCTACAACAAAAAATTACTAAAAACTTAACCAAGATTCCACAATTGTCAACTACTCCCTCCCCCCAACCAGAACGAAACATTGTCCTCAATGTTTTAAAGGAAAGAAGTAGAGTTTAGAAGACATCACCTGGGTAGTGCAACACAGAAGAAAATATTTACAGGCAGAGAGTTAAATCTAATTTGTACTTTTTACTGCGGCTACTGTTACCGTCATCATTTGAACGCTCCAACACAAAGCTCCAGGGGTCTGGCTCCGGTTTATAAGCTTGTAACATATCAAGTAGCTCATTAGCAGTGTGAGCATAAATAAAAAGTTTTTTCACATTAGAAGGAACGAAATAATTTTTTATTGCATGGTTAAGAAATGCGATAAAGCCATCATAAAAATAATTGACATATAACAAACTGATGGGTTTCTGGTGAATGTGCAGATGGGCCCAAGATGCTAGTGTGATAAGTGCCTCTAGTGTTGCAAGATCTCCTGGAAGGAAAATAAAAGCATCAGCATGATTAAGCATTTCAGTTATTCGTTCTTGCATACCTGAGACGACTAACTCTTCTCCAGTCGGTGAGTCAGACAAACTGCCCAAAGGTTTTAGGACTCTTGGGATGATGCCTAACACTTGGCTTCCTCTGACAAAAGTAGCTTCTGAGACCAATTTTGATAACCCTCGGTTACCTCCTCCATACACCAAGTGTAATTTTCTCTCTGCTATGCTTCGACCAAGATCTATGGCCGCATCAACGAACTCTTTATGTTTGCCATAGGTAAATATAGAAAGTACACAAATGTTCTTGAATTGTTTATTGGGAGTAGCCGCCATTGGAATATTTCTCAAAAACAATTTGTGAGTGCTTAACAAAAAGTCATATTTAAGAATCTTGGTGACAATGGATCACAACTGTGTAGGAGGTGGCATGTCAGTGTCAAATAACGCGTAAAGCACATGGCTCAATAGTAAAAAAGCAAACAATAAAAAGGAAAAAAAAGTAATAAAATTTTTAAAGACAATAATGCAAATGATAAAACAACAGTGAAATGAAATAAAATAACAGTAAAGTAAAAGGATATTTACAGATAGTTGCGACTGTGGCTCACATCTTCCTCTGGTTTTACTTCCAGAAACGGCTTGAACGCCCTCTATGGGTCGAGGATGGGCTTCCCATCCAGTTTTCTTATAAACTGGAAAACAAGGTCGTTTATAGTCAGATTCCCGAGACTATATCGTGCATGCTCTTTCTGGAATAATGGCCATAATTGGAGAATCGCTCCTTGCACATATCCACTGGGATGCGTTTCAAGAGACAGAATGATATCATCCAATGACTCCTTATTCAAGCCATCCCTAATGAATTGAATCTTATCTTCTCTGTTATCAGACACCATTCCTAAAGAACATGGGTTTTTATTGCAACTCATTCTGGCACACTTATGATAAGCAACAGAAATTCTTCGAGCTCATCGTTTTCTTGCATAATTTCCTTTCCTACAACCAGGCATGTATGCAATAAATTTTGGAGGTAACTCTCCTGCCAATCGTACTTTTGCCTCGATTAACCAACGAATGTCAGCAGGTATGTTATTTCTCATGAGCAATCGCATGCGTTCGGACCGAGCTTTATAGATTGTAAGGAGGGCATTCTGAGGGAGTGAAGGGAATCGCTTGTGAAGCTTCGCTAGAATCTTATTTCTGTCCATACCTTCGCCTCAGAATATCAGTTATTATGGGAAAACTGAAGTAACCGACTTGATTGTCACGGAGTACCGTTATCCGCCACTTTACCGGGTAGCAAACTAAAGCACACAAACAAAAAAATAAATTAAAACACACAAAGAAAATTAAAATCGTCCTCTTATTGAATTTACCTCAAGCTCCAACTGGATGTCGTAAACACTTCTCTTAATATCTCTGAGTTGGCGTTCTAAACCCTCAACATAGGCTACTAACTCTGGTGGTTGCAGAGCCCAAATACGATGTGTTTTACAAAATTGAATCTGTCTTTTGAGATGAGTTTTGACACGTTGAAGTGGTTTAAGAATGTTCAGGAGGAACGGTCTGAGTATGGTACTCATGATTAACAATGATAAGAGAAAACTTAATGATAAACACACTTATGCAAAAATATTTTCAATTAGCAAAAGAATAATAAAGAAAGAATGAAAAAAACCAAACCACCGAAAAGAAAAAAAAACAATTCAAATCTGGTGGGTCACTTAAATTTATTTCGGTGTCTTCTCCATGTGGTTGGTACTCTAGATATGACTTTAATCTTTGACCATTAACTTTAAATGTGACACTGTTCTTTGGGTCCTTAATTTCAATTGCCCCATGTGGAAAAACAGTATGAACAATAAAGGGACCAGACCAACGAGAGCGTAACTTACCTGGGAATAGGTGCAAGTGAGAATTGAATAAAAACACTTTCTTACCTGGAGTGAAAGATTTTCTCATAATTTGCTTGTCATGGAAGACTTTCATTCGTTACTTGTAAATCTTGGCATTTTCGTATGCGTCATTGCGAATTTTTTCAAGTTCTGCCAGTTGTAATCTTCTTTCTGAGCTGGCTTGCTGCATGTCAAAGTTGAATTTCTTGATGGCCCAATATGCACGATGCTCGAGTTCCACAGGTAGGTGGCAAGCTTTTCCATACACTAGCCTGTAGGGTGACATCCCAATCGGGGTCTTGAAAGTCGTTCTATATGCCCATAATGCATTATCAAGTCTTAATGACCAATCTTTTCTGTCCGGCCTCACCGTCTTTTCTAATATGTGCTTTATTTCTCGATTGGAGATCTCCACTTGGCCACTGGTTTGCGGATGATATGGGGTTGCCACTTTGTGAGTAATTGAATACTTTGTCAAAAGAGCTTTGAATGCTTTGTTACAAAAGTGGGCACCACCATCACTGATTATTGCTTGAGGGAATCCAAAGCATGAAACAATGTTGATTTTCAAAAACCCTATCACCACCTTGTGATCATTGGTTCTCATGGAATTGCTTCTACCCATTTCGATACATAGTCAACAGCAACCAATATGTATTGATGGCCAAAAGAAGAGGGAAAGGGTCCCATGAAGTCAATACCCCATAGGTCAAAAATCTCAACCACTAAAATTGGATTTAGTGGCATCATGTTCCTTCGTGTAATGCTCCCCATTCGTTGACACCTATCACATGAAGAACAGAAAGTGTAAGCGTCTCGAAATATAGTTGGCCAATAGAAACCACATTGTAAAACTTTTGTAGCTGTTTTCTTAGCACTGAAATGGCCTCTACAAGCTTGTTCATGGCAGAATGAAAGGATATTGTGAATTTCACTTTTTGGAACACATCGTCTGACAATTTGATCTGCATAATACTTGAACAAATACGGGTCATCCCAAAAGAAATTCTTTATTTCTGCAAAGAATTTAGCCTTGTCTTGCTTGGTCCAATGCTTTGAAAGTTGACCTGTAACAAGATAATTAACGATATCAGCATACCAAGGTAATACTTCCACACTCATTAATTGTTCATCGTGAAATGACTCATTCAATGTTAATGGCTCTGTAATTTTGTCAAAATGGAGACGAGAGAGATGGTCTGCCACAACATTTTCTGTGCCTTTCTTATCTTTGAATTCCAAGTCAAATTCCTGCAAAAATAACACCCAACGAATTAGTCTAGCTTTTGCATCTTTTTTTGTGAGAAGATATTTAAGAGCAGCATGATCTGTGAACACAATTATTTTACAACCAATGAGATAAGATCGAAATTTTTCCAATGCAAACACGACTGCTAGCATTTCTTTTTCAGTAGTTGAATAGTTCAAATGTGCATCATTCAATGTCATACTAGCATAATAAATAACATGAGGAATTCGATCAACTCTTTGTTATAATACTGCTCCTATTGCATAATCAGATGCATCACACATTAGCTCAAATGGTAAGTTCCAGTTTGGGGGCTGAGTGATGGGTGATGATGTCAACAATTGCTTTAATTTTTCAAAAGCCACAAGACATGAATCATTAAAGATAAAAGGTACATCTTTAGCAAGTAAATTACATAAGGGTCTAGAAACTGAAATACTAACTAGGCAACCCAAGAGGGGGGGTGAATTGGAATTTTAAAAATTATCCTAGGAAATCCACACAACAAATCAATCTAATGCCTTAATCAAATTAGAAACAATAAATTCAATCATGCACAATATTAAAAGAGTAAGGGAAGAGAAAAACGAACACAAGGATTTTTACGTGGTTCGGCTATCCCCGCCTACGTCCACGCCTCCAAGCTCACCCGCTTGAGGATTTCACTATCCAAGCCTCCCAAGGCTTCAGGATTTTACAATTGACTTCCAAGGTGTCAATGAACCTTTACAACAAGAGATTATATCCCCAATCTCTTTACCCCAAGTGTTTCCCACACTTGTACACTCACAATTTGATGAGAAATGATAAATACAACAATGAATCTCTCTTTAAGAGTAGATATACAAATTGAAGAACAAAGATGATTCAACAAATGATGATTTACGAAAATGAAGCTCAATAGATGTTGTGTGCACTTGTTTATGCTTGCTTGGATCACCAAAAATGAATTGGTTTTGAGTTTATATAGTTTGAACTCAAAAACTAGCCGTTATGCACTTGTCAGCCCGAAAACGGTTAAAGGTTAACTTATTAACGGTTAACCGTTTCGCTGGTCAAAAGTTACCGTTGGGCCAAATTTCAAATAAACGGTTTACCGTTTACGTTACCCTTTCGCCGTTAACTTCCAGAGACCTGTAAAACAAATTTGGCTTAACTGTTCTTACTAAACGGTTCAAGGTTAAAATAAACGGTTAACCGTTTTCCGTAAACGGTTCACCGTTATGTTCCAGAATCATCATTTTAACAAAACTTTGCAGAACATACTTTCTGGACGTTATCGGTTAGCCGTTTTAAAATAAACGGTTAGCCGTTTGCTACAGTGACTGCTACAGTGAAATTATTTTCCAAAATTATAGTTTGACCCCAAAACTTTATAAAACAGTATTATGGCCCAAAACGTTATGAAAGTTTACAAATAGGTCCAATTTCAGAATTTTCAAATAATACTTTGTTAATCTCAAAACTTTCTGAAATTATGATATAGCCCAAAATGATATGACAGTTTTCAAATAAGTCCTTTTCTAAGATTTCAAGCAATACTTGTTGATTTCAAAGTTTTCAAAACTCTTTCAATTAAATCATAACTTGAAAAACAATCAATTTCATAAAATCATTTTTCCGTTAAATATGAAACCTTTATAATATGAAAATAATGATTTATTTAAATATAAAACCTTTATAATAAGAAAATAATTTGAGCTTAAAAGATTAATCATTCTTAATCTTGTTTGTTATCATCAAAATCAATATTATGAAAACATATATGTTAACAATCTCCCCATTTTTGATGATGACAAACATTTCATGTATTTAAAGAATGATTCCATAAATTGCTCCCTTTAAATATAATCTTCATGTATTTAAACATTTCATGTTTCTTTTCTGATGGTGCTAGTTGTTCAACTCTTGGCTTCCATTTATTAGTGTCCATGGATGGTGCTGAGTCAAATAGGGCGTTGACTTCATCGACTGATCTGTCAATATCAAAATTCAAACCAAAGTGAGTTGAACATGTTTGTAAAGGATCATCACTAAGGTTTGAAACAAAAATGTCATCAACTAATGCTTCAATTAAATCCACATCAACAATTCCATCATCTGTATTGTGAGGTTGTTTAGCAATGTTGAAGATGTTCAGCTCCATAGTCATATTGCCGAAGGACAACTGCATATTTCCAGTCCTGCATTGAATGTGAGCATCCGCAGTTGCCAAGAAAGGTCGGCCTAGAATAATGGAGATGTGCTTCCTTGAATCCTGTATTGGTTGAGTGTCAATTACAATGAAATCAATAGGAAAATAAAACTTGTCTACCTGGATAAGCACGTCCTCCACAATACCACAAGGTATTTTTGTGGATCGATCTGCAAGCTGTAACACCACTGGAGTTGGGTGTAATTCTCCAAGTCCAAGTTTCACAAAAACTGAATAAGGCAACAGATTTACACTAGCTCCTAAATCCAACAAAGCATTCTCAATTGTGTGGTTCCCTATGCTACATGAGATAGTGGGGGAGCCTGGGTCTTTGCATTTTAAAGGAATTTTATATTGGAGGATAGAAATAACATTTTCTGTTAAAAATGCATTCTTTTGAACATGAATGTTTCCCTTTTTAGTACAAAGGTCTTTAAGAAACTTGGCATAAGATGGAACTTGCTTTATAACATCAAGTAAAAGGATGTTAACACTTACCTGTTTGAAGATTTCAAGAATCTCACCTGTGGATTTTTCCTTTTTTCCTTTAGCTAACCTCTGAGGAAATGGAGCTTTCAGAACATATTCTCGTGGGTTTGTTTCTTCTTTCTCCAACGGTGATGAGTCCTCAACACTCACAGGTACAATTTGATTTTCTTTTGTCACCCGGCATCTCCACTTTGTTGTCGACTTCTTTTCCTTTTCGCAAGGTCATGACGGCTTTGACCTCTCCATACTGCTGTGGTGAACTGGTACTTGCTTTATGCACTCCTTTAGGGTTAGGCACTGGTTGACTTGGAAATTTACCTTTCTCAACAGTCATTGCCAAGGTCTGAACTGAAGAAGCAAGTTGTCCCACCATCTTCTCGAGGCTTGAAACTGATTGGGCTTCTGAGTTAAAGTCCGCTCTCAATTCATTTCGTAGTCCATCAATGGTGCGGTTCTGTTGCTCAATCGTGGAGTAACTAACATTCCTGAAATTCTGGAATGCATCCTCTCATGGTCTGGGTTGAGAGTAGTTCTGGTTCTAATTGTATGGTCTAAATGGTGACTGAGAGGCTTAAGGATTTTGAGGAATTGGTTGCATTGGTGGAGCTGGAGCTGCTGATCCATTATGTTGGAATCCTTGAGACCATGAAAAATTGGGGTGGTCTCTCCATCCAGGGTTATATGTGTTGGAGTATGGGTTGTAATTTGATGGTTTTCTCATTACACCTATGGCATTGGCTTGGTCTGAGTATGAGTCATGGTCATGTGGCTCTGTTGATTTAGCAGTCGACAACGATGCTATTTGTCGAGCGAGACCTTCAACCATCTCCTTGACTTCTTTGATTTCTAAAGTCGACTCGCCAATGTGAACCTCATTTACTCCCTTAATCCTTCTAGTATTCTTGAGTGATCGACTCCGTTGTTGGGAATTATCCGCTTGTCGCTGGAAAAATTCCCAAATCTCTGATGCACTTTTTGACATTAGCTCTCCTCCACTTGTTGCCATTAGTCATTCTTGCACATTCGGCAATAATCCCTCCAAAAAGTATTGGCATTTGTGCCATTTCTCGTACCCATGATGTGGACACTTCAAGAGTAGCCCATTGAATCGCTCCCATGTTTCGAAAAACTGCTCGTCCTCTCTCTGAGTAAACTCTGAGATTTTCCTGCGAATATCATTGGTTTTATGCACTGGAAAATATTTATTTAAAAATTTTGTTACCATTTGTTCCCATGATGCAATGCTATTAGCAGGCAAAGTATTTAACCACGAATGAACTCTATCCTTTAAAGAAAATGGGAATAATCTGAGTTTAACATCATCGTCTGAAAAATTCTCGTATTTAAAGGTTTGGAAAATAGCATGAAAATCATTCAGATGATTATATGGGTCCTCATTTTCTAAGCCATAGAATGTTGAGAGACAATTTAGCACACTAGGTTTTAGTTCAAAGCTCCTAGCAGCTACATTTGGATACCTTATACATGGTGTGCTCAAATTAACTAAAGGACTGAAGTAGTCCTTAAATGGCCTCTCCTGTGGTGCTTGTAAATCCATTTTATTTTTAACTTTTTTGTGTGTGCGAAGTGTTTTCTCAAGTTCGAAATCTATAGGTTCAAGATTGGGTAATAATGACCTACGACCATGCATGCAAAACAAATAAAATAAAAATAAAGATGGGAACAAAACAAATAGAAATAAAGAAGAGGGAGAAATTACGATACTAACCTCATGGCGCTATTACAACCTTACTATAAAAATACACAAAAAATACGTGAAAATAAGTTAATTAAAAATAAATTAATAAGATAAACAAAAATTAAAAAGAAGAAATAAAAAAAATAACTTGAAAATTAAATTACAGAATTTTAAAGAAGAGAAAAAGAAAACAAATACTAACCTCTAAATGAAGGTTCACTTTTTTTTCTTTTTTTTTAAAAAAAAAAATACAAGAAAACAATTAAATGGAAATATTCACACAAATTAATTCTATGAATTAAAATTACTTACCTCCCCGGCAACGGCGCCAAAAACTTGTTGTGCAAATTTTATTGAACTCGCAAGTGCACGAATCTATTGTAGTATAGATCAATGGTGACGAGTGTCAATCCCACGAGGAGGTGGATTTTAATTATATGTAGAATTAATTTTGTAAATGGGTGATTGGATTTGTGGTGGAAAATGATTTGGAATATGCTAAAACTTAAATTAAAATGGCTAGAATAAATTCTAAAATTGGAATTGAAATGGCAAGAATAAATTGAAGAGAATTCTATTGAAATGACGTACTTGGGTATCTGGATACGTATCAACATGCATCATGGGCTAAATATTCCTTATTAATACCAATTAAATCATGAGGGGGGAATCCACACCTCATGAACCACGCTCTAATAAATATGGTGCTAAGGGCTTATCGTGCCAAATAATAATAACCTTATACTAGGGAGCCGGTGAAACCAGGGCGGTACTAGACAAGATTATTATTATTTGTCAACGAAAAGTCAAAACATCCACAAAAACTAGAGGGGAAGAGAAAATAAATTTACCAAATAAAGCCCATGACACATATTGAGACTTCACCTTCAACCCAAGCTTGAAATAAAATTAGCCACTCATAATTGAACTAGGGGCAAAATGGAAATTTATTAAAATACGTAGAAAATACAAGATGGAGAAGGAATTACAGAAAATAGAGTCCAAAAATGAATTCAGAGGTGCCAAATTAGGGGGGGAGGCCCCCTTTTTATAGATACATCGAGTAAATCATGGCCATTAGATTAAAAACAGTTTGGACGCTCAGGATTGTGCCACGTCATCAGTCAACAGTACCCGTCAACAGTACGCGTGAACTGTACGCGGTTTGACTATGCGGCTTGAACAGTGACACGGTTTGCGCACGGTTTGAACAGTAACGCGGTTTGCACAGTAATAATCCCATGTGTTGCATGTACCGTACGCGCGTTTTTTGGTCCACTAATATGCTGCCACGTCACCATCAATAGTACATAAGAATTTTAATCCAACAGGATCATGACACCTCATCAGTCAATGCCACATCATCGGTCAATGCCACGTCATCGATCCGTCTATATGAACAGTGCCGTGAACAGTAACGTAGACAGTACCCGTACATGTGAATAGTACCGTATATGTGAACCGTGCCATTTTTCCTTTTATGCTCCTCCTAAGATTTTCGACCGTCCTGAGTTCAAAAGTGATGTCTGTTTTGCCGTTTGATCTCTCGTTTATTGTGAAATGACTATAATGCCCCTAAAATACATAAAATATTTAATTAAAATAAAACACACATAATTAAATTATAAAAAGGTAAAACACATAAAAGTAAGGATTGTTAGTAAGACTTGAAATGTAAAATGATGGTTTTCTCCTTTATAAATATGCATTTTCTAACACTCAACAGGAATCGTTCAACCATATCAGAAAAGATGCTTAACATGCATTATTGAAATGTAGCAGGTGCATTACATAATCCAAATGGCATCCTCCTATATGCAAAAGTGCCAAAAGGGCAAGTGAAATTGGTTTTCTCTCGATCTTTTGGTGCTATAGGAATCTGATTATATCCTGAGTAGCCATCTAGAAAGTAATAAAATTCATTGCCTGCCAATCTATCAAGCATTTGATCGATAAATGGTAAAGGAAAATAGTCTTTATGTGTGACAGAATTCAACTTTCTATAATCAATGCATACGCGCCATCCTGTAGTCACTCTAGCTGGTATTAATTCATTATCAGCATTGGTAACTACTGTGACTCCTGACTTTTTCGGGACAACTTGCACAGGACTGACCCATGAACTATTAGAAATGGGGTAAATGATATCTGCATCTAATAGCTTAAGGACTTCAGTTCTAACAACTTCTTTCATGTCAGGATTTAACCGACGTTGCATTTCCCTAGTAGGTTTAGCATTTTCATCAAGGTGAATGTAATGCATACAGTCTACTGGGTTTATACCTTTGATGTCTGCTATGGTCTATCCTAATGCTCCTTTGTGCTCTTTTAAAACATCCAACAACTTGCCTTTTTGTTCGTCATTGAGGGATGATGAGATGATTACCGGCAGAGAACTTTCTTCTCCCAAAAACGCATATTCCAATGTGTTGGGTAATAGTTTGAGCTCGAGTTTCAGTGGTGATTCTGATGATGGAATGAGTTTCTTCTCTGATGGTGCTAATTGTTCAACTCTTGACTTCCATTTATTAGTGTCCATGGATGGTGCTGAGTTAAGTAGGGCGTTGACCTCATCGACCGATCTGTCAATATCAAAATCCAAACCAGAGTTAAACATGTTTGTAAAGGATCATCACTAAGGTTTGAAACAAAAGTATTATCAACTAATGCTTCTATTAAATCCACATCAACAATTCTATCATCTGCATTGTGAAGTTGTTTGGCAATGTTGAAGATGTTCAGTTCCATAGTCATGTTGTCAAAGATTAACTGCATATTTCCAGTTCTACATTGAATGTGAGCATTGACAGTTGCCAAGAAAGGTCAGCCTAGGATAATGGGGATGTGCTTCCTTGAATCCTGTATTGGTTGAGTGTCAATTACAATGAAATCAATAGGAAAATAAAACTTGTCTACATGGATAAGCACATTCTCCACAATACCACGAGGTTTTTTCGTGGACCGATCTGCAAGTTGTAACACCACTGGAGTTGGGTGTAATTCTCCCAATCCAAGTTTCACAAAAACTGAGTAAGGTAACAGATTTACACTAGCTCGTAAATCCAACAAAGCATTCTCAATTGTGTGGTTCCCTATACTACATGAGATAGTGGAGGAGCCTGGGTCTTTGCATTTTAAAGGTATTTTATGCTGGAGTATAAAACTAATGTTTTCTGTTAAAAATGCCTCTTTTGAACATGAATGTTTCTCTTTTTAGTACAAAGGTCTTTAAGAAACTTGGCATAAGATGGAACTTATTTTATAGCATTAAGTAAATGGATGTTAATACTTACCTGTTTGAAGATTTCAATAATCTCACCTGTGAATTTTTCCTTCTTTCCTTTAGCTAACCTCTGAGGAAATGGAGCTTTGGGTACATATTCTCATGGGTTGGTTTCTTCTTTCTCTTCCGATGGTGAGTCATCAATATTCACAGGTACAATTTAATTTTCTTTTGTCACTGGCATCTCCACTTTGTTGTCGAATTCTTTTCCTTTTCGCAAGGTCATGACTACTTTGACCTCTCTATGCTGCTGTGGTGAACTGGTACTTGCTTCATGTACTCCTTTAGGATTAGGCACTGGTTGACTTGGAAACTTGCCTTTCTTAACAGTCATTACCAAGGTCTGAACTGAAGAAGCAAGCTGTCCTACCATCTTCTCGAAGCTTGAAACTGATTGGGCTTGTGAGTTAAAGCATGTTCTCATCTCATTTCGGAGTCCATCAATGGTGCGGTTTTGTTGCTCAATCGTAGAGTGAGTAACATTCTTGAAATTCTGGAATGCATCCTCCCATGGTCTGGGTTGAGAGTAGTTCTGGTTCTGATTGTATGGTTTAAATGGTGGCGGAGAGTCTTGAGGAATTGATTGCATTGGTGGAGCTGGAGTTGCTGGTCCATTCTGTTGGAATCCTTGAGACCATGAAATATTGGGGTGGCCTCTCCATCCAGAGTTATATGTGTTGGAGTATGGGTTGTAATTCGATGGTTTTCTCATTATACCTACGGCATTGGCTTGATCTGAGTATGAGTCATGGTCATGTGGCTCTGTTGATTTAGCAGTCGATAACGATGCTATTTGTCGAGTGAGACCTTCAACCATCTCCTTGACTTATTTGATTCCCAAAGTTGACTCGCCAATGTGAACCTCATTCACTCCTTTAATTCTTTTAGTATTCTTGAGTGACCGACTCCGTTGTTGGGAATTATCCACTTGTCGCTGGAAGAATTCCCAAATTTATGATGCACTTTTTGACATTAACTCTCCTCCACTTGTTGCCATTAGCCATTCTTGCGCACTCGGCAATAATCCCTCAAAAACGTATTGGCATTAGTGCCATTTCCCGTACCTATGATGTGGACACTTCAAGAGTAGCCCATTGAATCACTCCCATGTTTCGAAAAACTACTCATCCTCTCTCTGGGTAAGCTCTGAGATTTCCCTGCGAATAGCATTGGTTTTATGCACTAGAAAATATTTATTCAAAAATATCATTACTATTTGTTCCCATAATGTAATGCTATTAGCAGGCAATGTATTAAGCCATGAACGAGCTCTATCTTTTAAAGAAAATAGGAATAGTCTAAGTTTAACATCATCATCTGAAAAATTCTCATATCTAAATGTTTGACAAACAACATGAAAATCATTGAAATGATTATATGGGTCCTCATTTTCTAGGCCATAGAATGTTGGGAGATAATTTAGCACACTAGGTTTTAGTTCAAAACTCCTAGCAGCTATTTTTGGGTATCTTATGCATGATGTGCTCAAATTAGCTAAGGGACTAAAGTAGTCCTTAAATGGCCTTTCTTGTGGTGCTTGTTGTTGTTGCAAATCCATTTTATTTTTAACGTGTTTGTGTGTGCACATTGTCTTTTCTAGTTCAAGGTCTATAGGTTCAAGATTAGGTAATAATTACCTACGACCATGCATGCAAAGAACAAAAATAAATGGGAACAAAACGAATAAAAATAAAGAAAAAGGAGAAATTATGATACTAACCTTATCGCGCTATTACAACCTTACTATAAAAATACGTGAAATAAATTAACTAAAAAAATTAGTAAGATAAACAAAAATCACAAAGAAGAAATAAAAAAAATAACTTGAAAATTAGATTACAGAATTTTAAAGAAGAGAAAAAGAAAAGAAATACTAACCTCTAAATGCATATTCACTTTTTTTTCTTTTTTTTTAATAAGAAAAAAATACAAGAAAACAAATAAAAGAATTATTCACAAAAATTAATTCTACGAATCAAAATAACTTACCTCCCCGGCAACGGCGCCAAAAACTTGTTGTGCAAATTTTATTGAACTTGCAAGTGCACGAATCTATTGTAGAATAGATTAATGGTGACGAGTGTCGATCCCACGAGAAGGTGGATTTTAATTGTGTGTAGAATTAATTTTTTCTAAATGGGCGGTTGGATTTATGGTAAAGATGATTTGGAATATTCTAAAATTGGAATTGAAATTGCGAGAATAAATTGAAGATAAATCTATTGAAATGACGTACTTGGGTATCTGGATCCGTATCAACATGCACCATGGGCTAAATATTCCTTATTAATGCCAATTAAATCATGAGGGGGGTTTCCACACCTCATGAACCACGCTCTAATCAATATGATGCTAAGGGCTTATCGTGCCAAATAATAATAACCTTGTACTAGGGAGCCGATGAAACCAGGGCGGTATCTAGACAAGATTATTATTATTTGTCGACGAGAAGTCAAAACATCCACAAAAACTAGAGAGGAAGAGAAAATAAATTTACCAAATAAAGCCCATGACACATGTTGAGACTTCACCTTCAACCCAAGCTTGAAAGAAAATTAGCTACTCATAATTGAACTAGGAACAAAATGAGAATTTATTAAAATACTTAGAAAATACAAGATGGAGAAGGAATTATAGAAAATGGAGCCCAAAATTTGATTCAGAGATATCAAATTAAGGGGGGAGAGCTCCCTTTTTATAGATACATTGAGTAAATCATGGCCATCGGATCAAAAACATTTCGGACGCTCAGGATTGCGCCATGTCATCAGTCAACAGTACGCGGTTTGACCACGCGGTTTGAACAGTAATATGGTTTGACCTAGCTTGAACAGTAACGCGGTTTGGTTGAAAATAATCCTGTGTAATGCATGTACCGTACGCGAGATTTTTGGTCCACTGATATGCTGCCACGTCATCGATCAACAGTGCATAAGAATTTTAGTCCAATAGGATTGTGACACCTCATCAGTCAATGTCACATCATCGGTCAATACCACGTCATCGATTCGTCTATGTGAACAGTGTCATGAACAGTGACGTAGACAGTACCGTACATGTGAATAGTACTGTACATGTGAACAGTGCCATTTTTCCTTTTATGCTCCTCCTAAGGTTTTCGACCGTCCTGAGTTCAAAAGTGATGTCCATTTTGCCGTCTGATCTCTCGTTTATTATGAAATGACTATGATGCCCCTAAAATACATAAAATACTTAATTATAATACAACACACATAATTAAATGACAAGAAGTTTTAAGTACATAAAAGTAAGGGTGTTAGTAAAACTTGAAGTGTAAAATGACGATTTTCTCCTTTATAAATATACATTTTCTAACACTCAACATTGGCCATCACTTTTTAAGGATGCATTTTGATTTTGCAAATCTTGTGATCGTTACCAGAGAACAGGTAATTTAGGACCTAGAAACCAAATGCCACAGTCCCTCATTCTTATAGTTGAGATTTTTTATGTTTGGGGCATCGATTTCATGGAACCATTTCCTTCATCATTTGGTAATCTCTATAATATTCTTGCGGTTGTTATGTTTCTAAAGTTGTGGTAGATTTTATAAAGTGTAACATATTTGCAAGGTTTGGAACACTAACGGCCATTATCAGCGACAAAGGCACTCACTTTTGTAACAGGTCAGTAGAAACCCTCATTTGGAAATACAATATCACTCCCAAGGTCTATACATCTTACTATCTACAAACTAATGGGCAGGTTGAGGTGTCCAAATAGAAAGTATTAGAGCCTATGGCTTGATGATGCACTTTGGGCATATAGGACCACATATAAATGGTAGTGTCGTTAGGGTGCACCAAATTTAAAGTCTTACTAATAACATAAACAACTATTACAGAGTGAGTAAGGATTGATCCCACGAAGACTATGCTAGTTATATTTATTATCAACTCTAAAGTAGGACTTAAAATAAAATAATAATATAAATTAATCTAACTAAAGAAAATGCCAACTAAAAATAAAAAGGGGGAGTTTATGAATTTTTAACTAAATTGCGAGAAATAAAGAAATTAAAACTATGAAAATAATAATTTAATAAAAACTCTAATTAAAAGAGAAAGAAATAATAATAATGAGAAATTTGGTCAAATGATCATTTGCCACCACCAAATACGCACATAATATATCAATTCTACCATCAATTTTTATTGAAACTATCAACGGTAAATAACAATAAGCTCTGTTTCTCTCAATCTTTCTTTAGTGTGTCGTTAGGTAAAACAAGCTCTTCATCTAATCTCTAATCATTAAATAATTTAAAACAAGCTCTTTAAATTTAAGATAACAGAAGCATTAAGTAGAGAAAGATATTACGTTGATCTAGGCAATAAACACACAAGCTCGAATTATTTAATCTAGGTTATATTCTTTAATTGAAATCACTTATTCGAATTTGCTATTAATGATTGAAATATCAAGACAATTATGGATCAAGAATTTTAACCTAGCAATAGAATTTATTCAAGTCCTATCTAATTGGCCACTCAAAAAAGACAAGAATAAAATCATAGACATTAATTGTAGAAGAACATAAACAATCTCAATTAAATTAAATGATAGAAATTGAAAATTAATTATATAGCATGTTTAGGGTTTTGAATTCACCCTCAACCAAATAGAAAATCTAAGCTAAAATAATTGAATTGAGAATAAAAGAGTTGATAAAATCTGTCATGGAGATTAATTCAAAAAGTTGACTCCGCTTTTATTTTATTTTTGCTCTTCTTGCGGCTGCAATCTCCAATTCTCCTCTTGGCTGCCGCTCGTGTGTGTGTGGCTGCCTCTCGTATTAGTTACCCTCACAAAGGCCAAATTTATGCCCTTATATGGTGGTCACTTGACCAACTATAATAGGGCATCAAATCTGACTTCAACAAGCATGCATGTTAGCCGAATCCTTATAGGATTTTAATTGTATTCATGGCTAATTAATTTATTTCCAAAATATAATGCTCAAAAGTGTCGCATGTGCCCTCCACTTTGATTAAATCAAAGCCATTTAATTGCCATTGTTCCTACGTGCATGCTTAATCAAATATGGCCATTTCCTTTTTCTTCAATTTGCTTTCCATATCATATAAAGCCATGCATGTGCAATTGCCAATTAGGCAATTAGGCAATTCACGTGCATGGCCTTTTCCCCTTTTTTTTTCCAATTTGATCTTTAGTACTTCATAAATTAAAATTCTTCATCCTCTTTCTGATTCATTCGAGCAGATTTCTTCCTGAAGTTTCGATTTATTCATCTTTAATCCCAGAATATATATCTAAAATAATAAAATATAACAACTAAGACAAAACATAATAAAAAATAATTTAACAAAATAACTAAATTAAAAATTAACTAAAATAATTAGAATATTTAAGACCAAAATAAGAAAAAGATGGAGAAATTAATCAGTAAAATATAGAGAAAATATGCATTTATCAAATTCCCCCCACACTTAACTGTTGCTAGTCCTCGAGCAAACCTAGAAGAAAAATAAAACAAAAAGAAATTAGTCTGCTTTCATAGGAAATCACAATTGCATTTAGCGTATGCAATGTTGTGCAAATTTTATTGAACTGGCAAGTGCACGAATCTATTGTAGAATAGATTAATGGTGACGAGTGTCGATCCCACGAGAAGGTTGATTCTAATTGTGTGTAGAATTAATTTTTCTAAATGGATGTTTGAATTTGTGGTGAAAGTGACTTAGATTATCTTAAAATTAGAATTGAAATGGCGAGAATAAATTGAAGAGAAAACTATTGAAATGAAACACTTAGGTATCTGGATCCTTATCAACATGCACAATGGGCTAAATATTCCTTATTAGTGTCAATTAAATCATGAGGGGGGAATCCACCACCTCATGATCCACACTCTAATCAATATGGTGCTAAGGGCTTATCGTGCCAAATAATAATAACCTTGTACTAGGGAGCCGGTGAAACCAGGACGATATCTAGACAAGATTATTATTAGTTGTCGACGAGAAGTCAAAACATCCACAAAAACTAGAGGGGAAGAGAAAGTAAATTTATCAATTAAAGCCCATGACACATGTTGAGACTTCACCTTCAACCCAAGCTTGAAAGAAAATTAGCTACTCATAATTGAACTAGGGGCAAAATGGAAATTTATTAAAATACGTAGAAAATTCAAGATGTAGAAGGAATTACCGAAAAATGGAGCCCACAAATGGATTCAGAGATGCCAAATTAGGGGGGGAGGCCCCCATTTTATAGATACATTGAGTAAATCATGACCATCGGAATAAAAACAGTTTGGACGCTCAGGATTGCGCCACATCATCAGTCAACAGTACGCGGTTTGACCACGAGGTTTGAACAGTGACACGGTTTAACCCGGCTTGAACAGTTACGTGGTTTGGTTGAAAATAATTCTGTGTATATGCATGTACCGTACGCGCAATTTTTGATCCACTAACATGCTGCTACGTCACCAATCAACAGTGTATAAGAATTTTATTCCAATAAGATCGTGACACCTCATCAGTCAATGCCACATCATCGATCTGTCTATGTGAACAGTGTCGTGAACAGTAACGTAGGCAGTACCATACATGTGAACAGTGCCATTTTTCTTTTTATCCTCCTCCTAAGGTTTTTGACCGTCCTGGGTTCAAAAGTGATGTCCGTTTTGCCGTCTGATCTCTCGTTCATTGTAAAATGACCATAATGCTCCTAAAATACATAAAATACTTAATTAAAATAAAACACACGTAATTAAATCACAAGAAGGTTAAATAAATAAAAGTAAGGGTGTTAGTAAAACTTCAAATGTAAAATGACGATTTTCTCCTTTATAAATATACATTTCCTAACACTCAACACACCCCCCAACTAGCTTATTGCTAGTCCCTAGTAAATAAACTGAAAACAAAATTCAAATCCAAAATGATTTTTTTTTTAACAATCATGTTTATTCAATAAGATAAATAATAGTAATCAAATAAAAGTATAAGCATTAACTCTAGTCTAAAGAAACATCATACCCACATCAACCATCCACATGAATCAACCCAGTAGACTTTGTCACAACTACTTTCAAGAATGACATGTTAAACCCCAAAATCTCACTGGAAATAGTAACGCTCTCACAAAGAAATTAAACCCAATAAAAATAGTCACTCCAATGAATGGTAATTGAGAGAGAAAATAATAAAGAAGTGATATCACATGCTCTCACCAAGATGAAAGAAATATGCCCTCAGCTTATAAATAATATGATCTCAAGTCAAACAAAAATGCTAGTCAAGGACTTTTATTAGGACGTAACGTAGGCTAGGGACATGGCTAACAAAAGAGGGGAAATAAGGAAAATAAAGTGTATGTTTGAAAAAAAATGCAGAGAATTTTTTTTTTTTTAAGTTGCAAGGTGGATTTCACCTATTATTGTTATTTTTTTCTTTTTTTTGAAACAACAATTTTTATTTTTGTATTTTTTTTTTGCTTTTGTTTGGCACAACGTCACTAAACAAAATAATTATTTACATTTTTCTCAAACATAAATAGGTGATGGAACTTATAAGATATCGGGTAATACTCGAAATCCGAGTGGGTCAAGATGATAAGTTTGACAAAGAAAAAGTTTTTTTTTTAAGGCTCAAAAGGATTAACTATGGATATTTCACAAAAGAGATGGCTAGAAAGGCTCAAACGGATCAAAAATGGCCTTTTCATCGTTTTTTAGGGCTCTAAATAATCTTCCATATCTAATAGTTAGATGGGCCTCTAGATGTACCAACACATATTTTTTTCTTCTTTTTTTTTAATTTTACAATTTTTTTAAGGGTTAACTCAAAAGAAATCTAGAGATCGTGTATAGAATAATAAACTGCTAAGCTGTATAAAGAATAAGCAAAAGAGTTACTCTCCAAGAAAAATGATAGGCTACAAAAAATTCACTTGGTACTTATTATGACATGTTCATTCCTTCAAGCAACTCATAGTTGACTCCGACATCAACATGTAGAGTAGTAAACATAGCGTAACATCACTTAAGACCAAAGATAATACAAATACTAAAATTTGAAATTAATCATGTCATCCAATGTTAAAACAAATTACACAATTTTTTTTTTAAACAACATCCTACCGCCCAACCTATTCTAAACATGAAAAGAAAATATGCAAGCAGAAATATGAAAATAATGCAGAAAAACTAATTAGAAAAGTTACACTTAAAATGATAGAAAAAGGAAATGGTTTTTTTTGTTTAACTAAGCAGATGCGTTTCTAGAGGCACTACACTCCATATTCCGCCATCTTCAACTCAAAAATTTTAAAATGTATATTTATAAAGGAGAAATTAAAAAGAAGAAGTCAAAAAAAATGAATATCAAAGCTTAATAAAGAAAAAGAAAATGTCTGGAATTTTTTTTTTAAATGAAGAAGATGCGTTTCTAGAGTAACTAAACTCCATATTCAACCATCTTCAACACAAAAAAGTTAGCAACAGTTAGTTTCTACAACAAAAAATAAATAAAAGTTTAACCAAGATTCCACAATTGTCAACTATTCCCTCCCCCCAACCAAAACGAAACATTATCCTCAATATTTTAAAGAAAAGAAGTAGAGTTTAGAAGACATCACCTGGGTGGTGCAACACAGAAGAAAATATTTACAGGAGGAGAGTTAAATCTAATTTGTACTCCTTACTGCGGCTACTGTTACCGTCATTATTTAGATGCTCCAACACAAAGGTCCAGGGGTCTGTCTCCGGTTTATAAGCTTGTAACATATCAAGTAGCTCATTAGTAGTGTGAGCACAAATAAAAACCTTTTTTCGCATTGGAAGTAACGAAATAGTTTTTTATTGCATGGTTAAGAAATGCGATAAAGCTATCATAAAAATTATTGACATTTAACAAACCGATGGGTTTATGGTGAATGTGCAGATGGGCCGAAGATGCTAGTGTGATAACTGCCTCTAGTGTTGCAAGATCTCATGGAAGGAAAATAAAAGCATCAGCATGATTAAGCATTTCCATTATTCTTTCTTGCATACCTAAGACGACTAACTCTACTCCAATCGGTAGGTCAGACAAACTGCCCAAAGGTTTTAGGGCTCTTGGGATGATGCCTAACAATTGACTTCCTCTGCCAAAAGCAGCTTCTGAGACCAATTTTGATAACCCTCGGTTACCTCCTCCATACACCAAGTGTGATTTTCTCTCTGCTATACTTCGACCAAGATCTATGGCTGCCTCAACGACCGCTTTATGTTTGCCATAGTTAAATCTAGAAAACACACAAATGTTCTTGAATTGTCTATTGGGAGTAGCTGCCATTGGGATACTTCTCAAAAATAATTTGTGAGTGCTTGATAAAAAATCATATTTAATAATCTTGGTGACAGTGGGTCACAGCTGTGTATGAGGTAGCATGTCAGTGTCAATTAACGTGTAAAGCACATGGCTCGCGAGTGAAAAAGGAAACAGTAAAAGGAAAAATAAACAATGATAAAATAAAATTATTAAAGACCATAATGCAAATGATAGAACAACAGTGAGATAAAATAACAGTGAAGTAAAAGGATATTTACAGGTAGTTGCGACTGTGGCTCACATCTTCCTCTGGTTTTACGTCCAGAAATGGCTTGAACGCCCTCTATAGGTCGAGGATAGGCTTCCCATCCATTTTTCTTATAAACTGGCAAACAGTGTCGTTTATAGTCAGATTCCCGAGACTATATCGTGCATGCTCTTTATGGAATAATGGCCATAACTGGAGAATCGCTCCTTGCACATATCCACTGGGATGCGTTTTAAGATACAAAAGGATATCATCCAATGACTCCTTATTCAAGCCATCCCTAATGAATTGAATCTTATCTTCCCTGTTATCAGACACCATTCCTAAAGAACATGCGTTTTTATTACATCTCATTCTAGCACATTTATGAAAAGCAACAGAAATTCTTCGAGCTCTTCGTTTTCTTGCATAATTTCCTTTACCACAACCAGGCATGTATGCAATAAATTTTGGAGGTAACTCACCTGCCAATCATACTTTAGCCTCGATTAACCAACGAATGTCAGCAGGTATGTTATTCCTCATGAGCAATTGCATGCGTTCGGACCTAGCTTTATAGATTGTAAGGAGGGCATTATGAGGAAATGAATGGAATCAATTGTGAAGCTTTGCTAGAATCTCGTTTATGTCCATACCTTCGCCTCATAATATCAGTTATTATGGAAAAATGAAGTAACCAACTTGATTGTCACGGAGTACCGTTATCCGCCACTTCACCGGGGTAACAAATTAAAACACATAAAGAAAATTCAATCGTCCTCTTATTGAATTTACCTCAAGCTCCAACTGGATGTTGTAGACACTTCTCTTAATATCTCTGAGTTGGCTTTCTAAATCCTCAACATAGGATACTAACTCTGGTGGTTACAGAGCCCAAATACGATGTGTTTTACAAAATCGAATCTGCCTTTTGAGATGAGATTTTACACGTTGAAGTGGTTTAAGAATGTTCAGGAGGAACTGCTTAGCTATGGCACTCATGATTAACAATGATAAGAGAAAACTTAATGGTTAAGCAAACACACTTATGCAAAAATAATTTCAATTAGCAAAAGAATAATAAAAAGAAAGGAAAAAAAAAAACAAATCACCGAAAAGAAAGAAAAAAATCAATTCAAATCTGGTGGGTCACTCAAATTTATTTCGGTGTCCTCTCCATGTGGTTGGTACTCTAGATATTGCTTTAATTTTTTACCATTAACTTTAAACGTGACACCGTTCTTTGGGTCCTTAATTTCAATTGCCCCATGTGGAAAACCAGTATGAACAATAAAATGACCAAACCATCGAGAGCGTAACTTACCTGAGAATAGGTGCAAGCGAGAATTGAATAAAAGCACTTTCTGACCTGGAGTGAAAGATTTTCTCATAATTTGCTTGTTATGAAAGACTTTCATTCGCTGCTTGTAAATCTTGGCATTTTCGTATGCGTCATTGTGAATTTCTTCAAGTTCTGCCAGTTGTAATCTTCTTTCTGAGCTAGCTTGCTGCATGTCAAAGTTGAATTTCTTGATGGACAAATATGCACGATGCTCGAGTTCCACAGGTAGGTGGCAAGATTTTCCATACACTAGCCTGTAGGGTGACATTCCAATCGGGGTCTTGAAAGTCGTTCTATATGCCTATAATGCATCGTCAAGTCTTAATGACCAATCTTTTCTGTCTGGCCTCACCATCTTTTCTAATATGTGCTTTGTTTCTCGATCGGAGATCTCAACTTGGCCACTAGTTTGCGGATGATATGGAGTCGCCACTTTGTGAGTGATGGAATACTTTATCAAACGAGCTTTGAATGCTTTGTTACAAAAGTGGGCACCACCATCACTGATTATTGCTCGAGGGAATCCAGAGCGTGAAACAATATTGCTTTTCAAAAATCCTATCACCACCTTGTGATCATTGGTTCTACATGAAATTACTTCTACCCATTTCGATACGTAGTCAGCAACAACCAATATATATTGATGGCCAAAAGAAAGGGGAAAGGGACCCATGAAGTCGATACCCCACACATAAAAAATCTCAACCACTAAAATTGGATTTAATGGCATCATGTTCCTTCGTGTAATGCTCCTCATTCGTTGACACCTATCACATGAAGAACAAAAAGTGTAAGCGTCACAAAATATGGTTGGCCAATAGAAACTACATTGTAAAACTTTAGTCGTTGTTTTCTTAGTGCTGAAATGGCCTCCACAAGCTTGTTCATGGTAGAATGAAAAGATATTTTGAATTTCACTTTCTAGGACACATCATTTAACAATTTGATATGCACAATACTTGAACAAACAAGGGTCATCCCAAAAGAAATTCTTTATTTCCGCAAAATTTGGCTTTATCTTGCTTGGTCCAATGCTCTGGAAGTTGACCTGTAACAAGATAATTAACGATATCAGCATACCACGGTAATACTTCTATAGTCATTAATTGTTCATCTGGAAATGACTCATTCAATGTTAATGGCTCTGTAATTGTGTCAAAATGGAGACGAGAGAGATGGTATGCCACAACATTTTCTGTGCCTTTCTTATCTTTAAATTCCAAGTCGAATTCCTGCAAAAGTAACACCCAACTAATTAGTCTAGCTTTTGCATCTTTCTTTATGAGAAGATATTTAAGAACAGCATGATCTGTAAACACAATTATTTTACAACCAATGAGATAAGATCGAAATTTTTCCAATGCAAATACTACTGCTAGCATTTATTTTTCAGTAGTTGAATAGTTCAACAGTGCATCATTCAATGTCATACTAGCATAGTAAATAACATGGGGAATTCGATCAACTCTTTGTTCTAATACTGCTCCTACTGCATAATCAGATGCATCACACATGAGTTCAAATGGTAAGCTCCAGTTTGGGGACTGAATGATGGGTGATGATGTCAACAACTGCTTGAATTTTTCAAATGCCACAAGACATGAATCATCAAAGACAAAAGGTACATCCTTAGCAAGGAGATTGCATAAGCGTCTAGAAACTTTGCTAAAATCTTTAATGAAACGTCTATAAAAAACAGCATGCCCAAGTAAAGATCTTACTTCTCTGACTGTTTTAGGTGGAGGAAGATTGAAAATGAGATCCACCTTTGCTTTGTAAACCTCAATACCTTTGTTTGAAATGATGTGACTGGGAACATGACCTTATTTTACCATAAAATGGCACTTCTCCCAATTTAAGACTAAGTTCTTCTCGATAAATCTCTATAGAACTAGTGTTAGATGATGTAAACATTAATCAAACGAGTCACCAACGACAGAAAAATCATCCATAAAGACTTCAAGGAATCGTTCAACCATATCAGAAAAAATACTTAACATGCATCGTTGAAATGTAGCAGGTGCATTACATAATCCAAACGGCATCCTTCTATATGCAAAAGTGTCAAAAGGGGAAGTGAAAGTGTTTTGCTCTTGATCTTTTGGTGCTATAGGAATCTGATTATATCCTGAGTAGCCATCTAGAAAGCAAGAAAATTCATAGGCTGCCAATCTATCAAGCATTTGATCGATAAATGGTAAAGGAAAATAGTCTTTACGTGTGACAGAATTCAACTTTCTATAATCAATGCATACACGCCATCCTGTAGTTACTCTAGTTAGTATTAATTCATTACCAACATTGGTAACTACTGCGACTCCTGACTTTTTAGGGACAACTTATACAAGACTGACCCATGAACTATCAGAAATTGGATAAATGATACTTGCGTCTAATAGCTTAAGGACTTCAGTTCTAACAACTCCTTTCATTTTAAGATTTAATCGACGTTGCATTTCCCTAGTAGGTTTAGCATTTTCATCAAGGTGAATGTAATGCATGCAGTCTACTGGGTTTATACCTTTGATGTTTGCTATGGTCCATCCTAATGCTCTTTTGTGCTTTTTTAAAACATCCAACAACTTACCTTTTTGTTCGTCGTTTAGGGATGATGAGATGATTACCGGTCGAGTGCTTTCTTCTCCCAAAAATGCATATTCCAATGTGTCAGGTAATGGTTTGAGCTCGAGTTTCAGTGGTGATTCTGATGGTGGGATGAGTTTTTTCTCTAATGGTGCTAGTTATTCAACTCTTGACTTCCATTTATTAGTGTCCATGGATGGTGTTGAGTCAAGTAGGGCGTTGACCTCATCGACTGATCTGTCAATATTAAAATCCAAACCAAAGTGAGTTAAACATGTTTGTAAAGGGTCATCACTAAGGTTTGAAAGAAAAGTGTCATCAACTAATGCTTCAATTAAATCCACATCAACAATTTCATCATCTGCATTATGAGATTGTTTGGCAATGTTGAAGATGTTCAGCTCCATAGTCATGTTGCCGAAGGACAACTGCATATTTTCAGTCCTGCATTGAATGTGAGCATCCACAGTTGCCAAGAAAGGTCGGCCTAGAATAATGGGGATGTGATTCTTTGAATCCTATATTGGTTGAGTGTCAATTACAATGAAATCAACAGGAAAATAAAACTTGTCTACCTGGGTAAGCACGTCCTCCACAATACCACGAGGTATTTTCGTGGACCAATCTGCAAGCTGTAACACCACTGGAGTTGGGTGTAATTCTCTAAGTCCAAGTTTCCAAATACTGAATAAGGCAACAGATTTATTCTAGCTCCTAAATCCAACAAAGCATTCTCAATTGTGTGGTTCCCTATGCTACATGAGATAGTAGGGGAGCCTGAGTCTTTGCATTTTAGAGGAATTTTGTGTTAGAGTATAGACCTAACGTTTTCTGTTAAAAATGCCTTCTTTTGAACATGAATGTTTCTCTTTTAAGTACAAAGATCTTTAAGAAACTTGGCATGAGATGAAACTTGTTTTATAGCATCAAGTAAAGGGATGTTAACACTTACCTGTTTGAAGATTTCAAGAATCTCACCTGTGGATTTTTCCTTCTTTCCTTTAGCTAATCTCTGAGGAAATGGAGCTTTGGGAACATATTCTCGTGCATTGGTTTCTTCTTTCTCTTCCGATGGTGAGTCCTCAACATTCACAGGTACAATTTGATTTTCTTTCGTCACCGGCATCTCCACTTTGTTGTAAACTTCTTTTCCTTTTCGCAAGGTCATGACTGCTTTGACCTCTCCATGCTGCTGTGGTGAACTGGTACTTGCTTCATGTACTCCTTTAGGGTTAGGCACTGGTTGACTTGGAAACTTACCTTTGTCAATAGTCATTGTCAAGGTCTGAACTGAAGAAGCAAGTTGTCCCACCATCTTCTCGACGCTTGAAACTGATTGGACTTGTGAGTTGAAGCCTACTCTCAACTCATTTCGTAGTCCATCAATGGTGCGGTTCTGTTGCTCAATCGTGGAGTGAGTAAGATTCTTGAGATTCTAGAATGAATCCTCCCATGGTCTGGGTTGAGAGTAGTTCTAGTTCTGATTGTATGGTCTAAATGGTGGCTGAGAGGCTTGAGGAATTTGAGGAACTGGTTGTATTAATGGAGCTGGAGCTGCTGGTCCATTCTGTTTGAATCCTTGAGACCATGAAAAATTGGGGTGGTCTCTCCATCCAGGGTTATATGTGTTGGAGTATGGGTTGTAATTAGATGGTTTTCTCATTACACCTATGGCATTGGCTTGATTTGAGTACGAGTCATGGTCATGTGGCTCTGTTGATTTAGCAGTCGATAACGATGCTATTTGTCGAGCGAGACCTTCAACCATCTCCTTGACTTCTTTGATTTCTGAACTTGACTCGCCAATGTGAATCTCATTTACTCCCTTAATTCTTCTAGTATTCTTGAGTGATTGACTCCGTTGTTGGGAATTATCCGCTTGTCGCTGGAAGAATTCCCAAATCTCTGTTGCACTTTTTGACATTAGCACTCCTCCACTTGTTGCCATTAGCCATTCTTGCACATTCGGCAATAATCCCTCCAAAAAGTATTGGCATTGGTGTCATGTCTCGTACCCATGATGTGGACACTTCAAGAGTAGCCCATTGAATCGCTCCTATGTTTCGAAAAACTGCTCGTCATCTCTTTGTGTAAACTCTGAAATTTCCCTGCGAATCGCATTGGTTTTATGCACTGGGAAATATTTATTCAAAAATTTAGTAACCATTTGTTCCCATGATGCAATGCTATTAGCAGGCAATGTATTAAGCCATGAACGAGATCTATCCTTTAAAGAAAATAGGAATAGTTTAAGTTTTACATCATCATCTGAAAAATTCTCATATTTAAATGTTTGACAAATAGCATGAAAATCATTCAAATGATTATATGAGTCCTCATTTTCTAGGCCATAGAATGTTGGGAGACAATTTAGCACACTAGGTTTTAGTTCAAAACTCCTAGCAGCTACATTTGGGTATCTTATATATGATGTGCTCAAATTAACTAAGGGACTAAAGTAGTCCTTAAATGGCCTCTCCTGTGGTTGCAAATCCATTTCATTTTTAACGTGTTTGTGTGTGCGCAGTGTTTTTTCTAATTCAAGGTCTATAGGTTCAAGATTAGGTAATAATGACATACGATCATGCATGCAAAGAACAAAAAATAAATGGGAACAAAAAGAATAAAAAAAAAAGAGAAATTACGATACTAACCTTATCACGCTGTTACAACATTTCTATAAAAAAACACTTAAAAATGCGTGAAATAAATTAACTAACAATAAATTAATAAGCTAAACAAAAAAAATACAAAGAAAATTAAATTACAAAATTTTAAAGGAGAGAAAAAAAAAGAAATTTTTACCTCTAAATGTAGATTCACTTTTTTCTCTTTTTTTTTAATAAAAAAATTACAAGAAAACAATTAAAAGAAATTATTTACAAAAATTAATTTTACGAATTAAAATAAATTACCTCCCTGGCAATGGCGCCAAAAACTTGTTGTACAAATTTTATTGAACTCGCAAGTGCACGAATCTATTGTAGTGTAGATCAATGGTGACGAGTGTCGATCCCACGAGGAGGTGGATTTTAATTATGTGTAGAATTAATTTTCTAAATGGGTGGTTGGATTTGTGGTGAAAATGATTTGGATTATCCTAAAATTCGAATTAAGATGGCAAGAATAAATTGAAGTGAAAATTTATTAAATTAACGTACTTGGGTATCTGGATCAGTATCAACATGCACCATGGGCTAAATATTCATTATTAATACCAATTAAATCATGAGAGGGGAATCCACACCTCATGAACCACACTCTAATCAATATGGTGCTAAGGTCTTATCGTGCCAAATAATAATAACCTTGTACTAGGGAGCCGGTGAAACCAAGGCAGTATCTAGACAAGCTTATTATTATTTGTCGACGAGAAGTCAAAACATCCACAAAAACTAGAGGGGAAGAGAAAATAAATATACCAAATAAAGCCCATGACACAAGTTGAGACTTCACCTTCAACCCAAACTTGAAAGAAAATTAGCTACTCATAATTGAACTAGGGGAAAAATGAGAATTTATTAAAATACATAGAAAATACAAGATGGAGAAGGAATTACAAAAAATAGATCCCAAAAATGGATTCAGAGATATCAAATTAGGGGGGAGACCCATTTTTTATAGATACATTGAGTAAATCGTGGCCGACGGATCAAAAATATTTTGGACGCTCAGGATTGCACCACGTCATCAGTCAACAGTACGCGGTTTGACCACGCAGGTGAACAGTAACACGGTTTGACCTAGGTTGAACAGTACGCGGTTTGATCACTCGAACCAAGAAAAGTAAACTTGTTTTCAGTGAATTTTACTCAAGTGCCATTACTCCACTCAAAACCTAATCCAAATACAACGTCATCCCCTATACCCTTAGACGGTCTACACGATAGTTCTTGAATCGGTACATCAAAATATTTAAGGATTCGGGTGATGAAGTGACCATACGGAAGGGAGCGGGTAATCAAGGCAGGTATAGTCAACATGGTTCGGATAATGATTTATCCCAAGTTAACCGAACGACGTCTAAGAATACAATCAATCAAAGTAACGTCCATGTGGGAAACCTCATCCAAATGTCCTAATCTAGGAAGAACAATGGACTGAATAAAGCGAAGCAAAATGCGAGTTTGAAGACAAAGACACTAAGTGCGGAAATGAATGGTACAATCTTCAACAAATTTTATTGTATTCGCAAGCGCACGAATCTATTGTAGTATAGATTTATGGTGACAAGAGTCAATCCCACGAGAAGTAGATTTAATTACGTGTAGGGTTAATTTTCCAAATGTATATGTGAATTAGCTAAAGATAATTTTTTAGCAATAGTAAGAAAAAATAAAAATAGCGAGAATAAACTAAGAATGAAAATAATTCAAATAAACACTTAAGTCTTTAGATTCACACTCAACACTTCACATGGGTTTAATATTCCTTTTTAGTTCCAACTAATTTTTGAGGGGATATTTCCACTCCTCATAACCTCACTCTAATAAATATGGTATCAAGCGCTCAGTGTGTCAAAGGGTAATGATGTTCAACTAAATGTGGTGTTAAGTACATATTGTGCCGGACAATAATAATCTTTCTATTAACAACGTGGCAAGACTGTCCACTAAAAAACTTAGATGCATTCTCTATCAACATTGAGTCAAGACGACCCAAAAATATTAGAGGAGATTCTATTTCTAATAAATACGGCGTAAAGTGCTCATTGTGCTAGACAGTAACGATTTTTCACTCTAGAACCAATATACCATGCAAAATCTAACACAAGATACATTGTCTGTCGACAATGAGTCAAAACAACCATATAAATTAAGAAAAGAAAAGAAATTTATCAAACTAAGCCCATAGATCATATTGAGACTTCACCTTCAACCCAAGCTTAAAATTAAATCAGCCACTCATGACTAAATTAGGGGTAAAATAATAATTTTATTAAAATACATAGAAAATACAATATGGAGTGAGAATTATAGAAAATGGAGCTTAAATTTAAATCCAAAGCTGTCAAATTTCGAGGGAACCCCCTTATTTATAGATACAATGAGGAAATCATGGCCATCAGATGAAAATAATTTGGACACTTAGAATTGCACCATGTGGTAACATCTGATTGTTGGAACACATCATCAAGTCCAATAATATGCTGTCATATCATCGATCAACACCACTTTAGGATTTTTCAATCCAATAAGATACTACCACGTCATCGATCAAAGCCACGACATTGGTCAACACCACATCATCAGTAGCACCACATTAGCATTTTTCGATCCAACAAGATGTTGTCACGTCATCTGGTCAATGCTACATCAATCGATCAATGCCATGTCAGACTGGCCCCACCAGAATCCCAAAATTATAATTTTACCCTTTATGCCATTCCTAAGGTTTCAATTATTTTAAGCTCAAAAATGTTATAGTTTTGCTGTCCGCCTTTTCATTAATCATGAAATGACCAAAATATTCTTGAAATACATAAAATACTCAAATTATAACAAAACACACACAATTAAGGTTTAAATGACTTAAATACATAAAAACAAAAATATTAGTGAGGCTTGGAGTGCAAAAACTAGATATAAGCAAAGCATATAATAAAGTAGAGTGGTGCAATGGAAAGGTTAGGTTTTTTTTATAAATAGATTGACCTGATAATAAATTGTTTCTTTTTCTATGATTATAAATGGAGTTACTAAGGGCTAATACAACCACAAAGAGGGCTAAACCCAAGGTACCCTCTATCTCCTTACTTGTATGTGTTCAGAGGTTTTCTCAAATTTGTTGGTACATGCAGAGAGACAAAACTTAATTCATTGCTTAAGATTTGATAAAAATATCACAATCTCTCACTCACTCTTTATAGAAAACAGTTTGGTGTTTATAAGAGATTTATCGGAAGATTGCAGTCATCTACAAGCAATCTTTGACTGTTATACTTTAGCTTTTGGGAAAATGTTCCACTATATAAATCATCAATGCTTTTCAATGGGCATTTTTCTTTCTTATCTCTTCTTCGGAAAGCATAAAGAATATGTGATATAACTTCAAGACTTTCATATTCAATTTGGTGATGCATAATTTGAGGAAAGACTTATATGCATGGATTACTATCCTTCTATTTCACAAATAACATCCATTAGCAGCAATAAAGAACATTTTCCACTATATAAATCGTCAATGCTTTTTAATGGGCATTTTTCTTTCTTATCTCTTCTTCGGAAAGCATAAAGAATATGTGATATAACTTCAAGACTTTCATATTCAATTTTGGCGATGCATAATTTGAGGAAAGGCTTATATGCATGGATTACTATCCTTCTATTTCACAAATAATATCCATTAGTACCAATAAAGAACATTTTCCACTATATAAATCATCAATGCTTTTTAATGGGCATTTTTCTTTCTTATCTCTTCTTCGGAAAGCATAAAGAATATGTGATATAACTTCAAGACTTTCATATTCAATTTGGTGATGCATAATTTGAGGAAAGACTTATATGCATGGATTACTATCCTTCTATTTCACAAATAACATCTATTGGTAGCAATAAAGAACATTTTCCACTATATAAATCATCAATGCTTTTTAATGGGCATTTTTCTTTCTTATCTCTTCTTCGGAAAGCATAAAGAATATGTGATATAACTTCAAGACTTTCATATTCAATTTGGCAATGCATAATTTGAGGAAAGGCTTATATGCATGGATTATTATTCTTCTATTTCAAAAATAACATCCATTAGTAGCAATAAAAGATCATTTTCCAACTTAATATGGTTTTAAAGCATGAGAAATATTTGGGGCTGCCTTTCATGGTAGATGACACGACTCAAAAGTGTATTACTCTCAAGTATAAGAGTGTCTAGTTATAATATAACCCGGTGAGACCGGGGTCAAACCACGGGAATTTTTAAATCTAGTAAAACTAAGAAAATTAATTGTGGGGGAAAGAATTTATTTGAAATCAATTTAAAAATAAGCTAAGGTTTAGGATCCACTCTCTGTATTCAAACTATAATTTTAATACTCTCTCATTTATATTTTGCCTCACTTTTACCAATTAATTATTATATCATTTAATTCTATGTGTGTGGATAAATATAGAATAAAGTACCTAATGTGCCATATTATATTAATGTGTCGACATTATGTCAAAATACCATAAAATCCAATGAGATTTATAAATTAACATGATATAAAAATAATTAGAAAAGAATTAAATAAACTTAAAAATTTATTTGAGAAAATAATAATAATTAATAGTTTAAAACATTGAGCTTCACCATTCACCTCAGCTTAATAAAATTAGCTACTCATATTGAAAGAAAACACAACACTCTTTTTATTTGATAAACTTTTTGAAATATATTACAAAGAAAATTGATACAAACGGAAATAAAAAAAGAAAAGAAACAAAGAAAGAAAGAAAATCTTCAGTCTCGGCTTTAGCTCTCAAATTTTGCTGTCTAGCTTCTGGCGTCCTGCTCTTCAATCTCTCCTCCCTTTTTATAGGCAACAATTGCATTTAACTTTCTTTATTTTATTATTTATTTATTATTTTATTTTTATTTTAAAATATATAAGTGTTTTGAAATGTGTGATGGCCAGGAGGCATAATGGCCTCCTGACCATCACCAACATGTTTTTGTTCTTTTGTTCTTTTTTTATTTTTTTTTAAATTTTTATTTTATTGATTATTTATTATTACATCTCTTCAATTTTGTTCTAGTAGTTCTTTTTTGTTCCCGCTATCAATTCCAATTCCATCTTTATTCCTGAAAAATATTTACAAGATAAAAATTAACAAATTATGAATTAATTTAACATAAAATATATTTGGGGAGTATTAAAATAATTTAGAAATAATGAACGCATTAATCGACACAATAAGTGAAAAACTAATAATTTAATTCTTATTAAATGTACACTTTTTATTGTCAATCACACCCCCCAACCAGCTTATTACTAGGCCCTAGCAATTTAAACGATAAAAATTTAGAGAAATTTCAAAACCAAATTGAAAATCTTTTTTTTTTGAAAAATTGTGTTTACTTCCTTCATCAGATTAATGACAACAATCAAATAAAAGTATAAGCATTATCTTCAGCCTAAAGAAAATCACACCCGCTCAAAACAGTTCAGTAAAATCCTGTAAAATGATCAATCATTAGAGCTACATTAATCAAGCCACTTTTAAGAATGATACATCAAACCCCAAAATCTCACGATTAAGAGTGACTCTCTCAAAAGAAGATATACCCCAAATTAATTTGTCACTTTAAAAAAAGGTAAATTTGAGAGAATAATAAAACAATATCACGCGTGTTGTGCAAATTTTATTGAACTCGCAAGTGCACGAATCTATTATAGTATAGATCAATGGTGACGAGTGTCAATCCCACGAGGAGGTGGATTTTAATTGTACGTAGAATTAATTCTCTAAATGGGTGGTTGAATTTGTGGTGAAAATGATTTGGATTATCCTAAAATTGGAATTGAAATAGCTAGAATAATTTGAAGAGAATTCTATTGAAATGACGTACTTAGGTATCTGGATCCGTATCAATATGCACCATGGGCTAAATATTCCTTATTAATGCCAATTAAATCATGAAGGGGGAATCCACACCTCATGAACCACACTCTAATCAATATGGTGCTAAGGGCTTATCGTGCCAAATAATAATAACCTTGTACTAGGGAGCCGGTGAAACCAGGACGGTATCTAGACAAGCTTATTATTATTTGTCGACAAGAAGTCAAAACATCCACAAAAACTAGAGGGGAAGAGAAAATAAATTTACCAAATAAAGCCCATGACACATGTTGAGACTTTACCTTCAACCCAAGCTTGAAAGAAAATTAGCTACTCATAATTGAACTAGGGGCAAAATGGAAATTTATTAAAATACGTAAAAAATACAAGATAGAGAAGGAATTACAGAAAATGGATTCAAAGATATCAAATTAGGGGGGGGGGAGAGCCCCCTTTTTATAGATACATTGAGTAAATCATGACCATCGGATCGAAAACATTTCGGACCCTCAGGATTGTGTCATGTCATCAGTCAACAGTACGCGGTTTGACCACGTGGGTGAACAGTAACATAGTTTGACCCGGGTTGAACAATGATGCGGTTTGGTTGAAAATAATCATGTGTAATTCATGTACCGTACGTGAGATTTTTTGTCCACTGATATGCTGCCACGTCATCGATCAATAATGCATAAGAATTTTAGTCCAACAGGATCGTGACACCTCATCAGTCAATGCCACATCATCGGTCAATGCCACATCATCGATTCATCTATGTGAACAGTGTTGTGAACAGTAACGTAGACAGTACTGTACATGTGAATAGTATCTTACATGTGAACAGTGCCATTTTTCCTTTTATGCTCCTCCTAAGGTTTTCGACCGCCCTGAGTTTAAAAGTGATGTCCGTTTTGCCGTCTGATCTCTTGTTAATTGTGAAATGACTATGATGCCCCTAAAATACATAAAATACTTAATTATAATATAACACACATAATTAAATGACAAGAAGTTTAAATACATAAAAGTAAGGGTGTTAATAAAACTTGAAGTGTAAAATGATGATTTTCTCCTTTATAAATATACATTTTCTAACACTCAACACACCCCCCAACCAGCTTATTGCTAGTCCCTAGCAAATAAAGCGAAAACAAAATTCAAATCCAAAATGATTTTTTTTAATAATCATGTTTATTCAATCAGACTAATGATAGTAATCAAATAAAAGTATAAGCATTGTCTCCAGTCTAAAGAAACATTGCACCCACATCAACCATCCACATGAATCAGCCCAGTAAACTTTGTCATAGATACTTTCAAGAATGACATGTCAACCCCCAAAATCTCACTGGAAGTAATGACACTCTCACAAAAAAATTAAACATAATAAAAATAGTCACTCCAATGAATGGTAATTGAGAGAAAATAATAAAGAAGTGATATCATATGCTCTCACCAAGATGAAAGAAATATGCCCTCAGCTTAGAAATAATACGATCCCAAGTCAAATAAAAATGCTAGTTAACCCAATTTATTTATTTTTATTTATTATTTTTTTATGCACCACTACATCTTTTTAGCCCATATAACTAGCTTCTACTTCAGATTATAGTTCCCTAAAATCAAGAAGGACTTTTATTAGGACGTAACGTAGGTTAGGGACATGGCTAATAAAGGAAGGGAAATAAGAAAAACAAAGTGTATGTTTGAGAAATATGTAGAGATTTTTTTTTTAAAGTTGCAAGGTGGATTTCACCTATCATTGTTTTTTTTTAAACAACAATTTTTTTCCTTTTTTTTTGTTTTTGTTTGGCACAACTTCACTGAACAAAATAATTATTTACATTTTTTTCAAACATAAATAGGTGATGAAACATGTAAGATATTGGGTAATACTCCAAATCGGAGTGGGTCAAGATGATAAGTTTGACAAAAAAAATGGTTTTTTTTAAAGGCTCAAAAGGGTTAACTATGGATATTTCATTAAAAGTGATGGTTAGAAAGGCTCAAACGGATCAAAGATAGTCTTTCCATCATCTTTTAGGGCTCTAAATAATCTTCCATATCTACTAGTTAGATGGGCCTCCAAATGTAGTAACACATTTTTTTCTCTTTTTTTTTAATTTTATAATTTTTTTTTAGGGTTAACTCAAAAGAAATCTAAAGATCGTGTATAAAATAATAAACTACTAAGCTGTATAAAAAATGGGCAAAATGGTTACTCTCCAAGAAAAATAATAGGCTCAAAAACTCACTTGGTACTTCTTATGACATGTTCATTCCTTCAAGCAACTCATATCTGTCTCCGACATCAACATGTAGAGTAGCAAACATAGTGTAACATCACTTAAGACCAAAGATACTACAAATACTAAAATTTGAAATTAATCATGTCATCCAATGTTAAAACAAATCACACAAATTTTTTTTTAAAACAACATCCTACCCCCAACCTATTCTAAACATGAAAGGAAAATATGCATGCAGAAATGTGAAAATGATGCAGAAAAACTAATTAGAAAATGATAAAAAACGAAAATATTTTTTTTAACTTAAGAAGATGCGTTTCTAGAGGCACTACACTCCATATTCAGCCATCTTCGACTCAAAAAAAATTGAAAATGTATATTTATAAAGGATAAATTAAAAAGAAAAAAAAATGAACATCAAAACATAATAAAGAAAAAGAAAATGTCTGAAATTTTTTTTTTCCAAACGATGAAGATGCGTTTCTAGAGTCACTACACTCCATATTCAGCCATCTTCAACACAAAAAGTTAGCAACAGTTAGTTTTTACAATAAAAAATCCGTAAAAACTTAACCAAGATTCCACAATTGTCGACTATTCCCTCCCCCCAACCAGAACGAAACATTGTCCTCAATGTTTTAAAGGAAAGAAGTAGAGTTTAGAAGACATCACCTAGATGGTGCAACACAGAAGAAAATATTTATAGGCGGAGAGTTAAATCTAATTTGTACTTCTTACTGCGACTACTGTTACTGTCATTATTTGGATGCTCCAACACAAAGGTCTAGGGGTCTGGCTCCGGTTTATAAGCTTGTAACATATCAAGTAGCTCATTAGCAGTGTGAGCACAAATAAAAAGCTTTTTCGCATTGGAAGGAACGAAATAGTTTTTTATTGCATGGTTAAGAAATGCGATGAAGCCATCATAAAAGATATTGACATTTAACAAACCGATGGGTTTCTGGTGAATGTGCAGATGGGCCCAGGATGCTAGTGTGATAAGTGCCTCTAGTGTTGCAAGATCTCCTGGAAGGAAAATAAAAGCATCAGCATGATTAAGCATTTCAGTTATTCTTTCTTGCATACCTAAGACGACTAACTCTTCTCCAGTCGATGAGTCAGACAAACTGCCCAAAGGTTTTAGAGCTCTTGGGATGATGCCTAACACTTGGCTTCCTCTGACAAAAGCAACTTCTGAGACCAATTTTGATAACCCTCAGTTACCTCCTCCATACACCAAGTGTAATTTTCTCTCTGCTATGCTTCCACCAAGATCTATGGCTGCCTCAACGAACTCTTTATGTTTGCCATAGTTAAATCCAGAAAGCACACAAATGTTCTTGAATTATCTATTGGGAGTAGCTGCCATTAGAATATTTCTAAAAAATAATTTGTGAGTGCTTAACAAAAAGTCATATTTAAGAATCTTGGTGACAATGGGTCACAACTATGTATGAGGTGGCATGTCAGTGTCAAATAACGTGTAAAGCACATGGATCGCAAGTAAAAAAGGAAACAGTAAAAAGGAAAAGAAACCATGATAAAATAAAATTATTAAAGACAATAATGGAAAAGATAAAACAACAGTGAAATAAAATAACAGTGAAGTAAAATGATATTTACAGGTAGTTGCGACTGTGGCTCACATCTTCCTTTGGTTTTACGTCCAGAAACGGCTTGAACGCCTTCTATGGGTCGAGGATAGGCTTCCCATCCAATTTTCTTATAAACTGGCAAACAGGGTCGTTTATAGTCAGATTCCCGAGACTATATCGTGCATGCTCTTTCTGAAATAATGGCCATAATTGGAAAATCGCTCCTTGCACATATCCACTGGGATGCGTTTCAAGAGACAAAAGGATATCATCCAATGACTCTTTATTCAAGCCATCCCTAATGAATTGAATCTTATCTTCCCTGTTATCAGACACCATTCCTAAAAAACATGGGTTTTTATCGCAACTCATTCTGGCACACTTATAACAAGCAACATAAATTCTTCGAGCTCGTCCTTTTCTTGCATAACTTCCTTTACCACAACCAGGCATGTATGCAATAAATTTTGGAGGTAACTCACCTGCCAATCGTACTTTAGCCTCGATTAACCAACGGATGTCGACAGGTATGTTATTCCTCATGAGCAATCGCATGCGTTCGGACCGGGCTTTATAGATCGTAAAGAGGGCATTTTGAGGGAGTGAAGGGAATTGCTTGTGAAGCTTCGCTAGAATCTCGTTTCTGTCCATTCCTTTATCTCAGAATATTAGTTATTATGGGAAAACTGAAGTAACCGACTTGATTGTCACGGAGTACCGTTATCCGCCACTTCAACGGGGTAGCAAACTAAAGCACACAAACAGAAAAATAAATTAAAACACACAAAGAAAATTAAAATCGTCCTCTTATTGAATTTACCTCAATCTCCAACTGGATGTTGTAAACACTTCTCTCAATGTCTCTGAGTTGGCTTTCTAAATTCTTAACGTAGGCTACTAACTCTGGTGGTTGTAGAGCCCAAATGTGATGTGTCTTACAAAATCGAATCTGCCTTTTGAGATGAGATTTTACACGTTGAAGTGGTTTAAGAATGTTCAGGAGGAACGGTTTAAGTATGGTACTCATGATTAACAATGATAAAAAAAAACTTAATGGTTAAACAAACACACTTATGGAAAAAAATAATTTCAATTAGCAAAAGAATAATAAAAAGAAAGCAAGAAAAAAAATCAAATCACTGAAAAGAAAAAAATAAATTCAAATCTGGTGGGTCATTCAAATTTATTTCGGTGTCTTCTCCATGTGGTTGGTACTTTAGATATGGCTTTAATATTTGATTATTAACTTTAAATGTAACATCGTTCTTTGGGTCCTTAATTTCAATTGCCCCATGTGGAAAAACAGTATGAACAATAAAGGGGCCAGACCAACGAGAGCGTAACTTACCTGGGAATAGGTGCAAGCGAGAATTGAATAAAAGCATTTTCTAACCTGGAGTGAACGATATTCTCATAATTTGCTTGTCATGGAAGACTTTCATTTGTTGCTTGTAAATCTTGGCATTTTCGTATGCATCATTGCGAATTTCTTCAAGTTCTCCCAGCTATAATCTTCTTTCTGAGCTGGCTTGCTGCATGTCAAAGTTGAATTTCTTGATAGCCCAATATGCACGATGTTCGAGTTCCACAGGTAGGTGGCAAGGTTTTCCATACACTAGCCTGTAGGGTGACATCCCAATCGAGGTCTTGAAAGCCGTTCTATATGCCCACAATGCATCATCAAGTCTTAATGACCAATCTTTTCTGTCCGGCCTCACCGTCTTTTCTAATATGTACTTTATTTCTCGATTGGAGATCTCAACCTGACCACTGGTTTGCGGATGATATGGGGTTGCCACTTTGTGAGTGATTGATACTTCATCAAAAGAGCCTTGAATGCTTTATTACAAAAGTGGACACCACCATCAATGATTATTGCTCGAGGGAATCCAAAGCGTGAAACAATGTTCCTTTCAAAAATCCTATCACCACCTTATGATCATTGGTTCTACATGGAATTGCTTCTACCCATTTCGATACGTAGTCAACAGCAACCAATATGTAATAATGGCCAAAAGAAGGGGGAAATAGTCCCATGAAGTCGATACCCCATACATCAAAAATCTCAACCACTAAAATTGGATTTAGTGGCATCATGTTCCTTCGTGTAATGCTACTCATTCGTTGACACCTATCACATGAAGAACAAAAGGTGTAAGCGTCTCGAAATATAGTTGGCCAATAAAAACCACATTGTAAAACTTTAGTAGCTGTTTTCTTAGCACTGAAATGACCTCCACAAGCTTGTTCATGGCAAAATGAAAGGATATTTTGAATTTCACTTTCTGGGACACATCGTCTGACAATTTGATCTGCACAATACTTGAACAAATACGGGTCATCCCAAAAGAAATTCTTTATTTCTGCAAAGAATTTAGCCTTATCTTGCTTGGTCCAATGCTCTGGAAGTTGACCTGTAACATGATAATTAACTATATCAGCATACCAAGATAATACTTCCACACTGATTAATTGTTCATCTGGAAATGACTCATTCAATGTTAAAGGTTCAGAAATTGTGTCAAAATGGAGACGAGAGAGATGGTCAGCTACAACATTCTCTGTGCCTTTCTTATCTTTAAATTCCAAGTCAAATTCCTGCAAAAGTAACACCCAATGAATTAGTCTAGCTTTTGCATATTTCTTTGTGAGAAGATATTAAAGAGCAACATGATCTGTGAATATAATTATTTTACAACCAATGAGATAAGATCGAAATTTTTCCAATGCAAACACTACTACTAGCATTTCTTTTTCAGTAGTTGAATAGTTCAACTGTACATCATTCAATGTCATACTAGCATAATAAATAACATGGGGAATTCGATCAACTCTTTGTCCTAATACTGCTCCTACTGCATAATCAGATGTATCACACATGAGTTCAAATGGTAAGCTTCAGTTTGGGGGCTGAATGATGGGTGATGATGTTAACAATTGCTTTAATTTTTCAAATGCCACAAGACATGAATCAGCAAAGACAAAAGGTACATCCTTAGCAAGTAGATTGCATAAGGGTCTAGAAACTTTGCTAAAATCTTTAATGAAACGTCTATAAAAACCAGCATGCCCAAGGAAAGATCTAACTTCTCTGATTGTTTTGGGTGGAGGAAGATTAGAAATGGGATCCACCTTGGCTTTGTCAACCTCAATACCTTTGCTCGAAATGATGTAACCGAGAACAATACCTTGTTTTACCATAAAATGACACTTCTCCCAATTTAAAACTAAGTTCTTCTCGATGCATCTCTGCATAACTAGTGTTAGATGATGTAAACATTGATCAAACGAGTCACCAAAGACAGAAAAATCATCCATAAAGACTTCAAGGAATCGTTTAACCATATCAGAAAAAATGTTCAACATGCATCGTTGAAATGTAGCAGGTGCATTACATAATCCAAATGGCATTCTCATATATGCAAATGTGCCAAAAGGGCAAGTGAAAGTGGTTTTCTCTTAATTTTTTGGTGCTATGGGAATCTGATTATATCCTGAGTAGCCATCTAGAAAGCAATAAAATTCATGGCCTGCTAATCTATCAAGTATTTGATTGATAAATGGTAAAGGAAAATGGTCTTTACGCGTGACAGAATTTAACTTTCTATAATCAATGCATACACGTCATCTTGTAGTCACTCTAGTGGGTATCAATTCATTATCGGCATTGGTAACTACTGTGACTCCTGACTTTTTGGGGACAACTTGTACAGGACTGACCCATGAACTATCAGAAATTGGATAAATGATACCTGCGTCTAATAGCTTAAGGACTTCAGTTCTAACAACTTCTTTCATGTTAGGATTTAACCGACATTGCATTTCCCTAGTAGGTTTAGAATTTTCATCAAGGTGAATGTAATGCATGCAGTCTACTGGGTTTATACCTTTGATGTCTGCTATGGTCCATCCTAATGCTCATTTGTGCTCTTTTAAAACATCCAACAACTTACCTCTTTGTTCCTCATTTAGAGATGATGAGATGATTACCGGCAGAGTACTTTCTTCTCTCAAAAATGCATATTCCAGAGTGTTGGGCAACGGTTCGAGGTCAAGTTTCGATGGTGATTCTGATGATGGGATGAGTTTCTTCTCTGATGGTGCTAGTTGCTCAACTCTTGACTTCCATTTATTAGTGTCCATGGATGGTGCTGAGTCAATTAGGGCGTTGACCTCATCGACTGATCTGTCAATATCAAAATCCAAACCAAAGTGAGTTAAACATGTTTGTAAAGGATTATCACTAAGGTTTGAAAGAAAAGTGTCATCAACTAATGCTTCAATTAAATCCACATCAACAATTCCATCATCTGCATTGTGAGGTTGTTTGGCAATGTTGAAAATGTTCAGCTCCATAGTCATGTTGCCGAAGGACAACCGCATATTTCCAGTCCTGCATTGAATGTGAGCATCCGCAGTTGCCAAGAAAGGTCGGCCTAGAATAATGGGGATGTGCTTCCTTGAATCCCGTATTGGTTGAGTGTCAATTAAAATGAAATCAACAGGAAAATAAAACTTGTCTACCTGGATAAGCATGTCCTCCACAATACCACGAGGTATTTTTGTGGAACGATCTGCAAGCTGTAACACCACTAGAGTTGGGTGTAATTTTCCAAGTCCAAGTTTCACAAACACTTAATAAGGTAACAGATTTACACTAGCTCCTAAATCCAACAAAACATTCTCAATTGTGTGGTTCCCTATACTACATGAGATAGTAGGGGAGCTTGGGTCTTTGCATTTTAAAGGAATTTTGTGTTGGAGTATAGAGCTAACGTTTTCTATTAAAAATGTCTTCTTTTGAACATGAATAATTCTCTTTTTAGTACAAAGGTCTTTAAGAAACTTGGCATAATATGGAATTTGCTTTATAGCATCAAGTAAAGGGATGTTAACACTTACCTGTTTGAAGATTTCAAGAATCACCTGTGGATTTTCCCTTCTTTCCTTTAGCTAACCTCTGAGGAAATGGAGCTTTCGGAATGTATTCTCGTGGGTTGGTTTCTTCTTTCTCCTCCAATGGTGAGTCCTCAACATTCACAGGTACAAAGTGATTTTCTTTTGTCACCGGCATCTCCACTTTGTTGTCGACTTCTTTTCCTTTTCGCAAGGTCATGACTGCTTTGACCTCTCCATGCTGCTGTGGTGAACTGGTACTTGCTTCATGCATTCCTTTAGGATTAGGCACTGGTTGACTTGGAAACTTGTCTTTCTCAACAGTCATTGCCAAGGTCTGAACTGAATAAACAAGCTGTCCCACCATCTTCTCGAGGCTTGAAGTCTGCTCTCAACTCATTTCGTAATCCATCAATGGTGTGGTTCTGTTGCTCAATCGTGGAGTGAGTAACATTCTTGAAATTCTGGAATGCATCCTCTCATGGTCTAGGTTGAGAGTAGTTTTTAAAATTCTAGTTATGCAACCCAAAAGGGGGGTGAATTGGGATTCGAAAAATTATTCAATTCTAAAACAAAATATCATGCAAATCTAAAACGAATTTAAAACAATAATAATTAAATCAATCACAATATAAAAAGATAAGGGAAGAGAGATTCAAACACGAAGATTTTTACGTGGTTCGGCCAACCTCGCCTACGTCCACGCCTCCAAACTGTCTGGGCTTGAGGATTTCACTAAGCAAGCCTCCAAGGCTTCAAATGCTTACACTTGACTTCCAAGGTGTCAATGAACCTTTACAACAAGAGATTATCCTCAATCTCTTAACCCAAGTGTATCTCAACACTTACAATCACTCAAAGTAAAAGATTACAAATTTTTTTCTCTCACACAATATTTAAGATTATAAATCAATGCCCAATGTGTGAATAGATGAAGCAAGAATGTGTTTAAAGCTCTATGAAGATTGTATTCTCGAATATAAGCTCAATGGTTGTGTTCTGATCAATCTTCTTTGAATTTGAATGAGCTTATTTATATTTGGAGCTGAAAAACTAGCCGTTACAAACTGTCGGCCCGAAAACGGTTCGCCGTTAACTATTAACGGTTAACCGTTTAGGCTGGTCAAAAGTTACCGTTAGGCCAAATTTCAAATAAACGATTTGCCGTTTAGCCTTACCCTTTCACCGTTAAATTCTAGAGACCTGCAAAACAAATTTGGTTTAACCGTTCTTACTAAACGGTTCAAGGTTAGCAATCTGAAAATAATTGGTTAACCGTTTTCAGTAAATGGTTCACCGTTATGTTCCAGAATCATCATTTTAACAATACTTTGCAGAACATGCTTTCTGGAAATTATCGGTTAGCCGTTTTAAATAAACGGTTAGCCGTTTGCTACAGTGATTGCTACAGTGAAATTATTTTCTAAATTTACAGTTTGACCCCAAAACTTTATAACACTATATTATGGCCCAAAATGTTATGAAAGTTTATAAATAAGTCCAATTTCAGAATTTCTAAATAATGCTTTGTTAATCTCAAAACTTTCTGAAATTATGATATAGCCCAAAATGCTATGACACTTTTCAAATAAGTCCTCCAAAATTTCAAGCAATATTTGTTGATTTCAAAGTTTTCAAAACTCTTTCAATTAAATCATAACTTGAAAAACAACCAATTTCATAAAATCATTTTTCCATTAAATATAAAACCTTTATAATGTAAAAGTAATGATTTATTTAAAATGTATAAAAAATAATTTGAGCTTAAAAGATTAACCATTCTTAATCTTGTTTGTTATCATCAAAATCAACATTATGAAAACATATATGTTAACAATCTCCCCATTTTTTATGATGACAAACATTTCATATATTTAAAGAATGATTACACAAATTGCTCCCCCTAAATATAATCTTCTCTTACAATTTGCCAATTGGCTAAATTAACAAATTTAAATACATGCATTTTTCTCCCCCTCATCATCAAAAAGAAAATTTAGTGGAAAAGAAAAAGAGTGGAAACATTGTTACCCATATTGTTTGAGTAGAAATTTCGATAGAATCTCCCCCAAACAATAAACATCACCTCAAATACAAGTTTAGTAATATTACTCCCAAATTATTATAAATCATGATACAAGCCAACTCCATATACAAATCATCACATAGTTCATCAACCATAAAAAGATCATGAACTATTATTCCATCAATTACCAAGTCAACAACTCATAACATAAATTTATCATATAAAACACCCATGCAATCAAATCATCATCATATCTCAAAATAATCAAGTCCTCACCATAATCACATATCAATTATCAAAACAATTACTCAAAATGCATATTATCCAAAATCATATTATATGCTCCCCCTAAATATATGGCCAATTTAAAATTTTAACCAAAATGATTTTAACAAAAAAAAACATATCATATTTATCTCCTCCTTCATCATAAAAAAGAAAAGATAGATAGATGCAATCGAAACAAGATCATAAAAAATAATTCGATGAAGATATTACCCATTTTGTGTGAGCAAAAATTTCGACAAAGTCTCTCATTAAAAATGAACAAATCCTCAAATTCACAACATGGTTAAAAACACTTCCATATAAGTTTAAACAATTATAACAAATCAAGTCATTCAATTCATCAAGCAGCGCACATATAATCATCAATCATCAAAATCATCAAGAAATCAAATCATCCCAAGTTTATGCCGAATTTTTGAAAATTGCTTTTCGCAAAGAGGTTTTGATTTCTTTACCAAATTGGCATGCATATTATCAACTATCCAAGCTCCATAATTACCAATCACATTTTATAAATCAAGACAACTAAACTCATCAAAGATCTAATGTGACATTTCAATATAACTTAAAAGATCTTATATGCTTAAAATTCTCGGAAGTATATGTATTTTTTTCCTTTTTTCGATATCATTTAAAACAAGTAAGACATATTCAACAATACATCGATAAAGTACAAAAATATGCAGTTATTCACTAATCATAGATTGCATAAGATCAAAGCTTCATCAAATACAATGTAATCATCAATGCACATTCTTTATCATCAAAACTTAAGTAAAGCATAAATACATAATGACAATATATAAATCATCAAAATCAACATATGGCAATATGTAGATCATCAAAATCAACATAGCTATTAAAAAAAGGCCATCATTATAAGTAAAGAACAAGTGATCAAATTCATAAGAGCAATAAGTCATTTGTACGAATTTTATAAATGATATAACACAATTAATGGCATATGAATTCACACATACATAAGAGATGGACAATGATGATAGACAATTAAGAAGATGAAATCAAAGACCATACAATCATCAAAATCAAACAAATCATCATGATGAGTTGACAACCTATCATCATAAATATATAACCACGCATCATGATAAAGCATTCAATGTTAAACACAATGATAATTCCATCATACAAGCATACTTTCGCAAATTCATTTATCATGATTCATTCAACAAAATTAATATGGCAGGAATTGTTACCAAAACAATTAAATAATCTTGCCTCATCTTTTTCTCCTAGATCATACTCAAGTGATTATCCTCACAAGCTTTCATCAAGGAACTTCTCCACCATTCCTTGATTGTGGTACCTACAAAGAAAATATTCAAGTTGTGCATTTTGGTACCCAAATACTCTTGGGTCCTTGAGTGTTAGATTTGGTTCCTTTTGGAACCCAAATACACTTGACTCCATAATATACATTTCTCTTAATTGGACATCGAAAACCCATATGACCATTTCCATTACAATAATGACAAACAATCTTATGATCACTTGTGGAGGTAGCCTTTGCAAAATAATTTTTATAATATTTTTGTTTTAAGTTAGGCTTATACCCAAGTCCTCCTATCTCAAGCACACATTTTTGAGTGCTTAGTAATTTTTCTAAGTTCTTTTGACCACTTGTGAATTTTAACACAATTTCGTTGAGCTCATTACTCTTTTTCTTAAGCACTTCATTTTCTTTCATCAACTCATCAACATGTGATTTTTCATGCTCATATAAAATACTTTGTTTACCTTTAAATGATGCAATTCTATCATGCAACATTTTATTATCTAACTCTAGTCCTTTAATCTTTTCATTTAATGAATCATTGCATTTTTATAAAGCATCCTTTTCATTTTTCAAGATCTACATATGATTCTAGATGCTCATGTGAAGTGCTAGGTTTCTCATTTGATAATGCAACTCTATCATGCAATGTTTTATTCTCTAATTCTAGGCATGTAATCTTTGCACTTAGAAATTCATTTTCATTTACCATTTTCTTTTTAAGACATGCATTCTTTTTACCAATTTTTATCCAATTATCATGCAGTTTTTTAAAAGCATCATATAATTCATCATAAGTAAAAAAATCATTTACCTCATCAAGTTCATCATCCGATTCATCTCCAATTGCCATGAGAGCTAGATTTGTCATTTCTTGATGCTCTTCATCATCACTTGTTTCCTCATCGCTATCATCCCATGTGGCTACCATTGCTTTCTTCTTGAGCTTGTTGAGAAGAGGGCATTCCGTTCTTATATGGTCAGGCTTCTTGCATTCATAACATTTAATTACTTCCTTCTTCTCCTTTTGGTTCTTGAGGTCTTTAAATTTTCTTCGCTCACCGGATTTCTTAAAACGTTTTATGAATCTCCTAGCCAGCATATCCATCTCCTCCTCATCCAGCTCGCTTTCCTCATCACTCTCATGTTTCGAGGCTTTGAGAGCAATGCTTTTCTTCTTCTCCTCATTGCCTCTTTCGGCTGCCATGTCTTCCTCATAAGAAATAAGAGAACCAATTAAATCATCAATAGGTAACATAATCAAATCTTTAGCTTCCTCAATGGCAGTCCTTTTTTGTCTCCATTCCTTAGGTAACGACCTAATGATTTTCTTAACTTTCTCGCTATTTGAAAAGGTCTTTCCTAGGGCTCCTAGAGTGTTCACTATGTCCGTAAATTTAGTATACATGGAATACACACTCTCATTTTGTTCCATTTGGAACAATTCATATTGCCGAGTGTACCTACTAATTTTAGACTCTTTCACTTGATTCGTGCCTTCATAAACAACTTCAAGTTTGTGCCAAATTTCATTAGCACTTTCACAACTAGATACTCTATTAATCTCTTTCTTATCTAGTGCACAAAACAAAGCAGTCATAGCTTTGGAGTTTAGAGAAGCTTTTCTCTTTTCCAATTCATTCCATTCCCTTGAAGGTTTTGGAATATCTTCCCCAACTTCATTTTTAGTCAAAGGTATAAATGGACCATCACAAACAATTTCCCAAATTTCATAATCTAAAGCTTGTAAATAAATTCTCATCCTAGTTTTCCAATATGGGTAGTCATTACCGTCAAAGAACGGTGGTCTAATTGTGGATTGTCCTTCCCTAAAGGTTGAGTCATTATGGGTTGCCATGGATCTTTTACTCTAGACGATTAAATCCTAACAAGAGAACCAAGCTCTGATACCAAATGAAATGCAAGTTATGCAACCCAAGAGGAGGGGTGAATTGGGATTCTAAAAATTATTCAATCCTAAAACAAAATATCATGCAAATCTAAAACGAATTTAAAACAATAAAAATTAAATCAATCACAATATAAAAAGATAAGGGAAGAGAGATTCAAACACGAAGATTTTTACGTGGTTCGGCCAACCTCGCCTACGTCCACGCCTCCAAACTTTTCAGGCTTGAGGATTTTACTAAGCAAGCCTCCAAGGCTTCAAATGGTTACACTTGACTTCCAAGGTGTCAATGAACCTTTACAACAAGAGATTATCCCCAATCTCTTAACCCAAGTGTATCCCAACACTTACAATCACTCAAAGTAAAAGATTACAATTTTTTTTCTCTCACACAATATTTAATATTACAAATCAATGCCCAATGTGTGAATAGATGAAGGAAGAATGTGTTTAAAGCTCTATGAAAGTTGTATTCTCGAATATAAGCTCAAACGTTATGAAAGTTTACAAATAAATCCAATTTCTGAATTTCTAAATAATGCTTTGTTAATCTCAAAACTTTCTAAAATTATAATATAGCCCAAAATGCTATGACACTTTTCAAATAAGTCCTTCAAAATTTCAAGCAATATTTGTTGATCTCAAAGTTTTCAAAACTCTTTCAATTAAATCATAACTTGAAAAACAACCAATTTCATAAAATCATTTTTCCATTAAATATAAAAACTTTATAATGTAAAAGTAATGATTTATTTAAAAAGTATAAAAAATAATTTGAGCTTAAAAGATTAACCATTCTTAATCTTGTTTGTTATCATCAAAATCAACATTATGAAAACATATATGTTAACAATTTTGGTTTTGATTGTATGGTCTAAATAGTGGCTGAGAAGCTTGAGGAACTTAAGGAATTTGTTGCATTGGTGGAGCTGGAGCTGCTGGTCCATTCTGTTGGAATCCTTGAGACCATGAAAAATTGGGGTGGTCTCTCCATCCAGGGTTATATGTGTTGGAGTATGGGTTTTAATTTGATGGTTTTCTCATTACACCTATAGCATTGGCTTGATCTGAGTATGAGTCATGGTCATGTGGCTCTGTTGATTTAGCAGTCGATAACGATACTATTTGTCGAGAGAGACCTTCAATTATCTCCTTGACTTTTTTAATTTCTGAACTTGACTAGCCAATGTGAATCTCATTTTCTCCCTTAATTCTTCTAGTATTCTTGAGTGATCGACTCTGTTGTTGGGAATTATCCGCTTGTCGCTGGAAGAATTCCCAAATCTCTAATGCACTTTTTGACATTAGCTCTCCTCCACTTGTTGCCATTAGCCATTCTTGCACATTCGGCAATAATCCCTCCAAAAAGTATTGGCATTGGTGCCATTTCTCGTACCCATGATGTGGATACTTCAAGAGTAGCCCATTGAATCGCTCCCATGTTTCGAAAAACTACTCGTCTTCTCTCTGGGTAAACTCTGAAATTTCCCTGCGAATAGCATTGGTTTTATTCACTGAGAAATATTTATTCAAAAATTTTGTTACCATTTGTTTCCATGATGTGATGCTATTAGCAGGCAATGTATTGAGCCATGAACGAGCTCTATCCTTTAAAGAGAGTGGGAATAGTCTAAGTTTAACATCATCATCTGGAGAATTCTCATATCTAAATGTTTGACAAACAGCATAAAAATCATTCAAATGATTATATGGGTCCTTATTTTCTAAGCCATAGAATGTGGGGAGACAATTTAGCACACTAGGTTTTAGTAAAAAACTCCTAGCAGCTACATTTGGGTATCTTATACATGATGTGCTCAAATTAGCTAAAGGACTAAAATAGTCCTTAAATGGCCTCTCCTATGGTGCTTGTAAATCCATTCCAAATTTATTTTTAACGTGCTTGTGTGTGCAAAGTGTTTTTTCTAGTTCAAGGTCTATAGGTTCAAGATTAGGTAATAATGACCTACGACCATGCATGCAAGAAACACAAAAATAAATGGGAACAAAACAAATAAAAATAAAGAAGAGGGAGAAATTACGGTACTAACCTTATTACGTTGTTAAAACCTTTCTATAAAAACACACTAAAAAAAATTCGTGAAATAAATTGACTAAAAATTAAATTAATAAGATAAACAAAAATTACAAAGAAAAATAACTTAAAATTAAATTATAGAATTGTAAAGAATAGAGAAAGAAAATAAATTATTACCTCTAAATGCAGATTCACTTTTTTTTAATAATTAAACAAATACAAGAAAACAAATAAAAGAAATTATTCACAAAAATTAATTTTACGAATTAAAATAACTTACCTCCTCGGCAACAGCGCCAAAAACTTGTTGTGCAAATTTTATTGAACTCGCAAGTGCACGAATCTATTGTAGTATAGATCAATTGTGACGAGTGTCGATCCCACGAGAAGGTGGATTTTAATTGTGCATAGAATTAATTCTCTAAATGGGTGGTTGAATTTGTGGTGAAAATGATTTGAATTATCCTAAAATTGGAATTGAAATAGCGAGAATAATTTGAAGAGAATTCTATTAAAATGACGTACTTGGGTATCTAGATCCGTATCAACATGCACCATGGGCTAAATATTCCTTATTAATGCCAATTAAATCATAGGGGGGAATCCACACCTCATGAACCACACTCTAACCAATATGGTGCTAAGGGCTTATCCTGCCAAATAATAATAACCTTGTACTAGGGAGCCGGTGAAACTAAGGCGGTATCTAGACAAGCTTATTATTATTTGTCGACGAGAAGTCAAAACATCCATAAAAACTAGAGGGGAAGAGAAAATAAATTTACCAAATAAAGCCCATGACACATGTTGAGACTTTACCTTCAACCCAAGCTTGAAAGAAAATTAGCTACTCATAATTGAACTAGGGGCAAAATGAGAATTTATTAAAATACGTAGAAAATACAATATGGAGAAGGAATTACAGAAAATGGATTTCAAAAATGGATTCAGAGATATCAAATTAGGGGGGGAGAGCCCCCTTTTTATAGATACATTGAGTAAATCATGGCCATCGGATCGAAAATATTTCGGACGCTCAGGATTGTACCACGTCATCAGTCAACAGTACGCGGTTTGACCACGTGGGTGAACCGTAACACGGTTTGACTCGGGTTGAACAGTGACGCGGTTTGGTTGAAAATAATCCTGTATAATGCATGTATCGTACGCGAGATTTTTTATCCACTGATATGCTGCCACGTCATCGATCAACAGTGCATAAGAATTTTAGTCCAACAGGATCGTGACACCTCATCAGTCAATGCCACATCATCGGTCAATGCCACGTCATCGATCCATCTATGTGAACAGTGTCGTGAACAGTAACATAGACAGTACCGTACATGTGAACAGTGCCATTTTTCCTTTTATACTCCTTCTAAGGTTTTCGACCGTCCTGAGTTCAAAAGTGATGTTCGTTTTGCCGTCTAATCTCTCGTTCATTGTGAAATGACTATGATGCCCATAAAATACATAAAATACTTAATTATAATACAACACACATAATTAAATGACAAGAAGTTTAAATACATAAAAGTAAGGGTGTTAATAAAATTTGAAGTGTAAAATGACGATTTTCTCCTTTATAAATATACATTTTCTAACACATACATTTTCTAACACTCAACAACACGCTCTCACCAAGATAAAAAATAATGCTCACAACTTAGAAATAAAATGATCTCAAGTCCAATGAATTACTAGCAAAATTTATTTTTTTTTATGCATCACCACATCTTTTAGTCCATATTACCAGCTTTTGCTTCAGATTATAGTTCTCAAAAATCGAGAAGGGCTTTTATTAGGACGTAACGTAGGCTAGGGTTATGGCTAACAAAAAAGGTAATAAGGAAAACAAAAATATATGTTTGAAAAATAGGGGACTTTTTGGAGATTATAGGGTGCTCTTTTTTTTCTTTTTGCTTGGATTTTTTTTATTAATTGATATATACATTTCATCTTTTTTTTATAGCACCATTATTAGGAATACATAATCATCCCTATTTTTAAATATAATTGGGTGATGGAAAACATAAAACATAAGCTGATGCTCCTCATTGGAGTAGGAAAATATGATAGGTTACCAAAGAAAAAGTTTTTTTTTTCAAAGGCTCAAAGGGGTTAACTATGGATTCTTTATAATAGGGTTGGCTAGAAAGGTTCAAACGGATCAAAGATGGCCTTCTGTCATCTTTTAGGGTTCCATATAATCTTTCATATCCACTAGTTCAATGGACTTTTAGATGCGGCTGCACAAACTTTTTTTAAAAAAAAAATATTGAGATCTTGTACAATAAATTGTGAAGCTGTATAGGCAAACAAGGTTACTCTCCAAGGATAATAGGCTCAAAAACTCGCTTGATCTTTTTATAATATGTATATATTATGAAATTGAATTTCACTCATTCAATTTCTCAATTTACGTTTCAACGTGCAAAGGGAAAAACATAGTGTAACATAACTCAAGGCCAAAGATAATACGAATACCAAAATTTAAAAATCATCATGTTATCCAATGTTAAAAGATCACACCGAAAAAGAATACTCTTTTTTTTTTAAAGAAAACACAAAAAGAAATTGGGACTGATTGCAGAAACTTAAGGGAGATTATTAAGAGAAAAAGAGAAAAAAACCGAAAACAAAAAGTTAGAAACATTTTTTTTTAAGAAAACACAAAAATTAAGAAGATGTGTTTCTAGAGACACTACATTCTATATTTTGCCATCATCGACTCAAATTTTTATCCAAAGTTAGTCTTTACAACAAAAATTAGTAAAAACATCACTAGGACTGAGACATTCCACAATTATCAACTATTCCCTCCCCCCAACCTTAGGGAGACATTGTCCTTAATGTCTAAAGAAAGGAGTAGAGTTTAGAAGATATCACCTGGCCACTGCTGGAAATATTTACAGACAGAGAGTTAAATCTAATTTACACTTTTTACGAGAGTTACTACCATCGTCATCAGTTGCCCAATCCAACGCCAAAGTCATGGGATCTGGCTCTGGTTTGTAAGCTTGCAAAAGATCAAATAACTCATTAGCAGTAGGAGCACAAATGAAGAGTTTTTTCGCAGAGGATGGAATGAAATAATTTTTTATTGCATGATTAAGAAATGTTATTAAGCCATCATAAAAGTTATTAACATTTAACAAACCGATGGGTTTTTGACGGATATTCAAATGGACCCAAGAAGCAAATGTAATTAGCGCCTCCAAAGTTGCAAGGTCTCCTGGCAAGAAAATAAAAGCGTCAGCATGATTCAACATTTCAGATATTCTTTCTTGCATACTTGAGACAACTAACTCTTCTCTAGTTGGTGGGTCTGGTAGATATCCTAAAGGTTTTAAGCCTTTTGGAATGATGCCTATCACTTGGCTTCCTCGAACGAAAGTAGCTTTAGAGACAAGCTTTGATAACTTTTGGTCACCTCCTCCATATACAAGATGTAGTTTCCTCTTTGCTATAGCGCGACCAAGATCTACGGCTGCCTGAACGAACTCCTTATACTTTCCATTGCGAAATCCAGAAAGCACACAAATATTTTTAAGTTGACTGCTTGAAGTTGCTGCCATTAGAACAATTCTAAAAAGAAACAATTTGTGAGTGCTTGAAAAGAAGTTCCTATTTAAGGATCTTGGTGACAGACATAGTGATATACATCTGTAAATGGGGGGGTGTGTTTGTCAAATGACGTGTGAAGCTTTTAGCTTAATAATTCAAAGGCAAACAGTGAAAAGAAAAAGTAAACAGTGATTAGATAAAATAAAGAAAGAAAAAACACAATAATAATGCAAAAGATAAAAGAATAGTAAAATAAAAGGATATTTACTGGTAGTTGTGATTGTGGCTCACATCTTCCTCTGGTTTTACGTCCAGTATTGGCTTGAACGCCCTCTATGGGTCGAGGATAGGCTTCCCATCCAGTTTTCTTATAATCTGGCAAACATGGTCTTTTAGAGTCAGATTCCCAAGACTAAACTGTGCACTTTCCTTTTGGAACAGCTTCCATAAAATTTGAATTTCACGTTGAACATATCCGCTTGGATGCGTCTCAAGAGATCGTAAGATATCATCCAACGATTCTTTACTCAGGCCATCCTTAACGAATTTGATTTTATCTTCACAATTTATATAAACCATTCCTAAAGCTTTACAACGTGGATTTTTGCAAGCAAGTCTTACACAGTGAGAACATTCAGAGCCAAGTCGCTTAACTCTTCTTTTTTTAGCAAATGTACTTTTACCAAAACCAGGCATGTAGGAAATGAATGGATCAGAAAACTCACCTGCCAATCGGACCTTTGCTTTGATTAACCAACAAATGTCAGCAGGAATCCCATTGATCATTAATAAACGCAGTCGTTCACAACGAGCTTTGTAAATCTTCTTAGGAGCATTTTGAGGGAGAGAAGGAAAATGTTGATATAAATTTTGTTGTATTTCTTCCATGCTTGACATTAAGGTTTAAGTTATTATGGGAAACTGAGAATACCGACTTAAAAAGTCACGGAGTACCGTTATCCGCCATTTATACGGAACAGTGAATCAAAACAAAACAAATCAAATCTGCAAAATCAAATCAAAAGTGAAAAAGAACAACAAAATAAAATAAAAACACACAAGGAATATAACTCACCTTCGTCCTTTTATTGAATCCAGTTCCAATTGCAGATTATAAATACCATCCTCTATTTCCTTGAGTTTTCTTTCTAGATCTTTCACGTGAGATACTAACTCTGGTGGTTGCAGATCCCAAATGGGACGTTATTTACAAAATCAGAGCAATTTCCTCAGGTGAAATTTTACATGAAAAAGCGTTTTAAGATGATCGAAAAGGAAATTTCTCATGGAGGTACCCATGACAAGTATAAAAATTTGGTGAGCTAAATCACAATTATCAAACAACACACAATTAAAACAATGCAATGCACTCCATTCAAGACATAGGGAAAAGGAAAAAGAGAAAAAAATCAAATAATTCAAACGATAAAGTAACAGTAAATCAAATTCACAAAACGTTAAAATGAAAACGCTTAATCAAAATTTTGGTGGGTCACTCAAATGGATTTCTGTATCTGCTTCATGTGGTTGGTATTCCAGATATGGTTTCAATCTTTGGCCATTAACTTTAAATGTGACACCATCCTTTGGATTCTCAATTTCTACGGCTTCATATGGATGGACATATTTTACAACAAATGGACCATTCCACTTTGACTTTAACTTCCCCGGAAATAAACGAAGACGAGAATTATAAAGCAACACTTTTTGACCAATTTCAAATATTTTCCGAAAAGTTCTTTTGTCATGAAAAAATTTAGTTCTTACCTTAATAATTCTGGAATTCTCATATGCATCATTCCTTAATTCCTCAAGTTCATTTATTTGCAATTTACGCACATTGCCAGCATCATCAAGATTTGAATTAAAAGCTTTAATGGCCCAAAATGATTTATGTTCAAGTTCTACTGGTAAGTGGCAAGATTTTCCATAAACAAGCCGATAGGGTGACATTCCTAAAGATGTTTTAAAAGCAGTACGATATGTCCAAAGTGCATCAATTAGTCGAAGAGGCCAATCTTTACGGTTTGGATTAACTGTCTTTTCTAAAATTTGTTTTATCTCCCTATTTTCTAATTCAACTTGACCACTTGTTTGAGGGTGATAAGGGGTAGCAACCTTATGTGTAATTCCATATTTCTTCATTAAAGACTCAAATGACTTATTACAAAAATGCTTACTTCTATCACTGATAATGGCTCGAGATATTCCAAATCTGCTCAAAATATTTTCTTTTAAAAAACATATCACAATCTTGTGATCATTGTGCCGACAAGAAATTGCCTCAATCCATTTTGAAACATAATCAACAGCAACCAAAATGTATACAAATCCAAATTGTGATGGAAAAGGGCCCATAAAATCAATTCCCCAACAATCAAATATTTCAATGACAAGGATGGGGTTTAAAGGCATCATGTTCTGCTTTGAAATAGACCCTATCATTTGACAATTCTTACACATTTTACAGAATGCATGTGAATCTTTAAATAATGTAGGCCAATAAAATCCACACTGCAATATTTTTGCAGCTGTCTTTTTTGAAGAAAAATGGCCACCACATGCTTCAGAATGACAAAATTGAATGACCCTACTTACCTTGTCGTCTGGTATGCATCTTCGAAAAATTTGATCGGAGCAATACTTGAACAGGTATAGTTCATCCCAGTAAAACTTTTCACTTCTGTTAACAATTTCTTCTTATCTTGGGAACTCCAGTCACATGGCATTTCACCTGTTGCAAGATAATTAACAATATTAGCATACCAAGGCATTTTATTTATAGAAAACAAAAATTCATTAAGGAAAGAATCATTGATGGGTGTTGTTTCAATTGAAGACTCATTTGTAAGTCTTGAAAGATGATCTGCAACAACACTTTCAGCGCCCTTTTTGTCCTTGATTGTCAAATTAAACTCTTGAAGTAGCAAGATCCATCGTATCAACCTTGGTTTGGCATCCTGTTTTGACATTAAATATCTCACAGTAGCATGATCATAATAAACAACAGTAGATGAACCAATTAAATACAAACGAAATTTATCCAATGCAAATATTACAACAAGTAGTTCTTTCTCAATTGTAATGTAATTCATTTTAGCACTATTCAAAGTTCTACTTGCATAATAGATGACAAAGGGCTTACCATCCTTTCTTTAACCCAGAACAACGCCAACAGCATAATCACTAGCATCACACAATAGCTCAAAAGGCAAAGACCAATCAGGGGGTTGCATTATTAGGGCTGATATCAAAAGAGTAGTTATTTTTTAAAAAACTTGTTGACAATCATTAGTCCATTCAAATTGTGTGTCTTTTTTTAGGAGGTTACAAATTGGTCTAGATAAGGCACTAAAGTCTTTTATAAACCTCCTATAAAATCCTGCATGTCCTAAAAAAGAACAGACTTCTCTAATTGTTTTTTGTGAGGGTAATTTTGAAATGACTTCAACTTTGGCTCTTTCAACTTCGATTCCTTTTGAAGACACAACATGACCCAAGACAATTCCAGAAGTGGTCATGAAATGGCATTTTTCCCAATTTAAAACTAGTCATTTTTCTTTGCACCTTTCCAAAACTTTTTCTAGATTATCAAGACATGTATCAAAAGAATTACCAAATACAGTAAAATCATCCATAAAAACCTCTAGACAATTTTCAACCATGTCACTAAAAATGCTTAGCATGCACCTTTGAAATGTTGTAGGAGCATTACAAAGTCCAAAGGGCATTCTCCTAAATGCAAATGTTCCAAATAGGCATGTGAATGTGGTATTTTCCTGATCTTCTTAGGCTATAGGGATTTGATAATAGCCAGAGTAGCCATCAAAAAAGCAGTAGTAGGGATGTCCAGCTACTCTTTTAAGAATTTGGTCTAGAAATGGAAGGGGAAAATGATCTTTTCTAGTGGCATCATTTAATTTTCTGTAATCAATGCACATGCGCCAACTAGATGGAATTTGTGTTAGAATTGGTTCACCTTTTTTCATTTTTTACAACAGTTATTCTAGATTTCTTTGGTACTACTTGAGTTGGACTTACCCATTTACTATCAGAGATAGGGTAGATAATTCCTGCATCTAGTAGTTTAAGGACCTCATTCTTTACCACTTCTTTTATATGAGGGTTTAGTCTTTTTTGTGGTTGACGGGTTGTTTTGGCATTTTCCTCTAAGTGTATTCGGTGTGTGCAAATTAAAGGATTAATGGCTTTTATGTCTTTTAAGGTCCAACCAAATGCAGTTTTATGCCTTTTTAGTACAGATAACAACTTACCTTCTTGATCATGCGTGAGTTGAGAAGAAATTACCACTGGATATGTCTGCTGCTCTCTATGATAGGCATACTTCAATTCTTCTGGTAAGGGCTTTAATTCGAGCTCTGGTGCTTCCTCTTTGTTTGGTTCTTCAGGTTGCACCGTATCTTCAAAGTTCGATTGGTCATCGTCACCTATAGGTACCTGCATAGAATCAAGTGTAGGGCATGTGTTAGCAGTATCACAATCTAATTCTTTACTTGATTCAAAAGAACCAGCAAAACAAATTGCAACATAGTTTGTAAAATTCTCATCCTGAATGTGTTCCTCAATGATTGGCTCGATGAGATCAATTTCCTCATTCTCATTATCATCATCTTCTTAGTGGTGAGGTTGTTTACACATGTTGAACACATTGAGTTCTAGTGTCATGTTGCCAAAAGATAAATTCATTAATTCATTCCTGTAATTTATCAAAGCATTAGCAGTAGCTAAAAATGGTCGACCCAAAATAACAGGAATTTGTTTGCATTCATTAGCAATTGATTCCGTTTCTAGAACAATAAAATCCATAGTATATATGAATTTATTGACCTGGACTAATACATCTTCAATTATTCCTTTTGGAACCTTAATCAATCTATCAGCAAGTAAAAAAGTGGTAGAAGTTGGTTTAAACTCACCAAGATTGAGTTGTTGGTACACTGAGTAAGGAAGCAAATTAACACTGGCACCAAGATCAAGTAAAGCATGTCCAATTTTATGATCCCCAATAGTGCAAGAAATAGTTGGACAACCAAGATCCTTGTATTTCAAAGCACTATTGGTTGAGAGAATAAAACTTACCTGTTCTGCTAGAAAAGCTCTCTTTTGCACCTTATGTTTCCTTTTCACCGTGCACAGATCTTTTAGAAATTTAGCATAAGAAGGTACCTGTTTAATGACATCCAGCAGAGGAATGTTGACTTTTACTTGTTTAAAAACTTCATAAATTTATGGACTGTGGTTTGATTTCTTTGGCTTGATTAGTGCTTGAGGAAATGGGGGTACAGGAGGAGAGTTGGTTATTTCTTCATGGGTTAAAGGTTCGACAGACTCTTCCCTATTTTCTGAAATTGAATCTTTACTAGTTTCACGAGGGTCCACAATGTGTTTTTCGACCACTTTACCACCACGAAGGGTTATAACCGATTTGACTTGACTTGACTCATATTTTGGTTTCCTAGATTTCCCATTTGAGGATGTTGTTGACTCTTGGGGTTTGGTTCAGGTTGAGTAGGAAACTTTCCTTTTTCATGTATGGTCAGAGCAAATGTAAGTTTGGAGATAGTTTTTGTCAAATTGGTTAAGGTTTGCATCGTTTGGTTATTGATTGATTCTTGTTTTTCAATAAACGAATGCAATGTGTCTTCTAGAGTTTTTCTTGGTGGTGGGACATATGGTGGGTAACTCTGGGAGTTTTAGAAATTTTGACGTGGAGGAACTAGTTGTGAGGGTTGTGCATGATTGTCATTTCTCCAACTGAAATTTGGGTGGTTTCTCCAACCAGAATTGTAAGTTTCGGAGTATGGATTTGGATTTGGCCTTTTGAAATTGTCAACGACATTTACTTGTTCATGCAAACTTTCTCTCAGAGCTGGTAAAGTTGGACAGTCCTGCGTACAATGGTCAGTAGAATCGCAAACATAACATGAAATATTTTGAACAGACTTTACATGATCATTCTTTTTCGACTCTAATGCTTCAACTTTTCTAGCTAATGATGCAAATTTGGCTTGAAAATCATGGTCTTCCCTAAGGTTATGCATGCCTCCACCAGATGGAGATGACTGGGGTTTACTTGATGACTCATAAGACCCAACTGTATCCCAGTGTTGTGCATTTTCTGCTATATAGTCAAGATAGTCTAATGCATCTTTAGGACTTTTATCCCTAAACTCACCATTACACATCATTTCAACGACTTGTCTACCTTGGGATGTTAATCTCTCGTAGAAATAAGACACTAATCTCCATGTTTCAAAATCGTGATGTGGTCAAATGTTAAGTAGTTCTTTAAACATATCCCAACATTGGTAGAGAGTTTCTCCTGGTTTTTGAGTGAAAGTGGTGATTTGTCTTTTGAAAGAATTTGTTCTGTGGGGTGGGAAGAATTTTTTCAAAAATTGTGCTTGCATTTCATCCCAAGTTCTGATGGATTCTGACCTAAGATTTTGTAGCCAAGTTTTAGCTTTATCCTTAAGTGAGAAAGGAAAAAACTTAAGCCTGATTATATTCATGCTACAATTTTGATCAGTACATGTGTTACAAACTTCCTCAAATTCCCTTAAATGCAAATATGGATTTTCAGACTCAAAACCATGAAAAGTAAAAAGAAGTTGAATGATACCAGGTTTGAAATTAAAATGTGATGCATCAGGAGGGAAAACTATGCATGATGGTGACCCTGTTTTAGTAGGATGCATGAAGTCTCTAAGGGTCCTAGGTTGTTCATGAAGATTTTGCAAGGCTTGATCATTTTCGTGCTCCGAAAAATTTTCAGCTCCTATGTCAGCTGTTGAGTGTTAGAAAATGCATATTTATAAAGGAGAAAATCATCATTTTATATTTCAAGTCTTACTAACAACCCTTACTTTTATGTGTTTAAGTTTCTTGTACTTTAATTATGTGTGCTTTATTTTAATTAAGTATTTTATGTATTTTAGGGGCATCATAGTCATTTCACAATAAACGAGAGATCAAATGGCAAAACGGACATTATTTTTGAACTCAGGACGATCGAAAACCTTAGGAGGAGCATAAAAGGAAAAATGGCACTGTTCACATGTACGGTACTATTCACATGTACGGGTACTGTCTACGGCACTGTTCACGGCACTGTTCATATAGACGGATCGATGACGTGGCATTGACCGATGATGTGGCATTGACTGATGAGGTGTCATGATCCTGTTGGACTAAAATTCTTATGTACTGTTGATGGTGACGTGGCAGCATATTAGTGGATTAAAAAACGCGCGTACAATACATGCAACACATGGGATTATTACTGTGCAAACCGTGTTACTGTTCACGCGTACTGTTGACTGTACTGTTGACTGATGACGTGGCGCAATCCTGAGCGTCCAAACTGTTTTTAATCCGATGGTCATGATTTACTCGATGTATCTATAAAAATGGGGCCTCCCCCACCCCCTAATTTGGCACCTCTGAATCCATTTTTGGACTCCATTTTCTGTAATTCCTTCTCCATCTTGTATTTTCTACGTATTTTAATAAATTCCCATTTTGTCCCTAGTTCAACTATGAGTGGGTAATTTTCTTTCAAGCTTGGGTTGAAGGTGAAGTCTCAACATGTGTCATGGGCTTTATTTGGTAAATTTATTTTCTCTTCCCCTCTAGTTGTTGTGGATGTTTTGACTTCTCGTTGACAGATAATAATAATCTTATCTAGTACCGCCCTGGTTTCACCGGCTCCCTAGTATAAGGTTATTATTATTTGGCATGATAAGCCCTTAGCACCATATTTATTAGAGCGTGGTTCATGAGGTGTGGATTCCCCCCTCATGATTTAATTGGCATTAATAAGGATTATTTAACCTATGATGCATGTTGATACGGATCCAGATACCCAAGTACGTCAATTTAATAGATCTACACTTTAATTTCTTCTCGCCATTTCAATTCAAATTTTAGGATAATCCAAACCACTTTCATCACAAATCCAACCACCCATTTACAAAATTAATTCTATATATAATTAAAATCCACCTCCTCGTGGCATCGACACTCGTCACCATTAATCTATACTACAATAGATTCGTGCGCTTGCGAGTTCAATAAAATTTGCACAACAAGTTTTTGGCGCCGTTGCCGGGGAGGTAAGTAATTTTAATTCTTATAATTAATTTTTGTGAATATTTCCATTTAATTATTTTCTTGTATTTTTTAAAAAAAAAAAAAGTGAATCTACATTTAAAGGTTATTATTTTTTTTCTTTTTCACTTCTTTAAAATTCTGTAATTTAATTTTCAATTTATTTTTCTTTGTAAATTTTTTTGGTTTATCTTATTAATTTATTTTTAGTTAATTTATTTCACGTATTTGTTTTTGTGTTTTTATAGTAAGGTTGTAATAGCGCCATAAGGTTAGTATCGTAATTTCTCCCTCTTCTTTATTTTTTATTTGTTTTGTTCCCATCTTTATTTTATTTTATTTGTTTTGCATGCATGGTCGTAGGTCATTATTACCTAATCTTGAACCTATAGACTTTGAGCTTGAGAAAACACTTCGCACACACAAAAACGTTAAAAATAAAATGGATTTACAAGCACCACAAGAGAGGACATTTAAGGACTACTTCAGTCCTTTAGCCAATTTGAGCACATCATGCATACGATACCCAAATGTAGCTGCTAGGAGTTTCGAACTAAAACCTAGTGTACTAAATTGTCTCCCCACATTCTATGGCTTAGAAAATGAGGACCCATATAATCATCTGAATGATTTTCATGCTATTTGCCAAACTTTTAAATATGAAAATTTTTCAGACGATGATGTTAAACTTAGACTATTCCCATTTTCTTTAAAAGATAGAGCTCGTTCATGGCTTAATACATTGCCTGCTAATAGCATTTCATCATGGGAACAAATGGTTACAAAATTTTTAAATAAATATTTCCCAGTGCATAAAACCAATGCTATTCGCTGGGAAATCTCGGAGTTTACCCAGAGAGATGACGAGCAGTTTTTCGAAATATGGGAGCGATTCAATGGGCTACTCTTGAAGTGTCCACATCATGGGTACGAGAAATGGCACCAATGCCAATACTTTTTGGAGGGATTATTGCCGAATGTGCAAGAATGGCTAATGGCAACAAGTGGAGGAGAGCTAATGTCAAAAAGTGCATCAGAGATTTGGGAATTCTTCCAGCGACAAGCGGATAATTCCCAACAACGGAGTCGATCACTTAGGAATACTAGAAGGATTAAGGGAGTAAATAAGGTTCACATTGGCGAGTCAAGTTCATAAATCAAAGAAGTCAAGGAGATAATTGAAGGTCTCTCTCGACAAATAGCATCGTTATCGACTGCTAAATCAACAGAGCCACATGACCATGACTCATACTCAGATCAAGCCAACGCCATAGGTGTAATGAGAAAACCATCGAATTACAACCCATACTCCAACACATATAACCCTGGATGGAGAGACCACCCTAATTTTTCATGGTCTCAAGGATTCCAACAGAATGGACCAGCAGCTCCAGCTCCACCAATGCAACCAATTGCTCAAAATCCTCAAGCCTCTCAGCCCCCATTCAGACCATACAATCAGAACCAGAACCACTCTCAACCCAGACCATGGGAGGATGCATTCCAAAATTTCAGGAATGTTACTCACTCCACGATTGAGCAACAGAACCGCACCATTGATGGACTACGAAATGAGTTGAGACCAGGCTTCTACTCGCAAGCCCAATCAGTTTCAAGCCTAAAAAAGATGGTGGGACAACTTGCTTCTTCAGTTCAGACCTTGGCAATGACTGTTGAGAAAGGTAAATTTCCAAGTCAACCAGTGCCTAACCCTAAAGGAGTGCATGAAGCAAGTATCAGTTCACCACAGCAGCATGGAGAAGTCAAAGTCGTCATGACCTTACGGAAAGGAAAAGAAGTCGACAACAAAGTGGAGATGCCGGTGACAAAAGAAAATCAAATTGTACCTGTGAGTGTTGAGGACTCATCACCGGAGGAGAAAGAAGAAACCAACCCACGAGAATATGTTCCCAAAGCTCCATTTCCTCATAGGTTAGCTAAAGGAAAGAAAGGAAAATCCACAGGTGAGATTCTCGAAATCTTCAAACAGGTAAGTGTTAACATTCTATTGCTTGATGCTATTAAACAAGTTCCATCTTATGCCAAGTTTCTTAAAGACCTTTGTACTAAAAAGAGAAACATGCATGTTCAAAAGAAGGCATTTTTAACAGAAAACGTTAGTTCTATCCTCCAACATAAAATTCCTTTAAAATACAAAGACCCAAGCTCCCCCACTATCTCATGTAGCATAGGGAACCACACAATTGAGAATGCTTTGTTGGATTTAGGGGCTAGTGTAAATCTGTTGCCTTATTCAGTTTTCGTGAAACTTGGACTTGGAGAATTACACCCAACTCCAGTGGTGTTACAGCTTGCAGATCGATCCGCGAAAATACCTCGTGGTATTGTGGAGGACGTGCTTATCCAGGTAGAGAAGTTTTATTTTCCTGTTGATTTCATTGTAATTGACACTCAACCAATACAGGATTCAAGGAAGCACATCCCCATTATCCTAGGCCGACCTTTCTTGGCAACTGCGGATGCGCACATTCAATGTAGAACTGGAAATATGCAGTTGTCCTTCAGCAACATGACTATGGAGCTGAACATCTTCAACATTGCCAAACAACCTCACAATACATATGATGGAATTGTTGATGTGGATTTAATTGAAGCATTAGTTGATGACACTTTTGTTTCAAACCTTAGTGATGATCCTTTACAAACATGTTTAACTCACTTTGGTTTGGATTTTGATATTGACAGATCGGTCGATGAGGTCAACGCCCTACTTGACTCAGCACCATCCATGGACACTAATAAATGGAAGTCAAGAGTTGAACAACTAGCACCATCAGAGAAAAAACTCATTCCATCATCAGAATCACCACCAAAACTCGAGCTCAAACCATTGCCCAACACTCTGGAATATGCATTTTTTGGGGAAGAAAGTACTTTACCGGTAATCATCTCATCATCCCTCAATGACAAACAAAAAGGTAAGTTGTTGGATGTTTTAAAAGAGTACAAAGGAGCATTAGGATGGACCATAGCAGACATAAAAGGTATAAATCCAGTAGACTGCATGCATTACATTCACCTTGATGAAAATGCTAAATCTACTAGGGAAATGCAACGTCGGTTAAATCCTAATATGAAAGAAGTTGTTAGAACAGAAGTCCTTAAGCTATTAGATGCAGGTATCATTTACCCCATTTCTGATAGTTCATGGGTTAGTCTTGTGCAAGTTGTCCCCAAAAAGTCAGGAGTCACTGTAGTTACGAATGCCGATAATGAATTGATACCAACTAGAGTAACTACAGGATGGCGTGTATGCATTGATTATAGGAAGTTAAATTCTGTCACACGTAAAGACCATTTTCCTTTACCATTTATCGATCAAATGCTTGATAGATTAGCAGGCCATGAATTTTATTGCTTTCTAGATCGCAACTCAGGATATAATCAAATTCCCACAGCACCAAAAGATCAAGAGAAGCCTACTTTCACTTGCCCTTTTGGCACTTTTGCATATAGGAGGATGCCATTTGGATTATGTAATGCACCTGCTACATTTCAACGATGCATGTTGAGCATTTTTTCTGATATGGTTGAAAGATTCCTTGAAGTCTTTATGGATGACTTTTCTGTCTTTGGTGACTCGTTTGATCAATGTTTACGTCATCTAACACTAGTTCTGCAGAGATGTATCGAGAAGAACTTAGTCTTAAATTGGGAGAAGTGTCATTTTATGGTAAAACAAGGTATTGTCCTCAGTCACATCATTTCAAGCAAAGGTATTGAGGTTGACAAAGCCAATGTGGATCTCATTTCTAATCTTCCTCCACCCAAAACAGTCAGGGAAGTAAGATCTTTCCTTGGGCATGCTGGTTTTTATAGACGTTTCATTAAAGATTTTAGCAAAGTTTCCAGACCCTTATGCAATTTACTTGCTAAGGATGTACCTTTTATCTTTAATGATTCATGTCTTGTGGCTTTTGAAAAATTAAAGCAATTGTTGAAAAATTAAATCAGCCCCCAAACTGGAACTTACCATTTGAGCTAATGTGTGATGCATCTGATTATGCAGTAGGAGCAGTATTAGGACAAAGAGTTGATCGGATTCCCCATGTTATTTACTATGCTAGTATGACATTGAATGATGCACATTTGAACTATTCAACTACTGAAAAAGAAATGCTAGCAGTAGTGTTTGCATTGGAAAAATTTCGATCTTATCTCATTGGTTGTAAAATAATTGTGCTCACAGATCATGCTGCTCTTAAATATCTTCTCACAAAGAAAGATGCAAAAGCTAGACTAATTCGTTGGGTGTTACTTTTGTAGGAATTTGACTTGGAATTCAAAGATAAGAAAGGCACAGAAAATGTTGTGGCAGACCATCTCTCTCGTCTCCATTTTGGCACAATTACAGAGCCTTTAATATTGAATGAGTCATTTCCAGATGAACAATTAATGAGTGTGGAAGTATTACCTTGGTATGCTGATATCGTTAATTATCTTGTTACAGGTCAACTTCCAGAGCATTGGACCAAGCAAGACAATGCTAAATTCTTTGCAGAAATAAAGAATTTCTTTTGGGATGACCCGTATTTGTTCAAGTATTGTGCAGATCAAATTGTCAGACGATGTGTCCCAGAAAGTGAAATTCACAATATCCTTTCATTCTGCCATGAACAAGCTTGTGGAGGCCATTTCAGTGCTAAGAAAACAGCTACAAAAGTTTTACAATGTGGTTTCTATTGGCCAACTATATTTCGAGATGATTACACTTTTTGTTCTTCATGTGATAGGTGTCAACGAATGGGGAGCATTACACGAAGGAACATGATGCCGCTAAATCCAATTTTAGTGGTTGAAATTTTTGATGTATGGGGTATTGACTTCATGGGACCCTTTCCCCCTTCTATTGACCATCAATTTATATTGGTTGCTGTTGACTATGTATCGAAATGGGTAGAAGCAATTTCATGCAGAACCAATGATCACAAGGTGGTAATAGGGTTTTTGAAAAGCAACATTGTTTCGCGCTTTGGATTCCCTCGAGCAATAATCAGTGATGGTGGTGCCCACTTTTGTAATAAAGCATTCAAAGCTCTTTTGACAAAGTATTCAATCACTCACAAAGTGGCAACCCCATATCATCCGCAAACCAGTGGCCAAGTGGAGATCTCCAATCGAGAAATAAAGCACATATTAGAAAAGACGGTGAGGCCAGACAGAAGAGATTGGTCATTAAGACTTGATGATGCATTATGGGCATATAGAACGGCTTTCAAGACCCCGATTGGGATGTCACCCTACAGGCTAGTGTATGGAAAAGCTTGCCACCTACCTGTAGAACTCGAGCATCGTGCATATTGGGCCATCAAGAAATTCAATTTTGACATGCAGCAAGCCAGCTCAGAAAGAAGATTACAACTGGCAGAACTTGAAGAAATTCGAAATGATGCATACGAAAATGCCAAGATTTACAAGCAACGATTGAAAGTCTTCCATGACAAGCAAATTATGAGAAAATCTTTCACTCCAGGTCAGAAAGTGCTTTTATTCAATTCTCGCTTGCACCTATTGCCAGGTAAGTTACGCTTTCGTTGGTCTGGCCCATTTATTGTTCATATTGTTTTTCCACATGGGGCAATTGAAATTAAGGACCCAAAGAACGGTGTCACGTTTAAAGTTAATGGTCAAAGATTAAAGCCATATCTAGAGTACCAACCACATGGAGAAGACACCGAAATAAATTTGAGTGACCCACCAGATTTGAATTGATTTTTTCTTTTCGGTGGTTTGATTTTTCTTTCTTTCTTTTTATTATTCTTTTGCTAATTGAAATTTATTTTTGCATAAGTGTGTTTGTTTTACCATTAAGTTTTCTCTTATCATTGTTAATCATGAGTCTCGTACGTAGACCGTTCCTCCTGAACATTCTTAAACCACTTCAACGTGTCAAAACTCATCTCAAAAGGTAGATTCAATTTTGCAAAACACATCGCATTTGGGCTCTACAACCACCAGAGTTAGTAGCCTATGTTGAGGATTTAGAAATCCAACTCAAAAATATTGAGAGAAGTGTTTACGACATCCAGTTGGAGCTTGAGGTAAATTCAATAAGAGGACGATTTTAATTTTCTTTGTGTGTTTTAATTTGTTTTTCTGTTTGTGTGCTTTAGTTTGTTACCCCGGTGAAGTGACGGATAACGGTACTCCGTGACAATCAAGTCGGTTACTTCAGTTTTCCCATAATAACTGATATTCTGAGGCGAAGGTATGGACAGAACCGAGATTCTAGCGAAGCTTCACAAGCGATTCCCTTCACTTCCTCAGAATGCCCTCCTTACAATCTATAAAGCTCGATCCGAACGCATGCGATTGCTCATGAGGAATAACATACCTGCTGACATCCGTTGGTTAATTGAGGCGAAAGTACGATTGGCAGGTGAGTTACCTCCAAAATTTATTGCATACATGCCTGGTTGTGGGAAAGGAAATTATGCAAGAAAACGACGAGCTCGAAGAATTTCTGTTGCTTGTCATAAGTGTGCCAGAATGAATTGCAATAAAAACCCGTGTTCTTTAGGAATGGTGTCTGATAACAGGGAAGATAAGATTCAATTCATTAGGGATGGCTTGAATAAGGAGTCATTGGATGATATCCTTATGTCTCTTCAAACGCATCCCAGTGGATATGTGCAAGGAGCGATTCTCCAGTTATGGCCATTATTCCAGAAAGAGCATGTACGATATAGTCTCGGGAATCTGACTATAAACGACCCTGTTTGCCAGTTTATAAGAAAACTGGATGGGAAGCCTATCCTCGACCCATAGAGGGCGTTCAAGCCGTTTCTGGACGTAAAACCAGAGGAAGATGTGAGCCACAGTCGCAACTACCTGTAAATATCCTTTTACTTTATTGTTATTTTATTTCATTTCACTGTTGTTTTATCATTTGCATTATTGTCTTTAATAATTATATTACTGTTTGTTTTTACTGTTTGCTTTTTGACTATTGAGCCATATGCTTTACGCGTTATTTGACACTGACATGCCACCTCATACACAGTTGTAATCCACTGTCACCAAGATTCTTAAATATGACTTTTTGTTAAGCACTCACAAATTGTTTTTGAGAAATATTCCAATGGCAGCTACTCCCAATAGACAATTCAAGAACATTTGTGTGCTTTCTGGATTTACCTATGGCAAACATAAAGAGTTCGTTGATGCAGCCATAGATCTTGGTCGAAGCATAGCAGAGAGAAAATTACACTTGGTGTATGGAGGAGGTAACCGAGGGTTATCAAAATTGGTCTCAGAAGCTGCTTTTGTTAGAGGAAGCCAAGTGTTAGGCATCATCCCAAGAGTCCTAAAACCTTTGGGTAGTGTGTCTGACTCACCGACTGGAGAAGAGTTAGTCGTCTCAGGTATGCAAGAACGAATAACTGAAATGCTTAATCATGCTGATGCTTTTATTTTCCTTCCAGGAGATCTTGCAACACTAGAGGCACTTATCACACTAGCATCTTGGGTCCATCTGCACATTCACCAGAAACCCATCGGTTTGTTAAATGTGAATAATTTTTATGATGGCTTTATCGCATTTCTTAACCATGCAATAAAAAACTACTTTATTCCTTCCAGTGCGAAAAAACTTTTTATTTGTGCTCACACTGCTAATGAGCTACTTGATATGTTACAAGCTTATAAACCGGAACCAGACCCCTGGAGCTTTGTGTTGGAGCATTCAAATGATGACGATAACAGTAGCCGCAGTAAGAAGTACAAATTAGATTTAACTCTCCGCCTGTAAATATTTTCTTCTGTGTTGCACCACCCAGGTGATGTCTTCTAAACTCTACTTCTTTTCTTTAAAACATTGAGGACAATGTTTCGTTCTGGTTGGGGGGAGGGAATAGTCGACAATTGTGAAATTTTGGTTAAGTTTTTACTAATTTTTTGTTGTAGAAACTAACTGCTGCTAACTTTTTGTGTTGAAGATGGCTGAATATGGAGTGTAGTGACTCTAGAAACGCATTTTCATCGTTTGAAAAAAAAACAAAAAAAATTTTAAAAATTAAAAAAATTAAAAAAAAATTCAGATATTTTCTTTTTCTTTATTATGTTTTGATGTTCATTTTTCTTCTTCTTTTTAATTTCTCATTTATAAATATACATTTTCAAAAAAAATTTGAGTCGAAGATGGCTGAATATGGAGTGTAGTGCCTCTAGAAACGAATCTTCTTAAGTTAAAAAATAAAAATAATAATTTTCGTTTTCTATCATTTTCTAATTAGTTTTTCTGCATCATTTTCACATTTCTGCATGCATATTTTCCTTTCCTGTTTAGAATAGGTTGGGGGTAGGCTGTTGGTTAAAAAAAAAATTGTGATTTTTTTTAACATTGGATGACCTGATGAATTTCAAATTTTAGTATTTGTATTATCTTTAGTCTGAAGTGATGTTACACTATGTTTACTACTCTACATGTTGATGTCGGAGATAAATGTGAGTTGCTTAAAGGAATGAATCTGTCATAATAAATACCAAGTGAGTTTTTGAGCCTATCATTTTTCTTGGAGAGTAACCTTTTTGCCCATTCTTTATACAGCTTAGCAGCTTATTATTGTATACACGATCTCTAGATTTCTTTTGAGTTAACCCTAAAAAAAAAAAATTGAAAATTAAAAAAAAAAGAAAAAAAAAGTGTGTTGCTACATTTGGAAGCCCATCTAATTAGTAGATATGGAAGATTATTTAGAGCCCTAAAAGATGATGGAAAGGCCATCTTTGATCCATTTTAACCTTTCTAGCCATCCCTTTTATCAAATATCCATAGTTAACCCTTTTGAGCCTTTAAAAAAAAAAAAAAAAAAAAAAAACCTTTTCTTTATCAACTTATCATCTTGACCCACTCCGATTTGGAGTATTACCCAATATCTTACAAGATCCATCACCTATTTATGTTTGAGAAAAATGTGAATAAATATTTTGTCTAGTGAAGTTATGCCTAGTTCAAAAAAAAAAGAAAAAATAATTGTTGCTTCAAAAAAAAAATTATTGTTTAAAAAAACAATAATAGGTGAAATCCACCTTGCAACTTCCAAAAAAAAAAATTTCTCTGCATTTTTCTCAAACATACACTTTGTTTTTCCTATTTCCCTTCTTTGTTAGCCATGTCCCTAGCCAACGTTACGTCCTAATAAAAGTCCTTCTTGATTTTAGGGAACTATAGTCTGAAGTAGAAGCTAGTTATATGGGTTAAAAAGATGTAGTGATGCATAAAAAAAATAAATAAATAAATTGGGTTGACTATCGTTTTTATTTGACTTGAGATCGTACTATTTCTAAGCTGAGGGCATATTTCTTTCATTTTGGTGAGAGCATGTGATATCACTTCTTTATTATTTTCTGTCTCAATTACCATTCATTGGAGTGACTATTTTTATTGGGTTTAATTTCTTTGTGAGAGTGTCACTACTTCCAGTGAGATTTTGGGATTTGACATGTCATTCTTGAAGGTAGCTACGACAAAGTCTACTGGGCTGATTCATGTGGATGGTTGATGTGGGTGTGATGTTTCTTTAGACTTGAGATAATGCTTATACTTTTATTTGATTGTTATCATTAATCTGATTGAATAAACAAGAGTGTTTAAAAAAAAATCATTTTTTGAATTTTGTTTTCGCTTTATTTGCTAGGGACTAGCAATAAGCTAGTTGGGGGGTGTGTTGAGTGTTAGAAAATGCATATTTATAAAGGAGAAAATCATCATTTTATATTTCAAGTCTTACTAACAACCCTTACTTTTATGTGTTTAAGTTTCTTGTAATTTAATTATGCGTGCTTTATTTTAATTAAGTATTTTATGTATTTTAGGGGCATCATAGTCATTTCACAATAAACGAGAGATCAAATGGCAAAACGGACATCATTTTTGAACTCAGGACGGTCGAAAACCTTAGGAGGAGCATAAAAGGAAAAAAGGCACTGTTCACATGTATGGTACTATTCACATGTACGGGTACTGTCTACGTTACTGTTCATGACACTGTTCATATAGACGGATCGATGACGTGGCATTGACCGATGATGTGGCATTGACTGATGAGGTGTCATGATCCTGTTGGACTAAAATTCTTATGTACTGTTGATGGTGACGTGGCAGCATATTAGTGGATTAAAAAACGCGCGTACAATATATGCAACACATGGGATTATTACTGTGCAAACCGCGTTACTGTTCAAACCGTGTGCAAACCGTGTTACTATACAAACCGTGGTCAAACCGTGGTCAAACCGTGTTACTGTTCACGCGTACTGTTGACTGTACTGTTGACTGATGACGTGGCGCAATCCTGAGCGTCCAAATTGTTTTTAATCCGATGGCCATGATTTACTCGATGTATCTATAAAAATGGGGCCTCCCCCACCCCCTAATTTGGCACCTCTGAATCCATTTTTGGACTCCATTTTCTGTAATTCCTTCTCCATCTTGTATTTTCTACGTATTTTAATAAATTCCCATTTTGCCCCTAGTTCAACTATGAGTGGCTAATTTTCTTTCAAGCTTGGGTTGAAGGTGAAGTCTCAACATGTGTCATGGGCTTTATTTGGTAAATTTATTTTCTCTTCCCCTCTAGTTTTTGTGGATGATTTGACTTCTCGTTGACAGATAATAATAATCTTATCTAGTACCGCCCTGGTTTCACCGGCTCCCTAGTATAAGGTTATTATTATTTGGCACGATAAGCCCTTAGCACCATATTTATTAGAGCGTGGTTCATGAGGTGTGGATTCCCCCCTCATGATTTAATTGGCATTAATAAGGATTATTTAGCCCATGATGCATGTTGATACGGATCCAGATACCCAAGTACGTCAATTTAATAGATCTACACTTTAATTTCTTCTCGCCATTTCAATTCAAATTTTAGGATAATCCAAACCACTTTCATCACAAATCCAACCACCCATTTACAAAATTAATTCTATATATAATTAAAATCCACCTCCTCGTGGGATCGACACTCGTCACCATTAATCTATACTACAATAGATTCGTGCGCTTGCGAGTTCAATAAAATTTGCACAACATCAGCCATATTTAAGGGTGGCGAAGGTGATTTTCTAATTAATCTACCACTATTTGTATGAGACCAACGATGCATGCAATGCTAATGATGTGTGCTAAACTAATGATGCAAAAACGCTAAATGAAAATTGCAGAAATAAAAATAAACTAGAAATTAAATAAGCAAAAAAATGCGAAATAAAAATAAACAAACTGAAAAATAAATAAATAAATTATGCGGTGAAACTAGCCATTAAAAGAAACTGTTTAGGCGGTATTTTAAAACCAGCCATATAATAAAACATAAAATTAAATAAATTAATGCACAAAAATAAATAAACTGAAATTAAAATGCTAGGCGGTAGAACCGACCATATAAATAAAAATATAAAATTTAAATGACAGTCAGGCGGTAGAACCAATCATTTAAAATAAATACGGAAAGTAAATTGCAGAAATTTAAAGAAATACATTTGATTTGGGGACTGATTTGCAAGGGTTTCTGGGCTAAGATGAAGTTTCTCACAAATTTTATGGATAATGTTAAGGTTGGAAAAGAAGAGGGGTGCTAACTGAAGTTTTACAAAAGAAAAATTATCATTTGTATACCCTTAGTTTACTACATTATCAAAAATATTACAACACTTTGAGGGTGTATGAATCGTCCACCCTAAGTTGACAAAATGTATCAGCCAACCACCAAATCGTTAGTTGCCGTTTAAATATGATAACGTCAGAAGGGTAATCTGGTCTTTTCATATGATACAAGTGATAATTTAAGGTATACAAGTGATAAAAAGAGAATTTAAGGGTATACAAGTGATAATTTTCAAGGGTAAAATCATCAATTCATTGTAATTCTGTTAACTTTCAAACAGCAATTAACGGTTTGGTGGTCGGCTAATACATTTCGTCAACTTAGGGTGGACGATTGATACACCCTCAAAGTATTGTAGTATTTTTTATAACAGAGCAAATATAGGGTATACGAATGATAATTTTCCTTTACAAAAAGAGAATAAAATAGAATTACGGAAAGATGGAAACGACAAAACAAAAAAAAATTAAAATAAAATAAAAATAAAGTAAAGACAAACTAATACCAAATTTAGAAAACTTCCCGGCAACAGCGCAAAAAACTTGACACGATTCAAAAGTGTATTACTCTCAAGTATAAGAGTGTCTAGTTATAATATAACTCGGTGAGACCAGGGTCGAACCACAGGGAGTTTTAAATCTAGTAAAACTAAGAAAATTAATTGTGGCGGAAATAAATTATTTGAAATCAATTTAAAAATAAGCTAAGGTTTAGGATCCACTCTCTGTATTCAAACTATAATTTTAATACTCTCTCATTTATATTTTGCCTCACTTTTACCAATTAATTATTATATCATTTAATTCTATGTGTATGGATAAATATAGAATAAAGGACCTAATGTGCCACATTATATTAATGTGTCGACATTATGTCAAAATACCATAAAATCCAGTGAGATTTATAAATTAACATGATATAAAAATAATTATAAAAGAATTAAATAAACTTAAAAATTCATTTGAGAAAATAATAATAATTAATAGTTTAAAATATTGAGCTTCACCCTTAACCTCATCTTAATAAAATTAGCTACTCATATTGAAAGAAAACACAACACTCTTTTTATTTGATAAACTTTTTGAAATATATTACAAAGAAAATTGATACAAACGGAAATAAGAAAAGAAAAGAAACAAAGAAAGAAAGAAAATTTTCAGTCTCGACTTCAGCTCTCAAATTTTGCTCTCTAGCTTCTGGCGTCCCGCTCTTCAATCTCTCCTCCCTTTTTATAGGCAACAATTGCCTTTAACTTTCTTTATTTTATTATTTATTTATTATTTTATTTTTATTTTAAAATATATAAGTGTTTTGAAATGTGTGATGGCCAGGAGGCCATTACCAACATGTTTTTGTTCTTTTGTTCTTTTTTAATTTTTTTTTATTTTTTATTTTTTTAATTTTTATTTTATTGACTATTTATTATTACATCTCTTCAATTTTGTTCCAGTAGTTCTTCTTTGTTCCCGCTTTCAATTCCAATTCCATCTTTATTCCTGAAAAATATTTATAAGATAAAAATTAACAAATTATGAATTAATTTAACATAAAATATATTTGGGGAGTATTAAAATAATTTAGAAATAATGAACGCATTAATCGACATAATAAGTGAAAAATTAATAATTTTATTCTTATTAAATGTACACTTTTTATTGTCAATCAATAGAGAGAAAGCTAACTAGCTTATTCAATGAAATTAAGCTAAAAGTGTTGAGTAAAATATCCAATTGGCAGCATAAGTTTTTTTTTTTTTAGTGATAGCAAAGAAGTTCTTATCAAGGCTGTAGCTCAAGCAGTGCCTACATATGCCATGAGTGTTTTCAAAATATCTCAAACTTTATGCAATGACATTGAAAAAGTAGTTACAACGTTTTGGTGAGGTTTAAAAGAAGACAAGAAAGGAATTCCCTAGGCAAAATAAGAGAAAATAAGTGATGCAAAAATTAGAACGGGCTAAGCTTCAAAGATATTTTAAGCTTCAACCAAGTGCTAGTTGTGAAACAATAATGGAGATTACTTGAGCACCCTAAATCACTATTGGCCAAAGTTTTAAAAGCTAGATATGTTAAGAAAACTAATTTTATGAGGTTAAAATTGGCTCTAAACCATGGTTTATAGGGAGGAGTATCTTGTGGGAGCAGATAAATTCTTCAAAATGTACAAGATAGAGAGTGAAAAAAGGAAACAAAGTTCAATTATGGCATGTAATCATATTCCTAGGCCAATAACTTACAGCCCAATCTTTACTCCATTGTTGCCAGCAAATACCAAGGTTCCAGCTCTAATTCACATAAGCCATTAGTGGAATGATAGCTTAAATGAAGAGCATTTTACAAAGAAGGTTCAGAGATAATTAAGAGAATCTCATCACCTAGTCAATCTAAAAAATGATGAGCTCTTATATCATTTTGATAAAAAATTGCAAGGTTATTCAAGATTATTCAGGAACAAATGAGCACAAGAAGCAGTGAAGTCAACAAGCAAGACCAATGGTGTCCACCACCTATTGGCCATTACAAGGTCAACATAGATACAGTTGTCCATAAAAAGCAATATATTATAGGATTGGGTGTTGTTATTCAAGATTCATAAGGTTAAATGACAGTAGCAAGAGTTAAAATTGCAAGGTTTCAAGAGAATATAATTGCAGCATAAGCCAAGGCTATTAAAATAAGGATAAAAATGGCAATAGAAGTAAGATTGATAGTTGTGATTATTGAAACAAACTATATTGAAGTGGTTAATCTAGCCAACAACAGAATAGAAAGAAGATCTTTTGGACAATTTTAGATATCCAAAAAAATAAGGCAAGCTTTCAAATTTCAATGAATAATAGTCCAGCATAAAACAAGACTAAGTATGGCAATTTAACCCGGATCTAGACGAACTCGAAAAATCCAGACTAGGTTCAACTCGTACAGGAGTAAATTAAATCTAATATCCAAATTCATTTTTATCAACCTAGAGTGTCGAACATATTAGGGACCGGGTTTGGGTTTTGGTGAACTCACATATCCCTAATTCATTTCAAATTCATTTTTATCAACCCAGAGTATCGAAACCCCGACTTGGATTCTTTTTAAATGAATTTTAGTATATATAAAAAAATTTTAAAAAATCAGCCCAAGTGCCCTAATTCATAGCCGCTGCCAAACTTTTCCTCTTTCTCTTCAGCCCTTCTATTTATCAAATCATAGTCAAGCCAAACATTTTTTCTTTCTTCAACTATTGTCTTCAGCAAATCATCATCGTCACTCATCATCACTTTGATACCTTTGCTGTGTTCATTTGCACCATCGCCAACCATCGTTTGTCCAGTTGTGTCACAGATGTTGGCTGCTGTTTGTCCACCTTCATGATTTTGACCGCCATTTGTCCACCGTATCATCATCATCAGCCACCATTATGTTCTCCCTTTTTCATGACTTAACCCCACAAAGCCCAAACTTGTCATCATCATCGACAAATTTGTTATCATTATTAGGACAACATGATTATGTTTGAAAGTTGAATTTGTATGCTCTGTTATCTTGGAATTTGTTTCTAATTATTTGATTTTGAATTATTTTCCATTATTGTTGATAATAGATTAGAGATCTAAGAAAGAATTCACTGAAAAAGTAGAGAGAAAACTGCATCTCTCTAGATTTAGAATCCGGAAACTTGGATTTTTCTAGATCAAACTCGAACCAAAGTCAGATGAAAAATATTTGGGTTCACACCCGGGTTTGATATTATAAAATTATCATCCAGGTCTAGAATTAAGATGGCTAAGCCCTGACTCAGACCTAGATTTTGCCATCTCTAATCAAGAATCTATTACAAATTTGCTCAATCTCTTACAAAAAGTGCTTTGACAAGTTTTGAATCTATCATATGACTAAAAAATTTTGAGCCGATGTATTGTCCTTTCCTCTTTATTATTAAATGAAAAAATCATTTACTTATTCCCAAAAAAAAAGAATTTAAGGAATGGAAACTCGATTCTCTACCCCATGGAAATTAAGTTTTCATTCTTTAATTCCAAAAATATATCCCAATGGAAATTAAGCTTCTATTCTTTAATTCCAAAAATATATGGACTCACATATTTTACTTTGATACTCACCTAATAAACACTATCAATCATTCTCTTTCCGAGTAATGATTCCCTAATTCGGGAAATAAACACACAATTACAACTTTAATAAATGGAATTTCATCTCTTACAATTTGTTGAATTGACAGCTAATGGATAATATCATTTGCTCTCAGTTTGAATTTAAACCAATACAATAATGCGGATTGAGTTCGAATGAATTTTTACCAATCTAAAAGTCGACGTTTCCTAAAAAAAAAAGAAAAAGAAAAATCAATTATTTGTGATGTAATATATTTTAAATTGTTTTCAAGATTAATCAATCTAGGAGGCAAGCGCTTTGACACATTATCATATATACATATACACACATATAGATGTATATAGAAATTTTTCAATTCAAGATTTTAAAGTGCGAGAAAATTAAAAAAAATTTTAAAATCATACGGTTTTAAAATTTTAATTTTATAATATTTTAAAACCATGCGGTTCATGATTTTAAAATTGTTTAAAATTTTTACGCACTTTAAAATTTTTGTACTAAAAAACTATAAATATATGAATCCCCCTACCTTATATGCATATAAGATACATCCCTTCATATGAACAGTGTGTGTAGTGTATACCCACACATATACTGTTTATATAAAAAAAATATATTTTAAATGCATGTAAGTTAGGGATTGCCTATATATATATATATATATATATATATATACACGCGCGCACACAAACGGGCCTGGTCCGTGTATATATATATATACAGACGCGCGCACACAAACGGGCCTGGTCCAATCCGGTTTAGAACAGCCTCCGGGAGGGAGGCTGGTGGCCTTTGGATTTAAATCCAAAGGCCACCATGTGCAGCCAACGAAAAAAAAAAAGAGAGAATTTGGTGCCGTTGAATTGAAGTCCAACGACCCCAAATTCCTTCCCGGATGCTGATCCAGTCCAGAGTCCCGGATTGGAACGGCACTATATATATCTATCTATTGGCGGCGGTGGGTGTTTTTTGTTAGTTACGGCACCGGCTTGAAAGAAAATGGCAGTTTTGGGGTTTCTTCCGGTGCCGACCACGTACTTTAATATTAACCAAAACCTGCTAATTCATAATCTGACTCGCCATTCTCCTGCTCCAGCTACTCCATTTACAATTAAAAGAAGGGACTTTGATTCTTTATTTTCTCTCAGACAAGGACGTGGACGTGGCGCTTGCTTTCCCTTGGCGTGCCTGCCTCCTTCTCCTCATTCTCTTTCCACTTGCAAGCCCAAAACAAGACTCTTTGTCAGTGGTTGGCTTTCACTCTATTATTTATCCCTTCTTAATTTAAAAAATACATAATACTATTATGTGTATTTCATGTTCTACTTCTTCTTCTTCATGTTATCATTATTATTATTATTATTATTATTATTGCAGGGCTTTCTTTCCGGACCTCTGAAGATAGTTTGCGAAATGCTTTCCAAGGTTTTGGTCAGCTTGTGGAAGGTGAGGACAGTCAACGTTCATTTACTCTTTTTGCCCTTTGTTCTGGTTAGCAGTCATGATAGAGCTTCAAATCTTCAGTTGTACCTGTTTGTAAAAACACAAAATAATGCAAATTAATTATGTCGTTCATGTCATGTTTTTCTTCAACTAATTCTATTACGAGCATATCCCACATCAGTTTGCATTTCTATTCAGCCAATATTGTTATGCCACGTCGGTTTGTAAAAGCCATGGTAAGTTTGTGGCTCTAGCATTACTCATATTTTAGACTGGATGCTTACAAAGTTTGAAGTTGTTTGTTGATAATTATTTTGCCTTTAACGAGACTTAAATCTTTTATCTCTCAGTTAATCTGGTGATGGATAAAATTGCAAATCGACCAAGAGGCTTTGCCTTCCTATGCTATGCTACTGAGGAGGAATCTCGTAGAGCTATTGAAGGAATGCATGGGAAGGTGTGTTGCTGGTATTTTCATTAGTCTTCTAATTTAGTTGCTATCAGATATCAAGAATATTTGCTTTAGATGCCTGCATTCTGTTTCATATTAAAAGTTCTCATGACTGGAGCCCCATGAATGAAACATGTTTTAATTTAACCAGTCTATTCAATCAAAGAGTGCAAAACTATTGTAAAATGGAAGAAATACTTATCAGGAATGAGGTAAAATATTCCTCTAAGAGATATCTCAGGAAATCCATCTCAAGCTCTAATTTCTGTAAAGAAACTGTGTTAGCAGAGGAATAACTAGCAAGGTTTATAATCTGGCAACTTGATCAAAATATGTGTGTGTGTGTGTGTGTGTGGTAGTCACTTTTAACAAGGTTTATTGTAAATTCTTTCCACATTAGTTGCTTGATGATTAACGGACGATGCTGCTTGTTCTTTCAACCCACTAGTTCATCAAGTTATTTGTGAATGAAGTGTTTCAAAAGACCTACTAGTTTATCTAGTTCTTCTGTTGTGCAAGGAAACAGTTTCTAGGCCCAGAATGACGAATGGTTGATGCTTTAGTTGTAAGGCTTTTGGTCATTATTCAACCCCCTCTACTAACACGTTATCTTTTATTACCAGCAATAATGCTTGGCTAATCCTGAAGTTATTAACATTGAGCTACAAATTGAATAGATCAATTTTGAGGTCAAGAAAGTGAACTTGGATGATCAGTGCTTGGATACTCAGCTGCCACATCCGATATTTTTACCTGTTGTAGCAGTACTGATGTTTTTTCTGGAGATGATGTGGAGTAGTTAGAACCTCCTGAACTCTTTATACAGTGCTTTGAGCATATAACACTCTTCTGAAAATAAATGGGAGGCTTACTTATTCCATTTGAGTGTTTGTTTATAGTGTCTATTGTGATGCCACCTTTTGTGATTTGACTGTTAGTTTATAGTTTCTGTTACAACACCATTTCTCTAAAGGGTTTCTGGACACATAGGGCTGTCTCTTGTTAATGATAAAAGGGCAATGCAAGACTGATGCCCGTCAGAATAGGTGCCACTCCTTGCACAAGAAAAAGCACTAACTTTGTACTAACTAGAGCTCTTCCATTGAAATAAGAAATGGTAGCCTGATCATAGACCTTACTATTTCGGCGAAAATCATACTTGTCTCGTGATGTGTTTTAATAATATGCATGCATCCAAATTAGCAAAAACACTCTTCAAGTTAATTCGGATTCCTGGAAATACAGATATAATCTTTCTTGGAGCTTTATTTATTTATTTCAATTCAAGAAATATGCTTTACTTACCAATGATTCACTAGGAAAGTTTGTATTCTCCTGTATTTGCTGTTAATAGCTAATATTACTCCCTTCTCTATGTGCTTTGCATATGAAGGACTGCATTCAGAAATCACAATATCCATGAGCATAAATGAGTTGTTTCCTAATCAGATGGACCAGCTATAGAAATCAAAAGAAATTGAAAGATTTTTATGAATTATACCCTTCAATTATTGTATGGTAGAATAGAGTGATGCTACTTGAATGTGTGGGATCTGGTCAAAAGATTTACCATTAGAAAATCTATTCCAACGTCCAAACAGTATGAATATCTAGGTCTACTTAATTCACCTTCATTTAAGACTAAGAATCTTATTTTTTTTCTTTTTCGTTAGAAATAATGCTACGAAGAAAATCTGAGGAATTATTTTCTAGTCATTCACTTTTTTTCTGCTTCTGAAAATCAAGATAGAGTAACCACATACATAGATTTTGCTTCAAACATGATGAATGGAATCTCTCAAAACAATAAAGATCTCCTATTCTTGCTTTTCTTTTCATTTTTCTTTTTAACAATTTAAATAATATGCAATGGTTTACAGGCTCACACTGTTTCCTTTCAGTTTTTGGATGGCAGAGTAATATTTGTTGAAATTGCAAAATCCAGAGCAGAGCTTCGCCAGGCCTTTAAAAATAACCCAAGGCAAAACTGACTAGCGAGAGATGGCAACATTGTTTTACATATACAGTTGAGACATGAGATGAAGCCACTGGGGCAACAAATTTACAGAGGATCGGTAAGACCTGATGTTAATCACAAGCAATCTGGAATGACTGTAGATGTAGTTTCACAAGCCCTAGAGGTCTGACCTCTGTTATGTGCATGCTTGACAGCAGGAACAATTAGTTGAAGGCTTCAATAAGAGGGAACTGAACCCACAAGGCAACTGATACTAGTTTGGTTTTTGTTTTTTTTTTTTTCTGTAGCTGACTATTACAACTTTCCTCGAATCTTTCATGAGTTGCAGAATATTATCTGAATTCTTGTTACAAGAGGATGAGAATTAGGATTTCTTTTGTCAGTCAATGTCTTATGAACCTAATTAACGGCTAATGCCCAGTGACATTTAAGTAGGTCAGGTTTGTAAACAAGCTTGTTTAGAATTGTTTTTTCCAGAAGCCATCCAGTTTTTCTCTTTAAGATTCCAATTTGGGAATAGAGATATATCCAAATTTGTCAATGTATCTAGTTATAGAGTATCAATCCAATCTCCCCGCACCAACCTTAAAATGGATCTGTTTGGAGGTAAGGAGTGTGGAGTGCTTGGTAAAGCCCAAAAACATAAATAAATAAATAAAATAGAAGTCAGTTTCGACCATCTAAATCTTTATGCTACTAGTTACGACTGTCTTCAGTATATCTAGTAAATACAATACACTCCAACACAGTAATGGTATATCTTGTAAATATAATGAACTCCATACATATATTACAGTCGGGCCAACTGGAGTGAGAGATGGCTGGTTGGTTAATATAGTATAATGCTATTCCATAGAGGCTCATGGTTAATATAGTATAATACAGTGGAATTGCTGTGCCCATGGATTGTACTCAGTTGTACAGTTTTTGGGATGCTGGACATTCTGCATACTGATTAGCCTCCAAAATATCAGTTCTGATATATAAAAAAGTTGACTCCAAGACAGTAGTAAAAGCACTCATAGACTAGTACTATATTTTTTTCTCTTTCTTTTCTGTTTATGATGATTTTGTTGTTGTAAAAATATTTTGAGCTATTTAAGATACTCTTGATAGCAGAGTATTAGGTAGAGAGGAGATAGAATATGAAGGATTGAAGAGAGAGAACAGTTGAGAGGAGGATATTTACTACTAAGTAGCAAGGTCCACTATCTGATGGTGTTTTTTCTTTAAAAAGAATTTGCATTTAAGCACTCATCCTAGCTATTGGAATGGTAGGAATGGTAGTGATCTAGTGGCTGAGATTTTAGGTACTAAATTGTGTCAAGAAAGAAGAGTTGTTGAACCTACCCTTCTATATATACATGGTTAGGCAGAACGGTTGGTTATAGGCAGGCAAACAGAAAATTACCCATTTAATTGAAAATGTCCTTGTACATTTATAAGGCTAACAGAAAAGGATTTAAACATTGTTGAATTTAGGGTTCGATTCTAATTGAGGTGCTTTTAGATGTAGCCAATTACCCACCTCTCAATTAGATGACTCATCAGATAAAAAACGTAAAATTATGACTAAGGATTCAAAGTTGTTTGTAAATTATTGTCTGCAAACTGATGTAACATTGTTATTCAATCTACAAACTGATGTAACATTGTTATTCAATGCATGAGCTTCTCTATTTACTTAATTTATGCAATCAATAATTTTATGCTATATTTACTTTACACAATAGTTGGTATGAATTGTTTGTATCCATAACATCCTTCAATACAACACTACCATCAGCAATGCATCAAAGTGAATACATCGTTCTGTGTTCTCTTTGGATACCTTAAAGCCTTTATGTTGTGAACAATTAGTATTTGAGAATTCATTGGAGATCATATTACAATAGGTGACACATGCTTTTGTTCTAGGTTATTAAAATTTAGAGAATGCTTGTAACTATCCTGCATGTTACTGACATCTATTGTTTACCAATCATTCAGTCACTAATTGACATTGAATTGTTTCACTCCGCCATAATTTGTAGATTAGACTACATCACCTCAATAGGGATGGCAAATTGGTCCATCCAAATTGAATATCCATACATCCAATTCAATTGGATTGGATAATATCCATCCAAAATTTTTATGGATATGGATATTTTTTAAAAATTGGATGGGTATGGATATTTGATGGATATCCAAAATCCAATTAATATCCAATTTAAAATTAAAAAAATTAAAATCGTAAAACAAAATTGAAAAAAACAAAAACAAATCGTATTGCCCTAAGATTATCACATCGCTTGCCGGCCGATGCTTCCATCATTTTAGACCTACGACTTCGTTCAACCCAGGCTTGATAAACCCTAAGATTATCAAATTGTATTGCATCTGGATCTTAATCTTCAAATTCAACCCAGGACTTCGTTCCCCGACTTCGACGCCGCTGTCCGTCCGTCTGTTCCAGCCGTAATTGTAGCTTCTAGCTGTTCTTGAGCGCTTTTCTGCCTCGTTCCAGCTGCCGTCGTCTCTGTCGTCGCTGCTGCCGCCGTCGTCCGTCCGTCGGTTCGTTGTCTCCTGCGCAAGGTAAGTTTTGATTCTGGAACTTTTACTAATCTATAAAACTTTGAAGTAAGTTTCAATCCATTTTATATTTGTTAGGCATGGCACGAATGCTAAATTTTTCGAGGATAATCAAAACTAGCTAGCTCGTTTGTAACCCTTCCTTTTACTCATACACAAGACACATCAATGGTTTTGCTGCAAAATTAAATGATGCTGTAGCAGCTGAGATAGCAAGTAAGAAACTGAAACAGGGCTTCTCTGTATACGTTCTTTGCTTTTTTCGGGTCTTTCTTGATGAGTAACTGGGTTGGGTTCTTTGTGTAATGAAAACATTGACACTGGTGAAAGTATCATAATATTTCTGCATTTATGTTCATTTGGCTCATTGTGCATTTAATATTATGTGTGTTTTGCTTTAATTTATAGATTAATGATGATGATCTAGTTGGAGATTAATGATGTGTAGAAGATTGGAGATTAATGATGCGTTAGAAGAATAAACTTTTTGTATTTAATTTAAAATTAATTTGTAATTTCATATTATATTTTTTTTTAATTCATAGTTTTGATATTTGTTATGTTTATTATTTTTTATTTGATATTAGAAAAATTATGTATTTTTAATTATTTTTAATTCATAGAATGAACATATTAAAAAAATTATGTATTTTTAATTATTTTATATTATTATTATTATTATTATTTATATAATAAAAATTAAATATTCATGGATATCCATATCTATATGGATAAAATCCATATCCATGTCCAATATTAAATACTGGATATGAATATGGATATATCCATCATGGATAATTATGGATTTGTATTTGGATGGATATTATCCATCCATAATTGGATATTTGCCATCCCTGCACCTCAATCCAAACATATCCTTTAAAAAATAAAATAAAATAAAATCAAGTTTTCATTATGATCTTTATTCAAGTCCTTGTCTTTCATTTAGAACTCCTTAATGTATTATAGCTATTATTAATTCCTTTTGCAAACTTAAAGTTCTCAGTTATACTCTAAGGGTGCGTTGGGCACACTGTATTATCTTATGTTGTATTATATTATTTTAATGCAGATCTATTGTATTATGTTGTATTATATTAGCATTATATTATAACAATGTTGTATAATATTTGGTGCTATATTGTACTGTATTAAATTTTGTGATTAATTTAAATTATTATATTTAGAAAATAATATTTATTAGTACTTAGAAAAATATTAAATATAAAAGTCTTAAATCTTATAAATTTAAAATTTTTAATAAAAATGTTTAAAAATATCATAATTTTTCATAAAGATCAAAGCTTAGATTTGATCCTTAGATTTTTGGAATGTAACATTTATTTTGTAGTATATTCCAAAATATATAACTTGTGAAATAAAGAACGAAACAAATAATTTAATCAAATAATCTCTAAATAATATAACAATATAAATAAATGGTTAAAATCTACAAGATTAGTTCAAAAATCATATTGGGATGATAGAATAAAAGTTTATATATGCTAAAAGATAATTACAAAATAATAAAGTAATTAATTGTTGTAACATATTCACCAAGAAAATGAATTGTGCTAAATTATCCAGTAATTATTTATATTATTAATTTTCAATTATTATTCAAATTTATTCATATCTAAATATTTATTATTAGTTATATTAAATTATTCCAAAATAACTAATTTAATTATCGTAATATAATTAAATAATGTAATATTATATTATTTAAGTATTTATTATTAGTTATATTAACTTATGAAAGATTAATCAATTTTATATATTATAATATGATTAAATAATAAATAATACATTATTTAATTATATTTTTAATATAATAAAAATTAAAATATAATATAATATTATTTATTGAATAATAAATTATTAATTTATTAATTTATATTAATAATTGTATTGTAAAAATAAAATATTATATTATATTATATTATATTCAAAAATTATATTTATTCATTATTTACTAAACCCAACTAAATATTGGATTTAGATAAGGGTCCAGCTACGTTGCCTCAAAGGTTTGGTGCCTCATTTTTTGTCTTTTTTAAATTCACTGTTGGATGCAACGAAAGACTTGCATAATGGCTTAGATGTGATTTTAGGTTATTAACAGTAAAGGCCCCTCTTGCTCATACAAAATAAAAAAAAAATCAAAAGTTTTATAATTATGACATAAAAGTCCATATATATATATATATATATTGAACTAGATTTCTAATTAAATGACTTATTCTTACATGTATTAATATCTATTTAAATTAATAAATTTACTTATTAATTAACAAATTAACTAGTTTATTACATAGTTACATAATTAATGATAAGTATAAAAATGATTTTTTTTAATTTAACATAACGGCAATCGGTTTCCTCTCACCCATGTGACTAAGGTTCAAACCCCATAATCTTTTTTATTCCAACACAAGAGATTTTACTATCTCAAGTAAATATGATGTACAAAATATGAAAATAATTTTAATTTGATATTCTATGTAGTTAATTTTTTATTTGGTAACATAAGATTTATTTAACATATTATCAATTATTTAATTATGTAGTAAAAATATGTTAATTTACTAATAATAATAAAGTGTTAGTTTATGAATTTGTAAAATAATTTTCGTTTGTTTGAACAATGAGTTTGTATTTTTAGTTGAGTTTTTGTCCTTAAATAAAAAGAATAAATTTAATTGCACACTTAAATAAATTAATATTTGTTACTCCACCCCAACAATTTAAATAGTTATTAGCACACGTCTATATGGTTGAGATCTTTCATTAACTTAACTAGATGTGATTTTAGGTTATTAACAGTAAAGGCCCCTCTTGCTCATACAAAATAAAAAAAAATCAAAAGTTTTATAATTATGACATAAAAGTCCATATATATATATATATATTGAACTAGATTTCTAATTAAATGACTTATTCTTACATGTATTAATATCTATTTAAATTAATAAATTTACTTATTAATTAACAAATTAACTAGTTTATTACATAGTTACATAATTAATGATAAGTATAAAAATGATTTTTTTTAATTTAACATAACGGCAACCGGTTTCCTCTCACCCATGTGACTAAGGTTCAAACCCCATAATCTTTTTTATTCCAACACAAGAGATTTTACTATCTCACGTAAATATGATGTACAAAATATGAAAATAATTTTAATTTGATATTCTATGTAGTTAATTTTTTATTTGGTAACATAAGATTTATTTAACATATTATCAATTATTTAATTATGTAGTAAAAATATGTTAATTTACTAATAATAATAAAGTGTTAGTTTATGAATTTGTAAAATAATTTTCGTTTGTTTGAACAATGAGTTTGTATTTTTGGTTGAGTTTTTGTCCTTAAATAAAAAGAATAAATTTAATTGCACACTTAAATAAATTAATATTTGTTACTCCACCCCAACAATTTAAATAGTTATTAGCACACGTCTATATGGTTGAGATCTTTCATTAACTTAACTAAGAGAAGGGTAAAAAAAATTCTAAACAATTACTCTATTTGAAAATAATTTAAATATTTCCTTAGTTTTCTTTTAATTAAAATAATTTAAATAATTCAAAAAAAATTTAAATGCCTTTATGATAACAGTAAATTTTTAATATTATTAATGGAAATGGAGATTGAATCCACATTTTAAAATTTTTAATTAAAATAAAAATAAAAGATTGGAAATGGAGATTGAATCCACATTTTAACCATTGAAGAAAAAAAGGGTCCTATCCAAAATTTAAACATTATTAATGATTCATATTTAAATTATTTAGTAGTACCTCAAATGACTGGGTGTGGGTTCAATAATCTCAATCACTTTCACCTTTATTGGCCATGTGAAATAGGGGTGTTCAGAATCCAATTCGATCTGCCTAATCAGTCTAATATGTGGAAATCTTATTTGCAAAAATTAGATTCATGAATTGGTGGATTAAATTGGATTGAAAATTTAGTAATCCACAATCGGTGGATAGGATATAGATTTACTTCTGTAAATCCGCAAAAAATTGAGAATCCACAAAAAAAAAGTATTTATTTAATTAAAAAATAAAAATTGTAAATATGGCATTAGTACTTACTAGTAAATAAATAAGTTAAAATATAGTTACATTAACACTATATTATATCTTATCCGATAATAATATAAAATAAAAAAATAATTAAATACACAAATATATCTTTCTAAATAATTAATTTCTGTGTACTGATCTAAACGAATGAGATTTTTTTCGTTTTGGTGTATTATATTTTGAAACTTTAAATATATTTTCTAGCTTTATTTAAATAATTTATTTATTTAAATCTTATTTAATTTTAAATTTGATCGGTAGTAAAATTATTTTTATATTAATTTTTTTTATTTAGTTAGTTTGTGGGTTGGACAGAATTAAATTTTTTTTATTCACAAATCAATCCATAAAATGGTGGATTAGATATGGATTAAGTCAAATTTACATCCGATCCGCAGATGTATAAATTGAATTTAAATTGAATTTTACTAATTTATAGATTCTATTAAATTAAAAATTTATAATCCTTAAAATTATGAATCAAATATAAATTAATATCTCATCTATAAAATTCGATCTGTGAACACCCTTACACCCGTAAATTGTGAAAGTGCAAAGAATTGTATGGTTTTTGTCCAGTGATGCACTCACTGACAATCTGTTCCAAAATTCGAACCGAATCCAGCTAAAAACGAAATCCCATATTCTGTTTAAAGCACCGTACTTGGACGTCAACACCAATCAATCTATTGCATTTTCAAAATAAAAATATTAAAAGAAGCTTAAAAGCCATCATGTAAATTGCGATCTGCCTTCTTAATTAAATAAAGATGTTTCCAGTAGTAAACAGTAAACTTTCCCTAATATGCATTAAATAAATAATAAAACATCATTCACCAATCACGAGAATCTCAACATGCACAAATCCTTAACTTAAAAAAAATGACGTACATTGATTTGCTTGAGATTTATATAAACTAATTGAGATTTTATCAATTTTCCCTTTGTCCAAATTAATTTATTTCATTATTCGGGTTTAGCAACGTAACAACCGTGATATCATACCATCTTTTGTCTTTTGTGGCAGCACTATTGTAAATTTTCATAAAACTCCTTCTACTCATTTTTTCTAAACTTTGCTTTTAAGTATTAAGCTAATTTCTATCTACATCCATAAGCACATTCCAATTAGCACCTTCTACTATTTATTATTATTTTTATTCTATGTTGCACCTGTATCACAATACCCCTTCTTTATTATTTTGAGATTGAGTAATTGTCATATTTAATTTAGAACCTTAAACTCTTTTTAAAAAAAATTTAAGATTTTTTTTAAATCTACTATCAAATTTCATTTGACACTTTACACTATTTTAATTACAATTTTTTTAATAAATATTATATATAGTAATTTTTACTTGCATGTATAACAAATTATGTAAACCCAATAGGTCTATTATAAAAAATATTATAATTTTTCTTACTCTAATTTTTATCATATTATTTATTTCAAATATTTTTATCTTATGAGTTCATTTAGTTCGACATTATTTGTTGTATTAGACTGTATTATATTAATTTTTTTATCACACTAGATTATTAAACTATAATCAAGGCTGAATCACAAAGAAGTTAGAGGACGAAGTTAGAGGACTTTGTACAAAAATGAAGTCGCCATAGCCACCTCGCATAAAGATGCGTTTGAAATTAAAGTGTTGTAGACAATTGTTGTGAAAAAACAAATGTAATTATGATAAAATTTAATAATATATAATAAATATAAATTTTAAATAATAATTTTAATAAAATTATTAAAAATATAATAAATATTTTATTATATAAATAAAAAATTATATTAACATAACTTACAAACTACAATAATTAGTATTTACCAAACACTTTAATACTAAAACTTTTAAACTACAACTTCCCAACTTTAATTCCAATCGCACCCTAAATCTGAAACTAAAGTGAGTCGCAAAACAGACATACAACATTTGAAGTAAGCTATAACTGTTAAACAACATCGACGGCCAAATGGAAAAATCATACAAGGGTCTAAAATGCTGAATTAAGCCTGAAGAAGCGACCGTACGACTTCCGCTCTATCATTTCCTGTCACTCGAATTATGGAGCCATACACAAATGTACTGCATAAATTATCCCCTAGTTAGCTCCTCAACTTTTCCACTACCACTGTGTTTGTTGTGATATATGGGGCAGATTAAAGGGAGCATGGAATTGAACTTGACAATATAATCCAATCCCAATCATAATTATTAGCTAGAATTTGCATAATCAGTATCATCCCCTGAAGCGTCATTGACTGTTTTGTGCTACCTAAATCAGCTGGTTGTCTTACCAGTCAATTAGGGGAGTCGTAAGGTGCTATGAGCATACACGAGCTCTTTGCCTCTCCCGCTCTTCTGACACAATTATAGATGATCTTATTTCACTCTCTGCTAAACATCTTTTGTATGGCACAAACCCTCTCATACAATTGCTGGGGCTGGCTTGTGACAAAGGACAAACTTGTGGACATTGAGAATCAACAGCCACATCAGAACTTTTCTCCCAATTTTCCAATTCACTGACAGAACCAGCACTTGAACCAGAACAAGACCTTTCATTCAGAATTTCCTTGTCTTTCACACTAAACTCTAGAGGTGTTGCAGCTTGGTTCTCACCAATTGGCATAAGGTGAAAATATGGTCCACCTCGATACAAAGAATACCACGGCAGGTAAATATTGGGGCTTGCTTCTGCAACATTGGTCCTCTTTTTTTGAAGCTCCATATTTTGAAAAACAGGACCTATATGTGTGGATGGATTACAATTGCTAGAAACCATCCCAAGTAATAAATGTGTATCCAAATGCTTTGATGGGGCTGACTGGACAAAATTTTCTTTATCAACATCAAGATTCTCTTGACTACTCTTTGATATTGGTGACTTGTAACTATCAGCACCCAGTGAATATGGTTTCCAAGAATCTGTCACCAAAACTGTCCTTCCAAAAAGTTTAATGCTTGTGCAACTTGGTGCCGCTGCTGCATCTCCTTTAGGATATACAGAGTCCTTGGACTGAGATTCAATTTTGTCGATAACATCATCAACAATATAGAGTCAAAGTCTGAACCATAATGAAATATAGAATAATAGATGAAATAAACTAAGGTTACAAGAAGAGATAGTCTTACCACGGACGCTAATTCCTCAACATTTGAACTGGCTGATAAATGGGCAGGTACTGTAGAAATTTTCTCTTCTTTGGGAAATGAGATGGATGTAACATATTCGTTCTCTTTTTCAATAGGTAATAAGTTGACAGAATGCATCTCAGTGGTACAGGAAGTTGGTGATGAACATCCATTTTGTTGATCTGAGGCTGCACAGCCCAATGTATCGGAATTAAATGAAGATAGAACTGAGGTTGGTGATTGCCTATCCTTATCTGAAACCAATGCATTTGAGGATGTAAAATTTTCTTGTTGATTTGAGACAAATGTTGCTTTGAGTGAATCAACGGATTTGCGGGGATATGGATGTACAGGTTTCCTCTTAGGCCGTGGCGGAGGAATCTCAATTGGCATGATGGAGCTCTCAGAGCTACCATTTGACTCTCGGACCACCTAACATCAATAAGAGAAAATCTGTTGATGCAAGATAATAAGCAACTACAATAAACCCCGCTAAGAACATTTGTACTATAAGAGTCTGTAAACTGATCTAAACAAAACACAAAATTAATGACTTGATTTAGAGCATTCGACCTTAGAGAAAAACTTTTGAGCATGGCTTCGGATTTGAACAGCAGTTTTGGTGCCTACATGTTCTGCATAGAAGTAATAGTAACTTCGTCTGATTCGACTACATACTGTCAACATGATTCAAGAATTCATTCATCCACATTCAGCTTACCTTCTATCTGCCGCCATCCTCGACCATACATCTTTAAAGCATCAAGGAACCTCTGATGCTCTTCTTCAGTCCATTTTTCTCTTTGTTTCGTAATAGTGTAAGGTTTTCTCACCTGTTTAAAAAGATTGAATCAATAAAAAATTTTCTTGCTAAAAAATTTTCCTTGCTATTACATTAATTATCTTAGAAAAACTTAACAGATAGTGATAAAATTTTGGGGAAAAAAAATTTCGAACCTTGGGCAAGGAGTCATTCTCAAATGAATGCAAGCTATTTGACATCGCCACCTTCAAATCAGATCACAAATTTCCTCATAAATTAATTTTAACCGCAAACAAAATAAATAAATAACTGCTTTTAATTTCTAATTCCAACAGCATCAACACTAATCTAAACTAAATGGACCATATCTCTCTTCAATAAAAATGTATCAGAACAAAATTTCAACAGTATAAATAACAGAGTTCCGGTACAATAATGAATATAAATATGAAAAGCAATAATTATTAACTCTATAAAAGTAACTTACTTGAAATATATAATAGCATTAATTATAATCATTTCTTCTTCATTTTCATTGGCTAATCTCAATAAAGATCTTAAATTTAAAACAAGAACAAACTCTTATTTATGAGTAAAAACTAAGAATAATATAACAGAAAAATCATAAACAGTATAGACAGCTAATCTGTGGTTGCGCTGTGTTTCTTGAAATATCTCTTGAGCTGAAAAAAAACTAAGTAAAATCTAGTAAGCGGACCAGAAACTCACCAGCAAAAAGAAAAATCTGACAAAAACAGGAAACAAATTGAAAGCCGAATTTGTCTTTCTTTCACTTTAATTTTGTTTGCTGCGCCGGAGCTAAAAACTTAGAACAGATTCGCTAACTTTGTTGTACAAGTGGAGTTTATTGGACGGAAGCAATGAAACAAAAAAAAAAAAAAAGAATCAACAAGGCATAAGAATGAGAATGAGAATGAGAATGAGAATGAGAATTGAAGAAACAAGGAGGACGAAAATTAATTGGGTGTTAAAAAGAGTGTAACGGAGTTTGGGGGGGGGGGGGGCCACTGCCACGTCGGATTTGAATAATTTATTTAATTCAAAAATGGTTTCCATGGAAAATTCGAGAACAGACTTGGAATCTCGTGGCTCAAAATCAACGGGGAGCCTTGACACGCGGCGATTTCTTGTGATGTGGTTTGTTTTTATTTTTCGTTTCAGATAAGATATTGAAATTGGTAATGGATTGATGGATAGATAAATGAACATGCTTTGCTGGGGCCTTCCATTTTACTGTCAAATTAGATATTTCGTCTGCCCTTTGTTTCCTACTCGCGCGAGTACTAAACTTTAGTTGTACTTGAATAATGTATGGTTCTCAAATTAATTCAATAATTTCACCTATTCTTTTCGAAAAAAATCATTAAAAAAAAATTTTAAGTAAAGGGTGGGTTAAACCCAAATAATTTTTTTTTTTTCCCTCAAGGTTCGAACGTGGACGCTCAACTGCTATAAACTTCATGCTGTTACCATAACCCGACCACACCCTTTGGAGGCAAATTGCAATTTCACGGTAAAAAAACAAATGTTAAAAGTAAGTTATTTTCTTTTCATTTTCATACATATTTTACATTATATATTGATAAATAAAATAGGAAAATCAATACTTGATTTTATTTGTTGAGCTCGCAAAACGCAAAATCATAGTTTAGATTACATTCTCTTTTTTTTTTCATGGAAGTTCAATTTACATTTAAATTTACAGTAAATTATGAAGTCTTTTTAAACATATGCATTTAGTTAACTATTGAAAATTATTAATCCAAATATTTAAAGAGTAGCCTTAGAAAATTGAACGAGTAATTTCCATGTATTTTTATTTTACTAACCACTTGAATTTAAATGTTGAGTAAGGTTTGGGATTTAAAAATTAATTTGGATTTACCTACCTCTCTACTTTTTTGAACAACCAAATAAAAAAAATAATAATAATTGAAGTGTAATTTTAAAATCTTAATATTTGAATTTTAAGATTACTTTTTTGAACAACCAAATAAAAATAATAATAATAATTGAAGTGTAATTTTAAAATTTTAATTTATATAACTTTCACAACAAAATAGTTAATAATGTTTTATATCATGGATAAATTTAATAATTATTGATAATTATAAATAAATTTTATTTTTTATATTTATTGTCCCTAACATTATTGATAACTGAAAAAAGGAATTTAAGTTTATTTTAAGGTATATTTTAATGCAAGCAAAAATGAATTGCATTATCGGATTGTATATGCGTACTGTCATTAGTGGGAGAACCACTTATTGCCACATTTGGTGCTACGAACTGATGAATTGTTTTTGTCCCAAAGTCAAAATTTACACAATTATTATTGTCGTCAGAAATGTGGAATTCATTTCTCTATATGCAGCTGCGAGTGGACCTAATTAAAGCAAAAATTAAAGAAAATATCTTTGACCTCTAAAAAAATGCGATTTTTTTTTGTTTACAAAAACAAAAAACAAAAACAGGGAGAGACAAAGACGGGTGGCCAAGTGGATATTGTAGTCTTTAAGAGACTTGTGATTAGATGAGCTGGACCCCACGAGATTGCCATTAAGCCTTTTTGCCACCTCAGCTTCTTTTCCGTAAAAGCCTCGCGTAAGCGTAACTCATAACTCACCCGTAAACCCATCTAATCCTACGGCTCGTAACCCTAGGGGTATGTTAGCTGGATCCGTTGTTATAATCACCAACTCTTAAATCTACAACAACAAATTATATGGGGTTAGACGGTTAGTGACTTCGGGTCATTGTATATTATCAGTTATGATGTAAACTGATAAAAAATCACATATATTTGGTATTTTGTAATTTGTCAAATCGACACAATACTACTATTTTTATTTTATTTTTTAATTTTATTAAGACCCAAATAAATGAAACTTATTTATTTATTGTATTAAAAATCTCATATTTTTTAATCGTGTCACCCATTTAAAATATTTTCATTTAAACAATATGCATAATTTTATACTATTACTTAGGCGCTGTTTGTTTTATATTTCTACTTCAGTTAATTTAGTCTAAATATAATTAAATAATTTTAAAAATTTTAAAAATACAACATGGTTCTTTGGGATAAAGAAGAATTAACAAAATATAATTAATCGTGACATAAATTTTTTTGTATAGTGATTTTAAACTTAAATTAGATAAAAATAATACATACAAATGGTACGAATAATATTAAAAATTTGTCATCAGTGTATTGTAGGTACCATAAAATGAACCAGCTATACTACATTACATGTTATCAATGGAAAACATTACAGAATTTAGAATTTCGGAGCATGCTAACAAGCAATGACGTGAATCACTTAAAGACCATTACATAATGAATAAACAAAATAAAGAGATTAGATTAGCGATTAGAAATGAATTGATGAGATTTTGGGCCAAACTTCGAGTATAGGTCTACAAATAGTAGCTCAAGAGGGATCTTTTATTTTATCTACAAATAGTTGCTCAAGGAGGGATCTTTTTATTTTCTCATTTTATTTTAAAAAAATTAAATAAAAACCCGCCAAATTACCAAACAACATAGTCTTGATGTTAAGTTTGCTAATGCTAAATAAACATATTTCGAAAAAAATTTAATTTTAGGTTCACAAAAAAATATAATCATCTGAAGGGTCCAGTTATAGTACTATAATAGTATAATATTATAATTGGATCCGGTCATTAAATCAAGTTATGAAAACCCGCTAAATTACCAAACAACATGCTCTTGATGCTAAGTTTGAATAAATAAACCTATCTCAGAAAAAATCTAATTTTAAGTTCACGAAAAAATATAATCATTTGAAGGGTCCAATTATGGTACTATAATGATACCATATTACAGTTAAATCCTGCCATTAAATCAAGTTATAAAAATTATTTTAAGCTAAATCTAATAATTAAATTCAACTGTAATATAGTACCACTATAGTACCATAATTTTGCCCCGTCTAAATTCCCGTTTATTTCTGCATTAAGGGTCCTCATTATCAACTTCACGTACTTTTTAGTTTTTATTTTTTAATTCAATTTGATGTTCTGAATAGGAATGAATGTGTCTAATCAATATGTACCCAAAAATCTCTCGTTAGATGGCTTTGTTTGTCAACACTCATGAGTCATCAGCCGTCAGACAGTGATGTCCATAGATGGACGGCCACAATACAAGCCGAAATGGTACAATGTACCACAGAGGAACGAATGAAACGATAAACCAGAGGTAAAAGCGGAGCCCGAATGATGATGTGATGGCTTTGGGCCACAAAAAAGGAAAAGTGTAGCGAATATAAATTACAGAAAAATTAAGAGCCACAAATTGGGATTGAACTCAACTCAAAGCCTATTCAATGCCACGTGCCCCTGTTTATAGAACTTTCAAGTAAAATAAAATAAATAAATAAATATTAAGAAAATTGAAAAATGAGAGGCGTATCTTTTTCCCTGAGATATGCCCTTTTGAAGCTGGCCTTCGTTATCTTCTTCCTTATTTATCTCTTTTTTCATTATTTTAATAATTCATAATTAATATGCTAGTTGTAACAACAGGTGCCTGCCTGACTCCGCTTAAAATCTCGTGTACCAGATCACATGTGATTCTGTAAAAGGCTAACATGGCAATGGCTGTGATGTTTGCGCCACGATTTTGATTCGTCCAGATAGGAAGTGATTCTGCCAAAGTGATTCTGGGCCTCTAATCAGATTGACTCCTACTTATGATACCTAAATTATGGCTTATCTGAACCAATTTTCACATGCCATGTTAGTTCCTACAATTCCCAAGTGCCTGATCGGATCCTGGTGGAAACCCCTTTTTTTTTCCTTATTAAATTATCAGTTCAAAAGTGCATTTTTATTTGTTCAACTTGTACCGACTAGCAAGTGATTAAGAATTACGTAGAAAATTACTAATTCGCCTTTAGTTCAATGAAAGAATTTTCACACTTATAATAATGAAAGTAAAAATTTGAGCCTTCATTAATAGATATTCTTAATTTCAGTTCTCTCGAATATATGAATTTTGTAGAAAGTTATTTTTTTTAAAAAATAGTTGTTTAGTTTAAAAAATCTGCACAGCATTTCAAAGGGAAAAGTTTGTACTTACTTACCAAATAATATAATCAGAGCACATACGTATAAACACACAAACAAACAAAAAGTTTATTAATTTAAAAACTCTTTATATCTTCAAATATTTAAAAAACAAAATATAGGCCATCACAACAAGATTATAGTAGCCGTAGCCGCACCCCTCAACTTAAGTGTCGTCAAATTAAAAAAATAAAATAAAATACAATAATATCTGGTTCACTTTCACTTATATAAACTTTAGAAAATTGAGTTACTGAGATGTTGAAATAATCACTAGCCTTTTATTTATTTTTAATTATCCAAAACCAAAAGCTATACTCCATAGCAAAAAAAAAAACACAAAATATTTGACAAATAGTTTTGAAATTAATAAGAGTTCTTTATTGTTTGTAAAGAAATCAGTACCACATAGATACTCAAGTTTTGTTTGATTTTATGGTGTTGTGATTTTTAAGCCATAGCTGTTATGAAATAAAAATTTCAATTGTGAAATAAAATTAATTACACTTTACTAATATGACTTTTAGACAGTAAATTTAGAAAAACATTACAATTTTTTCATCAAATAATTTTAGAATAATGTCACCTCAGTCGGCAATTGAAACATTTTCCATAAACTACAATACCAAATGGTCTGTTAAATAGATTAGATTAGAATAAGGGTAGGTCCATTTGAATCCATAATTTTTCTCTCTACGTCTATATACTTAATAAACCCATCATTTAGATTTTAAAAGTGTAATTTTACTATGCACGGTTCAAAACCCCAAAAATAACCCTTCTTTCATTTGAAATCTAATTACTTGTCAGTTCGTGAATTTTTTCTTTGCTCCTCACTCATCCTTGTTGGATAACAACGAATTAGAGAGAGTAATAAAGGATTAACTACAGATTGTAACATATATATGTTTATTAACTATAGTGATGGTCAAATTAATGAAAATTTAAGATTTAATCGTAATTGAATAAACTGAGAATTGTAAAGCCAACAAACTTGGTGACATATGCATATGGATGGGTTTACGAAGAAATTCCCTTTTAGCTAGTTTCATCATCTACGCGCGAACTTTGAAAAATCATCACAATTAATTGAGTTGCAATCAACTTGTGGAGTTATACATAACGATGATTGTGTGCATTTGATATGTTTAATTTGCAGTTAGCAAGTGAGCTAGAGTTGAAGAAGAAAGAAGAGAGGAAGTGTTGCCAAAAGCTTAAACTTATTATATCCTTATTCCATTAGCTACACATTACATATATAGTCTCTGAACTAAACACCTAAGCTAAAAGATAGAATAACAGTAGCAGATAATCTGGAAAATAACAAACTGGTGCCGAAAAATCAGCACCCATGATTATTCAACGGAAACCACTAAGGTCTAACAAACTTGCCCAAGTCTTGATGATGACCAAATCTTCCACTCACCCTCTCCCGCTTAAAAGTTGAAGACGTGCATGCAATCCCATGCATTTTCATACTTCCCATGCATTTCAATACGTGGTCTTAAGGCATGCATGCAATCCCATGCACACGAGCACATATCATTCCCCTCCACTCACAATATCCTTGTCCTCAAGGATGAAATCAGGGTATGTCTTGGCAAAACGCCAATCAGTTTCCCAGGTGGCATCCTCCACTGGCGCACCAGCCCATTTAACCAATATCTGAGGTTTTGGGCGATAATTACCTTTACGTATCACACGCCGATCCAAGATAGCCTCAGGCTGTGGAAGAAGTGTTGAAGTTTCTGACACTGGAGGAAGTCGTGGAGAAGCAAGTGGTACTGATCCCAAATGCTTACGTAGTAAACTAACATGAAAAAAATTATGGATTTGAGAACCAAGCGAAACAGCTAACTTATAAGCAACCGAGCCCACCTTTTCAATGATTTGATACGGACCAAAATAACGTGCGGCAAGCTTCATGGAGCCACGAAAGACCACTGATGTCTGTCAATACGGCTGTAACTTTAAATACACATAATCCCCCACTTGGAAATTTACTTCTCGTCGATCCTGGTCTGCTTGAGATTTCATATGGTCCAAAGCCCGGAAAAGATTCTGCCGTAACTCACGCAAAATAGAATCCCTGTCTCGCAGGTATTCATCCACTGCTTGGACCCGTGAAATACCGGGTACATATGCTAATAAGCTCGGGGGCGGAATGCCATAGACAGCTTCAAAGGGCGATAGTTTGGTGGAAGAATGAGTGGCTGTATTATAGCTGAACTCAGCCCTGGGAATCCATTCCAGCCACTCGCGTGACTGATCACCTGCAAAACAGCGTAGATACTGTTCCAAGGTGCGATTGACCACCTCGGTTTGGCCGTCAGATTGTGGGTGATAACTAGAACTCATGCATAACTTGGTCCCTTGTAGTTGAAACAGAGTACGCCAAAACAAACTGATAAATACCTTATCTCGGTCACTAACAATCGAAGTGGGAATAGCGTGTAGGCGAACCACATTGCTGACAAATGCCTTGGCTACAATTACAGCAGTAAAAGGGTGCTTTAAGGGCACAAAGTGGGCATACTTCGTTAACCGATCCATGACCACCATCATGACAGTATACCCATTAGAAGATGGTAACCCTTCTATGAAATCCATTGAAACGTCAGTCCACATCTGTTTCGGAATTGGTAGCGTCTGTAATAGTCCAGCGGGCCTCATATTGTCCGATTATATCGCTGGCAGATGTCGCAATGTCGCAAGAATTCTTTCACTGTCCGCCTCGTGTTGGGCCATAAAAAACTACGCTTGATGCGGGCAAGAGTTTTATGGTAACCAAAATGCCCACCTACAGGGGATGCATGGCAGTCAGAGATTATCTTAGGAATCAGTGATGAAGTAGAACTCAAGTAGACTCTATCACGTTTGAACCAAACGCCATCTCTCTGTAGCAGCTGGTTAAACTGAGACGAGCTCCTCCGAGATCGGTCTTCATAAAATGTGTCCTGCTGCACCTCCCGTTGAAGAACTGGCCACCAATTTGCATGGGGTAATGAAATTGCTAAAAACTCCATTTGAGATAATGAATCTGCACCCTGATTCTCAGGCCCCTTTTTATATTCAATTTCATAATCATACCCGAGGATCTTAGGTAGCCATCGAGTTTGTGCTAGTGTTAGGGGTGGGCAAATTACCCGACCCGATCCGACCTGACCCGAAATATTTCGGGTTCGGGTCGGATCGGGTTGTAAAGGAAACCCGATCGGGTGAAAATGATGAAACCCGATCGGGTTGTGATTTACCCGATCCGAAACCCGATCGGGTTGTGATATATAAAAAAAAAAACCTAAACCTAAAGCACACACGCCACACACACAAATTACAAAATTTCCTTTCACAAATCACAATACACGATTTCACGGTTTCCTCTCCTCAATCTCATTACACAAAACACATACACAGTCACAGCCAACGGCGTTGGGCCAACGCCAACTCGCCAATGGAGGCCGCCGCACAAGTCACAGCCTCACCCTCAAAAAGCTTCCGATTTGCTGCGCGACTTTGGGCTGGGTTATTCGGGTCGCGGGTTTGGGTTTGATTGGTTGAAACCCGGTTGGACTTAGGGTTTTGTGATGTTTGCAAAATAGAGGGCGGCAGCTGCTTCTCCCCATCTGCAGCAGCATCGTGCCGATGGCCGCAGCGATGATGTCGGCTGTCAAGTTGGTACTGTTCACGGTTGGGTTTGAATTTTCTGCAGGTGCTGTCGTTGCGGTTTCCGGTTGCAGGAGATGGTTTGGCTGCTCCCGATCGTCACACACGAGTTCCCGAGGCCAAGACTAACCGGGATTAGTTGCTGGAAGCGTGTCAGTGGCAGCTCGAAGGTGTGTTGTCCGTGAGCTGGTATCGCTCGATCCGGTGGCAAACGACGGCAGCAATGGCAGATCGAGGTTGGATTGGTCTTCAGATGAGATTAATTGCCATTTAGAACCGTCCGCGGTGTTTGAAATAGAAGCTGCAGCAACCGGTTTGGTAGGGAGTAAATGCCGTGAACTGGATTTTTTTTGGATGGATTTTTTGATGTTTTTAGCTGCCGATTTGTGTCAAGATAGGGGAGGTATGGTCGCAAAGACCTGGAAATGGTGTCAGATGTGTTCAAATTGGTTGAAATTTCTGGTGGTTGAGTAGAGGAAGGAGGCCGTGAGTTTGTTTTGGTTTTTTGGGTTGGGAGTGGTGTTTTTGAGGTCTGCCGGTTTGTTTGATGGCCGCCGGCAGGAGGAGGAGGTTCCAGCATTGGTTGATCATCATCACCAGCCGCTTCATATTATATCCTACCCGAATTCAACCCGACCCGACCCGATCCGAATATAAATCGGATCGGATCGGGTCTGGTTGTAAGTTCGGGTTCCATTCCGATTAATTTTCATCCCACTCGAACAACCCGAAACCCGATCGGGTTGACCAGAACCCGACCCGAACCCGGTTTTGCCCACCCCTAGCTAGTGTTGTGATCCATTGTTCCAACAAATATTTGAGACTTTTTTGGTCAGTTCGAATTGAAAATGGTTTCCTGAGTAAATACGGTCGCCATTTTCAGATTGATTTAACGATAGCAAGCATTTCTTTCTCATATGTAGACAATGCCAAAGCAGAACCTTTTAAGGCCTCACTAAAATAAGCTACTGGTATGTTTTGTTGAGAGAGGATGGCTCCAATTCCGACCCCACTTGCGTCACACTCGATCACAAAGCGTTGGGAAAAATCCGATAGGTGCAAAACAGATGGAGAAGTCAATGCAGTTTTTAATTGATTAAAAGCCACTACTGCATCCTTATTCCAATGGAAGCCATCTTTAGTTAAGAGCCTGGTCAAAGGAGCTGCTATACACCCAAAATTGCGAATAAACTTCCGGTAATATCCAGCCAAACCAAGAAATCCACGGACCCCCTTTGTCGTCGTTGGTGTAGATCAATGACTGTTTGTATTTTAGCAGGATCAACAGCCACACCCTTTTCGGAGATGATATGACCCCAAATACTCAACCTGTAAAACTCCAAATTGACACTTTGACTCTTTGGCAAACAAGCTGTTAGTTGATAAAATTTTTAAAACTTGATGAAGATGCGAGAGGTGATCTTCTCAAGTTCTAGAATACACCAATATGTTGTAAAAAAAAAAACAAGTATGAACCTCCGAAGATATGGACGAAAAAGATCATCCATGAGACTCTAAAAAGTTGGAGGAGCGTTGGTGAGTCCGAATGGCATCACAAGAAACTCATAATGTCCCTCGTGTGTACGAAGGGCTGTCTTTGGAACATCCGCCACCTTCACACGGATTTGGTGGTAACCTGCTCGTAAGTCCAACTTAGAGAAGAATTTGGCGCCGTGGAGTTCATCCAAGAGTTCATCTATGACTGGGATTGGATATTTATCTTTGACTGTGATAGTGTTAAGTGCTCTGTAATCCACGCAAAATCGCCAAGATCCATCCGCCTTCTTAACTAATAGAACTGGAGATGAAAAAGGACTGCTGCTAGGTCGAATCAATCTTGCATGTAGGAGCTCTTTAACCATTTTTTCGATTTCATTTTTTGGTAGTAGGTATATCGATATGGCCTTACACTCACTGGTTTTGTATTTGGCTCTAAGGGAATTTGATGATCATGTGTCTGTTTTGGTGGTAAGCCATAAGGCGGTTGAAATACATTACGAAATTCATTTAGGAGGCATAAGAGGTCAGGTGGATATTCATTCAATTCTTTATTGTTGTTAGCAGGAATAATTTGAAAGAAAAAACCAATGCCCTGTAAATTGAGAAACTCTTTACCAGTGAGAACCGCCATGCCTGCTCGTTCCATTCCTCGGCAGTTATGGATGCCTTCTCCCTTTCTGAAGGTCATTGTCAATTTCTTGTAGTCCGTCTCGATAGGCCCAAGAGTTTCAAGCCATTGAACGCCTAACACCAACTGACATGCTGCAACTGGTAGGATGTAATAATCTGCGGTGATATGATGACCTTGAACTGTGAGAGTGAGTCCCTGGCATTATCCTACACACTCTATCTGTTCTCGGTTTGCAACCATGACCTGAAGCTTCTTGTCACAAACCACTAGTAACCCAAACTTGGAGACAATAGCTTGATCAATGAAATTATGAGTACTCCCACCATCCATTAAAACCGTAACATCCTTAATCTTTAGTTTGCCTTGGACACAAATGGTTTGAGCATGTGTTGTACCTGCAATAGCATGAAAAGAGACTTCTGCTATAACTTCATAATTCTCTGGTACATGTTGAGCCTCTTCATCATTAGTATAGTTAAATTGGGGAGAATATTCTATCATTAGTATAGTTAAAGCATCTCGTACGACATGCTTTATAATGAACTGCATAAAAGAAAAACATTTAATTAGCTTACTAATATGTACAAGAAACTAGAATAAGTTATTTATAAATTTGCTTATTGTAATCAAAACTACAACAGAATATGTATTACAGTTACCAAAGAAAGTTAAATATAGATCCCTTCACAATTCTCTCTGCGGAAGCTACCATCTTCACCCTCTATATTGTTATCAAGCCTTGATACATCTAATGGTCGTAAGCTTGTAATACAATTTTCAGCATAATTATCCAACTCATGAAATCCTCTTGGAGGTGCTCTCAATACAACATACCAACTAGACGAACCATTCTCCTTTGAATAGAACACTTGTTTTGCTTGAGATGCTAAAATAAACGAGTCCCTTGCAAACTAATGTTGTCCTTGATGCAGATTAACCAAAGTAAATCCATCCTCAAATTTGACACCATTTCTAATGTTAGCCCAATTACAGTCAAACAATGGAATTTTCAGAGTATAGTAGTCAAGCAACAAAATATCTTTTATGACACCATAGTACGTAATTGTATCGATGCAACTATTTGTATCTTTTTGAACTAGATTGAAAAACTGTAACTGACTCAATCAAAACACCACTATTCTGTGTAGATTTCTCAACATCCTTTATATGATAACGCTGATCATTGATGGTGTATGCATTATAGCTCACACTTGCCTTCGAGGACCACATGCAAGGCATTTTAATGTCATTGAGATGTCGTTTCTATTTTCTTCCTCAATCTGTTTAGAAATTAAAAAATATCAATTAATGGGAGTTCAAGAAACAAAATAAAATAAAGCATAGATCTCACAATGCTACTATATTGGAACCTTTTGTTCAAACCAACTGGAAAACTCTTCTGAATGTCTCAGCCAAGGTAAACCTTCATTTCTTGAGAGTCTCTTATCCGAATGTTAGGGGTGGGCATTTTACCCGACCCGACCCGACCCGATAAATTTCGGGTTCGGGTCGGATCGGGTTGGGTCAAAAACCCAATCGGATTGAAATGTATAAACCCGATCGGGTTGTGTTCGGTTCGGGTCAAACCTGACCCGACCCGAATACCCGATCGGGTTTCCAAAAAAAAAAAAATTTCTGCCATTTTTTTTTTCTTCTGCCTCTGTATTTGACAATTTGATATTAATTCAACTATTCAAGTATTTGACAAATCATCAAGAAATACAGAACTACAGAAGTTTAACAACAGAAATTGTCATCAAGAAATACAAATCATCGGTTCGGGTTAAGTTTAACAACAGAAATATAGAACTAGTAACAGAACACTTGCAATTTGCAAAGTTGCAATCCCGCACAGCACAACCAGTTTCCACTTGCAATCTTGCAATTTTACAATCATCAAATGACCGAGAGAGGATGATAAAGAAATTAAGAAAGAAACAATCCAATTCAAACAAAGCCACTACTGCACACTTGCACGGCACACACACACTGACAAAGTGACAAGGGAAAGTGGAAACTGGAAACTGGAAACAAAATTGTCATGCTCGCTTTTGTCAATCCTGCACAGCAGCACACAGCCAACACAGCCCCACACACATAGCGACCGAGCCCCACACACACACAACACAGTCACATACGCACAACACAACCACACACAAGTCACGAGCCGCACAGCACACACACACTGCACTCAACAGTCAACAATTTACTCGCAAAGATAAAAACCTAACACACACACACACGCTGCAACAACTTCACAAATCACAATTCACAAACACAAAGTCACAAACAGTACACAAAAATTGAACAAGGCAGCCGCAAACCCCCCCTCTGCAACCAGCCACCAGAAGACGCCATCTGTTGCTGCCGACTGCTCAGCCGCAACCCCCGTCTGCAAACAGCCACCACAAGACCCAATCTGAGCTCACCCCGCTGCCGACTGCTCAGCCGCAAATCACGATCTGTTGCTGCCAAAGTGCCAAGTGAGCCGTGATCTGCTGCTGCCAAGTGAGCCGTACGTCCAGCCGTGAGCCGTGGCCACCGATCTGCTGCGTGAAGGCCGAATCCTCTCCACCCGAACCCGATTTTAAGTTTCCGGTTTTCAAGCTTCAAGCCTCCAACTCCCCAAGGCTTTTTGACTTTGTTTCGGTGTTTCCTAAGTGCTAAGTGGCTGCTAAGTGCTAACCTAAGCCTAAGTGTTCAATTTCATCATTCACTTTCACGGTATATAACTAATTAAGTATATATATTATATACACTATATAATTAATTAATTAAGTATTTCTTTGTTTATTATTTAATTGTTGTAATTAATTAATTATGTATTTAGAAATGTTAGTAATAAAATCAAGGAAATTTTGTTAATTATTGAGCTCATAAGAAATTATTTTTTTCATATATAAAAAGGAATTGTTGATTGGTGATTTGGTGGGTTTTGTTAATTGATAATTGTTAATTGTTAATTGTTAATAATAGTTAATAATTGAAATAATATTAATTGATAATTGTTAATAATAGTAAATAATTGAAATAATATTAATTGATAATTGTTAATAATTGTTAGTAATTGAAATAATATTAATTGATAATTGTTAATAATAGTAAATAATTGAAATAATATTAATTGATAATTGTTAATAATTGTTAGTAATTGAAATAATATTAATTGATAATTGTTAATAATAGTAAATAATTGATTTTTTATGAATAAATTAGCACATTTATTTATGGAGCATGAATGTGCTTTGATATTATAAATGGGTAATTGTTAATAATAGTTAATAATTGAAATAATATTAATTGATAATTGTTAATAATTGTTAGTAATTGAAATAATATTAATTGATAATTGTTAATAATAGTAAATAATTGAAATAATATTAATTGATAATTGTTAATAATTGTTAGTAGTTGAAATAATATTAATTGATAATTGTTAATAATAGTAAATAATTGATTTTTTTATGAATAAATTAGCACATTTATTTATGGAGCATGAATGTGCTTTGATATTATAAATGGGTAATTGTTAATAATAGTTACTAATTGAAATAATATTAATTGATAATTGTTAATAATAGTTAATAATTGAAATAATATTAATTGATAATTGTTAATAATTGTTAATAATTGAAATAAAATTAATTGATAATTGTTCATTATAGTTAATAATTGATTTTTTATGAATAAATTAGCACATTTATTTATGAAGCATGAATGTGCTTTGATATTATAAATGGGTAATTGGATATTATAAATTAATTAATTAATCATGAATTTCTTACTTTTTGTTTATAGAGCATGAACAACTTGAATTGAAATTACTAATTTTTGTTTATGGATTATGTTAATAATATTTATGTGTTTTGATTTTTGAATTAATGATTATTAATTATTATTTTGAATATTCAGATGCTTGGACACTCAAGATCGAATTCGATGAGTGACGATGAAGACCAAAGTGTACAAATGGAAGGAACCCATAAAGGAAAGGAAAAAGCAAAGCGGAAAAGACCGCCAATGAAGAAAAGATCGGCAGTATGGAATCATTTCACTTTACTCGAGGATAATCCAAACAAATGTACTTGCAACTATTGTGGTACGCAATATCAATGTCATTCAAAGCTTGATGGGCTTACAAATATGACAAGGCACATAAAGACGTGTCCAATATACAAGACATTTCGGGCACAACAAAGTGGAAGTCAACAAAATTTGACATCCGAGGGTGGCGAAGAAAATGCAAGTAATTTGGTTTTGGGTAAAGGATGGAGTCAAGACGCGTGTCGAAGGGCAGTAACTAAAATGATTATTATGGGTGAGTTGCCGCTCAGTTTTGTAGACAACAAAGGATTTAGGCATTTCTGCAGTGTAGCTATCCCTCAGTTTGTTATGCCATCTCGAAGAACAATTGGTAGAGATGTTATGGAGTTATTTTTGGAGGAAAAGGCAATGTTGAAGAGTTTGATTTGCAACAACAAGCAGCGGGTGTTTCTTACAACTGATTTATGGACTTCTGTTCAAAACATGAGCTACATGGTGATTACAACTCATTTTATTGATAGTGATTGGTGTTTGAATAGGAGGATTATAAGTTTTAGAGCCATCGAAGATCATAGAGGGAAGTCGATTGGCAAAAAGATTGTGAGTTGCCTACAAGATTGGGGGATAGAGAGATTGTTTGCAATAACTGTTGATAATGCCACTGCAAATGATATTGCTGTTGGTTATGTCACTATGCAGTTGCTTAGTTGGAGGAATGATGATGCACTTGTGTTGGCGGGACAATATATGCATGTGCGTTGTTGTGCACATATTTTGAATTTGATTGTTGTCTCAGGATTGGGAGAGTTGCATGCTAGTGTTACCGCTATTCGAAATGCAGTGAAGTACGTGAGATCCTCTAGTTCGAGACTGCGGACATTTAAACAATGTGCTGAGCATGTGGGTTGTCCAAAAGGAATTGTTGTTTTGGATTGTCCTACCAGGTGGAATTCCACTTATTTGATGTTGATGACTGCACTGAAATTTCAAGCGGCATTTGATACAATGGCAGAAGTGGATAAACCTTATGAGGCATACTTTGCTGAGAAAGAAAATAATGTTAAAAGGGTGGGCCCACCTGGACCGGATGACTGGGAGAGTGCCGAACGAATTGTGAAGTTTCTAAAGGTATTTTATGATGCCACATTATTTTTTTCTGCCTCTTTGAGTGTGACTTCTAATCTTTGTTATGATACTATTGGCTTAATTGAGAGTTCATTGACTGCACTGCAAGAAAGTACTGATCCTTGGGTGTCCTCTATGGCTTATAGTATGAGGGAAAAATTTGACAAGTATTGGGAGTCCACAGGAAAGATAAACAAAATGTTGATTATTGCTTCTATTCTTGATCCACGAGCGAAAATGGATTTTGCTAAACATCTTTTTGAGATCATTTTTGGCAATGATAGTTTCATGGTTGAACAAATGACCAAAGCAGTGAAGGACTTGTTGAATGAGTTTTATGATGCATATAGTGCATTCTCCGGTTGTTCCACACCATCGATGTATGGTGAGAGTGGTATTAGTGGCAGCTATGGAGGTACAAGTTCTTCTCAACGTTTTACAACTGAGGCTAATTTCGTGGATGTTGCTGGTGGTGAATATGATGACGCTTTTCAAGTATCTCGCCCTTTGCTTGGATATGCCAGGAAGGTTTCTGTGCAGAATGAAAGTAGAAGAGTAGTATCTGAGGTGGAAAGGTACTTGAAAGACCCAGTTGAAGATCCCAGTAATCTTAAACTTAATGTTTTGCTTTGGTGGAGAGTGAATAGATCGAGGTATCCAATTCTTGAGAAAATTGCAAGAGATATCCTTGTTGTTCCTGTTTCCACAGTGGCATCTGAGTCTGCCTTTAGCACCGGGCGTCGTATTATTGATGAGTATAGGAGTTCTTTAACTCCGGCTATGGTTGAGACATTGATATGCACTGAAAATTGGCTACAGTCTAAACTTTTTGCCAACCCGGTCTACAACCTCCAAGAAGATATCAAGGAGCAAATGTTTCATATGGAATTACAAGAAGGTAATGTTTTTAATTTTTTATCATACATTAAATACATAATATATTTAAATGCATTATAACTTTATATAGAACATCTACATATTAATTTTTTTTTTTGGATTTTATAGAACTTATAAGATCGCAAGCTTCGACAGTGGAAGCGGTGAGCGCCGACATTGGTGTTATGGATGTTTGAAAGGTAACTTTTAATATATATTATTATTCATAATTTGATATTATAGTACTATTAGTATTTGGTTGTAATTTAAGCTCCTATAATTATAGTTGTTATAGTTTTAAATTTTAAGTCTAATTTGTAATTGTTTTAGTTAGACAAGTTGAAGTTCATAAAATGTTATTATTGTCTAGTATTATTATTAACTTGATTTGGTGATGAATGCCATAAAATAAGCATGATATAATATAAATATATAATCAAGTGTGTATTGAAAAATTTGGTAAGCATATATATTTATTTGTAATTATAAATTTATAATGATAATATGATATAATAGAAATTAGAAAGATTGTAACACCCCTTAATTTAATTAAAGATATGAATTAGATTTATTATTTGTATTTGTATTTGATGTGTAATCTTATGATTTATGAATTTGGTTTATTTGCTCAATTTTTTATATGAATTGAGTTTGTTCATTTGAAACGTGACTTAAAGAAAATATTTATTGTACATTAATATTTTCTCAATCTTTTTCTAGGCAATCGGCACTTGAACATGGAGCAATGGAGGAACCAAGGTGGAGGAACCAAAAAAGCTTATTTAGTTTTAATGTTTGAACTTTGAATTTTGTGATTTATGTTTCTAAACAATTTAATTTTGTGACTTTGTGAGTTTGTGTTTCAAATTTTTAAAGACTAATATTTGGAAATTGTGCCTTGGACTTTGTAAGTTTGTATTAATTTTAACTTTTATTAAGTTTGGAACTTTGGATTTTATTGATTGAGCAAATAATAGTTTTAATTCTACCCTCCAAGTCCAAGCTAATAGGCAAATAATCCTATTATAGCATTTTCACTTTATTCATTCAAATTAATAACATTTTCTTTTCTTTTTTTCAGTTGAAAATTAGTAAAAATGACTACAATTAAGAAAAATGTTTTAAACCTTTCATAAAAACAACAATAATAGGAAAAAAAGAGCTCAAAATTGCATTAACCGAATTTGACCCGAATTGACCCGACCCGAATTGACCCGCCCCGAATTGACCCGACCCGAATTGACCCGAACTTGACCCGAATTGACCCGACCCGAAGTGACCCGAACTGACCCGAATTGACCCGAATTGACCCGACCCGAATTGACCCGAACTGACCCGAATTGACCCGAACTCAATCTTATCCGTTTTAAATCCAACCCGAACCAACCCGAACACAACCCGAATTATGACCCGACCCGAACCGACCCGAACATATTTCGGGTCGGGTCATAATTCGGGTTGTGTTCGGGTTGGTTCTTGTCTAACCCGATTAACCCGAAACCCGATCGGGTTGACCCGAACCCGAACTTGCCCACCCCTACCGAATGTTTTAACTCATCTAAGTGCAAACTAAAAGAAAGGAGATAATTAAAAAAGGTGATTACCGGCTTCTCATCTAAAGAAATTTTAAATTAAAAGACTTACTGTAAATATGGTTCTACTTCAGCTGTATTAAATAACACATATCGATGAGCACTTTCCAATCTCTCATCTGTTAACTCAATTATTGATCCTTTATAGATTGGTCGGCCTTCAAGTATCATATCATGCATGTACTCTTCATTTCTCCTTTGGTGGCAACCCATATCTGCTACTTGCTTTATGCATCTACTAAAATAACTCATGCATTCATCGACAAGATAGCATTTAACAATACAACCCTCTGGTCTTGCACGATTCCTAACATATCCTTTTAACTTCTTCATTTCTCTATAAATACAATCAAACATTATGTCAACAAAAGAGGCTTTTTTACCTAAACTAACACAAAAGAATTATTAATTTATATATATTGACAACCTTTCAAAAGAATACATTCAACGATATTGAACCGGCCCACACAATCTTGCTTCGCGTCCTAAGTGGATTGGCAAATGAACCATTATATCAAAGAATGTGGGAAGAAAAAACCTTTCAAATATGCACACAATTTCAACAATATCCTCCTCAAGTGCCTCAAGTTCCTCTCGGTCAAGGACTCTTTGACACAAATCATTGAAAAATACACATCACCTGAATATTGCATTCCTTGGTCCTTTTGGAAGTAAGCCTTGTAAAGCTACATACAACAACTGTTGCATTAACACATGAAAATCATGAGACTTGAGGCCTGAAATTTTACAATCTTCCATTGAAATACAACTCCCAATGTTTGAACTATAACCATCAGGCAATTTCAAATCTAACAATCTTTTGTAGAAGATTTTTTTTCTACCCTTGAAAATGTATATGGTGCTGGTGGAAGAAAAGTACTCTTTTCACGCACATCTGGATGTAAATCTTTCCTTATTTTTAATTCCTTCAAATCCATACGAGAATGAAGGTCATCCTTTGATTTTCCCTTTATATTGAGCAGAGTCCCAGCTATGCTATCACATACATTCTTCTCTATATGCATCACATCCAAATTATGACGCAACAAAAGATGCTGAAAAATCAAGAACAATAAGAGTATCATGAGGAATTTATTTAGGCATTATCAACATAATTACAGAAAAATTATTCAATAGAATCATACCTGCCAATATGGTAAGTCAAAAAATATTGACTTTTTTTTCCACACCGAGTATTTTTTTATCTTCCTTTTGTTCTTTCTTGAACTTTTTCCCCAATCATTTCTATGTCTTTTACCTCATTTAAAATTTTCGTTCCAGACATTATTCTAGGTCTTTTCTCAAGTTCTTCATGACCATCAAACCACGACTTTTTGAATCGAAGGGAATGGCCAGAAGGAAGCGTTTATGACTCATATATACAGTTTTTTTTACTGTATTTTAACCTTTTTGAGCATGTATTAGTACTACATATAGGACACGCTGCCTTACCTTTTGTGGCACATCCTGCCAAGTTGCCATATGCAGGAAAATCGTTAATTGTCCACATCAAAATTGCTTTCAAGTTGAAAATTGTCCTAGTGAATGCATCATAAACCTCTACACCATTCTCCCATAGCTGTTGTAGATCATCTATTAGCGGTTGTAGATAAATATCTATGTCATTACCAGGTTGTTTAGGCCCTGGAATCAACAATGTCAACATTATAAATTCTTTTCTCATGCACAACCATGGTGGGAGATTAAACCCATTACTGGCCAGCAACTATATGTTGAACTACGCATACCAAAAGGATTAAACCCATCCGCTGCTAGACCTAACCTTAGGTTTCTAGGATCTTTGGAGAACGAAGGCCATTTTTTATCTATTGTCTTCCAAGCTAAGCTATCCACTGGGTGCCGCATTTTATCATCATTACTTTTATGATCATAATGCCATCTCAATTGTTTTGCCATTTTTGGTGACTCAAACATCCTTCTAAACCTTGGTATTATGGGAAAATAAGTCAACACTTTTGCTGGACTTCCTTTATGAATCTTTTTATTTCGACCATTTAACTTCCATCTAGAAGATCCACATTTAGGACACATTTCATTTTTCTCTAAGTCATTTCTAAACAAGCAACAATCATTAACACAAGCATGTATCCTTATACAATCTAGTTGAAATGGTTTCAATAACATTTCAACTGAAAGAGTAGAATTCAGAATAGTATTTAATTCGGGTAACATATCACACAAAATCTTCAAGAGGTTATCAAAACTCTTATTTGAGTATCCGTACATAGTCTTATGCTTATATAAGACAGCCGCTGCAGATAACCTAGTGTACTTTGAGCAACCTGGGTACAATGGAATTTCAGCATCTTCTACAAAATTCATTGGGTAGTTATCTTGCTGCTCATCAACATTTTCATGAATACCTCTATAATGGTCATCTACATCTCTAGACATGCTATATGTATTAGTCATTTCCACATTAGTACCTTTTTTCCCTAACTGTTCCCCATGCCATATCCAAGTAGTGTAAGACATATCCATCCCGTCTTTCAACAAATGCAATACAATTGTTTCACCATTTTGATGACATAGGTTTTGACATTTTTTACATGGACATCTCAGTAAACCTTGGTTTTCTACATTTAATGTTGCATTTTCCACAAACTTTTTTACTCCTTCACGATATTCTTTTGTATTTCTACAAATAAACGTAAAATATCAATTAAAATTAATAACATTATAAGAAAATAGTAAATACATAATTGTTATTTGGCGAGTTGAAAAACCTTTTAAGTTGAACCCAAGTTTTGTCCATCATCTTAAAGTCCTCACTTGACCTGAGACCATGGAGCCATGAAATATATAAAAAAGAAAGGATATTTTTATTATTTTTACACCTAAAAGGAAAAAAATGCAAGTAATAGAAAGCTTAAAGCTTTGTATTATTTTTATTATTCCTTTTGATCTTTTAAAGCACATAACAAGCTTAAAGCTTTGTACATACCTGATGGATTGTTTGAGAAGATGAACCAGCTACTTTTGACCGATTAGGAAAAGGGAAAAAGAGAAAGTTTAGAGCTGCAGAGAGAAAAAGATGAAGGGGGTTTGGAGAAAAAATAATAGAAAGCTTTTGGGCTTTTTCTTGGGATGGGAAGAATGGGCGCCAATATAGAAAAGTTAGCGCCATTTTAGAGATTTTTTAATAATAAATTCTATAACACTTTATAAAAAGTTATAAAGTAACTTTTCAATATTTATTTTATAACTTCTTTACAATCACGCTATCCTAAGTATATATTTATTTAGCATTTTTAAAAAATGTCATAATAAAATTTTATAATATGGGCGCCAATCTAATGAAATTTAGTGCCTAAAAAAGTATTTTTTTAATGATTTTTTTTATTGCTATAGCATTTTATAAATGTTATAATTTTTTTTTTCCAATAGCTTTTACAAAAAATGTCATAAAAACTATTAAGTAACAATTTATTTTATAACTTTTTTTACAAAATGCTATGCTAACTAACGTTTTTATAACTTTTAAAAAATATGTCATAATAGTAATGTTATACATCTAATAAAATTTCAGTTTAATAGCAATTTTTATGAAAAATGCTATAAAATGTATGATTGTGATGACATTTGGTATAAAACGCTATAAATTAGTGCTATAACAAATCATATTTGTTGTAGTGTGGGTTTTTGACATTTGATCATAGAATTCTTTGGCCAGAGTGTGTCAACATATTTAATATGTTGAAAATGATCATTAGAGAAAACCAGTAAGTATTAAGGAACAAGATGTAATTAAATCAATTGGACAATTGAGATATCGATTTAATTAACGATGTGGTACAAAGAATTATGCAGTAAAGAAATCAATGTGGCATGAGTCGAATTATTATTCGAGTATACTATCCTAGATAGCATACAATTATGGAGGTCAATTCCAATTTTTTAGTGGAGTAGATTTGGAATTAAATAATTGGACTAGTTTAATTATAGGCCTAATTATTGCAGCCACTATTGTATGTTCTCAAATAATTCTTGGGTTACCTCATTTAATTAACTGCACCACTACTAGATTAATAAGCAAGATAACTAGTGATTTAGGTTAAAAGCCTAAATATATTATTTAGTGGGAGACTCCATTAATATACTTGAGTGTAAGGGACCTTGTGTTATTTTACAAGGTGAGCGCCTATAACACAAGAATAAGTAACGTGACTTTTGTTTTAATTATCTTTTAACTTAAATCAAATTAGATTTAATAGAATTAAAAATAAATAAATATGGAGCCTAGAATTTCCACTAAAAGGGAGATATAAAAAAGGCTTATTTTCTCTAAAGAAAAAGATAGTAGCTACTTTATACAGATCAAAGAAAAATAATTTTTCTTTCTAATTTTGAGAGAAAATTTTTTCTCTTGCTAGTTGCTTTTAGTGGTGATAAAGACGTGCACACGTCAAGTGCAGATCAAACCTGACTCATAACATGGAAGATTATTTGGTGATGGATCGTGATCTAGGAGCCTAAATCACTTGAACGAAAAAAGCAAAGATTGTTCATCTTCTCAGATTTTCAAGGTACGATTTCTAGATTACGAATTCTTATATATTATATGATATCGATTCTAAAAGTTTTTTTAAAAAACAAACTGGTTTTTCTCCTACATGTATGTATGTATGTATGAAGTTGAATATATGACTAAATCATCCAAAATTTTGTAAAAAAAAAAACATATTTAGAAAATTGGAGTTGCGTAGAAGAAACTAAAAAATTACAAAAGAACGTTTTTTAATTTAAGTATTTCTTAATAGAAAATGGGTTTTAAAAGGAATAAAAAATGTTGCTCGATCCTGAGATTGATAATGAAGTATTTCTTAATAGAAAATGGGTTTTAAAAGGAAACAAAAATGTCCCACTCTAAGCTTTTAGGAAGGTGTAGAAGCCCTCCTGAGATTTGCCCAACACAAGTTTGAGAGGCAAGAGGCCCAATGTGAAAGTCATAGATCCAGAAACACTGTTGAAGGGGAAACATTACATAAACTGTATATTTGAGTAATGATAGAAATTTCAATATTTAAGTTTCAATTAATTATATATTCATTTATTTGATGATAAAATAGAATAATAAAAAATTTTATATTTATCATAAAAAAATAAGTAACATATAATATTTAAATTCGGGTTAAGACTCAAACCATATTTACAAATTTAGAGTTGAGTGGAAGAAGCTGAAAATTTTACAATAATATTCTTAAAATTTAAGTAGTTCTTGATAAAAAAAAAAAAGGGGTTTAAAGAAACTATAAGGATGCTTTACTCCCACCCTAGCCTTTTTGGGAGGTGTAGAAACCCCATCTGAGGTTTAGCCTAGTATAAGTTCGAGAGGTAAGAGCCCTACTGTGTATAGGTTCCAAAACACTGTTGAAGGGAGAACATCACATGAACTATATATTTCATAAGTAACATTAGGAATTTCAATATTTGATTCTTGAAATATTCATTTATTTGATGATAGAATAAAATGATAAGTAATTTTACATTTATCATTAAATAAATAAATGTTACATAATATTAGAACTTAAGTGAAGACTCAAATGGTGAGACCCTAAGCATTATTCATATTTCATTATCAATCAATGACCAGTGTTTTAGGTAAGTGCAAACAATTAAAAACTAATTTCCAATCAATACATATATTAACTAAACGACGCTGAGATGCAATGAATAGCTTATATGAAATGATTTTAACTTTTAAGAACATTCCCTTTTTTTCTTTTTTTCTTTTTTTTAATTTAAGGGGGATACTTCACTATTTAACGAATAAAAATTTTGCATTATGTTATCATTAATCTTAGAAAGCATTTTTGAGCATGTGAAAGGTATTTTTCAAATAATCAATTCCAATAGAAAAAGAATATCATTTATTTAAGTGGTCGGAAAAATTTAAAATTTAAACTAATAACATGGAATCAATGCCTTTTCTGGAGGCATTCTTTTATGGAGGAAGGTTCCCTCTAAGTGGAGTTAATAAAGAGTCGGTTGTGATTAGATCTTAGTTTAATATATCCAAGTCTTACAAAACCACCATTCCATAGTGGTTGCCTTGAAATAGTAGCTTGGGTTCATTACGAGAAGCATAACCATAAATTAGGCCAAGCCTCTAGGCTCAGAGATATCTTAGGCGTTAGCAATTTTTAAAATTTAAAAGAGAATACTGAAAAACGAGGGGAAATAGTAATACTAACTTCTATTCTATTTCATTTACTACTGTAGAAAGATAGAATCTGTCAAACTTTTCCTTGAACTTTCTAAATATTGCTTTATTGTCATTCTTTCACAAACATTGAATAAGAAAGTCTGTTTTTTAGCATCCCTAAAATCAAATACAACTAACATTACTTTTGCTTAGAATATTTATAAATTCTATTTAGATCCTTAATCCCCATACCTCACGTTCCCAAGTTTGAGGCGTGGCTGAAACTTTAATTTCAACTTTTATATAAATTCTAAGTCACTGGTTTATAAATTTAAGCCTTGTTTGGTAATAAGATGTTGTGATTTTTAAGGTATAATTGTTGTGCGATAAAATTTATATTTATGAAAGAAAAGCTTAAAACTATATGATAAATAATAATTTTTCTTTGGTTTTTTAATATATACATTTAATAAGGATTTCTTTATGATGCTATTAAAAAAATTACAGTATCAACAACGGGATTATTATGAACTATTTGATTTAAAATGAAACACATTTACACTTGGTTTATCTTTAATGGACAGTTACCAATTACCTAAGTTACTGGCAATTCCTTAAATTTTAATTTAATTTAGGTCTACCTTATATCATATTCTTACAAATACTTTTTTTTATACATAAGTAATGAATAATTATTTTTAATCACTATTTTAATATAAAAGATAAAAAAATACAAAAAAAATACAATTGGACCTTTTTTAGCAAGGGGATATATAGTAAACAAAATCATTATAAAATTATTCCATAAGTCTTCAAATTAAATCTTTTCTTTTGAAAAAAGACTTTAAATTAGATGCATTTTATATACATTGTTTAGATGTACCATTTCATTTTGTTGTTTGCAATACTATTTTTGAAAATGTAAACTATTAATATGTAAATTTTATATGAATTATACAGTTCAAAAAAATCTCATCAACTTATAATAAATGGTTTGTGAATTGAATCAGAGAGTTGTTAATATTGCCATAAATAGATAGTTTTTATTGTTAGTTATTCTGATAATGTTAGACATAGCATATGGTGAATGATGTAACATAAAACAATAAAATATGATGAAAATTATAACAATCACACACTGACACACAACAAAAATTACAGAGTTATGCAATGATAAATATATTTAGAAAATTATGTAACTATCCATTAAAAAGATCGAAAAATTTTAAAATCCTTATTGAGATTTGATAAGAATAAAAAAATGATAAAAACAAAACGATTGATTTTGTTGTCTTTATTAATCAATATGAAGATTAACTGTCATTCAATGTAAAAATGGCTTTAATCTTTTATTAATCGATCTAATTCCCAAATGCTATATCAATTGTATCATTTCTATTTTTATTTACTCATTAATTATAGATTCTTTTTAAAGAATTCATTAATTATATAATTTCAACATTTGTGCTTATTAAAATGGATTTCACGAGTTTATGTTTTTCACCAATTACACGTGACTTATAAGAAAGAACTTATATAATGTAATTTTTATACCGTTTATAAATAAATAGTATAATTAATTATATTTTGTACATATAAAGCATTAACTAATCAGATTTTTATGGCCTTTGATTGTTATGTTTGAATTATTTTCTTCTTCTTTCTAAGTTATAAATCTCTCTCTATCATATTTAACTCCTATGATTTCTTAAATTCAAATCCTTTATTAAATCTAAATTTTTTAACCGGTAAAGAGTTACATACCAATAAACATTTTAATTTTTTTTAATTTTATCTTATTTAATTATTATAAATAGTAGATTTCATCTTATGATCCACATTAATCTTAGTATTAATGTTGCAATTTTTAAACAGAATCATAGATAGAGGGACTCATTTAATAATAATTTAAAACATGGATGAAATAAAAAAAGAAAAATAAAGCAGTAGTTAGGTTGTGGCGCTAAAGCCCAGCAGGCTTAGCAGATCAATTGGCTAATTTAGGACCGACTCGTAGTACTTTTTGGAAGTGGGTTTGGCCCATACCTGATTTCGAAGAATTTCCACCAAATTCTTGGGGCCTTATCCATTTACAACTTTTTGTAATTGTTGACACTTGACAGTTAACCCGCAGCCCTTGACTTTTATTTTTCTCTACTAATAAGGGTTCGCAGCTTGTATGTGTGTGTGTGTGTATATATATATATATATATATATATATAATGTATAAAAGAAAGATTTTTACCCTTTTTTTCTTTTTCCTTTGACAAATGCACTTTGCCTCCAAGATTAGTTATGAGTTAAAATTGCACCATGAATTAGGTTGGCAAAATTTAGATTTAGATCCGGATGTAGGTGCATCCGCATCTAGATCCATATGGCTATTTTTGCACCTGCATCCATGAACAAGTGAATTTTCTAAATATTTGAATTTGCATATTGTCAATTTCTTTTTAAATTTACATTTAATAAGTATACATAAAAATTTACAGTATTGTTGTAAATACACTACAATAATTAAGACCTTTAGTAACAATTTTTTAGCAACAAAGTTGTTTTTGTTAGCAACTAAAACAATATTTCATTGCCAAATATTTAAGAAAAAATTAATATATTATTAGCATTTTTAGTGATGAATATTTTGTAGCCAAAAACATACATTAGCGCTGAATTAACTTTATGTTGCCAAATTATTTAGTGCCAAACTAAAAATGTTGGCGCCAAAACGTTTAGTGATGGAACCTTCTTTGCCAAATAATTTCATTGCGAAAGAGTGATCAGTGATGACAAAAAATAATTTGTTGCCAAATCTATATTGCTAAAAATTTGAATTTAAAGATTTAAGTTTTTGACTTTTTGTGACAAAATTTAAATTTCGTTGCTAAATGTGTATTTGTAGCGACATATTCTAATTTTGTCCAAAAAAGTCAAAAATTAAAGACTTAACGCATTTTATTTCTGCCACAACTTTTGATTTTTGTGACAAAAGATAAAGTTCATCAGTAGATGTGTATTTTTTAGAGGCAAGAGATTTTCCACCAAATTAAGTTTTAGTGACAGTTTCAATTTTGTTGATAAAAACTCTAGCTCTCTATTTATATCCCATTTACTTAATTTCTTTCACTCCTTCATTCCTTCATTATCTAACTTTTATTCTTAATTCTCTCATCTATAAGTTTCTTTAACTTTCATCCTCTCATCTGTAATGTACAATTCTCATTCTCTCATTCTCTAATTTGATTGCTATCTTCTTATCTCTTCTACTTTTCTCCAATATGGTGTAATTTTTTTATTTACCTTTTTTTATTACAATCTTACATGATTATTATATTTAGAAGTTAAGTAATTATTGTTTGTGTTTGTTTGTAAGAAATACTGAAATTCAGTTATACCAGGAAATGAAGAAAATCAAGAAAGTTATATTCATTTATAATTTCAAAAGAAATAGATATTACATTTTGTAATTATTTTTTGTATTTGTCATTAGTAGTAACATTTCTTTTAAATTAATTAATTCTCTTTTTTTCATAATGGTGCTGATTATCACTATTTTTAATTTTAAAGATTGTGAGATAATAATGTTGTTGAAAAAAATTATTTCTACCTAATTATTTTGATGTAAAATTATTTATTTATTTTTCTTCGCACCAAAATAATTTGTTTGTGAAAAACCATTTATTGTAAGAGCAATAAAAGAGTTTGTTTTGCAAAATAATTTCTTAAACAAGTTGGATGTTCTTTTACCATGAATCTATAACTTTTGTTTTGTTATTGAATATAGGGCGTATATTTTTGTTGCAACAGTCTTAAAGCAACATAATTTGTCATTTCAACAAAGAATTGTTTGATAAGCCTAGAAGATCAATGGGATTCTCTAAGAAGAGTCTAAGTTTTTAGCTTAAAATTGACCAAGTCCAAGCAAAGAAAGCAAGCTTGAGTTTGACCAGGCTAAGCAAATAGACTTTTATTTTTTATTTCTGCATTTGTTTTGAACTTCTGTTGCACCTTCAAATTTGTTAGTTCTCATTTCCCTGAGTTTAGGCTAATTTGTTAAGCTTACCATTATTTATTGCATCATTGGCAATGAATAAGGCAAGTAAGTTATCTCACAAACATTTGAGGTTTGTTTTTCACTATAAGAAAGCAACTATTTATCTACAATTACTCTTGATTCTAATTAAGATCTATCATTGTTATTAGAGCAGGGATTGTCATGGAAACTAACAGAAAGAATTGAAATGTTAAAATATGGATTAGGTGGAGTACATGATAAGATGCAGTGGTTAGAGAGTGAAGTGGGTGATCGTCTGCAACTTCTAGAGGAGACTTTGAAAACTTTGTCTATGGTGAGGGTTTGCTATTTCCCATGCTTTTCAACAAGGGAATCCTTCTCAAAGGTAGCATGAAGAATTAGACAGCGGTCGCCTAAACATCTTTCCATTGAAAAAAAGGTTAGAATTTCCTTGACATGCTGGAGATGACCCAACGGAATGGTTTAATCAAACATCTTAATTCTTTAAGTTTCAAAGAACTTCCAAAGACTAGAAAGTTAGTTGGGCTTCCTTTGATTTAGAAGGAGAGGCAAATCAATGGTGACAATGGTTGAATAGGACGTATAATAAGAAGAATCAGTAAGTGACTTGGCATATGTTTATTAACGAGTTGTGGTCTTGATTCGAACCAACTGATTGTAAAGATTTCAATGAAGCTCTCTCCAGAGTTAAATAGAGTGGATCCTTTCATGAATACTAAGAAGAATTTGAGAAATTGGGTATTTAAGTTTAGGGATGGACGTAGAAGGCTCTTATTGGCACCTTTATGGGGGATTGAAAACTGAGATTACTAAAGAAATTTGGATGTTCGAGCCCAAGACATTGAAAAACATAATTAGTTTAACGCAGATGAATGATGAACATGTTGCAAGACAAAGGAGGTTCATATAAACACTAATATAGAATCGAGGCATCTACCTTTACTATTCTAGTAAGTCAGAACACCACGAGATTAAGTTGGGTTGAAATACAAAAGAAAGAGCACCGAGGCTTTGTTTGAATTGTAACAAAAGGTTTTCTCTAGGTAATAAGAGCCAGGGACCTCACTTCTCCTTCTGGAGTATCAAAACTGCAATCAAACTAAAGAATACGTGGTAGAGGATGACGAATTATAGCTAAAAGATACTATAAGGGATTAAATTGAACCAGAAATCTCAATGCATGGGCTAATAGATTGGACGTCACTATAGACCATGCGAGCAACAACTACCATTGGATCACAACAAGTGATAGTGTTGATCGATATATAATGGATTCACTCATAATTTCTTAAATGAGAAAGTAGCCAATTTATTTTGATTTTCAGTGACACCAACATAATTATTTGATACTAGTGATTTTGCTAGGATTTTCTTTTTTACTCTCCCTTTATTCTCTTCTCTAGTAGGTCTTGTTATATTGTTAGGCACCCAATGGCTAGAGGTGCTAGGCCTCGTGGTTTGTAATTAGAAATAATTGATCATGGGCTTTCATTGGGATAATCAAGTAAGAAGATTGCAATGAATTCATGAACCCATTCAAACTACCTTTTTGAAGTCAGTTGCAAAGGAGATGAATCAAGGCAAATGGCTGCTTATCATTTATTTATAAGCTATGGAGGGATTCACTTAGGCAGACACCGATCATCACATCAATCGATACCTTTAAAGGACATTGACCATCACATTGCTCTCAAACAAAGTACTCAACCTATATATGCTCGGCCCTATAGATATGCATATTTTCAAAAAGTCGAGATTGAAAACAAGTTCAGAAGATGCTTAATATGGGAGTCATTCGATTGACACAAGCTCATTCTCATCTCCAGTGCTGTTAGCGAAAAAAAAATTTGGCACATGATTATTCTGTATTAACAATCGAGTACTAAATGTAGCCACCATCAAGGATAGATTTCCTATCCCTATGGTGGATAATATGCTAGATGAGTTAGATTCGCAAGTAGGATATCGCCAATTATGAGTACATGCTCCTGACATTCCAAAGATCACATTTTAGACACACAATGGCCACTTTTAATAGTTAGTTATGCTTTATGAGTTATGTAATACCACCTCTATCTTCCAAGCCATTATGAATTTCATTTTTTTTGCAAGTTCATATTAGTCTTCTTTGATGATATTCTAGTTTACAATCTTATATGGCAATTATATATAGAATATATACAAAAAACATTAAATATTTTGAGACAACATAAAGTTTTCATCAAAACAAGCAAATGTGATTTTGGTAAACAGGAACTGGAGTATTTGAGCTATATTGTGATGTATCCAGGTGTGAAGGTGGACAATAAAAAATTGAGGCCATCGTAGCTTGGCCAAAGCCTACTACCATTACAAAATTATCTGGATTTTTAAGCTTGATCGGCTGTTATAAGAAATTTGATTGCAACTAAAGGATTTTGGTTCGCCCTCTTACCAGTCTTTAAAAAAAAAAGGCTTAATGTGGACTGGAGCAGCAGAAGCATTCAAAAGGCTCAAGCACACCATGGCAACTACTCTAATGTTAGCCATGCCAAATTCCAATGAAACTTTCATTATTGAAACTAATGCTTCAGGTGACAAAATCAAAAAAGTACTTACTTGACAAAGGCAAGTCTATCACATTTATGAGTCGAGCTTTGGGGATTAAGGAACAAGCACTGTCAATTTACGTAAGGAAATGCTAGCAATTGTAGAAGCAATTTTGACATGGTGACCATATCTTCTGGGTAGAAATTTTTTATCAAGAGAGCCTTAACTTCGTTTTAGATCAACATATGGCAACTCCCAAGCAACAAAAATGGGTAGCAAAGCTCTTGGGCCACATCTACAAAATTCTTTAACAACCAGGACATGAAGATTTATCATCAGATGCCCTCTCTCTCCACCCTAGCAGTCCTCTCCTTAATGCTTTATTTGTCTCGTAGGTTATTCTCTGGGATGATGTATGAAAAGTATCATAAGATGATTATTTTATGTAGTAAGCTGCCAGACAATAACACGTTGCAAAGGCCTTATATGAAGCACAATGTCCTTTGTTTTTACAAATAGAGAGTGGTTGTTCCCTATACCATCCACAGCTAGCTGCTAAAAGAATTTCATGATAACAAAATGACAGGGCATTTTGGAGTATTGAGGACATTCAAAAGATTAACTCATCAATTTTGTTGGCCATCCATGTACCATTCCATCCAAGAATATATCAAGCAATGTGAAGTTTGCTAGAAAACCAAAACTGAAGCTTTAGCACTACTGGAATTAATTCAACCACTTCACATTCCATGTCAAGTTTAGGATGATATCACTTTAGATTTTATTGAAGGCTTACTATCCTCTCACGACAAGGATAATCTCTTGGTGGACGTAGTTAGATTCAATAAGTATGCTCATTTTATTGCTCTATCTCATCTATTCTCGATAAAAATTATACCTAAAAGATTTATAGAATACGTCGTCAAACTCCATGGCACGCTGAAATCCATCATTAATGACCGTGACCCCATTTTCATCATCAAATTCTGGCAAGAGTAATTTACTATGTTGGGAACCCAGTTGAAAATGAGTTCAGCCTACGACCTGTAGATTAACGGCTAAATTGAAGTCGTTAACTACTACATTGAGCATTATCTACGATGTTTTGTTCATTAATCGCTACAAAAATGGTATAATTATTTACCTTGGGCAGAGTTCTGGTATAATACCACCTATCATAGCTCAATAAGAATGATACCCCTGTAAGCTTTATATAGGCGGCTTCCTCTTTTTATTCCACTTTATTCTGCTCGGTTATATTGGATTGACAAATTCAATTAAATCCCCTTAAACCGGGATGAATTGCTCGAGCGCCTGAAGAAAAATTTAAAAATAACAGCTAATAGAGTGAAGCGAAATGCAGACAAAAAGTGAAGAGATGTGGAGTTTCAAGCAAGTGATATGGTACTCTCAAGCTGCATCTTTATCTCCAAGAAATAGCTTTCAAGTGAGCTCATCAAAGACTTACTAGCAAGGTCTATGACCTTTATCCAATTGAGAAAAAGATCAGAAATGTTGCTTTCCAGCTTCAATTACTGATAGGCACAAGTATCTGGCTTGTTTTCTATGTCTCTCTTTCGAAGAAATATGTTGGAGGCCCTCCACAAGACAACTTGGAGCTGCCATTTGCTGGGGAAGGTTTAATCAGAGTGGAATAAAAGATAATATTAGATATGTGCTAAATCAAACAAGGTGAGCAATTTGTTGAAGAAATCCTAGTAAATTAGGAGCATTTGCCTATTGAAGATGTGTTACATGGGAAGGTACGGAGCTACTGCACAATCAATTTCCTACAGTAGACCTTAAGAACAATGATCTACTTTGAGGGGGGAGTATTGATAGGCCTAGAAGATCAATGAGAGTCCTCAAGAAGAATCCTAAGTTTTTAGCTTTAGTTTAATCAAGTCCAAGCAAAGAAATCAAGCTTGAGTTTGACCAAGTCCAAATGAAGAGAATTCTACTTTTATTTCTACATTTGTTTTGAATTGTTGCTGCGCATTTAGATTTGTTACATCTCATTTCCTTGAGTTTTGGCTATAACTCTATTTGTTTGATCATTGGCAATGAATAAGGCAAGCAAGTTATCTTACAATCATTTGAGATTTGTCTTTTCCCATAAGAAAGTAACTATTTATCTACAATTACTTTTGCTTATGATAAGAGGCCTATTACTATTATCGTTGCAAAAGATCATAATTGTTATGAGGGTAAATTTTTTGTCTACGACGAGGGTAAAATCGAAAGTCCACCCTTCAAATTAATTTTAATGAAAATTCTCTTTATTTTGTCTCTTTTTTATTTCGTCCTTTTGTTTTCTTTTCTTATGCTTTTTATTTCTTTTCGTTTCTCCATTTGTTTTTCTTCTTCTTCTCGTTCATATGCTCCATTTATTTTTTTCTTCTTCTTCACCATTTCTTCTTAATCTTGATATTACCAAACGAAGAACATCAACTATCGAGATTGCCACCACGCCACTTTGGAGCATCAATTGCTTCCTTTCTACTTTCTTTTGCCTCCACCTCTTAGCTCCTTTTAGGTTTAGTATTATGCGTTTAGGGTTTCACTAGTTATTTGAGCTTGTTTGAATTATAATTTAGGTGTTCGTATTTTGAAACTCTAAATCAAGTAGTCAAAATCAAATGTGTCAATTAATCTTTCATAGGTTAATTTTGCACATCAGATTGAAGAGTATGGTGGTGGATAAGGATTTTGTGGTGATGAAAATGGTTGTGGAAGGGGCTGAGTTTAATTGTGATTCAAATTGCATTGAATGTGTTGTGGGTTTTTAAAATTTTTTATTTTATTTATTATTAGTTTTCTCTTGATTTCTTTGTGAATAACAATATCTTCCTCTGTTATTTTTTTTTTATAGTTATGTATTTTATAAGTTGATAAGGTTTTTCTAGGGGAAAAAATAATAGACAGCTAAAAGCTGAACTTGCCAGGATTGATGCAGACAAACAACAACCATAAATAGTCTTCTGTGACATCCCTGGAGGGATTGATCTTTAGGCCTGTAAGAAAGAGGTGATCTAGATGAAAGCTTGGAAATCTAGATGTCTGGGTGCGATCTAAAGAATCCTTTGTCCATCAGTGGGTATTCATGTATCAAGAATTTTTTTTGTTGCAATTAAAATAAAATTCGTACTTTGAGAAAAAAATTAGATGGATACCTAAGCTCATATTTAAACAAATTAAATGAGTTTAAAATTTGTTTAAAAAAAATTGGCATGTGCTTTATAATTAACTTATTCATATTAGGGCATTAACGTAAATATAGAATGTTGGATTGGGTTTTTGTAATTTTACTTATTTGAATACAAATAAAGGGACATTTTTGTCGTCCAATCAAAAGTCAGACAGAGCCATTATAACTTAGAAATAACTAAAAAAACTTACAGAACTAGGGTGCGGTATAACGAGTCAATTTTACTGAGTGTGCAGTGCAAAATGTCAATTTATTTGATGGTTGGCAAAAATTACCAATTGTTGTGCTGATAACACATTAGACATGTTTAAAAAGTAAAAAAATAAACACTTCCACTTAAATAAAAAAAAAAGAAATCTAAGAAAAATAAAGAAATCGACTTGGTTGCTTTTGTTTGTAATCTATAGCTAAAACGAAAAAAAAAGAATTCTTTAATTTATAATAATAATGTAAAAATTAATTAAGTAATTTTAGATGAGCAGTGACCTTATGAAAAAAAATATAAAAACCAATATTAACTCAAGATGTTGCTAGATCCACTGGAAGAAGAAGAAGAGAAGCTTGCTTCAGAAATAGAAGACGTTCGCAAAATGCATGAGCACTGAGTAGCGACGCGTGAGCAGACGGTGAGATGGCTCTGGTGGTGGAGGAGCCTATGATTAGCTGCCGTTAAGGGATTTTGGGGTAGGATTTGGGCATTTGGTGCGGCTGCAGCAGGTATTTTTTTAGCTTAGGATTAGGTTAGACAAAAACTTAGAGTTTTGGGAATTCTTTGGGCGCGATTCGTGATTTAAAAATATTTTTTTAAAAATTAGGATGTAATTCAAAAACTGGAGTTGAATTCTTAGTTATTTGGAGTATTTTAATGTGCTTTGATATAATATTTAAAAATCATTTTCAAATATGAAATCTGTAAAAGCATGTTTGATATAATATCTAAAAATAATAAAAATAAGGATATATGTTAAAATATGATTCAGATTCTATTAATAGAAACATGCAAAAGGACTTTTAATTGTTTTCAAATTTTGAACTCAAAGTTAGGATATATAATATTCAAAAATAATTTTTGGATATTCTTATTTTTAAAAGCAAACAAACTGTATCCAAAACATATATCAAGCGGACCCTAATTTAGCTTATATATTTATGATTTTTTATATTTATTTATAAAAAAAATACGAATTCAGATATCCGACTTTTGGATGCGTTTGCATCCACATCCGGATCCATGTGGATCTTAATTTTTTTACCTTTAAATTTATATTTATATTTTGTGATTAAGAATTTCCCAAATTTAATTTTTCAGATATTTGCGCATACAGGCTGGATTCAGATTTATTTTCCATCCCTATCATGTATCATACGTTATATATTAAACGTATTATAGTCCTATAGTTATTATCTACAGAAACTAATAATCAAAATCGCTGGCACTGTGGTAAACCTTTTATTCGTTGCCAAGTGTTTCTTTTATGAGGACCCTGTGTTGCATGTCTAATAGAGATGCAAAAAGAAGATGTATATGCTTTAACTACAAGAAAAAATGATTTTTTTTGTATAGTGTCCAATTATTCTGTGACTAAAAGAAACTTATACACCTATCACATTATTCTGCGATTAAATGGATATTTTAGTCACGCAATTTGATAATGTCTTTGCATGTAGAATTCAATATTATCAGGCTTACACTAAATTAAAATATGTGTTAATCTAGATTGGAATAAGATACATATTTATAATAATAATACCTCCAGATATATCATAGATAAAATTTTTATGCAAATGGTTTAATTGAAGTCAACTTTTGACAAGTTCAACCGTTTAGACAAAGATGCGATGAGCCATGTGCTTTAGCCCCGTCAAGAACCAAAAAGGAAAAAGATTTTGTGAAGAATTTAAAGCTTCAACACATACATATTTTCCAAACGAATTTTGTTAAACATCAATTAAAACATAGCAATAACCAAATATATAAACACAAGCAAAAAAGATAATATGTTTATTCTTACTTGAAAAATTTTGGGTTTCTTCATATATCAGAGTGAAAATATTCATGAAACCGTCCCCATTTTCTAATTTTGTGTCCCAGAGTCACCAAAGATCCCATTCACAGACAGATCCCCGCCACTATCGTTAGCGGGATCACAGTTGTTCCCCCCATCGTTAATCAAACTCTGCACAATGGTTTGACCAAACTGCTCAGCTGCACCTTGAACAAGCCCTTGAACCAAGGCATCCATTAAAGGATTAACTGTCCCAGCAGCAGCAGCAGGAGGCGCCGGCGCCTGATTATAACTATTATTCTGCAATGGCAAGGCCCCCATACTTTGTCTCTGAGAAAAAAACTGATTATTATTCATCCCAATTGCATTTTGTCTATTCCCATGTTGCATCTGATTTATTGCTCCTGGATTCAATGAATATTGATGTTGAGTATGAATCGGCTGAGCCAGCAAATTCGCTGCACAATCTAAATGGGCATCAAATTCGCACAAGCTACAGCGATACAGCCAATGAGCTGACCCAACTTTCTTACAAATGTCACAAGAAAAGCCTTTGGTATAATAAGGAGGATCAAAGGTGAGCTGAAGCTGATGAGGATGAGATTGATGTATAAGCGTTAGCGGCTTTGTAGCACAGAGGATATGCAAATCAAAATCACAGTGAGTGCAGTGGTAGCTGAAGCCGTGACCCTGGCGGCCGCAGCCGTCGCAGTTGAATATGCCGGCGGGATAGATGGGTGTTGGGACGAGGGAGAGAGAGTGAGCAGGGTGAGATGGGTGGGTGATGAGTTGGGGCATCTGGGTGCATGACACGTGTAAGGCGAAGTTACAGGGTTTGCATGTGTACATCAATCCGGAGAGTTGAAGCTTGCAAGCTGAACATGAGGTCGTCGTATTTAGGGTTTGAGGGTTTGATAGCTCTAAGAGATGAAGGTGACTGAAGTGCTGGATATGTGGATCATGGCCAAGTCTTCCCATTTTCGATCTTGCTTTTTCTTTCTCTTCAATTGGAACGAGAATAATGAAGGAAGAGAAATTTAAGCGAAAATGACGCAAGTTGACTTTACTGGGGAGGGCAGTAGCTTGTCAACTGCTTACGCGGTTTGCTTTGGCGTACATTGTATTGATTTGACCTCAAAAAACCTAACCTCTTTTTATCCGTTCACATTAGAAACTCAGTGGAGCTCTCAACACTCTATAAAATTAGTAGCAGCTTCCAAAATTAGTATCTCAAAAAATTAATTATATCATAGATTAGGATTTTAAAACAGTAGGTTTCATAATTTGGAGGTGTAAAAGGCATTGTAGTCTAATTTAATTTCCTCTAACAATAGAACAATCATTAAAAAAAAAAGAGGTTTTATAGGATATTACATGGGCATGAAAAACATTATTCTACAATTATTTATTGGGTTGCCTTATTGGGACCCTGAAATTACGCTCCAAACCAATTACTAACTAAACCCAATACTAAAATTTTAAAATTTAAACTACTAATAAACCGACCAAAATACCTATTTAACCTTGCTAAATTAGATTATTGTTATAATAGGGAAGTTTTTACTAAATAAAGCAATCAAATTAATATTGTTTAGAAGAACAATATTGTACACAATAGATGTGTTCGGTTAATTTTTCTTTTACATTTAAATAAATATATATTTTTTTCTAGGTGGAGTTATTTGTACTCTAAAAATTACTCTAAATATTCTATTACTTTGTACACTCTTCTATCAACTTTTAAAAATTGAATTCTACTCTGCACACTCTTTAAAATACAAAAAAGTCCTCATCTAAATGTTTTAAATTAGTTATCTTTATTTACTGTTCATACTCATGAAAGTATTATACACACCAAGAAAAAAAAATCCAAACACTTATTTTTGTAATAAAGAAAATTTAATTATTTAGTTAGACAATCAATTATTACATTATCAATAAAAAAAGGTTCAAGTTACTTGCCTTAACCACTGTACATGAATTAATCAATTTAATAAAAATGGCTGGCTCCAATGATTTCAAATCTATCAAAGTTAGTCACCATACAACCAATTGTTGGATTTTTTAATTTAGCATTGTTGGATCCTTAATCCAATGTTGAACTTATATATGAATAATTATGTATTTCATACTATCATATAAAGTTAAGTCCAATTAAAAGTGATTTATTAAGGTTTTTGATTGTGGGCTTTAACATATTTAACATGGTGTGAGCCTTTAATGTGAAGAGACGTAAAAGTAATTTCTATTTCTATGATAGGCTGAAATAGGAATACCTAATAATAATAGAAAAAAATTATCTATATAGGTGATTATGGTCCCCAAGTCACACGTATCTTTTTATTCTTTCTGAAATCCCATCATCAAAGAGAGAGCGCAGAAAAAAATTAAAGGACTATCTAGGAGAACATGTTGATCTGGAAGACTAACCACATAACTCTAGAGAGTAATTCAGCATTATGGATTTACGTACGCTTTCGCATAATTTGTTATTGATTCTTGGTAATATAACATGAATGTTCCTGGGTTATAGGTGATGGTTTTCACAAAAGGATTTCTTATTTTAACAAGTGGTATCAAAGCATCTTCATGTTGAATCATTGAGAATTAAATTTACTTTCAATTAATGATTTAATATTTGGTCTTTTTTGAATCTGTTATCATTGAATTTGAGAAGAAATTGTGTTGTTTTCTAAATAAAATAAATTCAAAACTCTAGAAATTTTGTTTAGGAAAAATTCAGTTTGTTTTTCAAATGGAGGTTTTGTGGCGGGCTTTAGTTGCTGCCATGACTAGCTCTGTGAATTTGGCTGTTGGAACGCTTCAACCAGCAAGCCCATTAAAGGAAAATTGAGGGAAAGTGGCGGTCATGGCCACAACTCATGGCTGTCGCATAAGGAACCAAAAAAAAAAAACAGTGGCTGAGCGATTTAGGCGCATGCAGCAAGCATGCTGCAACCACTAGGCTGTGGTACATAAGCTATAAGCGGTGGCTATGAGAAACAAAAAAAAAATGAAAAGGGAGAGGCGCAGCTGCTACGCCACACCAGTAGGAAGTCGCGGCAACCATGAAGAAAAAAAGGAAAAGAAATTCTAGGGTTTTCAAAATTTTAGGGTCGGTTTAAGATCAATTAATTCAGAATCGGTCAAAGTTTGACTGGTCAACATTTGACAGTTGATAGTTGACTAGTACAACCACTCATTTTTCATAAATTCATTTTCTAAAACATCTTCTTCATAAAGTAATTTATGAAATGCATGCGTTCAATGCAACTTATGTCATAACTTATGTAAAATAGAATCAACACTCAACACTATTTAAGGACAACAATCTTTAATATAGCCGGCAGTGCCGTCCATACAGAGATTAAAGAAAATGAAATTATAGTATAGACGGCAGAGTCGACCGTAACATAATTAAGTATCATAGATTAAGCGGCATTGTCGACCATATAAGGATAAGTAAGAAATTACTATAATATAGGTGGCATAGTTGTTCATGTAAAAATTTAGATCATAACCAACCACATCATAGTAGCCGTCACAAGATTAAGAATTAGTTAAAGTTGAAGTTAAGCATAAAAAGATTTTTTTTCCTACATTGCAGTTGAACTGATACTTACCTCTTGACCTTGACTTCTCTAGACCTTTCTAAATTGAGGATTCTTGGTGTTGTGACTTAGAGTAGAAGATGATGAAATTTCTAAATTGCATTGAAAATGAAAGGGGGTAGGGGGTATTTATAGAATTTCTTAAGGCTAATGGATGACTAGAATTTTGCCACCATAACTCTTGATCAATGGTTGAGATTATCCTTCATAAATATCTTATTAAATTCAAGAATTCTTAACTATCTCCACAAACTTCTCTTACATCATCACTTATGTCATCATTACTTAGAATTAAATATTTTATGTTATTATTATTATTATTATACTTAAGGGAGCTTATTAGCTTAAAGTAAATTCTATTATGTTTAAATCAAAAAATTGTACCTCACATTTCCTCCCCTCTTTAAGAAAATTTTATCCTTGAAATTTACTTACTGAATAGCTCAGGATACTTATTCTTCATCTCTTCTCCACATTCCCATGTTGCCTCCTCCATTGAACTATTTCGCCATAATATTTTAACTAAAGGGATCCACTTGTTTCTTAACTCCTTTATCCTTCTATCAAGCATTTGAATTGGACGTTCTTCATAGGTTAAGTCTTCTTCTAGTTGAAGAGGCTTATAATCTAGCACGTGAGAGGAGTCTAGAACATATTTCTTTAACATGGATATATGAAAGACATTGTGTATTCTTGATAATGATGGTGGGAGGGCAAGATGGTAGGAAACATTCCCGCACGTTTGAGTATTTCAAATGGCCCAATAAACCTCGGACTTAATTTTTCCTTTTTCCCAAATCTCATCGATCCCTTTATTAGGGCAGCTTTTAGAAATACTTTGTCATCAACTTGAAATTCCAAAGGCCTTCGCCTCTTATCCGCATAACTTTTCTGTCGACTTTGAGCTGCCTGCATTCTTTGATATATTTTCTCGATTGCTTCAGATGAGGTAACAATTAAGTCAGGTCCAAGAAACCTTTGCTCACCCATCTATCCCAATGAATAGGCGATCTACATTTTCTACCATATAGAGCTTCGTATGGCGCCATGTCGATTGTTGCTTGGTAATTATTATTGTAGGAAAATTCAGCCAATGGTAAATACTTGCTCCATGATCCTTGAAAGTCCTTGCAACATATCATCGAGCGTCTCAATCGTTCTTTCTAATTAACCGTTTGTTTGAGGGTGAAATGTTGTACTAAATTTTAATTTTGTCCCCATAGCCTTATGTAACTTTTCCCAAAATGTCGAGGTGAACCTTGCATCTTGGTCATAAATAATAGAAACGAGTACACCAAGTATTCTTACTATCTCCTTTATGTATATTTCTGCAAGCTGGTCCATGATGTATGTCATTCGAATAGGTAAGAAGTGAGCCGACTTTGTGAGTCGATCAACGATCACCCAAACAACATCATGCATTTTTGCAGTCCTTGGAAGACCAATGATGAAGTCCATTGTGATTTCTTCCCACTTTTACTGAGGAGCTTGATTAGATTCTAAAAGTCCTGCTGATCTCTGGTGCTCTGCTTTGATTTGTTGACAAGTGAGACATTTTGCTACGAACTTAATTATATCATTCTTTATTCCAGGACACCAATAATGCATCTTTAAGTCTTTGTACATCTTTGTTGTTCTAGGATGAAGTAAATATGGGGTTGTGTGAGCTTCAAGTAGAATTTCTTTCTTTATATCTTCATTATCTGGTACGCATATCCTTTTCTTGAACAATATCTTCATTCTCTGACTTCTTAAATGACGTCTCCTTTGACTTGGCTTCTATCTTCAAGTTCTTCAAGTTCTTCAAGTAGGAATCACTTTCTTGCCCTTTCTTAATCTTTTCTAATAAGGTCAACCAAAGTGTCATGTTGGCTAATTTTCCTGGTACTGGCTCGATCTCTACTTTGCATATATTATTTTGTAATGGCTTAGGTAGAATCCTTAAAGCCGATAGGCTTGACTTTCTACTTAGTGCATATGCTATCACATTTGCTTTTCCAAGATGATAGTTTATTTTGCAGTCATAGTCCTTGTCAAGCTCTAGCCAATGCCGTTGCGCATATTCAACTCCTTTTGTGTAAATAAGTATTTGAAGATCTTCTAATCAGTGTAAATTTTATGATGCGCCCCTATTAAATAGTGACGCTATATTTTTAATGCGTGCACCACCACTGTCAACTCCAAATCATGCGTTGGATAGTTTTTCTCATATTTATTCAATTGTTTGGAAACATGTGCAATGACTTTTCCATTTTGCATGAAAACACATCCTATGCCACTTTTGGAGGCATCACTATAGATGACATATTCCTCAGAGTTGTTAGGAATGACTAAGATTGGAGCGGTAACCAATCGCCGTTTTAGTTTTTAAAGCTTTCCTCACATTCTTGCGTCCACACAAACTTGACATTTTTCTTTGTCAATTGGGTTAATGGCATTGTAATATTAGATAACCCTTCTACAAATCTTTGATAATATCCATCCAAACTTAAGAAGCTTTTGGTTTTTCTTGTATTAGTTGGCTTGAACCATTGGCTCACAGCTTTCAGCTTCGAGGGTCTACTGAGATTCTATCTTTAGACACGAGTGTCCTAAGAATATAACACTTTTAAGCTAAAATTCACATTTCTTGAATTTTGCATAAGGTTGCTTCTCTTTTAAGGTCTGAAGAGTGATTTTTAGATGCTCAGCATGCTCTTCCTTTGTTCGTGAGTATGTGAAAATGTCGTCAATAAACACCACTATGAATTTGTCTAGGTAATCTTTAAATACCATGTTCATGAGGTCCATGAACACTGCTGGGGCATTAGTTAGACTAAATGGCATGACGACAAACTCATAATGTGTTCTAAATGCTATTTTAGGAATATTTACTTCCCTAATTCTTAACTGGTGATATCTTGATCATAGATCAATCTTTGAAAATACTGATGCTCCTTGTAGTTGATCAAACAAGTCATCGATGCATAGTGGGTACTTGTTCTTGATAGTCACCTTATTTAACTCTTGATAGTCGATGCACATTCGCATTGATCCATCATTCTTTTTTACAAATAGTATTGGTGCTGGCCATGGTGAATGACTATGTAGCTTTTGTCTAGTAACTCTTACAATTGACTCTTTAACTCATTTAATTCTAATGGGGCCATCCTATAGGGCGCCTTTAAAATTGGGGCAGTTCCTGGTAATAAATCGATTTTAAATTCAATTTCTCAATCGGGTGGCAATTCTAGGAGTTCTTCAGGAAAGACCTCAGGAAATTCGTTCACCACTAGAATATCTTCCAACTTTGGTCTTGGCTCTTCTATTTCGATGATCACACTTGCTAAATACCCTTCATATTCTTCATTTAATAGTCGAGCTGCTTTTAAGGCAGAGATGACATACATTAGTTTTTCTTTGTATTCTCCTTTTAATGTAAATGATTCCTTTTGTGGTGGTCGAAAAGTTACTTCATTTTTCTTACAATCTATCTTGGCATGGTGCTTTGATAGCTAATCTATGCCAAGAATTACATCATAGTCATGCATCTCTAGGATTATTAGGTCAACACATAGTTTATGACCACTAGTGCTGATCTCGCATGCCTTAACTAATTATCCCGAGTTCAATACTTCACCTGATATTACTGAGGGGTTTCCTTTCGATTCGTCTTGGTCAGTGTAAAACTTTAGCATTAGCCTTTCTTGTTGTGTACCATTCTCTGGGTAGTCCTTAATAAAGTGTCATTCCCTTATACATTTGAAACATGTTTTGGTATTGGCTCGACATTCCTCAGGGTGAGTTCTACCGCACTGGTTGCACCTTGGCTTTTGTAGAACTTCCTTCTAATGATTCTTTAGGCGTTTTCTTTTATTCTGATCTTGGACCACCAACGCTCCCTTTCTCATATTATTATTTTAGCATTGTCTTTCGTGGTTAGCTACAAAGTTCCCCTGATCCACACTTCCTTTGTTTCTTTGCTTTCTTTCTTTTTTTCTTCATTTTCTTGTTCAATTACCAAGGCGTGATCAATGATTTCGTTGAAGGAAGCATCATGAACTCCAGTCATCTTTAAGTCTTTGCTCAATCCTTGCATAAAATGGTCCCCTTTCAAGTCTTCCGTTGTGACCATATATGGGGCATATTGAGAGAGCTCATCAAATTTTTAGATGTACTCTAGCACAAACATCCTTCCCTATTATAAATAAACAAACTCTCTTCTTTTGACTGAGCAAACGGTCTCTGAAAAGTATTTGTTATAGAAGTGTTATTTAAATTCCACCCATTACATCGTTGCTTCATTATGAATTCGTTTGATAGAGTCCCACTAGTATTTTGCTGCTCCTTGTAGCATAAAGGGGACATAAGTGACTTTTTTTCTTTTTCTGGCACTTTGGCTACTTCTATTATTCTTTCTATGGTTCGCAACCATTGGTCTGCTACGATAGGATCTACACCTCCTTTGAATGTGGGTGGATTTAATCTTCTAAATTCACTCCCTGCATTGTTTATTTCCCGAGCATGTTCATCTCTTCTAATTTCCCTTTCCAAGAGTCGTGCTACAATGTCTATAAGTCGATCAATTGTAGATTGCGCCCTTGAAGTTCCTTCTACCCTTTTGCTTTTGTTATCCCTAGTACTTGACATCTCAACGAGTTTTTAATATATTTTCTACGTGTCAGACAAATCAAATGTAAAATTTTTCCATTTATCTTAATTTCAAGTTTTAACTAAACAGTTGAGCCTTATCCTTTCCCTTGACTTATGCATATGGATGGTCTACAAAATGTTTTAAACCTTGGGCTCTGATACCAATTTGTAAGACTCCACTTTTATAAAAAATAATTTATTTTGAAAATATTTAAAACCTCATTCCTTGTTTAATATAAATACAAATTCAAAAAAAAAGTTTTACATAACAAGCATTAACTTTCTTACAAAATATAAGAGACATGCAAATATTTTCCAAAACCGTTATTATTACATAAAGATAAGATATTTATTTATTTTGATAGAAACAAAGTTGTGCCCATCTTAGAGCCCAAGGTTTGATCTGCCCATATGCACCTCGCCTTGGTTGGGACTTAGCGTCAGCTTGCCATACTCATCGTTACTTGCAATGTAAGGACTTTATGAGCCAATACACAATAAGATAACATTTTGATGCATGTATAAATTATTATGCATATAAATAACCATATTAAGTTTTTAAAAGAAACTTAGAAAATACAAAACAACTTTGTTAGGGCCTTAGGTATGTTGTACCACAAGGCTAGCATTCTTATTCTTTAAAATAACATGCCCTTGGGCCTAATTAGTTGATCTTTTGGGTATTACATATCGCCATCCCCAAAAGATTTACCTTTTACTAAACTTGGAGGGCTTGCCCTCCTTGGAAACTTTACCACTTGGTAGTACAACAAGTCATTTTTCATAAATTCGTTTTCTGAAACGTCTTCTTCATAAAGTAATTTATGAAATGCATGCGTCCAATTCAACTTATGTCATAACATTTGAAGTTCTTAGATGTACAATAGAATCAACACACAACACTACTTAAGGACAACAATCATGAATATAGGCAGCAATGTTGTCCATACATAGATAAACAAAATGGAATTATAGTATAAGCGACAGAGTCGACCATAACATAAATAAGTATCATAGATTAGGCGGCATTACCAACCATATAAGGATAAGTAAGAAATTACTATAATATAGGCGGCATAGCTGTTCATGTAAAAATTTAGATCATAACCAACCACATCATAGTAGCCATCACAAGATTAAGAATTAGTTAAAGTTAAGTATAAAAAAAAATTGTCCCTACATTGTAGTTGAAGTGTTACTTACCTCTTGATCTTGACTTCTCTATGAAATGCAAGTAACGCAACCCAAGAGGGGGGTGAATTGGGATTTTAAAATTATGCAATACAATTCGCTTAACAAATCAATCTAATGCCTTAATGAAATAGAAAACAATAAATTCAAACAAGTGTAAAAATAAAAGAGTAAGGGAAAAGAAAAACAAACACACGGATTTTTACGTGGTTCGGCAATCCCCGCCTACGTCTACACCTCCAAGCCAAGCCAACCAAGCTCGAGGATTTCACTATCCAGGCCTCCCAAGACTTCAAGTTCTTACAATTAACTTACAAAGTGTCAATGAACCTTTACAATCAAGAGATTATCTCCCCAATCTCTTTACCCCAAGTGTTTCTCATACTTATACATTCACAATTTGATAAGAAATAAAAATTACAACAAAAACTCTCTTTAAGAGTGGATATGCAAATAATAGCTCAACAATGATTCAATCTATGATGATTTGGGTTTTGGAAGCTCAATATATGTTATATGATCTTATATTTGCTTGCATTGGTTCTTAGAATGAAGTTTGAGTTGAGTTTTTAAGTTAAAGCCCGAAACTAGCCGTTATAGGTAAATTCCTGCGCCCAAGCGGTTAGCCGCTTGATTTATCCGGCTAGCCGCTCAAGAACAGTGATATTACTGTTATGTGAAATACAATATTTATTATTTTTACTTAAGACATATGTTTGTTATCATCAAAATTACATTATGTGTAGCCCTTTAGGCTAACAATCTCCCCCTTTTTTATGATGACAAACATCTCATGTATTTTGACATAAAACTCCCCTTTAATACATAGCATACATGACTTCAACTTATAAATCAAATTTAAGAACAAACTCCCCCTAAATATATGATCTATAATAATTTGTAAGCTACCCCTTAATATTTCATAACCGTGCACAAATACTTTAAGATCAAAATACATATTATATGTCTCCGTATTCAATACATGATCTCTCCCCCTTCTTCATCAAAATCACTAGAAATTCATGCTAAGACCGATAATATGGTAATGAATATATGGCCAATTAAAAATTGTAACCAAAATGATATTAACCAAAAAACTTATCATATTTATCTCCCCCTTTAAAAAAAATAAAAGATAGATATATGCAATTTGAAACAAGATCATAAAAAATAATTCAATTAAGATATTACCCATTTTGTGTGAGCAAAAATTTCGGCAGAGTCTCTCCTTAAAAATGAACAAATCCTCAAATACACAACGTGGTTAAAAAACACTTCCATATAAGCTTAAACAAGTATAATAAACAAACAACTCCACCAAGTCATCAAGCAACACATAAGAATTAAACATATAATTAACCAAAGAGTCATAATATTCCAAGAATCCGAAAACATCATCCAAATATAACATATTCGAAGATCGAATAACAAGCATCCTCAATCCACAAATTAAAAACAACATATCCAAATATCAAACAACAAGATGTCATACGCAAATGAAAAACAACAATGCATGGAGAGATGTAGTGCAGAGTGACAAATGAAAAAATAAAAATAGAGTGCTAAGGACATGGTGGATGTGATGAAGAGGATGGTGGTAGAAATCCAAGAGTTGCAAAAAGTTGCTGCTAGCCATCAAGAAGTTGCTGCTATTGAGCAAAGAGAAGCTCTCGCTCGGAAATGGATTGAAGTTGAAAAGCTTCAAGCATAGACTGAAGTTTGTCTTGTCGCTCAGAAAGAAAATCCACTTTAGTTAACAGCTGCTGCAACGGATCCTCAGAGTCAGCTGAAGTAGAGTGGGGGACATACATCGTTAAAGAAACGATGATCTGAAGGAGCAAGTTCCGTAACCTTTTTGTTTCTTTGATCTTTATGCCAGCTATCATCCCTCCAATAAAAACCTAGATTAGTGATTGAATCATCGCCTAATTCCCTCGAATTCAAGGAGATTGACTCGGTTATAGGGACATGGAAATACTCTAGAATTAAGGTAATAATACTAGCATATGGAAGGGATCTTTTGGCTAAGCTGGGAGTACCAAGCATGTGATGAAGGATAATATACCCAAAATTTAGCACCCTCTCCGCTAGAATGCAGTCCAAAATGGCTACATCTAAATGACTAACTTCATCCGCATGACCAGCCCTAGGAGTAATAACATGATGAAGAACATAATGAAGGATTCGAGTTTGAAGAAGTAAGGCTTGAGATTTCAAAGGTGAGTTACAGAACGCAGTGGACAAATCACGCCGTCGACAAATTTTTCGAACGACATTCTCAAGGGAAAACCAAGGTTCTTTGATTTTGGCTCTAGCACTATATAGTTCCAATCCCTCATTTGGAGTTCTAAGAATAGAATTTAGCAAAGCAACATCAGATTCAATATGAACTCCCCCAACATTAGTAACAATTCTATTCGAAACTTCCGTATCCATATTCGAATAAAAAACCTTGACTATATGTTCACAATAATGTTCATTAACAACCAACACATTCTTCCATCCCATAGCAATAAGGAAATCTTTAAGAGATTTATCACAAATTTCTAAATTATCCATATTACTGAGATTGACAAAATAAGGTGTAATAACCGACCTTGGCTTGAAATTGTCGAGAAAACGTTTCCGAAGCATGGGTCGTGGAAAATGAATCAACATAAACTCCGAATTGTCGCCATGATCATCCTGACGCTTCTTGGCCACGTGTTTTCCCTTGGATTTGTCACCACCCGCCATTGTTGGAAGAAAAAAGAGCTTAAAAATACAATTTCGGGTTTAACAAAATTTGAGTGAAATGGATTTGTTTGAGGCAAGAAAATCAATCCTAGAGATGAATGAGGCTAATTTATGATGTAGATTGAATTAAAGATGGGCTAAAGGAAGCTTGAAAATGAAGAGAGAGAAACGGGTAGAGTGAGAATTTTTTATTTTGGGTTTTATGTGGAGAATTGATGAAATGTTGTTTTAAGAGTGAAAATTGAAGGAGTAATGGATAAATAATGATTTGAGTGGTTAATTTTAACAAGAAAATGGGTGAGAAATGAAGAAATTTGAGAAAGAAAATGGAGGGGCACTATTCATGCGTGAATGAAATGGTAATAAAATGAGGAAGAATAAGTGAATAAATGATGATGGAGAAGTGTTTAATGAAGATGAAATGCATGGGTATTAGTTTGAATGGTTGATTTAGGCATAAAAATGAGTGAGAAATGAAGAGAAATTGAATTGAAATGGAAGAGAGTTGTTCACGGGTTTGGAGAGAGAAACGAAGAAAAACAAGTGAAGAAGAAAGGAAGAAACAAAAAAAAATGACAAAACCTGTGACCAAGCGGCTAGCCGCTTGCTCTCAGGTTTGGGACAGTTTCCAAGCGGCTAGCTGCCTGGTTGCTGTCCATCTGCACTCAAGTTGATTTCCGGCTAATTTTGATCAATTATGTGATTATTTTGTGATCCCGAAACATCTCAAGAGCCAATTTAATGCATGATTCATGATTTTAAACATACAAAATATGATTAATTCAAACTAATAATCCATCCAACAAACATATATTCATGAAGCACATAAGCATTCAAAAATTAATAAATCAAACACCTAATATATCTAACATGCTCAGACACTTCATAAACATTAACAATCATCAAGCAAGCAATTTTAATAGATTCAATAACATATATAGAGATGTTAATGCGAAAATTTCATCATCCAAAGTTCATGCCGAATTTTTGAAAATTTTTCTTCGCAAAGGGGTTTTGTAAAAATATCGGCAAGTTGTTTTTCCGTAAAGATAAATTATAATGCAATATCACCCTTTTGTACATGATCTATCAAGAAATGATGCATAATCTCTATATGCTTGGTTCTAGAATGCTGAATGGGATTCTTTGAAAGATTTATGACACTAGTATTATCACACTTGATAGGAATTTGTTCAAGATTAATACCATAGTCTCTAAGTATTTGTTTCATCCAAAGTGCTTGTGCACAACAACTACCTGCGGCAATATAATCCGTCTCAGTAGTTGAGAGTGCCACTGAATTTTGTTTTTTACTAAACCATGAAACAAATGAATGACCAAGAAAATGGCAAGTTCCACTAGTACTTTTCCCATCAACCTTGTAACCGGCAAAATCGGCATCCGAATAACAAGTTAAATCTATATGAGTTCCTTTAGGATACATCATCTAACAATTTGGTCTGTACAATACTTGAACAAATATGGGTCATCCCAAAAGAAATTCTTTATTTCTGCAAAGAATTTAGCCTTGTCTTGCTTGGTCTAATGCTCTGGAAGTTTACTTATAACAAGATAATTAACTATATCAGCATACCATGGTAATACTTCCACACTCATTAATTGTTCATCTGGAAATGACTCATTCAATGTTAATGGCTTTATAATTGTGTCAAAATGGAGACGAGAGAGATAATCCGCCACAACATTCTCTGTGCCTTTCTTATCTTTGAATTCCAAGTCAAATTCCTGCAAAAGTAACATCCAACGAATTAGTCTGTCTTTTGCATCTTTCTTTGTGAGAAGATATTTAAGAGCAGCATGATCTGTGAACACAATTATTTTACAACTAATGAGATAAGATCGAAATTTTTCCAATACAAACACTACTGCTAGCATTTCTTTTTCAGTAGTTGAATAGTTCAACTGTGCATCATTCAATGTCATACTAGCATAATAAATAACATGGGGAATTCAATCAACTCTTTGTCCTAATACTGCTCCTACTGCATAATCAGATGCATCACACATGAGTTCAAATGGTAAGCTCCAGTTTGGGGGCTGAATGATGGGTGATGATGTCAAAAATTGCTTTAATTTTTCAAAAGCCACAAGACATGAATCAGTAAAGATAAAATGTACATCCTTAGCAAGTAAATTGCATAAGGGTCTAGAAACTTTGCTAAAATATTTAATGAAATGTCTATAGAAACCAGCATGCCCAAGGGAAGATCTTACTTGTCTGACTATTTTGGGTGGAGGAAGATTAGAAATGAGATCCACCTTGGCTTTGTCAACCTCAATACCTTTGCTCAAAATGATATGACCAAGAACAATACCTTATTTTACCATAAAATGACACTTCTCCCAATTTAAGACCACGTTATTCTTGATACATCTCTGCAGAACTAGTGTTAGATGATGTAAACATTGATCAAATGAATCACCAAAGACAGAAAAATAATCTATAAAGACTTCAAGGAATCGTTCAACTATATTAGAAAAAATGCTTAACATGCATCGTTGAAATGTAGCAGGTGCATTACATAATCCAAATGACATCCTCCTATATGCAAAAGTGCCAAAAGGGCAAGTGAAAGTGGTCTTCTCTTGATATTTTGGTGCTATGGGAATATGATTATATCCTGAGTAGCCATCTAGAAAGTAATAAAATTCATGGCCTGCTAATCTATCAAGCATTTGATCAATAAATAACAAAGGAAAATGGTCTTTACATGTGACAAAATTCAACTTTCTATAATCAATGCAAACACGCCATCCTGTAGTCACTCTAGTGGGTATCAATTCATTATCGGCATTTGTAACTTCTGTGACTCCTGACTTTTTGGGGACAACTTGTACAGGACTGACCCATGAACTATCAGAAATTTGGTAAATGATACTTGTGTCTAATAGCTTAAGGACTTCAGTTCTAACAACTTCTTTCATATTAGGATTTAACCGACGTTGCATTTTCCTAGTAGATTTAGCATTTTCATCGAGGTGAATGTAATGCATGCAGTCTACTGGGTTTATACATTTTTTGTCTGCTATGGTCCATCCTAATGCTCCTTTTTGCTCTTTTAAAACATCCAACAACTTACCTTTTTGTTCATCATTTAGGGATGATGAGATGATTACCGGCAGAGTACTTTCTTCTCCCAAAAGTGCATATTCCAAAGTGTTGGGCAATGGTTTGAGCTCGAGTTTCGGTGGTGATTCTGATGATGTGATGAGTTTCTTTTCTGATGGTGCTAGTTGTTCAACTCTTGAATTTCATTTATTAGTGTCCATGGATGATGCTGAGTCAAGTAGAGCGTTGACCTCATCGACCGATCTGTCAATATCAAAATCAAAACCAAAGTGAGTTAAACATGTTTGTAAAGGAGCATCACTAAAGTTTAAAAGAAAAGTGTCATCAACTAATGCTTCAATTAAATCCACATCAACAATTCCATCATCTGCGATGTTCAACTCCATAGTCATGTTGCCGAAGGACAACTGCATATTTCCAGTCCTGCATTGAATGTGAGCATCCGCAGTTGCCAAGAAAGATCGGCCTAGAATAATGGGGATGTGCTTCCTTGAATCATGTATTGGTTGAGTGTCAATTACAATGAAATCAACAGAAAATTTAACTTGTCTACCTGGATAAGCACGTCCTCCACAATACCACAAGGTATTTTCGTAGACCGATCTGCAAGCTGTAACACCACTGGAGTTGGGTGTAATTCTCCAAGTCCAAGTTTCAAAAATACTGAGTAAGGCAACAAATTTACAATAGCTTCTAAATCCAACAAAGCATTATCAATTGTGTGATTCCCTATGCTACATGAGATAGTGGGGGAGCCTGGGTATTTGCATTTTAGAGGAATTTTATGTTGGATTATAAAACTAACGTTTTTTGTTAAAAATGCCTTCTTTTGAACATGAATGTTTCTCTTTTTAGTACAAAGGTCTTTAAAAAACTTGGCATAAGATGGAACTTGCTTTATAGCATCAAGTAAAGGGATGTTAACACTTACCTGTTTGAAGATTTTGAGAATCTCACCTGTGGATTTTTCTTTCTTTCCTTTTGCTAACCTCTGAGGAAATGGAGCTTTCGGAACGTATTCTCGTGGTTTGGTTTCTTCTCTCTCCTCTGGTGATGTGTCTTTAACACTTACAGGTAGAATTTGATTTTCTTTTGTCACCGCAATCTCCACTTTGTTGTCGACTTCTTTTCCTTTTTGTAAGGTCATGACTGCTTTGACATCTCCATGCTGCTGTGGTGAACTGGTATTTGCTTCGTGTACTCCTTTAGGATTAGGCACTGATTGACTTGGAAACTTGCCTTTCTCAACAGTCATTGCCAAGGTCTGAACTGAAGAAGCAAGTTGTCCCACCATCTTCTCAAGGCTTGAAACTGATTGGGCTTGTGAGTTGAAGCCTGCTCTCAACTCATTTCGTAGTCCATCAATGGTACGGTTCTGTTGCTTAATCGTGGAATGAGTAACATTCTTGAAATTCTGGAATGTATCCTCCCATGGTCTGGATTGAGAGTAGTTCTGGTTTTGATTGTATGGTCTGAATGGTGGCTGAGAGGCTTGAGGATTTTGAGGAATTGGTTGCATTGGTGGAGTTGGAGCTACTGGTCCATTCTGTTGGAATCCTTAAGACCATGAAAAATTGGGGTGGTCTCTCCATCCAGGGTTATATGTGTTGGAGTATGGGTTGTAATTCGATAGTTTTCTTATTATACCTATGGCATTGGCTTGATCTGAGTACGAGTCATGGTCATGTGGCTCTGTTGATTTAGCAGTCGATAACGATGCTATTTGTCGAGCGAGACCTTCAACCATCTCCTTGACTTCTTTGATTTATGAACTTAACTTGCCAATGTGAACCTCATTTACTCTCTTAATTCTTCTAGTACTCCTGAGTGATCGACTCCGTTGTTGAGAATTATCCACTTGTCGCTGGAAGAATTCCCAAATCTCTGATGTACTTTTTGACTTTAGCTCTCCTCCACTTGCTGCCATTAGCCATTCTTGCACATTCGGCAATAATCCCTCCAAAAAGTATTGGCATTGGTGCCATTTCTCGTACTCATGATGTGGACACTTCAAGAGTAGCCCATTGAATCACTCCCATGTTTAAAAAACTCCTCGTCCTCTCTCTGGGTAAAATCTGAGATTTCCCTGCGAATAGCATTGGTTTTATGCACTGGGAAATATTTATTCAAAAATTTTGTTACCATTTGTTCCCATGATATAATGCTATTAGCAGGCAAAGTATTTAACCATGATCGAGCTCTATCCTTTAAAGAAAATGGGAATAATCTAAGTTTTACATCATCATATGAAAAATTCTCATATTTAAATGTTGGACAAATAGTATGAAAATCATTCAGATGATTATATGGGTCCTCATTTTCTAAGCTATAGAATATGGGGAGACAATTTAGCACACTAGGTTTTAGTTCAAAAAAGACAATTTAGCACACTAGGTTTTAGTTCAAAACTCCTAGCAGTTACATTTGGGTATCTTAAGCATAATGTGCTCAAATTAGCTAAAGGATTGAAGTAGTCCTTAAATGGCCGCTCCTATGGTTGCAAATCCATTTTATTTTTAATTTGTTTGTGTGTGTGAAATATTTTCTCAAGTTTAAGGTCTATAGGTTCAAGATTAGGTAATAATGACCTACGACCATGCATGCAAAACAAATAAAATAAAAATAAAGGTGGGAACAAAACAAATAAAAATAAAGAAGAGGGAGAAATTTTGATACTAACCTTATTACGCTATTACAACCTTACTATAAAAACACATTAAAAAAAATACGAGAAATAAATTAACTAAAAATAAATTAATAAGATAAACAAAAAAATTATAAAGAAAAATAAATTGAAAATTAAATTATAGAATTTTAAAGAAGAGAAAAAGAAAAGAAATACTAACGTTTAAATGTAGATTCACCTTTTTTCTTTTTTTTAAAAAAATACAAGAAAATAATTAAATGAAAATATTCAAAAAAATTAATTCTATGAATTAAAATTACTTACCTCCCCGGCAACGGTGCCAAAAACGTGTTGTACAAATTTTATTGAATTCGTAAGCGCACGAATCTATTGTAGAATAAACCAATTGTGACGAGTGTCGATCCCACGAGGATGTGAATTTTAATTGTGTGTAGAATTAATTTTGTAAATGGATGGTTGGATTTGTGGTGAAAATGATTTGGATTATCCTAAAATTGGAATTGAAATGGTGAGAATAATTTGAAGAGAATTCTATTATAATGACGTACTTGGGTATCTGGATTCGTATCAACATGCATCATGGGCTAAATATTCCTTATTAATACCAATTAAATCATGAGGGGAGAATCCACACCTCATGAACCACGCTCTAATCAATATGGTGCTAAGGGCTTATCGTGCCAAATAATAATAACCTTGTACTAGGGGGCCGGTGAAACCAAGGCGGTACTAGACAAGATTAGTATTATTTGTCGACGATAAGTCAAAACATCCACAAAATTTAGAGGGGAAGAGAAAGTAAATTTACCAAATAAAGCCCATGACACATGTTGAGACTTCACCTTCAACCCAAGCTTGAAAGAAAATTAGCCACTCATAATTGAACTAGGGGCAAAATGAGAATTTATTAAAATACATAGAAAATACAAGATGGAGAAGGAATTATAGAAAATGGATCCCAAAAATGGATTCAGAGCTATCAAATTAGAGGGGGAGGCCCCCTTTTTATAGATACATTGAGTAAATCGTGGCCATCGGATTAAAAACAGTTTGGACGCTCAGGATTGCGCCACGTCATCAGTCAACAGTACGCGGTTTGACCACGTGGGTGAACAGTAACACGGTTTGACGCGGGTTGAACAATGACGCGGTTTGATTGAAAATAATCCTGTGTGATGCATGTACCGTACGCGAGATTTTTAGTCCACTGATATGTTGCACGTCACCATCAACAGTACATAAGAATTTTAGTCCAACAGGATCGTGACACCTCATCAGTCAATGTCACATCATCGGTCAATGCCACGTCATCGATCCGTCTATGTGAACAGTGTCGTGAACAGTAACATAGACAGTACCGTACACGTGAATAGTACCGTACATGTGAACAATGTCATTTTTCTTTTTATGCTCCTCCTAAGGTTTTTGACCGTCCTAAGTTCAAAAGTGATGTCCGTTTTGCCGTCTGATCTCTCGTTTATTGTGAAATGACCATGATGCCCTTAAAATACATAAAATACTTAATTAAAATAAAACACACAATTAAATTATAAGAAGCTTAAATACATAAAAGTAAGGGTTGTTAGTAAGATGTGAAATGTAAAATGATGATTTTCTCCTTTATAAATATACATTTTCTAACACTCAACAATACCAAAGGCCAATATATATGGTTCCACTCAAATAACGAAAAATTCTTTTAACAGCAAGCAAATGAGATTCCTTGGGATATGATTGAAATCTTGCACACAAACATACACTAAACATGATATCAGGTCTACTTGCGGTTAAGTAAAATAAAGAGTCAATCATACCTTGATACTTTTTAATATCAACCTCTTTACCTTTTTCATCTTGAGCAAGTCTTTGACATACTTAGCTTGGTTGATGAAGATCCCCTCATTGTTTTGTTTGATTTGAAGTTCAAGGAAATACTTCAATTCTCCCATCATGCTCATCTCAAACTCCTTACTTATACAAGAGGAAAACTCTTTGCACAAAGATTCATTAGTAGAACACAAAATAATATCATCAACATAAATTTGAACAACAAGTATATCTTGATTTTTATTCTTAATAAAAAGGGTAGTATATGCTTTTCCCATACAATAAATTTTTAAGTCTATTATACCATGCTCTAGGTGCTTGTTTTAATCCATACAATGTTTTTGATAACTTATAAACATAATTTGAAAATTTTTCATTTTCAAAACCAGGGGGTTGTTTACATTAATTTCCTCCATAATATATAACCATTTAGGAAAGCACTCTTCACATCCATTTGAAATAAAATAAAATATTTATGACATGCAAATGCTAACAAAATCCTAATAGATTCTAATCTAGCTACAAGTGCAAAGGTTTCATCAAAATCGATTCATTCTTCTTGGTTGTATTCTTGAGCCACTAATCTAGCTTTATTTCTTACAACCACACCGGATTCATCCATTTTATTTCTAAATACCCATTTAGTGCTTATAATAGACTGATGTTTCGGTTTAGGAACCAATTCCCACACTTTATTTCTCTCAAATTGATTTAACTCCTCTTGCATTGCCATAGTCCAAGACTCATCATTTTCCACATCCGCAAAAGCTTTTAGTTCCATTTGAGAAATAAATGCAGCATGCTCACATGTGTTTCGAAGTGATGATCTAGTTGTAATACCTCTTGAAGGATCACCTGAAATACCTTCTTGTTACTCCATATTTGTTTGTTCTTCTTGTCTATCCTCTTGATTTTCTTGTGGTGCATTCTCTTGATTTTCTTTTGATGATTCTTCTTGTAACTCTCCATTTGCATCATCATTAACAACTCCTTTCTCCGCAGAGGAGAGGTTAGATTCATCAAAACGTAACATGCATGGATTTTTCCACAACTAAAGTTCTTTTGTTATAAACTCTATAAGCTTTACTTGAGTTTGAATATCGGAGAAAGATGCCAACATCCAATTTTGGATCAAATTTACCAAGATTATCTTTTGTGTTTAAAATAAAACATTTGCATCCAAAAACTTTGAAATAACCAATGTTGGGTTTTCTATCTTTCCAAAACTCATAGGGAGTTTTATTGAGATGAGGTCTAATCAACACCCGATTTAAAACATAACAAGCGGTGTTAACGACTTCGGTCCAAAAATATTTTGGTAATGTATTTTCATTTAATCCTAGTCATTTCTTGAATAGACATATTCTTTCTCTTAACAACTCCATTTTGTTGTGGAGTCCTAGGTAATGAAAATTGATGCTCAATGCCAAAGTCATTACAAAAATTTTCAAATGCATGATTTTCAAACTCTCCATTATAATCACTTCTAATACAAGTAATAGAATAACCCTTTTCATTTTGAACCTTTTTACAGAAAATTCTAAATGCATCAATGGCATCATCCTTATTAGCTAAGAATAATACCCATGTGTATCTAGAATAATTATCTACAATTACAAATGCATAGAATTTGCCACTTAAACTAGCATATCTAAAAGGTCCAAACAAATCTATGTGAAGTAATTGAAGAAGTTTTGAAGTGGAGATGTGATTCTTGTTTTTTAAAGAGGTTTTAATTTGTTTTCCAAATTGACAAGCTTTACAAATTCTATCCTTTTGAAAACCAATTTTTGGCAGACCTTTAACTAAATCATTTTTCAAAAAATTTGAAATTAAATCAATGCTTGCATGTCCTAGTCTTCTATACAACCATCATCATGCAATGCCGAAAAACGTTTATCATGAGTAGATGCACACTCTATATCAATCGTGTAAACATTGCCACATCTGTTTCCCATAAACAAAATTTTTCCATCACATGCATTTTCAATAACACATCTTGATTTATCAAAAGCAACTTTATAATCTTTCTCACATAGTTGACTAATGCTAATCAAATTGTGTTTTAAATTTTCAATCAAACACACATTTTCAATAAGAGTTGAAGAAACTTTACCAATATTACCAATTCCGAGAATTTTTCCTTTTGAGTTATCTCCAAAGGACACATCTCCACCATTTTCGATTTTGGTGAAACTTGAGAACCTTGCATAGTTTCTGGTCATATGCCTAGAACATCCACTATCCAAGTACCATTTATTTTTCTTTTTCTTCAAGCCCTGCAAAGAAAATCTTATGTCTTAGGTACCCAGACCTTTTTGGGTCCTTGAGCGTTAGCAATGGTTCCTTTTGAAACCTAAATACATTTGACACCATAATATGCATTCCTTTTCATGGGATATCTATATTTCATGTGACCATTTTGATTACAATAATGACAAACAATGACAAACAATCTTATGATCACTTGTGGAGGTAGCTTTAACAAAATAATTCTTATAATACTTTTGCTTCAAGTTAGGCTTATACCCAAGTCCTCCTTTATCAAAAACATATTTTTTAGAGTTAAGCATGTTATCCAACATCTTTTGTCCATTTGTAAATTTTAGAGCAACATTACTAAGTTCAATATTCTTTTTCTTGAGCATTTCATTTTCTTTTTTCAAATCATCTACATGTGACTCTAAATGCTCATGTAAAGTGCTAGGTTTTTCATTTGATAATGAAACTCTATTATGCAAGGTTTTATTCTCTAATTCTAATCCTTTCTTCTTCTTATTCAATGACTCATTGCATTTTTGCATGGCATCCTTTTCATTTGTAAATTCTAGCAATTTCTTTTTAAGGCATGCATTCTTTTTACCAATTTTCATCAACTCATCATGCATTTCTTTAAAAGCATCATACAATTCATCATAGGTTGGATCACTTACCTCATTGAGATCATCATCATCTCCTATTGCCATAAGTGCTAGGTTTGATACTTCTTGTGACTCTTCTTCATCACTTGAATCTTCATCACTATCATCTCAAGTAGCAACCATAGCTTTCTTCTTGAGTTTGTTGAGAAGTGGGTGTTCCGATTTTATATGGCCAGGCTTTTTGCATTCATAGCATATGATTACCTCTTTCCACTCCTTTTGGTTTTTGAAGTTTCTAAATTTTCTTCGGTCACCGGTTTTCTTGAAAACTTTTCTGAACCTCCTTGCTAGCATAGCCAACTCCTCATCATCTGGCTTACTTTCCCCATCACTCTTATATTTTGTGGCTTTGAGAGCAATGTTTTTCTTCTTTTCCTCATTTCCTCTTTCGGCTGCCAAATCTTCCTCATAAGAAATAAGAGAACCAATTAAATCATCAATAGGTAAGATATTCAAATCTTTAGCTTCCTCAATGGCAGTCCTTTTTGGTCTCCATTCCTTTGGAAATGACCTAATGATTTTCTTAACTTTCTCACTATTTGAAAAGGTCTTTCCTAGGGCTCCTAGAGTGTTTACTATGTCTGTAAATCTAATATACATGGAATACACACTCTCATTTTGTTCTATTTGGAACAATTCATATTGCCGAGTGTACCTACTAATTTTAGACTCTTTTACTTGATTTGTGCCTTCATAAACAACTTTGAATTTGTACCAAATTTCATTAGCACTTTCACAACTAGACACTCTATGAAACTCTTTCTTATCGAGTGCATAAAACAAGTCATTCATGGCTTTGGAATTTAGAGAAGCTTTTCTCTTTTCCAATTCATTCCATTCCCGTGAAGGTTTTGGAATGTTTTCTCCGAATTCATTTTTAGTCAAAGGCATAAATGGACCATCACATACAACTTCCCAAATTTCATAATCTAGTGCTTGTAAATAAATTCTCATCTTAGTTTTCCAATACGGGTAGTCATTTCCGTCAAAAAACGGTGGCCTAGTTGTGGATTGTCCTTCCCTAAAGGTTGAATCATTTTGGGTTGCCATGGATCTTTTACTCTAGACAGTTAAGTCTTAATAAGAGAACCAAGCTCTGATACCAAATGAAATGCAAGTAACGCAACCCAAGAGGGGGGTGAATTAAGATTTTAAAAATTATGTAATACAATTCGCTCAACAAATCAATCTAACGCCTTAATGAAATATAAAATAATAAATTCAAACAAACGTAAAAATAAAAGAGTAAGGGAAGAGAAAAACAAACACACGGATTTTTACGTGGTTCGGCAATCCCTGCCCACGTCCACGCCTCCAAGCCAACCCAAGCTCGAGGATTTCACTATCCAAGCCTCCCAAGACTTCAAGTTCTTACAATTGACTTACAAGGTATCAATGAACCTTTACAATCAAGAGATTATCTCCCCAATCTCTTTACCCCAAGTGTTTCTCATACTTATACACTCACAAATTGATAAGAAATGAAAATTACAACAAAAACTCTCTTTAAGAGTGGATATGCAAATAATAGCGCAACAATGATTCAATCTATGATGATTTAGGTTTTGGAAGCTCAATATATGTTGTATGATCTTTTATTTGCTTGCATTGGTTCTTAGAATGAAGTTTGAGTTGAATTTTTATAGTTAAAGCCCGAAAACTAGCCGTTATAAGCAAATTCCCGCGCCTAAGCAGTTAGCCGCTTGATTTATCCAGCTAGCCACTCAGGAACAGTGATATTACCATTATTTTTTAATTTTGCTACAGTAACGTCGTTCACTAAAATTACAATTTGGCCCAAAACTTTCTATAATTATAATATGACCTAAAACGTCACAAAACTTTATAAATAGGCCCAATTTCATAATTTCTTAAAAATAGTTGACTTTCTAAAACTTTCTGAAATTATGATATGGCCCCAAAGATATTATTATTTAGCAAAAAGGTCCTTTTTAACATAATACTCATATTTTTTAAAGTTCTCAAAAACTCTCACTTTAGTCCAAAATATTCATAAATTATAGTATGGCCCAAAACATTTCAAATATTTGTAAAAACGTCCAACTCCGAAATTTAATAATAATACTTATTAAAATCAAACATTTCAAAACTTAACATTTAAGTCCAAATTACTCAAATCCACAAAATGCTTTACTTTATAAAAATAAACCTTTTAGTTTATGAAAAGTATTTAATTGAATTAATCTCTTGAGCTTCTCAAATGCTAAATCATGCATCAATTAAATCATACCGGCTTTACAAGAATTTATCGCACTAATTTATTCGTTGAGCTCTAAACTTTATTCTTAATTTCATCGTTTGTCCGTTGAGTGTCTTGAGCTTGATTTCACTTGATTCACTTGCATAAATATTACCCTTCAAAAACTAGTGAAAATGTGAAATACAATATTTATTATTTTTACTTAAGACATATGTTTGTTATCATCAAAATTACATTATGTGTAGCTCTTTAGGCTAACACTCTAGACCTTTCTAAATTGAAGATTCTTGATGTTATTACTTAGAATAGAAGAGGATGAAATTTCTAGACTGCATTGAAAATGAAAGGGGGTAGGGGGTATTTATAGGATTTTTTAAGGTTAATAGATGACTAAGATTTTGCCATCATTATTCTTGATCAATGGTTGAGATTATCCTTCATAAATATCTTACTAAATTTTAGAATTCTTAACTATCTCTACAAACTTCTCTTACATCATCACTTATCTCATTGCTTATTTTATCCATACTTAGAATTAAATATTTTATATTATTATTATATTTAAGGGAGCATATTAGCTTAAAATAAATTCAAAAGTGAATGATGAAGCTCAAGGATTTGAATCTTGGATCGAATTACTCTCACAAGTAAGTTTAAAGTTTATTGCTTTTAATTACATGTTTATAAATTGCATTTTCTATTGATTATTTTCATTCCATATTTATTTGTATTTTCTATTGATTATTTTTGTGCAAATTCATATTTTATTTATACTTTTTAATCTCTATTACTTTTTATACAATAGGGAAGAATACCTATTTTTATACATTAGACCTTAGGAAAAAATGGTAAAAATAGCTAGGATATTGCAAATAAGTATCCCTAAAAATTAAGGACTAAATCTCCTAAAATCTGGTGTTTAAGAAAATAGTCAATACACAACTATAGAATACGACTGACATCCACAACAATCGTCAAGACACAGCTATAAAATACAACTGACATCTGCGAGAATCCCCCTCAAGCTGGAGCATAGATGTTCTTCATGCCCAGCTTGCATACAAACTCTTTAAACTAGTGTCTAGGTATTCCTTTTGTCAACACAGTTGTAGTTTTGTCCTATAGGAATATACACCAAACAAATAACTCTAGTTTCCAGATTCTCTTTAATGAAATGTCGGTCTACTCCACATATTTTGTCCTGTCATGATGGACAAGATTATGAGAAATATTAATTGCTGCCTTATTGTCACAGTAAAGTTGCATAGGATTGTTTTTTATTAATTGTTGTTCTTTAAGAACACGTTTTATCCACATAAGCTCACATTCTGCATGTGCTAGTGCTCGAAACTCTGCTTCTGCACTGCTTCATGCCACTACAGTTTGCTTCTTGCTTCTCTAAGTCACAAGGTTTTCCCACATCTTAGTACAATAACCTGTTGTAGACTTCCTATCCATGAAATTTCCAGCCCAATCTATATCAACAAAAGCTTCTACATTCTTTTTTTCTCCCTTCTCAAAATAAAATCCCTTTCCTGGTGTTGACTTCAAGTATTAAAGTATTTGGTTTACTGCCAATTGAACATCTCTTGGAGAGTGCATAAACTGGCTCACTAAGCTAACTACAAAAGCAATATCAGGTCTGGTATGGGAAAGATTAATTAATCTCCCTACTAGTCTTTGATATCTCCCCTTCTCCACGGGTGCACTATTTTCTTCAAAACCCAACTTGTTATTTGGTTCAACTGGTGTGGCAGCAGGTTTACAGTTAGTCATGTCGGTTTCTTTTAGCAAATCTAGAGTGTATTTCCGCTGTGTAACTAGAATACCTTTAGCTCTTTTAATTACCTTCATTCCCAGAAAATAATGTAGCGCTCCAAGATCCTTGATTTTAAATTCACAAGCCAATTTTACGTTCAAACCTTCCAGCTCTTATTTGTCATCCCTTGTTAGTATAATGTTGTCAACATACACGATCAAAATACTAACTTCCCTTTTTTAGACCATTTGTAGAACATATTGTGATCAGCTTGCCCATGAGAGTATCTATAGTTCTTCAAGACTTTCCCAAGTCAGTCGAACCAGCCCTAGAAGACTGTTTAAGGCCATAAAGAGATTTTTTGAACTGACAAACTATTCCAACGGGTCTTTTTTCTTCGAAACCAAGTGGCAATTCCATGTAAACTTCCTCTTCCAATTCTCCATTCAAGAAGGCATTCTTGATATCAAGTTGGTTGAGAGGCCAAATCCAAATTTGTAGCAAGATAAGGATCCTTACAGTATTAAGCTTTGCCACTAGAGCAAAAGTCTTTACGTAGTCCACCCAATAGGTTTGTGTGAAACCCTTCGCCATGAGCCTTGCTTTATACCTGTCCACACTTCCATCAGTCTTACATTTGATTGAAAATATCCACTTGCACCCCACAATCCTCTTGTTTTTAGGACTTGGTACAAGGTTTCATGTGTTATTCTTTATTAAGGATGCCATTTCTTCTTGAACAATTTTCTTCCACTCATTTAACTAAAAGGCTTTATAGATGTTTCTTAAAATAGTGGTATTAGATATACTGGTCATAAAACTCCAATACTCCTTGGATAGATTTGCATATGACAAAAAACTTGTACATAGGATGTTTGGTACAATTTCTCACTCATTTCATTATCGCAATAGGCAAATCTATCGACTTCTGAGCTTCATTCTTAACATACTCAGTAGGTGAGTTTTGATCCTCCCTTACTTTAGATCTTGCTTCTGCTTGGTCTATAAGTGGTTGTACATTTTGAGTTTTATTCTTCCTTCGTGAATGGACATAAAACTCTCCTATTGGTTCCTCCAAACATAAATTGGCTTCTATCCCTTCATTCCCTAGTGACACTATTGGTTGATTTAGTTCTATGATGTGAGGTAAGCTAGGATGAGTGTCTGGACTGAGTGAGGAGGTATTTGGTACATTGGGTTCTAGGCTAGAATTACTAGGAAAATTGGGTTTTAAGATGGAATTATCGGGCATATTGGGTTTTAGTTTGGAACTACTGGGCATATTAGTTTCTAGGTTGGAATTACTAGGCATCTTGGGTTCTAGGCTAGAATTATTAGTCGGCTGAGAGACTGGTGTAGTGACCTCGGTTTAAATAGATTCTAAGATGTCAAGAAGATCCTAAGAAATATCTTTTCTCAAATTCTGCCCCTAAAGAGAATTACTTGGGTAAAAAGGTTGATTTTTAAAGAACTTGACATCCATGGTGATGAATAATTTTTTTGTAAGAGAATTATAGCACTTGTACCATTTCTTGGTAAGTGAATATCCTAAAAACAAACACTTGATGGCTATAAGAGACAGCTTTGTTCTTTAAAGACTTGGAAGATATACAAAGGATGTACAGCCGAAAGTTTCGAGTGCATGATTAGAGGTAACAAGGTTATTTTATGGGTAACTATCAAGAAAAACAAAAATAGGTGCCTTGAATTTAAAAGCTTGAGAGGGCATATGGTTTATGAGTTAAGATGCTGTAAGAATGGCCCTTCCCCAATATATTTTGGTACATTAGTTGTGAACATAATGGCCCTAGCAACCTCTAAAAGGTGTCTGTTTTTACGTTCTGCAACCCCATTTTGTTGTGGTATTCTAAAACAAGAACTTTGGTGGACAATTCCTTGTTATGACATGTAACTTCTTAAAATAGAATTGAAATACTCAGTTCTATTATCTGTACGGAGTACACGAATGTTAGTTAGGAACTTATGTTAGTTAGGAACTGAGTTTGTACCATGGCATGGAACTGTTTAAAAGTTTGTCCAGCTTCAGATTTTTCCTTTAAAAGGTACACCCAATTGGTCCTAGAGTGGTAATCTATGAATGTAATGAACCATTTTGCTTTTGACAGGTTATTAATCCTTGAGGGACCCCAAATATCACTATAATTAACAGAGAAAGGTTGGGATGGTTTATAAGTATGGACAAAAAAGGGAACATATGTTTGTTTAGCCATTTGACAAAAATCACAATCTAATAAACTCAAATATTTATTTTTGAATAAGGAAGGAAACAAGGTTTTTAGATATGGAAAAGACATTGAGAGACTTAAGCTCATCCTTTCACGGGCCTTTATTCTCGAGATAGTACAACCCTTCATATTCATTCGCATTCCCAATCATCCTCCCCAAGTTTGGATCCTGAAATAGACATTTAGAACCACAAAATTTAGTTACACAGTTTGTGTCCTTAGTAAATTTACTAATTAAAAGAAGATTACGTTTAAGATTTGAGACATGTAAAACTGAAAAAAAGCGTCAGACAAACTGATAGTTTTATTGTTCTTTTTCCAACAAAAGTGGATAATGATCCATCAGTAATCCTCACTTTATAATTACCTGGACATGGAGTGTAACTAGAGAAAAATTGAGAAGACCCTGTCATATGGTCTGAGGCCCCTGAATACACAATTAATCTAAGGACTATTTTCGAGGGATTGGATGCTAAAGGTTGATGGGTTACCTGTATGGGCTACATTACAGGTAGAGGAGGTCATATCATTTCCTTTCGCTTGTCGATTTTGTATGAGGACCTACTGCAACATCTCAAATTAATCTTTTATGAGGGAAAACTAATTAGTTTTCTCTTTCACCATTCCCTTTGCTTTCTGTTGGCGTTTTGGTTTCCAATCTGTTGGTTTTCCATGAAGCTTCTAGTATGAGTCTCGGGTACGTCTTTTCTTATGGCAATAGTCACAGCAGGGACGTTCTCTATGTTTTTGTCCTTTATGGTCAGTTAAGTGATCCGTCCTTTTGGTCACCAGCGTTGATCTCTCTGTCTCGGGTTCCTTCACTAGTCCCCTCATAACTCGCTTTCTACTTTCTTTGCGCCTCACCTCATGAAAAGCTTCTCGAATGGAGGGTAGAGGATTCTTTCCCAGGATTCTACCATGAACTTCATCAAGTTCTTGAAATTCTAGTTATGCAACCCAAGAGGGGGGTGAATTAGGAATTTAGAAATTAATCAATTCTAAAACAAAACTCAATGCAAATCTAAAACGAATTTAAAGCAATAACAAATAAATTTATCACAATATAAAAAGATAAGGGAAGATAGATTTAAACAAGGGGATTTTTACTTGGTTCGGCCAACCTCGCCTACGTTCACGCTTCCAAGCTTTCCGGGCATGAGGATTCAAACATTAACATGAATATGTTAATAATATTGATTTTGATGATAACAAACTTTAAATAATTTTTGATAAAAATATTGGAGTTATTTCTTAACAAATGAAAGTCATAAAAACTGCTCCATTCATACTTATAAAAGATGGATTTTAAATTGGAAAAAGATTCTTTGCAAAATCTGGTTTAAAATGTGTTTCTGGCAATAAACGGTGAACCGGTTATTTCTAAATGGTTAACCGATTACGACCAGAGAGCAAAGGTTTGCCTAGGCTCTAACCGTTAGTGAAGAACGGAAAATGGCAAGCTTACTGGAAACTAACGGTGAACCGTTTATTACAAACGGTTAACCGATTAAGACCAGAGAGCAAAAGTTTGCTAAGCTCTAACCGTTAATGAAGAACGGAAAATGACAAGCTTCCTGGAAACTAACGGTGAACCGTTTATTTCAAACAGTTAACCGATAACTTCCAGAGTCACTTCACACAACTCCTTGGTCGTTTACTTAAACGGATAACCGGTGTTCTTTTTGCAGGTTACAGGAAACTAACGGTGAACCGTTTATTACAAACGGTTAACCGATAACATCCAGAGAGTCACTTCATACAAAGCCTTAGCCGTTTACTTGAAACGGATAACGGGTATTCATTTTGCAGGTCTCTGGACGTTAACGGCGAAAGGGTAACCTTAACGGCAAACCGTTTATTTGAAATCTGGCCTCAACGGTAACTTTGACCAGTGCAAACGGTTAACCGTTAACGGCTAATGGTGAACCGTTTTCTGGCCGACAGTCAGTAACGGCTAGTTTTTCAGCTCCGAATATAAATAAGCTCATTCAAATTCGAAGAGGACTGATCACAACACAACCATTGAGCATATACTCGAGTTTACAATCTTCATAAGAGCTAAAAACATAATTTCATTTCATCTATTCTTACTTTGAGCTTTGATTTGTAGTCATAAATATAGTGTGAGAGAAAAACAATTTATAATCTTTCATTTTGAGGGATTGTGAGTGTTGGGATACACTTGGGTTAAGAGATTGGGGATAATCTCTTGTTGTAAAGGTTATTGACACCTTGGAAGTCAAGTGTAAGCAATTGAAGCCTTGGAGGCTTGCTTAGTGAAATCCTCAAGCCCGGAAAAGCTTGGAGGCGTGGACGTAGGCGAGCTTGGCCGAACCACGTAAAAATATCCGTGTTTGATTCTCTCTTTCCTTATCATTTTAAATTTGGGATCAATTTGTTTATTATTGCTTTAATCTTGCTTTTAGTTTTGCATGATAATTTGTTTTTAATCGATTAATTTATAAAATCCCAATTCACCCCCCCTCTTGGGTTGCCTAGTTAGAATTTCATTTGGTATCAGAGCTTGGTGCTCTCATTTAGGCTTAATCGTCTAGAGCTAAAGATCAATGGCAACTCAAAGTGATTCCACATTTAGGGAAGGACAATCCACCACTAGACCACCCTTCTTTGATGGTAATGATTACCCTTATTGAAAAACTAGGATGAGAATTTACTTGCAAGCCTTAGATTATGAAATTTGGGAAATTGTTAGTGATGGTCCTTTTATGCCCTTGACTAAAAATGAAGTTGGAGAAGATATTACAAAACCTTCACGTGATTGGAACGAACTTGAAAAGAGGAAAGCCTCTCTAAACTCCAAAGCTATGAATGCCTTATTTTGTGCACTAGATAAGAAAGAGTTTCATAGAGTGTCTAGTTGTGAAAGTGCTAATGAGATTTGGCACAAACTTGAGGTTGTCTATGAAGGCACAAATCAAGTGAAAGAATCTAAAATAAGTAGGTACACTCGGCAATATGAATTGTTTCAAATGGAACAAAATGAAAATGTGTACTCTATGTATACTAGATTCACGGACATAGTAAACACTCTAGGAGCTCTAGGGAAGACTTTTTCAAATAGCGAAAAAGTCAAGAAAATTATTAGGTCACTACTTAAGGAATGGAGACCTAAAAGGATTGCCATTGAGGAAGCAAAAGATTTAAATACTTTGCCTCTTGATGATTTAATTGGTTCTCTTATTTCATATGAAGAAGATTTGGCAACAGAAAAAGGGCATGAGGAGAAGAAGAAAAACATTGCTCTCAAAGCTTCAAAACATGAGAGTGATGGGGAGAGTGAACCGGATGATGAAGAGCTAGCCATGCTAGCAAAGAGGTTCAGAAAATTCTTCAAGAAAACCGGAGAGCGAAGAAATTTCAGAAACTTCAAGAACTATAGGGAGAAGAAGGAGGCAATCACATGCTATGAATGCAAGAAGCCTGGCCATATTAGATTGGAGTGTCCACTTATCAACAAAAACAAGAAGAAAGCCATGGTTGCAACTTGGGATGATAGCGAGGAAGATTCAAGTGATGAGGAAGGATCGCAAGAAGTCTCAAACCTAGCACTTATGGCAATAGGAGATGATGATGATCTCAATGAGGTAAGTGATCCTACCTATGATGAATTGTATGATGCCTTTAAAGATTTGCATAATGAGTTGATGAAGATTGGTAAAAAGAATGCATGTCTTAAAAAGGAAATGACAAAGCTTAAGAATGAAAATGAATCTTTAAATGCAAAAATTGTATGCCTAGAAGTAGGAAAGAAGACTTTGCATGATGAAATTGCATTATTAAATGAGAAGCCTAGCATCATACATAAGCACTTAGAATCACACATAGATGAGTTGAAAAATGAAAATGAAATGCTTAAGAAAAAGAGCAATGAGTTAAATGAGATTGTCTTGAAATTTACAAATGGGCAAAAGATGTTGGATAATTTGCTAAACTCACAAAAATGTGTATTTGACAAAAGTGGCATTGGTTATAAACCAAATTTGAAACAAAAATTCTACAAGAGCTACTTTGTGAGGAATACATCTATTAACAATAAAATTGCATGTCATTATTGTAATCAAGATGGTCATATGAAAAATAGATGTGCAGTTAAGAGAAATGCATATTATGGTGTGAAATGTGTTTGGGTTCCGAAAGGAACCATTGCTAACTCTCAAGGACCCAAAAAGGTTTGGTTACCTAAAACTTGAGATTTTCTCTGCAGGACTTGAAGAATAAGAAGAATAAGTGGTACTTGGACAGCGGTTGTTCAAGACACATGACAGGGAATTATTCTTAGTTCTCAAGCTTCACCAAAATAGAAAATGGTGGAGATGTATCATTTGGAGATAACTCAAAAGGAAAAATCCTTAGAATTGGAAATGTTGGTAAAGTATCTTCAACTTTAATTGAGAATGTGTGTTTGGTTGAAAATTTGAAACATAATTTGATTAGTATTAGCCAATTATGTGACAAAGGTTATAAAGTTGTCTTTGATAAATCAAGTTGTATTATTGAGAATGCATGTGATGGCAAAATCTTGTTTGTTGGTAATAGATGTGGTAATGTTTATACCATTGACATAGAATGTGCATCTACTCTTGATAAATGCTTTTCCGCATTACATGATGATAGTTGGCTATGGCATAGAAGATTAGGACATGCAAGCATGGATTTGATTTCAAAAATTGTGAAAAATGATTTAGTTAAAGGTCTTCCAAAAATCAGTTTTCAAAAAGATAGAATTTGTGAAGCATGTCAATTTGGAAAACAAATCAAGACTTCTTTCAAAAACAAGAATCATATCTCTTCATCAAAACCACTACAATTACTTCATATAGATTTGTTTGGACCTTCAAGGTATGCTAGTTTAAGTGGCAAATATTATGCATTTGTAATTGTGGATGATTTTTCTAGATACACATGGGTATTGTTCTTAGCTAATAAGGATGATGCCATTGATGCATTTTGAATTTTCCATAAAAAGGTTCAAAATGAAAAAGGTTATTCTATTACTTGCATTAGAAGTGATCATGGTGGAGAATTTGAAAATCATGCATTTGAAAATTTTTGTAATGATTTTGGCATTGAACATCAATTTTCATCACCTAGGACTCCACAACAAAATGGAGTAGTAGAAAGAAAGAATAGGTCTATTCAAGAAATGGCTAGGACCATGTTGAATGAAAACTCTTTGCCTAAGTATTTTTGGGCCGAAGCCGTCAACACCGCTTGTTATGTTTTAAATCGGGTGTTGATTAGACCTAATCTTAATAAAACTCCATATGAGCTTTGGAAAAATAGAAAACCCAACATTGGCTATTTTAAAGTTTTTGGATGCAAATGCTTTGTGTTGAACACAAAAGATAACCTTGGTAAATTTGATTCAAAATATGATGTTGGTATTTTTCTTGGTTATTCAAATTCAAGCAAAGCTTATAGAGTGTATAACAAAAGAACTTTGGTTGTGGAGGAATCTATGCATGTTACTTTTGATGAGTCTAACCCCTCCTCTACGGAGAAAGCCATTGTTGATGATAATGCAGAAGAAGAACAACAAGAAGAAGCATCAAATGACAACCAAGAAGACACAACAAATGGAATTCAAGAGGAGCATCATGAAGAACCAAATGAGGAGCAAAATGAAGGTACTTCACAAACACTCCCCAAGGAGTGGAGGTATGTTTCCTCTCACCCTAAGGATGTAATTTTAGGAGATCCCTCACGAGGTGTTACCACTAGATCATCACTTAGGAACACATGTGAGCATGCTGCATTCATTTCTCAAATTGAACCAAAATCTTTTGCGGATGCCGAAAATGATGAATATTGGATTATGGCAATGCAAGAGGAGTTGAATCAATTTGAGAGAAACAATGTGTGGGAATTAGTTCCTTTTCCGGAACATCAATCCATTATAGGCACTAAATGGGTATTTAGAAATAAAATGGATGAATCCGGTGTGGTTGTAAGAAATAAAGCTAGACTAGTGGCTCAAGGTTACAACCAAGAAGAATGAATTGATTTTGATGAAACTTTTGCACCTGTAGCAAGGTTAGAATCCATTAGGATGTTGTTAGCATATGCATGTCATAAAGATTTTATTCTATATCAAATGGATGTCAAAAGTGCTTTCTTAAATGGATATATTATAGAGGAAGTTTATGTGAAACAACCTCCTGGTTTTGAAATGAAAAATTTCCCAATCATGTGTATAAGTTATCCAAAGCTTTATATGGTTTAAAAAAAGCCCCTAGAGCATGGTATGATAGGCTTAAAAATTTCTTGTTGGATAACAATTTTTCAATGGGAAAAGCGGACACAACTCTTTTTGTTAAGAATAAGAACCAAGACATACTTATTGTTCAAATTTATGTTGATGATATTATTTTTGGTTCTACTAATGAATTGTTGTGTAAAGAATTTTCATCATGTATGAGTCAAGAGTTTGAGATGAGTATGATGGGAGAGTTGAAGTATTTCCTTGGACTTCAAATCAAACAAAACGAAGAAGGTATTTTCATAAACCAAGCCAAGTACGTGAATGATCTACTCAAAAGGTTTGGCTATGAAAATGGAACGGCAAAAAGCACTCCTATGAGTACTACCATCAAGCTTGACAAAGATGAAAAAGGTAAAGAAGTGGATATCAAAATGTATCGAGGTATGATCGGATCCTTACTTTATTTGACTGCAAGTAGACCCAATATCATGTTTAGTGTATGTTTGTGTGCAAGATTTGAAACATGTCCCAAGGAATCCCATTTGCTTGCTGTTAAAAGAATTTTCCGTTATTTGATTGGAACCATAGATGTTGGCCTTTGGTATCCTAGGGGAACTCATATAGATTTAACTTGTTTTTCGGATGCGGACTTTGCTGGTCATAAAGTGGATAGGAAAAGCACTAGTGGAACTTGCTTTGTTCTAGGACACTCACTTGTTTCATGGTTTAGTAAGAAACAAAATTCTATTGCTCTTTCAACTACCGAGGCTGAATATATAGCCGCCGGAAGTTGTTGTGCACAGGCACTTTGGATGAAACAAACACTTAGAGATTATGGCATTTATCTTGAACAAATTCCTATTAAATGTGACAATACTAGTGCTATAAATCTTTCAAAGAATCCCATTCAACACTCTAGAACCAAGCATATAGAAATTAGACATCATTTCTTGAGAGATCATGTTCAAAAGGGAGATATTGCATTAAAGTTTATTTCTACGGAAAAACAACTTGCCGATATTTTCACTAAACCTCTTTGCGAAGAACAATTTTTAAAAATTCGGCATGAACTTGGGATGATGAAATTTTCACATTAATGTCTCTATTCATGCCATTGAGTGTGCTGAATTGATTGATTTATATTTGTGATCTAATGGTTATGAAATACTTGAGGTTGATTGTCAAATGATGAATTTATCTTGATATTTCTTGATTGTATGAATAAATTGGTTGAAATCATGTTCATGAATCATGCATTAAAATGGCTCATAATATATTTTCAAATCAATTAAATGATCTGGGAATTTATTAATTGCTAGCCAAATATAAAATCAAATGTGCGAAAATTTAGTTAAAATAAACGGATAACCGTTTTCCATAAACGGTGAACCGTTTTGTTCCAGAAACTAGAATTTTGTGTCTGTCTTCTTACCCTTTCACCGTTTTCTACAAACGGTGAACCGTTTGTCGGCAGTAAGTCATCTAATTATTACCCCTTAACAGTTAAGCTCTTAGGCTTTCACCGTTTCCCAGTATCAAGCCTCTGTTCGTTACCCTTTTACCGTTTATTATAAACGGTTAACCGTTTTCGCGTTTTAAAACTGTTCAAAGGCTTTTCTTCTTCCTCTCCAGCTTACCCTCTCACCGTTTTCACCATTCCTGCGCAGCCGAAGCTTTCTTCTTCCTCAAATCTTCATTTTTCTTGCTTCTTGTGCCAAATCAAACCGATTAAATCATTTTCTATCATCTTTATAACGTTTTCACCGATTCAAAACATTAAATCAAAGTTCCAATCGAAAAATCCCAAATTTGAACCCTAACTGCCGTGAGTTGGGTTTCTCCATTTTTCATCCATTTTGTCCTCTTTTTCATCCAAATTAAGCATCACATTCTCATTCCTCACTCTTTTCTCATCAAAACATCGATTAATTTCCCTCTCTCTCGCCTGTGTTCACCCCACCATACTCCTCCATGGCTGAAACCTCTCGGAGAAACGTCCGACGAAAATCTACACCTCAAGTGCACCCCTTTCAGCCTAGGGAAGTCTCTGAATTTTCTAGAATTCACTTCCCCACTCCTTCCTTGGCAAAACGGTTCGAGGACCGTTTCGATGGGCGAAAGGTACTTGACTCCTCTTGTGTTATCCTTAATGATTTCTGGCACTTGGTTGTTTGTGATAGAAGTGTTAGGGATATGCTTATGCCTTGGGAGTCTGCTATTAACTTTGATGAGCGAGTGTATCCTAATTTGGTGCGAGTCTTTTACTCGAACATGGATATTTCACATAGTAGCCAAAATAGGATAGTTACTCAAGTTGCTGGTGTCCAAATAGAATTTGATGATGGGGATCTAGCGGAGTATCTTGGTCTCTCGAGTGAGGGACACGACATATATAACTCTAGGAAAATTCTTTCCTTTGACCATTTTAGTCATACGGATGCAGTCCGTCATATATGTCGCCATAGAGACCTAACTGATGATATTTGCTTGCTTCACATGGATATTTCACATAGTAGCCAAAATAGGATAGTTACTCAAGTTGCTAGTGTCCAAATAGAATTTGATGATGGGGATCTAGCGGAGTATCTTGGTCTCTCGAGTGAGGGACACGACATATATACCTCTAGGAAAATTCTTTCCTTTGACCATTTTAGTCATACGGATGCAGTCCGTCATATATGTCGCCATAGAGACCTAACTGATGATATTTGCTTGCTTCCGTTTCGGTCTCAACTTTTACCTCTCCAAGTCCGTATTCTTCATTATATTCTACAGAAAATAGTGACACCTAGGAAGGGTCATTCGGATGAGGTCACGAGGTTGGACGTTGGCTTACTGGATAGCCTTCTCTCAGATCGTCCCATAAACCTCGGATATATTATTGTACGGCATATGTTGAGTACTCCCGCGGTTAATCACCGCTTGCTTCCGTACGGTAGTATCATTACTAAGATACTGCATCGTTTTGGTGTGCCTCTCCGAGATACTGGACATATGGAGACTAAACGGATTGGTCCCGAGGCGATGACGAGTATCGGTTTCTCTTGGAGGAATGGAAAGTGGATTAAAACCAGCAACTCCAAAAACCAGGATACCTTGATAGCTCCGGAGGACGATCGGATGCTTAATGATGTCTATCCTCCCGATAAGCTTCCTGACTTTAGATTAGGAGCTCAGCCACCTCCTCTGCGTCGCCGATTTGTTCCTCGGCCTCCAACTGACGCTGACCATGAGGAGCATGCCACGGATGCTGACATTCCGTCTACCTCTGAGCCACCGCCTGCACCTGAGCCATCAGTTATTCCAGAGTCATCAGCTGCGCCTGAGCAGCCTTCTGATGTTCCCGAGGAGCCAGCTGCCTCTATGCCATCTCCAGCTCCAGCTCAGCCACCCGTTTCAGATGGTCTGCAGCAGCTGATTCTTGATCGGTTGGACACCCTTTCTTGAGATCACCAGCAGCTGCGCTCTGATTTTGAGACTTTCCAGCGGCAGAGCATCGATCATCAGCTTGAGATCATCCATGCTCAGCGCATCCTTCTCGGCATCCTTGGTTATGATCTGGGGAGCTCATCTTCTCCTCCACCACCTTATTAGTTTTTGGGTTATGTTTTCGCACATACAGTTCATATTTTGATTGTTTGCATTTTGACATATATATTTTTACTGCTATATGCTATCTATGGATTTTGATGACATGGTTTTATATTTGTTCTTGATATTGGATGACTTGATTGAGATTGATATGAATTATGGATTATCGAATATTGAAGTGTTGCCTTGATTTGCTAATGGTGTTGTTGGGTTGGTGATGAAGTTGTTGACAAACCTTTTTGGAAGTGTTTTCTCTCTTGTGTATAGTTGGTTTTACTCATTTTTAAGGGGAAACTCTGCCCAATTTTTCGCTTGCCACAAACTGCACTTGCGTTTCTTTCTTTTCTCTTCTTTCTTTTTGATGATGAAGGGGGAGATAATTTGGGAGCCTTAATGGATTTGAATGGATTTAAATGGACTTGAAAATGTTTTATAAATGGGAAGATTTTAAATGATGCATTTTTGAAATGAGAAGTTTTTAACATAACACTTACTTGAGCAAAATCTTTTTATTGAACATTTCTTACTTTGGCCATACAATAAAGGGGAGCATATATTGAGGGGGAGCCAAATAGAGTTTGTCATCATCAAAAAAGGGGAGATTGTTAACATGAACATGTTAATAATATTGATTTTGATGATAACAAACTTTAAATGATTTTTGATAAAAATATTGGAGTTATTTCTTAACAAATGAAAGTCATAAAAACTGCTCCATTCATATTTATAAAAGATGGATTTTAAATTGGAAAAAGATTCTTTGTAAAATCTGGTTTAAAATGTGTTTTTGGCAATAAACGGTGAATCGGTTATTTCTAAACGGTTAACCGATTACGACCAGAGAGCAAAGGTTTGCCTAAGCTCTAACCGTTAGTGAAGAACGGAAAATGGCAAGCTTACTGGAAACTAACGGTGAACCGTTTATTACAAACGGTTAACCGATTAAGACCAGAGTGCAAAAGTTTGCTAAGCTCTAACCGTTAATGAAGAACGGAAAATGGCAAGCTTACTGGAAACTAACGGTGAACCGTTTATTTCAAACGGTTAACCGATAACTTCCAGAGAGTCACTTTACACAATTCCTTGGCCGTTTACTTAAACGGATAACCGGTGTTCTTTTTGCAGGTTACTGGAAACTAACGGTGAACCGTTTATTACAAACGGTTAACCGATAACATCCAGAGAGTCACTTCATACAAAGCCTTAGCCGTTTACTTGAAACGGATAACGGGTATTCATTTTGCAGGTCTCTGGACGTTAACGGCGAAAGGATAACCTTAACGGCAAACCGTTTATTTGAAATCTGGCCTCAACGGTAACTTTGACCAGTGCAAATGGTTAATCGTTAACGGCTAACGGTGAACCGTTTTCTGGCCGACAGTCAGTAACGACTAGTTTTTCAGCTCCAAATATAAATAAGCTCATTCAAATTCGAAGAGGACTGATCACAACACAACCATTGAGCATATACTCGAGTTTGCAATCTTCATAAGAGCTAAAAATATAATTTCATTTCATCTATTCACACTTTGAGCTTTGATTTGTAATCATAAATATAGTGTGAGAGAAAAACAATTTGTAATCTTTCATTTTGAGGGATTGTGAGTGTTGCGATACACTTGGGTTAAGAGATTGGGGATAATCTCTTGTTTTAAAAGTTATTGACACCTTGGAAGTCAAGTGTAAGCAATTGAAGCCTTGGAGGCTTGCTTAGTGAAATCCTCAAGCCCGGAAAAGCTTGAAGGCGTAGACGTAGGCGAGGTTGGCCGAACCACGTAAAAATATCCGTGTTTGATTCTCTCTTTCCTTATCCTTTTAAATTTGTGATCAATTTATTTATTATTGCTTTAATCTTGCTTTTAGTTTTGCATGATAATTTGTTTTTAATCGATTAATTTATAAAATCCCAATTCACCCCCCTTCTTGGGTTGCCTAGTTAGAATCTCACACCGGTTATTTCCAGTGATTTGTAAAAACAAATTAACCTTATCCGTTTATGATAAACGGTGTAAGATTAACATATGCTTCCAATATGGAATATACCGGTTAACCATTTATAAATAAACGGTTCACCGTTTAATTCCTGTGACCTTTTTAACATATTATTGTTTTCCGTTTTAGCTAACCAAAAATTGCAAGGGATCATTTTTCAATTTGAGTTTATCAATAATCCATATTTCATGAACATAATAAGAATGATTATAAGGTTTTTGTTTATTAATGAATAGCTCCATTATTTTAATCAAAGTCATTTAAAGTTTGTTGTTATCAAAATCAATACTATGAACATATTCAAGTTAACATTCTCCCCCTTTTTGATGATGACAAATTTCTTTCAATATTTTTCTCCCCCTTAATATATGCTTCCCCTAAATATATGCTTCCCTTAATATATGCTCCCCCTTTTCATTTTATAAACAGTATGCATTTATCATTAGTCTTCTCTCCCCCTTCATCATTAAAAAGATACTTAAAACATAGACTGAAGGAAGAAATTACCCATATTAGACGAGCAAAAAATTTTGGCAGAGTTTCCCCTTGAAAATGAACAAAACCTCAAATACAAAACAAGATTAAAACACTTCCAAAATAAAGAAATGTCCATATACCAACAACTCCATCAAACATCAGTCCATACATAAATAATCATCCAACATAAAAAACATCACATAGAAAAATCCATCATCAAAATCATATAGAAGTAGCAATGTATGCCAAACAAAATATAAATAGCAATACACAAAGAAACAGAATATAAAATGTATGTGCGAATATAAGAGTTAGAAACTAAGAAGGTGGTGAAGATGTGTTCCCCGAATCATAACCAAAATAACGAAGAAGAGAGCATTGTCCAGTTATGAGCTCAAGCTGATGATCGATGCTCTGCTGCTGGAACGTCTGAAACTCAGAACGGAGTTGTTGCTGGTCTCGGGAGAGAATGTCCAACCTATGGATAATCAGCTGCTGCCGCTCAGCAAGTCTGTGAATGTTATCAACCAGCTACTGCAGCATGGCTGATGCTGGGGGCTCGGCAAAAGTAGGAGTCTGCTCAGGAAAAGCAGATGGCTCGGGAGATGTAGGCTACTCGGGAGCCAGAGGCGGCTGGGAAGTGGAGGGAATGTCAGTGTCCATCTCACGCTCCTCACTGTCAGAGTCAGCTGGAGGTTGGGGGACAGAACGGCGACGCGGAGGAGGGGGATGAGCTCTTAGTCTAAAATCCGGAAGCTAATCTGGAGAACAAACATCATTGAGCAACCGATCATCCTCTAGAGCAATCAAAGTATCCCGATTTTTAGAGGTGGCGGTCGTGATCCATTTGCCATTTCTTCTAGAGAATCCAATGCTAGTCATGGCCTCAGGGCCAATCCGTTTGGTTTTCGTATAACCTGCATCCCGAAGAGGCACCTCAAAGCATCGCAGTATCTTAGAGATGATACTGCCATACGGAAGTAAACGGTGGTTAACAGAAGGAGTGCTCAGCATGTGCCTCACTATAACACAGTCGAGGTTAATAAGTCGTCCTGAAATAAGGCTATCTAATAAGCCAACGTCTAACCTCGTGACCTCATCCGAGTGACCCTTCCTAGGCGTAATGATATACTGTAAAATAGTGTGAAGGATGCGAACTTGAAGAGGTAAAAGTTGAGACCGAAAAGGTAGAACACAAATGTCATAACTAAGGTCTCGACCCCGACAAATATTACGAACTCCATCAGCATGACTGAAATCGGCAAAGGAAAGAACTTTCCTAGAGGTATAAATGTTATGACCATTACTAGAGATACCTAGGAAGCCATTTAGGTCCTCAACATCAAATTCAATATGCACACCACCAACCTGAGTAACATCTTATCTAGGCGGGTTTCAGAAATTTCCATGTTTGAGTAAAAAACTCGCACTAAGTTAGGATAAACTAGATCATCAAAATCAATAGCCGACTCCCAAGGGTGAAGCATATCTCTAACACTTCTACCACATACAATTAAGGTTCTAAAATCTTCTATATCAACAAAGTAAGAATCGAGTACCTTTCTACCCATGAAGCAGTCCTCGAAACGCTTAGCCAACGAGGGTATGCGAAAATGAATTCTTTCAAATTCGGAGGTTTCCTGTGGTGGTGTAGGATTTCTAGGAGGATTTGGTTTCCTCCTCCGAGGTCTCTGAGATGACGCAGCCATGGAGAAGAACATGGAGAATGAGGGATTTTGAGAAAGGTGAGTTTGGACGAAAATGAACCAATGATGGGGTCAAGAGAGAGTAGAGGATGTAATTTTAAGGCTTAATGTGGTTGGAAAAAGACAAGAATTAGGTAAAAAAATGATGAAACCCGACCAGCTTCCCTTAGGGTTTTGATTTGGGATTTTTAAATTTTGGGCTCAATTTAAAGAATTTAATCGGTGAAAGCACTCTAATGATGATGGGAAAATATTTTATGGGTTTGATTTGGCACGTGAGTGAAGAAAAATGAAGGATTGAAGTCAGAGAGAGCTTCGACTGCGTAACAATGGCGGAAACGGTAAACAAGTAAGTGAGAGAGAAGAAGAAACCCTTGGAACAATTTTATACTTCACGAAAACGGCGAACCGTTTGAGTAACTTCCAGAGGGTAATTAATAGAAAAACAATGAAAGGTTATTCTTTTAACAGTTAAGGAATAACTTCTAGTGAGCTCTCTATTTTTAAACGGTTTACCAATTACATCAAACGGTAAAAAGGTAAATGGTAAACATCATTTTCTAGTTTCTGGAATTAAATGGTACACCGTTTATTGAGAAACGATTATCTGTTTATTTTTTTTTATTTCGCACATTTGTTTTCAATATTTGACCATTAATTAATATGTTTCAAGATCATTTCATGAATCTGAAACATGTTAAAGGCCAGTTCAATGAATATTTTATTAACTCACAATTTATTCAAACAATCAATTTATATATATATATTGTAGCCATTCATATAGGTTTTAAAATTTTGAAAATTTTTATGCATCATGGATTCTCTACTCTGTAGAGCATCTTCCTTTTCTAGCTCTTCTTCCGGAAAGACTAGCGATTCAAAGCATGTCGTGAGTTCCGAGGAATTTATTATTTCTGATTTTGATAAAGCAATTGATAATTGGGAATTACCTAAAGTCTCTAAAGAAATGATTTACAAGACAAAAAAGCTTGATTTCTTAAAAAGTGATTATATTATAAAAACTGAAGAAAGAGATATCACACTTTCAAAGCCTTTTGAAACAATTCATTTGTTTTCAGAAAAAACTTTAAAGAATTTAAAAGAGAAAAAATTTAATTATGTTCATATAGGTCTTATCCAAGTCGGCATCAAGCCATTGACCAAGGAAGGTTTGGATACTTCCATCCTTGCTGTCCTCCGCGATGGCAGGTTCATGTCCTTTGACGATTCTTTACTAAGTAGTATAGAATCCAGCTTGTGCAAAGGACCAATCCATTCCAATTGTTATCCGAATATAACAATTTCTCTTAAAGACAAAAATATCCTCAAAAGCATGATTTTGCAAATCAAAACCCACAACTACCATATGATTGAGGGTTCAATTCCAGTTGCATTAATCTACAAAATTTCTTTTAAAGCAATGAACACTGCGTTTAATACGCAACATAAGTTTCAGTCAAAAAGAGATGAAACTCTTCTCTTGCAGACTGATTTGTCTAAAGCCAACATGGTTGTCCCAAAACCTATCCATTGGAAAGATATTCACCTTCCAGACGAATGGATTCTGGATGGAGCCACTGAACCAGTGATTCCAAAACACCTTGAGCCTAATACAGAGTTGCAGAATGTGACTCAATTCCCCGATGGCAAAGTCAAACTATCTTTTAAGAGATCAAATTCTTCTAGATTCTCTGACAAAGATTCTTGTTCTTCCAGTATGCATTCTTTTGAAAAACAGTTTTCAAAATTCCCTACAGAGATAAATATCTCTAAAGACCAACCTAGGTTTTCCACTTCGGATATTCCTAGTTCTTCTATCCATTCTGTCAATTATGGTACTAGTGTTCCTCATCCTATTTACACTAGCCGCCAAAGAGTCCAAAGACAGGAAGAGAAGGAATCTTCTCCTCCGACTTCTCCTACCTTTTCTGCTGTCACAGAAAATGTCATAAATGTTCTTGAAAGAGATTTTGAAATAGACAAAACCTTTCTTCATAATGATTTTTATCATAATAATAATAAAGAAAAAAGACTTTGGTTTTTTAAACAATTTTTAAATCAAAGAAAAGAAATTCAAGAAGCATATTATGATTTTGTAAATTTGCATAAAGTCCATATTTTATTTTTTGAATGGTTTGAAATGTATGCTTCCGACAATAACATCTCTTATCCTTTCAAAGAGTCAAATCCAATTACTACTAGAAAGAAAATTCCTGAATGGAATCTTTCTGATAGTAGTAACATCATCGAATCTGAACATCCTCCTCTCAGGAGTATAACCATAGAACATGGTGAACCTCCTATTCCAATCAAAGCTTCTCCTTTTAAAGTTCATAAATCCGATGACCCCAATAAAGATTTAGATAGTATTATTCAACAGAATAATTTCTGTAATACTAATCTAAATACCATAGGAAAACAGTTGACCCGTATCGAAGGTCAAATTCAACAGTCTTCCATAACTGTCTCTCCTGTTTCAAAGTCTATTCCCTCAAAAGCAGAGTCCTTGAAGAAGCTTAAAGAACCTATTTTCAGGCCTTTCCAGGTCTCGAAACATAGTCAAACGCTTGTTCAAGAGTCAAAGTTAGAATTTGCTAAAGCCATTAGAGAACAACTAGATAGAATAGAAGCTTCCTCTTTTGCTTCTACTTCTAAAATCCAAATTGCCCCTGACACACCGCAATCTAAAACACCTGGTAGTATCCAGTCCCATACTGTAGGTGTCCTTGACCAGGATTATGATCAGTCTTCTATAGCTACTTCAGATATAGAAGCATTCAAAGAGCCTACTCCGAAAGTCAACAGAGTTCATTGGGAACTAGCACTTCCTGCTACTTCTCATTCTCCGCCTGACCTTGCCGTTGATAATAGGCCCAGTGCACTAAACCAATCCAGGTTTAATGCATCTTCTGTCTATGAATGGAACATAGATGGAATGTCTGAGTATAATATACTTGGTCTATTACAACAAATGACTATGGCTGCCAATGCCTATAAAACCCAATCAGGAACCTCTGATAAAGCCATAGCCGAAATTCTTATAGCTGGTTTCACAGGCCAATTAAAAGGCTGGTGGGACCATCTCCTCACCAAACAGCAACAATTAGACATCTTGGATGCTATTCAAACAGATGAGGATCGTATCCCCATTCTGGATGAACATAATAACCCCATTCAAGATGCAGTTGCAACTCTTATATTGACTATTTCCCTCCATTTCATAGGTGATCCTTCGCACCTAAGGGATAAAAATGCCGAGTTACTACACAATCTAAGATGTAGGAAACTTAGTGATTTCCAAGATTACAAAACCACTTTCTTTACTCGACTCTTTCTAAGGGATGATGCACATCATACTACTTGGAAAGAAAAATTCCTTGCTGGATTACCTACTCTCTTAAGAGAAAAGGTAAGAAACTCTATCAAAGCCCTCTATGACAATCGTATTCCTTATGACGAACTTACCTATGGTGAGTTAGTCAGTTTTGTCAACAAAGAAGGTTTAAAGATCTGTCAAGATCTAAAACTACAAAAACGCCTAAAAAGAGAGCTTAGACAATCTAAGCATGAATTAGGTGATTTTTGTAAACAATTCAATTATGACCCTTTCAAATCTCCCTCCAAAAATTGTAATGGTAAGTGCTCTTCGAGACCTTACAAAAAACATTACAAATTCAAAAGCCATAAAAAGCCCATTTCTAATTTTAGAGAAAATTTTTATAAGAAACCTTCGAGGCCTTATAAAAAGCCCAAATTCTCTAAAAAGAAAGATTTTAAGCCCAAATCAAAAACCCCTTTCAACTACAAAGAAGCCACATGTTATAAATGTGGAAAGAAAGGCCATACTGCAAAATTTTGCAGAATGAATAGAAAACTTCACGAGCTGAACCTTGATGAAGAAATCCTTTCTAAAATCTCCTCTCTTCTTATTGAGTCTTCTGATTCTGAGTCTCCCATGTCTGGCAACAGTGAACCTCTCCAGGTAGACGAGTTAGTTGACTCCGATACCTCCTCTTCTTCCTTTAGTGATTCTGAGTCAGAGTCAAAGAAAATCAATGTTTTGACTAAAGACCAAGAAACATTTCTTGAATTAGTCAAACACATTACTGACCCTACACTTCAGAAGGAGTATCTTGATAAACTTCTGAAGACCCTTGACCAAAAGCCTGAACCTTCTAAAGTTCCTATTGTCAAAAAGCATGCATATGATCTTACTCAAATTCTTGAAAAGAAAAAGCATTCAAAGTCTTTTTTACCTTCTATTCAAGATCTTCAAAAAGAAATCAAAGATATTAAAACTGAAATAAAGGATTTAAAAGAAAAACAAAAAACTGATTCTGAAACTATTCAAATTCTTTTACAAAAACAACTTCAAGATCATTCTGATAATGAATCTCGTTCCAGCAATGATAATGAAGAAAATCCGAATCTTGAAAATATTGAGTCAGTACCAAATGATTTTCTCTTTGTTTTAAATCAAATCACAATGAGAAAGTATTTAATTGGAGTTACTTTAATTTTTTCTAAAGATTTCATGATTGATACAATTGCCCTATTTGATACTGGTGCCGATTTGAATTGTATTCAAGAAGTTATTGTGCCAAAAGAATTTCATGAAAAGACAAAAGAAAAGCTTTCTGCCGCCAATAATTCAAAATTGAAAATCACTTCTAAAGCTGAAGCCTTTGTTCATAACAATGGTTTTGATTTTAAAACTTCTTTCCTTTTAACAAATGACATTCGTCATACTGTTATTTTAGGAACTCCTTTTATAAATTTAATTACTCCTTACACTGTTGATTATGATGGTATATCTTTTAAAGCCAGAAACAAAAGACTTGTTTTCCCGTTTGTTGATAAACCAAAAACAAGGAATTTGAATATTATTAAAGCATGTTCTGTTTACCAAAATCAAATAAATGTTTTGTTAAAATCAAAACAAAAAGATTTATGCCATTTAAAAACAGATTTAAACCTACAGAGAATTGAAATCCAATTACACAATAGTTTCATAAAAAGAAAAATCTCTGATTTCAAAGAACTTATTGAAAAAGAAATTTGTGCCGATTTACCAACTGCTTTTTGGAATCGAAAACAACATTTGGTAGATTTGCCTTATGAAAGTTCTTTTGATGAAAGACAAATACCAACTAAAGCCCGTCCTATCCAAATGAATATGGAACTTGAACAACATTGTAAAGCCGAAATTAAAGATTTAGAATCTAAAGGTTTAATTGTTAAATCAAGATCACCTTGGTCTTGTGCTGCTTTTTATGTTAATAAAAATTCCGAAATTGAAAGAGGCACACCAAGACTTGTTATTAATTATAAACCTTTGAATAAAGCTTTAAAATGGATTCGTTATCCAATTCCAAATAAAAAGGATTTGCTTCAAAAACTCCACTCTGCTTTCATATTTTCAAAGTTTGACATGAAGTCTGGTTTTTGGCAAATCCAAATTCATCCTAAAGATCGGTATAAAACTGCTTTTACTGTTCCTTTTGGACAATATGAGTGGACCGTTATGCCATTTGGTTTAAAGAATGCACCTTCTGAATTTCAAAGAATTATGAATGAAATTTATAATCCATTTTCCGAATTTTGCGTTGTTTATATTGATGATGTATTGATTTTCTCACAGTCAATAGATCAACACTTTAAACATTTAAAGACTTTTTATTTTGCTACCAAAAAAGCTGGTCTTGCTCTTTCCTCTACAAAAATTTCTTTATTCCAAACTAAAGTCAGATTTCTCGGACACTACATTTCCAAGGGAACCATCACTCCCATTGAAAGATCCTTATCTTTCACTGATAAGTTTCCTGATAAAATCCTAGATAAAACTCAACTCCAAAGATTTTTGGGTAGTCTAAACTATGTTCTCGATTTCTGTCCTAACATTAATAGGATAGCAAAACCACTGCATGATAGGCTGAAAAAGAACCCTGTTGCATGGTCAGAGCATCATACCCAAATTGTGAAGCAAATTAAAAGTATAGTAAAAGAAATCCCATGCTTATACTTGGCTAATCCAACATTACCTAAAATTGTTGAAACTGATGCATCAGATTTAGGTTATGGTGGTATCTTAAAACAAAAAGAACATGATAAAGAACAAATAGTACAGTATGCATCTGCACATTGGAATGATTGTCAGAAAAATTACTCTACTATTAAAAAAGAAATTTTATCTATTGTTTTATGCATATCAAAGTTTCAAAGTGATTTGTTAAACCAAAAATTCTTACTTCGAATTGATTGCAAAGCTGCAAAACATGTTTTAGAAAAAGATGTTCAAAACATTGCATCAAAACAGATTTTTGCAAGATGGCAAGCAATTTTAAGTGTTTTTGATTTTGATATTGAATTTATTAAAGGTGACAAAAATTCTGTTCCCGACTTTCTAACAAGGGAATTCCTCCAAAACAGATAAAATGCCGCCCAAAAAGAAAGATAAAGGGAAAGGGATCCTCAAACTCCCTGTGTCTCAGACACCTTCTAAAGCCTCCCCTCCAAAAGAAAAATTGCTATCCTCAGCAATGCCCATAAAGTCCTGGATAGATATAGTTGAAGAAGACGAAGCCAAAGTCAAAGCCCTGGCCTCCCAAGATCAGGTAAATCAATGGATGAAATCCATTTCTCAATCCCCTGAGTTTTTAAAAGCAATACAGAGTTTTTCTCAAAGTCAAATTTCTCCAAAAGAAAATCTTGATTTAGAAAAATCTATCTCTAAAGAAATTCCAAAGCTTTCTTACTCTCAAGGTCTTTCTCTAGCTAAAGCAATTATTCCTACTGGAAATACTTCTTCCCAGGTTGTGGTTTCACAATCAAAACTTTCTCAAAAATCGGATTGGCATAATAAACCCCATTCTCAAAATGTTTTAACTATGGAGGATGGATTTTATAATTCTGATCCATTTCAAGCAATTTCAAAGTTTTTCCCACAAGGATGGTTTTTCAAACCATGGGATCTTGATAAGCCCCATTCTTATTACCAAAGCATCCTTGAAGCCACTGGCTCAGTAAAGTTCAAACATTTCTTCCACACTGAGTCCCATTCTGAGCCGGCCTATTCCACGGCCACTATCCAAAATATTATTAGCCCAAACCAGTGGGGTGAACCACTCCATGCACAAAAGAAATTTCCCGCCAATTTCCTTTTTAAAATCCCACACTGTTTGTCCTATTCCTATTGGGATTACCAACAGGCGTGGTTCAATACATTCTTTCTTCAAAATCCAAAGCATTCCCATTCATGGTTATTTTTCTTCAATACGAAGATAACCATACAAAGCCTTCCAAACTGGTTCCAACAATGGTGGACCTATTTTGGACCTAACACAGATATCTTAACCCCTAATGCCACAAACTGTTTTAACCTCTTTAAAGCTCATTATGTTCCTTCTGAATCCGAAAAAAGATTCCCCCCTTTTCTTTGTTTCTGCACCAAATTCTTCCTCCCTTGGGTTTGGATGTGGAATTTCCAATATCTTACTCAAGACACCCAATTAATTCTCCAAAGGAATTTCAGAATTAAATGGTGGTCTAAGTTCGATGAAAAATCAAAATTGACTGAAGCCATTGTCCACAATTGGCTTAAGTTAAATGGTCATCTCAAACCCAGCATTGAAGATATTAAAGCCCAAAGCACTTTCCTGGCACAGCGATCCAAAGCACAAGCTCTCCTCGCTGGTGCAAAATCTGAAGAAGAATACTTCGATATCATGAAGCAACTCCTGACTACTCGATCTGAGTCCTCTGTTGCAGCATCCTCTGATACCGAAGATGATGATGAAGAGCCCTTTACTTCTCTCGGGGATGAAAATGAAGACGACTGTTTTGGTATTTTTCCCCCAGTAAAGCATTGTAAATAATCTATATTTCATTTTGTAATTGTAAAAAAAAAAAAAAAAAAGAGTTGTATGTATTTTTCTTATTTGTATACGGGTGGTCTTTTGGACACAAGTGAGAGCGCACATGTCTCTTCACCCGTTAATATTTTCTCTTGTATTCTACAAAGCCGTATAAAGCAACAGTGCACCTTTCCACGAGTTACTGTGCACTTAAAGACCCGCTACAGTGAACAGTGCAACTTTCCACGAGTTACTGTGCACTTAAAATCCCGCTACAGTGAATAGTAAATTTTTCATGTATATAATCTGAAGGAAGACTTAGACTCCTCAGATTTTTTCGTTTTCTCTTCTCTCTCTCCTTTTGAGATTTCTCCTCCTTCTCTCTAGAACGGAAAGAAATCCAGAAAAAGGAAAATTATCCTCTCTCTCTCTCTCCTTCTTTCTTTCTTCTTCTTCCTTTTAAAGAACTAAGATCCTGAAACATGTAAGGATCTTTTGTATTTATTTAAAGCATTCAATTAAAGCATTTCATTTTCTGTAATTTAATTTATGTATTTTCAATTTCCGCAATTTACATTTATGCATTTAAATTTTCGCAATTTATTTTAAAGCAATTTATTTTCTGCACTTTAAATTTCAGTCATTTTCTTTTAAAGCATGATCGCAGACTGGTTTATATCAGATCTGCCATAAAACTTGTACATTCCTCTGAGGCAACGAGACCAGATCTCAATCCTCAGTTGTATCTCTTCTCTTCTTCCCCCTCAATCAGAGCACCATTTCTGGGATCCAGATCTGGTACTGTGTATGTTTTAGAAAGCCAACCTTAATGTATGTTTAATTATGCAAACCCTTGTTGTTAGGCTTGCTTAATAATTTTTAAAGAACTTTAAAAGGTATATAGGCTGGACACCACTGTGTGCGGGCTACTGGTCCAAAGGGGAATTAAATATCTTAGCTTCAAAAGAGCTAAGGAACCCGTCACGGTGTGGAACAACGCCACGTATCTTTAAAAGTATTAAAGTTATAAAATTGAATAGCCGACAAATCTCCGGTAGTTCACCAAGATCTACCCTTTATCATACTATCAGCAATAATCACTTTCTTCAAAGCACACGTACACCTTAGATCCTTTTCCTACTGGTATCAGAGCCAAGTGGGGGTAGGTGTAATATAGTTGTTTAGAGTCTGTGTGTTGTGTAAAGTTTTCAAAAAATTATCTTCTGTGTGTGTGGTGAATCTTTACTGGTCATAAGTCCCGTTTTAGGAGTCTGCATCCGCTTAGGGCAATAATTCCATACCTGTAGCCATTCATATAGGTTTTAAAATTTTGAAAATTTTTATGCATCATGGATTCTCTACTCTGTAGAGCATCTTCCTTTTCTAGCTCTTCTTCCGGAAAGACTAGCGATTCAAAGCATGTCGTGAGTTCCGAGGAATTTATTATTTCTGATTTTGATAAAGCAATTGATAATTGGGAATTACCTAAAGTCTCTAAAGAAATGATTTACAAGACAAAAAAGCTTGATTTCTTAAAAAGTGATTATATTATAAAAACTGAAGAAAGAGATATCACACTTTCAAAGCCTTTTGAAACAATTCATTTGTTTTCAGAAAAAACTTTAAAGAATTTAAAAGAGAAAAAATTTAATTATGTTCATATAGGTCTTATCCAAGTCGGCATCAAGCCATTGACCAAGGAAGGTTTGGATACTTCCATCCTTGCTGTCCTCCGCGATGGCAGGTTCATGTCCTTTGACGATTCTTTACTAAGTAGTATAGAATCCAGCTTGTGCAAAGGACCAATCCATTCCAATTGTTATCCGAATATAACAATTTCTCTTAAAGATAAAAATATCCTCAAAAGCATGATTTTGCAAATCAAAACCCACAACTACCATATGATTGAGGGTTCAATTCCAGTTGCATTAATCTACAAAATTTCTTTTAAAGCAATGAACACTGCGTTTAATACGCAACATAAGTTTCAGTCAAAAAGAGATGAAACTCTTCTCTTGCAGACTGATTTGTCTAAAGCCAACATGGTTGTCCCAAAACCTATCCATTGGAAAGATATTCACCTTCCAGACGAATGGATTCTGGATGGAGCCACTGAACCAGTGATTCCAAAACACCTTGAGCCTAATACAGAGTTGCAGAATGTGACTCAATTCCCCGATGGCAAAGTCAAACTATCTTTTAAGAGATCAAATTCTTCTAGATTCTCTGACAAAGATTCTTGTTCTTCCAGTATGCATTCTTTTGAAAAACAGTTTTCAAAATTCCCTACAGAGATAAATATCTCTAAAGACCAACCTAGGTTTTCCACTTCGGATATTCCTAGTTCTTCTATCCATTCTGTCAATTATGGTACTAGTGTTCCTCATCCTATTTACACTAGCCGCCAAAGAGTCCAAAGACAGGAAGAGAAGGAATCTTCTCCTCCGACTTCTCCTACCTTTTCTGCTGTCACAGAAAATGTCATAAATGTTCTTGAAAGAGATTTTGAAATAGACAAAACCTTTCTTCATAATGATTTTTATCATAATAATAATAAAGAAAAAAGACTTTGGTTTTTTAAACAATTTTTAAATCAAAGAAAAGAAATTCAAGAAGCATATTATGATTTTGTAAATTTGCATAAAGTCCATATTTTATTTTTTGAATGGTTTGAAATGTATGCTTCCGACAATAACATCTCTTATCCTTTCAAAGAGTCAAATCCAATTACTACTAGAAAGAAAATTCCTGAATGGAATCTTTCTGATAGTAGTAACATCATCGAATCTGAACATCCTCCTCTCAGGAGTATAACCATAGAACATGGTGAACCTCCTATTCCAATCAAAGCTTCTCCTTTTAAAGTTCATAAATCCGATGACCCCAATAAAGATTTAGATAGTATTATTCAACAGAATAATTTCTGTAATACTAATCTAAATACCATAGGAAAACAGTTGACCCGTATCGAAGGTCAAATTCAACAGTCTTCCATAACTGTCTCTCCTGTTTCAAAGTCTATTCCCTCAAAAGCAGAGTCCTTGAAGAAGCTTAAAGAACCTATTTTCAGGCCTTTCCAGGTCTCGAAACATAGTCAAACGCTTGTTCAAGAGTCAAAGTTAGAATTTGCTAAAGCCATTAGAGAACAACTAGATAGAATAGAAGCTTCCTCTTTTGCTTCTACTTCTAAAATCCAAATTGCCCCTGACACACCGCAATCTAAAACACCTGGTAGTATCCAGTCCCATACTGTAGGTGTCCTTGACCAGGATTATGATCAGTCTTCTATAGCTACTTCAGATATAGAAGCATTCAAAGAGCCTACTCCGAAAGTCAACAGAGTTCATTGGGAACTAGCACTTCCTGCTACTTCTCATTCTCCGCCTGACCTTGCCGTTGATAATAGGCCCAGTGCACTAAACCAATCCAGGTTTAATGCATCTTCTGTCTATGAATGGAACATAGATGGAATGTCTGAGTATAATATACTTGGTCTATTACAACAAATGACTATGGCTGCCAATGCCTATAAAACCCAATCAGGAACCTCTGATAAAGCCATAGCCGAAATTCTTATAGCTGGTTTCACAGGCCAATTAAAAGGCTGGTGGGACCATCTCCTCACCAAACAGCAACAATTAGACATCTTGGATGCTATTCAAACAGATGAGGATCGTATCCCCATTCTGGATGAACATAATAACCCCATTCAAGATGCAGTTGCAACTCTTATATTGACTATTTCCCTCCATTTCATAGGTGATCCTTCGCACCTAAGGGATAAAAATGCCGAGTTACTACACAATCTAAGATGTAGGAAACTTAGTGATTTCCAAGATTACAAAACCACTTTCTTTACTCGACTCTTTCTAAGGGATGATGCACATCATACTACTTGGAAAGAAAAATTCCTTGCTGGATTACCTACTCTCTTAGGAGAAAAGGTAAGAAACTCTATCAAAGCCCTCTATGACAATCGTATTCCTTATGACGAACTTACCTATGGTGAGTTAGTCAGTTTTGTCAACAAAGAAGGTTTAAAGATCTGTCAAGATCTAAAACTACAAAAACGCCTAAAAAGAGAGCTTAGACAATCTAAGCATGAATTAGGTGATTTTTGTAAACAATTCAATTATGACCCTTTCAAATCTCCCTCCAAAAATTGTAATGGTAAGTGCTCTTCGAGACCTTACAAAAAACATTACAAATTCAAAAGCCATAAAAAGCCCATTTCTAATTTTAGAGAAAATTTTTATAAGAAACCTTCGAGGCCTTATAAAAAGCCCAAATTCTCTAAAAAGAAAGATTTTAAGCCCAAATCAAAAACCCCTTTCAACTACAAAGAAGCCACATGTTATAAATGTGGAAAGAAAGGCCATACTGCAAAATTTTGCAGAATGAATAGAAAACTTCACGAGCTGAACCTTGATGAAGAAATCCTTTCTAAAATCTCCTCTCTTCTTATTGAGTCTTCTGATTCTGAGTCTCCCATGTCTGGCAACAGTGAACCTCTCCAGGTAGACGAGTTAGTTGACTCCGATACCTCCTCTTCTTCCTTTAGTGATTCTGAGTCAGAGTCAAAGAAAATCAATGTTTTGACTAAAGACCAAGAAACATTTCTTGAATTAGTCAAACACATTACTGACCCTACACTTCAGAAGGAGTATCTTGATAAACTTCTGAAGACCCTTGACCAAAAGCCTGAACCTTCTAAAGTTCCTATTGTCAAAAAGCATGCATATGATCTTACTCAAATTCTTGAAAAGAAAAAGCATTCAAAGTCTTTTTTACCTTCTATTCAAGATCTTCAAAAAGAAATCAAAGATATTAAAACTGAAATAAAGGATTTAAAAGAAAAACAAAAAACTGATTCTGAAACTATTCAAATTCTTTTACAAAAACAACTTCAAGATCATTCTGATAATGAATCTCGTTCCAGCAATGATAATGAAGAAAATCCGAATCTTGAAAATATTGAGTCAGTACCAAATGATTTTCTCTTTGTTTTAAATCAAATCACAATGAGAAAGTATTTAATTGGAGTTACTTTAATTTTTTCTAAAGATTTCATGATTGATACAATTGCCCTATTTGATACTGGTGCCGATTTGAATTGTATTCAAGAAGTTATTGTGCCAAAAGAATTTCATGAAAAGACAAAAGAAAAGCTTTCTGCCGCCAATAATTCAAAATTGAAAATCACTTCTAAAGCTGAAGCCTTTGTTCATAACAATGGTTTTGATTTTAAAACTTCTTTCCTTTTAACAAATGACATTCGTCATACTGTTATTTTAGGAACTCCTTTTATAAATTTAATTACTCCTTACACTGTTGATTATGATGGTATATCTTTTAAAGCCAGAAACAAAAGACTTGTTTTCCCGTTTGTTGATAAACCAAAAACAAGGAATTTGAATATTATTAAAGCATGTTCTGTTTACCAAAATCAAATAAATGTTTTGTTAAAATCAAAACAAAAAGATTTATGCCATTTAAAAACAGATTTAAACCTACAGAGAATTGAAATCCAATTACACAATAGTTTCATAAAAAGAAAAATCTCTGATTTCAAAGAACTTATTGAAAAAGAAATTTGTGCCGATTTACCAACTGCTTTTTGGAATCGAAAACAACATTTGGTAGATTTGCCTTATGAAAGTTCTTTTGATGAAAGACAAATACCAACTAAAGCCCGTCCTATCCAAATGAATATGGAACTTGAACAACATTGTAAAGCCGAAATTAAAGATTTAGAATCTAAAGGTTTAATTGTTAAATCAAGATCACCTTGGTCTTGTGCTGCTTTTTATGTTAATAAAAATTCCGAAATTGAAAGAGGCACACCAAGACTTGTTATTAATTATAAACCTTTGAATAAAGCTTTAAAATGGATTCGTTATCCAATTCCAAATAAAAAGGATTTGCTTCAAAAACTCCACTCTGCTTTCATATTTTCAAAGTTTGACATGAAGTCTGGTTTTTGGCAAATCCAAATTCATCCTAAAGATCGGTATAAAACTGCTTTTACTGTTCCTTTTGGACAATATGAGTGGACCGTTATGCCATTTGGTTTAAAGAATGCACCTTCTGAATTTCAAAGAATTATGAATGAAATTTATAATCCATTTTCCGAATTTTGCGTTGTTTATATTGATGATGTATTGATTTTCTCACAGTCAATAGATCAACACTTTAAACATTTAAAGACTTTTTATTTTGCTACCAAAAAAGCTGGTCTTGCTCTTTCCTCTACAAAAATTTCTTTATTCCAAACTAAAGTCAGATTTCTCGGACACTACATTTCCAAGGGAACCATCACTCCCATTGAAAGATCCTTATCTTTCACTGATAAGTTTCCTGATAAAATCCTAGATAAAACTCAACTCCAAAGATTTTTGGGTAGTCTAAACTATGTTCTCGATTTCTGTCCTAACATTAATAGGATAGCAAAACCACTGCATGATAGGCTGAAAAAGAACCCTGTTGCATGGTCAGAGCATCATACCCAAATTGTGAAGCAAATTAAAAGTATAGTAAAAGAAATCCCATGCTTATACTTGGCTAATCCAACATTACCTAAAATTGTTGAAACTGATGCATCAGATTTAGGTTATGGTGGTATCTTAAAACAAAAAGAACATGATAAAGAACAAATAGTACAGTATGCATCTGCACATTGGAATGATTGTCAGAAAAATTACTCTACTATTAAAAAAGAAATTTTATCTATTGTTTTATGCATATCAAAGTTTCAAAGTGATTTGTTAAACCAAAAATTCTTACTTCGAATTGATTGCAAAGCTGCAAAACATGTTTTAGAAAAAGATGTTCAAAACATTGCATCAAAACAGATTTTTGCAAGATGGCAAGCAATTTTAAGTGTTTTTGATTTTGATATTGAATTTATTAAAGGTGACAAAAATTCTGTTCCCGACTTTCTAACAAGGGAATTCCTCCAAAACAGATAAAATGCCGCCCAAAAAGAAAGATAAAGGGAAAGGGATCCTCAAACTCCCTGTGTCTCAGACACCTTCTAAAGCCTCCCCTCCAAAAGAAAAATTGCTATCCTCAGCAATGCCCATAAAGTCCTGGATAGATATAGTTGAAGAAGACGAAGCCAAAGTCAAAGCCCTGGCCTCCCAAGATCAGGTAAATCAATGGATGAAATCCATTTCTCAATCCCCTGAGTTTTTAAAAGCAATACAGAGTTTTTCTCAAAGTCAAATTTCTCCAAAAGAAAATCTTGATTTAGAAAAATCTATCTCTAAAGAAATTCCAAAGCTTTCTTACTCTCAAGGTCTTTCTCTAGCTAAAGCAATTATTCCTACTGGAAATACTTCTTCCCAGGTTGTGGTTTCACAATCAAAACTTTCTCAAAAATCGGATTGGCATAATAAACCCCATTCTCAAAATGTTTTAACTATGGAGGATGGATTTTATAATTCTGATCCATTTCAAGCAATTTCAAAGTTTTTCCCACAAGGATGGTTTTTCAAACCATGGGATCTTGATAAGCCCCATTCTTATTACCAAAGCATCCTTGAAGCCACTGGCTCAGTAAAGTTCAAACATTTCTTCCACACTGAGTCCCATTCTGAGCCGGCCTATTCCACGGCCACTATCCAAAATATTATTAGCCCAAACCAGTGGGGTGAACCACTCCATGCACAAAAGAAATTTCCCGCCAATTTCCTTTTTAAAATCCCACACTGTTTGTCCTATTCCTATTGGGATTACCAACAGGCGTGGTTCAATACATTCTTTCTTCAAAATCCAAAGCATTCCCATTCATGGTTATTTTTCTTCAATACGAAGATAACCATACAAAGCCTTCCAAACTGGTTCCAACAATGGTGGACCTATTTTGGACCTAACACAGATATCTTAACCCCTAATGCCACAAACTGTTTTAACCTCTTTAAAGCTCATTATGTTCCTTCTGAATCCGAAAAAAGATTCCCCCCTTTTCTTTGTTTCTGCACCAAATTCTTCCTCCCTTGGGTTTGGATGTGGAATTTCCAATATCTTACTCAAGACACCCAATTAATTCTCCAAAGGAATTTCAGAATTAAATGGTGGTCTAAGTTCGATGAAAAATCAAAATTGACTGAAGCCATTGTCCACAATTGGCTTAAGTTAAATGGTCATCTCAAACCCAGCATTGAAGATATTAAAGCCCAAAGCACTTTCCTGGCACAGCGATCCAAAGCACAAGCTCTCCTCGCTGGTGCAAAATCTGAAGAAGAATACTTCGATATCATGAAGCAACTCCTGACTACTCGATCTGAGTCCTCTGTTGCAGCATCCTCTGATACCGAAGATGATGATGAAGAGCCCTTTACTTCTCTCGGGGATGAAAATGAAGACGACTGTTTTGGTATTTTTCCCCCAGTAAAGCATTGTAAATAATCTATATTTCATTTTGTAATTGTAAAAAAAAAAAAAAAAAAGAGTTGTATGTATTTTTCTTATTTGTATACGGGTGGTCTTTTGGACACAAGTGAGAGCGCACATGTCTCTTCACCCGTTAATATTTTCTCTTGTATTCTACAAAGCCGTATAAAGCAACAGTGCACCTTTCCACGAGTTACTGTGCACTTAAAGACCCGCTACAGTGAACAGTGCAACTTTCCACGAGTTACTGTGCACTTAAAATCCCGCTACAGTGAATAGTAAATTTTTCATGTATATAATCTGAAGGAAGACTTAGACTCCTCAGATTTTTTCGTTTTCTCTTCTCTCTCTCCTTTTGAGATTTCTCCTCCTTCTCTCTAGAACGGAAAGAAATCCAGAAAAAGGAAAATTATCCTCTCTCTCTCTCTCCTTCTTTCTTTCTTCTTCTTCCTTTTAAAGAACTAAGATCCTGAAACATGTAAGGATCTTTTGTATTTATTTAAAGCATTCAATTAAAGCATTTCATTTTCTGTAATTTAATTTATGTATTTTCAATTTCCGCAATTTACATTTATGCATTTAAATTTTCGCAATTTATTTTAAAGCAATTTATTTTCTGCACTTTAAATTTCAGTCATTTTCTTTTAAAGCATGATCGCAGACTGGTTTATATCAGATCTGCCATAAAACTTGTACATTCCTCTGAGGCAACGAGACCAGATCTCAATCCTCAGTTGTATCTCTTCTCTTCTTCCCCCTCAATCAGAGCACCATTTCTGGGATCCAGATCTGGTACTGTGTATGTTTTAGAAAGCCAACCTTAATGTATGTTTAATTATGCAAACCCTTGTTGTTAGGCTTGCTTAATAATTTTTAAAGAACTTTAAAAGGTATATAGGCTGGACACCACTGTGTGCGGGCTACTGGTCCAAAGGGGAATTAAATATCTTAGCTTCAAAAGAGCTAAGGAACCCGTCACGGTGTGGAACAACGCCACGTATCTTTAAAAGTATTAAAGTTATAAAATTGAATAGCCGACAAATCTCCGGTAGTTCACCAAGATCTACCCTTTATCATACTATCAGCAATAATCACTTTCTTCAAAGCACACGTACACCTTAGATCCTTTTCCTACTGGAAAGAAAAGGATTTCTCCACCTTCTCTCTAGAACGGAAAGAAATCCAGAAAAAGGAAAATTATCCTCTCTCTCTCTCTCCTTCTTTCTTTCTTCTTCTTCCTTTTAAAGAACTAAGATCCTGAAACATGTAAGGATCTTTTGTATTTATTTAAAGCATTCAATTAAAGCATTGGTAAGAAATGTTTGAACTTTACTGAGCCAGTGGCTTCAAGGATGCTTTGGTAATAAGAATGGGGCTTATCAAGATCCCATGGTTTGAAAAACCATCCTTGTGGGAAAAACTTTGAAATTGCTTGAAATGGATCAGAATTATAAAATCCATCCTCCATAGTTAAAACATTTTGAGAATGGGGTTTATTATGCCAATCCGATTTTTGAGAAAGTTTTGATTGTGAAACCACAACCTGGGAAGAAGTATTTCCAGTAGGAATAATTGCTTTAGCTAGAGAAAGACCTTGAGAGTAAGAAAGCTTTGGAATTTCTTTAGAGATAGATTTTTCTAAATCAAGATTTTCTTTTGGAGAAATTTGACTTTGAGAAAAACTCTGTATTGCTTTTAAAAACTCAGGGGATTGAGAAATGGATTTCATCCATTGATTTACCTGATCTTGGGAGGCCAGGGCTTTGACTTTGGCTTCGTCTTCTTTAACTATATCTATCCAGGACTTTATGGGCATTGCTGAGGATAGCAATTTTTCTTTTGGAGGGGAGGCTTTAGAAGGTGTCTGAGACACAGGGAGTTTGAGGATCCCTTTCCCTTTATCTTTCTTTTTGGGCGGCATTTTATCTGTTTTGGAGGAATTCCCTTGTTAGAAAGTCGGGAACAGAATTTTTGTCACCTTTAATAAATTCAATATCAAAATCAAAAACACTTAAAATTGCTTGCCATCTTGCAAAAATCTGTTTTGATGCAATGTTTTGAACATCTTTTTCTAAAACATGTTTTGCAGCTTTGCAATCAATTCGAAGTAAGAATTTTTGGTTTAACAAATCACTTTGAAACTTTGATATGCATAAAACAATAGATAAAATTTCTTTTTTAATAGTAGAGTAATTTTTCTGACAATCATTCCAATGTGCAGATGCATACTGTACTATTTGTTCTTTATCATGTTCTTTTTGTTTTAAGATACCACCATAACCTAAATCTGATGCATCAGTTTCAACAATTTTAGGTAATGTTGGATTAGCCAAGTATAAGCATGGGATTTCTTTTACTATACTTTTAATTTGCTTCACAATTTGGGTATGATGCTCTGACCATGCAACAGGGTTCTTTTTCAGCCTATCATGCAGTGGTTTTGCTATCCTATTAATGTTAGGACAGAAATCGAGAACATAGTTTAGACTACCCAAAAATCTTTGGAGTTGAGTTTTATCTAGGATTTTATCAGGAAACTTATCAGTGAAAGATAAGGATCTTTCAATGGGAGTGATGGTTCCCTTGGAAATGTAGTGTCCGAGAAATCTGACTTTAGTTTGGAATAAAGAAATTTTTGTAGAGGAAAGAGCAAGACCAGCTTTTTTGGTAGCAAAATAAAAAGTCTTTAAATGTTTAAAGTGTTGATCTATTGACTGTGAGAAAATCAATACATCATCAATATAAACAACGCAAAATTCGGAAAATGGATTATAAATTTCATTCATAATTCTTTGAAATTCAGAAGGTGCATTCTTTAAACCAAATGGCATAACGGTCCACTCATATTGTCCAAAAGGAACAGTAAAAGCAGTTTTATACCGATCTTTAGGATGAATTTGGATTTGCCAAAAACCAGACTTCATGTCAAACTTTGAAAATATGAAAGCAGAGTGGAGTTTTTGAAGCAAATCCTTTTTATTTGGAATTGGATAACGAATCCATTTTAAAGCTTTATTCAAAGGTTTATAATTAATAACAAGTCTTGGTGTGCCTCTTTCAATTTCAGAATTTTTATTAACATAAAAAGCAGCACAAGACCAAGGTGATCTTGATTTAACAATTAAACCTTTAGATTCTAAATCTTTAATTTCGGCTTTACAATGTTGTTCAAGTTCCATATTCATTTGGATAGGACGGGCTTTAGTTGGTATTTGTCTTTCATCAAAAGAACTTTCATAAGGCAAATCTACCAAATGTTGTTTTCGATTCCAAAAAGCAGTTGGTAAATCGGCACAAATTTCTTTTTCAATAAGTTCTTTGAAATCAGAGATTTTTCTTTTTATGAAACTATTGTGTAATTGGATTTCAATTCTCTGTAGGTTTAAATCTGTTTTTAAATGGCATAAATCTTTTTGTTTTGATTTTAACAAAACATTTATTTGATTTTGGTAAACAGAACATGCTTTAATAATATTCAAATTCCTTGTTTTTGGTTTATCAACAAACGGGAAAACAAGTCTTTTGTTTCTGGCTTTAAAAGATATACCATCATAATCAACAGTGTAAGGAGTAATTAAATTTATAAAAGGAGTTCCTAAAATAACAGTATGACGAATGTCATTTGTTAAAAGGAAAGAAGTTTTAAAATCAAAACCATTGTTATGAACAAAGGCTTCAGCTTTAGAAGTGATTTTCAATTTTGAATTATTGGCGGCAGAAAGCTTTTCTTTTGTCTTTTCATGAAATTCTTTTGGCACAATAACTTCTTGAATACAATTCAAATCGGCACCAGTATCAAATAGGGCAATTGTATCAATCATGAAATCTTTAGAAAAAATTAAAGTAACTCCAATTAAATACTTTCTCATTGTGATTTGATTTAAAACAAAGAGAAAATCATTTGGTACTGACTCAATATTTTCAAGATTCGGATTTTCTTCATTATCATTGCTGGAACGAGATTCATTATCAGAATGATCTTGAAGTTGTTTTTGTAAAAGAATTTGAATAGTTTCAGAATCAGTTTTTTGTTTTTCTTTTAAATCCTTTATTTCAGTTTTAATATCTTTGATTTCTTTTTGAAGATCTTGAATAGAAGGTAAAAAAGACTTTGAATGCTTTTTCTTTTCAAGAATTTGAGTAAGATCATATGCATGCTTTTTGACAATAGGAACTTTAGAAGGTTCAGGCTTTTGGTCAAGGGTCTTCAGAAGTTTATCAAGATACTCCTTCTGAAGTGTAGGGTCAGTAATGTGTTTGACTAATTCAAGAAATGTTTCTTGGTCTTTAGTCAAAACATTGATTTTCTTTGACTCTGACTCAGAATCACTAAAGGAAGAAGAGGAGGTATCGGAGTCAACTAACTCGTCTACCTGGAGAGGTTCACTGTTGCCAGACATGGGAGACTCAGAATCAGAAGACTCAATAAGAAGAGAGGAGATTTTAGAAAGGATTTCTTCATCAAGGTTCAGCTCGTGAAGTTTTCTATTCATTCTGCAAAATTTTGCAGTATGGCCTTTCTTTCCACATTTATAACATGTGGCTTCTTTGTAGTTGAAAGGGGTTTTTGATTTGGGCTTAAAATCTTTCTTTTTAGAGAATTTGGGCTTTTTATAAGGCCTCGAAGGTTTCTTATAAAAATTTTCTCTAAAATTAGAAATGGGCTTTTTATGGCTTTTGAATTTGTAATGTTTTTTGTAAGGTCTCGAAGAGCACTTACCATTACAATTTTTGGAGGGAGATTTGAAAGGGTCATAATTGAATTGTTTACAAAAATCACCTAATTCATGCTTAGATTGTCTAAGCTCTCTTTTTAGGCGTTTTTGTAGTTTTAGATCTTGACAGATCTTTAAACCTTCTTTGTTGACAAAACTGACTAACTCACCATAGGTAAGTTCGTCATAAGGAATACGATTGTCATAGAGGGCTTTGATAGAGTTTCTTACCTTTTCTCCTAAGAGAGTAGGTAATCCAGCAAGGAATTTTTCTTTCCAAGTAGTATGATGTGCATCATCCCTTAGAAAGAGTCGAGTAAAGAAAGTGGTTTTGTAATCTTGGAAATCACTAAGTTTCCTACATCTTAGATTGTGTAGTAACTCGGCATTTTTATCCCTTAGGTGCGAAGGATCACCTATGAAATGGAGGGAAATAGTCAATATAAGAGTTGCAACTGCATCTTGAATGGGGTTATTATGTTCATCCAGAATGGGGATACGATCCTCATCTGTTTGAATAGCATCCAAGATGTCTAATTGTTGCTGTTTGGTGAGGAGATGGTCCCACCAGCCTTTTAATTGGCCTGTGAAACCAGCTATAAGAATTTCGGCTATGGCTTTATCAGAGGTTCCTGATTGGGTTTTATAGGCATTGGCAGCCATAGTCATTTGTTGTAATAGACCAAGTATATTATACTCAGACATTCCATCTATGTTCCATTCATAGACAGAAGATGCATTAAACCTGGATTGGTTTAGTGCACTGGGCCTATTATCAACGGCAAGGTCAGGCGGAGAATGAGAAGTAGCAGGAAGTGCTAGTTCCCAATGAACTCTGTTGACTTTCGGAGTAGGCTCTTTGAATGCTTCTATATCTGAAGTAGCTATAGAAGACTGATCATAATCCTGGTCAAGGACACCTACAGTATGGGACTGGATACTACCAGGTGTTTTAGATTGCGGTGTGTCAGGGGCAATTTGGATTTTAGAAGTAGAAGCAAAAGAGGAAGCTTCTATTCTATCTAGTTGTTCTCTAATGGCTTTAGCAAATTCTAACTTTGACTCTTGAACAAGCGTTTGACTATGTTTCGAGACCTGGAAAGGCCTGAAAATAGGTTCTTTAAGCTTCTTCAAGGACTCTGCTTTTGAGGGAATAGACTTTGAAACAGGAGAGACAGTTATGGAAGACTGTTGAATTTGACCTTCGATACGGGTCAACTGTTTTCCTATGGTATTTAGATTAGTATTACAGAAATTATTCTGTTGAATAATACTATCTAAATCTTTATTGGGGTCATCGGATTTATGAACTTTAAAAGGAGAAGCTTTGATTGGAATAGGAGGTTCACCATGTTCTATGGTTATACTCCTGAGAGGAGGATGTTCAGATTCGATGATGTTACTACTATCAGAAAGATTCCATTCAGGAATTTTCTTTCTAGTAGTAATTGGATTTGACTCTTTGAAAGGATAAGAGATGTTATTGTCGGAAGCATACATTTCAAACCATTCAAAAAATAAAATATGGACTTTATGCAAATTTACAAAATCATAATATGCTTCTTGAATTTCTTTTCTTTGATTTAAAAATTGTTTAAAAAACCAAAGTCTTTTTTCTTTATTATTATTATGATAAAAATCATTATGAAGAAAGGTTTTGTCTATTTCAAAATCTCTTTCAAGAACATTTATGACATTTTCTGTGACAGCAGAAAAGGTAGGAGAAGTCGGAGGAGAAGATTCCTTCTCTTCCTGTCTTTGGACTCTTTGGCGGCTAGTGTAAATAGGATGAGGAACACTAGTACCATAATTGACAGAATGGATAGAAGAACTAGGAATATCCGAAGTGGAAAACCTAGGTTGGTCTTTAGAGATATTTATCTCTGTAGGGAATTTTGAAAACTGTTTTTCAAAAGAATGCATACTGGAAGAACAAGAATCTTTGTCAGAGAATCTAGAAGAATTTGATCTCTTAAAAGATAGTTTGACTTTGCCATCGGGGAATTGAGTCACATTCTGCAACTCTGTATTAGGCTCAAGGTGTTTTGGAATCACTGGTTCAGTGGCTCCATCCAGAATCCATTCGTCTGGAAGGTGAATATCTTTCCAATGGATAGGTTTTGGGACAACCATGTTGGCTTTAGACAAATCAGTCTGCAAGAGAAGAGTTTCATCTCTTTTTGACTGAAACTTATGTTGCGTATTAAACGCAGTGTTCATTGCTTTAAAAGAAATTTTGTAGATTAATGCAACTGGAATTGAACCCTCAATCATATGGTAGTTGTGGGTTTTGATTTGCAAAATCATGCTTTTGAGGATATTTTTGTCTTTAAGAGAAATTGTTATATTCGGATAACAATTGAAATGGATTGGTCCTTTGCACAAGCTGGATTCTATACTACTTAGTAAAGAATCGTCAAAGGACATGAACCTGCCATCGCGGAGGACAGCAAGGATGGAAGTATCCAAACCTTCCTTGGTCAATGGCTTGATGCCGACTTGGATAAGACCTATATGAACATAATTAAATTTTTTCTCTTTTAAATTCTTTAAAGTTTTTTCTGAAAACAAATGAATTGTTTCAAAAGGCTTTGAAAGTGTGATATCTCTTTCTTCAGTTTTTATAATATAATCACTTTTTAAGAAATCAAGCTTTTTTTTCTTGTAAATCATTTCTTTAGAGACTTTAGGTAATTCCCAATTATCAATTGCTTTATCAAAATCAGAAATAATAAATTCCTCGGAACTCACGACATGCTTTGAATCGCTAGTCTTTCCGGAAGAAGAGTTAGAAAAGGAAGATGCTCTACAGAGTAGAGAATCCATGATGCATAAAAATTTTCAAAATTTTAAAACCTATATGAATGGCTACAGGTATGGAATTATTGCCCTAAGCGGATGCAGACTCCTAAAACGGGACTTATGACCAGTAAAGATTCACCACACACACAGAAGATAATTTTTTGAAAACTTTACACAACACACAGACTCTAAACAACTATATTACACCTACCCCCACTTGGCTCTGATACCAGTAGGAAAAGGAAAATATATATAATCAAAGGAAAATAACACAAACATATCACTTATAATTCACATACAAACATTTCATAGATATCAAATCATCAATCAATTTTAATAGACTCAATAACATAAATAGAAATGTTAATGCGAAAATTTCATCATCTTAAGTTCATGCCAAATTTTTGAAAATTGTTCTTCTCCAAGTGGTTTTGTAAAAATATCGGCAAGTTTTTTTTCCGTAGAAATAAACTCTAAGGAAATACCTCCCTTTTGAACATAATCTCTCAAGAAATGATGTCCAATTTGTATATGCTTGGTGCTAAAGTGTTGAATGAGATTTTTTGAAAGATTTATAGCACTAGTATTATCACACTTGATGAGAATTTGTTCAAGGTTAATGCCATAGTCTCTAAGTGTTTGTTTCATCCAAAGAGCTTATGCACAACAACTCCCTACAGCTATATATTCAGCCTCGGTAGTTGAAAGTGCAACAGAATTTTGTTTCTTGCTAAACCATGAAACAAGTGAGTGACCTAGTAGATAGCAAATTTCACTAGTGCTTTTCCTATCAACTTTATAACTGGCAAAATCCGCATCCGAATAGTATGTTAAGTCTATATGAGTTCCTCTAGGATATCAAAGGCCAAGATCTATGGTTCCACTCAAATAACGAAAAATTCTTTTAACAGCAAGCGAATGAGATTCCTTGGGACATGATTGAAATCTTGCACACAAACATACACTAAACATGACATCGGGTCTACTTGTGGTTAAGTAAAGTAAAGAGCCAATCATACCTCCATACTTTTTAATATCAACCTCTTTACCTTTTTCATTTTTGCCAAGCTTGATTGTTGTGCCCATTGGAGTATTCTTGGTGTTTGATTCATCAATGCCAAATCTCTTGAGCAAATCTTTGACATATTTAGCTTGGTTGATGAAGATCCCCTCATTGTTTTGCTTGATTTGAAGTCCAAGGAAATACTTCAATTCTCCCATCATGCTCATCTCAAATTCCTTACTCATGCAAGATGAAAACTCTTTGCACAAAGATTCATTAGTAGAGCCAAAGCTAATGTCATCAACATAAATTTGAACAATAAGTATATCTTGATTTTCATTCTTAACAAAAAGAGTAGTATCCGCTTTTCCCATCGAAAAACCATTGTCCAACAAGAAATTTTTAAGCCCATCATATCATACTCTAGGTGCTTGTTTTAATCCATACAATGCATTTGATAACTTATAAACATGATTTGTAAATTTTTCATTTTCGAAACCAGGGGGTTGTTTTACATAAACTTCCTCTATAATATAATAATTTAAGAAAGTATTTTTTACATTCATTTGAAATAAAATGAAATTTTTATGACATGCAAATGCTAGCAACATCCTAATAAATTCTAATCTAGTTACATGTGCAAATGTTTCATTAAAATCGATTCTTTCTTCTTGGTTGTATCATTGAGCCACTAATCTAGCTTTATTTCTTACAACCACACCGGATTCATCCATTTTATTTCTAAATACCCATTTAGTGCCTATAATGGATTGATATTCCGATTTAGGAACCAATTCTCATACTTTATTTCTCTCAAATTGATTTAACTCCTCTTGCATTGCCATAATCCAAGACTCATTATTTTCTACATCCGCAAAAGATTTTGGTTCAATTTGAGAAATAAATGCAGCATGCTCACATGTGTTTCTAAATGATGATCTAGGTGTAATACCTTTTGAAGGATTACCTAAAATTAAATCCTTAGGATGAGAGGAAACATACTCCACTCCTTGGGGAGTGTTTAAGAAATACCGTCTTGTTGCTCCATATTTGTTTATGCTTCTTGTCTAACCTCTTGATTTTCTTGTGGTGCATTTTTGTATTTATCTTTTGATGATTCTTCTTGTAACTCTCCATCTGTATCATCATTAACAACTCCTTTCTCCACAAAGGATGGGTTAGACTCATCAAAAGTAACATGCATAGACTCTTCCACAACTGAGGTTCTTTTATTATAAGCTTTATAAGCTTTACTATAATTTGAATAACCAAGAAAGATGCCAACATCGGACTTTGGATCAAACTTACCAAGATTATCTTTTGTGTTTAAAATAAAACATTTGCATCTAAAAACTTTGAAATAACCAATGTTGGTTGTTATATCTTTCCAAAGCTCATAGAGAGTTTTATTGAGATGAAGTCTAATCAACACTCGATTTAAGACATAACAAGCGGTGTTGACGACTTCGGCCCAAAAATATTTTAGTAATGCATTTTCATTCAACATGGTCCTAACTATTTCTTGAATAGACCTATTCTTTTTCTCAACAACTCCATTTTTTTGTGGAGTCCCATGTGATGAAAATTGATACTCAATGCCAAAATCATTACAAAAATTTTCAAATGCATGATTTTCAAATTCTCCACTATGATCACTTCTAATACAAGTAATAGAGTAACCTTTTTCATTTTGAACATTTTTACAAAAAAATCTAAATGCAACAATGGCATCATCCTTATTAGCTAAGAGCAATACCCATGTGTATCTACAGTAATCATTCACAATCACAAATGCATAATATTTGCAATTCAAACTAGCATATCTAGAAGGTCTAAATAAATCTATGTGAAGAAGTTGAAGTGGTTTTGAAGTAGAAACATGATTTTTGCTTTTGAAAGAAGTTTTGATTTGTTTTCCAAATTGACAAGCTTCACAAATTATATCTTTTTTAAAATCGATTTTTGGAAAACCTTTAACTAAATCATTTTTTGAGATTTTTGAGATTAAACCCATGCTTGCATGCCCTAGTCTCCTATGCCATAGCCAACCATCATCATGCAATACCAAAAAATATTTATCATGAGTAGATGCACACTCTGTATCAATTATGTGAATATTACCATATTTATTTCCTACAAATAAAATCTTGCCATCGCATGCATCTTCAATAACACATTTAGATTTATCAAAAACAACTTTATAACTTTTGTCACACAATTGACTAATACTAATCAAGTTGTGTTTCAAGTTTTCAACAAAACAAATGTTTTCAATAAGAGTTGAGGAAACTTTACTAACATCACCAATTCCGAGAATTTTTCCTTTTGAATTGTCTCCAAAGGAAACATCTCCAGCGTTTTCGATTTTGGTGAATCTTGAAAACCATGTTTAGTTTCCGATCATGCGACTTGAACAACCACTATCCAAGTACCATTTATTTTTCTTCTTCTTCAAACCCTGCAGAGAAAATATCAAGTCTTAGGTATCCAAAACTTTTTGGGTCCTTGAGTGTTAGCTATGGTTCCTTTTGGAACCCAAATGCATTTCATACCATAATATGTATTTCTTTTTACATGGCATCCACTTTTCATATGACCATCTTAATTACAACAATGACATATAACTTGATTGTTAATAGATTTACTTTTCACGAAGTAGTTTTTATAATACTTTTGTTTCAAATTTGGCTTATAACCAAGTCTTCCTTTATCAAACACACATTTTCTAGAGTTAAGCATGTTATCCAACATTTTTTACCCATTTGTAAATTTTAAAATAATCTCATTTAACTCTTTGCTCTTCTTCATAAGCATTTCATTTTCATTTTTCAAGCTATCTATGTGTGATTCTAAATGATCATTTGAAATGCTAGGATTCTCATTTGATAATGCAACTTTATCATGCAATGTTTTATTCTCTAATTCTAGGCATGTAACTTTTGCACTCAGAGATTCATTTTCATTTTTCAGCTCTACCATTTTCTTTTTAAGATATACATTTTTCTTGCCAATTTTCATCCACTCATCATGCAACTCTTTAAAAGCATCATATAATTCATCATAAGTAGGATCACTTACCTCATCGAGATCATCATTATCTCTCATTGCCATAAGTGCAAGGTTTGACACTTCTTGCGAATCTTCTTCATCACTTGAATCTTCATCACTATCATCCCAAGTAGCAACCATAGCTTTCTTCTTGAGTTTGTTGATAAGTGGGCATTCCGATCTTATATGGCCAGGCTTTTTGTATTCATAGCATATGATATCTTCTTTCTTCTCTTTTTGATTCTTGAAGTTCCTAAACTTTCTTCGCTCACCGATTTTCTTGAAGAATTTTCTAAATCTCCTTGCTAGCATGGCCAACTCCTCATCATCCAATTCACTCTTCCCACCACTCTTATATTTTAAAGCTTTAAGAGTAATTTTTTCTTCTTCTCCTCATGCCCTTTCTCTGCTGCTAAGTCTTCTTCATATGAAATAAGAGAGCCAATTAAATCATCAAGTGGTAAGGTATTTCAATTTTTTGCCTCTTCAATAACAGTCCTCTTAGGTCTCCATTCCTTTGGAAGTCCTCTTAGGTCTCCATTCCTTTGGAAGTGACCTAATGATTTTCTTTACTTTCTCACTATTTGAGAAAGTTTTTTCTAGGGCTCCTAGGGTGTTTACTATGTCCGTAAATCTGGTATACATAGAATACACACTTTCATTTTGTTCCATTTGAAACAACTCATATTGACGAGTGTACCTACTAATTTTTTACTCTTTCACTTGATTTGTCCCTTCATAAACAACTTCAAGTTTATGCCAAATTTCATTTGTACTTTCACAACTAGACACTCTATAAAACTCTTTTTTATCTAGTGCACAAAACAAAGCATTCATAGCTTTGGAATTTAGAGAGACTTTTCTCTTTTCCAATTCATTCCATTCCTGTGAAGGTTTTGGAATATCTTCCCCAACTTCATTTTTAGTCAAAAGTATAAATGGACCATCACATACAACTTCCCAAATTTCATAATCTAGTGCTTGTAAAAAAATTCTCATCCTAGTTTTTTAATACGGGTAGTCATTTTTGTCAAAGAACGGTGGTCTAGTTGTAGACTGTCCTTCCCTAAAGGTTGAGTCATTTTGGGTTGCCATGGATCTTTTACTCTAGACGGTTAAGTCCTAACAAGAGTACCTATGCAACCCAAGAGGGGGGTGAATTGGGATTCTAAAAATTATTCAATTCTAAAACAAAACTCAATGCAAATCTAAAATGAATTTAAAGCAATAACAAATTAATTAATCACAATATAAAAAGATAAGGGAAGAGAGATTCAAACGCGGAGATTCTTACGTGGTTCGGCCAACCTCGCCTACGTCCACGCCTCCAAGCTTTCCGGGCTTGAGAATTCCACTAAGCAAGTCTCCAAGGCTTCAAATGCTTACACTTGACTTCTAAGGTGTCAATAAACCTTTACAACAAGAGATTTTCCCTAATATCTTAATCCAAGTGTATCCCAACACTTACAATTACTCAAAACAAAAATTATAAATTTATTCTTTACTCACACAATGCTTAAGATTACAAATCAATGCCCAATATGTGAATAAATGAAGCAAGAATGTGTTTAAAGCTCTATTATGATTGTATTTTCAATTTTAAGCTTAATGATCGTGTTGTGATCAACCTTTGTTTGAATTTGAATGAGCTTATTTATAGTTAGAGCTGAAAAATAGCTGTTACAGACTGTCTGCCTGTAAACGGATCGCCGTTAACCATGAACGGTAAACCGTTTATTCTGGTCAAAGTTACCGTTGAGCTAGATTTCAAATTAAAAGTTGACCGTTTGTGATTACCCTTTTGCCGTTAAATTCCAGAGACCTAAAAAATAAACTCCAATTATCCGTTCTTACTAAACAGTTAAAGATTAACAAGGAATAACATTCTGGAATTTATCGGTGATCCGTTTGATGTTAACGGTTCGCCGATTATTTCCAGTGACTTACAAAAACGAATTAGCCTTATCCGTTTATGATAAACGGCGCGACTTCCAATCTGGAATATACCGGTTAACCGTTTATAAATAAACGGTTCACCGTTTAATTCCAGTGATCTTTTCAACATATTATTGTTTTCCATTTTAGCTAACCAAAAATTACAAGGGATCATTTTTCAATTTGAGTTTATCAATACTCCATATTTCATGAACATAATAGGAATGATTATAAGGCTTTTGTTTATTAATGAATAGCTCCAACATTTTAATCAAAGTCATTTAAAGTTTGTTATCATCAAAATCAATAATATTAACATATTCAAGTTAATAGTTCTTTGTTGAGTCCATAAAGGAAATCAAAGAGGCATTCTCTATCCAACATCCTCTTATATTTGATTGTATCCTCGGAACAATGTCGCTGGGATTTATAATAGAGGTAGAGTTCCTACCATATTTTGCTCAGAGAATTGAAATACTGAGTCACTGAAAGACTTTTTTGCTTCTAGTCAGGTAATCATGACTTGATTTCAAAGACTTGAGCCGCATTTCCAAGGTCAAAGTAGGTTTTATTACAGCTTCCCAAAGCTCATTTGCAGAGGGTAGGAAGAGATAAGTCCTACCAATATCCACGTCCATTGAATTGATCAAGCACACTTGCACCATTGAATTTTCAGCATCCCACTGAGGATAACCAGGATCCGAGACATCAGGGGATTTGGTTTCCCCCGAAATATACCTTAATCGGCCTTTGCCACGAAGAAATAGGGTGACAGATTGAGACCATTGCAAAAATTTCTGCCATTTAACTTGCGCAGAGTTATTTGCAAAAAGGGGTTTTCAGTACCTAAGGAGACCGAAGAGATGTCCGGCTTTGTGTAGAACTGGTGGAAATCTCATATTCTTATGCAGGGCTTGTTGTCTTCTCCAATGAAAGGTTTGAGACTTTAGAATGGAAGAAGAGAAAAGAAAAAACCAGAGGCTCGGATCAAAAGAGCAGCTCTGATACCACATGCAAATTTGGATTTTATTTCTATTTTTTAATCTCTATTACTTTTTATATAATAAGGAAGAATACTCATTTATATACATTAGACCTTAGGAAAAAATGGTAAAACCAATTAGGATATTGCAAATCAGTATCCCTAAAAATTAGGGACTAAATCTCATAAAATCTAGTGTTTAAAAAATAGTCAACACATAGCTGTAGAATATGAACGACATCCTCAACAATAGTCAACACACATCTGTAAAATACAGCTGACATCTGCAACAATTTTCATTCTATATTTACTTGTAGATTTAGACCTGCTTGTATCCATGCAGGAGATTAGACCTAATGTAGACACCAATATAATAGTGGCAACACTCCAATATGGTTGTGACACATTACTATATTGAATCTTTATATTTTGATTCATGATTTTCGTTAAGTATTATACAAAAGCATGATTAGCTAGTAATAGAAATATAAATACAAGATTTTGTTGGGAAATATGCTAATAGTGGGTTGTTTCGAAAATTCGAAAATCATAGTAATTAGTGCAAATTAATTTTGATTTGGTTTTTGTATAAGTTAAATTATACATCTTCAAATTATTTTTCAAAAGTTGTTACAATTGGGTAAGAATTTATTATGATTTTTCAAATTCATGTCTAAAAACCTGCAAATTTCTATTTCTAGTGAAGAACACAAATTACGAAATTATTTTGCTATATCTAGACTTCTTCAAAAATTATGAAATTTGAAATATTGATTTCTATATATGTTTAGTATGATTATGAAAAGTTTCATGATTTTATGATAAAAGGATAAATTATTCTGTATTTTAAAAATGTGTATGTTCAAAATTAAAAAAAAAAAGGTTTAACGAATTTAGTGATGTCTCAAATGTAAATTATTTTCAATAGATTTTAAAGGAATTGAGCTATGAAATTTTTATTAATGAATTTTTAGTACGCAGAATGTGATCTGCAAAATTTGAGATTTCTCAATAAGCAAATAATTTATTAAAATTCTGAGAACATGGGATTACCCAAGTATTTCTAGTACTATGGCAGCAATTTTAATTTTTTTCAATACTTGACCAAAAATACAAGTCAAAGAAAATATCATACCAAGTCAAAGAAAATATCATTCCAAGCCAAAGAAAATAACATACCAACAACCTTGACGCAGGAAAAAGTTTAACATTAGATGTGACAAGACTCAAAAGTGTTATTACTCTTAAGTATAAGAGTGTTTAGTTCTAATATAATCCGGTGAGTCCGGGGTCGAACCACAGAAAATTTAAAATCTAATGGTCAATTTAAAACAAAGAAAATTAATTGCGAGAAAAGAAATTACTAGAAATCAATTTAAAAATATGCTAAGGTTATAGGATCCACTCTCAGTATTCAAACTATAATTTTAATATTTTCTCATTTTTATATTTTGCCTCACTTTCACCATTTAATTATTATATCATTTAATTCTCAACTAACTATGTGTGTGGATAAATATAGAATAAAGTACCTAATGTGCCACAACTTATTAGTGTGTCGACATTATGTCAAAATATTAAATAGATCCAAGAGAATCTATAAATTAACATGACATAATAATAACCAAAAAAGAATAAAATAAACTTAAAAACTCACTTGAGAAAGTAATAAATTTAATAGTTGAAACTTTGAGCTTAACTTTTCACCTCAGCTTAGCAAAATTAGCCACTCATTTTGAAAGAAAAAAAAAACACTCTTTTCATTATTTGACAAACTTCTGAAATATATTACAAGAAAATTGATACAGAAGAAAACAAGAAAAGAAAAGAAAGAAAGAATCCTCACCTGCACTATATTATCTCTCGGCTTCAGCTACTCTCTCTCAGTTTTTTCTCTCCAGCTGCTGGCTCCCCGCTTCATTTGCATCCCTTGCCTTTTATAGGCAAGGGGTGCATTTTTTTTAATTATTATTTTATATTATATGCACTTTGAAAGGTGTAATGGTCAAGTGGCAAGATGGCCACCTAACTATCACGGGCATGGTTTCCCATTCTTCTTTTTTATTTATATTTAATATTTGTTAACTACACCTCCTCAATAATGGATTACAAATTGCTCAGCAGTTCTTCTTTATTCCCGCTTTCAATTTCAATTCCATCTTTATTTCTGAAAAATATTTACAAGATAAAAATTAATATATTGCGAATTAATTTCACACAAAAGTTTATTTGGGGAGCATTCATATAATTTATAAGTTATGAGTGCATTAATCAACATTTTAAATGAAAAATTAATAATTTTATCCTTATTACACGTACACTTTTTAGTCTTAATCACACCTCCCAACCAACTTATTGCTAGGCTCTAGCAATTTAAGCGATCAAAATTTAGCAAAATTTCAAGACCAAATTGAATTTTTATTCAAAATAAATTATGTTTACTTCTTTCATCAAATTAATGACAACAATCAAATAAAAGTAAAAGCATTATCTTCAGCCTAAAGAAAATCATCAATTATCAGAGCTACATTAATCAAGTCACTTTTAAGAATAATATGTTAAACCCCAAAACTTCACAGTTGAGAGTGACTTTCTCAAAAGAAAGTATACCCCAGAAAAATTGTCACTCTATAAAGTGGTAGATTGAAAAAATAGTAAAACAATATCACATGCTCTCACAAGGATGAAAGAATAATGCCCATGGCTTTATTTTTATGCATCACCACATCTTTTAGTCCATATTACTAGCTTTTACTTCATAGTATAGTTTCCTAAAATCGAGAAGAACTTTCATTAGGATGTAACTTAGACTAGGGTCATGGCTAACAAAAAAGGATAATAGGAAAAACAAAATTATATGTTTGAAAAATATGGGACTTTTTTTTTTTTGAGATTACAAGGTGTTTGGATTTTTTTCTTATTTTTTGTTTTCATTTGTTTGTTGTTTTTTTCATTTTTTTCATTTTTTTTATTTATTTACACATATCGTCTTTTTTTTATAGCACCATTATTAGGAATACATAATCATCCCTATTTTCAAACATAATTGGGTGGTGGAAAACATAAAATACAAGGTGATACTCCACATTGGAGTGGGATAAGATAATATGTTATCAAAGAAAAAGTTTTTTTAAAAGGGTTCAAAGGGGTTAACTATCAATACTTTATATTAGAGTTGGCTAGAAATGCTCAAACGGATGGTTAGAGAGATTCAAACAGATCAAAGATGGCTTTCATTCATCTTTTAGGACTCTAAATAATCTTTCATATTCACTAGTTCAATGAACTTTTAGATGCGGCTATACAAACTTTTTTTTTACCTTTTGTTTTTACTTTAAAGAAAATATAGAGATCTTGTACAATAAATTGGGAAGATGTATAGGCAAATAGGGTTACTCTCCAAGGATAATAGGTTCAAAAACTCGCTCGGACTTTTCATAACATGTACATTCTTCCAAATGGCTTAATCAATTTCACTCATCAAATTTCTCAATTTATGTTTCAACATGCAAAGGGGAAAATATAGTGCAACACAACTCAAGGCCAAAGATAATACAAATACCAAAATTTAAAAATTATCATGTTATCCAATGTTAAAAGATCACATCAAAAAAGAAAACTCTTTTAAGTTTTTTTTTAAAGATAACACAAAAAAATGGGGACTGATTGCAGAAACTTAAGGGAGATGATTAAGAGAAAAAAAGAAGAAGTTAGAAAACAATTATTTTTTTTTAAGAAACAAAACACTAAAATTAAGAATATGTGTTTCTACAGACACTACATTCTTTATTCTGTCATCTTCGACTCAAATTTTCATTCAAATTTATAGTCTTTACAACAAAAATTATTAAAAACATCATCAAGACTGAGACATTCCACAATTGTCATCTATTCTCTCCCCCCAACCTGAAGGAGATATTATCCTCAATGTCTAAATAAATGAGTAGAGTTTAGAAGGCATCACCTAACCACTACTAAAAATATTTATAAATGGAGAGTTAAATCTAATTTACACTTTTTACGAGGGTTACTGCCATCATCATCAGTTACCAAATCCAACGTCAAAGTCATAGGATCTGGCTCTGGTTTGTAAGCTTGCAAAAGATCAAGTAACTCGTTAGCAGTAGGACCATAAATAAAGAATTTTTTTGCTGAGGGTGGAATTAAATAATTTTTAATTGCATGATTAAGAAATGCTATTAAGCCATCATAAAAGTTGTTAACATTTAACAAACCGATGAGATTTTTATTGATATTCAAATGGGCCTAAGAAGCAAATGTAATTAGCGCCCCCAAAGTTGCAAGATCTCCTGGAAAGAAAATGAAAGCGTTAGCATGATTTAACATTTTAGATATTCTTTCTTGCATACCTGAGACAACTAACTCTTCTCCAGTTGGTGGATTTGGTAAACATCTTAAAGGTTTTAAGGCTTTTGGAATAATGCCTAGCACTTGGCTTCATTGAACGAAAGCAGCTTCAGAGACAAGCTTTGATAACACTCGGTCGCCTCCTCTATATACAAGATGTAGTTGTCTCTCTTCTATAGCATGATCTAGATCTATGACTGCCTGAACGAATTCCTTATACTTTCCATAGTGAAATCCAGAAAGCACACAAATGTTCTTAAGTTGTCTGCTTGAAGTTGCTGCCATTAGAACAATTCCAAAAAGAAACAATTTGTGAGTGCTTGAAAAGGAGCTCCTATTTAAGGATCTTGGTGATGGACATAATGATACACATCTGTAAATGGGGTGGTGTGTTTGTCAAATGACGCGTGAAACTTTTGACTCAATAATTCAATGGCAAACAGTGAAAAGAAAAAGCAAACAGTGATTAGATATAAAATCACACACAAAAAACAAGAATAATAATAATGCAAAAGATAAAATAAAAGGATATTTACTGGTAGTTGTGATTGTGGCTCATATCTTATTCTAGTTTTACATCCAGTAACGGCTTGAATACCCTCTATCGGTCGAGAATATGTTTCCCATCTAATTCTCTTATAAATTAGCAAACAGGGTCTTTTAGAGTCAAATTCCTATGTGAGGTACAATTTTCTCACTTAAATATGGTAGAATTTATTTTAAGCTAACAAGCTCCCTTAAGTATTATAATAATAATAATATAGAATATTTAATTAATAATGACATAAGCAATGACATAAGCAATGACATAAGTGAAGGACAACATTTGTCCATGAGGTTCCAAATTTCGCAACTATTGCGCAGTAAAATTAAAACAGATGGCGGAAGCTCTAGAAACCTCGGATCGACTTCATTCAAAAACGAAAATCAAGAGGAAAGATTGAAGTTTAGTTACCTCACTTGCAGTTTCAAAAACGCCTTCGTGAAGTAGGAGAAAAAGACTGAACACAGCAAGCTACGAACACTGTCCAGAAAATACAGCTCTGCACGAACAGCTTCTGTTTTGCCACGATCTGAGATCCTTTAAGCACCCCAATTGTGATGACTCTAATCAGTCCACACTTAGAAATGTTCTAGGAGTTCAGAGGATTTGGAATCTCGAAATTTCATTAAGAAATGAGAGAGATAATCAAGGAACATGAGTGCTAGCTCATTTTGATTCCATCCATCAAATAAAGCCCCATTATCTCTAATAATGGCACCAAACATTATCATGTGCTTAGACCCACCCACTTAGCCATTATTTATTGAAATTGATCTCATCACTTCAATAAACTATTTAATCAAATAAATAAATAGCTAATATTAATTAATTTCGGAATTAATTATTTAACCCCATTTTGATCACATCAAATGGTTAAATGTGGGCTTCTCTTGTGACATGTTCTAATGCTTTCTCTTAATCCATATTGGATCCAATAAAAGCCCATATTTCTAAACCCAAAATTGGTCTAGAAGTCCATAATCATATATGAACCCGAACATGTCCAAAATGGTCATTTTACGTGCTCGACATTCCATAATGTTTAATTGAGGATTTATGAAATTTATTTTGTTCCTTAAACTATTTATGGAACATGTAAATTTCTATCTTAAATCATATTTAAGATATATTTATATTTATATTCATTCTCAATGAATTATAATATAAATATTGATTTTCCTAAAAATAGGAAATTTAACTTCTCATTTTCTAGTAACTCCTTTTTCATTTCTATATTGTGTGTGACCTTTTAGGTTCTTAGTTATAAGGTAGTAGAACTATTTTAATGATAACTCTTTATTCATTAAATGATGCTAAACTCTTTAGTCATCAATTAGAACCTTTCTAATGACCTTAAGATACATTGGTAATACGCTTTACCAATATTGATCTTAAGGTTTCTACAAGTCGTGAGTGACACCTAGCAGTATATCACAACCATCCAAATAACAAGAATTGTTGGATCTATAGAACCTATTCCATTGTATCTCTATGTCTTGGTCTCTTCATCTTCCATGTCCAGAGAAAAGCACAGCTTATGGTTTATTATGTTAAGCAGTTGTGCTTTATCTCAAAATAAATATAAATGAACTTGGCATAAAATATAATTTGAACTCCTTCAAATATATTTCACCTTGGCCAAGGATTTCTCATGCCAATTCATATTATCTCATAAGGACATCCTTTTCGTATATTACAAAGTGATGAATTCCATGTTGGCCATACACTTGTCTTCATACATAGCCAACCATGACAGCTATTGCTAGATCTCTTCCGTGATTAGGAATCAATCTTTATGCATTCACATATCAGAGATGTCTATGTATAAGACATCTGTTATGCCTCAGGTCTAAAGACCATTACTAAACATAGTATCTGATACAATGTATAATAAGCCATTAACACTCAAAACCATATGGCTTACTATATTTGGTCAAGTTCGGTAAACTTGTTCTTTTAACAAGTACCTATGTGTTTGACTTGACATCTCATGTCAATGATATGAAACTCACCATCCATCTTAGTATTACATACCATAAGGAGTCATAACACATACTAGTGTTTATAGGAATTTATAATGTCCAATCATAAATCCACCACTAGGAACTATTTTAGAAGTATAGTACAAAGGATACACGTTTCATATTCTCGACATACTCGATAATGTGATCCTTAACTATTTTACTTCTTGGACTATATTCATTATATTAATATATGAATATTGATAACTTTGCCATTGAATAAATATTAAAATGTTATTCAAATACAATCATTCCCTAAACAATCAAATCACCATTCGATTGGCCTTTAGGGCATATTGCTAACAATCTCCCACTTGCACTAAAGCCAATCGCTATGGTATCTCATACCCATCTTCTCAAGATGACGATCTATTTGCTGTTGAGTAAGTGCTTTAGTCAGAGGATCCGCAGTGTTATCAGCGGAGGCTACTTTCTGCATAGTGATATCACTCATACCAATGATTTCTCTAATAATGTGAGATCTTCTCTCAATGTGTTTGGACTTTTGGTGAGACCTTGGTTCCTTAGCTTGTGTTATAGCTCCATTGTTGTCACAATATAATGATATTGGCAACGCAATGGTTGGAACCACTCCTAGTTGTTGAATAAACTTCCGTATCCAAACAGCTTCTTTTGCTGCATCTGATGCAGCTATATATTCCGCTTCAGTGGTAGAATCTGCAGTAGTTGCTTGCTTGGAACTTTTCCAGCTTACTGCTCCACCATTGATAGTGAATAAAAATCCTGATGTAGATTTTCTGTCATCTACATCTGACTGGAAATCTGAATCTGTGAAGCCTTCAATTTTTAGCTCACCCTCTCCATATGTTAAGAACAAATCTTTAGTTCTTCTTAAGTACTTAAAGATATTCTTAACTGCGGTCCAATGTTCCTCACCCGGATTACTCTGGTATCTGCTAGTGACACTCACTGCATGAGCTATATCCGGTCTAGTACATAGCATAACATACATAAGACTTCCAATTGCAGAAGCATATGGAATCTTATTCATACGCTCTCTCTCATCATAAGTTTTAGGACTCATGCTTTTAGAGAGATGAATTCCATGTCTGAAGGGTATAAAACCCCTTTTGGAATCCCACATATTAAATTTCTTTAATATCTTTTCTATGTACTTAGCTTGACATAGACCTATTAATCTTCTGGATCTATCTCTATAAATCCTTATTCCCAAGATATACATTGCATCTCCTAGGTCTTTCATGGAGAAGTTTTGAGAAAGCCAAATTTTGACAGAAGACATTTGTCCAATGTCATTTCCTATAAGCAATATGTCATCTACATATAGCACAAGGAAAGTTATTGCACTCCCACTGACCCTTTTGTAAACACATGGTTCATCCTCATTCTTGATGAAACCAAATGATTTGATTGCATCATCGAATCGGATGTTCCAACTCCTGGAGGCTTGTTTTAGCCCATAAATGGACCTTTTTAGCTTGCATACTTTATGAGGATTTGTCTTAGATTCAAAACCACAAGGTTGTATCATATACATATCTTTCTCAATGTACCCATTAAGAAATGCAGTTTTGACAGCCATTTGCCAAATCTCATAGTCATAATATGCTGCTATAGCCAATAAGATTCTGATGGACTTTAGCATGGCTACTGGTGAAAAGGTTTCCTCATCGTCTATTCCTTGTATTTGACGATAACCTTTAGCTACCAACCTTGCTTTATAGGTCTCTACCTTTCCATCTAAGCCTATCTTCCTCTTGAAGATCCACTTGCATCCAATAAGTACAATACCTTCGGGTGGATCCACTAGAGTCCAGACTTTGTTGGTTCTCATAGAGTCCATCTCTAAATCCATGGCTTCAAGCCATTTCTTAGAGTCAATATCTGATATTGCCTCTTCGTAACTAGTAGGATCATCTCTATGATCCATATCACCCAATAAAAATATATCGTTCATCTGATGAAGATAACCATATCTTTCTGGTGGGTGAATTATCCTACTAGATCTACGGAGTTGTTGTGTTCCTTGTGTTTGTACTTGAACAGGCTCTTCATTGGATTTATCCTCATTAGAATTCTCAATAAATTCTAATTTTCTTCCTTGCCCACCTTCTTGAATAAACTCTTTTTCAAGAAATATGGCATTTCTACTGACCAATATCCTTTGATCAGATTGGATGTAAAAGTAATAACCCAAAGTTTCCTTTGGGTATCCAATGAACCTCCCACTATCCGCTTTAGCTTCAAGTTTCTCACTCTTGAGTCTCTTGATAAAAGCAGGACATCCCCAAATCCTAAGATGATTTAGGCTTGGTTGTTTACCATACTATATCTCATATTGTATTTTAGGTACAAACTTGGAAGGTACTCTGTTTAGTACATATGTTGCAGTAAGGAGAGCATATCCCCAAAGAGAAATTGGTAAGTCTGTATAACTCACCATTGATCGCACCATGTCTAACAGTGTGCGATTTCTCCTCTCAGATACTCCATTAAGCTCTGGTGTACCTGGAGGTGTCTATTGTGAAACAATACCATTTTCTTTAAGGTAAGACTGGAATTCTCCACTGAGATATTCACCACCTCGATCTGATCGTAGGGTTTTAATAAATTTTCCAGTCTGTTTCTCTACTTCATTTCGGTATTCTTTGAACTTTTCAAAGGCTTCAGATTTATACTTCATTAAGTATACTGAACAATACCTTGAGTGATCGTCGATAAAAGTTATGAAGTAGTAATATCCACCCCTTGCCATTTCATTAAATGGCCCACATACATCAGTATGTATAAGTTCAAGTAAATCAGTGGCCCTTGTACTTCGTCCAACGAAGGGTGCCCTAGTCATTTTTCCTTGAAGACATGATTCACAAGTTGGATAAGGTTCTAAACCAAATGGACCTATTAGTCCATCTTTAGCCAATTTTGTGACTCTTTCTTCTCCAATATGACCTAGCCTTAAATGCCACTTATATTTGGGGCTTATTTCTTCTCTTTCACGTTTATGTGTTATGGTATTTACATTCACAACATGCTCATTATTTTCTTTCATGTTTAGTACATAAAGATCATTATCTAAAGTACCATGTGCAACATATTTATTCTCATAATAAATATTACAAATTTTATTTCTAAAATAAAATTCATAATTGTCTTTGCATAAACATGAAATTGAAACTATGTTCCTTACAGCAGAAGGAACAAATAAACAATCATTCAAACTTATTACATGACCAGATGCCATTTTTAAGAAAAATGTCCCTATAGCTGAGGCAGCAACCATTGCTCCATTTCCCACTCTAAGAGACACTTCTCCTTGTTTAAGTCTTCTACTTCCTTTCAGATCCTGCATTGACATACAAATATGTGCGGTTGCAGCAGAATCTAAAATCCAAGAAGTAGATTGAATAATTGAAATATTAGTTTCAATAATGAGCATACCTTCACAAGGATTCTCTTTAGGCTTGACTTTCAATCTGTTGAGGTAAGCTTTGCAATTCCTCTTCCAATGCCCATCCTTACCGCAATGGAAACATTTTCCCTTGTCATTGGGCTTATTAGTTTTCCCCTTCTTAATCCCACCTTTAGCCTTGGGTTGAAACTTTTTCTTTTTACCCTTTTTAGTTGAGGGCCCTTCTATAGCCATAACATTTTTTGGCTTTTTTTTTTTTTATGCAAGTTTCAGCAGTATTAAGCATCTTTAGCAGTTCAGCAAGACTGCACTCAAGTTTATTCATGTTAAAATTCATGATAAATTGAGAGAATGATTCTGGCAAGGATTGTAGGATAAGATCGATAGCTAATTCCCCATCCATTGAGAAATTAAGAGCTTCCAACTGCTCTATGTAGTTAATCATTTTGAGTACATGCTCATTGACCGATCCTTCAGTCATTCTCATTCTGAACAGTTTCTTAGATATCTCATATCTAACTGTTCTGCTTTGCTCACCATATAACTCTTGTAGATGAAGTATCATGGAACTTGCATCAGGCATATTTTCATGTTGCCTTTGTAGCTCATTGGACATCGATGCCAATATATAGCTTTTAGCACTGAGGTCATCATCTTGCCACTTCTGATAAGTGACACGTTCTTCCTCACTTGCTCCCTCAGGAATTTTATTTGGCTTAGGTGTATCAAGAACATAGCTAATTTTCTCATAATTAAGAACAATTCTTAAATTTCTTAACCAATCAACGTAATTGGGTCCCGTCAAACGGTAGTTTTCCAGAATTCGTGCTAGCGGATTATTCATTATTAAATATTTCTGCAGAAAGTATAAATTAAATTATTAGCATTTTATTATAATCTATTTGATTTTGGTCTTTAAACCAAATATTACGTCCCACTATTTTATCATTTCATTACACTCCCATATGTAAGAAACGAAAACTCTCATTGGTAAAAGTTTCTAGTAGGAATCGGATTCTCATTAGCATAAGTTTACCTCACCTAACAGTTCTTGGCTTACTTATTATAATGAGTAGGTAACTCTTTACCAAATGCATCTCATGCATGTACCGATTATCCTTCGGCCTCTAAATCATTAATACCTCACCTAACAGTTCTTGGTATAAATGATTTAGTTAAGTCTACCCTAATACCCTTGCATATTTCAAAACATCTTACTAACCTCACCTAACAGTTCTTGGTAGCTTAATGTATGAATTATGCATCATCGTATGATATATGGTTTATTTTCAACATCTTAATGAATGAGTAGCCCATGTATCCATGTCGACTAGCCCAAGCATAAAATATTTTAAATATTCCATTGGTATTAGTAGGCCATGATGGATATTCTCAATATCATCATTACAACTTAACAATAATTATGTTTATTTAATTAGGGAGTATTTGGTCATTATTATGGTCTCACTTTTTAGCATGTTATTCCATTTTCAATATTCACATTTGTCTAAGCACCCTAATATACATCTCATGCATATTATAGACAAACCAACCAAGGATGATCATGGAATTTTCTAATAAAACCAATTTGAGCCAAAATTGGTTTTAAGGTCCACCTAGGTATCAAGCAAACAATAATGATTATGAGACATCTTATGCCTCAAATTATTACAATTATTAATTTCTATTTGAGAGGCCAAAAATCATTGGAAGTGCTGCAATGATCCATGAAGTCTTCTTGCTCCAATCCTCCAAGGCATCGTAAATACGTCATCCCTCCTTTTACAATCATCTTGCTTGTAGTAATTACATATTTAGAAGAATTGGGGTACAAATCTCAGGGCTAATGGGATACAATCAGATCTTAATAGAAGGAGGAACATGCAAGTCCCTATTTAAAAATATTACAATCATTTAAGCCTTTAGAAATTGGCCAAATCAACAAATAGATCAACAGCTCATTCAACCATGCATATATTCAATCATCACATGACATAAATATATCATAAAATATCTAGGTCTTTCCATGATCATCCTTCATGCTATCATAAATGGAAATAACATAAATCATGCTTTAAAAATTCGAAATTGAATGAAGATGGCTCTGATACCACTTGAAGGACAACATTTGTCCATGAGGTTCCAAATTTCGCAACTATTGCGCAGTAAAATTAAAACAGATGGCGGAAGCTCTAGAAACCTCGGATCGACTTCATTCAAAAACGAAAATCAAGAGGAAAGATTGAAGTTTAGTTACCTCACTTGCAGTTTCAAAAACGCCTTCGTGAAGTAGGAGAAAACGACTGAACACAGCAAGCTACGAACACTGTCCAGAAAATACAGCTCTGCACGAACAGCTTCTGTTTTGCCACGATCTGAGATCCTTTAAGCACCCCAATTGTGATGACTCTAATCAGTCCACACTTAGAAATGTTCTAGGAGTTCAGAGGATTTGGAATCTCGAAATTTCATTAAGAAATGAGAGAGATAATCAAGGAACATGAGTGCTAGCTCATTTTGATTCCATCCATCAAATAAAGCCCCATTATCTCTAATAATGGCACCAAACATTATCATGTGCTTAGACCCACCCACTTAGCCATTATTTATTGAAATTGATCTCATCACTTCAATAAACTATTTAATCAAATAAATAAATAGCTAATATTAATTAATTTCGGAATTAATTATTTAACCCCATTTTGATCACATCAAATGGTTAAATGTGGGCTTCTCTTGTGACATGTTCTAATGCTTTCTCTTAATCCATATTGGATCCAATAAAAGCCCATATTTCTAAACCCAAAATTGGTCTAGAAGTCCATAATCATATATGAACCCGAACATGTCCAAAATGGTCATTTTACGTGCTCGACATTCCATAATGTTTAATTGAGGATTTATGAAATTTATTTTGTTCCTTAAACTATTTATGGAACATGTAAATTTCTATCTTAAATCATATTTAAGATATATTTATATTTATATTCATTCTCAATGAATTATAATATAAATATTGATTTTCCTAAAAATAGGAAATTTAACTTCTCATTTTCTAGTAACTCCTTTTTCATTTCTATATTGTGTGTGACCTTTTAGGTTCTTAGTTATAAGGTAGTAGAACTATTTTAATGATAACTCTTTATTCATTAAATGATGCTAAACTCTTTAGTCATCAATTAGAACCTTTCTAATGACCTTAAGATACATTGGTAATACGCTTTACCAATATTGATCTTAAGGTTTCTACAAGTCGTGAGTGACACCTAGCAGTATATCACAACCATCCAAATAACAAGAATTGTTGGATCTATAGAACCTATTCCATTGTATCTCTATGTCTTGGTCTCTTCATCTTCCATGTCCAGAGAAAAGCACAGCTTATGGTTTATTATGTTAAGCAGTTGTGCTTTATCTCAAAATAAATATAAATGAACTTGGCATAAAATATAATTTGAACTCCTTCAAATATATTTCACCTTGGCCAAGGATTTCTCATGCCAATTCATATTATCTCATAAGGACATCCTTTTCGTATATTACAAAGTGATGAATTCCATGTTGGCCATACACTTGTCTTCATACATAGCCAACCATGACAGCTATTGCTAGATCTCTTCCGTGATTAGGAATCAATCTTTATGCATTCACATATCAGAGATGTCTATGTATAAGACATCTGTTATGCCTCAGGTCTAAAGACCATTACTAAACATAGTATCTGATACAATGTATAATAAGCCATTAACACTCAAAACCATATGGCTTACTATATTTGGTCAAGTTCGGTAAACTTGTTCTTTTAACAAGTACCTATGTGTTTGACTTGACATCTCATGTCAATGATATGAAACTCACCATCCATCTTAGTATTACATACCATAAGGAGTCATAACACATACTAGTGTTTATAGGAATTTATAATGTCCAATCATAAATCCACCACTAGGAACTATTTTAGAAGTATAGTACAAAGGATACACGTTTCATATTCTCGACATACTCGATAATGTGATCCTTAACTATTTTACTTCTTGGACTATATTCATTATATTAATATATGAATATTGATAACTTTGCCATTGAATAAATATTAAAATGTTATTCAAATACAATCATTCCCTAAACAATCAAATCACCATTCGATTGGCCTTTAGGGCATATTGCTAACAATAAGAAATGATGACATAAGTGATTATGTAAAAGAAGTTTGTAGAGATCATTAAGAATTCTAGAATTTAGTAAGATATTTATGAAGGATAATCTCATCTTTACCTAGATATTTAATTCTAAGTGAAGATGACATAAGTAATGACATAAGAAATGATGACATAAGTAATGACATAAGTGATGATGTAAGAGAATGTTGTAGAGAATGATAAGAATTCTAGAATTTAGTAAGGTATTTATTAAGGTTAATCTCAACCATTAATCAAGAGTTATAGTGGTAAAATCCTAACTATCCAATAGCCTTAAGAAATCCTATAAATACCCCCCACCACATTTCATTTCAATGCAACATAGAAATTTCATTCTCTTCTATTCTAAGTCATAATAACAAGAGTAGAGAAATCTTTAATTTAGAAAGGTCTAGACAAGTCAAGGTCAAGAGGTAAGTAACACTTCAACTGCAATGTAAGAACAAAATTCTTTTCATATTTAACTTCCGTTTTAACATTTCCTTTATGTTGTGATGGCTATTATGATGTGGTTAGTTATAATCTAAATTCTTATATGGTCGGCTATGCCACCTAATTTATGATACTTAATTACATTATGGTCGGCTCTACCGCCTAATCTATGATACTTAATTATGTTAAGGTCGGCTCTACCCCCTAATCTATGATACTTAATTACGTTATGGTCTGCTCTGCCCCCTAATCTATGATACTTAATTACGTTATGGTCGGCTCTACCGCCTATGTTAAAGAATCTTATTCTTAAATAGTGTTATGTGTTAATTCTGTTATGCATGTAGAAACTTCAAATGTTATGACATAAGTTGCATTGGATACAGGCATATCATGGATTACATTATGAAGAAGATGTTTCAAAAAATGAATTTATGAATAATAGGTGGTTGTACTACCAGGTGACAAAGTTTTTAAGGAGGGCAAGCCCTCAAAGCTAAGCAAAAGAAAATCTTTTAGGGATGGCGCTACGTAACTCCCAAAAGATCAATTAATGAGGCCCAATGGCATATTGTTTAAAGAGTAAAAGTGCCAGCCTTGCAGTGCAACATACCTAGGCCCTAATGAAGTTGTTTGGTATTTTCTAAGTTTCTTTCAAAAACTTAATATGATCATCCATATGCATAATAAGTTGTACATGCATCCAAGTGTTATCTTACTGGACATTAACTCATAAAGTCCTTATATTGTAGATAACGATGAGTAAGGTAAGCTCGCGCCAAGTCCAAACCAAGGCGAAGTGCATTTAGGCATAACAGATCTTGAGATTTCATGATGGGCTCAGCTTTGTTTCAATTAAAAGTAAATAAATTACCTTTATGTAATAATAAAAGTTTTGAAATAAACTACGAAATCTCTGTATAACTCTTAGTTTTTGCAAGAAAGTTTTGTTAACTTTTAGAATTCGTATTTATATTAAAAGTACAATGTTTTAAACATCTTTAAAATGAATATTTAAGTGGAATGTTACATCCTAAGACTAAATTGTGCACTTTCTTTTTGGAACAACTTCCATAAATTATGAATTCACGTTGAACATATCCGCTCGGATGCGTCTCAAGAGATCGTAAGATATCATCTAACAATTTCTTTACTCATGCCATCCTTAACTAATTTGATTTTGTCTTCACGATTTACAGAAACCATTCTTAAAGTTTTATACAATGTGGTTTGTTACAAGCAAGTCTTACACAGTGAGGACATTTAGAGACAAGTCGCTTAGCTCTTCTTTTCTTAGCAAATATACTTTTACCAAAACCAGACATGTAGGAAACAAATGGATCATAAAACTCACCTGCCAGTTGTTGTGTGTTAGAAAGTGCATATTTATAAAGGAGAAAATCGTTATTTTATATATCAAGTATTACTAACAACCCTTACTTTTATGTGTTTAAGTTTATTGTACTTTAATTATGTGTATTTTATTCTAATTGAGTATTTTATGTATTTTAGGGGCATCATAGTCATTTCATAATAAACGAGAGATCAAATGGCAAAACGGACATCATTTTTGAACTCAGGACGGTCGAAAACCTTAGGAGGAGTATAAAAGGAAAAATGACACTGTTCACATGTACGATACTATTCACATGTACGGGTACTGTTGGCGTTACTGTGCAAATAGTGGATGTTGACTGAACTGTGCAAATAGTGGCTGTTGACTGTACTGTGCAAATAGTGGCTGTTGACTGTACTGTGCAAATAGTGGCTGTTGACTATACTGTGCAAATAGTGGCTGATGACGTGGCGAAATCCTGAGCGTCCAAACTGTTTTTAATCCGATGGCCATGATTTACTCGATGTAACTATAAAAAGGGGACCTCCCCCCCCTAATTTGGCACCACTGAATCCATTTTTGGGATCCATTTTCTGCAATTCTCTCTCTATCTTGTATTTTCTATGTATTTTAATAAATTCCTATTTTGCCCCTAGTTCAACTATGAGTGGTTAATTTTCTTTCAAGCTTGGGTTGAAGGTGAAGTCTCAACATGTGTCATGGGCTTGATTTGGTAAATTTATTTTCTCTTCCCCTCTAGTTTTTGTGGATGTTTTGACTTCTCGTCGACAAATAATACTAATCTTGTCTAGTACCGCCTTGGTTTCACCGGCTCCCTAGTATAAGATTATTATTATTTGGCACGATAAGCCCTTAGCACCATATTTATTAGAGCGTGGTTCATGATGTGTGGATTCCCCTCTCATGATTTAATTGGTATTAATATGGAATATTTAGCCCATGATGCATGTTGATACGGATCCAGATACCCAAGTACGTCATTTCATTAGAATTCTCTTCAATTTATTCTCGCCATTTAAATTCCAGTTTTAGAATTTATCCTTGTCATTTCAATTTAAGTTTTAGCATAGTCTAAATCATTTTCCAACTTAAATCCAATCACCCATTCACTAAATTAATTTTATATATAATTAAAATCCACCTCCTCGTGGGATCGACACTCGTCACCATTGATCTACACTACAACAGATTCGTGCGCTTGCGAGTTCAATAAAATTTGCACAACAAGTTTTTGGCGCCGTTGCCGGGGAAGTAAGTAATTTTAATTCTTAGAATTAATTTTTGTGAATATTTCTATTTAATTGTTTTCTTGTATTTTTTTTTATTATTAAAAAAAAAAGAAAAAGAAAAAAAAGTGAATCTACATTTAGAGGTTAGTATTTCTTTTCTTTTTCTCTTCTTTAAATTTTGTAATTTAATTTTCAAGTTATTTTTTTTTCTCTTCTTTGTAATTTTTATTTATCTTATTAGTTTATTTTTAATTAATTTATTTCACGTATTTTTTGTGTGTGTATTGTTATAGTAAGGTTGTAATAGCGCAATAAGGTTAGTATCATAATTTCTCCTTCTTCTTTATTTTTATTTGTTTTATTCGTATCTTTATTTTTATTTTATTTGCTTTGTTCCCATTTATTTTTGTGTTTCTTGCATGCATGGTCGTAGGTCATTATTACCTAATCTTGAACCTATAGACCTTGAACTAGAGAAAACACTTCGCATACACAAGCACATTAAAAACAAAATGGATTTACAAGAACCACAGGAGAGGCCATTTAAAGATTATTTTAGTCCTTTAGCCAATTTGAGCACATCATGTATCAGATACCCAAATGTAGCTGCTAGGAGTTTTGAATTAAAACCTAGCGTGCTAAATTGTCTCCCCACATTCTATGGCCTAGAAAATGAGGACCCATACAATCATTTGAATGATTTTCACACAATTTGTCAAACATTTAAATATGAGAATTTTTCAGATGATGATGTAAAACTTAGACTATTCCCATTTTCTTTGAAGGATAGAGCTCGTTCATGGCTTAATACATTGCCTGCTAATAGCATTTCATCATGGGAACAAATGGTTACAAAATTTTTAAATAAATATTTCCCAGTGCATAAAACCAATGCTATTCGCAGGGAAATCTCGGAGTTTACCCAGAGAGATGACGAGCAGTTTTTCGAAACATGGGAGCGATTCAATGGGCTACTCTTGAAGTGTCCACATCATGGGTACGAGAAATGGCACCAATGCCAATACTTTTTGGAGGGATTATTGCCAAATATGCAAGAATGGCTAATGGCAACAAGTGGAGGAGAGCTAATGTCAAAGAGTGCATCAGAGATTTGGGAATTCTTCCAGCGACAAGCGGATAATTCCCAACAACGGAGTCGATCACTCAGGAATACTAGAAGGATTAAGGGAGTAAATGAGGTTCAAATTGGCGAATCAACTTCAGGAATCAAAGAAGTCAAGGACATGGTTGAAGGACTTGCTCGACAAATAGCATCGTTATCGACTGCTAAATCAACAGAGCCACATGACCTTGACTCATATCCAGATCAAGCCAATGCCATAGGTGTAATGAGAAAACCATCGAATTACAACCCATACTCCAACACATATAATCCTGGATGGAGAGACCACCCCAATTTTTCATGGTCTCAAGGATTCCAACAAAATGGACCAGCAGCTCCAGCTCCACCAGTGCAACCAATTCCTCAAAATCCTCAAGCCTCTCAGCCACTATTCAGACCATACAATCAGAATCAAAACCAGAACTACTCTCAACCTAGACCATGGGAGAATGCATTCCAGAATTTCAGGAATGTTACTCACTCCACGATTGAGCAACAGAACCGCACCATTGATGGACTACGAAATGAGTTGAGAGCGGGCTTTAACTCACAAGCTCAATCAGTTTCAAGCCTAGAGAAGATGGTAGGACAACTTGCTTCCTCAGTTCAGACCTTGGCAATGACTGTTGAAAAAGGTAAATTTCCAAGTCAACCAGTGCCTAACCCTAAAGGAGTGCATGAAGCAAGTACCAGTTCACCACAGCAGCATGGAGAGGTCAAAGCCGTCATGACCTTACGGAAAGGAAAAGAGATTGACAACAAAGTGGAGATGCCGGTGATGAAAGAAAATCAAATTGTACCTGTGAATGTTGAGGAATCATCACCGGAGGAGAAAGAAGAAACTAACCCACGAGAATATGTTCCAAAAGCTCCATTTCCTCAGAGGTTAGCTAAAGGGAAAAAGGGAAAATCCACAGGTGAGATTCTCGAAATCTTCAAACAGGTAAGTGTCAACATCCCTTTACTTGATGCTATTAAGCAAGTTCCATCTTATGCCAAGTTTCTTAAAGACCTGTGTACTAAAAAGAGAAATATGCATGTTCAAAAGAAGGCATTTTTAACAGAAAACGTTAGTTCTATACTCCAACATAAAATTCCTTTAAAATGCAAAGATCCAGGTTCCCCCACTATCTCATGTAGCATAGGGAACCACACGATTGAGAATGCTTTGTTGGATTTAGGAGCTAGTGTAAATTTGTTGCCTTACTCAGTATTTGTGAAACTTGGATTGGGAGAATTACACCCAACTCCAGTGGTGTTACAACTTGCAGATCGGTCCACGAAAATACCTCGTGGTATTGTGGAGGACGTGCTTATCCAGGTAGACAAGTTTTATTTTCCTGTTGATTTCATTGTAATTGACACTCAACCCATACAGGATTCAAGGAAGCACATCCCCATTATCCTAGGCCGACCTTTCTTGGCAACTGCGGATGCTCACATTCAATGCAGGACTGGAAATATGCAGTTGTCCTTCGGCAACATGACTATGGAGCTGAACATCTTCAACATTGCCAAACAACCTCACAATGCAGATGATGGAATTGTTGATGTGGATTTAATTGAAGCACTAGTTGATGATACATTTGTTTCAAACCTTAGTGATGATCCTTTGCAAACATGTTTAACTCACTTTGGTTTGGATTTTGATATTGACAGATCGGTCGATGAGGTCAACGCCCTACTTGACTCAGCACCATCTATGGACATTAATAAATGGAAGCCAAGAGTTGAACAACTAGCACCATCAGAGAAGAAACTCATCCCATCATCAGAATCACCACCAAAACTTGAGCTCAAACCATTGCCCAACACTCTGGAATATGCATTCTTGGGGGAAGAAAGTACTTTACCGGTAATCATCTCATCATCCCTCAATGACGAACAAAAAGGTAAGTTGTTAGATGTTTTAAAAGAGCACAAAGGAGCATTAGGATGGACCATAGCGGACATAAAAGGTATAAATCCAGTAGACTGCATGCATTACATTCACCTTGATGAAAATGCTAAATCTACTAGGGAAATGCAACGTCGGTTAAATCCTAATATGAAAGAAGTTGTTAGAACAGAAGTCCTCAAGCTATTAGATGCAGGTATCATTTACCCAATTTCTGATAGTTCATGGGTTAGTCCTGTCCAAGTTGTCCCCAAAAAGTCAGGAGTCACTGTAGTTACCAATGCTAATAATGAATTGATACCCACTAGGGTAACTACAGGATGGCGTGTATGCATTGATTATAGGAAGTTGAATTCTGTCACACGTAAAGACCATTTTCCTTTACCATTCATCGATCAAATGCTTGATAGATTAGCAGGCCATGAATTTTATTGCTTTCTAGATGGCTACTCAGGATATAATCAGATTCCTATAGCACCAAAAGATCAAGAGAAAACCACTTTCACTTGCCCTTTTGGCACTTTTGCATATAGGAGGATGCCATTTGGATTATGTAATGCACCTGCTACATTTCAACGATGCATGTTAAGCATTTTTTCTGATATGGTTGAACGATTTCTCGAAGTCTTTATGGATGACTTTTCTGTCTTTGGAGATTCATTTGATCAATGTTTACGCCATCTAACACTAGTTCTGCAGAGATGTATCGAAAAGAACTTGGTCTTAAATTGGGAGAAGTGCCATTTTATGGTAACACAAGGTATTGTTCTCGGTCACATCATTTCGAGCAAAGGTATTGAGGTTGACAAAGCCAAGGTGGATCTCATTTCTAATCTTCCTCCACCCAAAACAGTCAGAGAAGTAAGATCTTTCCTTGGGCATGCTGGTTTTTATAGACGTTTCATTAAAGATTTTAGCAAAGTTTCTAGACCCTTATGCAATTTACTTGCTAAGGATGCACCTTTTATCTTTAATGATTCATGTCTTATGGCTTTTGAAAAATTAAAGCAATTGTTGACATCATCCCCCATCATTCAGCCCCCAAATTGGAGCTTACCATTCGAGCTCATGTGTGATGCATCTGATTATGCAGTAGGAGCAGTATTAGGACAAAGAGTTGATCGGATTCCCCATGTTATTTACTATGCTAGTATGACATTGAATGATGCACAGTTGAACTATTCAACTACTGAAAAAGAAATGCTAGCAGTAGTGTTTGCATTGGAAAAATTTCGATCTTATCTTATTGGTTGTAAAATAATTGTGTTCACTGATCATGCTGCTCTTAAATACCTTTTTACAAAGAAAGATGCAAAAGCTAGACTAATTCGTTGGGTGTTACTTTTGCAGGAATTTGACTTGGAATTCAAAGATAAGAAAGGCACAGAAAATGTTGTGGCAGATCATCTCTCTCGTCTCCATTTTGACACAATTACAGAGCCATTAACATTGAATGAGTCCTTTCCAGATGAACAATTAATGAATGTGGAAGTATTACCTTGGTATGCTGATATAGTTAATTATCTTGTTACAGGTAAACTTCCAGAGCATTGGACCAAGCAAGACAAGGCTAAATTCTTTGCAGAAATAAAGAATTTCTTTTGGGATGACCCGTATTTGTTCAAGTATTGTGCAGACCAAATTATTAGAAGATGTGTCCCAGAAAGTGAAATTCAGAATATTCTTTCATTCTGCCATGAACAAGCTTGTGGAGGCCATTTCAGTGCTAAGAAAACAGCTACAAAAGTTTTACAATGTGGTTTCTATTGGCCAACTATATTTCGAGACGCTTACACTTTCTGTTCTTCATGTGATAGGTGTCAACGAATGGGGAGCATTACACGCAGGAACATGATGCCACTAAATCCAATTTTAGTGGTTGAGATTTTTGACGTATGGGGTATCGACTTCATGGGACCCTTTCCCACTTCTTTTGGCCATCAATTTATACTGGTTGCTGTTGACTATGTATCAAAATGGGTAGAAGCAATTCCATGCAGAACCAATGATCACAAGGTGGTGATAGGGTTTTTGAAAAGCAACATTGTTTCGCGCTTTGGATTCCCTCGAGCAATAATCAGTGATGGTGGTGCCCACTTTTGTAATAAAGTTTTCAAAGCCCTTTTGACGAAATATTCAATCACTCATAAAGTGGCGACCCCATATCATCCGCAAACCAGTGGCCAAGTAGAGATCTCTAATCGAGAAATAAAGCACATATTAGAAAAGACGGTGAGGCCGGACAGAAAAGATTGGTCATTAAGACTTGATGATGCATTATGGGCATATAGAACAGCTTTCAAGACACCGATTGGGATGTCACCCTACAGGCTAGTGTATGGAAAAGCTTGCCACCTACCTGTGGAACTCGAGCATCGTGCATATTGGGCCATCAAGAAATTCAACTTTGACATGCAGCAAGCCAGCTCAGAAAGAAGATTACAACTGGCAGAGCTTGAAGAAATTCGTAATGATGCATACGAAAATGCCAAGATTTACAAGCAACGAATGAAAGTCTTCCATGACAAGCATATTATGAGAAAATCTTTCATTCCAGGTCAGAAAGTGCTTTTATTCAACTCTCGCTTGCACCTATTCCCAGGTAAGTTACGCTCTCGATGGTCTGGTCCATTTATTGTTCATACTGTTTTTCCACATGGGGCAATTGAAATTAAGGACCCAAAGAACGGTGTCACGTTCAAAGTTAATGGTCAAAGATTAAAGCCATATCTAGAGTACCAACCACATGGAGAAGACACCGAAATAAATTTGAGTGACCCACCAGATTTAAATTGATTTTTCCTTTTCGGTGGGTTTGATTTTTTTTCTTTTTATTATTCTTTTGCTAATTGAAATTTATTTTTGCATAAGTGTGTTTGTTTTATCATTAAGTTTTCTCTTATCATTGTTAATCATGAGTCTCTTACTTAGACCGTTCCTCCTGAACATTCTTAAACCACTTCAACGTGTCAAAAACCATCTCAAAAGGCAGATTCAATTTTGTAAAACAAATCGCATTTGGGCTCTACAACCACCAGAGTTAGTAGCCTATGTTGAAGGTTTAGAACGCCAACTCAGAGATATTGAGAAAAGTGTTTTCGACATCCAGTTGGAGCTTGAGGTAAATTCAATAAGAGGACGATTTTGATTTTCTTTGAGTGTTTTAATTTGTTTTTCTGTTTGTGTGCTTTAGTTTGTTACCCCGGTGAAGTGGCGGATAACGGTACTCCGTGACAATTAAGTCGGTTACTTCAGTTTCCCATAATAACTGATATTCTGAGGCGAAGGTATGGACAGAACCGAGATTCTAGCAAAGCTTCACAAGCGATTCCCTTCACTCCCTCAGAATGCCCTCCTTACGATCTATAAAGCTCGGTCCGAACGCATGCGATTACTCATGAGGAATAACATACCTGCTGACATCCGTTGGTTAATCGAGGCGAAAGTACGATTGGCGGGTGAGTTACCTCCAAAATTTATTGCATACATGCCTGGTTGTGGTAAAGGAAATTATGCAAGAAAACGACGAGCTCGAAGAATTTCTGTTGCTTGTCATAAGTGTGCCAGAATGAGTTGCAATAAAAACCGATGTTCTTTAGGAATGGTGTCTGATAACAGAGAAGATAAGATTCAATTCATTAGGGATGGCTTGAATAAGGAGTCATTGGATGATATCCTTCTGTCTCTTGAAACGCATCCTAGTGGATATGTGCAAGGAGCGATTCTCCAGTTATGGTCATTATTCCAGAAAGAGCATACACGATATAGTCTCGGGAATCTGACTATAAAAGACCCTGTTTGCCAGTTTATAAGAAAACTTGATGGGAAGCCTATCCTCGACCCATAGAGGGCGTTCAAGCCGTTTCTGGACGTAAAACCAGAGGAAGATGTGAGCCACAGTCGCAACTACCTGTAAATATCCTTTTACTTTACTGTTATTTTATTTCATTTCACTGTTGTTTTATCATTTGCATTATTGTCTTTAATAATTTTATTACTGTTTGTTTTTACTGTTTGCTTTTTGACTATCGAGCCATGTGCTTTACGCATTATTTGACATTGACCTGCCACCTCATACACAGTTGTAATCCATTGTCACCAAGATTCTTAAATAAGACTTTTTGTTAAGCACTCACAAATTGTTTTTGAGAAATATTCCAATGGCAGCTACTCCTAATAGACAACTCAAGAACATTTGTGTGCTTTCTGGATTTACCTATGGCAAACATAAAGAGTTCGTTGATGCAGCCATAGATCTTGGTCGAAGCATAGCAGAGAGAAAATTACACTTGGTGTATGGAGGAGGTAACCGAGGGTTATCAAAATTGGTCTCAGAAGCTGCTTTTATCAGAGGAAGCCAAGTGTTAGGCATCATCCCTAGAGTCCTAAAACCTTTGGGCAGTGTGTCTGACTCAACGACTGGAGAAGAGTTAGTCGTCTCAGGTATGCAAGAACGAATAACTGAAATGCTTAATCATGCTGATGCTTTTATTTTCCTTCCAGGAGATCTTGCAACACTAGAGGCACTTATCACACTAGCATCTTGGGCCCAACTGCACATTCACCAGAAACCCATCGGTTTGTTAAATGTCAATAATTTTTATGATGGCTTTATCGCATTTCTTAACCATGCAATAAAAAGCTACTTTATTCCTTCCAGTGCGAAAAAACTTTTTATTTGTGCTCACACTGCTAATGAGCTACTTGATATGTTACAAGCTTATAAACCGGAGCCAGACCCCTGGAGCTTTCTGTTGGAGCGTTCAAATGATGACGGTAACAGTAGCCGCAGTAAGAAGTATAAATTAGATTTAACTCTCCGCCTGTAAATATTTTCTTCTGTGTTGCACCACCCAGGTGATGTCTTCTAAACTCTACTTCTTTCCTTTAAAACATTGAGGACAATGTTTCGTTCTGGTTGGGGGGAGGGAATAGTCGACAATTGTGGAATATTGGTTAAGTTTTTACTAATTTTTTGTTGTAGAAACTAACTGTTGCTAACTTTTTGTGTTGAAGATGGCTGAATATGGAGTGTAGTGACTCTAGAAACGCATCTTCATTGTTAAAAAAAAAAACAAATAAAAAAAATAAAAAAATAAAAAATAAAAAAAATTCTTTTTTCTTTATTATGTTTTGATGTTTATTTTTCTTCTTCCTTTTTAATTTCTCCTTTATAAATATACATTTTCAAACAAAAATTTTTGAGTCAAAGATGGCTGAATATAGAGTGTAGTGTCTCTAGAAACGCATCTTCTTAAGTTAAAAAAAAAAAAATCGTTTTCTATCATTTTCTAATTAGTTTTTCTGCATCATTTTTACATTTCTGCATGCATATTTTCCTTTCACGTTAGAATAGGTTGGGGGGTAGACTGTTGTTTAAAAAAAAAAAAATTTGTGATTTGTTTTAAGATTGGATGACATGATGATTTCAAATTTTAGTATTTGTATTATCTTTAGTATGAAGTGATGTTACACTATGTTTGCTACTCTACATGTTGATGTCGGAGACAAATATGAGTTGCTTGAAGGAATGAACATGTCATAATAAATACCAAGTGAGTTTTTGAGCCTATCATTTTTCTTGGAGAGTACCCCTTTTGCCCATTCTTTATACAGCTTAGCAGTTTATTATTGTACACGATCTCTAGATTTCTTTTGAGTTAACCCTAAAAAAAAAAAAAAAAAAAAAAAAAAAAAAAAAAGAGAAAAAAATGTGTGTTGCTACATTTGGAAGCCCATTTAATTAGTAGATATGGAAGATTATTTAGAGTCCTAAAAGATGATGGAAAGGCCGTCTTTGATCCGTTTGAGCCTTTCTAGCCATCCCTTTCATGAATATCCATAGTTAACCCTTTTGAGCCTTTAAAAAAAAAAAAAAAAAAAAAAAAAAAAACTTTTCTTTGTCAACTTATCATCTTAACCCACTCCATTTTGGAGTATTACCCAATATTTTACAAGATCCATCACCTATTTATGTTTGAGAAAAATGTAAATAAATATTTTGTATAGTGAAATTATGCCTAGTTCAAAAAAAAAAAAAAAAAAAAAAAAAAAAAAAGAAGAAAGAAATTGTTGCTTAAACAAAATGTTGTTAAAAAAAAAAAACAACAATAATAGGTGAAATCCACCTTGCAAATTCCAACCAAAAAAATAAATAAATAAATAAAAATTTCCTCTACATTTTTCTCAAACATACACTTTGTTTTTCCTATTTCCCATCTTTGTTAGCCATGTCCCTAGCCTACGTTACGTCCTAATAAAAGTCCTTCTTGATTTTAGGGAACTATAGTCTGAAGTAGAAGCTAGTTATATGGGCTAAAAAGATGTGGTGATGCATAAAAAAAATATAAAAATAATAATAAATAAAATGGGTTGACTAGCATTTTTATTTGACTGGAGATCGTATTATTTCTAAGCTAAGGGCATATTTCTTTTTGGTGAGAGCATGTGAGATCACTTCTTTATTATTTTCTCTCAATTATCATTCATTGGAGTGACTATTTTTTTGGGTTTAATTTCTTTGATGAGAGTGTCACTACTTCCAGTGAGATTTTGGGGTTTGACATGTATTCTTGAAGGTAGCTACGATGAAGTCTACTGGGCTGATTCATGTGGATGGTTGATGTGGGTGTAATGTTTCTTTAGACTTGAGATAATGCTTATACTTTTATTTGATTGTTATCATTAATCTGATTGAATAAACAAGAGTGTTTAAAAATATAAATAAAAAAATAAAATCATTTTTGAATTTTGTTTTCGCTTTATTTGCTAGGGACTAGCAATAAGCTGGTTGGGGGGTGTGTTGTGTGTTAGAAAGTGCATATTTATAAAGGAGAAAATCGTTATTTTATATATCAAGTATTACTAACAACCCTTACTTTTATGTGTTTAAGTTTATTGTACTTTAATTATGTGTATTTTATTCTAATTGAGTATTTTATGTATTTTAGGGGCATCATAGTCATTTCATAATAAACGAGAGATCAAATGGCAAAACGGACATCATTTTTGAACTCAGGACGGTCGAAAACCTTAGGAGGAGTATAAAAGGAAAAATGACACTGTTCACATGTACGATACTATTCACATGTACGGGTACTGTTGGCGTTACTGTGCAAATAGTGGATGTTGACTGAACTGTGCAAATAGTGGCTGTTGACTGTACTGTGCAAATAGTGGCTGTTGACTGTACTGTGCAAATAGTGGCTGTTGACTATACTGTGCAAATAGTGGCTGATGACGTGGCGAAATCCTGAGCGTCCAAACTGTTTTTAATCCGATGGCCATGATTTACTCGATGTAACTATAAAAAGGGGACCTCCCCCCCCTAATTTGGCACCACTGAATCCATTTTTGGGATCCATTTTCTGCAATTCTCTCTCTATCTTGTATTTTCTATGTATTTTAATAAATTCCTATTTTGCCCCTAGTTCAACTATGAGTGGTTAATTTTCTTTCAAGCTTGGGTTGAAGGTGAAGTCTCAACATGTGTCATGGGCTTGATTTGGTAAATTTATTTTCTCTTCCCCTCTAGTTTTTGTGGATGTTTTGACTTCTCGTCGACAAATAATACTAATCTTGTCTAGTACCGCCTTGGTTTCACCGGCTCCCTAGTATAAGATTATTATTATTTGGCACGATAAGCCCTTAGCACCATATTTATTAGAGCGTGGTTCATGATGTGTGGATTCCCCTCTCATGATTTAATTGGTATTAATATGGAATATTTAGCCCATGATGCATGTTGATACGGATCCAGATACCCAAGTACGTCATTTCATTAGAATTCTCTTCAATTTATTCTCGCCATTTAAATTCCAGTTTTAGAATTTATCCTTGTCATTTCAATTTAAGTTTTAGCATAGTCTAAATCATTTTCCAACTTAAATCCAATCACCCATTCACTAAATTAATTTTATATATAATTAAAATCCACCTCCTCGTGGGATCGACACTCGTCACCATTGATCTACACTACAACAGATTCGTGCGCTTGCGAGTTCAATAAAATTTGCACAACACCAGTCGGACCTTTACTTCAATTAACCAGCGAATGTCCGTAGGAATCTCATTGATCATTAACAAATGCAGTCGTTCACAACGAGCCTTGTAAACCTTCTTAAGAGCATATTGAGGCAGAGAAGGAAAACTTGATACAATATACATTGTGTTTCTTTCATGCTTGATTTTGGGGATTAGTTATTGTGGTAAATTGAAAATACAGACTTAAAAAAAGTCCCGGAGTACCGTTATCCTTATTTATACGGGAGAGCAAATCAAAACTGTAAATCAAATCAAAAGTGAAGAAGAAGACAAAATAAAATCGCACAATGAATATAACTCACCTTCGTCCTTTTATTGAATTTACCTCCAGTTCCAATTGCAGTTCATAAATACCATTCTCTATTTCTTTGAGTTGTTTGTCTAGATCTTTAACGTTGGATACTAACTCAGGTGGTTGTAGATCCCAAATAGGATGTGATTTACAAAATCAGAACAATTTCCTCAGGTAAAATTTTACATGTAAAATTTCTTTAAGATGTTTGAAAATGATCATTCTTATGGAGGTACTCATGACATGTATAAAAAATGGTGAGTTAAAGCACAATTGTTAAACAACACACTTAAACAAGAAATAACGTAATGCATTTCATTCAAGACATAGGGAATAGGAAAAAAATCAAACAATTCAAACGATGAATTAACAGTAAAATAAATTCACAAAAAGTAAAAAAAAAACTTAATCAAGATTTGGTAGGTCACTCAAACTGATTTTGGTATCTGGTTCACGTGGTTGGTATTCTAGATAGGGTTTCAATATTTGACCATTAACTTTAAATGTGACACTATCCTTTGGATTCTCAATTTCTACAGCTCTATATGATACACAATTTTTACAACCAATGGACCATTCCACTTTGAGTTTAACTTTTCTGGAAACAAATGAAGACAAGAATTATAAAGCAACATTTTTTAACAAATTTCAAATGTTTTCCAAAAAAATCCTTTTGTCATAAAAAAATTTAGTTCTTGCCTTAATAATTCTAGAATTCTCATATGCATTATTCCCTAATTCCTCAAGTTCATTCAATTTCAATTTACGCACTTTACCAGCATCATCAAGATTTGGATTAAAAGCTTTAATGACCCAAAATGCTTTATATTCAAGTTCAACCGATAAGTGGCAAGATTTTCCATAAAAGTGATGATACAGCCACAAACTCTTGTACAAATTTATCTTGTACAAACTGATTTGTCATTCATTCATTTGTTGAATGAAAATACAAAATAATAAAAATAGATCATATGGACCAAGAGATATTTAATTCAACCAATTTTATCATGCCACATCAGTTTATACAAAATAAATTTGTACAAGAGTTTGTGGTTATATTATTACTCTTTCCATAAACAAGCTGATAGGGTGACATTCCTAAAGATGTTTTAAAATCAGTACGATATGCCCAAAGTGCATCAGTTAGTCGAAGAGACCAATCTTTACGGTTTGGATTAACTGTCTCTTCTAAAATTTGTTTTATCTCCCTATTTGCTAATTCAACTTGGCCACTTATTTGAGGGTGATAAGGGGTAGCAACTTTATATGTAATTCCAACAATCAAATATTTTAATGACAAGAATGAGGTTTAAAGGCATCATGTTTCGTTTTGAAATGGACCCTACCATTTGACAATTCTTACACTTTACATAATCTATGTGAATCTTTGAATAATATAGGACAATAAAATCTAAACTGCAATATTTTTACAGCTGTCTTTTTTTAAGAAAAATGGCCACCACATGCTTCAAAATGAAAAAATTGAATGACCCTACCTACCTCGTTGTCTGGTATGCATCTTCGAAAAAATTGATCAGAGCAGTACTTGAACAGGTATGGATCATCCCAGTAAAAGCTTTTCACTTATGTTAAGAATTTCTTCTTGTCTTGGGAACTCTAGTCACATGGAATTTTACCTGTTGCAAGATAATTAATAATATTAGCATACCAAGGCATTTTATTTATAGAAAATAAAAATTCATCAGGGAAATAATCATTGATGGGTGTTGTTTCAATTGAAAACTCATTTATAAGTCTCGAAAGATTATCTACAACAACATTTTCGGTGCCCTTTTTGTCCTTGATTGTCAAGTTAAATTCTTAAAGTAGCAAAATCCATCGTATCAACCTTGGTTTGGCATCCTGTTTCGACATTAAATATATCACAACAGCATGATCAAAATAAACAATAGTAGATGAACGAATTAAATACGAACGAAATTTATCCAATGTATTACAGCAAGTAGTTTTTTCTCAGTTGTAATGTAATTCATTTGAGCACTATTCAAAGTTCTACTTGCATAATAGATGACAAAGGGCTTACCTTCCTTTCTTTGCCCCAGAACAGCACCAACAACATAATCACTAGCATCACATATTAGTTCAAAAGGTAAAGACCAATCAGAGGGTTGCATTATTGGGGTTGATGTCAAAAGCGTAGTTATTTTTTTCAAAACTTGCTAACAATCTTTAGTCCATTCAAAATGTGTGTCTTTTATTAGGAGGTTACAAAGTGGTCTAGATTTGGCACTAAAGTCTTTTATAAACCTCCTATAAAATCCTACATGTCCTAAAAAGGAACAAACTTCTGTAATTTTTTTTTTTGTGAGGGTAATTTTAAAATGACTTCAACTTTGGTTTTGTCAACTTCAATTCCTTTTAAAGACACAACATGGCCCAAGATAATTCCAGAAGTGGTCATGAAATGGCATTTTTTCCAATTTAAAACTAGTCCTTTTTCTTTGCACTTTTCCAAAACTCTTTCTAGATTATCAAGACATGTATCAAAAGAATTACCAAATACAGTTAAATCATTCATAAAAACCTCTAGACAATTTTCAAACATGTCACTAAAAATGCTTAGCATGCACCTTTGAAATGTTGCAGGAGCATTACAAAGTCCAAAAGACATTCTCCTAAATGCAAATGTTCCAAATGGGTATATGAATGTGGTCTTTTCCTGGTCTTCTAAGGCTATAGGGATTTGATAATAGATAGAGTAGCCATCAAAAAAATAGTAATAGGGATGTCCAGCTACTCTCTCGAGAATTTGGTCTAGGAATGGAAGGGGAAAATGGTCTTTTTTAGTGGCATCATTTAATTTTCTGTAATCAATGCACATGTGCCAACTAGATGGAATTTGTGTTGGGAGTGGTTCACCTTTTTTTTTATTTTTTACAAAGGTTATTCCAGATTTCTTTGGTAAAGACCTTATTCTTTACCACTTCTATCATATGGGTTTAGTCTTTTTTGTGGTTGACGGGTTGTTTTGGCATTTTTCTCTAAGTGTGTTCAGTGCGTGTAGATTAAAGGATTAATGTCTTTCATGTCTTTTAAGATCCAACCAAATGCAGTTTTATGCCTTTTTAGTACAGACAGCAACTTACATTCTTGATTATGCATGAGTTGGGAAGAAATTACCTCGAATATGTATGTTACTCTCCAAGGTAGGCATTCTTTAATTCTTCCGATAAGGGCTTTAATTCGAGCTCTGGTGCTTCCTCTTCGTTTGGTTCTTCAAATTGTATCGTATCTTCAAAGTTTGATTGGTCATCATCACTTGTAAGTACCTGTAAAGAATTAAGTGTAGGGCATATGTTAGCAGTATCACAATCTAATTCTTTATTTGATTCAAAAGAACCAGCAAAACAAATTTCCATAGAGTTTATAGAATTCTCATCATGAACGTGTTCCTTAATGATTGGCCCAATGAGATCAATCTCCTAATTCTCACTATCATCATCTTCGTTGTCGTGAGGTCGTTTACACATGTTAAACACATTGAGTTCCAATGACATGTTGCCGAAAGATAAATTTATTACTTCATTCCTGCAATTAATCAAAGCATTAACAGTAGCTAAAAATGGTTGACCCAATATAACAGGAATTTGTTTGCATTCATTAACAATTGGTTCCGTTTTCAAAACAATAAAATCTACAAGGTATATAAATTTATTGACTCGGACTAATACATCTTCAATTATTCATTTTGGAACCTTAATCAATCATCAGTAAGTAAAAGGGTGGTAGAAGTTGGTTTTAACTCACCGAGATTAAGTTGTTGGTATACTAAGTAAGGAAGCAAATTAACAGTAGCACCAAGATCAAGGAGAGCATGTCCAATTTTATGATCCCCAATAATGCAAGAAATAGATGGACAATCAGGATCCTTGTATTTCAAAGCACTATTAGTTGAGAGAATGAAACTTACCTGTTCTGCTAGAAAAGCTTTCTTTTACACCTTATGTTTTCTTTTCATAGTGCACAAATCTTTTAAAAATTTAGTATAAGAAGGTATTTTTTTAATGGCATCCAACAGAGGAATGTTGACCTTCACTTGTTTAAAAACTTCATAAATTTTTGGACTATGGTTTGATTTCTTTGGCTTAATCAGTGCTTGAGGAAATGGGGGTATAAGAGGGAGCTTGTTATTTCTTCATGGTTTAATGGTTCAACAGACTCTTCCTTATTTTCTGAAACTGAATCTTTACTACTTTCACGAGGGTCCATGATATGTTTTTTGACAACTTTACCACCACGAAGGGTTATAACCGATTTGACTTGCCTAATATTTTGGTTTCCTGAATTTCCCATTTGAGGATGTTGTTGACTCTTGGGGTTTGGTTTAGGTTGAGCAGGAAACTTTCCTTTTTCATGCACGGTCAAAGCATATGTAAGTTTGGAGATAGTTTCTATCAAATTGGTTAAGGTTTGCATCGTTTGGTTATTGATTGGCTCTTGTTTTTCAATAAATGAATGCAATGTGTCTTCCAGAGTCTTTCTTGGTGGTGGGATATATGGTGGATAACTCTAGAGGTTTTAGAAATTTTGACGTGGAGGAACTGGTTATAAAGATTGTGCATGGTTGTCATATCTTCAACTGAAATTTAGGTAGTTTCTCTAACCAGCGTTGTAAGTTTGGGAGTATGGATTTGGATTTGTCCTTTTTGAAATTGTCAACAGCATTTACTTGTTCGTGCAAACTTTTTCTCAGAGCTGGTAAGGTTGAACAATCCTACGTAGAATGGTCAGTAGAATCGCAAACATAACATGAAATATTTTGAACATATTTTACATAATCATTCTTTTTGGACTCTAATGCTTTGACTTTTCTAGCTAAGAATGCAAATTTGGCTTGTGCATGCCTAGGGTTGTGCGTGCCTCCACCAGATAGAGATGACTAAGGTTTACTTGATGACTTATAAGACCCAATTGTATCCTAGTGTTGTGCATTCTCTGCTATATAGTCAAGATAATCTAATGCATCTTCAGGACTTTTATCCCTAAACTCACCATTACACATCATTTCAACGACTTGTCTACTTTGGGATGTTAATCCCTCGTAGAAATAAGACATTAATCTCCATGTTTCAAAACCGTGGTGTGGGTAAATGTTAAGTAGTTCTTTAAACCTATTCCAATATTAGTAGAGGTTTTCTCCTGGTTTTTGAGTGAAGACAGTGATTTGTCTTTTGAAAGAATTTGTTCTATGGGGTGGGAAGAATTTTTTCAAAAATTGTGCTTGCATTTCATCCCAAGTTCTGATAGATCCTGGCCTAAGATTTTGTAGCCAAGTTTTACCTTTATCCTTTAGTGAGAAAGGAAAAAACTTAAGCTTGATTATATTCATGCTATAATTTTGATCAGTACATGTGTTACAGACTTCCTCAAATTCCTTTAAATGTAAATATGGATTTTCAGACTCAAAACCATGAAAAGCAGGCAGAAGTTGAATGATATCAGGTTTGAAATTAAAACGTGATGCATCATGAGAAAAAACTATGCATGATTGTGACCCTGTTCTAGTATGATGCATGAAGTCTCTAAGGGTCATAGGCTGTTCATGAAGATTTTGCAAGGCTTAGTTATCTTCATGCTCTGAAAAATTTTTAGCTCCTATATCAGCCATATCTAAGGGTGGTGAAAGTGATCTCCTAATTAATCAGCCACTACTTGTACGAGCCCAACAACGCAAGCAATGTTAATGATGTGTGCTAAACAAATTAATGATGCATAAAACAATAAATGAAAATTGTATAAATAAAAACAAACTAAAACTTAAATAAGCAAAAAAAATGCGAAATAAAAATAAACTAAATGAAATTACAAGAAAACAATTAGGCTGTGAAACCAGCCATAAAAAAAGTAATTAAAGGAAATAATTAAAAAAATATTAGGCGATATTTTAGAACCATGTATAAAACAAAGAAATTATAGGAAACAATTTAGGCGGTATTCTAAACCAGCCATATAATAAAACATAAAAAGAAATAAATTAACGTAAAAGAATAAACAAAGTGAAATTAAAATGTTAGGCGGTAGAATCGACCATATAAACAAAAATAAATAAATTAACAAAATTTAAATAACAATCAGGTGGTTGAACTGACCATATAAACAAATGAGAAAAATAAATTGCAGAAATTTAAAGAAAGAAAAATTACAGTTTTTTTTATAAATTTACCAACCAATTAAATTTCAATTATTGGGGCTTAATGGTTATTTTAAAAGTCCAACAAATTCGGTTTAAGAACTGATTTACAAAAGTTTCTGAGCTAAAATGAAGTTTCTCACAAATTTTATAAATAATGCTAAAACTTCAAGAGAAGAGGGTGCTAACTGAAGTTTTGCAAAAAGAGAATAAAATAGAATGGCGGAAAGGAAGTAACGACCAAAAAAATAATAAAATAAAGACCAACTGGCACCAAATTTAGAAAACTATCCGGTAACGGCACTAAAATCTTGACACAACTCAAAAGTGTTATTACTTTCAAGTATAAGAGTGTCTAGTTATAATATAACCCAGTGAGTCCGGGGTCGAACCACATAGAATTTAAAATCTAGTAGTCAATTTAAAACAAAGAAAATTAAATGTGGGAAAAGAAATTATTAAGAATCAATTTAAAAATATGCTAAGGTTACAGGATTCACTCTCAGTAATCAAACTATCATTTTAATATTTTAATATTTTAATATTTTAATATTTTATATTTTACCTCACTTTCACCAGTTAATTATTATATCATTTAATTCTCAACTAACTGTGTGTGTGGATAAATATGGAATAAAGTACCGAATGTGCCACAACTTATTAATGTGTCGACATTATGTCAAAATACCATATAGATTCAAGTGAATCTATAAAATAACATGACATAAAAATAACTTGAAAATAATAAAATAAACTTAAAAACACACTTGAGAAAGTAATAAATTTAATAGTTGAAACATTGAGCTTCACCCTTCACCTCAACTTAGTAAAATTAACCACTCATTTTAAAAGAAAACAAAATATTCTTTTTATTATTTGACAAACTTTTGGAATATATTACAAGAAAATTGATACATAAGAAAACAAGAAAAGAAAATAAAGAAATAAATCCTCAGCTGCACTCTATTCTCTCTCGGCTTCAACTACTCTCTTTCGGCTTTTTCTCTCCAGCTTCTAGCTCCCTGCTTCCTTTGCATCCTCTTACTTTTTTTTATTTTTTTAAATTATTATTTTATATTATATGTACTTTGAAAGGTGTAATGGTCAAGTGGCAAGATGGCCACCTGACCATCACAAGCATGGTTGCCCATTCTTTTTTATTTGTATTTAATATTTGTTAATTACATCTCCTCAATAATGCATTCCAAATTGCTCCAGTGATTCTTCTTTATTCTTGCTTTCAATTCTAATTCCATCTTTATTCTTGAAAAATATTTATAAGATAAAAATTAATATATTTCAAATTAATTTAACACAAAAACTTATTTGGGGAGCATTGTTATAATTTATAAGTTATGAGCGCATTAATCAACATTTTAAGTGAAAAATTAATAATTTTATCATTATTACATGTACACTTTTTAGTGTTAATCAAGATGAACATAGAGGGAAGAGCTAGGCCAAGTCTTTAAATCAGCTATGTCAAGGAATATAACAAGAAAATCAAAAAAAAAAGTCAACTAGTATGCTTCAATTAAAAATGGAGACAGCGATTGCTCTGTAATTACAAAACCTTTCAATGTTGTTCTTATACTAGAACCTCACATTCACCAAAAATTTATTGCACATAAAAATATGACTACACAAGGGATATAAAAAATAGTAAATCCACACATATTTAGTTTATGAGGATATAATTCTATCAAGTTAAAATGATCAAATAATATGTTTATTCATGAATAGCCATAAAAATTTACAGATGAAGTCAGACGAACTATTTTCAAAATAATAGACAATATTGAAGAAGGCGAATAACAGATAATAGTATAAAAATAATATTTGTAACCACAAATATTTAAAAAGTTATTCTTCCAAAACAATCCTTGAAATCAAAATTAAAATTGCAGATCTATTGATGAAATAATAAACAGAATAAGCTCAAATTTGCTACCTCCATTCCCCAATAATCTACTCTCTTGAAAAGCTAAAAAAGAAAATAAGATCACTATGCAATTTTAAACATTGTTGAAGCTTCATATTCAATGCTCGCATAAGTTTCATTTTTAGATTAGAAAGCCAGCGGTTGATTGCCATATATGAAATCATAAAGGTGAATTTTGCATGAAAACAATAATCCTATATGGGAAAAACTAATCCGTCTAAGGATTTAACCTTGTCAACAACATTAGGCGCTTGTATCCTCCACTTCCAAAGGCAAAAATCAATTGCATCACAAGCTTGATCCTTTAACTCTTAGCTAAAGAATAATTTAAATAGTGGCCACTAGTGTTAAATCCTTTCAATATTTTAAAAATAGCATATGTACCATTCATTCAATCTATAAACAAACCCTAATCAATTAAAAGCAAAGATTAAACTAAACTGAGAAGAGGTCGACACTTACATCTATTAAAGAGAGAATTAAACATCGAGATAAAGAAATAATTGAATGGCACAAACTGACAGGCAAGATTGAAGGTGAGCTCGATAGGGAGACTGGGAGAATTGAACGGTGTGGCTAAACAGCCTAAGTTTGGACAACGAGCTCGGGCTTGAACGAGTTAGATAGAGAGAGCTCGAATTTGAAAGACTTTCATCACCAGACAAATATGTACGATGAACTAGGGTTTTGTAGCAACTTAAATTGAGTTTCTTGGCTTCAAATTACTTTAATTGAATGAGGGAACTAGCTTTGGGTTTTTAGATTTAGTGAATTTACTTTTGCTTTTAGGTTTCTTCTGAATTGAGTGGTTGAATGTTTTTACATTATCCTGTTCTGGTTTTTAGAGTTTTAACAAAGGGAGGGAATCATTTTGAGACGAGAAGGAAGGTGAAGAGCTAAAAAAAATTCACCAAATGTTCAAATTATATATTACAAGAAAAAAATGCTGCCATTTATAATAAAGAAAAATTAAAAATAAAAATGTGTCGCTCAGTATAAGTATAGGTTATGATTATAATATTATCAATAATTGCTGACACTAATATATTAAAAGCACTAAAAATCACTTAAATCATCAAATATCGATATGTTTTTACTTAGTATCCATAGTTTAGTATCAGTGATAGTCATTTTTCTACAAGTGGTTGTTATGTTTTAGATCAAAATTTGGGATTATTTTGAGGTTTAGTTCAACAGGTTTTTATAATGAGGAATTTAATTAAATTAGAGTTTATGATTATGATTTGATTTGCATATCTTATGAGAGTTTTTGTTATTAATTTTAGGCCAATGATATTAATATGCTTTTGTTACATATGGACGCCAAGATATAGGTCAACAAGACTTCTAAAATGAATATCAATAAACAATGTGTGTGTGTGTGTGTGCGCGTGTGTGTGTGTGTGTTTGAAAAGCCTATTTTGATATGTATGAACATGAATTTATGTGATTTGTCTATTGTTTATGTGACGTATTATTATATGTAAAGTGTGATTGTGTACGTAAATATATGTATCTGTGAAATTTCATTAGTATAAGCATGAATACTCATTATGGCTCATATAAAATGAGAAAGTGGATTTTAGGAAATTAATTTTAGAGAAAGTAAGAAAGTTTTCTAATGTAAGACCTTATTTTAGAATTTTATAATTTCGTTACTTTGGTACTTTTGACATTCTGTATTTTTAATCAGAGTCAGTTATGTTATGCATTTTAATATGTATTTTTAATTAGAGTCAATTATAATATCTATTTTAATCTTTTATTTCCAGTGTAATTATGATTTAGTTTCTCTTTTTTAGTTAACCTGGGGAAGTAGATTTACTCTATTATAAACCGGGAGCTCTTGTTATTGTTTTCATAATCTTTGATTAATATAAACATCTTTTTTATAATTTCTTTGGAATTATATATCAAAATCTCTCTTCTAAAGTTGTTTGAATTAGAGTATCATATAATCTCACTTAAAGAGTTGTTCAAATCTCATTGAATTGTTTAGATTAAAAAGATATCAAATCACACTTTAATTAAAGCATAACTTCATCATATTGGCTTGGCCCATTACTAAAACATTATCTAGTGTTTATTAGGGGTAGGCATTTCAGTTTTTGGTTCGTTTTTACGAGTTTTAGTTTGGGTTGTAACCATTTGGATTTAAAATTCAACCAAACAAATTGAAAAGTCTTTTTCGGTTTGATTTGGTTCAGTTTGAAATATGATTTGTTTAGTTCGAGTTGATATTACGGATTGATTTCGAGTTCAATTACGAATTGAGTTACAAATTATTTTGGGTTGCAATTTCTGAGTCAATGACACACACAAGACACGTATATACCTTGTTTATACTTCAAGTATCACATGAGACTAATGAAATCCTCAAGAGTCAAGACAAACATTCAATTTAACGCATAAACTTATGCTTCTAGGCTGTATAAAATGGTTAAACAATTACTGCTTTTATATCTTCTTATTGGATTACAAATATACAACAGCAAAGAGAAAAGAGAAAATTTACCGCCAAGTTTTTGGCAATTGTAACTGAAAATTCCTCAAGGGCCTCTTCTGACATAGTTATCACCAAGGTAGATGTTGGGAATGTGCTCTATCTTATGTCAATCTACTCTTCTCCCCTCTTTATATCATCTTTCGAAATTAAAACAATTAAATATCACCAATTTATACAATATTGTCTTCTGAAAAGATAATCAGACAGTGCTTTTAATTTACATAAATTGGTAATTTTCAAGGAAGAAAGGCGTGACATGATTACGACTTCTCCTTCTATTTTAGATGGATATACGACAACTAGGAGATGTTACGATGGCCAGTAAGAGTTGTGAGGGTGCTATCGTGCTTAGGCTAATTCTCCAAGGCTGCTATCATGTTCATTGCTGAGGCTAATTCACGAGAAATAACTTACGGTGTCATGGTTACGTGGTGCAATTGGCGATCTAAGGCTAATTCACTAGCAGTCGCAGCAGTTGGAACTTAAAAGAGATGAGTTAGGTTTTTTAAGGTTTGTAATATTGATTTTTAGGGATCTCAATCAAATTCGCGCATTGTGTGTGTTTTTCTTTAAATTTTAGTAATAGTATTTTTAATTTTTTACTAAACTTACCCAAATCAAACCAAAAACTTTAAAAAAAAATTCAAGTTTGGTTCAGTTTAAGTCAACCAAAATCGACCTCCAATCCTTAGTATTTATCTACCTAATCAATTGGCTTTCGTTATCCCACTTCATCAATTGGTACCATCACAGTTTTGTGCCAGTTACACAACTTTCCTGGCTACCCACATCTATCCCACTGAATCCACCATTGAAAAAAAAATAAAAAAATCCAAAATTACTGGTTAATGCCAATTACCACTATTGCCTCTATAATCCAACAGCCATCACCACCAGCCACTACAACCAATGACTCACTAGACACTACCGACCAAACTCGAGCCCAACTTTGCCCTTAACCGTCACTTGTAACCATCGCAAATCACCCAAAACTGAAGCTCACTACCACTAACAATTCTACTTCACCATTGATCACACTCATCCCCAAAATTTTCTCTAGCCGCATATCCAATCCTAGCCACCACTAGGCTGATTTCTTTGTACAAAAACGTAACCAAGCACCACAACTGCCATTTCAAGTAAGTTTATAAACAAACCACTGAATCTAACCAATCCTCAGGCACTGTCATGTGGCTCACCATAATATCTACTAGATATGATCATCACTACACAATTCACGGCCACCAACCACTGACAACACTAAACTTAGGTTATTTACAGTTTTTCCATTGGTTATATTTTTAATTTGAGGAAAAGAAATGATATAGATAGAGTATTAGAGTTCATATTGTCTCCTTGAATTTGAAGGTATCTTAGATCTTTTATGGCAATCCTGATGATTTTTTCCTTGTATTTGCATGACGGATGATTTTCTTTAAATTGTCTCATTGAAAGTTGCTATCTCTCACGCATCATTTAAGTTGACATATGATGCTTTAGATTGATGGGAATAACTACAAGAATCAAGGATTCAACAAGGGCAATATCAAATCAAAAAATTGTTTGATATGAGAAAACTGATGGTAGACCATTTTTTTCATTGTGATGATGTCAGAACAAACTTTTTTTACACTTATAAAAGTAGAAGATGATGGGATTGTTGATCTATGTGATATTTTTAAAGAAGAGGTACAACTTATACTTGATTTGACCACTAAGCCTAATAGTATGATCGAGTTTGTGGAAAAAAATCAAGTTGACGAGCCCATAGCAATGATTGACATAATTATGCCTATCGACATTGAAGACAAGAAGGGTATTCTTAAAGAAGATTTGGTTGCAAAAATACAGTTAAATGACGAGAACATTGAGTGAGATTTGGCCAAAAAACTTGTGAGGTTTGGAAGGATTCACTCGTATAAGATTTCATATTCTCAAAAAGTTACTCATAAGGGCAAGAAAAAGATGAAGCATAGAGAGTTTCAATTTTCAAAAACGATTGATGAAAAAAGCTATAAATTCAATCTCAAAGATGCATTTGATGCTTCACTTTAAAGTTTCATCCTCCGGATAAACTTGAGGATGAGCTTCTTTTTTAAGAGAGGGAGAATGATGTAGGATGTTACTTTTAAGATTTTATAATTTTGTTATTTAGTTACTTTTAATTTTTAATTTTTTATTTTTAATTAGAGTCAATTATGGTATGTATTTTAATCTTTTATTTCTAGTATAATTGTGATTTAGTTTCTCTTTTAAATTAACTTAGTGAAGTAGGTTTACCCTATTTAGCTCTTGTTATTGTTTTCATAACTTTTGATTATTAAAAAAAATTCCTCTTATATAATTCTGCTGGACTATCAAAATCTTTTTATAGAGTCGTCTAGTTTAGAGCATTATGTATTCTCACTTAAAGTATTGTTAAAATCTTATTGAGTCATTTATATTATAACGAGATCTAATCACTCTTTGATTAAAGCGTAACTCAATTGAGTTGGCTTGGCTAGTACTAGAACGATATCTAATATTTATCTATCTTATTAATCTGCTTCCGCCACCCCACTCCATCATTTTCTATTTTTCTTGGATACTTAAATTGGTTAGTAGAAGTTTATATGTTATGTTATGAGATAAATTGATGAAGAATGCTTGCATGAAGCCCAAATGAGAATTATGAGAAAATAGGAATGTTAAGTTAGAGTCCTACTAAGTATTAATTGATTGAAGGTAGTTTAAGTAAGTGATTTGAATAAAATAAAAATAAAAATAAAAGTTCGAAGATGACAAATGGTGCTTGATGAAATTATTTTACAATGTTCTCAAAAGACCAAGGCATGTCATGCATTTGAATTATATATAAATATATATGTACTTTGGTATATTAAATTTTGGTTTATTACTGAGTTTTATACTCATTATAGTTTATTAAATTCCTAAAATCAAGATTGATTTACCATGAGGGAGGAGAAAGACTTGAATTGAAGTTGGTAGATGGTTTGACAAATGAGTAATGATACAGTTACAAACTCTTGTACAAACTTATTTTGTACAAACTGACGTGGCATTAATTCATTGGTTGAATGAAAATATAAAATAATAAAAACAAATCATGTGGGCCAAGTGATATTTAATTCAACCAATCTTATCATGCCACATCAGTTTGTACAAAATAAGTTTGTACAAGAGTTTGTGGCTATATCATTACTCTTGACAAATTTAAGGTCTTTCGTTGTTTGAGGATTGGATTTTTTTGTATATTATATTGAGTTTTTAGGTTTATATTTGAGTTGTATTAAAGGACAACCCCCAGCCCCGGATTCCCTCCGGAGTTTAGGGAGGGTCGTTACAATAGGACTATTATTCTCTTAAAAATTCTATTTCTTATTCAAGCTCTGGAAACCTACCTATTGTACCATTACTATGTCATTCTTGTAAACAATTCAAAAAAAAAATCATGTCACATGAACACATGCATAATAATTTAGATTACAATGCTAACAGAGCTTATTAAAATAGAATTTTTAAAAGTAAAGTTTTTACTAAAAATATTTGAATTTTATAAAAAATTAAAAAATTATTTTAACAGATAAGCTTTATAAAGTTATTTTATGAAACAAATAAAATAAAACCGTGAAATAAATTAAAGGTGGTACTTTAGAAATTTTAATTTTTTTAAAAAACTTTAAAACCCTTACTCTCAAAATTTTAAAATTTAATTTTTACTAATAAAATCAAAATAACTTATTTATTTATCAAAAACTTTACTCAAAATATATTTGAATAACGGCTAAAGCTACAATGCCGGGAATTGAGGCCCGGCATCGTGCCGGGTTGTAAATGCAACCGTTGGATTCAAGTAAAATGAATCCAACGGCTGAGATTGAAAAGAATTAAAAAAGAGAAAAAAATTGTTAACTTGTTAAACCGGTTCCCAAAGCTTGCAAAACAAAAGTTTGCTTTTTGAGGGTTTCCAGGCCATTCCCAATCTGAGTTTCCTCTCTTTGAAATCAGAAATTTCTCTCAAATTTCTCTCTTCTATTTGTTTAGTAATCACGCAAGATCGAAGGCACCATCTCATTCAAAGAAAATAACAAGTGGAATCCATGAAGCGGTGGCTGTCATCCTAAGGTGTTGAAGATGGAAGGCACGATCTCCACGCTTTGAAGGCTATGAGACAGATTCACAGTAAGCAAGCTCTTGCTTTTCCCCCCTTGCCATCTATTTATGCTAGGCACACTAAGAGAGGAAGACATGAGAATCTTTCCCCTGCTCTTTAAGAGAGTAAAGGTTGTCTGATGTAGCTAGTGTTAAGTAGAGGGGTTAACTGCATAAGCATTCAAGCAAATTCATATTGTGCATTCACATGCCACCTACAAAATTCCTTCTATAATACCTCAATTCCATCATAAAAAAACCATAAAACAATCAATCGCATGAAAGACATGCATCAACTGCATCCAAACCAATTTGTTTAAAAAGTTGTACTATACCACACAGGTTATCTGAATGCCAGATCACTGGTCCTCATAAAAGACAAGTTACTAATTAGAAATATCCATGATTCAAATCCAAAGTTCTGCCGAAGACGCCTCTACTTGTTCATACTACTATTTCCTTCCAGATTTTGATCATTTTACTATCATATAAAAATAGGACATTCAATTTATTTCTTTTGCTGCTCACAGCAGAAGACCACAAACTAATGTGCTTCCAAGGTAATATATATGTTGCATGTATATGAAAGGAAATATCATATCTTTTATATCAACTAAGAATTTTTTTTAAGAAAAGATTGTTATAACTAAAAGATCACAAACCAAAATTCAATGGCATTTTTTAATTAATTTCTATTTTGTGGTTGATTTTTTGAGGTTTAGTTTTTAAGTTTTATTTTTCTATGGGTACCCTAAATTATTCTTTTTTGGTTTTAGGTGTTGTTTGCTTGTTTTGAGCTCTACACTCTTTGGTAGGAATACTAAAGATGAGCGCTCAAAAATTTGCCAAGAACTTACCCATTGTTCTGGGTCCGGACTTGATACTACATTTACGTGTGGTCTATTTCAGGATTTAAAATATAGCATACAGTTATAAAATGGAGTCCACAGAAGGCAGAAGGGGAGGACCTGGTCAGAAAGCGTGGATACACTTTTTGTAAGTATAAAATTAATGCTTTGAATAAAGTTCTTATTATAACTATCTATTTTGTTGATGTAATTAGTTGAACTAAAATGTTGTGTACAGTAAGCATGAAGCAGAAAAGGTGAGGCAGGAAGGGATCAAAAAAGTTTGTAGGGCGACAATTGTTGAAAAATGGAAGAAATTAACGAATGAGGAGAAGTGCCGATTTGGTACGATGCATGAGGACCCAAGTTCAAATGTTGGTGAAAGGAGTAATGAAAAAACAGATGAAGTACAAAAAATTGGGGATAAGCATAGCCAATTTAATTTATCTCGTTGTCGTGTCAGTGCATTCACTAAGGTTATTTCCACACTGTCGGCCGACCAACAAGCTGCAATTAGAGAAATTGGCTTCGGAAACATGCTAGAATTACGATGTGGTCGCCTGAGACAAGACTTCTGTGAAACACTTGTCCAACAATATGATACAAAAAGGCACTGTATAGTTTTGCACGGGAGAGAGTTTTGTTTAAACCCTACAACGTTCAACATCGTAATGGGCATCAAAGATGGAGGGGAACCAGTAAACATCCGAGAAGAAGCGAGTGATATAATTGAACTGTGTGCCAAGTATAGAACGGGTGGAAGAGGAATTGAAATAGCCGCAGTTAGTGAAAGATAAATAGCTAGTGAGAGTAGTGATGATCACTTTAAGATCATGTTTTGTTTGTTTCTTCTAGGAACTGTATTGTGTCCCACAAGTGCCAGCTACATCAATCCGATGTATCTGCATGCGCTAAAAGATGTGCAATTAATTAGGAAAAAGAATTAGGCTACATGGTGTGTCAACTTTTTGTGGGAGGGCATATCGGAGTATAAAGATCATCAAGTGAAGTCAGTTAGTGGTTGTGTTTTGTTTTTAGAGGTATATTTAAGAAATCTTAGTTGCCATAATTAATTTTGCAAATACGAAAAATAAAATGACATAGTAATTATTTTTTGAATGAACAGTTATTCTACTTTAGTGTTGTTTTGTATGATCGGTATTCCATGGACAGAACAGTTTGCCCTGTTAGTGTATGGACCAAGGAAGAGATTCGGTGCTTATTGAATTGGCGGAAAAAGTTTGGGGACATGACAAGTACTGAGGTTTGTTTTATTTTTTGTCTTCTTCACACGTGTATTTAATTTTGTTTACAGTTAATTGAATATATTTTGATTGTCATTATGTATGATTGTTGTGCATATTTGTTTTAGGTTCCAATGCGTGAATCAAATTTTTTGCAGCTCGAAAGAAATTTCTCTCATGTTGAACAAACCGAAGATGCTGGGTCGAGCACTGTTAATATGGAGGAAGCTTTTAGGGTACTAACACAGTGTGTCCACATAATTGAACACAAAATGGATTCGTTCAATGTGAGAATGGAAATGGTTGAGAAGTCTTTGGAGGAATTGAGATCCAAGTCTCCGGGTGGTGCACCATCAAAACAACCATCTGATCCATGCCCGCAATCTCCGAGCTTGAAAATAGTAGAACCAACAGGTCCAGTCAGAAAAACCGAGCCAACCACTGATGGAAAAAAAATGGTAATGGTTAGCGACGAGGACTCTGTGGATCGCAGATTGAACCTGAGCCTCCATAAAATAATGGGCTGGATGGGGACAAGAGAAGGAATCAGTGAATTTCGCAAAGATCCTACCCACTTTGTCCATATTCCACCAGCTACTCTCCGAGATGAGGTACAGTTTTATAACGTCGTTTTCTTAAAATTATTTGGATGATAACTCACTTATGAAGTAACTTACTTATAAATTTATTTTTTATAAAGGATATAGATGAACCAGTTCAACTTAAGCAAGAACCTCAAACATCTACTAGTGTCAGTGTCCTGTCAACGCGACCAAGTAGGAATCGTAGGCCAGGCCGATATCAACTTTCACCGTACAATCAAGTGTCCAAGGGAGTAAATCCCAAGTATAAAGCTGGTCCGTTTCAAGTCTTTGATCCAGTTACGCTGGAAGAATTGAAGCTTATTCAATATGCTTTTAATAAAGAGGCTGACGGAAGGTAAAATTCATAAGTCTGAAATTAGTTTTCTGTATATAGTTGTTATGTTATACGACTAAAATATTACCGTGTTTTGTCTTTAGTGAAATCATTGTTTCTAGTTACGGCGAAATTCTTAATCGGCATTCTTTATTGACTCTTTTGCCGAGGGCTTATCTATGTGGCGAGGTATTAGGTTTCAACATTTAGTCATGTCACAATATATGTTTGTCGTTTATTATATGTTATTAGATATCTCAATAAATATGATCACTTTTAGGTGATTTCTATGAAAGCACATCACCTCACCCTCGTTCAACAAGTGGTGGAGAAAGATGTGCCAATGAACTGGTATTTATCAACAAGATATTCTGTGAGTCTCGCGGGTCCTTGTTGCATTGTTCTTTGGTTTCTTGATTGACAACTTCCTTATGCAACGTTGTCTTCATTATGCGTAGCAAGCAGTTCTGATGGACGGAGATGAGGTGGATTGTTTTGCCAGGGCAGCTAGATGTGGAAAGAATTTTATGCAACAGGTGCATAGGTGTCAAAAGGTTAGTTTGTTAACCTTTAACTTATTTCAGTTTCTACTACTGTGTTTGGTGTATGACATTGACAATTGAAATGTCAGATTTATGTGCCAATAAACGATGAATCATCTCATTGGTACCTACTGATCGTGAATGTCAGAAATACAAGTGCAAAAATATGGGATCCTCTTCCAGATCCCCGGAGTAATAGAAGACGGCACGATCAAGCTATGAGCATTGTATCTTAATCATGTTCTTTTTTTTGTTATCAATTTACTTTGTATCAGTTATGTATATTGTGTTATATTCATATCCATAATATTGTCTGGTTTTCGACATTGCCGACAGCTACATTCCTTGGATTCGATTCTGCAACCCTAATTGCCAAGCAATATGCAACACGTTAAGTTTGAAGACTTTCCAATCAACAGGGGCATTGGAGTTCCAAAGCAAAGGAATGGATATGACTGTGGGGTTTATGTGATAAACTATATGGACAACCCAGAATTTATTCCGAAGAAATCGTCAATTTTGGTACGACTATGCCAAACTTGTTTAATTGTTGAACTGAAAATTTTGTTAACTTCGTAATTATATCAAAGCTACTAATTATATGAAAGTAATATCAGTTTCCTTTCAAATTGACCAGTACACATCTGAGGATACACGGGGTAGGCTAGCCATTCAACTAATTAATTCTGCATTGAATCAAAATCGAGATAAGTTGTTGGAACTAAGCAATGCACAGTTTGCGATTCATGCTGTAATGGTGAACCATGTATCCTCGCAAGTGCAAAAGCCATTTCACCAACAAAGCGGCAACGTTCGTAAGAAGAAGAAAGTTAACACGAGAACGCGCACTTAGATATCGTACCATACTAGGGAATGATTATGCAAGTGATTGCATACTACTTTTTGTTGTAAGTTGTTTGAAACGAGTTCATGGACAGTAATTGTTTGGTTTCTTTTTTTGTCTTCTTGCTTACGATGGATGTAAAATCCATTTTAATGGAGAATTATCTTTACATTTATGACATGGTTATGTATTCTCGGCCGAGACATTATTTAACTATAATGAACATATGCATGTTAACAGTCTTCACATCTCATCATTTGATATTAAACTGGTTGTGGAACATTTTGGTACATGATAATGGAATTCAAATGGTAATACATATTGAGTCATTTTAATGGCACTGTTTAATGAGGCCACCAATAAAAAACATTAGAAAATTGGTTGCTTGCATGACCTAACAATGTTGGATCGACACCAGTAAAGGCTCCAGGATCCTGGGTGCTTGATGAAGCGAATGCCGCAAAACAGTTTCCATCCACTCTAAAATCAATACCATGAAAGTTATTTGCACTAAAATATCCAACAATGCAATAATTAAACACATGATAAAGAATTAGGGACATACCTTAGTTGGGTGCTATCATTCCCTTGAATAGACCAAGTTCGTACTGTATGCCCAACCTGACGACATTTTCCACACTTCCTAGAGCTTTCTGCTACACATTTCCCTTTAGACATAGCGCCCTTGGTTTTTACAACTGCAGGATTACGAAGTTTTGTTCCCATCCGCAATTTTTTATTTGCGAGACCATCTTGTTCAGCTTGTTGTTCATAAGTTAATGTTAGCCGATTGATTTCTACCAACGTATTTTCATATGCTTCAACGTTTTTTGCTGCATTGTAGCACATTTTATTGCAGGCTATAGACAATGCACTAAATCTAGCCATCTCTGAAACATCGGTGTCAACTTCTGGTTTTGTGGTCGTGCAAGTATTATGCTCTTTTGCTCTTTTTGTCCATCTACGAAGAACCATATTGTCAGGAATCTTTTGAATTTGTTCCACTTTCAAGACATGAAACATATGCCTACAAGGAAGCCCAACAGACTCCATCATTTGACAAGAACACTGTATGTGATTTTCTTGTAGATTGTGGATGACATTCCAACATGTTGTAGGTGTCTCAAATTCAGTCACTGTGTACAATGCAACTTCGACATCTTTGACAGTTTTTACTTCGATGACCGCTCCTTCTCGCAGCATCTCATCTCTGACCTTCAAAAAAACTCTTAATGGGAACATTTGTGCAGCATGTTTCTCCAGGCTCTGTAAGTGCGTTGTTAAGACAGGAGTACTGTATTTGATTTTGAACTCATCGGCTGTTTCTGTGGTACGAATATTGCGGAGAGCACGATCGATTTGTCGCACAAACTCATACAATTTTAGTTTATGTTGGACAAATCGGCTAAGATATGAATTCATACTTTCACATCGTTGAGTGCTTCGCATACCAGCAAAGAATGTTCCTCTCAGATAAGCTTCCGCCCAGTTGCCCCGCTTCGAATACATTTTCTGTACCCATGCATGATTTTCAAGTGCAAATTCAGCCACTACAGCTGACCATTGGGTTTCAAATTTAGCTACCGTCATAGGTGTCAACATCAAATCACGAAATTTTCTCGTAAAGTCTTCGTTCTTCAAATTTGCCTGCACATTGCGGTCGAGATGCCAACAACAAAGACGATGGATGCACCCGGGAAATACTGTCTTTATTGCCTTCGACATTGCCTTGTCACCATCAGTAATTACAGACACGGGCTTTCTGTTGCCCATAATGGATAGGAAAGTTTGCAGCAGCCACGTGTATGAGTCAATTGTCTCATCTGCAAGCAAAGCAAAACCGAAGACCGTTGTTCTGAAGTGATGGTTTGTTCCGACAAGTGTTACGAGGGGTTTATGATATGCATTAGTCTTATACGTTGCATCGAATGCCAACACAACACCAAAACACTGATAGTCATAACGAGCTACACAATCAGCCCAAAACAAATTTCTTAGTCTATTTTCATCATTTAGTGTGTACTCAAAGCAAAGCCCATGGTCATGTTCAGATTTTGCCGCAAAGTATGCTATAGTTGTGTCTGAGTCAGAATCTCCAACCTCGGCACGAGTGAAACCATCTAGCGTGTTTTGCATGTCTTTGCGTGTGAACCTTAATTTGTGAGGCCCCTCTACCTGATCAGCCATGTAATCCATGAATTGGCAAATCTTCACACCAACATGCCTTAATGCCTTTGCTTGCGCAAGTTCTGTATCAGTAACCTTTCGATATGAACGAATGAGATGAACTTCATTATTAGAAGCCAAATGATGGTTGTGCTCAGGCTTGAATTCTTTCACGATGTATTTACCGACTGATTCATCGTAATTCACTCGAAATGATGCCCGACACCCGGTTTGTGTTAGAGGTCGTGGTTCTCGCACCCTACCGTAGTTTTCAGATTGTCTTTCATCTCTTACCCCTTCGAAATGACAAACCCAACGTCGGATTGTGATTCGGCCAGACTTTTTTCCGCGACGCATATCATCTTTCCTAACACCAAAATCAATAATTCGGGCATAATTGTTATACCACAGTTGCGCATCCTCTACTGAGTCGAAATGTCTGCCAAGTACGTCCGATGCCTCTAAACCAACCTCTGGAGCAATGGATATTGGTAGGTTGCTGGAACTGTGTGGGCAACTCATATTTAACCGTTGTTCAACTAAAAGTTTGTTAATTACATAATTCACTGTCTTTCAACTCGTAAAAATCAAAATATACTAATATATGCAACCATATATGGGAGCACAAATCTACTATGTACATTACAGCACATACCTTTGTTGGAGAGCAACTTCACTTATGAAAAGTTAGAAACTACGCACCGGAGATGTTCAACGAGATTTTAGAACGTAGCATTTGTGAGTATGTTTTGCAGTTACAGTATTTTTTGTGAATAAGTGTTGTACACGAGCCTTACGTTATTCCTTCATTAAAGGAAGGAAGGTGAGTTTTGTTGGAACATATTTATTACAAACCTAACCAACCACTCGGCTAACCGGTTATGCAAACCGGCTTACCGGATTCGGTTTTAATGGCACTGTTTAACAACCGAAAAATCAGATTGTGCAATCCGGTTATCCGGATTGCATAGACTTGCTTACTGTCCATAACCGGCTAACCGGATTATTCAAACCGGTTAGCCGGTTTCTCCTTCACATTAAGCAAGTCCCTCGAAACCGGCTAACCGGATCACACAATCCGGTCAGCCGGTTGTGGACAGTAAGCACGCCCAACGAATCCGGCTAACCGGATTACACAATCCGGTTAGCTGGTTTTTCCTTCATAGTACTAGTCCAACGAATCTGGCTAACCGAATTACAGAATCCAGTTAGCTGGATTCGTTAGACTTGCTTACTATCCACAACTGGCTAACCGGATTACAAAATTCGGTTAGCCGGATTCGTTGCACTTGCATACTGTGAATGAGAAACCGGCTAACCGAATTGAACAATCCGGTTAGCCGGTTTCGGACAGTAAGCAAGTCCAAGAATTCGGCTAACCGGATTACACAATCCGGTAAGCCGGATTCTTGGACTTGCTTACTGTAATGATTTCGGCTAACCAAATTAGACAATCTGGTTATCCGGTTTCGAGGGAGATGGAAAATCTCCTTTAAAGTACAAGATTGTGCAATCCGGCTATCCGGATTGTGTAATCCGGTTAGCCGGATTTGTTGGACTTGCTTACTGTCCATAACCGGATAACCGGATTACACAATCCGGTTATCCGGTTTCGAGGGAGATGAAAAATCTCCTTCAAAGTACTTTCTGGACTCATTCGGCCAACCGGTTCTGGACAACCTGTAAGTCGATTGTCACTTGCTACCTACTGGATCCAACCGGCAAGCCGGTTCATTATATCCGGAACATCGGATTGGCTTGAAGACCTTGCTGGACCAAAACCGGATTTCCGGTTATACTCATCCGGCAACCGGATTTGCTTTTGTTTTGCTTCTGGTCCCTAACCGGCTAGCCGGTTTCGCATACTATAAAAACTGTTCATTCTTCTTCCTCTTTCGGCAATCCGGTTCCCGTTCTCTCTCTAAAAACCGCTTCCTCTCTCTCAATTTTCACTCCAAAATCCACCATTCCAAATCCGTTTTAATGCAAATCAAGCCAAAAATCGTACTCCCCATGTGTTCTTAAGCCTAAAATCACTCTCAAAACTCGAATTGAACATCTCAATCCGTAGATCCGAATCTCAACCTAGGGTTTAACCTCACATTTTCTCTCTCTAAATTTCTTCTCCTCAAGCCATTTTTTGATCATTTTGCTTCACAAACCACTTTCAATCCTCATCATCATCATTATCTTCATCAATTTTTACTCCAAATCGACCAAAATCTAGTGTCAACCTCACGGCTTGTTCGAAGAAAATGGAAGGAGCCGGCTCAACAAACCGACCGGCCACGGGAAGCAAGGGGCACCACCAATGAATCCCATTTCGAGTCCACACATTTTCAGAGCGAGAAACGTCTTGCCAAACGTTTTCACCAACAATTCATGACTCGTGAGGTACTCCCAACCTATTTTATTTTACCGGAAAGTTTAAAACATGTTAGTATTAGCAATGCTACCTTATTTCAATTGTTGGAAGATGTTGGTTGGCTTAATGCCCTTGTTGTTGAGGAAAGTGTATATCCCGACTTGGTAAAAGTATTTTACTCGAATATGGATTGTTCCGCTAAGAAAGAGAATCGAGTAATCACCACAGTTGGAGGAGTTTTGATTGAATTTGATGATTCGGATTTGAACTCTATCCTAGGATCGTCTGATGATGGCCTAAAAATTTTTTCTCCTAGGAAGCGGCTAACCGGATGAAGTGCGGACACTCTCGGTGCGGCAGGCTGAGTTTCAGCAGCAGCTGCAGCAGCTCATTCATGGACAGCGTCTTCTCTTCGAGCACTTCGGCATGGTTTATCCGTATCCACCTCCATCACCTCCATCCTCACCACCTCGGTAGTCTCCTATGGTTGTATTTGGATTATGTATTTGTTTTGGATGACTATGTATTTGTTTTGGATGACTATGTATTTGTTTTGGATGATTATGTATTTGTGGATATTTTTTATTATGGATGATTATGGATATTTTTTTTGATGATGAAGGCGGCATACGGGCTATTTAATATGTGTTATAAAAAGTGTTATAAATATTCGGATTTGGACTAATTTGAAACTATTTTAAATAATTTAGGTCATTCTATAATTACAGCAAATGTTGCGACTAATAAAGCATAATTTATAAATTATAAAACTGTACATATTTACATACATTCATAACGTTTTGGGCCATAATATAATTTTATAAAGTTTTGGGGTCAAACTGTAAAATTAGATAATATTTCACTCTAGGAAGCGGCTAACCGGATGTGAAAATCCAAAAAGCCGAATTTGGACACAATGTATCCTAATCGAAAGCGGCTAATCGGATACTTACAAACGGCAATCCTGTTGTAGTGCAGTAAGCTTCTGACCATAAGAGGCAATCCGGATTTGACAAACTGGCATACCGGACGTTCCAGAATATTCTTTATTTTGGCTTTAATTCAACACATGCAACATCTGACGTCAAACATGCAACAGCTTACGTTATACATGCAACAACGGACGTTAAATATGAAACTTGCAACTATTAGCTGATGTTGCTCGTGTTAGATTAAGCAATACTACTTTTACTTTCACCCATAAGATAAAAACAATCCATACCAAACATATAGCTTTTCACTTATTGAGATTGATTGATTCTTTTTCTATTGTTTAATATTAAAATTGCAAATATTATATTTGATACGAAACACATTCTTTTCTATCAGAGAATAATGTATCCTTGATTGGCCACATTGAGTTTTCTTTTCCAAGTGTTCACAATTTCACCACGTGAGGACCATTAATTGGACTGCGTCATCTACTCCTAATATATCTTGTAATTTAAATCATTTAATGAAAGTTGTAAAGGAAACCCAAACAGAGCTCTAAAGAAAAGAAAGCCCAAACATGGCAGGAAGATGTAGGAGAGAGAACATTTGAAAACAATATTGGTACATTATATTGCTTTCTTAATAAATGTTTCAATAACTTCTTGCTCTCTTTTCAGACAAGACATCAAACTGCTAGAAACAATGAGATCAATTATTATCATGAATCATTGTACTAAAGCCAGCGCCCAAACTGACAGTATAAGCAACTTGCAAACGATACCCTTTCTCGTTTGAAAATTAAGATTGAATTTCAGACCCAATAAAAAAAAAAGAAAAATAAAACAGATAAAAGTATAAATAATGGGATACCTCATATGACTTTTTTTAATGACCTTACTTTGCCGGAATTAAAGACAACTTTCAAAGTATGCATAATAAAGTCTAGGGCTTGACTAGGGTGCTATATAATAAGTATTGATCTTCAGATTTTATAACATGAATCATGAAACTAGTAATTTGCAACTGTCACGAGTATGAGTTTTCGTATTTTAAGCTACAAAATGCACTTATATCAACATGACTTACTCTAGTAGCTGATGTTGCTCGTGTTAGATTAAGCAATACTATTACAGACTCAAATTGTCCGCTATAAAAATTTAATAAGAATAATAAAAATTGACGATGAACTTATTGAATTTTAGACTTTTTAAAAGATATCATTAGTGTTTCCTTCAAGGGGTTAATTTCTCCCAAATACAACTTATTGTATATAGTTGCCAAAATAATACCCAAAATTTATTTTATTAAATAACACCAAGCTTTAAAACTCTAGTTAACAAACCTATATATAACAAACGTAAAGCTTGTTCTTTGTCATGCTTTATGACTCCACAAAATAAGGAAACATTACTATAATTTTGACTATTTGAAAAATCAACAATTTTTTTTTATTTAATGGTTACAATCCATAGATATATTACAAATCTAAGGATTACGATGAGTCTCTACTACTCTCACCAATAATATCTTAAAAAATATATATATATATACATCATTCTATAATTTTTTGAACAAGAAAAGAAAAATCCATAAGAACTCAAGCGCCAATTCAACATTGGATTACAAACCCAATGACTAACTTAGTCACATATGACATTGTGATGCCACCCCAACTACTTTCAAAAGCCGCTATAGGGTGGCACCATGTATACATATGTAACAATTCCACCAATATTAATTAGCACCTATTAATTTGTATCATAACAAATCCTTAATGTCCATACAGTGGCACAATTAAGACTGACAATAAAGAGCTAATATTAAATTCAATGACAACTAAAAGTTCAACACGGCTGAGTTATATTGATGCAGACAAATATTGGTGATTCTATTTTGGTGGTGAATGAGGTGCAGGTTCACTAGCAACAGGCCCCATTGTCGTTGCCATTTGTTTAGCATACTTTAATGGGTGAGAAAAAGGTGGTTTAATGAAGCTCATTGCAGCTAAATTTTGCCATAACAAGAAATGTAAGTCTTTAAAGACAGATTTGACATTTTTCTCCCAACAGTTTTTTGGTGATTGACATTGTTCTTCTAATTGTTGTTTTTTTTTTCAAAATTACCACTTACCCCCATAATTTTCCTTAACACTTTATTGTTTTCTTAATGTCAAAATTTGAACTAAGAAAAGTGCTCATATTGTGATTGGGATGAATTTTTTCTGTGAAAGTTTTGATGTTAAGATAGTAATAAAGAGTTGGAAAACGAAAAAAGCAGGGGTTAAAAAAGCAAACTTTAGCTAAAGCAGCCAAACAATTTATTACAAGGAAATAAAAGTTTAACTTCTAAGCAATTATTAATATAACGAAGAGTAAAATTATTTTGAAAAGCAAGTAAAAAAATTATGGAAAGTATTTTTTATTTTTATTTATTAAAGGTAAAGAAATTTTATTTATACAGGCCAGATTCCAATCAATTACACTAAAAAAATTAAGAAATACAAACACACACACATTATAAGCATTTTTTTACACAATTATCAATTACCTAAGTCCTAGAATAATTTAAACTATCAATTGAAAATTAAAGAAAGACTCTAAATAATAAACTAACCTTGTCATAGAATAAAGTTGAAAAAAGTGAGAATTGAGCATTGAGAGTTTTAAGGGTTTAGAAAGAGAGAACCATCGAACTGAAAATTTAAGAGAAAACACAAGAGTTAAATATGAATCACTATTAAAGTAAGCTTAGTTTAAGAACACATCTTTGTTGGTATTTTGGTGAAATACAAGTAACTTAAAGGATTTATTTTAACTATTTTATTACTTAACTTACATATTAATTTTTTTTTGAAAATTTTCTTATAAGGTCACGGCGAATGCCCGTCTCTCCCATGGAAGAAAGTATCAATCTTGTGTCTTTGTTTTTGTTGAAATTGTTACGATTTGTAGATATATTATAATTTGAAGCATATACACTTTATAGTACCGTTCAAAAGTCTAATTGAATATTAACTCAAAAATCTACGCGTACTAATATTTAAATAGACATGGACCTTTTGTATCAAAGAAAATTAAGTGTAACAAGCCGGTGGTTTCAATATTGTCTCCTTATTCCTTAAATCATGAGGCCGGTTGAAGTCATATCAGTCAAAAAAGATATGCTTTTTCCCAGAAAATGTCGTGGCAAATAAAAATAAGTGTTATATTTGTAAGTCCAATTACTTGCGTACGAGAAAGGGGATGGAGCCCAACATTTATCAATATCATCAAGCTTTATGGCCATAATTAATCTTTCAAATTATGGCCCTACTTTTGATCAGACTTTGGCCGTTTTCTTTTGCACACATCGACTTCATATTATTATTGAAAGGGAAAGAGAAAGAGTAAAGATATAATTACAATAAATAAAGAGTAATTAATTCAAAATATAGAAAAATAGATGTCCATGAACAGAAGTCAATACCCGAACCATACAATTTTTTTTTTTTTTTTTTGGGTTCTAGCTGAGTTTGTAAAGTGAAAATGGTGATGAAAAATAACTATCAATGTATGGTGCGTTCTTGACTCCCTCTTTTAAGGCTACTCTTCAAGGCTAAATTGTAAAGAAACCAAAAGAGTTTTGTGAAAAAAGGGAAAAAACAAAAAGAAAAAAAGAATTAAAGTTGGTGTGGATTATAATGAAGTTTGGCAGCAAAAACAGCACAAGCAGCAGCAGCAGTAAATAAGCACTTGATGGAAGAGCATTCAAAGCCTCAACCAACCCCAATACTTTTGAATACCAGCAGCACTGAATTTCTCTGATGTCAGTATTTAAGTAAAACAGTTGTGCTGCAGTAGAAGCAATATCAGAAGCAGATAGATTCATCAGGAACTAGGGCAATTCAAGGCTGCTTTAATTTGCTGGACAGTCGTGCCGATAAGGTTATTAACAGTAGTCACCGACTCCATATTTAGCTTGGCAGATGGCAAGCTGCTTACCAGTATCTGAAATGCTACTGAAATTAGTGAACCACTAGATCTGCTACCCATGTTTCCATGTACATTAGAACTAGTCGATGCCCCGTCTCCTTGATCAAGATGACCATCCGGGGAAATTGTGAATCCCGATGGCAGTAGAGGAATGTAGGAAGGATCCTCTCCGCTCATTGCTATGTTGATGGCAGGTAAATCAACTGGACAGTAGACCACAAGTGAACCTGAACTATCTATGCAGCTCTCCTGAAGTATTAACATGTTGTTTTGGCTAGTGTTGATGGCCTATTTCAAAGAACTAGTTTAAATAATCACGAAAAATTCAGGAGAAATCAAAATAAAGCAAATTTGATTATTTCTTACTCGAAGAACGGATATGCAGTTCCCAGGATTTGACCCATTTGCAATATGGGCAACTTCTTGCACTGCATTGCCATTGGTGAGAACATCCCACTGAAGAGGCAAAAAATGACTACATAAGCATAAGCCACTAAAATAGAAAGTGCGCAGATTAACCAGAGTCACAAATTGACATAAAAATAACAGGTTCAAGATCAAAACATAGAGGATTTTAATTGGAAAATGTATATACCTGAGGTCGAGTTCTTTCATCCTTGAAGAAATTGAAAACATTTTGGGGAGGAATGGGAAGCCAAAAGGTAGTTGCTGCATTAAGAACAACACCATTGGGCTGACCAGGATCCATGCTCTTATGAAGGGTAACTCGGACACCTACTTCATTCAACCCAGAAATGGTGGTCCCTCGGTGGCGGTTAGACGTACTAATGCTTGCACAGAAACTGCTGACCATTCTTTGAGCAAGTTTCATCATGCTTCGTTTGCCATCAGGTGATGGAATTACTGAGAGAAGTATGAACTTATTGAGACCTCAGATGATAAAATTGATGTCAAAACACTATGACACTAAGATTACCTCCTCCAAGATCCCGAGTTGAAGTCCCTGAAACCATTAGACAAGCAAACCTCTCGCACATTCTTTGCAGAGTAGCAAGCCAGCGATCGGCTCCAAATGCCATCCCACTCTGAATAAGATCTTGATAAAGTCGATAAATAGGGGTTCTATCTTCTATTTCAAGATGCTCAACCCAAGTAACCTGTGTGTAATTTGGATGAAAGTTTGAGTACAAAATACATTACAAGTATTTAGTTCTTATAACTGTGAAGCAAAGAGGGAATTAACAAAGAATGCACATGATTAAATTGATCTGACAACCTTGGAGTATCCATTGGGCAAATCCTGAATCAAGCATCCAGAAGGAAATCTATGAGACTGACATTGAGAAGAAAATTGGGGAGCATCATAAGAAACATTTACAACTGCCCATGAGCCTTGCTCAATTTGCTGACAATATCTGAGGACATAGAACTCCCGAGTAGGTACAACTGGTGAAAGCATCTGCAACTCCTCGTACATCTGTGTCAATATAATTTATATGAGAGATTATACAAACAAAACTTGAATATCAAAATGAGGTGCTAAATCTTCTACTAATTAATATTACCAATAGCAAGGAACCACTATGACCACCCATCATTCCTGATGATATTACTTCAATTGTTTTTGCCATTGAGACAATTGTAGGAAAAAGCTCTACCCATTTGCTCTGCAAACTCAAACAAGTACCAGTCAAGACAAATGTGGCCTTCTGTGACCACGAATTCTGAGCATGATAGTTACAAGCAACTTACACAGTCCATAAACATGTCCACCAACGCCAATCCATTCATGATTACAACACCAGAGTCTCTAGAAGACTCAATTCGAACATTTGGATTTTTCAAGTGACTGTTGGCCCTGGGAAACATCCTTTCGTAGCTGTCAAGATCAAGAACGTCTCTTCCATCTGTGGAAGACTTCATCCACAAGGGTTCGTTGGTCTGCAAAAGCCTAAGCAATTCTTCCATGGCATTAGCAGCAATATCAGTCATAAGAGACTTGTCCATGTCTGATAAAACAATTTGCTGATAAGGCAAATTTGGCAAAGTCGATGAACTTCCAGGAAGAAGATCAAGATCAAGGGAAGGGCCACTAATCCCTTGACCGCTGAAAGTTCCCATTGTTAAATCCAATGAAGAAATATGAATAGGCTGCACTGGTGGTAGCTGGGAAATTGGCCTCCCAATGTACTTCGCAGCAATGCTAGAAACTCTATCAAGCTGGGAAAACAAACAAACAAACCACATAAATAAAAATGAAAATTACAAAAGAATAGTTGAAAATAGTAAAAGACAGAAACAAAAGCAAAGAAAAAGACAAAAGCCAACCTCCTCTTTCAACTGGGCATTCTCCATTCTCAGCTTTTGTTCATCAAAATAGGAATCTTCAGTGACAGGAGGACCCCCACACGAAGGGCAAATGACATTTTTGAGGGCTTCTCTGATTGCAATGTTTTCACAGCGGATCTTATCATTCTCAGCTCGAAGAGCACAGTTATCTGCTCTTTCATGTTGTGCCTAAGTTAAAAACAAAAAGAAAAAATATGTCAACTTTTAAACAGCAATGACATGCCCCCATTAACATAAATCGCCAAAAAGAAATGAAAAAAGAATAATTTGAGTTTAACCTTTTAGTAAGTTACCTTCATCTGGGTTCTTCTGTTCTGAAACCAAAACTTGATCTGACGTGGAGCCAAACCCAATTCTCTGCTTAGCTGTAACCTCTGCTTCTCATCTGGGTGTGGACAATCTTTGAACATTCTTCATCACCAAGCAAATTTTTTTAAAAAGTATACATGTGTGTGTGTGTATATATATTAAAAAAAAAGTCAACAAGTTATATAAACAGACAAGACTAAAAACAAAACCTAAGAACACAAAGAAAACAAAACAAAACAATGTGCTTACGCTTCAAGTCTCTGAATCTGAAGAGCAGTGTGCCGATGGTAACGCTTCTTTCTCTTTTGTGGGTCGGAGCCGTCGTGATCCCCGCCGGACCCACTTCCTCCTCCACCGCCGCCACCACCACTACCAAACTCCATTTTTTTTTGTTATATGAGTAAATATAAAGTCTTTCCCTCAAACCCCAAAACTCAAAACTAATTCTGTGATTCAAAAACTTATCCCACGCAACATAATAATAATAAGAGCCAAAGAGTGAGTGCAAAAGGGGAAATATTTAAGCGTGCGTTATGCTTTCGGAAGCATTGCAAAGGGAGAGAAATGGGGGATTATATATGAAATAAAATGGAAGCAGCATGATTTGAGAGAGTGAGTTAAGGCTTAAAAAAAAAAAAGATTGATTTTTTTAGGCCGTAATTAATTCACCAAGTGAAGTGTGTGTAGTGTTTTTTGTTCAAAACAAAATGAGAGAGTACCAGCCCCCCACCGACCCACAAAATTCTCTCTCTCTCATCGCCACCACTACTGCCGCTACTGCTATAACTATTTCTATGTAATAGTAGCAGCTGCAGGGCTACCAGTATTTGTTATGTTGCGTTCATTCTCTCTCTCTCTCTCTCTCTCTCTCTCACTCTTTGTGTTTAGAAAATGTGTAACTGATGAGCTTTTAAAGCGTTTGCCTCCATTAAAGTGAGAATGAAAACTCGGTGTGGTTATTTTCATAGAGACCCCTTAACCTTTTCCATAATATCAAATATGTTGGCCATCAATTATTACATTAATAAGTCATTGTTGGTATACCATGAAATTACTATCATAACTATCACCCATGTCATTGGGTTTGTAGTCCAATGATGGACTACAGCCATTTGACATTATCAAGACAATAGTTTGAGCTTCCATGAGGATTTTTAATAATTTTATTTTCACAAAATGTGGATGACGGAGTAAAATAGTATATGCGAATTGATGAATAAATAAACATAAGATATTATTATATAAATTGCCCAAATTAACGCAATGAGATTAAATTTTAAATGAAGTATGATTAAATTTTGTTTTAATCTAAACGACTTAATGAAGTTTTAATAATTTTTTACAATGAGATTAGATGACATCCCAAAGGAATTATAAAGATGGATTTTTAACTGAATAACTGAACTTCCATTAATAGTGACAAGATTTTTTTTATTTATAATGTGATAAACTTACTTTTTCAATTAACTTAGAAGGAAAACAAAATCACAATTATACTAGAAATAAGAGACTAAAACATGACTCTAATTAAAAATATAAAATAATAAAAGACCTGAAATAATAAAATCTAAAATTCTAAGGCAACATCCTACAATAGAGGATAAGGGTGAATACATATGTTTAAATAATAATTGAACTAGATATATCTCTCCATATATGAGGGAGATATCTCATCACCACTTGACACAGATTGTCAAACTATGTGGATCCTAATAAACTTAATATGTAGAATGTAACAACCTGAAAAAAGAACAATAATGTAAAAGATCCCAACATTCAATTCCCACCTTGAATTTCAACGTTATATATCACTCATATATTAGATGATAGATTTTATAACTTACAAAAATACGTAATTACCATCTAATGTTGAATGCCACATCATTTGAGACTGAAATTGAGATTATGATATTGGGATTCCTAACTTTACTCAATATTTATGTATATTTTATTGTATGTTGCTTTTATTATTGTATAATTATTTTATTGGTGTAATTAATGAAAGATTTTGACATAAAATTTCGATTCCTAGCTGCCATTAATACAATAGTAACTTGTAAAATGCCAGAGACTTGGACGGTTTGATAATTTGACTGAAACTGTTTTTTAATTTTAGTTTAGTTTTGCATTTTGATTATAATATTACAGATCTCGGGGGCTCCTAATAGAATTCTCCAAGGATGGGACTTTAACACACTCACTCGCTCACAAAACTCGAGGGGTTGCTTTCCCTCTACTAAATTTATTACAATTTTCCTCTCTCTAGAGTAGTCAAGAGTGGTACACACGCTCACTCACAGCCAGGTGTACACACAACAGAGAATTTAAAAAAAAAACAAATATAATAAATACAGTCTAAAAAAAAAAGAAATATTTGATTTAAGCAAAGCAAAGCAAAGAGTAAAGACGGAGGAGGGATCGCATCATAGCCGCCGGCGAACAATGTGGTAACGTCGTAAAGTAATGATATTAAATATGAAGAAATCGTTTCCGGCGACTTGATGTCAAAAGACAAAAATACCCCTCTTGCTTGCAAGGCTCAAAAGTCAAAATTGATACCTTTTTGGACAGCGCTCTTCTCTGCGGTTCGCTCTCTCCGTCAGCATCACAAGCGACAAGCGAGTGAAGTGGGCTTCCTTATTAAATTGCTGTGGACCCGACGCTAAAATGGCCAAATTTAAACTTTTCTTCAAGTCAACACCCCTTTCTTTCAATTTCAAATAGTCAAACCTACATTTAATTTTTCTACTTATTTTTTTAATTGTACTTGGACCAAAAAAATTGACAAAATAAAAATAACAGTAAATTGATTTCTTAATTATAGTTGATTTTATCAGCATTTCATTATTTTTTTTAACATTTTCTATTTTTATTACCTTTTTTGAGTTTAGATTAGATATTGAAAGAGAGAAGAAAAATATTTATTAAAAAAAATTCTAAGCAAATTTTGGAGTCTTAAAACTACCAAATTAAAAATATAATTTTCATTTTTTTTAATATCTTTACGAACATCATCACCTTAAAATGTTCCTTAGTTATAATTGTTTTATTCCCTTATTTTTCCATCCTTGATTTTTGTCCTTTTTCCCACTTTGTCAAAATAGTATTTTTAATGCATTAATATTATCCACCAAATTTGGAACCTAATTATTATTGTATATTTTAACTTATAGCATATATGCACATGCCACATTATGTGTAGTAGACACTAAATTTAGGAAACCATAATTTTTGGGAATCTATTCATGAATTCGTAAATTGTGATACTATTTTCCTTTATTAAAAACAAAAAATGCATTGCTATTGGTATGAATGGGTGTCAAAATTTCAACAAAACTACGGATATAACATGCTTGGATAATTCAAAATGCGATACTCTTAATCTATAATGTGTTTTAATAACATTGTATACTTTTTGATAAAATCATATTGAATTATTAATTAATGTTGAAGGTTATGTTGAAAATGTGACTGAAAATTTTGTTTATTTTCTAAATATATGGTGTCTATCTTAAATATATTTTATACTCGCCAACTGTTATCTTATTATTATTCTTATATTATCTACTTATTATTGTTGATTTAGTTGTCCAGTTAGTTAATACTATTGATAAAAAAATAATAATAATAAGACGTAGACTGTTAAAAAATTCACAGCTTACACCTGTAGCTCCTGCAACGTTATTTTTTTAATTTTTAATTTTTATTATTTGTAGGACCCGCTTATTGTGGCGCTGATGTGGCCTTTCCTTTGACTCATATTTTGAAGAGTACACGTCATCATGAAAAGTTTGAAATTGGTGGGGGCTTTCGTTTTAATTCCCCCCTCAACATTCCAACTAACTCCTCTTCGCGGCAATCAGCGAACTTCTTCAAATTTTAATGAAGAGACTAGGATTTTTCTAATGATTTGAATAGTTATGATTTTTTTAATAATCTTTATATCATGTGTCATATAATAATAGAGCATGAATAAAGTTTATTTTTTAAAATTTTAAATTTATTAACTATCAATCAACACGCATGTTTTTATTTAAGAAAATTTTAAATAGGAAGAGGATCTTAATTCCTAATGCAGCTTATGTGCTACGTATTTTTGTTATTGTCATTTTCATTTCATTTTTAATTTTTTTAATTTTAATACATAAGATTTTATTAAAATTTCATAATTTAATAAGTTTGGATGAACGTATTATCAAAATGGCTTGTCTCACTTGAAAAGTTCTCTTATTACACCTCTCTAAGAAAAATAAAAATAACAATAAGTCTTAAATACTTTTAGGTTTGAATTAGGTATAAATGGAACTAAATTGTAAAGTTTTCAAAAATAACCAAAAATAGCTTTTGATTTTTTTTAAATTTGGCCCCCTTAACTTTTTTTTTCCCTCATATCTAATCAAATACTAGTTTTTTGGACCAAATAGTCTCATTACTTTCAGCAAATAACCAAACCAATGCATGTCTTTTCAATCTATTGGATTTACTTACTAGTTTTCTTTTTTGACCAAGTACCTCTTACCACTGTACCAAACCAATACCTCTCTTTTTAATTTGTTTCTTCATTTTAGATTTAAGTGGAACCGAGTGGATTTAGAATTTGAGTTTACTGTCACCTTAGTTATCGTCGATGCTATGTTTGCTATTTTTCATCTCCGTCACCGTTACTCTTGACGATGAGAGAAAGAAAGTCTCCGTCCACTTAAATCTTCGCTTTAGATTTAAGTGGATCCGAGTGGATTTTGGATTTATTGTCACCTTAGTTATCGTTGATGTTATGTTTGCCATTTTTCATCTCCATCACCGTTGCTCTTGACAATGAGAGAAAGAAAGTCGATTTTCGTTTGGTAAGGGAGAGTTTTGGTTGTGCAAATGATGGGGGTAATTTGATCTAAAAGATATATGTTTGACTAATTATGATAAAAATAATTTTTTGAGGTTAAATATGAAAAAGCATAAAATTTTACGGTTATTTTCATAAATTTCTTAATTAAAATGCGTATGTTTCAATGATATATATCTTTTTAAAATTAACATTTGATTATAAGTGTTTGTAAGCTAGTAATTTGCATTTATGCCTTTTGAATTTGTATTTGAATTTATCGAAAAATGTGTATATTTATATAATTTCTACTCATGTGCTAGAACTACTTTTAAATTAAATAATTTGACAAATTGAAAACATTGGGTTGATTTCACTGAGACTTATAGTGCAGTTGATACGGCTTCGACAATCAAAGTTATTTTAATCATGCATAGATGGCTTATTAAGCAAGTGGATGTTGTTAGTAATACTTTCCTTAGTGGATACTTAAATGGGAATGTTTATATGGCTCAATCTGAGTGATTTGTAGACCAAGCAACACCTGATTATGTGTGCAAGCTGCAGAAAGCTCTTTATGGTCTTAACCTAGCTAGCACTATAAGCACGGTATGCTAGACTTAAAACACGGCCTTAATGGAACTTTTGTTAATTCTAGATCATCATCAAATACATCTAGCTCTCTTGTATAAATGGATTAATGGCCACATACATTGCCGGTGCTTGTGTGTACAGATCAAGCTACTCATCTGATCAGTAGAGCTGATCATGAAATGCTACGTACAGGTTGCTGAAATCTTTCAGAGGTTCCTCCATATATATATATATTATATGTATAATATATATATAATAATAATTATGTAGCTACTCTACATGCATACCTGTAGATATGTTTTGCTCAAGAAGAGTGTTTTTGTGTGAGTGTGTAGATGTTGTTTTAATTCCTGCATGAGGACGTACAACATTAATACGTACGTATGAACATTAATTAATTATAAACATATTTTAATTAATGTGTGAACGTTAATGTGTCTTTCAAATGAGTAATTTAATAGATTGAGCAAAAGTTCAGCAATGAGCAGAACAAACTCTCACTAGCTATGATGCCAGTCTTCTCCATTATTCTGCATAGATCAATACTTTATTCTTTTGAAGATGCTTTGAATTGCCTTTTCTGATACATTCTTTGGGACAGAAACATAGCTAGGTTTAATTAAATGTATAACCTAAACTAATGAATTATATTATACAATATAGTGATATTTACAATTAAAAATCTATTGGAACCTAATTACTTAGTTCTTGACGGCACATTCTAACCAAAAAAATATCAAACCTGTGTTCAAATATTTGAAGAAAATTAAGTTCCATAGTGTATACGAAATGACTCGAATAAATCCTTAATGAATGGGGTGAGAAGAAACTCACTACTTGACCAAGTTAGAATAATGGTTGGAAGCATCGATTTATCTCGGTCTATCCAATTATTGTTATATATATTCTATTGCGGAAATTTGATGATAGATTTGAAAGGTTTTAAACTCAAGATTCAGAAAAATACAATGTGTAAATCGGGTTGTATGTGTACTGATCTATTTTATCCTAAATTTCTATGTAATTTCTATGTAATATTTTATGTCCAAAAAAAAAAAAAAAATTGGTTTGCATCATCGACTTAATTAAGGAAGCAAGTACATGTGTAACCATGTAGTTTAAAGTTTGCCTTTCAAAGCCAAATTAATGGTACATGAAGCCACCTGCAGGCTGCAGAAAGATCAAAGAAGATGAGGCTGTCAATTAATTAAAGAAGGTTTAGAACATTGAATATAATAGTTGATGATTCAATGATTCATATTATCATTATAGCTAGCTCTTTCCAGGATCATTTAATTTGAAGATGCAGTACCAGTAATTGAGCAACCATACATGCATGTATAAGATATCTGTCAAACCTTTCTATTTTTTGATCCATATACGTGCATTTATTCAAAGATTTAAAATTATTAAACAGGTGCTATGCATAAAATACATTCCTCTAGTAAAATCCACCCACTTTCAGTTCACATGCTCGGTTAAAATACAATTTCAGCATTCATGGCAGCAAGTTTCCTTCTTCAATCATGCCTAATTAATTATTTTTAATTTCTGCATTCTTTCTTTCCCCCCAAAATTTTTCCATGATGTCAACCATAATTACATAATTCATAGGCTGATAAATACTACTTGGTTCTATTGGTCAAAATTTTAAAACGGTACAAGAGATTGGGTATTTCAAATCTTGGCGCAATAATAACTTAATATCGTCAACCAATTAATATAAGAAAATTATTTTGGATGCATAAACATTTAATTAATTTAGGAACTAGCAACCATGGGCGGCATATATACCAAATCATCTAATACCAAACCATGGGCATATGTACCAAATCACTGCATGATATTATAGAAAAATCTTGTACGTGTTGTTGTGCATTTTAACTCCAAATAAGGCCTTTGTTGAAAGTTCAAATTTGTTGAACCTAACCAATTAAGGCAGGTCATAATCAACGTGTGCCTTTAGATCAACTTAAATACCATAAACCAAAATTTGGTCCAGCCATATTGGATTTTTGATCCAAATATTAATTGAGTCACCATCTTTCATCACTTGACTTTGATAGTTTAGCTATTAATAATTAATATATTAAGTACACGATATTTAATTTATACTTTTAGGTGGTGCCAACTTCTGCATATATACATCATTGTTTGTTGCCTCACTTCATCACATCCAGGAGAACCTACAATATTTATTTTTAATATTCAGTTAGGAATATTGGTTTTTTAAGTAATATAATTAATTTCATAGAAAAAATATATATATATATATAATAACAATACTGTTGTTGTTTTGGTTGTGACAAACAATAATGGCTTTAAAGAAGCAGCCATGCATTTATATATATCGACAGCTTTGCATTTTCCTTTTTCAATTTGCCTTTGTACAGTTGCAACCGTGTCCTCTTGTTAGTTGTTTTGCCTAGTAAAATTTATACTTGAGGACTTACCCCATAATCAATTTATCTACCTGAATTACATAACTTAGAGATGTATATATGTACACACATTTACTTGATTAATAAATTTGTTGGATGATAGAATAAATTTGATGAGATCTATCCTCAAGGAGTTGGACCAATTGAAAGCAAAAGGTCTAATCTATTCTCCTATCAATTCTCGGAAAAAGATATTATTTTAATTATGTTTTTGTTTTGGGGACGTTAAGGTAATGCACCAGTTAAGTCATAGAATAGTTGCTCAAAAGACCTCTCTCTTGTATGGCTGATTCCTTTGAAGTCTATTTAGTTATTATCTATTTTTCACCATTGCCTGTTAGATTTTTTGTTTCTTAGATTTGAAGTTTTATCTTATAGAACTACTAATTACCTTCCAAAAATTAGATCTAATGGCTATTAGAGTAACTGCGTGAAGTATTCGAGTAATTTTTTTAAAAATAGAGACGAAATTGATATAGTTGGTTTAAACTATAGAGACTAAATGAACATTTGTTTATCATATATTTGTATATTTTGTGAAGTCGGGTGTGTGCGTAAAGATAAAAATCCAAAATTAATTGGTAAAAAAATTGCCTTTGTCTACGTAACACTAATACTTTATTTGGATTAGGCCAGACTGAATTATCATAATATTATATATTCAATCCCTATTTTGTTATTAATCAAGCATAATTTTCCTGTATATTATCAAATACACAATTCATCCTCATATAGTCATCATTTCATTGAGATAATTTACAAATAATCTTTATAATAAACAATTTTTCAAATTATTTTGATATTACTGGACGTACTTTTAATATGGATATCTCCGTCAACAAATAATATGTACTTATTGAATTCCGGCTATAGTTTATATTACCTGCCCTCCGCAACCAGAATTAACTATTCCAGACACTTCATGTAATAATATATCTCCTACGAAAATCTATCTCGTATATAAAGATTTTATAAAACAAAATTAAAAATTTTTAAGTCGCATTTTGCTTATAAAGAAAATCGTTTTGTCATCTAATTTATTTTATTCCTAAAACCTTGTAATATTTGGAAGTTTCAAACCCAACCAAACAGGCATTTAGTTTACGAAAATCGTATTTTCTTGCGAAAATAAATTTTTACCATGAACACAATTTATTAGCTGGGGAAGTTACAATGCTAATAAATTTTGAAATCGTTACATCAACTCCTTCAAGTTACCGTAAAATACAAAAAAAATTTGACCCTTAAATTTTCAACTAATCATTAAAGATAAAGAAAAATAAAAGTTTAAATGGCGTTTTCTTGATCGTGAGAGATATATGTAGAGGTGAACACAGGCCACAACCCAAGTCCCTTGTTTTGAGTTCGTAATTGTAGCAACATCGACTTCTTAGACAACAATTTACTAGCTAGTATTAAATGAGAAAAATTAGCAATGAGAAGAACAATATTGATATTAATAATAAGAAATGGTATCAGTGATTGATTATATCCTAAAAAATTGATTCAACCTCATCAAAAGCAGATATTAAGGCAGAAATTTCTATAGGTATGTAATGGTTAAAGCCTATACGGTGTTCTATACAAAGGTGCCTGACTTACTGTAATGTATAAGTGATTACAAGGACTAGAAAATCAACTGGAAGATTGATTCGACAGAGAGTGAGAAGTATCTGCACGATTCAGACGATTCTTTCTGTATCTCCACGCAACTTGAATCACAATAGCAGCACGGCATCGCCAATAGGGTGATTCATACCTATTATGAAAACCAATGTGATACAATTAAATATAAAGCAAATATATCAAGACACTCTGTTTCTGAACAAAATGTTGAGGAAGAAGGTTTCAGCAAAAAGTTTGAATCCATCAACCCAACAGAATCAGATATAAAATTCAAAAGTTTTACAACCATTTCTGAAGCTGATAATTACTAATTACCAAATATAACAGCTGTAGATGTAAGTATGTTCTCAAGTTTGCAAAGCCTGCTTGGATAGTTAGTGAATATGGAAGTTAAGGATAAGAAGAAGGTAGAACGGCAAATTGTCTGTAGTAATACTCGCTAGTAAAAGTTGGGAGATACTACCGTACAACACTTGAATGTTACTACCGTCGCAAAATTCATCATCAATTGGTCACAAATTCTGTGTCACAGTTTTTAGATCATGCTTGTAGATTTATGCCCTAACTTGAGAAGAGTAACCTAAAATTTGTGAAGATAGTACCATACAATTGTTTGCAAGGTAGATGAACCCATAAAATTTATCATCATAAAAGCACCCACCACTGGATGGCTCAAATTGATTTCTAGAGATTCCAAGTTCGTAAACACAGTAGCAATCAAAGTGGAATAGGACAAAAGACCTGAAGTAACAACATAGGATCTTACTTGCAGGCCATCCCTTTGGAACATTTCAATAATTTATTTTAGGGAAGATTAGAATCATCAAATCAAAGCTATAGGGTCTACGCAAAAGGAAGCTTTAACAGAACTAGAATAACCATCTACACAAGACACTTTGCATACACACTGGGTCTAAGCTCAAGCTCATAATAGTATTTAGCATATTTCTTTTGTTAAATATCAACTAATTAGCAATTTTCTTTATTGAAAAAAAAATCTTTACAAATGCAGAATCCATCTCAATGGATGCAGGTTATTAAAAAAATAAATAGTGTCATGATTAGAAATAACGCTATTATCAATAATTTGGAAGCAGAATGAACTCTCGAGTTGAACCATTTAATCATATACTTAAACTAGTTCCACAAAGTTCAGGTTTCACAAACAAGTCCTTCGTCAAGCCCATTGAAATTACAGAATATACTGTAGATTAATTTGAAATGCTTTTTCCAATTTGTTAATTAGAAAATGATGAAGAATGAAATGAATCTAGCTAAAAAAATATTTTACATGAAAAATTAGTCCAAGACTGTTGTCTAAACATATTGCTTATGTATGCAATAAGATGTAGATATTAGTAGAAATACCTTATGGCTCCTTGAACACGAGGACTCCGCAAGAATCTCGCAAAAAGACTGGTTACTTCTTCAATGTCTGCAGCTCGAAGTGAAAATGCTTCTACATTAGTTAAACATCTTACCGTCCTGTTGCAGAGCAACTGCTGCCCAGGGATCCTATATCTTTTAGCATCTGCAATGGAACCGATGCCCATGAATTATTTTGGCAGTCATGCTAAGAGATCTTACAGTGTGATCATGTAAGATAACTGCAACCTAGCTGGCCAAAGATTTAAAATCTTGAAACATGCAGTCAGATTTTCACACCAAGAGAAGAAGTTTATTAGACCTGGATATAATCGTCATGAGAATACCTCTGTTTACTGAAGAATGTTCAAGACACCATGTAAGAAGTTCCTCACCACAAGCATCCCCCTCAGATAAGCACACTGCAATCCCATCTTCTCCAATGCTCTCCATTTTGCCACGCACAATAAAAACCATCTTCTCTATCAGACCACCACGATATAAAATTTTGCTTCCGCTGATGTATGTCTTTTGTCTCAATCTCTCACAAATAGCATCTAATATTGGCTCATCCATCAGGGCAAAAATTCGAACCTGCAAAAAGTCACATTGTCAAATTACCTGTCATTTGCTGGACTCAGTTTTAAGAGCTTAAAAATCTTTTAACATTCTCAGCTATCTAGAATGTTCTTGGGCAAAAAAGCTTTTAGTTTATACTCCTAAGCATTTGGCTGGTTATTGTATACATGCCTAGTCATCACATGTACATGAAAAATTATTCTGACATGTCTTACAGAACAATTTTCTCATTTAATTGAATGTCTATTTTGATTCATGAAACTATATTGCCAAAGCAATCAAATGGTTAGACCCCCAGGGTAGGACTCTCGCAAAAGTCTCCTATAAAGATCCAGCTCAGCCACTTTTAGCAAGTCAAAGGATGTTGTCTTGCCTTCCTGCTCAATCCACAAAATTTCAATGCTTTTTATTTTATTTTTTCTAATTTCGCATTTTGCTTTCTATTTGGGATTTGCAACATTCCACTGAAGTCTGATTCTGAAACATCACATGACTTTTCCCAAACTAATTGATAGCAAGCTCAGTTGGTTCTTAGGTGTACTTGGTGCATCATAGGTCTTAAGATCTGAAATACATGATATACTTATTTTATCCATAGTACATGCATTTTAAAGAAACTAATAATAATTGGAATAGGACATTCTGTATCTTACCTTTTTAACAAATTTGAAGAGGTGGCGTCTTATCTCTCTCTGAAGATCTTCAGGCAAATTCGTGAACAGCATTTCTTCATTCACCCCTCGGGTGGCAGCCCAATTATATCGTTCAGCTTCTCGTACTTGCCTATTCAGAAAAGCAAATTTTCCATCAATATATGAACAAATGTTGCATCTGTGATGAAAGAACTAGATGAAAAATCACAAATTCTCATCAACTCCATCTTTAAAGCGCAGAATCACTTCCGAAGGGAAGGGAAAATTTGCAGCCTATGGTTAATCAGCCAGTAGCTATTGGAGACTGGGTAGCTCATTAAAAGGGAAGCCTAGACCAGTCTTCAGGAATAGGATAATGGAGTTGTTTGTTATACTAACTAGTTTATATGATCCTTTAATATATTTTGACTATTTAGATTTTTGCGGCTACAAAGATTTTTTACTTTGAAACCAAGTGAGATAAATATATTACTAGCAGATAAAAAGGGTCTTCACAGTGTACATACTTCTGTATACAAAAATGAAAAGAAAAACATATTTTAATGTGTGCTTCTTCTCCAAACGGTTCTATTTCGCATTTGTCGAATTACACCTCGAAAAACCTACTAATTTTGAAGTACTGAAGTTGATTTCATTTCTGTAATTCAAACCTAAATAAATTTTTCTCAGTGGTAATGACCGAAATAGATGATTTACATTTGTTCATTCAGGTTTTATACAAGATTTGCATACTAAGACGTGGAAAATTTGAATGAACAGCCTTTTTGTGGATAGAAAATATACTAAAAAATCAAATTGTAGTCACTATCCATATTATCAGATAATGCAGCGGTCAAACTTATAAAAGCTCCATAAAGGTGATGGGGGGTAAGCATGGATTACTTTTGAACGATAAAATGTATAGCATTGGTTCTTTCCAATTGTATTAATGTTGTTCTACTAAAAGGGAAGGCGACATGTGCCAGATGATGGCTTGTACACTGTAGCAGATCTTTACCATGTGGTTGGGCTGCATTTTGGTCTTAAACTCAAATCTTACCAAGAAGAAAATAGAAAAGAAAGAATGTTACAATTAACATGAAGAAGATAACAAGAAGAGACAACGAGAAATCATTTTAGCAAATATAATAGCGGGCAATCTCGCCAGTGGTGGACCTACAGTTGGCTATAGCCCGGTCTATCCCAGGAAAAATTCATGAATGTCCCTTCAGATTTTATAATATTTAATAAAAGAATAAAGTTTTTATTTTGTTTTTATATATGTCCCCAATTCAACTATAGTTTTTTTCAACTGGAGTTAGAGAGTTATTTAATAAAATGATTAAATTATATATTTTTTGAATGAACTGAAATTATAAGGAGATAAAATTTTATCACTGCTTTAATTTATTAAAAAAGGTATTATGATTTGGTCTAATTGAATATTATATATAACTAGTATTAGAAAGTTACAAATAGAGTATAGTGATTGTTTGGGGGTAAATTTAAGACGTTGATTTGGACCAGTGAACAAGTGACACGTGGTAGTAAAAATTAAAAGAGAAGAAAAATCAACACTATTGAATAAAGATAGCTCCAGGGCAAGCTAGGGGTACTCCTTGAGAGGGCAGCTCCAAAAAAATTACCCCACTTCAAGATGGTAAAATTGAAATTCAATTATGACAATTGGAGTTCTCATTTGCGTGGGCTACATAACATCAGAAAAGAATAAATATCTTTGTCCTTTCGGCTAAAATGCAAAGGACCAATAGAAGAATAATCAAATGAGCATAGCAATGAGGAAATGACACGCCAACGCTCCTCAACTATCCCTTGATACCATCAGAAAAGATTTTGTGTGGGCTACATACCATCAAAAAAGATTCTGGCCATCTCATCTCTTAAAAGAAGCTTTTTCCTTATTCTTCTCTTAGAAGACTCTCTAATCTCTATAAGACCCACATTTCCTCATTTTATCGTTCACTATAAACAACCTTTAATAAGGTTTTGTTGATCTTGTAAAGCAAATCATGTAATATTTTATTTATATAGTAGATTAGAGATATGTTACTCAGTAGATGTAGGCCAAAGTGTTCTTTATTGTTTATACTTATTTTCTTCTTATTATAATGGTTTTGATGCCCATCGTATTTTAATATATGAGCTCATTTGAGTTATCTTAGAGCTCTACTGAATTCCCTAGACAACCCCCTAAAGCTATCCTTGAAGAGTTATTCCCTAAGTTTTCTTAAGCTCCCCATGTCAACTTTTTAAGTTGACTCCCACGAGCTCCACTGAGCTCTTCATAAAATTTCAAACTCAAAAAAATTTAGTTCACCTCCCAAATCACTTCAGCTAACCTCCTAGATTACTTCAGTTATATCACCTACCCCGAACAATAGAAAAACACACCTTGACCTTTACTATCCTAGTCTCTTCCTAAATATAAATTTATTTGTTTTAATTGGATTTGACCTTGGACTGATCAGAACAACCACTAAATGGTTCCAATCAGATCGTAGCAAAAATCTAGTGAAAACAATAATTATCAACATTTTCATAATTTCATGGTTTCTCACTTCATTATCAACATTTTCATAATTTCATGGTTTCTCACTTCATTCTTTTCATTATATCAATGGTTCAAATATTTCACATTCTCTATTAATAAAATCAAAAATAATTTTTTCATGGTGCAATTTTAACATATAATTATAAGCTTATTTGATAAATATATGTATTTTTCTAAGAGTTTTGATGTCGCATTGCTCAATATATGTGTTTTATTACTCCTTTATGTGCACCTATATTCAACAAATATTTACAATAAATTTACAAATTAGCTTAGGCTTATTAAAAGTCTTGGGTCCACCCCCTGATCTCACCCATCTTAACTGAGTGCTTAAGTGTGTTGGAATGTATGACCTACTTGACACACACTATGACTCTATGGTGCATTTACTTCACAAATTAGGGAATTGGAATCTGGAATAGAAATGATTGATAGTGTTTACTTGCTAAAGTAGAAGTGGGAATGAAAATAATAAATGTAGTGCCCACATGTTATAGGGATGATGTTTGATTCCCATGAGGGTATAGAATCAAGTTTCCATTCCTTAAACTCTTCATTTTATCTCAACCCAAATTTAATAATTTCACTTTTTCCCTCAATTAAAATATTATTATATTATTGTTATTGCTATTATTCTTATTTTTGTAATTATTGATAATAATAATAATAATAATAATTTTAACAATAATAATACTACTAATTAATGATGATGATGACAATAACGATTTTAAAAATAATAATATTATTATTTAATGATAATAATAATAATGATAATGATGGTGATGAGATGATAACAACGACAATAACAACAACAACAACAACAACAATAATAATAACAATTATAATTTTAACAATAATAAAAAAGATTATTTTTATTGCTAAAATTATTACTACTAATTTGTTATTATTAATTAATATTAGCATTGTTGTTGTTAAAAATTATTACTACTATTATTATTAATTTTATTATCATTTATCAAAATATTATAATTATTGTTAAAATTTAATTATTATTATTATTATCAACAATAATTATTTTGAATAATAATCACAATAATTATAATAAATAATAACAGTAATTAGCTAAGGTCTTTTTAGTAACATGTAATATTTCATTCTGCCTCCAAAGCAAAGTGAACACACCGAGGGCAATAGAGCTCATTCCGATTCCCATTCCGATTCATACAGCTAAAGTAAATAATTTTTTCTGATTCTCATTTCCCTTTTCAATTCCAGTCCATTCCAATTCCAATTATTAATCAAAGGGGTGAGCAAATAACCCGATACGACCTGATCTAAAAAATTCAGGTTTGGATCAGATGCAGATGTATCAGGTTAACCAATCAAATTGTGATTGGATTGGTCAAACCTAATCCAATCTGGAACACCATATACACACAAGCCATCTATGACAAATTTTTTATTCAATCCTATCCGATCCAAACTATATTCGGATCGGATTACAAGTTTGGATTGAGTTCGAATTAATTTTCCAAACCTGATTATTCGAAACTCGATCTGATTGATTTGAACCCAATCCGAACCCAAAGTTTCTCACCCCTAACCGATCAGTAAACACACCAATGTGATGCCACTTCTCATTCTCATATACTCCACACACAATTTGTACATGGGTGTGTGTGCATATACAATAAAAAAGAGCAAGCCAACTCATCTACTCTCTCTAACCCGTTAGATTTATAATGCAATGTCAATCTTTTAAGTAAAATTTTTACTTTAAAATAATCCCACCTTTTGTATATAGTCCTCCATTGCAGATATGCATATATTTTAAAATGCAAAATCAAGGCTAGACAATGTCGTCTAAGTACAAGACAATACCAATTTCTAATTAGACAATGTTGTCTGGCATCAAGTCCACATTTTAAAACATTCAAACATCCACACTGGATACTACTATAGCCTAGATATTGAAATACCTTCTTAATTGTTCAGGCAAGCGTCGATGTCTCATCCATTGCTCCACATCACGATGTCTTAATGACATATCCAACCTCCTGTGAAAGCAAACAAAATCATCAAGCAAAAACATTTATTGGAACCAGAACAAAATTTTTTTATAACAATGCAATTTTGAAAAATCATATCATATTTCCATGTTCTTGGCCTTCTATCATATTAATTTTCTAAAACACTAAGCGTGGCCAGATGTTCAAGGTTAACATAGATAGAGAAAACATAATGGCTCAATGCAATGAAATTAATGAGTTGTGATATTTATTTGACTAGACTGGAAGTTTAATAAGATAGATAAACTTTTCTATAACAAAACAAAAATTTTGATAGAGTATCATTAAATGAAATTACAGTTAAAAGGACTATGGCATATTTATTGTTTACATATAGGTCACAGACGTTAGAAAATTATGTCAGTTTTTCCATCTCTAACAAGTAGGTCAGTGACCTTTTCTAAACTAAATTGCCATTGCAATATTGAATTTTGGCCGCAGATGTGTAGGAGTATATAACTTCAGTAATTTCAATAGTTTTCAAGGATCTACCTGATAGAAGGTGACAAACTGTATCCTCACTTGAGGAGACGTAAAAATTAAGGCCAATGTTATTGGCCCAATAAATGTTTTTTAAGAAATGTTGTATGGCAGACCTAGAAGTCCCTAATCTAGAAAAAGACGTTCAAAGCAATAGAAAAAACAAGCAAAAATATGTAATACTGCATTTCCAAGATGCTAACTTAAGTTTTGAATCCTAGGTGAAGTACATTCATCCTTTCAAAGGTAAGTTTTCATAACTTGTAAAATTACTTATTACACCATTGAAGGAATAAATGTCACATTACTTGGATTGAAAACTTGGTACGACACTTGGAAGAGTAGTATTACTCAAACTAATGCATGATGACATATAATCCTAATATGTTTGGTGGAAAAATAAAAATAAAAACCTCATTGGGCCAAACACTTTCAACTCATGACATATACCCTGAAGTTTAGGAAAATAAACATACAAGAGTTCGGTCAGGAAAATTCCGTAAACCCAAAAGTTTAACACAAATAGATGTTATTCTATTAATTTTCAACTCATTAGAGAAATCCCCTACATTTACCCTCTAAAATTTAATCTGTACACATTGTAGTCCATATACTTTCAAAACATGACTTGTAATTCCTAACTTCAATAACCAACAAATACCCCTATTATAATTTTGTTAAACTATAATTTTACGTAATAAATCACCAATAAAATTTCACAACTTGGAACAATTAATTAAAATATAAATATTTTTCTTTTTCTACTAAAAAAATTAAAGAATTATATGGAAAGCATTTTATTTTGTTGAATATTAGTATTAGAATTTTTAATAATATATTCATCATAAACCAAGCACTCTCATAAAGTTTATTTAAGTTGATGAATTAATTTAGTTATTTACTGTTGAAATGAAATTAATACCTACACAATAGTACAGTCTATCTTAGAATAAGTTCTTTTGCAAGTCTATTTAGTTTTTAATTTTCAATATATAAACATATTTTAATTAATTGTTACAAGTTGTGAAATAATCACATCATGTTATTTATCAAGGATGGATAAGATTATTTTATAACTTTTAACATTCATCAATATAAAAGTTTACTATTGTTATTTTAAAGCGTGAGGCTATTAACTTAAATTTTTTACCTAAAATTTAGATACCAATTCTAATCCACGTAACACTGAATGCTATTTTTTTTATTTTGAATATTTCACATTAGATTGCACAATATCAATAAACGCGAATTTATGTCAAAATTCTAAATAAAAAATTTAAATTAGAATAGCTTGACCCTATTTTTAATAACTGATAATATTTAATTTCTAATTTATTTGACAATAAAATTAATAAAATCACCAACTTAAATAAACTTCCGAAAGGCTTGAATTAAGATGGGAAATATTATTTATTTTACAAATCTTAATATTTCGAAAGAATACATTACTTTTTGAATACTACTTATCTTTTCAGTTTTTTTAGAGAAATAATAATATTTTATTTTGTAAAACTAATTATAATGTAGTGTTATGGGTATGCGTTATTGTATAAGGTTAGAAGATACAAATTATATTTTAAAAGTATTTAGACTGAAATGTGGTTGTACTCAGTTTTAAAGGGTAGATATAAAAATGTGTCATTTTCTGAAAATTAATTGAAACAAATTCCATTAAACATTTGGGGGCTCAACTTAAAATTGTACAACAGAACTAAAATGATGTTTAGCTTATAAAGTGGTAGGAGGCATCTTTTACGAGCTAAAAGCACTTGGATTAATGTGTTTTTCAGGCAAAAACTTCAAAGGGTTATGTGACATTACCCTAAACTAATTATTCCTAAACACAACATCCAAATTAAAAAATTACAACCAAATACATCCCATTTCAAGGGTTCATTTTAGGGAGAGAATATATCTAATGAGTATGCTATACTTCCAAAGTAAATAATTTCACAAGTTTTCATCCCAAGTGACGTGTCATTCATCCACCGGATGGCGAGATGATTAAATAAATAATTTCACAAGTTATAAGACATTACTTCGGCGAAATCTCTCGGATTATTTCCTGGGAAATCTAGAAGTATTGATATCTAAAAGGGTATGAAACAATTCTTTTATTCAATTGACAGTATGAAAGTTCACAAGGAAAAGTAATAAAATAATGCTATATGTCTCAAAAATTATCTCAAATGATATGGCATTCATTTAGTGGATGGTGAAATAATGCAATTAATTATTATAAATTGCGAAAATTTATCATCCATTAGATGGATGCCACATCATGACACCAAATTTTGGATGCATTTTTGGGCAATATTTGGGATATGTAACATTATCAAAAAAATAGCCACTTGGCAATCTTCTAAAGCAACTTATAGAAGAAAATTTATGAGTAAAATAACTAATAGTTTATACCTCTTTACAAGAGCCTGGAGAAAGTTCTGCATATTTCCAATGAGAAAAGCAAAGAGCAAGAGGCCTACTCCAATGATGGCCATGGTAAAAAGGACTTCCCCAACAAAATAGCTGGGGGTTTGATTTCCCGCAAGAGTACTGATTTGCTTCATATATCAACAAAAAAGATATGTTAACAAGCTTACTCAGTTAAATAAATAATATTTTCATTAATTACCAAAAAAAGAAAAAGAAAAAGCTTTACAGATACAGAAAACATGTGGATTAACTTGCTGAAGCATTTCAAGGAAAAATGGATATTGATTCTTTAAATATGTCAAAACATCATTACAATTGTGCAATAACAGTACAATTAAGCCTGAGCTTCCATTCCAGAACAAAATTAAAAAAAAAAAAAAGGTACACTGTCATTCAAGAGCAACAGATGATAAAAATAGAAATGATTACTGATGACACACCTCGCACTATGAAATATGAGGCAAATTTGTTAGGTATTATCAGGCTCGATTCCCACCTTGAGGTATAATCCACAAGAGCTTCAGAAACACACACTCAGTATGTTGCTGTCTGACCACAGGGCAAATTTTCTTTGAAACACCATTTGCATAACTATTTGGCCTAACCAAGTGATCGCATTTCTAAGTTACATAGTGGTAGTTGGTTCAACTTGTATAACCTCTTGAGGTGGTCCAAAGTTCCCAGTCATGATGGGCAAGCTTTTGGGTAGTAACTCATATAATATTAAAAGAAAACTAAAATATAAAAATTGAAAGTTAATTAAAAATTTTAACATAAAAGGAATAGGCAAAATGCAGAGGTCACTAAAAGTTACCTGGAATCCCCAAAACAGTGAATACACATATCTGGTGATGATACTATTTTCTGCAGTAAGTTTGACGGCTTCTTCATAAATCCCATAAGAAAATTTATCCTTCTCAAAACAATCACTAGCAATTTGATTGCCTATCCAGCTCTTCCATGTTTGATCTTGACTATGTTCTGCACCACCATTCCCGCAATCTAAGAATTTCTTGCAATCCTGGATTGAAGAATTGTGGCAGGCATCTCGAAGACATTGATTAACCCTCTGGTACAGGAAAGAGTGGGGGAAGGAAGAGAAATAAATAACTTTTTATTTCATAAAACTTCCATGCCATTGCAATTATTATAAGATAATTTCAACCCCTCCCCCCAAATCGAGCAACCACAAATATGAAGCAAGCAAAACATCAAAGATAAATGAATAAATACAGCCCACAATGTCAAACCAAGTAGAACAAGAAAATAGCATTGCGTATAAAATCATAAAAGTCATGAACTACTAGAATAGCCAATAAGGCTTAGCTGACAATCTCTTAAGTACCCAAATAATGTTTAGCTGATCATATTACTAGAGTATCAAGTTGAACATAATGAAATCAAAATGTGAAAAACAAATTAACTTAACCAACAGAAAGGTTAATATGATGAATTGATCAAGATTAGGTGCATGAACAACTTAACAGAAAGGAATAGAAAAAGAATTGGGTTTTAATACTGCTTGTATGCACTGCTAACTGGAGGTTTGAATGTAAAGTAACGGCATTTATCATATTTTTTGTGCTGGAGAGGTTCCTGCTTCATTTTAATTGGTATAATGCACATAATGAAAATTGAACATATCTATTAGTTTCCACATTTCAGTAAAAAACAAAGTTCAAGCCCCATCTACATGATGAGAAATACTCAATCTTTCAAAACTAGTAATGAACCTACTCAAATTTCTTATTTATTTTACATATGGCTTACCCACAAGAATTTCAACTTATACAAAAACAATTTATCAGCAACTACAGTAAGAAATAAGAAATTATCTCTAATTCCGAAGTTACAGAACACCTAATATACTGCCAATGCACTGAATAATGCTGAAGATTTATCATCTTCTAACAAGTAATGCAATGCAACCTAAGAACTTAATGGATTCATAAATGTAATCAAAAGGAAAATGATGCAATTTTTCTGAGTGTTCAACTATTGCTTCAAGAGAATATTGTTCACAGGCCGTGCAATGCCTGTACTTCTCATGTTTTAGATGATTCACCAATGTAATTGTAAAAGTTCAGTAACTGAGAACATGCAGAACTAAAGTATACGAGAGGTAAACATAATCTCCAGATGCAACAAATGAAAAAAAAAAAAAAACATTAGAAAGAAACAGCAAAGTTTTTAACCTTATAACCACAAGTTGCTTACCTGTAACCCGAAGAGGTACCAGCCTGACCCAACAACGTGACCAGATAATGTGAAGGTGAAAAGATTAATAAAAAAATTTGCCCATGCAGACTCAAATATGAAGCCAGTCGATGACTGACCGACAAACAGGGGTAGAAACTTATACAGCCTGGGAATGTACTGAAGAAGAATAGCAGCACGTAAGAGATTTTTGGCATAATTTGCGCCAGATGCTGCCAAGATATTGGGTAGCACTAACAAGATTATGATCTGAAAACAAGGGAAGGAACTACTTCAGAGAGAAACAGTGGATATACATCACAATAAAGCCAGCATCATAAGCCATGGATGTAAATAGCTACACAGTGATATAGAACCAAGCAAACTGCCATTTAGCAGATTTAAGAAAATTAGAGGATGCAGTTGCCCATACAATAGCATTTTTAATTGTTCTCCTAAATATGCATTTTAATAAGAAATGTCATTTTTTTGGAGCACAAGTGCACAACTTAATGAAGCAAAAAAAGTTATATCTTATCATCTGCAACACCCTCCTGCACACATGGAAGCACACGCATACTCATGCACACTTACATGCGTGTATTTATGTACATGCTCAGAACTGTCGACCAATCCTTGGACACCTATATTTTGCCTTTTGTTAAGTTATCATAAGATGAGTCAGTTTTCCACACTGCCAAATGATCCCACAGATTGAACCATCCAAATAACCCAATCCTTGTACAAGTGAAGCCCATTGCTTTACTTGGAGCAGGGACTCTATTATCATGGTTAATTATGAGCCAACCTGCCCTCTGCTCGTGTGTAAGCCATAAGCTATTAGAAATCACAAATGCTTCTATGGTTACTAGAATTTTCTGTTTTAATGCCAATTAGAAAAACATCAAACATAATATCATTATCTTCATAAATCCCTCAAACTTAATCCACCAGTAAAGTCTCAACAGACAGAATACATAAAGGATTGCAATCCTGTTCTTTTATCAACAAGTAATACTTGAAAATGGGCTCAATCAATTTCTTATTATTTATGCCAAAACAAAAACAAAATTAATGTGGTAATATGACAGATTCATGAAAAATTGTAGATAGCAATTAATTGCAAGCACAAAAGGCTATTAATAAGAATAAGGACAGAGAAAATAAAACACAATAACATGACCACTCTCCACCCTCTCCATATCAAACAATCAAGTACTGTCATGATCCCAGAAATAGCATTACTTAAAACACATACACACAGACAAACACAGTGTATCCATTTGGTTCTGCTAGGATTTTTCCCAAAGGGGAAACATGAATAAAAAAAATTATTGACCAGAGATGAGAAAAAAGAAATGGGTATAAAATAAAAATGAAAAATTACAGCAGTAATAAGGCTAATTTGATTACATTTTTCACATGATAAATTGAACTAACTATCCCTTTCAGTAATCATTAAAAGTTCTAAGTGCAAAATCCTCTCAGCCATTCTTTTGCTTGCAACTGAGAGTCCTTTTACTCGACCAAAAAAATCATGAAGTTCTCTGAATGTCTATTCAGCACTAAAATGGTCAATCAAACAGATCCTAAATCCCAAACCAGAGCTCAAACTTGATCTTGCAATAAAGAGATTTTGCACATTAACCATATAGATGTAATATCTTAAGAGGAAAGCAACGAAATAAGAGATTACCACAGAGAGAGGAAGGGGTATAGAATGTGGGATGGAGGATGATGAAGTAAACTCACTTGCGGAAGTGGTAATGCAACAAATAAGTCGATAAAAAAGTATCCACGGAGGTAATTCAGAGCGATTTTCTTTGGATGGTCAACTAACTCCCCAGCACCAACCACCCTAGACTCAGGAGCCACATAAGCCAATCTAAACTGAAAAAACACGAATGATTAATCAAATAACCAGACAGGTGGATAATCATGGGATATACTAGTCATTTGTCAAAGATGGACTACAGAAGAGCCAGTGACATCTACTGAATCAGGCAACCATAGCTCACAAAAGATCTAGTAACAAATTTTAAACGCATATTTACTTAAGATTTGCTTAGAACATTAAACTAATAAATTATCTCCACAAATTCAATTCTGCTGATTAAAATATGGGCGAGAAATAAGTTGTAGTTCCTAAGCATTTTTCTACTTAAGAAGAATTACAAAAAGGGGTGGGCAAAAAAATCATAGTCTTAAAAAAACAAATCGAACCGACGGTTTTTTCAAATTTGGTTCGGTTTTTATTTTTAAAAAAAATCAAAAATATCATTTGTAAAAAAAATCGAAATGTCGGTTCGGTATTCGGTTCATTTAGCTGAACCGAAAAACCGAATTATTTTTTTATTTTATTCAAATCAAACACGTGTTAATAATTTTATTCAAATCAAACATGTGTTATTTCTCTTTATAACATTATGATTATGTTTATATAGATGGAGTATTGGAGTTTGGTTATGTATTTTGAAATTTTAATATTTCATATTTTGGGAGTATCTTATTAATAGTTAGTAAGTTATTAGTGATAAAATGTGTTTTGAATACTTTGTATTTATTGTTAATATTTGTAATAAAATTAGGATAAATTAATTGTTGAAAAAAATTATTACATTCATGAGGCCCAATGGGCTAAAAATTTAAAAATTCAAAATAGGTCCAATAGGCCCAGAACCGAAAAAACCGAACTGAAGCGAACCGATCCGAAAAAAACCATTTGAGTTCGGTTCTTATTCAGGTCTTTTTATAAAATAACCGATTTAAATCCGTTCTGCTTAATTTCGAACCGAACCGAACCGTGCCCACCCCTACTTACAAATTAGCAAATTGGTTATGTTTACTATATACATACATTATCATATCATTCAGATACAAATGTCATAGTTAAGATGTAGGTCTTTAGGCAGAACATCACTTAAAGCAGAGGATCTGTAAGAAGTCAACAGTTTATAAACCTACCTTAATCTAGTCCCAGCATATGAACTTAATCCAATCTATCCAAACCCAAGAAGACAATAAAACAGAACAAGTTTTTATTTTAAATTTAGTGTGCACAAATGCTACTGAATGTCTTAAAAAAATAATAATAAATAAAAAAAATTATAAGCCCTATCATATGACATTGGGAGCCCTAGATTATGTAATCAATGCTATTAAGGGAGAAATTTCAAATACCTCCCTCATGTATGGACATTGCTTTACTCACATCTTTGGCAAATTAGTCCCACGTCCTAATTTTTTAGTCAATGTCATAAAAGTCCCTAAAATCCACTTATATTGATCTTTCTCAGAGTTTGTTGTTAAAGAAAATGTGAAAAATACTACTTCACCCCTTGCATCTCATTTTAGTTTAAATGTTTTCTATGAATTCCATATTACCCTTGTTATGATAGTAATATGACCATTAAAATCCTATTTGTTTAAAAATGAACAATTAAAGCTTTTAGAATCATTCCGTCTTGTAGTACAATTTAGTCTATCACATCATCTTGAAACACTAAAAGATATTTGAACCGAAATAGCATCAAAACTTTATCCTTCTTTTTTTGTTCTCTTAGCACATATAATTTAATAACATTCATCACAAATTGAAACTAAAATTATTGCACCATTTTTTTCTTTTTTGCATTCTATGCGGATATAATGTGAAATACATAATCTATAGGGCAAAACTGGCCACTTTTAAAATCTCAGATTAAGATCTTTATTTTCACATTAAGATAAAAGGGTAAAAGCATGGCTTTTGTGAAGGCTACCCCATTCTGAGCCAAGAAGTCTACCACAAAAGCCCAAAATGAACAAGCTTGGTCTTGAACCTAGAAGGTTCCATTTCTAGAACTCTTAGCTTGTATTCTAGGAAATATTCTAGATTTTGGTAGAAGGGAAATCTCTTGATAAGGATTCTCTAGTCTTTGATAGATGTGGCAGGCCTCTCCGATAAATAGGCTTGCCACTTGGCATTCTAAACCAAGCATTTCTTCAAGCATTCAAGCATTTTAATGCAGCACACTTGTAAACACATTCTTGTAATTAATATAAGTCCTCTTCTCATAGGCTCAATTGCTCTAATTCTCTATCTCTAGCTCTTCTGCAATCATTCTATCTTACCTAGCAGAAAGCTCAAGGCTTATACAGCATCTTTGGGCAAGAGTTATCTAAGTGCCGCATAAGGTTTACTACCCAAAATATACATCATCCCATGACATACTGCTGCCTATTTCCTTTACATGTGGGTATTCCTGAATTTTCACTATCCCTCCAGGGTATCCATAAAATATATACCCATCTTAAGATACAGAAGTCAACAGTAAAATAATTAGGTGATACACTTGTAAAGACGTAGTTAAATACCCATTTTTTAAACGTGAACAAGCCCACATAATATTAAGCCAAAATTTTAGGTAGTTGAATGATAATAAAACTAAATAAGTAAATATTTATATAAAGAAGTAGCTCTAGTTGTAATTCCAAGCAGCAAGAACATGGCAATTTAACAATGGTAAATTTAATCAAGAAAGAAAGGTTCAAGAAAGAGCATCCATAGCAGAGGTAAAGATCAATCTACCTGAAGAAGTATGTTAAGAAAGTATATGAGATCAGTCATGCTTCTAACGACCACCATTGCTTTTGTCCACGGCCAGTTAATAACTATGCACTTGTTATTCTGCAATCAAAACAGGGGATTATGTAAACCACGAGGAATACCATCAAGCAATAAACCAAAAATCTAGAACAAGCCCATGTTATAGTTATTAAAGAAACTCAAACATATGATACCAAAAATGACTGATAAAAAATCATGAACTATGGTTTTTAGCAAAATATTGGAAGCAAAAGCCGTATAAAACATCTAATCGAACAGCTGCTAGACACAGAAAACTTTTTTTGAGGTTGTATGAATTTTACTTTCTTTTTGATTTCCAAACAACTGACATGTATTCAATTCTTGTCCATGGAATTGATTAGGATTTGCCAAGAATAATTAGATACATCTCCTGTTAATAATCTATTATTCTATTCCAGTTTACTGCAATTACACTTTCACTCCCAAAACAAATGGTCGGGCAGCCGATTGTAGACTAGGTTTTTTAACAGTGTGTGTACAACTTCGAATTCTAGGAATCCTGGGACACACAAGTCAGTTTCTAATATAGATTGGTCTTTGAAAAAATGGTTCTGCAATCCAAGCAATTAGTTGATCCCAAAAGGCTACAAACAAATTATTGAACCAAATCAAGTGGAAACAATGTGTGAAGTTAAAATGAGTGGGGAAAAAAGAAAAAGGAGGAGGCTTCTATGTCTGTGACGTTTCTTTGATGCTTATATTAAAAGCACAAAGTATGAATGTTAATTAATTCACAACCAAATTAGTATGATATTCCCACATATAAAGAATAGATAGAACCATACCTGTTGTACAGACAACAAGAAGAAAAACAAGGGGTCCACAAATATTGCCACCAAGCAAGTTATAACAAAAAATTGCTTCCACTGCTGAACAATTCTAGTATGAGGATTCATAATCCCAGGAACATATCTTTGCAAAGAAGAAATAAATCTCCTGGCCCAACCTTTGGCATCCCCATAAAGAGCATTATGGAACTGTAAATAGAAAAAATAGAGAAGATTGAATAAATAAGTTGAAGCAGTACCATAATCATTCTAGAAAATAAAACATAAAGACAGTTGCAAATGACAAAGTCATTGAATAAAGGAAAAAGACCCAAAGACCAGATAGCTATAAAACTATGTTCTCTTAAATTTCAAAACAAGAGAAATTCAAACAGATGCATTGATTTATCCATTAGATTAGCTGAATGAAGCTCCTCCAAATAAAGCTGCTGAGATTAATATCAATTTTACTGCAGTCTTCGAGATTTCACAGAATGATCTTAGAAGTTAGGAATTAACACTAAGGGCTAAAATGTTTGTGTTTGCTTGCAAGGTTGTCTTGTACTTATTTCTCAAAAGTTCTATTAATCATAGATTGATGTCTAATTAACAGATTAAATAAAATTCATGTTTAACAGGTAACAGTATTTAATGACACTAAAATTAACATACTATGCACAAAAACTTCAAAAGCTTACAAAATAAAATGAAAATTCATCAGATTGACTATATCTTATTTCTGCTACTATGAACGAATATTCCTTAAAAGGCATCATAGAACAACTTAAAAAACAAGTGCTACGGTTAAGTAGAAAGTGAGAAAAGAAATTGCAGTCTTAATATCAATACAGAAGGCAGAAAAGCGAAAGAAAAGAAACTTTCAAGTAAATATTAAGACAATTTATGGTACAACAATCAATAAACTTATTGAATAAGTTTGTTTAGGCTCCATGTATGAGCATTAGTATGTGCAAAAATATGTTTCAGAAATTCCAGCAAAGACACTCATTAACAAAACACAATTACGTGTAGATCTGGCAAAATGGGTCACCGAGTCGTGTTCATGTCGTGTCAACTTTGTGTCGTGTTAAATTTAGATCAACCTAAACACAACCCATTTAATAATTGTGCCAAAATATTGAGATCCAAACCCTACACGGAAAATAAACAGGTTACCCAATAACCAATTTAATATCTATTTATTTAATAAATGTTACACACACACCCCCCAAGCTATTACAAATTTACACTATTTAAAGTTTAAATTATATATATGTAAACAATATTATATATCGATATTATAAAATATACACATGTATCAATATTTTACACATTTACAATATTAAAGTTCTAAATTTATGTAAAATTTTATAAATAAAGCACTGTGTATATGTCCGCCTTCCAAAAAATTAAAAAAAGATAATCATGTCCAATATTTGACTTTTAATTATAAGAACCTAAAAATTAATTTAAAATAGAAAATATAATCGTGTCATTGTTCGGGTAAATGGGTCAAGAACTGTAATCCTAATTCGACATGGAAAAAACTCGTGTCAACCAAAACCTAGCCCATTTAATAATCGTGTCAAATTTGATGTCTCACACCCATTTATTCGTGTCGTGTTCGTGTCAGGTAATCGAGTCATGTTAAATTTTGCCAGCTCTAATTACATAAGGACAACATCATAATCAATTGAATGGAACATCCACAAAATCGCAAAGCTCTACAACAAAGTAGCTAGCTAGAGCTGTAGTGTTATTCCTTTATACAGTTGAGAACTACACCCAAAGTACATAAAAAGAGGCAACATCAATACAAAGCAGCAACTCAATAGCGTGAGAAGGAAAAGCACCTTGGGATCAAATATGGCGGAAGATTTTGAGTGCTTTGATCGTGCTTTGTAATATGTTGGACAAGTTGTGCAGTAAGGATCGTTGCACATTCCCAGTTGTCCAGACCTCAGTAAATGTTCATTTTTTGCTTCATATCTGTCTTCCGGCCAATCATTCTGATCCATTCCACTGAAAGAAGGAAACTTTTCTGCCTTAGTTTCCACCAGATTGACACCTGTAACTCCTTGGTTTCTACGGAATATGTGGTCAGGTTTTCGGTTACTGTATAAAGGACCACTCATCTGTAGAAACTGTGTTCTTCTTTCACTCCGTAGAGGACCAGTAAGGCCTACAAGATTAGCTTCAGGTTCAAAGGAGTCCGTGGAGTTCATAGTAATAGACATCGATGCACTCCTGGTCCTAGAAGCGAATGTCTGAAGTCGAAAATCAAAATTTCGATCTGATGATTTTGATTGAGAGTCTGATAGCATTGGCATCTCATCTTTTTCATCACCAGCCATTTCTCAAAAAATAGACCTGGAAAAGGATATAAAACAAACTAAACATTCAACTACATGATAGTAGTTACTAAAAGGACATCCAAAACTACATGATAGTGGTTATTAAAAGGCAGAGGAACTTAGTTTTACTTGTTTAAATATTAACAATTTTCTGGAACTGCAGGACTTAATCAAATGACTATTCTTTCACAAAATTCATTTCTTTATCAGGGTATCTCAGCAGATTGATAGTGACCAGTAAGGCTCTGTTTGGTACCGTGTTGTGCTACAAATTAAAAGCCACAAGTACTGTTAATAATTTTGACAGAAACTAGTAGAGGTAACTTCACTTTTTCATCAAACTATGGGATAAATCATCTTTACTTTCAAACTACAGTTGTAAGTGTTCATCAAAAACATTAAAGCCGTAGCTAAATAAAAATACCAAACGGAGCGCAACTTCAGACCATCCTAAGCTTATTCTATCTCTCACATTCTTCTCATGCTGCGGCTAGAACAGCATCAGTGTCATCACTCATCAGTTAATGTTTGACCTTAAAGCCCACTAAAAATTCTCAGATCCCCCAACCATGAATTATAAAGGTAGAAGAGAATTTTCACTCATTATGTATCGTCCATACTCCATAAACAGTTGACTGTAACACAAAACTTGAATAAAGGGTAAATAATGTAGCACATCGAGCAAGGGCATTTTAGGTATCCTCTCAAGCCTAATAAAAGCAAGTAAATAAATAAATAAAAACACCGCATTTTACTCGCATGTTATCTACTTCTCCTACCAGGGTCCGCCTGTAATAAAGCACTGCATGAGATACACCGAAAATTTAATTTTTTATTCTTAATTTATTGGCCGTTAGATTACTTTATAAGCAATCCAACGGCTTCGTAATTTTAGGCATAAAATGGGTCACCGAAACAGATGGTGGAACACTAGAACCGGCAAATGTCCTGGTAATTATCACTTTGCTCCCTCATCCTTTAACTAAATATTAAAGACTTCATTTAATTTAGACGACTATCAAAGACCCCCTAACATAATAATATATTTTAAAACATGTAATGTTGTAAATAACGTGAATAATATTTATATTAGTGTAAACTATATTAATTATAAATCAATGCAATCATTTTTAATAATGAAATTGATCATAAACAACTTATATCATTGTTTATTATGACATTATAAATCTACAAATGTTTTGCAATATAAAAATTAGTGAGACCTCTTTAATTTTTTTTTCTTTTGCAAATTTTTGCCTCTTTGGTCAACTCTATATTATTGATAGTACCAAGTATTGTCATTACTCAAAATGTTTTTGTTTTCAATATTATTTGTACTAGTGACTAATATAAATAGTACAATTTAGTTCTGGATATGGGTAACTATAAGATGAAAAATCTTATTAAAAATATTTCACGCAAATTTCTAAGAAATTCATTAAATTACTTTTTATGGTCTCATTTACTCACTAATTTGAAGTCACAAAAAATTCTATGAATTGTTATAAGAGCTTATACATGATTACATGTAATGTTAATATTTAATGATATTGTTTTATTACTAGTATTATGATTAATGATACTATAACTCTTAATATCTATTACTAACGTTGTTAATAAGTATCTTTGTTAGCCTTACTATTATTATTGGTAAATTGAACACATATATGATAATTTTATCAATATCACTTTTCTTTTAATCAAAATGAGCGTATGTTCTAAATATAACAACATTTTATCGTAATAAACTTTTTAATAATTTATTGAGAAATGTTGTTAATTATCATTGTAAATTATTGTCAACATTATATTATAAAAGCTAAATAATTAATAATGTAACTATAATATTACATTGTTATTTAAAATAAAGTATGTATCTTTTTGTATATTTATGGGAGTAGGTTTTTGAGTTAATATTCAGTGGAACGTTGGACTTTACCATAAAGTGCATATGTATATAGATTATCAAATACCATTAAATTATAGTTTATAATGTACATATAAATTGTAAATTTAAAATAATTATATAATATATTACTCTAAATAGTATTCAATTAATATTTTTTATTTTGATATAACACTAAAATAATTTTGCTTCATTTAGGCAGGAAAACTACTGACTAAATGAAAACATATTTACCCATTTTCGCAATTTTTAATTCTAATAATTTTTGTATATTATTTAAAATTTCATATTTTATATTATTATTCTTGATACTTGTTTTTCAAAATAACTTTATTTATTGTTCAGAAACCTAAAAAGAAAATATAAAATTTATTTTTTTAAATTTCATCAAAAAATATATCCTTTAGGTCTAAGGTTTCGTTTGTCGCTTCATACATTAAGATCTATATTTTTTAATCATTATTATTTTTTTTCACAATTAATGTTCTTAATTTTTTTCTTGTCTTGTTAAAGTTTTGTAATTAACTTAAATTGTATAACATTTTGAATTGTCATTTCATTTTTTTATAAGTCTTTTTTTTAATGTTTTATGCTTCCAATATAGAATGATTGGCAAGGGAAAATATTGCAAAGCATTTGATGCAGAAACTGCTATTGGCATCCTCTCAAGTGGTTGAATCCAAGTAAGGCTGGTGAGCAGCCCAAGCTTCAGCTGGCTGTCGCCAGATCAAAAGGGGAAATAGAAATAATAAAATTAGTTTTATGTAATCCCTTGGGATTATTTTATCTTTTTTCTCTAATGGTGCATAGTTGAGTAGTGAACAAGAATTGGCATTGGTTGTAAATGGACTTTTTTTTTTAATTTGTTCTCCAAAAGAAAGATGGTGTAGAGATAATTTCTCTTAAAAATTATAGCATTGAATTTTTCTATTAGAGAAAATTAATTTTAATATTTAATATATTTTATTTTTTCTTGATTGCAATGATTTTCTAATGTGTTTATAAAATTATTGTTTAATTTGAGTTACTTTTATTGTGTTTAATGTACTTGGTAAAGATAAATTAATGGCGACTTAATAGAACTGGATTTAAGTCAATGTTACTTTGTCAATCTTAAGCTAAAGATTGATGAGAGATTAAAGAAATAAATTTTAAAACTAAATATAATGATGAAAATTATATGTTGCACAATTTGTTTTTAAAAAAATCTAAGCACAATTATGTAAAATAATAAAATTAATATGTAAAAGATCAAAAGTTTAAAGTATACATACGATTAAATTCAAGAAATACCATGAAGTAACAAAGACCGTTGGGGGCCGGGGGGGAGGGGGGAGGGGAGTGGACTTATACAAATTCATAGTGTTGAAAAAAATTGAGGCTTGCAACAATGATTTTTTAAAATTATATTGTAAGTTGATATTTATTAAAAAAAGCGGGGTCAAACGTAATTTACCTTAATATTTTAATGTTTTACTATAATAAAATGCGACTCGTAACAACCACCTAAAATGTTGGCATACAGTAAAAACATTTGGAATATAAAACCATAAAAATGGTGGAAGTAACTGTTAAAGAGCTGAACCCATAAATTGGAACGACTTACCGATGATTTGGTAAATTTTAATGGGAACTAGAGACATGAAAAATAAACTTGAAACATACACCTACATGTTGGAATTCAATAAAAAGTCTTGGTATATAAAGCCAAAAAATAGTGGGAAAAAAGTGGGAGAGTTAACCTAAAAGTTGAAATTACGCAACGATAGCTTGATAAATTCCAATGGGAAATAGGGACTAAGAATTGAATTTGAAACTGTCACCCAAAATGTTGGAATTCATTAAAAAAAACCTGGAATATATAACTAAAAGATACTGGAAATAAGAGTTGAAGAACTTAACACAAAATTTGGAATGACTTATTAAGAATTTGATAAATTCTAATGACAAGTTAGAATCTAAAAAATAAGCTTGAAACTTCTATTCAAAATATTGGAATTCATTAAAAAGAGTATGAATATAGAACCAAAAAGTGGTGGGAACAAGAGTTGAAGAACATAACGCAAAATTGGAAATGACTCACCCACAATTTGATAAACTCCAACTATAAGTAGGAATCCAAAAAGTGAAATTGAAACGTACACCCAAAATTTTAAAATTCAATAAAAAGAGTAGAAATATAAAACAAAAAACTAGTAGGAAAAAGAGTTGATGAATTTAACCGAAAAGTACGAACAATTTACCAGGAATTTGATAAATTTCAACAGGAAGTAGGGATATAAGAAGTAAACTTGAAACATCCATCTAAAATATTGAAATTTAATAAAAAGAGCAGGAATAAATAACCAAAAAGTAGTGGGAATATGAATTGAAGAGTCTAACCCAAAACTTGAAATAACTTAGTAAGAAATCGATATATTTTAAAGAGAAGTAGGGATCTAAAAATGAACTTAAAATATCCATCCAAAATATTGAAACTCTATAAAAAGAGTAGAAACATAAAAGAAAAAACTGGTGGTAATAACAGTTGATAACTTTAACCTAAAAGTCGAAATAACCTAATAAAGAAATTGATAAATTTTAACAGGAAATGGGGATCTAAAAAGTGAACTTGAAACTCTCACCCAAAATATTAGAATTCAATAAAAGGAATAGGAATATAGAATCAAAAAGTAGTGGCAACAAGAGTTGATGAACTCAACCAGAAAATTGGAATAATTGACTAAGAATTTGATAAATTCCAATGTGAAGTAGGGCTCTAAAAGTAAATTAGAAAAATCTACCGAAAATATTGAAACTCTATAAAATAAGTTGGAATCTACGACTTAAAAGTGGTGGGAAAATGAGTTGGAATAACTTACCAGAAATTAGATAAAGTCTAATGGAATATAGGAATGTTAAAAGTAAACTTAAAATATCCACGTAAAAAGTTAGAATTTAATGAAAAAAGTGAAAATATAAAACTAAAAATTGGTGGAAAAATGAGTTGAAATAACTTAACAAAATTTAGATAAATTGTAACAAAAAAATAAGAATTTGAAAAGTAACTTGAAACATGCACTATAAATATTGAAATATGATAAAATATGTGGGAATATAGTTATTTTGTGACTTATTTATAATACTTGTATAATTTCTTGTACAATTTATAAATTTAAAATTATTATATTCTTTTGCTTCATTTAATTACAATTTTATCTTTTTTCCCTATTTTTTTCATATTTTTTCGCATTAAAAACAAATTAAAATGTATTATTTATTATGTTAACCGGTTAAAAACCGGTTGTACCGGTTGCGTGCATGCGCTGTATGAGGTACAGCGCTGCACTGTAGGTTGACTTCTCCTACCAAATTTCTACAGCTTTTCAAATCCTGATTCATGACAACATGAAACTGGCGCATTTTAGCATACGCTCGAGTGACGAAAACATAATCCTCCAATTTTCTTTCTTTTAACCAATTGCAAAAAACAAATTGACTATGTTTTGAAAATAGAAATATAATTTAATCAAATTAGAAGAGACAAACCTGCTTGAAGCTCAAGAGTCAGCTGCTAATTCTGAAACTACAAAGCAGCAATGCCAGCTAGAACTCAGCAGAGAGAGAGAACTGGAGAAGAAGAGTAAGGAATGTCTCTGCTTCAATTCGTTTTATTGATTGATGGAATGAAGACTTGTTGGCGAAGACTTTTAAATCATCAAAATTAAAATTTAGAAAATGAGTTTGAAGGAAGACTTTGAAAAGTCAGTTGAGTGGTTGTAAGTACAGTAGCTCTGGAGCCGTCTGATTGGCAACTCGCGGCCATCGTATTGAATGGGGCAATTGTTCCCCCGCTAAATATAAATAAAGTAATTAGATACTGCCTTGATGTTTTATTTTTTTATTTTTTTATTTTAAGCTTTTATTTTTTTATTATTTACTCTGTTTTCTTTTTATATTTTTTTGTTTTATAACACAATGTGAAGTTGTGAACGATTTTTTTGTCCACTCTCTTCGTCGTTTCTTTCCGAGTTGTTAGCTCTTTTGGCGGCTATTGCTTATTTGCAACTTTTATACCACGTCAGCGAAGACAAATATATTATTGGCTATTGACGTTGAATTTTTATTATTTTGTTGGGTTATATACAGAAGAAGGTGAGTAAAGATAAAAGCACAAAATTCTAACATAATGATGACAAATTTCAAGTTTTTTTTTTAAAATTTTTTTAGCTACCCTAGAATTATTATATTTATCTTAATGGTACATTGGTACTTATGGATCCAACTTATGTTAATCTAAATGATTTTTAATAGTTGGATGATTCCTTCTTTCATTTCTTCTACATTTATCCTTAATTTTTTTTTTTAATTTTAATTATATTTTTGTAAAGATCTAAATGATTATCACATTTGTATAAATTTATAAATTTTAGATTAAATCATGTGTAAATAACTATTTATCTCTCTTGAGATATAAACCAAATGTTTTTCTTCAACAAATCATTTATATATCTAAGTTATATTCCCAACTAAAGTACATCCCATCTATGCCTTCAAATAGATATTGTAATTCAACATCCTGAATTACAAAGTTCATATTATTATTATCCATTATGGACAATTTTGACTCCTATTATTTGTAGAAAATTATCATAAACCTCCCTTGAGGTTCAATGTATTCTCAATTTGATAGATTGTATCTGCGTATTCTCAACCACCTTCCTTGATGTTTGTGGACTGTTTTATAAAAGTTGAGTTGGACGATAATAGAACTCTTTAATAATAAAAAAAAATTCAAACAAAATTTAAAATATCACATTGGGTTCTGAAATTAGTACGAAAATTTTTAATATCCAGTGTGTAAAAAAGGGAGCATGATTTTAACCAACAAATATTATCACCAAAAAAAATGAAAATTGGCATCTCCTTACTCCATTCAAACCGAAAGCTACCATGAACAACACCTCTTTCATCTTCTCTGCAATGCTTTAATAGAAAAAATGTGCCATGATCTAGAGACAATGACGATGAACCCGAAGGCACCAACACCGGGGATGACCGAATCATGACCACCGGGCGTAAAATGCCGACTAATGAGTCTTGCCATCAACTCACAGGCAGCCTCGGTTTGTTCGAGCTGCGAAGGAGCTATGAAAATGGCTTATTATGGTGCATATCAGTTTTACTAGTGGAATTAATCAATTTGGTAAAATACAAGTAATGGGTCTCAAAATTTTTTTTAGAGTATTTTTGTTGCTTAGTTTTTTTTTATTTATTGATTGGTATTAGTTGTAGATTAATGTTGCTATAAACACATGTTTACTTGATTTTGATTGAATATGGCTCGTGATTTATTATGCTGCCTTGTGAATGATTGAGAATGAGTATGAAACATTTGTTGATTGTTTAAGCTAGTGTCACTAATTGTTGAACACGGATGCATGGTAGTTTTTTTTAAATTACAGATGTAATTTAATGTTGGAGACAACATGTTGAGGACAATTGATTTTGGGTTTTGTCTTGATCATGATATGTACATGTCTTGGGTTAGAAAAATGTCATGGATTGTTGCATTCTCTCGTACTGGAGCAGTAAGCTTAGGCAATAGGGTTTAGGATCAGTGCTTTGTTGTAGTTGTTTATCTTTATAATTCAAACAAAATAAGCTTCAGTGAAGATATGCTACATGGTTTAAGTGGTTCATGCTCTAAATTGAGGTTGTAATGGTTATTGAATGTGAAAAGTTAGTTTGATTAGTGGCAAATAAATTGTTTTAATCTCATTTTCGTTGTTGTTATATTAAATATGGAATTGCATGTTGAGGATAGCTTGAAGTGAGTAGTTTGTTTGTTGTCAAAATGGCCAAATATGAATTTTTTTTCTTTTTGTTACAATATGGAGTTTACATCACTTAATATATTCACAACCTAATCTTTTTTTCACCTTATTTACATTGACATTGAGGTTGTGGTTGACGGTGAAATGATTAAAGTTAAGTCTGTAATCTCTGAGTAGTACACTTTGAAAAAGCCGTGGGAGGACATTAAAGATATGATGTACGAAAAGCCTATAAGGTATGTTGAAGAAGTGAATTTAAGATCATGCTTTCGTGGTAGAATTTTAAAGAAATTTTGCGCAATGACTCAGAACTTCAAAATGCCTTCAAGCAGTTGAGAGACAAGTTATGCACTGGGCTATGTTCACAATCATTAATGAATTAGATTCAGGGGCCACCATCCATAGAGAGTTTGAGAACCATGTTTATGCAGCACTAAGTTATATCACCTTGGTTGAACAATTCCTTGTTTCATTGGATAAAGAGGCTAAATTTGAGTGGTTCGACTTCACTGAAGTGAATAAAATTATTGTGCTAGACTTGAATAAAGCTATAGTATATTTAAAATTTGAAAATAGAAGTGTCATTGTAGAGGATTTATTCAAAAAGTAGCAACGAATTGAAACTGCATGTGATGTATTAGCCAAGGCTATAGCTGTTGAAGAGTATAAAGGGTGCAATAAAATGGTGGAAAGTGATGGTGGATATGATGCTGAAAATGATGATGCTTGTAATGCTAGCTTGGATGACTACGAATTAGGGGACAATAATGGTTTAAAATTATATGTCTTCAGATGATGAAGTTTATGCTACATGTAATATATATAAGGCAAATTCAGGGGCTTTTGAGTTCAGTACAGATGGTGAGAACAATGTACAAGAGTGTGGATAAGTTTAGAAATGTAGTGAAAGTATTTGCAAACATAGAATGATTTTAAGTTGAGAAGGGTAAAAAATAAGAAGAGTAAATTCGCACTAACATGTGCAGTATCAGGTTGATTCGGAGGATTAATTAAAGTCTAAACTGGAAGAGGAAACACTTTTGGGTCAAAACATTTCGGCTTGAACACATTTGTGCTAGAGGAAATGACAACTATGAAGCAAACTCGAGTTAAATTGCTATGACATTTCTTCATTTGTTTAGAGCCAACCCTTAATTGAATATTGAAGTAATTGCAAGTGTTGTTTAGGAGATTTGGTATCAGATGTAGTAACTAGTAGTTGTATAAGGCTAAGAACAAGGCATTGGAGTTGTTAGGACATGACTATAAAGCCAACGACGCCAAACTATAGAGGTATATGTATGTAATTCTCAATTCTAATCCTAGTTCAACTGTAACTATTGATAGATATTGGTTAGGTGGTAAGTTGAACCCATATTTTAAGGTTTTTTTTTATGTTTGATACAAACAGGAGAGGGTTCTTCGAGGGGTGTAGTCAGTTTATAGATCTTGTTCGTTGTCATCTAAAGGGGTTGTATGCCAATAATGGTATACAACCATTAGCAATGTGTGTTGTTGAGAGCGAAAATACTAAGTCTTAGGTGTACTTTATCGATAAATTATATGAGAAAATAAGTTATAACAATAGTAGTAGGTTGTGTTTTATGAGCGATAGGAATAAGGGAATTCTCAATACTTTAGAGATGTCGTTTATTGATTATTTAAAAAGGTACTATTGAAGGCATATATATATATGCCAATTTTAAGTAGAAATTTCCTAGTGCTAGTTATGGAATGCATTCTGGAAAGATTGTCGAAGTTCGAACTTAGCAGACTTCAACACTTCCATGTCTGAGATGAACAATATCCATCATATAGCACATGATTGGCTTATGCATATTCTAGTTTGCTATTGGGCCAAGCATAGATTTCCAATGCACACAAAGTGCTCTCATGTCACTAACATGTCAGAGTCCTTCAACAACTGGAACAACCATTTTAGAGGGTTGCGTATTGTTAAGATGCATGAGGAAATGAGAAGAAAGACAATGAATCTGATTCATTGAAGGTATGAGTAGGCTATTCTTTATTAAGATGAGTTGTTACCACAAGTTAGAAGGAGAATATTGGCTGAGAGGGTGAAGTCTAGGTCTATGTCGGTTATATTCAGGCATAATGACACCTCTGAAGTTATGGAGGATTTTTCTAAGAGAAAAGTTATCGATTTAAAGGCCAAACAATATGATTGTATGGAGAGGCAAGTGTCTAGTTTGCCTTATGCTCATGCACTGTGTTGCATCGACGCTATAAGGTACTAAATCAGTTATTTTATACATCTTGTACTGAAGAACAAAGCATTGAAGAACACGTACAAGCATCAATATTATTCGTTCCCTGATGAAAGCAGGTGGCCTCTTGAGTTACATGATAACATGCTTCCACCTGTAATCATTAGAGTTGCTAGCAAGCCTCAAAAAAAAAAAAAGAGGCTGATGAAATTAGGGCATTTAAGAGAAGCTCTAGTGTTAGATGCAAAAATTGCAATGAGTAGGGGCATAATGTAAGGATATGCAAAGTGGATAAGGGTTCAAAAACAGGGGAATGAAGAAAAAGTTAAAGTCAACATATGTTACTTTGTGTAATCATTAGTTTTCTAGTTTTTTTTTTCATTTAAATGTCAAACTTAATATTCACTTACTAATCTAATTCACTTAATAACCTAATGATTTGTTTATATTGTAGATTAGAAGAAATGGATTAGGCACCAACAATAAGGGAGGACAGATCCCAAGAGCCCAGAATCAACATGAGGCAGCAGCTAGCACTGCAACTAGAACATAGAAGATTGTCCATGATAATGGTTTGAAACTGTTGCTTTATTACTCTATTTTCGTACTTTACCTATTTGTAAACTATTACATACTTGCTAATATATTTTTTTGTCATTGAAGGATAATTAACCAAATCTTAAAGAGCTTGTAGATAATGAATCCTATAACAGCGGCTTTGGTAGCAAGAATTTTTTTGTATAGTAATGACAGAGCCCAAACTAATCCCATACTATTAATGTTTTTTAGAAGGATGGGATGATGCTTCACCTAACTTTTGTAAGCTTTAAATTGTTTAGATGTTGTATCATATTTTGCTCAAGCATATAGAAAGGTTTGAGCCTTTTTGTTTATTTTTGTGAACTGTGAGATACTTAAATACTTACACCATTAACAAGGCTTTTTAGTTAAGCCGTTGATAGTTCTGAACTTAGCAAACTATTTAAAGTTGATTTTTTTGTAAATGACAGTTGACATTTGTGTTGTTGTTGTATTTTATTGACATTGAAATATTATGTTATTACATTTGGTTGCTTATTGCTTTTTACTTTAAATTTATGTTGTTAATGGATTGGTTATGTGTATTAACATTGTTGAACCAAGTTTATACACATGATTAAATGTATAAGTGATTCTTTGATAGATGCTAAGAAACAATTATTTGTTTGCTTTATATTGATAGTTTGTCTTTTTCTTAATTATACTTGGATGCTAATAATGGCTTGGCTCTATGTTTCACTTTTTTTTCTTTCTTTTCGAAGTATGTATGAGCAGCTTCATTTCATTGCAACTAGGAGTTATAAATGTATTTCACTTAGAAATTACTTTTGCATTTGAGTTATAAAGCAACAAATACATCATCACTGGTACCTTTAGTTTATAAAGTATTAAACTTAGTAACACACTACATGAGGTACATCACAATATTAAATAGAAAGAACATCAACATTAAATACAACCACAACCTTAGCAACATTTGCATCCTTTATAGACTTTTGTGACTTCTTCACTATGGTCTCCATTGCTTTCACATTATTTTCAATTCCAAATAATACCAAATAACATACATTTGCTGACACACCTCCTTCAAATAGAGCTCTATTGTTAAAATCATCTATATTTGGTGCCCACCATTTAAAATATCTGCAACCATTTGTTTTGGCACAATGGTATTAAAGCATATGTGGATTGTTATCGGATTCTGAAATCTTCAAATTAACTCTTATGCAGCATTTGCATATCTTGTTTGAGAACTTAATGGGCTTACAATTGACTGTATTCCTCCAAGTTGGCTCATAAACTGTGTTTGATCGAACCGAATTGTTTGAACTTTGTGAATCCATTGACATGCAAGAGGGTTCCAGCTTTGAATGATGCTTAAGAAATGTTAAGTTTTTAAATTGATTATTGAAAGATATATTAGATATATTGATATGGAGATACAGTGATATTGGCAATGTTGGTTTGATACCTTTAAAGTGAAATGAAAGCTAAATTTTTTCTTGAGTTTAAGTTGAAAGAGTATGCTATCTATTGAGCTTATTTATGGCAAGCTATATAGTCACTAAAACTGGCAATACAACTGTTAAATGCAATGGTAATAATGTCAGTTTTTTCAATTATGTCAGTATTTTCCAGTTAATTTTTAAATTTTGAGTCTAAATTCACATATTTTCCGATGAAAAATAATTGAAATTACTTTTTTTTTCATCCATGCCATTTTGGATAACCTTTGGGGAGCTATTTGGTATTTTCAATGTAATCATTTTAGTTTGGCGCCAAAACAGACCCATAATTACTAACCAACAATTATTTAATGTGTAAACAAAGCATTTTCTTTCAAACCAGGGGTATTTTGGTCATTTTACCAAGCAAGACATGGTGAAACAAATGGTCTATAGACATCAGGGGAAGCGGCTGAGAATACAGAGATACAATCCATTAAACTCAGAATACGCTAAACCTCAATAGAGGTTTCTGATAATTACCTTATCATTAGTTTTACATCTATCTTAAATTATTTTAAGACTAATTAATAGGATTCCATTAATGCCATCATATTTTCTTCTTTGAATGAATCAAATATTTCTCTGCTATCCTCCAAAGCTTATCTTTTTTATTTCTTTATACAAGCATTAGCTCATAATTAATCTAGTTTTAACAATAGAGATTGTATAAATGACTTAATGTTCTTGACTAGAGTAATTATTAGTTGCATCTAAAAACTTGTTGATAATTTTTTCTATTTTTATGAATTTGAGTTACTTTTATCATTTCCTATCTTATAAAATCCTAGAAAATAAACAAGGCCCAACATGCTTAATATAAAATCCAAGCTTATCTCTTTTTTATTTCTTTATACAAGCGTTTGCTTATAATTAATTTGGTTTTAACAATAGAGATTGTATAAATGACTTAATATTCTTGACTAAAGTAATTATTAATTGCATCTAAAAACCTGTTAACAAATTTTTCTATTTTTATGAATTTGAGTAACTTTTGTCATTTCCTATCTTATAAAATCCTAGAAAACAAATAAGGCCCAACATGCTTCTGTTTGTTGCTAAAATATAAAAATATAGTTCAAAATTACTAATCAGTTTACTATCTCTCAGTATTCTGGAATCGATTCACTAATTGCCTCCAACTATAGATAGGTGCACGGTCAACACCATCATAGCTCCATACATAATGCAAGATCACTTCAGTGATTGTTTCACATAGCCTAGCACAACTTATAACAGATTGGGATAATAAATTTGTTTAACTGAATTTTTTGCAATTGTCTCTGGAAGAGTGCTTAGTAATAGGAGATTTTCTTCGTTTAGCACAAGTGTTGGCATATGAGATTCTTGGTTAATTTCTACGAATATATAAGATATATGGAAGATGATAATTTCACTCAAAAAGAGTTTTATTTATTTCATAACTGGTTTTTTTACAAAGGAGAGATTTATAGAAAAGAGAATACAAATGTGGGTGAAGGATAGAGATCTTTCTTACGTGATTCTATTCATAAGCTTGAAGAGATAAATTTATCTCTTCTTACATGACATTTACTACATTCTTGTGGTAGAGAGTGGATTCCCTAAAGATAAGGTGCCCTTTATTATTTGGAAAAAGTCGCTTTTCTCCATTGTATTTTTTATTCAAGAAATCTGCAATACAATTGTTAGATTCTTTAATATATTCAATTTTGAAATCATATTTTATAAAGAATTGTTACCATTTAATTAATTTTTTATATTAAGGTAAATTAAGCAATTTATTAAATATAAATCCTTTAACTTGAATGTTATTAGATCTTACGTTAAATTTCTTTGGTAACAAAAAGAAAATAAATTTAGCTATCTTATTTTTAATAGTTAATAATTCTTTTTTGTTACTAGGATAATTTTTTTCTTTCTGCTTGTATATCTTCAAATATTTTCTTAATCTATTTTTAGTACTCATCCCAGTGATTATTTGAAGGACCAGTTTGAAGAATTAGGTTATCACTAATAGTGGAAAATCTTGATCTTAGTATATTTTTACAATTTTCTTTTAATCTTTTTACAAACTTAGTATGGAGATCATTCCAAAATTTTGTATTATTCTTTCTCAATAATCCTTGTAAAGGTTGTATTTCTTTAGCTAAGTTTTCTATAAAACCTTTAGCATAATTAAGACATCCTAAGAATCTTTAAATTTGATCTTTAGAATTATTGATTTTATGCAGATTTACGTAATATAGTTTAGATTCTAATCTATTTGGAAATAAATATATTTTTTCATAAATATGATGTTGCATCTCAACCCTAAAAACTCTATCCTAGGTTTCATTATATCGGCTTTCTTGTTAGAAAGTAATTTTCCATGTTTTGTGCATTTTTCTGCAAAAGAAACAAGATGACTAATATGATCAACTCCATTATTTGAAAATATTAATATATCATCCACATAAACAAATGCAGAATCCATGAAATTCTTTAAAAATTTTATCCGTCCATCTTTGAAATATTTATGGTGCATTTTTCAATAAAAAGGCATCACAATATATTGATACTATCCTTGAGGTATATTAAAGACTATAAGTGGTATACCTTCCTCATCAATTTTGATCTGCCAAAATTCGAGTTTACAATCAATTGCTAAATATCTTTTTATTAATTACAAAAGTAATTAAAATATCTTTATGAGATAAAAAAAACCATCAAATTTAGTATATTTATTAAATTCTTTGTAGTTAATAATTATACGAGCTTTTCCTCATTTAATCCTTGCATGATTCCTAACCATAAAGGCTGGGCTATTATGAAACGACCCGCCCCGAATCCCCAGGACGAGTCTATCTAATCTCGTCAAACCGAATTAATAATAATTCTTATATCTAAGAATTCTACCAAAATTTCGGCAGAGTCTTCCATATAATTATGACATCTCCAAAACTGTAATTTATAAAATTAACACTTCTAAAATAATTCAATAATCAACCAATTTCCACAACCAACTTTCTCAATCAATATACCAAATATCACCCTAACATTTTAATGTTAAATATAGTAAAGCACTCTTAATCACATATGTGTAATAAATTATACAATCCAAACATCCTAATAAAATATCTATAATTCCTAGCACCACCACGTGGCCATAATATCAAAATAACTATCGTTGTTGGGTCGACTGATGTACCTACAAATCTCTTGTAGGGGAAAAATATAATAAAAACGGAGTGAGTATAAAAACTCAATAAGCTCGGTGAGTGGATAGTAGTTTTTGAAAAAAAAAATTAGTTAAAATGATTTAATCTTTCCCAAATCAACTTCATCAAAATATCATAAAAACTTAAATAAACTTATTTAATTCAAATCATGCACTGAAATAACAATATTACGTAATTCTGCATAAAATCAATGAAATCATAACACTTACAATATCAAATACTGAATACCAAAAACTATCACTAAACAAGTACCCATGGAAATAATCTCATCATATCCAGACCTCGACGGATGGGCAATCCGGGAACCATCATGCCTAGGGAGCTACAACGGATAGACGAGGAAATGCCATCTCATATCTATAACTCATCATATTTGTGCATGCATAATCTGGTCCCCAAAGAACAAGGCGCCCAAGCACACGACCCAAAGCTTCTATGTGTACTCAGACGGGCCCCAAAGGTCTATATCTCATATGTAGCATCATATCTCATATGTATCATCATATCTCATTAGTATCATCTGTATCTCAATATCTGTATCTCTCTAATCATCATACAGCAAGCATATGCTCCCAAAAGGCAAAAGTGCCCAAACACACAACCCAAAGCCTCTATGTGTATTCAGACGGGCCCCAAAGGCCTCTCATCTCATATCATCTGTATCACTGTATCTAAAAGGGGAATGGTACTGTCCAATGATTTTGTGAACAATCTTTTATACACATGTACATAAACATATAATAACATTTGAAATCTCATTTCATTTCTATATAACATACTTCAAACACTTTATTCTCTTTAAAACTATTGCCATGCATTTACTCAAAAACGATAGTAAAATCATTCATCAAACTCATTTTTAATAATAATAAATATCAACACACAGATAAAAATTTATTTTCTAGAAAATCATTAAATCAAAGCATCAAATACTTATTTACCAAAACATGTTGTATTGTATCATAAAATCAAAATATACTATAAAAATAGGTTTTGTATATTCCACTCACAGTGACAACGTTCGAACTCGCTATCGTTAACGTCAACGTCTGCAGGTTGATTCTCGTTTGTGGATCCTCCTAATTCAAGGAAACAATATAATCATTCTCCATAAATGTGAAATACAACTAATTTTACGCAATAATTCCCGAAATGAATACCTATCCACAATAAACTATTCCCGTATGCATAAAATTACTAAAATACCCCTGCATGCAAAAATTACCAAACCAGCCCCCAACGCCAATATTTACCAAATTATCCTTAGAATCCTAAATTACCAAGCTGCCCTCAATTCAAACCACCAAAATAACCATAATGTTAGAAATTATGAAATTACCAAAATGCCCTTAATAACTTGAATTATCGAATTATCCTCGAAATCACAAATTACCTAACTGCCTTAGTCCAAAATTACTAAATTATCTACCGATTCCATAAATTACAAACTTATCCCCAAAGTTTATGAAATTACCAAATTACCCTTGCCAGTCAATGGCGATGGGAAGCTCAGGTTTAATAGTTCTAATTTCAATGAGTCTAATGGTGCCATCAGTGACCATCCATGCACGGCGGTGGCGGCGGATCGAGCTTGCCAAGCCGCGAGCTTCCAAGTGGCCAATTGACGGTAATTCGGTCGTTTCAGGTGACGAGGTTGGTCTGAAAATGATGAGGGCGAGCTAAGGAATAAGATCCAGGCAGTGGCGCTGCCTAATTCCGATGAAATCACGGCTAAATGAAATAGGTTCTTGGCCGCAGATTTTTCGAGCTAAAAACGACGACGATCTTAGTGTTTCCGGCGACACGCACGGTGGGGATGTGATGGTCAATTCACAAGCTTTGATTTAGTATTAACTTTAAAAATTAATACCGAAATGTAAAATACATAATACACTTAATTAGGAAAAATACATACCCTTAGTTTCTTGAATAACCTTGAGTTCTAATAATTATTTAATCTATTTATCAAATTCTAGTCTATCTTCTTGCCTATATTTTATAAGTTTGACTCTTATAATGACATTTAGATCTTTTAAATCTATTTTGGCATAAGTTTGATCAATTTCCCCTAATTGAATTGGGTTTTACCAATATTTTTATCTAGTTTTTCTAAGATTTTTTTATAATCAAATATGTTTTCATCGATTTTTATATTGAAATCACCACGCTGGCTACTTCAAACATGTAATTTTAGGATTATAAATCTTTGGTTTTGCAATGAAATGATTATATGGTGTTTTAAGAGTAATAGTTTGATTAGTCATTATATAAATGAACTGACGAAGAAAATTGACTCCTAAAAATAAATCCGCATTCATATGATTGAAGACCACAAGATAGGTATACTTAGAATATAATCCTCAATTTATATTAAGTTTCTAATCCTACATATTTCTAAGGTGTTTTGTTCACTATTTATTCCTTATCTTGTTAAGGGCTTACAATCTTTCCAATAAGATTTTGAATAAATCTTAAAATTAGCTAAACTAACTCCTGAACCAATATCAATTAAAGTATAGAACCATTCCTGCCTCTGCTTATAATACGGTATAATCACTTTTAGATATACTACAAAAGAATTCATTATACAAAAATGACCTTTACTACCACTTAGGTTTTTGATACTTTATGAAAAGTGTTAATAATTATGTACATATGCACATTTTTCCGTTTAAGTATCATAAATTATTGATACTAGTGTGTAAGCAAATTAAATATCAGAAATCATTGACACTAAAGTATCAGACGTTAAAAAAAATCATTAGAATATGTAAATCTTCCAACTCGAACTCAACACTTGTAAAATTCAAAATGCTTACATTTGGTCCACAAACCATTAAGATGAAAATATTAGAAATCCTTAAAGAACAAAAATTAAAAAATTAAATTCCATCTCCATCAATCTCTTTCTCCCTTTTGTTATATTGTGAATCAAAACATACAGAACAAAACTTACAAAATCCTTAAATCCACCACGCCGCTGACACAACCAAAACCTCTCTCGTCATTGTTGTCACTACTTTGGACTAGTCACTGCCATCATCTCCTATGCACCAAAATCTGGGCCCTTATTTTGCTACTGTCATCTCCCGTTATCTCCCAGCATGCTATGACTTATGAATTTGTGCCGTCATTGGTAGCTTGTCTATTCTGTTTCACGGTAATGCCCCCTCTTGTCCTCTAATTACCTTCCCTAATCTTACATTTCTTGTTTTTGCTTTTTTTTATTATAGATTTTATCTTTATGTTTAGAATATGCCGACGTCACCTAAAAATGCTGCATTATCTTTGTTGTTTTCTATTTTTGTGTGCTTTGACTGTAATGGATTTCCATCTGTTTTTGGTCATGGAATTTTTTTTAGTACTAACTTTTAAGTCAATAGTTTATTTAGGGAAAAAATGGTGTAATTATAGAATTTGTAATATGATGTCAGGTTTTAGATTATTTTGAATTTTGTAGGCATATTTTAATGGAAAATTCTTCACCTTTAAGAATTAATAAATTAAAAAAAGGAGTTCATAATTTTCTAGCCAGTGCCAAGAGAAGGAGCATTCCTCTGCATAATTCCTACTTTTGTGCAAAGTGCTAACATTCTTATTAGCGTATCAAATTATCTAAAGCAGACTAACAAATTATTTAAACGAGACTTAATTGATGTATACGATTTATATAGGTCTTGAATGGAGGCAAATTGTATTGATAACTTTTTATTTAAAAATAAATTTTTATTTAAAAATAAAAAAGGAAAATTTTGAGATAAAATTAATATTTAATTTGTCTGATGGTGTGCATAAGGTGGTAATTCTAAATCTTTATATGATGATGTTATTGGGAAGCCAAGTAAAAGGAGAATTGTTAGTGAATTTTATAGGTCAAGATTATTACATTCATGGCAACAATTAATAATATTGAAATGGACCACAAGAAAGAATTAATAAATTAATTTCTTTATATATGTACACATCAAAACATACAAAAATCGGAAAAAATGGCCCAGGATTGTGACCAAATGATGACTTATAATCCACCTAAACAAATACATATAATAGGGAATTATTATTACAAGCAAAAATAGTAATAACAATAATAATAGGTGTAGTCCCCCCCCCCCCTCCCCACCCCACCCCAAAAACAAAGAACCAATTAACTTTGTATGTACATATTGAGTTGAAAATGGACTGGCCAAATAAGTAAAAACTAACAAGTGTTTAATAGGCTTGTTTAGCAAGTAGGATGGGCGCTGTAATTTTAACAGTTGAATAAATAATAGAATAGAGATAGGTGATTGAATTTTGAATTGATCAGACTAGGAATTGTTGGATTCTTAATCTAACATTGTTGGATTCTTAATCCAACTTTGGGCTTATATGTGAATAATTATATGATGTAGACTGTCATATAAGGTTAAGCCTAATAAAAGTGATCTATTACGATTTTTGGTAATTTGGGCTTTAATGTATCTATTAGGGTGTAGGCCTTTAATGTCTAGAGACTTAAAATGGTCATTTCTATTTCTATGATGGGTTGAAATAAGAATACCTAAAGACAATAGAAAAAATTGTCTGTTTAAGTGGTTATGGTCCCCAGGTCACACTTATCTTTCTATTCTTTCTAACATCCCATCATCAGAGAGAGAGTATAGAGAAGTGTAAAGGATTCTTTAGGAGAATGTGTTGATCAGAAAAGCCAGCCACACATCCCTAGAGAGCAATTATGCATTATGGATTCAGGTACACTTCCGCATATTTTGTTATTATTCTTCATGATAAAACATGAATGTTTGTAGATTATAGGTGATGGTTTTCACTAAAGGAATTTTTTGTTCTAACAAGAATTGCTCGGGATTCGGATACAGTTTCTCTTTCTCATGTTGGGGACTTCATTATTAACTAACTAGCTAGGGTTCACGACACTCACATTAGCCTTATGTTTGATAGTTGCTAAAAGATAAGAAGAATTAAGATAAGATGGTAGAATACTAGTTTGTTCAATTAGAAAAATTATAAATACTTGTCCATATATTGAATTCGAAGGGTTAAGTAGTGTATGTAAAGCATTTAGAAATAAAATAGAGAAAATAAGAATCAATAAACTAGATAAGTAGGCTAAGCTTGAGGCCCATTAATAAAATACCAACCATTTTTTTGGGCTAAAACCTATCAAGATGGAGTGGTGCTATGGGCACCTTCCAGAACTCACTTTAAACCCATTTTCATGTTTATAGCTTTATTCTTAGTTAAAATTACATAAAAGGAAAAAAATAGATTTAATTAAAATCAAACTTTTTTTGTTACTAATTCTTCACACTTAATCAGTTACTTTATTGGGATTTTTGTTATTTTGCCTTTAATTTATGGTTATATCTTTTTGTAGATAAGATAATTGTCACTTGGTGAAGAAAATTCAAGGAAGTGTAAAATTTAATTATTGACTTATGGATTAAGTATGATAAGCATAAATTATGTTTTATTAAACTTGAAGCTATTATTTTCTTTTCCTTTATTCAAATTCACCTTATATATGTTTATTTTTTCTTAGATACTTGTATGATGAGATGGAGAAAAGTGGAGCTGCCAAATCAGTTCGGTTTGGGCTTTTTGAGAAGTTACATCCAACAAAGTTCAACCTCAAAGAAAGGCCTCAATACATTTCAAAATTTTTGGGCTTGGCAGAGTTGGGATAGTCATCGTATTATCATATAACCCTCGGTGTAATCCTTTTCATTTACTAACCATATTCTTTACTTGGTAAATTAAATGTGTAATAAAATTTTACTTGTAATCGATGTCTTCAAACAATTTTATTTTGTTTAGTGGCCATTGGGTATTATTTGCAATTGATATGGTGAGACGTACAATCTATTATCTTGATCCCTTAGAATGTAATCCTAATGAATAGGTGATGCAAATTGTGAAGCAGTTAAGTTTGTTATTTATATCTTTGATCATATTCTTTTAATTTTCTTTTACATATTAATTATTTGCTAACATTCTCTAGGTCTTCCTTGTAGCAGTGTTAGAGTACATCAATATGTAAAGTCTGATACAAAGACCAATGTTTAATGGGTCTCCGTCAAGGTAAAAATGAGACAAATCTAAATAATCATTGCTTGTTTCAAAACAAAAAAAAAAATTATGTAATTTTTATTTTATAGTGGTCGAGGCAACCTAGCAGCTTTGAATGTGGTTACTACATGATGGAATACAATCAAAATATCGTTACAAATGTGCACATTCCTAAAAATAATGTAAGTATCAAAAAAATACAGCATCATATTGTTTTATGCATTGTGAAATGAAGCACTTCAAAAGAACCTTGAATCTTAGACTTAATATGTGCTTCTTGATTGTTATGTTTTTACCAGATATGATATATGTATAGAAGAGTAACATTGCTAGAATTCATTTCAAGTGCATAAAGTGTTTTGTATTGTTATCACACGAATATATTTAAATGAATGATAATTAAATAGTTTACAAATTGATTTTTGGTGAATGACTTGTTGTTTTGAAATTGAAGTTCAAGGGAGTTTATGAGTACTCCATGAAAGAGCTCTCACAACTTCACGATCAATAGACGACATATGTTGCCAAGTTAATTACAATCGCGAGGTAATATATGAATAATTTATGATTATTTTTGCTTCCAAATATCTAAGACTTATTTTTTATGGTATACTAATTGATTTTATGTACTTGTAAGTTTGTAGTCCAATGATGGACTACAACCATTTGACATTATCAAGACAATAGTTCGAGCTTCCATGAGGACTTTTAATAATTTTATTTTCAAAAAATGTGGATGACGGAGTAAAATAGTATATGCGAATTGATAGAATAAATAAACATAAGATATTATTATATAAATTGCCCAAATTAACGCAATGAGATTAAATTTTAAATGAAGTATGATTAAATTTTGTTTTAATCTAAACGACTTAATGAAGTTTTAATAATTTTTTACAATGAGATTAGATGACATCCCAAAGGAATTATAAAGATGGATTTTTAACTGAATAACTGAGCTTCCACTAATAGTGACAAGATTTTTTTTATTTATAATGTGATAAACTTACTTTTTCAATTAACTTAGAAGGAAAACAAAATCACAATTATACTAGAAATAAGAGACTAAAACATGACTCTAATTAAAAATATAAAATAATAAAAGACCTGAAATAATAAAATCTAAAATTCTAAGGCAACATCCTACAATAGAGGATAAGGGTGAATACATATGTTTAAATAATAACTGAACTAGATATATCTCTCCATATATGAGGGAGATATCTCATCACCACCTGACACAGATTGTCAAACTATGTGGATCCTAATAAACTTAATATGTAGAATGTAACAACCTGAAAAAAGAACAATAATGTTAAAGATCCCAACATTCAATTCCCACCTTGAATTTCAACGTTATATATCACTCATATATTAGATGATAGATTTTATAACTTATAAAAATACGTAATTACCATCTAATGTTGAATGCCACATCATTTGAGACTGAAATTGAGATTATGATATTGGGATTCCTAACTTTACTCAATATTTATGTATATTTTATTGTATGTTGCTTTTATTATTGTATAATTATTTTATTGGTGTAATTAATGAAAGATTTTGACATAAAATTTCGATTCCTAGCTGCCATTAATACAGTAGTAACTTGTAAAATGCCAGAGACTTGGACGGTTTGATAATTTGACTGAAACTGTTTTTTAATTTTAGTTTAGTTTTGCATTTTGATTATAATATTACAGATCTCGGGGGCTCCTAATAGAATTCTCCAAGGATGGGACTTTAAAACACTCACTCGCTCACAAAACTCGAGGGGTTGCTTTCTCTCTACTAAATTTATTACAATTTTCCTCTCTCTAGGGTAGTCAAGAGTGGTACACACGCTCACTCACAGCCAGGTGTACACACAACAGAGAATTTAAAAAAACAATCAAATATAATAAATACAGTCTAAAAAAAAAGAAATATTTGATTTAAGCAAAGCAGAGCAAAGAGTAAAGACGGAGGAGGGATCGCATCATAGCCGCCGGCGAACAATGTGGTAACGTCGTAAAGTAATGATATTAAATATGAAGAAATCGTTTTCCGGCGACTTGATGTCAAAAGACAAAAATACCCCTCTTGCTTGCAAGGCTCAAAAGTCAAAATTGATACCTTTTTGGACAGCGCTCTTCTCTGCGGTTCGCTCTCTCCGTCAGTCATCACAAGCGACAAGCGAGTGAAGTGGGCTTCCTTATTAAATTGCTGTGGACCCGACGCTAAAATGGCCAAATTTAAACTTTTCTTCAAGTCAACACTCCTTTCTTTCAATTTCAAATAGTCAAACCTACATTTAATTTTTCTACTTATTTTTTTAATTGTACTTGGACCAAAAAAATTGACAAAATAAAAATAACAGTAAATTGATTTCTTAATTATAGTTGATTTTATCAGCATTTCATTATTTTTTTTAACATTTTCTATTTTTATTACCTTTTTTGAGTTTAGATTAGATGTTGAAAGAGAGAAGAAAAATATTTATTAAAAAAAATTCTAAGCAAATTTTGGAGTCTTAAAACTACCAGATTAAAAATATCATTTTCATTTTTTTTTAATATCTTTACGAACATCATCACCTTAAAATGTTCCTTAGTTATAATTGTTTTATTCCCTTATTTTTCCATCCTTGATTTTTGTCCTTTTTCCCACTTTGTCAAAATAGTATTTTTAATGCATTAATATTATCCACCAAATTTGGAACCTAATTATTATTGTATATTTTAACTTATAGCATATATGCACATTATGTGTAGTAGACACTAAATTTAGGAAAACATAATTTTTGGGAATCTATTCATGAATTCGTAAATTGTGATACTATTTTCCTTTATTAAAAACAAAAATGCATTGCTATTGGTATGAATGGGTGTCAAAATTTCAACAATTACATCACTGCAATACTCTTAATCTATAATGTGTATTAATAACATTGTATACTTTTTGATAAAATCATATTGAATTATTAATTAATGTTGAAGGTTATGTTGAAAATGTGACTGAATTTTGTTTATTTTCTAAATATATGGTGTCTATCTTAAATATATTTTATACTCGCCAACTGTTATCTTATTATTATTATTCTTATATTATCTACTTATTATTGTTGATTTAGTTGTCCAGTTAGTTAATACTATTGATAAAAAAATAATAATAATAAGACGTAGACTGTTAAAAAATTCACAGCTTACACCTGTAGTTCCTGCAAGGGTATTTTTTTAATTTTTAATTTTTATTATTTGTAGGACCCGCTTATTGTGGCGCTGATGTGGCCTTTCCTTTGACTCATATTTTGAAGAGTACACGTCATCATGAAAAGTTTGAAATTGGTGGGGGCTTTCGTTTTAATTCCCCCCTCAACATTCCAACTAACTCCTCTTCGTGGCAATCAGCGAACTTCTTCAAATTCTAATGAAGAGACTAGGATCTTTCTTATGATTTGAATAGTTATGATTTTTTTAATAATCTTTATATCATGTGTCATATAATAATAGAGCATGAATAAAGTTTATTTTTTAAAATTTTAAATTTATTATTTATCAATCAACACGCATATTTTTATTTAAGAAAATTTTAAATAGGAAGAGGGTCTTAATTCCTAATGCAGCTTATGTGCTACGTATTTTTGTTATTGTCATTTTCATTTCTTTTTCAATTTTTTTAATTTTAATACATAAGATTTTATTAAAATTTCATTATTTAACAAGTTTGGATGAATGTATTATCAATGGCTTTACTCACTTGAAAAGTTCTCTTATTACACCTCTCTAAGAAAAATAAAAATAACAATAAGTCTTAAATACTTTTAGGTTTGAATTAGGTATAAATGGAACTAAATTGTAAAGTTTTCAAAAATAACCAAAAATAACTTTTGATTTTTTTAAATTTGGCCCCCTTAACTTTTTTTTTCCCTCATATCTAATCAAATACTAGTTTTTTGGACCAAATAGTCTCATTACTTTTAGCAAATAACCAAACCAATGCATGTCTTTTCAATCTATTGGATTTACTTACTAGTTTTCTTTTTTGACCAAGTACCTCTTACCACTGTACCAAACCAATACCTCTCTTTTTAATTTGTTTCTTCGTTTTAGATTTAAGTGGATCCGAGTGGATTTAGAATTTGAGTTTATTGTCACCTTAGTTATCGTCGATGCTATGTTTGCCATTTTTCATCTCCGTCACCGTTACTCTTGACGATGAGAGAAAGAAAGTCTCCGTCCACTTAAATCTTCGCTTTAGATTTAAGTGGATCCAAGTGGATTTAGGATTTACTGTCACCTTAGTTATCGTTGATGTTATGTTTGCCATTTTTCATCTCCATCACCGTTGCTCTTGACAATGAGAGAAAGAAAGTCGATTTTCGTTTGGTAAGGGAGAGTTTTGGTTGTGCAAATGATGGGGGTAATTTGATCTAAAAGATATATGTTTGACTAATTATGATAAAAATAATTTTTTGAGGTTAAATATGAAAAAGCATAAAATTTTACGGTTATTTTCATAAATTTCTTAATTAAAATGCGTATGTTTCAATGATATATATCTTTTTAAAATTAACATTTGATTATAAGTGTTTGTAAGCTAGTAATTTGCATTTATGCCTTTTGAATTTGTATTTGAATTTATCGAAAAATGTGTATATTTATATAATTTCTACTCATGTGCTAGAACTACTTTTAAATTAAATAATTTGACAAATTGAAAACATTGGGTTGATTTCACTGAGACTTATAGTGCAGTTGATACGGCTTCGACAATCAAAGTTATTTTAATCATGCATAGATGGCTTATTAAGCAAGTGGATGTTGTTAGTAATACTTTCCTTAGTGGATACTTAAATGGGAATGTTTATATGGCTCAATCTGAGTGATTTGTAGACCAAGCAACACCTGATTATGTGTGCAAGCTGCAGAAAGCTCTTTATGGTCTTAACCTAGCTAGCACTATAAGCACGGTATGCTAGACTTAAAACACGGCCTTAATGGAACTTTTGTTAATTCTAGATCATCATCAAATACATCTAGCTCTCTTGTATAAATGGATTAATGGCCACATACATTGCCGGTGCTTGTGTGTACAGATCAAGCTACTCATCTGATCAGTAGAGCTGATCATGAAATGCTACGTACAGGTTGCTGAAATCTTTCAGAGGTTCCTCCATATATATATATATTATATGTATAATATATATATAATAATAATTATGTAGCTACTCTACATGCATACCTGTAGATATGTTTTGCTCAAGAAGAGTGTTTTTGTGTGAGTGTGTAGATGTTGTTTTAATTCCTGCATGAGGACGTACAACATTAATACGTACGTATGAACATTAATTAATTATAAACATATTTTAATTAATGTGTGAACGTTAATGTGTCTTTCAAATGAGTAATTTAATAGATTGAGCAAAAGTTCAGCAATGAGCAGAACAAACTCTCACTAGCTATGATGCCAGTCTTCTCCATTATTCTGCATTGATCAATACTTTATTCTTTTGAAGATGCTTTGAATTGCCTTTTCTGATACATTCTTTGGGACAGAAACATAGCTAGGTTTAATTAAATGTATAACCTAAACTAATGAATTATATTATACAATATAGTGATATTTACAATTAAAAATCTATTGGAACCTAATTACTTAGTTCTTGACGGCACATTCTAACCAAAAAAATATCAAACCTGTGTTCAAATATTTGAAGAAAATTAAGTTCCATAGTGTATACGAAATGACTCGAATAAATCCTTAATGAATGGGGTGAGAAGAAACTCACTACTTGACCAAGTTAGAATAATGGTTGGAAGCATCGATTTATCTCGGTCTATCCAATTATTGTTATATATATTCTATTGCGGAAATTTGATGATAGATTTGAAAGGTTTTAAACTCAAGATTCAGAAAAATACAATGTGTAAATCGGGTTGTATGTGTACTGATCTATTTTATCCTAAATTTCTATGTAATTTCTATGTAATATTTTATGTCCAAAAAAAAAAAAAAAATTGGTTTGCATCATCGACTTAATTAAGGAAGCAAGTACATGTGTAACCATGTAGTTTAAAGTTTGCCTTTCAAAGCCAAATTAATGGTACATGAAGCCACCTGCAGGCTGCAGAAAGATCAAAGAAGATGAGGCTGTCAATTAATTAAAGAAGGTTTAGAACATTGAATATAATAGTTGATGATTCAATGATTCATATTATCATTATAGCTAGCTCTTTCCAGGATCATTTAATTTGAAGATGCAGTACCAGTAATTGAGCAACCATACATGCATGTATAAGATATCTGTCAAACCTTTCTATTTTTTGATCCATATACGTGCATTTATTCAAAGATTTAAAATTATTAAACAGGTGCTATGCATAAAATACATTCCTCTAGTAAAATCCACCCACTTTCAGTTCACATGCTCGGTTAAAATACAATTTCAGCATTCATGGCAGCAAGCTTCCTTCTTCAATCATGCCTAATTAATTATTTTTAATTTCTGCATTCTTTCTTTCCCCCCAAAATTTTTCCATGATATCAACCATAATTACATAATTCATAGGCTGATAAATACTACTTGGTTCTATTGGTCAAAATTTTAAAACGGTACAAGAGATTGGGTATTTCAAATCTTGGCGCAATAATAACTTAATATCGTCAACCAATTAATATAAGAAAATTATTTTGGATGCATAAACATTTAATTAATTTAGGAACTAGCAACCATGGGCGGCATAAATACCAAATCATCTAATACCAAACCATGGGCATATGTACCAAATCACTGCATGATATTATAGAAAAATCTTGTACGTGTTGTTGTGCATTTTAACTCCAAATAAGGCCTTTGTTGAAAGTTCAAATTTGTTGAACCTAACCAATTAAGGCAGGTCATAATCAACGTGTGCCTTTAGATCAACTTAAATACCATAAACCAAAATTTGGTCCAGCCATATTGGATTTTTGATCCAAATATTAATTGAGTCACCATCTTTCATCACTTGACTTTGATAGTTTAGCTATTAATAATTAATATATTAAGTACACGATATTTAATTTATACTTTTAGGTGGTGCCAACTTCTGCATATATACATCATTGTTTGTTGCCTCACTTCATCACACCCAGGAGAACCTACAATATTTATTTTTAATATTCAGTTAGGAATATTGGTTTTTTAAGTAATATAATTAATTTCATAGAAATATACATATATAATAACAATACTGTTGTTGTTTTGGTTGTGACAAAACAATAATGGCTTTAAAGAAGCAGCCATGCATTTATATATATCGACAGCTTTGCATTTTCCTTTTTCAATTTGCCTTTGTACAGTTGCAACCGTGTCCTCTTGTTAGTTGTTTTGCCTAGTAAAATTTATATTTGAGGACTTACCCCATAATCAATTATCTACCTGAATTACATAACTTAGAGATGTATATATGTACACACATTTACTTGATTAATAAATTTGTTGGATGATAGAATAAATTTGATGAGATCTATCCTCAAGGAGTTGGTCCAATTGAAAGCAAAAGGTCTAATCTATTCTCCTATCAATTCTCGGAAAAAGATATTATTTTAATTATGTTTTTGTTTTGGGGACGTTAAGGTAATGCACCAGTTAAGTCATAGAATAGTTGCTCAAAAGACCTCTCTCTTGTATGGCTGATTCCTTTTAAGTCTATTTAGTTATTATCTATTTTTCATCATTGCCTGTTAGATTTTTTGTTTCTTAGATTTGAAGTTTTATCTTATAGAACTACTAATTACCTTCCAAAAATTAGATCTAATGGCTATTAGAGTAACTGCGTGAAGTATTCGAGTAATTTTTAAAAAAATAGAGATGAAATTGATATAGTTGGTTTAAACTATAGAGACTAAATAAACATTTGTTTATCATATATTTGTGTATTTTGTGAAGTCGGGTGTGTGTGTAAAGATAAAAATCCAAAATTAATTGGTAAAAAAATTGCCTTTGTCTACGTAACACTATACTTTATTTGGATTAGGCCAGACTGAATTATCATAATATTATATATTCAATCCTTATTTTGTTATTAATCAAGCATAATTTTCATGTATATTATCAAATACACAATTCATCCTCATATAGTCATCATTTCATTGAGATAATTTACAAATAATCTTTATAATAAACAAGTTGTCAAATTATTTTGATATTACTGGACATACTTTTAATATGGATATCTCCGTCAACAAATTATATGTACTTATCGAATTCCGGCTATAGTTTATATTACCTGCCCTCCGCAACCAGAATTAACTATTCCAGACACTTCATGTAAATAATATACCTCCTACGAAGATCTATCTCATATATAAAGATTTTAAAAAACAAAATTAAAAATTTTTAAGTCGCATTTTGCTTATAAAGAAAATCGTTTTGTCATCTAATTTATTTTATTCCTAAAACCTTGTAATATTTGGAAGTTTCAAACCCAACCAAACAGGCATTTAGTTTACGAAAATCGTATTTTCTTGCGAAAATAAATTTTTACCATGAATACAATTTATTAGCTCGGGAAGTTACAATGTTAATAAATTTTGAAATCGTTACATCAACTCCTTCAAGTTGCCGTAAAATACAAAAAAAATTTGACCATTAAATTTTCAACTAATCATTAAAGATAAAGAAAAATAAAAGTTTAAATGGCGTTATCTTGATCGTGAGAGATTTATGTATAGGTGAACACAGGCCACAATCCAAGTCCCTTATTTTGAGTTCGTAATTGTAGCTACATCAGCTTCTTAGACAACAATTTACTAGCTAGTATTAAATGAGAAAAATTAGCAATGAGAAGAACAATATTGATATTAATAATAAGAAATGGTATCAGTGATTGATTATATCCTAAAAAATTGATTCAACCTCATCAAAAGCAGATATTAAGGCAGAAATTTCTATAGGTATGTAATGGTTAAAGCCTATACGGTGTTCTATACAAAGGTGCCTGACTTACTGTAATGTATCAGTGATTACAAGGACTAGAAAATCAACTGGAAGATTGATTCGACAGAGAGTGAGAAGTATCTGCACGATTCAGACGTTTCTTTCTGTATCTCCACGCAACTTGAATCACAATAGCAGCACGGCATCGCCAATAGGGTGATTCATACCTATTATGAAAACCAATGTGATACAATTAAATATAAAGGAAATATATCAAGACACTCTGTTTCTGAACAAAATGTTGACGAAGAAGGTTTCAGCAAAAAGCTTGAATCCATCAACCCAACAGAATCAGATATAAAATTCAAAAGTTTTACAACCATTTCTGAAGCTGATAATTACTAATTACCAAATATAACAGCTGTAGATGTAAGTATGTTCTCAAGTTTGCAAAGCCTGCTTGGATAGTTAGTGAATATGGAAGTTAAGGATAAGAAGAAGGTAGAACGGCAAATTGTCTGTAGTAATACTCGCTAGTAAAAGTTGGGAGATACTACCGTACAACACTTGAATGTTACTACCGTCGCAAAATTCATCATCAATTGGTCACAAATTCTGTGTCATAGGTTTTAGATCATGCTTGTAGATTTATGCCCTAACTTGAGAAGAGTAACCTAAAATTTGTGAAGATAGTACCATACAATTGTTTGCAAGGTAGATGAACCCATAAAATTTATCATCATAAAAGCACCCACCACTGGAAGGCTCAAATTGATTTCTAGAGATTCCATGTTCGTAAACACAGTAGCAATCAAAGTGGAATAGGACAAAAGACCTGAAGTAACAACATAGGATCTTACTTGCAGGCTATCCCTTTGGAACATTTCAATAATTTATTTTAGGGAAGATTAGAATAATCAAATCAAAGCTGTAGGGTCTACGCAAAAGGAAGCTTTAACAGAACTAGAATAACCATCTACACAAGACACTTTGCATACACACTGGGTCTAAGCTCAAGCTCATAATAGTATTTAGCATATTTCTTTTGTTAAATATCAACTAATTAGCAATTTTTTTATTGAAAAAAAAATCTTTACAAATGCAGAATCCATCTCAATGGATGCAGGTTATTAAAAAAATAAATAGTGTCATGATTAGAAATAACGCTATTATCAATAGTTTGGAAGCAGGATGAACTCTCGAGTTGAACCATTTAATCATATACTTAAACTAGTTCCACAAAGTTCAGGTTTCACAAACAAGTCCTTCAAGCCCATTGAAATTACAGAATATACTGTAGATTAATTTGAAATGCTTTTTCCAATTTGTTAATTAGAAAATGATGAAGAATGAAATGAATCTAGCTAAAAAAATATTTTACATGAAAAATTAGTCCAAGACTGTTGTCTCAACATATTGCTTATGTATGCAATAAGATGCAGATATTAGTAGAAATACCTTATGGCTCCTTGAACACGAGGACTCCGCAAGAATCTCGCAAAAAGACTGGTTACTTCTTCAATGTCTGCAGCTCGAAGTGAAAATGCTTCTACATTAGTTAAACATCTTACCGTCCTGTTGCAGAGCAACCGCTGCCCAGGGATCCTATATCTTTTAGCATCTGCAATGGAAACGATGCCCATGAATTATTTTGGCAGTCATGCTACGAGATCTTACAGTGTGATCATGTAAGACAACTGAAACCTAGCTGGCCAAAGATTTAAAATCTTGAAACATGCAGTCAGATTTTCACACCAAGAGAAGAAGTTTATTAGACCTGGATATAATCGTCATGAGAATACCTCTGTTTACTGAAGAATGTTCAAGACACCATGTAAGAAGTTCCTCACCACAAGCATCCCCCTCAGATAAGCACACTGCAATCCCATCTTCTCCAATGCTCTCCATTTTGCCACGCACAATAAAAACCATCTTCTCTATCAGACCACCATGATATAAAATTTTGCTTCTGCTGATGTATGTCTTTTGTCTCAATCTCTCACAAATAGCATCTAATATTGGCTCATCCATCAGGGCAAAAATTCGAACCTGCAAAAAGTCACAATGTCAAATTACCTGTCATTTGCTGGACTCAGTTTTAAGAGCTTAAAAATCTTTTAACATTCTCGGCTATCTAGAATGTTCTTGGGCAAAAAAGCTTTTAGTTTATACTCCTAAGCATTTGGCTGGTTATTGTATACATGCCTAGTGATCACATGTACATGAAAAATTATTCTGACATGTCTTACAGAACAATTTTCTCATTTAATTGAATGTCTATTTTGATTCATGAAACTATATTGCCAAAGCAATCAAATGGTTAGACCCCCAGGGTGGGACTCACGCAAAAGTCTCCTATAAAGATCCAGCTCAGCCACTTTTAGCAAGTCAAAGGATGTTGTCTTGCCTTCCTGCTCAATCCACAAAATTTCAATGCTTTTTATTTTATTTTTTCTAATTTCGCATTTTGCTTTCTATTTGGGATTTGCAACATTCTACTGAAGTCTGATTCTGAAACATCACATGACTTTTCCGAAACTAATTGATAGCAAGCTCAGTTGGTTCTTAGGTGTACTTGGTGCATCATAGGTCTTAAGATCTGAAATACATGATATACTTATTTTATCCATAGTACATGCATTTTAAAGAAACTAATAATAATTGGAATAGGACATTCTGTATCTTACCTTTTTAACAAATTTGAAGAGGTGGCGTCTTATCTCTCTCTGAAGATCTTCAGGCAAATTCGTGAACAGCATTTCTTCATTCACCCCTCGGGTGGCAGCCCAATTATATCGTTCAGCTTCTCGTACTTGCCTATTCAGAAAAGCAAATTTTCCATCAATATATGAACAAATGTTGCATCTGTGATGAAAGAACTAGATGAAAAATCACAAATTCTCATCAACTCCATCTTTAAAGCTCAGAATCACTTCCGAAGGGAAGGGAAAATTTGCAGCCTATGGTTAATCAGCCAGTAGCTATTGGAGACTGGGTAGCTCATTAAAAGGGAAGCCTAGACCAGTCTTCAGGAATAGGATAGTGGAGTTGTTTGTTATACTAACTAGTTTATATGATCCTTTAATATATTTTGACTATTTAGATTTTTGCGGCTACAAAGATTTTTTACTTTGAAACCAAGTGAGATAAATATATTACTAGCAGATAAAAAGGGTCTTCACAGTGTACATACTTCTGTATACAAAAATGAAAAGAAAAACATATTTTAATGTGTGCTTCTTCTCCAAACGGTTCTATTTCGCATTTGTCGAATTACACCTCGAAAAACCTACTAATTTTGAAGTACTGAAGTTGATTTCATTTCTGTAATTCAAACCTAAATAAATTTTTCTCAGTGGTAATGACCGAATTAGATGATTTACATTTGTTCATTCAGGTTTTATACAAGATTTGCATACTAAGACGTGGAAAATTTGAATGAACAGCCTTTTTGTGGATAGAAAATATACTAAAAAATCAAATTGTAGTCACTATCCATATTATCAGATAATGCAGCGGTCAAACTTATAAAAGCTCCATAAAGGTGATGGGGGGTAAGCATGGATTACTTTTGAACGATAAAATGTATAGCATTGGTTCTTTCCAATTGTATTAATGTTCTACTAAAAGGGAAGGCAACAAGTGCCAGATGATGGCTTGTACACTGTAGCAGATCTTTACCATGTGGTTGGGCTGCATTTTGGTCTTAAACTCAAATCTTACCAAGAAGAAAATAGAAAAGAAAGAATGTTACAATTAACATGAAGAATATAACAAGAAGAGACAACGAGAAATCACAATTAACATGAAGAAGATAACAAGAAGAGACAACGAGAAATCATTTTAGCAAATATAATAGCGGGCAATCTCGCCAGTGGTGGACCTACAGTTGGCTATAGCCCGGTCTATCCCAGGAAAAATTCATGAATGCCCCTTCAGATTTTATAGTATTTAATAAAAGAATAAAGTTTTTATTTTGTTTTTATATATGTCCCCAATTCAACTATAGTTTTTTTCAACTGGAGTTAGAGAGTTATTTAATAAAATGATTAAATTATATATTTTTTGAATGAACTGAAATTATAAGGAGATAAAATTTTATCACTGCTTTAATTTATTAAAAAAGGTATTATGATTTGGTCTAATTGAATATATATATATATATAACTAGTATTAGAAAGTTACAAATAGAGTATAGTGATTGTTTGGGGGTAAATTTAAGACGTTGATTTGGACTAGTGGACAAGTGACACGTGGTAGTAAAAATTAAAAGAGAAGAAAAATCAACACTATTGAATAAAGATAGCTCCAGGGCAAGCTAGGGGTACTCCTTGAGAGGGCAGCTCCAAAAAAATTACCCCACTGCGAGGGGGTAAAATTGAAATTCAATTATGACAATTGGAGTTCTCATTTGCGTGGGCTACATAACATCAGAAAAGAATAAATATCTTTGTCCTTTAGGCTAAAATGCAAAGGACCAATAGAAGAATAATCAAATGAGCATAACAATGAGGAACTGACACGCCAACGCTCCTCAACTATCCCTTGATACCATCAGAAAAGATTTTGTGTGGGCTACATACCATCAAAAAAGATTCTGGCCATCTTATCTCTTAAAGAAGCTTTTTCCTTATTCTTCTCTTAGAAGACTCTCTAATCTCTATAAGACCCACATTTCCTCATTTTATCGTTCACTATAAACAACCTTTAATAAGGTTTTGTTGATCTTGTAAAGCAAATCATGTAATACTTTATTTATATAGTAGATTAGAGATATGTTACTCAGTAGATGTAGGCCAAAGTGTTCTTTGTTGTTTATACTTATTTTCTTCTTATTATAATGGTTTTGATGCCCATCGTATTTTAATATATGAGCTCATTTGAGTTATCTTAGAGCTCTACTGAATTCCCTAGACAACCCCCTAAAGCTATCCTTGAAGAGTTATTCCCTAAGTTTTCTTAAGCTCCCCATGTCAACTTTTTAAATTGACTCCCACGAGCTCCACTGAGCTCTTCATAATATTTCAAACTCAAAAAATTTAGTTCACCTCCCAAATCACTTCAGCTAACCTCCTAAGATTACTTCAGTTATATCACCTACCTTGAACAATAGAAAAACACACCTTGACCTTTACTATCCTAGTCTCTTCCTAAATATAAATTTATTTGTTTTAATTGGATTTGACCTTGGATTGATCAGAACAACCACTAAATGGTTCCAATCAGATCGTAGCAAAAATCTAGTGAAAACAATAATTATCAACATTTTCATAATTTCATGGTTTCTCACTTCATTCTTTTCATTATATCAATGGTTCAAATATTTCACATTCTCTATTAATAAAATCAAAAATAATTTTTTCATGGTGCAATTTTAACATATAATTATAAGCTTATTTGATAAATATATGTATTTTTCGAAGAGTTTTGATGTCTCATTGCTCAATATATGTGTTTTATTACTCCTTTATGTGCACCTATATTCAACAAATATTTACAATAAATTTACAAATTAGCTTAGGCTTATTAAAAGTCTTGGGTCCACCCCCTGATCTCACCCATCTTAATTGAGTGCCTAAGTGAGTTGGAATGTATGACGTACTTGACACACACTATAACTCTATGGTGCATTTACTTCACAAATTAGGGAATTGGAATCTGAAATAGAAATGATTGATAGTGTTTACTTGCTAAAGTAGAGGTGGGAATGAAAATAATAAATGTAGTGCCCACATGTTTTAGGGATGATGTTTGATTCCCATGAGGGTATAGAATCAAGTTTTCATTCCTTAAACTCTTCATTTTATCTCAACCCAAATTTAATAATTTCACTTTTTCCCTCAATTAAAATATTATTATATTATTGTTATTGCTATTGCTATTATTCTTATTTTTGTAATTATTGATAATAATAATAATAATAATTTTAACAATAATAATACTACTAATTAATGATGATGATGACAATAACAATTTTAAAAATAATAATATTATTATTTAATGATAATAATAATAATAATGATAATGATGATGATGAGATATTGAGATGATAACAACGACAATAACAACAACAACAACAATAATAATAACAATTATAATTTTAACAATAATAAAAATGATTATTTTTATTGCTAAAATTATTACTACTAATTTATTATTATTAATTAATATTAGCATTGTTATTGTTAAAAATTATTACTACTATTATTATTAATTTTATTATCATTTATTAAAATATTATAATTATTGTTAAAATTTAATTATTATTATTATTATTAACAATAATTATTTTGAATAATAATCACAATAATTATAATAAATAATAACAGTAATTAGCTAAGGTCATTTTAGTAACTTGTAATATTTCATTCTGCCTCCAAAGCAAAGTGAACACACCGATGGCAATAGAGCTCATTCCGATTCCCATTCCGATTCATACAGCTAAAGTAAATAATTTTTTCTGATTCTCATTTCCCTTTTCAATTCCAGTCCATTCCAATTCCAATTATTAATCATAGGGGTGAGCAAATAACCCGATATGACCTGATCTAAAAAATTCAAGTTTGGATCAGATGCAGATGTATCAGGTTAACCAATCAGATTGTGATTGGATTGGTCAAACCTAATCCAATCTGGAACACCATATACACACAAGCCATCTATGACAAATTTTTTATTCGATCCTATTCGATCCAAACTATATTTGGATCGGATTACAAGTTTGGATTAAGTTCAAATTAATTTTCCAAACCCGATTATTCAAAACTCGATCTGATTGATTTGAACCCAATCCGAACCCAAAGTTTCTCACCCCTAACCGATCAGTAAACACACCAATGTGATGCCACTTCTCATTCTCATATACTCTCACACACAATTTGTACATGGGTGTGTGTGCATATACAATAAAAAAGAGCAAGCCAACTCATCTACTCTCTCTAACCCGTTAGATTTATAATGCAATGTCAATCTTTTAAGTAAAATTTTTACTTTAAAATAATCCCACCTTTTGTATATAGTCCTCCATTGCAGATATGCATATATTTTAAAATGCAAAATCAAGGCTAGACAATGTCGTCTAAGTACAAGACAATACCAATTTCTAATTAGACAATGTTGTTTGGCATCAAGTCCACATTTTAAAACATTCAAACATCCACACTGGATAACTACTATAGCCTAGATATTGAAATACCTTCTTAATTGTTCAGGCAAGCGTCGATGTCTCATCCATTGCTCCACATCACGACGTCTTAATGACATATCCAACCTCCTGTGAAAGCAAACAAAATCATCAAGCAAAAACATTTATTTGAACCAGAACAAAATTTTTTTATAACAATGCAATTTTGAAAAATCATATCATATTTCCATGTTCTTGGCCTTCTATCATATTAATTTTCTAAAACACTAAGCGTGGCCAGATGTTCAAGGTTAACATAGATAGAGAAAACATAATGGCCCAATGCAATGAAATTAATGAGTTGTGATATTTATTTGACTAGACTGGAAGTTTAATAAGATAGATAAACTTTTCTATAACAAAACAAAATTTTTGATAGAGTATCATTAAATGAAATTACAGTTAAAAGGACTATGGCATATTTATTGTTTACATATAGGTCACAGACGTTAGAAAATTATGTCAGTTTTTCCATCTCTAACAAGTAGGTCAGTGACCTTTTCTAAACTAAATTGCCATTGCAATATTGAATTTTGACCGCAGATGTGTAGGAGTATATAACTTCAGTTATTTCAATAGTTTTCAAGGATCTACCTGATAGAAGGTGACAAACTGTATCCTCACTTGAGGAGATGTAAAAATTAAGGCCAATGTTATTGGCCCCATAAATGTTTTTTAAGAAATGTTGTATGGCAGACCTAGAAGTCCCTAATCTAGAAAAAGACGTTCAAAGCAATAGAAAAAACAAGCAAAAATATGTAATACTGCATTTCCAAGATGCTAACTTAAGTTTTGAATCCTAGGTGAAGTACATTCATCCTTTCAATGGTAAGTTTTCATAACTTGTAAAATTACTTATTACACCATTGAAGGAATAAATGTCACATTACTTGGATTGAAAACTTGGTACGACACTTGGAAGAGTAGTATTACTCAAACTAATGCATGATGACATATAATCCTAATATGTTTGGTGGAAAAAAAAAAAAAAAACCTCGTTGGGCCAAACACTTTCAACTCATGACATATACCCTGAAGTTTAGGAAAATAAACATACAAGAGTTCGGTCAGGAAAATTCCGTAAACCCAAAGGTTTAACACAAATAGATGTTATTCTATTAATTTTCAACTCATTAGAGAAATCCCCTACATTTACCCTCTAAAATTTAATCTGTACACATTGTAGTCCATATACTTTCAAAACATGACTTGTAATTCCTAACTTCAATAACCAACAAATACCCCTATTATAATTTTGTTAAACTATAATTTTACGTAATAAATCACCAATAAAATTTCACAACTTGGAACAATTAATTAAAATATAAATATTTTTCTTTTTCTACTAAAAAAATTAAAGAATTATATGGAAAGCATTTTATTTTGTTGAATATTAGTATTAGAATTTTTAATAATATATTCATCATAAACCAAGCACTCTCATAAAGTTTATTTAAGTTGATGAATTAATTTAGTTATTTACTGTTGAAATGAAATTAATACCTACACAATAGTACAGTATCTTAGAATAAGTTCTTTTGTAAGTCTATTTAGTTTTTAATTTTCAATATATAAACATATTTTAATTAATTGTTACAAGTTGTGAAATAATCACATCATGTTATTTATCAAGGATGGATAAGATTATTTTATAACTTTTAACATTCATCAATATAAAAGTTTACTATTGTTATTTTAAAGCGTGAGGCTATTTAACTTAAATTTTTTACTTAAAATTTAGACACCAATTCTAATCCACGTAACACTGAATGCTATTTTTTTTTATTTTGAATATTTCACATTAGATTGCACAATATCAATAAACGCGAATTTATGTCAAAATTCTAAATAAAAAATTTAAATTAGAATAGCTTGACCCTATTTTTAATAACTGATAATATTTAATTTCTAATTTATTTGACAATAAAATTAATAAAATCACCAACTTAAATAAACTTCCGAAAGGCTTGAATTAAAATGGGAAATATTATTTATTTTACAAATCTTAATATTTCGAAAGAATACATTACTTTTTGAATACTACTTATCTTTTCAGTTTTTTCAGAAGAAATAATAATATTTTATTTTGTAAAACTAATTATAATGTAGTGTTATGGGTATTCGTTATAGTATAAGGTTAGAAGATACAAATTATATTTTAAAAGTATTTAGACTGAAATGTGGTTGTACTCAGTTTTAAAGGGTAGATATAAGAATGTGTCATTTTCTGAAAATTAATTGAAAAAAATTCCATTAAACATTTGGGGGCTCAACTTAAAATTGTAAAACAGAACTAAAATGATGTTTAGCTTATAAAGTGGTAGGAGGCATCTTTCACGAGCTAAAAGCACTTGGATTAATGTGTTTTTCAGGCAAAAACTTCAAAGGGTTATGTGCCATTACCCTAAACTAATTATTCCTAAACACAACATCCAAATTAAAAAATTACAACCAAATACATCCCATTTCAAGGGTTCATTTTAGGGAGAGAATATATCTAATGAGTATGCTATACTTCCAAAGTAAATAATTTCACAAGTTTTCATCCCAAGTGATGTGTCATTCATCCACTGGATGGCGGGATGATTAAATAAATAATTTCACAAGTTATAAGACATTACTTTGGCGAAATCTCTCGGATTATTTCCTGGGAAATCTAGAAGTATTGATATCTAAAAGGGTATGAACAATTCTTTTATTCAATTGACAGTATGAAAGTTTAAAAGGAAAAGTAATAAAATAATGCTATATGTCTCAAAAATTATCTCAAATGATGTGGCATTCATTTAGTGGATGGTGAAATAATGCAATTAATTATTATAAATTGCGAAAATTTATCATCCATTAGATGGATGCCACATCATGACACCAAATTTTGGATGCATTTTTGGGCAATATTTGGGATATGTAACATTATCAAAATAATAGCCACTTGGCAATCTTCTAAAGCAACTTATAGAAGAAAATTTATGAGTAAAATAACTAATAGTTTATACCTCTTTACAAGAGCCTGGAGAAAGTTCTGCATATTTCCAATGAGAAAAGCAAAGAGCAAGAGGCCTACTCCAATGATGGCCATGGTAAAAAGGACTTCCCCAACAAAATAGCTGGGGGTTTGATTTCCCGCAAGAGTACTGATTTGCTTCATATATCAACAAAAAAGATATGTTAACAAGCTTACTCAGTTAAATAGATAATATTTTCATTAATTACCAAAAAAAGAAAAAGAAAAAGCTTTACAGATACAGAAAACATGTGGATTAACTTGTTGAAGTATTTCAAGGAAAAATGGATATTGATTCTTTAAATATGTCAAAACATCATTACAATTGTGCAATAACAGTACAATTAAGCCTGAGCTTCGATTCCAGAACAAAATTAAAAAAAAAAAAAGGTACACTGTCATTCAAGAGCAACAGATGATAAAAATAGAAATGATTACTGATGACACACCTCGCACTATGAAATATGAGGCAAATTTGTTAGGTATTATCAGGCTCGATTCCCACCTTGAGGTATAATCCACAAGAGCTTCAGAAACACACACTCAGTATGTTGCTGTCTGACCACAGGGCAAATTTTCTTTGAAACACCATTTGCATTACTATTTGGCCTAAAACCAAGTGATCGCATTTCTAAGTTACATAGTGGTAGTTGGTTCAACTTGTATAACCTCTTGAGGTGGTCCAAAGTTCCCACTCATGATGGGCAAGCTTTTGGGTAGTAACTCATATAATATTAAAAGAAAACTAAAATATAAAAATTGGAAGTTAATTAAAAATTTTAACATAAAAGGAATAGGCAAAATGCAGAGGTCACTAAAAGTTACCTGGAATCCCCAAAACAGTGAATACACATATCTGGTGATGATACTATTTTCTGCAGTAAGTTTGACAGCTTCTTCATAAATCCCATAAGAAAATTTATCCTTCTCAAAACAATCACTAGCATTTTGATTGACTCTCCAGCTCTTCAATGTTTGATCTTGACTATATTCTGTACCACCATTCCCGCAATCTAAGAATTTCTTGCAATCTTGGATTGAAGAATTGTGGCAGGCATCTCGAAGACATTGATTAACCCTCTGGTACAGGAAAGAGTGGGGGAAGGAAGAGAAATAAATAATTTTTTATTTCATAAAACTTCCATGCCATTGCAATTATTATATAAGATAATTTCAACCCCTCCCCCCAAATCGAGCAACCACAAATATGAAGCAAGCAAAACATCAAAGATAAATGAATAAATACAGCCCACAATGTCAAACCAAGTAGAACAAGAAAATAGCATTGTGTATAAAATCATAAAAGTCATGAACTACTAGAATAGCCAATAAGGCTTAGCTGACAATCTCTTAAGTACCCAAATAATGTTTAGCTGATCATATTACTAGAGTATCAAGTTGAACATAATGAAATCAAAATGTGAAAAACAAATTAACTTAACCAACAGAAAGGTTAATATGATGAATTGATCAAGATTAGGTGCATGAACAACTTAACAGAAAGGAATAGAAAAAGAATTGGGTTTTAATACTGCTTGTATGCACTGCTAACTGGAGGTTTGAATGTAACGGCATTTATCATATTTTTTGTGCTGGAGAGGTTCCTGCTTCATTTTAATTGGTCTAATGCACACAATGAAAATTGAACATATCTATTAGTTTCCACATTTCAGTAAAAAACAAAGTTCAAGCCCCATCCACTTGATGAGAAATACTCAATCTTTCAAAACTAGTAATGAACCTACTCAAATTTCTTATTTATTTTACATATGGCTTACCCACAAGAATTTCAACTTATACAAAAACAATTTATCAGCAACTACAGTAAGAAATAAGAAATTATCTCTAATTCCGAAGTTACAGAACACCTAATATACTGCCAATGCACTGAATAATGCTGAAGATTTATCATCTTCTAACAAGTAATGCAATGCAACCTAAGAACTTAATGGATTCATAAATGTAATCAAAAGGAAAATGATGCAATTTTTCTGAGTGTTCAACTATTGCTTCAAGAGAATATCGTTCACAGGCCGTGCAATGCCTGTACTTCTCATGTTTTAGATGATTCACCAATGTATTTGTAAAAGTTCAGTAACTGAGAACATGCAGAACTAAAGTATACGAGAGGTAAACATAATCTCCAGATGCAACAAATGAAAAAAAAAAAAAAACATTAGAAAGAAACAGCAAAGTTTTTAACCGTATAACCACAAGTTGCTTACCTGTAACCCGAAGAGGTACCAGCCTGACCCAACAACGTGACCAGATAATGTGAAGGTGAAAAGATTAATAAAAAAATTTGCCCATGCAGACTCAAATATGAAGCCAGTCGATGACTGACCGGCAAACAGGGGTAGAAACTTATACAGCCTGGGAATGTACTGAAGAAGAATAGCAGCACGTAAGAGATTTTTGGCATAATTTGCGCCAGATGCTCCCAAGATATTGGGTAGCACTAACAAGATTATGATCTGAAAACAAGGGAAGGAACTATTTCAGAGAGAAACAGTGGATATCCATCACAATAAAGCCAGCATCATAAGCCATGGATGTAAATAGCTACATAGTGATATAGAACCAAGCAAACTGCCATTTAGCAGATTTAAGAAAATTAGAGGATGCAGTTGCCCATACAATAGCAATTTTAATTGTTCTCCTAAACATGCATTTTAATAAGAAATGTCATTTTTTTGGAGCACAAGTGCACAACTTAATGAAGCAAAAAAAGTTATATCTTATCATCTACAACACCGTCCTGCATGCATGGAAGCACACGCATACTCATGCACACTTACATGCGTGTATTTATGTACATGCTCAGAACTGTCGACCAATCCTTGGACACCTATATTTTTCCTTTTGTTAAGTTATCATAAGATGAGTCAGTTTTCCACAATGCCAAATGATCCCACAGATTGAACCATCCAAATAAGCCAATCCTTGTACAAGTGAAGCCCATTGCTTTACTTGGAGCAGGGACTCTATTATCATGGCTAATTATGAGCCAACCTGCCCTCTGCTCGTGTGTAAGCCATAAGCTATTAGAAATCACAAATGCTTATATGGTTACTAGAATTTTCTGTTTTAATGCCAATTAGAAAAACATCAAACATAATATCATTATCTTCATAAATCCTTCAAACTTAATCCACCAGTAAAGTCTCAACAGACAGAATACATAAAGGATTGCAATCCTGTTCTTTTATCAACAAGTAATACTTGAAAATGGGCTCAATCAATTTCTTATTATTTATGCCAAAACAAAAACAAAATTAATTTGGTAATATGACAGATTCATGAAAAATTCTAGATAGCAATTAATTGCAAGCACAAAAGGCTATTAATAAGAATAAGGACAGAGAAAATAAAACACAATAACATGACCACTCTCCACCCTCTCCATATCAAACAATCAAGTACTGTCATGATCCCAGAAATAGCATTACTTAAAACACATACACACAGACAAACACAGTGTATCCATTTGGTTCTGCTAGGATTTTTCCCCCACGAGAGGAAAGGGGAAACAGGAATGAAAAAAATTATTGACCAGAGATGAGAAAAAAGAAATGGGTATAAAATAAAAATGAAAAATTACAGCAGTAATAAGGCTAATTTGATTACATTTTTCACATGATAAATTGAACTAACTATCCCTTTCAGTAATCATTAAAAGTTCTAAGCGCAAAATCCTCTCAGCCATTCTTTTGCTTGCAACTGAGAGTCCTTTTACTCGACCAAAAAATCATGAAGTTCTCTGAATGTCTATTCAGCACTAAAATGGTCAATCAAACAGATCCTAAATCCCAAACCAGAGCTCAAACTTGATCTTGCAATAAAGAGATTTTGCACATTAACCATATAGATGTAATATCTTAAGACGAAAGCAACGAAATAAGAGGTTACCACAGATAGAGGAAGGGGTATAGAATGTGGGATGGAGGATGATGAAGTAAACTCACTTGCGGAAGTGGTAATGCAACAAATAAGTCGATAAAAAAGTATCCACGGAGGTAATTCAGAGCGATTTTCTTTGGATGGTCAACTAACTCCCCAGCACCAACCACCCTAGACTCAGGAGCCACATAAGCCAATCTAAACTGAAAAAACACGAATGATTAATCAAATAACCAGACAGGTGGATAATCATGGGATATACTAGTCATTTGTCAAAGATGGACTACAGAAGAGCCAGTGATATCTACTGAATCAGGCAACCATAGCTCACAAAAGATTTAGTAACAAATTTTAAACACATATTTACTTAAGATTTGCTTAGAACATTAAACTAATCAAATTATCTCCACAAATTCAATTCTGCTGATTAAAATATGGGCGAGAAATAAGTTGTAGTTCCTAAGCATTTTTCTACTTCAGAAGAATTACAAATTAGCAAATTGGTTATGTTTACTATATACATACATTATCATATCATTCAGATACAAATGTCATAGTTAAGATGTAGGTCTTTAGGCAGAACATCACTTAAAGCAGAGGATCTGTAAGAAGTCAACAGTTTATAAACCTACCTTAATCTAGTCCCAGCATATGAACTTAATCCAATCTATCCAAATCCAAGAAGACAATAAAACAGAACAAGTTTTTATTTTAAATTTAGTGTGCACAAATGCTACTGAATGTCTTAAAAAAATAATAATAAATAATAAAAAATTATAAGCCCTATCATATGACATTGGGAGCCCTAGATTATGTAATCAATGCTATTAAGGGAGAAATTTCAAATACCTCCCTCATGTATGGACATTGCTTTACTCACATCTTTGGCAAATTAGTCCCACGTCCTAATTTTTTAGTCAATGTCATAAAAGTCCCTAAAATCCACTTATATTGATCTTTCTCAGAGTTTGTTGTTAAAGAAAATGTGAAAAATACTACTTCACCCTTGAATCTCATTTTAGTTTAAATGTTTTCTATGAATTCCATATTACCCTTGTTATGATAGTAATATGACCATTAAAATCCTATTTGTTTAAAAATGAACGATTAAAGCTTTTAGAATCATTCCGTCTTGTAGTACAATTTAGTCTATCACATCATCTTGAAACACTAAAAGATATTTGAACCGAAATAGCATCAAAACTTTATCCTTCTTTTTTTGTTCTCTTAGCACACATAATTTAATAACATTCATCACAAATTGAAACTAAAATTATTGCACCATTTTTTCTTTTTTGCATTCTATGTGGATATAATGTGAAATACATAATCTATTGATGCATAGACTTAGCAGCCCAAATTACTGTCAATTTTTTTTTTTCGAGTCTAAAAACTAGTTAAGAGAAAATGTCAATCTCTTACATCAAGGGCAAAACTGGCCACTTTTAAAATCTCAGATTAAGATCTTTATTTTCACATTAAGATAAAAGGGTAAAAGCATGGCTTTTGTGAAGGCTACCCCATTCTGAGCCAAGAAGTCTACCACAAAAGCCCAAAATGAACAAGCTTGGTCTTGAACCTAGAAGGTTCCATTTCTAGAACTCTTAGCTTGTATTCTAGGAAATATTCTAGATTTTGGTAGAAGGGAAATCTCTTGATAAGGATTCTCTAGTCTTTGATAGATGTGGCAGGCCTCTCCGATAAATAGGCTTGCCACTTGGCATTCTAAACCAAGCATTTCTTCAAGCATTCAAGCATTGTAATGCAACACACTTGTAAACACATTCTTGTAATTAATATAAGTCCTCTTCTCATAGGCTCAATTGCTCTAATTCTCTATCTCTAGCTCTTCTGCAATCATTCTATCTTACCTAGCAGAAAGCTCAAGGCTTATACAGCATCTTTGGGCAAGAGTTATCTAAGTGCCGCATAAGGTTTACTACCCAAAATATACATCATCCCATGACATACTGCTGCCTATTTCCTTTACATGTGGGTATTCCTGAATTTTCACTATCCCTCCAGGGTATCCATAAAATATATACCCATCTTAAGATACAGAAGTCAACAGTAAAATAATTAGGTGATACACTTGTAAAGACGTAGTTAAATACCCATTTTTTAAACGTGAACAAGCCCGCATAATATTAACCCAAAATTTTAGGTAGTTGAATGATAATAAAACTAAATAAGTAAATATTTATATAAAGAAGTAGCTCTAGTTGTAATTCCAAGCAGCAAGAACATGGCAATTTAACAATGGTAAATTTAATCAAGAAAGAAAGGTTCAAGAAAGAGCATCCATAGCAGAGGTAAAGATCAATCTACCTGAAGAAGTATGTTAAGAAAGTATATGAGATCAGTCATGCTTCTAACGACCACCATTGCTTTTGTCCACGGCCAGTTAATAACTATGCACTTGTTATTCTGCAATCAAAACAGGGGATTATGTAAACCACGAGGAATACCGTCAAGCAATAAACCAAAAATCTAGAACAAGCCCATGTTATAGTTATTAAAGAAACTCAAACATATGATACCAAAAATGACTGATCAAAAATCATGAACTATGGTTTTTAGCAAAATATTGGAAGCAAAAGCCGTATAAAACATCTAATCGAACAATCGAACAGCTGCTAGACACAGAAAACTTTTTTTGAGGTTGTATGAATTTTACTTTCTTTTTGATTTCCAAACAACTGACATGTATTCAATTCTTGTCCATGGAATTGATTAGGATTTGCCAAGAATAATTAGATACATCTCCTGTTAATAATCTATTATTCTATTCCAGTTTACTGCAATTACACTTTCACTCCCAAAGCAAATGGTCGGGCAGCCGATTGTAGACTAGGTTTTTTAACAGTGTGTGTACAAATTCGAATTCTAGGAATCCTAGGACACACAAGTCAGTTTCTAATATAGATTGGTCTTTGAAAAAATGGTTCTGCAATCCAAGCAATTAGTTGATCCCAAAAGGCTACAAACAAATTATTGAACCAAATCAAGTGGAAACAATGTGTGAAGTTAAAATGAGTGGGGAAAAAAGAAAAAGGAGGAGGCTTCTATGTCTGTGACGTTTCTTTGATGCTTATATTAAAAGCACAAAGTATGAATGTTAATTAATTCACAACCAAATTAGTATGATATTCCCACATATAAAAAATAGATAGAACCATACCTGTTGTACAGACAACAAGAAGAAAAACAAGGGGTCCACAAATATTGCCACCAAGCAAGTTATAACAAAAAATTGCTTCCACTGCTGAACAATTCTAGTATGAGGATTCATAATCCCAGGAACATATCTTTGCAAAGAAGAAATAAATCTCCTGGCCCAACCTTTGGCATCCCCATAAAGAGCATTATGGAACTGTAAATAGAAAAAATAGAGAAGATTGAATAAATAAGTTGAAGCAGTACCATAAGATCATTCTAGAAAATAAAACATATAGACAGTTGCAAATGACAAAGTCATTGAATAAAGGAAAAAGACCCAGAGACCAGATAGCTATAAAACTATGTTCTCTTAAATTTCAAAACAAGAGAAATTCAAACAGATGCATTGATTTATTCATTAGATTAGCTGAATGAAGCTCCTCCAAATAAAGCTGCTGAGATTAATATCAATTTTACTGTAGTCTTCGAGATTTCACAGAATGATCTTAGAAGTTAGGAATTAACACTAAGGGGTAAAATGTTTGTGTTTGCTTGCAAGGTTGTCTTGTACTTATTTCTCAAAAGTTCTATTAATTATAGATGGATGTCTAATTAACAGATTAAATAAAATTCATGTTTAACAGGTAACAGTATTTAATGACACTAAAATTAACATACTATGCACAAAAACTTCAAAAGCTTACAAAATAAAATGAAAATTCATCAGATTGACTATATCTTATTTCTGCTACTATGAACGAATTTTCCTTAAAAGGCATCATAGAACAACTTAAAAAACAAGTGCTACGGTTAAGTAGAAAGTGAGAAAAGAAATTGCAGTCTTAATATCAATACAGAAGGCAGAAAAGCGAAAGAAAAGAAACTTTCAAGTAAATATTAAGACAATTTATGGTATAACAATCAATAAACTTATTGAATAAGTTTGTTTAGGGTCCATGTATGAGCATTAGTATGTGCAAAAATATGTTTCAGAAATTCAAGCAAAGATACTCATTAACAAAACACAATTACGTGTAGATCTGGCAAAATGGGTCACCGAGTCGTGTTCATGTTGTGTCAACTTTGTGTCGTGTTAAATTTAGATCAACCTAAACACAACCCATTTAATAATTGTGCCAAAATATTGAAATCCAAACCCTACATGGAAAATAAACAGGTTACCCAATAACCAATTTAATATCTATTTATTTAACAAATGTTCCACACACCCCCCCAAGCTATTACAAATTTACACTATTTAAAGTTTAAATTATATATATGTTAAACAATATTATATATCGATATTATAAAATATACACATGTATCAATATTTTACACATTTACAATATTAAAGTTCTAAATTTATGTAAAATTTTATAAATAAAGCACTGTGTAAATGTCCGTCTTCCAAAAAATTAAAAAGAGAGAATCATGTCCAATATTTGAGTTTTAATTACAAGAACCTAAAAATTAATTTAAAATAGAAAATATAATCGTGTCATTGTTCGGGTAAATGGGTCAAGAACTGTAATCCTAATTCGACATGGAAAAAACTCATGTCAACCAGAACCTAGCCCATTTAATAATCGTGTCAAATTTGATGTCTCACACCCATTTATTCGTGTCATGTTCGTGTCAGGTAATCGAATCATGTTAAATTTTGTCAGTTCTAATTACATAAGGACAACATCATAATCAATTGAATGGAACATCCACAAAATCGCAAAGCTCTACAACAAAGTAGCTAGCTAGAGCTGTAGTGTTATTCATTTATACAGTTGAGAACTACACCCAAAGTACATAAAAAGAGGCAACATCAATACAAAGCAGCAACTCAATAGCGTGAGAAGGAAAAGCACCTTGGGATCAAATATGCCGGAAGATTTTGAGTGCTTTGATCGTGCTTTGTAATATGTTGGACAAGTTGTGCAGTAAGGATCGTTGCACATTCCCAGTTGTCCAGACCTCAGTAAATGTTCATTTTTTGCTTCATATCTGTCGTCCGGCCAATCATTCTGATCCATTCCACTGAAAGAAGGAAACTTTTCTGCCTTAGTTTCCACCAGATTGACACCTGTAAGTCCTTGGTTTCTACGGAATATGTGGTCAGGTTTTCGGTTACTGTATAAAGGACCACTCATCTGTAGAAACTGTGTTCTTCTTTCATTCCGTAGAGGACCAGTAAGGCCTACAAGATTAGCTTCAGGTTCAAAGGAGTCCGTGGAGTTCATAGTAATAGACATCGATGCACTCCTGGTCCTAGAAGCGAATGTCTGAAGTCGAAAATCAAAATTTCGATCTGATGATTTTGATTGAGAGTCTGATAGCATTGGCATCTCATCTTTTTCATCACCACCCATTTCTCAAAAAATAGACCTGGAAAAGGATATAAAACAAACTAAACATTCAACTACATGATAGTAGTTACTAAAAGGACATCCAAAACTACATGATAGTGGTTATTAAAAGGCAGAGGAACTTAGTTTTACTTGTTTAAATATTAACAATTTTCTGGAACTGCAGGACTTAATCAAATGACTATTCTTTCACAAAATTCATTTCTTTATCAGGGTATCTCAGCAGATTGATAGTGACCAGTAAGGCTCTGTTTGGTACCGTGTTGTGCTACAAATTAAAAGCCACAAGTACTGTTAATAATTTTGACAGAAACTAGTAGAGGTAACTTCACTTTTTCATCAAACTATGGGATAAATCATCTTTACTTTCAAACTATAGTTGTAAATGTTCATCAAAAACATTAAAGCCGTAGCTAAATAAAAATACCAAACGGAGCGCAACTTCAGACCGTCCTAAGCTTATTCTATCTCTCACATTCTTCTCATGCTGCGGCTAGAACAGCATCAGTGTCATCACTCATCAGTTAATGTTTGACCTTAAAGCCCACTAAAAATTCTCAGATCCCCCAACCATGAATTATAAAAGTAGAAGAGAATTTTCACTCATTTTGTATCGTCCATACTCCATAAACAGTTGACTGTAACACAAAACTTGAATGAAGGGTAAATAATGTAGCACATCGAGCAAGGGCATATTAGGTATCCTCTCAAGCCTAATAAAAGCAAGTAAATAATAAATAAAAACACCGCATTTTACTCGCATGTTATCTACTTCTCCTACCAAATTTCTACAGCTTTTCAAATCCTGATTCATGACAACATGAAACTGGCGCATTTTAGCATACGCTCGAGTGACGAAAACATAATCCTCCAATTTTCTTTCTTTTAACCAATTGCAAAAAACAAATTGACTATGTTTTGAAAATAGAAATATAATTTAATCAAATTAGAAGAGACAAACCTGCTTGAAGCTCAAGAGTCAGCTGCTAATTCTGAAACTACAAAGCAGCAATGCCAGCTAGAACTCAGCAGAGAGAGAGAACTGGAGAAGAAGAGTAAGGAATGTCTCTGCTTCAATTCGTTTTATTGATTGATGGAATGAAGACTTGTTGGCGAAGACTTTTAAATCATCAAAATTAAAATTTAGAAAATGAGTTTGAAGGAAGACTTTGAAAAGTCAGTTGAGTGGTTGTAAGTACAGTAGCTCTGGAGCCGTCTGATTGGCAACTCGCGGCCATCGTATTGAATGGGGCAATTGTTCCCCCGCTAAATATAAATAAAATAATTAGATACTGCCTTGATGTTTTATTTTTCATTTTTTTATTTTTTTATTTTTTTATTTTAAACTTTTATTTATTTTTTATTATTTACTCTGTTTTCTGTTTATATTTTTTTGTTTTATAACACAATGTGAAGTTGTGAACGATTTTTTTGTCCACTCTCTTCGTCGTTTCTTTCCGAGTTGTTAGCTCTTTTGGCGGCTATTGCTTATTTGCAACTTTTATACCACGTCAGCGAAGACAAATATATTATTGGCTATTGACGTTGAATTTTTATTATTTTGTTGGGTTATATACAGAAGAAGGTGAGTAAAGATAAAAGCACAAAATTCTAACATAATGATGACAAATTTCAAGTTTTTTTTTTAAATTTTTTTAGCTACCCTAGAATTATTATATTTATCTTAATGGTACATTGGTACTTATGGATCCAATTGATGTTAATCTAAATGATTTTTAATAGTTGGATGATTCCTTCTTTTATTTCTTCTACATTTATCCTTAATTTTTTTAAAAAAATTTTAACTATATTTTTGTAAAGATCTAAATGATTATCACATTTGTATAAATTTATAAATTTTAGATTAAATCATGTGTAAATAACTATTTATCTCTCTTGAGATATAAACCAAATTTTTTTCTCGAACAAATCATTTATATATCTAAGTTATATTCCCAACTAAAGTACATCCCATCTATGCCTTCAAATAGATATTGTAATTCAACATCCTGAATTACAAAGTTCATGTTATTATTATCCATTATGGACAATTTTGACTCCTATTATTTGTAGGTAATTATCAGAAACCTCCCCTGAGGTTCAACGTATTCTCAATTTGATAGATTGTATCTGCGTATTCTCAACCACCTTCCTTGATGTTTGTGGAGTCTTTTATAAAAGTTGAGTTGGACGGTAATGGAACTCTTTAATGATAAAAAAAATTCAAACAAAATTTAAAATATCACATTGGGTTCTGAAATTAGTACGAAATTTTTAATATCCAGTGTGTAAAAAAGGGAGCATGATTTTAACCAACAAATATTATCACTAAAAAAATGAAAATTGGCATTCCTTACTCCATTCAAACCAAAAGCTACCATGAACAACACCTCTTTCATCTTCTCTACAATGCTTTAATAGAAAAAAAATGTGCCATGATCTGGAGACAATGACGATGAACCCGAAGGCACCAACACCGGGGATGACTGAATCATGACCACCGGGTGTAAAATGCCGACTAGTGAGTCTTGCCATCAACTTACAGGCAGCCTCAGTTTGTTCGAGCTGTGAAGGAGCTATGAAAATGGCTTATTATGGTGCATATCAGTTTTACTAGTGGAATTAATCAATTTGGTAAAATACAAGTAATGGGTCTCGAAAATTTTTTTAGAGTATTTCTGTTGCTTCGTTTTTTTTTTATTTATTGATTGGTGTTAGTTGTAGATTAATGTTGCTATAAACGCATGTTTACTTGATTTTGATTTAATATGGCTTGTGATTTATTATGTTGCCTTGTGAATGATTGAAAATGGGTATGAAACATTTGTTGATTGTTTAAGCTAGTGCCACTAATTGTTGAACATGGATGCATGGTAGTTTTTTTTTAAATTACAGATGTAATTTAATGTTGGAGACAACATGTTGAGGACAATTGATTCTGGGTTTTGTCTTGATCTTGATATGTACATGTCTTGGGTTAGAAAAATGTCATGGATTGTTGCATTCTCTCTTACTGGAGCAGTGAGCTTAAGCAATAGGGTTTAGGATTAGTGCTTTGTTGTAGTTGTTTATCTTTATAATTCAAGCAAAATAAGCTTCAGTGAAGATATGTCACATAGTTTAAGTGGCTCATGCTCTAAATTGAGGTTGTAATGGTTATTGAATGTGAAAAGTTAGTTTGATTAGTGGCACATAAATTGTTTTAATCTCATTTTCGTTGTTGTTATATTAAATATGGAATTGCATGTTGAGGATAGCTTGAAGTGTGTAGTTTGTTCGCTGTCAAAATGGCTAAATATGAATTTTTTCTTTTTGTTACAATATGGAGTTTACATCACTTAATATATTCACAACCTAATCTTACATATTTCAAACATTTACTAATTCCTTCTCATTGAACCATTTTTTCACCTTATTTACATGGACATTGAGGCTGTGGTTGACGGTGAAATGATTAAAGTTTGGTCTGTAATCTCTGAGTAGTACACTTTGAAAAAGCTGTGAGAGGACATTAAAGATATGATGTACGAAAAGCCTATAAGATATGTTGAAGAAGTGAATTTAAGATCATGCTTCCGTGGTAGAGTTTTAAAGAAATTTTGCGCAATGACTCAGAACTTCAAAATGCCTTTAAGCAGCTGAGAGACAAGTTATGCACGTGGGCTATGTTCACAATCATTAATGAATTAGATTCAAGGGCCACCATCCATAGAGAGTTTGAGAACCATGTGTATGCAGCACTAAGTTATATCACCTTGGTTGAACAATTCCTTGTTTCATTAGATAAGGAGGCTAAATTTGAGTGGTTCGACCTCGCTGAAGTGAATAAAATTATTGTGCTAGACTTGAATAAAGCTATAGTATATTTAAAATTTGAAAATAAAAGTGTCATTGTAGAGGATTTATTCAAAAAGTAGCAACAAATTGAAACTGCAGGTGAGAACAATGTACAAGAGTGTGGATAAGTTTAGAAATGTAGTGAAAATATTTGCAAACATAGAATGATTTTAAGTTGAGAAGGGTAAAAAATAAGAAGAGTAAATTCGCACTAACATGTGCAGTATCAGGTTGATTCGGAGGATTAATTAAAGTCTAAACTGGAAGAGGAAACACTTTTGGGTCAAAATATTTCGGCTTGAACACATTTGTGCTAGAGGAAATGACAACTATGAAACAAATTTGAGTTAAATTGCTATGACATTTCTTCATTTGTTTAGAGCCAACCCTTAATTGAATATTGAAGTAATTGCAAGTGTTGTTTAGGAGATTTGGTATCAGATGTAGTAACTAGTAGTTGTATAAGGCTAAAAACAAGGCATTGGAGTTGTTAGGACATGACTATAAAGCCAACGACGCCAAACTATAGAGGTATATGTATGTAATTCTCAATTCTAATCCTAGTTCAACTGTAACTATTGATAGATATTGGTTAGGTGGTAAGTTGAACCCATATTTTAAGGTTTTTTTTATGTTTGATACAAACATGAGAGGGTTCTTCGAGGGGTGTAGTCAGTTTATAGATCTTGTTCGTTGTCATCTAAAGGGGTTGTATAAAGGTGTCTTATTGTCTACTATTAGTTTATATGCCAATAATGGTATACAACCATTAGCAATGTGTGTTGTTGAGAGCGAAAATACTAAGTCTTAGGTGTACTTTATCGATAAATTATATGAGAAAATAAGTTATAACAATAGTAGTAGGTTGTGTTTTATGAGCGATAGGAATAAGGGAATTCTCAATACTTTAGAGATGGCGTTTCTTGATTATTTAAAAAAGTACTATTGAAGGCATATATATATATGCCAATTTTAAGTAGAAATTTCCTAGTGCCAGTTATGGAATGCATTCTGGAAAGATTGTCAAAGTTCGAACTTAGCAGACTTCAACACTTCCATGTCTGAGATGAACAATATCCATCATATAGCACATGATTGGCTTATGCATATTCTAGTTTGCTATTGGGCCAAGCATAGATTTCCAATGCACACAAAGTGCTCTCATGTCACTAACATGTCAGAGTCCTTCAACAACTAGAACAACAATTTTAGAGGGTTGCGTATTGTTAAGATGCATGAGGAAATGAGAAGAAAGACAATGAATCTGATTCATTGAAGGTATGAGTAGGCTATTCTTTATTAAGATGAGTTGCTACCACAAGTTAGAAGGAGAATATTGGCTGGGAGGGTGAAGTCTAGGTCTATGTCGGTTATATTCAGGCATAATGACACCTCTGAAGTTATGGAGGATTTTTCTAAGAGAAAAGTTATCGATTTAAAGGCCAAACAATATGATTGTATGGAGAGGCAAGTGTCTAGTTTGCCTTATGCTCATGCACTGTGTTGCATCGACGCTATAATGTACTAAATCAGTTATTTTATACATCTTGTACTGAAGAACAAAGCATTGAAGAACACGTACAAGCATCAATATTATTCGTTCCCAGATGAAAGCAGGTGGCCTCTTGAGTTACATGATAACATGCTTCCACCTGTAATCATTAGAGTTGCTGGCAAGCCTCAAAAAAAAAAAAGAGGCTGATGAAATTATGGCATTTAAGAGAAGCTCTAGTGTTAGATGGAAAAATTGCAATGAGTAGGGGCATAATGTAAGGATATGCAAAGTGGATAAGGGTTCAAAAACAGGGGAATGAAGAAAAAGTTAAAGTCAACATATGTTACTTTGTGTAATCATTAGTTTTCTAGTTTTTTTTTTTCATTTAAATGTCAAACTTAATATTCACTTACTAATCTAATTCACTTAATAACCTAATGATTTGTTTATATTGTAGGTTAGAAGAAATGGATTAGGCACCAACAGTAAGGGAGGACAGATCCCAAGAGCCCAGAATCAACATGAGGCAGCAGCTAGCACTGCAACTAGAACATAGAAGATTGTCCATGATAATGGTTTGAAACTGTTGCTTTATTACTCTATTTTCGTACTTTACCTATTTGTAAACTATTACATACTTGCTAATATATTTTTTTGTCATTGAAGGATAATTAACCAAATCTTAAAGAGCTTGTAGATAATGAATCCTATAGCAGCGGCTTTGGTAGCAAGAATATTTTTGTATAGTAATGATAGAGCCCAAACTAATCCCATACTATTAATTGTTTTTAGAAGGATGGAATGATGCTTCACCTAACTTTTGTAAGCTTTAAATTGTGTAGATGTTGTATCATATTTTGCTCAAGCATATTGAAAGGTTTGAGCCTTTTTGTTTATTTTTGTGAATTGTGAGATACTTAAATACTTACACCATTAACAAGGCTTTTTAGTTAAGCCGTTGATAGTTCTGAACTTAGCAAACTGTTTAAAGTTGATTTTTTTTGTAAATGACAGTTGACATTTGTGTTGTTGTTGTATTTTATTGACATTGAAATATTATGTTATTACATTTGGTTGTTTACTTTTTACTTTAAATTTATGTTGTTAATGGATTGGTTATGTGTATTAACATTGTTGAACCATGTTTATACACATGATTAAATGTATGAGTGATCCTTTGATAGATGCTAAGAAACAATTATTTGTTTGCTTTATATTGATAGTTTGTCTTTTTCTTAATTATACTTGGATGCTAATAATGGCTTGGCTCTATGTTTCACTTTTTTTTCTTTCTTTTCGAAGTATGTATGAGCAGCTTCATTTCATTGCAACTAGGAGTTATAAATGTATTTCACTTAGAAATTACTTTTGCATTTGAGTTATAAAGCAACAAATACATCATCACTGGTACATTTAGTTTATAAAGTATTAAACTTAGTAACACACTACATGAGGTACATCACAACATTAAATAGAAAGAATAGCACATTAAATACAACCATAACCTTAGCAACAATTGCATCCTTTATAGATTTTTGTGACTTCTTCACTATGGTCTCCATTGCTTTCACATTATTTTCAATTCCAAATAATACCAAATAACATACATTTGCTGACACACCTCCTTCAAATAGAGCTCTATTGTTAAAATCATCTATATTTGGTGCCCACCATTTAAAATATCTGCAACCATTTGTTTTGGCACAATGGTATTAAAGCATATGTGGATTGTCATCGGATTCTGAAATCTTCAAATTAGCTCTTATGCAGCATTTACATATCTTGTTTGATAACTTAATGGGCTTACAATTGACTGTAATCCTCCAAGTTGGCTCATAAATTGTGTTTGATCGAACCGAATTGTTTGAACTTTGTGAATCCATTGATATGCAAGAGGGTTCCAGCTTTGAATGATGCTTAAGAAATGCTGAGTTTTTAAATTGATTATTGAAAGATATATCAGATATATTGATATGGAGATACAATGATATTGGTAATGTTGGTTTGGTACCTTTAAAGTGAAATGAAAGCTAAATTTTTTCTTGAGTTTAAGTTGAAAGAGTATGCTATCTATTGAGCTTATTTATGGCAAGCTATATAGTCACTGAAACTGGCAATACAATCGTTAAATGCAATGGTAATAATGTCAGTTTTTTCAATAATGTCAGAATTTTCCAATTAATTTTTAAATTTTGACTTCTAAATTCACATATTTTCCGATGAAAAATAATTGAAATTACTTTTTTTTTCATCCATGCCATTTTGGATAACCTTTGGGAAGCTATTTGGTATTTTCAATGTAATCATTTTAGTTTGGCGCCAAAACAGACCCATAATTACTAACCAACAATTATTTAATGTGTAAACAAAGCATTTTCTTTCAAACCAGGGGTATTTTGGTCATTTTACCAAGCAAGACATGGTGAAACAAATGGTCTATAGACATCAGGGGAAGCGGCTGAGAATACAGAGATACAATCCATTAAACTCAGAATACGCTAAACCTCAACAGAGGTTTCTGATAATTACCTTATCATTAGTTTTACATCTATCTTAAATTATTTTAAGACTGATTAATAGGGATTCCATTAATGCCATCATATTTTCTTCTTTGAATGAATAAAATATTTCTCTGCTATCCTCCAAAGCTTATCTTTTTTATTTCTTTATACTAGCATTTGCTTATAATTAATCTAGTTTTAACAATAGAGATTGTATAAATGACTTAATGTTCTTGACTAGAGTAATTATTAGTTGCATCTAAAAACTTGTTGACAATTTTTTTCTATTTTTATGAATTTGAGTTACTTTTATCATTTCCTATCTTATAAAATCCTAGAACATAAACAAGGCTCACGCTTAATATAAAATCCAAGCTTATCTCTTTTTTATTTCTTTATACAAGCGTTTGCTTATAATTAATCTGGTTTTAACAATAGAGATTGTATAAATGACTTAATATTCTTGACTAAAGTAATTATTAATTACATCTAAAAACATGTTAAATTTTTTTTCTATTTTTATGAATTTGAGTAACTTTTGTCATTTCGTATCTTATAAAATCCTAGAAAACAAATAAGGCCCAACATGCTTCTGTTTGTTGCTAAAATATAAATATATAGTTCAAATTTACAAACCAGTTTACTATCTCTCAGTATTCTGGAATCGATTCACTAATTGCCCCCAACTATAGATAGGTGCACGGTCAACACCATTATAGCTCCATACATAATGCAAGATCACTCCAGTGATTGTTTCACATAACCTAGCACAACTTATAACAGACTGGGATAATAGATTTGTTTAACTGAATTTTTTGCAATTGTCTCTAGAAGAGTGCTTAGTAATAGGAAATTTTCTTCGTTTAGCACAAGTGTTGGCATATGAAATTCTTGGTTAATTTCTAAGAATATATAAGATATATGGAAGATGATAATTTCACTCAAAAAGAGTTTTATTTATTTCATAACTGGTTTTTTTACAAAGGAGAGATTTATAGAAAAGAGAATACAGATGTGGGTGAAGGATAGAGATCATTCTTATGTGATTCTATTCATAAGCTTGAAGAGATAAATTTATCTCTTCTTAGATGACATTTACTACATTCTTGTGGTAGAGAGTGGATTCCCTAAAGATAAGGTGACCCCTCCTCCTTCTATCTTTGAAATTGTTGTCTTTTTCTTCAGTTGGCTGACAGCCTTCACATGGCTCTAATAAGCTTTATCTTTTTGGAATTTTTTCTTTTGAGTTATTGATGCTTTCAACTAGCATATTTTTCCTTTTCAATGACCTTTCTTACATTCCTATTATGAGCTCCTCAGCTAGTGACATTTCTTCCCTACTAGATTCCTCTTTTAATCTTTTGTACCGATAACCACATGATGATCGATGCTTTAGTACCTTACATATCTCGTGGTGTGTTGGTAGGTTAAATTTGGTAAGATTTCATATATTGCCTTCTCCTTTTTCAATATAGCTTGCTTGGTGAATATGCTTTCTTTTTTGCTCATAGAAAAAATTATATGTTCTTTTGTGGCTTTATAAAACCACACTTTTTCTTTAGTTACCATCTCAAGCAATTCAGATAGGACTTTCATCCCAAGATTCCTTTTGCTATTGAAAGCTTTAAGCTCAAATAGTTCGGGATCATAATCCTTGTAGACTTAATTTAGATAAATAGTTGGACTAACGTTTTTGCTGCTAAAACCAATTTTTATCATGTGCTATGCCGGGTACCACTTATTATCATAGTATTTAGGGCAAATAATGAAGAATCTGATAAAAATCATTTCTTTTGTCTTGGATATCCTTTTGAGGTCATTGACAACATCTTTAGTTTTTCTTGGAAGCTCTTCTAATTCCTTGCAATTATTACTGACATAAACAAGGTTAAGCAAACCATATTCATACATGTTTTTTTTTAATCAATTTTAGATCAACTCCTGAAACCAAGTTAATCATTGGGTATAACGCTGAATGATCTAGTATTATAGCCTAGCTAGGACGAATTTCATAGGTCATTTTATCAATTCTTTTATAATCATAAGCACATTCACTTTCTAATGAGATTTTAACCATAGAAATAAACTGCCAACTTTTATTATATTGAGGTCTTAAGCTTATTGAAGAGCATTGAGAATTTCCTTTCTTTATATATTGCTCTTTAAGATCATTAATTGTGAGAAATTTCTCTAGATGTGTGATATTTGAATTCTATAAAGAATTCTGGGTAATCTACCCATCAATTTGATCCTTGAAATTGACATTTTTCAGTATATTGCTAATATATTGTTTTGAAGTCTGGCCTTCTAGATGATTTTGCAAACTTTTCTATGGACAAAGCTTACTCAATTCTTTATGGGCATCATCTATCATGGCAAGCACATTATAAATCATTTCGTTGCCTTTAAGAAGGAACTTTTAACATTCAGAGATATCATTTTGCCCTTTATTATTTGGAAAAAGTCACTTTTCTCCATTGTATTCTTTAGGGGTGGGCACATTTTAACCGAACCGATCCAAACCGATCCAAACCGACCATTTGGATCGGTTTGGATCGGTTTCATTACTAAAAATACTGGTTTCGGTTTATGGATTGCAAACCGATATTATTCGGTTTGGATTTTGGTTTGGAAAAATTTCAAGTGGATTCAAACCGATCCAATCCAAAATTTAAAAAGCTTTAAGATTTTGTGAATTTGTTTCGATTGAACATGGAGAGAACTTCTTTATTATAATGTATTATGTTGTGAACAAATTTTGTGAGTTCGTTTTGATTAAACATGGAGAGAATTTATTTATTACAATGTATTCTGTTGTGAAAAAATAAAAAAACAGTATGTATTCTGTTATTAGAACTCAAACCGAAGATCCAAACCGATCCAAACCGATCCAGTCGGTTTGGATCAGTTCGGTTTATAAAAAAAATATGTCTATATCGGTTTGAGAATTTTTCAAACCGATAAGTTTGGATCGGTTTGAAAATATGTCTCAAACCGATCCAAACCGAAAATGCCCACCCCTAGTATTCTTTATTCAAGAAATCTGCAATACAATTGTTAGATTCTTTAATATATTCAATTTTGAAATCATATTTTATAAAGAATTGTTACCATTTAATTAATTTTTTATATTAAGGTAAATTAAGCAATTTATTAAATATAAATCCTTTAACTTGAATGTTATTAGATCTTACGTTAAATTTTTTTGGTAACAAAAAGAAAATAAATTTAGCTATCTTATTTTTAATAGTTAATAATTCTTTTTTGTTAATATGATTTTTTTTTCTTTCTGCTTGTATATCTTCAAATCTTTTCTTAATCTATTTTTAGTACTCATCCCAATGATTATTTGAAGGACCAGTTTGAAGAATTAGGTTATCACTAATAGTGGAAAATCCTGATCTTAGTATATTTTTACAATTTTCTTTTAATCTTTTTACAAACTTAGTATGGAGATCATTCCAAAATTTTGTATTATTGATTTTCAATAATCCTTGTAAAGGTTGTATTTCTTTAGCTAAGTTTTCTATAAAACCTTTAGCATAATTAAGACATCCTAAGAATCTTTGAATTTGATCTTTAGAATTATTGATTTTATGCAGATATACGTAATATAGTTTAGATTCTAATCTATTTGGAAATAAATATATTTTTTCATAAATATGATGTTGCATCTCAACCCTAAAAACTCTATCCTAGGTTTCATTATCTCGGCTTTCTTGTTAGAAAGTAATTTTCCATGTTTTGTGCATTTTTCTGCAAAAGAAACAAGATGACTAATATGATCAACTCCATTATTTGAAAATATTAATATATCATCCACATAAACAAATGCAGAATCCATGAAATTCTTCAAAAATTTTATCCGTCCATCTTTGAAATATTTATGGTGCATTTTTCAATAAAAATGCATCACAATATATTGATACTATCCTTGAGGTATATTAAAGACAGTAAGTGGTATACCTTCCTCATCAATTTTGATCTGCTAAAATTCGGGTTTACAATCAAACTTGCTAAATATCTTTTTATTACTTACAAAGGTAATTAAAATATCTTTATGAGATAAAAAAAACCATCAAATTTAGTATATTTATTAAATTCTTTGTAGTTAATAATTATACGAGCTTTTCCTCATTTAATCCTTGCATGATTCTTAACCATAAAGGCTGGGCTATTGTAAAACGACCCGCCCCGAATCTCCAGGACGAGTCTATCTAATCTCGCCAAACCGAATTAATAATAATTCTTATATCTAAGAATTCTACCAAAATTTTGGCAGAGTCTTCCATATAATTATGACATCCCCAAAACTGTAATTTATAAAAATTAACACTTCTAAAATAATTCAATATTCAACCAATTTCCACAACTAACTTTCTCAATCAATATACCAAATATCACCCTAACATTTTAATGTTAAATATAGTAAAGCACTCTTAATCACAAATGTGTAATGAATTATACAATCCAAACATCCCAATAAAATATCTATAATTCCTAGCACCACCATGTGGCCATAATATCAAAATAACTATCGTTGTTGGGTCGACTGGTGTACTTGTAAATCTCTTGTAGGGGAAAAATATAATAAAAACAGAGTGAGTATAAAAACTCAATGAGCTCGGTGAGTGGATAGTAGTTTTTTAAAAAAAAATATTTAAAATGATTTAATCTTTCCCAAATCAACTTCATCAAAATATCATAAAAACTTAAATAAACTTATTTAATTCAAATCATGCACTGAAATAACAATATTACGTAATTCTGCATAAAATCAATGAAATCATAACACTTACAATATCATATATTGAATACCAAAAACTATCACTAAACAAGTACCCATGGAAATAATCTCATCATATCCGGACCTCGACGGATGGGCAATCAGGGAACCATCATGCCCGGGGAGCTACAACGGATAGACGAGGAAATGTCATTTCATATCTATATCTCATCATATTTGTGCATGCATAATCTGGTCCCCAAAAGACAAGGCGCCCAAACACATGACCCAAAGCTTCTATGTGTACTCAGACGGGCCCCAAAGACCTATATCTCATATGTAGCATCATATCTCATATGTATCATCATATCTCATCTATATCATCTGTATCTTAATATCTGTATCTCTCTAATCATCATACAGCAAGCATATGCCCCCAAAAGGCAAAAGTGCCCAAACACACAGCCCAAAGCCTCTATGTGTGTTCAGACGGGCCTCAAAGGTCTCTCATCTCATATCATCTGTATCACTGTATATGAAAGGGGAATGGTATTGTCCAATGATTTTGTGAACAACCTTTTATACACATGTACATAAACATATAATCACATCTGAAATCTTATTTCATTTCTATATAACATACTTCAAACACTTTATTCTCTTTAAAACTATTGCCATGCATTTACTCAAAAACGATAATAAAATCATTAATCAAACTCATTTTTAATAATAATAAATATCAACACGCAGATAAAAATTCATTTTCTAGAAAATTATTAAATCAAAGCATCAAATACTTATTTATCAAAACATGTTGTATTGTATCGTAAAATCAGAATATACTATAAAAATAGGTTTTGTGTATTCCACTCACAGTGACAATGTTCGAACTCGGTATCGTTAACGTCAACGTCTGCAGGTTGATTCTCGTTTGTGGATCCTCCTAATTCAAGGAAACAATATAATCATTCTCCGTAAATGTGAAATACAACTAATTTTACGCAATAATTCCCGAAATGAATATCTATTCATAATAAACTATTCCTGTTTGCATAAAATTACCAAAATACCCCTGCATGCCAAAATTACCAAACCAGCCCCCAACTCCAATATTTACCAAATTATCCTCAGAATCCTAAATTACCAAGCTGCCCTCAATTCAAACCACCAAAATAACCATAATGTTAGAAATTATGAAATTACCAAAATGCCCTTAATAACTTGAATTACCAAATTATCCCTAAAATCACAAATTACCTAACTGCCTTAGTCTAAAATTACTAAATTATCCACCGATTCTAGAAATTACAAACTTATCCCCAAAGTTTATGAAATTACCAAATTGCCCCTGCCAGTCAATGGCGACGGGAAGCTCAGGTTTAATAGTTCTAATTTCAATTAGTCCAATGGTGTCGTCAGTGACCATCCATGCACGACGACGGCGGCAGATCGAGCTTGCCAAGCCGCGAGCTTCCAAGTGGCCAATTGATGGTAATTCGACCGTTTCAGGTGACGAGGTTGGTCTGAAAATGATGAAAGCGAGCTGAGGAATGAGATCCAAGCAATGGCGCAGCCTAATTCCGATGAAATCACGGCTAAATGAAATAGGTTCCGGTGACACGCACGGTGGGGATGTGATGGCCAGTTCACAAGCTTTGATTTGGTATTAACTTTAAAAATTAATACCGAAATGTAAAATACATAATACACTTAATTAGGAAAAATACATACCCTTAGTTTCTTGAATAACCTTGAGTTCTAATAATTATTTAATCTATTTATCAAATTCTAGTCTATCTTCTTGCCTATATTTTATAAGTTTGACTCTTATAATGACATTTAGATCCTTTAATTCTATTTTGGCATAAGTTTGATCAATTTCCCCTAATTGAATTGGGTTTTACCAATATTTTTACCTAGTTTTTCTAAGATTTTTTATAATCAAATATGTTTTCATCGATTTTTATATTGAAATCACCACGTTGGCTACTTCAAACATGTAATTTTACGATTATAAATCTTTGGTTTTGCAATGAAATGATTATATGGTGTTTTAAGAGTAATAGTTTGATTAGTCATTATATAAATGAACTGACGAAGAAAATTGACTCCTAAAAATAAATCTGCATTCATATGATTGAAGACCACAAGATAAGTATACTTAGAATATAATCCTCAATTTATATTAAGTTTCTAATCCTACGTATTTCTAAGGTGATTTGTTCACTATTTATTCCTTGTCTTGTTAAGGGCTTACAATCTTTCCAATAAGATTTTGGATAAATCCTAAAATTAGCTAAACTAACTCCTGAACCAATATCAATTAAAGTATAGAACCATTCCTGCTTCTGCTTATAATATAGTATAATCACTTTTAGATATACTACAAAGGAATTCATTATACAAAAATGACCTTTACTACCACTTAGTTTTTTGATACTTTATGAAAAGTGTTAATAATTATGTACATATGCACATTTTTCCGTTTAAGTATCATAAATTATTGATACTAGTGTGTAAGTAAATTAAATATCAGAAATCATTGACACTAAAGTATCAAAGGTTAAAAAAAATCATTAGAATTTGTAAATCTTCCAACTCGAACTAAACACTTGTAAAATTCAAAATGCTTACATTTGGTCCACAAACCATTAAGATGAAAATATTAGAAATCATTAACGAACAAAAATTAAAAAATTAAATTCCATCTCCATCGATCTCTTTCTCCCTTTCGTTATATTGTGAATCAAAATATACAGAACAAAACTTACAAAATCCTTAAATCCACCACGCCGCTGACACAACCAAAACCTCTCTCGTCATTGTTGTCACTACTTTGGACTAGCCACTGCCATCATCTCCTATGCACCAAAATCTGGGCTCTTATTTTGGTATTGTCATCTCCCGTTATCTCCCAGCATGCTATGACTTATGAATTTGTGCCGTCATTGGTAGCTTATCTATTCTTTTTCATGGTAATGCCCCCTCTTGTCCTCTAATTACCTTCCCTAATCTTACATTTCTTGTTTTTGCTTTTTTTTTTATTATAGATTTTATCTTTATGTTTAGAATGTGTTGACGTCACCTAAAAATGCTGCATTATCTTTGTTGTTTCTATTTTTGTGTGCTTTGACTGTAATGGATTTCCAGCTGTTTTTAGTCATGGAATTTTTTTTAGTACTAACTTTTAAGTCAATAGTTTATTTAGGGGAAAAAATGGTGTAATTATAGAATTTGTAATATAATGTTAGGTTTTAGATTATTTTGAAAATGATGTTAGGTTTTAGATTAATGGAAAATTCTTCACCTTTAAGAATTAATAAATTAAAAAAAAAAGAGTTCATAATTTCTAGCCAGTGCCAAGAGAAGGAGCATTCCTCTGCTTAGTTCCTACTTTTGTGCAAAGTGCAAACATTCTTATTAGTGTATCAAATTATCTAAAGCAGACTAACAAATTATTTAAACGAGACTTAATTGATGTATGCGATTTATATAGGTCTTGAATGGAGGTAAATTGTATTGATAACTTTTTATTTAAAAATAAAAAAGGAAAATTTTGAGATAAAATTAATATTTAATTTGTCTGATGGTGTGCATAAGGTGGTAATTCTAAATCTTTATATGATGATGTTATTGGGAAGCCAAGTAAAAGGAGAATTGTTAGTGAATTTTATAGGTCAAGACTATTACATTCATGGCAACAATTAATAATATTGAAATGGACCACAAGAAAGAATTAATAAATTAAATTCTTTATATATATACACATCAAAACATACAAAAATCAGAAAAAATGGCCCAAGATTGTGACCAAATGATGACTTATAATCCACCTAAACAAATACATATAATAGGGAATTATTATTACAAGCAAAAATAGTAATAACAATAATAATAGGTGTAGTCCCCCCCCCCCCACCCCAAAAACAAAGAACCAATTAACTTTGTATGTACATATTGAGTTGAAAATGGACTGGCAAAATAAGTAAAAACTAACAAGTGTTTAATAGGCTTGTTTAGCAAGTAGGATGGGCGCTGTAATTTTAACAGTTGAATAAATAATAGAATAGAGATAGGTGATTGAATTTTGAATTGATCAGACTAAGAATTGTTGGATTCTTAATCTAACAGTGTTGGATTCTTAATCCAACGTTGGGATTATATGATGCAGATTATCATATAAGGTTAAGCCTAATAAAAGTGATCTATTACGATTTTCGGTAATTTGGGCTTTAATGTATCTATTAGGGTGTGGGCCTTTAATGTCTAGAGACTTAAATGGTCATTTCTATTTCTATGATGGGCTGAAATAGGAATACCTAAAGACAATAGAAAAAATTATCTATTTAAGTGGTTATGATTCCCAGGTCATGCTTATCTTTCTATTCTTTCTAATATCCCATCATCAGAGAGAGAGTATAAAGAAATGTAAAGGATTCTTTAGGAGAATGTGTTGATCAGAAAAGCCAACCACACATCCTTAGAGAGCAATTATGCATTATGGATTCAGGTACGCTTCCGCAAATTTTGTTATTATTCTTCATGATAAAACATGAATGTTTTTATATTATAGGTGATGGTTTTCACTAAAGGAATTTCTTGTTCTAATAAGAATTGTTCGGGATTCGGATACAGTTTCTCTTTCTCGTGTTGGGGACTTCATTAGTAACTAGCTAGCTAGGGTTCACGACACTCACATTAGCCTTATGTTTGATAGTTGCTAAAAGATAAGAAGAATTAAGATAAGATGGTAGAATACTAATTTGTTCAATTAGAAAAATTATAAATACTTGTCCATATATTGAATTCGAAGGGTTAAGTAGTGTATGTAAAGCATTTAGAAATAAAATAGAGAAAATAAGAATCAATAAACTAGATAAGTAGGCTAAGCTTGAGGCCCATTAATAAAATACCAACCATTTTTTTTGGGCTAAATGCTATCAAGATTGAGTGGTGCTATGGGCACCTTCCAAAACTCACTTTAAACCCATTTTCATGTTTATAGCTTTATTCTTAGGTAAAATTACATAAAAGGAAAAAATAGATTTAATTAAAATCAAACTTTTTTTTGTTACTAATTCTTCACACTTAATCAATTACTTTATTGGGATTTTTGTTATTTTGCCTTTAATTTATTGTTATATCTTTTTGTAGATAAGATAATTGTCACTTGGTGAAGAAAATTCAAGGAAGTGTAAAATTTAATTATTGACTTATGGATTAAGTATGATAAGCATAGATTATGTTTTATTAAACTTGAAGCTATTATATTCTTTTCCTTTATTCAAACTCACCTTATATATGTTTATTTTTTCTAAGATACTTGTATGATGAGATGGGGAAAAGTGGAACTGCCAAGCCAGTTCAGTTTGGGCTTTTTGAGAAGTTACATCCAACAAAGTTCAACCTCAAAGAGAGGCCTCAATACATTTCAAAATTTTTGGGCTTGGCAGAGTTGGGATAGTCATCATATTATCATATAACCCTCGGTGTAATCCTTTTCATTTACTAACCATATTCTTTACTTGGTAAATTAAATGTGTAAAAAAAATTTACTTGTAATCGATATCTTCAAACAATTTTATTTTGTTTAGTGGCCATTAGGTATTATTTGCAATTGATATGGTGAGACGTACAATCTATTATCTTGATCCCTTAGAATGTAATCCTAATGAATAGGTGATGCAAATTGTGAAGCAGTTAAGTTTGTTATTTATATCTTTGATCATATTCTTTTAATTTTCTTTTACATGTTAATTATTTGCTAACATTCTCTAGGTCTTCCTTGTAGCAGTGTTAGAGTACATCAATATTTAAAGTCTAATACAAAGACCAATGTTTAATGGGTCTCCGTCAAGGTAAAAATTAGACAAATCTAAATAATCATTGCTTGTTTCAGAACAAAAGAAAATTATGTAATTTTTATTTTATAGTGGTCGAGGCAACCTAGTAGCTTTGAATGTGGTTACTAAATGATGGAATACAATCAAAATATCGTTACAAATGTGCACATTCCTAAAAATAATGTAAGTATCAAAAACATTTTTAAAATACTGCATCATTGATGTTTTATGCATTGTGAAATGAAGCACTTCAAAAGAACCTTGAATCTTAGACTTAATATGTGCTTCTTGATTGTTATGTTTTTACCAGATATGATATATCTATAGAAGAGTAACATTGCTAGAATTCATTTCAAGTGCATAAAGTGTTTTGCATTGTTATCACACGAATATATTTAAATGAATGATAATTAAATAGTTTACAAATTGATTTTTGGTGAATGACTTATTGTTTTGAAATTGAAGTTCAAGGGAGTTTATGAGTACTCCATGAAAGAGCTCTCACAACTTCACGATCAATAGACGACATATGTTGCCAATTTAATTACAATCGCGAGGTAATATATGAATAATTTATGATTATTTTTGCTTCCAAATATCTAAGACTTATTTTTTATGGTATACTAATTGATTTTATGTACTTGTAAATAGGGAAAAAAATGAAGTCATGTATGGATATTATAATGACATTCTTGTGCTTATTCTTATTGGTTAATGTTGCTTTGTTGTTTAGAACTTGTTGAAAACTTAATTTTGTACTTATGTCTTTTTTTTCCTAAACAATGGTGTCGTAGAATTATGTTAATTTAAGTGATGTATTGGGGATGTTTATCATGTGAATTGTGTTTGGAGATTTGGTATATTTAATTTATATTGAGTTTTTTTAATTGAAAAATACTATTAGAAAATTGGCAATAGATGACAACCACTTTATGACAAAAATCATTTTATCTTATAACTATGATAGAGACGCGATAGAATTTTGGTCTATCAAACTATTAATGATGTAATGGTGATAGAATATTTATCTATCAATAATTTATGATATGCATGTGATAGAAATAAACTCAATCACAAACATTGTGATAGAATTTTAATATTGATCGTGTTTGAACAAATTTAAAAGTAATATTTTTTTATAATCTAAAACGCAACGTTTAGATTATTAAAATGATTTAAAAAAATAAATAAAACGAAACGCTGCGTTTAAGAGAGTGTGTAAACTAAAACAAAAATTTTCTAAGTCCTTCAATACTCTATACTTATCAACATCGTCATTCTCACTTGCAGACAACACTCAACCCTAGCCTAAATACTCATCGTCACTATCAATCAATCAGCCACTACGTACACCACCTAAACTCTAGACGGCGGACCGTTCCCCACATGTGTTCAAACTCCCAGCGTTCAAATCAACATTGAAGCCATTGTTTGAACTGCGAATTAAATCTTAGAAACTAAGATTTGTCGTTATTGTATCTAGTCTCTCGCTATTGAAGATTTTGGTCCTGTTAGCGAAGCATCTTCAAGGTAAATGCTTAGTTTCTGTATTTTATTCTAGGATGCATGCTTCTGGGAAATTTTTGTTTGTTTGTGAGAAGAGCTTGATTCGATCTACCCTACAAAATTGATTGGGTTTTCCTCATGAGCTTTGATTTTCATTATATTGCCATTTTCGGTTAGTAATTGGTCATCACAATTAAGAAATTGTTTGATTTTCTTTGCCATATAGCCTATTGTTTGAATTTGGAGAAGATGTTATATTGTTAATTTTGGTTAACTGGTGTGACCTCACTGATTTGGGAAGTGATGTTGGGACGTTATGTGGGCAAGCATATAGTGCAAGCAAATATGAAATGCTAGGGATATATAATTAAAGGAAGACTGGAACTAAGAGGTTGTGTTAGTTTGTTTCTTTTGTGTGTGTTAATTTGTTTATTCACCTTCTGCAATCAATCTCTATGCATTTAAAGTTTTTTTTTTTGGTGTGTGTGTTAGTTAGTTTGTTTGCTTTAGGGTCCTTTCTAAGAAAAACAGCAAAGTAAAGGAGGACTGGAGCTGAGAGAGCTTTATATATATATATATATATATATATCCACATCCATCCATTATTGTTTCTTTTCTGATCTTAGTTACACAAGGTTCTGTAATTTGCTTTTCTTATAGTATGATTATCTATGGTTAGCGAAAGACTGTAGATTTTGTAACATTATATTCTACACTGCATGAACAATTAATTATTTGTTCTCTTGTAGAAAAAAATCCAACTAGGACAATGTTTTGTTGGCTTATGAGCCAGTTTGGGCCATTGGTATTGGGAAGGTTGCAAACCCTGCTCAGGTTCAGGAAGTAAGTTTGGGTTTATGTCTTATTTAATTTAATGTTTTAATGACAATGATCTTCATGCTTATAAGAATGATGTGACTACCCTTATTGACTTGCTATCAATATAAATATTGTTGGATTGATTATAAGCCTTTTTTTTTACCGGAATTGGAACTATCGTAACTCTACCCATCTTTGGTCGCTATGCCAATACAACTAAATGACATGGATCATTACGTGGATGTGTAACATGGAAATTTCATGCAATGTGATCTTAACATGCCTATTTTTAACTGGTCCACCTTAAACCTTAGTGAGATCAACGATACTAAAAATCAGAGTGTGAATAAGCCAAAACTTTATTTCTGTGGAAAATAACCTTATATATCTATAAACTTAAATAACTACAAATATATATAACGTAGGAGCATCTAAAATAAGAAATTCTTACTAAATTGAATATCCTTTAATGACATAACACCCATACGACTAGTGTGCTATGAACCTTGTTGTGCAAATTTTATTGTACTCGCAAGCACATGAATCTATTGTAGAATAGATTTTGTAATGACGAGTGTCGATCCCACGAGGAGGTTAACTTAATTATGCGTAGGGTTAATATTCTTAGTGTACATGTGAGTTGGTTGGAAGTGAATTTTTTTTATCTTAAGATTTAAAATAAAATGGTCGGAATGAATTAAAGATGAAAACAATGCAAATGAAACGCTTGAGTCTCTGAATTCACACTCAACAATTCACTCAGTGTGCCAAAGGGTAATGATCTTTCACTAAGTGTGATGTCAAGAACATGCAGTGCCAGACAATAATAATCCTTCTGTCGACAATGTGGCAAGATTGTCCACTAAATAGCTTAGATGCACTCTGTTGTACAAATTTTATAGAACTTGCAAGTACATGAATCTATTGTATAATAGATTAACAGTGATGAGTGTCAATCCCACGATAAAGTGGATTTTAATTGCGTGTAAAGTTAATATCTAGGCAAGATTATTATTTTAGTTGAATTTGTGGTGAAAATGATTTGGACTATCCTAAAATTTAAATTAGAATGACGGGAATAAATTGAAGTGACATCTATTAAAATGAAACGCTTGAATCTTTGGATCCGCACTCAACATGCACCATGGGCTCAATATTCCTTATTAGTGCCAATTAAATCATAAGGGGGGTTTCCACTCCTCATGAACCACACTCTAATCAATATGGTGTTAAGGGACTATCGTGTCAAATAGTAATAACCTTGCACTAGGGAGACGGTTACCCAGTATAATATCTAGGCAAGATCATTATTATTTGTCGACAAAAAGTCAAAATATCCACAAAAATTAGAGGGGAAGAGAAAGAAAATTTATCAAATTAGGCCCATGGAACATGTTGAGACTTTACCTTCAACCCAAGCTTGAAAGAAAATTAGTTACTCATAATTGAACTAGGGGTAAAATGAAAATTTATTAAAATACATAAAAAAAAATACAAGATGGAGAAGGAATTACAAAAAATGAAGCTATCAGATTAAAACAATTTGGACGCTCAAGATTGTTAACATATATGTTTTCATAATATTGATTTTGATGATAACAAACAAGATTAAGAATGATTCCACAAATTGCTTCCTCTAAATATAATCTTCTCTTACAATTTGCCAATTAGCTAAATTAACACATTTAAATGATTTAATGGGAAAATGATGTTATAAAAATATGCATGTATCCAGGGAAAGTATGCATGTATGCAGGGGGAGTCTATTTTAAATAAATTTTTTAACCTTGCATTGATTAAGGGTGAGCTTTTTATAACTAGATTAAATCTTTGTAATATATTTTGTCATCATCAAAAAGGGGGAGATTGTTAACTTATATAGCTATAGATATTGATTTTGATGATAACAAACCACATGTATTGATTAAACAAAGATTTATGAAATTTGTTTTTATAATAAGAAAATGAGGCTATGAAATCAAAGTGTTTTGTATTAAAATGAATGTGTTTTAAAACCTTTGATTTTGTTTTTGAATTTCGGATTTGAACATATTTGAAACTATTTAAATGTTTTAGGTCATACTATAATTTATGAATATTTTGGACTAAAGTGAAATGTTTTGAGAACTTTGAAAATATGGGTATTATGTTGAAAAAGACCTTTGTGTGAAACAATAAAATCTTTGAAGTCATATCATAATTTCAGAAAGTTTTGAGATTAACAAAGCATTATTTGAAAATTCTAAAATTGGACCTATTTGTAAATTTTCATAACGTTCTGGGCCATCATATAGTTTTTAAACGTTTTGGGGTCAAACTGTAAATTTGGAAAATAATTTCACTGTAGCAATCATTGTAGCAAACGGCTAACCGATAACTTCCAGAAAGCATGTTCTGCAAAGTTTTGTTAAAATGATGATTCTGGACCATAACGGTGAACCGTTTACGGAAAACGGTTAACCGTTTATTTTAACCTTGAACCGTTAATTAAAGAACTGTTAAACCAAATTAAATGATGATTCTGGAACATAACGGCGAACCGTTTACGAAAAACGGTTAACCGTTTATTTTAATCTTGAACCGTTTAGTAAGAACGGTTAAGCCCAATTTGTTTTGCAGGTCTCTGGAAGTTAACGGCAAAAGGGTAACATAAACGGTAAACCGTTTATTTGAAATTTGGCTCAACGGTAACTTTTGACCAGCGAAACGGTTTACCGTTAATAAGTTAACCTTTAACCATTTTCGGGCTGACAAGTGCATAACGGCTAGTTTTTGAGCTCAAACTATAAATACTCAAATCCAACTCATTTTCAAGATCTCCAACAAGCAAAAAGAAAAAGCACACAAGATATCTTGAGCCTTCAACTTGCAAAACACAAAAGATTAAATCATTTCTTGTTCTTCATCTTTGAATATCTACTCATTGAGTGAGTTTTATTGTAACTCTCATTTATTCATCTCAATTCTAAGAGTTTGAGTGTGTGAGACACTTGAGTGAAGAGATTGGGAGATAATCTCATTGTTGTAAAGGTTCATTGACACCTTGAAGTCAATTGTAATTGGTTGAAGCCTTGGAAAGGCTTGGATAATGAAATCCTCAAGCCCGGTGTGCTTGGAGGCGTGGACGTAGGCGGGGATTGCCGAACCACGTAAAAATCCTTGAGTTTGTTTTCTCTTCCCTTGCTCATTTATTATTATGCTTTCATTGAATTTATTGTTTTCGAATTTATTAAGGCATTAGATTGGATTGTTGTGCGAATTGTATTGCATAATTTTTAAAATCTCAATTCACCCCCCCCCTCTTGGGTTGCCTAGGTAGAATTTCAAAGATTGCGCTTTGTGGCAAGTTTTGATTGGATAGAACACATCATCAGGGTTGTCATTCCGTGTATATGCACGTACTGTACGCACATTTTTCGATCCACTAACATGCTGCCACATCACCGGTCAACTCCATATAAATATTTTGGTTCAATTAGATCGTGACACATCATCGGTCAATGCCAAATCATTAGTCAATGCCACCTCATTCGTCCAATCAAATGCTACCACGTCGTCGATCAATGACATCTCATCGGTCAATGTCACGTCACCGTACCGTATATATAAACAGTATCGTGAACAATACCGTACATGTGAATAATGTCGTTTATCCTTTTATGCTTCTCCTAAAGTTTTCGACTGTCCTGAGTTCAAAAGTGTCGTCTGTTTTGCTATCTGATCTCTCGTTCATTGTGAAATGATCATGATACCCCCTAAAATACATAAAATATTTAATTATAATAAAACACATACAATTAAATCACAAGGGACTTAAATACATAAAAGTATGGATGTTAATGAGACTTAGAGTGTAAAATGACGATTTTCTCCTCTATAAATATACACTTTCTAGCACTCAAAACACCCCCCAACCAGCTTGTTGCTAGTCCCTAGCAAATTAAGCGAAAAGAAAATTCAAACCCAAAATCTTTTTTTAAAACAGTTGTGTTTATTCAATCAGACTAATGATAGTGATCAAATAAAAGTATAGGCACTATCTCCAGCCTAAAGAAACATTACCCCCACATCAACCATCCACATGCATCAGTCCAACAGACTTTGTCACCGTTATAGTAATCAAGGCACTTTCAAGAATGACATGTCAAACCCCAAAATCTCACCGGTAGTAGTGACACTCTCACAAAGAAATTAAACCCAATAAAAATATTTACTCCAATGAATGGTAAATTGAGAGAAAATGATAAAGAAGTAATATCATGTTGTGTAAATTTTATTGAACTCGCAAGTGCATGAATCTATTGTAGTATAGATTAATGGTAACGAGTGTCGATCCCACGAGGAGGTGGATTTTAATTGTGTGTAGAATTAATTTTGTATGAGGGTGGTTGGATTTGCGGTGAAAATGATTTGGATTATCCTAAAATTTGAATTAAGATGGCAAGAATAAATTGAAGTGAAATCTATTAAATTGACGTACTTGAGTAACTGGATCCGTATCAACATGCATCATGCGCTAAATATTCCTTATTAATACCAATTAAATCATGAGGGGGGAATCCACGCCTCATGAACCACACTCTAATCAATATGGTGCTAAGGGCTAATCGTGTCAAATAATAACAACCTTGTACTAGAGAGCCGGTAAAACCAAGGCGGTATCTAGACAAGATTATTATTATTTGTTGACGAGAAGTCAAAACATCCACAAAAACTAGAGGGGAAGAGAAAATAAATTTATCAAATAAATCCCATAAGAATTTTAGACCAACAGGATCATAACACCTCATCAGTCAATGCCACATCATCGGTCAATGCCACGTCATCAATCCGTCTATGTGAACAGTGTCGTGAACAGTAACATAGACAATACCGTACATGTGAATAGTACCGTACATGTGAACAATGCCATTTTTCTTTTTATGCTCCTCTTAAGGTTTTCGACCGTCCTGAGTTTAAAAGTGATGTCTGTTTTGCCGTTTAATCTCTCGTTTATTGTGAAATGACTATGATGCCCCTAAAATACACAAAATATTTAATTAAAATAAAATACACATAATTAAATTATAAGAACCTTAAATACATAAAAGTAAGGGTTGTTGGTAAGACTTGAAATGTAAAATGACGATTTTCTCCTTTATAAATATACATTTTCTAACACTCAACATATCACACACTCTCACCAAGATGAAAGGAATATGTCCACAGCTTAGAAATAACACGATCTTAAGTCAAACGAAATGCTAGTCAAACCAATATATTTATTTATTTATTTATTTTTAAGCATCACTACATCTTTTTATCTCATATAACTAACTTCTACTTAAGACTATAAATCCCTAAAATCAAGGACTTTTATTAGGACGAAACAAAGAAGGGGAAATAGGGAAAACAAAATATATGCTAGGGACATGGCTAACAAAAGAGGAAAAATAGGGAAAACAAAATATATATTCGAGACAAAATAAAGATCTTTTGGAAATTACAAGGTGCATTTCGCTTATTTATTATTATTATATCCTTTTTTCTTTTCTCTTTTTTTTCTTTTTTTGGACTAATTTTTTTTTGTATAACACAACTTTACTAAACAAAATAATTATTTACATTTTTCTCAAATATAAATAGGTGATGGAACTTGTAAGACATCGGGTAATACTCCAAATCGGAGTGGGTCAAGATGATAAGTATATATATATATATATATATATATATATATATATATAAGGCTCAAAAGGGTTTAACTATGGATATTTCACAAAAGGAATGGCTAAAAAGGCTCAAACAAGTCAAAGATAGCCTTTTCCATGGCTCTAAATAATCTTCTATATTTATGAGTTAAAGAGACCTTCAGATGTAGCAATACAAATAATAACGTTAGCCATGGTTAGTCTCTACAACGAAAAAAAAAACTTCACCAAGATTGAGACATTCCACAATTATCAACTATTCCCTTCCCCCAACCAAAACGAAATACTGTTCTCAATATTTGGAAGGAAAGAAGTAGAGTTTAGAAGACATCACCTAGGTGTTACACATATAGAAGAAAATTGCACTTCTTACTGCGGCTACTGTTACCATCATTATTTGGACACTTCAACACAAAGGACCTGAGATTTGGCTAGAGTCTATAAGCTTATAACAGATCAAGTAGCTCATTAGCAGTATGAGCATAAAAAAAAACATTTTTCGTTGTGGAATGAATGAAATAGTTTTTTATTGCATGGTTAAGAAATGCGATAAAATCATCATAAAAATTATTGACATTTAACAAACTGATGGGCTTCTGATGAATATTCAGATGGGCCCAAGATGCTAATGTGATGAGTGCCTATAAAGTTGCAAGATCTCCTGGTAGGAAAATAAAAGCATCAGCATGATTTAGCATTTCAGTTATTCTCTCTTGAGCACCTGAGACCACTAATTCTTCTCCAGTTAGTGAGTCACACAAACAACCCAAAAGTTTTAGGACTCTTGGGATGATGCTTAACACTTGGCTCCCTCTGATATAAGCAACTTCTAAGATCAGTTTTGATAACCCTCGGTCACCGCTTCCATATACCAAGTGTAATTTTCTTACTGCTATTCTTCGACCAAGATCTATGGTTGCCTCGACGAACTCTTTATATTTGCCATAGTTAAACTCATAGAGCACACAAATGTTTTTGAATTGTTAATTGGGAAAAGCTATCATTAGGATACTTCTAAAAAATAATTTGTGAGTGCTTCAAAAAATCATATTTAAGGATCTCGGTGACAATGGTTCACAGTTGTGTATGAGGTAGCATGTTAATGTCAATTAACGTGTAAATCACGTGGCTCGAAAGTAAAAAAGGAAATAGTAAAAATAAAAAGGAAACAATGATAAAATAAAATTATTAAAGACAAGAATGCAAATGATAAAATAATAGTGAAATAAAATGATATTTACATGTAGTTGTGAATGTGGCTCACATCTTCCTCTGGTTTTACGTCCAGAAACGACTTAAACACCCTCTATAGGTCGAGAATAAACTTCCCATCCAGTTTTCTTATAAACTGACAAACAGGGTCGTTTATAATCAGATTCCTAAGACTAAATCGTGCACGATCTTTTTGGAACAATGGTCATAACTGGATAATTGCTCTTTATACGTATTCACTGGGATGCGTTTCAAGAGATAAAATGATATCATCCAATGACTCCTTATTCAAGTCATCCCTAATGAATTGAATCTTGTCTTCTCTATTATCAGACAAAATTTCTAAAGAACATGGATTTTTATTTCATTATGGCACACTTATGACAAGCAACAAAAAGTTTTCAAGCTCTTTATTTTCTTGAGTAATTTCTTTTACCACAACCAAGCATGTATGCAATAAATTTGGGAGGCAACTCACCTGCCAATCGTAATTTGGCCTCGATTAACCAAAGGATGTCAGCAGGGATGTTATTCCTCATAAGCAATCGCAAGCGTTCGAACCGAGCTTTATAAATTGTAAGGAGGGCATTCTAAGGAAGTGAAGGATATCGATTGTGAAGTTTAGCTAAAATCGCGTTTTTGTCCATACTTTCGCCTTAGAATATCAGTTATTATGGGAAACTAAAGTAACCGGCTTTGATTGTCACAGAGTACCATTATCTACCACTTAACCAGGGTAACAAACTAAAGCATACAAAGAAAAGTAATTTCACAATCGTCCTCTTATTGAATTTACCTCAACTCCAATTGGACATCATAGATACCTCTCTTAGTTTCTCTGAGTTGTCTCTTCAAGCCTCAACATGGGATACTAACTCTGGTGGTTGTAGATCTCAAATATAATGTGTTTTACAAAATCATATCTGGCCTCTGAGATGAGATTTTACACGTTAAAGTCGTCTAATAAAGTCCAAGAGGATCTACCTAATTGAGGCACTAATGATTAACAGTGATAAAAAAAAAACTTAATGGTTAAAAAAACACACTTATGCAAAATTAATTTCAATCAGCAAAAGAATAGTAAAGAGAAAGAAAAGAAAAATTAAATCACCGAAAAGAAAGAAAAAAAAAATCTTAGTTCAAATTTGGTTGGTCACTCGAATTTATTTCGATGTCCTCTCAATGTGGTTGGTACTCTAGATATGTCTTTAATCTTTGACCATTAACTTTAAAAGTAACACCATTCTTTGAATCCTTAATTTTAATTGCTCTATGTGGAAAAATAGTGTGAACAATAAAGGGGTCAGACTATCAAAAGCGTAACTTATCTAGGAATAGGTGCAAGCGAGAGTTGAATAAAAGCACTTTTTGACCTAGGGTAAAAGATTTTTTCATAATTTGCTTGTCATGAAAGACTTTCATTCGCTGCTTGTAAATCTTGGCATTTTTATATGTATCATTGCTAATTTCTTCAAGTTTTGCCAGTTGTAATCTTCTTTCTGAGTTAGCTTGCTGCATGTCAAAGTTGAATTTCTTGATGGCCCAGTACGCACGATGCTTGAGTTTCACAAGTAGGTGGCAAGCTTTTCCATACACTAGTCTGTAGGGTGACATCCCAATCGGGGTCTTGAAAGTCGTTCTATATGCCCATAATGCATCATCGAGTCTTAATGACCAATCTTTTATGTTGGGTTGCACCGTTTTTTTCTAATATGTGCTTTATTTCTCGATTGGTGATCTCAACTTGGTCACTGATTTGCGGATGATATAGGTCACCACTTTGTGAGTGATGGAATACTTTATGAAAATAACTTTAAATGATTTGTTACAAAAGTTGGCACCACCATCATTGATTATTGCTTGAGGGAATCAAAAGCGTGAAACAATATTGCTTTTCAAAAATCCTATCACCACCTTCTGATCATTAGTTCTACATGGAATTGCTTCTATCTATTTCGATACGTAGTCAACAGCAACCAATATGTATTAAGGGCCAAATGAAGGGGGAAAATTTCTCATGAAGTCGATACCCATACATAAAAAAGATAAACCACTAAAATTGGGTTTAGTGGCATTATATTTCTTTATGTAACGCTCTCCATTCATTGACACCTATTACATGAAGAGCAGAAAGTGTAAGCATATCGAAATACAATTGGCCGATGGAAACCACATTGTAAAATTTTAATAGTTGTTTTCTTAGCGCTGAAATGGCCTCCACAAGCTTGTTCATGGCAGAATGAAATGATATTTTGAAATTCACTTTCTGGAACATATCGTCTGACAATTTGATCTGCACAATACTTGAACATATAAGAGTCATCCTAAAAGAAATTCTTTGTTTCCACAAAAAAATTGGCTTTGTCCTACTTGGTCTAATGCTTTAGAAGTTGACCTATAATAAGATAGTTAACGATATCAGCATACCATGGTAATACTTTCACACTCATCAAATGTTCATTTAGAAATGATTCATTCAATAGTAATGGTTCTGTAATTGTGTCAAAATTGAGACGAGAGAGATGGTCTGCCACAACATTTTCTTTGTCTTTCTTATCTTTGAATTCAACGTCAAATTCTTGCAAAAGTAACACCCCACGAATTAGTCTAACTTTTGCATCTTTCTTTGTGAGAAGATATTTAAGAGCAACATGATCTATGAACATGATTATTTTACAACCAATAAGATAAGATTGAAATTTCTCTAATGCAAACATTACTACTAGCATTTCTTTTTTAGTTGTTGAGTAGTTCAATTGTACATCATTCAATATCATACTAGCATAGTAAATGACATGGGGAATTCAATTAACTCTTTATCCTAATACTGCTCTTATTGCATAATCAAATGCATCACACATGAGCTCAAATAGTAAGTTCCAGTTTGGGGGCTGAATGATGGGTGATGATGTCAACAATTGTTTTAGTTTTTCAAATGCTACAAGACATGAATCATCAAAGACAAAATGTACATCTTTAGCAAGTAAATTGCATAAGGGTCTAGAAATTTTGCTAAAGTCTTTAATGAAACGTCTATAAAAACCAGCATACCTAAGGAAAAATCTTATTTCTCTGATTGTTTTAGGTGGAACAAGATTGAAAATGAGATCCATCTTGGCTTTATCAACCTCAATACCTTTGCATGAAATGATGCGACCAAGAACAATACATTGTTTTACCATAAAATGATACTTCTCCCAATTTAAGACCAAATTCTTCTCTATACATCTCTTTAGAACTAGTGCTAGATGATGTAAACATTGATCGAATGAATCACCAAAGACAGAAAAATCATCCATAAAGACTTCAAGGAATCATTCAACCATAAAAGAAAAAATGCTTAACATGCATCGTTAAAATGTAGCAAGTGCATTACATAATCTAAATGACATTTTCCTATACACAAAATTGCCAAAAAGGCAAGTGAAAGTGGTCTTCTCTTGATATTTTGGTGCTATGAGAATCTAATTATATCCTAAGTAGCTATCTAGAAAGCAATAAAATTCATGACCTGCTAATCTAACAAGCATTTGATCGATAAATGGTAAAAGAAAATAGTATTTACGTGTGATAGAATTCAACTTTCTATAATCAATGCATACACATCACCATGTAGTCACTCTAGTGGGTATCAATTCATTATCAACATATGTAACTACTGAGACTCCTAACTTTTTGGGGACAACTTGCACATGATTGACCCATGAACTATCAGAAATAGGGTAAATGATACATGCATCTAATAGTTTAAGGACTTCAATTCTAACAATTTCTTTCATATTAGGGTTCAACCGACATTGCATTTCAAATTGCACCAAAAATTACCAAAAAAACAATTCGGATCAAAGTTCGGTCAACAGTCACAAAGTTGACAATTGATCGATTAACCATTGACCGGTTCAAGGTTGAACTGGTTCGAGGTTGAACCAAACTGGATTTGAACCATCCCCAAATCAAACAAACCAAAAACGCGAACCTTAATTTTTTTTCCTCTTTTCTTTCTTTTCTTTAAGCAGCGGTCATAGCCCTACGACTTGCTTGGTGGAGCAACCATCTTAGCCAACAGACGGCCACTGTCCTTTTTTGTGCTTGGCTTCTAGATGGTCGTTGTTTCAACTTGATCAGTCACGGCTTGCTTGATGGCACGACCGTTCCCCAAACACCGGTGGTGGTTGGACTACCGTTGGCTTGAATCCTTTAAAAAGAAAAAATGAATTTGTTTCTTTAGGTGGAGGAAGATTGGAAATGAGATCCATGTTGGCTTTATCAACCTCAAGACATTTGCTTAAAATGATGTGACCAAGAACAATACCTTATTTTACCATAAAATGACACTTCTCTCAATTTAAGACCAAATTCTTCTCTATACATCTCTGCAGAACTAGTGTTAAATGATGTAAACATGAAAGAAATTGTTTGCTGCTGCCTTTTCTTGAACAAACAATGGTTATTCTCATGCATGGTGGTGGGTCACCCAGTGTGTGAACAAACAATGGCTATTCTCATTGTTTGCTCTACTCATGACCACTTTGCCTTTTTTTTTCCTTTTTCTATAATCAAAGTAGCAAAACGACGTCGTTTTTGGGGCTGCACTGGTGAAATGACCAATTTGCCCCTATGATGTCAGTAATGTTATAACAGTCTCCAAACAGAAGTAGACAAGTGCAAAGAAATGTAACTTGAGGTGGAATTCAGCCAAAAAAGAATTGTGTATTTTTGAAAAAAGCCGAAAAAATAGGTGGTCGGTAGATAATTGCCCAATTATTTATTATATTTCGCTAGGGTCATTGAAATAAATTTTTCTTCCGCTTTGTGTTTTTGCAATTGTTTTGTTAATTTTTTACACCATACAGCCGGCGGCTAACATAAGTATTTAGTATGTCAACTTAATACAAAGTGAAAGTTAGTGGACCTTTGCAGTTAACAGGTCATCAAATACTAGTATACCACAATGAGTTTTTGTTTTTAAAATAAAAATTCCACCGACCACCTATTTTTTTTAGCTTTTTAAAAAATACACAAATTTTTTTTTTTGAATCCATCTGAAGTTACATTTCTTTGCACTTGTCCACTTTCTTTTGGAGACCATTAAGAAAACTAACGGAATTTTGTGTAAATGACTTTTTTACCCTCAAATGTAAAAGATAAATTATCTACCGACCACCTATTTTTTCGTTTTTTTTAAAATACACAATTCTTAATTTTTTTTCTGAACTCCACTTGAAATTATATTATTTTGTACCTTTCCACTATTGTGTCGTTGTGAAATGATAATTTTACCCTTATGATGTTAACAAAGTTCTAACGGTGTTATGACGAGAATGAACTAATGAAAAATTTGTTAATTTCAGGTGGAGTGATGTAAAAAAAAATTGTGTATTTATAAAAAAGTGTGAAAAAATTTGTGGACGGTGGATAATTTAAAAAAAAAGGAACAAAAAGAAAAATTCAGTTGCATCCAAATTTAGAGTACATGCAAGAATTATTTAAGTAATATATAAAAAAGTAAATTACAATTTTCTTAAGCTAATTACAGAGGCGTTACATTAGGTTCAAGAACCAAATAATTGGGCCTGACATAAAAAAATCGAGAAGTGAAATGAAATTACGCGGCCATGGGTTTTGGATTTTGGTAGTGTCATGCAGCAGCAGCAGCGGTTAAAGCAAATGGAATAATGTTGTTGTGCAGCAGCTGCAACGGTAACCTTCTGAGTTCAATTGTTTCTCCAAAATTAAGACAACGCCTAATCAGAGTCTCTGAGTCTCAACTTCATCATCATCAGCAGCATAAAATCAAAATGGAAAGAAAAGAGAGCGGTAATGATAGTGATGCTTTCGGTTTCAAATTCCTCACCAAAACCCCATACGCTTCTCCTTCTTGGGCTTCTCATCTCACCCCCATCCCTTCTCACGTCATCTCTCTCGGCCACGTAGGTTTCAATTGCAACTACATTTTGTGTATCATATAATTTTTCTTTCGTTCTCTTTTCTTTTCTTTTCTTTTTTAATTAATCAAAGTAAATTTGCTTTCAGTTTCCAACTCCAATTCACAAATGGAACCTCCCTAATTTGCCCCATAACACTGAGGTCTGGCTCAAGGTAATTTCCACTTCCAATCTTAGTTTATGTTTGCAGTTGTGGTGTTGTTTCTGTGCCAGCCAGTTTAGTTTAGTTTGTAAAATCTCTTCTGGGTTCAAACCCTGATCACCCATGTGAGGGAGAAGATTTAATTTCCTGTTGTAAATAAATAAATAAAGCATTAGGGTGTTGTTGCTTTTAATCCAGAACTGTTGTGGAATGTAACCATTGGCCGTAAAGTATAAGCCAGCGGGTGGGTTTTTTTTTTTTAATAAAATCTTTTAACTACTTCACGGAGTTTTTTATTAATATTAGAGGAATTTTAGTGGAGTTTCGGATGACTTCTGGAACCTGTGGGGTGTTTGAAAGAATTTGCTACGTGCTGTTATTGCAGCGTGATGACCTTTCTGGCATGCAATTGAGTGGAAACAAGGTAAGGAAATTAGAGTTTTTGATGGCAGATGCAGTGGCTCAAGGTGCTGATTGCATCATCACCATTGGAGGCATCCAAAGCAATCATTGTCGTGCTGCTGCCGTTGCTGCCAAGTATCTCAATCTTGATTGTTATCTTATTCTTCGTACCTCTAAGGTTAAGCCTCTTTCTTTCTTTCTTTTAGAAATTTCATGTCATGCTTTTTTTTTCATCCTTTTTTATGCTACAATGTCTATTGATGTAATGTCATTGTTGCAGGTTCTGGTGGACCAAGATCCTGGTTTGACTGGCAATCTACTAGTTGAACGTTTAGTTGGAGCTCATATTGAACTTATCTCTAAAGAAGAGTATTCAAAAATTGGGAGTGTGGTTTGTCTACTGCTTTTTCTTCTCTTTTCTTTTCTTTTCTTTTCTTTTTAACAGATTGTAAAGAATCTATCCTTACTGCCTAAGGAAAATGAGAGAAAGATAAAAAAATAGAACCCCAATCATTGATGAATTTGATATCCTATTTTGATAATCTAATATACCCAACATATACATAAGTTCACAAATTTTTAAAAATTTTGAATTTTGAATCATTTCCTTAAGCATTACTCCTTTATGTGGAAAATTGTGATTATTTGAAGAGTTCATTGCAGATATTTCATATAACTCAAGTATGATATGGCCAATGGATGTGCATTTGACAATTCTAGTGCTTAGAAAGTAAGAAGAATAAACGCTTTTATTTCTCTAAGTTGCCTAGTAGGCATGAGATCTTCTTGTATTTCCTTATTTAGCATTTTTCAAGGAAGGGCACTTTCCTCTGTTAAATGCAAACACAATCTCCAATAACACAAGAGCAAGAGCTCATAACAGCACTTAATATTTTGATCTCCCCACAAAAGTTGTCCCATAAACTTGGTATTTCTGAGCAGTGAAGGAAGGGATGGTCAGCTGTCTCATCATTTTCTCTGCACATAATGCACCAAGAACAAGAGTCATATTTGGATGTTTCCTCGATTGGCTTACTGCTATACTGATTCTCCCTTGAGCTGGAGGCCCATAAAGAAACTTGGATTTTGTTGGAGTTAATCATTTGGAACTTCGGATAACTTCCTGAACTTCTATTTTCTTTGACCTTTCTACATGTAGCTGAAAATTCAATTGTATACATGTGCTGAAGCCTTTGTCTACTTTTGTGCATTTGTAATCTTTGATTTCATAAATAAGCTACATGGATGAATTGGGAACTTCTTTGGATTATGAGTGGCTAAAGCTAACCATTTTGCATTCTTTTTTAATACATTCAATTGTAGTTGGCCATGCCAACTACATGGATCAATTGTTAACTTGATAATGTTTTTGCCATTGTTATGTTCTTGCTTCCGTGCTTCGACATTTTTGTGGATTTTGAGGGCTGAACTGGTTTCATGTTTTTTTTTTTTTTTCAATTGGTTGAATAAAGGATTATTGATTGACTGAATTGAGATTTCTCCAATTATGTGAGTTGAGTATGCTCAAGAGATTACTTAATTGGTAAATTTTGATTGCCTTGTTACTTCTGATGTCAGACTCTTACTAACATTTTAAAAGAAAAGTTGCTAAAGGAAGGGAGAAGACCATATGTTATTCCTGTTGGTGGATCAAACTCAATAGGGACATGGTGAGATTGATCACTATCATCTATACTCTTTATTTTGAGCATTATATTATTGCATTTAAATTCTTTGCTGCTTGCAAGTTCTCAGTAAGTTGATATATATTTGTTGAAAGTCTATATGTCTGTTGTATCATTTATTCATACTAGCTGATAACAATTTAGGAGCACGTTAGGTGCTATAATTGTTCTACCCATTAACAGTGGCTTCTATATTGTTAAATAATTGGTTTCATGTATTCTATGGTTCTCAATTTGGTTGTGCTGGCTGAGTTGTTATTCTATCTAAATATTGTCTAGATGTGTGTGTGTTTTTGGAGAGAAGACAGTGAGATTTTGTTGGTCGGCTGTCACTTGTGGATGGGATGATAAAGAGTTCCGATGTTAGAATGCAGTTCTTGGTTGGGTGAAGAGTGATCTGAGCTTTATGACAAACGATTGAAGAAACAATAGCTCTTTACTTTGGGAAGTCCTCTTTTGCCCCATGTTTCCTTTCTTTCTTTTATTTATTTTTTTTTTTTTTTTTTTTTTTGCGTTTAGAAAATCAAACAATTAAGGCTTACCAGATGAGAATCAGTATGTTGAAGCTTATTCATTTAGTCAGTACAGGATGCAATGGGAGTAGAGGAGATAGTTTATTTTTGTTAAATATAATGATTAGTTTATTTTTGTTAAATATAATGTTTGCCATCATGTTGTTCTATTTTTGTTAAATATAGTGATTCCCATCACATTATGCTTCTCTGTCTAGTACATATTTCCAAAGAAGACTCTTCTGTAAACAATATCTTGTTCCTTCTTGATCTTTCTTTAGTATATTAGCTACGTCTATCTCCATTTTGAATGGATTTTTCATGGGGAAACAAATTGAACAGGAGGATTTTATTTAGTAGGTGAATAATTCTTGTGACATGGAACATCATACGTTTGTTTCTTCCACTATTGTTAATTTGCTACTGTGGCTTGGTCTTCCATTTGTTTAATTTGTAGTGGTAGCATTTCAGCAGACACTGGCATAGACGCTTTGGTGTCTATTTTGAGGGTCTATAATTATTTTTATTCTTTTCTTCGGTTGGTTGGTTAGAGCTTGACATTTTCTCTGTTTTGCATAATTTGGAGAGCATTTTTAAGTTTATTTGATCATGTCTTTAGTGACTACCAAAGTAGTGGAATCAGTGGAATCCCTTTCGGATGGGATTGCAAATCTTCTAGTTGTAGAATTTACAGCTAGGTTCTTGGTTAAGGCTTTGGTTGTCTTAATCCTTGCAGAGGTTGGCCTTTAAGTTGCTTTTGCTTTTATTTGACCTCGTTCAAGGACTTACCTGAGCATTCAACTCGAATGGGGTGATAGATAAGTTAGAAATAGTTGTCTCCCCTTAAGCACTCGGACAAGTAGTAAAATTTTCAATGTTTTTTGTTCTCTTTTTGCAGAATTCTCTTTGGATTTCTTATTGAAAGGTTATTATGAATTCATGATGGTTGTCTTTTTGAGATAATAAGTTTCTTGACTTCTTTTTAGGGGTTATATTGAAGCCATTAAGGAGATTGAGCAGCAACTTCAGACTGGGACTGGTGGAGTGAAATTTGATGATATTGTTGTAGCTTGTGGCAGGTTCTGCTCTGCTTATCTGTTGACTTAATAGATTAAAAAAAAAATGAGTGCCAAAATTTGAAAATTTCCTGTTGCATGGTCGCTACCATGATTCGTGAATATGCTTTCTTCATATAATTATCCCTTGCATGGCATCACCCAGGCAACATCTGCCCTTGTTCGTCCTGATTACATTATTTATTCGTACAGTCGTTGCTTAGTATATGTTTACTATATGTTCATATATACATTTTGGAAAGTTCCATGTGCACTGGATCTCTAGAAATTGAATGACAAGGTCCTGATTTATACATTTGGTATTTTGTGTATACATTTAATGTTTACAAATTGAATGCGGAATCCTGTTTGGTTCCATACTGCCAATGGATCTGATATCTCTTTTGATTGATTGACAGTGGAGGAACAATTGCTGGTTTGTCATTGGGGTCATGGCTTGGAACATTGAAAGCAAAAGTATGTTTTCATTTCTATAAAGCTGTGGGTTACATACATCTTGAACAATTTGGTATGGCCTTTCTCCTCTTTGCCACCCTGTTATTTTGTTTGTCACATATCCATTGTAGTTTAAGTACAGGCGTAAAACAAAAGAAAATAATAATAATAACAATAATAATAATATCCCACAAGTCATATATGAGCTCCATGAAGTGGTCTTTTGGTGTTTTATACCTTGATCTGAATGAACTACAGGGGTTTGTTAGGCCAATAAAATTTATGTTACACAAATATAAAGAGGCAGGGACAATTTAGTAATTTTAGGGGCAGGGGCAGTTTAATAATTTTATTTATTCGTTAAGTAGGGCTCAGGTATAAATAAGAGATTAAGGAGTCATTTAGGGTTTATGTTGAGTTTTGTCTAGTGTTAGGAATAATTAGGAGTTTTGGGAAAGATTGACCTACAGCCCTAATTTAGCCCTAAGTCCTATCAAAGTGATATCGGAGCAAGAATGGCAGCGAAGAAGGTGGATGCTCTTGAAGAGAAATCGGAAGCATGGGTTGGATCGCTCAAGTCCACCATTGACGAGCGATTTAACACCGTTCAACAACAATTTTCATCCCTTGAAGTCATGTTGCTAAAGCTGACGGAACTCCACCTTAACCCACCACTGGCAACATCAACAGGCCACGATGGTGTGGTGGGAGAAGGATTCGATGGTACGGAACCCGTGGTTGGCGGCGACGCAGAGGGTGGAGAGCCGAAAACCACCAATCTAGCACAGCTAGGGGTGATGGGTCACGGCAGATTTGGAGGCGGGGTGGTCGGCCCAGGGGACTCATGGCCTCGCGGAGCCTTTCCCGGTGTTGGGCAAGGCAGAGGAAGCTGGGTCACGTCTGGTGGTTGGTGGATTTGAGGGTTACGCAGCTGGAGGAGGCGGCTTAAGGTTAGGAATCGGCGTTTTGGCATCAGAATGGGGCGCGTAGGAGTCGGGGATGGTTGGGCTTGGCAACTCGGTGGTGCTTGGGGGTGATGCACGGCCTGCGCAGTCCAAATTTTGGGCTGGGTAGGGCCGTTTTGGGACTGGGCAGGTCGGGCAGGGCTGTTTTGGGCCGGGGCAGGCTGGATTTGGGCTCGGGCAGGGCGGTTTTGGGTTTGGACAGGTAGGATTTGGGGGCCGATGACCGGGAGGAGGGGTTTTTGGCGAGAGAGGGAGTGGTTATGACCGGAATGTAAGGGATTTCAGCCCAATATAGGGCGGTAAGGAGAATTTTGGGCTGGGTCTTTGGGATATGCGAAAATTGGAGTAGATTCGGGAGGTTGGAGACCTCCAATGGTGCGAAATTGGGGGGGGGGGGGGTAAGGAAACTGAAAATGCCTATTTTCGAAGGCGATGATGCCTATGGATGGGTGTATAGGGTAGAGCGCTATTTCGCCTTCAATGGACTCTCAGAAAGGGAAAAACTGATGGCAGCGGCATTATCTTTGGAGGGAAAGGCCCTTGCGTGGTTTCAATGGCGAGAACAATGACAACCATTGAGGTTGTGGGGTGAATTTAAGGACCGGCTATTGGAGAGGTTTCGGCCCACTCAAGAGGGAGATTTGCATGAACAATTTTTTGCTCTAACCCAGTAGAGAACAGTCATGAAGTATAGGGAGAAGTTTGACTTACTATCAAGGCGTCTAGGGGGAGGGGAGTAATGTTAGGCCAATAAAATTTATGTTATGCGCAAATATAAAGGGGCAAGGACAATTTAGTAATTTTAAGGGTAGGGGCAGTTTAGTAATTTTATTTATTCGTTAATTAGCTCAGGTATAAATAAGAGATTAAGTAGTCATTTAGGGTTTATGTTAAGTTTTGTCTAGTGTTAGGAATAATTAAGAGTTTTAGGAGAGATTGACTTACCTCTCGAATTGTAGGTCAAATTGTTCTTTCTTTTGATTCAATCAATAAAAATCAGCTCTAATTTAGCCTAAGTCCTATCAGGGTCCAATATGTCATAAATGAAGCAACAGAGTGGCAAAGTAGAAACAGGCCAAACTGCAGAAGAGTAAACTGTATTTAGCCTAGATTCATACTTGATCTTAATATGCCAATTAAATTTTAGTATGTTCTTTTTTTTCATACAGGTTCATGCTTTTTCTGTTTGTGATGACCCCGATTACTTCTACGACTATACCCAAGGCCTACTTGATGGGCTCAATGCAGGAGTTGACTCGCGTGATATTGTTAACATTCAAAATGTGAGTGTATACATGACTTTTAAAAATATTTTGATGAATATTTTGATGAATGGAAAACAACGCACGCCGCCCACCACAACCCAGTGAGTGGGATTTGAACTCCAGGCCTCTTGGACCATCCAAGAGATTTCAACAGTTGAACCAGCTAACTGGCTTATTCTTCTTTTGGGGCTTTTTACTCTCCTCATAAAGTTCTTGTTTTGTCAATTCAAAGGTAGTAGCCAAATTTCATTTTTCAAAATTATATTCTATAAGAATAAAACTTAAAGGAGTACTTCAAACTGTGGTCATCCGTATTCACAAGACTTGTTCAAAGATTTAACATACTCAGCTTGTAACTAGGAAAAACTCCAAAAACTCCATGTGTTGTCAGTTCTCACCTTCCCCTTCTCTCATATTTTTAAGCATAAATTTGCCACCAGTGGTTAAATCTTTCACATCCTCGTCCACTTAGCCACCATTTTATTCCTTTACTTCCTCTGCTTCTCCAAAGATGACAATGATGGCTTTGCTCTTCACTTCTTTGTTAGATGCCAAAATAACTACCTGAAATTTCAGATACAGTATAATTTTATTGAGTATGACTCCAAATTTGGTTATTTAGATGCTAGTAGAGAAGGAAAATCGTGAACCAAATGGTTTTTTGACTTAGCATGTGAGAATGGCATGATTTTATTCATTTCCCTTTTACACATTTGTTAGCTAGAACTGATTCAATGAAACTAATGGATACTGGAAACTTCTGTTGGTGAGTGGTGACTAGACTGCTATCTTCACCGTTGGTTGGAGTAGTGGACTGGAAATAAAATACAATCATATTGGTCTTGGTTATGATGTCAATTCATATTACCGAACTTAAATCAATTAAATATTAATTAAAAATGAAAGAAACACACACACACTCAGAGGTTATAATGGTTTGTGTCATGCAAGTCAATAAATGGGCAAAGGTTTATCTAATTTGGGTACAATTTCACCGGCAACTTGAGAACATATGTTGCTTAGCATGTAAAATTTTGCCTGTGTAATTGAAACTGAGTTTGGTAGGTCTCCTGCTTTTTAACTTTACACAAAAGGTAGGACAGCTTTTCTTCTTGTGCATATCTAAACAGACAGGGTGTGATATTTTTCCCTTTTAATGGTTCCTCCATTGACAGATTGATTCTTTGAATGTGAAATAACAAGATTTCTTTTTTTCCTCCTGTGTTCTTGTTTTTCTCAGTCTAAAGGTCTAGGCTATGCAATCAACACTTCTGAGGAGCTTAATTTTGTTAAAGATATTGCTGCAGCAACTGGTGTAGTTCTTGATCCAGTTTACAGGTACGACAATTAATTATACTGCATATATAATTTTTTATAAAATGGGGGCTCCAACTTGATTTGGGGGGAGGGGTTGTTTGCATTTTAATTATTCGTAATCAGCATAATTTATGCATGTGATCAGTGATTAAAAGGATGCTTTCAATTATGAATATCTAAGAGTTTGCATAAACAAAATTGTTGTTTTAAGCTAGGGGTGCTCCGGATCCCTCCCAACACCGTGCATTGCTTTTGATGTCACATCAGCTAATACTCATTTGCAAAATTGTGAACATAATTACTACATAACATCAAACTCTATTTTCATTTTTTATATTCGTTCTTGATTTTACTTGAGCTTCTTACTTTGTTGGCCATCTAGACTTATTTTTGGTGGGTGGGATTGTCTTCCCTTTCAGCGGAAAAGCTGCCTACGGGATGCTGAACGACATGGCTCAGAATCCAAAGAAGTGGGAAGGGAGGAAGGTCCTCTTTGTACACACCGGCGGGCTCCTTGGGTTGTTCGACAAAGTTGACCAAATGGCCCCCCTGGTAAAGAATTGTAGTCGAATGGACGTTCATGAATCTGTTCCGCGGAAAGATGGTACTGGGAAAATGTTCTAGAGCAAAACAAAACGTGATCTCATTAAATTGATACTTGGATAATCGGATTCCAAAAAAACTTGCCCTCGAATCAATAAAAAAAAAAAGGTGAAAATATAGGCTTTTAATATTTATACTTTTGCATAGACAATGGTGTACACGAGCAGTTCCTCATCTGTCATCTCTTCCGCCTTTTTTATTCAAATATGTTTGAGAGGCCGCCTTTGGTTATTGGCAGGGATGGGGTTATCATGTAGAAACCGTTTTATTTTCAAATCGAAGATGGGCCAAACTTCGAAAGTGGTTGTTTCTTAGATATTGTCATTGTAATTGTACATCATATTTTATTATACAGTTTTTTTTTTTTTTTGGTTAATGACTGAAACAGCTCTGGCACTTGGCTTCATCAGATACAAGTGCTCTCATCGATTAATGTCAGGAAAATGGTAAATGTACAAAAATGATGACAATTATACATAAGTGTACATGTAGCATTCCTCTTAATGTGATCGTAACAAATGTAAATTTATGTCCAGACAAAAATATTATATGCATAAACTTGCATATTACAGTCGAAGAATGGTCATATATTCGTAAAAAAAATGTTCATATGCTCAGAAAAAAAAAAAATCTGCCTTCAATTTACATATTTGAGATAGAAACTTTGAATGAACTCTATGAAGTTCAAGCTCATGCCCTCAAAACCACGAGATCCAATGGGGATATATTGTATGTTTGTGGAATAATATTCAAAACAGCATACATGATATACATACATAAACTGGATATAATATTTCTGATGTATTCTAAAATCCAACCGTCCAGTCGTCCACGCCCAACGGCTGAGGTTCTTTTACATCTTTCACATCTTCCTCGAGTGCCAACTAATAACAGACAACTGTTACAAGTGCTGGTGAGCTCTCTATATTTACAATATAATTATACCTGTCCAAATTTGATTCCAAATCGATTTTTCCTTCACACAACAAACTGGATTCCAAAACCAAATTTGCCTGAATCATTTTCACAGGATTCTGCCCCAATCTGATCAAAATGCTTGAACTTGGACCCGATAAAGGTCTGTGGTGATCTCATCCACAAGTCCATTGAGAACAGACCTTTCCACATCCCTTACAACATCATCTTTTTCAATAAATGCAAACATCATCTCATTCCAACTCAAGTCCCACATACAGTTCACATCTGGGTCCTTGTTGTACACATCAAGTTCAAGCATTTTAGGCAAATAATCTTCAATGGCAACTTCAGCATTCCCATTTCTGCCATAGAGTTTCAACTTGCCAATGTCTTTATACAGCTCTTTAACCAATTCATCCAATGACCTTACTTTTCTTGTTGTCATTGAGACCTTTATGAAAGGATGAACGCTTAGCTCTTGCATTCTGCCTTTTCTTTTCATTACCTCGTAGCCACAGTCTAATATGAGCTTGCTGTCTTCATCTTGACAGTCAAGGCCACCGGCATAAAGAATGCCATAAGGCATGTTGAGTTTGAAAAGAGCCTCTGCTGTATGAAGAAATACTTGGCTTTTAACTAGTATGTTCTTGAGATCATTTTCACTTTCAGTCAATGGAGCCGGTGTTTCTGGTTTAGAAACTTTCTGCCACTCAAGCTGTGAAGTGTAAGAGACATCAGTAATGCCTTCGTGGGTTCCTGCAAAAAGAAAAACAAACTTGGTTACTTAGTCGTGAAGGGTCCAAAAGCAAGACATGATTAATAGTTGGGAAAGTGAATTAATTACCACCATCCATTGAATTGGATTCCGCGATGTGGTGCTTGAATTGTTGATCTTTCATAAGTGTAAAGACCGCTTCTGGACACTGCAAATCACACAGAAAAGCTTAAATGAATGAACCTAATATAAAGAGAAGGTTGTAGTTCTTATAATGTAAATAAAAGCTAATAGATTGCAGTATAAGTGGACTTACACTGTCATCTGGAAAGAGAGTTTGTGTCTCTTTTAGGCTTTGGCTTTCATCTTCGGCCGGACTGTACAAATTGGGAACATGTTCAGCTTCTTTCTTCAGTTGTTCAGCCGCTGTTGAAGGTTGGATGCTAGCGACTGATATTTTGGACTTGATGATACTTAATTCTGTTTCTTTGGACTTCCTAGCTTTCAGGTGTCTTGCTTCTTTGGGGCCACTGAGTTTGTCACTCCTCTGTTTCATTTCTTGCAGAATGGAATGCTGATGTTTTGGAGACTTACCGGAGCTCTGCAGATTCCCACCTCTTCTGATCATTACTTCATTGATTTTTCGTGGAAGCTCTACTTTTTGCAGCTTAATACTTTCTGCCTTCCATGTGTCTGGTTCAAGAACAGGTTTCTTTTCTATGGGTGGTGGTGGCTGCATGGCAGCTTTTGGTTTTGCCAATTTGGATTGCAGATCTGTCAGAGATATGTCCTGATTTGGGTTCCTGCTGGCTGAAACTTTTGTGTTGGCATTTAAGTTGATGGAATTTCTATTGCTGGCAATATCTCCATGATGTCGACCAACTGCATCAACATCGTCAGTGAGACTTTTCTTACTAGCTGCAGCTTGGTTTCTCTGTGACTGTTTCTTTTCCAAATCAATTTCATGATGCCTTGATTTTGATAAAGCAGTAAAAATCGGTTCACTTCCTTTTTGCTTCCTTATCGGCTTCTTCTGCTTTGCATTCTGATGTGCCCTCCATTCTGCTTCCTTGGACAAGTTTTGAAGCTTGGGTTGCTGCTGTAATCCAATATCGTTTTGGGACTTACCCTGAGCGACATTGAGAAGTTTGTTCGGGTAGACGTTTTCTGTTGGTGATAGGAATGCAGATTGTGACCTTTTATGTAAATGAGGTGCCATTAGCTGCAGCTCGTCCCTTGAGATTGGTTCCTTCATTTTGCTCTTTTCTCTACCTTTTAGCTCTCTCTGCTTTTCCTGAACATCCTTCAGTCTTCCATTGGTGACATTCGATTGTGTAACGTTACTTTGCAGCTTATCAACTTTGGTACTGGTCATTTCCAAGGTATCATTGCGGGCAGCCAGGTTTCTTTCTGCTTGTAAAGCAACATTATCATTTCGGGCTGCCGGAATCTTGTTGGTTTGAGTCAGCTTTGCCTTTGCAGTTAGGTGTGCCAGATTCCCGCTATCAACTGTTCTCTTTTTAGCATTTTTACTGCTTCCTTGCACAGTCTTCTTCAAATCTCTTTCCTGTACTTTCTGCTTGGAGCCAGAGTCTTTCTGAGTAGTGTATTTTGAATCTTCGTTTTCTGGAAGCTCTTCCAGCCCCATTAATTTTGCGATTACATTAGGAATTCTCACCTTTTCTCCTTTGGATTGTGACGAAGTGCTAGCTGAGCGCTTGTGAGATGCTGATTGCTTTTCATAGATGAAACTAGTAGCTTCTGATGGGTAAGTAAGAGCTGCCAGCCTCACCTTGAGATCATTCCTTGCAACTTCTTCAATGTCATGATAATTTCTTGAGCGCTTATCAAAGGAAAATCTGGGCAGGTCCAACTGCCTTTGCGCGGCTATTTTGCCATCACTGTCTTCTTCGTCTTCATCCTCGTCAAGCAATGTAATCCGACTTTTTCTCTGTGGGCTTATCATGTATTCCGAAGCTTCCTGCAGGTTTACAAGCATCCGCAAAGACTCTTCCAAATCCACAGCTCCCTTCAGTAGCTCCTTTCCAATTTCTATCGAGTATCTATCAAAGTTCAGGCCATGAGAGCAGGCTCTAAGGATTTGGTTCAATTTTTGCGCTCCCCTTGATATTTCTTCAATATGAACGTGAGAGAAAGTAGGGAAGTTACTAGTTGAAGGCCTATGCCGCCTGTCTATCGTATTTCTTCTTTCCACCTGCGCGTAGTCCATTGATCCTCTACCCAGCTGATTCAAAAAAGCCAGCATTGTTGTACTGCCGCCTCTAGAATCCATTCTTGTGAGTTTGCCTCCATTCTCGATGGCAAAAGTCAGGGCCCTCGACAAATCTCCTATTTGTTCCGACCTCCGACCTCCCCCATAAGGAACAATTTGTTTTGCAGCCTCTCTACTGGTGAACGATTTGCTGCCACCGCTTGACCTGTTCCGTGCTGCTCCAGTTCTAAAACCAGCCTGTTGAACTAAATGAAATAAATTACCATCTAACTCCAAGTGTTACGTCAACAAATTACACAAACATCAATTTCGAGAACTTACAGTTTCACCTGTTTTCAGTTCCCTGGATCCTCTATAGTTTCTCTTCGCAAGAGCATATGCATCTGTCAAACCAAGACAAACACAAGAGTACTGAGGCCCTGACCGTATTAATGTCTGAGATAAATTAAAAGACAAAAAAATATGGATGTCAATACATTATAGGACAAAATACACGGCATTGGATCTGTATATTTTTTTTTTTTTTAGTTTTTAGTTTACCTCTGATTTTAATATAGTCAAGGATTCTGAATTGAAACACTTCTACAGTCATCACTTTAGAGTCACCAAATGAGACTTCTAATCCTTATAAAAAGAAAAAGGCATGTACGTGCTTTTTTTTTTTTTCTCGGTTGCTTCAAGTAACGAAACAAGTATATCTTTAGATATCTCAAAGAATGCATGCTTTCTAAATTCTAATGCAGAATTCCAAGAAATTCTTACCTCTTCCTGCTGCTGCCGCCGCCGCAACTGCGGTGTTTGTCGTTCGGTTTGAACTCTGAGAGGACGACGAGGTAGCCAATCGCTCCTTTCTCAACCGGAGATCATCCAACAGCTTCTGCGCGAAATCTGATCTTTTGGCCATTTGGTGGTCACTCTGGCACGTTGGTTTTTGGGACTGCCGGTTTAGATGTTAAAAGACAAAGGAATGTTTTTGAGTTGTTTATTATCTAGTTGGGAAGGTTCTTTCAGAGTTGGGTAAGGTGGTGGCAAGAGCAAGTTCACAGCAGGGGATGGTAATAATAAAAATGATGTTTGACGTCAACGTTAGGTCTGTCTGTAACATTCTCATTCTCCAGACTTTGATTCTAATCCAAGCAATGTTTGAGAGTGAGAATCTCAGGGGGCCTATTCACATATTAAATCACATGAAACCTGTTTCAAGATCAGTTAAATAATTGGAAAAAAAAAAAACAGAAACAATGTTTAGTTAAGAGTTGCATATTCAGATTATTAAAACAGAACTCAAAGATGCAACCCTAATATCTAAAGCAAGAAAGAGTAGCTAAAATTTCAGAGCAGTCCTATTTGTGAAGTATACGCAGAGTCAGAAGAAAATTTCAATTGCTATTAAAAATATTTTTTTTTTATGTCTCTGATCAAAACTATATATGAATACCCTTTTTACTTGTTTAACAATTTTCATTTGGATTGGCCTATTTACATTCTAAAATGCTAATTTGAATTGAACACCCATTTTTTATTAAATATTTGTTATAACGAAAATATACTGAAAGAGTAATTAACTGTTATGGGCGTTCTAATGTAATTGAATTAATATTTCATTGTATACCATTTCTTCTTCTTCTTGTTTAATAGTGTAGCCACTAAAACCAGTCAATCCCATTTGCTATTGCATGAAATAATGGTTTATTTAACGGAATAGATGAAAAACTAACACATCAAATTCTGTACTTTATCTCACATCTTAAAAAAGAGCAATATTTTATCTCATAAGTTTAAAAAAATAACTTTTAGTTTTAATAAGTTGATATTTTAGAAAAAGGGGTGTTTAGAGTACAAGTGCAAATAGCCCCTTGTTATGAGATATTTTCATCGATCTTTTGACTGACATTAGGAAGTGAAATGTAAAAGTTATAATTGATGGTTTGTGTTACGGAGCCGGTTAAGTTACGTTAAACGTAACTTACGCCAGACACAGCAATAATAACGGATTTCACTACTGTGCACTGTTGTTGTGTCTGGCGTAAGTTACGTTTAACATAATTTAGCCAGAGCCTTGTGTTACACTTCTTAAAAAATATTATGAGTTGTCCATCACACTAATCAATTTATGAGATGTCATATACGCAACATCTTAAAATACAAAGAGTGTGTTGCTAAGTGCATGACCAATTAATATGTTTCATTGGCCATAAATAGTCATCACAATATATAATCACATTCAATTTAGAGATTGAGAAATGAGATAAAGGACATTATGCATACTTTTCAATTTGATCCACTACACATTATTTGCATGACTAAGCTTTACTTTATCTATTTATTTAATAAATTATGCTTACAAGTATACTCTGTGATTACCATTAAATTGTAACTTCCACATTAGAAAATAAGGATGGCTATAATATTTCTATGTTTATCTTCTACTAACATTGTCGGCAAAGTCTGAAGACAAAGGATTAGAGTATCAATCATCGAATTGCCGACGGAAGTATCTTTATCAATTAAATGATTATCTATTTAATTTTATTTATTTTGTTTATATGTTTTTTGTCTTGAAATCAAATATATTTTTATTTTGTTGTAGATCCACACACTTTAAGCATAAATTATGTTTGTTCTGAAAAGAACAATGGCAATTTTTGTTGGTTTTAACTCATCAATAATTATCATGTCTTTTAAACCCTGACAAGTGATATGTTTACTGCATGTTTTGAGGGCCATCACTTTGATGAGACAAGTTTTTCTTCATTACGAGAGAAAAAAAAAACACCTCTTGGGGGGTAAGGACTGGATAAGGCTTGGATCAGCACGCCACTTTAAACATAGGAAGGATTCATGACGAAAAATTTGGCTTTATCTGCTAAAATAGTTAGGAACTTGATGAGATAAGTTTTTGAAGAAGTATCAAGTATATACCACCTATATCCTCACACCTCTCTGCATGTCAAGTGTAGAGGGTAACTTATATGCAGCTGATGGCAAATGCATCTATGGTTGCAGTAAATATAGCCAAGTCAATAGCTAATGTACCTAGCTAGGTCATTGTTCTTTAGGGATAATTTTGTGAGCAGTTGAGGAAAGGTCTACAATATGCTCGAAGCATGGTAGACTACTTGCTTCAAAGGTTCCTCAAAAGAGGAAGGTTATTTTGTCCAGTGTCCTGCTACAAATGAGGCTCCAAAAGGCACATGGTATTTTAAAAGGACTCAACACCCTGATGGGTAATAACATCAGAGAGAGTATTGTGCAGCAATCAAAAGTATTGATTGGGGTAGCACTGAATTGGGGGAGCACAATCTTTCCTAAGAAGAAATTGTGCGAATAACCAAGACACATGTGCACTATACTTTTGTTCCCTTGAGAAAGTTTTGATTCCACTAGGTTTTAGTAGCAAAGATTTTTAACAAGTAGTTTCAAAGCATGTTCAACGGCACTTTATGATTCGTTGAATTGTACTCCTTTTGCTTAGGGGTTCTTCTCCTGTAGGGTTTTTCTTGAGCAAAGGTGAATTAAGGAGAAGTTAGGAAATGAATTCTAAAAGTAACTACATGATTTGTGGTGTAAATGTATCATACCTATTGAAACATATTATTAGTTGTGCATCATACTAGTCAATTCACACAAGTTGTTATGCACACAACACTTTTTCTTTTAAAATTCGAAGAGTGTGTTGCTAAATGTATGACTAATTGATACGTTTCATTGGCTATAAATAATCATCGGTTTTTTTAATCACATTCAATTTAAAGATTGAGAAATGAGATAGAGAATACTTTAGATACTTGCCAATTGGATTCGCAACACGCCCTTTATATTTTGTTATGTTCTTACTCCCCTTTGCTCCAGATACTTCAGTTGTGAAAGTAATCATACAAATATTGTATTTATATTTTTCCCACTCAAAATCGTGACCGTAATCAAACAAGTATTGTATTTATATTTTCCCACTCAAAACAACCAAAACTACAAGTATCAGCTATTTTCAGCTGATGCCCATGCAGATCCATCAAAAGGGGGCTTTCACTCCACGAAATGAAGATTTGGATTAGGTTGCTTGATGAAATGGGATCTCCTCCACATGCATGCATAATCTTCAATATGCAGTCCAACAAAATTCCAGGAAATTTTATTTTGGATAAAGAATAATATATATATATGTATATGTAATATATTTAATGGCTTCCTGGTAAAGAATTGAAATTTATTTTTGTGTTGAGCTTTTTATAATATTGTGATTGATAGTTATTCAATAAAAAATAACATATAATTAAATCCTAAGCATTCATTGTTATAATTTATAAATGCACGCGAGTTTAATATAACTCAATTTAGCACTAGATCCAAATTTAAAGAATTGGAGTTGAATGAACGTCTATAAATTCCATCCGTGGAAAGATGGCACTGGGAAAATGTTATAGAGCAAAAAAAAGGGTGCTTTCATTAAATTGATGATTCGGTAATCGGAGACGGAAAACTTGCTATTCTCCTCCGATCAATGAAAAAAGAATATGAAAAAATAGTTCAATATTTATATTTTTGCATAAATAATGAGACTGTACATAATGCAAATGCCCTCGTCCTTATTTCTTCAGCCTTTTTCAAATATAAACACTTAAATATAGGCCAATTTTAAATAAAAATTAGCTTTTAATGGCAGACTTATATAAATCATGTTTTTATTTAATAAAGTATTAAAATCCAAAACAAGTTAGATCAATCCACATTTGCGTGATACCCTTTTGTATATTCCCTATAAGGGTGAATATTTGTGCTTTTGGTTGCCTACTCATGGATAAGTCAAGTAAAGTTAGAAATGACATAATAAAATTAAAAATAAAAGATGTTAACATGATTTTTAATAAATAAGAGGGAGCATTTAACATGATAACAAGTATCAGAGAGCCGAAAAGTAAATTGCATTAATATAAATGTTAGATGCGAAATTATAGTTGTTAGATTATAGCGTAGAGTAATGTTACTCCACGTCGGCTTAATAGCCTTCTTCATATATTCTATCTCATAAGGAGAATGTTTAGGTTTTCCTTAACCTCATCCGTGGAAAAAAAAAAAAAAGTATATGGAAATAAATAAAATTGCCGAAACATAAATAAGTCAACGCAACTGTTAGAAAATTAGCATAATTGCAGCAAACAAGATGAAGATAAAACAAAAGGTAAATTGGTCTTGGACTTAATTTTATACTGATTTTTTTCATTTTCTCGCCCTTTATCTCGAACAGCTTATATGGAGGAGAGTCCTCTATTTTGGCTTGGATTTTTGGCTTGATTGCCTTTTAATCATATTTTAGATTTAGGTCTCACATATAAATCCATTTATATGTGAGTATTTGCCTCTTTTTACAACTATACTTAACCAAATCTGATCTAAACAAATGACTGTGGAATAATAGTTGTATGGGTTTTAGTGAGAAAAAATGGTTTCAACTTACAAATTCCTCGGCGCTAATCAAAGATGTTATATTTTTTCCTTCAGGATGTATTTGAAGATTACAGAGAATTTATAACGATCAGTTGACCCTGAATTTGGCAGGGTAAGTATATGAAAAAGGCACTTCAACACCCAAATTAGTGTTTTATTAAAGTTAAAGAAAGAAAAAAAAAAGAAGAAAATTGGTTTTCTCAAAGGCCAAAGACCCCCCTTTTTTTAGAGATGGACCTCTATTTATAGATGATGGGTAACGTGGACTAGAGTTATGCCTTGAACCCTAAATCTAAGGACATATGTCACTCATCATTACTATATATGTGGATGTAAATTTGGTTGCGGGGAATCGTACATATTTACTCTATATGTGTTTGTTTCTTTATCGTTATGATTTTGAGCATAGTTTCTTTAGACCGTAGATTTTAGAATTAATATGATTTTAATTCCACCTCTTATCATTTTTTATAAGTTCCTGAGTAATCTTATCTTCAATGTTATTTCTGGTGAAATAGTTCCTTTTTTATCTAAAAGAGTGGACAAGCGGTGTAATGTGGTTTCTTTAAAATATGGCACCTACAATTTGAAAAAATCATTAAAAGCATACCCCATGAAGGAACTTAATAAATATACATGAACATATATATTGAACAGAAAATAATAATTAAATAGAGGTGGCAACTTGAGTTGTTGAGTTATATTTGTGACATCTTGAGCAAAATATAATAAAACTTTTAGTTCACATGGGCAGGTCCTATTATTTTCAATATGAATAGGACCTAGTTAATCTTGCTAGGAATCAAAACGTTAGTTTGATATAATTATTAAAGTAGTAAAGTGCGTCAAAATCACGTCATCTGTTTAAAATGTGTTGAAATTGACATGTTAAAATTTAATTAAGAAAGTAGGAATCACAAGTAGATTCATCTATTTAGAAATTAGAACTCTAAATTTAAATTTAAAAATTATCTTTACACAATAATTGTGCGTTTTGGTGTCAATTTAAACTTGTTAAATGTTTATTTTGATTATATTGTTTAGATATATGGTTGTTACACAAATGACCACCTGTAGCCATAAGATGGATTGAATAGCCTTAGGCTTTAATGAAAATACAATTAGATTTGGGTAAATAAGTTAGAGATGGACTTGAAAACTAAAGGGTTCGATGACAATTTCTTCTAAATATAGTTTCAGGAGCTTAGTCGAGTGGTTTAATTTTAAGTAGATTTATTTAATTTTAAGTAGATTTATTTAATTAGCACTCGAGTTTAGGGGGTGGAGTTTAGAGGAAATTTGTTCAAACTCTCTCATGCATGGCACCACTCTTCAGCCGTATACTTCCTCTGTCCCTGCTCAAATTCCAGTCTTGAAAGAATTAAGAGACTAACACTTAATTTGAACTTTACTCACTCATTCTACCTTTAAAAATAAGAAAAAAAAATTTCTACTAAATGTAATGAGAATTATCTTAATTAACCAAAGGGATAAGAGAGATGCTCCCAATTATCTTATAGACTTTGATTGTTGATAAGATGCGGTGGTTGGGTTAACAGCTGGATAAGAGATGGATTCGCCACCAATAGCATTATTACGCCGTCGAATGCTTTAAATCATCACAAGATTCATCTATCATTCTATTTATTAATTACGATTTTATAAAAAGATCCTCGTAATATTTAATTGTCTTACGGTCAGAATTAGAATCTCACTACTGCTATCCTAAACGCACCCCAACCAAATTAATTTTAGCATCAGTGAGAATTAATGCATACCAATATTTCCTTTAAACTTTTTTTTTTTTAATTTTAATATATTTTTTTTAAAAAATTACTAAATCGAAAACAGTATCGAAATTAGCATTCATTTAATCATTTTGCTATTTAGGCATTTGAAGCGATGCACAGGAGGCCAAAAATGGACCGTGGGGACAACCATGGCTGTCGGGATGCGGAAGTGGACACGTGGTGGATATTGGGACGACGCACGTGTTGGGTATGTCTCAGTTTGCGGACGCAGATAAGGGCATGAACGTATGTTGCGGGGAAAAGGGTCAGTGCAACCGGGACCATCTTCAGGACTCTTCTCGAAGCGGACAATGGACCCACTTTCCAATTAGTCTGTACCTCATAGGCTGCATTGCCGTCCATTTTCAAAATGACAATTCCAATTTAATGTTGACAGGATGTTTGTTTCTTAGGTCCGGAAAATTCCCATCCCTCGTTTGCGGTGTATTTACTTCAAAATCAAAATTTTATTCTTTTACCTTATTTAATAATTATAAGAATATTTATAATTAAAAAAATAATAGTAATAATAATAATAACAACAGTAACAGCAATAATAGCATTAATAGTAATGATAGTAACTTTTACTCTGATTATTATTATTGACTGTTAATGCTGTTAATAGTATTAATTATGGATTATTAATTGCAATTATTATAATAAAATTGAATAATTTTAATATTACTATTACTATTACCATTACAATTATAGTAATAAAATTTTAATAATAATAATAGTAATAATCAATTTATAAGAATGACAATTGTCATTATTTTATTATATTATATAATAACAATGGTAATAATAATAATTATTTTTATTATAATATTTGTAATAATAATAAAAAAGACAATAATATTTACAGAAAACTATCTACTCCTTTTTTTGTTTCCAAACAAACATATAATTTTTAATAATTAATAAAAGGTTTTTTAATTTATAAGATAAAATAAATATATTTTATTTTAATTCTAATTCTTATAATTCAAATAAATAATTTATTTTAATTTTACCGGTTATTCAAGTTTTGGGGTCCAAGAATGACGCACCGAAGGACATCATCAACTAGATTGATTATTCTTGAAGAAAAGAATATTGAGGAAAAGGAATGCGGGGCCGGGGCCGGGCCCATGCATGTCCACATTGGCAAGTAACGATGCTTTACATTTAAGCTTATATACTTGTTAGGTTACATTATAATTTAACTTACGTGAACCCAAAATGTATAATTAATGGTTTAAAAATAAAATTAATTAAATTATTTTTAGATCATTAATTATAATTTTTGAGTTAATGTAAGTTATATTATAATATAACTTAATGATTAAATAGTTGTGGTTCAAATAGTTGTAGCTCAATTAACGATGTAAGTTGGGTAAGTGAAAAAAATTCTCAAATTTGATTTTTATTAAACACATCATTTAAAAAAATTAAGAAACTTTAACTATAACTACATTTCAAATCCAAATTAATTAAGATCTAATATAATAATTAAAAATCAAATGGTTTAAAAATAATAATAATGTAACTTAACGACACCCTCAAATAATTATAATTAAAAACTGAGGAGTAATACGCAACTTTGCATTACGTGTCCTGAATTTACGTGACTGCCGCTTAACTTGGGAAATCGTCCAACATAATTAATTATTAATGCAGAGGCCACCTCCACTTCCGTCCGAACAGTGAAGAGCTGAGTTGCCATCAAAAGTCAAAACTCACTCGCTCACTCTCGATCACTCTCTTTCCTTTGTATCTCAGCAATTTCTATTCATTTCTCTCAGACTCAAGAGTCTCTCTTCTCTGCACAAAACAAAAACAAAAATGGTGATTTCAACAACAGAAACAGACTCCAGGGAGACTTTGAACTCCACATTTGCTTCAAGATATGTCCGTACTGCTATTCCCAGGTATCTACTTATTAACAAACACTTCTTCTCTCTTTCTTCTTTTTTTTTTTTTCATATTATCCGATTTCTTAATAATTTGCATGTTTAACAGATATAAAATGGATATTCATTTTCTGCTTTCCTTCTCTCTGTGTCTTTTTCTTTTTTGTCAAAAGATAATAATAAATATAGCTCTCAGATTATTATTCTTTTTATTTGTAGGATACTAACTTTTTAAATGTTTTATTCAAAGAATAATATATATATATGGCTCTAGGAAGAGTTTGGTAAGATGTGAATTTGGTTAGATCATTAAAGATTGTTTTATAAATAATGGAAACAGTCAACCTCGCAGTCAAAACTCAACTTAACGTTAATACTGAGTACTGACCTTGGTTCAAAAATTAATTTTATATTTTTCTTTTTTTAAAAAAAATTGTATTAGAACTTATAATTTATTCAATTATCGCATAGATCTTGAAGAACTTTAGTATATATCTAAGTCAATTTGGATGATCCTCTTGGACTGAGCAGATCAGATCATGAGGATCTTGATCCCTGAGATTATAGCTTAGGCTTGACAATGAGTAGGTTCAGTCATCAGTGTAGCTTTTAGATAAACACTATATATACGTTTTAATTAGTGAATAATAAGAGAGATCTTGATTTGATTTATTTCATATTTTAAAATTTTTAGCTATCCTTTAAGAGATCAAGAGTATGACCTACACATGTGCTGAATGAATTTGTAATATGCAACTGTGATCGATTCAATTGCTCCAATTGACTGGTTTCTTAGTTATTAACCTTTCTCTTTGTAAACTCATATTTGCCATTTTACTTGCTGATCGAGTCAGATTAATGCAATGATAAAATATTTCACTGGGGTGATGTAAATTTTGATTTTTTGCCACCAAACCTATTATAAGTAAAAAGGAACTTGAGAAAAGGAGAAATTTGTACCTTTTTTTTGGGTTCTTTTTACATTAATGAACAAGTGCCTTGTTACATTCTTACAATTTATTTCCCCCTGTAGTTTCAAACTTACAAAAGTTGCAAACCAAAACTGAAACTTGAAAGTTATGAGAAAAGTGAAAATTAAAAAGGACTTATTTTATTTTCAATTAGATCTTATGGGGTGTGAATGTTGATGTAGATTCAAGATGCCAGATAATTCAATGCCAAAGGAGGCAGCCTATCAGGTAATAAATGATGAGCTGATGTTAGATGGAAATCCAAGGCTGAACTTGGCATCTTTTGTGACCACTTGGATGGAGCCCGAGTGTGATAAGCTTGTCATGGCTTCGATTAATAAAAACTATGTTGACATGGATGAATACCCTGTAACCACAGAGCTCCAGGTATCTCTGAGTCAATGGCCCTTTGTGTAAAGATATTGCAGTGAATCATATCTTGGTTTTTTTATTAAGCATTGTCAAATAATTGGACAACGTATTATACTGATTGAACAGCATCAATTTATATCCTGAGTATTTAGGGACGTATTCCTTTTTCCTTTTTTTTAACCATAAAGTAATTGTTTTAATTGACTCTGCAGAATCGGTGTGTGAATATGATTGCCCACCTATTTAATACTCCAGTTGCGGATGACAAGACTGCAGTGGGCGTGGGGACTGTAGGTTCATCAGAGGCAATAATGCTTGCTGGCTTGGCTTTTAAAAGGAAGTGGCAGCAGAAGAGAAAAGAGCAAGGCAAACCCTATGATAAGCCCAATATAGTCACTGGAGCTAATGTGCAGGTGAATTTTAGATTGTTGCCAAGCACACAATTTTTTATAAATTAAATTTGGTTTTGTGCATTTGTGGTGTTAGCAATGTCTTGCATGAACTACGGCTGTTGTTTTGTAACAACGAGATTTTATTGTTGTGCTTAATGTTTCACATGACTTATGCAGGTATGCTGGGAGAAATTTGCGAGGTACTTTGAGGTTGAGCTGAAGGAGGTGAAACTGGAAGAGGGATATTATGTGATGAATCCTGTGAAAGCTGTTGAGTTGGTAGATGAGAACACCATTTGTGTTGCAGCCATTCTGGGATCAACCTTGACAGGAGAATTTGAGGATGTTAAGCTTCTTCATGACCTCCTCACCAAAAAGAATGAGGAGACCGGTTGGGACACCCCCATTCATGTTGATGCTGCTAGCGGCGGATTTATTGCTCCTTTTCTCTATCCAGACCTTGAATGGGATTTCCGTTTGCCACTGGTGAAGAGCATTAATGTCAGTGGTCACAAGTACGGCCTTGTATATGCAGGTGTTGGCTGGGTTGTCTGGAGGACCAAAGATGACCTGCCGGATGAACTTGTCTTTCACATCAACTACCTTGGATCTGATCAACCGACTTTCACCCTCAACTTCTCAAAAGGTTATACACATACATATCTGTGCATATGTTCATTTCATATATCAACTAAGCATTTCTCCACCTACGCGTGTGCATAAGTTTACGCTTTCTCATCATTATAAATATAAACAGTATGTTTAAAGGATAATTTTGCTACTAGATAACTCGGATTTTATTTTCTAATATGTGAAGCACTTATGTAGATATTGCATCTTGTTTCTAGAATTTCCATGGCATACAGATCAATTGGTGATTTTCACAAGCTTTTTTATTTGTGTAATCTTGTCAAAAAGGCATGTATATAATAAAGATATGGTTTTTGACTATATAACACTAAAATATGTTTTAAGTTGAGCACACGCAATTTATTTAACTTCTTGTTTGTGTTTATCAGACAATGATTTTAAATTCTTTTTAGATGCTTTAGTTATAAATTATTGTAGATTAGATGTGTATGCATGCATAAAGAAGTGGGAATCCACACACCCTAAATCATGCAGCCACCTCAATATTAAAATGAAAGCTCAAACCTGCCACCACTATGAGTGGTATCACATTTATGCGGTAACATAGCCTTGCAAACGCAACCACTAATCCCCAGCTAAAAAGCTGGAACAGACAAAATGATTGAAGGTAAGGGGCATGTGCTCGGGGGCAAGGCCATTTGTTAAGGTTTAGGAAGGAAAGTAAGTTTTAAGTATGATTTTAAAGTTTTAAACACACAATTCAAGGCTATTCTTACAGCTACACTTAAAATTTTAAACTATATCAAACTTTAAAGTCAAGACTTTTTAAGTATATCTTACCTAAACCAGAACAAAAGCTCGTTAGTGTACATTTACCCATAATCTTGTAAACTTTTGTGTTTTCAAGCATTTCATTAGGGTGTTATTTCTCCTGTTTGTGCTAATCATAGAGGACAGTGAATCTTTTTAGGGTTAAAGTTTTAAGATTTAGGACTTGGGGGTTAAGTTTACGTCCTGTTTTGGTGGCTGCTTTAGAGTTTGATGACATTTCCCCTGTATTGGTTGTTATAGTTGTAGGATTGGGCAGATACTTACTAAGGATAACTTACTGAAAAAAATGGATGGGAAGTTTGAAGAGTTTTTCAATGGAAAATTCAAATTAGAGCTTTAAGAATTCATAAGAAGTGATGCCAAAACTAATGTCATCAAGAGTCATTATGTCATTAACTATATTCTCACTGTTTATCAATTGATAGACTTTAGCCTCAAAACTTGCCTTTTTTAAAAATTTATTGTATTATTTATTGTTTGCTTTGAAGGCTATTTGTCTTTTGCTTTTAAAAAAATCTCTAAATTCTCAATATATATACATATTTTTTAAATATTGCATAAATGAAACCCAAACCATCTGCATTTCGTTTGAGCTAAGACACACCCATGGGCCTATATCGTTTTACAAGAGCATCTGTCAAGTAATCTGTTACAAGAACATTGTGTTGTTCCATTGAATGGAAGATGACTTGTAAATTTGATATTTTTGTGACCATTGTAGTTGTATTTTTGTAATTGACAATTATTCCTATTTGGCAGGCTCCAGTCAAATAATCGCTCAATATTATCAGTTTCTACGGCTTGGCTTTGAGGTAATTCCATCTTTTTGTTGTGTTGATCATAAAAAACTCTCAAGTTTCTTTGTGATACATTCCTCCTACTTTTATGATACTTTGCATGTACTATGAAATCCTGTTACTTTGTAAGTTTTCATATGGCATATTGTTAAAGTTCATCAGTTAAAGTTAGTTTGTTACCGGTAGACATTGACAAAATGAGGTTGAGAACTGATGCACCAAAATCGATCAGTTGTGATGGGATCAATTTTCTTGTTGTCTCATTTTTTTGGATATTAAACTGACTAGTGTTTGCTAGATTTGAAATGATTCTGACTGCTCATATATTCAATAAAATGTACAATTTGGCCTGTATTTGTCCAGGAAATTACCTTTACTTTTATTTCAAGTCTCAAGGTATGTCCTTTTCTTGTCCTGTAAACTAGGGTTACAAGAACATTATGGAAAATTGCATGGGGAATGCTAGAGCGCTAAGAGAAGGATTAGAGAAAACAGGGCGCTTTGAAATTCTCTCCAAGGATGTTGGCGTGCCCTTAGTAGCCTTTTCTTTGAAGGACAGCAGCGCGCACACCGTGTTTGAGATATCCGAGGGTTTGAGAAAGTTTGGGTGGATAGTTCCGGCCTATACAATGCCTGCTAATGCTGAAAATGTGGCGGTTCTTCGGGTGGTTGTCAGGGAGGATTTCAACCGTAGCTTGGTGGAAAGACTCATCTCACACATCGAGGAAGTTTTGAAGGAAATTGACTCGCTTCCAAGTCGTGTATCCACGAAAACTGCCCATGTCATACCCATGGTCAACGAAACTCAGGGTGATAAACCACTTAAGAAGAGTGTGAGGGAGACTCAGGAGGAAGTCACCAGGCACTGGAAGAGGTTCGTGAAAGGCCGGAGATCTGGAGCATGCTGAGGTTCCAAACATAAGACGAGACAAGATTTGTATGCTTGTTTGAATATTAAAGCTATTGTTTCTTCCTGTTTTCTGTATATTCATACTTGAAGGTGTGTTTCCTTTATGTGATTGTTGAACCTATTGATGTTTTCTTGCACGCTTGTGAAGTGGCAAATAGAGGTATATGCTTATTGCTTATTACGTTGTCTTTCAATAAATTAATTATTGTCATCCTCTTTTATTACATATTATTCCACTGGCAAAAAAGCAATAACGCAAGTTTTGTAGGTCAAAATGGTTTGCATATATTAGATTATTTCTAATAGTATTATGCTTTGTTTGAAAGCAAGTACTCGTATCCGTTCCAGCTGTCCAAGGCTGGGCGGAGTTGCTCGCCTTTATACGGCTTGGCTTCGCCATCATGCGCAAGCAAAACTGAGAATCTAGTGCAAACAATCGATCCATGTTCATAGCACTGGCTAAATTTTAATTGAGCTGTCCTCCTTTTGAAGGCAAAGGGAGAATGCCGCTGCTAACCAGAGTAGGCGGATGACGACGATCAAGTCCAACGCAAGCCTGCGGTCAACCTAATTCAACGACGCACGTGAACAAGGGGAGGTTTGTAAAGACTGATTTTAATTTTCAATTTTGAACACCGCCGTTTCCATTTACCATATATACATATACGAGTAGTTTTCCAATCCAGTATCCTGGATTGGTATTTTAATCCGGGAGATAATTTGTAGCCGTCGGATCAAATCCAACGGCAGTTTATATTTTTATTTCAAATATCGATTCCCACATAGACATAGGGGCCCACATGCAGACTTCTATAATATTTAATATTGAAAAAGTAAAGCTGCGTTTAAAGAGAGAACTGATCTTCCCCCACTGGATTCTTTCACCATCTGATTCAAGCCAGAAGATTTGGGATTTCCACTTTTCCATAATTCATTTTAGTACAACTTAAATTAAGGGGAAAAAAAGGAATAAAACAATCAGATGATTGCACATTCACACTAATTTCCATTTTGTCACTATTTCTTGCTGATGCTGCCGTAATTTTTCATTGTTTATCACAACCTTTGTAATTTTATTAATATTGAGAGCATAAAAAACGATGAGTTCATGAGCCATCTGATTGTATTAAATCAATAAGGTGATCTTTGCTCAATACATTCAAAAGCTAATCAGAAAAAAGTTTTCTTCACAGGCAACTGGAGAGAAATGTTGGAATAGGATCGCTCTTTTTTCTTCACTGGCAATTGTAGAGAAGTGCTGGAACAGGATCTCCAGACTCCGTGCAGGCATCATCAACATCCATCAAAAACTCACAAAACTTTCTCACTTAATCACCTTTACAGTCTCTTCGTTTCTCATTGTTCTCGCTTTCTTCTTCTTCGAAAGCAGCAACCCCTTCTAATCCCTTCTCCTGTGGCTCTTCCTTTGCCTCTTCAGCGGCCCCTTCGCCCCCTCTCAACTCACCGGCAGTCATACTCGCGTCGGTCACGGCCCAATCGTTGAAACCCCTCCCATCCAGATCCTAACTTTAAAAGGAAGCCGCAAAAGAACCGATCTTTAACCCCCACGGTTCGGTTCCGATCGTTAAAAACTCAAATGGGTCAATTGCCATTGAGTCAAAAGAGAAGAAAGTTGAAGTCTTGGAGGAATTAAATGAAGAGGATATTGAGATTTTGAAAAGAAAGATGACGAAGAAACAGATGGGGAAGATCAGTTCTCTCTCTAAAAATCTATTACGCAAGCTTTGCCTTTTTTTTATATTAAAAATCATAAAAGTCTGCACGTGGGCCCCTACGTGGGAGTCGTTATTTGAAATAAAATATAAATTGTCGTTGGATTTGATCTGACGCCGACAAATTGTCTACCGGATTATAACACCAATCCACTATCAAAACTATATACGAAAATGAGATACCGGTTTATGTGTCTATATATATATGTATGTATGTATGATGGGCTTTGCTACAATACATGCATGTATGAGATACATGCAAGCAATTAAAAAATTTAAAACAATCAAACATTAAAAAAAAATAACCGGGAGCAACCGGTTGCCTTTTAAATAAATTAAATAATAATAAATAATATAATAATTAATTGTAATAAATAAATAATAAATAATAATTATTTTAGTAGTAAAGGCCACATAATAATATAAAATTAATTTTATATTGACAAAAAATAAGTTTCAAATTTAATGATCATAATTTCAAGATTAATTGTAGGTGTTTCATATTTATTGGTTCATTATTTGGAAGATTTTTAAAGTTGTAAGTTAATGATCCTATGTTTCATGTTCATTGCCCTAAGTTTCAAGTTACTTTGGTTTTAAGTTTAATGGTCATAATTTTAAGATTAATTGTAGGTGTTTCATTTTTATTGGTCCATTATTTAGAAGATTTATATGGTTGCCAATTAATGATTTTTTATTTCAAATTAATGATCCTATATTTTAAGTTACTTTGGTTTCGAATTTAATGACCCAAATTTCAAGATTAACACCAGGTGTTTCGTATTTATTGGTCCATTATTTAGAAGATTTTCAGGGTTGCAAGTTAATCATATTTAGTTTCAAGTTAATGATCCTATATTTCATGTTCATTGTCCTAAGTTGCAAGTTATAATAGTTTCAATTTTAATGGTCTCAATTTCAAGATTAATGATGAGTGTTTCATGTTTATTAGTCAATTATTTGGAAGATTTTCAGGGTTGCAAATTAATTAACATATGTTTTATGTTCATTACCATAAGTTTCAAGTTACTTTAGTTTCAAATTTAATGATCCAAATTTTAAGATTAGTCATAGGTGTTTGATATTTTTTCAGTCCATTATTTACAAGATCTATATTTCATGTTCATTGCCCTAAATTCCAAGTGACTTTGGTTTCAAGTTTAATAGTCTCAATATCAAGACTAATGGCAAGTGTTTCATAGTTATTGGTCCATTATTTGTATGATTTCTTTTATTGCAAGTTTATGATCTTATGTTTCATGTTCATTGCCCTAAGTTTCAAGCTACGTTAGTTTCAAGTTTAATGGTCCTAATATTAAGGTTAATGGTGTCTGTTTTGTATTTATTAGTCCCTGGTTTGCATGATTTTTAGGATTGCAAGTTTATGATCTTATGTTTCATGTTCATTTTCTTAAGTTTCAAGTTACGTTGGTTTCACGTTTAATGATTCTAATATCAAGTTTAATGAGATGTGTTTCGTATTTATTAGTTCATGATTTGCATAATTTTTAGGATTGCAAGTTTATGATCTTGTGTTTCATGTTTATTTCCTTAAGTTTCAAGTTATATTGGTCAAAGTTTAATGATCCCAAATATCACGATTAATAGTATATGTTTCATATTTATTAGTCCATGATTTTCATGATTTCTAGGATTGCAATTTTATAATTTCATATTTCATGTTTCATGTTTCATGTTTATTGCAGCAAGTTTCTAGTTAGCATTAGTTTTCTTTTTAATGGTCCCTGCATTAAGATTAATGGTTAAATTTTCAGATAATTTTGAACAACTTAAGTGAACAATAAGAGGTTTCATGTTCAGTTAGTAACATTATCTTATTTGACAGTAAGTAATTTCTACAAAATTAGTTCATTAATTTCATGTTTAATCTTCATACTGTTAACATATATGTTTTCATAATGTTGATTTTGATGATAACAAACAAGATTAAGAATGGTTACTCTTTTAAGCTCAAATTATTTTTTATACATTATAAATAAATCATTACTTTTACATTATAAAGATTTTATATTTAATGGAAAAATGATTTTATGAAATTGGTTGTTTTTCAAGTTATGATTTAATTGAAAGAGTTTTGAAAACTTTGAAATCAACAAGTATTGCTTGAAATTTTGGAGAATGACTTATTTGAAAAGTGTCATAGCATTTTGGCCTATATCATAAGTTCAGAAAGTTTTGAGATTAACAAAGCATTATTTGGAAATTCTGAAATTGGACCTATTTGTAAACTTTCATAACGTTTTGGGTCATAATATAGTTTTATAAAGTTTTGGGGTCAAACTATAAATTTAGAAAATAATTTCACTGTAGCAAACGGCTAACCGTTTATTTAAAATGGCTAACCGATAATTTCCAGAAAGTATGTTCTGCAAAGTATTGTTAAAATGATTATTCTGGAACATAACGGTGAACCGTTTACTGAAAACGGTTAACCGATTATTTTCATATTGCTAAATCTTGAACCGTTTAGTAAGAACGGTTAAACCAAATTTGTTTTCCAGGTCTTTGGAAGTTAACGGCGAAAGGGTAATCCTAAACGGTAAACCGTTTATTTGAAATTTGGCCCAACGGTAACTTTTAACCAGCGTAAACGGTTAACCGTTAACGGCTAATGGTGAGCCATTTTCGGGCCGACAGTTTGTAACGGCTAGTTTTTCAGCTCCAAATATAAATAAGCTCATTCAAATTCAAAGAAGATTGATCACAACACAACCATTGAGCTTATACTCGAGAATACAATCTTCATAGAGCTTTAAACATATTCTTGCTTCATTTATTCACACATTGGACATTGATTTGTAATCTTAAATATTGTGTGAGAGAAAAATAATTTGTAATCTTTTAATTTGAGTGATTGTAAGTGTTGGGATACACTTGGGTTAAGAGATTGGGGATAATCTGTTGTTGTAAAGGTTTATTGCCACCTTGAAGTCAATTGTAAACGTTTGAAGCCTTGGAAAGGCTCGGATAGTGAAATCCTCAAGCCTGGTGTGCTTGGAGGCGTGGACGTAGGCGGAGATTGCCGAACCACGTAAAAATCCTTGAGTTTGCTTTCTCTTCCCTTGCTAATTTATTATTGTACTTTCATTGAATTTATTGTTTTTGAATTTATTAAGGCATTAGATTGGATTGTTGTGTGGTTTGCTTAGCTTAATTTTTAAAATCCCAATTCACCCCCCTCTTGGGTTGCCTAGTTAGTATTTCATTTGGTATCAGAGCGAGGTGCTCTTGTGTAGACTTAACCGTTTAGAGTTAAAGATCCATGGCAACCCATAGTGACTCAACCTTTGGGGAATGACAATTCACAATTAGACCACTGTTCTTTGACGGTAATGACTACCAATATTGGAAACTAGGATGAGAATTTATTTACAAACTTTAGATTATGAAATTTGGGAAATTGTTTGTGATGGTCCATTTATGCCTTTGACTAAAAATGAAGTTGGGGAAGATATTCCAAAACCTTCACGGGAATGGAATGAATTGGAAAAAAGAAAAGCTTCTCTAAATTCTAAAGTCATGAATGTCTTGTTTTGTGCACTTGATAAGAAAGAGTTTCATAGAGTGTCTAGTTGTGAAAGTGCTAATGAAATTTGGCATAAACTTGAAGTTGTTTATGAAGGCACGAATCAAGTGAAAGAGTCTAAAATTAGTAGGTACACTCGGCAATATGAATTGTTCCAAATAAAACAAAATGAGAGTGTATATTCTATGTATACTAGATTTACGGACATAGTGAACACTCTAGGAGCCCTAGGAAAGGCCTTTTCAAATAGCGAGAAAGTTAAGAAAATCATTAGGTCGTTACCTAAGGAATGGAAAGGTCGTTACCTAAGGAATGGAAACCAAAAAAGGACTGTCATTGAGGAAGCTAAAGATTTGAATATCTTACCTATTGATGATTTAATTGGTTCTCTTATTTCTTATGAGGAAGACATGGCAGCCGAAAGAGGCAATGAGGAGAAGAAGAAAAGCATTGCTCTCAAAGCCTCGAAACATGAGAGTGATGAGGAAAGTGAGCTGGATGAGGAGGAGATGGATATGCTGGCTAGGAGGTTCAGAAAACTTTTTAAGAAATCCGGTGAGCGAAGAAAATTTAGAGACCTCAAGAACCGAAAGGAGAAGAAGGAAGTAATCAAATGTTATGAGTGCAAGAAGCCTGGCCATATAAGAACAGAATGCCCTCTTCTCAATAAGCTCAAGAAGAAAGCAATGGTAGCCACATGGGATGATATCGTTGAGGAAACAAGTGATGATGAAGAGCATCAAGAAATGACAAATCTAGCTCTCATGGCAATTGAAGATGAATTGGATGATGAACTTGATGAGGTAAATGATCTTTTTACTTATGATGAATTATATGATGCTTTTAAAGAACTGCATGATAATTGGATAAAAATTAGTAAAAAGAATGCATGTCTTAAAAAAAATGGTAAAGCTTACAAATGAAAATGAATCTCTAAGTGCAAAGATTACATGCCTAGTGCAAAGATTACATGCCTAGAATTAGAGAATAAAACATTGCATGATAGAGTTGCATTATCAAATGAGAAACCTAGCACTTCACATGAGCATCTAGAATCATATGTAGATGACTTGACAAATGAAAATGATGCTTTACAAAAATGCAATGATTCATTAAATGAAAAGATTAAAGGACTAGAGTTAGATAATAAAATGTTACATGAAAGAATTGCATCATTTAAATGCAAACAAAGTACTTCATATGAGCATGAGAAATCACATGTTGATGAATTAATGAAAGAAAATGAAGTGATTAAGAAGAAGAGCAATGAGCTAAATCAAATTGTGTTAAAATTCACAAATGGGCAAAAGATGTTGGATAACTTGTTTAATTCACAAAAATGTGTGTTTGACAAAGGAGGTATTGGCTATAAGCCAAATTTGAAACAAAAGTATTATAAGAATTACTTTGAGAAGAGTACCTCCATTAACAATCAAGCTGTATGCCACCATTGCAATCAAGATGGTCACATGAAGAATAAATGTCCAATTAAGAGAAATGTATATTATGGAGTCAAATGTATTTGGGTTCCAAAAGGAACTAAATCTAACGTTCAAGGACCCAAGAGTATTTGGGTACCAAAGCACACAACTTGAATATTTTTGTGTAGGTACCACAAACAAGGAATGGTGGAGAGTTCCTTGATGAAGCTTATGAGGATAATCGCTTGATCATGGTCTAAGCAAAAATGATGAGTAAGATTTATTTAATTATTTTGATAACAATTATTGTCTTATTGATTATAAGTGATGGTCTTTTAATCTTAGTAAATATTTCATATTTTATTATGACATTAAGTGCATTAACATGATGTGGATAAGTTTATCTTGGCTATTTAATATATTGAGTGGATCATGATAAATGGATAGTAGCTTGAATTTGTGAAAGTATACTTGTATATTTACATGATCGAAATATCATTGTGTATAACATTGAGTGCTTTATTATGATGCATGGTTATATGTATATGATGATAGCTTGTTAACTCATCATGATGGATTTGTTTGATTTTAATGATTATGTAATGCCTAAGCATGATAAATAAGCGATATACTTTAATTCTCAATTTTTGAATGCTTACATATTTCATGATTGTGTGATGTATATGCATGATAGATGCGTTATATATTATTTCTTGTATTAGAAGTGATCATGGAGGAGAATTTGAAAATCATGCATTTGAGATTTTTTTTGTAATGATTTTGCCATTGAGCATCAATTTTCATCACCTAGGACTCCACAACAAAATGAAGTTGTAGAGAGAAAGAATAGGTCTATTAAAAAAATGGCTAGGACCACGTTAATTAGACATCATCTCAATAATACTCCTTATGAGCTTTGGAAAGATAGAAAACCCAACATTGGTTATTTCAAATTTTTTTTGGATGCAAATATTTTATTTTGAACACAAAAAATAACATTGGCAAATTTGATCCAAAATCTGATGTTGGTATTTTTCTTAGCTATTCAAACACAAACAAAACTTATAGAGTGTATAACAAAAGAACTTTGATTGTGGAACAATTTATACATGTTACATTTGATGAGTCTAATTCTTCCTCTATGGAGAAAGTCGTTGTTGATGATAATGCAGAAGAAGAACAACAAGAAGAAGCATCAAATGACAACTAAAAAGATGCACCACATGGAAATCAAGAGGAACATTATGAAGAAACAAATGCAGAGCAAAATGAAGGTAATTCCCTAACACTCCCCAAAGAGTGGAGGTATGTTTCTTCGCACCCTAAAGACTTAATCTTAGGAGATCCATCACAAGATGTAATTACTAGATCATCATTTAGAAATATATGTAAGTATTTGTAATAATGGATTTGATCACTTGTTATTTAACTCATAATTATGGCTTTTCTTAATAGTTATGTTGATTTTGATGATATACATATTGCCATGTGTTGATTTTGATGATCTACATATTGTCATTACGTACTTATGCTTTACTTAAGTTTTGATGATAAAGAATGTGCATTGATGATTACATTGTATTTGATGAAACTTTGATCTTATGGGATCTATGATTGGTGAATGGATGCATTTTTTTGTACTTTATTGATGTATTGTTAAATATGCATTACTTGTTTTAAATGATATGGAAAAAGGGAAAAATACATATACTTCGAGAATTTTAAGCATATAAGATTTTTCAAGTTATATTGAAATGTCACATTAGATCTTTGATGAGTTTAGTTGTCTTGATTTATAAAATGTGATTGGTAATTATGGAGCTTGGATAGTTGATAATATGCATGCCAATTTGGTAAAGAAATCAAAACCTCTTTGTGAAGAGCAATTTTCAAAAATTCGGCATAAGCTTAGGATGATTTGATTTCTTGATGATTATATGTGCGCTGTTTGATGAATTGAAGGAGTTGTTGGTTTGTTATAATTGTTTAAACTTGTATAGAAGTGTTTTTAACCATGTTGTGAATTTAAGGATTTGTTCATTTTTAAGGGGAGACTCTGTCGAAATTTTTGCTCACACAAAATGGGTAATATCTTCATCGAATTATTTTTTATGATCTTGTTTCGATTGCATCTATCTATCTTTTCTTTTTTACGATGAAGGGGAAGATAAATTTGATATGTTTTTGGATAAAATCATTTTGGTTAAAATTTTATATTGGCCATATATTTAGGGGGAGCATACAATATGCTTTTGGATAATATGCATTTTGAACTTTTTTGTTGTCCAAAGGGGGAGACAAAGTAATATATCATTTTGATGTTATCAAAAAGAGGAGAATAATATGAACTTTTGAATATTGTTTTGATGATTTATATGTGATTATGGTGATGATTTTGAGATATGATGATGATTTGATTACATAGTGTGTTTCATAATTTATAATAATTTGGGAGTAATATTACTAAACTTGTATTTGAGGTGATGCTTGTTGTTAGGGGGAGTATCTATCCCAATTTCTACTCAGACAACATGGGTAACAAATTTGCTATTCTTTTCCTTTTCCACTAAGTTTTCTTTTTGATGATGAGGGGGAGAAAAATGCATCTATTTAAATTTTAAATTTGTTAATTTAGCTAATTGACAAATTGTAAGAGAAGATTATATTTAGGGGGAGAAATTTGTGGAATCATTCTTTAAATACATGAAATGTTTGTCATCATCAAAAATGGGGAGATTGTTAACATATATGTTTTCATAATGTTGATTTTGATGATAACAAACAAGATTAAGAATGGTTAATCTTTAAGCTCAAATTATTTTTTATACATTGTAAATAAATCATTACTTTTACATTATAAAGGTTTTATATTTAATGGAAAAATGATTTTATGAAATTGGTTGTTTTTCAAGTTATGATTTAATTGAAAGAGTTTTGAAAACTTTGAAATCAACAAGTATTGCTTGAAATTTTGGAGAATGACTTATTTGAAAAGTGTCATAGCATTTTGGACTATATCATAAGTTCAGAAAGTTTTGAGATTAACAAAGCATTATTTGGAAATTCTGAAATTGGACCTATTTGTAAACTTTCATAACGTTTTGGGTCATAATATAGTTTTATAAAGTTTTGGGGTCAAACTATAAATTTAGAAAATAATTTCACTGTAGCAAACGGCTAACCGTTTATTTAAAACGGCTAACCGATAATTTCCAGAAAGCATGTTCTACAAAGTATTGTTAAAATGATTATTCTGGAACATAACAGTGAACCGTTTACTGAAAACGGTTAACCGATTATTTTCATATTGCTAAACCTTGAACCATTTAGTAAGAACGGTTAAACCAAATTTGTTTTTCAGGTCTCTGGAAGTTAACGGCGAAAGGGTAATCCTAAACGGTAAACCGTTTATTTAAAATTTGGCCCAACGGTAACTTTTGACCAGCGTAAACGGTTAACCGTTAACGGCTAACGGTGAACCGTTTTCGGGCCGACAGTTTGTAACGGCTAGTTTTTCAGCTCCAAATATAAATAAGCTCATTCAAATTCAAAGAAGATTGATCACAACACAACCATTGAGTTTATACTCGAGAATACAATCTTCATAGAGCTTTAAACATATTTTTGCTTCATCTATTCACACATTGGGCTTTTATTTGTAATCTTAAATATTGTGTGAGAGAAAAATAATTTATAATCTTTTACTTTGAGTGATTGTAAGTGTTGGGATATACTTGTGTTAAGAGATTGGGGATAATCTGTTGTTGTAAAGGTTTATTGACACCTTGAAGTCAATTGTAAACGTTTGAAGCCTTGGAAAGGCTCGGATAGTGAAATCCTCAAGTCCGGTGTGCTTTGAGGCGTGGACGTAGGCGGGGATTGCCGAACCACGTAAAAATTCTTGAGTTTGCTTTCTCTTCCCTTGCTCATTTATTATTGTGCTTTCATTAAATTTATTGTTTTTGAATTTATTAAGGCATTAGATTGGATTGTTGTGTGGTTTGCTTAACTTAATTATTAAAATCTCAATTCACCCCCCCTCTTGGGTTGCCTAGTTAGTATTTCACATACTTCATCTTCATCTGAATGTTATTATAGAGGTGATTTAAATATAAATGTAGTACTAAATATTGTAATTTGATTAAAAAAAATGAGTCAAGTGCTAGTCAGTCTACCTTGATTTAGATAGATCAGGGAGAATTTTTGGATGATGTGAATATTGGAGAGACTGAAGTACTTGGCTTCGGCATAGGACTTGCTAGTGAGACTAGTTTGTCACCGTTGGTGGTGGAGTCAGATTCATTGTTGGTTACTCAATATGTTTGAGGCATATATCATATACGTAGTTATTTTGATTATTTCATAGGTAAATATGCTAATTCCGGCACGACAACTTCCGAGTTTGACATATTCTAAGCTAAATTTGCTCTTAAGTGTTCTAAATCTTGTGTTTGCTTAGAGCACTATCCAAGCCTCTTAGTGTGTTATCTTTAATTTAAACCCCTTAAACATAATACTCGCTTTTTATTAAAAAAAGTAAGATTGAATCTATAAGTATTTGGTTTCAGGTTGTTAATTATTATATCAAGAATCAAAATTGTTTTAATTATTATTGAAATTCTAGCTAAACAATGTATGCCTTCAATTTGGTTAAAACTTGAAAAGGTGCTAAACACAATGAATGGCTTTCAATAAGGTTGTGGTCGAAATTAAGATTTTTCAAATTTGAGTGAAATTTGTGAAAGTGAACTGATTAAAGAGAAGATATGACTGCGCTAAAGCAATATATGAATTAAATTTGATAAAAAAAAAGAGTCAAATACTAGCGGTTGCACTAAGTAGCCTCGCAAATAAATTTAAAAGAACTCTTCTATTCTACTGGCACTTTTTGTAGCCAAAATCTGCACCGTAAATAACCTTGTAACCATTTTTAATTCCATTAATTTCCCTACAAATTTATAGGCTTATTTTCTCATTCTGCTAAATCAATTCATTTTATTTTGTTTAGTAATTATAGGAAACACGATTTACTGAAAATAAATCAAATTAACTATTTCTATATCCAACATAATATTTTCTACATATCATCCCTAAAATCCACCAAAAACTAGTATATTACACCAAGTGCATCATCCAATCTTATTACAAGTATCGTCTCCGAAAAACGTGAATTGATATATTGAATAAATTTATGGCAACTAAAAGGAGAAAGAAAGTAAAAGCTCAGCACAACTTATTAACAATGTATTTATCTTATTCAGAGGCGCTTAGAAATTCATCCGCTGCCCAAGTTTTTCCAATTGTCGTCTATGGATATTTTAGAAATCTAAAATTAAATCCAAATGTGAGTTTAGTGATAGGGATGGTAGAAATAGCATGTCCGACCTGAATCCAGGTGTTTCAAGCTTGATTCAACCACATTCTTTAAACACACAGGCTGAGATCAGGTTTTATTGAAAAAGCTCGAGCCCTGCCCCAAAGCTTGATAAATGTCTAAAAAAATTAAAAAAAATATTTTATTTTAATTAAAATATGCCATTTAACATTTATTTAACCCACCTATAACATACATTTAAAATTTTAAAGCGTTTTAATTCAACTTTTAAAGCTTGATCTAACAAAATCAAAATTTTATATATTATAAAATTGTAAAATATAATGAAAAGAATTTCTAGATAAATGCAACACATAAAATCAGACTTTTAAGCTCAGTTTGAAAAAAGCCTAGCCTGACCTCAATAAGGGACATGGTCGAGCCCGGCTAGATTTTGCCAGCCATAAATTTTGCCAAAGTCTATTTAGTGAGGATTTTAGTGGGTTTAAATCTAGTGGCCAATAATGGTCAAGAAATTTATATAAAGAAAATAATATAGTTAATTAATTATTTAAAATTTTTATTGATTTTAAATTAAAAAAATGTGAATTTAATTTGTAATGCGGTGGATTAACACAAATTGTGGGTGGAAAATATCTCTACCCAAAAATTTGATTAAAAAAAAAAGTTATTTAATCTACTCCTTATATTCGGGCCGTTAAACGTGCAACCTTATTTTTAGGCTGTGTGTAGCTAGGGATGGCAAAATTTGGGTCCGGGTCCGGGTTCAACCTTTCCGAATCCGGACCCGGATGAATATTTTTCTATACCGGACCCGGATATAACCCGCATTTTTTCATTCCGAGTCCGGTCCGGGTTCAACCTGGAAAATTCGGGTTTCCGGATTGTGGGTTTCCAACCCGGATTGATGAATCTAATTTACAAAAAAAAAAATCAATTGACAAATCAAATGGAAATTCAAATCTAGGATTTCAGCAAGTTAAATACAAATCCATGGCCTAAACAAACCAAATACAAATCAGCTTGGTTCGAACCCTGCAAGAACTCACGATTCGACATTCACAAACTTGAAGGATTGGCACCTGGTGAGACAATGAACGGTGAAGGCAAGCTCTTTACTTCTGATTGTATCAGAGCTAGTTATTGTTCGTGACGGTGACTGATACAAGTGACGACGACGATGATTTAGTGATGAACAGCCGCGAAGTTGGCAAGACGAGCTGATGATGATGATGACCAGTCGCGACACGAAGGTGGGCAAGATGCCAAGATGAACAGCTGCGACGCAAAGGTGGGCAAGACGCCAAGACAAGCTGATGATGATGATGAACAGCCGCGAAGTTGGCAAGACGAGCTGATGATGATGATGATGATGATGAACAGCCGCGACACAAAGGTGGGCAAGATGCCAAGATGATCAGCTGCGACGCAAAGGTGGGCAAGACGCCAAGACAAGCTGATGATGATGATGAACAACCGCGAAGGTGGGCAAGTGAGTGTGATGACAACGATGATTTGATTTGATTTGATTTGATTTGATGAAGAAGAGCTGAAGAGGGAGAGGAAATGTGTTGCTGCGACTTTGATTGTAAATGAATGAAGCCCCAGGACACCTTTGGCTTTGGGTTATTTTTTTTTCTATTTATATTAAAATTATTTTTAAAAAAATTAATATTAAAATTAATAAATATCCGGGTTTGGATTTTGAACATACGGGTTCGCCTAAAACTGGAACCGGACCCGGACATGTGCGGGTTTCTAAAATGGGTTCCGGATTCTGCGTTTTTATACATCCGGTTCGGGTTCATCCGGATTTATTTGGGTCCGGGCCGGATCATCCGAGTTTATCTGGGTCCGGAAAAATTTGCCATCCCTATATGTAGCACACTATCAGGTAGGGGTAGGCACGGTTCGGTTCGGTTCGAAATTAAATAGAACCGATTTAAATCGGTTATTTTATAAAAAGAATCAAATAAGAATCAAACTCAATAAGAACCGAACTCAAACGATTCTTTTTGGATCGGTTCGGTTCGGTTCGATTCGATTTTTTCGGTTCTGGGCCTATTGGGCCTATTTTGAATTTTTAAATTTTTAGCCCATTGGGCCTCATGAATGTAATAATTTTTTTCAACAATTAATTTATCCTAATTTTATTACAAATATTAACAATAAATACAAAGTATTCAAAACACATTTTATCACTAATATCTTACTAACTATTAATATGATACTCCCAAAATATGAAATATTAAAATTTCAAAATACATAACCAAACTCCAATACTCCATCTATATAAACAAAATCATAATGTTATAAAGAGAAATAACACATGTTTGATTTGAATAAAATTATTAACACATGTTTGACTTGAATAAAATAAAAAATAATTCGATTTTTCAATTCAGCTAAGTGAACCGAATACCAAACCGACATTTTTTTTTATTACATGAGACTATTGCTCAGATTACAACTCATATTACATGAGACTATAACTGATATTTACAAATCAGACTATTACTGGGATCAACTGACATCAGTGCTAATGAAGCTCTGCCCAGATTTAAACCCTCACAAATATTCGAGGGATGTCCACTCCTTACTCATGGGTAAGGAAGAAGACTGCCTTCACTCAAATTAATTGAGGAAAGAAATACCCCCACAATACTTTTGTGGGGGTTCGAACTGCTGCCCTCCAAGATGGAGGGCAGCAGCCCGAGTGGTTACCAAACCTACATTTTAATTTTTTTACAAACAGTATATTTCAATTTTTTTAAAAAATAAAAACCGAACCAAATTAAAAAAACTATCATTTCGGTTCAGTTTTGTTAAGACTATGATTTTTTTACTGTCCCCTACTATCAGCAGACGGTATTTAGGGTTCAGAAGAAATAAAATAATTAAAAATATTCCCGCCGTTTATTTCCCGCTCAAAAGCAGAGCGAATGAGCAGCAGTAGCCATTAGGCAGGCAATAGCTAAGCTAACATTGAAAGAAAGAACGAGAGATCCAAACCAATCATACTGAAAAATCAGTTCAAAAAAAAAATCAAAATGAGTGGACAGACGAGAAAAAAAATACAAAAAAAATTGAAAATCAGAGGATACGGCCTCAGAATGGATGCTCTCGATGAAATTCTCTCTTTCGTCAATCGTTTTCCCGACGCCGAAGACGAGGCCATCGATCTCCTCCTTGATCAGCTCGAACACGAATCCTCTTGTACGAATTACCAATTCATTATTTTTTTCTTTTTTGTGTAATTTAATTTAGGTTTTTTTTGTTTTTTGGTTTGGTTGATTGATTTCTGTTTTAAATGTTGAATTAATTGGCAGTGAAATCTTCGATAATAGATAAAGAATCCGTGAATCGAGTGACTAGTGTTTTGTTACAAGCAGAAGCTGCCGCCGAGGGAGATAGTGGCTCTGCTTCTAATCATTCTGCTATTCGTGTAATTGATGCCTTTTTGGTACCTAAATTTCCATACGATTCTATCAAGAAACACTTTTATCAGTACGTTTATGTTTATGCAGTTTTTCCTATTTATTATCACCTGCTATGTATTGCATTTTTTAAATTTTTGTAAAGCGAGCCTATGTGCATGCTTGGTTTGCATTCAGATACACTTCTTTAGCTCTGAAAGCAAATGATGAAGAATAAGAATTTTAAAAATAAAAAAAAAATGATTATTTTTGCTGATTCTGTTCGAGACTCTATGTAAGATTGGATACTAATTTTTGAAGAGTTTTCTAAATCAGAGACCGAATGTGTGTAATGATTCAGATTCTAGTTCAGGTTGCAAAATTGTGTAATTGTAAATTTGGAAATTGAGGAGAAGAGAAGGAAGATGATATAATGGAATTTAAATTGTATTAGTGATTTATGGCATTGAAGTGAGTGTTGTTTTGATTTTAGGCATGCGGGCAGCCTGCCTATTCATGGTGAGGCTTCTGCAAAAGCAGCATTGTACCGGGATAGGTTTCTGTTGTTATTTCAGAGGGTTTCTCGTGACCAACATTTCTCCAGACCCTCTTTTGATGTTTTAAACTCAGAATTTGGAAGTTGTGAGGTTGTTCTCTCTCCTCTCTCTCGCTCTTATTCTGTTTTGGACTGCATATCTCCAAAAAAAATATGGTGCTATTTTTGGTGCTGGACAGATTTCTACAATTCAGTCTTTGGTTGGGCAAACGGGGAGAAGATGGGTGATGGGCGTAATATCTCAGTTGGAGGATGGCCACTTCTATTTGGAAGATCTTGCTGCTTCAGTGGAAATTGATCTGTCTAAAGCAATATCCTTTGCCTTCAGTGCACTAGCTATCATTTTCCAGACTTAGTTCCTAATGCTTTTACTTCACGGTGGCATTTTTTTTTTGTACTACAACTTGTTTGTGAATATCAGCTTTCTAATTTTCTCTTCTTCCAAAACATTTCTTCGACTCTGTTTGCTTTTTGTCCAATTTGAAGCCATTTACTGCCGCCCATTGTACTCTTCTGCAGTTCTTGAATGTTGTCTTTGTGTGTTAAGAAACTCCTTAGTTGTTAATTTGTTTCAAAATTTACTTTCAATATCATTGGATCTTAGAATTCTTTTTTATTTTTTCAAATTCACTCATATTCAAAAATCTTAAATTCTTAATTTGTTGCAGTCTTAATGGAGATGCAAAATCATTGTTTTCATTAACAATTATTACAAGATCACCACTGGGTTTTTTACAGAAAACACCATTGTCGTAGCAGAAGGGGAGATGCTTGTAGATGGTATTTTTCAGGTAGAGATGTGCATCCTCTTGAGAAAAAGTTGCTATATCTGTCTTTATTGGTTTTATGCCAATAGTTGTTTTATCATACAGGTAATTACATGTGGATTTCCTCCACTCGAGGACAGGGATCAGTCACTCAAACTGCTTGCAGGATATGACTTCTTTGGTGGTGGTACACTAAACAAAGAGGATACTGTATCCTTATCAGCTTTGATAATACATATCTGATGTTGCTTCTGGAACTTCCTCGAGTAGCAATTAAGTAATATGATTGATCATGGTTTTCCTATTACGTTGTTCATAGCTCAGACTTGCTGATCTGGAAAAGAGAGCAGCCAATGACATGTTTGTTATACTCTCTGACATTTGGTTGGACAATGAAGAGGTGAACCACAACCTCTACTACTTTTCACTCTTATTTTATCAGAATGCCATGGCTTAATCATTTGACTGTCCTGTCCTTAGAGAAGGTTATGGGAAAGCTGGAGGTTGTCCTTGATGGTTTTGAGAGTGTGGAGGTGGTTCCTTCATTATTTGTATTTATGGGAAACTTCTGTTCTCACCCGTGCAATCTCTCCTTTCATTCCTTTTCCAGTCTCAGGTGAATGATTTTAGTCTTAGGTGAATGATTTTTGTTTTCTCGTCATTCTATAAGCATACAATTTTGTTTCTAGCATAAATGAAAATAAAAACACGCAACCTGGATATAGATTGCAGTTTGGCAAACTCGGGCAAATGATTGCAGCCCATCCACGTCTAAAAGAGCATAGTCGGTTTCTGTTTATTCCTGGTCCTGATGATGCAGGTATGTTAAATTGATTATTGCATGCTTCCTTAATATTTTCATGCATAGAACTTAGCGGTTTGACAATTTCAGGCCCGTCAACCGTTCTTCCCAGGTGTGCTTTACCAAAATATCTGACTGAGGAGCTTCAAAAATACATCCCAAATGCCATATTTTCGAGTAATCCTTGCAGGTTAAACTTTCTGATCACTATCCAGTTAAATCATTGATGAACATAGTTTATTGTTATCTAGAAGAGATCCCCTGGAGTTTTTAGTCAGCGGTGTCTTAAATACATGGTCTTTGAATTCCATGGACTGTGTAATGTTGGATTACAGAGGATGCTCTTCTTTTGAGTTGAATCTTGCTGTTTAAAATTTGGTGCCTTGTGAATTCACTATATTAACTTTCAGATCTAACTGTTTCAACGTGTTATAAATTCTCATGTTTGAACACAGAATCAAGTTCTACACCCAAGAAATCGTGTTTTTTCGCCAGGATCTTCTGTACCGAATGCGTCGTTCATGTTTGATCCCTCCATCTAGAGAAGAAACTGATGATCCTTTTGAGCATGTATTTTTCTTCTGTAATCCTCCCCCAATCTAGTTCTTGTAAACATTCTGTGAACTGATTTATCATCTGCGGATATTGGGTCATCCTGCTAACTAGTTTTATGTGTTTCTGCTGCAGCTTGTTGCAACCATAACACACCAGAGTCATCTGTGTCCACTCCCTCTTACGGTACAGCCCATTATTTGGAATTATGATCACTCTCTTCATCTGTATCCAACTCCACATGCGGTATTACTCCCTTCTTACGTTTGTGTTTTTAATTTAATTTTGATGGGATTATGATCACTCTATTTGATGCAGCATTATGTTACTTATTTATCCTTAGATTCCATGTGAATGACAGGAATGCAGGCTGCATATAATATTTTGTATATCACCACCCACTATAATTTAAAACTAGAACCCAAGCAGGCAACAGCCTATCAAGCCATTATGGAAACATTAGATTTGAACATTTTTTAATCTAGGGAATATTTATTGTGTAGACAAATAGACAAAATTTGATTTGTTGCCTGTGCTAAGTATGGAGAAAGCAATTAACCATTATTTTAAAACTTTTCCATCGGAACTGAGGAGAGAAAAACTGATATTTATTTCATTCCTTCATGCAGATAGTTTTAGCTGATAAAAGTGAGCAGAAGGCATTTAAATACACCGGAATCACTTGTTTTAATCCTGGTTCCTTCTCAAGTGATAGTACGTTTGTAGCATATCGTCCTTGTACTCAGGAAGTTGAATTTTCAGCCTTGTGAGTATCATAAAAAAGCTATATCTTCTATGTCTTTTAGATTGATAAGGTGAATTTCATTGTTTAACTGAGGGTGTAAAACCATCTTCTGCATTGTAGTTTAGCAATTTTATCCATGATTATAGTTCCTTTAGTATCGTGACTTTTAGTTGCAGACTAACCTTGCTGGTCACTACAACTCTTGTAAATTATTTTATTCAGATCTTGGAGAAAGCATGTTGCATTTCTGTGATAGCTGGATATTATATATTAATAAATACCTTTTGATTTTCTTTTTTTTTTTACTCTGTAAAATCTCTGTGTTGGATATATGCTCCTTAGAAAATATCATTAGTAAATATTCATCAAAGTCAGGACCAAAAATATTTGTAATAGAGCCTTACTATCACTGAATATTGGTAATGAGGACCAAAACAATTAGTTTAACAGAACGCTTCATACTTCGTCTTACTACATCAGTATAATGTAGCGCTTTTGGATGTAATTGATGTTAGTAGCTTCAATGGCAATGTTGTCCCAGCATAGTGTGGTAGACTGCCATTTGGGTTTTACAAAGTTTACCCAAAGAAACGACGAGTTTTTTAAGAGTTGGGAACTTAATTAGCTTTAATGTTACAAAAAATTGAATTTGCTTTCATGCTTAACATTGTATGAATGTCTTTTCATGGGTCGAAATATGAGAATCATATCCTACTGACATAGCTTATCGGCTTTGTGTAAAGAAGAGGATGAACAAACTCCGCCGACATATTTCATGAACGTAAAATTTTTCAACCCATTTTGTTTATTTTTCATTACTTGCAATATAATAAGAAATAACTCGAGCGTGATCCTGCTGTTGCAAGTACTTTGCCTTTTATGTTTGGCCTAAGCTTGTCCATTTTGAGTACCATTCTTCAAGATTCATTAGTGTTTCTGCTATTATCAATTCATTGAAAACATCTTTTTCATATAAAAGTTTTAAATAATTTAAATTACTTCATTTTTTAACTCACTAAAGAATCAACTTTTGTTTCAAGTTGCTTTTAAAATTGAATTATGGAAAAATTATCCCATTAATAATTGCCAATCTGTTCTAATCAATTTTTTTTTTTTAATTTTTATGGAAAAGTTATAAGTTCTAATATGTATAAGGAATTATCATATTTTATTATAATTTCATGGAACCGTATTCTTTGATATTGCTAGGTTGTTGAACTGAGAGATGTGTTGCATAATGTGGGAATGTGTTGTATATTGAATAAAAATTCAGGAATTATTATTTTTTTTTTAAATTTTTTTTCCCACCAAACCATAGTGGTGCTTTCCTCATTAGATTGGTTGTGACAGTAAGTTGATGCCAAATTTTTAGCTAATCCTAGAGAGGTAATCCCAGTTGTTTTATAAGTTACTTTGTAGCCCTATCTTTGAAGCATGTTATGTTTGCATTTTTCTTTTTTCATTTTAGTATTAGCTGTATGCTTATCTAATCTCTTAATTGACTTAACATTTGTCATCCAAATATTGAGGTCTTTTCTGTATGTGATTTTAGCTTGAGGTACTTCAGTCATACTAATTCTGAAAAAGTAGCTTATGTGGTTGGGGGCTTTTGTTATTACGGGAATGAGTAGTCAAGGTATAGAGAAGGAGAAAACAAATGACCGTGTTAATATGATAGTATTGATTAAATTGGTTGGGAAGTGAATGGGGACTCCTCAAGAACCGATAACTAACTAATAAACTTTGTGTTTGATTAATAGTATCAACTGGTGGATAAAAAACTGAAAAGTTCCTTGCTATTATTATGTGTTTCTTGTTTGAGCACTCCATTTTCTAGTTAGTATCATTAAACCTTGAATGTTATATCATAAGAATCAAAGATTTTGTGGAACAGAATGGCTTGTCGGTATATCTTTGTATACACGCAAACAAAAATATAATCATTTTAACTTTGTGGAATACACCGTGGCATGGAACTTAACTATTTGATCACGAAAAATCTGGGATAGGAGGTGAACTTGTCATCATATTAGTGGCTAAAAGAGTGAATGCTGCCGCATTCTTTATTACTCTTGAAAACTTTATGATTCCTTTTCCCTATGATTCTCGGAGATGAGGTAGTTATTTGATAAATGGATATCAGCTCTCTATTTGTCAAACTTGAACTTGACAACACATTGCATCATGCTGGACTTGTGAGTTTATTGCATCAATCAACACTTGAGCCGAAAGCAATGGTATTTGAGTGCACTTGTTCTTCATGCTATTGATAGATTTTCCTACTGCAATAAAGATAAAGTTTTCTTCAACTACACGTCCAATTCGATAGTGGGATTTTCTCATATATTAATTGCAAAAAATAACTTACTGATGTTGATGCTCGTTTTCTGAGGATCCCTTTCATAGTCTCTTTTTTTAGATGATTTAATTCTTGTTTTTGCTTTTCAAAATTTATGTATTAATAGAAAAAGGTGGGATAATAGCCTGTTCATCCCACTTGAAAAGGAGTAATATCCTTTGATCCTGGAGGAGGCATATAATAGAAGTAATTCAGTTGTATTAAATGATGTAAAGGTGTTATATTCCATCAAGGTTAGTATAAAAATCCATTTAAAGGAATGTATCCATGCCAACAGTTTTGACATTAACATCTCTGTCTTCTACCTAATACCCACAAAGCTCAAAAGTGATCTTCACTCAAGGAATTTTTTTATTATTTTTTTGCATTGTGTTTTCTAGTTCCACAAACAAAAAGAAAGAATTTTCATTTAATATAATCTCTTTGCCATTTATGTTTCCAAATGGAGTCCAATTGGTGGGGAAAAAGATGGTCTTGACACCTACTGAGTATAGAAATGAGAAGATAGGTAGTTATAGGGATGTGAAAAACTCAAAATTACACAGTTTTGATAGTTAGGTATCTGTACTTTTTTGGTTTTTGTTTTTGAGTTAAGCTAGCTGAAGAAGCAAAAGAAATCTCTATGAATGGTGCACAAGTTGGTTTGTGGCAGTTTTGCAGTTAAGAAATTAGAAAAAACTTCTAGCCTCAGAAACCCTGATCCCTAATTAGTTAACATGTTCATAACGGCATTCATTATATGAAGATTTTTGGTGACCAACTGGGAAGAATTTTTGTCTCTGTTAGAAAAATAACAGTACCTTAAACATTATTCGATTGTTCGAGGCCTATTTGAGAAGAAGATTCATTTGATTGGTTGATGAACACTGTGAAACTGCTGCTGTAACAAAGTTTACAAGAGACCTTATAATTGTATATTCTTGTAGTTAAAGATGCAGGTGTCAAAGAATTTGAGTTGCAGAAACTGAGGCTAGATGTAAAGTAGGTAAAACAGGTGAACAGTCTGAGAAAGAAACAGTTAGAATTGCCAGTCAATAGTTAGATCATCAATCCTTCATATGTTGTTATTTCATTTCATTGAGATGGTTTTTTTGTGAATCAGATTTTTGTTTATTTATTTATTTATTTATTTGTTCCCATTTTCTTGAAAGTCAGAAGTTAGACATAAGAGAGAAAGGAGAGCTAATTTAGTTGACAGTTGAAGAAAACAGTTGAGTTAGTGGTGGTGACGGTTAGCAAATCTAATGCGGGGAAGAGAGAGGCTTTTGGTTTCTGACATTTGGTGGGTGAATGAAAGATGGGGGATGGCTTTCTAATTTCTCTCATGTTACTGATACTACTTTTATAACAAGCAATTTGTCTCCAACTTGGGACAATGGTAGGCCAACGGTCAAACGAAGATTCGTATTACCTTTTTTTTTAAAAAAATAGAATTATGATTGATTTATTTTGGGCCGTTGGATTATGAGTGGGCATAGCGTACTTCGCATGCCAGCTGACGTTGGATCATAACTTGTCTCCTGAGCTACATAGATGACACTGCGAATGAGTTAATTTGATATGTAATCTATTAAGTGGGTTGTGAAAAAATAGGTTAATAATTAATAATAAAATTAATTTATATCGGCATTAAATGATTGGTGTCACATTATTAAGTATTTCAATTAAATATGTAAATTAAATAAGCATAGCATTATTGAAGTACTAAGTGCTAATAGATCTTTCTTATAGCCACTAAAAGTGTGATTAGTGCTAATAATTTTTCCATATAGCAAAAAAAATTAAAAGTGATTTATACATCTAAAATTAAACTCAGTGCGGTTAAAAATGGGTCTCTAAATAAAACTCTGATCAAGAAATAATATTTATTTTTAAATATAAATTGAAGTCCAGTTTTTGAAATACATATTGATGATTGACGGCTAATAACGTAGATTATAATACATGAACTAATCTTCTCAATATACAAGTAATAATATGATATACAGGGTTTTTTTTTTTAAAAAAAAGAGAATGACACTTTCTCTATTAAATTACTAACCTTATAGTTTCTGTAATGATTTGTTGCATGTCATAATCCTCACTTTGAAACTCAAGAGAGTAAAGGGCTATTACGAAATAGTAACGTTACACTCTCCAATTAATATCCTAACCACGATCATTCTAATAGAGGTAGCATTCACGTAGGCATAAGAAAAATGTTAAAGGAAGTAAATTTACTAGTAATAAAATTTATTATCTAATCGGTGAGTGGCACTAAATAAAATGAAAATGCTGGAATGATAAATGGAAAGTTTAATATTATTGATTGTGAAATCTATAAAAGGGTAAATAATAAAAATTGAAAACGATCGGGGACAAGGCTACAATATCTCTTTAAAAAAAGAGCTTATGAGAGAGTTTTATCCAATTTTAATATATTTTGCAATGGATTAACACAGCCAAGTTATCAACAAAATACAAGCCTGTATTTGGAAATTGTGTAGGTAATTTTTGTCATTGGTGCATGGAAGAAGTGATATTTGAGCTATTAAAGCTAATCAATTTCATTCATGCATTAATTATATTTCTGGAGAAGTATAACATAAGCATAATGAAGCTTCCTTACATTTCATCATCCCCGTGAAGTCATAAGCATCATCGACTTTAAGCTCATAAAAATCACGTGTTATTAATATTGCAGTAAGTTATGCCATTGCTTTCGTAATTGCGAGTGTTTGTGATATATGTTGTCTCATCATATACCTAACTACTAAATACTCCCTTCAAGGTTGCTCACACAAATTATGGATCAAAATTTTCTCTTCTACCATATATGTACGGAAGATATTATTGATGCACCACATTCCACATAAAAGTTTGGATATAATCTTTGATTATAAAAAAACTAGTTATTAGATTACTGTGACTATGACTATTGAGAAGGTAATATAGAGTAATGTATAAATGTGTATATGTCTATAAAAGTTTATGGATTTAACTCATTCAAAAAATAGTTCATGAGTTCAAGGTTATCCAAGTCTTTATATACTTGTGAGATGATCTCCTCAACACTCAATTCTATTGAACTTGAAGTTAATGTATAAATGACGAAAAGACTAATAGTATAACATTCTTGTTAATTTATTTGACAATTTTTAAAATTTTATTATTACTGAGACGATTTAAGGTGTGTTAGAGAAGTCTTTTGACTCTAAAGCTTAAATTGATAAGTAATTAAGTGCAGGTCCAATAATAGTATGCAAAAAAAGTCTTAACACTGAAAGTGAGTTAAAAAAATTGAAGAAATAATAAAAATGATTCACTACATAGTGGGATTCGAGCATGAGGTCTGGTTCTAATTGACCAAAAAGTTTAAATTGATAGGTAAGCCTAATAATAATAGATGACTGATGATACAATTATAAATTTTTATACATATTTATTTTGTACAAATTGATTCAGCATTAACTCATTAGTTAAATCAAAATACAAAATTATAAAAATAAATTATGTGGATTAAAATATATTTAATCCGTCCAATTTAATCATACCACATCAGTTTGTACAAATAGAATTTATACAAGAGTTTGAAACTATATTAATACTCCTAATGATAACTTATAAAATTAACAACCCGAATGTCATATGCTTGGATAATGCAAACATATGTTTTTGTTTTACATTTATTTCTAGTACCGATTCTTTGTTTTTTTTTTAACTCAATAAATATTTTTTTCCCGATTTGTGAAGCCATGTGCACGCAAATGTAGTGTGTGTGTATATATATATATATATGTATATGTATGCTGATTAATACACACACATACATACATACATACATACATACATACACACACACACACACACACACATATATATATATATATATATATATATATATCTATACACACTTTTGATTAAGCTAGCTAATTGCTGAGTTTTGTTAAAATTTGACAATCCACAAGAGTTTTGGGATATTAGTGTAACTTTATCATTATAACTGCAGCAACACAACTAGGGAAAAGACTAGATGACATGTTTGACTAAAAAGAAGCAGTTAAACGACGGCTGCTTCAGTTTCCACGTGCAGTTCAAAGGTTAGTTCTTGCTTTGGCTAAATGGTTAGTTAGGTCCGAAAGGTGATCAAATAACATCACACAACTCCGTAGTCTCTAACAACAATACCAATATCCTTATTTTATTTTATTCATTAATTAATGTTCTTACTAAATTAATTAATAATTGTTTTTGTGTGTCATATAAAAATACACTGCATAATAGCAATCTTGACTCCTTATATTCTTATTTAAGTTTTGGACTGCATTAACTAAGGTCACGGTCAACTTTTTCGTCTATTTAATTACAAAGCAGAAGTAATCTGTGATAAGAAGTTTAGATTTTATCCGACGAAATTAATGTCAAATCCAATCTAATTAACTATGATACATCGAGACAAGTCCCAACTAAATAAGCTGAATTTTTTAACTATGATATTTCTAAGTTAGACAGGTTTCAATAAGTTTGTATTGTTATATGTGATGTAGTAATATTCTTGTTCATGTACTATGTGATATTATATTAAATACTAGTCTGATTAGATCTATATTTATATCAGAATCATCGTTGGTCTGTGTTTCGAATTACTATGTAAATATGCAATAACTAAGAATTATTTGATTGAAATCTATATTTGGGAGAGAAAAGCTTATTTATATGGGACTAATGCGCACTTATGCATCTATCTAATAATATTTTAACACATATACACTTTAATTTGTTAAATTTTCACCATTTAAAGAGAAAATAATTTGAAACATGTGCTAATGCATTATTCCTTTTATACATGAGAGGGTCTGATAACAAGAATATTAAAGTTAATTAGTAAAAATCAAATGCTAGTGTTGTTGTTATTTCCTATTATTATTATTATTATTATTTCGGTAAAAAGAAAAAGGAAAGGAAAATAAAAGAAAGAATAAATGAGAGGTGGGTTATAAGTAGGTTAGAAACTTGGGAAAGATGTTGAAAGCAGAACGAAAATCACCCCACCAAGCAACCTCTATCTATCCATCCGTCTCTCTCCTTCTCTTTCTCTTTCCTTTGCTGATCATGTATAGGTGATTCCTAATTGATTACTTATAAACTTTTGTTAGCCCAGACGTTCGCATCAATCTCTCCCTTGTAACAACAAGTCTGCCCAAACCCTCCCACTCTCTAACGGAAATTATATCAAACACTTTCTCTTTCTTTCTTTCTTTCTTTCTATATATATATATATATATTAATTTTATTCTCATCATCTTCTTATACTTTCTCAAAACCTATACACAAGCCAACCAATCATCGAGTTTCTTTCCTTCATCAAAGAGCTTCAGCTTGAGCTTGATCGGACGTGAAAGAAGAAAACACACGCTGTTGCTGTTGCTGTTGTTGTTGTTGTTGAGCTAGGGTTTTGCTACAGTTATTGCTTTGTCGTTGTTGTTGTGGTTGAGGTTTCCTAGCTACATATATTAATATATTTAAAGATCAGATATGTGCACCAGAGGACATTGGAGGCCAGCCGAAGATGAGAAGCTTCGAGAGTTGGTCGAACGCTACGGTCCCCATAACTGGAACGCCATAGCTGAAAAGCTCCAAGGGAGATCAGGTACCTACCCAGCTCTACTTAAATTATATATTTTGCATAAAAAAAAAATATAGTGCGACAAACATAAATAATATTTTTATCTTTCTAGGGTTTTGATTCATTGTTCTGAATGTGTAACTCTAAAAGTTTATTAATAATTATAATGAAATAAAACTTTATATTTAGAATAATGATACGAAATAAAACTTTATATTTAGAATAATGATAGAGTCACAAACATTTTGTACAATTAAGTATGTACAAATTGATGTGGTATGAGCAAATTCGATAAATAAAACCATTGCGGACCCATATAATTAATTAGTTAAAAAATAAATATTAACATTTTTTAGCCAATCACTCCATGCCACATCAATTTATCCACACTAGTTTGTGAAAATTTTTTTTGTAGCTCTATTACTCTTGTAATATTTATGATTAAGATTCTCATGTATCAAAATTTAATCAGCTCCAAACACCCGTATTTCATAAATTTGAACTACGATTAGCTTTCTGCGCCTCATCATTTTTTAAATCCATAATTTTCAAAGATACGGATGTACATGAAGAAATGATGATATATATGTATATATATAAAATAATAAAAGTGTAGCTATACGAAGGTAACTATTATAAACTGATGAGTTTTGCAAATATGATCATCAGGGAAAAGTTGTAGGTTAAGATGGTTCAATCAACTGGATCCAAGAATCAACAGAAGCCCCTTTACAGAAGAGGAAGAAGAAAGGCTATTAGCTTCTCACAGAATCCATGGGAATAGATGGGCTGTTATTGCTAGACTTTTTCCTGGACGTACTGATAACGCTGTCAAGAATCACTGGCACGTTATTATGGCTAGAAGATGTCGCGAAAGGTCCCGACTTTATGCTAAAAGAGCTGCTCAGACATTTCTAAATGATCAAAAGTCATCTTCATCATCAAGACCAAATCATCATGCACAAACCGGTTGCACTGATTTGGAGACAAATAACAATAATCTTGCTTCTTTGGTTGAAATCTTTCGTGGAAGGTTTCACTACAGTACTTACCCTCATAATCAATTGCAGTTCTTCAGAGAGTTCTGTGACGGAAACACAAGTCATTTGGGTTCCAAGAAAGAAGGTAATCGAAGAAATTTCCAAGAATTCCAACTCAATTTTTCACATAGGATAATTATGATTCAATTAGCGATATTACTAATGTTATTGTGAGCGACAACGTCACTTAGTGTACTCTAATTAATTTCAATACACGAGTTTCAATACTATTAAAACATACCTGCTTGTCTTAGTTTCCCATTGTATGGTGGCGAAGTTTCTCATTGGATCAGTTTGTTTTAATTACTAATGGTTACTAATGGTTAATTAGATATAATTAATTAAGATCTCTAGTACTGATACAAGAGGCGTGGAGTTTGAATATTGCTCATATTAGGGTTTTGGGAAGGATATGGCTTTATATTTATGTAGCATCGGTCTAAAAGAAAAAAATGATTTAAAATAATAATTTGATGATGGCATTCTTTTGACATGTTTAATTGCAGATAAAAATCAGCCGGTGGAGTTTTATGACTTTCTCCAAGTAAATACAGACTCTACAAAGAGCGAAGTGATAGATACTGCAAGAAGAGACGATGAGGAGGTTGATCAAGAAGCTAGGGTACAACGAAATGCATCTTCCGGGGTTCAGTTTATCGACTTTTTATCAGTAAGAAATTCTTGATGATGATCAAGATAACATAGCAACTGGTAAATGAGTTTGACGTTTAAGTATCTAACTGACTACAAAGGATACTTATATATATTTAGTTGTTACTGCGACAGAAGAACAATATTTAATTAAGAAGATAATACAATATGAATATATCTATATATATTGCATGTTGCATCTAGGGTTTCGTATATGTAAGCGAAAGCTGTATTATACATGCATGAAATCATCTGAGGCTGTATTGATCCGAGATGTTTGGGTAACATGTACTGAATGAAAACGTCAGGGGTATTTGTAATTTAAGCAATCCTTCTGTATGCTTTAATGATGATCATCACAGTTGAATTCGATGCTAGTGCAGCATGCATATATGCCTTCATATTTGCATATAGCTATTTGTTAACGTTGGTATTTAATTACATCCATACGTTGATATATTTAAATACGCAAAGCTTAGAAAATTTCGATCTTGATACTAGCTGCATGGTAATTCAGTGTTGAGATTAAACAACTCAACACTGAGTTATAAATTATCATCAAACTTGAAGGAATAAGCCAAGTTTTGTAAATATCAATGCTACATTTTTCAAGTATTACCCTAAGAGATTCCATTGTAAAGTACTGTTGTGTCTTTCGTCTATTGAGTGATAAAATTTCTTAATTTCCAAAATTACTTATTTAATAACTGTTCTAATTTCCTATGGGCGTAATTATTCTTTTATAAAATACAAATTTTGAACCAAATCTTACGTACTTCCTACGCAAAAGCGAAAAGTTTCCATTGAAATTAAATATGAAAGCATGTACTTTCACCTCTACAGTCATAAAAGAAGAAAACAAATTTTGAAAATTAATATTTTGGTAGACTTTCTATTCTACTCATCTTTATTTTGAGGAAAACAACTCTCGGATTCTCAATATTTCTCGTTTTTACCACTCAGGGGTCCTATTTTTTTAATTGCTGACCTGACACCATCTGTAACCTTAGTTAAAGTTTAAACTTTGTTCTTTTATAGTTCTCTTTTTAACATGCGTAACCGTTGCTGCATTTTGAGGAACATACGTATCTTATTAAATTGATAGCAAAGTTGATATATAATACGCAAAAAGAATTCAAAACAAACTAGCTAGGGATCGGAACGTCCTTCTCCCTTTGTTTTATGTCCAAACCTGACACCATCCTCCCTCTTTGATTGGATATTGGAACCCTAATTTCTGAATCACATATTGAAAAAATATCTTGAAGTCATAGATGCGTCAAGGCTTGTGATGCAATCCAAGCCGTCCACCGAGCTATAAAAGATTTAATAATGGAATCAATGATAAATTTTCAACATGCGGTAATTCGTGACAATGAACCTTAGCATTAGCATGATCTTGACAGGACTTATAACCACCCAATATACATCTGTCCCCATATCTATATTCAATAATTAATTATATTGTTCACGATTTAATTGCTAAAACGGTGCTTAATTAACTTATCGTTTCTTCAACTATCACTCTATTTATTAATTACGACTTTTAACCATGTATATATCGGTATTTCTTAATTCTTGCCCTTGTTAATTAATCTCGCAACTAACTAACTAGAAGAAATAGTTATTAATTTTCCAAAAAGTTGCATCTGTAAATTTTAGAGAGAAAATTGGGTTTCATTTTTTTTTGTTTTTCCATAATTGATTTCTTTCTTTTGGGAAAAATTGTAATTTTTTAATATTTCAAGAGGTTTGACCGACCAAGTGCCTGTTTAGTATGATTTATCTAATTATCGTAAGAGTTTATTTAATCCCATAAACTCTTTTTTTTTTTAATTTTTTGTTGTTTGGTTGTTTTACTAGTAGAGTTTTTGAAGATTAAATAAGCTATTTTACCTCCTAGCAAAAGCTCAAAATTTAGATTTGTAGGGTAGAGTTGAAAAGTTTTGTTAAAATATTAAAATGTCTAAAATATTATTTACTTATTTGACAATCTTATTTTATTTTTTTTCGTAACATATCTTTAAAATTTTACCTATTAAAAAAATTTTAAAAATTTTAATAAAAAACTCTCATTGACTACTAGACAACTAATTTATTTTTTGATAAAACTCTACTAAAAGAGATCTCTATTTGGATAACTTCTATTTAAAATCTTTACCAATCAAAGCCTAGACTTGCTCGCGCAAGCATAATGAATTGTAATCTAAATACCTACACTATCTGTATTCTTTGTAGATTCTGGCGGATTAACCAAATAACTTTTTCACTTGTCCACCTATACATCAAGAAAGACTTGAATTCTGTTTTCTTTCGCTTTCTCTTCCTTTTTCTTTCCTATGTCAAATTATGCACATAGAAAAGCAAAGACATATTTTCTTATCATGTGATGGTGTAGAAAACCCTACTTCACTTGATATATAAGTATAACAAAACCTTTTAATCTAGTTACAATGTAAAGGGCTTGCACGATTTCTCCATAATTTGTTAATCAAAATAATAAAAAATTTTATAATCCGTCAATTAGTTGATGTGACGTATACAGGAAATTTTTTAGGTGAGATGTCATCTTAGTTCATCATCAAATATAAAACCTAATAACATATCAATCAATTATAAATTATGATGATAACATTAAAAATGTAAAGTGCTATAAATTGTGGGGTAAAAGCTCGTTTAATTCTTATATTTTGAAGTTAGTGTTCGTTTAGTTCATATATTTTTAAGAATACCTCAAAACATCCCTTTCATTATAAACAGTTAAACACCCTACCGTTACTTTTTGTTCCTTTTAGATTGCTTTTATAATATTAACCTCTTATAATAGTATTTCTTTTTTCAGACTTTAATTAAAAAATAAATTATCAATTTAATCCTAAAAATAAAATAGAAACAAAAATAATATATATTAATTTTTGTGGAACACTTTAATGAGGAGTTAATATAATAGTTTTTATATTCATGTCCAAAAAATGGTAATTTAATTTTTTTAGACATACATAAGCTTCCACAAAAATTAATCTATATTCTTTTTGTTTTTGTTTTATTTTTTGGGCTTTTTTTTATTTATGTCTACAAAAATGAAACAAAATTGTACAAGGGTAATATTGTAAAAGTAAGTCAAAATGAACAAAAAGTGATGGCAGATGTGCCAATACTTTAACGGCAATGATGTTTTGAGGCATTTTAAAAAATATAAGAACTAAATGGGTAATAACCTCAAAGTATAAGGATTAAACGAGTTTTTACCCTAAATTGCGGGCACCCGCACCAATTTGTTCATATAGTAAAATCTCTTATATAATTATATAAAAATAAAAGATCTGAGTCTGAACCATACTCACACATATGTGGGAACAGGGGCGGATCCAGGATTTAATATTACCCCGGGCTAAATTTTAAAATTTATAGTTTTAAGCGAACATAAAAATTTATATGTAGAAATAAATACATTAAATGAGAAGGAACACTAATAACTTTATCCCTCCAAATATATACTATAAACAAAAATAATTCTAAAAAAGAGTAGAAAACAAAAGGCAACTCAAATATGAAAACACTATTTTCCAATTATAGAATCTGACATTGCAACCTATAATAACATGTAATTATATAAGGATTAAAAAATCGATTAATAATTTCAAATTGAAATAGATCAATACATGTAATTACAATCAATTAAAACTTGCAAGTAAAACTTTTATGTTTGAAGTAAAGTACTAAATTACCAGACTTAATAAATTAAACAATTAAAATTTATTCATCCTTTCAAATTGTAAAATTATTATTGGTCAAAATTTTCAATAATAAACTAAACTCAATTAAGTAAAAAAGTATTTGGGTACAATTTTTTCTTTGTGAGGTGCTCTATCTCCCTTTAAAGAACTAGATATTGATGATTCTTCTATCAAAAGCTCTTTAAAATACTCAAATTTTATTTTCCAACTTGTCCTCTTAGTTAATATAATTAATAAATAAAATCTAAAAATCCACATAAAAAAATTATGAAAATATAGATAATTGTTATTATACGTTGTTTCTGTAAGTATGTTTAATACTAGTGACGATGTTACATTATATTGACATATTTTTTTTTCAATTAGAAGTTTTTTAAAATAAATTAAAGCAGTAATAAAATTTTAGCTCCCTAATGTTTGCAATCTACTTAATAAATATATAATTTAATCATTTTATAAAATAAGTCATTAATTTCAATTGAAAATAATATAATTGAATTAGAGACATATTTGTAAATAAAATAAAAACTCTATTGTTAGATGAAATTGATGAAAACATAAGGGTAATTGAGATAGGGACATATTTGATTATAAAATAAAAACTCTATTGTTATACTAAATTGATGAAAATATAAGGGTAATTGAGTTTGGGACATATTTGAATATAAAATAAAAATTCTGTTGTTTATACTAAATTGATGAAAACATAAGGATAATTGAGTTAGGGACATATTTGAATATAAAATAGAAACTCTATTGTCATACTAAATTAGTGAAAACATAAGGATAATTGAGTTAGGGACATATATGAAAATAAAATAAAATCCGTATTAGTTTACTAAACTAATGAAAAAATAAGGGGTATAAATAATTTTTACTGGTCTCGCCCACGTATAGGTCCGCCTCTATGTGGGAAGGATTATTATCGACCAAAGGGAGAGAGAATGTAGAATATTTTCTTTCCACACCAATCCCTATTTAATACTACGTATTTTTTTAGATGTACAGCTCAGTGGTCTATCTTCCTAATTAAAACTTTCTCAAAAAAATGATATCGCTACTAATAGATGCACAATCCTTTACATGCATCACGAAAATATATTTACCCATTAATTATATCCCATCTTTAATTGGCATAGTGGTAGAGGCCAGAGGGTAACTTTTTGTTATGAAAATTATGATACTTCAAATATAGAAAAATAGTTCTTTCTTGAAATATTATATTACAGCTTAGAACTTTGCTTAAAATAGGGATTGATAAAAAATAATAAATAATAAATAAAGGGTTGGGCTAAGTGGGAGGGCAGGACCCAGACATGAACATACATTTTTTTTATCATTAATCATAAAATATCAAATAAAACACTCTTTTTCTCGAAATACTATGTTTGGACTTAGAAATTTGCCCTAAAGAAGGATGGTAAAATGCTTCAGTAGTGAGGGGGTCCTAATCGGATTAAGCCTCAATATAGGCTTACATAAAAATTTGACTCCATCTTAAATTTTTATTTTTGTTTGTTATTAAACTAATTTCTAGTTCTAAATACATTTTTCAAAAAAATTTCTAGTTCTAAATACACTCAAATAAAATCTGAAGGCTCATCGTAAAAGGGCACAAACTAATGCATTTAAAATTTTATTTTAAAAAAAGTTTCTTTAAAAAACTATTAAAAAATTTTATTTTTGTAAAAAAAATTTAAAAGCTAGGATAAAAAAATGCATGAGCAGGCTTGAGCCTGAATCAACCAATCCTAGGCCTACCCTAACTCATTTTGTCTTCCCATCCCTAAAGAATGAGAGATATATTCTTTTTTTTTTTTATAAAAAGGGCTCCCTTTAAAGCATTCAACAAGCGAACAAATACAAATGGTGGGCTGGAATGTTATCCACCCAACGTACAACTTCAGATTGCTCCAAGGCTAGTCTAGCTAAATTGTGAGCTATTACATTACTGGCTCTTGGAGTATATTGAATTGATATTTGTTGTTGCCTCTTACTACAAGCTTGCAAATCAGATATGACCCAATAAAGTTCAGTTCTTGTGCTTGTCTTGTTCAAAACCAGATCTACAACCTCCTGTGAATCAGTTTCTATGATTAAAGGCTAACATCCCACCCTTTCTGCAATTTCAACATCGAATCTTGCAGCTTCTGCTTCGGCATAGGCTACCTCCTAATGGAAACAAGAAGGTTTCATAGCTGCTGCTATTACTTTGCCTCTAGAATCGCGAATCACAGCCCCCAGACCAACTCTTCTCTGCTCAACCACAAATGATGCATCCACATTAACTTTGAAACAACCTGGTGGTGGGGATTGCCAATTGGAAGTTGCATTAGATTTTTTCTCTAGAGATGTCTGCAGTTGAGGCAACTGAATCTTTTTATATGAATGAACCACTGCATCTGCTTTAGCAGCTGATAATTGAGAATCTTCTTTCTTATTTTCAAAGATAAAAAGATTCATTTCATGCCAAATAGCCCAACAGGTAGCAACTATTAGCTCCATATCTGACTTACTCCTTTTGCCTGCCATCTCTTGTAGAAAACCAAACATATCCCCCCCCTCCAGGAGCCTGGCTTGATCTTCAAAAGGGGTCAACCTCCAAACTTTTTGAGACACCTTGCAGCTAACAAGTGCATGGTAAGTGGACTCCTCTGTTCTTCTACATCTCTGACACCATGGGCTTGAGAGGATTTTCTTCTTCCAAAGGTTTTGAGCCGTAGGTAACAAATTCCTTGCAGCTCTCCACATGAAAATCTTTACCTTTGCTGGAAGTTCTAAAGACCAGATTGCTTTCCATGGAGATTGTTGATTATGTGAGCTACTGACTTGGTCTGGAAATTTAAGCTTTAAAGCCACTTGGTAGCCGCTTTTAACTGAATAAACAGCTTTCTTGTCAAAATGCCATAGAGCCTGATCTGAACTTGGTTCTCTTGGGAGGGGAATCTTCATTATCTGATCTGCATCCTCCTTTAAGAAGCATTGCAGAATCACCTCTTCCTTCCATGAATGATTGTCATCTATCAGCTCAGACACTGTGGATTCTAGTGGTAGCTTTGGTGGTGAGAAAGGCTTGAAAGTGGTAGGTCATGGCAGCCAACAATCTTGATAAATCTGCACTCTCTGCCCATCTCCAATATTCCATCTTAGGCCCTTTTGGATTACATGCTTTCCCCACAAAATGCTCCTCCAAATATAAGAAGGTTTTGATCCTATTTTGGCATGCAAAAAATCTGAATTCTTGAAATATCTAGCCTGCAGAACTTTCGCAACTAAAGAATCAGGATATTGGATCACTCTCCAGCCTTGTTTAGCAATCATGGCTTGATTAAAGCTGGATAGGTCTCGGAAACCTAACCCCCCTCTACATTTGGCCTGCCACATTCTCTCCCATTTAGTCCAGTGAATTGACCTCTGATCTGACTTTGAGTTCCACCAAAATCCAGCTATAGCTTTCTGTATATCCTCACACAATCCCAATGGAAGTTTGAAAACACTCATAGCATAGGCAGGCATTGCCTGAGCTATTGCTTTGATAAGGATCTCTTTCCCTCCACTTGAAAAAAACTTTGACTGCCAAGTAGAAAGTTTGCTTATAATTCTGAGCTTTATGTCTTGGAAAAGGCATCTTTTATTTTTACCCACCATTGAAGGCAGCCCCAAGTATTTTTCATGTCTTGAGACTACTTGGGGTTGGAACAGATTCTTTATTGCAGAAATATGCTTTGACTTTTTTTTCCTACTAAAGAACATAGAAGACTTCTCAAAATTGAAAATTTGACCTGAAGCTGTAGCATAACAATAAAAAATTCCTTTTAAGTTGGAGCAATCTTTCATTGTTTCCCTTGTGAAGATCAAACTGTCATCAGCGAAGAGAAGGTGAGTAATGGACAACTCTTTGCTGAACCTCAGACCTTGAATCAACTGCATTTGTTATGCTTGGATGAGCATGTTTGAAAAAACTTCTGCACACAAGATAAACAAATAAGGGGACAATAGGCAGCCCTGTCTTAAACCTCTTTGTGGCTGGATCAAACCCTTGGCAACTCCATTTATCAGCACTGAGAAGGATGATGTAGAGATGCATCTCATAATCAATTCTACCCATTTAGAAGAAAACCCCAATCTGTCCATAGTGCATCTCAAAAAGTTCCACTTCACCCTATCGTAAGCCTTACTAATATCCAACTTCAAAGCTACCAGCCCATTCTGTTTGCCTTTACTATGTCTTATTTTATGAAGACATTCACACCCTATAATTATATTGTCTGTGATAAGCCTATTAGGGATAAAGGCACTTTGAGTGGGAGAGATTACAAGATGCAAAACCTGTTTTAATCTATTAGCAATTATTTTTGCAATAACTCTATAAATTACATTGCACAAGCTAATAGGTCGATAATCCATAACCCTCTTAGGTTTAGCAATCTTTGGAATTAGAGCTATATAAGTATGGTTTAAAGGAGCTATGTTACCTCCTTCATTGAGGATGTAAAGGCACGTTGTTAACACTCCCTTGCTCACTGATTTCCAATGCTTTTGGAAAAAAGTAAACCATCTGGACCCGGGATTTTGTTGGATGCATTTGGTTCAAAGCTGTTACTATCTCCTCCTCTGAAAAAGGCTGGTTCAGCTGATCATTGGTCTCTGTATTCACCTTGATTGGCATGTTTTTTAGGGCAGCTTTCAGCTGATTCTGTGAGGGGTGTGTTGTCGTAAATAGCTTGCCAAAATAATCGCAAAACAACCTCTCAACTTCCTTAGCTTCTCTCCACTTCTGGTTCTCATCGTAAATTCCCCTTATAGTATTTTTCCTCCTCCTAGCCGAGGCGAGTGGAAAAATTTTGTATTTTTGTCCCCTTCCTTGAGCCATACAGCCCTCGATCTTTGTCTCCAATAAATATCCTCTTCAATCAGCATCTCATCAATTTGTCTCTCAATAAGCTTTATGTCCTCCCCGCTAGAATAATGCCCATTTCTTTCTCTAATAATCTTTAATTCATGCAGTAGACCTTCTAATTTCCTTTTTCTGCCTCCAAATTCTGTCTTGCTCCACCTTACCAATTCTGCCATTAAGTCATTTGCCTTCTTTTTAAACCAAGCAACAGAATCCCCAAGACTCCAATTATTGTCATCAACCCACTCTTGCTTTACTATCTCTTTACATCTTTCATACGGGCTCCACATATCCTCATAATGGAACCTTGTAAACGATCTTCTTCTGTGCTTAACTCCTCTTCCTTTTTCCTCCACTTCCAAAAATAATCGGATTATGGTCAGATGTCCAAGTTTCTAAGTGCAAAACAACGTGTTCTTGAAGAATGGTTCCCCACTTCCAACAACACAAAAATCTATCTAATCTTTCTTCCACCACATGAGGCCCAAATCTCCTGTTTGACCAAGTAAAGGGACGACCTATACAGCCCAAATCAGTCAATCCACAATCCCTGACCGCTTCTCTAAAATTATTAACAGCTGACACACATGTTATTTCTTCTTGTTTTCTCATTTAGAAGCAATATTTCGTTAAAATCGCCAAAACATAGCCACGACAGTGAGGATAAATTTGCTAACCTTCGCAACAATATCCACGAGTTGTGTTTTTGCTCTGCCTCTGGATGCCCATAAACACCTGTACATCTCCAAAAACTGCCATTTTCAAAATTCACTATAGCATCTATATGATGCTTACTAAAAGATTTAACCTCTACTACTACCTCTAAATTCCATAATAGAGCTAGGCCACCTCCAAGACCACTCCTATCTACTGCAAAACAATTATCGAACATTAACTCCTTACCTCTTCTTTGCATTTGCTTAGGCTCCAGCTTAGTCTCACACATAAACAGTATCAAGGCCTTTGCATTTGGAGAACTAGTTTTGTTTCTCGGAACGCTCGTTCGTTCCCTAACCCACAAATGTTCTAGCTCATGATCCTCATTGATGTCGGCGGGGCTGGTAACCAGCCTCCGCCGATGAATTTTGCGACACCATTGTTTCCAGTTTCGTCGATGAATTTTGCGACACCATTGTTTCCAGCTCCATCTCTCCATAACTCTGCAATTCCCGCTTCAGCTTTTCTTTTGAACTCGGAGAAACTGTGAGAATTGACAAGGTTTGGCTACTGACTCTCCTTTTCTTTTCATTCGGGCTTGCTCTATGCAGCTCATTTCCTGGCCTTTTTATTGCTCATTGCCTGTCAGTGCAGTTTAGAGTCTTCTCAAGTCTTCTAGCTTGTAATTTCCACTTTCGCTTTTTTGGTTTGTTTACAGCTACATTCGGCCCATTTATATCCCCTGTGTTATATTCAATTTGGGCTATTTGTAGTCCTTTTTCTATTTGGAGGTGTATCTCTTGTGCCTCGGTAACTGTAGCCTCGTTTTCCTTCTCTTTTTTCTCCTTTTGCATTGCAATTTCAGTATCCCGCTCAATTACTTTTTGGTTTCCTGCATCATTTTTTTTATTTCCCACGTGGTGCAGCATTTTCAGCTATCCCCTGTGGTTCTTGATCTCTGTTTTCTGACATCTCTGTAACACCTACTCCTTGGCTTTCTTGAAAACCTGACCCTTTTTCAATGTGGATCTGATCTGACCCTTCTCCCCCACCCAGGTTATTGCTTTTACCAAGAGCTAACAGAGATGGAACTTCCTGATCTACTTCCTTAATTGGACTTTCATTTCCTTTTTTTCCAGCCTCTGACGACCAATCCTCCTTCCCATTTTTCATTTTTTTCTTATCAGTTAGCGTTGGAGCTTTTAACAGTGACCCATACTCCATTTCCTTCCTTGATTTGTTTTTGTACTATGCACAAATTCTGTATTGATGACCAATGCAGCCGCACACAAAACAGAAGTCTGGTAGTCTCTCATACCTCACCAGCATTGGAACTGGTTTTTCCCCTTCATCCTCCTGCTCTAATTCCAGCATTTGGATAAGCGGCTTTGTGACATCTATAGTTTGATGTACTTGCCAAAACAATCCCCATTATTGTCTGTTCCAACTTCCTCAACTCGGCCGATTGCTTCTCCTAGCTCTTGAATGGTTTCTGTGTCCCTACACATGATTGGCACATTATGTATTTGGACCCAGAAAGATACATGTGTAAAATCTTGTTTTGTAATTTCCCCAATGCCTACAGGCTCTTTTAGAATTATAAGACCTTTTTCAAAGTGCCAAGGGCCACCTGATAGAATCTTCCTTTTGTCTACCTCAGCTCCAAACTTGAAAAGAAAAATGTTCTCTCCCAATTCCTCGATCTTGACTTCCCTCATTGTTTTCCACACAGTCTACAGTGTTAATTTAATCCTTTCAACTGGGACTTCTCGATTCAGCAAAACCTTACCCACTGTATCCATCACCTCCTTTTTCCAAGCCCCACCAAACTCCTTTTTTTGAAAAGATTGCAGGACTCAAAAACCACAGAAGCAAATTTTTTACTCCCCTACTTCAACCAAAGGCTAAAATTATGACGAATGATAAAAGACTAAAGAGAAAAGCTGAAAAAACTGAGAAACCCAACTGATGTGGGTTACTTGGAAGAGCCACTGATAACCCACTTTTCAGCTCTCATTTTGTTTTTCAGAGAAAAAACAAAAGAGAAGACTTGGATATACGAGAGATACATATTGGGGAAAAATTAGGTTTTTAAATTTTATAAAAATTTTTTTAAGGACCGCTCTCATATAATATATAAGAATACGTAATTTAGGAATTGTACCTTAAAAATCCGAGTTGGCTTTTTTTGCTGAAGTGATTTAGGCTCCTGGATCACGATCTGCCACCACCACTCCTATTAGATCACGATCCGTCACAACCACGCTAGTTAGATCACGAACTATCCCCAATGATCTTTCAGGTTATGACTCAAGTTCGATCTGCACTTGACGTGTGGGCGCCTTTATCACTACCAAAGCAACTAGCACGAGAAAATTTTTCTCTCAACAATGGAGAGAAAAATCTTATTCTCCAATTTGTATAAAGTGGCTTCTTCTTTCTTTAGAGAAAATAAGCCTTATATATCTCCCTTTAGTGAAAACCCTAGGCTCCAAATAATGCCCCAAATTAAACTCACGTTTCTTTTTCTTTTAATAAGGGATCCACCATGTAAAATAACATAAGGCCCCTTACACATAAGCTAATTAAATGGAACCTCCCACTAAAAGATATAATTAGGCTTTTGACCCAAACAGCTAGTTATCTTGCTTATTAGTCCAGTAGTGGTGCAGTTAATTAAATGAGCTAACCCGGGGATCATTTGGAACATACAATAGTGGCTACAATAATTAGGCCTGTAATTAAACTAGCCCAATTATTTAATTCCAAATCTACTCCACTAAAAGATTGGAACTGACTTCCATAATTGTATGCTCGAATAATAATTCGTCACAAGCCACATTGATTTCTTTACTGCACAATCCTTTATACCACATCGTTAATTAAATTGATATCTCAACTGTCCAATCAATTTAATAACATCTTATTCCTTGATCCTTACTGGTTTTCTCTAATGATCATTTTTAACATACTAAATATGTTGACACACTCTGGCCAGAGAATTCTATGATCAAGTGCCGAAAACCTATCAAGAGATGTGTTGTACAAATTCTATATTGTTAATCTATAACTCCAATACTCATAATTGCTCCCACCAAGATACCGGGTAATCTTGACCACAAAGATGTGTCGTGCCCATTGGTAACTCAAATGGAATAACAATCACAATCATGAAATCATAATTAACTCAAGATTAAGATTACAGTAAAATCAACGCCTATGAGATTTAATAAGTCTGACAGTTATTACAAAGTTAATTAAATCTCATATGTGATCCAGTTCAATGTAGTCGTACTACATCAATAAATTCATACATGATTAAGACAAATCATTCAATGAATTTATTACAGTTTATACCTAAATAAAGTGTCCAACTTTATTTATCAACTGCGAACTACATTTATTTAATCATAAGATAACTTGTATTTATGTCTTATGTGAATCCACATGGTGATCACATAAATACATATAATATGATTAAATGGGCTTTAATACAAATATTAATGCAATTAAGATATTTGAATAAAATACCTCATTAATTTTATTAATCAGAAAAAATATTTATTACAATTAAATAAACACATATGCTTTTAAAGAGCATAATTTCCCAACAATATATTCTTAAAAAGGAATACAACAGATAAGGAGAGGTTACAAACAACCATTAAACGAAAAATTGTGATTGCTCATTATCGCTATCTAAAAATCGTCGATAGGTCCAAAGGCCCAAGTCCAGTCAATAGCTTATTTAATCATTGTAGACCTAAGCTTTTATACTAAGTATCTAGGCTCAATGTGCATTGAAATCTTGGACAAACTCACTTGAGGGTACTTGGCCCCTAAAAGAATGCCTTGTATAAAGGGCTATTAGAGAAGCTATAACTATAGAGAATCCATAAGAAACCTAATATTAGCTTATGATGTGTAGGCCTATTATTGAGTATGAGTAGATTTAGTGTCTCTAATTTGGCAGTAGGCCCATAAAATCTTCTAAAACCCTAATTCATCCAAGAATTAAACTCTCCTATATTTCACGTTACCTAGTGAATAAGTGAGGCTTTTTAATCCTTAAGATAGTCATGATTCTATCTAAAGAGAAAACATAATCTCTTTATCATTAGGATATAATAAGATCATAATTACATTCCTTTTTTCATCTTAATCTTGTAAGATTAGGGTTTGCCACCTATGAGACCTATAATCATCAGCCACCATCAACCTTTACCCTAGCAATCCAATATGTATAATTTCCTACAAAACTCAGCCATAAATAGTAATTCTCCAACCTTGTCTTTTGATCAAAACCACCATTGAAGCCCTACCCTAAGCCATAAGTAACCCTAAAACATCACCCAGTGCTACTTCTTTGTTGCCATAACACCTTTTTTTTGGTTAAGAACAAACCTTTGTTCTTAATTAAGTCCATCAAAATCAACAAATCACACCCTTTTTACTAAGTATATTTAAGACCATATTAGGTTAAGTCAGTCACTAAACCTTTCCAAAATCATTGTCCAATATTAGAAATACATCCAGAATTCCATAATCGCACCTTTTAGGTCACTAAAACCCTCAAATATTATCTCTAAAGTTAATATTGTAATTAGGGTTTTCATTAGTTTACAATCATGTCAACGCTACAACAACCGTATTTTCAGCAATATTAACCATATGACACCAATGCAGGGTTCTCTATTATTCACTTTGCCCCATTTTCTACCACACCACTACTTCTAGTAGGAGCTATGTTCTCTAAAAAAATCAAGTATCAACCGTTGCTTAAGTAAAGTCAACACCATAATCAATGTTGGAACTGGGGTATATTTGGGCCATACCAATGCCTAAATACACTCTTGGACCTTACTCTCTAGAGCAAAAGAGAATTACACAGACTGAAAACCATCAAACCCAAATTTCTGAATCTAACACAATCTTATCATGTCGAGGGGGACTAATCCAAAAGTGACACGTGACCTCGTGAAATTTCCCCCTAAACGCTCATCAAGAGAGTCTAAATCAATTAATATTAAATTATCAAGTCTTCCCACACAAAATCCACAAAGAAAATGTGCAACAAGAATGTCCTCAATTTGAAAATAACTCCAACAAAAAAGATATGATATCTCAAAAGAAAAAAAAATCATCATAGTAATTTAATAAAGTTTTATAATATGTAATTTTATTGTATAAATTTAATTACATTAGCCTAAATGTCTCTTTTAATCAAGATATGGCTCACTTAAGATTATCATTAATCCAAATATGACATAACCCATAGTCGAAGTGCCAAAGTTGCTCACTCAAGATTGCTTGTTGGAAAATCTCAAGTTGTTTTCATGATCATAAAATTTTTCTAAGAAGAAAGAATCCATACGGCAACTTCAACAATCCAAGAACACAAATATTAATCACGTGGATATATATTAATGGAGACATAAAATTGGAATACTGGCTAGATTCATAACATGCGGTTAAAAACTAATTATTAATTTCAAGTACTTTACACTGCGATGATTGTTTCATTTGAATCATCGTGAGAAATTCTCCATCCTCACCCCATCCCATAGCCATTCCTAGCACATAATATTTATGACAAAATCATTTGGTTTTATAAAGCAAACAGCGCTTTTACATTGTAGATCATTTTACAAGGAAACAAACAATGCCTAATTTCCTTTATTGGAAAATACTTCCATTGTTTCAGAAGATTGGCAAATAAACAGCTTCAATAAGATAATCTTACGGCAGCCAAAAAAAAGATAAAATTTGACACAATTATTTGAGTAATCCGCAAAGCCAATCACTCACTTCTTCAACAGCATTGCACTGCATTGGGCCATGGTCTTTGATGCTCTGGTAATAGAATCAGTCATATAAAAATTCTCAACTGCACTACCGAAAGGAGTCAAATCCATCTCACTTTTGATCTCGGGCTTCAAAGAAGGCCCAAGAGTAGCAGGTTCTCTCTCATCCACATGCAAGAGATTTGGTGCCACTGTCCTGATCCGGGATCGAATGCCTCCAATTGTATCATAAGGTAAACGCATCCCTGCCACCTCAGAAAGTGCCCGAATTATCTTCCAATCATCTCTGGCATCACCAACAGTTGGAACTGCAGGCAACGTCTGTTGAGTGCAACCTTCAGTATTTTCGTAAGTCCCTTCCTTCTCGCTAAAAGCTGATGCTGGGAGAATTACATTGGCGCGATAGACACCATGGTCACCATGATGGCCCTGATAAACAACAAAGGCATCATTTGGAAGCTTTTCCAAGTCCACATCATCGGCACCCATGAGATAGACAAACTTTGCAGACTCAATGCTGTTGCTGGACTCAGGCACAAGTCCGAGGTCCAGGGCTGCAGCTTGAGCTGCATTGAGAAGCAAAACATTGAGCCCATTCCAATCAGGTCTGATAACATTCCCTTTTTTTGCAATGGATTCAACAGTAGAGAAAATAGCATCCTTATCCTTCCTCTCAAAGAGTCCAGCACCAACAATAATGACCGGGTTTTTGGCATTTGAGATTGCAGAGAAAAACGGGTGGCGACCCTCAGCAATTTCAAGAAGTGTTTTCGGGCCAGTGCCAAGATGCTGGTGATCATAGTTCAAATCTGTTGCAGGACCAATGTAACCCACCTTAGCATTGTTTGCTCGGACGGTCTTGCGGATTCTGGCATTTACCATAGCAGCTTCTACTCGAGGCTGCAAATATAAAACGTCAAAATAAGATCAAAATAATACTAAAGATGGAACACATGTAGAACGGCCCTTATTTTCAAATGCATCATCTGAAGAAATTATCGTACAAGGGCCAACGGACAAGTAATTTTCCATCATAAGGGACAACTTATACTACATACTGAAAGAAGACGATTAAGCATTACCTGGGTACCAACCAAAAGGAAACAGTCTGCCTTCTCGAGGCCACTGATGCTAGTATTCATAATATATCCTGATCGTAGGTCAGCATTTGGTTGTGCACCAGTTCCTTCACACCATACATTATTTGAGCCCATTCTGTTTAAGAAGTCTTTTAGTGCCATCATGGATTCTGCATCAGACAACCGACCAGCTAACCCCACAATTTCCTCTGGTTTAGCCTGAAGCATAACCTCAGCAACCACAGCCAAGGCATCTCTCCAGTTTACAGCCTTAAAGCGCCCGTCAGCACCACGAATCATTGGATCATTTAGCCTCTGCCTCTTCAAACCATCATAACAAAAACGGGTCTTGTCTGAGATCCATTCTTCATTTATATCCTGAAACAAATATGAACAGTCAGACAACTGGAGCATTAAGAAATTGAACTCAAAAGATGCTTAAAAGATATGAATCTGAACAAAAGCATCAAACTTTTTTAGCTTCTACCCCTAGGGATCTATATCCTCATTGCACAACACTACGGACATTTTTTCTTACATTTAATGTCACATAAAACATAAAAATAACAAGGTTAAATATTTAATCGCCTCCAAATGTTTACTAGCTCAAGTCAAAATCAGAACTAAAGCTCAATCCAGTCTATGAAAATGAAATAAAGAAAACTCCAGAGTGCTCTATGAACTGAAACAGAGCATGTAGTCAAAATCGTCAAGACTGTAGACAGAAAATCATTAAGTTACCAAACCAACCATTTAAGCAGTCAATCCGTTATAAGTTTTGCATTCATTGAATAAGTAAACAGAGTCTGCCAAATTTGCAGTCATTCCGTTTCCAACCACAAATTAATTCTTAAACATATACCGTTAGATATATTTAACATTCTAAGAGCACCAAAGTGCCAACTGGCTGAGAAGAGATCTGTCTATATTCCAGTAGCAATTAAGACAAAATGAGAAGAGTGAACAATTAACTACTGCAACAGAGATACTAATAGAATCTCACAGAATCAATTATCATGTTATTCTTCAGGTCACTGATTTGGTTTCGCAAACAGCAAACTATAGGAAAATCAAATAGCCTCTTACTAATAACTGAGAATTATAGATAAGATCGACCTGAAAGAATAATAAGACCTTTAGCTTCACACCTCATAAGATGATAACATGAAAAACCAACTTTTAAAAAAAAATAATAAAAATAAAAAAGAAGAAGAAGAAGGAGCAAGAAAATGCACATTGCTGAAACATCGAAACTACTTGTAAACATATCGAATTTCCTGCTTTCAAGCATTGATTTTTGGAGCAGGGAACTGTGACTGCTAGAGTTTCATGAGTGGAAAATGACTCAAGTAACATGTTGAAAAATTTGCATCATAAACAACTGGGTACCCTTTCTCATTGGAGTAAGCATGTGCAACAGTAACTTTCACTTGAGAAACAAGGTATCAATAAATTCACCACACAAGACAAAATTATGCACCAAATTCTATTGATATAGTACACCAAACAAAGAATTCAGTTTCCAAATTCTAGAATGATTTAAATAATGCAAAATACATCTAACTTAGAAGGGCACTAATTCTTAAAGGAACAAAACTCATTATTCCAAAACTAATAAACCTATCAAAATATCAACATGCCAAAAGTATATGAAGTATGATCATTTGCATAACTTCATGCATAGTATTACAATGACATCAAAGCCAATTACGAGGTGGTACGTGGCACTTTTTCAGAAGAACAAACAAACTTCAGCCTTTAAGTACCTGAGCGCTGTGATGAAAGCTGGATGAAAAGATTGATGTAAGCAAATAAAGTTCACTTTTTATCAATAATAATTTGTATCATTAAAGTTCATCAGGGCTCACCAAAGCACAAGAGAAATAACTACAACCAAAATCAATTATAACTGAGCTATGATGGTTTTCCCACTTCATAAAAGAAGCGGGAAATAAAGCAATAAAAATTTGTATCATTAAAGTTAATCAGGGCTTTACTAAAACACAAGAGAAATAACTACAACCAAATTCAATTATAACTGAGCCATGATAGTTTCCCACTTCATACAAGATGCAATAATCTGATATAATCTGCCTAGCAAAATTCTTTCATAGGTAAATGCACCAGACATGGTTTGTCTGAAGAGTTTTTTATCAAATTCCTATTACTTAAAAACGCAAAACCTATCTGTCTTCCTAGTCTGTTTCTTTCAAAAGGAGAACGAAGCCTTGTTTCCTTAAATAATATCAAAATAGTCCATGACAGAAAAATACTTGCATATACAAGGTAAAAACTTGATGTTTCGGTGGAGACAAACAACAAACAACAGGAGTAAAGAAAGTTAAAATTTGGTCCAGTTAATGAAAAGCTACCTCATTTAACCGCGGGAGGATGCGCATGACCTCTGGACCCCTGCTGTCTATTCGAATGTTAGATCCGACTGCATCAGTTACATCAATGGTCTCTGTTCCTTTTAACTCCCAGTTTCGGGCTTTGAATGCGAAAGGTTTTGAAGTAAGGGCTCCCACAGGACAAATATCTATCACATTTCCAGAAAGTTCACTTGTCATAAGTTTTTCCACGTAAGTTCCAATTTCCTCTCCACTGCCACGACCTAGCATGCCAAGATCTTGTACTCCAGCAACCTCTGTTGCAAACCTAACACACCTGTTGAGCCAGAAATTGTAAGGGATGGAAGCTGATAAAAATTTTCACGGTCACAACTAAGGAACACAGATCTTGTTAAAACAAAAAGCTATTTACAAAGGGAAAAATTCATATATAACTCATAGCAAAACCAACCAAAAGATCGAATAGCTAAATCCAATACCTTAAGATTTTTGGAGACCTATGGAGAAACGGCTCTCCTTTCATGTTTTGATTCCCTAGATGTGATTTCTTGTTTGCATGCAAACAATTATTCATTCCAAGATCTTATCATTTCTTCCTCTGGAAATTTTTTTAAATGAAGTATTTATTTTGACATAACCATACAAGAGAGGTGGAGGAATTTTCCTCATTGTTTGCATTTTTTAAGGTTTCTTCCCTCTTTGAGAAAAGGATAACTGAGCTTGGTCCCCTAAACATTCTTCTTTATATGTTTTTCAAAGCTCCCATTTGGAAACCTCCACCTCCTCTAAAGTTAAATTCTGTTTTGGACTCTGAACTACTCATAACGATGCCGAAAAGCAAAATTTCCTCCCAAAAACTTTGAATGTCCTCCCAGCACCATCCTAAAAGAATGCTACCATTCCTCTACGAAGAAATGATCCAAATACAATCAACACAACACATCTACATAAAACCAAAGATTTTTCTCTCACTCTCTAAAAGCAGGAAAGTTTTGCAAAAGCAAACTAAGGAAAGGATAGAATGCTAATTGTCATCTAACATATGGTAATCTGATATGTGTGTGCGTGTGTGTGCATGCATGTGTAGCAGGGTTTCTTTCTTTTTGTACTTTTACGAATAAGAAACAAATATATAAAAGCTTATTGAATACAACAACAATCAGTTTACATCTGAAGAACTGCCTACACACAAATACAAAATATAGTTGAAGGCCCCCTTTATCACAGTAATCTAGCTACCCTTAAAAAAGTTAACATTTTGTTCAGGCATTCTAATGATAATTACTCTCTCACTTATGACAGCATAAAAGAAGTTTCCTAAAAAAGCCAATAAATTCAAAATATTTTTACAAATAAAAATCTCAGCTTCACTGATAAGATTTCGAGAAACAAGCGACGTGATACAACCAGATTCTAACCTTGTGCATTGGATACATCGAGTCATGACAGTCTTCACCAACGGGCCAAGATTCTTATCAACAACAGATCTTTTCATTTCAGTGAAGCGGCCACGATCAGAACCGAAAGCCATAGACTGATCCTGGAGATCACATTCACCACCCTGATCACAAATTGGACAATCCAAAGGATGATTCATTAACAAAAACTCCATCACCCCTTCTCTCGCCTTCTTAGCTAACGGTGTATCTGTCTTAATTTTCATTCCTAAAATCAAACACACATTATTGATATAAAATAAAAAATCAAATAATCAAAGCGGAATTAAAAAACAAACAAACCAAGAAACCCTAATAGGAAATCGAAAGCTAACCGGGAAGAGCAGGCATGGCGCAAGAAGCAACAGGTTTGGGCGATTTCTCGACTTCAACGAGACACATTCGGCAATTTCCGGCAATCGAAAGTCTACTGTGATAACAAAATCTAGGAATGTCAACGCCGGCGACCTCACAGGCCTGCAAAACGGTGAAGCCCTTGGGGATTTTGAGCGGGTAACCATCGACGAACACTTCGATTGCATCTTCCGGGTTGGGGAAATGGACCCGGGCCCCACCCACGGGCGATCGAGGGGGGAGATCCGGTTCGAGCGCTGTAGCCGCTGCTGCTGAAGAAGCTTCGGGTGATTGGAGCTCCGGTTTGGAAACGATGGACCGGATAAAGACTCTGGAGTTTGAATACTTGAGGGGTCTCATCGCCCTCGATGCTAACAACCCTAACACCATTTTCGATTCTCTCTCGCTCAAGCTCGAGTGTGGTCTGATGTTGAACGTTGTTCTTCAGCAGTACCAGTGTTCGTTTTTCAGAGATTAAAAGGTTGGGTTTGTTTACTGAGCTTCTGTAGGCACCCAATAAAGTCCTGATTACCGACCAGGGGCTTGGGCCTAGGTTTTGAAGAATCCAAAAGCAGAATGTTGGAGTTGCTATAACCACCCATTTGTAGTCTGCTTACGCCAACTTTCAAAGGCAAGGGGCTTGGCCTTAGGCTTGGAAGAGTCCAAAACAGAATGGTGGAATTATTAAACGAGAAAACGAAAAGCACATAGGAAAATCACAATGTAATTGAGTAAATTTATGAAAGTAGCCACAAAACTTTAGAAAATTATAAAATAGCCACATAAATTTTTTAAATCAAAACTAGCCAAACACCAAATTTTTTGGACCTAATTACTCTTGTCATTGTCACCTAAATTTCTCTCACTAAAACATCTCTCCTTGAAATCTCTCACCTATCGTGGGTAGCTTAGAGCATCGTTGGAGTCCATTGTTGGCGGTTACCGAAGTCATGTTCAACGACGACCAAGATCACAAAAATAAACGGTTTAAAGCATCTCGCTCAGGGAAACTATCCCTATCATACTCATCCGATTCTCTCGCTGAAATCTCTCTCCCCTAAATCTCTCAACCACGTAGGCAGCTCAAAGCATCATCAGAGTCCATCATTGGAGCCGAAGATAACTGAAATCACATTCAATGGTGGCTAAGATCACCTAAGCCAATGGTTCAAGTTTAAAAAATCTAGGTTAGTTATTTGAAATATTTGCTTTATTTCATTGTTGTTGTTGTTGTGTGGTGTTGATGGTGACAATGGTGGATTGAGAATAGAGTGGGTTTCCCCTTTCTTTGTGTTGTAATGTGATGGTAGGCTATGCAACACACACTTGTTTGTGAAGCCAACATGTAGCATGTAAGCACAATATCTGTATCGTTATGTTTTCATGTGACAGACAACATGTCGCACCAATCTTGGTGGGATAGTGTGCTTATCTCACCTGGTTGCACCAAGTTGGTGTGACATGCACACCGACACCAAATTTCAGCTCTTTTTTTTTGTTAAACGCTCTTAACTTGTCAATGTTATTAACTTGTTATAAATGTAATAGATCAAGTTAATTATGTAATTTGTGATAAATACATAACAAAATCCAAAATAGCAAAGCATAATTCACTCGGACCGACGAAGGAAGCATGCATAATGAAGATAGCTTATGGCAATCATTTCCTCAGGCGTATCACAAGTATGTTAAATTTGATATTGTTGTAAAAGCCATTCGGGAAAATTTAACAAAATAGCAGTTGCAACTATTCAAGAAAGACTTATTTGGGCATTTTATGGAGTCGCAGAGCTCTCTATTCAGTGGCATAATTGTGCATAATGTGTTGCTCAAGTAGGTGGCCCATGGAAAATGCAACAACAATGATCCATTGTGGTTTGAAATTGGTAAGCATTTGATACACTTATTAATTGGAGAGTATTGTCTAGTTAACAGACTTTTCTATAGTGAAGTTGCCTTACTCAAAAATCAAAAGATAGTGCGTAGGTTACTTATAAGTATTTTGACAGTAGGCTACACAACATGAATTTTATTGAATTCGACTCAAGATTTGAGGATTTGACAGTGAAGTTGCCTTACTCAAAGATTGCACTTTATTATTTGCAGATAGAGTATTGAATGGAGGAAAAGATCATTACCAAATTAATTTCTCATTGCTTGATGAAGTAGATGATATATATCACTTCTAAAATTGTTCACAGGGTCATTTGTTGTAGGAAACAATATATGATAGATTTGACAATGGTTTGAATGGCAAAGGTGAGAAATTTAAGAAGTTTCGCTTGAAAAACCCCAAGCATAAAATTGCAAGATACAATATACACTACTAACAAAACGAATTTTAATGACATATACCTTATGCATATATTGTTGTGTCATGAATGTATCATGAAAACATGATACTTTTGTGATGCATAATGCTTTTGTCATTATTTAATGACATATTCGTGACTGATACAAATACAACATGAAGTGATGATAGGTAAATGTCATGTACTATTTTTTTATTTTTATTTTCTAAATAAGTATAATTACAAAAATAATCAGTCTCAAATGGCAGCATTTTAAATATTATTTTTAATTAAATATAACAAATTACTAATAACACGTGAAATGTCACTGTTTCACGCACGTATTTTAATTTATTTTAAATTTTAAATTTATTTTTCTAAACGCTATCGTTTCTAGCATGAAAACATGATAATGTATAATGGTTTTGTCATTATTTAATGATATATTCGTGACTTATGCAAATACAACGTGAAGTGATGGGTAAATGTCATGTACTATTTTTTATTTTTTAAATAAGTATAATTACAAAAATAATCACTCTCAAATGGCAGCGTTTTAAATATTTTTTTAATTAAATATAACAAATTATTGATAACACGTGAAATGTTGCCGTTTCAAGCACGTATTCTAATCTATTTTAATTTTTTTTTGAATGCTATGCATTGGTATCAACACTCAGAAAAATTTGGTTCCCTCTCTTTTTAGATATTCTCCAAATTTATTCCTTCAGAATTAGGGGTGGGCGCTGTTCGATTCGGTTCGATTTTTTACTAAATTTTTCATAATCGTTCGATTACGATTATTTTAAAATCATAATCGCGATTAATCAAATTACCGAAATAATCAAATACTCGATTAATTGAAATAATTTGATTTGGTTCGGTTTGATTATTTCGATTATGGGCCTATTGGGCCTATTTTGGGCTTTTTTACATTTAAAATCTTAAATTAATAAATCTACCACAAACATAAAAAGTTAACAAACAAAAAAATAAAAAATATGTCTCGAACAATGTTCAAATAACACATAACATGTTCAAATAACAAGTTCAAATAAAAATAAATCATAATCTCAATTACTCATCGGTTGCTTGTTCTTGTTGAGCTAGTATTGGCCTACCAAATTCTACATTAACAAATTAAAAAAAATATTAGAATGATTAGTTAAAAGTGAAATAATCAAAACAACATATCAAAATATAGTAGTAACATATTACCTGCTTCAATAACTTCATAGAATTCAGTTTCCTCTTGAATAGGTTGTATTATCTGTTCTCCTAATAGAGTTGAGCGAAGCCAATTTTGAGTGCAAATTAATGACTCAACAGTTTTATGAGTTAAAGAACTTCTAAAAGGATCAAGAACACGCCCTCCTGTGCTAAATGCCGATTGTGAAGCTACAGTAAACACTGGAATTGCCAAAACATCCTTGGCAATCTTAGACAAAATCAGATACCTATGCCCATTCAACTTCCACCAAGTCCAAATATCAAAATGGGCATTACTAGTACTCTCATTAGCATCCGTCAAGTACTTTTCAACATCATTTTTTGAACTAATGTCATCATTTGAACTTTGCTTCATCATTTTGAAAGATGAAAAAAGATCAGTTGACATTATACTACTACTAGCACTAACACAACCACCACTACCACCACCACCACCACCACTACCACTACCACCATCATGGATATCACCAAAACAAACACCACCACTATTCCTCACATCACTTCCACCAGTATTAGCTATTATATAGCTTCATCAACATCTCCTTAATATTAGATTTCAATTCTTCAACCTTCCTAGATTCATACATGTTACTAAAACAAAATGTAACAAACTCCAATTTACATCTAGGATCAAGCACATTTGCTACAAATAATAACATGTTAACCTGATCAAAAGAATCACCCCAATATTTAGCAAACTTTTGTTCCATTTTTTCGGCCATTTTTCTTAACAAATCATCACTAGAAGTAGCAAGTGACTTCAAATTAATTAGAACTTTTGCCATTTCATTTAAGAAATCATTGGAAGTGACAACAAGAGAGCTACTAAATTTCAAGGTCACATAATAAAAAACAGATAAAAATTTGACTAACCTCCTTGCATTTCCCCAATCGTCATCGCTCGGTGGCCTTTCTCTCTTTTTTTCACCCTCCTCCTCAACAAACCAATTAACATAATGTCCATCATCTTCCTTCATCCTATCAAATGCTTTTTCAAATACAATCGCTTTATGCAACATCAAATATGTTGAATTCCATCTAGTAGGCACATCCAACACTATAAGCCCTCCATATGAGATTTTCTCCCTATCAACACATGTTTTAAACTTTTGCAATCTTGCTGGAGAAGATCTAACATACTTTACTGCATTGCGAATACTAGCTATTGAATTATTCACCTCCGCCAACCCATCTTGCACAATCAAATTTATTATGTGTGCCGAACACCTCACATGCATATATATACCATTCAAAATCATTGAATTCACACTCCAATTTGCTAACTTCTTCTTCACATAAGTTATTGCAACTTTATGGGCATTTGCATTGTCCACTGTAATTGTGAACAACCTCTCAATCCCCCAATCAATCAAACATGTCTCAATTAGCTTCCCAATACCATCTCCTTTATGATTAGCTATAGGTGTGAAACTAAGAATCCTTTTGTGCCACACCCACTCCGCATCAATAAAATGAGCAGTAATGACCATGTAGTTAGACATTTGAATTGATGTCCACGTATCTGTGGTAATACACACCCACTGCTTGCTTGCACCCAAGACACTTTTTAACAACCCTTTTTCATGCTGATACAATTCAAGAATATCCCTTGTAATTGTTCTTCGCGACGGCACATCAAATCTTGGGCAACAAGTTTGCATAAACTCTAAAAACCCTTCGGCCTCCACAAAGCTAAAAGGTAATTCATCCTTGACAATCATCTTCACAAGTGCCATTGTACAAGCCTCTTGACTAAATCTGCCACTAACTTTAACAACTCCATCATCTTTATCTTTTCCCTTTTGACGGAAAAGTACTTGTTGCTTCGGATCCCCTTCAACCTTTACATCTTCATATGACCTACATCTATCCAAATGATTCTTCAAATTAGTGGTATTTCCTCTATTAGCTGCAAAAGTTTTACGGCAATGATGACATTTTCCTTTATTTCCACAAGGTAGTTTGGTAAAATGAGCCCAAACATTTGATCTTAAAGGTATTTTTCTTTTTTTCCTATCATCAACCTCCACCTCTTGCACTTCCTCCTCATCATAATTTTCCATTCTTCACAAAAAATCAATATCACAGCAGCAACAAATCAACACAACAGTAGCAACAAATAAAAAGAACCTGATGCTCAATAATTCTACTAACTAATATCAATTGTACGCATAAAAAACCTATTAATAATAAGTTAATAAATTTATTTAAAATAAGTTTGCATTCCAGGAAAATAATTTAAAAAAAGTTTGCATTTTTTTCCCCCAATTTTTGCATGTTTGGATGGCAGATAAAATATTCATCAGTATATATATATATATATATGTATGTATGTATGTATGTATGTATGTATGTATGTAGCATATGCTCATGTTTTGATGTAAATGAATTGTCAAGATCAGAAGTGACTGAAGTGGAGGACTTTTAAGAGTTCCAAGACGCAGAAGGAATCCAAGTACTGCATCTTATTTTATTTTGAAATTTCCAATGGCCTTTTTTTATCAGAGTTGCAGAGGCAAAGAGAGCTGCTCCTCAAAGCAAAAAAAATTTAGCAAAATTTATTTAGTTTAATAAATTTATTAATAAAAAACCTATTAATAATAAATTTATTTAAATCAAAGCAGAATAAGTTGAAATCACAAGGCACAACCAAATGAATAATTTGCATTCCAGCAAAATTTTCCCATCACATGGTGAAAAGAAAAAGAAAAAAAAAAGAGAGAGAAAGAAATGAAGAATCAACTCACAAGTTGTAGCTTTGTAGAGATCACGGTATTTTCAGATGACAGCGGCTGCGGCGACGAGCAGCAGCGACGGAGACTCGGCAGCAGCAGCAGCGACCAGCAACGCAGCGGCAGTAGCAGCGAACAGCAGCGGCAGCAGTAGCGACCAGCAGCGGCGGAGACAAGAAGTTCACGTCTCAAGGTCACGAGTTCGAACAGTTTTTGGCTAAAGAAGAGAAGAAGTTTTGTAGATTTAGATTTTAGGGTTTGTTTATTAGAATTTAGAAATTCGGTTTATTTGATATCCGGTTCGGTTTTTCGTTTTTTTTTTAAATCGAAAACCGAACCGACTGATTTTATTACTTTTACTATATTATTTATTCGGTTTTTTGGAGGCAAAAAAACCGCATAAAAACCGAACTGTTCGGTTCGGTTTTTGATTAATCAGCTTTTTTTGCCCACCCTTATTCAGAATCACAAAAAAAAGAGGAAAAAATTTGAAACCGCACAAACCCAATTTCAATGGCCTATGTATTTTGGCTCGCCATATTTATTTGTCTCTTATCGCGATTGCCAGTCCTTCAAATCTAGCTCTTTCAGTAGCAATACCACAAACCAAAATATATCTAACACTTAACTTGTGCTTAAAAAAAGCCAAAAAAGCCAAACCCTCGATTAAAACCAACGTTTGACTCTCTCTCCCCTTGTGATTTATTCGTTTAACTTTAGGTATGAAAGTGAAAATAAAAGTTTTGTGGGTTCATTTGCTTTTAGTTTGTGGTTTATCAGATAAACAATTATATCCTCTTTTCTTTCAAGAGGATGATGAAGATTGAAATGGATGACTCTTACTTAGGTATTGAGTAATTCTTAACTTTAAGTTGTTATAACAACAATAGTGTCAATTTAGAGCTTCAATTTAGTTCTAATTAGGTTATGCTTTGGGATATTATTAGGTTGTTTCTTTAATTTTGGTGTAATATTTGGTTTAGGCTTTTTAATTTTATGCTTTTTTTTAATTAATATGTCACATGATGAAATTATAGATAGTAATATATTTCTTTAACTTGTCTTTTTCTTCATAAAAACTTTTTAATTTTTTTAGTGGTATTTTCATGGTACTTTTTTATTTGAATTATTTCATGTGCTGATTTGTCATAGGTTGTTTGCTGACGAAGATCATGGGTTGTGTGTTTTGATGAAGTTAATGGAGGGTGGATTATTAAATGACTTGATACTAAAGAACAGGAAGCTTCAGACATAAGGATTGTTGTCGATGTAGCTAAGGAGGATCAAGCTCTTGGATGATTACAGTTCTGCATGTAAAGACCTCAACTCACAAAGGATTCTATTGGATAGGGCTGGTAATGCTAGCTTTGGGGAATGAGTATTGTTGCTGCTTGTAAGAGGGTTGGTGAGGAGATGGAGAATGGAATTGATGGTTACTGGTGCCTAGCTCTACAAGATTTTTTTATTTTTTTGCGTGCTTAACATATTGACTAATTTATCACAATCATCATATTTCAATTGATAATGATCTCTTTATCTCAGCAATGAATCTAACAATCAACAGTCTATACTGCAGTATTTAGAACATATTATTTTAATTGTAGCATTTACAGCTTATCATTCTAATTTGGAGTTTAACTACTTGATTTTATCATGATTATGTGTTCTTATTAACTCTAACAGATACTTTATTCTTCAGTCTTTAATAGCAAAGCATCTGAAGAAGCCGTTAATGAGCAAATGTCACATGTATGTGCTAGACTGATGTTTAAAGGTAGCGCGAATACCTTTAGTTTTAGTTTACAATTGGTGAAAAAGAAACTGAAATTGATACTTTGTTGTTTTTCTGATTTTCCAAAGTTTTTTAGATCTTGACCTTTGTTTGGAATTGATGGTTATAGATAGATTTCTTAAGTTGTTCCCAACACCTCGTGTGAGCTCACAATTTAAAAGAAAAATGTGTTTGGATAGATTGTAGTAGGCAACATGGGAGCCAATTTTATGTCTTTTTTGGCGGAAGGTCTTATTCTTAGATGACACTTCCATAGTCCTACTTTGTTAATACAGAGAAATAATGTGCCAAATAATGCAATACATTATTCATCTCTATGTTGTCATTGGCTTTCAACCCAATAATAGTTATCAAAAAGTTGGACCTGAGTTATTGACTGAAGCATATTTGGAAATTGATTTATTTATTTTTATTTAACTAGTTGTAACTTATGCTCTCTTTTTATCTCTTTGCGCCTTTGCAATTTTCTTGACGATGTTTGTTTTACTTATGTGCATTTTGACAAGCCTAACCTCCACTAGTTTTGTTAGGTTACACGTCTGAAAGCCTGGGAGGCTAGAAGTGGTTGTAGTTATTGTGTTGAGAAGTGTTGCATTGTGAAGATGACAAACTAGTTATCTTTGCATTTTTCTGATTCAGATGTCTCGTTAATTATACTTCATTTTTTCGTTAAAGATTGGATGGTTGCATGGGTTGATGGAGTTGAAGATCAATAAATAATTCTAATTTTTTGGACTTAAAATGCCTTCCACTTTTCTATAAAAACTTTAGTAAGTGCTATTGAGTTGGCAGAAGTTAAAGCGGTGTTGCCTATTGATTCAGGTGGCTGACCCGAAGTTGTTCTTTTAAGAATTATAAATGTATTTCCAAGAGACTCTTCAAATTAGATTTTATTACTTATTTGAAGAGTCACATCAATATTTAAGATTTTAAAAGACATTCCAATTAAGATTCTTCAAATAAAAAATAATTTTCTCTCTTCAATTTTGTAGAGTTGTTTTCCTTTCCTTCAATTTATGTTTTTATTACTTTTTGTTGGAGAGAGGGAGAAGTGCGTTAATTACCATTTATTTTTTCTTTGAATTCTTTTTAAATAATATTAATTTGTTTATAATTGAAGAGCTTTTTGAAAAATAACATATTTTTTCACTCTCCTTTTTGCCACATAAGTAAGTAAATAGATATTTGAAGAGTAAAATTAATAGAGTCTTTTGGAGATGCTCTAATTGTAATGTTAGGAAGCAAATTCAGATTTAATCATAGTTTTTATAGTTAGTTTATTTCATAACTGAATTACAATTTGCAATACTTGTGAATGGATTTGAGAATTATATATATTTCGCTATTTCTATAATAATTTAAAGAATATATTTCAATTCCTGCAAAAAAAAAAAGATTACGAACAAAATTGACACCAACTTCAATAATTCTTGCCAAATAACTAAAACATATTTTAGTTAATACCAAAATATATCTTAGAGAAATTTCAATTATTCTTGTTAGATTTAATAAAAATAATTTTTAGAAATTAATATTTAATTAAAATAATTAAATAATTTTATTATTCTTATTAAATACGTCATGTTTATATGACAGACAACAATCATGAATGGAAAGTGTTTACGACAGATATTAATCACGCGTGAAAATTTTTCATCAAAGTGCCAATGACAGAATCGTGATAGATAACACATCATGCATAATATGCATATAAAAACAATCATCTTATTTTCTTGATATTAGAATCAAATAGCATCACTTAATTCTCATGCCATAGAGCAGATGACGGTTAACAACTGTCATAAAGTATTTTTTTTTTCTAGTAGTGTTATAGCTTTATTTCCAGGGTTTAGTTGTGTAATAGTTGATTTTGTTTTTGGATTTCTCAGTTTTGTAACCAAGAATATTTGAAGATAAGTTTTGTGACTTTGTAACTTGGTTTGTTGCAAGCTTGGACTTTTGAAGCGATAAAGGGCTACAATTAGAGTAGGTTGTGAAAACTAAAAAGAGGATTCCCCACCTTATGCAGTAGAAGTCTATTGCTTCTTTTAGAATAAACTTTTTTGAAGTGTATTTATTTTTCAACAACAATATTTGTCCTGTAAGTAATATATAAGTATGTATTTATCTATATATGAATATATAAAACCACTTTTCATATTACTAAATAATAGATGATTACACTAACATAAAATTTAACCTTCTTTACAGAAGGGAACATGTTACAAACCATCGAGCTGGATGTTGAGTGTTAGAAAATGTATATTTATAAAGGAGAAAATCGTCACTTTACACTTCAAGTTTCACTAACATTCATACTTTTATATATTTAAGTCTTTTGTAATTTAATTATGTGTGTTGTATTATAATTAAATATTTTATGTATTTTAGGGGCATCATGGTCATTTTACAATGAACGAGAGATCAAACAGCAAAACGAACATCACTTTTGAACTCAGGACAGTCGAAAACCTTAGGAGGAGTATAAAAGGAAAAATGGCACTGTTCACATGTACGGTACTGTTCATGTTACTGTTCACGACAATGTTCACATATACGAAATGATGACGTGGCATTGACCGATGATGTGGCATTGACTGATGAAGTGTCACGATTCTATTGGACTAAAATTTTTATGTAACAGATTGGTGACGTGGTAGCATGTTAGCGGACCAAAAATCGTGCGTACGGTACATGCATATACATGAAATTATTTACAACCAAACCACGTCACTATTCAAACCGGGTGGTCAAACTGTGTCACTATTCAAACCGCGTATTGTTGACCAATGACGTGGCGCAATCCTGAGCGTCCAAATTATTTTTAATCCGATATCCATTATTTACTCAATGTATTTATAAAAAGGGGCCCTCCTAATTTGGCATCAGTGAATTCATTTTTGAGTTTCATTTTCTATAATTCCTTCTCCATTTTGTATTTTCTAAGTATTTTAATAAATTTCATTTTACCCTTAGTTCAATTATGAATAGCTAATTTTCTGGTGAAGTCTCAACATATGCCATGGGCTTTATTTGGTAAATTTACTTTTTCTTCCCCTCTAATTTTTGTGGATATTTTGACATTTCGTAGACAAATAATAATAATCTTGTCTAGATACCACACTGGTTTAACCGGCTTCTTAGTATAAGGTTATTATTATTTGGCACGATAAGCCGTTAGCACCATATTGATTAGAGTGTGGTTCATGAGGAGTGGAAACCCCCCTCATGATTTAATTGACATTAATAAGGAATATTTAGCCCATGGTGCATGTTGATGCAGATTTAGATACCCAAGTACGCCATTTTAATAGATTTTCACTTCAATTTATTCCCGCCATTTTAATTTGAATTTTAGGATAATTTAAATCACTTCCACCATAAATCCAATCACCCACTTATGAAAATTAACTTTACACACAATTAAAATCCACCTCCTCGTGGGATCGACACTCATCACCATTAATATATTCTACAATAGATTCGTGCACTTGCGAGTTCAATAAAATTTGCGCAACACTGGACACGAATGAGAAAGCCAAAAAAATTAGAGGAATATGGAGGATTACGTGCCATATATCCAGTTGGTCTGTAATGCAGGTATCCTTTAGTGCATTATAATGCAATTTAAAATATAATTGAAACTCAATATTTTTACCAATTATTTTCTCATTTTCAATGTTACTTTGTGCAGCATCAACCTTCAATCAATGTGCCATCTATTATAGAGGAAATAGAGGGGCATCGCCATACCACGAGCCCACATAGGAGCAATAGAATCTTGTTCAAGATAAGCATGCTACATATGACCATCACGAACATGCGCTTAATTATGATGACACAAGATTCAAAGGTTACTTTCTAATTTAAAGATCATTTTCTTTCCTCATATATAAATGATTTTAATGCTCTTTCATATTATTATTTTTTGTTTCATAGTAATAGTTGAGGATAAAGTTCTGTTATCATTATTTCATTTAACAGATGAACAAGATTGATTGTTCCAATTCTGAACTAAAGTTGTTAGTGGATAAGAAGATGGATGACATCATCTTGGCTACTAAAATAGAGCACAAAAAGCAAAAAGAGTTTAGATAAGCTGTCATGTCGTTTATTGGTTCACATAATGATGGTTCATTCGAAATGGTGGTTTATTCAAACACATATATAATAATTGTTTGATTGGATGCTTGTATATGGTGAACAAGCTTAATATTAATTGTATTCTTTTAGTTTTTAATCTTAATTGTATTCTTTTAGTTTTTAATCTGACATGAGTTTAATATGACAATCTTGGTGAATTAATTGGCATATGATAATTGTAGAGTGTACACTGATATTGGTGACACGACTTGAAATTGATTTCTAACTCTTAAGTATAAGAGTGTCTTATTATATTATAAATTAGTGAGTCCGAGGTTGATTCATAGAGAAAGAATTTAATTTTTTTTATTTAAGTTTATCAAAAATAAAAATAAAATCCAAAAATATGCAATTTAGTTTAAGAAAATTAATGAAATTGAATTAGTTAGGATTATGGATTCACTCCTGATAATAAATACAATTTAACAAATTCTTTTTCTTTTTATTTTATTTCCCAAAAGATTAATTGAACAAATTAAAATAATTTTCTCATTAATTTTATTATAGATTAAGAACTTAATGTGCCAAAACTCAACTTGTCTACAATAAGTCAAAATATCATTTTACTATATTTTATACGAAGATATTCATTATGCCAAACTCCCATTTTTGTCCACAATAAATCAAAATTTCAAAATATAAAATATGGATAAAATTAAATATAAAATAATTCAATTTGTACAATTAAAAATAGAATTTGATTAAATCATATTTTTTTACTAATAGTTTCACCTCACCCTAACTACTAATATTTAGTTAACAATATTTGAAATAAAGGAAATTATTAAAATTGAAAAACCCATAATTAAAAAAAGTTATTTGAAAATTGAAATAAAACTAATTTAATTTATTGAAAATATATTACAAAGAGAGATGAGAAGAAGAATTTGAGAGGAAAGATGAGAAGAGAAGGTGTGGAGAGGTGTGTTCTCCCCCTCCTCTATTTATACAAATGCATAGTTAATCCACACCACACAAATAAATAAAACTACTTATATCTTAGCCTTACATTTGTCCCACAAATAAAATATAAACCTAACTTAATCCACTCAAGCACATCCAACACATTTTACTAACAATTACTATACCTAACATGATAGAAACTTATAATTTCATAATTACCGCATTTACTGTGGTAAAATCTTAAAAATTTACAACAAAAGTCTCGGATCCTTCTCAACAATGACATAATTTCTCGAACTTTCAGAATCCAAATTTGACATCCTTACATTTTTTTGGAGCCTCAAATTGCATGAAATTATTATTTTTACCTAATAAACACACAAAAATACACAAAATTAAATACTTAGAAAAATAATTAGAAATTCACAATTTATTATACAATTACAAATATAAATTACATTAATAGCACAAAATAACATTTTTACCCCTTAACAAACATACAATTTTTAACACTAATCACACCCCCAACTAGCTTATTGTTAACCCCTAGCAATTAAAGCATTATATTAGATTAAGATTTACAAAATTCACATGCAAGTCAATAGTTGTTCATCTATCCTCTAAACTACCAAATAAATAAACTCTCCCAAAATTTTCTAACCCTTGGTCGTTCACTCATTATCCAAAATATCATAAATCTTCTTTTGTGCTCAAGTAATTAACACAATACTTATGGGGTTTTGTTAAAAGAAAACAACATTTTCGTTCTAAGACTCATTAGAGATTCTATCTTTAGGCAATAGATTATTCACACTTTTTTTTAAATATTATATTTTTAACCCATGTAGCGAGCTTTAGACCAGTGACTCCCAGACCAGTTGGCCTTAGGGCACTAGGTGTTAAAACTCCCTGCAGACTTAATTACACAAGTTTTTAATAAATAAGCAAACAATATATTTATAACTTATGTAGCGACCTTTAGGCCAGTGACTCTCAGACCAGTTGGCCTTAGGCCACTAGGTGTTGAAACACCCCCTGTGGACTTAATTACTCAGGTTTTAGATATAACAAAATTAAACACATTGAATTTATTTTATTTTTTTTGCAATATACACTTTCTACTACCTTAGATATTATCCAAAATAAATCAAAAGAACTAAATGCTGCAAAAATTTTAACTTGCAACCCACTAGTATGTGTCATAGTGTGTGTGTGAAGAATGATTTAATAACACCTGTTAAATGAGTAAACAATAAAATAACTTAATAACCAAATGGAGAGTTCACAAATTTGAGTAATTAAAAGAAAAAAGGGAACAAAAACAATTTACTGTGAATTTTAAAATCAAAATATAATACAACATGACTATTAGGATGCGATTCAAGAATCATGACTCTTTACATAGCCATCCTAGACAAAAAAATTGTTGTTTTTGGTTTTTTTAAAAATAAATAAACACACCTATTTATAATTTACGTCTATTACCTCTTGCCCCCAACCTAATCTAAACATTATTCGTAATTTAAAGATATGCATGAAAAAAGATGAAAAAGATAAAGAAAACATAAATAGGAAAGATCACACTTGAACATGCCGCTGAAGATGCGTTGCTAGAGCCGCTACACCCTATATTCAGTCATCTTCGACATAAATATTATTAGGATTTGCCATATTTCACAACTCTTAACTATTCCCTCCTCCTAACCCGAACAAGACATTGTCTTCAGTGACTTAAATGAAAGGAGTAGAGTTTAGAAGACATTATCTCATCGCTCCAAAAAGATAGTTGCAATCGAAGAGTTAAGTCCAACTTGTACTTCTTACTAGGGCTAGGTTACCATCATTAGTCAACTATTCCAATGCCAAGGTCCTAGGATCTGGCTTTGGTTTGTAAGTTTGTAAAAGATCAAGTAAGTCATTATCAGTAGAAGCACAAAGAGATTGTTTTGCACAGATTGGAATAAAATGATTCTTAATTACATGGTTAATGAATGCGAGCAAGCCATTATAAAAATTATTAACATTTAATAAACCGATGGGTTTCTGATGGATGTTCAAATGGGCCTAAGATGCAAATGTAATCAATGCCTCTAAAGTTGCAAGATCTCATGACAAGAAAATAAAAGTGTTAGCATGATTTAACATCTTAGATATTCGCTCTTGTATACCTGAGATAACTAATTCTTCTCTAATTAGTACGTCAGATATACATCCCAGAGGTTTTAAGGCTTGTGGAATGATATCTAGTACCTGATTTACTCTAATAAAAATAGCTTCTGAGACAAGTTTTGATAACCCACAGTTACCTCATCCATATACAAGGTGTAATTTCCTCTCAGCTATAACACGACCAAGATCTACAACTGCCTGAATGAATTCCTTGTATTTTCCATAATGAAATTCAGAGAGCACACAAATGTTTTTGAATTGTCTACTCAAAGATATTGGCATTAGAATAATCTTAAAAAAAAGTTGTGAGTAGTTGGAAAAAGAGCTCATATTTAAAGATCTTAGTGACAGACAAAATGAGGGCTGGCTGTAAATGGGTTGGTGTATTTGTCAGATGACGCGTAAACATCATGTCTCAATAATTCAAAAGCAAGCACTAAAAAGAAAAGCAAACATTGAAAAAAAATACGGGAAAATAAATCAAAACACACCAAAATTAAATCTGCAAAATCAAGTCAAATGTCAAAGCGAACAAAAAAATGAAACACACAATGTAAAAAGGAAAATGAACTTACATTCGTCCTCTGATTGAGTTAACCTCAAGCTCCATTGAAATTCATAAATATCACGCTCTATTTCTTTGAGTTGTCTTTCTAGATCCTCAACGTAGGCCACTAATGTTGGTGGTTGTCGTTCCTAAATTGGATGTGATTTGCAATTTTGTATCTGGCCTCTCAAGTAAATTTTTTTTCACAAAAGGCTTTTAAAATGTCTTAGCAGAATCTTCTTTATTGAGGTATTTATGATGTATAATGATAAAGAAAGAACAATTATTAAACACACTTAAGCAATAAACATCACAATGCATATCATTCAAGATAGTCAAACAATTCAAACGGTAAAGCAACAATAAAAAGTTAAAGTACTCATTAAAAACTTAATCAAGACTTGGTGGGTCACTTAAATTTATTTTGGTGCTTGCTTCACATGGTTGGTATTCCAGATAGGGGTTTTGTTCTTTGTTCATTAACTTTAAATGTGACACTGTTTTTTTGGATTCTCAATTTCTATAGCCTTATGTGGATATACATTTTTTACAACAAATGGGCCACTCCACTTTGACTTTAACTTTCTTGGAAACAAATGCAGACGAGAATTATAAAGCAACACTTTTTAACCAATTTCAAAAGTTTTTCGAAAATTATTTTCATCATGAAAAGCTTTTGTTCTTGCCTTAATAATTTTTGAATTTTCATATGCATCATTCCTTAATTCCTCAAGTTCTTTCAATTGCAATTTTTGCTCATTACCAACATCATCTAAATTTGAATTAAAAAATTGAATAGCCCAAAATGATTTATTCTCAAGTTTAATAGGTAATTGACAAGATTTACCATAAACTAACTAATAGGGTGACATTCCTAAAGATGTCTTAAATGCAGTACGGTAGGCCCAGAGTGCAGTAGCCAGTCGAAGAGACCAATCTTTGTGATTTGGGTTAATTGTCTTTTCTAAAATTTGTTTTATCTTCTTATTTGCTAATTCAATTTGACCATTTATTTGAGGATGATAAGGGGTAGCAATTTTATGTGTAATTCTGTATTTTTTCATTAAAGAATCAAATGAATTATTACAAAAATGTTTATCTCTATCACTAATAATGGTCCGAGGGATTTCAAATCGACTTAGAATGTTTTCTCTTAAAAATTTAACCACAATTTTACTATCATTATTTCGACAAGAAATTGCTTTAATCCATTTTACCTTACATTTGTCCCACTAATAAAATATAAACCTAACTTTATCCACTCAAGCACATCCAACACATTCTACTAACAATTACCATACCTAACATGATAAAAACTTATAATTTCACAATTACTATATTTACCGTGGGAAAAACTTAAAAATTTACAACAAAAGTTTCGGATTCTCCTCGACAATGACATAATTTTTTAGACTTCCGGAATCCAAATTTGACATCCGTACATTTGTTTGGAGCCTCAAATTGCATGAAATTATTATTTTTCTTAATAAACACACAAAAATACACAAAATCAAATACTTAGAAAAATAATTAGAAAATCACAATTACACAATCACAAATATAAATTACATTAATAGAACAAAATAACATTTTTCTTTTAATAAACATACAAATTTTAACACTAATCAATTGGCAATCATATTGAGCATACTTCTATATTATTGTGCACTTACTATGGGGATGCAAGTGGTGATAGCTTGCAAATCTTTGTGGAGGCGCCTCCTGGCATAAGTAAGTTTGGATGTTCGTACGGGCTCTCATATGTCTTTAATAGTTCTTAGTTGATTTCTCCTTTCAAGAGAGTAAAGAACATTCAACCTCTACCCATGCTCAAAATAATAGACTGCGAGATTGATGAAAGAATGAATGTCAATATAAATCCATTAGAGGACTGGAGGATTCAAAGATATTTGATGAGTTCAATTAATGGTTTGTTGACAAAACCACAATAGATCATACTATCTGACAACCACACAAATTATTTCAAATATTTTTAGGCCACGCTTCAATATGATGGCTAGGTGATGAAGTAAGCCATTGAAGTCTTCTTAATCTTGTGTACTATCTTCTGTTCTAAATTGACACTTTTATTACTCTATAGCATATGCAGGAGTATCTTCGCTTCATCAGTGACAAGTAAAGGCAGTATCCTAATGCCTTAAGTCAACATTTCATGCATATGGACACATTCTTTTTGAATAATGAGTTTACAAAACTTATAATTGTCAGTTTAGTTTCTTATCTCTTAATGGTTTGAAGTCTTATTAATTTCTTATTTTTATGTAATACATCTACTAGAAGTTCTTTAAGTAATTATAGAATGATGATAACTGTAATGTCAATTCATCACAATATAGTAACAACTTAAATAGTTGTATTGATAGGTAGGAAGACATCCTGTCAATACATTTCATAGACATTGATGTGGTATGTGTAGCTACACAATCCAATGTACTTAACTTTTTAAGGATTTTAGACATAGCAAAAGTGATAAATTTGCAATAATTTTTATATGGAGGTATTCATTCCTGTGAAATCGTGTATGTATCATTGGATACTAGCCTAAACAAACCTTTGTAAGAAGAAAGTATCAAATTTTGACTCGATGGTGGTATATCATTATTTTAAAATGTACAAGGATCTATTTAAGCCACTTATAGTCATAATTCCTGGATGGCTAGAAGATGTTGAATTTTATAACATCTAACCTAAGTTACAAAGTACCAAACCTTGGAAAGCCATACTAATTAAGGGTGTGCCACAACAAGATCTTGTTAGTGGCGATTATAACATTTTTGTGTTAATATTTATGATCTATTTAAATATTCAAGCTCAGACTCAATTTTAGTAGTAGCTATGGGTAGTGTTTTAGGGAGAAGATTGCTGTGGACATATTTAATGGCAATATTAGACTGTAAGTCATTAGAGTCTTTCCAAAGTTGATGTATGGGTTCTTTTTTTTTTAAGATTCTTAAGTGAATACAATTTTTTGTTATTATATTACACGTTAGTCACATGGTAAAAAAATCTAAATGTTATACTGATATTTTTAGTAATAATTAATTCTTGGTCTATTTAAATAAATATTGCAATAATAAGTAAAATAAAATATTTCATCATAAAAAATTGTGCAATGTACCAAAAAAAAAGATTTCAGAATACATAATTACTTGGAATTGTACTGCGATTGTGGAATAAATACAATAAGATTCTTACATTTCTTGTAGTTATGGCCAGGTCTATTGCACCACCCACAATTTCCAGCTCTTCGGTTTACATTCTCACATGTAAAATGTATTCTGAACTTTAGACGACAACCAAGGGGTGGTGCTTCTATTGATGGGTTAACCTCTATCTCTTAGATATCATCTGGAACTTCCCAAGATGCTTCATTGCCATCTAGCTATACTGGTTGCATAAGCCATCACCAATAATTCATTGCTGTAAAAACAGAACAAAGGCTTATGTAATTCACTCGAATGGTTAGGCAATCAGTAATTGAATGAGCACAAACAAGTTGATCAAGCTGTAATATTTTATAAGTGCAAATCTTGTTACGTATGTTAACTAACTGCTCCTTAATACCACCACCTAAAACTTAAAATTAATACTCAGACACAGGAAGAATGGTCATCCTTTCATCCAAAGTTCTCCTATCTGTGACCATTTAGTCTGCCTATGTTGCTAGATGAATACTCATTGATTCAACTACATTTTTCTACCACAAAACTATTTTTGTAATTTTTTTTCTAAAGTAATCAACAAGATTAGTAATAAGAAATTTCGGGGTTCTCTCATGAAAGAATTTACACTCTTCGTGATGTTGGTGGTAAGAATATTGTACTTCCTACCTTCGAATTTAGACCATGCCCATTTACATGTATACACATTATTCTCTAAATAATCCTCCACACCTGAGTAGAACATCCACAACCTCTCAAGTTGTTTTTTAAATTCTTTGTGCCGATATGTTTTCCTACTTTTATAAAGGTAGGCTCAATTTCATCTTAAACAGTTTTAGACATTTTGAATTTTGACTTTATATTACCTTTTACATGGTAAAAGAAAATGCCATGGGTGGCGTCATAAAATACTTTTAGAACGAATCTCTTAATAGAAGTGCATCGATCAGAGATGATTACTATCTTTAGCTTATTACCCATTATTCCATGTAACTTTATCATAAGCTATTCCCAAACATCATTATTTTCTGAATCTAAAACCCCAATTTCTAATAGATATAGTTGATTATTTCCATCTAAACATGTTGCCATAAAGATGCTTCTACGATATAGCTTTTAAGATGAGTTTCATCTACAACAATCATCAACTTGATTCACTGTATAAAACTCTTGATGAGGTCCAAAAACTATAAAATAGTATAAAAAATTATCATTTCATCTCGTTTGAGGTGAGTAATTGTATTCTTAATTTCTTTGGTCAAAATATAAGAGTACTTGGAAGGTAAGTTGCATGACTTTGTAGGTTTCCCTTGTACTATTTCAAGAGCAATTTCTTTGGCCAAATATGTCTGCTGGTTTATTAATTGGACACCGTATTTCTACTATATGTCTGCTCTGATATCATTCGGAGTGTATTCTATTTTACTTGGATAAATTTATTTGTGATCATATGACTAATAATCCAACCCCTTACTTAACGAAGACCGCCAGGCAACACCTCATTAGAACAAGTGTATATATTGTCAAATTTCTTTACCACCCAATGAACATTCTTCTTATTCAAATCTCTTGTTTCTCGAATACACCATTTATATGATTTCAAAGAATAGTGGGCCTCGAAACATGACATTGTAGACCTTACAATCTTGAAATTAAACTTATCCTTCAAGTCAACTTTGCACAGTTTCAGTATCACCTCATTCTTCTCAACGAACAACTTACCTATACTCATATCATTAGAATTACAACTTCTAACAAGTTTGGAGCAACTAAGTTTAAAGTAAAATTAGAGCAAGACTTACAAGAGGGTCAACTGTTGTTCTCTTTCTCGAATAAGCCATTGAAAGAACAGATGAATTATCTCTATTATTACTAAAATTATCGTACTAACCCTTATCATTATTAATAATAAAAATATTGAAGTGATTATTGCCTCATCATCAACTAGACTATTGAAACGATCATAAACAGGATCATTATACGATTTCACACTACCGTTATCCGTTTTTATGTTGTTGATGTCATCAATAAGATCATTATTGTTGCGGAATGAAAGGTAACATTGCTTTAACGACATCGCTAAAGGTAAAACCTCTTCTTCAACATCCGCTAATGTAATTCAATTGTCATCAATGATGTCATCATTGTCGTGGAGTAGAAGGTAATGTTATTGCAACAACATCATTTACAGTAACACATTTTCTTAAATATCAGGGACAAAGATGTTTACTTTAAAGGAAGTTTTGATTTAAAACTTGAGAAGATGTGGTAATAAATATAAGAATGCACTTATAGACCACATCAGAGGCTTAATATATCATAACTTTGATCATTTAATCATCAAATATGTCTATAGTTAGTAAACATGCACATTAATTGTGTTATTAGATTTCAAAGTTGTCTTCATCGAGATACTCTTTTCATTAAGGTTTATCTGCATAACCTTATATACTCTTGTAAGAAACTGATCAAACGTACATTCTTTTGGAACAAAAAAAGCTCTATTCTACATGTACTCTATAGGGCTATTTTTCACCAACCATCATAACATGTTTGGAGCATAATTGAATCCATTAATCTTGAAAATTTTTTAAAAATAAAACATATATAATTACACACTACAAAACATGATACAATGAATATATGATACATTTTACATAGATTTCACATATATTTTGATTATGTATGACAAGCAACTTTATGTACGACACATAAAAATATAAGCAATTTGTCAATTCGACCATAGGTTAGAACAGTGTGAGCTGTTGCAGGTTTGATTTTCCTCTCATAAGCTTTGGAAGGGTATATTATACCAAAAAAAGACATATGTAGCCTAAGTTATGACCTCTAAAAAGCACCTAATACATTTTGAGTAATGATACGGCCACAAACTCTTGTACAAACTTATTTTGTACAAACTGATGTGGCATGATAAGATTGGCTGAATTAAATATTACTTGGCCCGCATGATTTATTTTTATTAATTTTTATTTTCATTCAACCAATGAATTAATGCCACGTCAGTTTGTACAAAATAAGTTTGTACAAGAGTTTGTGGCTGTATCATTACTCAATACATTTTACATGGTTGTTGCATATACTATGATTATGTGCGATAGGCATTGAGACATGTGCCTATCACATATAAATAAAATGATATTTATGTGTGACAAACATCTATCGCCTATTCTGTCACATATAAATTTGCCTATTGCACATATTCTAGTGATAACTCTATGTAATGAGCGTTATCATGACATTTTTAAACGTAAACCAACATTACTTAGAGAGTAAATGATATGCTTTTATTATATCTTTTACTTATATTTTACATGAGTATTTGATTAAGTTTAATTTTAATAACTTGATTGTGTTTTAGATCACTTGTGCTCTGATTATGTGCATGATTATTTGTATGAATGTAGGGGACAAAAATGCTCAAGTTTCATAGATGGAATGCTGCAACAATAAATTTGCAGAGATGATAAAAGAACTTGACTGCAGAGGAAATGAAACAAGTTTAGAACATAGGAAATGTTGTAGCCCTTGCTACAACAATCCTGTAGCAACTGCAGACAAGATTAAGCACGTGTTAACAAAAAGATTGATATCCGAGGTTTCAAAAAATAGAAAGACACACGACCACACACTTTTGGTTGCTCTAATTCCAAGATATAAAAGGAGCACACGTGAAAAGAAAAAAAGGGGAAGTCATCACTTAAGGAAAAATAACAGTAAAAAATAAAAAAAAAACATAGAATAAGAGAGAATCGAGGGCTGCAACAGAGGATTCGATGAGAAAAAGAAAGAGAGATCGCAAAGACTAAGCGGAACTCAATTTCTCATGTTCTTTTCTTGTTTTTCTTTATTTATGAGAATGTATTTGATGACTAAAACGATTCTTGTTACTATTTTATTGCAAATCATGAACTAAACTTTGTTGTGGTTGGGTGTTAAACAATTTTAATAGATATTTGACTTATATATCTGTGTTGCTTTGGATTTGCTGCAACATTTTGTCTTGATTTTACTTATTGTAATTCTCTATTTCGACTGATCACTCATTTAGTGGATACTAGCTAAAAAGGAGACTTAAAAATGTTTGACTTAGTGGAACAAATTAAGACAATACTTAGTTTTAGATTGAGTTTCCCAAGTTGAGTTAATCTTGATTTGAATATGGTTATACTTGATCTAAAATTAGTGAAGAATTAAACATAAAGATTCACCTTGTAGGGCAATTAGAACCTAGAACACATAATACTATATCTAATGTTAGCGTAATAGCTAGTCATTGTTAGGTTGCATTTAGATATAAGATATCCAATATGTGACAACTGAAGATGCATGAAGGATTCTGCCTAGAGCTGTAGTAGATGTTGTAATAACAAAATATTAATTGGAAAAATAGTCAATACCATTAAGTGAGTTTAATCCCTCAACTACTTCTTTCCTATTGAGTTTGTCCTTGAGTTAACTTAAGATTATTCTTATTGCATTTTGTTATTTGCATTTTTAGTTTAGATACTTCATTAGTTTTATTAATTATTTTATTTTAGTTTAGATTGAAATTGCACTATTAAGATTACTGTAATAAATCCTATAACATCAATCCATGTGAAGACGATCTGAATACTTCTCAGTATATTACTTGTTGTGTACATTTGCACATTAACACCTATAGCAATAGAAACCAACCAGCATCTGGGTTTCATTTTTACCTAAAATTTCTATTATTTTCAATAATTTTTTTAGTTTATGTTGATGCATATTGTTATAGGTGTCAATGTACAAGTGTATACAACAGATACTGTAATGATGAGTATCCAGATCGTCTCCACAGCGATTAATGTTATAAGAGTTGTTACAGTAATCTTAATAGTGCAATTTCTGTCTAAACTAAAATAAAATAATTAATAAAACTAATGAAGTAGCTAAACAAAAAATGCAAATAACAAAATGTAATAAGAAAAATCTTAACTCAAGGACAAACGCAATGGGAAAGAAGTAGTTGAGTGCTTAAACTCACTTAATGGTATTGACTTTTTTTTTAATTACGATACAATTGCTACAATCTCTACTATAATACTGGGCAAAATCTTTCATGCATCCTCAACTGTCTTATGTTGGATATTTTATATCTATATGCAATCTAAGAGTGATTAGTTGTTATGCTAACATTAGATATAACATTATGCGTTCTAGATTTAATTTGCCTTACAAAGTGAATCCTATGTCTAATTCTTCACTAATTTTAGATAAAGTATGACCTTATTCAAATCGAGATTAACTCAACTTGGGAAACTCAATTTAAAACCATGTATTGTCTTGATTTGTTCTATTAAGTCAGACATTTGTTAGGCTATTTCTTACCTAGAATCCACTAAATGGGTGGTCAACTGAAATAGAGATTTGCAATAAGTAAAATCAAGACAAAATACTATAGCAAATTTTGAGCGACACACATATATAAGTCAAATTACCATTAAGCTTATTTAACACCCAACTACATTAAATTTAGTTCATGATAGCTGATAAAACAATAACAACATACATTTTTACCATCAACTACATTTCCCACAGAGAGATGAAAACAAACAAAAAAAAATGAGGATTTGAGTTCCGTTAATAATAGGCGTCCCTTTCTTAGGTTTTGCGATCTCTCTTTTTTTTTTTAAAGAAAAATCTCTTGTTGTAGCCTTCAACTCTCTCTTATTCTCTCTGTTATTTTTGTGTGATAGCTTCTTCTATTTGTTTTCTTTCATGTGTACTCTTTTTATATCTTAGAATTAGGTCAACCAAAAGAATGTAACCATGTGTCTCTTTTTTGGAAATCTTGGATCGCATATCTTTGTTAGTTAAACGTGAGTAGTCTTATCTGTATTTGCTCCTGGATTGCTGCCACAATTGCTACGACATCGTCTTTGATTCAGACTTGTTTTAGTTCATATGCAGACAAGTTCTTTGTTATTCTACAAGTCTGATGTTGCAACATTCCATCCATAAGGCTTGAGCTTTTGCTGTAACATTTCTGCAAGTCTTCTTAAACTAATAAAGCTTTTTTTTAATTTAAAACACAATCAATTTATTAAAATTAAATAGATGCTCACGCAAAATGTAACTAAAAATAAAATAAAAACACATAATTTACTCTTTAATTAATATTATTTTAAGTCTAGAAATGACATGATAACTCTCATTTCATGGAGTTATCAGTTTCTAAACTCAAACTAAGTGCTTTAAGAAATCATGTTTTATGAATGGAAAATAACAAATTTACAACAAAACTCACATTAATTTTGAACCTAAACCATGAACTTAATACAACAAAACTCATATGGTGTAAGAAGCTCTCCAATTGATGATCATATCTTGTGTTATGCAATATTTGTTTGATGGGATTTGGTGATTTGTTGAGAGTGATGAGGTGATCCGTTGGGATTGTTAAGAGTTTTGATTTTTTTAGAAACTTTATGATCACATTTATTTATAAATTTGTTGCAAGTGGTGAGGATTATTTGTAAAAACAAAAACTAATGCTTGGCTAGTTTTGATAAGAAAAATTTAGAAGGGTGACATTTAAAAAACCCTAAGGTTGTGGCTATTTTCATAAATTTCTCCGTAATTGGCTACTATTCTTACTGTTGAATCAATAAATTTACAAGAAAGCAAAGATCCATGTTTATATGATCATAATTATCTCGAGGGACATTTGGCCTGAGCAACAGATAACCTACTTCATCTATTTTAGGTAAGGATCTTCAACTACAAGTTTAAAAATTAGAGTGGGCCAAACCTAAAGCTCAAATAAATATGGTCCCAATGAAGCCCAAGAAGACATTGCCAAAAATTCTTAAGAGCGCCTCTTAGAATCCTAAGGCAAACCACTTATGATTAGGAGTGATAAAAAAATCAATTTTTTTTTTATTTTAAAAATTGAACTAAATTGACTAATCGATTTAGTTGTTAAAATAAAAAAAAACAAACGTTTCATATGAGAAAAGACTACAAAAGATGAAAATATTAGAAAATGCAAAGGAAATTACGATTTAAAATAAGAAAACCAAATCGAATAAAAATTTAAATTAATTCAGTTGGGTTTGGTTATTATTTCTAAAAAAGCTAATAATTCAGTTCGGTCCACCCTTACCTATTATAAACCTCCCAAGATTATAAGATAAATGTTGAATGTTAGAAAATGTATATTTTTAAAGGAGAAAATCATCATTTTACATTTCAAGTCTTACTAACACCCTTACTCTTATGTATTTAAGCTTCTAGTGATTTAATTACGTGTGTTGTATTTTAATTAAGTATTTTATGTATTTTAGGGGCATCATGGTCATTTCACAATGAACAAGAAATCGGACAGAAAAACGAACATCAGTTTTGAACTCAGGACAGTCGAAAATCTTATGAGAGCATAAAAGGAAAAATGTCACTGTTCACATGTACGACACTATTCACATGTACGATATTGTCCACGTTGCTGTTCATGACACTGTGCATACATACAGAATGATGACGTGGTATTGACCGATGTTGTGACATTGACTGATGAGGTGTCACGATTCTATTGGATAAAATTTATATACACTGTTGATCGATGATGTAGCAGCATGTTAGTGAATCAAAAATCGCGCGTATGGTACATGCATATACACAGGATTATTTTCAACCAAACTACGTCACTGTTCAAGCCAGTTGACTATTCAAACCGCATGGTCAAACAGTGTGGTCAAACCATGTCACTGTTCAAACCGCGCGGTCAAACCGCGTATTGTTGACTGATGACGTGGCGCAATCCTGAGCGTCCAAACTGTTTTTAATCCGATGGCCATGATTTACTCAATGTGGCCTCCCCTACCCAATTTGATATCTCTAAATCCATTTTTGGGCTCCATTTTTTGTAATTCCTTCTCCATCTTGTATTTTTTTACGTATTTTAATAAATTTCCATTTTGCCCCTAGTTCAATTATGAGTAGCTAGTTTTCTTTCAAGCTTGGGTTGAAGGTGAAGTCTCAACATATGTCATGGGCTTTATTTGGTAAATTTATTTTCTCATCCCCTCTAGTTTTTGTGGATGTTTTGACTTCTTGTCGATAAATAATAATAATCTTGTCTAGATACCACCCTGGTTTCATCGACTCCCTAGTACAAGGTTATTATTATTTGGTACGATAAGCTCTTAGCACCATATTGATTAGAGTGTGGTTCATGAGGTGTGGATTCCCCCCTCATGATTTAATTGACATTAATATGTCACCATTAATCTATTCTACAATAGATTCGTACACTCGTGAGTTCAACAAAATTTGCACAATAAGTTTTTGGCGCCGTTACCGGGGAGGTAAGTATTTTAATTCATAGAATTAATTTTTGTGAATAATTTCTTTTATTTGCTTTCTTGTATTTTTTTATATTAAAAAATAAAAGAAAAAAAGTAAATCTGCATTAAGAGGTAATAATTTCTTTTCTTTTTCTCTTCTTTAAAGCTTTGTAATTTAATTTTCAAGTTATTTTTCTTTGTAATTTTTGTTTATCTTATTAATTTATTTTTAGTTAATTTATTTCACGTATTTGTTTTAGTATTTTTATAGAAAGGTTTTAACAGCGTGATAAGGTTAGTACCGTAATTTCTCTTTCTTCTTTATTCTTATTTGTTTTGTTCCCATTTATTTATGTTCTTTGGTTTGCATGCATGGTTGAAGGTCATTATTACCTAATCTTGAGCTTATAGACTTTGAATTAGAAAAAACACTGCTCACACACAAACACGTTAAAAATAAAATGGATTTGCAATAACAAGCACCACCACATGAGAGGTCATTTAAGGACTACTTTAGTCCATTAGCTAATTTGAGCACATCATGCATAAGATACCCAAATGTAGCTGCTATAAGTTTTGAACTAAAACCTAGTGTGCTAAATTGTCTCCCAACATTCTATGGCCTAGAAAATGAGGACTCATATAATTATCTGAATGATTTTCATGCTGTTTGTCAAACTTTTAAATATGAAATTTTTTCAGAAGATAATGTTAAACTTAGATTATTCCCATTTTCTTTAAAGGATAGAGCTCATTCATTGTTAAATAATTTGCCTGCTAATTGCATTACATCATGGGAACAAATGGTAATAAAATTTTTGAATAAATATTTCCCAGTACATAAAACCAATGCTATTCGCAGGGAAATCTCAGAGTTTACCCAGAGAGAAGACGAGTAGTTTTTCGAAATATGGGAACGATTTAATGGGCTACTCTTGAAGTATCCACATCATGGGTATGAGAAATGGCACCAATGCAAATACTTTTTAGAGGGATTATTGCCGAATATGCAAGAATGACTAATGGAAACAAGTGGAGAGAGCTAATGTCAAAAAGTGCATAAGAGATTTGGGAATTCTTCGAGCGACAAGTAGATAATTCCCAATAACGGAGTTGATCGCTCAGGAACACTAAAAGAATTAAGGGAGTAAATGAGGTTCACATTGGCGAGGTAAGTTCAGAAATTAAAGAAGTCAAAGCGATAATTGAAGGTCTCTCTTGACAAATAGCATCGTTATCGACTGTTAAATCAACTGAACCACATGACCATGACTTATACTCAGATCAAGCCAATGCCATAGGTGTAATGAGAAAGCCATCAAATTACAACCCATACTCCAAATTTTTTATGGTCTCAAGGATTCCAACAGAATGGACCAACAGCTCCAGCTCCACCAATGCAACCAATTCCTTAAATTCCTCAAGCCTCTCAGCTACCATTTAGACCATACAATCAGAACCAAAACTACTCTCAACCTAGACCATAGGAGGATGCATTCCAGAATTTCAAGAATGTTACTCACTCTACGATTGAACAACAAAACCGCACCATTGATGGACTACGAAATGAGATGAGAGCAGGCTTCAACTCACAAGCCCAATCAGTTTCAAGCATCGAGAAGATGGTGGGACAACTTACTTTTTCAGTTCAGACCTTGGTAATGACTGTTGAGAAAAGCAAGTTTCTAAGTCAAACAGTGCTTAATCCTAAAGGAGTGCATGAAGTAAGTACCAGTTCACCACAGCAGCATGGAGATGTCAAAGCAGTTATGACCTTGCGAAAAGGAAAAGAAGTCGAAAACAAAGTGGAGATGCTGGTGACAAAAGAAAATTAAATTATACCTATGAATGTTGAGAACTCACCATCGGAAGAGAAAGAAGAAACCAATCCACGAGAATATGTTCCTAAAACTTCATTTCCTCAGAGGTTAGCTAAAGGAAAGAAGGGTAAATCCATATGTGAGATTCTTGAAATCTTCAAATAAGTAAGTATTAACATCCCTTTACTTGATGTTATAAAACAAGTTCCATCTTATTTCAAGTTTCTTAAAGACTTTTGTACTAAAAAGAGAAACATTCACATTCAAAAGAAGACATTTTTAACAGAAAACGTTAGTTCTATACTCCAACACAAAGTTTCTTTAAAATGAAAAGATCCAAGCTCCCCCACTATCTCATGTAGTATAGGAACCACATAATTGAGAATGTTTTGTTGGATTTACGAGCTAGTGTAAATCTGTTACCTTACTCAGTTTTCATAAAACTTGGACTGAGAGAATTACACCTAACTCCAGTGGTGTTACAACTTGCAGATCGGTCCATGAAAATACCTCATGGTATGTAGAGGACGTGCTTATCTAGGTAGACAAGTTTTATTTTTCTATTGATTTCATTGTCAACCAATACATGATTTAAGGAAGCACATCCCCATTATTCTAGGCCGACCTTTCTTGGCAACTGCGGATGCTCACATTTAATGCAGGACTGGAAATATGTAGTTGTCCTTCGGTAACATGACTATGGAGTTGAACATCTTCAACATTGCCAAACAACCTCATAATGCAGATGATGGAATTGTTGATGTAGATTTAATTAAAGCATTAGTTGATGACACTTTTCTTTTAAAGCTTAATGATGACCCTTTACAAACATGTTTAACTCACTTTGGTTTGGATTTTGATATTGACAGATTAGTCGATGAGGTCAATACCCTACTTGACTCAGCACCATCCATGGACACTAATAAATGGAAGTCAAGAGTTGAACAACTAGCACCATCAGAAAAGAAACCCATCCCATCATCAGAATCACCACCGAAACTCGAGCTCAAACCATTGTCCAACACTCTAGAATATGCATTTTTGGGAGAAGAAAGTACTCTGCCGGTAATCATCTCATCATCCCTCAATGACGAACAAAAAGGTAAGTTGTTGGATGTTTTAAAAAAGTACAAAGGAGCATTAGGATGGATCATAGCAGACATAAAAGGTATAAACCCAATAGACTGCATGCATTACATTCACCTTGATGAAAATACTAAACCTAATAGGGAAATGCAACGTCGGTTAAATCCTAATACGAAAAAAGTTGTTAGAACTGAAGTCCTTAAGCTATTAAATGCATGTATCATTTACCCCATTTCTAATAGTTCATGGGTCAGTCCTGTACAAGTTGTCCCTAAAAAGTCAGGAGTCACAGTAATTACCAATGCTAATAATGAATTAATTCCAACTAGAATAACTACAAGATGAAGTGTATGCATTGATTATAGAAAGTTGAATTCTGTCACACGTAAAGACCATTTTCCTTTACCATTTATTGATCAAATGCTTAATAGATTAGCAGGCCATGAATTTTATTGCTTTCTAAATGGCTACTCAGGATACAATCAGATCCCCATAACACCAAAAGATCAAGAGAATACCACTTTCACTTGCCTTTTTGGCACTTTTGCATATAAGAGGATGCCATTTGGATTATGTAATGCACCTGCTACATTTCAACGATGCATATTAAGCATGTTTTTATATGGTTGAACGATTCCTTAAAGTCTTTATGGATGCCTTTCTGTCTTTGGTGATTCATTTGATCAATGTTTACATCATCTAACACTAGTTCTGCAGAGTTGTATCGAGAAGAACTTAGTCTTAAATTGGGAGAAATGCCATTTTATGGTAAAACAAGGTATTGTTCTCGGTCACATCATTTCGAGCAAAGGTATTGAGGTTGATAAAGCCAAGATGGATCTTATTTCTAATCTTCCTCCACCCAAAACAGTCAGAGAAGTAAGATATTTCCTTGGGCATGCTGGTTTTTATAGACGTTTCATTACAGATTTTAGCAAAGTTTCTAGACCTTAATGCAATCTACTTGCTAAGGATGTACCTTTTATTTTTAATGATTCATGTCTTGTGGCTTATGAAAAATTAAAGCAATTGTTGATATCATGACCCACCATTCAGCCCCCAAATTGGAGCTTACCATTCGAGCTCATGTGTGATGCGTTTGATTATGCAGTAGGACCAGTTTTAGGATAAAGAGTTGATCGAATTCCCCATGTTATTTACTATGATAGTATGACATTGAATGATGCACAGTTGAACTATTCAACTACTGAAAAATAAATGTTAGCAGTAGTGTTTGCATTGGAAAAATTTTGATCTTATCTCATTGGTTGTAAAATAATTGTGTTCACCGATTATGCTGCTCTTAAATATCTTCTCACAAAGAAATATGCAAAAGCTGGACTAATTTGTTGGATATTACTTTTGCAGGAATTCGACTTGAAATTCAAAGATAAGAAAGACACAAAAAATGTTGTGGTAGACCATCTCTCTCGTCTCCATTTTGACACAATTACAGAGCCATTAACATTGAATGTGTCATTTCCAGATGAACAATTAATGAGTGTGGAAGTATTACCTTGGTATGCTGATATATTTAATTATCTTGTTACAGGTCAACTTTCAGAGCATTGGACCAAGCAAGACAAGGCCAAATTTTTAGCGGAAATAAAGAATTTCTTTTGGGATGACCCTTATTTGTTCAAATATTGTGCATATCAAATTGTTAGACGATGTGTCCCAGAAAGTGAAATTCAGAATATTCTTTCATTCTGCCATGAACAAGCTTGTGGAGGCCATTTTAGCGCTAAGAAAATAGCTACTAAAGTTTTACAATGTGGTTTCTATTGGCCAACTATATTTCGAGATGCTTACACTTTTTGTTCTTCATGTGATAGGTGTCAGCGAATGGGGAGCATTACACGATGGAACATGATGCCATTAAATCCAATTTTAGTGGTTGAGATTTTTGATGTGTGGGGTATCGACTTCATGGGTCCCTTTCCCCCTTCTTTTGGCCATCAATACATATTGGTTGCGGTTGACTTCGTATCGAAATGGGTAGAAGCAATTCCATGTAGAGCCAATGATCATAAGGTGGTGATATGATTTTTAAAAAGCAACATTGTTTCACGCTTTGGATTCCCTTGAGCAATAATCAGTGATAGTGGTTCCCACTTTTGTAACAAAGCATTCAAGGCTTTTTTGACGAAGTATTCAATCACTCACAAAGTGGTAACCCCATATCATCCGCAAACCAGTGACCAAGTTGAGATCTCCAATCGAGAAATAAAGCATATATTAGAAAAGACAGTGAGGCCAGACAGAAAGATTGGTCATTAAGATTTGCTGATGCATTATGGGCATATATAACGACTTTCAAGACCCCGATTGGGATGTCACCCTACTGGCTAGTGTATGTAAAAGCTTGCCACCTACCTTTGGAACTCGAGCATCGTGCATATTGGGCCATCAAGAAATTCAATTTTGACATGCAGCAAGCTAGCTCAGAAAAGAAGATTACAACTGGCAGAACTTGAAGAAATTCGCAATGATGCATACGACAATGCTAACATTTACAAGCAGCGAATGAAAGTCTTCCATGACAAGTAAATTACTAGAAAATCTTTCACTTCAGGTCTGAAAGTGATTTTATTTAATTCTCGCTTGCACCTATTCCCAGGTAAGTTACGCTCTCGATGGTCTGGCCCCTTTATTGTTCATACTATTTTTCTACATGTGGCAATTGAAATTAAGGACCTAAAGAACGGTGTCATGTTTAAAGTTAATGGTCAAAGATTAAAGCCATATCTAGAGTACTAACCACATAGAGAAGACACCAAAATAAATTTGAGTGACCCACCAAATCTGAATTGAGTTTTTTTTCTTTCTTTTCGGTGATTTGTTTATTATTCTTTTGCTAATTGAAATTATTTTTGCATAAGTATGTTTGTTTAACCATTAAGTTTTCTCTTATCATTGTTAATCATAAGTGTTATAGCTAAACAATTCCTCATGGACATTCTTAAACCACTTAAACGTGTAAAATCTCATCTCAAAAGGCAGATTCGATTTTGTAAAACACATCATATTTGGGCTCTGCAACCACCAGAGTTAGTATCCTTTGTTGAGGATTTAGAAAGCCAACTTAGAGACATTGAGAGAAGTGTATATAACATCCAGTTGAAGATTGAGGCAAATTCAATAAGAGGATGATTGTAATTTTCTTTATTTGTTTTAGTTTTTTTTTCTTTCTTTGTGTGCTTTAGTTTGTTACCCCGGTGAAGTGGCGGATAACGATACTCCGTGACAGTCAAGGCGGTTACTTCAGTTTCCCATAATAACTGATATTCTGAGGCGAATGTATGGACAAAAACGAGATTTTAGCAAAGCTTCACAATCGATTCTCTTCACTTCCTCAGAATGCCCTCCTTACAATCTATAAAGCTCGGTGCGAACGCATGCGATTGCTCATGATGAATAACATACCTGCTGACATCCGTTGGTTAATCGAGGCCAAAGTACGTTTGGCAGTGGATATGTGCAAGGAGCGATTCTCCAGTTATGGCGATTATTCCAGAAAGAGCATGCACGATATAGTCTCAGAAATCTGACTATAAACGACCCTGTTTGCCAGTTTATAAGAAAACTGGATGGGAAGCCCATCCTCGACCCATAGAGGGTGTTCAAGCCGTTTCTGAACATAAAACCAGATGAAAATGTGAGTCACAGTCGCAACTACCTGTAAATATCCTTTTACTTCACTGTATTTTATTTCACTGTTGTTTTATCATTCGCATTATTGTCTTTAATAATTTTATTTTATCATTGTTTCTTTTTCTTTTTACTGTTTTCTTTTTTAATATTGAGCCATGTGCTTTACGCGTTATTTGACACTAACATGCCACCTCATACACAGTTGTGACCCACTATTACCAAGATTCTTAAATATGACTTTTTATTAAGCACTCACAAATTATTTTTGAGAAATATTCCAATGGCAGCTGCTCCTAATAGACAATTCAAGAACATTTGTGTGCTTTCTTGATTTAACTATGGCAAACATAAAGAGTTCGTTGAGGCACCCATAGATCTTAGTCAAAGGATAGCAGAGAGAAAATTACACTTAGTGTATGGAAGAGGTAACTGAGGGTTATCAAAATTGGTCTCGGAAGCTGCTTTTGTCAGAGGAAGCCAAGTGTTAGGCATCATCCCAAGAGCCCTAAAATCTTTGGGCAGTTTGTCTAACTCAATGACTGGAGAAGAGTTAGTTGTCTCAGGTATGCAAGAAAAAATAACTGAAATGCTTAATCATGCTTATGCTTTTGTTTTCCTATCAGGAGATCTTGCAACTCTAGAGGCACTTATCACATTAGCATTTTGGGCCCATCTGCACATTCACCAGAAACTCATCGGTTTTTTAAATGTCAATAACTTTTATGATGACTTTATCTCATTTCTTAACCATGTAATAAAAAACTATTTCATTCCTTTCAATGTGAAAAAACTTTTTATTTGTGATCACACTGCTAATGACCTACTTGATCTGTTACAAGCTTATAGACCGGAGCCAGGCCCCTGGACCTTTGTGTTGGAGCGTCCAAATAATGATGGTAACAGTAGACGTAGTAAGAAGTACAAATTAGATTTAACTCTCCACTTGTAAATATTTTCTTCTATGTTGCACCACCCAGGTGATGTTTCATAAACTCTACTTCTTTCCTTTCAAATATTGAGGACAATGTTTCGTTCTAGTTGGGGGAGGGAATAGTCAACAATTGTGAAATTTTGGTTAAGTTTTTACCAAATTTTTGTTGTAGAGTCTAACCGTGGCTAACTTTTTGTGTTGAAAATGGCTGAATATGGAGTGTAATGCCTCTAGAAACACATCTTCTTCGTTTGAAAATAAAAAACAACAAAAAAAATAAAAAAATTCAGATATTTTCTTTTTCTTTATTAAGCTTTGATATTCATTTTTTTACTTCTTCTTTTTAATTTCTCCTTTATAAATATACATTTTCAAATTTTTGAGTCGAAAATGGCTGAATATGGAGTGTAGTGTCTCTATACACACATCTTCTTAATTAAAAAAAATCATTTTCTTTTTCTGTCATTTTAAGTGTAACTTTTCTAATTAGTTTTTATGCATCATTTTCACATTTCTGCATGCATATTTTCCTTTCATGTTTGGAATAAATTGGGGGGTAGAATGTTGTTTGAAAAAAATTTGTGTGATTTGTTTTAACATTGGATGACATGATGAATTTCAAATTTTAGTATTTGTATTATCTTTGGTCTTAAGTGATGTTATGCCATATTTTCTACTCTACATGTTGATGTCGGAGACGAATATGAGTTACTTGAAGGAATGAACATATTATAATAAGTATCAAGTGAGTTTTTGAGCCTATCATTTTTCTTGGAGAGTAACCCTTTTGCCCATTCTTCATACATCTTAGCAGTTTATTATTTTATACACGATCTCTAGATTTCTTTTGAGTTAACCCTTAAAAAAAAGAAAAAAAAAGAAAAAAATATGTGTTGCTACATCTGGAGGCCATCTAACTAGTAGAAATGAAAGATTATTTAGAGCCCTAAAAGACGACGGAAAGGCCATCTTTGATCTGTTTGAGCCTTTGTATCCATCCTTTTTGTGAAATATCCATAGTTAACCCTTTTGAGCCTTAAAAAAAAACATTTTCGTTGTCAAACTTATCATCTTGACCCACTCTGATTTGGAGTATTACCCGATATCTTACAAGTTCCATCACCTATTTATGTTTGAGAAAAATGTAAATAATTATTTTGTTCAGTGAAGTTGTGCCAAACAAAAGTAAAAAAAAAATTGTTAAAAAAAATAAATAAAAATAATAGGTGAAATCCACCTTCCAACTTTCAAAAAGAAAAAAATCTCTGCATTTTTCTCAAACATACACTTTATTTTCCTTATTTCCCCTCCTTTGTTAGCCATGTCCCTATCCTACGTTACATCCTAATAAAAGTTCTTCTTAATTTTAGGGAACTATAGTCTAAAGTAAAAGCTAATTATATAAGCTAAAAATATGTAGTGGTGCATACAAATAATAATAAATACATAAATAAATTGGGTTGACTAGCATTTTTTATTTGACTTGAGATCGTATTATTTCTAAGCTGGGGGCATATTTCTTTCATCTTGGTGAGAGCATGTGATATCACTTCTTTATTATTTTCTCTCAATTATCATTCATTGGAGTGACTATTTTTATTGGGTTTAATTTCTTTTTGAGAGTGTCACTATTTCCAGTGAGATTTTGGGGTTTAACATGTCATTCTTAAAAGTAGATGTGACAAAGTCTACTGGTTGATTCATATGGATGGTTGATATGGGTGTGATTTTTTTTAGACTGGAGTTAATGCTTATACTTTTAATTGATTGCTATCATTAGTCTGATTGAATAAACAAGATTATTTAAAAAAAATTATTTTGGGTTTGAATTTTGTTTTCGCTTTATTTGCTAGGGACTAGAAATAAGCTGGTTGTGGGGTGTATTGAGTGCTAGAAAATGTATATTTATAAAGGAGAAGATCGTCATTTTACATTTTAAGTCTTACTAACACCCTTACTTTTATGTATTTAAGCTTCTAGTGATTTAATTACGTGTGTTTTATTTTAATTAAGTATTTTATATATTTTAGGGGCATCATGGTCATTTCACAATGAAAGAGAAATCAGACGGTAAAACAGACATCACTTTTGAACTCAGGACAGTCGAAAACTTTAGGGGAAGCATAAAAGGAAAAATGTCACTGTTCACATATACGACACTATTCACATGTACGATATTGTCCACATTACTGTTCATGACACTATTCACACATACGGAATGATGATGTGACATTGACTAATGATGTGGCATTGACTAATGATGTGGCATTGACTGATGAGGTGTCACGATTACATTGGAGAAAATTCTTATGCATTGTTGATCAGTGACGTGGCAGCATATCAGGTGACCAAAAATTGTGCGTACGGTACATGCATATACGCAGGATTATTTTCAACCAAATCGCGTCGCTGTTCAAGCCGCGTGGTCAAACCGTGTCACTGTTCAAACCGCGTGGTCAAACCACGTACTGTTGACTAATGACATGGCGCAATCTTGAGCGTCCAAACTGTTTTTAATCCGATGGCCATGATTTACTCAATGTATCTATAAAATGGGGCCTCCACCCCTAATTTGATATTTTTGAATCTATTTTTGGGCTCCATTTTCTGTAATTCCTTCTCCATCTTGTATTTTCTAAGTATTTTAATAAATTCTCATTTTCCCCCTAGTTCAATTATGAGTAGCTAATTTTCTTTCAAGCTTGGGTTGAAGGTGAAGTCTCAACATGTGTCATGGGCTTTATTTAGTAAATTTATTTTCTCCTCCCCTCTAGTTTTTGTGGATGTTTTGACTTCTCATTGACAAATAATAATAATCTTGTCTAGATACTGCCCTGGTTTCACTGGCTTCCTAGTACAAGGTTATCATTATTTGGCACGATAAGCCCTTAGCACCATATTGATTAGAGTGTGGTTCATGAGGTGTGGATTCCCCTCTCATGATTTAATTGACATTAATAAGAAATATTTAGCCCATGGTGCATGTAGATGCAGATCCATTATAATAGTTTCCACTTTAATTTAATTCCACCATTCCAATTTAAATTTTAAGATATTCCAAATCATTTTTATCACAAATCCATCCACCCATTTAGAAAATTAATTCTACACACAATTAAAATCCACCTTCTCGTGGGATTGACACTCGTCACCATTAATCTATTTTACAATAGATTCGTGCACTTGCGAGTTCAATAAAATTTGCACAACAATAAACCTCCTAGAAACCTAGAGCAAACCATCTAGCACAAACTTTCTATTGATCCTAGGATAAGCCACCTACTGTAAAAGCTTCTGGGATAAACCTCCTAAGACAAGTCACTTATGAAACACCTCTTAACACATTCCTCTTAGAACAAATCTTGTTAGATAAAATCTTCTTAGATTCTACCTATGATAAAAACATCTATTTTTTTTAGCTAAGCACAAGGGTGCTACATCCTCTAAAAAATGAAGAGATTGTATGTCAGAGTGTCATTTAACATGGGCACAAAATGATAAGTGTCACTGGGTGTCACAAGAAAAATGACACTTGTCATCAAATATTTAAGACTCGAATCAAATCAAGTCATCTATATATAAGCCCTCTATTTTTGTTTAAAGGTAAGCTAAAATTACTGAAGAGGGGAAATGATAACTTTCTCTTTCTAAATTTTATCTATCTAAAAATTTGGTGACTAAACTAATTATTGAAGGGATTACACCGGTAAAGTCAACCCTTTGACGTTTTTCTTATGTTTGTATAACAGTATTTGATCAAGGTCATCCTTGTCAAATCGTGGAAGGTTTACACATCCTAGGAAATAACAATTTAGGAGAGTGCAACTGAACTTGAAAACAAAAGGCCCAACATGAGCAACTTAGATCAAGAGTTCAGCATTGTCTAATCCAAAAAAAAAAAGGAAGCACAGTGCTTAGTAGGCCTAATGATAGGTTGTGTTTAGGTGGTTTCATGTTGTTTTCTTATTATATCGTGTCAAACTATATTTTTTTAGAATTAATTCCTAGAGATTTTAGGTTTGTGATAACATTATAGAGTTAGTCAATTTACCTTTTTTTTTCATATAATAGTAAAAGCATGTCAATTTATTTTTCTTTAAAATTTTATAATTAAGTTAATAAATTTATTAAACCATTAATATTAGGTATTTTTGGGTTGGGTGAAATGGGTTTGATGCTTAAATCCAAGCCTGACCTCTTATGGAATGAGTTTTAGTGTATTAACTCATTAACTATTCGATCTGAAAAACCGATTTTATTGTATGAATTCGTATTATATTAGAGCATCTCCAAAATCCTCTATAAATTTTACTCTTCAAATACCTATTTGCTTGCCTATGTGGCAAATAAAAGGGTGAAAAAATATGATATTCTCCAAAAGACTCTTTAAATATAAATAAGTTAATATTATTTTAATAATATAATTAGTTTTTTAAAGGAAAAGTCAATAGCAATTAAAACACTTCTCTCTCTTTCTTCAATGAAAAGTAATAAAATATAAATTAAAGAGGGAGAAATTAACTCTCCAAATTTGAAGAGAGATAATCAATTCTTATTTGAAGAATCTTAATTGGAGTGTCTTTTGGAGCTTTAAATATTGATGTGACTCTTCAAATAAGTAATAAAATCTTATTTGAAGAGTCTTTTAGTGATGCTCTTAGTTGGTCACATAAAATTTATTTTGCCTAGCCTAATAATAAAAGAATTCATTCTAGGTTAAAATTACTACCCAATAAGTTGGGATAAAATTTGCACCAACATCAATTTTGCAACTTGAATAGTTAACTGTGATAAGAAAGAATAAAAATTAATATCTCATGTGCTTAAAAGCTTTCAGCAATAATAAAAACAGAAAAATACTTTCATTTGTCTGATATCATTGCATGCCTAACAATGGTGGCTTTAGCACTAAGTGAGTTAGGTTGTTGCATAGCGCCTTATATTTAGGGAAGTCACAATTTTTGGGTATTTATTTATTAATTAGTACAATTAATATATATATATATATATATATATATAGTAGGAAAGCCTAATTTTTAGGCTTTACCCTATTATTACTCCTATTCATAATTATCTATCTTATTTGATAATCTTCATGTTAAACATAAGATATATTTTTTTGTAATAATTATTTTAAATGTTACTTCATTACTTTTTTTACTATTTCCTTAAAAACAATTTGATGCTTTACCTTTTTAAAAATAAGTCCATTAAAATTGTTAACGTTAGATTTTGAGAGCTAACTTCTAGTATTCTATTAAAATCTATTTAAAACCTCAATACCTATAAATTGAAACACATTAAATCAAGGATATCCTCAGAAGAAAAAAAAAATTCTTGCTCTCTTCACTTTCTATACAAAATTTGTTGTCATCATCATATTCATCTCAACTAGTCAACTTTTTAGATGCTATCATTCTATTTTCCTATTTTTAGTTATTATTATTCTTATCTTTTTTAAATTTAATTAATTTTTTATTTTTTTATTGATTTATGGCTTGAATAATCTTAAAAAAAAATTGTGTTTGTTTATCTGTTTGTTTAACAGATTTGAAAAAACATGTCAACTAAAAAACATGCATCAAAATATAAAAAGACTGCTAAAATAGAGGAGAATTGAAAAGTTATTCCAATGTAAAAAAAGAGCTCTTGATTAATTTGTCACAACTAGTGTGTGTGTTTAGATTTAAATGAAGAATTAGTTCTTGAGCAGCAAACTTCAAATGAATTAAATAATGATGAAACAGTTAATGAAATAAACAACATTGAAGATGATAAGAATAAAAGTTTGCACAAAGTTGGTGTATGAAATTTATTTGTTCCAAATAATGTTTATGATCCAAGAAGATAGGAAAATGTTGATACAAATTTAAAAGATGTTTTAGTAAAAAAAGACCCAATTACAAAGAATGATATAACTTTCCCAAAAGTTGAAAATTCTGGGCATTTCTCTACTACATTTTACGTTAAAATTTTGCCAAATGGAGAAAATCATGACAAAATATAGTCAATATATTCAAAAGATTTTGGCACAATATATTGTTTTTGTTGCAAATTATTTAATATAAATTGTAGCAAAGATCAACTTAATGATAAAGGAACAAGAGATTGGAAAAATCTTAGTTTTAAACTTATAAGTCGTGAAACAACCAATGAACAAATAACTAATACGAATCATGGGTTGATTGAGAAGTAAGACTTTCAAAAAATAAAAACAACTGATAAATATGTTCAAGAAAGAATTGACAAGCAAAAAGAACATTTGGAAAAATACTAATAAGAATTATGCTGTTGTAAGGAATCTTGCTAAAATTAACTTAGCATTTGGAGGAAAAAAAAATGAGAAGATCCATGAAGAGAGAAATGAAAATTATTTATGTTTAATTGAAATGATTGTAGAATTTGATCCACAATGCAAGAACATATTCGACGTGCTATAACCTGTGAAATTCATGATCATTATCTTAGCTGTAACATACAAAATGAACTGATATTGATGCTGGCACTCAAAAAAAATGAGTTGTTAAAAAATCAAGGAAACAAAGTATTTTTTTAGTTATACTTGATTGTACTTTGAATGCAGACCATCAAGAAAAAATGTCTCTTGTATTAAGATGTGTAGATATTTCAACAAATCTAGTAACGGTAGAAGAATATTTTTTGGGATTTTTACAAGTTGGTAATACCATTGGAAATGTCTTTTTTTGTGAACTTGTGGATGCAATCAAAACTCTTGAACTTGATATTAATGATGTAAGAGGACAAGATGATAATGGATCTAATACGAAAGGGAAATATCAAGGTGTAAAAAAAAGATTATTAGAAATAAATCTTAGAGCATTGTATATGGTAGGTGGCTGTCATAATCTTAATTAGGTACTTTGTGATGTGGCTACTTCTTGTCCTGAAGCTCTTTTATTTGTTGGAGTTTTTCATCAATGTGTTTATTCGTTGTTTTCTTCTTTACCCAAGAGAAGAAAATTTTTACAAGATAATATACTTGATTAGCAGACACATTAGGAGAGTCATATAGAAAATGTCAAATCAATAAGATTTCAATATCCCCAAATTAGAGATGCTTTATTTGAATTAGCAGAAGTTAGTGAAGATCCTAAAATAAAAGTTGAAGCTAAATGTTTAGTAACATATGAATTGGAAAACTTTGAACTTTTATTAGGTATGACTATTTAGTGTGATATATTATTTGCTATGAACACTATTACTAAAAGCTTACAAAAGGAAGATAGGGAAATTGATGTTGCTATAAATCAACTAAAAGGTCTTACATCTTTTTTGGAAAATTATAGAAAAAATGGTTTGTGTCTGCTATGATTTCAACTAAAGAGATTGCAAATAAAATGATAACAGAACCAAAATTTCATGAAAAACATATAATTTGTAGAAAGAATAAATTTGGTGAGAATGACAATGAAGAGAGAATTCTGTCCTCTGAAGATTCTTTTAGAATTTGATTATTTTGTATATATAGTATATCAAACTATTCTCTAATCACCAATAGATTTGAGTAGTTTCAATTCTATGAAAATATTTTTGGATTTTTGTTTTGATGAAAGTTTAGAAAGTTGTTGTATTGATCTTGAACACGTCTTGAAATATTATATGTTTTCTGATATTGATGGATTAGATTTGTTTTCAGAGTTAAAATGTCTTAAAAGAAGTTTTACATATTGAAAGAAATATTTCACTTGATCTTAATTTTATTATAGAAATAGATTCTTTTCTAAATACATTTGTTGCTTATAGAATATTATTGATATATAGTACCTATAACTGTTGCTTTTGTTGAGAGTGTTTTTCAAAAGTAAAGTTAATAAAGTCTTATTTAAGAACAATAATGTCACAAGAAAGATTAAACGAATTAGCTATATTAGCTATTAAAAAAGATTTGTTAGCTAAATTAGAATACAAGATTTTAATTAATAATTTTACATCTCGAAAAGCAAGAAGAATAAAAATTTAATTGATTAGCAATTTGCATCAGTGATGGTTTGCAGGATGGATCTAGTAGGTAAGAGCAATGATTTAAAGTTCACGAATAAGAGAGATTATGGTTGTGCCTAATCAAGGTTTATAGTATCTTAAGAAGGTGGAATTTGTGGAAGATAAAGATAGTTAAGGTTCTTGGGAAACTAAATAGATATCTTTCCTATTGTTGTTTTTTGTGGGAATGTTGCTAATTATTGTTGTTATATAAGATGTTATAGTAAATAGTTAAATTTTGAGTTATTTAATGTTCCTGTGAGAGTTGAAATGTTAACATCAGAATGCCTAAAATAAAATTTCACTTGAGGCATCCACCTCTCGCTTTGACGCCTAATATCATCTCTACACGTCAATATAAGTGAAATTTCTCCTGACCATAAATCATTTGTGTTTGTACATCAATAAGCTACTTCATTTTAGTTAGTGTCCTAGGAATATTTGGTTGCCGAGAAGTTAGAAAGGAGTAAATGAAGTGAACACTAAAAAAATTAAGTCCTCCAAATTAAATTATAATTTTTTAAATCAACTTTCCCCTAATCTGCCTAGCTGGTCCGCCACTATAGCATAATTCTTCAGTTCATACATATGCAAGTATGATTCTAGTTTGATTTTAATAAATTTTCGTTTGTTTGTGCTTATTTCCTTTTGAACAAAAAGAAAAAGAAACTCTTTCCACTTTGTGGGCTTCATACAATAGCTCTTTTCTTTATTTTGAAAAATAATTTAATCACCCTTCTATTAATTTACCGTTAGTTTTGTACGGTCACTACTACAAAAATGAGTTTTACTGACACCAACTTAGTGTCAGTAATCACTTTTATTAACACTTGTTAATTATGTCAGTAATGTTCAAGGCAGAACGCACTGACACAAAAAATTAGTGTTAGTGATTTTGGTGTCAATAATCCATGTCATTATAATATTACAAAAATAATGACACTATAATATTAGTATTTGATAATACTATTTTACATGTTAGTAATTCATGTCACTATAGTATCGCCAAAACAGTAACACTATAATGTTAGTATTTAATGATACAATTTATATGTCAATGATTTATATGACTACAGTACTTAATGTCAGAATTTAGTGTTGTTATGCTAGTTTTGGTTAATAGTATATTTTTGTTTTAATTATATTTTCTTATTTGTTTTACAATTAAAAAAACTCAAAACCTATTACGTATACCTAATCTCGTAAAACAATTCACATAATAAATATCCCAAACTCATCAATTAAATTAACATAATTCAAGTACCAAACTAAGTTTTTGACAACAAATTATTAAATTAGTTTCAATAAACATTATCCAACAAAAAAAAGCGCAAGGTCACTCAATATCAATATGTGGCTTCATTTTTCCCTCATCTGTAAGTATATAAAATCAATTAGTATACCAAAATATATATCAATAATTATAATTATAGCTCCAATAATAAATTCATAATTCTTGAAAAATCACTTACAGCTCCTTTAATCAATGAGTCCTATAAATCAATGGACTTCTATAAAGTGAAATAATTTTTCCAGTACACTTATATTTAGCAATATTAACCATAGCTATAAAAACTATTAGAGGCCATGAATAGTCAACACAAAATATATTGGACTCAACAATTATATTTCTAAAAACTAAAATGGATTATATGCATCTACAACCAATATTGAAATAAAATATTAGAAACTGCATTATTACTCTTCCAGTTTAATAGTCTAGTGACCAAACGCTAATTACATCGAACACTTTCACATTGTCAATGTAGTGGTAATTTAAGCTTATTTTAATATTATAAGCCAGGTTTGTTTATCTAATTCAATGGATTTGGTCGTCTATGGCATGCCAAGACTAAATTATTAATCATGAATTTAGTTTGACGAGTATCACAATTTCATAGAACTACTCTAACAAATATTTTATTCAAATTTATGCAAGAAATAAATATAATACATGTAAACTCAATATTTTGTTCTTATATGAAAAACTTATAAATTAATAATAACGTATGTATTAATTTGTAAACATTCCACTCACAATTTATCCTGATCAATCCTAAATCGCTGGAACGTCTTCTAATTGATCAGCAACTGATAGTCCTCCTATAAATTAAAGAAAAATTTATAAGAAATTGTGCAATCTTTTAAAAAAAAGGTAAATTCAAAACTGTATATAAAGACAATCCATATTTATTAACTCTATATATCAAATTAATATGTATCTATCATTAGGCATGTTTTTAGGGATTCTTTCCATATTTTACAACTTTAGCTTAAAGTTAATCAAACAAAGATGAATGTTATAGTTTCATCCACTATTTTGTCAATCTCTCTTTTAAATAAATAAATAAAGTATATAAAGTAAGCTAAAGTAATATCCAAGATTAAAGTCAATAAGGAAATTCTTTCAAGCTTTATAAATAAATAAATAAAATTAAAATTAGGCTTGCACGACACCAGTTTCTTTAGTAGTACATAAGCAATTGGTGCACCATAGTAAGTAATAAATAAATATAATTAAATTTAAACAAAATATTGGCAATTCTAGAAAGTAGCCATTTGCTTTAGCATGGTAGGGGCTTTGCTAAATTTTAAGATCCATATTTCTTTCAATTATGTCTCCCTCATTGCAAATTGTCTCTAGAAATATAATCTATCACAAGAATTAAAGATATATGGCAAGTGCTTTCCAGAACATCTTGTGAAAAGTATTATAATAAAAATATAATGAAAATTAGTAGAAACACTTGAAAATTAAGAAAAAATAGATAGAAAAATTATTAGAAGCCTCTTATCCTTTTCATACCATCCAGACTTCCAATTTAGAGATTCGCACATATAGACTGGCCATTCTTCTGTTAGCCTAAAGGGCTATACATAATGTAATTTTGATGATAACAAACATGTGTATTAAGTAATTTAATAAATATTGTATTTCACATTTTCACTAGTTTTTGAAGGATAATATTTATGCAAGTGAATCAAGTGAAATCAAGATTGAAGACACTCAACGGACAACGGCGACATCAAGAATATAGTTTAGAGCTCAACGAACAAATTAGTGCGATGAATTCTTGTAAAGCAGGTATGATTTAATTGATACATGATTTAACATTTAAGAAGCTCAAGAGATTAATTTAATTAAATACTTTTCATTAACTAAAAGGTTTTATTTTTATAAAGTAAAGCATGTTGTGGATTTAAGTAATTTGGACTTAAATGCTAAGATTTAAAATCTTTGATTTTAAATAAGTATTAAATTTCAGAGTTGGACGTTTTTACAAACATTTGAAATATTTTGGGCTATACTATAATTTATGAATATTTTGGACTAAAGTGAAAAGTTTTGAGAACTTTGAAAATTTTGGACTAAAGTGAATATTTTGGGGCCATATCATAATTTTAAAAAGTTTAGGAAAGACAACTGTTCTTAGGAAGTTCTAAAATTGGATCTATTTGCAAATGTTTATGACGTTTTGGGCTATAGTATAATTTTAGAAAGTTTTGGGTCAAAGTGTAATTTCAATAAATAATATTACTGTAGCAAATTCAAAAATAACGGTAATATCACTGTTCCTGAGCGGCTAGCCGGATAATCAAGTAGCTAGCCGCTTGAGCGTAAGAATTTGCCTATAACGGCTAGTTTTTGGGCTTTCACTATAAAAACTCAACTCAAACTTCATTCTAAGGACTAATGCAAGCAAATATAAGATCATACAACATATATTGAGCTTCCAAAATACAAATCATCATAGATTGAATCATTGTTGAGCTATTAGTTGCATATCCACTCTTAAAGAGAGTTTTTGTTGTAATTTTCATTTCTTATCAAATTGTGAGTGTGTAAGTGTGGGAAACACTTGGGGTGAAGAGATTGAGGAGATAATCTCTTAGTTGTAAAGGTTCATTGACACCTTGGAAGTCAATTGTAAAAACTTGAAGTCTTGGGAGGCTTGGATTAGTGAAATCCTCGAGCTTGGTTGGCTTGGAGGCGTGGACGTAGGTGGGGATTGCCGAACCACGTAAAAATCCGCGTGTTTGTTTTTCTCTTCCCTTGCTCTTTTATTTTACGCTTGTTTGAATTTATTGTTCTATATTTCATTAAGGAGTTAGAATGATTTATTGTGCGAATCGTATTGCATTAATTTTAAAAACCTAATTCACCCCCCCTCTTGGGTTGCGTTACTTGCATTTCATCCTCTACCTCTTTTGTTCTCACATGAATTACTTCACTTGGCTTCTCCACCACTATATTATCATTTCTCTTTCTTTTTTCTCCATTCAATCCCTGCATACCAACTCCCAAAATCAACACAAAAACTTAATAATTTTATTATGATTTTTACATTTGCACAAAATAAATGATTCAACATGAAAAAGATAGAAATAAATAACTAAATAAAAGAAAGACCAATTAACCTTATTATTTTCACTTAACAACCCAATTTCGAAAGCTAGAGGTGGAGACAAATTCATAAAACTTTCAACAGTAAGCCCCATTGCCTTCTTTTTGCTTATGTTATCATGGCTAATATTTATTTTTATATGAACATAATACATATAGAAAACAAGCACATACATGCTTAATACATAGTAGCCCACCTATGTAAAGGCCAGTAAGAAAACACATACAATATTATAAAGAGCCAGATAGTTACAAGCTGATATTAAAAATTTGATGTATAGTGGAAATAAGAGCCTGTTAAGACACAATGCAAACTCCTTGACAGTATTACAACATTTATTGATCCTAATAATCAGCTTTTCAGGAATTCAACTATCAGACCTTACATTCCTAAGTTTTGTTTTCTGATCTTATTTCAACACAAATTCTAGCAAACTTGTACATGTATTCATGTGCAATAACACTTCTCAAATCAAATATAATCATCCTACTAAGAAGTAAAACATGCATTCGTGTGGTCAAGGACTTTAACCATTCTCTATTAAAAAAATCAATGAAACTCTTAGTCTCTTTAGTTTGATTAAAAATTTAACAAATGAAGATTAGTACCTAGTAGAGGTTTTGTACTGCTATTGTGAAGTAGAGGAAAGAGAAGAGTTTGATAGAAAATACTGGGAGAGTGAGTAAGGGAAGGAATTGGACTGCCAGTAAAAAGAGCCCTGTGAGGATGATGCTTCTGAACATCAAGAAGTTGCAGCCCCACTAATCTTCTACTTTGAAGCTCAAGGGCTTGTTGTAAATCAGCTTGCTCCTCTATTTTTCCCGTCCACAACATGTCCTAAGAATTATTATTGAACATTCTTGCATTATAAAGACCAACAAAAGCCAGAAATTAAAGAAAATTCAATTTCGTATTGGAATGAAATGAATGAAAATGAGTTTTTTTTTTTCTTTTGGTTTCTTAATTCTTACCAAGTGGAAGGTCAAAAGGCTCTCTTAAAACAAGCCCAATTAGGGTTTCACAAGGAGAAAACTCTCCTTTTTCAATTTGTTGCTATTGTTTCCTATAAATAAATAAGGAAGTATCTTCTTTTTATGTTTTTAAATAAAAAAATAAAACAAAGTTACCAGAATCAAGCATTACAGTAGCCACAGCTCTTTGAGTACGTTCAACTATCAACTAGACTTCGCCATTGGAGTTGCAAAGCAAGACTATGCTGCCATCTACAGAGAACTACAGAGTAGCACCGGATGAGATCACAGGCCAATGAAATGCAAGTTATGCAACCCAAGAGGGGAGTGAATTGGGTTTTTAAAAAGTATGCAATACAATTCGCATAACAATTTAATCTATTGCCTTAATCAAATAAAAAACAATAAATTCAATCAAGCACAATATTAAAAGAGTAAGGGAAGAGAAAAAAAACACAAGGATTTTTATGTGGTTCAACTATCCCCACCTACGTCCACGCTTCCAAGTTCACCCAGCTTGAGGATTTCACTATCCAAGCCTCCCAAGGCTTCAAATGTTTACCATTGACTTTCAAGGTGTCAATGGACCTTTATAACAAGAGATTATATCCCCAATCTCTTTACCCCAAGTGTTTCTCACACTTGTACACTCACAATTTGATGAGAAATGAAAATCACAACAATGAAACTCTCCTTGAGAGTAGATAAACAAATTACAACTCAATGATGATTCACAAAATGGAAGTTCAATATATGTTATATGATCTTGTTTTTCCTTGTATTAGTCCTTAAAATGAAGTTGGAGTTGAGTTTTTATAGTTAAAGCCCGAAAACTAGCCGTTATAGGCAAATTCCTGCTCCCAAGCGGTTAGCTCTTGATTTATCCGGCTAGCCACTCATGAACAGTTATATTACCGTTATTTTTGAATTTTGCTACAGTAATACTGTTAATTAAAATTACACTTTTGACCCAAACTTTCTATAATTATACTACGGCCTAAAACATCATACAAATTTGTAAATAGGTCCAATTTCAAAATTTCTTAAGAACAATTGTCTTTCTAAAACTTTTTAAAATTTTGATATGGCCCCAAAGATATTATTATTTTGTAAAAAGGTCATTTTCAACATAATACCCATATTTTTCAAAGTTCTCAAAAATCTTTCACTTTAGTTCAAAATATTCATAAATTATAGTATGGCCCAAAACATTTCAAATGTTTGTAAAAACGTCCAACTCTGAAATTTAATAATAATACTTATTAAAATCAAAGATTTCAAAATTTTACATTTAAGTCCAAATTCCTGAAAACCACAAGGTACTTTATCTTATAAAAATAAAACCTTTTAGTTTATAAAAAGTAATTAATTAAATTAATCTCTTGAGTTTCTCAAATGCTAAATCATGCATCAATTAAATCATACCGGCTTTACAAGAATTTATCGCACTAATTTATCCGTTGAGCTCTAAACTTTATTCTTGATTTCGCCGTTGTCCGTTGAGTGTCTTGAGCTTGATTTCACTTGATTCACTTACATAAATATTACCCTTCAAAAACTAGTGAAAATGTGAAATACAATATCTATTAAATTTACTTAAGGCACATGTTTGTTATCATCAAAATTATAATATGTGTAGCCCTTTAGGCTAACAGGGTCTTCGCGTTGAGCAATCCATAAAATTGTTTTCTTTGCTAGGTTGCTGCTGTCAATGAGCTATATTCCAACCTTGAAGCCATTGCCACTGGTGTAAAATCCGAAAGCAAAATGGCCAAAAGGAAAAGGCCAGAAATGAAATTCAAAGGAAAAATGAAAAGTACAAAGATTGAAGAGAGCAAAGTGCCTGTACTAGTATGAAACTCTTCTCTCAGCAGTTTCAGTGCTTATAATGCCTCTTACCCATGCCTAAAAGAAGATTGAATTACGCCTTTTACCTTTTGCGGCTGACGATAGCAAACGAAGCTGGAAGGAGAACAAAACTAGAGGCATAAAACAAAGCAAATGGAGAACGGCTAGAAGCTGCAGCGTCGGTACGTTGGAACGGAAGTGATAGTGGCGGCGGGGAGGGCGTGGGCGTTTCGTAGCAGCGACAACGTGGTCATTCTCCGTCTTTCATGATAGAGAAAAAGAAGTCAAGCAAGGGAAGGGAAATTAGGCAGCGGCTGTAGCGTGAGCTCTCTTGCACAATAAAGAAGGGAATTAGGGTTTTGTTTTTTATATGTTAAGTTTTTATATAACATTATGTCTCTAACTTAAATCTACAAAGTTCAATGGTTTGTGGTCTATATTTAGAATTTTTAGAGTTTTAGAAGTTACAGGTTCGAGTTGAAATCAAAACAAATTATAATTGTTTTTTTTTAATCTCTGATACATTAGTATCAGTGATCTCTAATATTTAATTTACTGACACACTAATATCAATAATTTGTGACACATATTTGTTAAAAGTGAAAAATGGTGCATAGTTAGGTAATTACAGACACTTTTTTTAAAGTGTCAGAAATAAAGTGTCAGTGAAAGTCATTTTTATAGTAGTGGGTTTGTTATAATTTATTGAGGGAAAAATAGTATTTTCAAGTACCATCAGAGAACTGTTTTTAAAATTAAAAAATAAGTGGAAAAAAACATATATTCATTAAATTATTCGAATAAAGACCAGCGATGATATAGTTTGATACAACAATAAAATAATTGTCATAAATTACACATTGTATTTACCATAATATCTTCAACTAAGTTGAAAAATAAAAAAAAATAAAAAATACTACCAATTTTCAGATGCATGAATTGAATTCAACATCTCCCGCATCTTAAACCGAATTCAAATTCATCAGGGATAAAATACAAACAATAGAGATGCATTGGGCTACCAAAACAAACTGGAGAGATGTAAAGACGTTTGCCTTGATTTAATTAATCTTTCGATTAAATTTAGTTAACTCTGGGAAAATAAGATCTTATAATTTTGAAATGATTTTATTTGGCCGGCCAACGATAAGGATGGCAAATAGACGTTTCCCGAACGGACTACAATATTTTTAGATTTTATTAAATGGAAAATTTTAATTATTAATTAGAAATATAAATGTAAAAAGTTAGAAAAGTATTTCAATACATCATGAATTTATTACATCGTTAAGTCATTATCAATCTTCACCAACAGTTCAAGAAATCATCGGCACCGAACAGCTGCAGGTAAAGACAACTCGCAGCGGCCGACCAGCTGCACTGCTTGTCATCAATTTAATTCACTGTTATTGATATTCTTGTGAATCAATTCTCAAAATTGAATCCCTTCTTCAGCAACTTTATTAAAGAAGTAAACGCCCGTGTTCAAATTCCGAAAGAGATAGTGAACATTAAAAATTAAAAAAAAAAAGGTAGTGCTAATAAATTAGTTTTTTTTTATAAAAAGTTATGGCTGCTACCTTTTTGCACGAAGTCATCAGGGCATAGGTTTACATTAGTTTATTATTAATAATCATGAGGATAACACGATTCCTGCCGTTGATTATTTTGTTAATAATTCTCGGAATCCATTAGGTGCTCCTCAGTTGACTTATTGACTTTAGCCAATTTATTTCTTCATTCTCTTCGATTAAGTAGCAGTTTAAATAATTATCATATTCTAGTGATCGGCAAACATAACCTTAAAGCAAATTCAAAATTCAATCCTTGCAAATCGGCTAGTAAAAGTCAATTAAACAGAAGAAAATAATAGGATAGAGAAATTAAGATAATTAATAATAATTGGAATGTTTTGGAGTCTGAGAGACATTTTTTGGAATTTATGACATATTCTAAAATTTCTCTATTTGAGGAATTTTAAAATGCATAAGAGGTAATACAACCAACTAATAGATATATATATATATAAAGTAGTTTTCTGGTCCAGAATCATAAAGTGCGGGAAACGTCCGGAAAAATTTTAAAACCACGGGATTTTAAAGGCTTAAAACTTAAAGCGCTTGAACCGCACAGTTCATGCGTTTTTCCAGACGTTCCTGCACTTTAAAATTTCGGACTGAAACATTTATAATATATATATGACATGTGAAATTGAATTTAATATAACCATCAATTGCATGATAGTTTTACAAAATAAATATACATGTACTAATATAATTTACTTGCTGTATAACTTGTATGGTACTTCTGATGTATTGTAAAATTTCTCCATTTTCGGATTGATTTTTGCACAAACATTAGCAAAAAAGTCCTTACCATCAATGTAGCAACTTTGTTTCCTATAATCTAGAGTAAATACCATCTATTGAGTTTCACGCACTTGTCTTTATTCACCAGGGTTATTTCAGAATTTATATAAGCATACTTTGCTCAAAACATGTCTCTTTAATTAGTGAGGATAACTCAAAACTTATAAATTAATGAAGATATTTCTTACTAGATGTGATTGATATGTAACTTTATACACAAAGAATAGGAAAAAAAATTAAAAAAAGAACTTTTATTTTGCAATTCTCTTCATATTTAGCATGACCTGATGTCACACACCTAATTAAAAATATATGGTAGAAGAGGACAATCTATATACATAAATTTTGTCATAATTATTATTTTCATTTCCATCGGAGGTAGTACTATCATAGCTAGAATTAAAACTTGGCGGGGTAAAGTTTAATTTTCTTAAAAAATTAATTTCCCTAAAGTGCTTTAAAACATGAAACTTTTGATGAGAACCATCACCTATAATTAGGACTGTTCACTGATAAGATTTTACGGATTTGATATCAATCCATATCCGATCAACGATTTTGAGGATTATAAATTTTTAATCCAATCTAATTCACAGATTGATGAAATTCAATTTAAATCCAATCCATACGTTTGCAGATCGAATGCGGATTTGACCCAATGTATATCCAATCCACCATTTTGCGGATTGGTTTGTAGGCCAAATTTTTTTAATTCCGTCCTATCCATGAATTGACTAAATAAAAAATTAATATAAAAATGATTTTCCTACCAATCAAATTCAAGATTAAATAAGATTTAAATAAATTAATTGCTTAAATAAAGTTAGAAAATATATTCAAAGTTTCAAAATATAACACACCAAAAAGAAAAAAATCTCATTTGTTTAGATCAGTATATGAAAAAAAATCTCATTTATTTAATTATTTTTATTTTAAATTATTATCGGATAAGATATAATATGGTGTTAATATAACTATATTCTAACTTATTTATTTATTAGTACGTACTTGTGCCATATTTACAATTTTAATTTTGTTAAATAATTTTTTTTTTTGCAGATTCGCGGATTCTTTGGATTTACAGAGATTTTATAGACATAAATCCATATCAAATTCATCGATTGCAAATTTTCAAATTTTCAATCCAATCCAATTCACCAATCCATAAATCGAATTTCTACGGATCAGACGGACTGAGCAGATCATATTGAATTCTGAACACCCCTACCTATAATTTAGGAACATTCTAGTTGTATCACCAAGAATCAATAACGAATTATGCGAAAGCATACCTGAATCCATAACGCTAATTTGTTCTCTAGAGAGTGTGGCGGCCTTCTAGATTTACAAGTTCTCTTAGATAATTCTTTAGTTTTCTCTGAGCTCTCTCTTTGATGATGAGATATCCCAAAGAATAAAAAGATATGTGTGACTTGAAGATCATAACCACTTATATAGACAAATTTTTTCATATTGTCATTAGATATTCCTAATTCTACCCATCATAGAATTAGAATACCATTAGATCTCTACATATTAAAAGTCTACACCCTATTAGATACATTAAAGTCCATAATACTGAAAATCTTAATAGATTACTTTTAATTGGGCTTAACTTTACATGATAATCCGCAACATATAATTATTCAAATATAAGTCAATATTAGATTAAGAATCCAATAATACTAGATTAAAAAATCCAACACAAAGATTCTGAAGCTAAAAGAACCCATTTTATAAGAAAATTAATCTATATTTTTAGATCATCTTTTTCTTTCTCTATTTTTTTCCTCCTTAATGAGGGAAAGCTACACGATCTCGCGTCTTTCTATGTTTTCAGTTAATATGACTTGTTCAAACAGAAGACCCGCTCAACTGGTTTAATGTTCTTAAAATTTGCATGCGAGTGGGGTGTCTGCCGCGCCCACCAGTCATATGTCTACATTTATACTACGTGATTGGCATTTGAATACAAACCAAAAACATTTAAAAAGTGACCTTTGCTTAGTGACTTCACTTGTATCAAATGCACGTTGATTTGAGCTGATGTTTCCAAATCCTTTTAATTTTTGTTTTTTGTTTTTTTGGGAGAGAGTTTATAATATTTTTATTGTATTACACTCACTTAATACACACACATACATAGATATGTTATACAAATTACATGATATGATTTTTTTAAAACAAATGCACTTATGTCATATATATATATATTAAGTGGGTGTACTACAAAAGAAGTACTCTAAAACCTTTCCTTTGCTACTGATGTCACCAAATGTGCCTTAATGGCAGGGAAATGTTTATGGTGGTTACATCGAAGTTGTTTAGTCTTATTCCACTGAGTATGAGCAAAACGAGAATGCATGAAGTTGAAAAAATGGATTGGTTATGATGCTTCAACAGATAAAAATAGACTGTTATTAAGAGTTGTTTGGTATATAAGTAAAATTAGAATACATAAAGTTGAAAACATGGTTTGTTAATAATATATAAGTTTTGGTTTTCGGGTTGTGTTGCAATCCGTTTGGATTTGAGATTTCAATGCAAACGAGTTGAAAGGCTATTTTAGTTCGGTTCGGATCAGTTTCATATTACAGTTCTAGTTAGGAAAATAATATTGGGTACAATTACGGTTTGGGTTACAGCAAATTCATATTACAATTCGTGTGTTATTTTTGCATTTGTTGGGTGTGCTTTTATATTCTTTCTTTCTATATTTTTTCAATGTATTCTTTAATTACTTTTGTTTATATGCTGTCTTAACTCTTAAGTGTGTCATTTTGTCCTTCAAATAATTAAATAAATAAATATTGTGTAAATTTGTATGAGATAATAAACTTCTTTGCTGTAAGTACATGTATATTAGTATTAGTAGTAAATATTAATACTTTGATTATATGATCTTGGAATTATCCATTCTTTTTAGATCAATTTCTTCTAAATATTTTGAAACAGGTTTGATCCACATCAACAAATTGTAATATACTTAAATAAAGAACTTTTTTTTAATGATCAAATAAGTAATCACTTACACATATTATACAATTCACTATGTGACAATAAGATGATAAGATAAGCAGTAATTTAACACTTAAAAAATTAAAATAATTTTATGTTATATGTCATCACGTCACTCGTGGTGTAAACTTTACATCATAACTTTGTCAACAAACCATTATTACATTAATTTCTTTTTTTCCAATTGTTACAATCTGATCTCTACTAGGAATTTAGATACATACATATGTATATTATAACCCGAACCTTTGCTAAAACTACCTTGGAAATTCCGCTTTTAACAACAATCTGGGGAGAAATCTACCATTAGTTCACATAATATTTATTTCATATTCACAGCTACAATTGATTAATTTCGTCAGCCCATGTCATTATCATAAGCTTTTTACAATTTTCGACCTTCAATCGACCACATGTTCCCCATGTGTATAATTTCTTTAATGAAGATAATTAAGATTATATATAGAGAGAGATTAAAAGGAGTTCTCATCTTAACATGAATGTACATTAAAAGAGTACACCCTAAGAATTTTATTTGAAGTTCCTGGGCAGCTGAGAAAGTTTAACTACCGAACAGGAACCTGATTAAAGGTCTAAAAATTCTCCAAAAATAAAAACACAGAGATATAAGAGATAAGACAAAAACAACATAATGCTACAGCAAAATTGTTGTTCCTCCCCTAAGCTCTATTATTAAATTCTGCCGCAAAGCCATGAATTAATACGTACGAGATGTACGTATGTAGGCCATGGTTCTTTTATTTCTCTAAGTAATAAATTAAATTAAATTGAAGTTGATCAACAAATATAGCTGCTGCCATATATGCTAGTTTTTTTTGACATTTAAGCGCTTCTCAACAAGAACGATTTTTCTATCTGTCTTGTAAGATGCAATGCAGCATGATGAGGGGAGCCACACCCACAAGTTGATGGTGAAGATAAAGCACTTTCATTGTAAACTCGAAATTCTTTTTCTTCTTCAAAAATTGTGGCCAACATTTTTGGCAATGGCCGGCGCTTTGCTACCGAGATCAACTGCGGCGGCGCAACTTCTGTTGTAATCCTTGAAACCTTAATCTTTGCCATTGATAGATGTGATGAAGAAAAGAAAGAATAGAGTTAATGGAGATGAAGTGTGAAGAAGAGTATAAATGAAGATAAGATTAAGATGCTTGCTATGGCTATATGAATATTAAGTCGATGAATTTATATAGTGTTTCAAGTCGAAGGTAAAGTTAAAGAGTGACGTTGCAGCATTTATGTGGTCGGTTCCATGTGGACTCACTCCAAAAGTTTAGTAGCTTTCATGCAAGCCATCAAGCATATGCTTTTTTTAGGCATGTGATGGCTGCCCAGCAACCCATTTGATTTCTTGTCTTCGAGGCAACCAATATAATATGCAATCATGCATAGCATGCGTGTCACAATTCAAATCGATGATTTTTTTTTTCCTTTTTTTCTTTCTGAGCTCATTATACATTTTCCAAGAGAAAAATCATCACAGTCAAAGATTGAGACTAATCCAATAATTCCAACATGTCAATATATACTTGACATGAAAGACGAATGATCGATGCTTTACTTAAGTTGAAATTTCAAATTTTCCATGCTAAAAGGATGTGATAATTGAGTTTGTACTGTTGAGAAAATGATGAGATGAGTTGGATACGTCGGCCATCTTAATAGTGTCAACTCGATTTGCAAATTTATTTTGGATTGAAAATGTAACCTTTATTTATTTATTTATTTGATGCGGATTGAAAATGTAACTTGAAAAAGATGAAATTAATTGTTGGAGCTAAGCCATTGTCGTGTATTGAAGTGAAATAAAACGAAGAAATAAAACGAAGGCACGTAAGTATATATAAACGATCAAATCACCTATTCCCATTCACGAATGCAGGGTTTCGTCTTCTTTTGTCAGCTTTCTCCTCTTTTGTTGATGTGTTACAACATGAAAGAAGGAAGGAGTCACAATGCTTTATCTCAACAAATTATATGTTTGAGTTTTATTATCTCTTAGTTAGGATGGGTTATCCTATAGCATTAATTTTTGTTTCCAGCGTGTTTAGTTTTTTCATTTCCGAGTTAAGAAAATTTTATATTACTTTCTTTGTTGTCAGGTATTCTCCTTGCTGACCCTTGAGTTTTAGCTTCTCTTACAGAAAATTCAAGTGTTGTATTTGAAGCCATTAGCGACCTAATGTATTGTTTTCAGTTTCTATTGCATGCGTGAGATGTTTTATGTTAAAGGAGGATTAGGATTCCATTCTAATATGAATTTGAGCTAAGTAAACTTTGAGTAGATAAATGGTTGCTAGATAAACCATATAAGAATAGTTAAATCTCAACTATCTCAAGAAAGCTAATTAGAGAAACGTACCACGTTAAATGAACTATTGCTGACTTTATATTTTGCAACATAAAGCGTAAAAGATGAAACCACAGTCTTAATATTATGATGTAACCTTTGTCATGTTGAATATTTTTTCTTTGGCTAGCATTTTGTTACGGAGGACAAGATGATCTGTACACGTGAAAGAGCCTGATAAGAACAAAAGAAGAAAATGTCCCCTCGCAAAGCTAAGGGGCTGCTTATTAGCTTAGCCCCAAAAGTTTCCTTACCAGCTAGCATGAGGATTGAACAGAAACGCAACTGTCAGCTTTTCAGTAGTAATTGCATGGAGGCGATGTAGCAGAAATGTCAATGTTTCAGATCGTCGGTTTATTCTGCGAATGAAAAAGCTGAAACCTGAAAGCGGCCAAGCCGTACCTTTTAAACCAAGAAAGGGACCATCAACCTCTTATAGATTCTTTTGCATTGTGATCCAAATCATCCAGTGAATATTTATGAGCTTAGATGGATCATGGATATATATGATCTCAACTCCAACTCAGCCCCATAAATTTTCTATCACCAACGATTCTGTTGCATTTATAGCTATTACTTTGCATGCGTTATTACAATTATGACATTTACCATGAGAGCTTGAATTAAAGAAACAACAATATCTACTGTAAGTATAAGAAAGAATTAGCTAGCTAGTCTGATAAATTAATGAAATTGGATGGTTGATGTAACAATTAGTCAGTCTCATGCACCGATCGATGAAGTTTCGTAATAACGCATATATCTACATTCGATAGCGAGAATGCATTGAAACTTTTGGATTCCTATTGTTTTCGCACTTTTGTCAGTTGAAAGGCTTTTGTATGTTAAAAAGTCACTTTTTATTCTTCAACAGTAGAGATTAAACAATAAAATTGATAGAGCGGGGTAGCGGAAGTGGATTGATAGGACAAATAAGTGCTAGATATCATTTTAATATCAAATCAAGTCAACGCAATCATGTTACTCTTTAATCGAAATATGATTATATCTCGTTTTAATTCAAATGACTCAATGAGATTTTGACAATGTTTTAAGCGAGATTAAATGACATCTTATACCAAATGATTCTATAAGAGAGATTTGAAAGATAATCTGGAAGGGAATTGTAAAAGAGGATTTTTTTATTGAATAATTGAAGATATGTAAACAATAACAAGACCTTCTTATTTATAATATGGTAAAGATACTTTCTCAAGATAACTTAAAAGGGAAATTAAATCAAAATTACAATGAAAATAAAATATAAAAACATATACCATAGTTGACTCTAATTAAAAATAGAAAATATCAAAAAAACTTAAAATAAGAAAATACTAAAATCCTAAATAATGTCCTGCATTAAAAATTATATATCAAATTTAGGAAGTTATATATATATATATATATATATAGAGAGAGAGAGAGAGAGAGAAATGTTCCAGTCAGAAATTTTAAAGTGCGGGAAACATTTAAAACCGCATAGTTTTAAAAGCTTAAAACTGTAAGCCTTTAAAGCCGTGTGATTTTAAAATTTTTTCGGATTTTCCCGCACTTTAAAATCCCTTACCAGAAAACTACTATATATATATATATATATATATATATATATGTAGTGAGGATATCCTCGCTTTAATAAAGTGAGGATGCCCTCACTAGAGAATGATTACATACACACACCAATGCAGGTTTCTGCACTTTATTAAAATACAGAAACTTTATTATAGAGCACTGTTAATTAATATAGTAATAATAGATAATATAGAATATTCTCCATCTATCTATAAATACTATAAGAAAATCATTTTTTGGAAATTGTTCATTCTTGGGAAGAGGAAGAACCAGATAGAGCAAAGTAAAGATATATGAAGATTGATCTAAAACAGTTTGTTTTCTTGTTTTCTGTATACAGGAATTATGTGCAGTACAAATGGAAAGTTATCAAAATTGTATCAATAACAATAACTCTCTAAACTCATATTGTTGAGTGCTCACTCACAATATTGGCTTGTGAGCATTGGACTCCTTGAATCACGCACAATGATTTCTCTTTTGTTCTTTCCTTAATTAGTCCTTTGTAAACCCTTTAGCTAAGGCAAGTCTACTACCCTATTTGTCTCAACTTGCCATATTTGTCTCAAATGGTAACCTTGATTTTTACTGATTTATTTAATGCTTTTGTTGCTCATCACAAAGATCTTCCCTTTCCATGTAGTCTTTCCAAGATGAGTAAATTACTATAGGAACAGTTACTAGATGATGACTATAGTCTATATATATATTTTGAAAAAAAATGGAGATGGAGTTGTTTGCTTACTAAGAAAATATCTCGAAACTTTCCAAAATTCTTTTTATTTGAGCTCATAACAAAATGTTACGATTACATTCTATACACACTATTTAAGCGTTATAACTGTAACTAATTTACAGCTAACTAAAATGGTTAACATGAGCTAAGTATGAACATAGTGTTTGTAATAGATTTCAACAACTTAAGTTGAGATGGCAATTGCATTGTCACTTTACTTATTATCTTATATCATGTGCTTGTTACTCTTTCTCAGTTTAAGCTTCTTCTTTTTCTTTTCTGTACAATGAGCTTCCTTAACAGTCCCCTTTAAACTCTAGAGACAAAGATGAACATTGAGTTTGACTCTTAAATAGTTAAACTGTATGAATGAAAGAGGCTTGATCATTATGTCTGCAATTTGTTCTATGCCTGGTACATAGTGAATGTTGAGCTCTCTTGCAAGGACTTTGTTGTGGATAAAATGCATATCTATTTCAATATATATTGTCCTTGAATGGTAAATAGGATTTTTAGCTAATTCAGTTCCACTGACATTATCAAACCAAGTTTTGGGCCTCTTTGTACAATTTATTTCAATTTTAGTGAATAAATTGTAGCCAAATTAATTCTACACTAGCTAATGCCAAGGCTCGACATTCACTTTCTACCCTTGATCTAGTTATGACAGACTACTTCTTAAAAGATCAAGATATCAAATCATTACCTAGATAGATGCAATATGCACCAACTGATTACTTATCATCCAAACCACATGCCTAATCAGCATTTTATAAAACCAGTAAGCTTTAAGCTGCCTTGTTTGATGAACTTCAAAGTATAGTTTTTAGTAGCTTTCAAGTATTTTAAAACTTTTTACAAGCCATGAGATGTTGTAGCATATGTGCAAAGACATATTAGCTGATTTTATTCACAGCAAATGCAATTTTAGGCCATGCTAAAATCAAATACTGCATTCCCCATACTCCTATAGTTGGTTGGATCTTCAAGGAAATAACCAAGTTCTCCCTGTGTAACTTTCTATAACTTCAAACCTATGCTCATAAGAGTGTCAATACCTTTACAGTCAAGCATTTTAACCTTAGCTAGTAAGTATTTAAAGTACTTTCTTTTATGATATGTATATACAATCTGTATCATACAAAACTTCAATCCTAATAAAGTAAGATAATATCTCAAGATCCTTCAAAGCAAACACTATACTGATTTTGGCTATAAAAGCTTTTAATTTTGTAGTACTTGGTCCTCTTATAAACATGACATGAACATAGATAAACACAAGAGTCACAGAGGTTTGGCTTCTTCTTAAAAACAGAGATGTGTATGAACTAGTATTGATGAATCCCCAATGTAGCAAGGAACTTTTGAGCTTATCATACCAAGCTCTAGGAGCTTGCTTGAGGCTATATAAAGATTTATGAAATTTAACACATAATCAAGCTATTTGCTGTTAGTGAAACCTTCTAGTTGAGACATGTAGACTTCTTTTGTCAGTTCTCCATTGAGAAAGTCATTGTTGACATCAACTTACCTTATGCTCCACTTATTTATTATAGCTAGTGTTGTGCAAATTTTATTGAACTCGCAAGCGCACGAATCTGTTGTAGTATAGATTAATGGTGACGAGTGTCGATCCCACGAGGAGGTGGATTTTAATTATATATAGAATTAATTTTGTAAATGGGTGGTTGGATTTATGGTGGAAATGATTTGGATTATGCTAAAACTTAAATTAAAATGGAGAGAATAAATTCTGAAATTGGAATTGAATGGCAAGAACAAATTGAAGATAAATCTATTGAGATGACGTACCTGGGTATCTGGATCCGTATCAACATGCATCATGGGCTAAATATTCCATATTAATACCAATTAAATCATGAGAGGGGAATCCACACCTCATGAACCACGCTCTAATAAATATGGTGCTAAAGGCTTATCGTGCCAAATAATAATAATCTTATACTAGGGAGCCGGTGGAACCAGGGCGGTACTAGATAAGATTAGTATTATTTGTCAACGAAAAGTCAAAACATCCACAAAAACTAGAGGGGAAGAGAAAATAAATTTACCAAATCAAGCCCATGACACATGTTGAGACTTCACCTTCAACCCAAGATTGAAAGAAAATTAGCCACTCATAGTTGAACTAGGGGCAAAATGGGAATTTATTAAAATACGTAGAAAATACAAGATAGAGAGAGAATTACAGAAAATGGATCCCAAAAATGGATTCAGAGGTCCAAATTAGGGGGGGGAGGCCCCATTTTTATAGTTACATCGAGTAAATCATGGCCATCGGATTAAAAACAGTTTGGACGCTCAGGATTTCGCCACGTCATCAGTCAACAGTAAAGTCAACAGTACGCGTGAACAGTACGCGGTTTAGCCACTATTTGCACAGTAACGCGGTTTGCACAGTAAATAATCCCCTGTGTTGCATGTACCGTACGTGCAGTTTTTGGTCCACTAATACGCTGCCACGTCACCATCAACAGTATATAAGAATTTTAGTCCAATAGGATCATGACACCTCATCGGTCAATGCCACGTCATCGGTCCGTACATGTGAACAGTGCCATGAACAGTAACGTAGACAATACCCATACATGTGAATAGTACCGTATATGTGAATAGTGCCATTTTTCTTTTTATGCTCCTCCTAAGGTTTTCGACCGTCCTGAGTTCAAAAATGATGTCCGTTTTGTCATTTGATCTCTCGTTTATTGTGAAATGACAATGATGCCCCTAAAATACATAAAATACTTAATTAAAATAAAACACACATAATTAAATTACAAGAAACTTAAACTCATAAAAGTAAAGGTTGTTAGTAAGACTTGATATGTAAAATAACGATTTTCTCCTTTATAAATATGCACCTTCTAACACTCAACACACCCCCCAACCAGCTTATTGCTAGTCCCTAGCAAATAAAGCGAAAACAAAATTCAAAAATGATTTTTTTTAAAACACTTTTGTTTATTCAATCAGACTAATGATAACAATCAAATAAAAGTATAAGCATTATCTCAAGTCTAAAGAAACATCACACCCACATCAACCATCCACATGAATCAGCCCAGTAGACTTTGTCGTAGCTACCTTCAAGAATGACATGTCAAACCCCAAAATCTCACTGGAAGTAATGACACTCTCACAAAGAAATTAAACCCAATAAAAATAGTCACTCCAATGAATGGTAATTGAGAGAAACTAATCAAGAAATGATATCACATGCTCTCACCAAGATGAAAGAAATATGCCCACAACTTAGAAATAATACGATCTCAAGTCAAATAAAAATGCTAGTCAACCCAATTTATTTATTTATTTTTTTATACATCACTACATCTTTTTAGCCCATATAACTAGCTTCTACTTCAGACTACAGTTCCCTAAAATCAAGAAGGACTTTTATTAGGACGTAACGTAGGCTAGAGACATGGTTAAGAAAGAAGGAAAATAGGAAAAACAAAGTATATGTTTGAGAAAAATGCAGAGGATACTTTTTTTTTTTTTTTGAAACAACAATTTTTTTTCTTTTTTTTTTTTTTGAAGCAACAATTTTTTTTTCTTCTTTTTTTTTTGAACTAGGCATAACTTCACTATACAAAATGTTTATTTACATTTTTCTCAAACATAAATAAGTGATGGATCTTGTAAGATATTGGGTAATACTCCAAATCGGAGTGGGTCAAGATGATAAGTTCACAAAGAAAAGTTTTTTTTTTTTTAAAAGGCTCAAAAGGGTTAACTATGGATATTTCATAAAAGGGATGGCTAGAAAGGCTCAAACGGATCAAAGATGGCCTTTCCATCATCTTTTAAGGCTCTAAATAATCTTCCATATCTACTAATTAGATGGGCTTCCAAATGTAGCAACACACATTTTTTTTTCTTTTTTTTTATTTTCATCCTTTTTTTTTAAGGATTAACTCAAAAGAAATCTAGAGATCGTATATACAATAATAAACTGCTAAGTTGTATAGAGAATGGGCAAAATGGTTACTCTCCAAGAAAAATGATATGCTCAAAAACTCACTTGGTATTTATTATGACATGTTCATTCCTTTAAGCAACTCATATTTGTCTCCGACATCAACATGTAGAGTAGCAAACATAGTGTAACATCACTTCAGACTAAAGATAATACAAATACTAAAATTTGAAATTAATCATGTCATCCAATGTTAAAACAAATCACACAAATTTTTTTTTTTTTTTAACAACAGCCTACCCCCCAACCTATTCTAAACGTGAAAGGAAAATATGCATGCAGAAATGTGAAAATGATGCAGAAAAACTAATTAGAAAATGATAGAAAATGATTTTTTTTTAACTTAAGAAGATGCGTTTCTAGAGGCACTACACTCTATATTCAGCCATCTTTGACTCAAAAATTTTTGTTTGAAAATGTATATTTATAAAGGAGAAATTAAAAAGAAGAACAAAAATAAACATCAAAACATAATAAAGAAATTTTTTTTTTATTATTATTTTTTTTTAACAATGAAGATGCGTTTCTAGAGTCACTACACTCCATATTCAGCCATCTTCAACACAAAAAGTTAGCAACAGTTAGTTTCTACAACAAAAAATTAGTAAAAACTTAACCAAGATTCCACAATTGTCAACTATTCCCTCCCCCCAACCAGAACGAAACATTGTCCTCAATGTTTTAAAAGAAAGAAGTAGAGTTTAGAAGACATCACCTGGGTGGTGCAACACAAAAGAAAATAATTACAGGCGGAGAGTTAAATCTAATTTGTACTTCTTACTGCGGCTACTGTTACCGTCATCATTTGAACGCTCCAACACAAAGCTCCAGGGGTCTGGCTCCGGTCTATAAGCTTGTAACATATCAAGTAGCTCATTAGCAGTGTGAGCACAAATAAAAAGTTTTTTCGCACTGGAAGGAATAAAGTAGCTTTTTATTGCATGGTTAAGAAATGCGATAAAGCCATCATAAAAATTATTGACATTTAACAAACCGATGGGTTTCTGGTGAAGGTGCAGATGGGCCCAAGATGCTAGTGTGATAAGTGCCTCTAGTGTTGCAAGATCTTCTGGAAGGAAAATAAAAGCATCAGCATGATTAAGCATTTCAGTTATTCGTTCTTGCATACCTGAGACCACTAACTCTTATCCAGTCGTTGAGTCAGACACACTGCCCAAAGGTTTTAGGACTCTAGGGATGATGCCTAACACTTGGCTTCCTCTGATAAAAGCAGCTTCTGAGACCAATTTTGATAACCCTCGGTTACCTCCTCCATACACCAAGTGTAATTTTCTCTCTGCTATGTTTCGACCAAGATCTATGGCTGTATCAACGAACTCTTTATGTTTGCCATAGGTAAATCCAGAAAGCACACAAATGTTCTTGAATTGTCTACTGGGAGTAGTTGCCATTGGAATATTTCTCAAAATCAATCTGTGAGTGCTTAACAAAAAGTCATATTTAAGAATCTTGGTGACAGTGGATCACAACTGTGTATGAGGTGGCATGTCAGTGTCAAATAACGCGTAAAGCACATGGCTCAATAGTCAAAAAGCAAAAAGTAAAAACAAACAGTAATAAATTATTAAAGACAATAATGCAAATGATAAAACAACAGTGAAATGAAATAAAATAACAATAAAGTAAAAGGATATTTATAGGTAGTTGCGACTGTGGCTCACATATTCCTCTGGTTTTACGTCCAGAAACGGCTTGAACGCCCTCTATGGGTCGAGGATAGGCTTCCCATCCAATTTTCTTATAAACTGACAAACAGGGTCGTTTATAGTCAGATTCTCGAGACTATATCGTGCATGCTCTTTCTGAAATAATGGCCATAACTGGAGAATCGCTCCTTGCACATGTCCACTGGGATGCGTTTCAAGAGACAGAAGGATATCATCCAATGACTCCTTATTCAAGCCATCCCTAATGAATTGAATCTTATCTTCTCTGTTATCAAACACCATTCCTAAAGAACATCGGTTTTTATTGCAACTCATTCTGGCTCACATATTCCTCTGGTTTTACGTCCAGAAACGGCTTGAACGCCCTCTATGGGTCGAGGATAGGCTTCCCATCCAATTTTCTTATAAACTGACAAACAGGGTCGTTTATAGTCAGATTCTCGAGACTATATCGTGCATGCTCTTTCTGAAATAATGGCCATAACTGGAGAATCGCTCCTTGCACATGTCCACTGGGATGCGTTTCAAGAGACAGAAGGATATCATCCAATGACTCCTTATTCAAGCCATCCCTAATGAATTGAATCTTATCTTCTCTGTTATCAAACACCATTCCTAAAGAACATCGGTTTTTATTGCAACTCATTCTGGCACACTTATGACAAGCAACTGAAATTCTTCGAGCTCGTCGTTTTCTTGCATAATTTCCTTTACCACAACCAGGCATGTATGCAATAAATTTTGGAGGTAACTCACCCGCCAATCGTACTTTCGCCTCGATTAACCAACAGATGTCAGCAGGTATGTTATTCCTCATGAGCAATCGCATGCGTTCGGACCGAGTTTTATAGATCGTAAGGAGGGCATTCTGAGGAAGTGAAGGGAATCGCTTATGAAGCTTCGCTAGAATCTCGTTTCTGTCCATACCTTCGCCTCAGAATATCAGTTATTATGGGAAACTGAAGTAACCGACTTGATTGTCACGGAGTACCGTTGTCCGCCACTTTACCGGGGTAGCAAACTAAAGCACAAAACAGAAAAACAAATTAAAACACACAAAGAAAATCAAAATCGTCCTCTTATTGAATTTACCTCAAGCTCCAACTGGATGTCGTAAACACTTCTCTCAATATCTCTGAGTTGGCGTTCTAAACCTTCAACATAGGCTACTAACTCTGGTGGTTGTAGAGCCCAAATGCGATTTGTTTTACAAAATTGAATCTGCCTTTTGAGATGAGTTTTGACACGTTGAAGTGGTTTAAGAATGTTCAGGAGGAACGGTCTAAGTAAGAGACTCATGATTAACAATGATAAGAGAAAACTTAATGGTAAAACAAACACACTTATGCAAAAATAAATTTCAATTAGCAAAAGAATAATAAAAAGAAAAAGAGAAAAATCAAACCACCGAAAAGAAAAAATCAATTTAAATCTGGTGGGTCACTCAAATTTATTTCGGTGTCTTCTCCATGTGGTTGGTACTCTAGATATGATTTTAATCTTTGACCATTAACTTTAAACGTGACGCCGTTCTTTGGGTCCTTAATTTCAATTGCCCCATGTGGAAAAACAGTATGAACAATAAATGGGCCAGACCAACGAGAGCGTAACTTACCTGGGAATAGGTGCAAGCGAGAGTTGAATAAAAACACTTTCTGACCTGGAGTGAAAGATTTTCTCATAATATGCTTGTCATGGAAGACTTTCATTCGTTGCTTGTAAATCTTGGCATTTTCATATGCATCATTGCGAATTTCTTCAAGTTCTGCCAGTTGTAATCTTCTTTCTGAGCTGGCTTGCTGCATGTCAAAATTGAATTTCTTGATGGCCAAATATGCACGATGCTCGAGTTCCACAGGTAGGTGGCAAGCTTTTCCATACACTAGCCTGTAGGGTGACATCCCAATCGCGGTCTTGAAAGCCGTTCTATATGCCCATAATGCATCATCAAGTCTTAATGACCAATCTTTTATGTCCGGCCTCACCGTCTTTTCTAATATGTGCTTGATTTCTCGATTGGAGATCTCCACTTGGCCACTGGTTTGCGGATGATATGGGGTCGCCACTTTATGTGTGATTGAATACTTCGTCAAAAGAGCCTTGAATGCTTTATTACAAAAGTGGGCACCACCATCACTTATTATTGCTCGAGGGAATCCAAAGCGCGAAACAATGTTGCTTTTCAAAAATCCTATCACCACCTTGTGATCATTGGTTCTGCATGGAATTGTTTCTACCCATTTCGATACGTAGTCAACCGCAACCAATATAAATTGATGGCCAAAAGAAAGGGGAAAGGGTCCCATGAAGTCGATACCCCATACGTCAAAAATCTCAACCACTAAAATTGGATTTAGTGGCATCATGTTTCTTCGCGTAATACTCCCCATTCGTTGACACCTATCACATGAAGAACAAAAAGTGTAAGCATCTGGAAATATAGTTGGCCAATAGAAACCACATTGTAAAACTTTTGTAGCTGTTTTCTTACCACTGAAATGGCCTCCACAAGCTTGTTCATGGCAGAATGAAAGGATATTGTGAATTTCACTTTCTGGGACACATCGTCTGACAATTTGATCTGCACAATACTTGAACAAATACGGGTCATCCCAAAAGAAATTCTTTATTTCTGCAAAGAATTTAGCTTTGTCTTGCTTGGTCCAAAACTCTGGAAGTTTACCTGTAACAAGATAATTAACTATATCATCATACCAAGGTAATACTTTCACACTCATTAATTGTTCATCTGGAAAGGACTCATTTAATGGTAATTGTTCTGTAATTGTGTCAAAATGGAGACGAGATAGATGATCTGCCACAACATTTTCTGTGCCTTTCTTATCTTTAAATTCCAAGTCGAATTCTTGCAAAAGTAACACCCAACGAATTAGTCTAGCTTTTGCATCTTTCTTCGTGAGAAGATATTTAAGAGCAGCATGATCTGTGAACACAATTATTTTACAACCAATGAGATAAGATCGAAATTTTTCCAATGCAAACACTACTGCTAGCATTTCTTTTTCAGTAGTTGAATAGTTCAACTGTGCATCATTCAATGTCATACTAGCATAATAAATAACATGGGGAATTCGATCAACTCTTTGTCCTAATACTGCTCCTATTGCATAATCAGATGCATCACACATGAGCTCAAATGGTAACCTCCAGTTTGGGGGCTGAATGATGGGTGATGTTGTCAACAATTGCTTTAATTTCTCAAAAGCCACAAGACATGAATCATTAAAGATAAAAGGTACATCCTTAGCAAGTAAATTGCATAAGGGTCTAGAAACTTTGCTAAAATCTTTAATAAAACGTCTATAAAAACCAGCATGCCCAAGGAAAGATCTTACTTCTCTGACTGTTTTGGGTGGAGGAAGATTAGAAATGAGATCCACCTTGGCTTTGTCAACCTCAATACCTTTGCTCGAAATGATGTGACCGAGAACAATACCTTGTTGTACCATAAAATGGCACTTCTCCCAATTTAAGACTAAGTTCTTCTCGATACATCTCTGCAGAACTAGTGTTAGATGACGTAAACATTGATCAAACGAGTCACCAAAGACGGAAAAATCATCCATAAAGACCTCAAGAAATCGTTCGACCATATCAGAAAAAATGCTCAGCATGCATCGTTGAAATGTAGCAGGTGCATTACATAATCCAAATGGCATCCTTCTATATGCAAAAGTGTCAAAAGGGCAAGTGAAAGTAGTTTTCTCTTGATCTTTTGGTGCTATGGGAATCTGATTATATCTTGAGTATCCATCTAGAAAGCAATAAAATTCATGGCCTGCTAATCTATTAAACATTTGATCGATAAATGGTAAAGGAAAATGGTCTTTACGTGTGACAGAATTCAACTTCCTATAATCAATGCATACACGCCATCCTGTAGTTACTCTAGTTGGTATCAATTCATTATCGGCATTCGTAACTACAGTGACTCCTGACTTTTTGGGGACAACTTGTACAGGACTGACCCATGAACTATCAGAAATAGGGTAAATGATACCTGCATCTAATAGCTTAAAGACTTCTGTTCTAACCACTTCTTTCATATTAGGATTTAACTGACGTTGCATTTCCCTAGTAGATTTAGCATTTTCATCAAGGTGAATGTAATGCATGCAGTCTACTGGGTTTATACCTTTTATATTCGCTATGGTCCATCCTAATGCTCCTTTGTGCTCTTTTAAAACATCCAACAACTTACCTTTTTGTTCGTCATTGAGGGATGATGAGATGATTACCGGTAGAGTACTTTCTTCCCCCAAAAATGCATATTCCAAAGTATTGGGCAATGGTTTGAGCTCGAGTTTCGGTGGTGATTCTGATGATGGAATGAATTTCTTCTCTGATGGCGCTAGTTGTTCAACTCTTGGCTTCCATTTATTAGTGTCCATAGATGGTGCTGAGTCAAGTAGGGCGTTGACCTCATCGACCGATCTGTCAATATCAAAATTCAAACCAAAGTGAGTTAAACATGTTTGCAAAGGATCATCACTAAGGTTTGAAACAAAAGTGTCATCAACTAATGCTTCAATTAAATCCACATCAACAATTCCATCGTCTGTATTGTGAGGTTGTTTGGCAATGTTGAAGATGTTCAGCTCCATAGTCATGTTGCCAAAGGACAACTGCATATTTCCAGTTCTGCATTGAATATGAGCATCCGCAGTTGCCAAGAAAGGTCGGCTTAGGATAATAGGGATGTGCTTCCTTGACTCCTGTATTGGTTGAGTGTCAATTACAATGAAATCAATAGGAAAATAAAACTTGTCTACCTGGATAAGCACGTCCTCCACAATACCACGAGGTATTTTTGTGGACCGATCTGCAAGCTGTAACACCACTGGAGTTGGGTGCAATTCTCCCAATCCAAGTTTCACGAAAACAGAGTAAGGCAACAGATTTACACTAGCTCCTAAATCCAACAAAGCATTCTCAATTGTGTGGTTCCCTATGCTACATGAGATAGTGGGGGAGCCTGGGTCTTTGCATTTTAAAGGAATTTTATGTTGGAGTATAGAACTAACGTTTTCTGTTAAAAATGCCTTCTTTTGAACATGCATGTTTCTTTTTTTAGTACACAGGTCTTTAAGAAACTTGGCATAAGATGGAACTTGTTTAATAGCATCAAGTAAAGGGATGTTAACACTTACCTGTTTGAAGATTTCGAGAATCTCAACTGTGGATTTTCCCTTCTTTCCTTTAGCTAACCTCTGAGGAAATGGAGCTTTGGGAACATATTCTCGTGGGTTGGTTTCTTCTTTTTCCTCCGGTGATGAGTCCTCAACATTCACAGGTACAATTTGATTGTCTTTAGTCACCGGCATTTCCACTTTATTGTCAACTTCTTTTCCTTTTCGCAAGGTCATGACGGCTTTGACCTCTCCATGCTGATGTGGTGAACTGGTACTGGCTTCATGCACTCCTTTAGGGTTAGGCACTGGTTGACTTGGAAATTTACCTTTTTCAACAGTCAATGCTAAGGTCTGAACTGAGGAAGCAAGTTGTCCCACCATCTTTTCGAGGCTTGAAACTGATTGGGCTTGTGAGTTGAAGCCTGCTCTCAATTCATTTCGTAGTCCATCAATGGTGCGGTTCTGTTGCTCAATCGTGGAGTGAGTAACATTCCTGAGATTCTGGAATGAATCCTCCCATGGTCTGGGTTGAGAGTAGTTCTGGTTCTAATTGAATGGTCTGAATGGGGGCTGAGAGGCTTGAGGATTTTGAGGAATTGGTTGCATTGGTGGAGCTGGAGCTGCTGGTTCATTCTGTTGGAATCCTTGAGACCATGAAAAATTGGGGTGGTCTCTCCATCCAGGGTTATATGTGTTGGAGTATGGGTTGTAATTCGATGGTTTTCTCATTACTCCTATGGCATTGGCTTGATCTGGATATGAGTCAAGGTCATGTGCCTCTGTTGATTTAGCAGTCGATAACGATGCTATTTGTCGAGAGAGACTTTCAACCATCTCCTTGACTTCTTTGATTTCTGAAGTTGACTCGCCAATGTGAACCTCATTTACTCCCTTAACTCTTCTAGTACTTCTGAGTGATCGACTCCGTTGTTGGGAATTATCTGCTTGTCGCTGGAAGAATTCCCAAATCTCTGATGCACTTTTTGACATTAGCTCTCCTCCACTTGTTACCATTAGCCATTCTTGCACATTCGGCAATAATCCCTCTAAGAAGTATTGGCATTGGTGCCATTTCTCGTACCCATGATGTGGACACTTCAAGAGTAGCCCATTGAATCGCTCCCACGTTTTGAAAAACTGCTCGTCATCTCTCTGGGTAAACTCTGAGATTTCCTTGCGAATAGCATTGGTTTTATGCACTGGAAAATATTTATTTAAAAATTTCGTAACCATTTGTTCCCATGATGCAATACTATTAGCAGGTAATGTATTAAGCCATGAACGAGCTCTATCCTTCAAAGAAAATGAAAATAATCTGAGTTTTACATCATCATCTGAAAAATTCTCATATTTAAATGTTTGACAAATTGCGTGAAAATCATTCAAATGATTGTATGGGTCCTCATTTTCTAGGCCATAGAATGTGGGGAGACAATTTAGCACACTAGGTTTTAATTCAAAACTCCTAGCAGCTACATTTGGGTATCTTATGCATGATGTGCTCAAATTAGCTAAAGGACTGAAGTAGTCCTTAAATGGCCTCTCCTGTGGTGCTTGTAAATCCATTTTATTTTTAACGTTTTTGTGTGTGCGAAGTGTTTTGTTAAGTTCAAGGTCTATAGGTTCAAGATTATGTAATAATGACCTACGACCATGCATGCAAGAAACACAAAAATAAATGGGAACAAAATAAAATAAAATAAAAATAAAGATAGGAACAAAACAAATAAAAATAAAGAAGAAGGAGAAATTATGATACTAACCTTATTGCGCTATTACAACCTTACTATAACAATACACACACAAAAAATACGTGAAATAAATTAATTAAAAATAAATTAATAAGATAAATAAAAATTACAAAGAAGAAATAAAAAAATAACTTGAAAATTAAATTACAAAATTTAAAGAAGAGAAAAAGAAAAGAAATACTAACCTCTAAATGTAGATTCACCTTTTTTTGCTTTTTTTTTTTTATTTTTTTAAAATACAAGAAAACAATAAAAATATTCACAAAAATTAATTCTAAGAATTAAAATTACTTACCTCCCCGGCAACGGCGCCAAAAACTTGTTGTGCAAATTTTATTGAACTCGCAAGCGCACGAATCTGTTGTAGTATAAATTAATGGTGACGAGTGTCGATCCCACGAGGAGGTGGATTTTAATTATATATAGAATTAATTTTGTAAATGGGTGGTTGGATTTATGGTGGAAATGATTTGGATTATGCTAAAACTTAAATTAAAATGGCGAGAATAAATTCTGAAATTGGAATTGAATGGCAAGAACAAATTGAAGATAAATCTATTGAGATGACGTACCTGGGTATCTGGATCCGTATCAACATGCATCATGGGCTAAATATTCCATATTAATACCAATTAAATCATGAGAGGGGAATCCACACCTCATGAACCACGCTCTAATAAATATGGTGCTAAGGGCTTATCGTGCCAAATAATAATAATCTTATACTAGGGAGCCGGTGGAACCAGGGCGGTACTAGATAAGATTAGTATTATTTGTCAACGAAAAGTCAAAACATCCACAAAAACTAGAGGGGAAGAGAAAATAAATTTACCAAATCAAGCCCATGACACATGTTGAGACTTCACCTTCAACCCAAGCTTGAAAGAAAATTAGCCACTCATAGTTGAACTAGGGGCAAAATGGGAATTTATTAAAATACGTAGAAAATACAAGATAGAGAGAGAATTACAGAAAATGGATCCCAAATTAAAATAAAACACACATAATTAAATTACAAGAAACTTAAACTCATAAAAGTAAAGGTTGTTAGTAAGACTTGATATGTAAAATAACGATTTTCTCCTTTATAAATATGCACTTTCTAACACTCAACAGCTAGGCTTAAAACTCCCCTGACAATGACTGGATTTACCATTAGATTGAAAGTTTCAAAGTAGTTCACCCCTACTATTTGTTGAAAACATTTAGCAATTAGTCTAGTTTTATACTTGGCCACACTCCCATCAATATTGTATTTGACTCTATAAACCCACTTATTGTCAATAAGCTTATAGTCAGCCTTTCTTAGAACCTAAGACCAGGTGCCATTATTGATTAAAGCATTATACTCATTTTGCATTGCTTGCACCCGTCTAAAAGCATTCAAAGCTTCCTGAACTATTTTTGTTTCTTTGTGAGTTAGAACACTAGTCTTTGTGAGTTAGAACAATGTTATAGACTTTGGGTTTAAAAATATTTTCCTTGCTTCTAGTTGTCATAGGATGAATGTTAGAATATATTCAAGATATAGGTTGAGGTGGGGATGAATTAGTGGAAATTAATGGTTGAGTTTAAATAGGAGTAGAAGATGGCTAGTGTATGTTTAAAGATAAAAGTATAGGAGAGATTTGTTAGGAATATTGGTTAGCTGCTAATGGTGGAGGATGAAATGAGTAAAAGAACCATTGCTATCAGAACTTGTAAAGTTATGATGATCGGTGTTGTTCTTAGAGAATGAATTTATTATAGGTAATGTAAAGAGATGATATACTTGTTGAGGAGAAAATGAATATGAGGTAAAAGAAATAGGTTGAATTCAACTGTGAAAAAGAAAATAGTAGCATATGGAAATGTAAGCTCATAAAAAACGACATGTCTCACTACAAATAACTGACCAGAAGGATGTAAATACTTATATCCTTTACGTGATGGATTGTAACCAAGAAAAATGCATTTACTGAAGTGATAGTCAAATTTGTACTTGTTATAGTCTCTCAAATAGAGATAAAAGGCACAACAAAAACATTTGAACATGTCATAATCGTATTTGAAGATTTTTTCATATAGGGTTAAAAGTTTTAGAACAATAGAAGGCAGTCTATTGATGAGTTATATAACTGTATCGAAAATATCTTGCCAAAATTTAAAAGGTAACTATGATTGAGCTAATATAGTAAGTCTTAATTCAATAAGGTGATTGTGTTTCCTCTCAAACAATCCATTTTGATGATGTGTGTATGGACAAGAGTATTTGAATATGATACCAGATTGATTTAAGAAATCAGTCAAAGACCGATATTCTCCCCCAATCAAATTATAGCATCTTAATGCCTCCAAGGGCGTGGTCGGGTTGGTTGCAGTGCAACTATAACCTCTACAAAAACCCGAGTTCGATTCTTAAGGGTGGTAAGGGGGTAAAAAAAATATATTTGGGTTTGCCCACCCCCTCTTTACCTTTAAACAAAGAAAAAAAAGGGATGTTATCATTTTCCCACCAAAGTTACTCTGACACATCATATCAGTACCACGGTTTGGTAAAAACATCATTTTACCACTAAACGTTTAAATTGTTAGCATTGTCCCACCATTCCGTTAAAACTCAGTTAATATTTAACGGAAAATGCATAAAAAGTGAATTTTACCCCTGAAGCGTAAAAGACGATTTTACCCTTTAAAAAGGAAGAACAAAAAAAATGATTTAATTACAAAATTACCCCCAAAAGACGACACTGCTGCGAGAGTGAGAGAGATATGGGTTAGTGACAGTGAGCGAGAGAGGGCAGAGATGGAACAAGAAACAAGAGAGAGGGGGGTTGATTTCGATTTCTATGGCTTCCATGTCCAAATTACTTGTTTTTTTACAATTGCAAAACACAACGTTTTGGCTTTGCGTGAGATGTCCAAAATACCCTTATGATGTCAGTATAATTTTTATTTAGTTAACGGAATGGTAGGAAAATACTAACAGTTTAAACGTTTTGTGGTAAAATGATAGTTTTATCAAACCGTGGTACTGACATGATGTGTCAGAATAACTTTGGTGAGAAAATGATCATATTCAAAAAAAATTATAGTATCTTAATAGTTGTGTTGAACTGATTTTCAACTTGCAATTTAAAGAGCTTAAATACGTCTAGAGTTTCTAATTTGAGTTTCAAAGGGTAGATTCAGGTTTATCTACTGAAGTCATTAACAAAACTGATGTAATAATGAAAACCATCTCTAAAACTGACAGATAAGGGACCCTATAGGTTTGTATGAACAAGTTCTAAAATCTAAGAAATTTTAGTTGGAGTTGATAAGAAATCAAATTTATGACCTTTGTCCATTTGACATACTTAACAGGTATATTGAAATGCTTGTTGTATTAGAGTTTCAAAGAATTGAACAGACTTAACATTTTGAGATTTTATTTTAAAATGTGCAACAATTAGTTATGAAACAAAGAAATTTTATTCACTGATGTTTTATATAAAGTAAAATAGCAGATAGATAACAAGACTTCAGGCCTACATTATGAATGACACGACTCAAAAGTGTATTACTCACAAGTATAACAGTGTCTAGTTATAATATAACCCGATGAGTCCGAGGTCGAACGATAAGAAATTTTAAATCCAGTAGTCAATTTAAAACAAGAAAATTAATTGTGAGAAAAATAAATTATTTGAAATTGATTTAAAATTAAACTAAGGCTACATGATTCACTCTCAGTATTTAAACTTTAATTTTAATACTCTCTCATTTTTAGCCTCACTTTTACCAGTTAATTATTATATCATTTAATTCTCAACAACTATGTGTGTGGATAAATATGAAATAAAATACCTAATGTGCCACAATTAATGTGTCGACATTATGTCAAAATACTATAAAATCCAGTGAGCTTTATAAATTAACATGATATAAAAATAGCCAGAAAAGAATAAAATAACTTAAAACTCACTTGAGAAAGTAATTAATTTTATAATTTGAAACTTTGAGCTTCATCATTCACCTCGATTTAGTAAAATTAGCCACTCATATTGGAGGAAAACACAACACTCTTTTTATTTGATAAACTTTTGAAATATATTACAAGGAAATTGATACAAAAGAAAACAAGAAAAGAAAATAAAGAAGTCCTGAGCTGAACTCTCTCTCGGCTTTTGAAAAATCAACTCTACTAGCTTTTGGCTCTTGGCTGCTTGCATTTCCTTGCCTTTTATAGGCCAAGAATGCATTATCTTTATTTATTTATTTATTTATTTATTATTATTATTATTATTATTATTATATATATATATATATGTACATTGAAATGTGTAATGGTCAAGTGGCCATCATGGCCACTTGACCATTACGAGAAACCAAATTGTTTTGGTTTCTGTTCTTTTGTTCTTTTGTTCTTTTGTATTTTTATTTATTTATTTACATCTCCTCAATAATGCTTCCAAATTGCTCCAGTAGTACTTCTTTGTTCCCGCTTTCAATTCTAATTTATTCCTAAAAAATATTTATAAGATAAAAATTAACATATTGCGAATTAATTTAACATACAAATTTATTTGGGGAGTATTAAGATAATTTAGAAATAATGAGCGCATTAATCTACACAATAAGTGTAAAACTAATAATTTTATCTTTATTATATGTATACTTTTTATTGTTAATCACACCCCCAACCAGCTTATTGCTAGGCCCTAGCAATTGAAATTGAAGCGATAAAAATTTAGAGAAATTTCAAACTCAAATTGAAAATAATTTTTTTTGAAAAATTGTGTTTACTTCTTTTATCATATTAATGACAACAATCAAATAAAATTATAAGCATTATCTTCAGCTAAAGAAAATCACACTTGTACAAAATAGTTCGGTAAGATCACGTAAAATGATCCATTATCAGAGCTACATTAATCAGGCTATTTTTAAGAATGATACATCAAACCCCAAAATCTCACTATTAAGAGTGACTCTGTCAAAAGAAGATATACCCCAAATTAAATTGTCACTCTAAAAAATATAGCAAATTTGAGAGAATAATAAAACAATATCACACTCTCTCACGAAGATGAAAAAATAATGCACACAACCTAGAAATAAAATGATCTTAAATCCAAGGAATTACTGAAAATTTTATTTTTATTTTTAGGCATCACCACATCTTTTAGTCTATATCACCAGTTTTACTTCAGACTATAATTCTCTAAAATCAAGAAGGGCTTTTATTAGGACGTAACGTAGGCTAGGGTTATGACTAACAAAAGAAGGTAATAGGGAAAAAAATATATGTTTGAAAAATAGGGGACTTTTTGGAGGTATCAAGGTGCTTTTTTTTTTTCTTTTGCTTGGATTTTTTTATTCTTTTTTATTTATTTTTTATTGCACCATTATTAGGAATACATAATCATCCCTATTTTCTAACATAATTGGGTGGTGGAAAACATAAAATATAAGGTGATACTCCATATTGAAGTGGGATAAATAATAGGTTATCAAAGGAAAAGTTTTTTTTAAAAGGCTTAAAGGGGTTAACTATGGATTCATATATATTCGGGTTGGCTAGAAAGGCTCAAACGGGTCAAAGATGATCTTCTATCATCTTTTAGGGCTCTAAATAATCTTTCATATCCACTAGTTCAATAGACTTTTAAATGCGACTGCACAAACTTTTTTTTTTAAGAAAATATTGAGATCTTGTACAATAAATTGTGAAGTTGTTTAGGCAAATAAGGTTACTCTCCAAGGATAATAGGTTTAAAAACTCGCTTGGACTTTTCATAACATGTACATTCCTCCAAATGGCTTAATCAATTTCACTCATTCAATTTCTCAATTTACGTTTCAACATGCAAAGGGGAAAACATAGTGTAACATAACTCAAGGCCAAAGATAATACGAATACCAAAATTTGAAAATATTCATGTTATCCAATGTTAAAAGATCACATTGAAAAAAAAAATCTTTTTTCTTTATAGAGAAAACACTAAAAAAATTGGGACTGATTGCATAAACTTAAGGGAGATAATTAAGAGAAAAGAGAAAAAGTAAGAAAGAAAAAAGTTAGAAAACAATTTTTTTTGAGGAAACAAAACACTAAATTTAAGAAGATGCGTTTTTAAAGACACTACATTCTATATTCTGCTATCTTCGACTCAAATTTTTATCCAAAGTTAGTCTTTACAACAAAAATTAGTAAAAACATCATCAGCACTTAGACATTCCACAATTATCAACTATTTTCTCCCCCAATCTGAAGGAGACATTTTCCTCAATGTCTAAAGAAAGGCGTAGAGTTTAGAAGATATCACCTGGCTACTGCTAGAAATATTTACAAACGGAGAGTTAAATCTAATTTACATTTTTTACAAGAGTTACTGCCATCGTCATCAGTTGCCCAATCCAACGCCAAAGTCATGGGATCTGGCTCTAGTTTGTAAGCTTGCAAAAGATCAAGTAACTCATTAGCAGTAGGAGCACAAATGAAGAGTTTTTTCGAATATTCTTTCTTTCATACCTGAGATAACTAACTCTTCTCCAGTTGGTGGGTCTGGTAAACATCCTAAAGGTTTTAAGGCTTCTGGAATGATGCTTAGCATTTAGCTTCCTCGAATGAAAGTAGCTTTAGAGACAAGTTTTGATAACCTTCGGCCACCTCCACCATATACAAGATGTAGTTTCCTCTCTGCTATAGCACGACCAAGATCTATGGTTGCTTGAACGAACTCCTTATACTTTCCATAGCGAAATCCAGAAAGCACGCAAATGGTTTTAAGTTGACTACTCGAAGTTGCTGCCATTAGAACAATTCTAAAAAGAAACAATTTGTGAGTGCTTGAAAAGAAGTTTCTATTTAAGGATCTTGGTGACGGACATAATGATATACATATGTAAATGGGGTGGTGTGTTTGTCAAATGACACGTGAAGCTTTTAGCTTAATAATTCAAAGACAAACAGTAAAAAGAAAAAACAAACAGTGATTAGATAAAAAAGACACACAATAATAATAATAATGCAAAAGATAAAAGAACAGTAAAATAAAAGGATATTTACTGGTAGTTGTGAATGTGGCTCACATCTTCCTCTAGTTTTATGCCCAGTAACGATTTGAACGCCCTCTATAGGTTGATGATAAGCTTCCCATCCAGTTTTCTTATAAACTGGCAAACATGATCTTTTAAAGTCAGATTCCCAAGACTAAACTGTGCACTTTCCTTTTGGAACAGCTTCCGCAAATTTTGAATTTCACGTTGAACATATCCGCTCAGATGCGTCTCAAGAGATCGTAAGATATCATCCAACAATTCTTTACTCATGTCATCCTTAACAAATTTGATTTTATCTTCACGATTTACAGAAACCATTTCTAAAGTTTTACAATGTGGCTTTTTGCAAGCAAGTCTTACACAGTGAGAACATTCAGAGCCAAGTTGCTTAGCTCTTCTTTTCTTAGCAAATGTACTTTTACCAAAACCAGGCATGTAGGAAATGAATGGATTAGAAAACTCACCTGCCAATCAGACCTTTGCTTTAACTAACCAGCAAATGTCAGCAGGAATCCCATTGATCATTAACAAACACAGTCGTTCACAACAAGATTTGTAAATCTTCTTAAGAGCATTTTGAGGGAGAGAAGGAAAATGTTGATGCAATTTTCGTTGTACTTCTTCCATACTTGACATTGAGGTTTCAGTTATTGTGGGAAACTGAGAATACCAACTTAAAAAATCACGGAGTACCGTTATCTGCCATTTATACGGGAGAGTGAATCAAAACAAAACGAATCAAATATGCAAAATTGTGAAAAAGAACAACAAAATAAAACAAAACCACACAAGGAATATAACTCACTTTCGTCCTTTTATTGAATTTACCTCTAGTTCCAATTGCAGATTGTAAATACCATCTTCTATTTTCTTGAGTTGTCTTTCTAGATCTTTCACGTGGGATACTAACTTTGGTGGTTGTTGATCCTAAATGGGATGTGATTTACAAAACTGGAGCAATTTCCTTAGGTGAAATTTTACATGTAAAAGTGTTTTAAGATTATCGAAAAGGAAATTTCTCATGGAGGTACTCATGACAAGTATAAAAATTTGGTGAGGTAAATCACAATTGTCAAACAACACACAATTAAAACAATGCAATGCACTCCATTCAAGACATAGGGAAAAGAAAAAAAAATTCAAACAATTCAAACGATAAAGTAACAGTAAATCAAATTCACAAAACGTTAAAATGAAAAGGCTTAATCAAAATTTGGTGGGTCACTCAAATTGATTTCGGTATTTGCTTCATATGGTTGGTATTCCAGATATGGTTTCAATCTTTGGCCATTAACTTTAAATGTGACACCATCATTTGGATTCTCAATTTCTATGACTCCATATGGATACACATTTTTTATAACAAATGAACCATTCCACTTTGGCTTTAACTTCCCAGGAAATAAATGAAGACGAGAATTATAAAGCAACATTTTTTGATCAATTTCAAATGTTTTCTGAAAAATTCTTTTGTCATGAAAAAATTTGGTTCTTACCTTAATAATTCTAGAATTCTCATATGCATCATTTTCTTAATTCCTCAAGTTTATTTATTTACAATTTACGCCCATTACCAGCATCATCAAGATTTGAATTAAAAGCTTTAATGACCCAAAATGATTTATATTCAAGTTCAACTGGTAAGTGGCAAGATTTTCCATAAACAAGCCGATAGGGTGACATTCCTAAAGATGTTTGAAAAGCAGTACGATATGTCCAAAGTGCATCAGTTAGTCGAAGAGACCAATTTTTACGATTTGGATTAACTGTCTTTTCTAAAATTTGTTTTATCTCCCCATTTACTAATTCAACTTCACCACTTGTTTGAGGGTCATTAAGGACTCAAATGGTTTATTACAAAAATGCTTACCTCCATCATTGATAATGGCTCGAGGTATTCAAAATCTGCTCAAAATATTTTTTTTTAAAAAGCGGATCACAATCTTGTAATCATTGTGCTGACAAAGAATCGCCTCGATCCATTTTGAAACATAATCAACAACAACCAAAATGTATACAAATCCAAATGATGATGGAAAAAGGGCCCATAAAATCAATTTCCCAACAATCAAATATTTCAATAATAAGGATGGGGTTTAAAGGCATCATGTTTCGCTTTGAAATAGACCTTACCATTTGACAATTCTTACACATTTTACAGAATGCATGTGAATCTTTAAATAATGTAGGCCAATAAAATCCACAATATAATATTTTTGCAGCTGTCTTTTTTAAAGAAAAATGGCCACCTCATGCTTCAGAATGATAAAATTGAATAACCCTACTTACCTCGTCGTCTGGTATGCATCTTCAAAAAATTTGATCAGAGCAGTACTTGAACAGGTATGGATCATCCCAGTAAAAGTTTTTAACTTCTGTTAAGAATTTCTTTTTGTCCTGGGAACTCCAGTCACATGGCATTTCACCTGTTGCAAGATAATTAACAATATTAGCATACCAAGGCATTTTGTTTATAGAAAATAAAAATTCATCAAGGAAAGAATCATTGATGGGTGTTGTTTCAATTGAAGACTCATTCGTAAGTCTTGAAAGATGATCCGCAACAATGTTTTTATCGCCCTTTTTGTCCTTGATTGTCAGGTTAAATTCTTGAAGTAGCAAAATCCATCGTATCAACCTTGGTTTGGCATCCTGTTTTGACATTAAATATCTCACAACAGCGTGATCAGAATAAACAATAGTGGATGAACCAATTAAATACGAACGAAATTTATCCAATGCAAATATTACAACAAGTAGTTCTTTCTTAGTTGTAATGTAATTCATTTGAGAACTATTCAAAGTTCTACTTGCATAATAGATGACAAAGGGCTTACCTTCCTTTCTTTGACCCAGAACAGCGCCAACGGCATAATCATTAGCATCACACATTAGCTCAAAAGGTAAAGACCAATCATGAGGTTGCATTATTGGGGCTGATGCCAAAAGAGTAGTTATTTTTTTGAAAGCTTGTTGACAATCTTTAGTCCATTCAAAAGGGGTGTCTTTTATTAGGAGATTACAAAGTGGTTTAGATATAGCACTAAAGTCTTTTATAAACCTCCTATAAAATCCTGCATGTCCTAAAAAAGAACGGGCTTCTCTAATTGTTTTTGGTGAGGATAATTTTGAAATGACTTCAACTTTGGCTTTATCAACCTCAATTCCTTTTGAAGACACAACATGGCCCAAGACAATTCCAGAAGTGGTCATGAAATGGCCTTTTTCCCCATTTAAAACTAGTCCTTTTTCTTTGTATTTTTCCAAAAAAATTTCTAGATTATCAAGACATGTATAAAAAGAATTACCAAATTCAGTTAAATCATCCATAAAAACCTCTAGACAATTTTCAACCATGTCACTAAAAATGCTAAGCATGAACCTTTAAAATATTGCAGGAGCATTACAAAGTCCAAAGGGCATTCTTCTAAATGCAAATGTTCCAAATGGGCATGTGAATGTGGTCTTTTCCTGGTCTTCTAAGGCTATAGGGATTTGATAATAGCCAGAGTAGCCATTAAGAAAGCAGTAGTAGGGATGTCCAGCTACTCTTTCGAGAATTTAGTCTAGAAATAGAAGGGGAAAATGATCTTTTCTAGTGGCATCATTTAATTTCCTATAATCAATGCACATGCGCCAACTAGATGGAATTCGTGTTGGGATTGGTTCACCTTTTTCATTTTTTACAACAGTTATTCCAGATTTCTTTGGTACTACTTGTGTTGGACTTACCCATTTACTATCAGAGATAGGGTAGATAATTCCTACATCTAGTAGTTTAAGGACCTCATTCTTTACCACTTCTTTCATATGAGGGTTTAGTCTTTTTTGTAATTGGCGGATTGTTTTGGCATTTTCCTCTAAGTGTATCCTGTGTGTGCAAATTAAAGGATTAATGCCTTTTATGTCTTTTAAGGTGCAACCAAATGGAGTTTTATGTTTTTTTAGTATAGATAACAATTTGCCTTCTTGATCATGCGTGAGCTGGGAAGAAATTACCACTGGATATGTCTGCTGCTCTCCAAGATAGCCATACTTCAATTCTTCTGGTAAGGGCATTAATTCAAGCTCTGGTGCTTCCTCTTCGCTTGGTTCTCCAGGTTGTACCGTATTTTCAAAGTTCGATTGGTCATCGTCACCTATTGGTACCTGCATAGAATTAAGTGTAGGGCATATATTAGCAGTATCACAATCTAATTCTTTACTTGATTCAAAAGAACCAGCAAAATAAATTTCAGCAAAGTTTGTAAAATTCTCACCCTGAATGTGTTCCTCAATTATTGGCTCTAAGAGATCAATCTCCTTATTCTCATTATCATTATCTTCTTGGTGGTAAGGTTATTTACACATGTTGAACACATTGAGTTCCAGTGTCATGTTGCTAAAAGATAAATTCATTAATCAATTCTTGCAATTTATCAAAGCATTAGCAATAGCTAAAAATGGTTGACCCAATATAACATGAATTTGTTTGCATTTATTAGCAATTGGTTCCATTTCCAAAATAATAAAATCCACAAGATATATGAATTTATCGACCTGGACTAATACATCTTCAATTATTTCTTTTGGAACCTTAATCGATCTATTAGTAAGTAAAAGAGTGGTATAAGTTGGTTTTAACTCACCGAGAATGAGTTGTTAGTACACTGAGTAAGGAAGCAAATTAACACTGACACTAAGATCAAGTAAAGCATGTCCAATTTTATGATCCCCAATAGTGCAAGAAATAGTTGGACAACCAGGATCCTTATATTTCAAAGTACTATTGGTTGAGAGAATAGAACTTACATGTTCTGCTAAAAAAGCTCTCGTTTGCACCTTATGTTTCCTTTTCACCGTGCACAGATCTTTTAGAAATTTAGCATAAGAAGGTACCATTTAATGACATCTAGCAGAGGAATGTTGACCTTTACTTGTTTAAAAACTTCATAAAATTCTGGACCGTGGTTTGATTTCTTTGGCTTGATTAGTGCTTGAGGAAATGGGAATACAGGAGGAGAGTTGGTTATTTCTTCATGGGTTTAAGGTTTGATAGACTCTTCCCTATTTTCTGAAATTGAATCTTTACTAGTTTCACGAGGGTCCACAATGTGTTTTTCGACCACTTTACCACCACGAAGGGTTATAACTGATTTGACTTGACTCATATTTCGGTTTCCAGAATTTCCCATTTGAGGATGTTGTTGACTCTTGGGGTTTGGTTCAAGTTGAGCAGGAAACTTTCCTTTTTCATGCATGGTCAGAGCAGATGTAAGTTTGGGAGTATGGATTTGGATTTGGCCTTTTGAAATTGTCAACGACATTTACTTGTTCGTGCAAACTTTCTCTCAGAGTTGGCAAGGTTGGATAGTCCTGCGTAAATTGGTCAGTAGAATCACAAATATAACATGAAATATTTTGAACAGACTTTACATGATCATTCTTTTTCGACTCTAATGCTTCGACTTTTCTAGCTAATGATGCAAATTTAGCTTGAAAATCATGGTCTTCCTTAAGGTTATGCATGCCTCCACTAGATGGAGATGACTGTGGTTTACTTGATGACTCATAGAACCAACTGTATCCCAGTGTTGTGCATTCTCTACTATATAGTCAAAATAGTCTAATGCATCTTCAAGACTTTTATCCCTAAACTCACCATTACACGTCATTTCAACGACTTGTCTACCTTGGGATGTTAATCCCTCGTAGAAATAAGACATTAATCTCCATATTTCAAAACCGTGGTGTGAGCAAATATTAAGTAGTTATTTAAACCTATCCCAACATTGGTAGAGGGTTTCTCCTGGTTTTTGAGTGAAAGTGATGATTTGTCTTTTGAAAGAATTTGTTTTGTGGGGTGGGAAGAGTTTTTTTTTTAAATTGTGCTTGCATTTCATCCCAAGTTTTGATGGATCCTGACCTAAGATTTTGTAGCCAAGTTTTAGCTTTATCCTTTAGTGAGAAAGGAAAAAAAACTTAAGCCTGATTATATTCATGCTACAATTTTGATCAATACATGTGTTACAAACTTCCTCAAATCCCCTTAAATGCAAATATGGATTTTCAAACTCAAAACCATGAAAAAGTAGGAAGAAGTTGAATGATACGAGGTTTGAAATTAAACGTGATGCATCAGGAGGGAAAACTATGCATGATGGTGACCCTGTTCTAGTAGGATGCATGAAGTCTTTAAGGGTCCTAGGTTGTTCATGAATATTTTGCAAGGCTTGGTCATTTTCGTGCTCCAAAAAATTTTCAGCTCTTGTGTCAGCCATGTCTAAGGGTGGTGAAGGTGATCTTCTAATTAATCTGCCACTATTTGTATGAGACCAACGACGCATGCAATGCTAATGATGTGTGCTAAACTATTGATGCAAAAAAAAATGCTAAATGAAAATTGCAGAAATAAAAATAAACTGGAAATTAAATAAGCAAAAATGTGAAATATAAATAAACAAATTGAAAAATAAATAAAATAAACAAATTAGGCGGTGAAACCAGGCATAAACAAAGAAATTAAAATAAACAGATTAGACGGTATTTTAAAACCAACCATATAATAAAACATAAAATTAAATAAATTAATGTATAAGAATAAATAAATTGAAATTAAAATACTAGGCGATAGAACTGACCATTTAAAATAAATGCAGAAAGTAAATTGGAGAAATTTAAAGAAATAAATTCGATTTGAGGATTGATTTGCAAAGGTTTTTGGGCTAAGATGAAGTTTCTCACAAATTTTATGGATAAAGTTAAAGTTTGAAAAGAGGGGTGCTAACCGAAGTTTTGCAAAAAGAGAATAAAATAGAATCACGGAAAGATAGTAACAACAACAACAACAATAATAATAATAATAATAAAGTAAAGAAAAACTAATACCAAATTTAGAAAACTCCCCGGCAACGGCACCAAAAACTCGACACGACTCAAAAGTGTATTACTCTCAAGTATAAGAGTGTCTAGTTATAATATAATCCGGTGAGTCCGGGGTCGAACTACAAGGAATTTTAAATCTAGTAGTCAATTTAAAACTAAGAAAATTAATTATGGGGAAAAGAAATTATTTGAAATTGATTTTAAAATAAGCTAAGGCTACAGGATCCACTCTTAGTATTCAAACTATAATTTTAATACTCTCTCATTTTTAGCCTCACTTTTACCAGTTAATTAATTTATCATTTAATTCTCAACTAATTATGTGTGTGGATAAATATGAAATAAAGTACCTAATGTGCCACAATTAATGTGTCAACATTATGTCAAAATACCATAAAATCTAGTGAGATTTATAAATTAACATGATATAAAAATAGACAGAAAAGAATAAAATAACTTAAAACTCACTTGAGAAGTAATTAATTTTATAATTTGAAACTTTGAGCTTCACCCTTCACCTCAGCTCAGTAAAATTAGCCACTCATATTGGAGGAAAGCAAAACACTCTTTTTATTTGATAAACTTTTGAAATATATTATAAGGAAACTGATACAGAAGAAAACAAGAAAAGAAAAGAAAGAAGCCCTCAGCTGAACTCTCTCTCGGCTTTTGAAAAATCAACTCTACTAGCTTCTGGCTCTCGGCGGCTTGCATTTCCTTACCTTTTATAGGCAAGGAATGCATTATCTTTATTTATTTTTTTATTATTATAGATAGATAGATAGATATATATTTATATATGTACATTGAAATGTGTAATGGTTAAGTGGCCATGATGGCCACTTGACCATTACGAGATACCAAATTGTTTTGGTTTCTGTTCTTTTGTATTTTTGTATTTTGTATTTTTATTTATTTATTTACATCTCCTCAATAACGCTTCCAAATTGCTCCAGTAGTCCTTTTTTATTCCCGCTTTCAATTCCAATTTATTCCTGAAAAATATTTATAAGATAAAAATTAACATATTGCGAATTAATTTAACACAAAAATTTTATTTGGGGAGTATTAAGATAATTTAGAAATAATGAGCTCATTAATCTACACAATAAGTGTGAAACTAATAATTTTATCTTTATTACACGTATACTTTTTAGTGTTAATCAATTAACACCAATAACAGAATTGAAATGACAACAAGATAACATTGACAATGGTTTATTAGGATTGATCTGAAAAAGAAAGAATGATGTGATGACTTAGAGAATGAAGATGCTTTGAGTAACAATTTGTATAGTCCTTTCTCAATAAGTCCCTACAAAATTACTTGCCACTTTAGAAAATCCTTCACGTAACAGATGTTCGCAAAACATTCAATAGATAAGTTATTATCAAAGGTAAGTTTATAAATGCATAATAGATTTTTGGTAATGGAAAGTACAAGTAAAATGTCTTTAAGTGGAATATGTGGGTTTTGTGTTTAACAAATCAGCTTTTAAAACTAAGAAATGCATTATCAATATAAGTTATAGGCAAACCTTGTCTATTTCGAATGATGAGTTGATATGATCTACTAAATTCCTCTGTGACACTCATATTGGCTATGTTGTTGATTAAATGATGAGTTTCTCCACTGTTAATATACCACCCTTCATTAATAGGTCCTTCAAGGTTAGCAAGATAAGTAGCTTCAGATGCAGAAAAATTAAATGTTGTAAAGTATGGCATGGAATTCAAATTAGACAGCTAATAACTAGAATCTTTCATGGCATAAAAGTCATCAGAATATAGTGTAAATCCAGCATATCTAGTATATGGCTCAAAGCTAGCCATATATGCAGATTTAGAACCTCTTCCCCTGCTAAAAGTTCCATAATTGAGGTACATAATTCTCAAGATACTTATACCAACAAGCATTAGGTGTATGACTAGATTTGTGACAAATCTGAAAAATAGGAATAATCTCATCATATCCATCTATACTGGACATTGAGTTTTCACCATGGGTCATATTGAATGAAGGTTTAACATGTGACGAGGGTCTGTAAAATAACATCTGTAGTGAATGTCCTTTGCCAAAACTGTTACCACCAATAGGAAAACCTCTAGGATATGTGTGAAAGAACATTCCTTTTCCAGTATTGTGGTTCTATTTCTATAATGAAGATCTCCCTGATAACCACCAAATATGAAGCCTCATCTTCTACACTTACCCCTGGTTTAAGGATAACTAGAGTGCACCATTCCATAGTTGGCATTAAACATTGATTTGGCATTGTGATTTTGTCCCAATCTAGCCTCATGTGTCAAAAGTAATGCTTATACATCATATATGTCATTTTATTAGCAATAATAATAGAAGCAAGATCTAAATAACTAGATCCCAATCCATTCAAAACTTGCATCAATAAATCTCTCTCTGACAGAGAGTCACCACCACATGCAAGTTTATCAGTAAGTATTTTAACTTTCAAGCAATATTATTTAATAGACATGGATTCTTTTCTAAGCTCATTCATCTCATATCGAAGTTCTATTATCTTATCTTTTGATTGATCTCTAAATTCTTTCTCAATAGATTTTCATACATCATATGAGTTATCACAATTAGGAACAGAGCTCAAAATTGATCATGAGCTCGCTAGTTGATATAAACTGCATTATCAAATTTCTACACTAATCCATCAGCTACTGTTTGATAAATATATTGTTTTGGCACAATTTGATCACTAGATATGAAGTCTTCAGGTTGATATCCTCTTATTGAAGAAAGAACTTTTTTCCTCCAAAGCAAGAAATTAGATTGATCGAGCTTAACTAGAGTGCTGAATGAAATGGAAATCTGTGTTGTTTGATTTGCAAGTATTGAATTTGGATTTGATGTTGTACTACTTGAACTAGCAATGGTTATGACCCTGATACCATGAAAAAAAATAGAGATGGAGTTGTTGGTAACTAAGAAAATATCTAAAAAAAATTCAGAATTCTTATTATTTGAGCTCATAACAAAATGTTAAGATTGCATTCAATTTATACACACTTAGGGGTGGCAAAAATGCCCACCCAGACCGAACCCAGCTCAGACCTGGCTTATGTGGTCCGGGTAAAACCCGGACCGGATGTATGGAAGAAATGGATCGGGGCATAGGTTCGGTCACAGCACCAAGAACCCGGAACCCAGACCGTGCATAGTTTTTATTAAGTAAAAAAAAGGAAAATATAAAATGCGAAAAAATATTTTGCCCAATTGCCCTAATCCTAAATCGTGACTAAAGTAAACACAACACACACACTGAAACCATTGGCTGCTGCCAACCTTCGAACCACGACAGTCGGCTCCTCTCTCCGTCTCTCTAGTAGCATCCACCACCCACCACTGCAGTGTTGACAACGCCTTTAACCCTTTATAAACCTCTTACCTCCTTCGATCAGCTCTTTTCATTTCTCACAGAGCACAGCCGTCACAACCATTATCTCTCCACCATTTGGTCATCTTCTGAACGACAGTCACCACGCGACGGCGTTAGCCATCTTAGCTGGACTCACTCCATTGTTTTGTCACCTTCTCAGCGGCAACTCCTCCAACACAGCCACGAGGTATTATCTTTTTTATGTTTTTTTTAAAAAAAATGATGAAATTTTCATTATTATTATTATTAGTTGTTATATATATGCTTAATGTTTTTCTTGGATGCCATGGTTGTATGATTATTTTTAATTAATGGGAGCTGAATTTAGATTTTAGGTTGCTTTAAGTTAATTTATTGCATAATATTCATAATTATGTAATTTGTTTGATAATTTTTTATTAATAGGAGCTAATTTTAGCATTTAGGTTGCTTTTTAATTAATTTTGTTACATAATATTATAACTATGTAATTTGTATGATTATTTATTATTTTTCTATAACAAACAGTAGTGCGATGTCACAGTCAGACAATATAGAAATCAATTCATCAAATGCTCCAAATTTATTCCGTAATGTTGAAGATAACAATGATAATGAGGATGAAGAATTTCATTGTCAACCGTTAATGATAAGAAGGGAAAGAAAGAGACGAAAAGCGCTCAAAATAAAAAGGGAAAGAAAGTCTCTAAAGCTTGGGATCACTTTACAAAAGTAATTGTTAATGAAGAACAAAAGGCAAAGTGCATGCATTGTAATGCAATTTTAGAAGCCAAATACACATCAAGGACCACAAGTTTGAACAGACACGTGGAATCTAGTTTTTCAAAGAACCAACCGAAAATAGAGGAAGCACTTCAAGGAAGTCTTAAAGTGCTCAAAAGAAAGGATCGGACTTGTGAGATTGGCTATGGCAGTTTTCAATCCAAATGTTTGCAGAGTTTGATTGCAAGGATGGTGGTAATGCATGAGCTTCCACTTATATTTGTGGAATATAAAAGTTTTAGAGAAATGATAGCACATGCCAACCCTGTGGTTAAGCCAATGAGCAGAAACACTTTGAAGAATGGCATTTTGAAGCTATATCATATTGAGAAGGTTAAGACTTTGCATTCATTAGAGAAAAATCATGGTAGAGTGGCTATTACTATGAATTTATGGACAGCAAGTAATCAGAAAAATGGATACATGGTTTTCACAGCACACTTCATTGATAACTCCTAGAAATTTCATAGTCGAATCTTAATGTAATTTATCTAAAACTTTTTATTTGCTTAATTTCTCTTTCAATTTTTTTATTACTTATATTTGACTTCTTTTCAAGTTTAAATTGTTATAATATTTTAAGTTTATGTATTTAATACTATCACTTGAATATCTAATAGGTATATTTATGTCCCGAGCCCCCATACTACTGATGCCCTTTCTAATGAGTTAGTGCAATGTCTGCTGGATTAGAACGTGAATAGATAGTTATCTTCAGTGACATTGGATAATTGTACCATTACTGATGCGATGGTGGAGAAATTGTTGTTAAGGTTCGATCCTGGTACCTTAATTTCTAATGATAATTTTTTTCATGTGAGATGTACTGCTCAAATATTGATTTTGGTTGTACGGGATGGGTTGAAAGTTATAGAAAACAAGGTTGGAAAGATTAGGGAGAGTGTGAGTTACTAGACACAAACAAAAAAAAGATTTGAAACATTTAAGCTAGCTGCTAGGCAGTTGAAAATTAATTGTAAAAAAAATTTGAAGTTAGACTACCCAACTCATTGGAATTCTACTTATACCATGCTTGATGTAGCATTAAAGTATAAAAGTGTTTTTTCTTGGTTACAACAGCGTGAACCTCAATATAAGAGCTTGCCTATTGATAGTGAGTGGGATTTGGCAGCCACAATGGTGGAGCATTTGAGATCATTTTACATGTTAATGGAGATGTTTTCGGGTACAAAATACTCTACTGCTAATTTGTTCTTTCCGTCGATATGTAAAATGAAAATGTCAATTAATGGGTGGCGCACCTCTGATAATCCCGCTATTAGAATTATGGCTGACAAATTTGAAAAATATTGAAATGAAATTCATCTGATGTTAGTTATGGCTGTAGTACTTGACCCGAGATATAAGATGTTGTTGATTGATTTTTATTTCCCAAAGATCTATGGTGATACATCGAATGAGCATATTGAGCATGCACGTAAGCTTTGTCATGATTTAGTGAAAGAATATGAAATGAAGGCAATGGTTTTGAGTGATGGGCAGGATGTTGGATTGGAAAATGTTCCTTCGGAATCTTCTTCGAATCCAAATAAGTATTGGGATGTAGATGAGTTTGAAACATTTCGAAATCGAAATAAGCGTGTTAAGGTGACTAAGTGGGAGTTGGATAGGTGTTTAGATGAGGAATTGTTGGATACTACTCTGAACTTTAATATTTTAGCTTTTTGGAAGATTAACAAGCAAATATCCTATTTTGGGTGAGTTGGCCAAGGATATCTTAGCCATTCTTGTATCCATTGTTGCCTCTAAGTCAGTTTTTAGTACCGGAGGCAGATTTTTGAGTTCGTATCGTTGTAAATTTCATCATGAAACTTTGGAATCCTTGACGTGTGCTCAAAATTGGATTTGAGCTTCTACTTCTCGAGGTATAAAGTTATTTGAATTATGTTATAGTATTAGTTATTTGCTTAAAGTGCTTTTAAATCTGAATATGTTATTTTTGTTATTAAGTGGAGTTCCAGAAGATGAGATTTTGGCTGGGGAGGAGGTAATTTCAGATGATGATAATGGGGCATAATCGTCGAGCTGCTTGACATGAAGTTATTATTTACATATTTTACATTACTGTATTTTAGACTCTTTTATGAATTATTTGTGTTTGATATTTGGGATTTTCATATGTTATGTTGGTTATTGGTATTGGAGTTATGATATGTAATATGTAATATGTAATATATTGGATGCTAGTATGCTACATTTATTTAGATTTATTTGGTGATTATTGGCATGTTGAATTTAAATTTTTAATAGGGGTTGAATGAATTTAGTTTAGAAATTTAATGAATTTAGGTAGTAATTGAAATAATTTTTATTTGTTATTTACTTAAAATTTACAAAGTAGATTGAAATAATTAAGATGTTGTAACAATTTATTACAAGCTTTTTTTCCCTTTTAATTCAATTTATGCTCGCAGAGAAAGCCCATATAAAAAACCCATGCCCGGATAGTGCCGGGCTTAACCCAACCCGCATATGAAAAATTCGGGCAGCTATGTGTATCATGTGGGCTAGTCCCGGGTAACCCCAAACCCGGAGCAGACCCAGACTTTTGCCAACCCTATACACATTGCTTAAGCATTACAATTGTAACTAATTCATAACTAACTAAAATGGTTAACACAAGCTAAGTATGCACACAATGTTTGTAACAGATATCAACAACTTAAAGTGAGCTGGTACTTTGCTTACTATCAACTTACATCATGTACTTGATCCTCTTTCTTAGCTTAAGCTTTTCATTCTTCTTCTCTGTATAATGAGCTTCCTCCCTTCTCTTGTGCCCTTATTTTTATTTTTATTTTCTAATGTGAATACGCTTTTAAGTCATGCGATTTGATAGAACTATATTTTAATATTATTAAACCGCACGACTTTATAATTTATTAAAAAATAACTTTATTAAGACGCATGATTTAATATTATGTGTCTATTAAAAAATGAGAGCATCCTGAATAATTATATATATATATATATATATAATATTAAGAATTTAAATCGAAAAATAAATAAATAATAAAAAAAACAAAAAGCTTAACACACCTGAGTGTCATTCAGTGTGCTTGGAAAAGGTAGACTAAATGTGGCTCAAAATGGGACACGAGGCTTGTTTTAGAGGGACCAACGGAGTGTGGTTGAAAGACATGACTGCATCGGCACGTAATAAGCAACAGAGAGGGACCATTTGCCCCCCTTCAAATGAGCTGCTGTTGTCCCTCAAAATTAAGTTTTTGTGTTGTCGTCCTTAAAACATAGCAAATACTTCCAATTTCCTTATGATAAACATGACACGTCATGCCTATAATTATCAGTTTTCCAACTCACTCACTTATTCTTCAGTTTGTAAAGAAAATATACATCATTATTACGACTTCTAGCAAAGGATATTATTAAGCCAAAACGTTTCTTTTACTCATCCCAACTGTTGTTAAGATACTACTCAGAAGGTATTTTTCCTTTAAATGTTGATAATTAAAGAGCAGGAAAAAAAAGTACTTTGTCCGGGGATTTTGCCCAAAATTATCCCAGGAAAGCCAAATAAAAAACATCTCAATTTTATATGAATAATGTTATACTTATTCAGTCGGGTTATTTAGTTTGTATCAACTAATGTATTAACAATAAAATTTCATCATTTGAATTAAAAATGATAAGGATTAATAATTGATTTTGTATGTCCAGGATGATTTCAGCAAATTTCTTCGAGCAAAGTAACACTGCCGGACAAAGAAAAGACCATCTAGCCAGACATTAAAAAGAAAAGAAACCATTTGTTTATTTGAAATCTCAATTGTCACTTCAATGAACAAATTGGTCAAGAACCTGAGTCGAAGCTTAAATAAATTCAATATTTCGGAAAATGTCAATTTCATTGGATTAGTTAAGAGTACAGGAAGACGCATGTCAGCCCAGTACTACTAGAAACTTTTCAATGATTAATAAGGCGGCTCTGGAAGTTTTCCCTGCCTTAAAAATATCTAATGCAAGTATAGAAGAGTGTTCAGTATATGTAATTGAATTAAAATATCTACCATAATTTTAGAAAACGATATCAAACTAGGCCCGAGTTTTGGTCTTTCTCTCACACTCTCAGTCTCTCTCTCTCTCTCTCAAATTTTAGAATAAAAACATTTGTTCCTGAACATGTAATGGAAGAGTATAATTAGCAAGTTAGCAGGTTATCATGTTTAATTGTCCATCAAAGTGCTACTAATACTACACCATACAAGAAACAAATACAAAGCCTGCAAAATATCAATATAATCCGAGAGAGGGAAAATTTGTGGTGTAACTGTGGTATTGTGCTACAATTACATCCAGTTGTTAGATGCCAATAGACCCCACCAATCCAAGTACATCCAACAATTGAATGCAACTATTATACAGTACTACAGTTGCACCGTATCATGATCCTCCAAGAGAATAGTACTAGCATGATTGTGATTCTAGTCTTTCATTGTTTTTTTATTTCGTTTTTCCAATTTGTTATTTCCCTGCGCATACCCATTTGTGATATTTCTTTAATCCACACCGAACATTTTCCTCACCTCTGAACAAATCCGAGTACTTTCTTCTCATCTTTAAGAGACTTGGAAACAGACTTTCTCTGCGTGCATCTTTTTGCCCATGCAATAATTTTGGGGCACTCAGTCTCTTAACCTGAATTTACCCAATGTTTAATATGAGTGAAACCAACAGTAGAGAGGAATCAAAGACACATCCACGAACCCAAAATTTTCGCCTTCAAAATGAAGTTTGTCTCCAAGCTCTTCTTCCAATGTTTTCAAAATTGCAATGAATTCCTTTGTCATTTCCTCCTGTCTTTCTAATTTTACTGCCCACATCTCCCTCCCATCAGTATGAATCTGCAATTTTTGCATCTGAAATTACTTCTTGTAGCTTTTTTCGCTTCACTAATGGCATTTAAGCACTCTCATTGTGCAAATGGTAAACACATACGCTTTTTCTTTTATGGGAGAATCATGACATTTTTCTCTGTGAGTTTTTAGATTTTACCACTTATAGTTTTCAAAATACTTGTGTTATTCCTCTATTGTTAAACCTTTTACGAGTAAGATTCGTCTTTGCTAGTATATTAAGCAGCTTTCTTTTTGGTTAAAATTGATTTGACGTCATTTGAGTAATTACGTACTATGAAAACTCGTAAGAAAATAAGTTGTAATTAAAACCCAGAAGTTTTAGAGGGCAAAGTGCAAGTATTCATATGCTTTTTGAGCTTTTGTGAATTAGAATCTTTCTTAATTAAAGTCGAAAAATTCGTTATTATTACCGACTATTTCAAATATTGTGGTTTGCATATGGATGCAGTTTTCTTAAGCATTGACTGTGGATCTTCTGAATCTTACACGGATGAAATTGGAATAGAATGGACCGGAGATGATGCTTACATTCAAAATGGCGACAGCAAAACGGTGGCGTATGCAAGTTTGGTACCGTATCCAATGAGTACAATGAGAGTCTTCTCAACAAGAAAGAAGAATTGCTACTCCATCAAAGTTGATGAAGACGGTGGAAGAGTTCTTGTGCGGGCAAGCTTCTACTACGGAAATTATGACCGCAAAAACTCTCCTCCAGTGTTTGATCTGCAATTCGATTGCAATTTTTGGACGACTGTTAACACTTCACTAAGAAGTTATGATATTCTTTCTTATGAAGCCATATATGTGGTGAAGAGAAATTTTACAAGCATTTGTGTTGCCCAAACGAAGCCTGGCCAGCTGCCGTTTATATCAGCAATCGAGGTCAGGAGCTTGGGGATTAACATGTACAGCCAAGTCCCTTCAAATCTTGCTTTGCATTTTATCCAGAGGGCTGCTTTGGGTGCAAATCAAACCATTATTAGGTACGCACGTATGTTGATGTTGGTCGAGGGTTAATATAGGATGAGTCTAAGAACGATGTTATACTTCTGTCCCACCCAAATTTTGACACAAAAATAAGTAAGTGCTTGTTTATTGACTGTTTGGGAAATTTTTTAAGCTAAATTATTAAAAATACTCATTCCGACAACAAAAATACCCTTTTTTTCCCCTAAAAGATAAAAGTGATCTTCTCCCTATACTCTTTCTTCATTATCTAAGTAACAAATTTCATTTTTGTTGCAAATCACGTGGGCATACATACTAGGTATCCTGACGATGCTTATGATCGAACTTGGAATGGAGCATATGGATTCGGATTAAGTGAAGTGGCAAGCCAGGCATTAAGCATTAATATTACAACAAACAACAGTCCTCCAACGGCCGTGCTGAAGAATGCAGTTGTCTCCGCAAGCACTTCTCACATAATAATTTTCTTTACAGATCTTCCAGCAAAACCAACTCCTGTCTACATTGCCACCTACTTCTCAGAAGTGCTTCTGCTAAACCCTACTCAGAAGAGATCATTTCAGCTTTGCATTGACGACAAGCCTATTTCAGACCCCATTATCCCACCTTTTGCAAGTGCTTCTGAAGCCTACGTTACAAACAGAATCGCTTCTGCCAGCAATTCTTTCACTTTGCAGGCTACCTCTGCTTCCACACTTCCACCTCTGGTCAATGCCATGGAAATTTATACCGTCAGCAATCCATTAACCAATGGAACTAACGTCAAAGATGGTGAGCTTCATTTGGCATCAACATGCATTCTTAGAGCTTAAATGAAGATTGGGTAATTTTCCCTTTAATTAATCCCTTGGATTTGGATCGGTAAGCCCAAAAGGTCTCTATCGTTACACTAGACTATAGAAATTAAGTAACTGACTCAAACCTTAGGGATTGAAAGGGTGTTTGTTTTTTATGGTGTTAAGATAATTAATTCATTTGGATTTTGTGCCTGGTGATTCAATGGAAGGGTTAGCTGTTCTGCAAAGTGGATTGAAGGTGCTACTGGAATGGAGTGGTGACCCTTGTCTTCCATCTCCATATACATGGGACTGGGTTCAATGTAGCTCTGATCTCATCCCCAGGATAACAACCCTGTAAGTGGTTTATACAAATTAATTCTTCCTAATAATTTCACCATCGATCTATATTAATTTCTAGGTATTCATTCATGTCAATTTGCATTTCCTTTTCAACACAAAAACGAAATGACAGAAACCTCAGTGGCTATAGCCTGCCTGGTTCTCTTTGGGATTTCAGCTCCATGGATTCCCTTCAAACAATGTGAGTATATTAATTGCCCTTATCGTCTCAAATTAATCTTCAATGTGATCAAGTTTTAACTAGTATAGTTATAACTACGCTCATCAAATAAAATCATATAACTTGTACACTTATCTCATACACTCATAATCTAATCTTAGGTGGCAATTTATTTTAATGTGTTTGATCTTAATGCAGTGATCTGAGTGACAACAGCTTCAGTGGAAACATTCCAGAATTTCTTGGGACTTTGCCGAATCTAACATTGCTGTAAGCTTTTTCCCTGGACATGGCACCCACCAACACGAACACATACAAAGACGCTAGGGTTTCTTAAGAATTTAATTAAGTGACAGTTATTCCCTCTTCTCCTTGCAGGAATTTGGCAGGTAATAGATTCAATGGAACTATACCAACCAAACTGTCAAGCAATAAGCAGTTGAAATTAGTGTAAGTTTGCACCGACCTTCGGTCCCATCCAATTAATTGTAAACCTTATTTAATCTTAAAATAAATTTACCAACACCAATACACCTTATATTTTTCCTTTTCCAATTTACTAAAATCCAGATTCCTAATGTGAATAAGATTTAATCACAGAAATTTTTATACAATTTCAAATAATAATAACCAGTTTATAAAAAGAGTACTAAAAATGAGAAATTTTAAAATACCTCTGAGATATCATGTTAATCATTTAACAAGTAAATAATTTTATAATACATGTACATTTATTTTAAAAAAAACAACATGCTAGTGATAGTTATATAAAATTTAATATATGTTTACACATTAATTATTATATTAGATTTGATATGATATATTTTAAGTTGAGGTCATTGAAACTTCCAATTTATAATAATATATTTATGCATTCAATCAATGTTTTATACATATAACAGGGTCACAGGCAATTGTCTCAATGGAATGTCGTGTCCACATCAAAGTCCACCACCACTACCTAAGGAGGCTCCATCACCATCATCACCAACAGACACAGAGAATAAAACACCACCAACCACTCCATTCCCATTTCAAAATGAGGCGCAGCCAACACCCTCATCGACTCGGACTGAAACTGAAGCTGAAGCTGAAGCCCCTCCAGTGGTATTTCAGAGACCAAGTTTTACTGGCAACAGTGACAGCATGATCACTAACAAGCTGGCAATGATTCTCGGAGCCATAATTCAATTTTCCTTAGTACTTGCCGTGCTATCCAAGAAACTTTAATCATTTTGAGTCGTATTCTTGTAATCAAAACAATGTCTTAGCAGCCGGCTTTGTGTTTACTTAATTTCCGGACCCGACTTGTGTCAAGTGTGTCAACAGCTTGAAACATCGGGATTGGATCGATAATGGAGTGCATGAATTTGAATTCTTTGTATTAATTACTCGTGATTTAAATATTAAATGCTGATGACTAAAGAGTAAATGAAGGGATGTTTCTATATTCAATGCCCCTGAACGGCTAAAAACATCCTCTGTATGCAACTCTTTGTAGAAATTAGAGCCACATTCGAGTTCTAATAATTAAGATTGATGCAGTTGACCATTGATTTTAACCCTACAGGATTTTTCAACTGAAAAGAACAGATGTAGCTACGTATTAAGCATACATGATACATAAAAAACTGAAGGAGCTTTAGTACACAAACTAGAAAAGAGAATGGAGTACCTTAAACATATTTAGGCATTTTCTCTATCTCCTCTACTTTTATCCAAATAATAAGTTGCCAAAATAATAATTCTCATGACCTTTTTATTGAATAATATCAATTTTAAATAATAAAACTTACTTAATATTACAAGCTTAAAAGTTAGTAAATATTAAGCATGTTCTTCATCATGATCCATGAATCCGGAAAATAAAGAACCAAATAATAACCTAATTTTGACTTATTAAAACTAACTACAACTACAATATAAAATAAATAATTAAAAACAAATACAATATAGGAAGATTGTATCGGAAGACTTGCAAACACAAGCATAACTCAAAATAACTTCCTTTTTTTTAATTTTTTTATAAATGTATAAGTAAACAGTTTGTCGTATAGGTCATATATCTTTACTTCAGCTTGTTCCAGAGATCAAAGTTGGGATTGAGAGGCCAGGGTTGATGAAAACTTATGCCTTCTCTCTGCCTTTTTTGCCTTTTGGGGATAGGCTAACTTGCACTAATAACTTGGTTGTGTGCTGCAGATCCTTAGAAAAAAACAAAAACACAATTAAAACAACTTGGTCGTTTATAAAATATTTGTTCGAATAATCCAAATCAGGTGTAAAATACAAACTATAGGAATGTAATGGCCTATTGATCAAATCTGTAGTTATGTAAAAAGCACCTACCCTTTGTTTAATAATCTTTTGGGAATATTATCAAATTCCAACTTAACTCTTCCTAACATTTTATTGCAGCACCAAAAAAATTTGACAATTATTCTTCTCAATCAAACTTTTATTTATTTTTAAATATTTCATTACTTTTAACGTTTTAGTGGCAAAATAATTTTAAAAAAAAAGTTAAGAGAGAAAAGGTCACAATTTCTTACCTGTAAAATAATATGTCAAGAAATCTTAAGTGAAAATTTAAAAATCCTTTTTTTCTTAATTAAATCTGGCCAAGTCTATAAAATTGATCTTATCTTTGTCAAATAATTTATTTGGTTCACCATTCTTATTTGAATTCTTAGAAGAGATTGAAAAAAATTAGTGCTTAAAAAAAAGGAAAAAGAATAGAAAAAAGAGAGAGAGTTTGTGGTGGCCACCTTTTCGCTAGATGTCATCAGTGCGTAGTTTTACATTAATCTATTATAACTAATCATGAGGACGACACGATTCCCGCCGATGATTATTTTTCAATAAATAATTAATTAATTAAATGGTCTCCAGTTGACTTCTTGAATCTAGCCAATTTATTTCTTCATTCTCTTCAGTGAATTATACAGCTTAAATAATTATCATATTCTAATGATTGGCGAACATAACCTTAAAGCAATTTCAAAATTCAATCCTTGGAAGTTGGAACTCAGCTAGAGTCAAAAGTCAACTAAACAGGACACGAATAACAGGATACTTCTTGTAGCAACTGGAGAAATATTAACCGGACAGGAACAATCCTTTGAATAATTAATATTTTAAAATTCTATTTACAATAATAGATAATAAACAATAAAACCATGAACAAAGTCAATGAGCAAGCCATATAAATGAAACACTGATTAATTAAACCCTTGCATCTCCAACTTCTTAGCTTAAAATTAAATGGCCACGCATCTTAGGTTACTTCTTGTAGCATTTCTTGCTTCAATATTAGCATTCAAGCACTCTCATTATGCTAACGGTAAACATACAAGTAGTACTATTTTTCTTTCAGGGAAGAATGGCATTTTTCTCCATAATTTTTGGGTTTTATCACTTGTTCCCTACTATAGGTTTAAAAATTCTATGTTAGTCCTCTATTGTAAAAATTTTTAGAGAAAAATTCATCCCCGCCATTAGACAACTTTCCTACGAGTAAATAGGTATTATGAAAAGTAAAGGAATGTGAGTGGTAAAATCTAAAAAATTGGAAAAAGACATTCTCACAACGAATTGCACAAAGGATTGCACAAAACGGTAAGTTTTGAAAAAATAAAATTACAAAAATTAGATAAATCTTAAAAATTAATCAGATACATCCCTATTCTAATGGAAACCTCATTAATAGAATTAAAAGAAATACTTTTAAACCTTAAGGAGGAAATAAAAGAAATAAAATTAGAAGTAGGAAAAATAAAAATAGAACTAGCTACAATACAAAAAGGTCAGAAGAAACATAAAAAATTAGAGAGATTTGAAATAATAAAGACAGGATTCTTATGAACAAGTTCAAATAAGCCTATAGGTAAACCACAACCAGGAAGTTACGATGACTGGTTTATGAAAACTCAATACCCTAAAATATTAAAAGAAGCAGAAGATCTAACAGCTGAAATAAAGAAAAAAGAAAAAGGAAAAGAAAAAATGGAAATAAAAGAAAAAGTATCAAGTGAATCAAACTCAGAATAATGGAAGATTTAGAAAATTTAACTGAAAAATTTAGTGATATAAATGTAAGTGATTTAGAAACATTTGAAAAAGAATACCACATAAAAATGAATACATCTGGAGGACCAGAAATGAAACCTAATGTGGCAGAACCTAGCCATAGGTATATGGATAAAAGAAAAAAGAAAGACAGACCTTTTTATGAATATATGCCTCAAACAAAAAATAAACCTTGGAAAAAAGAATATCAACCTAATCAAGATACATTAGTTCCTATAAATAATGCTGGAACATTATTGGACTTAGACTGTAAAATAAACCCCCGAAAAACATTAGCTGAATGGGGAATACAAATGAAATTGTTTTTTACATATAATGGATCAAATGATGATTGGAATGTAGAAACAGAAGAAGAAAAATTGAATATATTTACTGAAATCCTTATATCCAGTATGATAGGACATGTATATAATTGGTGGAGAGGATTAAGTGACGATACCATAAGACTTATAACAGATTCCATAAAAATAGCTTTTAGAAGAAGTAAAGCATTAGGAATTGAAAGATTAATAGAATATATAGCAAATGAATTTTTAGGAGAAGATTGGTTAAAAAATTCAGCAACAGAAGCAAATAAAGAAAAATTAAATGCTAGACTAAAATTAATGAATTTAACAATTTGCAATATGTGCTATGTGAAAGAATATACATCTGAATTTACTAGATATTATTATGAACAATATGTAAGTTTAGAAGACCAAGAAGTATATAAGACTTTATACTACTCTAAATTACCATATCCGTGGAATAGTTATTTTATTAATGAATACGAAAGATACAATATAAGAGATAGACTTCCAGATACTTTAGGATCTAGAATAAGATTTTTAAATACAAGACTAAGTGAAATATGTATGCAAAGAAATTTAATAAAGAAGAGTAGAAACATAACAAAAATATGCTGTGAGAAGACAGAAATGCCAACCCAATGGGGTTGTTATGTACCACATAAAAGAAAAAGAAAATGGCATAAAAAAGAAAGAAGATATAAGAAATATAACAATTTTAAAAAGAAATATAAAAAAGCTGGAAGAAAATATTATAGAAGAAGATACCAAAATAAAAATCGAAACCAAAAGAAACAATTAGATAAATCAAAATGTAAATGTTGGAATTGCGGAGAAATAGGACATATAAGTACAGATTGTACAAAAAAGAAAGTTAGAATTCTACAAAAAGAATTTGAAGATATAGAAACTGATTTAGAACAAATAAGTAATATATCAGATTATGAAGGAGAAGAAATATACATAATGGATCAAAGTAATAGCGAAGATGAGTCAGAATAATATTATAATAGAAAAAGAAGAAGAGATAGAAGAAATTGAGGAAATAGAAAGAGAAGAAAATAAAAGTGGATATAGCTTAGTTGCTACATTTAATAAAGAAAAATATAATAAACTTCTAAAATTAAATATCGAAAAGCCTGAATATGGAGTATTACAAAAATTAAGAGATTTGTTTAAAAGAAAAAGAATAATCCTACATGAATATTATGAACAAGAAAAAGCAGTGACTATAACACAAGCTGAAGGAAATATTAGATTTAGTTTAATAAATAAAAGAACCATAGATTTAGCATTAAGAAAAATAAAAAATGAGTCCACAAGAGAAAAAATACAATATGTATATTTAGCTGAAATACAGATTTTAGTAAAATCTCTATTTAAAGAAGGAGTAGATAGCCCGATAGTAATGTCAATACATGATCAAAGATTCCATGATCCTAGTATAGGACACCTAGGTACAATAGAAGGAAATTTATGCTATACGAAATTATTATTTACCTGTCACCCTAGATACTGTGTGCATATAAAAGATAAAAACATAGATGAAACATTAAGCTTACATTTTAAGTTATTAAAAAAGAATTTAATGAAAGAAGGAAATAGACTAATGACTATACATTATTCAGCATTATATAGCTTTTGCAACTCAAATTATGGAGAAATTTATGGAAATAAACCTTATATAGAAATTAATAAGGAATGTGAAGATATAAGTACACTTATATAACCTATTATACAGGATTATAAAATCCCGTTAACATATGACCTGGATATAAACGACAATAAACAATTTATAAATGATAATAATGAAAATTCTATTATCCCTATAAGCTTTGCAGGAAAGACTCTATTAAGAGGAAGTTCATCTAGAAGAATAAGCACAGATAGACAGCTAGTAAATATAACTAGACCAAAAACCACTAGTAATGTAGTTAAAATATTGGGACAATACTTTAATGGTATAGAATACACAACAAACATACCTATACTAATTGATACTGGAACAAGTCATAATTATATGAATTATACAAAAAATAAAGGACTTTTAGTAAAAGAAAAGGAAATCCCATATGAATATACCGACTTTAATGGAAATAAACATATCTATAGACAAGAGGTAAAAGTACCTTTAATCATAGAAGGAATAAGAGTAATTGTATACTGTTATATAGACTCTTTTATGACTACCGATCCAGAAAAACATATAGTACTAGGAAATAGTTTCCTTAATAGTTTGGAATATTATAAAATTGAGAAAAATCGGATAACATTACAAATAGAAGGACAAAAAATAATATGTGAAACATGTTAAGACAAGCCTATGTCAAATATCCTATGTCAGTTTACATACAAATAAATATCCCAGAAAAATATATAGATACTTGTGCTTTAATAGACACAGGAAGTGAAATTACAATAATGAAATCCTTTATATCTAATCAATGGAACCCCAATGGAAGCTTAAAAATTATTGGTATCACAGGAGATAAACAACAAGTAAATTTATCTTTACAGAATTATGACATCCTTTTAGGAAGTAAACTTATACGTATCCATCAAGTATTTCAATATAACCAAATGGATTGTGATATCCTTTTAGGAAATGATTTTATCCAACAATTTTAATATTACCAACAAACTATATATCTGATCACCCTTAAAACCCCTTGTAATTATATATTACGCATTCCACGTGAATTTAAGCCATACAGAGTTCAGCCATCCCAGCGTGGTGATACTCTTATATATGAAAAAAGATATTTAATATCACAAGGACAGAGTTACAATATACAGATAGAAACTATAAAATCACAACTTGAACAAGTATATAAAGAAAACCCTCTAGCATTATGGAAACCAGAACATCCCAGAGCAAAGATAGAATTAATAGAAAATAGAATAATAAGACTAAAACCTATGTTGTATACAGAAGAAGATAGGGAAGAATTTAAGATACAACTAAAAGAATTATTAAATCTTAAATTGATAAGACATAGTAATAGTCCACATAATAGCCCAGCCTTTATGGTTAGGAAGAGAGCAGAACAGGTTAGAGGAAAAGCTAGAATGGTAATAAATTATAAAGAATTAAATAAATATACAAAATTTGATGGTTATTTCTTACCAAATAAAGAAGTCTTAATAAATATTGTCAAAAATAAATCTTATTATTCAAAATTTGATTGTAAATCAGGATTTTGGCAGATAAAAATGGAAGAAAAAAGTATACCTTATACAGCCTTTAGTACTCCACAAGGACATTATGAATGGTTAGTAATGCCTTTTGCATTAAAAAATGCTCCACAAATATTTCAGAGCAGAATGGATAAAATATTCAAAGACTATAAATATATTATTGTCTATGTAGATGATATATTAATAGCATCAGAAACACTAGAAGACCATAGAAAGCATTTAAAAAAATTTGTTGACATATGTATAAAATAAGGAATAGTTTTATCAGAAAGAAAAGCAGTAATAGAACTTTACCAAATGAACCTCAGTATAGAAGATTACATAGATGGCAGGCTTATTTATCATATTACAATTTTAAAATAGTCCACATAAAGGGGACTAACAATTTTCTTGCAGATTTTTTGAGCAGGAACATAGAATTCGGGGATGAATCCTGAATTAAATAAAATCATCAGCACAATAAAAGCTGAAATAACCTGGCTCAAAACAGAAACATCTGACATAGTTGATGCAACAAATTTTCTGAAGGAAGCCTCTGAGGCCCTTGAGAAGGGAATACATTTGTTAGAGTCGTACATAGAAGACCTAACAAAAGGGCTTACAATAAACACCAGCCCAATAAACACTGATATCGGAAGCAATAGTGGACCCATCAGAGAAAATAAACCAATCTCTTATCCTATTCCTAGCCAAATCATAACCATAGAAGTTGAACCCAATAAAACAGAGTCTCCAAAAAAGTACATCCAAATAAACACCTCCCAAATAGAGAAAGAGGAAGAATCGCCTCTGAACCCAAAAGAAGAAGACTATAAACAGTTTTCTACATGGATTTATTCCACGTGTTCCCACCAAAATACAATCTTCAAAGCACCAGGAAAAAATATGTATCCTAGAATGATTGCTACAAGAGGAGCAGACCCACTCCTCATAGGTAAAATAGCAAAATATGGATTTCTTGACTTGATATATCCCGATATAGATCTTAGAGAAATAGCCAGTTTTGACGAACTATTAGTCAAAGAAATTTCAAAATTTGCCCAAAAAAGACCCATATATCTTAAATTTTATACTATAAGTCCAGAATACCATCAGCATATAGAATACCAGGCCTTCTACATGATCTCAGTTGGTCATATTACAAAGAATTTCAAAGTTGAAGTTGGAACAGAATATACAAAGGTACCACAAATAAATCAGTCATGGATAAGGACCAGAAGAGCCAGAGGAATTAAAGCCATATGGAGCATAGCAAAGGACCTATACAAGAGAAACTTCAGGACCATTATAAAATTTGAAAATTATGTCTTAGTCACATCAGAAGATAGCCATTCTCCATCAGCCATACTATTAGACTTCATCAATGAAATAAGCACGATGAGATTCCCTAGCAGCTGTGAAACTATGCAACTAGCCCGACAGCTCATGGAAGATGAAGATAAGATAAGACAAGTTCGTGGCGGACAAAAGTAAAAGAAGATTCCCACATGATAAACTACTCGTGGCCTACAAAGAAGATAAAAAGATGCTCGTAGCAGACAGCATAAAGCAAATGGCAGACAACGCATGCAAGAAAAGACAAAAGAAGAAAAGAAAGTTAGTCATGAGAGATAGAATGGAATAATGTAATTTTGTTTTTATTACTTAAGCCCAATAATACAAGGGCAATGATGTAAAAATACGACTGAAATATAAATAAAGAAAGCAAAGAGGAAAACCTCAGAGCTTAACATTTTTCCATAATTTTCAGAGTTCATCATCGAGATTCAGATCTTCAACTATTCTCATCTCTAAGAAATAGAAAAAACCATAACACAGCATTCACATCCAGAAACCAATACGATATCTATCAACAATAAATACTAAAAACATGAAGAGCTAAACTTCTTTTTAGCTCCGAATCCCAGACAAAGTCATCAATTAAAATAAAAAACAAAGATCCATACAGAAAGAGAACAGAAACCTAGATTATTGGAGATCTAAAGCATAACGATCGGAGTCCATACAGTAAGGCCAATCAAGTCCACTCATCCCGTTTAGGCAAGGAGGCCGTTGAGGGAATCAGGACGTTCACGGCTGCAGGTCACTGGAAAAAGATCGGAAGGCAAAGGATCAAAAATAAGTTAGGTAATAATTCTTTACTCTTATCTGTTGGTGGAGATTGTTGTTGATAATGATTGATGAAGGAGTTTGTGGAAGGAGAGCTAATTTTTGGAAGTGTTAAATCATGAATCATTATATTGTATTAGGAAATTCTAAAGAACATATGATAAATTCAACAACCATAATAACTTATAACGATTTTATGATGATAATAGATTTTAATTTAGGATCTTTTAAACAAAGCTCTTACTTGTTCAGTAAACAAGAATTAGTAAGCACAGAAGAATTACAAGCCGTATGTACACTCAAACTTCCCCGAGAAATCAAACATAAAATCATAAAACACATAGAAATTGAAAACATGAAACATCACATAATTATGTTAACTGTCGAAGAAGGAATTGATATAGCCTTTGTTAACATGAATATGTTAATAATATTGATTTTGATAATAACAAACTTTAAATGATTTTTGATAAAAATAATGGAGTTATTTCTTAACAAATGAAAGTCATAAAAACTGCTCCATTCATGCTTATAAAAGATGCTTTTAAATTGGAAAAAGATTCTTTGCAAAAATCTGGTTTAAAATGAGTTTCTGTCAATAAACGGTGAACCGTTTATTTATAAACGGTTAACCGATTACGACCAGAGAGCAAAGGTTTGCCTAGGCTCTAATAGTTAGTGAAGAACGGAAAATGGCAAGGTCACTGGAAACTAACGGTGAACCGTTTATTACAAACGGTTAGCCGATTAAGACCAGAGAGCAAAAGTCTGCTAAGCTCTAACCGTTAGTGAAGAACGGAAAATGGCAAGGTCACTGGAAACTAACGGTGAACCGTTTATTACAAACGGTTAGCCGATTAAGACCAGAGAGCAAAAGTCTGCTAAGCTCTAACAGTTAGTAAAGAACGAAAAATAGTTATTGGACACTAACGGTGAACCGTTTATTAATAAACGGTTAACCGATAACATCCAGAGAGTCATCTCATGCAAAGCTTTAACCGTTTACTTGAAACGGATAACCGGTATTCATTTTGCAGGTCTCTGGACGTTAACGGCGAAAGGGTAATTTTAACGGCAAACCGTTTATTTGAAAAATGGCCCAACGGTAACATTGACTAGCGCAAACGGTTAACCGTTAACCAATAAACGGTGAACCGTTTTCTGCCCGACAGTGCATAACGGCTAGTTTTTCAGCTCTACTTATAAATAAGCTCATTCAAATTCAAAGAAGACTGATCACAACACAACCATTGAGCTAATACTCGAGTTTGCAATCTTCACAAGAGCTAGAAACATAGTTTCACTTCATCTATTAACACTTTGAGCTTTGATTTGTAATCTTAAATATAGTGTGAGAGAAAAACAATTGTAATCTTTCATTTTGGGGGATTGTGAGTGTTGGGATACACTTGGGTAAAGAGATTGGGGATAATCTCTTGTTGTAAAGGTTATTGACACCTTGGAAGTCAAGTGTAAGCAATTGAAGCCTTGGAGGCTTGCTTAGTGAAAACCTCAAGCCCGGAAAGCTTGGAGGCGTGGACGTAGGCGAGGTTGGCCGAACCACGTAAACATTGTTGTGTTTGATTCTCTCTTTCCCTATCCTTTATCACATTTATTTATTATTGCTTTAATTTCGTTTTCGAATTTGCATGATAATTTATTTTTGGTCTATTATTTTATAAAAACCCAATTCACCCCCCTCTTGGGTTGCCCAGTTAGTATTTCAGCCTTGGCTTATATAGAACAAAGAAATAGAGAAGCAGAACCATCATACATATACGAGATTAATTCGGATAACGAAGATATTGAGATATAATCTGAAAAATAAAGAAAGTATATAGGCTGGAAACCACTGTGTGCGGGCTACTGGTCCAAAGGAAAATAGAAATAAGGTATTGAATAAAATGGACTTTTTTAAATTTTACATTTGTATGATTAATAACATAGCAATAATAGTTGGAATTCATACACTATTTTCTGACAATATAATGCCTAAATTTGTAATAGAAACAGAAGCAAACTATTATGAATTTTATCACACCGAAACATATAGTTCACTCCCTGATTATATAGAAAATTTAGAAGGAGAATTAGAACCAATTATAGCAATGTACATAAAAAACCCAGATGGGTCTTATAGTAGATACACCCATTAAGAATAAGAAAACATAATTTTGTTATTATTTCTAATTTTGTTATTATCTGTTTTTTTTATTTGTTCTTATTTATTTTTTCTGTTTATCTATCTGCATGGAGCACCAAATGGTATCAGAGCCATAGATCAAATCATAATAAGATAATAAAAATGGACCCTATAGAAGCTATAGTAAATAGCCTTTATTCCTTAAGAATATATGATAAGGAAGAAGTAAAAAATTTAATAAAATCTATTAAAGTTGAAAAGAATAATATACGAAATATAGAACTTGAAGTAGCTCAAGATATATTAGAAAGATCAATAGATACTACATGTGTAGAAACTTTAATACAAAAGAGAATGAAGTTTATAGATGAGTTTATAAAATTTTTAATATACTGGTATAAAACAGAAACCTTATGAATCAACACGCATTCAATACAATACATTCATTAGCAGAAAGTATAGACCGTATGAACCTTGGATGAGAAAACATAATAAATGTTTATATAAATTTATTAAATCAAAAAATAGATATATTAGAACAAGAAAGAATGGGATTAATAAATTTAGGATCGGAAATTTATTCCGAATTTATGGATTTATATGAATTTGATAATCATATAATAATGTTTAGAGAAATAAAGAAAACATTAGAGAAATTTAAAAACAGATGTAGAAGAGATGGAAGGAGAAATAATCCAATTAATCAAAATTCATAAAACCCAAACATAATACAAAACTTTGAAATAATTTGCAAAGAGGTCCTTATTGTACAAACCTTTGTACACTCTTTTGTGAGCATATCATTGTTGTAAAAAATTAGGAGGATAAAGTGTAAATCTTCCTTTGAATTTTAAGACTTTGTAAATTAGAATCTTTCTTAAAGTCGAAAATTCGTTATTATTACCCACTATTTCAAATATTGTGGTTTGCATGCATGCAGTATTCTTGAGCATTGATTGTGGATCTTCTGAATCATACCCGGATGGAAATGGAATAGAATAGACGGGAGACGATGCTTACATTCAAAATGGCGACAGCAAAACGGTCCCGGATAAAAGTTTGGTACCGTATCCAATGAGCACAATGAGAGTCTTCTCAACAAGAAAGAAGAATTGCTACTCCATCAAAGTTGATGAAGACGGTGGAAGAGTTCTTTTACGGGCAAGCTTCTACTACGGAAATTACGACGGCAAAGACTCTTCTCCTGTTTTTGATCTTCTATTTGATGGGAATTTTTGGACGACTGTAAACACTTCTTTTAGCAGTTATGATGTTCTTTCTTATGAAACCATATATGTGGTGAAGAGAAATTTTACAAGTATTTGTGTTGCTCAAACGAAGCCAGGCCAGTTGCCGTTTATATCAGCAATTGAGGTCAGAAGCCTGGGGGTTAACATATACAGCCAAATCCCTTCAAGTCTTGCTTTGCATTTGATCCAGAGGGCTGCTTTCGGTGGTAATCAAACCATTATTAGGTACATGAGTTGATTTTGTTGGCAAAGGGTTAAATAATTTATTCATTGTTTGAGTAACTTGTTATTTAGCCCTAAGGTTTGGGTCAATTACAATTGGGAGAGTGATACTTTTTGTCTGTAGAAGAATTTTGAATAAATGATCGTTTAGTTTTTATATTTTAAAAAAATACTTCGAGCAACCCCTGTTATTAAATATGTTATTCTTCTATTTTAACTTTTTCTTTGTTTTTATTTTAATACTCTTGTAAAAATATTCTTGAAAATATTAATGAAAAGAAAAAATGATAATTTATCAAAATAACATTAAAAGTAATCAAACTAACATTAAAAGTAATATAAAAATTTACACAAATTTTTATATTATTATTATTATTTTTATTATTATTATTATTATTATTATTATTATTTTACTTTTAGTATTAATTTGGTTAAATTAATTTTTTATAAAATGATTATTAGTAAAATTGTTGTAAGGATATTAAACATTACTTTAAGTTGACTAATTAATAAGTAATTATTAGTAAGATTATTGTATATTATACAAAAAAAAAACTAATTTTTTTCTCGTTGACATTTATTGGTTAATCTACTAATTAACTTTTCTTTTATAGATAAATTAATTAATGTAAAAGTATTGTTGGAAAGGCATAATTGTAAAAGGAAAAGAAAAAGTAAAGTTAAGAATGTAATATTTTAAAATTTTAAGGATATTTTAAAGTATTTTTTAAAATATAAAAATTAAATAAATATTTTAATAAATGTAAAGGCTAAATAAGCATTCACTTACAGAACAACCCAATCTAAGTTTACTCTTCGTCATTGGATGGTAACGAATCTCGTTTTTGTTTGGCTTGCTGCAAATCATGTGGATGTAGGTACCCTTACGACGTTTACGATCGAGCTTGTGAAATACAAGTAACGCAACCCAAGAGAGGGGTGAATTGGGTTTTTAAGAATTATGCAATACAATTCGATTAACAAATCAATCTAACGCCTTAATGAAATAGAAAGTAATAAATTCAAACAAGCATAAAAATAAAAGAGTAAGGGAAGAGAAAAACAAACACACGGATTTTTACGTGATTCGGCAATCCCTGCCTACGTCCATGCCTCCAAGCCAACTAAGCTCGATGATTTCACTATTCAAGCCTCCCAATGCTTCAAGTTCCTACAATTGACTTTCAAGATGTCAATGAACCTTTACAATCAAGATATTATCTCTTTAATCTCTTTACCCCAAGTGTTTCTCATACTTATACAGTCATAATTTGATAAGAAATGAAAATTACAACAAAAACTCTCTTTAAGAGTGGATATGCAAATAATAGCTCAACAATGATTCAATCTATGATGATTTGTGTTTTGGAAGCTCAATATATGTTATATGATCTTATATTTGCTTGCATTAGTTCTTAAAATAAAGTTTGAGTTGAGTTTTTATAGTTAAAACCCTAAAACTAGCCGTTATAGGCAAATTCCCGCAACCAAGCGCTTAGCAGCTTGATTTATCCGGCTAGCCGATCATGAACAGTGATATTACCGTTATTTTTGAATTTACTACAGTAATACTGTTCACTAAAATTACACTTTAGCCCAAAACTTTCTATACTTATACTACGGCCCAAAACGTCATAAAACTTTACAAATAGATCCAATTTCAGAATTTCCTAATAATAGTTGTCTTTCTAAAAACTTTCTAAGATTATGTTAAGGCCCCAAAGATATTATTATTTTGCAAAAAGGACTTTTTCAACCTAATACCCATATTTATCAAAGTTCTCAAAACCTTTCACTTTAGTCCAAAATATTCATAAATTATAGTATGACCCAAAACATTTCAAATGTTTGTAAAAAGGTCCAACTCTGAAATTCAATAATAATACTTATTAAAATCAAAGATTTCAAAACTTTACATTTAAGTCCAAATTACTCAAAACCACAAAGTACTTTATCTTATAAAAATAAAACCTTTAGTTTATGAAAAGTAATTAATTAAATTAATCTCTTGAGCTTCTCAAATGCTAAATCATGTATCAATTAAATCATACCGGCTTTACAAGAATTTATCGCACTAATTTGTCCGTTGAGCTCTAAACTTTATTCTTGATTTCGCCGTTATCCGTTGAGTGTCTTGAGCTTTATTTCACTTGTTTCACTTGCATAAATATTATCCTTAAAAAACTAGTGAAAATGTGAAATACAATATCTATTAAATCATTTAATACATATGTTTGTTATCATCAAAATTACATTATGTATATCCCTTTAGGCTAACAACTTGGAGTGGAGCATATGGATTTGGATTAAGTGAAGTGGCAGGCCCAGCATCAAATGGATTTCGTTTAAGTGAAGTAGCAGGCCAGGCATCAAGAATTAATGTTAGAACAAACAATGATCCTCCAGAAGCTGTGCTGAAGAATGTTGTTGTCTCCTTAAGCACTTCAAAAATGATAGTAGGGAAATTATCATTCATACACCCTAAGATTACATCGTTATCAAAATTACTACAAAACTTTGAGGGTGTATCAGTCGTCCACCCTTAGATGACAAAATATATCTCCCAACCACATTTCCGTCAACTGCCGTTTACAAGTGCTGACGCCATAAAGGTAATATGGTCTTTTAAGATAAAAGAAGCTATAGAAAAATATGACATGTCAGCCATTTACCAGATGACTGAATGATTTATTGGACGACACGTCGTTTCACGGGATGACACGTCGTTTCACCCATGCAAAGCGACGTTGTTTCGGGGGGAAAAAAGAATGACGACGTTTTACATTGGCGCATCAAAAAGCTTCATTGCAGTCACGCATCCAATTTGTTCCTTCATCAAGAGTAGCTTGCACGCATACCAGCCATTTCTACTTATTTCTGTTCCCTTTTCACCAAATACGTTCAATATTTAACCATCAAACAAGTGTAGCTGACATCTATGGAGCTTGAATTGGAGTTTGAATCAAAGCGTAAGCTGATAATGCTTGAAGACAACAAGTGAAGGATCGGGTTGTTAGGTATGTTCATATATCATACTTGTTTCTTGCAATGCATCTATTGTTTAATCAATAGATGTAAGAACTTGTAAAAAATTATTTGAATTTGTGTAAATTTAACTAATGTTAGAAACCCTAGACTGCAGAAACTAACGAAATGGTAAGGAAAGTTTTGTATGTTAATTGAAGTCCTTTTTGCTGTAGAATCTCGTTAATTTCCTATTTTTGTTTTTGAAAAAGCTTGAGTTTGGATTTAATTAGGTTATGCTTTGTTGCATTTGATATGATAGCATATGTCTCCAATGGAGTTAGTGATTCATTTCAAAGGAGAAAAACGTTGTGTAGGTTTGATTTACCCTGAAAGTTGTTATGTTGATAAAATAAGGGCTGAAGCATTAAAGATAACAAGAGTACATGGGTTAAACGAAGCTGGACAAATCTTGTTAACTGTTATGAATCCAGCTAACAAAGCGAATGTTGTGTTGGATTCCGATTTTGGGTTAAACAGATTATTCGGGATACATAACTCAATGGGTTTAAACACATTTGAAGTTGAAGTGGTGCCAGTGTTATACCCTCAATATCCAGGTTCTCCATTACTACAATCGTTGATGTTTAACTTAGGGATATATCTGCCTTCAGAAGTTATAACTACATTGAATAATCAGTTTAATGGAGAAGAGCATCAGAGTACTTCCAAAGTTAGGCATCCAACTAAAGATGAAGATGACTTGTTATCAAATTGGTCAGGCAAGAGATTAGACAGTGATGATGATGAGGGTGATGGTGAGAAACCTACTGTGCCTGTTGAAGATGATTTGTTATCAGAATGATCAGACAAAAGGATTGGCAGTAATGATGATGATGACGACGAAGAGGGTGATAGTGAGCAACCACCACCTACTGTGTCTGTTGATAATACCACGCCTGTAGAGGACAGTGATGATAGTGATAGCAGTGAGGGAAACCAACATGACAGTGATAGCAATACATATTTTTTTTTTGGATGATGATACTATAGATGTCCAAATGGTTGTTAATTCTTCAGATGAGGACATGAATTTAGGCAGTGTGCAATTTAGAAATTATTTAGAAAAGCATGAGTATAAGTTAGATGATGATAGAGTACATAGGCTTAGGGTGGGTGATGTGTTCAGGGATGTGGGTCATTTCAGAGAAGTGCTGCATGAGGTGATGGTTAGGAAATGGTTCAATATTAACATCAAATACAGTGAACTGAGGAGATATTATGCAACTTGTAAAGAGCCTGGTTGTCTATGGTTTGTTAATGGTGCGAGATTGAATGACCGAAATGAATTTTGGTTGCGAGGATACCACAAAAAGCATGAGTGCAGGGTTTAAGAAATCTGTGAAGGTGACTTTTACATGGATTGCTAAAATGATAAAAAAACATGTTGCTATTGATGCTAATGTCAAGATATCTCTTCTTAGGACTTATATGCAGGAAAAATTTAAATTGAAGATTGAGAAGCTAACAATGTATAGGGCTAGAGAAAAAGCAAGGGTTTTGGTGTACGGTGATCATTCTAAGGGCTATGAGAAGCTATTTCAGTATGCTGCAGCCATTCATCAGGCTGATCCAAGAGCTATTTGCAAGGTGTTATGCGATGCAATGAGTTATCCCGACAAATGTTTATTTCAGAGATTCTTTGTCGCATTTCCTGCACAAAAGAATGCTTTCCTCAATGGTTATAGACCCTTCATTGGAATTGATGGTTGCCACCTGAAGGGGAAATATGGAGGAGTGTTATTGGTTGTTGTTGCTACAGATGCTAACAAAGGGATTGTCCCATAAGCTGTATGTGTGTGCGAAATTGAAAATACTGAAACATGGACCTGGTTTCTTGAACATTTGCACAACTATTTAGATGATGGAAGACATGTCATATTCATTAGTGATTGACAAAAGGGACTGTTGAATGCAATTCCAAACACATGGCCTTCTGCCTATCATAGGGCATGTTGTGGGCATGTTGTAGGAATGTGTATGCTAACTTTGCTAAAGACCATAATGGTGCCAAGTTGCGGAATCTTTTTTGGAGGGCAACCAAGAGCAGTAACAGACACGACTTTAATGAGGCAATGGCATTGATTAAGGAAGAAAAAATAACGGCTTATAATTGACTAGAAAGAGAATTGTAAAGGTACACTTGGTCTATGCATGCATATGACAGAAACTGTAAAGTTGAGATAACTGACAATAATGCATCTGAGTGTTTCAACAGCAGGATTTTGCCTTATAGAGATAGGCATGTGCTATCGATACTTAAGGAGATTGAGTGTAGACTTATGAAAAGATTCACAAAGAGAAAAAATGAAGCAAACGCTTGGGCAAAATTTGTTGCTCCGAGGATTTATAAAGAGCTAGATAAATCTGACAAGAAATGAGAGAAAATGACTATGCACCCTTCGGGAGACTTGAATTTTCAAGTCATGGATAAATCATATTATCTAACTAGGAAGTTTGTTGTGAAATTAGAGGACAGAACGTGTGACTGTGGGTATTGGGAAATTGTCGGTTTACCTTGCTCTCATGCCATGGCTTGCATAGGTTATGCGAGACACGAAATTGAGGAGTGCATACCATTTTGCTTCACCAAGCAAGCTTACATTAATACGTACTCGGTTATGTTTAGTCCAATTCCTGATGAGTGTACATGGGAGTGTGGTGAAAGACCACTAATTGATCCCCCAATTGTGCAAAAAACGATTGGGAGGCCAAAGAAATATAAGAAGAGAGCAGCAACTGAACCTAAAAAACGCAGCAGGAGATTCTTTGTCAATTGTTCAGTTTGTGGTGGTTCCAACCACAATGTAAGATCTTGTTTATTGAGGCCTTCTGTTGCACGGGCAGCTCGAGCAAGGAGTACTAATTCTCAAGTATGTGTATAGTCCATTAATTATGTTGGATGTTAATGTTGTCTATATTGTGTTCATGGTTATTTAACATAATAGTCATTGCCTTTTTCTAGAGGTCACGCTAACTAAGCATGCTGATCGGCACTACGCAAATGCTTAACTTGACTGTTTATATTGTTTACAATTCTCAACTAGAAATGCTTTAGGCCAGCCAGCAAGTCTTTCAAGCCAGCCATCTCAGCAGACAGTACAAGCAAGTTGTCCAGACGAGGGCTCTAATATTGGATCAAAGAAAAGAAAAAATAAAAATACTACTGCAGTTGCTGGAACAACCCGAAAAAGAGGTTGAGTTTCGTTAATTTGTTTTAATATATAATTCACAATTCATAATGCATACATAAGAGTTTGATTAATTTTTTCTTTTATAATTTAGGAAGGAAAACAGATGTCAACACATCCCAAGCTAACCAATTCTAGAATCCATCACAATCGTCAACTATAATAGGTGTTATGAAATGAGTTTGATACTCAATTTGTTGGGAAACATGTCATCAATTTCAGTTTCTTAAACGCTTATGTTGGTTATGTTATTTCATTTTGTCAATTTCAGTTTCCTAAACTTAATTATGCTCTTGCATGAGCTAAACCATGTTTTGGATTTTTATTAAACAATAATTTGAAGAAGATATGTTATTTGCACGTTTTGGATGTTAATTGATTACACTATCACTGTTTCGATTAATTATTGACAACATTATTGTTAAGGATATATTTTGTTAGGAACATTACATGAGCTAAACCATTACTGTTGAAACTTCATTACAAGCCATATTACTTTCTCATAAAGACAATTACAAATACACACACCAGCAGAATTAAGATATATTTAAGCCTTCCTTCAGTGAGTTTCAGCCTCTTTTTTATTTTCACCACATCATCATTTAGCTTCAGGTTTTGCTCATATGCCATCTCATCATTAGTAGTCGGATATATGAGAGATTTCGTAGTGAACCATTCCCAAAAATCACAGTGCTTCACTCCACAATGCTTCCACCTGTATGACCAAAATAATGCATTAGGATTTTGCAATGTAGTTGACACCATGGCCACTGCTTGCACGCCACACTTGCAATATTTTGGCTGACATTTCACTTTTTTATATCTTTTAAATCCACTGACACCAGAACTTGATGCTTCACTGGAGGCCATTTTCAAGGAAATTTGTTGCTGATTTATTGTTGTTAAGGAGTAGCAATTTTTTTGTTTCTTTCAATGAGGTGTGTGTGCTGGTTTGTTGTTGGGGAGTAGCTAATTTTTGCTTTCTTTTAATGAGGTGTGTTGTTGTTGTTGTTGTTGTTGAGGAGTATCTAATTTGGGTTCATTCAATGAGGTGTGTGCTGATTTGTTGTTGTTGAGGAGTTGCTAATTTTTGCTTGCTTTCAATGAGGTTTGTGTTGCTGTTTTTGGCTCATTATATAGCCAAAATTGTTACCGTTGTTGAGTCCAACGGCTACATTTGGCATTGTTTCATCTTTGGGGCAGTCTTGCCTTTTTAACATTAATTTCATGCTTAAGGGCAATATCGTCATTTTATTTCAATTCTGTTAAGTTGTAAACGGCAGTTGACAAAATAATGGTTGGAAGATATATTTTGTCATCTAAAGGTGGACGGCTGATACACCCTCAAAATTTTATAGTAATTTTGATAACGATGTAATCTTAGAGTGTATGACTGATAATTTCCCATGATAGTATTATTGACTGATCTTTAAGAAAAGCCAACACCTATCTACATAGCCACCTATTTCTCAGAAGTGCTTCTACTACTAAACACTACTCAGAAAAGATCATTTCAACTTTGTGTTGATAACAAGCCTATTTCAGACCCAATTATCCCACTTTTTGGAAGTGCTTCTAGGCCTACGTTACAAACAGAATCGCTTTTGCCAGCAATTCCTTTTCCATACAGGCTACCACCGATTCCACGCTTCCTCCTCTCCTCAATGCCATAGAAATTTATACCGTTAGCGACCGATTAACCAATGGAACTAACGTCAACGATGGTGAGTTCTCATTCGTATTCGTTATATATCATAGATCTCAATGATCAACATGTACCCTCAGAGCACACATTAAGATAATTCGTTTTGGTTTTGTTTCTGGTGATTCAGTCGAAGGGTTAGCGGTTTTGCAAAGTGGATTGAAGGTGCTACAGGAATGGCGTGGTGACCCTTGTCTTCCATCTCCGTATACATGGGACTGGGTTCAATGTAGCTCTGATCCCATCCCTAGGGTAACAGCCCTGTAAGTTTATTCAAACTATTCTCCCTAATTCATCATCTGTTATTTCAAAGTGTTCAATCATGTAATATTTACAAACTTACAATTTCTATGAATACAAAAACAAAAAAATAGAAACCTCAGTGGCTATGGCCTGTCTGGTTCTCTTCCGGATTTCAGTTCCATGGATGCCCTTCAAACAATGTAAGTATATTGCTCTTATTGCCACAAATTAATCTTCAATATGATTTTAGTCTTAACAGTATAAAATTTAAATACGCTCATCAAGTAAATTAATATTATACTTATGCTCTACAAATCTAAGCTCAATATTTTCTATCTTTTTATTTTTTTGGCAATGCAGTGATCTGAGTAACAACAGCTTCAGTAGAAACATTCTGGATTTTCTTGGGACTTTGCCGACTCCTAACATTATTGTAAGCTTTTTCCCTGGTCATGGCACCCAACTCATACACACTAAGACGCTATGATTTCTTAAACATTAATGTGCTAGTTTTTTCTCTTTGCAGGAATTTGGCAAATAATAGATTCAACGGAACCATTCCCACAAAACTGTCAAGCAACAAGAAGTTGAAATTAGTGTAAGTACAAAGTGACACCTGTCCCTCATCCAATTCTAAATGAGATTTAATTCAAAAATATGGCCATGTTTAGTATCGTGGTTGAGCAGCTATTACTAAGTGTTTGGTAAACACTTGCTATGTAATTTAAAAGCTAACTTGATTCGATCTCACACTTGTTAAAAAACCTATAATATCTTTATTATTTTTGTCAAAATTATTGTTCAAGTCATGTTTACTAAACTATTAACTTCTATTTTATAGTTATGGCTTTGTTAGTTAGACCACTAAAGCCTGACACTTTTTTTTTCCTTTGCCAATTTACCTTAACCTATCCCTAATGTGAATGAGATTTAATCATTCAACATTTTCTACCATTTCAAGTAATTTGGCAAAGACAAATGAGTACCAAAACCACAAATTTGACTTGTCACTATTGAAACTTTCTACTTATTATGATGACATTAATGCAATGTGTGTGTTTTTTTTTAATAAAAAATATTCCATTGACAGAGTGACAAACAATTGTTTCAATGGAATGTCGTTTCCACCTCAAAGTCCATCACCACCACCAAAGGAGGCTCAAACACCATCATCAACCAACGGCAATGGTAGTACCACTAACAAGCTAGCAATGATTCTAGAAGCCATAATTCAATATTACTTAGTACACACTGTGCTATGCAAGAAATTTTAATTGTTTTGAATCATATTCTTAGAATCAAAACAATATCTTTAGCAGCATTTGTGTTTACCCCACCTGTGCCAACAGTTTGAACTATTCAGATTGGATGGAGTGAATGAACTAGAATTCTTTGCATGACTCATGATTTAATTGTTGAAATAAACTTCAACTATTTCCTTGGATATGATTAAAGAATAAATGAACAGATGTTTCTAAATTCAGACGTCTCTGAGACGCTAAAAAAATTCTTTGCATGCAGCTCTTTGTATTGTCATTGTAGAAATCGGAGCCAAATTCAAGATCTAACTTCGAAGACTGATGCAATTGATTATTGATTTTAACCCTAAAACGATTTTTCAACTTAAGGAACAGACCTAGCTACTAACCATACATGATATATCAAAAAGAAAAGAAGCTTCAATTGATGAGCATTGGAGGCCCTGCTTCAATGGTGTGCAAGCTTAGAAAAGAGAATGGAGTACCTTGACCATGCGTTTTCTCATTCTCCTTTGCTTTTTGCTTGAAGACTGGTTTGCAATTCGCTTTACCCAGGAGACATCCACGCAATTCTACAGAGCTTTTCTTTTTTCAATTTTATCCAAATTCAGGTCATTGTTACTTGTCCAAAAAACAAAGCATTCACATCTGCATAAACACTTCATTGTCCAGTATGAACTGGAAACATCTTCAAATTGCAGAGGATGAAACTGCTTACATTGCTGCTCACTGGATCATCTATGCATCTTGCAAAAGAATTTCATAAATATCTGTCCGCAGGTTCAGTTCCTTATCTCGCATCACTTCTTGGAGATCTGACAGCTCTTTTGCTGTTAGGATAGAGTTCAGTTTGAGAAAACCATCAAGCCATAACCTCTTTGACCTGGAAAAAATATTGATTTCAACCAAAATTCTCATGGAGAGTTCCAAAAATGAGCATCAAGAGAATTAATCACTCTTTTCTAAAATAACTAAAAGTTAACATTAACACATTTATTAAAAGGGTAAAATATTGGTTGAGTCGGTCGATGACCCATAGAGACAAAAGGATACTAAAGGAAAAAATGCATGTAACTTTGTATGATTTCAGATGTTCAGAAACCTAACTGGCTACATGCCAGTTGCAACCCTACCTGGTTCTCCCTGTTAGTATAGTACAGTTCAAAAATAGAAAACACATCCATGTTTAAAAACATCATCGAAGGAGCAAGCTCTCACCATGGGCAAGCATGAATAGCTCGGAAAAAGATTCGCCTGGCAGCAAATGGATTGCTAGCAATATAAACCTCATATGCAATATACCAACGCCAGAGTACAACAGAGCATCGTACTGTATCATTTGCCAGCGCCCTTTCAAATAATCCACGGATTCTGTGCGGTGGGCCTTTCCGGCTCATCTCAAATGCCAATGCAAAAAGCGAAACAACTAGAGATGGTTTCCTAAAGCAAATATACAAATACAAAAATATCAAGACCAACAAACACATGGATAATGTAAAAACAGGACTCTAAAGAATCAGGGTCGTGTCAAAAGACATTTCATGGTAAACCCAAAAAATGAGTGTAAGAATAATCTAATTTTTGAAGATGCAATGACATTAATTAAATTGATATAGTAAAAGAATTTCCAGAACAGAGAAGAAAATGAAAATGTTAAATGCATGATTCCCATCAATCATAACTGACTGAAAAACCACATAAATACTTCTTCAATAGTAAGGAAGAGAAATAACAATCTCAGAAGCAGAAAAATGGCAATTTACAATTCGAGTATCATGCGCTACAAATAAACATATCTTTTTCTTCTTTTACGTATTTTATGTAGCAAATTATTTAATCAAAGAAAAGATAAGATATAGAGAAACAGACAGCAGTCCACTAAAAGAAACTTATTAGAAAACAAAATGTAATGCCAATCTAAAGAACGAGTCTAGCCACAGGTTGAAGTTCTCTTGCAAAAATAAATAAATAAATAATAAAAAAGAAGGTAAACCTTCAGATGAGAAAACGACTGAAGCAGGCAGTAATGCTTGAATAATTGTAAAGCCGCAAAAGATCAGAAAAGATAAAAAATGATAATTCCTTATATCAACATACACAAATTAGAAATATCAATGATATGCGGACAAGCAAGGAGACTGCTATCAAATTTCAAAATCCCCAAATATTGGGCACAGTAAGTCTCAACCTCTCTGAAATTTGGCAATAAAAATATTGATTAACTTACTTGTGACAGTACAGGTCAAAGATCCACCGCAGCTTATTAGGTGTGGTGTAAAGATTGCTAATCTCCACCAAAGTATTAAATAGTTCGGGACTGTAAGGATATATCTGGAGTCCGTGCAAAGTGGTCTCCCAAACTGTGGATAGACTTAATTGCTTATGATGCCTCTGAAGCATCCTCACATTAAAGTTGAACAAAAATTCAAGTAGATGACTGCAGCTTCTTCTTTCTGCAAGTTAACAAAATCAAATTAGTCACAACAAAAGAACAAATCACATGATAATTATCCCAGAAGACGAAAGCATCCAGTTCTTGAGTGAGATAGACCCTTTTAATCATAAATAAAGCCAATAAAACAACATAAACTGCAGCACATAAAGGTCAAAATTACAATGTCTGCAACTTGTGGGAAACGGAAACATCAATCAATTCAACATATGTAATCATTACTGAATAAATCCTATAGTAACGGAAATATTTCAGATGGCATATTCAAACTAGAAAAATTGCACATATACACGAAGTAATTGAGGAGACAGAACAAATACAATAGTTCTAAATCAAAATCATAACTTGCATTAAGATAAAAGAAAAGAAGTTTGCTACAATAATTCCAATAACCTTAGCAAATGGGTAACACCGAAAGAGCTTCAAGACTAACTAAATACTTGCACTAGATGATGGAAAAGTTATTTTAATTTGGAGGTGTGTGTAAAGTATCAGAAGAAAGAAACAGTTCTCTTCAAAACCAAGCTCGTTAGGGAAGTACATACCACAACACTATCTCCTGTCACCAGAATACATCATAAAACTTCCATTTATTATTATTGTTTTCAACATATTCAGTTGATAATCTTAAGCAACAACCATGACAATTATAACTACCATAAAGGAACTAAAAAAGTTTATCCTTAATCTGTGAGAAACAAAAACAAGCACAATGATCCTATTTATTCCCGAGCTATCAACACTAATACCAGTAGTTTGCTGGCTGGCACAATTTGGAAACCTGTAACGAACCCAGGTCTTCAAACCAGTTGGATTCTGGTTTTGCATATCCATTGGGCTACGATACTTCTTTTGACGCAGAGATAAATGAATATTCTCAGTCATTGAGAAAGCTTTTCAGTATTGCTGGAACAATCTCTACTCTAGTAGGAATGTGATTCTATGGCTTCAAAACCAACGGCATACTGCTCAGGAGCTAAAGTCTATGATTGAACTAACTATTCTAAGGTTGCTGGAATGAATTTATATTGCTTCCACACCTACATGGAAAGGAACTAAATTGTGGATATTTTTGGCAATAAGGTTTGTCTCATGGGATCAACCCCTGCCAAGTTACAAAGAGGACCGGTTTTCTATGCACAGGACCAATTCAAACAAATAAATTTAAAAGAACTGGAACATGGGTTTTTGTGCACAGCATGGAGTTTCCTTTGGGATGGTTATATTTGCACTTGAATCGTTTTTCTCTCCTCTTGTACCGTTTCAACACTAATAAATGACACCTTTAGCACCTAGTCCTATTTAGGGTTTTGACCAAAAGGAAAGTGATCAATTACACTGGTTTGCATACAATCCAATTACTATCTGGCGCATTTAATTATTTCACAACCCAAACTACCACTTAAACCAGTTCACCATCAAATAGTTGACTGTTTTGCGAAGTGAAATAACTTTTACACGAAATAAATGAAATAAAAATTGGTGGCAATTCTCAAATGACTAGATGAACGTTTAACTAGGAAGCTCTTGCACCAAATGCAAGCTACCAGACGACATCATTGTTTTTGAGAATCGATTTTATGCATGCATACATACATGCGCAATCATTCACAAACAAACACAAAACATGTGTGTGGGTGTTAGTGTGTATTTTGCATTAGCTACATTTTATAGGCTTCTGAACCACAATGATTCAAAGAAAAGCACAGAAAGGATAAATTACCTGGAAGCACCATTGCAAAAGCCTGATGTAAAACTTCAATACCCGCAGTCCATCCATTGGTCAGTTCTTCAAACAACGCTGCTGAACAGATGAGAGCAATAGATTGATCACTAACAGCACCGCGCAACCAAGCTGATCGTACTGCTTTAATTCTTTCCATATACCCTTGATGAGCTCTTAGCACTTGCACATTAGATGGTTGACATTTAAATGGAGTATATGTTGAACCACTTCCTAAGCAAGATAGGACATGTATGGCACGAAGCGATGAATCTGGATCGCTGCCAGAATTGCTGGAAAGCTCCACTTCAGCATACCACAAATATAACAGAGGAGCATTAGACCTTAGAACCTGTTCATGTGAGCAAAGCTAATATTAGACTAGCTTCTGATAGCCAAAGCCCTACGACCTTGGATCAAATCTAAACTTGAAAAAAACTCTTATGTGCATAGAGACTAGAGAAAGAGAATATTCAACAGTGACAGCGCTCAAGAGAAAAGCAAGATCAAGTGACAGATAAATTAAACTTGAATAAGTGTAGATTCTGAGGAATAGAAGACAAGTCATCAATTAGAAAAACAATGATGTAATTACCTATCTTCTATATTCTTAACCTGCCAACCCACAGACATGTTTAGAGATATAAATCAAAGAAATCAAATACATTTGAAACAAGAAGCACCTAAGGCTGGACAATTCAATACCCATTTCCATCTTTACGTATTGATAAATTGCTATCCAACTCTAGAATCCATAAGACACCCAACTCTAGAATCCAATTAGAAAAACAATGATGTAATTACCTATCTTCTATATTCTTAACCTGCCAACCCACAGACATGTTTAGAGATATAAATCAAAGAAATCAAATACATTTGAAACAAGAAGCACCTAAGGCTGGACAATTCAATACCCATTTCCATCTTTACATATTGATAAATTGCTATCCAACTCTAGAATCCGTAAGACACCCAATTTTCTATGCCTATACAAGACAAAATTAGCAATCAAGGATCTGTGATTAAGAGAGAGAGTTGAGAAAAAAAAAATTGAAGTTGCTCCACGATACAGATCCAATTATACAGATGCCCTGATCTTTTCAAGTATTACCAACAGTTTCCAGCTAGAGAACATACTCAGACGGGAGCTTGGCCAAAAGCAGATCCGTATGTTGAAACATAGTCATATAATGTGATTCAAATTATTACCATGCTGAATCTCAAATTAAAGTAATCTAAATTGGAACTTGGTTTCTTAACTAAAACTTGTTCTACAAGTAGCAAGATCACAATCACTTCCGTTCTTTAAGCACAAACAAACTTCTGCATCTATAACATAACAAGACACGTCCATCAAACCATTAGATTTTACCAGGGGAAGGCCTTCAATTGATGACAATGCCATGTCAAACACTCTTCTTGCATGATCAATATTCCCGAAGAAAGCTTCTCTTCGTGCATAAACTCCACAAAGCAATACATCCTAAACAAATCAAAATTATAAAATCAGGGATAATAATGCAAAGCAAAACTAAAAATTACCAAAATGTCCTTAATTTTGGTTCTCTTCTTTTCCGCTGGCTACAAAGCAGGGAGGGAGAAAACATATTTTGCACTGAACTTCAGTTTTCTTGACCTCTTATTTAGAAAAACAATAAAAATAACCATTTGATTACATCAAGGACATCAATTATTAAATTCATTTTAAATTCATGTGCTCTAATCATTCTCTCATTGCTTTTACTCTTATACACATTAGATAATAACAATGTAGAACTATATATAAGTTGGTGGTTATACATTCAGTCTCACTAAAACTAGGCTAAAAAGGCATATGGAGGGAATCAAAAGTAGTTTCATGCTGTGAAGTATTATATAGATCGACAGAAGAACAAAACTACAAGAATTAAGTTTCCCTGAAAAACAATTACATAGGCATAAAAACCACCATCCGAACAATAGTTACAATTTTACTCAATTACGTAATCAGGCAATTAGCCACATTGGATTCAGCACACCTATACTTAAAGTTTGATTATCAAAAAGAATACCACGGCCTCACTATATCTAATCAGCATAAATACCCCAAACTAGTTAATCCCCAAAAAGAATACCTGTCGATCACTTTTCAGAAGGCCTTTTGCCAAAGCTTGGCATGGGGTAACAGAACAGCCAGACAAATTCATTTTAGTAACAGAAAGCTCTTCAGCAACAAGAGCTGCTTCTTCCAGGACATAATTACGTGGAAAAACTGTTAAACAAAGTAAAATAGCATTTCGAAGAAATTCCATCATCTTGGTCCTCCTAGAGATGTCATTGCTGCTGCCCAAAAGTATATCCAGACTAAAACTGCTTGAAGTGCTCTGTATCTTCGCCGGATCACCATCAATCTTTCCCAAACTTTCTGATAAGAAATCAGGCAATGTCTCTAGGGTAAGAAGATTCTCATTCCAGCTTGAACTGTTTGTACAAATACTGGAAGAAGAGAGGAAAAAGAACGCAGAGAAAGAAATAACACATAAAAAATCCATGAACACTTGCATTAAAAGATAGCAAAAAGCAGTGCATAGAAACTTATACATTAATTCATTAAAATATGTAAACAAGATTTCACTATACTAATGTGCCTAAGTATCCAATGTTTACAGTCTAAGACACACAATGATAGTTTGTGATGGTTCTACGCAATCTCATAATGGTTCATTATTCCTGTAAAAGCAGTGCAATATTCGATAGAAGAACTTTGAGAGCTCAGAAAACTTATAGGTAATAGGAATACAATTCAAAATCTTGTACGTTTATAAGTAAATGAATGAATAAGAAATCAAATTGGTCTTCACATAAATAAAGGATTCAATAAGAAAACAAATTGATCAGTTTCATTGGGAAGAGGGGGAAAAAAGAAAAAAGAAAAAAGAAAAAAGGAAAAGGAGCAAATTTTTAATGACACAAAATTAAAAGAAAAAACTGAAAGAGATTCAAAAGACATAAAGTTTATAAAAACTTACCCCAGAGATACTTTACCACCAAAGAAATGGATGAATTGGTATAGTAGAGATAAGCGAGCCTCTTCTGAGCTTAACGAAAACAGGTATTCCCTGACATCTTCATAAACTATGACCTTCAAAAGCTGCTCATCTGCTTCTCCATCCTCAGTTGCATCACTAACAGGGATCCCAGCTGTTCCACAGTCAAATTCGGTCAACTATATGTATGGGCCTAATTTTTTCATATTTCTGGTTAGATGCACACACTGATAGATAAAACTAACCATCTTTCTTTCCTAATAGCATTTCGCTACCTTAGACTCAACACAAAATCAGAAAGAAACAATAGTAAAAAACACAAGCATGTAGAGAAAAATAGAAAGGATGAGAAGAAAGGAGAGACCACCTTCAGAGTGAACAGGCATCCACTGATCACAATCTCTTGATGACTCTTCTTCTGCCCATCTAGTCCAGGTTGAAGTGTCTTTAACCTCAGCATTGGCCCCAACATCAATATCAATGCCTAAAAGCTTTAGCAAATTTTCAGTATCATCTTCCTGCTTCATGACTTCTTTCTCAATTTCAGCCTCCTCAGCAGACACATTGTCATCACCTAATTCTTCGGAATTTGTACTATTTCCCTTACTTTTCGATATCGGTTCTGACCAACCAGTCCACCCTCCTTCTTCATTATCATGTGAAGTCTCCTCTTTCACAATCCTTTGTCTATTTTCTTCCTCTTTCTCTAACCATGCAGACCAACCAAGGGCTCCCTCTTCTCCAACTCTTGCACCATCACTATTCCAAAAGTGCTCAAACAATCTGTGTTTACTTTGCTCAGTTAGAAGTAATGAAGGGCAGAACAAACTGAATTCAATTTCAGCCTGGAATAAAGCTGTGGCCAACTCTTGGTAACCAGCCTGCCACTCCAACCTGCAAAGACTGAGGAATATATCAACCAGACCTAGTTCCAGTTGGATAATAGCAGGATCCAGGGAAGCAGGCTTGACAGATTGGTTATCCTGCATCAGAAAGCCATGGAATTTAAACTGAGATATGAAAACTTATCACCAGGATATTGAATTCAAAATATGAAGGAAATTCATTCATCCTTGAAAAGTTTAAAAAAAGAAAATAGATATAGGAAATGACAAACAAAAACACAAGAGATATGTGCATATATATAAGAAAGAGAAATAGATGCATAGTCCCCCCCCAAAAAAAAGGGACCAATGACAACAAACTCCAATATTCCAAGGTGAAGTAGCACACAAGTTTACCCAGTATATTCAATGGCTGAAGGATGCCTTGCATTTCCTAATTTTCCCAAATGAAGAAACATAACACCTACAAGACATGCTAGCCAATTTATTATCAATTAATTGATAAATAAGACGAACGTGTTTAAGGTTCTTATAACATGGCATTATTAAAAGCTATCATGTGTCAAGTGGTTATTAAAAATATTATTTCTCTTCAACATGGTGATATGTAAGAGGACCACATTTATGCCACATCCACTTTCTAGCATTACTCATTTATTTGGCACCAATATTTCAAAGCATTTGCAACAGAGACTTGACAGATTAGATTATCAAAATGCATATTTCATAGCAGCGTACAAGAAAATATTTACAATATTAACTTAAGAACCTGCCTAAACTGCTTGATGCATGCAGCAGATAGAGCCTGGATTGCATGTGCATACATTTTCCTCAACGCTGACACCTTAAACCTGGAAAACTCCCCTTGAACAACACGTAAGAACTCTCTCCACAATTTGTAACTCCCTGAATGCTGCATGAGTATCTTTTCCCATCTACGAATTAATACATCAGTGCCATCCCTACTCTGATAAGCTTTCATAAGAGAAAGCAACAGTTCTTCATTATCTGGATTGAGCTCAACTGCCTTTTCCAATATACTAATCTTCTTTTCAAGAATCTGCAAACGAACACCTCTCTTCGATTCCTTACTCCCAACAACATCTTGAAAGTCAGCAAACTCTAACCAACCCTTTACATCATAAGGATGCTCCCTTGTCAATTTGTTAAACTCCTTTGTTTTCCGCAGCACGTCATCCTCCCATGATTCTTCAAGAATTGAATTATCATCATGACCCTCAATTGACATTTCAGTCCCTAATAAAGGTATAAAATCTTCACCATATTCACTAACCGCAGACTTTTTTGGCAAAATAAGACGAATGTGCTTAAGGTTCTTATGGCGTTCAAGAGCTGCATACTTTGAAGACCAATATCGACCACCTGATTTCACTTTACTGTCCATTTCATTCACATCATAATCTCCATCCAAAACAGAACCACTCTTATTCAACCTAACAAATCCTTCTGAATGAAACCTAGACAATTTCTCAGGATCATAAGCCTTATATCGTGGCACATCCATTCTGCATCACCATAAGCCAGCAAATGAGCTTCAAACATCCAACTTCAAAGCAATAACATCAAAATGTCTCGTTTAAAATTACATTACAAATTTTATACGTTCAATTTTGTAGCAAAATCATAAAAACAGTTCGTTTAGCTTATATTCAAAATTCTATACATTTAATGAATTTCGGAACAATAACATCAAGAAAACGGTGTCGTTTGAGTTAGTTACCTGTAAAGACGACCGTAGACCAAATTATCGCGGTCTCCATGAGAATCGAAGTAATAATCCTTCGATTTAGCAGAAACGAAAGAGTCGAATTGATCTCCTCTCTCTTTCGATCTCCTTCTCTTCCTCTTCTTTTTCTTGTCTTTCTTCTTCCTTTGTCTCTCTTCATCAGATTCTTCTTCGAGTAAGTCGTAGGAAGGCGACAGAGACGGCCGCGGTTGGTCGTCTTTTTCTTCATTGTCATCGCTCTCGTCTTTGTAAGCTGATGCTGCTGCTGATACGGCGTCGTCTACGACGGCGAGGTCGGCGGTGAAACTTCTGTTGCAGAGCCACTGACCAGCGTTTTGGTTGTTGATAGACGCAGATATTTGTTGTTCTGAAATCGAAGGAAACAGAGGAAAAAGTGAGGGATTTGATTTCGCTTCTTCGGGCATCTCCTCCGCCATTTTCAAATTAAAATTGACACTTCAAATTGATAAATTCCCAAAACACTCGACAAATTCGTGCTAGTATACTCGCTTAAGGGTATGTTTGGGATTGCATTTTCTTCCAAGGAATCAACTTTACAAATAATTTAGGAGGGTGCTTGATAAATGAAGATTTTTTGACAAACATTTCTAAAATAATTTACCACGTCGATGTTTGATAAGCGAAAATTAAAAGTATAATGTTTATGTGCAATAACAAAGGTAGATTTGTTTACTTATTTATAATTTATTTAGAATATTATTATAAAATTATTTTTTATTTACTAATTATCTTGTAAGATTTATATTTCTTTATTGCATACTTAAATGATTTTTACATTCACTATTTAATAACTATTTTATTTTGTAATAAATTCAACATATAAATTTTTTTACTAAAATATCTATTATGTATAGTACATAATGTACACAAATATTAACATAATAATATTATATAAATTAATTAATGTAACACTATAGATATGTGTAACTGAACAAGTAAATTCATGAAAAGAATATTTAGACCATAAAAAATCTCTATATGAACCCTTATATACTTATAACTATCATAATTAAAGTAATTCATTGAAAAGTAACATTATAGATACGAGCGTATAACAAAAATACTATTCACTCATTAAACTTGTACCAATGCTATATCTTAATCTCTTCATCTCTCGACCTTTAGGAATATTACTACCATGATCTTTTTACTGAATGGCGATGTTAAGCCAAGAGATTGGTCGTGCGTGGGGCATGCAAAGCTATTATTGTGGCAAGGACTTTGGGATGTTATTGAGTGCGGTTTGTTGACTACATGTCCACTAGCTTGTTAGCTTAAGATTAGGTTGAGTCGTGATTATTTTATTTTGAATAATCTTTGGCGATTTTGTTGTCATTTACTACCGGTTAATATTCCATTTCTTAGGGATATTATCTAAGAATTAGGAATAGTTCTTAATTTCTTTTGTATTTAAATTCTTTGATAGTCATTAATTAAAGGAAGCTAAATCAAATTAAAATTATTATGGTCTTTTTCTCACCCTAAGAGAATACTATCGTTACTATATAATTTACGGCTTTGATTGGGACCTATCAATTGGTATCAATGCTACGTTATCCATGGCAACTAACAAAGAGAGAATTGAGCTCTTGAAGGCTGGACTTGGCAGTTTGCAGGATGGCATGAACCGAATGGAGCTTGGAATAAATGACAGGCTACACCACTTGGCAGAAACACTCAACAAGTTAACGAAAACAATTATGGCATCCAAAGGAGCATCAATTCAAATCGCCCATGATCAAAGTGGCTTATCACGCCCAAATTGTGAGGAGCATGAAGGGAGGCGACAAAACTTTTCATCCAAGATGGCAAAACTTGAATTTCCACGGTATTCCGACGACAACCCAACTGAATGGTTTAATCGTGTTAATCAATTTTTTGAATTTCAAGGTATCAACAATGAGCAAAAAGTATCTCTAGCCTCATTCCACCTTGAGGGCGAGGCTAATCAATGGTGGCAATGGTTGCGAAGATCATATAAGGAAGAGGGTAAGGAGGTGACATGGGAAATTTTTCATGATGAACTGTGGGCAAGATTTGGTCCTACTGATTGTGAGGATTTTGATGAAGCATTGTCAAAAGTTGAACAAGTGGGCTCCTTACGTGATTATCAAAAGGATTTTGAGCGGTTGGGAAATCGGGTACAAGGTTGGACACAAAAGGCTTTGGTTGGGACATTCATGGGAGGACTCAAACCTGAATTAGCTGAGGACATTAGAATGTTCAAGCCGAAATTATTGAAAGAAGCTATTAGCCTTGCCCGGATGAGAGTTGAGCAGCTAATGCGCTAAAGGGAAACCACAAGACCCTTCAACCGAACAGTTGTTGATTTCTCTTCATCAACAAAATTCACACTTGCTTTAATTGTGAGGAGAAATTCACACTTGGTCATAGGTGTACGAGTCCACAACTACTACTCTTGGAGGGACGAAATGGGAATTTAGACGAGGTTTGTGAATGTGAACCTTGAGGACAAGGTTCCTGTCAAAGGAGGGGGCAATGTTAAGCCAAGAGATTGGTCATGCGTGGGGCATGCAAAGTTATTATTGTGGCAAGGACTTTGGGATGTTATTGAGTGCGGTTTGTTGACTACGTGTCCACTAGCTTGTTAGCTTAAAATTAGGTTGAGTCGTGATTATTTTATTTTGAATAATCTTTGGCGATTTTGTTGTCATTAACTACTAGTTAATGTTCCATTTCTTAGGGATATTATCTAAGAATTAGGAATAGTTCTTAATTTCTTTTGTATTTAAATTCTTTGATAGTCATTAATTAAAGGAAGCTGAATCAAATTAAAATTATTGTGTTCTTTTTCTCACCTTAAGAGAATACTATCGTTACTATATAATTTACGGCTTTGATTGGGACCTATCAGGCGACCTCCATGTTCGTCTCTTCATCTAGAACGAAATTTGAGTCATTTTTAGTTTCTTCAAAATGAATGTCATGCAAAGCGAACTTCCTAATGAAATTATGCAATCAACAGTTGCAATGGCTATCTTCACTTAATTTTTGAATAGATATTTTAGAATATCTCTCAAAATTCTCCATATTTGTTTTCATACTTTAAAAGTAAGTTCGCTCTAAGTGAAAAAGGCGCATGGTTGAACACTTCTCATTGACTAATTGGTTGGCTGCCTCATTGAAAATCTGGAATGTGATAATTGATATCCCTCGCCCTTGTATGGTCCCAAATACCCTTAAATTGAGGATATCCTGCATCTAATTAATATTATTTTCCTGTTATATTAAAATATGTTTAATTGGTATATGTTTTAAAAAGTTAAAAAAAATCTAAAAATAATAATAGTAATACAGAATAAAATTTTATTGAATAATATTACCTTTTGGATGTTGTGGAAAATTCATTTGAGAATTGTGAATGGTTGTTACAAATATCCTTGCATCATGAGTAGTATCTTCCGATCCTGCAAGTGCAGATATAAATTGCATATTGAAATTGCATGCGCCCATAATGTTTTGAGTTGGTATTCCTTTTCTACCGATATATGGTTTTTGATCCTCAAGAGCATCTATAACTCTAATTCAATCCTGAAAATAAATATTAGACAATGTATACATGACATCCAGTGTATGTATATTAAGATATAGATAATAATAAGTGTAGAAATAATTACCTTAATATGAGGCATAATTCCAGGATCTCCCAAAATCTTTGCTGGAATGTCAGTAAACTCATGATCTGGTGGCTTTATTATATATTTATTCACAAGGCACACAACATCTACTACTTGCCTAAAACATCCGGTCGCACTGTCACTATAGTAGTGTTGGAAATGCTCTTGTGATAACCTATTTCCACCACCATGTCCAAGAGTATGCCAACCATCCGCTCATAACCAGTTTAGGCAAAATTCATGCATGGCTCTTTGTGTGTATAAGTGAGATAATAATACCAACAAAGTGTTGGCTCCACTGGTAATGAACTCTTCTTAAGTGGCTTGACTGGGTTTGCTTTTCAGTTCGAGTCGCAGGGAAGTTCGCCTTTGTTAGGAAAACCTGTGCCTCCCGGTTCGAGCGGGGACTTTTAATCTGGGTTGTATATAGGCTTAAAGGTGCCTTCTACAATTGGGACCCTTCACATGATACCTCGTGGTTAAAACCAAAAAAAAAAAGTGAGATAATAATACTAAAAAAAACTAACCGTGATACACAAAAGCTGATCAAACTCCTCATTATCATCACAACAACTACAAAACTTTAAAACAATAATTGCATCATAGCACACAAATTAAATTTTCAAGAAAAATTTGTATTCAATGTGAACTCAACATGTAAATTGAAACTTTAAAATAGTCATTACAACTCAACAATACGTTTTTATTTCCTCCGAAACAATGTTTATAGACCCTGACTTTCTCATAATTAAGCCCTTCAAACTTGACTTCAAGATCATCAATCCCGTTAAATATATCTCGTTTCACTTTGTCTAAAAGCAATCGACTAGCAAATAACCATAAATCTCTCCTAGCCTCAATCCCCTATAAAGATGCAACTATGCCTAATGCTTCAACAACGCTAGCGAGCGCCACTCATATCATCTTGTGAATTAATAGCTACAAGCACCAGCCGTATCATCTCGTGAGTTAGTAGTTATAATGCTTCTCCTTTCGAGAGCATCAACAAGGTCATCAATTTGTCATGACAGCTTTGTAGCTCCTCCCACTTTCCTCCCTCCTGAGACCACACTTTCGCCTATTTTTGTCTTCTTTGATAGTTTCAGTGAGAACAAACTCATTGAAATTATCAGTACTTTCTTCAACTTGAATAGAGGATTGGTAGTGGATATTTCAATACTCTTTGATGGTGCCCAAGAATGGTCACCGATAGTTGTTGTATTAAGAAAAAAATGTATTTAATTGCTCCTCTAACTCTGGATCAATGCCTTCCACTCGAAATCTATTGCTTCAGGAAATTCCTACATATGTTGATATCATATTAAATTAATTCAAGATCCTAATAAAGGAAAATATTCCCAACTATCAAATAATAGTCTTCAAAATAGGATCCCATCCTAAACCTATTTCCTTTTGTTTTAGTTTCCTTTAGATTTTCACTCTTTTTTTTTGGGTTATTCCACTTATTTTTCAATTGAAGAATATGATCTTCTAGCTTCTTTACTAAAGTTTTCAATCAAGTTAGTCCATCCAACTTTAGAAAAATGAGTCCTTGGGTGATTTTCAGCTTCTACTCCTTTATACACATCTCAATTGTTGTGGAATTCCTCAAGATCCACTGTGGTTAAACAAATAACCTGAGCTATTGAACCCAATCGATCAAGACCAACTATCTTTAACCAAGAAAGCTAACCAGCTTAATGCAAGTAATAACCAGATTGTGAAAGAAATAGAGTCTTTGCAGCTCTATCCCTATTGACCTGCATTCCTAGAATCTTACTGGCAGAGCCTAGGTCCTTCATCTCAAATTCAGCCCTTAGCTCAGTTTTAAGCTTTTGTATTTCTTCTCTGTGCTTGCATGCAATGAGCATGTCATCAACATAGAGAAGCAAATAAATCCCATCTCCAGAAGGTAGGAACTTGCAGTATACACAACTATTATATTGACTTCTCAAGTAACCATGAGCAATCATAAATTGGTCAAACCTCAAATACCACTGCCTGGGGGATTACTTTAAACCATACAAGCTCTTCTTAAGCAAACAGACCATGTCTTCTGACTCCCTTTGTATGAAGCCTTCTGGCTGTTCCATGTATATCTCTTCTTCAAGATTGCCATGTAGGAAGGTTGTTTTGACATCCATTTGATCCAGCTCCACATCATGGTAGGTTGTAATTACAAGCAACACTCTTATTGAGCTATACTTGACAACTGGTGAAAAAACTTCACTATAATCTCAATAAATGTATCTTGAGCCTTAGAATACCAAATAGCATTTGTAGGGTCATAATTTTTGCTCTTCATCTCTATGTAAAAATGTAATGAACAATATCAACAAATCAAGATTACTATAAACATAAAGTGTAGACCAAGTAGTGTTCATCCTGTTCATAACCAAATTTGATCATAATAGGACACACTGAACTTGGCTTGGGATAGAGCAAAACATAACAAGTATTTCATTAAATCTGATTTTAAATCTTACATATGAAAATCAATTCAGCTTATTAAATCTAACAGATTATAAGATTTTGCATTGTTCAGTACACTATTAAATGCAATGAATTTAACTAGTTCTTCTTATGAAAACCGAAAACATTAAACAGTACTGCATATACGTACAAAGTAAATAACATAATTTTCATCAAATTTTGTAACCAGTCCAGCCTCCGAAGGGACAAGACTCTATGGACGGATATTCTCAATATCAAAATTTCTTCATAGGCAAAGAAATTTTAATATATTGATTACAAAGCTTTATTCAAGATTTCAAGTTTCTGTATAATTTGTTCTCCATTATCAAATCTTCTCAAGAAGAAGATGACTGTAATAAAAAATCATGATTAGGAAAAAAAAAATCCAAGGTTGTAAAGATCATGCTAGAGAAATTGCTGGTGACATTTGTGGTTAATTTTTTAGATTATGTTAATTATATAATTAATAAATGAAAATATATGAAGATAGAGCATGATGGTGATATTGGTAGGTTACGGCGATGGCAAAAGACTTCCAAGAAAATAAATACTCACCTGGTAAGGAAAAGGAATATTGAAACAATGGTAGTGAGATAACTCCTTTTAAATTAACGAATATTGCTAATTGTTCCACATTGCTGTCACATTGTTATTTCACTCATGTCAAATACAATTGTATCTGATATGATAGATTCTGACCACGTAACTTTATAGCATAAACTTCCACATCGTGTAAAATTTGATTTGATTTTCAACTCTTCCACAAAATTCGTTCATAAATCTCAATTAACTCCATTCATTTATTATAAGTAAAGATGATGCTTGAAAAGATATATTATTCTGGGATCAGGATTACTCCTCACTTTACTTTCAACTCCAACTTTAGGGAGCATTTCATGTTCAAGCTAAATTAACTTTATTTGCCTTTGAAAACTTTTTGAATATGTACCACCCTTTATTCATTATAAAAAATAGGCCAAACAGCAGGGTTTGTCCAAAAAATACCAAAATTAGAAACAAAATCTAGCTATGACTAAATATGTAGAACTTATTGAAGCAAAAACCAGAAGTCATGATCTAAAAAGCAGCTACACGAGAAGGGTACAAAAATAGTGACCACATAAACTACATAGAACTCAAAAGCTAAGTGGTAGAATTTGCGAAACTACAGAGTTGAATTCATTAAACTAAATAAGATTGTGAACCAAATTCAAAACGAAACAAACTTGGATTTAAAACCATATCCCCTGACGGATTTAAATTTCTTGTTTCTACCCATTTCATCAAACTTTTGATGACATATTACAGGCAGGTCATTATACAATCTATATAGATTAAAGCGATGATAGCGAGAAATGTTAGAAAAAAGAAACCAACCTGAATTAGTGCACAAGTGAATTGAATTTAGCTTGAAATTCAGTTAATTGAATACAATCGTTTGCTCATGTGCTTCCTGCTGAGTAGGGAAACAGATAGAAAAGAAAAGATTGGGCCTAGGTTTGCTCGTGTGCCAAGTAATTGCAATGCGATCATAAGCCAAAGTAAAATCAACTCTTCATTTTAGAAAATTAAATTCCCACACCTTCCCTGCCATTATGCTTTTATGATTTTCTTTCGTTTTAACCTTATTTTTTTAAGGTACCTGAAATCTTCTTTTTTACAAAAAATAGATGAAAAAATGGATGGGTATTGAATTATTCTTAGCTTGGCGCACTTGCTTCCCTTTAAAGAAGCACAACCGTAATGTTTTAAAGTGTTTGGTGAATCACTGCAATCTTGGGCAGTACTTGGATAATAACCCAGACCCACCAAGCGCTTAGGAACGTGTTGTGAAGGCGAAATAAAGTTTATCGTTGAAATGATGACTTCTGGTGTAAGCCAACTCAATGAAGAGCGGAAACTGATTGAACTAGAGCAATTACACCTTCTTCTAGCCTTAAGCCAAAGTGGTCAGTAGTCATTGTTCCATAAAGAGCATAAATCAGATCTCAAAATTTATCCATAAGCACCTTTCCAATCTCAAAGGAAACAAAGGAATCAACACAAGCATACTGAACCTAAGTAAGATCAAGCTAACAAATAGACTATCTATACAATCCATAACACGCAGAGCTTAACACAAAATCCTCCACAAGAATGCAAATGAAAACAAAAAAATAAAATATAGGGTTTAATTATCTTTACGTTCATCTAATCGGCCTTGGAATGATTTCATTAGCAGCAGAGCGGTCACTGAATTTGATCTGTCAACATTGATCGTGATGAGAGAAATTTTAGAGTTTTTGTTCGCATATTGCAAGCGAGATATAGAATTCGATTTCGGCTAAAAAACATGGGCGGGGTAATTTTGGAATTAAAATAGTTTAAGGAGGACATTTCAGATATTTCATCTTAAATAATCAGATTTTGAAAAGTTAGTTTCACCCACTTTTTAATTGATAGTTATTAGATTTAAAAGAAATCAGATTTCTAAATAATCTATTTTAAAAGTTGCTTAATAAACACCTTTTGATGTTAGATTGTCAATCTAAAGTAATCCCAAACATGGTCTAAATCTTTTCTGGTATATCCTTCCAACTAAAGTTTATTCAAGTAAATTTTTAAAAAGAAACTAAATAACTAAATTTAATTATTTAGTTGTGGATTAGAGTTTTTATTAAAAATTATAAAATATTTTAATAAATAAGTTTTTTAAAATTATGTTATGAGTGAAATAAAATTTTGAAATAAATAAAAATATTTTTGATACTTCAATATTTAAAAAAAAAATTTACAAAGACAAAATACTCTATTTAATCCTAAAAAGTCTACTTAAAATACAGCCAAACAACTTTAAAAATTTTTAAAAAAGTTTATAAAATTAAATAAAGATTTTTGGTAATTTAAAAGACCATAACAAATATGTATTTGGCTCTTTTTCCTAATTTTTATAAAATGGTTTTACATAAATTTTAGGGGCATTCGTTATTGTTTTTTATTTGTATTTTCACAATACAAAATTTAAATTAAAATGGTATTTTTCATTTTCAATTGAGTATTCCATTAAAAAAAATTCCATTAAAGTCAATTGCAGATAATTAAAACAAATATTTTTTTTAATAAGCTTCATTTATATCAAAAATATCAGATATATTTCACATTACACATATACCGCAACTTGTATCTAAAAAAAGAATGCCTACGCTTGAACTTGCAAAATCTATGTTGAGAGTGAATGCCTTTTGCACTGCACCACATGCTAGTTCGGTGATATAATGTAAATATAACTTGTAACCTTAATGCTACATACATTCTAACACCTTAATTTATCCCTATTTTTTTTTATAACAATTCCCCATTTACACACTAATTAAAATAAGTACGAACTATAATTAATTATTAAATATATTTAACTGAAAATAAAAGTTAAGGGTGATAAATATGATACAAATATATCCATCAATTTTTCTTAAATAGGTCATAAATAGGTTTACATGACATGAATACTTCTTTTACCTAATACAAGCATGAAAGGAATAATTAATTTACTGTAAATATGTATATGAGTTGTTTTTTAATTATATCACCACATATTAATTGTTATTTGTATCATAAACGAGTAAACGTATTGAGATGGTCCAACATCTATATGAAGTGATTATTACTTGTGTCATCTCTTGTCAACCCTTTATTAATCGTATTAATTTATGTCTATACGAATTTAAAAAATATCATATGGTATCATATCATTTAATCATGTAATGACCTATAGTGCCACCTTTGAAGATCAGGGAGTAACTAATGTAGTGATGACTCCCTTGATGCTTTTTACATTCCTGAATAATTGGCTTTACTGTTGGGAATATTGTTCTTAGTGGAAGAAATCCCAAATTTCTAATTCTTCTAGATATTAGCTCACATTCTCTTGTCGCCATTAGCCATTTTTGCACATGTGACATTAATTTATTCAAGAAGTGTTGACATTGGTGTCATTTCTTGTATCCATGATGTGGACACTTCAAAAGTAACCCATTGAATCACTCCCATGCTTCAAGAAATTACTCGTCTTCTCTTTGAGTAAACTCTAAGTTTTCCTATAAATAACATTACTTTTATACACTGAGAAATATTTATTTAAAAATTTAGATATTATTTATTCCCATAATGTGATACTATTGGCAGGCAATGTATTTGACCAAGAAAGAACTCTATCCTTTAGAGAAAATAGAAACAATCTAAACTTAACATCTTCACTTGAAAATTTTCATGTTTAAAATTTGACAAACAATATCAAAATCATTCAAAGGATTGTGTAAGTCTTCATTTTCTAAACCATAGAATGATTACAGATAATTTTGCGCATTAGATTTTAGCTTCAAACTCCTAACAACTACATTTGGATATATTATGCGTAACATTGTCAAATTAGCTAATGGACTGAAGTAGTCTTTAAATGACCTTTCTCATGGTGCTTGTGGTTGTTGTTGCACTAAATCCATTTCAATGTTATTGTTAGTTAATTTTATAAGCAATTGCTACCAACGCCAATGTGCAAGTCTACACAACGAGTAATAAAGTAATAAATAATCAAGATCGTCTCCATAGGGATTGATGTTACTCGAAATGCTATAGCAATCACAATAATGCAAATCAACTTAAGGCCAAAGCTAACAATTGTAAAGTAATTTCTATCGTAATTAATGGTTGTGAGAGAATTAAATAAAACAATACCGTAATGAAATAAACTATGGGAAATGTGTCTGAGATTCAATTGAGATTATGGTAGTTGAATGATCAAACTCTCCTTATGGAGGTGACTGTTTTTTTTATCAAATTAGTACCAGTTGTTACGGCAAGTGTTGTAGCACTGGGCAGAATAAATCTGCATCCTCAGTTATCGCATATTGGAATTCTCATACCCTTAAATATACTAACAATGATCAGTTGCTAATCTACTTTTGGCATGACATTATGATTTTTAGTCTCTCTACCCTACAAGGTGAACACCTATGCCTAATGTGTCACAAATCTCAACTTCAAGTATTGCCCTTATGGGATTCAAGATAATTTAATCCAGGAAACTCAACTAAAGATCAAGTAATACTCTAATAATATCCGCTAAAACATGCCCTTGTGCTGCTCTATCTTAACTGAAATTATCAAATGGGTGGTCAACCGAAATAACAGTTATATTCATAAAAACTACTAGAGTAAAATGCTACAACAATGACATAACAACATATAAGAACAGTCAAGAACCTAATGAATTATTTGTCACTCAACTACGAGTAAATTTAGTTCATATTCTGAATGAGAAAAATAAACATAAATATATTTTTCAAAAACATAAATATATTTTTCAAGGGATACATCAAACAATTAAAGGAAGAAGATAAATATAAGTTGAGCACGGTGAAAAACAAATCCAAATAATTCTGCATGATTCTTCAATGTTGCCGAAACAACACTCTCCAATTTTGATCTTCTTTTTCTTTCCTTTGAAATTAATCTAATAATAATTCCCTTGCCGCCTTTCTATGTCGTGCACGCCTCCATTTTATATTGCAAATTAGGGTAAACAAAAGCCTATGAGTGTGCATGCGTTAAATTAGGAAACATGCAGATTGCGATTTTGTGGCTGACCCACACCTAAGTTTCCTCCCACATTGCTCCCAAATTGCTACAGCACTGGCTGCTCTAACATCTGCAACCACACTGCACTATTTCTGATTGTGCTTTACTTCTTTTGTGGCCATCTTCTTTCCTATTCTTGCTCATTTAATGTCTCAACATCCCCTTATGAATTAAGACTTTCTGAAAACCTACAATTATACACCTGTTTTTAGCACAAATTACTTTGATTCAAGCAAAACTTATTAAAACTCAACTCAAATGAATGTTTATGCAAAATGTAACCAAAATGAAATAAAAGTACCTTATCTGATCTCTAAATGATCTTGATTTAAGTTTAGAAAGGATGTAATAACTCTCATTTCCTAGAGTTATCACACTCCCAAACTTAAACCATGACTTGCTTTCAAGTAATGACACATACTAACACTTCACGCAAACAATCATGCACACAACTTTATCTCTTTTATCAAATTTGCAAGGATTCTTCCACCTTCATATCACAATCCCAATCATGCAAAATGACTATAGTAAATCAATTCTAGACTTAAACTTCTTTCTATCCATAGTGTGTGTGTGTGTGCTCCTTTGATTGAATTCCAGAGATGCTATAACATCACCAAGGGACTGCATGAATTTCAGCAGTGATAACACTTTATTCATAACTTGGGTAGCATAAATTTTTCATACTCAAATTGTGATGATTTTAAGATTGATAAACTAGGAAATATTCAACTTCCTCACTGTAACATTTATCTTTCATGTGAATGCCAATCAATTGTAATGATGACACCCAATTACTCAAACCATGCTCAGATCAGAGTTGCTGCAGCAATATCTATAATATAATCTTATCTAGAGGTATCTTTTACTTAAGGCTGAACATGAGGCTCATGAACAGACCTGGCTACTCAATGCCTTAGACAGAGGACTTCTTTTTCTCTTTTTTTTTTATATATGTGTGCTGCAGCACTGCTCATAACTCTCGCTACCTTTGAACACAATTCTGTATATGGGGTACATACTCAGATCTGGTTACTTAGCAACTTGAGCCATTGGAACAGAGTTCATTTCATAGATATCACAATCAATCAAACTTGCTTTTCCCCCCAAACTTAAAATCTTGTCTATTCTTTTGGCTCTGCTCTAGCAGTCTCATACAATTCAACCAAAGTCTAAGTGTCGGGACAGAATTTCACTTCCATCTATAACTATCTTTACTTGGCATTCTCATAAATACTAAATAACACTCAATTTATCTTCATTAAGTTTTCAAATCCATACACAAATGTTAAATAACATAGCTTCACGTAACACAAACATAAACACATGCATTCGGAAACACAATCCTCCCAAACTTGAGAATTGTTGTGTCCTCATAAGCATACAGAACAAAGGCATGCGAGTTCACAAGGATATAGAAGACTTTAGAAAATACCACACAAACTGAAAACCAGAAGGAAAGAAAAGTTGGTTTTTTTTTTATAATGAACTAGCAAGGAAAGAATACTCCCTTGTTGTGGGGACCGCGGCACATGACGGGATGCTATCAGCTCTTCTTGGATGCACTGCACAACTTATCCTTTGAGGAAGCTCGTGGGGAAATAGCTAGCAATGCCTTTGTATTTTTCTTCACGGGGTTGGTGAGAGGAGTTGTGGCTGGGGTAGCTGGCGTGCTTGCCATTGATTTGGTCCGTTTTGGTTGTGGCGAGGTTGCTGTAGCAGTGCCTTTAGATGTATTGCCTTTTCTTTTGCTGGATTGTCACAGACTAATACGAATAGGCTAGCTAGGATTTTGCTATGGAGGAATTGGAGTTGACGCATTAGCTGCCTGGCCCTCAGCTGTAATGGCAGCAATGATATCAAGTAGCTGCTTGGCTTCTGTAGGTGTGGGTGTAACTCTGGTTTCTGCAGCAGCCAGCTCGACATCAACTTGCTCCATTTCATCTTCAGATGCTGGAGGTGTTGCCATTTTTGATTTACCGTTGCCTTTACCTTTGCCTGCAAGGACTGGAATGGACAGTTCCTCTTCAGGGTCTTTCTCCTCCTCTTTTTGAATAATGTGCCTTTTTCTAGACTTGGACTGAGTGGGGATGGCAGGTTCCTCACGTTCTTTCTCAGAGTTGTCCTCTGCCTCTGTTGATGAGCTCTTAATTTCAGACTTGTCACCTTCTTCCTCACGTTGATCAGATGGATCCTCATCTTCTGATTCTACCTCTGCTTGTGGTTCAGCTGCAGCTTCTTCTTCTGGTTCATCTGTGGCAGTGGCTTCTTCATTGGCTTCTGCTGGAGCTCTTGTGACATTGGTGACAAAATTGTACTGCTGGAGCAATGAATCAAGGAAGTTCTGGTGAGTGCGTTTCATGTACAGAGCGAATTGGTATAGTTGGTTGTCCAAGTGTTGTAGATAACTCCAAAACCGATCGTTTTCCCTCTGCTGAGCTTCAGCATATTGAGTTATATTTATGCTAAGTGCCTGAATTATCTGTTCTAAATCAATATCTCGTCTAGCTCCTGTTACAACAGCTGGTTCAGTTATTGTTCCAGCACTCTCTCCAGCAACTCTCTCAATGGTACGTGCCGTAAAGGCACTATCATTCCTGATTTGGTCATCTCTTGCGTCAAGACGAACATCAAAAACTACACAAAAGCTGGTGATGAGTGAAGGAAATAGCAAGGCAGCCGTCCTGTGAGTTTTAACTGCACAATCTCGGATTTCTGTTGCGATGATGCTACCCACATCTATGGGAAACCCTCGAACAATGACATATAGGAAGACCAACCTCTCTTGTGAAACCGTAGTAGTGTGAGTGGTTGGCATAAGCCTAGGTTTCATAAATTTGACCCACACCTTAGCAATAGGTTTCAAATATATCCTATCAACTACACGCCTTTCCTCGTTCGCCCACAATACCCCTTTAATTGTAAGAGTTGTGAAAATAGTGTTCTATTTTTTCGAGGTCAATTTACCAAGCAACTTGGCATATTCATAATTAATTCCAGCAGGTAAATTATAAAAAGCATTTATAACGTGGGAGTCTAATGGAACAAGTGTATTTCTTACCCAAATGTTGTGCTGATCCGAGCTTACCAAATTGGCATAAAATTCTTTGACTACTGGTAGCATAGGATCTCGGGAGTGGTTGCAAAACTTTAACCATCCTCGCTTTGCTGTAGCATTGTGTATTGTTTGCACAATTCTAGTGAGCCGTTCTAGAAATTGAAACTCTTTTTCTTTCAGAATTTTACGCGGCTATATGAATTCTTCATATTTTTCTTCGGCGTGATAACTCTGAAAGCGTGACGGATCTTTAAGGCGGCTGGCTATTTTCTTATACCTCGGCATTGTTGTAGCAGTAACAAATTGAGGCTAATGTCCCTGAGAGTAAAATGAGAAGAAGAGGTTAAGAATTATGAAAGTTGTACTTTGCGAAGGAGATGAGGAATAGTGCCCTAGAGCACTACGCACAATGCCTCCTTTTTATAGTGGACTTTAATTGAAGATAAATACAGTAACTAAAGATAAATGAGGGAGGAAATTATTTTGAATTTAATGTGCATATCCCAAAAATTTCGGCCAGTGAAATTAAGGCATTAATTTCGGAGATTTTTTGACAATTTCTATCCACATTCATACCTCCACCTGTCATGATTTGTCTCCAACGGTAAATGAGAGGGTCCATCTTTTAATTTATTGTAACGATAAAATTGGTTGTTGTAGCACCCATTCGCTTACTCTAGCAATGGTTACATACTCCACACTAAAGCCCTTTGACACGTGGCTCACCTCTGCACTCTGCCACCATACAACTTCGCTTGTCAATACATAATTCAATTGCTACACATACTTCCCACACACTAAATTTAATTCTAAATTTAATTCTAAAATTAATTAAAAAAATAAGGAGATAAAATGATAGCAAAAGTAAAGAATGTAATAATGTGAAAGGATAAAACTAAATAACTAGAATGGAAGAACAAAATCAAATAAAATGGTAAAGAGGGAGAGCTGTCAACAAAACTAAAGGAGATCAAACTTAGGTTGAGGTGGTTGTCTCCACAATGGGTTGGCTCCCATGGAGCGCTTGATTTAAGGTCCTTCAACCTGACCTTCTTTCATTACTCAATAGTTGAGTTCTTTAATGAGTAACACCTCTTTTAAACAATCTGCCGCTGGGTGTATGTAATGCTTAACCCTGTGTCCATTAACTTTAAATTCTTGACCTGTTTGTTCATCTAGAAGATCAACAATTCCATGAGGATAAAATTTTAACAACTTAAAAGGGCTAGACCATTGTGATTTTAGCTTTCCTGGAAATAATCTTAGTCTTGTATTGTGGAGCAACACTAATTGACCAGGACTGAAGTGCCTGTGTTAAATATACTTGTCGTGCTAGTGTTTTGTCATCTCTTTATAGATTCTTGCATTTTCATATGAAAATAGCCGTAATTCATCAAGCTCACAAAGTTGAAGCTTCCTTTGCTCTACTGCAGCATGAATGTCCTAATTTAATTTCTTCAGTGCCTAGTGTGCTTTATGCTCTAGTTCTAGTGGCAAATGACAAGCCTTTCCGTAAACAAATCGGTAAGGAGACATGCCGAGTAGAGTTTTGTATATTGTTCTATAGGCCCATAGAGAGTCATGTAACTGTAAAGATCAATCCTTCTTTGTTGTGTTCACCACTTTTTCTAAGATCTTTTTCATTTCTCTGTTGGACACTTCAGCCTGACCATTAGATTGTGAGTGATATGTTGTTGCTATCTTGTGTCTGACTCCATATTTCACCATAGCTGCAGCAAAGACTTTGTTGCAAAAATATGTACCCTCATCACTAATAATTGCTCTAGGAGTGTCAAACCTGGAAAAAATATTTTTTAGCATCATTGGTAGGTAATGCTACAGCTTCTACCCACTTGGAGACGTAATCCACATCAACAAGGATATATAAGTTCTCAAAGGATGGTGGGAAAGGTCCCATAAAATCTATTCTCCAGACATAAAAAACTTATACTTCTAGAATATTAGTTAATGGCATTTCATGTCTTTTAGTTATGCTCCTTGTCCTTTGGCACCTGTCACAACATTTAACAAATTCATAAGCATCTTTAAAAATAGTGGGCCAGTAATAACCTGATTGCAATATTTTTAATATTTTATAATGTAATTATTTTTTTAATATCAACCAATTTATTAGATAATAGAGAATACAAGAAGATGAGAAATAGTGATGCCACATCACCTTCTCTAGTCCCAACTTTATATATATATTTAATATTTTGTAATGTAATTATTTTTTAATCTCAACCAAAATATTAGATAATAGAGAATAAAAAAGATGAGAAATAATGATGACACAAATCTTAAATATTTAATATTTATGGAGTTTGAAGAAGCCAAAAGGCACTAAACAAAAGATTGAATAATTAAATATGGGATTATGACATTAAAATTAGGCTCTAATGGTATTGTTGAGAGAATATGAAGGAACCTTCATTCCTATATTAATTAATTGATGTATTTTAAGTCACTAAAATTTAATTGTTGGCATAATAAAATAAATGAATGTTTCAAGACTTATAATTAATTATTATTAATGGTTACATATTGTTGAATTTAAATAGAAAGAGGAAAAGATATGTAATAATTTATAATCTAATAATTATTTTCTATTTTAATATTTTGTAATGTAATTATTTTTTAATTTAAACCAATTTATTAGATAATAGAGAATATGAAATGATGAGAAATGGTGATGCTACATCACCTCTTGTAGTCCCAACTTTATATAGATATAGATATATAGATTAATTCATGTAATTTATGCCACTAAAGTTTAATTAGTATAATAAAATAAATAAATTTTTCAAAAGACTTATAATTAATATTATTAATGATTACATATTGTTGAATTTAAATAGAAAGAGAAAAAAATTACAAAGAATATCCACCAATATTTTAGATATTTTAGATAATAGAAAATGTAAAAAGATGAGGAATGACATATATTAATAAAGTTACTATTTATTAAATGAGTTAAATACAATCAAATTAATTATGAGAAGATAAAAAGCCAAATCTAAAAAAAATCTCTATTTATTAGATAATAGAGAATATACAAAGAAGCAAAATGGTGATGCCACATCACCTTCTCAAGTCCTAGCTTTATATATATATATAGATATAGATATGGATATAGATGCTTTTACCAAAAATATTTGATTTTTTTTGTTATTAATGAAAGTTTTTACTAAAAATTAATAATATTACTTTATTAGACACTTTTTTTTAGTTATATTATGAAAGTAAAGAAATAAGAATAAATTAAGGGTAGTTTAGATATTTTAACTTTTTGAAAAAAAAATCTTCAACTTGTATCAAAAATAAAAAAAATTGAGTTTTTTTTTTCTAGTAGAGTCAAATTAACTTATTTATCTCAAAAGCTATACTTAAAATACCACCAAGCAATATTAAAATTTTTAAAAAGAAGTTATGAAATTAATTAAACACTTCCAATCATTAAATAAATCATACCAAGTATGCACTTGATTCATAATATAATTGATTAGTGTTTATATAATTAATTTTTTATGCAGTTTATTAAATTATATTTAAAATCAAGAGCATACTCATATCTCTAATTATTTTATTTTAGAAGAATTCTAAATTTTAACAATTTGAATATTTTCCCCTTGAATCGACCCGAACGAAGCAAGTTATTTTACTAGTTTGACACTATTTCACTTTGGTGTTAATTCGCATGCTCACAAAAAACTTTTGAGTCATGTTACCTATTTGCCCATGGGTTTCAAAAAATCAGTTAGAATTTGATTTTGCAATCGTCGCAATTTATGTTGACAAATGAGAAACACATCATCTGCAATATGCAACAGTAGACATCTAACATGAAACTACATAACTTGCAATATTAATCTAAACAACCACATGATGTATTAATGCAACGAAATGGTCAAACGTGAATCGTGGTAAGTAATAATTTTCTTTTTTTTTTGGAGTATTTGTAACATGAAACTTGAAAGTTGAAATCTCACACATACACTTGACCTGAATATTAAACATGATCTTTGTACATGAAACGTGAAACATAAAATGTTTAATAATGAATGTCAACTATGTAACAACTGACATATAACATGTTTGGTGCAAATATGCAACATTAAACTCTATACATATAACATGAATGTAAAACATGAAATGACAGAAAAAAAAAAAATTTGGCGTCATTCCATACACGAAACACCAGATTTGAAAGATGCAGCGTGTGCCATAAATCTAAAATATAAATTTATACATGAAATAAAGAACAAAAAAATGCAATAATTGATGTAAATTGTGCCACAATAAACATTAAATATTAGTACCACTAAAAATACAGAACGATAATCATACACTTACACTGCACAATATTATTTCTTAAAATTTATATTTTATAAGATTACTAAATTAGGTCCCGTTTGGGATTGAGGTGCTATGACTTTTAAACTACAGTTGTTGTGAAAAAAAAATAGAACTATCAAACAAAAATTAATAATATATAGTAAATATAAATTTTAAATAATAATTTTGACAAAATTATTAAATATATAATAAATTTTCTATTATACAAATGAAAAATCATATCAACATATCTTACAAGTTACAACAATTAGTATTTATCGAACACTTTAATACTGTAGCTTAAAAACTAAAGGTGCCCAACGATCTCAAACTCACCCTTTACTTATTTTAGTTAAACCACCGGTTAAAACAATTAAGAGAGCAACGCATTAAGAAAGGCCGGCACCTTTGTGAACAAAATGATTAAAATTTATCCAATAACTTAACATCTGCAATATTTTTATTCGAAGAATTACAAATTTATTTAAAAAAGAAATGAGTAAGCCAGCTTTAACTTTGAGAGGCCAACTCTGCTAAGCCGAACGAATCATTACCGGGCAAATCTGCTCACAATTTACTGATTTACCATTGAACCACAGGCAATGAAAATGAAAACACAAAATTGAACTAGAGAAGCTGAGATTATTGTCAATTTATGGGAACTAGAGAAGCTGAGATTATTGTCAATTTATGGTTAGAATTAAATATAGATTAAATTTTTTAAGCTTTCAATTAACAGTCTCTCATAAGCTGCCAATGCTACAGTCCAAGCAATACTTTCTGCCCCGCTGCCCCTTAACCCGATACATAAAGAAAATGGAATCACTGAAAATCCAAAGTTCCAATTAAGGTGCAAAAGTAAAAAGGTTAAAAGTGCCAAGAGAGCCAAGAGAGCCAAGAATACGTAAAAATAAAACACATCAAAAAGGCTAAAAAGTTCAATCACGGAAAACATTTCTCAATTTCTCAGTGGGGCATGCTCCAAACTTGATCGGGTGCGGCAAATTGTGTGGCAAGCCAAAACCAAAATTGGATAAGCAGCTATTTCACAAGCTAATTACTAAATAACCTAAAAGAATTATCACACATCATGTACAACAAGATTTTCAGATTTCCTCTACCACCATATTACACAATGCGCAGACGAAGGAAAAACCTAAGAATACACAGTACGTGCAAAATTACATCTTCAATTATGGTTAATTGAAATACAACTTGGCGAGGTGAAGGAAAATTATACCACGACCACCAGACCAGACACGTTTCAACGCATTGTGCAGGCATGTGAAGGACCAAAAACGCTTTCAAGATCACTTTATAAATAAATCACCAGTTCAGTTAGTAATCAAATGTGGCTCCTTCGCCGACACCCAAACCCAAAACACTGAGACCACTTGCAAAATGTCTTGACCATAAGATTCTTTCGATTGTTCAAGCCGATATGGGTTCGTAAGGGTGTGATAGCCATGGGTGCTTCAGAGCATCAGATGCAGAAGGGCGCTTCTTAGGATTTACTTCAAGCAAATGAGCAACAAAGTCAATGAAGCCCTGGTCCCCCATCGGCAGTCGGTGCCGTAAAGATGTCTTTTTTGGTATCAAGTATTCAAGTCTGTTGGTTTCCTGAAGAATTGAATAGTGAAAAAAAAAAAAAGGCACCACCTCAATTGTGAGTAAGCAGGCATACAACCAGCATTTAAAAGCTTAGGAATTACCTGCTAAATCCTATCCAATAATTGATCAAAATACAGAAATCACTTGCGTAATAAGAGAACATGAAAAGGAAACTAAATTGTTTGATGACAGAGCTTTATCATTATGTAGCAAATGAAACCTTTGTTAAATGGGCATCACAATAAGACAAATGTGTCTGTACCAAAACGCTATCATAAAAAGTGTAGTTCAAGGTTAAAAAGGAAGTAGTAGATTTAGTTTGAAGCTATTACGTTGATAGTATTTTCATAATATCCTGATAGCCTGCCGAAGCAGGCAGATGCAATGATTAGAGAAATCTAGAATAAGGTCAGAGACTGAAGGGAATACTTCCCAGTATTCTTCCAGAGATTCAGTAGAGATGGCACATATTTGCCGAGTGTAAGCAATATAATGAGATACTTGCATCTAAAACACCATAAACATCATGACTCATGTCATAAGATCGCCATGCATATGATGATATGTTGGAGCTATTGCTTAGACCAGGTCATAAGGTGTCAAAACATTCATTGTAAAATTCAGATCACACGAGGCACCCGTGTAAATACATTACAAAAGATGAAAAGATTATCCTTGGTGACCAGTTCACTACTCTCACAAACAGATAATTCAGCATGCCTGTAGAAATCAGAAGATAAAATGTAGCATAGGCTAAATGCACTGGTTATTACTACAAAATCACTATGTAGTCTGCGCAACATTCATACTGCTGACATGAATGTGCATGATGTGCAATTTTTCATTTATTTATTTATTTTCATTTACTTTTACTTGTTTTGGAATGATAGGAATGTTGGCCATACCAGCAAAATATTCAACTGCATTTTAATAGAGACCAAAAGACCATGAAAATCAGAGAGGCTTTTACCTGATTCCGTTCATAAAGCATGTGATTTTTAGTAAAATATTTGTATGTATCCCGTCCTTTGGCAAGCATGCCTTGTTCAATGGGACCAATGATTCCAATCACCCGTGCAAGTAATGTTGCTGGAGAATCATTTTGGAAGAGAACCTGCAATGAAGGAAATTTTATTCATAACAGTTAGTTGCAAGAACAAGAAGTAACTCATGAGCAGTCCTAGGTAAATTAACAGAGAGATGCTCAAAGTACTGAGGACTTCAACTGAATTAGACAGGCAAATGGAGATGCAAACACGGTAGTTAGACCTAGCTGAACAATTATAGATAACAACAAAATGCAATTTGCCACCAATGAATTCGGTTGTCATGTAATATCACCAACAGAAACCAACTTGACTGGCTTAACATCATAATCAACCACCTGGAACTGCATCACAGGCTGTCAGCCTCATATTATAGTAGAATGAATTTATGCATTGACATTAGCCAATTGAAATAGAATTTTAGCACGAAATTGACTTAAATAAGGCACAGAAGTTAGTTTAACGCATCAATTGTTAAAATTGAAACATCCAAGAAACAGAAAAAAGACCAAAAAAGGGAGGACAAAACTCGATGAGTATATTTACAGGCCTCGAGAAGAAACTTGAAACCATTTATTTTGACCAAGACATTGAACATTCAGTTTGTCATCAGCACCTTCACCATTACGGAATTCAATATGAACTAAAAAAGCATGCTAAATAACTACTTAAGACTACAACAGTTATCGACAAATGGATGACAGTTTCACCTGTTTTGAGAACATATAAATTGAGAAGAAGATTACAGTGCAGCATGTTCTACACACGATGGATGCCTAAGTAAGGCTCTCATGCCCACAGCAGTCAATCATTATCAACTGCATCTCTGTACACTTCATGCATATCATTGTCATGGCTGTGGTTGATAATGGATAAGTCTCTACCAAAATTAAAAAACGAAATGGATGCTAAAAGGAATCTGTGTATAAACAGTGTAGCTTAACTTGGCCACTGGGCCTTTCTCATCAGACTAATCAACCAGCATCATTTTACTAATTTTTTCAGATTCTCTTTGCCAGAGTTTATAGCAAACCCATGAAGGTTCGAGATTTCAACTCTTTAACAATTTAATGATCATTTCACGGTCAAGCTGTTGAAAATCAGCGATAGAAACACAAAATGGAACTAAGAGTGGGTCAATCTTGGGAAACTGACTTAGCAGAGAAAAACAAGGGCTCAACTAATGGGCATCTTAAGAATTGAATTTCTATCCATTTCAAGTTTTCTGCATGGCTAATAATTGGCTCTTTAAGATGCGCCTTTGTCAACTTTCCACAAACAAGTTTACAATAATCTACCGAATGAGGAAAAAGAAAAGAGACACTGAAGCAGAATAGCGTCTCCCACCTTCTCACTCATACCTCATGCACAATAAAGAGAAAAAACAAAACAAAACAAAACAAAAACAAAACAAAACAAAAACAAAACAAAACAAAAATTTGACATTTTTGGAAGGATAAAACTTACATTTCCAGTACAGAGTTCTGCCAAAATGCAGCCAAGTGACCATACGTCTATCTTCTTATCGTATGACAGTCCAAGGATAACTTCTGGTGCACGATAGGACCTGGACTGAACATAGGAGCAGAGATGATCTGTCTCAAAACAGCTACTCCCAAGATCAATGACCTTCACCTCACATCTACTATAACTTTTCACTAAGATGTTTTCAGGCTTCAAATCACAATGAATAAGTCCAAGGCCGTGCAAGAATTGAAGAGCTTCAAGACACTGGATAGTAATAGACTGCAAAGAATTTTTTCCAACAGATTAGACAACAGGGAAAAATAAATAAATAAATAAATAAATAAATGTAACAATAAAATGAAAAGAGGTTTTCAGAGTGAAAATGACATCCTACAAACCTGCAACCTTGGCATCGTGAAATAGACCTCTCCTCCAGATTCTCTATTAAATTTATGGAACTCATACAAGTTCGCCTTCAGGAGCTCACATACTATTAGCAGATGCTCCTAAAGAAATAAAGCAAGTCAGCTATTACTCAATTCTGCATACACTACAGATCTCATTTTGTGTGATTTCAGCAAACAAGGACCTGGTGAACAATTCACTAGATTGGATATTTTATTGATAGGAAATTCACTAGATAGGATATGAACTAGAAAAGAAGATTCTTCTCATGGAGATAAGAATCTATTAGAAAAAAAAATGCCCATTCTGTGAACAGAGAGAACAAAATGTATTTCGCTCCGTGGCTTCCCATATCAACTGAAGAATGTCAGTTTATTAAAAGAAATCTCAGATCCAACTCAAGATACAGTTAAGTGTTGTTGAAATAATCATGGGAGAGACATTAATGATAAAATAAAACCTAAACAAAATATACAACTTTCTAAACTGCTAGAGAACCAACAAAAAAGGGAATTATCAAACTTGGGCACAAGTTTACTGCAATCTGTGTTATGACAAGCAACCACCACTAGCCACATGCCAGGAGCCAGTTGTATGTTATGAACCTCCTCACTCAAATTGGTAGTGATGATAACATTGAAAAAGGGGGTGGGTGTTGGGGATTATACAAAAATTTATCTACTTCACAGGAGTTATAAAAGCATTGACATCATAAATTTAAGTATAACTGCTTACTCGATAGTAGAAATAATCATACAAACGCAGAAGATGGTATTTGTCTCCGGGATCATGCTTGTTGACATACTTGAGAAGCTTTATCTCATCGAGGCTTTGATCAAAAAAATCTTTGTTGTTCTTAATAATTTTCACACAAACATCCATGCCTGTGTGAAGGTCATGTGCTTGTATAGCTTTGCTAAACGCAGCTGATCCCAGATACTCAGTAACATGATAACGCCCAGCTATGACAGAATTCAAAACAACGTGGAAATTCTTGTCCTCCTCAAAGCCAGTTCTGTGAGGCAAAAACCAGTTAGTTCAGTCAAAGACAGACTATTGGAATTGAGTGAAGAAACCAATAATCGTATATTTCAATAGGCAGGAAACTACTTTCCTCACACACTAAATATAATTACTTACTAAAAGCATATACATGATAAGCAACTCAAGAAAGAAATCCAGTCATTTATGTCTGCGTACTAAAAATGAAATGAAATAAGGCAAAGATTAAGAACTGTCCATTCTACGAGAACTCTATGCATTTAGGAGCACCAGCTAAGAAATATTATGTTTCCCTGCTTTTATTGAGAAGACGAGTGATCACCAATTCAAGAAAATCCTAGTGATCCCCTTTTCATCCTCCACTCTCCAGGTGGAAACTGAATACATGTAATTCTCAACTATGCTATGTTTTTGCCTATTAAGTATTCCAAGTTGAAGGCTCACGAAAATTTAAACAAAAAGAGAAATGAGAAAGCACAAGTATCATTTACCGAACATAAGACATCTAGCTGCCAGAAAACAACTAATTCTTAGCTGACCAAGAAGTTCAAACAAGTATTGTCAGTTTCCACATTTTGATATACCACTATCACCATTTCAGTTGATATTGATTAGTCCAGAGCATTGATTACATTAAATAAAATTCTTAGTAGCTAGGGAGAAAGGTGAAAAGAGTAAACAATCAATTTGGGCCCACCAGGCAAGTCTTAGCATGTTTCAGAATTCAGGTAGATTGTTATCAGAGATATTCAAAATTAGGGAGAGAGAGAGAAAGACAGTATTTGGAATATTGTCAACTTAAATCTATTTAATAAACAAATAAAAAGGGTAAAGGGAAACTGTAGCTTTTGCATAACAGCGTTTTAAAGTTTGATCTGGAACAGCGACTAAAGAAGCAAAATTAACCAGCTAAAAATATGAAGAGACATGCCTGTTTTTTCTATGCACAATTTTTAAATTGAAAGTCTCAAATTCCTCCTCCTGAGCTTTGATTTGCCTTACTTGCTCTTGTACTGCAGCTGCTTCTTCATCCTCAAGGGATGCACCTGGATCCTCTTCCCTCATGCCGCTAATTTTTTCAGCTTCCTCTCTCTTTACATGCTCTCGTTCATAATTCGAAAGGGTGGAAGGAGAAGAATTTGCTGATCTTACAGCATTTGCATTATTTTCATCCCTAGAACTATCAGTGCTTTTCTGCCTCCAAGTAGCAAGCATATCATCTGCCCCCATCAAAGCTTTCAAAGGGTCATCAGTTTCATCACTAATAACAGGATCGCAGTTGTTTGACCATAATGATTTACTAGAACCTTTCTGCACCAACTGCCCATCCCTCAGTGGGGGAGGAAATGAAAAACCCCCATCCGTAAGATTTTTGACCTTCGTACATTTACCTTTATCATTCCCAATGATATATTTATTGGACTCCTGTTTACTGATTTTGCTTTTATCCTTGCTTTTTCTGTCAATATATTTTTTGTCAGATTCATGGTGAGAGAATCTGGATCCACCAATTCCAACATCATGATCATGAAAATACTCCAGATCCCCTTCACTGCTCCCTCCAAGCAAACTGTCACGTACTTCACTGCCCATTTCAGCTGCATCACTGTTGATCCCCACACCAATTGACCTAACAGAGCCATGCTGATCATCATCCATACAAATATCATCCAATCGCGGTCTTCCACGCTCGCTCACAACTTTTCCATCTCCTAACATGATGAGTTCATTTGTCTGAGTCACAAATCCCTGCCAGACTGGTTCTGCACGCATCAAATTCAGCTCTTCTTCATCCATCAACTGTCCGTCATATTGATCCATTAAATCATTATCAGTCCTCTCATACATTTCAGTAACTGTCAGCCCTATAGGATCATCCGAAGCTGTAACTGGTTCCACATTTTTACCTTGAAAATACTGTTCACCAGAGAAATATGAATCTTCCTCAGCAAATGACTGATCATCGTCTTCATCTTTTGTTGGACCTCTACCCTGTGGATCTGGAACACTGCCATGTCCTGTTCCCTTTTCGTTATCACTAGGGTAATCAATTTCATGAGCCAGAAACCATGCCTCATCCTCGATAGGTTGTCTCATGTATCCAACATCATCATCATCATCATATTCATCAGAATCCCAATATTCATGAGGGTAGTCAACAGATTCACTTAATCCATCACCGATTGTAGCAAAACCCGAAACAAGATCAGATGTATCCTCTGCAATCCCCTGACTAACAGATAGCCAACTGCCTCCACCAGTCCTTTTTCCACCTAAGTCATCAGAAGAAAAATTACTCATTCCAAAAGGCCGTAAAGCAAAAAAATAACAGGTAGAAATTATCATAATCCAGGACGTAACCAACAATCAAGCAGCCCTAAACAATTTCTGAAAGGTAAAGTCAAAACAATATCATATAGATTGAAATCATCTTGAGTTTAATTATGTGCATGTTTACCTTCACATTATCTTCAATAAGATTAACTAAGTGATAGAAGTTTGCAGCATCATTGCTGTTGTAAACTGGTGAGAATAAATGCACGTACTATTTTTAATTTAATAAGATAATCATCTACAATCATGTGCTTAATAGATGTCGTTTGCTACTTCGAATATGAGCATAATGTATGCACTTAGGAAGTGCCTGAATTTCCATTTACCGAATGGATGCTAGCATAAATATTTAATATCCATTTTTTTTAAATAAAATACAATATCCAATATAAGATAGATGAAACAATGCACTTTTATAAGATTGAGAGGTTTTGCTTGCACAAAAATTGTTGTGGGTATGTCTGCCCTTAGTAAAGTCGTACAACACAAACAGCATGCTAATTTGAACTAAAGATGAAATAACACTCAGCCATACACTCACCATATGATAGAAGAAACAATCATGGAATCCAAAAGATGCGATTACAGTAATTTCGTGACAGCAATTGTTACCAAGAGGAAAAATAATGACAGTAGATAAGAAACAAAGAAACTTGTATTAAGAAGAAAAACATGTACAAAAAATGAACAAAAAGTCTACAAAATAAAACCCCTAATATCACAAAAATATTATACAGTTGAGAGCTAATCAGATGACCAAATAAGTATGGGATCAATAAGACTATAAGATCTCACAACAGAAACAAACCCAAAAACACAAAATTAAGCCAACATCCTTTCAGTTTGAAGACCACACAAGTCTTGTCTTCATCAGCCACTGCATACTCAGCCCACAAAAATAAAATCCTAAGTTGCCATATTGACACTATTACAAAGGAAATGCATACAACAACATTTTTCACTGCGTCCTCCTAGCTTAACACAAGAATGTAGTTCAATTACTCTCTTCTCATGAGTATATTCATGAAAAAGTCAGCTTACAGTTCAGAAGGGAAAAGAAAGTACTATGTGAATGAATTTATACATAAAATATTGTCTAACGTAGATAACCATCAGATTTCCATCACAAGGTAACATGTTTCAAATAAATGAGTATCATACTACTTGAGTAGAATATGCCCACTAGCTTACTTGAGATCTCTTTGGAGTTCTGCTACGTCCACGATATTTACCTGGGTGTCCCCCCTATGACTAGAAATTCCATAATTATATGATAAGCATCAAACAAGCAAGTCTTTATCAATATGGACAATGCTATCTCACCAAATATATAGAGATATATACCTAATTGCGGCTTTTGTAAGCAGCTCATGTAAGTAAGAAGATTTTATTTTTGAAGAAAAGGATACCATCCCAGATCAATTACTTTTGAAACTCTCATTTCCCAAAAGCCTAGTTTTCAAAACCAACCCTAGATGGCCTACTCTAACGTTAATGAAGAGTCACCTCAAGGAATTCAAATTTACTGATGCCCTTCAAGCATACAGAATTTAGGTTAATTAAATCCTCCTTTTATTTATCAAAAGTCAAGAAACACAAAATAAAATATTGCCAAATCTAATAAGCTGACAGCAGTTATTAAAGTCAGATAAACTCCAGATAATCAACAACTACTACAATCATAAAGTGAAATCAACGCACACTATTTATTAAACGTAAACATAAATCATTCACAAAGTCGCTAACCTGAAGAGTGGATTTCTTGTCCAACAGGAACATCCAGATAACTCCCTATAAGTAGGCTATTCTCAGAGCTCAAAAGCTTTGTACCTGATACATCACGCTCAAACTTTTCCTCCCAATTAATATTGAGTGGCTTGTCCTCTGACTTGAGTTTGACTGGAGGCAATCTAGGGAACTCTTCCCTTGGATTATCAGTCACCAGAGGAAAACCTACACTAATATTCTTCTGCTCAGAATTCCCCTGAGACTTACCCAAGTATAAAGCTCTTCCAACCTCATCCACCTGCTGCTTAATTGATGCCCTCACATCAGCCGCATCTGTTTTCCTTTTTCCTTCTTTTTTGTCAGATCCAGTACCAATGTCATAACTGGTTGACACATCCCCCATGGAGAAAGGAAAAACAGTCTTGACAGAACAATCTTTCCACAATTCTGAAGATGAGCTACCAGGCTCCTCATTTCTTGACCATGGATTATCAGCAAAGGTTTCTTTCGAGCAAGTGCTACCAGTCTTAAGTTGCTTATCAACAACCTTAGGTTCACTGGCTTGAATCTTTTCATACTTGGATTCTGCATTAGATTTACTAGTACTTTCAAGCCACGAGGTCTTCTTCTCACCAGAAAAGAGAATCTCTTCACTGGAATCTGAATCTCGAGGTCTCAATTTGACTTTGCCAACACCAGGAATTTCGGTTGTACAATATCTTGATTGCTCCAAAGTCTGAAGCTCTGAGAAGTTATGGATACTATCGTTTCTGTAAGGATCTGACGGACCATTATTAGAATTACAGTTCCAAGAGTACAAATCAAGTACAGTCTCCTCTGATCCTTTGGAGAAAGTAAAGTTCCTGTCTTTACTAGTCCCACTAGCCTCATTAGGCTTATTCCGCTCCCCAGTAGAAGCAGTGTTTCTCCATTTGCTTTCAGAACCATTTCTACCAATCCCACACTCAATTTCTTTCACAACAAGTTCATTTGAAACTTCACCACTATTACGAGAACTAGGACCTTGATTTTTACTAGCCAATTTGCCCACATTCTCTTCTTGCACCACCTCGGTTGTATCCTTCTCTTCAAGGTTAAGTTTCTGAAGAAATCCATTTAAATCAGGGCGGTTACCGAGCTCACTGCGCAAAGCTGCCTCAGCTCTCGTGAAATGATTTCTCTTCAAAAATTCCAAAATCACATCAACTGTGCCCGTGTCTTCCATTATCAACGACTAGGGATAAAAAGTAGATACTAGAAAGAAGAATCCACTGAACCTGAGAACAGCAGATGCACTATGTCAGGTCATGTTATGCCGAAAGCTTTGGAAACAAGGACGAAAAGAAAAATCTCAAATCCTGCTGCCTGTTGTTATGCTTTCCAACAAAATATGATTTTATCAAACTAAGCTGATAATGGGCAACATAGGGCTTAGCATATCCTCGTGTCACAATGGTATCAAAATTTCAAAACCTTAATACAAATTTGAAGATGTGAAACCATTCCCCCATTTCGCACATTTTCTCACCGAACAAACATCAAAAAGAAAAACGAAAAACCCCAGGAAAATTTCCAACTACAAAGCCTCAAAAATCAAATCCGCCGCCGCAAAGATCCCCGGTTGTCCAAACAAAACCCTAGAAATTCGAAAACACAAAACACTATCCAGCCCGAGATTCACACTCCAAAATAAAATTCAAAAAATAATGAAAAAAGAAAACCAGAGATTCAAAAATAACCAAAAAAAATTGTATCATATTTTTAAAATAAATACTTACAGATCGAAGATGGAGAAATGAGGGCACAAAAATCCAAGGCAGGAAGATTGGATGCGGATCCCATAGCCATCACATAATGGACACTAACATAGAGTATTACACATTACAAAACAATTTTCAGAATTTTTATTTTCAATTTTTTGGGGAGTATTTCTGTTTGAAATTTTCACTTTTGGCCTGCACTGTCTCTCAGGTCAGGCCTGTCATGGGACAACAGGAGTAAAACGCCTTTTCAACAATAATAATAATTTATCAAGTTTTATCACCTACATCCCTTATTTTTATAATTTATCAAATTTAAGCGAAGTAGTTTCTCAGATTTAGTAAATAAGTCCCTAACCTAAAGTTCAAATGCATGGCAGATAACTCTCCACTGTAAGGGTAATATGGTCATTTAGAAGGCGAAGCGGATCTGTTTAACACAAAGAGACAAACGTTGTTCTAATTTAAGAAAATACTAGACCTTAGGGATCTATTTGATAACCACTCAGAATAAACTCAACTGTGATGTAATGTTCTATGTCTATGTGCCTCGTGATTTGTGTTCTCAAAATTTTTCAGTCCGATCAACGGTTTTGAGTCGTTTGATTTAAAGGATCAACTTAATGTGTGGTTAGTAGTGGGAGACGTAGTGGTACGCTGGTGGAGGTGCGGGTGCACGTGGACGTCATTACATGAACATAGTTATGTATGGAATAAATTCGAAAATCAAGAAAATTACTGTATACATTCCACACAAAATCCTTTTCCAAGCAGCTGAAGCTATAAAAGGGATTTTTGGGGGGAAAAAAATCTCAATTATATCTTCATTTTAAATTGAGACTATCAAATTTTAACATAGAAATTACATTCAAAAATAAATTAATATGGGAATAAAAATCTCTATATAAACAACTAAAGTTAAATTAATTCATTTTTATTTTAAATAAAAAATTAATTATACACTTAAATAAAATTTTCTTTTAAAAACTTTTTATACCCATCTCATTTCTAAATTAAATTGTATTTTAAATTTTAATTAAGAACATTTATTTTTTTATAAATTTATAAAAAAAATTAGGATCATGGAGATAGAAACCATATGAAAAGAAAAAAATATTTTAAAATTTTAAAATTTTCATGTATTTAAAAATAAAAACTTAAAAGAAATATTTCTTTTTAGATAGAAGAAAAATTTTATGGTAAGATGATTAATTTTAATATATGGTAAATATTTTATAACTTAAATTGAGAATATTTTAGAAAATAAAATTTAAAATGAGTGTTATAAGAATTTTAGAGTGGGTTAAAAGCTCAACCCCTTGACAAAGTGCTTCGGGCCACAAACGCCTTTTAGACCCAATGGAAACATATTGACTCAGTCCAAAAAGGCCTAAATCCACACTTTTTCTTCTTCTCCAAACTTTACTGATGGCTTTTATTGAGCATTCTTTCAAAATTGTTCAACGACAGTGGCTGGCCCACAGCCCCGCCGAGAAAAATGAAGGCCATATTTGGTTTAAAGAAAGGGAAGAAGAGAAAAAGAGTGGAACAGAAGGGAAGCCGGGAAGGGAGAAAAAATGAGTGTAGAAGAATAATGAAATTAAAATTTCATTATTTGGTTTAACATAAAATTTGATAGGGGAATGAATTATAATTTTTTTTTTGGACAAATTTATCTTTGTCTTAAATACTAAATTACCTATATTAGTAATGAAATATAATTTAATATTAATACCAAACTTTTTTAATGTTAAAAAATCCTAAAACAATTCATGATTTATATTTAATATACTAAACTATTTCATATAATTTAATATAAATATAAGGTAGTCGATGGTCAACAAAGGTCAACGGCAGCCAACGGCGGCTAGCGATTTTCCAGTGAAATTTCAGCGATGGTCCTAAGGGTCCGGCGACTTTCCGGCGGAGTTCTGAAGACGGTCCGACAGAGGTTCGTCGAAATTCTGGCAACAATTATTTTATATTTCTATATTTCATATTAAATAAGTTTATTTATTTTATTAAGTTTCTTGAATCATTCATTAAATTTAATTAATATAAAATTATTTATAATAGTAAATTAATAAAATAAAATTATAAATAATAATTATTAAAGGCATTAAACAAGTTAAAATGTTGAAGGGTAATTTTGGAAGCTTTGGTTTCTAACATAAGAGGAATTTGAATTTTTCACTCCTTGGTGTGGAATTCAAATTTTACAAGGAGTGAAGAATTTAAATTCTACATTATAATAAATATTAAATTCTAATGAAATTAAATTTTTATATATTTTGTGTATCCAAATAATAAAAATAAAAATAAAATTTAAATTACTCTCATCTCATCCATTCTCTCCTCCCAACCAAACATCAACGGAGCTTCTATGGTGGAAAGTCTAGGGCTTGGGAAACATCCCGATGTTCGATTCTCTGCATTATGTTCTTCATTGACACAAGTCAAACGTAATTTTCTTGTGTGAAACTAAAATGACAAATCAGCAAATGGTGAGAATCTAAGGGCCTATTGGGTAGCGTTTTTGGGCCCTTGATTCCATTTTTGTTTTGAGAATATAGATGTAATACCTGTTTAGTAGACTGGACTCAAAAAATAAACTATAAAAAAATAATCTAAATTCACTTTAACAGTTATAAAATTGAAAACATGTTTAACTTGTTCTCCATATATTGCAAATTAAATTCGGAAATAAATTATAAAATAAAATCCAAAAGCTCTCTCTCTCCCCTAAAATCTTCTCTTGCACAGCTCTCTCTCCTTATCTCTTCATCGCTTTCACAGCTCTCTCACTCTTATTCTCTTTTTCCCGATCTAACTCTTATTTGCATCTCTGTCGTTGCTCCTCACGTTTCCGTCGTTGCTCCTCACGTTTCCGTCGTTGCTACTACTACTGCACTGGATCTTCGCCGCCACCGTCGCTGCGCTGCATTTCTGCTACTGTTGTGTTGCATCTACGCTGCTGCTGCTAATGCGCTCCGTCTTCGCTGTCGCTACTGCTCCATCTTGCTGCTTTTGCTGCTCTCTCGGCTCCGTCTTTGTGGCTTGCTGCTCGCTCGGCTCCGTCAAATCACATTTGTGTTTATATCTTCATAAATTGCCATTTGTTTTCGTTCAATTCTTTTATTGTATTTTTCACACTTTTTACTGTAAAATTTTGTTTGTTAAAAAATGAGTAATTATTATTTATTTTGTGTGCATGATTTCATTGTTCTTAGTTTTTTTTTTGTGCTATGCTATGAAAAAATGAGTTAAAAACATTTGACAATAGCTTGGTCTTTGTTTGAATTGGTCAATTTTGTAGTAGAATATATTTGATTTTGATTTTGATTTTTTAAAATTTTAATCTATGACATGTTGCTAAATGGCTTTCATCCTATTTTCAATTTGATTAATTTCAAAAGTTTAAGCTATGTATGTTTTGAGAGCAATTTCTTTAGTTTCATTAATATTTAACATATGTAATTTTTTTAATTTTTTAGTAACAAGATATATATCCACAAGATACTGATGGTGAGAATAAGTAATTTTTAATTATAGTGTAAAAAAGAGATATGCATGATGTCTATTATGTAATTTTTTAAAATTATTTTTTTAAAATTATTTATGGTATCTTTATGTAAATATTAGTTAAACAATTATTTTTTTAATTGTAAGTATGACTTAAATGTTTAATAAAAATTGTTTTTGAAAATAATAATACCGAACACATATTTACTATTTTTATCATTTTCAGTTGCTGCTACAGAATGCATATTACTGTTTTTAATTTTAAAAAATAATATATAAAAAATATACCAAACACATATTTAAATTTAAAATACTGAAACTGTAAAACATTATTTTATTTTTATTTTTATTTTTTTAAAAAATAAATTCAGAAAAAATACTCAACAGCCCCTAAGTTATAATCTACCAATTGTTTTGTTGTTAAAAGAAGGCTAGTGCGTGATTACGGCTTGACATGGCGTTTTTTCGGTTTATACGGTAATTCGGAACCAGACCATAAAAGGCATACTTGGAGCTTATTGAAAAGGCTTTCTAATTTGTACCCCCTCGCTATATAGTGGTGGTTTTAATGAAATTTTAGAGCCATGGAAAAAAGGGGAGGTTGTCTAGAAGTGCGAAGGCAGTTAATGGTTTTACGAGAGCTATAGCGGATTGAGAGGTGATTGATGCAGGGCTGGGATGGTTACTCTTTTACATGGTAAAATAAACGTTATGGCCCTAACTTTGGGGAACGAAGATTGGATCGATTTTTTATATACTTACCAATGGAAGAATTCCTTCAAGGATTCTTTTTTCACAACCGCAAGTATTAATCGCACGTTTGATTTGAAGAAATGAAAAGAGTGAAAATGAGAGAAAAGGAGGAGAGGAGAAGAAAATAAGTGGAAAAGAGATGAATTGCATGTTAAATTAAATAATAAAATTGAGATTATTCCCTCCCTTTTTTTCCTCATTTTCTTTTTCTCTCTACTTTCTATTCTTTTTCTCTCTTCTCATTTCTTCAAACCAAATATAGGCTAACAAAGTGAGGTTATTTGCACTTTAAAAATTACTCTAAATGTTCATTTAAAAATTTAAAAAAATTAAGTTTTACTTTGTACACTATTTCAAATGTCAGAAAAATCACTTACTTATGATAAACCATACAATCAGTAGCTACAGCTCACCGAATATTATTAGCGGCAAGATTTGGCATCGACAATTCTTTATTCTAGACACAATCTTTATTTTGAACAAGTATCACTTGATAATATTAATATTCCTTATGTACAAATGATTTCATTCCTTAATGTATGTAGTCATAAATAGGATAGCCTGTCTAGCCATTACACTAAGAGATTTGGCTGACCTTAATAGTTGTATATAAGCTTGTAACTCTCTCGTTCTTTTAAATACAAAGAAAATATTTTGAGCATAATATTTTTTCGTTCTTTAATGTATATAGTCATAAATAGGATAGCCTGTCTAGCCATTACACTAAGAGATTTGGCTGACCTTAATAGTTGTATATAAGTTTGTAACTCTCTCGTTCTTTTAAATACAAAGAAAATATTTTGAGCATAATATTTTTTCATGGTATCAGAGCACGTTATGGCTCCTGGTGCAGCCTCCTCTTCTTCTTCGTCATCTCTTCCTAAAGAGCCAACCCTAAACATCCAAGCCTTCCACCAATGTTCCAGCCTTATCTCCGTGAGACTTAACTCTACAAATTTTCTTCTGTGGCGATCTCAAATCCTACCCCTCATTCGAAGCCTCGGATTATCGCACCACATTCTTATGTCTGAAAAGCCACAAGAGAAAGTTTTACAAAAAGATAGAGAAATTGTTGAAAATTGTGAATTGATCTCATGGGAAAGCAACGACGGTTTGCTTACGTCTTGGTTGTTAGGACTTATAATAGAAGAAGTGTTGAGCTCCAATATAGGCATGGAAACAGCCTTTCATCTCTGGACATCTCTTGAAGATCAGTTACTTCTTGTAACCAAAGAAAAGGAAGTGTATCTCAGAGATAAGATGCTTACCTTAAAGAAAAATAATCTCACACTTGAAGAGTACATATGGAAATTCAAAAATTTATGTCACTCTCTTGCAGCAATCAATAAACTAGGGGTGGGCGGGCAAATTACCCGACCCGAACCGATCCAACCCGATTCGACCCGAAATATTTCGGGTTCGGGTCGGATCGGGTTGTAAAGGAAACCCGATCGGGTGAAAATGGTGAAACCCGATCGGGTTGTGATCGGATCGGGTAAAACCCGATCCGAAACCCGATCGGGTAAAACCCGATCCGAAACCCGATCGGGTTGATATAAAAAAAAAAACCTAAACCTAAAGCACACACGCCACACACACAAATCACAAAATTTCCTTTCACAAATCACGCCGCCGCACAAGTCACAGCCTCACCCTCAAAAAGCTTCCGATCTGCTGCGCGACTCCACGCCAATTTGCTGCGCGTCCGTCTGTTTGCTGCTTCCGATCTGCTTCTTTTTAGAACTTGGAAGGACACGTATCCAGGGTTCCTTTCTAAAGGGAGAGGACTTCTCGTCTGGCAGGTTTCTCAAAAATCTGTTGTTTTAGAATGACTTGATGCACTTATATCTGACCTGACAAAGCTCCTTCTTTGATTCCTTCTTTTGTTGTCTTCTACAAGATGTTCTTGCAATACACAATCTGCTTTCTATGTCCTTCGTTCTTTTTTTCCATTTAACCGGTCCAATTCTGATTTTAGGTATGGGATTTGGTCAAACAATCACCAAGGTGTGCTGCCGGAAAGCTACAAATCAAAGTATAATGGTGGTGAACTTCCATGGAACATTTTCTGGGTTACAAGAAGCAGAGAATCTCCACAAGCTTTATGCTCGGAACAAGCATGGGAGAGCTGAGATCCAGAAAATCACTTCCCAAAGCAACTATAGTATTTACAAATCATGGCAAGCATATAAGTTTCAAAGTGTTCTGTATGGCTACTTAGGGATTGCAGAGGACTGGATTCCTCTTTGAAGACTGGATGCAAGAACAAGCTTCATATTATATCTACCCGAATTCAACCCGACCCGACCCGATCCGAATATAAATCGGGTCGGATCTGTTCGGGTTGTAAGTTCGGGTTCCATTCGGATTAAGTTTCATTCCACCCGAATAACCCGAAACCCGATCGGGTTGACCCGAACCCAACCCGAACCCGGTTTTGCCCACCCCTACAATAAACCCATTGATGATCTATATAAGGTCTTTAACTTAGCCCGAGGTCTTGGACCAAAATATCAAGATTTCAGGCTAGCCATGTTGTCTAAACCACCATATCCCACCTTTAAACAATTCCTTATGGCCTTAGAAAATCACGAACAAGATCTGATTGCTTAAAAAGAAGAGACCACAAATAATTACAATCAGGCTCAGGCTTTTCTAAGCCAGCGAGGAAGAGGCAGAGGACGTGGTGGTTACAATTCACGTGGACGTGGTTTTTCTGGCAGAGGAAATAATGGCTATAGAGGTAATAATTCTAATTAACAAAAGCCAAATAAGCAAGAAAATCAAGGAAAGAACGGCCTTGGACAGCATGCTAACAAGCCACCAAATAATCAAGAACAAAAAGATGAAGAAAAAGAGGCTTGCCAAATCTGTTTTATGACACATCATACTGCACCTGACTGTTTTGATAGGTATGATCATGATGAAGAAGATATCCCAGAGGCCTTAGTTGCAATGAAGATTGAAGGACAAATAGACAATAATCTTTATGCTGACTCAGGTGCGACAGCTCACATGACAAATGACCCAGGTATTATAAAGAATCTAAAACCTTATCATGGCAATAGTTCAATTTATGTTGGCAATGGAAATAGCTTGAATATTTCTTACGTTGGCCAAACTAAATTGAATACTGCTATCGGTAAACTTCTTTTAAAAGACGTTTTAGTTGTGCCTAAATTAACGAAGAATTTAATTTCTGTTAGCCAACTTACTTATGATAATAAATGTACTGTTGAATTCTCATCTAATGATTTCTTGATTAAGGATCAACATGGAAGAATGTTGGCAAAAAGGCATAAGAAGGCAGGTTTATATGCCTTAGAAGACATTCAACATGAAGCTCTTAGTGCTACAAAAATTACCAAAGCACCATTTACAGTTTGGCATCAAAGATTAGAACATCTTCAACTTAAGTCTCTTATGAATCTTCATAATAAAAATCAGATTAATGTTAGTAGTTGGATGAATAAAAAAAATATTTGTACTAGCTGCCAATTAGGCAAGCATTGCAAACTACCATTTCATGTTTCCAATAACATTTCTCGTTCTCCTTTAGATAAAATCCATTGCGATCTTTGGGGCCCTGCTCCTAATAGTTCTGTGCAAAAGTTTCTCTATTATGCAGTTTTCATAGATGATTTCTCTCGGTACACTTGGCTTTATCCTTTAAAGAAAAAATCAGATTTTTATGATTGCTTCATTAAATTTCAGCGTGAAGTGGAAAATCAATTTGACAAAACGATAAAGATTTTTCAAAGTGACGGAGGAGGTGAGTTTAGTTCAACTCTCTTCAAGGGTCACTTGGAAAAGTGTGGCATTATACATCAATTTTCTTGTCCAGGAACTCCGGAACAAAATGGTGTTGCCGAGCGAAAACATCGACACATAGTTGAAACTGGCTTAACTTTGCTATTTCATGCAAATATGCCCTTATGTTATTGGATTGAGGCATTTCTTACTTTTGTTTACGTTATTAACAAACTTCCTTCACATGCAATAAATAATGACACTCCATTTTTCAAATTATATAATCGTCATCTTGACTATCAGATTTTGAAGAGTTTTGGTTGCAGGTGCTTTCCTCATCTACGACATCAAGGCCAGAACAAGTTTTCTAAGAAAACATAACTTGTGTTTTCTTAGGATATAGTTCAATGCACAAAGGATACTGTTGCCTACAACCCTCAAGCAAAAGGGTTTATATTTCAAGACATGTTGTATTTGATGAGAATTCTTTTCCGTTTAAGGATAACAATTTAAATTCTGTTGTGTAGGGAAATTTAGAGTTGGCTTCCTTTCCTGAGTCTGACGCATGGCTGAAAACAAGTTTTGCTAACACAAATAATAAGATGGCAGCAAATAGTAGTGTTCATTATTGTAATAAGAATTTGTTCTTTGACTTGGACTTATCTTCAGACACTCCACTAAGTACAGTTACTCGTCCAATTCAAGAGGAAGTTCACACCAACTCAGACATAGATGACACCACTTCCAATAACGAGATTTCAGTAACTGTTCTTGAAACAACAAATTCAAATGACTCCAATCCAGTAGTTGTACCTATAACAAGTGATGACATTCCTTTGGTGGTGTCAGACGCTATTGAGCCCACAAGATCAGATAACTCTAAAGAAAGCACTCAAGATGTCACAGCAAATTCTTCAGAGACCAGTCCAGAAGGAATCAACATCTATGTGGACCTAAGAATACCACATGAAAGCGGGCACTCTTCTCAGTCATCATCATCAAATCAAAACTTGACATCTCCTCACCATATGATCACAAGGCGTCGATTGAAAAATAATCCTGAACTTGCTGATCAAATGGCACTTAATGTTCAAGTTGAGCCAAAATCATGGAAATCAGCAATTAAGCAGCCACATTGGAAATATGCTATGGAAGAAAAAATTTGAGCTCTTGAACATAATGAGACTTGGGTTCTAGTTCCTCGGCCAGAGGGCTTGAATGTTGTAGGATCAAAATGGGTGTTCAAAAATAAATTCAAGAAAAATGGAACTCTTGATCGACATAGAGCACGATTAGTGGCACATGGATATACTCAAATACCGGGATTAGACTTTGGAGAAACCTTTAGTCCGGTTTTTAAACACACCACCATTCGAGTCATTTTATCCTTAGTTGTAACTGAAAAATGGGTGATGCGACAACTTGATGTGAAGAATGCGTTTCTTCATGGTTTCTTAAAAGAAACAATATACATGGAACAACCACCAGGATTTACAGATGCTAGATTTCCCAACCATGTATGTAAATTAAAGCGATCACTTTATGGACTAAAGCAAGCACCTCGTGCTTGGTTTGAAAGGTTGTCTCAAATTTTACTTCAGAATGGCTTCAAATGCAGTAAGGCAGATTCTTCGTTATTTGTCCTACACACACACAACACTATAACTCTTATGCTTGTTTATGTTGACGATATTGTCCTTGCAGGAAACAATGAGCTACTTTTAGAGAAACTTATCTTTCTTCTCAGCAAAGAGTTTGCCATCAAAGATTTGGGCCCCTTACATTATTTTTTAGGACTTGAAATAAATTATCTTTCTGATGGCATATTTATCTCTAAAACAAAGTATACTTATGATCTACTTTGCAGGACTAAAATGCTGGACAGCACACATCTCTCCACTCCAATTGCAGTAAAACCTCAAGAACATCCAAATGATCTTACACCAGTCGATCCAACAACATATCGTAGCATTGTGGGAGCATTACAATATTTGACCTAAACTAGGCCTGATATTGTACATGCTGTAAACAAAGTTTGTCAAAACTTTCAAGTCCCCAACGAGGCTAATATGCGAGCTGTCAAGAGAATACTTCGACATCTAAAGGGAATCATTCAATTTGGCATTCAATATACATCTCAAAGTCCTTTAAAAATTGTTTCCTTTTGTGATGCAGATTGGGCTGGATGCAAGGACACTAGAAGAAGCACTACCGGTTACTGTGTGTATATTGGTGCTAATTGTGTATCTTGGGCATCTAAGAAACAACCAACTGTTTCCCGTTCTAGTGCAGAAGCTGAATACCGTGCCATGGTGTCAACTTCAGCTAAAATCACTTGGCCTACTTATTTGTTTATGGACATTGGCCTATTTCTTCTTCAACCCCAAGGATACTGTGTGATAATCAAAGTGCTTTACACATGTCAAAAAATCTAGTTTTTCATGCTCGATCAAAACATATAGAACTGGACAATCATTTTGTTTGGGAGAAAGTAACTGCTGGTCAGCTTTCTGCACATTAAGTCCCTTCATTTAAGCAGATAGCCGATGTCTTCACGAAGGCTCTCTCAAAATTTCAGTTTCTTAATCTTCGTCACAAGCTTGGGATTTTTCCACTTCCGCACACTAGCTTGAGGGGGGATGATAAACCATACAATCAGTAGCTACAGCTCACGGAATATTGTTAGCGGCAAGATTTGGCATCGACAATCCCTTATTCTAGACACAATCTTTATTTTGAGCAAGTATCACTTGATAATATTAATATTCCTTATGTACAAATGATTTCATTCCTTAATGTATGTAGTCATAAATAGGACAGCCTGTCTAGCCATTACAATAAGAGATTTGGCTGACCTTAATAGTTGTATATAAGCTTGTAACTCTCTCGTTCTTTTAAATACAAAGAAAATATTTTGAGCATAATATTTTTTCAACTTAAACCTTTTAGATTTAATCATTCAATTCATCAGAAGACAAAAGTTAGAATAAGACATTTTCATTTCTTTTGTAAAAAATATTTTAAGGTGCTGTACGGTTGGCGTTAGAGAACGTCAGAAAAGAATTTGATTTCCTTTCAATTAGTCTCCCCGTCGTTCGGTTGGCCAATCCAAATAGCAATTCAATTTCCAAATAAGTTCTAATTTCCTTAAAATCGAGAAACCCAATTCTTGTTTAGTGTGGTGAATTCAATTTCATATCTTGTGTCACTAACGAATTTCCATAATTACCCTTCTATATGCAAATAGTTAGGGACATAGATTTTGACATCAACAGAAATAATTTATTATATTCTCTTTTACAGAGATAGGTATAAAATTAAAAATTTTTGGCATTTTCCGTGTTTAATTTTTTATATAATTTTTAGGATCAAATAATTTTTGGACAAACAATAATTATTGGCACTCAACTAACGGGCTTAAAGAGAATAAGCATACATGCATATTCCGTGCGGATACAACTATGTTGTGTTTACTTTCTAGAGTGGGAGTGAGGAGTGTAGATTTATCATACTCTAGTATTTACTTCAACAATTTAAGGGAGATTGGGAATCCCACTCCGTGGGCCTCACCTATTTTTGGAGTGGGGAGTGGGAGTGGAACTCACATGGGGAGAGGTGGGAGTGGGAATCCCACCCTTGTCAATAATTTTTAATTTATATAATTAAAATTGAAATTAATAAAAAATTGTGATGTACATAATTAAGAATATTAATAATTATTATAAATTTACAAATAGAGTAAAATAAATTTTTATTCATTAAATATTTTTTTATTAACTTTGTAATTAAAAAAATATAATTCTTTAATAAGGATAAAATTATAATTTGAAACTATTTACTTTCAATCCAAGAGAAAGTAAACACATAAATTAGATTCTGATCTCCATTCCATTCTTCCATTTCAGTGTAAGTAAACAACCTACTCCCACTCCCACTCCACACTTTCAATCCTAGGATTCATACTCTTCAAGATTTTCACTCCAATACAAAAAGTAAACGCTACCATAAAAGACAAAAGAAATATATATAGACTCCCAACGCGGCTGGACAATTATAGTTAGATTGAGCTAGCCATAAAAACATTCCATAATTTATCTTATCCCTGCTAATTATACATTTCTTTCCAAGTCAAAAAAGGAAATCCAAGGTGCTGGATCTTAGGCTATAGATATATTTGCTCACTCCAGTGGTAAAGGCTGGGTTGGCTGCAGCAATCAATGTTTCTTAAGCAATCACTAAGCTTGCATCAGTGTTGTATTCCTATCCTAGAAAAGGGAAACTAAAGTATGTATAGGTCATTAAGGTCTTCATGTACGAAACTGCTCACTTTCCATAATTGCCAAGTTGATACGGTTCAAATGTTTTAGTGGAAATTTTAGATGACTATCGGTTTTTGAGAAGCTCTAACTGCTGGAAATCTGCAAACTCATTATATTGGTCAGTAATTTTGGTTTACATTTTCTTGTCTAGTATGTATCTATTCATTATATTTTCCTTATTTGGGGATGGTTTCAGTGGATGCTAATCTAGGTTTTCAACATATGTCAATGCTCATGACGAGCTATTTATATATCTTATTAAATAGTTGTTGAGCAGCATTTAACTGGCTTTTGCTGTATTTGAACACTAAGAGCCTGCTTGAGATTATTTTGAAAGACTCAAAAATAATTTTAAAAATTTAAAAGTTAATTTTAGTGTTTGGTAAATATTTTTAAATTTTACTTTAGACAAAATCACTCCATTCTATAATATATTTTGAAAAAAGGAATAGATTTTTAAAATCTGATTTTGATAATCTATTTTAGACTTAATACAATTCCATATACATGCTCATATACATATTGCAAAATTTCAAAATTATTATTATCAATTCGGAAATAAAATCATTAATTTTAAAGAGATTATTATTATCATCAATTATATTGAGACAACAAAATAAAAAATAAAATAAATAATTAAAATATTTATTTTAGTTATCAATTATTATATGTATACAATAAAAAATAATTTATAAATATGTTGATAAATTTTATTTAACATCATGTTCAATTCAGTCATTTAAATTCTTATAATTATTTAATAGTAAGATTTACTAAACACATATGACTGCTTTAAAATTCATAGTAGTTTAAAAATAAATTTTACAAAATGTTAAATTGATTCACTTTATAACTGATTATTTCTACTACACGATTAACAACAATGATTTTAAAAGTTACAACATTACTAAACTGGCCTTGAGGGTCCATTTGGTATGTTGGACTAAATTAGATTGGATAGGATTAGACTAGATTATAGTTTAGAGTCGGACTATTAGCACCCCTCCAAAATCCTATTGAAACCCCTTTTTAAATTATATTTCATTTAATATTTCATATAACATATAAAAATTTCATATAATTTCGATATCATTACAATTGTTTTATTTTAATAATATAATGTTATAGATCTCAAATAGTCTATGTGTTCTTTGCTGGACCAAACCTGTGATCATGATATTTTTTGGACTTAAGTCTTATTCATATCAGAACAAAATATAGATAAGCATGTGCCAAGAAAAATTCAGTTTATATATTCTTCCATGTGTTTTTCATTTGTTTTTGGATGTTTTTCATCTTCATTTGTTTATGTTGCAGCGAAGGTATTTAAGTCATTGTTAATTTGTACCTTGCATACATGTATTGGTAATATATTCTGATTTTTTTATTTATATTCTACCTCCTTAATGTGTCAGGATCAGATCTAATTGAAACTAAACATGGATAAGTCATGGATGCATTGTAGTAAAATGGCAAAAGAGTATGAAGATGGGGTTGAAAAATTTATGAGGTTTGCTATTGCTAATGCCGAAGGTAGTAGTGTCATTAGATATCCGTGTATTAAATGTATGAATCTATCCTTTCGTACACATAAGATTGTTCGCGAACATATGTATTTTCATGGTTTTGATGTTTCTTACACAACCTGGAGTTGGCATGGGGAAGATGTTCATGACACACCACTTGCTAATGTAGAAGTAGATGTTCCGTTTGAGTTTATGGACTACGATAATAGTAACACAGTAGATATGGTTAACGATGCTTATAAGGATTGTGCTACAGATCCTAGAGCATTTAAAGAACTTCTAGAACAGGCTGAGAAGCCTTTATACCCGGGATGCACAAATTTCACTAAGTTAGGCACTTTGGTTAGCTTGTTCAATATAAAAGGTAAATTTGGGTGGTCTGACACAAGTTTTACTGAGTTGTTAGGTCTTTTAGACAAGTTGCTGCCTGAAAGTAATGAAATTCATGTGTCTATGTATGAGGTCAAAAAGACAATGTCTGTTTTAGGCTTAGAATATGTGAAAATACATGCTTGCCCAAATGACTGCATACTCTACAGAAATGAGTATAAAGGCCTCTCTGAATGTCCTAGTTGTGGTTTATCTAGATGGAAAAAAAGGATGGTAGTGTTGACCAGTATAAGAAAGGGGTTCCTGCGATACTTTTATGGTATTTTCCGATTATACCTAGATTTAAGTGCATGTTTCAGTCCTCATAAACTACCAAAGACTTGGCTTGGCATGCAAATGAGAGAGTAGATGATGGTAAGCTCTGACATCCGGTAGACTCACCATCATGGAAATTAGTAGATAACAAATGGCCGACGTTTGCATTAGATCCTAGAAATCTTCGCCTTGCCTTAGCAGCTAATGGAATAAATCCACATAGTTCTCTTAGTAGTACATATAGTTGTTGGCCAGTTATTCTAGTAACATACAATCTTCCTCCATGGTTGTGTATGAAACGAAAATTCATGATGTTGTCCCTACTAATTTCTAGTCCTCAACAATCGGGCAATGACATTGATGTGTACTTGGCTCCTTTGATAGAAGATTTGCGAACTTTGTGGGAAGTTGGGGTGGAGGCTATGATGCCTATAGAAAGGAGTTTTTTAATATGCGGACTGTGTTATTATGGACTATAAATGACTTTCCGGCGTATGAAAATCTAGCTGGTTGCACTGTTAAAGGATATAATGCTTGTCCATATTGTGGTGTAGACATTACTAAATGTAGACTTAAACACAATGGAAAAAATGCATATATCGGTCACCGTCGTTGGCTTCCTCATGATCACGAATTTCGTGACCAATATAAAGCCTTTGACAACACAATAGAGAGAGAGTTTGCTCCGAAACCGTTGAATGGTGGGGCTGTTTTAGGGCTGGTTGATTCTATTGATTATAAATAGGGGAAGAACAAGTCATTAAAACGTAAAAGTTCAGTAAATGATGACCGCATATGGTGGAAAAAAAATCTATATTCTATAATTTAGAGTATTGAAAGCATTTACTTGTGCGTCATCAATTAGATATTATGCATATTGAAAAGAATGTGTGCGAGGGCATTTATGGAACACTACTCCACATTCCAGGAAAGACCAAAGATGGTCTTAAGTCAAGGAATGATCTTGTGGCCATGAAAATCAGGGATGAACTAGCACCAAATTTACAAAAGAACAAGCGCACCTTCCTTCCTGCAACTTGTTACACATTAACGAGAGATGAAAAGAGAAGGTTCTGCAAAGCTTTGAAAAGTATAAAAGTGCCTGCTGGATATTCCTTAAACATTAGAAATCTTGTGTCAATCAAGGACCTTAAACTTCAGAGCCTTAAGTCACATGACTGCCATGTTCTTATGCAATAACTTCTCCCTATTGCCATTAAATGTGTCTTACCAAAGCATGTGAACGGAGCTTTGATCAGGTTGTGTTGTTTCTTCAATTCGTTATGTTCCATTGTGGTTGATGTGACAACATTGGATAAATTACAGGCAAACCATGTGGTGACTTTATGCTTGTTAGAAAAATATTTTCCTCCATCTTTCTTTGACATTATGGTGCACTTGACTGTGCATTTAGTCAATGAAGTTACATTATGTGGCCCAGTTTATCTTCGGTGGATATATCCCTTCGAGAGGTACATGAAAACTCTTAAAAGTTATGTCTGAAACCGCAACCGTCCTGAGGGTTGTATAGTGGAGAGTTATATTGCGGAAGAAGCATTAGAATTTTGTGCAGAATACATGTTAAAAATGAGTACAATGGGGGTTCCACCTAGACATGTGCAAAAGCTATCAAAAGAAAAGGCATTGTGTGGTGGGAAAGTGGTGCAAATTCCTGCGAATTTGCTAGATCAAGCACACCTGTACATCTTGCATAACACACAAGAAGTGGTACCATACATTAGGTAATTTGCTTAATTTGTTGATATCAAATCTAGATTTTTTTTTCTAATCTAAAAAACTAATTTTTCATGTTCTGAATCTTTAATGACCACATAGATTGGCTTAAAACGTGTTATCCACATCAAAATGACAAATGGTTGCAAGAGGAACACAACCGTACATTTTCCGATTGGCTAGCTGATAAGGTTGAAGCACATATATATCATTACTTTTTACAAAGTTTATTGACCCCTTTTTTCCCCCCAACCTAGCAATATAAATCTGCTTATCATTTTTCTCTTGCTAGGTATATGACTTAATTGAAAAAGGTGATCACTTATCGGATACCTTATGTTGGTTATCACAAGGGCCTCTTCCTTTAGTAACTAAACATAATGGTTACGACATCAATGGTTTCCATTTTGTTACACGAGACCGAGACTCAAGTCATGTAACTCAAAACAGTAGAGGTGGTGTAGTTGATTCTGAAGTATGTGACCTGACATATTATGGAGTTATAAATGAGAGTTGGGTACTTGACTATCATTTGCTAACAGTCCCTGTGTTGAAGTATGATTGGGTTCAAAATAGTTGCGTCAAGAAAGATGAGCTTGGATTCATCTTAGTAGACTTAAACAAATTAGGATGTAAATCTGATCCATTTATATTGGCTTCTTAAGCTAAACAAGTATTTTATGTAAATGATCAAATTCAAACAAAATGGTGTATTGTATGTCATATGCCTATTAGAAGTAATCTTAATCAAATAAACGAAGATGAATTTAATAATGTAGTAGAATATCCTCAATTCACTAGAGAATTACCAACTACTGATTTGTTATATTCCACTAATGGTGATCGAGTGATCTATGCGGGTAACAGCAAAGAGGGAATTTGGGTTACAAATTGATTAGCTTCTTGCAGTAAGTTTTTTTTTAAAACTATTTGCCTTATGTTATTTTTCAATTACGAATTTATATGATATTAAATTGATTAACTTTTTGTTTGTGCAGCTGATTAATTGTTATATAGGTTGATTAAATCATTTAACTTATGTTCTTCATTTATTTATTTCAGGGGCAGTAATATGGCTAAGGGAAAACATACTGTGGTTGATGGTGTTTTTGGTCAGGACTGTAATTTAAAAGATGATTACTGCGACTTATTTGACAATAACATTGATTTAGAAGGTGAAAAAGATGAAGCTGATGTGGATGGTGATGCTGAGTTGGATGCTGCTGAGTAGATGGAATTGACTTTGATGGAGGAGATTCTGATGGCGCTGGTTTGGATGGAGATGATTTAGTTGGTATTGAGAGAGATGGTGCTAATTTGGTTGCTCCTAATGTTGATGTTCCTGAAAGTAGTAACTCCAGGAGAGGTGTGAATATGGGTGCTAGGCAAAATAAAAGACTTAAAACAAGAAAGGGAAAGATTGTGGTGCAATACAATGAAATGGGTGTTCCTGCAGGGGAAGAAGTGATTGAGTTGGCTTCTTTTCTTGGCGTATTGGCTCGTACCTCAGTTTCTATTCTTTATTCCGATTGGCACAAGGTTCCTCCTGAGACAAAGGAGAGTTTGTGGAAATCTGTTATGGTAATTCTTGAAAAACTTATTGCATTATACTTAAACATTTTCTTGTTATTTTTCACTTATTAGTTATATGATTTGGATTTTTATTAACTAACATTTTAACAATTTTCCTCCATAGTTAGGGTCGTTTCATTGTTCATCCTAGAAGTGGGAAGCAGGTAATACAGTCAATCAGAACAACATTTTGAAACTTCAAGTATATGTTGACGAAAAACTATATCTGGAAGTTCCCAAATGATAAAAAGAAATTGTATAAAAATAAAGCGGCTTGTTTGGATAAAGTTTGTCGACGAACGTTTGTCCGAATCATTTGAAGTAAGTATTTTAAAGTTAGGACAAGTAATATGCTAATAGTTACTTTACATTTACATTGTGTTAAAAGGATGTTTTTTCTTATGCAGAAAATCAGTCGTGTCAATAAGAATCGGAGAGCTTTGAACAAGTGTAATCATTGTCTTAGTCGAAAAGGATATGTTGGATTAATGAAAGAAATTGTAAGTTTGTATATATTGGTATAAATGGTATTTTTAACTATTGCATTTTTCTAATAGTTTACTAATCTAATTTCTTTTATCGAAACAGTGTGTAGAATCAGGTCTTTTTGAAGACTTAATTGATAGGAGTGAGCTGTGGAAGAGAGCTCGGATGCTAAAGAATGAAGGATACGACCTTGAGACTGAGCAAGTCATTAAGAAATTGGTAATCAAGTTTAATCAGAACAAATATGTAAATGATCTTAGAACTATGCTCATTTAATAATATTAGTTTCCTTATGATGTGGTGTTAGGAAAAGCTAAAGGAGGACCAAAAAGATTCTTTCACTTTAAATGCAAGAAATGACTTACTTGCACAAGCATTGGGAAAGCTTCCTCGAACTAGTCATATGCAAGGCCTGGGCAAATTTATATATGCTTCTAACTACTTTCATACCATTTGTGGACCCATCCGAAGTGAGAGAGAAAGGGAGCTAGATGATTGGAAAAAATCAGTTGATGTTCAGTTGCAAGAAATTTGTAGAGAATTGAAGAGGACACCTTGCCATTCAGATGTGGGAAGTTCCACTTTCCCACATAATAAAGACATTGATAATGACAGTGGGGAAGATGTACATCAAGTTGCTTCATTTATAACATTAACTGAATTTTTCCTAGTTTATTTTTCCTTGTATATCTGCCACTAAATACAGTTTAATTTACTTTTTTCCAATAATGCTGACAGGGGCCAGAAAATTTGGGCAAGTCAGCTGAGAAGAAGTGGAAATGGATGTCCAGTCAGAAAGAAGAGCAACCTAGAGTATCAACGCTGAGAAAGAAGGAAGAAACTAAGAAGAACGAAGACACACCAAAAAACACCACTGCTGCCATTCCGATGAAGTCTTCTACCGTTCCGATGAAGTCAACCAAAAATGATGATTACAATAATGACAATGCACTCCATGCACAAAAGGTTAGATTATTTAAATTAGTTGTATTTTTCTTGGTTTAATATACTTATTGCCTTATATAGTTACTATTCACTCTAGTTTAATAAACTTATTAGTTCATATAATTAATATTCATAGGAGCTAGATAATTTAGGCGACTTGCCAAGAAACGCTACTGCAGCCATTTCAAGGAAAAGTCCAAGACTCAATCCTTCAATTCCAAAAGATTGTGCAAATAATGAGAGGAAAAGAGTTGGAAGCAATAAAAAGCAATTGAACTTCGACTATGCTGATGGTATATACGAGATTGATCTTGACAGCCCAACAAAAAAGGCACTTTTGAAGAAGGATAAACCCAAAAAAATTGTATTGTAGCCTATTAGGAACACAAGGAGTGCGATACTCAAGCACCAGAGCAGTCATCCGATGTTGCAATTATTTGGGAAATTGTGTGAGAAATACCTGCCTGGTGAAAATTATGGTGTTCTAACATATCTGATTGATGATAATGTGTTCCAGACAAAGGCTTGTGCTTATATTGGGAAGAAAGATTGCAATGATCTGCTGCCAATGCAAGCGTTAGGAGAGAATGCTATTCAAGTATATATGGCGTAAGTGGTTTTATGATTTTCCTTTACATTATTTAATATCAATTTGGTATACTTTTTTATTGATGTAGTGATTTTCTGTCAAGGATGTTGGATTCTACCATTCTACCAACCAGAAAAGGAACAAAACCATTCAGATTCATGTGTCCTAGTTTGGTTTGCCCGACAAATCCAAAGGCTACAGAACGATTTCGCTCGAAGAGAGTTGAGCATATTTGCGACCGCTTGAAAAAGGCCAAAAACGGACAACTCATTTTCATGCCATACAATCCTTCGTAAGTTTTAATTTTATTTAAAACTTTTACAGCTGTTAAATTCATATTACGTTCACAGTTGTTTGTTAATTAATGGTTATGCTTTTGGCTTTTGTAGCTACCATTGGGTATTAGTTGTGTTTGATATGGTCAAAAAGGAAGTATTTTATGTGGATCCTATGCAATCCAGACCTGAAGCTGATTTAGAACAGCTCCTTAAAATGTATGTATGCTAATCTATTTCCTACAATTGATAGTTTAAGTTTCTTCAATATGATTAAGAGATAATAGTATAGTTTTGTTTCCAGCGCCATGACACTCTTCACATCAGAGGATGCTAAGGAAAAATGGAATTATAATACCAAGAGGAGAATTGTGAAGGTAAAAAAAAAAGTATTTTTGTAGCCTATTGATTACGTACCTTAACTAAAATGGATGGGTTTTGTAAGAAAAATTTTCATCTTTTTTTTTTCATGAACATGCTCCGAAACAAAATATCGCAAAATTGGAGTGTGGTTATTTTGTGTTAAGGTACATGAAGGAAATAATAGCAGATGTTAGTTTGTTAACCAACAATGTAAGTTGATGATGAGATATGTTAACATTTTTTTATTTCCTACATGTGACATTATTTTTAAAGTTTGACAATATTATTTCTTATGATTAACAGTTTAATGGAAGAAATCATACACTCAGGATGAATTAGATGAGGTTCGTTTGGAGTGAGCTAACCATTTTTCCGACATTCTCATTGCATCAGCAAAATGGTTAGTATTGAGTATGAAATTTGTAACAAAATGGTTAGCTGTAACAAATTGTTGAAATTGAATTTGTAGTATCAAATTATAATGGTTGCTATTAAGGATTGTACTGTAGATGTTATGCATTTGATAACTTTGGGTATTTTGATTGATTTTGCATAAAATGGTTTACTGGGTTTGGGTTGGATTGTTGCTGGATATATGGCTGGAAGTGCTGTTGGAAGCTGGTGGGTTCTTGGATATATGGCTGGAAGTGCTGTTGGAAGCTGGTGGGTTCGTGGATATATGGCTGGAAGTGCTGTTGGAAGGTGGTGGGTTGCTGGATTGGAAGGTGGTGGGTTGCTGGATATGGTTGGAGTATTCCTAGCGTGGCTGGAATTGGAATGTTGACAAACCTGGCTTTGTGACTGGAGTTAAGAGTGCCAGAACTACTGAAAGTCTTGCATTATTCTTTGCAAGTTTTGTTGAGAAACTTGGCCGGCTTGATGGTTGGAATTTTAGTTGCTTTTCTTTGCAAGTTTTGTTGACAAACTTTGCTTGATGGTTCGAATTTTCGTTGCTTTTTTTGTACATGCAATGTAATTTAATAGTTGTTTTATATTTTGAGATGTTTTTTAAATTTTGAGATGCTCTATTATATGTATCACATTGGACTTTTTATATATATGAGGAATAGGGTAGGGATGAGGGAATCATTCCCCACGTGGGGATTCCCCATCCCCAACCCACTAAATTTATTAGAAAATAGGGTGAAAAATGAAGGCAAATTTTTTTAATGGGGTGGAGAATGTGGTAAGCCTTCCCACCCCCACTCCACCCCATTACCATCCCTATAATTTATCAAACTTGTGCCATACACTAACCCCGAAGACGTGGGATAAGTTTTTCTAATTTTCATTAATGGTGCGTTTACTTCCTGGGAATGATAATGAGGTGGAATGAGAATAGGCTAAGAATGAGAATGGGCTGGAATGAGAATGAGGAATGAGAATGAGATTTCAATGTTTACTTGGCAAAAATAAATAGGAATGGGAATGGGAATGAGAATGTGCTAGAATGCCATTGATGTGTTTACTTGGCAAAATAAATGGGAATGAGGAATGAAAATGAGAATCAATTTACCAAAATACCCAGAGTATTAATAATTAAAAAAATAATTACTTTATCATTATTAACAATATTATCATTATTGTTGTTGTTATTATTATTATTATAATATTTTATTAACTTTATTATTTTAGTTATTATTAATTACTGTTAATATTATTTTTATTAATATTATCATTATTAACATTTATTATTATTATTATTTTTAATTAATATCATTTTTATAATAATATTTATACATGTATCTAGATAATGAAAATTACATTATTATTATTATAATTAAATTTTATTACCTTGATTATTTTAGTTATTATTAATTATTGTTATTATTATTTTTATTAATAATAATAATAACAACAACAACAATAATGATAATGTTAATAATGATAAATTAATTATTTTTATTAATTATTATTTTTATTATTAATAATGATAATATTAATAAAAATAATAATAACAATAATTAATAATAACTAAAATAATAAAGTTAATAAAATTAATAATAATAATAATTATTATTATTATTAATGACATTTAAAATAATAAATTATTTGTGATTTGAGCGAGGGTAATTTAGGAAATATGAAAAAATTAAAATGATAGAAAAGTAACTATATGTTTCATTCCCATTCCCACATTTTTATTCCTTATTCCCAAATTGTGTGAAACCCGCACATTTTATTTCCATTCTCAAATTACATTTTACCAAGTAAATATAGGTTTCGTTTTCATTCCTTCATTCCCATTCCCCAAACCCATAAGTAAACACACCATAAATAGTTGGTCCCAAAATGGGACCCATGGAAATTATTCCGACTTGAAAATTGCGTTAAACGTAAGACAAGCTTCATATACGGCTATTTTCAGTCCAATCCCAATAACAGCCCTGCAACCAAATGGAACCTAACGGTGAATGTTGAAAAAGTTACCGTATCTGGGAAGAAGAAGACACGAAAGCTCTAGAGGAATTCAACAGTTAAACATAATTATCATGCAGTCAGGAACTGGTGCGTCTCTCCTGTATCAGCTGAAGAAACTCAGAGAAACCGGACATTGAACAGCTCAAATGGCTATTGCTATGGTCAAGGTTCTCCTGGAAGCACTGCAAATATATGAGAGTCATGGTTGTCGTAGCCAACATGGGAGCATATATGATAGGTTCCAGTCAGAGACAACCAATGATCAAGTGTAACACAAGTGATATTTTTCTACTTATGGCGAGAAAGGACCAAATAATTGTTGTTTAGAATTGTCAATACTTTTATTCATATTCTGGAGCTTATTTATAATAACAAGACTTTGGTTTCCATCCTACAATTACGGCTAAATAAATGAGTATAACAACTTAGCTAAGAATTCGAAACCGAAAGATAATTGAAAACAACTTTCATGTCTTAGCTTCCCTCCTTACTCATTGTACAATCGTTGATAAGCGTATTCCTAGATCACGGCTCCAGTTCCAGCACGTATCTTCATGATCTCAGGACATGCATGTTTCATGCATGGCTTGCATGGGACTCATGCCCTCACGTAGCAAACTTAGGATTTGGCTTTGGAATTCTTCCAGATCTTCGTGGCTCATGCATTTGCTGTGTATCATTGCCCCATCCTTGAAGAATACCCTTGTCCTCAAGGGTTAGATTGGAAAACTGTTGGTGCAGCATTGTGGTGTCCTCCCATGTTGCTTCTTTAGCCGGCGTTTTTTTCCAACGGACTAGATTCTACTCGATCACTTTACCTCCTCTCTTCACCCAACGTGTGTCAATGATAGCTTCAGGGTCCATGATCACCGAGCCTTCATCATCCACGGGTGGTAAATCGACGTCGTTGCTAAGGAAATCACCCACGGCTTTCTTAAGCAAAGAGACGTGAAACACCGGGTGAATTCGAGCATTCTCTAGTTATTGTAGTTTGTAGGCAACGGCTCCAACTTTGCGAAGAACTAAATACGACCCAAAGTACCTGCAAGCTAATTTCTAATGTGCCCTTCTGAACACTGAAGTCTGCCGATAGAGCTGCAACTTTAATAACACCATATCTCCCTGTTTGAACTCAACGTCGCGGCGACCCTTGTCAGCTGTTTGCTTCATCCTGTTAGCTACTGTGGCTAAGTTTTTCTTTAATTGTAAGAGCAGTTCATCACGCGAATGTAAGGCTTGATCAACCTCATGCACCCGCGAGGAACTAAGTTGATACATGGGCACGGCTGGAGGTGGTCTTCCATACAAAGCTTGGAATGGAGTCATTCTGGTGGAGACGTGGAATGTGGTGTTGTACCAAAATTCTGCCCACGGCAAAAAAGAATGCCACTTTCGAGGCCACTGGTGAACAAAACATCTCAAGTATTGTTCCAAGCATCAATTAATTACCTCCGTTTGGCCGTCAGTTTGCGGGTGGTACACCGAGCTCATTTTGAGTTTGGTGCCTAATAAATTAAAGAACCAAAATTTGCTTATGAATATGGGGTCACGATCGCTGATGATTGACTTGGGCATATCGTGCAGCTTCACTACTCCTTCACTTTCTTCTCGAACTGGCCGCAGTGAACCAATGGTTTCGTTGGTGCCGTGGCTAGTGGTGTCTTTGGATGCATTGAAAGTTTCTGCTAATTTGCTGATGGTGTCTTCTAATCGCTGAAGCTTGTCATTGATCCCAATCTCCATGCGTTCCATTCGGCTCTCCATGCTTTTCAAATCAGCTTCAATTCGCTCAATACGTTCTTTGTTGGTCATCATTGTTAACCCGCTCTAATACCAATAGATAGGTCCCAATCAGAGACAGCCAATGATCACGTGTAACACAAGTGATATTTTTCTGCTTATGGCGAGAAAGGACCAAATAATTGTTGTTTAGAATTCTCAAAACTTTTATTCATATTATGGAGCTTATTTATAATAACAAGAATTTGGTTTCCATCCTACAATTATGGCTAAATAAACGAGTATAACAACTTAGCTAAGAATTCGAAACCGAAAGATAATCGAAAACAACTTCCGTGTCTTAGCTTACCTCCTTACTCGCTGCACAATCGTTGATAAGCGTATTCCTAGATCACGGCTCCAGCTCCAGCACGTATCTTCACGATCTCAGCACATGCATGTTTCATGCATGGCTTGCATGGGACTCATGCCCTCACGTAGCAAACTTAGGATTTGGCTTTGGAATTCTTCCAGATCTTCGTGGCTCATGCATTCTTCGTGGCTCATGCATTTGCTGTCTATCAATAGCTAAACCGAGAATTAGTTGTGGATCTTTAAGCTCATCAAATTCTGCAAAATATGGGACACAGACTCATGAAAATGAGCTTGACAACTTCGACTGGGTAAAAAAATCTTAATGAAAATACAGGATTGAATGGTTGTTGTGAAACGAAAGCAGTGTATGGAATTATAAAAGCCAGAAATATAATGATTGCTATGGGAACAAAGGCTTGTAAATCGGCAAAATCGCGTACGAAAGTGGATGATGATGCTTAGAAAAAGAGAAGGGACTGTTTGTAGAGGAATCAAGTAGTTTTTCTGCCCTTTTCCCCCTTCATATTTCAAGCAGTTGGTGGTTTTTCTAGGTTTTTTGCCAACGTAGCACAAGGAAGCAACGACGTCTCAAAGATGGGAATTATCAGGATCATGAGATTAAGTGTTTATTTGGGATTAAAGTTTAACATTTATAATTTAAAAATTACAGTATTAAAGTATTTAATAAACATCAACTGTTATATTTTAAAAGTTAAGATGATTTAATTTAATACTTTTATAATGTAAATTTATTATATTTTATTCAAATTATTATTTAAAAATTATATTTATTATATATTATTAATTTTTATTTTACAATTATAATTTTAATAATAATAATAATAACAATAACTTTTAAGTTACAATATTTCGATACTAAATAAAATCTAAATAAGTCAAGTACGCTCGTATAGGATAACTCAAAACTCTGGCATCGTCGACATTGGAAACTAAAGGTCTCCTATTGCTTACAGACACATACGAATTTAAATGGAACCATGCAAAGATTTCATTATTTTATTGGGTTTGGGAACTTTCATTTATATTTTTTATTTTATTGTACTAGATGCTGCTTCCTTATGAAGAATTTCTGAAGTTATTTTAATATGTAGTGTTTGACCTATGATCATCGAAGGCCTTTTCAATTGTGGGAATACCTAATGCCTGCGCCTTCTACCATATGATTGTTGGGAAATTATTCTCTTTAAAAGCATATGTATTTATTTAATTGTAATAAACATTTTTTCTGATTAATAAAATTAATGAGGTATTTTATTCAAATATCTTAATTGCATTTATATTTGTATTAAAGTCCATTTAATCATATTATATGTAGTTATGTGATCACCATGTGGATTCACAGAAGACATAAATACAAGTTATCTTATGATTAAATAAATTTAGTTCGCAGTTGATAAATAAAGTTGGGCACTTTATTTAGGTATAAACTGTAATAAATTCATTGAATGATTTGTCTTAATCATGTATGAATTTATTGATGTAGTACGACTACATTGAACTGGATCACATATGAGATTTAATTAACTTTGTAATAACTGTCAGACTTATTAAATCTCATAGGCGTTGATTTTACTGAAATCTTAATCTTGAGTTAATTATGATTTCATGATTGTGATTGTTATTCCATTTGAGTTACTAATGGGCACGACACATCTTTGTGGTCAAGATTACCCGGTATCTTGGTGGGAGCAATTATGAGTATTGGAGTTATGGATTAACAATATAGAATTTGTACAACACATCTCTTGATAGGTTTTCGGCACTTGATCATAGAATTCTCTGGCCAGAGTGTGTCAACATATTTAGTATGTTGAAAATGATCATTAGAGAAAACCAGTAAGGATCAAGGAATAAGATGTTATTAAATTGATTGGACAGTTGAGATATCAATTTAATTAACGATGTGGTACAAAGGATTGTGCAGTAAAGAAATCAATGTGGCTTGGGACAAATTATTATTCGAGCATACAATTATGGAAGTCAGTTCCAATCTTTTAGTGGAGTAGATTTGGAATTAAATAATTGGGCTAGTTTAATTACAGGCCTAATTATTGTAGCCACTATAGTATATTCCCAAATGATCCCCGGGTTAGCTCATTTAATTGACTGCACCACTACTGGACTAATAAGCAAGATAACTAGCTATTTGGGTCAAAAGCCTAATTATATCATTTAGTGGGAGGTTCCATTTAATTAGCTTATGTGTAAGGGGCCTTATGTTATTTTACATGGTGGGTCCCTTATTAAAAGAAAAAGAAACGTGAGTTTTAAAATATGGCATTATTTAGAGCCTAGGGTTTTCATTAAAGGGAGATATATAAAGCTTATTTTTCTCTAAAGAAAATAGAAGCCACTTTATACAGATTAGAGAATAAGATTTTTCTCTCCATTGTTGAGAGAAAAATTTTCTCGTGCTAGTTGCTTTGGTAGTGATAAAGGCGCCCACACGTCAAGTGCAGATCGAACCTGAGTCATAACCTGGAAGATCATTGGTGACAGTTCGTGATCCAACAAGCGTGGTGGTGACGGATCGTGATCTAACAGGAGTGGTGGTGGCGGCGGATCGTGATCTAGGAGCCTAAATCACTTCAGCGGAAAAAGCCAACTCGGATTTTCAAGGTACGATTTCTAGATTACGTATTCTTATATATTATATGAGAGCGGTTCTTAAAAGGTTTTATAAAAATTAAAAAACCTAATTTTTCCCCAACAATTGGTATCAGAGCCATCTCATATTAATATATAAGAATTTCGTATGAAATCATTCTTGAATTTTATGTATTAGAGTGGCACAATTTATTCAGATATATATTAATTGTTTAAATATATGAATAAAGCATGTTATGGTTTGTCTTAATTCATGGTTAGATTTTCCGTAGTATTTTTCGTTTGGATCTGTAACAAGAGGGGTGGCTTTTTATCACCATAATTCCCTCTTGATTTATTTTCAGTAATAGAAATTTTGTAAGCCAAAATTGGTATAGGAAATTTGTAATTCATCACTGGAAAACAAGATCAAAGTGACGGAAGCCGGAATTTTTTCACCAGCAGCGCGCGGCCAGCAAGCGCGCGCTGTGCGCGCAACTGCCAGCAGCGCGCGCTGTGCGCGCAACTGCCAGCAGCGCGTGCTGCCAGCCAGGAGCCAACGCATGCTGCTCGAGCAGCCAGCAACGCACGCTGTGCGTGCAATAGCTAGTGCACGCTCGCGTGCAGCAGCCAGCAACGCTGCCGAGGCCAGCAGAAGGATGCGCGAGGGTTTGGCATATTTTTCCAGCCAGGCGACGGCGAGTGGCGTTGGCGTCGGCGTCGGAGATTGGCGGCAACGTCTGAACAGTGGTGGCCGTTTGAGGAGATGGCGGCTGGGGAAGAAGAAAGAAAGAAAAAATATGATTTTAGGGTTTCATGGTTTTTATCATGAAGGACCCTATGGTTTCATAAGTTTTTCTTTGGGTATATACATTTTAATTTTTTGCATTTAAGTCCAAAAACAGTTTTGGGCTTAATGGATTAAAAATGTATAGACAAAATTAAATGCATTAAATTTAATTTTTGATCCAAAAGTTTTATTTTAATAAATTTTATTTATTTATTTCTTTTAAAAATTAAAATTGGACCAATTATAAATTTAAAAGCCCAATTTCCCCTAGTCCATTAACAAAGACAAGCTTGTGGAAGATGGACATTGACAAGAAGCCCAATAAAGATTAGGCTTAGGGTTAATGTATTTTTCATTATTAGGAAAGCCATAAATTAAGATTATTTAATTGTTTTTTCTATATGTTATGTTTTGGATGATAACATGCCATGATAACATGTCATATAGAATAGGAAGTGCCACTCTATGCATAATGATACATGTCATTCATTAATTATGAATTTCATTATATTGTTTGTAATTTGCCTATGCTTAATAATATTGGATATCATCTATATAATATTATAGGAAGCATGCAATTAACAATATGTATGTTTTAAAAAGGAAAAATCAATTTTAAAATATTGAGTGGGAGAGGAAAAATTCAAGATAATTTTTCCCACGGGCTCCATTGTTAGTTCAATAATAAAATTATATATATACCTCGACTTCATGATACGGTGATGCTCCCTACGGAGGGTATATATATTAGATATTTTATTTGATGAACTTCTTCAAAGATAAAATTGAAATATTTTTCAATCAATTGTTCGCCCCAACGGTGACTATTGATATGAAAAATACGTAGATTGAAACAATGGTTATACACTCAACTAAAATTTGTTATTAACCTTCCCAACGAAGCTCTGTTAACAAATTAAGGCCCAAAAGGATAACGATAATTATTTATCATGTCTCTACATGAAAGTAAATAATCTAATGCATAATTGGGTCTAGTAAGTGTAGACATGACTTCCCCAACGGATAGCTTGTCAAAGCGGTACTAGATTATCGTTACAATAAATTAAAATGCATTTATGATTTTTTGCATTTTTGTCATTTATTGTGAATTGAGTTTCAAAATATTTATGCATGTTTATTTTGTTTTGTTTTTCAGAAAATGTCTTCCATCAACCGATTATTAATTATCCTTGTTAAAAATGAACTCACTGGTGAAAATTATTTAGATTGGAAACACAATCTATTTAATATTCTCACTGCTAAGGGAAGCAAATATGTGTTGACCTAGCCTTGCCCTCCTGAACCATCGTTATACGATTATAGAAATCAGAGGGAGCCTTATGAGAAATAGTGTGAAGCTAACAAAATGGCTAAGCGCTATATATTGGCTTCGATTTCTGTGGAGCTGCATAAGAAACATCGGAGCATGGAAACAGCCACTGAAATAATGGCTAGTCTTCATCAGATGTTTGGGCAAAATACCCATTTTGCCAGAGAAGCAGCATTAAAACGTATTACGGATACTAAGATGGAAGAGGGCACAAAAGTTCGTGATCATGTCCTCAATATGATGGACTATTTGAATGAGGTAGAGATTCATGGTGTCCAAATCAATGATAAATCAAAGATTAACATGGTGATTGAATCTTTACCTGATACATTCAAAGAGTTTAAGGTCAGCTATATCTTAAACAATAAAGATATGACCTTAATTGAATTAATGCACGAACTACATGCTATAGAAGAATTTTATCATAGCAGAAAACTTCCTGAAAAAGGATTCTCTTCAAGGCTTAAGTCGAAAGACAAGAATGAGCAAGCAAGAGTGGGGATTGACAAACTGTCCACTAAAAGAAGTGGCAAGCCAAAAGGCAAGTGTTACAAATGTGGACAGAAGGGTCACTGGAAGAAAGATTGTCCTAAGATTATTAAAATCAGGTATAGGAAATCTTTAAGCTTCCTAATTAGTTCAGATTTCTATTGATTCTTACAATGAAGAATTCTCAGATAACTAATCTTATTTGTAATTCATTTATTTGGTTTTCAGGAAACCAAGAGATTAAGTGAAGAAAGCTTCAAACAGCAGTTGAGGACATGCTAGTTTATATCAATTGAAAGGCTAGATCAATTTTACAAGACTTAAAGTTTTGATATTTGTCTTTATTTTTCTAAATATTAGAGGAATTTAATTTCGGTGACTTGTTTTAATAAACAGAAGTACACTGCTATTTTTTGAATTTTGATCCTCTGTTTATAAAGACAATTTATATCATATAAGTCTATTGATCTATTCAAAGCAAGATATAATGATAAAGAGTATATGCATCTATCTAAGAAAAGAAATGTTTCTTCAAACCAAAATCACCTCTGATATTTATGCTTAAGTCATATAAACTATAATAAGATTTTGAGAGAATGATTAATGATAGACTTGTTGGGCTATTAAGATTGATCATTGTAACTCTATAAATCTTATTTAGAAAAGTAATATGACAAGGATGCTCGTTTTGAGCTAAAAGCATAACATTGTGTTTGATGATTTAGCGCATACAAATGTATACGGACTAATCAGTTTACATGTTATAAGAGGTTATGAGTATTCTATCAATCTTGTTGATGAATATTCATTTAATTTATGTTTGTCTAAATGCGTCATGATTCCATTGCTTTTGAAATTCAAAAGAGTCGTGGATAAGACAGAAGCAATTAGACAGGAACATAAAAGAACTTCGATATGATCGAAACAAAGAATATCTCTATGGAGAATTCAAGCACTATTGGTTGTCAATGAACACTATGATATAATAGTGTAATTAAATGGAGAAACAAGATTCTTTTTGGATAAGACAAGATATATACTAAGTGGTTTATCATGTACCTTGTTTTATTCCAGATACTAGTATTTGAAACTACAAAGTTTTGTTGAACTTAGTTTCATCTATCTCGGTGTCTACTACTCCAAGAAATTATAAAAAAGTCATAAACATGAATTGAGACACATTCGTATTTGGAGTTTACTAATATTTCTACTAGAATCAGAGATAGAGAAGATGGATTCGTGTTCAGAAGCTTGCATGTTTTAGGTATCTTAAAAGAATAAGGGAAAGTCTGAATTATAGTCCTCAAGATAGGAATGTATTTATAGAAATATTCTTTACTTTCTTTGAGGAAGACTATATAATGACTTATAACCTAAGAGTAGAGCAATAAAAGAGATCAGGTTGTTGCTTAGCTTTCTACACCTGTTATAGAACAGGAAGAAGAACAACAACAACCAGCTCTCTCTATATATAGTTGTTGAAACAGGAAAGGTTAACACTAAACGAGTTAATCTATCAAGCAATAAGTAAATTTGTGACTTTCGATTCTCAGTTAATCTTCGATACAATCACTACAAGAATATTGGTCTTTAGCAACGAAACTTTTAACGACAAAAATATTTTCCTTGTTGTAAGTACTTTTTATTCACTTTTTTTAACAATAGTTATAATAAATAAATCATTTGACGATGAAGATTGTTACAAATGAATATAAATTTCTTTGATACGAAAGAATAAGAGAATGAGAAAATGTGATTGTATTGAAGATTGGCATATCAAACAGTTTTAATAAATAAATCATTTTTAAAATTTTCACATTTTTTAACAATAGTAATAATAAATAAATGAAAGAAAAACGATAATATTTTAGTGATGAAGATTATTATTCATCGCTAAATGTGTACTTTTAGTTGGGAAATAGAATTCATTGCTAAATTTGAAAATTCAATGCCAAAGACCTAATGCGACGCTCCTATGGCTATGAAATGGTGATGAAATTTTTTTTTTCATTGTTATAGCCTTTAGAAATGAAAATTGCGTGTTTTAACGATAAAATTGTTTGTTGCTAAAGCCTTTTTTTTGTTGTAGTAAATTCATAAAGGAAAGTAATATTTTTAAACTCTTGAAAACGATATACAACAATCTCAAAGCATTCTAATTGTCTTCTCAAAGCCTGTAGCCCAATCTTAGTGAAATCTTAAGGATAAAATCTTTTAGCGAGACTGCAGATATCTTTAATTTTAAAATGATTTTAACGCATCAATAGGATTTAAAACTAAACTAAGAGCGATGATGATACGAACCCCATCAAGAATTGACGCGACCCTAATCAATTTAGTTCCCAAGATTGTATGGAAACTAGGAATGGAATGGAACCTCGACCCAATACTTATTGAAAGCACAAATTGTTGAGTGTTAGTTATAAAGGAGAAAATCATCATTTTACATTTCAAGTCTTACTAACACCCTTTCTTTTATGTATTTAAGCTTCTTGTGATTTAATTATATGTGTTTTATTTTAATTAAGTATTTTATGTATTTTAGGAGCATCATGGTCATTTCACAATGAACTAGAAATTAGATGGCAAAATGGACATCACTTTTGAACTTAGGACAATCGAAAACCTTAGGAGGAGTATAAAAGGAAAAATGTCATTGTTCACATGTACGACACTATTCACATGTACGATACGGTCCATATTACTGTTCATGACACTGTTCACACATACGGAACAATGATGTGGCATTGACTGATGAGGTGTCATAATTCTATTGGACAAAATTTATATACACCGTTGATCGGTGACGTGGCAGCATGTTAGTGGACAAAATATCGCGTGTACGGTACATGCATATACACATGATTATTTTCAACCAAACCGTGTCACTGTTCAAGCCGGTTGATTATTCAAACCGCGTGGTCAAACCGTGTCACTGTTCAAACCACGTGGTCAAACCGTGTCACTGTTCAAACCGCGTGGTCAAACCATGTCACTGTTCAAACCGTGTGGTCAAACCGCGTACTGTTGATTGATGATGGGGTGCAATCCTGAGCGTCCAAACTGTTTTTAATCCAATGACCATGATTTACTCAATGTATCTATAAAAAAAGGGTCTCTCTCCCCTACTTTGATGTTGCTGAATCCATTTTTGGACTCCATTTTCTGTAATTCCTTATCCATCTTGTATTTTCTACGTATTTTAATAAATTCTCATTTTACCCCTAATTCAATTATGAGTAGCTAATTTTCTTTCAAGCTTGGGTTGAAGGTGAAGTCTCAACATGTGCCATGGGCTTTATTTGGTAAATTTATTTTCTCTTCCCCTCTAATTTTTGTCTAGATACCGCCCTGGTTTCATCGGCTCCCTAATACGAGGTTATTATTATTTGGCACGATAAGCCCTTAGCACCATATTGATTAGAGTGTGGTTCATGAGGTGTGGATTCTCCTCTCATGATTTAATTGGCACTAATAAGGAATATTTAGCCCATGGTGCATGTTGATACGAATCCAGATACCCAAGTGCCGCATTTCAATAGAATTCGCTTCAATTTATTCTCACCATTATAATTCAAATTTTAGGATAATCTAAGTTACTTTCACCACAAATCCAACCGCCCGTTTAGAAAATTAATTCTACATATAATTAAAATCCACCTCCTCGTGGGATCGACACTCGTCACCATTGATTTATACTACCATAGATTCGTGCACTTGCGAGTTCAATAAAATTTGCACAACACAAACCTTGGTATGTAAAGACCCCCCAATCAGCTATAGATGGTCTGATTGATAAGTCAAGAGTTTGAACGCCATGGAAATCCGATAAGTTCAAAGAGTTCGCAAAGAACCAAAGAGAATTAACTCTCTCACCAATTGCATCAAAAAAACTTCTTTTTTGTTTGTTGAATATGAGTACTTTATATAGGGTTGGTTATATGAATGTTTGGAAATAAATCCTAACTCAAAAATCAAATCTGAATCTAAATCTTTCCTAATAGGAAAGAATATAAATCAAATCAGAATCCTAATCTAAGTAAATAGGAAAGAATTTAAACTAAATCAGGATCCTAATTGTCTTAAATGCCTTACATTAATTAAATGGAAACTAGGCGATTAAAATAGAAATAACTGATTTGATTTCCTAAAAGCCTCCTCAAGAAATGGGAAAGTATCTGAAAAAAGAAAAAAATATATTTTCCTGCCATAATGTTTAAGCCAACTCCTTATTTCATGGAAGTGAGTATTTGGAAACTTCAAGAGCCTGAATCATGTATTTATCATGTGCGATTCCTTCAATGGGCCTCCACGAATTTGATTGAGCCCAAGTTGCTTGAATTAATCCATTAAGCGCTTCTTTGAATTTCTTTGCTCGAGCTCTTGTAACGGGTCCGACAGAAACTTGAATAGGATCTGAATATGCATCATCCTATGTGCTTGTGATAGTTTTATCCTTAATCTCATCATTCCCCTCCTCTTGAAGAGGATTTGTCTGCAAATCATCACCTACATCAAAAGGACTTAAATCAGAAACATTAAAAGTAACACTTACATTGTACTCACTAGGCAAATCCAGTTTGTATGCATTGTCATTGATACGTTCCAAAACTTGCAATGGGTCATCCCCTCAAAGTAATAACTTAGATTTCCTTCGTTCCGAAAATCATTCCTTGCGCATGTGTAACCACACTGAATCACCGGGTTCAAAGACTAGGTTATGTCGCCCTTTATTGGCTTGTTTAGCATATTACTTAGTTCTCCGCTCAATGTTGAACTTTTCCTTCTCATGTATCTGTTTAACAATTTTAGTCTTTTTCTTGCCATCTAAGTTAACATGCTCATAAACAGGTAATGGAGTTAAATCCAATGGGGTTAAAGGATTAAAACCATAAATAATTTCAAACGGTGAATACTTAGTAGCAGAATGAACGAAACGATTATAAGCAAACTCAACAAGTGGTAAACAATCTTCCCAAGTTTTGATGTTCTTTTTAATGATAGCTCGCAACAGAGTAGATAAAATTCTATTTACAACTTCTGTTTGACCATCAGTTTGAGGGTGACAAGTAGTTGAAAACAACAACTTAGTTCCTAACTTAGCCCATAAGGTTTTCCAAAAGTAACTTAAAAACTTAGCATCCCTATTAGAAACAATTGTCATGGGCATACCATGCAACCTCACAATCTCCCTAAAGAATAGGTCAACAACATTAGAAGCATCGTCCGTTTTGTGACATGGAATAAAATGTACAATCTTTGAAAATCTATCTACAACCACAAAAATTGAGTCTTTCCCTTCTCTAGACCTCGGTAAAACTAGTATAAAATCCATCAAATATCAGTCCAAGGTGCACTAAGTATTGGCAAAGGGGTGTATAAGCCATAAGGTTGCACTTTCGATTTGGCCTGCCTACAAGTGACACATCTACCACAAAGTCTTTCAACATCTCGTTTCATATGTGGCCAATAGAAGTGTTCTTGTAAAACTGCTAGAGTCTTTACAACTCCAAAATGCCCCATTAACCCTCATCCATGGGATTTTCTCACTAACAAATCTCTCAAAGAACAGTTAGGCGCACACAGTTTATTCTCTTAAAATAAATAGCCATCATGCCTAAAGTATTTACCGACTACAGTCTTTTTACAAGCTTGGTATTCAACACTAAAATCATGGTCATCAGCATATAATTCCTTAATATGTTCAAAACCAAGTAGTTTAGCATTAAGTGTTGAAATTAAGACATACCTGCGGGAAAGCACATCTGCAACAATGTTTTCCTTACCTTGCTTGTAATGAATGACATATGGAAATGTCTCAATGAATTCTACCCATCGAGCACGCCTCTTGTTCATCTTGTGTTGGCCTTTAAGGTGTTTTAAAGACTCATGATCGGTGCGAATCACGAACTCCTTAGGCCATAAGTAGTGCTGCCACGTTTCTAACGCTCGAACCAACGCATACAACTCCTTATCGTAAGTAGGGTAGTTTAAGGCTTCCCCACTCAACTTTTCACTAAAGTAAGCATTTGGTCGTCCTTCCTATATTAGAACTGTGCCAATACCAATACCTGAGGCATCGCATTCAATTTCAAATGTTTTATTAAAGTTAGGCAAAGACAATAAAAGAGCATTGGTCAGCCTTGGCTTGATTATTTGAAATGCATTCTCTTGCGCTTCTCCCCACTTAAATCCAACATCTTTTTTTATTACTTTAGGAAGCGGTGCGGCTAATGTGCTAAAGTCTTTCACAAATCATCGATAGAAACTAGCAAGCCCATGAAAGCTTATCACATTACTTACACTTGTGGGACTCGACCACTCTTGGATTGCATGTACCTTTTCCTCATCAACTTGTATACCCTGTGCACTCACAATAAATCCTAGAAACACAAGTTTTTCGGTGCAAAAAGTACACTTCTTCAGGTTAGCAAGCAATTTTTCTTTTCTAAGCACATCTAAAATAGATTTCTTATGTACTACATGATCGTTTATATTTTTGCTATAAATGAGGATATCATCAAAATAAACAACAAAAAACTTGCCAATAAAAGCTCGCAAGACTTTATTCATAAGTCTCATAAAAGTTCTCGGGGCATTAGTTAGACCAAAAGGCAGGACTAACCATTCATACAAACCATATTTTGTTTTTAAAAGCAGTTTTCCATTTATCTCCTTCTTTCATTCTAATATGATGATATCCACTTTTCAAATCAATTTTGGAAAATACACAAAACCCATGTAATTCATCAAGTATGTTATTTAGCCTAGGAATGGGATGTCGATACTTTACTGTTATGTTGTTGATGACTCGACAGTCAACACACATCCTCCATGTCCCATCCTTCTTAGGAACTAATAAAACAGGAACTGCACATGGACTCATGCTTTCTCTCCCGTACCCTTTTTCCATTAATTCATTAACCTGCCTTTGAAGTTCCTTGGTCTCCTCCGGATTGCTCCTATAGGCTAGTCTATTTAGAATGGTTGTACCGGGCACAAAATCAATCTGATGCTCAATCCCTCGGATTGGAGGTAAACCATATGGTGTTTCCTCAGGAAATACATCCTCATACTCCTGCAAAAGAGAAGTAATAGAACTAGGCAAAGTTGGGTCAAATTCGTTAGTGTTTAAAAACGCCTCTTTGTACAAAAGTATAATCATCGGCTGATGTAAAAACAACACTTTTTTTATCTTACTCGCTCCCACGTAGAAATCTTTTGTTTTCCATCTAATTTTCGCTCAATGGCCGTATTTTTCTTTGGTTTTTCTCTCACATTTTCCTCGGCCTCTTTCTGAATTTCACTATTTTTTTCTCTCATTTTCTTTTCCTCACTCTCTCTCTGTAGGCTCACTTGGTCTCCATAAACCTGCTTTGGTGTCAATGAAACAAGAGTGATGTTGCGTTGATTAAATACAAAAGAATATTTGTTGGTGAAGCCATCATGTTTCATACGTCTGTCGAATTGCCAAGGCCGCCCAAGTAACAAGTGTCCAGCCTGTGTTGGCACTACATCACAAAGCACTTTATCTTCATACTTGCCAATCCGAAAAGTCACTAATACCTGCTTGTTTACTTTCACCTCTCCACTGTTATCTAACCACTGTAGTTTGTATAGCCGTGGGTGTTTAAGTGTCGGATGCCCTAACTTCTCTACCATGATAGTACTAGCAACATTAGTACAACTTTCTCCATCAATAAGCATACTACATACTTTGTCTTGAACATAGCACCTAGTATGGAAAATGTTTTCCCGTTGCGCTGCTTCGTCTTCCTTTACTTGCACACTTAAAATTCTCCTCACTACTAAAGTCAATTCCCAGGGGCTATATACTCTTCATCTTCCACATCCTCTAAAGGTGGTATCTCATTCTCTTCAGTCTCATCTTCAGTTACAATTTCACCATTGTCCCCCAATACCATAACTCTTTTATTCACACATTCACTTGCGATATGCTCCCTGCCTTGACATTTAAAACACTTAATGTAACGATTCGTAATAATAGGAGTTACGATGTTACCTTGTGTCTTTGCTTGGAGGGCTCGGATCTTAGCTTAGGTGTAGTAGATGCTTGTGGCCTCTCGTCTCATTTCACATAGCTCGGCTTCCAAGGAGTAGAACTCGAGTTTGGGGCTGCACGAGTGTTACCCCTCCTCTTGAGTTGCTGCTCAATCTTGATGGCTTTGTGGACTATTTCCTCAATCTCCACATAATGTTGTAACTCAACCTTATCTGCAATCTCCCGATTAAGTCCATTTAAGAATCGTGCTATGGTAGCTTCTCTATCTTCCTCCACATTTGCTCTAATAATGGCAATCTCCATTTCTTTATAATAATCCTCAACACTTCGGCTACCCTGTGTAAGACATTGTAATTTTTGGTACAAGTCTCGATAATAGTGGTTAGGTACAAAACGATTTCTCATCAATGATTTCATTTTATCCCATGTCTCAATTGGACGTTCCCTATTTCGCCTTCTGCTTATAACAAGCTGATCCTACCAAGTAATAGCATAGTCAAAAAACTCAATCACAACCAATTTTATTTTTTTTGCCTCTGAATAATTGTGGCAGTCAAATATGAACTCCATTTTCTTCTCCCATGTAGGGCAGCCATAACCTGTTCCCCAAGCACATAGGAGAGAAAGAGCTCCAGTTAGAGGAGAGATTGATGACTATTATAGGGATGAGTATGATGAAGGAGATGACTCAGAGGGTAGCTACAGGAGAGATGGACAAGGTAGGAGAGCTAGGAATAAAGAAGAAAATGTATGTGTGTTCTCCACCCAATCCAAACGGTCATGGATGAGCTCTAATTCAGCCCTCATCATCCTTCTTATCTCTCCCATCAATACTTAAATTTGTAAATTCTGAGTAGTTGCGGATTGATCCTCTTCATTTGTGTTTTGTTCTAGGTTGTGAGACATAGCTATTATCCGCAAAAGAATGTTGGAAATAATGTGGAAGGACCTCACCTCACTCCCTTACGTGTTTCACTCAAGAAAAATGATTCACTCAATTCCACTCGTGTTTCACTCAAATTATTGGCTTTTACCCTCTAATACGCTCACACTCTCTTGCCTTTTTCCACTCTTAGTAATCCTCACTCGGTTCTTATCAAACTAATCAAACCAAATCAGGATTTCAGCAGCAATGCACAAAGATAACAACTAAGGAGAATTTAATTTCAAGAGTAAGAAGGCAATGTGTACGAAAGTTGAGTTTTGATTTTGGGTAAAATTTTCACCGATGGGGTAAAACTTATTTTAAACTTCCAAGACACAAATAATGATAAAAAAATAAAAGATTTTAAGAGGAGGTTGGAGTTTTTTTAAGGAAAATGAATAGGTAAAACTTATAGATTTAAGGAGAATTAAACCACAAAGATGCAAAATTGATTTTAAAAGGAAACCCTAAAAATACTGTTCACGCGAACTATTCACGAGGAACGGTTCACGAGATACCGTTCAAGCGGCACTGTTCACGAAAATACTATTTACTATTTTTTTTATAGATGCTAGAACAAGATGAAAAATTCAAACAATAATGAAAAACAACAAAGATAAATGGATCTGAACTTGGAGCCTAAGCTCTGATACCGAATGATACGAACCCCATCAAGAACTAACGCGATCCTAATCAATTTAGTTCCCAAGATCGTATCGAAACCAGGAACGGAATGGAACCTCGACTCAATGCTTATTGAAAGCACGAACCTTGGTATGTGAAAACGCCGCAATCAGCTATGGATGGTCTGATTGATAAGTCAAGAGTTTGAATGCCACAGAAATCCGATAAGTTTAAAGAGTTCGTAAAAAACTAAAGAGAATTAACTCTCTCACCAATTGCATAAAAAAAACTTCTTCTTTGCTTATTGAATATGAGTACTTTATATAGGGTTGGTTACAAGAATGTTTGGAAATAAATCCTAACACAAAAATCAAATTTGAATCTAAATCTTTCTTAATAGGAAAGAATCTAAATCAAATCAGAATCCTAATCTAAGTAAATAAGAAAGAATTTAAACTAAATCAGGATCCTAATTGTCTTAAATGCCCTACATTAATTAAATGGAAACTAGGCGATTAAAATAGAAATAACTGATTTGATTTCCTAATAGCCTCCCCAAGAAATGGGAAAGTATTTGAAAAAGAAAATAATATATTTTCCCGCCATAATGTTTAAACCAACTCCCTATTTCATAGAAGTGAGTATTTGAAAACTTCAAGATCCTGAATTATGCATTTATCATGTGCGATTCCTTCAATGGGCCTCCACGAATTTGATTGAGCCCAAGTTGCTTGAATCAATCCATTAAGTGCTTCTTTGAATTTCTTTGCTCGAGCTCTTGTAACGGGTTCGACGGAAACTTGAATAGGATCTGAATATGCCTCATCCCATGTGCTTGTGATAGTTTTAGCCTTAATCTCATCAGATGAGTTCCATTTTCTATTTAGTAAATCAATTATTCAACTCTATTAGCTGAAAATCTATTTTTGCATTAAATCTATCACAATGATAATAATGCTCAACGGTAATATAATCATTATGATGACAAGAACGTCTTGTGCTCTTCATACAACGAGCTTACATATCAGGCATTTCTATCTCATTCTTTTAACAAAATAAAATTACATCGTCAATAAAATTTCCCAACCATTACCTCGCAGCCGTTGAAGAAGTTCTTTTTGTAGTTGAGACTAAGTGCACATTATTAAAATGCCTTGAGGTTTCACTTGTAATGCTTGACAAAGTAAATCACTCACCCCTAAATTTTTATTTGATAAATGCAAAATGAACAAAAGTTTAAGAGATGTCATTGATTCACATGCACCTTTAGCCTCTCCACGTGTGCCATTATTAGGCCCACACTTTACCAACTTCCTAAGAATGTTACGAACAACACGAAACAGATCAAGCAACTTGATAACAGAACAGAAATGAGAGCACTACCAAGAAGATCCAGGTCGTTGCAAAGTATGAATCCGATTGGCCCCTATACCAGTTTGAACTTCTCCTGAAGCCATGAAGTATATGACTTTGCCTTCCTAAACAGATTTTGAACTCAAGAAGATATTTACCAGATAAAGTCAGAAAATTTACAATTGAAACCATTGCTAAAAAGAAAAGTCATACATCTGGCATATCATTAGATATTGCAACTAAAGCAAGTTATAATTGATGTGCAAAACAATGTATATAATTTGCATATGGATATTTGTTGAGTGAAAATTCAAATGCTATGTGTATCAATGTACAAGTGTACACAACAAGTAATATAATGATAAGTATTCAAGATCATCTCCACATGGATTGATGTTACGGAAATTGCTACAACAACCTTAACAGTTTTGCTTGAATTTAAAGTAGATTGAACAATTAAACTAATATAATACCTAGTAAAATGTAAAAAATTAAATATGCAGAAAAGCAAACTCTCACGTCAAACACAAAGATAAAATCAATAGGAATGTAGTAGTTGAGTGATTAAACTTTCTTAATGGACTTGACTATTTCTTGCAAAATTCGGTTCGATTGCTGCAGCATCTGCTACAGCATTGGGCAGAATCCTCATGCATCCCCAGTCGTTGCTTGTTGGATGTCTTATATTTATATGCAAGATAACAATGACCAATTGTTATGCCAACATAAGATATATCATTACACGTTTAGGTCCTATTTACCCTACAAGGTGAATCCCTATGTTTAGTTCATCACTAATTTTATATTAAGTATGGTCCTTTTGGAATCAAGTTAAACTCAATCCAGGAAACCCAATCTAAAACCAAGTATTGTTCTGATATGATCCACTAAGATGGACCCTTTTGTGGCTCTTTCCTAGCTTATATCATTAAATAAGTGGTTAACCGAAATAATGAATGTAAATAAGTATCATGACAACTAAATGCTCTAGCAAACATGCAACAACATATAAATTCAGTCAAGGAGCCATTAAGATTATTTTATCACTCAATTACAAATAATATTAGTTCATAGTTTGGAGAGGACAATAGACAACAATGTTTCAGCCGAAAAATACATTCTCATGTTAAATAATAAACAAGAAATCAAAAGAAGAATAAGAAAGACTGAATTCCAATTGATTCCAGCAAACTTCTCCACTGTTGCAGCATTGATTCTTGCTCTGGAATCCGTTTTTCCTTTGTTTCTTTTTGGGTTAGGATATTGGTTGATGGCTCCCCCTTTCTTTTGCATGTGTGCCTCTTTTATAGCTCAAAATTAAGGTAAACGGAGGTCCAGGACGCACATATTCCATATTAGGAAACTACATATCACAATCTATTAATTGCTTTGCGTGCGATTTTCTCTATCGTTGCTCCAGGATTGCTACAACACTGGTTCTTACAGCAATGATTACAACATCTGCATTGTTCAAGATTTGCTCCAATTCTTATATAGCCATATTCTTTTGTCCTTTTTTTAAGCCCATTGCTATAGCATCCTTCCCATGAAATTTTAACTTCCGATTACCTATAATTATGCATATGTTTTAAGCATACAATTATTCAAAATCAAGCAAACTTTATTAAACTTAACTAAAATGAATGTTAATGCAAACTATCATTAAAAATGCACTAAAACACATCAACTACTCTCTAAGTACTTTTGATTTAAGCCTGAAAGTATCATGATAACTTTCATTTCATATGGTTATCAATAGTCTTTCAAAAATAATACTTGCAATAACTAAAGGACGTTCTATTGATGTGTAAAACAATGTATACAATATGCATGTGGACATTCTTTTAAAAATAATACTTGCAATCCGTCCCATGCACCCCTCTTGTTGCTAGCACTATCATACCCTTGCCCTTGGATAATTTCAACTAAAAGGCCATATCGACCAAGGATATTATATATTTCTTTTTTCAATGTTATTATTGTTGTTTACATGACATTAACAACTTCAAAAACATTCTCTAATACACCTATCACAATCAACATACCTTAAAATGATAGCCATTTGTTCTTGATTAGATCCATAAAGTGCTTCACCTCCAAAAGTACAAAACTTACCATTTCCAAGTTCCTTATGTATCTTGTTTTGTACTTTGTTTCTAATAATATTTAAAAGCCCCTTTTGAATGTTAGAAGATTTATACTTAGCATACAATGGAGCATTTTCTAAGACAACTTCAGCAATTTCTTTACTACACTCTGCTGAATGCTTTATCAACTTTATGAAATTTCCTCGATTTATTGAATAAACTGATTCATCACCACCTCTAAAAGTGCAAGCTTGCTTTACTAACCATCCAACAACAATAATTGAGGTCTTCAATTGTAGCTTATTCCCTAAAACCTGTCGTAAATATTGGGCCTTCATTAATCTATCAATGTGTTGAGTTGGGTTCCTGAGGTAGCCCCAACTTTGCATATTTTTATTATGATGAGAGACAGTGGACCCTTCATGCTGTAAAAAGGGACTTTTTTTTTCCAAATTATTGACTCACTTCCAACTTTAAAACCCTCTAATAATGAATTTTAGATTGTTCGATGGAATTTCATCAAAAGGAAAGCATGGAAAACAAAATTCTTTATCATTAATCTTATCCACACTATGGAAATTTTTTAAACCAATGATATTGAAATATTCATTCTTGTATACCATCATTAGTCAGTAGATAATCTCTTAGTTTAGGCTAACACGATCTCATTTTGATGTACTCCTTTCAAATCATCACATTGATTCATTGTATATGTCCTTATTTGATGACATATTTCAGGATCACGTTCCAAATAAGTATCTTTAGTTTCTTCAATTTCAATCCTTTGAGACTTAGAAGTATGTAGCTCACTGGAATCTAGCGCATTAACTTGAGATAGAGATAGAGACTTGGTGGATGATTGATCATCACCTACAATCTTAAAGAAAGAAAGTAGAGTTTTTCTTGGCTTGTTTAACATTGAATTTGCAATAATAATACACTAGAGAATTATTAATTAATTTATTAGAAATTTGACAAAAACATAAGCTAAAAATTAATTTGAAAAAAGCCAGCATTCAACAATCAATTGTTTTACTAGTATATTCACTCATTCCTTGTATGCCATCATTATTTTATAATTTTAAAATGATGAATCAACAGCTCCACTTTGTATGTTGTCATTCTTGTTTATCATATTATATTAATCTATTATCATATTCTATTAATTTTTTATTTTATAACTTTAAAAAGATGAAGTAGTTGTTAGACTTCCACTTTATATAGTATTCTATAAATTAAGATTTGAATTACAAAATGACTCATACCAGGCGGTGCATCAAGGACAAAGACTAGGCATTCATGACTTGGAGTACGGTGAGGGACTGAGCATGCGTGCAGAGTGTGCGGCAGTGGCTGGGTGACAACTCTATGAAATGAGAATATTAAGTCCATTATTTATAGAGTTAGCATCTTATGGTAAGTCTAGTTAAATTAAAATTTTATTTATTGCATATCTTGTAATATGGATTAATTTATTAATTCCCTAATTTAGTGAGATTCCAATTTATTAGGAATATTTGTTTCCTAATTTAATTAGATGTTTAATTTGGCAAGTCAATTAATGATGAGATTTTATAATTGGCGCATGAGATCTATTTAGAGCAAGAAGTTGGTTCAAATAGAAAGTTTATTAAATGCTCTAGATATTTCTTGGGACACAAACAAGGCAAGAAAATTAAATTTATTCCTATTCAGATTCATAGGAATTATAAGAGGAAATAAACTCTTATTTGGAAACTTGCTATTTTTGTGGAACCCTAGAGCCTATATAAAGAGGGGTATTTCGCAATTAAAGGTACGCACAACAGAGAGCATAAAGCAGAGAAGAAAAATTCGGCCTCCTCCCTAGAGAATTCGGATTTGGCACATAATGTTGTGTTGATTTATTTACCTTTCTTCTTTTGATTTCTGTGGAGAGTCTATATGGATCTTGGATCACTAGACATTGAAGAAGTGAAGAATTGCTATTGATCACTTTGCGAAGTGCCTTGAGGATCATGGATCAAGAGGGATAATAATTATTGAAGAGAAGTAGATTCAGTCTAAGGTTGAGTAAACTGTATGGTGATAAATTGTAGGTGAGAGTCTTAAGTTTGGTAAATCCATAAGTTGTAACATCTCAACTTAGTAAATTACTTTTCATCTGGGCATGGCCTCGTGGATGTAGGATTGATTAATCCGAACCACATAAAAATCTCCGTGTCATTTATTTTTTGTAATTTATTGTGTTTTTGGAAAATTAATATTTTTTATGCGGACGAACATAACAGTGAACAATATTTCTGAAAGTTAATTAAGTTGTTAATTTTAGGTTTTTAATTGCCTACATCTATTTGGGATAGATCTAAATTTCTTTCAATTGGAATTAGAGTAGGACACTAACTGTTTATTTGGTGAGATCCTTAGAATGTAGATATATTTTGTAGGTATGAGTTTACAAAGAGAGGGAGGTTTTTTGGCTCGTCCACCTGTACTAGATGGGACGCATTATGCTTATTGGAAGAAAATGATGGAAATTTATCTGACAACTATTAATAAAAGAGTTTGGCAATGTGTACTCACAGGATATACTCCACCTATCAAAATTGATAGAGATGGTGTAGAATCTCCAAAGCCAATCAAAGAATGGACTAATGATGAACTTAATGCATCTAAATATAATGCAAAATGACTTAATGTCATTGTTAATGGAGCTGATGTTGTTGAGTGTTAGAAAATGTATATTTATAAAGGAGAAAATCATCATTTTATGCTTCAAGTTTTACTAAAATTCCTACTTTTATGTATTTAAGTCTCTTGTGATTTAATTATGTGTGTTTTATTTTAATTAAGTATTTTTAGTATTTTAGGGGCATCATGATCATTTTACAATAAACGCAAGATCAGACAGCAAAACGGACGTCACTATTGAACTTAGGACAGTCGAAAACCTTAGGAGGAGCATAAAAGGAAAAATGACATTGTTCACATGTACGGTACTGTCCATGTTACTATTCACGACACTGTTCACATATACGGAACGATAACGTGGCATTAACCGATAATGTGGCATTGATTGATGAGGTGTCATGATCCTATTGGACCAAAATTCTTATGCACTATTGATCGGTGACGTGGCAACATGTTAGTGGAGCAAAAATCACATGTACAGTACATGCATATACACAGTATTATTTTCAACCAAGCCACGTCACTATTCAAGCCGCCTGACTGTTCAAACCGCGTGGTCAAACTATGTCACTATTCAAATCGCATCGTCAAATCGCGTATTGTTGACCGATGACGTGGCGCAATTCTGAGCGTCCAAAATGTTTTTAATCCGATGACCATGATTTACTCAGCGTATCTATAAAAAGGGGGCCTCCCCCTCTAATTTGGCATCCCTAAATTCATTTTTGAGCTCTATTTTCTGTAATTCCTTCTCTATTTTGTATTTTTTATGTATTTTAATAAATTTCCATTTTACCCCTAGTTCAATTATGAGTAGCTAATTTTCTTTAAGCTTGGGTTGAAGGTGAAGTCTGAACATGTGCCATGGGCTTTAATTGGTAAATTTACTTTCTCTTCCCCTCTAATTTTTGTGGATGTTTTGACTTTTCATCGACAAATAGTAATAATCTTGTCTAGATACTGCTCTGGTTTCACCGGCTCCCTAGTACAAGGTTATTATTATTTAGCACAATAAGCTCTTAGCACCATATTGATTGAAGCGTGGTTGATGAGGTGTGGATTTTTCCCTCATGATTTAATTGGCACTAATAAGGAATATTTAGCCCATGGTGCATGTTGATGCGGATGCAGATACCCAAGCTCTTCAATTTCAATAGATTTCGTTTTAATTTATTCCTATCATTCTAATTTAAATTTTAGAATATTCCAAATTATTTTTACCACAAATCCAATCACCCCAATTCAAAAATTAATTTTACACACAATTAAAATCCACTTCCTCGTGGGAGCGACACTCATCACTATTAACTCAGCACCATTCATGGACACTAATAAATGGAAGTCAAGAGTTGAACAACTAGTACCATCAGCGAAGAAACTCAACCCATCATCATAATCACCACCGAAACTCGAGCCCAAACCATTACCCAATACTTTGGAATTTGTGTTTTTGGGAGAAGAAAGCGCTTTACCGGTAATCATCTTATCATCCCTAAATGACATACAAAAAGGTAAGTTGTTGGATGTTTTAAAAGAGGACAAAGGAGCATTTGGTTGGACTATAGCCGGCATAAAAGGTATAAACCCAGTAGACTGCATGCATTACATTCACCTTGATGAAAATGCTAAACCTACTAGAGAAATGCAAAGTCGGTTAAATCCTAACATGAAAGAAATTGTTAGAATTGAAGTTCTTAAGCTATTAGATACAGGTATCATTTACCCCATTTATGATAGTTCATGGGTCAGTCCTGTGCAAGTTGTCCCCCAAAAAGTCAGGAGTCACAGTAGTTACCAATGCTGATAATGAATTGATACCAACTAGAGTAACTACAAGATGGCGTGTATGCATTGATTATAGAAAGTTGAATTCTGTTATACGTAAAGACCATTTTCCTTTACCATTTATCGATCAAATGCTTGATAGATTGACAGGTCATGACTTTTATTGCTTTCTAGATGACTACTCATGATGTAATCAGATTCCTATAGCACCAAAAGATCAATAGAAAACTACTTTCACTTGCCCTTTTGGCACTTTTACATATAAGATAATGCAATTTGGATTATGTAATGCACCTGCTACATTTCAACGATGCATGTTAAGCATTTTTTATGATATGGTTGAACGATTCCTTGAGGTCTTTATGGATGACTTTTATGTTTTTGGTGACTAATTTGATTAATGTTTACATCATCTAACACTAGTTCTGCAGAGATGTATTGAGAAGAACTTTGTCTTAAATCGAGAGAAGTGTCATTTTATGGTCAAATAAGGTATTGTTCTCGGTCACATCATTTCGAGCAAATGTATTGAGGTTGACAAAGCCAAGGTGGATCTCATTTCCAATCTTCCTTCACCTAAAACAGTCAGAGAAGTAAGATCTTTCCTTGGGCATGCTGGTTTTTATAGACATTTCATTAAAGATTTTAGCAAAGTTTCTAGACCCTTATGCAATTTACTTGCTAAGGATGTACCTTTTATCTTTGATGATTCATGTCTTGTGGCATTTGAAAAATTGAAGTAGTTGTTGACATCATCACCCATCATTTAGCCCCCAAACTGGAACTTACCATTTGAGCTCATGTGTGGTGCATCTGATTATGCAGTAGGAGTAGTATTATGACAAAGAGTTAATCGAACTTCTCATGTTTTTTACTATACTAGTATGACATTGAATGATGCACAGTTGAACTATTCAACTACTGAAAAAGAAATGCTAGCAGTAGTGTTTGCATTAGAGAAATTTCGATCTTATCTTATCGGTTGTAAAATAATTGTATTCACAGATCATGCTGCTCTTAAATATCTTCTCAGAAAGAAATATGCAAAAGTTAGGCTAATTCGTTGGGTGTTACTTTTGCAGGAATTCGACTTATAATTTAAAGATAAGAAAGGCACAGAAAATGTTGTGGCTGACCATCTCTCTCGTCTCAATTTTAACACAATTACAGAGCTTTTAACATTAAATGAGTCATTTTCAAATGAACAATTAATGAGTTTGGAAGTATTACCGTGGTATGCTGATATAGTTAATTATTTTGTTACATGTCAACTTCCAGAGCATTGGACCAAGTAAGACAAAGCCAATTTTTTTGCAGAAATAAAGAATTTCTTTTGGGATGGGTCTTATCTGTTCAAGTATTGTGTAGATCAAATTGTTAGACGATGTATCCCAGAAAGTGAAATTCAAAATATCCTTTCATTCTGCCATGAACAAGCTTGTGGAGGCCATTTCAGTGCTAAGAAAATAGTAACTAAAATTTTACAATGTAGTTTTTATTGGCCAACTATATTTCGAGATGCTTACACCTTTTGCTCTTCATGTGATAGGTGTCAACGAATGATGAGCATTACACGAAGTAATATGATGCCACTAAATCCAATTTTAGTGGTTGAAATTTTTAATGTATGGGGTATCGGCTTCATGGGACCCTTTCCCCCTTCTTTTGGCCATCAATATATATTGGTTGCTGTTAACTACGTATCGAAATGGGTAGAAATAATTCCATGTAGAACCAATAATCACAAGGTGGTGATAGGATTTTTGAAAAGTAATATTGTTTCAAGCTTTGGATTACCTCAAGCAATGATCAGTGATGGTGGTACCCACTTTTGTAAAAAAATCATTCAAAGTTCTTTTGACAAAGTATTCAATCACTCACAAAGTGGCGACCCCATATCATCCGCAAACCAGTGACCAAGTTGAGATCTCCAATAGAGAAATAAAGCATATATTAGAAAAGACAGTGAGGCCAGCTAAAAAGATTGATCATTAAGACTCGATGATGCATTATGGGCATATAGAACGGCTTTCAAGACCCCGATTGAGATGTCACCCTACAGGCTAGTCTATGGAAAAGCTTGTCACCTACCTGTGAAACTCGAGCATTGTGCATACTGGGCCATTAAGAAATTCAATTTTGACATGCAACAAGCAAGCTCAGAAAGAAGATTATAGCTGGTAGAACTTGAAGAAATTCGTAATGATGCATACGAAAATGCTAAGATTTACAAACAGCGAATGAAAGTCTTTCATGACAAGCAAATTAGGAGAAAATCTTTCACTCCAGGTCGGAAAATTCTTTTATTCAACTCTTGCTTGCACCTATTCCCAGGTAAGTTACGCTCTCGATGGTCTAGCCCCTTTATTTGTTCATTCTGTTTTTCCACATGAGGCAATTGAAATTAAGGACTCAAAGAATGGTGTCACTTTTAAAGTTAATTATAAAAGATTAAAGCCATATCTAGAGTACCAACCACATGGAGGGGGCACCGAAATAAATTTGAATGACCCACTAGATTTGAATTGAAAATTTTCTTTATTTTCGTTGATTTGATTTTTTTCCTTTTTACTATTCTTTCACTAATTGAAATTATTTTTGCATAAGTGTGTTTATTTAACCATTAAGTTTTCTCTTATCATTGTTAAATCATGAGTGCCTCAACTAAACAGATCCTCCTGGACATTCTTAGACCACTTTAACATGTAAAATCTCATCTCAAAAGGCAAATTCGATTTTGTAAAACACATCATATTTGGGCTCTACAACCACCAGAGTTAGTATCCCATGTTGAGGATTTAGAAAGCCAACTCAGAGACATTGAGGGAGGTGTCTACAACATCCAATTGGAGCTTGAGGTAAATTCAATAAGAGGACGATTGTAATTTTCTTTGTGTGTTTTAGTTTGTTACTTTGTTTGTGTGCTTTAGTTTGTTACTCCGGTGAAGTGGCGGATAACGGTACTCCGTGCCAATCAAGTCGGTTACTTCAGTTTTCCATAATAACTGATATTATGAGGCAAACGTATGGACAAAAATGAGATTCTAGCAAAGCTTCACAATCAATTCCCTTTACTTCCTCAGAATGCCCTCCTTACAATCTATAAAGCTTGGTCCGAACGCATGCGATTGCTCATGAGGAATAACATACCTGCTGACATCCGCTGCTTAATCAAGGCCAAAGTACGATTGGCAGGTGAGTTGCCCCCAAAATTTATTGCATACATGCTTGGTTGTGGTAAAGGAAATTATGCAAGAAAACGAAGAGCTCGAAGAATTTTTGTTGCTTGTCATAAGTGTGCCAGAATGAGATGCGATAAAAAAACCATATTATTTAGGAATGGTGTCTGATAACAGGGAAGATAAGATTCAATTCATTAGGGATGACTTGAATAAGGAGTCATTGGATGATATCCTTTTGTCTCTTGAAACGCATCTCAATGGATATGAACAAGGAGCAATTCTCCAGTTATAACCATTATTCCAAAAAGAGCATACACGATATAGTCTCAGGAATCTGACTATAAACGACCATGTTTGCCAGTTTATAAGAAAACTGGATGGGAAGCCTATCCTCGACCCATAGAGGGCGTTCAAGCCGTTTCTGGACGTAAAACTAGAGGAAGATGTGAGCCACAGTCGCAACTACCTGTAAATATCCTGTTACTTTACTACTGTTTAATCTCGCTATTTTTTTTATCATTTTCACTATTGTGTTTAATAATTTTATTTTATCACTATTTACTTTTTCCTTTTTACTGTTTCCTTTTTACTCTTGAACCATGTGTTTTGCGCATTAATTGACACAAACATGCTACCTCATACACAGCTGTGACCCACTGTCACCAAGATTCTTAAATATGATTTGTTTGTTTAAGCACTCACAAATTATTTTTGAGAAGTATTTCAATGGCAGCTACTCCTAATAAACAATTTAAGAACATTTATGTGCTTTCTGGATTTAACTATGGCAAACATAAAGAGTTCATTGAGGCAGCCATAGATCTTGGTCGAAGCATAGCAGAGAGAAAATTACACTTGGTGTATGGAGGAAGTAACCGAGGGTTATCAAAATTGGTCTCAGAAGCTGCTTTTGTCAGAGGAAGCCAAATGTTAGGCATCATCCCAAGAGTCCTAAAACCTTTGGGCAGTTTTTCTGACTCACCGACTGGATTAAGAGCTAGTCGTCTCAGGTATGCAAGAAAGAATAACTGAAATGCTTAATCATGCTGATGCTTTTATTTTCCTATCAGGAGATCTTGCAACTCTAGAGGCACTTATCACATTAGCATCTTGGGCCCATCTGTACATTCACCAGAAACCCATTGGTTTGTTAAATGTCAATAACTTTTATGATGACTTCATCGCATTTCTTCACGATGCAATAAAAAACTATTTCATTCATTCTACAACTAAAAAGCTTTTTATTTGTGCTCACACTGCTAATGAGCTACTTTGTTACAAGCTTATAGACTAGAGCCAGACCCCTGAACCTTTGTGTTGGAGCGTCTAAATAATGATGGTAACAGTAGCCGTAGTAAGAACTGAAAATTAGATTTAACTCTCTGCTTGTAAATATTTTCTTCTATGTTGCACCACACAGGTGATGTCTTCTAAACTCTACTTCTTTCCTTTAAAATATTAAGGACAATTTTTCGTTCTGGTTAGGGGGAGGGAATAGTTGATAATTGTGGAATCTTGGTTAAGTTTTTACTGATTTTTTGTTGTAGAGACTAACCGTGGCTAACTTTTTGTGTTGAAGATAGCTGAATATGGAGTGTAGTGGCTCTAGAAATGCATCTTATTAGTAAAAAAAAATTGTCTTATTTTAAGTGTGATTTTTTCTAACTTCTCCTTCATAAATATACACTTTTAAATTTTTGAGTCGAAGATGGTTGAATATGGAGTGTAGTTACTCTAGAAACGCATCTTGTCGGTTTTAAAAAAAATCATTGTCTTTTTTCTATCATTTTAAGTGTAACTTTTCTAATTACCTTTTTTGCATCATTTTCACCTTTCTGCATGCATATTTTCTTTTCATATTTAGAATAGGTTGGGGGTAGACTGTCGTTTTAAAAAATAAAAATAAAAATAAAAATTGTGTATTTTTTTAACATTGGATGACATGATGACTTTCAAATTTTAGTATTTATATTATCTTTGGTCTTAAGTGATGTTACGCTATGTTTACTACTTTACATGTTGATGTCGGAGACAAATATGAGTTGCTTGAAGGAATGCACATGTCATAATAAATTCCAAGTGAGGTTTTGAGCCTACCATTTTTCTTGGAGAGTAACCCTTTTTGCCCATTTTTCTTACAGCTTAGCAGTTTATTAATTTATATACGATCTCTAGATTTCTTTTGAGTCAACCCTTTAAAAAAATTTGAGATAAAAAAAAAGCGTGTTGCTACATCTGGAGGTCCATCTAACTAGTAGATATGAAAGATTATTTAGAGCTCTAAAAAGACTATGGAAAGGCCATCTTTAACCCGTTTCAGCTTTTCTACCCATCCCTTTTATGAAATATCCATAGTTCACGCTTTTGAGCCTTAAAAAAAAACTTTTCTTTGTCAAACTTATCATCTTAACCCACTCCGATTTAGAGTATTACCAAATATCTTACAAGTTCCATCACCTATTTATGTTTGAGAAAAAAGTAAATAATTATTTTATTCAACGAAGTTGTGCCAAACAAAAAAAATCAAAAAAATTGTTGTACAAAAATAAGAAAAAAATAACAATAATAAATAAGTGAAATGCACCTTGTAATTTCCAAAAGATCTCTATTTTTTTTTTCAAACATATACTTTGTTTTCCTTATTTCCCCACATTTGTTAGCCATATCCCTAACCTACGTTATGTTCTAATAAAAGTCCTTCTTGATTTTAGGGATCTATAGTCTGAAGTAGAAGCTAGTTATATACGCTAAAAATATGCAATGATGCATAAAAAAAAGTAAAAACATTAATAAAAAAAATACATTGGGTTGACTAGCATTTCGTTTGACTTCAGATTGTGTTATTTTTAAGCCGTGGGTATATTTCTTTCATCTTGGTGAGAGTTTGTGATATTACTTCTTTATTATTTTCTCTCAAATTTACCATTCATTGGAGTGACAATTTTTATTGTATTTAAGTTCCTTATGAGAGTGTCACTACTACCGGTGAGATTTTGGGGTTTGACATGTCATTCTTGAAAGTGGCTTGATTACTATGGCTATGACAAAGTCTGTTGGACTGATGCATGTGGATGGTTGATGTGGGAGTCATATTTCTTTAGACTGGAGATAATGCTTATACTTTTATTTGATTGCTATCATTAGTCCGATTAAATAAACACGAGTGCTTAAAAAAAATCATTTTGGGTTTGAATTTTTTTTTCGCTTTATTTGCTAGGGACTAGTAATAAGCTAGTTGGGGGTGTGTTGAGTGTTAGAAAATGTATATTTATAAAGGAGAAAATCATCATTTTATACTTCAAGTTTTACTAACATTCCTACTTTTATATATTTAAGTCTCTTGTGATTTAATTATGTGTATTTTATATTAATTAAGTAATTTTTGTATTTTAGGGGCAACATGGTTATTTCACAATGAACGAGAGATCAGACAGCAAAACAGACGTCACTTTTGAACTTAGGACAGTCAAAAACCTTAGGAGGAGCATGAAAAGAAAAAATGGCAATTTTCACATGTACAGTACTGTCCATGTTACTGTTCACGATACTATTCATATATACGGAACGATGACATGGCATTGACCGATGATGTGGCATTGACTGATGAGGTGTCACGATCCTATTTGACTGAAATTCTTATGTATTGTTGATCAGTGACGTGGCAGCATGTTAGTGGACCAAAAAACATGCGTACAATACATGCATATACACAAGATTATTTTTAACCAAACCGCGTCACTATTCAAGCCACATGACTGTTCAAACCACGTGGTCAAACCGTGTCACTGTTCAAACTGCGTGGTCAAACCGCGTACTATTGACTGATGACATGGCGCAATCCAGAGCGTCCAAAATGTTTTTAATTCGATGGCCATGATTTACTCAGTGTATCTATAAAAAGGGGGCCTCCCCTCTAATTTGGCATCCATGAATTCATTTTTGAGTTCAATTTTTTGTAATTCCTTCTCCATCTTATATTTTCTACATATTTTAATAAATTCTCATTTTACCCCTAGTTCAATTATGAGTAGCTAATTTTCTTTCAAGCTTAGGTTGAAGGTGAAGTCTCAACATGTGCCATGGGCTTTAATTGATAAATTTACTTTCTCTTCCCCTCTAATTATTGTGGATGTTTTGACTTTTCGTCAATAAATAATAATAATCTGGTTTAGATACCGCCCTGGTTTCACCGACTCCTTAGTACAAGATTATTACTATTTGGCACAATAAGCCCTTAGCACCATATTGATTATAGCATGGTTTATGATGTATGGATTCCCCCCTCATGATTTAATTGGCATTAATAATGAACATTTAGCCCATAGTGCATGTTGATGTAGATCCAGATATCCAAGCGATTCAATTTCAATAGATTTCATTTTAATTTATTCCTGTCATTCTAATTTAAATTTTAGAATATTCCAAATTATTTTCACCACAAATCCAATCACCCCAATTAGAAAATTAATTCTACATACAATTAAAATCCACCTCCTCGTGGGATCGACACTCGTCACCATTAATCTATTCTACAATAGATTCGTGCACTTGCGAGTTCAATAAAATTTGCACAACTGATGTGTTTCAACACTAATTAATTTCTACATGCAAAACATCTAAAGCTGCTTGGGATACACTCCAAAATACTTTTGAAGGCGACAATAAGGTAAAACATTCTAAACTTCAGAAACTTACATCTGATTTTGAAAACTTGAAAATGCATGAACGTGAAACCATATACGAATTTAATTATAGAATCCTTTCTATGGTTAATAATTTTTTTGCTCTTGGAAAACCTATTTTTGAGGAAGAAATTTGTAGAAAAATCTTAAGATTTGCCCATCCTAGATATCATCCTAAAATTTTGGCCATTGAAGAATATGTTGATATGTTTGCTATGACTAGGAGTTCACTTATAGAAAAGTTGATGGTCTATGATAAAATGCAAGTTATGCAACCCAAGAGGGGGGTGAATTGGGATTTTAAAATTTATGCAATACAATTCGCACAACAATTTAATCTATTGCCTTAATCAAATAAAAAACAATAAATTCAATCAAGCACAATATTAAAAGAGTAAGGGAAGAGAAAAAAAACACAAGGAGTTTTACGTGGTTCGGTTATCCCCGCCTACGTCCACGCCTCCAAGCTCACCCGGCTTGAGGATTTCACTATCCAAGCCTCTGAAGGCTTCAAATGTTTACAATTGACTTTCAAGGTGTCAATGGACTTTTACAACTATATTATCTGATGAATTATTACATATTGCACAATCGTTATGTGTTACATAATACTGCAGAAGTGGAACCATATATCGAGTAAGTATAATGAAATTTAGCCTTACATTATTTACAATTATTATTAGTCTTAACTTTTTCTTTTATTTTTCTATATAGAATGCACAAAATGGAGTTGAAATCTTTAGATAGATGATTGTGTAGACCAAAGAGTAAAGCTTTACTTCAAAAAAGGCACACAAAGACATTTTGCACTTGGCTGTCAGACAAGGTTGTATAATATGTAACTTTAGTTAACTATAAAATATATGAACTTTTATATGCTAATAGAAATTTAATTGAAACAGATTAAGTTCCAAGAAAGTAGGGTCAATGAGACGTTGAAATGGCTTGCATATGGACCAAGAAGACATGTAATGTCATATCCTGGATACATTATTAATGGAACTCATTTCCACACAAAAGAAAGTGAGAAGTCTACACAAAATAGTGGTGTCTTTATTGAAGCAGAAGCAATATGCAGATCGAGTGCAAAAGACAACAACCGAATTCTGGAAAAGATTATTTACTATGGAATAATAAAGGACATCATTTTATTGGATTACCATACATTTCGTGTTCCTTTGTTCAAGTGTGATTGGACGAACATTACTAATGGCATTAAAATTGAAGATGGGTTTAGCATAGTGAATCTTCGAAAAGGACAGAAACAATTTGAAAAGGATCTATTTATTTTTGCTTCATAAGCAAATCAAGTGTTCTATTATAGGACAGATGATACATCATCATATTACATTGTGTTGAAAGCACCACCACGACGATCCTATGACATGGAGACGTACAAAGATTTGGATTTTACTTCTTATACAACATTAGATGCATCAGTACTTAACTTACCTTATAATACGAACGAGGATATACAACATGTTAGAAAGGATTGTGAGGACATTTTTGTATAATTTGTGTCTGTTTTCTTTGTTTTATGCTTGTTTTTTTTTATGGGTTCCTTTTTGGTGCTTGTTAAACTTGATACAATTTGAACTCAGCTAACATTTTTTTGGGTTCATTGACAGGATCTTGGCACATGTGATCAATTGGAAAGAAATACAGCCCTAGCTAAAAGCTTTCTTTTTTCATAGTTCAGTGTAAGCTTTTTTTAGTATTGTTTATTGTCATCATATATATCTTTTCCACGCATTGCTTTTGCTTTGTTTCTCTTTGATATATTTTTTTCAAGTAAACATGCCCATTAACCAATTCAATTTAGGACAACATCAAATTGTTTACAAAATGCAAAAACATTTTGGAGAAGTAAGTTCTTATTTAAATATCAGCGGTTATTAAAAATATTTTGTTGATTTATTCTAATTTGAATAACATACATGCAGTCTTCTATACAAGCTGAAAAATGACATAAGAAAGAACTTGCAGCTATAATAACAGCTCTTAGAGATAATAATGAAGATATAGAGATTGCAGATTTTGATTTAGATAATTCAACCCATCCCCCCTTATATACAAAAAAAACGAAAAAGAAAAGAAAAGGTCTTACAAAGATTCATTTGGCTGCACCTTTTTATGTAAGTCATGATTCAACATTATCGGCTTAGAATTTGTTATTTTGATTATGTTTATATTGTGCTCTGTACAGGCAGAAAAAAACGCAAAGAGAAAACTTGTAGCTATCTTAGATAAACTTAAAGAGATTGAGTTTAGTGAATCTGATTCTGATTGTCCAAAAAAGAAGAAGAAGAAGGGTCCTGGCCTTATTGATGTAAGTTATAATTCAATATTGTCAACTTAGATTTGTCTATTTTGATTATTTACTCTAATTTTAATCATGATTATATAAAGTCCCCTAAATAGGCAGCAAAAAGAGCAAAGGGAAAACATATAATTGCTAGAGATGAACCTAAAGACAATGAGCTTAGCGACTCTGATTCTTATAATTCAGTATCTCTTCTAAAAGTGAATAAAAGGAAAAAGGGTCTTGCAAAGATTGACGTTGTTGCATCTATTGATGGCAAACATATGGATGTTTTGTTTAATGAGATCGGGCAGGCTGTTGGTGATAATTCCATTAAATTGTCTTCTTATATTGGTAGCTTGGTAAAACAAACGGTGCCTATAACATTGAATAGATGGCAATAATCATGGCATAAAGTTGATGAAGATATAAGAAAAAGACTTTGGATTTATGTCCAGGTAGTGTTTGATATGTGTTAATTTATGATAAAATGTATATATTTTAGTATTTTCTTAACTAATAAACATATTACTATTGCAGCAACAATTCATCATTGATGATTTTCATAGAGACTATATTCTTATGATAATGGGAAAAATTGGAGAACGTATAAGTCAGAGTTGTTAAGAAAAATAAGAGCCGTGACCGAAAATAAAGATGTGATCAATCACCTTTCTGCATTGAGAGAAATGAAACCTCAAAACATCAAATATGAGCAACAATGGAATAAATTCATTACAGATAGAAGTTCTATGGAGTTTCAGGTTAGTATGATTCTTCTAAATTGTGTAAGGCAATTTTTATGTAATAATTCACTCACTTTTCCAGTTCGTCTAATTGAAAAGCAAACATTTCCAAGCTTTGAGGGCAAAGCAAAAAAGAGTTCATCGTACAGGGCGTAAAGGACTTCCTCGTTTGAGACATGAAATGGTAATTTTTCTTGTTAAGTTTTTATTCTTATGCATTATCAGCAGTTCAGTAATCAAATATTGATCTGCCTATTTTGTAGATAAAAGAAAATCCAAATTCATCAATAACTCGAGTTGACGTTTAGTCTCGTGCCTATTCAAAGAAAGATAGAACTCCAATTGATGAAGAAATTGCTGATACTTGGTGATTAAAACTTTTTTTTAATAATTATTTTATTTACCAGTTAATTGGTTTGCTAATAAGAATTTAAAACACATACTTATAGGAAAAAATTAAAGAATATAAGAGGACACATCCTGACTTAAGTAAATGTACTGTCAAAAGTGATGCTTTAACTCATGTATTGGGAAAAGAACGTCCTGGACGAGTGCGAGGATTTGGATTCATAGCCACACCTTCTAAATTGGCTTTACAAACAATTACCCACTCAAATGTTTCTCAGCTTGAGAGCAGACTAAATATTCTTCATGCCAAATATAATGAACTTCAAGCATCATTCATCAATTACATGAGGACACATGAGGTAATGAATGTATATGTCTTTTTATATATGTTTACATTTGCTTAGTTGTATATTGAACTTCAAATCTCATTCGTTAATTATTCAAAGTTGGTATTGTTAGTAATATGCCCTAAAAGCCAATCGAATGGTGATTTGATTGTTTAGGGAATGATTGTATTTGAATAACATTTTAATATTTATTCAATGGCAAAGTTATCAATATTCATATATTAATATAATGAATATAGTCCAAGAAGTAAAATAGTTAAGGATCACATTATCGAGTATGTCGAGAATATGAAACGTGTATCCTTTGTACTATACTTCTAAAATAGTTCCTAGTGGTGGATTTATGATTGGACATTATAAATTCCTATAAACACTAGTATGTGTTATGACTCCTTATGGTATGTGATACTAAGATGGATGTTGAGTTTCATATCATTGACATGAGATGTCAAGTCAAACACATAGGTACTTGTTAAAAGAACAAGTTTACCGAACTTGACCAAATATAGTAAGCCATATGGTTTTGAGTGTTAATGGCTTATTATACATTGTATCAGATACTATGTTTAGTAATGGTCTTTAGACCTGAGGCATAACAGATGTCTTATACATAGACATCTCTGATATGTGAATGCATAAAGATTGATTCCTAATCACGGAAGAGATCTAGCAATAGCTGTCATGGTTGGCTATGTATGAAGACAAGTGTATGGCCAACATGGAATTCATCACTTTGTAATATACGAAAAAGATGTCCTTATGAGATAATATGAATTGGCATGAGAAATCCTTGGCCAAGGTGAAATATATTTGAAGGAGTTCAAATTATATTTTATGCCAAGTTCATTTATATTTATTTTGAGATAAAGCACAACTGCTTAACATAATAAACCATAAGCCGTGCTTTTCTCTGGACATGGATGATGAAGAGACCAAGACATAGAGATACAATGGAATAGGTTCGATAGATCCAACAATTCTTGTTATTTGGATAGTCGTGATATACTGCTAGGTGTCACTCATGACTTGTAGAAACCTTATGATCAATATTGGTAAAGCGTATTACCAATGCATCTTAAGGTCATTAGAAAGGTTCTAATTGATGACTAAAGAGTTTAGCATCATTTAATGAATAAAGAGTTATCATTAAAATAGTTCTACTACCTTATAACTAAGAACCTAAAAGGTCACACACAATATAGAAATGAAAAAGGAGTTACTAGAAAATGAGAAGTTAAATTTCCTATTTTTAGGAAAATCAATATTTATATTATAATTCATTGAGAATGAATATAAATATAAATATATATCTTAAATATGATTTAAGATAGAAATTTAGATGTTCCATAAATAGTTTAAGGAACAAAATAAATTTCATAAATCCTCAATTAAACATTATGGAATGTCGAGCACGTAAAATGACCATTTTGGACATGTTCGGGTTCATATATGATTATGGACTTCTAGACCAATTTTGGGTTTAGAATTATGGGCTTTTATTGGATCCAATATGGATTAAGAGAAACCATTAGAACATGTCACAAGAGAAGCCCACATTTAACCATTTGATGTGATCAAAATGGGGTTAAATAATTAATTCCGAAATTAAGTAATTTAGCTATTTATTTATTTGATTAAATAGTTTATTGAAGTGATGAGATCAATTTCAATAAATAATGGCTAAGTGGGTGGGTCTAAGTACATGATAATGTTTGGTGCCATTATTAGAGATAATGGGGCTTTATTTGGTGGATGGAATCAAATGAGCTAGCACTCATGTTCCTTCATTATCTCTCTCATTTCTTAATGAAATTTCGAGATTCCAAATCCTCTGAACTCCTAGAACATTTCTAAGTGTGGACTGATTAGAGGCATCACAATTGGGGTGCTCAAAGGATCTCAGATCGTGGCAAAACAGAAGCTGTTCGTGCAGAGCTGTATTTCTGGACAGTGTTCGGAGCTTGCTGTTTTCAGTCGTTTTCTCCTACATCACGAAGTCGTTTTTGAAACTGCAAGTGAGGTAAATAAACTTCAATCTTTCCTCTTGATTTTCGTTTTTGAATGAAGTCGATCCGAGGTTTCTAGAGCTTCCGCCATCTGTTTTAATTTTACTGCGCAATAGTTGCGATTTTAGGAACCTCATGGACAAATGTTGTCCTTCAAGTGGTATCAGAGCCATCTTCATTCAATTTCGAATTTTTAAAGCATGATTTATGTTATTTCCATTTATAATAGCATGAAGGATGATCATGGAAAGACCTAGATATATTTATGTCATGTGATGATTGGATATATGCATGATTGAATGAGCTATTGATTCATTTGTTGATTTGGCCAATTTATAAAGGCTTAAATGGTTGTAATATTTTTAAATAGGGACTTGCATGTTCCTCCTTCTATTAAGATCTGATTGTATCCCATTACCCCTGAGATTTGTACCCCAATTCTTCTAAATATGTAATTACTACAAGCAAGATGATTGTCAAAGGAGGGATGGCGTATTTACGATGCGTTGAAGGATTGGAGCAAGAAGACTTCATGGATTGTTGCAGCACTTCCTATGTAATTTTGGCCTTTCAAATAGAAATCATTATTTGTAATAATTTGAGGCATAAGATGTCTCATAGTGATTATTGTTTGCTTGATACCTAGGTGGACCTTAAAACCAATTTTGGCTCAAATTGGTTTTATTAGAAAATTCCATGATCATCCTTGGTTGGTTTGTCTATAATATGCATGAGATGTATATTAGGGTGCTTAGACATATTTGAATGTTATAAATGGAATAACATGCTAAAAAGTGAGACCATAATAATGTCCAAATACTCCCTTATTAAATTAACATAATTATTGTTAAGTTGTAATGATGATATTGGGAATATTCATCATGGCCTACTAATACCAATGGAATACTTAAAATATTTTATGGTTGGGCTAGTCGACATGGATACATGGGCTACTCATTCATTAAAATGTTGATAATAAACCATATATCATACGATGATGCGTAATTCATACATTAAGCTACCAAGAACTGTTAGGTGAGGTTAGTAAGATGTTTTGAAATATGCAAGGGTATTAGGGTAAACTTAACTAAATCATTTATACCAAGAACTGTTAGGTGAGGTATTAATGATTTAGAGGCCGAAGGATAATCGGTACATGCATGAGATGCATTTGGTAAAGAGTTACCTACTCATTATAATAAGTAAGCCAAGAACTGTTAGGTGAGGTAAACTTATGCTAATGAGAATCCGATTCCTACTAGAAACTTTTACCAATGAGAGTTTCCGTTTATTACATATGGGAGTGTAATGAAATGATAAAATAGTGGGAGGTACTATTTGGTTTAAAGACCAAAATCAAATAGTTTATAATAAAATGCTAATAATTTAATTTAATATTTTCTGCAGAAATATTTAATAATGAATAATCCGCTAGCACGAATTCTGGAAAACTACCGTTTGACGGGACCCAATTACGTTGATTGGTTAAGGAATTTAAGAATTGTTCTTAATTATGAGAAAATTAGCTATGTTCTTGATAAACCTAAGCCAAATGAAATTCCTGAGGGAGCAAGTGAGGAAGAACGTGTCACTTATCAGAAGTGGCAAGATGATGACCTCACTGCTAAAAGCTATATATTGGCATCGATGTCCAATGAGCTACAAAGGCAACATGAAAATATGCCTGATGCAAGTTCCATGATACTTCATCTACAAGAGTTGTATGGTGAACAAAGCAGAACAGTTAGATATGAGATATCTAAGAAACTGTTTAGAATGAGAATGACTGAAGGATCGGTCAATGAGCATGTACTCAAAATGATTGATTACATAGAGCAGCTGGAAGCTCTTAATTTCTCAATGGATGGGGAATTAGCTATCGATCTTATCTTACAATCCTTGCCAGACTCATTCTCTCAATTTATCATGAATTTTAACATGAATAAAATTGAGTGCAGTCTTGCTGAACTGCTAAAGATGCTTAATACTGCTGAAACTTGCATAAAGAAGCCAAAAGATGTTATGGCTATAGAAGGACCCTCAACTAAAAAGGGTAAAAAGAAAAAGTTTCAACCCAAGGCTAAAGGTGGGATTAAGAAGGGGAAAGCTAATAAGCCCAATGACAAGGGAAAATGTTTCCATTGCGGTAAGGATGGGCATTGGAAGAGGAATTGCAAAGCTTACCTCAACAGCTTGAAAGTCAAGCCTAAAGAGAATCCTTGTGAAGGTATGCTCATTATTGAAACTAATATTTCAATTATTCAATCTACTTCTTGGATTTTAGATTCTGCTGCAACCGCACATATTTGTATGTCAATGCAGGATCTGAAAGGAAGTAGAAGACTTAAACAAGGAGAAATGTCTCTTAGAGTGGGAAATGGAGCAATGGTTGCTGCCTTAGCTATAGGGACATTTTTCTTAAAAATGACATCCGGTCATGTAATAAGTTTGAATGATTGTTTATTTGTTCCTTCTGCTGTAAGGAACATAGTTTCAATTTCATGTTTATGCAAAGACAATTATGAATTTTATTTTCGAAATAAAATTTGTAACATTTATTATGAGAATAAATATGTTGCACATGGTACTCTAGATAATGATCTTTATGTACTAAACATGAAAGAAAATAATGAGCATGTTGTGAATGTAAATACCATAACACATAAACGTGAAAGAGAAGAAATAAGCCCCAAATACAAGTGGCATTTAAGGCTAGGTCATATTGGAGAAGAAAGAGTCACAAAATTGGCTAAAGATGGACTAATAGGTCCATTTGGTTTAGAACCTTATCCAACTTGTGAATCATGTCTTCAAGGAAAAATGACTAGGGCACCCTTCGTTGGACGAAGTACAAGGGCCACTGATTTACTTGAACTTATACATACTGATGTATGTGGGCCATTTAATGAAATGGCAAGGGGTGGATATTACTACTTCATAACTTTTATCGACGATCACTCAAGGTATTGTTCAGTATACTTAATGAAGTATAAATCTGAAGCCTTTGAAAAGTTCAAAGAATACCGAAATGAAGTAGAGAAACAGACTGGAAAATTTATTAAAACCCTACGATCAGATCGAGGTGGTGAATATCTCAGTGGAGAATTCCAGTCTTACCTTAAAGAAAATGGTATTGTTTCACAATGGACACCTCCAGGTACACCAGAGCTTAATGGAGTATCTGAGAGGAGAAATCGCACACTGTTAGACATGGTGCGATCAATGGTGAGTTATACAGACTTACCAATGTCTCTTTGGGGATATGCTCTCCTTACTGCAACATATGTACTAAACAGAGTACCTTCCAAGTCTGTACCTAAAATACCATATGAGATATGGTATGGTAAACAACCAAGCCTAAATCATCTTAGGATTTGGGGATGTCCTGCTTTTATCAAGAGACTCAAGAGTGAGAAACTTGAAGCTAAAGCAGATAGTGGGAGGTTCATTGGATACCCAAAGGAAACTTTGGGTTATTACTTTTACATCCAATCTGATCAAAGGGTATTGGTCAGTAGAAATGCCATATTTCTTGAAAAAGAGTTTATTCAAGAAGGTGGGCAAGGAAGAAAATTAGAATTTATTGAGAATTCTAATGAGGATAAATCCAATGAAGAGCCTGTTCAAGTACAAACACAAGGAACACAACAACTCCGTAGATCTAGTAGGACAATTCACCCACCAGAAAGATATGGTTTTCTTCATCAGATGAACGATCTATTTTTATTGGGTGATACGGATCATAGAGATGATCCTACTAGTTACGAAGAGGCAATATCAGATATTGACTCTAGGAAATGGCTTGAAGCCATGGATTTAGAGATGGACTCTATGAGAACCAACCAAGTCTGGACTCTAGTGGATCCACCCGAAGGTATTGTACCTATTGGATGCAAGTGGATCTTCAAGAGGAAGATAGGCTTAGATGGAAAGGTAGAGACCTATAAAGCAAGGTTGGTAGCTAAAGGTTATCGTCAAATACAAGGAATTGACTATGAGGAAACCTTTTCACCAGTAGCCATGCTAAAGTCCATCAGAATCTTATTGGCTATAGCAGCATATTATGACTATGAGATTTGGCAAATGGATGTCAAAACTGCATTTCTTAATGGATACATTGAGGAAGATATCTATATGATGCAACCTTGTGGTTTTGAATCTAAGACAAATCCTCATAAAGTATGCAAGCTAAAAAGGTCCATTTATGGGCTAAAACAAGCCTCCAGGAGTTGGAACATCCGATTCGATGATGCAATCAAATCATTTGGTTTCATCAAGAATGAGGATGAACCATGTGTTTACAAAAGGGTCAGTGGGAGTGCAATAACTTTCCTTGTGCTATATGTAGATGACATATTGCTTATAGGAAATGACATTGGACAAATGTCTTCTGTCAAAATTTGGCTTTCTCAAAACTTCTCCATGAAAGACCTAGGAGATGCAATGTATATCTTGGGAATCAGGATTTATAGAGATAGATCCAGAAGATTAATAGGTCTATGTCAAGCTAAGTACATAGAAAAGATATTAAAGAAATTTAATATGTGGGATTCCAAAAGGGGTTTTATACCCTTCAGACATGGAATTCATCTCTCTAAAAGCATGAGTCCTAAAACTTATGATGAGAGAGAGCGTATGAATAAGATTCCATATGCTTCTGCAATTGGAAGTCTTATGTATGCTATGCTATGTACTAGACCGGATATAGCTCATGCAGTGAGTGTCACTAGCAGATACCAGAGTAATCCGGGTGAGGAACATTGGACCGCAGTTAAGAATATCTTTAAGTACTTAAGAAGAACTAAAGATTTGTTCTTAACATATGGAGAGGGTGAGCTAAAAATTGAAGGCTTCACAGATTCAGATTTCCAGTCAGATGTAGATGACAGAAAATCTACATCAGGATTTTTATTCACTATCAATGGTGGAGCAGTAAGCTGGAAAAGTTCCAAGCAAGCAACTACTGTAGATTCTACCACTGAAGCGGAATATATAGCTGCATCAGATGCAGCAAAAGAAGCTGTTTGGATACGGAAGTTTATTCAACAACTTGGAGTGGTTCCAACCATTGCGTTGCCAATATCATTATATTGTGACAACAATGGAGCTATAGCACAAGCTAAGGAACCAAGGTCTCACCAGAAGTCCAAACACATTGAGAGAAGATATCACATTATTAGAGAAATCATTGGAAGGAGTGATATCACTATGCAGAAAGTAGCCTCCGCTGATAACACTGCGGATCCTCTGACTAAAGCACTTACTCAACAGCAGTTAGATCGTCATCTTGAGAAGATGGGTATGAGATACCATAGCGATTGGCTTTAGTGCAAGTGGGAGATTGTTAGTAATATGCCCTAAAAGCCAATCGAATGGTGATTTGATTGTTTAGGGAATGATTGTATTTGAATAACATTTTAATATTTATTCAATGGCAAAGTTATCAATATTCATATATTAATATAATGAATATAGTCCAAGAAGTAAAATAGTTAAGGATCACATTATCGAGTATGTCGAGAATATGAAACGTGTATCCTTTGTACTATACTTCTAAAATAGTTCCTAGTGGTGGATTTATGATTGGACATTATAAATTCCTATAAACACTAGTATGTGTTATGACTCCTTATGGTATGTGATACTAAGATGGATGTTGAGTTTCATATCATTGACATGAGATGTCAAGTCAAACACATAGGTACTTGTTAAAAGAACAAGTTTACCGAACTTGACCAAATATAGTAAGCCATATGGTTTTGAGTGTTAATGGCTTATTATACATTGTATCAGATACTATGTTTAGTAATGGTCTTTAGACCTGAGGCATAACAGATGTCTTATACATAGACATCTCTGATATGTGAATGCATAAAGATTGATTCCTAATCACGGAAGAGATCTAGCAATAGCTGTCATGGTTGGCTATGTATGAAGACAAGTGTATGGCCAACATGGAATTCATCACTTTGTAATATACGAAAAAGATGTCCTTATGAGATAATATGAATTGGCATGAGAAATCCTTGGCCAAGGTGAAATATATTTGAAGGAGTTCAAATTATATTTTATGCCAAGTTCATTTATATTTATTTTGAGATAAAGCACAACTGCTTAACATAATAAACCATAAGCCGTGCTTTTCTCTGGACATGGATGATGAAGAGACCAAGACATAGAGATACAATGGAATAGGTTCGATAGATCCAACAATTCTTGTTATTTGGATAGTCGTGATATACTGCTAGGTGTCACTCATGACTTGTAGAAACCTTATGATCAATATTGGTAAAGCGTATTACCAATGCATCTTAAGGTCATTAGAAAGGTTCTAATTGATGACTAAAGAGTTTAGCATCATTTAATGAATAAAGAGTTATCATTAAAATAGTTCTACTACCTTATAACTAAGAACCTAAAAGGTCACACACAATATAGAAATGAAAAAGGAGTTACTAGAAAATGAGAAGTTAAATTTCCTATTTTTAGGAAAATCAATATTTATATTATAATTCATTGAGAATGAATATAAATATAAATATATATCTTAAATATGATTTAAGATAGAAATTTAGATGTTCCATAAATAGTTTAAGGAACAAAATAAATTTCATAAATCCTCAATTAAACATTATGGAATGTCGAGCACGTAAAATGACCATTTTGGACATGTTCGGGTTCATATATGATTATGGACTTCTAGACCAATTTTGGGTTTAGAATTATGGGCTTTTATTGGATCCAATATGGATTAAGAGAAACCATTAGAACATGTCACAAGAGAAGCCCACATTTAACCATTTGATGTGATCAAAATGGGGTTAAATAATTAATTCCGAAATTAAGTAATTTAGCTATTTATTTATTTGATTAAATAGTTTATTGAAGTGATGAGATCAATTTCAATAAATAATGGCTAAGTGGGTGGGTCTAAGTACATGATAATGTTTGGTGCCATTATTAGAGATAATGGGGCTTTATTTGGTGGATGGAATCAAATGAGCTAGCACTCATGTTCCTTCATTATCTCTCTCATTTCTTAATGAAATTTCGAGATTCCAAATCCTCTGAACTCCTAGAACATTTCTAAGTGTGGACTGATTAGAGGCATCACAATTGGGGTGCTCAAAGGATCTCAGATCGTGGCAAAACAGAAGCTGTTCGTGCAGAGCTGTATTTCTGGACAGTGTTCGGAGCTTGCTGTTTTCAGTCGTTTTCTCCTACATCACGAAGTCGTTTTTGAAACTGCAAGTGAGGTAAATAAACTTCAATCTTTCCTCTTGATTTTCGTTTTTGAATGAAGTCGATCCGAGGTTTCTAGAGCTTCCGCCATCTGTTTTAATTTTACTGCGCAATAGTTGCGATTTTAGGAACCTCATGGACAAATGTTGTCCTTCAGGTATTAATGAATTTAATTTGAATATTTGAGTTATGACACTTTCTGAAAGTTGGAAGCCATACTGTTGTTTAGTATTGGTCCGTTTTACTTTTTGAAATTATTTATTTACTTTTAATACAAGTTTTTAACTTTGGTTATAGTTAGAAGTAATCTTAAGACATTTTATGTAGTTGTAGGTTCAAAATTGTAGAAATGAGAAAATGCAAATTTTGAAGATAATTGACAAGCATGTTTTAGATAATTTTAAGAAGTCAATAATTTTATTCTAAGACTAATACTTTATGGATCATTTTAAGAAGTCAATAATTATGTTGCAAGACTAATACCTTTGTTTCGTTGTTCCTGTTTGTGGTAGATACAAAGCGCCGACAGACATGGATTTAATGAATCTAATGTGGAGAATACGCAATGCAAATTGTTGGATTGGAGAGGCACAAGAAAAGTCGTCGGAGAAGGAACAGTTGCATCAACAAATCCACTTTCAAAGGTACATCACATGGACCTTGGACCAAATTGTTGGAAAGTTTGGGTTACAATAGCAATAATATGAAAAACTCTTTTATATCGTATGACATCCGATTTTCATGTTCTTGATGATGTAATTGGAAGCACAATTGTTTGATCGAAGAACTATGTAGCCTTAAACTAAATGGCTTGTTGATGTATTGAATATTATTGACTTGATGTGCACAATCTATATTTGGATACTCAATTTTGATGTTTGTATGGACATATGCAGTAACTTTTTAAATATGTATATTTGTATGGACATTTAATTTTGAAATTTGGATATTCTATTTGATAAATTGTATGAATATTTAATTTTGATATTTGAAGGAACAAGTGAATGTCGGTTTTTGGCAAGACAGTTTTTGCGGCGTTTACCCAATTTTATTTTGTCTTTACAGCAGTTTTATTACACTTTTTTTACAGCATTTGTTGATCGCTGCATTAGACATTCTACCTTTTGCAGCATCATCCAAAATAGCGTTGGACAAAATGCTATATAAGACTTAATGCAGCGTTCATCAAATGTTGCAAAAAGTAAGCTTTCTTATAGTGTCACAACATTGTAAAAATGTGAATTTTCCAGAATCATAGAGCCTAATTTGAAAATTTGTTGAAAATAGATATATGATATTGTTGGATGAAAAAATTCTATATAGCCTCAAGATGTCTACTTTAATTAGATGTAGACATATGTTTACAACTTAAGATATAAAATTTTAAATAATTTTCAAAGTAATTGACTATCATATAAATTCAGCGCATTTCCTTAATCCTTATAGTTTTCATTTAATGAAAAATTCTCCAACACATAATACCTGTGAAAATCATACAAAAACCTCAAGAATTATAACCCGCATAACTTAATCATAGAGACCAAACCTAATTATTTTAAGGTATATAAAAAATAAAGTACTCAATTGTTTTAAAAATGCATACCATAGACACCTCCACAATTTCCTAAAAATTGTTGCACTTAAAAGATAAAAATCAAGAAAAGTTTTAGCCTCTCTCAATTAACCTCTCCTAGCTGACAAAATGAAAATGAAGAAGTTAACTCTCTTTTTATGTCTTTAATTTATCTATTTATACCTAAGATTTTTAGCAAATGGGCTCAGATGAAATGACCAAAATTGGCTTGGCTAAAACTAGACTGAATAATAAATAAGTCTAAGCACCAATATAAAATTAACATTAATACTAATATTAATAGCAGTAAGGACGTGAAATTTGTTAGATGATGCCACGTTGGTGTAGATGATTTTGGACGATTGAAAAGCTGAACTCAACTCCATCGTCACTCTAGAAAATTTTTATATTCCTTTCAAATTGGTTTTCAACTTGTCACAAAAAATTTAAAAAACATTCAAAAATGTCAGATTTCCTTTTCAAAAGGAAATAGTCATCAAAATCTCGAGTGATAATCCATAAATAAAACATAATAACAGTGATTTTGACTAGAATTAATAGGGCAAGTTCCACAAATTGCAATGGATCTTTTGTAAAGGAAACATAGAGATATTATTGGATCTTTTAAATGAGAGTTTACAATGTCTGCCTAATTTGGCATGATACACAAACACTATGTGTCTTAATCCAACCAAGTAAGTCAAATTCAATTGTATTTTCATAATCATCAGCTAGTTGTTCTATTGAAACTATATTCTTTATTACAGAGACAACTAAAATATTTTTTGGCTTTAAAGTTCTTTTAGCTGTGTTTATGGAGATGTTGCCAATCTGAGAAATTTGTTAGCTTTGGTTGTTTCCCACAAAATTTTGTCATTACATTATAAGTGGATATTTTATCGAGTTCACCTGGATCATTTGTCACTTGAGAAGTGACCCTTGAGTTAGCATAAAAATTCTAATTGTTTGGATCATTGATGTTGAGAGCAACAAGAGCTTGGGGCACTTCTTTATTATGGGAATAACATTCATACCTATTATGGCAAATTGCAGTGGAGTGATTTGGCTTTCTGCATATTTGGCATACAATTTTCTCATCTTGGTTGCTTCTTTTTTGGCTTCAGTATTATTTGGCTTTTGAGGATAGTTTTGAGAGTAATGATTTTGTGGTTGATTCACCATATAGTTTGGCTTTTGATTGTAGAGCTAATTTTTATTTCTCCTTCTATCAATATTAGAAGAACCTCCGTCATATCCACCCTGTCCTCCTGGTTGATTTTGTCCACAAAGCCCTCATAAAAAATAAAAAAAAAAACTTGATTTTGGTTAAGCACCATGTCTTCTCTTAAAGCAATTATTGTTTGCTCATGATTCTGAAGAGCTAACATAAATTGCTTCCAAGTTGGGTATATTGGCTCAGTGAGCACAATCACTTTGAAGTCAGCATAATTTGGCCCTAGAGCATGAGGGGTTAAAATATTTTATCACCTACCAATATCGGCTTACTGATTGCACTGTGCTTTTGAATTTTTTTAAGGATATCTTCAAGTTCTAAAAAGCCTTTCTTCAATGAATATAGGTTGTCTTTCAGCACAGACACTTGTTCTTTATTATGGACAACATGCTTTCCTCGATGGAAAGCCAGATCTCGCGAGCGGTTTAAACGATGATGATCATGCTTAGCACACATTTAGCCATCATTTCTCATAACCAACTGATAAGTAATCCATCATTTTTTTCTCTAACGATGAATTCTGGGTTGGCAGCTTCCTTTATAAAAATCTCAGAACCAATATTGTTTATTTAAGGCACTATGGAAAAGTTTTGAACTTATCAAGAAACAAATAGTTTTGAAAATATTGTTGGCACTAGATCGTCCTGAAAATTTTATGAAAGATATCCATGGATATCCAGGATAGTATATATATATATATAATATTTTTTAATTCCGATCAGTTGATTAAGGGTAAAAATTCAAAAAATCTGACTTACACAAGTATGAGTTGGAAAATTAGGATATTAGAATAAGTTGTTAATTGTTATATATTGCATTTTGTTTAAGGTATTTCAGGCTGTTGGAGGCTTAAATATTTGTTCAGATCATTGCTTTTGTCGTGGTAAATAGCTTCATTCCTAATGTACTCCATATGTATAATTATTTTGATACTATTTTAAGTACATGTGGTTTGATAGTTCTTAAAAAATTAATTAATTTTTGTAACAAAATAGTTTATGTAAATGTTTTCAAATCTAAAAATTATGTTACTTTTATGGTTTTAAAAAATATTCTAGATGCCGTTACATATGCATAATTTTTCTTTGCTAAATGATTATTTTTATGAAATTGTTAATAAAATGTTACAATGGAATTCGTTTTGCTAGCCTAATTTATTATTATAATCTTTTACGAATCTCATATGAAAGTTTTGTTAACATACACGATTGAGATTATTTATGAAAACTTGTGTGGCAGCCACATCTTAAAGCTATGTGAGGCCACTTCTCAAGGGCTAGAGTGCCATAAAGTAGGGGTATTCGTGGATCGGATTTTACGGATTAGACATCAATCCATATCTGATCCACAATTTTGCGGATTATAATTTTTCAATCCAATCCAATCCATGGATTGATTAAACTCAATCCAAATCCAATTCATACATCTGCAGATCGGATGCGGATTTGACTCAATCCATATCCAATCCATACGTCTGCGAATCGGATGTGAATTTAACTTAATTCATATCCAATCCACCATTTTACGCATTAGTTTCCGAATTAAAAATTTTTAGTTCTCCCCAATCCATGAACTAATGAAATTAAAAAAAAATCTAATATAAAAATAATTTTACTACCAATTAAATTTAAAATTGAATAAAATTTAAACAAATTAATTGTTTAAATAAAACTAAAATAAAACTAAAATAATACATTCAATGTTTCAAAATATAGCACATCGAGATCAATTGTTCAAATAAAGCTACAATAATACGTTTAAAGTTTCAAAATATAACATACTAAGATTAATTGCTCAAATAAAGTTACAATAATACATTAATATAACACCGAAATTAATTGTATAAATAAAGTCACAATTAATTGAAATAACGAAGTTTCTGAAACCAAACACAGTCTAATCCTTCACCAGGGCTATTGCACTTGTCGAAAAGTGGTGATTACGGAGCCGTCAACGATGGGAACCAGGAGAAGTACGAGTGACGATCTTGAAGGTTATGATAGTGCAATTGTTTGGCTGGAACCAGTGATTGTGAAGTGGCTCGATGGACTCGGGGAAGAATATGGCTTGTTCTCGCTGGAATCACGCAGACGATGTCCTTCAAATCGGTGTCGAGAGTGTATCGAACCAATATTGGGTGTTGCTAGTGCATGTGACGGCGGGGAAGCTTAGGGTTTTTTGTTTGTAAATTTTTGGTGACTTGGCGTTATGTTACTTTGTTTTTGGGTGACTTTGCAAATTGTTGGCAACTTGGCGTTATGTTACTTTACTTTTGCTAGTGCGTGTGACTTTGCTTTTATTTTGTTTTACAATTTTTACAAGTTATATTGTATATTTGATTTTTTAATTATTTTTTTATTTAATATTGTTATTGGGTAATGACTAAGATATATTGTAGTGTTTTATGTAACTATGCAATGTCACATTTATAATATTCTTTAATTAAATTTATAATAATTTTTTAACAAAATAAATAAATATATATATATATATATATTGCGGATTCACGGATTTTTTCGGATTTACAAAAGTAAATCCATATCCAATCCATTAACTGCGGATTTTTAAATTTTCAATCCATATCCAATCCACAGATCCACAGATCAGATTTATACGGATCGGATTTTCACGGATCAAACAGATTGAGCGGATCGGATTGGATTATGAACACCCCTACCATAAAGTAACACTTATTATACAAAGCACCATGTGAGGGTTATTATACATATGAACGATGAATTTAAATGTTTTAGCTCATTATATGTAGTTATTCTGATTTTGATTTTAATCATATTTTACTATATATATATGTGCTATGGACCAATACTAGCTTTTGTTTTGATTTTTACATGTTATTCTGGTTTTGATTCTATTTTTAGCCGGGTTATCGGAGTATAGGTGACACTGTATACATGAGCTAACCTTTTGTTTTTTTGTGTATTTATGTTATGCGATTTATTTTCATGATTAATTATGCTTTTGACATTCATAGTCAATTATGAATTTATTGTTAGAAAATAACTCTTTGGTGAAATCTATCACCTAAATTTTGTCAATAAACGAATATGCAAAAATTTCTTGAATCCATAATGTTTAATTACTCTCTAGAGCTGTGTGGTTTGTCTTCTGGATCAACATGTTATCTTAGAGAATCCTTTTAACTTTCTTTGTTCACTATCTTTAATGATGGAATATCATAAAGAATAGAATGTTACGTGTGACCAATAGACAATAACCACTCATATAAATAACTTTTTTATTATTTTTAGATATTCCTATTTCAGCCCATCATAGAAATAGAAACTACCCTTAAATCTTTTTATATTGAAAGCCCACATCCAATCAAATACATTAAAGCGCAAATTACTGAAAACTTTAAAAGATCATTTTTAATTGGGCTTAGCCATATGTGATAGTTTGTAACATATAATTATTCAAATATAAGGCCAACATTAAATTAAGAATCTAGCAATCTCCCACTTGGGCTATATGGGTAACCTTATAATCATGCTCTACAAAAATAACCGTATGAGCTCAATCGTACTGCTATTACCGAACTGTATTTATAACCAGTCCGATCCATTAATCATACCAATGTAAGATTAAAGTTGCATTTGTTACAACTGTCGTAACTCGATCCATTATGCCAATACAACTAAATGACATGGATCATGATATGGATGTGTAGCATAGAATCATGTAATGTGATCTTAACTAATGTGAACCTCACAAAGATAACTTAGTTGGTGAATGCACACTCTTATTGTATGCAAATTCTACATGTGGCAAATATTCTTCCAATGTTTTCAAGTACTATTGTATTATAGCACTTAAAATATGGTTCATTAATCTCATGAAAGTAATAGGTGCATTGTTTAATCCAAATGGCATAACTAGCCACTTATATAAGCCATATTTTTTCCCATTCATCACATTATCTTATCTTAATTTGATGATATCTTCTCTTAAGATCAATTATGGGGAAAAAAAACACGAACTATATAATTCATCAAGCATGTCATCTAATCTAGGAAATGGATATCTACACTATACAGTGGTATTATTGATAGCGCAGCAATCAACACACATCCTCCATGACCCATCATTTTTAGGAACAAGTAACACTGGAACAACATAAGGACTTATGCTTTCATGCACATATATGTTCTTCATAAACTCACTCACTTGTCTTCGATGTTCTTTTATCTCCTCCGGTTTGCTTCTATAGGCTAGGCTATTTAGAATTGATGCTCTAGGTATTAAAGTCAAGTTGATGCTCAATTCCCCTTAATAGTGATAAACCATTAGATACTTCCTCCAGAAATACATCTCTAAATTCTTATAAAAGAGAAACAAGACTAGGCAAAGAAGGATTAAGTTCATTATACCTAAGCAACCCTCTTTATACAAAAGCACAATTGTAGGTTGTTATAAAATTAAAGCTATTCTAATATCACTTTCATTTGCATAAATTTTTTTTATTGTTTTCTCACTTTTCTTTTCCCACTCACTGAAATTTCCTTTCCTTTTTCACTTTCCTTTTTTTTTCTCTTTTTAGTTTCAACCCCTCTTGATTTTAAACTCTCACTCTCTTTTTTCAAGTCACTCTTTTTTTTTAACCCTACTTGATCATCATACACTTGTATTAGGGATAGAGGTACAAGCCATTTAGTATAAAAGATTACCTATTGGTATAACCATCATGAAAAACATGTTTATAAAATTGCCATGGTTGCCCTAAAAAAATATACCCTGCATGCATGGGCACCATGGCACACATAACTTCATCTTTATACTTTCCAATTGAGAATGAAACAAGCACTTGCCTGTTCACTTTAACTTCTCCACAATCATTCAACCAATTTAGCTTACATGGCCTATAATGTTTCAAAGTTATCAAACTCAATTTTTCAACTAAACTAGTGCTAGTCACACTAGTACAACTCCTTTTATCAATAATCATGCTTTATACCTTATTATTGATATGGCATCTAGCATGAAATAAGTTTTCACATTTTACTTTCTCATCTTCTTTGATTTGTACCCTAAACACTCTTATTGCAACCGAAAACTCTCTATAAAATAGATATTCAACATCACTTGCATCTTCCAAAGGTGGCATGGAGTCATTATTAGATTCACCTTCATTCTCAATTTCCCCAACATCTTTCAAAATCATCATTCTTACACTTAAAACATTTGATATATCTATTTTAATAGGTTGGGAATTAGATTTACCTTAGTTTGTTGCACCACAATTATTGTTGTCTTTGGAGATTTTGATTGAGGATTGAAATTAGGCTTTTTATCCTTTTTGCTTTGATTCAATTTCTAAGTTAAAGAAGACCAAGAATTCTACCCAATTTGTGTGGAATCGTTCCTTTTCAATTGTTGCCTCACTTTTATGGCCATATGTGCCATGTCATCCAACTTTATATAATGTTATAATTCCACCACATTTGTAATATCATAGTGCAGGCCAAATATAGACCCAACAATAGCAGTTTCTCGATCTTATTTCATATCAGCTTAAATCATGGCCATTTCCATCTTCTTGTGTAGTCTTCAATGGTTTTAGAGCTTTGGATAAGGCTTTTTAGCTTTTGAAATAAGTCCCTATAGAAGTGATTAGGAATACATCTCTTCCTCATAATAGTCTTCGTCTCTTCAAATGTGTCAATGGGCCTTTCATGATTGTGTCTCCTAATCAAAAGAAGTTGATCTCACCAAATAATAATTTAATCAGTGAATTCAATGGCAGCTAACTTTACCTTTTTCAATTTAAATAGTTGTAATAATAAAATACCAATTCCACCTTTTTCTCCCACTCTAAATAAACTTCAGGATCGTTTTTTTCCTTGGAAAGATGAAATCTTTGACTTAATGTTTCCTAAATTATTATCAACTCTATCTCTAGATCTAATCTCTCTATTTTTATTCTCTCACCAAATTTTCTTAGATTAATATGAGGAGCAAGATCTTTTTCATCTAGGTCTTTCCCATGGTCATTCGTCAGCATACCTATACGGATTCCTTTCTATTTATTGTACTTAGGAGTTTTAGATGGCTACCCCTTTTGTAAACTAGATTTAACTTCATCTATTCTCTCATTCACCTCATTAAACCTTAATTCCAAGCGCTCAAATTTTTGTTCTAAAGACTTAAAGAAGAATCTAAAGTATTTATTTTCCTAACCATCATTAGAAGTAGATTGATTTTGATCTTGAGATATATTTAATAACCTAGAAAACAAAGTTACAAAACCTTAGGAACACTCCCTCACATGTTTCCACTTAAGATTGATTGCACTCGTACTCTTGTTTACTCAAATATGGCTTTTACCCTCTTATAAGCTCGCACCCTTTTGCCTTTTTCAATTTTTTAATTTTCTCTTTTATTTCTTTATTGGAACTTAATCAAAATTCGGCTGTAACAATCTAAACTCAACAAATTGGAACTTAAACAAAGAATGACAAAGAAAAGTACAAATGATGATATAATTGGGAGTACCCTCCTTTGTTTTTTAGTTTAATTATAGAAAATGAAAATAGACAAGACTTGAATAGAGAAGCTACTCTTTAAGGTTTTATATTTATAAGATAAAGTATTTTGTGGATTTGAGAAATTTGGACTAAAATAAAAAATTTTGCAATCTTTGAATTTAATAAGTATTATTTTGAATTCTGAAGTTGGACCTATCTGCAAACATTTGAAATATTTTGGGGCATACTATAATTCATAAAAGTTTGAGGACTCGAATGTAATCCAAACATTTGAAATCCAAAATTGGACAGAGAGCAGCTAACCGCCTGAGGTTAGTGGCTAGCCACCTAAGGAAAATCTCATATTTTCAAATTTTGGACTAAAGTGAAAGGTTTTGAGAACTTTAAAAAATATGAGTATTACACTAAATTTTTAAAAGGACTACTTTGAAAAATATCATTATGTTTGGGGCCATATCATAATTTTAAAGTCTTGGGAATGCCAAGCATTATTTAGAAATTCTTAAATTGGGGCATGTTTGCAAAGTTTTATGATGTTTTGGGCCATATTATAATTACAAAAAGTTTTGAGCAAAAATGTAATTTTTTAATTGCATTACTGCAGTAAAATTCAAATTTAACGGTAACATCACTGTTCTGGGCGGCTAATCGGATAAATCAAGTGGCTAACCGCTTGGTTGTGGAAATTTGCCTATAACGGCTAGTTTTCGGGCTTTAACTATGAAAACCCAACTCCAACTTCATTTTAGAGACTAATGCAAGCATAAACAAGATCATATAACACATATTGAGCTTCCATTTTGTAAATCATCATTTATTGAATAATTATTGTGCTATTATTTGCATATTTACTCTTAAAGAGAGTTTTTGTTGTAATTTTTATTTATTATCAAATTGTGAGTGTACAAGTGTGAGAAATACTTGGGGTGAAGAGATTGGGGAGATAATATCTTGATTGTAAAGGTTCATTGACACCTTAGAAGTCAATTGTAAGAACTTGAAGCCTTGGGAGGCTTGGATAGTGAAATCCTCGAGCTTGGTTAGCTTGAAGGCGTAGACGTAGGCGGGGATTGCTGAACCACGTAAAAATCCTTATGTTTGTTTTCTCTTCCCTTACTTTTTTATTATTGTGCTATATTGAAGTTATTGTTTTCAATTTCATTAAGGCATTAGATTGAATTATTTAGCATAAATTTTAAAATCCCAATTCACCCCCTTCTTGGGTTGCATAACTTGCATTTCATTTGGTATCAGAGCTTGGTTTTCTTATTAGGACTTAACCGTCCAGAGTAAAAGATCTATGAAAACCCAAAATGACTCAACATTTAGGGAAGGATCGTCCACTACTAGGCCACTGTTTTTTGACGGAAATGACTACATGTATTGGAAAACTAGGATAAGAATTTATTTACAAGCACTAGATTATGAAATTTGGGAAGTTGTTTGTGATGATCCATTTATGCATTTGACGATCTATTTATGCCTTTGACTAAAAATGAAGTTGGGGAAGATATTCCAAAACCTTCACAGGAATGAAATGAATTGAAAAAGAGAAAAACTTCTCTAAATTCCAAAGCTATGAATGTCTTGTTTTGTGCACTAGATAAGAAAGAATTTCATAGAGTATCTAGTTGTGAAAGTGCTAATAAAATTTCGCATAAACTTAAAGTTGTTTGTGAATGCACTAATCAAGTGAAAGAGTCTATTCTATATATACTAGATTTACGAACATAGTGAACACTCTAGGAGCCCTAGCAAAGACCTTTTCAAATAGCGAGAAAATTAAGAAAATCATTAGATCGCTTCCTAAGAAATTGAGACAAAAAAGAACTGTCATTGAGGAAGCCAAAGATTTAAATATCTTACCTATTGATGATTTAATTAGTTCTCTTATTTCTTATGAGGAAGACTTGGCAGCCGAAAGAGGCAATGGAGAGAAGAAGAAAAGCATTGCTCTCAAAGCCACAAAATATGAAAGTGATAGAGAAAGTGAGCCGGATGATGAGGAGTTGGCTATGCTAGCAAGGAAGTTCAGAAAATTTTTCAAGAAAACCGTTGAGCGAAGAAAATTTAGAAACCTCAAGAACCAAGAGGAGAAAAAAGAAATAATCATATGCTATGAATGCAAGAAGCCTGGCCATATAAGTTCGGAGTGTCCACTTCTCAACAAACTTAAGAAGAAAGTCATGGTTGCTACTTAGGATAATAGCGATGAAGAATCAAGTGATGAAGAAGATTCACAAGAAGTGTCAAACCTAGCACTTATGGCACAAGGAGATAATGATGATCTCGATGAGGTAAGTGATCCTACCTATGATGAATTATATGATGCCTTTAAAGAATTGCATGATGAGTGCATGAAATTAGGTAAAAAGAATGCATGCCTTAAAAAGAAAATGTTAGAACTTATAAATGAAAAGGATGCCCTGCAAAAATGCAATAATTCATTGAATGAGAATATAAAGGAATTATCATTAGACAATAAAATGTTGCATGATAGGATTGCATCTTTTAAAGGAAAACAAAGTACTTCATATGAGCATGAAAAATCACATGTTGATGAATTGATAAAAGAGAATGAAGTGCTTAAAAAGAAGAATAATGAGTTAAATGAAATTGTGTTAAAATTTACAAATGGGCAAAAGATGTTGGATAACATGCTTAACTCTAAAAAATGTGTATTTGATAAAGGAGGACTTGGGTATAAGCCTAACTTGAAGCAGAAGTATTACAAGAATTACTTTGTTAAAGCTACCTCCACTAGTGATCATAAGATAGTTTGTCATTATTGTAATCAAGATGGTCACATGAAATATAGATGTCTCATTAAAAGAAATGTATATTATGGTGTCAAATATATTTGGGTTCCAAAAGGAACCATTGCTAACACCTAAGGACCCAAAAAGGTTTGGGTATCTAAGACTTAAGATTTTCCTCGCAGGGCTTGAAGAAGAAGAAAAATAAATGGTACTTGGATAGCGGTTGTTCTAGGCATATGACCGAAAACTATGGATGGTTCTCAAGCTTCACTAAAATTGAAAATGGTGGAGATGTATCCTTTGAAGACAACTCAAAAGGACAAATTCTCGGAATTGGTAATGTCGGTAAGGTTTCCTCAACTCTAATTGAAAATATGTGTTTGGTTGAAAATTTAAAACACAATTTGATTAGCATTAGTCAATTATGCGACAAGGGTTATAAAGTTGTTTTCGATAAATCAAGATGAGTTATTGAGAATGCATGTGATAGCAAAACTTTGTTTGTTGGAAATAGATGTGGTAATGTTTATGCTATTGATATAGAATGTGCATCCACTCATGTTAAATGCTTTTCTGCATTGCATGATGATAGTTGGTTATGGAATATAAGACTAGGTCATGCAAGCATAGATTTGGTTTAAAAAATTTCAAAAAATGATTTGGTTAAAGGTCTTCCAAAATTCGGTTTTCAAAAGGATCGAATTTGTGAAGCTTGTCAATTTGGAAAACAAATAAAAACTTCTTTAAAAAGCAAGAATCATGTCTCTACTTTAAAACCACTTTAGTTACTTCACATAAATTTTTTTGGACCTTCTAGATATGCTAGTTTAAGTGGTAAATATTATGCATTTGTGATTGTAGATGATTATTCTAGATACACATGGGTATTGTTTTTAGCTAATAAGGATGATGTCATTGATGCATTTAGAATTTTCTGTAAAAAGGTTCAAAATGAAAAAGGTTATTGTATTACTTATATTAGAAGTGATCATGGTGGAGAATTTGAAAATTATGCATTTGAGAATTTTTGTAATGATTTTGGGATTGAGCATCAATATTCATCACCTAGGACTCCACAACAAAATGGAGTTGTTGAGAGAAAAATAGATTTATTCAAGAAATGACTAGGACCATGTTAAATGAAAATGCATTACCTAAATATTTTTGGGCCGAAGCCATCAACACCGCTTATTATGTTTTAAATTGGGTGTTGATTAGACCTCATCTAAATAAAACTCCTATGAGCTTTGAAAAGATAGAAAACCCACCATTGGTTATTTCAAAGTTTTTGGATGCAAATGTTTTATTTTGAGGGCAAAACTATGTTGCAACTGTGGTATGGTACCATAATTATTTTTAGTCGTTGAATATATAATTGCACAGTTACATTAACTGGATCTAATGGCTAAAAGCAACTATGGTACGATACCACAGTTGCAACATAGCTGGACCCTTATTTTGAACACAGATAATCTTATCAAATTTGATCCAAAATCTGATGTTGGCATCTTTCTTGGGTATTCAAACTCAAGTAAAGCTTATAGAGTTTATAACAAAAGAACTTTAGTGTTGGAAGTGTTAGCCTATATAGCTATAAATATTGATTTTGATGATAACAAACCACATGTGTTGGTTAAATAAAGATTTATGTATTGTGCTTTTATAATAAGAAAATGATTTTATGGAGTTAAGTTGTTTTTCAAGTTGTTGACTAAAATGAAAGAATTTTACAATCTTTGATTTTAATAAATATTGTTTTGAATTTCAGATTTGGACCTATTTGAAAATATTTAAATATTTTGGGCCATTCTATAATTTCACATATTTTGGGTCATATCATAATTTCAGAAAGTTTTGGGATTGACAAAGCATTATTAAAATTTTAAAATTTTCATAATGTTTTGGGCCATAATATGGTTTTATAAAATTTTTAGGTCACACTATAATTTTGAAAAATAGTTCACTGTAGCAAGCGGCTAACTGAATTTGACAAGTGGAAGACCGGATTTTAGGCAGTAAGCTTCTAGAACATAAACGACTATTCGGATTTCAAATGTAGCATACCAGATCTTTAAAATTTAAATATATGCTGTAACGGTAACATAAAAGCGGCTAACCAGATTCCATAAACGGTAGGTCGGTTATCACCAAAATGTGCATAACGGCTAGTTTTCGAGCTCAAACTATATAAACTCAAATCTAATTCATTTTTAGTAATCTTTTCAACCATAAACAAGTGCACACAACATATATTGAGCTTCAATTTTGTAAATCATCATTTATTAAATCATCTTTGTTCTTCAATTTGTATATCTACTCTTTGAGAGAGTTTTTGTTGTAATTTTCAATTTCTCATCAAATTTGTGAGTGTTGAAGTGTGTGAGATACTTGAGTGAAGAGATTGGGAGATAATTTCTTTGTTGTAAAGGTTCATTGACACCTTGAAAGTCAATTGTAAGCTTTTGAAGCCTTGGAAGGATTGGATAGTGAAATCCTCAAGCTTGGGTTGCTTGGAGGCATGGACGTAGGCGGGGATAGCCGAACCACGTAAAAATCTTTGAGTTTGCTTTCTCTTTCCCTACTTATTTATTATTGTTCTTTCATTGAATTTATTGTTTTCGAATTTATTAAGGCATTAGATTGGATTGTTGTGTGGTTTGATGAGGATAAGTTTTAAAAACCCAATTCACCCCCCTCTTGGGTTGCATAACTTGTATTTCATTTGGTATCGGAGCGAGGTGCTCTTGTTTAGACTTAACTATCTAGAGCTAAAGATCAATGGCAACCCAATATGACTCGACTTTTAGGTACAATTAGACTACCATTCTTTGATGGAAATGACTACCTGTATTGGAAAACTAGGATTAGAATTTATTTACAAGCACTAGATTATGAAATTTGGGAAGTTGTTTGTGATGGTTCATTTATGCCCTTGGCTAAAAATGAAGTCGGGGAAGATATTCCAAAACCTTAACGGGAATGGAATGGGTTGGAAAAGAGAAAAGCTACTCTAAATTCTAAAGATATGAACGCCTTGTTTTGCGCACTATATAAGAAAGAGTTTCATAGAGTATCTAGTTGTGAGAGTGCTAATGAAATTTGGCACAAACTTGAAGTTGTTTACGAAGGCACGAATCAAGTGAAAGAGTCTAAAATTAGTAGGTACACTCGATAATATGAATTGTTCCAAATGGAACAAAATGAGAGTGTGTATTCTATGTAAACTAGATTTACGGACATAGTGAACACTCTAGGAGCCCTAGGAAAGAATTTTTCAAATAGCGAGAAAGTTAAGAAAATCATTAGGTCGCTACCTAAGGAATGAAGACAAAAAAGGATTGTCATTAAGGAAGCTAAAGATTTAAATATCTTACTTATTGATGATTTAATTGGTTCTCTTATTTCTTATGAGGAAGACTTGGTGGCCGAAAGAGGCAATGAGGAGAAGAAGAAAAACATTGCTCTCAAAGCTTCGAAACATGAGAGTGATGAGGAAAGTTAGCTGGATGAAGAGGAGATGGATATGCTGGCTAGGAAGTTCAGAAAATTTTTTAAGAAATTCCGTGAGCGAAGAAAATTTAGAGATCTCAAGAACTGAAAGGAGAAGAAGGAAGTAATCAAATGTTATGAGTGCAAGAAGCCTGGCCATATAAGATCGGAATGCTCTCTTCTCAACAAGCTCAAGAAGAAAGCAATGGTAGTCACATGGGATGATAGCGATGAGGAAATAAGTGATGATGAAGAGCATGAAGAAATGAAAAATCTAGCTCTCATGGAAATTGGAGATGAATCGGATGATGAACTTGATGAGGTAAATGATCTTCCTACTTATGATTAATTACATGATACTTTTAAAGAATTGCCTGATGAGTGGATGAAAATTGGTAAAAAGAATGCATGTCTTAAAAAGAAAATGGTAGAGCTCAAAAATGAAAATGAATCTCTAAGTGCAAAAATTACAAGCCTAGAATTAGAAAATAAAACATTGCATGATAGAGTTGCATTATCAAATGAGAAATCTAGCACTCCACACAAGCATCTAGAATCACACGTAGATAACTTGAAGAATAAAAACGATGCCCTACAAAAATGCAATGTTTCATTAAATGAAAAGATCAAAGAGTTGGAACTAGATAATGAAATGTTACATGATAGGATTGCATCATTCACATGTAAAGAAAACAAAGTACTTCATATGAGCATGAGAAATCACATGTTGATGAATTAATGAAAGAAAATGAAGTACTTAAAAAGAAGAGCAATGAGTTAAATGAGATTGTCTTAAAATTTACAAATGGGTAAAAGATGTTGGATAACTTGATTAATTCACAAAAATGTGTGTTTGATAAAGGAGGACTTGGCTATAAGCCAAATTTGAAATAAAAGTATTATAAGAACTACTTTGTGAAGAGTACATCTATTAACAATCAAGTTGTATGTCATTATTGTAATCAAAACGGTCACATGAAGCTTGGTTGTCCTGTTAAAAGAAAAGTATATTATGAAGTAAAATGTGTTTGGGTTCCAAAAGGAACCATTGCTAACACTCAAAGACCCAAGAGTATTTGGGTACCAAGAAGCACAACTTGATTTTTTTTGTAGGTACCATAATCAAGAAATGGTGGAGAGTTTCTTGATGAAAGCTTGTGAGAATAATCATTCGATCATGACCTAAGAGTAAATGATGAGTAAGATAATTTAATTACTTTGGTAACAATTCTTGCCATATTATTGTGTGTAATCATGATGCATGGTTATATGTATATATATATAATGATAGCTTGTCAACTCATCATGGAGGATTTGTTTGATTTTAATGATTATGAAATGCCTAAGCATGATAAATGAGTGATATCCTTGAATTCTCAATCTCTGAATGCTTACATATTTCATGATTGTATGGTGTATATGCATGATAGATGAGTTGTATGTATTTATGTTTTATGTATTAAATAACTTATTGAAAAGTTTTGAATCTCAAAATGGTTTAGAATTGATCAATTTTTAAGCCAAAAATAAATTGGTGTGAATAATACAAGTCTAAGAGTTAACCAAATTTCAAAACTGTTTTCCAGAGCTTAATCGGTGTATTACATCTACTCAACCAGTCAACAGGTTATGAAAGCCGAAAAACTAGATTCAATTTGATGTTTGCTGGAAAGAACCGGGCATCCGGTTATGAAATCCAGAAACCCAGATTTGGTTTTGGTATTTGCTAGAACGAACCGATTTTCCGGTTATGGAATCTGGATAACCGAATTCACCTTTGCTCTTCACTAGATTCAACCGGATAACCGGTTATGTAGATCCGAAAATCTGAATTCGAGCTGCACACATGCTAGAACGCAATCGGATAATTGGTTAGGCACATCCGGATAGCCGGATTCGTATGTTTATGAACTATTCATCTTTTCTTCTTCATTTTTCACATATTCTTTCTCTTTCCAAAATCGTGAGCTGCTCTCCTCTATTTTTATTCAATTTATCTTCATTTCTCACCCATTTTTATGCCAAAATCAATGATTCAAACCAATACCCATGCATTTCACTTTCATTAAACACTTCCCAATCATTATTTCTTCACTTGTTCTTCATTATTTCATCATCATCTCTCACGCGTGAATAGTGCTTCTCCATTTATCTCTCAAATTTCTTTATTTTCACTAATTTTCTTGTTAAAATGAATCATTCAAATCCTTATTCATCCATACTCCTTCAATTTTCATTCTCAAAACAACATTTCATCAACTCTCCACATAAAACCCAAAATCAAAAACCTAACTATACCGTTTCTCTCTCTTCATTTTCAAGCTTCTTTTAGCCCATTTTTGATCCAATCCACATAATAAATTAGCTTCATTCATCTCTAGGATCGATTTTCTTAGCTCAAATACATCCATTTTACTTGAATTTTTAAAAACCCGAAATTTAATAATCAAGATTGTTTTTATTTCAATAATGGCGGGTGGTGACTAGTCCAAGGGGAAACAAGTGGCCAAGAAGTGCAAGGAAGATTATGGCGATTATTCGGAGTTTATATTGACTCATTTTCCACATCCCCTGCTTCGGAAACGATTTCTCGACAATTTCATGTCAAGGTCGGTCATTCCTCCATATTTTGTCAATCTTAGTAATTTGGTATGAACTTGGGATGATGAAATTTATTAATATCTCTAATCATGTTATTAATAATATTAAAATTAATTTCTTGATGATTTTGATTATTGATGATTATATGTGTGTTGTGTGATGAATTGATGGAGTTGTTGGTTTGTTATAATTGTTTAAGCTTATATGGAAGTGTTTTTAACCATGTTGTGTATTTGAGGATTTGTTCATTTTTAAGGGGAAACTCTGGCGAAATTTTTTTTGGGTAATATCTTCACCGAATTATTTTTGATGATCTTGTTTTAATTGCATCTATCTATCTTTTTTTTTTTAATGATAAAGGAGGAGATAAATATGATTTGTTTTTTATAAAATCATTTTGGTTAAAATTTAAATTGGCCATATATTTAAAAGGAGCATACAATATGATTTTGGATAATATGTATTTTGAACTTCAATGTTATCAAAATGAGAAGAATAATATGCATTTTGAGCTTTTTTTTATGGTTAATATGTGATTATGGTGATGATTTTGAGATATGCTGATGATTTGATTACATGGTTTTTATATGATGATTTTATGTTATGAGTTGTTGATTTGGTAATTGATGGAATGATAGTTTATGATCTTTTTATGGTTAATTGGATGTTTAGTTATTATATGTTTCTTGATTAACCATTAACATATTATCAGTCTTAGCATGAGTTTCTAGTAATTTTGATGATGAAGGGGGAGAGATCATTTATTTTGAATACGAAGACATTTAATATGTATTTTGATCTTAAAGTATTTGTGCATGGTTTTGAAATATGAAGGGGGAGCTTACAAATTGATATAGACCATATATTCTGAGGGAGCTTTTACTCTTTTCGATGATGAAGGGGGAGATATAATATGTAAGAGGGAGATATGGTAGATCTGATTGTTATGAAAAATATTTATATGCATTTATGTAGGGAGAGTCTTTTAAATCTTTTTGAAATTAGTCTTTAACCTTGCATTGATTAAGGGGGGAGCTTTTCATAACTAAATTAAATTTTATAATTTGTTTTGTCATCATCAAAAAGGGGGAGATGGTTAGCTTATATGGCTATAAATATTGATTTTGATGATAACAAACCACATGTGTTGGTTAAATAAAGATTTATGTATTGTACTTTTATAATAAGAAAATGATTTTACGGAGTTAAGTTGTTTTTCAAGTTGTGGACTAAAATAAAAGAATTTTACAATCTTTTATTTTAATAAATATTGTTTTGAATTTCAGATTTGGACCTATTTGAAAATATTTAAATATTTTGGGTCATTCTATAATTTCACATGTTTTGGGTCATATCATAATTTCAAAAAATTTTGGGATTAACAAAGTATTATTAAAAATTCTGAAATTGGACCTATTTAAAAATTTTCATAACGTTTTGGGTCATAATATAATTTTATAAAGTTTTGGGGTCACACTATAATTTTGGAAAATAATTCACTGTTGCAGTTACTGTAACAAGCGGCTAATCGGATTTGACAAGCAGAACCGGATTTTGGGCAGTAAGCTTCTGGAACATAAACGGCTATCCGGATTTCAAAAGCGGCATACCGGGTCTTCAAAATTCAAATATATTTTGTAACGGTAACATAAAAGCGGCTAACCGGATTCCATAAACGATAGGCCGGATATCACCAAAATGTACGTAATGGCTAGATTTCGAGCTCAAACTATATAAACTCAAATCCAATTCATTTTTAGTAATCTTTGCAAGCATAAACAAGTGCACACAACATATATCGAGCTTCAATTTTGTAAATCATTATTTATTAAATCATCTTTGTTTTTCAATTTGTATATTTACTCTTTGAGAGAGTTTTTATTGTAATTTTCAATTTCTCATCAAATTTGTGAGTGTTTAAGTGTGTGAGACACTTGAGTGAAGAGATTGGGAGATAATTTCTTTGTTGTAAAGGTTCATTGACACATTGGAAGTCAATTGTAAGCTTTTGGAGCCTTGGAAGGCTTGGATAGTGAAATCCTCAAGCTTGGATTGCTTGGAGGCGTGGACTTAGGCGGGGATAGCCGAACCACGTAAAAATATTTGAGTTTGCTTTCTCTTCCCCTACTAATTTATTATTGTGCTTTTATTGAATTTATTATTTTCGATTTTATTAAGGCATTAGATTGGATTGTTGTGTTGTTTGATGAGGATAAGTTTTAAAAACCCAATTCACCCCCCTCTTGGGTTGCATAACTTGTATTTCAGGAAGAATCCATGCATGTTACGTTTGATGAATCTAACCCCTCCTCTGCGGAGAAAGGAGTTGTTAATGATGATGCAGATGGAGAGTTTCAAGAAGAATCATCAAAAGATAAATAAGAGAATGCACCACAAGAAAATCAAGGGGATAGACAAAAAGAGCAAACAAATAAAAGCAACGAGAAGGTATTTCTCAAACACTCCCCAAGGAGTGGAGGTATGGTTCCTCTCATCCTAAGGATTTAATTTTAGGAGATCCTTCAAGAGGTGTTACAACTATATCATCACTTAGAAATACATGTGAGCATACTACATTTATTTCTCAAATTGAACCAAAATCCTTTGCGGATGCGGAAAATGATGAATCTTAGATTATAGCAATGCAAGAGGAATTGAATCAATTTGAGAGAAACAATGTTTGGGAATTAGTTCCTAAACAGGAACACCAATTTGTCATATGTACTAAATGGGTATTTAGAAATAAAATGGATGAATCCGGTGTGGTTGTAAGAAATAAAGCTAGATTAGTGGCTCAAGGATACAACCAAGAATAAGGAATCGATTTTGATGAAACATTTGCACTTGTAGCTAGATTAGAATCTATTAGGATGTTGTTAGCATTTGCATGTCATAAAGATTTCATTTTATTTCAAATGGATGTCAAGAGTGCTTTCTTAAATGGTTATATTATGGAGAAAGTTTATGTGAAACGACCCCCTGGTTTTGAAAATGAAAATTTTCCAAATCATGTTTATAAGTTGTCTAAAGCATTGTATGGATTAAAACAAGCACCTAGAGCATGGTATGATATATTTAAAAATTTCTTGTTGGATAACAGTTTTTCAATGGAAAAAGCGGATGCTACTCTTTTTGTTTAGCATAAAAACCAAGATATATTTGTCGTTCAAATTTATGTTGATGATATTATCTTTGGTTCTACTAATGAATCTCTGTGCAAGAAGTTTTCATCTTGTATGAGTAAAGAATTTGAGATGAGCATGATAGGAGAATTGAAGTATTTCCTTGGACTTCAAATCAAACAAAACAATGAGGGAATCTTCATCAATCAAGCTAAATATGTCAAAGATTTGCTCAAGAGATTTAGCATTGATGACTCAAACACTAAGAGCACTCCAATGAGCACAACGATCAAGTTTGACAAAGATGAAAAAGGTAAAGAAGTTGATATTAAAAAATATTGAGGTATGATCGGCTCTTTACTTTACTTAACCGCAAGTAGACTCGATATCATGTTTTGTGTATGTTTGTGTGCAAGATTTCAATCATTTCCCAAGGAACCTCATTTGGTTGCTGTTAAAAATTTTTTTCATTATTTGAGTGGAACCATAGATCTTGGCCTTTGGTATCCTAGAGGAACTCATATAAATTTAACTTGTTATTCAGATGCCGATTTTGCCGATTACAAGGTCGATAGGAAAAGTACTAGTGAAACCTGCCATTTCCTAGGTCATTCACTTGTTTCATAGTTTAGTAAAAAGCAAAATTCGGTTGCACTCTCAACCACCGAGGCGGAATATATTGCCGCAGGTAGCTATTGTGCACAAGCACTTTGGATGAAACAACACTTAGAGACTATAACATTAATCTTGAACAAATTCCTATCAAGTGTGATAATACTAGTGCTATAAATCTATCAAAGAATCTCATTCAACATTCTAGAACCAAGCATATAGAGATTAGACATCATTTTTTGAGAGATCATGTTTAAAAAGGAGATATTGCATTAGAATTTATCTCTACGGAAAAACAATTTGCCGATATATTTACAAAACCTCTTTGCGAAGAACAATTTTCAAAAATTCGGCATGAACTTGGGATGATAAAATTTTCGCATTGACATTTCTAATTATGTTATTGAGTCTGTTAAAATTTATTGATTGGTGATTATTGATGTTTATGAAGTGTTTAAACATGATAGATAAGTGATGTGTTTGATTTATTGATTTTTGAATGCTTATATATTTGATGATTATGTAAAATATATGCATGATGGATGAACTATATGTTTGAATTAATCATCTTTTGAATGTTTAAAATCATGATTCATGCATTGAAATGGCTCTTGAAATGTTTTGGGATCACGAAATGGTCTCAGGTTGCTCAAATTTCAGCCGGACAATAAATTAGTGCAGAAGGGCAAAAACCAGGAGGCTAACCGCCTGCCTCAAACAGCTAGCTGCTTAAAATCTGTCCTAAACCCGAGAGCAAGCAACTAGCTGCTTGGTCACGGGTATTCACCATTTTCTTCTTCATTTTTCTTTCTTCTTCACTTGTTCTTTTTTCTCCAAAACCATGAACAACTCCTCAATTTCCATGCAATTTTTCTTCATTTCTCACCCATATTTATGCCAAAATCAATCATTCAAACCAATACCCATGCATTTCATCTTCATTAAACACTTCCCAACCATTTTTTCTTCATTTTTTCTTCACTTGTTCTTCACTTGTTCTTCTCTCTCTCTCACGCTTGAATAATGTTTCTCAATTTCTCTCTCAAATTTCTTCATCTTTCACTCATTTTCTTGTTAAAATCAATCATTCAAATCATTATTCATCCATTACTCCTTCAATTTTCACTCTCAAAACAACATTTCACAACTCTCCACATAAAAACCAAAATAAAAAACCTAACTCTACCCCTTTCTCCCTCTTTATTTTGAAACTTCCTTTAGCCCATTTTTTATCCAATCTACATCATATATTAGTTTTATTCATCTCTATGATAGATTTTCTTGGCTCAAACACGTCTATTTCACTAAAATTTTTAAAAAATTTGAAATTGGTATTTAAGTTTGTTCTTATTTCAACAATGGCGGGTGGTGACAAGTCCAAGGGGAAACATGTGGCCAAGAAGCACAAGGATGATTTTGGCGATAATTCAGAGTTTATACTGACTCATTTTCTGCATCCCTTGCTTCGAAAACAATTTCTCGATAATTTCATGTCAAGGTCGGTCATTCCTCCCTATTTTGTCAATCTTTGTAATTTGGCAAATTTAGAAATTTGTGCCAAATCTCTTAGTGATTTTCTTATTACTATGGGCTGGAAAAATGCATTGGTTGTTAAGGAGTAATATTATGAAAATTTAGTCAAAGTTTTTTATTCGAATATGGATATGGAAACTTCGGACAAAATTGTTACAAGTGTTGGGGGAATTCATATTGAATTTGATATTGCGAAGTTAAATCGTATTCTTAGAACTCCAAATGAGGGATTGGAACTATACAGTGCTAGAACCAAAATAGATTATCCTTGGTTTTCAATTAAGAATGTTGTTCGGAAAATTTGTCGACGACATGACTTGTCCTCCGAATTTTGTCGATCTCCTTTGAAATCTCAAGCCTTACCTCTTCAAATTAGAATCCTTCATTATGTTCTTCACCATGTTATAACTCCTAGGTTTGGACATGCGGATGAAGTTAACCGCTTAGATGTGGCCATATTGGACTGTATTCTCGAGGGTAGGGTGCTCAATGTTGGTTATATTATCTTTCATTATATGCTTAGCACTCTATGTATAGCCAAAAGATCTCTTCCTTATGTTAGTATAATTACCCGCATTCTCAAGTATTTCCGAGTACCTATAACCAAGCCAACCTTTTTGAATCTGAGGGAATTAGGAGACGAAGTAATAGCAAATTTGGGGTTTATGTGGGTGGAAAATCGATGGTATAAAGACCGAAATACAAATCCAAGGTTACCAGACTTGCTCCTATATATCATCGTTTCTTTAAAGATGTTCTTCCACAGGAGAAATTTCCTGATCTTAGTGCCCCATAGCGCTCAAATCCTCCACCTTCTGAGGGTCCTTCCCCCTCTACTTCAGCTGTCTCTGAGGATTCGATGCAGCAGCTGTTGACTAAGGTGGATTCTCTTTCCGAGCAGCAGAGCAAACTTCAATCCTAGCTTGAGGCCTTTCAAATTTAGTCCATTTCAGAGCAACAACAATAATTATTTGATCAACAACATCGCCTCTTTGCTCAACAGCAGCAACTTCTTAATGGCCAACAATAACTTTTTGCAGCTCTTGAATTTCCACCACTATCCTCTTCATCACATCCACCATCTCCTTAGAACTCTATTTTATTTTTAGTCATTTGTCACTCTACGCTACATCTCTACATGCATTGTTACCTTAATTGTGGATTGATGATGCTTGTTGTTTTGTATTTGGATATGTCATGTTTGGTTGATGTTTTCTAAAATCTTGGATTGTTATAATATTTTAGTTAATGCATGCTTAATTTTTATATGTTGCTTGATTAATCAATGATGTGTTATTTTTTGTGTCTAAGTATGGATTTATAGTAATTTAATGATGAAGGGGGAGAAGTCATGTATTATTTTTCATTCGGAGACAGGTAATACGTATTTTGTACTTGAAGTATTTATGCATGATTTTGAAACATTAAGAGGGAGCTTACAAATTGTTATGGACCATATATTTAGGGGGAGTTTGTTCTTAAATTTGATTTATATGTTGAATTATATATGCCATGTATTAAGGGGGGAGTATATATGTCAAAATACATGAGATGTTTGTCATCATCAAAAAGGGAGAGATTGTTAGCCTAAAGGGCTGCACATAATGTAATTTTGATGATAACAAACATGTGTCTTAAGTGATTTAATAAATATTGTATTTCACATTTTCACTAGTTTTTTAAGGATAATATTTATGCAAGTGAATCAAGTGAAATCAAATTCAAGACACTCAACGGACAACGGCGAAATTAAGAATAAAGTTTAGAGGTCAATGGACAAATTATTGCGACAAATTCTTGTAAAGCCAGTATGATTTAATTAATGTATGATTTAGCATTTGAGAACCTCAAGAGTTTATTTAAATAATTACTTTTCATAAACAAAAAAGTTTTATATTTATAAGATAACGTATTTTGTGGATTTGAGTAATTTGGACTAAAATGAAAAGTTTTACAATCTTTGAATCTAATAAGTATTATTTTGAATTCTGAAGTTGGAACTATCTGCAAATATTTGAAATGTTTTGGGCCATACTATAATTTATAAAAGTTTGAGGATCCAATTGTAATCCAAACATTTGAAATCCAAAATTGGACAGAGAGTGAGCGGCCAACCGCCATGAGAAAAATCTCATATTTTCAAAATTTGGACTAAAGTGAAAGGTTCTGAGAACTTTGAAAAATATGGGTATTACGTTATATTTGGGGCTATATCATAATTTCATAAAGTCTTGGGAATGACAAGCATTATTTAGAAATTCTGAAATTGGACATGTTTGTAAAGTTTTATGACGTTTTGGGCCATATTGTAAATACAAAAATGTTTAGGCAAAAATGTAATTTTTTGAACAATATTACTGTAGCAAATTCAAATTTAACAGTAACATCACTGTTCTGGGCGGCTAGCCGGATAAATCAAGCGGCTAATCGCTTGGTTGCAGAAATTTACTTATAACGGCTAGTTTTCAGACTTTAAATATAAAAACTCAACTCCAACTTCATTTTAGAGACTAATGCTAGCATAAACAAGATCATATAACACATATTGAGCTTCCATTTCGCAAATCATCATTTATTGAATCATTATTGTGCTATTATTTGCATATCCACTCTTAAAGAGAGTTTTTGTTGTAATTTTCATTTATTATCAAATTGTAAGTGTACAAGTGTGAGAAATACTTGGGCTGAAGAGATTGGGGAGATAATCTCTTGATTGTAAAGGTTCATTGACACCTTGGAAGACAATTGTAAGAACTTGAAGCCTTGGGAGGCTTGGATAGTGAAATCCTTGAGCTTCATTGGCTTGGAGGGGTGGACGTAGGCAGGGATTGTCGAACCACGTAAAAATCCTTGTGTTTGTTTTCTCTTCCCTTACTCTTTTATTATTGTGCTATATTGAATTTATTGTTTTCAATTCCATTAAGGAATTAAATTGAATTGTTGCACGAATTGTTTAGTATAAATTTTAAAATCCCAATTCACCCCGTCTTGGGTTGCATAACTTGCATTTTATTTATGAGTTCAAACAAAAATTAAGAAACAAGATTATATAGAATTAGAGAAACTAAATCAATTAAATAGATAAAACCAGATTTAGAACCTAAGCTCCGATACCGATTGATTTGAAGCTCACAAAGATGAGTGAGACCGTGTACTGAATGAGATTCTTTTACCAAGGATTGTTATAACTCATATTCAAACAAACATAAAATGAAGACCTTGACCCTTTGTCTATAAAGATGAAAACAAATGGTATAAGAAATCTATGGTTGACGTCACACTTAAGAAACAAAAGAAGATTATGAGAAAATTCCTAATAGGGTTACATAGGTTTATATAGTTGAATTTTACTAATAAAATAAGCTTTCCTTACTGCTAAAAATAACCTAAAATAAAAAAGAAATCAAAGATTTGATTATTTTAAAGTAAAAAGGGAAAAAAGATCTTGTTTTTCATAAAGTAGAAATGAAATAAAAGATCTTATTTCTACAATAAATTAGGAAATGAGGACTTTTTCTTATTGTTTTCTATTTTTATAAGGCCTTGTTTGTTCTTCATATAAGTCACTCTAAATCAAATTTAAGATCTTGAATAATATGAACAAAGTATTGACTATCTTGAATGCCTAAGTTTGGTAGATTGGTGTCTTAAACAAGGCATGAATTTTAGATGTGCTCAATTAATCCATTTAATGCTTTCTTCATTTTCTTGGCTCTTGCCCTTATCATTACACCTCCATGGATACTCAATAAATCTTATAAAGCTTTTATCAACATGGTTCTTATCATTAACATGCATATTTTCAACTGATCTGCCTTAAACCTTAGAGAGGTCAAACTATACTGAAATCAGAGTGTAAATAAATCAAAGCTATATTTCTAAAAAATAAAACCTCAAATATCCATAAACTGAAATAACTAAAAGATATCTATGTCATAAGAGCATCTAAAATTACGAACTCCCACTAAAACTAAATATTCAATAATGACATGTCATTCATACGAGCAGTGTACTTATGAAATATTTTGGGTGGAAATTTCTTAATAAGGAGATCTGCAACCATGGAGTTTGTTTCGATGTGCTCTCTTGACAATTGACTATTCTTAACTTTTTCTTTAATGACAAGGAACTTGATATCTATATGTTTTGACTTTGTCGAGCTTCTATTATTAGAATGTAGCATCATTGACTTATTGTCATAAAATAACTCGAGTGATTAATCAATACCATTTACTATGCACAACCCCGTGACAAACTTTTGCAGCCATATTCAATGATTAGATGCCTTACAACATGTTATGAACTTTGCTACCATCGTAGAAGAGGCTATAAGAAACCGTTTAACACTCTTTTAGGAGACAACAACCTTAGCCAGTACATAGATGTAGCTGTCGTGGACTTCATGCTATCTTGGCATTTAACAAAATTAAAGTCGGTATATCTAACGATCTCAAGCTGATCTAACCTTCGATATGTGAGCATATAGCCTCTTGTTCTCTTTATGTACCGTTAGGCCTGTTTGGCTATTTTCTAGTGGTTTACACCTAGATTACCTAAGTACCTACCCAACGTTTTTGTAACATGTGCAAAATCTGGTCACATACAAACCTAAGCATACATCAAAATTCCTACTACTGATACAAAAGGAATCTTCTACATTTTCTTTTCCTCAAAATCATTTTTAGGGCATTAATTAATGCTAAACTTGTCTCTCTTAGCCATAGGGGTAGCTAGTGATCTTGCATGCTATATCTCTTGAAAACCATTTTGCAATAAGTCTTTTATAATAGACCTAGAAAACCTCGAGAACGATCTTGCTATGTCGATATGCCTAAAACAAAATAGGCGGCATCAAGATTTTTCATCTCGAAATTTTTAGTTAGAAATCTCTTGGTTTTATATAATAAGCCTATATCGTTGTTGGCAAGCAAAATATCATTGACATATGAAACTAGAAAAATAAACTGCCCTCATAGAACTTATGGTATGTGTGAATTATGATAAGTGACATTTATTAAACTAGATCATAATTCACGATAGCCTAGTTCAATATACATATCACGTATACATATTAACTACTCTACTCAAGATCTCCACTTCAATAATCAAGAAAAAATCACTCGCAGCAGAAGTAAAAAAGTTCTAACCTTACATAATGAAATGCCCATGTCATTAATAGTTATGAACAATATTTTATTTATAAATAACTTGTAATTCGTATCTTCAGGTATGGACATCATATGCCCAATATATAAGTCATATATTTTACAAATAGAGGCTAATAATATATGCTCAAATGAGTAATAAATATATAAATTTTATGAAATTCTGAAATTGTTTTTATTGCACGCTTTTAGAGCAAAAAGATAATAAATCTAATAAAAATTTCACTTGGTTCTTGTAATACAATAGAAAAATTATTCTTCTTATAAAGGAAAAAATAGTGTCATAAAAAATAATGTGTTTGTAGATATATACGATGTTTGTGGATTCAAATAATGACATCCCTTATATAAGGTATTATCTCTAATAAATATGGGAAACATTTGGAGCCAAGAATTCTAAGTCCCCGATAATATTGGATTTTTTCAAACAAACGTTGGTAAGAGCTTTGCATCCTAATTGAAATTCTAGCTAAGCAACCCAATAGGGGGCGAATTACATATTTAAAAAATATGTAAATAAAATAAAAAAAAAACAATTCAAATTAATGCTTCAAGAAATTTGATGACAATAAATTAAAAATACATAAAGTAAAAGAGATAAAAGAGAAGAAAGCAAACACATGAAGTTTTACGTGGTTTGTTAAAACCCACCTACATCCACGCCTCCAAGCAAACCAAGCTTGAGAATTCCACTATCCAAGCCTCCCAAGGATTCAAGATTTTTACTATTGACTTTTAAAGTGTCAACAAATCTTTACAAGTAGAGATGAACATGCACACCCCCCCTTTTCCCAGGTGTTTCACACACTTTCACTGACTCAATTTTAATATTTAAATGAAGATTACAAAGATTATACTTACAGAGTGTATAAGCAAATGATAACTCAATAATGATTCAATGTATGTAAATAAACAAAATGAAAGCTTAAGGTAGGTGCATGAACTTAGTTTAGCTAGATAAAGATTGGAAAAGTTATTTGATTTGAGTTTGAATAGTAATTTTATAGTTTAAACAAAACCATTATTGATTTTCTGGAGAATTGCCAGATCGCCATTAAATGAAGTGGTTGACCATTATGCTGACGTGGCATGTTATCATTATAAAATCAAATTTGAAAATTTTTCCCAAGTGGATTGCCACTTAGTTTTGCCGGCTAGCCACTGAGTTTCTGGACTTAAGGTAGTTAGCCGCTATGTGACATGAGCTAACTTTTTTTATTGTGTATATATGATATACGATTTGTTTTTATGATTAATTAAACTTTTGATACTTTGAATCAATTATGAATTTATATCTTTTTGTTATAAAATGCATTTTGTAAAATTTATGATTTTTAATATATGTCTTTATAAGAAAAGGGCTTGTAATTTTTAGTACTTGATAACTATAGTGAGTGGCAATAGTTTTACTTTTGAGTTGACAACACACTTCTCGTCCTTACATTTTGCATATTATTAACTTGTTAAGATGTGTGCTTATCTTTGGAGGTAGAAATTTATTTACTTTGTTAGTTGAATAAGAGGAGAATGAACTTTTGCTTCCTTTAAGTTTGTTTATGTTCCAAACTTGCAACTGGAGAGTTTTGAAACTTTGTTATATTTATGGCTTTGGAAAAAGGAAAATGCATAGTATTAGGCTAGTGGATTTGTTTAAATAAAATTTCAGGCATTTCTATTGGAGGCTTTTACGAATGATTATGATTTATAAATAACCTCCTTTGCCACGTGCTTTGTACATGTTAGATTTAGGATATTACAATTTGCTTCAAGTGAGGATGTTGTTTGTGTTGTTTTCTTTGGTAACTTATCAATACTAGACTTAAATAAATCATTGATGAACTTAGAAAACAATAAAAGAGGCTATAAATAAGGTTAAAATTATCAAATTTGAAATTAGTTCCTATGACTTGAAAATTGAATAGGTTGCAATAAAATGGACATAAATTTGTTTCAATTATCCAAGATGGTTTTAAACAAATTTTAAGTTAAACAAAACCTTTACCCAATGTTTAAGAAAATTAATGGTAATTTCCTAACTGTACATTTTATCAAGCTAATGTATTTTCCTTTGATACACAAGCAATAATGCATGATTGTTCATGGAATACATAGCCTATTAATAGTTTAGAGGTGGCAAAATGGGTTAATGGATTGTGTTATGTCATATCAAAATTTAAGCCTACTCATACACTGTCTATTTAATAATGGCATTAGACAATCAAAATCGTAGTTAACCTGAGATGACTATTAACTAGATGTACATCAGCATGATCAATTTAATAATTAAATCAAATTTGATCTGCCATGCTCATCCAATTGTGTAGAGTAGATGAATAAGAAAAAAAACAAGCAAAAAATTACAGGGAAAAAAACTTTGAATGATGTAGCCATAATAAGGTTATCAAGGGTTTTATTAGAAAGAGAGAAAAGTAGATAGTAATTAAGTAAAAAATATCGGCCCGAACAACATTTTCCCTTGTTCTACCAGAAATATTCAGTTAATAATGATTAATTAATATAGTGTATGATTGTCCACCATTACCCTTTAAATGAAAAAAAATTAATACAGTTTATGAAATGTTAAAATGATTGGCCGACTGTAAGGTAATAAAAATAGAGTTAGTGAATTTATTATTATTATTTCTTTTTGAATAGGAATAGTTGGACATTTAAAGGCATGTAATTATCAAAAATAGTCTAACAAAACAAATTGAAGTTTCTAACAAATAAAACAAATTTATAAGTTTCAAAATTGAAATTAAGGGATAAGGTTTTGTGGAGCAAATGATTTTAAGATCGTTCTCCATTTTGTTTAAAAAAATTACTTTTAGAAGGCGATGATGGTTCTAACTTCTAACTATCTTTTATTACGAACTATTTTTACACTTGTATGAAAGTTGTTTTTCTTCTTTTCCAAAAAAAATGTCTTTTAATTAGGGAAGTTATAAAATTTGTCCTTAATTTAGTTTGTTTTTCCATTATATATAAGATACAATTGAAGGAATAAATATATAAAGCATTGTTTCAACGAGAGAGGAGAAAAAAAGTACTTAAAATCATGAAGAAGTTAATTGTTCCAATTCTTTCTGTCACTTTTTTTCTCTGTCTTATGAATCTTTCTCAAGGTAAATATAGTATCCCAAAAATTTATTTTAATTTTTTTTTAATATGAGAATACTCACATTCTAACGATTTTGATGTGTATTTGCATAAAAAGGACAACTAAAATTCTGTACTAAACACATGACAATTCCTGGTGCTTGTCCCAAGGATCCTAAGGAAGCAGAATTCGTATGCCTTAAAGCCTTCTTCGATAAATATGGAGCCACAAAGAGCCCAGATAATTGTCTATGCAAACCATCAACTAGCAACCAACACATTTGCCAGTGTGACATTATTTGCGATCCACCACCGCCTAAACGAACTTAATTGTGGTGTCCAACAATATGAAGAGTGAAGGTTACTAAATCCACAATATTTATACTAACCCACTGTTAAATCATGGATAGATAATGATATGGTGGTTTGTAATAATAAATCATAATATTTACTTAAGTAATTAATCACTATGGTTGAGAAACATTTGTATATGAAACAATGGGTAATTTAATTACAATATTGGATTTCAAAAAGAAAAATTACTTTTATACTATTGCATATAAATAAATCTGATCGAATAATTTTTCTTTTAATCCTAATAACCATGTTAAAAAATGACAAATCCTTCTAATTAAGATATGGACCTTTATGTGTGTGCCTTTTTTTTCCCTTTAAACAACCAATAACTTACGGCTAAAGTTACAATATCGGGCCTCAATGCCCAACATTGTGCCAATTTTTATTTATAGCCATTGGATTCAAGTAAAATGAGTTGAGATTAAATGTAAATTAAAAATAGAAAGTAACAGGTTACTTGTTAAATGGTTGCTAAAATCCATTACATTTTCCTTCCTTCAAATCCCTATCATCTCTCTGACATCTCTTACTATCTCTCTCTAAAATACTGATTTGTCTCTTGGGTTTTTTACTAATCACATAAAATTGAAGTTGCCATGTCCCACACAACGAACAACAAGTCGAATCCATCAATCGGTTGGTGTCATCTTGAGTTGTTCTCTTTTAGTTTTTAGTAAAGACAAGTTAAAGATGATTCTTGTGGTTTTTGTGGTGACTGTTGAAAATGATATAGGAAAGAATTAGGGGTTTATGTGTTATATTAAATTGCTTGTGGCATGTGAAATTATTAGGGATTTATAAATTTTGAGTGGAAAAATGATGCTTAGCTGATGAACAATTGTTATTGAAGATATGACTAATAGTTTGGAAGGATGAAATTGGCAAGAAAATCATAAGAAAATGGTGGTTGTAGTGAGAAAGAAGTGTGGCTTTGGTGTTTTAAAGACAGAAGATAAAGAAACGAAGGAAGAAGATAAAAAAAGCCAGCTAGCCGAATTAAAAAAGTGGTTAGCCAATTGGGTTATACATTAGAAGAGGCTAGTCGCTTACCGCTTAGAAGGAAGAAACCAAGTGGTTAACCTATATATTCAAGCTGACTAGTTTATTCCCTTATCTTTCCTCATCATTTTTCAACATTTCCATGTAATCGTTGTTGTACTTTGTTGTTTGTGTTGTTAGTGATTACATCAACACTATATTTATGTGTTGTCTATTATAAGATTTGAATAATATAATCTAGTTATAATATGGATGCTACAGATGATACAAGTGCAGGATCAGGTCAAAGAGCATGGATAAAATTTTTGTATGTATAAATTATTGAACTTCAATTGTGTGTATAATGTTAACAATAAGTTTTGTTTGTGTTATTGATGTTATATTAAAAGTTGTGTATAGTAAATATGAAGGAAATAGGGTGAGGAAATAAGGTCCCAGAAAGGTTTGTCGGGTGATAATTATTGTAAAATGGAAAAAAATTAACAAAGGAGGAGAAACGTTAATCTGGGATAATGCTTGAGGACCCAATTATAGATGTTGGTGAAAGCAGCATTTAAAAAATGGACGAAAAAAAAAGATTGAGGATAAGCATAACTAATTTAATTCATCTTATTGTCATGTGAGAGCATTCACTAAAGTTATTTCCACATTGTCACCTAAGCAACACGCTGCAATTATAAAAATTAGCTTCGGTAGCTCATAAGACTAACGATGTGGCCAGCAGAGACAAGAGTTTTGTGGAACACTTGTCCAACAATTAAGGGAGTAAATGAGGTTCACATTGGTGAGTCAAGTTCAGAAATTAAAGAAGTCAAAGCGATAATTGAAGGTCTCTCTCGACAAATAGCATCGTTACCGACTGCTAAATCAACAGAGCCACATGACCATGACTCATACTCAGATTAAGCCAATACCATAGGTGTAATGAGAAAACCATCAAATTACAACCCATACTCCAACACATATAACCCTGGATGGAGAGACCACCCAAATTTTTCATGGTCTCAAGGATTCCAACAGAATGGACCAGCAGCTACAGCTCCACCAATGCAACCAACTCCTCAAATTCCTCAAGCCTCTCAGCCCCCATTTAGACCATACAATCAAAACCAAAACTACACTCAGCCCAGACCATGGGAGGATGCATTCCAGAATTTCAAGAATGTTACTCACTCTACGATTGAGCAACAGAACCGCACCATTGATGGACTACAAAATGAGTTGAGAGCATGCTTCAACTCACAAGCCCAATCAGTTTCAAGCCTCGAGAAGATGGTGGGACAACTTGCTTCTTCAGTTCAGACCTTGGCAATGACTGTTGAGAAAGGTAAATTTTCAAGTCAACCAGTGCCTAATCCTCAAGGAGTACATGAAGCAAGTACTAGTTCACCACAACAGCACGGATAGGTCAAAGCTGTCATGACCTTGCGAAAAGGAAAAGAAGTCGACAATAAAGTGGAGATGCCGGTGACAAAAGAAAATTAAATTGTACCTGTGAATGTTGAGGACTCATCACCGGAGGAGAAAGAAGAAACCAACCCACGAGAATATGTTCTCAAAGCTCCATTTCCTCATAGGTTAGCTAAAGGAAAGAAGGAAAAATCCACAGGTGAGATTCTTGAAATCATCAAACAGGTAAGTGTTAACATCCCTTTACTTGATGCTATTAAACAAGTTCCATCTTATGCCAAGTTTCTTAAAGACCTTTGTACTAAAAAGATAAACATTCATGTTCAAAAGAATGCATTTTTAACAGAAAATGTTAGTTATATACTCCAACACAAAATTTCTCTAAAATGCAAAGACCCAGGCTCCCCCACTATCTCATGTGGTAAAGGGAACCACACAATTGAGAATGCTTTGCTGGATTTAGGAGCTAGTGTAAATTTATTACCTTACTCTATATTCGTGAAACTTAGACTGGGAGAATTACACCCAACTCCAGTGGTGTTACAGCTTGCAGATCGGTCAACGAAAATACCTCGTGGTATTGTGGAGGACGTGCTTATCTAGGTAGACAAGTTTTATTTTCCTGTTGATTTCATTGTAATTGACACTCAACCACTACAGGATTCAAGGAAGCACATCCCCATTATTCTAGGCCAACCTTTCTTGGCAACTGTGGATGCTCACATTCAATGCAGGACTGAAAATATGCAGTTGTCCTTCGGCAACATAACTATGGAGCTGAACATCTTCAACATTGCCAAACAACCTCATAATGCAGATGATGGAATTGTTGGTGTGGATTTAATTGAATCTTTAGTTGATAATACTTTTGTTTCAAACCTTAGTGATGATCCTTTACAAACATGTTTAACTCACTTTGGTTTGGATTTTGATATTGACAGATCAGTTGAAGAGGTCAACGCCCTACTTGACTCAGCATCATTCATGGACATTAATAAATGAAAATCAAGAGTTGAACAACTAGCACCATTAGAGAAGAAACTCATCCCATCATCAGAATCACCACCGAAACTCGAGCTCAAACCATTACTCAACACTTTGGAATATGCATTTTTGGGAGAAGAAAGTACTCTGCCGGTAATCATCTCATCATCCCTCAATGACGAACAAAAAGGTAAGTTTTTGGATGTTTTAAAAGAGCACAAAGGAGCATTAGGATGGACCATAGCAAATATAAAAGGTATAAACCCAGTAGACTGCATGCATTACATTCACCTTGATGAAAATGCTAAACCTACTAGGGAAATGCAATGTCGGTTAAATCCTAACATGAAAGAAGTTGTTAGAACTGAAGTCCTTAAACTATTAGACGCAGGTATTATTTACCCCATTTCTGATAGTTCATGGGTCAGTCCTGTACAAGTTGTCCCCAAAACGTCAGGAGTCACAGTAGTTACGAATGCCGATAATGAATTGATACCCACTAGAGTAACTACAAGATAGCGTGTATGCATTGATTATAGAAAGTTGAATTCTGTCACGCGTAAAGACCATTTTCCTTTACCATTTATCGATCAAATGCTTGATAGATTAGCAGGCTATGAATTTTATTACTTTCTAGATGGCTACTCAGGATATAATCATATTCCCATAGCACCAAAAGATCAAGAAAAAACCACTTTCACTTGCCCTTTTGGCACTTTTGCATATAAGAGAATGACATTTGGATTATGTAATGCACCTACTACATTTCAACGATGCATGTTGAGCATTTTTTCTGATATGGTTGAACGATTTCTTGAAGTCTTTATGGATGACTTTTCTGTTTTTGGTGACTCGTTTGATCAATGTTTACATCATTTAACACTAGTTCTGCAGAGATGTATCGAGAAGAACTTAGTCTTAAATTAGGAGAAGTGTCATTTTATGGTAAAACAAGGTATTGTTCTCGGTCACATCATTTCGAGCAAAGGTATTGAGGTTGACAAAGTCAAGGTGGATCTCATTTCTAATCTTCCTCCACCCAAAACAGTCAGAGAAGTAAAATATTTCCTTGGGCATGCTAGTTTCTATAGACGTTTCATTAAAGATTTTAGCAAAGTTTCTAGACCCTTATGCAATCTACCTGCTAAGGATGTACCTTTTATCTTTGATGATTCATGTCTTGTGGCATTTGAAAAATTAAAGCGGTTGTTGACATCATCACCCATCATTCAGCCCCCAAACTGGAGCTTACCATTTGAGCTCATGTGTGATGCATCTGATTATACAGTAGGAGCAGTATTAGGACAAAGAGTTGATCGAATTCCCCATGTTATTTATTATGCTAGCATAACATTGAATGATGCACAGTTGAACTATTCAACTACTGAAAAAAAAATGCTAGCAGTAGTATTTGCATTGAAAAAATTTCGATCTTATCTCATTGGTTGTAAAATAATTATATTCACAGATCATGCTGCTCTTAAATATCTTCTCACAAAGAAAGATGCAAAAGCTAGACTAATTCGTTGGGTGTTACTTTTGCAGGAATTTGACTTGGAATTCAAAGATAAGAAAGGCACAGAAAATGTTGTGGCAGACCATCTCTCTCGTCTCCATTTTGACACAATTATGGAATCATTACCATTGAATGAGTCATTTCCAGATGAACAATTGATGAGTGTGGAAGTATTACCTTGGTATGCTAATATAGCTAATTATCTTGTTACAGGTCAACTTCCAGAGCATTGGACCAAGCAAGACAAGGCCAAATTTTTTGCAGAAAGAAAGAATTTCTTTTGGGATGACCCTTATTTGTTCAAGTATTGTGCAGATCAAATTGTTAGACGATGTGTCCCAGAAAGTGAAATTCAAAATATCCTTTCATTATGCCATGAACAAGATTGTGGAGGCCATTTCAGTGCTAAGAAAACAGCAACTAAAGTTTTACAATGTGGTTTCTATTGGCCAACTATATTTTAAGACGCTTACACTTTCTGTTCTTCATGTGATAAGTGTCAACGAATGGGGAGCATTACACGAAGGAATATAATACCACTAAATCCAATTTTAGTGGTTGAGATTTTTGATGTATGGGGTATAAACTTCATGGGACCCTTTCCCCCATCTTTTGGCCATCAATACATATTGGTTGCTGTTGACTACGTATTAAAATGGGTAGAAGCAATTCCATGTAGAACCAATGATCACAAGGTGATGATAGGATTTTTGAAAAGCAACATTATTTCGCGCTTTGGATTCCCTCGAGCGATAATTAGTGATGGTGGTGCCCACTTTTGTAACAAAGCATTCAAAGCTCTTTTGACAAAGTATTCAATCACTCATAAAGTGGCGACACCGTGTCATCCGCAAATCAGTGGCCAAGTTGAGATCTTTAATCGAGAAATAAAGCACATATTAGAAAAGACGGTGAGGCCAGACAGAAAAGATTGGTCATTAAGACTTGATGATGCATTATGGGCATATAGAACGACTTTCAAGACCCCGATTGGGATGTCACCCAACAGGCTAGTGTATGGAAAAGATTTCCACCTACCTGTGGAACTCGAGCATCATGCGTACTCGGCCATCAAGAAATTCAACTTTGACATGCAGCAAACCAGCTTAGAAAGAAGATTACAACTGGCAGAACTTGAAGAAATTCACAATGACGCATACGAAAATGCCAAAATTTACAAGCAGCGAATGAAAGTCTTTCATGACAAGCAAATTATGAGAAAATCTTTCACTCCAGGTCAGAAAGTGTTTTTATTCAATTCTCGCTTGCACCTATTCCCAGGTAAGTTATGCTCTCGATGGTCTGGTCCCTTTATTGTTCATATTATTTTTCCATATAGGGCAATTGAAATTAAGGACCCAAAGAACAGTGTCACGTTTAAAGTTAATGGTCAAAGATTAAAGCCATATCTAGAGTACCAACCACATGGAGAGGACACCAAAATAAATTTGAGTGACCCACCAGATTTAAATTGAGTTTTTCTTTCTTTTCGGTGATTTGATTTTTTTTGCTTTCTTTTTATTATTCTTCTGCTAATTGAAATTATTTTTGTATAAGTGTGTTTGTTGAACCATTAAGTGTGTTTGTTGAACCTTCTGAACATTCTTAAACCACTTCAACGTGTAAAATCTCATCTCAAAAGATAGATTCGATTTTGTAAGACACATCATATTTGGGTTCTGTAACCACCAGAGTTAGTATCCTATGTTGAGGATTTAGAAAGCCAACTCAGAGACATTGAGAGAGGTGTCTACAACATCCAGTTGGAGCTTGAGGTAAATTTAATAAGAGGACGGTTTTATTTTTCTTTGTGTGTTTTAATTTATTTTTCTGTTGGTGTGCTTTAGTTTTTTACCCCATTGAAGTGGCGAATAACGGTACTCCGTGACAATCAAGTCGGTTACTTCAGTTTTTCCATAATAACTGATATTCTGAGGTGAATGTATGGACAGAAACGAGATTCTAGCAAAGCTTCACAAGTGATTCCCTTCACTTCCTCAGAATGCCCTCCTTACAATCTATAAAGCTCGGTCCGAACGCATGTGATTGCTCATGAGGAATAACATACCTGCTGACATTCGTTGGTTAATCGAGGATAAAGTATGATTGGCAAGTGAGTTACCTCCAAAATTTATTGCATACATGCCTGGTTGTGGTAAAGGAAATTATGCAAGAAAACGAAGAGCTCAAAGAATTTCTGTTGCTTGTCATAAATGTGCTAGAATGAGATGCAATAAAAACCCATGTTCTTTAAGAATGATGTCTGATAATAGGGAAGATAAGATTCAATTCATTAGGGATGACTTGAATAAGGAGTCATTGGATGATATCCTTTTGTCTCTTGAAATGCATCCCAGTGGATATGTGCAAGGAGCGATTCTTCAGTTATGACCATTATTTCAGAAAGAGCATGCACGATATAGTCTCAGGAATCTGACTATAAACGACCCTGTTTGCTAGTTTATAAGAAAACTGGATGGGAAGCCTATTCTCGACCCATAGAGGGCGTTCAAGCCGTTTCTGGACGTAAAACCAGAGGAAGATGTGACCCACAGTCGCAACTACCTGTAAATATCCTTTTACTTCACTGTTATTTTATTTCACTGTTATTTTATTATTTGCATTATTATCTTTAATAATTTTATTTTATCATTATTTTTTTTCTTTTTACTATTTCCTTTTTGACTCGCGAGCCATGTGCTTTACGCGTTATTTGACACTGACATGTTACCTCATACATAGCTGTGACCCATTGTCACCAAGATTCTTAAATATGACTTTTTGTTAAGCACTCACAAATTATTTTTGAGAAATATTCTAATGGCAGCTACTCCCAATAGACAATTCAAGAACATTTGTGTGCTTTCTGGATTTAACTATGGCAAACATAAAGAGTTCGTTGAGGCAGCCATAGATCTTGGTCGAAGCATAGTAGAGAGAAAATTACACTTGGTGTATGGAGGAGGTAACCAAGGGTTATCAAAAATAGTCTCAGAAGCTGCTTTTGTCAGAGGAAGTCAAGTGTTAGGCATCATCCCAAGAGCCCTAAAACCTTTGGGCAGTTTGTCTAACTCATCGACTGAAGAAGAGTTAGTCGTCTCAGGTATGCAAGAAAGAATAACTTAAATGCTTAATCATGCTGATGCTTTTATTTTCCTTCCAGGTGATCTTGCAACACTAAAGGCACTTATCACACTAGCATCTTGGGCCCATCTACACATTCACCAGAAACCTATTGGTTTGTTAAATGTCAATAACTTTTATTATGGCTTCATCGCATTTCTTAACCATGCCATAAAAAACTATTTCATTCCTTCCTCAGCGAAAAAGCTTTTTATTTGTGCTCACATTGCTAATGAGTTACTTGATCTATTACAAGCTTATAGACCGGAGCCAGACCCCTAGACCTTTGTGTTGGAGCGTCCAAATAATGATGGTAACAGTAGCCGCAGTAAGAAGTACAAATTAGATTTAACTCTCCGCCTGTAAATATTTTCTTCTGTGTTGCACCACCCATGTGATGTTTTCTAAACTCTACTTCTTTCCTTTCAAACATTGAGGACAATGTTTTGTTCTGGTTGGGGGGAGGGAATAGTCGACAATTGTAGAATCTTAGTTAAGTTTTTACTAATTTTTTGTTGTAGAAACTAACTGTTGCTAACTTTTTGTGTTGAAGATTGCTGAATATGAAGTGTAGTGACTCTAGAAACGAATCTTCATTGTTTGAAAAAAAAAAACAAAAAAAAATTCAGACATTTTCTTTTTCTTTATTATGTTTTGATGTTCATTTTTTTTTCTTTTTAATTTCTCCTTTATAAATAGACATTTTCAATTTTTTTGAGTCGAAGATAGCTGAATATGGAGTGTAGTGCCTCTAGAAACGCATCTTCTGAAGTTAAAAAAAAAATTTTCGTTTTCTATCATTTTAAGTGTAACTTTTCTAATTAGTTTTTCTGCATCATTTTCACATTTCTACATGCATAGTTTCCTTTCATGTTTAGAATAGGTTGGGGGGTAGAATGTTGTTTGAAAAAAAAATTGTGTGATTTGTTTTAACATTGGATGACATAATTAATTTAAAATTTTAGTATTTGTATTATCTTCGGTCTTAAGTGATATTACACTATGTTTGCTACTCTACATGTTGACGTCGGAGACAAATATGAGTTACTTGAAGGAATGAACATGTCATAATAAGTATCAAGTGAGTTTTTGAGCCAATTATTTTTCTTGGTGAGTAACCGTTTTGCCCATTCTTTATACAGCATAGCAGTTTATTATTTTATACACGATCTCTAGATTTCTTTTGAGTTAATCCTTTAAAAAAAATTGTAAAATAAAAAAAAATGTGTGTTGCTACATTTGGAGGCCCATCTAACTAGTAGATATGGAAGATTATTTAGAGCCCTAAAAGACGATAGAAAGGCCATCTTTGATCCGTTTGAGCCTTTCTAGCCATCCCTTTTATGAAATATCCATAATTAACCCTTTTGAGCCTTTAAAAAAAAACATTTTCTTTGTCAAACTTATCATCTTGTTCCACTCCGATTTGGAGTATTACCCGATATCTTACAAGTTTCATCACCTATTAATGTTTGAGAAAAATATAAATAATTATTTTGTTTAGTGAAGTTATGCCAAACAAAAGCAAAAAAAAATAAAATAACAATAACAGGTGAAATCCACCTTGCAACTTCTAAAAAAAAAAATCTCTACATTTTTCTCAAACATACACTTTGTTTTCCTTATCACATGTACGGTACTGTCTACGTTACTGTTCACATAGACGGATCGATGAAGTGGCATTGACCGATGATGTGGCATTGACTGATGAGGTGTCATGATCCTGTTGGACTAAAATTCTTATGTATTGTTGATGATGACGTGACAGCATATCAGTGGACCAAAAATCTCACGTATGGTACATGCATTAAACAGGATTATTTTCGACCAAACCGTGTTACTGTTCAAGCCGGGTCAAACCGTGTTACTGTTCAAACTGCATACTGTTGACTAATGACGTGGCGCAATCCTGAGCGTCCAAACTGTTTTTAATCCATGGCCATGATTTACTCAATGTATCTATAAAAAGGGGACCTCCCCCCCTAATTTGATATCTCTGAATCCATTTTTGGACTCTATTTTCTATAATTCCTTCTCCATCTTGTATTTTCTACGTATTTTAATAAATTCCCATTTTGCCCCTAGTTCAATTATGAGTACCTAATTTTCTTTTAAGCTTGGGTTGAAGGTGAAGTCTCAACATGTGTCATGGGCTTTATTTGGTAAATTTATTTTCTCTTCCCCTCTAGGTTTTGTGGATGTTTTGACTTCTCCTCGATAAATAATAATAATCTTGTTTAGTACCGCCTTAGTTTCACTGGCTCCCTAATATAAGGTTATTATTATTTGGCACGATAAGCCCTTAGCACCATATTGATTAGAGTGTGGTTCATGAGGTGTGGATTCCCCCCTCATGATTTAATTGACATCAATAATGAATATTTAGCCCATGGTGCATGTTGATACGGATCCAGATACCCAAATATCGCATTTCAATAGAATTCTCTTCAATTTATTCTCGTCATTTCAATTCCAATTTTAGGATAATTTAAATCATTTTCACCACAAATCCAACCACCCTCATACAAAATTAATTCTATACACAATTAAAATCCCCCTCCTCGTGGGATCGATACTCGTCACCATTGATCTATACGACAATAGATTCGTGCACTTGCGAGTTCAATAAAATTTGCACAACAATCAACACATTGAGGATGTTAAGCAGAGTGTTCTTAATATAGAGGCAAGTTTAAGGGTGTTTACAGAATCAGTCAAAGCAAATTGAACAGAAAATAAATTTATTCAATGTGAGAATGGAAATGGTTGACAAGTCTATTAAGATCAAAGTGCCCGCTCAGTATTGCCATTTAATCCATCACTACCATCCCTAACCTTCAAAAGTCTAGAGCTTACATGTCTAGTCAGAAAGTCGAGTTAATCATTGCTTGGAAAATAGAATGATTATGATTAGAGATGAGGACTCTTGGATCACATATTGAACCTCGATAAATTGATGGTCTAGATTAGGACGAGTGCAGTAGTTGGGTGAAGTTTGTAAATATCCTACCAAATATGTCACAAGTTATGTCCCAATTCCACCACCTAATCTCCATGATGTGGTAAAGCTTTTAAATCTTTTTTTGTAAATTTTATTTCCATGAAAATTCACTGATGAATAAATTATTTTTATGTAAGATACGGACGAACTAGTTGACCTTAGGCAAGAATATCATATATCTATTAGTGTTAGTGTACTGCCAACGCGACCAATTAGAAATCGTAGGCTAGGCTAGTATCAACTTTCACCTTATGATCAAGTATCACGGAGAGCAAATACAACTAAAAAGTTGGTCTGTTTCAAGTGAACAATCCTATTGCTATAGGTCAATTAAAGTTTGTTCAATATGCTTTTGCTAGAGACGCTTAGGGAAAGCCAATGTGGAATTATGTAATAATTTATGTGTAACTAGTTTTTATGAAATATCACTCAAAATTATTACATGTTACTTTAGTGAAATCATTGTCTCTAGCTACGAGGAACTTATAAATTGGCATTTTTTATTGAGCCTTTTGTGTAGGACATATCTATATGGAGGGATATTAGGTTTCAAAATTTAGTCATGTTACAATATATATTTGTCCTGTGTTATATCTCTCAATCAATTTGATCACGTTTAGGTGATTTCCATAAAAGCGTATCACATGGCCCTTATTGAGCAGTGGATTGAGAAAAATGTGCCAATCAATTGGTATTTACTAATCAGATATTCTATAAGTAGCTCTAGTACTTTTTGCATTTTGTTTTAGTTTTTTTAATGATAGTTTGCTTATGTTTATGTCTTCATTGCATGTAGTAATCAGTTCTAATTGTTCAAATTGAATTGGATTATTTCACAAGGGCAGCTGGAATTGGAAAGATTTATATTCAACAGTTGCATAGGTGTCAAAAAGTTACTTTTTCAACCCTTTACTTATTACAATTTTTAATGGTGTGATTAGTCTATGAAATTCTTAACTTTAATGATAGATTTGTGTTCTCATAAATGATGAAACATCTTATTGGTTCCTATTGATCGTGAATTTGAGAGATAAAGTGTTGCGATATAGGATCCTTTTCTGAATCCCTACAGTAATAGAAGACAACACGATGAAGCATTGTGCATTATAATTCACTCTTTTTTTAAACTAATATGTTCCATATTACTACTCTTGCATCTTATGTTATATCCATATCCATAATCAGCTATGTTTTTTGATATTTTTGACAATTGCATTCCTTAGATTCGATTATGCAACCCAATATAGACACGGGAAATTCCTTAACTTTCCAATCAACTAGGGCATTGGACTTCTGAAGCAAAGGCATGGATATAATTGTAGGCTTTATGTGATAAATGTTGAGTGTTAGAAAATGCATATTTATAAAGGAGAAAACCATCATTTTACATTTCAAGTCTTACTAACAATCCTTACTTTTATGTATTTTACCTTTTTGTAATTTAATTATGTGTGTTTTATTTTAATATAATATTTTATGTATTTTAGGGGCATTATAGTCATTTCACAATAAACGAGAGATCAGATAGCAAAACGGACTTCATTTTTGAACTCAGGACGGTCGAAAACCTTAGGAGGAGCATAAAAGGAAAAATGGCACTGTTCACATATACGGTACTATTCACATGTACGGTACTGAATACGTTACTGTTCACGACACTGTTCACATAGACGGATCGATGACGTGGCATTGACCGATGATGTGGCATTGACTGATGACGTGTCAAGATCCTGTTGGACTAAAATTCTTATGTACTGTTGATGGTGACGTGGCAGCATATTAGTAGATAAAAAAATGCACGTACGGTACATGCAACACATGAGATTATTACTGTGCAAACCGCGTTACTGTTCAAACCGTGTGCAAACCGTGTTACTATTTAAACCGTGGTCAAACCGTGTTACTGTTCACGCGTACTGTTGACTTTACTGTTGACTGATGACGTGGCGCAATCCTGAGCGTCTAAACTGTTTTTAATCCGATGGCCATAATTTACTCGATGTATCTATAAAAAGGGGGCCTCCCCCCTAATTTGGCACCTCTGAATCCATTTTTGGACTCTATTTTCTGTAATTCCTTGTCCATCTTGTATTTTCTTCGTATTTTAATAAATTCCCATTTTGCCCCTAGTTCAATTATGAGTGGCTAATTTTCTTTCAAGCTTGGGTTGAAGGTGAAGTTTCAACATGTGTCATGGGCTTTATTTGGTAAATTTATTTTCTCTTCCCCTCTAGTTTTTGTGGATGTTTTGACTTTTCGTTGACAAATAATACTAATCTTGTCTAGTACCGCCCTGGTTTCACCGGCTCCCTAGTATAAGATTATTATTATTTGGCACGATAAGCTCTAAGCACCATATTTATTAGAGCGTGGTTCATGAGGTGTGGATTCCCCCCTCATGATTTAATTGGTATTAATAAGGAATATTTAGCCCATGATGCATGTTGATATGGATCCAGATACCCAAGTACGTCATTTTATTAGAATTCTCTTCAATTTATTCTCGTCATTTCAATTTCAATTTTAGAACTTATTCTCTCTATTTTAATTTAAGTTTTAGCATATTCCAAATCATTTCCACCACAAATCCAACCACCCATTTACAAAATTAATTCTATATATAATTAAAATCCACCTCCTTGTGGGATCGACACTCATCACCATTAATCTATACTACAATAGATTCGTGCGCTTGCGAGTTCAATAAAATTTGCACAACAATAAACTTTATGGAGAGCCCAGATTCGTTCCGAAGAAGTTGCTGACTTTGCTAAGCTTGATTAATTGCTGAACTTGTTAATTGTATAAAAGTAATTTTTTCTTTAAAATTAACTAGTGCACTTTGGAATATGCATGGGGTAGGCTAACCATTCAACTCATTGATTCACCATCACCGGAACTAGTCAACACTCAATTCGCGACCCTATATTATCTTAAGTGAAATAGCCATCTCACTAACAAAGCAGTAGGATTTGCAAGAAAGGTAACATGAGAGCATGCGCTTAGATGTCAAACCACAATAGGAATGATTCTTACCAATTTGTATATTGTTTGTTGTCAGTTGTGACAGTCATAAAGGGAGGTAATAAAGTGACATTTTTATGAAGTATAGCGAATAGTTGTCATACTATTAATGATGTCAAGGGGAGAAAAGTAAAACACATTGTCATCATCTTGATGATTATATATTGATACTTGATTGAAATTGAAATTGATGACATGGAAACGTATTCTTGATTAAGACAATATTTAATGCTAATATATGTTCAAATATGATCATTTGATACTGAAACTGCCATTTAGGTTGGTATATGATCATCACAAACTGAAATGATTATATATTGAGACTTGATAATCTATAGCTAAGAAACTACTTAATGAGGCAACCAATAGAAAACATTAGAGAATTGATTACTTGAAGAAATGAACAATGCAGGATTGACACCAACAGAGCGCCAAAATTCTAGGAACTTGACAAAGTGAATGTGGCTAAAAAGTCACCTTTGGCACTAAAAATTGATAGATTGAAAGTAATTTGTAATTATGCCAACATGCAACAACCATTTCAAAAATTTGATTACTATAAACATGAAATAGGGGACAACGTACTTGGGACAATTAAATTGTGTGTTGTCATTCCTTGTAATAGGACATACTCTTGTTGTATGCCAACCTCATGACATTTTCCACACTTTAGAGCTTTCTTCTGTACATTTGGCTTTTGAGATAGCATTTTTGGTCTTCACAATTGCTAGATTACATAGCTTTGGTTCTGCCCGTACCATTTTATTTAGGAGCCAGTATCATTTAGATAATTGTTCAAAACGTTAATGCCAACAGGCTAGTCCCATCCAATACCTCTTTATAGACTTCAACATTTTTGTTGCATTGTAGCACATTTTATTGTAAACTGCAAACAATGAAGAACCATATTTATAGGAATCTTTTAAAATTTTTCCACTTTCAAGACATAGAACATGTGTCTGCACGGAAGCCCAATGGAATCCATCATTTGATAAGAGTATTTATATAATTTTTCCTTCAATTCATGGACCATATTCCACTATATTCTTAGCGTTTCAAATCCAATAAGTGTGTAGAAATGAGCATTATCATTTTTTTTATTTTCTACCTCGATTATCATGCCTTCTTACAGTATTTCTTTTGTAACCTTTACAAAAATCCTTAATAAGAACACTTTTGTAGCATGCTTCTTCAAGTTACATATGCGTATTCTTAAGATAGGAGCACTGCACTCGGTTTTGAACTCATCGACTATTCCAATTGATGACATAAATAATTATATAATATTAATTTTGATGATAACAAACTTTATATGTTTTTGATTAAAAATGTTGGAGCTATCAATATTAAACTAACTCTTAAAGCCATATAATATTTCTAGACATGTTCATGAATTTGGATAATCATTAACTTTAATCGGTAAATCATTCTCTGTTAAAATGTTGATTCTAGAAAATAACGGTGGACCGTTTATTGAAAATGGTTAATCGTTAATTTCCAGAAATGTATTAGATTATAATTGTGAGCCGTTTAGCAAGAATGGATAGCCACAATTTATTTTGCAGGTTTCTTGAGGTAAAATGCTAACCGATAATTCTAAATGGCTAACTGATAATTTTCATAAAGGAATTACATTGCAACCAGGAACCGTTTAGCAAGAACTGTCAAGCCACATTTGTTTTGTAGGTTTTTAGAAATTAACAGCTGGCCAATATTCCCAAACGGTTAACTGACTATTTAAAATCTTAGCTCAATGGTCATTTAGACTAGAAAAATAGTTAACCGACAACAATTAACGACGATTCGATTTTGTTCAGAAAGTCAACAATGGTAAGTTTTCTGCTCCAAGTATAAAATGGCTCAATCAAAATCAAACAAAGATGGATAATACAGTTATCATTAAGCTTGCTACTGTAACTTTTTTGTTTTCATTGATTCACACTTTGAGCTTTCATTTATAATCATATACATTGTGCAAGAGAAAACTCATTTGTAACCTTTATTGTTGAGTGATTTTAAGTGTTGGGATACACTTGTTGAGATTGAGGATAATCTCTTGTTGTAAAGGTCTATTGACACCTTAGAAGTTAATTGTAAGAGTTATTGAAGCCTTTGATGCTTGCTTAGTGAAATTCTCAAGCCCGATGAGCTTGGAGGCGTGGACACATGCACGATTAGCCAAACCACGTAAAAATTGCGTATTAGCTATCTCTTACCCTATCTTTTTATTTTTCATTGCACATTAATTTTATTTATTTCAAATTTGGTTGTTTTGTTTAAATTGCATTTAGTTTTAGGTGCTTAAATTTTTAGAAACTCAATTCACCCCCTTCTTGAAATACTAACTAGGCAACCCAAGAGGGGGGTGAATTGGGTTTTTATAAAATAATAGACTAAAAATAAATTATCATGCAAATTCAAAAACGAGATTAAAGCAATAATAAATAAATTTGATCACAAATTAAAAGGATAGGGAAAGAGAGAATCAAACACAACGATGTTTACGTGGTTCGGCCAACCTCGCCTACGTCCACGCCTCCAAGCTTTCCGGGCTTGAGGTTTTCACTAAGCAAGCCTCCAAGGCTTCAATTGCTTACACTTGACTTCCAAGGTGTCAATAACCTTTACAACAAGAGATTATCCCCAATCTCTTAATCCAAGTGTATCCCAACACTCACAATCCCCCAAAATGAAAGATTACAATTGTTTTTCTCTCACACTATATTTAAGATTACAAATCAAAGCTCAAAGTGTGAATAGATGAAGTGAAACTATGTTTCTAGCTCTTGTGAAGATTGCAAACTCGAGTATAAGCTCAATGGTTGTGTTGTGATCAGTCTTCTTTGAATTTGAATGAGCTTATTTATAAGTAGAGCTGAAAAACTAGCCGTTATGCACTGTCGGGCAGAAAACGGTTCACCATTTATTGGTTAACGGTTAACCGTTTGCGCTAGTCAATGTTACCGTTGGGCCATTTTTCAAATAAACGGTTTGCCGTTAAAATTACCCTTTCGCCGTTAACGTCCAGAGACCTGCAAAATGAATACCGGTTATCCGTTTCAAGTAAACGGTTAAAGCTTTGCATGAGATGACTCTCTGGATGTTATCGGTTAACCGTTTATTAATAAACGGTTCACCGTTAGTGTCCAGTAACCTGCAAAAAGAACAATGGTTATCCGTTTAAGTAATCGGCTAAGGACTTGTGTGAGATAACTCCCTGGATGTTATCGGTTAACCGTTTGTAGTAAACGGTTCACCGTTAGTTTCCAGTAACCTTACTATTTTCCGTTCTTTACTAACGGTTAGAGCTTAGCAGACTTTTGCTCTCTGGTCTTAATCGGCTAACCGTTTGTAATAAACGGTTCACCGTTAGTTTCCAGTGACCTTGCCATTTTCCGTTCTTCACTAACAGTTAGAGCTTAGCAGACTTTTTGCTCTCTGGTCTTAATCGGCTAACCGTTTGTAATAAACGGTTCACCGTTTATTGCCAGAAATTCATTTTAAACCAGATTTTTGCAAAGAATCTTTTTCCAATTTAAAAGCATCTTTTATAAGCATGAATGGAGCAGTTTTTATGACTTTCATTTATTAAGAAATAACTCCATTATTTTTATCAAAAATCATTTAAAGTTTGTTATTATCAAAATCAATATTATTAACATATTTATGTTAACAATCTCCCCCTTTTTGATGATGACAAACTTTGTTCAAAATTTTGGCTCCCCCTCAATATATGCTCCCCCTTAATGTATGGCCAAATTAAGAAAAGGTCAATAAAATGATTTTTGCTCAAGTGAGCATTTTTAGAAAACATCATCTTAAAAATTTTCCCATTTACAAAACATTTTCAGATGCATCATTTCATTTCAAGTTCATTCTAAATATTTTCAAAATCACTCTGAGGTTCCCAAAATTATCTCCCCCTTCATCATCAAAAAGAAACAAGAGAAAAGAAAGAAATGCAAGAGCGAGTTTTGAACCTTTTGGCGAGCAAAAATTTGGGCAGAGTTTCCCCTTAAAAATGAGTAAAACCATTTATACAAAAGAGAGAAAAACACTTCCAAAATGTCATAATAATCAACTCCATCACCAACCCAACAACACCATAAGCAAATCAACACTTCAATAAACAATCAATCTACAATTCATATCAATCTCAACCAAGATATCCAATATCAAGAGTAAGCATAAAACCATGGCATCCAAATTCATAAATAACATATAGCAGTAAAAATATCCATGACAAAATGCAAACAATCAAAAACATGAACTATATGTGCGAAAATAAAAATCCAGAAACTAATGAGGAGGTGGAGGAGAGGATGAGCTCCCCGGATCATAACCAAGGATGCCGAGAAGGATGCGCTGAGCATGGATGATCTCAAGCTGATGATCGATGCTCTGCCGCTGGAAAGTATCAAAATCAGATCGCAGCTGCTGGTGGTCTCGCTGGAATGTGTCAAAAACAGATCGCAGCTGCTGGTGATCTCGAGAAAGAGTATCCAACCGATCAAGAATCAGCTGCTGCATACTGTATGGAGCCGGTGGCTGAGCTGGAGGTGGCATAGAGGTAGCTGGCTGCTCGGGAACATCAGAAGGCTGCTCAGGCGCAGCTGATGACGCCGGAACAGCTGAGGGCTCAGGCGCAGGTGGTGGCTCAGAAGAGGACGGAATATCAGCATCTGCGGCACGCGCCTCAGGCTCAATGTCAGCTGGAGGTCGAGGGACAAATCGGCGACGCGGAGGAGGTGGCTGAGCTCCTAATCTAAAGTCAGGAAGCTCATCGGGAGGATAAACATCATTAAGCATCCTATCGTCCTCCGGAGCTATCAAGGTATCCCGGTTTTTGGAGTTGCTGGTTTTAATCCACTTCCCATTTCTCCAAGAAAAACCAATACTCGTCATTGCCTCGGGACCAATCCGTTTAGTCTCCATATGCCCAGTGTCTATGAGAGGTACACCACAACGACGCAGTATCCTAGTGATGATACTACCATACGGAAGCAAGCGGTGATTAACCGCAGGGGTACTCAACATATGGCGCACAATGATATACGCGAGGTTTATTGGACGATCTGAGAGTAGGCTGTCCAAGATGCCCACGTCCAACCTCGTGACCTCATCCGTGTGACCCTTCCTAGGAGTCACTATGTGCTGAAGAATAGAATGCAAAATACGGACTTGAAGAGGTAAAAGCTGAGACCGAAAGGGAAGTAGGCAAATATCATCAGTTAGGTCTCTACGGCGACATATATGTCGGACTGCATCCGTATGACGAAAATGATCAAAGTCTAGGATTTTTCTAGAGGTATAAATATCATGACCAGCACATTGGATACCAAGATAATCAGCTAAATCCGCATCATCAAATTCAATTAGAACACCACCAACTTGAGTAATTACCCTATGTTCATGACTATGGGAAATATCCATGTTTGAGTAAAATACTCGCACTAAGTTAGGATAAATACGCTCACTAAAGTTAATAGCCGACTCCCAAGGCATAAGCATATCCCGAACATTTCTATTACATACAACTAAGTGCCGGAAATCATTAGGGTTAACACAAGAGGAGTCAAGTACCTTTCGCCCATCGAAGCTGTCCTCGAACCGTTTCGCCAAGGGACGAGTGGGGAAGTGACTTCTGGAGAAATCAGAGACTTCCCTAGGCTGAAAGGGATGAGCATTAGGTGTAGATTTTCGCCGGACGGTTCTCCGAGGGTGTTCAACCATGGAGGAGGACGGTGGAATGATCACAGGAGAGAGAAAAGAAAAAATAATCGGTGATTGGATGAGAAATGGGTAAGGAATGTGAGTGTGATGCTCAATTTGGTTGAAAAATGGAACAAAACGGATAAAAAATGGATAAACCTAACTCGCGGCAGTTAGGGTTTGATTTTGGGAATTTTTTATTTTGGCTTGAATTTGAAGTTTTGAATCGGTGAAATTGTTTTAAAGATGATAGGAAATGTTTTAATCGGTTGTATTTGTCACAAGAAGCAAGAGAAATGAAGATTTGAGAAGAAGAAAAGCTTCGGTTGCGCAGGTATGGTGAAAACGGTGAGAGGGTAACTGGAGAGGAAGAAGAGAAAGCCTTTGAACAGTTTTAAAAACGCGAAAACGGTTAACCGTTTATAATAAACGGTTAGAGGGTAACGAACAGAGGCTTGAGTCAGGTTAACGGTGAAAGCCTAAGAGCTTAACGGTTAAGGGGTAACACTTAGGTGAGTTACTGCCAACAAACGGTTCACCGTTTGTAGCAAACTGTGAAAGGGTAAGAAGACAGACACAAAACTCTAGTTTCTGGAGCAAAACGGTTCACCGTTTATGAGAAACGGTTATCCGTTTATTTTAACAGAATTTTCGCACATTTAATTTTAATATTCGGCCAGCAACTAATAAATTCCCAGATCATTTAATTGATCTAACAATATATTATGAGCCATTTTAATGCATGATTCATGAACATGTTTTCAACCAATTTATTCATACAATCAAGAAATAACAAGCCAAATTCATCATTTAACAATCAACCTCAAGCAATTCATGACCATTACTTCACAATTATAAATCAATCAATTCAGTACACTCAATAGCATGGATAGAGACATCAATGTGAAAATTTCATCATCCCAAGTTCATGCCGAATTTTTGAAAATTGTTCTTCACAAAGAGGTTTAGTAAAAATATCGGCAAGTTGTTTTTCCGTAGAAATAAACTCTAATGCAATATCTCCCTTTTGAACATGGTCTCTTAACAAATGATGTCTAATTTCTATATGCTTGGTTCTAGAGTGTTGAATGGGATTCTTTGAAAGATTTATAGCACTAGTATTATCACACTTAATAGGAATTTGTTCAAGAAGAATGCCATAATCTCTAAGTGTTTGTTTCATCCAAAGTGCTTGTGCACAACAACTTCCGGCAGTTATATATTCAGCCTCGGTAGTTGAAAGAGCAACAGAATTTTGTTTCTTACTAAACCATGAAACAAGTGAGTGTCCTAGAACAAAACAAGTTCCACTAGTGCTCTTCCTATCCACTTTATGACCAGCAAAATCCGCATCCGAAAAACACGTTAAATCTATATGAGTTCCCCTAGGATACCAAAGGCCAACATCTATGGTTCCAATCAAATAACGGAAAATTCTTTTAACAGCAAGCAAATGAGATTCCTTGGGACATGATTGAAATCTTGCACACAAACATACACTAAACATGATATCGGGTCTACTTGCAGTTAAATAAAGCAGAGATCCGATCATACCTCGATACATTTTGATATCCACTTCTTTACCTTTTTCATCTTTGTCAAGCTTGATGGTAGTACTCATAGGAGTGCTTTTTGCCGTTCCATTTTCATAGCCAAACCTTTTGAGTAGATCTCCCACGTACTTGGCTTGGTTTATTAAAATGCCTTCCTCGTTTTGTTTGATTTGAAGTCCAAGGAAGTACTTCAACTCTCCCATCATGCTCATCTCAAACTCTTGACTCATACATGATGAAAATTCTTTACACAAAAGCTCATTAGTAGAACCAAAAATGATATCATCAACATAAATTTGAACAATAAGTATGTCTTGGTTTTTATTCTTGACAAAAAGAGTTGTGTCCGCTTTTCCCATTGAAAAATTGTTATCCAACAAGAAATTTTTAAGCCTATCATACCATGCCCTAGGAGCTTGTTTTAAACCGTATAAAGCTTTGGATAACTTATACACATGATTTGAAAATTTTTCATTTTCAAAACCAGGAGGTTGTTTCACATAAACTTCCTCCATAATGTATCCATTTAAGAAAGCGCTTTTGACATCCATTTGATATAAAATAAAATCTTTATGACATGCATATGCTAACAACATTCTAATGGATTCTAATCTAGCTACAGGTGCAAAAGTTTCATCAAAATCAATTCCTTCTTCTTGGTTGTAGCCTTGAGCCACTAGTCTAGCTTTATTTCTTACAACCACACCGGATTCATCCATTTTATTTCTAAATACCCATTTAGTGCCTATAATGGATTGATGTTCCGGACAAGGAACTAACTCCCATACATTATTTCTCTTAAATTGATTCAACTCCTCTTGCATTGCCATAATCCAAAATTCATCATTTTCGGCATCCGCAAAAGATTTTGGTTCAATTTGAGAAATGAATGCAGCATGCTCACATGTGTTCCTAAGAGATGATCTAGTGGTAACGCCTCGTGAGGGATCGCCTAAAATTACATCTTGAGGGTGAGAGGAAACATACCTCCACTCCTTGGGGAGTGTTTGAGAAGTACCTTCATATTGCTCCACATTTTGTTCTTCATGATGCTCCTCTTGAACTCCATTTGTTGTGTCTTCTTGGTTGTCATTTGATGCTTCTTCTTGTTGTTCTTCTTCTGCATTATCATCAACAACTCCTTTCTCCGCAGAAGAGGGGTTAGACTTGTTGTGCAAATTTTATTGAACTCGCAAGCGCACGAATCTGTTGTAGTATAGACTAATGGTGACGAGTGTCGATCCCACGAGGAGGTGGATTTTAATTATATATAAAATTAATTTAGTGAATGGGTGATTGGATTTAAGTTGGAAAATGATTTAGACTATGCTAAAACTTAAATTAAAATAACAAGAATAAATTCTGGAATTGGAATTAAAAGGGCAAGAATAAATTGAAGCGTAAATCTATTAAGATGACGTACCTGGGTATCTGGATCCGTATCAACATGCATCATGGGCTAAATATTCCATATTAATACCAATTAAATCATGAGAGGGGAATCCACACCTCATGAACCACGCTCTAATAAATATGGTGCTAAGGGCTTATCGTGCCAAATAATAATAATCTTATATTAGGGAGCCGGTGAAACCAGGGCAGTACTAGACAAGATTAGTATTATTTGTCGACGAGAAGTCAAAACATCCACAAAAACTAGAGGGGAAGAGAAAATAAATTTACCAAATCAAGCCCATGACACATGTTGAGACTTCACCTTCAACCCAAGCTTGAAAGAAAATTAGCCACTCATAGTTGAACTAGGGGCAAAATGAAAATTTATTAAAATACGTAGAAAATACAAGATAGAGAGAGAATTACAGAAAATGAATCCCAAAAATGGATTCAGAGGTGCCTAATTAGGGGGGGGAGGCCCCCTTTTTATAGTTACATCGAGTAAATCATGGCCATCGGATTAAAAACAGTTTGGACGCTCAGGATTTCGCCACGTCATCAGCCACTATTTGCACAGTACAGTCAACAGCCACTATTTGCACAGTACAGTCAACAGCCACTATTTGTACAGTACAGTCAACAGCCACTATTTGCACAGTAACACCAACAGTACCCGTACATGTGAATAGTATCGTACATGTGAACAGTGTCATTTTTCCTTTTATACTCCTCCTAAGGTTTTCGACCGTCCTGAGTTCAAAAATGATGTCCGTTTTGCCATTTGATCTCTCGTTTATTGTAAAATGACTATGATGCCCCTAAAATACATAAAATACTCAATTAGAATAAAATACACATAATTAAAGTACAATAAACTTAAACACATAAAAGTAAGGGTTGTTAGTAATACTTGATATATAAAATAATGATTTTCTCCTTTATAAATATGCACTTTCTAACACTCAACACACCCCCCAACCAGCTTATTGCTAGTCCCTAGCAAATAAAGCGAAAACAAAAATTCAAAAATGATTTTTTTTTTTAAACACTCTTGTTTATTCAATCAGATTAATGATAACGATCAAATGAAAGTATAAGCATTATCTCAGGTCTAAAGAAACATCACACCCACATCAACCATCCACATGAATTAGCCCAGTAGACTTTGTCGTAGCTACCTTCAAGAATCACATGTCAAACCCCAAAATCTCACTGGAAGTAGTGACACTCTCACAAAGAAATTGAACCCAAAAATAGTCACTCCAATGAATGGTAATTGAGAGAAAATAATAAAGAAATGATCTCACATGCTCTCACCAAAAAGAAATATGCCCTTAGCTTAGAAATAATATGATCTCAAGTCAAATAAAAATACTAGTCAACCCAATTTATTTATTTATTTTATTATTATTATTTTTTTATGCATCATTACATCTTTTTGGCCCATATAACTAGCTTCTACTTCAGATTATAGTTCCCTAAAATCAAAAAGGACTTTTATTAGGACGTAACGTAGGCTAGGGACATGGCTAACAAAGAAGGGAAATAAGGAAGACAAAATGTATGTTTGAGAAAAATGCATAGAAGTTTTTTTTTTTTTTTTGAAAGTTGCAAGGTGGATTTCACCTATTATTGTTTTTTTTTTTAACAACAATTTTTTTTTTTGAAGCAACAATTTTTGTTTCTTTCTTTTTTCTTTTTTTTTAACTAGACATAACTTCACTATACAAAATATTTATTTACATTTTTCTCAAACATAAATAGGTGATGGATCTTGTAAGACATTGGGTAATACTCCAAAATCGGAGTGGGTCAAGATGATAAGTTGACAAAGAAAAGTTTTTTTTTTTTTTTTTTTTTTTTTAAGGCTCAAAAGGGCTAACTATGGGTATTTATAAAAGGGATGGCTAGAAAGGCTCAAACGGATCAAAGACGGCATTTCCATCATCTTTTAGGACTCTAAATAATCTTCCATATCTACTAATTAAATGGGCTTCCAAATGTAGCAACACACATTTTTTTCTTTTTCTTTTTTTTCAATCAATTTTTTTTTAAGGGTTAACTCAAAAGAAATCTAGAGATCGTGTACAATAATAAACTGCTAAGCTATATAAAGAATGGGCAAAAGAGTTACTCTCCAAGAAAAATGATAGGCTCAAAAACTCACTTGGTATTTATTATGACATGTTCATTCCTTCAAGCAACTCATATTTGTCTCCGACATCAACATGTAGAGTAGCAAACATAGTGTAACATCACTTCATACTAAAGATAATACAAATACTAAAATTTGAAATCATCATGTCATCCAATCTTAAAACAAATCACAAATTTTTTTTTTTTTTTTTTTTTTTAAACAACAGTCTACCCCCCAACCTATTCTAAACGTGAAAGGAAAATATGCATGCAGAAATGTAAAAATGATGCAGAAAAACTAATTAGAAAATGATAGAAAACGATTTTTTTTTTTAACTTAAGAAGATGCGTTTCTAGAGACACTACACTCTATATTCAGCCATCTTTGACTCAAAAATTTTTGTTTGAAAATGTATATTTATAAAGGAGAAATTAAAAAGGAAGAAGAAAAATAAACATCAAAACATAATAAAGAAAAAGATTTTTTTATTTTTTTTATTTTTTTTTGTTTATTTTTTTTTGTTTTTTTTTTTTTAACAATGAAGATGCGTTTCTAGAGTCACTACACTCCATATTCAGCCATCTTCAACACAAAAAGTTAGCAACAGTTAGTTTCTACAACAAAAAATTAGTAAAAACTTAACCAATATTCCACAATTGTCGACTATTCCCTCCCCCCAACCAGAACGAAACATTGTCCTCAATGTTTTAAAGGAAAGAAGTAGAGTTTAGAAGACATCACCTGGTTGGTACAACATAGAAGAAAATATTTACAGGCAGAGGGTTAAATCTAATTTGTACTTCTTACTGCGGCTATTGTTACCATCATCATGTGAACGCTCCAACACAAAGCTCCAGGGGTCTGGCTCCGGTTTATAAGCTTGTAACATGTCAAGTAGCTCATTAGCAGTGTGAGCACAAATAAAAAGTTTTTTCGCACTGGAAGGAATAAAGTAGCTTTTTATTGCATGGTTAAGAAATGCGATAAAGCCATCATAAAAATTATTGACATTTAACAAACCGATGGGTTTCTGGTGAATGTGCAGTTGGGCCCAAGATGCTAGTGTGATAAGTGCCTCTAGTGTTGCAAGATCTCCTGGAAGGAAAATAAAAGCATCAGCATGATTAAGCATTTCAGTTATTCGTTCTTGCATACCTGAGACGACTAACTCTTCTCCAGTCGTTGAATCAGACACACTGCCCAAAGGTTTTAAGACTCTAGGGATGATGCCTAACACTTGGCTTCCTCTGATAAAAGCAGCTTCTGAGACCAATTTTGATAACCCTCGGTTACCTCCTCCATACACCAAGTGTAATTTTCGCTCTGCTATGTTTCGACCAAGATCTATGGCTGCATCAACGAACTCTTTATGTTTGCCATAGGTAAATCCAGAAAGCACACAAATGTTCTTGAATTGCCTATCGGAAGTAGCTGCCATTGGAATATTTCTCAAAAACAATTGGTGAGTGCTTATAAAAAAGTCTTATTTAAGAATCTTGGTGACAATGGATTACAACTGTGTATGAGGTGGCATGTCAGTGTCAAATAACGCGTAAAGCACATGGCTCGATAGTCAAAAAGCAAATAGTAAAAAGGAAAAAAAAACAGTAATAAAATTATTAAAGACAATAATGCAAATGATAAAACAACAGTGAAATGAAATAAAATAGCAGTAAAGTAAAAGGATATTTACAGGTAGTTGCGACTGTGGCTCACATCTTCCTCTGGTTTTACGTCCAGAAACGGCTTGAACGCCCTCTATGGGTCGAGGATAGGCTTCCCATCCAGTTTTCTTATAAACTGGCAAACAGGGTCGTTTAAAGTCAGATTCCCGAGACTATATCGTTCATGCTCTTTCTGGAATAATGACCATAACTGGAGAATCGCTCCTTGCACATATCCACTGGGATGCGTTTCAAGAGACAGAAGGATATCATCCAATGACTCCTTATTCAAGCCATCCCTAATGAATTGAATCTTATCTTCTCTGTTATCAGACACCATTCCTAAAGAACATCGGTTTTTATTGCAACTCATTCTGGCACACTTATGACAAGCAACAGAAATTCTTCGAGCTCGTCGTTTTCTTGCATAATTTCCTTTTCCACAACCAGGCATGTATGCAATAAATTTTGGAGGTAACTCACCTGCCAATCGTACTTTCGCCTCAATTAACCAACGGATGTCAGCAGGTATGTTATTCCTCATGAGCAATCGCATGCGTTCGGACCGAGCTTTATAGATCGTAAGGAGGGCATTCTAAGGGAGTAAAGGGAATCGCTTGTGAAGTTTTGCTAGAATCTCGGATCTGTCCATACCTTCGCCTCAGAATATCAGTTATTATGGGAAACTGAAGTAACCGACTTAATTGTCACGGAGTACCGTTATCCGCCACTTCACCGGGGTAACAAACTAAAGCACACAAACAGAAAAACAAATTAAACCACACAAAGAAAATCAAAATCGTCCTCTTATTGAATTTACCTCAAGCTCCAACTGGATGTCGTAAACACTTTTCTCAATATCTCTGAGTTGGCGTTCTAAGCCCTCAACATAGGCTACTAACTCTGGTGGTTGTAGAGCCCAAATGCGATGTGTTTTACAAGATTGAATCTGTCTTTTGAGATGAGTTTTGACACGTTGAAGTGGTTTAAGAATGTTCAGGAGGAACGGTCTAAGTAAGAGACTCATGATTAACAATGATAAGAGAAAACTTAATGATAAAACAAACACACTTATGCAAAAATAAATTTCAATTAGCAAAAGAATAATAAAAAGAGAAAAAGAAAGAAAAATCAAACCACCGAAAAGAAAAAATCAATTCAAATCTGGTGGGTCACTCAAATTTATTTCGGTGTCTTCTCCATGTGGTTGGTACTCTAGATATGGCTTTAATCTTTGACCATTAACTTTAAACGTGACACCGTTCTTTGGGTCCTTAATTTCAATTGCCCCATGTGGAAAAACAGTATGAACAATAAATGGACCAGACCATCGAGAGCGTAACTTACCTGGGAATAGGTGCAAGCGAGAGTTGAATAAAAGCACTTTCTGACCTGGAGTGAAAGATTTTCTCATAATATGCTTGTCATGGAAGACTTTCATTCGTTGCTTGTAAATCTTGGCATTTTCGTATGCATCATTGCGAATTTCTTCAAGCTCTGCCAGTTGTAATCTTCTTTCTGAGCTGGCTTGCTGCATGTCAAAGTTAAATTTCTTGATGGCCCAATATGCACGATGCTCGAGTTCCACGGGTAGGTGGCAAGCTTTTCCATACACTAGCCTGTAGGGTGACATCCCAATCGGGGTCTTGAACGCCGTTCTATATGCCCATAATGCATCATCAAGTCTTAATGACCAATCTTTTCTGTCCGGCCTCACCGTCTTTTCTAATATGTGCTTGATTTCTCGATTGGAGATCTCCACTTGGCCACTGGTTTGCGGATGATATGGGGTCGCTACTTTATGAGTGATTGCATATTTCGTCAAAAGAGCTTTGAATGCTTTGTTACAAAAGTGGGCACCACCATCACTGATTATCGCTCGAGGGAATCCAAAGCGCGAAACAATGTTGCTTTTCAAAAACCCTATCACCACCTTGTGATCATTGGTTCTGCATGGAATTGCTTCTACCCATTTCGATACGTAGTCAACAGCAACCAGTATGAATTGATGGCCAAAAGAAGTGGGAAAGGGTCCCATGAAGTCGATACCCCATACGTCAAAAATCTCAACCACTAAAATTGGATTTAGTGGCATCATGTTCCTTCGTGTAATGCTCCCCATTCGTTGACACCTATCACATGAAGAACAAAAAGTGTAAGCGTCTCGAAATATAGTTGGCCAATAGAAACCACATTGTAAAACTTTTGTAGCTGTTTTCTTAGCACTGAAATGGCCTCCACAAGCTTGTTCATGGCAGAATGAAAGGATATTGTGAATTTCACTTTCTGGGACACATCGTCTGATAATTTGATCTGCACAATACTTGAACAAATACGGGTCATCCCAAAAGAAATTCTTTATTTCTGCAAAGAATTTAGCCTTGTCTTGCTTGATCCAATACTCTGGAAGTTTACCTGTAACAAGATAATTAACTATATCAGCATACCAAGGTAATACTTCCACACTCATTAATTGTTCATCTGGAAATGACTCATTTAATGGTAATTGTTCTGTAATTGTGTCAAAATGGAGACGAGATAGATGATATGCCACAACATTTTCTGTGCCTTTCTTATCTTTAAATTCCAAGTCGAATTCCTGCAAAAGTAACACCCAACGAATTAGTCTAGCTTTTGCATCTTTCTTCGTGAGAAGATATTTAAGAGCAGCATGATCTGTGAACACAATTATTTTACAACCAATGAGATAAGATCGAAATTTTTCCAATGCAAACACTACTGCTAGCATTTCTTTTTCAGTAGTTGAATAGTTCAACTGTGCATCATTCAATGTCATACTAGCATAGTAAATAACATGAGGAATCCGATCAACTCTTTGTCCTAATACCGCTCCTACTGCATAATCAGATGCATCACACATGAGCTCAAATGGTAAGCTCCAATTTGGGGGCTGAATGATGGGTGATGATGTCAACAATTGCTTTAATTTTTCAAAAGCCACAAGACATGAATCATTAAAGATAAAAGGTGCATCCTTAGCAAGTAAATTGCATAAGGGTCTAGAAACTTTGCTAAAATCTTTAATGAAACGTCTATAAAAACCCGCATGCCCAAGGAAAGATCTTACTTCTCTGACTGTTTTGGGTGGAGGAAGATTGGAAATGAGATCCACCTTGGCTTTGTCAACCTCAATACCTTTGCTCGAAATGATGTGACCGAGAACAATACCTTGTTTTACCATAAAATGGCACTTCTCCCAATTTAAGACCAAGTTCTTTTCGATACATCTCTGCAGAACTAGTGTTAGATGGCGTAAACATTGATCAAATGAGTCTCCAAAGACAGAAAAATCATCCATAAAGACCTCAAGAAATCGTTCGACCATATCAGAAAAAATGCTTAACATGCATCGTTGAAATGTAGCAGGTGCATTACATAATCCAAATGGCATCCTCCTATATGCAAAAGTGCCAAAAGGGCAAGTGAAAGTGGTTTTCTCTTGATCTTTTGGTGCTATGGGAATCTGATTATATCCTGAGTAGCCATCTAGAAAGCAATAAAATTCATGGCCTGCTAATCTATCAAGCATTTGATCGATGAATGGTAAAGGAAAATGGTCTTTACGTGTGACAGAATTTAACTTCCTATAATCAATGCATACACGCCATCCTGTAGTTACTCTAGTGGGTATCAATTCATTATCAGCATTGGTAACTACAGTGACTCCTGACTTTTTGGGGACAACTTGGACAGGACTAACCCATGAACTATCAGAAATTGGGTAAATGATACCTGCATCTAATAGCTTAAGGACTTCAGTTCTAACCACTTCTTTCATATTAGGATTTAACCGACGTTGCATTTCCCTAGTCGATTTAGCATTTTCATCAAGGTGAATGTAATGCATGCATTCTACTGGGTTTTATACCTTTTATGTCTGCTATGGTCCATCCTAATGCTCCTTTGTGCTCTTTTAAAACATCCAACAACTTACCTTTTTGTTCGTCATTGAGGGATGATGAGATGATTACCGGCAGAGTACTTTCTTCCCCCAAGAATGCATATTCCAAAGTGTTGGGCAATGGTTTGAGCTCGGGTTTCGGTGGTGATTCTGATGATGGGATGAGTTTCTTCTCTGATGGTGCTAGTTGTTCCACTCTTGACTTCCATTTATTAGTGTCCATAGGTGCTGAGTCAAGTAGGGCATTGACCTCATCGACCGATCTGTCAATATCAAAATCCAAACCAAAGTGAGTTAAACATGTTTGCAAAGGATCATCACTAAGGTTTGAAACAAAAGTGTCATCAACTAATGCTTCAATTAAATCCACATCAACAATTCCATCATCTGCATTGTGAGGTTGTTTGGCAATATTGAAGATGTTCAACTCCATAGTCATGTTGCCAAAGGACAACTGCATATTTCCAGTTCTGCATTGAATGTGAGCATCCGCAGTTGCCAAGAAAGGTCGGCCTAGGATAATGGGGATGTGCTTCCTTGAATCCTGTATGGGTTGAGTGTCAATTACAATGAAATCAACAGGAAAATAAAACTTGTCTACCTGGATAAGCACGTCCTCCACAATACCACGAGGTATTTTCGTGGACCGATCTGCAAGCTGTAACACCACTGGAGTTGGGTGTAATTCTCCCAATCCAAGTTTCACAAAAACAGAGTAAGGCAACAAATTTACACTAGCTCCTAAATCCAACAAGGCATTTTCAATTGTGTGGTTCCCTATACTACATGAGATAGTGGGGGAGCCTGGATCTTTGCATTTTAAAGGAATTTTATGTTGGAGTATAGAACTAACGTTTTCTGTTAAAAATGCCTTCTTTTGAACATGCATATTTCTCTTTTTAGTACACAGATCTTTAAGAAACTTGGCATAAGATGGAACTTGCTTTATAGCATCAAGCAATGGGATGTTAACACTTACCTGTTTGAAGATTTCGAGAATCTCACCTGTGGATTTTCCCTTCTTTCCTTTAGCTAACCTCTGAGGAAATGGAGATTTGGGAACATACTCTCGTGGGTTGGTTTCTTCTTTCTCCTCCGGTGATGATTCCTCAACATTCACAGGTACAATTTGATTTTCTTTCATCACCGGCATCTCCACTTTGTTGTCGATCTCTTTTCCTTTCCGTAAGGTCATGACAGCTTTGACCTCTCCATGCTGTTGTGGTGAACTGGTACTTGCTTCATGTACTCCTTTAGGGTTAGGCACTGGTTGACTTGGAAATTTACCTTTCTCAACGGTCATTGCCAAGGTTTGAACTGAAGAAGCAAGTTGTCCCACCATCTTTTCCAGGCTTGAAACTGATTGGGCTTGTGAGTTGAAGCCCGCTCTCAACTCATTTCGTAGTCCATCAATGGTGCGGTTCTGTTGCTCAATTGTGGAGTGAGTAACATTCCTGAAATTCTGGAATGCATCCTCCCATAGTCTGGGTTGAGAATAATTCTGGTTCTGGTTGAATGGTCTGAATGGTGGCTGAGAGGCTTGAGGATTTTGAGGAACTGGTTGCATTGGTGGAGCTGGAGCTGCTGGTCCATTCTGTTGGAATCCTTGAGACCATGAAAAATTGGGGTGGTCTCTCCATCCAGGATTATATGTGTTGGAGTATGGGTTGTAATTCGATGGTTTTCTCATTACACCTATGGCATTGGCTTGATCTGAGAATGAGTCATGGTCATGTGGCTCTGTTGATTTAGCAGTCGATAACGATGCTATTTGTCGAGAGAGACCTTCAATTATTTCTTTGACTTCTTTAATTTCTGAACTGGATTCGCCAATGTGAACCTCATTTACTCCCTTAACTCTTCTAGTATTCCTGAGTGATCGACTCCGTTGTTGAGAATTATCCGCTTGTCGCTGGAAGAATTCCCAAATCTCTGATGCACTTTTTGACATTAGCTCTCCTCCACTTGTTGCCATTAGCCATTCTTGCATATTTGGCAACAATCCCTCCAAAAAGTATTGGCATTGATGCCATTTCTCGTACCCATGATGTGGACACTTCAAGAGTAGCCCATTGAATCGCTCCCATGTTTCGAAAAACTGCTCGTCATCTCTCTGGGTAAACTCCGAGATTTCCCTGCGAATAGCATTGGTTTTATGCACTGGGAAATATTTATTTAAAAATTTTGTAACCATTTGTTCCCATGATGAAATGCTATTAGCAGGCAATGTATTAAGCCATGAACGAGCTCTATCCTTTAAAGAAAATGGGAATAGTCTGAGTTTAACATCATCGTCTGAAAAATTCTCATATTTAAATGTTTGACAAATTGCATGAAAATCATTCAGATGATTATATGGGTCCTCATTTTCTAAGCCATAGAATGTGGGGAGACAATTTAGCACACTAGGTTTTAGTTCAAAGCTCCTAGCAGCTACATTTGGGTATCGTATGCATGATGTGCTCAAATTGGCTAAAGGACTGAAGTAGTCCTTAAATGGCCTCTCCTGTGGTTCTTGTAAATCCATTTTGTTTTTAACGTTTTTGTGTGTGCGAAGTGTTTTCTCTAATTCAAGGTCTATAGGTTCAAGATTAGGTAATAATGACCTACGACCATGCATGCAAGAAATATAAAAATAAATGGGAACAAAATAAATAAAATAAAATAAAGATAGGAACAAAACAAATAAAAATAAAGAAGAAGGAGAAATTATGATACTAACCTTATTGCGCTATTACAACCTTACTATAACAATATACACACAAAAAATACGTGAAATAAATTAATTAAAAATAAACTAATAAGATAAATAAAAATTACAAAGAAGAAATAAAAAAAATAACTTGAAAATTAAATTACAAAATTTAAAGAAGAGAAAAAGAAAAGAAATACTAACCTCTAAATGTAGATTCACTTTTTTTTTTCTTTTTCTTTTTTTTTAATAATAAAAAAAATACAAGAAAATAATTAAATAGAAATATTCACAAAAATTAATTCTAAGAATTAAAATTACTTACCTCCCCGGCAACGGCGCCAAAAACTTGTTGTGCAAATTTTATTGAACTCGCAAGCGCATGAATCTGTTGTAGTATAGACTAATGGTGACGAGTGTCGATCCCACGAGGAGGTGGATTTTAATTATATATAAAATTAATTTAGTGAATGGGTGATTGGATTTAAGTTGGAAAATGATTTAGACTATGCTAAAACTTAAATTAAAATAACAAGAATAAATTCTGGAATTGGAATTAAAAGGGCAAGAATAAATTGAAGCGTAAATCTATTAAGATGACGTACCTGGGTATCTGGATCCGTATCAACATGCATCATGGGCTAAATATTCCATATTAATACCAATTAAATCATGAGAGGGGAATCCACACCTCATGAACCACGCTCTAATAAATATGGTGCTAAGAGCTTATCGTGCCAAATAATAATAATCTTATATTAGGGAGCCGGTGAAACCAGGGCAGTACTAGACAAGATTAGTATTATTTGTCGACGAGAAGTCAAAACATCCACAAAAACTAGAGGGGAAGAGAAAATAAATTTACCAAATCAAGCCCATGACACATGTTGAGACTTCACCTTCAACCCAAGCTTGAAAGAAAATTAGCCACTCATAGTTGAACTAGGGGCAAAATGGAAATTTATTAAAATACGTAGAAAATACAAGATAGAGAGAGAATTACAGAAAATGAATCCCAAAAATGGATTCAGAGGTGCCTAATTAGGGGGGGGAGGCCCCCTTTTTATAGTTACATCGAGTAAATCATGGCCATCGGATTAAAAACAGTTTGGACGCTCAGGATTTCGCCACGTCATCAGCCACTATTTGCACAGTACAGTCAACAGCCACTATGTGCACAGTACAGTCAACAGCCACTATTTGCACAGTACAGTCAACAGCCACTATTTGCACAGTACAGTCAACAGCCACTATTTGCACAGTAACGCCAACAGTACCCGTACATGTGAATAGTATCGTACATGTGAACAGTGTCATTTTTCCTTTTATACTCCTCCTAAGGTTTTCGACCGTCCTGAGTTCAAAAATGATGCCCGTTTTGCCATTTGATCTCTCGTTTATTGTGAAATGACTATGATGCCCCTAAAATACATAAAATACTCAATTAGAATAAAATACACATAATTAAAGTACAATAAACTTAAACACATAAAAGTAAGGGTTGTTAGTAATACTTGATATATAAAATAATGATTTTCTCCTTTATAAATATGCACTTTCTAACACTTGTGCAAATTTTGTTGAACTCGCAAGCGCACGAATCTGTTGTAGTGTAGATCAATGGTGACGAGTGTCGATCCCACGAGGAGGTGGATTTTAATTATTTATAGAATTAATTCTGTAAATGGGTGGTTGGATTGATGAAAATGATTTTGATTATCCTAAACTTGGAATTGAAATGACGAGAATAAATTCTAAAATTGGAATTTAAATGGCAAGAACAAATTGAAGATAAATCTATTGAAATGACGTACTTGGGTATCTGGATCCGTATCAACATGCATCATGGGCTAAATATTTCATATTAATATCAATTAAATCATGAGAGGGGAATCCACACCTCATGAACCACGCTCTAATAAATATGGTGCTAAGGGCTTATCGTGCCAAATAATAATAATCTTATACTAGGGAGCCGGTGAAACCAGGGCAGTACTAGACAAGATTAGTATTATTTGTCGACGAGAAGTCAAAACATCCACAAAAACTAGAGGGGAAGAGAAAATAAATTTACCAAATCAAGCCCATGACACATGTTGAGACTTCACCTTCAACCCAAGCTTGAAAGAAAATTAGCCACTCATAGTTGAACTAGGGGCAAAATGGGAATTTATTAAAATACGTAGAAAGTACAAGATAGAGAGAGAATTACAGAAAATGAATCCCAAAAATGGATTCAGAGGTGCCTAATTAGGGGGGGGAGGCCCCCTTTTTATAGTTATATCGAGTAAATCATGGCCATCGGATTAAAAACAGTTTGGACGCTCAGGATTTCGCCACGTCATCAGCCACTATTTGCACAGTACAGTCAACAGCTTCTATTTGCACAGTACAGTCAACAGCCACTATGTGCACAGTACAGTCAACAGCCACTATTTGCACAGTACAGTCAACAGCCACTATTTGCACAGTACAGTCAACAGCCACTATTTGCACCGTAACACCAACAGTACCCGTACATGTGAATAGTATCGTACATGTGAACAGTGTCATTTTTCCTTTTATACTCCTCCTAAGGTTTTCGACCGTCCTGAGTTCAAAAATGATGTCCGTTTTGCCATTTGATCTCTCGTTTATTGTGAAATGACTATGATGCCCCTAAAATACATAAAATACTCAATTAGAATAAAATACACATAATTAAAGTACAATAAACTTAAACACATAAAAGTAAGGGTTGTTAGTAATACTTGATATGTAAAATAACGATTTTCTCCTTTATAAATATGCACTTTCTAACACACAACACACCCCCCAACCAGCTTATTGCTAGTCCCTAGCAAATAAAGCGAAAACAAAATTCAAAAATGATTTTTTTTTTTTTTTTTTTTTAACACTCTTGCTTATTCAATCAGATTAATGATAACAATCAAATAAGAGTATAAGCATTATCTCAAGTCTAAAGAAACATCACACCCACATCAACCATCCACATGAATTAGCCCAGTAGACTTTGTCGTAGCTACCTTCAAGAATGACATGTCAAACCCCAAAATCTCACTGGAAGAAGTGACACTCTCACAAAGAAATTGAACCCAAAAATAGTCACTCCAATGAATGGTAATTGAGAGAAAATAATAAAGAAATGATCTCACATGCTCTCACCAAAAAGAAATATGCCCTTAGCTTAGAAATAATATGATCTCAAGTCAAATACTAGTCAACCCAATTTATTTATTTTTTTTATTATTTTTTTTTATGCATCATTACATCTTTTTGGCCCATATAACTAGCTTCTACTTCAGATTATAGTTCCCTAAAATCAAGAAGGACTTTTATTAGGACGTAACGTAGGCTAGGGACATGGTTAATAAAGAAGGGAAACAGGAAAAACAAAGTGTATGTTTGAGAAAAATGTAGAGGAAATTTTTTTTTTTTTTTTTTTTTTTGGAATTTGCAAGGTGGATTTCACCTATTATTGTTGTTTTTTTTTTTAACAACATTTTGTTTATGCAACAATTTCTTTTTGTTTTTTTTTTTTGAACTAGGCATAATTTCACTATATAAAATATTTATTTACATTTTTCTCAAACATAAATTGGTGATGGATCTTGTAAAATATTGGGTAATACTCCAAATCGGAGTGGGTTAAGATGATAAGTTGACAAAGAAAAGTTTTTTTTTTTTTTTTTTTTTTTTTAAAGGCTCAAAAGGGTTAACTATGGATATTCATGAAAGGGATGGCTAGAAAGACTCAAACGGATCAAAGACGGCCTTTCCATCATCTTTTAGGACTCTAAATAATCTTCCATATCTACTAATTAAATGGGCTTCCAAATGTAGCAACACACATTTTTTTCTTTTTTTTTTTCTTTTTTTTTTTTTAGGGTTAACTCAAAAGAAATCTAGAGATCGTGTACAATAATAAACTGCTAAGCTGTATAAAGAATGGGCAAAAGGGGTACTCTCCAAGAAAAATGATAGGCTCAAAAACTCACTTGGTATTTATTATGACATGTTCATTTTTTCAAGCAACTCATATTTGTCTCCGACATAAACATGTAGAGTAGCAAACATAGTGTAACATCACTTCATACTAAAGATAATACAAATACTAAAATTTGAAATCATCATGTCATCCAATCTTAAAACAAATCACAATTTTTTTTTTTTTTTTTTTTTTAAACAACAGTCTACCCCCCAACCTATTCTAAACGTGAAAGGAAAATATGCATGCAGAAATGTAAAAATGATGCAGAAAAACTAATTAGAAAATGATAGAAAACGATTTTTTTTTTTTTTTTAACTTAAGAAGATGCGTTTCTAGAGACACTACACTCTATATTCAGCCATCTTTGACTAAAAAATTTTTGTTTGAAAATGTATATTTATAAAGGAGAAATTAAAAAGGAAGAAGAAAAATAAACATCAAAACATAATAAAGAAAAAGATTTTTTTATTATTTTTTTTATTTTTTTTTTGTTTTTATTTTATTTTATTTATTTATTATTTTTTTTTAACAATGAAAATGCGTTTCTAGAGTCACTACACTCCATATTCAGCCATCTTCAACACAAAAAGTTAGCAACAGTTAGTTTCTACAACAAAAAATTAGTAAAAACTTAACCAATATTCCACAATTGTCGACTATTCCCTCCCCCCAACCAGAACGAAACATTGTCCTCAATGTTTTAAAGGAAAGAAGTAGAGTTTAGAAGACATCACCTGGTTGGTGCAACATAGAAGAAAATATTTACAGGCGGAGGGTTAAATCTAATTTGTACTTCTTACTGCGGCTATTGTTACCATCATCATTTGAACGCTCCAACACAAAGCTCCAGGGGTCTGGCTCTGGTTTATAAGCTTGTAACATGTCAAGTAGCTCATTAGCAGTGTGAGCACAAATAAAAAGTTTTTTCGCACTGGAAGGAATAAAGTAGCTTTTTATTGCATGGTTAAGAAATGCGATAAAGCCATCATAAAAATTATTGACATTTAACAAACCGATGGGTTTCTGGTGAATGTGCAGTTGGGCCCAAGATACTAGTGTGATAAGTGCCTCTAGTGTTGCAAGATCTCCTGGAAGGAAAATAAAAGCATCAGCATGATTAAGCATTTCAGTTATTCGTTCTTGCATACCTGAGACGACTAACTCTTCTCCAGTCGTTGAGTCAGACACACTGCCCAAAGGTTTTAGGATTCTAGGGATGATGCCTAACACTTGGCTTCCTTTGATAAAAGCAGCTTCTGAGACCAATTTTGATAACCCTCGGTTACCTCCTCCATACACCAAGTGTAATTTTCTCTCTGCTATGCTTCGACCAAGATCTATGGCTGCATCAACGAACTCTTTATGTTTGCCATAGGTAAATCCAGAAAGCACACAAATGTTCTTGAGTTGTCTATTAGGAGTAGCTGCCATTGGAATATTTCTCAAAAATAATTTGTGAGTGCTTAACAAAAAGTCTTATTTAAGAGTCTTGGTGACAATGGATTACAACTGTGTATGAGGTGGCAGGTCAATGTCAAATAATGCGTAAAGCACATGGCTCGATAGTCAAAAAGAAAACAGTGAAAAGAAAAAAAACAAACAGTAATAAAATTATTAGAGACAATAATGCAAATGATAAAACAACAGTGAAATGAAATAAAATAACAGTAAAGTAAAAGGATATTTACAGATAGTTGCGACTGTGGCTCACATCTTCCTCTGGTTTTACGTCCAGAAACGGCTTGAACGCCCTCTATGGGTCGAGGATAGGCTTCCCATCCAGTTTTCTTATAAACTGGCAAACAGGGTCGTTTATAGTCAGATTCCCGAGACTATATCGTGCATGCTCTTTCTGGAATAATGACCATAACTGGAGAATCGCTCCTTGCACATATCCACTGGGATGCGTTTCAAGAGACAGAAGGATATCATCCAATGACTCCTTATTCAAGCCATCCCTAATGAATTGAATCTTATCTTCTCTGTTATCAGACACCATTCCTGCCAATCGTACTTTCGCCTCAATTAACCAACGGATGTCAGCAGGTATGTTATTCCTCATGAGCAATCGCATGCGTTCGGACCGAGCTTTATAGATCGTAAGGAGGGCATTCTGAGGGAGTGAAGGGAATCGCTTGTGAAGTTTTGCTAGAATCTCGGATCTGTCCATACCTTCGCCTCAGAATATCAGTTATTATGGGAAACTGAAGTAACCGACTTAATTGTCACGGAGTACCGTTATCCGCCACTTCACCGGGGTAACAAACTAAAGCACACAAACAGAAAAACAAATTAAAACACACAAAGAAAATCAAAATCGTCCTCTTATTGAATTTACCTCAAGCTCCAACTGGATGTCGAAAACACTTTTCTCAATATCTCTGAGTTGGCGTTCTAAACCTTCAACATAGGCTACTAACTCTGGTGGTTGTAGAGCCCAAATGCGATTTGTTTTACAAAATTGAATCTGCCTTTTGAGATGATTTTTGACACGTTGAAGTGATTTAAGAATGTTCAGGAGGAACGGTCTAAGTAAGAGACTCATGATTAACAATGATAAGAGAAAACTTAATGATAAAACAAACACACTTATGCAAAAATAAATTTTAATTAGCAAAAGAATAATAAAAAGAGAAAAAGAAGGAAAAATCAAACCACCGAAAAGAAAAAATCAATTCAAATCTGGTGGGTCACTCAAATTTATTTCGGTGTCTTCTCCATGTGGTTGGTATTCTAGATATGGCTTTAATCTTTGACCATTAACTTTAAACGTGACACCGTTCTTTGGGTCCTTAATTTCAATTGCCCCATGTGGAAAAACAGTATGAACAATAAATGGACCAGACCATCGAGAGCGTAACTTACCTGGGAATAGGTGCAAGCGAGAGTTGAATAAAAGTACTTTCTGACCTGGAGTGAAAGATTTTCTCATAATATGCTTGTCATGGAAGACTTTCATTCGTTGCTTGTAAATCTTGGCATTTTCGTATGCATCATTGCGAATTTCTTCAAGTTCTGCCAGTTGTAATCTTCTTTCTGAGCTGGCTTGCTGCATGTCAAAATTAAATTTCTTGATGGCCCAATATGCACGATGCTCGAGTTCCACAGGTAGGTGGCAAGCTTTTCCATACACTAGCCTGTAGGGTGACATCCCAATCGGAGTCTTGAAAGCCGTTCTATATGCCCATAATGCATCATCAAGTCTTAATGACCAATCTTTTCTGTCCGGCCTCACCGTCTTTTCTAATATGTGCTTTATTTCTCGATTAGAGATCTCCACTTGGCCACTGGTTTGCGGATGATATGGGGTCGCCACTTTATGAGTGATTGAATATTTCGTCAAAAGGGCTTTGAAAGCTTTATTACAAAAGTGGGCACCACCATCACTGATTATTGCTCGAGGGAATCCAAAGCGCGAAACAATGTTGCTTTTCAAAAACCCTATCACCACCTTGTGATCATTGGTTCTGCATGGAATTGCTTCTACCCATTTCGATACGTAGTCAACAGCAACCAGTATGAATTGATGGCCAAAAGAAGTGGGAAAGGGTCCCATGAAGTCGATACCCCATACGTCAAAAATCTCAACCACTAAAATTGGATTTAGTGGCATCATGTTCCTGCGTGTAATGCTCCCCATTCGTTGACACCTATCACATGAAGAACAGAAAGTGTAAGCATCTCGAAATATAGTTGGCCAATAGAAACCACATTGTAAAACTTTAGTCGCTGTTTTCTTAGCACTGAAATGGCCTCCACAAGCTTGCTCATGGCAGAATGAAAGGATATTTTGAATTTCACTTTCTGGGACACATCTTCTAACAATTTGGTCTGCACAATACTTGAACAAATACGGGTCATCCCAAAAGAAATTCTTTATTTCTGCAAAGAATTTAGCCTTGTCTTGCTTGGTCCAATGCTCTGGAAGTTTACCTGTAACAAGATAATTAACTATATCAGCATACCAAGGTAATACTTCCATACTCATTAATTGTTCATCTGGAAATGACTCATTTAATGTTAAAGGCTCTGTAGTTGTGTCGAAATGAAGACGAGAGAGATGGTCTGCCACAACATTTTCTGTGCCTTTCTTATCTTTGAATTCCAAGTCAAATTCCTGCAAAAGTAACACCCAACGAATTAGTCTAGCTTTTGCATCTTTCTTTGTAAAAAGGTATTTAAGAGCAGCATGATCAGTGAACACAATTATTTTACAACCAATAAGATAAGATCGAAATTTTTCCAATGCAAACACTACTGCTAGCATTTCCTTTTCAGTAGTTGAATAGTTCAATTGTGCATCATTCAATGTCATACTAGCATAATAAATAACATGAGGAATTCGATCAACTCTTTGTCCTAATACTGCTCCTACTGCATAATCAGATGCATCACACATGAGCTCAAATGGTAACCTCCAGTTTGGGGGTTGGATGATGGGTGATGATGTCAACAATTGCTTTAATTTTTCAAAAGCCACAAGACATGAATCATTAAAGATAAAATGTGCATCCTTAGCAAGTAAATTGCATAAGGGTCTAGAAACTTTGCTAAAATCTTTAATGAAACGTCTATAAAAACCAGCATGCCCAAGGAAAGATCTTACTTCTCTGACTGTTTTGGGTGGAGGAAGATTAGAAATGAGATCCACCTTGGCTTTGTCAACCTCAATACCTTTGCTTGAAATGATGTGACCGAGAACAATACCTTGTTTTACCATAAAATGGCACTTCTCCCAATTTAAGACCAAGTTCTTTTCGATACATCTCTGCAGAACTAGTGTTAGATGGCGTAAACATTGATCAAATGAATCTCCAAAGACAGAAAAGTCATCCATAAAGACTTCGAGAAATCGTTCAACCATATCAGAAAAAATGCTTAACATGCATCGTTGAAATGTAGCAGGTGCATTACATAATCCAAATGGCATCCTCCTATATGCAAAAGTGCCAAAAGGGCAAGTGAAAGTGGTTTTCTCTTGATCTTTTGGTGCTATGGGAATCTGACTATATCCTGAGTAGCCATCTAAGAAGCAATAAAATTCATGGCCTGCTAATCTATCAAGCATTTGATCGATGAATGGTAAAGGAAAATGGTCTTTACGTGTGACAGAATTCAACTTCCTATAATCAATGCATACACGCCATCCTGTAGTTACTCTAGTTGGTATCAATTCATTATCGGCATTGGTAACTACAGTGACTCCTGACTTTTTGGGGACAACTTGTACAGGACTGACCCATGAACTATCAGAAATTGGGTAAATGATACCTGCATCTAATAGCTTAAGGACTTCAGTTCTAACCACTTCTTTCATATTAGGATTCAACCGACGTTGCATTTCCCTAGTAGATTTAGCATTTTCATCAAGGTGAATGTAATGCATGCAGTCTACTGGATTTATACCTTTTATGTCTGCTATGGTCCATCCTAATGCTCCTTTATGCTCTTTTAAAACATCCAACAACTTACCTTTTTGTTCGTCATTGAGGGATGATGAGATGATTACCGGTAAAGTACTTTCTTCCCCCAAAAATGCATATTCCAGAGTGTTGGGCAATGGTTTGAGCTCAAGTTTCGGTGGTGATTCTGATGATGGGATGAGTTTCTTCTCTGATGGTGCTAGTTGTTCAACTCTTGACTTCCATTTATTAGTATCCATGGATGGTGCGGAGTCAAGTAGGGCGTTGACCTCATCGACGGATCTGTCAATATCAAAATTCAAACCAAAGTGAGTTAAACATGTTTGTAAAGGATCATCACTAAGGTTTGAAACAAAATTGTCATCAACTAATGCTTCAATTAAATCCACATCAACAATTCCATCATCTGCATTGTGAGGTTGTTTGGCAATGTTGAAGATGTTCAGTTCCATAGTCATGTTGCCGAAAGACAACTGCATATTTCCAGTCCTGCATTGAATGTGAGCATCCGCAGTTGCCAAGAAAGGTCGGCCTAGAATAATGGGGATGTGCTTCCTTGAATCCTGTATTGGTTGAGTGTCAATTACAATGAAATCAACAGGAAAATAGAATTTGTCTACCTGGATAAGCACGTCCTCCACAATACCACGAGGTATTTTCGTGGACCGATCTGCAAGTTGTAACACCACTGGAGTTGGGTGTAATTCTCCCAGTCCAAGTTTCACAAAAACTGAATAAGGCAATAAATTTACACTAGCTCCTAAATCCAACAAAGCATTCTCAATTGTGTGGTTCCCTATGCTACATGAGATAGTGGGGGAGCCTGGGTCTTTGCATTTTAAAGGAATTTTATGTTGGAGTATAGAACTAACGTTTTCTGTTAAAAATGCCTTCTTTTGAACATGCATATTTCTCTTTTTAGTACACAGGTCTTTAAGAAACTTGGCATAAGATGGAACTTGCTTAATAGCATCAAGTAAAGGGATGTTGACACTTACCTGTTTGAAGATTTCGAGAATCTCACCTGTGGATTTTCCCTTTTTCCCTTTAGCTAACCTCTGAGGAAATGGAGCTTTTGGAACATATTCTCGTGGGTTAGTTTCTTCTTTCTCCTCCGGTGATGATTTCTCAACATTTACAGGTACAATTTGATTTTCTTTTGGCATCTCCACTTTATTGTCGATTTCTTTTCCTTTTCGTAAGGTCATGATGGCTTTGACCTCTCCATGCTGCTGTGGTGAACTGGTACTTGCTTCATGTACTCCTTTAGGGTTAGGCACTGGTTGACTTGGAAATTTACCTTTCTCAACGGTCATTGCCAAGGTCTGAACTGAAGAAGCAAGCTGTCCTACCATCTTTTCGAGGCTTGAAACTGATTGGGCTTGTGAGTTGAAGCCCGCTCTCAACTCATTTCGTAGTCCATCAATGGTGCGGTTCTGTTGCTCAATCGTGGAGTGAGTAACATTCCTAAAATTTTGGAATGCATCCTCCCATGGTCTGGGTTGAGAGTAATTCTGGTTCTGGTTCTGATTGTATGGTCTGAATGGGGGCTGAGAGGCTTGAGGATTTTGAGGAATTTGTTGCATTGGTGGAGCTGGAGCTGCTGGTCCATTTTGTTGGAATCCTTGAGACCATGAAAAATTGGGGTGGTCTCTCCATCCAGGATTATATGTGTTGGAGTATGGGTTGTAATTCGATGGTTTTCTCATTACTCCTATGGCATTGGCTTGATCTGGATATGAGTCAAGGTCATGTGCCTCTGTTGATTTAGCAGTCGATAACGATGCTATTTGTCGAGCGAGACCTTCAACCATGTCCTTGACTTCTTTGATTTCGGAATTTGATTCGCCAATGTGAACCTCATTTACTCCTTTTACCCTTCTAGTATTTCTGAGTGATCGACTCCGTTGTTGGGAATTATCTGCTTGTCGCTGGAAGAATTCCCAAATCTCTGATGCACTTTTGGACATTAGCTCTCCTCCACTTGTTGCCATTAGTCATTCTTGCACATTCGGCAATAATCCCTCCAAAAAGTATTGGCATTGGTGCCATTTCTCGTACCCATGATGTGGACACTTCAAGAGTAGCCCATTGAATCGCTCCCACGTTTCGAAAAACTGCTCGTCATCTCTCTGGGTAAACTCCGAGATTTCCCTGCGAATAGCATTTGTTTTATGCACTGGGAAATATTTATTTAAAAATTTTGTAACCATTTGTTCCCATGATGCAATACTATTAGCAGGTAATGTATTAAGCCATGAACGAGCTCTATCCTTCAAAGAAAATGGGAATAGTCTAAGTTTTACATCATCATCTGAAAAATTCTCATATTTAAATGTTTGACAAATTGTGTGAAAATCATTCAAATGATTGTATGGGTCCTCATTTTCTAGGCCATAGAACGTGGGGAGACAATTTAGCACACTAGGTTTTAGTTCAAAGCTCCTAGCAGCTACATTTGGGTATCGTATGCATGATGTGCTCAAATTGGCTAAAGGACTAAAGTAATCCTTAAATGGCCTCTCTTGTGGTTCTTGTAAATCCATTTTATTTTTAAAGTTTTTGTGTGTGCGAAGTGTTTTCTCAAGATCAAGGTCTATAGGTTCAAGATTAGGTAATAATGACCTACGACCATGCATGCAAGAAACACAAAAATAAATGGGAACAAAGCAAATAAAATAAAAATAAAGATACGAATAAAACAAATAAAAATAAAGAAGAAGGAGAAATTACGATACTAACCTTATTGCGCTATTACAACCTTACTATAAAAATACACAAAAACAAATACGTGAAATAAATTAACCAAAAATAAATTAATAAGATAAATAAAAATTACAAAGAAGAAAAAAAATAACTTGAAAATTAAATTACAAAATTTAAAGAAGAGAAAAAGAAAAGAAATACTAACCTTTACATGTAGATTCACTTTTTTTTTTAATAATAAAAAAAATACAAGAAAACAATTAAATGGAAATATTCACAAAAATTAATTCTAAGAATTAAAATTACTTACCTCCCCGGCAACGGCGCCAAAAACTTGTTGTGCAAATTTTGTTGAACTCGCAAGCGCACGAATCTGTTGTAGTGTAGATCAATGGTGACGAGTGTCGATCCCACGAGGAGGTGGATTTTAATTATTTATAGAATTAATTCTGTAAATGGGTGGTTGGATTGATGAAAATGATTTTGATTATCCTAAACTTGGAATTGAAATGACGAGAATAAATTCTAAAATTGGAATTTAAATGGCAAGAACAAATTGAAGATAAATCTATTGAAATGACGTACTTGGGTATCTGGATCCGTATCAACATGCATCATGGGCTAAATATTTCATATTAATATCAATTAAATCATGAGAGGGGAATCCACACCTCATGAACCACGCTCTAATAAATATGGTGCTAAGGGCTTATCGTGCCAAATAATAATAATCTTATACTAGGGAGCCGGTGAAACCAGGGCAGTACTAGACAAGATTAGTATTATTTGTCGACGAGAAGTCAAAACATCCACAAAAACTAGAGGGGAAGAGAAAATAAATTTACCAAATCAAGCCCATGACACATGTTGAGACTTCACCTTCAACCCAAGCTTGAAAGAAAATTAGCCACTCATAGTTGAACTAGGGGCAAAATGGGAATTTATTAAAATACGTAGAAAGTACAAGATAGAGAGAGAATTACAGAAAATGAATCCCAAAAATGGATTCAGAGGTGCCTAATTAGGGGGGGGAGGCCCCCTTTTTATAGTTATATCGAGTAAATCATGGCCATCGGATTAAAAACAGTTTGGACGCTCAGGATTTCGCCACGTCATCAGCCACTATTTGCACAGTACAGTCAACAGCTTCTATTTGCACAGTACAGTCAACAGCCACTATGTGCACAGTACAGTCAACAGCCACTATTTGCACAGTACAGTCAACAGCCACTATTTGCACAGTACAGTCAACAGCCACTATTTGCACCGTAACACCAACAGTACCCGTACATGTGAATAGTATCGTACATGTGAACAGTGTCATTTTTCCTTTTATACTCCTCCTAAGGTTTTCGACCGTCCTGAGTTCAAAAATGATGTCCGTTTTGCCATTTGATCTCTCGTTTATTGTGAAATGACTATGATGCCCCTAAAATACATAAAATACTCAATTAGAATAAAATACACATAATTAAAGTACAATAAACTTAAACACATAAAAGTAAGGGTTGTTAGTAATACTTGATATGTAAAATAACGATTTTCTCCTTTATAAATATGCACTTTCTAACACACAACACACCCCCCAACCAGCTTATTGCTAGTCCCTAGCAAATAAAGCGAAAACAAAATTCAAAAATGATTTTTTTTTTTTTTTTTTTTTAACACTCTTGCTTATTCAATCAGATTAATGATAACAATCAAATAAGAGTATAAGCATTATCTCAAGTCTAAAGAAACATCACACCCACATCAACCATCCACATGAATTAGCCCAGTAGACTTTGTCGTAGCTACCTTCAAGAATGACATGTCAAACCCCAAAATCTCACTGGAAGAAGTGACACTCTCACAAAGAAATTGAACCCAAAAATAGTCACTCCAATGAATGGTAATTGAGAGAAAATAATAAAGAAATGATCTCACATGCTCTCACCAAAAAGAAATATGCCCTTAGCTTAGAAATAATATGATCTCAAGTCAAATACTAGTCAACCCAATTTATTTATTTTTTTTATTATTTTTTTTTATGCATCATTACATCTTTTTGGCCCATATAACTAGCTTCTACTTCAGATTATAGTTCCCTAAAATCAAGAAGGACTTTTATTAGGACGTAACGTAGGCTAGGGACATGGTTAATAAAGAAGGGAAACAGGAAAAACAAAGTGTATGTTTGAGAAAAATGTAGAGGAAATTTTTTTTTTTTTTTTTTTTTTGGAATTTGCAAGGTGGATTTCACCTATTATTGTTGTTTTTTTTTTTAACAACATTTTGTTTATGCAACAATTTCTTTTTGTTTTTTTTTTTTTGAACTAGGCATAATTTCACTATATAAAATATTTATTTACATTTTTCTCAAACATAAATTGGTGATGGATCTTGTAAAATATTGGGTAATACTCCAAATCGGAGTGGGTTAAGATGATAAGTTGACAAAGAAAAGTTTTTTTTTTTTTTTTTTTTTTTTTAAAGGCTCAAAAGGGTTAACTATGGATATTCATGAAAGGGATGGCTAGAAAGACTCAAACGGATCAAAGACGGCCTTTCCATCATCTTTTAGGACTCTAAATAATCTTCCATATCTACTAATTAAATGGGCTTCCAAATGTAGCAACACACATTTTTTTCTTTTTTTTTTTCTTTTTTTTTTTTTAGGGTTAACTCAAAAGAAATCTAGAGATCGTGTACAATAATAAACTGCTAAGCTGTATAAAGAATGGGCAAAAGGGGTACTCTCCAAGAAAAATGATAGGCTCAAAAACTCACTTGGTATTTATTATGACATGTTCATTTTTTCAAGCAACTCATATTTGTCTCCGACATAAACATGTAGAGTAGCAAACATAGTGTAACATCACTTCATACTAAAGATAATACAAATACTAAAATTTGAAATCATCATGTCATCCAATCTTAAAACAAATCACAATTTTTTTTTTTTTTTTTTTAAACAACAGTCTACCCCCCAACCTATTCTAAACGTGAAAGGAAAATATGCATGCAGAAATGTAAAAATGATGCAGAAAAACTAATTAGAAAATGATAGAAAACGATTTTTTTTTTTTTTTTAACTTAAGAAGATGCGTTTCTAGAGACACTACACTCTATATTCAGCCATCTTTGACTAAAAAATTTTTGTTTGAAAATGTATATTTATAAAGGAGAAATTAAAAAGGAAGAAGAAAAATAAACATCAAAACATAATAAAGAAAAAGATTTTTTTATTATTTTTTTTATTTTTTTTTTGTTTTTATTTTATTTTATTTATTTATTATTTTTTTTTAACAATGAAAATGCGTTTCTAGAGTCACTACACTCCATATTCAGCCATCTTCAACACAAAAAGTTAGCAACAGTTAGTTTCTACAACAAAAAATTAGTAAAAACTTAACCAATATTCCACAATTGTCGACTATTCCCTCCCCCCAACCAGAACGAAACATTGTCCTCAATGTTTTAAAGGAAAGAAGTAGAGTTTAGAAGACATCACCTGGTTGGTGCAACATAGAAGAAAATATTTACAGGCGGAGGGTTAAATCTAATTTGTACTTCTTACTGCGGCTATTGTTACCATCATCATTTGAACGCTCCAACACAAAGCTCCAGGGGTCTGGCTCTGGTTTATAAGCTTGTAACATGTCAAGTAGCTCATTAGCAGTGTGAGCACAAATAAAAAGTTTTTTCGCACTGGAAGGAATAAAGTAGCTTTTTATTGCATGGTTAAGAAATGCGATAAAGCCATCATAAAAATTATTGACATTTAACAAACCGATGGGTTTCTGGTGAATGTGCAGTTGGGCCCAAGATACTAGTGTGATAAGTGCCTCTAGTGTTGCAAGATCTCCTGGAAGGAAAATAAAAGCATCAGCATGATTAAGCATTTCAGTTATTCGTTCTTGCATACCTGAGACGACTAACTCTTCTCCAGTCGTTGAGTCAGACACACTGCCCAAAGGTTTTAGGATTCTAGGGATGATGCCTAACACTTGGCTTCCTTTGATAAAAGCAGCTTCTGAGACCAATTTTGATAACCCTCGGTTACCTCCTCCATACACCAAGTGTAATTTTCTCTCTGCTATGCTTCGACCAAGATCTATGGCTGCATCAACGAACTCTTTATGTTTGCCATAGGTAAATCCAGAAAGCACACAAATGTTCTTGAGTTGTCTATTAGGAGTAGCTGCCATTGGAATATTTCTCAAAAATAATTTGTGAGTGCTTAACAAAAAGTCTTATTTAAGAGTCTTGGTGACAATGGATTACAACTGTGTATGAGGTGGCAGGTCAATGTCAAATAATGCGTAAAGCACATGGCTCGATAGTCAAAAAGAAAACAGTGAAAAGAAAAAAAACAAACAGTAATAAAATTATTAGAGACAATAATGCAAATGATAAAACAACAGTGAAATGAAATAAAATAACAGTAAAGTAAAAGGATATTTACAGATAGTTGCGACTGTGGCTCACATCTTCCTCTGGTTTTACGTCCAGAAACGGCTTGAACGCCCTCTATGGGTCGAGGATAGGCTTCCCATCCAGTTTTCTTATAAACTGGCAAACAGGGTCGTTTATAGTCAGATTCCCGAGACTATATCGTGCATGCTCTTTCTGGAATAATGACCATAACTGGAGAATCGCTCCTTGCACATATCCACTGGGATGCGTTTCAAGAGACAGAAGGATATCATCCAATGACTCCTTATTCAAGCCATCCCTAATGAATTGAATCTTATCTTCTCTGTTATCAGACACCATTCCTGCCAATCGTACTTTCGCCTCAATTAACCAACGGATGTCAGCAGGTATGTTATTCCTCATGAGCAATCGCATGCGTTCGGACCGAGCTTTATAGATCGTAAGGAGGGCATTCTGAGGGAGTGAAGGGAATCGCTTGTGAAGTTTTGCTAGAATCTCGGATCTGTCCATACCTTCGCCTCAGAATATCAGTTATTATGGGAAACTGAAGTAACCGACTTAATTGTCACGGAGTACCGTTATCCGCCACTTCACCGGGGTAACAAACTAAAGCACACAAACAGAAAAACAAATTAAAACACACAAAGAAAATCAAAATCGTCCTCTTATTGAATTTACCTCAAGCTCCAACTGGATGTCGAAAACACTTTTCTCAATATCTCTGAGTTGGCGTTCTAAACCTTCAACATAGGCTACTAACTCTGGTGGTTGTAGAGCCCAAATGCGATTTGTTTTACAAAATTGAATCTGCCTTTTGAGATGATTTTTGACACGTTGAAGTGATTTAAGAATGTTCAGGAGGAACGGTCTAAGTAAGAGACTCATGATTAACAATGATAAGAGAAAACTTAATGATAAAACAAACACACTTATGCAAAAATAAATTTTAATTAGCAAAAGAATAATAAAAAGAGAAAAAGAAGGAAAAATCAAACCACCGAAAAGAAAAAATCAATTCAAATCTGGTGGGTCACTCAAATTTATTTCGGTGTCTTCTCCATGTGGTTGGTATTCTAGATATGGCTTTAATCTTTGACCATTAACTTTAAACGTGACACCGTTCTTTGGGTCCTTAATTTCAATTGCCCCATGTGGAAAAACAGTATGAACAATAAATGGACCAGACCATCGAGAGCGTAACTTACCTGGGAATAGGTGCAAGCGAGAGTTGAATAAAAGTACTTTCTGACCTGGAGTGAAAGATTTTCTCATAATATGCTTGTCATGGAAGACTTTCATTCGTTGCTTGTAAATCTTGGCATTTTCGTATGCATCATTGCGAATTTCTTCAAGTTCTGCCAGTTGTAATCTTCTTTCTGAGCTGGCTTGCTGCATGTCAAAATTAAATTTCTTGATGGCCCAATATGCACGATGCTCGAGTTCCACAGGTAGGTGGCAAGCTTTTCCATACACTAGCCTGTAGGGTGACATCCCAATCGGAGTCTTGAAAGCCGTTCTATATGCCCATAATGCATCATCAAGTCTTAATGACCAATCTTTTCTGTCCGGCCTCACCGTCTTTTCTAATATGTGCTTTATTTCTCGATTAGAGATCTCCACTTGGCCACTGGTTTGCGGATGATATGGGGTCGCCACTTTATGAGTGATTGAATATTTCGTCAAAAGGGCTTTGAAAGCTTTATTACAAAAGTGGGCACCACCATCACTGATTATTGCTCGAGGGAATCCAAAGCGCGAAACAATGTTGCTTTTCAAAAACCCTATCACCACCTTGTGATCATTGGTTCTGCATGGAATTGCTTCTACCCATTTCGATACGTAGTCAACAGCAACCAGTATGAATTGATGGCCAAAAGAAGTGGGAAAGGGTCCCATGAAGTCGATACCCCATACGTCAAAAATCTCAACCACTAAAATTGGATTTAGTGGCATCATGTTCCTGCGTGTAATGCTCCCCATTCGTTGACACCTATCACATGAAGAACAGAAAGTGTAAGCATCTCGAAATATAGTTGGCCAATAGAAACCACATTGTAAAACTTTAGTCGCTGTTTTCTTAGCACTGAAATGGCCTCCACAAGCTTGCTCATGGCAGAATGAAAGGATATTTTGAATTTCACTTTCTGGGACACATCTTCTAACAATTTGGTCTGCACAATACTTGAACAAATACGGGTCATCCCAAAAGAAATTCTTTATTTCTGCAAAGAATTTAGCCTTGTCTTGCTTGGTCCAATGCTCTGGAAGTTTACCTGTAACAAGATAATTAACTATATCAGCATACCAAGGTAATACTTCCATACTCATTAATTGTTCATCTGGAAATGACTCATTTAATGTTAAAGGCTCTGTAGTTGTGTCAAAATGAAGACGAGAGAGATGGTCTGCCACAACATTTTCTGTGCCTTTCTTATCTTTGAATTCCAAGTCAAATTCCTGCAAAAGTAACACCCAACGAATTAGTCTAGCTTTTGCATCTTTCTTTGTAAAAAGGTATTTAAGAGCAGCATGATCAGTGAACACAATTATTTTACAACCAATAAGATAAGATCGAAATTTTTCCAATGCAAACACTACTGCTAGCATTTCCTTTTCAGTAGTTGAATAGTTCAATTGTGCATCATTCAATGTCATACTAGCATAATAAATAACATGAGGAATTCGATCAACTCTTTGTCCTAATACTGCTCCTACTGCATAATCAGATGCATCACACATGAGCTCAAATGGTAACCTCCAGTTTGGGGGTTGGATGATGGGTGATGATGTCAACAATTGCTTTAATTTTTCAAAAGCCACAAGACATGAATCATTAAAGATAAAATGTGCATCCTTAGCAAGTAAATTGCATAAGGGTCTAGAAACTTTGCTAAAATCTTTAATGAAACGTCTATAAAAACCAGCATGCCCAAGGAAAGATCTTACTTCTCTGACTGTTTTGGGTGGAGGAAGATTAGAAATGAGATCCACCTTGGCTTTGTCAACCTCAATACCTTTGCTTGAAATGATGTGACCGAGAACAATACCTTGTTTTACCATAAAATGGCACTTCTCCCAATTTAAGACCAAGTTCTTTTCGATACATCTCTGCAGAACTAGTGTTAGATGGCGTAAACATTGATCAAATGAATCTCCAAAGACAGAAAAGTCATCCATAAAGACTTCGAGAAATCGTTCAACCATATCAGAAAAAATGCTTAACATGCATCGTTGAAATGTAGCAGGTGCATTACATAATCCAAATGGCATCCTCCTATATGCAAAAGTGCCAAAAGGGCAAGTGAAAGTGGTTTTCTCTTGATCTTTTGGTGCTATGGGAATCTGACTATATCCTGAGTAGCCATCTAAGAAGCAATAAAATTCATGGCCTGCTAATCTATCAAGCATTTGATCGATGAATGGTAAAGGAAAATGGTCTTTACGTGTGACAGAATTCAACTTCCTATAATCAATGCATACACGCCATCCTGTAGTTACTCTAGTTGGTATCAATTCATTATCGGCATTGGTAACTACAGTGACTCCTGACTTTTTGGGGACAACTTGTACAGGACTGACCCATGAACTATCAGAAATTGGGTAAATGATACCTGCATCTAATAGCTTAAGGACTTCAGTTCTAACCACTTCTTTCATATTAGGATTCAACCGACGTTGCATTTCCCTAGTAGATTTAGCATTTTCATCAAGGTGAATGTAATGCATGCAGTCTACTGGATTTATACCTTTTATGTCTGCTATGGTCCATCCTAATGCTCCTTTATGCTCTTTTAAAACATCCAACAACTTACCTTTTTGTTCGTCATTGAGGGATGATGAGATGATTACCGGTAAAGTACTTTCTTCCCCCAAAAATGCATATTCCAGAGTGTTGGGCAATGGTTTGAGCTCAAGTTTCGGTGGTGATTCTGATGATGGGATGAGTTTCTTCTCTGATGGTGCTAGTTGTTCAACTCTTGACTTCCATTTATTAGTATCCATGGATGGTGCGGAGTCAAGTAGGGCGTTGACCTCATCGACGGATCTGTCAATATCAAAATTCAAACCAAAGTGAGTTAAACATGTTTGTAAAGGATCATCACTAAGGTTTGAAACAAAATTGTCATCAACTAATGCTTCAATTAAATCCACATCAACAATTCCATCATCTGCATTGTGAGGTTGTTTGGCAATGTTGAAGATGTTCAGTTCCATAGTCATGTTGCCGAAAGACAACTGCATATTTCCAGTCCTGCATTGAATGTGAGCATCCGCAGTTGCCAAGAAAGGTCGGCCTAGAATAATGGGGATGTGCTTCCTTGAATCCTGTATTGGTTGAGTGTCAATTACAATGAAATCAACAGGAAAATAGAATTTGTCTACCTGGATAAGCACGTCCTCCACAATACCACGAGGTATTTTCGTGGACCGATCTGCAAGTTGTAACACCACTGGAGTTGGGTGTAATTCTCCCAGTCCAAGTTTCACAAAAACTGAATAAGGCAATAAATTTACACTAGCTCCTAAATCCAACAAAGCATTCTCAATTGTGTGGTTCCCTATGCTACATGAGATAGTGGGGGAGCCTGGGTCTTTGCATTTTAAAGGAATTTTATGTTGGAGTATAGAACTAACGTTTTCTGTTAAAAATGCCTTCTTTTGAACATGCATATTTCTCTTTTTAGTACACAGGTCTTTAAGAAACTTGGCATAAGATGGAACTTGCTTAATAGCATCAAGTAAAGGGATGTTGACACTTACCTGTTTGAAGATTTCGAGAATCTCACCTGTGGATTTTCCCTTTTTCCCTTTAGCTAACCTCTGAGGAAATGGAGCTTTTGGAACATATTCTCGTGGGTTAGTTTCTTCTTTCTCCTCCGGTGATGATTTCTCAACATTTACAGGTACAATTTGATTTTCTTTTGGCATCTCCACTTTATTGTCGATTTCTTTTCCTTTTCGTAAGGTCATGATGGCTTTGACCTCTCCATGCTGCTGTGGTGAACTGGTACTTGCTTCATGTACTCCTTTAGGGTTAGGCACTGGTTGACTTGGAAATTTACCTTTCTCAACGGTCATTGCCAAGGTCTGAACTGAAGAAGCAAGCTGTCCTACCATCTTTTCGAGGCTTGAAACTGATTGGGCTTGTGAGTTGAAGCCCGCTCTCAACTCATTTCGTAGTCCATCAATGGTGCGGTTCTGTTGCTCAATCGTGGAGTGAGTAACATTCCTAAAATTTTGGAATGCATCCTCCCATGGTCTGGGTTGAGAGTAATTCTGGTTCTGGTTCTGATTGTATGGTCTGAATGGGGGCTGAGAGGCTTGAGGATTTTGAGGAATTTGTTGCATTGGTGGAGCTGGAGCTGCTGGTCCATTTTGTTGGAATCCTTGAGACCATGAAAAATTGGGGTGGTCTCTCCATCCAGGATTATATGTGTTGGAGTATGGGTTGTAATTCGATGGTTTTCTCATTACTCCTATGGCATTGGCTTGATCTGGATATGAGTCAAGGTCATGTGCCTCTGTTGATTTAGCAGTCGATAACGATGCTATTTGTCGAGCGAGACCTTCAACCATGTCCTTGACTTCTTTGATTTCGGAATTTGATTCGCCAATGTGAACCTCATTTACTCCTTTTACCCTTCTAGTATTTCTGAGTGATCGACTCCGTTGTTGGGAATTATCTGCTTGTCGCTGGAAGAATTCCCAAATCTCTGATGCACTTTTGGACATTAGCTCTCCTCCACTTGTTGCCATTAGTCATTCTTGCACATTCGGCAATAATCCCTCCAAAAAGTATTGGCATTGGTGCCATTTCTCGTACCCATGATGTGGACACTTCAAGAGTAGCCCATTGAATCGCTCCCACGTTTCGAAAAACTGCTCGTCATCTCTCTGGGTAAACTCCGAGATTTCCCTGCGAATAGCATTTGTTTTATGCACTGGGAAATATTTATTTAAAAATTTTGTAACCATTTGTTCCCATGATGCAATACTATTAGCAGGTAATGTATTAAGCCATGAACGAGCTCTATCCTTCAAAGAAAATGGGAATAGTCTAAGTTTTACATCATCATCTGAAAAATTCTCATATTTAAATGTTTGACAAATTGTGTGAAAATCATTCAAATGATTGTATGGGTCCTCATTTTCTAGGCCATAGAACGTGGGGAGACAATTTAGCACACTAGGTTTTAGTTCAAAGCTCCTAGCAGCTACATTTGGGTATCGTATGCATGATGTGCTCAAATTGGCTAAAGGACTAAAGTAATCCTTAAATGGCCTCTCTTGTGGTTCTTGTAAATCCATTTTATTTTTAAAGTTTTTGTGTGTGCGAAGTGTTTTCTCAAGATCAAGGTCTATAGGTTCAAGATTAGGTAATAATGACCTACGACCATGCATGCAAGAAACACAAAAATAAATGGGAACAAAGCAAATAAAATAAAAATAAAGATACGAATAAAACAAATAAAAATAAAGAAGAAGGAGAAATTACGATACTAACCTTATTGCGCTATTACAACCTTACTATAAAAATACACAAAAACAAATACGTGAAATAAATTAACCAAAAATAAATTAATAAGATAAATAAAAATTACAAAGAAGAAAAAAAATAACTTGAAAATTAAATTACAAAATTTAAAGAAGAGAAAAAGAAAAGAAATACTAACCTTTACATGTAGATTCACTTTTTTTTTTAATAATAAAAAAAATACAAGAAAACAATTAAATGGAAATATTCACAAAAATTAATTCTAAGAATTAAAATTACTTACCTCCCCGGCAACGGCGCCAAAAACTTGTTGTGCAAATTTTGTTGAACTCGCAAGCGCACGAATCTGTTGTAGTGTAGATCAATGGTGACGAGTGTCGATCCCACGAGGAGGTGGATTTTAATTATTTATAGAATTAATTCTGTAAATGGGTGGTTGGATTGATGAAAATGATTTTGATTATCCTAAACTTGGAATTGAAATGACGAGAATAAATTCTAAAATTGGAATTTAAATGGCAAGAACAAATTGAAGATAAATCTATTGAAATGACGTACTTGGGTATCTGGATCCGTATCAACATGCATCATGGGCTAAATATTTCATATTAATATCAATTAAATCATGAGAGGGGAATCCACACCTCATGAACCACGCTCTAATAAATATGGTGCTAAGGGCTTATCGTGCCAAATAATAATAATCTTATACTAGGGAGCCGGTGAAACCAGGGCAGTACTAGACAAGATTAGTATTATTTGTCGACGAGAAGTCAAAACATCCACAAAAACTAGAGGGGAAGAGAAAATAAATTTACCAAATCAAGCCCATGACACATGTTGAGACTTCACCTTCAACCCAAGCTTGAAAGAAAATTAGCCACTCATAGTTGAACTAGGGGCAAAATGGGAATTTATTAAAATACGTAGAAAGTACAAGATAGAGAGAGAATTACAGAAAATGAATCCCAAAAATGGATTCAGAGGTGCCTAATTAGGGGGGGGAGGCCCCCTTTTTATAGTTACATCGAGTAAATCATGGCCATCGGATTAAAAACAGTTTGGACGCTCAGGATTTCGCCACGTCATCAGCCACTATTTGCACAGTACAGTCAACAGCCACTATTTGCACAGTACAGTCAACAGCCACTATTTGCACAGTACAGTCAACAGCCACTATTTGCACAGTACAGTCAACAGTACCCGTACATGTGAATAGTATCGTACATGTGAACAGTGTCATTTTTCCTTTTATACTCCTCCTAAGGTTTTCGACCGTCCTGAGTTCAAAAATGATGTCCGTTTTGCCATTTGATCTCTCGTTTATTGTGAAATAACTATGATGCCCCTAAAATACATAAAATACTCAATTAGAATAAAATACACATAATTAAAGTACAATAAACTTAAACACATAAAAGTAAGGGTTGTTAGTAATACTTGATATGTAAAATAACGATTTTCTCCTTTATAAATATGCACTTTCTAACACACAACAACACTCAACAAGACTCATCAAAAGAAACATGCATAGATTCCTCCACAACTAAAGTTCTTTTGTTATACACTCTATAAGCTTTGCTTGAATTTGAATAACCAAGAAAAATACCAACATCGGATTTTGAATCAAATTTACCAAGATTATCTTTTGTGTTCAATAAAAAACATTTGCATCCAAAAACTTTGAAATAGCCAATGTTGGGTTTTCTATTTTTCCAAAGCTCATATGGAGTTTTATTAAGATTAGGTCTAATCAACACCCGATTTAAAACATAACAAGCGGTGTTGACGGCTTCGGCCCAAAAATATTTAGGCAAAGAGTTTTCATTCAACATGGTCCTAGCCATCTCTTGAATAGACCTATTCTTTCTTTCTACTACTCCATTTTGTTGTGGAGTCCTAGGTGATGAAAATTGATGTTCAATACCAAAATCATTACAAAAATTTTCAAATGCATAATTTTCAAATTCTCCACCATGATCACTTCTAATGCAAGTAATAGAATAACCTTTTTCATTTTGAACCTTTTTATGGAAAATTCGAAAAGCATCAATGACATCATCCTTATTAGCTAAGAACAATACCCATGTGTATCTTGAAAAATCATCCACAATTACAAATGCATAATATTTGCCACTTAAACTAGCATACCTTGAAGGTCCAAACAAATCTATATGAAGTAATTGTAGTGGTTTTGATGTAGAGATATGATTCTTGTTTTTGAAAGAAGTCTTGATTTGTTTTCCAAATTGACATGCTTCACAAATTCTATCTTTTTGAAAACTGATTTTTGGAAGACCTTTAACTAAATCATTTTTCACAATTTTTGAAATCAAATCCATGCTTGCATGTCCTAATCTTCTATGCCATAGCCAACTATCATCATGTAATGCGGAAAAGCATTTATCAAGAGTATATGCACATTCTATATCAATGGTATAAACATTACCACATCTATTTCCAACAAACAAGATTTTGCCATCACATGCATTCTCAATAACACAACTTGACTTATCAAAGACAACTTTATAACCTTTGTCACATAATTGACTAATGCTAATCAAATTATGTTTCAAATTTTCAACCAAACACACATTCTCAATTAAAGTTGAAGATACTTTACCAACATTTCCAATTCCAAGGATTTTTCCTTTTGAGTTGTCTCCAAAGGATACGTCTCCACCATTTTCAATTTTGGTGAAGCTTGAGAACCAAGAATAGCTCCCTGTCATGTGTCTTGAACATCCACTGTCCAAGTACCACTTATTCTTCTTCTTCTTCAAGCCCTGCAGAGAAAATCTCAAGTTTTAGGTACCCAAACCTTTTTGGGTCCTTGAGAGTTAGCAATGGTTCCTTTTGGAACCCAAACACATTTCATACCATAATATGCGTTTCTCTTCACTGCACATATATTTTTCATATGACCATCTTGATTACAATAATGACATGTAATTTTATTGCTAATAGATGTATTCTTCACAAAATAGCTCTTGTAGAATTTTTGTTTCAAATTTGGTTTATAACCAATGCCACTTTTGTCAAATACACATTTTTGTGAGTTTAGCAAATTATCCAACATCTTTTGCCCATTTGTAAATTTCAAGACAATCTCATTTAGCTCATTACTCTTTTTCTTGAGCATTTCATTTTCATTTTTCAGCTCATCTATATGTAATTCTAAATGCTCATGTATGATGTTAGGCTTCTCATTTGATAATGCAATTTCATCATGTAAAGTTTTGCTTCCTACTTCTAGGCATACAATCTTTGCATTCAAAGATTCATTTTCATTTTTAAGCTTTGCAATTTCCTTTTTAAGACATGCATTCTTTTTACCAATCTTCATCAACTCATTATGCAAATCTTTAAAGGCATCATACAATTCATCATAGGTAGGATCACTTACCTCATTGAGATCATCATCATCTCCTATTGCCATAAGTGCTAGGTTTGAGACTTCTTGCGATCCTTCCTTATCACTTGAATCTTCCTCGCTATCATCCCAAGTTGCAACCATGACTTTCTTCTTGTGTTTGTTGATAAGTGGACACTCCGATCTAATATGACCGGGCTTCTTGCATTCATAGCATGTGATTGCCTCCTTTTTCTCCCTATAGTTCTTGAAGTTTCTGAAATTTCTTCGCTCTCCGGTTTTCTTGAAGAATTTTCTGAACCTCCTTGCTAGCATGGCTAGCTCTTCATCATCCGGTTCACTCTCCCCATCACTCTCATGTTTTGAAGCTTTGAGAGCAATGTTTTTCTTCTTCTCCTCATGCCCTTTTTCTGCTGCCAAATCTTCCTCATATGAAATAAGAGAACCAATTAAATCATCAAGAGATAAAGTATTTAAATCTTTTGCTTCCTCAATGGCAGTCCTTTTTGGTCTCCATTCCTTAGGTAGTGACCTAATAATTTTCTTGACTTTTTCGCTATTTGAAAAAGTCTTCCCCAGGGCTCCTAGAGTGTTCACTATGTCCGTGAATCTAGTATACATAGAGTACACATTTTCATTTTGTTCCATTTGAAACAATTCATATTGTCTAGTGTACCTACTTATTTTAGATTCTTTCACTTGGTTTGTGCCTTCATAGACAACTTCAAGTTTGTGCCAAATCTCATTAGCACTTTCACAACTAGACACTCTATGAAACTCTTTGTTGTCTAGTGCACAAAACAAAGCATTCATGGCTTTGGAGTTTAGAGAGGCTTTTCTCTTTTCAAGTTCATTCCAATCCCGTGATGGTTTTGGAATATCCTCTCCGACTTCATTTTTAGTCAAAGGCATGAAATGACCATCATTAACGATTTCCCAAATCTCATAATCTAAGGCTTGCAAATAAATTCTCATCCTAGTTTTCCAATAAGGGTAATCATTTCCATCAAAGAAAGGTGGTCTAGTGGTGGATTGTCCTTCCCTAAATGTGGAATCATATTGAGTTGCCATTGATCTTTAGCCCTAGACGATTAAGTCTAAACAAGAGCACCTCGCTCTGATAGCAAATGAAATACTAACTAGGCAACCCAAGAGGGGGGTGAATTGGGTTTTTATAAAATAATAGACTAAAAATAAATTATCATGCAAATTCAAAAACGAGATTAAAGCAATAATAAATAAATTTGATCACAAATTAAAAGGATAGGGAAAGAGAGAATCAAACACAACGATGTTTACGTGGTTCGGCCAACCTCGCCTACGTCCACGCCTCCAAGCTTTCCGGGCTTGAGGTTTTCACTAAGCAAGCCTCCAAGGCTTCAATTGCTTACACTTGACTTCCAAGGTGTCAATAACCTTTACAACAAGAGATTATCCCCAATCTCTTAACCCAAGTGTATCCCAACACTCACAATCCCCCAAAATGAAAGATTACAATTGTTTTTCTCTCACACTATATTTAAGATTACAAATCAAAGCTCAAAGTGTGAATAGATGAAGTGAAACTATGTTTCTAGCTCTTGTGAAGATTTCAAACTCGAGTATAAGCTCAATGGTTGTGTTGTGATCAGTCTTCTTTGAATTTGAATGAGCTTATTTATAAGTAGAGCTGAAAAACTAGCCGTTATGCACTGTCGGGCAGAAAACGGTTCACCGTTTATTGGTTAACGGTTAACCGTTTGCGTTACCGTTGGGCCATTTTTCAAATAAACGGTTTGCCGTTAAAATTACCCTTTCGCCGTTAACGTCCAGAGACCTGCAAAATGAATACCGGTTATCCGTTTCAAGTAAACGGTTAAAGCTTTGCATGAGATGACTCTCTGGATGTTATCGGTTAACCGTTTATTAATAAACGGTTCACCGTTAGTGTCCAGTAACCTGCAAAAAGAACAATGGTTATCCGTTTAAGTAATCGGCTAAGGACTTGTGTGAGATAACTCCCTGGATGTTATCGGTTAACCGTTTGTAGTAAACGGTTCACCGTTAGTTTCTAGTAACCTTACTATTTTCCGTTCTTTACTAACGGTTAGAGCTTAGCAGACTTTTGCTCTCTGGTCTTAATCGGTTAATCGTTTGTAATAAACGGTTCACCGTTAGTTTCCAGTGACCTTGCCATTTTCCGTTCTTCACTAACGGTTAGAGCTTAGCAGACTTTTTGCTCTCTGGTCTTAATCGGCTAACCGTTTGTAATAAACGGTTCACCGTTTATTGCCAGAAATTCATTTTAAACCAGATTTTTGCAAAGAATCTTTTTCCAATTTAAAAGCATCTTTTATAAGCATGAATGGAGCAGTTTTTATGACTTTCATTTGTTAAGAAATAACTCCATTATTTTTATCAAAAATCATTTAAAGTTTGTTATTATCAAAATCAATATTATTAACATATTTATGTTAACACTTCTTTGGTTGCCTTGTCAATATTTCATTTAGTATCAAAGTAAGCTGCTCTTATTTAGACTTAACCGTCTAGAGTTAAAGATCAATGGCAACTCAAAATGATTCCACATTTAGGGAAGGTCAATCAACCATTAGACCTCCATTTTTTTTTTATAGAAATGACTATCCTTAGGGAAAATTAAGATGAGAATTTACTTGCAAGCTTTAGATTACGAAATATGGAAAGTTGTTTATGAGCCATTTTATACCTATTATTAAAAATGGACAAAGGGAAGATATCCAAAACATTCTAATCAATGGAGTGAACAAGAAAAGAAAAAGATGTCTTTAAACTCTAAGGTTATGAATGTCTTGTTTTGTGCTCTTGATAAGAAAGAGTTTCATAGAGTGTCTGGTTGTGAAAGTGCTCAGGAAATTTGGAATAAACTTGAAGTTTTCTATGAGGACACAAACCAAATCAAAGAGTGCAAGATTAGTAAATACACTAGACAATATGAATTATTCCAAATGAAACAAAATAAAAGTGTTCATTCAATGTATACTAGGTTTATGGATATTGTGAACACATTAGGAGCCCTAGGAAAACCTTTTCAAACAGTGAAAATGTTAGGAAGATCATCGGGTCTTTACCAACTTAATGGAGACCTAAAAGAATTGCCATAGAGGAAGCCAAGGATTTAAACACTGTCTCCGTTGATGATTTAGTAGGTTCTCTTATTTTTTTATAAGGAAGATTTGGCAGTGGAAAAATGAATGAGAAAATGAAGAAGAAAAGCATTACACTTAAAGCAATAAAGCATGAGAGTGATAAGGAAAGTGATCCTAATAATGAAGGCATGGCTATGATGGCTAAGAGGTTCAAAAAACTTTTCAAGAAAACTAGTGAGCAAAAAAGATTCAGAAATTACAAGAACCAAAAGGAGAAGAAGGAGCCAATCACTTGTTATGAGTGCAAGAAGCCTGGACACATACAATCATAATGTCCTCTCCTCAACAAGCTCAAGAAGAAGGCAATGGTAGCCATGTGGGATAGCGATGAGGAAACAAGTGACGGTGAAGAGTAATAAAAGATGTCAAATCTAGCTCTCATGGCAATTGAGGATAAATCATTTAACGAACTTGATGAAGTAAGTGATCCTAACTATGATGAATTATATGATACTTTTAAGGAATTGCATGATGATTAGAAGAAAATTGGTAAAAAGATTGCATGTCTTAAAAAGAAAATGGTAAAACTCACAAATGCAAATGCAAAGATTACATGCCTAGAATTAAAAAATAAATCATTGCATGATAGAGTTGCACTATCAAATGAGAAACCTAACAGTTCACATGAACATATAAAATCACATGTAGATGATTTGAAAAAAGAAAATGAGATGCTAAAAAAAATACTGAACTTAGTAATATTATCTTAAAATTCACAAATGGGAAAAAGATGTTGGATAACTTGCTTAGTTAATAAAATTGTGTGTTTGACAAAGGAGGTATTGGTTATAAGCGAAATTTGAAACAAAAGTATTAGAATTACTTTGTGAAGAGTAACTCTATTAACAATCTAATTGTATGCCACTATATAATCAAGATGATCACATGAAGTATAGATGTTCAGTCAAAAGAAATGAATATTATAGAGTAAAATGTGTTTGGGTTCCAAAAGGAACTATTGCTAACACTCAAGGACCCAAAAAGATCGGGTATCTAAGACATCAGATCTCCTTTGTAGGGTTTGAAGAAGAAGAAAAATAAATGGTACTTGGATAGTGGTTGCTCAAGACATATGACAGAAAATATACATGGTTCTCAAGTTTCACTAAAATCGAAAATGGTGGAGATTGTTGTAGCATCTAAGAAACGTTTCTGTGATATCCTGCTTGGTCAGAGTACTTGCATCTGCTTTCATCCATGACAGATGTTCTACTACTTAATTCTCAGTTCATTTTTTTTATCTTTAATTCTCAGTCGGTAAAGTTTCTTAAACTCTAATTGAAAATGTATGCTTGGTTAAAAATTTAAAAAACAACTTGATTAGTATTAGTCAATTATATGATAAAGGTTATAAAGTTGTTTTTGATAAAAATATGTGTCATTGAATATACATGTGATAATAAAATTTTGTTTGTTGGAAATAGATGCGATAATGTTTACACGATTGACATAGAATGTGCATCTACCCATGATAAATGTTTTTCCGCATTGCATGATGATGGTCGATTATGGTATAGAAGACTATGACGTGTAAGAAAGGATTTAATTTCAAAAATTTTCAAAAATAATTTAGTTAAAGGTCTTCCAAAAATTGATTTTCAAAAATATAGAATTTATGAAGCATGCCAATTTGGTAAACAAATCAAAACTTCTTTTTCCACTTCAAAACCACTTTAACCACTTTATATAAACTTATTTGGACCTTTTAGATGTGCCAGCTTGCGTTTGTAATTGTTGATGATTTTTCAAGATACATTTGGGTATTATTCTTAGGCAACAAGGATGACATTCTTGATGTTTTGAAAGTATTTTGTAAAAATATTCAAAATGAAAAAGGATATAGTATTGCATGCATTAAAAGTGATCATTGAGGAGAATTTTAAAACTATGCATTTAAAACCTTTTGCAATAATTTTGGCATTGTGCATTAATTCTCTTCACCAAGAGCATACAACAAAATGGAGTTGTTGAAAGAAACGAAAGGTCTATTCAAAAAATGACTAGGACCATGTTGAATAAGAATGCATTACCAAAATTATTTTGGGTCTAAGCTGTTAAGACAGCTTTTTATGTTTTAAATCGTGTGTTGATTAGACCTCATCTTAATAAAACTCCCTATGAGCTTTGGAAATATAGAAACCCAACATTGGTTATTTCAAAGTTTTTGGATGCAAATGTTTTATTTTGAACAGAAAAGATGATCATGAAAAGTTTGATCCAAAATCTGATGTTGGCATCTTTCTTGGTTATTTAAATACAAGCAAAGCTTATAGAGTGTATAATAAAAGAACTATAGTTGTTGAAGAGTCAACACATGTTACGTTTGATGAATCTAACCCTCTGAAGAGAAAGTTGTTTTTAATGATGATGCAGATGAAGAGTTACAAAAAAAAATCATCAAAAGATAAATAAGAGAATGTACCACATGAAAATCAAGAAGATACACAAGAAGAACAACCAAATATTAAGCAACAGGAAGGTACTTCTCAAACACTCCCCAAAGAGTTGAGGTATGTTTCTTCTCACCCTAAGGATTTAATTTTAGGTGATCCTTCAAAAGGAGTAACTACTAGGTCATCATTTAGAAATATTTGGCAGTATACTGCATTTATATCTCAAATTAAACCAAAATTCTTTTCTGATACAAAAAATGATGAATCTTAGATTATGGCAATGCAAGAGGAGTTAAACCAATAATTCGTTTATAAACTTGAGCATCAATCCATCATTGGCACTAAATGGGCATTTAGGAATAAAATTGATGAATCTGGTGTGGTTGTAAGGATTAAAAATAGATTAGTAGCTTAAGGTTACAATCAAGAAAAATGAATTGATTTTGATGAAACGTTTACAACATTGGCTAGATTGGAGTCTATTAGGATGTTAGTGACATTTGTATGTCATAAAAATTTCATTTTATATCAAATGGATGTCAAGAGTGCACTTTTAAATTGTTATATTATGGAGGAAGTTTATATGAAATAACCTCCTGGTTTTGAAAATGAGAAAATTTCGGATCATATTTATAAGTTAACAAAAGCATTGTATTGTTTAAAACAAGCACCTTTTTGTTATACACCTCTATCTGTCCACTTGTTTTTGGATGATACATTGTAGCAACCTTACGCTTGATCCTATAGTTAGTCAATGCTAAAGCAAATGTCTTGCTGCAAAAATGGGTTCCTTCATCACTAATAATGGCTCTCAGAATGTCAAATCCTAAAAAATATTCTTCTGAAGGAACTTCACCACTGCCTTGGCATGATTTGCTAGCAATGCTACAGCTTCTAGCCACTTAGATACATAATCCACTACAACTAACATATAAATTTGCCAAAAGAGGGTGAAAACGGTCCCACAAAATCTATTCCTCATACATTAAAAAGTTACACTTATAAAATGTTAGTGAATGACATTTCATACTTTTGAGATATGTTCCCTGCCCTTTGACATCTGTCACAACATTTAACAAACTCATAAGCATCTTTAAAAATAGAGGGCCAGTAATAACCTGATTGTAACACTTTTGTTGTTAATATGTATCCTTCAAAATATCGTCTATACGGTGCAGCATGACAGGACTGTAAAATGTTTAAAATTTCTTGTACAAGTAAGGGTCATCCCACTGGTAGCTTCTGAAATCATGGAGAAACTTCTTTTTCTGCCGATGGTTGAAGTCGTGTGGCATTAATCCACTTACTAAGTAATTAGCAAAGTTTGCATACCATGAGAGTCCAGATTGTTGTAGCATCTAAGAAACGTTTCTGTGATATCCTGCTTGGTCAGAGTACTTGCATCTGCTTTCATCCATGACAGATGTTCTACTACTTAATTCTCAGTTCATTTTTTTTATCTTTAATCTCCAAATCAAACTGTGGCAGCAAAATAACCCACCTAATTAACCTTGGCTTGGCATCCTTCTTTGAAATCAAATACTTCATGGATGAATGGTCTGTGTAAACAGTCAACTTGGTGCCAACAAAATAACCTATAAATTTGAAAAATGCAAAAACAAAAGTCAACAACATTTTTTCAGTGGTAATTTAGTCAAGTTGTGCATCAATTGGCCTTGCTGGCATAATAATTAGAGTGAAAGGCATTGCTCCAACTAAGTGGTTACTTGCGTCACACATCAACTCAAAGGCATACTCCAATTGGGTGCTATAACAACTGGTGCTGAAACAAAAGCTTTTTTCAACTCAACAAAGGCCTTTAAACAATTCTCATCAAAATTGAAAGGTCTGTCATGCTCCAGCGACATACATAAGGGTATGGCAATTTTAAAAAAATCCTTAATAAATCTTTTATAGAATCCAACATGTCCTATGAAACTTTTAATGCCCTTGACTAAAGCAAGTGGTGAAAGTTTATCGATCACCTCTATTCTTACCTTATCAAATTCTATTCCCTTTTTAAATACTCTATGGCCTAAGGCTATCCCTTCTTGCACCGTGAAGTGACATTTTTCTCAATTGAACATTAAATTTGTCTCCTCACATTTCTCTAGATTCTGTAAACAATCATCATATGTTTCTCTAAAAATGAAAAAAATCATCTATGAATACCTCAAGTGTTTGCTCGACCATATCTGAAAAAATAGACATCATACACCTTTGGAAGGTTGCTGGAGCATTGCGGTCAAATGACATCCTTCTGAAGGCAAATGTTCCATAAGGATAAGTGAATATTGCCTTCTCCTAATCTTCTAATGCCATACCAATCTAGTTATAGCATGAGTATTCATTTAAGAAATTAAATTACTTTTTTTCCAGTAAGTCTGTCCAGCATCTGATCTATGAAAGGCAACGGGAAGTAATCCTTTCTTATAACATTGTTTAAATTTCTGTAATCCAAGTAAACTCTTTATCTAGTTATTGTTCTTGTGGGAATAAGCTCATTCTTTTCATTTGCTACAACTGTTACTCCACCTTGTTTTGGAATACACTATACTAGGTTTATCTATAAGCTATCTAATATTGGATAAATGATTCCAGCATCAAGCCACTTGATGATCTCTTTCTTCAAAACTTCCTTCATGATGGGATTTAATCTTCTCTATAGCTCCACAGAGTTTTTGTAGCAATCTTCTAGCAAAATCTTGTGCATGCATGTGAAAGGGTTGATTCCTTTGATATCTGTCATAGTCCATTCGATGGCTTTCTTGTATCTCCCCAATTAATTTGAATGCAGCCTAACAATGACTAGTTGTTACGCTAACATTAGATATAGTCTTATGCATTATAATTTCAATTGTCGTACAAGGTAAATCCCTATTTCTAGTTCTTCACTAATTTTAGATCAAGCATGGCCCTATTCAAATTTAGATTAACTCAACTTGGGAAACTCAATTTAAAACTAAGCATTGTCTTAATTTGTTCAACTAAGTCAGACATTGTTTATGCTCTTTCTTAGCGAGTATCCACTAAATGGGTGTTCAACCTAAATAGAGAATTGAAATTAAGAAAATTTAAGACAAAATACTATAGCAAATATAGAAAAACACACATATATCGATCAAATATCCATTTAGATTATTTATCCACCATAGAATTCAGTTCATGATTTGCAATATAACAGTAAATAAAATTGTTTTAGCCATCAAATGCATTCACATAAATAAACAAAAACAAGAAAACAACATAAAGAGTTGAAGTCCGCTTAATCTTGCAATCTATCCTTCTTATTTTGTGTGAATCCTCTGTTGCAGTCCTCAAGTCTTTCTTAATTCTGTTCTTTTTCTATTTTTTATGTTATTTTTCCTTGAGCAACGACTCCATTTTCCTTTTCATCCATTTTTGTAAGCTTCAATTCGTAATCTTTTAGTTATTGCGCGCGAAATCCATTCTATTATTGCTCTAGGATTATTGTTCTTTTACTTAAGTTTGCATATAGGGTACATACTCAGCCGTAGTTACTCAGCAACTAAGTTATTAGAGCAGAATTTTATTTCACAACTAGCACAAGTTGTGATAATTCTGAAAAAAATTTCAAGTTCACTCCCTAAACTTTAGATATACTTAAACTTGTTGCACTTTCTAGTTTTGCTGCAGGATACTCACAAAACTCAACTAAAGTCTAAGTGCTAAGATAGAATTTCAAACTTCTTTTATAAGCTATTTCTACTCGGCAGTCATTCATTCCTACAATTCAATACTTAATTCATCTTCGTTGGGTCTTATAATCTAAATACAAATACTAGATAAACAAAACAACAATTGTGGCAAGAAAGGGCACGCCAAGAAAGAGTGTTGGAACAACCAGAAGAGAAGAGAGAGTAAAGATCTTAAGTCATTAAATATTTAGAGTTGTGTAGCAAGTACCTTAGATGATGGCGAAATTCTCTACAGCAAGGCAACATTGGTCTCAGAAGGTAGAAAACAACATCTGGCGTCTGGATTATAGACTTAAGAGCTACCTGGCATAGGATCTCTCGGAGAGAATGGATCCGCAAATATGAACTTATCTCATGAGGATTTGTATACACGGATGATGACCATACTTGGGAGATCATTGATATTGGTACTATCAAAATAAAAATGTTTGATGGTACACTTCCCATAATTGAGGAGGTGCAACATATCAAAGGCCTAAAGAATAATCTATTGTCTTTAGGACAAATAGATAGTCATGGATAAAAAACCCATGTGGAAAATAGGACCATGAAGATTGTTAGAGGTGCGCCTGAATTTATGAAGGCGGAAAAGATTAGTGCTAATTTGTTCATGCTTAAAGGTAAAACACTATAGAAAATTGATGCGTATATTGCTTCAAATGAAAAGCATTGGCGATATTGTAACATCTCAAACTTGGCCACGTGTCAGACTAAGCTTTTAAGATTCTCTCTAAACAAAAGTCGCTTTCAGGACTTAAATCGGTTAATTTACTACTTTGCAAGCATTGTGCTACAAGTAAATAGCATAGATTAAAATTTAATAGATGTGATGTTAGAAGTAAAAACATTCTAGACTTGACTTATTCTAATGTTTGGGAATCACCAGACATATCCATGGGAGGTGTAAAGTACTTAGTGACTTTTATTAGTGATTATTCTAGGAGATGTTGGGTTTATCCAATTAAGAAAAAGTCAAATGCATTTTCAGTGTTCAAGGAACACAAAGTGCAGGTTGAACTTGAATTTAGGAAAAGGATCAAGTGTTTGAGGATAAATAATGGTGGAGAATACACAAATGGCGAGTTTCTTACATATTGTAAAAAAAAAAGTATCAAGAGATAGTTCTCAGTGGCATAAACTCTTCAATAGAATGAAATGGCAGAACAGATGAACAAGATTTTAACAGAAAGAATAAGAGCTATGTTAAAGACTACTGGTCTACCTAACTCATTCTGGGCAGAAGTAACCAAAATTGCATGTTATATAGTAAATTGGTCACCATTTACAACAATTATGTTGAAGACTTTGATGGAGATGTGGATTGGAAATCCAGCTGATCAATCCCACTTACACGCATTTGGATGTCTTGTATACATGATGTACAATGCCCAAGAAAGAACAAAGTTGGATCCAGATTTTAGGAGATCTATCTTTTTAGTGTATGCTAGTGAAGTGAAGGGGTATCGTCTATGAGATCTTATTGCCCACAAGATAGTTATCAGTAGAGATAGTATCTTTGTAGAAGATCAAGTACAAAAGACAGATGGGGATGATTGCACTGTAAAGGAAAAGTAAAAAATTGTACCAGGATATGTTGAAAATAATCTGAAAAATAAAGATTCAGATTCTTCTGATGCAGCACCAGAGCACAAGGAACAAGTACCAGTCGAGTCCGAGGCTTCAAAAATTTATCAACCAACTTGTGAGAGACGACCACCAGCATGGCACTCAGATTATATTACAGAGATCAATGTTGCATACTGTTGTGCAAATTTTATTGAACTCGCAAGCGCACGAATCTGTTGTAGTGTAGATCAATGGTGACGAGTGTCGATCCCACGAGGAGGTGGAATTTAATTATATATAAAATTAATTTAGTGAATAGGTGATTGGATTTAAGTTGGAAAATGATTTAGACTATGCTAAAACTTAAATTAAAATAACAAGAATGAATTCTGGAATTGGAATTAAAAGGGCAAGAATAAATTGAAGTGAATTCTATTGAAATGACGTACTTGGGTATCTGGATCCGTATCAACATGCATCATGGGCTAAATATTCCTTATTAATACCAATTAAATCATGAGAGGGGAATCCACACCTCATGAACCACGCTCTAATAAATATGGTGCTAAGGGCTTATCGTGCCAAATAATAATAATCTTATACTAGGGAGCCGGTGAAACCAAGGCGGTACTAGACAAGATTAGTATTATTTGTCGACGAGAAGTCAAAACATCCACAAAAACTAGAGGGGAAGAGAAATTAAATTTACCAAATCAAGCCCATGACACATGTTGAGACTTCACCTTCAACCCAAGCTTGAAAGAAAATTAGCCACTCATAGTTGAACTAGGGGCAAAATAGGAATTTATTAAAATACGTAGAAAATACAAGATAGAGAGAGAATTACAGAAAATGAATCCCAAAAATGGATTCAGAGGTGCCTAATTAGGGGGGGGAGGCCCCCTTTTTATAGTTACATCGAGTAAATCATGGCCATCGGATTAAAAATAGTTTGGACGCTCAGGATTTCGCCACGTCATCAGCCACTATTTGCACAGTACAGTCAACAGCCACTATTTGCACAGTACAGTCAACAGCCACTATTTGTACAGTACAGTCAACAGCCACTATTTGCACAGTACAGTCAACAGCCACTATTTGCACAGTAACGCCAACAGTACCCGTACATGTGAATAGTATCGTACATGTGAACAGTGTCATTTTTCCTTTTATACTCCTCCTAAGGTTTTCGACCGTCCTGAGTTCAAAAATGATGTCCGTTTTGCCATTTGATCTCTCGTTTATTGTGAAATGACTATAATGCCCCTAAAATACATAAAATACTCAATTAGAATAAAATACACATAATTAAAGTACAATAAACTTAAACACATAAAAGTAAGGGTTGTTAGTATACTTGATATGTAAAATAACGATTTTCTCCTTTATAAATATGCACTTTCTAACACACAACACACCCCCCAACCAGCTTATTGCTAGTCCCTAGCAAATAAAGCGAAAACAAAATTCAAAAATGTTTTTTTTTTTTAACACTCTTGCTTATTCAATCAGATTAATGATAACAATCAAATAAGAGTATAAGCATTATCTCAAGTCTAAAGAAACATCACACCCACATCAACCATCCACATGAATTAGCCCAGTAGACTTTGTGGTAGTTACCTTCGAGAATGACATGTCAAACCCCAAAATCTCACTGGAAGTAGTGACACTCTCATAAAGAAATTAAACCCAAAAAACAGTCACTCCAATGAATGGTAATTGAGAGAAAATAATAAAGAAATGATCTCACATGCTCTCACCAAAAAGAAATATGCCCTTAGCTTAAAAATAATACGATCTCAAGTCAAATAAAATTGCTAGTCAACCCAATTTATTTATTTATATTTTTTTTTATGCATCACTACATCCTTTTAGCCCATATAACTAGCTTCTACTTCAGACTATAGTTCCCTAAAATCAAGAAGGACTTTTATTAGGACGTAACGTAGGCTAGGGACATGGCTAACAAAGATGGGAAATAGGAAAAACAAAGTGTATGTTTGAGAAAAATGTAGAGGAAATTTTTTTTTTTTTTTTTTTTTTTGGAATTTGCAAGGTGGATTTCACCTATTATTGTTGTTTTTTTTTTTTTAACAACATTTTGTTTAAGCAACAATTTCTTTCTTTTTTTTTTTTTTTTTTTTGAACTAGGCATAATTTCACTATACAAAATATTTATTTACATTTTTCTCAAACATAAATAGGTGATGGATCTTGTAAAATATTGGGTAATACTCCAAATCGGAGTGGGTTAAGATGATAAGTTGACAAAGAAAAGTTTTTTTTTTTTTTTTTTTTAAAGGCTCAAAAGGGTTAACTATGGATATTCATAAAAGGGATGGCTAGAAAGGCTCAAACGGATAAAAGACGGCCTTTCCATCATCTTTTAGGACTCTAAATAATCTTCTATATCTACTAATTAATTGGGCTTCCAAATGTAGTAACACACACATTTTTTTTTTTTTTTTTTTTTTTTTTAGGGTTAACTCAAAAGAAATCTAGAGATCGTGTACAATAATAAACTGCTAAGCTGTATAAAGAATGGGCAAAAGGGGTACTCTCCAAGAAAAATGATAGGCTCAAAAACTCACTTGGTATTTATTATGACATGTTCATTCCTTCAAGCAACTCATATTTGTCTCCGATATCAACATGTAGAGTAGCAAACATAGTGTAACATCACTTCATACTAAAGATAATACAAATACTAAAATTTGAAATCATCATGTCATCCAATCTTAAAACAAATCACAAAATTTTTTTTTTTTTTATTTATTTTTTTAAACAACAGTCTACCCCCCAACCTATTCTAAACGTGAAAGGAAAATATGCATGCAGAAATGTAAAAATGATGCAGAAAAACTAATTAGAAAATGATAGAAAACGATTTTTTTTTTTTAACTTAAGAAGATGCGTTTCTAGAGGCACTACACTCTATATTCAGCCATCTTTGACTCAAAAATTTTTGTTTGAAAATGTATATTTATAAGGGAGAAATTAAAAAGGAAAAAGAAAAATAAACATCAAAACATAATAAAGAAAAAGATTTATTATTATTTTTTTTATTATTTTTTTTTATTTTTTTATATATATTTTTTATTTTTTTTTTCTTTTTTATTTTTATTTTTTATCAATGAAGATGCGTTTCTAGAGTCACTACACTCCATATTCAGCCATCTTCAACACAAAAAGTTAGCAACAGTTAGTTTCTACAACAAAAAATTAGTAAAAACTTAACCAATATTCCACAATTGTCGACTATTCCCTCCCCCCAACCAGAACGAAACATTGTCCTCAATGTTTTAAAGGAAAGAGTAGAGTTTAGAAGACATCACCTGGGTGGTGCAACACAGAAGAAAATATTTACAGGCGGAGAGTTAAATCTAATTTATACTTCTTACTGCGGCTACTGTTACCGTCATCATTTGAACGCTCCAACAGAAAGCTCCAGGGGTCTGGCTCCGGTTTATAAGCTTGTAACATATCAAGTAGCTCATTAGCAGTGTGAGCACAAATAAAAAGTTTTTTCGCACTGGAAGGAATAAAGTAGCTTTTTATTGCATGGTTAAGAAATGCGATAAAGCCATCATAAAAATTATTGACATTTAACAAACCGATGGGTTTCTGGTGAAGGTGCAGATGGGCCCAAGATGCTAGTGTGATAAGTGCCTCTAGTGTTGCAAGATCTCCTGGAAGAAAAATAAAAGCATCAGCATGATTAAGCATTTCAGTTATTCGTTCTTGCATACCTGAGACGACTAACTCTTCTCCAGTCGTTGAGTTAGACACACTGCCCAAAGGTTTTAGGACTCTAGGGATGATGCCTAACACTTGGCTTCCTCTGATAAAAGCAGCTTCTGAGACCAATTTTGATAACCCTCGGTTACCTCCTCCATACACCAAGTGTAATTTTCGCTCTGCTATGTTTCGACCAAGATCTATGGCTGCATCAACGAACTCTTTATGTTTGCCATAGGTAAATCCAGAAAGCACACAAATGTTCTTGAATTGCCTATCGGAAGTAGCTGCCATTGGAATATTTCTCAAAAACAATTGGTGAGTGCTTATCAAAAAGTCATATTTAAGAATCTTGGTGACAATGGATCACAACTGTGTATGAGGTGGCATGTCAGTGTCAAATAATGCGTAAAGCACATGGCTCGATAGTCAAAAAGCAAACAGTAAAAACAAACAGTAATAAAATTATTAAAGACAATAATGCAAATGATAAAACAACAGTGAAATGAAATAAAATAACAGTAAAGTAAAAGGATGTTTACAGGTAGTTGCGACTGTGGCTCACATCTTCCTCTGGTTTTACGTCCAGAAACGGCTTGAACGCCCTCTATGGGTCGAGGATAGGCTTCCCATCTAATTTTCTTATAAACTGGCAAACAGGGTCTTTTATAGTCAAATTCCCGAGACTATATCGTGCATGCTCTTTCTGGAATAATGGCCATAACTGGAGAATCGCTCCTTGCACATATCCACTGGGATGCGTTTCAAGAGACAAAAGGATATCATCCAATGACTCTTTATTCAAGCCATCCCTAATGAATTGAATCTTATCTTCCCTGTTATCAGACACCATTCCTAAAGAACATCGGTTTTTATTGCAACTCATTCTGGCACACTTATGACAAGCAACAGAAATTCTTCGAGCTCGTCGTTTTCTTGCGTAATTTCCTTTACCACAACCAGGCATGTATGCAATAAATTTTTGAGGTAACTCACCCGCCAATCGTACTTTCGCCTCGATTAACCAACGGATGTCAGCAGGTATGTTATTCCTCATGAGCAATCGCATGCGTTCAGACCGAGCTTTATAGATCGTAAGAAGAGCATTCTGAGGGAGTGAAAGGAATCGCTTGTGAAGCTTTGCTAGAATCTCGGTTCTGTCCATACCTTCGCCTCAGAATATCAGTTATTATGGGAAACTGAAGTAACCGACTTAATTGTCACGGAGTACCGTTATCCGCCACTTCACCGGGGTAACAAACTAAAGCACAAAAACAGAAAAACAAATTAAAACACACAAAGAAAATCAAAATCGTCCTCTTATTGAATTTACCTCAAGCTCCAACTGGATGTCGAAAACACTTTTCTCAATATCTCTGAGTTGGCGTTCTAAACCTTCAACATAGGCTACTAACTCTGGTGGTTGTAGAGCCCAAATGCGATTTGTTTTACAAAATTGAATCTGCCTTTTGAGATGATTTTTGACACGTTGAAGTGGTTTAAGAATGTTCAGGAGGAACGGTCTAAGTAAGAGACTCATGATTAACAATGATAAGAGAAAACTTAATGATAAAACAAACACACTTATGCAAAAATAAATTCAATTAGCAAAAGAATAATAAAAAGAAAAGAAAGAAAAATCAAACCACCGAAAAGAAAAAAATCAATTCAAATCTGGTGGGTCACTCAAATTTATTTCGGTGTCTTCTCCATGTGGTTGGTACTCAAGATATGGCTTTAATCTTTGACCATTAACTTTAAACGTGACACCGTTCTTTGGGTCCTTAATTTCAATTGCCCCATGTGGAAAAACAGTATGAACAATAAATGGACCAGACCATCGAGAGCGTAACTTACCTGGGAATAGGTGCAAGCGAGAGTTGAATAAAAGCACTTTCTGACCTGAAGTGAAAGATTTTCTCATAATATGCTTGTCATGGAAGACTTTCATTCGTTGCTTGTAAATCTTGGCATTTTCGTATGCATCATTACGAATTTCTTCAAGCTCTGCCAGTTGTAATCTTCTTTCTGAGCTGGCTTGCTGCATGTCAAAATTGAATTTCTTGATGGCCCAATATGCACGATGCTCGAGTTCCACAGGTAGGTGGCAAGCTTTTCCATACACTAGCCTGTAGGGTGACATCCCAATCGGGGTCTTGAAAGCCGTTCGATATGCCCATAATGCATCATCAAGTCTTAATGACCAATCTTTTCTGTCCGGCCTCACCGTCTTTTCTAATATGTGCTTGATTTCTCGATTGGAGATCTCCACTTGGCCACTGGTTTGCGGATGATATGGGGTCGCCACTTTATGAGTGATTGCATATTTCGTCAAAAGAGCTTTGAATGCTTTGTTACAAAAGTGGGCACCACCATCACTGATTATCGCTCGAGGGAATCCAAAGCGCGAAACAATGTTGCTTTTCAAAAACCCTATCACCACCTTGTGATCATTGGTTCTGCATGGAATTGCTTCTACCCATTTCGATACATAGTCAACAGCTACCAATATAAATTGATGGCCAAAAGAAGGGGGAAAGGGTCCCATGAAGTCGATACCCCATACGTCAAAAATCTCAACCACTAAAATTGGATTTAGTGGCATCATGTTCCTTCGTGTAATGCTCCCCATTCGTTGACACCTATCACATGAAGAACAGAAAGTGTAAGCATCTCGAAATATAGTTGGCCAATAGAAACCACATTGTAAAACTTTAGTAGCTGTTTTCTTAGCACTGAAATGGCCTCCACAAGCTTGTTCATGGCAGAATGAAAGGATATTCTGAATTTCATTTTCTGGGACACATCGTCTGACAATTTGGTCTGCACAATACTTGAACAAATACGGGTCATCCCAAAAGAAATTCTTTATTTCTGCAAAGAATTTGGCCTTGTCTTGCTTGGTCCAATGCTCTGGAAGTTTACCTGTAACAAGATAATTAACTATATCAGCATACCAAGGTAATACTTCCACATTCATTAATTGTTCATCTGGAAAGGACTCATTCAATGTTAAAGGCTCTGTAGTTGTGTCAAAATGAAGACGAGAGAGATGGTCTGCCACAACATTTTCTGTGCCTTTCTTATCTTTGAATTCCAAGTCAAATTCCTGCAAAAGTAACACCCAACGAATTAGTCTAGCTTTTGCATCTTTCTTTGTAAAAAGGTATTTAAGAGCAGCATGATCAGTGAACACAATTATTTTACAACCAATGAGATAGGATCGAAATTTTTCCAATGCAAACACTACTGCTAGCATTTCTTTTTCAGTAGTTGAATAGTTCAACTGTGCATCATTCAATGTCATACTAGCATAGTAAATAACATGGGGAATCCGATCAACTCTTTGTCCTAATACTGCTCCTACTGCATAATCAGATGCATCACACATTAGCTCAAATGGAAGGCTCCAGTTTGGGGGCTGAATGATGGGTGATGACGTCAACAATTGCTTTAATTTTTCAAAAGCCACAAGACATGAATCATTAAAGATAAAAGGTGCATCCTTAGCAAGTAAATTGCATAAGGGTCTAGAAACTTTGCTAAAATCTTTAATGAAACGTCTATAAAAACCAGCATGCCCAAGGAAAGATCTTACTTCTCTGACTGTTTTGGGTGGAGGAAGATTAGAAATGAGATCCACCTTGGCTTTGTCAACCTCAATACCTTTGCTCGAAATGATGTGACCGAGAACAATACCTTGTGTTACCATAAAATGACACTTCTCCCAATTTAAGACCAAGTTCTTTTCGATACATCTCTGCAGAACTAGTGTTAGATGGCGTAAACATTGATCAAATGAGTCTCCAAAGACAGAAAAATCATCCATAAAGACCTCAAGGAATCGTTCAACCATATCAGAAAAAATGCTCAACATGCATCTTTGAAATGTAGCAGGTGCATTACATAATCCAAATGGCATCCTCCTATATGCAAAAGTGCCAAAAGGGCAAGTGAAAGTGGTTTTCTCTTGATCTTTTGGTGCAATGGGAATCTGATTATATCCTGAGTAGCCATCTAGAAAGCAATAAAATTCATGGCCTGCTAATCTATCAAGCATTTGATCGATAAATGGTAAAGGAAAATGATCTTTACGTGTGACAGAATTCAACTTCCTATAATCAATGCATACACGCCATCCTGTAGTTACTCTAGTTGGTATCAATTCATTATCAGCATTTGCAACTACAGTGACTCCTGACTTTTTGGGGACAACTTGTACAGGACTGACCCATGAACTATCAGAAATGGGGTAAATGATACCTGCATCTAATAGCTTAAGGACTTCTGTTCTAACAACTTCTTTCATATTAGGATTTAACCGACGTTGCATTTCCCTAGTAGATTTAGCATTTTCATCAAGGTGAATATAATGCATGCAGTCTACTGGATTTATACCTTTTATGTCTGCTAGGGTCCATCCTAATGCTCCTTTGTGCTCTTTTAAAACATCCAACAACTTACCTTTTTGTTTGTCATTGAGGGATGATGAGATGATTACCGGTAGAGTACTTTCTTCCCCCAAAAATGCATATTCCAAAGTGTTGGGCAATGGTTTGAGCTCAAGTTTTGGTGGTGATTCTGATGATGGGATGAGTTTCTTCTCTGATGGTGCTAGTTGTTCAACTCTTGGCTTCCATTTATTAATGTCCATAGATGGTGCTGAGTCAAGTAGGGCGTTGACCTCATCGACCGATCTGTCAATATCAAAATCCAAACCAAAGTGAGTTAAACATGTTTGCAAAGGATCATCACTAAGGTTTGAAACAAATGTATCATCAACTAGTGCTTCAATGAAATCCACATCAACAATTCCATCATCTGTGTTGTGAGGTTGTTTGGTAATGTTGAAGATGTTCAGCTCCATAGTCATGTTGCCAAAGGACAACTGCATATTTCCAGTTCTGCATTGAATGTGAGCATCCGCAGTTGCCAAGAAAGGTCGGCCTAAAATAATGGGGATGTGCTTCCTTGAATCCTGTATTGGTTGAGTGTCAATTATAATGAAGTCAACAGGAAAATAAAACTTGTCTACCTGGATAAGCACGTCCTCCACAATACCACGAGGTATTTTCGTGGACCGATCTGCAAGCTGTAACACCACTGGAGTTGGGTGTAATTCTCCCAGTCCAAGTTTCACGAAAACTGAGTAAGGCAATAAATTTACACTAGCTCCTAAATCCAACAAAGCATTCTCAATTGTGTGGTTCCCTATGCTACATGAGATAGTGGGGGAGCCTGGATCTTTGCATTTTAAAGGAATTTTATGTTGGAGTATAGAACTAACGTTTTCTGTTAAAAATGCCTTCTTTTGAACATGCATATTTCTCTTTTTAGTACACAGGTCTTTAAGAAACTTGGCATAAGATGGAACTTGTTTAATAGCATCAAGCAATGGGATGTTAACACTTACCTGTTTGAAGATTTCGAGAATCTCACCTGTGGATTTTCCCTTCTTTCCTTTAGCTAACCTCTGAGGAAATGGAGCTTTGGGAACATACTCTCGTGGGTTGGTTTCTTCTTTCTCCTCCGGTGATGATTCCTCAACATTCACAGGTACAATTTGATTTTCTTTTGGCATCTCCACTTTATTGTCGACTTCTTTTCCTTTTCGCAAGGTCATGACAGCTTTGATCTCTCCATGCTGCTGTGGTGAACTGGTACTTGCTTCATGCACTCCTTTAGGGTTAGGCACTGGTTGACTTGGAAATTTACCTTTCTCAACAGTCATTGCCAAGGTCTGAACTGAAGAAGCAAGTTGTCCCACCATTTTTTCAAGGCTTGCAACTGATTGGGCTTGTGAGTTGAAGCTCGCTCTCAACTCATTTCGTAGTCCATCAATGGTGCGGTTCTGTTGCTCAATTGTGGAGTGAGTAACATTCCTGAAATTCTGGAATGCATCCTCCCATGGTCTGGGTTGAGAGTAATTCTGGTTCTGGTTGAATGGTCTGAATGGTGGCTGAGAGGCTTGAGGATTTTGAGCGATTGGTTGCATTGGTGGAGCTGGAGCTGCTGGTCCATTATGTTGGAATCCTTGAGACCATGAAAAATTGGGGTGGTCTCTCCATCCAGGGTTATATGTGTTGGAGTATGGGTTGTAATTCGATGGTTTTCTCATTACACCTATGGCATTGGCTTGATCTGGATATGAGTCAAGGTCATGTGGCTCTGTTGATTTAGCAGTCGATAACGATGCTATTTGTCGAGAGAGACCTTCAATTATCGCTTTGACTTCTTTGATTTCTGAATTTGATTCGCCAATGTGAACCTCATTTACTCCCTTTACCCTTCTAGTATTTCTGAGTGATCGACTCCGTTGTTGGGAATTATCTGCTTGTCGCTGGAAGAATTCCCAAATCTCTGATGCACTTTTGGACATTAGCTCTCCTCCACTTGTTGCCATTAGCCATTCTTGCACATTCGGTAATAATCCCTCCAAAAAGTATTGGCATTGATGCCATTTCTCGTACCCATGATGTGGACACTTCAAGAGTAGCCCATTGAATCGCTCCCATGTTTCGAAAAATTGCTCATCATATCTCTGGGTAAACTCCGAGATTTCCCTGCGAATAGCATTGGTTTTATGCACTGGGAAATATTTATTTAAAAATTTTGTAACCATTTGTTCCCATGATGAAATGCTATTAGCAGGTAATGTATTTAACCATGAACGAGCTCTATCTTTTAAAGAAAATGGGAATAATCTAAGTTTTACATCATTGTCTGAAAAATTTTCATATTTAAATGTTTGACAAATAGCATGAAAATCATTCAAATGATTATATGGGTCCTCATTTTCTAAGCCATAGAATGTGGGGAGACAATTTAGCACACTAGGTTTTAGTTCAAAGCTCCTAGCAGCTACATTTGGGTATCGTATGCATGATGTGCTCAAATTGGCTAAAGGACTGAAGTAGTCCTTAAATGGCCTCTCCTGTGGTTCTTGTAAATCCATTTTGTTTTTAACGTTTTTGTGTGTGCGAAGTGTTTTCTCTAATTCAAGGTCTATATGTTCAAGATCAGGTAATAATGACCTACGACCATGCATGCAAGAAACACAAAAATAAATGGGAACAAAGCAAATAAAATAAAAATAAAGATAGGAATAAAACAAATAAAAATAAAGAAGGAGAAATTACAATACTAACCTTATTGCGCTATTACAACCTTACTATAAAAATAAACACAAAAAAAATACGTGAAATAAATTAATTAAAAATAAACTAATAAGATAAATAAAAATTACAAAGAAGAAAAAAAAATAACTTGAAAATTAAATTACAAAATTTAAAGAAGAGAGAAAGAAAAGAAATACTAACCTCTAAATGTAGATTCACTTTTTTTTTAATAAAAATAAAATAAAACAATTAAATAGAAATATTCACAAAAATTAATTTCTATGAATTAAAAGTACTTACCTCCCCGGCAACGGCGCCAAAAACTTGTTGTGCAAATTTCATTGAACTCGCAAGCGCACGAATCTGTTGTAGTGTAGATCAATGGTGACGAGTGTCGATCCCACGAGGAGGTGGATTTTAATTATTTATAGAATTAATTCTGTAAATGGGTGGTTGGATTGATGAAAATGATTTTGATTATCCTAAACTTGGAATTGAAATGACGAGAATAAAGCCATCAGTAATAAATGAGTTTACAAGATCAAATGTATGGCAATGACTAAGTAGAACGGTATCGTGTAAGATTGGTGATAAAAGGATATGCTCAGAAAAAAAGATATTGACTTCAATGAAATATTCTCTCCTGTGATTTGACTCATGACAGTTAGAGTGGTCTTGGCGACGTATGCTACATTGGACCTACATTTAGAGCAGTTAGATGTGAAAAATGTATTATTTTATGGAGAACTTGAAGAAGAGATTTATATACTCCAACCAGAAGTTTTCACTTAAACAAGCAAAGAGAACTTAGTTTGCAGGCTGAACAAATCTCTATACGATCTTAAACAGGCACCGAGGTGTTGGTATAAGAGATTTGATTCTTTTGTCATGAGCCATGGATACAACAAACTTACTTCAGACAATTGAGCATATTACAAGAGATTTAAGGATAATGATTTCATCATTTTACTGTTGTATGTGGATAACATGCTAGTAGCAGGTCACAACAAAGATCGAGTCTAAGAATTAAAATCACAATTGGATAGGAAGTTTGAAATGAAGGATTTAGGACCAACAAATAAGATTCTAAGGATGCAAATTTACCGAGACGGAAATAACATTTAGATTTAGTTTTCTCAGAAAAATTACTTGAAGAAAATCTTGCGGTTCTTTAACATGCAAGATTGTAAGCAAATTTTTACCCCGCTTTTTGTTAATTTTAAATTATCCTCAAGTATATAGCCTATTAATGAAGCAAAGAGGAAGGAGATGTCTCGAATACTGTATGAATCAGTAGTGGGATTTGAACAAGACCAAACATTGCACAAGCAATTGGAGCAGTCAGTCAATACATGGCGAATCCTAGTAGAGAGCACTGAAAAACTGTGAAGAGAATTCTAAGGTACATCAGAGGAGCTGTAAGGTGGATTTTAAAATTGCAGACCATTCTGGCTTTATCTACAACAGAAGCATAATACATGGCAGCTGCACAAGCTTACAACTATGGCTTTATCTACAATAGAAGCAGAATAAATGGCAACTACACAAGCTTACAGGGAAGCTATTTGGATGCAAAGGTTATTGGAGGCGTTTAGGTACAAACAAGAGAAAATTCCAGCGTTTTGTGACAGTTAAAGTGCCTTGCACATTGCAAGGAGTCCAGTTTTTTATTCCAAGACGAAGCACATACGAGTTCAGTAGCATTTTATTCCAGAAGTAGTAAGAGATGGAAGTGTGGATTTGCATAAAATCTATACTAAGGAGAACCTAGTAGATGTTTTGACAAAGTCAATAAATGCTGACAAGTTTGTATAAAGTAGATGCTCTTGTGGCCTAGCAGAGACGTAAGCAACATGACAATAGTAAAGCGGAATGGATAGTGTGGAGATTGATAGGTTCTCAATCAAGTCTCTAAGTGGGAGAAATGTTGAAAAATGGGGCACCACTCTTTTAGAATAGCACTGCACCTAACGTCTCAGGCGGCCCGCCATTTTTTGTGGTGCCACAATGCTTGAAGAAGAAAAAATAAGGGATCTACAACATTTGAACAAAATAATAATTATATTATTTTAATTAAAATGGAGAGGAAATGAAGCCTATAAATAGAAGGCTTCATTTCCCCCCTAAAGCATTCAATTCTCCTCCTCTTCTTCAATTATACAGTGAGAGCTGAATGAGTAGTGAGTGATAGATTGGGTATATTAGGTTTTTAAATAGTAAGCTAAATATATTACAATACTTGTAGTCCTCACTTTACTATTAAAATTTTATCCTTCTGTTTTCGCCCGTAGATGTAGGCTAAAAGCCTAATAATGTAAGTTCTAGTATCCTCTATGTTTATTCTTCATTTTCTTCCAATTTCATTTTAGTTATGGCCCTGCTTCACCCATCGATTTCCCAACATCAACAACTATTTGGAGCTTTGATCAAGAATCAAGGTTTTGAGACACAAATATGAAGTCACTAGATGGATATGTTGTCTTCCTCACATTTTTCTTCTCTTCGGTTTTCTTAATTTTTGTTCCAAAGGGAGTAATTGAACTAAGTAAGTGATTAACCACCCATTTACTATTCTTTATCCATATTGCTATTGAGAGTAAATAATGATGAGTTAAAAGTTGTTTTGGGTATTTCCCAACACCCACCCCTCAAAGTAATTGCTGGCTTAGTTGTGGCATATTGACTTAATCTAAATATGTTACAAGTTTGGGTTACATAGAACCTTTGCGATTTAGAGAATAGGATTTTATCAGTTGAGAGAATACTTCAGTATATGTGCATTCCCAGTGAGCCCCCATTTGTGACAGAAGCTAGTCGGCCTGATTTTTCCTTGCCAACACATGGAGAAGTTGACATTCGTGATCTGCAGGTATATTGCTTGTTATATATGATTACAGCTCTTATCTTTTCTGGTGTTTTCATAGTTAATAACTATGATTGTAGTGTAGGTTCTTTATGTCCTAAACTTGCCACTTGTTTTGCAAGCTCTCACGTATACTTTCCTAAGAGGGATGAAAACAGGCACTGTAGGGAGAATCGACAATGGTAGATCAATTGCCAAGTACTCTGTTAGATTATTGAACCTATAACTGGTCTGATTGTGATATATAACATTGATATATCATTAATTGGATTAGCTGATTTGCAATCAAGAGTAAGAATCGTTCATCAAGATCGAACCATGTTTGAAGGGACAATACATAACAATCTACACCCTCTTGAAGAATATATTGATGAGAATATTTGAGAGTTATTTTAAATTAATTTGATTTTAGAAAGAAGCTGTGATAACCATGTTTATTCTTAAATCTAGCACACTGTGGTTTTAGACTGATCATTAAAGATTAAAATGTAAACACTAATAGAGTAACATGAATTTAAACTCTTTCAAGCTTTGGATAAGTGCCAACTTAGGAATGAAGCTAAAAAGAAAGAAAGAAAACTATATTCGAGAGGTTTGTCTTTTCTTCTCCTAAGTAAAATTTTCATACTTGATTATGGTAGAAGTTTAGGTGTGTATGTTCAAATCGATGATGCAATTACTGAGAATGGAAAGAATTAGAGTTTAGGCCATAGCCAGGTAACATGTCCTTGGTGTCTGCTAATAAAGAAAAGTAAGGTCTTGGTGCTTGATAAAGCTACAATAACCCGTCAACACTACTATAGATAATCTTATTTAGCAAACTCTTCGATAAAACTTTTTTGATTGCACAATCATAAACATTGCGCATCAGCTAACTTCTATTATTGATAGTTGCTTGAGGGATAAAAGGGAGCACAACTAGGTGATGCCTCGCACGAATCATGCTCCCATGAGCTGAGGGGCAAATGGATTCACTCAAGGATAAATTTCCTTTTCTTCATGTGCAGATGATCAAGCATGTGTGGTTGGTTGGTTAATGCGAAAAGAAACCTGTCAAAAGTCAATCATAAGACTTGGTCAAAAGTCAACCTGCGATTTTTCTCCCAGATATCCAAGCACGGAGCCAATCCGCTAACGATCACGTAACTCACCCATTAACGGTCGTGCATCAAATATGGGGCAATGGTTTTGGCTACCTATAAAAGCCTCAACCAGTTAAGTAATAGGGGGTTGAACTCTCTCTCTATTTCCATAACTTCTCCCTGCTATCTTTCTTACTTAGATTTAGTTAGAAAGCTTTTTCACTTAAAACAATTATAAAAAAATCCACGAGAGTTGTGGCATATGTTTTTCCAAAAAGGTCTGATTACTAAATTAAGCGTCGGAGGATTCATGCTAGAAAAACATCCACCATCTCCCTAATTGTTTTTGTTGATGTAGACGAGTTTCATAGGAAATGCTCGTGGTCGCTAGTTTCTGCTCAAGGAAAGGAAGTGCGAGCAAGTGTTGTCTCCCATCCAAACTAAGTGGTGTTAAAAATAGTACGTTCATTGAGGGGTAAAAATGTTATTTTGTGCTTATATCATAATTTACATTTGTAAGTATGTAACATATTGTGAATTTCTAATTATAATTCTAAATATTTGATTTTGTATATTTTTGTGTGTTTATTAGGTAAAATAATAATTTCACACAATTCGAGACTCCAAATAAACGAACGGATGTCAAATTTTGGCTCTAGATGTCCAAGAAGTTAGGTCATTGTCAAGAAGAATCTGAGATTTTCGTTGTAAAATTATAAATTTTTCCCACATTAAGTGTGGTAATTGTAAAATTATAAGTTTCTACCATGTTAAGTGTGGTAATTTTAGTGGAATGAGTTGGGTGTGTTTGAGTGGATTAAGTCTGCTTTATGTTTTTGTTAACGGCACAAATGTATGGCTGTGATGTAATTGGCTTAATTTATGTGTGTGATGTGGGTTAATCATAAATTGGTATAAATATAAATGGGAGAACATACCTCTCTACACATTTTCTTCACTTCTTTCCCCTCAAATTCTTTTTCCCACCTTTCTTTGTAATTATTTTCAATAAATAAAATTGGTTTTATTTTCAATTTTCAAATACGATTTTTTAAATTATTTGTAATTTAATTTTAATTATTACCTTTATTTCAATTATTGTTAGCTAAATATTAATAGTTAGGGTAAGGTGAAACTCTTAGTAAAAAGAATATGGTTTAATCAAATTCTATTTTAATTATATAAACTAAATTATTTTCTATCTAATTTTACCCATCTTTTATATTTTGAAATTTTGATTTAATATAGACTGACATAGGAGTTTGGTGCAATAAATTCTTAATATCTTAATATAAAGTATGGTCAAATGGTATTTAGACAAGTTAAATTTTGGCACATTAAGTTCTCAAACCATAATAAAATTAATGGGAAAGTCATTGTAATTTATACAATTAATCTTTAGGGAAATAAAACAAAAATAAAATGAATTCATTAAATTGCATTTACTAATAAGAGTGGATCTATAACCCTAACTAATTTAGTTTCGTAGTTTCAATTAAATTAAGTTACATATATTTAAATTCTATTTTCATTTCTCAGATAAATTAAAATAAACAAATTAAATTTTTTCTCTTTGAATTGACCTCGAACTCACCTAACTATATTATAATTAGACACTCTTACACTTGGTAGTAAATTAAATGCTTTTGAGTTATGTCAAAAACAAATTTAACTGTTTGCATGGGAGCCTAGTTGCATCAACCTTCTCTAGATTTCTGCATCAATATTTTGGCGTCGTCTGTAGGGATTGGTACAAAAAGTCAACTTTTTGTCTTTATCCAAGGCCGAATGTTCTCATACAGGAACTTGAGCAAGCTCCCTTGTAGTTCTGAATTCCCTTGAAATAAATGAATCAAATCGGTAAAAACTAACTAATGTTGACATTCACAAGCTTCAAATCGTTAAAACCTATCTCACAGTTTTCATTTCTAGTTGCATTTTTCATTAAATTTATGTGATTACTTTCAATTTACTTATATGTGTGCATGACATATTGTATTTGAATGATTAATTGAGCACCCCACACCCACAGCATTTTAGAAGCTTAGCTTCCATAAACATTAGAAATTGGTTGTGAAGCATGATACGCCTTAAAAGTGTTTAATTTATTCCCAAGTATAAGAGTGTCTAATTATCCTATATCTCGGTGAGTCCGAATTCAATCCATTTAGTCTCCATATGTCCAGTATCTCGGAGAGGCACACTAAAACAATGCAGTATCTTAGTAATGATACTACCATACGGAAGCAAGCAGTGATTAACCGCAGGAGTACTCAACATGTGCCTCACAATAATATACGCGAGGTTTATGGGACGATCTGAGAGAAGGCTATCCAGTATGCCCACGTCCAACCTCGTGACCTCATCCGAGTGACCCTTCCTAGGTGTCACTATTTTCTGTAGAATAGAATGAAGAATACGGACTTGGAGAGTTAGAAGTTGAAACCGAAATGGAAGCAAACAAATCTCATCAGTTAAGTCTCGACGGCGACATATATGACGGACTGCATCCGTATGACGAAAATGATCAAAGCAAAGGATTTTTCTAGAGGTGTAAATCTTATGTCCCTCACACGTGATACCAAGATACTCAGCTAAATCCACATGATCAAATTCTATTTGGACACCACTAACTTGAGTAACTATCCTATTTTGGCTACTATGGGAAATATCCATGTTTGAGTAAAAGACTCTCACCAAGTTAGGATAAACTCGCTCATCAAAGTTAATAGCAGACTCCCAAGGCAAAAGCATATCCCGAACACTTCTATAACATACAACTAAGTGCCGGAAATCATTAAGGTTAACAAAAGAGGAGTCAAGTACCTTTCGCCCATCGAAGCGATCCTCGAATCACTTCGCCAAGGGAGGAGTGGGGAAGTGAATTCTTGCAAATTCAGTGATTTCCCGTGGTTGAATGGGATTCCTTGAAGGCACGGTTTTACGCCGAACATTTCTCCAAGATGATTCAGCCATGGAGGAGCACGGTGGAGTGAACACAGCGAGAGAGAGAGAAAAATCAATCGGTGATTTGATGAGAAATGAGCAAGGAATGTGAATGTGATGCTCAATTTGGTTGAAAAAGAGGACAAAACGGATCAAAAAGGAAGAAACCCAACTCGCAGCAGTTAGGGTTTAATTTTGGGATTTTTCGATTTGGGCTTTGATTCGAAGTTTTGAATCGGTGAAATTGTTTTAAAGGAAATAGGAAATTATTTTACCGGTTTGATTTGGCACATGAAGCAAGAAAAATGAAGATTTGAGGAAGAAGAGAGCTTCGGCTGCGCAACAATGGTGAAAACGGTGAAAGGGTAATCTGGAGAGGAAGAAGAGAAAGCCTTTGAACAGTTTTAAAACGCGAAAACGGTTAACCGTTTATAATAAACGGTTAAAGGGTAACGAACAGAGGCTTGAAACTAGATAACGGTGAAAGCCTAAGAGCTTAACGGTTAAGGGGTAACAGTTAGATGACTTTCTGCCAACAAACGGTTCACCGATTATAGCAAACGGTGAAAGGGTAAGAGAGCAGACACAAATTCTAGTTTCTGGAGCAAAACGGTTCACCGTTTATGGAAAACGGTTATCCGTTTATTTTATCTAAATTTTTGCACAATTGATTTAATATTTGGCCAGCAAATAATAAATTCCCAGATCATTTAATTGATCTGAAAAATATATTATGAGCCATTTTAATGCATGATTCATGAACATGTTTTCAACCAATTTATTCATACAATCAAGAAATAACAAGACAAATCCATCATTTGACAATCAACCTCAAGCATTTCATAACCATTAGATCACAATTATAAGTCAATCAATTCATCACACTCAATAGCATGAATAGAGACATTAATGCGAAAATTTCATCATCCCAAGTTCATGCCGAATTTTTGAAAATTGTTCTTCGCAAAGGGGTTTAGTGAAAATATCGGCAAGTTGTTTTTCCGTAGAAATAAACTCTAATGCAATATCTCCCTTTTGAACATGATCTCTCAAGAAATGATGTCTAATTTCTATATGCTTGGTCCTAGAGTGTTGAATGGGATTCTTTGAAAGATTTATAGCACTAGTATTGTCACACTTAATAGGAATTTGTTCAAGATTAATGCCATAATCTCTAAGTGTTTGTTTCATCCAAAGTGCTTGTGCACAACAACTTCCGGCGGCTATATATTCAGCCTCGGTAGTTGAAAGAGCAACAGAATTTTGTTTCTTACTAAACCATGAAACAAGTGAGTGTCCTAGAACAAAGCAAGTTCCACTAGTGCTTTTCCTGTCCACTTTATGGCCGGCAAAGTCCACATCCGAATAACATGTTAAATCTATATGAGTTCCCCTAGGATACCAAAGGCCAACATCTATGTTCCAATCAAATAACGAAAAATTCTTTTAACAGCAAGCAAATGGGATTCCTTGGGACATGATTGAAATCTTGCACACAAACATACACTAAACATGATATCGGGTCTACTTGCAGTCAAATAAAGTAAAGATCCGATCATACCTCGATACATTTTGATATCCACTACTTTGCCCTTTTCATCTTTGTCAAGCTTGATGGTAGTACTCATAGGAGTGCTTTTTGCCGTTCCATTTTCATAGCCAAACCTTTTGAGTAGATCATTCACGTACTTGGCTTGGTTTATGAAGATACCTTCTTCGTTTTGTTTGATTTGAAGTCCAAGGAAATACTTCAACTCTCCCATCATACTCATCTCAAACTCTTGGCTCATAGATGATGAAAATTCTTTACACAACAACTCATTAGTAGAACCAAAAATAATATCATCAACATAAATTTGAACAATAAGTATGTCTTGGTTCTTATTCTTAACAAAAAGAGTTGTGTCCGCTTTTCCCATCGAAAAATTGTTATCCAACAAGAAATTTTTAAGCCTATCATACCATGCTCTAGGAGCTTGTTTTAAACCATATAAGGCCTTGGATAACTTATACACATGATTGGAAAATTTTTCATTTTCAAAACCAGGAGGTTGTTTCACATAAACTTCCTCCATAATATATCCATTTAAGAAAGCACTTTTGACATCCATTTGATATAAAATGAAATCCTTATGACATGCATATGCTAACAACATCCTAATGGATTCTAGCCTTGCTACAGGTGCAAAAGTTTCATCAAAATCAATTCCTTCTTCTTGGTTGTAACCTTGAGCCACTAGTCTAGCTTTATTTCTTACAACCACACCGGATTCATCCATTTTATTTCTAAATACCCATTTAGTGCCTATAATGGATTGATGTTCCGGATAAGGAACTAACTCCCACACATTATTTCTCTCAAATTGATTCAACTCCTCTTGCATTGCCATAATCCAAGATTCATCATTTTCAGCATCCGCAAAAGATTTTGGTTCAATTTGAGAAATAAATGCAGCATGCTCACATGTGTTCCTAAGAGATGATCTAGTAGTAACCCCTCGTGAGGGATCTCCTAAAATTACATCCTTAGGATGAGAGGAAACATACCTCCACTCCTTGGGGAGTGTTTGAGAAGTACCTTCATTTTACTCCACATTTGGTTCTTCATGATGTTCCTCTTGGATTCCATGTGGTGCGTCTTCTTGGTTGATATTAGATGCTTCTTCTTGTTGTTCTTCTTCTGCATTATCATCAACAATGGCTTTCTCCGTAGAGGAGGGGTTAGACTCATCAAAAGTAACATGCATAGATTCCTCCACAACTAAAGTTCTTTTGTTATATACTCTATAAGCTTTGCTTGAATTTGAATAACCGAGAAAAATACCAACATCAGATTTTGGATCAAATTTACCAAGATTATCTTTTGTGTTCAAAACAAAACATTTGCATCCAAAAACTCTAAAATAACCAATGTTGGGTTTTCTATTTTTCCAAAGTTCATATGGAGTTTTATTAAGATTAGGTCTAATCAACACCCGATTTAAAACATAACAAGCGGTGTTGACGGCTTCGGCCCAAAAATACTTAGGCAAAGAGTTTTCATTCAACATGGTCCTAGCCATTTCTTGAATAGACCTATTCTTTCTTTCTACTACTCCATTTTGTTGTGGAGTCCTAGGTGATGAAAATTGATGTTCAATGCCAAAATCATTACAAAAATTTTCAAACGCATGATTTTCAAATTCTCCACCATGATCACTTCTAATACAAGAAATAGAATAACCTTTTTCATTTTGAACCTTTTTATAGAAAATTCGAAATGCATCAATGACATCATCCTTATTAGCTAAGAACAATACCCATGTGTATCTAGAATAATCATCCACAATTACAAATGCATAATATTTGCCATTTAAACTAGCATATCTAGAAGGTCCAAATAAATCTATATGAAGTAATTGAAGCGATTTTAAAGTAGAGATATAATTCTTGTTTTTTAAGGAAGTCTTGATTTGTTTTCCAAATTGGCATGCTTCACAAATTCTATCTTTTTGAAAACTGATTTTTGGAAGACCTTTAACTAAATCATTTTTCACGATTTTTGAAATCAAATCCATGCTTGCATGTCCTAATCTTCTATGCCATAGCCAACTATCATCATGTAATGCGGAAAAACATTTATCAAGAGTAGATGCACATTCTATGTCAATAACATAAACATTACCACATCTATTACTAACAAACAAGATTTTACCATCACATGTGTTCTTGATAACACAATTAAATTTATCAAAGATAACTTTATAGCCTTTGTCACATAGTTGACTAATGCTAATTAAGTTGTGTTTCAAGTTCTCAACCAAACATACATTCTCAATTAGAGTTGAGGATACTTTACCAACATTTCCAATTCCAAGAATTTTTCCTTTTGAGTTGTCTCCAAAAGATACGTCTCCACCATTTCAATTTTGGTGAAGCTTGAGAACCAAGAATAATTCCCTGTCATGTGTCTTGAACAACCGCTGTCCAAGTACCACTTATTCTTCTTTTTCTTCAACCCCTGTAGAGAAATCTCAAGTTTTAGGTACCCAAACCTTTTTGGGTCCTTGAGAGTTAGCAATGGTTCCTTTTGGAACCCAAACACATTTCATACCATAATATGCATTTCTCTTCACTGCACATCTATTTTTCATATGACCATCTTGATTACAATAATGACATACCATTTTATTGTTAATAGATGTATTCCTCACAAAATAGCTCTTGTAGAATTTTTGTTTCAAATTTGGTTTATAACCAATGCCACTTTTGTCAAATACACATTTTTGTGAGTTTAGCAAATTATCCAACATCTTTTGCCCATTTGTAAATTTCAAGACAATCTCATTTAACTCATTGCTCTTTTTCTTGAGCATTTCATTTTCATTTTTCAGCTCATCTATGTGTGATTCTAAGTGCTCATGTACTATGCCAGGCTTCTCATTTAATAATCCAATTTCATCATGCAAAGTCTTGTTTCCTACTTCTAGGCATACAATTTTTGCATTTAAAGATTCATTTTCATTCTTAAGCTTTGCCATTTCCTTTTTAAGACATGCATTCTTTTTACCAATCTTCATCAACTCATTATGCAAATCTTTAAAGGCATCATACAATTCATCATAGGTAGGATCACTTACTTCATTGAGATCATCATCATCTCCTATTGCCATAAGTTCTAGGTTTGAGACTTCTTGCGATCGTTCCTCATCACTTGAATCTTCCTCGCTATCATCCCAAGTTGCAACCATGACTTTCTTCTTGTGTTTGTTGGTAAGTGGACACTCCAATCTAATATGACCAGGCTTCTTGCATTCATAGCATGTGATTGCCTCCTTCTTCTCCCTGTAGTTCTTGAAGTTTATGAAATTTCTTCGCTCTCCGGTTTTCTTGAAGAATTTTCTGAACCTCCTTGCTAGCATGGCTAGCTCTTCATCATCCGGTTCACTCTCCCCATCACTCTCATGTTTTGAAGCTTTGAGAGCAATGTTTTTCTTCTTCTTTTCATGCCCTTTTTCTGCTGCCAAATTTTCCTCATAGGAAATAAGAGAACCAATTAAATCATCAAGAGGTAAAGTATTTAAATCTTTTGCTTCCTCAATGGCAGTCCTTTTTGGTCTCCACTCCTTAGGTAGTGACCTAATAATTTTCTTGACTTTTTCGCTATTTGAAAAAGTCTTCCCTAGAGCTCCTAGAGTGTTCATTATGTCCGTGAATCTAGTAGACATAGAGTACACATTTTCATTTTGTTCCATTTGAAACAATTCATATTGCCTAGTGTACCTACTTATTTTAGATTCTTTCACTTGGTTTGTGCCTTCATAGACAACTTCAAGTTTGTGCCTTCATAGACAACTTCAAGTTTGTGCCAAATCTCATTAGCACTTTCATAACTAGACACTCTATGAAACTCTTTCTTATCTAGTGCACAAAACAAAGCATTCATGGCTTTGGAGTTTAGAGAGGCTTTTCTCTTTTCGAATTCATTCCAATCCCTTGAAGGTTTTGGAATATCTTCTCCAACTTCATTTTTAGTTAAAGGCATGAAAGGACCATCATTAACAATTTCCCAAATCTCATAATCTAAGGCTTGCAAGTAAATTCTCATCCTAGTTTTCCAATAAGGGTAATCATTTCCATCAAAGAAAGGTGGTCTAGTGGTGGATTGTCCTTCCCTAAATGTGGAATCATTTTGAGTTGCCATTGATCTTTAGCTCTAGACGATTAAGTCTAAACAAGAGCACCAAGCTCTGATACCAAATGAAATTCTAACTAGGCAACCCAAGAGGGGGGGTGAATTAGGTTTTTATAAATTATTCGACTAAAAACAAATTATCATGCAAATCTAAAACGAAATTTAAAACAATAATAATTAAATCAATCACAAATTAAAAGGATAAGGGAAGAGAGAATCAAACACGGAGATTTTTACGTGGTTCGAGCAACCTCGCCTACGTCCACGCCACCAAGCTTTTTCGGGCTTGAGGATTTCACTAAGCAAGCCTCCAAGGCTTCAATTGCTTACACTTGACTTCCAAGGTGTCAATAACCTTTACAACAAGAGATTATCCCCAATCTCTTAACCCAAGTGCATCCCAACACTTACAATCCCTCAAAATAAAAGATTACAAACTGTTTTTCTTTCACACTATATTTAAGATTACAAATCAAAGCTCAAAGTGTGAATAGATGAAGTGAAACTATGTTTTTTAGCTCTTATGAAGATTGTAAACTCGAGTATAAGCTCAATGGTTGTGTTGTGATCAGTCTTCTTTGAATTTGAATGAGCTTATTTATAATTAGAGCTAAAAAACTAGCCGTTACTGACTGTCGGCCAGAAAACGGTTCACCGTTAGCCGTTAACGGTTAACCGTTTGCGCTGGTCAAAGTTACCGTTGAGGCCAAAATTCAAATAAACGGTTTGCCGTTTAGGGTCACCCTTTCGCCGTTAACATCCAGAGACCTGCAAAATGAATACTCGTTATCCGTTTCAAGTAAACGGCTAAGGCTTTGTATGAAGTGACTCTCTGGATGTTATTGATTAACCGTTTGTAATAAACGGTTCACCGTTAGTTTCCAGTAACCTGTAAAAAGAACAACGGTTATCCGTTTTAAGTAAACGGCTAAGGACTTGTGTGAAGTGACTCTCTGGATGTTATCGGTTAACCGTTTGTAATAAACGGTTCACCGTTAGTTTCCAGTAAGCTTTCCATTTTTCATTTTTCACTAACGGTTAGAGCTTAGGCAAACCTTTGCTCTCTGGTCTTAATCGGTTAACCGTTTATAAATAACCGGCTCACCGTTTATTTCCAGAAACACATTTTAAACCAGATTTTACAAAGAATCTTTTTCCAATTAAAAATCCATCTTTTATAAGTATGAATGGAGTGGTTTTTATAACTTACATTTATTCGGAAATAACTCCAACATTTTTATCAAAAATCATTTAAAGTTTGTTATCATCAAAATCAATATTATTAACATATTCATGTTAACAGATAAAAACACAACAAAAAGGGTTGATAGGAGCAATTCTGTCGAATTTTTATACCAAAACAACACAACATCTATAGGATAAAAAACCCAGACCCTGAGGTTTCAACGACAGTTCCAAAACACATCACCAAGAAGGCAGAAAACGCAAATGATGGGGCCACACAGAGATTCCCAAAGAGATCGAGTTAGTTGTGCACGACCAAGGGTGACTTTCAAATTCCTTGCAGAGACGTAGATTCAGGACAAGAGGGTGAAAGAGTTGTGTTTTCGATGTGATAAGGAATTTTCACCAAGTCATCGATGTAAGGACAAATCAATACAAGTCCTGACCATGTATGATAAGGAGAAAGGCAGAGAATGTTAGTCAAAAAAGGCTATGCAAATTGTAATTTTGATGAAAACAAACATATGTCATTATATTTCACAATTTTCACTAGTTCTTGAGCGTAAAGTTTATTCAAATGAATCAAGTGAAATCAAGCTTAGGATACTCATTGGACAACGGTGCAAACCAAGAACAAGTATTAGCTCAAAGTGATCTTTATTATAACAAATCTTGTAAAGCCGAAATAAATTAATGTATGAATAACTTGGCATTTAAAAAGCTCATGATTTTGTTTAATAAATCGTCATTTATCATAAACCAAAGGTTTTATAATTATAAGCCAAGTATTTTATGAAATTGGTTGTTTTCTAAGATACGGACTAAAATCTAAGAGTTTTGTAATTTTTTATTTCAATAAGTATTGTTTTAAATTTTAGAATAAGACTTATTTGCAAATATTTAAAACATTTTAGGCTGTAGTAAAATTTATAAAAGTTTTAGGGCTAAAATGTAAATATTAGAACTATAATGGCTAGCCAGCCAAAATGTAGCGCTAATCGCCTAGGAAGACAGAAAGTTAGCGGCTGGTCGCCTGAGGGTAGCGGCTAACTACCTGGGCCAATTTTTAAATTCAAAACTTCAACCGTAACTTACCAAATAAGCCTGGCGGCTAACCACTTGATTCAAGCGGTGATCCGACTAGTTTCTAAAGGTCAATAACAGCTAGTTTACTTGAACAACCAATATAAACTCAAATCCAAATAAAATATAATGAGTTTTTCCTGCTAAAATCAGTTCATACAGCATAACTTGAGCTTCTGTTTTACAAATCTTCATACATTGATTTATTTTGAGCTACCATTTGTATGCATACACTTGTGAGTGTGAATTCTTTATAATCTTCATTCTATTATCAAAAGCTGAGTGATTGTGAGAAATACTTGGGTTAAGAGATTTGAGATTATCTCTTGTTGTAATGGTTGATTGACATCTGGAAAGTCAATTGTAAGAATTTTTGAAGTCTTGGAAGGCACGGATAATGGAATCCTCAACCCCATCGAACTTGAAGGCGTGGATGTAGGCAAGGTTGGCCAAACCACATAAAAAATTCCTGTGTTTGAATCTCTTTTTCCTTAACTTCTTTTAATTGTTTTAGCTTTCTACTATTACTTTAAATTTGTTTTATATTTGTATTATTTTTATTCAAGTATAGCATAATTTTTTTTTTACAAACCTAATTCACCCCTTTTTTAGGTTGCATACTTAGAATTTCAGAGAAGAAACTGAGGAAGAAGAGGTGAGGAGGAAGAACATCCGCATTTAGATGTCGCTAAGGTCTTGCTTAATTAAGTAGTGGGATTTACACTAAACCACAAAATGAAGATAAGGGGAAGAATAGGGGAGCAGGACGTGGTAGTGCTAATAGATAATAGTGCAACCTACAATTTCATTTCTAATAGACGCATCGACCAGCAGTTTTAGAGTGGTCATTTGTTTTAGGAAGGTTTTAAATGAGTTGAGGAATATGTAGATGGCTGATCCTACTAATACTAGGCATTCAGATGGTGGAGGATTTCTTTCCATTGGACTTAAAAAGTACAAACATAATTTTGGGAATGAAATAGTTGCAGTCGTTGGGAAAGATAAAAGTAAATTGGAACTATTAACAATGGAGTTTCGGGTAAGTGGTCAGGCGGTAGGGCTATGAGGTGATTCAAGTTTAAGCAAAGCCTTAGTATCACTTAAAAACCATGATAAAAGAGACTCAGAATATGGGGTAGGGATTCTTAGTGAGGCTGCATAGCCTGGGAGGGGGACAGATAGAGGCATCGACAGTTATTTCAAAGCCGATTCAGCAACTGTTGGAGCGATTTGGGGGGGGGTTTAGATGCCTAGTGGTCTATCTCCACGACAGGAACATGAGCACGCAATAGTATTGAGGGAAGGGACCTCTCTTATTAGTGTACGGCCATACCAATATCCCCAAATATAAAAGGATAAGATTGATAGGCTAGTTAGGGAAATGTTGGAGGCTAGGATAATACAACCGAGCGTGAGTCCGTCTTCGAGATTGATCTTGTTAGTGAAGAAAAAATATGGGAGTTGAAGATTTTATTTTGACTATCGAGTCCTGGACATGGAAACAATGCTTGATAAGTTTTCAATTTCGGCGATTGATGAGTTGTTGGATAAGTTACATGGGGCGACAATGCTTACAAGATAGATATAAAGTTGGGATATCACTATATTCGGATGCGACCATAAGTCGTGCATAAGACTACATTTCAAATTCACGAGGGATATTATGAATTTTTGGTCATGCCATTTGGCCTTATGAATGCACCAGCCACGTTTCAATCTTTGATAAATAAGGTATTTTAGCCCTATTTAAGGAAGTTTGTCCTCAATTTCTTTGATGATAACTTGGTTTACAGTTGCACTTTAAAGGATCATACAAGTCTTTTAGAGTTAGTGTTGAAGGAGTTACGGAAACATCAATTTTATGCCAATCGCAAGAAGTGCTTGTTTACGCAGATGATGGTAGAGTATTTAAGGCATATGGTGTCAACTAAGGGTGTTTCAGCAGATCAATCTAAGATAGCAACAATGCTAGAATGGCTTTTACTAAAAATACAGAAAGAGTTAAGGGTTTTTTGGGGCTTACTAGATACTACTGAAAGTTTGTAAAGAGGTATAGCACTATAGCATGGCCTCTGACAAAGCAGTTGAAGAAAGATAGTTTTTAATAAGGGAAAGCAACGATACAAGATTTTGAGAAACTAAAGCGGGACTGACTAGTGTTCTGGTGCTAGCATTATCAGATTTTAGCCAACCGTTTATCATAGAGATAGATGCATCGAGGTGCGGGTTAAGAGCAGTTCTCACGCAAAATCAGCACCCAATTGCCTACTTCGGCCAAATGTTAACAATTAAGGTGTATCTCAAGTTAGTTTATGAGCCCGAACTTATGGCAATTATGCTAGCCATTTATAAGTAGAGGTCATACCTTTTGGGCGATGTTTCATCATCCGAACTGATCAGCGAAGTCTCAAGTTGCTGCTGAAGCAACGGATAGTGACCGAGGAACACCAATACTGGTTGTCAAAGTTATTAAGCTATAATTTAAGATACAATATCGGCTGAGATTGGAGAATAAGGCGGAAAATGCCTTATCGCGACGAGAGATTGAGGTAGCCCAAGGGTTGGTAAAGATCAGGTCATTATTGCGTGGGGAACTAGGATACCCGGGCTACTCCATAGATGGACAATGACTACTTTATTAAGGGCGTCTTGTGTTGCTGAGGACATCACACCATATACCAAAGTTTTATAAAGTGTTATTGGGGGACATTCTAGTGTTCTAAAAACTTATCGGTGTTTGGCTATAGAGCTATATTAGGCGGGGATGAAGAAGGATGTCGAGGAGATGGTAGCAAGGTGTGATGTGTGTCATCATTACAAATACATGGCAATGGCACCAAAAGGGTTGTTACAACCATTATCACTACCCGATAAGGTTTAGAAGGCGGTGACGATAGATTTTATTAAGGTATTGCCACGGTCGGATAGGTACATGATGATCTTGGTGGTGGTCGATCGACTAAGCAAGTATGCTTATTTTATACCCCTGGGACACCCCTATATTGTTGCAAATGTTATAGCAGCCTTTCGACGAGAAGTGATACATTTACATAGAATCCCCCAGTCGATAGTAATGGACCAGAACAAAGTTTTTCTGAGCCACTTTTGGAGGGAGTGTTTTAGGATGCAAGGTGAAATTTTGGGCATTTTCTCTGGGATCCTCCTTGTCAACCTTGTTGGCTTCATCGGTCTCATCTCTTCTGTAACTCATTTAGGTGCATCTCTTTATTAATAGCCCTATCTACTAAGTCTAAATAATTTATTAACCTAAAATCCTCTAAAAGATCCTAGATAGATGGGCATAATCCCTCAAGAAAATGTCTATATCTTTTTTCTTCTGTGTCGACTAACGTATAAGCAAAACAGGGTAAGGCATTAAACCTATGCTTATACTCAATCACTATTTTATTCCCCTGAATTAGATCTAGGAGCTATCTTCCCTCTGGTTGGCAACGCTTCAAGGAAAATACTTATTATATAAAGCATCAACAAACATCTTCCATATGATTGGTCTTCTTAGTAAATGGGCCTTGTCCTCCGAACAATAAACAGCCTCACCCTGAAGGACAAAAGTAACGAGCACTACCCTTTGCTCATCAATAACCAACTGAATCTAGTACCTTTTGTATCCACTTTAACCATGCCTCTATTGCTAAGAGATCTAAGAATGACCCTTAAGTACTAGTGGTCCTAATTTTTGGAACTGCTCCAATGTCACTATCACTTGATTGCGTACAACACCACTCTGCCCTCTACTTCTAACATTCTGAGAAAGACTTGTACCCTAAGCAATCCCTTCCAAAAGCCTAGTTTGAGTCTGTGGAATGCCATCTAACATCTGCATTGATGGATTAGCATTTTGAGCCATCTCATGAGGGGTAGGGTTTTCTTCTTAGCTACTCTCTGCAGATTACTCGTCTCAACCTCGTCTGCTACAGCAGTACGTTGGGCAGTACTAATGCTACCCCTAGTCCGAGGGCCAATTCCCCTACGAGTCACTCCATCACTCTTATATTGTAGAGTTCAACTGATATTATTTCTAAGTGACATTATACATACAAACAAGCTCAATAAGCATTTCTTTCAAAATATAGATAAAATCATATACACACACAAGCAAATCATTGACTTGAAAGTCAACTCTCCAACAAGAGCAAAAATGTGAAACATTGAAATCATTCATACAAATCAATCAATGACAGTAATGTTTTCCTACATACATAATCAGCTCCCCATTTTACCTATCATAAATCACTATAATCCTAAAAGAAGGCAAGACCTCTATGAAATTTCAATTCTAAGCTATTGATCACTGACCTTAAATGTCCACAGAATCTTATAACTTTTGCTCTGATACTACAAATATAACAGCCCAAATTCACCCAAAAATCTCAAGAGGAATTTGGAATAAAACCTTATAACATTAATCTTATAATTAACCCCAAATAAAGTTGATGTTAACCATAGACAAAGTATAGTCTCCAAAATAATAAATAACTCAATAATCCTCCAAAATAAAAACTAGCTCTAAGCAATAATCAAAGTCTCTTAAAATTAATTTATGTAAAAAATGTCAAAGTTTTTCAGCTAACAAATCCTCTACACTAGACCAAAAGCTCACATCTCTAAAATTAATTTGCAAAATGTTGGAGACGAGAGGTGAGCCGTCAACTCGGTAAGCAAACTCATACATAAGGTTATTCATACGGAAAAGTATATAATTATCATTATGAAGTACGATAAGGCAGGAAACACTAATCATTTTATAACTATATGTGTGCGGTAAAACTCATAATTAGTTAAGTCATAACATATCATCATTTTCAATAAATAATCATGTAAAAAATCTTTTATCAATAAAAGCCGTTCTTTCATTCAATTTTTTCACGCCACAGAACGTCACCTATAATCCCGGTGACCTGGTCAACAGTTCAATATGTCACTTGTAATCCCGATGACCTGGCCACTAGTTCAATGAGGGTATTTTACCCCGCAATAATCGTCAATAGATGCACACAATACAGTTAGATGTTCAATAATATCAGTAACGATAACTACGGACAATAAGCCAAAACCTTAAAAAAAATAGTTTCCAGTCTTTTAATATCAGCCATAAAATAGTTTCCAATCTTTTGATATCAGTCATTTAGTAATATTTCGATAAAACGCTTATAAGACATTAAATAGGCAAAGCTTTACAAATATCTTTCAAGAAAACATGTCATAGAAAAACAAGTATTTTAAAGTTATTTTTCAAAATAATTTAAGAAAAATGTTTTAAAATAGCTTTAAAACCATAATTTGCCAAGCCATTTAAACAACATTATTATATTCATAAATATTTAGATATATATTTATAATAAACACTATGCATGAATTTACTTACCTCGATACAAGGCAATCAACAATAACCCCAATCACACGAGCTCACTCTTCGCCTATAATTATTAAGACAAGATTCTTATCAATATCTTATTCAATTCTGACCTCGATAGAAAAACTCAAAAATCCTCAAACCATGCACTCTTACTTAGCACATCAATTCACTAAACTATACTAGACCATCATATAGGAGCTGATTTTTATCAAGCAATAGATATCTCGAAAAATCATAAATATCACAAAACCTACTATGAACTTTTTGGCATTCAATATAAAATTTAAGAAGATTAATTAGAGTTCATAATCATCTTTGAAAATTTATTTCCCACAAAAACTTTAAAATTGTCCAGTGACGATATAAATAGAGGACTGCTGATTCAAAAATTCATAACTTTAGTTACACATATTCAAAAATAGTGATTCCAACTTCAACGACTAAAGGAGACAACAAGGAATCATAATTAAAAATTTATAAGGCATTTGGTGATGAAAGGTTAACCAAACTCGTGTTAATATCAGCCCTCGTAATTCTGGAAAATAGTTTCCAAGATTGCGGCAGCCTGACTCTATGATTTTTATATAAAACTAAAAATTACGAAATAAAAAATAAAGAAACTAGACATACAAGTGTATAACAATAAAAATTCCCATGATAGTGGGGCTATTCAAACCCACCAAAATGCTCATTAAACCCAATATTTAATAATTTTTTTATTGCTAAAATGTTCATATAGAAAGTTACTATTGTTAGCCTATATGGGCATAAATATTGATTTTGATGATAACAAACCACATGTGTTGGTTAAACAAAAGATTTATGTATTGTGCTTTTATAATAAGAAAATGATTTTAAGGAGTTAAGTTGTTTTTCAAGTTGTGGGCTAAAATGAAAGAATTTTACAATCTTTGATTTTAATAAATATTATTTTGAATTTTTGGATTTGGACCTATTTGAAAATATTTAAATATTTTAGGTCATTCTATAATTTCACATATTTTGGGTGATATCATAATTTTATAAAGTTTTAGGATTGACAAAGCATTATTTAGAAATTCTGAAATTAGACATAATTGAAAACTTTCATAATGTTTTGGGCCATAATATATTTTTATAAAGTTTTAGGGTTAAAATGTAATTTCAAAAAATAGTTCACTGTAGCAAGCGGCTATCCGGATTTGACAAGCGGCTATTCGGATTTCAAAAGCGACTAACCGGATATGAAAAGCGGCATGCCGGATATTCTGAAATTCAAATCTTTGTTGTAATGGTACCATAAAAGCGGCTAACCGGATTCCATAAACATTAAGCCAGTTATCACCAAAATGTGCATAACGGCTAGTTTTTTAGCTCAAACTATATAAACTCAAATCCAATTCATTTTCAATCTCTCTAGCAAGCAAAATCAAAAAGCACACAACGTTCATTGAGCTCTCATTTTCGTAAATCATAAAACCTTGAATTATATTTTGTTCTTCAATTTGTATATCTACTCTTGAAGAAAGTTTTTATTGTAATCTTCAATTCCTCATCTTAATTGTAAGTGTTTGTGTGTGTGAGACACTTGAGTGAAGAGATTGGGAGATAATCTCTTTGTTGTAAAGGTTCATTGACACCTTGAAGTCAATTGTAAACATTTAAAGCCTTGGAAGGCTTGAATAGTGAAATCCTCAAGCTTTGATCGCTTGGAGGCATGGACGTAGGCAGGGATTGCCAAACCACATAAAAATTCGTGTGTTTGTTTCTCTTCTCTCTTACTCATTTGTTATTGTGCTTTTATTGAACTTATTGCTTTCGAATTTATTAAGACGTTAGATTATATTGTTGTGTGGTTTTGTTAGGATAATTTTTAAAATACTAATTCACCCCCCTCTTGGGTTGCACACTTGTATTTCAACTATAATAGACGAGACTAAATTATTAAATTAAATGAAAAATTACACACTTTCTCTCATATTCTTCATTATTCAATGTACTCCATTGATGCTTTCTATGATTTTTTTTCTTTTTTGGGGCCACAAATTGAATTTGTTTTTTCCTCATTTATATTTTTGTTAATGGAATGAAGTTTTAATGAATTTTTAATACATGTGGATAAAAGCTTGTTGCTGGTAAAATTCCTCTTGACTTCCACCATCTGATTTCATCATTTCTAAATTCTTTGAATTGGACAATGAATTCTCTTGATTTCTTCTTAGTTAGTAAGCTTTCTTCTATATAATAAAATGAAAAGAACTCATGCAAGATCTATTGCAATTACTTGAAATTTTTTATCTATTGTAAATCTATATGCAATTTTATTATTAGTTCTTTATTTAAATTTATTGTTTGTTTATTTAAATATTTTAAAGATATTGTTCCAAATGCATGAAATATCAGGGGGGAAATAGCTAATAAAAAGATTAATGGGATTAAAAAAAGTGATGGGTAAAAGTTCATAAATGAAGAAGAAAAGAACGAAGAAATGGAAAATGATGGAAAAAGAAAATGATAAGATAAATTATGATATTCTAACTTAGTAAGGGCATTTTAGGTATTAACATGGGTCTATTAAGTAAAATTGTATACTTTAAAATTTAGAAGTGTGTTTATTAAGTAAATGAGTTTAATGAGTAGTGTTGAGGGTTCAAATAGCCCACCCTTCCCAGAATTTTGAGAAGTCTTTTGAGTTATGAAACAAATTATAGAAGTGAGAATTACTGCTGAAAATCAGAATTTTTCAACATCAGTGTTCCAACTTTGAAAAATAAAAATAATTTATATACAACGAGTTTTTCAAAATAAACATATGGATAGAAAGGTAAAGATGTCTAGTTTAATAATCTATAAAGTTTTATGCATGAAACTCAATGAAAACAGTAGTCCTATGATGTTCAATCTATACTGTTACAATTTCCAGGATAACATAATAGCACTACTTCCACTAAGTAACACATAAATCAATTAATGATCATGCTTTTCACAATTTTATTAATATGACACATGTAAAATCATTCAATCAATCACATAGAATCACAAATAAAATTAGAAGTTCAAAGGTTTATAAATTCTTTCCTACCTTCAAGACAAAATCAAAGCTCAATAACTCCTTTAATAGAAAATAGGAACACAATCAAAATTCCCCCCTCTTCTTATTCAAAATATTAATTTACTCTTACGTTTGCTGTTATATTTTTTTCTTTATTAACCTCTAGGGCTTTTGAGGAAAAAAATAACGTAGAGGAACTTTTATAGACCAGTCCTTTTTAAAACCCTTACCCATTAAGGAATTTATTTCTTTTTTACATAAGGTATTTAATAAATAAAATAAAAATAAGTGATTTAAGATTTAAAAATATAAGATAAAATACAATAAAATAAAATACCCTTAAATACATTAACCCAAAATATTATATTTTATAAAATAGATATATAATAATAAAAACAACAACTGGTGTTACGCCCATCCAAGTAAGTAATGGGGGGTTGAACTCTCTCTCTCTCCCCTCCTCTCTCTCTATTTTGATAACTTCTCTCCCATATCATTATTACTCAGATTTGTTTAGAAAGCTTTTTCACTTAAAATAATTACTAAAAAAAGCCACGAGAGTTGCGGCATAAGTTTTTTAAGAAAGCCTCAATTACTAACTTGAATGTCAAAGGATTCACGCTGAAAAAACATCTGACGTCTCCCTAACGGTTTTGTGGATGTAGGTGAGTTTCTGTTGGAAAATTATGCTCTTTAAAAGCATATGTGTTTATTTAATTGTAATAAACATTTTTTCTGATTAATAAAATTAATGAGGTATTTTATTCAAATATCTTAATTGCATTTATATTTGTATTAAAGTCCATTTAATCACATTATATGCATTTATGTGATCACCATGTGGATTCACAGAAGACATAAATACAAGTTATCTTATGATTAAATAAATTTAGTTCGCAGTTGATAAATAAAGTTGGGCACTTTATTTAGGTATAAACTGTAATAAATTCATTGAATGATTTGTCTTAATCATGTATGAATTTATTGATGTAGTACAACTACATTGAACTGGATCACATATGAGATTTAATTAACTTTGTAATAACTGTCAGACTTATTAAATCTCATAGGCGTTGATTTTACTGTAATCTTAATCTTGAGTTAATTATGATTTCATGATTGTGATTGTTATTCCATTTGAGTTACCAATGGGCACGACACATCCTTGTGGTCAAGATTACCCGGTATCTTGGTGGGAGCAATTATGAGTATTGGAGTTATAAATTAACAATATAAAATTTGTACAACACATCTCTTGATAGTTTTCGGCACTTGATCATAGAATTCTCTGGCCAGAGTGTGTCAACATATTTAGTATGTTGAAAATGATCATTAGAGAAAACCAGTAAGGATCAAGGAATAAGATGTTATTAAATTCATTGGACAGTTGAGATATCAATTTAATTAACGATGTGGTACAAAGGATTGTGCAGTAAAGAAATCAATGTGGCTTGGTACGAATTATTATTCGAGCATACAATTATGGAAGTCAGTTCCAATCTTTTAGTGGAGTAGATTTGGAATTAAATTATTGGGCTAGTTTAATTACAGGCCTAATTATTGTAGCCACTATTGTATGTTCCCAAATGATCCCCGGGTTAGCTCATTTAATTGACTGCACCACTACTGGACTAATAAGCAAGATAACTAGCTATTTGGGTCAAAAGCCTAATTATATCATTTAGTGGGAGGCTCCATTTAATTAGCTTATGTGTAAGGGGCCTTATGTTATTTTACATGGTAGGTCCCTTATTAAAAGAAAAAGAAACGTGAGTTTCAAAAAGGGCATTATTTGGAGCCTAAGGTTTTCACTAAAAGGCAGATATATAAGGCTTATTTTCTCTTAAGAAAATAGAGAAGTCACTTTATACAGATCTGAGAATAATATTTTTCTCTCTATTGTTGAAAGAAAAATTTTCTCGTGCTAGTTGCTTTAGTAGTGATAAAGGCGCCCACACGTCAAGTGCAGATCGAACCTGAGTCATAACCTGAAAGATCATTGGTGACAGTTCGTGATCTAACAAGCGTGGTTGTGACGAATCGTGATTTAGGAGCCTAAATCACTTAAGCGGAAAAAGCCAACTTGGATTTTCAAGGTACGATTTCTAGATTACGTATTCTTATATATTATATGAGAGCGGTCCTTAAAAAGGTTTTATAAAAATTTAAAAACCTAATTTTTCCCCAACAATTGGTATCAGAGCCATCTCATATTAATATATAAGAATTTCGTATGAAATTAATCTTGAAATTTATGTATTAGAGTGGCACATTTTATTCAGATATATATTATTTGTTTAATATATGAATAAAGCATGTTATGGTTTGTCTTAATTCATGGTTAGATTTTCTGTTGTATTTTTCCGTTTGAATCTGTAACAAGAGGGGTGGTTTTTTATCACCATGTTTTCCTCTTGATTTATTTTATTGTTATAGAATTTTTGTAAGCCAAAATTGGCCTAGAAAATTTGTAAAAGTAATCTCGGATTTTCAAGATCGGAGCGACGGAAGCCCGAAATTTTGACAGCTGCAACCAGCAGCAAGCAGCGCGCGGCCAGCAGCACATGCAGCCAGCAAGCGCGCGCTGCCAGCCAATAGCCAGCGCGTGCTGCTCGCGCAGCCAGCAACGCACGCTGTGCGTACAGCAGCTAGCAAACGCTCGCGTGCAGCAGCCAGCAACGCTGCCGAGGCCAGCAGAAGGATGCGCGCGGGTTTGGCATATTTTTCCGGCCTGGCGACGGCGGGTGGCGTTGGCGTCGGAGATCGGCGGCAACAGTGAACAGTGGCTGGAGGTGTTTGGAGATGGAGGCTGGGGAGAGAAAAAGATGGATTTAGGGTTTAATGATTTTTATCATTACGATCCCTATAGTTCCATAGATTTTCTCTTTGGGCTGATAAGTTTTAATTTTTTGCATATAAGTCTAAAAATAGTTTTGGACTTAATGAATCCTAGTTTTAGGCCCTATTTCAATTGGGCTTAATGGATTAAAAATGCATAGACAAAATTAAATACATTAAATTTATTTTTGGTCCAAAAGTTTTATTTTAATAAAAAAATAATTATTTATTTATTTCTTTTAAAAATTAAAAGTGGACCAATTATAAATTTAAAAGCCCAATTTCTCCTAGTCCATTAACAAAGACAAGCTTATGGAAGATGGACATTGACAAGAAGCCCAATAAAGATTAGGCTTAGGGTTAATGTATTTTTCATTATTAGGAAAGCCATGAATTAAGGTTATTTAATTGTTTTTCTATATGTTATGTTTTTGGATGTTCACATGCCATGATAATATGTCATATAGAATAGGTAGTGCCACTCTATGCATAATGATACATGTCATTCATTAAATAATGAATTTCACTATATTGTTTGGAATTTGCCTATGTTTAATAATATTGGATATCATCTAGATAATATTATAGGAAGCATGCAATTAACAATATGTATGTTTTAAAAAGGAAAAATCAATTTTAAAATATTGAGTGGGAGAGGAAAAATTCAAGATAATTTTTCCCACGGGCTCCATTGTTAGTTCAATAATAAAATTATATATATACCTCGACTTCATGATACGGTGATGCTCCATACGAAGGGTATATATATTAGATATTTTATTTGATGAACTTCTTCAAAGATAAAATTGAAATATTTTTCAATCAGTTGTTCGCCCCAACAGTGACTATTGATATGAAAAATACGTAGATTGAAACAATGGTTATACACTCAACTAAAATTTGTTATTAACCTTCCCAACGAAGCTCTGTTAACAAATTAAGCCCCAAAAGGATAACGATAATTATTTATCATGTCTCTACATGAAAGTAAATAATCTAATGCATAATTGGGTCTAGTAAGTGTAGACATGACTTCCCCAACGGATAGCTTGTCAAAGCGGTACTAGATTATCGTTACAATAAATTAAAATGCATTTATGATTTTTTGCATTTTTGTCATTTATTGTGAATTGAGTTTCAAATTATTTATGCATGGATGTTTTATTTTTCAGAAAATGTCTTCCATCAACCCATTATTAATTATCCTTGTTAAAAATGAACTCACTGGTGAAAATTATTTAGATTGGAAACGCAATCTATTTAATATTCTCACTGCTAAGGGAAGCAAATATGTGTTGACCCAGCCTTGCCCTCCTGAACCATCGTTATACGATTATAGAAATCAGAGGGAGCCTTATGAGAAATGGTGCGAAGCTAACGAAATGGCTAAGAGCTATATATTGGCTTCGATTTCTGTGGAACTGCATAAGAAACATCGGAGCATGGAAACAACCACTGAAATAATGGCTAGTCTTCATCAGATGTTTGGGCAAAATACCCATTTTTCCAGAGAAGCATCATTAAAACGTATTACGGATACTAAGATGGAAGAGGGCATAAAAGTTCGTGATCATGTCCTCAAAATGATGGACTATTTGAATGAGGTAGAGATTCATGGTGTTCAAATCAATGATAAATCAAAGATTAACATTGTGATTGAATCTTTACCTGATACATTCAAAGAGTTTAAGGTCAGCTATATCTTAAACAATAAAAATATGACCTTAATTGAATTAATGCACGAACTACATGCTATAGAAGAATTTTATCATAGCAGAAAACTTCCTGAAAAGGGATTCTCTTCAAGGCTTAAGTCGAAAGACAAGAATGAGCAAGCAAGAGTTGGGATCGACAAACTGTCCACTAAAAGAAGTGGCAAGCCAAAAGGCAAGTGTTATAAATGTGGACAGAAGGGTCACTGGAAGAAAGATTGTCCTAAGATTATTAAAATCAGGTATAGGAAATCTTTAAGCTTCCCAATTAGTTCAGATTTCTATTGATTCATACAATGATGAATTCTGAGATAACTAATCTTATTTGTAATTCATTTATTTGGTTTTCAGGAAACCAAAAGATTAAGTGAAGAAATCTTCAAATAGCAGTTGAGGACATGCTAGTTTATATCAATTGAAAAACTAGATCAATTTTACAAGACTTTAGTTTTGATATTTGTCTTTATTTTTCAAAATATTAGAGGAATTTAATTTCGGTGGCTTGTTTTAAGAAACCGGAGTACACTGTTATTTTTGGATCCTCTGTTTATTATTTATTTTGGTTATTTATAAAGACAATTAATATCATATAAGTCCATTGATCTATTCAAAGCAATATATAATGATAAAAAGTATATGCATTTATCTAAGAAAAGAAATGTTTCTTCAAACCAAAATTACCTCTGATATGTATGCTTAAGTCATATAAACTATAATAAGATTTTAAGAGAATGAGTAATGATAGACTTGTTGGCCTATTAAGATTGATCATTGAAACTCTATAAATCTCATTTAGGAAAGTAATATGACAAGGATACTCTTTTTGAGCTAAAAGCATAACATTGTATTTGATGATTTAGCGTATACAAATGTATACGGACTAATCAGTTTACATGTTATAAGAGGTTATGAGTATTCTATCAATCTTGTTGATGAATATTCATTTAATTTATGTTTGTCTAAATGCGTCATGATTCCATTGCTTTTGAAATTCAAAAGAGTACGTGGATAAGACAGAAGCAATTAGACAGGAACATAAAAGAACTTCGATATGATCGAAACAAAGAATATCTCTATGGAGAATTCAAGCACTATTGGTTGTCAAGGAACACTATGATACAATAGTGTAATTAAATGGAGAAACAAGATTCTTTTGGATAAGACAAGATATATACTAAGTGGTTTATCATTTACCTTTTTTATTCCAGATATTAGTATTTGAAACTATAAAGTTTTGTTGAACTTAGTTTCATCTATCTCGATGTCTACTACTCCAAGAAATTATGAAAAAGTCACAAACATGGTTTGAGACACATTCGTATTTGGAGTTTACTAGTATTTCTACTAGAATCAGAGATAGAGAAGATGGATTCGTATTCAGAAGCTTGCATGTTTTCGGTATCTTAAAGGAATAAGGGAAAGTCTGAATTATAGTCCTCAAGATAGGAATGTATTTATAGAAATATTCTTTACTTTCTTTGAGGAAGACTATATAATGACTTATAACCTAAGAGTAAGGTAAAACTAGAGAAATAAAAGAGATCAGGTTGTTGCTTAGCTTTCCATACCTGTTATAGAACAGGAAGAATAGCAACAACCAGCTGATCAGCACAGGATTATCCTTGAACAACCATCACTTTTAAAACCTCGTCGTAGTGGGAGGATAACTAGGTTACCTACGAGATACATGCTTTTGGGAGAAACCTATACGGCTATCTTAGATGAACATGTACAAGATCCCACTAGTTACAACGAAGCTCTAATAGATAGAGATGTTGAATTTTGAAAATGGCCATGAATCAAGAAATGGGATCTATGTATTCCAATAAAGTCTGGGAACTTGTAGAGGCACCAAATGGGGTAAAACCTATAGGGTGCAAGTGGATCTACAAGAGAAAAAGAGGAGTAGACGGAAGGGTGGAAACATTTAAAGCAAGATTAGTAGCCGAAGAGTTTACTCAGAAAGAAGTAATCAATTATGAGGAAACCTTTTCTCCGGCTGCTATGCTTAAATCCATCAGGATTCTGCTCTCCATTGCTGCAGTGCTAGATTATGAAATTTGGCGAATGGATGTCAAGACTGCCTTTCTTAACGGGCATCTTGAAGAAAACGTCTACATGCAGCAACCAGATGGATTTATACAAAAAGGCCAAGAACACATGGTATGTAAGTTGCAGAGATCCATTTATGGATTGAAGCAAGCATCCTGATCATGGAACATCAGATTTGATCAAGCGATTAAATCGCTTGGACTCATTCAGAACATTGATGAACCATGAGTGTACAAGAAGATTCAGGGAAAATTTGTAGCCTTCATAGTTCTTTGTGTAGACAATATTGTCCTGATTGGAAACAATATAGGAGTATTGACTACAATAAAGATTTGATTAGCAAAACAATTTGATATGAAAGACCTGGGAGAGACAAGTTATATTCTTGGTATCTAGTTACTACGAGACCGGAAGAATAAAACTTTAGCCTTGTCTCAAGCGGTCTATATCGATAAGATATTGGCTAGATTTAGCATGGAAGATTCCGAGACTGGTTTATTACCATTCAGACATGGAATTACGTTCTCTAAGGATCAATAACCTAAAACATCTGAAGAGATAGAGAGAATGAGACGAGTTCCCTATGTAAAAGTTGTGGGAAGTCTTATGTATGCCATGCTTTGCACTAGGCCAGACATCTGTTTTGCGGTAGGGATGGTTAATTTAATCCTGGACCTCAATACTGGACTGTAGTCAAGCATATTATAAAGTATCTGAAAAGAACTAAAAATTATATGCTTGTGTATTCTGGTGATGAACTTATACTAGTGGGTTATACTAATTCTGATTTTTTGTCAGATAAGGATTTTAGAAAATCAACTTCCGGCTATGTGTTTACATTAGAAAGTGGAGCTATTAGTTGGATGAGTGTGAAACAATCTTATATCACAGACTCAATAACTAAAGCTAAATATATGGCTACATCTGAAGCTGCAAAAGAAGCTATATGGCTCCGCAAGTTCCTACGAAATCTTGAGGTGGTACCTGTTGTAACTGCACCCCTGAAATTATTTTGTGATAATGGTAGTGCGGTAGCTCAATCTAAGGAACCAAGGAACCACAAGAAACAAAACATATTGACAGGAAGTATCATCTCATAAGGGAATAGTGTAGAAAGGTTATATGACAGTACCCCAAATGTCATTAGATGCTAAATGGCAGATCTTATTACAATGGTCATACGTGGGAAACCTTTATAACCTGCACTTAGAGCCCTAGAGCATGAGCAATATGCTAGATATGCTTTGAGAGCTAGTGGGAGATTGTTGGGAAATTATGCTCTTTAAAAGCATATGTGTTTATTTAATTGTAATAAACATTTTTTCTGATTAATAAAATTAATGAGGTATTTTATTCAAATATCTTAATTGCATTTATATTTGTATTAAAGTCCATTTAATCATATTATATGTATTTATGTGATCACCATGTGGATTCACAGAAGACATAAATACAAGTTATCTTATGATTAAATAAATTTAGTTCGCAGTTGATAAATAAAGTTGGGCACTTTATTTAGGTATAAACTGTAATAAATTCATTGAATGATTTGTCTTAATCATGTATGAATTTATTGATGTAGTACGACTACATTGAACAGGATCACATATGAGATTTAATTAACTTTGCAATAACTGTCAGACTTATTAAATCTCATAGGCGTTGATTTTACTGTAATCTTAATCTTGAGTTAATTATGATTTCATGATTGTGATTGTTATTCCATTTGAGTTACCAATGGGCACGACACATCCTTGTGGTCAAGATTACCCGGTATCTTGGTGGGAGCAATTATGAGTATTGGAGTTATAGATTAACAATATAAAATTTGTACAACACATCTCTTGATAGGTTTTCGGCACTTGATCATAGAATTCTCTGGCCAGAGTGTGTCAACATATTTAGTATGTTGAAAATGATCATTAGAGAAAACCAGTAAGGATCAAGGAATAAGATGTTATTAAATTGATTGGACAGTTGAGATATCAATTTAATTAACGATGTGGTACAAAGGATTGTGCAGTAAAGAAATCAATATGGCTTGGGACGAATTATTATTCGAGCATACAATTATGGAAGTCAGTTCTAATTTTTTAGTGGAGTAGATTTGGAATTAAATAATTGGGCTAGTTTAATTACAGGCCTAATTATTGTAGCCACTATTGTATGTTCCCAAATGATCCCCGGGTTAGCTCATTTAATTGACTGCACCACTACTGGACTAATAAGCAAGATAACTAGATATTTGGGTCAAAAGCCTAATTATATCATTTAGTGGGAGGCTCCATTTAATTAGCTTATGTGTAAGGGGTCTTATGTTATTTTACATGGTGGGTCCCTTATTAAAAGAAAAAGAAACGTGAGTTTCAAAAAGGACATTATTTGGAGCCTAAGGTTTTCACTAAAAGGCAGATATATAAGGCTTATTTTCTCTTAAGAAAATAGAGAAGCCACTTTATACAGATCTGAGAATAAGATTTTTCTCTCTATTGTTGAGAGAAAAATTTTCTCGTGCTAGTTGCTTTGGTAGTGATAAAGGCGCCCACACGTCAAGTGCAGATTGAACCTGAGTCATAACCTGGAAGATCATTGGTGACAGTTCGTGATCTAACAAGCGTGGTGGTGACGGATCGTGATCTAGGAGCCTAAATCACTTAAGCGGAAAAAGCCAACTTGGATTTTCAAGGTACGATTTCTAGATTACGTATTCTTATATATTATATGAGAGCGGTCCTTAAAAAGGTTTTATAAAAATTTAAAAACCTAATTTTTCCCCAACAGTTTCATAGGAAGTGCTTGTGGTCACTAGTTTCAACTCGAGAAAAGTAAGTGCGAGCAAGTGCCGTCTCCCATCAAAACGAATTGAACTGTTGGCGTGGAAGCCTGATTGCATCAATCTCAACCAGATTTCTCCACCAACAAAAGTGATATGGTTGTACTTCTAAGTCATGGTTAGTAGGTGTCATTTTATCCATAATATGTTTCCAATAAATTCCATTGATTTTATGTTTTCATGATTTTAAAGTGTTTTCGTGTAGGGTTCATCGAGAAGTATGATTCTCCAACATGGTTGCTACAGAACAACCCATCATCTTTTGCACAACTTGGTTTGAGTAGTAGGCAGAAATTGAAGCCATGCCATAGTAAATCACAATTTTGCTTAGTTTCTTGGTGATGATGAAAGTTGGATTTTTCGGGAAGAATTCGACCATGTAGCACTGCAAATTCGTTGTGAACTTTGTGTGGCTTAAGTTATTCAAATGTAGTATTGCTTGTAATATATATATATATAAGTTATGAAGACATAGCTGCAAAGTAATTAAAGTTTCTTACGTTTCTTATCGAAAAATAACCATTATATTGTGATTTTGTGTTTTATCACTTGCACTTTTACACATTCTAGTTTATCTTTCCAAATTTTCAAAATTCAAAACAGTAGAGTTGAAAATTCAACATCCTCTAGGATGTTAAATTAAATAAAAAGATAGAATTGCTGTAGTTGTATGACTTTCATGCATACTGTTAAACAGAGGAAGCTTTCAAATGTGAATGGCCATCATGTTTTTTTTTCCACCAAGCTGATTAATTGGTATCATTTCTTTGTCACGCTAATTTTATCTACGGTGTTAATTCTTGTTTTGCGCCAATTAGTCAAAAGGTAAGGCTCTGTTAAAATATCTGAACCTTACATTACTCTCGTTGCCGTTGGGACTTGGGAAGAAGATTCATTGGAGAAAAGAAGATTCATTGCAGAAAAATGATCAATCAACAAAAGTATTTGCCTCTTGCACACGTAACACAAGACCTGTTCTTAATTTGTTACTTGTCAATGTGGATGATAGAATCATAGAATAGTGTACAGCACTGATAAATTTCAGTTTATAATCACCTCTGTTTTTGTGTTTTCATTAGAAAGAATGGGTAAGCCAACATGGTCTTTCCAAATTTTCTGTCTCCTCTTATTGATCTTGTATTTACCAATTTCTGCAAAATTTTGCTCTCATTACCAGACTTCAATGCTGCTCCAGTTTAAACAACTATTTTCCTTTGAAACCCGTCAACCTTCTGGCGGTGGTAGGCTACAATCTGATTCTTATTCAAAGATGATATCTTGGAAAGAGGAGACGGATTGTTGCTCATGGGATGGAGTAACATGTGACATGATGACTGGTCATGTGACTGGCCTTGACCTTAGTTGTAGTAGGCTTCATGGCAGCATCCCTTCCGACAGTAGCCTTTTCTCCCTTCCTCACCTGCAAATCCTCAACCTTGCTTTCAACGATTTCAATTACTCTTATATTTCTCCTGGTTGTACCAGATTCCCCAATTTGGCACATCTGAACCTCTCTGTCTCCAGTTTTTCAGGTCAATTTCCAGCTGAAATCTCCCATTTGTCTAAGCTAGTTTCACTTGCAACTCTCAGTTGGGACTTGATACCCCTGTTTTGAAAGCACTCGTTCAAAATCTAACTGAGCTTCAAGAACTTGTTCTGAATTCAGTAGATATGTCTTATGAAGTGCCCAGTTTCTTGACAAATCTATCTTCTTTAACTTCTCTAGATCTCGGAAATTGTGGATTACAAGGGAGCATCCCAGAAAACATCTTCCGCCTACCAAACCTACAGAACCTCATTTTGAGTTACAACAAGAATCTGACAAGTGTTTTTCCGAAGGTTAATTGGAGCAGCCCCCTAAAGGTTTATGGATCTTTATGGTTGCAATTTCATGGGGTCAGTCCCTGCATCACTTGGTAATCTTTCTCAACTTACTTATTTGGATCTCTCCTACAACAACTTTAGCGGTCACATTCCATCAACCCTTTCAAATCTTCAGCAACTCCGCCATTTAGATCTTTCAAACAATAAGTTCACTGGGCAAATTCCATGTATTTTTGCCAATCTACACAACTTTCCTTTTTAGACTTCTCAAATAATCAGTTAAATGGTCCAATTCCTTCTTCTGTTAGTCGGCTTCATAGTTTAGTTACTATATACTTATCTTATAACTCTCTCAATGGGACTATCCCATCTGGGCTATTCACTTCACCATTACTAGAGTCAATAGACCTCAGAAATAACCAGCTAACCGGCTCAATTTCAAATTCTATATCTGAGCTTGTGAATCTTATTGATCTCTCCCTTGCTTCAAACAATTTAAGTGGCAACGTAGAACTTTACATGTTTGCTGAACTCAAAAATCTTCTCGGGCTTGATCTTTCTCATAACAGTCTATCATCGAGCACTGTATTACCAGTCAACTCTTCTTTTCCGTATCTTTCCATGTTGAGTTTATCTTCTTGTAACATCAGTGAGTTCCCAGACTTCTTAAGAACTCAACATCGGTTACAGATTCTAGATCTTTCTGACAATCAAATCCGTGGTGGTATTCCTAATTGGATATGGAACGTAGGAAAAGATACTTTGAATCATCTGAATCTCTCTCACAACTTCCTTACAGGCATAGAGCTACTTCCATGGAAGAATCTTCGATATCTTGACCTCCGTTCTAACTCCCTTAAATGATCAATTCCGTTTCTACCACCTTCCTTGAATTTCATTTCTGTTTCAAACAACAAATTGTCAGGGGAGATTCCTCTATCTTTTTGCAATATGAGCAGTATTGTTTATGTCAACTTGTCTAATAATAGCTTGAATGGAATGATTCCGCCATGTCTAGCAAACTCTTCACTATGGTTCTTGGATATGCGGATGAACAACTTCCACGGCAGCATCCCTCAAACATTTTCAAAGGGCAGTAGATTGACTATTCTTAACCTTAATGATAACCAGTTAGAGGGATCAGTACCACTGTCTTTGGTCAATTGTAGTTTCTTGAAAGTTCTAGATGTTGGCAATAACAGAATTAATGGTACATTTCCTGCTTGGTTAGGAGCTCTTTCTGAATTGCAAGTACTCATCTTGAGATCAAATAGATTCCATGGTCCAATCACCTATTCGGTAACAAGATTTCCCTTCCCTAAGTTGCGAATACTTGATCTCTCCAACAATGAATTTACAGGCGTCTTGCCAACGAGATATTTTCAAAATTTTCAAGCTATGATGCATGGGAACAACAATAGTGCTGAAGGTGGAAATATGTATATAAACTATGGTAATGAATATTATTCAGCTATTTTGACTGTGAAAGGAGTAAACATGGAGATGGAGAAAGTTCTAAACATTTTCACAACCATTGATTTGTCTGGCAACAAATTTCAAGGGAGGATCCCAGAAGTTGTTGGAAAGCTTAATTCACTCAAAGGACTCAATTTTTCTCACAATAAGCTTACAGGTTTAATTCCATATTCGTTGGAAAATTTGACACAGCTCGAGTCATTGGACCTCTCTTCAAACAAGCTAGCTGGGCAGATTCCTTGGCAGTTGACAAGTTTGAATTATCTTCAAGTTCTAAATCTTTCTCAGACCCAACTTGTAGGACCCATTCCTCAAGGCAAACAATTCCGTACCTTCTCAAGTGATTCATACAACGGAAACATGGGATTGTGTGGATTCCCGCTGTCAGAAAAATGTAGCAACGATGAGGTAACAGAGCCTATCCAAGACCGAGAAGAAGATGATACTTGGAGCTTGTTTGATTGGAAAATGGCTGTGATGGGATATGGCTCTGGATTTGTGATTGGCTTATCAATGGGATATTCTGTATTCGCAACAGGTTGGCCGAAATGGATTGTAAGGATGGTTGAATGGAAGCAGTCCCGGAACACCGTGATCAGAATGCTGATCCAAGGCGCTAGAGGAAGAAGAAATTAATGTGAAAGTGCAAGTGATGCTCTTAACTAGGTAATCATTCTTCTAGTTTTCTCATTAAATGTATTTCATAGCAAAAGAACTGCTCGTTTAAATTCTCTTTGGGAATGACAAGAATTTATGGAATATGCAGATGTAATTTTGGTTTATGCTTAATTAATTAAGAACTACAATTCTGATGAGATTCGAACTTTAACAGTAAATTATTTTGATTAAAGTTGTTTGTTTAATACTTATACCCCCTATTTCTAGGTAAAAGAAAGAAGCAATGGTGAATGTAAGACATGCTTTTTTCTTTTTTTGCCGCTCGGGTGAAAGAGATGTATGCTTTAGTATCGAAGTTATATAAATTTTTTTATTTCGTGAGGTTAGCTAGTTCATTACTTACTTGCAACCATCATCATTTTTCGTTCTTTTTTCAGATTTTTATAGCTTGATGTTGTGGGATGTCAACAGTCAGAGGCTCAGAGCACCAGCATACAATCATTGAATCGTTGGAATTGGAATTTTTCATATTCTATAATATCTTACTCAAAGTATATTCTGGAATGAGAACTTGCATACTTGTGCGTGATGAATTTCTTGTTTCATAATTGAATAAAAATTCCACAGGAGGGAGACACAGATTTCTTCTAGCCTGGATTATAGCAGACATTAATGCAACTCTTGAAGCTCATTTGCAATTTGAGAAGGTTTTGTTGGTTCCCCGTTACTGTAGTAAATTTAACTGTAATCCACGCAACTGAAGACAAAATAATAAACACAAGTTGAAAAAAGTAGCTATGGTGGATTACAATGTCAGGTTTACAATCAGTTTTGTCTGTATGTATATTATTCTCTGTTACTCAGCTCTTTTTAGATCCATAAACCTTACATTACGTGACGTTAATTACTTGATAATTGGGGTCCGCTGTTAATACAGACGCTGCATGCCATACGGCCGTTTTTATTTTTTATTTTAAAATTTATTGTCCGTTGGATTTCCTTTCATAAGCAATCCAACGGCTTCTATATTTTAAGCAGAAAACCGGCTACCGAGCGAAAGAACTGGAAGTGGGAACTGGCAAATATCAGGAGTAATTATCAATTACCTACCACTATTTTATCTAAATATCCACACTATCAATTTAAATTAAGAAAATGTCAACGACCCCCTCCTAGACATGAAAATTTTGCATTTTCTTACGGCTGAAAAAATTACTTTAAATATGTAATCTCTGTATTAACAAGAATAATATTTATATTAGTGTAAAATAAAATATATATTTTTCTTATTTTCCATCTAACTATTGGATAGTTTTCAAACAACTATAATTATTCACATTACCAAATGTCATAATTAAACATTAAATTTTGTTATTTTCAATATTAGTTGTACTAGTGACTAATATTAATGGTATAATCTATATTGTATACAAGGCATATATAATGTACCATATATTTGATATTTGGATTATACTCACAAAGATTCTCTTACACAAATTACTTCATACAAATTTATCATAAATTAATTAAATTTTTCCATACTTTGTTTGTTTTTTTGCTACATTATTAAATTATTGCATATAACATATTTGATCTTAATTTATTACTGGTACTATAGTTAATGGTAGTTACGGAAAAAGAACTACTTCCTACTGCCCCCTTATATTTTAAGGTATGTCTAAATCCCTTAAAGTTATAACAACGTAGTCTATTGTAGTCTTAATGTTAGCCATAAAATTTAAATATTTTGAAAATACAAATCAAGTAAAATAACTTATGTACCCTTAATGATCAAATTTTATTTTATAATGAATTGTAAATTATAGAAAATTATTACAGGTAGGGGAAATTTCATAAATATCCCTATGGGGTCATTGATATATGAATCCAAGTAATTGAAAAAATAGCATAAATTACTGAACACATCTTGGTTCATAAAATATGTGTACTTGGATGGATTTATATACTTTATGCCATAGTATTGCTCATTGTATTCAGGGTCAGTAAAATTCCATAAATCTCTATCATGATTCAGGATCCTGGCTCATTTAGGATGGGATTCAAGATAAAATTTTATCCCGATTTACCATTTGGGTTGGGATTTGGGATGTTTGAAAATCTCAAACGAGATCTTGAATGTCTTGAAATATGGGTTTCTAAATATTTATGACAAGTCAATTTAATGAATTATATACATATGACATGTTGATATATTTGTATGGCAAGTCATTTTTATTAATAATATACATATGATATGTCAGTTATATGTGTACCACATGTCTTTTGTTATAGAATCTATAACTATGACAGGGTATCATCCAAGACAATTTGGAGTCCCAATTAGAATTCAAGATCCCAATCAGGATGGGATGAGGATACTTTTTTATCCTGATTTACTGTTCAGAATTGGATCAAGATCGGCAAACCCTAACTTGTCTCCGTTCAATTGCGAACCTTAATTGTATGTGTGTTTGGATGAATGGCTCACATTTGCTTGAATATCATCTATAAAGGTGACTACTAAAAAAAAGGATATTTGCATACATACGTGTGTCTATTTGACATATGTGTATGTATTTCAATGCACTCTTTTTTATCTTTTAGTGTATTGAAGTTTTTTTTTTATGGTCTTTTATCTCTATCAAAATGAATTTTGCTTGAAAGATGCTCACACTTGAGCACGACTCTCTCTCTCTCTCTATATATAAGACTGACTAAAGTATAGAAAATTATATCTCTCACATCGAATATCATTGAAAATTCTATTTCTGTTTTGCTGATAGCTTTTGAACTTGTCAATAATATCCTGTTTCATATATCTGTACTTAGTTTAAAACTACAAAGTTTTTAGGCATTGTAAATATCTATTTGCTGTCAAACTTGAATCATGTTTGTGATAGGTTCGTTATCAATTATGGATGCTAGGTCAGAAGGTTGGACTTATCACACGGACACAATTAAATGGCGCTTCACTAAGATTTGTCCCTACAACGTTGGGATTGTAAAATTTTCTTTGCTTCAAGCTCGTAATATATACCACTCCGTATGGATCTTTGATCTATTTTTGAACGCTTCTGCTAGATAAGATAACTTCGACTTGTTAATGGCGTTCTAGACTTGTTATTACACAACATTTTCTACTATAACACTCATTCCTCGTATGTCTTGGTATATTGTTGGGCATCAACTAGAATCACACTGGTGTCATGTGTTGGGGAAAAATTAGGTTTTCAAATTTTTATAAAACCTTTTTTAAGGACCGCTCTCATATAATATATAAGAATACGTAATCTAGAAATCGTACCTTGAAAATCCGAGTTGGCCTTTTTCTGTTGAAGTGATTTAGGCTCCTAGATCACGATCCGCCGCCACCACTCCTGTTAGATCACGATCCGTCACCACCACGCTTGTTAGATCACGAACTGCCACCAATGATCTTCCAGATTATGACTCAGGTTCGATCTGCACTTGACGTGTGGGCGCCTTTATCACTACCAAAGCAACTAGCACGAGAAAATTTTTCTCTCAACAATGGAGAGAAAAATCTTATTCTCTAATTTGTATAAAGTGACTTCTCTTTTTTCTTTTGAGAAAATAAGCCTTATATATCTCCCATTAGTGAAAACCCTAGGCTCCAAATAATGCCCTTTTTAAAACTCACGTTTCTTTTTCTTTTAATAAGGGACCCACCATGTAAAATAACATAAGGCCCCTTACACATAAGCTAATTAAATGGAGCCTCCCACTAAATGATATAATTAGGCTTTTGACCCAAATAGCTAGTTATCTTGCTTATTAGTCCAGTAGTGGTGCAGTCAATTAAATGAGCTAACCCGGGGATCATTTGGGAACATACAATAGTGGTTACAATAACTAGGCATGTAATTAAACTAGCCAAATTATTTAATTCCAAATCTACTCCACTAAAAGATTGGATCTGACTTCCATAATTGTATGTTCGAATAATAATTCGTCCCAAGCCACATTGATTTCTTTACTGCACAATCCTTTGTACCACATCGTTAATTAAATTGATATCTCAACTGTCCAATCAATTTAATAACATCTTATTCTTGATCCTTACTGGTTTTCTCTAATGATCATTTTCAACATACTAAATATGTTGACACACTCTGGCCAGAGAATTCTATGATCAAGTGCCGAAAACCTATCAAGAGATGTGTTGTACAAATTCTATATTGTTAATCTATAACTCCAATACTCATAATTGCTCCCACCAAGATACCGGGTAATCTTGACCACAAAGATGTGTCGTGCCCATTGGTAACTCAAATGGAATAACAATCACAATCATGAAATCATAATTAACTCAAGATTAAGATTACAGTAAAATCAACGCCTATGAGATTTAATAAGTCTGACAGTTATTACAAAGTTAATTAAATCTCATATGTGATCCAGTTCAATGTAGTCGTACTACATCAATAAATTCATACATGATTAAGACAAATCATTCAATGAATTTATTACAGTTTATACCTAAATAAAGTGCCCAACTTTATTTATCAACTGCGAACTAAATTTATTTAATCATAAGATAACTTGTATTTGTGTCTTCTGTGAATCCACATGGTGATCACATAAATACATATGATATGATTAAATGGACTTTAATACAAATATAAATGCAATTAAGATATTTGAATAAAATACCTCATTAATTTTATTAATCAGAAAAAATGTTTATTACAATTAAATAAACGCATATGCTTTTAAAGAGCATAATTTCCCAACATCGTGTTCACTTGTTGAAGTGGGAGTGGAGAGAAAGGATTTTTCTCACTCTAACTTTTACATACTCATTTGAAGAGGGGAACAGGAGTCCACTCCATAGGATCTACTCATTCTTTTGGGTAAGGAGTGGGATTCCTACTCCCATGGAGAATGTGGGAGTCGGTTCCTTTTTTATCCTTTTCTTTTTAAATATAATATAATTATTTTATTAAAATATGTTACATTGATTTTAAAATAATAATATGATATTTAGTCAAATAATATTAGACTATTTAGTAATATTACATTTATTAAAAATATTAATATTAAACTTATTTAAATATAATATTATTGTATTTATTTAATTTTAATAATAAATAATAATAAATAATTTATTCTAAGAAAATATTAATTTTTACTATATTATTAATACTATTGTTTCATTTGTGTTGGTCAAATCAATAACTTTTTATTTACAAATTAAATATAGAAACATTAATAATTATTATTGATTTATATAATTAAAATTAATAATAAATAAATATTTTATTTTACAAATATATTCTTTTATTCATTTTGTAATTAAAAGATACAATTCTTTAAATGAAAGTAAAATTATAATTTAAAATAATTCACTCTCAACCTAAGACAAAGGAGACACATAAATGAGATTATAATTTCTATTCTACACCTCATTCCAATGTAAGTAGACAACCTATTTCCACTCCTATTCCACACTCTGAATCCCTAAATACCCACTCATCAAGATTTTCAATCTAATCTAACAGGTAAACAAGGTAAACAATCTAATTTAACAGGTAAACGCTACCTAAAAGCAATCTTAATACTATTTAATATATGTAATTGAGGTGTGATAGAAAGGGATAGTCTCAACAACTGCCACTATTGATGCCGCTTCTTTGCCTGCTGCCACTAATCCTGATCATCTGTGGTTGCTGCTACCACTCCTTTGCCGTCAACCATTAGCACAGCCACCACATCACGCCAATTCCTTTGGCGTCGGGTTTAGCATAAATGAAGCCTTTCGTTCGTGAAGTTGTGAAAAAGGTGTGGTGAGACGTCATTATTCTAGTCAAACCATTGCGCACAAGGCTCACTGCCAGCAACACCTCTCTCACAAAACTTAAAGCTTTCAGATCCACCCATCGCCACAGCTTTTCTTGCTGACGTCGCTGGATGTATTTCATATTGCTTGGTAAAAAAGATCAGTATAACACGGCTCTCATTGATTCCGGAATATAAAAATGATTCACATAATCAATGTATGATGAAACTTATTGTTAAACTGGGATCTGAGATCAGCGACCCTCAGATGATTCACATGAAAAAACGAATAACAATCAACTAAGTAATGGCACATGGCTGAGAACTCGAATACGACCAAAAATGGTTATTAAATCTAATTGTCCAAATGAAACTAAAAATGAATGGCTAGAATTATTCGAAAAGACATTTTCCACTATTCTTTCATCTCTCGGTTTATAAATAGAAGCCCAAAGAATGAGAAACGATATTTTGGTCCATTTTCAGAATTAAGTCAAGAGAAATTCTAAATGTAAATTAACTTTTAAATCTTCAAATACTGACTTGAGCATCAGAACGTCTTTTGCAGGTATATCCTCGAGTCCAATCAATTTCCAACCAACTTATATCCACTAGAATTGAGAGTTTAAGTCAGAATCATAAGAATAACGAGATACCATTCCTAAATCATTTTATTTTGAATTATCTTGCATTTAATGAGCGAAGGTTTCAGCACCTTCAATAACATTTTTATCTAATCTATTTCACAAGGCTGCGTTTCTTTTCTCTCTCATGTGAAGTAGGAAACAAGGCTATATTTCATTTCTTTAAGGAGATTTTCATGAAAATCTCTTCTCATTGATTGATGATAAATTCCTACTCAATTTTCAGCCTGCTCTCGATTTGGAAAGCCAGAATCCATAATAAAATTCAATTTATTGCTTAGTATTTGATTTTAGGAAAACTAGCTACTGATGATTTTGTCCCAAAATGTAATATTTGCATATATAATGACTGTCAAAAGCATTCATCTTTTCTTGTTTTGTGAATTTTATTCAACTTCTGCGGAAAATAAAAAGAAAAACTTTTTTTCCGAACTCTTATATCTACTTTATTATTATTAATATTATTATTTCTGTCTGTGATCAGACCTACAACGAAGTTCCGGTTTGTTTTCTGAATGTAGGCTTGGTGTATCCTGATGATTTATTTATGTTCCTTCTGAATGGGAGTATGGTTTCCTTCATTGCGAACTTGATATCTATAGACTATAGTTAATCGTTGTTACTACATTTCTTTGTCATCTTAATAGTTGATATCTGTAGTGTTAGGAAATTGAACTTCCTCCTTAGATCATTTCAAGTAATTTGTCAAGCAATAAATCAACAGAAAAATTAAATGGAGAATATACCAATCACATAATACAAGATTTACGTGAAAAACTCTAAATCCGGAGAAAAACCACGGTCAATATCAAAAAAACAACCCGAGCAAAATATTCATTATGTGTAAAATTTTTACATCTACTTTCTCAGAAATAATTTTCTCTCACCCAATGCCCAAATACATGATCCTTAGAAATATTCCCTAACAAAGCAAACCCGTAATACCCATATTGAGGAGCCAAATGCTCCTTCAATATTACTACATGCTTAAGAATATTTCTCGTTCTAAATTTGGATTGCTTATATGGGATACAAAAATGAGGAGGAGAACTCCTCTATTTATAGCCAAATTTTAGCTTCCTTTTCTTCCTCTTTTTCTTCTTTGCATGGGCAGCACTGATGAGCATAATTTATATACATATTTTACCCTTTATTATATATTTTCTAGTTATTTTTATTTGTTATTTTTAATTAATTAAATTATTTTATTGAATAGGGGATTAATTGGAGATTATGGATAAAAAAATGATATAAGGGAGCTCAATTTTGGAAGCATTAATTAATTGATTTCAGAAGCAATTAGACATACATGCATGTGGAAGTGAAGCCGAGGAAACCGAAGCTAGTAAATTAATTGATCTAGCACATGAAGAAGAATTTAAGCATAACATTGGCTTTAGCTTAGTTAAGTTACACGTGCATGGCTTTGTAATATATGGAAAGCAACTTAAATGGGCCCACACTTGGCTTTAACAATTAGAAAAATGAATCCTAGTGCAAGGTTAATTGGTGAGCACATGAGGAGAGCAAAGAAAATTAAAAGGCCAAGCCTTTTGACTTAAGGAAATAACAAGGTCGGTGGGGCCCATTTTAAAGAGTAATATAAAAGCAAGCTTTTGGCTTTTGGAGAGGGGAGCCGCCAGAGGAGGGAAGCGCAAGACAAAGAGAAGAAAAGCTGCAGCAATTTGGCTTCTATGGCTGAATTTATTTTATTTGTTGCTCCCAATTCAAGTATGTCTAGCTAAATTTCTTATACTGAGGTTAAGGATGAAACTCTATTCAATGAAATAATTATCTTTTTATTTATTTAATTCCCTATATATGTTCTTTAATAATTATGATTTTTATTTCACATGATTAATTGGATGTTATTAAAATCTTTTCATCAATTCTGTCATGCATTATTGATTGTTAGGATTAATATTCAATTAAATCTATGCTTGAATCTATAAAGTTTATATATGATTATCTTTGATTTTATGTCTTTCATTAAATTGTTTACATAGAGTGCTTAGGAAAACTTTAACTCTTTGTTATTCAATATGTTTACATGAGATTCTTAGATGTCATATTATTAAGCAGAAAAAGAAGTTATATTAGATTTAATTATTTGGGCTTAATTGTTATATCCATGAGATGACATAAATTGATTTTGAGTTGTCACTCTAAAATTGGGGATTAATTAATAATTAGATAATTACTAATTGAATAGTGGTGGATTCCGAAACCTTAGTAATTTTTATCTTATTGAATTCTCTTTTGTTTTGATTGTTTTCTTAGTTTAATTAATTTAATTTCTCTTGAAACTCAATTTGCCCAACTAGGTTAGAATTAATATTAATTTTAGATTTAAATTAGACTTTTCAATTTATAACAATCCCTGTGGGATCGACCTCGTTACCACTATTCTATTTCTAGATTCGTGCGCTTGCGAGTATATTAAAATTTTCACAACAGGCACCCACCCATTTTTCCTTGTTCCGTCTTTGAATTCAAAGATGGTGACTCAGCCACCCATCATTTTGACATTTTTTTAATCAATTTTCAACATATAAACTATGAGTTGCTTGCATCTTCATTGGAGGTCATCTGAAGCTTGACACGGCAAAAGGCCTTTGCTTGTGGAGTCGATAAAGCCCTTGCTAGGTGTTGGGAAAATATGTTCTTTAAAAGCATATGTGTTTATTTAATTGTAATAAACATTTTTTCTGATTAATAAAATTAATGAGGTATTTATTCAAATATCTTGATTGCATTAATATTTGTATTAAAGTCCATTTAATCATATTATATGTATTTATGTGATCACCATGTGGATTCACAGAAGACATAAATACAAGTTATCTTATGATTAAATAAATTTAGTTCGCAGTTGATAAATAAAGTTGGGCACTTTATTTAGGTATAGACTGTAATAAATTCATTGAATGATTTGTCTTAATCATGTATGAATTATTGATGTAGTACGACTACATTGAACAGGATCACATATGAGATTTAATTAACTTTGTAATAACTGTAAGACTTATTAAATCTCATAGGCGTTGATTTTACTGTAATCTTAATCTTGAGTTAATTATGATTTCATGATTGTGATTGTTATTCCATTTGAGTTACCAATGGGCACGACACATCCTTGTGGTCAAGATTACCCGGTATCTTGGTGGGAGCAATTATGAGTATTGGAGTTATAGATTAACAATATAAAATTGGTACAACACATCTCTTGACTCTTGATAGGTTTTCGGCACTTGATCATAGAATTCTCTGGCCAGAGTGTGTCAACATATTTAGTATGTTGAAAATGATCACTAGAGAAAACCAGTAAGGATCAAGGAATAAGATGTTATTAAATTGATTGGACAGTTGAGATATCAATTTAATTAACGATGTGGTACAAAGGATTGTGCAGTAAAGAAATCAATGTGGCTTGGGACGAATTATTATTTGAGCATACAATTATGGAAGTCAGTTCCAATCTTTTAGTGGAGTAGATTTGGAATTAAATAATTGGGCTAGTTTAATTACAGGCCTAATTATTGTAGCCACTATTGTATGTTCCCAAATGATCCCCGGGTTAGCTCATTTAATTGACTGCACCACTACTGGACTAATAAGCAAGATAACTACCTATTTGGGTCAAAAGCCTAATTATATCATTTAGTGGGAGGCTCTATTTAATTAGCTTATGTGTAAGGGGCCTTATGTTATTTTACATGGTGGGTCCCTTATTAAAAGAAAAAGAAACGTGAGTTTTAAAAAGGGGATTATTTGGAGCCTAGGGTTTTCACTAAAGGGAGATATATAAAGCTTATTTTCTCTAAAGAAAAAAGGAGAGGCCACTTTATACAGATCAGAGAATAAGATTTTTCTCTCTATTGTTGAGAGAAAAATTTTCTCGTGCTAGTTGCTTTGGTAGTGATAAAGGCGCCCACACGTCAAGTGCAGATCGAACCTGAGTCATAATCTGGAAGATCATTGGTGACAGTTGTTGTGCAAATTTTATTGAACTCGCAAGCGCACGAATCTGTTGTAGTATAGATCTATGGTGACGAGTGTCGATCCCACGAGGAGGTTGATTTTAATTATATATAGAATTAATTTTGTAAATGGGTGGTTGAATTGATGAAAATGATTTGGATTATGCTAAAACTTAAATTAAAATAACACGAATAAATTCTGGAATTGGAATTAAAGGGCAAGAATAAATTGAAGTGAATTCTATTGAAATAACGTACTTGGGTATCTGGATCCGTATCAACATGCATCATGGGCTAAATATTCCATATTAATACCAATTAAATCATGAGAGGGGAATCCACACCTCATGAACCACGCTCTAATAAATATGGTGCTAAGGGCTTATCGTGCCAAATAATAATAATCTTATATTAGGGAGCCGGTGAAACCAGGGCGGTACTAAACAAGATTAGTATTATTTGTCGACGAGAAGTCAAAACATCCACAAAAACTAGAGGGGAAGAGAAAGTAAATTTACCAAATTAAGCCCATGACACATGTTGAGACTTCACCTTCAACCCAAGCTTGAAAGAAAATTAGCCACTCATAGTTGAACTAGGGGCAAAATGGGAATTTATTAAAATACGTAGAAAGTACAAGATAGAGAGAGAATTACAGAAAATGAATCCCAAAAATGGATTCAAAGGTGCCTAATTAGGGGGGGGAGACCCCCTTTTTATAGTTACATCGAGTAAATCATGGCCATCGGATTAAAAACAGTTTGGACGCTCAGGATTGCGCCACGTCATCAGCCACTATTTGCACAGTACAGTCAACAGCCACTATTTGCACAGTACAGTCAACAGCCACTATTTGCACAGTACAGTCAACAGCCACTATTTGCACAGTAACGCCAACAGTACCCGTACATATGAATAGTATCGTACATGTGAACAGTGTCATTTTTCCTTTTATACTCCTCCTAAGGTTTTCGACCGTCCTGAGTTCAAAAATGATGTCCGTTTTGCCATTTGATCTCTCGTTTATTGTGAAATGACTATGATGCCCCTAAAATACATAAAATACTCAATTAGAATAAAATACATATAATTAAAGTACAATAAACTTAAACACATAAAAGTAAGGGTTGTTAGTAATACTTGATATGTAAAATAACGATTTTCTCCTTTATAAATATGCACTTTCTAACACACAACACACCCCCCAACCAGCTTATTGCTAGTCCCTAGCAAATAAAGCGAAAACAGAATTCAAAAATGATTTTATTTTTTTATTTATATTTTTAAACACTCTTGTTTATTCAATCAGATTAATGATAACAATCAAATAAAAGTATAAGCATTATCTCAAGTCTAAAGAAACATCACACCCACATCAACCATCCACATGAATCAGCCCAGTAGACTTTGTCGTAGCTACCTTCAAGAATGATATGTCAAACCCCAAAATCTCACTGGAAGTAGTGACACTCTCACAAAGAAATTAAACCCAATAAAAATAGTCACTCCAATGAATGATAATTGAGAGAAAATAATAAAGAAGTGATCTCACATGCTCTCACCAAAATGAAAGAAATATGCCCTTAGCTTAGAAATAATACGATCTCTAGTCAAATAAAAATGCTAGTCAACCCAATTTATTTATTTATTTATTTTTATTTTTTATGCATCACTACATCTTTTTAGCCCATATAACTAGCTTCTACTTCAGATTATAGTTCCCTAAAATCAAGAAGGACTTTTATTAGGACGTAACGTAGGCTAGGGACATGGCTAACAAAGAAGGGAAATAGGAAAAACAAAATGTATGTTTGAGAAAAATGCAGAAATTTTTTTTGTTTTTTTTTTTGGAAGTTACAAGATGGATTTCACCTATTATTGTTATTTTTATTTTTTGAAGCAACAATTGTTTTTCTTTTTTTTTTTTTTTTTTTTTTTTTTGAACTAGGCATAACTTCACTATACAAAATGTTTATTTACATTTTTCTCAAACATAAATAGGTGATGGATCTTATTGGGTAATACTCCAAATCGGAGTGGGTCAAGATAATAAGTTGACAAAGAAAAGTTTTTTTTTTTTTTTTTTTTTTTAAAGGTTCAAAAGGGCTAACTATGGATATTCATAAAAGGGATGGCTAGAAAGGCTCAAACGGATCAAAGATGGCCTTTCCATCATCTTTTAGGACTCTAAATAATCTTCCATATCTACTAATTAAATGGGCTTCCAAATATAGCAACACACATTTTTTCCAATTTTTTTTTTTTTTTTTTTTTTTTAGGGTTAACTCAAAAGAAATCTAGAGATCGTGTACACAATAATAAACTGCTAAGCTATATAAAGAATGGGCAAAAGGGTTACTCTCCAAGAAAAATGATAGGCTCAAAAACTCACTTGGTAGTTATTATGACATGTTCATTCCTTCAAGCAACTCATATTTGTCTCCGACATCAACATGTAAAGTAGCAAACATAGTGTAACATCACTTCAGACTAAAGATAATACAAATACTAAAATTTGAAATCATCATATCATCCAATGTCAAAATAAATCACAATTTTTTTTTTTTTTTTAACAACAATCTACCCCCCAACCTATTCTAAACGTGAAAGGAAAATATGCATGCAGAAATATGAAAATGATGCAGAAAAACTAATTAGAAAATGATAGAAAATGAATTTTTTTTTTAACTTAAGAAGATGCGTTTCTAGAGGCACTACACTCTATATTCAGCCATCTTTGACTCAAAAATTTTTGTTTGAAAATGTATATTTATAAAGGAGAAATTAAAAAGGAAGAAGAAAAATAAACATCAAAACATAATAAAGAAAAAGATTTTTTTTTTATTATTATTATTTTTTATTATTTTTATTTATTTATTTTTTTTTGTTTTTATTATTATTATTTTTTTTTGTTTTTTTTTTTTTTAACAATGAAGATGCGTTTCTAGAGTCACTACACTCCATATTCAGCCATCTTCAACACAAAAAGTTAGCAACAGTTAGTTTCTACAACAAAAAATTAGTAAAAACTTAACCAATATTCCACAATTGTCGACTATTCCCTCCCCCCAACCAGAACGAAACATTGTCCTCAATGTTTTAAAGGAAAGAAGTAGAGTTTAGAAGACATCACCTGGGTGGTGCAACACAGAAGAAAATATTTACAGGCGGAGAGTTAAATCTAATTTATACTTCTTACTGCGGCTACTGTTACCGTCATCATTTGGACGCTCCAACAGAAAGCTCCAGGGGTCTGGCTCCGGTTTATAAGCTTGTAACATATCAAGTAGCTCATTAGCAGTGTGAGCACAAATAAAAAGTTTTTTCGCACTGGAAGGAATAAAGTAGCTTTTTATTGCATGGTTAAGAAATGCGATAAAGCCATCATAAAAATGATTGACATTTAACAAACCGATGGGTTTCTGGTGAAGGTGCAGATGGGCCCAAGATGCTAGTGTGATAAGTGCCTCTAGTGTTGCAAGATCTCCTGGAAGGAAAATAAAAGCATCAGCATGATTAAGCATTTCAGTTATTCGTTCTTGCATACCTGAGACGACTAACTCTTCTCCAGTCGTTGAGTCAGACACACTGCCCAAAGGTTTTAAGACTCTAGGGATGATGCCTAACACTTGGCTTCCTCTGATAAAAGCAGCTTCTGAGACCAATTTTGATAACCCTCGGTTACCTCCTCCATACACCAAGTGTAATTTTCTCTCTGCTATGCTTCGACCAAGATCTATGGCTGCATCAACGAACTCTTTATGTTTGCCATAGGTAAATCCAGAAAGTACACAAATGTTCTTGAGTTGTCTATTAGGAGTAGCTGCCATTGGAATATTTCTCAAAAACAATTTGTGAGTGCTTAACAAAAAGTCTTATTTAAGAATCTTGGTGACAATGGATTACAACTGTGTATGAGGTGGCAGGTCAATGTCAAATAATGCGTAAAGCACATGGCTCGATAGTCAAAAAGTAAACAGTAAAAAGGAAAAAAAAAACAAACAGTAATAAAATTATTAAAGACAATAATGCAAATGATAAAACAACAGTGAAATGAAATAAAATAACAGTAAAGTAAAAGGATATTTACAGGTAGTTGCGACTGTGGCTCACATCTTCCTCTGGTTTTACGTCCAGAAACGGCTTGAACGCCCTCTATGGGTCGAGGATAGGCTTCCCATCCAATTTTCTTATAAACTGGCAAACAGGGTCTTTTATAGTCAGATTCCCGAGACTATATCGTGCATGCTCTTTCTGGAATAATGGCCATAACTGGAGAATCGCTCCTTGCACATATCCACTGGGATGCGTTTCAAGAGACAGAAGGATATCATCCAATGACTCTTTATTCAAGCCATCCCTAATGAATTGAATCTTATCTTCCCTGTTATCAGACACCATTCCTAAAGAACATCGGTTTTTATTGCAACTCATTCTGGCACACTTATGACAAGCAACAGAAATTCTTCGAGCTCGTCGTTTTCTTGCGTAATTTCCTTTACCACAACCAGGCATGTATGCAATAAATTTTTGAGGTAACTCACCCGCCAATCGTACTTTCGCCTCGATTAACCAACGGATGTCAGCAGGTATGTTATTCCTCATGAGTAATCGCATGCGTTCGGACTGAGCTTTATAGATCGTAAGGAGGGCATTCTGAGGAAGTGAAGGGAATCGCTTGTGAAGCTTCGCTAGAATCTCGGTTCTGTCCATTCCTTTGCCTCAGAATATCAGTTATTATGGGAAACTGAAGTAACCGACTTGATTGTCACGGAGTACCGTTATCCGCCACTTCACCGGGGTAACAAACTAAAGCACACAAACAGAAAAACAAATTAAAACACACAAAGAAAATCAAAATCGTCCTCTTATTGAATTTACCTCAAGCTCCAACTGGATGTCGAAAACACTTTTCTCAATATCTCTGAGTTGGCGTTCTAAACCTTCAACATAGGCTACTAACTCTGGTGGTTGTAGAGCCCAAATGCGATTTGTTTTACAAAATTGAATCTGCCTTTTGAGATGATTTTTGACACGTTGAAGTGGTTTAAGAATGTTCAGGAGGAACGGTCTAAGTAAGAGACTCATGATTAACAATGATAAGAGAAAACTTAATGATAAAACAAACACACTTATGCAAAAATAAATTTCAATTAGCAAAAGAATAATAAAAAGAGAAAAAGAAGGAAAAATCAAACCACCGAAAAGAAAAAAAATCAATTCAAATCTGGTGGGTCACTCAAATTTATTTCGGTGTCTTCTCCATGTGGTTGGTATTCTAGATATGGCTTTAATCTTTGACCATTAACTTTAAACGTGACACCGTTCTTTGGGTCCTTAATTTCAATTGCCCCATGTGGAAAAACAGTATGAACAATAAATGGACCAGACCATCGAGAGCGTAACTTACCTGGGAATAGGTGCAAGCGAGAGTTGAATAAAAGTACTTTCTGACCTGGAGTGAAAGATTTTCTCATAATATGCTTGTCATGGAAGACTTTCATTCGTTGCTTGTAAATCTTGGCATTTTCGTATGCATCATTGCGAATTTCTTCAAGTTCTGCCAGTTGTAATCTTCTTTCTGAGCTGGCTTGCTGCATGTCAAAATTGAATTTCTTGATGGCCCAATATGCACGATGCTCGAGTTCCACAGGTAGGTGGCAAGCTTTTCCATACACTAGCCTGTAAGGTGACATCCCAATCGGCGTCTTGAAAGTCGTTCGATATGCCCATAATGCATCATCAAGTCTTAATGACCAATCTTTTCTGTCCGGCCTCACCGTCTTTTCTAATATGTGCTTTATTTCTCGATTGGAGATCTCCACTTGGCCACTGGTTTGCGGATGATATGGGGTCGCCACTTTATGAGTGATTGAATATTTCGTCAAAAGAGCTTTGAATGCTTTATTACAAAAGTGGGCACCACCATCACTGATTATTGCTCGAGGGAATCCAAAGCGCGAAACAATGTTGCTTTTCAAAAACCCTATCACCACCTTGTGATCATTGGTTCTGCATGGAATTGCTTCTACCCATTTCGATACGTAGTCAACAGCAACCAGTATGAATTGATGGCCAAAAGAAGTGGGAAAGGGTCCCATGAAGTCGATACCCCATACGTCAAAAATCTCAACCACTAATATTGGATTTAGTGGCATCATGTTCCTTCGTGTAATGCTCCCCATTCGTTGACACCTATCACATGAAGAACAGAAAGTGTAAGCATCTCGAAATATAGTTGGCCAATAGAAACCACATTGTAAAACTTTAGTAGCTGTTTTCTTAGCACTGAAATGGCCTCCACAAGCTTGTTCATGGCAGAATGAAAGGATATTCTGAATTTCATTTTCTGGGACACATCGTCTGACAATTTGGTCTGCACAATACTTGAACAAATACGGGTCATCCCAAAAGAAATTCTTTATTTCTGCAAAGAATTTGGCCTTGTCTTGCTTGGTCCAATGCTCTGGAAGTTTACCTGTAACAAGATAATTAACTATATCAGCATACCAAGGTAATACTTCCACATTCATTAATTGTTCATCTGGAAAGGACTCATTCAATGTTAAAGGCTCTGTAGTTGTGTCAAAATGAAGACGAGAGAGATGGTCTGCCACAACATTTTCTGTGCCTTTCTTATCTTTGAATTCCAAGTCAAATTCCTGCAAAAGTAACACCCAACGAATTAGTCTAGCTTTTGCATCTTTCTTTGTAAAAAGGTATTTAAGAGCAGCATGATCAGTGAACACAATTATTTTACAACCAATGAGATAGGATCGAAATTTTTTCAATGCAAACACTACTGCTAGCATTTCTTTTTCAGTAGTTGAATAGTTCAACTGTGCATCATTCAATGTCATACTAGCATAGTAAATAACATGGGGAATCCGATCAACTCTTTGTCCTAATACTGCTCCTACTGCATAATCAGATGCATCACACATTAGCTCAAATGGAAGGCTCCAGTTTGGGGGCTGAATGATGGGTGATGATGTTAACAATTGCTTTAATTTTTCAAAAGCCACCAAACATGAATCATTAAAGATGAAATGTGCATCCTTTGCAAGTAAATTGCATAAGGGTCTAGAAACTTTGCTAAAATCTTTAATGAAACGTCTATAAAAACCAGCATGCCCAAGGAAAGATCTTACTTCTCTGACCGTTTTGGGTGGAGGAAGATTAGAAATGAGATCCACCTTGGCTTTGTCAACCTCAATACCTTTGCTCGAAATGATGTGACCGAGAACAATACCTTGTGTTACCATAAAATGGCATTTCTCCCAATTTAAGACCAAGTTCTTCTCGATACATCTCTGCAGAACTAATGTTAGATGACGTAAACATTGATCAAATGAATCACCAAAGACTGAAAAGTCATCCATAAAGACTTCAAGGAATCGTTCAACCATATCAGAAAAAATGCTCAACATGCATCGTTGAAATGTAGCAGGTGCATTACATAATCCAAATGGCATCCTCCTATATGCAAAAGTGCCAAAAGGGCAAGTGAAAGTGGTCTTCTCTTGATCTTTTGGTGCTATGGGAATCTGATTATATCCTGAGTAGCCATCTAGAAGGCAATAAAATTCATGGCCTGCTAATCTATCAAGCATTTGATCGATGAATGGTAAAGGAAAATGGTCTTTACGTGTGACAGAATTCAACTTCCTATAATCAATGCATACACGCCATCCTGTAGTTACTCTAGTTGGTATCAATTCATTATCGGCATTGGTAACTACAGTGACTCCTGACTTTTTGGGGACAACTTGTACAGGACTGACCCATGAACTATCAGAAATTGGGTAAATGATACCTGCATCTAATAGCTTAAGGACTTCAGTTCTAACCACTTCTTTCATATTAGGATTCAACCGACGTTGCATTTCCCTAGTAGATTTAGCATTTTCATCAAGGTGAATGTAATGCATGCAGTCTACTGGATTTATACCTTTTATGTCTGCTATGGTCCATCCTAAAGCTCCTTTATGCTCTTTTAAAACATCTAACAACTTACCTTTTTGTTCGTCATTGAGGGATGATGAGATGATTACCGGTAAAGTACTTTCTTCCCCCAAAAATGCATATTCCAAAGTGTTGGGCAATGGTTTGAGCTCAAGTTTTGGTGGTGATTCTGATGGTGGGATGAGTTTCTTCTCTGATGGTGCTAGTTGTTCAACTCTTGGCTTCCATTTATTAATGTCCATAGATGGTGCTGAGTCAAGTAGGGCGTTGACCTCATCGACTGATCTGTCAATATCAAAATCCAAACCAAAGTGAGTTAAACATGTTTGCAAAGGATCATCACTAAGGTTTGAAACAAAAGAGTCATCAACTAATGCTTCAATTAAATCCACATCAACAATTCCATCATCTGCATTGTGAGGTTGTTTGGCAATGTTGAAGATGTTCAACTCCATAGTCATGTTGCCGAAGGACAACTGCATATTTCCCGTCCTGCATTGAATATGAGCATCCGCAGTTGCCAAGAAAGGTCGGCCTAAAATAATGGGGATGTGCTTCCTTGAATCCTGTATTGGTTGAGTGTCAATTACAATGAAATCAACAGGAAAATAAAACTTGTCTACCTGGATAAGCACGTCCTCCACAATACCACGAGGTATTTTTGTGGACCGATCTGCAAGTTGTAACACCACTGGAGTTGGGTGTAATTCTCCCAGTCCAAGTTTCACGAAAACTGAGTAAGGCAATAAATTTACACTAGCTCCTAAATCCAACAAAGCATTCTCAATTGTGTGGTTCCCTATGCTACATGAGATAGTAGGGGAACCTGGATCTTTGCATTTTAAAGGAATTTTATGTTGGAGTATAGAACTAACGTTTTCTGTTAAAAATGCCTTCTTTTGAACATGCATATTTCTCTTTTTAGTACACAGGTCTTTAAGAAACTTGGCATAAGATGGAACTTGCTTAATAGCATCAAGTAAAGGGTTGTTGACACTTACCTGTTTGAAGATTTCGAGAATCTCACCTGTGGATTTTCCCTTTTTCCCTTTAGCTAACCTCTGAGGAAATGGAGCTTTTGGAACATATTCTCGTGGGTTAGTTTTTTCTTTCTCCTCCGGTGATGATTCCTCAACATTTACAGGTACAATTTGATTTTCTTTCGTCACCGGCATCTCCACTTTGTTGTCGACTTCTTTTCCTTTTCGCAAGGTCATGACGGCTTTGACCTCTCCATGCTGCTGTGGTGAACTGGTACTTGCTTCATGTACTCCTTTAGGGTTAGGCACTGGTTGACTTGGAAATTTACCTTTTTCAACAGTCATTGCCAAGGTCTGAACTGAAGAAGCAAGCTGTCCTACCATCTTCTCTAGGCTTGAAACTGATTGGGCTTGTGAGTTGAAGCCCGCTCTCAACTCATTTCGTAGTCCATCAATGGTGCGGTTTTGTTGCTCAATCGTGGAGTGAGTAACATTCCTGAGATTCTGGAATGAATCCTCCCATGGTCTGGGTTGAGAGTAGTTCTGGTTTTGATTCTGATTGTATGGTCTGAATGGTGGCTGAGAGGCTTGAGGATTTTGAGGAATTGGTTGCATTGGTGGAGCTGGAGCTGCTGGTCCATTTTGTTGGAATCCTTGAGACCATGAAAAATTGGGGTGGTCTCTCCATCCAGGATTATATGTGTTGGAGTATGGGTTGTAATTTGATGGTTTTCTCATTACTCCTATGGCATTGGCTTGATCTGGATATGAGTCATGGTCATGTGGTTCTGTTGATTTAGCAGTCGATAACGATGCTATTTGTCGAGAGAGACCTTCAATTATTTCTTTGACTTCTTTGATTTCTGAACTAGATTCGCCAATGTGAACCTCATTTACTCCCTTAATCCTTCTAGTACTCCTGAGTGATCGACTCCGTTGTTGGGAATTATCTGCTTGTCTCTGAAAGAATTCCCAAATCTCTGATGCACTTTTTGACATTAGCTCTCCTCCACTTGTTGCCATTAGCCATTCTTGCACATTCGGCAATAATCCCTCCAAAAAGTATTGGCATTGGTGCCATTTCTCGTACCCATGATGTGGACACTTCAAGAGTAGCCCATTAAATCGCTCCCATGTTTCGAAAAACTGCTCGTCATCTCTCTGGGTAAACTCCGAGATTTCCCTGCGAATAGCATTGGTTTTATGCACTGGGAAATATTTATTTAAAAATTTCGTAACCATTTGTTCCCATGATGCAATACTATTAGCAGGTAATGTATTAAGCCATGAACGAGCTCTATCCTTTAAAGAAAATGGGAATAGTCTAAGTTTTACATCATCGTCTGAAAAATTTTCATATTTAAATGTTTGACAAATAGCGTGAAAATCATTCAAATGATTGTATGGGTCCTCATTTTCTAAGCCATAGAACGTGGGGAGACAATTTAGCACAGTTTTAGTTCAAAGCTCCTAGCAGCTACATTTGGGTATCGTATGCATGATGTGCTCAAATTGGCTAAAGGACTGAAGTAGTCCTTAAATGGCCTCTCCTGTGGTTCTTGTAAATCCATTTTGTTTTTAATGTGCTTGTGTATGCGAAGTGTTTTCTCTAATTCAAGGTCTATAGGTTCAAGATTAGGTAATAATGACCTACGACCATGCATGCAAGAAATATAAAAATAAATGGGAACAAAACAAATAAAATAAAAAATAAAAATAAAGATAGGAACAAAACAAATAAAAATAAAGAAGAAGGAGAAATTACGATACTAACCTTATTGCGCTATTACAACCTTACTATAACAATGCACAAAAACAAATACGTGAAATAAACTAACTAAAAATAAATAAATAAGATAAAAAAAAATTACAAAGAAAAATAAATTGAAAATTAAATTACAAAATTTTAAGAAGAGAAAAAGAAAAGAAATACTAACCTTTAGATGTAGATTCATTCATTTTTTTTTTAAATACAAAAATTAAATGAAAATATTCACAAAAATTAATTCTATGAATTAAAAATACTTACCTCCCCGGCAACGGCGCCAAAAACTTGTTGTGCAAATTTTATTGAACTCGCAAGCGCACGAATCTATTGTAGTATAGATCTATGGTGACGAGTGTCGATCCCACGAGGAGGTTGATTTTAATTATATATAGAATTAATTTTGTAAATGGGTGGTTGAATTGATGAAAATGATTTGGATTATGCTAAAACTTAAATTAAAATAACACGAATAAATTCTGGAATTGGAATTAAAGGGCAAGAATAAATTGAAGTGAATTCTATTGAAATAACGTACTTGGGTATCTGGATCCGTATCAACATGCATCATGGGCTAAATATTCCATATTAATACCAATTAAATCATGAGAGGGGAATCCACACCTCATGAACCACGCTCTAATAAATATGGTGCTAAGGGCTTATCGTGCCAAATAATAATAATCTTATATTAGGGAGCCGGTGAAACCAGGGCGGTACTAAACAAGATTAGTATTATTTGTCGACGAGAAGTCAAAACATCCACAAAAACTAGAGGGGAAGAGAAAGTAAATTTACCAAATTAAGCCCATGACACATGTTGAGACTTCACCTTCAACCCAAGCTTGAAAGAAAATTAGCCACTCATAGTTGAACTAGGGGCAAAATGGGAATTTATTAAAATACGTAGAAAGTACAAGATAGAGAGAGAATTACAGAAAATGAATCCCAAAAATGGATTCAGAGGTGCCTAATTAGGGGGGGGAGACCCCCTTTTTATAGTTACATCGAGTAAATCATGGCCATCGGATTAAAAACAGTTTGGACGCTCAGGATTTCGCCACGTCATCAGCCACTATTTGCACAGTACAGTCAACAGCCACTATTTGCACAGTACAGTCAACAGCCACTATTTGCACAGTACAGTCAACAGCCACTATTTGCACAGTAACGCCAACAGTACCCGTACATATGAATAGTATCGTACATGTGAACAGTGTCATTTTTCCTTTTATACTCCTCCTAAGGTTTTCGACCGTCCTGAGTTCAAAAATGATGTCCGTTTTGCCATTTGATCTCTCGTTTATTGTGAAATGACTATGATGCCCCTAAAATACATAAAATACTCAATTAGAATAAAATACATATAATTAAAGTACAATAAACTTAAACACATAAAAGTAAGGGTTGTTAGTAATACTTGATATGTAAAATAACGATTTTCTCCTTTATAAATATGCACTTTCTAACACACAACACTTTGTCGTAGCTACATTCAAGAATGATATGTCAAACCCCAAAATCTCACTGGAAGTAGTGACACTCTCACAAAGAAATTAAACCCAATAAAAATAGTCACTCCAATGAATGGTAATTGAGAGAAAATAATCAAGAAATGATATCACATGCTCTTACCAAAATGAAAGAAATATGCCCTCAGCTTAGAAATAATACGATCTCCAGTCAAATAAAAATGATAGTCAACCCAATTTATTTATTTATTTTTATGCATCACTACATCTTTTTAGCTCATATAACTAGCTTCTACTTCAGACTATAGTTCCCTAAAATCAAGAAGGACTTTTATTAGGACGTAACGTAGGCTAGGGACATGGCTAACAAAGAAGGGAAATAGGAAAAACAAAGTGTATGTTTGAGAAAAATGCAGAATTTTTTTTTTTTGAAGTTGCAAGGTGAATTTCACCTATTATTGTTTTTTTTCTTTGAAGCAACAATTTTTTTTTCTTTTTTTTTTTTTAAACAACAATTTTTTTTTGAACTAGGCATAACTTCACTATACAAAATATTTATTTACATTTTTCTCAAACATAAATAGGTGATGGATCTTGTAAGATATTGGGTAATACTCCAAATCGGAGTGGGTCAAGATGATAAGTTGACAAAGAAAAGGTTTTTTTTTTTTTTTTTTTTTAAAGCTCAAAAGGGTTAACTATGGATATTTGATAAAAAAAGATGGCTAGAAAGGCTCAAACAGATCAAAAATGGCATTTCCATCATCTTTTAGGGCTCTAAATAATCTTCCATATCTACTAATTAGATGGGCTTCCAAATGTAGCAACACACTTTTTTTTTTCTTTTTTTTTTTCAATTTTCAATTTTTTTTTTTTTTTTTTTTAGGGTTAACTCAAAAGAAATCTAGAGATCGTGCATACAATAATAAACTGCTAAGCTGTATAAAGAATGGGCAAAAGGGTTACTCTCCAAGAAAAATGATAGGCTCAAAAACTCACTTGGTATTTATTATGACATATTCATTCCTTCAAGCAACTCATATTTGTCTCCGACATCAACATGTAGAGTAGTAAACATATCGTAACATCACTTCAGACTAAAGATAATACAAATACTAAAATTTGAAATTCATCATGTCATCCAATGTTAAAACAAATCACAATTTTTTTTTTTTTAAACAACAGCCTACCCCCCAACCTATTCTAAACATGAAAGAAAAATATACATGCAGAAATGTGAAAATGATGCAGAAAAACTAATTGGAAAATAATAGAAAACGAAATTGTTTTTTTTTTTTTAAGAAGATGCGTTTCTAGAGGCACTACACTCTATATTCAGCCATCTTCGACTCAAATTTTTTTTTTTTGAAAATGTATATTTATAAAGGAGAAATTAAAAAGAAAAAGAAAAATGAACATCAAAACATAATAAAGAAAAAGAAAATATCTGAAATTTTTTTTTTAATTTTTAATTTTTAATTTTTTTTTTGTTTTTTTTTTCTCAAACGATGAAGATGCGTTTCTAGAGTCACTACACTCCATATTCAGCCATCTCCAACACAACAAGTTAGCAACAGTTAGTTTCTACAACAAAAAATTAGTAAAAACTTAACCAAGATTCCACAATTGTCGACTATTCCCTCCCCCCAACCAGAACGAAACATTGTCCTCAATGTTTTAAAGGAAAGAAGTAGAGTTTAGAAGACATCACCTGGGTGGTGCAACACAAAAGAAAATATTTACAGGCGGAGAGTTAAATCTAATTTGTACTTCTTACTGCGGCTACTGTTACCGTCATCATTTGAACGCTCCAACACAAAGCTCCAAGGGTCTGGCTCCGGTTGATAAGCTTGTAACATATCAAGTAGCTCATTAGCAGTGTGAGCACAGATAAAAAGTTTTTTCGCACTGGAAGGAATAAAGTAGTTTTTTATTGCATGGTTAAGAAATGCGATAAAGCCATCATAAAAATTATTGACATTTAACAAACCGATGGGTTTCTGGTGAATGTGCAGATGGGCCCAAGATGCTAGTGTGATAAGTGCCTCTAGTGTTGCAAGACCTCCTGGAAGGAAAATAAAAGCATCAGCATGATTAAGTATTTCAGTTATTCGTTCTTGCATACCTGAGACGACTAACTCTTCTCCAGTCGTTGAGTCAGACACACTGCCCAAAGATTTTAGGACTCTTGGGATGATGCCTAACACTTGGCTTCCTCTAACAAAAGCAGTTTCTGAGACCAATTTTGATAACCCTCGGTTACCTCCTCCATACACCAAGTGTAATTTTCTCTCTGCTATGCTTCGACCAAGATCTATGGCTGCATCAACGAACTCTTTATGTTTGCCATAGGTAAATCCAGAAAGCACACAAATGTTCTTGAATTGTCTACTGGGAGTAGCTGCCATTGGAATATTTCTCAAAAATAATCTGTGAGTGCTTAACAAAAAGTCATATTTAAGAATCTTGGTGACAGTGGATCACAACTGTGTATGAGGTGGCATGTCAGTGTCAAATAACGCGTAAAGCACATGGCTCAATAGTCAAAAAGCAAAAAGTAAAAACAAACAATAATAAAATTATTAAAGACAATAATGCAAATGATAAAACAACAGTGAAATAAAATAAAATAACAATAAAGTAAAAGAATATTTACAAGTAGTTGCGACTGTGGCTCACATCTTCCTCTGGTTTTACGTCCAGAAACGGCTTGAACGCCCTCTATGGGTCGAGGATAGGCTTCCCATCCAGTTTTCTTATAAACTGGCAAACAGGGTCGTTTATAGTCAGATTCCCGAAACTATATCTTGCATGCTCTTTCTGGAATAATGGTCATAACTGGAGAATCGATCCTTGCACATATCCACTGGGATGCGTTTCAAGAGACAGAAGGATATCATCCAATGACTCCTTATTCAAGCCATCCCTAATGAATTGAATCTTATCTTCCCTGTTATCAGACACCATTCCTAAAGAACATGGGTTTTTATTGCAACTCATTCTGGCACACTTATGACAAGCAACAGAAATTCTTCGAGCTCGTCGTTTTCTTGCATAATTTCCTTTCCCACAACCAGGCATGTATGCAATAAATTTTGGAGGTAACTCACCCGCCAATCGTACTTTCGCCTCGATTAACCAACGGATGTCAGCAGGTATGTTATTCCTCATGAGCAATCGCATGCGTTCGGACCGAGCTTTATAGATCGTAAGAAGGGCATTCTGAGGAAGTGAAGGGAATCGCTTGTGAAGCTTCACTAGAATCTCAGTTCTGTCCATTCCTTCGCCTCAGAATATCAGTTATTATGGGAAACTGAAGTAACCGACTTGATTGTCACGGAGTACCGTTATCCGCCACTTCACCGAGGTAACAAACTAAAGCACACAAACAGAAAAAAAAAATTAAAACACACAAAGAAAATTAAAATCGTCCTCTTATTGAATTTACCTCAAGCTCCAACTGGATGTCGTAAACACCTCTCTCAATATTTCTGAGTTGGCTTTCTAAATCCTCAACGTAGGCTACTAACTCTGGTGGTTGTAGAGCGCAAATGCGATGTGTTTTACAAGATTGAATATGCCTTTTGAGATGAGTTTTGATACGTTGAAGTGGTTTAAGAATGTTCAAGAGGAACGGTCTACGTACGAGACTCATGATTAACAATGATAAGAGAAAACTTAATGGTAAAACAAACACACTTATGCAAAAATAAATTTCAATTAGCAAAAGAATAATAAAAGAAAAGAAAGAAAAATCAAACCACCGAAAAGAAAAAATCAATTCAAATCTGGTGGGTCATTCAAATTTATTTCGGTGTCTTCTCCATGTGGTTGGTACTCTAGATATGGCTTTAATCTTTGACCATTAACTTTAAACGTGACACCGTTCTTTGGGTCCTTAATTTCAATTGCCCCATGTGGAAAAACAGTATGAACAATAAATGGGCCAGACCAGCGAGAACGTAACTTACCTGGGAATAGGTGCAAGCGAGAATTGAATAAAAGCACTTTCTGACCTGGAGTGAAAGATTTTCTCATAATATGCTTGTCATGGAAGACTTTCATTCGTTGCTTGTAAATCTTGGCATTTTCGTATGCGTCATTGCGAATTTCTTCAAGTTCTGCCAGTTGTAATCTTCTTTCTGAGCTGGCTTGCTGCATATCAAAGTTGAATTTCTTGATGGCCCAATATGCACGATGCTCGAGTTCCACAGGTAGGTGGCAAGCTTTTCCATACACTAGCCTGTAGGGTGACATCCCAATCGGGTTCTTGAAAGCCGTTCTATATGCCCATAATGCATCATCAAGTCTTAATGACCAATCTTTTTTGTCCGGCCTCACCGTCTTTTCTAATATGTGCTTTATTTCTCGATTGGAGATCTCCACTTGGCCACTGGTTTGCGGATGATATGGGGTTGCCACTTTGTGAGTGATTGAATACTTCGTCAAAAGAGCCTTGAATGCTTTATTACAAAAGTGGGCACCACCATCACTGATTATTGCTCGAGGGAATCCAAAGCGCGAAACAATGTTGCTTTTCAAAAACCCTATTACCACCTTGTGATCATTGGTTCTGCATGGAATTGCTTCTACCCATTTCGATACGTAGTCAACAGCAACCAATATAAATTGATGGCCAAAAGAAGGGGGAAAGGGTCCCATGAAGTCGATACCCTATACGTCAAAAATCTCAACCACTAAAATTGGATTTAGTGGCATCATGTTCCTTCGTGTAATGCTCCCCATTCGTTGACACCTATCACATGAAGAACAGAAAGTGTAAGCGTCTCGAAATATAGTTGGCCAATAGAAACCACATTGTAAAACTTTTGTAGCTGTTTTCTTAGCACTGAAATGGCCTCCATAAGCTTGTTCATGGCAGAATGAAATGATATTTTGAATTTCACTTTTTGGGACACATCGTCTGACAATTTAATCTGCACAATATTTGAATAAATACGGGTCATCCCAAAAGAAATTCATTATTTCTGCAAAGAATTTAGCCTTGTCTTGCTTGGTCCAATGCTCCGAAAATTGACCTGTAACAAGATAATTAACTATATCAGCATACCAAGGTAATACTTCCACACTCATTAATTGTTCATCTGGAAATGATTTATTCAATGTTAAAGGCTCTGTAATTGTGTCAAAATGGAGGCGAGAGAGATGGTCTGCCACAACATTTTCTGTGCCTTTCTTATCTTTGAATTCCAAGTCAAATTCCTGCAAAAGTAACACCCAACGAATTAGTCTAGCTTTTGCATCTTTCTTTGTGATAAGATATTTAAGAGCAGCATGATCTGTGAACACAATTATTTTACAACCAATGAGATAAGATCGAAATTTTTCCATTGTAAAAACTACTGCTAGCATTTCTTTTTCAGTAGTTGAATAGTTCAACTGTGCATCATTCAGTGTCATACTAGCATAATAAATAACATGGGGAATTCGATCAACTCTTTGTCCTAATACTGCTCCTACTGCATAATCAGATGCATCACACATGAGCTCAAATGGTAAGTTCCAGTTTGGGGGCTGAATGATCGGTGATGATGTCAACAATTGCTTTAATTTTTGAAAAGCCACAAGACATGAATCACTAAAGATAAAAGGTACATCCTTAGCAAGTAAATTGCATAAGGGTCTAGAAACTTTGCTAAAATCTTTAATGAAACGTCTATAAAACCCAGCCTGCCCAAGGAAAGATCTTACTTCTCTGACTGTTTTGGGTGGAGGAAGATTAGAAATGAGATCCACCTTGGCTTTGTCAACCTCAATTCCTTTGCTCGAAATGATGTGACCGAGAACAATACCTTGTTTTACCATAAAATGGCACTTCTCCCAATTTAAGACCAAGTTCTTCTCGATACATCTCTGCATAACTAGTGTTAGATGATGTAAACATTGATCAAACGAGTCACCAAAGACAGAAAAATCATCCATAAAGACCTCAAGGAATCGTTCAACCATATCAGAAAAAATGCTCAACATGCATCGTTGAAATGTAGCAGGTGCATTACATAATCCAAATGGCATCCTCCTATATGCAAAAGTGCCAAAAGGGCAAGTAAAAGTGGTCTTTTCTTGATCTTTTGGTGCTATGAGAATCTGATTATATCCTGAGTAGCCATCTAGAAAGCAATAAAATTCATGGCCTGCTAATCTATCAAGCATTTGATCGATAAATGGTAAAGGAAAATGATCTTTACGTGTGACAGAATTCAACTTCTTATAATCAATGCATACACGCCATCCTGTAGTTACTCTAGTTGGTATCAATTCATTATCAGCATTGGTAACTACAGTGACTCCTGACTTTTTGGGGACAACTTGCACATGACTGACCCATGAACTATCAGAAATGGGGTAAATGATACCTGCATCTAATAGCTTAAGGACTTCAGTTCTAACAACTTCTTTTATATTAGGATTTAACCGACGTTGCATTTCCCTAGTAGATTTAGCATTTTCATCAAGGTGAATGTAATGCATGCAGTCTACTGGATTTATACCTTTTATGTCTGCTATGGTCTATCCTAATGTTCCTTTGTGCTCTTTTAAAACATCCAACAACTTACCTTTTTGTTCGTCATTGAGGGATGCTGAGATGATTACCGGTAGAGTACTTTCCTCCCCCAAAAATGCATATTCCAAAGTGTTGGGCAATGGTTTGAGCTCCAGTTTCGGTGGTGATTGTGATGATGGAATGAGTTTCTTCTCTGATGGTGCTAGTTGTTCAACTCTTGACTTCCATTTATTAGTGTCCATGGATGGTACGGAGTCAAGTAGGGCGTTGACCTCATCGATCGATCTGTCAATATTAAAATCCAAACCAAAGTGAGTTAAACATGTTTGTAAAGGATCATCACTAAGGCTTGAAACAAAAGTGTCATCAACTAATGCTTCAATTAAATCCACATCAACAATTCCATCATCTGTATTGTGAGGTTGTTTGGCAATGTTGAAGATGTTCAGCTCCATAGTCATGTTGCCAAAGGACAACTGCATATTTCCCGTCCTGCATTGAATATGAGCATCCGCAGTTGCCAAGAAAGGTCGACCTAGAATAATGGGGATGTGCTTCCTTGAATCCTGTATTAGTTGAGTGTCAATTACAATGAAATCAACAGGAAAATAAAACTTGTCTAACTGGATAAGCACGTCCTCCACAATACCACGAGGTATTTTCATGGACCAATCTGCAAGCTGTAACACCACTGGAGTTGGGTGTAATTCTCCAAGTCCAAGTTTCACGAAAACTGAATAAGGCAACAGATTTACACTAGCTCCTAAATCCAATAAAGCATTCTCAATTGTGTGGTTCCCTATGCTACATGAGATAGTGGGGGAGCCTGGGTCTTTGCATTTTAAAGGAATTTTATGTTGGAGTATAGAACTAACGTTTTCTGTTAAAAATGCCTTCTTTTGAACATGCATATTTCTCTTTTTATTACACAGGTCTTTAAGAAACTTAGCATAAGATGGAACTTGCTTTATAGCATTAAGTAAAGGGATGTTAACACTTACCTGTTTGAAGATTTCGAGAATCTCACCTGTGGATTTTCCCTTCTTTCCTTTCGCTAACCTCTGAGGGAATGGAGCTTTGGGAATATATTCTCGTGGGTTGGTTTCTTCTTTCTCCTCCGGTGATGAGTCCTCAACATTCACAGGTACAATTTGATTTTCTTTTGTCGCTGGCATCTCCACTTTATTGTCGACTTCTTTTCCTTTTCGCAAGGTCATGACTGCTTTGACCTCTCCATGCTGCTGTGGTGAACTGGTACTTGCTTCATGCACTCCTTTAGGGTTAGGCACTGGTTGACTTGGAAATTTACCTTTCTCAAAAGTCATTGCCAAGGTCTGAACTGAAGAAGCAAGTTGTCCCACCATCTTCTCCAGGCTTGAAACTGATTAGGCTTGCGAGTTGAAGCCCGCTCTCAATTCATTTCGTAGTCCATCAATAGTGCGGTTCTGTTGATCAATCGTGGAGTGAGTAACATTCCTGAAATTCTGGAATGCATCCTCCCACGGTCTAGGTTGAGAGTAATTCTGGTTCTGGTTGAATGGTCTGAATGGTGGCTGAGAGGCTTGAGGATTTTGAGCGATTGGTTGCATTGGTGGAGCTGGAGCTGCTGGTCCATTCTGTTGGAATCCTTGAGACCATGAAAAATTGGGGTGGTCTCTCCATCCAGGGTTATATGTGTTGGAGTATGGGTTGTAATTCGATGTTTTTCTCATTACACCTATGGCATTGGCTTGATCTGAGTATGAGTCATGGTCATGTGGTTGTGTTGATTTAGCAGTCGATAACGATGCTATTTGTCGAGCAAGACCTTCAACCATCTCCTTGACTTCTTTGATTTCTGAACTTGACTCGCCAATGTGAACCTCATTCACTCCCTTAATCCTTCTAGTATTCCTGAGTGATCGACTCCGTTGTTGGGAATTATCTGCTTGTCGCTGGAAGAATTCCCAAATCTCTGATGCACTTTTTGACATTAGCTCTCCTCCACTTGTTGCCATTAGCCATTCTTGCACATTTGGCAATAATCCCTCCAAAAAGTATTGGCATTGGTGCCATTTTTTGTACCCATGATGTGGACACTTCAAGAGTAGCCCATTGAATGGCTCCCATGTTTCGAAAAACTGCTCGTCATCTCTCTGGGTAAACTCCGAGATTTCCCTGCGAATAGCATTGGTTTTATGCACTGGGAAATATTTATTCAAAAATTTTGTAACCATTTGTTCCCATGATGCAATGCTATTAGCAGGCAATGTATTCAACCATGAACGAGCTCTATCCTTTAAAGAAAATGGGAATAGTCTAAGTTTAACATCATCGTCTGAAAAATTTTCATATTTAAAAGTTTGGCAAATAGCATGAAAATCATTCAGATGATTATATGGGTTCTCATTTTCTAAGCCATAGAATGTGGGGAGACAATTTAGCACACTAGGTTTTAGTTCGAAACTCCTAGCAGCTACATTTGGGTATCGTATGCATGATGTGCTCAAATTAGCTAAAGGATTGAAGTAGTCTTTAAATGGCCTCTCCTGTGGTGCTTGTAAATCCATTTTATTTTTAATTTTTTTGTGTGTGCGAAGTGTTTTCTCAAGTTCAAGGTCTATAGGTTCAAGATTATGTAATAATGACCTACGACCATGCATGCAAAACAAATAAAATAAAATAAAGATGGGAACAAAACAAATAAAAAAATAAAGAAGAGGGAGAAATTACGATACTAACCTTATTGCGCTATTACTATCAAAATACACAAAACAAATACGTGAAAATAAATTAACTAAAAATAAATTAATAAGATAAACAAAAAAAATTTACAAAGGAAAATAAATTGAAAATTAAATTACAGAATTTTAAAGAAAAGAAAAAGAAAAGAAATACTAACCTTTAAATGTAGATTCACCTTTTTTTTTTAACAAAATACAAGAAAACAATTAAATGGAAATATTCACAAAAATTAATTCTATGAATTAAAATTACTTACCTCCCCGGCAACGGCGCCAAAAACTTGTTGTGCAAATTTTATTGAACTCGCAAGCGCACGAATCTGTTGTAGTATAGATTAATGGTGACGAGTGTCGATCCCACGAGGAGGTGGATTTTAATTATATATAGAATTAATTCTGTAAATGGGTGGTTGGATTTATGGTAGAAATGATTTGAAATATGCTAAAACTTAAATTAAATTGGCGAGAATAAATTCTGAAATTGGAATTGAAATGGCAAGAATAAATTGAAGAAAATTATATTGAAATGACGTACTTGGGTATCTGGATCCGTATCAATATGCATCATGGGCTAAATATTCTTTATTAATACCAATTAAATCATGAGAGGGGAATCCACACCTCATGAACCACGCTCTAATAAATATGGTGCTAAGGGCTTATCGTGCCAAATAATAATAATCTTATACTAGGGAGCCGGTGAAACCAGGGCGGTACTAGACAAGATTAGTATTATTTGTCAACGAAAAGTCAAAACATCCACAAAAACTAGAGGGGAAGAGAAAATAAATTTACCAAATCAAGCCCATGACACATGTTGAGACTTCTCCTTCAACCCAAGCTTGAAAGAAAATTAGCCACTCATAGTTGAACTAGGGGCAAAATGGAAATTTATTAAAATACGTAGAAAATACAAGATAGAGAGAGAATTACAGAAAATGAAGTCCAAAAATGGATTCAGAGGTACCAAAATAGGGGGGGAGGCCCCCTTTTTATAGTTACATCGAGTAAATCATGGCCATCGGATTAAAAACAGTTTGGACGCTCAGGATTGCGCCACGTCATCAATCAACAGTAAAGTCAACAGTACGCGTGAACAATACGTGGTTTGCACAGTAACACGGTTTACACACGGTTTGAACAGTAACGCGGTTTGCACAGTAATAATCCCATGTGTTGCATGTACCGTACGTGCATTTTTTGATCCACTAATATGCTGCCACGTCACCATAAACAGTACATGAGAATTTTAGTCCAACAGGATCTTGACACGTCATCAGTCAATGCCACGTCATCGGTCAATGCCACGTCATCGATCCGTCTATATGAACAGTGCCGTGAACAGTAACGTAGACAGTAACGTAGACAGTACCCGTACATGTGAATAGTGCCGTATATGTGAACAGTGTCATTTTTTCCTTTTATGCTCCTCCTAAGGTTTTCGACCGTCCTGAGTTAAAAAATGATATCTGTTTTGCCATCTGATCTCTCGTTTATTGTGAAATGACTATAATGCCCATAAAATATTATATTAAAATAGAACACACATAATTAAATTACAAAAAGGTAAAACATATAAAAGTAAGGATTGTTAGTAAGACTTGATATGTAAAATAACGATTTTCTCCTTTATAAATATGCACTTTCTAACACTCAACAACAGTTCGTGATCTAACAAGCGTGGTGGTGACAGATCGTGATCTAGGAGCCTAAATCACTTCAGCGGAAAAAGCCAACTCGGATTTTCAAGGTACGATTTCTAGATTACGTATTCTTATATATTATATGAGAGCGGTCCTTAATAGGTTTTATAAAAATTTAAAAACCTGATTTTTCCCCAACACTAGGTGAGCAAAATTTAGCTGTCCAAAAGGCCATTTCTGACGTAAGCTATTATTAAATGATTAGCCGTTAGTCTTTACACTGTAAATAAGATACTACTGAATTTTTCTCATCAATCTGATATTTCTTGCTTTGTTGACAGTTGATTGTTGTCTTGGCTTATTGGCGCTGCTCCTTGTTTGTTGAGTATCTTGTACGCCATTGTGCATGCTCTGTCAGATCGGAAGAAATATGATAACGAGAGCTCCAGGGTAGACTTTGATACAGTTGTGTCCAGTAAAGGGGAAAAAAGTATTGGAAGCTTCCATCTAGCATTCTTAGAGTGAAAGAAATAGTACGTTCGAACATTGATTAGGGTGAGTGATCAGAAGAAACATGTTGTTCAGGTTGTGCAAATGATGAAATTATATTTTCTGAAAGAAAATCTAAAGACAATGCATGACTTCAGGCTATAAGAATCTAATAATTGGGGTACATCAAGGTCAAGGATTTAGTTGCCTTGCCCAAGGAGTTTGGCCAATTGGATTGCAAGCATATTTATTTGACTAATCGCCTAGGTTTGGATCTTCGGAAAGGTAGCAGTCAAAAAAGTTGATTTAGACTTTGCCCACTTCTCTATCTTTAAAAAAAAACCAAAAAGAAAGGGGTCAAGAATCCAGATTGGTGCTGACTGCTGAGATACCTGTATCAACTTGAAATTTGTAATCTTATATTAATTTTTTTCATTTCAAATAAATTATAGCGATTTAATATCAAGCTCTGTTTCCAGGTGAAGATGGCGGCATTTTGTCCAAGAGAGCTAAGAGCAGTATGTGAACAGGCTGAGGCCTTCTTTTGCTAACAATTACAATTCTTTTTATGCAGGTAGGATCCATTGTCTTGCGTCCATTCAGTCATGATTTAATCTTATTGGTTTATGGCTCACCTCAGTCTCTTTCTGTTTGTTCAAATAGATTACTCATAATATCACAATTTATTGATATCTTAAAACTTGTGCAACACATTCTTCGGCCTTTTCTGCTAAAGATAATTCCAGCGACTTATATAAGTGCAGCAGCCACTGTAAGACCTGCATATATTACATATATTACATCTTCGGCCGGTCTTTGTTGCTTATTAAAAAAAAATCAAAACTATAGTTTACTAATTAATTTTGCAGTTAGATCACTTCATGTTTCAAAATCAATCTGCTAGGTGCATTGAGTGAGTTGATCGTTAACTCCTTTTGGCGGTACCAGGAAGCTATCCTCATTTGAATATTTTAGGGCATCTGTCTTTAGACATTTTCCCACATTTCTTTCCTATCTTTTTTCCTTCCGGTGCATGCCTATTGTTGCTAGTTGGGTTTTTTCTCAGATCAAATGTTGTTATAATTTGTTCGGGGGGTTATTGGTGTACATTTGTCCTTGTGAATGTGTTTTATGTGCAAGGCTCTGGTTCTTAGTGTTGGGTAAAGATCAGTTTTTTAAATTTTTTATAAAACCTTTTTAAGATCGTTCTCATATAATATATAAGAATTTTTAATTTAGAAATTGCACCTTGAAAATCCGATTTTGATTTTTCCACTGAAGTGATTTAGGCTCTCAGATCACGATCCGTCACCACCACGCCTGTTAGATCACGATCCGTCACCACCACGCTTGTTAGATCACGAATTGTCACCAATGATCTTCCAGGTTATGACTCATGTTTGATATGCACTTGACGTGTGGACGCCTTTATCACTACTAAAGCAACTAGCACGAGAAAATTTTTCTCTCAACAATAGAGAGAAAAATCTTTTTCTCTGATCTGTATAAAGTGGCTGCTATATTTTTCTTTTAGAGAAAATTAGTCTTTTTATATCTCCCTTTAGTGAAAACCCTAGGCGCCAAATAATGAAAATTAAAACTCACGCTACTTGTTTTTTCTATAGGGGACCCACCTTGTAAAATAACATAAGCCCCCTTACACACAAGCTAATTAAATGGAGCCTCCCACTAAATGATATATTTATGCTTTCGATCCAAATAGATAGTTATCTTGCTTATTAATCCAGTAGTGGTGCAGTTAATTAAATGAGCTAACCCGGGGATCATTTGGGAACATAAAATAGTGGCTATAACAATTAGTCCTGTAATTAAAATAGCCTAAATATTTAATTTCAAATCTACTCCACTAAAAGATTGGAATTGACCTCCATAATTGTATGCTCAAATAATAATTCGTCTCAAGGCACATTGATTTTTTTTACTGCACAATCTTTTGTACCACATCATTAATTAAATCGATATCTCAACTGTCCAATCAATTTAATTACATCTTGTTCCTTGATTCTTACTGGTTGTCTTTAATGATCATTTTCAACATACTAAATATGTTGACCACTTTGGCCAGAGAATTCTATGATCAAGTGCCGAAAACCCATCAAGAGATGTGTTGTACAAATTCTATATTGTTAATCCATAACTCCAATACTCATAATTGCTCCTACCAAGATACCGGGTAATATCGACCACAAGTATGTGTCGTACCCATTGGTAACTCAAATGGAATAATAATTACAATAATGAAATCATAATTAACTCAAGATTAAGATTACAGTACAATCAATGCCTATGAGATTTAATAAGTCTGATAGTTATTACAAAATTAATTAAATCTCATATGTGATCCTGTTCAATGTAGTCGTACTACATCAATAAATTCATACATGATTAAAACAAATCATTCAATGAATTCATTACAGTCTATACCTAAATAAAGTGCCCAACTTTATTTATCAACTGCGAACTAAATTTATTTAATCATAAGATAACTTGTATTTATGTCTTCTATGAATCCACATGGTGATCACATAAATATATATAATATAATTAAATGAATTTTAATTAAAATATTAATGTAATTAAGATATTTGAATAAAATACCTCATTTATTTTATTAATCAGAAAAATTATTTATTACAATTAAATAAACACATATGCTTTTAAAGAGCATATTTTCCCAACAATCTCCCACTAGCTCTCAAAGCATATTTGGCATCTCACACATGCCCATAGATTCTAAGTTCAAGTTAAAAGGTTTCCCAGGTATGGCCTTAGTAAAAGGATCTGCCAAGTTTTGCTGTGACGCAATCTGAGTAACCTCCACATCACCTCTCTGCACTATATCCCTTATAAGATGATACTTCTTCTCAATATGTTTTTGTTTCTTGTGGCTCCTTGGTTCCTTAGATTGAGCTACCGCACCACTATTATCGCAAAATTGTTTAAGGGGTGCAGTGACAGCAGGTACCACCTCAAGATCTTGTAGGAACTTGCGAAGCCATACAGCTTCTTTTGTAGCTTCGGATGCAGCCACATATTCAACTTCAGTTGTGGAGTTTGCGATGCAAGATTACTTCACACTCCTCCAACTAATAGCTCCACTTCCCAATGTAAACACATAGCCGGAAGTTGATTTTCTGGAATCCTTATATGACATAAAGTCAGAATCAGTATAACCCACTGGAATGAGTTCATCACCAGAATACACAAGCATATAATTTTTAGTTCTTTTCAGATACTTCATTATATGCTTGACCGCAATCCAGTGTTCATGTCCAGGATTAGATTGATATCTACTAACCATCCATACCACAAAACAGATGTCTGGCCTAGTGCAAAGCATGACATACATGAGACTTCCTACAACTTCTGCATAGGGAACTCGTCTCATTCTCTTTATCTCTTCAGATGTTTTAGGTGATTGATGCTTAGAGAATGTAATTCCATGTCTGAATGGTAATAAACCAGTCTTGGAATTTTTCATGCTAAATCTAGCCAATATCTTATCGATATAGACCGCTTGAGACAAGGCTAAAGTTTTATTCTTCCGGTCTCGTAGTAACTTGATACCAAGAATATAACTTGCCTCTCCCAGGTCTTTCATATCAAATTATTTTGCTAACCAACTCTTTATTGTAGTCAATACTCCTATATCGTTTCCAATTAGGAGAATATCGTCTACATAAAGAATTAGGAAGGCTACAGATTTTTCTTGATTTTTCTTGTACACACATGGTTCATCAATGTTCTGAATGAATCCAAACGATTTAATCGCTTGATCAAATATGATGTTCCATGACCGGGATACTTGCTTCAATCCATAAATGGATCTCTGCAACTTACATGTGTTTTTGGCCTTTTTGTATAAATTCATTTAGTTGTTGCTTGTAGATGTTTTCTTCAAGATGCCCGTTAAGAAAGGCAGTCTTGATATCCATTTGCCAAATTTCATAATCTAGCACTACAACAATGGAGAGCAGAATCCTGATGGATTTAAGCATAGCAACCGGAGAAAAGGTTTTCTCATAATCATTTCCCTCTTTCTGAGTAAACCCTTTGGCTACTAATCTTGCTTTAAATGTTTCCACCCTTCTGTCTACTCCTTTTTTTCTCTTGTAGATCCACTTACACCCTATAGGTTTTACCCCATTTGGTGCCTCTACAAGTTCCCAGACTTTATTGGAATACATAGATTCCATTTCTTGATTCATGGCCTTTTTCCAAAATTCAACATCTCTATCTATTAGAGCTTCGTTGTAACTAGTGGGATCTTGTACATGTTCATCTGAGATAGCCGTATAGGTTTCTCCCAAAAGCATGTATCTCGCAGGTAACCTAATTACCCTCTCACTACGACGAGGTTCTAAAAGTGATGGTTGTTTAGGGATAATCCTGTATTGATCATCTAGTTGTTATTGTTCTTCCTGTTCTATAACAGGCGTTGAAAGCTGAGTATCAACCTGATCACCTGACAGTTCTTCAAGTATTACCTTACTCTTATGTTTGAAGTTATTCATATAGTCTTCCTCGAGGGAAGTGAAATATGTGCTCACGATCACTTTCCTATCTTGAGAACTATAAAATAAACCTCCCCTTATTCCTTTGGGATACCCTAGAAACATACAAACCTCAGAACGTGAATCCATTTTGTTTGCCTTTGGTTTTAGTACATGTACTGGTGATCCCCAAATACAGACATGTGGTAAACTTGGTTTGCGACCTGACTATAATTCTATTGGGGTTTTAGGCACTGACTTAGATGGAACTAAGTTTAAGAGGTAAACTGCAGTTTCCAGTGCTAGTTCCCAAAAAGAGATTGGTAATGACGAATAACTAAGCATAATTCTCAATATATTCGAAAGAGTTCTATTTCTTCTTTCAGCTACCCTATTTTGTTGTGGTATTCCCAGGGCAGTCAACTGAGATATAATCCCATTTTCAACCAGATACTCTTTGAAATCTCCTGAGAGAAATTCACCACCTCGATCAAATCGAAGTTTCTTTATGTTCTTATCTAATTGCTTTTCTGTCTCAATCATATACTCTTTGAATTTCTCAAGAGCTTCAGACTTGTGACGCATCAGATAAACATAACCGTATCTCGAGTAATCATCAATGAAAGTGATGAAATACTCATAACCTCCTCGAGCTTGTACATTGATTGGTCCACATACATCTATATGTACCAATTCAAGTGGTACTGTTGCACGTACTCCTTTGACCGAGAATGGCCTTTTGGTCATTTTCCCTTCTAAACAGGATTCACAGAGTGGCAATGATTCATTTTCTAATGGACCCAAAAGCCCATCTTTGATCATTCTCTGTATCCTATTTTGGTTTATATGACCCAGGCGTAAATGCCAGAGGTAACATTGGTTGGAAGAAATATTTCGTTTCTTAAATAAATGTGTATGCTCATCATTATTGATCACTGTGTCATGCATAGAATGGATCGTTGGACTTAAATGATATAAATTATCTTCCAATGTACTAGAACAAACAAGTCTCTTATTATGAAAAATAGAAACAGATGATCCAAAATTTACAGTGTACTCTTGCTTTGACAAACAAGCTACTGAAATTAAATTCCTCTTAATGTCTGGAACATAAAGACAATTATTCAAAACTAAAGTCTCATTATTAAAAGATAATAAAACAGATCCAGTCTTCACTGCTGACACGAACTATCTTGTCCCTAATTGCAGCTTGACGCTTCCTTCACTTATTTTCCTGGTTTCCTAAAACCAATAAAGTGAATTACTAATATGATTAGTTGCTCTTGAATCCAACACCCAAGTGTCAATAGGATTTTGAACTAAACAGGCCTCAATTACAAAAAGATTTCCCATACCTGATTTCACAATCTTAGGGCAATCTTTTTTCCAGTGACCTTTCTGTCTACACTTAAAGCATTTGCCTTTCGGCTTGCCGTCTTGCTTGGTAGATGGTCTCTTTTTCCCAGCTTTCTTCTTACCTTTGTCTTTCGACTTAGGTCTAGAAGAAGAAGCTTTTTCAGCAATATTTATGTTTCTCAAAGATTTCTCAGGACGATAGATCTCTTCAACATAATGGAGTTCGTTCATTAATTCAGTTAAGGTCATGTTTCTTTTGTTCATGTTATAATTGACCTTAAACTCCTTGAATGTTTCTGGCAGAGATTCTAGCACCATGTCTATCTTTGAGTTATCATCGATTTATGCTCCCTGAATCTCAGCGTCATTCAAATAGTCCATCATTTTAAGGACATGATCACGAACTCTTGTGCCCTTCCCCATTTTACTGTTCATAATTCCTTTCAGCGCTGCTTGTCTCGCGGAGCGAGTACTCTGCCCGAGCATCTGGTGGAGACTATCCATTATTTCAGTGGCAGTCTCCAAGTTCTGATGTTTGGTCTGCAGAATATTAGAAATCAAGGCTAAAATGTAGCATTTTGCCATTTCATTAGCCTTTTGCCATTTCTCATAAAGCCTCCTCTGATTTCTATGAGCATCATCCGCTGGAACTGGGGGCCATGGCTGGGTTAAGACATATTTATAATTTTCAGCAGTCAGGATAATGAATAGATTTATTTTACAATCTATATAGTTCTCTCCAGTGAGTTTGTTTTGGCTCAGAATAATAGTAAGTGGGCTTAGGGAAGACATTTTCTGAAAAATAAAATATCCATGCATAAATAATTTGAAATAATATTCAAAATAAATGACAAAAATGCATAAAACCATAAATGCATTTAATTTATTGTAACGATAATCTAGTTCTGCTTTGACAAGCTATCTGTTGGGGAAGTCATGTCTATACTTACTAGACCCAATTACCCATTGGATTATTTACTTTCATGTAGAGACATGATAAATAATTATCGTTATCCTTTTTGGACCATTGTTTCAATCTACGTATTTTTCATATCAATAGTCACCGTTGGGGTGAACAATCGATTGAAAAATATTTCAATTTTATCTTTGAAGAAGTTCATCAAATAAAATATCTAATATATATACCCTCCGAAGGGAGCATCACCGTATCATGAAGTCGAGGTATATATATAATTTTATTATTGAACTAACAATGGAGCCCATGGAAAAATTATCTTGAATGTTCCCTCCCCCACTCAATATTTTCAAATTGGGTTTTCCTTTTAAAACATACATATTGTTCATTGCATGCTTCCTATAATATTATCTAGATGATATCTAATATTATTAAGCATACGCAAATTTCAAACAATATAATGAGATTCATTATTAATGAATGACATGTATCATTATGTGTAGAGTGGCACTACCTATTCTATATGGCATGTTATCATCCAAAACGTAACATATAGAAAATAATTAAATAATCTTAATTCATGGCTTTCCTAATAATGAAAAATATATTACCCCTAAGCCTAATCTTCATTGGGCTTCTTGTCAATGTCTATCTTCCATAAGCTTGTCTTTGTTAATGGACTAGGGGAAATTGGGCTTTTAAATTTATAATTGGTCCAATTTTAATTTTGCAAGGAAATAAATAAATAATTTTAAAAAAAATTATTAAAATAAAACTTTTGGACCAAAAATAAATTTAATGTATTCAATTTTATCTATGCATTTTAATCCATTAAGCCCTATTGAAATTGGGCTTAAAACTAGGATTCATTAAGCCCAAAACTATTTTTGGATTTAAACGCAAAAAATTAAAAAAATTCTACCTGAAGGAAAAATTATGAAACTATAGGGACCTCCATGAAAAAAATCATGAAACCCTAAAATCAAATTTTTCTTTCTTTCATCCTTCCCCACCGCCATCTCCACAAACGGCCACTGCTCAGACCTTTCTCACCGGACAGCCGCCATCAACGCCGAGTTTGCCGTCGCCGATACGCCGGAAACAAACCAACCCTGCACGCGCTGCTTGTTGGAGCGCACTCTAATACCAATTGTTGGGTAAAGATCTGTTTTTTAAATTTTTTATAAAACTTTTTTAAGATCGCTCTCATATAATATATAAGAATTTGTAATCTAGAAATCGTACCTTCAAAATCCGATTTAGATTTTTCCGCTGAAGTGATTTAGGCTCCTAGATCACGATCTGTCACCATCACGCCTGTTAGATCACGATCCGTCACCACCACGCTTGTTAGATCACGAACTGTCACCAATGATCTTCCAGATTATGACTCAGGTTTGATCTGCACTTGACGTGTGGGCGCCTTTATCACTACCAAAGCAACTAGCACAAGAAAATTTTTCTCTCAACAATAGAGAGAAAATTCTTATTCTCTGATTTGTATAAAATGGCTACTATATTTTTCTTTTAGATAAAATAAGCCTTTTTATATATCCCTTTAGTGAAAACTATAGGCTCCAAATAATGAAAATCAAAACTCACGTTACTTGCTTTTTCTATAGGGGACCCACCTTGTAAAATAACATAAGACCCCTTACACACAAGCTAATTAAATGGAGTCTCCCACTAAATGATATATTTAGGTTTTTGATTTAAATAGCTAATTATCTTGCTTATTAATTCATTAGTGGTGCAGTTAATTAAATGAGCTAACCCGAGGATCATTTGGGAACATGCAATAGTGGCTATAACAATTAGTCCTGTAATTAAAATAGCCTAATTATTTTATTCCAAATCTACTCCACTAAAAGATTGGAATTAACCTCCATAATTGTATGCTCGAATAATAATTCGTCCCAAGCCACATTGATTTCTTTACTATACAATCCTTTGTACCACATCATTAATTAAATCGATATCTCAACTGTCCAATTAATTTAATTACATCTTGTTCCTTGATTCTTACTGGTTTTCTCTAATAATCATTTTCAACATACTAAATATGTTGACACACTCTGACCACAGAATTCTATGATCAAGTGCCGAAAACCCATCAAGAGATGTGTTGTACAAATTCTATATTGTTAATCCATAACTCCAATACTCATAATTGCTCCCACCAAGATACCGGGTAATCTCGACCACAAGTATGTGTCGTGCCCATTGTTAACTCAAATGGAATAATAATTACAATAATGAAATCATAATTAACTCAAGATTAAGATTACAGTACAATCAATGCCTATGAGATTTAATAAGTCTGATAGTTATTACAAAATTAATTAAATCTCATATGTGATCTTGTTCAATGTAGTCGTACTACATCAATAAATTCATACATGTTTAAAACAAATCATTCAATGAATTCATTACAGTTTATACCTAAATAAAGTGCCCAACTTTATTTATCAACTGCGAACTAAATTTATTTAATCATAAGATATGTAATCAAAATATTAATGCAATTAAGATATTTGAATAAAATAACTCATTTATTTTATTAATCAGAAAATTTGTTTATTACAATTAAATAAACATATATGCTTTTAAAGAGCATATTTTCCCAACACTTAGAATTCCTAAAAGTTTCGTTTACGTATGTGCTTCCTTTTTAGGTTTGCCCGCATATATTCAGGAGCTGTTTGCCCACTTGGTGGTGGTTTTGCATGATTCTCTAGCAAGGGAGCAACAGGCAACTCACATTTCGACTATAAGTATCTCTTACCTATTCTTGATTCGGTGGGTACCTATTTATTACGAAGCTAATGTGCAAAACATCACTATGGGAAATTGATAATTTGTAAATGAAAAAAACTTGAGAAGATGCAGTATCGTCGTGTTTGACAAGCAACATCAGAACTATTGGCTTTGCACAAGATGATTTGATTTTGAATATCTCCTTGATATTCAGAATTGAACTTCTAGTATTGAAGTGGCAATATACTTCTCAAATTAACTTAATTTGATTTTTCTTTTTCTCTATATTTATTGTTACTCCTTTTTTTCTCTTATAATTTGATCATATCTGGACTTTGAAAGATCTTTTAATTAATACATATATATTTTTGTTTATGTATAATCAAAATTTACTTAATTATTATATTTTTATTTATTAACTATCAATCATGTAAGTGTATTTGCTCGTATAAAAAAAGAGAATCTCGATTCCTTTATGATAAGGTCTTGCTTTCAATGGTCAGTGCCCATACTACCTTGGCTACCGAGGAGCCAAAACTGAGTGTAAAAAAAAAAGGTATATCTTCTGGGTATTTCTTGTATTCATGCATTCTAGTTGTATATATGTATTTGCGTTTTCTCAATCATAATGCGCTGTGAAACCTTTGGATGGCCACCTTAGGGTTTTTTGCTTTACCAAATGAGAGCCAGTAGATGTTGTCAATCCTCTGGTAGCAAATTTATCACCCTCTTACGTGTAATTCTTTTAACAAGATACTCTTGAACTGGAAGATTTATGCTTTTGTCTTGCTTACTTTTTGGAAAAAGATATAGCAACTACAGTTGATGTCTTGTCTCACCATTAATTCATTTTTCTAAAGGCCAAAAATAGTATAAGTTTTCTTAAGTTTGTTTAATGTAGTTTACACCCGAGTAAAATTCACTTATTGACCCACTTGATTCCACTGCCTTATAACTCAATTTTCACCGTATTTTCTCCCCTTTCTATTGTTTTTTTTGTGTTTAAAAAAAAAGGACAATTATCCACCAATCATTTTTTTATACTTTTCAAAAATAAATAGTTTTTTTTGTTGAATTCCACCTAAAGTTTAATTTTTATACACCAAACCACTTCTATCTGCATGTTGTTAAGAACTAACAAAATACTGGACAAATGATTATTTTGCCCCCCCCCCCCCAAAATATAAAATTACAATTCTACCTTAAATAAATGCCAAAAAAATCAAATTTAATATTTTAGCCGGTAGCTTCCAGCTTCTACAATTTAGGCTATAAAAACACAAGAATCAGTAGGCATGAAACAATTATTCAACCATCATTCAACCAGCTATGCAAGCTACTCACAATCAACCATATAAACCTACTCATACAATCTATCAAATATGTTCATATAATTCATAGCATATCGTCTACACATTGAAGCTCGCAACTATGCCATTTGTGAAGGTTAGTTATATTTTGTTGAGGTTGCTGAGGTGGCTTGGTGAGCTGGCACACATGGAACTAGTTGGTCGTTGTATTGGTTACACTCTACAACTAGGATCAGCAGCATATGAAAGGGCAAAGTTTGCTAGTTGAAAAGGCACCTGATTGTGCTTTCAAGTGGTTTAGAGATTGAATTATAGGATTCTTCGTGAAAGAAATTTGTTCTTTGCAATCACTAGAAGCCATTGTAATTAATCTTATTAATAAAGTTTCAAGCTCAGATTGGGAATTCAAGCGTAAATGTGGGTTCATTGGAACTTAACCACGTAATCTTTTTCGTGTGTTTGTGTTTTCCTCTGATTCTTGTGAATACTCTTTACTTTGATGTTTGATTCAGAGTGATTGAAATCAATTAGATAGAATCATTTAATCAATTACATATAATCTTGCTTCTAATTATAACACCATTCATTCAAACACATCATCTACACATTCAAACATCACAACTACCCAACCATTCATTCATTCATTCAAACATAGCACTTGCTCAACCATTCATTCAAATACATCATCTACACATTTAAAATGGCATCAAGTTATAATTCAAGTTCTATTAGTGGAAAGCCACATAAAAAGGTTAAATGCATTCCCAAGTACTGCTAGTGTGGTGTGCAGGCATGTTCTATGGCTTTCATTACACCATAAAAACCTAATGTAATGTTTTGGTTATATAGGTTGAATAAATGCAAGTTTTGAGAATAGTTTACTACTGAAGCTCTCATATACTCTAGTAGTGCTGATCAAATGACAGATAATCAAAATTTGGAGATGAATGCATTTAACTTTGGAGCTAATGATGTGGTGAAGATAAAGGAAAGACTTAAGCTCATTGAAGGAAAGCTTAAATTTAGAATAATTCTCCTAGTTTGTGCCTGTTCAATTGTGTTTATTAAAATGTAATGTATCTTAAAAAATATGCATTAAGGAAATAAAAGCTTAATTATGTACTAATTTTCCTATTTTCTATTGTTGTAAGTATGCTTAAATACATCCTAAATATCATATCTTCAACCATAATAAAATAAAAATAATGTATCATAATTATCCAAAATACTGTTAAAATAACCATTAACAATATCATCAAAATATAGCCCAAATAACCATTAAAGCCACATAATTATCCAAAATATAGCCAAAATAACCTTTAATATTCCAAAATAACAAGTTAAAACAAGTTTAGTTATTCCCATTCATTACAAAGAACCTATGATATTTGAAGCTTATGATGGATTTCGGGATTGGTTTAGTCCTGGACATGATTATCTTTTTTTGGTCTCAATATCTAGAGAGCTAGCTTGAGCCTTTCTTTTTCTTGTTCTAGTATCAGAACTCTGACCTAGAACATTTGGCATTTGAACACATATTTTATTAGTTTAAGAATTTGAACAAAAATATACAAACATGAAATCAAGATAGGTCATTTTTCATTGTTTGAGATGAGGTAGTTGTTACCTGGCCTAAAGTAGTTGACTTTGCTACTGATGCTAAAAAAATGTTGATTTGTGAAATGAATATCATATTATACATAAAATAAACTATATAGGCACAACAAATCAAATATATATGTAAGCCAACACATATTTTCTTCTTCTTATCACTTGCTCTGAAACAATTAATGGTTGACTTGAAGTAGCTAATGCCTATAAAACATGATACTTTTTATTTAATGATAGTATAAATATAATAAATAATAACAACTACTTCTAATAAACAATAATAATCATAATAAATAATAATAGTATAATAAATATACCTGAGAATTAGTTTTTCTAGCTCTATTTACCCTTGGAACAGGTGGCCTTAATAGGAAAGAGCTCACATTGTGATTTCAACCACCTCAAAATGAGCAAATGACATTGCTGCTCTTTTTCTAGATTTCTTAGGCCTTTCGATCTTTTTTTCCATAATTGACAGATCAATCAATGGTCTTCCAAAATGCTGCTATGTATACTAATATGGAAAAGGGCTAAACATCACTGAATATTTATTAAGGTAAGCCTATCTGGTGCAGCATGTTGGAATATACTCCTCAACTTCATGTCTTGCATATCCCATGGCAGCCATAACTTGTCGACAAGCGAAGCCAGCAATTTTCCAATTACTAATCTTTAACTTTATCACAAACTCCTAGGTGGATTATAGGCTCTATCCATGACTTGAAAATTTAGATTATAAGAAGCTTGTACAATCATTTTCTCTATAGTTTTTGTTTTCTTGCCCAACTATTTCAACACTTTATGTGTTAGCTATCTTTTCCAAGTGGTTGCCTCATTTCTTCTCTTTGTAAACCTTTTCATAAGTCTACTTCTAATTTCTTCAAGCATTGTCAAGTAAGGCCTGTCTCAGCAAGGTAATACCAACTATTGTAGCACTCCAATGCATTATAGTCAATACGATCTACTATGCAATTTTCTATCATATTAACAATGCAGTTTTGTTTCTAACCACTCAAATGCAACTTTTTTTCAACATTGATCTCTGCCATTACCTCACTAAAATCATGCTTCTCACTACTAAAATCATGCTTCTCACTACTCTTAATACCCTTCCAAAGTTTCAATTGTGCAATAGTATATGACTTGGAAAAGTTAGCATAAATATGACTAGGACATGCCATATGATAGACAGTAAACCATGTGCTTAAAATTGCATTAATCAACTCCTTTTGTCCATCACTAATGAAAGTCACCCACCTTCCATCATCCAAATAACCATTCAAGTGCTCCATAAACCATCCTTAAATCTCTATATTATCAATCTTATAAACATATGTTGCCAATGAGACAATCATATTATTACTATCTATGCCAATAACGCTTAACAATAATCCACGATGTTTACCCTTCAAGTGACATCTATTTACTTTAATAAAAAATCTACAACCATTAAGCTAAGTGTTCTTTTGCATAAGAAAGGCAACAAAAAAATCTTTGGAACAATATCTTGTCAGTAAAGAAACAACATCGCACAACACCTTGCATATTGCTCTTGGATCAGTTTTGTAAATGACTACAACATACTCAAATAATTTTTTATATCCTTTTGAAGGATCCCTAAAAACCTTAACTTTTGCTTTTGCTCTAGCATTATACAATGTCATCATTTCAACCTTTAAACCATAAGTCTCGTGCATCACTACTAGAAAAATGAGAAATACTAATACTATGTTTCTTATACTAAATAAAAAAGTATCAGCATTTGATGACCTAATCAGATTTTAGCGCCTTTTACATATAAATGTCAGTGATCATTGATACTATAGTATCATAACCAAGCATTGATGCTAATTGGAGAAGTAATTTTAATTTCATTTTAATTTTTTCAATTTTCCTAAATCTAAACGACATCATTCTAATTGCTAAAAAGTTATCGATATAAATTAAATAGTTGGAAGTTTTTTGGCTCCTCATTTCCCTCTCCCTCCAAAATCGATTTTCCTTTTCTCTTTCTACAAGAACCCTAAAACGAAATCGATGAAAGTTGTGACTGACACGACTCAAAAGTGTATTACTTCCAAGTATAAGAGTATCTAATTATAATATAACTCGATGAGTTTGGGGTCGAACCACAGAGAATTTAAAATTGAGTTGTCAATTTGTTAAACAAAGAAATTTAATTACGAGAAAAGAAATTATTTGAAATCGATTTAAAAATAAGCTAAGGTTACGGGATCCACTCTCAGTATTCAAACTATAATTTTAATACTCTCTCATTTTTTTCATATTTTACCTCACTTTTACTAGTTAATTATTATATCATTTAATTCTTGACTAATTATGTGTGTGAATAAGCATGGAATCAAGTACCTAATGTGTTACACTATATTAATGTGTCAACATTATATCCAAATACCATACAAATCCAAATAAATTTATAAATTAACATGACATAAAAATAACTAGAAAATAATAAAATAAACTTAAAATTCACTTGAGAAATAAATTAATTTTATGGTTTGAAAGTTTGAGCTTTACCCTTCACCTCAGCTTAGTAAAATTAGCCACTCATATTGAAAGAAAACATAACACTCCTTTTATTTGACAAACGTTTGAAATATATTAGAAGGAAGTTGATTACACAACAAAAGAAGAAAAATAAGAAAAAGACACAATTCCTCAACTACACTCTATTCTCTCTTGACTTAAGCTCTCTCTGCTCAGCTCTCTAGCTTTTTCCCTCTGCTTGCATCCCCTTGCTTTTTTATAAGCAATGGGCGCATCTTTTTTTTTAATTATTATTATTTATTATATGTACTTTGAAATATGTAACTGTCAGGAGGCATGATGGCCTCCTAACCATCACAAACAACCAAAGCATGGTGCCTTTTGTTCTTTTGTTCTTTTTTTATTTTTTAATTACATCTCCTCAATAATGCTTTCAAATTGCTCCAGCAATCCTTCTTTGTTCTGGCTTTCAATTCCAATTCCATCTTTATTCCTAAAAGATATTTGTCAGATAAAAATTAACATATTGCGAATTAACTTAACAAAAAAAATTATTTGGGGAGCATTCATATAATTTATAAGTTATGAGCGCATTAATCAACACTTCAAGTGAAAAATTAATAATTTTATCCTTATTACAAGTATACTTTTTAGTGTTAATCACACCCCTAACTAGTTTATTGCTAGGCTCTAGCAATTTAAGCGATAAAAATTTAGCTAAATTTCAAAACCAAATTGAAAATCTTTTTTTAAAAAAATTTGTGGTCACTTCTTTTATCATATTAATAACAACAATCAAATAAAAGTATAAGCATTACCTTCAGCCTAAAGAAAATCGCATCCACATAAATCAGTTAAGTAAAATCATGTAAAAGAATCAATTATTAGAGCTACATTAATCAAGCCACTTTTAAGAATGATATGTCAAACCCCAAAACCTCACCACTAAGAATGACTCTCTCAAAAGAAAAATATACCCCAAATTAAATTGTCACTCTAAAATATGGTAGATTTGAGAGAATAATGAAATAATATCACACGCTCTCACCAAGATGAAAAAATAATGTCCATAACTTAAAAATAAAATGATCTCAAGTCCAAGGAATTACTAGCAAAATTTATTTTTAATTTTATGCATCACCACATCTTTTAGTCCATATTACCAATTTTTACTTCATACTATAGTTCCCAAAAATCGAGAAAGACTTTTATTAGGACGTAATGTAGGTTAGGGTCATGGCTAACAAAAAAGGATAATAGGAAAAACAAAAATATATGTTTGAAAAATAAGGGACTTTTTGGAGATTACATGGTGCTTCTTCTTTTTTCGCTTGGAATTTTTTTCCTTTTTTTCATTTTCTTTATTTATTTATATATACATATCTTTGTTTGTTTTTTTTTTCATAGCACCATTATCAAGAATATATAATCATCTATATTTTCAAACATAATTGGATGGTGGAAAACATAAAACATTAGGTAATACTCCACATTAGAGTGGGAAAAGATGATAGGTTACCAAAGATTTTTTTTTTTAATATATAGGATCAAAGGAGTTAACTATGGATACTTTATAATAGGGATGGCTAGAAAGAATCAAACGGTTCAAAGATTGTCTTCTGTCATCTTTTGGGCCTCTAAATAATTTTTCATATCCACTAGTTCAATCCACTTTCAGATGCGGCTGCACAAACTCATTTTTTTTTACTTTAAAGAAAATATAAAGATCTTGTAAACTAAATTGTGAAGCTGTATAGGCAAACATGGTTACTCTCCAAGGATAATAGGCTCAAAAACGCGCTTGGACTTTTTCATGACATGTACATTCCTCCAAATAGCTTAATCAATTTCACTCATCAAATTTCTCAATTTATGTTTCAACATGCAAAGGGAAAAACATAGTGTAACATAACTAAAAGCCAAAGATAATACAAATACCAAAATTTGAAAATTATCATGTTATCCAATGTTAAAAGATCACACCAAAAATAAAAAATCTTTTTTAGTTAAAAAAAATAAAAAAATTTGGGACTGATCGCAGAAACTTAAGGGAGATAATTAAGAGAAAAAGAGAAAAAGAAAAAAAGTTAGAAAATAATTTTTTTTTTTTGGAAAACAAAACACTAAATTTAAGAAGATGTATTTCTAGAGACACTACATTCTATATTCTGCCATTTTCGACTAAAATTTTTATCCAAAGTTAGTCTTTACAAAAAATAATTAGTAAAAACATCACCAGGACTGAGACATGCCACAATTTGTCAACTATTCCCTTCCCCCAACCTGAAGGAGACATTGTCCTTAATATCTAAAGAAAGGAGTAAAGTTTAAAAGACATCACCTGGCCATTGCTGGAAATATTTACAAATGGAGACTTAAATCTAATTTACACTTTTTACGAGAGTTACTGCCATCGTCATCAATTGCCCAATCTAACGCCAAAGTCATGGGATCTGGCTCTGGTTTGTAAGCTTGCAAAAGATCAGGTAACTCGTTAGCAGTAGGAGCACAAATAAAGAGTTTTTTCGCTGAGGATGGAATGAAATAATTTTTAATTGCATGATTAAGAAATGCTATTAAGCCATCATAAAAATTATTAACATTTAACAAATCGATGGGTTTTTTATGGGTATTCAAATGAGCCCAAGAAGCAAATATAATTAGCACCTCTAAAGTTGCAAGATCTCTTGGCAAGAAAATGAAAGCGTCAGCATGATTTAACATTTCGGATATTCTTTCTTACATACCTGAGACAATTAACTCTTCCCCAGTTGGTGGGTCTAGTAGACATCCTAAAAGTTTTAAGGCTTTTGGAATAATGCCTAGCACTTGTCTTCTTCGAACGAAAGCAGTTTCAGAGACAAGCTTTGATAACCCTTGGTCACCTCCTCCATATACAAGATGTAGTTTTCTCTCTGCTATAGCACGACCAAGATCTATGGCTACCTCAACGAACGCCTTATACTTTCCATAGTGAAATCCAAAAAGCACACAAATGTTCTTAAGTTTTCTGCTTAAAGTTGCTGCCATTAAAACAATTCTAAGAAAGAAACAATTTGTGAGTGCTTGAAAATGAGCTCTTATTTAAGGATCTTGGTAACGGACATAATGATATACATTTGTAAATGTAGTGGTATGTTTGTCAAATGACGTGTGAAGCTTTTAGCTTAATAATTCAAAGGCAAACAATAAAAGGAAAAAGTCAACAGTGATTAGATATAAAATCACACAAAAGAAAACAGAAATAATAATAATGCAAAATATAAAATAAAAGGATATTTACTGGTAGTTGTGATTCTGTCTCACATTTTCCTCTAGTTTTACATCTAGTAACAGCTTAAACACCCTTTATGGGTTGAGGATGGGCTTCCCATCAAGTTTTCTTATAAACTGGCAAACAAGGTCTTTTAGAATCAGATTCCCAAGACTAAATTGTGCACTTTCTTTTTTAAACAACTTCCATAAATCATGAATTTCATATTGAACATATTTGCATGGATGCGTCTCAAGAGATCGTAAGATATCATCCAATGATTCTTTACTAATGTCATCCTTAATAAATTTGATTTTATCTTCACGATTTACAAAAACTATTCCTAAAGTTTTACAACGTGGTTTTTTACAAGTCTTACACAATTAGGATATTTAGAGCCAAGTCGCTTAGCTCTTCTTTTCTTAGCAAGTGTACTTTTACCAAAACCAAGCATGTAGGAAACAAATAGATCAGAAACCTCACCTGCCAGTCGGATCTTTGCTTCAATTAACCAGCGAATGTTAGCAGGAATCCCATTGATCATTAACAAATGCAGTCGTTCACAACGAACTTTGTAAATCTTCTTAAGATCATTTTGAGGGAGAGAAGGAAAACATTGATGTAATTTACGTTGTATTTCTTCCATGCTTGACTTTGTGGTTTCAGTTATTGTAGGAAACTGAGAATACGGACTTAAAAGTCACGGAGTACCGTTATCCGCCATTTATACGAAAGAGTGAATAAAAAAATAATCAAATTTGCAAAATCAAATCAAAAGTGAAGAAGAACAACAAAATAAAAAACACACACAAGGAATATAACTCACCTTCGTCCTTTTATTGAATTTACCTCCAATTCCAATTATAGATTATAAATACCACCCTTTATTTCTTTGAGTTGTCTTTCTAGATCTTTAACGTGGGATGCTAACTTTGGTGGTTGTAGATCCCAAATAGGATGTGATTTACAAAATCGGAGCAATTTCCTCAAGTGAAATTTTACATGTAAAAGTTCTTTAAGATGCTCGAAAATAATACTTCTCATGTAAGTATTCATGACGAGTATAAAAATTTTGTGAGCTAAAACCCAATTGTCAAATAACACACAATTAAAAACAACGTAATGCACTCCATTCAAGACATAGGAAAAAGGAAAAAAAATCAAACAATTCAAATGATGAAATAACAGTAAAACAAATTCACAAAAAGTTAAAATAAAAAGGATTAATCAAATTTTGGTGGGTCACTCCAATTGATTTCGATGTCTGCTTCACGTAGTTGGTATTCCAAGTATGGTTTCAATCTTTGACCATTAACTTTAAATGTGACACCATCCTTTGGATTCTCAATTTTTACAGCTCCATATTGATACACATTTTTTACAACAAATAGACATTCCACTTTGACTTTAACTTCTTTGGAAATAAATGAAGACGATAATTATAAAGTAACACTTTTTGACCAATTTCAAATGTTTTCCAAAAAATTCTTTTGTCATGAAAAATTTGGTTATTGCCTTAATAATTCTAGAAATCTCATATGCATCATTCCTTAATTCCTCAAGTTCACTTAATTGCAATTTACGCACATTACCAGCATTATCAAGATTTGAATTAAAAGCTTTAATGGCCCAAAATGGTTTATGTTCAAGTTCAACCGGTAAGTGGCAAGATTTTCGATAAATAAGGTGATAGGGTGACATTTCTAAAGATATTTTAAAAGCAGTACGATATGCCCAAAGTGCATTAGTTAGTCGAAGAGACCAATCTTTACAGTTTGGATTAACTATCTTTTCTAAAATTTGTTTTATCTCCCTATTTACTAATTCAACTTGACTACTTGTTTAAGGGTGATAAGGGGTAGCAACTTTATGTGTAATTCCATATTTCTTCATTAAGGACTCAAATGGCTTATTACAAAAATGCTTACCTCTATCACTGATAATAGCTCGAGGTATTCCAAATCTGCTCAAAAGATTTTCTTTTAAAAAGCGAATCATAATCTTGTGATCATTATGCCAACGATGAATCGCTTCGATCCATTTTGAAATATAATCAACAACAATCAAAATGTATACAAATCCAAATGATGATGGAAAAGGGCCCATAAAATCAAATCCACAACAATCAAATATTTCAATGACAAGGATATGTTTCACTTTGAAATAGACCATACTATTTGACAATTCTTACACACTTTCTAGAATGCATGTGAATCTTTAAATAATGTAGGTCAATGAAATCCACACTGCAATATTTTTACAGCTGTTTTTTTTAAAGAAAAATGGCCACCGTATGATTCAGAATGACAAAATTGAACTCATCGTCTGGTATGCATCTTTGAAAATTTGGATCAGAGCAATACTTGAACATGTATATATCATCTTAGTAAAAGCTTTTCACTTCTGTTAAGAATTTCTTCTTGTCTTGGGAACTCCAGTCACATGGAATTTCACTTGTTGCAAGATAATTAACAATATTATTATACCAAGACATTTTGTTTATAGAAAATAAAAATTCATCAGAGAAAGAATAATTGATGGGTGTTGTTTCAATTGGAGTCTCATTCATAAGTCTTGAAAGATGATCTGCAACAACATTTTCGGCATCTATTTTATCCTCGATTGTCAAGTTAAATTCTTGAAGTAGCAAAATCCATCATATCAACATTGATTTGGCATCCTGTTTCGACATTAAATATCTCACAGCAGCATGATTAGAATAAACAATAGTAGATGAACTAATTAAATACGAACAAAATTTATCTAATGCAAATATTACAACAAGTAGTTCTTTCTCAGATGTAGTGTAATTCATTTGAGCACTATTAAAAGTTCTACTTGAATAATAAATGACAAAGGGCTTACATTCCTTTCTTTGTCCAAGAACATCACGAACGACATAATCACTATCATCACACATTAACTCAAAAGGCAAAGATCAATCAGGGGGTTGCATTATTAGGGCTGATGACAAAAGAGTAGTTGTTTTTCCAAAAACTTGTTGACAATCTTTAGTCCATTCAAAAGGTGTGTCTTTTATTAGGAGGTTACAAAGTGGTCTAGATATGACATTAAAATTTTTTATAAACCTCCTATAAAATCCTGCATATCCTAAAAAGGAACAAACTTCTCTAATTGTCTTTGGTGAGGGTAATTTTGAAATGACTTCAATTTTGGCTTTGTCGACTTCAATTTCTTTTGAAGACACAACATGGCCCAAGACATATCAAGATATGTATCAAAAGATTTACCAAATATAGTTAAATCATCCATAAAAATCTCTAGACAATTTTCAACTATATCACTAAAAATGCTTCGTATGCACCTTTGAAATGCTGCAGAAGCATTACAAAGTCCAAAAGGCATTCTCCTAAACAAAAATGTTCCAAATGGGCATGTGAATATGGTGTTTTCCTGGCCTTCTAAGGCTATAGGGATTTGATAATAGCCAAAGTAGCCATCAAGAAAGCAATAGTGGAGATGTCCAGCTACTCTTTCGAGAATTTGGTCTAGAAATAAAAGGGAAAATGATCTTTTCTAATGGCATCATTTAATTTTCTGTAATCAATGCACATGCGCCAACTAGATGGAATTCGTGTTGGGATTGGTTCAACATTTTTATTTTTTACAACGGTTATTCCAAATTTCTTTGGTACTACTTGTGTTGGACTTACCCATTTACTACCAGAGATAGGATAGATAATTCCTAAATCTAGTAGTTTAAGGATCACATTCTTTACCACTTCTTTCATATGAGAGTTTAGTCTTCTTTACGGGTGACGGGTTGTTTTGGCATTTTCCTCTAAGTGTATTCAGTTTGTACATATTAAAGGATTAATGTCTTTTATGTCTTTTAAGGTCCAACCAAATGCAGTTTTATGCCTTTTTAGTACATACAACAACTTACCTTTTTGACCATGTGTGAGTTGGGAAGAAATTACCACCAGATATGTCTGCTACTCTCCAAGATAGGCATACTTCAATTCTTCTAATAAGGGCTTTAATTCTTCCAAGATAGGCATACCTCTGGTGCTTCCTCTTCATTTGGTTCTTCAGGTTGTACCGCATCTTCAAAGTTTGATTGGTTATTGTCACCTGTAGGTACTTGCATAGAATCAAGTGTAGGGCATATATTACTAGTAACACAATCTAATTCCTTACTTGATTCAAAAGAACCAGCAAAACAAATTTCTGTAGAGTTTGTAAAATTCTCATCTTAAATGTGTTTCTTAATGATTGGCTCGATAAGATCAATCTCATCATTCTCATTATCATCATCTTCTTGATGGTGAGGTTGTTTACATATGTTGAACACAATGAGTTCCAATGCCATGTTGCCGAAAGATAAATTCCTTAATCCATTCCTGCAATTAATCAAAGCATTAGCTGTAGCTAAAAATGGTTGACCCAATATAACAATAATTTTTTTGCATTCAATAATAATTCGTTCCGTTTCAAAAACAAAATCCACAGGGTATATGAATTTATCAATTCGAACTAATACATCTTTAATTATTCCTTTTAGAACCTTAATTGATCTATCAGCAAGTAAAAGCATGGTAGAAGTTGATTTTAACTCACCGAGATTGAGTTGTTGGTATACTGAGTAAGGAAGCAAATTAACACTAGTGCCAAGATCAAGTAGAGCATGTCCAATTTTATGATCCTGAATAATGCAAGAAATAGTTGGACAACCAGGATCCTTGTATTTCAAAGCACTATTGGTTGAGAGAATGGAACATACATGTTCTGCTAGAAAAGCTTTCTTTTGCACCTTATGTTTCCTTTTCACCGTGCACAGATCTTTCATAAATTTAGAATAAGAAGGTATTTTTTTAATGGCGTCCAACAAATAAATGTTGACCTTTACTTGTTTAAAAATTTCATAAATTTTCGGACTGTGGTTTGATTTCTTTGGCTTGATTAGTGCTTGAGGAAATGGGGGTACAGGAGGGGAGTTGGTTATTTCTTCATGGGTTAAAGGTTCAACAGACTCTTTCATATTTTCTTAAATTGAATCTTTACTAGTTTCACGAGGGTCCACAATGTGTTTTTCAACCACTTTACCACCACGAATGGTTATAATCGATTTGACTTGGCTCATATTTTGGTTTTTTGAATTTCCCATTTGAGGATGTTGTTGATTCTTGGGGTTTGGTTTAGGTTGAACAGAAAACTTTCCTTTTTCATGCAAGGTCAGAGCAGATATAAGTTTAGAGATAGTTTCTGTCAAATTGGTTAAGGTTTGCATTGTTTGGTTATTGATCGACTCTTGTTTTTCAATAAACGAATGCAATGTGTCTTTCAGAGTTTTTCTTGGAGGTGGGACATATGGTGGGTAACTCTAGAGGTTTTGGAAATTTTGATGTGGAGGAACTGGTTGTGAAGTTTGTGTATGGTTGTCATTTCTCCAACTGAAATTTGGATGGTTTCTCCAACCAAAGTTGTAAGTTTGAGAGTATGGATTTAGATTTGGCCTTTTGAAATTGTCAACGACATTTATTTGTTCGTGCAAACTTTCTCTCAGAGCTGGCAAGATTGGACAGTCCTGCATAGAATGGTCAATAGAATCGCAAACATAACATGAAATATTTTGAACAGACTTTACATGATCATTCTTCTTCAACTCTAATGCTTCGACTTTTCTATCTAAGGTTATACATGCCTCTACCAGATGGAGATGACTGGGGTTTACTTGATGACTCATAAGACTCAACTGTATCCCAGTGTTGTGCATTCTCTGCTATATAGTCAAGATAATTTAATGCATCTTCAGGACTTTTATCTCTAAACTCACCATTACACATCATTTTAATGATTGTCTACTTTGTGATGTTAGTCACTCGTAGAAATAAGACATTAATCTCCATGTTTCAAAATTGTGGTGTGGACAAATGTTAAGTAGTTCTTTAAACATATCCCAACATTGGTAGAGGGTTTCTCATGGTTTTTTAGTGAAGGTGGTGATTTGTCGTTTGAAAGAATTTGTTCTATGGTGTGGGAAGATTTTTTTCAAAAATTGTGCTTACATTTCATCCCAAGTTCTGATAGATCCTGACCTAAGATTTTGTAACCAAGTTTTAGCTTTATCCTTTAATGAGAAAGGGAAAAACTTAAGCCTGATTATGTTCATGCTCCAATTTTGATCAGTACATGTGTTACAGACTTCCTCAAATTCCCTTCAATAAAGATATGAATTTTCAAACTCAAAACCATGAAACGTAGGTAGAAGTTGGATGATACCACATTTGAAATTAAAACGTGATGCATCAGGAAAAACTATGCATGATGGTGGTCCTATTCTAGTAGGATGCATGAAGTCTCTAAGGGTTCTAGGATGTTCGTGAAGATTTTGCAAGGCCTGATTATCTTTGTTCTCTGAAAAATTTCCAGCTCCTATGTCAGTCATATTTAAGGGTGGTGAAGGTGATTTCCTAATTAATCTGCCACTATTTGTACGAGACCAATGACACATGCAATGCTAATGATGTGTGCTGAATCAATTATGCATAAAACGCTAAATGAAGATTGCAGAAAAAAAACTAGAAATTAAATAAGCAAAAAAAATTATGCTAATGATGTGTGCTGAATCAATTATGCATAAAACGCTAAATGAAGATTACAAAAAAAAAACTAGAAATTAAATAAGCAAAAAATGCAAAATAAAAAAAATTGAAAATAAATAAAAATAAATAAATTAGGCGTGAAACCAGCCATAAAAACAAAGTAATTAAAGGAAACAATCAACAAAATATCATACGGTATTTTAAAACCAGCCACAAAATAAAATATAAAATTAAATTAATTAATATACAAGAATAACTAAACAAAAATTAAAATGTTAGGAGGAAGAACCGACCATATAAATAAAAATAAATAAATAAACAAAATTTAAATAACAGTCAAGCTGTAGAACCGACAATTTAAAATAAATGCGAAAAGTAAATTGCAAAAATTCAAAGAAATAAATTGGGTTTGAGGATTGATTTGTAAAAGTTTCTGGGCTAAAAATCTAAAATGAAGTTTCTCTTCAAATTTTAAGCAACAACTTGACACGACTCAAAAGTGTATTACTTCTAAGTCTAAGAGTGTCTAGTTATAATATAACCCAGTGGTCCGGGGTCGAACCACAGGGAATTTAAAATCTGGTTGTCAATTTGTTAAACAAAGAAATTTAATTGCGAGAAAATAAATTATTTGAAATCAATTTAAAAATAAGCTAAGGTTACGGGATCCACTCTCAGTATTCAAATTATAATTTTAATACTCTCTCATTTTTTTATATTTTGCCTCGCTTTTACCAGTTAATTATTATATCATTTAATTCTTGACTAATTATGTGTGTGATTAATGGTTTTATTCTTGCTGTTGTAGCAATCATTAGGTGTTGGTTGCAATCGATATACTGGCCTCCACTGTGTATTATTTGGATTCAGTATTTACCCATAAAGTGAACTGTCATTTGGAGCGAATAATAGAGCAGTTAAGTTTTCCATACTTAGATTTTAATGTTTGATTTGGTTAAATTTTAGTATATTGAGTTTTATATTCATTTTATGCTTTCATATTCAGAGGAGTTAGGATGTATTATGCAACAAAGCAAAAAACAAAGCTGAGTTTGAAATGGATGTTAGTCTAAGTAAGGATATAAGTGATATGTTCATTTTGACTAAGTTTATAGCTTGTGGTATAATATAATTGATACTAAAACTAATTTCATAAATTTATAGTGCCCTCAGCAATTAATCGATTTTGAATGTGTGTATTTTGTTATGAAGTACATGCAAGACATTGTGCAAAATCCGAACATATTGAAGCAAAATGTAAGCTTCAAACCTCAGCTTTGTTAGTTATTTTAACTATGAACATTTTGTTTATATCATAATTTTCTTTCTCATTTTTCGGTAATTGAAGTTCAAGGAGATAACGGAGTACATAGATGAGGATATTTTAAAGGTTCGTGTGAGTGGCTGAATATGTGGCTAACTTAATCACTAGTTTAAGAAAATAAGTAAATATCATTTGTTTGTTCGTGTTTTATAATTAAAGGTTCATGATTAGTGTTCTGTATTTGATGTACGATGCACTTGTTCCTTTATTACTTTCAGGAATGTGCCTGTGTTGGTTTGATTTTTTTGTAATTAATTATAAGTCTGATTGCCTCTTATTGCTACTGCTACTCAGGCAATTAAAGATAGCAATGCTGCTGCAGCCTTTTCTTTTGCTGCATTTGCCTTCAATGTTTTGTTGCTACTCAGGCCGAGGGATAGAGCAATGTTACTGCTGCTGCTTCTTATTCTAGTCTATTTGCCTTATTAACTGCTACTGAAGTTGTTGCCAAAACAAGTTGTTGTTTTCTTTGTTTGGGAATTATCTATATTTTTTCTAATATTATGCTATTCAAACTATATTTGATGAATTTGGTTGTTGAACCAATTTGATGAATTGTATGTTGATTGTTAAATGGAGAATGGAGCTTGATGACATTTGTTAAATGGAGATATTGGGTTTTGAATCTAACATTTGTTCCATAAATATTGTTGAAAATTGTTGTTTAATGGCTTTAATTTTAGGCTATTAGTAATTGTAATAATGAAAATTTTATTATTTTTTAAAATTTTCAAAAATCTATTGACACCAATTTAGCATCTACAAATATTAATATTTTTGAATCACAACATAAATGATACTAGCGCATCAAAACATGCTTCATACCACAGAATCACTATATGCGTGACTGTATAGAATCACAATTATTTTGGTATTATCGAATCACAAACTGTTTGACAGTGTAACATCAAAGCATAGGTGATGTTTTAAATATAAGCATTTCTTTGATACTAAGGTGTCATGGAATCGTTGATACAAAAATGTGTCAGACAATTTCTTGCACTGTGATTAGTGACACTAAATTTGGTGTCAGTAAAAACTGTTACTAATACCAAAATAGTATCAGAGAAGACCATTTTTCTACTAGTGTAAATAATTTTCTGAAGTATCAATCTTCACATTAGGATCAACAGTAGCCTAACTTTTTATTTTACTAAAAACCCAAGTGGAAGTAACTTTCACTGTCTTACTAGTAAATATACACTTATGCTTCTTATTGCATTCTCGCAATATGAAACTAGTTCCATCATTCAATTTTACACCAACCACATACTATGAACAATCAACCTCTTTACAAGTACCCACAAACCTTCTTAGCTCACTATATATTGTTTTAATAGCAAACAATTTCCTAACCATCACCTCATGCAATATCTCTCTAAAATGAGCAATATCTCTAAACACATACTCTGATTTTAGCCTATATTTCCCATTAGCACCTACTTTGTTCTCATCTTGCTCTAATAATTAGTCAATTGGATAGTGAGAGCTCAATGTCATCATCAAAAGAATTGACCACCCTTAATACCTTTTTATTAGCATCATATAGATTACCATTTGAATTAGAATTCAAGTGGCTGCCTTTACTTGTTTGAGTATCCCAACTTCCCTCACTGTCCTCATCAACAAAAACAGGTTCAGCAGCACCATTAAGTTTAGCTTGGATGAATTTCGTATCAACATCATCATCACTGCTAACCATTCTATCTAAACAATCAAATAGCAATTCATCCTCACCAGATTTATTATCCCAACAACAGCTTGACCCGTAATAAAAGCATGTCCTTCAGCAGAGTCATTCAACTAAGTTATTAGTTTGTCAGGCAAAACAACTTCTAGGTTAGTCAATAATGGCTGTAATAAGGAAGCATCTAGAAATTAAAGGTAAATTATTGATAAAATTTCAACTATAAAAGTATTGGCACCCAAAAATAGATGAATTTCAAGCAAATATATTAGCCTTAAAATCTAAATGCAGCCTAACCTTAACCTTATTATTTGGGTTTATAATGTTTAACAAAATTTTTGAAGTGAAATCTAATGCATATGGACTCGTAATATTTAAAGCAGCGACCATTATTTTCGCAACATACACTTAGGTTCAAGCAACCCTAAATTTTGCTTCATGCTTCGAAAAAATATCATTAACTCTAGTTGTGGCACCCTAAATGTCCAAAACAAAAAAAAGGCAAATTTAGTGACACTAACTGATATACAATAATATGCTTGCATCACACAGCAAAGAAGCAACAAACCAAAGACAACAAGCATTATTTTTTTTAAATATTATTATTATTGCTGCCCACAAACCTGAATGTTGATTATATCATCCAAAGATATCTGAGATTCATGCAAAACTATGTAAATTTTTTATATTGAATTCTTGTTTATTAAAACAAAGCCAAATATAACTCTACTCCTTGATGGTTTATTAACATAACCTAATTGTAATTAATTTATTTTTCTATCATTTTATTGAAATTGAAGGGACAAACTATAATGATCCATATTACAGATTAATTGACAATGGAGCATTCAACCTATATGAATTTTTATTCAGTAGCCAGAACTTCACTAAGGAGTTTGGGGATACGGATACATGTGTAGGCAGGGGATAAAAATTTTCAAAAAATCACAACCTAGAGTTTAGTTACTAAAAAATTACAAAAGCCCCAAATTTTGTAAACTACAGGCAAACATACATGTGTAGGTAAGGGATAAACATGCATTCAATCATAGCAGTGACTATCTTTGATGCATTTGCAACTCAAAAGCCCTAAAACAACCTATGACTCCCCAATTTATCATTACCTCCAAAATTCTATTACAAATGAACCTAATCAATATTCTAGGGTTTCAAGAAACAACGATTAACAACAATCACCATACAAATCTTAAATAATTTTTTTATGAAAATTGAATTAATAAATAAGTTCAATGAAACTTACTCGATAGCAACCTCAAAACCCAAAAACATAAACGTCAAGACTTTTAAACAGCTCACGACTATCCTCATGACCGCTGAATCTTTGAACGAAAAAAAAAATTCTTTGAAACTCAAGCGTAGTTAATTGATGAAAACGGATGGAAATTGTAGGAAAAGTGGCGGGTTTTGATGCTTCTTCAAGTATAGTGCTGGGTCACGAAGTGGAATAATCAATGGTTGTTTTCGTAGCTTTCTATGCTCTGGACCATTTTTGAATCTTTTTTTCCCTTAATCGATGGCTCTAAACGACATCATTTCTTGCTTTATAAGTGAAATGATAATTTTGCCCCTATGACATTAGTAAAGTTATAAGAGCGTGAAGACAAAATTGGCCTAGTTAAAAAAAATTAACTGCAGGTGGAATTCAATTAAAAAAACAATTGTATATTTTTGAAAAAGTACAAAAAATATGTTATCAGTGGATAATTGCCCTGAAAAAGTAACAATGGTTGTACAACACATGGAGAAACACAAAAGACATAATCACAATTTTTTGTATTTGATTTAATGTAATGGGGCGATTTGCAAACAATTTTATGTTTTGGTAAAATTGATTTTCATACCATGTTAGGCAATTAATATGGAAGCCTTGACTAACCATAAGTATGGTAGTTTTGTTTCAAATGAGATTAGGCTTTAAATTATATCTTTAATTTTTTCTTTTTTCTTTTGTCTACTCTCTGTATCAAGTTCTCAAGCAATAAACTTGTTCTCTCTCATGAAAATTAATATGATTCAATATCATATTACAATAGCACAATATCATATAATGAAGTAGCACGAGTGGAGATATAAGAATCCAAGTCTACTGAATCACTCATGTTGTGATATTCCTTTTCTATTGTTCTTAGCTTCAAATTTCTTTTTCCTTTTTCTTTTCTCTATTTTCTATATCACGCTCTCATACAATAAACTTGTTCTCTCATGAAATATTAATACAATTTAGGCCATTTCTTAATAAGCACTCTCAATTCAAATAGTCATACCTCAACTTCATCTTATAGCTCTCTGAATGAACACTGCTCTTCAAATTTTTATAGTCATAAGCCTCACAAAACATACCAACTTGCTTGGCAAGCCATGAGCAAGCTACTGCTCCAACAAGAGCATGGCTAGTTTAATTAAGTTGGTCTTGGCTAGTTTTTGGAAACAATTAAAAATTAGGGGTTACCATGGGTCAAATGAAATTACTCTTAAATTTTAGTTTATCACTACTAAAAAAATGATCTTTACTGACATTAGAATAGTGTCAGCAATTACTTTTAGTGACGCTTGTTAATTGTGTCAGTAATCTGGCAGCAAGAAAAATAGTGACACTTGTTTGTAGTGTCACGAATATGGTGTCAGTAATTATTATTACTATAGTATCACCAATATTATGACGCTATAGTGTTAGTAGTTGTTGATATTATATTAGTGTCTATGATTACTATTACCATGGTATCACTATTTAATTTATTTAAAAAATAAAAATTTAAATTGTCTCATTACTAATTGATTTGTTGGTAAAATTAAAAGGCACCACAAAATAAAAAAATAAAAAACACCTCGATTCATATTGCAAAATCTTTCATTTCATATTTAAATATTGGTAGTATATTTATTATTACAATTGTACCAAATACAAATTCAAACAAATATTAAAGAAACACATAAATTTAGAATATGTCAAATATAGTCGGTTTTGAAAGACACACAAGTAGACATTCGATTTGAGAAAAATACAAGCATTTAGTTGGCAACAAAATTTTCCTCAATGCCTCTACATCTTGAGCTTCATTGTTTTCCCACCTACAAGTGTAACATATAGAATTAATTAATATGCCAGACAAATTGCTACAAATAACTTGGCAACATATGCAGCCCACTCATCAAGAAGTTACGAAAGATCATCCATAGTGTGTACTCATCCCATCCAACTTCAAATCCAATTACTAACAAGTCAGTATATATTACAAACGTCAAACTAAAACAATAATCTGTAACCAACCACTCAACATTTTCTAGAAATTATAGAAAGCAAGAACATGGAAATAAACAGAACCAGCACACAGCACACCTAACAGTAATTACCAAAGATCCCTAACAAGCTCATAATTGATATTAATCCTTTTCATCTTAAGTATTCTTAGGCTATCACTGATGAATTAAATAAGTATTCTTAAGAAAAAAATGTATAGTACCAAACTCTTGCAGTACTTTCCAATTTCCTATCAAATCTTCAAGACACAATTATAACAATCTGGGGCCAAAATACAACACCACCTTTTTAGAAACTTCACTTTTGCGAAAAGAAACTAAATATATTCAGTTATTGAGGTACAAGAATAAAAAATGGCTTAAGGTCATTGAGATGAAGAAACCAAAAGGAAAGTTTGAAGAAAGATCATTGGATCAATTACAAAGATCTCTTAATCATTCACTTAGACACGGTGCACTATCAATTATTTAAAAAGGGTGGAGCTTATTTTTGCTAAGGTGAGTATTCTTTATGTTTGTGGCTCAAAATAGCTACAAAAGTATAATTATATTCTCATTTTATGGGTAGAAAGTGAAGTCCATTAATAGAAATTCCAAATCCAAAATACAAGTACAGAATATAAGACAATAAAACATATATGCTATATTTTAATAAACCATCAAGAAATGATTAAATTAAGCATTACCTCAATGGGTTCAACTACTCCCCATGGGAGACGAGACAAAAATGCAAGTTTTATAAAAGTCGGCATGTGCTAGTTAGGAAGGATTTCTTTTGACTTCATCCACAGTTTGCTGAAGAATTTTGCTGCACATTTATAGAACAGAAAAAAGTATTAAGAGTAAAATTTTAAACCCTATTTGAAATTTAACCCAAAAAAAAAGTATAGAGACTAGATACATAAACTTCTTACACGTGCATGAATACTCCTAAGCTTCATAGCTAAATGATAAATATTTTTTTTAATGCACTAAAGTTTAGGTTACCGAGCATGTAATTAATCTAACTGAGGTGATAATGCCCTGTAGGCATAATGCAAGATTAAACTTTTCAAGTTTAAATAAAAATACAAATTGCAAAACAAAGCCATGTTTTGTTTGTTTAAAGTCACTTAAATGCATGTACATGTTTAGCAAGCCAACAAAACATGCCATACACATTTTTCATTTTTCATGTCATTTCATTTATTTTAACTGATTCTCTATTGATTTTGTAGATTGTAATATCCAATTTGACGTAATAAATTAGTCTGTTTAATACACACCCCATGTCTTTCTGCTCTTCTCTCTTTTGGTTTCTTGTACTTTAGGACATCTAACACATAACAATTGATACCTACATAAAACAATCTAGCAAATTGATGCAAGCAAATGAATTAATTGGGCAACTTATTGCTTTCACTGATGAAATAATGCAATCCTTACTGAGAGGGCTTACAGCGCTGGATGGCAACCTGCCAAATAGCAAATCAAGTAGAAGTCATCATCTTTTCGTAACTTCTACAAAAATAGTACAAACATATTACATATTGGAGAATGCCAACAAGCCAAATAGCAAATCAAGGAAACCAAGACTATGGAGAATTCCAGATTACTTCAAATTTCTCCTTGTCCTCTCTTTTAAAAGCATTTCTTGAAAACAACAACTTTGTTAGGGTCTGTGCAGAAAAAGAAAATGCATATAACTCAAAACCCGGTTGATTTTTCATGTAATAAGCAAAACTTAAATGCATTAGGTAGAAGCCCTATAACTAAAAACTATTAAAAACAATTTTAGATTACTACAAGCACAATGTCCTATTTAAAAGAAAATAATTACAAGCACTTTTTGCACTTAAAAATAATTGTCTTCTTAATTCGGTGAAAGATTATAAAAATAAACAAAAAATTTATTTGTAAATCAAATTCGGGATATGGTTTTCAGTTAATGGAATTTGGGAACTTAACTCCACGTGAAGTTGCATGTGATGTTGGATTAAATCTTCGAGAAAGTGAAGTGCATGTGATTTTAATATGTGCTACATGGTTTCTTTTGTATAAAAATGATAAGTGTGGAGTAATGGATGCACCCAAATCTTTATGCATGTACATTTTTATACATACATTTTTATAAGAGAAGCACCATAAAATTTGTAAAATAAATCTTACTTTCTTTTAACTTGTTTTTCCCCTTGCTTAGAAATCAAACTTTCCTGGATCCAAAATTTTACTTTATTATTTTTTGGGAGCCAAGTCAAAAAGGTAGGTTAGGGAGCAAAATTATTGTATCTAGTCTCTATACTTTTTTTTTAGAGAGAGATTTGTTGAAAGGTAAATCAACAGACAACTTGTGATTAAGCTTTCATTTCATTTTTAATTGTTCTTTAATCGTTACTACTCTTGATTTTGGATTTTGTATGCTACACATAGATTCATTCATTCAATGTTAGATATAGATATATATATATATAAGGTTGTTATGACGTGATACCCCATATGTTTGACAAAATTACTCGATGAACCAGTGAATACCCACAAATATAATTGGTGATTGAAGATACACTTTAAGACTTGAAGAAGCAAGATTTGAGATATAAAATTGTTGTTTTAACCTTTTAAGACTTGAAGAAGCAAGACTTGATGATACTCTTTAAAACTTAAAGAAGCAAGACTTTAAGAAGCAAACCTGGACACTGTGGCTCGAAATCTTGAGAAGATTTTGTCGAGTATTCTCAGGCAGTGGCAGGGTATTGTGGTGGTGGGCAGCTTGCACGGCTGTCAATTTTGGTGGCTGGTTGACTGCCGGTTGCGCGGTGCTGTGTCACTCATGACAGTGAAGAAAGTGTTTCTATTTATAATAGGTTTAGGAAGCAAGCTAATTTAATCGGTAAATTTTATGGGTTAAAATGAGAGGTCTAAGGCTCATACCTCACTCAGTTGATAATGAATTTAAATACATTCTGCTATGCTTAAGAAAAATAAGGAAAAATGCCACCACACCCCTATGTTTTATTTAAATGATTACATTAACTCTTTTAGTTTCATAATTAGTTGCACATATATTTATTTTCCTATTACATCTTTTGATTATAATAACCTAAAAAATGACTTTAAAAGTTTATAATAAATACAAATAAAATATTAAAATAAAATAATGCCAAATAATGTAATTATTTTGAATATTAAACAAAATTATTTCAATGTTGTTAATTTTTCATATATATTTTAACATAGTATTTTTTTAGATTAATAATATTAAAAAATTATATTTAACATGCAAAATTATGCCCCAAATCATGCTTGACTGAATAGTTTTTTAGTATATTTATTTGGTTGGTCATCCAAGTCAAGTCGTAAGGGAGACCAGGGTTTGAAAATTGATTTAATTGGGTTTTGTTCATTTCCTTATCTTTTGAAAAAATAAAAGAAAATATAAAAAATTCATAATAATTTTCAAATATTATATTAGTATTAGTAGAACCTCAATATCTTAATAGCCTTGTGACCATGAAAATTTTATTAATTTAGTGAATATTATTATGTCATTAAATTAATCATTATTAATTTATAAAGGGGTTATCCAGTTCATAATAGGATTTTTATGAAGTATAGATGTAGTATAATCAGAGATTTAGTGATATGTTTCTAATTTGATCTTGATTGAGTAACTTAATCACTTAGTAATCCTTTGACTAGATTATATAGTTGGATCACAATTACATGGTAACTCATCAGAAGAGACTTTTGGGGGCGATACATTAAGTCAATCTCTCTTTTATTTTTCTTAACATAGGACATGAGATACAACGATGACTTGTCATTTGAAAGGTGTAATGAAAGCAATAATGACGGATGAAATGCTTAAAGCATTATGGTAGTACAACAAAAAACAATCATTGACATAACATATGCATTTAGTTTCAAATTAGTTTATGTATTAGTTGGGTTTTATAGAAAAATAAGGACTGTTTAAAAATTTATTATCTGACAAAAACTATTATTTAATCAAAATTATCAATTTATCAAGTATTAATTTTGCACGTAGTGTAACAACTCAAGGCTAACAACCAAGTAAATATTATCCGCTTTATGCACACAGTCTGTTATGGTTTTAGTATTAGGTTTTGCAATTCAAAACGCATCTATTTAGTTAGGAGAGTCCAAGACTTATAAAGTAGTCTAGGAACTCTCTCACTAGTGATGCGGGATGTTACATACTTCCTCCCATAGAACCTCATGTCCTCACATGAGGCTCATTGAAATTGCAGTATGAAATCATGTCTTTAACGTATTCATCCACACATTGAGTTGCAAATCGACTCTGATATCAATTGTAATAGCTCGAGCCCAACAACTAAGTAGATATTGTTCACTTTGGGCACACCACCCATCATGGTTTTGTTACTGGGCTTTGCAACCCAAAACGAATCTATTTAGTTAGGAGAGCCAAAGCTTATAAATTAGTCCAGGAACTCTCTCGCTAGCGATGTGGGATGTTAAATACTTCTCCCATAGGACCTCATGTCCTTGCAAGACTCATTGGGAACAATAATATAGTATAAAATCATATCATTAACATATCCGTCCACACATAGGCCACGAGTTAGCTCTGATATCAATTGTAACATCATTAGCCCAACAACCAAGTAAATATTATATGCTTTGAGCAATAGCCCGTCATGGTTTTGTTATTAGGCTTTGCAACCCAAAATGCATCTATTTAGTTAGGAGAGGCCAAGACTTTTAAACTAGTTTTGGAATTGTGTCGCTAGTGATGTAGGATGTTACATCCTTCATACTCCCCCCATAAGACCTCATGTCCTCGTGAGTCTCATTGGAAACAGTAGCATAGTATGAAATCATATCATTAAAATATCCATCCACACATTGGGTTGCGAGTTAGCTCTGATACCAATTGTAACTGCAAAAACCCAACAACCAAGTAGATATTATTTGTTGTGGAAACACAACCCATCAAGGTTTTGTTATTAAGCTTGCAACTTAAAATGCGTCTACTTAGTTAGGAGAGCCCAAGAGTTACAAACTAGTCCACGAACTCTCTCACTAGTGATATGGGATCTTACATAAAGTATAATTTTTAAAATCAATTTTAGGATAATATATTCTAGTGTTAATAAAATTTGTCTGGAGAAACTAATAATTGTTTAATATTAAAAATAATTTGCTTAATGTATTCATTATTTTGTTTATTATATTTATCATAATGTTGTATTTATATTTATTATAATAGTTTTGAGTATAGTCAATTGGTATAAAAATAAGAAAATAGGTTTATATGATTATATTAAAATTAATAGTGATTATATGATCATTGAAGTAAACTTCACCTCGTATCTCTTTCCTAAAGTATAAATAAATAAAGTTTCGGCTAATGGTGTGAGTACTATCCCACTTATATGGCACATGAACCTTTTCTTTCCATGTTGGGCACTTTTGATGGTACTTGTTACTTGGCAACCAATTTATCATACATGTCAAGTCAATTAGCGCACAAAAAAAAGAAGAAAAAGTTTGTGTCTCTTTAGAACCTGCCCGTACAAAACATAAAATGATGATTTTTAAGTAAATATTAAATCGAGAGGGGGACTTGTGCGGGGTGGCAGCACCACACACTACTAGAAAAATGGGCTTTACTGACACTTCGTTACTGACACTTTGCAAAAAGTGTCAGTACTTATGTACATATGCACCATTTTCCACTTTTGAAAAATAGGAATCAGAGATTAATGATAATAGGGTGTCAGTAAACTAAACATCAAAAATCACTAACACTAAAGTATCAATGATAAAAAAAGTTCATAAAAATTTTGTTTTAGCTCCAACTCGAACCTGAGAGCTCTAAGATTTAAAGCTTTAATGTTTGGAGCACAGACCATCAAATCTCGATGAGTCAAAGTCATAATAATATTTAAATGATTAAAAAATTAAAATATAAATAACAACAACATAAAACACACTTGACGTTTCCCCATCTAGACTATATCGACTGTCTCTATCTTGCTTTCATCGTTCACTTTCGATTTCGTTTTTCTCTTCTCGATCTCTTCTGTTTTGCACTATCTATTTACAAATTAAATTCAATTAATTTAGATAGATAATGAAAAGATAAAACTATGTTTCGTTTTTCCATTTTCCCCAAATTGAAACACAAACCAAAACCCTAATCGCTTGTTATCGAAGGGGTTTTTCTCCAACTAAACCATCCAGTGCCTATACTAGGCAAGCAAGTAAAAGCCATCGACAAGGGGTGAAGTGGCACCATCGGTTCGGTATTCAGGTAATCTCATTCTCCTTGACAAGTTAAGTGGTGCATTACTTAAACTCAAAACACTTGCTCCTGCGACTCTGTTTTTCTGCCATATTTGAGGTCAGTTTCAAACTTTTGTGCATGTGATTTACTGTCATTGTTATTTAAAACTAAGAATGTGCATTTTTTTTTAGTTTCTGAAATAAACCGTTAGCTCTGTTTCTTAACTTTGAGCAATAAGTTAGTTGATTCTGAATGTACTAAAATATGAAATTTCATTTTAGCTTTTGCCTTTGTGATTAGGAGATGATTGTTTGGGTGTTATATTGGCTAAATGATTGTGTATTTAGTGGTTACAAACTATTTACATCTCTGTTTCATGTAAAGAGGGGCAAATTTTGTTATATAATCCTACTTGTTTATTTATTCTGTTTTGGTTGGGCGATTTTTAATAGAGACAATGACTATGATATGAATTAATTAAGTTCGTGGTTGTGAGTATTTTGAGATTGTATAAAGTTGATGATTTGTGTTTGATTCAATAAAGAAATGCTTGTTTTAAAGTAGTTCTGCATGTTGTATTTGAAGTTAAAAAATGATTTATAGAATCTTAAAAAATGGCTTGCAAAGTGGTATGAAGATATTATTTATTTGAACTCTTAACTTTTGTTAGTTACTTGACTTATGAATTAGTTCGAATACTTAAAAAGCCATTAGCACCCATCTTACCTATTAATCTCCTATTTAAGTTTCAAAACTTCTTTTGTTTCAATTTTAGGATTTTGTCTAAATTATTATTATAATTAATGATTTATAAGGGCTATTAATGATTTTCCAGAATTATAAGTTTATTATTACAACTATAATCATAATAACATTGAACTTTAAATTAATCATGCAATTTAATTAAACTTAAACTGACATTACATATGTGAACATGTAAAATATTTGAAATGGACAGAAGTTAGATAATTTGTGATAGATTGTCTGTAGAGTATCGTTCTGGAGTTGCTGATTTCTTAGATTTTGCCATTTTGAATGCTGAAAATCGAATGTCAATTAGATGTCCTTGCACTTTTTGTTGTAATATGGAGTTTCATACTCCTCAACAGGTGAAGGATCATTTATTTGAAAAAGGCTTTCTCCCAAGATATATTGTTTGGACTTGGCATGGTGAGACTGACTCTAAATCTACATTTACAAACTGTGAAGACCATTCACATAGTCAAAGATTTAGATGTCATGATTACAATAATATAATTGACATGGTCGAAGATGCTTACGAGCATTGTGATAGAGATCCTAGTTCTTTTAAGGATATGCTTGAAGATGCTGAAAAGCCTTTGTACCCGGGTGCAAAACATTCAAAGTTATCTAGTTTAATGAGACTTTACAATGTGAAAGGGAACTATGGGTGGTTCGATAAAGGGTTTTCTGCTTTGTTAGAAGTCCTTGCTGATATTTTGCCAAATAATAATAATACTCTACCTATGTCAGTGTACGAGGTTAAGAAAACAATGAAAGTGCTAGGCTTAGAGTATGAAAAAATACATGCATGTCCAAATGACTGCATTTTGTATAGGAATTAATTTGCTGATCTTGCTGAATGCCCAAATTGTGGAGCATCTAGTTATCAAATAAAAAAAGATAGCTCAACAAAATTTAGGAAAGGGGTTCTTAAAAAGGTATTATGGTATTTTCCACCTATTCCTAGGTTGAAAAGATTGTTTCAATCACCACAAACAGCTCAAAATTTAACATGACATGCTAATAAAAGAATTAGAGATGGCAAACTTCGCCACCCAATAGACTCACCAGCCTGGCAACTAATTGACAATAAGTGACCAAAATTTGCACAAGAACCTAGAAATCTCTGTTTAGCTCTCTCAACTGATGGGGTTAACCCACATAGTACACTTAGCACCACTTATAGTTGTTGGCCTATTATATTAATAACATATAATCTTCCTCCATGGTTGTGTATGAAGAGAAAGTTTTTGATGTTGTCACTTTTGATATCTGGCCCTAAACAACCTGGAAATGATATAGATGTATACCTAGCACCTTTGATTGAAGACTTAAAAACTCTATGGGATGTAGGTATTGATGTTTATGATTCTTATAGAAAAGAAACCTTTAATTTACGGGTTGTCTTGATGTGGACAATCAGTGACTTTCCAGCATACGGAAACCTCTCTGGTTGTACTGTTAAGGGCTATTATGCTTGCCCAATTTGTGGGATAGACACTTGTGCATGTTGGGTGAAACTCTATCTGGTGAGGAAATCTTTAATATGGTGGAAGATATAGATATTAAGTTCGGGAAAAAGAAGGCCAAAAAGCATAAACATGATGGCAGTGGTGGCGGTGATGGTGATGAGAACATAACTGAAAAACTGTACAAAAAAAAGTCAATCTTTTTTTAGTTAGATTATTGGAAGCATTTATTAGTTCGCCATCAATTAGATGTGATGCACATTGAAAAAAATGTGTGCGAGAACATATATGACACATTACTTCATCAACCAGGCAACACAAAAGATGGGATTAATGCTAGAAAAGATCTTGAGTCTTTGAAGATCAGGGGAAAACTAGTTCCTGATGAAACAAACAAAAAAAACAAAGTCCTACCTCCAGCTCCTTATACTGAGTGAAAAAGAAAAAAAAAAGCAGTTTTATGAAACCTTGCTGAGTGTGAAAGTCCCTGATGGGTATTCTTCCAATGTCCAAAACCTTGTTTCAATAGATGATTGTCGGCTTCAAGGCCTTAAGTCCCATGACTGTCATACTTTGATGCAACAATTTCTACCACTAGCCATTCGAAACTGTTTGCCTATAAATGTGAGAAGGGCCATAATCAAGATGTGCTTCTTTTTTAATACATTGTGCTGTAAAGTGGTAGATCCTAATACTCTTGACCAATTGCAAGAGGAACTTGTAATCACTTTATGCTTACTGCAGCAGTACTTCCCACCTAGCTTTTTTGACATAATGATCCATTTAACAGTCCACTTAGTTGAACAAGTTAGGTTATGTGGGCTTGTTTATCTTCGATGGATGTATCCTTTTGAGAGACAAATGAAAACTCTCAAGGATTATGTTCGTAATCGCTACCGCCCTGAGGGTTGTATTGTAGAAAGTTATATTGCAGAAGAAGCACTTGCATTTTGTGCTGAGTACCTCTCAAATTGTGATGTTATTGGACTGCCTACTGGTTGTCTAACTTATTTATCTATCGAAAAGCCTTTGGGAGGTGCAAACATAAAGGTAGTTGATGATCCTTTGTTGGCACAAGCACACCGGTGTGTTCTAATGAACACCCCTGAAATCCAAATATATATCGAGTAAGTTGTTAATTTTTCCAAAAAAAATATTACTATTGTATTAATAGATTAATATACTAGTTTTAAATCTTAATATGTCTCACTGTAAGGAGCATATGCATTGTTTGGCATCAAGAAACCCCTATAAAGCAAAAACAAATCTATGGTTGCAAAATGAGCACATACGTACATTTTCTGGTTGGTTACAAGCAAAGGTTAGAATTACTTAACTAAATACAATATAGGATATAAACTTAACAAGATTTTTGTACATGTTACTAATTACTGTACTTGTTAATTTAATTTATAGGTGGCACATGATAAAGCAAATAATGTGCCGATTGATGAAATAGTGTGCCGGTTGGCAAATAAACCATGCTCAAGCATGGTGACCTTCTCTGACTACGAGATAATGACTTCAATTTTACAACGAGGGACCGGGACTGTAATTGTGTGACCCAAATAGTGGTGTTAGGGTTGTTGCTAACACTCTACATATTTCAAGCTCAAAAGATAAAAGTCTTCATTTTGGAGACATGACGTTTTATGGAGTCATTGATGAGATTTGGCAGCTTGATTATCTAATGGTTAAAAAAACACTTTTCAAGTGTGATTGGGTAGATGATAGAGGGGTTTGCACTGACAATTTAGGTTTCACTGTAGTTGATTTAAATCGGATTGGCTATAAATCTGATTGCTTTATTTTGGCTTGTCATGCAAAGTAAGTATTTTATGTAAAGGACCAGCTAGATAATAATAAATCAATAGTTTGTTCAGTGACCGATAAAGCTTATAAGTTAAATGAGGAAAGATGTGAAGACGTGGATGTATTTTCTCCATTATCTAACAAACTTCCAGTATGTGAGTTGGATGAGAAAGATGATGAAGGAATTTATGACAGAAACGATTATGATGCTATTCCAATAGATATTGATTTAGAAAATCAGTGAATGCATTATTGTAGTTAGTTTCGAGCACTAATTTTCACAGTTTTCCAGTAAGTGATTTATTTATTTCATTATATGTTATTGCTCTTGTATTAACTTATTAATCTAAATGATATACTTATTTATTTTAATCATTTTCAGGATTGTAGGAGATGGCTGACGATGTTGAGTTCACTCTTCTTGGGCTCGACGGAAGACCAAGGAGAAGAAAACAAACAAAAAAAAGGTTTGCAAAAACAAGAAGTTAGTCATGAAGCTGCAATTGAGTATAATTCTTATGGTGTTCCAGTTGGAAAGGGAAGAAATGATCTTAGGATTTACATTGGAGTCATTTTGCGTGCAACAATTTCAATTTTACTTGATGATTGGAGGCGTGTGCCATTGGAGATGAAGGAAACTTTATGGGTTCATTTTCAGGTTTTGTTTTCTTGTTTCATAGTATGTTTAAAGATTTTATATAACTTCCAGATTTGTTTAAAGTTGTTTCTAATCCATGTTACTGGTTTACAGAAAAAATTCAAATTGAGCTTGAAATGCAAAAGTCAAGTATTAAAGTGGATGGGGGTTGCATCAAGAAACTTTCGATGTGAACTGGCAACTGAATTCGTTCTACCTAACAAGGACAATCGAAAGTCACTAAGGTTGCCTCCTATTGAATATCCAAGCATTAAAAAAGAAGATTGGAAACTTTTTGTTGACAAAGTTTTGTCTGAACAATTTCAAATGTGTTGTTTGTTAATATTACCTGATTTAATTGTTGGTAGTTACTAATAATCAGTGGTAACTTTTTGTTCTTCATAGAAACTGTTTGTGTAGGAAAAAAGTAAGAAGGCAAAAGACAAAAGAGCAAAGAATGTCTACAACCATCGCTTAGGTAGCACAGGATATGGTGGCATGTTGTATAGAAAAGTAAGTGTGGTAATATGGAGTAATTACAGTAACATAAGTAATCTAATACGTATAATAGAATAGAATCAATTATTTATGTTTTATGTCACCTTGTAACAGAAAAAGGAGAGTGGAGTTTCTGAGTGGGAGACTGATCGCAGTGAAGCTTGGTTAATGGCACGAGCAGATCGAGATGGCAAATATGCTTCGGATGTGACGCCAATTGCTGAGAAAATAGTAAGTCACTTGTATACTTAATTCTTATGAATTTTCTTTATAATATGTGTGTGGGGGGGTAGATATTTACGTACATATATACTGCTTTTTGTAATAATTGTATGGCAACATTTACAATTGACAGAAACTCAGTAAGATTTCATCAGAACTTATTTCTTCGCATATAAAAAGGTTAAAACTTGTGTGAGGTGTTGTCTTGTAATATTTTCTGTAGTTTCAATTTGAACTGCATATGGATTTGCTCTTTGTTAAAGATTCAAGAAGGATATTAGTTTAGTTTAGCTGATGTCTTGTACTCATAATTGTGGATTTACAATATTTTTTTTTGTAGAATGAGCTGAAGAGTCAGGTTGAACAAGTAACATTCCAATCACAAGGGTCACATGACATTCTAGGCGAAGCTCTTCAGAAGCAGCCAAATGGAAGCAGAGTGCAAGGAGTGAGGCAATTTGTCACCCCATCTATGTACTTTCACGTCACTGATGCCACTGAGTTAGCAAGAGAAAGAAAGATGTATCAAGAGAGTTTCCAATTCATGTCTGCTCAATTAGAACGCATGAATGCAAGGTTAAATGCGTACAGCAATACTGAAGTTGGAAGTTCTAACTTTCCTAAGCCCAAAACTTCCACTGGTGTTCAGATTGACAATGATCAACAATCCCCTGAAACTCTTGGAAAAAGAAAGGTATATGGCCTGTTACATGTCATTATTTTATTTCCATTTGTATATGCATGTATTACTACTAATGGTATGTATTTTGATTATTGCATAGACTGATTTCCCATCGGGTAAGTCGACTCCAAAATCTGTGAAGAGTAAAATCAAGGACAGTCTTACCACAATTTCCCAAGCAACTCCTCAATAAACCCCCAAAAAAGTAGAGTGTGAAATTACTTTAAAGCCCACACCGAGAAGATAGGCTAACTCCTAGACTAACTCCTAAAGTACTAGATAGGCAGTTCTCCTGTCATGACAAAGTACCCAACAAAGAACCACCAGTCATCAGACCAGCAAAAGTACCCAAAAAAGAACCACCGGTCATCAGACCAGCAGAAGTAGCCAAAAAAGAACCCACAGTCATCAGACCAGCAGCAAAAGACCTCAATGTATGTGTGAAGAATACATGAGCAGCAGCATGATCAAGAAAGAATGACAAGAGTGAATATATGAACATGTTTACCATGTTCATCGAGAATTCTTTACCTCGGTTGATCAGGATTCAGCATGACACAGCAACCTTTGGTGAAATTTGGGAAACACACTTGGACAAAATGATTTGTGCTGAAATTATCGAGTTTAAAGAGGTCTCAAACTGCATCATTAACATATGGATCAAGTACAGTAAATCATAACTTATGTTTTAGTAAACTTGGCCTTATTATTTTGTTTCCTATATTCAAATTTACTTTGTTATATATATTTGTTTCCTCTTAGACACCTGTATGAGGAGATGGAGAGCAATGGAAGTACTAAACCAGTTCAGTTTGAGCTTTTTGAGAAGCTATATCCAAGGGTCAGCTTCAAAGACAGGACTCAATACATTTCAAAACTGTTAGGCTTGGCAGAATTGGGATAAGTCATCGTATTCCTGTATAACCCTGGGTATAACCATTTTCATTTGCTAGTTATATTCTTTCATTTGTAGATTAATCACGAAGTTAAAAACTTTTACTTGTAATTCATGTGTGAGAACAATTTTTACTTTGTTTAGTGCCCACTGGGTGTTATTGGCAATTGATATGGTGAGACGTACAACCTATTACCTTGATCCTTTGGAAGGTAGTCCTGATGAAGAGCTAATGCATATTGTCAATCAGTTAAGTTTGTTATTTGTATCTTTGATCATGTTATTTTATTTTTATGTCTTATGCTAATTATTTGCTAACGTTAGCTATGTCTCTTAATTGTAAGGGGATTCGAATACATCAGAGTTTAAATTTTGATACAAAGGGCAATGTTCAATGGATACTTGTCAAGGTAAAAATCAGACAAACCTAACTAATTATTGTTAACGTACAGTAAAAAAATTAATGTAATTTTGATCTTGTAGTGCCCGAGGCAGCCGAGCAGCTTTGAATGTGGTTACTATGTGATGAAATACATGCAAGATATCATTACAAATGTGAACGTTCTGAAAAATAATGGAAGTATTGAAAATGATTTTTACAATACTGCATCATATTGTTTTAATTTATTGTGAAATGAATCAGCTCAAACACCTGTGTGCTTCTTTACAGTTATCTTTTTATTGCGTATTGTATGCATTTTATAAACTATGAGGGTACTTATAATGGTGACTATGTTGCATACTATTGAATAGATTATATGAATGTCCATATACACATGAATTAGGATTTGGGATATACACAATGTACTACATATCCCAGCACAAAACAATTGTTTGGGTTGCAAAGTAGTTGTTAGTGGGAATGTGCTATGGTGTCGTTGCTTGTACTTTACTTTGATGAGGATAAGTTGTCATCCTAATTAAGGTTTTGTATCTACATCCATATTTGTATTAAATTGCGTACTGTTGGGGTTCATAAGTTGCTTCGGCTATCAAATATTGTTGTTGTTGGGGTTCACAAGTTGTTTTTTTTTTTTGGAATTACCATGATCAGGATGTTCAGTATTAACCTATATAATTTTGGATAAAACAGTAACATTGTTGGAGTTATTTATTGGCTTTAATTGTTAACACACAAATATATTTAAATGAATGATAATTAAGTAGTTTAGTCAAGGATTTTTGGTGAATAACTTGTTGTTTTAAAATTAAAGTTCAAGGGAGTTGAGGAATACACTGTCAAGGACCTCTCGCGACTTCGTGATCAGTGAACTACATACGTTGCCAAGTTAATTACAGCCTACAATCGCGAGGTAACATACAAGTAATTTATGATTATTTTTCCTTAAAAATATACAAGACTTATTTTTTGTGGTGTGCTAATTGATTTTATATTCTTTTAGGTGGAAAAAAAATGAAGGCATATGCGTACTCCAAAATCAGTGACTCCAAAATCAGTGACATTGTTATCTATTTTTTCTTCTTAGCTAAATTTTCCGAAATTAATTTAGTACTTTACCGTGTATACTACTTGTTCAAAGCTTAATTTAGTACTTGAACTTATTTTTTACCCCCAAACAATGATGTATTTGAACTATTTTAATTTATCTGATGTATTTGAAATGTGTATTATGTGAATTGCATTACAAGATTTGGTATGTTTAATATATTTTGGGTTTATTTTAATTGTAAAATAATTAGGAATAATGTGATTAAAAAAATAAAACACAACCGGTATAGCACCGTTAATACTGACACTAATTATTTAAATGACGATAAGAATTTTTTATGTTACTGAGTCAGTGGATTCCTGATACTGTAGTCACATAAATCAGTGACATATAAATAGTATCATTAAATGCTAACACGATTAAGTCACTATTCTTGTGACTCTCTAGTGACACAAAGTACTGACATAGAAATAGTATCAACTGATACTAACATAGTATCACTATTGTGGTGATACTATAGTGACACAAAATACTGACGCAAAAATCACTGACACCAAAAATTACTGTCAGTATGTTCTGGCTTGAGCATTACTGACACAATTACCAAGTGTCAGCAAAAGTAATTACTAACACTAAATTGGTGTCAGTAAAGCCCATTTTTCTAGTAGTGGCATTTGGAGATGATGCATCCAGTTTGATGGATGTCGATAGTATGACTTGTAATTAGATATTATGGGACTCATCAGACTTACTGAATAGTACATTTCTTATGACAGGGGGCACTATCTTAACATGCTAAAGTATGCCTCTGCCTTACACAAGTATTTTTATTTTAATTTCTTTTAGGGAAACATAAATTTCGAGAATTCAAAGAAAAGAATTTATGTTAATCATATATGGAAAAGATAATTAAGCAATTCCGTGGAAAAGTCTTTAGCATTTCTTAAAAATTGTTGGTTGGCTTTCAACAACTTCTGGTTGACTCATTGAAGAATTGACTTGAAGTGACTCTAAATTAATCAGCGATAAAATTTCAGTGCTATAAAAGGAAAATGCAATTAACATCGACTAATCTATAACTGTAATAAGAACATAGCGATAATATATGTTTGTATAAAGTTGCTATTTTTTGAACACTCATATGTACCTATTTGATAAAATAGAACGATCATCTCTTAATTTTTATATCTTATTTCTATACAAAACTCCAATCCTTAAAAGAAAATTGAAATGTTTTAATTGCTGCTGATATAAAACTCCAATCCCTCATTTTTTTCGTGCGTGTTTGGTGAGGAAAAAAAAGAGAAAAAGAAGGAAAGTGGAGGGGTTACTTTTAGTTTCCAATCTCATATCCTTAACTTCTAGGAGTGGGGAAGAACAAATAGGAAAAATGGATAACAAACCAGGGGGTAAAACTTCAACATCTTCAGAGATTCTTAGGAGAGTGAATAAAGGGAGGGGTTCAACTTGACACGACTTAAAAGTGTTTGATTTACTCTCAAGTATAAGAGTGCCTAGTTATAATATATCTCGGTGAGTTTGAGGTCGACCCACAGAGAAAAGATTTAATTTGTTTATTTTATTTTATCTAAAATTTGAAAATATAACTTAAATATAAACAACTTAATTTCAATAAAACTATGAAATTGAATTAGCTAAGGTTGTAGATTCACTCTTAGTAGTAAATAAAACTTAATAAATTCTTTTTGCCACTTTTTTAGATTTATTGCCCAAAAGATTAATTATATAAATTATTATTATTTTCCCTTTAATTTTATGATGGATTAAGTATTCATTGTGCCAAAATTTAATTTGTCTACAATAAGTCAAAATACCATTTTACCATACCTTATATTTAGATGAAAAGAATTTATTGTGCCAAACTCCCTTATTTGTCTACAATAAATCAAAATCTCATAATATAAAATATTTATAAAATTAAATAGAAAATAATTTAATTTATACAATTAAAAATAGAATTTCATTAAATCATATTTATTTCCTAAGAGTTTCACCTTCCCCTAACTATTAATATTTAGCTAAATATTTTTTTAATAAAGAAAATTACTAAAATTGAAAAATACATAATTAAAAATGGAATTTGAAAATTGAAATAAAACTAATTTTATTGATTGAAAATAAATTACAAAAGAGAGATGAGAAGAAGAATTTAGGGGAAAAGAAGAGAAGAGAAGATGTGGAGAGGTGTGTTTAGCCCCCATCTATTTATATTAATACATGGTAAATCCACACCACACAAATAAAAAAATCTAATTACATCTTAACCTTACATTTGTCCCACTAATAATCCCACTAATAAAACATAAACCTAACTTATCCACTCAAGCATATCCAACACATTCCACTAACAATTACCTACCTAATATGATAAAAACTTATAATTTTACAATTACCACATTTACCGTGGTAAAAACGTAAACAATTACAACAAAAGTCTTAGATCCTCCTCGACAATGAGATAATTTCTCGGACTTCCGGAATCCAAATTTGACATCCATGCATTTGTTCGGAGCCTCAAATTGCATGAAATTATTATTTTTACCTAATAAACACACAAAAATACACAAAATCAAATATTTAGAAAAATAATTAGAAATTCACAATATCTTACACAATTACAAATATAAATTACATTAATAAAATAAAATAACATTTTTATCCCTTAATAAACATACAATTTTTAACACTAATCACAACTCTCTTTCTCAATTTTTATTTTTCTATGACATTTACTTAAGATTATTTTTTCATAAAAACCAAAAAATTACATATTTTGTTGTTCCCATAAACCCATAAACTGGCTTCAGCGTCGGAAGGTTTACGTCAGAAAAACTTCCGATGCCTCTTACAGTTATTTGTGATTTCAAGTGTTCTTAGTGATTGGCCAGCCGCTTCCTCACCAAACAAATTTAGTGCTGATGCAGGGGTCTAGTATCAAAATGCTAACTGGCTCGACTGGATTTTGACATCAACATGTGGCGCCGTCTATGGGGAACGATACAAAAGGTCAGCATTATCTCTACCAACTTGGATCTGGCCGAAGTAAAAGTGATTAGAAAATTAAATTGATGGGAGTAATTATCGATTAAACACGACCCATAGGGCAATGACCAAATCCAGGTATTGAAAAAATGTGCTTATTCAATCGGTAAGTCATGGATGCAGGTTTTCACTTTAATTCACATACTAGCTTGATGAGAACTTGATTCTTGAATTCATCTAAACATTTCACAGCTTACAATATGCAATTATGAAAATCAATTCATTTGGTTGCACAATTTTGGCAATTGTGAGCATAAGCCCAATTTGAATATACAAAATTTTCTTTTATGGCCATGCATGATTAGATAATAAAGATCAACCTGTTTAAATTGCCATTCACGTGAATAGTGGCATGATGGTCTAGAATCAAAAGTTTATTTACTACATGCCTCGTTTATTGCTAAATAAATTCTAAATTCTTGAAATAGGATAAGGAATAAGTTTCAGTAATTAGAGTTAAAGTGAATTTTAACAGAGTTAGGATTTGAAGTGCAATGCATGGCATTAGAACTTACAGGATCGTGTGCTTGTCATTTGTATTTAATTAATCGTGTGCTCGCCATCCAATTGTCAGAATAACATGCTTACTTTTATCGTTTGAAAGCATATGTTGCACACTTACAGTTTTTCAGTTATCTATTTGGCTTTAAAGTTGAGAACATATCCATGCCTTGGTTGCTTAATGCTGCGGACCGCCCAAATTGCTAGCCCAATTGCCCACCAAGAGCCCAAGACAAGGCCAAGAGTGCTAGCTTGGCCCGATTCCGGAAATTTCTAGGAAACTCTAGCACATTTGAGCTTGTACATATCTAGAATACTCCACACATTTCCAGCACATGTAAATATCTAGAATTCTAGGCATGTGGTGAAATTCTCTAGAACCTCTAGAGCTTGGCAAGCCTCCCCTATAAATAGGGCATGGCATTTAGCATTTGAGCAACAAGCTTAGAACAAGCAACTCAAGCATTCTTGTAAGCTCTCTTGTAAACACTCTTTGTGTAATACAATTTCTCTTATTCGGCTCCATTGCTCTCTTCTCTCTAGCTCTCTCAAAACCTCTAAGCTTAGCTAGTCGAGAAGTTCAAGGCTTACTTAGCAAGATTCAACAAAGGTTGTCTAAGTGCCGCACAGGTTTGTTGTGCAAAACACTCATCCCGTGACATTAAGCTACCTTATATCAGCTATTTTTTATTGTGTAATTTTTTGGGGAAAATCATAAGGAAGATAATTACAAAATCAAGATATGGTCTTAAGCCCACCAGTTATCTAATAGAATGTCTAAACTAGTTATGCTATTTCTCTACTCACAATTTTCATAAGTTATAGATCATTTAAATGTCTTGTTAAGCATATGAAATGTTATGCTAAGTAAGCTACATCATAAGCAAGGAAGGCAAATAAAAGGCAAATCAATAATAATATAAAAAAATTGGGAAAAAGAGCAAATGATTGTCCATTCAGGAGCAAAGAAATTTTTTCTCAGCTTTCTTGAGTTACCACGAGCGTTTATCAAGCAAGCACGAATGTTATTTATAGTGACAATGAAAGCAAGCGTAGAAGCTGAAGGGGAAGTATAGTCATAACAATAGAGCAGAATCAAGTTCATGGTTTAAAAATGAAGAAGAAAAAAAACTACTAAAGGTTAGATGTCATATTTCAAATGGTCAATTACAGGTGCACGAAAACCACCTTCTTGATTATTTTTTATCATTCAACTATTGCAAACTGGGATACTGATATTGTTGTAACTTGTCTACTTTATGCATATTAAAACTAATTAGATCAATTTACAAATGCATCCCTTTTTTCAAGTAAGAAATGATTTTTAGCTGAATATTTTTTCATCATCAAAAATATATTTAGCATCAATGATGCATGCATGAACATAAATCTTTAGTGGAGACATGCAACCGTAGATTGATAGTGCATTCATGAAATTGATGATCTCAAAATATTAGGAATGAATTCCGCAATGATCCTGGAATGTCAGGAGTTCATTCTGCAGTCATGCTGTAATTTCAAGAACTAGTATTTGATTTCACAACATGATTAGGTAACCAGTTATACATAAAACAGATGTAGAGTCAGATGTTTTATTAATTTAGGAGTTAGACATGCTTTCTTAAGTATTCAATCCCGAATTTTACATGGGAATAATATTAGAAAGTATATAATTATGAGTGTAGCTATTTTTTGGTGATCATGGAGTGGGTAGTTTATAATAGTATGGCCAATTCATGCTTGGCTCAGATTAGTAGATAACTTTTTCAAATTCTTTGGCAGAACATATTCATATTTTAGGGTTTAAAGCAAAAACCTCATATGAGAGTACTTTGAAGGCATACATTTGCAGGAGTTAAAACAGGTCAGAATTTATATTTTCATTTACATGCAATTTTCCATGAAAATTTAAATATTTCTTTAAGTCTGGATAACTTATAATTATTAGATTGATTGTGCTCATATTTGGGCTAATGATACAACCCAATCAACTTGGTTTCTTGAAATTTTCTCAATGTGAGAACAATTTATGAAAAGAGAGCTAGAGCAGCAATGAGAGGCCAAGCAAAGTCTATAGATGAAATTTATTAATATTTTGTAAGGCACAAGAAAAATGCAAAGAGAGTGAGTAAAATGTTGAAAACCTTATAACATAATTTAGGTAAGGCATAAAACCTCAAACTGATAAGAGTTGTTTAAAGTTACTTAAGTCAGTAAAAGGTTAAAAGCCTTAAAGCCTATTCCAGGTAAGGCATAAGACTTTAAACTGATAAGAGTTGCTTAAAATTGCTTAAGTCGGTTAAAGGTTAAAAGCCTTGAAACTTGCTCTAGATAAGGCATAAAACCTTAAACTGATAAAAGTTTTTTAAAATTACTTAGGTCAGTAAAAGATTATAAGCTTAAAACCTTTGGAAGAAAACTCAAAACTTGCTTAATTTTTATTTCTGTGGCAAGTTAATTTTAATAACCTCAAGCAGACTCATGGAAGTTACCTTGAGGTCACTTTAAACTTGATATAGTTTCTAGTCTTGATTCATTTCACTCTTAATACTAGAAATTGAAGGACTCGTGTTTGGTGAGGAAACAAAGGAAAAAAAAGGACTGAAGTTGTAACGCCCACTTTTATTTATTTATTTATTCCTCTTTTGCCCTTATTGAATTGAGTAGAATAGTTATTATTGAGTGTTTGTATGTGAGTAAAATTTATCAAATTGCTTTAAATAAGTTACGTAAGTTTTTAGTTGTTATAAAAAAGTATTTATTAATTACCAAGTATTTAAGAGGAAGTCATCTTTTTAAGAAACCGTCTTTTATTTTCTACGCCGTTACAAACCCTAGAAAAAAGAAAGAAAGAAAGAAACATAAATCTTTGGAGAAGGAAAAGAAAGTTTTATAACTTCTTTTCTTAGTGTTTTTCTTAAGGTATTAAGTATTTCTTTGACTTATATAATTTATTTTTATGCATTGTTTGCATTTAATCACTTGTAATATGATTTGGGTAATATATATGTGTTTGTAATGTTGTAATGATATGAACAGTCTCTATTCCTTGCTTGAAATCGTTTTCTTTGTTTAGAATCACGTGTATATGCTTACATATCATGGAACTAGACATCCTAAGCTTTCCATTGATAGGTTTTGTGTTGAAATCGTCTGAGTATGCAAATAGTTATGGGTTTTCGAAGTTGGGTTACTGGTGCTGGAAAATTCCGATTTTCAGCAGCGGTTCCCAATTCTGGAAATTTTTCTGTAAGGTTACACATCCTTAAATATTATGGCGATTTTTGTTTCAACAGATCTATGTCTCCTAGGCTTGCATGTTTAATTTCGTAGTTTTATTCCTTATGGTTAAATTATTAAAAATTGTAACATGTGGCTGCTGCAAATCTGGAAACTGTTTTCCAGAATTGCAGAAGCTGAAACGTGTAACAGTTGGGCAAATTATTCAATATTACATGCCATGTTAGGATTTTATAATGAAATTTCAATCTTTCCTCTGTCTTTAGAAACTGGAATCACGATTTCCGGGCATGTAAAATAAAAGATACGGATTTTTGAAATTCTATTTTCAAATCTGGAATTTTCTGGATGGGTAAGATGTTCTCGGAAATAAAACGTTTTAAAATAGTTTCAGGAGTCCAAAAATTATGAATTTTAATGATATGCTTTCTGAATGTGTGTTTTGTAATTCACAAAAAGAAAAATATTATTTCCAGTACTAAAGAATATTTTATAAATTTCCTAAGTGGTAAAGGTCTGTTTTGGTCAATGCTGGACAGTTTTGTTACTTAGGTGAAAGGTCAATATTCTGACTCGATTTTGACTTATGCTGATTTTTCTGAAATATTGTAAATTTTAATGGTTTTCCGACATGTGTATAGGTTATTAAAAATCAGCACGTGCAAGATACTCATACTTATGTCTAGAATATGTATAAGTATTGAGCTAGTATAAGTGCCTATGAATTAAGGATGATTGGGATTATGTTTAAGGTTAGAGATGATATTGATAAGGATATTTTTATGATGATTATAGGATGTGGGTAAGCTCGTTGGTTTGTTCTTGAGGTATTGAGTTGATTGTTGCGGATCGAGGTAAGTAGATTCATGCATGATGTGCTTTATAATAAATGCAATTTATGTTTTAAGAATTATGTTTAAATGGAAATTTTTACAAAATTGATTTCTAAAATATTTTAATGAATTTTGTAAAATAAAAATACTTTTAAATGAATTTATATAAATGTATTTTAAAATGATTTTTCTTAAGAAATTAGTTTTCTTTTAAAAAAATGTTTTCTTAAAGAATTTTCTAAAAGAATTAAATGTTCAAAGAAAAGTTCTTAAATATTTTAGAAGACTTTAAATGCGATTTATGAAAGGATGTGATAACTCTATGAAATGAGAGTTATCATGGCACTTTTAGACTGAGATCAATAATACTTAGAGAGTAAATAATGTGTTTTAATTGCATTTTTGTTATATTTTGCATAAACATTCATCTTAGTTTATTCATAATAAATTTTGTTTGATTTAAAATAATTTGTGTGCTAAATCATATGCATAATTGTAGGTGTCTGGTAGCTCAAATTTCAAGGAAGGAATGCTGATGTAATAGGCTTGCAAAAGATAGAAAAGAACTTGGCTACAAAAGAAGTGAAACAAATCTAGAACAGTGCAATTGTTGTAGCAACCATTGCTGTAGCAATCCTGGAACAACGACAGAGAAAATTATGCGCGAGATACTTGCAGAATTGCGATTTGCAGTTTCCTAATCTGACTTATACGCGACATAGGCTTCCGTTTACCCTAATTTTCAACTATAAAATAAGCACACATCATAAGGAAAAGGCGGGGCCGTCACCCAAGGAGAAAAACCACAAAGAAACAAAAGAAAAACAAGATTCAAGAGAGAGATTAAGGGTTGCACAAGAGGAGAATGTGCAGAGATAAATCGGGAACTCAGTCCTTTTAATTCTTCTCATGTTTTCTTGTTTACTTTTTATTCATGGGGATGTGTTTCATGGCCGAAACTTTGTTCTTTATTTTTCTTTTGCAAATCATGAACTAAATTTATTTGTAGTTGAGTGATAAACAATCTTGATGGTTTATTGACTGAATATATGTGTTGCTGCATGTTTGCTGTAGCATTTTGTTTTGATAGAATTTATTTTTATTCATTATTTCGGCTGATCACCCATTTAATGATACTAGTTAAGGAAGAGTCACAAAAGGGTCTATCTTAGTGGAACATATCAAAGCAATACTTGATCTTAAATTAGGTTTCCCAGATTGAGTTTTACTTGAGTCCCAAAAGGGCCATGCTTGATTTAAGATTAGTGATGAACTAGACATAAGAATTCACCTTGTAGAGTAAATAGAACCTAAGCGTGTAATGCTATATCTTATGTTGGCATAACAACTGATTAATGTTAGGTTGCATATCGATATAAGATATCCAACATGCAACGACTGAGGATGCATAAGGATTCTGCCCAGTGTTGTAGCAGATGTTGTAGCAACTGAGCCAAACATTAGAAAATAGTCAAGACCATTAAGAGAGTTTATTCACTCAACTACTCTATATTCCCATTGGTTATCGTTGAGTTTGACGTGATCATTTACTTTGTTGCATTTTATTTATTGCTTTTTTATTTTAATTGGTATATTAGTTTCATTAATTGTTTTATCTTAATTTAGGCACAAAATTTGCACTGTTAAGATTGTTGTAGCAAGTTTGATAACATCAATTCTGTGGAGACGATCTTGAATACTCATCACTTTATTACTTGTTGTGTACACTTGCACATTGACACTAATAGCATTAGTATTTATACCCAACATGATGTAAGGTGGATTCAAAAATATTTTGGCTCATAGTCCGTAGTAATGTATATGATGCTAATGTTATGATGTTATGTAATTCTATGGCCAGCTTACTGGTATAATGATGATCTTGTGCACAAGGATGTTATGAACAATGCGGGGTATAGTACCCTGAATGATGAATGATGATGACTATGAGGCATGAGCTACCAAATGTTTATATTTTATTGTTTTTTTCAATGTTTTAATGTTTTTAATGCTTTTTCATGAATCCACCCCTTTATGCGAAATGAAGATATTGTTATAAAATGTTTAAGGGTATAATGACAAAGGTTTTCAAATATTGTGGATGGATTTACTTATCGAGTTGATGGCTCACCCCTCGTCTCTAATATTTTGCAGATGGATTAGATCTTGGGTTCTCATTTGGAGAATTTTTCTTAGTGGATCTTTGGAGTTGCTTTAAAAATTAAATTTGGCTAGACTTTTTATTTTGGATTAGAAACTTTTCTTTGGAGACTTTATTTAAGATGTTTTTATGTAAGGATTCAGTTGGAATATGAATAATGGTTGTTTATCTTGAGGTTTATTAATAAGAACAAATGATGTGAGGTTTCATTCCAATTTTACCCTTGTGTTTTCATGGGTAAATTTTTTGGGTGTTACAGAAGTGAGAAGTTTCTTGGGATTAACTGGATACTATAGATGCTTTGTAAAGGGATTTTCTATCATTGCAGCACTATTGACCAATTTGACAAAGAAGAATGTAAAGTTTACTTAGAATGAGGCTTGTGAAAAGAGCTTCCAAGAACTTAAAAGTCGTTTGGTGTATGCCCCTATCTTGATAGTTCCTTCTGATGGTGGAGATTTTGTCATTTATAATGATGCTACTAAGAAAGGATTGGGTTGTGTTTTAATGCAGAATGACAAAGTTGTGGCGTACACTTCCAAGTTGTTAAAGAGTCATGAACAAAACTATCTGACTCATGATTCGGCGCTGGTAGCTGTAGTGTTTGCTCTAAAGATCTGGAGGCATTATCTGTATGGGGAAACTTGTGAGATCTTCACCAACCACAAGAATTTAAATACTTGTTTACTCAGAAGGAGTTGAACTTGAGGCAAAAGAGATGGTTATAGTTGGTGAAAGATTTTGATTGCTCTATTAATTACCATCTTGGTAAGGCCAATGTTGGAGCCGATGCATTGAGTAGGAAATCATCAGGGTATATGGCACATATTATCACCGCAAAACCTCATTTATTAGAAGACTTGAGAAGATATAGGATTGAGGTAATGATTTGTGTGCAAGTAGGCTTGTTAGCTCACTTAATAGTCCAGTCTACTCTGATTGACAGAATTAAAGTAGCCTAAAAAGTCGACTCAGAGCTAAGTAAAATTCGTGAAAGGATGAACAAAAGACATAATCCTGAATCCAGATTTGCAAATAAGGATGTGTTATGGTTAGGTCAAAGAGGCTTTGTGGACCAACAGATGAAGAGTTAAAGGTAGAAATCTTAAGAGAAGCTCATGAATCATCTTATAGTATACACCCTGGTACTACTAAGATGTATCATGATCTAAAGAGTAGTTTTTGGTGGAGAAATATGAAAAATGATATTGCTGCTTTTGTGTCTCGATGTTTAGTGTGCCAATAAGTAAATATTGAACATCAAAGACCAGCAGGAACCTTACAAACACTTCATGTTCCGTAATGGAAATGAGAACATATTACCATGGATTTCTTGTCTAGATTGCCTCATTCCAAAAACAGTTGTGATTCCATCTGGGTAATAGTTGATCGTTTGACGAAATCAACTCATTTCTTGGCAAGAAGGAGTACGGACAATGTGGGACAACTAGCTAAGCTATTCATGAAAGAAATAGTAAAGCTTCATGGTGTATCCGTTTTAATTATGTCCGATAAAGATCCCCAGTTCACTTCAAGATTTTGGGCTAGTTTGCATAAAGAATTGGGGACAAAATTGAGATTTAGTACTTCTTTCCATCTACAAACATATGGACAATCCGAAAGGACCATTCAAACCCTTGAGGATTTGGTTCGAGCTTGTGTATTGGATTTGAGTGGTGGTTGAGAGGAACACCTAATGTTGATTGAGTTTTCTTACAATAATAGCTTCCACTCAAGTATCGATATGGCACCATTTGAAGCATTATATAGAAGAACGTGTAGGTCTCCAATCTATTAGGATAAGATTGGTGAGAAAAGACTTTTGGGTCCAAAATTAGTGCAAATTACTGTTAATAAAATTAAGCTGATTAGAGAACGTTTTCGGACAACTCAGAGCAGAAAAAAGAGTTATGTAGATCGTGGTAGACGTGACCTAGAATTTGAAGCAGGAGATTTTGTTTTCTTGAGCGTATCGCCGTGGAAAGGGGTGTTTCGATTTGGGAAGAAAGGTAAGCTTAGCCCTAGGTTCATCGGACAATTTGAGATTTTAGAAAGAATTGGCCCTGTGGCCTACCGCATAGCTTTACCACCTAGCCTATCCGAAATTCACAATGTGTTCCACATATCAGTGTTGAGGAAGTACATAGCAGACCCTTCACATGTGTTACACCATCAACCAATTCAGATATCGGAAGACATGTCATATGAGGAGGAGCCTTTTGAGTTGTTGATAGAAAAGAACAAGTTTTGAGGACAAGAATTATCCCTTTGGTCAAGGTGCGATGGAGGAACCATTCGGTTGAGGAAGCAACTTGGGAACGAGAAGCAAAAATGTTGGAGAAGTATCCTTAACTCTTCCATTTATAAGGTAGTTATTCATTTCGAGGACAAAATTTTTTTAAGGAGGGGAGAATTGTAACGCCTTTGAAATTTTTTTTCTTTTTTTATTAATAATTATTGGTAATTCTTAGATTGAGAATAAGAAATGTTATTTCTTTTGATTGGTTTACTAAAGGATTTTAGAGAATGATTGGAGGCTTTTCTAATTTACTAGAATTACTTAGAATTTTCTAGTATTACATTTATTAATTACACAAGACGTGTTTTAATATTTATATTTTTCATAAAAGCTTGTATTTATTTAAAGATGCAATTATGAACATTCAAAATTACATTTATTTAAGCTTTTACATATTTATTCTTGTTTTATTAAAGTTTCTTTAATAAAGTTTACTTTAATTTATTGGAAAATTCTATAATGCCGTAATTAAATTTACGGCATTGATGCCGTAATGGACGTGGACCGTTAGATTAAATCAACGATTCACAATAATGATAAAATAATAAAAAAATTTAATTAAATTATATCTAACCGGTTTATAACCGGTTAAGTACTTTTTAAAATAAAATTCTACTGATATAAATTTAAAGGATAAAAAGGATTTTCTTTTTAAAAGAAAAAAAAATACAAAGGGAAAACTTGATCCCTAATTAATGAATTGCAAAAGATATAGTCACACCCACTGCCGCATTAACTGCCGTTCAGGTGCACCGGTGATACGTCTGCAGATTGCGGCGATTCTTTGAGTTGATTTTCCTTCTTGTTCGAATTGTTGAGTCTCTGCCATCGCTGCCTCTGTCTTGGTTTTGGTGGTCGTCACCTATGCAAGGTAAGTTTAATCCTCTGTCTCGTTCAAATTGCTAAGCAATTTTGTTTTCTTTGCATGAATTTGCTAAGTAATTTAGTTCCAGATTTCTCATTCAATTTTATATTAACTGATATAGTATCATCATCATAATTTGTTCAAGGAATTCTTAGGTTCAAATCCGCCGGAATTAACAATTCTCTGCACGCCGGATTTGTTCACGGAATTAAAAAGTTCTGTGTAAAGTGTTTGGGTTTACTGAACCACATAAACATTGCCCACTTGCCTGGCAGTCTGTCACTATGTTGGCTGGACTACATAGACATCTTTCTCAAAGTCTTTGAGTGAATTGTAAGTTTATACTCTCCATTTTCTAGTGTATATATATCTCAATTGTGGGGAAGAAATTTGTAATAATTCACTGCTACTAATAGATCATAATTTAGTACAAGTTCACGCTTATGATAATTTGTAATAAGATGTCTATTTTCCAGCAATTGTTAAACTTGCAATCCTTGATCACAATTGTAGCCTGCATCTTTGTCGTATTTGTCATTTTCAAATGGTTTCTTACCCAACCACTTAGCACCAAAAAATCACTACCACCTTCTCCCCCAAAGCTCCCAATCATTGGAAACCTTCACTAACTTGACTTGTTCCCTCATTGCTCACTTGGTGCTTTGGCACAATGCTATGGCCCCCTGATGTTGCTTCACTTAGGCAAAGTGCCAGTGCTTGTTGTCTGTTCTGCTGATGCTGCCTGCGAGATCTTTAGAAATGTAATCTTTGCAAATCAACCAAAATTAACCCCATTTGTAAAACTTTTAAACGGTTGTATTGATGTCTCTATGGCACCTTATGGTGAGTACTTATTAAGTTAAAAGCTTATTTGTTTTACAACTTTTACGTAACAAAAGGATTCATTATTCTTTTCGTGATGTTAGAGTAGAAAAATATAGTGATCAAGGAGAAGTTGGTAGTAAGTTTAGGAAGCACTTTAAGGACTTTATTGAGTTGATGGCTACTTTTCATGTGGGAGATTATATTCCATGGCAAGGTTGGTTGTGCTATTTCAATAGCTTGAATGCCAAGCTTAAGAAAACTTTAAAGGAGGTTGATGATTTTCTTGAGGTAGTCATTCAAGAACATGAGAATAGGATGAGTAACAATTCTCAAGTTGAAGATCACAAGGACTTTATAGATGTTTTGCTTTATCTTCAGAAAGAAAATATTTTAGACTTTCCTATTGATAAAGCTTAATTTGCTGCTATTTTTAAGTTTAATTTTCTGTTGTTTCTGGGTAAGGTGGCTGCTGTTTTTTGATAAATTTACTGCTGTTTCCAGGTAAATTTTTTTGGTATTTTGGGCTTCATTTGCTGCTGGTTTTGGGTTAAATATTTTGCTATTTTTGGGTAAATATACTGCTGTTTTTCAGTTAAATTTTCTACTATTTTTGGATAAATTTTCTGCTGTATTTGGGCTTCATTTGCTGTTGTTTTTAGGTTAAATTTTTTGCTATTTCTGGGTAAATTGGCTGCTGTTTTTTGGTTAAATTGTTTGCTTTTTTGGATAAATTTACTGCTGTTTTTGGGTTATATTTTCTGCTGTTTCCATGTAAGTTTTTTTGGTGTTCTGGGCTTCATTTGCTGCTATTTTTTTGTTAAATATTTTACTGTTTCGGGGTAAATATACTATTTTTGGATAAATTTATTGCTGTATTTGGAATGATTGGCTGCCGTTATTGGTTAAATTTTTCTGGTGTTTTGGGCCTCATTTGTTGTTGTTTTTATGTTAAAGTTTCTGATGTTTCTGGATAAATTGGTTGTTGTTTTACAGTTAAATGTTTTACTGTTTCTGGATAAATTTATTGCTATTTTTGTGTTAAATTTTCTGCTATTTCTGGGTAAATTTGTTGCTGTTTGGATAAATTTATGCAATAAATTTACGACTGTTTTTGGGCTAAATTTTCTGTTGTTTACATGTAAATTTTTTTGTGTTTTGGGCTTCATTTGCTGCTGTATGTGGGTTAAATTTTCTGCTATTTTTGGGTAAAATTTACTACTGTTTTTCAGTTAAATTTTTTACTATTTTTGAATAAATTTATTACTGTTTTTGGGTTAAATTTTTTGTTGTTTTACAGGATCCAAAACTTATGATATTTGACATTTCTTTTTGTGCTAAATCTTCATGTACAAGTTCTTGGGCCCTGGCACCACAAGGCAGTCCCTCACTGCATCTTATAACAGGTATTCTTCTCAATCACAAGCTTGCCACTAAAATCCCCTTTCATCCAGCTTAGAAGCCACATGATCAGTATCACAAGCAACTGAAACAGGTAGTGTTCGACAATCTGCTCAATCACAAGCAACTGAAACAGGTAGTGTTTGAGGCGTCCGAGGTGCAGGTTTAATGGATTCCAGTTCCTTAGTCATCAGGGAACTGACCGTTCCAGTGGTGCCAACTTTGATGGATCCTCCACTGCTCTTGATAGTTTCTAGTGTATGAACAATGTTTCTCCACAAGTTTCAATCAGAAGTCTAAGAAGAGATTTTCCAAAAAGGTGAAGTTCTTTGCCCTCAAAGCTCGCTTGGAGAAAGATTGCAGATGAAAGGAATTAAAATCCTGCAAAGCAATAACACCACCCAATGCATGTAGATTTGAGTTGTATTTTCTGGTTGAAATGTAGCTCATATTCTTAACATTAAAGTTATTTTTCCCCCAAAAAATGATATAGTTACACTGGCAAAGTATAAAGCTGCATATTGAAATAAAAGCAGGATAATTCCCAGTTGATTTTCCGTAAGCATGTATTCTATCTAACACAGCTTAAGTATATAGTAAGAAAGTACAAGACCTGCATTAAGGCAAAAAAAAGCAAAAGAACATGCAATTACCCTAAAGAAAGGTAGATTTCCTGGAAAAGGCATAATGAAAAAACTCAGAATAATGACTTCAAAACTGGTCGAAACAGGAAAAACATGTCTAGACTGAAATGCGTGAGATCTTAACATACAAAGAAGAATATTCTAGTCAAATAACTGCAGCTTGCAAATAAACTCCAGCAAAGACCTGTTGAATTCACAGCAACTTGATCGGGAATAAGGTCATTAACACTGAATTCACAGCAACTTGACCGGGAATAGGGTCATTAACACTTTCAACTTCCAGATAAACAAATCAATTAAGTCAAGGTCAAAATTGTCTTTATAAATGTTCTTCAAGTTTCCAAGCACTAAATGAAATCTAGGTTGCAACTGGGAATGCGAGTCAACCATTTTGTCTAAATGAAACTAGAAATTTTGCATCAGAGCAAACTTTCTATTTCTTTAATAATAAAGGGGAAAAAAACCCAGGTCAAAGGACAACAAGAAAATAACATTCAATCAAAACTTAAGTTATAAATTACTGAAAAGGTGGATATTTGCACAAAGAAAACAAAATATAAACTGGCATCAAATACCCAAAAGCCCAAAAACCTAAAAAAAAAAGCATCTTTTTAAAGCTTTTAACAACCCAGAACTCATAAACATGCCATAAATCATACAAATACAGCATGTTCCACAACCTTACCATCACCAGAATCTGAACGACAATCTGCATCTCATCTCTTCGACAATCTATATTCCCAACTATTTGGATTGTGATCGACGGTTTCACGGTTCACGTGCCAGCGGATTCGGGTTCGGGTTCGGATTTGGCGAATCGTGGCTTAAACTTTAGGAGAATTGAGACAGAAATTCACATTTGGGAATGAAAATTAGGGGCGGACAGGGCAGTGCTTTTTGTTTTGATTTGTTTTTCTTCTACAGTGACGTTGAGACTCAATGGTAAAAGTTTTTTTTTTTCGCCTTTTATTTTCAAAAAAGGGAAAAAATAGATAGTATAAAAAAAAGTTTTTTTAAAACTTTTTTGTTGTTGATGGTGCCATAATTGTTATAATATTGAATTTTTTTAATAAATAATATCTACAAAAGTATTTTAATTAGTTATTATAAATTTTAATTAGGTAATATTAAATTAATAATAATAATAATAATAAAAGATTAATAAATTATAATGAATTATAATTATAATAAATAATAATGAAATAATTTCATACTGATATAATAACAATAAAATTATAAATATCATAATATTTTTACTAAATAATAATATAATAAAATATTAATAATAATAACTTATTATTATAATAATTATTATAAAGTTTGATTACAATAATATTTTCATAAATAATAATCATATAACAAAATCATGAAATTAATAAATAATAACAATAATGAATTAGTAATCATAATTATAATACTATTTTAATAAATTTTATGATGATGATGATGATGATGATGATTATTATTATTATTATTATTATTATTATTATTATTATTATTACCACCAATTGACAATAATCAACAAAGGGCATTTAAGTAAATTATGATAATTCATTTCGATTTCAAGATAAATTTAACACATCGATGGAAATGAATCTCATTCCGACTTCAATTTCTACAGCTAAAATAAATAACTTATTCTTATTCACATTCTTGATTCTGATTGTAGCCCGTTCCGATTACTAATTAGTAAATGCACCATGAGCAGATTATTCTGGTTTAATTGGGTCTGTTTTTTTCAAACCTAATTAATAATTAGTTTGGGTTGGATAAATTATAATTAACCAGTCTAACCCAACCAAATCTATAATAATAATAATAATAGGAAGAAGAAGAAGAAGAAGAAGAAGGATAATGATAATGTGTTAATTCTCAATTGCAAAATTATAAAGACTTAAATGGCTTATCTAATTTTTTATTCTTTTTAATCTTTTAATAGAAGAGGCTATTTCATTCTTGCATCTGCTGTTCTTGACTACAATTCCAAAACCAAAATCACACTCTCTTATAAGTAAATTTATTATTTTATAAGATTAATATAAAAGTAAGTTGGTTTTAATTTCTTTTTATTTTTTTAGTGAATACTTAACGCACATAATTATATATCACTTTCATTTTATTTTTGTATATGATACTAGCTAATTATCTAAAAAGTCTAAATTTGGAATTGGAAAAGGAGATGCAAGAGAAATAAAGTCTATATGCTTTTTGTGGAAATTTTCTTAATTTAAAGATAGTTAATTTATTAACTTTCTTTACGTACACTAGATAGTGAATAAAAATTTCATGTTATAAAATATTTATATTTGATTTTAATAAGTTTCATTTCAAGTTTCATATCATTTTCATTGTTCAATTTAAAATTTTTGATTTGACCTTCAACCTAATCAACTTAACCAGACGATATAAGTTTTGGGTAGAATTGGGTTAAACAAGTTTATTTAGTTAAGTTGGATGTATTTTACCTCAGCTCATTAAAAAGTAGACCAGGTTAGAATTTCACTAACCCTATCAAACCCAACTCATGCCCACCCTTATATCATTCTATCTAAATCATAAAAGGCCAATAATCCAACTCTTTAACCATTTTCACATTGGATTTAAGTTGAGGCAATTGACCTAAACTAAATAACCTAAATTACAAACAAATGTGAAATAAGACAAAAAAATTATAAACCGCACGTCTGAAATAGAACTTGTAAATTTACATTAAATGTGAAATGAAACAAAAACTTTGTAAACCACACATAAAACTAGTAACTTAATGAAAAAATGAGTAAATTAATGTTGGAGTTGTAAATTGCAAGAAGAACTTGTAAACAAAACAAAAACTTAGAAAAATGACACAGAACTTGTAAATTGACATTAAATGTGAAATGAACCAAAAAAGTTGTAAACCACGCATAAAACTAGTAAATTAATGGAAAAAATGAGTATATTAATGTTGGAGTTGTAATTGGCAAGAAGAACTTGTAAACAAAACAAAAACTTAGAAAAATGACATAGAGCTTGTAAATTGACATTAAGAGTGAAATGAAACAATAAATTTGTAAACCACACATAAAACTAGTAAATTAATGGAAAAATGAGTAAATTAATGTTGGAGTTGTAATTGGTAAGAAGAACTTGTAAAAAAACAAAAACTTAGAAAAATGACATACAACTAGTAAATTGACATTACGTCTGAAATGAAACAAAAAAATGTGTAAATCACACATAATACTAGTAAATTGATGGAAAAAAGGGTAAATTAACGATGGAATTGTAATTTGCAAGAAAAACTTGTAAACAAAACAAAAACTTAGAAAAATGACATAAACTTATAAATTGACATTGATTGTGAAATGAAACAAACAATGTGTAAATCACACATAAAACTAGTAAATTGATGGAAGAATGAGTAAATTAATGTTGTAGTTGTAAATTGCATGAAGAACTTGTAAACAAAACAAAAACATAGAAAAATGACATAGAACTTGTAAATTGACATTAAGTGTGAAATGAAACAAAAAAATATGTAAATCACACATAAAACTAGTAAATTAATGAAAAAATTGGTAAATTAATGTTCGAGTTGTAAATTGTAAGAAGAACTTGTAAACAAAACAAAAACTTAGAAAAATGACATAGAACTCGTAAATTGACATTAAGTGTGAAATGAAACAAAAAATATGTAAATCACACATAAAACTAGTAAATTAATGGAAAAATTGGTAAATTAGTGTTGGAGTTGTAAATTGAAAGAAGAACTTGTAAGCAAAACAAAAACTTAGAAAAATGACATAGAGCTTGTAAATTGACATTAAGTGTGAAATGAAACAATAAATTTGTAAACCACACATAAAACTAGTAAATTCATGGAAAAATGAGTAAATTAATGTTGGAGTTGTAATTGGCAAGAAGAACTTGTAAACAAAACAAAGACTTAGAAAAATGACATACAACTAGTAAATTGACATTACGTCTGAAATGAAACAAAAAAATGTGTAAATCACACATAATACTAGTAAATTGATGGAAAAAATGGTAAATTAATGATGGAATTGTAATTTGCAAGTAAAACTTGTAAACAAAACAAAAACTTAGAAAAATGACATAAAACTTATAAATTGACATTGATTGTGAAATGAAACAAACAATGTCAAAATCACGCATAAAACTAGTAAATTGACGGAAAAATGAGTAAATTAATGTTGGAGTTGTAAATTGAAAGAAGAACTTGTAAACAAAACAAAAACATAGAAAAATGACATAGAACTTGTAAATTGACATTAAGTGTGAAATACAACAAAAAATGTGTAAATCACACATAAAACTAGTAAATTAATGGAAAAATGAGTAAATTAATGTTGGAGTTGTAAATTTGTAAGAAGAACTTGTAAACAAAACAAAAACTTAGAAAAATGACATAGAACTTGTAAATTGACATTAAGTGTGAAATACAACAAAAAATGTGTAAATCACACATAAAACTAGTAAATTAATGGAAAAATGAGTAAATTAATGTTGGAGTTGTAAATTGTAAGAAGAACTTGTAAACAAAACAAAAACTTAGAAAAATGACATAGAACTTGTAAATTTACGTTAAGTGTGAAATAAAACAAAAAATGTATAAATCACACATAAAACTAGTAAATTGATAGAAAAATGAGTAAATTAATGTTAGAGTTGTAATTGGCAAGAAGAACTTGTAAAAAAAATAAAAACTTAGAAAAATGACATACAACTAGTAAATTGACATTACGTCTGAAATGAAACAAAAAAATGTGTAAATCACACATAATACTAGTAAATTGATGGAAAAAAGGGTAAATTAACGATGGAATTGTAATTTGCAAGAAAAACATGTAAACAAAACAAAAACTTAGAAAAATGACATAAACTTATAAATTGACATTGATTGTGAAATGAAACAAACAATGTGTAAATCACACATAAAACTAGTAAATTGATGGAAGAATGAGTAAATTAATGTTGTAGTTGTAAATTACATGAAGAACTTGTAAACAAAACAAAAACATAGAAAAATGACATAGAACTTGTAAATTGACATTAAGTGTGAAATGAAACAAAAAAATATGTAAATCACACATAAAACTAGTAAATTAATGAAAAAATTGGTAAATTAATGTTCGAGTTGTAAATTGTAAGAAGAACTTGTAAACAAAACAAAAACTTAGAAAAATGACATAGAACTCGTAAATTGACATTAAGTGTGAAATGAAACAAAAAATATGTAAATCACACATAAAACTAGTAAATTAATGGAAAATTTGGTAAATTAGTGTTGGAGTTGTAAATTGAAAGAAGAACTTGTAAGCAAAACAAAAACTTAGAAAAATGACATAGAGCTTGTAAATTGACATTAAGTGTGAAATGAAACAATAAATTTGTAAACCACACATAAAACTAGTAAATTCATGGAAAAATGCGTAAATTAATGTTGGAGTTGTAATTGGCAAGAAGAACTTGTAAACAAAACAAAAACTTAGAAAAATGACATACAACTAGTAAATTGACATTACGTCTGAAATGAAACAAAAAAATGTGTAAATCACACATAATACTAGTAAATTGATGGAAAAAATGGTAAATTAATGATGGAATTGTAATTTGCAAGTAAAACTTGTAAACAAAACAAAAACTTAGAAAAATGACATAAAACTTATAAATTGACATTGATTGTGAAATGAAACAAACAATGTCTAAATCACGCATAAAACTAGTAAATTGACGGAAAAATGAGTAAATTAATGTTGGAGTTGTAAATTGAAAGAAGAACTTGTAAACAAAACAAAAACATAGAAAAATGACATAGAACTTGTAAATTGACATTTAGTGTGAAATACAACAAAAAATGTGTAAATCACACATAAAACTAGTAAATTAATGGAACAATGAGTAAATTAATGTTGGAGTTGTAAATTTGTAAGAAGAACTTGTAAACAAAACAAAAACTTAGAAAAATGACATAGAACTTGTAAATTGACATTAAGTGTGAAATACAACAAAAAATGTGTAAATCACACATAAAACTAGTAAATTAATGGAAAAATGAGTAAATTAATGTTGGAGTTGTAAATTGTAAGAAGAACTTGTAAACAAAACAAAAACTTAGAAAAATGACATAGAACTTGTAAATTTACGTTAAGTGTGAAATAAAACAAAAAATGTATAAATCACACATAAAACTAGTAAATTGATGGAAAAATGAGTAAATTAATGTTAGAGTTGCAATTGGCAAGAAGAACTTGTAAACAAAACAAAAACTTGGAAAAATGACATACAACTAGTAAATTGACATTACGTCTGAAATTAAACAAAAAAATGTGTAAATCACACCTAAGACTAGTAAATTAATAGAAAAAAAGGGTAAATTAATGATGGAATTGTAATTTGCAAGAAAAACTTGTTAACAAAACAAAAACTTAGAAAAATGACATAAAACTTATAAATTGACATTGATTGTGAAATGAAACAAATAATGTGTAAATCACACATAAAACTAGTAAATTAATGGAAGAATGAGTAAATTAATGTTGGAGTTGTAAATTGCATGAAGAACTTGTAAACTAAACAAAAACATAGAAAAATGGCATAAAACTTGTAAATTGACATTAAGTGTGAAATGAAACAAAAAAATATGTAAATCACACATAAAACAAGTAAATTAATGAAAAAATTGGTAAATTAATGTTCGAGTTGTACATTGTAAGAAGAACTTGTAAACAAAACAAAAACTTAGAAAAATGACATAGAACTCGTAAATTGACATTAAGTGTCAAATGAAACAAAAAATATGTAAATCACACATAAAACTAGTAAATTAATGGAAAAATTGGTAAATTAGTGTTGGAGTTGTAAATTGAAAGAAGAACTTGTAAGCAAAACAAAAACTTAGAAAAATGACATAGAGCTTGTAAATTGACATTAAGTGTGAAATGAAACAATAAATTTGTAAACCACACATAAAACTAGTAAATTCATGGAAAAATGAGTAAATTAATGTTGGAGTTGTAATTGGCAAGAAGAACTTGTAAACAAAACAAAAACTTAGAAAAATGACATACAACTAGTAAATTGACATTACGTCTGAAATGAAACAAAAAAATGTGTAAATCACACATAATACTAGTAAATTGATGGAAAAAATGGTAAATTAATGATGGAATTGTAATTTGCAAGTAAAACTTGTAAACAAAACAAAAACTTAGAAAAATGACATAAAACTTATAAATTGACATTGATTTTGAAATGAAACAAACAATGTCTAAATCACGCATAAAACTAGTAAATTGACGGAAAAATGAGTAAATTAATGTTGGAGTTGTAAATTGAAAGAAGAACTTGTAAACAAAACAAAAACATAGAAAAATGACATAGAACTTGTAAATTGACATTAAGTGTGAAATACAACAAAAAATGTGTAAATCACACATAAAACTAGTAAATTAATGGAAAAATGAGTAAATTAATGTTGGAGTTGTAAATTGTAAGAAGAACTTGTAAACAAAACAAAAACTTAGAAAAATGACATAGAACTTGTAAATTTACGTTAAGTGTGAAATAAAACAAAAAATGTATAAATCACACATAAAACTAGTAAATTGATGGAAAAATGAGTAAATTAATGTTAGAGTTGTAATTGGCAAGAAGAACTTGTAAACAAAACAAAAACTGGGAAAAATGACATACAACTAGTAAATTGACATTACGTCTGAAATTAAACAAAAAAATGTGTAAATCACACCTAATACTAGTAAATTGATAGAAAAAAAGGGTAAATTAATGATGGAATTGTAATTTGCAAGAAAAACTTGTAAACAAAACAAAAACTTAGAAAAATGACATAAAACTTATAAATTGACATTGATTGTGAAATGAAACAAATAATGTGTAAATCACACATAAAACTAGTAAATTAATGGAAAAATGAGTAAATTAATGTTGGAGTTGTAAATTGCATGAAGAACTTGTAAACAAAACAAAAACATAGAAAAATGGCATAGAACTTGTAAATTGACATTAAGTGTGAAATGAAACAAAAAAATATGTAAATAACACATAAAACTAGTAAATTAATGAAAAAATTGGTAAATTAATGTTCGAGTTGTAATTGTAAGAAGAACTTGTAAACAAAACAAAAACTTAGAAAAGTGATATAAAACTCGTAAATTGACATTAAGTGTGAAATGAAACAAAAAATATGTAAATCACACATAAAACTAGTAAATTAATGGAAACATTGGTAAATTAATGTTGGAGTTGTAAATTGAAAGAAGAACTTGTAAGCAAAACAAAAACTTAGAAAAATGACATAGAGCTTGTAAATTGACATTAAGTGTGAAATGAAACAATAAATTTGTAAACCACACATAAAACTAGTAAATTAATGGAAAAATGAGTAAATTAATGTCGGAGTTGTAATTGGCAAGAAGAACTTGTAAACAAAACAAAAACTTAGAAAAATAACATACAACTAGTAAATTGACATTACGTCTGAAATGAAACAAAAAAATGTGTAAATCACACATAATACTAGTAAATTGATGGAAAAAAATGGTAAATTAATGATGGAATTGTAATTTGCAAGTAAAACTTGTAAACAAAAAAAAACATACAAAAATGACATAAAACTTATAAATTGACATTGATTGTGAAATGAAACAAACAATGTCTAAATCACACATAAAACTAGTAAATTGATGGGGAAAATGAGTAAATTAATGTTGGAGTTGTAAATTGCAAGAAGAACTTGTAAACAAAACAAAAACTTAGAAAAATGACATAGAACTTGTAAATTGACATTAAGTGTGAAATAAAACAAAAAATATGTAAATCACACATAAAACTAGTAAATTAATGGAAAAATTGGTAAATTAATGTTAGAGTTGTAAATTGTAAGAAGAATTTTTAAACAAAACAAAAACTTAGAAAAATGACATAGAACTTGTAAATTGAAATTAAGTGTGAAACGAAATAAAAAAATATGTAAATCACAAATAAAACTAGTAAATTAATGAAAAAATTGGTAAATTAATGTTGGAGTTGTAAATTAAAAGAAGAACTTGTAAACAAAACAAAAACTTAGAAAAATGACATAGAACTTGTAAATTTACATTAAGTGTGAAATAAAACAAATAATGTGTAAATCACACATAAAACTAGTAAATTGATGGGAAAATGAGTAAATTAATGTTGGAGTTGTAAATTACAAGAAGAACTTGTAAACAAAACAAAAACTTAGAAAAATGACATAGAACTTGTAAATTGACATTAAGACTGAAATAAAACAAAAAATATGTAAATCACACATAAAACTAGTAAATTAATGAAAAAATTGGTAAATTAATGTTAGAGTTGTAAATTGTAAGAAGAACTTGTAAACAAAACAAAAACTTAGAAAAATAACATAGAACTTGTAAATTGACATTAAGTGTGAAATAAAACAAAAAATATGTAAATCACACATAAAATTAGTAAATTAAAGGAAAAAATGGTAAATTAATGTTGGAGTTGTAAATTGAAAGAAGAACTTGTAAACAAAACAAAAACTTAGAAAAATGACATAGAACTTGTAAATTGACATTAAGTGTGAAATACAACAAAAAATGTGTAAATCACACATAAAACTAATAAATTAATAGAAAAATGAGTAAATTAATGTTGGAGTTGTAAATTGTAAGAAGAACTTGTAAACAAAACAAAAACTTAAAAAAATGACATAGAACTTGTAAATTTACATTAAGTGTGAAATAAAACAAAAAATGTGTAAATCACACATAAAACTAGTAAATTGATGGAAAAATGAGTAAATTAATGTTGGAGTTGTAAATTGTAAGAAGAATTTGTTAACAAAACAAAAACTTAGAAAAATGACATAGAACTTGTAAATTTACATTAAGCGTGAAATAAAACAAAAAATGTGTAAATCACACCTAAAACTAGTAAATTAATGGAAAAATAGGTAAATTAATGTTAGAGTTGTAAATTATAAGAAGAACTTGTAAACAAAACAAAAATTTGTAAATATTGCATAAAACTTGTAAATCAACATTAACCTGTAAAAGTTTCATAAAACTGGTAAATCACACATAAAATTAGTAAATGTAACCTGAAATTTGAACAAAAAAGAGTAATTACCTGCTACTTAGGTAACAGGTTACCTATTTATTTAGAATTAATGGTAGAGATTTTTTATTCAAATCTAATGGTCCACGTCCATTACGACATCAATGCTGTAAATTTAGTTACGGCATTATAGAATGACCCTAATTTATTATTAGACTTATTAAAGCTTGCTTTGTATATATGATTACGCTTATTAAAAAATTACTTTATATTTATTATTATCTTATGAAAGTTTCTTTAATACAGCTTATTTTAATTTATTATTACATTATTAAAGCTACTTTATATTTATTGTTGCTTTATTAAAGTTGCTTTTTAAAGTTTGCTTTACATGCATATTTGCATTTATTATTTGCTTGTTTTGTGTTTGTTAATTCTTGAAAACATGGACTTGAAAGGAGGGGACATAGAATTATCCAATTTCTTTCTCTGTAAACACCAAAATCTAAATTCTATATCTCTCATATCAACTTTCTCCAAATCTTCAATAGAGTTAGAGATCTTAGTTAATTTTGGAAGCTTCTGGATTTAGTGAGTTTTTATTGCTTATGTTATTATTGTTTTGAATACATGCTTAACTTAAAACTCTAGTTGTATGAAACATGTTATAGAATTCTCTAGACAACATGAATATTTTGTATAAATCATGGCCACTGAAAATGATTTTAGAGGATAACCTTTTCTTTCTGTAAACTAAACATGCAGGGCTTATTGAACAATTTTTTGTTTTCAAAAGATTTGACTTTATTTTCGATTTTATATAGATTTTCGAATTTGACACTGTTGCACTGGAAAACTATTGTTCCTGTAGAATAACGAAATTCGCAAAATTATTTATATTGTAAAATGAACTCAAACAATTATGAAGTTTTAAAAAGAAGTTAATATATTTGTCTAGTATTTTTTAGTTTTAATTTCATAATTTTCTAATTAATATATAATTTCATAAAAATCTCGGGACCAATACTGTGAGACAGTTTTGAGTCTGTCAAGAAATAAATAGTTTTGAAAATGTTTTTGGTATCAGATCCTCCTGAAAATTTTATAGGAGATACTTATAGATGTCCAAATTAGATATGTATAGTATCATTTTGTTTTGACCATTAGATTAAGAATTAAAATTTAGAGAATCAGACTTGCACAAGTATGAATTAGAAAATTAGGTTCTCCGAATAAGTTGTTAATAATTATGTCTTATATTTGTCTAAGATGTTGGTGATATTTGAGCTTGTTAGAAGCTTAGAGGTGTGTTTCAATTATTACCTTATCGAGGTAAGTAACTATATTCCTAGTGTACTTGATATTTAAAATAGGTTTGATATTTTAATATTATTACAAGTACATATTTTTCTTAGTTCTTTGTGACCAAATTAATTTATTTTAATGTTTTCAAATCTGAAAAACTATATTATTTTTATGGTTTTAACAAACATTATAAATGCTTTTAAATTTGTAATTTATTTTTGCTAAATAATTATATTTTTGAAATTGTTTATAAAATGTTGGAATGGAAATTGTTCTGCAAGCCTAAATCATTGTTATGATCTTTTATGAATCCAATATGAATGTTTTATTCACGTATTTGATTAAGATTATTTATGAAAAATTATGCGGGGCCACCTCTCGAGGGCTAAAATGCCACGAAGTACCACGTACAGTGCAAAGTGCCACATGTAATTTGCTACAAACGAAAAATGAATTTAAATGTTTTGACTTATTGTCCGTAATCATTCTGATTCTGATTTTATATATATATGTTTTGTACCAGTACTAGTTTCTGTTCTGAGTGTGAACATAATATTTTGATTCTGATTCTACTCTGACCGGATCACCAGGAGTATGGGTGACACTATGTGACATGAGTTAATCTTTTATTTCATGTATTTATATATTATACGATTTGTTTTTGTGATTAATGATTTTTTTATAGTTTGAATTATTTATAAATTTTTCCTCCTGTTATAATTTGTCATTTTGTAAAATTTATGTTTTTAATACGTATCGATAAAATAAGGCTTGTAATATTTTCAGTATTAGATATCTCTAGTGTGTTAGGAACGATTTTACTTATCGAGTTGATGGCTCATCCCTCGTCATTGCTTTTTGCAGATTGAGTGACTTTTTAGAAGTGTGGTTATCTTTGGAGCTCCTAGTACCACGTGCTCCGTACATATTAAATTTGGGGTGTTACATGAGTCATCCAAGCTCCACTACTAATATCTTCTCAACTTCAAATTAAAGACAAGAATGCATGGCAAAAATAGAAGTTCCAATATGGAGTTTCAATATACAAAAATTTAAATAGCACTAGTACCCTTGCCCTTCTTCCTCTTCATCTAGGTCTACTTGATGTAAAACTCTAGCTTTTAACCCTCTAAGATAGATCCATCAGCACGTCCACTCCGGCCAGTCTGTGATGAGGTACAAGTTAACAAACGACCACTGCCAAACTGCTCCTTAATATCTGAATGAAGCGTGCAAACTTTTTTGCGCTTCTCAAGCTTTTTGAAGACATGGATGCTCTTCTTTTTTGCCTTCTCAATGACTGGAGCCTCGCCTTCTTCTTCTTTTTCTTAGTTGTGGTGGAAATTGCAGCCTTCTTATTGTGACCAATGTCAACACCATAATGCAGGAAATATGATAAGAGCATACGCAAGTCCAAACGAGAAGCAAAACCCAACAGCAAATATAACGAATATGCATGGGCACATGCAAGCAACCATGCAAGCCAATAACGAAAATGCATGGGCACATGCAAGTAACCATGCAAGCCATGCATGAGGTGGGCATCATGTTCCTTCAAGGACTCTTCAAAAAATCAACGGAAAGCTTACTACGTCAAGCCGTATTGATGAAGAATTCAGATTCAATCATGTTTCCTTTAAGATTATTATTTACTTCGAAATTATAGCTAAGTGGTTTAATTGATTTTAACTATTTTATTTCATTAATTTTATTCTATAAATAGACTCGAATATTTCAATAAAAAGGTATCAGACTTTTATCTAATTCAATTAGCAATTGCAGTAGTTCTCACCCTAAGAAGAACAAATTATTTGTTTGTTGTTTCCGCTAATTCTGACTGGGACCTATCATTGATATGAGAGCTAGGCAAGGATGACAACCAACAAGGAATGCATCGAATGGATAGAAACAGAGCTCGAGGAGATGCAAGATAAGATACAGCGAATGGAGTTAGGAGTTAACGACAAGTTGGCTCACATTGAAGAAACCTTGAGCAAACTTGCAGAGTCTTTCCATACATCCAAAGACGCACCTAGCATCAACAACAACATAGCAACATCGCGACCAAACCGAGAAGACAAGGATGGTAGACGGCAGCAGTTACAATCAAGAGTGGCAAAACTGGAGTTCCCACGTTATGCCGGCAACGACCCCACCGAGTGGTTCAACCTTGTCGATCAATTCTTTGAATACCAAGGGTCAACAGAAGACCAAAAAGTTGTCTTGGCTTCATTCCACTTGGAGGGAGAAGTTAACCAATGGTGGCAGTGGCTTAGGAAATCTTATCAAGAGGAAGGACGAGACGTTACTTGGGAAATCTTCATGGAGGAGCTATGGACGAGGTTTGGGCCAACCGATTGCGAGGACTTCGACGAGGCGCTATCTAGGGTCAAGCAAACCGGCACTCTTCGAGATTACCAGAAAGAATTTGAGAGGATTGGCAACCGGGTTTAAGGGTGGACTCAAAAGGCTCTTGTCGGCACATTCATGGGAGGATTGAAACCCGAGATATCTGAGGAAATCCGGCTGTTCAGACCGAGAACTCTTAAAGAATTGATTAGTTTGGCAAGAATGAGAGATGAACAATTGCAGCGGCAGAAGAGGCTGGTGAGATCACTGATTTTCAGCTGTTCACCGCCACCACAAATCTTCAACAACCGCGCTTCACCAACAGTACCAATTTAAAAGCTTTCTTGGGAGGAGATGCAAAGGCGAAGAGCTCAAGGCTTGTGCTTTAATTGTAATCATAAATTCACTTCATGTCATAAGTGCACAAAAGCACAGTTGTTAATCCTTGAAGCCAAAGACGAAGAGAACATACATGAAGAATCAGCAGCAACGACAAAACTTGAGAGTGAAACAGGGGAACACGTGAAACCAAAAATCACGTTCTACGCCTTGACAGGTTGGGCTGCTCCACAGACCATGAGGGTAAGGGCCAAGATTGGTCTGCACGAAATTGTTGTGTTAATAGACAGCGGCTCAACACACAATTTCATCAATGCACGTTTGGCCAGTGTGATTCAGCTTCCCATACAACCAACACCAGCTTTTTCAGTAAGAGTGGCCAATGGTGAAAAAGTGATATGCCAAGGAAAACATGAGAAGGTATACGTCTTGATCCAAGATGTTCCATTTGAACTTACATTATATTCATTGCCAATTACAGGCCTAGACATGGTGCTCGGTATTCAATGGTTGGAAAACTTGGGATCGGCAGTTTGCAATTGGAAGGCGTTGACAATGGATTTTAATTGGAATAATAAAAACCGACGATTGGAAGGCTTGGGACCTCAAACGATTCAAGCCTCCTCCCTAACGGAAGTCACAAAAGAAATAAAGCAAAGGCAAGCAGTGTTTGCGATATGTCTTCAAATAAATACAGAAGACTCATATGCCATGGCACCAACTAGCATGCAAGGATTATTGGAGGAATATTCCGAGCTGTTTCGGGAACCTAAACACCTGCCACCAACAAGGGAAATTGATCACCAAATTACGCTCAAAGAAGGAGCTGAACCAATTAATGTAAGACCTTACCGTTATGCTTACTTTCAAAAAAGCAGAGATTGAAAAACAAGTGCACGAGATGCTGACTTCAGGGCTCATTCGGCCAAGCACCAGCACCTTCTCATCGCCAGTTCTCTTAGTCAAGAAAAAAGATGGCAGCTGGAGGTTTTGCACCGATTACTGAGCGCTTAATGAAGTGACAGTTAAAGACCGATTTCCAATTCCAACCGTGGAGGACATGCTCGATGAACTACATGGCGCAGCATACTTCACCAAGCTTGACCTTAGAGCCGGTTACCACCAGGTACGGGTGCACCCATTAGATATTCATAAAATGGCGTTTCGCACACACAACGGCCATTATGAATACATGGTAATGTCGTTCGGCCTATGCAACGCCCCATCTACTTTTCAAGCTATTATGAATGCTATTTTCCAGCCTCACCTCCGAAAATCTATATTAGTCTTCTTTGACGATATCTTGATTTATAGCACGACATGGGACAATCATCTTAACCATGTTCGACAGGCATTGAAAATCCTTAAACAGCAGCGATTTTTTGTCAAAGCCAGCAAATGTAATTTCGGCCAACAAGAACTTGAATACTTGGGGCATATAGTGACTTGTCACGCCGTGAAAGTATATGAACGAAAGATTTCAGCAATGGTATCTTGGCCACAGCCGCAGAATGTCTCAGAGTTGAGGGGATTCTTAGGCCTAACTGGATACTACCGTAAATTCGTACGCGGATATGGGTTGTTGGCTCGGCCTCTAACAAATCTACTAAAGAAAGGCCAATTTTATTGGAGTCGAGGCAGAAACAGCGTTCAAAGCACTCAAACTCGCCATGACGCAAACTCCCGTTCTTGCTATGCCAAATTTGAACGATGTTTTCTGTTAGGAAATTGTTGGGAGAAAGTAGACACGCAGCTAAAGTAAAATTGTAAGAAAATAAAGAACAAGTGTAAAAGAGGACACCATAAATTACGTGGTTCGGCTTTTAGCCTACGTCCACGTGCGAAGACAGAATGAAATATTTTACTAGTGAAAATGAGTTACAAGTATTGTAGTATTTTAGCTCACTTCCCAAAACCCCAATACACCCAAACTCTCAAAACACTAATAACAAGAGCTTATGAATTCAAGCTCACAAAACTCTCTCTCAACTCCAAATTCTCTCTATGGAATTAGATTCAAAATTGAATGAGAAATGAGTTAGGGAGCTCTCCCTTTTATAGCCAAAATCTTGGCACTGTTCACGAATTTTAATTTATTTTTTTCTTGTCAAAACCGTGTCCATTTTTCTTCTTTCAAACTTTCAAACTTTGACAATTTCCATTCAAAAGCCACCAACTCTTCTAGATGGTGCAGCCAAAGCCGTGTGCTTTCACATTTCTCCCACTTGGAGATTTAATTGAGGATCAATCAATCTCCACACCATCCTTTCTGCTTCGCCATAATCATGTTGCCTACGTTGCTGCTAGGCCACAAGAGGATCTACTACAGATAAACTTGTCAGCATTTATCGGCTTGGTCAAGACATCTGCTAGGTTCTCCTTTGTATGGATTTTCTGTAAATCCACACGTCCGTCTTCCACTACTTCTCGAACGAAGTGATACTGAACTCCTATGTGCTTTGTCCTGGAATGAAAGGCTGGATTCCTTGAAATATGCAAGGCACTCTGACTGTCACAAAACACAGAAATTTTCTCTTGTTTGTGCCCGAGCTCCTCCAATATCCTTTGTATCCAAATAGCTTCCTTGCAAGCTTGTGTAGCTGCCATGTACTCTGCTTCTGTTGTAGATAAAGCCACAACGGTCTGCAGTTTCGAAACCCAGCTTACAGCTGCTCCCGCAAGTGTAAACACATAACCAGTAGTGGATTTCCTTTTATCAAGGTCTCCTGCAAAATCTGAATCCACATAACCCCTGACAGTAAACTCTGATCCTCCATAACATAATGCAACATCTGAGGTTCCTCTGATGTATCTCAGAATTCTCTTCACAGCTATCCAATGCTCTCCACCAGGATTCGCCATGTATCGACTGACTGCTCCCACTGCTTGTGCAATGTCCGGTCTTGTACATATCATAGCGAACATTAAACTTCCCACTGCTGATGCATACGGTACTCGAGACATCTCCTTCCTCTCCGCTTCATTGCTAGGACACATACTTGAGGATAATTTGAAATTAACAGGAAGTGGGGTAGAAATTGACTTACAATCTTGCATGTTGAAGCGTCGCAAGATTTTCTTCAAGTAATTCTTCTGTGAAAGCCAAATCTTCATGTTATTTCTGTCGCGGTGAATTTGCATCCCTAGAATCTTGTTTGCTGGTCCCAAGTCCTTCATTTCAAACTCCCTAGCCAATTGTGCCTTTAATTCTTGGATTCGATCTTTGTTGGGGCCTGCTACCAACATGTCATCCACATACAACAACAAAATAATGAAATCATTTTCTTCAAACCTCTTGTAATAAGCACAATGGTCTGAACTGAGTCTGTTGTATCCAAGGCTCATAATGAAGGAATCAAATCTCTTATACCAACACCTCGGCGCCTGTTTGAGACCGTATAGAGATTTGTTCAACCTGCAAACCAAGTTCTCCTTTCCTGTTTCTGCAAAACCTTCTGGTTGGAGCATATATATTTCTTCTTCAAGTTCTCCATGAAGAAATGCAGTTTTCACATCTAACTGCTCTAGATGTAAGTCAAATGTAGCACATATTGCCAAGACTACTCTGACTGTTGTGAGTCGAACCACCGGAGAAAATATCTCGTTGAAGTCAATACATTCTTTCTGAGCATATCCTTTCACCACCAATCTCGCATGATACCGCTCCACTTGGTCATTGCCATCACGTTTGATCTTGTAGACCCATTTGTTTCCAATGGCTTTTCTTCCACGTGGTAGTGGTACAAGTTCACATGTCTTATTCTTGTGTAGAGCTTCAATTTCTTCCTGCATTGCTGTCATCCACAAAGCAACATCTGAGCTATTTAAAGCTTCATGGAAAGTTGAAGGCTCTCCATCCTCTGTTAGAAGACAGTATGCAACATTGATCTCTGTGACATACTCCGAGTGCCACGTTGGCGGTCGTCTCTCACGAGTTGACCGACGAACTTCTGGAGCCTCAGACTCGACTGGTTCTTGTTCCTCGTGCTCTGGTGCTGCTTCAGAAGAATCTGAATCTTCTGGATTATTTTCCACATATACCGGTACAGTCTCTGACTTTTCTTTTACAGTGCTATCATCCTCATCTTTCCTTTGCAGTTGATCTTCCATAAAGATAACATCTCTGCTGATGACGATCTTGTGGGCAGTGGGGTCCCACAGACGATATCCCTTTACTCCATCAGCATACCCTAAGAAGATACATCTTCTAGATTTTGGATCCAGCTTTGTTCTTTCTTGGGCATTGTACATCACGTACACAGGACATCCAAATGCATATAGGTAGGAATAATCAGCTGGCTTTCCAGTCCACATCTCCATCGCTGTCTTCAGCCCAATAGCTGTAGATGGCGACCGATTTACTATATAACAGGCAGTTTTTGCCGCTTCTGCCCAAAATGAATTAGGTAGACCAACAGTCTTCAACATAGCTCTTATCCGTTCTGTAAGAGTTTTGTTCATCCGCTCTGCCGCTCCATTTTGTTGAGGAGTGTATGCCACTGTGAACTGCCTCTGAATACCTTCTTGCTTACAGAAAGCAAGAAACTCGCCGTCTGTATACTCTCCACCATTATCTGTCCTCAAGCACTTGATCCTTTTACCAGATTCAAGTTCCACCCGCGCTTTGTATTCTTTAAAAACTGGAAATACATCTGACTTTTTCTTAATTGGATACACCCAACATCTTCTGGAATAATCATCAATGAAAGTCACCATGTACTTTGCACCTCCCATAGATATATCTGGTGATTCCCAAACATCAGAATGAATCAAGTCTAGAATGCATTTACTTCTAGCAATAGATCTACTAAACTTTAATCTATGCTGCTTACTAATAACACAATGCTCACAAAATGGTAAACTTACCGATTTGAGCCCCGGAAGCAATTTTCGCTCAGAGAGAATCTTCAAACCTTGTTCCAACATGTGGCCAAGTTTGAGATGCCACATCATCGTTGACTCTTCTCCATTTGATGCGACACACGCATCACCCTCCTGTAGTGTTTCTCCTTTAAGCATGAATAGATTAGCACCGATCTTTTCTACCTTCATCAATACAAGCGCGCCTTTAACGATCTTCATAATTCCATTCTCCACATGAGTTTTGTACCCATGACTATCCATTTGTCCCAAAGACAATAGATTTTTCTTCAGGCCATTGACATGTCGTACCTCCTCAATTGTGCGAATTGTACCATCAAACATTTTTATTTTGATAGTACCAATACCAGCGATCTCCAAAGCATGATCATTACCCATATATACAGATCCTCCTGAGATAGGTTCATATGTGTGGAACCATTCTCTCCGAGAGGTCATGTGCTAAGTAGCTCCTGAGTCTACAAGCCAGACATCAAACAATCGTTTTCTGCCTTCTGAAACAGTTGTTGCCTCACTGTAAAGAATTTCGCCATCATCCGAGGTACTTGCTACACACCCCTGAGCATTTGATGACTCAAGTTCTTTGCCCTCTTTTCTCTTACTCCAACACTCTTTCTTAACGTGCCCTTTCTTGCCACAGTTGTAGCATTTTACATTCTTCTTACTTCTGGATTTTGATCTGCCACGACTTTGACTCCCACTGGGGCCACGTTCCGTTGATCTCCCTCTCGTCACCGATAGCGCCTCCGCTTGCTGCGAACTTGCTTGTCTGTTTTCCTTATTTTTCCGCCTGCTCTCCTCATTTAATACGGAGGCTGCAACATCGTCGAAAACTAGACTGGCCACTGGATTGTTGTTCGTCAGGTTGATGATGAGTTGATCATACGAATCTGGTAGACTTTGAAGTAGAAGCTCTGCACGTTCATTTTCCTCTATATTATGACCCAACATTGTGAGTTGTGAAAATAGAGTCTTCAAGGTGTTGATGTGGTCGGTCACCATTGTAGATTCCGCCATTCGAAGAGTATAGAGTTTCCTCTTCAAGAAGATTTTGTTGTGTAGTGACTTGGCCTCATACAATTTTGTAAGGGTATCCCATATTTCCTTCGCCGTGTTTTTCTCTGCCACACTAGATAATACTCCATCTGCAAGTGCCAAGTGTAGATCAGAAATGGCGTTGCCATCTACCTCGTTCCACTTGTCATCAGTTATCTCCATGGGCCTTTCTCCAATTGCTGCCAAGCAATTATTTTTCCTCAATACAACTTTCATCTTCATTTTCCACACCGAAAAATTATTTCCGTTAAACTTTTCAATTTCATACTTTGCCGCTATTTTGTTGATAAATACTGCACACAAGCTAGTATACCACCTTGAATAGTTGTGAGTATGTGTGAGAATGTACACCAGGAAAGTTCCCAGGAAAGACTGGAGGGGTCACAATGGTCCCACTTAAAACCCAGACTCCTTATACGTGAATAGTACCATATACGCGAACAGTACCGTATACGCGAACAGTACCGCTCCCACCGTTTCACGTGAATAGTACCGTATACGTGAATAGTAACGTATACGTGAACAGTATCGTATACGTGAACAGTATCGTATACGTGAACAGTATCGTATACGTCAGTACCCCGTACGTGAACAGTACCCGACTCCAAAAATACAACCAATAGCTCTGATACCACTGTTAGGAAATTGTTGGGAGAAAGCAGACACGCAGCTAAAGTAAAATTGTAAGAAAATAAAGAACAAGTGTAAAAGAGGACACCAGAAATTACGTGGTTCGGCTTTTAGCCTACGTCCACGGGCGAAGACAGAAGGAAATATTTTACTAGTGAAAAGGAGTTACAAGTATTGTAGTATTTTAACTCACTTCCCAAAACCCCAATACACCCAAACTCTCAAAACACTAATAACAAGAGCTTATGAATTCAAGCTCACAAAACTCTCTCTCAACTCCAAATTCTCTCTATGGAATTAGATTCAAAATTGAATGAGAAATGAGTTAGGGAGCTCTCCCTTTTATAGCCAAAATCTTGGCACTGTTCACGAATTTTAATTTATTTTTTTCTTGTCAAAACCGTGTCCATTTTTCTTCTTTCAAACTTTCAAACTTTGACAATTTCCATTCAAAAGCCACCAACTCTTCTAGATGGTGCAGCCAAAGCCGTGTGCTTTCACATTTTCATAATTGAAATTGATGCATCAGGTGGCGGCATCAGAGCCGTGCTTCAACAAAATGGCAGACCTATAGCATTCATGAGCCGGGCATTGGGATTGGCGAAGAAGGCTTGGTCGACTTATGCAAAAGAGATGTTAGCAGTGATAGAAGCCGTGAGAACATGGAGGCCGTATCTATTGGGGCAACGGTTTGTGATACAGACGGATCAGCGGAGTCTTAAGTATCTCCTAGAACAAAAGATAGCCACGCCCGATCAGCAGCAATGGATGGTCAAGCTAATGGGATATGATTACGAGATACAGTATCGACCTGGCAAAGAGAACGCTGCCGCCGATGCACTCTCAAGACGTACGGACAGCCCCACACTCAACCATCTTTTTGTTCCACAGATATCACTATGGGGAGAAATAAAAAAAGTTGCGCTCGAAGACGAATATTTGAAACAAGTCACGCAACAAGATGAAAATCAACCCCACGGCCCTTATACAACAAAGAATGGGCTAATATTTTTTAAAGGCAGAGTTGTTATTCCATGGAAATTGCGTGAGTCACTACTATATGAGGCCCACAACACCAAAATAGGGGGACACTCGGGCGTTCTCCGAACTTACAAACGTTTAGCGCAAGAATTTTACTGGCCTTCGATGTTTCAATCCGTACAAGAGTATATCAGCAAGTGTGACACTTGTCAAAAGACTAAAAGTGAAACACTACAACCGGCTGGACTTCTTCAGCCACTACCCATCCCTTGCCAAGTATGGGAGGATATTTCACTTGATTTTATCGAAGGGTTGCCAAACTCTCAGGGTAGTGACACAATATTCGTAGTAGTTGACAGACTTAGTAAGTATGCTCACTTCATGTCGCTTTCTCATCCGTTTTCTGCAAAATCAGTGGCTGAGAGATTCGTTGAAGGCTTTGTCAAGGTACACGGCATGCCAAAAACAATTGTAAGCGATCGAGACCCCATATTTATTAGCAAATTTTGGCATGAGTTTTTTACTTTGTCCGGCACACAATTAAAAATGAGCTCAGCTTATCATCCACAAACGGATGGCCAAACGAAAGTTGTCAACCGATGTTTGGAACAATATTTACGTAGCTTTGTTCATCAATGGCCGTGCAAATGGAACCCGTATTTACCATGGGCTGAATTTTGGTACAATACCACCTTTCATGTTTCAACTGGAATGACTCCTTTCCAAGCCTAGTATGGACGGCCACCACCAACTATTCCGATATATCTACTCGGGTCCTCACCGGTTCATGAAGTTGATCAAGCATTAAAAACGCGTGATGAGTTATTAGTGCAATTGAAGACAAATCTTGCTGCAGCAGCCAATAAGATGAAACAAACAGCAGATAAGAAAAGAAGGGAGGTTGAGTTGCAAGAGGGTGATATGGTGTATTTAAAGCTGCACCCATATCGGCAATCCTCCGTCTTTAAGCGTGCACACCAGAAGCTGGCCAGCCGATTCTTCGGGCCGTATCCAGTCATCCAGAAAATTAGCCCCGTCGCCTACAAACTTCAGCTACCAGAAGGGGCTCGGATTCATCCCATTTTCCATATATCTTTGCTCAAAAAAGTTGCGGGTGACTTGCCCAAGTGTAGCACCGACTTGCCCCCCATTAGTGATGAAGGTATGCTAGAGTTAGCACTTGATTCGGTTGTGGATACTCGTTGGCTTAAACGCGGGGATTCCATCATCGAACAAAGTCTAATCAATTGGAAGAAGCTTCCGTTGGAGGAAGCTACTTGGGAAGACACAGCAATGATCCATCAGCGGTTTCCTTTACTAACCCTTGGGGACAAGGGTTCTCTTCGAGGAGGGGGTGATGATAAGAGCATACGCAAGTCCAAACGAGAAGCAAAACCCAACAGCAAATATAACGAATATGCATGGGCACATGCAAGCAACCATGCAAGCCAATAACGAAAATGCATGGGCACATGCAAGTAACCATGCAAGCCATGCATGAGGTGGGCATCATGTTCCTTCAAGGACTCTTCAAAAAATCAACGGAAAGCTTACTACGTCAAGCCGTATTGATGAAGAATTCATATTCAATCATGTTTCCTTTAAGATTATTATTTACTTCGAAATTATAGCTAAGTGGTTTAATTGATTTTAACTACTTTATTTCATTAATTTTATTCTATAAATAGACTCGAATATTTCAATAAAAAGATATCAGACTTTTATCTAATTCAATTAGCATAGTTCTCACCCTAAGAAGAACAAATTATTTACTTATTGTTTCCGCTAATTCTAACTGGGACCTATCAAAATACTATTGCCTGAATGGTGCTGCATTGACCAGAACAATGGCACTCTTGACAAAAGTTTGAATCCTGAGCAACTCATTTTTTGAGGCATTGTACACCACATCAAGAATTACGGTCTTATGAGTCATAAGCTCACTTCCTCGAGAGTAGTTTCCTGTGTCAAGCCCCAAAGCATGCCATTTCACATAATGCACTTTACCTTGGCATTATCAAATGACACTACTTATCCAATAGGCCAATTACGTGTTCAAAGTTTCACTTTTGGACTCATGGCTCTAAATTATTTGGAATTTTTTTTGTTAAATGGATGGATGCATTTTATTTTACTTATTTACTTCTTTATTGAAGATTATGTTGTTATGACCAAAAATGTAACTTTTTGAACTATTTCTGAGTTGATATGTTGCCAGGGCGATGAATTTTTTTTTGACAGTTCAATTGGTGTCTCATTATGTATCAATTTTTTTGTTGTCTTAGGTATTTAATGAAGCAAAGCGCAATACTAATATCTTTTCCTTCCACATTATTTGTTTAAATTTGATTTTATTTTTGTTTTTAGTACTAATTGTTATGCACCTAATAAGCTTGTATGTGAAATTATGAAATCGACAATCACGAAACTTTCAGGAAGATTCCAACTTCGAAGCATCGTCACAAACTGTGCAAAGTCACTCTCATTCTGATTTAGTAGTTGTTTTTATCTCGTCAAGAGGTATTGAATTTTGTTGGCCTAATAATATACTTTAGTTTTTTTTTTTAATGAGTTTAACAATAAGCATAAGGCTATTGTTTGGTGAAGAGAAGAATCTATGATTAGTTTTTCAATAATTTTCCAAACGAACAATTTCAACTATGACCAGGTAGTCAACATTTGTTATGCACCTAAGTTTGTATGAGAATAATCCAGTGCATTTTTTTCTAATGTTTTGCTGAAGTAAATAATTGTTCTCCATAAGCTACTGTTGTTACAGCTCATCCGTTAACAATAAAAAGCCAAGAACAGTCCATGCCTATAGTTATGGTCCGATCAATCTAAGAAATAAGCACGAAAGGTCAAAAGCAAGAGTGCTGCGATTGGTTGCGCGGGGGGGGGGGGGGGGAGGGGAAGGTTAGATAAAAATTGCGATTAATGGAAAATAAATGCGAGTAGTGCTATTATATAAATTTGCTGGCAAATATACAATCTTCCACCTTTTTAGCTGTCAACCACTATTTTCTTTCTCCACTTGAAACAAAACAAAACAAAGCTGCATCCTGTTTATTTTACGGCTTCAGGTACCTGCACCACAATGAACACATAAATTTGAAGGGTCATGTGGTGTCTAGCCGACTTAATCTGTAAGATAGGCGAGCCCAAGTCACGAATTCAAGAAGAAACATTAGATAAAATGTTGAATAAGCTATACGTTGTGGAAGTAGTGTAAATTGCGTATTTATAGAATAATTTATTGAAAAATCTAAGTCCTTTTTTATCTACATGTGAGTGTTAATAGACACAATTGTTGTAGTTAACAAGATGATTGTGACTTGAGATATGAATTTACAAATGTAAAGGTCGGTGGAACAAGAAAATTTCAGGTCAAATTCTCTGAACAATTGTTGATTTTGTCTTGCCGGAGAAAAAAAAAACACCGAATCTTTTCAGAAATATTTTGGCTTTTTCTCATTGTCTCACACTAGTCGGTCTTCTTCAGTAGTAGTAAAGCATCCATATGTGCTACGTGCATTTCATTCAATTAATTAATTATCATCACATCCCTCGTTGTTGTATCAGCTTGCACCGTCGTCGAAAGAATTAACAGGAATCTTTGTTAAAATTATTCTATCAATTTTAGAAAAGAAAAGAGAAAAAAATTCACTATAGTACAAAAATAAGATGAAACTGTCATTCATCACGAGCCAATTTTTAAGAACACTCAAGTAGACGTTACAAATGTAAAGGTATTAATGAGGTACAAATATTTTCATTTTTTATAAAATTATTTTATTTAACTTTTGCCCAAAGTTTAAGTAATTATTTCTAATTAGTTTGTGATAAAATAATAATAATGATGATGATGATTTTCTTAATTTTTTATATATTTATTTTGCATCTAGTATGAGAGGGATGAATTAAGTTCTCCTTTATAATTTTTTTTTGAGTGTGAGAGTTGTTTTCTCCTGATATAAGAGAGAGTGTAATTATTCTCTTATTGTATTTAATTTAGAGAAAAGAGTTGTAATTCTTAACTAAATAATGAAATTCTTCTACTTTGGCTAGTAGTTTTTTTAACCCCAATTTATTTCAAGTTTTTCCACATAAATTTTATGTGTCCAATTTTCTCAATTTTCACTCTAGTTTCATGTCATAATTCCAAACAAACATGAAAATTCCAGATGAAGTAGTGTAGAAACTGAAGGGCACTTCGTTGCTTAACACCTTTAGTTTCTGCCCAAGATCTTTGATCCAGACTCTTAGATGCTTCTATATAGGGATGGCAAATATCCAGTTGGATATGGATATTGTCCACCCATGTATAAATCCATGATGGATATGGATTTTATCCACATAAATATGGATATTCATGGATGTCCATAGATATTAAATTTATGTTTCTAAATTTTAAAAAATAATATAACATAATAATAAAGTAAAAAGTAATTAATAATTTATTACATTAAAAAAATATTTTTTATTTTCTATTTCCTAAAATTATTAATTTTAAAAGTTAATTAAAAATTATTTTAGAAAATTTGAAAAAAATTGCAACTCAGTCCGTCGCCAGCGCTGTTATCTCTTCCGGTGTCGCCTCTATAAAGTCACTGTTAGTCGACACATCCCACACCAACAGATCGGAAATTCAACGATCTATCTAAAGGTGGTGTTTGATTTAGAAAATAACAAATGATGGAGGCGCACGTGCATCGCAAAGATCCGCGGCCACCACATGGTTGTCGCACGTTTGCAGCGCGTGCACAGTCGTTCTTTGTGATTGCTATTGATCGTTTCCATATTTATATAGCTCATGTAGTTTCCAATATATTTATGTCAGCGGTGTCAACATGGGATGAAGTTTTACTGCCGGCGATGGAATTGCGGTGGTTCCGGCGGTGGAACAATGTCAACGGTGAATTTTTCTAAATTTTCAAAACTTCAAATATTTTTCTATAATTTTGTTGTGGGGGTATATTTGACAATAAATATTTTAGTTGAGGACAATTTTGTATTTATTTATTTTTAATATTTTTACAATTGTTTGTTTATTATATTTTTTATTTTTTATTTTATAAAATTAAAATTTTTTAAACTTGTGTTAGGTTAAACGGATATCCATTAGGTAAAAATAATTATCCATATCCATCTGGAGATAATTTTAAAATATCCATTTCAAGATCCAAAAAATTTTGGATGGATATTATCCAATCCAATTGGATAGATATTGTGGATATCCATTATGGAGCGATCCAATTGCCATCTCTACTTCTATAGATGACTTGAAGAATCTTAACCAAGAACCCAGGGGAACAAATCAACAATGGTTTAAGAATTAAAAAGATTAAAGACTTAAAGAATCAATCAAACAGAAAGAATAAAGAATAGGAGTGATTTAACGTGGTTCAGCTAATTCTCATTAGCTTACATCCACAGAGGAACAAGACAACAGGCCTTTTATTGATTGATCTTCAAGTTACAGAGATTTACAGAGTATATTTCATGGAACTTGTTAACCCACTGAACAGGGTCGTAACCCTTTATATACTCCTCAGTTCGTCACCCGTTTGTTACCCCAAAATCAGCTTCTTTCAGCTGTTGATAACCACCTGAGAACTGATTCCAGACACTCACGTGAGAGCCACGCTTCACCAACGACTCTTAACAACTTTGTTATCAGAATTCCTTCACGTGCGTCTCATGTGCTTCACTAATCTTGAAACGGAAGTCCATGACACCGTTTTAGAAGTATTGTATTTGAACACCAAAACGCACTCCCTTAAGTCGTTTCGAAGTCGTTGAATTGATTTCACTGGTTACTTTACAAATCTCCACCTTGGAACAATTTATCCCTGTTCATCTTTCTCCTCAAATCCATGCAAGTTAAAAACTACATATAGCAGCTATGTCCAAGCAGGCCTTGAACTTAGCTGTAGGTACCACCTTTGTGAGCATATCAGCAAGATTGTTGCTGGTATGTATCTTTACCATCTTCACAACTCCCTTAGATATTACATTCCTTATAAAATGCAGCTTGATGTCGATATGCTTGGTTTTCTCATGATGAGCTGGATTTTTGCTCAAATATATGGCACTTGAGCTGTCACAGTGGATGTCAATAACCTTCTGAGATATTCCCAACTCACTGACCAAGCCTTTAAGCCATAGAGCCTCCTTAACAACTTCTGAGGCTACAGTGTACTCAGCCTCTGTTGTTGATAAGGCCACTACATGTTGCAGACTTGCTTTCCAGCTTATTAGGCATCCATTCAACATGAACATGTATCCAGTTTGTGACCTCCTTCTGTCCAGATCTCTAGCATAATCAGAGTCAACATAGCCCCATAAACCAACTTCATTTGTCTCTCGTTTCTTTCCATACAACAGCCCATACTCTAAGGTTCCATTCAGATATCTCAGCACCTATTTAGTTGTCTTCTAATGCTCTTTTCTAGGTGATGCCATGTATATGCTTATCAAGCTTAGAGCATTTGAAATATCTGGTCTTGTGAGGACCATTGCATACATCATGCACCCTACTGCATTGGCATAAGGTACTTTTGACATCTCTTGCTTTTCTTCACTTGTCTTTGGACACTGCTGGTTTGAGAGTTTAAAATGAGAGGCCAGAGGTGTTAACACTGGTTTACAGTAGTTCATCCCAAAGGTGTTGAGTACTTTCTCAAAGTACTTTTTCTGAGATAAGAACATAGTTCCCTTCCTTTTATCTCTTGTGATTTCCATGCCCAAAATCTTCTTGGCATGTCCTAAATCCTTCATATCAAACTCAGAGTTCAACATCTATTTTAAGGCTTCGATTTCCTCCCACACTTTACAAGCAATTAACATATCATCCACATATAGTAGCAGATATATGTGATGATTTGAATCTGTTTGCTTGTAGTATACAACATTACACCTCATGAATCCATGTGATACCATGAACTCATCAAACCTAAGGTACCATTGTCTTGGGGATTGCTTCAAGCCATATAATGACTTCTTCAGCAAATAGACATGATCAAGGTGTTCAGAGCATACAAATCCCTCAGGTTGAGTCATCAAAATCTCGTCTTGTAGTCTCCCATGTAAGAAGGTTGTTTTGACATCGAGTTAATCAAGCTCTATGTCATATATTGCTGTTAAAGCTAATAATACCCTTATTGAGACATGTTTGACCACTGGTGAGAAGACTTCCTTAAAATCAACTCCTTCATTTTGTGTATACTCTTTTGCTACTACCCTAGCTTTGAATCTTTTAGGCTCATCAGCTGTCAGCCTTTCTTTCACTTTGAAAATCCATTTGCAGCCCACAATCCTTCTTTTCTCAAGTTTCTTTACCAATTCGCGGGTGTTGTTCTTGTATAGTGAGCCTCTTTCATCATTCATAGCCTTTTGCCACTCTGATTTATATGAACTCTTCATAGCCTCTCTGTAGCTTGTTGGCTCATCTTCATCAATCTCATGTGATAGAGCCAGTGCATATGCAATGAGGTCAGCATAGCCATATCTTTGTGGAGGTCTTATTTGCCTTCTCTCTCTATCTTTGGTCAGATGGTAGTCTCTGAGTTGAGTTTGAGTGTGTTGTTGAGATTGTGCCTCAGTGTTTCCACTACTGTCATCTTCACCCCCATCAAAATTTGCATCTTTTTTAGAGGGCTTCTGATTTGGATGCTGCACCTCAAACTTTCTACTTTCAAGTGTTTTAGCTTGAGGTTCAGCATCATTGTTTTGTGACTTTTTGCTGAGCACAGTTTCTTCATTAAAGATCACATCCCTGCTAATGATGCACTTTTGTGGGGATAAATATGTGCACCATAACTTGTAACCCTTTACACCATCTAAATACCCAATGAATTTCCCCCTCAGAGCTCTTGGAGATAATTTCCCTTACTTAACATGTACGTAAGCATCACATCCAAAAGCTTTAAGGTCAATATAGTTACTAGGTTTTCCATACTACATTTCTAATGGTGTTTTAAAGTCAATTACAGTAGATGGGCTAGGGTTCACTAAAAGACAAGTTGTCAGCAAGGTTTCTGCCCATAGCCCCTTAGGAAGTTGGGACTGTATCATCATGCATCTAACTTTTTCCATTAAAGTCATGTTCATTCTCCCGGCTATGCCATTTTGCTGTGGGGTTAACCTTACTGTTCTATGTCTTGCAATCCCTTCAATTGTACAAAAGCTGTCAAACTCTTGATTGCAATATTCAAGGTCATTGTTTGTCCTTAGTTTTTTAACCCTTTTTTTCAGTTTGATTTTCCACCAGAGCTTTCCACTCTCGAAATTTTCCAAACACCTGATCTTTGTTTTTCAGTACATACACCCAAACTCTCCTAGAGTAGTCATCTATCATGGTCATAAAGTATCTATTCCCACCTAGAGATGGAACTTGAGTTGGACCCCAAAGGTCTGAGTGTATATATTACAAGATCTCAGTGGTCTCATGTATTCTTCACAGAAAACTAGCTCTCCAATTTTATCATTCCCCGGAATACCTTGTTTTTCAAGTTCTTTCAGACCTTTGATACTCATATGCCCAAGCCTTAAATGCCATAGCTTAGTTTTGTCTATCTCAGTGCTTTTAATGGCATTATAGACTCATGTTACAGACTCCCTATCTAAGACATAAACCCTATTCTTTCTGGTTCCTTTCATAATCAGTGTGGATCCATTTAGAATCTTCAACTCCCCTGATTCAAGCTTAATGCTACATCCCATTTGATCCATCATTCCTAAAGAAATCAAATTCCTTTTAAGTTCTAGAACATGTCTAACTTGTCTAATTTCTTTTATAGACCCATCATGCACCTTAAGGTGAATTTTACCCATCCTAATGACTTTACGCACTGAATTATTACCCATAATTACTTTTCCTCCATCAAATTCATGATAATCAGAAAAAATAACTCTTGTATGGACCCATATGAAAAGTGCAACCAAAATCAAGAATCCACTTACCCTTTTGCATATCCTCAGTAGCAACACACACACTTGTTGACTCATAGCCATCCGCTTCTTCAGCTGTAGTTGCATTCCCAATATTCTCATTTTTCTTGTTCTTTAATTCTGGGCAATCCTTCTTGAAATGTCATTCCTTATGGCAATGGAAGCATTTCAGGTCCTTTGGCTTGGTTTTTGACTTGGACTGCTTTTTATTCTTTGATGCATTCTTATTCTTATCAATCTTCCCCTTTACTGTTAACCCAACTCCACTTTCTATACTCAGATTTTTCTTGCAATCCTCTAGTATTTAAGGCTGCCTTCACCTCATCCAAGGACAATGTCTGCCTCCCATACATTAGGGCATCTACAAAATTGGAGTATGATGGTGGGAGTGAACTTACCAAGAGCAGAGCTTTACTTTCATCACTGAGGCTTTCATCAATGGTCTCCAAGGTGTCACACACTCTGTTGAATTCATCGATATGATCATCAAGAGGGGATCCCTCTGCCATCTTTAGAGTAAACATCCTTTTCTTGTTATGAAGTCTGTTGGCCAGAGACTTTGTCATATATAGGGGTGGGCATTTTACCCGACCTGACCTGACCCTACTCGAAATATTTCAGGTTCGGGTCAGTAGTGAAACCCGATCAAATCAAAAACTGCAAACCCGATCGGGTTATGATCAGATCGGGTTGCCAAAAAAAAACTGCACACTGCAGTGCATAGAACACACACACACACTGTAGTAGTGCACAACACACACACACACACACGCTGCAAACAGTCACTCAACAATTTGTGTCTCCTGAATTCAAAAAACACAAATTCACAAACCTAACACACACACGCTGTCAACCACACACCACCATCACAAGTTCACTGCCAAGCTCAAACACAAACAACTGAACAAGGCAGCCGCAAGTCCGCAACCAGCCACCACAAGACTCACACACACTAGTCCACGATCTGTTGCTGCCAGCTGCTGAAACCCACGATCTACTGCTGGCAAGTGAAGCCGCGACCAGCTGCTGCCAAGTCAAACCCGTCCAGCCGTGAGCCGTCCGCGTCTAGCCATGACCCGTGGCTACCGATCTGCTGCTTGAAGGCCAAATCCTCATAACCTGACCCAGCTTTCTCCCCACTCAAACCCGATTTTGAAGTTTCAAGCTCAAGTCAAGTGCTCAACTTTCAAGTTTCAAGTTACCTAAGACTAAGACTCATAGCTTTCATGGTATATATATATATTATATAATTATATATGCATAATTAGTTATTATGCAATTCATTTTTTTATGAATAAATTAGAACATTAGGTAGATTAAATATTAAAATTAAGTATTATGTTGTATATATTTTATAATTATAATGTGTTATGTAATTATGTGCACTTGTGCAGTAGCTTAAAGCCTTCAACCTTAAAAAAATTAATAAATTCAATTAATATTTTATTGTATGTTAAATTGTTAATCATTCATTAATCGTTAAGTACAAGTAATTTGGGCTTGAAATTAAAGGCTTATAAGAAGAATTAAGACATAGATAGGCAAATAATATCATATTATTATGGGGAATGGGTAATTGGATATTATAAATTAATAAATTAATCATGAATTTCTTGCCTTTGTTTATGGAGTATGAACAATTTGAATTGAAATTACTAATTAATTATGTTAATAATATTTCTATGTTTTGATTTTTGAATTAATGATTATTTTTTATATTCAAATGCTTGGACACTCAAGATCGAATTCGATGAGTGACGAAGAAGAACAAAGTATACAAATGGAAGGAACTCAAAGAGGAAAAAAAAAGGCAAAGCGGAAAAGACCGCCAATGAAGAAAAGATCAGTAATGTGGAATCATTTCACTTTACTCAAAGATAATCCACACAAATGCATGTGCAACTATTGTGGTAGACAATATCAATGTCATTCAAGAAATGTTGGGATTACAAATATGACAAGGCATTTAAAGACATGTGAATCATTCAAGACATTTCGCAAACAACAAAGTGGAAGTCAACAAAATTTGACAGCTGAGGGCGGCGAAGAAAATGCAAGTAATTTGGTTTTGGGTAAAGGATGGAGTCAAGACGCGTGTCGAAGGGCAGTAACTAAAATGATTATTATGGGTGAGTTGCTACTCAGTTTTGTAGACAACAAAAGATTTAGGCATTTCTGCAGTGCAGCTATCCCGCAGTTCGTTATGCCATCTCGAAGAACTATTGGTAGGGATGTTATGGAGTTATTTTTGGAGGAAATGACAATATTGAAGAGTTTGATTTGCAACAACAAGCAGCGGGTGTCTCTTACAACTGATTTATGGACTTCTGTTCAAAACATGAGCTACATGGTGATTACAGCTCATTTTATTGATAGTGTCTGGTGTTTGAATAGGAGGATTATTAGTTTTAGCGCAATCGAAGATCATAGAGGGAAGTCGATTGGCAAAAAGATTGTGGCTTGCTTACAGGATTGGGGGATAGAGAGGTTGTTTGCAATAAATGTTGATAATGCCACTGCAAATGATATTGTTGTTGGTTATGTGACTATACAGTTGCTTGCTTGGAGGAATGGCGATGCACTTGTGTTGGCGGGACAATATATACATGTGTGTTGTTGTGCACATATTTTAAATTTGATTGTTGTTTCAGGATTGAGAGAGTTGCATGCTAGTGTTACCGCTATTCGGAATGCTATGAAGTACGTGAGATCCTCCAGCATGAGGCTGCGGACATTTAAACAATGTGCTGAGCAGGTGAATTGTCCAAAATGAGTTATTATTTTGGATTGTCCTACCAGGTGGAATTCTACTTATTTGATGTCGATGACTGCACTGAAATTTCAAGCGGCATTTGATAGATTGGGTGTCCTCTATGGCTTATAGTATGAGAGAAAAATTTGATAAGTATTGGGAGTCCACCGGAAAGATAAACAAAATGTTGATTGTTGCCTCTATTCTTGATCCACGAGCAAAAATGGATTTTGCTAAACATGTTTTTTAGATCATTTTTGGTAATGATAGTTTGATGGTTGAACAAATGACCAAAGCAGTAAAGGACTTGTTGAATGAGTTTTTTTATGCATAGTGCATTCTCCGCTAGTTCCACACCATCGATGTATAGTGAGAGTGGTCTTAGTGGCAGCTATGGAGGTACAACTTCTTCCCAACGTTTTACAACTGAGGCTAATTTGGTGGATGTTGCTGGTGGTGAATGTGATGACACTTTTCAAGTTGATCGCCCTTTCATTGGATATGCCAGGAAGGTTTTTCTTCAGAATGAGAGTAGAAGAGTAGTATCTGAGGTGGAAAGATACTTGAAGGACCCAGTTGAAGATCCCAGCAATCTTAAAATTAATGTTTTGCTTTGGTGGAGGGTGAATGGATCGAGGTATCCAATTATGGAGAAAATTACTAGAGATGTCCTCACTGTTCCTGTTTCCACAGTGGCATCTGAGTCTGCCTTTAGCACCAGGCGTCGTATTATTGATGAGTATAGGAGTTCTTTAACTCCAGCTATGGTTGAGGCATTGATATGCACGGAAAATTGGCTGCAGTCTAAACTTTTTGCCAATCCCGTCTACAACTTCCAAGAAGATATTAAGGAACAAATGTTTCATATGGAATTACAAGAAGGCAATGTTTTTAATTTTTTATCATACATTATATACATAATATATTTAAAATGCATTATAACTTTATATAGAACATCTACATGCAGTCACGTACTTGAGTTACTAATTTTTATTTTTTTTGGATTTTATAGAGCTTATAAGATCGCAAGCTTCAACAATGGAAGCGGTGAGCGCCGACATTGGTGTTATGGATGTTTGAAAGGTAACTTTTAATAAATATTATTATTCATAATTTGATATTATAGTACTATTAGTATTTGGTTGTAATTTAAACTAAGGAAATTATCATTTGTATACCCTTAGTTTACTCCATTATCAAAAATACTACAACACTTTGAGGGTGTATCAATCGTCCACCCTAAGTTGACAAAACATATCAGCTGACCACCAAACCGTTAGTTGCCGTTTAAGTATGATGACGTCAGAAGGGTAATTTGGTCTTTTCATATGATACAAGTGATAATTTAAGGGTATACAAGTGATAAAAAGTGAATTTAAGGGTATACAAGTGATAATTTTCAAGGGTAAAATCGTCAATTCACTATAATTCCATTAACTTTCAAACGGCAACTAACGGTTTGGTGGTTAGCTGATACATTTTGTCAACTAAGGGTGGACGATTGATACACCCTCAAAGTGTTGTAGTATTTTTGATAATAGAGCAAATATAGGATATACGACTGATAATTTCCCTTTGAACTATAATTATAGTTATTATAGTTTTAAATTTTAAGTCTAATTTGTAATTGTTTTAGTTAGACAAGTTGAAGTTGATAGAATGTTAATATGTTATTATTGTCTAATATTATTATTAACTTGATTTGGTGATGAATGCCATAAAATAAGCATGATTGACTTAATTTTATATATATAATCAAGTGTGTATGTGTGTGTGTGTGTGTGTGTTGAAAAATTTGGTAAACATATATATTTATTTGTAATTATAAATTTATAATGATATAATAGAAATTAGAAAGATTGTAACACCTCTTTAGCTCAATTAAATATATGAATTGGATTTATTTATTTGTGTTTGTGTTTGATGTGTAACCTTATGAATTTGGTTTATTTGCTCAATTTTTTTATATGAATTGAGTTTGTTCATTTGCAACGTGGCTTAAAGAAAATATTTATTGTACATTTCTTCAATCTTTCTCTAGGCAATCGGCACTTGAACTTGGAGTTCAAAAATTTGAATTTAGAACTTGTCAAAGTGCTTGCATGGAGCCATGGAGGAACCAAGGTGGAGGAACCAAGATAGTCTATTTAGTTTTAATGTTTGAACTTTGAACTTTGTGATTTGTGTTTCTAAACAATTTAATTATGTTTAAATTTTGTGACTTTGTGTTTCAAACTTTCAAAGACAAATATTTGGAAATTGTGCTTTGGACTTTGTAAGTTTGTATTAATTTTAACTTTTATTAAGTTTGGACTTTGTTGGTTGAGCAAATAATAGTCCTAATCCTACCATCCAAGCCAATAGACAAATAATCCTATTCTAGCATTTTCTTTTCTTTTTTTTCAATTGAAAATTAGTAAAAATGACTACAATTAAAAAAAAATCTTAAAACTATCATAAAAACTACAAAAATAGGAAAAAAAAGAGCTCAAAATTGAATTAACCGAATTTGACCCGAGCTGACCCGATTTGACCCGAACTCAATCCGACCCGTTTAAAATCCAACCCTATCCAACCCGAACTTAACCCGAATTATTGACCCGACCCGAACCGACCCGAATTATTCGGGTTAAGTTCGGATTGATTTTTGTCTAACCCGAGCAACCCGAAACCCAATCGGGTTGACCCGAACCCAACTCGAACCTGATTTTGCCCACCCTAGTCATATAGATTGTTTCCAATTTTGCCCACAAATCAGCTACCGTTTTCTCCTTGGCAACTTCTCTAATAACAGAATCTCCAAGACTCAAAATTATTGTGCTTCTTGCCCTTTTATCTATATCAGTAGCTTGTTGTGGACTTAGTGACGATGAAGTTTCCATTCTCTCTTTCTTGGTGATTGGTTCTAAAGCATCTCCTAGTCCCTGAGTTATTAGTAAAGCCTCCATTTTAACTTTCCACATATTGAAATCGTTCTTGCCAGTAAACTTCTCCAGATCAACTTTAAGATTAGCCATACTAGAATTTGATTAAAGAAACCCCGCTCTGATACCAATTGTAGAAACTGAAGAGCACTTCGTTGCTTAACACCTTTAGTTTCTGCCCAAGATCTTTGATCCAAACTCTTAGATGCTTCTATAGATGACTTAAAGAATCTTAACCAAGAACCCAGAGGAACAAATCAACAATGGTTTAAGAATTAAAAAGATTAAAGACTTAAAGAATCAATCAAACAAAAAGAACAAAGAACATGAGTGATTTAACGTGGTTCAACTAATTCTCATTAGCTTTTATTGATTGATCTTCAAGTTACATAGATTTACAGAGTATATTTCATGGAACTTGTTAAACCACTCAACAGGGTCGTAACACTTTATATACTCCTAAGTTCGTCACCAGTTTGTTACCCCAAAATTAGCTTCTTTCAGTTGTTGATAACCACCTGAGAACTGATTCCAGACACTCACGTGAGAGCCACGCTTCTGTTAGTAATATGTGTGGTTGCAGCAGAATCTAAAATCTAAGAAGTAGAATGAATAATTGAAATATTAGTTTCAATAATGAGCATACCTTCAGAAGGATTCTCTTTAGGCTTGACTTTCAAGCTATTGAGGTAAGCTTTGCAATTCCTTTTCCAATGCCCATCTTTACCGCAATGGAAACATTTTCCCTTGTCATTGGGCTTATTGTTAGCTTATATAGGTATAGATATTGATTTTGATGATAACAAACCACATGTATTGATTAAACAAAGATTTACGAATTGTGTTTTTATAATAAGAAAATGAGGCTATGAAATCAAAGTGTTTTGGACTAAAATGAATGTGTTATAAAACCTTTGATATTGTTTTTGAATTTCGGATTTGGACCTATTTGAAACTATTTAAATATTTTGGGTCAGTCTATAATTTCACATAGTTTGGGTGAAATCATAATTTCAGACAGTTTTGGGATTAACAAAGTAATATTTAGAAATTCTGAAATTGGACCTATTTGCAAAGTTTTATAACTTTTTGGGCAATAATACAGTTTTATAACGTTTTGGGGTCAAACTATAAAATTGGAAACTATTTCACTGTAGCCGTCACTGTAGCAAGCGGCTAACCGGATATGGAAATCCGGCAAGCCGAATTTGGGCAGAATGTAACCGAATCGAAAGCGGCTAACCGGATCCTGACAAACGGCAATCTGGTTGTTGAGCAGAAAGCCTCTGACCACAAGCGGCAATCCGGATGTGACAAACCGGCATACCGGATGTTTAGAATTTCAAATTTGTGCTTGTAACGGTAACATCAAGCGGCTAACCGGATGTCCATAACGGCAATCCGGTTACGACCAAAATGAGCATAACGGCTAGTTTTTGAGCTCAAACTATAAGAACTCAAATCCAACTCATTGTGAATGTCTCCAACAAGCAAAAACAAAAAGCACACGTGATATCTTGAGCCTTCAAACTTGCAAATTACAAACATTGAATCATTTATTGTTCTTCATTTTTGAATATCTACTCATTGAGTGAGTTTCATTGTAACCTTCATTTATTCATCTCAATTGTAAGAGTTTGAGTGTGTGAGACACTTGAGTGAAGAGATTGGGAGATAATCTCTTTGTTGTAAAGGTTTATTGACACCTTGAAGTCAATTGTAATCGGTTGAAGCCTTGGAAAGGCTTGGATAGTGAAATCCTCAAGCTTGGATCGCTTGGAGGCGTGGACGTAGGCGGGGATTGCCGAACCACGTAAAAATTCATGTGTTTGTTTCTCTTCTCTCTTACTCTTTAATTATTGTGATTTTATTGAACTTATTGCTTTCAATTTTTATTAAGACATTAGATTGCTTGTTGTGTGGATTTGCTAGGATAATTTTTAAAATTCTAATTCACCCCCCTCTTGGATTGCACACTTATATTTCACTTATTTGCTTTCCCCTTCTTAATCCCACCTTTAGCCTTGGGTTGAAACTTTTTCTTTTTACCCTTTTTAGTTGAGGGTCCTTCTATAGCCATAACATCTTTTGGCTTCTTTATGCAAGTTTCAGCAGTATTAAGCATCTTTAGCAGTTCAGCAATACTGCACTCCATTTTATTCATGTTAAAATTCATGATAAATTGAGAGAATGAGTCTGGCAAGGATTGTAGGATAAGATCAATAGATAATTCCCCATCCATTGAGAAATTAAGAGCTTCCAGCTGCTCTATGTAGTCAATCATTTTGAGTACATGCTCATTGACCGATCCTTCAATCATTCTCATTCTGAACAATTTCTTAGATATCTCATATCTAACTGTTCTGCTTTGTTCACCATACAACTCTTGTAGATGAAGTATCATGGAACTTGCATCAGGCATATTTTCATGTTGCCTTTGTAGCTCATTGGACATCGATGCCAATATATAGCTTTTAGCACTGAGGAATGATTGTATTTGAATAGCATTTTGATATTTATAAAATGGCAAAGTTATCAATATTCATATATTAATTTAATGAATATAGTCCAAGAAGTAAAATAGTTAAGAAACACATTCTCGAGTATGTCGAGAATATGAAACGTGCATCCTTTGTACTATACTTCTAAAATAGTTCCTAGTGGTGGATTTACGATTGGACATTATAAATTCCTATAAACACTAGTATGTGTTATGACTCCTTATGGTATGTGATACTAAAATGGATGGTGAGTTTCATATCATTGACATGAGATGTCAAGTCAAACACATAGGTACTTGTTAAGAGAACGAGTTTACTGAACTTGACCAAATATAGTAAGCCATATGGTTTTGAGTGTTAATGGCTTATTATACATTGTAACAGACACTATTTTTAGTAAAGGTCTTTAGACCTGAGGCATAACAGATGTCTTATACATAGACATCTCTGATATGTGAATGCATAATGATTGATTCCTAATCACGGAAGAAATCTAGCAATAGCTGTCATGGTTGGCTATGTATGAAGACAAGTGTATGGCCAATATGGAATTCATCACTTTGTAATATACAAAAGGATGTCCCTATGAGATAATATGAATTGGCACGAGAAATCCTTGGCCAAGGTGAAATATATTTGAAGGAGTTCAAATTATATTTTCATGCCAAGTTCATTTAGATTTATTTTGAGATAAAGCATAACTGCTTAACATAATAAACCATAAGCCGTGCTTTTCTCTGGACATGGATGATGAAGAGACCAAGACATAGAGTTACAATGGAATAAGTTCTATAGATCCAACAATTCTTGTTATTTGGATGGTTGTGATATACTGCTAGGTGTCACTCATGACTTGTAGAAACCTTAAGATCAATATTAGTAAAGCGTATTACCAATGCATCTTAAGGTCATTAGAAAGGTTCTAATTGATGACTAAAGAGTTTAGCATCAGCTTCACCAACGACTCTTAACAACTTTGTTATCAGAATTCCATTCACGTGCGTCTCATGTGCTTCATTAATCCTGAAACGGCAGTCCATGACACCGTTTTAGAAGTATTGTATTTGAACACCAAAACGCACTCCCTTAGGTCGTTTCGAAGTCATTGAATTGATTTCACCGGTTACTTTACAAGTAGTTCAAAAGAATACTGATATTTCGAAACTCTTCTGCAACTAATCTAAGGCCACTTCCAACAAATTATTTGGTGGACCTTGGAAAGGAAAAAGAAATAAAAATTTTGGAATTTTGTTTCAAAACAATTTTTTCGTAACATATTTATTATCGCTCTTTTTCATACGTCTTCGAATTTCAACTTACAGTCAGCAAGTTAACCCGTGATTCTAGCCAGGCATCTTTATTGAAATTACTGCATCTATACTTTACAAAAGAAAATAAGATTTTCTCAGTACTCAACGACCGTTCAAAGAATTTCAGCTTCGTATGAAATTAATGTTTTCTTAGCATAAAACATAACGGAATAGACGCGGCTCTTTAAACTTTCATTCATCTTTTTAGCTGTCATAATCTATTTAGTTTCTTCCGTTGGAATAGACAAGGCCTTTACTTTTCAACCAAAAAAATGATATGAAATTATCATGAAACATCCCGGAAGGTTCCAAGGAAGTAACCAATAACGCATCTCTACACAGTCTGCAGTCACATTCAATTTTTTTCACATCCCGAATTTTCATCCGATCAAAATCTCTCATCTACTGAGCAGTTGTGGCTTCTTTTTCTTCTCCTCATTCAACAACCAGTATGAATTCTAGTTTGAATTTGATGAATCCTCGAAGCAATGAGTATGATGTTTCTATTATGGCTCCTCCTTCTTCTTCTCGAAACAGTAATAAGTATGATGTTTTTCTTAGTTTCAGAGGAGAGGACACCCGTGACAACTTTACCAGCCATCTTTATTCAGCTTTGTATCAAGACTATATGGGAACTTTCATTGACGACTATCTTTAGAGAGAAGATGAAATTTCACAGTCTCTGTTTGATACAATTGAAACATCGGCCATCTCAATTATCATTTTCTCATAAAGATATGCTTCTTCAGGGTGGTGCCTCGATGAACTTTTAAAAATCCTCGAATGCAAGCATGATTATGGACAGATTGTGATTCCAGTTTTCTATCGGGTCGATCCATCACATGTGAGATGGCAAACTAGGACTTTTGGAGATTATTTTTTGAAGCTTGGAGAACAATTTCTAGAGAAGGTGCAAAGATGGGGGAATGCTTTGACCGAAGCAGCCAATCTTTCTGGCTGTGACTCATGTAATTAGGTAACAACGATCTTCTATCTAATTCTTACTATTAATTAATCTATTATATGTAATAAATGACATTATAAGAATGAGTTTAACTAATCAATAATTTATTAGTTAAATCATTTTTATGAAGATTTGGTAATTATCATGCATATTTAATTAATTTTCCAATTATTTTATTTGATGAAATTGTTCTTCATGTTAAATTAATTATTTTATATTGCAACTAAAAACACATGATTCTCTACCTCGGTTTCATATATTTGAACTTTAGTTGCTGTCATGCTTTTACTAGGCCTGAATCTAAACTAATTGAGGAAATTGCCAATATAATTTTGGAGAGGCTAGATGATACTTTTCAAAGCTATAACAAAGACTCGGCTGGAGTTGAATGGCACATTAAAGAAATTGAATCACTATTGCGAATTGGGTCCGCTGGGGTTTACATATTAGAGATTTGGGGCATTGGTGGTATAGGCAAGACAACAATCGATGATGTTGTTTTTAACAAAATCTCTATACATTTTGAAGGTTCTTCCTTTGCGCATAATGTTAGAGATGCAAAAGAAACTAGCAGGATAAAGGACTTACAAAAGGAGCTTCTTGCTAAGTTATTGAATGATAGAAATAGGAGGAATGTCCAGTCTCATCTCATCAGACTTGCTCGCAAGAAGGTTCTAATAGTTTTTGATGATTCATTGAGCCTGTTATGATTATATCATCAACAAAGACCAGTACAAATAACACATGACCATCTTTCCTTTTATAGAATAGAGAATTGTCTGATTTTGAATTCTAAAAATCCCATTAAGTGACCATAGTATCTCTAAGTCTCTCAAACCATGCCCTGGGAGCGTGTTTCAAGCTATAGCTTTTTCAGTTTACAGACATGATGAGGTCTAGAGGGATCAATAAAGCCTTCTGGTTGTGCCATATATATATCTTCAACTAAAATGCCATTTAGAAATACATTATTCACATCCACTTGCCTTATCTGTCATTTATTCATGACTGTCAAGCTTAAAACAACCCTGACTATTGATACTTTTACCATAGGGCTAAATGTTTTTGTATAATCAACTCCCTGAGTCTAATGAAATCCCTTAGCTACCAAGCTTAAAACAACCCTGACTATCCACTTGTTTCCTACTACCTTAATTGGTTCTTTTGGCAAAATTAGATCCCAGGTGCGATTTTTTTGAAGTGCTTGATATTTTTCTTGCATTGCCTTAAACCATTTTGGATCAGATAGTGCTTTTGAAACAGAAGTAGGTTCTGAGGGTGTAGCTAAGAGAGTTGCTAGATAGGATTTGGGCTTAAAAATACCAGCCTTTGATCTGGTTATCATAGGATGGCCTATTGGTGGTGCAGCTGGTAATATATGAGGCGGAGATTGTGTGCTTTGAACTGGATGTGTGTGTTGTGTTGAGAAAGAAGAAGAAGAAGTTAATTGAGTAGGGAGTACCTGTTGAGAAGCTGCAGGAGAGTGATCATTTGCTAAAGGAACTTGCAAAAGGGATTGTAATTGTGGAATTGAAACATGAGTAAACCTGGACTGTAATGTAACATCTGAATTACTATTAAACTGAGATATAGAGGAAAAATCTGATCTAGACACATATGGAAAGGAATGTTCATCAAATATTACATGATTTGAGACATATACACGTCCAGAGGAATGAAGACATTGATACCCTTTATAAGAAGAATTGTACCCAATAAAAACACATCTATTTTATCTAAATCCAAGTTTGTGACTGTTATATGGTCTGAGATTAGGATAGCAAGCACATCCGAAAACTTTAAGAGAGCCATAGTCTGGCTTGTACTGGAAAAGTTTTTTATAAGGTGAAATATTATTCAAGGTTGGTGTAGGTATCTGTTGATGAGAAAAACTGCAGTATGAAATGCATTCCACCAAAATTTAAGTGGTAGGTTGGCTTGAGCTAATAAGGTGAGACCAATGTCAACTATGTGTCTGTGTTTTCTCTCAATTCTTCCATTTTAATGATAGATGTGTGGACAAGGGTGCCTGAACTGTATTCCATGTTGAGTAAAATAAGATGAAAAAGTTCTAAACTCCCCTCGGAGGAGAAAAAAGAAACTAACCCACGAGAATATGTTCCCAAAGCTCCATTTCCTCAGAGGTTAACTAAAGGAAAGAAGGGAAAATCCACATGTGAGATTCTTGAAATCCTCAAACAGGTAAGTGTTAACATCCCTTTACTTGATGCTATAAAAAACGTTCCATCTTATGTCAAGTTTCTTAAAGACCTTTGTACTGAAAAGAGAAATATTCATGTTCAAAAGAATGCATTTTTAACAGAAAACCTTAGTTCTATACTCCAACATAAAATTCCTCTAAAATACAAAGACCCAAGCTCCCCCACTATCTCATGTAGTATAGGGAACCACACAATTGAGAATGTTTTATTGGATTTAGGAGCTAATGTAAATATGTTACCTTACTCAGTTTTCATGAAACTTAGATTGGGAGAATTACACCCAACTCCAGTGGTGTTACAACTTACAGATCGGTCCACGAAAATACCTCGTGGTATCGTGGAGGACGTGCTTATCCAGGTAGATAAGTTTTATTTTCCTGTTGATTTCATTGTAATTGACACTCAACCTATCTAGGATTCAAGGAAGCACATCCCCATTATCCTAGACCGACCTTTCTTGGCAACTGCGGATGCTTACATTCAATGCAAGATTGGAAATATGCGGTTGTCTTTCGGCAACATGACTATGGAGCTGAACATCTTCAACATTGCCAAACAACCTCATAATGCAGATGATGGAATTGTTGATGTAGATTTAATAGAAGAAATAGTTGATAATACTTTTCTTTCAAACTTGACTGATGATCCTTTATAAACATGTTTAACTCACTTTGGTTTTGATTTTGATATTGACAGATCAATTGATGAGGTCAACGCCCTGCTTGACTCAGCACCATCCATGAACACTAATAAATGGAAGTCAAAAGTTGAACAACTAGCACCATCAGAGAAGAAACTCATCCCATCATCAGAATCACCACCGAAACTCGAACTTAAACCATTACCCAACACATTAGAATATGCGTTTTTGGGAGAAAAAAGTACTTTATCGGTAATCATCTCATCATCCCTAAATGACGAACAAAAATGTAAGTTGTTGGATATTTTAAAAGAGCACAAAGGAGCATTAGGATGGACCATAGCGGATATAAAAGGTATAAACTCAGTATACTGCTTGCATTACATTTATCTTAATGAAAATGATAAACCTACTAGGAAAATGCAACGTCGGTTAAATCCTAACATGAAAGAAGTTGTTAGAACTGAAGTCCTTAAACTATTAGACGCATGTATCATTTACCCAATTTCGGATAGTTCATGGGTCATTCCTGTACAAGTTGTCCCCAAAAGGTCAGGAGTCACAATAGTTACGAATGCCGATAATGAATTGATACCCACTAAAGTGACTACAGGATGGCGTGTATGCATTGATTATAGAAAGTTGAATTCTGTCACACGTAAACACCATTTTCCTTTACCATTTATCGATCAAATGCTTGACAGATTAGCAGGCCATGAATTTTATTGCTTTCTAGATGGCTAGTCAGGATACAATCATATCTCTATAGCACCAAAAGATCAAGAGAAAACTATTTTCACTTGCCCTTTTGGCACTTTTGCATATAGGAGGATGTCATTTGGATTATGTAATTCACCTGCTACATTTCAACGATGCATGTTAAGCATTTTTTCTGATATGGTTGAACGATTCCTTGAAGTCTTTATGGATGACTTTTCTATTTTTGGTGACTCATTTGATCAATGTTTACATCATCTAACATTAGTTTTACAGAGATGTGTCGAGAAGAACTTAGTCTTAAGTTGGGAGAAGTGTCATTTTATGGTAAAACAAGGTATTGTTCTCGGTCACATCATTTCGAGCAAAGGTATTGAGGTTAACAAAGCCAAAGTGGATGTCATTTCTAATCTTCCTCCACCCAAAACAGTCAGAGAAGTAAGATCTTTCCGTGGGATGCTGGTTTTTATAGACGTTTCATTAAAGATTTTAGCAAAGTTTCTAGACCCTTATGCAATCTACTTGCTAAGGATATACCTTTTATCTTTGATGATTCATGTCTTGTGGCATTTGAAAAATTAAAGCAGTTGTTGACATCATCACACATCATTCAGCCCCAAACTGGAGCTTACCATTTGAGCTTATATGTGATGCATCTAATTATGCAATAGGAGCAGTATTAGGACAAAGAGTTGATCGAATTCCCCATGTTATTTACTATGCTAGTATGACATTGAATGATCCACAGTTGAACTATTCAACTACTGAAAAAGAAATGCTAGCAGTAGTGTTTGCATTAGAGAAATTTCGATCTTATCTCATTAGTTGTAAAATAATTGTATTCACAGATCATGTTACTCTTAAATATCTTCTCACAAAAAAAGATGCAAAAGGTAGACTAATTCGTTGGGTGTTACTTTTGCAGGAATTCGACTTGGAATTTAAAGATAAGAAAGGCACAGAAAATGTTGTGGTTGACCATCTCACTCGTCTCCATTTTGACCAAATTATAGAATCATTACCATTGAATGAGTCATTTCCAGATGAACAATTGATGAGTGTGGAAGTATTACCGTGGTATGCTGATATCGTTAATTATCTTGTTACATGTCAACTTCCAGAGCATTGGACTAAGCAAGGCCAAATTTTTTGCAGAAATAAAGAATTTCTTTTGGGATGACCCTTATTTGTTCAAGTATTGTGCTGATCAAATTATTAGACGATGTGTCCTAGAAAATGAAATTCATAATATTCTTTCATTTTTCCACGAACAAGAATGTGGAGGCTATTTCAGTGCTAAGAAAACAGAGACAAAAGTTTTACAATGTAGTTTTTATTGGCCAACTATATTTCGAGATGCTTACACTTTCTGTTCTTTATGTGATAGGTGTCAACGAATGGGGAGCATTACACGAAGGAATATAATGCCACTAAATCCAATTTTAGTGGTTGAGATTTTTTATGTATGGAGTATCGACTTCATGGGACTCTTTCCCCCCTCTTTTGGACATCAATACATATTGGTTGTTGTTGACTACGTATCAAAATGGGTAGAAGCAATTCCATGTAGAACCAATGATCACAAGGTGGTGATAGGATTTTTTAAAACCAACATTGTTTCACGCTTTGGATTCCCTCGAGCGATAATCAGTGATGGTGGTGCCCACTTTTGTAATAAAGCATTCAAAACTCTTTTGACAAAGTATTCAATCACTCACAAAGTGGCGACCCTATATCATCCACAAACTAGTGGCCAAGTTAAGATCTCCAATCGAGAAATAAAGTACATATTAGAAAAGACGGTGAGGCCAGACAGAAAAGATTGGTCATTAAGACTTGATGATGCATTATGGGCATATAGAACGACTTTCAAGACCCCGATTGGGATGTCACCCTACAGGATAGTGTATGGAAAAGCTTGTCACCTACCTGTGGAACTAAAGCATCATGCATATTGGGCCATCAAGAAATTCAACTTTGACATGCAACAAGCTAGCTCAGAAAGAAGATTACAACTGGCAGAACTTGAAGAAATTCGTAATGATGCATACGAAAACGCCAAAATTTATAAGCAACGAATGAAAGTCTTTCATGATTAGCAAATTATGAGAAAATCTTTCACTCCAGGTTAGAAAGTGTTTTTATTCAATTCTCGCTTGCACCTATTCCCAGGTAAGTTACGCTCTCGATGGTCTGGCCCCTTTATTGTTCATACTGTTTTTCCACATGGAGCAATTGAAATTAAGGACCCGAAAAGCAATGTCGCGTTTAAAGTTAATGGTCAAAGATTAAAGCCATATCTAGAGTACTAACTATATGGAGAGGACACCGAAATAAATTTGAGTGACCCACCAGATTTGAATTGAGTTTTTTTTTCTTTTCGGTGATTTGATTTTTTTCTTTGTATTATTCTTTTGCTAATTGAAATTATTTTTGCATAAGTGTGTTTGTTTAACCATTAAGTTTTCTCTTATCATTGTTGATCATGAGTGCCATAGCTAAACAGTTCCTCCTGAACATTCTTAAACCACTTCAACGTGTAACATCTCATCTCAAAAGGCAGATTCGATTTTGTAAAACATATCATATTTGGGCTCTGCAACCACCAGAGTTAGTATCCTATGTTGAGGATTTAGAAAGCCAACTCAGAGACATTGAGAGGAGTGTCTACAACATCTAGTTGGAGCTTGAGGTAAATTCAATAAGAGGACGATTTTAATTTTATTTTTGTGTTTTAGTTTGTTTTTCTTTGTTTGTGTGCTTTAGTTTGTTACCCCGGTGAAGTGGCGGATAACGGTACTCAATGACAATCAAGTCGGTTACTTCAGTTTCCCATAATAACTGATATTTTAAGGCGAAGGTATGGACAGAAATAAGCTTTTAGCAAAGCTTCACAATCGATTCCCTTCACTTCCTCAGAATGCCCTCCTTACAATCTATAAAGCTCGGTCCGAACGCATACGATTGCTCATGAGGAATAACATACCTACTGATATCCGCTGGTTAATCGAAGTTAAAGTACGATTGGCAGGTGAGTTACCTCTAAAATTTATTGCATACATGCCTGGTTGTGGTAAAGGAAATTATGCAAAAAAACGAAGAGCTCGAAGAATTTCTGTTGCTTGTCATAAATGTGCCAGAATGAGATGCAATAAAAACCTATGTTCTTTAGGAATGGTGTCTGATAACAGGGAAGATAAGATTCAATTCATTAGGGATGGCTTGAATAAGGAGTCATTGGATGATATCCTTTTGTCTCTTGAAACGCATCCCAGTGGATATGTGCAAGGAGCGTTTCTCTAGTTATGACCATTATTCTAGAAATAGCATGCATAATATAGTCTCGGGAATCTGACTATAAACGACCTTGTTTGCCAGTTTATAAGAAAACTGGATGGGAAGCCTATCATCGACCCCTAGAGGGTGTTCAAGCCGTTTCTGGACGTAAAATCAGAGGAGGATGTGAGTCACAGTCGTAACTATCTGTAAATATCATTTTACTTCACTGTTATTTTATTTCACTGTTGTTTTATCATTTGCATTATTATCTTGAATAATTTTATTTTAGCATTGTTTCTTTTTCTTTTTACTGTTTCCTTTTTTACTCGCGAGCCATGTGCTTTACGCGTTATTTGACACTGACATGCTACCTCATACACAGTTGTGACCAACTGTCACAAAGATTCTTAAATATGATTTATTGTCAAGTACTCACAAATTATTTTTGATAAGTATCCCAATGACAGCTACTCCCAATAGACAATTCAAGAACATTTGTGTGCTTTCTGGATTTAACTATGGCAAACATAAAGAGTTTGTTGAGGCAGCCATAGATCTTGGTCGAAGTATAGCAGAGAGAAAATTACACTTGATGTATAGAGGAGGTAACCGAGGGTTATCAAAATTGGTCTCAGAATCCGCTTTTGTCAGAGAAAGCCAAGTGTTAGGCATCATCCCAAGAGCCTTAAAACCTTTGGGCAGTTTGTCTGACTCACCAATTGGAGAAGAGTTAGTTGTCTCAGGTATGCAAGAAAGAATAACTGAAATACTTAATCATGCTGATGCTTTTATTTTCCTACCAGGAGATCTTGCAACTCTAGAGGCACTTATCACATTAGCATCTTTGGCCCATTTGCACATTTACTAGAAACTCATCGGTTTGTTAAATGTCAATAACTTTTATGATGGCTTTATCGCATTTCTTAATCATGCAATAAAAAATTATTTCATTCCTTCCAATGCGAAAAAACTTTTTATTTGTGCTCACACTGTTAATGAACTACTTGATCTGTTACAAGCTTATAGACTGGAGCCAGACCCCTGGACCTTTGTGTTGGAGCGTCCAAATAATGATGGTAACAGTAGCCGCAGTAAGAAATATAAATTAGATTTAACTTTCCGTCTGTAAATATTTTCTTCTATATTGCACCACCCAGGTGATGTCTTCTAAACTCTACTTCTTTCCTTTCAAATATTGAGGACAATGTTTCGTTCTGGTTTGGGGGAGGGAATAGTCGACAATTGTGGAATCTTGGTTAAGTTTTTACTAATTGTTTTTTGTAGAGACTAATTGTGGCTAACTTTTTGTGTTGAAGATGACTGAATATGGACTATAGTTACTTTAGAAATGCATCTTCTTCGTTTTAAAAAAAACAAATAAAAAAAATTTAGACATTTTCTTTTTCTTTATTAAGTTTTGACAATCATTTTTTCTTCTTTTTAATTTCTCCTTTATAAATATACACTTTCAAATTTTTGAGTCAAAGATGGCTGAATATGGAGTGTAGTGCCTCTAGAAACGCATCTACTAAGTTAAAAAAAAATCATTTTCTTTTTCTATCATTTTAAGTGTAACTTTTCTAATTAGTTTTTCTGCATCATTTTCACATTTCTGCATGCATATTTTCCTTTCATGTTTAGAATAGGTTGGGGCTAGAATGTTGTTTAAAAAAAAAAAAAATTGTGTGATTTGTTTTAACATTGGATGACATGACGAATTTTAAATTTTAGTATTTGTATTATCTTTGGTGTTAAATGATGTTACGCCATGTTTGCTACTCTACATGTTGATGTCGAAGACAAATATGAGTTGCTTAAAGGAATGAACATGTCATAATAAGTACCAAGTGAGTTTTTAAGCCTATCACTTTTCTTGGAGAGTTACCATTTTGCCCATTCTTCATACAGCTTAGCAGTTTATTATTTTATACACGATCTATAGATTTCTTTTGAGTTAACCCTTAAAAAAAAGTGTAAAATTAAAAAAAAAAAAAAACAAATGTGTGTTGCTACATCTGGAGGCCCATCTAACTAGTAAATATGGAAGATTATTTAAAGCCCTAAGAGACGATGGAAATGCCATTTTTGATTCGTTTGAGCCTTTCTAGCCATCCTTTTTGTGAAATATCCATAGTTAACCCTTTGGAGCCTTTAAAAAAAAAAAACTTTTTCTTTGTCAAACTTATCATCTTAACCCACTCCGATTTGGAGTATTACCCGATATCTTACAAGTTCCATCACCTATTCATGTTTGGGAAAAATGTAAAGAATTATTTTGTTCAGTGAAGTTGTGCCAAACAAAAGCAAAAACAAAAAAAATTGTTGTTAAAAAAAATAATAGGTGAAATCCACCTTGCAACTTCTAAAAAAAAAATAAAAATATCTCTTCATTTTTCTCAAACATACACTTTGTTTTCCTTTTTTCCCCTCCTTTATTAGCCATGTCCCTAGCCTACGTTACATCCTAATAAAAGTCCTTCTTGATTTTAGGAAACTATAGTCTGAAGTAGAAGCTAGTTATATGGGCTAAAAAGTTGTAGTGGTGCATAAAAAAATAATAAATAAATAAATTGGGTTGACTAGCATTTTTATTTGACTTTAGATCGTATTATTTTTAAGCTGAGGGCATATTCTTTCATCTTGGAGAGAGCATGTGATATCACTTCGTTATTATTTTCTCTCAATTTCCATTTATTGGAGTGACTATTTTTATTGGGTTTAATTTCTTTGTGAAAGTGTCACTATTTTCAGTGAGATTTTGAGGTTTAACATGTCATTCTTGAAAGTAGCTATGACAAAGTCTACTAGGCTGATTCATGTGGATGGTTGATGTAGGTGTGATGTTTCTTTAGACTGGAAATAATGCTTATACTTTTATTTGATTACTATCGCTTGTCTGATTGAATAAACATGATTGTTAAAAATAAATCATTTTGGATTTGAATTTTGTTTTCACTTTATTTACTAGGGACTAGCAATAAGCTGGTTGGGCGTGTGTTGAGTGTTAGAAAATGTATATTTATAAAGGAGAAAATCATCATTTTACATTTTAAGTCTTACTAACACTCTTACTTTTATGTATTTAACCTTCTTGTGATTTAATTACGTGTGTTTTATTTTAATTAAGTATTTTATGTATTTTAGGGGCATCATGGTCATTTCACAATGAATGAGAAATCAGACAGTAAAACGGACATCCCTTTTGAACTCAAGACAGTCAAAAACCTTAGGAGGAGCATAAAAGGAAAAATGTCACTGTTCACATGTACGGTACTATTCACATGTACGGTATTGTCTATGTTACTGTTCACGACACTGTTGGACTAAAATTCTTATGTACTATTGATCGATGACGTTGTAGCATATTAGTGGACTAAAAATCTCGCGTACGGTACATGCATTACACATGATTATTTTCAACTAAACAGCGTCACTGTTCAAAGCAATTGACTGTTCAAACCGCGTGGTCAAACCGTGTCACTACTCAAACCGAGTAGTCAAACCGCATACTGTTGACTGATGACGTGGTGCAATCCTTAGCGTCCAAACTGTTTTTAATCCGATAGCCATGATTTACTCAATGTATCTATAAAAGGGGGACCTCTCCCCCCCTAATTTGGCATCTCTAAATCTATTTTTGAGCTCCATTTTCTGTAATTCCTTCTCCATCTTGTATTTTCTATGTATTTTAATAAATTCCCATTTTACCCCTAGTTCAATTATGAGTAGCTAATTTTCTTTCAAACTTGGGTTGAAGGTGAAGTCTCAACATGTGTCATGGGCTTTATTTGGTAAATTTATTTTCTCTTCCCCTCTAGTTTCTGTGGATGTTTTGACTTCTCGTCAACAAATAATAATAATCTTGTCTAGATACCGCCCTGGTTTCACCCGCTCCCTAGTACAAGGTTATTATTATTTGGCATGATAAGCCCTTAGCACCATATTGATTAAAGTATGGTTCATGAGGTGTGGATTCCCCCCTCATGATTTAATTGACATTAATAAGGAATATTTAGCCAATTGTGCATGTTTATATGGATCCAGATACCCAAGTGCTTCATTTAAATAGAATTCGCTTTAATTTATTCTCGTCATTTTAATTCAAATTTTAAGATAATCTAAGTTACTTTCACCACAAATCCAACCACCAATTTAGAAAAATTAATTCTACACACAATTAGAATCAACCTCCTCGTGGGATCGACACTCATCACCATTGATCTATTCTACAATAAATTCGTGCACTTGCAAGTTCAATAAAATTTGCACAACATCTTCTCCATTTGATGCGACACACGCATCAGCCTCCTGTAGTGTTTCTCCTTTAAGCATTAATAGATTAGCACCGATTTTTTTTGCCTTTGTCAATACAAGTGCTCCTTTAACAATCTTTATAATTTCATTCTCCACATGAGTTTTGTACTCATGACTATCCATTTGTCCTAAAAACAATAGATTTTTCTTCAGGCCGTTGACATGTCGTACCTTCCCAATTGTGCGAATTGTACCATCAAATATTTTTATTTTGATAGTACCAATACCAGCGATCTCTAAGGCATGATCATTACCCATATATACAAATCCTCCTGAGATAGGTTCATATGTGTGGAACCATTCTCTCCTAGAGGTCATGTGCCAGGTAGCTCCTGAGTCTATAAGCCAGACATCAGATAGTTGTTTTCTGCCTTCTGAAATAGTTGTTGCCTCGCTGTAAAGAATTTCGCCATTATCCGAGGTACTTGCTACACACCCCTAAGCATTTGATGACTCAGGTTCTTTGCCCTCTTTTCTCTTCTGGTTACTCCAACACTCTTTCTTGACGTGCCCTTTCTTGCCACAGTTGTAGTATTTAACATTTTTCTTATTTCTGGATTTTGATCTACCATGATTGTGACTCCCACTGGGGCCACGTTCCATTGATCTCCCTCTCGTCACCGATAGCGCCTCCGCTTGCTGCGAACTTGCTTGTCTATTTTCCTTATTTTTCCGCCTGCTCTCCTCATTTAATACGGAGGCTGCAACATCGTCGAAAACTATATTGTCCGCTGGATTGTTTTTCGTCAGGTTAATGATGAGTTGATCATACGAATCTGGTAGACTTTGAAGTAGAAGCTATGCACGTTCATTCTCCTCTATATTATGACCCAACGTTGTGAGTTGTGAAAATAGAGTTTTCAAGGTGTTGATGTGGTCGGTCACCATTGTAGATTCCACCATTCGAAGAGTATAGAGTTTCCTCTTCAAGAGGATTTTGTTGTGTAGTGACTTGGCCTCATACAATTTTGTAAGAGTATCTCATATTTCCCTCGCTGTATTTTTCTATGCCACACTGGATAAAACTCCATCTGCAAGTGCCAAGTGTAGATCAAAAATGGCGTTGCTATCTATCTCGTTCCACTTGTCATCAGTTATCTCCACGGGCTTTTCTCTAATTGCTGCCAAGCAATTATTTTTCCTCAATACAACTTTCATCTTCATTTTCCACAACGAAAAATTATTTCCGTTAAACTTCTCAATTTCATATTTTGCCCCCATTTTGTTGATAAATATTGTACACAAACTAGTGTATCACCTTGAATAGTTTTGAGTATGTATAAGAATGCACACCAGAAAAGTTCCTAGGAAAGACTGGAGGGGTCACAATGGTCCCACTTAAAACCCAGACTCATTAAGATCTTATCGCCTTTGTGACAGAATTTTCCTAGACATGTACAAAACCACACAATTGTTTTACTCACACCACTATTCCCTACTTTGCACCGCAAAATTCTTAGATCGCTCCCACCGTTTCACTTGAATAATGCCGTATACGTGAATAGTATCGTATACATGAATAGTATCCCTTACGTGAACAGTATCCAACTCCAAAAAATTCAACCAATAGCTCTGATACCACTGTTAGGAAATTGGTGGGTGAAGCAAACACGCAGCTAAAATAAAATTGTAAGAAAATAAAGAACATGCACAAAAAGAGGACACTAGAAATTACGTGGTTCGGCTTTTAGCCTACGTCCACGGGCGAAGACAGAATGAAATATTTTACTAGTGAAAAGGAGTTACAAGTATTGTAGTATTTTAGCTCACTTCCCAAAATTCTAATACACCCAAACTCTCAGAACACTAATCACTCAAGAGTTTATTAAACTCTTAATACTCTCAACTCTAAATGAAGGAAATGCTTTTCTCTCAATGGAATGAATTTGTTCATTTTCTTCGTTTCTATTTATAACGAAAATTTTGGCACTATTCATCAATTATATATTATTTTTATTATTTTTTTCTTTGCCCTTTTCAGCCCGGCACCCATTTTTTCTTCTTTTTCCATTTTTTTCTTTCCTTCCAGTCAAAGACAGAAGTAATGTTTTCATCTTCAAAATGGTCGGACCCACCTTCTAGAAGGGTGGTGCCCACATGCTATTTTTGTCATTCTTTGTAGTGCTCTTCAAATGACAGGACATTTATTGGCATCCTACTTTGTTGATGACAGGCTCCGAAACAGTTGGTGCAATAAGCACTACAAGAAAAAGAGGTTTGTGTGTCCGCTACTCTGCCGTCACATACACAGCGTTGCAAAAGCTTTATAATCACAGATCTGGAGTTACAGGGTCTTTTGTAACAGCTATTTAGCCATCTTAAAAGGCAGAATCGGTAAAAAGGAAAAAAATGATGGCAAATACCAACAAAACAACAATATATTAAGATATCCAGTGTCCTCCTTTCTATTGAGTAGAAATCTAGTCATGCCAAATACCAACAAAATAACAATATATTAAGAGGAAATAAATTCTATTATGCATTCATTGCAGACATTAGATGGCAAATGACAGTTGCCATTTTTTCACCACAAAAAAAAATAAAATTGTAAATCTTAGTTTGTTAAGCGTTAATTTCTCAAAATTACGGATCAATAATAATACTTTACATTTCAATACTAGCAAGGGACAGTCAATCCTATAATAAAGCTAACAATTGAATTAAAAGCTTATAACCCAAATAAACAAGAACAAAATAAAGTTATAAACTTTATTCCAAATTTAAAAATAGTGAATTAACCATGATAGTTAATCAAATTGGCCACTTAGCATGATCATAAAGAACTCATCAAGTTCCCAACAAATCATACGCAAGGCCAATGGAGTTACACGATGCATCTTGAGTTTAAACAAGCAGTAAAAACCAATGACATGAAATTTGGCATAGATAAAAAAAGGATAAATTACCTGCAAATTGAAAGCAAACCATAACAAAACAATTAGGATGGGAAAGTCTCCTAGAAAGTACCTTTGACTGTAAAAGTAATTAAATTTAAATGAAAACAATTGCCATTAGCATTGATTCTAATGTTATTGTTGAGAATATATTGTTTGAATAAAACCAATCTCTTTATTCAAATTTGAAATTGCCATTGGCCTATGATCTATTAAGGAAAGGGCAGCACATACATATTCTTGAAAGTTTGATGGCATTCCTTGAAGATAATTAATCTTATGAACACATTTCTTCAGTTACATTAAAGTTTAATCAATGCAAAGCTTTATGTCATATGGGACCGGAATTTATGGATAGTGGGAAATGATTGGGACCGGAATTTCTGGATAGTGGGAAATGATTGAAGCTAGGTTGTTAGCCAACAACACCAGTCACCAGCACTTGTGTCTTTCTCATTTGTTTCTCCTTTTCTTAATTAGTTTCAATTCTTTTTCGGATGCCTAAAAGTTCGACTTTTGGATAAGAATTGAAGGAGTAAATTAAAATGAAATACCTGCCATTCTTCAGATCCTTGCATGCTTTGGGGGTTCAATTTCTTGATAGCAACCACCTTTGTACACTTTCCCAAAGCCACTTCACCCAACAGAGTACCAGACTTGAAGTTCTTGGTTGCAGAATTCAAATCCAAGAAACTGAACACTGAGAGATTTGGTATCTCCATAATCTGCCCATTTGAAAATCACTTAGTTAATCTGGTGGCTTCTTCACCCCGATAAACATTAATAACATGATAACAGATGCGAGAAGCAGGGTCATTGACTTTTAATTGAGGATAACAAATGTGACAGGAAATATTACCTTTAGTCTTTAAAGCCTTCGCCGTCGAAGAGCTAAAACTTTTTAGCCTTTCACCTCGGGCTGAACCAATAGTTTGTAGCAAGAAACATTGGTTTATTACGATTGCAAAAACTAAGACAGTAACTTAACTAATAACCCATTTCAAACAATTAATTCAGCAAATGCATCTCTAAGAGGTTTAACCTAAATGTATAATATAATTCAATATATTATTACCAAGAAGCAGCAGAAAGGCTTCCTTGAAATAGAACTCCACCAGAAACCGCAAAGCAAGGATAGTGTTTGGATTGTATTCATTTTCATACCTCATATTTGAATAATAGAACTAATATCAGCATCGTTGTTTCTATCAGGCATTTCATCAAACAACTTGAAGACTCTTGTTAAACAGATTTCAGCTGACACCAGCAGTTAAGTGTCAATTTACAGTGTCTAAGTGTTGTGTGCGGAATGCGGAATCAAGCACACCAAATAATTATAGAAAAATAAAGGACACAAGAATTACGTGGTTCGACAATTATGCCTACGTCCAGGGAGCAAGAGAAAAATAATTGTATTACTAACAATTATTGGAGTATAATATTTGAGTAATGAAAACCTCACTTCCCAAAACCCAAATACACCCAGTACTCTCATACACACTCTCCAATTGCTCACACTCTCAGATTGCTAGAATTTCTTCACTTGCAATTCCTCTTAAGCTCTCAAATTAATGGGATGCTCTTTGCTCTTTGAATGAAGCTCTATTTATAGTTGAGCTTCACTGCAAAAAGTCTTAAAGTAGTTGGCAAAAGTCTTGGTAAATTTGGTGCCGACTTTGAAAAACAAAAGAAATGCATGCATGTGGCTCACCTTTTCCTTTTTTTTCAACCACTTTGAATAAACTCACCAAAAAATCTTTGACTTTTCAACAATTCTTCACCTCGGCGAAGATTTGTCCAAATCTGAACCGACTACCAATAAACCATCATCCTCAAAGTGATCATTCAATAAGGATGCAAAATGGTTGTGTCGCTTCGACTGCCTACATGCCCAAAATTTGGGATCAAGCCAATCGTAGTTCAAAATTCCTGAAGGACATAACTTAACACAATCAAAATATTTGAATTAGTTTCAAGCAGTATTAAAACTTAACTCCATAAACTACCTTCGTCAACATATCTAATAGATTATCTTTGGTATCGATCTTTCTCAACAACACAACACCTCCCTCGATGATCTCCCTCACATAATGATATTTCACATCTATGTGCTTCGTCCGAGCATGATATGTTTGATTCTTCGTGAGGAATATCGCACTTTGGTTATCACAAAAGACCGCAATGTTCTCTTGGATTACTCCCAAATCACCTAACAAGCCTTTCAACCAGATAGTTTTCTTTACATCTTCAGTTGCTACCATGTACTCTGCTTCCGTAGTGGACAGAACAATTGTCGATTGTAGAATCGACCTCCAGCTAATCGGACCTCCACCCAATGTGAATACATAGTCCGTTGTTGATCTTCGCTTATCTAGGTCTCCGGCGAAATCAGAATTATAATACCCAACACATTGTTGACCACAATCCTTCTTGAACAATAACCCAACATCAATTGTCTCATACAGATATCGGAGAATCCACTTCACCGCAAGCCAGTGATTTTTACCCGGATTGTGCATGTATTTACTAACCATGCTCACTGCTTGAGATATATCGGGCCTTGTGCATACCATAGCATACATAAGACTACCCACAGCACTAGCATATAGAACACGAGCTATGTAATCACGCTCTTCTTGAGATGTAGGACATGAAGAAGAGTTTAATTTGAAATGAGGAGCTAGAGGTGTACATACCGGTTTAGTTTTGTCATCCATACCGAATCCTTTTAGCAGTTTCTTCAAATAAGACTTTTGAGTCAACCATACACTCCCGTTGTTCCTATCTCTACAAATCTTCATTCCAAGTATTCTATGTCCATCACCCAAGTCTTTCATCTCGAACTCAAAAGCCAGCTGCTTCTTCAGTCTCTTGATCTCATCTCTATTCTTCGAAGTTATAAGCATATCATCGACATAGAGTAACAAATAAATGAAAGCTCCATCTAGTAGTCTTCTAAAGTAAACACAATGATCGTGTTCACTTCTAGTGAATTTCTGCCCTTGTATAAATTGATCAAATCTTTTGTACCATTGCCTTGGCGATTGCTTCAATCCGTACAAAGATTTAATCATACACATGATTCTCCTTTCCAGCAACTTTGAAACCACACATATGAGTCATATAGATTTCCTCTTCCAAATCTCCATGTAAGAACGTCGTCTTAACATTCAATTGAGCCAATTCTAACTCATATTCTGCAACTAAGGCAAGTAAGATACAAATGGAAGTATATTTTACAACTGGAGAGAAAACTTCATTGTAGTCAATACATTCCTTCTTAGCAAAACTTTTTGCAACGAGCCTTGTCTTGTATCAAGGAGTTGATTGATTTGGAGATACTTGCTTCTTGGTGTAGACCCATTTATTGCCAATAACCCTTTTCCCCTTAGGTAACTCCACAAGCTCCCAAGTCTGGTTTTATGGAGAGATTTCATCTCTTCTTCCATGGCTAACTTTCACTGATCACTTTCACTGTTATATAATGCTTTACTGAAAGTGTTGGGGATGTCATCATCAATAACTGGAAGTGCATAGGCTACCACAATGTCTTTGCTATAAAATCATCATTATCTACATCATCAATTGTTTCTTCATTTTGTGGGACATCAGAAGAAACAACCTCTTTTTCAACTATAGGTGTCATCTCCATAGTTGAATGCTTCTCTAATGTAGAACTAACTGGTACATATGGAGTTGCATCAAAGTCCACCCGTTGCAATACCTCTTTGGTCTTGTTCTCCGCCTGCTGAAAACTTGAAGCTTCATCAAACGTGACATCTATGCTACACAAAAACTTTTTATCTTTGAGATCCCAAAGCTTAAAGCCCTTTACTCCACCTTTGAATCCCACAAAGATAGCTTTTCTAGCACGAGGATCCAATTTACCATCTTTGACATGATAACAAGTTGGACACCCAAATATATGAAGGGAATCATAGTCTTGTGCATGCTTTCCAAACCACATTTCCATAGGAGTTTTACCTCCAATTGCAGCAGAAGGCAACTAGTTTATCAAGTGACTTGTGTAACTCGCAGCCTCAGCCCAAAACTTTTTATCCAAACCAGCATTAGATAACATACACCATACTTTCTTCAACAAAGTACGATTCATACGCTCAGCCACACCATTCTATTGCGGAGCATGTCTCACAGTGAAATGTCTTTTAATACCCTCGTTCTAACATACTTGCAAAAATGGATCAGAAGTATATTCACCCTCATTATCAAATCGTAATACTTTGATCTTTCTGCCAGTTTGAGTCCACCAATTTCTTCCATTTAACGAAAATCTCTAGAACCTCATCCTTTACTTGCATGGTGTACACCAATACACGTCTAGAGAAATCATCAACAAATGTAATAAAATAATGGCTTCCACTAATTGATGCAGTCTTGGTTGGTCCCCATACATCATTGTGAACATATTCAAGGATCTCACGAGTATCGTGATTAGCCGTACCAAACTTGACCCTTGTTTTCTTGCCTACTACACAATACTCACATAAATTTAATTTACAGGTTTTAGTGCCTTTTAAGAGTCTGTGCTTCATCAGAGTTTGCAAAGAATTCTCTCCAGTATGTCCCAATCGTACATGCCATAGCTTGGTGGTGTCACTCTGCGCCTCAGCAACATTTGCTTCATCAGTTGTACCTCCCTTCAAATAGTATAAATTGTGACGTTGAACCCTTTGCAGAATCACAATAGCCCCATGTGTAAACTTCATTGTGTCATCTTCAATGGTAACCTTGTAGCCTTTAGCTTCTAGAGCACCTACATAAATTAGATTTTTCTTTGAAACTAGAACAAATCTAACCTCTTTGAGTTCTCTGATCATTCTATCAAACATTTTGAGCCGAATTGTTCCTATCCCCATTGTACGACAAGGTTGATCATTCCCCATCATAACTACACCGGATTCCAGATTACGAAAATCCGTAAACCAATCTTTAATAGGACACAAATGATAGGTTTCCCTAGTATCAAGTATCCACTCACTCGAACTAGCCACGTATGCTGCTGGAGTAATACTTAGTGAATAATCATAGTCCTCATCTTTCTGTGCTATGTTTGCTGCTGCTGGTTTCTTCTCATCTCTCTTTTGAGCCTTTGAACAATCTTTCCTCCAATAACCCTTTTCATGACAAAAGACACACTCGTCTCGAGCTATATTTCTGCTTCTCGATTTGGATCGAAAATTCTTTCCAGCACACCTCTTCTTTTTCTCTATTGCCCAATCTCTGCTCAACAAAGCTTCAGACGATGCTCGTTCAGAATTTTTATCATTATTCTGAATCTCCAAGTTAGTCAATGTTGTGCAAACATCTTTGAACATGATCACGCTTTTCCCATATATCAAGGTAGTCACAAAATGGCTATATTCCTCTGGTAGTGAGTGTAACAGAATCATAGCCTTGACTTCATCCTTAATATCTTCATCAAGATTCTTCAAATCAGCAAGTAACTTTTCAAATCTTCAAACATGATCGTGCATTGACACCCCAGGCTTCATTCGAAAGCCATGTACTTGGCTCATTGCATGAAGGCAATTTTCAGCAAGTACTTTTCCTCCAATGTACGCCATAAAGTCATCGCACACTTCTCATCTTTCACCAAGCATTTCACCTCATTGGTCAAACAATATCTGATCTGATCACAGGCTTTCTCGTTCATACGATCCCAAATTTTTTCATCATACAAGTGTCTTTTATTTTTCAGAACAACATCGAGATCGATTTGAATAAGATCATCCATAACTTCGCGCCTCCACATGCCGAAGTTGATTTTCCCATAAAAAACATTTCAACATCGATCTTCTAGCCTCCTACAACAGGTGCTGAGTAGCGATTTGACAAATCTCGTCTCCCACTTGAAGTGTCTCCTGAAATAGTCTCGGTACATCTCTCCTCAATTCTGAAAGTTTCACCTTCTACCATTTTCTCAACGAACTATTTCCACTTGAAAAACAACCTCTATAATGTTAATTTCACGTGAATAAATGCACCAGAAAAGTTCACAGGAAACTGGATGGGAACTCGGTCCCAATTAAAAATCATAATTCTTAGACTCTTATCGCCTTGTTGACAGAACTTTCCTACACATGCAAAAATACACACTACTTACAATAGACTGTCTCCCAAGTATAAATGGCCATCTCCACCGCAATCGTGAATAGTACCGTACATGAACAATACCGTATACGGGAATAGTACCGTATACATGAACAGTATCGTATACGTGAACAATATTGTATCCCCCAAGTACGAACCGTCGGCTCTGATACCACTTGTTGTGCTCGGCATGTGGAATCAAGCGCATCAAATAATTATAGAAAAATAAAGGACACAAGAATTATGTGGTTCGCCAATTATGCCTACGTCCATGGGAGTAAGAGAAAAATAATTATATTACTAACAATTATTGGAGTACAATATTTGAGTAATGAAAACCTCACTTCCCAAAACCCAATTACACCTAGTACTCTCACACACACTCTCCAATAGCTCACACTCTCAGAACTCTAAAATTGCTTCACTTACAATTCCTCTTCAGCTCTCAAATAAATGGGATGCTCTCAAGTTTTTAGGATGCTCTTTGCTCTGGGAAGCTCGATTTATAGCTAAGCTTCACTGCAAAAAGTCTTAAAGTAGTTGGCAAAAGTCTTAGCAAATTTAGTGCCGACTTTGAAAAACAAAAGAAATGCATGCATGTGGCTCACCTTTTCCTTTTTTTCAACCACTTTGAATAAACTCACCAAAAAATCTGACTTTTCAACACCAAGCACAAATTTAACACATCAGTAAACCATTAAAATATAAATAAATAAAAATAAAACCAGAATTGAAAAATGAGATGACATAAATACTTGAGATCCAATCTCAATTCCACAAACTCAAGCAAATGTAGAATGAAACTACTGTTATAGGGCATAAGTATCAGCAAATCAGATCGAAGAAGCTAGCGAAATTATAAGATACGAATCAAATACAGAACAGTAGAAGCATCGTTTACGTACTGTTATGGCTGCGTGTTGATGATCAGCTCAAACGTCGGATTTGGGCTTTCATTTATTTTTTAGAATTAGATGAAATGACTTCATTTCTTTCGTCTCAATATATTACATATTTATATTTATATATGTTTTAAGGATCTCATTTTAATATTTAAGTAAAATCGCCTTCGAGACGCCAAGTTTTTGATTAGTGCATTCTGTGACTTCCCGTCACAAAATAAATAAATTAAATTCAAAATATTTTCGCGCACACAAACAGCGTCACTTGATCTTATGCAGACTAGAAAGCTCTGCTTGCTCTGAGGCTCTCCTATTAAATGAAGGTACTTTAAAAGCTGCACAGTCTGAATCATAGAGCTCCTTAGAAACTGCATAGAAGGTAGAGTGTGAAAGTCACAAGTCCATATTCACTGGTTAGGCAGAGTAGCTTGGCCAGATGCTCTGCTTGCTGTGAAGGCTCTCCTACCAAATACCAAATTTTAAAAATTACAAACAATAAACAAATCAGAACAGAGGTGTTCTACATTATTTTTATTTCTATTTTGGTGCCATTTCTAGAGACTTCCTCTAGCAGCGAATTTTAAACAAGTCAAGGTTGAGCATTTGTTAATGCTTCTAGATCTCGATCTGCTTTAAGAACTGATGTGGCATAGATAATTTATTTATTTTTGGTAAAGAAATACTTCAATCAAGTGTCAATTGCATGAAAGGTCTGAATCTTAAGAGAGCTCCTTAGAAATTTCACGACACTGTCAAGTCCACACTGACTAGTGATTAGTAGAACAAGTTAGGCAGAATAGCTCTGCTAGATGCTCTAGCTCAGCAAAGTCCGGGTTCTAAATATGCTGCGCAAGTTACAAATGAAGTCTCAAATATCTCCGGATGAGTTAGTACAGCTGTTAAGGTTTAAGAGAAAAAGATTGATGAAATTCTAAACTTAAACCAAAGAACAAGAACGAACAACAACCAATCAAGAACTAGAGACTTAAAGAACAGCACGATACAACCAATTTGAAGGAACAATCAGTACACGTTTATTGATAGAATCCCACAGAAATTGACCAAGAATAAAGAGTAGAAAAGCTTTACAAAGAAACAAATTTTTCACAAAATGGCTGAGTGATTATAAAGAACAATGCGAAGAAGCAGACCCCAAATCTTAGCACAGATTTTTGTAATTAACTCTTAACAGATTCTTATTTTGTCGGTTATGCACCTCAGTTTGGATCATGTAACAAAGGCCCCAAACTATATGCTTTTATGACATAGTTCAGCTGACTTTCAATCTTTTGCACATAAGTCCAATAATATTTTGCAACAGTATCTGGGTGAGTTGATGGTCCAGAGCACTGAGGGGACGAGATCTTTGGCTTTGCAACTTTGCTGCAAATTTTAGGATAAGTTTCTATAACACAATATGACTGGCGAGGTGAGTTTAATTTCTTTTTATTATTTCTTCTTGCGCTGGCAAATTTTCAAGTAGCTTATTAAAAAGTTTGATTCTCTAATGGTTTTGCTTACACTCTTTTCATTTATATAATTGGAGAAATGTGAAAGGCGAAAACTAATACGTAAATGAGAATGTGATAATATCCTCTCTAGAACTGAAGCCTTGTAGAAAGTTTCTTGATTTCAAGATATATAGTAGCTGTTTTAAATTTGTGATACAGGGGAATTTTCTAAGTATGATGTAACAGCTCCATTTCATGCAACTGCAATCAAAGAGCTACCGTCATCCAATGAGATCTTATTAGTTAAATTTGAGCTTATTTACTGTTCAAGGATTTAGAGGCTTTCGAGAAGCATATGTGAGTTGAAATGTGTTTGAGATATTACTCTTTCTGGTTGTTTAAATCTAACGAGGTTTCCAAAGATTTCATCTAGTAACATAAAAAGGTTTTATTTCAATGGAACTGCAATCGAAGAACTGTCCTCATCCTTAGTGTCTATCCAATTTAAATTTGAAGACGTTTCCAATGATCTCTTCTAGTAATATAAAAGTTTATATTTACATAGATCTGCAATTGAAGAACTGCCTTCATCCATAGTGTGTCTTTCTGGACTTGTTCCTTTGTCTTATGAACAGTTAAGGCTTGACCATCTCTCGAGAAGCATATTTAAGATTAAATATCTTGAAGATCTTGATCTCTCTAGTGGCATTGTTGGAGTGTGAGCTCTGAAACTGATTTCCAGAAATTCATACGTCATGTCAGTTCGTGATCAGAAAATAATACGACTAGTCGGTTGAAGTCATTCAAAGTCGTATGACAAAGTTATTTGTTCATCCATCTGTAAGTTAGTGAAGCACGTGGCCATCACATGCTTACACTTAACCATACGACTTCGCTAAGTGCCGTTTTGGAGCCTGCATTTAACGTGAAGCAAACACGTGACTCAGAGGTTGTTATGTTCTGTTACAAGAGCGGGAAAAATCTGGGTTTATGGTGACAGAAGGAAGCTGACTGACAGGGGAACTTTCTGAGGTCTCTTAAGTGTGTATATATAGCTTTAGGAGAAACGAGATCAGAGTGTGTGATGCTTGTAACTTCATCTATAAACTTGTAGCTTATTTCTGGTGATAGAATAAAGACTCTTGCTCTGTTCTTCAGTGGATGTAAGCCATCTCCAGGCTGAACCACTTAAGTCTGTTTCTCTTTTGGTTGCTGGTTTTAGATTCATCTTTGTTTCTTTTGCGATTGCGTAAGTATTTCTTAGTCAAACATCAGAGTGTTTAGATAAATCTTGGGGAGTCTTGGTTGTTTAGATACCAGAGATGTCATCTTGTAAATGAATTTTTTATATTTAGATGGAACAGCAATAAAAAAATTGTATGCCTTGATCCATTGCATGTCCCTCCAGACAGTTACTTTAAGTCTTTCAAATTATAAAAGGCTTAAGAGTCTCCCAAGCAGCCTATACAAGTTGCAATGTCTTCAAGATCTTTATCTCAATGGTTGTTCAAATCTTCAGAGATTTCCAGATAAACATGGATTTAGTCATTTAGAAGGTTCTGAAGGAAAATGCAGTGACAGAAGTACCTTGTTAATTAAATTTCAAGAGATGCAGAGGTCGTGAGCAAATGGCTTCATCATTGCCAATTTCATGGACTTACCTAAAAGTCTTGATCGATTACCATCTCTATGGCATTTGTCTCTAGATGAAAACCATTACAAATGAATATCAGAAAGCATTGATGAATTGGTTTATGTGCCCTACGCCAAAGTCCTTGCTCACTGCGGGGGTTAATTGTGCTCATTAAGATATTCCTGTTACTAAAATCTCTATTTATTCAAATCTTCTTTGCCTCTGGCTATTTTTTTCTAAATTTTTTTAGGATTCAGGAACATATATGAATCATTTAACAAGTGTTGACCACATGTAACATTGTTTAACGAGTGTTAACGTTGACTGTGATTTGAGAGATGAATTTACAAGCAGAGCAGGGCATTGATCACGACAATGTTCCTTCACTTGCACCCAAGAAATGCTTGAAATGCAATGCTATTTAGCTGCTTTTTGATACAATACGTAAGATTAATTCATATTTTATCTGATAGAACTGCTTACCATTTCCTTTCCGATATTCTCTAACTCCGGAGGATATTCTCTATATATTCTCTAACATATGGATAGATATCTAACTTCATTTCACTCAAATACGTACTCTGCATCACAGAGTGCCGGAGAAGATAATTGTTACAAAATTACATAAATGTTCTCTAATCAAATATGGCACGCGCGAGTTAGTAAAAGCATGTGGTACGCACGTGAGTCAACAAGATCGGTTCCAATTTCCAAACAATGTCCTCTGGCTGTCGGTTCTTCGGATTAGCTTCCTGTATGGGTTGTCGTCCATTTCCAAATAATATACGTCAGCTAATTCCAAAACCACAGACGACATTGTCTGTCGCTCTGTTTTGAGATCACTGATTCAAATTTTCGGTGTTAAAAAATTTTGGAAATGATACGTCTTTCCATGGAAAATATGTGTTGCGTCGTGTTCTCATTCATTATTTCACTATTCTTTAGTGAATTACTATTTTGGTATTTATATGTAGGGAGATTGTCACTTTCTCCCCTACAGTAATTAACATATATCATTTTTCCCCTTACTGTTTTTATAATGGCTAAAAACCCCCTCTGATAGCATAAGTTTATAATATTACCCTTATTTTCAACTAATCTTTTATTTATATTTATTATAAATTAAATAAATCTCATGAATAGAAACTAAATAAAAAATTAATCATTAAAAATAAGAAAATATATTTTGATATGAGCAAAAAAATTAATAATAAAATTTTTTCTTGTACTTATTTATTTTGTGAAAATTTTCTTATAATAAAAATATAAGAAAATTATTATAAAATGATAAAAAAATTATTATAAGAAAACTTGAATGACAAATAAAAATTTATTATAAGATAAATAATAAAATATTTTGCCTATACTTTTTACATTTAATTTTAAAATATTACAAAATATTTATTATAAGAAAATATTCACAAAATAAATAATTACAAGAAAAAAATTTGTTATTAATTTTTTACTCACATCAAAACGTATATTTCTTGTTTTTAATACTTAATTTTTTTATTTAGTTTCTATTCATGTAATTTATTTAATTTATAATAAATTTAAATAAAAGAATAGTTGAAAATAAGGGTAATATTGTAAACTTATGTTGTCAGGGGGGGTTTTGGCCATTATAAAAACAGTAGAGAAGTAAATGGTATATGTTGATTACTGTAAGGGGGAAAGTGGCAATCCCCCTTTATATGTATATATTCCGTTGTCACATTCAATTATTTTCATCTGATCAGTCTCTTGTCCATTAATTAGGGGTTTCATTATTTTTCATCAATTGAATCTTTAAAATGCAATTGCTCAGATGAACATTAGTTAAGTTAATTCGCCCACTTCTGATTTTCGTTAAATTAATGTAGTTTGAGTGTTACATGAGAGATGAATTTACAAATCTTTATGTCTGTGTAAAGAAAATTTTCAGTCAAAATCTCTGAACAATTTTTCTAGAAGAATACGCCAACGACTTCCATGAAAATTTTGTTTTTTATTTCCTCTTCAAACGTAAAGTTTGCGTCACATACATTAGTCGGTCTTCAACTAACCTTTTTTTTTTTTAAATAAAAAAAAATGAATGGTTCTCAATTAGCTTAGTAAAGTAGACAATGAGATGAAACTACCACGAAATTAACTTCAACTACCCTTTTTTTCGTTCAATTAATTAATTATCATCATATCCCACCATCATTATCCTCTGAAATGGAAGGTTCAAAGAAAGTATTTGTTAGAGTTTTTTTTTTTTAGTTTAATCGTTCGAAATGATTAAAAGGTAGACGACTATTAGCGAAAGTTGAGGCATATATTGATGAGCTTCCAACGTTTGTTTGTATTTTTATATAACCAACGTATTTTGGTCAACTTTGCTAGCATCTAATAGAAAATCTATGTAAAATTTATATAAAAAAAATTGAAAATTACTTATATAATTTTGATCTTACAAATTTATAAAAGCTAAATAAATAGGTTAGCACGTATAGGTATTAAGACAACTTTTGATTTTACAGCATGTACTTAAATAAAGAAAGTCTTTGTGGTGTTCTGGTAGCATTGCACCTTATCCATTCATTACTTATTACATAATTAATAAAATTAAAATTTTTACAAACATTGGAGTTTCCTACAATTAATTAAAAAAAAAAAAGGCAAATATTTCGGGCTCTGTAGCAGTTCCCCATAATTAATGTCTACTTCGAGTTTAACTCAACGACCACTCGAACCAGCTTCATAAGAAATTAATAATTGGATGGACTTGAAAAAGGAATTTTCAAAAAAGTAGTCAAAGGATTTATACTTTTCATCTATTTTTTTTTTCAATTTATTTTCGCTGTCATCAATTATTTGTTTCTTCAATTGAAACTGAGATGAAACTGCAAAGAAACTTCCTGGAATTAAGGTTCGAAGCAAGCATATCTATATACACTCTGCACTGACATTCATCTATTTTCACATCCACCAATTTTTCGGATCAATTGAACTACTTCTGTTATGGCTTCTTCTTCTTCTTCTTCTTCTTTATCTCCTCGAAACATTAACAAGTATGATGTTTTTCTTAGTTTCAGAGGAGAGGACACCCGTGACAACTTTACCAGCCATCTTTATTCTGCTTTGTCGCAAAAAAGTATTCAAACTTTCATTGATGACCAACTTAATAGAGGAGATGAAATTTCACAGTCTCTTGTGTATGCAATTGAAACTTCAGCCATTTCACTCATCATTTTCTCTGAAGGGTATGCCTCTTCCAGATGGTGTCTCGATGAACTTGTGAAAATCCTCCAATGCAAAAGAGAGTATGCACAGATTCTGATTCCAGTTTTTTATCGCGTTGATCCATCGGACGTGAGAAACCAAACAGGTCCTTTTGGGGATTCATTTTCAAAGCTTGAAGAAATATTTAAGGAGAATTCCGAGAAGCTGAAGAGTTGGAGGAATGCTTTGAAGGAGGCGGCCAGTTTTTCTGGCTTTGATTCTCAGAACTTTAGGTAATTAAAGTTCTTTCCTCATACCATAATGATGATGCCACATAATGTTATTTTCTGCTCAATTAATTACCAGCACTCCTGGTAGTTATAGTGATATTTTTTGTCAAATATGCTGAATTATATACTTCAATTTTATTAGGTATCCTAATGCTTTTCGCAAGTGATTTGTGGTATTGATCTTTGATAGTGACAATTGGTGTGTTGAATTCTGTACGTGAACAACTTGTAGATTTTTCGAAATTTAAATTCTTTTAAAATAATTTTGAAGGATTAATAAAAACGGTATTTATGTGTTTTCATTGGGTGTCCTGTCATATTTTAAGTAGTTTCAATATGTCACTCATATTCTTGAAATTTAAGAGTTATTGATTCATACTTGGTGCAAATCCATCCTATTTGATTTTACTGCTATTTAACATATTTGTTAGGCTTGAATCGGAACTTATAAAGAAAGCTGTTCATCACATTTTGAAGAGACTGGCTGAAATGTCTCCATGTAACTACAAAAACCAGTTGGTTGGAGTAGAATCAAGAGTTAAGGAAATTGAATCTCTATTAGGTGCGGAGTCAAAATATATTTACACTTTAGGGATTTGGGGCTTCGGTGGTATAGGGAAGACAACAATTGCTCGAGCTATTTTCGATAAAATCTCTAGTAACTTTGAAGGTTCTTGCTTCCTTCAAAATGTTAGAGAAGAATCACAAAGATCGGGAGGATTAGCTTATTTGCGACAAGAACTTTTTTCAAAATTATTAAAGGAAGAAAATGTGATTCTTGATATTGACCTAAACTTTAGAAGGCTCAGCAGCAGGAAGGTTTTGATTGTTTTTGATGATGTGACTTGCTTCAACCAAGTAGAATCCTTAATTGGAAGTCTCGATTGGTTCATGCCTGAGAGTCAAATCATTATAACCACAAGAGATAAACAAATTCTTAGGAATTGGGGGGTGAAAAAAATATATGAGATGAAGGCATTAATGCTTAATCATGCCCTTGAGCTTTTTAGTCGACATGCATTCAGACAAAGCTATCCGGATGTGGGTTATGAGGAACTATCAAGGAAGGTAATGGAATATGCTCAAGGTGTTCCTTTAGCTCTTAAAGTTTTGGGCTGCTTTCTATTTGAAAGGGAAAAAGAAGTATGGGAAGATGCAATAAACAAATTGAGAAGGATTCTCCATCCTAGTATCCAAGAGGTACTAAAATTAAGTTATGATGGTCTGGATGATAAAGAGAAACATTTTCCTAGATGTTGCTTGTTTCTTAAATGGTGAGGATATATATTCGGTTATGAAGTTCCTTGATACAAGTGGCTTCTACCCAGAAATTGGTATTAGTGTTCTTATTGATAAGTCTCTCATTGCTGTTTCGTGCAACAAGATAACAATGCATGATTTGCTACAAGGATTGGGTAGGGAAATTGTTCAGCAAGAATCAATTAATCGTGGAAACCGTAGTCGATTATGGCATCACGAGGATATCTATGAAGTTCTTACACATAATATGGTAAGTATTTTGTTGGGATTATTATTTCTGAATTATCTTGCATTTACTAAGTTGATATTGTACATATATTTATATACGCTGAAACTAAAGAATCATAGAATATATAGAAAAGTGACAATGATTTAAAAAAAAAAAGTTTTTAGATCATGTAATGTAGCATTAATAAATAATAAATACCATGCCAACATTTATATTATTTTTTGTACGAATATAAAATTTATATGTCACTTTTGTATAGCAAACATACATAGTTTATATGTTTGGTGTTACTTGTATGATTAACCTTTTTTTGTAGGTTTGCAATAACGAGTTTGGCCGCCTAACAATAATTACCAACTTGCGTTACATAATTGTATCCGAATTAAGTATTTAAACTAAGCAAACTTAGTACTATTGTTACGTAATTTTGATTTTAACTTTATGGTCTATCATTGGTTATAAGGGGACTGAAAAAATTGAGGGCATCTGCTTGGATATGTCTAAAGTGAAGGAGATCCATATAAATTCCAATACTTTCACAAAGATGTGTAGATTGAGATTTTTGAAATTTTATAGCTCAATTGAAGGAGAGAACAAATGTAAGGTGTCTGATTTCCAAGGCCCTGGATTTGCTGAAGTGAGGTATCTTCACTGGCATAGATATCCATTGAAATCATTACCATCGAATATTCAGCCAGAGAAGCTTGTTTTACTTGAAATGCCTCATAGCAATATTCAACAACTGTGGGATGGTGTCCAGGCATGTATATGTTTATATATATATTCATGTTTCAGTGATAATGTTATAACTATGATCATACATGCTAATATTTTTCTCTGCCTCTTTTTTCGAGAGCAGCATCATGGTAAGCTAAAGCAGATAATCAGTGTTGTCTGTAATATTTTTAACAACACTCCAAAGCCCTTGCTGATTCCACATCTGGACATGCTAGTTATCTTGAATCTAAGCGGTTGCTCAAAGCTGAAGAGGCTTCCAGATATCTCATCAGCTGGTAATATGCAAAAGATATTTTTAAATGGAACTGCAATAGAAGAATTGCCTTCATCGATCGAGTGTCTACGTGGGCTTTTGGGCTTATACCTTGAAGACTGTAAAAGTCTCAAGAGTCTCCCAAACAGCCTATGTAACTTGAAATCTCTTGCATATCTTAACCTCAATGGTTGCTCAAATCTTCAGAGATTGCCTGAAAGTCTTGGTCAGTTATCCTCACTAGTTGAATTGTATCTGGAGAAAAACAATTTGGAGAGAATACCAGAAAGCATTGTACACCTTTCCAAGTTGAAATTTCTCTTCTTAAGGTATTCTCAGAGGTTTCAATCCTTACCAAAGCTTCCATGCAGTCTATTTAAGTTGGATGCCCGTCGTTGCATGGCACTGGAATCATTGTCAGGTTTATTCTCAAGTTACGAATCTTACCGGCAAAATTTTGACCTGAGCAATAATTTTAAATTGAACCAGAATCAGCTCAGAGGAATTGTCGAAGATGCTATACTAGAAATTCAGATTATGGCGACTACTCGCTGGAAAGAAGAAGAGCAAAATGTCTGTGCGTGTGGTTATTTATTTTTTTAAAAAAAAATCTGCACAAGGCTTTTTTTTTTGTTCTTTAATAACTTTAAATAAAAATTAACATTATTTTTTTAATTATTATTTTGGTGATGCAGAGATATTTCCCATCATGTGATGGTCTCGTCATTTTACCTGGGAATGAAATTCCAACGTGGTTTCGGTTTCAAAGTATGGGATCTTCTATTACCTTGCCACCAGGTTGCTTGAGTAATAAAAAATTACTCAGCTTTGCTTTTAGCGCTATTGTAGCATTCCCACACCATCATTTCTCGGAAAGGAAGTTTCGATTGTTCGGTGAATTCAAAGTCAAATCCTACATAAAAAAGAAAAAAGAAAAAAATCAATATTTCGATCCGCATGTCATAAAGATTTCTTTGGGAGTTGTTAACTTTGTAGATTCAGATCACTTAATTTTGGGTTACTATTTCACTATACCTCTTACCATCACACATCCTCATGATTGGGAATACAATATCGTTCCTGAGGCAGTCCGGTTCGGTGTTGAGAAAGCTACGGGTTCCGAATCGTTGGAGATAGAGTGCAAGTGTTGCGGGATGAGAAAATGGGGGATCCATTTTTTTTGAAGAAGAGGAACCAGACCCAAAAGTCTGAAATATTTGTAATTGTAATTTTATTGTTTTTCTTTTGCTTGCCACTATTAAAAATTTTTTTTAGAAAAAAAACCTCAGTGAAATGAGGGAAACAATGATTCAAATATTAAGGATTGTCTCAAACTTATATTATTAATCTAACAACTATTCTCAACCAATGTGGAATAATATTTTCAATACAATTTATATGATTCCTCCCAGGAGGTATCTTAAGTCTTCATTATCGTCAGGATTTCCTGAAGTTGTTCATTCCTGTAATCTCGGCGGTTGCTGGTTACTTGGAAATTGATCTAAAGTCGAAGCCGACAAGCCTTGTTAATTATTTTGGGTAATCGCTATTAATATGCTACTACACAACCTTTTATCATTATCAATAGGAAATGTCAATATGAGTTGCTGGGGACAAAATTCATTTATTCACGTGGCTAGTATAATTTCACATTTAAAGATACAATAGCCACTGATTATTAAGACAAATCAAATGAAAGGGTATAAATGTATAATATACTTAGCAACACCGTGAAATTGTTTGCCATCCTCGTTCCTGTGTAACATAGGTGAAGATGAATAAAAATGAGGCGGTTAAAAGTTAATAAAAGCAAAAGAATAAGCTGGAAGCAGGGGAAACATATGCACGTGTGACAGAGTGAGAGAGAAGCTGCCAACCCGACCCGAAACCCGCGACCTTGACCCGTTGGTAACTTCCAATTCCGGCCACCGTTTCGGCCGAGCTTGGTACCAATCTGAAGCTTAGAGGTCGGCCGTCGTTCACCTACCATCCTCGCCGCTGAAAAACAACCAGAACGCTGGCGATCGAAGTTTGAAAACCCGCGATTTTTCCACTTTGCTCCGCCGGGATTTTGGCCGGTTTTGGGTGACACCACCGGCTGGATTTTGTACCCCACGACTCCCTCTTCCATTTCCGACTATTCATAGCCACCGGGAGTCACTGTTTTGCCGCCGATCAATTGTTTGAATTCACGCCTGTCGAGCTAGATTCCAGCGTCGTTACCGCGCGTTGGAGCTCACCGCCGGTACCATTGAACTCAGCGTGATTAGAAATTTCAGACTTGATCTTCCCGGCCAGCGTTGACCAAGTTCCGGTGAGCGTTGACCGGTAAGGGTATTTCGGTAATTTCACACTATGAGGGCAATTCTGTAATTTCTGAGCTGTGGATATTTTAGTAATTCCCAAAATTGAGGATTGGGTGTAATTACGATTTTGAGGGTAGTTCGGTAATTTACGATTTTAGAGTATTTTAATGATTTACGTACTTAAGGGCATTTTAGTAATTTTATCGATACGGGAGTTGTAAATTATGGACAAATGTTCGTTTCGAGTTTATTGCATAAATTTAGTCCTAATTTTGATTTCCATAAAATAGTTATGTCATTTCCTTAATTTAAGAGGATCTGCGAGCGAGACTCGGTCCGCAGACGTGGACAATAACTGAGCGTGAACACTGTCATTGTGAGTAGAATATATAAAATATATTTTCATAGTTAATTATGATAGTAAAGAATGTTTGCGAAATAAGTATTTAAAATGTTCTAATTTAATGATTTCCTCGAAATGAATTTTATTCACGCATTGATATTTTATTAAATATTTGGTTAATGATTTTGCGTATCGACTCTGAATAAGCATGATAATATTTTAAAGATAAGAAAAGTGGATTCAAATGTGGTATGATTTAAAGTATAGTTAAAAGGTATGTGAATATGAGGATAATGATTGTTTTTTAAATCATTAGACAATACCCTTCTCCTCCAGATATAATGATACAAATGAGATGAGATTAGAGGTCTTTAGGGCCTGTCTGAACACACATAGAGATTTTGGGCCGTGTGTTTGGATGCTTTTGCCTTTTGGGGGCATATGCATGCGGTATGATGATTACAGAGATACAGATATAAGATACAGATATATATTGAAATATAGATGCGATATAAACCTTTAGGGTTCGTCTAATTACACGGAGGCTTTGGCCTGTGTGCTTAGGCGTTTTTGTCCCTTGGGGACTAGATTATGCATGCACAAATATGATGAGATATGAGATGGTATTTTCTTGTCTATCTGTGTAGCCACGGGGCGTGACGGTACCTAGATAGTACGTCATTGCCTGTCCGTTAAAGTCCGGATACGACGAGATTATTTTCCTAGGTACTTGTTTGGTGATGATTTTCAAATTTGTGTATTCTATATGATACTGTGATATGATTTCCATGGTTAGTAATCTGGTTTAAATGTTAAATGATTTATTACTGTTTTCTCGCTTATGGTTTGATGAAATCGTGTTTTGAAATGATATGATTATTTCATTTAAAGTAAGAATTAATTTTTAAAAACTATTATCCACTCACTGATCTTACTGAGTTTTATACTCACCCCATTTTTATTATATTTTTTTCCCCCACTAGGAGGTTGTAGGTACACCAGACCGAACCCAGCGACTGTAAATATATTTTGAGTTTTGGTCACGTGATGGTGTTAGAAGATAGAGATATTTTTGTTATGACATTTTGGGTATCCCATCCTATTAGGATTGTATAATTTTGTTATATTATTCTTTTAGGGTTAAGAATAAACTGATATATTAATATTGTTATAATATTATCTTTTGAGAGTCTGAAGATATAAAATTTAGTATTTTGGTTGAGAATGTTGATCACTGAAGTTTGTTGTATATTGAATTATATTGAGAGTATTATATTTATAAAAAAAATTATTGAATTTTTGATAAAATATTTACTAATTAAATTATTATCAAGTCTGTTTTGATGAGATTAAATTGACTCATTCGGGAAGATTCGGGACGGATCATTTTATCCTGCACATCGCTGAATCTCTCTAATCGATGTGTTATTTTTTCTATTAATTAATAGAGGCAGGGCAACCGAAAAGTTGAACAGGGTTAAGAGGTACTTTTCCTGATGTAAATGAAGTACGACCAGTATTAATGTAGTCTCAGGCTGGGCTAACAAATGCATGTTTAGTGAATGAAGCCCTGCTTAACCACTCCATTGGTACCATGACCACTTCATTAAAATCCTTAGAAGAGAATATTATGTACACAGGATTATAGTCCCTGAAATGTCAGGATTTTGGGGAAATTTACAAAAATAGTCATAATTATTTTATCATTTTCTCAATTAACCATAGTAATTTTTTTCTATCAACATTAGCCAAATCCAAACCTTTCTTCCCAAATTACCCTTCTTTTACAGACCAAAACCAACAAGTTCTGGCGACGGAATGGCTGTCGCAACAAGAATTGATGCGACATACACCTGTCGCACCAAGAGTTGGTGCGACAGGCACCTGTCGCACTTGGCCTTGTGCGACAGGCACCTGTCGCACTTGGCCTTGTGCGACAGGCGCACTTGGTCTTGGTGCCTGTCGCACTTGGCCTTGGTGCGACAGGCACCAAGACCAAGTGCGACAGGCTGTGGCTTGTTATTATTCTTCATAATTATTTACTGAAATAGGGGGAATGACAAACAGAATTTCTAGATAGATTGGCCAGAGTGCTCAGAGGTCTTTCAACAAATAGATATCACATGCTCTGTTATTTCTGCAGGGATCCCACAAAATGGTTTGCTCTTTCCAAGGCAATAAGTCTAGAGAAACATTTTTTTTCTCTTGCAGCCATTTAAAAAGTCGATAATAAATTGTTCTCTTACGTGTGTTTCAATAGCAGAATAATAAGAAATGTTCTCAATAAGATAATTTCAGCTTAGCATGTAAACAGTGCTACGAACCTATGTTTCAACTTCAATTCTTTCAAGCTTCAATAATTAAGAAGAAAGTGAGGAACAAACAATTAACTTTGAAAACGAGAAGCTTACGTGCCCGTTCTTTTGCTCGAAAGCAACGATTTTTGCCTCGAAATCAATGGAACGTGATCCAGCTCATTGAATTCGCCCATGGATTCGCTTGAAGTTACAAGCATCTTAGCCATGTTCTGAGAAATTTCCTAGTGTAGAGCTTTAGCATGTATTCAGTGGAGAACTGGAATTTAAGATTAGCTTAATTGAACAATCAAAGAAGCCCGAGAGAGAGAGAGAGAGGAGAGGAAAATAACTTTTGAAGGCAAACGTGCGACGGGTTGCCTGTCGCCCAAGGCTTGGGCGACAGGCCTTGGGCGACAGGCACCTGTCGCCCAAGCCTTGGGCGACAGGCCTTGGGCGACAGGTGCCTGTCGCGCCAACTCTTCCTGCTACAGCAGCCCGTCCCAGAATTTAAATTCACCAAGAAAGCTGAGAAAATAACTCATACCAGTAATTAATGTCGATTAATGTTAGATTTGGATAAATTATAACTAACTTTTACTATTATTTGTTGCCGTCGTTGATGATTCACGAGTACAAAGCTAAGCTGCTACGTTTTGTTTGTTTCACGATGTGGAGAAAAATTGATTTTGTTCAATGAAAAAGGGTAATTTGAGAAAAATGATTTAGATTTGGCTAATGTTGATAGAAAAAACTTAGAGGGGTTAATTGAGAAAAAGGCCTAAATTTTTTGGCTAATATTGTAAATTTTCCAGGATTTTGGGGCGTGCCCCCATGTCATGTCAAAACATAAATAAATAAAAAGTCTAGAGCAGTCCTTGCTAACAAATAGTCATCGTTCGGTATGACAAATTGTGGGCTAAGTATCGACTTTAAAAATTATTTTTACACTATCTTTATTCTTTTCATATGTATATTTAATTATTATAAAATTTTAACATGTTATTTATATTATTTTATCTCTCAATTTATATCAGTCAATCACTTTAATATTAAAATTGATTATTTTAACCTCAAATGAATTAAAAGACTATTTTACTTTATAAAATTTTAAAAAATAAAAAATATAATTACAAGAATATCCCTAAATTAATAAAATAAATAAATCACAAAATCCAAGATGTTAATGTTTTATAATTATAATTTCATTTAATTTTTGTAATTAAATTAAGTATGGAGAAGTTTACTATATTGTAAACTTCCCTATAATTAAAATTAAGAAATTTTTCTATACAAATTGAAGATTTTGCTGCAAGAATAACCAGTGTTGAAGTGCAACAAAAATACACATACTAGATATGTTCTTGGAATATCAGCTTGCAGAGGACTTGTTCCAAATATAACATATACAATCACCAACGTATGGGTTTTCTATTAAGCATCAGTTGCAGACACAAAATCTCCAAACCCATAATTAGATAGCATTATACATTATCATATTAGGCAAGGATTTGTGACAAATGTCAAATAACCAAAGTTTAGATATAAGCAATAAAAAGAAAATATTATTAGAATAGTTGTAAAGCTTGCCTATTGAAGGAAAATTACAGCAAGAAACAATCACAACATATTCACAAGTTGGAGTTGGATTGCACTTAAGTAGCGTTTACTTTTTGGATTGAAGTGAAAATCTCTGGATTGGGAGTGTGGAGTGGGAGTGAGAATAGGTTGTCTACTTACACTGGAATAGGAGCATGGAATGGAGATCATAATCCAATTTATGTGTTTACTTTATCTTGAATTGCGAGTAAATAGTTTCAAATTACAATTTTATCCTTATTTAAAAATTATACTTTTTAGTTACAAAGTTAATAAAAATATATATTTAATGAATAAAAATTTATTTTATTATATTTGTAAATTTAAAATAATTATTAATATTCTTAATTATGTACATCACAATTTTTTATTAATTTTAATTTTAATTATATAAATTAAAAATTATTGATAAAGGGCAATATAAATGAAACATTTTTACTATTAACATAGTATGAAATTAATATTTTCTTAGAATAAAGTATTTATTAGTATTAAATATTAATATTAAATATATATTAACATTATTTTTAAATAATATAATAATATTATATTTTCAAATAAAGATGGTATATAGTAATATTATTAATTCTCTATTAATATAATATTATTATTTTTAAGTAATTTAAACTTAGAATCAAACCAAATTATTATTTAGTTAAATATAATAATATTATTTAAATAAATAAAATATTATTTAAATATTTATTAAATATAATTATAGTAAATTTAATAAAAGGAGGGTAAGAAAAGGGTAAATATAAAATGAAACATTATGTTATTTAATATAATTATATTAAATTTAAATATTATTATTAAATTTAAATATTATTATATTAAATTTATTATTATATAAAATAATAATATAATATTATTTAGTAAAAAAATTAATATTTTCTTAGAATAAATTATTTATTATTAATATTAAATAGATATAGTACTATTATTTTTAAAATAAATATAATAATATTATATTTTCAAATGAAGATAACATAGAGCAATATTTATTAATTCTCTATTAATATAATAATATTATTCTTAAGCAATTTTAACTTAGAATCAATGCAAATTATTATTTAGTTAAATATAATAATATTATTCAAATAAATATAATATTATTTATCTATGTTATTAAATATAAAATATTAAATTAGATAAGAAAAAGGGTAAAAATGAGAGAGGTGGGAGTGGATTCCCACTCCCACTCCCCACTCCAAAAATGGGTGGGGCTTATGGAGTGAGACTCCTAATCCTTATCACATTGGTGAAATAAACACAGGAGTGGAAGGAATCCATATTCTTCACTCCCATTCCAGAAAGTAAACGCAGAGTGGTGATATTGACCCCCTCATTGTATCTCACCAGCCCCCATTTTTCAGTTAATCCCATTAAGAATTTTAAACTAACCTTTATCTCTCAACATGCCCCATCTTATCCTGAAGGGAAAAATGACAAACACACCCCCAACGTTTAGGTAAAGGGACAAAAATCCCTTAACATTTTAAAAATGACATTTGCACCCCGATTTATTATAATTTTACCATTATGCCCTTCTAGCATATAAAAAAATTTATTAAATATCCAATTTGTCTATATATTGTTAATAAAATTGTAAATAGACAAATTGGATATTATAAAAAAATTAAATATACCCTCATTGGCCAATTCCTCTATTTAAATTTTTATCAATAACCAATTTTCAAAAAAGACATCTATACACCTAAAACAATTGTAAATAAATTATAATTTTAAAAATAAAATTGGTTATTAATAATCAATTTTATTTAAATTTTAAACTTGTAAATTTAACAATTCTCTACATGTCAATCATTTAAACTTGTACATTTATAACCAATTTTCTATGTTATTAATAACCAATTTTATTTTTAAAATTATAATTTATTTACAATTTTTTTTAAGTGTGTAGATGTCTTTTTTGAAAATTGGTTATTGATAAAAATTTAAATAGAGGAATGAGGCAATGAAGGTATATTTATAATTTTATTAACAATATATAGACAAATTGGATAATCAAATAATTTTTTATATGCTAGAAGGGTATAATGGTAAAATTATAATAAATTGGGGTGTAAATGTCTTTTTTGAAACGTTAGGGGAATTTTTGTCCCTTTACCTAAACGTTGGGGGTGTGCTTATCCTTTTCCCTATCCTGAATTTACCCTGATCATAATTTTTATCTTTTCTACCAAACACCCTATAAAACTTTAAAAAATCTATTTTAAAAAAAGAAAAAAAATTAGAATTACTATAATCTCTCTCTTTCTTTTTAAATGTTTTATCCACTGTTGCTATAACTGTAAAAAAATTTTGAGATTTCTTCATCATCCTCTATATCATATTGTAAATTAACTTCTTGCATGATTACAAAAGTAGAGTATACAATATTTGAGAAGAGATAATAATTTAAAAAGTTAAAATAAATTAAGATTTAAGAAATTAAATTAGCTAAATTAGACATTAGTAAAAATTATCATGTGGATGCACTTAAAAATTATTTATCCTTTTAAGTCATTTTATATATAAGATAAAATAATTATTAGTATAAAAATAATAGATAAAATAATTATTAGTATAAAAATAATTAATCGATGCTGATGAGATACAGAGAGGGGGTTAAACATGACAACTCTTGCACTTAAAGAGCATCCAAGCACCACTCGGGCTGTAGCCCGAGTGGCCAGGGCTGCTGCCCTCCATCTTGGAGGGCAGCAGTTCGAACCCCCACAAAAGCATTGTGGGGGTATTTCCTTCCTCAATTAATTTGAGTGAAGGCAGTCATCCTCCTTATCCATGAGTGAGGAGTGGACATCCCTCGAATATTTGTGAGGGTTTAAATCTGGGCAGAGCTCCATTAGCACTGATGTCAGTTGGTCCCAGTAATAGTCTGATTTGTAAATATCAGTTATAGTCTCATGTAATATGAGTTGTAATCTGAGCAATAGTCTCATGTAATCAAAAAAAAAAGAGCATCCAAGCACGCACAAAAAATAGACAGATTGCGTCAACTCTTCCCCGTAGTTTTTATAAGTTTTCCCACTAGGTTTTTTTACCCTTTAATCACCATTTCATTTTCCCGCTTGTGCGTTCCGCTCCCTGGACACCAGGTCCATGCCAGCTGCAATGTTATCGGCCCTTAGTGTGTCTGAATTATTCCTTTTTCAGTTTTTCTTGTCGTTTACTTATCTCACCGTGTCCAATTAACTTTACAAAAATAGACAAATCACAAAATTGAACTCCTAGTGAATAGTGCAGTAAAGCACCCATATGTGTATATAATTGGGGTGTACATAATAGGGGATGGCAATGGATTGGATCTGATTTAAAATCTACGTGAAATTCAATTGGATTGGATTTGGATCGGTTTAAAATGAATTTAGATCGGATTTGAATATCGATGTGTGGATTTAAGATGAATATGGAGCAGGTTTAGATTTATCTTAATATCTAAATCCATATCCATATTCACCCATCTTTTAATTTTATTTTATTTTAAAAATTTCTTAGCAATTGTGGAATTATAATGATAATAAATTCTATTCATAGCACATTAGTAGTATTTACTATACATTTAAACTCTTAAAACTTAAATGTTAGTTTTGTAAATTTAAAGGTCAATCAGCCCCAAAGCATGTACGTGCAATATTCAAATTGCAAGTCAAGTAATACAATCTGGTAATTTATTTTATTGTATTGGCCAAATAATTTTTAAGGAATATAGTTATTCATATATTTAGTCAAATATGGTCATAATAAAAATAATAAAGCACTGAATATAAATCATATTTAATTTATATGTCATTATCTAATGTTGTAGGAATGAAGGTGGGTGTGTTGTGGATATTGGAATGATGAATGAGAAAATAGAATATTATATTGATCTTACTCCTGCAATTACTTTTGAAGGATATTTTATTATCTTTCTTATTTGTTGTTTTGGTGTAAAAGTATAAGTTATAATATTTATTATATTTTTTGGAAAAGAATTATATAATTTATTTGTTATCAATACATTTTAACTTTCAATTTTCATTCTAAAAAATTATTACTTTTTTATTGTTAAATTTTAAAATTCATGACGGATCTAGAACAGATTTAGATTTTTTTTTTCGAATTTGGAGCAGATATAGATATTCATTTCTTTTTTGGATTTAAATATGGAGCGAAAAATATAGATTCATGACGGATCTGGAGTACATACAAATTTTAATTTTTATTATAAATCTAAATCTAAAATATAATAGATCCAACTCATATCTAACTCATTGCCATACCAAGTACACATAGGTCCATGCCAGCTGCAATATGGTCGGCCATTAGTGTTCCTGAATTATTCCTTTTTCAGTTTTTCTTGTCATTACTCATTACTCATCTCACGGTCTTCAATTGACTTTAGAAAAGTGGACAAATCACAAAATTGAACTCCTAATGAAGAGTGTAATAATTACAATAGCGCAGCTACAAAAGACAAAAAAGAAGTACTATAGTACCACTGTTGTACTAGCTGAACTCAAGGAAAGCACCCACACGTGTATATATCGGTCCCACGCACATTCAGCCAACTGATTAATTATCTTCGCATTCCACATCATTGTACCCCAGTGTAAAGAGAAAAATCAATTTCTCCTTGGTGCTTTTTTTTTTTTCAGTGAGAGAGTTGTTTTCTCTTTTTTTTTTTCATTTTATTCAAAAAATTGTTTAATCCTCAATTCTTTTGTTTATCGGTAATTTTTTACCCAATCAGTTTAAAAATTTTCCACATAAAGTGCTTGTGTCTAATTTTATCTTCATTATTTTTTCAAGTTTCACTATAATTGCATGTCATAATTCCCTTACAAACACAAAATTCCTCTGCAGCTAATATAAAGCAGCTTCCGAGAAATTATTGGGTGGACTTCAAAAAGGAAAAAGAAACTAAATTTTGGAATTTTGTTTCAAAATAATTTTTGTAGATATTTATCATAAATCTTTTTTCTAAGTCTTCTAATTCCAACTCACAGTCAGCAAGCTAAATTGTCATTCTTGGCATCGTCATTGAAATTACTAAATCTTTAATTAGAAGAGGGTGTTTGTGTACTTAGGATTTTATAGTTCCTGGACGTCAGGATTTTATGGCTTTCCTCGTGCCAAAACAATGAATTCAAAGTGTATTTGGTCATTCCTTTTTTATCATATTTTTATTCATAATTGTTTTTGTTTTCACGGACGAGATAGTTGTATTTACTTGTATAAGTACTGGTTATACAGGTACTTTTGGACTCGTGTCACTGCATGGTTATATAATTTAGGAAAAAGGACGAACACACCCCTAACGTTTAGGCAAAGGGACAAAAATCCTCTTAATGTTTCAAAAAAGAAATTTACACCTCAATTTATTATAATTTTACCATTATACCCTTCTAGCATATAAAAAAATTAGATTATCTAATTTGTCTATATATTGTTAATAAATTATAAATATACCCTCATTGCCTCATTCCTCTATTTAAATTTTTATTAATAACCAATTTTCAAAAAAGACATCTACACACTTAAAAAAATTGTAAATAAATTATAATTTTAAAAATAAAATTGTTTATTAATAACATAGAAAATTGGTTATAAATGTACAAGTTTAAATGATTGACATGTGGAGAATTGTTAAATATACAAGCTTGAAGTTTAAATAAAATTAGTTATTAATAACCAATTTTATTTTTAAAATTATAATTTATTTACAATTGTTTTAGGTGTACAGATGTCTTTTTTGAAAATTGGTTATTGATAAAAATTTAAATAGAGGAATTGGGCAATGAGGGTATATTTATAATTTTTTATAATATTCAATTTGTCTATTTATAATTTTATTAACAATATATAGACAAATTGGATAATCTAATAATTTTTTTTGTATGCTACAAGGGTATAATGGTAAAATTATAATAAATTAGAGTATAAATGTCTTTTTTGAAATATTAGGGGGGTTTTTATCCTTTTGCCTAAAGGTTGGGGGTGTGTTTGTTATTTTCCCTACAATTTAATTTTTGGTCAAAATCTCTTGATAATTGTCCAAATTTAGTATTTTAATTTCTCCTCAAAAGTAAAGTTCGGACCGACAACAGAATTTTAGAAAAATGATAGAATTATTTTCTTTCTTCCCTGCGGTCCACGAATTATTCTTTTTCGCATTTCAATATTTAATATATAATAATAGTTTCGGTGAAATGATAATTATTAATTCAGTTAACTTTAGCAAAACACAAAAGGTTTCAGTAGGCGGGATGTCAGTTAGCAAGTTTACACAGAATTACAACTATAATAAATATCAGCCGTTGGATGGGTATTTGCTAAAAGACAAGGATCCAGATAAGTTGCCCCGGGATGACGTAGTCGGATCCCATAAAAATTTTGTTATTTCTAATAAAATAGCAAATTATTATGAAAAAAATAAAGAAAGAGCCTTCCGGCCTCCGAAAATAAGATGAAATTGTCACAAGCCTTCCCGAAAGGACCAAAGAAAACTTTTAGTGATTACTCTTTTCTCTTTTTTTTTTTTCAAATTTTAATTGACATTGAATGGTAATTTAAAGGTACTTGACTTTCGACCAAAATGTGGACAAGTATCAAACGGCATTGAATTTTAAGCAAAATGATTTGCAAGATGCGGTACGAACACCTGCATTTTCCTATTTGCTTTAGCAATTCTCAGTCAAAGTAATGTGAGATCAACGCGCCTAATCAACATTTTCTTATGTCTTTAATTTTGTTCATATTTATTTTTGCAAATTCAAGAAGATACCACAAGTGCTAAAAAGTATTGATAAGGGTACCCACATTTTAATTTTTGTTATGATCTAGAGTCTTATTTAAGTTGGCATTTGTCTCCTTATTGAATTATAATTCCCAAACTAAACTCTACTGTAATTGAAAAACTTCTTCATTAGTTATTCTCCTAAAATTCCATGAATATTGCTGGGTACACAGTACCAGCGATCAATGCTGTGAACAATACCTGCACAACTATTCATGAAAATTTAATCTTTATATTCTTTATTCATCTCAATTTATTATTAGAAATATTTTGTTAATTGGGCTCTTCGGGAGAAAGGACCATTTGCAGTAATGATGTTCACATCAAGAGTTGCAGACAAGAAGATGAGTGATGATTATTATGCAAGTTTGATTAAATTGATTCAACTGAGGTAATAAGACTAAGTCTGAAATTATGAAAGAATATAATAGGTTGTAATCTTTCTATATTTAGTGAATTGCTTATAATTAGACATAGCCTACCTTTTCTGTGTCCTTTATTTTTCATATGTTTTTATTACTTGCAATTAATTAATTAGTTTAAGGCACTTGAAAGAAAGAGGTGCTATTTCGTAAAGATGAGATGCTCGATTCAGTATGATCCATCAGACAATGGCCCCACATTATGTGTTTTAGTGGATAAACTATCCTAATCTATTTATTTTTCTGTTGAATTCGGTGTGTATGCCAACTTGGGATTGTTTTTTAGGGTACAAATTAATACAGAATTTTATTGCTTGCAAATTGCGATATGAAACAATTATGTGTTTGAATTAGTTTAAACTCTCTGACAAACTCTTTGCTACAAGGGTTAATTTTGAACCTTCATTTAATCCTGTTAAAAGTTCCATTTGGTCATTCTTCTCTGCCTGTGGTCTACTGTATTACATATTTTTCAGGGAATCAGTTTACAAATGTTGGCCATATGGAACAATGTTGCTCTGTATATTAGCTAACTTCAGAGATTCCCTAAAACTTACTGCCACATCAGCCAAGTTAACTACATTTTTTATTTTATTGGTTCTTCATTATTGAAGTTTAGTTTCTTTTGACTCTAAAGTGTAAACACCATTTGCACTAGGACGCTGGCTGTGTCTTTCACAGCATGTCATTTCATTTTCCGCTTGATCTTTTCTTTCCACTTGCATTTCCCTTGATATTTAGATTGATTTCATAGATTTAACGATCTAAAGATTACAAGAATGTTAAAAACTTCTCATAGAACAAATTTATAATAAAGAAATGTCTCCGTAATCGCTCTCCAAGGTCACGAAGTGATCCATGAAGTCATTGGACGAATCCAGCATAGGATCCCTCAACTGAATTTTGAATTTTTTTAACCAAGAATGCAACTTTTTAAATTATTTTTGTGTTGGTATGATGCTAGGGCATCGGTATCTCATTATATAATTTTTTTTTATTGTCTTGGTATTTAATGAAGCGAGGACAACACCAGAAATATTTAATATGCTTTTTCCTCATTATTTGTTTAAAAATTAGGGAAAAGGACACCTACACTCCCGGAAAAATCGTCACAAAGACTCCCAAATTTTGAACGAGGGACACCAAAATTTCATTTTGACCTTAATGTCCTTTGACCCTATAAACCTAAAAAAGTTGACCTCAATATTTTATAATAAATAGAAATATGACATTAAAATAAATGCAATAATATACACTTTCACCTTTATTGAATTATTATATCAATTATAGAAAAGAGATAGAAAAAAAAAATTTCACAGTAGTACAAAGATAAGATGAAATCACAAGCCAACTTTCGGGAGAAAAAAAAACTCTCAAGTAAATGTCACAAGTATAGAAGGCATCGATAAAGTTTCAACATTTTCTTTAAAAATCTTTTTATTAAAATTTTGGCCAAAGTTCAAGTAACTATTTTCAGTTAACTTAAGGTAATATAATAACAATAGTAGTGATGATGATGATAATACGGGATCAACATCAACATAAAATTTATTGGTGCCCCGTCAACATCAATTTTCTTATCTCTTCAGTAAAGGATTTACATATTTATTTGCATCTAGTTACATTATTAAAACTTATGAGACATGACTAACAATTGATACAAGACTTACAAAATCTAAAGAAAATGGGATAAGGGTGTATGAAAATAAATATAAGAGATTAAATAAAAAGAAAATACTGGGTGGACTTCGAAAAGGAAAAACAAATTAAATTTTGAATTTTGTTTCAAGATAGTTTCCAGCATACATATTTATTATATGGTAACCCCTTTTTTCTCTGAGTTCTAATTTCAAACTACAGTCAGCAAGTTAAACTGTTATTCTAGGCATCTTCATTGAAATTATTGCTTCTATACTTTACGAAAGGCAAAAAAGTTCTCTCAATACTGCAAAAATCAGATGAAAATTGTCGCGAAACACCGTGGAAGGTTCAGAGAAAATATTTAGTAGTGATTTCTTCTAGTTAAATTTAATTGGTTGAATCCCAAAAAAAAAAAGAAAAGAAAAAGTATACAACTTTTGCCCAAAATTCTTGTAGAAACTGTTAATATCAAAAGGTGAAAATAAAATTTGCATTTTGCATTATTTCGTTATTTGTTTAAACGAACATGGCTTTTTATTTTTTATTTTTTTAGAAAAAACTATATCACAAAACTTCCGGCGGGTTTCAAGGAAGTTTTTTATAAAGCATCTTTATGTAGGGTCAGGGTGCCCTGTGACGCTACACCCTCACCTTTTGTCTTCTGTTGTTGGCAAATTGTAGTTAGCTCCTTACTCTCTCTTTTATTTCATTTTCACTCCAATGTAATAAAAAGTTATAGTTAGCTCGTTTCTCTAACCCCTAAAATTACTCTTCAAAGTTCAAATGCATTTTCATCTAAAATTTTTTATCCCTAAACTATCCTCGTATAGTGAATATATCTATGAGTTCAAATAGTCTTATCTTTTAATTTTAGTTCTCACCTATTGAAGTTATTTTATCATGTACAAAATATAATTCTCTAAATAATAAAGTCTAAAAAAATTTATTTTATAATGGGTGCTTAGGAAGTAAGAAAATGAAGGAAGATGGGGAAATGAGAGAGAAAGGAGAGAGACAAAAAGAGAAAAGAAAAGAGTAATGATTAAAAATTAAAATAATATTAGTGAGTATTGTCTCATAGTATGTGCAAATGCAATTGCACATACTATTATAGCCTTAAAATTTTCATGTTTAATGATTGAAATAGAAAGTTTTGAGCAATTTATTTGTAATCATGACAATAAATTACTAGTGGTTGTAAGCAATTTTTTTTAACTTATAATGATTAGAACCAAAATGAGAAAAATAGTTTTGGAACCAATCATGATGATAATTAATCCTTTTTTGCCTTAATTTTAATTAGAGTATAATCAAATTCTATATGATCAAGGTGGTTAATGGTTAAATAAATAAAAAATTTAATAGATGATGATTGAGTAATCACATTTCAAAATATTGAGAGTAGCAATACATGTTAAAATATTTAGTATGAAGTCAAATTTATCCTATGCTAAATAGTGATTATCAAATAATACACACACACACACACACACACACACACACACACACACACATATATATATATATATATATATATATATATATATATATATATTATCAAATAATTAATATATATTAATGTAAATTTTAAAATAAAGTTATAAAAAAGTCAAACTAGGTAATAGATTTAAGTGTAAAAATTTAAAATAATTTGGAGTTATGTGTCAAAATGTTGAAACTTCATCATTTTTTAACAAGTAAGCAACACAATAGGGATTGTAAAGTTAATAATATATTCAAGAGTGATAATACAACCACAACTCTTGTACAAACTTATCTTGTACAAACTGACGTGTCATTAATTCATTGGTTGAATAAAAATATAAAATAATAAAAACAAATCATGCGGGCCAAGTGATATTTAATTCAACCAATCTTATCATGCCACATCAGTTTGTACAAAATAAATTTGTACAAGAATTTGTGATTATATCATTACTCTATATTCAATCCATCTAAACCATTGAACTATTTTTATATTAAATTTAATGATTTGTAATAGCTGATAAGAAAATGACAAAAAGTGGAGGTGTGGTGTCACAGGACCACCCCTTTATATAATATAACCTCCACGTACCACAGTCAAATTAAATTATTTTCACATCTCAAATTTTCTCATCTAATCAATTGCAAATCTCTCATCTACTGACCAGTTATGATGTTTTTCTGAGTTTCAGTTTAGAGAACATCCGTGAAAACTTTTCTGGCCTTCTTCATTATATTTTTGTTGAACTAAAACTTTCATTGACAGAGATCTTAAGAGAGGAGATAACATTTTAGAGCCTCTTCTTGATACAATTGAAGGATCAAGCATCTCAATTATCATTTTCTCAACTTGTGTGGGTACTTTTAAAAAAAAAATGTTGTAGGTGACTAGTTCAATAATTTCTCGTCAAAGGGGCCCAACATCTCCCACTCACTTTCTCTATCTTTTCCTTGTACAAAACGACCTCTCTATTCTCTGTCTCAGATATGTTCTCCTTGGTCACTCTCTAAATACATTGTGGAAATCTCACAAGCTCTTCTCTCTCTCTCTCTAACTCTCCAAATCTCATGCAATAATGGGGTCACGACTCTTACGCTGCTCCGCAAAACGTGGGATCAATCTCCTTTTTCTCCACCTCCTCATCCTCTCCGTCGCCCACGCGCTTCCCCTCTCGTTCGCCCAACGCAGCCCCGAGTCCCCTGGCGCCGTCGACCCCTACGCCAACATGAAATTCGGCCCTTTAATCGCCATAATAATCGCCGTCTTGATTTCGGCTCTCTTCTTCATGGGCTTCTTCTACATCTACATCCGCCACTGCTCCGACTCTAACAACTCCGTCGACTGCCCCGGAGTTACGGCTTCTTCTTCTTCTTGTCCATCTCGAAACGATAAGAAGGTGTATGATGTTTTTCTGAGTTTCAGAGGAGAGGACACCCATGACAACTTTACTAGCCATCTTCATCATGTTTTGTCTCTGAAAAGTATTAAAACTTTCATTGATGACCAACTTATCAGAGGAGATAACATTTCACAGTCTCTTCTTGGTACAATTGAAGCATCATGCATCGCAATTATCATCTTCTCGGAAAGGTATGCTTCTTCCAGATGGTGTCTCGATGAACTTTTAAAGATCCTCAATTGCATGCACAATCATGGACAAATTGTGATGCCAGTTTTCTATCGTGTTGATCCATCACATGTGAGAAAGCAAAGCCATTCTTTTGGAAGGCATTTTAGTAGGCTTCCAAAACGTTTTCCAGAGAAGATGCAAAGATGGAAGAATGCTTTGGCCGAAGCAGCCGATCTCTCTGGCTTTGATTCGAATGTCATTAGGTACAATAATTTTCTATCTAATTCTTAACATTAGTCTAGTACAAGTCATAATATATGACATTAACTATGACAATGAGTTTAAATATTTATCAGTAATATATTAATTAAATCATTCTTAATTATGGGGATTAGGTTATTTTCTTGCACATTTGAATAGCTTTCCAATTATTTTATTTGATGAAATTGATCTGCACATTATATTAATTAGCTATTTTATATTGCAACAAATTAACAACTACGCGATTCTCTGTCTTGTTTACATATATTGAACTATGTAATTGCTGTTATTTTTTCACTAGGCCTGAATCTAAACTTATTGAGGAAATTGCCAATGACGTTTTGAAGAGGCTAGATGCGACTTTTCAAAGTAAAAACAAAGGCTTGGTTGGAGTTGAATGCTCCATTGAAGAAATTGAATCATTATTACGGACTGGGTCTGAGGGTGTTTGCAAACTAAGGATTTGGGGCATCGGTGGTATAGGCAAGATAACAATCGCCGGTGCTGTTTTTAACAAAATCTCTAGACATTTTGAAGGTTCTTACTTTGCGCTTAATGTTAGAGAAGCAGAAGAAACTGGCGGAATAAAGGACTTACAAAAGAAACTTCTGTCCGAGTTATCAAAGGATGGAAATATGAGGAACATCGAGTCTCAACTCAACGGACTTGCTCGCAAGAAGATTCTAATTGTTTTTGATGATGTGAGTCATCGAACATAAATAGAGTCATTAATTGGATGCCTTGATGAGTTAGCTTCAGGGAGTCGAGTAATAATAACAACAAGAGATAAACAAGTCCTTAAAAATTGTTGGGCCAATCAAATATATCGGATGAAGGAATTAGTATATGCTGATGCTCATAAGCTTTTCTGTCAGTGGGCTTTTGGAGGAGACCATCCAGATGCAAGTCATACAGAGCTCACAGACAAGGCAATCAAATATGCACAGGGAGTTCCTTTAGCTCTTAAAGTTTTGGGTTGCTATCTATACGGAAGGAGCAAAGAGGTATGGGAAAGTGCAATGGGAAAACTAGAAATAATTCCTCATGTGGAAATCGAGGAGGTGTTAAAAATAAGTTATGATAGTTTGGATGACTCTCAGAAGAATGTTTTTCTAGATATTGCATGTTTCTTGGAAGGAGAGCATAGAGATGAGGTGATAAGCTTTTTTGATGCCAGTGGGTTCGAAGCTAAAATAGAGTTAAGTGTTCTTGAACGTAAGTCTCTCATAAATTTAGACTTATTTTACCGGATAAGAATGCATGACTTGCTACGAGATATGGGAAGAGAAATTGTTCGAAAAGAGTCTATCAATCATCTAGGAAAGTGAAGTCGATTGTGGCATCACAAGGATATTTATGAAGTTTTGAAGAAAAATACGGTGAGCAACAATAGATTCTTCACTATATCTTATTTGTGTTACATTTATAGTAGTAGTTTGTCTCAATTTTTCTTTTTGAATAAGAATATAATTAATACATCTTAAAATTAATTGAAGAATAATATTAAAAACTTGGTAAAATAAAATAGCTAGATCCGATGTTTCCTCCACTCAGTTTGCAACATGCCTCTATTGGGCTAAGTTCAAAATCCCCCAGCAAACTAGCGCTTTGGGAGAGAGATCAAAAAAAAAAAAAAAAACAAAAACAAAAACACCTCAACCTTTTTCATTGAAAAAAAAAAATTGCACTTCCTTTTCAACTCAAGCTTTGCCCCTATCCTTATTTTCACTAAAAAAAAAGATTGAATTAATTTTAGAGTTTACATATTAAGCATTTTCTTGAATTTTCTATTTTACAATTCCTAATAAATTTACCCAAGTAGTTTATTATAAAGTGATTGTAATATTTCTATTTGGGTTTGACGGCTTAAAAATAATTGTTTATTTGTTTGCTTCAATTATATTCCAACTTATGATCTCCTATTTGATTGTTAGGGAACTGAAGCAATCGAGGGTATCTCCTTGGATATGAATAAAGTCAATAGAGAGATACACATGAATTCCTATGCTTTCTCAAAGATGCCTAAATTGAGATTCTATGGAGATAAGAACAAATGTATGGTGTCTCATTTGGAGGGTGTGCCATTTGCTGAAGTGAGGCACCTCGAGTGGCCTCAATGTCCTTTGAAAACTATGAATATATGTGCGGAGAAACTTGTTTCACTTAAAATGCCTTGCAGTAAAGTTGAACAACTTTGGGATGATGTTCAGGTATATATTTATTTGAAATTCTTTCAGTATTAAATTCTAAATACAATTGATGCTATTATTAATATATGTGATGGCATCTGTTTATTTATAAAGATAATAATAATTTTTTTTGTGGGGGAGGGGGGGGGGGGGGGGGCGCAGAATCTTGTTAACTTAAAAGAGATAGACCTCCATTCTTCACGATCGTTGAGGAAACTCCCAGACTTTTCACAGGCTGAAAATCTTGAGATTCTGAGGTTAGACAGCCGTTCAAGTTTGACGGTGACTCACTCATCAATTCAATATCTAAATAAGCTTGAAGTCCTTAGTCTACACCGCTGCGAAAGCCTGAGGAGTCTTCCAACTAGCATTCATTCCAAATGTCTCAAAGAAATTCATTTTTCGGGTTGCTCAAATTTGAAGAACTTCCCAGAGATCTCATCCTCCACTACAACAAATATGACTTTTGATAGCGCTCAAAAAATGTTATATTATCGTTATTATAGCATTTATTTAATGTCGTGATTGCCCATGCTATCTTTTCTCTATAGCATTTTTAAAAACCGCTATCGATGTATAGTAGTTTTTAAATGCTGTTATAAAACTATAATAGCATTTATTTAACGTTATCAAATATCATCATAGAGCGTTTTTTGGAGTGCTATTTGTTTATAACATTTTTTAAATGCTAAAGGAATAATTGTTATTCAAGTAATTTATAGCATTTATATCAATGTTATAATTTAGCCGAAGAGTCTATAGCATTAGCCGAAACGCCATAACATGATTTCATGCTACAAACTGTTGATAGCATTTTATGAAGTTTGGTAATGCTATATTAATCTTTTCTGGAATGCTATTGTGCTTGGTTAATTTTGTAACTTTTTTTTTTAACTTTATAGCATTTATCAGATATTTATAACATAATCGAATAAAATATGATTTATAATTAAAACTGACAATTTTAACAAAAGGAATAAACTACGTTTCATTAATTCATGAACAACAAATACCATCAGGTATTTTAAGAGTGAAAAAATTAATATCATACATATACAAAAGCAAACTAAAGTTAATGTCCAAAAGAAGACCTAGCATTACAGTAAACATCATTCAAAACTGTGAATGCCAAGTTTATCAAATACCAATAATCACTCTAACAATGATATATACCATTAGACCCATCAAAATCATCTAACCAAAACACTACCCTTAGACCCATCAAAATCATCTAATCAAAACACTAAGTCAAAATATTGTCTTCAATTTAACTTTTAACCATTCATACCAAAATTAATCTTCCATAACAATAATCGCTTCTGTTGGCCATGCAATTGAACTTCCCAAAGCATCTTCTATTGTTTCCATATCTGCATATTTTTTCCACAACTCAGCAGAAGGATTTTTCACCTCATCTACCCACACACGAGAAGCATTTTTTCCAAGAGCTACACAATGCACCATTGCATTAGGATCATTTGTTACCCAACGTCCTATTGCAACTACTTCATCTACTTCAAGCCAATTCAACAACTTGCACTTTTGGCCTTTCCGATTTGGGCTTACATGCTGTACTCATAAGCAAAACAAAGAAAACAACATTTCTAATTATAATTAAGTTAATAGTTACTAAATTATTAATTATGACAGCATAAATTGTTGTATAAGTTTAAACTTTACTTGTGGAGTACTATTAGATTGAGTTGATGTAGATAGATTTTGATTTTGTCCATCATTTGATGCTTCACTCTGTACAAAAAGAAATTAAAAAAAGAAGTTGATTTCACCATTTTATGAAATTAAAATTCACAAGTAATTAACGTAACATTTAATAAGGTACTTGCTATTACCAGTTTGCTCATTAAACTTTGTATGAGTTTGTTTTGATCATCCATGAAACCTTGCATTTGCTTCATTGTGTCTTGTAATGTGTCAATTTGTTCTTGCATTTTGGCTTCCTTCTTAGTTTGCTGAGATATTGCCTCTAATTTGGATAGCGTCACTCCTGCTCCTTGACCTCTAACACGGCCTCCTTGCTCAGGTCCAATAAACTTTGAAAGTATATCATTTTTAACAAATTTTGATTGTGCTTCTGACAAATCTGAATTTTTTTCAGCTTCATACATTTCCTAAACTCAAGAAAGAGTTATTTATTATAATATTTCCAATAATAATTGCTAGCATATCTAAGTTATCATCAATAAAATTGACACATACCTTCACTTCAACAACTTTTGAACTAGATGGTTCACCATTCTTTTTAGTATGTGCTTTTATCCAAACATCAATTCGAGTTATTTCTGATGGATTTGAACTGTTTTTCTTCTGTAATGAAAATATTTTTAAGTCATAATTAACTATATATATATCTCAAAGTAATAACAGACACTAGCTAGATAACTACTATATTGTTTGAATATAATTAAAGATTTACCATCTTATCTTGCATACGAGCATATCCCATTCGACTTCCGGTATATGGAATATCTTGCTTCGCCCTCATTTCCGTAAAAACCTTGCTTTTATCCTGTTTTAATATACATTAATTACATCATTCTAAATAAAATAAAATATGCATGAATGAATGTTTCAGCTAGGACTATAAGCATACATACCATGAAGGCTTTTGAGGTCTTTTTTTTTAATAAAAGTTTCCCACTCGGCAGGTTTGACATGACTAGGTCGAGCATCCAACTTTTTTGTCAATCTTGATTTATGTGCTCGCCAGACTTTTCCCATCATCTGTAGCGTATACTTTTTGATTGCATCTCCTTCCAAAACAAATTTTTGCTGAATGTTTCAAGCAAATAAAAAATAACTAATGTTAGTGTCATGTTATAATTTGAACTGCACTCTAAAAATAGATGTGTACATATTTACCTCGAGTGCTCTCAACAACAAAGTTTTTTGCTGTTTTGGAACATATCTCCAATCATCACAGTTTATAGACACAGCCTCCTTTACCAAACTACCATAAAACGATGAATATAACACAGATGATTTTCCAATAGGTTGCCCCAAATTATTCAATTCTAAGACTATCTTCTTCCCATCTTCATTTGCTACATCATGACATACAGTAGGGCCCCGTTTCTTCTTTGTCAAATTCTCTTCATTACAAGATGGATACGGATTTTCGGATGTGACATCATTGAGATCTTCATTAGTTAAGTGTGTCTCGGTAATAGGCGCATCACTAGACTCAAACCTACTTGATAGACTTTCCTTCCTTTTTCTTTTGGAAGCTTGTCGAGAACTCTATTGATCATATATAAAATGAATTGGCATAATTTCTCATTTTTAACATATATAAATATAGTAATCTTCAAAACAATATTAAGTATTTACCTCTGGGGCACACATGGTACATCCCCAATGTTCCTGAAATACAGGGCAACTTCAAAAAATCACAAAATATTCTACAAAAACGATAATAACATGAAACTACTTTTAAATGAAAGCTACTTAAGTCTAGAATGCAATAATATTCATGAATCACTCTAGAGTATAACGGATCAATACAGTTTATTCATTGTTTCCAGGTCTGTCAGTAAGTTCTTTGTCAGTGTTCTTAAAATACAGGGTCGAATTCAAAAAATCACAACAAATTCTACAAAAATGATATTGACATGAAACTAATTTTAAATGAAAGCTAATTAAGTCTAGAATGCCAAAATATTCAAGAATCACTCTGGAATATAACCGATCAATACAGTTTATTCATTGTTTCCAGGTCTGTCAGTAAGTTCTTTGTCAGTGTTCTTAAAATACAGGGTTGAATTCAAAATATCATAACAAATTCTACAAAAATGATATTGACATGAAACTAATTTTAAATGAAAGCTAATTAAGTCTAGAATGCCAAAATATTCAAGAATTACTCTGGAATATAACCGATCAGTACAGTTTATTCATTGTTTCCAGGTTTGTCAGTAAGTTCTTAAAATACAGGGCCAGCTTCAGAAAATCACAAAAAATTATACAAAAATGATATTGACATGAAATCACTTTTAAATGAAAGCTACATAAGTCTAGAATGCAAAAGTATTCCAGAATCACTCTAAAAAGTACCCAACCAATACAGTTTATTCATTATTTCTAGGTCTGTCAATAAGTTCTTTGTTAATGTTTTGGAACTACAACATCAACTTAAAAAATATAAACAATTCTGCATACATTACCTTAACATGACAAATACAAAAGTTTGCTAGGTACGAGTGTTTCCATACCTAATAAAAGTGATCACACAGAATTGCTGAAATGAATCAAAATATATCCTCGTACGACATGCTTTATAATGAACTGCATAAAAGAAAAACATTTAATTAGCTTACTAATATGTACAAGAAACTAGAATAAATTATTTATAAATTTGCTTATTGTAATCAAAACTACAACAGAATATGTATTACAGTTACCAAAGAAAGTTAAATATAGATCCCTTCACAATTCTCTCTGCGGGAGCTACCATCTTCACCCTCTATATTGTTATCAAGCCTTGATACATCTAATGGTCGTAAGGTTGTAATACAATTTTCAGCATAATTATCCAACTCATGAAATCCTCTTGGAGGTGCTCTCAATACAACATACCAACTAGACGAATCATTCTCCCTTGAATAGAACACTTGTTTTGCTTGAGATGCTAAAATAAACGAGTCCCTTGCAAACTGATGTTGTCCTTGATGCAGATTAACCAAAGTAAATCCATCCTCAAATTTGACACCATTTCTAATGTTAGCCCAATTACAGTCAAACAATGGAATTTTCAGAGTATAGTAGTCAAGCAACAAAATATCTTTTATGACACCATAATACGTAATTGTATCGATGCAACTATTTGTATCTTTTGAACTAGATTGACAAACTGTAACTGACTCAATTAAAACACCACTATTCTGTGTAGATTTCTCAACATCCTTTATATGATAACGCTGATCATTGATGATGTATGCATTATAGCTCACAGCTTGCCTTCGAGGACCACATGCAAGGCATTTTAATGTCATTGAGATGTCGTTTCTATTTTCTTCCTCAATCTGTTTAGAAATTAAAAAATATCAATTAATGGGAGTTCAAGAAACAAAATAAAATAAAGCATAGATCCCACAATGCTACTATATTGGAACCTTTTGTCCAAACCAACTGGAAAACTCTTCTGAATGTCTCTTCCAAAGTAAACCTTCATTTCTTGAAAGTCTCTTATCCGAATGTTTTAACTCAGCTAAGTGCAAACTAAAAGAAAGGAGATAATTAAAAAAGGTGATTACCGGCTTCTCATCTAAAGAAATTTTAAATTAAAAGACTTACTGTAAATATGGTTCTACTTCAGCTGTATTAAATAACACATATCGATGAGCACTTTCCAATCTCTCATCTGTTAACTCAATTATTGATCCTTTAGAGATTGGTCGGCCTTCAAGTATCATATCATGCATGTACTCTTCATTTCTCCTTTGGTGGCAATCCATATCTGCTACTTGCTTTATGCATCTACTAAAATAACTCATGCATTCATCGGCAAGATAGCATTTAACAATACAACCCTCTGGTCTTGCACGATTCCTAACATATCCTTTTAACTTCTTCATTTCTCTATAAATACAATCAAACATTATGTCAACAAAAGAGGCTTTTTTACTTAAACTAACACAAAAGAATTATTAATTTATATATATTGACAACCTTTCAAAAGGATACATCCAACGATATTGAACCGGCCCACACAATCTTGCTTCGCGTCCTAAGTGGATTGGCAAATGAACCATTATATCAAAGAATGTGGGAAGAAAAAACCTTTCAAACATGCACACAATTTCAACAATATCCTCCTCAAGTGCCTCAAGTTTCTCTCGGTCAAGGACTCTTTGACACAAATCATTGAAAAATACACATAACCTGAATATTGCATTCCTTGGTCCTTTTGGAAGTAAGCCTCGTAAAGCTACAGGCAACAACTGTTGCATTAACACATGAAAATCATGAGACTTGAGGCCTGAAATTTTACAATCTTCCATTGAAATACAACTCCCAATGTTTGAACTATAACCATCAGGCAATTTCAAATCTAACAATCTTTTGCAGAAGATTTGTTTTTCTACCCTTGATAATGTATGTGGTGTTGGTGGAAGAAAAGTACTCTTTTCACGCACATCTGGATGTAAATCTTTCCTTATTTTTAATTCCTTCAAATCCATACGAGAATGAAGGCCATCCTTTGATTTTCCCTTTATATTGAGCAGAGTCCCAACTATGCTATCACATACATTCTTCTCTATATGCATCACATCCAAATTATGACGCAACAAAAGATGCTGAAAAATCAAGAACAATAAGAGTATCATGAGGAATTTATTTAGGCATTATCAACATAATTACAGAAAATTTATTCAATAGAATCATACCTGCCAATATGGTAAGTCAAAAAATATTGACTTTTTTTTCCACACCGAGTATTTTTTTATCTTCCTTTTGTTCTTTCTTGAACTTTTTCCCCAATCATTTTCTATGTCTTTTACCTCATTTAAAATTTGCGTTCCAGACATTATTCTAGGTCTTTCTTCAAGTTCTTCATGACCATCAAACCATGACTTTTTGAATCGAAGGGAATGGCCAGAAGGAAGGAAGCGTCTATGACCCATATATACAGTTTTTTTACTGTATTTTAACCTTTTTGAGCATGTATTAGAACTGCATATAGGACAAGCTGCCTTACCTTTTGTGGCACATCCTGCCAAGTTGCCATATGCAGGAAAATCGTTAATTGTCCACATCAAAATTGCTTTCAAGTTGAAAATTGTCCTAGTGAATGCATCATAAACCTCTACACCATTCTCCCATAACTGTTGTAGATCATCTATTAGCGGTTGTAGATAAATATCTATGTCATTACCAGGTTGTTTAGGCCCTGGAATCAACAATGTCAACATTATAAAATCTTTTCTCATGCACAACCATGGTGGGAGATTGTAAGTCACTAACATTACTGGCCAGCAACTATATGTTGAACTACGAATACCAAAAGGATTAAACCCATCCGCTGCTAGACCTAACCTTAGGTTTCTAGGATCTTTGGAGAACGAAGGCCATTTTTTATCAATTGTCTTCCAAGCTAAGCTATCCACTGGGTGCTGCATTTTATCATCATTACTTTTATGATCATAATGCCATCTCAATTGTTCTGCCATTTTTGGTGACTCAAACATCCTTCTAAACCTTGGTATTATGGGAAAATAAGTCAACACTTTTGCTGGACTTCCTTTATGAATCTTTTTATTTCGACCATCTAACTTCCATCTAGAAGATCCACATTTAGGACATGTTTCACTTTTCTCTAGGTCATTTCTAAACAAGCAACAATCATTAACACAAGCATGTATCCTTATACAATCTAGTTGAAATGGTTTCAATAACATTTCAACTGAACGAGTAGAATTCGGAATAGTATTTAATTCGGGTAACATATCACACAAAATCTCCAAGAGGTTATCAAAACTCTTATTTGAGTATCCGTACATAGTCTTGTGCTTATATAAGACAGCCGCTGCAGATAACCTAGTGTACTTTGAGCAACCTGGGTACAATGGGATTTCAGCATCTTCTACAAAATTCATTGGGCAGTTATCTTGCTGCTCATCAACATTTTCATGAATACCTCTATAATGGTCATCTACATCTCTAGACATGCTATATGTATTAGTCATTTCGACATCTATACCTTTTTTCCCTAACTGTTCCCCATGCGATATCCAAGTAGTGTAAGACATATCCATCCCGTCTTTCAACAAATGCAATACAATTGTTTCACCATTTTGATGACATAGGTTTTGACATTTTTTACATGGACATCTCACTAAACCTTGGTTTTCTACATTTAATGTTGCATTTTCCACAAACGTTTTTACTCCTTCACGATATTCTTTTGTATTTCTACAAATAAACGTAAAATATCAATTAAAATTAATAACATTATAAGAAAATAGTAAATACATAATTGTTATTTGGTGAGTTAAAACCTTTTAAGTTGAACCCAAGTTTTGTCCAGCATCTTAAAGTCTTCACTTGACCTGAGACCATGGAGCCATGAAATATATAAAAAATAAAGGATATTTTTATTATTTTTACACCTAAAAGGAAAAAAAATGCAAGTAATAGAAAGCTTAAAGCTTTGTATTATTTTTATTATTCATTTTGATATTTTAAAGCACGTAACAAGCTTAAAGCTTAATTTGTACATACCTGATGGATTGATTTGAGAAGATGAACCAGCTACTTTTGACCGATTAGGAAAAGGAAAAAAGAGAAAGTTTAGAGCTGCAGAGAGAAAAAGATGAAAGGGATTTGGAGAAAAAGTAATAGAAAGCTTTTGGGCTTTTTCTTGGGATGGGAAGAATGGGCGCCAATATAGAAAAGTTAGCGCCATTTTAGAGATTTTTTTTATAATAAATTCTATAACACTTTATAAAAAGTTATAAAGTAACTTTTTAATATTTATTTTATAATTTCTTTACAATCACGCTATCCTAAGTATATATTTATTTAGCATTTTTAAAATATGTCATAATAAAATGTTATAATATGGGCGCCAATCTAATGAAATTTGGTGCGTAAAAAAGCATTTTTTTAATGATTTTTTTTTATTTCTATAGCAGTTTATAAATGTTGTAATTTGTTTTTTCCAATAGCTTTTACAAAAAATGTCATAAAAACTATTAAGTAACAATTTATTTTATAACTTATTTTACAAAATGCTATGCTAACTAACGTTTTTATAACTTTTAAAAAATATGTCATAAAAGTAATGTTATACATCTAATAAAATTTTAGTTTAATAGCAATTTCTATGAAAAATGCTATAAAATGTATGATTGTGATGACATTTGATATAAAACGCTATAAATTAGTGCTATAACAAGTCATATTTGTTGTAGTGCTCTCATATAGATGAATTTGGTTTTGTAAAAGTTGAAATTGAAGAACTGCCCTCATCCATCGAGTGCCTATCCAAACTCAAAACACTATATGTTCAGGACTGTTCGAGGCTTGAGAACATCTCGAGTAGCATATTTAAGCTTCAGCGTCTTAATTATTTTGAAATCTCTAGTTGTTCAAATTTGAAGAGGTTTCTAGAGATTCCATTTTGTAATACAGATGGAATTAGAATCGAGCGACCATCCTTATCAACGTTAATACTGGAGAATTGTTCAAGTCTTGAGAGTCTCCCTAGCAGCCTGTGTATGTTCAAATCTCTTACTTCTCTTGAAATCCATCATTGCCCAAATCTTGAGAGATTGCCAGATGAAATTAGAAATTTATGGTATGTTTACTTCATGGAATGGGGAATAGGAATGAAGGAATAAGAATGAAACCTATGTTTATTTGGCAAAATATAATTTGGGAATAAGAATAAAATGTATGGATCCTACACAATTTGGGAATAAGGAATGGGAATTCTATTATCATGGGGGGTTGGGAATGAAAATGAGGGAATGAGAATGAAATATATGTTTACTTTTGTATCCCTCTAATGTTTTTATATTTTCCAAATTACCCTCATTCAAATCACAATTAATTTTATTATTTTAAATGTTATTCATAATAATAATAAATATTATTAAATTTTATTAACTTTATTATTTTAGTTATTATTAATTATTGTTATTATTATTTTTATTAATATGATCATTATTAACAATAAAAATAATGATAAAAATAATAATTAATAAAAATAATTAATTTATCATTATTAACAATATTATCATTATTGTTGTTAATAATAATAATAATAATAATAACAACAACAACAATAATTATAATAACTAAAATAATAAAGTTAATACAATTTAATAATAATAATGTTATTAATTTTATTATTTAGTTATTATTAATTATTGTTATTATTATTTTAATAATAATTATAACAACAACAACAACAACAATAATGATATTGTTAATAATGATAAATTAATTATTTTTATTAATTATTAATACTATGGGTATTTTGGTAAATTAATTCTCATTCCCATTTCTCGTTCTCATTTATTTTGGCAAGTAAATACATCAATAACATTCCAGCACATTCTCATTTCCATTTATTTTTGCCAAGTAAATATTAGAATTTCATTCTCATTCCTTATTCCCATTCCAGCTCATTCTCATTCCGGCTCATTCTCATTCCATGAAGTAAACGCACCATTAGAAGTCTTAGAGAAGTTGAGCATTGAAAGAACTGTTCAAGTCTTGAGCGCCTCCCAAGCAGCCTATGTACGTTCAAAACTCCAATAACTTTTGAAATCATTGATTGCAAAATGCTCGAGAGATTGCCTGATGAACTTCAAATTTGAAGAGGTTTCTAGAGATTCCATTTTGTAATACAGATGGAATTAGAATCGAGCGACCATCCTTATCAACGTTAATACTGGAGAATTGTTCAAGTCTTGAGAGTCTCCCTAGCAGCCTGTGTATGTTCAAATCTCTTACTTCTCTTGAAATCCATCATTGCCCAAATCTTGAGAGATTGCCAGATGAAATTGGAAATTTATGGTATGTTTACTTCATGGAATGGGGAATAGGAATGAAAGAATAAGAATGAAACCTATGTTTACTTGGCAAAATATAATTTGGGAATGAGAATAAAATGTATGGATCCTACACAATTTGAGAATAAGGAATGGGAATTCCATTATCATGGGGGGTTGGGAATGAAAATGAGGGAATGAGAATGAAATATATGTTTACTTTTGTATCCCTCTAATGTTTTTATATTTTCCAAATTACCCTCATTCAAATCACAATTAATTTTATTATTTTAAATGTCATTCATAATAATAATAAATATTATTAAATTTTATTAACTTTATTATTTTAGTTATTATTAATTATTGTTATTATTATTTTTATTAATATGATCATTATTAACAATAAAAATAATGATAAAAATAATAATTAATAAAAATAATTAATTTATCATTATTAACAATATTATCATTATTGTTGTTAATAATAATAATAATAATAATAATAATAACAACAACAATAATTATAATAACTAAAATAATAAAGTTAATAAAATTTAATAATATTAATGTTATTAATTTTATTATTTAGTCATTATTAATTATTATTATTATTATTTTTAATAATAATTATAACAACAACAACAACAACAATAATGATATTGTTAATAATGATAAATTAATTATTTTTATTAATTATTAATACTATGGGTATTTTGATAAATTAATTCTCATTCCCATTTCTCGTTCCCATTTATTTTGGCAAGTAAATACATCAATGGCATTCCAGCACATTCTCATTTCCATTTATTTTTGCCAAGTAAATATTAGAATCTCATTCTCATTTCTTATTCCCATTCCAGCTCATTCTCATTCCTTATTCCCATTCCAGCTCATTCTCATTCCATGAAGTAAACGCACCATTAGAAGTCTTAGAGAAGTTGAGCATTGAAGGAGCTGTTCAAGTCTTGAGCGCCTCCCAAGCAGCCTATGTACGTTCAAAACTCCAATAACTTTAGAAATCATTGATTGCAAAATGCTCGAGAGATTGCCTGATGAACTTGAAAATTTAGAATACTTGACAGTTAAAGGAACAACAATAAGAGAACAACCTGAAAGCCTTGGTCGGTTATCTTGGGTAAAAAGGTTGATTCTAAGTAACAATAGCAATTTGGAGAGAATACCGGAAAGCATCAGACATCTTTCTAAGTTGACATTTCTCTTTATAAGCCTTGTGAGAGGCTCCAAACGTTACCGGAGCTTCCATGCAATCTAGGACTTCTGAGTGCAAGGAATTGCACATCTCTGGAAAAATTACCTGCTGGTTTATCATCAATGTCATCCGTTTTATATGTTAACTTGTGCAATTTTTTGAAATTGGACCCGAATGAGCTCAGTGAAATCGTCAAAGATGGGTGGATGAAGCATGTGTGTCTCTTAACTCACTCCTTTCATTCTATTTTCTTTTTCTTTTTACTTTAATTAAAATTAACAGTACTTTTAAAATTCATAATTTTTTTTATTTTTGTGTTGCAGTCGTTATATGAAGAAAGAGGGATAAAGAAAAGTATGTATTTCCCTGGGAATGAAATTCCAAAGTGGTTTAGGCATCAAAGTACCGGATCTACTATAACCTTGAAGATGCCACTGTTGGGGAAAAATTAGGTTTTTAAATTTTATAAAACCTTTTTAAGGACCGCTCTCATATAAAATATAAGAACACGTAATCTAGAAATCGTACCTTGAAAATCCGAGTTGGCTTTTTCCGCTGAAGTGATTTAGGCTCCTGGATCACGATCTGCCACCACCACTCCTGTTAGATCACGATCCGTCACCACCACGCTAGTTAGATCACGAACTATCCCCATATGATCTTCCAGGTTATGACTCAGGTTCGATCTGCACTTGACGTGTGGGCGCCTTTATCACTACCAAAGCAACTAGCACGAGAAAATTTTTCTCTCAACAATGGAGAGAAAAATCTTATTCTCCAATCTGTATAAAGTGGCTTCTATTTTTTTCTTTTGAGAAAGTAAGCCTTATATATCTCCCTTTAGTGAAAACCCTAGGCTCCAAATAATGTCCTCTTTAAAACTCACGTTTCTTTTTCTTTTAATAAGGGACCCACCATGTAAAATAACATAAGGTCCCTTACACATAAGCTAATTAAATGGAGCCTCCCACTAAATGATATAATTAGGCTTTTGATCCAAATAGCTAGTTATCTTGCTTATTAGTCCAGTAGTGGTGCAGTCAATTAAATGAGCTAACCCGGGGATCATTTGGGAACATACAATAGTGGCTACAATAATTAGGCCTGTAATTAAACTAGCCCAATTATTTAATTCCAAATCTACTCCACTAAAAGATTGGAACTGACTTCCATAATTGTATGCTCGAATAATAATTCGTCCCAAGCCACATTTATTTCTTTACTGCACAATCCTTTGTACCACATCGTTAATTAAATTGATATCTCAACTGTCCAATCAATTTAATAACATCTTATTCCTTGATCCTTACTGGTTTTCTCTAATGATCATTTTCAACATACTAAATATGTTGACATACTCTGGCCAGAGAATTCTATGATCAAGTGCCGAAAACCTATCAAGAGATGTGTTGTACAAATTCTATATTGTTAATCTATAACTCCAATACTCATAATTGCTCCCACCAAGATACTGGGTAATCTTGACCACAAAGATGTGTCGTGCCCATTGGTAACTCAAATGGAATAACAATCACAATCATGAAATCATAATTAACTCAAGATTAAGATTACAGTAAAATCAACGCCTATGAGATTTAATAAGTCTGACAGTTATTACAAAGTTAATTAAATCTCATATGTGATCCAGTTCAATGTAGTCGTACTACATCAATAAATTCATACATGATTAAGACAAATCATTCAATGAATTTATTACAGTCTATACCTAAATAAAGTGCCCAACTTTATTTATCAACTGCGAACTAAATTTATTTAATCATAAGATAACTTGTATTTATGTCTTCTGTGAATCCACATGGTGATCACATAAATACATATAATATGATTAAATGGACTTTAATACAAATATTAATGCAATCAAGATATTTGAATAAATACCTCATTAATTTTATTAATCAGAAAAAATATTTATTACAATTAAATAAACACATATGCTTTTAAAGAGCATATTTTCCCAACAGCCACAACCACCAGCAGCAAGCTATAACAAATTAATCAGCTTTGCTTTTTGCGCTGTTGTAGTGTTTCCAGCATTTCTAAAGTACTTTAGGCATAACAGTGGAGAGGATGACTGGGACGGCAACGTATATGCAGTGTGCTGTGATTGGAAACGCAAATCCGAAGGACATCTTGACTCTTGGTTTTTGGGGAAAATTAGTTATGTTGAGTCAGATCACGTGTTTTTGGGATGCAATTCATTCGGTGGTGAGTATTTTGGTCCGAATTATGATGAGTTCTCTTTCTGCATTCATCGTTCTTTTCATTTTCCTCCATATCTGGAGCGTGGCGAAGTGAAAAAATGTGGGATTCATTTTGTGAACGCTCAAGATTCTGCAGACCACATCCTAAAAGACTGAAATATTGTTGAACTCCATAGCAGCTGCTACTTTTTGGCAAGAAAATCGTTCTGTAGACCTTGTTTTCGTCTTCTTTTCATATATGCGTTTTATGATACATTCATTTATGTAATATTTATAAACTGTTTGTTATTGGATGGATTAATCAATAAATTCAAAATAAATGGTAATTAATTGAGGATGCACATTTATGAATTCCTTTTGTTTTGTCTTTAATTTGTGTTCAGTTTATGTCTGATCCCAGAAGTGACACATGCATGTAATAACTAATAACATAATCTCACATTTGAAATTACAAAATAAACGCTTATTATGATTATTTTTGTTATACTTACTTTTTTCTGTTTTATCAATAATCTAACGTTTGAAATTAAAAAACAAGCGCGCATAAGAATAAAATTGTTTTGTCAAGTCTTGAGATTTGAATTTGAAATAAATTTACTCTTGAGGATTAAATTTATCTTGTTTTAAATTAATTACTAATTAGGTATGAGAAGGTGTATGATGTTGTGAAAATTATTATTCCTGTGAGTAGTGACAGCAAGACAGCAAAGTACCTATTTAATACTTGTGATAAAATTACAGGTTCAGTTTAACATATCAAATACCAAATTTTAAAAATTACAAACAATAACAAATAGAACAGAGCCCCTAATTGGTTATTTGCATCAATAAATAAACCCCACCATTCCATTCAAAGTTTCCACCATCAGTTCCAATGATCATGCTAATGCTACGATGAAATGATAGATCTTCTTTTAGTTTCCTGCACATCAAAACTCTCTAATTGGCGTGTTATTTTTTCATGAAATTTCTAACATCTATTAATAATTTCTTAATGTTGCTGAAAAGTTTGTAGTTCATGGGATGATAGCCGAAGAGTTTTGGCTGATCTAACTCTATCAAGTTGGTAATTGCTTTTTGTAACTATATCTTCAGCGGTTGATTTCAGTCATTATTTGTTACTAAGTCTACGCGGATGAAATTGATGGAAGGGTCAGGTTATGTGGTGGTGTTAGAATTACCAGAAAACATTGTTGTATAGGTTCCGTCGTGACATTCTCATGCGCTATATAAATCATCATTGTTTTGCAGGTGCTTTAGGACATTCTTTAGTGGAGTCTGGATAGGCTAGGCAGGGTGCCTCAGAGGCAAGAGTCAAGATGAAAAGAAATATATCTACGGCTACATAAGGTAGGTAATTTTATTATTTTTAAGTCTTCTATCTCTTTTAACTTCATTAGTCTAACATCCTGTTGAACCTAAGCATGATTCATTTCACAGAGTTTTGACCTGCTATGTGCCCAAAATGAACTCCTAGGTAACGTTTTTTTAATTGAAGATTCTATAGCTCAAGTTCTGTGGCTGTGCAGTTAGGCACAAGCAACGATAGACTTGGAAGTAATTTTTGCTGAGCAAGAGACTGAGGAACCATTTTGTAGTTTGCCGATTTGATAGTGCTATGCCATAAAGCAATTTACCTGGCATGGCTTAGCAAATGGATTGCAGAATTATTCAAGGTGTTCTGCATCTTTCATTATTGAACCACTGAACTATTCACTTTTGTCAATGTTTCTATGTGTTGGTCTGCTTTAAATTTTAATTGACGGAAAAATGTGGGCCATTGTGTTTTTCTATGTCGTATGGAGGTAGATCACAAGTTATAGCAATAATCTTTCCTTATGGCCCCCCAGCACTTGTGTAGGTTAGTTACAAGTTGAGCGCAATGATGGTATTTTACCAGTCATAAGTCCTGCAACCCAAGCACCTGAAATTGCTTCATCTCAAGCTCTTAGAATTGCCAAGGAGTTTTGTGGAGACGATAATCGGCTTAGACGTTTTATTTCTTTCGAAAATAATTTTGTTGGTACATTGTGGATTTCTAATCCAAGGTGTATTAAGCTTATTTTTCATAAGCTTTAGTGCACTAGACATTCTTTGCAGTGCTCTTCAAATGATAGGACGTTCATTGGGATCTTACTTTTTTGATGACACAGGTTCCGGAGCAGTTGGTGCAATAAAGTAAAATTGATCTTATGTAGGGGTGACAATATGGATTGGGATTCATTTATTCAATTCGATTCGATTCGATGCGAATTAAATGAGTTTCGGTTTGAAAAAATTTATTCGCTTAATAAATAAGTGAATTCGATTTGATTCGCTAATTAAATGAATCGAATCTGGGTTTGAAGATATTAATTCGTTAATTCGTTAATTCGTTTAATAAATGGGTCATAAACGAATCGAATGCAGGTCGATTCGTTTAAAATTCGTTTATTATTTGTTTAATTAAATTACTTTCTTGTCCTTAAATTTATTTGATTTTTTTAAAAATTTGAAGGTTAATATTGTAATTTGGATGACTGTATATTTAATCATAGAATATGATTTGGGTTATCTATATTTTGTTGTAGGATATTAAATTTGTGGTTTTTTTCTATTTTATTTTGCTTAATTTTGTTTATTTATTATATTTTTGTAAACAATTTGTAAACGAATCCTGATTCGATTCAATTCGTTATGGATTCATAATAGAATAAATGAATAATAAATGAATCTAGATTCGATTCGATTCATTTATTAATTCTACTAAATGAATTAAACGAATTGAACCGAATATTCATTTAATAAATGAATTGAATCCGAATCCTGAAATTTCAATTCGTTTAATAAATTATTCGAATCCGAATTAGCAAAATTTTGACCCAATTCGTTTACGATTCAATTCGAATTCAATTCATTTATTCATTTTGCCACCCCTAAATTCTCGTGCAAGCTAGAAAGTTCCGCCTTCTGTGGAGGCTCTCCTATTAAATGAAGATCCTCCAAAAGGCACGCAACCTGAATCAAAAAGCTCCTTATAAATTGTATGGAGGGTAGAGTGTGAAAGTCTCATGTCCATATTGACTCGCACTCATAGCAGGTTAGGCAGAATAGCCTTGTAGATGCTCTGGCTCAACAGATTTGTGTGTATGAAAGTTCAGGTTCTAAACCTCTTTCATAGGTTAGAAAGAAGAGATGAGGTGATAAGGTTTTTTTATGCTAGTGGCTTCCAAGTGAAAATAGAATTAATACTGCGTTTACTGAACTGGAATCGGAATGAGCTGGAATCGAAATGGGCATGAATGAGAATGGGTTGGAATGGCTTTTTATGCTAGTGGCTTCCAAGTGAAAATAGAATTAATACTGCGTTTACTAAACTGGAATCAGAATGAGCTGGAATCGAAATGGACATGAATGAGAATGGGCTAGAATGAGAATCAGAATAAGTTGTTTACGTGAATAGTAGGAATCGAAATTGAAATGAGCTGGATTGCCATAAATGTGTTTATTTTGTCTTGAAATTAGAATCAGAATGAGTTAGATTGTAAAACATTACTAAAAAGTACTTAATGAATTATTGCCATAATTATTATTTTATATTTTAATTATAGTGATAATTTATTCAAAAATTATTATTATTATTATTATTAATTATTGTCAATAATCTATTGATATATTAATTAATTAATTATAATAATTATAATAATTATATTAAAAATTATTATAAAATATATTAATTAATAATATTAATATTACCTATTTAATTATAACAATATATTAATTATTTATTATAATTGTAAATAATTTATTAATATATTAATTAATGTAATAATTATATTAATGAATTAATAATAATAATATGAATTAATTATAATAATTATATTAATGATTATTATGATAGTATATTTATTAATTGATTATAATAATAAAAATATATTAATTATTGTGATTATTTACTCAAAAGCTATAATTATTACTATTAATTAATAATAATAATATATGAATCAATTATAATAATTATATTAATGATTATTATTAATAAATATAGTTTTTATATTAATTAATAGTAATAATTATTTCAATTAATTAATGTAATATATGAATTAATTATAATAACTATATTAATAATTATTATAATAGTATAGTAATTAATTAATTACTAACAATCTATTAATTATTGTGATTATTTATTCAAAAATTGCAATTATTAATAATTCTTTTTAATAATGTATCAATATACTAACTAACTACAATATACTAATTAATTAATTATAATAATATATTAATTAATTATATATTTGGCTTTTTTATTTTTGATTTAAAGGAGGGGCATTTTAGAAATATTTGAATGTTAATGGGGGCAAAATGGGAACTCTAGGGCATGGGAATCAATATCCCATTCCCCATTCCCAAATAGTGGTAGGCCCCACGATTCCGAATATGATTCTTGTTCTATTTTTGCGAAGTAAATGTTGTCGATCATTCTAATTCCGGATTCCGATTCCCTAATCCGGGAAGTAAACGTAGCATAAGTGTTCTTAAAGGTAAGTATTGTGTAAATTTTATTGAACTCCCAAGTGAACGAATCTATTGTAGAATAGATTAATGGTGACAAGTGTTGATCCCACGAGGAGGTGGATTTTAATTATGTGTAGAATTAATTTTCTAAGTGGGTGGCTGGATTTATGTTGAAAGTGATTTAAACTATTTTAGAGTTTAAATGGGAATGATGGTATTAAATTAAAATGGAAACTATTATAATGGAAGCACTTGGGTATCTAGATCAGCATCAACATGCTCCATGGGTTAAATATTCCTTATTAATGCCAATTAAATCATGAGGGGGATTTCCACTTCTAATGAAACACACTCTAATCAATATGGTGCTAAGAGCTTATCGTGCAAAATAGTAATAACCTTGTACTTGGAAGCTGGTTAAAACAGTGCGGTATCTAGACAAGATTATTATTATTTGTCGACGAAATGTCAAAACATCCACAAAAATTAGAGGGGAAGAGAAAATAAATTTACCAAATAAAGCTCATGGAATATTTTGAGACTTCACCTTCAATCCAAGCTTGAAAAAAAATTAGCTATTCGTAATTGAACTGGGGGTAAAATGGAAATTTATTAAAATACGTAGAAAATACAAGATGGAGAAGGAATTATAGAAAATGGAATTCAAAAATGAATTCAGGGGTGTCAAATTAGGGGGGGAGCCCCCCTTTTTATAGATACACTGAGTAAATCTGGCCATCAGATTAAAAACAATTTAGATGCTCAGATTACGCCTCGTCATCAGTAAACAGTACGCGATTTGACCACACGGTTTGATTAGTGAGGCGGCTTGAATAGTGACATGGTTTGAATAGTGACGCGGTTTGGTTGAAAATAATTCTGTGTATATACATGTACAGTACGCACAATTTTTGGTCCACTAACATACTGCCACGTCACTGATCAACAGTATATAATAATTTTAGTCCAATAGGATCGTGACAGGTCATCGATCAATGCCATATCATCAGTCAATGCCACATCATCGTTCCGTATATGTGAACAGTAACATGAACAGTACCGTACATGTGAATAATGTCATTTTTCATTTTATGCTCCTCCTAAGGTTTTTTACTGTCCTGAGTTCAAAAGTGATGTCCGTTTTGCTATCTGATCTCTCATTCTTTATGAAATAACCACGATGCCCCTAAAATACATAAAATACTTAATTATAATACAACACACATAATTAAATCACAAGAGACTTAAATACATAAAAATAAGAATGTTAGTAAGACTTGAAGTGTAAAATGACGATTTTCTCCTTTATAAATATACACTTTCTAACATTCAACATACCCCCCAACCAGCTTATTGCTAGTCTGTAGCAACTAAAGCGAAGAAAAAATTCAAACACAAGATTTTTTTTAAACAATCGTGTTTATTCAATCCGACTAATTATAGCAATCAAATAAAAATATAAGCATTATCTCCAGTCTAAAGAAATATTACAACCACATCAACCATCCACATGCATCAGTCCAGCAGACTTTTTCATAACTATAGTAATCAAGCCACTTTCAAGAATGACATGTCAAACCCCAAAATCTCACCGGTAGTAGTGACACTCTCACAAGGAAATTAATCCTAATAAAAAATTGTCACTTCAATAAACGGTATATTGAGAGAAAATAATAAAGAAGTATCGCACACTCTCACCAAGATGAAAGGAATATGCCCACAGCTTAGAAATAATGCCATCTCAAACAAAATACTAGTCAACCCAATGTATTTATTTATTTATTTTTTACTTTTTTTTTTGCTTATGCATCACTACATCTTTTTAGCCTATATAACTAGCTTCTATTTCAGACTATAGATCCCTAAAATTAAGAAATACTTTTATTAGGACGTAATGTAGGCTAGGGACATGACGTAACGTAGGCTAGGGACATGGCTAACAAAGAATTAACAAAGAATCTTTCATATCTACTAATTATATGGACCTTCAGATGTAGTGACACATTTTTTTCTCTTTTTTTTAATTTTATTTAACCTCTTTTTTTTTTTAGGGGTTGACTCAAAGGAAATCTAAAGATCATGAATAAAATAATAAACTGCTAAGTTGTATGAAGAATGGGCAAAAATGGTTACTATCCAAGAAAAATGATAGGCTCAAAAACTCACTTGGTATTTATTATGACATGTGCATTCCTTCAAGCAACTCATATTTGTCACCGACATCAACATGTAAAGTAGCAAACATGGTGTAACATCACTCAAGACCAAAGATAATATAAATACTAAAATTCGAAAGTCATCATGTCATCCAATGTTAAAAAGAAAATCACATAATTTTTTTTAATGACATTCTACCCCCCAACCTATTCTAAACATAAAAGGAAAATATGCATGTAGAAAGGTGAAAATGATGCAGAAAAACTAATTAGAAATGTTACACTTAAAATGATTGAAAAAGAAAATGTCTGGAAATTATTTTTGTTTTTTTTACTAAGAAGATGCATTTCTAGAGTTACTATACTCTATATTCAGCCATCTTCGACTCAAAAATTTGAAAATGTATATTTTTAAAGGAGAAGTCAAAAAGAAAAAGTTAGAATGATCACACTTAAAATAAGACAAAATTTTTTTTTGACCTTTCAAACTAAGAAAATGCGTTTATAGAGTCATTACACTCCATATTCAGCCATCTTCTACTAAAAAAGTTAGCCGCAGTTAGTCTCTACAACAAAAAATCAGTAAAAACTTAACCAAGATTCCACAATTATCAACTATTCCCTCCCCCCAACTAGAAACGAAACATTGTTCTCAATGTTTTAAAGGAAGTAGAGTTTAGAAGACATCACCTGAGTGTTGCAACACAGAAAAAAAAATTTACAAGTGGAGAGTTAAATCTAATTTTGCACTTCTTACTGCGGCTACTGTTACTATCATTATTTGGATACTCTAACACAAAGGTTCTAGGATATGGCTCTGGTTGATAAGCTTGTAACAGATCAAGTAGCTCATTAGTAGTGTGAGCACAAATAAAAACTTTTTTCGCTGAGGAAGGAATGAAATAGTTTTTTATTGCATGGTTAAGAAATGCGATAAAGCCATTATAAAAGTTATTGACATTTAACAAACCGATGGGTTTATGGTGGATGTTCATATGGGCCCAAGATGCTAATGTGATTAGTGCCTCAAGAGTTGTAAGATCTCCTAGTAGGAAAATAAAAGCATCAGCATGATTTAGCATTTCAGTTATTCTTTCTTACATACCTGAGACGACTAACTCTTCTCCAGTAGGTGAGTCAGACAAACAACCCAAAGGTTTTATGGTGTTGGAATGATGCCTAACACTTGGCTCCCTCTGACATAAGCAGCTTCTGAGACCAGTTTTGATAACCCTCGGTCACCTCCTCCATATACCAAATGTAATTTCCTTACTGCTATGCTTCGACCAATAGCTACCTTAACGAACTCTTTGTATTTGCCATAGTTAAACCCAGAGAGCACACAAATGTTCTTGAATTGTTTATTGGGAGTAGCTGCCATTGGGATACTTCTCAAAAACAATTTGTGAGTGCTTATCAAAAAATCATATTTAAAGATCTTGGTGATAGTGGGTCACAGCTGTGTATGAGGTAGCATGTCAATGTCAATTAACATGTAAAGCACATGGCTCGAAAGTCAAAACGGAAACAGTAAAAAGGAAAAAGCAAACAATGATAAAATAAAATTACTAAAGACAATAATGCAAATGATAAAATAACAGTAAAGTAAAAGGATATTTATATGTAGTTGTGACTGTGGCTCACATTTTCCTCTGGTTTTACGTCCAGAAACGGTTTGAACGCCCTCTATGGGTCGAGGATAGGCTTTTCCATTTTTCTTATAAACTGAAAAACAAGGTTGTTTATAGTTAGATTCCCGAGACTGTATCATACATGCTTTTTATGGAATAATGGCCATAATTGGAAAATCGCTCCTTGTACATATCCACTCGGATGCGTTTTAAGAGACAAAAGGATATCATCCAATGACTCCTTATTCAAGCCATCCCTAATGAATTGAATCTTGTCTTCTCTGTTATCAGACATCATTCCTAAAGAACATGGTTTTTTATCGCATCTCATTCTGGCACACTTATGACAAGCAACATAAATTCTTCGAGCTCTTCGTTTTCTTGCATAATTTCCTTTACCACAACCAGCCATGTATGCAATAAATTTGGGAGGCAACTCACCTGCCAATCATACTTTAGCCTCGATTAACAAGCGGATGTCGGCAGGTATGTTATTCCTCATAAGCAATCGCAAGCGTTCGGACCGAGCTTTATAAATTGTAAGGATGACATTCTGAGGAAGTGAAGGGAATCGATTGTGAATCTTTGCTAAAATCTCGTTTCTGTCCATACCTTTGCCTTAGAAGATAAGTTATTATGGGAAACTGAAGTAACCGACTTAATTGTCATAGAGTACCGTTATCTGCCACTTAACCGGGGTAACAAACTAAAACAAACAAACGAAGTAATAAACTAAAACACAAAAAGAAAATTACAATCGTCCTCTTATGGAATTTACTTCAAGCTCCAATTGAATGTCGAAAATACCTCCCTCAATGTCTTTGAGTTGTCTTTCTAAATCCTCAACATGAGATACTAACTCTGGTGGTTGTATATCCCAAATACGATGTGTTTTACAAAATTGTATCTGGCCTTTGAGATGAGATTTTACACGTTGAAATCGTCTAAGATGGTCTAAGAGGATCTGTTTAGCTGAGGTACTCATGATTAACAATGATAAAAGAAAACTTAATGGTTAAGTAAACACACTTATGCAAAAAATAATTTCAATTAGCAAAAGAATAGTAAAAAGAAAGAAAAGAAATCAAATCACCGAAAAGAAAAAAAATTTCAATTCAAATTTGGTGGGTCACTCAAATTTATTTCGGTGTCTTCTCCATGAGGTTGATACTCTAGATATGGCTTTAATCTTTGACCATTAACTTTAAAATTGACATTGTTCTTTAGGTCCTTAATTTCAATTACTCCATGTGGAAAAACAGTGTGAACAATAAATGGGCCAGACCATCGAGAGAGTAACTTACTTGGGAATAGATGCAAGCGAGAATTGAATAAAAGCACTTTCTGACCTAGAGTGAAAGATTTCCTCAAAATTTGCTTGTCATTAAAAGACTTTCATTCGCTGCTTGTAAATCTTGACATTTTCATATGCATCATTGCGAATTTCTTCAAGTTTTGCCGGCTGTAATCTTCTTTCTAAGCTAGCTTACTGCATGTCAAAGTTGAATTTCTTAATGGCTCAGTATGCACGATATTCGAGTTCCACAGGTAGGTGGCAAGCTTTTTCATACACTAGCCTGTAGGGTGACATCCCAATCGGGATCTTGAAAGCCATTCTATATGCCCATAATGCATTATCGAGTCTTAATGAACAATCTTTTCTGTCTGGCCTCACCATCTTTTCTAATATGTGCTTTATTTCTTGATTGGAGATCTCAACTTGGCCACTGATTTGCGGATGGTATGGGGTCGCTACTTTGTGAGTGATGAAATACTTTGTCAAAAGAGATTTGAATGATTTGTTGCAAAAGTGGGTACCACCATCACTGATTATTGATCGAGGGAATCCAAAGTGTGAAACAATGTTGCTTTTCAAAAATCCTATCACCAGCTTGTGATCATTGTTTCAACATGAAATTGCTTATACCCATTTCGATACATAGGCAACAACAACCAATATGTATTGATGGCCAAAAGAAGGGGGAAAATGTCCCATGAAGTCAATACCCCATACATTATATTCCTTCGTGTAATGCTCTACATTCGTTGACACCTATCACATGAAGAGCAGAAAGTATAAGCATCTCAAAATATAGTTGGCCAATAGAAATCACATTATAAAACTTTAGTAGTTGTTTTCTTAGCACTAAAATAGCCTCTACAAGCTTGTTCATGGCAGAATGAAAGAATATTTTAAAATTCATTTTCTGGGACACATCGTCTAACAATTTGATCTGCACAATACTTGAACATTTAAGGGTCATCCCAAAAGAAATTCTGTATTTCCGTAAAAAATTTGGTCTTATCTTGCTTGGTTCAATTCTTTGGAAGTTGACCTGTAACAAGATAACTAACGATATCAGCATACTAAGGTAATACTTCCACACTCATCATTTGTTCATCTGGAAATGACTTATTCAATGTTAAGGGCTCTGTAATTGTGTCAAAATGGAGACGAGAGAGATGATCAGTCACAACATTTTATGTCCCTTTCTTATCTTTTAATTCCAAGTCAAATTCCTGCAAAAGTAACATCCAACGAATTAGTCTAGCTTTTGCATCTTTCTTTGTGAGAAGATATTTAAGAGCAGCATAATCGGTGAATACAATTATTTTACAACCAATGAGATAAGATCGAAACTTCTCTAATGCAAACACTACTGCTAACATTTTTTTTCAGTGGTTGAATAGTTAAATTGTGCATCATTTAATGTCATACTAGTATAGTAAATAACATGGAAAATTCAATCAACTCTTTGTCCTAATACTATTCATACTGCGAAATCAGATGCATCACACATGAGCTCGGATGGTAAGCTCTAGTTTGGGGGCACGATAGGTGATAATGTCAACAACTGCTTTAGTTTTTCAAATGCCACAAGACATGAATCATCAAAGATAAAAGATACATTCTTAGCAAGTAGATTGCATAAAGGTCTAGAAACTTTACTAAAATCTTTAATAAAACATCTATAAAAAAACAACATGCCCAAGGAAAGATCTGACTTTTCTGACTGTTTTAGGTGGAGGAAGATTGAAAATGAGATCCACCTTGGCTTTATCAACCTCAATACCTTTACTCAAAATGAAATGACTGAGAACAATACCTTGTTTTACCATAAAATGACACTTCTCCTAATTTAAGACTAAGTTATTCTCGATACATCTCTGTAGAACTAGTGTTAGATGATGTAAACATTGATCGAATGAATCACCAAAGACAGAAAAGTCATCCATAAAGATTTCAAGGAATCGTTCAACCATATCAGAAAAAATGCTGAACAAGCGTCGTTGAAATGTAACAAGTGCATTACATAATCCAAATGACATCCTCCTATATGCAAAAGTATCAAAAAGGCAAGCGAAAGTGGTTTTCTCTTGATCTTTTGGTGCTATGGGAATCTAATTATACCCTGAGTAGCCATCTATAAAGTAATAAAATTCACAGCCTGCTAATCTATCAAGTATTTGATCGATAAATGGTAAAGGAAAATGATCTTTACGTATGACAGAATTCAACTTTCTTTAATCAATGCATACACGCCATCCTGTAGTCATTCTAGTGGGTATCAATTCATTATCAGCATTGGTAACTACTGTGACTCCTGACTTTTTGGGGACCACTTGCACAAGACTGACCCATGAACTATCAGAAATAAGGTAAATGATACATGCATCTAATAGTTTAAGGACTTCAGTTCTAACAACTTCTTCTATGTTAGGATTCAATCGACGTTGCATTTCCTTAGTAAGTTTAGCATTTTTATCAAGGGGAATGTAATGCATCCAGACTATTGGGTTTATACCTTTTATGTCGGCTATGGTCCATCTTAATGCTCCTTTGTACTCTTTTAAAACATCCAACAACTTACCTTTTTGTTCGTCATTTAGGGATGATGAGATGATTACCGGCAAAGTGCTTTCTTCTCCCAAAAATGCATATTCCAAAGTGTTCGGTAATAGTTTGAGCTCGAGTTTCGGTGGTGATTCTGATGATGGGTTGAGTTTCTTCTCTATTGGTGCTAGTTGTTGAACTTTTGACTTCCATTTATTAATGTTCATAGATGGTGCTGAGTCATGTAGAATGTTGATCTCATTGACTGATCTGTCAATATCAAAATCCAAATAAAAGTGAGTTAAACATGTTTGTAAAAGGTCATCACTAAGGTTTGAAAGATAAGTATTATCAACTAATGCTTCTATTAAATCTACATCAACAATTACATCATCTGTATTGTGAGGTTATTTCGCAATGTTGAAGATATTTAGCTCCATAGTCATATTGCCAAAGGACAACTGTATATTTCCAGTCTTGCATTGAATGTGAGCATTGACAGTTGCCAAGAAAGGTTGGCCCAGGATAATGGGGATGTGCTTCTTTGAATCCGAGACTGATTGAGTGTCAATTACAATGAAATTAACAGAAAAATAAAACTTGTCTTCCTGGATAAGCATGTCCTCCACAATACCATAAGGTATTTTCGTGGACCGATCTACAAGCTGTAACACCACTGGAGTTGGGTGTAATTCGCCCAGTCCAAGTTTCACGAATACTGAGTAAGGCAACAGATTTACACTAGCTCCTAAGTCCAACAAAGCATTCTCAATTGTGTGGTTCCCTATACTACATGAGATAGTGGGAGAGTCTGGGTCTTTGCATTTTGGAGGAATTTTGTGTTGGAATATAAAACTAACGTTTTCTGTTAAAAATGTCTTCTTTTGAATATAAATGATTCTCTTTTTAGTGCAAAGGTCTTTAAGAAACTTGGCATAAGATGTCACTTGTTTTATAGCATTAAGCAAATGGATGTTAACACTTACCTGTTTGAAGATTTCAAAAATCTCACCTGTGGATTTTCCTTTCTTTCCTTTAGCTAACCTCTGAGGAAATGGAGCTCTAGGAACGTATTCTTGTGGGTTGGTTTCTTTTTTTTTCCTCTGATGATGAGTCATCAACATTCACAGGTACAATTTGATTCATTTTTGTCGTCACCATCTCTATTTTGTTGTCGACTTCTTTCCCTTTTTGTAAGGTCATGACGACTTTGACCTCTCCATGCTGCTGTGGTGAACTGGTACTTACTTCATGCACTCTTTTGGGGTTAGGCACATGTTGACTTAGGAATTTGCCTTTCTCAACAGTCATTGCCAAAGTTTGAACTGAAGAAACAAGCTATCCCACCATCTTCTCGAGGTTTGAAACTGATTGGGTTTGTGTTGAAGCCTGCTCTCATCTCATTTCGTAGTTCATCGATGGTGCGGTTTTGTTGCTCGATCGTGGAGTGAGTAAGATTCTTGAAATTTTGGAATGCATCCTCCCACGGTCTAGGTTGAGAGTGGTTCGGGTTCTGATTGTATGGTCTAAATGATGGGTGAGAGGCTTGAGGAAATTAAGGAATTGGTTGCATTGGTGGAGCTAGAGCTGCTGGTCCATTCTGTTGGAATCCTTAAGACCATGAAAAATTGGGGTGATCTCTCCATCCAGGGTTATATGTGTTGGAGTAAGGGTTGTAGTTTGATAGCTTTTTCATTACACCTATAACATTGACTTGATCTGAGTATGAGTCATGGTCATGTGGTTCTATTAATTTAGCAGTTGTTAACGATGCGATTTGTCGGGAAAGACCCTCAATTATCGTTTTGACTTCTTTAATTTCCAAACTTGACTCGCTAATATAAACCTCATTCACTCTTTTAATTTTTTTAGTATTCCTGAGTGATCGACTCCGTTGTTGGGAATTATCTGCTTGTTGCTGGAAGAAATCCCAAATCTCTTATGCACTTTTTGACATTAGCTCTCCTCCACTTGTTGCCATTAGCCATTCTTTCACATGTGGCAATAATCCCTCCAAAACGTATTGGCATTGGTACCATTTCTCATACTCATGATGTGGACACTTCAAGAGTAGCCCAATGAATCGCTCCCATACTTTGAAAAATTACTCGTATTCTCTCTGGGTAAACTCTGAAATTTCCCAGCGAATAGCATTAATTTTATGCACCAGGAAGTATTTATTCAAAAATTTAGGTACCGTTTGTTCCCATGATATAATGCTATTAGCTAGCAATGTATTGAACCGTGAACGAGCTCTATCCTTTAAAGAAAATGGGAATAATCTAAGTTTAACATCATCATCTGAAAAATTCTCATATTTAAAAGTTTGACAAATAGTATAAAAATCATTCAGATGATTATATGGGTCCTCCTTTTCTATGCTATAGAATGTTGGGAGACAATTTAGCACGCTAGGTTTTAACTCAAAACTCCTATCAGCTATATTTGGGTATCTTATGCATGATGCGCTCAAATTAACTAAGGGACTAAAGTAATCCTTAAATGGCCTCTCCTGTGGTGCTTGTTGTTGTTGCAAATCCATTTCAATTTTATTTTTAATTGCAACGTGTTTGTGTGTGCAAAGTGTTTTTTCAAGTTCAAGATCCATAGGCTCAAGATTAGGTAATTGTGACATTCGACTATGCATGCAAAGAATACAAAAATGAGAACAAATCAAATAAAAATAAAGAAGAAGGAGAAATTACGATACTAACCTTATCGCGCTATTACAACCTTACTATGAAAACACACTCAAGAAAAATACATGAAATAAATTAGCTAGAATTAAAATAAATTAATAAGATAAACGAAAAATTACAAAGAAAAAAACTTAAAAATTAAATTACAGAATTTTAAAGAAGAGAAAAAGAAAAGAAATTCTTACCTCTAAACGCAGATTCACTTTTTTTTTTTTTTTTTAAATTAAAAAAATTACAAGAAAATAACTAAAATAAATTATTTACAAAAATTAATTCTACAAATTAAAATAACTTACCTCCTGGCAACGGCGCCAAAAACTTATTGTGCAAATTTTTTTGAACTTGCAAGTTCGCAAATTTATTCTAGAATAGATTAATGGTGACGAGTGTTGATCCCACGAGGAGGTGGATTTTAATTATGTGTAGAATTAATTTTCTAAGTGGGTGGTTGGATTTATGTTGAAAGTGATTTAAATTATGCTAGAATTTAAATGGGAATTGCGGAATTAAATTAAAATGGAAACTATTATAATGGAAGCACTTGGGTATCTGGATCGGCATTAACATGCTCCATGGGCTAAATATTTCTTATTAATGCCAATTAAATCATGAGGGAGATTTCCACTCCTCATGAACCACACTCTAATTAATATGATGCTAAGGGCTTCACTACTAGAAAAATAAGCTAATATGACAGAATTTTTGTGATAGATATTCAAAAATTAGTCATGTATCACAAAAATATAATAGATTCGTGATAGAATTTTTATATATCATAAAGGCATGATAAATTTGTGATAATTTATTTATCTATCACATACACATGATAACATATTAATATTTACTGAAACGATGAGTTTTGAATGGGTTAATTTAGGCATAGAACGACACCGTATCTTGAAAAAAAAATGATAAGTGGTACTTGTAGGGGTGGCAAAACGAATAAACGAATCGAATTCGAATCGAATTGTAAACGAATCGGGTCAAAATTCTATGGATTCGGATTTGATTCGTTTATTAAACAAATTGAAATTTCAGGATTTAGATTCGATTCGTTTATTAAAAGAATATTCGGTTCGATTCGTTTAATTCATTTAATAGAATTGATAAACGAACCGAATCGAATCCGAATTCGTTTATTATTCATTTATCCTTTACGAATCCATAACGAATCGAATCGAATCAGGATTCGTTTACAATTCGTTTAGAAAAATATAATTAATAAACAAAATTAAGCAAAAAAAACACAAATTTAATATCCCACAACAAAATACAAATAATTCAAATCATATTATACAGTCATCCAAATACCAAATACGAAATCCTTAATATTACAAATAACAACAATTCAAATTCAAATTATAAAGAAATGAAATTTCTTTAATTCTCTTCATTTGTCTTTGTCACCTTGAAAACAAAAATCCTACAGTAAAAAGTAAATAAAATGTTATTAACATGCTGCAATATTGATAATAGTCATTGTAAAATTTCAAAAATCAGATATATAGCAAATTTGTAGCATTTTCAAGGAAATAATAATTAAACAAGATAAAAACTTTACCTACCACACTCACACACTGTCATTTGGACCATTGGCACTCTCTGCAGATGGAGCACAATTAGTGCTCATGTTCATAATGTTTTGAGTAAGTTGGTCCACAGTGACATCCAAATTTTCTAGTTCAAGCAAGTTGGTGACAGAAAAATATGGAAACTGTTGGAGAAATGAATAGCTCCCAATCTTTATACGAATATATATATGATGGTATGTCACTATTATCATGACTATCTTACCCACTGCACATAGACCAGCCATAAGGTAAATTTGTCCGATTTGCATGAAGAGCCTTCTGAACCTCGGGAAGGTTTAAATAGAAGAATCGTTCATAGGTAATACACACATCAACCCCAACACTCATCTTTGTTGCCTGCATTTACATGAATCATTGAAGGTTGCAAAGATTAAGTAACAAAATAGCATCAAAGCAATGGGAAAAGAACATTATGTATACCATTTTCCGCAAACGGAGCTCTTGCTCTACTATAGCTGGATAGCAAACATCAAGGATTACATCATAATTGTTTATATAATCACCAACAATTTTATTTGCTTCGGTTATGGCTTCGATGCATGAATTAGTCATATTGTGAGAAGTTCCAGAGACATAATCATCAAAATCACAATCGCTCTTGATGGTTAGACCAATTTCATCAGAAATCATTCCGTGTGACCAAAAGAATTCATATGTTGCTGAAACATCCTGGTCAAGTCTAAGCAGAGGATTTCCGATCTAATAAGAGAAAAGAGAAGTGAAAGGATTAATATTGGTATTAAAATAGCCATGAGATACTAAAAGAATACCAGCAAACATAGACACAAGAATTATGATGTGGGGTTTTCTTATAGCTACTCCTTTGATATTAAACTTGAAACCCTTTGAATGTGCATTATGGTCCAGCAGAATGTCAGCCAACTGCGGTATGTAATGACCTGTGAAATCAAATTAATATACTACACAAAAATATGTTGATCAAAGTCAAAATAATCAATATGCAAATCATATATATTTCTTGAGCTAAACACAATTGACACTTGCATGTCAACTTAAAGCGATAGTCTTTTATGAGTTTGATACCCAATAGGGCACTGTCTATACTATCCATCTAAATGGATAATAGAGGCAACACTTGAAAAGGTTCTACTCGAAGCAACTATATTTTGCTGGAACTAAAACTCTAATTGCTATTTGTCATACCTGCATAGCTTTCCCCTGTAAGAAACAATTCTCTTGACTTGAATTCTGGGAATTTTTCATACCAGTTCATCATAAATACATGCATATCCCTGGCTGCCAAGAAAGAGAAAATTATCTTCAATCAGTCCAAATTGTACACTAAGCCAAAATTATTATGTAAATTTGTAAAAATATAGTTTTTTTCCCATAATCATATCAAATAAATTAGTTGTATCCTGTTCCTCTTACCAGTGGAGGCATCCCCGCAATTATAGTCAGAAGTTGTATTTGAGTATGACCATCCAACTCCAGCAGGAGACTCAACAAAGAGAAGATTTGATGCTACCAAGAAAAAAAGACAATTGAAATAAGTCTAAATTGGAAACTTAATTATTATCAAATTAATTCCAGTTGCAGTAGCTATACCTTTATTCCATGACATCGAATTCCTTCTAAGGCCCCGACCATCACCTCTTGGATAAAATGGACCCAATTCTGTGAAAGGCTGAAAGCACCTCCTCCAACAGAAGAGCAACCTGGGCCTGTACATCATATGCTAATGTTAGTTTGGTTCTTGGCCACTCGTTATTTAAGAACACAACAAAAGAACTGTTAAGACTCTTCCCCAACTACTGCTTTACTCTACAGGAGGTAAACAAAAGAGAAACAAGAACAAGAAAAGTCGCATCCAAATTGCCTAGTAAAAAAAGAAGCAGGAAACTAACAACTAAAGTGACAAGAAGGCAAGTTAAAAGGAAAAGAATACATATGAAACCCATCAATAGCAAGTTAAAAGGAAAAGAATACTGAACAGAATCCCGTCAAATCCGAGAGAGCAAGTGCAGATCCGAGAGAGCAAAGATCCGCGAGAGCAAGTGCAGATCCGAGAGAGCAAAGATGAAGTAGCAGCAGCTGGACGGAGTCGGAGCAGCAGCGGTTACGGCGGAGAAAGAGCTGCGGTAGTGGCTAGCACACCAAGAGCGACCAAGAGAGAGATTTGCTGCAACTGGATTGAGAAAATTGAGGGGAAAGAGGGAGCTGCAGTGAACTGGATCGAGAGTGAGGGCTGCAGTGAAGAGAAAAGTGAGGGCTGCAGCCTGCAGGGTCACGATTTCTTTGTTGTTTTTTAATTCATTTTTAGGTTTGCTGCTGCTAAAAAAACTAATTTAATTAAACGAATCATAAACGAATCGACCCGTATTCGATTCGTTTATTACCCATTTATTAAACGAATTCTAAACGAATAAATGAATACAAATTTTCAAACCCGCATTCGATTCGTTTAATTAACGAATCGAATCGAATTCACCCATTTATTAAACGAAACAATTTTTTTAAACCCAAACCCATTTAATTCGCATTGAATCGAATCGAATAAACGAATCCTGACCCATATTGCCACCCCTAAGTGGTAGACTCTCATTTGACTTCAAATGGCAAACCCTAATTTCCAAATCACACACAAAAACAAAATCACGCTGCCGACAAAAAATTTGGTCCTCTACTGCGCTGCTTGCCGACAACAAATTTTTACTCTTCGTCTTCGTCCTTACTCTTCGATCTGCTGCTGCTACTACTTGCCGATGAACAACACGCTCAAGTTCAGCTAGGTCTTTACTTCCTCTTTTTCTTATATTATATTCTTTTGATTTGATTTGATTTTTCTGTGATCTAAACGCCGTTCTTGCTGATATTGGTGATGAACAGTCCTTGTCAGAATTTTGATCGATCTGATTGCTATTCATATAAGTGATTATTCTACTATTATATAACCTGCACTGGGTTACTCAATATGCAAGCCCTTGCGTTTTATCTTCAGAATATGCAAAGGTTCCTTGGTTTGATTCAGTTCTTGCTGATATTGGTGATGAACAGTCCTGGTCACAATCTTTATCTACCTTCTCCAGCCACTTGAAACAAATAGGTGTAAGGATAGTCACCTTTCAAAAGCAGTTAACCAAGTTTGTTTGGAACAAATGCCCCTTTTTCAACGCTATTCTTTCTCATTTTTGTATTATGTCAACAATCTTTATAAACTGCTTTGATTCTTTGCAGATAATTTTGTTTTCTTATAAATTATTAAGACATTTAACAAGAAAAGGCACAAGCTCTTGTTGGGATGTACTTAATACGATTTGCAACTTGTGTCAGTGATGGATCTCATGAACTCCTAAGCTTAGTTACTATATTGTCAGTCCTGAATCACTTATGATAATGCTGGTTTTATTTATTTATTTAGTTATTTTTGGGATAGTACTAGTTTGTATTATAATACATTCATAGTACTGTTGTAGTTTTATGATTCCAATTTAAGTTGACTGAAGCCAAATTGCCCTTTTGGCAGTAACTACTTCTTCGAGAATGCTTGTATGGAGTTCGATAAAGTTAAATTAAAGCCAACTTACAAGATCCTTTGGGGGTACCAGGTTACATAATTATAACTTCTATCTATTTGATGTCTGAAGTGTTAATGAGTTTATTAATTTGGTTTTTTCAAGCCTCAGTGATTACAGCTATTACTATAAGTTGGCTTCTCCTATAAATTACTTCTTGTAGATATTATATGAATTGCTAAGAACTTACTTATGCAAGCTCTAGGTATGTAGATATTTGTTTACTTTTCTCCAGATAAATGCCAACTGAAACAACTATTAAATGCCTAGACTGAACATTAAATGCTACTTAAACAATTGAAAATTTTTATTCTCTTGTAAATTTCGCTTTAGAAGTATTGTATATTCCCTCTTTGAACTAATAATACTAGTTGGTAGTCGTGCTCTAAACTTTTGGAAACTAATATTTTTCCCCGAGGAACTAGTGATAGTCGGCTTTCTTTGATGGTATCAAAATGATTTTTTTTGTTTATTTATTTATTTATTCTTCTGTTTGGGGCAGCAGCTTCATATAAAATGACTTAAGAGTGTGGCACTGATTGCAAGTTGTTCAAAATGCAACTCTACAGTGCTTCTAGTGCTGAGATTAATGAGGTAATATGCCTTAGAGGTAATGCATGTGTAAAGACTTAGCATCTTTTTTAGCTAATAAAAAGTTTACATGTTATTTTTTCCTTTTGTAAACAGAAGCAAAATTTTAGTTTTAAGTCTCACATGTTGTGACTTTAGCAACGGACAACCAGTTTACCCGGTAGGCTAATTACCTTTGGGAATTATATGGTCAAAAGAAAATTCATACATAAAACAAATGTGATAAGGTAACAGTCAGTACATGATGAGCTTACATGATGGAATTCTCCTACAATTTCAGGATTAACAAAGATGAGTCATGAAAAATTATAATAATGGAGGAAAATAAGATATGGAATTATGGGAATTTGATTTTGCCAGTATAGCAAAGGCCACAGATAACTTCTCAAGTTACAATAAACTAGGAGAAATTAGATTTGGGCCAGTGTCCAAGGTAATATTGTGGCATTCTGCTGAAAATTAGATCATAATTTCTTTTTATACTAACTAATAGGCAGATCTATGGTACATAAATAGAAAGGCAAGAAATTGCAGTTAAAAGGCTGTCAAAAGGTTCCAGACAAGGAATGGAAGAGTTCAAAAATGAAGTTACATTGATTTTTGTTAGTAATTATAGGTTTTTGTTACACGTGTGAAATTCTTCATTATTCTTGATTATTGAACTATGTGATGACACCTTATGAATTTGATTAACCATAAGTGGCCGATATGTTAATTTGCATTTTTTTTATACTCATCTTAATGTAATATGCTTTTCAGGTGATGTTGGTGGCTTTTGGGAATTTACCATCAATGTTTTTTTATGGATTAATTATTTTTCTAGGATGGGTTGGTGATTGGATATTTTAGGTGATTAGATATTGTAAGGGTAATTTTTACTTTCCTCCCCTGAGTTTTGGGTTTTTTGCACTTAGATGGTCAAGATTTATTTATTAGTAAAGACCCCCCTACCGTCAGTTAGTTTTGTAGTTGACTGTTAGTTGAATTCAAAAAGACTGAAATACCCCCAATTTGATTTTCAAGACTGAACATGCTATACATTTGGCGCGAAAACTATAACAACCATAATATTACCATTATACCCCTTCAAATTGGGTTATTTACAATTGCATTCAACAAATAAAATGATAATCCTATTTGGGTAATTTTCACTGTTGCACTTTGACCGTTAGGTCCCAACGGTCACATTGCCAGAGATTTGCCTATTTAAAGGCTTAAATACAGAGCTTTGTTCACAAGCATCTCTACCTCTTCTTAACACTTTGCAAACTCAACAACATTTCTCTCAATCTTTCAATCTCAACAACATGGATTCAGAGGGCTCAAGTGCAGTAAGTAACAAGAAGAATAGATATAATAAAGGCAGTATGAAATGGAGGAGGCAAGTTAATGGAAATATGATCAAGTTCAGGAACTTGAAATACGATTGCAGAGTACGTGCTGCTGTTCGGATTTCAGAGACTGAAGATAATCCAAACAAGCTATTCTACAACTGTCCTTATGATGCCTGTGACTTTTTCCAGTGGTGGTGTCCAGAACCAAGTGATTTCGACAATGGTGCATTCTTTGAAGGTCATAGAAGTTGTACAGTAACACAACAAGAAGTGCAGGTAGAACTTGAAGAAATACTAAGTGCCCTGAATGAAGTGAAGATTATACTGAAAAAAACTTATCAAACTCAAAATGTTTGTGACCAAGACTTAAGTGATGTGCATAAACTCACTTCAAAGAAAACCGAACAAGGTGGGGTGATATGTGGGCTGCTGAAGGCTGTGCTCTGTTGAATGCTTTTTTTTTTTTTCTGAGTGTTCTTGTGGTTATTTTCCTGAAGCGATTAACCTAAATTACTAGCATGAATTTTGTAATAAGTTGTACTCTAACTACTGGAATGAGTAATGATAAGATGAAAATTTAATAAACTTGTAATGCTCTATTTTCATAATGCTTATCTTTGCTAACTAAGTGTATATAATGTGAAGTATCCTGTTTAATTTGAGCATATGGCCTAGTCTTCAATACTGCATTTCCTATGTAATAACTTAACATAAGCATTCTGCACATATAGCTAAAAATTAAAGGGATTATAATCTTTAGTTATAACAATATCTATTAACAGTAGCAAAATTAACTTGTGAGTTAAACTTTAACAGCAACAAGCAAACCAATCCAGAACGAGTGAGAAGAGAATCCATTAATTGCATTCCAGCATTAAAATTCTTAAGCAGTATCATACATAGTTACATTCAAGTAACTGTCACAAAGCATGAAGCAATTGAATATAAATAGCTTCTTGTAAACTCATGTATAATTTGCAGGTATTAACCAAGCAAGCTTATCATATTACTTGTCTTTGGCATCACAATAATATCATGTACAAAAAACAAAATAACAAAAGGCTCAAACCTATTGTCAGTCTGAGTAAAAGATGATACACCAGCTCCATTCTTCTGCCCATGACAAGATGTTGTATCATCTAATCCCTTCAAAAAATTAGTTAGTGGGAATAGTCTTGATCTGCTTCTCATGCTGGATGCTATCACTTTAATGGGTTCATTCTTGAGTAACATGTCCTGGCATGAATAAAACAAACACTTACATATGAAAATAAAAAAAAAGATGCTGATTACTAAATTTTTTTAAAGAATCATGAATAAAACTCACCATTGTCATGGACAGTAGGCTGAGATAGTGCACTGCAAGCAACCCTTTGAGTTATAGGCTGATTAGAATTAGAAGTGCCTTCACCATTCACAACCTATGCCACACCCATTACATCATAAGCAATTAAATTAATTAAATTTAACTACTAAATGAAAGAGAGATGATAATTAACCTGTTTGCTAGATACTTTTGTGCTTTTGCAGGTTCTCTTGTTATGACCCCAATGCTCACACTTAGAACATTTGACACTTGAACTCCTCTTGAATGTAGCTGGTTCATCAGCTTCTTTCTCCTCTTAATCTATGGCCGGCCAACAGACTTGATAATTATAGGTGGCTGCAAATTATCATGTAGAACCAGTGGCCACGTCTTCTCATCAGGTAAAGGAAAGTATTGATACTTATAGGTGTTGATAAAAGCTGGACATTTCAGATAATTATGGATATAATCTTCAATGTTGAGCCTTTTTGCATCAATGGAACAAACACTATGCTTACAAGGTAAGCCGGATATCTGCCATTCCCCACAATCACAAGTTTTTTTACCTAAATCTACTACGAATACTTTACAGAGATCTTCCATCACTTCGAAGGTGTTTTCATGACCAAATATCACCGTTAAACCTCTCGCTGCAGCTCTTGCTTCCACAATCTTTCTCCTAACAAGAGGTGGTAGATGTCCATTCCACTTTTTTGCATCCTCATTCCTTCTGTGAATAAGTTTCATGATCTTTCTCCTTATCTCTTCGAGCATCCTAACAATAGGCATGCCTCTAAAACTCTTAATCCAGTTATTGAATGATTCAGTCATGTTATTGGTCACATGATTGCACTTGGTGTGGTTAGGAAAAGTGTGTTTAGCCCAATATACAGTTGGAATGTTCATGAGCCACCGGTGAGCTGCATCGCTGATTTTCTTCAATTCCTCAATGCTTTCACTGAATTCTGAGTAGTTTGGACTTCTACATGCCTTCCAAAACACCTTTTTCAACAAAGTGCCAGGAAACTTTTGCTTGAAATTGGCATAAATATGCCTACAACAGTATCTTTTGATTGCATTAGGAAATACTCTATCAATTGCATTGATAACTCCTTTTTGTCGATCACTCATGAAACATAGGCCTTCTCCACCATTACAACCAATCTGGTCATATAGCTTTTCCATGAAAAACTCCCAAGAGCAAGTGTTTTCACTCTCTACTACACATAAGGCTAGTGGATATATACCATAATTAGCATCAATCCCAACTGCAGTCAATAAAACTCCTTTATATGGCCCTTTTAGATGGCAGCCATCAACCCCTACAAACTGTCTACAACCTTCAAAAAAACCTCTCCTACTTGCATCAAGCATCATGAAAAATCTTTTAAATACTGGGTGGGCTGTATCTCCATTCAATTCCCTCTCAATAGCTACTGTGGATCCAGGGTTATACTTTATCAAAGCTTGTTGGTATCTACTCAGTTTGCTGTAACTTTTCTTGTGATCTTGGCCAAGTAACTCAAGTGCTTTTTGTTTGGCTCTGTATAACCTATGCACACTGCATTCAATACCATACTTTTTCAAAAGCTCAGCTGCTATTAACTTGACACTGACTTCGGGAGTTGACTTGAAGATATGAAGATAAGTGGCTGCAATCCAGGTTGAAGTAGCTTCTCTGTTATCATCATCAATCCCACCACATGTATGAACATCACATAGGGTCTTAATTTGAAATGAGTTGCTGTTCCAGTTTGGACTAGCATGAATTCTCCAGGTACATCCTGACTTAGCACATCTAGCTGTCACTCTGGCTTTTTCATTCTTAAGTCTATACAATCTGAAGCCATTTCTGATGGCATATACCCTCAACACCTTCCTAAACTCATAAACATCTACAAACAACTGACCAGGACGTAGAACAAGATTATCTCCATCTTGTGTGAACTCAAATCCACCTGAACTGGTGTCATATCTCACACAAGCAGTAATTTCCTCATCAGACGAATCAAATTCATCACCAGTCTCATCACCCGACTGATAATCATCAAGAACATACTCATTTTCTTCACCATCTGATCTTGCATTCTCTTCATCACTTTCTTCACCATCATAATGCACAACACTATAATGCAATAAAACAACATAAATAAATGCTATTAATTTTAAAGAAAAAACTAAAATTTAGTAAATAGAAAATGCAAAGTGTAGTTGACAGGTAGTATCACAAAAATGCAGCATATCATCTATTTCAAGCTTATTAAAACTCACTTTAAAAATTACATCATGAATATTACCATATGCTTGCAAATGCATAATCAACCGTAACATAAGCTAAAACCATATACTTGCAAAATACCCAAAATGGCGTTGGAAAATTTATTCTCGATTTTATGTTTCACAGTTCCATAATCAAAGATGTGTCAATGAACAAATAATGAAGTATAAACGCTCTAAATGGAGCAAAAAAAAAAGATTTATTCAAAACTAACCTATAATTAGTTTCAACATACCGATTCAAATCTTTTGAGCATCTTTGAAATTCAGAGCAGGACATGATGCGGGTTTAGTATTTCTTCTTCACTTCACCCAAGCAATAGATACTACTTTCCTAGAAATTAAAAAAATTTTTGCCTTCTCAACAAACCTTTCGTCGTCTGAACTTCATGAAACTCAGCTTCATGAAAGAGAAAAGAGAAAAAGTTTCAGAGGTAAGAGAAAAAGTTTTAGCTTTGATTTTTTTACAATTTTTTATTTATATCAATTATCATAAGCCACGTTTTTTTTCACAATGAGTTGACAAGTCACTGGGCTCATGTCAACTAAAAGTTAACTTGTCAAATTAAATTACTATATTGCCCATAACTAACTTAATGAGATTTGTTGTTTGCATTCTGTAAGGGGATTTTTACTAATAAATGAATCTTGACCATCTAAGTGCAAAAGACCCAAAGCTCAAGGGAGGAAAGTAAAAATTACCCGATATTGTAAATGATTTATGAGATATTATTGTAGATTTGATTCACCATGTATTTTGATGATGCTATTTGTTGGAAGTTTCCAGTGATTGAATATATGATGCCCAAAAAGCTAAGTGGCAGTGAATTTTGTATGCTGATATTGTTCCAGATGATAGTGAATCTTGATAAAGTCTAAGTGGTAGTGAAATTTGTATGCTGAAATTGTTTGATAAAGTCTTAAGTAGTAGTGAATCTTCATCGGCTTGGTAGTGTTTCAGATGATATATAGTGTTGTGATGTTTTTGTATGCTGGTAATGATCTAGATGGTAGTGTTGGGATGTAGATTTGTGAGAACTGAATAGATGATGTTTTGATAATGTTATGGTTATTTCAAGTGATGATTTAGTGATGTTTTGATAATGTTGTTGAGATAATTTGGATGTATTGATTTTATGCATATTTTGATTTTTAAATTTCAATGGAATTTATAAAATTATAAAATAATAATATTAAAATATTAAAAATTATTTTCTAATTTAAAAATATTAAAAATGATTTAAAATATTATTATTATTTAAAATATTAAAAAAATTTGATTTTAAAAAAATTTAAAATTCTTTTAATAATATTATTATTTAAAATTAATTCTCATAATGACACCATATTAGCATCATAAAGTTGCGACACATAATTACGCGCCATAATTTAAAATTAAATTCATAATACCCGCCAAATGTTTTTTCACAATAAAACAAATTTACCACTAAAATATTAAAACGATGTTGCTTTTGTTGTGACACATTTGTGATAGCTATAAGCTGTCATATACACCCGTGATAGATAAATTACTGTCACTGATTTATGAGAGGGGCTACAATGATAGATAGAAATTCTGTTATAAACAGGGTCGGATGACAGATATTCTTTGTCATGATAGCCCATTTTTTTTGGTAGTGCTTATTGTGCCAAATAGTAATAACCTTGTATTAGGGAGCCGATTAAGCCAGTGCGGTATCTAGACAAGATTATTGCTATCTGTCGACGAAAAGCCAAAACATCCACAAATTAGAGGGCAAGAGAAAATAAATTTACCAAATAAAGCTCGTGGAATATGTTGAGACATCACCTTCAACCCAAACTTGAAAAACAATTAGCTACTCATAATTGAACTAAGGGTAAAATAAAAATTTATTAAAATACGTAGAAAATACAAGATGGAGAAGGAATTATAGAAAATGGAACTTAAAAATGAATTTAGGGGTGTTAAATTAGGAGGGGAGCCCCCCTTTTTATAGATACACTGAAGATATCATGGCCATTGGATTAAAAATAGTTTGAATGCTTAGGATTGCACCACATCATCAGTCAACATTACGCGGTTTGATCACATGGTCTGAATAGTGAGGCGGTTTGAATAGTGACACGGTTTGAATAGTGACGCGATTTAGTTGAAAATAATTCCATGTATATGATGTACCGTACGCATGATTTTTGATCCACTAATATGCTACCACATCACCGATCAACAGTATATAAGAATTTTAGTTCAATAGGATCGTGACAGTTCATCGGTCAATGCCATATCATCGGTCAATATGTGAATAGTACCGTACATGTGAACAATGTCATTTTTCCTTTTATGCTCCTCCTAAGGTTTTCAACTGTTCTGAGTTCAAAAGTGATATCTGTTTTGCTGTCTGATCTCTCGTTCATTGTGAAATGACCATGATGCTCCTAAAATATATAAAATACTTAATTATAATACAACACACATAAATAAATCACAAGAGACTTATATATATATAAATAGGAATGTTAGTAAGACTTGAAGTGTAAAATGATGATTTTCTCCTTTATAAATATACACTTTCTAACACTCAACAGTAAGTCTCTCATAAATATAGACTTCTTTGATCAGATAAGAATCTAGACACTTTTTTTTACCAAATAAGAATCTAGACTTACTATGAGATATGAGAAGAAAATTATTCAAAAGGAATCTATCAATTATTTAGGAAAGCGCAGTCGATTATGGCATCACAAGAATATTTATAAGTTTTGGAGAAAAATACGGTGAGCAAGAATAGGTTTTCAATTATATCTTATTTATGTTACATTTTTATTAATAGTTTGTCTGAACTTTTCTTTTCGAATAAGAATAGAACTTATGCTGCTTAAAATTATTGGAAGAATAATTTTATAAAAGTAGTAAAATAAAATAGATAGATCCTTTGTTTTCCCTGTTCAGTGTGTAACATGGTCCGGTTAGGCTAAGTTCAAAGTCCCCCAAGCAAAAAAAAAAAAAAAAAAAGACCTCAATCTTTTTCATTAAAAAAAAAATTGCTTTTCCTTTCCAACTCAAGCTCTCCCCCCTTAATTGAAATGAAATACTAATGTAAATAGCAAGTATTTCTAATTTTATGGAATAATATTTCATGGAAATGTCGTAAATTAGTATTAGAATTTACGGGTTAAACATTCTCTTCAACTTTTCTATTTTATAATTGCTAAAACAATTACCTGCATGGTTCAATATAAAGTAATACTAACATTTCTATTTGGTTTTCACCACTTAAAAATAATTGTTTATTTGTTAGCTTCAATTATATACCATCAGTCTCCCATCTTATTGTTAGGGGACGGAACCAATCAATGCCACACTACAACAAAGACGACGTGTAGTAGCATCCAAAAAAGGCTATCTGAATTGAAAGATAGCATTTTGGTCAACACTAAGCTAAGTTTACCCGGTAACTAAAAGTGTTTGAATGTAGTAGCATTTACTAGATGCTATCACTTAATTTGTATAGCATCCAAGATAAGCTATTAGTGCTTTGTGTATGTGCTGCATTGGATTACTAACATAATTTAGAAAATACGGCCAAATTACATTAATAGCTTTATGAAAATGCTATGAAATTACAATTATAGCTTTCTGAAAATGCTATCTATTGTAATCTTGATTACAATTTTTTAATATTATTATGCTGCTTTTGTTAGCATTGTATAAAGTTAAATATTGGATGTTCACCTATGTTATCCATCAAAATATAAATATCACCAAAACTATATAAACATATAATTAATTTATCATTCAACTCATTTCTATTGATGAGCAAAAATTATTGATAATATATGGTATTAAAATTAACAATATATTCATTTACGATTATAATTTACATGATAAACTTCAAAATACATTAAAAAAACGAACATATACCGCAACATAAGTATGGTTTTTTTGGTCTGAATGCACTATGTAAAGGTGAAATAATATGGGCAAGAATTATTGACAATATTATTATTGGTTATGAGTGCCTTCATAAAATTAGGCACAATAAAGGTAAAAGAAATGGGTTAGCGGCTTTAAAGTTAGATATTAGCAAAGCTTATAATAGGGTGGAATGAGATTTTTGAAACAAACAATGACAAAGCTAGGATTTCCAAATAGATGGGTAGATTTAGTAATGAATTGTATCACCACATCATCTTTCTCAGTACTCATAAATAGGAGTCCTATAGGAATGATTCACCCTCAAAGAGACCTTAGACAAGGTTGTCCTCTATTTTCATATTTGTTCATTCTATGTGCGGAATCTTTTTCCAACTTGTTGCTGCAAGTAGAGCAGAATCATCAATTCCAAGGGATGAAATTTGGAAAGGAGATTACTATTTCGCATTTGCTTTTTGCTAATGACAGCTTGATGTTCACAAAGCCTCAGTTGACAGTTATAAGGCACTCAAAGCAATTTTTTACTGTTATGCTGCTGCCTCAGGACAACTCTTCAATTTTGATAAGTCGTCTATGGTTTTCAGTGGAAAAATCCCAGCAGATAGATTTAATGGAATAAAGAACATCTTTCAACTTAACGTAGTGTCTAGACATGAAAAGCACCTAGGCTTACCATCTATGGTTGGAAGAAACAAGACAAACGTTTTTAGTGAAGTGAAACTCAAAGTGCTGAGCAAGATTTCAAACAGGCAACATAAAATTTTTTCGAGTAGAGGCAAAGAAGTCTTTATCAAAGTAGTGGCTCAAGTAGTTCCAGCCTATACAATGAGTGTTTTTAAGCTTCCTTTAGGATTATGTTATGACATTCAAAAGGTAATGACGAAGTTTTGGTGGAGATCAAAAGAGGATAAGCGTGGAATCTGTTGTGCAAATTTTAATGAACTCGCAAGCGCACGAATCTGTTGTAGTATAGATCTATGGTGACGAGTGTCGATCCCACGAGGAGGTGGATTTTAATTAAATATAGAATTAATTTAGTGAATGGGTGATTGGATTTAAGTTAGAAAATGATTTAGACTATGCTAAAACTTAAATTAAAATAACAAGAATAAATTCTGGAATTGGAATTAAAAGGGCAAGAATAAATTGAAGTGAATTCTATTGAAATGACGTACTTGGGTATCTGGATCCGTATCAACATGCATCATGGGCTAAATATTCCATATTAATACCAATTAAATCATGAGAGGGGAATCCACACCTCATGAACCACGCTCTAATAAATATGGTGCTAAGGGCTTATCGTGCCAAATAATAATAACCTTATACTAGGGAGCCGGTGAAACCAGGGCAGTACTAGACAAGATTAGTATTATTTGTCGACGAGAAGTCAAAACATCCACAAAAACTAGAGGGGAAGAGAAAATAAATTTACCAAATCAAGCCCATGACACATGTTGAGACTTCACCTTCAACCCAAGCTTGAAAGAAAATTAGCCACTCATAGTTGAACTAGGGGCAAAATAGGAATTTATTAAAATACATAGAAAATACAAGATAGAGAGAGAATTACAGAAAATGGATCCCAAAAATGGATTCAGAGGTGCCTAATTAGGGGGGGGAGGCCCCCTTTTTATAGTTACATCGAGTAAATCATAGCCATCGGATTAAAAACAGTTTGGACGCTCAGGATTTCGCCACGTCATCAGCCACTATTTGCACAGTACAGTCAACAGCCACTATTTGCACAGTACAGTCAACAGTCACTATTTGCACAGTACAGTCAACAGCCACTATTTGCACAGTACAGTCAACAGCCACTATTTGCACAGTAACGCCAACAGTACCCGTACATGTGAATAGTATCGTACATGTGAACAGTGTCATTTTTCCTTTTATACTCCTCCTAAGGTTTTCGACCGTCCTGAGTTCAAAAATGATGTCTGTTTTGCCATTTGATCTCTCGTTTATTGTGAAATGACTATGATGCCCCTAAAATACATAAAATACTCAATTAGAATAAAATACACATAATTAAAGTACAATAAACTTAAACACATAAAAGTAAGGGTTGTTAGTAATACTTGATATGTAAAATAACGATTTTCTCCTTTATAAATATGCACTTTCTAACACACAACACACCCCCCAACCAGCTTATTGCTAGTCCCTAGCAAATAAAGCGAAAACAAAATTCAAAAATGATTTTTTTTTTTTTTTTTTTTTTTTAACACTCTTGCTTATTCAATCAGATTAATGATAACAATCAAATAAGAGTATAAGCATTATCTCAAGTCTAAAGAAACATCACACCCACATCAACCATCCACATGAATTAGCCCAGTAGACTTTGTCGTAGCTACCTTCAAGAATGACATGTCAAACCCCAAAATCTCACTGGAAGTAGTGACACTCTCACAAAGAAATTGAACCCAAAAATAGTCACTCCAATGAATGGTAATTGAGAGAAAATAATAAAGAAATGATCTCACATGCTCTCACCAAAAAGAAATATGCCCTTAGCTTAGAAATAATATGATCTCAAGTCAAATAAAAATACTAGTCAACCCAATTTATTTATTTATTTTATTATCTTTTTTATGCATCATTACATCTTTTTGGCCCATAGAACTAGCTTCTACTTCAGATTATAGTTCCCTAAAATCAAGAAGGACTTTTATTAGGACGTAACGTAGGCTAGGGACATGGTTAATAAAGAAGGGAAACAGGAAAAACAAAGTGTATGTTTGAGAAAAATGTAGAGGAATTTTTTTTTTTTTTTTTTTTGCAAGGTGGATTTCACCTATTATTGTTGTTTTTTTTTTTTACAACATTTTGTTTATGCAACAATTTCTTTTTTTTTTTTTTTTTTTTTTTTGAACTAGGCATAATTTCACTATACAAAATATTTATTTACATTTTTCTCAAACATAAATAGGTGATGGATCTTGTAAAATATTGGGTAATACTCCAAATCGGAGTGGGTTAAGATGATAAGTTGACAAATAAAAGTTTTTTTTTTTTTTTTTTTTAAAGGCTCAAAAGGGTTAACTATGGATATTCATGAAAGGGATGGCTAGAAAGGCTCAAACGGATCAAAGACGGCCTTTCCATCATCTTTTAGGACTCTAAATAATCTTCCATATCTACTAATTAAATGGGCTTCCAAATGTAGCAACACACATTTTTTTCTTTTTTTTTTTTCTTTTTTTTAGGGTTAACTCAAAAGAAATCTAGAGATCGTGTACAATAATAAACTGCTAAGCTGTATAAAGAATGGGCAAAAGGGGTACTCTCCAAGAAAAATGATAGGCTCAAAAACTCACTTGGTATTTATTATGACATGTTCATTCCTTCAAGCAACTCATATTTGTCTCCGACATCAACATGTAGAGTAGCAAACATAGTGTAACATCACTTCATACTAAAGATAATACAAATACTAAAATTTGAAATCATCATGTCATCCAATCTTAAAACAAATCACAAATTTTTTTTTTTTTTTTTTTTTTTTTAAACAACAGTCTACCCCCCAACCTATTCTAAACGTGAAAGGAAAATATGCATGCAGAAATGTAAAAATGATGCAGAAAAACTAATTAGAAAATGATAGAAAATGATTTTTTTTTTTAACTTAAGAAGATGCGTTTCTAGAGGCACTACACTCTATATTCAGCCATCTTTGACTCAAAAATTTTTGTTTGAAAATGTATATTTATAAAGGAGAAATTAAAAAGGAAAAAGAAAAATAAACATCAAAACATAATAAAGAAAAAGATTTTTTTTTTTTTCATTTTTTTTTTCATTTTTTTTTATCAATGAAGATGCGTTTCTAGAGTCACTACACTCCATATTCAGCCATCTTCAACACAAAAAGTTAGCAACAGTTAGTTTCTACAACAAAAAATTAGGAAAAACTTAACCAATATTCCACAATTGTCGACTATTCCCTCCCCCCAACCAGAACGAAACATTGTCCTCAATGTTTTAAAGGACAGAAGTAGAGTTTAGAAGACATCACCTGGGTGGTGCAACACAGAAGAAAATATTTACAGGCGGAGGGTTAAATCTAATTTGTACTTCTTACTGCGGCTATTGTTACCATCATCATTTGAACGCTCCAACACAAAGCTCCAGGGGTCTGGCTCTGGTTTATAAGCTTGTAACATGTCAAGTAGCTCATTAGCAGTGTGAGCACAAATAAAAAGTTTTTTCGCACTGGAAGGAATAAAGTAGCTTTTTATTGCATGGTTAAGAAATGCGATAAAGCCATCATAAAAATTATTGACATTTAACAAACCGATGGGTTTCTGGTGAATGTGCAGTTGGGCCCAAGATACTAGTGTGATAAGTGCCTCTAGTGTTGCAAGATCTCCTGGAAGGAAAATAAAAGCATCAGCATGATTAAGCATTTCAGTTATTCGTTCTTGCATACCTGAGACGACTAACTCTTCTCCAGTCGTTGAGTCAGACACACTGCCCAAAGGTTTTAGGATTCTAGGGATGATGCCTAACACTTGGCTTCCTCTGATAAAAGCAGCTTCTGAGACCAATTTTGATAACCCTCGGTTACCTCCTCCATACACCAAGTGTAATTTTCTCTCTGCTATGCTTCGACCAAGATCTATGGCTGCATCAACGAACTCTTTATGTTTGCCATAGGTAAATCCAGAAAGCACACAAATGTTCTTGAGTTGTCTATTAGGAGTAGCTGCCATTGGAATATTTCTCAAAAATAATTTGTGAGTGCTTAACAAAAAGTCTTATTTAAGAGTCTTGGTGACAATGGATTACAACTGTGTATGAGGTGGCAGGTCAATGTCAAATAATGCGTAAAGCACATGGCTCGATAGTCAAAAAGAAAACAGTGAAAAGAAAAAAAAACAAACAGTAATAAAATTATTAGAGACAATAATGCAAATGATAAAACAACAGTGAAATGAAATAAAATAATAGTAAAGTAAAAGGATATTTACAGATAGTTGCGACTGTGGCTCACATCTTCCTCTGGTTTTACGTCCAGAAACGGCTTGAACGCCCTCTATGGGTCGAGGATAGGCTTCCCATCCAGTTTTCTTATAAACTGGCAAACAGGGTCGTTTATAGTCAGATTCCCGAGACTATATCGTGCATGCTCTTTCTGGAATAATGACCATAACTGAAGAATCGCTCCTTGCACATATCCACTGGGATGCGTTTCAAGAGACAGAAGGATATCATCCAATGACTCCTTATTCAAGCCATCCCTAATGAATTGAATCTTATCTTCTCTGTTATCAGACACCATTCCTAAAGAACATCGGTTTTTATTGCAACTCATTCTGGCACACTTATGACAAGCAACAGAAATTCTTCGAGCTCGTCGTTTTCTTGCATAATTTCCTTTACCACAACCAGGCATGTATGCAATAAATTTTGGAGGTAACTCACCTGCCAATCGTACTTTCGCCTCAATTAACCAACGGATGTCAGCAGGTATGTTATTCCTCATGAGCAATCGCATGCGTTCGGACCGAGCTTTATAGATCGTAAGGAGGGCATTCTGAGGGAGTGAAGGGAATCGCTTGTGAAGTTTTGCTAGAATCTCGGATCTGTCCATACCTTCGCCTCAGAATATCAGTTATTATGGGAAACTGAAGTAACCGACTTAATTGTCACGGAGTACCGTTATCCGCCACTTCACCGGGGTAACAAACTAAAGCACACAAACAGAAAAACAAATTAAAACACACAAAGAAAATCAAAATCGTCCTCTTATTGAATTTACCTCAAGCTCCAACTGGATGTCGAAAACACTTTTCTCAATATCTCTGAGTTGGCGTTCTAAACCTTCAACATAGGCTACTAACTCTGGTGGTTGTAGAGCCCAAATGCGATTTGTTTTACAAAATTGAATCTGCCTTTTGAGATGGTTTTTGACACGTTGAAGTGGTTTAAGAATGTTCAGGAGGAACGGTCTAAGTAAGAGACTCATGATTAACAATGTTAAGAGAAAACTTAATGATAAAACAAACACACTTATGCAAAAATAAATTTAATTAGCAAAAGAATAATAAAAAGAAAAGAAAGAAAAATCAAACCACTGAAAAGAAAAAATCAATTCAAATCTGGTGGGTCACTCAAATTTATTTCGGTGTCTTCTCCATGTGGTTGGTATTCTAGATATGGCTTTAATCTTTGACCATTAACTTTAAACGTGACACCGTTCTTTGGGTCCTTAATTTCAATTGCCCCATGTGGAAAAACAGTATGAACAATAAATGGACCAGACCATCGAGAGCGTAACTTACCTGGGAATAGGTGCAAGCGAGAGTTGAATAAAAGTACTTTCTGACCTGGAGTGAAAGATTTTCTCATAATATGCTTGTCATGGAAGACTTTCATTCGTTGCTTGTAAATCTTGGCATTTTCGTATGCATCATTGCGAATTTCTTCAAGTTCTGCCAGTTGTAATCTTCTTTCTGAGCTGGCTTGCTGCATGTCAAAGTTAAATTTCTTGATGGCCCAATATGCACGATGCTCGAGTTCCACAGGTAGGTGGCAAGCTTTTCCATACACTAGCCTGTAGGGTGACATCCCAATCGGCGTCTTGAAAGCCGTTCGATATGCCCATAATGCATCATCAAGTCTTAATGACCAATCTTTTCTGTCCGGCCTCACCGTCTTTTCTAATATGTGCTTTATTTCTCGATTGGAGATCTCCACTTGACCACTGGTTTGCGGATGATATGGGGTCGCCACTTTATGAGTGATTGAATATTTCGTCAAAAGGGCTTTGAAAGCTTTATTACAAAAGTGGGCACCACCATCACTGATTATTGCTCGAGGGAATCCAAAGCGCGAAACAATGTTGCTTTTCAAAAACCCTATCACCACCTTGTGATCATTGGTTCTGCATGGAATTGCTTCTACCCATTTTGATACGTAGTCAACGGCAACCAGTATAAATTGATGGCCAAAAGAAGAGGGAAATGGTCCCATGAAGTCGATACCCCATACGTCAAAAATCTCAACCACTAAAATTGGATTTAGTGGCATCATGTTCCTTCGTGTAATGCTCCCCATTCGTTGACACCTATCACATGAAGAACAGAATGTGTAAGCATCTCGAAATATATTTGGCCAATAGAAACCACATTGTAAAATTTTAGTCGCTGTTTTTTTAGCACTGAAATGGCCTCCACAAGCTTGTTTATGGCAGAATGAAAGGATATTCTGAATTTCATTTTCTGGGACACATCGTCTGACAATTTGGTCTGCACAATACTTGAACAAATACGGGTCATCCCAAAAGAAATTCTTTATTTCTGCAAAGAATTTGGCCTTGTCTTGCTTGGTCCAATGCTCTGGAAGTTTACCTGTAACAAGATAATTAACTATATCAGCATACCAAGGTAATACTTCCACATTCATTAATTGTTCATCTGGAAAGGACTCATTCAATGTTAAAGGCTCTGTAGTTGTGTCAAAATGAAGACGAGAGAGATGGTCTGCCACAACATTTTCTGTGCCTTTCTTATCTTTGAATTCCAAGTCAAATTCCTGCAAAAGTAACACCCAACGAATTAGTCTAGCTTTTGCATCTTTCTTTGTAAAAAGGTATTTAAGAGCAGCATGATCAGTGAACACAATTATTTTACAACCAATGAGATAGGATCGAAATTTTTCCAATGCAAACACTACTGCTAGCATTTCTTTTTCAGTAGTTGAATAGTTCAACTGTGCATCATTCAATGTCATACTAGCATAGTAAATAACATGGGGAATCCGATCAACTCTTTGTCCTAATACTGCTCCTACTGCATAATCAGATGCATCACACATTAGCTCAAATGGAAGGCTCCAGTTTGGGGGCTGAATGATGGGTGATGATGTTAACAATTGCTTTAATTTTTCAAAAGCCACCAAACATGAATCATTAAAGATGAAATGTGCATCCTTTGCAAGTAAATTGCATAAGGGTCTAGAAACTTTGCTAAAATCTTTAATGAAACGTCTATAAAAACCAGCATGCCCAAGGAAAGATCTTACTTCTCTGACCGTTTTGGGTGGAGGAAGATTAGAAATGAGATCCACCTTGGCTTTGTCAACCTCAATACCTTTGCTCGAAATGATGTGACCGAGAACAATATCTTGTGTTACCATAAAATGGCACTTCTCCCAATTTAAGACCAAGTTCTTTTCGATACATCTCTGCAGAACTAGTGTTAGATGGCGTAAACATTGATCAAATGAGTCTCCAAAGACAGAAAAATCATCCATAAAGACCTCAAGGAATCGTTCAACCATATCAGAAAAAATGCTCAACATGCATCTTTGAAATGTAGCAGGTGCATTACATAATCCAAATGGCATCCTCCTATATGCAAAAGTGCCAAAAGGGCAAGTGAAAGTGGTTTTCTCTTGATCTTTTGGTGCTATGGGAATCTGATTATATCCTGAGTAGCCATCTAGAAAGCAATAAAATTCATGGCCTGCTAATCTATCAAGCATTTGATCGATGAATGGTAAAGGAAAATGGTCTTTACGTGTGACAGAATTCAACTTCCTATAATCAATGCATACACGCCATCCTGTAGTTACTCTAGTTGGTATCAATTCATTATCGGCATTGGTAACTACAGTGACTCCTGACTTTTTGGGGACAACTTGTACAGGACTGACCCATGAACTATCAGAAATTGGGTAAATGATACCTGCATCTAATAGCTTAAGGACTTCTGTTCTAACAACTTCTTTCATATTAGGATTTAACCGACGTTGCATTTCCCTAGTAGATTTAGCATTTTCATCAAGGTGAATGTAATGCATGCAGTCTACTGGGTTTATACCTTTTATGTCTGCTATGGTCCATCCTAATGCTCCTTTGTGCTCTTTTAAAACATCCAACAACTTACCTTTTTGTTCGTCATTGAGGGATGATGAGATGATTACCGGTAGAGTACTTTCTTCCCCCAAGAATGCATATTCCAGAGTGTTGGGCAATGGTTTGAGCTCAAGTTTTGGTGGTGATTCAGATGATGGGATGAGTTTCTTCTCTGATGGTGCTAGTTGTTCAACTCTTGATTTCCATTTATTAGTGTCCATGGATGGTGCTGAGTCAAGTAGAGCGTTGACCTCCTCGACCGATCTGTCAATATCAAAATTCAAACCAAAGTGAGTTAAACATGTTTGCAAAGGATCATCACTAAGGTTTGAAACAAAAGAGTCATCAACTAATGCTTCAATTAAATCCACATCAACAATTCCATCATCTGCATTGTGAGGTTGTTTGGCAATGTTGAAGATGTTCAACTCCATAGTCATGTTGCCGAAGGACAACTGCATATTTCCCGTCCTGCATTGAATATGAGCATCCGCAGTTGCCAAGAACGGTCGGCCTAAAATAATGGGGATGTGCTTCCTTGAATCCTGTATTGGTTGAGTGTCAATTACAATGAAGTCAACAGGAAAATAAAACTTGTCTACCTGGATAAGCACGTCCTCCACAATACCACGAGGTATTTTCGTAGACCGATCTGCAAGCTGTAACACCACTGGAGTTGGGTGTAATTCTCCCAGTCCAAGTTTCACGAAAACTGAGTAAGGCAATAAATTTACACTAGCTCCTAAATCCAACAAATCATTCTCAATTGTGTGGTTCCCTATGCTACATGAGATAGTAGGGGAACCTGGATCTTTGCATTTTAAAGGAATTTTATGTTGGAGTATAGAACTAACGTTTTCTGTTAAAAATGCCTTCTTTTGAACATGCATATTTCTCTTTTTAGTACACAGGTCTTTAAGAAACTTGGCATAAGATGGAACTTGTTTAATAGCATCAAGCAATGGGATGTTAACACTTACCTGTTTGAAGATTTCGAGAATCTCACCTGTGGATTTTCCCTTTTTCCCTTTAGCTAACCTCTGAGGAAATGGAGCTTTTGGAACATATTCTCGTGGGTTAGTTTCTTCTTTCTCCTCCGGTGATGATTCCTCAACATTCACAGGTACAATTTGATTTTCTTTTGGCATCTCCACTTTATTGTCGACTTCTTTTCCTTTTCGCAAGGTCATGACGGCTTTGACCTCTCCATGCTGCTGTGGTGAACTGGTACTTGCTTCATGTACTCCTTTAGGGTTAGGCACTGGTTGACTTGGAAATTTACCTTTTTCAACAGTCATTGCCAAGGTCTGAACTGAAGAAGCAAGCTGTCCTACCATCTTCTCTAGGCTTGAAACTGATTGGGCTTGTGAGTTGAAGCCCGCTCTCAACTCATTTCGTAGTCCATCAATGGTGCGGTTCTGTTGCTCAATCGTGGAGTGAGTAACATTCCTGAGATTCTGGAATGAATCCTCCCATGGTCTGGGTTGAGAGTAGTTCTGGTTTTGATTCTGATTGTATGGTCTGAATGGTGGCTGAGAGGCTTGAGGATTTTGAGGAATTGGTTGCATTGGTGGAGCTGGAGCTGCTGGTCCATTATGTTGGAATCCTTGAGACCATGAAAAATTGGGGTGGTCTCTCCATCCAGGGTTATATGTGTTGGAGTATGGGTTGTAATTCGATGGTTTTCTCATTACACCTATGGCATTGGCTTGATCTGGATATGAGTCAAGGTCATGTGGCTCTGTTGATTTAGTAGTCGATAACGATGCTATTTGTCGAGAGAGACCTTCAATTATCGCTTTGACTTCTTTGATTTCTGAATTTGATTCGCCAATGTGAACCTCATTTACTCCCTTTACCCTTCTAGTATTTCTGAGTGATCGACTCCGTTGTTGGGAATTATCTGCTTGTCGCTGGAAGAATTCCCAAATCTCTGATGCACTTTTGGACATTAGCTCTCCTCCACTTGTTGCCATTAGCCATTCTTGCACATTCGGTAATAATCCCTCCAAAAAGTATTGGCATTGATGCCATTTCTCGTACCCATGATGTGGACACTTCAAGAGTAGCCCATTGAATCGCTCCCATGTTTCGAAAAATTGCTCGTCATCTCTCTGGGTAAACTCCGAGATTTCCCTGCGAATAGCATTGGTTTTATGCACTGGGAAATATTTATTTAAAAATTTTGTAACCATTTGTTCCCATGATGCAATACTATTAGCAGGCAATGTATTAAGCCATGAACGAGCTCTATCCTTCAAAGAAAATGGGAATAATCTAAGTTTTACATCATCATCTGAAAAATTCTCATATTTAAATGTTTGACAAATAGCATGAAAATCATTCAAATGATTATATGGGTCCTCATTTTCTAAGCCATAGAACGTGGGGAGACAATTTAGCACACTAGGTTTTAGTTCAAAGCTCCTAGCAGCTACATTTGGGTATCGTATGCATGATGTGCTTAAATTGGCTAAAGGACTGAAGTAGTCCTTAAATGGCCTCTCTTGTGGTTCTTGTAAATCCATTCCAAATTTAACGTTTTTGTGTGTGCGAAGTGTTTTCTCTAATTCAAGGTCTATAGGTTCAAGATTAGGTAATAATGACCTACGACCATGCATGCAAGAAATATAAAAATAAATGGGAACAAAACAAATAAAATAAAAATAAAGATAGGAACAAAACAAATAAAAATAAAGAAGAAGGAGAAATTATGATACTAACCTTATTGCGCTATTACAACCTTACTATAACAATACACACACAAAAAATACGTGAATTAAAAATAAACTAATAAGATAAATAAAAATTACAAAGAAGAAAAAAAATAACTTGAAAATTAAATTACAAAATTTAAAGAAGAGAAAAAGAAAAGAAATACTAACCTCTAAATGTAGATTCACTTTTTTTTTCTTTTTTTTTTTTAATAATAAAAAAAAATACAAGAAAACAATTAAATAGAAATATCCACAAAAATTAATTCTAAGAATTAAAATTACTTACTTCCCCGGCAACGGCGCCAAAAACTTGTTGTGCAAATTTTAATGAACTCGCAAGCGCACGAATCTGTTGTAGTATAGATCTATGGTGACGAGTGTCGATCTCACGAGGAGGTGGATTTTAATTAAATATAGAATTAATTTAGTGAATGGGTGATTGGATTTAAGTTAGAAAATGATTTAGACTATGCTAAAACTTAAATTAAAATAACAAGAATAAATTCTGGAATTGGAATTAAAAGGGCAAGAATAAATTGAAGTGAATTCTATTGAAATGACGTACTTGGGTATCTGGATCCGTATCAACATGCATCATGGGCTAAATATTCCATATTAATACCAATTAAATCATGAGAGGGGAATCCACACCTCATGAACCACGCTCTAATAAATATGGTGCTAAGGGCTTATCGTGCCAAATAATAATAACCTTATACTAGGGAGCCGGTGAAACCAGGGCAGTACTAGACAAGATTAGTATTATTTGTCGACGAGAAGTCAAAACATCCACAAAAACTAGAGGGGAAGAGAAAATAAATTTACCAAATCAAGCCCATGACACATGTTGAGACTTCACCTTCAACCCAAGCTTGAAAGAAAATTAGCCACTCATAGTTGAACTAGGGGCAAAATAGGAATTTATTAAAATACATAGAAAATACAAGATAGAGAGAGAATTACAGAAAATGGATCCCAAAAATGGATTCAGAGGTGCCTAATTAGGGGGGGGAGGCCCCCTTTTTATAGTTACATCGAGTAAATCATAGCCATCGGATTAAAAACAGTTTGGACGCTCAGGATTTCGCCACGTCATCAGCCACTATTTGCACAGTACAGTCAACAGCCACTATTTGCACAGTACAGTCAACAGTCACTATTTGCACAGTACAGTCAACAGCCACTATTTGCACAGTACAGTCAACAGCCACTATTTGCACAGTAACGCCAACAGTACCCGTACATGTGAATAGTATCGTACATGTGAACAGTGTCATTTTTCCTTTTATACTCCTCCTAAGGTTTTCGACCGTCCTGAGTTCAAAAATGATGTCTGTTTTGCCATTTGATCTCTCGTTTATTGTGAAATGACTATGATGCCCCTAAAATACATAAAATACTCAATTAGAATAAAATACACATAATTAAAGTACAATAAACTTAAACACATAAAAGTAAGGGTTGTTAGTAATACTTGATATGTAAAATAACGATTTTCTCCTTTATAAATATGCACTTTCTAACACACAACAGAATCCATTGGGCAAGATGGGAAAAAATGAGCCAAGCAAAGAGTAGAGGAGGCCTTGAATTTAGAGAGATGTCCAGTTTTAATCAGGCACTAGTAGCAAAGTAAGGATAGAGATTGCTGCGGTACCCTTAATCATTGGTTACCAAAGTGTTGAAGGCTAAGTATTTCAAGAAGTCAGACTTCTTGAGAGCTCAAGCTGGATCTAATCCGTCTTACATATGGAGGAGCATATTGTGGGGAAGACAGGTTCTTCAAAAAGGAATTTGGTGGAGGATCAGTAATGGTGAAAAGATACACATTTGTAGGGATAATTGGATTCCAAGGCTCGAAACCTTTATGCCTCGCTCAATCCAAAATATGCCAGTAGAAGCTATAGTCTCAGAACTTATTAATCTTGAAAATCAGTGGGATCACAGAAAGGTGATGGAGTGGTTTATGGAAGAGGATGTAAAGGAGATTTTGAGAATTCCACTACCGAGAAAACAGAGGAAGGATGAGATAATTTGGCATTTTGATAAAAAAAGGATTATATTATGTGAAACGCGGATATTAGCCAGTCTTAAAAATAAAGTACCTTGATAAGCCAAGTTGTTCATCCAAGGGTTTCAATCACTGGAACCTTTTATGGACCCTCCAACTGCCAAAAAAAATCAAAATATTTATGTGGAGAGCTACTCAAAACCTACTGCCCACTGCCGAGAACTTGTGGAAAAGAAAGATATTGTTGGAGCCTCACTGTCAAGTATGTAAACAAGGAGTGGAAAACGTATCTCATGCATGGGTACATTGCAAAGCTGCAAGGAAAGTATGGGTTCATGCCTCTTTTGAAATATGCTTCCCTGATACTGCTAACCAAGACATACTGCTGGGCTATCTAGTATTGCAGAAATCACCAGATTTTTTAAGGAAAAAACGATGGATTGTTGTCGAGTTGTGGCTAAAGCAGAGGCTGTAGTTGAGGCCTTTAAACGAGTGAGTCAGCAAGGGAAGGGACTAGGGGGAAAGCATAATCCAATGAATAATCAGAAGTGGTGCCCTCTACTTGTAAATGTTTTCAAGGCTAATGTTGATGCTGCTGTTAATTCTGAAAAAGGGATAGCAGGCTTAGGTGTTGTAATCAGAGATTCAAACAGCAGAATTATAGTGGCTGCTATCAAGACCCAGCAATTTACGGGAGATGTAAAGGCTGCAGAAGCAGAAGCTGTTGAATGGGGATTAGTTGTGGCAAAACATGCAGCTCTTAGTTCCTTAATGGTGGAGACAGATTGTCAAGATGTGGTGAAGTTGGTTAACAACAAAGAGGACAACAGAACATAGATTATTTGGGTGATTTCAAAAATCCAAAATCAAAGCAAGGATTTCCAGCACATTAGCTTCCACTACACCCCTAGATCATGCAATGCTCATGCCCATTCCTTGGTTAAGCTAGCTTTAAGGAGTAATGGAAATGTTGTATAGAGATTATTTGGGTGATTTCAAAAATCCAAAATCAAAGTAACGATTTCCAGCACATTAGCTTCCATTACACCCCTAGATCATGTAATGCTCATGCCCATTCCTTGGCTAAGCTAGCTTTAAGGAGTAATGGAAATGTTGTATGGACAGAACCTTTGCCAGTTAATGTGGAATCTGTATTCTCTAATTTGCTTTAATGAAAGTTTAATTTTCTTCTAAAAAAAAGTATGCTTTTTTTGTGATTCAACCAAAATAAAAATGAAAAAAAAATGTCTTTACCTTTGATTTCCCTTCAAAACCTCTGAATAATTCAAAGCAAAACTAACTGAATGAAAAAACCAAAAAAAAGAAAGAAAAGAAAACATATTCTTTTATATCTTAAGGATGATCAAATTTTAAAAGGATTTTGCAAGTTTGTTAGATAACAACAGAGATGGAAGGAAAATTTTTAACTTAATTAATTTTGATAGAACAATAATGGTGCATTTACATGTTGGAGTGGGAGTGGGGAATGTGAATTTCTCCCACTTCAGTGTTTACTCACGCATTTAAAGAGGAGAGTGAGAGTCCCACTCCCTAAGTCCCACTCATTTTTGGAGTGAGAAGTGGGATTCCCACTCCCATGGGGGAAGGTGGGAGTGGGAAGTCACTCTGTTCTCTTCTTTTTTTTTAATCATTTATATTAAATATAATATGATTAGATTATTAAAAAAATATTATTACATTTATTAAAAATGATAATATTAAACTTATTTAAATATAATATTATTATATTTAGTTGAAAATAATAATTTAAATTGATTCTAAGTTAAAATTACGTAAAAATAATATTATTGCACTCATAGAGAATTAATAATATTACTATAAAATATCTTTATTTGAAAATATAATGTTATAATAATTATTTAATTTTTAATAGTAATCCTTTCAAATTTTTTAATAGTATTATATTTATTTAATATTAATAATTAATAATGTTAAGTAGTTTATTATAAGAAAATATTAATATTATTAATAATAATGTTTCATTTGTGTTGCTCTTATCAATAATTTTTAATTTACATAATTAAAATTAAAATTAATAAAAAATTGTGATTTACCTAATTAGGAATATTAATAATAATAATTTATTTATTTAGTTAAAGTTAATAATAAAATAAATAGTTTATTTTACAAATATAATTTTTACTTGGTAATTAAAGACTACAATTCCTTAAACAAGGGTAAAATTATAATTTAGAACAATTTACTTCCAATCTAAGACAAAGTAAATATATAAATGAGATTCTGATTCTCATTTCATACTCTCATTCCAGTGTAAATAAACAGCATACTCTCAATCTCATTCCATATTCCTAATCCTATGATTCCAATTCCTTAGGATTTCCACTCCGATCTAAAAAATAAATACTACCTACAGATTTTGCAATAGTTTATTTCATAATGTGATATATTTTCTTGTAAGGGCAGGGCTAAATTTTATTTCATAATGTGATATATTTTCTGTGATGGAACTCACTACATAGTATAGTTGACGAAATTGAATCGTAAAACAAAATTTCTGAATGAATATAATTTTATTTAATAAAAATTTGAATAGCATAGCCATACAAACTCATTTGCTTCGGGATTCCAAATTTATTTCTGGTCAAAATCTCTTAATAATTATCCAAATTTAATTTTAATTTCTCTTCAAAAGTAAAATTCGGGCAACAGAATTTTAGAAAAATTAAATAATTATTTTTCAATCGTCCCTGCATTGGACCATGAAATATTCTTTTTCTCATCCCAGTTTCTACATTTCGTTGTCATTACTTTACTCTTTGCCCAGCCCCACATTACTCTTCAATAAAATAATTTAATAACACCTTTAGAAAAGTAGATAATTTATACTTCACCATGACAACCAGATGAAATTTGTGTAGGAAAACAACGTCGTTTGATGTAAAGTCAGTTTTATAAAGCCATTTTCTGTGTATGAAATTATTGCAGAATATGAGATTGACGTTTTATTCGAAGAAGCACAATCACGCTGGCTGAAGCCAGAGGAGTGCTGTTTGAATTACAAAATCATGAGAAATTCGGTCTTACGCAGGAGCCACCTCAAAAGCCACTTAGTAAGTAAGCTTCATATATGAAAACAATGTCTAGCTCTAAGGTAAGGAGTAACCTTCATAGAACTCTGGTCCTGAATTCGAGTTTCAATGGGTGCATGAGTTGCAAATAACTATTAAAAAACAAAGTAAACTTTGCACTAAGAATTGAATTCCTTCATAAATCTCTCCTTTGTCAACTTTAATTGTTTCTAATACATTCTCAACAGGCAGATCTTTGTTTCTGTTTAATAGAGTCCTTCGATTTTCCTGTAAGGATGGTTATAAATGGCGTGAAAAGAAAGATGGGACAACAGTTGGAGAAGCACATGAACGACTCAAGGTTGGTCAAAATTTTTAAAGTCGTATGTTTACCAAACTGACACAATAAATTTTTATTTGACAACATTATTTGTCAGGCTCACCACAATGCCAAATAGAGCCTTAGGACAGAAGCTTTAAGTTGTTATTATGTACATGGCAAGTGAAATCCTAGTTTTCAGAGGCGTAGCTATTGGATACTGGATCCGTAAGTGTACTTATATCATTATGTATGTGTTTGAGGGAAAAATAGGATGAACAGTAAAAGTGCCACGTGTCGATTAATGGAGCGAGTCCAGAGCAAATTGAGGTACCCCACGTGAATTGGGATATCCCGCATAAAATATGGTATCCCGTATGAAAAGGGGTACCCTAAGTATAAAGGGGTACCCCCCGTACCTTGGGATATCCTACGAAACGGTGTAAGAGAATCCTCCAAAATATCCGCCATGAGCAACGTCTCCGCCTCCTAAAAGATTTCATTTGATTTTGTTAGAAAAAGGAATCGAAAACGATATGCAAAAGGGGGGGGACAGCCGCCTGCCACAGTGCAGAATATTACACCAAGGACAGTGGTCCCCAACTGCCTACCCGACAACTGCTGCAGAGGTACCCCGGGACCACTCGCCAGCGCGCGCCACGCCTCCAAATGATGAGATACGCCGCGGGCATGCATATAACGGCCCAAAAATCACGAAAACAGAAAAGGGACGTGAGCCAAAAAGGGTACGCCACGTGGCAGCGGAGGTACACCATATAAAAAGACACCTAGGGTTTATTCTCCATAAGCTTTTCTCCTTCCACCATTATTCACCATTCACACTCCCACTCCAAAACCAGGTTCTCTCCAACCTTAAACCCTAATTTACAGAGGGCTAGCTAGCTCTCTTGACCAAAAACACTCGAGTTTGCTAACTTGAGCGTCGGAGTGTGAACGCCAGGGGTACCCCCCCGGCTTCACCTCTAACCTCCATTTTCACTGTTTTGCAGGTGCGAAGCCCACTCCCAAGGACATCTCTCTTGTTCCAGATCTTCCACCATTGTTGTCACTCTCCCTCCCCATCTCACCTCTCTTGAAGTCCACATACACTGCAGTCCACACAACAAACTAGTGAGGTATCCCGTCTCCCCCAAAATATTAAATTTATTGTTCTAGATTGGTTTTGGTTTTTCCTTAGCCCAAAATTAGTTGAAATCAGTATGTTTGTTGTAAAGAAAAATATTTGTCAGTCATTGGTATTTATCTTCTTATATGTTTGAAGTTCCCTAATCCCTATATAAATGAGAAATAATTATTTACGCTAAAGAAAAATGTGGCTTCATTATACTTATCTCTTTTTGGTCTTTCTGACCAAGGAATTCCATTGATCATTAACAGACGCAATCTTTCACAACGAGCTTTCTTCTTGAAATGTTCTTGAGCTTTCTCCAATAAAGTTTGTGTTATATTCTTTAAATTCTCCAATAAAGTGGTATCAAAGCTAGTGTTCGATGCTATATATAGGCATAAAACATATCAAATCGAAGATCTCGATGAGACAAACACAACCCTGCAAAAATAATTCCGATTGGAGTCTGGATGCGCTTGCAATCGTCGTTGGAAGTTTGCTATCTCGATATTGAGTTGACTCAATGAGTTGAACCGCATTGAACCAAGTCCAACAGAGCCGAGCCATACCAAACTGCACCAAGCCAAGTCAACTAAGCCTACCTGAGCCGTTGACCATTGACTAATGTTGACTGTTGACCAGCGTCGGCCGTCGACTGCCGTTGACCGTTGACTGAAAGTTGATTCGAGTCCCTCCCAAGGTTTTTCGACATTTCGGATTCATACGCGCATTTAGAATCTCCAAATTCTCACTCAATTTGTGAGTTATGGTAAATGGTGGTATGATGTCATTTCAAATTCCAAACTTAAAGAGAAGTAAGTTCAACAACTGGAGTATCAAAATGAAGGCTCTATTGGGTGCACATGATGTTTGAGATGTCTTGGAGAAATGCTTTATTGTGCTAGAAAATGAAGCTACTTTAATTGCGGTGCAAAAGGAGAATTTGATTGAATCTTGTATAGAGGAGAATAGTCAAAAAGGGAATTTTCTAAACTTAGTGATATTTGTTTGGTTAATTCGATTGAATCAAATAAACAACTTGAACATGATACTTCTAATAGAATTTGTTTTTTTTATTCTTGTCAGACTTTGGAAATGATGATGGGAAACCAAATTTTGACGAGCTTGGAATCATTGAAAAGATTGAACAACAAGAAGCACCCAAATTAGAATTGAAACCTTTGCCAGAGGGATTGAGGTATGCTTATCTTGGAGAAGAACAAACTTATCCTGTTGTGATTTTTTCGACCTTATCAAGCGACCATGAAGGGAAGTTGCTATCTATTCTTAAAAAGCATAAAAACGTAATTGGATGGACTTTAAATGACATTAAAGGTATTAATCCTTTAATTTGCACACATAGAATCAATTTGGAAGAAAATGCTAAAACATATCAACAACCTCAAAGAAGATTAAACCCACACATGAAAGAAGTAGTAAAAAATGAAGTTCTTAAGTTATTTGATGGGAAATTATCTACCCTATCTCTGATATTAAGTGGGTAAGTCCTACACAAGTAGTGCCTAAAAAATCTGAAATCACTGTTGTTAGAAATGAAAAAGGTTAATTAATTCCAACACGAATTACATCTAGTTGGTGCATGTCCATTGATTTTAGGAAATTAAATGAAGCCATTAGAAAAGATCATTTTCCATTACCACTTCTTGACCAAATCTTAGAAAGAGTAGCTGGACATCCTTACTACTGCTTTTTAGATGGATATTCAGGTTATTATCAAATTCCTATAGCACTTGAAGACCAAGAAAAAACCACATTTACATGTCCCTTTGGAACATTTGCATTTAAAAGAATGCCATTTGGACTTTGTAATGCTCCCGCAACATTTCAAAAATGCATGCTATGTATTTTCACCGATATGATTAAACACCGTTTAGAGGTCTTTAGGGATGATTTAACTGTGTTTGGGAATTCTTTTGATGATTGCCTTGATAATTTGAAAAAAGTTTTAAAAAGATGTGTTGAAAAAGAACTCGTGTTAAATTGGGAAAAATGCCATAACATGGTTACTTCTGGAATTGTTTTGGGTCATGTTATTTATGTTAAAGGAATTGAAATTGACAAAGCAAAAATTAAAGTCATATCTAAATTGCCACAACAAAAAACAGTTAGAAATGTGCGATCCTTTTTAGGACATGCATGATTTTATAGGAGATTTATTAAAAACTTTAGTGCCATATCTAAACCACTTTGTAACCTCTTATTAAAAATGCACTATTTGAATGAACTAATGATTTTCAAAAATCTTTTGAGAAAATAATTTGTCTTTTGACATCTGCACCTATTATGCAATCTCCTGATTGGTCTTTACCTTTTGAATTAATGTGTGATATAAGTGACTTTGTTGTTGGTGTTGTTTTAGGACAAAGAAAAGGTGGTAAGGCGTTTGTGATTTATTAAGCGAGTAAGACTTTGGATAGTACTCAAATAAATTATTCGACAACGGAAAAAGAATTACTTGCTATAATGTTTGCATTAAACAAATTTGTTCATATTTACTAGGTTTTAAAACTGTTGTTTTTACTGATCACGCTATTGTGAGATATTTGATGACTAAACAAGATGTCAATCCAAGACTAATTCGTTGGGTTTTGTTACTTCAAGAATTTGACCTCACCATGAAAGATAAAAAGGGTGCTGAAATTGTTGTTGCTGATAATTTATCAAGACTCACATCTGGATTTTGCACTGACATAACACCCATTAATGACTCATTCCTGGATGAATTTTTATTTTCTATTATTTTAATGCCATGGTATCCTAACATTGTTAATTTCCTTTTTACAGGTAAAATGCCTTTGCAATGGCATTCTCAACAGAAGAAGAAATTTTTGGTTGAAGTAAAGAAATTTTATTGGGAAGATCCTTACTTGTTTAAATATTGTCCTGATCAGAATTTTCGGCGTTGCATTCATGATAATGAGGAAAGTTGTGCAAATTTTATTAAACTCGCAAGTGCACAAATCTATTGTAGTATAGATCAATGGTGACGAGTGTCGATCCCATGAGGAGGTGGATTTTAATTGTGTGTAGAATTAATTTTCTAAATGGGTGGTTGGATTTGTGGTGAAAATGATTTGGATTATCCTAAAATTCGAATTAAAATGGCAAGAATAAGTTGAAGTGAAAATCTATTAAATTGAAACGCTTGAGTATCTGGATCCGCATCAACATGCACCATGGGCTAAATATTCCTTGTTAATGCCAATTAAATCATGAGGGGGGTTTCCACACCTCATGAACCACGCTCTAATTAATATGGTGCTAAGGGCTTATCGTGCCAAATAATAATAACCTTGTTCTAGGGAGCCGGTGAAATCATGGTGGTATTTAGACATGATTATTATTATTTGTCGACGAGAAGTCAAAACATCCACAAAAATTAGAGGGGAAGAGAAAATAAATTTACCAAAAAAAGCCCATGACACATGTTGAGACTTCACCTTCAACCCAAGCTTGAAAGAAAATTAGCCACTCATAATTGAATTAGGGGCAAAATGAAAATTTATTAAAATACATAGAAAATATAAGATGGAGAAGGAATTACAGAAAATGGAGTCCAAAAATGGATTCAGAGATGCTAAATTAGGGAGGAGAGGTCCCCTTTTTATAGATACATTGAGTAAATCATTGAAGGACAACATTTGTCCATGAGGTTCCTAATAACGCAACTTTTGCGCAGTAAAATAAAAACAGATGGCGGAAGCTCTAGAAACCTCGGATCGACTTCATTCAAAAACGAAAATCAAGAGGAAAGATTGAAGTTTAATTACCTCACTTGCAGTTTCAAAAACGACTTCGTGAAGTAGGAGCAAATGACTGAAAACAGCAAGCTACGAACACTGTCCAGAAAGTACAGCTCTGCACGAACAGCTTCTGTTTTGCCACGATCTGAGATCCTTTGAGCACCCCAATTGTGATGCCTCTAATCAGTCCACACTTAGAAATGTTCTAGGAGTTCAGAGGATTTGGAATCCCGAAATTTCATTAAGAAATGAGAGAGATAATGAAGGAACATGAATGCTAGCTCATGTTGATTCCTTTCACCAAATAAAGTCACCATTATCTCTAATAATGGCACCAAACATTATCATGTGCTAGACCCACCCACTTAGCCATTATTTATTGAAATTGATCTCATCACTTCAATAAACTATTTAATCAAATAAATAAATAGCTAAATTAATTAATTAACCCCATTTTGATCACATCAAATGGTTAAATTTGGGCTTCTCTTGTGACATGTTCTAATGCTTTCTCTTAATCCATATTGGATCCAATAAAAGCCCATAATTCTAAACCCAAAATTGGTCTATAAGTCCATAATCATATATGAACCCGAACATGTCCAAAATGGTCATTTTACGTGCTCGACATTCCATAATGTTTAATTGAGGATTTATGAAATTTATCTTGTTCCTTAAACTATTTATGGAACATCTAAATTTCTATCTTAAATCATATTTAAGATATATTTATATTTGTATTCATTCTCAATGAATTATAATATAAATATTGATTTTCCTAAAATTAGGAAATTTAACTTCTCATTTTCTAGTAACTCCTTTTTCATTTCTATATTGTGTGTGACCTTTTAGGTTCTTAATTATAAGGTAGTAGAACTATTTTAATGATAACTCTTTATTCATTAAATGATGCTAAACTCTTTAGTCATCAATTAGAACCTTTCTAATGACCTTAAGATGCATTGGTAATACGCTTTACCAATATTGATCTTAAGGTTTCTACAAGTCGTGAGTGACACCTAGCAGTATATCACAACCATCCAAATAACAAGAATTGTTGGATCTATAGAACCTATTCCATTGTATCTCTATGTCTTGATCTCTTCATCATCCATGTCCAAAGAAAAGCACGGCTTATGGTTTATTATGTTAAGCAGTTGTGCTTTATCTCAAAATAAATATAAATGAACTTGGCATGAAAATATAATTTGAACTCCTTCAAATATATTTCACCTTGGCCAAGGATTTCTCATGCCAATTCATATTATCTCATAAGGACATCCTTTTCGTATATTACAAAGTGATGAATTCCATGTTGGCCATACACTTGTCTTCATACATAGCCAACCATGACAGCTATTGCTAGATCTCTTCCGTGATTAGGAATCAATCTTTATGCATTCACATATCAGAGATGTCTATGTATAAGACATCTGTTATGCCTCAGGTCTAAAGACCATTAATAAACATAGTATCTGATACAATGTATAATAAGCCATTAACACTCAAAACCATATGGCTTACTATATTTGGTCAAGTTCAGTAAACTCGTTCTCTTAACAAGTACCTATGTGTTTGACTTGACATCTCATGTCAATAATATGAAACTTACCATCCATCTTAGTATCACATACCATAAAGAGTCATAACACATACTAGTGTTTATAGGAATTTATAATGTCCAATAATAAATCCACCACTAGGAACTATTTTAGAAGTATAGTACAAAGGATACACGTTTCATATTCTCGACATACTCGAGAATGTGTTCCTTAACTATTTTACTTCCTGGACTATATTCATTAAATTAATATATGAATATTGATAACTTTGCCATTTTATAAATATCAAAATGCTATTCAAATACAATCATTCCTAAACAATCAAATCACCATTCGATTGGCCTTTAGGGCATATTACTAACAATCTCCCACTTGCACTAAAGCCGATCGCTATGGTATCTCATACCCATCTTCTCAAGATGACGATCTAACTGCTGTTGAGTAAGTGCTTTAGTCAGAGGATCCGCAATGTTATTAGCGGAGGCTATTTTCTGCATAGTGATATCACTCATTCCAATGATTTCTCTAATAATGTGAGATCTTCTCTCAATGTGTTTGGACTTTTGGTGAGACCTTGGTTCCTTAGCTTGTGCTATAGCTCCATTGTTGTCACAATGAGATTGACAACGCAATGGTTGGAACCACTCCAAGTTTTTGAATAAACTTCCCTATCCAAACAGCTTCTTTTGCTGCATCTGATGCAACTATATATTCCGCTTCAGTGGTAGAATCTGCAGTAGTTACTTGCTTGGAACTTTTCCAACTTACTGCTCCACCATTGATAGTGAATAAAAATCCTGATGTAGATTTTCTGTCATCTACATCTGACTGGAAATCTGAATATGTGAAGCCTTCAATTTTTAGCTCACCCTCTCCATATGTTAAGAACAAATCTTTAGTTCTTCTTAAGTACTTAAAGATATTCTTAACTGCGGTCCAATGTTCCTCACCCGGATTACTCTGGTATCTGCTAGTGACACTCACTGCTTGAGCTATACCTGGTCTAGTACATAGCATAGCATACATAAGACTTCCAATTGCAGAAGCATATGAAATCTTATTCATACGCTCTCTCTCATCATAAGTTTTAGGACTCATGCTTTTAGAGAGATGAATTCCATGTCTGAAGGGTATAAAACCCCTTTTGGAATCCCACATATTAAATTTCTTTAATATCTTTTCTATGTACTTAGCTTGACATAGACCTATTAATCTTCTGGATCTATCTTTATAAATCCTGATTCCCAATATATACATTGCATCTCCTAGGTCTTTTATGGAGAAGTTTTTGAGAAAGCCAAATTTTGACAGAAGACATTTGTTCAATGTCATTTCCTATAAGCAATATGTCATCTACATATAGCACAAGGAAAGTTATTGAACTCCCACTGACCCTTTTATAAACACATGGTTCATCCTCATTCTTGATGAAATCCAAATGATTTGATTGCATCATCGAATCGAATGTTCCAACTCCTGGAGGCTTGTATTAGCTCATAAATGGACTTTCTTAGCTTGCATACTTTATGAGGATTTGTCTTAGATTCAAAACCACAAGGTTGTATCATATACATATCTTCCTCAATGTACCCATTAAGAAATGCAGTTTTGACATCTATTTGCCAAATCTCATAGTCATAATATGCTGCTATAGCCAATAAGATTCTGATGGACTTTAGCATGGCTACTGGTGAAAAGGTTTCCTCATAGTCTATTCCTAGTATTTGACTATAACCTTTAGCTACCAACCTTGCTTTATAGGTCTCTACCTTTCCATCTAAGCCTATCTTCCTCTTGAAGATCCACTTGCAACAAATAGGTACAATACCTTCGGGTGGATCCACTAGAGTCCAGACTTGGTTGGTTCTCATAGAGTCCATCTCTAAATCCATGGCTTCAAGCCATTTCTTAGAGTCAATATATGATATTGCCTCTTCGTAACTAGTAGGATCATCTCTATGATCCGTATCACCCAATAAAAATATATCGTTCATCTGATGAAGAAAACCATATCTTTCTGGTGGGTGAATTATCCTACTAGATCTACGGAGTTGTTGTGTTCCTTGTGTTTGTGCTTGAACAGGCTCTTCATTGGATTTATCCTCATTAGAATTCTCAATAAATTCTAATTTTCTTCCTTGCCCACCTTCTTGAATAAACCCCTTTTCAAGAAATATGGCATTTCTACTGACCAATACCCTTTGGTCAGATTGGATGTAAAAGTAATAACCCAAAGTTTCCTTTGGGTATCCAATGAACCTTCCACTATCCGCTTTAGCTTCAAGTTTCTCACTCTTGAGTCTCTTCATAAAGCAGAACATCCCCAAATCCTAAGATGATTTAGGCTTGGTTGTTTACCATACCATATCTCATATGATATTTTAGGTACAAACTTGGAAGGTACTCTGTTTAGTACATATGTTGCAGTAAGGAGAGCATATCCCCAAAGAGAAATTGGTAAGTCTGTATAACTCACCATTGATCGCACCATGTCTAACAGTGTGCGATTTCTCCTCTCAGATACTCCATTAAGCTCTAGTGTACCTGGAGGTGTCCATTGTGAAACAATACCATTTTCTTTAAGGTAAGACTGGAATTCTCCACTGAGATATTCACCACCTCGATCTGATCGTAGGGTTTTAATAACTTTTCCAGTCTGTTTTTCTACTTCATTTCGGTATTCTTTGAACTTTTCAAAGGCTTCAGATTTATACTTCATTAAGTATAGTGAACAATACCTTGAGTGATCGTCGATAAAAGTTATGAAGTAGTAATATCCACCCCTTGCCATTTCATTAAATGGCCCACATACATCAGTATGTATAAGTTCAAATAAATAAGTGGCCCTTGTACTTTGTCCAACGAAGGGTGCCCTGGTCATTTTTCCTTGAAGACATGATTCACAAGTTGGATAAGGTTCTAAACCAAATGGACTTATTAGTCCATCTTTAGCCAATTTTGTGACTCTATCTTCTCCAATATGACCTAGCCTTAAATGCCACTTATATTTGGGGCTTCTTTCTTCTCTTTCACGTTTATGTGTTATGGTATTTACATTCACAACATGCTCATTATTTTCTTTCATGTTTAGTACAAAAAGATCATTATCTAAAGTACCATGTGCAACATATTTATTCTCATAATAAATATTACAAATTTTATTTCTAAAATAAAATTCATAATTGTCTTTGCATAAACATGAAATTGAAACTATGTTCCTTACAGCAGAAGGAACAAATAAATAATCATTCAAACTTATAACATGCCCAGATGTCATTTTTAAGAAAAATGTCCCTATAGCTGAGGCAGCAACCATTGCTCCATTTCCCACTCTAAGAGACATTTCTCCTTGTTTAAGTCTTCTACTTCCTTTTAGATCCTGCATTGACATACAAATATGTGCGGTTGCAGCGGAATCTAAAATCCAAGAAGTAGATTGAATAATTGAAATATTAGTTTCAATAATAAGCATACCTTCACAAGGATTCTCTTTAGGCTTGACTTTCAAGCTGTTGAGGTAAGCTTTGCAATTCCTCTTCCAATGCTCATCCTTACCGCAATGGAAACATTTTCCCTTGTCATTGGGCTTATTAGTTTTCCCCTTCTTAATCCCACCTTTAGCCTTGGGTTGAAACTTTTTCTTTTTACCCTTTTTAGTTGAGGGCCCTTCTATAGCCATAACAACTTTTGGCTTATTTATGCAAGTTTCAGCAGTATTAAGCATCTTTAACAGTTCAGCAAGACTGCACTCAATTTTATTCATGTTAAAATTCATGATAAATTGAGAGAATGAGTTTGGCAAGGATTGTAAGATAAGATCGATAGCTAATTCCCCATCCATTGAGAAATTAAGAGCTTCCAGCTGCTCTATGTAGTCAATCATTTTGAGTACATGCTCATTGACCGATCCTTCAGTCATTCTCATTCTGAACAGTTTCTTAGATATCTCATATCTAACTGTTCTGCTTTGTTCACCATACAACTCTTGTAGATGAAGTATCATGGAACTTGCATCAGGCATATTTTCATGTTGCCTTTGTAGCTCATTGGACATCGATGCCAATATATAGCTTTTAGTACTGAGGTCATCATCTTGCCACTTCAGATAAGTGACACGTTCTTCCTCACTTGCTCCCTCAGGAATTTGATTTGGCTTAGGTGTATCAAGAACATAGCTAATTTTCTCATAATTAAGAACAATTCTTAAATTTCTTAACCAATCAACGTAATTGGGTCCCGTCAAACGGTAGTTGTCCAGAATTCGTGCCAACGGATTATTCATTATTAATTATTTCTGCAGAAAGTATAAATTAAATTATTAGCATTTTATTATAATCTATTTGATTTTGGTCTTTAAACCAAATAGTACCTCCCACTATTTTATCATTTCATTACACTCCCATATGTAAGAAACAGAAACTCTCATTGGTAAAAGTTTCTAGTAGGAATCGGATTCTCATTAGCATAAGTTTACCTCACCTAACAGTTCTTGGCTTACTTATTATAATGAGTAGGTAACTCTTTACCAAATGCATCTCATGCATGTACCGATTATCCTTCGGCCTCTAAATCATTAATACCTCACCTAACAGTTCTTGGTATAAATGATTTAGTTAAGTCTACCCTAATACCCTTGCATATTTCAAAACATCTTACTAACCTCACCTAACAGTTCTTGGTAGCTTAATGTATGAATTATGCATCATCGTATGATATATGGTTTATTTTCAACATTTTAATGAATGAGTAGCCCATGTATCTATGACAACTAGCCCAAGCATAAAATATTTTAAATATTCCATTGGTATTAGTAGGCCATGATGGATATTCCCAATATCATCATTACAACTTAAAAATAATTATTTTTATTTAATTAGGGAGTATTTGGTCATTATTATGGTCTCACTTTTTAGCATGTTATTCCATTTCCAATATTCAAATTTGTCTAAACACCCTAATATACATCTCATGCATATTATAGACAAACCAACCAAGGATGATCATGGAATTTTCTAATAAAACCAATTTGAGCCAAAATTGGTTTTAAGGTCCACCTAGGTATCAAGCAAACAATAATGATTATGAGACATCTTATGTCTCAAATTATTACAAATATTGATTTCTATTTGAGAGGCCAAAATTACATTGGAAGTGCTGCAACGATCCATGAAGTCTTCTTGCTCCAATCCTCCAAGGCATCATAAATACGTCATCCCTCCTTTTACAATCATCTTGCTTGTAGTAATTACATATTTAGAAGAATTGGGGTACAAATCTCAGGGGTAATGGGATACAATCAGATCTTAATAGAAGGAGGGACATGTAAGTCCCTATTTAAAAATATTACAACCATTTAAGCCTTTAGAAATTGGCCAAATCAACAAATAGATCAATAGCTCATTCAATCATGCATATATTCAATCATCACATGACATAAATATATCATAAAATATCTAGGTCTTTCCATGATCATCCTTCATGCTATTGTAAATGGAAATAACATAAATCATGCTTCAAAAATTCGAAATTGAATGAAGATGGCTCTGATACCACTTGAAGGACAACATTTGTCCATGAGGTTCCTAATAACGCAACTTTTGCGCAGTAAAATAAAAACAGATGGCGGAAGCTCTAGAAACCTCGGATCGACTTCATTCAAAAACGAAAATCAAGAGGAAAGATTGAAGTTTAATTATGTCACTTGCAGTTTCAAAAACGACTTCGTGAAGTAGGAGCAAATGACTGAAAACAGCAAGCTACGAACACTGTCCAGAAAGTACAGCTCTGCACGAACAGCTTCTGTTCTGCCACGATCTGAGATCCTTTGAGCACCCCAATTGTGATGCCTCTAATCAGTCCACACTTAGAAATGTTCTAGGAGTTCAGAGGATTTGGAATCCCGAAATTTCATTAAGAAATGAGAGAGATAATGAAGGAACATGAATGCTAGCTCATGTTGATTCCTTTCACCAAATAAAGTCACCATTATCTCTAATAATGGCACCAAACATTATCATGTGCTAGACCCACCCACTTAGCCATTATTTATTGAAATTGATCTCATCACTTCAATAAACTATTTAATCAAATAAATAAATAGCTAAATTAATTAATTAACCCCATTTTGATCACATCAAATGGTTAAATTTGGGCTTCTCTTGTGACATGTTCTAATGCTTTCTCTTAATCCATATTGGATCCAATAAAAGCCCATAATTCTAAACCCAAAATTGGTCTATAAGTCCATAATCATATATGAACCCGAACATGTCCAAAATGGTCATTTTACGTGCTCGACATTCCATAATGTTTAATTGAGGATTTATGAAATTTATCTTGTTCCTTAAACTATTTATGGAACATCTAAATTTCTATCTTAAATCATATTTAAGATATATTTATATTTGTATTCATTCTCAATGAATTATAATATAAATATTGATTTTCCTAAAATTAGGAAATTTAACTTCTCATTTTCTAGTAACTCCTTTTTCATTTCTATATTGTGTGTGACCTTTTAGGTTCTTAGTTATAAGGTAGTAGAACTATTTTAATGATAACTCTTTATTCATTAAATGATGCTAAACTCTTTAGTCATCAATTAGAACCTTTCTAATGACCTTAAGATGCATTGGTAATACGCTTTACCAATATTGATCTTAAGGTTTCTACAAGTCGTGAGTGACACCTAGCAGTATATCACAACCATCCAAATAACAAGAATTGTTGGATCTATAGAACCTATTCCATTGTATCTCTATGTCTTGATCTCTTCATCATCCATGTCCAAAGAAAAGCACGGCTTATGGTTTATTATGTTAAGCAGTTGTGCTTTATCTCAAAATAAATATAAATGAACTTGGCATGAAAATATAATTTGAACTCCTTCAAATATATTTCACCTTGGCCAAGGATTTCTCATGCCAATTCATATTATCTCATAAGGACATCCTTTTCGTATATTACAAAGTGATGAATTCCATGTTGGCCATACACTTGTCTTCATACATAGCCAACCATGACAGCTATTGCTAGATCTCTTCCGTGATTAGGAATCAATCTTTATGCATTCACATATCAGAGATGTCTATGTATAAGACATCTGTTATGCCTCAGGTCTAAAGACCATTAATAAACATAGTATCTGATACAATGTATAATAAGCCATTAACACTCAAAACCATATGGCTTACTATATTTGGTCAAGTTCAGTAAACTCGTTCTCTTAACAAGTACCTATGTGTTTGACTTGACATCTCATGTCAATGATATGAAACTTACCATCCATCTTAGTATCACATACCATAAAGAGTCATAACACATACTAGTGTTTATAGGAATTTATAATGTCCAATAATAAATCCACCACTAGGAACTATTTTAGAAGTATAGTACAAAGGATACACGTTTCATATTCTCGACATACTCGAGAATGTGTTCCTTAACTATTTTACTTCCTGGACTATATTCATTAAATTAATATATGAATATTGATAACTTTGCCATTTTATAAATATCAAAATGCTATTCAAATACAATCATTCCTAAACAATCAAATCACCATTCGATTGGCCTTTAGGGCATATTACTAACAATCTCCCACTTGCACTAAAGCCGATCGCTATGGTATCTCATACCCATCTTCTCAAGATGACGATCTAACTGCTGTTGGGTAAGTGCTTTAGTCAGAGGATCCGCAATGTTATTAGCGGAGGCTATTTTCTGCATAGTGATATCACTCATTCCAATGATTTCTCTAATAATGTGAGATCTTCTCTCAATGTGTTTGGACTTTTGGTGAGACCTTGGTTCCTTAGCTTGTGCTATAGCTCCATTGTTGTCACAATGAGATTGACAACGCAATGGTTGGAACCACTCCAAGTTTTTGAATAAACTTCCCTATCCAAACAGCTTTTTTTGCTGCATCTGATGCAACTATATATTCCGCTTCAGTGGTAGAATCTGCAGTAGTTACTTGCTTGGAACTTTTCCAACTTACTGCTCCACCATTGATAGTGAATAAAAATCCTGATGTAGATTTTCTGTCATCTACATCTGACTGGAAATCTGAATATGTGAAGCCTTCAATTTTTAGCTCACCCTCTCCATATGTTAAGAACAAATCTTTAGTTCTTCTTAAGTACTTAAAGATATTCTTAACTGCGGTCCAATGTTCCTCACCCGGATTACTCTGGTATCTGCTAGTGACACTCACTGCTTGAGCTATACCCGGTCTAGTACATAGCATAGCATACATAAGACTTCCAATTGCAGAAGCATATGAAATCTTATTCATACGCTCTCTCTCATCATAAGTTTTAGGACTCATGCTTTTTGAGAGATGAATTCCATGTCTGAAGGGTATAAAACCCCTTTTGGAATCCCACATATTAAATTTCTTTAATATCTTTTCTATGTACTTAGCTTGACATAGACCTATTAATCTTCTGGATCTATCTTTATAAATCCTGATTCCCAATATATACATTGCATCTCCTAGGTCTTTTATGGAGAAGTTTTTGAGAAAGCCAAATTTTGACAGAAGACATTTGTCCAATGTCATTTCCTATAAGCAATATGTCATCTACATATAGCACAAGGAAAGTTATTGCACTCCCACTGACTCTTTTATAAACACATGGTTCATCCTCATTCTTGATGAAATCCAAATGATTTGATTGCATCATCGAATCGAATGTTCCAACTTCTGGAGGCTTGTATTAGCTCATAAATGGACTTTCTTAGCTTGCATACTTTATGAGGATTTGTCTTAGATTCAAAACCACAAGGTTGTATCATATACATATCTTCCTCAATGTACCCATTAAGAAATGCAGTTTTGACATCCATTTGCCAAATCTCATAGTCATAATATGCTGCTATAGCCAATAAGATTCTGATGGACTTTAGCATGGCTACTGGTGAAAAGGTTTCCTCATAGTCTATTCCTAGTATTTGACTATAACCTTTAGCTACCAACCTTGCTTTATAGGTCTCTACCTTTCCATCTAAGTCTATCTTCCTCTTGAAGATCCACTTGCAACAAATAGGTACAATACCTTCGGGTGGATCCACTAGAGTCCAGACTTGGTTGGTTCTCATAGAGTCCATCTCTAAATCCATGGCTTCAAGCCATTTCTTAGAGTCAATATATGATATTGCCTCTTCGTAACTAGTAGGATCATCTCTATGATTCGTATCACCCAATAAAAATATATCGTTCATCTGATGAAGAAAACCATATCTTTCTGGTGGGTGAATTATCCTACTAGATCTACGGAGTTGTTGTGTTCCTTGTGTTTGTGCTTGAACAGGCTCTTCATTGGATTTATCCTCATTAGAATTCTCAATAAATTCTAATTTTCTTCCTTGCCCACCTTCTTGAATAAACCCCTTTTCAAGAAATATGGCATTTCTACTGACCAATACCCTTTGGTCAGATTGGATGTAAAAGTAATAACCCAAAGTTTCCTTTGGGTATCCAATGAACCTTCCACTATCCGCTTTAGCTTCAAGTTTCTCACTCTTGAGTCTCTTGATAAAGCAGAACATCCCCAAATCCTAAGATGATTTAGGCTTGGTTGTTTACCATACCATATCTCATATGATATTTTAGGTACAAACTTGGAAGGTACTCTGTTTAGTACATATGTTGCAGTAAGGAGAGCATATCCCCAAAGAGAAATTGGTAAGTCTGTATAACTCACCATTGATCGCACCATGTCTAACAGTGTGCGATTTCTCCTCTCAGATACTCCATTAAGCTCTAGTGTACCTGGAGGTGTCCATTGTGAAACAATACCATTTTCTTTAAGGTAAGACTGGAATTCTCCACTGAGATATTCACCACCTCGATCTGATCGTAGGGTTTTAATAACTTTTCCAGTCTGTTTTTCTACTTCATTTCGGTATTCTTTGAACTTTTCAAAGGCTTCAGATTTATACTTCATTAAGTATAGTGAACAATACCTTGAGTGATCGTCGATAAAAGTTATGAAGTAGTAATATCCACCCCTTGCCATTTCATTAAATGGCCCACATACATCAGTATGTATAAGTTCAAATAAATAAGTGGCCCTTGTACTTTGTCCAACGAAGGGTGCCCTGGTCATTTTTCCTTGAAGACATGATTCACAAGTTGGATAAGGTTCTAAACCAAATGGACTTATTAGTCCATCTTTAGCCAATTTTGTGACTCTATCTTCTCCAATATGACCTAGCCTTAAATGCCACTTATATTTGGGGCTTCTTTCTTCTCTTTCACGTTTATGTGTTATGGTATTTACATTCACAACATGCTCATTATTTTCTTTCATGTTTAGTACAAAAAGATCATTATCTAAAGTACCATGTGCAACATATTTATTCTCATAATAAATATTACAAATTTTATTTCTAAAATAAAATTCATAATTGTCTTTGCATAAACATGAAATTGAAACTATGTTCCTTACAGCAGAAGGAACAAATAAATAATCATTCAAACTTATAACATGCCCAGATGTCATTTTTAAGAAAAATGTCCCTATAGCTGAGGCAGCAACCATTGCTCCATTTCCCACTCTAAGAGACATTTCTCCTTGTTTAAGTCTTCTACTTCCTTTTAGATCCTGCATTGACATACAAATATGTGCGGTTGCAGCGGAATCTAAAATCCAAGAAGTAGATTGAATAATTGAAATATTAGTTTCAATAATAAGCATACCTTCACAAGGATTCTCTTTAGGCTTGACTTTCAAGCTGTTGAGGTAAGCTTTGCAATTCCTCTTCCAATGCTCATCCTTACCGCAATGGAAACATTTTCCCTTGTCATTGGGCTTATTAGTTTTCCCCTTCTTAATCCCACCTTTAGCCTTGGGTTGAAACTTTTTCTTTTTACCCTTTTTAGTTGAGGGCCCTTCTATAGCCATAACAACTTTTGGCTTATTTATGCAAGTTTCAGCAGTATTAAGCATCTTTAACAGTTCAGCAAGACTGCACTCAATTTTATTCATGTTAAAATTCATGATAAATTGAGAGAATGAGTTTGGCAAGGATTGTAAGATAAGATCGATAGCTAATTCCCCATCCATTGAGAAATTAAGAGCTTCCAGCTGCTCTATGTAGTCAATCATTTTGAGTACATGCTCATTGACCGATCCTTCAGTCATTCTCATTCTGAACAGTTTCTTAGATATCTCATATCTAACTGTTCTGCTTTGTTCACCATACAACTCTTGTAGATGAAGTATCATGGAACTTGCATCAGGCATATTTTCATGTTGCCTTTGTAGCTCATTGGACATCGATGCCAATATATAGCTTTTAGCACTGAGGTCATCATCTTGCCACTTCAGATAAGTGACACGTTCTTCCTCACTTGCTCCCTCAGGAATTTGATTTGGCTTAGGTGTATCAAGAACATAGCTAATTTTCTCATAATTAAGAACAATTCTTAAATTTCTTAACCAATCAACGTAATTGGGTCCCGTCAAACGGTAGTTGTCCAGAATTCGTGCCAACGGATTATTCATTATTAATTATTTCTGCAGAAAGTATAAATTAAATTATTAGCATTTTATTATAATCTATTTGATTTTGGTCTTTAAACCAAATAGTACCTCCCACTATTTTATCATTTCATTACACTCCCATATGTAAGAAACAGAAACTCTCATTGGTAAAAGTTTCTAGTAGGAATCGGATTCTCATTAGCATAAGTTTACCTCACCTAACAGTTCTTGGCTTACTTATTATAATGAGTAGGTAACTCTTTACCAAATGCATCTCATGCATGTACCGATTATCCTTCGGCCTCTAAATCATTAATACCTCACCTAACAGTTCTTGGTATAAATGATTTAGTTAAGTCTACCCTAATACCCTTGCATATTTCAAAACATCTTACTAACCTCACCTAACAGTTCTTGGTAGCTTAATGTATGAATTATGCATCATCGTATGATATATGGTTTATTTTCAACATTTTAATGAATGAGTAGCCCATGTATCTATGACAACTAGCCCAAGCATAAAATATTTTAAATATTCCATTGGTATTAGTAGGCCATGATGGATATTCCCAATATCATCATTACAACTTAACAATAATTATTTTTATTTAATTAGGGAGTATTTGGTCATTATTATGGTCTCACTTTTTAGCATGTTATTCCATTTCCAATATTCAAATTTGTCTAAACACCCTAATATACATCTCATGCATATTATAGACAAACCAACCAAGGATGATCATGGAATTTTCTAATAAAACCAATTTGAGCCAAAATTGGTTTTAAGGTCCACCTAGGTATCAAGCAAACAATAATGATTATGAGACATCTTATGTCTCAAATTATTACAAATATTGATTTCTATTTGAGAGGCCAAAATTACATTGGAAGTGCTGCAACGATCCATGAAGTCTTCTTGCTCCAATCCTCCAAGGCATCGTAAATACGTCATCCCTCCTTTTACAATCATCTTGCTTGTAGTAATTACATATTTAGAAGAATTGGGGTACAAATCTCAGGGGTAATGGGATACAATCAGATCTTAATAGAAGGAGGGACATGCAAGTCCCTATTTAAAAATATTACAACCATTTAAGCCTTTAGAAATTGGCCAAATCAACAAATAGATCAATAGCTCATTCAATCATGCATATATTCAATCATCACATGACATAAATATATCATAAAATATCTAGGTCTTTCCATGATCATCCTTCATGCTATTGTAAATGGAAATAACATAAATCATGCTTCAAAAATTCGAAATTGAATGAAGATGGCTCTGATACCACTTGAAGGACAACATTTGTCCATGAGGTTCCTAATAACGCAACTTTTGCGCAGTAAAATAAAAACAGATGGCGGGAGCTCTAGAAACCTCGGATCGACTTCATTCAAAAACGAAAATCAAGAGGAAAGATTGAAGTTTAATTACGTCACTTGCAGTTTCAAAAACGACTTCGTGAAGTAGGAGCAAATGACTGAAAACAGCAAGCTACGAACACTGTCCAGAAAGTACAGCTCTGCACGAACAGCTTCTGTTCTGCCACGATCTGAGATCCTTTGAGCACCCCAATTGTGATGCCTCTAATCAGTCCACACTTAGAAATGTTCTAGGAGTTCAGAGGATTTGGAATCCCGAAATTTCATTAAGAAATGAGAGAGATAATGAAGGAACATGAATGCTAGCTCATGTTGATTCCTTTCACCAAATAAAGTCACCATTATCTCTAATAATGGCACCAAACATTATCATGTGCTAGACCCACCCACTTAGCCATTATTTATTGAAATTGATCTCATCACTTCAATAAACTATTTAATCAAATAAATAAATAGCTAAATTAATTAATTAACCCCATTTTGATCACATCAAATGGTTAAATTTGGGCTTCTCTTGTGACATGTTCTAATGCTTTCTCTTAATCCATATTGGATCCAATAAAAGCCCATAATTCTAAACCCAAAATTGGTCTATAAGTCCATAATCATATATGAACCCGAACATGTCCAAAATGGTCATTTTACGTGCTCGACATTCCATAATGTTTAATTGAGGATTTATGAAATTTATCTTGTTCCTTAAACTATTTATGGAACATCTAAATTTCTATCTTAAATCATATTTAAGATATATTTATATTTGTATTCATTCTCAATGAATTATAATATAAATATTGATTTTCCTAAAATTAGGAAATTTAACTTCTCATTTTCTAGTAACTCCTTTTTCATTTCTATATTGTGTGTGACCTTTTAGGTTCTTAGTTATAAGGTAGTAGAACTATTTTAATGATAACTCTTTATTCATTAAATGATGTTAAACTCTTTAGTCATCAATTAGAACCTTTCTAATGACCTTAAGATGCATTGGTAATACGCTTTACCAATACTGATCTTAAGGTTTCTACAAGTCGTGAGTGACACCTAGCAGTATATCACAACCATCCAAATAACAAGAATTGTTGGATCTATAGAACCTATTCCATTGTATCTCTATGTCTTGATCTCTTCATCATCCATGTCCAGAGAAAAGCACGGCTTATGGTTTATTATGTTAAGCAGTTGTGCTTTATCTCAAAATAAATATAAATGAACTTGGCATGAAAATATAATTTGAACTCCTTCAAATATATTTCACCTTGGCCAAGGATTTCTCATGCCAATTCATATTATCTCATAAGGACATCCTTTTCGTATATTACAAAGTGATGAATTCCATGTTGGCCATACAATTGTCTTCATACATAGCCAACCATGACAGCTATTGCTAGATCTCTTTCGTGATTAGGAATCAATCTTTATGCATTCACATATCAGAGATGTCTATGTATAAGACATCTGTTATGCCTCAGGTCTAAAGACCATTAATAAACATAGTATCTGATACAATGTATAATAAGCCATTAACACTCAAAACCATATGGCTTACTATATTTGGTCAAGTTCAGTAAACTCGTTCTCTTAACAAGTACCTATGTGTTTGACTTGACATCTCATGTCAATGATATGAAACTTACCATCCATCTTAGTATCACATACCATAAAGAGTCATAACACATACTAGTGTTTATAGGAATTTATAATGTCCAATCATAAATCCACCACTAGGAACTATTTTAGAAGTATAGTACAAAGGATACATGTTTCATATTCTCGACATACTCGAGAATGTGTTCCTTAACTATTTTACTTCCTGGACTATATTCATTAAATTAATATATGAATATTGATAACTTTGCCATTTTATAAATATCAAAATGCTATTCAAATACAATCATTCCTAAACAATCAAATCACCATTCGATTGGCCTTTAGGGCATATTACTAACAATCATGGCCATCAGATTAAAAACAATTTGGACGCTCAGGATTGCGCCACGTCATCAGTCAACAGTACATGGTTTGACCACGCGGTTTGAACAGTAACACGGTTTGATCCGGCTTGAACAGTGACGAAGTTTGGTTTAAAATAATCCTGTATAATGCATGTACCGTACGCGTAATTTTTGGTCCACTAATATGCTGCCATGTCACCAATCAACAATGCATAAGAATTTTAGTCCAATAGGATCGTGACACCTCATCAGTCAATGCCACATCACGGTCAATGCCACCTCATCGATTCGTCTATGTGAACAGTGTCATGAACAGTAACGTAGACAATACCGTACATGTGAACAATACCATTTTTCTTTTTATACTTCTCCTAAGGTTTTCGACCGTCCTGAGTTCAAAACTGATGTCCGTTTTGCTGTCTGACCTCTCGTTCATTGTGAAATGACTATGATGCCCCTAAAATACATAAAATACTTAATTAAAATAAAACAGACATAATTAAATTATAAGAAGCTTAAATACATAAAAGTAATGGTTGTTAGTAAGACTTGAAATGTAAAATGATGATTTTCTCCTTTATAAATATACATTTTCTAACACTCAACACACCCCCCAACCAGCTTATTGCTAGTCCCTAGCAAATAAAGTGAAAATAAAATTCAAAACCAATATATATATATATATTAACAATCATGTTTATTCAATTAGACTAATGATAGTAATCAAATAAAAGTATAAGCATTATCTTAAGTCTAAAGCAACATCACACCCACATCAATCATCAACATGAATCAGCCCAGTAGGCTTTGTGACAGTTACTTTCAAGAATGACATGTTAAACCCCAAAATCTCACTGGAAATAGTGACACTCTCACAAAGAAATTAAACCCAATAAAAATATTCACTCCAATGAATGGTAATTGAGAGAAAATAATAAAGAAGTGATATCACATGATCTCACCAAGATGAAAGAAATATGCCCTCAGCTTAGAAATAATACAATCTCAAGTCAAATAAAAATACTAGTCAACCTAATTTATTTATTTATTTTTTTTACGCACCACTATATCTTTTTAGCCCATATATTTAGCTTCTACTTCAGACTATAGTTCCCTAAAATCAAGAAGGACTTTTATTAGGACATAACGTAGGCTAGGGACATGGCTAACAAAGGAGGGGAAATAAGGAAAATAAAGTGTATGTTTCAAAAAAATGTAGAGATATTATTTTTTTTTTTGAAGTTGCAAGGTGGATTTCACCTATTATTTTTTTTAAACAACAATTTTTTTCTTTTTTTTTCTGTTTTTATTTGGCATAACTTCACTGAACAAAATAATTATTTACATTTTTCTCAAACATAAATCGGTGATGGAATGTGTAAGATATTGGGTAATACTCCAAATCGGAGTGGGTCAAGATGATAAGTTGACAAAGAAAAGTTTTTTTTTTAAAGGCTCAAAAGGGTTAACTATGGATATTTCATAAAGGGATAGCTAGAAAAGGCTCAAACGGATCAAAGATGGTCTTTCCAATATCTTTTAGGGCTCTAAATAATCTTCTATATCTACTAGTTAGATGGGTCTCGAGATGTAGCAACACACACATTTTTTTCTCTTTTTTTTTAATTTTATAATTTTTTTAAGGGTTAAATCAAAAGAAATCTAGAGATCGTGTAAAAAATAATAAACTGCTAAGCTGTATAAAGAATGGGCAAAATGGTTACTCTCCAAGAAAAATGATAGGCTCAAAAACTCACTTGGTACTTATTATGACATGTTCATTCCTTCAAGCAACTCATAACAGTGTGAGCACAAATAAAAAGTTTTTTCGCATTAGAAGGAATAAAATAGTTTTTTATTGCATGGTTAAGAAATGCGATAAAACCATCATAAAAGTTATTGACATTTAATAAATCAATGGGTTTATTGTGAATGTGCAGATGAGCCTAAGATGCTAATGTGATAAGTGCCTCTAGAGTTGCAAGATCTCCTGGAAGGAAAATAAAAGCATCAACGTGATTAAGCATTTCAATTATTCTTTCTTGCATACTTGAGACAACTAACTCTTCTCTAGTCGGTGAGTCAGACAAAATTCCCAAAGGTTTTAGGGCTCTTGGGATGATGCCTAACACTTGACTTCCTCTGACAAAAGCAGCTTCTGAGACCAATTTTGATAACCTTCGGTTACCTCCTTCATGCACCAAGTGTAATTTTCTCTCTGCTATGCTTCGACCAAAATCTATGGCTGCCTCAACGAACTCTTTATGTTTGCCAAAGTTAAATCCAGAAAGCACACAAATGTTCTTGATTTGTCTATTGGGAGTAGCTGCCATTGGGATACTTTTCAAAAATAATTTGTGAGTGCTTGACAAAGAAAATCATATTTAAGAATCTTGGTGATAGTGGGTCACAGCTGTGTATGAGGTAGCATGTCAGTGTCAAATAATGCGTAAAGCACATGGCTCGCGAGTAAAAAAGAAAACAATAAAAAGAAAAGAAACAATGATAAAGTAAAATTATTAAAGACAATAATGCAAATGATAAAACAACGGTGAAATAAAATAACAGTGAAGTAAAAGGATATTTACAGGTAGTTGCGACTGTGGCTCACATCTTCCTCCGGTTTTACATCCAGAAACGGCTTGAACGCCCTCTATGGGTCGAGGATAGGATTCCCATCCAGTTTTCTAATAAACTGGTAAACAGGATCGTTTATATTCAGATTCCCGAGACTATATCGTGCATGCTCTTTCTAGAATAATAGCCATAACTGGAGAATCGCTCCTTGCACATATCCACTGGGATGCGTTTCAAGAGATAAAAGGATATCATCCAATGACTCCTTATTCAAGCCATCCCTAATGAATTGAATCTTATCTTCCCTGTTATCAGACACCATTCCTAAAGAACATGGGTTTTTTATTGCATCTCATTCTGGCACATTTATGACAAGCAACAGAAATTCTTCGAGCTATTCGTTTTCTTGCATAATTTCCTTTACCACAACCAGGCATGTATGCAATAAAATTTGGAGGTAACTCACCTGCTAATCATACTTTAGCCTCGATTAACCAACTATGTCAGCAGGTATATTATTCCTCATGAGCAATCACATGCGTTCGGACCGATCTTTATAGATGGTAAGGAGGGCATTTTGAGGAAGTGAAGGGAATCAATTGTGAAGCTTTGCTAAGATCTCATTTCTGTCCATACCTTCGCCTCAGAATATCAGTTATTATGTGAAAACTGAAGTAACCGACTTGATTGTCACGGAGTACCGTTGTCCACCACTTGACCGGGGTAACAAACTAAAGCATAGAAACAAAGAAAAACAAACTAAAACACATAAAGAAAATTACAATCGTCCTCTTATTGAATTTACCTCAAGCTCCAACTAGATGTTGTACACACTTCTCTCAATGTCTCTGAGTTGACTTTTTAAATCTTCAACAAAGGATACTAACTCTGGTGGTTGCCGAGCCCAAATACGATGTGTTTTACAAAATCGAATCTGTCTTTCTAGATGAGATTTTACATGTTGAATGTTAACATATATGTTTTCATAATGTTGATTTTGATGATAACAAACAAGATTAAGAATGGTTAATCTTTTAAGCTCAAATTATTTTTTATACATTTTAAATAAATCATTACTTTTACATTATAAAGGTTTTATATTTAATGGAAAAATGATTTTATGAAATTAGTTGTTTTTCAAGTTATGATTTAATTGAAAGAGTTTTGAAAACTTTGAAATCAACAAGTATTGCTTGAAATTTTGGAGGACTTATTTGAAAAGTGTCATAGCATTTTGGGCTATATTATAATTTCAAAAAGTTTTGAGATTAACAAAGCATTATTTAGAAATTCTGAAATTGGACCTATTTATAAACTTTCATAACGTTTTGGGTCATAATACAGTTTTATAAAGTTTTGAGGTCAAACTTGAAATTTAGAAAATAATTTCACTGTAGCAATCACTGTAGCAAACGGCTAACCGTTTATTTAAAACGGCTAACCGATAATTTCCAAAAAGCATGTTTTACAAAGTATTGTTAAAATGATGATTATGGAACATAACGGTGAACCGTTTACTGAAAACGGTTAACCGATTATTTTCAGTTTGCTAACCTTGAACCGTTTAGTAAGAACGGTTAAACTAAATTTTTTTTGCAAGTCTCTGGAATTTAACGGTGAAAGGGTAAGTCTAAACGGCAAACCGTTTATTTGAAATTTGGTCTAACGGTAACTTTTGACCAGCCTAAACGGTTAACCGTTAATAGTTAATGGCGAACCGTTTTCGGGCTGACAGTTTGTAACGGCTAGTTTTTCAGCTCCAAATATAAATAAGCTCATTCAAATTCAAAGAAGGGGGATCACAACACAACCATTGAGCTTATATTCGAGAATACAATCTTCATAGAGCTTTAAACACATTCTTGCTTTATCTATTCACACATTGGACATTGATTTGTAATCTTAAATATTGTGTGAGAGAAAAACAATTTGTAATCTTTTACTTTGAGTGATTGTAAGTGTTGGGATACACTTGAGTTAAGAGATTGGGGATAATCTCTTGTTGTAAAAGTTCATTGACACCTTGGAAGTCAAGTGTCAGCATTTGAAGCCTTGGAGGCTTACTTAGTGAAATCCTCAAGCCCGGAAAGCTTGGAGGCGTGGACGTAGGCGAGGTTGGCCGAACCACGTAAAAATCTTCGTGTTTGAATCTCTCTTCCCTTATCTTTTTATATTGTGATTGATTTAATTGTTATTGTTTTAAATTCGTTTTAGATTTGCATGATATTTTGTTTTAGAATTGAATAATTTTTAGAATCCCAATTCACCCCCCCTCTTGGGTTGCATAACTAGAATTTCATTGAAGTGGTCTAAGAATGTTCGGAAGGAACTGTTTAAGTATTGCACTCATGATTAACAATGATAAGAGAAAACTTCATGGTTAAACAAACACACTTATGCAAAAATAATAATTTCAATTAGCAAAAGAATAATAATAAAAAGAAAGAAAGAAAAAAATCAAATCACTGAAAAGAAAAAAAAACTTAATTCAAATCTGGTGGGTCACTCAAATTTATTTCGATGTCCTCTCCATGTGATTGGTATTCTAGATATGGCTTTAGTCTTTGACCATTAACTTTAAACGTGACACCGTTCTTTGGGTCCTTAATTTCAATTGCCCCATGTGGAAAAACAGTATGACCAATAAAGGGGCCAGACCATCGAGAACGTAACTTACCTGGGAATAGATGCAAGCGAGAATTGAATAAAAGCACCTTCTGACCTGGAGTGAAAGATTTTCTCATAATTTGCTTGTCATGAAAGACTTTCATTTGCTGCTTGTAAATTTTGGCATTTTCGTATGCATCATTGCGAATTTCTTCAAGTTCTGCCAGTTGTAATCTTCTTTCTGAGCTAGCTTGCTGCATGTCAAAGTTGAATTTCTTGATGGCCCAATATGCACGATGTTCGAGTTCCACAGGTAGGTGGCAAGCTTTTCCACACACTAGCCTGTAGGGTGACATCCCAATCGGGGTCTTGAAAGTCGTTCTATATGCCCATAATACATCATCAAGTTTTAATGACCAATCATTTTTTTTTTGCCTCACCGTCTTTTTTAATATGTGCTTTATTTCTCGATTGGAGATCTCAACTTGGCTACTGGTTTGCGGATGATATGGGGTCGCCACTTTGTGAGTGATTGAATACTTTGTCAAAAGAGCTTTGAATACTTTGTTACAAAAGTGGGCACCACCATCACTGATTATTGCTCGAGGAATTCAAAGTGTGAAACAATGTTGCTTTTCAAAAATCCTATCATCACCTTGTGATCATTGGTTCTACATGGAATTGCTTTTACCTATTTTGATACGTAGTCAACAGCAACCTATATATATTGATGGCCAAAAGAAGGGGGAAATGGTCCAATGAAGTCAATACCCCATACATAAAAAATCTCAACCACTAAAATTGGATTTAATGGCATCATGTTCCTTCGTGTAATGCTCCCTATTCGTTGACACCTATCACATGAAGAACAGAAAGTGTAAGCGTCTCGAAATATAGTTGGCCAATAGAAACCATATTGTAAAACTTTAGTCGCTGTTCTTAGCGCTAAAATGGCCTCCACAAGCTTATTCATGACAGAATGAAAGGATATTTTGAATTTCACATTCTGGGACACATCGTCTAACAATTTGATCTGCACAATACTTGAACAAATACGGGTCATCCCAAAAGAAATTCTTTATTTCTGCAAAAACATTGGCCTTGTCTTGCTTGGTCCAATGCTCTGGAAGTTGACCTGTAACAAGAGTATGGGTTGTAATTTGATGGCTTTCTCATTACACCTATGGCATTGGCTTGATCTGAGTATGAGTCATGGTCATGTGGTTATGTTGATTTAGCAGTCGATAACGATACTATTTGTCGAGAGAGTTCTTCAATTATTGCTTTGACTTCTTTAATTTATGAACTTGACTCGCCAATATGAACCTCATTTACTCCTTTAATTCTTTTAGTATTTCTGAGTGATCGACTCCGTTGTTGGGAATTATTCGCTTGTCGTTGGAAGAATTCCCAAATCTCTGATGCACTTTTTGACATTAGCTCTCCTCCGCTTGTTGCCATTAGCCATTCTTGCACATTCGGCAATAATCCATCCAAAAAGTATTAGCGTTGGTGTCATTTCTCGTACCCATGATGTGGTCACTTCAAGAGTAGCCCATTGAATCGCTCGCATGTTTCGAAAAACTGCTCGTCTTCTCTCTGGTTAAACTCCGAGATTTCCTTGCGAATAGCATTGGTTTTATGCGTTGGGAAATATTTATTCAAAAATTTAGTTACCATTTGTTCCCATTATGTGATGCTATTGGCAGGTAATGTATTGAGCCATGAACGAGCTCTATCCTTTAAAGAAAATAGGAATAATCTAAGTTTAACATCATCGTCTGAAAAATTCTCATATTTAAAAGTTTGACAAACAGCATAAAAATCATTCAGATGATTGTATGGGTCCTCATTTTCTCGGCCATAGAATGTTGGGAGACGATTTAGCACACTAGGTTTTAACTCAAAACTCCTAGCAGCTACATTTGGGTATCTTATGCATGATGTGCTCAAAGCTAAGGGACTAAAGTAGTCCTTAAATGGCCTCTCCTGTGGTGGTGCTTGTTGTTGCAAATCCATTTTAAATTTATTTTTAATGTGCTTGTGTGTGCGCAGTGTTTTTTCTAGTTCAAGGTTTATAGGTTCAAGATAAGGTAATAATGACCTACGACCATGCATGCAAAGAAAAAAATAAATGGGAACAAAACAAATAAAAATAAAGAAGAAGGAGAAATTACAGTACTAACCTTATTATGCTGTTAAAACCTTTCTATAAAAACACATTAAAAAATCGTGAAATAAATTAAATAAAAATTAAATTAATAAGATAAACAAAAATTACAAAGAAAAATAACTTGAAAATTAAATTACAAAACTTTAAAGAAGAGAAAAAGAAAAGAAATTATTACCTCTAAATGCAGATTCACTTTTTTTTAATAAAAAAATACAAGAAAACAAATAAAAGAAATTATTCACAAAAATTAATTCTACGAATTAAAATAACTTACCTCCCCGGCAACAGCAACAAAAACTTGTTGTGCAAATTTTATTAAACTCGCAAGTGCACGAATCTATTGTAGTATACATCAATGGTGACGAGTGTCAATCCCACGAGGAGGTAGATTTTAATTGTGTGTAGAATTAATTTTCTAAATGGGTGGTTGGATTTGTGGTGAAAATGATTTGGATTATCCTAAAATTCGAATTAAAATGGAAACAATAAATTAAAGTGAAAATCTATTAAATTGAAGCGCTTGGGTATCTGGATCCGCATCAACATGCACCATGGGCTAAATATTCCTTGTTAATGCCACACCTCATGAACCACGCTCTAATCAATATGGTGCTAAGGGCTTACCGTGCCAAATAATAATAACCTTGTACTAGGGAGCCGGTGAAACCAGGGCGGTATTTAGACAAGATATTATTATTTGTCGACGAGAAGTCAAAACATCCACAAAAACTAGAGGAGAAGAAAAAATAAATTGACCAAATAAAGTCCATGACACATGTTAAGACTTCACCTTCAACCCAAGCTTGAAAGAAAATTAGGCACTCATAATTGAACTAGGGACAAAATGTGAATTTATTAAAATACGTAGAAAATACAAGATGGAGAATGAATTACAGAAAATGGAGTCCAAAAATAGATTCAGAGATGCCAAATTAGGGGGGAGAGGTTCCCTTTTTATAGATACATTGAGTAAATCATGGCCACCAGATTACAAACTGTTTGGAAGCTCAGGATTGTGCCACGTCATCAGTCAATAGTACGCGGTTTTATCACGTGGTTTGAACAGTAATACAGTTTGACCCGGCTTGAACAGTGACACGGTTTGGTTGAAAATAATCCTGTGTAATGCATGTACTGTACGCGCAATTTTTAGTCAACTAACATCCTGCCACGTCACCAATCAGCAATGCATAAGAATTTTAGTCCAACAAGATCGTGACACCTTGTCAGTCAATGCCACATCATCGTTCAATGCCACATCATTGATCCGTCTATGTGAACAGTGTCGTGAATAGTAACATAGACAGTACCGTATTGTGAATAGTACCATACATGTGAACAATACCATTTTTTCTTTTATACTCCTAAGGTTTTCGACCGTCCTGAGTTCAAAAGTGATGTCCATTTGCTGTCTGATCTCTCGTTCATTGTGAAATGACTATGATGCCCCTAAAATACATAAAATACTTAATTAAAATAAAATACACATAATTAAATTATAAGAAGCTTAAATACATAAAAGTAATGGTTGTTAGTAAGACTTGAAATGTAAAATGACGATTTTCTCCTTTATAAATATTCATTTTCTAACACTCAACAGTAAGTAGTGTCATTAATTTTTGTCATTCTGAAGCATGTGGTAGACAATTTTCTTCAAGAAAAACTACAGCTAAAATTTTGCAATGTGGATTTTATGGGCCTACCATATTCAAAGACACGTATGAATTTTGCAAAACTTGTGAAAACTATCATAAATTAGGATCAATTACTAAAAGAAACATGATGCCCATAAATCCTATACTTGAGATTGAAATATTTGACTGTTGGGGAATTGATTTCATGGGTTAATTTCCACCATCTTTTGGATTTGTGTACATATTAGTTGTAGTTGATTATGTCTCAAAATGGATTGAAGTGACTTCTTGTCGAAATAATGATAGCAAAACTATGGTTAAATTCTTAAGAGAAAACATTTTAAGTTGATTTGGAATCCCTTGAGCTATTATCAGTGATGGAGGTAAGCATTTTTGTAATAAGTCGTTTGAGTTTTTAATGAAAAAATATAGAATTACTCAAACAAATGGTCAAGTTGAATTAGCAAATAGGGAGATAAAACAAATTTTAGAAAAGCCAGCTAATCCAAACCGCAAAGATTGGTCTATTCGATTGACTGATGTACTATGGGCCTACCGTACTGCATTTAAGACATCTTTAGGAATGTCATCCTATCAGTTAGTTTATGGTAAACCTTGCCATTTACCTATTGAACTTAAGCATAAATCATTTTGGGTTATTAAAACTTTTAATTCAAATTTGGATGATGCTGATAATGTGTGAAAATTGTAATTGAATGAACGTGAGGAATTAAGAAATGATGCATATGAAAATTCAAGAATTATTAAGGCAAGAAGAAAAGCTTTTCATGATAAAAGATTTTTTTGAAAACATTTGAGATTGGTAAAAAAATGTTGCTTTATAATTCTCGTCTTTATTTGTTTCCAGGAAAGTTAAAGTCAAAGTGGAGTGGTCCATTTGTTATAAAAAAATGTATATCCACATGGGGCTGTAGAAATTGAGAATCCAAAAACAGTGTCACATTTAAAGTTAATGGACAAAGAATAAAATCCTATATGGAATTTCAACCACGTGAAGCATGCACTGAAATAAATTTGAGTGACCCACCAAATCTTGATTAAGTTTTTAATGAGTGTTTTAACTTTCAACTGTTGTTTTACCATTTGAATTGTTTGACTGTCTTGAAAGATATGTGATGTGATGTTTCTTATTCAAGTGTGTTTAATAATTGTGTTTTCTTCATCATTATACATCATGAGCACCTCAAAAAAGAAGATTCTCTTTAGACATCTTAAAACCCTCTTTTGAATAAAAGTTCACTTGAGAGGCCTGATATAAAGCTGTAAATCACATCTAATTTGGGAATGACAACCACCAACATTAGTGTCCTAGTTGAGGGTCTAGAAAGACAACTCAGAGAAATAGAGAGTGGTATATATGAATTTTAATTTGAGCTTGAGGTTAACTCAATAAGAAGACGAAGGTGAGTTCATTTTCCTTTTTACATTGTGTGTTTCTTTTTTAGTGTTAAAAATTGTATGTTTATTAAGGGGTAAAAATGTTATTTTGTGCTATTAATGTAATTTATATTTGTAATTGTGTAACATATTGTGAATTTCTAATTATTTTTCTAAGTATTTGATTTTGTGTATTTTTATGTGTTTATTAAGTAAAAATAATAATTTCATGCAATTTGAGGCTCCAAACAAATGTACGGATGTCAAATTTAGATTTCGGAAGTCTGAGAAATTATGTCATTGTCGATGAGGATCTGAGACTTTTGTTGAAAATTTTTACGTTTTCACCACGGTAAATGTGGTAATTATAAAATTATAAATTTTTATCATGTTAGGTATGGTAATTTTTACTGGAATGTGTTGGATATGCTTGAGTGGATTAAGTTAAGTTTATGTTTTATTAGTGGGACAAATGTAAGGTTAAGATGTAATTAAATTTTTTTATTTGTGTGGTGTGGATTTGTCATGTACTAGTATAAATAGAGAGGGGGTGAACACACTTCTTCACACCTTCTCTTCTCTTCCTTCCCCCCAAATTCTTCTTCTCATCTCTCTTTGTAATATATTTTCAATACATCAAATTAGTTTTATTTTCAATTTTTAAGCATTTTTTAATTATGTCTTTTTTGTTTTTAAAGAAAATACCTTTTATTTTAAATATGTTTAGCTAAATATTAGTAGTTAGGGGAAGGTGAAACTCTTAGTAAAATATGATTTAATCAAATTCTATTTTTAATTTTATAAATTAAATTGTTTTCTATTTAATTTTATCCATATTTTATATTTTAAAATTTTGATTTATTGTAGACAAACATGAGATTTTGGTACAATGAATTCTTAATATCTTAGTATAAAGTATGAAAAAAATAGTATTTTGACTTATTGTAGACAAGTTAAGTTTTGGCCCATTAAGTTCTTAATCCATAATAAAATTAATGGGAAAATGGTTAGAATTTATACAATTAATCTTTTGGAAAAATGAAAAGAACTTGTTAAATTATATTTATTACTAGGAGTGTATCCATAACCCTAACTAATTCAATTTCATAATTTTTCTTAAATTAAATTGCATATTTTTAATTTTTTTGATAAACTTAAATAAACAAATTAAATTATTTCTCTGTGGATCGACCTCGGACTCACCGAGATATATTATAACTAGACACTCTTGTAATTTGATGGTTTTCTCATTACACCTATGGCATTGGCTTGATCTGAGTATGAGTCATGGTCATGTGCCTCTGTTGATTTAGTAGTCGTTAACGATACTATTTGTCGGGAAAGACTTTCAATTATCTCTTTGACTTCTTTAATTCCTGAACTTGACTCGCCAATATGAACCTCATTCACTCCTTTAATTCTTTTAGTATTCCTAAGTGATCGACTTCGTTGTTGGAAATTATCTGCTTGTCGCTGGAAGAATTCCCAAATCCCTCCCAAAAGTATTGGCATTGGTGTCATTTCTCGTACCCATTATGCGGACTCTTCAAAAGTAGCCCATTGAATCGCTTCCATGCTTCGAAAAATTGCTCGTTATCTCTCTGGGTAAACTCTGAAATTTCTCTGTGGATAACATTGGTTTTATGCACTGGAAAATATTTATTCAAAAATTTTGTTACCATTTGTTCCCATGATGTAATGCTATTAACAGGCAATGTATTGAGCCATGAACGAGCTCGATCCTTTAAAAAAAATGGGAATAGTCTAAGTTTAACATCATCATCTAAAAGTTTGACAAATAGCATGAAAATCATTCAAATGATTATATGGGTCCTCATTTTATAAACCATAGAATGTTGGAGACAATTTAGCACACTAGGTTTTAACTCAAAACTCCTAGCGGCTACATTTGGGTATCTTATGCATGATGTACTCAAATTAGCTAAGGGACTGAAGTAATTCTTAAATGGCCTCTCGTGTGGTGCTTGTTGTTGCAAATCCATTTCAATTTTATCTTTAATTGCAACATGTTTGTGTGTGCGAAGTGTTTTTTCAAGTTCAAGGTCTATAGGCTCAAGATTAGGTAATAATGACCTTCAACCATGCATGCAAAGAATACAAAAAATGGGAACAAAACTAATAAAAATAAAAAAAGAAGAAGAAATTATGATACTAACCTTATTACGCTGTTACAACCTTACAATGAAAACACACTAAAAAATACGTGAAATAAATTAACTAAAAATAAATTAGTAAGAAAAAAATTACAAAGAAAAAAAATAACTTTAAAATTAAATTACAGAATTTTAAAGAAGAGAAAAAGAAAAGAAATTCTTACCTCTAAATGTAGATTCACTTTTTTCTTCTTCTTTTTTTAAATAAGAAAAATTACAACAAAACAATTAAAATAAATTATTGATAAAAAATAATTCTACAAATTAAAATAACTTACCTCCCCAGCAACGGTGCCAAAAACTTGTTGTGCAAATTTTATTGAACTCGCAAGTGCGCGAATCTATTATAGAATAGATTAATGGTGACGAGTGTCGATCCCATGAGGAGGTGGATTTTAATTGTGTGTAGAATTCATTTTCTAAATGGGTGGTTGGATTTCTGGTGAAAATGATTTGTAATATTCTAAAACTTAAATTAAAATGGCGAGAATAAATTGAAGAGAAATCTATTGAAATGAAGCACTTGGTTATTTGGATTCGTACCAACATGCATCATGGGCTAAATATTTCTTATTACTGTCAATTAAATCATGAGGGGGGATTCCACTCCTCATGAACCACACTCTAATCAATATGGTGCTAAGAGCTTATCGTGCCAAATAATAATAACCTTGTACTAGAGAGCCGGTGAAACCAGAGCGGTATCTAGACAAGATTATTACTATTTGTCGACAAAAAGTGAAAATATCTACAAAAATTAGAGAGGAAGAGAAAGTAAATTTACCAATTAAAGCCCATGGCACATGTTGAGACTTCATCTTCAACCCAAGCTTGAAAGAAAATTAGCTACTCATAATTGAACTACGGGTAAAATGGAAATTTATTAAAATACGTAGAAAATACAAGATAGAGAAGGAATTACAGAAAATGGAGCTCAAAAATGAATTCAGAGATCCAAATTATGGAGGGAGGCCCCCCTTTTTATAGATACACTGAGTAAATCATGGCCATCGGATTAAAAATATTTTGGACGCTCAGGATTGCACTACGTCATCAGTTAACAATACGCAGTTTGACCACGCAGTTTCAATATTGACATAGTTTGACCACGCGGTTTGAACAGTCAGGTGGCTTCAATAGTTATGCGGTTTGGTTGTAAATAATCATGTGTATATGCATGTACCATACGCGTAATTTTTGGTCTACTAATATGCTGCCACGTCACCGATCAACAGTACATAAGAATTTTAGTTCAATAGAATCATGACACCTCATCAGTTAATGCCACATCATCGTTCTGTATGTGTGAACAGTGTCATGAATAGTAACATGGACCGTACATGTGAACAGTGCTATTTTCCTTTTATGTTCCTCCTAAGGCTTTCAATTGTCCTGAGTTAAAATGTGATGTTCGTTTTGCTGTCTGATCTTTTGTTCATTGTGAAATGACCATGATGCCCCTAAAATACATAAAATACTTAATTAAAATAAAACACACATAATTAAACCACAACCATCTCCATCTAGTGGAGGAATCTATAACCTTAAGGAAAATCATGATTTACAAGAAAAAATTGCATCCCTAATTAGGAAGGTTGAAGCTTTGGAAAATAAAAAAAAGTGAACAAGTGAAATCTGTTCAAGAAATTGCTTGTGATGTTTGTAGTTCTAATGATCATTTCTCTCAAGATTTTCCCACTCTGCCTGCACTTAAAGAATGTTTGTATGATCAAGCTAATGCCATCAACACTTTTAACAAGCCAAACCCATATTCACAGACTTATAATCCTGGTTGGAGAAATCATCCAAATTTTAGTTGGAGGAATAATAATAATGCACAATCTTCACAACCACCACCTCCACAAAATTTTCAAAATACTCAGCCTTATGCACCGTATGTTCTACCACCATAGAAAAATTTGGAAGATACAATGCATTCATTCATTAGGAAGCAAGATGCTACTAACAATCAAAATGCACAAATCTTTTGTGATTTGAAAGATATTCTTGCTAAAATTGCTTCTGCACTCACAATTCAAGAAAAAGTAAAATTTCTAGCTCAACCACAACCAAATCCTGAGATTCAAAATGCACACATGGACCAAGTCAAGTCAGTTACAACTCTTCATAATGGTAAGGTAATTGATTGGCCTATTCCTGAACTTTGTGAAGATAACAACAATGAAAATTCAAAGGGTAAGAAAGAACTAAATAAACTTACACCTAGTGAAGAAATAACTATTGTTCCATCTGAACCGCCATTTCCGCATGCATTGAATAAACCAAGAAAATCAAATCACTCTTCTGAAATTTATGAAATCTTTAAGCAAGTGAAAGTTAACATTCCTTTATTAGATGTGTTGTGCAAATTTTATTGAACTCGTAAGTGCACGAATCTATTGTAGTATAGATCAATGGTGACGAGTGTTGATCTCACGAGGAGGTGGATTTTAATTGTGTGTAGAATTAATTTAGTATGAGGGTGGTTGGATTTGTGGTGAAAAAGATTTAGATTATCCTAAAATTAGAATTGAAATGGCGAGAATAAATTCTAAAATTGGAATTGAAATGGCGAGAATAAATTGAAGAGAAATCTATTGAAATGAAGCACTTGGGTATCTGGATCCGTATCAACATGCACCATGGGCTAAATATTCATTATTAATGCCAATTAAATCATGAGGGGGGAATCCACACCTCATGAACCACACTCTAATCAATATGGTGCTAAGGGCTTATCGTGCCAAATAATAATAATATTGCACTAGGGAGCCGGTGAAACCAGAACGGTATCTAGACAAGAATATTATTATTTGTCGACGAGAAGTTAAAACATCCATAAAAAGTAGAGGGGAAGAGAAAATAAATTTACCAAATAAACCTTATGACACATGTTGAAACTTCACCTCAACCCAAGCTTGAAAGAAAATTAGCCACTCATAATTGAACTAGGGGCAAAATGAAAATTTATTAAAATACGTAAAAAATACAAGATGGAGAAGGAATTACAGAAAATGAAGTCCAAAAATGGATTCAGAGGTGCCAAATTAGGGGGGGAGGTGCCTTTTTTTATAGATACATCGAGTAAATCATGGCCATCATATTAAAAACAGTTTGGACGCTCAGGGTTGCACCACGTCATCAGTCAACAGTATGCGGTTTGACCACGCGGTTTGAACAGTGACACGGTTTGACCACGCAGTTTGGTTGAAAATAATCCCATATGTTGCATGTACCGTACGCGCGTCTTTTGGTCCACTAATATGTTGCTACGTCACTATCAATTGTACATAAGAATTTTAGTCCAACATGATCATGACACCTCATCAGTTAATGCCACATTATCGGTCAATGCCACGTCATCGATCCGTCTATGTGAACAGTATCTTGAACAGTAACGTAGACAATATCGTACATATGAATAGTATCGTACATGTGAACAGTGCAATTTTTTCTTTTATGCTCCTCCTAAGGTTTTCGACTGTCCTGAGTTCAAAAGTGATGTCTGTTTTGCCGTTTGATCTCTTGTTTATTGTGAAATGACTATGATGCTCCTAAAATACACAAAATACTTAATTAAAATAAAACACACATAATTAAATTATAAAAAGCTTAAATACATAAAAGTAAGGGTTGTTAGTAAGACTTGAAATGTAAAATGATGATTTTCTCCTTTATAAATATACATTTTCTAACACTCAACACACCCCCCAACAAGCTTATTGATAGTCCCTAGCAAATAAAGCGAAAACAAAATTCAAATCTAAAATGTTTTTTTTTAGAAACACTCATGTTTATTCAATTAGATTAATGATAGCAATCAAATAAAAGTATAAGCATTATCTCCAGTCTAAAGCAACATCACACCCACATCAACCATCCACATGAATCAGCCCAGTAGACTTTGTCATACCTACTTTCAAGAATGACATGTCAAACCCCAAAATCTCACTGGAAGTAGTGACACTCTCACAAAGAAATTAAACCCAATAAAAATGGTCACTCCAATGAATGATAATTGAGAGAAAATAATAAAGAAGTGATATCAGATGCTCTCACCAAGATGAAAGAAATATGCCCTCAGCTTAGAAATAATACGATCTCGAGTCAAATAAAAATGTTAATCAACCCAATTTATTTTTTTATTTATTATTTTTATTTTTTTATGCACCACTACATCTTTTTAGCTCATATAACTAGCTTCTACTTCAGACTATAATTCCCTAAAATCAAGAAGGAGTTTTATTAGGACATAACGTAGGCTAGAGACATGGCTAACAAAGGAGAGAAAATAAGGAAAACAAAGTGTATGCTTGAGAAAAATGTAGACAATTTTTTTTGAAGTTGCAAGGTGGATTTCACCTATTATTATTTTTTTCTTTTTGAAACAACAATTTTTGTTTTGTTTTGTTTTGTTTTGTTTTTGTTTTTTTTTTCTTTTGGCATAACTTCACTGAACAAAATAATTATTTACATTTTTCTCAAATATAAATAGGTAATAGAACTTGTAAAATATCGGGTAATACTCCAAATCGGAGTGGGTCAAGATGATAAGTTTGACAAAGAAAATGGTTTTTTTTAAAAGGCTCAAAAGGTGTTAACTATGGATATTTGATAAAATGGATGGCTAGAAAGGCTCAAACGAATCAAAGATGGTCTTTCCATCATTTTTTAGGACTCTAAATAATCTTCCATATCTACTAGTTAAATGGGCCTCTAAATGTAGCAACACACATTTTTTCTTTTCTTTTTTTTTATTTTACAATTTTTTTTAAGGGTTAACTCAAAAGAAATCTAGAGATCGTGTATAAAATAATAAACTGCCAAGCTGTATAAAGAACGGACAAAAGGGTTACTCTCCAAGAAAAATGATAGGCTCAAAAACTCACTTGGTACTTATTATGACATGTTCATTCCTTCAAGCAACTCATATTTGTCTCCGACATCAATATGTAAAGTAGCAAACATAGCGTAACATCACTTAAGACCAAAGATAATACAAATACTAAAATTTGAAATTCATCATGTCATCTAATGTTAAAACAAATCATACAATTTTTTTTTACTAAGAAGATGCGTTTCTAGAGGCATTACACTCTATATTCAGCTATCTTCGACTCAAAAATTTGAAAATGTATATTTGTAGAGGAGAAATTAAAAAGAAGAAGAAAAATGAACATAAAAACTTAATAAAGAAAAGTTTGAATTTTTTTTGTTTTTTATTTTTTTATTATTTTTTGGGTTTTTTTTTCAAACAATGAAGATGAGTTTCTAGAGTCACTCCACTCCATATTCAGCCATCTTCAACACAAAAAGTTAGCAATAGTTAGTTTCTACAATAAAAAATCAGTAAAAACTTAAACAAGATTCCACAATTGTCGACTATTCCCTCCCCCCAACCAGAACAAAGCATTGTCCTCAATGTTTTAAAGGAAAGAAATAGAGTTTAGAAGACATCACCTGGGTGGTGCAACACAAAATAAAATATTTACAGGCGGAGAGTTAAATCTAATTTGTACTTCTTACTGCGGCTACTATTACCATCATTATTTGGACGCTCCAACACAAAAGTCCAGGGGTTTGGCTCCGGTTTATAAGCTTGTAACAGATCAAGTAGCTCATTAGCAGTGTGAGCACAAATAAAAAGTTTTTTCGCATTGGAAGGAATGAAATAATTTTTTATTGCATGGTTAAGAAATGCGATGAAGCCATCATTAAAGTTATTGACATTTAACAAACCAATGAGTTTTTGGTGAATATGCAAATAGGCCCAAGATGCTAGTGTGATAAGTGCTTCTAGTGTTGCAAGATCTCCTGGAAGGAAAATAAAAACATCAGCATGATTAAGCATTTCAGTTATTCTTTCTTGCATACCTGAGACAATTAACTCTTCCCCGGTCGGTGAGTCAGAAAAACTGCCCAAAGGTTTTAGGGCTCTTGGGATGATGCCTAACACTTGACTTCCTCTGACAAAAGCAACTTTTGAGACCAATTTTGATAACCCTTGATTATCTCCTCATACACCAAGTGTAATTTTCTCTCTGTTATGCTTCGACCAAGATCTATGGTTACCTCAACGAACTCTTTATGTTTGCCATAGTTAAATCCAGAAAGCACACAAATGTTCTTGAATTGTCTACTGGGAGTAGCTGCCATTGGGATACTTCTAAAAAACAATTTGTGAGTGCTTAACAAAAAGTCATATTTAAGAATCTTGGTGATAGTGGGTCACAGCTGTGTATGAGATAACATGTCAGTGTCAAATAACGCGTAAAGCACATGGCTCGAGAGTAAAAAAGGAAACAGTAAAAAGGAAAAAGCAAACAGTAATAAAATTATTAAAGACAATAATGCAAACAATAAAACAACAGTGAAATAAAATAACAGTAAAGTAAAAGGATACTTACAGGTAGTTGCGACTGTGGCTCACATCTTCCTCTGGTTTTACGTCTAGAAAAGGCTTGACCGTCCTCTATGAGTCGAGGATAGGCTTCCCATCCAGTTTTCTTATAAACTGGCAAACATGGTCGTTTATAGTTAGATTCCCGAGACTATATTGTGCATGCTCTTTATGGAATAATGGTCATAACTGGAGAATCGCTCCTTGCACATATCCACTAGGATATGTTTCAAGAGACAAAACAAATTAAAACACACAAAGAAAATTAAAATTGTCCTCTTATTGAATTTACCTCAAGCTCAAACTAGATGTCGTAAACACTTCTCTCAATGTCTCTGAGTTGGCTTTCTAAATTCTCAAGATAGGCTACAAACTCTGGTGGTTGTAGAGCCCAAATGCGATGTGTTTTACAAAATGGAATCTACCTTTTGAGATGAGATTTTACACGTTGAAGTGGTTTAAGAATATTTAGGAGGAATGATTTAAGTATGGTACTCATAATTAACAATGATAAGAGAAAACTTAATGGTTAAACAAACACACTTATGCAAAAATAATTTCAATTAACAAAAGAATAATAAAAAGAAAGAAAAAAAATCAAATCACCGAAAAGAAAAAATCAATTCAAATCTGGTGGGTCACTCAAATTTATTTCGGTGTCTTCTCTATGTGATTGGTACTCTAGATATGACTTTAATATTTGACCATTAACTTTAAACGTGACACCGTTCTTTGGGTCTTTAATTTCAATTGCCCCATGTGGAAAAACAATATGAACAATAAAGGGACCAGACCATCGAGAGCGTAACTTACCTGGGAATAGGTGCAAGCGAGAATTGAATAAAAGCACTTTCTGACCTGGAGTGAAAGATTTCCTCATAATGTTCTTGTCGTGGAAGACTTTCATTCGTTGCTTGTAAATCTTGGCATTTTTGTATGCATCATTGCGAATTTCTTCAAGTTCTGCCAGCTGTAATTTTCTTTCTGAGCTGGTTTGCTGCATGTCAAAGTTGAATTTCTTGATGGCCCAATATGCACGATGCTCAAGTTCCACAGGTAGGTGGCAAGCTTTTCTATACACTAGCCGGTAGGGTGACATCCCAATCAGGGTCTTAAAAGCAGTTCTATATGCCTATAATGCATCATCAAGTCTTAATGACTAATCTTTTCTGTCTGGCCTCACTGTCTTTTCTAATTTGTGCTTTATTTCTCGATTGGAGATCTCAACTTGGCCACTGGTTTGCAGATGATATAGAGTCACCACTTTGTGAGTGATTGAATACTTTGTCAAAAGAGCTTTGAATGCTTTGTTACAAAAGTGGGCATAACCATCACTTATTATCGCTCGAGGGAATCCAAAGCGTGAAACAATGTTGCTTTTCAAAAATCCTATCACCACCTTGTGATCATTAGTTCTGCATGAAATTACTTTTACCCATTTTGATACGTAGTCAACAACAACCAATATGTATTGATGGCCAAAAGAAAGGGGAAAGAGTCCCATGAAGTCGATACCCCATACGTCAAAAATCTCAACCACTAAAATTGGATTTAGTGGCATTATGTTCCTTCGTGTAATGCTCCCCATTCGTTAACACCTATCACATGAAGAACAGAAAGTGTAAGCATCTGGAAATATAGTTGGCCAATAGAAACCACATTGTAAAACTTTAGTTGCTGTTTTCTTAGCACTAAAATGGCCTCCACAAGCTTATTCATGGCAGAATGAAAGGATATTATGAATTTCACTTTCTGGGACACATCGTCTAACAATTTGATATGCACAATACTTGAACAAATAAGGGTCATCCTAAAAGAAATTCTTTATTTCCGCAAAGAATTTAGCCTTGTCTTGCTTTTTCCAATGCTCTGGAAGTTTACCTGTAACAAGATAATTAACTATATCAGCATACCAAGGTAATACTTTCACACTCATCAATTGTTCATCTGGAAATGACTCATTCAATGTTAAAGGTTCAGTAATTGTGTCAAAATGGAGATGAGAGAGATGGTCCGCCACAACATTTTCTGTGCCTTTCTTATCTTTGAATTCCAAGTCAAATTTCTGCAAAAGTAACACCCAACGAATTAGTCTAGCTTTTACATATTTCTTTAAGATATTTAAGAGCAGCATGATCTGTGAATACAATTATTTTACAACCAATGAGATAAGATCAAAAATTTTCCAATGCAAACACTACTGCTAGCATTTCTTTTTCAGTAGTTGAATAATTCAATTGTGCATCATTCAATGTCATACTAGCATAGTAAATAACATGAGGAATCCAATCAACGCTTTGTCCTAATACTGTTCCTACTGCATAATCAGATGCATCACACATGAGTTCAAATGGTAAGCTCCAGTTTGGGGGCTGAATAATGGGTGATGATGTCAACAACTGCTTTAATTTTTCAAACGCCACAAGACATGAATCATCAAAGACAAAAGGTACATCCTTAGCAAGTAGATTGCATAAGGGTCTAGAAACTTTGCTAAAATCTTTAATGAAACGTCTATAAAAACCAGCATGCCCAAGGAAAGATCTTATTTCTCTGACTGTTTTAGGTGGAGGAAGATTAGAAATGAGATCCACTTTGGCTTTGTCAACCTCAATACCTTTGCTCGAAATGATGTGACCGAGAACATTATCTTGTTTTTCCATAAAATAACACTTCTCCCAATTTAAAACTAAGTTCTTCTCGATACATCTCTGCAGAACTAGTGTTAGATAATGTAAAAATTGATCAAATGAATCACCAAAAACAGAAAAGTCATCCATAAAGACTTCAAGAAATCGTTCAACCGTATCAGAAAAAATGCTTAATGTTGAGTGTTAAAAATGCATATTTATAAAGGAGAAAACCGTCATTTTACATTTCAAGTCTTACTAACAACCCGTACTTTTATGTGTTTTAGCTTTTTATAATTTAATTATGTGTGTTTTATTTTAATTAAGTATTTTATGTATTTTAGGGGTATCATAGTAATTTCACAATAAACGAGACATCAAACGGCAAAACGGACATCACTTTTGAACTTAGGACGGTCGAAAACCTCAGGAGGAGCATAAAAGTAAAAATGGCACTGTTCACATGTACGATACTGTTCACATGACGCGTACTGTCTACGTTACTGTTCACAGCACTGTTCACATAGACGGATCGATGACGTGGCATTGACCGATGATGTGGCATTGACTGATGAGGTGTCATGATCCTATTGGACTAAAATTCTTATGTACTGTTGATGGTGACGTGGCAGCATATTAGTGGACCAAAAAACGCGCGTACGGTACATGCAACACATGGGATTATTTTCAACCAAACCGCGTTACTGTGCAAACCGCGTTACTGTTCAAACCGTGTGCAAACCGTGTCACTGTTCAAGCCGCATAGTCAAACCGCGTACTGTTGACGCGTGACGTGGCGCAATCCTGAGCGTCCAAACTGTTTTTAATCTGATGGCCCTGATTTACTCGATGTATCTATAAAATGGGGGCCTTCCCCCCCTAATTTGGCACCTCTGAATCCATTTTTGGACTCCATTTTCTGTAATTCCTTTCCTATCTTGTATTTTCTACGTATTTTAATAAATTCCCATTTTGCCCCTAGTTCAATTATGAGTGGCTAATTTTCTTTCAAGCTTGGGTTGAAGGTGAAGTCTCAACATGTGTCATGGGCTTTATTTGGTAAATTTATTTTCTCTTCCCCTCTAGTTTTTGTGGATGTTTTGACTTTTCGTTGACAAATAATACTAATCTTATCTAGTACCGCCTTGGTTTCACCGGCTCCCTAGTATAAGGTTATTATTATTTGGCACGATAAGCCCTTAGCACCATATTTATTAGAGTGTGGTTCATGAGGTGTGGATTCCCCCTTCATGATTTAATTGGTATTAATAAGGAATATTTAGCCCATGATGCATGTTGATACGGATCCAGATACCCAAGTACGTCAATTTAATAGATTTACAATTTAATTTCTTCTCGCCATTTCAATTCTAATTTTTAGGATAATTTGAATCACTTCCGCCACAAATCCAACCACCTCATACAAAATTAACTCTATATATAATTAAAATTCACCTTCTCGTGGGATCGACACTCGTCACCATTGATCTATACTACAATAGATTCGTGTGCTTGCGAGTTCAATAAAATTTGCACAACAAGTTTTTGGCGCCGTTGCCGGGGAGGTAAGTTAATTTGTAGAATTAATTTTTTTAATAATTTCTTTTATTTGTTTTCTTGTATTTTTTTATTAAATGAAAATGGAAAAAAAAATGAATCTACATTTAGAGGTTAGTATTTTTTTTTCTTTTTCTCTTCTTTAAAATTCTGTAATTTAATTTTCAAGTTATTTTTTATTTCTTCTTTGTAATTATTGTTTATCTCACTACTTTTTTTAAGTTAATTTATTTCATGTATTTTGTTTTGTGTGTATTTTTATAGTAAGGTTGTAATAGCGCCATAAGGTTAGTATCGTAATTTCTCCCTCTTCTTTATTTCTATTTGTTTTGTTCCCATCTTTATTTTTATTTTATTTGTTTTGTTCCCATTTATTTTTGTATTTCTTGCATGCATGGTCGTAGGTCATTATTACCTAATCTTGAACCTATAGACCTTGAATTTGAGAAAACACTTCGCACACATAAACAAGTTAAAAATAAATTTGGAATGAATTTACAAGCACCACAGGAGAGGCCATTTAAGGACTACTTCAGTCCTTTAGCCAATTTGAGCACATCATGTATAAGGTACCCAAATGTAGCTGCTAGGAGTTTTGAATTAAAACCTAGTGTGCTAAATTGTCTCCCCACGTTCTATGGCCTAGAAAATGAGGACCCATATAATCATCTGAATGATTTTCATGCTATTTACCAAACCTTTAAATACGAGAATTTTTCAGACGATGATGTTAAACTCAGATTATTCCCATTTTCTTTAAAAGATAGAGCTCGTTCATGGTTAAATACTTTGCCTGCTAATAGCATTGCATCATAGGAACAAATGGTAACGAAATTTTTAAATAAATATTTCCCAGTGCATAAAACCAATGTTATTCGCAGGGAAATCTCAGAGTTTACCCAGAGATATGACGAGCAGTTTTTCGAAACATGGGAGCGATTCAATGGGCTACTCTTGAAGTGTCCACATCATAGGTACGAGAAATGGCACCAATGCCAATACTTTTTGGAGGGATTATTGCCGAATGTGCAAGAATGGCTAATGGCAACAAGTGGAGGAGAGCTAATCTCAAAAAGTACATCAGAGATTTAGGAATTCTTCCAGCGACAAGCGGATAATTCCCAACAATGGAGTCGATCACTCAGGAATACTAGAAGAATTAAGGGAGTAAATGAGGTTCACATTGGCGAGTCAAGTTCAGAAATTAAAGAAGTCAAAGCGATAATTGAAGGTCTCTCTCGACAAATAGCATCGTTATCGACTGCTAAATTAACAGAGCCACATGACCATGACTCATACTCAGATCAAGCCAATGCCATAGGTGTGATGAGAAAACCATCGAATTACAACCCATACTCCAACACATATAACCCTGGATGGAGAGACCACCCCAATTTTTCATGGTCTCAAGGATTCCAACAGAATAGACCAGCAACTCCAGCTCCACCAATGCAACAAATTCCTCAAAATCCTCAAGCCTCTCAGCCACCATTCAGACCATACAATTAGAACCAGAACCACTCTCAACCTAGACCATGGGAGGATGCATTCCAGAATCTCAGGAATGTTACTAACTCCACGATTGAGCAACAGAACCGCACCATTGATGGACTACGAAATGAGTTGAGAGCCGGCTACAACTCGCAAACCCAATCAGTTTCAAGCCTGGAGAAGATGGTGGGACAACTTGCTTCTTCAGTTCAGACCTTGGCAATGACTATTGAGAAAGGTAAATTTCCAAGTCAACCAGTGCCTAACCCTAAAGGAGTGCATGAAGCAAGTACCAGTTCACCACAGCAGTATGGAGAGGTCAAAGCCGTCACGACCTTGCGAAAAGGAAAAGAAGTCGACAATAAAGTGGAGATGCCGGCGACAAAAGAAAATCAAATTGTACCTGTGAGTATTGAGGACTCATCACCGGAGGAGAAAGAAGAAACCAACCCACGAGAATATGTTTCCAAAGCTCCATTTCCTCAGAGGTTAACTAAAGGAAAGAAGGGAAAATCCATAGGTGAGATTCTTGAAATCTTCAAACAGGTAAATGTCAACATCCCTTTACTTGATGCTATAAAGCAAGTTCCATCTTATGCCAAGTTTCTTAAAGACCTGTGTACTAAAAAGAGAAACATGCACGTTCAAAAGAAAGAATTTTTAACAGAAAACGTTTGTTCTATCCTCCAACATAAAATTCCTTTAAAATGCAAAGACCCAGGCTCCCTCACTATCTCATGTAGCATAGGGAACCACACAATTGAGAATGCTTTGTTGGATTTAAGAGCTAGTGTAAATTTGTTGCCTTATTCAGTTTTTGTGAAACTTGGACTGGGAGAATTACACCCAACTCCAGTGGTGTTACAGCTTGCAGATCGGTCCACGAAAATACCTCGTGGTATTGTGGAGGACGTGCTTATCCAGGTAGACAAGTTTTATTTTCCTGTTGATTTCATTGTAATTGACACTCACCCAATATAGGATTCAAGGAAGCACATCCCCATTATTCTAGGCCGACCTTTCTTGGCAACTGCATATGCTCACATTCAATGCAGGACTGGAAATATGCAGTTGTCCTTTGACAATATGACTATGGAGCTGAACATCTTCAACATTGCCAAACAACCTCACAATACAGATGATGGAATTGTTGATGTGGATTTAATTGAAGCATTAGTTGACGAAACTTTTGTTTTAAACCTTAGTGATGATCCTTTACAAACATGTTTAACTCACTTTGGTTTGGATTTTGATATTGACAGATCGGTCGATGAGGTCAATGCCCTACTTGACTCAGCACCATCCATGGACACTAATAAATGGAAGTCAAGAGTTGAACAACTAGCACCATCAGAGAAGAAACTCATCTCATCATCAGAATCACCACCAAAACTCGAGCTCAAACCATTGCCCAATACTTTGGAATATGCATTTTTGGGAGAAGAAAGTACTCTACCGGTAATCATCTGAGCATCCCTCAATGACGAACAAAAAGGTAAGTTGTTGGATGTTTTAAAAGAGCACAAAGGAGCATTAGGATGGACCATAGCGGATATAAAAGGTATAAACCCAGTAGACTGCATGCATTACATTCACCTTGATGATAATGCTAAATCTACTAGGGAAATGCAACGTCGGTTAAATCCTAATATGAAAGAAGTTGTTAGAACAGAAGTCCTTAAGCTATTACACGCAGGTATCATTTACCCAATTTCTGATAGTTCATGGGTCAGTCCTGTACAAGTTGTCCCCAAAAAGTCAGGAGTCACTGTAGTTACGAATGCCGATAATGAATTGATACCCACTAGAGTGACTACAGGATGGCGTGAATGCATTGATTATAGAAAGTTGAATTCTGTCACACGTAAAGACCATTTTCCTTTACCATTTATCGATCAAATGCTTAATAGATTAGCAGGCCATGAATTTTATTGCTTTTTAGATGGCTACTTAGGATATAATCAGATTCCCACAACACCAAAAGATCAAGAGAAAACCACTTTCACTTGCCCTTTTGGTACTTTTGCATATAGGAGGATGTCATTTGGATTATGTAATGCACATGCTACATTTCAACGATGCATTTTAAGCATTTTTTCTGATATGGTTGAACGATTCCTTGAGGTCTTTATGGATGATTTTTCTGTCTTTGGTGACTCGTTTAATCAATGTTTACATCATCTAACACTAGTTCTGCAGAGATGTATCGAGAAGAACTTGGTCTTAAATTGGGAGAAGTGTCATTTTATGGTAAAACAAGGTATTGTTCACGATCACATCATTTCGAGCAAAGGTATTGAGGTTGACAAAGCCAAGGTGGATCTCATTTCTAATCTTCCTCCACCAAAACAATCAGAGAAGTAAGATCTTTCCTTGGGCATGCTAGTTTTTATAGACGGTTCATTAAAGATTTTAGCAAAGTTTCTAGACCCTTATGCAATTTACTTGCTAAGGATGTACCTTTTGTCTTTGATGATTCATGTCTTGTGGCATTTGAAAAATTAAAGCAGTTGTTGACATCATCACCCATCATTCAGCCCCCAAACTAGAGCTTACCATTTGAGCTAATGAGTGATGCATCTGATTATGCAATAGGAGCAGTATTAGGACAAAGAGTTGATCGGATTCCCCATGTTATTTACTATGCTAGTATGACATTGAATGATGCACAGTTGAACCATTCAACTACTGAAAAAGAAATGCTAGCAGTAGTGTTTGCATTGAAAAAATTTCGATCTTATCTCATTGGTTGTAAAATAATTGTGTTCACAGATCATGTTGCTCTTAAATATCTTCTCACGAAGAAAGATGCAAAAGCTAGACTAATTCGTTGGGTGTTACTTTTGCGGGAATTTCACTTGGAATTCAAAGATAAGAAAGGCACAGAAAATGTTGTGGCAGACCATCTCTCTCGTCTCCATTTTCACACAATTACAGAACAATTACCATTAAATGAGTCATTTCCAGATGAACAATTAATGAGTGTGGAAGTATTACCTTGGTATGCTGATATAGTTAATTATCTTGTTACAGGTAAACTTCCAGAGCATTAGACCAAGCAAGACAAGGCCAAATTTTTTGCAGAAATAAAGAATTTCTTTTGGGATGACCCATATTTGTTCAAGTATTGTGCAGACCAAATTGTTAGAAGATGTGTCCAAGAAAGTGAAATTCAAAATATTCTTTCATTCTGCCATGAACAAGCTTGTGGAGGCCATTTCAGTGCTAAGAAAATAGCTACAAAAGTTTTACAATGTGGTTTCTATTAGCCAACTATATTTCGAGACGCTTACACTTTCTGTTCTTCATGTGATGGGTGTCAACGAATGGGGAGCATTACACGAAGGAACATGATGCCACTAAATCCAATTTTAGTGGTTGAAATTTTTGACGTATGGGGTATCGACTTCATGGGACCCTTTCCCCCTTCTTTTGGCCATCAATTCATATTGGCTGCTGTTGACTATGTATCGAAATGGGTAGAAACACTTCCATGTAGAACCAATGATCACAAGGTGGTGATAGGATTTTTGAAAAGCAACATTGTTTCACGCTTTGGATTCCCTCGAGCGATAATCAGTGATGGTGGTGCCCACTTTTGTAATAAAGCATTCAAAGCTCTTTTGACAAAGTATTCAATCACTCACAAAGTGGCAACCCCATATCATCCGCAAACCAGTGGCCAAGTGGAGATCTCCAATCGAGAAATAAAGCACATATTAGAAAAGACGGTGAGGCTAGACAGAAAAGATTGGTCATTAAGACTTGATGATGCATTATGGGCATATAGAACGGCTTTCAAGACCCTGATTGGGATGTCACCCTACAGGCTAGTGTATGGAAAAGCTTGCCATCTACCTGTGGAACTCGAGTATCGTGCATATTGGGTCATTAAGAAATTCAACTTTGACATGCAGCAAGTCAGCTCAGAAAGAAGATTACAACCAGCAGAACTTGAAGAAATTTGCAATGACGCATACGAAAATGCCAAAATTTACAAGAAACGAATGAAAGTCTTCCATGACAAGCAAATTATGAGAAAATCTTTCACTCCAGGTCAGAAAGTGCTTTTATTCAATTCTCGCTTGCACCTATTCCCAGGTAAGTTACGCTCTCGTTGGTCTGACCCATTTATTGTTCATACTGTTTTTCCACATGGGGCAATTGAAATTAAGGACCCAAAGAACGGTGTCACGTTTAAAGTTAATGGTCAAAGATTAAAGACATATCTAGAGTACCAACCACATGGAGAAGACACCGAAATAAATTTGAGTGACCCACCAAATTTGAATTGATTTTTTTCTTTTCGGTGGTTTGATTTTTCTTTCTTTCTTTTTATTATTCTTTTGCTAATTGAAATTATTTTTGCATAAGTGTGTTTATCATTAAGTTTTCTCTTATCATTGTTAATCATGAGTACAATACTTAGACCGTTCCTCCTGAACATTCTTAAACCACTTCAACGTGTCAAAACTCATCTCAAAAGGCAGATTCAATTTTGTAAAACACATCGCATTTGGGCTTTACAACCACCAGAGTTAGTAGCCTATGTTGAGGGTTTAGAACGCCAACTCAGAGATATTGAGAGAAGTGTTTACGACATCCAGTTGGAGCTTGAGCTAAATTCAATAAGAGGACGATTTTAATTTTCTTTGTGTGTTTTAATTTGTTTTTCTGTTTGTGTGCTTTAGTTTGTTACCCAGGTGAAGTGGCGGATAACGATACTCCGTGACAATCAAGTCGGTTACTTTAGTTTTCCCATAATAACTGATATTCTAAGGCGAAGGTATGGACAGAAACGAGATTCTAGCGAAACTTCACAAGCGATTCCCTTCACTTCCTCAGAATGCCCTCCTTACAATATCTAAAGCCCGGTCCGAATGCATGCGTTTGCTCATGAGGAATAACATACCTGCTGACATCCGTTGGTTAATCGAGGCAAAAGTACGATTGGTAGGTGAGTTACCTCCAAAATTTATTGCATACATGCCTGGTTGTGGGAAAGGAAATTATGCAAGAAAACGACGAGCTCAAAGAATTTCTGTTTCTTGTCATAAGTGTGCCAGAATGAGTTGCAATAAAAACCCATGTTCTTTAGGAATGGTGTCTGATAACAGGGAAGATAAGATTCAATTCATTAGGGATGGCTTGAATAAGGAGTCATTGGATGATATCCTTCTGTCTCTTGAAACGCATCCCAGTGGATATGTGCAAGGAGCGATTCTCCAGTTATGGCCATTATTCCAGAAAGAGCATGCACGATATAGTCTCGGGAATCTGACTATAAACGACCATGTTTGCCAGTTTATAAGAAAACTGGATGGGAAGCCCATCCTCGACCCATAGAGGGCGTTCAAGCCGTTTCTGGACGTAAAACCAGAGGAAGATGTGAGCCACAGTCGCAACTACCTGTAAATATCCTTTTACTTTACTGTTATTTTATTTCATTTCACTGTTGTTTTATTGTTTGCATTATTGTCTTTAATAATTTTATTACTGTTTGTTTTTTTCTTTTTACTGTTTGCTTTTTTACTATTGAGCCATGTGCTTTACGCGTTATTTGACACTGACATGCCACCTCATACACAGTTGTGATCCACTATCACCAAGATTCTTAAATATGACTTTTTGTTAAGCACTCACAAATTATTTTTGAGAAATATTCCAATGGCAGCTACTCCCAATAGACAATTCAAGAACATTTGTGTGCTTTCTGGATTTACCTATGGCAAACATAAAGAGTTCGTTGATGCAGCCATAGATCTTGGTCGAAGCATAGCAGAGAGAAAATTACACTTGGTGTATGGAGGAGGTAACCGAGGGTTATCAAAATTGGTCTCAGAATCCGCTTTTGTCAGAGAAAGCCAAGTGTTAGGCATCATCCCACGAGTCCTAAAACCTTTGGGCAGTGTGTCTGACTCACCGACTGGAGAAGAGTTAGTCGTCTCAGGCATGCAAGAACGAATAACTGAAATGCTTAATCATGCTGATGCTTTTATTTTCCTTCCAGGAGATCTTGCAACACTAGAGGCACTTATCACACTAGCATCTTGGGCCCATCTGCAAATTCACCAGAAACCCATCGGTTTGTTAAATGTCAATAATTTTTATGATGGCTTTATCGCATTTCTTAACCATGCAATAAAAAATTATTTCGTTCCTTCCAATGCGAAAAAGCTTTTTATTTGTGCTCACACTACTAATGAGCTACTTGATATGTTACAAGCTTATCGACCGGAGCCAGACCCCTGGAGCTTTGTGTTGGAGCGTTCAAATAATGATGGTAACAGTAGCAGCAGTAAGAAGTACAAATTAGATTTAACTCTCCGCCTGTAAATATTTTCTTCTGTGTTGCACCACCCAGGTGATGTCTTCTAAACTCTACTTCTTTCCTTTAAAACATTGAGGACAATGTTTCGTTCTGGTTGGGGGGAGAGAATAGTCGACAATTGTGGAATCTTGGTTAAGTTTTTACTAATTTTTTGTTGTAGAAACTAAATGTTGCTAACTTTTTGTGTTGAAGATGGCTGAATATGGAGTATAGTGACTCTAGAAACGCATCTTCATCGTTTGAAAAAAAAAACTAAAAATTAAAATTAAAAAAAATTCAGATATTTTCTTTTTCTTTATTATGTTTTGATGTTTATTTTTCTTCTTCTTTTTAATTTCTCCTTTATAAATATACATTTTCAAAAAAAATTTGAGTCGAAGATGGCTGAATATGGAGTGTAATGCCTCTAGAAACGCATCTTCTTAAGTTAAAAAAAAAAAAAATTTCGTTTTCTATCATTTTCTAATTAGTTTTTCTACATCATTTTCACATTTCTGTATGTATATTTTCCTTTCATATTTAGAATAGGTTGGCGGGTAGGGTGTTGTTTAAAAAACAATGTGTGATTTGTTTTAACATGGGATGACATGATGAATTTCAAATTTTAGTATTTGTATTATCTTTAGTCTGAAGTGATGTTACACTATGTTTGCTACTCTACATGTTGATGTCGGAGACAAATATGAGTTGCTTGAAGGAATGAACATGTCATAATAAATACCAAGTGAGTTTTTGAGCCTATCATTTTTCTTGGAGAGTAACCCTTTTGCCCATTCTTTATATAGCTTAGCAGTTTATTATTGTATACACGATCTCTAGATTTCTTTTGAGTTAACCCAAAAAAAAAATTGAAAATTAAAAAACAAATGTGTGTTGCTACATTTGGAGGCCCATCTAATTAGTAGATATGGAAGATTATTTAGAGCCCTAAAAGATGATGGAAATGCCATCTTTGATCCGTTTGAGTCTTTCTAGCCATCCCTTTTATCAAATATCCATAGTTAACCCTTTTGAGCTTTTAAAAAAAAAAACTTTTCTTTGTCAACTTATCATCTTGACCCACTCCGATTTGGGGTATTACCCAATATCTTACAAAATCCATCACCTATTTATGTTTGAGAAAAATGTCAATAAACATTTTGTATAGTGAAGTTATGCCTAGTTCAAAAAAAAATTTGTTGTTTCTTAAAAAAAAAAAAATTGTTGTTTCTTAAAAAAAAAAAAAGAAAAAAAATTGTTGCTTAAAAAAAAACAAATTGTTGTTTCAAAGAAAAAAACAATAATAGGTGAAATCCACCTTGCAACTTCCAAAAAATAAAAATTTCTCTGCATTTTTCTCAAATATACACTTTGTTTTTCTTATTTCCCTTCTTTGTTAGCCATGTCCCTAGCCTACGTTACGTCCTAATAAAAGTCCTTGATTTTAGGGAACTATAGTCTGAAGTAGAAGCTAGTTATATGGGCTAAAAGAATGTAGTGATGCATGAAAAAATAAATAAATAAATAAATTGGGTTGACTAGCATTTTTCTTTGACTTGAGATTGTATTATTTCTAAGTTGAGGGCATATTTCTTTCATCTTGGTGAGAGCATGTGATATCATTTCTTGATTATTTTCTCTCAATTACCATTCATTGAGTGACTATTTTTATTGGGTTTAATTTCTTTGATAAGAGTGTCACTACTTCCAGTGAAATTTTGGGGTTTGACACGTCATTCTTGAAGGTAGCTACGAAAAAGTCTACTGGGCTGATTCATGTGGATGGTTGATGTGGGTGTGATGTTTCTTTAGACTTGAGATAATGCTTATACTTTTATTTGATTGTTATCATTAGTCTGATTGAAAAAACAAGAGTGTTTAAAAAAATTATTTTTGAATTTTGTTTTCGCTTTATTTGCTAGGAGAAAACCGTCATTTTACATTTCAAGTCTTACTAACAACCCTTACTTTTATGTATTTAAGCTTTTTATAATTTAATTATGTGTGTTTTATTTTAATTAAGTATTTTGTGTATTTTAGGAGCATCATAGTCATTTCACAATACGGGTACTGTCTACGTTACTGTTCACGGCACTGTTCACATAGATGGATCGATAACGTGGCATTGACCGATGATGTGGCGTTGACTGATGAGGTGTCATGATCCTATTGGACTAAAATTCTTATGTACTGTTGATGGTGACGTGGTAGCATATTAGTGGACCAAAAAACGAGCGTACGGTACATGCAACACATAAGATTATTTTCAACCAAACCGCGTTACTGTGCAAACCGCGTTACTGTTCAAACCGTGTGCAAATCGTGTCATTGTTCAAGCCGCATAGTCAAACCGTGTACTGTTGACGCGTGACGTGGCGCAATCCTGAGCGTCCAAACTGTTTTTAATCCGATGGCCATGATTTACTCGATGTATCTGTAAAATGGGGGCCTCCCCCCGCCCTTAATTTGGCACCTCTGAATCCATTTTTGGACTCCATTTTATGTAATTCCTTCCCTATCTTGTATTTTCTACGTTTTTTAATAAATTTCCATTTTGCCCCTAGTTCAATTATGAGTGGCTAATTTTCTTTCAAGCTTGGGTTGAAGGTGAAGTCTCAACATGTGTCATGGGCTTTATTTGGTAAATTTATTTTCTCTTCCCCTCTAGTTTTTGTGGATGTTTTGACTTTTCGTTGACAAATAATACTAATCTTGTCTAGTACCGCTCTGGTTTCACCGGCTCCCTAGTATAAGGTTATTATTATTTGGCACGATAAGCCCTTAGCACCATATTTATTAGAGCGTGGTTCATGAGGTGTGGATTCCCCCCTCATGATTTAATTGGTATTAATAAGAAATATTTAGCCCATGATGCATGTTGATACAGATCCAGATACCCAAGTATGTCAATTTAATAGATTTACACTTTAATTTCTTCTCGCCATTTCAATTCTAATTTTTAGGATAATTTGAATCACAACACTTAACATGCATCGTTAAAATGTAGCAGGTGCATTACATAATCCAAATGGCATTCTCCTATATGCAAAAGTGCCAAAAGGGCAAGTGAAAGTAGTTTTCTATTGATCTTTTGGTGCTATGGGAATCTGATTATATCCTAAGTAGCCATCTAGAAAGCAATAAAATTCATGGCGTGCTAATCTATCAAGCATTTGATCAACAAATGGTAAAGGAAAATAGTCTTTACGTGTGATAGAATTCAACTTTCTATAATCAATGCATACACGCCATCATGTAGTTAGTCTAGTGGGTATCAATTCATTATCAGCATTCGTAACTACTATGACTCCTGACTTTTTGGGTACAACTTGTACAGGACTGACCCATGAATTATCAGAAATAGGGTAAATGATACATGCATCTAATAGCTTAAGGACTTCAGTTCTAACAACTTCTTTCATGTTAGGATTTAACCGACGTTGCATTTCCCTATTAGGTTTAGCATTTTCATCAAGGTGAATGTAATGTATGCAGTCTACTGGGTTTATGCCTTTTATGTCTGCTATGGTCAATCCTAATGCTCCTTTGTGCTCTTTTAAAACATCCAACAACTTACCTTTTTATTCGTCATTGAGGGATGATGAGATGATTACCGGTAGAGTGCTTTTTTCTCCCAAAAATGCATATTCCAATGTGTTGGGTAATGGTTTAAGCTAGAGTTTTGGTGGTGATTCTGATGATGGGATGAGTTTCTTCTCTGATGGTGCTAGCTGATCAACTCTTGACTTCCATTTATTAGTGTCCATGGATGGTGCTGAGTCAAGTAGGGCGTGACCTTATCGACTGATCTGTCAATATCAAAATCAAAACCAAAGTGAGTTAAACATGTTTGTAAAGGATCATCACTAAAGTTTGAAACAAAAGTGTCATCAACTAATGCTTCAATTAAATTCACATCAACAATTCCATCATCTGCATTGTGAGGTTGTTCGGCAATGTTGAAGATGTTTAGCTCCATAGTCATGTTGCCAAAGGACAACTGCATATTTCCAGTCCTGCATTGAATGTGAGCATCCGCAATTGCCAAGAAAGGTCGGCCTAAAATAATAGGGATGTGCTTCCTAGAATCATATATTGGTTAAGTGTCAATTACAATGAAATCAACATGAAAATAAAACTTGTCTACCTGGATAAGCACATCCTCCACAATACCACGAGGTATTTTCGTGGACCGATCTACAAGTTGTAACACCACTGGAGTTGGTTGTAATTATCCCAGTCCAAGTTTCACGAAAATTGAAGAAGGTAACAGATTTACACTAGCTCCTAAATCCAGCAAAGCATTCTTAATTGTGTGGTTCCCTAAACTACATGAGATAGTGGGGGAGCCTGGGTCTTTGCATTTTAGCGGAATTTTGTGTTGGAGGATATAACTAACTTTTTCTGTTAAAAATGTCTTCTTTTGAACATGAATGTTTCTCTTTTTAGTACAAAGGTCTTTAAGAAACTTGGCATAAGACGGAACTTGTTTAATAGCATCAAGCAAATGGACGTTAACACTTACCTGTTTGAAGATTTCAAGAATCTCACCTGTGGATTTTTCCCTTCTTTCCTTTAGCTAACCTCTGAGGAAATGGAGCTTTAGGAACATATTCTAGTGGGTTGGTTTCTTCTTTTTCCTCCGATGGTAAGTCCTCAGCATTCACAGGTACAATTTGATTTTCTTTTGTCACCGGCATCTCCAGTTTGTTGTCGACTTCTTTTCCTTTTCGCAAGGTCATGACTGTTTTGACCTCTCCATACTGTTGTGGTGAACTAGTACTTGCTTCATGTACTCCTTTAGGATTAAGCACTGGTTGACTTAGAAATTTACCTTTCTTAACAGTCATTGCCAAGGTCTGAACTGAAGAAGCAAGCTGTCCCACCATCTTCTCAAGGCTTGAAACTGATTGGGCTTGTGAGTTGAAGCCTGCTCTCAACTCATTTCGTAGTTCATCAATGGTGCGGTTCTGTTGTTCAATCATAGAGTGAGTAACATTCTTGAGATTCTGGAATGAATCCTCCCATGGTCTGGGCTAAGTGTAGTTCTGGTTCTGATTGTATTGTCTAAATGGGGGCTGAGAGGCTTGAAGAATTTGTTACATTGGTGGAGCTGGGGCAGCTGGTCCATTCTGTTGGAATCCTTGAGACCATAAAAAAATTGGGGTGGTCTCTCCATCCAGGGTTATATGTGTTGGAGTATGGGTTGTAATTTGATGGTTTTCTCATTACACTATGGCATTGGCTTGATCTGAGTATGAGTCATTGTCATGTGGTTATGTTGATGTAGCAGTCGATAACGATGCTATTTGTCGAGAGATACCTTCAATTATCTCCTTGATTTCTTTTATTCTCGAAGTTGACTCGCATATGTGAACCTCATTTCATCCCTTAATTCTTTTAGTGTTCCTGAGTGATCAACTCCGCTGTTGGGAATTATCCGCTTGTCGCTGGAAGAAGTCCCAAATCTCTTATGCACTTTTTGACATTAGCTCTCCTCCACTTGTTGCCATTAGCCATTCTTGCACATTCGGCAATAATCCCTCCAAAAAGTATTGGCATTGGTGCCATTTCTCGTACCCATGATGTGGACACTTCAAGAGTAGCCCATTGAATCGTTCACATGTTTCGAAAAACTACTCTTCTTCTCTCTGGGTAAACTCCGAGATTTCCCTGCGTATAGCATTCGTTTTATGCACTGGGAAATATTTATTCAAAAATTTTGTAACCATTTGTTCCCATGATGTAATGCTATTAGCAGGCAAAGTATTTAACCATGAACGAACTCTATCCTTTAAAGAAAATGGGAATAGTCTGAGTTTAACATCATCATCTGAAAAATTCTCATATTTAAATGTTTGACAAATGGCATGAAAATCATTCAAATGATTATATGGGTCCTCATTTTCTAGGCCATAGAATGTTGGGAGACAATTTAGCACACTAGGTTTTAATTCAAAACTCCTAGCAGCTACATTTGGGTATCTTATACATGATGTGCTCAAATTAGCTAAGGGACTAAAATAGTCCTTAAATGGCCTCTCCTGTGGTGCTTGTTGTTGTTGCAAATCCATTTTATTTTTGACGTGTTTGTGTGTGCGCAGTGTTTTTTCTAGTTCCAGGTCTATAGGTTCAAGATTAGGTAATAATGACCTACGACCATGCATGCAAAGAACAAAAAATAAATGGGAACAAAACAAATAAAAATAAAGAAAAAAGAGAAATTACGGTACTAACCTTATTACGCTGTTACAACGTTTCTATAAAATACACTAAAACAAATACGTGAAATAAATTAACTAAAAATAAATTAACAAAATAAACAAAAAATTACAAAGAAAATAACTTAAAAATTAAATTGCAGAATTGTAAAGAATAGAGAAAGAAAAGAAATTATTACCTCTAAATGTATTCATTTTTTTCTTTTAAAAAAATTCATTTTTTTCTTTCTTTTTTTTTAAAAGAAAAAAATACAAAAAAAATAAAAGAAATTATTCACAAAAATTAATTCTATGAATTAAAATTACTTACCTCCCGGCAACGGCGCCAAAAACTTGTTGTGCAAATTTTATTGAACTCGCAAGTGCACCATTCTATTGTAGTATAGATCAATGGTGAAGAGTGTGATCTCACGAGGAGGTTGATTTTAATTGTGTGTAGAATTAATTTTGTATGAGGGTGGTTGGATTTGTAGTGAAAATGATTTAGATTATCCTAAAATTGAAATTGAAATGGCGAGAATAAATTCTAAAATTGGAATTGAAATGGCAAGAATAAATTGAAGAGAAATCTATTGAAATAAAGCACTTGGGTATCTGGATCCGTATCAACATGCACCATGGGCTAAATATTCATTATTAATGCCAATTAAATCATGAGGGGAGAATCCACACCTCATGAACCACACTTTAATCAATATGATGCTAAGGGCTTACCATGCCAAATAATAATAATATTGCACTAGGGAACCGGTGAAACCAGGGCGGTATCTAGACAAGAATATTATTATTTGTCGACAAGAAGTCAAAACACGCACAAAAAGTAGAGGGGAAGAGAAAATAAATTTACCAAATAAAGCCCATGACACATGTTGAGACTTCACCTTCAACCCAAGCTTGAAAGAAAATTAGCCACTAATAATTGAACTAGGGGAAAAATGAAAATTTATTAAAATACGTAGAAAATACGAGATGGAGAAGGAATTACAGAAAATGGAGTCCAAAAATGGATTCAGAGGTGCCAAATTAGGAGGGAGAGGTCCCATTTTTATAGATACATCGAGTAAATCATCGCCATCGGATTAAAAACAGTTTGGACGCTCAGGATTGCGCCACATCATTAGTCAATAGTACGCGTTAACAGTACACGGTTTAACCATGCAGTTTGAATAGTGACACGGTTTGACCACGAGGTTTGGTTGAAAATAATCCCATGTGTTGCATGTACCGTACGCGCCTCTTTTGGTCTACTAATATGCTGCCACGTCACCATCAATAGTACATAAGAATTTTAGTCCAACAGGATCATGACACCTCATCAGTCAATGCCACATCATCGGTCAATGCCACGTCATCGATCCGTCTATGTGAGCAGTGTAATGAGCAGTAACGTAGACAGTATCGTACATGTGAATAGTACCGTACATGTAAACAGTGTCATTTTTCCTTTTATGCTCCTCCTAAGGTTTTCGACCGTCCTGAGTTCAAAAGTGATATCTGTTTTGCCGTTTGATCTCTTGTTTATTGTGAAATGACTATGATGCTCCTAAAATACATAAAATACTTAATTAAAATAAAACACACATAATTAAATTACAAGAAGCTTAAATACAAAAATGTAAGGAGTGTTAGTAAGACTTGAAATGTAAAATGACGATTTTCTCCTTTATAAATATACATTTTCTAACACTCAACACGATGCAATCAAGCAGGTACCTTCATATGCAAATTTTTAAAAGACTTATGCACTGTTAAGAGGAAATTGAAGGTAAAACAGAGTGCTTTTATGACTAAATAGGTAAGTACCATTATGTCTGCCAATAATAAGTTGAAATATAAAGATTCTGGTTGTCCTACTATTTCTTGTATTATTGGAGATCAAAAAATTGAGCATGCTTTGTTAGACCTTGGTGCTAGTGTTAATTTGCTTCCATATTCAATTTATCTTCAATTTAATATTGGTGAGTTAAAATCAACTTCAACTACACTTTTGCTTGCCGATAGAGCAGTTAAAGTACCAAAATAAATAGTGGAAGATGTTTTAGTATAAGTTGATAAATCATATACCCTTTGGATTTTATTGTCTTAGAAACTGAACCTGTTGTGAATAATTATAAACCAATTCTTGTAATTTTGCATTGACCATTTTTAGCAACTGCTAATGCTTTGATTAATTGTAGGAATGGTTTGATGAATTTGTCATTTGGAAATATGACTATGAAATTGAATGTTTTCAACATGTGTAGGCAACCTAATGAGGAAAATGAGAATAAAGATGAAATTGATGAACAAAAGGAATTGCTTAAATCTTGTATAGAGGAGAATATTTAAAAAGGAAATTTTCTGAACTTAGTGATATTTGTTTAGTTAATTCGATTGAATCAAATAAACAACTTGAACATGATACTTCTAATATAATTTGTTTTTTTATTCTTGTCAGACTTTGGAAAATGATGATGGGAAACCAAAATTTGACGAGTTTGGAATCATTGAAAAGATTGAACAACAAGAAGCATCCAAATTGGAATTGAAACCTTTGCCAAAGGGATTGAAGTATGCTTATCTTGGAGAAGAACAAACTTATCCTGTTTTGATTTCTTCGACCTTATCAACCGACCATGAAGATAAGTTGCTATCTATTCTTAAAAAGAAAAAAAAACGTAATTGGATGGACTTTAAATGACATTAAAGGTATTAATCCTTTAATTTGCACACATAAAATCAATTTGGAAGAAAATAGTGAAACGTGTCAACAACCTCAAAGAAGATTAAACCCACACATGAAAGAAGTAGTAAAAAATGAAGTTCTTAAGTTACTTAATGGGAAATTATCTACCCTATCTCTGATATTAAGTGGGTAAGTCCTACACAAGTAGTGCCTAAAAAATCTGGAATCACTGTTGTTAGAAATGAAAAAGGTGAATTAATTCCAACATGAATTACATCTAGTTGGTGCATGTGCATTGATTTTATGAAATTAAATGAAGCCATTAGAAAAGATCATTTTCCAATACCACTTCTTGACCAAATCTTAGAAAGAGTAGCTGGACATCCCTACTACTGCTTTTTAGATGGATATTTAGGTTATTATCAAATTCCTATAGCACTTGAAGACCAAGAAAAACCACATTTACATGTCCCTTTGGAACATTTGCATTTAAAAGAATGCCATTTGGACTTTTTTAATGCTCCCGCAACATTTCAAAAATGCATGCTAAGTATTTTTATCGATATGATTGAACACCGTTTAGAGGTCTTTAGGGATGATTTAACTGTGTTTAGGAATTCTTTTGATTATTACCTTGATAATTTGGAAAAAGTTCTAAAAAGATGTGTTTAAAAAGAACTCGTGTTAAATTGGGAAAAATGTCATTACATGGTTACTTTTGGAATTGTTTTAGGTCATGTTGTATCTGTTAAAGGAATTGAAGTTGATAAAGTAAAAATTGAAGTCATATCTAAATTGCCATAACCAAAAACAGTTAGAGATGTGCAATTTTTTTAGGACATACATGATTTTATAAGAGGTTTATAAAAAACTTTAGTGTCATATCTAAACCACTTTGTAACCTCTTATTAAAAGATGCACCATTTGAATGGACTAATGATTGTCAAATATCTTTTAAGAAAATAATGTCTTTTGACATCTGCACTTATAATGCAATCTCCTAATTGGTCTTTGCCTTTTGAATTAATGTGTGATGCAAGTGACTTTGCTGTTGGTGCTGTTTTAGGACAAAGAAAGGATGGTAAGCCGTTTGTGATTTATTATGCGCATAAGTCTTTGGATAGTACTCAAATGAATTATTCGACAACTGAAAAAGAATTACTTGTTGCGGTGTTTACATTAAACAAATTTCGTTCATATTTGCTTGGTTTTAAAACAATTGTTTTTACTGATCACGCTGCTGTGAGATATTTGATGACTAAACAGGATGCCAAACCAAGACTAATTCGTTGGATTTTGTTACTTCAAGAATTTGACCCCACTATCAAAGATAAAAAGGGTATCGAAAATGTCATTGTTGATCATTTATCAAGACTCACATATGAAATCTGTACTGATATAACACCCATCAATGATTCATTTCCTAATGAATTTTTATTATCTGTTATTTCAATACCATGGTATGCTAATATTGTTAATTTCCTTGTTATGGGTAAAATGCATTCGCAATGGAATACTCAAGAGAATGAGGTAAGTAGTGTCATTGATTTATTTTTCCACATAAATAGCGGATAATGGTACTCCGTGACTTCTTAAGTCGGTATCCTCAGGTTCCCACAATAACTGAGATCTCAAAATCAAGCATGGAAGAAATACAATATAAATTGCATAAGTGTTTTCCCTCTCTTCCTCAAATTGCACTCTAAAAAATTTACAAAGCTTGTTGTGAAAGATTTCGTTTGTTAATAATCAATGGAATTTCTTCTTATATTTGTTGGTTAATTGAAGCAAAGGTCCGATTAGCTGGTGAGTTTCCTGATCCATTTGTTTTCTACATACCAGGTTTTGTTTAAAACACATTTGCTAAAAAAATGAGAACTAAAAGACTTGGCCCATAATGTCATTATTGTGTACGACTTAGTTGGAAACAAGAAGTTTGCAAATCTTTAGGAATGGCTTCTGATAGTCCAGAAGATAAAATTAAATTCGTTAAAGATAGCATGAGTAAAGAATCGTTGGATGATATCTTACGATCTCTTGAGACGCATCGAAGTAGATATGTGCAATATGAGATACACATGTTATGGAGACTATTCCAAAAAGAAAGTGCACATTTTAGTCTTGGGAATCTGACTAAAAAATACCTTATTTTCTAGTTTATAAGAAAACTGGATGGGAAGCCTATCCTCGACCCATAGAGGGTGTTCAAGCCGTTATTGGACGTAAAACCAGAGCAAGATGTGAGCCACAATAACAACTGCCAGTAAATATCCTTTTACTTTATTGTTCTTTTGCATTATTACATTTAATGGTGTGATTTTGTATTTAATCATTATTTTTTCTCTTATTTTTTTCTCTTCTCACTGATTGCTTTTGAATTATTGAGACATCAGCTTTACGCGTCATCTGACAAATACACCAACCCATTTATGACTGTTTCTCATTTTGTCTGTCACTAAGATCTTTAAATATGAGCTCATTTTTGAACCACTCACAACTTGTTTTTAAAGATTATTCTAATGGCAGCATCTTTGAGTAAACAATTTAAAAACATTTGTGTGCTCTCTGGATTTCATTATGAAAAATATAAAGAGTTCGTTCAGGCAGCTGTAGATCTTAGTCGTGCCATAGCTGAAAGGAAACTGCACCTTGTAGGCTGGAGGTGGTGAGGGTGATAAACAGTATCTAAGTTGCTTGCTCTTTACTTGGATATGCTAAGAAGGTTTCTATTTAGAAGGAGGGCAAGAAAGTAACACCTAAGGTGGAATGATACTTATTTGACCTAGTTGAAGATCCTAACAATTTTAAACTCCATGTTTTGTTTTGATGGAAGGTGAATGGATCGAAGTATCTAATATTAGAGAAAATTACAAGGGATGTCCTCGTCGTTCGAGTTTCCACAATGGCCTTTGAGTCTGCTTTTAGCATTGGGCGTCGTGTTATTGATGATTATAGGAGTTTTTTTTACTCGTTCTATGATTGGTGTTATTGGTATTAGAAAGTAACTCTTAATAGATATTATTATTCATAATTTCATATTATAATTTTTAGCTTGTAATTTAAACTATAATCATAGTTGTTATGGTCTTAAATTTTAAGTCTAATTGTAACATTGCAATTATTTTAGTCAGACAAGTTGAAGTTGGTAGAATGGTAATATGGTATTGCCTAGGTTATAATTAACTTGACTTGGTGTGAATGCCATAAAATAAGCCATGATTGACTTAATTGTTTTTAATATTTAATCAAATATATATATATATATATATATATATATTTGAAGAATTTGCTAACACGTTATATGCTAATGATATAATAGAAATTAGAAAGATTGTAACAACCCTTTTGCTTCTCAACTATAGGTGCTCCTTCTTTGCTCAAATATGTAAGCTTTACAACTAGCCATTGAATTGGAATTCAATTGGTAGTTATGGTTTGTTCAATTAAAGATATGAATTGGGTTTATTTATTTATGTTTGTGTTTGATGTGCCTTTATTTCCAATGCTTAAAGAAAGTTATTGTATGTTATTTCTTCAATTTTTCTCTAGGGGATCGGTGCACCACTTTGGAGTACAAGAAGTTGAACTTGACCAAGTGCTTGCATGGAGCAATGGAAGAAGCTTTTTGTAACTTTGTGTTTTAAAGAAACTTTTTTGTGTTTTGGATTTTGTGTTTTGGAAACTATTTAATTATGTTTAAACTTTGTGATTTTGTGTTTAAAGACTAATATTTGGACATTGTACTTTGGATGGAAACTATTAAATTAATTTGGACTTTGTGTTATAAGTCGATTTGCTTTATAAAAAGAAGATATCAATGAACTTCTATGAAATGGTTTCACAGGATTCAGCCAAGCAATCTTAAAACCCAAAATAAGAAAAAAATCTCAAAGTTGCCATTACCCATTTCAACCCAATTTGACAAAACTTTGACCCGAACTCGATTTGATCCGATTTCACCTGACTCAATTTTACCCGAATTGACTAGAACCATATCTAATCTTAACAGGATCTGATCTGAACGCAATCCAATTGTTTGACCCAATCTGATCTGATTCAAACATGTTCGGATTGGGTTACAGATTCTGGTTGAGTTCGGATGAATTTTTTGTCCCAATTCATGTGAAAATCCGATTAGGTTGATCCAAACACAATCCGAACCCGATTATGTCTAGTCTTTGGAATTGTGGTTGAAATACTATAAGTAGTTTATTTTATAATTTTTGACAAAAATAGTGTTTGTTAAAGTTTTTAAAAGTTATTGGGACAATTCTCCTTATGAGGGTTCACTTCCAAATTAAACAAGGCCTCATTTGGAATTGTAGTTGAAATGTTATAAGCAGTTTATTTTATAAGCACTACAAAAATAATGTTTGGTAATTTTTGTAAAACTACTTATTTCATAAGTTTCTACATTTTGACAACATCTTCTAAAAACAAATAAGAGGTTATTTTTTATAAGTTGCTTATTAAATAAGCATCAACACATTTTCAAAGTTTCTATTATAACCTTAATATTTTAATAAAAGAACAATTATGTCTTACTTTTCCACAAACACTAATATACAAATAAAAGATAATTTAAACCTATGTATAATTAGGTCATTATTACCTTCGTAATAAACTTCACCAAATATATACTATGCTTTTCAAACTCACAGCAACCATAATTACGCAATTTACCGACCATCGAGCTTCATTTTTAATCAGTATCTTATTTAATTTACACAGTAGAAGTAGTTTATTTCATTTGTAACCACAATCCCAAACTGACCCAAAGTCACAAAAGCTAGTGACCTATTAGTTCATAACTTCCTGGTAATATTACGAGCCTCTTTTCTATGTCATTGCAGGACAAAGAAATCTTAATTTTAACCAAAACAAAGGAGAAGAAGAAAGCCGACTTTTTTGTTTTAAGTTGCGTAATTGAATAGAATATAAATAAGCCTTCAGTCTTGTAAAAGAAAAACAAAAAATATCAACTTTCTGTTGATGGGCGTATTTCCTCGAACTTGTTCTCAATTTATCTTCTTATACGGTTCATTTTCAATCTTCAGTCCTATAAAATATTGTAGGAAAATAGCGCTTTTTAAATTTGCTGAATGAATTTACTACTACTACTAATACTAATAATAGAAGGTATTTGGGAGAAAAATAAGTTTACTGTCTATCAGCAATAGAGGATAAATTTAGAAACAAATAATTAGTTACGTGATATTTAACATGTCATTCAATGATAAAGAAAATAAGTAGTATCATATTATCATGTCATTAATGATGGGTAATAAACCAACTTTTTTTTAATATAATGAAGCATCGGAAAGAGTAGCTAATTACGCATAAATGTAATATCTTAACTTTTTATGAATCCATTTGGATAATACACACACCCAGTATACATATGAAAAAAAATTCAATCGAGAATTTCCAGATTGAATTTTTTTTCTATTATTCATTATATATTGTATACACTCGATTCCTGGAAGTGGAATGGACTCATGGAGGTGGAGGGCATCCAAGTGGGCGAGGGCGATAGGAACAGCCAACGTCTCCATAACCTGCGGTGGCCTCAGCTGCACATGTATAACGACGTGTTATTTATTTATCTATTTATATTAATTGTAAATCAAATTCAACTGTATAAGACAATTATTAATTAATTTTTTCTTAAATCAGACCTCAAAGAGGCGACAAATTTATTAAGATAAGAAACACAGAACAACATTATCATTAGATTAAACATTTAACCATTGATCGTCGCGAGGTGAAACGAAACCCAGCATACTAAAATTATGAGTGCGTAATTGATTAATTCTATCATACTTATTTCAATATTGGAACTAATATTAATCAAGAAACAATATATTAACAACATAGCTAGATTCAGTAAAGCACAGAGTCTAAAACGTAATTAGGAAATATAATATGTACAAGATTCAACCAGATAGCATAATCATAAGGACAATTATAATAAATAAAATTACACCATAAAAATATTTTACTTATTGATATCAGATACCAATACAAAAAACTGGTGCTAAATACAAAGTGTTAAAGGTGAATGAAAAATATTGCAAATATTTGGACGATCAAGAGATTTGAAGTATTGTACCTTGCCAAACAAATTATTTTTGTGAAAACAAATAATCTTATTGTTATTTTCTAAAACGCCAAGTTAGTATACAGAGAAAGCTCACCTTTTCGCATGTTAGCGGAAGTCTCAGCCAGCAGGTATCTAGCTGCCACTTCGGAAGAAGAAAGAAGAGCAATAGCCATTACAAGACTAAAAAGAAGAAAAATCTTAGGGTCCATTAACTTTTTTATAATAGAGGAAAATTTATTAGAGAAGGATATCAGATTAGTATTTTCTAACTCTATTTATAATTGGTTCAATCAGTCTGCTAATTTAGTCGGTAAAACTTTATGAGTTGAAGTAAGAGGTCCAGGGCTCAAATCTGACTAACATAAGTTAAGAATGAATTTAACTATATTAATGCTATGCTTAAAAAAGGTAGGGGAAAATGTCATCAGACCTCTCAGGTTTGTTTAAGTGATTACTTTGACCCTTTTAGTTTCAAAATTAGTTGCATGTGCATCTTTTTTCCTACCATACCTTTGATTTTAGAAACCTAAAAAATGATTTCAAAAGTTTATAATAAATACCAATATAATATTAAAATGAAGTAATATAGAATAATATATTTTATAATTATTTTGAACATCAAAAAAATTATTTCAATGTTATTAATTTCATATATATTTTAATGTAATAATTTTTTAGATTAATAATAGTAAAAAAATTATATGTGACATTTAAAATAATTTTCCTCGCTTGACCAAATAGTTTCTATGCAGATTTATTTGGTTGGTGGACCAAGTTCAAGTCCTAGGGAAGGTAAGGGTTTAAAAACTGATTTGAGTTTTGCCAACTCCCCTACCTTTTAAACAAATAAATGAAACTATGTAAAAAAATTCTAAATAATTTACAAAATTTATATTACTTAACTTGTAATATATTTTAATATTACAATAGAACAAAATAACTTACAAAATTTTTATTATTTAAATTGTAATATATTTTAATATTACAATAGAACCTCGATAAATTAATATCCTTATGACCATGAAAAATTTATTAATTTAGCTAATATTATTATATCGATAATTAATAATTTTTTATTTCTAAAGATAATATCAAATTCAAAATAAGATTTTTTTTATAAGGTATAGAGGTATTATAATAAAAAATTTAGTGATATGATTCTGATTTGATCTTGATTGAGTGAATCAATCACTTAATAATCCTTCAACTATATTGCATGGCAAGATAATTACTTGGTAACTCATCAAAAGAGGCTTTTTGGAGGCAATATAGTAAGCTAATCTCTCTCTTATTTCTCCTAACATAGGATATGAAATATAACAATTACTTCTCATTTGAAAGGTATAAATAAAGTAATAATGACCGATGAGATGCTTAAAACATTATGTGAGTACAACAAAGAAAATTATAAACATATCATACATATTTAGTTTGAAATTAATTAAGTATTAATTTATATATTAGTTGGGTCCCATAGAAACATAAGGAGGTTTTAAAAAGTTATTATCTAATAAAGTCATCTAATTATTATTAATTTACCACGTTGGAACTAAGTCAAGAGTAATGAAAACTATTATTTAATCGCGATTTTCAATTTATCGAGTAATTATACATAGTATAATTTTTAAAATTAATTTCGGAATAGTAGATTTAGTATTAATAAAATTTGTGAGGACAAACTAGTAATTGTTTAATATTAAAAATAATTTGCTTAATATATGTGTTACTTTGTTCATTATATTTATCATGATATTGTATTTATATTTATTATAATAGTTTTCAGTATACTCAAATGACATAAAAGTAAGAAAATAAGTCCATATGATAATTTTTAATAATAATTGCGATTATGTGATCAAACTTTGAAGTACTTAGTATCTTTTTTCTAAAATATAAATAAAGAAAGTTTAGGCCAGTGGCGTGAGTACTAAGAACTTTCCAACAACTTCTTGTGTCATGTGAACCTTTTCTTTCGGTGCTGGGCCCTTTGATGGCGTTTGTTAACTGTCAACTAATGCATAATACATGCATGTCCGCCAAATGAATGTATACGGAGAAAAATAAGACTTTGCGTGTCTTTAGGGCCTCTATGTCAAGTGAATATTAAATCAAGAGAGGGACTTGAGTGGGGGCGGCTGCGCCATCTCAGCTTGTAGAGAAGGTTCGCCTGGTCAGATGCATGTCGACAGTGGAAATCGTAATTAAATGTTATGAGTCTCATAACATTTAAAATAAAAATATACTGTTCCCTATAGGATTGTGGATTTTATTTTATTTATATATACATATACATGAGATTATGAATTTATTAAAGTTTGAAAAAGTAATATTAAGCTGCACGATTTAATAACTTTTTTGGACTTTAATAAAATTTAGGATTCTGGATTAGATTAAAACGCACGCACAAGCACACCCACACACGCATACACATCCGCATAGGCGCTCGTGCCCCCCAACAGCCTGCAATGCACACACTCATAGAGACACATGCACATGCGCACGCACAAGCGCACACACACTTATTAATATTGGGAAGTCTTGATTATGAGTTATGTTGTCCTTACTCACTAAGTTATTTATATAGTTTATTTATATTTAAATTGATCAGACAATAATATATATAATTTCACTATTTAGATGAGAAATAATAAGATTCAATAACTAAATATCACTTGTGTCTATCAAATAGTGTCATGTCAGTGAGAACTGATCAGTAAGTATAGTATTATTGCTTGAATATAAGAGAAATACTATTCTTTCTCAGTTAAGATAGTTTATATCTCAACTAATATGCCACTATTAAAATTTTTCCATTTGAATGAGAAATTGTAACTTTGAGTAGTATATGAGAGCTATTGAACCATTGAAGTGCTTGACACGACTCAAAAGTGTTATTACTCCCAAGTATAAGAGTGTCTAGTTATAATATAACCCGGTGAGTCCGGGGTCGAACCATAGGGAATTTAAAATCTTGTAGTCAATTTAAAACAAAGAAAATTAATTACGGGGCAAAGAAATTATTTTAAATTGATTTCAAAATAAGCTAAGGCTATGGGATCCGCTCTTAGTATTTAAATTATAATTTTAAGACTCTCTCATTTTTAGCCTCACTTTTAGCAGTTAATTATTATATCATTTAATTCTCAACTAACTATGTGTGTGGATAAATATGAAATAAAGTACCTAGTGTGCCACAATTAATGTGTCGAAATTATGTCAAAATACCATAAAATCCAGTAAGATTTATAAATTAACATGATATAAAAATAACTAGAAAAGAATAAAATAAACTTAAAACTTGGAATGATGTAGTTGACCTTTACTTGTTTAAAAACTTCATAAATTTATGTACTGTGGTTTGATTTCTTTTGCTTGATCAGTGCTTGAGGAAATGGGGGTACAGGAGGAGAGTTGGTTATTTCTTCATGGGTTAAAGGATCAACAGACTCTTCCCTTTTTTTTGCAATTGAATCTTTACTAGTTTCACGAGGGTCCATAATGTGTTTTTCGACAACTTTACCACCACGAAGGGTTATAACCGATTTGACTTGACTCATATTTTGGTTTCCTAAATTTCCCATTTGAGGATGTTGTAGACTTTTGGGGTTTGGTTCAGGTTGAGCAGGAAACTTTCCCTTTTCATGTATGGTCAGAGCATATGTAAGTTTGGAGATAGTTTTTGTCAAATTGGTTAAGGTTTGCATCGTTTGGTTATTGATCGACTCGTGTTTTTCAATAAACGAATGCAATATGTCTTCCAGAGTTTTTCTTGGTGGTGGGACATATGGTTGGTAACTCTGGGGGTTTTGAAAATTTTGACGTGGAGGAACTGGTTGTGAAGGTTGTGCATGGTTGTCATTTCTCCAACTAAAATTTGGGTGGTTTCTCCAACCAGAGTTGTACGTTTGAGAGTATGGATTTGGATTTGGCCTTTTGAAATTGTCAACGACATTTACTTTTTCATGCAAACTTTCTCTCAGAGCTGGCAAAGTTGGACAGTCCTGCGTAGAATGGTTAGTAGAATCGTAAACATAACATGAAATATTTTGAACAGACTTTACATGATCATTCTTTTTCAAGTCTAATGCTTCAACTTTTCTAGCTAATGATGCAAATTTAGCTTGAAATTCATGGTCTTCCCTAAGGTTATGCATGCCTCCACCAGATAGAGATGACTGAGATTTACTTGATGACTCATAAGAACCAATTGTATCCCAATGTTGTGCTAACTGAAATATAAATAAAATAAATAAATTAGGCGGTGAAACCAGCCATAAACAAAGAAATTAAAAGAAATAGTTTAGGTGGTATTTTAAAATCAGCCTTATAATAAAACATAAAATTAAATAAATTAATGTACAAGAATAAATAAACTGAAATTAAAATGCTAGGTGGTCGAACCGACCATGTAAACAAAATACATAAATTAACAAAATTTAAATAGCAGCTAGGCGGTAGAACCGACCATGTAAAATAAATGCGAAAAGTAAATTTAGAAATTTAAAGAAATAAATTTGATTTGGAGACTGATTTGCAAAGGTTTCTAGGCTAAAATGAAGTTTCTCACAACTTTTATGGATAATGCTAAGGTTTGAAAAGAAGAGGGGTGCTAACTGAAGTTTTGCAAAAAGAGAATAAAATAGAATCACGGAAAGATAGTAACGAAAAAAAAATAAAAATAAAGTAAAGCCAAACTAACACCAAATTTAGAAAATTTTCTGGCAACGGTGCCAAAAACTTGACACGACTTAAAAGTGTTATTACTCCTAAGTATAAGAGTGTCTAGTTATAATATAACCCAGTGAGTTCGGGGTCGAACCACAAGGGATTTAAAATCTAGTAGTCAATTTAAAATAAAGAAAATTAATTGCGGGGTAAAGAAATTATTTGAAATTGATTTAAAAATAAGCTAAGGCTACGGGATCCACTCTCAGTATTCAAACTATAATTTTAACACTCTCTCATTTTTAGCCTCACTTTTATCAGTTAATTATTATATCCTTTAATTCTCAACTAACTATGTGTGTGGATAAATATGAAATAAAGTACCTAATGTGCCACAATTAATGTGTCAACATTATGTCAAAATACCATAAAATCCAGTGAGATTTATAAATTAACATGATATAAAAATAACTAGAAAAGAATAAAATAAACTTAAAAACTCATTTGAGAAAATAATAAATTTAATAGTTTAAAACATTGAGCTTCACCATTCACCTCAGCTTAATAAAATTAGCCACTCAGATTGAAGGAAATCACAACACTCTTTTTATTTGATAAACTTTTGAAATATATTATAAGGAAAATTGATACAGAAGGAAACAAGAAAAGAAAAGAAAGAAAGACAGAAATTCTTCAATTCTCTCTTGGCTACAACTCTCTCTCTCAGAAATCGGCTTAAGCTCTCCCCCCTCGCTTCGCTCCGCTCCGCTCCCTGCATTTCCTTGCCTTTTATAGGCAAGGAATGCATTATCTTTATTTATTTATTTATTTATTTATTTATTATTATTATTATTATTATTATTATTATTATTATTATTATTATTATTATTATATATGTACATTGAAATGCATAATGGTCAAGTGGCCATGCATTACGAGAAACCAAATTGTTTTTTTTTTATTACATGAGACTATTGCTCAGATTACAACTCATACTATATGAGAGTATAACTGATATTTACAAATCAGACTATTACTGGGACCAACTTACATCAATTCTAATGGAGCTCTGCCCAGATTTTAACCCTCACAAATATTCGAGGGATGTCTACTCCTCACTCTCGGGTAAAGAAGAAGACTACCTTCACTCAATTTTAATTGAGGAAGGAAATACTCTCATAATACTTTTGTGGGGTTCGAACTGCTGCCCTCCAAGTTGGAGGGCAGCAGCCCTGACCCCTCGGCCAAAGGCCGAGTGGCTAGAAACCAAATTGTTTTGGTTTTTGTTCTTTTGTATTTTTGTATTTTTTTATTCATTTTCATTTTTTATTTTTTTATACCTCCTCAATAATGCTTCCAAATTGCTCCAGCAGTCCTTCTTTGTTCCCGCTTTCAATTCCAATTTATTCCTGAAACATATTTATAAGATACAAATTAATATATTACGATACAAATTAATATATTACGAATTAATTTAACACAAAAATTTATTTGGGGAGTATTAAGATAATTTAGAAATAATGAGCGCATTAATCCATACAATAAAATATAAAACTAATAATTTTATCTTTATTACATGTACACTTTTTAGTGTTAATCAGTGCCAACAACATAATTTTAGAAAAGTTTCTGGTCAAATGAACCTATTACCATCTATTCTTTCTATTTGATTTGATTTTTTATTTTTTATTTTTGGTTTCAAAATAACATTTGTGTTTGAATATAGTCGTTTTGCTCATCTGTAGACTTTTATAAATGAAGGGTAATGAATATCTACACTATTAAGGTTTGAGAAATTGTCATGTAAACCCTCAAATTTTCAATAAAGGACACCAAGACCTTTTTTTTACTATTAATATCCTTTGCCTCTATTAACTCAAAAAATTAACTCTAATATGTTATAATAAATATAATTATAATATTAAAATAAATTTAACAATATATATGTTTTAAAATAATTTCAAAATTTTAAAAAATATTTTAACACTTTACAATCTTAAATGTTACAATAACTAAAAACATAAAATTTAAATAAATATATAAATTTAAATTATTTTCAATATTATATAAAATAATTTTAATGTTATTAATAAATGAGATATATTTCATTAATTATAATATATATTTAACATAAATATTTATTTAAAATTTTTACAATAAATACAAATAAATTATTAAAATAAATATATTAAGTTATATTTTAAAAATATTTTATATATTAAAAATTTAAAATATTATAATATTATTAGTCTACTAGACAAATTAAACTATTTAAATTATATTTGTATTTATTAAAAAATTTAAAGTTAATTTTTTTAGTTACTATATCAATAGTCTTATAATTAGGAGATCTTAATAGCGCTTATTGAAAACTTGGGTAATTTTCAGGAACCTCCCTTGAGGTTTGGCGTATTGACAGTCTCATAGAAAGTATTCATATAATTACAAAGACCTCCCCTGACGTTAGTGTACTTTTTCGTATATTGTTCGTATATGAGGGTAAATTAGTAATTTCATAAATAAAAATCAAAACAAAATTTAAAGTTGCATCGATTGAGATGAATCAAAACTCCATTTTCTCACTCATTAAACAAAACCCACAGCCATTTTCAAGCTTGAAAAGCTCTAAAGAAGCTCTAATTTTAAGTTGAGTATGAACATGATAATATTAAAATGCAAGTCCATTTTCAAGCAGAAGCAGAGGCAGAGGCAAGTCACGTTCAAGTCCAATGTTTGTGCAAAGAAAGAAGAGCGCCGCCATTGAAATGCAAGAACCCACTTCGCCGAAAGTCACATGCATGGGCCAAGTACGGGTCAAGCAATCGTCGAAACAACAACAACCCAGAAAAAGAACCAGAGGCTCGACTAAACGACAGTGTAAGTGGATGGGTAAAAATGATAAAAGCGGCTGCTTTTGCCGCCGTTTTAAGGGGAAAATACTCAAGCCCAAGTCTTTGAAACCTGTTTGGTGCAAATGGGTATTGTTCTTTCGCGGTAGCATTCGAAGAAACAGAAAAATTAGAGAAGATTCTTTGGAGAAAGATTCAAAATTTGGCAACAAAAGTGAATCTTTTGTTCGAGAAATTGAACATGACGAAGGAGAAGAAGGAGAGGAAGCTGCCAAAGTTTTTGTTTCTCCTACATCAACACCACTGAAAAATGCTTTTTTATTAACAAGATGTAGATCTGCACCGTACAAATCATCTTCATTAGCGAGTAGGTTTTGGGGTGAAGAAGAAGAAGAAGAAAATGAGCAAGCAGAGGCAAAGACAAAGCAAGAAAGCGGAGGATAAAAGAATCTCACACCGGGAAGAGAGTCCATTTGCAGAGATTCATATCAACAACCAAATTGTTACACTCATTTAATCATTTTTGTAGCCAAGGGTATTTTTGATTTTTTATCAGTCCACTAACAGTCAAGTTAACTGTGTACTAACGTCGGGGGAGGTCTTTGAAATTACATGAATACTTTCTATGAGACTGTCAATACGCCAAACCTCAGGGGAGGTCCCTAAAAATTACCCTTGAAAACTTAGGGTATGTATAACCATTTCCCAACAAATAAACCTATTGTTATTTTATGAAAACACCAAATCAATATAAAGAAAAAGCTCATCTTTTCGCATGTTAGTAAAACTGTAGAAGTGTCAGCCAGCAGGTTTCTAGCTACCACCTCCGAAGAACAAAGACGAGCAGTAGCCACTACAGGTCATAAAAGAAGGAAAATCTCAGTGCGCATTAATTCATTGGATAACAATTACTGATTACCTGAGGCGGTGACGCATGATGGAAGCTTGACGTGACAGAGAGGCTTGACGCGGTTAATTAAAAGTGTAAGATCTGAGTCAGTGTTGGAGCACTGGATCGAGAGTAGCGGCGCTATTGTAATGTTAATTGTTAAGGACTTAGGGTTTTTTTTTTTTTTTTGCGTCTTGTGAGTGTGAATGGTGAGGTGTCACGTGTGAATAGGGTTATTTTTACATACCTCCCCTGAGGTTTCACGTAATAACAGTTTAATAGAAAGTATCTCTGTATTTTTACATCCCTCCCCTGCAGTTAGTATTTCCGTCAGTTGATTGTTAATGGACCAATAAGATGACGAAAATACCCTTTCAAGGCTGACAGGTACAATTTCCCAACAAATTTTGGCAGTGTAATGATACGAGTGAGCGTGGGCTAGCATGATTTTTTTTTTTTGAAAAGGGAAAGTAATACTTTCATAACTTCAACAAAGATAATACATCCATTATAGGAGATGGAACACCAACAGCGGAATCACAGGGGCCACGCGAGGGTTACAGAAAAATGTTTCATTGTCTTGTAACTTTCTTTTTAATTAATTAATGAAAATAAATAATTTTTTTAAGGGTTACAGAAAAATGTTTCATTGTCTTGTAACTTTCTTTTTAATTAATTAATGAAAATAAATAATTTTTTTAAATATTCCTTGATTGGGTGGTAAATTGTTGTCTGCCGGTTGGGAAAGAGTTAAGAACAAAGTTGTATTTCAAAATTATAAAACCTTAATAAAACCTGAAAATAAATAAAACGGACAAAGTTATATATATATATGTATATATTACGAGCATCTAAAAATAAATAAAACGGAAGGTTTGGTGGTAGAGAAATGATTCTTCATTAATATTGTTTTGGTTTTAGACAGCAGTCAAGTTGACTTTTAATCAAAAGAATATGATGCAGAAAGTTAGAAAATGACTTCCACTCAAAGAAAGGAAGCTATTCGTTTTGTTACTATTATTTGTTTAAGGGAAAAAGAAAAGAAAATGAGCCACAAGAAACTGGTGAGCAGTGAAGGAAGCAAAATTAATTGACCACTTACTACTTCATATTTAAACTTGGAAGTGGGGGAACTGTAAACAACTCAACAAATACTCAGCATCACCAAACATTGGAACTATCAAAGAAGTTCTCTTCGAAACCCGTAAACCAAAACCAAAGCCAAACCCATACCCAGTTTTCGCTGCTCATATGAAACAAGAGTTGCAGCAACAACAAGAACAAGAACATATTTTTAACAAACAGATTTATTGAGAGATTAATCAAACAAAATTGAGTCGTCAAGGAAAAATACCTGTGGAACATAGATGAAAACCAGCCCGTCTTCTTAGCATCATGCTTGTTGTGCTTACCCACTTCTTCATCTTCTTCGGATTCACTATCACTGCTGAAAACCTCTTCCTAGTCCATCATACTTTCACCATGATCTGCTGCCTTAACCTCGATATTACCGCCATTTCCACCTGCAGGATCCGTGAAGTCCAATTTGGACTCTGGAGGCGAATCGTCCCAAACTCTGTTCTTCTTTGTTGTCTTTTTCTTTGGGTCCGGTTTTGAACCCTTGCTAACAACAGTGTCAGTTTTCTTACTACATTTATTTCTTAACTTCTGCAACTTACTTGCATCAAAAGCCCCAATATTAGAACTTGTATTTTCTTTACCGTTAGCAATACCTGTTACCCTAGATTTTTCAATCTCAACATTGCTGACATTAGAGTGTCCATTCTCCAATTTATGGCCTCTCATATTATCACTATCCCGGTCATCATTTGCCGACCCACCTCCACTCCTCTTACTTCCCCTTTCAAATCCACTCTTTTGCAGCTGTCCTCCCTGCTTCTTAAGGTTATTCATAGGCAGCGGGTCCCCAGTTCAGATTCATGACTCGGGTCAGGTCAAATTCCCCGGGAGAAGGGACCGGGGCGAATGCTCAGGAGGAATGACTGGATGAGAAAAAATGTGGCTCTTAGGGCTCATTTTGTTTTGTGAAATTGGGAATTAGGGGAGCGAAATCGTGGGCTGCAACGGCGAGACTGGTGCGGCAGGAATCACTAGGAGGGGTGACCGCATGAGAGAGGATGTGGCTATTAGGGTTTTACTGCAATAGTTTTCCCTAAAAAAATAATAAGAACCTTAAAAAAATTTCGAGTTTTTTTTTAATTTAAATGAGATTTTACGATTTTAGCCTTGTATACCGATGTTATACATAACTTTGTGAAACTGTAGGGGAGAGATGTAAAAATACAGAGATACTTTTTATTAAACTGTTATTACGTGAAACCTCAGGGGAGGTATGTAAAAATAACCCCGTGTGAATGTGTGGGTGTGTTTTTTTTTTTTTTAACAGTTAGTGATACCTTGATGTCATTACAAAAATTATAATAGTTTTTGTTTAAAATTTAAAAGCTCAATTTTTATAGGTCTTAGGTTCGAGTTCTATCTAGAACAATATCATAATTACTTTAATTTTTTTACAAATATCTTAGCGTCAGTAATCTCTGATGTTTAATTTAGAGACACCATAATATTAGTACTTTGTGATACTTATATGTTAAACACGGAAAATGGTCTATATATATATGTAAATACTGATACTTTTTAATAAAATATCACGAGCTAGGGCAAAGCTATGGTACCACAGTTGTATGGTACCACAGCTGGATCCAACCATTGGATCTAGTCCATAGTTGTCACCAGAACTGAATCCAATGGCTAGATCCAGCTGTGGTATCATACAACTGTGGCACTATAGCTAGATGCCACAAGCTAAGTATCAGTAAAAATCATTTTTCTAGTAGTGCTCTCTCATTAGAAATGATTCTATGTTTTCTATATCTGCAATTCAACATAGATGGATATCAATATCAATACGTATTTTTCTCATATAATCCGATAGAATACTCGAACAGTCAATTCATTTTTTCTCCTCGTGGGTTTTAAAGTTTTAAAGTATAAATTTAGACCCCACCAAATTGCTCAACATCCCTAGATATAGAAATGTTTTACTTAAACATTTTAATAGGGCTGGGCAAACGGTTCGGTTTTTTTCGAACCGAACCGAACCGAACCAAAATAACTTAATTCGGTTCGGTTCGGTTCTAAGGTAAAAAACCGAATGGTTTGAAATTACAAGAACCGATTGGTTTACATTCGGTTCGGTTCAAAGTCGAACCAAACTGAAGAACCGATCGGTTCAGTCCAATTATTTACAAATTAATTTAATAAAAATTCAAAATAAAAAAATATAAAAAGCTAAATCACAAATCCCCTTTTTCTAATTCCTAATTTCGTAACCCTAATTCCTAAACCTAAAGTCCAAAATCCAGCGAACCAAACCAAACCGAACCGAATTGTACTTAAAACTGTAAAATACAGGTATATGTGCGAACAGAACCAAACCAAACTGAACCGAATTGTAGAACCGAACCGAACCGAACCGAAAGGTTCTACAATTCGGTTCGTGTTCGGTTTGAGTTTTTAAGAATCGATTGGTTCCGGTTCGGGCTCCGAACCGAACCGGAAAATGCCTACCCCTACATTTTAATATAAAACAATTATTTTATTCTCTAATTTTAGTTTAAAAATTTCCCTTTTCAATGTTTAAGAATCCCATCTAGAAAATTGTTATGAAACCAATTCAATTTTTTTTCCTGTTTTCAAATGAACAAAATTAAAAAAGAATTACTCAACGTTTTTTTTTATTACTACCGATGAATATGCTGTACTGAAAAATAAAATAATCAAATAATGTGAGGATAATCAAATCTTACCAAACCCAATGTTATGGAATAAGATTTGCAGATTATTTACTACAACACCCCCCCCCCTAAAAAAACAAAAACATCAACCATTACTGCCTTAATTTAAGATAATTAGTGAAATTAAGAAAACCAAAAAGAAGAAAATCTGTGTTTTCATTGTCATTGCCTCGTCGGCACGTCACCGCCACTGGTCACTCGTACGCCATTGTATTTTGTATAAATAGGTTTAATTACTTCAGACGCGCGTCTTTTGTACATATTTCTGGCACATCCATATTCATTTATTCTAAGTGCAATTATAAAAAAAAAAAATCAACTATACAATTGTGATTTATATTGTTGAATCTATTAGAGAAAAATTTATTTATAATATGTTATCGGATGCAAAATTAATGCAGTAAATGCTACTCAAATTGAACAATATGTTGTAGAAAAACACATTAGAAAATCATTACACTAAAAAAAAAAAGATAATCTTAAAATTTCAATTGAAAAATTAAATTTCACAGTTGATGGAGTAATCATATAATAAATAAGTAATTTGTATTATCGTAAACATTTAAAAAATAAAATCTTGAGCAGTATAAGTTGCATATGCAGTTGTTAAATTGAAATTTTAGTTGAAGTGATGAGAAATCAAGGAATTTTTTTTTAAAAAGAAAATAGAATGGTCAAACTTTTTTATAAATTAAAAGATGAATTTAATTATGAAACTATTTTAAAGATACATAAGAACAATTAATTTGAAATGATAATATAGGTATAACCAAAAGCTCAAATATACATAACGTTGAGTTCAAGAAGTTTTGTGAAGTTGAGAAGAACAACATCTATGTTGATTGCAGTTTATAGGAAAAAGATTAGGGGTACAGTAATAAATTTTCAATATATTTTGGTAAGTTGATATTTATTGAAATAAGAGGAGTAAAATAAAAGCTCACTTTGGATTTTATAAATCAACTTGGAATTTAATCCATAATATTAAAACGTAACATAGGCAGTAGGAACTTCAAATATAAATGTAATGAACTAATTAATTGAAACATTTAAACCCATAAATAAGAACGTTTAACCAAACTTTAGGACTAATCTAACCAAATATAAAATTCAAAAAGTAAATTTGGTATCCAAACCAATTTACTAAAATCTTACATAAATAATGGGAACATTCAATGCAATACTGGTGAAATTATTAGTTGAAACACATGAACATAAAAGAGAGAAAAGTTTAACTAAAATTAGAAATTCATCCAATAAGAAATAATTTATTTAGAATTTAATCTGAAATGTAGATATTTTACAATTTCAGTGAAAACATTAAAAGCAAAACTAGTGGGCTGAAAAATTGAAGTATATTAGCCTTTAATTAAGAAAGTTCACCAAAAATTAGGTACAAATCCAATCAGAAATAAAATTATATGAAGTAAAATTGGTATTTAATCAAAATTATTAGAATCTTATGTAGATAATGGAAAAATTCAACACAAAATTGGTAGAACTATTTGTTGAAATTAATGAACTCATAAAGGAAAATGTTTAACAAAAATCAGGAACTTATCTGATGAGAAATGAAATTTACTTAGAATTTAATTCAAAGTATTGGTAGTTAATGATTTTTGTAGGAACAACAAATACAAAGCCATAGGAATGAAAAATTGAAATATATAAATCTATCATTGAGAAAGTTTAACAAAAATTAAGGACTAATCCACCCGAAAATGATATTCTACAAAGTAAAATTGGTATTTGACCCAAGTTACTGTAATTGTACCTAGATAATAGGAACATTCAACACAATCATTAGTTAAAATACATAAACCCATAAGAGAGAAAGTTTAACTAAAATAAGGAATTAATCTAATGATAAAATGAAATTTACTTGAAATTTAACTCAAAACATTTATATTTAATCATTTTAATAAGAGCATTAAACGCAAAACTAGTGGATTAAAAAATTGAAATATATTAACCTATATTTGAGAAAATTTAACTAAAATTACTAATCTAACAAAAAATAAAATTCTATAAAGTAAATTTAATATTTAATCTAAATAATTAAAATCTTGTCTAGATAATGACAATATTAAATACAAAACTAGTGAAATTATTAGTTGAAACTCATTTACTAATAAGGGAGAAAATTTAACCAAAATGAAAGTCTCATCCAACGAAAAATAAAATTTACTTGTAATTTAAGTCAAAATATTTGTATTTAACGAATTTAATAACAACATTAAACACAAAAGTAGTGCAGTAATAAGTTGAAATATATAAACTAATAAATGAAAAAGAGTAACCAAAATTAGGGACACGCCAAATAAACTTGGAACATTCACAAACTAAATTGATGTTTGTCCAAAAGAATGCATTGTAGGATGACCCTGTAGGCTATATAATTCTCCATGAATATCTATTTGTTCAAACTTATTTGACAAATTAAAAAGCAGCGCTGTCAAAAGAAAACGCGAAAGGCTTTAGAACGGCTTTGTTCACCACTTAATTTGCACATTTGTATAGAAGATCAGTAATGAACTGCAACCAATATCAAAGAATTAGCAACACAGCAGAAAGTATTATGGGGCCTGCATTCCCATCTCCATCATCCCCAAGCATATCAGACCTACACTCGAACAAAGGATTAGTGACAGGCTCTGGATCCTCATTGGTTCGCAACAGTAATGAGCAGTTTTCAAACTATAATCTTCATCAGGATCACATGTCAGGCTGCGGCATGAGACGAACAGTGCAACCTATCATGCTTCCGAGACTTGAAGGCTGAAAAATTGTCACATATAGACAGGCCCTGTAGCTAGACTGAGAAACAGCAGAACCTGTCAATTACAGAACAACAACAAAATTCAACAACCATTGTATGAACTTGGCAATGACACGACTGACACAATAAATTAATTTGATTATTTATTTATAGATTTTTTGCTCGATAGAATAATCACTAACTATATTACATCTTGGCCCTGTGAAATTAAGGCTTAATGTAAAGAATGCCTTTTAATAACACAAATAAGATTCACAAGAATAAGTTACCATTCAGCCTTCTCCAAGCCCAGGCCTCTCTTCTCCTAAGTATCCTAACTGATATTTATTTCCTTTTGGGAGGGGGGAAAAATTGGTATTTGTTTTAGCTCAAGAAAGTTATGACCCAGCCTCCAACCAGCTAAACAGGTACAAAATGATACAAAGGTAGTCTAGCTTAAGTAAAAGTTAGCTCCTTTCCTACATCATTTTTCATAAAGGGGTAATAATTTATAAGTTATGTGCTAAAAATATTCACAAAAAAAATTTGGCTAAAACCAAACAAGATTATCAAAGTTAAATTCACAAGAAAATCACTAGTGACTCAGAATAAGCTCACTGCATATTGCTAAAAAGATGGCCTGCCCATGTGATATTATAATCAATCTAGCAATAATCACCCAAAAAAAAAAAAGAACACATACTAGAATACACATATAAATTGTGACATCATAAATAATGAATAATCCGGTAAAAGATACTACCAGTAATCACCATGCCAGTTATACAGATATAACATCATAATTGAGCTCAGAGGCCTTCATCCATGTATTTAGTTGCTGCAATAAAACAAACTCTTTAGTAGCCATATATAAAACAACTACACAGGAAGCAATTCAGCTTAGATAATCATACCTTAATTTTATCAAAGTATCAAAATTATGCGACATGCGCACAAAAGTCATCTTCCCTTCACCCAACTTTCGTCATCTCAACTTTCTTTTGGCTTTCGAACAGAAAATGTTGGAAGCAAGTTCAAACATTCACGATATTTTTCATCCTTTGCAAGTAAGTCTACGACTATGGAAAACGTGGTGTCATCTGGCACCAAATTTCTCTCAGGCTCAGCCATTTTGTGTAGAAGTTCGACCACTTTTGATGTCTTATTATTTTGTAAGAAACCGTGCATAAGTGTGTTAAATGTGACCACGTTTGGAGCACAGCCATTTTTCTCCATGTATAATAAAAAATCATTTGCCTTTTCTAGCTTCCCCTTTCTACAAAGCCCATGTATCATGATGGAATATGTTACAACAGTTGGCACCAGGCCTTTCTGGGGCAATTTGTGAAATAGTTCCCAAGCATTATCTAGTCTCCCCGCTTTACATAATCCATCAATAAGGCAATTGAAAATTTCAATTCCAAATTCAAACTTGTTCATTTCTAACATATGAAAGAGTTCTACAGCCTCTTGAACACAATTATTCTTGCAAAGCCCATCAATCAAAATATTATATGTGCTTAAATCAGGTTCAACATTATAAAGTTTCATCTCATCAAAAAGTTTTTGTGCATAATCAGCTTGTCCAGCTTGAAAAAGGCCAGATAACAAAGTATTATATGTAATAACTGTTTGCCTAACTCCATTAGATATTATTTACCTGTAAAGACTCATGGCTTCCTCCACATTCAAAATCTTGCAATAGCCATTGATCAAAATATTATAGCTAACTACAGTATGTTTACACCCCTTACTATGCATAGAGAGAAAGATCTCCCTTGCAGTATCAATTCTACCCACCAAACAATAACCATCCATCAACGAATTATAGGTGAATCTATCTGGATTCAAACCTCTCCGAATCATCAATTCCAACAACCCATTTGCTTCATTAATCTTCCCACCCTTGCAAAGACAATCTATCATCACATTGAATGTCAACAAATTAGGTGGCGGACCTAGATCTAACATCTCAATGAAAAGACCATTAACCTCCTCCCAATTTCCCGCACAACAGAAACCATGAATTAGAGTAGTACAAACAACCACATCTGGATTAATTCCCCGACCCTTCATTTCCAAAAACAGTTCTTTTGCCTTGTCCAACAATCCCTCTTTACAAAGACTATCAATAATAATACTATAGGAAAAGATATTAGGCTTCGAAATAAGCCCACTCTCATCATCTCCACTAACCATTTTTTTATGTAACCTAAGAGCAACGCTTAAATTTCCTGTTCGACAAAATCCATTAATCAAAGTCCCGTAAGTAATCACATCAGGCCTAACACCAAATGCAATCATGTTCTTAAACAGCCAAGTTGCCTCCTTGATTCTATTCTCCACACACAAACCCTTTATCAAAGAATTAAAAGTGACAGCGTCTGGGCTAAAACCCCTTCTCAAAATATTCCCAAAAGCCACGAGAGCATCACAAACCGCTCCTTATTACCAAAGCAATTAATCAAAATATTTAATGTAACAAAATCTGGCAACAACCCAATTGAAACCAATTTCCTGTAAAACGAAATAACAGCATCATAATGTCTATTCTTAGCCACCGCACCAAATAACATATTGAATGATGAGATGGGGGGAGAGGGTTGCATGTGCGTCATGTAGCCGAAAAAGTAGCGAGCTTCATTGAGACTGACTTACAATTCTCGTGCAGGAACTCATTAAGCTGGGTTTCTGGACTTGAAACCGCCGCAATTTGACGTGGGCTTTTGAACAAAGATGAGAGTTTTACTTTCGAAACCGTTTCGGAAGAAAATAAACAACGAAACTGGGTTCTAGAATCCATTGGAAATCAGCTGTTCTTCTATGATTAATGATTTTTTTTAATTTTTTTAATAAAATTTTTTAGGGGTTTAAATTGGGTTTTGACTTTTAAGCTGCACTGTGGTTTCGTGTTTACTGTCTTTTTTTTTGTGTGTGGGGGGGGGGGGGGGGTGAAGAATTGGTGTTTACTGTTTAGTGTTTCTTTCTCGGCGAAGGCCGCGCGCTGCAATTGCGTCGACCATCATCAAGACTTTAACCATTATTCATAGAAAATGTCAAATGGCTGTTTTAACCCTTATATTTTGTTTTTTTTTTTTATCTTACTTTTACTTTTTATTTTTTTTTTAATTACTTTACTTTTAAAATTTTAGTGGTATTGTTATCCTATTTCAATCCAGTATTATCATTATTGTTATGGAAATTCAGGGTGGACCCACTATTTGAATGGAAGTAAATACAATCTATAAAACACACTTTATTCATGTAAGTTTTAAATAAAATATATTTAACTAAAAATTTTACTAGTAGAGCTTCTATTATAAGAGATTAGTTGTTTTTGTTGTCAATAAATTTTTTTATTAAAATTTATAAAATTAATTTAATAGATAAAGTTATAAAATTGTAAAATAAATTATAAGTATTTTAGATAATTTAATTTTTAAAAAACTCTCCAGCCTCTAATTTCAAAAATTTTAAATTTAAGATTTTAGTAATAGAGATAAAATAAATTATTTACTCACCAAAAGTTCTATTTAAAATGAAACCAACGATAATAAAGATTTAAAAAAAAATTAGAACTAAATAAATCATACCAAATATGCATTAAATCTAAACCATTCCTTTTTAAAAATATACATTTTAAAATATATTTTTGATACTCAAAGCATAAGTGGATTTTTATCATAAATTATAGATGTCTATTTTACTAATCATAAAACATGATGTTTGTATATTTCACATTTCTTGAAAGTTCGAACTTATTGAACACAATAATAAAATTTGAAAAAAAAGTTTTAGATTGTTATAAATAGAAATCATCTATTTTATAAATTAGTTCATTCTAAATTCCTATATACTTGTATAGTTGTATTGTCAATTTGTCATATTGAAAATCAGAGATCCTACATGATTGGTTGAATGGTTTTCAAATAATCTTATTTTCTCTAGTCATACAAGTTTGAATTTAAATTAAATGGAGTTTAAACTAAAGGGTATTTTTGTCTGACAGAATTGTCTTTGTGCCAAAGTTAAAAAAAAATCCGAAAATTTTGTTGTTCCTGTAAAATGGGTCCATTTTTTAAAAGGAAAAAACCCGACCAAACTCTCAACTCATAAACCCTATTACTCACAGTAACCACCAGGCATCAGCGACTCCACGGAAGCTAATGAATGTGAAAAGAAAGAGAAATAAATTCAGAACATAACCCATCAGCAGAGAATCGCTTCATTTTTATTGTTGTATCAGTGACTCATTAAACCATTTGATTCATATTTTTTAAAAAAAGAAATGACACTTCACTCAATCATTATTCAAAAACTCTTAAGCACGAACGCCCACTTGGGGCGGCGCGTGGCCGCCCACCACTTCAAGCAATACACGTACGGCTTCCGTAACGCAATGGCCATCATCGATTCAGACAAGACCCTTATTTGTCTCCGCAACGCCTGCCACTTCATCTCTTTGTTAGCCAGACAAAGAGCCGCCTTCATGTTTGTGAACACGAACCCTTTGTTTGACGAAATTGTCCTCCAAATGACTCAAAAGATAGGCTGCTATAACCCCAACATGAATGCCCTTTGGCGTATGGGTGGTTTCTTGACAAACAGTTCAAGTCCCAAGAAGTTTCGGTCCAGGAACAAGAAGATTCGGTTTGGTCCCACCAAGTTGCCGGATTGTGTGGTGGTGTTGGACACCGAGAGAAAGTCGTCGGTGATTATGGAGGCTGCTAAGTTGCAAGTGCCGATTGTGGCATTGGTGGATTCGAGTATGCCTTTGGATGTTTATAGCAAGATTACGTACCCCGTGCCTGGGAATGATTCGGTGCAATTTGTTTATTTGTTGTGTAATATGATTACGAAAACCTTCTTGGTTGAGCAAAAGAAGTTGGGATTGTTGAAGGATGATGAAGATCAAAGGGAAAGAATTGATAGCAAGAAAGGAAATGGGTATGCGAGTTTTTATGCTTTGAATTAGTTTTTCGTTTGTTGAACTTAATTTTGCAATTAGAATAATCTATGCTGGATGTTGAGTAGAGTATGTTTATTAATACGATATGTTTCTGATGCGTATAGAGAAGACTCGTGGAGTTCAGTTTTGAAGAAATTAAAAGAATCTTTATGGTGGATGTTGAATTGTAGGCAGCATAATTAATTTGTGAATATCTTTACGTCTGAGCAGATTTGTGGAATGTAACAATGATATTGATGCCAGGGTTTTTGATTTTATACAATCTGTTGTATGATATCTTTTGCTAATATTGATAGTATGAGGGATTTTATGACGAACATAATGTGTAACCTGATCTGTTTTTGTATTTTGATTTGGCTGACATCACAAGAGAAGAAGCAACATTGTTTTGGCTATGGCTCAGCCAAGTACATGAAATTTACACAAATATTGATGTTTAAACAGTGTTCAATATCCATTACCTTAGATGTATAGTACGTGATTTATATAATTGTATTCCTTTTCTATTTTCTTTATTTTATGGGTTTGTATAATCTTGTGCAGAAACTATTCTAGTTTTGTTATTCTTGAGCTGTTACGAAAGTGAATATGAGAACCTTTTATTGTTGAATGTCTTGTTTATTTTTTGTGATACTTGAAATTTGTTTGAAATGTGAGAAATGGAAAAGGAGGAAACTGAGTGGAAAGAAAAGGGTAGTGGTCTACCAATACCTTATTCTTTCCCTATAGGGCTTTTTATAGCATTGTTAAATCTATTTTTCAATGTTGGCGTAATTTCAAATTATATGATACTGAATTCTAAATTGAAGGGAGAAAGTGGGACTAATTGAGACCAAGAGGGAGATTGATTCAAAAGATGAAATACTTGTTGTTCCTTATGACAGCCTAGCATCCATTTCTGAAGGTAATATTCAGTTCACATTAGCTTTGCCTTTGTTCATTCATGAATTTTATCCTATTTTGGCATATACAAGCACACAGTTTTATATGAATATGCAAGTCATTATGTAGGTATGCAAGTATCTGTGTATATGATTTTCTGAAAAAGGAACATAGTCTAGATTCATTTGTTTTCTAAATCCAGATATTGCGGAAACTAAAATAATTCTGGACAAGCTTGTGGTGGTGAAGTTCAATGGAGCTTTGGGAACAAACATGGGTTTCAGTGGGCCAAAGTAAGCGTTAAATATTATTGGAAATTTTCAATGAATTCTTTTAGTTAAATCAGTTGATATCTTTTTACTTGTATCAATTATGCAGAGGAGCTCCTCTTTGTTGAACTTAGTAATGAACATAAATTTATATTCTAATCTTTGAAGAGAATGGAATCCTTAGTAGTCCTACCATCTTATCAGAGAGCTTGGTTTAGTTAATTTGAATTTGCAATTATTAATACATCTTTGGTAATGCCTTGCAATTTCAAATTAAGAGTCTGTGAAGTTAGTAATTTTCAATATATAGCTACAGGGATGTTTGTATATTGAGTTTCATGCATACCACTAGATGCTATTTATTTAACATGTTATTGCTTTTAAAAAAGATATGCCATCTATCAAGTGTCAGTTTCTTTTGGTTTCAGGAAAGGTAAAGACCTTTCTTCATAATCGGTTTTTGCTACCTCTGAAAAATTTTCACCACTCTTAGGTTATATCTCTTGTATAGGACTTGGGTAACATTTGGAATCTCGGTTTCTCAGCTTAATAATTTCCCTTTTGTTTGGCACTTAATGCGATTGAAGAGTAATACAATCATGATTTTACCCTCTTCTGGATAAAAGTCAATTTTCCAGCCGTTGAATTGCTTGATTCTACACTTCATCGTCCAGATTGCTTCCTGAAATAAAAAAGGAAATATTAAAAAAAAAGAGTAGTTTTCTGATTGTTACTCTGATTTTTTTTGCAAGACCTGAAATATTTTTTTATTAAATATATTTATTTGTTTGAAATGTAAATGGTTAGAGCTATGTTGAATAGACCCATGCATTCTATTGATTTGCATTCTCCACCTGGCATATTCTTTTTATCTAGTACGCTTCATTAGCAACTATTTAGTACCATTTTTCTGTGCCTTAGATGATGTGTGTTAGCTTTTAAGTTTCAGTGATGGAGGTTTATTTATTGCCATTCTATGTAATTGCCTTTACATCGTTTGTTTAAATTTTTAAAATTTCTTCTATTTGTATTTTCTTCATGCAGATCTGCAATTGAAGTTAAGAATAACTTGACTCCTCTCGATCTAATGGTTGATCAAGTTGAGGTCAGCTTTTGTTTTCATTTCTCATATTTAGACCATTCTCTCTGTTTCTGTTTCTTGTTTAAAAGCAAAATTTCTTTTCACGTTTTTCTCTCTTGTCTGTTTTGATTGTTTGTAGTCTCTCAATTCCAAGTATGGGTGCAATGTTCCTCTACTACTTATGGATACAGCTGAGACACACAATCATGTTCAAAAGGTCATTTGCTTTTGTCATTCCTTTGACCTCGTATATTACCAGAGTTTATTAATCAAAACTGTCCAATGCAGGTTTTGGAGAAATATTCCAACTCAAAAGTTGATATTCATTCTTTAAGTCTGGTTAGTAAATTTTTACTGCATGAGATTGTGAGTTTTGTTCTTTACAACTTGGTTTATGGCATATGATTAGTTACATGTTTTTGACTTTTGTAGAGCCAACAACCTCATGAGAAATCATTTGAAGGACATAGTCATAAGGACAAATTGTATGTCTTTTAAATTCTTTCTTTCCTTTTTCCCCATGTATTTTTAATGATTTAAATGTGCTAGATATTGATTAAAACGGTATGCATTATGATGTGTTTTGTTGCCTTAGTGTTCAATTAGGTTTCCCAGACCACTAGGCATTCTCATGAAAAGTCACTATCCTTAACTGTTTTCTTTTTGCTGACTCTTCCCTATTGACAATGAGTTCATATCAAGTATTCGTAATCTTTTGGTGGACGAGGACATGGGATTTGTTGAAGTTGATGGCTTGCAGGAATTATATATTTTTTTCCTTAATTTATATTATTTAATACTTAAATTTATTCCAGATGAAGTCTTGCAAATTACAACTTTTGTTGAGGTTGATTGCAATTTCTACCTTAAGTATTTTGCATGCTTCTTATATTGACCATGTAGATGCCTTCGATGTACTGTGCTAATTCTGTGCACTTTGACAGGTATCCTTCTTCTGATCACAGTGTAGTGTTCCTTTCCTTGATGAAAAGCGGCACCCTTGATTTATTATTGGTACAGGTATTACTTTCATAGTGATTGAAATCTTGGGTTTTAATGATTCCTCCATTTCACCAGAGAAACGATAAAATAAGAGTTCTTGCTAGGAAAAAGGATAACTAAACATCTTTCACTTATCATCCAGGGTAAGGAGTATGCCCTTGTGGTTGACTCGGACAATGTTGCAGCTGTTGCTGACCCAAGTATCCTTGTCTTGGTTTTAGTAATTTGTTTCTCTTGATTTTTGAAAAGTATATTGGTATTATTTTTTACTTTCTGTTGTCAAGTTAAGTTATTGTGGTATTTGTGCTTCTTGACATGCTTTAGAAATCTTCAATCATTTGATTCAAAACCAGATTGAGTACTGTATGGAGGTACTGTGGAATGACTATTGTTCATTATGCTTCTTTGACTTTGGCTCACAGATATTTTTATTCTTCATATATTCAGGTTGCTCCAGTTCCCTCAATTGACCTGAGAAAGAGTCTGATTAATTTGCGGCCAGGAAAGTTCCAGGTTAGTGTTTTTTGGCTTGATTCAGAATTTGGTAGAGCCTCAAAATAGTGAATGCTAATGGTATATAATTGGGCCATTTTGTTGCCACTGAGGGGAAAAAAAAAAGTTCATTCTGCTTATTTCAGTCTGCATTGTTTTTGTTATGTGGTGCAGCTTGTGGACATCACTCAGAATCCCACTAAACAAGTAAGACATATATGTGTGTGTGTGTACTGGAATATTAACATATTGTAAAAAAATGAGATTTTAACATGTCATCTTAAATTGCCTTTATAGACTTGTAATATTATTTACGTTAGTATGATTTGTTCCATATGTTCTTTTGCTTTCTTAGCTGATCAATGTTTTATCTTTTGTTTTATCATGGTCAAAAAGTCTGGAGGAAAGTTTAAGTTTATCAATACAAGAAGCATGTAAGTGAACTACCAGGTTTTGCGAATTCATTAGAACTTTCAAATATTCTTGATTCTATATGTATTTCATTTTTCTCAGGTGGGTGAATTTAAGAGCCATCAAGAGACTTATTGATACTGATGAACTAAAGATTGAAAATTTCTCTAGTTCGAAGGTAGCATTCCTTTATCTTTACAAAGTCCTTTAGCTTTATTAAGGAGGCAAATATTTCATAAAACAAGTAAATTATCCCAGGAAGTGAATGATGATCATATCATTTCGCGAGGAACAGCTGCTGATTCAGCTATACAGGTATTTCTCATGTATATTAAGAACTCTTGTATTTGGTACCAACAAGTAATTAACTAAGTCACTGTTATCCCAGAAGGTCAATGGTGTTTTTTTTCTTATATTTTTTTTTGTTCAAACCAGTTCTTTGATCACACTATTGGCATCAATGTCACTCAATCTCGTTATCTCCCTGTGAATTCGACGTCAGACTTACTTCTTCTCCAGGTGATGCTTTGATTGCATGCTGCAACCATAGGGAAAAGTCTTGAATTTGGATTGGATTCTTTGTTAATCACACTCATTCGTTTTGCAGTCAGATCTGTACACCGCTGATGAAGGCATTTTAGTCCAAAATCCCGCTAGAGATAATCCTGCAAATCCTTCTATAGAATTGGGACCTGAATTTGAGAAGGTGATTTTACTGCGTTGCTACTTCATGCTCTGTCGTTGTAAGATGTAGCATTCTTTATTGAGTGTTTATATCCTTCGTTCTCAGGTTAATGACTTCCAAAGTCGCTTCAAGTCAATACCTAGCATTATTAACCTGGATAGCTTGAAGGTAGAAGGTGATGTGTGGTTTGGTGCTGGGATTACACTCAAGGTATTTCTGAAGCAGCAGTGTTGTTCTTTGTTGGGGTCTTTAATGTTTGAACCCTGCTTATGAACTTCAAATAAATTGGATTTACATTGATGCTGTCATGTAATGACCTTTCCGATTTCTCAAACTGACAGTTGGAAGTTACATGTGATTACTTAACCATCACATGAGATATTATTCATAGGTTGAATTATGAATAACATATAGTTCGTATGCTTTCTCTTGTTTCCTTTTTCCAAAAAGGAAAACCTTTATCCATTTTTCTTCCTCACAAGTCAAGATTCTATATGACATGCTGGTTGGTCAGGTTAGAGCTCTTGTTAATGGTTTGTCGTATGTAAAGAGAACATTTATTATGGATTCCTTCTGGGGACCACACATTCATTTTATAGTGTCGACTGATTTAAATTTGAATGTTTGAATATAACAACTTATTATTAATCCCAATAATTGAGCATTTGATTTCAGTCATAAGGTGTATTCAGGAGCAACTTTCTTTCAGTTAACTGATTGATTTAACATTTTCCCATTTTCTCTTTCTGAAGGGGAAAGTAAGTATTGTTGCTAAACCGGGGATGAAATTGGAAATTCCCGATGGAATTGTGCTCGAGAACAAGGTAAAATCATTCAAAGAGTGCACATTGAGATTGGATCATTGCAATTCACTCTCTTCAGAATTAATAATCTTTGATCTTTGTTCGTTTATTCAGGAGATCAAGGATGTTGCAGATATTTGAGAAGGATCTTTTCCCGGCCTTCTGTTCCACAGTGTTGAAGAACATCGAGGACCGAAAAATTTTCCAATAAAAGGTGATATCAGTTCAATGTATTTATTTTTTTGAATTTTGCTTGCTTGCAGCCATCCATTTCTGGCAGTTCAATCATGTTGCCATCGATTCGGAGGATAATAATAGTTATAGAACTAGATAGATTAAGGCATGAATGATGTCCATTGTTGTAATAATAAATTAGTTTATGGGCCTATACTCTTATTTCATTATTCATTTCAGTCTTCAGATATGTATCTTATTATTTTTTTCACATTGATCTTGGAAGGTCATTTTTTCCCCCTTATTTTAAGTATTTCATATTCACCAAACAAAATGATGTTCAGTTAATTTATATATATATATATATTAATATATTTATCAATTTTGTACTTAAATAAATAATAACCAACGAGGGTGTTTGATATTGGTTTCAAGCATGAGATTCTTACAAAACTATGTTTGATAGTGTTTACAGAATTGATCCATGGAAAATGTGTTTTATCTTTAGATTAAAATTTTAGAAGTCACTTAACAAATACTTTATCAGAGTTGCAACAAAAAAATAATATTTTATTTTCATTAACAAAATAATACGCCATTCAAAAAACGAAATTAGATGTATTCTAATTACCTAATCATTGTGAGTCCGAAAAGTCTCATTCATCTTGGAGTAGTACAAACAAATAAATAGGTATTTGAATCTCATTTCCTAAAAAAGGACTGATATATAGTCGATATTTTCGATTGTATTTCACATCATGAAAGTTTAAAAGTTAAAATTTGAGAAATTTTCCTGAATTTGATTGTGAATTGATTGTTTGACTACAATCTAGTTTAGTGTTGAGATATTATAACTTTTAAGTTGCACCTATTAAAAGAAAATTGTAACTATAAATTTAAATTGATAGTGTGCGGTAATTATAACTATTAAATGATAATATTGACAAAAATAAAGAAAAGATATAGAGTTTTTTTCTTATAGTGCAGAATTAAAATTACTAAACTTTTTAATCATAGCACATGTATTTATTAAATATTTTAATATTATATCTTAAAAATTAAAGTTACTCAACCGCATATCAAGCTAGTCAAGTCATACCTTTGGTCCTAATATGGTGGAACATCTGTTGATTTTACAATTTTCGAAATGTTGGTAACAATTCGCTATTGGTAACTAGTGCATCATCATACATATTTCATAAGGCACGTTACATGAATTCATAAAATTATACATATAATGAAAGAAATTGATATTAAAAAAAGTGGTTGATTCCATAGGAGCGGATCCAATTAAGATCAAGAAGGACTTCAGGCCCTTTTAAGCCTTAAAATTTCATTAATCGAGCCATTTTAGCCCCTTCTAATTATTAGGTCCGATACTAATATATAAAGTATTATGGCTTATAAATGAAACCCATTTAAATGGTTAAGATTTTTAATTATAGACCCAATTTTAAAACTTAATCAAATTATAATTTTAAAATTAAGGCTATTATTATTATTATTAACATACTTTTTTGAATAATAATAACTATTATTATAATAAATAATAATAAAAATGACGGTAATGAGTTAAGGATATATTAATAACTTAAAATAATTTATTTTGATTTTTAAATAAAATAAATAGATTAATGAGAACACAGATTATTCTAGTTTTAATTTTTATTATTAAAATAAATAAATTATTTTAATTACAATTCTTTATTTCTATTTCAATTCATTTTAATTTCTGTCTATTTTGATTTCAATTGACTCTAATTACCTATCAGCAAGGCACGTTGATTTTAAAATAAGAGCAGTCTCGTAATTTCTCGTGTCTTTGGGTAAATTCAACCATGTGAATAATGTCAAGTTGGGGTATGGTACATATATATATATTTGAAATCAGTGCAATTACAAGTTTCAGCAAGTGGAAAGGGGAAGCATTTGCAGCATCTCATAAGATTAAGATCATTCAATTCATATTCCCGCCTCAGTGGGCAGTCTCTTCTCAGGAATCCCCAAATGTCGTCGTCACCCGTAGAACCAGAAACGGTAGTCAAAAATCGGCACTTAGGGTTCCTGATATGGCAATCAATTCCTTCGACGGCCATTTTCCTCCTCTTCAAACTCCTCGTCCTCTCCCCGCGCTGCTCAATCCTCACGTTCCTCTTCACTCTCTCCACCTTCCACGTGTCCCAGCTGGCCTTCTCCTCCGCCCTCTCCTTCGCCTCCTCCCCTCCTCAACCCAAACGCCCGGTTCCTCCCCTCCGCCTCGCCTTCTCCGTCCTCTCCTCTTGGTCTCCTGATTTCCGCCGCCGAGCCGTCGTTTCTTTCACGCTCATGCTCTTCGTCGCCGTCGCCGCCGCCTCCGGGCTCCTGTCCGTCGCGTCCGTTTGTTGGCTTGAGGGCTTTGATGGAGTTGAGTTGTTTTGGAGGGTGGGGTTTAGGGGTTTTGTCTGTGGGTTGCTCTATGCTTTCTTTTATGTTTATAAGCAGAGATGGGTTTTGGAGTTTCCCATTATTCAGGTTAGTCTTGTTCTTTTTAATTAATATTAGTTAATGCCTCGGCACATAAATTTAATTTCTGAGCTAATGCTCGGTAGACAATTCAGATTACCAGCTGACCCGGAGTTATAATCTCTGAAAATATTAGCTAACCACAGTCTTAAAGAGTATCATATTGTGTATATTCACATTATGACATCATTTAATCGCAACAATACATGGGCTACTTTCATCATTTGAGTGTTTGTGTTGTTAAAATGGACCGAGTGTAATTGTGTCAGGTCTTCTTAATTATGTCAATACTTCAGTCTAGAGTAAATGGATTTTATTTTATTATTATTATTTTTTTAGTAATTGATTGTGCATGAGTGTAAGATTGCCTATGTATATTTGGTGTTTAGTTTGACATTTTGAAATGGAGGTATCGTTGAGTTCTCAATTAGGCTTTTAGTTTGTAGGAGGTAATATCAATCAATTTTGTATTTTTGATATTTCTACGTTGGTTATGAGAGCATATCTGGTAATGTTGGCTGATGAATTTTGGAAGACATTTTGGCTCTATCTCCAACAAGTTGAGGTATTATGTCATATTATGTTCTGATGGGCTTGGAAGTTGAAATGGATTGCCTAGCGTTTACTTTTTAACTGCTTGGACGTCCTTGATGATTTTCTTCATTAGGAAATTTTCATTTCCCTTTAACTTTCCAGTCATTAGACTCATGGCCATTGATTTTCAAATGTCTGCTTCAACAGCGGCCCCCTTTCTTCAGCTTCAAGATGGGCCTCCCTTCAGCTATTAAAAAAGCCTTAAAGCTGTCAGGTGCAGCTTACCTATTTTCAGCTTTGCCAGTAGTTTTTCTGGCAGATCAGCTTAAAAGTGAAGTAGCGATTGGAAAGTTTATTTCTGAGCAGATCACCTTTTACATTGGGACTTTTGCTGTGTTTCTCTGTTGGGAATTAGATCACCATTTACATCAGGTTTGTTTTCTGAATTTGGTTATTTAGCTGTTGATTTGTTTTCCTGTTGATAGATGTTGGCTGTGGTGAGTTTCTTGTTCATACTAGTTGGTTGTAGCAAGTAATTTAGAAGACTCAATATATGCATTTCCTTAGGAAATATGAGAGATTGCAAAAGACGGAAGGATATAACTTCAATGACCAAAGAATGTGATATAATGAATGTCACTTTAAGTCGTTTTCTGTTTGAAATTATATATATTGAATGTCACAGATAGATTATCATGCCTCCTGGTACTGCACCCTATTCTACAGTATATCCTTTGTAGTGTATGGTTCCTTGTCTGTAAAACAACCAGCTTGAGTCACCTGCTCTACTCTTAACTCCTACAAATGTCAAACAACATGACAAAGTTGTTTATAAAATATCCCTGTGAACAAAGTTTACAGTTAAATATTTTTAGCTTGTAGTTTTCATCCTCCCACACCACCCCCCCCCCCCCCCCCCCCCCGCGGGGCGTGCGGGTGTTAATGAAAAAGTTAAATGGCAAATTTAGCAAGTGTTATTGGTGCTGCATCTTCATCATAGATGTTTGTGATATTCTACATTAGTTCTTTTAATTAGCCAACACATCGACTTAACTTTCTCAGTATAGCATTCCTTTGGGTGTAAAGATATGCGTAGACTGCTGAGCTGGGAATGCTGAATTTTAATGCAGCAGTTTTGTTTGTAACCATTCCCATTCCCTAAGTTGCTGTCTTTCTGAAATTATTTTTTGTTTGAAGATGCTGTTAGCCTAAAGTTTTCTGTCATTTTTTAAAGGTTTGGATGGGGATAAGAAACCTCACTTGCTAGACACCAATTGTTGTCCCCCTATTATTAGGTGACCACAGGCGCAAAGCGCATTCACTGCCTGACGTTTTCATATTTATTTATGTATATGTGATATTTTTACATTGCTATCTAGTTACTACATACAAAAAGGTTCATGTTTGCTCCACCTAAAGGATCAGCAGCTGCAGAAACGAATCCAAGTGAACCTCTTCTTGCAGCTTTGGAGGAGAGCACTCCAAGTTCTCTTCTACAGTATCTTGCATATCTTGATCTCTGTATGGTCTGTGAGAACAATGTTGACACTTGGCGGCGAGCTGCCTTCTTTGAAGAAACCAGTGAAACTTACAGAAGAGTTATAAATGTAAGCTTGAAGCCTCTGAAACAGCTTGCAACAAAGTTGGGTGAAGGTATGGAAGCTGGCTCGGTTGACAAAGACATATCCAATCAGTTGCTGTCACCAACTGACATGCGAGTAGATTCAAAGTATTCTGAAGAATTGAATAACTCCCAGGTATCCAGAATTGCTGTTGATAGCACTTTTGGTTCAGTTTAATGTATGCATGTTTGCATATGTGCTTGTATGTATTTCCTTCTGAATTGGTCTTCACTAGGAGTCCTCTACTATAAGCTTGAGCATATTGATTCAGGATACTTGGATAGGAACATCCCAGGGACCTGATTGTGGATTAGATTGGGCTTGTGTGTAAGCATCAAATGTGTGTGTTTGGCATGGATACTTCTGAGTCATTTCTCATTCTTTACCCAAGCTTGCTAGATTTCCACATGCCCAAGTCCAGTAAGTTATTGATCATGCCCTATTTAGTTGCATCCACACCTGTTCATCCAGCTTAAAATTTGCTTAGTAGGTTTAAAGGTTTCACAAGAAGAAATTTAAATGGACCAAAGGCCAAGGTTTGTCCTTTGTGGTTTTTTGGGAGGATTGGGGCTAATTTATTAGGTATTGGAGATAATGCTGACGCTTAGAAAGGAATGAGTTTATCTTTTGCCATGCAATTGTATATTCGTTAGAACTCAACGGAAATAGGAGCAAGAAGAAGCTATATAATTACTCTGAGAGACACAGAGGAGACCATTGATTAAAAATTTCTTCTAACCCAAAACTTAATTAGACTTGATCTTCAAAAGAGGATTGTCTCAACTCTCTATCCGGCAAGTGAACCCTGCATAAGAAAATCTCCACTCGCGTACCATAACTATTTTCAACCCCTTAGTTGCAGCATAGTCTATCTACTGTCAATGCACATATATTTGAAAGCATGGTAGGAAGTACAGTGGTCCGTTTGTTGAACTAGGTTGAGTGAATGGGCTGTTTCGATCTTCAATTCAGGCTTCTTATATACTGAAAGGCTCTTCTGTTATAACCGATGTAGGAATTTTCCTTGTTTTGTGGAACTTTGTTTAGGTGCTTTTGACTTTCTTTTATTTTTTCTTCTTTTTGTCTTTATGCTTCCACAGATGCTTGCGAAGAATAAAGGATGTGGAACTTGTGCTCCTTACATTTCGTATGAGTTATTGTGAGAGTTTATTAATTAGATGATGGTGCATTGGTGCAGCTATGTTCTTGGTGTGCTCGGACAGCTGCGTCTTTGACTGTGCACTCTCACAAGGAAGACAGGTTTGGAGTTGCTCAACTTTCTGGTAGCAATATTGATGTTATTTCAACTCTTCTATCCTGCCTGCTTGCTGTTGAAGCATTTATGGGGAAGAAGACCAACTTGCAAGCACCACATCATTTGATGGGGCCGGCTGGTATTAAATGGGCTCAACTAAACACAGGAAGAAGAGACACAGGGATGGTCAAAAAGAGAGGTGGGCTGTTGCATTCAAAAGCATTTGCCATGGCTGATGTTTTAAGGACCTCAATTTACTGTATCGTTTCTGCTTTCCATGACGAGATGATCAGTAGTGCCAAAGCAGGTGTTCTCGAGAAGGATTGGCTTGTTAGTGGCAAGCCTCTTTTTGGCACTCGTGAGCTGCTCCTGCAGAAATTGCGTCTGTTCCTTGACTTCCAAGCTTGCTAGCTGCTCCCATGCTTTGGTTTAAGCAATCGTTTCTCTTCTTTAAGTCAGATTGATGAACAATGCACGATGGATTATCTTGCTTGTTAATATGGGATGAGCTGGAACATGAACAGGTAACTTCAATATTGCTCTAAAGGAAAGGCAATGCCATGTTGTAGTGTTTTGTATGATTGAGAGGACAAATTGAAAATTGTATCTTTTTTTAGTTGAGTTGCAAGATATCTTTTAGTCAGATTCATTTGAAGTGTCCGCATAGTTAATGGTTTATTTAACAATCGGACCGTCGGAGTAGGGATGGCAATGAGGCGGGGTGGGGGTGGGAAGGCCTAATCCATTCCCCACTCCATTAAAAATTTCGCCTCCATTCCCCACCCTATTCCTCAATAAATTAAGTGGGGTGGGGATGGAAAATCCCCACATGGGGAATGATTTTCCTATTCCAATCCTCATTTATTTATTTTATAGTAGATATAGATATATGATTTCAATAAATTAAAAATTTAAAATTTAAAAAAAATCATTACCATATTATAAAGTATTTACATTATTTTAAAAAATTCCTAAATGTTTGAAATAATATCTTGAAATGATATCAAAATTAAAAAAAAAAATTGAAGAAAGCAATATCTTAAGAGAGAAAAGAAAACATAATAATATTTTAGGTTGAATAAAAATTATATTGTTAGGTTTTCTTTTAGTTTTAGTCCATTTATATCATGTAAAAATAAAAAGAAAATTTATTAACTAATATTATAACTTATGAAACAAAAATTATTAAATAAAAATTAGAAAAAATATTTATAGATAATGGGGATTGGGGTGGGGAGTATAAAATCAAACAACACCTCATTAAGAATTTGGGGGTTATTTTTTTCCTATTCTTCACTTTATTCTTCAAAAATTATTTAAAATTCATCTCATTTGGAGTGGAGTTCCATGGGACCCCAAACTTATAGAGAATTTTACCATCCCTAAGTCGAAGGAATATAATCCATTCTACATAAAACTGGATACTGCTGTTCACCGAAGCCAAGGGCAAGTGGTCTATTTGTAGTTAGTGACTATCGATTATTGAAGTACTTTGCCGACTTTTAAGCTGCTATAAGCATTCTTTATTATGCCTTTTTTTTTTTAAAAAAAAAATTAGATCAAATGTGGAGATTATCGATTATGTATGTATCTTCACATCAAATTTGCAGAAACATTTGAGATAGCTACTAATGATTCTGAGAAAACAATGTTAACAATTAGATTGACAAACGGTGGAGATAGAATGAACTTTTCCTTAAATTGGCACATGGAGACGAACTTATATTTTGAAGTGGGGTGAACGTAAACTGATTTGGAAAAGCAAACCGAATCAATCCTTACCGGTCCTAAGTTTCGTTCAGTTTGGTTTTATATGGTTCAGTTCATAAAATTTAATATTTTTTATATTAGCCAAATTTTTATACTTTTTAGTTACATTTTATTTTTATTTTTTAGTTTAATTAATTATAGTCACTAATCATTCATTTTTTTTATGTAAAAATAATACTGAAAAATATTATTGTGTATACAAATTGATTTTTTTTGGGTTAATTTTAACACTGTACTGATCGGTTTTTGGTTCGGTGCAGCTCAAGATAAAAAACCGATCAATTCACATTTCTTGAATCATTCGGTTCTTACTGATCAAAATTGAACTAAACCGACGTATTTCAATTTGACCGACCAAAACTAAAAGGTCATTGGTGAAGGTTTTGTTAAAGTTTCAAGTCAAAAATTTAAAGCTTAAAAGGAAAATTCTATAATGTCCTTATTAAAATTACAACATCAATGTTGTAATAAAGATATATTTTGTAAATTACACATAAAATTAATAAATGAAAGATAAAATAAGTAAATTAATATAAGAGTGGTAAATTGGTGTTTTAAAATTACAAACAGAACAAACATTTGTGAAAATACTCAAAATAGCATAAAATTTGAAAATTAAAATTAAACTTTAATTTTAAAAAATTAGTTTTTTTTAATCAAAGAAAAATTTATCAATTGAAAACAAAAAAAATTGTATTGAAAACAATTTGAATAAGTTTCATTAAATTGTTTAACCATAAACTCTATATTCATGATGAGATGTTTATAATTTTTTTTTAATTTTCTATCATAGTATTTATTTATTTTATAAGTTAATTAAGTGAAATTAATTTTTTATGTAGATCAGCCAAAATAAAATAAAAAGGCATTTTTATATTACTAGACATATATGAAATATCAATAAAATTGAATCATAGTATTTATTTACTATATAAGTTAATTAAGCGAAATTAATTTTTTTATGTAGATCGGCCAAAATAAAATAAAAAGACATTTTTATATTACTAGACATATATGAAATATCAATAAAACTGAATCTAATTTTTAGTTTTATACATATTTCAACTAGTTTCAAACTTTACTTCTTACTTATAAGTTATAATAAAAGATCATTTTGGGTTGTTGTTGAAGTGGTTTAGAAGGATGCAAAATCACTCATCTTACAAATAATTTTAGAAATGTGAAAAAAAAAGTTTTTCATAATTTGATTTTGAGAATAATTTTTATTCTTAATAAAATTTCACATGTATTACATAAATATAAAATTATCATTATTCAATGTTGAAACAAAAACAGTAAATATATAAGGTAATAATTATTTATTATGAGTTTTTATTTTACATTTGTAAGTTTTTATTTTTGTAATAACTCTTTATAATATGTACTTGTTTTACATGTCATTTACAAGTCTTCTATTTCATTTACATAATTTAATTATTACTGTACGCTAAATATTGATTTACAAGTTTTATGTTAAATCTGAAAATTTATATTTTGTTTACTAATAATACGCCATTTTACCACTCTTATGTTAATTTTACTTGTTTTGTCTTCTATTTACAGGTCTAGCGTTTTATTTACTTAATTTATGTTTTATTTTGCACTTAATGTTAATTTACAAGTTTTATGTTGTATTAATAAGTTTTTATTTTATTTGCCAATGATGTATCAATTTACCATTTTTATATTGATTTTCTTATTTTACCTTCCATTTACAAGTCTTATGTTTCATTTGCAAAATTTAAGTTTTACACTTAACATTGATTTACAAGTTTTATTTTACATCTATAAGTTTTTGTCTTGTTTACCAGTACTACACTAATTAATCACTCCTGTGTTATATTTTATTTTACACTTAATGTTGATTTATGAGCTTTATGTTAATTTAAACAATTTATATTTAATTCCGGTATTGAAATCACGATATTATAGAATGACGCTTAATATTCAAATAGTGTTCTAAAATTTTCATCTAATGCTTTTTTTTTTGAAAACTTTCATCTAATGTTGAAATAAATATTTTTAATTAGGTGGATCAACTTTTAATTTGGAGTTCAATGATCACTTAAACGTTGAAATTGATAACAGCAACATATGAAATCTAACAAAGAAAATAGTAGTTAACAATAAATTAGAATTATTAGCTTTAAAATTAGAACACTAAATAAATTCTGAACATAAGCGAGGTCAGGAAGACAACATTTATCGCGATACATTTGAATGATTTGAGGATTTTTCTATAATGATTATATTTTCTTGATCATTTCTCTTGAATAAATGAAGCCTAAAATGAAAAAAAGAATAATTCACAAGAGAATTACATATCCTTCAAAATAAGAAATAATAACTAATGAGCATTTACTTAATAAAATTTCGCTTACATATTTGGGACCAGTTTGTTTATATTTCAAGCAATGTGTACCAATGAAAACTTCCCAATAATCTTACAAAACCTATCAGTGAATTATAAGTCATATGCCACTTGGATGTCACTTGCATATAAAGTATGTAATCCTATTATGTACGTGCAACATTTTTCTATTATTTTCATTAATTGCATTGATTTTTGTATTTTCATTCAATCATTTTTTTTTTTATGCATTCAACCAAATCTTTAATACCATAATTTGTAAGAAAATGGTCTTATTTCTAATATTGTTCACTTTTAACACGTTTTTGTATTTCGTTTCCAAAATATATACTTCGGAGGAATGAGTTGTCATGGAGACTCAAAAGTGCTTTACATGCATCTGGTGAAAGGCCAAGGTGCTACACGTGATTAAAAGTGAGTAATTACTCAAGAAGACCTGTATACGTACTTTTCTTTGAAAATCTGCATTCAGAGTTAAGATTTCTGCTGACCTTTTAAAAGATGTATTTAATAGCTATTGCATAAGAATATATAAAGAGTGATGATACAACTATAAATTTTTGTATAAATTTATTTTATACAAACTGACGTGACATTAATTCATTGGTTGAATGAAAATATAAAATAATAAAAACAAATTATGTGGGCCAAGTGATATTTAATTCAACCAATCTTATCATGCCACATCAGTTTGTACAAAATAAGTTTGTACAAGAGTTTGTGACTATATCATTACTCATATATAAATATTTAGATGTTAGCTGCACATTCATACATTTCTAAATACATGTGTGGCTAGAGATTATAAAAAAGTGAATACCCAGCTCAACATTAGATACCACTTTTTTTCAAACATTAATTTTATTATATGCGGACTACCACTCCTCTTATCTCAATTTGTTTTGTTCATGAGAGCAACTAAATATGCAAAGCAAGATATTAAATTATCACTATCAATCTCACTAATCGGTAATGTGGAGAGTGTCACTGTCCTCTGAAATCTAAAAGTCACATGATGCACCTTCTCAGTTACAAAACTCACCATGTTTTCAATCATGAACATACTATATGTATTTCAATATTTGAAAACAAAAAGAATGAAAGAGGGTCACAATACAATAATAAGAGACCCATTAAAAGTATTTCAATTTTAATAAAATATTAAATCTTAAATTTTGAATTAAAAAAAAATATCTTTAACCTTATCAAAGATTTTAATCCTGATATGCCATGTGTTAATTCATGTACTTTGTCAGATTTAATATTTTAAAGTATTAATTTTAATATACTGCATGGACTGCCACTTATCATTGTAAAAGATATACGTTATGTGGAGGCTATCATAAAACATGTGAAATCACGTAATGTCTTTTATCATATTCCACATTTTAGATTAAAATTTTAATACTGCACGTTTTGCCACTTGTCACTATATAATAATATATATGTTATGCACAAGTGAAATTAGGTGATGCGTTTTGTTAGATTCTAGATTTTAGGTTAAGTTCAATATTTTGCATGTGTTGCCACTTATTATTGTACAAGATATACGTTATGCAAAGACTATCATAAAACACTTGAAATCACGTAATGTGTTTTCTCACATTCCATATTTTAAATTATTATTTTTAATATACGTTATGCTGAGACTCGTAAAACACGTGAAATCATGCGATGCGTTTTGTTAGATTCCATATTTTAAGTTATTAAGTTTAATATATTGCATGTACTGCCACTTGTTACTATGTAAGATATGTTATAAATTAGGAACTTCGTTAATATTGTTATAGATTATGAACCTCGTTAATATAAATATAGGCAGATGATGGTTGGCTTAGAAGTGATGTAATAAAAGGAGAAGTTGACAAAATTAGCATGTGCATATAGAGAAAAACATAAGAGAGGGAGAGAGAGGGAGAGGGAGAGAGAGAGAAGATAATAAGGAAGGAATAAACGTCGAAGCATACATGACTTTCATGTAAGAGAGATTATAACATTTTTCAAGTTTTTTCTTGGTTTGATATTCTGGACGAAAACGGTGTGCCGTTTCTAGAGAAAACGGCTAACCGTTTAAGTCCAGAGAGCATGTTTGTTGTTGTGAATTAAAACGGCTCACCGTTATTGAGAAAGCGGCTAACCGTTTAATTCCAGAGAGCACGTTTTCTGCTCTAGAGAAAAACGGCTAACCGTTTCGAGAAAACGGTTCACCGTTTCGAGAAAACGGATAACCGTTCTTTACAAAGAGCAACTTATTTGACATTCTGGAAGAAAACGGCTAACCGTTTATTGAGAAAACGGCTAACCGTTTATTGAGAAAACGGCTAACCGTTTATTTCCAGAAATGCGTCAATTGGAAAACGGTTAGCAAGATTGAAAAAAATTTAATTGTCAATCGATGCAAATTCAAACCAAAAGAGTGTCTTCGAAGAAGTACCTTTCTAATGGTTGTATTCTTTCAAATAAACTTCTTATTCATAAAAAGAAAGATACACAATTAGATGAATAATCAGATTTTGTAGATTTCATATATGTTCTGGAAATACAATCTTATTTGCTAGAGATTGTATTCAGCTAGAGATTGTATTAAGGATTTGATATATCTTGGGGGTAATTTGCCATTAAAACTCTATAGCAAACCAAGTTTGGTGAGGGCAAATAAAACCTTAAAGGAAAGTGTGCAAACACGTCTCAAATCCTACGTAAATTTCTTTGTTCTTTGCCTCCATAATTCGAAGATCACCAACAATCTTTAAGGTTTTATTCTGATTTAATGCAAATGGAGGCTGAGAAGAGTTTGACATCATTTCTGAATCCTAGTGTCCATCTCGATCGTTTTGATGGAACTAACTTCACTCGTTGGAAGGGAAAATTGTTCTTTCTCCTTACTGTTCTTAAAGTGGCATATGTTCTTGATCCGAAATTGGAACCATTTCCAGAACTAAGAGAAGATGATACCGAAGTTGTTAAGGCTGCAAGAAAACGTCGTGAAGATGATGAATTGATGTGCCGGGCTCACATATTCAATACGCTTTCTGACAGGTTGTATGATCTCTACAATTCTATGTCTTCTCCGGTGGAAATTTGGAATGCTCTTGAGTAAAAATACAAAATGGAGAAAGAATGTACTGAAAAATTTCTTGTATCTAAATATTTTGAATTTATTATGGTAGATACAAAATTCATTCTTGATCAAATACATGAGTTACAAATTATTGTTGCTAAGTTTCGAGAATTAAAAGTTGAAATTTCTGAATCATTTCAAGTTGGGGCTATTATTGCTAAATTGCCTCAAAGTTGGAATGATTATAGAAAGAAACTTCTTCATAGTAAAGAGAACATAACTTTAGAAGAATTACAAAAACACTTGGTAATTGAAGAAGAGACTAGGTCTCGTGAATCCAAGGATAGACATGATTCTACTAAAGTTAATGTTGTTGAAGCTAGTAAATTCTCAAAGAATTTTAAAGTCAAGAATGACAATAAATTCAAGAGGTCCAGCACACAAAAGTTTTCTGGAAATTGTTTCTTTTGTGGTAAGAAAGGCCATCGCCAAAGTGATTGCAGATTCAAGAAGAAAAAAGAAGAAGTGAATTCCCATAAAGCTAATGTTATTGAAAACAAATCAGAAGAGATTTGTGCTATGGTTTCTGAAATACAAATTGGCATGATTACCGAAACCAATATGGCTGAAACTAAGTCCTATGATTGGTGGCTCGATTCGGGTGCAACAATTCATGTTTGTAATGATAAGAAATTTTTCTTATCATACAAAGAAGAAATGGAAGGACAAATGGTTCTCATCGGGAACAATAATGCAGCCATAGTAGCAGGGAAATGAGTAGTTGAGATCAACTTCACTTCTGGAAAGAAAGTCATATTGTGTAATGTCTTTCATGTACCTTCCGTTAGGAAGAATCTTATTTCTGCAAGTTGTATGTGTAAGCATGGGCTTAAGATTGTTCTTGAGGGTAATACTTGTATTATCTCAAAGAATGGATTGTTTGTTGGGAAAGGTTATTCTTGTGATGGAATGTACAAACTCAGCATTAATAATAATAATATCAACTTAGCTTATATTGTTGAGTCTTGTGATGTTTGGCATGCTAGATTAGCACATTTAAACTTTAGATCTATAAAATACATGTCTAAGTATGGTTTGATTAATTGCAATGATGTTAAAGGTCATAAGTGTAAAATCTTCATCCAAGCTAAATTAACTAAGAAACTTTTCCTAAAGCTGAACGAAATACTCAAATATTGGATTTAATACATACCGATATTTGTGAGTAGAATGGCATGTTAAAAAGAGGAGGTAAGAGGTACTTTATCACTTTTATTAATGATTGTTCTAGATACACTTATGTGTATTTACTTAGAACAAAAAATGAAGCTTTTGATAAATTTAAAATTTTCAAAGCTGAAGTTGAGAACCAAAAAGATAAGAAAATCAAAATGGTTTGTAGTGATAGAGGTGGTGAATATTTCTCAATTGAATTTAATAAGTATTGTGAAGAATTTGGAATTATTCACCAAAGATCAGCTTCATTTACTCCTCAACAAAATGGTTTGGCTGAAAGGAAGAGTAGGATTTTCACGGATATGATAAATTCCATGATCCTTAATGCAAAACTACCAAATAATTTGTGGGGGGAAGCATTACTCATTGCATGTTATATTCATAACAGAATTACATCCTTGAAAACACATATATCTCCTTATGAAATTTGGAAAGGAAGAAAACCAAACTTGATGTATTTAAGGGTCTGGGGTTGTTTAGCTTTTTATAAAATACATGACCCTAAGTCATCAAAGTTGAGTGCTAGAGGCATGTCGATGTTATATACAATTTTCTCAAATGTAGATGTAGGTAAAATTTTTGTAAATATGTGTGCTAAATTATCCGTGGAGCGTATTTGTTTGATATCAATCTTTTTATTCTATTGGAGCTCATGAGTGTAGAAGAACTTCGATGAAATATGTTTTGTTCTGTCCACTTTAATGTATCCTCCTATGAGTTGAGCTATACATGCAGTATTATCTTCATATATCACTGTTGGGATATTTGAACTTGAAGATATTCTACACGTGTTTTGAATATGATGGATTACAGATCACAACCATATGCATTCTCGCCTGGCTTCATGTATTGCAAGAATTTCATAATGATTGGAGGATGTTGCAACGAGAGTCTATTTTGTAGACTTCCAAGAAATCGTTGTACCATTAAAAGAGAAAACATTTCCCATTTGTGAATGAGCTTTATGAGGATTAAATAAATAACCTGCATCAGTATAACCAACAAGACTTGGATTTTTGTTAGTTCATTAGACTAAAATAAACCCAAATCAATTGTTTCTCGAAGACAAAAAATGTGTTTGACACCATTCCAATATCTTCTAGTTGGCTCAGAGCTAATAGAAAATGCTATGCCTGGTCTAGTACATTGTGCTAAATACATCAGAGCACCAATTGCATTTAAATATGGTACTTCAGGATCAAGTATCTGTTCATCATCTTTTTCAGGACAGAATGAATCCTTTTTAGGATAAAAAGACCGAACGACCACTGGGGCACTCAATGGGTAAGTTTTATCTATGTTGAAACGTTTTAAAATTTTCTCAGTATAAGTTGACTGATGGATAAAGATACCATTAGGTCTGTGCTCGGTCTGCAGCTCGGGGCAATACCTAGTTTTCCTCAAATCTTTCATTTCAAATTTATTTTTCAAACATTCAGCAATCTTTTGGAGCTCCTCAGGAGTTTCCATTAAATTCAAATCATTAACATAAACTACGACAATAACAATTCCAAATTCTGATTGCTTGATAAAAACACATGGACAGATAGGATCATTAACATATCTTTTTTTTTATCAAATATTTATTGAGGCGATTATACCACATGCGTCTAGATTGTTTTAATTCATATAAAAATTTTTGTACCTTTATTGAATACAAGCTACGGTGTGATGATTGACAAGATTCTGGCATTTTAAATCCTTCAACGATTTTCATATATGTCTATATCGGTGTCAAGTGACCCATATAGATAAGCTGTCACCATATCCATGAGACGCATATCAAGATTTTCTGATACAGTTAATTCAATATAAAATCAAAACGTAATTGCACACATTACTGGAGAGTATGTCTCATTATAATCAATATCAGGCCTCTATGATAAGCCCTGTGCAACAAGTCGTGCTTTATATCTTACGACTTCATCATTTTCATTACGTTTTCGTACAAATACCCATTTGTACCAAATATGTTTGACATCCTTAGGTGTTTGGACTACCGGTCCAAATACTTCACGTTTGGCTAAAGAAGTCAACTCTGCTTGGATTGTTTATTTCCATTTAAGCAAATCATGCCTTAGTCTACATTCATCAATGGTTTGCAGATCATGATTATTTACAATGTCAGTAGCTACTGTAAATGCAAACACATCATTGATGATAATTTCTTTATCTCTAGCCACTTCAAGGGCTTAAGCCATATCTTGGGCATATGCCTCTTCAAGAGATCTTTCAGGTATTTGGTCTCATTAATGACTAGGTTCCTTTTCAAAATATTACCTTGAGTATAGTCAACAGAAATCTCACTGTTTCTGGATTCCAGTGCCCTTTCAAGGCTTTGTTCCTCATGAAGAATTTGCATATTATCAAGGTTTTTGGTCTTTTCATAGACTATTTGCTCTTCTGAAACAATGTATTCTTTTAGATTTTTATCATCATTTGCAGCAAAACCTTATTTAATCATTTTTCTTTTTCTTCGAACACTATCTTTTAAACCAATTGGTCTACCATGCTTCTGGTGTGCCACAAACAATTCCTCAGCTACACTTTTCATTAATTGTTCTTAAGGTACAATGACTTGGCTGGATATATTAGCAACTAGTATATATGATTTGGTTACTTTTATCGTATCTGTAAATGCATCTGGCAATTGTTTTGTAATTTGCTACAAATGAACTATTCTACGCACTTCATTTTCACTCTGGGATGTGCGTGGATCTAAATGAGACAGATGGGTTACCTTCTACTGAGGATCATGCCTAACCGTATAGATATTTTTTCTTTCTCACAATAGAGGAAAATTTGTCTCAACAAAATGACTATCCACAAATCATTCGGTAAATACATCACCCATCAGTGGTTCAAAATATCTAATAATAGACGATGAGTCAAATCTCACATATATTCCTAATCGACGTTGGGGTCCTATTTTGGTGCGTTTCGAGAATGCAATCGACACTTGCACTGTGCAACCAAATGTGCGTAAATGGGATATATCTGGTTGATATCCCTATACCAATTACTATGGAGAATATTCATTATAGGCAGTAGGTCTCAAGCAGATCAATGCCGCAACATGCAAAATAGCATGTCCTTATGTCGAAACAGGTAATTGACTTCGTAATAATAAAGTTCTGGCAATTACCTGTAAATGTTTAATGTGAGATTATGCTAATCCATTCTGAGTATGTGCATATGGTACTAGGTGTTGTATATCAATCCCAATTGTCATGGAATAATCATTAAATGTTTTAGAAGTAAACTCACCAGCATTATCTAGACGTATGGTCTTGATTCGATAATATGGAAATTGTGCATGTAACTTGATTATCTGTGCAAGCAATCTTGCAAATGCGATATTACGTGGAGATAATAAACAAACATGTGACCACCGTGCAAATGCATTAATCAAAACCATAAAATAACAAAATGGACCACTTGGTGGGTGATTAGGTCCACAGATATCTCCTTGAATCCCTTGTAAAAATCATGGAGATTCAGAATTAATTTTATTGGGTGATAGTCTAACTAACAATTTTCCTTGTGAACAAGCAGTGCAACTATTCTCATTTGACAATAAAATTTTCAAATCTTTCAATGGATATCCATGAGAATTTTCAATAATTCGATGCATCATTGTTGATCTAGGGTGACCAAGGCGGTCATGCCAAAGTATAAAAGATTTTGGATTATATAACTTATTTTTTATGACTGCATGATTTTATCGTCGTATAATATAAGTTAGATGAGAAAGTTGAAAGCTTTTTTAATATCTCTTTCTTTCCAGACATGTTAGAAGTAATATATAGATATTCTACATTATTCTCATTCATTGTTTCTATATGAAAATTATTATTATGAATGTCTTTAAAACCAAATAAATTTCTTTTTTATTTAGGTTAATACAAAGCATTATGAATATCCAATTTCGTACCTTTTGCTAATATGATCATTGCTCTTCTAGTACCTTCAATAAGATCTACTAGACTTGATATTGTATTCACATTGGATTTAATTAGATTTAAATTAAAAAAATACCTCTTGTTGCACTATCAGCCAAACATATTTCTCCATCAAACATTTAATTGAAATCCATAACCTTAAAAAAAAGTAAAAAAGGAAATACATATTAGATAGTATGAAAAATAAAAATTACTTGACAAACATAAAACACAAGTAGAATTTTTAAATGTGATGAACATTTCCATCACCAATCAAGTGATCAAATTTTCCATCTTTTTCTTTAAAGAAGTCTGAAACATCAAGATATGTAATATCCACTGGATTTGGGTCATCAACATAGTTTGTTTCAACATTCTTTCTTTTCAATTTTAAGGATGCCTGAAACATATCCACACAATGTTTGGGAGAACCACATTGCCTTAAAAAATGATAAGAAATTCCACATTTATCACAAGTGTTTTCTTGAATATTATGTTGGGCAGATGTTCCCCCCTCATTTTCCCCTTTTTTGCGGTTTTTATACCCACCAAGAGGTCAATAATAATGATTTTTATTATGTCCTCAACCTTGATAATAGCCACGACCATAGCCAAGACTATGTCTATGGCCACAGTTATGCCCACGGCCACGGTCATTTTCATAATTGTCTTCACAATTATATGAGACAACATTTACTTCAAAAAATTGTTTTGTACCAGTAGGATGAGCTTGATGATTTTTCATTAATAATTCATTATTCTTCTTTGCCACAAGAAGGCATGCAATCAAGTTAGAATATTTTGTATACTGATGAGCTCTATATTGTTGTTATAGAACCATGATGGAAGCATGAAATGTTGTAAATATTTTTTCCAACATATCCTCATCAGTAATATTTTCTCCACACAGTTTTTACTGTGAAATATGTATGTACTATATTCATGTCCTGACTTAAAGTCTTGTAACCTGAGGGCATTCCATTCATTACGAGCATTGGGAAGAATGAATGACTTTAAATGACCATATCTTTCGTACAAACTATTTCATAGGACATATGGATCCTTTATAGTGAGATATTCCATTTTAAGTGCTTGGTGGAGATGATGTTGTAAAGAATCATGGCCTTGGCTCGATCCTGAGTATATGAGTCATTATTATTTTTTATCTTGTTATTAAGGCCCATAGCATCAATATGAATTTCGGCATCTAAAATCCAGGATAAATAATTCTCCCCAAATATATCCAAGGTGTTAAACTCCAATTTTGTCAAGTGAGACATTATTACAAACAAATAAACAAAGATTAGTATAATATATATTGTTGTGAGTCAACAATTGAAAGTATATTGATCAAATTGTAACAGAATGTAAATTCATATAAATCAACAGTAAGTAAATGTTACTAAACAAGTTGTAGTAAATCGTTGGAGCAGTAACAAAATAAACAAAAGAAAATAAAATGAAAGACAGAAAGCACAGGAAAAACCCGAGGCTTGTTAAACAACAATATTCTTAAAATAGATTTACCACCTACTACTATGCTTTGAGGTTTATTGGTATCTATTTCCTAGGAAACAACGGGAACGAATTATTCATCAAGCACACACAAATAATTCTGGTGAATAGCAATAGTGCAGAATCTTGATCAAAACAAAATGTTAGAGGAGGGAAATTATTCTTTTCTTTTCAATTGCTCTGTGTGCTGTTGTTAATAAAACAGAAAAGGAAGATTGCCTTTTATATACACGAGGGTATGTAACTGTTGAATAATAAAATTGAATATTTGAATTCACTATTTGATTTAATTTGCTTCTGTAGAAACCCATTGAATTCAAAATATTCAATTATGTAACAGCTCAAAATTTATTTATAATGTAACAACCCATTGAATTGAAAATATTCAATTTTGTAACAGCTTAAAATTTATTCAGAAATCAAAATTGTTTTTATTTTTTATTGTGAAAACTGTTAAAAAATTTAAAAGGAAAGGAAAAAAAAACCGTGGCCATGCAGGCCTAGGTGATTTTGGGTTGACATTCATATAAACAGGATGTGCGGGTGCACATGATTTTAACCAAATCGGGCTTGGATTCCCCCTCCCCCCCCCCCCCCCCGTGCGCACGCGCACGTGATGAGAACCTTTATCCTTAAAATTCTTGCTTATGTAGGATGAGTGTTTATAGATAAACAGAAATCCCTTAGTTTATTTTTTCACTTGTGGGATAAGTTCCATTTCCTTTCAAATTTCCACCTTCAAGTGTACACTTTGAGAGTCAATTTCTAATTCACCCAAATATCATTTTGAATATACAAATATATCATTTCGAAGTGTTCACAGAGTAAAATCCGAACCTCTCAAGATTTTTAAATTTCGCTAAGTGAATCCCACTCAAAATTTGCCCTCAAAATAGCATACTAATATGTTATTTTTTTCAACAATCCCCCATATGAATGAAAATTGGCAGTGAAATAGAAAACCACTAAATTTTAACATCAAAACCACTTCTGACCTTAATGATCGAGTTCACTGGATTGGAACCTTGAATAAGATAGGTAGGTCTCATCCTTTGAACCTTCCTTTATGATAGTATATTTTCTTTACTAGTTGATCAGCAGATGCAATGTCTTTGAACTGCTTTGCCGTTTGTGTAAACGATGATATACTACACACATGTGTCTCTCATAACATTGTTAAGTTCTCATGGTTATGTTCATTTTAGCCTTGAACATTAACCTAGTTCTGTAAGAGTTTCTAAGAACTAAACCCTGGTTAGTTCCCTTTGAAGTGGCCCCACTTCTATCTCATATAAGTGATATCTTAATTAAGAGTAACCCACATTACTCCACTCGAATTTTCGATGTATAAGAATCAATAAGAGTCTAGCTCAACTTTTCCCTTACGGGCATCACTATTTCATTATAGGAATGGTCAATAAAGTAACCCTCACAAGATGATGACCCCTACAGTGATCTACTTTAGTCTTTAACAATTAGGTTGTCCCTTTGAACCTAGATCTTGGGATCTCCAGTAAACTAAGTTGGGTTTTCCTTCGTTATTGACTTATCATTCTATGGGTTTTAGTCTCATTCCCCTCGATGATTTTTCTACTAGCTCTCTATTCAATCATTTGGTTAACGGATCCACTATGTTATCATTTGACCTTACATAGTCAATAAAAATAAGTCCAATAGAAATAAGTTGTCTAATGGTATTTTGTCTACGACATATATGTCTAAACTTACCATTATACATGTTGCTCTATACCATACTAATAGTTGATTGACTATCACAATAAATACAAATTGTAGGCATAGGCTTTGGCCACTTTGAACACTCTCTAAAAAAATTTGTAACCACTACTTCTTCATCACATTTATCTAATGCAATGAATTCATATTCCATTATAGATCTGGCGATTACTGTTTGTTTAAAAGACCTCTATAATACAGTTGCACCTGCTAGTGTAAATACATAGCCACTAGTGGATTTTGAGTCTTTTACATCTGATATCTATTTAGCATCACTATATCCTTTTAATATTGCTAGATACCCAATATAGTGCAGTCCATAATTATGAGTGTATCAAAGATACCTGACTACATTTACGGTAACTTTCCAATTATTAGCTTATGAATTACTCGTATATCTGCTAAGTTTACTTATTTTATAGGCTAAATCTGATCTAGTGCAGTTTGTCAAGTACATTAGGCTGCCTATCATTCTAGCGTATTCTACTTGAGAAATGTACTCTCCTTTATTTTTAGATAGATGTGAACTAGTATCTAATGGAGTTTTTGACACAGTAGTATCATCTTTATTAAATTTCCCAAGAATTTTATCTACATAAAAGAGTTTTGGCTTATAATAAGTCCATTAGAAACCCTTGAGATTTTAATCCCCAGAATGACATCTGCAAGACCTATGTCTTTTATGTCAAACTTAAACTTCAACATATTCTAGGTAGATTTACTCATGTCATCATCACTCCCAACAATGAGCATGTCATCAACATATAAACATAAAATGATATAGCCATTTTTTTCTTTAACATAAACACATTTGTCACATTTGTTGATCTTAAAGCCACTTATGATCATTGTATGATCAAATTTTTCATGCCATTGTTTTGGTATTTGTTTCAAGCCATATAACGAATTTACCACTTTACAAACATTCTTTTCTTGTCCTGGAGCTATAAAACCTTCAGGCTGCTCTATGTAGATTTCTTCATCTAAATCTCCATTTAAAAAAGTTACTTTTACATCCATTTGATGTATTTTAAGATTGCGCAAAGTTGTAATTGTTATTACCATCCGGATGAAATTAATTCTCGTAATAAGAGAATAAGTATCAAAGTAATTTAGGCCTTCTCGTTGCCTATAACCTTTAATTACAAGCCTATCCTTATACTTATCGATTGATCCATCTGCTTTCATTTTCCTTTTGAAAATCCATTGATACCCAAAAGGTTTACATCCTGGAAGAATGTCTACTAGCTCTTAGGTATGATTTTGTAAAATGGATTCAATCTCACTGTTAATGGCTTCTTTCCACAAAGTGCCTTCAGATGAAGGTACAACTTCCTTGTAGTTTTCAGATTCACTTTCTAGCAAAAATGTCGGAAAGTCTGGACCAAAAGACTTTTCTATTCTATCTCTTTTACTACGTCTGACCCCAATTTCTTATTGTTCTTCTTGAACTTCTTCTTCTTAAGCTTCATTATTTCTTTCATTTTGACTTTCTTCAATGGTGGCTTCATGAAATTATCATACTTCTCTCGATTCCACTCTAGAATTACAAGGAAACACAGATTCGAAAAATGATCCATTTCTTGATTCTATTATCATATTTTTGTGGACATCTAGAACTTTAGAATCATACACAAGAATCGATACGCACTACTATTATGTGCATAATCGATGAAAATGCAATCAATGGTTTTTTGTCCTATTTTTACCTTCTTATGTGAAGGAACCACTACTTTAGTAAGACACCCCTACATTCGTAAGAATTTATAAGAGGAAAAATATCTACCATCCACCCATTTTTTATACCTTTTTCAAAAATACACAATTCCTTCATTTTTTGGCTGGAATCTACCTAAAGTTACATTTTGTTTCACTTTTCCACTTCCGTTTGGAATCCGTTAAGAAAACTAACGGAAACTTAAAAAAATGACCATTTTACCCCTCAAAACAAAAATTACAATTTCACCTTAAAAATTGCCAAAAATAATCAGATTAAATTTAATTATTTTCCCCATCGGTCAATAAAGAAATTAATTCCACAACCATTAAATGCAGGTTTTTTTTAAATATGTCTGTAATTAGAATGCTAAATTATAACAATAGTATTAAAAATAGCCTAATCTCGCAAACCATCATTGAATTTAAGATAAGTAGAGTTTTATTATTCATTGAGTTTTAATCTCTAGTAGTTAAGATTTTTTTGTACTTCATTAATGTACCAATAATGATATTCATCATTAAATCTGGTTATTTTTGGCATTTTTAGGGTGAAATTGTAATTTTCGTTTTGGGGGTAAAATGATCATTTTTTTAAGTTTCCGTTAGTTTTCTTAACGGATTCCAAACAGAAATGGAAACGTGAAACAAACTGTAACTTTAGGTGAATTCCAGCCAAACAAATGAAAGAATTGTGTATTTTTGAAAAAGGTGTAAAAAACGGGTGGACGGTGGATATTTTTCCTTTATAAGAAAGTGCTTTACCTTTCCACAACTCATACGAGGTTTTATCTTTTTGCTTTTGAGGTATCTTCTTTAACAAATAATTAGCCGACATGACAGCTTCTCCCCACATATATAAGATAACCCATAACTTATTAGTATTGCATTAATCATTTCTTTTAAGGTTCAATTCTTTCGTTCTGCAATCCCATTAGATTGAGGTAAATAAGGAGCTGTGACTTGATGTATGATTCTACTTTATTCACATAGTATCCCAAATGGAACAACATACTCACCACCATAGTCACTTCTTAATTCTTTGATTCTCAACTTCATTTTTATAAAGAATTTTTTTTAAGGCTTCATATTTACTTTTCAACAAGTATACATAGCAATATTTTGTGCAGTCATCAATAAAGGTAATAAAATATTTATTACAACCTCTTGTTTGAATGAATTTAAAATAACATATATCACTATGTATTAAATCAAGTGGTTCAGTGTTTCTTTGAACTATTAGAAAATATGACCTTATTAGTTTTGCCGTAGCACAAGTTTCACACTTATGTTTTAAATTAATTTGAAAATTGGTAATATGCTTCATGTTAATTAATTTATGCAAAGAATTAAAATTAACATGTCCTAATCTACCATACCAAAGATTAAAAGACTCAAGCAAATAAGCAGATGAACTAGCTTTATTATGAATTTTTGGTTTCATAGTCATTACATTAAGCTTAAATAACCCATCATTAACATAACATTTCCCACATACATTCCATTCTTAAATAAAACTATCCTATCTGACTCAAACACCATCCATAAGCCATGTTTGTTCAACAGCGATCCAGACACCAAGTTTTTTCGAATCTCTGGCACATAGAGCACATTGTTCAAAGTTGGTTCTTTTCTAAAAGTCATATTTAGAATCACCTTCTCTTGACCCTCGATCTCAGACGTAGCAGAATTCACTATAAACAGTTTTCTCCATTGCTAACAGCCTCAAATGAAATGAACAACCCTCTGTCTGAGCATACATGTCTAGTTGCTCCCATATCAATCCACCATTCTTTCGGATTAGAGCTGATCAGATTCACTTCAGAAACCACTATTGAAAAGTCAATGTCTGAAATATTTTGAGTGATGTTTTCCACCACATTTTCCTCTCGCTTCTTCTTAGGCAATTTGCAATCTGAAGCCTTGTGACCTATCTTGTCACAGTTGAAACACTTTCCTTAAAATTTTATTTACTTCTTGGAGACTCCACCTTTCAGACTCAGCTTTTTATTTTTCTTGTTTTTATGTTCATGTTCAACAACATTTGCCTTAGCCACAAAATCAACCCCCTTCTGAAAGGATTTATGATAGTATATTCTGAAGCTCTTGTACTTGACTCATCACAATTTTGGAGTCCACCATTTTATAGTTTAGGAAGCAGCCAACAATAAACTTTTTAGTACCAACATCCTCAGTCTTATATTTTCGGTTTAAGGACTCTCACAACTCTTTGGCTATTCTAATCCCATTGTATACATTATACAAGGTATCACTCAACCCATTCATCACATAATTCTTACACAAGAAATATGAATGATGCCATGCATCAATCGCATAGACAACTTGAACATCAGTTTCACCCTCTTTGAGTTTAGGAGCATCCTCCGTCAAGAACCTCGCAAGGTTTAGAGTGGTCAATTAATCTTTTGTTACCAACATTTAAAATTCTGTCATGTGAATTTTTTTGGCTTTTGTACATAATTCAAATGAATGGCCACAAAGACTGGTTTTTTCACAACAGAGGGCCGAACAACAAAAGTTAAAAAGAAGGCAATCTTAATCATAGTTGGTATTACATCAGTGCTTTCAATTACCATCTCAACTTTAAAATCTTTAAGATTTTTGGAAATTGTAGTGAGTTAACAATTGAAAGCATATTGATCAAATTGTAACATAACGTAAATTCATATAAATAAACATTAAGTAAAAGTTAGTAAACAAGTTGTAGTAAATTGTTGGAGCAGTAACAAAATTAACAATAGAAAAGAAAATGAAAGACAGAAAGCAGAGGAAAAACGTGAGGCGTGTTAAACATTAGTCTCCTTAAAACAAATTTACTACCTACTACTGTGCTTTTAGGTTCGTTGATATCTGTTTCCCAAGATACAACGGGAACGAATTATTTGTCAAGTACACACAAATAATTTCGGCAAACAACAAAAATACAGAATCTCGATCAAAACAAAACGTCGACGGAGGAAATTTTTTTTTCTTTTCAAGTGCTCTATGTGTTGTTGCTAATAAAACTGAAGAGGAAGACTGCCTTTTATATACATGAGTGTATGTAACTGTTGAATAATAAAATTGAATATTTGACTTGAATATTTGATTTAATTTGCTTCTGTAATAGCCCATTGAATTCAAAATATTCAATTTTGTAACAGCTCAAAACTAATTCACAAATCAAAACTGTTTTTGATTTTTAATTGTGAAAATTATTACAAAATTTAAAAGGAAAGGAAATAAAAAAAACGTGGCCATGCGGGCTTGGGTGATTTTGGGCTGACACTCTTGTAAACAGGATGTGCGAGCACACATGATTTCAACCAAATTGAGCTTCGATTTTCATCCCCCTGCACACGCTCACGTGGAGAGAACCTTAATCCTTAAAACTCTTGCTCATGTATGAATGAATATCTATATATAAACAAAAATCCCTTAGCTTATTTTTCTCTTGTAGGATAAGTTCCATTTCCTTTCAAATTTCTAACTTCAAGGGTCCACTTTGAGAGTCAATTTCTTATTCATCCAAGCATCATTTTAAGTATATAAATATACAATTTGGAAGTGTTCATGGAGTAGAATCTGAATCTCTCAATATTTTCCACTTTCGCTAAGTGGATCTCACTCAAAATAACATACTAATATGCTATTTTTTCAACAGAATAATTTTAAATAAATATGTAGAACATAAAAGAGTAAATGGATAGAATACTTCTTGTACCAGAGTGAAATTTGTGCTGATAACGTATTAGAAATTAGTAACTTCGTTAATATTGTTAGAGATTATGAATCTCATTAATATGAATATAGGTAGATGATTGTTGGCTTAGAAGTGATGCAATAAAAGAAGTAGTTGACCGAATTAGCATGTGAATACAAAGAAAAACATTAGAGAGAGAAAATATAATAAAGAAGGAGTAATCGTCGAAATATACATGACTTTCATCTTTTATTCATTTATATAGTGTAAATATAATGGAAGATGTGTCATTTACCATTACATGAAGTGGTGGAAGACATCATTATTACACACACTTAAAATGGTGGAAATCTACATATATTCCACAACAAGATACATGTTATGCAAAGACCGTCATAAAATATGTGATACATTTGTCGGGTTCATTATTTTCAATTATTAATTTTAATATATTGCATGTATTATTAATTATATAATATATAAGGTTACATGTAGACTGTCATAAAAGTGGTAAGACACGTGAAATCACATGATATATTTTATTTGTTTCAAGTCACATTTACTTTGTTCAAATTGCCCCATTGTCTAAATTCAATCTCAATCTTTTTTCAAATACATAAATTTAATCTATGGTGATCAATGTCTCTCTTATTGAATTATTATGGTTCAAAATTTAGAGCAGGGTCTAGTTTATTTCACATGAGATGCTGTTTTTTTAAGTTTTAAAGAGCAGAATTTTCGAAATATTTCACATTCCTTTTTCCTTCTCGTGAACGAGAACTTGGAAATCGGCGGAAACGACATCGTGGAAGGCCTAACATTGTTAGGGGTGGCAATTGTACCCACAAACCTGCAAACTTGATTGACACTAAAAAGCGTACATTTAATAAGGATAAAATTATTAGTTTTTAACTTATTGTGTCGATTAATGCGTTCATTATTTCTAAATTATTTTAATACTCCCCAAATATATTTTATGTTAAATTAATTCGTAATTTGTTAATTTTTATCTTGTAAATATTTTTCAGGAATAAAGATGGAATTGGAATTGAAAGCGGGAACAAAGAAGAATAACTGGAGCACGATTGAAAGATGTAATAATAAATAAAATAAAATAAAAAAATAAAAAAGGAACAAAAGAACAAAAACATGTTGGTGATGGTCAGGAGGCCATCACGCCTCCTGACCATCACACAATTCAATATATATATATATATATAATATAAAAATAAAATAAATATTATTATAAATAAAATAAAAGAAAAGAAGACGATTCCCTTGCCTATAAAAGGCAAGGGGATGCAAGCCGAGGGGAAGAGCCAATTTTGAGAGTTGAAGCCGAGACTAAAGATTTTCTTTCTTTCCTTATTTCCGTTTGTATCAATTTTCTTTATAATATTTTTCAAAAGTTTATCAAATAAAAAGAGTGTTGTGTTTTCTTTCAATATGAGTAGCTAATTTTATTAAGCTGAGGTGAAGGGTGAAGCTCAATGTTTCAAACTACTAATTATTATTATTTTCTCAAATGAGTTTTTGTATTCTTTTCTAATTATTTTTGTATCATGTTAATTAATAAATCTCACTGGATTTTATGGTATTTTGACATAATGTCGACACATTAATATAGTGTGGCACATTAGGTACTTTATTCTATATTTATCCAAATACATAGAATTAAATGATATAATAATTAATTGGTAAAAGTGAGGCAAAATATAAATGACAGAGTATTAAAATTATAGTTTGAATACATAGAGTGGATCCTAAACCTTAGCTTATTTTTAAATTAATTTCAAATAATTTCTTTTCTCCATAATTAATTTTCTTAATTTTACTAGATTTAAAACTCTCTGTGGTTCGACCACGGTCTCACTGGGTTATATTATAACTAGACACTCTTATACTTTAGAGTAATACGCTTTTGAGTCGTGTCAAATTTTATTAGTTTGTTTTCTAAATTTGGTATTAGTTTTCTAAATTTTTATTTTATTTTAATATTTTTTTTGTCATTACCTTCTTTCCGTAATACTATTTTATTCTCTTTTGTAAAAATTCAGTTAGTACCCCTCTTCTTTTCAAACCTTAACATTATCCATAAAATTTGTGAGAAACTTCATCTTAGCCCAAAAACCCTTGCAAATCAGTCCCCAAATCAAATATATGTCTTTAAATTTCTATAATTTACTTTACACATTTATTTTAAATGGTCGGTTCTACCGCTTGACTGTTATTTAAATTTTGTTAAATTATGTATTTTTGTTTATATGGTCGGTTCTACCGCCTAACATTTTAATTTCACTTTGCTAATTTATTTATATGGTCGGTTCTATCGCCTATCCTTTTAATTTCAGTTTATTTATTTTCGTGCATTAATTTATTTAATTTTATGTTTTATTATATAGCTGGTTTTAAAATACTCCCTAAATTGTTTCTTTTAATTTCTTTGTTTATGGCTGGTTTCACCACCTAATTTATTTATTTTATTTATCTTCAGTTTGTTTATTTTTATTTCGTATTTGTTTTTGCTTATTTAATTTCCAGTCTATTTTTATTTCCGCAATTTCATTTAGTGTTTTTGCATCACTAGTCTAGCACACATCATTAGCATTGCGTGCGTTGTTGGTCTCGTACAAATAGTGGTAGATTAATTAGAAAATCACCTTCAACGCCCTTAAATATGGCTGAGATAGGAGCTGAAAATTTTTCGGAGCACGAAAATGACCAAGCCTTGCAAAATCTTCATGAACAACCTAGGACCCTTAGAGACTTCATGCATCCTACTAGAACAGGGTCACCATCATGCATAGTTTTCTCTCCTGATGCATCACGTTTTAATTTCAAACCTGATATCATTCAACTTCTTCCTACTTTTCATGGTTATGAGTATGAAAATCTATATTTGCATTTAAGGGAATTTGAGGAAGTTTGTAACACATGTACTGATCAAAATTGTAGCATGAATATAATCAGGCTTAAGTTTTTTCCTTTCTCACTTAAGGATAAGACTTGGCTACAAAATCTTAGGTAAGAATCCATCAAAACTTGGGATGAAATGCAAGCACAATTTTTGAAAAAATTCTTCCCACCCCACAGAACAAATTCTTTCAAAAGACAAATCACCACTTTCACTCAAAAACCAGGAGAAACACTCTACCAATGTTGGGATTGGTTTAAAGAACTACTTAACATTTGCCCACATCATAGTTTTGAAACATGGAGATTAGTGTCTTATTTTTACGAGGGATTAACATCTCAAGGTAGACAAGTCGTTGAAATGATGTGTAATGGTGAGTTTAGGGATAAAAGTCCTAAAGATGCATTAGACTATCTTGATTATATAGCATAAAATGCACAACATTGGGATACAATTGGTTCTTATGAGTCGTCAAGTAAACCCCAGTCATCTCCATCCGGTGGAGGCATGCATAACCTTAGGGAAGACCATGATTTTCAAGCTAAATTTGCATCATTAGCTAGAAAAGTTGAACCATTAGAGTCGAAAAAAATGATCATGTAAAGTCTGTTCAAAATATTTTATGTTATATTTGCAATTCTACTGATCATTCTACGCAGGACTGTCCAACTTTACCAGCTCTGAGAGAAAGTCTGCATGAACAAGTAAATGTTGTTGATAATTTCAAAAGGCCAAATCCAAATTCATACTCCCAAACTTACAACTCTGGTTGGAGAAACCACCCAAATTTTAGTTGGAGAAATGACAACCATACACAACCTTCACAACCAATTCCTCCACGTCAAAATTTTCAAAACTCCCAGAGTTACCCACCATATGTCCCACCACCAAGAAAAACTCTGGATAACACATTGCATTCGTTTATTGAAAAACAAGAGTCGATCAATAACTAAACGATGAAAACCTTAACCAATTTGACAGAAACTATCTCCAAACTTACATCTGTTCTGACCATACATGAAAAAGGAAAGTTTCCTGCTCAACCTAAACCAAACCCCAAGAGTCAACAACATCCTCAAATGGGAAATTCAGGAAACCAAAATATGAGTCAAGTTAAATCGGTTATAACCCTTCGTGGTGGTAAAGTAGTCGAAAAACACATTGTGGATCCTCGTGAAACTAGTAAAGATTCAATTTCAGAAAATAGGGAGGAGTTTGTCGAACCTTTAGCCCATGAAGAAATAACCAACTCTTTGTACCCCCATTTCCTCAAGCACTAATCAAGCCAAAGAAATCAAACCACAGTCCAGAAATTTATGAAGTTTTTAAACAAGTTAAGTTCAACATTCCTCTGCTGGATGTCATTAAACAGGTGCCTTCTTATGCTAAATTTCTGAAAGATATGTGCACGGTGAAAAGGAAATATAAGGTGTAAAAGAGGTAAGTTCTATTCTCTCAACCAATAGTACTTTGAAATACAAGGATCTCGGTTGTCCAACTATTTCTTGCACTATTGGGGATTATAAAATTGGACATGCTTTACTTGATCTTGGTGCCAGTGTTAATTTGCTTCCTTACTCAGTGTACTAACAACTCAATCTCGATGAGTTTAAACTAACTTCTACCACTCTTTTACTTGTTGATAGATCGATTAAGATTCCAAAAGGAATAATTGAAGATGTATTAGTCCAGGTCGATAAATTCATATGTCCTGTGGATTTTATTGTTCTGGAAACAGAACCAATTGCTAATGAATGCAAACAAACTCCTATTATTTTGGGTCGACCATTTTAGCTACTGCTAATACTTTGAGAAATTGGCAGGAATGGATTAATGAATTTTTCTTTCGGCAACATGACACTGGAACTCAATGTGTTCAACATGTGTAAACAACCTCACCACCAAGAAGATGAAGATAATGAGAATGATGAAATTGATCTCATCAAGCCAATCATTGAGGAACACATTCAGGATGAGAATTTTACAAACTCTGCTGAAATTTATTTTGCTGGTTCTTTTGAATCAAGTAAAGAATTAGATTGTGATACTGCTAACACATGCCCTACACTTGATTCTATGCAGGTACCTATAGGTGACGATAACGAATCGAACTTTAAAGATACAGTGCAACCTGAGGAACCAAACGAAGAGGAAGCACCAGAGCTCGAATTAAAGCCCTTACCAGAAGAATTGAAGTACGCCTATCTTGGAGAGCAGTAGACATATACGGTGGTGATTTCTTCTCAACTCACGCATGATCAAGAAGGTAAGTTGTTATCTGTACTAAAAAGGCATAAAACTGCATTTGGTCGGACCTTAAAAGACATAAAAGGCATTAATCTTTTAATTTGCACACACCGAATACACTTAGAGGAAAATGCCAAAACAACTCGTCAACCACAAAGAAGACTAAACCCTCATATGAAAGAAGTGGTAAAGAATGAGGTCCTTAAACTACTAGATGTAGGAATTATCTACCCTATCTCTGATAGTAAATGGGTAAATCCAACACAAGTAGTACCAAAATAATCTGGAATAACTGTTGTAAAAAACGAAAAAGGTGAACCGATCCCAACACGAATTCCATCTAGTTGGCGCATGTGCATTGATTACAGAAAATTAAATGATGCCACTAGAAAATATCATTTTCCCCTTCCATTTCTAGACCAAATTCTCGAAAGAGTGGCTAGACATCCCTACTACTGCTTTCTTGATGGCTATTCTGGCTATTATCAAATCCCTATAGCCTTAGAAGACTAGGAAAAGACCACATTCACATGCCCATTTGGAACATTTGCATTTAGGAGAATGCCCTTTGGACTTCGTAATGCTCCTGCAACATTTCAAAGGTGCATGCTAAGTATTTTTAGTGACATGGTTGAAAATTGTCTAGAGGTTTTTATGGATGATTTAACTATATTTGGTAATTCTTTTGATACATGTCTTGATAATCTAGAAAAAGTTTTGGAAAGGTGCAAAGAAAAAGAAATAGTTTTAAATTGGGAAAAATGCCATTTCATGACCACTTCTGGAATTGTCTTAGGCCATATTGTGTCTTCAAAAGGAATCGAAGTTGATAAAGCCAAAGTTGAAGTCATTTTGAAATTACCCTCACCAAAGAAAATTAGAGAAGTCTGTTCTTTTTTAGGACATGTAGGATTTTATAGGAGGTTTATAAAAGACTTTAGTGCCTTATCTAGACCAATTTGTAACCTCCTAATTAAAGACACACAATTTGAATGGACTAATGATAGTCAACAAGTTTTTAAAAAAATAACTACTCTTTTGACATCAGCCCCAATAATGCAAACCCCTGATTGGTCTTTGCCTTTTAAGCTAATGTGTAACGCTAGTGATTATGCCGTTGGCGCTGTTCTGGGTCAAAGAAAGGAAGGTAAGCCCTCTGTCATCTATTATGCAAGTAGAACTTTAAATAATGCTCAAATGAATTATACTACAACTGAGAAAGGACTACTTGCTGTAATATTTGCATTGGATAAATTTCGTTCGTATTTAATTGGTTCATTTACTGTTGTTTACTCGGATCATGTTGTTGTGAGCTATTTAATGTCAAAACAGGATGCCAAACCAATGTTGATACGATGGATCGTGCTACTTCAAGAATTTAATTTGACAATCAAGGATAAAAAGGGCCCTGAAAATGTTGTTGCAGATCATCTTTCAAGACTTACAAATGAGTCTTCAATTGAAACAACACCCATCAATGATTCTTTCCCTGATGAGTTTCTATTTTCTATAAAAAAAAAATGCCTCGGTATGCTAATATTGTTAATTATCTTGCAACAGGTGAAATGCCATGTGACTGGAGTTCCCAAGACAAGAAGAAATTCTTAACAGAAGTAAAAAGCTTTTACTGGGATGAACCATACCTGTTCAAGTACTGCTCCGATCAAATTTTTCGAAGATGCATACGAGACAACGAGGTAAGTAGGATCATTCAATTTTGTCATTCTGAAGCATGCGGTGGCCATTTTTCTTCAAAAAAGACAGCTGCAAAAATATTGCAGTGTGGATTTGATTGGCCTGCATTATTTAAATATTCACATGCATTCTGTAAAATGTGTAAGAATTGTCAAATGGTAGGGTCTATTTCAAAGCGAAACATGATGCCTTTAAACCCCATCCTTATCATTGAAATATTTTATTATTGGGGAATTAATTTTATGGGCCCTTTTTCATCATCAATTGGATTTGTATACATTTTGGTTGCTGTTGATTATGTTTCAAAATAGATTGAGGTTATTCCTTGTTAGCACAATGATCACAAGATTGTGATCTGCTTTTTAAAAGAAAATATTTTGAGCAGATTTAGAATACCTCGAGCCATTATCAGTGATGGAGGTAAGCATTTTTGTAATAAGCCATTTGAGTCCTTATTGAAGAAGTTTTGTTTTTAACATGGTTATTAGGATTAAAAGAAAACTTATTCGATTGGATTTATTTATATTCAATAGTATAAAAACAATTTTTCTTTTTACTAATCCGACATTGTAATGAAATTACCCATTGTTTCATATACAAATGTTTCTCAACCATAGCGATTAATTACTTAAGTAAATATTATGATTTATTATTACAAACCACCGTATCATTATCTATCTATGATTTAACAATAGGTTAATATCAATATCGTGGATTTAGTGATCTTCATTCTTCATACTATTGGACACCATAATTAAGTTCGTTTAGGTGGTGGTGGATCTCAAATAATGTCACACTGGCAGATGTGTTGGTTGCCAGTTGATGGTTTGCATAGACAATTATCTGGGCTCTTTGTTGCTCCATATTTATCGAAGAAGGCTTTCAGGCACACGAATTCTGCTTCCTTAGGATCCTTGGGACAAACGTCAGGAATTGTCATGTGTTTAGTACAGAATTTTAGTTGTCATTTTCTTGCAAAGAAACATAAAAATTATTAAAATGTGAGTATTCGCATATTAAAACAAATTTAAAAATAACTTTTTGGGATATTATATTCACCTTGAGAAAGATTCATAAGACATAGAAAAAAAGTGAAGAAAAGAATGAGAACAATGAACTTCTTCATGATTTTGATTACTATTTTTCTCTTCTCTCTTGCTAAAATAATGTTTAATATACATATTCCTTCAATTATGTCTTATATATAATGGAAAAACAAACTAAATTAAGGAAAAAAATTATAACCTCCCTAATTAAAAGAAATTTTTTTGGAAATGAAGAAAACCAACTTTCATACAAGTGTCACTACAAATAGTTGATAACAAAAGGTAGTCAGAAGTTAGAACCATCATTGCTCTCTAAAAGTATTTTTTTTTTTTGAAAAAATGGAGAACAATCTTAAAATCATTTGCTCCACAAAACCTTTTCCCTTAATTTCAATTCTTAAACTTATAAAATTGTTTTATTTGTCAGAAACTCCGATTTGTTTTATTAGACTATTTTTCGTAATTATATGCCTTCAAATGTCCAACTATTCCCATTCAAAAAGAAATAATAATAAAAAATTCGATAACTCTATTCTTATTACCTTACAGCTGGCTAATCATTTTAACATTTCGTAAAATATGTTAATTTTTTTTTCATTTAAAGGGTAAGGGTTGGGCAATCATAAACTATATTAATAAATCATTATTGACTGAATATTTCTATTGGAACAAAGAAAAATGTTGATTGGGCCTATATTTTTGGATTAATTACTATTTACTTCTCTCTCTTTCTAATAAACGCCTTGACAACTTTACCGCGACTACTTCATTCACACAATTAAAATTTGATTTAATTATTAAATTGATCGTGCTAATGTAAATCCAGTTAATAGTCATCTCAGGTTAACTAGGATTTTGATTGTTTGATGCAATTATTAAATAGACTGTGTTTGAGTAGGCTTAAATTTTGATACAACATAAACACAATCCATTAACCCATTTTTCCATGTCTTTTTAAATTATGAATAGGTTATGTATTCCATGAACAATCATGCACTTTGCTCGTGTATAAAAGGAAAATACATTAGCTTGATAAAATGTATAGTTAGGAAATTACCATGAAGTTTCTTAAACATTGGGTCAAGGTTTTGTTGAACTTAAAATTTGTTTAAAACTATCTTCGATGGTTGAAACAAATTTATGGCTAATTTGTTCAATTTTCAAGTCATACGAATTAATTTCAAATTTGAGAATTTTATAGCCTCTTTTACCGTTTTCTAAGTTCATCTTTGATTTATTTAAGTCAAGTATTGATAAGTTACCAATGAAAACTACAAAAACAACATCCTCACTTGAAGCAAATTGTAATACCCTAAATCCAACACGTGTGGAGCATGTGGTAAAGGAGGTTACTTATAAATCATAATCCTTCACAAAAGCCACAATTAGAAATGAGCCAAAGTTTATTCAAATAAATCCACTAGCCTAATACTAAGGATTTTCCTTTTTCCAAAGCCATAAATATATCAAAGTCTCAAAACTCTCCAATTGCAAGTGTTGTGTTAGAAAATGTATATTTATAAAGGAGAAAATCGTCATTTTATATTTCAAGTCTTACTAACATCTTTAATTTTATGTATTTAAGCTTCTTGTGATTTAATTATATGTGTTTTATTTTAATTAAGTATTTTATTTATTTTAGGGGCATTATGGTCATTTCACAATGGACGAGAGATCAGACAACAAAACAGACGTCACTTTGAACTCAGGACAATCGAAAACCTTAGGAGAAGTATAAAAAGAAAAATGGTGTTCACATGTACGGTACTATTCACATGTACGACACTGTCTACGTTACTGTTCATGACACTATTCACATAGACGGATCGACGATGTGGCATTGACTGATGAGGTGACACGATTCTATTGGACGAAAATTCTTATGTACTGTTGATCGGTGACGTGGCAGCATATCCGAGGACCAAAAATTGTGCGTATGGTACATGCATATACACAGGATAACTTACAACCAAACCGCGTTACTGTTCAAACCGCGTCACTGTTCAAACCGTGAGATCAAACTGCGTACTGTTGACTGATGACGTGGTGCAATCCTGAGCGTCCGAAATATTCTTAATCCGATGGCCATGATTTACTCAATGTATCTATAAAAAAGGGGTCCTCCCCCCCTAATTTGGTATCCCTGAATTCATTTTTGAGTTCAATTTTTGGTAATTCCTTCTCCATCTTGTATTTTCTATGTATTTTAATAAATTTCTATTTTGCCCCTAGTTAAATTATGAGTAGCTAATTAACTTTTAAGCTTGGGTTGAAGGTGAAGTTTCAACATGTGCCATGGACTTTATTTGGTAAATTTTATTTTCTCTTCCTTTCTAATTTTTGTGGATGTTTTGACTTTTCATCGACAAATAGTAATAATCTTGTCTAAATACCGCCCTGGTTTCACCTGCTCCTTAGTACAAGGTTATTATTATTTGGCACGATAAGCCCTTAGCACCATATTGATTAGAGTGTGGTTCATGAGGTGTGGATTCCGCCCTCATGATTTAATTGGCACTAATACGGAATATTTAGCCCATGGTGCATGTTGATGCAGATCCAGATACCCAAGCGCTTCCTTTCAATAGATTTCTCTTCAATTTATTCTCGCCATTTTAATTCAAATTTTAGGATAATCCAAATCATTTTCACCACAAATCCAACCACCCACATAGAAAATTAATTCTACGCATAATTAAAATCCACCTCCTCGTGGGATCGACACTCGTCACTATTGATCTATTCTACAATAGATTCGTGTGCTTGCGAGTTCAATAAAATTTACACAATAGGAAGTTCAGAAGATAAACAAACTTAAAGGAAACAAAAGTTCATTCTCCTCTTATTCTACTAACAAAAATAAATAAATTTATAGGTCCAAAGATAAGTGCACCTCTCAATAAGTTACTCAATCTCCAAAACGTAATAACGAGGAGTGCGCTATCAACTTGGTAAGTAAAACCATTGGCACTCACTACAATTATCAAGTTCAACAAATATTGCAAGCCCTTTTCTTATCAAAGCAGATATTAAAAATCATAAATTTTACAAAATACATTTTATAACAGAAAGATATAAATTCATAATTTATTTAGAATTTCAAAAGCGTAATTAATCACGAAAACAAATTGTATATGATATATACACAATAAAAAGAAAGTTAGCTCATGTCACATAGTGTCACCTATACTTCCAATGACCCTGCTAAGAACATAATCAGAACCAGAATATTGTGTGCACAATCAAAATAGAAATCTAATGGTGATGCTAAACATATATATATATATATATATCATAAAATACGATCAAGATTATAATAGCTACAGACAATGAGCCAAAATATTTAAATTAATCTTTCATATATATAAAAACATGAACATCACACTTTGTACTATGTGTGGAACTTCATAACTTTAATGTATGTTATTAAAGAAGCCATCCCACTTTAATGGCCTTAGTCTAGTTGACATATAGAATTAAATCCACAAAGCTTGTGAATCTTATATCTTCCATAGTTTTTTTTTTTTAGTTTACTTGAACTAGAAAGAACTAGATTGTTTTGTATATGTTTGAGTTTTGTTTATGCTAGTTTTCTAGTAGGTAGCTCATTAATTCTTAAACGGAAATGTTGAAAGGTATATTAGTAAATATTGTTGAGAATTTAGAATCTTTTGTTGTGTGGTTTTTAATGATGTTTTATCAAAGTGGGGCTTTTGTGATGTTGTCTGGTCTTTTATGCTACACATTTGGTCCACCAGTTAAAAAGTGCTTCACTTTAGATAAGGTAGTGCCATTAATGATTTTGTTCAAGACGAACGAATTGGATTACTTTAGAAATTCTTAATCAGGTATTTGAATAAATGTTTAGATATCTGTCTTTTGCTTGAACTCTATGAATTTTTGTTTGATGTTTAATTATAATTTCTTGATGTTTTTATGTGTTTCATTGAGTTATAATCTTTCTAATGCCTTGCTTTCTTCTATTTTAGAACTAGTTTTGAGATGGATACCCCTATTGCATCTGACAAAATTTGAGTGTTGTTACAAATACTTTATTTGTGAATATGGTTTTGTAATTTTTATGTGTTGGCTTGCGGTAAAATTACTAATGTTAAAATATAGCGGAGATAGAGTTCTTAAGAAAATGTGTTGATTACATTTATTGGCAATATAGTAACATGTACATTTATTGGCAATATAGAAACATGTGATGAACTCTTTTCTCCTTTTATTAAATTAGGCAATTAAATTGTCAATTTTGCTTTGTTTTAGCTTCTGTGTTCTTTTTTTCTTTGGGGCTACGATAGATATTTTCATTGGATAGTTTAACTCATAAAACAATAGCTATGTGCAATTATTAGACTGTAAACTATTATTAAGGTATGCATGTTCGTTCATAGTTAAACTGATTATTGTTGTAATTCTTTTTTTGAACTTGAATAAGATGCGGAGTTACGGGACTAGTATTTTGAGGCCAACAATTGAGGTATGGCAAAAGAATGGAGCGGCTGTTTATGATATTTTGTGAAATTTTGGGTTGTTGCTGCTTGAATACCTCAATGATATGGATTGTATGGTTAAATGGATATCCAGGTTTTATTAATTGGATTCTTTAATTTTTTGTATTTATTTTAGATTTATAAATTTATTCTAAAAACAAATTTACAGAATTTGAGAATTCTAATAATAATAATAATTCAACACAAATAATAATAACAATACAATTCAAAAAATAATGCTTTTAAGTAATATTAATATTCAGATAATACCAATTTACAACCAAAAAGTTTAAAAATGCCAAAAATTTAAATAATTTTAATTTGTCATTAAAATATTGTGTGACAGATATGTGACTATGAAAAATCATCATGAATTCATGACGGAAAATATTTTGTCATGAATTAATGACAGTGACATATACGACAGATAAGTTGTCTGTCATACATCCCCTTTTATGACAGTTATTTATTGTCATCTATTGCCTATTTTCTTATAGTGTGGATCTATCAACTCAATTCCAAGATCAACAAACCACCAATAATGGTTTAATTTAGATAAAAAGCCACCTATCAACACTTGGTGAGTTTATAATAAGTTGGTGGCAATCACTAAGATGGAGTCTCATATTGTGTAAGGTTTCAACAAGTTGTAATCTCTTGAGCCTAGGAAATTACTCGATATTTGAGCGTGGCTCCATGGATGTAGTGAATAACGTAAAAATCCTCTTGTGTGCTTTACTTTTACGCATTTTTTTTTTTACTCATTATTTGTTTAATTAAACTTGGTACGCCTACTAAAATTGGATATCACAATGCTTCTCTAATTTCATCACTATAAAAGTTTTTGTCTGACTAGGAATACATCTTTGTATTGGCTTTTGAATTAAGGATGTTCTAATTTCTATGGCCAAGTTTTGCATCTGCTTTTGATTTAGATGTTCCAACTATAAAAGCCTAGTGTATTAAAAAAGAAAAAACTATGAAAGCGTAAGAATCTAATTATCTCGTTTAGAGTATTGCTATTTGATTATCTCATTTTATCTCACCAAACCCTATTAATGATTCCAATTTTATCTTGTACAAAAATACTAAAAAGTACATAAGATTTTTCTCTTTAGACTCTATCATTTTGCAAACTTATATATATTATAAATTTCATGTGATCAAACAACTAAACTTTTTCAAAAGAAAAAAATAACAATTTTATTCTTTTAGAAACAATTTGATCAAATCTCTTCATTGGCAGCAAACAACATCAATTCCATATCCAAAACCAAATAAATGAGCAAGTTTAGAAAGGTCTATCCATTGCTTGGATTGCTAAAATCGTTCCCTTGATAGCTTTTAACAAGAGAAAGAACATTATGGAGATTGAGCAATTAGCAAATGCAAAAGATTAAAATTACTAAAAGTGAGCAATTAAGCTTTTTCAACAAGTAATTTTTGCTTTCTCAGATTACTGAAACAAATAACTTGAAATTGAGGATTTTTTTCTTTTTTGTCTAGGCATTTTTATTGCAACTGACAAAATGTTAGGGCTTTTATTATTACATCAGTGCCTCAATAATATTGTTATTTATTTATTCCTTGCATTAGGGATTTGTCTAGTCAGAGGTACGTAGAGATTACTACGTATATTGGTAGGAATATAGCAAGTATATTTAATATGTCGAATGGGGTGAAATCCAATGATCCTCTTTTTAAAAAGGAAAAAAAATATGTTGGGAAATTGAAACCTTAAACTGAACGTGGGTCTCAAAGTTTCACTGTGAAACTGGCATCATCACTGTTGATTGTGCGCATAATGTCATGGGTTTAGGTGCAGTGATGTGTGATTGTCATGGGTATGCTAGGGTTGCTACTATTTTCGCAGTTAGTATTTTCTAAGTTATTGCTAATATTTTACAACCCATGGAACGACGATATGCTTTTCAAATTCATCATATTTCGTGTAATTTTAAATAGCTCAAGCCATGTACTAGCCAAGTTGCTATTTTAAATTCTGTTATTTGGCTGGATGACTTTTTAGAACGTTTGTGCGCACTTTAATTATAATGAAGTCATCGATTGTTAAAAAAAAAAGTGCACACACAAGTTCTAAATCTTAATTAGAAGTATTTGTTTTTCTTTTTTTCTTTTTTAACATCATTATTAGGGTTAAAAGAAAAATTATTCGACCGGATTTATTCAATAGTGTATAAGTAATTTTTCTTTTTTAGTAATCCGACATAGTAATGAACTTACCCATGTTTCATATACATATATTTCTCAACCCCAGTAACTAATTAGTTAAATATTTCTCGACCATAGTAAGTAAATATTATAATTTATTATTACAAACCACCGTATTAGTATCTATCTATGATTTAACAATAGGTTAATATAGATATCGTGGATTTAGTGATCTTCATTCTTCATACTACCTTTCAGGATATGGAGGTACATCGTATTGATGTAAGTGGCACTTGTGGGATATAATACAGTTCTTAAAAGCGGCAGAGAAAAGAGGAACTTAAAGTCATCATCATAATTCTCACTACCTATCAGCCTATAAATCCCTAATTATTTCACATATCATTACAAATTTAATATAACACATAAAACCCTAATTCTTTCACATATCTGTTTCAATAGTCACCACAAAAACACAAGAATCATCATTACCTTGTCTTTAACTAAAAAAATGGAAGAGAACAGCTCAAGATGACACCAACTAATTAATGGATTCGACTTGTTGTTCGCTGTGTGTTACATGATAGCTTCGATTTTATGTGATTAGTAAACAATCCAAGAGACAAATCAGTATTTCAGAGAGTGATAGTAAGAGAGGTGAAAGCGATGTTTGAGATTTGAAGGAGGAAAAACGTAATGGATTTCAGCAATCGTTTAACAAGTAACCCATGATTTTTTTTTTATTTTAATCTCAACCGTTGAACTCATGTTACTTGAATCTAACGGCTACAAATAAAAATTGGCACAATGCTAGGCATTGAGGCCCGACACTGAAACTTTAGCCTTAAGTTATTAGTTGTTTAAGGGGGAAGAAAAAGGCACACACAAAAAGTTTTATATCTTAATTAGAAGTTTTGTTTTTAACATGGTTATTAGGATTAAAAGAAAACTTATTTGATTGGATTTATTTATATTCAATAGTATAAAAGCAATTTTTCTTTTTAGCAATCCGACATTGTAATGAAATTACCCATTGTTTCATATACAAATGTTTCTCAACCACGAAAATTAATTACTTAAATAAATATTATGATTTATTATTACAAATCACTGTATTAAAGTGCACACATGTTACTATCTTGCATCGTACTATATTACTACGTATATTGGTAGGTATATAGCAAGTGCATATAATATGGGGAATGGGGTGAAATCGAATGATCCTCTTTTGAAAAAGGAAAAAAAAATATGTTGGGAAATTGAAACTTTAAACTGTACATGGGTCTCAAAGTTTCACTGTGGGCCTGAAATCATCTCTATTGATTTTGCGCATAATGTCAAGGGTTTAGGTGCTGTGTGATTGTCATGGGTATGTTAGGGTTGCTACTATTTTCACAGTTACTATTTTCTAAGTTATTGCTGATATTTTACAACTTATGGAACGACAATATGCCTTTCAAATTCATCATATTTCGTGCAAGTAGCTCAAGCCATGAACTAGCCAAGTTAGCTCTTTTAAATTATGTTATTTGGCTGGATGACTTTTTAGAATGATTATGCGCACTTTAATTATAATGAAGTTATTGATTGTAAAAAAAAAGTGCACACACAAGTTCTAAATCTTAATTAGAAGTATTTGTTTTTCTTTTTTTTTTAACATCATTATGAGGGTTAAAAGAAAACTTATTCAATCGGATTTATTCGATAGTATATAAGTTATTTTTCATTTTAGTAATCCAACATAGTAATGAACTTACCCATGTTTCATATACAAATATTTCTCAACCCTAGTAATTAATTAGTTAAATATTTCTCGACCATAGTCAGTAAATATTATGATTTATTATCACAAACCACCTTATTAGTATCTATCTATGATTTAACAATAGGTTAATATAGATATTGTGGATTTAGTGATCTTCATTCTTCATACTACCTTTCAAGACATGGACGTACATCGTATTGATGTAAGTTGCAATTGTGGGATATAATACTGTTCTTAGAAGAGGCAAAGAAAACAGGAACTTAAAGTCATCATCATAATTCTCACTACCTATCAGTCTACAATTCCCTAATTATTTCACATACCATCAACAATTTAATATAACATATAAACCCCTAATTCTTTCACATATCATTTTCAATAGTCACCACAAAAACACAAAAATCATCCTTACCTTATCTTTAACTCGAAAATGAAAGAGAACAACTGAAGTTGACACCAACCGATTGATGGATTCGACTTGTTGTTCGCTCTGTGGAACACAGTAGCTTCGATTTTATGTGAATAGTAAGAAATCAAAGAGACAAATCAGTATTTCAGAAAGAGATAGTAAGAGTGTGAAAGATATGTTTGGGATTTGAAGGAGGGAAAATGAAATGGATTTTAGCAACTGTTTAACAAGTAACCCGTTACTTTCTATTTTTAATTTAATATCAACCGTTGGACTTATTTTACTTGAATTCAACGGCTACAAATAAAAATTGGTGCAATGCTAGGCATTGAGGTCGGACCCTAAAACTTTAGCCTTAAGCTATTAGTTGTTTAAGGGGGGAAAAAAGGCACACACATAAAGTTTTATATCTTAATTAGAAGTATTTTTTTTTTAACATGGTCGTTAGGATTAAAAGAAAAAGTAATTTTTCTTTGTTTGACTGGATTTATTTATATTCAATAGTATAAAAGTAATTTTTCTTTTAATTAATCCAACATTGTAATGAAATTACCCATTGTTTCATATACAAGTGTTTCTCAGCCATAGCAATTAATTACTTATGTAAATATTATGTTTTATTATTAGAAACCATTGTATCATTATCAATCTATGATTTAACAATAGGTTAATATCGATATTGTGCATTTAGTGATCTCCATTCTTTATACTATTGGACACCACAATTAAGTTCATTTAGGTGGTGGTGGATCGCAAATAATGTCACACTGGCAGATGTGTTGGCTGCCAGTTGATGGTTTGCATAGACAATTATTTGTGCTCTTTATTGCTCCATATTTATCGAAGAAGGCTTTAAGGCATATAAATTCTGCTTCCTTAGGATCCTTGGGACAAACGCCAGCATTTGTCATGTGTTTAGTACAGAATTTCAGTTGTCCTTTGCTTGCAAAGAAACTTAAAAATCGTAAAATGTGAGTATTCTCATATTAAAACAAATTTTAAAATAAATTTTTGGGATACTATATTTACCTTGAGAAAGATTCACAAGACATAGAAAAAGAGTGAAGAAAAGAATGAGAACAATGAACTTCTTCATGATTTTAAAATGTTTAATATATATTTTCCTTCAATTATGTCTTATATACAAGGGAAAAAAAATTAAGGACAAATTTTATAACATCCCTAATTAAAAGACATTTTTTTTGGAAAAGAAGAAAACCAAGTGTCACTAAAAATAGTTGGTAACAAAAGATAGTTAGACGTTAGAACCATCATTGCTCTCTAAAAGTATTTTTTTATAAAATAGAGAACGATCTGAAAATCATTTGCGCCACAAAACATTTTTCCTAAATTTCAATTCTGAAACTTATAAATTGGTTTTATTTGTCTGAAACTTCGATTTGTTTTCTTAGACTATTTTTGGTAGTTATATGCCTTTAAATGTCCAACTATTCCCATTCAAAAAGAAATAATAATAATAAATTCGCTAACTCTATTCTTATTACCTTATGGACGGCTAATCATTTTAACGTTTCATAAAATATATTAATTTTTTTTCATTTAAAGGGTAAGGGTTGGGCAATCATAAACTATATTAATTAATCATTATTGACTGAATATTTCTATTGGAACAAGGAAAAATGTTGATTGTGCCTATAATTTCCGCTTAATTACTATTTACTTCTCTCTCTTTCTAATAAACGCCTTGACAACCTTATCGTGGCTACTTCATTCAAAGTTTTTTTCCCCCTATAATTTTATCTTGTTTATTTTCTCACTCATTTACTCTACATAATTAAAATTTGATTTGATTATTAAATTGATCGTGCTGATGTAAATCCAGTTAATAGTCATCTCAAGTTAACTAGGATTTTGATTGTTTGATGCAATTATTAAATAGACCGTGTTTGAGTAGGCTTAAATTTTGATATGACATAAACACAATCCATTAACCCATTTTGCCACCTCTATATATAAACTATTAATAGGCTATGTATTCCATGAACAATCATGCACTATTGCTCGTGTATAAAAGGAAACTACATTAGCTTGATAAAATGTACAGTTAGGAAATTACAATTAAGTTTCTTAAACATTTGGGTCAAGGTTTTGTTGAACTTAAAATTTGATTAAACCTATCTTGGATAATTGAAACAAATTTATGGCTAATTTGTTCAATTTTCAAGTCATAGGAACTAATTTCAAATTTGTGAATTTTTAACCTTATTTATAGCCTCTTTTACTATTTTCTAAGTTCATCGATGATTTATCTAAGTATAGTATTGATAAGTTACGAATAAAAACTACACAAACAACATCCTCACTTGAAGCAAATTTTAATACCTTAAATCCATCATGTGTGGAGCATGTGGCAAAGGAGGTTACTTATAAATCATAATCCTCACAAAAGCCTCAAATAGAAATGTGTCAAAGTTTATTCAAACAAATCCACTAGCCTAATACTAAGCATTTTCCTTTTTCCGAAGGCATAAATATAACAAAGTCTCAAAACTCTCCAATTGCAGGTTTGGACGATAAACAAACTTAAAGGAAACAAAAGTTCATTCTTCTCTTATTCTACTAACAAAAATAAATAAATTCCTAGCTCCAAAGATTAGCGTACCTCTCAACATGTTACTCAATCTCCAAAAAGCAATTAGGGACTTGCATTAGGGATTTTTCTAGTCATAGATACTTACAGATTACTACGTATAATGATAGGTTTTATAGCACTATTGTTGTGTACATGAGGATTACATATCAAAGAGTTCCAAACAAAGGTGATTACTACGTATATTGGTAAGTATATTAAGTATTTGTGGAATATCAGACTTAATATTAAGGAAGCATATCCTTGTATCCTCTACTAGGATTTAGGTGAAATACTACACTTATACAAAGGAAAGTATTTCATGCATTGAAAAAGAAAACCTATCTTTGCTGCATATGATGTTTTATATCTCTATGAGGTTTTAGTCTTTTCAGTCTTCTTCATATCATGTCTTTCGCTAGACATTCTTTATGATTACCTTGTTCTTTTTATGATGAAAAGATTATTTGTTGTACTCAAGGGATCTTAAAGAAGCAGCAAACACAATTGAAGATAAGTGGTGCTCGCTAAGCAAGGTCAACTAAGATAGATTCAACAAGATAACGACAAGAGTAACAGGTGTTGACGTGAGTTGTTGGAAAGAAGCACTTGGAGTGATTTCAAGGAACAATTGATATTCTAGTTACAAAATGTAGTTTTATTTGTTCAGTAATTGTTGATCATTCAAGATTCTAATTTGAAAAATAATTAGCTTCTTTCTTTTTAACATAGTTTCTTGTACATACTATATAGCTTTTATCTAATGTATTTGAAAGGAAATGAAAATACTATTCTTTTTGACATGGTATTAGAGCAGAGATTCATTGACATATAGAATTTCTGTAAACAAATAGTAGAGAAAAAGGAAAGGAAAAATAAGAGGGATTAAGAAACAGTGGGGACACCGAGCACTATATTAGAACAATATGATGGTGAGAATTCGATTATTTCAAATCTAACATCTAAAATGGAACAAGTCCTGAACCAAAATCAAGTACAAAACCACATCCCAATTCATGAGTCAACTACACAGATTGGAATCAAGATGGATGGCACCAACTATGCAGTATGGTCTTAGATTGTCGAGATGTATATCTCAAGGAAAGACAAGAGGATACATAAATGAGGATCTTCAATAACCACAACAAATAGATCTTCCTTTAAGGAAATAGAGAATCGATAATGTAGTGGTGAAGATAGAGTTTATACCTTCTTAAATGGACTTGATGATCGACTTAACAAGATTCGAGGGGATGTACTTCATACAAAGCCATTCACAATATTAGAATAGGCTTATGCACAAGTTCAAAGAGAGGATATAGGGCAATCAGTGATGATGACAAATGGCGATACTATATCTAGTGGTGCTACGCTTTTAAGGGAGGACATAGACCACAACACTAGCTTTTATTTCAGAGACCATCAAATAGAAATCTTAATATGATGACAAAAACAAAGCTATAAGGAGAAATAAAAGGTTGTACACATTGTGGGAATATGAAACACACTAGAAAAAACATGTTTCAGATTGTATAGGTATTCACATCGGTGGCAAGAACTTAAGGCAAATAAGAAATGAGACGCATATGGAGGTAAAAATCCTAGTCATGGAGCCCTTGTGGACTATCTCTTGTACCATAGCACTAGTCTCTTACCTCTACTAATGAACCTATTGTTTAGAGTGATCCAAGTATCAGTGGTTATGCTTGTTCTTGCTCAAAACAAGGAAAACATGATGTTCGATCATTTATTCAGGGATTATAGACCACAATGTGTTTGATCCTTGTGATTTTTCTGAGACCACCCTGTTAACTCTTTTGTTTTTATAATAATGATTTTGATGATAACAAACATGCTTTTCAATTGTTAATAATGATTGTTAAGTTTTAAAAATGAAAGAGAACAGCTCAAGATGACACATAAACCCCTAATTCTTTCATATTTACCTTGTCTTTAACTCAAAAATGAAAGAGAACATCTCAAGATGACACCAACCGGTTGATGAATTCGACTTGTTGTTCACTGTGTGGGACATGGTAGCTTCTATTTTATGTGATTAGTAAACAATCCAAGAGACAAATCAATCTTTTAGAGCGATATAGTAATAGATGTGAAAGAGATGCTAGGGATTTGACGGAGGGAAAATGGAATAGATTTTAGCAATCGTTTAACAAGTAACCCGTTACTTTCTATTTTTAATTTAATCTCAACCGTTGGACTCATTTTACTTGAATCCAATGGCTATAAATAAAAATTGGCACAATGTTGGGCATTGAGGCCCGTCACTTAAACTTTAGCCTTAACTTATTAGTTGTTTAAGGGAAAAAAAGGCACACACATAAAGTATTATATCTTAATTAGAAATATTTGGTTTTTTTTAACATGGTTATTAAGATTAAAAGAAAAATTATTCGATTGGATTTATGTATATTCAATAGTATAAAAGTAATTTTTCTTTTTAGCAATCCAACATTGTAATGAAATTACCCATTGTTTCATACACAAATGTTTCTCAACCATAGCAATTGATTAATGATTCATTATTACAAACCAGCGTATGATTGTCTATCTATGATTTAACAGTAGGTTAATATATATCGTGGATTTAGTGATCTTCATTCTTCATACTATTGGACACCACAATTAAGTTCGTTTAGGTGGTGGTGGATCGCAAATAATGTCACACTGACATATGTGCTGGCTGCCAGTTGATGGTTTGCATAGACAATTATCTGGGCTCTTTATTGCTCCATATTTATCGAAGAAGGCTTTAAGGCATACGAATTCTGCTTCCTTAGGATCCTTGGGACAAACGCCAGGAATTGTCATGTGTTTAGTACAGAATTTCAGTTGTCCTTTTCATGCAAAGAAACATAAAAATCGTTAAAATGTGAGTATTCTTATATTAAGACAAATTTTAAAATAAATTTTTGGGATACTAAATTTACCTTGAGCAAGATTCACAAGACAGAAAAAAAGTGAAGAAAAGAATGAGAACAATGAACTTCTTCATGATTTTGATTACTCTTTTTCTCTTCTCTCTTGTTGAAATAATGTTTAATATATATATTCCTTCAATTATGTCTTATATATAATGGACAAACAAACTAAATAAAGGACAAATTTTATAACTTCCCTAATTAAAAGACATTGTTTTGGAAAAGAAGATACCAACTTTCATACAAGTGTCACTAAAAATAGTTGGTAACAAAAGATAGTTAGAAGTTAGTGTTGTGTGTTAGAAAATGCATATTTATAAAGGAGAAAATCGTCATTTTACATTTCAAGTCTTACTAACAACCCTTACTTTTATGTGTTTAAGTTTCTTGTACTTTAATTATGTGTATCTTATTTTAATTAAGTATTTTATATATTTTAGGGGCATCATAGTCATTTCACAATAAACGAGAGATCAAATGGCAAAACAGACATCATTTTTGAACTCAGGACGGTCGAAAACCTTAGGAGGAGCATAAAAGGAAAAATGACACTGTTCACATGTACGATACTATTCACATGTACGGGTACTGTTGGCGTTACTGTGCAAATTGTTATTTTAATTTAAGTTTTAGCATATTCTAAATCATTTTCCACCTTAAATCCAATCACCCATTCACTAAATTAATTCTATATATAATTAAAATCCACCTCCTCGTGGGATCGACACTCGTCACCATTAGTCTATACTACAACAGATTCGTGCGCTTGCGAGTTCAATAAAATTTGCACAACAAGTTTTTGGCGCCGTTGCCGGGGAGGTAAGTAATTTTAATTCATAGAATTAATTTTTGTGAATATTTTCATTTAATTGTTTTCTTGTATTTAAAAAAATAAAAATAAAAAAAAAGCAAAAAAAGGTGAATCTACATTTAAAGGTTAGTATTTCTTTTCTTTTTCTCTTCTTTAAAATTCTGTAATTTAATTTTCAATTTATTTTCTTTGTATTTTTGTTTGTTTGTTTATCTTATTAATTTATTTTTAGTTAATTTATTTTCACGTATTTTTGTGTGTATTTTTATAGTAAGGTTGTAATAGCGCCATAAGGTTAGTATCGTAATTTCTCCTTCTTATTTATTTTTATTTGTTTTATTTCCATCTTTATTTTTATTTTTATTTGTTTTGTTCCCATCTTTATTTTCATTTTATTTGTTCTTTGCATGCATGGTCGTAGGTCATTATTACCTAATCTTGAACCTATAGACCTTGAATTAGAGAAAACACTTCGCATACACAAGCACATTAAAAATAAATTTGGAATGGATTTACAAGCACCACAGGAGAGGCCATTTAAGGACTATTTTAGTCCTTTAGCTAATTTGAGCACATCATGTATACGATACCCAAATGTAGCTGCTAGAAGTTTTGAATTAAAACCTAGTGTGCTAAATTGTCTCCCCACATTCTATGGCTTAGAAAATGAGGACCCATATAATCATCTGAATGATTTTCACGCAATTTGTCAAACATTTAAATATGAGAATTTTTCAGATGATGATGTAAAACTTAGATTATTCCCATTTTCTTTGAAGGATAGAGCTCGTTCATGGTTAAATACATTACCTGCTAATAGCATTTCATCATGGGAACAAATAGTTACAAAATTTTTGAATAAATATTTCCCAGTGCATAAAACCAATGCTATTCGCAGGGAAATCTCGGAGTTTACCCAGAGAGATGACGAGCAGTTTTTCAAAACATGGGAGCGATTCAATGGGCTACTCTTGAAGTGTCCACATCATGGGTACGAGAAATGGCATCAATGCCAATACTTTTTGGAGGGATTATTACCGAATGTGCAAGAATGGCTAATGGCAACAAGTGGAGGAGAGCTAATGTCAAAGAGTGCATCAGAGATTTGGGAATTCTTCGAGCGACAAGCGGATAATTCCCAACAACGGAGTCGATCACTCAGGAATACTAGAAGGATTAAGGGAGTAAATGAGGTTCAAATTGGCGAGTCAACTTCAGGAATCAAAGAAGTCAAGGACATGGTTGAAGGTCTCGCTCGACAAATAGCATCGTTATCAACTGCTAAATCCACAGAGCCACATGACCTTGACTCATATCCAGATCAAGCCAATGCCATAGGAGTAATGAGAAAACCATCGAATTACAACCCATACTCCAACACATATAATCCTGGATGGAGAGACCACCCCAATTTTTCATGGTCTCAAGGATTCCAACAAAATGGACCAGCAGCTCCAGCTCCACCAATGCAACAAATTGCTCAAAATCCTCAAGCCTCTCAGCCACCATTCAGACCATACAATCAGAATCAGAACCAGAACTACTCTCAACCCAGACCATGGGAGGATGCATTCCAGAATTTCAGGAATGTTACTCACTCCACGATTGAGCAACAGAACCGCACCATTGATGGGCTACGAAATGAATTGAGAGCGGGCTTCAACTCACAAGCCCAATCAGTTTCAAGCCTCGAAAAGATGGTAGGACAACTTGCTTCTTCAGTTAAGACCTTGGCAATGACTGTTGAGAAAGGTAAATTTCCAAGTCAACCGGTGCCTAACCCTAAAGGAGTACATGAAGCAAGTACCAGTTCACCACAGCAGCATGGAGAGGTCAAAGCTGTCATGACCTTGCGAAAAGGAAAAGAAGTCGACAATAAAGTGGAGATGCCAAAAGAAAATCAAATTGTACCTGTGAATATTGAGGACTCATCACCGGAGGAGAAAGATGAAACCAACCCACGAGAGTATGTTCCCAAAGCTCCATTTCCTCAGAGGTTAGCTAAAGGGAAAAAAGGAAAATTCACAGGTGAGATTCTCGAAATCTTCAAACAGGTAAGTGTTAACATCCCATTGCTTGATGCTATTAAATAAGTTCCATCTTATGCCAAGTTTCTTAAAGATCTGTGTACTAAAAAGAGAAACATGCATGTTCAAAAGAATGCATTTTTAACAGAAAACGTTAGTTCTATACTCCAACATAAAATTCCTTTAAAATGCAAAGACCCAGGCTCCCCCACTATCTCATGTAGCATAGGGAACCACACAATTGAGAATGCTTTGTTGGATTTAGGAGCTAGTGTAAATCTGTTGCCTTACTCTGTTTTCGTGAAACTTGGACTTGGAGAATTACACCCAACTCCAGTGGTGTTACAGCTTGCAGATCGGTCCACGAAAATACCTCGTGGTGTTGTGGAGGACGTGCTTATCCAGATAGACAAGTTTTATTTTCCTGTTGATTTCATTGTAATTGACACTCAACCAATACAGGATTCAAGAAAGCACATCCCCATTATTCTAGGCCGACCTTTCTTGGCAACTGCGGATGCTCATATTCAATGTAGGACTGGAAATATGCAGTTGTCTTTTGGCAACATGACTATGGAACTGAACATCTTCAACATTGCCAAACAACCTCACAATGCAGATGATGGAATTGTTGATGTGGATTTAATAGAAGCATTAGTTGATGATACTTTTGTTTCAAACCTTAGTGATGATCCTTTACAAACATGTTTAACTCACTTTGGTTTGGATTTTGATATTGACAGATCGGTCGATGAGGTCAACGCCTTACTTGACTCAGCACCATCTATGGACATTAATAAATGGAAGCCAAGAGTTGAACAACTAGTACTATCAGAGAAGAAACTCATCCCATCATCAGAATCACCACTGAAACTCGAGCTCAAACCATTGCCCAACACTTTGGAATATGCATTCTTGGGGGAAGAAAGTACTTTACCGGTAATCATCTCATCATCCCTCAATGACGAACAAAAAGGTAAGTTGTTGGATGTTTTACAAGAGCACAAAGAAGCATTAGGATGGACCATAGCGGATATAAAAGGTATAAATCCAGTAGACTGCATGCATTACATTCACCTTGATGAAAATGCTAAATCTACTAGGGAAATGCAACGTCGGTTAAATCCTAATATGAAAGAGGTGGTTAGAACTGAAGTCCTTAAGCTATTAGATGCAGGTATCATTTACCCAATTTCTGATAGTTCATGGGTCAGTCCTGTACAAGTTGTCCCCAAAAAGTCAGGAGTCACTGTAGTTACCTATGCCGATAATGAATTGATACCCACTAGAGTAACTACAGGATGGCGTGTATGAATTGATTATAGGAAGTTAAATTCTGTCACACGTAAAGACCATTTTCCTTTACCATTCATCGATCAAATGCTTGATAGATTAGCAGGCCATGAATTTTATTGCTTTCTAGATGGCTACTCAGGATATAATCAGATTCCTATAGCACCAAAAGATCAAGAGAAAACCACTTTCACTTGCCCTTTTGGCACTTTTGCATATAGGAGGATGCCATTTGGATTATGTAATGCACCTGCTACATTTCAACGATGCATGTTGAGCATTTTTTCTGATATGGTCGAACGATTCTTTGAGGTCTTTATGGATGATTTTTCTGTCTTCGGTGACTCATTTGATCAATGTTTACGTCATCTAACACTAGTTCTGCAGAGATGTATCGAAAAGAACTTGGTCTTAAATTGGGAGAAGTGTCATTTTATGGTAAAATAAGGTATTGTTCTCAGTCACATCATTTCAAGCAAAGGTATTGAGGTTGACAAAGCCAAGGTGGATCTCATTTCTAATCTCCCTCCACCCAAAACAGTCAGAGAAGTAAGATCTTTCCTTGGGCATGCTGGTTTTTATAGACGTTTCATTAAAGATTTTAGCAAAGTTTCTAGACCCTTATGCAATTTACTTGCTAAGGATGTACCTTTTATCTTTAATGATTCAGGTCTTGTGGCTTTTGAAAAATTAAAGCAATTGTTGACGTCATCACCCATCATTCAGCCCCCAAACTGGAATTTACCATTTGATCTCATGTGTGATGCATCTGATTATGCAGTAGGAGCGGCATTAGGACAAAGAGTTGATCGGATTCCCCATGTTATTTACTATGCTAGTATGACATTAAATGATGCACAGTTGAATTATTCAACTACTGAAAAAGAAATGCTAGCAGTAGTGTTTGCACTGGAAAAATTTCGATCCTATCTCATTGGTTGTAAAATAATTGTATTCACAGATCATGCTGCTCTTAAATATCTTCTTACAAAGAAAGATGCAAAAGCTAGACTAATTCGTTGGGTGTTACTTTTGCAGGAATTTGACTTGGAATTCAAAGATAAGAAAGGAACAGAAAATGTTGTGGCAGATCATCTATCTCGTCTCCATTTTGACACAATTACAGAACAATTACCATTAAATGAGTCATTTCCAGATGAACAATTAATGAGTGTGGAAGTATTACCTTGGTATGCTGATATAGTTAATTATCTTGTTACAGGTAAATTTCCAGAGCTTTGGACCAAGCAAGACAAGGCTAAATTCTTTGCAGAAATAAAGAATTTCTTTTGGGATGACCCGTATTTGTTCAAGTATTGTGCATACCAAATTGTTAGAAGATGTGTCCCAGAAAGTGAAATTCAAAATATCCTTTCATTCTGCCATGAGCAAGCTTGTGGAGGCCATTTCAGTGCTAAGAAAACAGCGACTAAAGTTTTCCAATGTGGTTTTTATTGGCCACCTATATTTCGAGATGCTTACACTTTTTGTTCTTCATGTGATAGGTGTCAACGAATGGGGAGCATTACACGAAGGAATATGATGCCACTAAATCCAATTTTAGTGGTTGAGATTTTTGACGTATGGGATATCGACTTCATGGGACCCTTTCCCACTTCTTTTGGCCATCAATTTATATTGGTAGCTGTTGACTATGTATCGAAATGGGTAGAAGCAATTCCATGCAGAACCAATGATCACAAGGTGGTGATAGGGTTTTTGAAAAGCAACATTGTTTCGCGCTTTGGATTCCCTCGAGCGATAATCAGTGATGGTGGTGCCCACTTTTGTAACAAAGCATTCAAAGCTCTTTTGACAAAGTATTCAATCACTCATAAAGTGGCGACCCCATATCATCCGCAAACCAGTGGCCAAGTGGAGATCTCCAATCGAGAAATAAAGCACATATTAGAAAAGACAGTGAGGCCGGACAGAAAAGATTGGTCATTAAGACTTGATGATGCATTATGGGCATATCGAACGGCTTTCAAGACGCCGATTGGGATGTCACCCTACAAGCTAGTGTATGGAAAAGCTTGCCACCTACCCGTGGAACTTGAGCATCGTGCATATTGGGCCATCAAGAAATTCAATTTTGACATGCAGCAAGCCAGCTCAGAAAGAAGATTACAACTGGCAGAACTTGCAGAAATTCGCAATGACGCATACGAAAATGCCAAGATTTACAAGCAACGAATGAAAGTCTTCCATGACAAGCATATTATGAGAAAATCTTTCACTCCAGGTCAGAAAGTACTTTTATTCAACTCTCGCTTGCACCTATTCCCAGGTAAGTTACGCTCTCGATGGTCTGGTCCATTTATTGTTCATACTGTTTTTCCACATGGGGCAATTGAAATTAAGGACCCAAAGAACGGTGTCACGTTTAAAGTTAATGGTCAAAGATTAAAGCCATATCTAGAATACCAACCACATGGAGAAGACACCGAAATAAATTTGAGTGACCCACCAGATTTGAATTGATTTTTTCTTTTCGGTGGTTTGATTTTTCCTTCTTTTTCTCTTTTTATTATTCTTTTGCTAATTGAAATTTATTTTTGCATAAGTGTGTTTGTTTTATCATTAAGTTTTCTCTTATCATTGTTAATCATGAGTCTCTTACTTAGACCGTTCCTCCTGAACATTCTTAAACCACTTCAACGTGTCAAAAATCATCTCAAAAGGCAGATTCAATTTTGTAAAACAAATCGCATTTGGGCTCTACAACCACCAGAGTTAGTAGCCTATGTTGAAGGTTCAGAACGCCAACTCAGAGATATTGAGAAAAGTGTTTTCGACATCCAGTTGGAGCTTGAGGTAAATTCAATAAGAGGACGATTTTGATTTTCTTTGTGTGTTTTAATTTGTTTTTCTGTTTGTGTGCTTTAGTTACCCCGGTGAAGTGGCGGATAACGGTACTCCGTGACAATTAAGTCGGTTACTTCAGTTTCCCATAATAACTGATATTCTTAGGCGAAGGTATGGACAGATCCGAGATTCTAGTAAAACTTCACAAGCGATTCCCTTCACTCCCTCAGAATGCCCTCCTTACGATATATAAAGCTCGGTCCGAACGCATGCGATTGCTCATGAGGAATAACATACCTGCTGACATCCGTTGGTTAATCGAGGCGAAAGTACGATTGGCGGGTGAGTTACCTCAAAAATTTATTGCATACAAGCCTAGTTGTGGAAAAGGAAATTATGCAAGAAAACGACGAGCTCGAAGAATTTATGTTGCTTGTCATAAGTGTGCCAGAATGAGTTGCAATAAAAACCGATGTTCTTTAGGAATGGTGTCTGATAATAGGGAAGATAAGATTCAATTCATTAGGGATGGCTTGAATAAGGAGTCATTGGATGATATCCTTCTGTCTCTTGAAACGCATCCCAGTGGATATGTGCAAGGAGCGATTCTCCAGTTATGGCCATTATTCCAGAAAGAGCATGCACGATATAGTCTCGGGAATCTGACTTTAAACGACCCTGTTTGTCAGTTTATAAGAAAACTGGATGGGAAGCCTATCCTCGACCCATAGAGGGCGTTCAAGCCGTTTCTAGACGTAAAACCAGAGGAAGATGTGAGCCACAGTCGCAACTACCTGTAAATATCCTTTTACTTTACTGTTATTTTATTTCATTTCACTGTTGTTTTATCATTTGCATTATTGTCTTTAATAATTTTAATACTGTTTGTTTTTACTGTTTGCTTTTTGACTATCGAGCCATGTGCTTTACGCGTTATTTGACACTGACATGCCACATCATACACAGTTGTGATCCATCGTCACCAAGATTCTTTCCAATGGCAGCTACTCCTAATAGACAACTCAAGAACATTTGTGTGCTTTCTGGATTTACCTATGGCAAACATAAAGAGTTCGTTGATGCGGCCATAGATCTTGGTCGAAGCATAGCAGAGAGAAAATTACACTTGGTGTATGGAGGAGGTAACCGAGGGTTATCAAAATTGGTCTCAGAAGCTGCTTTTATCAGAGGAAGCCAAGTGTTAGGCATCATCCCTAGAGTCCTAAAACCTTTGGGCAGTGTGTCTGACTCAACGACTGGAGAAGAGTTAGTCGTCTCAGGTATGCAAGAACGAATAACTGAAATGCTTAATCATGCTGATGCTTTTATTTTCCTTCCAGGAGATCTTGCAACACTAGAGGCACTTATCACACTAGCATCTTGGGCCCAACTGCACATTCACCAGAAACCCATCGGTTTGTTAAATGTCAATAATTTTTATGATGGCTTTATCGCATTTCTTAACCATGCAATAAAAAGCTACTTTATTCCTTCCAGTGCGAAAAAACTTTTTATGTGTGCTCACACTGCTAATGAACTACTTGATATGTTACAAGCTTATAAACCGGAGCCAGACCCCTGGAGCTTTCTGTTGGAGCGTTCAAATGATGACGGTAACAGTAGCCGCAGTAAGAAGTATAAATTAGATTTAACTCTCCGCCTGTAAATATTTTCTTCTATGTTGCACCACCCAGGTGATGTCTTCTAAACTCTACTTCTTTCCTTTAAAACATTGAGGACAATGTTTCGTTCTGGTTGGGGGGAGGGAATAGTCGACAATTGTGGAATATTGGTTAAGTTTTTACTAATTTTTTGTTGTAGAAACTAATTGTTGCTAACTTTTTGTGTTGAAGATGGCTGAATATGGAGTGTAGTGACTCTAGAAACGCATCTTCATTGATAAAAAATAAAAAAATTAAAAAAAAAATCTTTTTCTTTATTATGTTTTGATGTTTATTTTTCTTTTTCCTTTTTAATTTCTCCTTTATAAATATACATTTTCAAACAAAAATTTTTGAGTCAAAGATGGCTGAATATAGAGTGTAGTGCCTCTAGAAACGCATCTTCTTAAGTTAAAAAAAAAATCATCATTTTCTATCATTTTCTAATTAGTTTTTCTGCATCATTTTTACATTTCTGCATGCATATTTTCCTTTCACGTTTAGAATAGGTTGGGGGGTAGACTGTTGTTTAAAAAAAAATAAAAAATTTGTGATTTGTTTTAAGATTGGATGACATGATGATTTCAAATTTTAGTATTTGTATTATCTTTAGTATGAAGTGATGTTACACTATGTTTGCTACTCTACATGTTGATATCGGAAACAAATATGAGTTGCTTGAAGGAATGAACATGTCATAATAAATACCAAGTGAGTTTTTGAGCCTATCATTTTTCTTGGAGAGTACCCCTTTTGCCCATTCTTTATACAGCTTAGCAGTTTATTATTGTACACGATCTCTAGATTTCTTTTGAGTTAACCCTAAAAAAAAAAAAATGTGTGTTACTACATTTGGAAGCCCAATTAATTAGTAGATATGGAAGATTATTTAGAGTCCTAAAAGATGATGGAAAGGCCGTCTTTGATCCGTTTGAGCCTTTCTAGCCATCCATTTTATGAATATCCATAGTTAACCCTTTTGAGCCTTTAAAAAAAAAAAAACTTTTCTTTGTCAACTTATCATCTTAACCCACTCCGATTTGGAGTATTACCCAATATTTTACAAGATCCATCACCTATTTATGTTTGAGAAAAATGTAAATAAATATTTTGTATAGTGAAATTATGCCTAGTTCAAAAAAAAAAAAAGAAAGAAATTGTTGCTTAAACAAAATGTTGTTAAAAAAAACAACAATAATAGGTGAAATCCACCTTGCAAATTCCAAAAAAAAAAAAAATTTCCTCTACATTTTTCTCAAACATACACTTTGTTTTTCCTATTTCCCATCTTTGTTAGCCATGTCCCTAGCCTACGTTACGTCCTAATAAAAGTCCTTCTTGATTTTAGGGAACTATAGTCTGAAGTAGAAGCTAGTTATATGGGCTAAAAGGATGTAGTGATGCATAAAAAAAATATAAATAAATAAATTGGGTTGACTAGCATTTTTATTTGACTTGAGATCGTATTATTTCTAAGCTGAGGGCATATTTCTTTTATCTTGGTGAGAGCATGCGATATCATTATTTGATTATTTTCTCTCAATTATCATTCATTGGAGTGACTATTTTTGTTGGGTTTAATTTCTTTGTGAGAGTGTCACTATTTCCAGTGAGATTTTGGGGTTTGACATGTCATTCTTGAAGGTAACTACGACAAAGTCTACTGGGCTAATTCATGTGGATGGTTGATGTGGATGTGATGTTTCTTTAGACTTGAGATAATGCTTATACTTTCATTTGATTGTTATCATTAATCTGATTGAATAAACAAAAATGTTAAAAAAAAAAAACATTTTTGAATTTTGTTTTCGCTTTATTTGCTAGGGACTAGCAATAAGCTGGTTGGGGGGTGTGTTGTGTGTTAGAAAATGCATATTTATAAAGGAGAAAATCGTCATTTTACATATCAAGTCTTACTAACAACCCTTACTTTTATGTGTTTAAGTTTCTTGTACTTTAATTATGTGTATCTTATTTTAATTAAGTATTTTATATATTTTAGGGGCATCATAGTCATTTCACAATAAACGAGAGATCAAATGGAAAAACGGACATCATTTTTGAACTCAGGACGGTCGAAAACCTTAGGAGGAGTATAAAAGGAAAAATGACACTGTTCACATGTACGATACTATTCACATGTACGGGTACTGTTGTCGTTACTGTGCAAATAGTGGCTGTTGACTGTACTGTGCAAATAGTGGCTGTTGACTGTACTGTGCAAGTAGTGGCTGATGACGTGGCGAAATCCTGAGCGTCCAAACTGTTTTTAATCCGATGGCCATGATTTACTCGATGTAACTATAAAAAGGGGGCCTCCCCCCCCTATTTTGGCACCTCTGAATCCATTTTTGGGATTAATTTTCTGTAATTCTCTCTCTATCTTGTATTTTCTATGTATTTTAATAAATTCCCAATTTGCCCCTAGTTCAACTATGAGTGGCTAATTTTCTTTCAAGCTTGGGTTGAATGTGAAGTCTCAACATGTGTCATGGGCTTGATTTGGTAAATTTATTTTCTCTTCCCCTCTAGTTTTTGTGGATGTTTTGACTTTTCGTCGACAAATAATACTAATCTTATCTAGTACCGCCCTGGTTTCACCGGCTCCCTAGTATAAGATTATTATTATTTGGCACGGTAAGCCCTTAGCACCATATTTATTAGAGTGTGGTTCATGAGGTGTGGATTCCCCTCTCATGATTTAATTGGTATTAATATGGAATATTTAGCCCATGATGCATGTTGATACGGATCCAGATACCCAAGTACGTCATTTTATTAGAATTCTCTACAATTTATTCTTGCCATTTCAATTCCAATTTCAGAATTTATTCTTGTTATTTTAATTTAAGTTTTAGCATATTCTAAATCATTTTCCACCTTAAATCTAATCACCCATTCACTAAATTAATTCTATATATAATTAAAATCCACCTCCTCGTGGGATCGACACTCGTCACCATTAGTCTATACTACAACAGATTCGTGCGCTTGCGAGTTCAATAAAATTTGCACAACAGTTAGAACCATCATTGCTCTCTAAAAGTACTTTTTAAAAAAAAATGGAGAACGATCTTAAAATAATTTGCTCCACGTAACCTTTCCCTTAATTTTAATTCTTAAACTTATAAATTTGTTTTATTTATTGGAAACTTTGATTTGTTTTATTAGACTATTTTTCGTAATTATATGCCTTTAAATGTCCAATTTTTCCCATTAAAAAAGAAATAATAATAAAAACTTTGCTAACTCTATTCTGATTACCTTACAGCCGGCTAATCATTTTAAAATTTCATAAAATATAAGGGCTGGGCAATCATAAACTTTATTAATTAATCATTATTGACTGAATTTTTCTATTGGAACAAGGAAAAATGTTGATTGAACCTATATTTTCGGCTTAATTACTATTTATTTCTCTCTCTTTCGAATAAACGCCTTGACAACCTTATCGTGGCTACTTCATTCAAAGTTTTTTTCCCCTGATAATTTTATCTTGTTTACTTTCTTACTCATTTACTCTACACAATTAAATGAGTTTGGCCAATTACATTTTATTTAATTATTAAATTGATCGTGCTGATGTAAATCTAGTTAATAGTAATCTCAAGTTAATTAGGATTTTTATTGTTTGATGCAATTATTAAATAGACCATGTTTGAGTAGGCTTAAATTTTGATACGATATAAACACAATCCAATAACCCATTTTGCCGCCTCTATGTAAACTATTAATAGGCTATGTATTCCGTGAACAATCATGCACTATTGCTTGTGTATCAAAGGAAAATACATTAGCTTGATAAAATGTACGGTTCGAAAATTACCATTAAGTTTCTTAAACATTGGGTCAAGGTTTTGAACTTAAATTTTTTTTAAAACTATCTTGGATAATTGAAACAAATTTATGCCTAATTTGTTCATTGTTCAAGTCGTAGGAACTAATTTTAAATTTGAGAATTTTAACCTTATTTATAGCCTCATTTACTGTTTTCTAAGTTCATCAATGATTTATTTAAGTCTAGTATTGATAAGTTACTAATGAAAACTGCACAAACAACATGCTTCGAAAAAGCCTCAAATACAAATGCGTTAAAGTTTATTCAAACAAATCCACTAGCCTAATACTAAGCATTTTCATTCTCAAAACTCTCCAATTGCAAGTTTGGAAGATAACCAAACTTAAAGGAAACAAAAGTTCATTCTCCTCTTATTCTACTAACGAAAATAAATAAATTTCTAGCTCCAAAGATAAGCACACCTCTCAACAAGTTACTCAATCTCCAAAAAGTAATGACGAGGAGTGTGTTGTTAACTTTGTAAGTAAAGCCATTGCCACTCACTATAGTTATCAGGTACTAAAAATATTGCAAGCCCTTTTCTTATGTCATATAGTGTCACCTATACTCCAGATGACCTAGCTAGAAACAGAATTAGAACCAAAATATTGTGTGCACAATCAAAATAGAAACCCGCACATCACAATTTGTACTATGTGTTGTACTTCGTTCCCGCACATCACACTTTGTACTATGCGTGGTACTTCGTGGCTTTAATGTTTGTTATTAAAAAAGCTCACAATTCTCCTCATCAGTGTCTTACAACAACCACATCCTCCTCATCCCACTTTAGAAGCTCCTCTTCACCCCTCTTCAGAAGCTCATGAGGATATGATATAGCAGCTATTGAGTGAAGTGTGTTCCATATTCAAGCAACAGAACCAACTTCGGTCACGGTTTGCAGTATTTCAAGATCATATTATTACTAAGCAGTAGTGCCTCTTCGATCAACATCAACAACTTCTTGACTGTTAGTAATGGCTTTTTGCTGCTCTTGGGATTCTACCACTATCCTTATCATACCATCCTCTTAACTAGTGACTTTTATCTTTCATTTTATTTTTACTTAGTCTCCTGTTTTTATGCAGCAACATTATCATATGCATTTGATACTTTCGTTCTGACTTTGATTGGATAATATTTATCAATTAATGTTTTATACTTAAGCTTGTTTTGGGTGCCTTAATTATTTGTTATACATTGTTGGTTTCTTTCTTAGTAATTGTGAAAGTGTTTTTGATGGATTGGCATAGTGGGAAGTAATTGTGACAATAAAGGGGGAGAAGATAGGTAACATGTGTTAGCTTTTATAGCTATAGACATTGATTTTGATGATAACAAAACACATGTATTGATTAAACAAAGATTTATAAATTGTGTTTTTATAATAAGAAAATGAAGTTATAAAATCAAAGTGTTTTGGACTAAAATAAATGTGTTTTAAATCTTTGATTTTGTTTTTGAATTTCGGATTTGGACCTATTTAAAACTATTTAAATGTTTTGGGCCATACTATAAGTTATGAATATTTTGGACTAAAGTGAAAAGTTTTGAGAACTTTGAAAATATGGGTATTTTGTTGAAAAGGACCTTTGTGCAAAATAATAAAATCGTTAGGGCCGAATCATAATTTCAGAAAGTTTTTGGATTAACAAAGTAATATTTATAAATTCTGAAATTGGACCTATTTGCACATTTTCATAACTTTTTGGGCCATAATATAATTTTATAAAGTGTTGGGGTCGAACTGTAAAATTAGAAACTATTTCACTGTAGCCGTCACTGTAGCAACCGGCTAACCGGTTATCAAATCCGGCAAACCGGTTTCGGGCAGAATGTATGCAAAATTCAAGCGGCTAACCGGATGTGGAAATCCGGCAATCCGGTTCGAGGCAGAATGCAACCAAAACGCAAGCGGCTAACCGGATTCGACAAACGGCAAACCGGATGTTCAGAATTTCAAATTTGTGATTGTAACGGTAACATCAAGCGGCTAACCGGATTCCATATCCGGCAAACCGGTTCCGGCCAGAAATGAACATAACGGCTAGTTTTTGAGTTCAAACTATATAAACTCAAAACCATTTCATTTTTGGCAACTCAAGCAAGCATAAACAAGAGCACACAACATATATTGAGCTTCATTTTCGTAACTCATCATTTATTAGCTCATCTTTGTTCTTCAATTTGTATATCTACTCTTAAAGAGAGATTCATTGTTGTATTTATCATTTCTCATCAAAGTGTGAGTGTACAAGTGTGGGAAACACTTGAGTGAAGAGATTGGGGATATAATCTCTTGTTGTAAAGGTTCATTGACACCTTGAAGTCAATTGTAATCCGTTGAAGCCTTGGAAAGGCTTGGATAGTGAAATCCTCAAGCAGGTGTGCTTGGAGGCGTGGACGTAGGCGGGGATAGCCGAACCACGTAAAAATCCTTGAGTTCGTTTTTCTCTTCCCTTACTCTTTTATTATTGTGCTTGCATCGAATTTATTGTTTTCGAATTTATTAAGGCATTAGATTGGATTGTTGTGTGGTTTGCGAATTGTATTGCATAAATTATAAAATCCCAATTCACCCCCCCTCTTGGGTTGCACACTTGTATTTCAACATGTATTTTGAAGTGTTTGAAGTGTCTTGGCCTATTTTGAAGTGCTATTGATATTTTATGACATATTCAAAAGAAGTTTACAAGTATTGTATAATTATATGCTTCCTGTACTTAGTGAAATATTAGTTATGCAACCCAAGAGGGGGTGAATTGGGTTTTAAAATCCTAAGTAAATTGATAACTCTATGAAATGAGAGTTATCATGGCACTTTTAGACTTAAATCAATACTACTTAGAGAGTAATTGATGTTGTTCTATTGCATTTTTGTTACATTTTACATAAACATTCATTTTAGTTTAGTCTTAATGAATTTTGTTTGATTTAGAATAATTCGTGCTTAGATTGTGTGAATAATTGTAGGTGTCTGGAAGCTAGTATTTCAAGGAATGAACGCTGATGCAATAGGCTTGCAAAAATAAGGAATGAACATGGCTATAAAAGAATTAAAACAAATCTGGAACAGTGCAGTTGCTGTTTTATACCCAACAAGTTTTTAGCGCCGTTGCAGGAGATTGATTGTTCATTGTGATTTGTGAAATTAGTTTTAACGGTGCTAATTTATTTTATTTTATTTTAATTTTTTATTTTGTTGACATAGGTGATCTAGCAACCCTGCACAAATATAAATATGTTGAATTCCAATTTGATCCAGAAATTGAAAGAACTGTAAGGAGATTGAGAAGAGAGCATCAGGAATTACAAGCTGCTGTAGTAATGGATGATTTGCAAGATTTGAGAAACTTGAACCCTAGAGAGGAGATACAACCAGTTAATTTACATGAAGGTCTGAATGGAAAATGTGTTTTACATGAAGGTCTGAATGGAAAATGTGTTTAAAGGCAACCAGGGAACAACAACATTATTTACATGGCGAACAATAGAGATAGAGCCATTCGAGACTACGCAGTATTGACTCCTCAAACCATACATTCGAGAATAGTTAGACCCGACGTTCAAGCTGACAATTTTGAACTCAAACTTGTGATGTTTCAGATGCTTCAAACAATGGGGCAATTTAATGGTTTGTCATCCGAAGATCCTTATCTACACCTTAAGTTATTTTTGGAAGTAAATTGCTGGAGCATCGCGGGAAGCATTGAGACTCGGAATTTTCCCATTTTCTTTGAGAGATCGAGCAAGAGCATGGATGACTTTTCTATCTTTGGTGATTTATTCAATCAATGTTTACATCTAACAATAGTTTTACAGAAATGTATAGAGAAGAATTTGGTCTTAAACTAAGAGAAGTGTCATTTTATAGTAAAACAAGGTATTGTTCTCAGTCACATCATTTCGAGCAAAGGTATTAAAGTTGATAAAGTCAAAGTGGATCTCATTTCCAATCTTCCTCTACCTAAAATAGTCAGAAAAATAAGATCTTTCCTTAGGCATGCTGGTTTTTATAAACGTTTCATTAAAGATTTTAGTAAAGTTTCTAGACCCTTATGCAATCTACTTGTAAGGATGTACCTTTTGTCTTTAATGATTAATGTCTTGTGCCATTTGAAAAACTAAAGTAGTTGTTGACATCGTCACCCATCATTCAGTCCCCAAAGTAGAACTTAACATTTGAACTCATATGTAATGCATCTGATTATACAGTAGGGGCAATATTAGGACAAAAAGTTGATCGAATTCCCCAGTCATTTACTATGCTAGTATGACATTGAATGATGTACAATTAAACTATTCAACCACTGAAAAAGAAATGCTAGCAGTAGTATTTGCATTACAGAAATTTTGATCTTATCTCATTGGTTGTAAAATAATTGTGTTCACAGATCATGCTGCTCTTAAATATCTTCTCACAAAGAAAGATACAAAAACTAAACTAATTCATTGGGTGTTACTTTTACAAGAATTTGAGTTTGAAATCAAAGATAAGAAAGGCACAGAAAATGTTGCGGCAGACCATCTCTCTCATCTCAATTTTGACACAATTACAGAACTATTACCATTGAATGAATCATTTCTAAATGAATAATTAATGAGTGTGGAAGTATTACAATGGTATGCTGATATAGTTAACTATCTTGTTACAGGTCAACTTCCAAAGTATTGGACTAAGCAAGACAAAGCCAATTTTTTTACGGAAATAAAGAATTTCTTTTGGGATGACCCTTATCTATTCAAGTATTGTGCAAATCAAATTGTCAGACGATGTGTCCTAGAAAGTGAATTTTAAAATATCCTTTCATTCTGCCATGAAAAAGTTTGTAAAGGCCATTTCAGCGCTAAGAAAACAGCTACTAAAGTTTTACAATGTGGTTTCTATTGGCCAACTGTATTTTGAGATGCTTACACTTTTTTCTCTTCATGTGATAGGTGTCATCGAATGGGGAGTGTTACACGAAGAAATATGATGCCACTAAACCCAATTTTAGTGGTTGAAATTTTTTATGTATGGAGTATCAACTTCATGGGACCCTTTCCCCCTTCTTTTGGCCATCAATACATATTGGTTGCTGTTGAGTATGTATCGAAATAGGTAGAAGTAATTCCATGTAGAACCAATGATCACAAGGTGGTGATAGGATTTTTGAAAAGCAACATTGTTTCACGCTTTGGATTCCCTCAAGCAATAATCAATGATGGTGGTGCCCACTTTTGCAATAAATCATTCAACACTCTTTTGACAAAGTATTTCATCACTCACAAAGTGACGACCCTAAATCATCCGCAAACCAGTGGCCAAGTTGAGATCTCCAATCGAGAAATACAGCGCATATTAGAAAAGACGGTGAGACCAGACAAAAAAGATTGGTCATTTAGACTTGATGATGCATTATGGGCATATAGAACAACTTTCAAGACCCCGATTGGGATGTCACCCTATAGGCTAGTGTATGGAAAACCTTGCCACCTACATGTGGAACTCGAGCATCATGCTTATTGGGCCCACTACTACAAAAATGACATTTACTGACACTTTGTTTCTGACACTTAGTAAAAAGTGTCAAAAATGATGTACGTTTGGACCATTTTCCGCCTTTAACAAGTATGTACCATGTTGTGTGTTAGAAAGTGCATATTTATAAAGGAGAAAATCGTTATTTTACATATCAAGTATTACTAACAACCCTTACTTTTATGTGTTTAAGTTTATTGTACTTTAATTATGTGTATTTTATTCTAATTGAGTATTTTATGTATTTTAGGGGCATCATAGTCATTTCACAATAAACGAGAGATCAAATGGCAAAACAGACATCATTTTTGAACTCAGGACGGTCGAAAACCTTAGGAGGAGTATAAAAGGAAAAATGACACTGTTCACATGTACGATACTATTCACATGTACGGGTACTGTTGACTGTACTGTGCAAATAGTGGCTGTTGACTGTACTGTGCAAATAGTGGCTGTTGACTGTACTGTGCAAATAGTGGCTGTTGACTGTACTGTGCAAATAGTGGCTGTTGATTGTACTGTGCAAATAGTGGCTGATGACGTGGCGAAATCCTGAGCGTCCAAACTGTTTTTAATCCGATGGCCATGATTTACTCGATGTAACTATAAAAAGGGGGCCTCCCCCCCATAATTAGGCACCTCTGAATCCATTTTTGGGATTCATTTTCTGTAATTCTCTCTCTATCTTGTATTTTCTATGTATTTTAATAAATTTCCATTTTGCCCCTAGTTCAACTATGAGTGGCTAATTTTCTTTCAAGCTTGGGTTGAAGGTGAAGTCTCAACATGTGTCATGGGCTTGATTTGGTAAATTTATTTTCTCTTCCCCTCTAGTTTTTGTGGATGTTTTGACTTCTCGTCGACAAATAATACTAATCTTGTCTAGTACCGCCTTGGTTTCACCGGCACCCTAGTATAAGGTTATTATTATTTGGCACGACAAGCCCTTAGCACCATATTTATTAGAGCGTGGTTCATGAGGTGTGGATTCCCCTCTCATGATTTAATTGGTATTAATATGGAATATTTAGCCCATGATGCATGTTGATACGGATCCAGATACCCAAGTACGTCAATTTAATAGTTTTCTCTTCAATTTATTCCTGCCATTTTAATTCCACTTTTAGAATTTATTCTTGCCAATTTTAATTTAAGTCTTAGCATATTCCAAATTAATTTCACCACAAATCCAATCACCGATTTACAAAATTAATTCTATATTTAATTAAAATCCACCTCCTCGTGGGATCGACACTCGTCACCATAGATCTATACTACAACAGATTCGTGCGCTTGCGAGTTCATTAAAATTTGCACAACAAGTTTTTGGCGCCGTTGCCGGGGAGGTAAGTAATTTTAATTCTTAGAATTAATTTTTGTGAATATTTTCATTTAATTGTTTTCTTGCATTTTTTTTATTATAAAAAAAAAAGAAAAAAAAAAGTGAATCTACATTTAAAGGTTAGTATTTCTTTTCTTTTTCTCTTCTTTAAAATTGTGTAATTTAATTTTCAATTTATTTTCTTTGTAATTTTTGTTTGTTTATCTATTAATTTATTTTTATTTTTAGTTAATTTCACGTATTTTTTGTGTGTATTGTTATAGTAAGGTTGTAATAGCGCAATAAGGTTAGTATCATAATTTCTCTTTCTTCTTTATTTTTATTTTTATTTGTTTTGTTCCCATTTATTTTTGTGTTTCTTGCATGCATGGTCGTAGGTCATTATTACCTAATCTTGAACCTATAGACCTTGAATTAGAGAAAACACTTCGCACACACAAAAACGTTAAAAACAAAATGGATTTACAAGAACCACAGGAAAGGCCATTTAAGGACTACTTCAGTCCTTTAGCCAATTTGAGCACATCATGCATACGATACCCAAATGTAGCTGCTAGGAGTTTTGAACTAAAACCTAGTGTGCTAAATTGTCTCCCCACATTCTATGGCTTAGAAAATGAGGACCCATACAATCATTTGAATGATTTTCACGCAATTTGTCAAACATTTAAATATGAGAATTTTTCAGATGATGATGTAAAACTTAGACTATTCCCATTTTCTTTAAAGGATAGAGCTCGTTCATGGCTTAATACATTACCTGCTAATAGTATTGCATCATGGGAACAAATGGTTACAAAATTTTTGAATAAATATTTCCCAGTGCATAAAACCAATGCTATTCGCAGGGAAATCTCGGAGTTTACCCAGAGAGATGACGAGCAGTTTTTCGAAACATGGGAGCGATTCAATGGGCTACTCTTGAAGTGTCCACATCATGGGTTTGAGAAATGGCATCAATGCCAATACTTTTTGGAGGGATTGTTGCCAAATGTGCAAGAATGGCTCATGGCGACAAGTGGAGGAGAGCTAATGTCCAAAAGTGCATCAAAGATTTGGGAATTCTTCCAGCGACAAGCAGATAATTCCCAACAACGGAGTCGATCACTCAGGAGTACTAGAAGAATTAAGGGAGTGAATGAGGTTCAAATTGGCGAGTCAACTTCAGGAATCAAAGAAGTCAAGGACATGGTTGAAGGTCTCGCTCGACAAATAGCATCGTTATCAACTGCTAAATCTACAGAGCCACATGACCTTGACTCATATCCAGATCAAGCCAATGCCATAAGAGTAATGAGAAAACCATCGAATTACAACCCATACTCCAACACCTATAACCCTGGATGGAGAGACCACCCCAATTTTTCATGGTCTCAAGGATTCCAACAGAATGGACCAGCAGCTCCAGCTACACCAATGCAACCAATCGCTCAAAATCCTCAAGCCTCTCAGCCCCCATTCAGACCATTCAATCAAAACCAGAATTACTCTCAACCCAGACCATGGGAGGATGCATTCCAGAATTTCAGGAATGTTACTCACTCCACAATTGAGCAACAGAACCGCACCATTGATGGGCTACGCAATGAATTGAGAGTGGGCTTCAACTCACAAGCTCAATCAGTTTCAAGCCTAGAGAAGATGGTGGGACAACTTGCTTCTTCAGTTCAAACCTTGGCAATGACCGTTGAGAAAGGTAAATTCCCAAGTCAACCAGTGCCTAACCCTAAAGGAGTGCATGAAGCAAGTACCAGTTCACCACAGCCGCATGGAGAGGTCAAAGTCGTCATGACCTTGCGAAAAGGAAAAGAAGTCGACAATAAAGTGGAGATGCCAAAAGAAAATCAAATTGTACCTGTGAATGTTGAGGAATCATCACCGGAGGAGAAAGAAGAAACCAACCCACGAGAGTATGTTCCCAAAGCTCCATTTCCTCAGAGGTTAGCTAAAGGAAAGAAGGGAAAATCCACAGGTGAGATTCTCGAAATCTTCAAACAGGTAAGTGTTAACATCCCATTGCTTGATGCTATAAAGCAAGTTCCATCTTATGCCAAGTTTCTTAAAGATCTGTGTACTAAAAAGAGAAATATGCATGTTCAAAAGAAGGCATTTTTAACAGAAAACGTTAGTTCTATACTCCAACATAAAATTCCTTTAAAATGCAAAGATCCAGGCTCCCCCACTATCTCATGTAGTATAGGGAACCACACAATTGAAAATGCCTTGTTGGATTTAGGAGCTAGTGTAAATTTGTTGCCTTACTCTGTTTTTGTGAAACTTGGATTGGGAGAATTACACCCAACTCCAGTGGTGTTACAGCTTGCAGATCGGTCCACGAAAATACCTCGTGGTATTGTGGAGGACGTGCTTATCCAGGTAGACAAGTTTTATTTTCCTGTTGATTTCATTGTAATTGACACTCAACCCATACAGGATTCAAGGAAGCACATCCCCATTATCCTAGGCCGACCTTTCTTGGCAACTGCGGATGCTCACATTCAATGCAGAACTGGAAATATGCAGTTGTCCTTTGGCAACATGACTATGGAGTTGAACATCTTCAACATTGCCAAACAACCTCACAATGCAGATGATGGAATTGTTGATGTGGATTTAATTGAAGCATTAGTTGATGACACTTTTGTTTCAAACCTTAGTGATGATCCTTTGCAAACATGTTTAACTCACTTTGGTTTGGATTTTGATATTGACAGATCGGTCGATGAGGTCAATGCCCTACTTGACTCAGCACCTATGGACACTAATAAATGGAAGTCAAGAGTGGAACAACTAGCACCATCAGAGAAGAAACTCATCCCATCATCAGAATCACCACCGAAACCCGAGCTCAAACCATTGCCCAACACTTTGGAATATGCATTCTTGGGGGAAGAAAGTACTCTGCCGGTAATCATCTCATCATCCCTCAATGACGAACAAAAAGGTAAGTTGTTGGATGTTTTAAAAGAGCACAAAGGAGCATTAGGATGGACCATAGCAGACATAAAAGGTATAAACCCAGTAGACTGCATGCATTACATTCACCTTGATGAAAATGCTAAATCGACTAGGGAAATGCAACGTCGGTTAAATCCTAATATGAAAGAAGTGGTTAGAACTGAAGTCCTTAAGCTATTAGATGCAGGTATCATTTACCCAATTTCTGATAGTTCATGGGTTAGTCCTGTCCAAGTTGTCCCCAAAAAGTCAGGAGTCACTGTAGTTACCAATGCTGATAATGAATTGATACCCACTAGAGTAACTACAGGATGGCGTGTATGCATTGATTATAGGAAGTTAAATTCTGTCACACGTAAAGACCATTTTCCTTTACCATTCATCGATCAAATGCTTGATAGATTAGCAGGCCATGAATTTTATTGCTTTCTAGATGGCTACTCAGGATATAATCAAATTCCCATAGCACCAAAAGATCAAGAGAAAACCACTTTCACTTGCCCTTTTGGCACTTTTGCATATAGGAGGATGCCATTTGGATTATGTAATGCACCTGCTACATTTCAACGATGCATGTTAAGCATTTTTTCTGATATGGTCGAACAATTTCTTGAGGTCTTTATGGATGATTTTTCTGTCTTTGGAGACTCATTTGATCAATGTTTACGCCATCTAACACTAGTTCTGCAGAGATGTATCGAAAAGAACTTGGTCTTAAATTGGGAGAAGTGCCATTTTATGGTAAAACAAGGCATTGTTCTCGGTCACATCATTTCGAGCAAAGGTATTGAGGTTGACAAAGCCAAGGTGGATCTCATTTCCAATCTTCCTCCACCCAAAACAGTCAGAGAAGTAAGATCTTTCCTTGGGCATGCGGGTTTTTATAGACGTTTCATTAAAGATTTTAGCAAAGTTTCTAGACCCTTATGCAATTTACTTGCTAAGGATGCACCTTTTATCTTTAATGATTCATGTCTTGTGGCTTTTGAAAAATTAAAGCAATTATTGACATCATCACCCATCATTCAGCCCCTAAATTGGAGCTTACCATTTGAGCTCATGTGTGATGCATCTGATTATGCAGTAGGAGCGGTATTAGGACAAAGAGTTGATCGGATTTCTCATGTTATTTACTATGCTAGTATGACATTGAATGATGCACAGTTGAACTATTCAACTACTGAAAAAGAAATGCTAGCAGTAGTGTTTGCATTGGAAAAATTTCGATCTTATCTCATTGGTTGTAAAATAATTGTGTTCACAGATCATGCTGCTCTTAAATATCTTCTCACGAAGAAAGATGCAAAAGCTAGACTAATTCGTTGGGTGTTACTTTTGCAGGAATTCGACTTGGAATTTAAAGATAAGAAAGGCACAGAAAATGTTGTGGCAGATCATCTATCTCGTCTCAATTTTGACACAATTACAGAACAATTACCATTAAATGAGTCATTTCCAGATGAACAATTAATGAGTGTGGAAGTATTACCTTGGTATGCTGATATAGTTAATTATCTTGTTACAGGTAAACTTCCAGAGTATTGGATCAAGCAAGACAAGGCTAAATTCTTTGCAGAAATAAAGAATTTCTTTTGGGATGACCCGTATTTGTTCAAGTATTGTGCAGATCAAATTATCAGACGATGTGTCCCAGAAAGTGAAATTCACAATATCCTTTCATTCTGCCATGAACAAGCTTGTGGAGGCCATTTCAGTGCTAAGAAAACAGCTACAAAAGTTTTACAATGTGGTTTCTATTGGCCAACGATATTTCGAGATGCTTACACTTTCTGTTCTTCATGTGATAGGTGTCAACGAATGGGGAGCATTACACGAAGGAACATGATGCCACTAAATCCAATTTTAGTGGTTGAGATTTTTGACGTATGGGGTATCGACTTCATGGGACCCTTTCCCACTTCTTTTGGCCATCAATTTATACTGGTTGCTGTTGACTACGTATCAAAATGGGTAGAAGCAATTCCATGCAGAACCAATGATCACAAGGTGGTGATAGGGTTTTTGAAAAGCAACATTATTTCGCGCTTTGGATTCCCTCGAGCGATAATCAGTGATGGTGGTGCCCACTTTTGTAACAAAGCATTCAAAGCTCTTTTGACGAAATATGCAATCACTCATAAAGTAGCGACCCCATATCATCCGCAAACCAGTGGCCAAGTGGAGATCTCCAATCGAGAAATCAAGCACATATTAGAAAAGACGGTGAGGCCGGACAGAAAAGATTGGTCATTAAGACTTGATGATGCATTATGGGCATATAGAACGGCTTTCAAGACTCCGATTGGGATGTCACCCTACAGGCTAGTGTATGGAAAAGCTTGCCACCTACCTGTGGAACTCGAGCATCGTGCATATTGGGCCATCAAGAAATTCAATTTTGACATGCAGCAAGCCAGCTCAGAAAGAAGATTACAACTGGCAGAACTTGAAGAAATTCGCAATGACGCATACGAAAATGCCAAGATTTACAAGCAACGAATGAAAGTCTTCCATGACAAGCATATTATGAGAAAATCTTTCACTCCAGGTCAGAAAGTACTTTTATTCAACTCTCGCTTGCACCTATTCCCAGGTAAGTTACGCTCTCGATGGTCTGGTCCATTTATTGTTCATACTGTTTTTTCACATGGGGCAACTGAAATTAAGGACCCAAAGAACGGTGTCACGTTCAAAGTTAATGGTCAAAGATTAAAGCCATATCTAGAGTACCAACCACATGGAGAAGACACCGAAATAAATTTGAGTGACCCACCAGATTTGAATTGATTTTTTTTCTTTTCGGTGGGTTTGATTTTTTTTTCTTTTTATTATTCTTTTGCTAATTGAAATTTATTTTTGCATAAGTGTGTTTGTTTTATCATTAAGTTTTCTCTTATCATTGTTAATCATGAGTCTCTTACTTAGACCGTTCCTCCTGAACATTCTTAAACCACTTCAACGTGTCAAAAATCATCTCAAAAGGCAGATTCAATTTTGTAAAACAAATCGCATTTGGGCTCTACAACCACCAGAGTTAGTAGCCTATGTTGAAGGTTTAGAACGCCAACTCAGAGATATTGAGAAAAGTGTTTTCGACATCCAGTTGGAGCTTGAGGTAAATTCAATAAGAGGACGATTTTGATTTTCTTTGTGTGTTTTAATTTGTTTTTCTGTTTGTGTGCTTTAGTTTGTTACCCCGGTGAAGTGGCGGATAACGGTACTCCGTGACAATTAAGTCGGTTACTTCAGTTTCCCATAATAACTGATATTCTGAGGCGAAGGTATGGACAGATCCGAGATTCTAGCAAAACTTCACAAGCGATTCCCTTTACTCCCTCAGAATGCCCTCCTTACGATCTATAAAGCTCGGTCCGAACGCATGCGATTGCTCATGAGGAATAACATACCTGCTGACATCCGTTGGTTAATTGAGGCGAAAGTACGATTGGCAGGTGAGTTACCTCCAAAATTTATTGCATACATGCCTGGTTGTGGAAAAGGAAATTATGCAAGAAAACGACGAGCTCGAAGAATTTCTGTTGCTTGTCATAAGTGTGCCAGAATGAGTTGCAATAAAAACCGATGTTCTTTAGGAATGGTGTCTGATAACAGAGAAGATAAGATTCAATTCATTAGGGATGGCTTGAATAAGGAGTCATTGGATGATATCCTTCTGTCTCTTGAAACGCATCCCAGTGGATATGTGCAAGGAGCGATTCTCCAGTTATGGTCATTATTCCAGAAAGAGCATGAACGATATAGTCTCGGGAATCTGACTTTAAACGACCCTGTTTGCCAGTTTATAAGAAAACTGGATGGGAAGCCTATCCTCGACCCATAGAGGGCGTTCAAGCCGTTTCTGGACGTAAAACCAGAGGAAGATGTGAGCCACAGTCGCAACTACCTGTAAATATCCTTTTACTTTACTGTTATTTTATTTCATTTCACTGTTGTTTTATCATTTGCATTATTGTCTTTAATAATTTTATTACTGTTTGTTTTTACTGTTTGCTTTTTGACTATCGAGCCATGTGCTTTACGCATTATTTGACATTGACATGCCACCTCATACACAGTTGTGATCCACTATCACCAAGATTCTTAAATATGACTTTTTGTTAAGCACTCACGAATTGTTTTTGAGAAATATTCCAATGGCAGCTACTCCCAATAGACATTTCAAGAACATTTGTGTGCTTTCTGGATTTACCTATGGCAAACATAAAGAGTTCGTTGATGCAGCCATAGATCTTGGTCGAAGCATAGCAGAGAGAAAATTACACTTGGTGTTTGGAGGAGGTAATCGAGGGTTATCAAAATTGGTCTCAGAAGCTGCTTTTATCAGAGGAAGCCAAGTGTTAGGCATCATCCCTAGAGTCCTAAAACCTTTGGGCAGTGTGTCTGACTCAACGACTGGAGAAGAGTTAGTCGTCTCAGGTATGCAAGAACGAATAACTGAAATGCTTAATCATGCTGATGCTTTTATTTTCCTTCCAGGAGATCTTGCAACACTAGAGGCACTTATCACACTAGCATCTTGGGCCCATCTGCACCTTCACCAGAAACCCATCGGTTTGTTAAATGTCAATAATTTTTATGATGGCTTTATCGCATTTCTTAACCATGCAATAAAAAGCTATTTTATTCCTTCCAGTGCGAAAAAACTTTTTATTTGTGCTCACACTGCTAATGAGCTACTTGATATGTTACAAGCTTATAAACCGGAGCCAGACCCCTGGAACTTTCTGTTGGAGCGTTCAAATGATGACGGTAACAGTAGCTGCAGTAAGAAGTACAAATTAGATTTAACTCTCCGCCTGTAAATATTTTCTTCTATGTTGCACCACCCAGGTGATGTCTTCTAAACTCTACTTCTTTCATTTCAAACATTGAGGACAATGTTTCGTTCTGGTTGGGGGGAGGGAATAGTTGACAATTGTGGAATCTTGGTTAAGTTTTTACTAATTTTTTGTTGTAGAAACTAACTGTTACTAACTTTTTGTGTTGAAGATGGCTGAATATGGAGTGTAGTGACTCTAGAAACGCATCTTCATTGTTAAAAAAAAAACAAAAAAAAAATAAAAATAAAAAAATCTTTTTCTTTATTATGTTTTGATGTTTATTTTTCTTCTTCCTTTTTAATTTCTCCTTTATAAATATACATTTTCAAACAAAACTTTTTGAGTCAAAGATGGCTGAATATAGAGTGTAGTGTCTCTAGAAACGCATCTTCTTAAGTTTAAAAAAAAAAATCGTTTTCTATCATTTTCTAATTAGTTTTTCTGCATCATTTTTACATTTCTGCATGCATATTTTCCTTTCACGTTTAGAATAGGATGGGGGGTAGACTGTTGTTTAAAAAAAAAAAAAAAAAAAAAGAAATTTGTGATTTGTTTTAAGATTGGATGACATGATGATTTCAAATTTTAGTATTTGTATTATCTTTAGTATGAAGTGATGTTACACTATGTTTGCTACTCTACATGTTGATGTCGGAGACAAATATGAGTTGCTTGAAGGAATGAACATGTCATAATAAATACCAAGTGAGTTTTTGAGCCTATCATTTTTCTTGGAGAGTACCCCTTTTGCCCATTCTTTATACAGCTTAGCAGTTTATTATTGTACACGATCTCTAGATTTCTTTTGAGTTAACCCTAAGAAAAAAAAAAGAAAAAGAAAAAAATGTGTGTTGCTACATTTGGAAGCCCATTTAATTAGTAGATATGGAAGATTATTTAGAGTCCTAAAAGATGATGGAAAGGCCGTCTTTGATCCGTTTGAGCCTTTCTAGCCATCCCTTTTATAAATACCCATAGTTAGCCCTTTTGAGCCTTAAAAAAAAAAAAAAAAAAAAAAAAAAAAAAACTTTTCTTTGTCAACTTATCATCTTGACCCACTCCGATTTTGGAGTATTACCCAATGTCTTACAAGATCCATCACCTATTTATGTTTGAGAAAAATGTAAATAAATATTTTGTATAGTGAAGTTATGTCTAGTTAAAAAAAAAAAAAAAAAAAAAAAAAAAAAGAAGAAAGAAATTGTTGCTTAAACAAAATGTTGTTAAAAAAAAAAAACAACAATAATAGGTGAAATCCACCTTGCAAATTCCAAAAAAAAAAAAAAAAAATTTCCTCTACATTTTTCTCAAACATACACTTTGTTTTTCCTATTTCCCTTCTTTATTAACCATGTCCCTAGCCTACGTTACATCCTAATAAAAGTCCTTCTTGATTTTAGGGAACTATAGTCTGAAGTAGAAGCTAGTTATATGGGCTAAAAAGATGTAGTGATGCATAAAAAAAAAATAAAATAAATAAATAAATTGGGTTGACTAGCATTTTTATTTGACTGAAGATCGTATTATTTCTAAGCTGAGGGCATATTTCTTTTATCTTGGTGAGAGCATGTGATATCATTACTTGATTATTTTCTCTCAATTACCATTCATTGGAGTGACTATTTTTATTGGGTTTAATTTCTTTGTGAGAGTGTCACTACTTCCAGTGAGATTTTGGGGTTTGACATGTCATTCTTGAAGGTAGCTACGACAAAGTCTACTGGGCTGATTCATGTGGATGGTTGATGTGGGTGTAATGTTTCTTTAGACTTGAGATAATGCTTATACTTTTATTTGATTGTTATCATTAATCTGATTGAATAAACAAGAGTGTTTAAAAAATAAAAAATAAAAATCATTTTTGAATTTTGTTTTCGCTTTATTTGCTAGGGACTAGCAATAAGCTGGTTGGGGGGTGTGTTGTGTGTTAGAAAGTGCATATTTATAAAGGAGAAAATCGTTATTTTACATATCAAGTATTACTAACAACCCTTACTTTTATGTGTTTAAGTTTATTGTACTTTAATTATGTGTATTTTATTCTAATTGAGTATTTTATGTATTTTAGGGGCATCATAGTCATTTCACAATAAACGAGAGATCAAATGGCAAAACGGACATCATTTTTGAACTCAGGACGGTCGAAAACCTTAGGAGGAGTATAAAAGGAAAAATGACACTGTTCACATGTACGATACTATTCACATGTACGGGTACTGTTGACTGTACTGTGCAAATAGTGGCTGTTGACTGTACTGTGCAAATAGTGGCTGTTGACTGTACTGTGCAAATAGTGGCTGTTGACTGTACTGTGCAAATAGTGGCTGTTGACTGTACTGTGCAAATAGTGGCTGTTGATTGTACTGTGCAAATAGTGGCTGATGACGTGGCGAAATCCTGAGCGTCCAAACTGTTTTTAATCCGATGGCCATGATTTACTCGATGTAACTATAAAAAGGGGGCCTCCCCCCCATAATTAGGCACCTCTGAATCCATTTTTGGGATTCATTTTCTGTAATTCTCTCTCTATCTTGTATTTTCTATGTATTTTAATAAATTTCCATTTTGCCCCTAGTTCAACTATGAGTGGCTAATTTTCTTTCAAGCTTGGGTTGAAGGTGAAGTCTCAACATGTGTCATGGGCTTGATTTGGTAAATTTATTTTCTCTTCCCCTCTAGTTTTTGTGGATGTTTTGACTTCTCGTCGACAAATAATACTAATCTTGTCTAGTACCGCCTTGGTTTCACCGGCACCCTAGTATAAGGTTATTATTATTTGGCACGACAAGCCCTTAGCACCATATTTATTAGAGCGTGGTTCATGAGGTGTGGATTCCCCTCTCATGATTTAATTGGTATTAATATGGAATATTTAGCCCATGATGCATGTTGATACGGATCCAGATACCCAAGTACGTCAATTTAATAGTTTTCTCTTCAATTTATTCCTGCCATTTTAATTCCACTTTTAGAATTTATTCTTGCCAATTTTAATTTAAGTCTTAGCATATTCCAAATTAATTTCACCACAAATCCAATCACCGATTTACAAAATTAATTCTATATTTAATTAAAATCCACCTCCTCGTGGGATCGACACTCGTCACCATAGATCTATACTACAACAGATTCGTGCGCTTGCGAGTTCATTAAAATTTGCACAACATACCACAAATCATTGATACTAAGGTGTCAGTAGCTTAAAACTCAATGATTATTGATACTAAAGCATCAGTGATAAAAAAAATATTAATTTTGTTTTAATTTGAACTCGAACTCAAGATCTCTAAACTTAAAATTTGTAAGTTTAAAGTGCAAACCATTAATGCATGTATTTCTAAATTTTGAATTTGATTAATTTTTTTATTTAATTAAATTTTACATAATTACTAGGGGTGGGCATCAACCCGCCCAACCCGTGAACCCGACCCAACCCGTGTGATTTTTTGCGGGTTGGGTTGGGTTGATAAAATAAACGGGTTGGGTTGGGTTATTAAATTCCCAACCCGCACTATTTGCGGGTTGGGTTGGGTTAAAAATTTTTAACCCAACCCAACCCGTCAACCCGCATATAAATATATATAAATTTTGATATTTTATATAAAAATTAAAAAAATATAAATATAAAATTTTTGAAATGTTGAGTTTGTTTTAAGGATTTTAATATTTATATTTTTTTGTTTATCTAATTTATTTATTTATTTTTGTTCACTATTTAATTAGACTATAACAATAAATTTTTTCAAAAACTCAATCCAATCAACCTAACCTAGCCGGTCAACCCGAATGTATATAAAAATTATTATATAAATTTTGTTATTTCATATAAAAATTAAAAAATATAAATATAAAAACTTTGAAATGTTGAATTTGTTCTAAATATTTTAATATTTGTATTTTTTAATTTATTTATTTATTTTTTATCACTATTTAATTATACTATAAAAATAAATTTTTTAAAAAATCTAACCCAATCAACCCAACCCGACCCAACCCGCAAAACTGCGGGTTGGGTCGGGTTGGGTTGAGATATGTAACGGGTTGGGTTGGGTTGATTTTTCTCAACCCGTTCTACATGCGGGTTGGGTCGGGTTGAGCATCAACCCGACCCAACCCGACCCGTGCCCACCCCTAATAATTACTATGTGGACAATAATAATAATAATAGAAATAATAGTTTTGAGAATAATGTTTTTTATTTAGCCACATGTCAACTTGTAATTCGTTGTTAATAATAATAATTTTACTTGACCACGTGTCGACTTATAGTTTGCTGTTTTATTAAATTACAATGCGAACAATTACACTATATAATTTTTCTAAGTATAAAATGAAAAATTAGAAACCCTAAATCTAACCTAATCAAACACACCACTTCTTAAGATGCTGTCGCCACTCCCTTGCTCCTCGACTTTCACTACCGTCGGCCGCTGCTTCTCGACTTTCACTGCTTTCGGCTGTCGTTCCTTGACGTCACTGCCGCCTTTGCTCTACTGTTTTCAAGCTTCAGCTACCGACGACTAGCTAGCCACCTTTCAGTACGTCGCTGCTACCGCTTTTATGTCGTCACATCAACTTCAGCCCAGCCAGCCACCGTTCCTTTACCGCCGAGATCAAGAACCATTTCTTTCTCTTCTCTCTTTTGGCACAGGTATGAAAATACTGCAGAGGAGTTAATCTGTTAATTTCCATTCTGTACGCTGCTGTTGTCATTCGTGTACGTCGCTGCTGCTGCTCGTCTTGGTCACTGCTGCCGCTCCTCTGTCGTCACGTCAAGCTTCAACCTTTTTGACAAAATATTTCACTTGGAATTATAAGCAAACCCTTTTGAGACCATAAAAAACTAAGCCAATTTCTTTGGTTTCAAGGCCTTGCTTTTTCACTTTAAAATCAGATCATACAATGACAAGCCAATTGAAAACTTTTGTTCAAGATTTCATTGTTAAATTCAGCTTTATTTTTATTATTTGTGTTCCTATCATTTTCTTTCCCTCTTTTTGATTTTTAATTCAATATGGGATTTGACATATATATTTTTTAATTTTTATAAAAATTTATCTTATTTACAGGATGCTAAGGGACAGGATGTTGATCTTAGCATCTACAAGGGAAAGGTTCTTTTGATTGTCAATGTTGCATCACAATGGTGTGCCTCAGCTCCTTTCGTTTTTAATTTTTTTCCATAATGATTTATTGATTATTGTTCATGCTTCCATTTAATTAATGCTAATACATGTTATCTATCTATCGGGAGTCTAAATTTTATAGAATTATATCATACTCGGAAGTATGCATAATCCCCATACAAATAAGTGTTTATAAGAGATGATCTCACCGAAAATCTTTAATTCTTGCAAAATTCTAGTGGCTCCGTTTGCACAAGTTTATTTTTCTTCCATGTTCGTTCGTTTACCACAGCGGTTCCTTTACAACCGAGGTCAGACACCATTTCTTTCTCTTCTCTGTTTTGGCACAGGTAAAAAAATCCTACAAAGCATTTTCTCTATTAATTACCTTATATATATATATATATATTATTCACATGTTTAATTGAGAACATCCAATAATATAGTAATAATATAGTGGGCAAACTATAGGAAGGTTGTTAGTAGACAATTCTAATTTTAGCTTTACTTTGCAAATGAAAGATTAGAAATGGTCCATCGAACCCATTTTACTATATTGGAGGTTTGGGCTAATCTTGTATAGATTTTTGCTTAGAAGAAGGATGGTTCTCCAAGGGCGGTGGGTTGGTTTTTGTATAGATTATTCCCCTATTTTCCCATTTTGCTTTTCTTTGAGGAAACCTAGTCTATTTTTTTTGTGTTTTCTTTCTTCAATCAAATATTTATTTCTCAATCTCGTCTAAAAAAATACCTATCTCATTTTACTATGTGTTTATGAATTACTAATTGTATTTTGTTAGTATTGCATGTTCGAAGAAGAATATTAGATTGAAGAAATAAGAAGTTGTTCCTTTGCTAATCGTTTGAAACCCAGGTTTGCACTGAATCTGATTTTTATCTTTTACTTTTTTACTTGACCCATACTTGAATCTAATTTTTGCTCCACTTTCCTTTCTTTCATCATTTTAATTATCTATCCACTTTAAACCTAAAAAGATTTAGTAATTGGGAAACCCTTTTTTTTTTTAAAGAATTGCAAAGTACTGTAATTGGAAATTGGGTTCATGTCTTAAAAAGCAACCTGATTTGTAATGTTTGTCTTAGAGTGGCCTTCTATTTTTGTTTTTCATCTCGGCTTGGTTAATTTCTTCACTAGTCGTTTAAATTTTGTTAATTTTTATTTTTCCTCTTTAAGCTCATTAAATATCTTTTTTTTTTCAATTTATGGCTTTTGGTCCAACTGATTATCGTTGAATGTGGGCACTATAAATGTTATAGTGCTTGTTAACTTAATGTATTTCATCATATATTATAGTATTGTTTACTTTAAATTTAGACAATGAAATAGATTACAAAAAAAATAACTTATGCTTGTCAAGTTGTAGACACCATTGTTCATGTCATCATTACTGAATATTGATGTACTTATTAAGTGTTCTCTTTAATACTTGATAAAATACTTTTGGTGAAGCAATTTGTGGTATCATGATTGCAGGCTGTAATTAACTTGGGAACATGTAGATTCTATAATTTCTTTTCTCTGATTCCTTAACTTGCTTCTTTTAATCCTACTCTTCCATGTTGAAGTAATTTATGAGTATTTTTGCTTCAAAATAACTAAGATTTACTTTTCACAGTATACTAATTGATTTTATGCACTTGTAGGTGGGAAAAAAATGAAGCTGTGGATGGATATTGAGTGACCTTGTGCTTTTTTTTTCTTTTGGGTTGGAAACTTAATTGAGTAGTAGTTAGCACTTGTTGTTTAGAGATTGTTGAAAATTTAATTTGATACTTATGTTAAGTCTTTTACATATAGTGATGTAGTTGAATTGTTTGAATTTAAATGATGTATTTGGGATGTTTATTATATGAATTGTGTTGCAAGATATTTAATAATAAATATATTTTGAGTTTTCTTTTGGTTGTACAACAATCACGAAAAATATAATTAAAATAAAAATATACTATTAACTAAAAGCAACATAACATTATTAAATACTGACACTATATATTTAAAATAACAATAAGATTTTTTTATATTATCGAATCAGTTTCTGATACTATAGTCACATAAATCATTGACGTATAAATAATATCATTAAATACCAACATCATCGTGTTATTATTTTAGTGATACTATAGTGAAACAAATCACTGACACAAAAAATTAGTGTCAGTGTGTTATGGCTTGAGCAATACTGACACAATTAACAAGTGTCAATAAAAGTAATTACTGACGCTAAATTAGTGTCAGTAAAACTCATTTTTCTAGTAGTGGCCATCAAGAAATTTAACATTGACATGGAGCAAGCTAGCTCAGAAAGAAGATTACAGCTGGCAGAACTTGAAGAAATTCAGAATGATGCATACGAAAATGCCAAGATCTACAAGCAGCGAATGAAAGTCTTTCATGACAAGAATATTATGAGAAAATCTTTTATCCTAGGTCTGAAAGTGCTTTTATTCAATTCTCACTTGCACTTATTCCCAAGTAAGTTACGCTTTCAATGGTCTGACCCCTTTATTGTTCCACAGTTTTTTCACATTGAGCAACTGAAATTAAGGATCCAAAGAACGATGTCACTTTTAAAGTTAATGGTCAAATATTAAAGCCATATCTAGAGTACCAACCACATGGAGAGGACACCGAAAAGGATCTGAGTGACCCACCAAATTTGAACTGAGATTTTTTTTCTTTTCTTTTTACTATTCTTTTGTTGATTGAAATTATTTTTGTATAAGTGTGTTTGTTTTCTTTTATCACTTTTAATCATGTGTGCCTCAACTAGATAGATCCTCTTAAACTTTCTTAGACGACTTCAACGTGTACAATCTCATCTCAGAGGCTAGATACGATTTTGTAAAACACATCATATTTCGGATCTACGACTACTAGAGTTAATATTTCATATTAAGGCTTTAGAAAGACAACTCAAAGATATTGAGGGAGGTATCTACGACATCCAATTGGAACTTGAGGTAAATTCAATAAGAGGACGATTGTGAAATTAATTTTCTTTGTGTGCTTTAGTTTGTTACCCCGGTTAAGTGGCAGATAACGGTACTCCGTGATGATCAAATTCGGTTACTTCAGTTTCCCATAATAACAAATATTCTAAGATAAACGTATGGACAAAAACACGATTTTAGCAAAGCTTCACAATCGATTTCCTTCACTTCCTCAGGATGCCCTCCTTACAATCTATAAAGCTCTATCTGAACGCATACGATTGCTTATGAGGAATAATATCCCTGCTGACATCTATTGGTTAATCGAGGTCAAAGTACGCTTGGCAGGTAAGTTGCCTCTCAAATTTATTATATACATGCCTGGTTGTGATAAAGGAAATTACTCAAGAAAACGAAGAGCTCGAAAACTTCTTATTGCTTGTCATAAGTGTGCTAGAATAAGATGCGATAAAAATTCATGTTCTTTAGGAATGGTGTCTAATAACAGGGAAGACAAGATTCAATTCATTAGGAATGGCTTGAATAAAGAGTCATTGGATGATATCCTTTTGTCTCTTGAAACGCATCCCAGTGGATAAATACAAAGAGCAATTCTCCAGTTATGGCCATTATTCCAGAAAGAGCATGCACGATATAGTCTCGGGAATCTGACTATAAATGACCATGTTTGCCAGTTTATAAGAAAACTGGATGGGAAGCCTATCCTCGACCCATAGAGGGTGTTCAAGTTGTTTCTGGATGTAAAACCAGAGGAATATGTGAGCCACAATCACAACTACCTGTAAATATCCTTTTATTTCACAGTTATTTTATTTCAGTGTTGTTTTATCATTTACATTCTTGTCTTTAATAATTTTTTCTTATCATTGTTTGCTTTCTCTTTTTACTCTTTCCTTTTTTGCTCTTGAGCCATGTGTTTTACGCGTTAATTGATACAGGCATGCTACCTCATACATAGTTGTGAACCATTGTCACCAAGATCCTTAAATATGATTTTTTTTAGCACTCACAAATTATTTTTTAGAAGTATCCCAATGGCAGCTACTCCCAATAAACAATTCAAGAATATTTGTGTGCTCTCTGGGTTCAACTATGGTAAATATAAAAAGTTCGTTGAGCCAGCTATAGATCTTAGTCGAAGTATAGTAGCAAGAAAATTACACTTGGTATATGGAGGAGGTGACTGAGGGTTATTAAAATTAGTGTCAGAAGCTGCTTATATCAAAAGGAGCCAAGTGTTAGGCATCATTCCAAGAACCCTAAAACCTTTGGGCTGTTTGTCTGACTCACCAACTGGAGAAGAGTTACTCATCTCAGGTATGCAAGAGAGAATAACTTAAATGCTAAATCATGCTGATGCTTTTATTTTCCTAGCAGGAGATCTTACAACTATAGAGGCACTAATCACATTAACATCTTGAGCCTATCTAAACATTCAGCAGAAACCCATCGGTTTGTTAAATGTCAATAACTTTTATGATGGCTTTATCGCATTTCTTAACCATGCAATAAAAAATTATTTCATTCCTTCTACAGGGAAAATATTTTTTATTTGTTCTCATACTGCTAATGAACTACTTGATCTATTACAAACTTATAGACCAGAGCCAGATCCCAAGACCTTTGTCATGGAGTGGCCAACTAATGATGCTAACAGTAGCAAAGTAAGAAATGTAAATTAGATTTAATTCTCCGCTTATAAATATTTTCTTCTGTATTGCAACACGCAGGTGATGCCTTCTAAACTCTATTTATTTCCTTTAAAACATTGAAGACAATGTTTCATTCTAGTTTGGGGGAGGGAATAATTGACAATTGTGGAATGTCTCAATCCTGGTGAAGTTTTTACTGATTTTTGTTGTAGAGACTCGCCGTGGCTAAATTTTTTAGTTGAAGATGGCTAAATATGGAGTGTAGTGACTTTAGAAACACATCTTCTTAGTTTGGAAGTTAAAAAAATTACTTTCCGAACATTTTCTTTTTCTTTGTTATCTTCTTATAAAGCTTCGACTATCATTTTAAGTGTGATCTTTCTAACTTCTTCTTTTACCAATTAGTTTTTCTACATCATTTTCACCTTTTTGCATGCTTATTTTTCATGTTTAGAATAGGTTTGGGGGTAGAATGTCATTTAAAAAAATTATTTTGTGTGATCTTTTAACATTGGATGACATGGTGACTTTCAAAGTATTTGTATTATTTTTGGTCTTAAGCTATATTACACTTGTTTTGCTACTTTACATGTTGATGTCGGCGATAAATATGAGTTGCTTGAAGAAATGCACATGTCATAATAAATTTCAAGTGAGTTTTTGAGCTTGTCATTTTTGTTGGAGGGTAACCCTTTTTGCCCATTCTTTATACAGCTTAACAGTTTATTATTTTATAACTAGTAGATATGAAAGATTATTTAGAGCCCTAAAAGACAATGGAAAGGCCATATTTGACTCATTTCAGCCTTTCTAGCCATTCCATTTATGAAATAGCCAGAGTTAAACCGTTTAAGCCTTTTATATAAAATAAATAAATAACTATACTTGGCCCACTCTGATTTAGAATATTACCCAATGTCTTACAAGTTTCATCACCTTTTTATGTTTGAGAAAAATGTATATGATTATTTTGTTCAGTAAAGTTGTGCCATATAAAAAATAAATAAATTTAGCTCAAAAAAAGAGATAATAATAATAATAATAATAAATAAATAAATAAATAAACGAAATGTACCTTGTAATTTTCAAAAGGTTTATACTTTTTCTCAAACATATATTTTGTTTTTTCTATTTCCCCTCCTTTGTTAGTCATGTCCCTAGCCTACGTTACGTCCTAATAAAAGTCCTTCTTGATTTTAGGGAACTATAGTCTGAAGTAGAAACTAGTTATATGGGCTAAAAAGATGTAGTGGTGCATAAAAAAAAATACATTGGTTTGATTAGCATTTTAGTCGACTTAAGATCGTATTATTTCTAAGTTGTAGGCATATTTCTTTCATCTTAATGAGAGTGTGTGATATTACTTCTATATTTTTCTCTCAATTTATCATTTATTGGAGTAACTAGTTTTGTTGGATTTAATTTCTTTGTGAGAGTGTCACTACTACCGGTGAGATTTTGGGGTTTGACATGTCATTCTTGAAAGTGGCTTGATTATTGTAGCGGTGACAAAGTTTACTGGACTGATTCATGTGGATGGTTGATGTGGGGGTGATATTTCTTTAGGTGGGAGATAGTGCTAATACTTTTATTTGACTGTTATCATTAATTTGATTGAATAAACACGACCGTTTAAAAAAATATCATTTTGGGTTTGAATTTTGTTTTCGCTTAATTTGTTAGGGACTAGCAACAAGCTGGTTGGGGGGTGTGTTGAGTATTAGAAAATGTGTATTTATAAATGAGAAAATTGTCATTTCTTTGTGAGAGTGTCACTACTACCGGTGAGATTTTGGGGTTTGACATGTCATTCTTGAAAGTGGCTTGATTATTGTAGCGGTGACAAAGTTTACTGGACTGATTCATGTGGATGGTTGATGTGGGGGTGATATTTCTTTAGGTGGGAGATAGTGCTAATACTTTTATTTGATTGTTATCATTAATTTGATTGAATAAACACGACCGTTTAAAAAAATATCATTTTGGGTTTGAATTTTGTTTTCGCTTAATTTGTTAGGGACTAGCAACAAGCTGGTTGGGGGGTGTGTTGAGTATTAGAAAATGTGTATTTATAAATGAGAAAATTGTCATTTTATACCCCAAGTCTCACTAACATCCCTATTTTTATGTATCTAAGTCCCTTGTGATATAATTATGTGTGTTTTATTACAATTACGTATTTTATGTATTTTAAGGGGCATCATGCTCATTTCACAATGAACGAGAGATCAGATAGCAAAACGGACAACGATTTTGAACTCAGGACAGTCGAAAATCTTAGGAGGAGTATAAAAGGATAAAAGATATTATTCACATGTACGGTACTATTTATGGTACTGTTCACGACACTGTGCACATCTACGGTACAATGACGTGGCAGCATTCGATTGGAAGAATGATGTGGCATTGACCAATGATGTGTCACAATCCTATTGGACTAAAATGTTTATGCGGCGTTGACCAGTGACTTGGCAGTATGTTAGTGGAACAAAAAAAATATGCATATGATACATGCATATACACAGAATGACAGCATTGATGATGTGTTCTAACCAATCAGAACTTGCCACGTATCGCAATTATGAGCTTCCAAATTGTTTTAATCTGATGGTCATGAATCATGATTTACTCATTGTATCTATAAGTAGGGGGCTCCCCCCTAATTTGACACCTTTAAATTCATTTTTTAGCTTTATTTTCTATAATTCCTTCTCTATATTGTATTTTCTACGTATTTTAATAAATTCCTATTTTACTCTTAGTTCAATTATGAGTAGCTAATTTTCTTTGAAGCTTGAGTTGAAAGTGAAGTCTCACCATGTTCCATGGGCTTAATTTAGAAAATTTACTTTCTCTTCCCCTCTAATTTTTGTGGATTTTTTGACTTTTTGTCGACAGATAGTAATAATCTTTTCTAGATATTGTACTGGTATAACTGTTGAAATATAAGTGTGCAACCTAAGAGGGGGGTGAATTGGAATTTTAAAACATTATCCTAGCAAATCCACACAACAAGCAATCTATTGTGTTAGTAAAAATTAAAAGCAATAAGTTCAATAAAAGCACAATAACAAATGAGTAAGGGAGAAGAGAAACAAACACATGAACTTTTACGTGGTTCGGCAATCCCCGCCTACGTCCACGCCTCCAAGCGATTCAAGCTTGAGGATTTCACTATCCAAGTCTTTCTAAGGCTTCAACCGTTTACAATTGACTTCAACGTGTCAATGAACCTTTACAACAAAGAGATTATCTCCCAATCTCTTCACTCAAGTGTCTCACATACTCAAACTCTTACAATTAAGATGAAGAAATGAAAGTTACAATAAAACTCACTCAAAGAGTAGATATTCAAAAATGAAGAACAAGAGATGATTCAATGTTTTGTGATTTGCAAATTGAAAGCTCAAGATATCTCGTGTGCTTTTTGTTTATGCTTGCTAGAAAGATTGAAAATGAATGGATTTGAGTTTATATAGTTTGAGCTAAAAATCTAGTCGTTATGTACATTTTGGTCATAACCGGCTTACCGTTTATGGACATCCGGTTAGCCGGTTAATGTTACCGTCACAGCCACAATTTTGAATTTCTAAATATTTAAATAGTTTCAAATAGGTGCAAATCCGAAATTTTAAAACAATATCAAAGGTTTTAAAATACTTTCATTTTAGTCCAAAATATTTTAATTCCATAACATTATTTTCTTATTGTAAAAGCACAATTCATAAATCATTGTTTAATCAACACATGTAGTTTGTTATCATCAAAATCAATATGTATAACCATATAGGCTAACAATCTCCCCCTTTTTGATGATGACAAAACACATTATAAAAATTTAATCTAGTTATGAAAAGCTCGCCCTTAATCAATGCAAGGTTAAAAAAAAATTGATTTGAAAATTATTTAAAAAAGACTCCCCCTGCATACATGCATACTCCCCCTGGATATATGCATATTTTTATAACACTTTTTATAACACATATTAAATTATTCTCTCCCTTCATCATCAAAAAGAATACAAGCTCCCCCTTTCAATCATCAAAGTCGCAATATAAGCACATTAGTTCAAAAATATCCATAAGTATAAGGAAATCCATATAATCCAAAATAAATACATAATCCAAAAGCATAATAACCATCCATATAGTCGAAAATAAAAGAACATAATGCAGTAAATGAAATGTAGGTGTGTCCAAATACAAGCATAAGAGACTACTGAGGTGGTGATGATGGTGGTGATGGAGGTGGATACGGATATGGAATGCCGAAGTGCTCAAAGAGAAGGCGTTGTCCATGAATGAGTTGCTGCTGCTGTTGAAACTCAGTTTGCCGCACCGAGAGTGTATGCACCTCATCCATAAGCTGCTGAAGAGTAACCTCTTCGGAGGTAGGAGGCTGTGGAGGTGATGAAGCGGATGCAAAGACACTAGGAGCTGAAGCAATCACAGGAGGATCTCGGCATCTACGCTGCCCTTGAAATGAAAGTGAGAAAATGGGTAGCTGATCAGCTGGAACCACAGTATTAAGTGGCCGATCATCACTTAGAGTAAGAAAGGTAAACTTGCTCTCAGTTTATTTGACCCAAGTGCCATTTTTCCACTCAAAGCCTAAGCAAAAAATAACATCATCCCCGATACCCTTAGACGGTCTACACGACGGTTCTTGAATCGGTACATCAAAATATTTAAGGATTTGGGTAATGAAATGACCATATGGAAGGGAACGAGTAATCAACTTAGGTATACTGAGCATGTTTCGGACAATGGTATATCCTAAGTCGACTGGACGATGTCTAAGAATACAATCAATCAAGGCAACATCCATATGAGAGACCTCATTCAAATGGCTTGATCTAGGAAGGACAATACTCTGAATAAAACGAAGTAATATCCGAGTTTGAAGACAAAGACATTGGGTGCGAAAATGGATAGTACAATCTTCATCTGAAAGGTCGATACAACATATATATTCTTAACAACATCAATATAAACATAGTCATCAATATCAGGAGGTTTCCTATGTGAAAAAATTACTAGGCCATCATCGGAAGTTCCTAGGATAGAGTTCAACTCCGAATCATCAAACTCAATCGAAACTCCTCCAACTGTGGTGATTACTCGATTCTCTTTCTCTACGGAACAATCCATATTCAAGTAAAACAATTTCACTAAGTCAGGATATACATTTTCCTCAAAAACAAGTGCATTAAGCCAACCAACATCTTCCAACAATTGCAATAAAGTTCTATTGCTAATACTAAGATGATTTAACCAATCCGGTAAAATAAAAAAAGGTTTGGAGTATGTCACGTGTCATGACCTGTTAGTGAAATTGTTTGGCTAGATGTTTCTTGTTCTGAAAGTGTGTGGACTCAAAATTGGATTGATTGGAGGTGCCCCCTGCTTGTCGTGACCGGTTGGTTGGTTGAACCGGTTCTTTGCCTTTTCTTCGAACCGGCCGAGAGCTTGACATTGTGATTTTGATGGATTTGAAGTTGAAAAAAAGCAAACACAATGAGGATGATAAAGATTGAAAGTGATTTTGGGAAGCAATTTAGATAAAAAAAAAAGGCTTGAGAGTGAGAAACTTAGAGAGAGAAAATTCGGTCGAAAAACCTAGATTGAATTTGGGATCTAGAGATTTAGATGTTGAAAATGGAGTTTAAGGATGATTTTGAGTAAATGAACTGATGGGAAATGATTTTCGTGACTCAAATTATTGCGAAAAAGGAAGAGGATGATGGATTTTGGAGTGAGATAGAGTGAGGAACAAATAATTTTTAGAGAGAGAGAGAGATCCGGTTGACCGAATGAGAGGGAGAAGATGAACAATTGATATAGCTCTCGAATCCGGCTTGCCGGATTTCACTAGCTGGTTAGTATCCAGAAGCAAGAAAGCATAAAATGGCTTGCCGGATGTGTGATCTGGTTGTCCGAATAACATCTAGAATGTGTTAAGGCTGACTCGGCATGCCGGTTTGCATATCTGGCTGGCCGGTTTCGAGACAAAACATTGCTTCACGAATTCGGCTTGCCGGTTTATCGAACCGGTTGTTCGGTTTTGAGGCAGAAAGTTGCCTCTCGAATTTGGTTTTCCAGATTTGAAGAACCGGCTGTCCGGTTTTGAGGCAGAGAGGAGGCTTAGAAAATCCGTTTATCCGAATGATGACCCAAGAACAACCAAAGATAATCTGACTTACCGGTTTGCTAAATTTGGTTATCCGGAATTTGTCCCAAGAGGAATCAACAAGAAAGCAGTTTTCCGGATGAGAGGAAGTGGAATTTCGGTTTAGACTTGGAAATCTTTTTGTCTCTAATTGAATTTTGGCAAGCTCTTATACTTGTATTACACACACCATTTTATTTTTGGCTTTTAAAATTGATTAATTTTAAATCATTTTGAGATTTAAAACTTTTCAATAAGCCATTTAATGCATGAAACATAAAATCATAAAATTACAAGCATATCAAGCTATCTAATTCATGAAACATAAATCAATATAATAACAAACATATCAAGCCATGTAGTAAAACATAAGTCAAGATGCAACATTCATCATTCCAAATGCTCTTCGCTACGAGGTTTTGTAAAGATATCCGCAAGCTGATTTTTAGTAGAAACAAATTTAATTACAACATCTCTTTTTTTAACATGATCTCTAAAGAAATGATGTCTAATTTCTATATGCTTAGTCCTAGAATGTTGAATGAGATTCTTGGAAAGATTTATAGCACTAATATTGTCACACAAGATAGGTATTTGATCAAGTTTAATACCATAGTCTCTAAGGGTTTGTTTCATCCAAAGAATTTGTGCACAACAACTACCTGGGGCAATATATTCTGCCTCGGTGGTTGAAAGCGCAACCGAGTTTTGTTTCTTACTAAACCAAGAGACAAGTGAATGGCCTAGGAAGTGATATGTTCCACTAGTAATTTTTCGATCAACCTTATATCCAGTAAAATCGGCATCCGAATAACAAGTTAAGTCAATATGAGTTCCCCTAGGATACCAAAGGCCAAGATTAATGGTGCCAATCAAATATCAAAAAATGCGTTTGACAACAAGCATGTGTGACTCTTTAGGACAAGATTGAAATCTAGCACACAAGCATACACTAAACATAATATCAGGCCTACTAGCAGTCAAGTAGAGTACTCATTGGAGTGCTTTTTGTTGTTCCATTATCATAGCCAAATCTTTTGAGTAGATCTTTCACGTACTTGGCTTGATTTATGAAGATTCCTTCCTCGTTTTGTTTGATTTGGAGTCCAAGGAAGTACTTCAACTCTCCCACCATACTCATCTTAAATTCTTTACACAACAACTCATTAGTAGGACAAAAAATAATATCATCAACATAAATTTGAACAATAAGTATATCTTGGTTCTTATGCTTAACAAATAAAGTTGTGTCCGCTTTTTCCATTGAAAAATCGTTATCCAACAAGAAGTTTTTAAGCCTATCATACCAAGCTCTAGGTGCTTGTTTTAGTCCATATAAGGCCTTAGATAACGTATATACATAATCTGGAAATTTTTCATTTTCAAAACTAGGAGGTTGTTTCACATAAATTTCCTCCATAATATTACCATTTAAGAAAGCACTCTTGACATCCATTTGATATAAAATAAAATCCTTATGACATGCATATGCTAGCAACATCCTAATGGATTCTAATTGTGCTACAGGTGCAAATGTTTCATCAAAATCAATTCATTCTTCTTGGTTGTAACCTTGAGCCACTAATCTAGCTTTATTTCTTACAACCACACCGGATTCATCCATTTTGTTTCTAAATACCCATTTAGTGCCTATAATGGATTGATGTTTTGGATTAGGAGCTAATTCCCACACATTATTTCTTTCAAATTGATTCAACTCCTATTGCATGGCCATAATCCAAGATTCATCATTTTCCGCATCCGCAAAGGATTTTGGTTCAATTTGAGAGATAAATGCATCATGCTCACATGTGTTCCTAGGATATCGTGAGGGATATCCTAAAATTACATCCTTAGGGTGAGAAGAAACATACCTCCACTCCTTGGGGAGTGTTTGAGAAGTACCTTCATTTTGCTCTGCATTTGTTTCTTCATGGTGCTCCTCTTGAATTCCATGTGGTGTATCTTTTTCGTTGTCAATTAATGCTTCTTTTCGTTGTTCTTCTTCTGCATTATCATCAACAACTACTTTCTCTGTAGAGGAGGGATTAGACTCATCAAATGTAACATGCATAGATTCTTCCACAACTAAAGTTCTTTTATTATAAACTCTATAGGTTTTGCTTGAGTTTGAATAACCAAGAAAAATGCCAACATCAGATTTTGGATCAAATTTACCAAGATTATCTTTTGTGTTCAAAACAAAACATTTGCATCCAAAGACTTTAAAATAGCCAATGTTGGGTTTTCTATCTTTCCAAAGCTCATATGGAGTTTTATTAAGATTAGGTCTAATCAACACACGATTCAAAACATAACAAGCGGTGTTGACGGCTTCGGCCCAAAAATACTTAGGCAAAGAATTTTCATTCAACATGGTCCTAGCAATTTCTTGAATAGACCTATTCTTTCTCTCTACAACTCCATTTTGTTGTGGAGTCCTAGGTGATGAAAATTGATGTTCAATGCCAAAGTCATTACAAAAATTTTCAAATGTATGATTTTCAAATTCTCCACCATGATCACTTCTAATACAAGTAATAGAATAACCTTTTTTTCATTTTGAACCTTTTTATAGAAAATTTGAAATGCATCAATGGCATCATCCTTATTAGCTAAGAACAATACCTATCTGTATCTAGAATAATCATCTACAATTATAAATGCATAAAATTTACCACTTAAACTTGCATATTTAGAAGGTCCAAATAAATCTATGTGAAGTAATTGAAGTGGTTTTGAAGTAGAGAAATGATTCTTGCTTTTGAATGAAGTTTTGATTTTTTTTCCAAATTGGCAAGCTTCACAAATTCTATCTTTTTGAAAATTGATTTTGGGAAGACCTTTAACCAAATCATTTTTTGCGATTTTGGAAATCAAATCCATGCTTGCATGACCTAATCTTCTATGCCACAACCAACCATCATCATGCAATGCGGAGAAACATTTATCATTTATTGATGCACAATCTATATTAATGTTATAGACATTAACACATCTATTTTCTACAAATAAAATTTTCCCATCACATGCATTCTCAATAACACATTTTGATTCATCAAAGATGACTCTATATCCTTTATCACATAATTGACTAATACTAAGCAATTTTCCCATAATTGACTAATACTAAGCAATTTTCCCATCACATGCATTCTCAATAACACATTTTTAACCAAACACACATTTTCAATGAGAGTAGAGGATACATACATTACCGACATTTCCAATGCCAATGATTTTTCCTTTTGAATTATCTCCAAACGATACATCTCCACCATTTTCGATCTTAGTAAAACTTGAAAACCAAGAATAATTCCTTGTCATATGTCTTAAACAACCGTTGTCCAAGTACCACTTATTCTTCTTCTTTTTCAGGCCCTGTAGAGAGAATCTCAAGTTTAAGGTACCCAAACCTTTTTGGGTCCTTGAGAGTTAACAATGGTTCCTTTCGGAACCCAAACACATTTCACACCATAATATGCATTTCTCTTCACTGCACATCTATTTTTCATATGACCATCTTGATTACAATAATGACATACAATTTGATTGTTAATAGATATATTCTTCATAAAATAACTCTTGTAATATTTTTGTTTCAAATTTGGCTTATAACCAATGCCTCCTTTGTCAAATACACAATTTTGTGAGTTTAGCAAGTTGTCCAACATCTTTTGCCCATTTGTAAATTTTAGCACAATCTCATTTAGTTCATTGCTCTTCTTTCTAAGCATTTCATTTTCATTTTTCAAGTCATTCACTTGTGACTCTAAGTGCTCATGTGGAGTGCTAGAATTCTCAAATAATACAATTTTATCATGCAATGTTTTATTCTCTAATTCTAGGCATGTAATCTTTGCATTAAATGATTCATTTTCATTTTTATGCTCTATCATCTTCTTTTTAAGACATGTATTCTTTTTACCAATCTTCATTAGCTTATCATGCAAATCCTTAAAGGCATCATGTAATTCATCATATGTAGGAAGAACACTTACCTCATCAAGTTCATCCATGATTCTTCCCCAAAGGCCATGAGAGCTAAATTTGTCATTTCTTGTTGCTCATCATCATCACTTGTTTCCTCATTGTTATCATCCCATGTGGCCACCATAGCTTTCTTCTTGAGTTTGTTGAGAAGAGGACATTCCGGTCGTATGTGTCCGGGCTTCTTGCATTCATAACAAGTGATTGGCTCTTTCTTCTCCTTCTTATTGCATTCATATTGTCGAGTGTACCTACTTATTTTAGATTCTATCACTTGGTTCGTGCCTTCATAGACAACTTCAAGTTTGTGCCAAATTTCATTAGCCCTTTCGCAACTAGACACTCTATGAAACTCTTTCTTATCTAGTGCACAAAACAAGGCATTCATAGCCTTGGAATTTAGAGAAGTTTTTCTCTTTTCGAATTCATTCTATTCCCGTGAAGGTTTTGGAATGTCTTCCCCGGCTTCATTTTTAGTCAAAGGCATGAAAGGACCATTATTAACGATTTTCCAAATTTCATAATTTAATACTTGCAAGTAAATTCTCATCCTAGTTTTCCAATACGGGTAATCGTTTTCATCAAAATAAGGTGGTTTAGTGGTGGATTGTCCTTCCCTAAATGTGGAATCATTTTGAGTTACCATTAATCTTTAGCTCTAAACGGTTAAGTCTAAATGAGAGCACCTCGCTCTGATACCAAATGAAATATAAGTGTGCAACCCAAGAGGGGGGGTGAATTGGAATTTTAAAACATTATCCTAGCAAATCCACACAACAAGCAATCTAATGTCTTAATAAAAATTGAAAGCAATAAGTTCAATAAAAGCACAATAACAAATGAGTAAGGGAGAAGAGAAACAAACACACGAATTTTTACGTGGTTCGGCAATCCCCGCCTACGTCCACGCCTCCAAGCGATCCAAGCTTGAGGATTTCACTATCCAAGCCTTTCCAAGGCTTCAATCGTTTACAATTGACTTCAACGTGTCAATGAATCTTTACAACAAAGAGATTATCTCCCAATCTCTTCACTCAAGTGTCTCACACACTCAAACTCTTACAATTAAGATGAAGAAATGAAAGTTACAATAAAACTCACTCAAAGAATAGATTTTCAAAAATGAAGAACAAGAGATGATTCAATGTTTTGTGATTTGCATATTAAAAGCTCAAGATATCTCGTGTGCTTTTTGTTTATGCTTGCTAGAAAGATTGAAAATGAATTGGATTTGAATTTATATAGTTTGAGCTCAAAAACAAGCTGTTATGCACATTTTGGTCATAACCGGCTTACCGTTTATGGACATCCGGTTAGCCGGTTAATGTTACCGTTACAACCACAATTTTGAATTTCTGAACATCCGGTATGCCGCTTGTGAAATCCGGTTAGCCGTTTAAGTTCCAGAAACATTCTGCCCGAATTTGGTCTACAGTTTGTCAGGATCCGGTTAGCCGCTTGCTACAGTAATTGCTACAGTGAAATATTTTCAAAAATTTATAGTTTGACCCCAAAACTTTATAAAACTATATTATGACCCAAAGCGTTAAGAAAGCTTTCAAATAGGTCCAATTTTAGAATTTTTAAATAATGCTTTGTCAATCCCAAAACTTTATGAAATTACGATTTCATCCAAACTATGTGAAATTATAGAATGACCTGAAATATTTAAATAGTTTCAAATAGGTCTAAATCTGAAATTTTAAAACAATATCAAAGGTTTTAAAATACTTTCATTTTAGTCCAAAATACTTTAATTCCATAACATTCTTTTCTTATTGTAAAAGCACAATTCATAAATCTTTGTTTAATCAACACATGTGGTTTGTTATCATCAAAATCAATATATATAGCCATATAGGCTAACAACTGTCTCCCTAGTGCAAAGTTATTACTATTTAGCACCATATTTATTGGAGTGAGATTCATGAGAAGTGGAAACTCCCCTCATGATTTAATTGACTCTAATAAGGAATATTAAGTCTATGGTGCATGTTAAGTGCAGATCCAGAGACCCAAGCGCTTCATTTTAATAGTTTTCACTTTAATTTATTCCCGCCATTCTAATTTAAATTTTATGATAATCTGAATCACTTTCACAACAAATCCAACCACCCACTTAGAAAATTAACTCTACATGCAATTAAAATCCACCTCCTCGTGGGATCGACACTCGTCACCGTTGATCTATTCGATAATAGATTCGTGCTCTTGCGAGTTCAATAAAATTTGTACAACAGTTAACACCAATAAGATGATTCATCATTTATTAGAACGGAAATCTATCATTAAAGTTAAGAATTTCATAGACTGATCACACCATTAAAAAATGTAATAAGTAAAGGGTTGAAAAAGTAACTTTTTAACACTTATGCAACTGTTGCATATAAATCTTTCCAATTCTGGTTGCTCTTGTGAAACAATCCAATTCAGTTCCAACTGTTAAAACTGATTGCTACATGTAATGAAGACATAAACATGAGCAAATTATCACCAAAAAGACTAAAACGAAATGAAAAATGTACCAGAGATACTTATAGAATATCTGATTTGTAAATACCAGCTGATTGACACAATTTTCTTAATCCCCAGCTCAATAAGGGCCACGTGATACGCTTTCAAGGAAATCACCTAAACATGTCAAATTGATTGAGAGATATAATACAGGACAAATATATACTGTGACATGACTAAATTTTGAAACCTAATATCCCTCCATATAGAAATGTCCTAGGCAAAAGACTCAATAACGAATGTCGATTTACAAGTTCGTCGTAGCTAGAGACAACGATTTCACTAAAAGCACTATGTAATAATTTTCAGTGATACCTCATAAAATCTAGTTACACATAAATTATTACATAATTCCACACTTGCTTTCCCTAAGCATCTCTATCAAAAGCATATTGAACAAGATTCAATTGATCTATAGTAATAGGATTGTTAACTTGAAACAAACTAGCTTTGTACTTGAATTTGCTCTCACTGATACTTGATCGTAGGGTGAACGTTGAAACTAAACTGGCCTACGATTCTTAATTAGTCGCGTTAGTAGTGCACTGACACTATTAGATGTTTGACGTTCTTGCCTAAGGTCAACTGGTTTGTCCATATCATACATAAAATCAATTTATATGTAAATTCATTCATCAATGAATTATCAAGGAATTAAAATTTACAAAATAAGATTTAAAAGCTCTACCACATCGTGGAGGTTAGGTGGTAGAATGGGGACATAACTTGCGACATAGTGGGCAGGATATTTACAAATTCCATCTACTGCTTTACTCTTCCTAATCATGGCCATTAGTTTATCTAGGTTCAATAAGTGATCCACAAAGTCCTCATCGCTGAAGATAATCATTTTGTTTTTCCCAACAATGATTAGCTCAGTTTTGAAACTGGACATGTAGGCTTTGGACTTTTAAAGGTCAAGGACAGTAGTGATGGATTAGATTGCAATAGATCACAAGGTTGTTTTTATGGTGCACCAGCGGGGCACTTTGATTTTAATTCCTCCATAGACTTCTCAACCATTTCCATTCTCACATTGAATGAATACATTTTCTGTTCAATAATCTTTGACTGATTCTGTAAACACTTTTAAAGCCGCCTCCATATTGACCACACTCAGCTTAACATCTTCAGTGTGTTGATAATAAGGCAAATGACTTTGCAGTTGTATAAAATTTGCTTCATGCATTGGAACCTAAAAAAATAATATCAGCAATCATACAAATTGATAATAGAAACACATGCAATTTGGTTCCTAAAGTTGTATACATTCATGAACAAGATAAAGAATAATACAAACCTCACAACTTATGGTGTCCCCAAATTTTTATTGTCAATTCAAGAATCGACAAATCTCTTCCTTAGTCCATACACTAACAAGGCATATTGTTCTCCTAATAAAACGATGATAATACAGAACAACAGTGAAGTAGAACAAATGTTCATAACAAAAACAATTATTGTGTCAAATTATTTTTCATAGAAATATGTCACTATTTGGCAAAATTATTATGATGTTCAGTATTTGTTAAACATGTTTCTAAGAATATAGGACAACCACTAATTGATTTCACTTAGTGTTCTTTATACTTTGCTATACTATCCCACAAAAGGTTAAATCACTATATAGCCTAATTCTTTTTTCTAATTGCCTGTACATCTTTCAGGACATGGAGGTACATTGGATTGATGTAAGTGGAACTTGTTAAACATAATACGGTTCCTAGAAGAAGCAAAGAAAAAAGGAACTAAAATTATCATCATAACTTTCACTACCTATCAGTCTATCACTAACAGTGGCTATTTTGATTCCTCTTTGACCAGTCTATACTTGGTACGCAATTCAGTTTCCTATATGTCTACCGGTTAACTGCTATATTTAATCCCCATTATAATATTGAAGTTAGTGGCGTTTAAACAAAACTCTCTGCCATGGAAAACTATAAAAACCCTCTTTCTGTCATATTGTTAGACAAGTGTTTCACAAAACTCTTATCTCTATTGACCACATCGCCAATCTTCCGAGCTCCCGAAGCCAATTTCTATAATTACAACTTGTTGCTTAGGTGACTGATAACTTTAGGAAATGAGAGTTATTACATCATTTTTAGACTTAAATCAAGATAATTTAGATATCAAATAAGGTGTTTTTATTACATTTTAGTTATATTTTTCATAAACATTCATTTTAGTTGAGTCTTAATAAGTTTTGCTTGAATAAAAGTAATTTGTGCTAAAAATAGGTGCATAATTGTAGGTTTTCATAAAGTCTTAATTCATGAGGGGATGTAGAGACATTAGATGAGCAAGAAAATGAAGGAAGATGGCCACAAAAGAAGTAAAGCACAATCGAGAATAGTGCAGTGTGGTTGCGGATGTTAGAGCAACAAATGCTGTAGCAATCTGGGAGCAATGCGGGTGAAAACTTAAGCACGGGTCAACCACAGAATCGTAATTTGCATGTTTCCTAATTTAACGCATGCACGCTCATGGGCTTTTGTTTACCCTAATTTGCAATATAAAATGGAGGCATGCACGACATAGAAAGGCGGCAAGGGAATTATCATTAGAAGAATTACAAAGGAAAGAAGAAGAAGATCAAAATTGGAGAGTGTTGTTTCGGCAACATTGAAGAATCGTGTAGAATTATTTGGATTTGTCTTTCATCGTGCTCAACTTAAATTTATCTTCTTCCTTTAATTGTTTTGATGTATCCTTTGATCAATGGCCGCAGCTACTTTGCATCATGGGTTTCGTACCCAAGTCCTTTGTCTTGTAGCAAGGTCACCGTTGGATTTTATCGCTTGGCTACGACAGAGACACGCAAACAAAAGGAGTAACTTGAGATATAGGTCATGAGCCGGTGGAATCAACTTTTGGACTAAAAAAACGCGTGTAGTGGGTGGGAGTTGTAACAGTAAGACATGTAAAATAATAATAAAAAGTGCATGCAAGTATTGGTTACAAACAAGAAGTTGGAAGAGTGCAAGTATGGGTTGCGGTTAAAGGTAATGAATTGCGGGCTTGGTGGGAAAAAAAATGCGAAATATCAAATGTAATTTTAAAAATAGCTGCGGCATGAATTTACAGATGAGTTAGTGTATAATTCGATTTTGTGGGAAATTTACGTATGAGTTGAGTAAATGAAAATCATAAAAAATTATGTGAAGAAAAATTATGTAGCGTGTAATAATAATAATAATAATAATAATAATAATAATAAATGATCAGCCAATGCATGGCAAAAATAATTGGTGGGGATTAAAGGGGAAAATTCCCCTTTAACCTGAATAATATGTAATTTTAATTATATCCTTAGAGTATAAATAATAGGCCATGCCATTTCCAAATTTGAACAACAACAATAATACTAATAAAACTAGTAATGCTTAATATTATAATTATGACGACGACGATGATAATTTGTGTAATAATAATAATTTTAAAAATAGTAAATCATCAACCAAGAAATGAAGGCTTTTTTGAGATGACGGATCAATTGAAAGAGGAAAAAAGAAAGAGAAAAATATCTTCGACGCTCTATTTTAACTATTTTTGTTGACAGTCTCAATTGTTTGTTGTAAGTAATAGAAATTATGAGTTTTATAGCTTGTTATAGAATAAGTAATAAGTGGATTTGATTTGATTGAACACATTAAAATCCGCAAAATTGTGGATTATATATGGATTATCTGCAATCCGCAAAATGTGAGACGCAAACACCCGTAAAAGTGAACCTTCGTGTGGAGGGGGATGTGGACCAACATATCCAAATTAAATGAATAAGAACGTGTGGTAAAGAAAAAAGATGAACGTGTGGCATATACATTTACGTGCATGACAGTGTCAATAGTGCTCCCTTTCATTTTTCACATAATATTTGATGGTTGGTTCAGTTCAACTTGAACCGATTCATTGTCATCACCATTTTTAAAAATTCTCAGTAGTCCTTCTATTACATGATGCCACGTATCTCAATCACATGTGCGGCGAGACATCTAAGCCGGAATGCACCCCTTCTATCTTTGTCATATTTTATGTCGTCCCCAGTCCCCACTTGCCCACCTAGCCTTAGTTTCCCCCTTTCTTCCTGCATTATCTTCTTCGTCTTGTGCTCCTTTTTCTTCAGTTTCATCGCCATTTTCTTCTGCTCTTGAATCATGCTTTCCAAAAAGCAGTCGCAGCTCCCAATTTTCGTCATCAACAACTCCTCCTTTAAATCCTCCTTCTTCTTCATCATCTTTTTAATTGCATGGTTTTTCTTCCTCTTCTACTGGCTCCCACAAACAATGAAAACATAAGATTGCATCATAACCAAAAAATAAAAAAAAAAAGAAATCAACGCTTCCAAAGTAAAACCTGCAATCTTAAAGCATTTAGTGCTCTTAAAAGCAGGGGGAGAAAAACTGAATGATTACTAACAACAAATATTTAGTATTAACTCCAACAAAATGGACAACATAAAAGGAAAATTGCTGAGCATGAGTGCATGAACATCAGCAAATCAATTAACAATCATATGAACAAAACACAGAATCAAAAAATCAATTAACAATCATATGAACAAAACCCAGAAAAACAAAATCAATTAACATTGATGTGAACAAAATAGATGCAGCAAAATTTACTGAAATAGATGCAGAAATAGTAACAGCTCCATCACCAGCCAAAGCAGAGCAGAGATGCAGCACCACCACACGGAGTTGACACACAGCGGCAATAGCTTTCTCTCTCAACACAGAAGCAGCCGTTGATCCTCAATTACAGCAGCAACAACACATAGAATTGAGATGCAGCAGCAACTTTCTCCCTCAACGCAGCAGCAGCTTTCTCTCTCAACACAGTAGCGCATTTTGCTTGAAGAGCTGTGACGGAGAGAGAGCTGTGACGATCAATTATGGTTAAAGAACAAGAGTATTCACGACCGGGGTGGGAGCTGTGAATTTAGATCTGGATTAGTTTTCATTTTACTGATACTACAGCTTCAACCGGTTACTCATTTTCCAGCTGTTAAATCTCAGCCGTTAACTACTTTTGTTCACAATCTAAAGGCTCATTCGCAAACGGACAAACGGCTTGGGTACCAAACCCATGACGTACTGTAGTTGGACCCCTTGATCAATATATTATGTTTATTTTTCTCATTTAGAATATGAACTAAATTTAATTGTAGTTGAGTGACAAACAATCCAATGGGTTCTTGACTGTTCTTATATGTTATTATGTCATTGCTGTAGCATTTTACTCTAGTAGTTTTTATGAACATAACTATTATTTCGGTTGACCACCCATTTAATAGTTTTAGTTAAGATAGAGCAGCAAAAGGGCATGTCTTAGCGGATATTATTATAGTATTTCTTGAACTTAAGTTGAGTTTCCTAGATTAAGTTATCGTGAATCCCATAAGGGCAATACTTGAAGTTTAAGATTTGTGACATACTAGACATAGATATTCACCTTGTAGGGTAGAGAGACTAAAGGTCATAATGCCATGCCATAAGTAGATTAGCAATTGGTCATTGTTAATAGATTTAAGGGTGTGAGACCTCCAATATGCGATAACTGAGGACGCAGATTTATTCTGCCCAGTGCTACAGCACTTGCCGTAACAACCGGTGCTAATTTGATAAAAAAACAGTCACCCCCATAAGGAGAGTTTGATCATTCAACTATTATAATCTCAATTGAATCTTAAACACATTTAACATATTTTATTTCATTACGGTATTATTTTATTTAATTCTCTCACAATCATTAATTACGATAGAAATTACTTTACAATTGTTGGCTTCGGCCTTAAGTTGATTTGCACTATTATGATTGCTATAGCATTTCGAGTAACATCAATCCTTGTGGAGACGATCTTGAATACTCATCACTTTATCACTTGTTGTGTATATTTGCACATTGGCATTGGTAGCAAGTGTTTATAAAATTAACCAATAGTGACAATTTGGAAATAACTTTAGTAAATTTGCTCACATAACAATAAAATAAAATAGATTAGTCATACTTATCCGCATTCTTTTTTCTTCATCCATTTTTACAATGCTGCTTTCACCAACATCTATAGTAGGGTCCTCAGGCATCGTCCCAAATTGACACTTCTCCTCCTTTGTTAATTTTTTTCATTTTTCAACAATTGTCCCCCTACAAACCTTTCCAAGACCTTGTTTCCTCACCCTATTTGCTTTATATTTACTATACACAACATTTAGTATTACGTCAAGAACACAAACAAAACTGATTGTTGACATTACACACACATTTGAAATTAAATAATTTATACATACAAAAAGTTTATCCATGCTCTTTGACCGAGTCCTGCACTTGTATCATTTGTAGCATCCATATTATAACTTGATTATATTATTCAAATCTTAAAATAGACAATAAATAAATGTAGTGTTGATTTAATCAATAATAACACAAAAAGCAAAACGCAATAGTGATTACCTGGAAATGTTGAAAAATGATGAGGAAAGACAGGAGAATCGGCTAGTCAAATTGAATATTTTGGCTAACCACTTGGTTTCTTCCTTTTAAGCGGTAAGCGACTAGCCTCTTCCAATGCAGAACCCAATCGAGTAACCGCTTCATTTAATCCAGCTAGCTGGTTCCCCTGTATTTCATCATCTTCTTCCTTCGTTTCTTCATCTTCTGGAGCAAGTCTGTAGGAGCAAGTGTTGAGTGTTAGAAAATGTATATTTATAAAGGAGAAAATCGTTATTTTGCACTTTAAGTTTTATTAACACCCTTACTTTTATGTATTTAAGCTTCTTGCGATTTAATTATGTGTACTTTATTTTAATTAAGTATTTTATACATTTTAAGGGCATCATGGTTATTTCACAATGAACAAGAAATCAGACGGTAAAACGGACATCACTTTTGAACTCAAGACAGTCGAAAACCTTAGGAGGAGCATAAAAGGAAAAATGTCACTGTTCACATGTACGACACTATTCACATGTACGATATTGTCCATGTTACTGTTCATGACACTGTTCACACATACGGAACGATGACGTGGCATTGAACGATGATTTGGCATTGACTGATGAGGTTTAACGATTCTATTGGACAAAATTTATATACACTGTTGATCGGTGACGTGGCAGCATGTTAGTGGACCAAAAATCGCGCGTACGGTACATGCATATACACGGGATTATTTTCAACCAAACCGCATCACTGTTCAAGCCGGTTGACTATTCAGACAGCGTGGTCAAACCATGTCACTGTTCAAATTGCGTGGTCAAACCGCGTACTGCTGACTGATGACGTGGCGCAATCCTGAGTGTTCAAACTGTTTTTAATCCGATGGCCATGATTTACTCAATGTATCTTTAAAAAGGGGGCCTCCCCCCCAAATTTGATATCCTTGAATCCATTTTTGGGCTCCATTTTTTGTAATTCCTTCTCCATCTTGTATTTTCTATGTATTTTAATAAATTCTCATTTTACCCATAGTTCAATTATGAGTAGCTAATTTTCTTTCAAGCTTGGGTTGAAGGTGAAGTCTCAATATGTGTCATGGGCTTTATTTGGTAAATTTATTTTCTCTTCCCCTCTAATTTTTGTGGCTGTTTTGACTTTTCGTCGACAAATGATAATAACATTGTCTAGATACCGCCCTAGTTTCACCGGCTCCCTAGTACAAGGTTATTATTATTTGGCACGATAAGCCCTTAGCACCATATTAACTAGAGTGTGGTTCATGAGGTATGGATACCCCCTCATGATTTAATTAGCACTAATAAGGAATATTTAGCCCATGGTGCATGTTGATACGGATCAAGATACCCAAGTGCCGCATTTCAATAGAATTCGCTTCAATTTATTCTCGTCATTTTAATTCAAATTTTAGGATAATCTAATTTACTTTCACCATAAATCCAACCACCCACTTAGAAAATTAATTCTACACACAATTAAAATCTACCTCCTCATGGGATCGACACTCATCACTATTGATTTATTCTACAATAGATTCGTGCATTTGCGAGTTCAATAAAATTTTTACAACAAGTTTTTGGCGCTGTTGCCGGAGAGGTAAGTTATTTTAATTTGTAGAATTAATTTTTGTAAAAAATTTCTTTTAGTTATTTTTCTTGTAATTGTTTTTAATTTAAAAAAAGAGAAAAAAGTGAATTTATATTTTGAGGTAAGAATTTTTTTTTCTCTTCTTTAAAGTTCTGTAATGTAATTTTCAAGTTACCTTTCTTTGTAATTTTTTTAATCGTATTAATTTTAATTTTTAGTAAATTTATTTCACGTGTTTTTTTAATGTGTTTTTATAGTAAGGTTGTAACAACGCGATAGGGTTAGTACCATAATTTCTCCTTTTTTATTTTTATTTATTTTGTTCCCATTTATTTTTGTGTTCTTTGTATGCATGGTCGAAGGTCATTATTACCTAATCTTGAGCCTATAAACTTTGAACTAGACAAAACACTGCGCACACACAAACACGTTAAAAATAAAATTGAAATGAATTTGCAACAACAACCAGCATAGGAGAGGCCATTTAAGGACTACTTTAGTCCCTTAACTAATTTGAGCACATCATAAGATACCCAACTGTAGCTGCTAGGAGTTTTGAGTTAAAACCTAGTGTGCTAAATTGTCTCCCAACATTCTATGGCCTAGAAAATGAGGAGCCATATAATCATTTGAATGATTTTCATGCTGTTTTTCAAACATTTAAATATGAGAATTTTTCAGATGATGATGTTAAACTTAGACTATTCCAATTTTCTTTAAAGGATAGAGCTCGTTCATAGCTTAATACATTTTCTGTCAATAGCATCACATCATGGGAACAAATGGTAACAAAATTTTTGAATAAATATTTCCCAGTGCATAAAACTAATGCTATTCGCAGGGAAATTTCAGAGTTTATCCAGATCATGGGTACGAGAAATGGCACCAATGCCAATACTTTTTGGAGGGATTATTGCCACATGTGCAAGAATGGCTAATGGCAACAAGTGGAGGAGAGCTAATGTCCAAAAGTGCACAAGAGATTTGGGAACTCTTCTAGCGACTGATAACTCCATGAAATGAGAGTTATTATATCAATTCTAGACTTAAATCAAGATCACTTAGAGAGCAAATAAGGTGTTTTTATTACATTTTAGTTATATTTTGCATAAACATTCATTTTAGTTGAGTCTTAATAAGTTTTGCTTGAATCAAAGTAATTTGTGCTCAAAACAGGTGCATAATTGTAGGTTTTCAGAAATTCTTAATTCATGAAGGGATGCTGAGACATTAGAATTGCAAGAGGAGGAAAGAAGGTGGCCGCAAAAGAAGTAAAGCACAATCGGGAACAGTGCAGTGTTGTAACTGTTGTTAGAGCAACCAGTGCTGTAGCAATCTGGGAGCACGGAGGGAGAAAACTTAAGCGCGGGTCAGCAGCAGATTTGCGATCTGAATGTTTCCTAATTTAACTCATGCACGTCCACGGACTTTTATTTACCCTAGTTTGCAGTATAAAAGGAGGGCGGACACCATATAAAACGGCGGCAAGGAATTAACATTGGAGAAATCGAGAGGAAAAGAAGAAAACAATCATAATTCAAGAGAACCAAGTCTGTATCAGTGAAGAATCCAGTAGAGTTATTTGGATTCAATCTTCATCGTTCTTTACTTGTTCTTTTCTTTACTCTTTGATTGAACCGATGTATTTCGTGACCAATATGTTGCTGTTTGTTTTTCTCATTCAGAATATGAACTAAATTTGCTTGTAGTTGAGTGACAAGCAATTTAATGGGTTCTTGACTGTTCTTATATGTTGTTATGTCATTGGTGTAGCATTTTAGTCTAGTAGTTATTATTAATACAACTGTTATTTCAGTTGAACACCCATTTAATAGTTCAAGTTAAGATAGAGCCGCAAAAGGGCATGTCTTAGGGGATATTATTAGAGTATTACTTGATCTTAATTTAAGTTTCCTGGATTAAGTTATCTTGAATCCCATAAGAGCTATACTTGAAGTTAAGATTTGTGACACACTAGACATAGGTGTTCACTTTGTAGGGTGGAGAGACTAAAGGGTCATAAGGCCATATCATAAGTAGATTAGCAACTGGTCATTGCTAATATATTTAAGGGTATGGGAGTTCCAATATGCGACAACTGTGGAAACAAATTAATTCTGCCTAGTGCTGCAGCACTTGCCGTAACAACTGATGTTAATTTGATGAAAAACAGTCAACCCATAAGGAGAGTTTGATCATTCAACTACCATAGTCTCAATTGAATCTTAGACACATTTAATTTAGTTTATTTCATTACGGTCTTGTTTTAATTTATTCTCTCACAATCATCAATTACGATAGAACCCACTTTATGTTTGTTAACTTCGAACTTAAGTTAGTTTGCACTATTGTAATTGCTATAGTATTTCAAGTAACATCAATCCTTGTGGAGACGATCTTGAATATTCATCACTTTATTACTTGTTGTGTACAGTTTCACATTGATACCAATAGCATTAATATTTATCACCAACAATGACAAGCGGATAATTCCCAACAACGGAATCGATCACTCAGGAATACTAGAAGAATTAAGGGAGTAAATGAGGTTCACATTGGTGAGTCAAGTACAGAAATTAAAGAAGTTAAAGCGATAATTGAAGGTCTTTCTCAACAAATAGAATCGTTAACGGCTGCTAAATCAATATAACCACATGACCATGACTCATACCCAGATCAAGCCAACGTCATAGGTGTAATGAGAAAACCATCAAATTACAACCCATACTCCAACACATATAACCCTGGATGGATAGACCACCCCAATTTTTCATGGTCTCAAGGATTCCAACAGAATAGACCAACAACTCCAGCTCCACCAATGCAACCAATTCCCCAAGTTCCTCAAGCCTCTCAGCCACCATTTAGACCATACAATCAAAACCAGAATTACTCTTAACCCAGACCATGGGAGGATGCATTCCAGAATTTGAGGAATATTACTCACTCCATGATCGAGCAGCAGAACCGCACCATTGATGAAATACAAAATAAGATGAGAGTAGGCTTCAACTTACAAGCCCAATCAGTTTCAGGCCTCGAAAAGATGGTGGGACAACTTGCTTCTTCAATTCAGACCTTGGCAATGACTGTTGAAAAATGAAAGTTTCTAAGTCAACCAGTTCCTAATCCTAAAAGAGTGCCTGAAGTAAGTACTGGTTCACCACAGCAGCATGGAAAGGTTAAAGCCGTCATGACCTTGCAAAAAAGAAAAGAAGTTGACAACAAAGTGGAGATGCTGGTGACAAAAGCGAATCAAATTGTACCTGTGAACGTTAAGGACTCGCCATCAGAGGAGAAAGAAAAAACCAACCCACGGGAATATGTTCCTAAAGCTCCATTTCCTCAGAGGCTAGCTAAAGGAAAGAAGGGAAAATCCACAGGTGAGATTCTTAAAATCTTCAAAGAGGTAAGTGTTAATATCCCTTTGCTTGATGCTATAAAACAAGTGTCATCTTATGCCAAGTTTCTTAAAGACCTTTGTATTAAAAGGAGAAACATTCATGTTCAAAAGAAGGCATTTTTAACAGAAAACGTTAGTTCTATACTCCAACACAAAATTCCTCTAAAATGCAAAGACCCAGGCTCCCCCACTATCTCATGTAGTATAGGAAACCACACAATTGAGAATGCTTTGTTAGATTTAGGAGCTAGTGTAAATCTGTTGCCTTATTTAGTATTTGTGAAACTTGGACTTGGAGAATTACACTCAACTCCAGTGGTGTTACAGCTTGCAGATCGGTCCACGAAAATACCTCGTGGTATTGTGGAGGACGTGCTTATCCAGGTAAACAAGTTTTATTTTCCCGTTGATTTCATTGTAATTGACATTCAACCAATCTAGGATTCAAGGAAATTTGATATATGCTCAATTTTGTATGTGACCAAATTTTGCACATGTTACAGGAACGTTCACCAAGATCCTTAAATAAGAACTTCTTTTCAATCACTCACAAATTGTTTCTTTTTATAAGTGTTCTAATGGCAGTAACTTCAAGCAGTCAACTTAAAAACATTTGTGTGCTTTCTGGATTTCGTTATGGAAAGTATAAGGAGTTCGTTCAGGCAACCATAGATCTTGGTCGTGCTATAGCAAAGATGAAACTATATCTTGTATATGGAGGAGGTGACCGAGGGTTATCAAAGCTTGTCTCTGAAACTATTTTCGTTCGAGGAAGCCAAATGCTAGGCATCATTCCAAAAGCCTTAAAACCTTTAGGATGTCTACCAGACTCACCAACTGAAGAAGAGTTATTTGTCTCAGGTATGCAAGAAAGAATATCTGAAATGTTGAATCATGTTGGCGCTTTTATTTTCTTGCCAGGAGATCTTGCAACTTTGAAGGCGCTAATTACATTTGCTTCTTGGACCCATTTGAATATCCATAAAAAAACCCATCGGTTTGTTAAATGTTAATAACTTTTATGATGACTTAATAACATTTATTAATCATGCAATAAAAAATTATTTCATTCCATCCTCAGCGAAAAAACTCTTCATTTGTGCTCCTACTGCTAATGAGCTATTTGATCTTTTGCAAGCTTACAAACTAGAGCCAGATCCCATGACTTTGGCGTTGGATTGGGCAACTGATGACGATGGCAGTAACTCTCATAAAAAGTGTAAATTAGATTTAACTCTCCGTCAGTAAATATTTCCAGCAGTAGCCAGGTGATATCTTCTAAACTCTACTCCTTTCTTTAGACGTTGAGGACAATGTCTCATTCAGGTTGGGGGGAGGGAATAGTTGATAATTGTGGAATGTCTCATTCCTAGTAATGTTTTTACTAATTTTTGTTGTAAAAACTAACTTTGGATAAAATTTTGAGTCAAAGATGGCAGAATATAGAATATAGTATCTCTAGAAACACATCTTCTTAACTTTTGTGTTTTCTTCTAAAAATAAATGTTTCTAACTTTTTGTTTTTGGTCTTTTTTTTTCTCTTTTTCTCTTAATCATCTACTTTAGTTTCTGCAATTAGTTCCATTTTTTAGTGTTTTCTTAAAATATATATATATATTTTCTTTTTCGGTGTAATCTTTTAACATTGGATAACATGATGATTTTTAAATTTTGGTATTCATATTATCTTTGGCCTTGAGTTATGTTACACTATATTTTTCCCTTTGCATGTTGAAACGTAAATTCAGAAATTGAATGAGTGAAATTGTTTAAGCCATTTGGAGGAATGTACATGTTATGAAAAGACCAAGCGAGTTTTTGAGCCTATTATCCTTGGAGAGTAACCTTGTTTGCCTATAAAGCTTCACAATTTATTGTACAAGATCTCAATATTTTCTTTAAAAAAAAAATTGTGGAGCCGCATCTAAAAGTCCATTGAACTAGTGGATATGAAAGATTATATAGAACCCTAAAAGATGACAGAATGCCATCTTTGATCCGTTTGAACCTTTCTAGCCAACCATATTATAAAGAATCCTTAGTTAACCCCTTTGAGCCTTTGAAAAGAAAAACTTTTTCTTTGGTAACCTATCATATTTTCCTACTCCAATGAGGAGTATCACCTTATCTTTTATATTTTCCATCACCCAATTATGTTTAAAAATAGGGATGATTATGTATTCCTAATAATGGTGCTATAAAAAAAGAAAAAGAAAAAAAAGAAAGATGATATGCATATATCAATTAATAAAAAAAATTTAAAAAAGAAGAAAAAAATCCAAGCAAAAAAAAAAGCACCTTATAATCTCCAAAAAGTCCCCTATTTTTCAAACATATATTTTTGTTTTCCCTATTACCTTTTTTGTTAGTCATAACTCTATCCTACATTACGTCCTAATAAAAGTTCTTCTTGATTTTTAGGAACTATAGTCTGAAGTAAAACTGGTGATATGAACTAAAAGATGTGGTGATGCATAAAAATAAAAATAAATTTTGCTAGTAATTCATTAGACTTGAGATCATTTTATTTTTAAGCTGTGAGCATTATTTTTTTTATATATTGGTGAGAGTGTATGATATTGTTTTATTATTTTTTCAAATCTACTATATTTTTTTTAGAGTGACAAATTAATTTGGGGTATATCTTCTTTTAAGAGATTCACTCTTAATTGTAAGATTTTGGGGTTTGATGTATCATTATTAAAAGTGGCTTGATTAATGTAGCTCTGATAATTGATCATTTTACAGGATTTTACTAAATTGTTTTGTGCGGGTGTGATTTTCTTTAGGCTGAAGATAATACTTATACTTTTATTCGATTGTTGTCATTAATTTGATGGAAGAAGCAAACATAATTGAAAAAAAAAAAAAGATTTTCAAATTTGAGTTTGAAATTTTCTCTAAAACTTTTGTCGCTTAAATTGCTAGGGCCTAGCAATAAGCTGGTTGGGGGGTGTGATTGACATTAAAAAGTGTACATTTAATAAGGATAAAATTATTAGTTTTGCACTTATTGTGTCGATTAATGCGTTCATTATTTCTAAATTATTTTAATACTACCCAAATATATTTTATGTTAAATTAATTCATAATTTGTTAATTTTTATCTTGTAAATATTTTTCAGGAATAAAGATGGAATTGGAATTGAAAGCGGGAACAAAGAAAAACAACTGGAACACAATTGAAGAGATGTAATAATAAATAAAATAAAATAAAAAATAAAAAATAATAATAAAACTAAGGAGGCCATCACGCCTCCTGACCATCACACAATTCAATATATATATATATATATATATATATATATATATATATATATATATATATATATATATATATATATATATATATATATACATATATATAATATAAAATTAAAATATTATTATAAATAAAATAAAAGAAAAGAAGACGATTCCCTTGCCTATAAAAGGCAAGGGGATGCAAGCCGAGGGGGAGAGCCAATTTTGAGAGGAATTTTGAGAGCCAATTTTAAGAGGAATTTTGAGAGCTGAAGCCGAGACTGAAGATTTTCTTTCTTTCCTTGTTTCTTTTCTTTCCTTGTTTCCGTTTGTATCAATTTTCTTTGTAATATATTTCAAAAGTTTATCAAATAAAAAGAGTGTTATATTTTCTTTCAATATGAGTAGCTAATTTTATTAAGCTGAGGTGAAGGGTGAAACTCAATATTTCAAACTACTAATTATTATTATTTTCTCAAATGAGTTTTTTTTATTCTTTTCTAATTATTTTTATATCATGTTAATTTATAAATCTCACTGGATTTTATGATATTTTGACATAATGTCGACAAATTAATATAGTGTGGCACATTAGGTACTTTATTCTATATTTGTCCACATATATAGAAATAAATGATATAATAATTAATTGGTAAAAATGAGGCAAAATATAAATGAGAGAGTATTGAAATTATAGTTTGAATACAGAGAGTGGATCCTAAACCATAGCTTATTTTTAAATTGATTTCAAATAATTTCTTTTCCCCACAATTAATTTTCTTAGTTTTACTAGATTTAAAACTCCCTGTGGTTCGACCCTGGTCTCACCGGGTTATATTATAACTAGACACTCTTATATTTGATAGTAATACACTTTTGAGTTGTGTCGAAACCTGCCTAAACTCGCCTGCTGCGAGTAATTTTACCCGTTGCGGATGGGTTTAGTATTATAAATTAAAACCCGCACATGGATGCGGGTGGGGTTGGTATTGACCTTATATCTGGCGGATACCCATATGGATATCCGCCAAACCCATAATATTTTTCTAAATATTTTTAATTTAATTTTAATTAAAAAAATGTATAAAAAATTATGCAATTATTCAAACTGTATAAAGGAAATTGAAATTAGAATCAATTTTATAAAAAAAAAAATGTGTGTGTGTGTACAGTGTACATGGCCCATCTCCCATTCTAAAGTGATAACCTAAAACAACTAAAGGCATTTCCCCTTTGAGTCTTTGACTTAGCCGCACATGAATACACGGTCTGACCATCTCTCATCTCTATATTCATTCAACATTCTTTTCTTCTTCAGCCCGAGCTTGTGAGTTGTGACAGTGAGCTAGCACCCTGCACCCAACTCTCTTCACTGCCGAAAAGGACGCGTCATGTTGTTACAGCTGCCTAGGTACCATTGTTGTTGCAGCCAATTTTGCAGTTGTGGAAGGTACGAATTCTTATGCCTTTCCTAACAATTTGTAACTAATATGAATAGTTAGATTGCAAAGTGAAGAATAGCTTACAGTTTGTCAACAATCTATTAACTTTGTTGCTTTTGAGTTGATTCTGTAAATAGTCAGGCTAGCGTAAATTGCTGAATTCACTTGCTAATTTTTCATCTTATCTTTGCTTAATAAACATACCAGCTAATCCAATATCTGATATGATTTAAAATCACTTAAAATAACATATTAATTGATATAATTTAATTTAACTTGTTTAAAATCAGCATGCATAATTTTGTACTTTCAGTTAGCTTAACTTGGTAACCCGAAAATTCGTATTCTTGTATATTGATTTAAAATCTGTTGAAATTTTTAAGGTAAAAGATGGAGCAAGCCTTTGATCTCAGCGACAATAATTCACCTACAAGAAGAACAGAAGTTTAGATAGCTTCAAACTAATCTCCAATAACATGTGAAGAACTTGCAGACATTGAGGTAGCTTCAACCCAAACTCCAATTTCAGTACATGAAAAAGAAATTGCTTCTGGTGATATTGAAAATAGTAAATTGACTAGTGATGTTTGGGAACACTTTAAAAGATAGAAATTTGGTGGGAAATTAGAATATGTAGCTATTTGCAACTACTGTCATAAGAGATTAAGTGCGAAGCGTAAAAATGGCACCAGCCATTTACGCACTCATATGTGGTTGTGTTTTATGCGGTTGAACCACATAGTTGAGTCAACTCAAAAGCAACTGCAAGCTAAGAAAGAGAGTGGAAAATGTAAAGTATCCACATTTTCTTTTAATTAATGAACTCCAAGGAAAGAGCTTGCAAATATGATAATTATTCACGAGTATTCGCTGAATATGGTTGAACATTGGGCTTTTAAAAGATTCGTTGGTTCTCTCTAGCCAATGTTTAGGTTTGTCTCTCGTAACACAGTAAAAAGTGTCATATTGAAAATTTATGACTACGAGAGGGCCAAAACAATGAGCTTGTTGGACTCAAATTGGAGTAGAATTGCGATTACTACTGATATGTGGACTTCTAGTAACCAGCAAAAGGGATTTATGGCTGCAAGATCAAATTTTATTAATGATAATTGGGAGCTTCAAAGTCGTATCATTAGGTAGTTTCTACACTAAATTATTAAGTCTATTTGATTTTTAAATTTTATACTTATTGCATGATACTAATATTTTTTTAAAAAATTTAGGTTCTTATATGTGCCATGTCCACATACTGCTGAGGTACTCTCTGAAGCTTTGGTGTCATGTTTGCTAGAGTGGAACATTGACAGTAAGTTGTCTACTTTGACTGTTGATAACTGCACCATAAATGATGCCATGATTGATATCTTGTTGGAAAAGATTTCTAGTAGTTCGCTTTCTTTGAATGGGGGATTTATTTCACATGCGTTGTGCTGCTCATATATTGAATTTAATTGTGAAGGAGGGGATGAATGTGATTAGTGATAGTATTGCGAGAATTCTTAATAGTGTTCTATTTTGGTCTACCACACCTAAAAGACAAGAAACATTTTATGGGACTGCTCGTAAATGTAGTATTTCTTGTAATAGAAATCTAGTTCAGGACTGTAAGACTAGATGGAACTCTACATAATACTTGATAGAGCTTTGGTTTTCAAAGAAGTATTTCCTCATTTGAAACAACGAGAATCATTATATAAATCTTGACCCACTGAAGAAGATTGGGTTTTTGCTAAAGAAATTCGAGATAGACTTGAATTATTTTATGAAGTGACTACATTGTTTTCTGGGACTATATATCCAACAGCTAATATTTACTTTTTAAGCATTTGTGAGATTAAATTGTCAATTTATGAGTGGACATATTCTAATTGTGGAAAAATCCGAGCAATGGCTGACTCAATGATTGGAAAGTTTGAAAAATATTGGAGTGTTGTTCATGGATTCATGCCTATGGTAGCTGTTTTGGATCGTAGATTTAAGATGAAATTAATTGAGTATTATTTTGACTTGCTGTATGGAGATGGTGCTACAAAAGTGATTGAGAATGTTCAAAGCTTTTGTTATGATATGTTCAAAGATTATCAAGATAGGTGTAAGTCAAAAGAAAATTCACAAGTTCTAGTTCAAGCTTCAGTTGCTTCGTCATCTCGAGCTGTGGTAGCTCATTCAAAACTTTGGGAAATGTTTGGCTAATTTTGATGCTTTTGTAGATCAAAGTGGTGGTACAACCCATGTTAAATCAGAATTGGACTATTATTGGGAAGAATATGTTATTCCAAGATCTGAAACTTTTGATATACTTTGTTGGTGGAAAACAAATGGATCAAAATATCCAACTTTGCAAGCAATTGCAAGAGATGTTTTAGCCATTCCGATATCCACCATTGCATCCAAGTTGGCATTTAGTACTGGTGGTAGATTTGTCTCGCCACATCATATTAGACTTCATCCAAAGACATTGGAAGCTTTAATGTGTCCTAAAAATTGGTTGTGTGCTGAATTTGATGGTAAGAAAATGTATTTTTACTTTAATAGAACATAATATCTATTATACATTACAATTTACAAATTTATAATCATCTATCTTTTTTTCTTGATATACTTGTTATCTGTAGATGCAGATTCTTCTAACAAAGCAGGAAATAGCAAATTCTCCGAAGATGAAGATATTGTTGATGAGGTAAAGAAATAAGTTTCTTTAACTTAATTCATGGATTATTATATACCTATTATAATTTTGTATGTACTATTTTTCTTTAATTTAAGACATGAATTATTTCATTATTATAATTTTTTTCTCTGAATTTGTATCTGAAAATATTAATCTGAATTATTATTGTAGGCGTCATGTTGGATGGGTACTTGTGCCGGTGAATGAAATGAAGTATCTTCTCTTGGAGCTTGTTTTAAATGACGATATGAAATGTAATTTTTATTTAGATACTAATTTGTGTTTTTTAAATGGATTTGTGTAATTTATACTTAAATTTGAGAATTTGTGTTGGATTGATGTTGAAATGTTAATTTTTCATTTACATTGGTTAAATGTAAAATTGAGTATGTTATGTAGAATTTGAGGTTATTATTATAAATTTATATATTAAATATTTGTGATTTTAAATGTAGAAATCCGTAAAAAATCCGCCGGGTACCATTGTAGGTTTGGTAATTATCAAAACCTGCTGCGGATGGGTTTTCTTAAAAAAATTAAAACTCCTTGCGGGTTTCGGGTGGGTTTGGTAATTTAAGTTTTGTGCGGGTTTGGGTTTAGGTTTAGTAATAACAAACCCACTACGGGCGGTGCCCATTACCATCCCAAAACATTATTGATGCCTTGGCTTTCCACTTCCTCATGGAGACTCGTGATAATGGAGCAAAAGCTGGTCATGAGAGTAAGGTATAAATATTTGATTAATTGCTTCTTCTTCTTCTTCTTTTTTATTTTTGGTAAAAGGTGATTACTTATACTTTAATTCTTCACAAATTAATATTTGAGTTTTGAAACACTACTATTTCAATCTCTATAATTTCTGCCAATTGTCCACTTAATTTATGTACTTTTTATAATATCCCAAAATTCCTGTTGCGTATTTGTTTCCATAAAAAATTAATAAATTTAATTATTCTTATCATTCACCTATTGCATGCTAATTTATTTATTGAGAACTATTTTTTCAACTTCAAATTTTAAAAAACATGAAATTCAATATATTTCATGTTCTGTGTGCTACTTGTTAACGCATAAGATATACGTTACGAAAAGAATATTTGTAAATATATGAAATCTAAATCTCGAATTTAAATACACTTTAGGTTTTTTTTTTTTTTTTGGTATTGAGATGCAGTGGTTTCTAAGTTACATCTGCTGTAGAAAAAAGTTGTAGTAAATATAATTTTTAAATAATAATTTTGAACAAATTAATTAAGATATAATAGATCTTTCAGCATACTAAGTGTAAAATTAAATTAACTTAGTTTACAAACTACAACAATTTAGTGTTTACCATACTTTAGTGTCGTACAGATGTCTAACTTCAGTTCCAAATAAGGTCTTGGTTACATTGGCTTTTTTTATGACATGCAAGTATAAATATTAGTTAATTATATTGATTAATTATAAATATTAATTAATTGTATTGATTAATTATATTGCTTTTTATGACATGCAAGTATAAATATTGATTAATTATACTGCTTTTTCTTTTTTTCGTAAATATGATTAATTATACTTTAATTCTTCGCATATTAATATTTGAGTTTTGAAACGCTACTCGTTCAATCCTTATAATTTGTTTCAGTTGTCCACTTAATTTTTGTATTTTTTATAATTGCCCAAAACGTCCTGTTGTACATTTGTTTCCATCAAAATTAATCAACTTAATTATTCTTACATTTCACCAATTGCATGTTGATTTGTTTCTTGTGAAATATTTTGTCACCTTCAAAATTTAAAATCTCGAAATTTCAATATTTTTCATTTTCTGCATGCTACTTGTTAATGCGTAGGAAATACATTATGAAAAGAATATTGATAAACACGTGTGAGATCTTGCGGACTTATACATGATGTATAGCTTACATCAATCTATAGTTATTATTTTTTTTTTTTTATGGCTCAATTATTATCAGCCAAACAATAAAGGGTCACGGAAAACTAGTTAGACGTTAATGTAATTTACATATGCTGTGACTTAACGATGCTGTAGGAGAAATCTAAATCGCGAATTTCAATACGCCTTGGTTACATTGGCTTTTTTATGACATGCAAATGAGAAGTTATTTTGTCTCTTATCCATTATCAATCTGAGTAACGAGGTAATTTTTTTTAATTCATGTGCAGCAAGATGATGAACCTAGCAGATCCATTGTTTCAGCGACGTGCAGATTATCGACTGGGGCGGGGAAGCTAGGGTTTCAGAGGAGTCTTCTCTCGTGCCACTTCTGTGACACTTCATGATCACCCACAAGATTGCTTACATTGTGTCCGTGTGGTGACTGGTACTTTGTAAAATCTGATGGGGTTTTGTAATTGATTATGTTGCTAGTGAGTAGTGGCTGCGATGATGATAATTACATTAATCGCCATTGATTTCCAAATGTCGATTCTAAAGGGTATAAACTAAATGATGACGCAGAGTTGGGCCCAGAGAAATTAATTATTCAGCATTTAGGGTCACATTGATAAAGCCTTAATTTTTAAAATAATTATTGTTATCTATACTATATAAATAATCAGCTGTGAAAACAATTAGTTATATGTTTAGTAAAATTTATTTTTAAAATTAACGTAAGTTTTAAAAACATTCATATGTATTTGATAAATTTTAATGTTAAACTACTTTGAGAGTGTAAATATATGAATTGGACAAAATATTGATTTTGGGTTAAACTGCTTTGAGAGTGTAAATATATGAATTGGACAAAATATTGATTAAGGGTCCCTTTATAATGCTGTAATTTTTTTTCAACATCAATAGTGTAAGAAATATTAACCATTAGATTTAATCAACAGTGCACATTATATTTATTAATAAAAAATTTAATTATTTTTAAAATAAAATAACCGAATAACAAAGTGGCTAAACTGTTGGGAATTCTTGAAAAAAATTGTTGTATCGTGGAGTTGGTAGAAGTATGAGAAATTTCAATGACCACCCCTACAGTTTTAAATATTCTCACATTTTCACTTGAATAACATTTCGTTTAATAACACAAAATTCAATAAAATATATAATTTCAATGAAATATATGAACATGCATACGAAACACACATTCATAGGAATGTTTCATTAGACTTTGAAATTTTATCTTACTTATGTATCCTAAACCATTCATTCTAGACTTTTCATAATTTTATTAAATAGAAATTTCAAGCAAAACAAGAAAGAGTGACAATATGCAATTAATTTAAAAATTTAATGTAAAACTCACAATTGCTAAAATAGTGCTTAAATTATATCATTAATGTTATAAGTTAATTTGATTATCATGTAATCAACTAATTTCAAAATTTATTTTGAAAGCATGCAAAACTAATTTCAAAATCTATTTCGAGAGCATGCAAACGGATGGTAGTCTCTACTATATGATTTTTTTTATTCTAATTTATGGCCATGGAAGAGAATTGGAAGATCCATATTTTTCCAATAGTTAAATATAAATAATAACTCATCAATTTCTCATGTGGTATATTTCATTGGCTTATTAGCTTACAAACCTATATGCAAGTGTTAAAAATTGGACTATTGCATGAAATGTTATGTGATTAATTTCATTTGACCTTAGATTAATTAAATGCCTATATATGGTTTACTTCATTAATCTAAAAAATAATTTTCACTGATATTTATATGTGACATATCAATTCATAATATATCGGGGTAATTACGATTTTATTTTCCATTCTATTAATAAATAGGGGTACATAGAAGTATTCAATATGTGTGTGTGGGGGGCCATCAATTCATATGTCTTAATGACTACAAGAAAAATCACCTCTACTAACTTAACAAATGTCTTATATGTCTTTCTATAGTAGTGTTTGTAAAATATATTTTATTTGCTATGCTTTGGAGGACGTGTAGTATATTATTTTATAATTCGTTTTGTAATTTACAGAAAATGTGTTTAACATATTTTAACTTTTATTACTATTAAATATATTTTGTTTAATACATTTTATAATTTGATTTAAGGTTTAGGCTCGCTGAACATATATTACACTTGTACTATTAAAATGAAAATAAGGGCTACAAAATGATACTGAATATGCCCTAAGTTACTTGGAGTGTCACCCTAGAAATAAGTATTATTGTAGGCTTAAATTTATGGAACAACTTTTTAGGACTGTCGGTCTTCCTCCATTAGCTTATTTTAGGTCTATATTTCCATTTTTTTTTTAATGGATGCAAGATGATGATGATAATGAAATTGTGCTATCCGTAATGATGCACCTTCGTATTCAATAAGAATCATATGCATATGCAATAGTGAAAATATGATAACTTTGTCGTAATTTGATCATATTACAATACAATTGACTACTAAAAAATGTCTTTATATTTTTTATTACATTTTACATTAAAGTTGTAGTACATTATAAATGCAAAGCTTAATGTTTAATAACATAACACTTCAACAAAATCAACATCTTAAATATGATGTATGATATAGAATATTGAAATAGTTATACCTAACACTCACAACAATTTATAAAAATTTATAGTGTTTTATTTACAATATCTTTTCTAATTATATATGTATTAATATCTATTTTAAAGTCAATTTTTGGATTAGTAAATTTTAATAAATCCATCGAGAGAGATTAATAGTAACTTAATATTAAAAAAAATCATTATACATGTTATTTTATTAATTATACTTATTGTAATATTTTATTTGTATCATATGATATTTATTATTATTATTATCCTATTAGTATATGTATATTTATTTAGGTTGTTTAAATCAAAATGTATAATAGTCATTTATGAAAATTAAGGGGTCTGTATTACCATTTATGAAATTAAGTGGATTTGTACGACTATTTGAACAAACATTGGGGTGTGTGTGGCTTTTTCTCAAATTAATATTAATTTAAAATTAAAAAACAAATATTTACTAGCAACTTGTAAATTACCTGCTACATTTTCATCAATTATTTAATTATCCATTATATTAAATGGACAATTGAGATTAAAATACTTAAAACTAATAGTCCACATTAATCCCACTATCAATGTTGTAAAAATACAGACAATATCATAAAGAAATCCTTATTTGTGTCGTAGTGCTTTTGGTTTTGCGTATGTTTACATAAACCCTAATTTTGTGGTAAATAGGAAAACTAACTAGTCCAAAAAAAACTTGGGTTTTGTTTCTTCAACCCGAACCAGTGATCTATCTATGGTATTAATACTATTGGCACCCTTTTAGAATTCTCTTAAAATCCCTTTTTCCGATTACATTTTATTTAATACCAAAAAAATCTTTTTTTTAAGATAAACCCTTTTTCAAACCTTCTCTCCCTACGAAACTCAAATGCTAACTTCCAAAAAACAAAAATAATCAATATAAAAAATAGTAATTTTATACTCACAAACTCTTGTACAAACTTATTTTGTACAAATTGATGTGGCATGATAAAATATGTTGAATTAAATATCTCTTGATCGACATGATTTATTTCTATTATTTTATATTTTTATTCAACCAATGAATTAATGCCACATCAATTTGTGCAAGAGTTTGTAGATATATCATCACTCATGAAAAAAAAAAAAGAAAAAAAAAAAATATTAACGTTTTATGTCTATGTGAATTAATTATATGGATAAGACTAAAAAAATATGACACACACACAGAAAGAGAGAGAGGAGAGAGAGAGAGAGAGAGAAGAAAAGTTTGATTCAATTGGTCTTGGCTCGCAGGGGAAGTTAAACTTAGCTTTCTATTGGTTTCTTCTGAAGCTTCAACAAATGACCTAACCTGGGTATAGATTTCAGGTTCATTAATTATATAAAAATTTAATCACTGGCAAAAGAGGTTCTAAGTATTGCCAGACTTTGAGTTTTGGTTATACATGCTTGCAGATTTCATTTTTTAAAAAAAATAGATTAAAGAGAGAGAAAAAAATAAGCGGGATTAATTTTATTTAGTGTAGATGCTTGTTTAGTCCTTTTATTTTAAGTTAAATGACTTTTTAATCCCTATATTTTAAAAAAAATGCCCCAAGACACTTTTGCTATTAATTGTTTTACACTCATATCATTACTTTTCTTTCCTTTTACAATAATATCTATGCAATAATATTCTTGGGGATATTAACAAAAAGAAAAAAAAATAATTTATCAAATCTACTTTTAAAGTAAAATAAAAATTAGTGTAAAATTTTTGTTATTATTTTTGTTCGGGATTAATTTTGTAAATTAATTTGTTTATAAATAATTAATTACTAAGATTGTTGTAAGGATATTAAATATTGCTTAAACTTGATTGGTATTAATTTATTTATCAATAATAACTAGCAAGATTATTGCAATGGAAAATACCAATTCTTTTATGTTGATATTTCTTTGTTAATTTACTGATAAATAATTAACTTTTTCAATAGGTACATTAATTACTATCAGGAATATTGTAGCAATGGTATTATTATAAGAGCAAAGAAAAGGTAAAAGCAAGAGTGTAAAATATCTAAGAACAGGAGTGTCTTAAGGTATTTGTTTTAAATATAGAGATTAAATGGTCACTTAAACTAAAATGACTAAATGAGTATTTACCATATAGAATGGGGTTTTAAGAGGATTTTGGAAGAGTCCTAATAGTCTCACTCTTGATTGTATATTGAACTTGCAAAGTTGCATAGTGAGTTGGGCTCGAACCTAATTTATTATTTTGAATTGATATTAATTTTTAAAATTATAATAAATTAAAAAGAAAATTATATTAAATAAAAACAAGAAAACTCAAAGTTTGAAATTTTCCCACATCTTAAAGATAAAATAAAATAAGATAATAAAAACTCGTTGCAGTGAAAACAATACTCAAGATATAACTAGAGTTTGTTTTGGCCAATTTTTCAATAGAATTTAGATAAAAGGGGAAATTAAAGTGTATTGGTTGCCTTAGTCAATTTGAAGGGACAACCAGCGTTTTTTTTTTTTGAATTGCTAAAGTTTACTGTTTTATATGCATGCGTTCGTGTGTGCGTGCGTATCAGTATAAGTATATAATCAATATGTGCTTGTCATCGTCTACTATATTTATGTGTATCAGTATGGGTATATAATCAATATGTGCTTGTCATTGTCTAATATATTTATATGTTTTAAATTTCATCAATTATGTCAAGATGACAATGTTGGGGAAAAATCAGGTTTTTAAATTTTTATAAAACCTTTTAAGGACCGCTCTCATATAATATATAAGAATACGTAATCTAGAAATCGTACCTTGAAAATCCGAATTGGCTTTTTCCGCTGAAGTGATTTAGGCTCCTAGATCACGATCCGCCACCACCACTCCTGTTAGATCACGATCCATCCACGCTTGTTGGATCATGAAACTGTCACCAATGATCTTTCAGGTTATGACTCAGGTTCGATCTGCACTTGACGTGTGGGCGCCTTTATCACTACCAAAGCAACTAGCACGAGAAAATTTTTCTCTCAACAAATAGAGAGAAAAATCTTATTCTCAAATCTGTTTAAAGCGGCTTCTTTTTTTTCTTAAGAGAAAATAAGCCTTATATATATCTCCCTTTAGTGAAAAACCCTAGACTCCAAATAATGCCACAAATTAAACTCACATTTCTTTTTCTTTTAATAAGGGACTAACCATGTAAAATAACATAAGGCCCCTTACACATAAGCTAATTAAATGGAGCCTCCCACTAAAAGATATAATTAGACTTTTGACCCAAATAGCTAGTTATCTTGCTTATTAGTCCAGTAGTAGTGCAGTCAATTAAATGAGCTAACCCGGGGATCATTTGGGAACATACAATAGTGGCTACAATAATTAGGCCTGTAATTAAACTAGCCCAATTATTTAATTCCAAATCTACTCCACTAAAAGATTGGAACTGACTTCCATAATTGTATGCTCGAATAATAATTCGTCCCAAGCCACATTGATTTCTTTACTGCACAATCCTTTGTACCACATCGTTAATTAAATTGATATCTCAACTGTCCAATCAATTTAATAACATCTTATTCCTTGATCCTTACTGGTTTTCTCTAATGATCATTTTCAACATACTAAATATGTTGACACACTCTGGCCAGAGAATTCTATGATCAAGTGCCGAAAACCTATCAAGAGATGTGTTATACAAATTCTATATTGTTAATCCATAACTCCAATACTCATAATTGCTCCCACCAAGATACCAGGTAATCTTGACCACAAAGACGTGTCGTGCCCATTGGTAACTCAAATGGAATAACAATCACAATCATGAAATCATAATTAACTCAAGATTAATATTACAGTAAAATCAACGCCTATGAGATTTAATAAGTCTGACAGTTATTACAAAGTTAATTAAATCTCATATGTGATCCAGTTCAATGTAGTCGTACTACATCAATAAATTCATACATGATTAAGACAAATCATTCAATGAATTTATTACAATTTATACCTAAATAAAGTGCCCAACTTTATTTATCAACTGCGAACTAAATTTATTTAATCATAAGATAACTTGTATTTATGTCTTCTGTGAATCCACATGGTGATCACATAAATACATATCATATGATTAAATGGACTTTAACACAAAAATAAATGCAATTAAGATATTTGAATAAAATACCTCATTAATTTCATTAATTAGAAAAATTGTTTATTACAATTAAATAAACACATATGCTTTTAAAGAGCATATTTTCCCAACAATCTCCCACTAGCTCTCAAAGCATATTTGGCATCTCACGCATGCCCATGGATTCTAAGTGCAAGTTAAAAGGTTTCCCAGGTATGGCCTTAGTAAAAGGATCTGCCAAGTTTTACTGTGACGCAATCTGAGTAACCTCCACATCACCTCTCTGCACTATATCCCTTATAAGATGATACTTCCTCTCAATATGTTTTTGTTTCTTGTGGTTCCTTGGTTCTTTAGATTAAGCTACCGCACCACTATTATCGCAAAATAGTTTCAGGGGTGCAGATACAACAGGTACCACCTCAAGATCTTGTAGGAACTTGCGGAGCCATACAGCTTCTTTTGCAGCTTCAGATGCAGCCACATATTCAGCTTCAGTTGTGGAGTCTGCGATACAAGATTGTTTCACACTCCTCCAACTAATAGCTCCACTTCCCAATGTAAACACATAACCGGAAGTTGATTTTCTGGAATCCTTATCTGACATAAAGTCAGAATCAGTATAACCTACTGGAATGAGTTCATCACCAGAATACACAAGCATATAATTTTTGGTTCTTTTCAGATACTTCATTATATGCTTGACCGCAGTCCAGTGTTCAGGTCCAGGATTAGATTGATATCTACTAACCATCCCTACCGTAAAACAGATGTCTGGCCTAGTGCAAAGCATGGCATACATAAGACTTCCCACAGCTTCTGCATAGGGAACTCGTCTCATTCTCTCTATCTCTTCAGATGTTTTAGGTGATTGATCCTTAGAGAATGTAATTCCATGTCTGAATGGTAATAAACCAGTCTTGGAATTTTTCATGCTAAATCTAGCCAATATCTTGGTAACTTGATACCAAGAATATAACTTGTCTTTCCCAGGTCTTTCATATCAAATTGTTTTGCTAACCAACTCTTTATCGTAGTCAATACTCCTATATCGTTTACAATTAGGAGAATATCGTCTGCATAAAGAATTAGGAATGATACAGATTTTTCTTGAATTTTCTTGTACACACATGGTTCATCAATGTTCTGAATGAATCCAATCGATTTAATCGCTTGATCAAATCTAATGTTCCATGACCGGGATGCTTGCTTCAATCCATAAATGGATCTATGCAACTTACATACCATGTGTTCTTGGCCTTTTTGTATAAATCCATCTAGTTGCTGCATGTAGATGTTTTCTTCAAGATGCCCGTTAAGAAAGGCAGTCTTGACATCCATTTGCCAAATTTCATAATCTAGCATTGTAGCAATGGAGAGCAGAATCCTGATGGATTTAAGCATAGCAACCGGAGAAAAAGTTTCCTCATAATTGATTCCCTCTTTTTGAGTAAACCCTTTGGCTACTAATCTTGCTTTAAATGTTTCCACCCTTCCGTCTACTCCTCTTTTTCTCTTGTAGATCCACTTGCACCCTATAGGTTTTACCCCATTTGGTGCCTCTACAAGTTCCCAGACTTTATTGGAATACATAGATTCCATTTCTTGACTCATGGCCTTTTTCCAAAATTCAACATCTCTATCTATTAGAGCTTCGTTGTAACTAGTGGGATCTTGTACATGTTCATCTGAGATAGTCGTATAGGTTTCTCCCAAAAGCATGTATCTAGCAGGTAACCTAGTTACCCTCCCACAATGACAAGGTTCTAAAAGTGATGGTTGTTCAGGGATAATCATGTGTTGATCATCTAGTTGTTGCTGTTCTTCCTGTTCTGTAACAGGCATTGAAAGCTGAGCATCAACCTGATCACCTGACAGTTCTTCAAGTATTACCTTACTCTTAGGTTTGAAGTTATTCATATAGTCTTCCTCGAGGGAAGTGAAATGTGTGCTCACGATCACTTTCCTATCTTGAGGACTATAAAATAAACCTCCCCTTGTTCCTTTGGGATACCCCACAAACATACAAACCTCAGAACGTGAATCCATTTTGTCTGCCTTTGGTTTCAGCACATGTGCTGGTGATCCCCAAATATGGACATGTCGTAAACTTGGTTTGCGACCTAACCATAATTCTATTGGGGTTTTAGGCACTGACTTAGATGGAACTAAGTTCAAGAGGTAAACTGCAGTTTCCAGTGCTAGTCCCCAAAAAGAGATTGGTAATGACGAATAACTAAGCATAGATCTCACCATATCCAAAAGAGTTCTATTTCTTCTTTCAGCTACCCCATTTTGTTGTGGTGTTCCCGGGGCAGTTAATTGAGATATAATCCCATTTTTAACCAGATACTCTTTGAAATCTCCTGAGAGAAATTCACCACCTCGATCAGATCGAAGTTTCTTTATGTTCTTATCTAATTGCTTTTCTGTCTCAGCCCTATACTCTTTGAATTTCTCAAGAGCTTCAGACTTGTGACGCATCAGATAAACATAATCATATCTCGAGTAATCATCAATGAAAGTGATGAAATACTCATAATCTCCTCGAGCTTGTACATTGATTGGTCCACATACATCTGTATGTACCAATTCAAGTTGTACTGTTGCACGTACTCCTTTGGCCGAGAATGGCCTTTTGGTCATTTTCCCTTCTAAAAAGGATTCACAGAGTGGCAATGATTCATTTTCTAATGGACCCAAGAGCCCATATTTAATCATTCTCTGTATCCTATTTTGGTTTATATGACCCAAGCGTAAATGCCAGAGATAACATTGGTTGGAAGAAATTTTTCTTTTCTTAGATAAATGTGTATGCTCATCATTATTGATCATTATGTCGTGCATAGAATGGATCATTGGACTTAAATGATATAAATTATCTTCCAATGTACCAGAACAAATAAGTCTCTTATTATGAAAAATAGAAACAGAGGATCCAAAATTTACAGTGTACCCTTGCTTTGACAAACAAGCTACTGAAATTAAATTCCTCTTAATGTCTGGAACATAAAGACAATTATTCAAAACTAAAGTCTCATTATTAAAAGATAATAAAACAGACCCAGTCTTCACTACTGACACGAACTGTCCTGTCCCTAGCTGCAGCTTGACGCTTCCTTCACTTATTTTCCTAGTTTCCTGAAACCAATAAAGTGAATTACAAATATGATTAGTTGCTCCTGAATCCAACACCCAAGTGTCAATAGGATTCTGAACTAAACAGGCCTCAATTACAAAAAGATTTCCCATACCTGATTTCACAATCTTAGGGCAATCCTTTTTCCAGTGACCTTTATGTCCACACTTAAAGCATTTGCCTTTCGGCTTGCCATCTTGCTTGGTAGACGGTTTCTTTTTCCTAGCTTTCTTCTTACCTTTGCCTTTCGGCTTAGGCCTAGAAGTTGAACTTTTTTCAGTAATATTTATGCTTCCCAGAGATTTCTCAGCACGATAGATCTCTTCAGCAGAATGAAGTTCGTTCATCAATTCAGTTAAGGTCATGTTTCTTTTGTTCATGTTATAATTGACCTTAAACTCCTTGAATGTTTCTAGCAGAGATTCTAGCACCATGTCAATCTTTGAGTTATCATCGATTTGTGCTCCCTGAATCTCAGCCTCATTCAAATAGTCCATCATTTTGAGGACATGATCACGAACTCTTGTGCCCTTCCCCATTTTACTGTTCATAATTCCTTTCAGCGCTGCTTGTCTCGCGGAGCGAGTACTCTGCCCGAACATCTGTTGGAGACTATCCATTATTTCAGTGGCAATCTCCAAGTTCTGATGTTTGGTCTGCAGAATATTAGAAATCGAGGCTAAAATGTAGCACTTTGCCATTTCATTGGCCTTTTGCCATTTCTCATAAAGCCTCCTCTGATTTCTATGAGCATCATCCGCTGGAATTGGAGGGCATGGCTGGGTTAAGACATATTTATAATTTTCAGCAGTCAGGACAATGAATAGATTTCTTTTCCAATCTATATAGTTCTCTCCAGTGAGTTTGTTTTGACTCAGAATAATAGTAAGTGGGCTTAGGGAAGACATTTTCTAAAAAATAAAACATCCATGCATAAATAATTTGAAATAATATTCACAATAAATGACAAAAATGCAAAAAACCATAAATGCGTTTTAATTTATTTGTAATGATAATCTAGTACCGCTTTGACAAGCTATCCGTTGGGGAAGTCATGTCTACACTTACTAGACCGAATTATCTATTGGATTATTTACTTTCATGTAGAGACATGATAAATAATTCTCGTTATCCTTTTGGGCCTAAATTTGTTAACAGAGTTTCGTTGGGAAGGTTAATAACAAATTTTAGTTGAGTGTATAACCCATTGTTGCAATCTAGATATTTTTCATATCAATAGTCACCGTTGGGGTGAACAATCGATTAAAAAATATTGCAATTTTATCTTTGAAGAAGTTCATCAAATAAAATATCTAATATATATACCTTCCGAAGGGAGCATCACCGTATCATGAAGTCGAGGTATATATATAATTTTATTATTGAACTAACAATGGAGCCCGTGGAAAAATTATCTTGAATTTTCCCTCTCCTACTCAATATTTTAAAATTGGTTTTTCCTTTTTAAAACATACATATTGTTAATTGCATGCTTCCTATAATATTATCTAGATGAAATTCAATATTATTAAGCATAGGCAAATTACAAACAATATAATGAAATTCATAATTAATGAATGACATGTATCATTATGCATAGAGTGGCACTTCCTATTCTATATGACATGTTATCATGGCATGTTATCATCCAAAACATAACATATAGGAAAAACAATTAAATAATTTTAATTCATGGCTTTCCTATTAATGAAAAATACATTAATCATAAGCCTAATCTTCATTGGGCTTCTTGTCAATGTTCATTTCCACAAGCTTGTCTTTATTAATGGACTAGGGGAAATTGGGCTTTTAAATTTATAATTGGTCCAATTTTAATTTTTGAAAGGAAATAAATAAATAATTAATTTTTTTTATTAAAATAAAATTTTTGGACCAAAAATAAATTTAATGTATTTAATTTTGTCTATGCATTTTTAATCCATTAAGCCCAATTGAAATTGGGCCTAAAACTAGGATTCATTAAGCCCAAAATCGTTTTTAGACTTAAATGCAAAAAATTAAAATATATTTACCCGATAGAATAATTATGAAACCATAGGGACCTCAAGGATAAAAACCATTGAAACCCTAATTCATATTTTTCTCTCCCCAGCCGCCATCTCCAAAACCGGCACCACTGTTCAGGATTTTCCCAGGCCAATTTCGCTGCCGCCGTCACGCCGGAAACGTACCAAAACGACGGAACCCGCGTCTCCGGAAGCCGACCAACTCGCGCGCACTTACGGTTGCGCTGCTTGCAGCGTTGCAGCCTGCGCTGCAGCTCCTGCTCGCGCGCTGCAGTTGTTGCATGTGCAGCGCGCGTTGCAGCTGCTGCGTGTGCAGCGCGGGCTGCTAGCAGCGTGGCTGCTGCCCGCTGCACACGCTGCTGGCAGTAAGAGCTGCTGGCCGCGCGCTACTCGCGCACTGGTTTGTTGCTGCAGAATTTCCGGCCTTCGTTTCTGCAATTTCCGGTTTCCATGTTCCGATCTTACAATCCGAGATTACTTTACAAATTTTCTAGGCCAATTTTGGCTTACAAAAATTCTATAACAATAAAATAAATCAAGAGGGAAACATGGTGATAAAAAACCACCCCTCTTGTTACAGATCCAAATGGAAAAATACAACAGAAAATCTAAACATGAATTAAGACAAACCATAACATGCTTTATTCATATATTTAAACAATTAATATATATCTGAATAAATTGTGCCACTCTAATACATAAATTTCAAGAATGATTTCATACGAAATTCTTATATATTAATATGAGATGGCTCTGATACCAATTGTTGGGGAAAAATTAGGTTTCTAAAATTTTTATAAAACCTTTTTAAGGACCGCTCTCATATAATATATAAGAATACGTAATCTAGAAATCGTACCTTGAAAATCCGAGTTGGTTTTTTCCGCTGAAGTGATTTAGGCTCCTAGATCACGATCCGCCACCACCACTCATGTTAGATCACGATCCGTTGCCACCACGCTTGTTGGATCACGAACTGTCACCAATGATCTTCCAGGTTATGACTCAGGTTCGATCTGCACTTGACGTGTGGGTACCTTTATCACTACCAAAGCAACTAGCACGAGAAAATTTTTCTCTCAACAATGGAGAGAAAAATCTTATTCTCAAATCTGTATAAAGTGGCCTCTTCTTCTTTAGAGAAAATAAGCCTTATATATAATTGTAATAAACATTTTTTCTGATTAATAAAATTAATGAGGTATTTATTCAAATATCTTGATTGCATTAATATTTGTATTAAAGTCCATTTAATCATATTATATGTATTTATGTGATCACCATGTGGATTCACAGAAGACATAAATACAAGTTATCTTATGATTAAATAAATTTAGTTCGCAGTTGATAAATAAAGTTGGACACTTTATTTAGGTATAGACTGTAATAAATTCATTGAATGATTTGTCTTAATCATGTATGAATTTATTGATGTAGTACGACTACATTGAACAGGATCACATATGAGATTTAATTAACTTTGTAATAATTGTCAGACTTATGAAATCTCATAGGCGTTGATTTTACTGTAATCTTAATCTTGAGTTAATTATGATTTCATGATTGTGATTGTTATTCCATTTGAGTTACCAATGGGCACGACACATCCTTGTGGTCAAGATTACCCGGTATCTTGGTAGGAGCAATTATGAGTATTGGAGTTATAGATTAACAATATAGAATTTGTACAACACATCTCTTGATAGGTTTTCGGCACTTGATCATAGAATTCTCTGGCCAGAGTATGTCAACATATTTAGTATGTTGAAAATGATCATTAGAGAAAACCAGTAAGGATCAAGGAATAAGATGTTATTAAATTGATTGGACAGTTGAAATATCAATTTAATTAACGATGTGGTACAAAGGATTGTGCAGTAAAGAAATCAATGTGGCTTGGGACAAATTATTATTCGAGCATACAATTATGGAAGTCAGTTCCAATATTTTAGTGGAGTAGATTTGGAATTAAATAATTGGGCTAGTTTAATTACAGGCCTAATTATTGTAGCCACTATTGTATGTTCCCAAATGATCCCCGGGTTAGCTCATTTAATTGACTGCACCACTACTGGACTAATAAGCAAGATAACTAGCTATTTGTGTCAAGAGCCTAATTATATCTTTTAGTGGGAGGCTCCATTTAATTAGCTTATGTGTAAGGGGCCTTATGTTATTTTACATGGTGGGTCCCTTATTAAAAGAAAAAGAAAGTGAGTTTAATTGGGGGCATTATTTGGAGCCTAGGGTTTTCACTAAAGGGAGATATATAAGGCTTATTTTCTCTAAAGAAGAAGAGGCCACTTTATACAGATTTGAGAATAAGATTTTTCTCTCCATTGTTGAGAGAAAAATTTTCTCGTGCTAGTTGCTTTGGTAGTGATAAAGGCGTCCACACGTCAAGTGCAGATTGAACCTGATTCATAACCTAGAAGATCATTGGCGACAGTTCATGATCCAACAAGCGTGGTGGTGACGGATCGTGATCTAACAGGAGTGGTGGTGGCGGATCGTGATCTAGGAACCTAAATCACTTTAGCGGAAAAAGCCAACTCGGATTTTCAAGGTACGATTTCTAGATTACGTATTCTTATATATTATATGAGAGCGGTCCTTAAAAAGGTTTTATAAAAATTTTAAAAACCTAATTTATTCCCAACAGATCCGATATCAAAAACATTTTTGAAACTATTTATTTCTCAGCAAATTCGAAACTATTTTCACATAATCTAAACCAAACAGAACGGGTTCCGTGATTTTTATAAAATAAAATACTAATCAGAAAATTATGAAATTAAAACAGGGAATCCTAGACACCTATATTAACCTACATATAAACTTTTAGAATTTTCCGAGTTCATTTGATGGTACAAATAGTCTTGTGAATCCGATCGCAATGCTGGAATCGTAGTTTTCCAGTGCAGTGGTTTCTATTTCAAAAATACATATAAAATTGAAAACGAAGTCGAATTTAATGAAATAATATTTAATCAAGAAGTCCTACATGTCTAGTTTCCAGAAATATAAATTTTATAAGAAAATTCGTTCAGAAAATATAGGTTTAAAATCGAGATACTCATACTGTCCAGAATTATCATGTGCTTAATACGTCAAGGATTGATTAACTAAACTCATAATAAATCAAAACCCTAAACAACGCCTAAATGCATTCTAAATCATGCATTATGATCTATAAATATCTAGAATCGTGCCAATATAAACCCTAGATAGAGATATTAGAAATCCATTAAGAATAGGGAGAATAACTTACCCGTCGCTTTGATTCTCTCCTAAACCAAAGTTTGAATCCTAAGATTTGGGTAGGTGCATAAAGAGCAGCAGAGAAAAAGAATAAACGTCGTGAACTTAGGGTTATGGAAGGGGAAAAGTATGCATTTATAGGGAATCTTAAGAAACCCTATTTAATAAGGAAAAATAACCCATTTTCAAAACTATCTCGTAAATAACCTCTATTTATAAATTCCTTTCTTAATAAGGGTTATAGCCACCCATAATTATCAATGAAAGCCCAATTTCCATAATTTAATATTATGGAAATTTGTGGCGTTACATTACTAGCTTAACAGGTTACTCCGATGCTGATTGGCCTATGACACTGATGACAGGAAGTCTATTGGAGCATACTTGGCAACAATCTGATATCTTGGTCTTCCAAAACGCAAGCAATTGTAGCTAAATCCAGTATTGAAAATCCTTTGCAAGTTCAGAATTGTCATGGTTACAATCATTACTTTCATAACTTAATGTTGTTAAACTTCCTACTCCAGTTCTTTGGTGTGATAACCAAAGTACAGGAGATCTTGCTCGTAATCCTATTTTCCATTCTAGGTCCAAACATATTGAACTTGATGTGCATTATATCAAAGATAAGGTACTCAAAAAGGAACTGGAAATCAGATGCATCCCTACTGAAGAACAAGTTGTTGATACTCTTACAAAACCCCTATCGTATCCCAAATTCAACTATTTTCGTTCCAAGCTCAATGTCATTAGTAGACCATTGAGCTTGAGGGGGGATATTAAGGAAGCTCATGTAAGCAGCATGATCAGCAAAGCAGAGGATTCTAGTACGTGCAGTGTACATATTGATGATGTAGAAGCGAGCTGGCATTCAATAGTTATATAGTAACTAAAGCATGTGCTAATTAGTTACAGTCAATAGTTAAATTGTAGTTAGTTAGAATATTCTAGTCCGTGCATTTGCTCTGTATAAATACCAAACTTAAGCACATTTTGTGCGTGTTGAATGAAATATGATTAACTAGAAACTTCTCAGATCAATTTTTAATTCTCTTTCAAGATTCTTAAAGTTTCTTTGATTTTCTTAGCATCCAATCATTAATTTTCACTTTTTTGAAGAAAGGAAATGATAGTATAGCCCGCTGTTGCAGCACAGAACCTTTTGATGAGCTCCACGATTTCTTCACTGAACTCGCAGACGCCCAAGCTGCAAACTTAAGCTTCTCAGATAATGGGACTGTAGTGGCCAAGACGACCACAGTGGCAGAAACAATGACAACAACTTTCTCCAGCACCTTGGAAGGTGAGTGAGATAGCAAACGAAAGCGCCTAGAATCAAGGAGAAAGTTCGGATTGAACTTAAGCAAACAATTTAGCTATTCCAAGCGCTGATGTAAAGCAAAATGCCATGATCACATTCTGCCATTCAAGGACTTTAGTGGCTTCCTCCATTGTGGGTTAATTAAGAGATAATGTGCTGTTTGTAAATGCAGTTTCCTCCTATTTCATATAAATGCAGTTTCCTCCTATTTCATATAAGCTTGTTGAGCATATATATGCGTTGTTGTTATTTATAGACAGATCTTGTTTTGTTGGGGTGGTTGGGGGGGGGGGGGGGTGGAGATTTTTCTAAGTTCCGAGTTTAGAAAAACTTATGCCTCCGGTAGATGTATATTTATTTTAAATTTTAAATTAACTTATTAACTAATGTAAAAAATAGGATAATCTTATTTATCAATTTGGACTATTTGGGACAAGTTTCAGATTCTAGCTTCGTTGTGATTTCTCATGTCCAAAATAATATTTTAAGCTTTTAATTTTTCATTTTCAGATTTGATCACCATGTTCGAATTAATGTTATTTGTGCTCCTTATTAGTTTACTACTTTTCATGCATATGTATGGATATTATTATGATTTATTGAAGTAAATACATACAAGGGCTCAGCCCAGAGAAAAATTTTAAGGAGGCCAAACTTAAACTTTTCAATTTTCAAAGTCTTAAAAATAATAAAGTACCACCACATCAAATTGTCAAAAAAAACCACTAAGACTATAATTTTCAATACTATATGAAAAAGGAAAAATTACATTTATAATTTATGAATGAAAATAATTACAAAGCAAAAGAGCCCTCACCCATATAAAAATTTAAAGCCTTAAAGGAAATAGGCTATAATACATTAGTATGTACGTTAACGAGAACTCTTAAATTAGTTTATTATCTAATATTTAAAGTTCATGCATTAATTGTGCGGGGGTTAATATAGACTTTTTACACTAATTTTTTATATTTTATTTAGTAACCTCAAAATTTTTTCAAACTCTGCAAACGTCATGGCAACCTCCAATCCGATGTACTCTCCGCCCCGGTAAACGTAGAAAAGTGAATCAAATAAATTTAGTGTTCTTAGAGCACCTAATAATTCTTCCTGCACAAAATGTCTCTCTCAAAATAAGAAAAATATTGGGAAATTTATAAAAATAACCATAAAACTTTTAGAATTTTCACAATTAACTCTCTAAACTTTTTTCTATCAACATTAGCCAAACATACGCTTTTCTCCCCAAATTACCCTTGTTTTTGCTAACCAACCTGTCGCACATACTAAGTGCGACAGGCGCCTGTGGCACCAAGCTATAAATACCCAAAAAGTAAGGGTTTTTGACCAAAATCCGGTTGTCACAGCAAGGTCAATGGAACAGAAGCGGGGATCCTTGCACTGGAGCTACCATCGATGATTTCATTGTTTTCGATAACCTCGATTACAATCCCTTAATACAGATTTAATAAATCTCAAGGGTTGGTGCGACAGGCAGCCCGTCGCCAGATTCACCCACGACTCAGATTCACCCACGACTCAGTTCAGCAAGTTGAGAAAATAACTCATACCACTAAGTGATGCTGATTAGTGTTGGATCTGGATAGATTATGATTGACTTTTACTGTTGTTTGTTGCCGTCGCTGTTGGTTGATGATTCAAGAGTGGAAAGCTGCGTTTTGTTTGACAATATGGGAGAAAGATTGTTGGTTTTGGTCTGTAAAGAAGGGTAATTTGGGAAGAAAGCTTGTATTTGGCTAATGTTGATAGAAAAAAGTTGCTATGGTTAATTGTGAAAATAATAAAATATTTATGGCTATTTTCATAAATTTCCCAAAAATATTTGATCCAACTAAGCCGCGTCACTCTATATTTTCGGATATTTTTTCTCATGTCCGGATGTAGAAAACTTTTGCGCCAGCTGTGTGTAGATGTGTATTTTGTGTTTTATAATTTAACATTATGTAAAATTAATGGTCCAACGAACGTCGAAAATCCGAAGGACTTTTTGTTCCGTGACTTCTGTCTCCGTTGAGTTTGGTAATGATGCCAAACTCTATTTCATTGAATTCGTATTTTATTCTGTCTATATGGCATGGTAACAAAAAGTGTGCTCCACCAAATTTAAAAAAAAAATTAAAAAAAGAGTGCTATGAAGCCAACATCTCTAAGATTTATTTAAATGATTGAATTCCTATAATATTAAGAATGTACACAAAATTATATTCCTAAACTTTTTTTTGGGGGTGTTAAATTATGGAGCTGAGACATTTTGTTGCATTTAATTTATGTTGATGGGCATTTGGTAAAATGGGTTGGATATGCATTGAAGTTTTCTCAAACATTTTAATTCTTTTAGCTTATTTTACCAAGTAATCAACTGACCAACTTAAAATTCAATAAACAACCCAATAACTCTTATTAAAGTCAGTATTGTACAAATAATATTGAGGAACACATTCAGGATGAGAATTTTACAAACTTTTCTGAAATTTATTTTGCTAGTTCTTTTGAATCAAGTAAAGAATTAGATTGTGATACTGCTAACATATGCCCTACACTTGATTCTATGCAGGTACCTATAGGTGACGATGACCAATCGAACTTTGAAAATACGGTACAACCTGAAGAACCAAACGAAGAAGAAGCACCAGAGCTTGAATTAAAGCCCTTACTAGAAGAATTGAAGTATGCCTATCTTGGAGAGCAGCAGACATATCCGATAGTAATTTCTTCCCAGCTCACGCGTGATCAAAAAGGTAAGTTGTTATCTGTACTAAAAATGCATAAAATTGCATTTGGTTGGACCTTAAAAGACATTAAAGGCATTAATCCTTTAATTTGCATACACCGAATACACTTAGAGAAAATGCCAAAAAAACTCGTCAACCACAAAGAAGACTAAACCCTCATATGAAAGAAGTGGTAAAGAATAAAGTCCTTAAACTACTAGATGTAGGAATTATCTACCCTATCTCTGATAGTAAATGGGTAAGTCCAACACAAGTAGTTCCAAAGAAATTTGGAATAACTATTGTAAAAAATGAAAAAGGTGAACCAATTCCAATATGAATTCCATCTAGTTAGCGCATGTGCATTGATTACAGAAAATTAAATGATGCGACTAAAAAATATCATTTTCCCCTTCCATTTCTAGACCAAATTCTTGAAAGAGTAGCTGGACATCCTTACTACTGCTTTCTTGATGGCTACTCTGGCTATTATCAAATCCCCATAACCTTAGAAGACCAGGAAAAGACCACATTCACATGCCCATTTGGAACATTTGCATTTAGGAGAATGCCCATTGGACTTTGTAATGCTCATGCAACGTTTCAAAGTTGCATGCTAAGCATTTTTAGTGACATGGTTGAAAATTGTCTAGAGGTTTTTATGGATGATTTAACTGTATTTGGTAATTCTTTTGATACATATCTTGATAATCTAGAAAAAAATTTGGAAAAGTGCAAAGAAAAAGGACTAGTTTTAAATTGGGAAAAATGCCATTTTATGACCACTTCTAGAATTGTCTTGGGTCATGTCGTGTCGTCAAAAGGAATCGAGGTTGATAAAGCCAAAGTTGAAGTCATTTCAAAATTACCCTCACCAAAGACAATTAGAGAAGTCCGTTCTATTTAGGACATGCAGGATTTTATAGGAGGTTTATAAAAGACTTTAGTGCCTTATCTAGACCAATTTGTAACCTCCTAATAAAAGACACACAATTTGAATGGACTAAAGATTGTCAACAAGCTTTTCAAAAGATAACTAGTCTTTTGACATTAACCCCAATAATGCAACCCCCTGATTGGTCTTTACCTTTTGAGCTAATGTGTGATGCTAGTGATTATGTCATTGGCGCTGTTCTGGGTCAAAGAAAGGAAGGTAAGCCCTTTATCATCTATTACGTAAGTAGAACTTTGAATAGTGCTCAAATGAATTACACTACAACTGAGAAAGAACTACTTGCTGAAATATTTACATTGGATAAATTTCGTTCGTATTTAATTAGTTCATCTCCTGTTGTTTATTCTGATCATGCTACTATAAGATATTTAATGTCAAAACAGGATGCCAAACCAAGGTTGATACGATGGATTTTGCTACTTCAAGAATTTAATTTGACAATCAAGGACAAAAAGGGTGCTGAAAATGTTGTTGCAGATCATCTTTTAAGACTTACAAATGAGTCTTCAATTGAAACAACACCCATCAATTATTTTTTCCCTAATGAATTTTATTTTCTATAAACAAAATGTCATGGTATGCTAATATTATTAATTATCTTGCAACAAGTAAAATGCCATGTGACTGGAGTTCCCAGGACAAAAAGAAATTCTTAACAGAAGTGAAAAGTTTTTACTGGGATGATCCATACATATTCAAATACTGCTATGATCAAATCTTTCGAATATGCATACCAAACGACGAGGTAAGTAGGGTCATTCAATTTTGTCATTTTGAAGCATGCGGTGGCCATTTTTCTTCAAAAAAGACAGGTGCAAAAATATTATAGTGTGGATTTTATTGGCCTACATTATTTAAAGATTCACATGCATTCTGTAAAATGTGTAAGAATTGTCAAATAGTAGGGTCCATTTCAAAGCGAAACATGATGCCTTTAAACACCATCCTTATCATTAAAATATTTGATTGTTGGGTAATTGATTTTATGGGCCCTTTTCCATCATCATTTGGGTTTGTATACATTTTGGTTGTTGTTGATTATGTTTCAAAATGGATCGAGGCGATTCCTTGTCGGCACAATGATCACAAGATTGTGATCCGTTTTTTAAACGAAAATCTTTTGAGCATATTTGGAATACTTCGAGCCATTATCAATGATGGAGGTAAACATTTTTGTAATAAGCCATTTGAGTCCTTAATGAAGAAATATGGAATTACACATAAAGTTGCTACCCCTTATCACCCTCAAACAAGTGGTCAAGTTGAATTAGCAAATAGGGAGATAAAACAAATTTTAGAAAAGACAGTTAATCCAAACCGTAAATATGGGTCTCTACGACTAACTGATGCTCTTTGGGCATATCGTACTGCTTTTAAAACATCTTTAGGAATGTCACCCTATCGACTTGTTTATGAAAAATCTTGCCACTTACCAGTTGAGCTTGAACATAAATCATTTGGGGTCATTAAAGTTTTTAATTCAAATCTTAATGCTGGTAATGTGCGTAAATTGCAAATAAATGAACTTGAGGAATTAAGGAATGATGCATATGAGAATTCTAGAATTATTAAGGCAAGAACTAAATTTTTTCATGATAAAAGAATTTTTCAGAAAACATTTGAAATTGGTCAAAAAATGTTGCTTTATAATTCTCGTCTTCATTTATTTCTAGGGAAGTTAAAGTCAAAGTGGAATGGTCCATTTGTTGTAAAAAAATGTATATCTATATGGAGCCGTAGAAATTAAGAATCCAAAGGATGTCACATTTAAAGTTAATGGTCAAAGAATGAAACCATATATGGAATACCAACCACATGAAGCAGATACCGAAATCAATTTGAGTGACCCACCAAATTTTAATTAAGCCTTTTCATTTTAACTTTTTGTGAATTTAATTTACTGTTACTTTATTGTTTCAATTGTTTGATTATTTTTTCTTTTTCCTTTTCCCTATGTCTTGAATGGAGTGCATTATATTGTTTTAATTGTGTGTTGTTTGACAATTGTGATTTAGCTCACCAAATTTTTATACTTGTCATGGGTACCTCCATGAGAAATTTCCTTTTCGATCATCTTAAAATGCTTTTACATGTAAAATTTCACTTGAGGAAATTGCTCCGATTTTGTAAATGACATCCCATTTGGGATCTACAACCACTAGAGTTAGTATCCCACATGAAAGAAATAGAAAGACAACTCAAGGAAATAGAGGATGGTATTTATAATCTGCAATTAGAACTAGAGGTAAATTCAATAAAAGGACGAAGGTGAGTTATATTCCTTGTGTGTTTTTGTTTTATTTTGTTGTTCTTTTTCACTTTTGATTTGATTTTGCATATTTGATTTGTTTTTGTTTTAATTCACTCTCCCGTATAAATGGCGGATAACGGTACTCCGTGACTTTTTAAGTCAGTATTCTCAGTTTTCCACAATAAATGAAACCTCAATGTCAAGCATGGAAGAAATACAACGAAAACTGCATCAACGTTTTCCTTCTCTTCCTCAAAATGCTTTTAAAAAGATTTACAAAGCTCGTTGTGAACGAATATGTTTGTTAATTATCAATGGGATTCCTGCAGAAATTCGTTGGTTAATTGAAGCAAAGGTCTGACTGGCAAGTAAGTTTTCTGATCCATTCGTTTCCTACATGCCTGGTTTTGGTAAAAGTACATTTGCTAAGAAAAGAAGAGTTAAACGACTTAGCTTTGCATGTTCTCACAGTGTAAGACTTGCTTCCAAAAAGCAAAGTTGTAAAACTTTAGGAATGGTTTCTATAAATCGTGGAGATAAAATAAATTCGTTAAGGATGGCATGAGTAAAGAATCATTGGATGATATCTTACGATCTCTTAAGACGCATCCGAGCAAATATGTTCAACGTGAAATTCAAAATTTGTGGAAGTTGTTCCAAAAGGAAAGTGCACAGTTTAGTCTTGGGAATCTAACTCTAAAAGACATTCTTTGTCAGTTTATAAGAAAACTGGATGGGAAGCATATCCTCAACCCATAGAGGGCGTTCAAGCCGTTACTAGACGTAAAACCAGAGGAAGATGTGAGCCACAATCACAACTACCAGTAAATATCCTTTTATTTTATTATTCTTTTATCTTTTAAATTATTATTATTGTGTGTCTTTTTATATCTAATCACTGTTTGATTTTTCTTTTCATTGTTTGCCTTTGAATTATTAAGCTAAAAGCTTCACGCGTCATTTGACAAACACACCACTCCATTTACAGATGTATATCATTATATCCGTTATCAAGATCCTTAAATAGAATCTTCTTTTCAAGCACTCACAAATTGTTTCTTTTTAGAATTGTTCTAATGGCAGCAACTTTAAGGAGTCAACTAAAGAACATTTGTGTGCTTTCTGGATTTCGCTATGGAAAGTATAAGCAGCTATAGATCTTGGTCGTGCTATAGCAGAGAGGAAACTACATCTTGTATATGGAGGAGGTGGCCGAGGGTTATCAAAGCTTGTCTCTGAATCTACTTTCGTTCGAGGAAGCCAAGTGCTAGGTATCATTCCAAAAGCCTTAAAACCTTTAGGATGTCTACCAAACTCACCAACTGGAGAAGAGTTAGTTGTCTCAGGTATGCATGAAAGAATATCTTAAATGTTGAATCATGCTGACGCTGTCATTTTCTTACCAAGAGATCTTGTAACTTTAGAAGCGCTAATTACATTTGCTTCTTGGGCCCATTTGAATATTCATCAAAAACCCATCAGTTTGTTAAATGTTAATAACTTTTGTGATAGCTTAATAACATTTCTTAATCATGCAATAAAAAATTACTTCATTCCATCCTCAGTGAAAAAACTCTTCATTTGTACTTATATTGTTAATGAGTTACTTGATCTTTGCAAGCTTACAAACCAGAGCTAGATCCCATGACTTTGGCCTTGGATTGGGCAACTGATGACGATGGCAGTAACTCTCGTAAAAAGTGTAAATTAGATTTAACTCTCTGTTTGTAAATATTTCCAGCAGTGGCCAAGTGATATCTTCTAAACTCTACACCTTTCTTTAGACATTGAGGACAATGTATCTTTCAGGTTGGGGGGAGGGAATAGTTGATAATTGTGGAATGTCTCAGTCCTAGTGATGGTTTTACTAATTTTTGTTGTAAAGACTAACTTTGGATAAAAATTTGAGTCGAAGATGGCAGAATATAGAATGTAGTGTCTCTAGAAACGCATCTTCTTAAGTTTAGTGTTTTGTTTCCAAAAAAAAATGTCTTCTAACATTTTGTTTTCTGTCTTTTTTCTCTTAATCATCTCCCTTAAATTTCTGCAATCAATCCCAATTTCTTTTAGCGTTTCTTTAAAAAAAAAAAAGAGTTTTCTTTTTCGGTGTGATCTTTTAACATTGAATAACATGACGATTTTCAAATTTTGGTATTTGTATTATCTTTGGCCTTAAGTTATGTTACACTATATTTTTCCTTTTCCATGTTAAAACGTAAATTGAGAAATTGGATGAGTGAAATTGATTAAGCCATTTGGAGGAATGTACAAGTTATGAAAAGATCAAGTGAGTTTTTGAGCCTATTATCCTTGGAGAGTAATCTTGTTTGCCTATACAGCTTCACAATTTATTGTACAAGATCTCAATATTTTCTAAAAAAAAGCAAAAAAAAAAAGTTTGTGCAGCCGCATCTAAAAGTCCATTGAACTAGTGGATATGAAAGATTATATAGAGCCCTAAAAGATTATAGAAGGCCATCTTTGATCCATTTGAGCCTTTCTAGCCAACCCTATTATAAAGAATCCATAGTTAATCCCTTTGAGCCTTTAAAAAAAAATTCCTTTGATAAACTATTATCTTAGCCCACTCCAATGTGGAGTATCACCTTATATTTTATGTTTTCCACCATCCAAATTATGTTTGAAAATAGGGATGATTATGTATTCCTAATAATAGTACAATAAAAAAAAAGATGATATGTATAGATGAATAAATAAAATAAAAAGAGAGGAAAAAAATCCAAGTAAAAATAAAAAAAAGAACCTTGTAATCTCCAAAAGTCCCCTATTTTTTCAAACATATATTTTTTCCCTATTACTTTTTTTTGGTTAGACATGACCCTAGCCTACGTTACGTCCTAATAAAAGTCTTTCTCGATTTTTGGAAACTATAGTCTAAAGTAAAAGTTGGTAATATGGACTAAAAGATGCGGTGATGTATAAAAATAAAAATAAATTTTTCCAGTAATTCCTTAGATTTGAGATCATTTTATTTCTAAGCTGTGTGCATTAATATTTTCATCTTGGTGAGAGCATGTGATATTGTTTTATTATTCTCTCAAATTTACCATATTTTTTTAGAGTGACAATTTAATTTGGGGTATATCTTCTTTTGAGAAAATCACTCTTAATCGTGAGATTTTGGGGTTTGATGTATCATTCTTAAAAGTGGCTTGATTAATGTAGATCAGATGATTGATCATTTACAGGATCTTACTGAATTGTTTTGTGCGGGTGTGATTTTCTTTAGGCTGAAAACAATACTTATACTTTTATTTGATTGTTGTCATTAATCTGATGGAAGAAGTAAACACAATTTTCAAAAAAAAAAAATTTCAATTTGAGTTTGAAATTTTATTAAACTTTTATCGCTTAAATTGCTAGGGCCTAGCAATAAGCTGATTGGGGGGTGTGATTGACACTAAAAAGTGTACATTTATAAGAATAAAATTATTATTTTTTCACTTATTGTGTCAATTAATGCATTTATTATTTCTAAATTATTTTAATACTCCCCAAATATATTTTATGTTAAATTAATTCATAATTTGTTAATTTTTATCTTGTAAATATGTTTCAAGAATAAAGATGGAATTGGAATTAAAAGCGGGAATAAAGAAGAACTACTGGAACACAATTGAGGAGATGTAATAATAAAAAAATAAAAACAAAATAAAAATAAAAAATGAAAAAAGAACAAAAGGACAAAAGAGCAAAGGCAACCATGTTTTGGTTGCCTGTGATATCACACTTCTCAACATTCATTTAATTTATAAAAAAATAAAATAATAAATTAATAATAAATTAAATAAGAATAAAAAGAATGAAGAGGAGGCAATTATTGCCTATAAAAGCCGGAGTATTGAGAAGCCAGAGAGTTATTTTTGGAGGAGCTTAAGCCAAGAGGAATAGAGTGCAGCTAAAGAATTTCTTTCTTTCTTTATTTGTTTATTTTATTTTCTTGTTTCCGTTTGTAATCAACTTTCTTGTAACGTTTTTCAAAAGTTTATCAAATAAATAGAGTGTTGTGTTTTCTTTCAATATGAGTGGCTAATTTTATTAAGCTGAGGTGAAGGGTGAAGCTCAATGTTTCAAACTATTAAATTTATTATTTTCTCAAATGAGTTTAAAGTTTATTTTATTCTTTTCTAGTTATTTTTATATCATATTAATTTATAAATTTCTTTGGATCTGTATGGTATTTTGACATAATGTCGACACATTAATATAGTGTGGCACATTAGGTACTTTATTTCATATTTATCCACACACATAGTTAGTTAAGAATTAAATGGTATAATAATTAACTAGAAAAAATGAGGCTAAAAATGAGAGAGTATTAAACTTATAGTTTGAATACTGAGAGTGGATCCCGTAGCCTTAACTTATTTTTAAATCAATTTCAAATAATTTCTTTACCTGGCAATTAATTTTCTTAGTTTTACTATATTTAAAACTCCATGTGGTTCGACCCCGGTCTCACCGTATAACTAGATACTCTTATACTTGAGAGTAATACACTTTTAAGTCGTGTCACTTAACATATGTCTTATATGTCTTTCTATAGTAGTGTTTGTAAAATATATTTTATTTGCTATGCTTTGGAGGACGTGTAGTATATTATTTTATAATTTATTTTATAATTCGTTTTGTAATTTACTGAAAATGTGTTTAACATATTTTAACTTTTATTACTGTCAAATAGATTATGTTTAATACATTTTATAATTTGATTTAAGGTTTAGGCTCGCCGAACATATATTACACATGTACTATTAAAATGAAAATAAGGGCTACAAAATGATACTAAACATGCCCTAAGTTACTTGGAGTGTCAGCCTAGAAATAAGTACAATTGTAGTCTTAAATTTATGGAACAACTTTTTAGGACTGTTGGTCTTCCTCCATTAGCTTATGATAATGAAACTGTGCAATCCGTAATGATGCACCTTCGTATTCAATAAGAATCATATGCATATTCAACAGTGAAAATATGATAACTCTGTCGTAATTTGATCATATTACAATACAATTGACTACTAAAAAATGTGTTTATATTTTTTCTTACATTTTACATTAAAATTGTAACACATTATAAATGCAAAGCTTAATGTTTAATAACATAACACTTCAACAAAATCAACAGCTTAAGTATGATGTATGATATAGAATATTGAAATAGTTATATCTAACACTCACAGTAATTGATAAAAATTTATAGTGTTTATTTACAATATCTTTCTAATTAAATTTGTATTAATATCTATCTTAAAGTCAATTTTTGGATTAGTAGATTTTAATAAATCCATCAAGAGAGATTAGTAGTAACTTAATATTTTAAAAAATTCATTATACAAGTTATTTTATTAATTATACTTATTGTAATATTTTATTTGTATCATATGATATTTATTATTATTATTATCCTATTACTAAATGTATATTTATTTAGGTTGTTTAAATCAAAGCGTATAATAGTCATTTATGAAAATTAAGGGGTCTGTATTACCATTTCTGAAACTAAGTGGATCTGTATGACTATTTGAACAAACATTGGGATGTGTGTGGCTTTTTCTCAAATTAATATTAATTAAAAATTAAAAAACAAATATTTACCAGCAACTTGTAAATTACCTACTACATTTTCATTAATTATTTAATTATCCATTTATTAAATGGACGATTGAGATTGAGATTAAGATACTTAAAACTAATGGTCATCATTAATCCCACTATCAATGTTGTAAAAATACATACAGTATCATTAAGAAATCCTTATAATAATTGATAAATAAAATAAATATTTTATATTATTAATTTTATTTTTTATTTCGCTATTTCAATATAATTGGCAATAATAATGATCTCTTTAAAATTAATGATTTTATTTCTTAATAGATACAAATAATTATATATTTTTATAATATACATAAGGATATATATAGAATTGTATTAAGGATAAAATTGAGTTTTAAAATTAAATTTTCAGAATTTTCTGTAGTCTAAGTGATTTTTTAAAAGTAATTTTTAAAAATATTTTGCAAACAACAAAATTAATTTTTAGTTTTTCAAAATAATTTTTGAATCTCTCAAAAACAATCTTAGTCATGAGCCCGACAATGAGCCGGCTAACTAATTACCATGTTTCTTTTTATAAAATTACTTCATCACGTTTAGCGTATGCTATTGAACAGTCTTCCCAATATTTATCGATGAAAGTTTTTGAATAATGTATATAATTGTTAAGTTAGAAATATGTGAAAATATAAAGTGCTTGATTGTTTTATCAGTTTGGTTGCGTAAAAGATCCAATTTATGGGCAGCCCAATTTTTAGTAAGAATAAATTAAAATAAAGTAATTTTACCAAAGCAATAAATAACCCAAAAAAAAAAACTGGTCGTACATAAGATTCTTATTCTTTCGTGGTTCGGAGTTCAAATTTACAAGTTATAGCACCTTATCTGGAAATTACAACTGACTTGAATGATTTGACACTAATAAATGAGTCATATAAAAAAAATTAGAGGTGACCAATAGACTGGACGGTACGAGACATGGGTAAAGCACGTGTCCGTACAGTATGAGCACGTTTTGATAGAACATGCGGTACGATACGACATGCACGTGAGCTGCGCTGGGCTTAGATTTTAGGTACATGAGCCTTCAAAGCACGGCATGATTAGAGATTGGTAAAAGCACGACACACGAAAAAGCACGCGATAAGTAAATTTCATTTTTTTAATAAAAGTAAACTTAAAAATTTATGATTTTATAAATAACTTGAAATTAAATCTTTTAATATATTTTATTAGCTCAAGTTTTTTAAATTTATTTAATTCTTAGTTTCAAAAAAAATTGATCTATGTTTATAATTTATTAAATAAATAATTGATATCACGATTTTATAATTAATATTATTATAAACTATGATATACGACTCTACGTAATTCCAAGTTAACAATTAAGTTAACCTTTAAAAAAAATTATTATTGTTGTTGTTGTTAAATACTAAAAAAAATTCTACTATAGAGTCAAACTTAGTAATTAATATTACATTCTCTTATTATTATTAATTTATTATTATTGAATATAAACTTGAGTTTTGAATTCTTTATTCTATTAAATTTGAATAAAGGCACATGGATCCAAAAAAATATATAGACTTGAAAAAAATAAGACAACTTAGCATGCACTCTTAAAAAAATAAAAATAAAAAAGAAAAAAATTAGTGGACTTTTTTTCTTAGGCACGGTACGAGTGGGCACGGCACGTGTGGTGGGCTGGACCTAAGCAAAAATAAATTAAGTATGGTACGGCACGAAAGGCATGGCACAAGTACGAGCATGTGTGGGCTTCCTTTGATATGCCTTGACCGGCACAGCACCGCCTGTCAGCCACCTCTACAAAAAAACTGATTTTTAATCGGTTATAAGTAAGTTATAGATTATATAATTTAGCAATACCCTTATTTATTTATCGCGCTTATGTGATATCTCTTCATTGTGCCCAATGACCTACCTCTCTTGGAGAGGCCAATTACAATAATCTATTGACCAAAAACATGGCTTATAGAATAGATAAGAATTGAGACGTCTAATTAAGATTGTCTAAAAGTTACGACGTCTTTTTTTTTTTTTTTTTTTTTTTTGGTTGGGGGGGGGGGGGGGGGGGGGAATTGGGGTTAAAAAAAACATGTTTCTAATTATTTTCTTCAACTCATGCGCATTTGTTCCACATTTTGGTGCAACTTTTGACGTCGTTCAGTGATTCAGTCGTTGGTCGTATATGCAAGCAAATAATGGATATTAGAGATGAAAGGAGTCTTGCTAGATTTTTTTTAATTAATTTTTAAAATTTTTAGTTTTAAGTTTATTTGGCAATTAGGTATCCAAAAGACTTGAATGTTGAATCAAATGGGCTTGGCACATCAAAGCTTCCTTTCAAGCATATCATGATGATGAGCGCTAAAAGCAGAATGCATTTCCCTATAGGAGAAACTATGTTTGTACAAAGAATCAAATAAATGCTCCAGCCTAGCTCATCATATATAGCTTAACATTTCCACCGAGGATACATTTCTGTTATTAATAATGTTTGAGATGCCTAATTCAGTGGATTAGTAAGGTCCTATCTAATCTTCTCTTCCGATAGTCCACTGCACGAGAATCTACCAGGGGGAAAACAGAAAGCAGGAGACATATGGTTTCGGGTTTTAAGCAACGTCGGAGAAATGAAAAAAAGTACCACAGAAAATGCCTCAGGACCGACGTTGAAATTTTAATCCTCCTTTGAATTTTGATCATGTACAGGACGCCTCTGAGCAAGCATCCGTTTTGTGCTTTCTAGGACACCAAAGAAGATTGAACCGCCAATGCCTATCCACATTACTCTCGGCCCAATGCCCTGCAGTGACAAGAGAGACAAAGATGCATAAAAAATTTTTAGGATGGAAATTTGTGTTCTCGCAATAAATCAACATTTTAGGACCTATCACAGATTTTTCTTCTACCTCTGTTTGGAATATAAGCCAATTTACACTCATTAGGCTTGAACCAACACATTATCAACATCAATCTTTGTCACTTGACATTGAAGCTTAGACAAATATAGAGAATACATTCTGCTGATAAGTGATACCCAATAGTGAGGAGAAAAAGGAAACACGGAAGACTCGTACCTTTAGAAGAGCAGGAGGTCCTTCTTCTCTAACAATAGTTTGAACACAATCAAAGATTCCTTTGTACTGGTTTGCTGATCCCTATAAGGAATAACACGAATTGAATAAATACACAGCTAACAAAAGAAGATGGGCAGAAAAAATATTCGCCGTACCTGAACCATTAACCTTGTCTTAATCACATCCAGGGGAGTAGTTATAGCCCCGGTTAACGCACCTACAAGCAGTAACTAAACTATATTAGATTTTTCATAGAAACTACTATTTCATGAAAAAAATTGGTACTGTTTATTATCATTTTGGAGTCTATTTCACATCATTTAGTGTTCATCATGCCACATAAAATGCAGTAAGTTCCTTCACCAGTCCACCCCACAGTTTAGGTAACACTTCGAACAACATTTTTTGAAAACTAATCTGTGTAATGAAAGCAAAAATTTGAATTATGCAGATTTTAAAAATCCAAGATCACAAATGTTAACGCATTATAAGAAGTGTTTTTTCAGAACAAAAATAATGAAAGCACATCTAATACAATTCTCTTGAAGAAGTAGAAGTTTTTCGTTTATTTACTAAATCCTGTTTTCAAAAGATGCAGAATGCTTTTGGGCCATTTGAATCTACCATTAGGTTTTGAAGAATGATTGTTCTGGTTTCCAAATCCTGCTTTTCAACCATAGACCTAAACTGATTTTTGTCAGTTTTTGCATTACTAAAGAGTCATTGTATGGATAACTCTAAATGTATGCGTAATGTCATTACCAGCAAAAGCACCGATGATAGCATTTTCTGGATCATTCAAATCTCTACGTGCCTACCCAAAATAGGAAAAACAAAAAGGTCAAAATATCCAAACAACAATATTCATTATATGAACTACAATACAACTTCACATATATCAAGATGAGACAACAGCCTGAATTTCCACTGCCACCGTTAATTCCTCTTCAGATATTTGATTCTGATAACAAGGCATCAATAATTAGATATTTGGTATCACAGACTGTCCTAATTTGGCCTGATTTATAGATTCCTCCTTGTTGAGTTCTTAAACCATACATTGTTGATTCTTCTTCTTCAGCTGGCACGTGAAAGATGTTCTCAGGAAATCCCACATTAACTAGATCCTGGTTTCATACGGCTTTGTATACCTATTGGGGTCTTTGACATATGAAATTAAGGTTTCACATTGGTTTCCATGTAAGAACACAAACAAAAAGAATTAGGACTGGTAGACTACTGGATTCTGTCATGCATAAGCAATATGCTAGAATTGACAACCTTGCTATTGAGTTTTGCAAAAAATATGTGAAGTTGAAAATGTGAAATCTGCCAAAGATGGACTGCTAAAATCAAAATATTCTGTGATTAAGTTATTATTCAAAAGGAACTCATAACTCCTATGCTCATGGAATTATAACCAAATATCTACTCGTCAAAAGAGCTAGCATTTTGCACAGCTGAAGGAGTGGGAACATTCATAAGTGATTATAATAATAGAATACATTCCTTGGACGATTGCAATTGTAAAACATGAAATGATGCATAGCAGGGAGCTTACTGCAGCCTTATAACCGATCCGAAGCTGCTCGTAGATGCAGAATTGAATTGCATCAAAGGGCAAATCCCGCAATAGAAAAGATCCATATCCCTGAGATCTCAAAGATGTTGCTCAAGTTGCATATACAAACTAGTTAACAAAATGCAATAACCATAAGCTAGCAGGTCAGGAATTAAAAGTCAAACAAATAAAGAACAAAATAACAGAATGAATCGCATAAAATGAACTCATGCAATTTCCATAAGCAAGATTAAAGGTTAAAATTTTCCATGTACAAGAGCACGGAGATTCAGATTATATCTGAAACAGGGATGAGTAAGAGCATGCAAAATGGTGACAGAGAAGGAAGGTAAAGATCACATACCGCATAAAGACCCTTAAATCCTTCCTTAGAAGCAATAAGCCGGACTGCGTCAGGAGCTGAAGCATATTGCCCAGTCTGCAATCTTTGCTTTACAACCTGCAGATTGTTAAAGGAGAAAAATTAAACCAGAAGGAGGGCTTGTTCTAAATATAAAAATGCATAGGCGGCAAAATCTACCTCTGTCGGAACACGAACAAGGGAAGCAGCAAATCCTCCTATGGCACCCGCTGTCTGCATAAAATTCAAAGATCTTATTGCAAGGAAAGGATATTCACAAAATGGAAAAATATTGAGAATTGTGGGTGAAGTGCAAGCTTAAGCAAAACAAATTTCAAGAAATTATTGGACTACTACATGCAGAAAAACAGATGAATATTCCAAAACGTTCTAGGAAACTGATACAACAGATATTTGAATACAGTAGATCTGGGGCCAAAAGAAATGTGTAATACAGACTTTTTATCCCATTGGATAAAAGATGATGATTATAATTGAGGGGTGAAAAAGAAATGTACATATATGGCAGACATTTGTCCCATGGTGAAAGTTTGGAGACAATAAAAAAAAATTTGTGCAGCTACAGTATAGCTGGGACTATAACACCTTGCTCAAAGGAACAATCTTCAGATTAGGACAATCCTTCATACATAAACTTAGAAATCAGAAGCTTATTCTCAGAGCCAGCAACAGTCATATACCAAAGCCAAGATAGAAAGAATTAAAGACTCCCTTACCAGATGAGCAGCAGCACTAAGATTTTCAGGAAAGATCTGCAACAATTTCTGCTTTGTAGGTTCATACACACCGAGAAACAACGCAGAAGCCCTGTACACAAAAGGAAAAAGAATTACAACCAAACCAACTGAATAAATAAGAGTTCATATCACAAACACATGGACAGTGATAAAACTGTAAAGTAATAATTGAACAAGCTTCTCTAGAAATACTTACCAATTACAAATCTTTACCAGATACTGTTATCTAACTATTAACAATATTCTCTTCCTACATATTCGTTAATAATACCTCATAAGCTCAAACAAAGTTTTCCTAGTTTCTTGTATGTCCCATCCACAGGTCTGCATGCGCACGTGAATTAGCAGAACTAAGACATGAAATGGCAAGCACACTCCTAAACCAATACCCAGGTATTTCTAACCCATGAACCACTAATTATGAACTTGAAAGCCTGCAAATGTAGATACTGATTCTTGAAGTTACAATGTGTTAACAAAAACCTAGGTCCAATTACAAAATGTAGTACTTTTGAGTAACCATAAATAACAATCTAAGAGACTGGAGGATCAAGAACCTATTAGTCATTATGACTTCAATATAGGCAGATAAAAGAGTTTTAGAAATTGAGAGAGAGAGAGAGAGAGAGAGACCCAACAGAGAGCCAAAAAGAATGATTTGCTACATAATATTTGACTAAATAATGCTTGAAGGACAATCTATATACATGTAAGTGAAAAAATAAAGGGCTTAATATAATTTGTAATTGGGTCCAAAACAATTAGATCTAGCATGACTCCAGGATTTTTTTTTAAAAAAAAAAAGACAACTCCAGGTAAAACATAGAAGTTATGCATTTCAAAAGCACTTACGGTAAGACACCAGCAAGATTTCCAGCCAATCCAGAATAAAGACCCTTGAAATTTATTTTTCCTCCACCACGAACAGCCTATAAAATAGATAAAAAAGTGAGTTTCACAGACAAGCTTGTCACATAGTTATAGAGCCCGATAGTTTCTAGGAAAAAGGAAGAATCTGATTCCCCCCATCTAGGGATTCATTTATAAAATCAAGAACAAGGTACATCTCGGTTTAACACGAAAGAAATAACCAGTAGTCAACAAAGAATTAGCATTTTTCATCAATTCGTACAGAAATGACTCCTGCCCAAAAGCAAATAACTCTATCACCACATAGTCAACCTACCTGTAGCCGTGTCTTTATGGTATCAATAGGATACAAAGCTGTTTCAACCACAACACCAGCTGTACCTCCTGCGATAACACCCTCTGCAAAACCGGTCACATTAATAAGTGTACATGAAAATGACATATGACTAACTTTTCTCTCATTTTGTGGAACAAAGGCATTATAAACTCTGTACACATTGTCTCCCAAAATTTATTGATTACAGAAAAAGAATACAGAGTTTTCTTTCCGTCACGAACTCTTTGTGCATTTGAACATGGCCATCATAGAAACATGCTTTATTTATATCCAAGTTCAGAATTGATAAGCATACAGTTAATTACTGAATTTTCTGATGCACGATGAAGGACCAATTGAACCAAGTAGAGAAAGCTCTCTTGATATAAAAAAGATTTCGCAAAACTTGCCACTAAAAATTTCTAGCCAATCAAGCATAAAAGGAACCCAATTTGCTGTTAATGAAAAATCTGAATGTTGCCCTCCACGTAATTCAAGACATGCTTCCCATGCATTGAAGCAAGTCAGGTTACTTTCTCTTCCACACGGATAATAAGTAAACAAACATATATAGACTTGACAACTCAAACCTCTATAACCAGAACATCTTAGCATAACAATCTGACAAAAAAATCAAATATATGAGTGCCTGGGGAGAGAGCAGGGGTTGTGGGTAGAGAGAGAGTGGGAGAGCAAGTAGATGTATATGCTAGCAACACTAAATAAAGTTCTTCTCAATTAGCACTTCGATTTGCATAAGTCCATTTTACACTGGAGGTCCATGAACAATGTCAACTGTACAATATTTGAAGCATTTACATCCATCACAAAAAACTTAAAAATAAACTGCACATACCAAACAAAATTCGAAAGAAATCAAATGGTTTTTCTTCACCCATGCTAACAGATGCAAATAGCTTTTTTGTCTCTAGCTGCAAGTTTTGCATTTTCCGATTGGATACATCTGCAAAAACAGACCATCTGTTCAAATTATTTCTATGAGAAACAAATAAGAGAAAATTTACAATGAAGTAATGAAATTGACTACCCAAAAAAGAAAAAGAAAAAACACTCTGAATAACATATGCAGCAAAATAACACAAATTTATAAGTACTGAGTTAATGTAAGAAAATTGTCTCGTATCCTTCACAAAAAGGAATCTCATTCTCGAAATGCTAGAAGCATTTCACCGTGTTTTACTGTTTACCACAACAAATCAATACCAATGCAAAGTTAAATTCAGTGATCAGCTTGAACACAAAATTCTCAGGAAAAAAAAAAAAAAAAGCAACACAAGAAGCAATATGAGGGCTAAACAATACCACATCTTGAAATTTCACCACTTTTGCTCTATAAAACAAATTAGAATTAGAAGCTAACAAAAAATAAATCTTTTTTACTAATAAGAGGATGGTTAATTTCTGCACATTGTTCAAATATCTTGAACGTATCGAAATCAAATTAAAATTCAAAGTTACTGGAATTAATCAACAAAATTTTTAACTATAAACATAAGTAAAAATGGTTACCTGAAGAGGTTTTTGCATCGACGCCTAGTGTCAAAGGAGCCATTAGGGTTCAATAACTCCCAATTCAATGATAGTAACTAACTGAATAGTGACAATATGTAACTCAACAACAGCCTGATAACAAAATTAAAAAATAACAATATAGTATTAATATTTAAAATTAAATTAACTTCATTGTATAAAACAAAGCAAAACAAGTAATGCGTGAAGCTAAATACCGGTGACAGTTATACAACAAGAGCTTTGTCTTTTAGACTGGTCGAGGGAAGAGATAGAAGGAGGCGCTCGTTTTCTGTTTTGGTGAAAAAAATTGTGGGTTCAATCACAAACAGTCCAGCCCAAATCCCGGAATGGCCAATTTGTGGCTAGACAATTTATTTGAGTCATTTAGTTTACGATTGGGAGTTACCATTTAGCCCCACTTCTTAAGGGTTTTTTTTTTTTTTTCTTTTTAACAATTGGATGTATTTGGTACACTGCATTTATATTGAGCTTAGTTGAATGCGTTGTGTTAGGGTAGATCAAAATTGATATGGCAATATGTTTGTTGTAGAATAGATTTTACTTCAAATTATATTATTGTTGTTACCTAAAAATCGAGGGGAAATTTATGAAAATAACCATTAAAGTTTTAATTTTTTTTATCTTAACCTCCCAAAAAAATTTCTATCAACATTAGCCATAAAACAACCTTTGAGACCAAAATACCCCTCTCTCTCATCTCTCCCCCAACCCTCCCTTTCACTCATCTCTCCCAAACCGATCCAACTCCCATCATCGGCGGCAACATCAACCCTCGTCGGCGGCGGCTCCATCTCTCACCGGCATCCGATCTACGATCTACAACCTTCAACAAAAGCTAGGTTAGTCATTTTTCTTATTTTCATAAATTTAAAATGAAATTTTAGAATAATAATGGTTGTAGTTTGATAATAATGGTGATGGTGGTGGTGTTTGTGGTGGTTGGGAGTATTGTTTTTGGATTTTGGAGTGTTGTGGATTAATTTTGGGGGTGGGGAGGGAGGGAGGGGGCACGGCGCGCACGCGCCCATCACTGGGCAGCAGCGCGCGCCGCATGCGCGCCCGCTGTCGCACCAGATTTTGGTGCTACCGCGGGCTCTGTCGCACCAGTTTTGGTGCGACAGGAGTGAATTACAGTGGCCTTTTTTTTTTACGAGTCAAATTTTTTTTTCTGTAAATGTAATGTAATAATTTTATAAATATTACAGATACATGGTGAAATCAGAATCACCGGATATCGAAGTAGGCAAGATGTATTTTCGTTATGCCGATCACTTTCATGGTCGAATTTCGAGCATGTGTAAGTTATCTTCGGTCGTGAAAGTCATCGAGGAAAAATTAACAAAGCGGCAGTTGAGTATGTTCAAAAAGAATATATTTGGGCATTTCTTGGAGTGTCGAAGTTTTCTATTTAGTGGGGTAATTTTGCACAATCTTTTACTGAGGCAAGTGGCCCATGAAGAAGATAGCCGTGAGGATCAGTTATGGTTTCAAATTGGTGAGCATTTGATTCACTTGTCAATTGTCGAATGGTGCTTGGTTACTAGACTTTCATTTGGTGTTGATACCAAACAAAAAAATGATGAAATGGAGCAGAGGCTACGGAATACGTATTTTGGTGGTGTGCATCGTAAGATCAATGTGAACGAATTCGATGCAGTATTTAAGAAGTTGAAATTCGAGGAAATTGACGATATGGACGCATTAAAGATTGCGCTATTTTATTTTGCGGACAGAGTACTAAATGCAAGAAAAAATCACTGTCAAATCAATTTTGATTGGCTTGACGAAGTTGATGATATAGAGTACTTCCGAAAGCGTCCATGGGTCTATTGTCGTGGGAAATGATTTACGAGAGTCTTGACAATGCATTGTTCGAGAAAGATGAGAAATTTAAGAGGACTCGGTTGAAAAATCCAGATCATAACATTGAAAAATACAATCTTTACAGCTTTACGTCCGGGGTTCAGGTGCGTTTTTTTTATTAATAAGTTTTATAGTATTAAATATTTGATAGTTGTTTTATTTGATTTTTCGCTTTCGTTGTTGTAGGCTTGGATTTACGAAGCAATCGGAGGTTTGCCATCAACATGGGTTGTCAAAACGAAAAAGAAGATTCCCCGCATTGTAAAATGGAAGCCCATGGCGTCTTCGAGAATCAACTTTACGGGGGTTTATTCGTTCTTTAACGACGAATCTAGTCTTGTAAGTAATATGTATTAGTTATTTTTTTAACTTTACTAAATTTAAGTTATGTATAATTACTTGCAATTTTCAATTGAATTTATGGCAAGGGGACGTTTTACAAACTCTTGAGCCAAATTCAAAGGAGAGTAGCAAAAAATATTGTCTCTCTGTGAAGGATTACATACCAAGCATTCCAGACTGGGTTCATAAGGTCGGTATACTGTAAGTACTATCAATTTTTTAATCGAAATTTTTGACTTTTCATTTACTAATTTTAAATGATATTTTATACAGCACCAACCCTCAATCAACGCGATGCCGTCGGTTACAAGGCAGTCAGACGAGCATGACGATCATGACGACATACCAAACCCAATACCAGAGCAACGTCATGACACTTCTGAGGATGAGGTGGCTGTTGATGACCATCAGGAGCAAACAGACAACTCTGATGACGCACATGAGGTATTTATTATAAATAATATACGATATTTTTCTTTTATAATTTATTATTGTTTTACTGTTATTCTAAAGTTTTATTTTTTTCTTTTGTAATAGTCGATAACAAAGCAGTTTAATGATTACATACAATGACGGCTGGACAAGATTGATCGTAACATGTATGAAATGAAGTCCGAATTAAAAGATTTTAAAGAAACCGTTGTTGGCTTTATCGACATATTTTCTAAACGTCCAAATAATGATTCTCCCACTGCACGCTCGTATGCAGTGAGCAAATTTAAATTTAATAATTATGTTCGTTTAACTTTTATTTTGATAGTTGTTTAATATTTTCTTCTTTGCGAATGAACAAGCCCTGGATGACTATGGAGTGTATACTGACGTGGGCAATCAAAATTTGTCTACGCCCATGTCATTGTATAGTTTCTACGGGGATCTTAGTGGGGAGAGCGTGCAGGTGTTCATTGAGGTGCCTCCGGGCGTTAGTAAGTTCGGCCGCGCGTACATACCGTCGTATGTTTATAACAGTCCTTACGTCATTCCTCTAGTCAGGCGAGGACAGAACGTCCGGCCTTTACCTCGACCCCAAATCATATAGCATGTGATTGACATGAGTACGAATGTGGATGTAAATCCACTGAGAGGATTGGAGGACTCTAGTCTGTTTGCTGAGTTTGATCGATGGTTCGCTGGTGATATCACAGTGGATCGGAGAGTCCAGCACCCGCGGTCATTCTTTCAAATAATTTTGGGTACAGCCTTGATGGGATGGCTAGGCGACGAGGTATTTATATTTTCGAAGTTTTTTTAGTGTTGTGGATTTGTGTATAAAATTTTTCTTTTAAATCGTACTGTTTCTGTTTCTCTACAGCACATTCACGAATATCTCCGCTTGATTAGCGAGAAACAACGGCAGTATCCGAATGCCTTAGTTCAACGTGTCACACATACTAACACATTTTTTTGGGTAACGTGCCGAAAAAACTTATAAATACTATTTAATTTTTTTAATTATTGCCTTTAAGCTTTGTTAATTTATGCATTTCTTGGTTATCTATGTACTAGGTGTTCTTGAATCAGTTATGGAACAACGGGGATTGTGCAGTCGATTCATTAGTATTCGACGACCTCTTGAATAGTTATCTTTGTGTGCGACAGCACACAATGTCCAAATCAATGACGGATGTTGATATGATATGTATTTTATTGCATTTCACATACTCCATAATGAAAATATTCGAGTTGACACTTTTTCTTGATTGTTGTTCAATTTTGTATATAACGAACATGTTTGTCAATTTTTATATACAGTTACTCATCCCTGTTAACTTGGACGGCGCGCATTGGGTACTAGCACGAGTTGACTTTCGGAAAAACAAAGTATGGATTTATGACTCATTGCTCACATTTCACGTCGACAAAAGGTACAAGTTGAAATTCAAGCCACTTGAAGTTATATTCCCTCGATAGTTGAAATATGTTGGCTTCTATAACATCCGACCTGAGTTGCGGAGTGCAGACCCCTGGAAAGTTATGGCAGTTAAGAGCGCGCCACAACAAGAGCCCGGAACTGGCGATTGCGGTGTTTTTGTATTGATGGTTACGATGTATTTAATGTTCGTGCTTAGATTGGAGTTTAATCCTAGTCATGTCGAGTACTTTAGAAAGAAGATTGCGGTTGACATATTTAATGACGAAATTGTATTGTAAATCGTTGTAGTAATTTGAATGTTAAAACTAGAATTTTTCATTTAATTTGCGCACTTAAGTTTATATAATTTCAATGCTCACATTTTAATATTTAAAATTAAATAAAGTTTTATGACATATAAGTGTACAATACACAAAAAATGATAACAGTTTTAACCAACGAAACACATAAAACAATAACAGTTTTAACCAACGAATAACACACAAAATACAACTAACTTCGAGTTGACGCAATAGGATTCTTACATTGCTTACGATTATGGCCCAGTTCATGACACCGCCCGCATCTTACAGTCTGCCGGTTAACGTCCTCGCCAGCCGAGGGTATTCTGAGCTCTTTACGACGGCCAGGTGGTGGTGCCTCAACTGGTGGGTATACTTGCATCTCCTGAATTTCATCTAGAACTTCCCAATCAACCACATCACCAACTAGCTCCACTGGTTGTGCATAAGCCATCGCCAACAATTCTGTAGTGTAAAAGTCCGAGCAAAGGTTAATAAAATCCACCCGGTGTGTTAGACACGCCGCAATTGCATGAGCACATACAAGTTGATCAAGCTGAAACACTCTGCAGGTGCAAGTTCTCTTTTGCAAGTCAACCAAACCTTCCTTAAGCCCACCGCCTATAATTTGAAATCGATGCGAAGACACCGGTCGAACTATTATTCTTTCAGCTATAGTTCTCCTCTCAGTGACTATTTCATCCGCCCATGTTGTTAGCCGAGTAGTCATTGATTCAGCCATAATTTTCCTATCATAAAACTATTGCTGCAATGTTTTCCTAAAGTGATCAACAAGATGAGTAACAGGAAATTTTCGAGATTCCCTCATGAAAGAATTAACACTCTCCGCAATGTTGGTGGTAAGTATGTTGTACCTCCTACCTTCAAACTGAGACCTTGCCCAATTACACGTACCGACATTATTTTCTAGGTAATCAGCCGCACCCGAGTGGATCATTTACAACCCTTCAAGTTGTCTCTTAAATTCCTCGTGGCCATATGCTTTTGCTGCATTAATAAAGGCAGGCTCAAATTGATCCCAAAGAACTTTGGACATTCTAAACTGTGACTTAATATTACCTTTGACGTGGTAAAAACAAACGCCATGCGTTGCATTGTGAGATACTTTAAGAACGGCTCTCCTGATGGCAGTGCATCGATCAGAGATGATTACCAACTCAGGTCTATCGCCAATCACTCCGTGTAACTTCATCATAAACCATTCCCAAGCATCATTGTTTTCTGAATCCATGATCCCAATGGCTAACGGATACAATTGATTGTTACCATCAAAACATGTTGCCATGAACATGCTTCCACGATATAGTCCCTTTAGATGAGTACCATCTACAGTAATGACAGGCCGAATGTACTGCATAAAACCCTTGATGGAAGATCCGAGTGCTACAAAATAGTACAAGAAATTACCATCTCCATCCTACGCGAGATGAGTGACTGTACCCTCATTCGCTGTAGTTAGTACGTGAGAGTATTTTGGGAGCAAGTTGTATGACTCTGCAGGGTTGCCTCGAACTATTTCAAGACCAACTTCTCTCGCCCGATATGCCTGCTGGTATGTTAACTGAACACCGTATTCATGTTGCATATATGCTCTTATGTCATTCGGAGTATAAATCCTCTTATCTTGAATATATTTTTCTGCAATAATATAACCGACAACCTGGCTCCTTACTTGATGACGTCCATCAACCAATACCTCATTATGACAAGTGTGTACATTGTCAATTCTCTTCACCACCCAAGGAACATTTTGCTCGTTCAAATATCTAGTTGCTCGAATACGCCATTTACATGATTCTGACACAACAGTGAGCCTCAAAACGTGTCATAGTAGACCGTGCAATCTTGAAATCAAACTTATCTCTAAAGGCCACCTTGTGTAATTGTAATATAAACTCATTATTCTCAGGAAATAGCTTACCCACACTGATATCATCTGAGTCACAACTACTAACAAAGCTTGGAGCAACCATGTTCGAAGGCAAAGTTGCAGCAAGACTTGTAAGGGGGTTAATTCTCCTTCTCGATCGAACCATAGAAGGAATAGGTCTATTGCCTATGTTATTCACAGGAGTATTATCTTCACACTCATCCTCATGCTGAACCGACGGAACATTCGAAGGACCGGCTCTTCCATCATCACCATCATTATTGAAATGAGTGCCTCTCGTATTATTAGAAGGTTCTGCACAAACATTATCCCTCTCTGTCTCATCATGAAAATCATCATTGTCCCGAAAATCATTGTTGTGATACGGAGAATACCGTTGCTCCAACGACGTCGTTATTGGGAATACCGTTGCTCCAACATCCTGTAACGTATCGTCGTTATCATTAATGTTGTCATAATTGTCGTGGGTTGGAGAGTAATATTGCTGCAGCGATATTGTCCTTGGCAACACCTCTTCATCATTATCGGGGCCAGACATATTTGTTCTAAATGAAGTTTCTGTATCGACATGCGGCTCAATACCTTCGCTCAGAACTCGAGGTGATGTGGTCACGAATATAGGAATGCATCCAAAATTGGCTACGTTGGATGCCATATGCAACACAACCCTCACCATTTCATCATCAAATATATCCATGGGCAGTGTACATATACGATATAATATGTTACTAGACCTCAAAGTTGTCTTCATTGTGATACTATATTCATTAGGGTTTATTTGTAATACCTCGTATACTCTTGCTAATAACTGATCAAACAGATAATTTTTCCCAACCAAAAAAGCTCGATTTTTACCATTCACATACTCCATACGGCCATCCTTTAATGTTTCCCACCAACCATCGTAGCACAATTCAAGTACAACTGAATCCATTAAGCCTAAAATTATAAAAAAAAATTATTTGGATCCGGATCAAATTAATACAGTTTTAATGAATCTCAAGGCTTAGTGCGACAGGTGCCTGTCGCACCAACCCTTGGTGCGACAAGCAGCCCGTCGCCAAATTCACCCACGACTCAGTTTAGCAAGTTCAGAAAATAACTCATACCACTAAGTGATGCCGATTAGTGTTGGATCTGAATAGATTATAATTCACTTTCACCGTTGTTTTTTGCCGTCGCCGTTGATTGATGATTCAAGAGTGGAAAGCTGCGTTTTGTTTGACGATATGGGAGAAAGATTATTGCTTTGGGTCTGTAAAAAAGGGTAATTTGGGAAGAAAAGCTTATATTTGGCTAATGTTGATAGAAAAAAATTGAGAGGGTTAATTGTGAAAATAACAAAATGTTAATGGTTATTTTTGTAAATTTCCCAAAATCGAGGTTAGGCATGAGGGCTTGATCCATCTCATCAGGTGTGTATTTTATAGTGGATCCACGCCACTATATTAGGCAACCACTGTGAGTTGTGCTTTGAAAAGTACAGATATTTTAAATATAAGGCCTAATTAGCACTGAACCTTTGGTGCATAAGGAAATGTCTTGTAGAACGGGTTAGTAAATAATCAATTTTCATAAAAAGCCCATAACATGCTTAATATTGCACATTGATATGCATGCTCATAATTGGGTTATCAGTAGGATTAGTGTCTTTGATTTGGCAATTAATTCTGGCCTAAAGCCCATTAAACCTTTGAGAAGATCCATGAAATTCTAATTTTGGCATATCTCCTTTCCTACCCCTATTGTTAGATGTCGCGGCTAAGAAATCTTATTTAGGATACAAATTCCATAATCCTAATCCAATTAAGAAAAACATTCATTCTTATTCTTAAAATATGAAAGAACCCTCAAAACCATACCTTATGACATAAGGATTTGTGCTACTTTCTAAGAGTGAGAATTCTAACCCTGTCAATAAGGGTTTCCTTCAAAACTTATAAATAGACACTCTATACACAGCTCTCATTGTTTATCACGTACTTAAGATTTACCTAATAGCATAACCTACCCTTTAAGTTGTCACCAACAACATAGCAATCATTTAGCAACCTAAACATCCTCTAAATATCAACCTCTACAACCATTCATCTTCTTTTGTTCAAGGAAAGCTCCTCTTCTTTGAATGAAGAACTTTAGTTTAGATTTATTTAACCTTAAGAAACCCTAAACCAGTCATCTATACTATCCCATTACCATTAAAACATCTTTCTTGACTTAGAATAGTTATTTATTCTCAGTCAAATGCCCTTAACCCCTCAACCAGGGGCGGACCCAGGACTTAATATTACCCCGGGCTAAATTTTAAAATTTATATTTTGAAGGAAACATAAAAATTTATATGTAAAAATAAGTACATTAAATAAGGAGGAACACTAAAAACCTTATCCCTCTAAATATGTACTATATATGAAAATAATTATAAAAAATGAATAGAAAATAAAAGGCAACTCAAATATGAAAATAATATTTTTCAATTATAGAATTTGACATTACAACCCATAATAACATGTAATTATATAAGGATTAAAAAATTAATTAAGAATTTCAAATTAAAATAGATCAATACATGAAATTACAATCAATTAAAAATTGCAAGTAAAACTTTTATGTTGGAAGTGAAGTACCAAATTACCAGACTTAATAAATTAAATAATTAAAAAATTTCTATCCTTTCAAATTGTAAAAGTATTATTAGTCAAGGTTTCAATAATAAACTAAATTCAATTGAAAATAATATAATTGAATTAGGGACATATTTATAAATAAAATAAAAACTCTATTGTTGTAAAAAATTGATGAAAACATAAGGGTAGTTGAATTAGGGACATATTTAAATATAAAATAAAAACTCTATTATTATACTAAATTGATGAAAATATAAGGGTAATTAGTTAGAGACCTATTTGAATATAATATAGAAACCCTATTGTTATACTAAATTGATGCAAAAATAAGGGTAATTAGTTAGGGATGTATTTGAATATAAAATAAAAACTCTATTGTTATACTAAATTGATGAAAATATAAAGGTAATTAAGTTAAGGATATATATGAAAATAAAATAAAAACTCTATTATTTTACTAAATTAATAAAAAACTAAGGGATATAAATGATTTTTTCTGAACTAGACCGGGCTACAGCCCGGTCTAGCCCACGTTTAGGTCCGCCCCTGCCCTCAACATTGGCCTTAAACTTCATTGAATTGTTAGGACAATGATATTGAATTCACCACCCAAATCCTTTTACTCTTAGTAGCCAATATGAAAACTACCTTAGGCATCACTCAATTTTCACTTTTAGGTTACCATCATCCTAGAATTCTATGTTTAAACCTTAGATCGCACTATGACTTCTTTCTAATTTACCACCGTATTAATCACTAAGATAGTATCCTAAACCAAGTTTTCCATTATTTATTTCCACACTACCACTTAATGTAGGTGCCATTACCATTTGGGTCTAGATATACTCAGGGGTGGATTTCCCTTGGGACCAGTCCCCACTGAAAAAAAAAATCTTTTAATAGTTAATTTAATTAGCCTAAAATTCTTAATAAATTTTTTTAAGCCCCCAATTATTTATATTGAAGTCCCTAATATATATTTACAGTTAAATTCTCATACTCCAAATTTTTAAAACAAATCAAAAGAGATGGACTTTGCAAACTAAAATCAAGCCTATAAACATCAATATTAATTAAATTTTTAAACATAAATATTAATATTAGTGTAGAGAGACCATTTTCAGCCGTGGACATTTTGAAGAATCAATTATGAAACCAAATGAGAGAGCAATTGATGAATGATTGTTTGGTTGTTTACATAAAAAAAGACTTGTTTAATAATATGGATAATGAAGTTGTAATGCAACGTTATTAATGTATGAAAACTCATAAAGGACAATTGTAAACATATTTTGAAGTATGAAAAATCTTTCAAATTTATATATTTATTACTTTTTGAATTTTTTTATATTGTCGTTGAATAAGCCCCCAGTCAATCAGTATGTTAACTCTGTCCCTGGATATACTATTCAACAAATCAATTGCAGTCAAAGGTTTGACACAAATTTATCCGGGGAATTAACACCTAGATAATTTTGTGGACCTTACTCCCAAGTACAGATCAAGCCTAAAATTCTATTCCCATTTGAAGAAGGTCTACAACAAATTCGAAGGCAACAAACGGACAAATCAAAATCCTGTTAAAACATTTACTGACTCCACTGGGGACCTTTCCAGCCATTTGGAAGACAATGGCTTGGTAAAATCCCGCAAAACAAATGTTTTGTTATTTATATTAATTGCTAAAAGAAATAAGGCAAATGCTATGTTACATAAAATGTAACATACACACTCTACAACAATCACATAAATTGTGTGGACTCATTATTTGTGTGGTTGTTATGGAGTGTGTATGTTACATTACATGTAACATAGGGGCTCCCAAGAAATAAACTAGAAACATTGCACCAAAAAAAAAAGAACAAACTTATTTGTTTTATTTTGTCTTTATGTACAAGTGTCCTCATTGTGTTTGTCACGTGCAATTTTGTATGCAAATAGCATTACTCTTCCAACCAAACAAAGGACGAATGTGTTATGTGAATGTGCATGTGACAACAAAAATGCCAGTGTCAAAAAAGTGTCAAAAAGACAAAACCTACGTAGATGCCAGGGTGGGCACCGAAAAACCGAACCAAATTGAAATTCTCAGTTCGATCCAGTTTGAAAATTTCAAAAATTCGGTTTGAGAATTTTCATTCGTTTCGATTTTGGTATCAAACCATTTAATTTTTTAGTTACAAAAAAATTAAACTAAAAAACCAAACTAAAACCATAAAAACCAAATCAAACCCGAAAAAACCGAAATGAACTCTCCCCAATTAACACGTGGCATTTTTAATTTAAAAATTATTTTTCAATTTTTCTGTTCAATTTTCAGATTTGAAATTTTGAATTGAGAACTAAACCAAAGTATTTGGTTTTATACCAAACTCAAATATTTAATTTTTTTTCTAAGAAAAATACCGAATCGAATCGAATAAACTAAACCAACCCAATAATATTTCGGGCCTGATTCGATTTTGCCATACGATGGGGAGGACCCGGTTTTTATTTGACCTACGTGGCACTCTTGTCTGCACTACATGTCCACATGCCTTAGCAATGTTATAATCTTTCTCATCAAATTTGGAACGTTCTGAATAAGATAAGATATGATTATATTTAGTAGTGTCTAATTTTTGGTATAATATAGATTTGGATTTAATTCTATATATAATTTTTATATTAAATTAATTAAAAATAACCAAATATTTGGATTTTTTAATATTAGTTATTTAGTTTGTATTAAATTATAATATTTATAATAATACTTAATAAATAATTATAATGATAAATATTAAATATGTTAAGAGAAATTTGTTGAATATTTTCTTTTCATAATCAATTAATAATTTCATTTTTTTATTATTAGTTTTTTAATTTTATAAACATTACATATTGGTATAACATTAATATTGATAATTGATAAATAAATAAATATTCTTGAGCTATACAAATTATCCCAACAAATTAATTTCATGGTGGGTCATGGGATAAATTTTCTTAAGTTTATAGGATGATTCCGTAGATCCAATCAAAGCTGTGTATGCACCCAACATAGGATAGGATAAATAATAATTTTCTTAAGTTCATAGAATTAGTCTAATACCAAACTTATTATCTTGCCACCGAGTACACACTTAGATTAAATTTGAACCTTACTTTTTGTCTTCAAATACTTGTAATCCATTACATACATTGTGCTTGAAATTTTTCTATTCAAATTTAAATTTTTTTTTCGTTTTTGGTTGAAGTACAAATTAAAAAGGATCATTAATACTTAATGCTTTGTCTACTGATTATTGCTAATCCCCTCTCAATCTTTTGGCCTTTTGAGTCAGGAAGCACTAGCAATTGCCCTTAGAAAATTTGCATTATTAAAGCTACTTTGGCATAAATAAAAATAGTTCAAATCGATCCACAAAGCTATCGTGTGGAATATCTGCCCTAAAGGTGGGGAGTGTGTAGACATTTTTTGTGGCCACGCTTGGTTCATTATAGAAGCTGACTCATTCCCTGTTGAAGTGCTACTTGACGCGTTAAAAGCTCTATAATTGTGTACATTAGAGTGGTATATATTCCGAGTAAGTAAGATAACTTTAATTATATTCTTTAGCTGATAGAGTATTTTTCCAAATCATCATGTATGGTGAGGTTCATTTCTACAATTTCACTCATTGGGGTTTGGCTGCCTATTTTAGTCATTAATACAAGCATTCAATTTAACATTTTAAAGTCAGCATTCTGATAGTTAGATTGCCAACAAGTCTAGTAGTGTTTATTATTTGTTTTTTTTTCTCCTTCTAACATTTGGATGGAGATGACCCATTAAATCAAAATAGTAAACACCAACAACTACTTCCTGTTTATACCAAAAAAGTCGTTCAGATAAACACTCAATAATTTGTCTCTCCAAATGACTTTCGCCCTTACTTGAATGGATACGACGAACGGTCCTCAATGAATGTTCCTTGACAGAGCGGTCCCTAAAAGGAATGAACAAAGTCGATGAGCCTCTGATCGGAGCCCCATGATAGTCCTCCCACTTTCAAGTGAGCTGGGTCGTCCCAATATAATTATATATTATAAAAATGATATTTTACACCAAAATTTTAATAATTGAAGACAAAAAATTGCTCGCATTATATTTCTCATGCCACAAAATAAATCGTCATACGTTAATCATAGGAAATGTGTCATATTGGGTTCTAACGGTCAAAATTATTATCATCACGAAAAATTGTATGTTTTTTTGAGTAAACTATTTGTCTTAAATTTAGATTAAACACATCATAAATGTAATTTAAAATGGTCAAGTTAGATGTTTAAAAACAAAATTAGTGGCACTATATTTTCGTTACTGTAGGTGATTTATAATGACTAAAATGTTTGTCTCAAGGGTAAGTAAAATAAGTCGCAAATGATATTTAGCACATACACTTTTGGCAGCTCTGAATTACAATATGATTGTTGTTAATTCTGTTTTGCTTTTTTTTTAATTTTTATTTTATGTACATATTTTGGTTGCAAAATATCCTTTATTTATTTCTTTTCTACAAATATAAAAGAACATACTACTAACAAACAAACTAATTATGGATTAAAAAAGTTCTATTTCAATATTAAAAAGAAGTAGCAACAAATTGATTTGATGCTCACTACAATTACAACAATTTATTTAGCTAAATTCAATATTTTCACTATCACAAAGTAATTATAATTACAATAATAATCTCTTCAATGGATAAAATATTAGCTTATACCCATATTTTTATCAAACTCGGCCCAATGATATAAACAAACGAGTCTCGAGCCTCAAGACTCACATCCAATTACATATCATAATCAAAATAATATAAAACAATCAGTCTTAATTTTCATCAAATTCCAAAATTAAAAAATAAGAGATAAGTTTTCTAAACCCAATTATGTCTCTGATTATTTCTCTTATATAAAGAGGCTACCACTCTGTGGTAAAAGATATAAGATGAGAAATATGTATATTTGGAGGGGTTACAATATCCTCTAATCCTTTCTTTTACTCCCTTTTCTCTCTTATTACTTAGTTGTTATCGTACCACTCTCGATCTTTGACTTAAGTATTGAAGAGTCTATGTCAGTAACACCTCCGATGACCCTTGATGGGTTATTGTTTTGGAAGATTTTGACCACTGAATTTCCACTCTTAACAATGACAATTGCAAGGACATCAAGCTTTCTCACAACTTGATCCCTAAGTAAAACAATTTTTTTCTGAACTCTCATCACCTATCTAAATTTTGGTATCAACAAACTCCATTCACACCCTTTTCTTTGATTAAACTCCATCATATTGTTAGCAATAATAACAAATTTGCTGCATAAACAAAATCAAGAGTCATCAAAATAATAACGATAACACAATTACACAAGAATCTAAATTAAAAAGAACAAAAAAATGGCAAGGAAGAACATTTACTTTACATAAATCTTAATTTACACTTAAAAGAAAAAACCAACCTCCCAGAGATGGTGAAAAAATAAATTAAAAAAGAAAAGAAAAACGGATGTCTGAAGAAATCTCCTCAACAATGTTTCAATCGTAGTGTGCTCCTTAATTTACATTATTTTATGTTGATTTTTTTTTCTATGACTATTTTCGTGATTCTCACAGGACAATATAGAGGTATAATCCGAAAAATAGTTATGAATTTCCAAAACCTAACTAAAAGCCCAAATGTAAAACTTAATAAATTAAAAATATTGAAGGGAAGAAAGTTACTTTATATTTCGATTAGGAGTTTAGAAACCTTAATCGACCAATTATTACAATTTTGGAGAGATTTTTGCCACACATTTTTTTTTCTAAATTTCAAGATCTTTTTCTATTGAGCTTTGGTCGTTATTATAAATCAAACGGGCAAGGGCTCTTACTTTTTTGCTTAGTTTATATTGCAAGTCTCGATATCAACTAAAAAGCTAGTACCATATTTTTCGTTTACAAATAATATAAAAGGTTTATAATACGTTCAATGTATCGCGCTATAAATCTGATATATTAATAAAAAAAATATAAAAAAAATAAAATAAAATAAAAGTAGATACTCAAGATGTACACTCAACATGACAAGTTTACTAACAAACAAATTTTGGGAATTCTAGATATGTTAATTAGAGAATTATTGTAAAGTTTAGTTTCCTGTACAGAATTTTTTTTTCTAATTGAACTTTTAGAAAAATTTTGGTGCTCTGCTCCATGGACTGGCACAATGTAATCTGAGACGTGTAAATTAGCTACTAATGATGACGATAAGGAATCAAAATAATGCTTGAGTTATGAGCCTGATCAGACTCTCTCGTATCTTTTTTCTTTTCTTAATGGTTTTTACGGTCACTTCACTGCATTATCGAATATATAAATACATAGATAAATATGTAACAAATAATTAGATAACGAAAGTTAAATGCAAGACAGCCACACCCGCAAAGTTATATATATATATACATATATGGTGTTTAAACCCTGAACATATGGTTCGACCTGATAAAGTGGGAACAAAACAAATTCAAATTCAGATATCGATTGACAGATCATTGTACTGTTCATTGAAAACTGACATGATTGAATTTCTCCGATGTCTCATTCTGTGAGTCCACCCACCTTACAACACTTATATCATGCCACGATCGCCAAAAGCTTTTCATAATATATATATATATATATATAGGTATGGCAAAACAGTCACATGATTAAAAAAAGAAAACAAAACAAAACAAGAACAAAATAATGGAAGAAGAGCAAGAGCTTATAGGTCTGCAGGAGGGAAACACAATAAGTGCTGCAGAAAAAGGAGGAGCAGAGGTAGCTGCGAGCAAATTGGAGCTGACAGTGGATGAAGTGGTGGAAGACTACATTGGCTCCTTTGGATTCTCGCAGCTTTTGCATGTTTTATTGGTGTCATTGGCATGGATTTTTGATTCTCAAAACACTTTGGCCACCATTTTTGCTGATGCTCAGCCATCTGCATGGAGATGTAAAACAAGCAGCAGCAGTAATGTTAATATTATTCTTAATGGATCATCATCATCATCGTCATCCTTTTCTTCTTCATTTTGCTTGGAAAATAATGGAGGAAAAGGAAATGTTGATGGGTCTGTCTGTGGGTTAGCAGCAGGGACATGGGAATGGGTTGGTGGGAGTACAAGCTCAACTATAGCCGAGTGGAATCTCATCTGTGACAGAAAGTTTCTTCCTGCTATTCCTGCTTCTCTTTTCTTCCTTGGTTCTCTCTTGGGTAATTCTTGCTTGCTTTTGCACAGTTTTTATTCATTTTCTCTTGGCTTACGTGTAAAGTAAAATCAAAACTGAGAAACAAATGAAAGTGACGTGCTGTAATTAAAACTAAAGGCGTCCTTTGCTCTTCTTTCATTCTCTTTTTATCATGTATTTATGACATTTTCGTGATTGATCAAAGTAATATACTAAAAATAAATGAGTAAAATCGAATGAATGCAAAAGGAGAATATGTAATAACTTCATTAAAAAAAAATTAGTTTTTTTTTCTCTCCGAATAATATATTTGAGATGGTCTAAATTAGTCAAGTGCTTCCTCTTATAAAAAACTAACACTCTTTTAAGTAAGAATCATAATAATATATTTTTTAAGAATATATAGTTGTCAATATATATATGGACATGTATGTTATTAATATATTTTTAATCTCCACAAACTAGAAAAATAATTTCTACATAGGAGAAGGTAAGTACAACACTCAGACTATAAAATCATCACATGTATATATAATATTAAATGTGCACATTTCATAATTTTATTGTTGGTTCAATGTTCAGCAGAGGCATAAAAAATTTCACTGCCAATGAGTAAAATTTCCGTACATCAAAAGTATACAATGAAAAAATAGAATCATTACTTATATACATAACTTTTTCTATTATTTAATATTCATTTAATATAAATTTATTAATTCTTTTTTATTAATAATATATGAGATAAGGTATGTTGAGATAATCGGTACTCAATTCTTTATAATTTTCTGTTGCACATACATTTATAATAATACATGATTAAAATTCAATTTTATATTCTTATTTAATAACCATCAACTATACATTTCAAAAGTTAACTCAGCGTTCGAGCCAAAATGATTTTTTAATTCTGACTTAGCACATATTCAACTCAGTAGAAAGTCAAATTAGCACTAAATCCTAATTCACTGATAATGACTTCTATTCATTTTTACTAACTTGCTCAGGCTCTGCCTTTTTCGGACGCGTAGCTGACAAATGGCTGGGAAGAAAGAAAGCAGTTATGCTCTCATGCATTTTCACCTCAGCAACATCTTTTCTCACATCCCTCTCACCCAATATTTGGATATATGCTCTCCTTCGCTTTGCCAATGGCTTTGCCCGCTCTGGCATCGGGATTTGCTGTCTGGTTCTCGCGACAGAAGCCGTCGGCCGTAAATGGCGCGGCCAAGTTGGCCAGTACGGCTTCTTCTTCTTCTCAGCTGGCTTTCTCTCTCTCCCTTTAATAGCTTATCCCACAAGAACTTCTTGGAGAACCTTATACAAAATCTTGTCATTTTTTCCTTTCTGCTATGCCACTATGTTACTACCCTTTGTTTCTGAATCTCCGCGGTGGCTTCTAGTCATGGGGAGAAGTGGAGAAGCACTTGATGTGTTAAAAAAATTTGCAAGACTCAATGGGAAAAAACTGCCCACGAACTTAACCCTAGCAAATCCGTCAGCAGCCAAAACGGGAAGCAATAACAGTGACAATAAAAATGAAAGCCTGTGGGGTACAAAATGGGCAGCTAAAAGACTAATTATGGTCATGGCTGCTGGTTTTGGAGTAGGGTTTGTTTATTATGGAATCCAACTCAACGTTGAAAACTTAAACTTCAATCTCTACTTCTCAGTTGCACTCAATGCGTTGATGGAGATTCCAGCAGTTGTTATTGGAACTGTTTTATTGAGCTTCACAGACAGGCGTTTGCTTTTCTCTCGATCAGCTTACGTAGCTGGATCTGCAAGCATCCTGTGTACATTATTTTCCAATAATAATAATAAAGAAAAAGGCGGGGGAAGTTGGCCGCAGTTGATAATTGAAGGAGTGGGATTCATGGCAGCTTCAACAGCATTTGATGTGATGTACATTTACTGCGTTGAGCTTTTCCCGACGAATGTGAGAAACATTGCGGTGTCATTTCTGCGGCAGGCTTTGATGTTGGGGGCTTCAGTTTCGCCATTGCTTGTGGTTGTTGGTCGGATGAGTCCATCACTATCGTTTCTAGTATTTGGGGCATTGTCCATTTTCAGTGGGGTTCTGAGTTTGTGGCTGCCAGAGACTAAAAATGCTCCTCTTTATGAAACCCTGAAGCAGCAGGAAGAAGAAGAAGAGAAACAAAAGTGTTTAGAAGCTGCAGCTAGTGATTCTGTGTTCGAACTTGGAATGGAAACAAATTAAGTGATGAAGTCCCTCAATTTGTTTGTCAATTTTAATTTCTGCTCATTGTAAAAAGTGGTTAACGTCTACTCTTTTGAAGAATGGAATTAATGTTTAGATAAATCATGAAGTTCTTATTTAGCTGAAATAATCCTACAAAGAAGCCACTAAGTTGGGCTTTTAGATCCAATATAACTTTGACGAGACATAGTTTCATTATCAAACCGGGATAAGATTTTTTTTTATTATCTTCGTCAAAATAAATTCAGGTGGGTGATGGCGTGATTAATAAATAAACAAAAATAAGATTGGTTATTGGGAATACGAGTCATCATAATTTTTTAAAAAATAATTGGCACAAATATCTTTAAATAAGAGCTGAAATCAAGAGAGGAGATTTAGTTTCACGGTTTGATTAATAGTTATGGGGATAAGAATATATAAATAATTGAATCTTAATGATAAGTTGTTATAAATGTATGATTATTATAAAAAGAAAGCACAAAAAATAACAACGCTAGATCAAACCATTTCTCTGTTGAGACATCAAGTATCAAGCATCATGCCTCTGCGTTTCACTTCCATTGAGGCCAACTAATCAACTGAAGAAGAGGTACTAATTACCTTAACAAACTGCTATTGGAGGATGAAAAATAGCCTCAAGCTACAAACTGATATTTGAAAATGGAAAACAAGTGACATTTTCAATTGAAAAATGATAAAGAAACCAAAGGCTGACATGCAATGCTAACAAAAATAACATTATCCGGCCGGGTATCATGTTAATTGATTATTTTTCAATCAACAAAATAAGCCAGGCTGGGCATACCATTGTGCTTCTCAGCTTTCTGTCAAATTTTTCTTTCAAATATCGTTTCTCTTCAATGTGAACGCAAGAGATGTTGGCAATTTCATTTCTACACAATTTGTTCATTTCAGTAGGAGGCTGCTGTTTCATGCTATTTCTCTGAGGTTTGTTTTTTATTCTTGCTGCTGTCCTTCACTCTTTACTTCCTTAATCTGTTAAATGGTTTCTTGTTCTTATTGATTTTAGGGCTATGGTTGCAAAGATAACTCATTGTTTTTCCTTCATGAAAGTTTTTTTTTTCAATTACGTTAATATGAATATTTCAGTGCCTGACATATAATTTGAAAACTATATGCAGCTTCCCCTCTGTCAACTTGTGTAAAGTACTTGACATTTTGAATTTTGCTTTTATTGATTATCAAACATGATTAAGACCAAGAGTAATGCTACTTTGCCGAAATTTTAGAAAAGGGAGCCCCTAAGTTACGTTAATTGTATCTTACGTTCATTGTCTTTTTCTTCTAGGCAAATATCGTTTAGGTCCTTATAATTTTCTCTATTCTGAGTTTTTTATATTTATGGGTGCATTTGTCTTCTTCCATCCCTCAGGCATCTATTTCTTACTCTTTCTAAGGTTTTCTTTATTTCTTTAAATATTAATATATGATTATCAAATTCATATAAATCCATAAATTCAGAATAAATTTCTGGTTCTAAATTTATTATTCCATTTCGTTCTTGTTCTAATAGATCTATTTTTTGATCTATTAAATTTATGTATATATTTAATATGTTTTCCCATCCGAGATTCATACTATCTATGCTTTCTGTTAGTTTATGTATTGTGTTGAATGCATGTTGGTTCATAATGCTTCTGATTTATACCAGTATATCAAAAATTTTATAAATTCATCTATAAACTTCATTTTCTTTTCTATTAAAATTTCGCCACCTATTGTATCCATATTTCTTTCCAATACTTCTTGAGTTAATTCAAGATCTATATTTCTTATATTATTTTTCTCAATTTTTATAGATTTTATTAAATTTTTTATCTCTTCCTTTTTATATACTCTTAAAGAATAAATGCTATTTACTATAGCTTCTATAGGGTCCATTTTCTAATACTATAATTGTTATATTTTTTATTAACTTGTATGATCATATGGCTCTAATACCATTTTTATGGGTTGGATAAAAAGATAAAATAAAATAAACAAATATTGGAAACTAAAGCAGTAATAATAACTATATTAAACTATATTAAATTTGATTATATTATCATACCACTATGAGTATATATATTATAGGATCCATCTGTATTTCTTATGTATAATGACCTTACTGGTTCTAATTCTCCTTGAAGATTTTCTATGTAATTAGGTATTGAATAAAAAACTCCTGCTTGGAAATATTCATAATAATTTTCTTCTGTTTCTATTATAATTCAGGTGCCAAAGATATTTTAGTTATTATGACTATGTTATTAAATGTGTAGATGTAAAAAATGTATATATCCATTTTTTATCTTATATTTTAGAAGTACGTGACGTTGTTCTACCCCCGTGATGGGTTCCTTAGCAAGCTAAGATATTTAAAACCCTTTTGGACCAGTAGCCCGCACACAGTGGTGTTCCAGCCGATATACTTCTCGTATATATCAAATTATATCTCAAGTTCTTCATTATCTGAATTTTCTATATAATTCATGTAAGAAGGTTCTGGTTCTTGATTTTTATGTTCCATATATGCTCTGGCTATATCAATTCCTTCTTCCACAGTTAACATAATAATATTGTGTTTTAAATCATCTAATTCAATAAATTTTATGATTTTTCGTTTTATTTCTTGTGGTAAATCGAGTGAATATACTGCTTGTAGGTGTTCTGTGCTAACCAGTTCTTGTTCACTAAACAGATATGAACTCTGTTTAAATGATCCTAAGTTAAAATCTATTATCATCATATAATTATTATATGTTATTCTAGTCGTTGAATTTATCATATGTTCTTTAGAATTTCCTAACAAGATATGATTCATATTGTGATTAATGATACAACTTCAAATTCATTTTGAAATATGCTCTTCCTCCATAAATCCTTTCATCAACAGTTACCAACAAGCTCCCACCAACAGATAAGAATTGAGTATTATTACCTAAGTTATTCTCTGTTCTTTGCTTTTCGATCCTTCTCCAGTGACCTGCAGCCTGGTTGTCCTTATTCCCTCAACGGGATTAGCGGACTTGAGCGGCTTTACTGTATGGATTTTGATCGTCTTGCTAAAGAACGTAGAACAAATTTAGGTTCCTCGTTCCTTCCTGTGGTGTTTCTTGTTTTTAACTGAAGATGTTTTGATTTAGGATTCTGAGCAAGAGAGTGTTTTAGTTATTCATTGTATATTGAGGATGATCGTGTTCTTGAGAGAGATCTGAAAAATATTGAAGATGATTGAATTATGGGAATGATAAGCTCTGAGAGCTCCTTCTCTTTTCTTTCTTATTTATATCAAGACGGACTACACTGGTGCCCTTACATTATTGGGCCTTTATTTTACATTATTGCCCTTACATTATTACAAGAATCTTTCTTTCATGCCACGTGGTCTTCTTTTTATTTTTAGTAGTCACAGGCTTCTCTTTTTTGCTTATCTTGTCTGCCACGAACTATGTTGGGCATCTTCTTTTTCTTTTATATGCTTTAAGCTGCTGCTTTATTCTGTCTGCCATAAGTTGTTTATCTCGAGGGAATCTTCTTTTATTTTTGTCCGCCACGAGCCTGTCTTATCTTGTCGTCATCTTCCATGAGCTGATGGGCTAGTTGGATAGTTTCACAGCTACTAGGAAACCTCATTGTGCTTATTTCATTGATGAAGTCCAGTAGTATAGCTGATGGAGAATGACTGTCCTCTGATGTTATGAGAATATAGTTTTCAAACTTATGATGGTTCTGAAGTTTCTTTTATGTAGATCCTTTGCTATGCTCCATATTGCCTTGATTCCTCTGGCCCTTCTAGTTCTGATCCATGACTTCTTTATTTGGGGAACATTGGTGTATTCTGTTCCAACTTCAACTTTAAAATTTTTTGTAATATGACCAACAGAGATCATGTAAAAGGCTTGGTATTCTATATCCTGGTGGTATTATGGACTTATGGTGTAAAATTTGAGATATATAGGTTTCTTTTGTACAAACCTCGAGATTTCCTTGACTAATAAATCATCAAAGCTGGCTATTTCTCTGAGGTCTATATCGGGATATATAAGGTCTAGAAACCCGTATTTTGCTATTTTTCCTATAAGGAGTAGGTCTGCTCCTCTTGTAGCAATCATCTTGGGATACATATTTTTTCCTTGTGCTCTAAAGATTGTATTTTGGTGAGAACACGTGGAATAAACCCATGTAGAAAATTGTTTATATTCTTCTTCTTTTGGGTTCAGAGGCGATTCTTCCTCTTTCTCTATTTGAGTAGTGTTTATTTGGATGTACTTTTTTGGAGAATCCGTTTTTGGTGGTTCAACTTCTATGGTTATTATTTGGGTAGGTGATGGATCAGAGATTAGTTTATTTTCTCTGATGGGTCCACTACTGCTTCAAGTATCTATGTTTATTGGACTGGTGTTTATTGTAACTCTGTCCTTGTGATACCAAATATCATTTTTCATATATAATAGTATCATCACGTTGAGCTGGCTGAACTCTGTATGGCTTAAATTCGCGAGGTAAGCGTAGAATATGATTACAAGGTGTTTTAAGGGTAATCATATAAGTAGTTTGTTGGTAATACTGAAATTGTTGGATAAAATCATTACCTAAAAGGATATCGCAATCCATCTGATTGTATTGATATACTTGATGGATACGTATCAGTTTACTTCCTAAAAGGATTTTATAAGTTTCTAAAGATAAATTCACTTGTTGTTTATCTCCTGTAATCCCAATAATTTTTAAGCTTCCATTAGGTTTCCATTGGTTAGATATGAATGATTTCATAATTGTAATTTCACTTCCTGTATCTATTAGAGCACAAGTATCTATATCTTTTTCTGGGATATTTATTTGTATATAAACTGACAGAGGATATTTTATATAAGCCTGCTCTAACATGTGTCACAGATTATCTTTTGTCCTTCTATTTGTAGGGTTATTTGTCCTTTCTCAATTTTATAATATTCTAAACTATTAAGGAAACTGTTTCCTAATACTATATGTTTTTTTGGATCTGTAGTCATAAAGGAATCTATATAACAAATTACTATTATTCTTATTCCTTCTATAATCAATGGTACTTTTACCTCTTGTCTACAAATATGTTTATTTCCATTAAAATCTGTATATTCATATGGGATTTCCTTTTCTTTTACTAAAAGTCCTTTATTTTTTGTATGATTCATATAATTATGACTTGTTCCAGTATCAATTAATATAGGTATTTTTATTGTATATTCTATACCATTAAAATATTGTCCCAATATTTTAACTACATTACTAGTGGTTTTTGGTCTAGTTAATTGTTTATCTATATTTACTAACTGTCTATCTGTGCTTAATCTTCTAGATGAACTTCCTCTTAACAAAGTTTTTCCTGCAAAGCTTATAGGTATAATAGAGTTTTCATTATTATCATTTAAAAATTGTTTGTTGTCATTTACATTTAGTTCATAGGTTAACCGGATTTTATAATCTTGTATAATAGGTTCTATAAGTGTACTTATATCTTCGCATTCTTTATTGATCTCTATATATGGTTTATTTCCATAGATTTCTCCATAATTTGAGTTGCAAAAACTATATAAAGCAGAATAATGTATGGTCATTAATCTATTTCCTTCTTTCATCAAATTCTTTTTTAATAATTTAAAATGTAAACTTAATGTTTCATCTATATTTTTATCTTTTATGTGTATACAACATCTTGGGTGACATGTAAATAATAATTTTGTATAGCATAAATTTCCTTCTACTGTTCCTAAATGTCCTATATCAAGATCATGGAATCTCTGGTCATGTATCGACAATACTATTGGACTATTTACTCCTTCTTTGAATAGAGATTTTACTAAAATCTGTATTTCAGCTAAATATACATATTGTATTTTTTCTCTTGTTGATTCGTTTTTTATTTTTCTTAATGCTAAATCTATGGTTCTTTTATTTATTAGACTAAATCTAATATTTCCTTCAGCTTGTGTTATAGTTACTGCTTTTTCTTGTTCATAATATTCATGTAGGATTACTCTTTTTCTTCTAAACAAATCTCTTAATTTTTGTAATACACTATATTCAAGTTTTTCAACATTTAATTTTAAAAGTTTGTTGTATTTTTCTTTGTTAAATGTAGATACTAAACTATATCCACTTTTATTTTCTTCTCTTTCTACTTCTTCAATTTCTTCTATCTCTTCTTCTTTTTCTACTAAATTATTATTCTGACTCATTTTCATTATCACTTTTTTCCATTATGTATATTTCTTCTCCTTCATATTCTGATACATTATTTATTTGTTCTAGATCAGTTTCTATATCTTCAAATTCTTCTTGTAGAATTCTAACTTTCTTTTTCGTGCAATCAATACTTATATGTCCTATTTCTCCACAATTCCAACATTTACATTTTGATTTATCTAATTGTTTCTTTTGGTTTCGATATTTTCTTTTATAATATTTCCTTCCATCTTTTTTATACTTCTTTTTAAAATGATTATATTTTTTATATCTCCTTTCTTTTTTATGCCATTTTCTCTTTCTTTTATGTGGTACATAACAACCCCATTAGGTTGGCATTTCTGTCTTTTCACAGCATATTTATGTTACATTTCTACTCTTTTTTATTAGGTTTCTCTGCATACATATTTCACTTAATCTTGTATTTAAAAATCTTATTCTGCTTCCTAAGGTATCTGGAAGTCTATCTCGTGTATTATGTTTTTCATATTCATTAATAAAATAACTATTCCATGGGTATGGTAATTTAGAATAGTATAAGGTCTTATACACTTCTTGGTCTTTTAGGCTTACATATTGTTCATAATAATATCTAGTGAATTCACATGTGTATTCTTTAACATAGCACATATTGCAAATTGTTAAATTCATTAATTTTAGTCTAGCATTTAATTTTTCTTTATTTGCTTCTTTTTCTGAATTTTCTAACCAATCTTCTCCTAAAAATTCATTTGCTATAAATTCTATTAATCTTTCAATTCCTAATGATTTATTTCTTCTAAAAGCTATTTTTACAGAATCTGTTATAAGTCTTTGAGTATCATTGCTTAATCCTCTCCACCAGTTAAATACGTTTCCAATCATACTGGCTATAAGGATTTCTACGAATACATTTATCTTTTCTTCTTCTGTATTAACATTCCAATCATCATTTGTTCCATTATATGTAAAGAACATTTTCATCTGTATTCCCCATTCAGCTAATGTCTTTCGAGGATTTATTTTACAATCAAGATCTAATAATGTTCCAGCATTACTTATTGGAACTAACGTGTCTTGGTTAGGTTGATATTCTTTTTTCCAAGGTGTAGTTCTGGTTTGGTGCATGTATTCATAAAAAGGTCTATTTTTCTTTTTTCTAGTTGTATATCTATGACTAGGTTCTGCCACATTGGGTTTTATTTCTGGTCCTCCAGATGTATTCACTTTTATGTGGTATTCTTTTTCAAATGTTTCTAAATCACTTAAATTTATATCACTAAATTTTTCAGTTAGATTTTTCTAAATCTTCCATTATTCAGAGTTAGAGTTTGATTCACTTGGTAATGTCTCTTTTATTTCTAATTTTTCTTTTCCTTTTTCTTTTTTCTTTATTTCTGCCATTAATTCTTCGGATTCTTTTAAAATCTTAGGATATTGTGTTTTCATAAACCAGTCATCATAGCTTCCTGGTTGTGGTTTCTGTGTGGGTTTATTTGAACTTGTTCCTATAAATCCAGTTTTTAATATTTCAAATCTTTCTAACTTTTTATTTTTCTTTTGGCTTTTTTGCATTACGGCTATATCTATTTTTATTTTTCCTATTTCTAACTTTATTTCTTTTATTTCTTTTATTTCTTTTATTTCTTTTATTTCTTCTTTGAGGTTTAAAAGTATCTCTTTCAATTCTATTAGTGAAGTTTCCATTTAGTTGAGGGTGTTTATAGATATTTTCCAATGTTGAATGTATGTTACGTTGCACGTAACATAGGCTTGGCCTTTAGGGAATACCCAAATTCTCTGTTTTACCGCAGTAAGACAGAGGGTGGTTTGGTCATTTCAACGTTTTAGGAATCTCGTGAGTCATCTTTTTTGTGGAAAGTAACATTTTCGAAAAGACCGACTGTAATTTAAACATTTTCACTAAACAATGTAGAGGTTTATATTATTGATAAGTACTACGAGAAGTTAGGAATACAGGTTATTATGTTGATGATCAATTATGTGGTTAGATAAAGTAATAAATAAATATTTAAGTATACTAGCAATTAAAAATTAAGGATTCTAGTAATTAAAAAATTAAGGATCCTAGTCATATTTATTAAATATGTCTAGTTAGCTGTCAATAATATTTGTACTTTAGTAATATTTTTGAGATTAAAGAATCCAATGATCAGTGGATTGTAGAAATTTAAACAATTAAGTTACGAAATATGAACTCATTATTGGATAATTAGGCATTTAAAGTATTTATTATTATTTTTTAACAAATTTAAAATATTTAGTTAAACACCTATGTAATTAATTTATTAATTCCAAGAAGTAATCAAGTTATTTTGTCGTTGTAATTAATAAATAAATTGTAGTAAATTATTAATAAATTAATTAATTGAATTATGGAATTATGCGTTTGAACTTTGACATATGATTATTGATTGTGTGCATTGTTGCAGACTTATTTCGGACGTGAGACTGCTTATCCTTGTGAATTAAATGGTGATGATCAAAATCTCTGGTCTAATAAAGATTCTCAAATTATTGGATTTTTCATCAAACAGTGATAACGTACAATTTTTTTTTATCTCAAATGGTAGTTCTGTCTTTGATTTTTCATAGAAATTTTCATGGCTACTCTTGTTTCTACATACATTTTAAAATAGCGAATCTCAGGGAAATGGGTGGAGATACTGCTGAATTTTTCTGGGACTAGAATCAGTTGTTCAGGTTTGAAATTTCAGTATGAACTTATGTTTAACAGGATAGATTTGTTTGCCTTTTTAGGATGGAGTAGGGCCTTGAGGTGTTAGATTTCATCTTGCCGGTTACTAAAAGAGTAAGCTTTGATTTCGTTTATGCCCTGTAAACAGAAAGCAGACATGGAAGAGTTCCCTGCGTAGATGTGTGGATTATGTGATGGAAAAGAGGTGGAAGGATTATAGATATGAGCTCCATCAATATTTTAAGAAGTTCAAGACAGCAGAAGAGGCACGCCAGCTTCCTCACGGAAATGTAACGGAGGAAGATGGGGAATGGTTGTACACTTTTCTGAAAACAAATACTCAATACTTCTCTTGAGGATTTCTTTCTCATTTTTGTTTTGCTTACACGTTAACTTGTCTATTGCTTATCTACAGAAGCGACCGAAAAGGACTACCGCTACTCGAGCAGAGCTCCCATATAATCATCGGGTATGGTCAAAATCCATATTTTCTAATGTTGATCCTGAGGTATGTGTTGGGATTATGTACTCTTTTAAAAGTATATTAATTTTCTGATTAATAAAATATTTGAGATATTTTTAATTGTATAAATATTTTGAACAAGTTTCGTTTAATCATATTATATGTATTTATGTGATCATCATATGGATTAACAGAAGACATAAATACAAGTTATCTTATGATTAAATAAATTTAGTTCGCAGTTGATAAATAGAATTGGACACTGTTTATGTTTAGATTGTAATAAATTTATTGAATGATTTGTGTTAATCATGTATGAATTTATTGATATAATACAACTTCATTGAAGAATATCACATATGAGATTTAATTAACTTTGTAATAACTATCAGACTTATTAAATCTCATATGTATTGATTTTACTGTAATCTTAATCTTGAATTAGTTATAATTTCATGATTGTAATTGTTATTCAATTTGAGTTACCAATAGGCATGACACATACTTATAGTCAAGATTACCTGATATCTTGGTGGAAGCAATTATGAGTATTGAATTTGTACAACACATCTTTTGATGGGTTTTCGGCACTTGATCATAAAATTCTCTGTCCATAGTGTATTAACATATTTAGTATATTGAAAATGATCATTAAACAAAACCAGTAAGTATCAAGGAACAAGATGTAATTAAATTGATTGAATAGTTGAGATATCAATTTAATTAACGATGTTGTACAAACGATTATGCAGTAAAGAAATCAATGAGGCATGGGTCGAATTATTATTCGAGAACACTATCCTAGATAACATACAATTATGGAGGTCAATTCCAATTTTTTAGTGAAGTAGATTTGAAATTAAATAATTGGGTTAGTTTAATTACAAGCCTAATTATTGTAACCACTATTGTATGTACCCATATGATCCTCGGGTTGCTCATTTAATTGACTGCGCCTCTTGTTGGTAGATTTATATAATCAATTATTATCAATGCCAATGTGCAAGTATACACAATAAGTAATAAAGTAATGAGTATTCAAGATCGTCTCCACAGGGATTGATGTCTACTCAAAATGCTAAAGCAATCACAATAATGCAAATCAACTAAAGATCGAAACAAACCCTTGTCAAATTATTCTTTCGTAACCAATAATTATGAGAGATAGAAATAAACTAAGTTAATTGTGTCTAAGATTCAATTGAGAATATAGTAGCTGAATGATCAAACTCTCCTAATGGGGTGACTGTTGATTACCGAATTAGCACTAGTTGTTATAATAAGTGTTGTAGCACTGGGTAGAACAAATCTGCATCCGCAGCTATCGCATGTAGGAAATCTCATACCTTTAAATCTACTAACAATGACCAGTTGCTCATAAATTTAAGGTATGGCTTTATGATCTTTAATCTCTCTACCTTACAAGGTGAACACCTATGTCTAAGATATCACAAATCTTAATTTCAAGTATTGCCCTTATGGGATTTAAGTTAACCTAATCCAGGAAACTCGATTTAAGAACAAGTAATACTCTAATAATGTCCGCGAAGACATGCCCTTTTGCTGCTCTATCTTAACTGAAACTATTAAATGGGTGGTCAACCGAAATAACAATTATGTTCATAAAAACTATTAGAATATAATGCTACAACATTATTGTAACAACCTATAAGAACAGTCAAGAACCCATTAGATTATTTGTCACTCAACTACACTTAAATTTAGTTCATATTCTGAATGAGAAAAGTAAAAATAAATATACTGATCACATAATACATCCCAACAAGTTCAGAGAAGAAAGATAATATGAGTTGATCACGATGAAAGACTAGTGAATCTCCTTGGTTCTTCAATGATGCCGCACAGTCCTCCTTCCAATCTTGATCTTCTCCTTCTTCTTGCCTTTGTAATTGTCTTTGGATGATAATTCTTTTTTCTTTTCTGCCTCCTTTCTATGTGGTGCATGCCTCCTTTATATATTGCCAATTAGATTAAAGCCGAAGCCCATGAGCGTGCATGTATTTAATTTAGGAAACACGCAGATCGTGATTTAATTGTTGACCCACGCCTATATTTTCTTCCGCGTTGCTCCCAGATTGTTGCAGCACTGGTTGCTCTAACCTCCGCAATAGCACTTGTATTATTTCCGATTGTGCTTTCTTTCTTTTGTGACCATCTTCTTTCCTCATCTTTCTCATCTACTGTCTCTGCATTCTTTCATGAATTTAAAACCTACAAATTAAAACATGTTTTTAGCACAAATTACTATGATTAAAGCAAAACTTGTTAAAACTTAACTAAAATGAATGTTTATGCAAAAGGTCACCAAAATGTAATCAAAACACATTATTTGCTCTCTAAATGGCCTTTATTCAAGTCTAGAATTTATGTAATAACTCTCATTTCCTAGAGTTATCACTTCTACTGGATTAATAAGCAAGATAACTAGTTATTTTGGTTAAAAGCCTAAATATGTTATTTAGTGGGAGGCTCTATATAATGTGCTTGTGTCTAAAAGGCTTTATGTTATTTTACAAGGTGGACCATTATGACAAGAAGTAACGTTACTTTTGATTTTATTATTTTTAATTTAAATCAAATTTAATTTAATAGAATTAAAAATATAAAATATGGAGCCTAAGGTTTCCACTAAGATGACTTATTTTCTCCCAAAAAAATAGAGAGAAGTCACATTATACATATTAGAGAAAAAGATTTTTTCTCTCTAATTTTGAGAGAAAAATTTCTCCTACTAGTTGCTTTCAGTGGTGATAAAGACGGGCACGTCAAGTGCAGATTAAACATGAGTCATAACCTAAAAGATCATTGATGACAGATCATGATATAACAAGCATGGTGGTGACAAATCGTGATCTAACAGGCGTGGTGGTGACGGATTGTGATCTAACAGGAGTGGTGGTAATATATTGTGATATGGGAACCTGGATTATTTTCAATTGTTCATCTTCTTAGATTGTCAAGATATGATTTTCTAGATTACGAATTCTTATGTATTATATGAGATCGATCCTGAAAGTTTTTTTAAAAAAACTAATTTTTCTTCAACACTATGTCCTTTAACAAATAAATTAACCATTTTTATATTAAAAATAGATTGCCTACTGAAGAGGAATCCAATCAGGCCGATCCTTTCCATGACACACACTGCACAGCAACATCACATGCCGCTCTTGTCTGTAGAGATGGAGGCATTACACGAATTGGTTCAAAATCAACAAGTGGAAGTGGATAGGTTCCATAATATAATACAAGATCAGCAAGAGCGATTAGGTGGTTGGAAGAGCGAGTCTTCGCTACTGTAAATTAGGATCAACAAGGCGCTATCGTTCTAGGGCAATTAGAACAACTGAGGGGGTTTGTAAAGCCAAATTTCCATGATTTTAAATTATGAAAATTTTGCTTTATTAGGAATTGCAAATGGCATTATTGTCCTTATTAATAAGGATTATTCATGAGATAATTTTAGAAAATACTTACTTTTTCCAAATTTAATAGGATTTCTTAAAACTCCCTATAAATTCATACTTTTCCCTCTTCTATAACCCTGAGTGCACAATGTTTTCTTCTATTTTCTTTGCTGCTCATTGCTCTCTTACTCATATCTTAGGATTTCTTACGAGTGTGGGGGTCTTGCTAAAGTAATGGTTCATTCACATAAGAAGGTACAAATAGGACCAAAAACTATTGATTGCATTTTCATCGGTTATGCACATAACTGTATTGCTCATTGATTTCTTGTGCATGAGTCTAAAGTTTCATATGTCCACAAAAATACAATAATAGAATTAAGAAATGCATTGTTTTTCAAACATGTGTTTCCTTGTAATTTTAGAGTTGAATCGAGAGAACTATGAAAATTTTATGAAACTACCATTGAAGACAATCAAAATGAAGGAAATGATGAAGCTCAAGAAGAAGAACCTCAAGAGGAAGAACAAGAAGTTGTGGTCAGACGTAGCAAAAAAGCTAGAATATAAAAGTCTTTTGGTCCTGACTTTCTAACATTTTTGCTAGAAAATGAACCTCAAAGTTTCAAGGAAGTTGTAACTTCACCTTAAGGCGCTTTGTAGAAAGAAGTCATTAATAGTGAAGTTGAATCCATTTTACCTAAGAGGTAATTGACCTTCCTCCAAGATTTAAACCTTTAGGGTATAAATGGATTGTCAAAAGGAAAATGAAAGTCGATGGATTAATCGATAAGTACAAGGCTAGGCTTGTAATTTAAGGTTATAGGCAACGAGAAGGCCTTGATTACTTTGATACTTATTTTCTTGTTACGAGAATATATTCCATTTGGATGATAATAGCGATTGTAGCTTTGCACAATCTCGAAATACATCAAATGGATGTAAAGACAGCTTTTCTAAATGGAGATTTAGATGAAAAAATCTACATGAAACAACCTGAAGGTTTTATAGCTCCACGACAAGAAAAGAAAGTCAGTAAATTGGTGAAGTCGTATATGGCTTGAAACAAGCACCAAAACAATGACATAAAAAATTTGATCATACAATGATCACAAGTGGCTTTAAGATCAACAAATGTGACAAACATATTTATGTCAAAGAAACAAAAAATGAATATGTCGTTTTATGTTTATATATTGATAACATGCTCATTGTTGGGAGTGACAATGATATGATTAAATCCACCAAGAATATGTTGAAGTCTAAATTTGATATGAAAGACGTGGGTCTTGCAGATGTCATTCTGGGGATTAAAATCTCACGAGCTTCTAATGGACTTATTTTAAGTCAAACTCATTATGTAGGTAAAATTCTTAGGAAATTTAATAAAGATGATACTTCTGTGTCAAAAACTCCATAAAATACGAGTTTATATCTATATAAAAATAGAGGAAATTGTATTTCTCAAGTAGAATACGCTAGAGTGATAGGCAACCTAATGTACTTGACAAACTATACTAAACCAGACTTAGCCTATACAATAAGTAAACTTGGCATTTATACAAGTAATCCAGGAGCTGATCATTGGAAAGTTATTGTAAGAGTACTCAGGTATTTTCGATACACTCGTAACTATGGACTGCACTATATTAGGTATTCAGAAGATTAGAAGGATATAGTGACGCTAACTGGATATCAGATGCAAAAGACTCAAAATCCACTAATGGCTATATGTTTACACTAACAGGTGCAGTTGTATCATAAAGGTCTTCTAAACAGACAATAATCGACAAATCTACAATGGAATATGAATTCATTGCATTAGATAAATATGGTGAAGAAGCAGAATGGCTATGAAATTTTTTAAGAGAGTATTCCAAAGTAGCCAAAGCCTATGCCTACAGTTTTTATTCATTGCACATGTCAATTAGCTATTAATAAGGTATAGAATAACATGTATAATGGTGAGTCTAGACACATACATCGTAGACATAAATACCATTAGACAACTTATTTCTACTAGAGTTATTTCTATTGACTATGTGAGGTCAAAGGATAATATCGTGGATCCACTAACCAAAGGATTAAATAGAGAGCCAGTAGAAAAATCATCGAGGGGAATGAGACTAAAACCCATAGAATGATAAGTCAATAACGAAGGAAAACCCAACCTAGTTGACTAGAGATTCTAAGATCTAGATTCAAAAGGACAATCTAATTGTTAAAGACTAAAGTTGGATCACTGTGGGGGTCATCCTCTTGTGAGGGTTACCTCATTGACCATTCCTATGATGAAACAGTGATGCCCATAAGGCAAAAGTTGAGTTAGGCGCTTAATGATTCTTGTGCGTCAGAAATCTGAGCGGAGTAATGTGGGTTACTCTTAATTAAAATATCACTTATGTGAGAGAGAAGTGGGGCCACTTCAAACGAAATTGATAAGGATTCAGTTCTTAGAAACACTTGAAAGACCAAGTAGATGTTTAGGCCAAAACAAACATAACCATGAGAACTCAACAGTGTTAGGAGGGATACCAATGTGTAGTATATCATCTTTTACATAAACGACAGAACAGTTCAAAGACATCTTATCTACTGATCAGCCAGTAAAATAAATATACTATCACAAGGGAATGTTCAAATGATGAGACTTACCTATCCTACGCAAGGTTTCAATCCAGTGAACTCGATCATTAAGGTCAAAAGTGGTTTTGATGTCAAAATTTAGCGGTTTTCTATTTTACTACCAATTTTCATTCATGTGAGGGATTATTGAAAAAATAGCATATTGGTATGTTAGTTTGAGGGCACATTTTGAATGGGACCCACTTAGTGAGTGAAAAATCTTGAGAGGTTTGCATTTTACTCTATAAACACTTCGAAATAGTATATTTGTATACTCAAAATAATGTTTGGGTGAATGAGAAATTGACTCTCAAAGTGCACCCTTAAAGTTAGAAATTTGAAAGGAAATAGAACTTATCCTACAAGGGAAAAAAATAAGCAAAATGACTTGTGTTTATATATAGATATTCATTCATACATGAGCAAGAATTTTAAGGATAGAAGCTCTCTCCACGCGCACATACGTGGGGGGTGGGGTGTAAATCCAAGCACGATTTGGTTGAACTCGTGTGCGTCTGTGCTTCCTGTGTACACGCATGTTGGACCCAAATCACCCAGGGCCGCATGGCCACGTTTTTTTATTTCCTTTTAAATTTTGCAGTAGTTTTCACAATTAAAAATTAAAAGCAGTTTTAATTTGTGAATAAATTTTAAAATGTTACAGAATTGAATATTTTGAATTCAATAGGCTGTTACATTGTGAATAAATATTAAGATGTTACAAAATTGAATGTTTTTTAATTCAATGGGTTGTTGCAGAAGCAAATTAAATCAAATATTCAATTTTTATTCAATAGTTACATACCCTTATATATATAAAAAGCAGTCTTCCTCTTCTATTTTATACACAACAAACACATAAAGCACTTGAAAGAAAAAAAACAAATTTCCTCTTCTAACGTTCTATTTTGATCGAGATTTTACATTGTTACTGTTCGCCAGGATTATTTGTGTGTGCTTGACGAATGATTTGTTCCCGTTGTGTCTTAGGAAACAGATACCAACAAACCAAAAGCACCGTAGTAGGTGGTAAATCTGTTTTAAGTAGACTGTTGTTTAACAGGCCTCGGTTTTCTCTATACTTTCTGTTTTTCTTTTTCTTTTCTATTGTTTATTTTGTTGCAGCTCCATTGATTTACTGCAGCCTATTTACTAACTTTATTTGTTGTTTTCTTATATGTATTTATGTTCTGTTACAATTAGATCAATATACTTTCAATTGTTGACTCGCTATGATTTTCTAATATTAAGTATCTTGTTAAGAGGTGTGCTTATCTTTGGAGTTAGAGATTTAGTTACTTTTTCTAGTTGAATAAAAGAAGGATAAACTCATGTTTCTTGTACATTTGTTTATTTTATGAACTTGTAATTGGAGAGTTTCAAGACTTCTGTTATATTTATATCTTTGGGAGAGATTATTTAGTGTTAGATTTGGGGTGTTACAATTGTGGTATCAAAGCATAGGTTTAGGATTCTGTAGGCTTTATTTAAGGTTGATTTTCTTAAGCACAATCAATTAGATCAATGATATTGTTCACCATAAGGTTATCGGAGAGAGTCGATCCTTAAGGCAGGGAGTAATATAGCTAGAAATTTGATTTAGACCCTTTTTGACCTTTTGGTGACTTATGACTATATGCTAACTACTTTCATAGAGGATTCCTAGTATTAACATATCATGAATTACTTAGTTTCTCTTGTTGACAACCTTTAAATTTGGTTATCAATTTTCTCCACTTATTTATTACTCAATGTGTTGGTACAACCTTTATTTATTACCTACTTTCCATCTATTTGTTTATTTATTTTTATCCTTATTCGTCATGGTTTAGTCGAAGATGTCACGTAGGGAAGGTGCTAGGAATGCCTCTAGCTCGAGAAATGCTTCTGTTGTCTCTGACGACATTGACCCAACTGTACATGAGATGGCCATTGAAAGTAATCCCATTAGCACGCAATGATTAGGTTGATGGAACAGCAGAGTAAGCTGATACAAGTAGGGATGGCAATTGTACCCGCAAACTCGCAAACCCGCCCAAACCCGCCCGCTGCGGGTAATTTTACCCGTTGCGGGTGGGTTTAATATTATAAGTTAAAACCCGCACATGGATGCGGGTGGGTTTGGTAGTGACCTTAAATCCGCTGGATACCCGCATGGATATCCGTCAAACCCGCAATATTTTTTTCTAAATATTTTTAATTTAATTTTAATTTAAAACATGTATAAAGAAAATTATGCAATTGTTCAAAATGTATTAACTTCAATATAGTAGAATATCTATTATACATTACAATATACAAATTTATAATCATCTATATTTTTTTTCTTGATATACTTGTTACTTGTAGATGCAGAATTTTCTAATAAAGTAGGAAATAGCAAATTCTCCGAAAATGAAGATATTGTTGATGAGGTAAAGAATTAAGTTTCTTTAACTTAATTCATGGATTGTTATATACCTATTATAATTTTGTATGTATTATTTTTTCTTTAACTTAATACATGGATTATTTCATTAATATAATTTTTTCTCCGAATTAGTATTTGAAAATAATAATATTAATTATTATTGTAGGCATCGTGCTGGATGGGTGCTTGTTGCGGTGAATGAAATGAACTATCTTCTCTTGGAGTTTGTTTTAAATGATGATATGAAATATAATTGTTATTTTTATATACTAATTTGTATTTTTTAAATGAATTTGTATAACTTATACTTAAATTTGAGAATGTGTTGGATTAATGTTGAAATTTTAATTTTTCATTTGTATTAGTTAAATGTAAAATTGAGTATGTTATGTAGAAATTGAGGTTATTATTATAAATTTATATATTAAATATTAGTGATTTTAAATGTAAAAACCCGCAAAAAACCCGCTGGGTACCATTGCGGGTTTGGTAATTGTCCAAACCCGCTGCGGGTGGGTTTTCTTAAAAAAATTAAAACCCGCTGCGGGTTGCGGGTGGGTTTGGTAATTTAAATTTTGTGCGGGTTTGGGTTTGGTAATGGCAAACCCGCTGCGGGCGGTGCCCATTGCCATCCCTAGATACAAGATATGGCTAGGGATAGGATTGGGCCACCGGGGAATATGCTAGTTGAAAGGCAAGGTGGCCCCAGAGATCAAAGAGCTATGGTGAACTCAAACGATTTAAGAAATTTGAACCACCTACCTTTCAGGAGACTGTCGATCCCATGGTCGCAGAGGCGTGGCTAAAATAGATGGAGAAGATATTTGTGGCTATGTGTTGTAATGATGATCAAAGGGTGATTTTAGTCTCATTTGTCCTTCAAGGTGAGGCAGACCACTGGTGGGATGCCAAAACCCGTCTTTTAAGGGTTGGGTTAAGAGATGCACCTATCACTTGGGAGTTGTTTCTAGAGGCTTTCCAAGAGACGTATTTTCCTGAAAAAGTTTGACATCAAATAGAGGCTAACTTTCTGAAATTAACTTAAGGAACAAAGTTTGCTACTGAGTATGAGGAACAATTTACAGCCCTTTCTCAATTAGCTCTTACTTTGGTCGCTAATAAGGGTAGTAAATGTACGAAATTCCTAGAGGGGTTACGTACAAACATCAAAGGGCGGTTGACCATCCTTAAGCTTAATAATAAAGCCGATTTGGTAGATCATGTCATTCTTATAGAAAGGGATGTAATTCAATCTTAAGCTACATGATCTAATTAACTTAATAACCAGCCGAGAAAACATGTTGGAGTGGTAGCGAAGGTGAACATAAGGATTCTAATGGTGGTTCTATTCAAAAGAATGTACCATTTTGCAATCGTTGTGGCAAGTACCATTATGGCACATGCTATTTAAATATAGGAGTTTGTTTTGGTTGTGGATAGTTTGGGCATAAGGTTATAGATTGCCAAAGAAGCGCAGTAGTAACATAGATTCTACCGAAAACCAAAGGAAAAAGCAACATGTCTTTGCCATGATGGAGCAAGATATTAAGAAATCAAATAATGAGGCCTTAGATGCATTACCTATTTTCCATAGAAAGCCTTGAATTTTGGATTAATTGGTATTGTGCTTTTCCTCCATCCCTTCTAATTGATTATTTTCTTGCATCTCTTGAATTTCTATGGTGCATTAGTAGAATATGAGGTATGATTTTATAAGGCTATTTAGGATTAACTCAGGGCCGGATGGAGTAGGGATTAAGATGATATTTTCTCGATTGCCCCTGATTAGTGGTAATTTGAAAAGTACCACTTGAGACTGAATTGCTTATAAGTTGAACTAGAATTTACAACAAATTTTGAGGATAATTTTTTTTAAGGATGGGAGAATTTATAACGCCAAATTTCCATGATTTTAAATTATGGAAATTATGCCTTATTAGAAATTACAAATGGCATTATTGCCCTTTTAATATGGATTATTCATGGGGTAATTTTGGAAAAAACTTACTTTTTCCAAATTTAATAGGGTTTCTTTAAAACTCCCTATAAATTCATACTTTTTTCCTCTTCCATAACCCTTAGTCTACAACATTTTCTTCTATTTTCTCTGCTGCTCATTGCTCTCTTACTCATACCCCTAGGATTTAAACTCTTGCTTAGGAGAGAATCATAATATTTAGTGAGTTTTAATCTCCCTATTCTCCGCAAGTTTTCCTCTCACTCTATTTAGGTTTTAATTGGCATGATTTTAGATTGTTACAAACCATTACACATGATTTAGGATGCATTTAATTTGTGTTTAGGGTTTTGATTTATTGTTGAATCTTGTTAATGAATCTTTCATACAATAAACACACTAGACAATTCTGGACAGCATGAATATCTCGAAATTAAACATATATTTTATAAATGATTCTTAAGAAGAACCTTATCTTTCTGAAAACTAGACATGTACGGCTTATCGAATCAATTTTGTTTCATCAAACTTGACTTCGTTTTCAATTTTATATGTATTTTCAAAACAGACACTGCTGTATTGTAAAATTGCGACTTTAGCAAAATGACAAACTTCACAAAATTATTTGTAGTACCAAACGAATTCGAAAAATTCTGAAACTTTATAGAGTGATTAATATATGTGTCTAGTATTCGCATTTTAATTTCATATTTTTCTGATTAGTTTCTAATTTTATAAAAATCTCAGAACCTATTCTGTTCAGTTAAGGCACTGTGAAATAGTTTTGAATTTGCCAAGAAACAAATAGTTTTGAAAATGTTTTTGGTATCAGATCTTCTTGAAAACTTTACATGAAATACCCATGGATGTCCATAATAGTTAAGTAGAATAGTATGTCATTCTGATTTTTAAATTAAGAGTTAAAATTTTGAGAATCAGACTTGTACGGGTATGAATTAGAAAATCAGGTTATTAGATTTAAGTTCTTAATAGTTATATCTTGTATTTGTTTAAGATGCTAGAGGTGTTTGAGGCTCTTAAAGGTTTAGAGGTGTGTTAGATCAATTCTTTTACCGAAATAAGTACGTTCATTCCTAATGTACTGGATATGTATAATTATTTTAATATTATTATAAGTGTTTTTATACTTCTTAAAAGATTAATTGATTTTCATAACAAAATTAATTTATGTAAATGTTTTCAAGTCATGAAAAATTATGTTATTTTTTTTTTTAACAAAATATTATAAATGCTTTCAAAAATGTAATTTATTTTGTCACGTGATTACCTTTTATGGTTTTGTCTATAAAATATTTTGCAAGCCTAAATTATTGTTATGGACATTTATGAATATGATATGATTGTTTTGTGCCCATGTACGATTTAAATTATTTATGATTATACGAGGGCCACCTCTTGAAACTATATGGGGGTCATCTCTCAAGGGCCAGAGTGCCGCGAAGTGCCACATACAGTGCAAAGTGCCACGTAAAAGTCATTAAATATGAATAACTAGTTTGAATGTTTTGGCTCATTGTCAGTAGTTATTCTGATTCTGATCATATTATGCAATATATATGTTCTGAACCAGTACTGGATTTCTGTTCTGAGTATTCACACGATATTCTGATTTTGTTTCTGACTGTGTCACTAAGAGTATAGGTGACACTAAGTGACATGAGTTAACCTTTTGTTTTATGTGTATGTGTTATACGATTTGCTTTCATAATTAACTATACTTTTGATATTTCTGAATTACTATAAATTTTTGTCATTTTATTGTAATATGTCGTTTTATGAAATTTATGAATTGTAATATATGTTTTAATAAAAGGAAGGCTTGCAATATTTTTGGTGTCGATGAGTCTAGTGTGTTGGAAATAGTTTTACTTACCGAGTTGACGGCTCACCCCTTGTCATTATTTTTTACAAATTAAGTATCTGGTTGAGAGGTGTGCTTATCTTTGGAGATAAAGATTCACTTACTTTTTCTAGTTGAATAAGACAAAGATAAACTCATGTTTTCTTTACGTTTGTTTATTTTATAAATTTGTAATTAGGGAGTTTCGAGACTTCTCTTACATTTATGTCTTTACGAGAGATTATTTAGTGTTAAATTTGGAGTGTTACACGTTTAGAGGAATGGGTCTTTCCTACAAATGAAGGCAACGAGTATGGTTCTGGCCCCTCGAACGTGCCCGGCCATGGTTAGTCACACATCCTCTACTGCCTTGATGCAGTTTAGACACTGAAGCTGGGACTTCACTGGGATGTAAATTTGATTTTATGAATTGTGACCATGTTACAGTATGTTAAATAGTGCTTGGCTAGGAATGTCAATAATATTTGACATATTGTTACTGGGATTTAAAGCTCAGATTTAACATCTTTGGTATATTCTATAGCTGAAGAGCAGATTTAGTTAGCTCTATTTCTGCCAGAGTTTTTATGGGATCCTAATTGCGAATGTAAACATAGCAGGTCCAGAAATTTTCGTTTCCAGAGTAATTTTTTTTTTTTCAATTTTTCATTACCATCCAACCCGCTAAACGCTAAATACCTATCAGGGGATTCAGGGCAATAGATTATGCAAATAATCATCACATGCGTTTCCAATTTGTGTACGTGTTTCTGTTAAATGAATATTAGTGAATATTGGCATGAGGAGTTGTGATGTAATGAAATTAACATAAACAAAGCCTATTAGCTCAGTTGGTTAGAGAGTGGATTATTTGTAGACAAAATATTGGTCATCTGCCGAATTGAAAACTTTCCTAAACTTTCAATGGACCTTTTTTCTCGATTTCTTACAAAAATACTCGAAACAGACTGGACTGCAAAAGGCATTCCACAAGCACAAGCTAAAAAACTTGACACCCAGACATAAAAATATACAAATAAGATTCCACCCATAAACACAATTTCGTTGATAGAAATTTTTGGTCTACGGAATATTACTGACTTATTTTATTAATAAAGTAAAAAAATATTAAAAAAAAGGTAAGCGAAAAGAGTTATGGCAAAACTACAAAAATATATAAAACAAAATTCAAGTTCTTACAATAAGGAGTTACAGTCTGTGCAGATCTAACAAGGCGTAAGCAACTCTGTTGTGTATCACATTTACACTAGAGCCTGTGTGCTATTTTCCAACAAGGCACTTCTGTGCACATACCAGGAAAATAGAGGCCGCCAATGCCAGATGCACAGATGTCTATTGATCCTGGAATCCCTAGCAAATCTTGTCGGAATAAAAAAATTTAAGACTTCTCAGTAACCACTGGAAGTTGCATTATCATTCTGAATTGCCTAAGAACTAAACTAGATCCTCACCGGAAGATATTGTAGTGATGCGGCAAAAACAGATGAAGACCAGAAAGTTATCTACTTCTGACCTTGCAAATGAATGAACGATCAAATTGTTAACTGGCTTTGGACTTCTGAATCACGATATAAGTGCCATTTTTTGTATCTTTGATGCCCAGGAAGAACAGGTCTACGTCGAGGGGCAGTAGTACAATTTAAACAGCAACAACCACGTAAATTCTTCACACAATCTGCACAGCATCTGAAAAAGAGACACATTGACCCAATCAGCTTAAATCGTTCTTCCTAGTCTAAGAAAAATACCATGCACAAGAAATACAATGTCCATGTCAAATAACAATCATTACATTAAGGGAAGTTGTCAACCAAAGGGATGACAGAAAATTGAAAAGGCATCAATTGAACTCTGAGGGACTACTCCAGTTTAATTTTGAAAGATAATAAATTTTCTACCTCGTAGCTGTCATTCAACATTTGGACTTTATTTTACTTCTTGGAAACAAAATGGGTTTCAAAATCAATAAAAATGTCACACACACACACACATATAGATACATCATACAAATTTTTTCGCATTAGGTGTTTTCCTGCCTGAGCAAGCATTGAGATGCTTCACAAAATTTTGTGTAAGTACCAATAACAGCTCCTTTTAAACTATGGTGATGTGATGAATTACTAGTATAGATGTTAGACTCCATTCGCAACCCATACATATCCCTTTTTAGAAATTCCGTATTTCTCATGATTGAAATTAAAGGAAAAAAATACATAAGATACTTTGTAAGGCATAATTAGAGGTTTCTTTTCAGGATACAAGGATGGCAACAGCCGTATGATTTTCATTTGATACACAAACATGCAATTCTCACGATCAGAATCATGAGAGAAGGTGATAAATCTGGCGGCCTAAATGTCTACCATGAAAAGACAGTTTGGAGCCCAGTTACAGAAATTGTAGAAGACTAAGAGGGGAGAGATAGAAGTGAACTTACAGAAAGAGAAGGTTGCAGTCAAGATTTGCACAGTTGCGATGTCGTAGTTCACGAACTTGTGAACTACATATGTAGCATGTGGCAAATGGATTTTCAGAAACCTTTCCAATCATCCTTGCTTCACTTACAGCATCAGGCTTGTAAGCCGAAGGTGGGAGAGAAAGGCGGGAATCAAACACAAACAAATTCCCAACCCATTCTACAGGACCTTCATTCTCAAGATAATGAGAAACACCCCCCTTCAAGGCGTACAAATTATGGAAACCACGTTGTCTGCCAAATAAAAATTAAACCCTTCATAATTGCGCAAAGAATTAAAGATGCAGTGCTCTACTTAGCCAAAGAAGACAACATAATCAGACAACTCGAAGTGCTGGATAAAGCCAAAATTACACAGTAAATGTACTCCTGATGGCTTTTTCTGATTATTTTTACTAGTAGTCCTCAAGCCCAGGGGAGGTACATGTAATCTTCCAATGTACGATACTACCCCATACAACAAAACAAATTCCTATCATCTGCAAATAAATGAGAAGTTCAATATCGAACGCAGATAAATCTACCAACATAATGATGTCATAGCTCATGCTTTATTTTTTGTGTGCTCATTTTTTTATGCAAATAAAATCTACCAACATAATAACCTGTCATAAGCCGGCAGAAAGTTGTTTAGTACATCAAGTTTGACTGCTTCTGATTAAGTATATTGAGTACTAAGTTGCTAGACACTACATAGAATAATAATTTCAGTTTGTGCTTGGACAGGTTTGTTTTAGCATGGATTGCATTCCTGTTGTATAATTTCAAATGTTTTCGAAGGCTAAATCTAGTTTTTCCAGACAGCTTGTTCACTTTTGCAAATCTCCCATACAATCAATGCAAGTTCAGATTCTTGTCAAACAGTTTGTTCGTAACTGACTCTTATAAAGAGATTGATGCTAAAAAGGAATCAACCTAGTTTGAAGTAGATTCAGATTGATCTACTAAGTTAAAATCAATCTAAAAATATAATTGGAAGAAGGCAAATGTAGGAAATACTGAGCTACCTCAGGATTGTAGAATATACATCACAACGGATGCCTCCAGTACAATACATCAAGATGTCCATTTTCTCTTTATCAAGATCTGCTAAAGGATCCGAAGCAAAAGCCTGAACAAAGAGATTGTATTGACTAAGCAAAGAATTCATAACCATCATGGGGAAATCACAGAAAAGTTTCTCATATGTGTGAATTGCTTAATAGGATGTCCTCCATGAAGACTGCAATTCGTAGTAAATGCAGTCTTCAGGTCATGCTTGTGTATACATTAAATATGTTCATACTAATGTATGAAAAGCTGTTCAAACTAAAAGTTCAGAATTTTAATAAAAAGGCTTAGATTGACCATACCTCTCTCTGGGATAGCCCAAAAGAAGTGCTCCTAAAGCAGTCCACATCAGGTCGTCTAGCACCATGAAAATGACCAATATCCCATTCATACCCTAATTACAAGTGACTACATCATTGTCAATCTTTGATAGCAGAAATTATGCATACAGCATACTGTGGCTTCTATGGTAGAGCAGCTATCTGACTATCAAGGAATCTGAAAACCTAATAATCCTTAAATCCCTAAGAGTGGTGATTGGGCAAATCAGTCACCTAGACATGACACGCTGCATTCAGCGGCTATACTCATCTCCACTAATATTGGTTGAAACTGGAGAGCCAATCCAGAATAGGCCCTTGGCTGCAATAGCTGATAGTGTGAATAAGGGTAGGTCAGTGCAGATGCACCAAAAACCCATAGTAATATCATGTTTTGTAGCGTTACTACTTTCATAGTAAATCCGTAATACTGTAACTAGAGTTTTGCACTTTTTTTTTTAATAGGAAACTGAAAATTGTATTAAAGATGAAGAATCATTACAAGGAGTGGACAGCTGTCCACTAAGAAAGCAAAATAATTAAAGCTTTTCTTTAATTAGAATTTTACTCTAAAAGTATTTTTATGTCAGAGCATGTAACTTAAAACAGGCAGGCTCTGTAGAAGAAAGAATTTTTTAAGGTCATGGATGAATACCAGCTGGTTCAGTTGGTAAAATCTCTTGGGTGATACAAGAAATCTGGGGTTCAAATCGCGGCCACGTGGGTGGAGAGCAAACTTAATTACTGGTCATGGTCTGCTTTAATACTAATAATAATAAACTATAAGGTTATAAGTTGATATGAAAGATCTAGAGTTAACTGGGGATTGACTTGTGGTGCTGAAATGAATAAGGCAGGTACTGCATACATTATCCAATTATGCTAGTGTTTACCAATTTTCAAGTCCTATTCAATGAATTTTGAGATAAATTGCCAACTCTAACAATAAGATAAATGCCAAATACAACATGTTAGAAGCAAGGAAGTACCATTTCTCACATCCAATAGAATAAAGTCCCTATTAAGATCTGAATTTGATGCTTTATCAATGTCCTTTCCTGCTTCCAATTTGTTTCTCCATTCGGAAGGTGCTAGCGGTATTGCACGCATTGATGGGTCAAGCAAAGGAAGATGTGAAATGCCTCCCTCCAACTAGAAAAGAAATTTTTTTATCAATAGTAGCAAAAACAAAAACATATTGATATGGATGCAAACATGCACCTACATGTTCACGTGAGCATTTGCATGCATATACGGATTGCTTACGGGTTAGAAACAACCAGCAAGAATATGTTCATATTAGGAGGTAATTTGTCTTGGGAAGTCTTTGGGGTTAGAAAACATCAATTTCATATGTTCTTAGTTTCTGTTTCAGTCTCCACCATCGGATAATGGGGAATATAATATATATATATATATATATATAAACAGAATTAAGATATTCATGTAAGAAAGGAACTTCAAAGTACTAAAGTGAAAATAATGATTCAAAAAATACACTGTGAGATCATTATGGGGAAAATGAAAATGAATATAATTCTAAAGACTGAAGATTCTACAGCAATATGGTAATAAATCAAGAAAAAAGGGGTAGTAGCACTATATTAACGGTCACTAAAGGAGATATGGAGAATAAACAGAATTATATTAAAAAGTAGAAACATTATGATTAATTATAGCTTGCCTGCACTAGTGAAGGTTTATACCGCAGCTTCAGTTTTGGAAAGGCATGCCCATTTAAAGCTGGAGACATCTGAACCAATAAATCAGAAAAATTTTCATCTTCTCTTAGCCATTCAACATAGGCAAGAGCATCTCTTGATGGCCCACTGTACTGCACAAATATGAAGCAAATCAGAACGGAATTTTAAGGCAGATGTTGAACAAACGTAATCAATTAGTACTCATCAGAACTTTTCTCTAAATTAACATCCTAACTTGGTGATTTAACATCATAAACACAAGAAAGAATGTCTGAGTTGCTTGTGTTTTCAAACAGTCCATCAATCTCTTATGTAAGAAGAAAAAGTGAAGAGGAAAGAAGAGAAGAGAACATCGATGAAGCCCACTACGACATTTAGACAATTAATCCTTTGATGGAACACCATCAATCCCACAAGCTTGAGCTTAGAAGCACTAAACAAACAATAGTTTTTAAGGTTTTAAAATACTCCCTTACATTTTAAGTCTGGAATTAGTCAACAGGCTTGTAACATGCATCAAACAAAGAAAATAACACAATTTGCAAAAATTTGGTTAATAGGATGGATGGACCTTTTAGATTCAAAAATAAGACCCTCAGTCAAATAGGCTCCAATACCACATTGAAACACCGTAAATCCCAAAAGGTAAACTAATAAGTAATTTCCTAAAGATAGCATTGAAATATAAAAAACACATTAAGGTTAAAGTTATCTACATTCCAGTTCTAAAGGGTACTGCACTGAAGAAATCTGTAAGATACGTTGCCCACATTAAAACTTTAGTTGTCTGCTTCATGCAAAATGTGCATGTCAAAATCCCTTCATAAGGTACATAAATGTAAATCAAACCCCTCCTCAATCTGGTGTGAGCAGGATTACTAGCTCTAGAGATCTTACCCATTAACCAATTAGTACCCACAACTTGTCAGAAAACCGGGTATCTTTCAAATGTTCTTTAATATGATAATAAGACAGAAACAAAAAGTCAGCATTACTAGTCTAACCATCAAATAAACATGGAGAACTATGGTCAGTCTGCAGTATCAGACAAACAAAGTAGAAAATCACCAGATATATGACAGATCCAATTTAGAGAAAGGAATAAGGTACCTGTGCATTAATCCCTTGTTCATTCACATATATACGACCATGTAGGTTGAGACCCTGGTAGTAGATGGACAAAGTTAAGTTTTCACATAAGTGAACAGCTATGGAAAACATTAATATACTTTAGTTACCAAAATGTGTCAGTCAGACATACTAGAAAGTGTTGAATAGATGCATCATCAATCACGTTAAAGTTCGAAACAAGTAACTTTCAATACAAAAAGATGAAGACATTTTTCTCCTTTTTAAAGAAACTCAAAAATGTATTAATCAAGTAGCTTTAAACAGATAGTACCAGCTGTCCACTAATTAAACAAAAACTAGGACTATTTGCGCCATACAAAAGTATACCCAGTCACCTCCATACAAGGCTAAAATCGCCTATAACTCCCTATATCAACACCCCATCCCAATCTAGATGAATGAAGAAATAGGATGAATCTTGAAACTCTTTAGAAACTAAAGCCAAAAGTGAAGCAAGAACACGAACTCTATCCCATAGTTCTTCAACATTATATGCACTTTTCTCCTAAAGAAATCCAAACATTTCTTTCCTCCCATGTTACCCAAAATAGAACTGCCACTGCTCATTTCCAAAGAGCTTTAACCATTGTTTCTCTACCAAAAGCAAAGGGTTACTCTGTAAGAAGAGAATCACAAGATCCCGGAACGACCCACAAGAATCAAGATATTAGCTTCTTTGCACAACTTATACCAAAACTTTGAAGCCACAAAACAGTGAAGGAAAGATGATTTGAAATTTCCACACTTTTCTTGCAAATCACACACCAAGGAGAGAATTAGGAAACTTTCTTCGAATCACTTCTCCAGTATTTAATTTTCCTTATGCCAAGGCCCGCAAGAAGACTTGAATTTTAGGGGGATGCTAGCCTTCCAAATCATTTTTAGGGGTCAAAACTGCCCAGCAGAATCATCATTGCACAACTTCTCAAAATATGACTTGCAAGGATACCGTCCTGAGGCCTCCACTTCCATATCCTTTTGTTTTTCTCCAATTCATCAATATTGATATTTTTCAATACTCAACATAAGCGTTGCACATTCTGCAATTTCTCTATCATTCAAATTTATTTTAAAATTGAAATTCCAATTCCAATTCATAGAGGGTGGAGAGAAAGTCATGCTAGAGAAAACCGAGATATTACTAGAAACACATAACCTGTGCAAGTGGAGGAATTTCTCACACAATAAAACATCACCCCCTCCATTTATCCTCCCAAAAAAATATAGCATTTCCCACTTCTAAGGTAGTAAAACTAAGCAAAGTGGGGTACTCTTTGGATATACCTTTCCAGGGGCTTCTATTGGACCCATTCCTAACCATGTTTGCATCCCATCCATTTGGAAATAAATAAGATGAGACCCTCATAAATCAAATGAAAATTATGACATATCCAATCCCCTAAACCTGCAATGTACCCCACTCAAACCCCATACCCTCCAAAGGGTCAGACCCAAAGAGGCCTCCCACGAGTTCCTATAAGCCAGCACTAGATGTGGCACCGTAGTTTCCTTTCTCGGTTCCTCACAACCTGCTGCGAGAAACTAAGGTTCTTCACTTCATATAGGAAGGAAGAAGAGTCTCAATTCTCAAAGCAATATTTTATTTCCTTGCTTATTTTCTCTAATAAGTTAAAGAAAAAAAAATTAAAAAAAAGGTTAAAGCAGCAACTTGCTTGCAACAATTATTAAATAAGCTTTAAAAATGGATTAAAAAAAAAGCTAACCTCAACGAAGGCGAGGTGTTTGGCAACTTCTTCTTGAGGGTGTTTAATGGAAACAAATTTATAAAAATTAACCACCACGAAGTCGCCAGTATCACCGTCATCAAAATGCTTAGCCTCGCGGCGTCTCCTGTTCTTGTTTTCTGGTTGAGTCTGTGTGTGTGTAAGTGAAGTTGAGCTTGAGCTTGAGCAGCAACAGATTTTGAATTGAATTTGCCTGTCATTTTTCGTACTCTTCTGCTTCAAGAAGGGCTTTGTATTTGTATTTGCAATGCAGAGTCTTGTTCCAAATGAGACAATTGCTGGTGATAATGTGTATATCAAAACTCCACAATAGCCTCCCATCTTCTTTCTCACTCACAACTTCTAATTTCGTTTCGTCTGCTCAGCATATATATTGCTCGCCCCTTTTGATAAAATTCTGTTCCACGAGAAATGATACGATCCATTTTAAGTTTCGTGATTAAATATTCTAAAAAAAATAACATCCCCAATGAATAACTATAACATTATTTTTTAAATGAAATAATTTTAGAATTGCTTATTAGCTCTTGTTTTTAAGATACGACATAGACATCACCAACGGATCAGGTGACAAGTGGTACAGCATGGGCACAGCAAGTGTCCCTACTGGTGACACAAGTACGTTTTGATTAGGTTGAATTAAAAATTTTAAATATAATAAGTAAAAAGATTTATAATAAATATGTTTCACTAGTGGATTAACACGTAATCTATTGGCATCAATAAAATATAAGTCAAAGTATATAAATTTTAATAAAAATAAATTTAAAATTTTATAATTTTATAAATAATTTAAAATTAAATCTTTTAATGTATTTTATTAATATAAATTTTTAAGTTCATTTAATTCTTAGTGTAAAAGGAATATTCTAATTTTTTTATATTTATAATTTATTAAATGAAGAATTGATATCATAATTTTAATAAATAAAATTATAAATATCATAATTTTACAAATGTATACATTAATGATATTATGAATTATCTATGATTTTATGTAAGTTCAAATTGATAATTAAGTTAATCTTTAAGAAATATTTATTATTGTTGTTGTTGTTGTTTTGCTGCTGCTGTTGTCATTAAGTATTAAAAACGAATTCTAATACCACAGAATCTAACTTAATAGTTCATATTTACATTATCTTACTATTATTAATTTATTTTTATTAAATATAAATTAAATTTTTGATTATATTGAATTTGACAAAAGGCATGTCAGCCTAAAAAAAGCTAAGTGAGTTTTAAAAAAAAACTGTCAGCACGTATACCATGCTGGGCCTAAGAAAAAAAAAAACTAAACATGGGTTGAATCACATAGTAGCTGTGCCGTTCCAGCTCATGAGCCTCATGAGCCTTTCTTTGCTGGTACGGCAGTTGGTCATCTCCAATGCCACCCAAATCAGAGGATATAATTATAATTCTTAAAAAATAATAAGAAGAAAGAACTATTTTAAAATATTATTTATATTAAAATCCGTATCATTAAATCATTTGATATCCATACCAGTTAATTAGCCATTAAATTTTTAGTAATATCAAGCCTCTTAAATACCCACCAAAGTACGGTTATTTAAAGAATCTTGTGGGTGATTTTAATTCTTGCCATTTGTTTCTCCATAATTTATTGAAGACATTTGCACATCCGCAACAATTCAAGACAGCATAACGAGCAAAATAGATACACATGAAATATATCAAACATAAATTTAGAAATTAACATCAAACATAGATTTTGCTAAGCTCCACCTTCACATATCTCGTCAAGAGAGAGAATGAAGAAAATTACCCTTGGGAAAAAAACAAACTCTCATTAAAAAAAAAAGAGCAAATTATTAGGGTTGATTTTTTTCTCAAACAATCAAATATTTTGCTTCTTATGGTTTCTTTTTAAAATTAATTTTTAAAAATTTTATTAGCTTTAATAGTTATTATAAAACAATGTAAAAATTTATATTGCATATGAGCTAAATTGGTTTAGTTAATTTTTAAATCAAAAACAATTTATTAAGTTCAAATTATAATGAACTGAACACGGAACAAATATATACATAATCAATTTATATTTATACCCAAAATAAAATAATGGGGTTAGATATTAAGATAATGAAGCAATTCTACCAATATGTTCTAGTGGGCCTTTGTCGATATTCATGCATACTCAACGTACAATTAATGGAAAATTCAAAAGTGTATCTTTTGATTACTGAACGCGGAAATAGATCACATTGAGATTATATAACTATCAAATCGAGATTATGTTACTATCAATTTAAATAGGGAAAGAGAATAATCACAAGGAGAATCTTTATGCTATTGTATGCTTATGGTTGGAGAAAAATCATAAAAAAAAATTCTCTCAAGCCACTTTAGGTGTTCTACGTATTTCTTATCTCTCTCCTACTTATTTTAGATATCATATATGTGTTCGTATAAAAGTTCATATGAGAGTGATAGAAGTCAATCAAAAGACTCTATAACTATTAGAGTTTAATTAAATTTACAATAATCATATGGATTTATATAAAAAAAAAAGTTTTTAAATTATTATTTTTATGTTGGATGTCCAACCAATCATGGACGCCAATTTCAACCGGCCTTATTTCGATCCCTTGTGTTTTCAAGCACTCTGTCAAACTTCCAAGTTAGAAAGAAGTCGTGAAGAGGTGGAAGGTAGAGTCCAAAGAAGAGAACATTGATGAAGCGACACTAGGACATTTAGACATGGTTAATTAATGCTTTCTTAAAACATTATAAGCAGTAAAACCGATCGACAATAGCCCTTTAATATTTAAAAAGCAACTTCACATTTTGATGTCGGAGTTAATCAACAGGCTTGTCATATCAATCAATAAATAAAGCTACAATCAAAACTTGCTTGCTAGCTAAGTGGCTGAACTTAAATTGTTACAATGGAGCTAGGACTTGTGAATTCAAGATACAGAGTAATGATACAGTGGGCAATGATGCTCACTTGATGGTAAGCGACACGTCATGTGGTATTGTCTAACTAATTTATAGTTTTAATATTATTCACAGGTAGTCATAGAATTCTACCACATATTCAGATGTTTGCTCACCATGTGATCAGCATTAATATTCACTAGATCATCTTACTCAAACGCAAGATCCCTCAAGTCAAATAGACTCTAATAACATTTTCAAATTTTCATTTTAAAGAAAAAAGAAAAAAAAGTACAGGAATGAATAAATTTTAATCAATTTTTTAACCCCTACCTTTTTGGATTTCGAACTCAGATAATCAATCAAATAAAACTACTCCAATAATTTTTTAAGATTTGTTGCAATTGTTGTTTTTTCGTTTGCATAGCTTGTTAATTTTTTGTTGGGGTGCTAGGATTAGGATGTTAATGTATCCAATTTAAAAAATTAGCCTAATAAGTAGAGGGACCTATTTTATAAACCTAAATAACTCATTTTGATTAGTTAATATGTGACACAACTCAACAATTCTCTGTAGATGAAATGACTAACTAATATATCAAGATATTATATCCAAAGACTAACATGATGAGTGGAGGGACCTATTCTATTTGCAAACTCAAGTGACTCCCTTTACCTAGCAACTGTATGACATAACCTAACATTTCGATACCTATATCTTTGTTGGATCATCTCCATAAACGAAATTATGAAAGGATACTTAGTTTCAAGTTCTTGTTCATCAAATAAAATTATTATAAATTATATAACGTTCAAACTAAATTCTATATTTAGCCATTGATTGCCCATTATCTTAAATTATGTTAAGGAGAAATTAGGAGCAAGAGAGAAACTGATCCATTAATTAAATTTAAGCTTAAAGCTTCAATTCTTTTAGCACCAACTGCTTAATATGGTTTAGCATGTAATTCACCATCAATTTATTATTTAACTTTATGTAAATTTTAAGTTATTCCTTAATAAATTGATTATTTTTAAAGTATTTTCATCATTTTTGAAAATCGTAAATTACCATCATTTATTGTAAAAGATAACCAAAAAAAAAAGGAGTAGATTGATGGAAATTTTTTTTCTTTCTAACAAAAATAAGAGATACATTAAAAATCTTAAAAATAAAAAAAAATAATTTAAAAATAATTAATTCATGTTATCCAAAATTAATTCTTTCACTTTTTCCCTATTTCACGAGAACTCCAAACTCAAAGTCAATTGAGTTTGTCTTATTCGGAATAGAGTCTCGTAAAGTCACACTCTCAAAATTTCTAAAGTCAACAGAATTTTTTTACAATAAATGTCATTGTTGGTTTTTTTTTTTTTTTAAAAAAAAAAAAGAATTCTTTGCTGCAGGGTATTGACTGCTGATGTTGACATACAAATTAATGGATATTCAATTAGGAGGAGCTTGCTGTGTTAGAGCTTCTGCAATTAACATAGCCAATGGGAATCTTCCACGGGTGTTAGTGCTGATGCAACCTAGGCAAGGGAGCTGTTGATTCAAGGTCAAAATGCCAGGGCTGTTAGTTGCAACTTCTGCAACTTAGCCGTGTCCTTCAGTTAGAATACTCCATATAAAATTTGCTAAAATGAGAAAAGGGAAATGAACAAAAATTCTCCTAATGGCATCATCAAGAAAGAATAAAAAAAAGTCTAAACCCTCATGACAAAGCATGTTAAGACATAAATTAACGAATATTCAATTGGAATACTGTATACAAAATGTACTAAAATAAGAAAAGGGAAATAGACAAAAATTCTCCTAATAATTATCCGATATTATCAAGAAAGAATAAAAAAAGTCAAAACCCTAATGAACAAGCATGTTAATTTGTACGAATAGGAAATATAGACCCTCAAGGTCTGATTTAGGAAAATTATTATGTAAACCTCTAAACTTTTAATAAGGGATACCAAGAGGCAAGAGCTCCTTTTAACTATAATATTCTTTGGCTCTATTAACTAAAAAGATAACTCCAATATTTTGGCTATGTTAACTCAAAAAACTTGACTCTAATATTATATAATAAATAAAAATATAATATTAAAATAAATGTAACAATATATATGTTTTAAAATAATTTCAATATTTAAAAAATATTTTAATACTTTACAATCTTATATTGTATTAAATTAAATTTTATAGAAAATAAATGCCTCATATTAAAATAAATTTATAAAAAATTAAATTATATTCAATATTTATATAAAATTTTTAAATATTACTAATACATGAGATATATTTTATTAATTGTAAAATCTATTTAACCCAAAGCTTTATTAAAATTTTTTACAATACATAAAAATATATTGTTAAAATAAATATAATAATTTACATTTTAAAAATTATTTATATATTAAAAATATTCTAATATTTAAATAATTTAAATAATATTTGTATTTATTAAAAAATTTAAAGTTAATTTTTTTAGTTACTATCTACAAAGTGTATTTAGTCAAAAGGGAGTCTTGATATTCCTTATTGAAAACCTGAGGTCTGTATAACTATTTTGCCAAATATTATGGGTGTAGGTGTCATTTTCCCTATGTAAATATTGTATTATACTAAAGAATAATGATAGGAGCTCAAATTTTATATAGCACAACTCCAATGAACCTTCCAATAAACATATGTTATGCATTTTAAATATTTTTTTTCACTATTATGATTGCTAAACTCTAAAAAGATAAAAAAAATTAATGATCAGAATTGGAATAAGTTAAATTATTACAAACTAGTAAAAAGTGCTTAATTAACTATTGTCATAATTATTGTTTTGTATTTTAATTATTGTTATTATTATTAATAATAATAACATTTTTAACATTAATATGTTAATTAATTACAATACTTTTATCATTAACATACTAATAAAAATAATAAAAAAATTAATGTTTTTACTTTATCTTAAAATCAGAATGGATTATTGCAATTTACTAAAATTATCTTATTTGATTATTATCCTTATTTATTATAATAGTTGTGATTGTGATTATTACTATTCAAAATAATTATTGTTAATTATAATAAAATTAATAATTTTCATAATATAAAGAATGACATTAATGATGACAACAACAATAGTAGCAGCAATAATAATTATAAATTTATTTTAATAATAATAATCTTATTAATAATAATAATGACAGTAATGACAATAATTGTAATAATTAAAATAATAAAATTAATAAATTTCACTAATAATATTATTAATATAATAATAATAACATTAACGAATAACAATGATGATGATGATAATACTTATATTTATAATTATATTATTATTATGTTACTCACAATAAATATTGAAGAACTTATTTGTAAAGATTACAAAACTTCTATAGGGACCTAAATGTAAAATGACAAAACTAAATTTATAATAATTTTAAAATTATGAAAATTTAATGGGGATAAAATTGAAAGTTTAAGGAATAAGAACTTGATTTCCCACCCCCATAGAAATTAAGTTCCTATTCCTTAATGTCAAACATGTGGGCCTCCTACGTTTCGTTCTTATTTCCTTTTCTATTTTAACAAGTAAACACCATTAATTATTCTCATTTTGGATTTTGATTCCCAAATCCTATAAGTAAACACACCCTAAAAATTATTTTTGAAATCTATGTAATGTTGTTTCCTTTTGAATTGATAACTTCATAAGAAAGGTACCTCAAAATCAACATGTTATCAGCATTCGCATTCAGATCTGGAAATTAATCTTTATATTTTTACCCAATCAATGTAGGTAAATGAAATATAATCTAGACATGGATTTAGAATAGTTCACTAAAATCCAAATTCTGATATATGTCATCTGCCAGCTAGTCTAGGGTTTATTTTCATTTGTTTTAGGTCATTTTTTGCCTAGCCCACTAGACATTAAAGTTTGGGGTCTTGCTAAGTTACATCATATGTAACTTACATAAAACATAAACACATAAGTAGTTTTTCTGTATGCCTCAACTACTATTAGCAAACAACTAAGGGGTCATGAGAAACTACTTAGTGTAAATTACATATATTGGAACTTAGCTATTGCCTAAAGTTTGTTAAATTTTGAAGGTGTTGGGGAAAAATTAGGTTTTTAATTTTTTATAAAACCTTTTTAATGACCGTTCTCATATAATATATAAGAACACGTAATCTAGAAATCGTACCTTGAAAATCCGAGTTGGCTTTTTCCGCTGAAGTGATTTAGGCTCCTGGATCACGATCTGCCACCACCACTCCTGTTAGATCACGATCCGCCACCACCACGCCTGTTAGATCACGATCCGTCACCACCACGCTTGTTGGATCACGAACTGTCACCAAAGATCTTCCAGGTTATGACTCAGGTTCGATCTGCACTTGACGTGTGGGCGCCTTTATCACTACCAAAACAACTAGCACGAGAAAATTTTTCTCTCAACAATGGAGAGAAAAATCTTATTCTCAGATCTGTATAAAGTGGCTTCTCTTTTTCTGTTGAGAAAATAAGCCTTTTATATCTCCCTCTTAGTGAAACCCTAGGCTCCAAATTAAACTCACGTTATTTACTTTTCCAATAGGGGACCCACCTTGTAAAATAACATAAGGCCCCTTATACAAAAGCTAATTAAATGGAGCCTCCCACTAAATGATATATTTAGGCTTTTGACCCAAATTGCTAGTTTATCTTGCTTATTAGTCCAGTAGTGGTGCAGTCAATTAAATGAGCTAACCCGGGGATCATTTGGGAACATACAATAGTGGCTACAATAATTAGGCCTGTAATTAAACTAGCCCAATTATTTAATTCCAAATCTACTCCACTAAAAGATTGGAACTGACTTCCATAATTGTATGCTCGAATAATAATTCCTCCCAAGCCACATTGATTTCTTTACTGCACAATCCTTTGTACCACATCGTTAATTAAATTGATATCTCAACTGTCCAATCAATTTAATAACATCTTATTCCTTGATCCTTATTGGTTTTCTCTAATGATCATTTTCAACATACTAAATATGTTGACACACTCTGGCCAGAGAATTCTATGATCAAGTGCCGAAAACCTATCAAGAGATGTGTTGTACAAATTCTATATTGTTAATCTATAACTCCAATACTCATAATTGCTCCCACCAAGATACCGGGTAATCTTGACCACAATGATGTGTCGTGCCCATTGGTAACTCAAATGGAATAACAATCACAATCATGAAATCATAATTAACTCAAGATTAAGATTACAGTAAAATCAATGCCTATGAGATTTAATAAGTCTGACAGTTATTACAAAGTTAATTAAATCTCATATGTGATCCAGTTCAATGTAGTCGTACTACATCAATAAATTCATACATGATTAAGACAAATCATTCAATGAATTTATTACAGTTTATACCTAAATAAAGTGCCCAACTTTATTTATCAACTGCGAACTAAATTTATTTAATCATAAGATAACTTGTATTTATGTCTTCTGTGAATCCACGTGGTGATCACATAAATACATATAATATGATTAAATGGACTTTAATACAAATATAAATGCAATTAAGATATTTGAATAAAATACCTCATTAATTTTATTAATCAGAAAAAATGTTTATTACAATTAAATAAACACATATGCTTTTAAAGAGCATAATTTCCCAACAATCTCCCACTAGCTCTCAAAGCATATCTAGCATATTGCTCATGTTCTAGGGCTCTAAGTGCAGGTTATAAAGGTTTCCCACTAATGGCCATTGTAATAAGATCTGCCATTTAGCATCTAATGCCATTTGGGGCACTGTCATATAACCTTTCTACACTATTTCCTTATGAGATGATACTTACTGTCAATATGTTTTGTTTCTTGTGGTTCCTTGGTTCCTTAGATTGAGCTACCGCACCACCATTATCACAAAATAATTTCAGGGGTGCAGTTACAACAGGTACCACCTCAAGATTTCATAGGAACTTGCGGAGCCATATAGCTTCTTTTGCAGCTTCAGATGTAGCCACATATTCAGCTTTAGTTATTGAGTCTGTGATACAAGATTGTTTCACACTCATCCAACTAATAGCTCTACTTCCTAGTGTAAACATATAGCCGGAAGTTGATTTTCTAAAATCCTTATCTGACAAAAAATCAGAATTAGTATAACCCACTAGTATAAGTTCATCACCAGAATACACAAGCATATAATTTTTAGTTCTTTTCAGATACTTTATAATATGCTTGACTGCAGTCCAGTATTGAGGTCCAGGATTAAATTGAAATCTTCTAACCATCCCTACCGCAAAACATTTGTCTGGTCCTAGTGCAAAGCATGACATACATGAGACTTCCCACAGCTTCTGCATAGGGAACTCGTCTCATTCTCTCTATCTCTTCAGATGTTTTAGGTGATTGATCCTTAGAGAATGTAATTCCATGTCTGAATGGTAATAAACCAGTCTTGGAATTTTCCATGCTAAATCTAGCCAATATCTTATCGATATAGACCGCTTGAGACAAGGCTAAAGTTTTATTCTTCCGGTCTCGTAGTAACTTGATACCAAGAATATAACTTGTCTCTCCCAGGTCTTACATATCAAAATGTTTTGCTAACCAAATCTTTATTGTAGTCAATACTCCTATATTGTTTCCAATCAGGAGAATATTGTCTACACAAAGAACTAGGAAGGCTACAAATTTTCCCTGAATTTTCTTGTACACACATGATTCATCAATGTTCTGAATGAATCCAAGCGATTTAATCGCTTGATCAAATCTGATGTTCCATGACCGAGATGCTTGCTTCAATCCATAAATAGATCTCTGCAACTTACATACCATGTGTTCTTGGCCTTTTTGTATAAATCCATCTGGTTGCTGCATGTAGATGTTTTCTTCAAGATGCCCGTTAAGAAAGGCAGTCTTGACATCCATGTGCCAAATTTCATAATCTAGCACTGCAGTAATAGAGAGCAGAATCCTGATGGATTTAAGCATAGCAACCGGAGAAAAGGTTTCCTCATAATCGATTCCTTCTTTCTGAGTAAACTCTTCGGCTACTAATCTTGCTTTAAATGTTTCCACCCTTCCGTCTATTCCTCTCTTTCTCTTGTAGATCCCCTTGCACCCTATAGGTTTTACCCCATTTGGTGCCTCTACAAGTTCCCAGACTTTATTGGAATACATAGATCCCATTTCTTGATTCATGGCCATTTTCAAAATTCAACATCTCTATCTATCAGAGCTTCGTTGTAACTAGTGGGATCTTGTACATGTTCATCCGAGATAGCCTTATAGGTTTCTCCCAAAAACATGTATCTCGTAGGTAACTTAGTTACCCTCCCACTACGACGAGGTTCTAAAAGTGATGGTTGTTCAAGGACAATCCTGTGCTGATCAGCTGATTGTTGCTGTTCTTCCTGTTCTATAACAGGTGTTGAAAGCTGAGCAACAACCTGATCTCTTTTATTGCTCTAGTTTTACCTTACCCTTAGGTTATAAGTCATTATATAGTCTTCCTCAAAGAAAGTAAAGAATATTTCTATAAATACATTCCTATCTTGAGGACTATAATTCAGACTTTCCCTTATTCCTTTAAGATACCTAAAACATGCAAGCTTCTGAACACGAATCCATCTTCTCTATCTCTGATTCTAGTAGAAATACTAGTAAACTCCAAATACGAATGTGTCTCAAACTATATTTGTGACTTTTTCATAATTTCTTGGAGTAGTAGATACCGAGATAGATGAAACTAAGTTCAACAAAACTTTGTAGTTTCAAATACTAGTATCTAGAATAAAAAAGGTAAATGATAAACCACTTAGTATATATCTTGTCTTATCCAAAAGAATCTTGTTTCTCCATTTAATTACACTATTGTATCATAGTGTTCATTGACAACCAAATAGTGCTAGAATTCTCCATAGAGATATTCTTTGTTTCGATCATATCGAAGTTCTTTTATGTTCCTTGTCTAATTGCTTCTGTCTTATCCACGTACTCTTTTGAATTTCAAAAGCAATGGAATCATAACGCATTTAGACAAACATAAATTAAAATGAATATTCATCAACAAGATTGATAGAATACTCATAACCTCTTATAACATGTAAACTGATTAGTCCGTATACATTCGTATGCGCTAAATCATCAAATACAATGTTATGCTTTTAGGTCAAAAAGAGCATCCTTGTCATATTACTTTTCTAAATAAGATTTATAGAGTTACAATGATCAATCTTAATAGGCCAACAAGTCTATCATTAATCATTCTCTTAAAATCTTATTATAGTTTATATGACTTAAGCATAAATATCAGAGGTGATTTTGGTTTGAAGAAACATTTCTTTTCTTAGATAGATGCATATACTCTTTATCATTATATCTTGCTTTGAATAGATCAATAGACTTATATGATATAAATTGTCTTTATAAACAGAGGATCAAAAAATAACAGTGTACTTCTGTTTATTAAAACAAGTCACCGAAATTAAATTCCTCATTAGTTTGGAAAAATAAAGACAAATATCAAAACTTTAAGTCTTGTAAAATTGATCTAGCCTTTCAATTGATATAAACTAGCATGTCCTCAACTGCTGTTTGAAGCTTTCTTCACTTAATCTCTTGGTTTCCTGAAAACCAAATAAATGAATTACAAATAAGATTAGTTATCTCAGAATTCATCATTGAATGAATCAATAGAAATCTGAACTAATTAGGAAGCTTAAAGATTTCCTATACCTGATTTTAATAATCTTAGGACAATCTTTCTTCCAGTGACCCTTCTGTCCACATTTGTAACACTTGCCTTTTGGCTTGCCACTTCTTTTAATGGACAGTTTGTCGATCCCCACTCTTGCTGCTCATTCTTGTCTTTCGACTTAAGCCTTGAAGAGAATCCTTTTTCAGGAAGTTTTATGCTATGATAAAATTCTTCTATAGCATGTAGTTCGTGCATTAATTCAATTAAGGTCATATCTTTATTGTTTAAGATATAACTGACCTTAAACTCTTTGAATATATCAGGTAAAGATTCAATCACTATGTTAATCTTTGATTTATCATTGATTTGGACACCATGAATCTCTATCTCATTCAAATAGTCCATCATATTGAGGACATGATCACAAACTTTTGTGCCATCTTCCATCTTAGCATCCGTAATACGTTTTAATGCTGCTTCTCTGGCAAAATGGGTATTTTGCCCAAACATCTGATGAAGACTAGCCATTATTTCAATGGCTGTTTCCATGCTCCGATGTTTCTTATGCAGTTTCACAGAAATCGAAGCCAATATATAGCGCTTAGCCATTTTGTTAGCTTCGCACCATTTCTCATAAGGCTCCCTCTGATTTCTATAATCGTATAACGATGGTTCAGGAGGGCAAGGCTGGGTCAACACATATTTGCTTCCTTTAGCAGTGAGAATATTAAATAGATTGCGTTTCCAATCTAAATAATTTTCACCAGTGAGTTCATTTTTAACAAGGATAATTAATAATGGGTTGATGGAAGACATTTTCTGAAAAACAAAACAAAATAAACATGCATAAATATTTGAAACAAAATTCACAATAAATGACAAAAATGCAAAAAATCATAAATGCATTTTAATTTATTGTAACGATAATCTAGTACCGCTTTGACAAGCTATCCGTTGGGGAAGTCATGTCTACACTTACTAGACCCAATTATGCATTAGATTATTTACTTTCATGTAGAGACATGATAAATAATTATCGTTATCTTTTTGGGCCTTAATTTGTTAACAGAGCTTCGTTGGGAAGGTTAATAACAAATTTTAGTTGAGTGTGTAACCATTGTTTCAATCTACGTATTTTTCATATCAATAGTCACCGTTGGGGCGAACAATTGATTGAAAAATATTTCAATTTTATCTCTGAAGAAGTTCATCAAATAAAATATCTAATATATATACCCTCCGTAGGGAGCATCACCGTATCATGAAGTCGAGGTATATATATAATTTTATTATTGAACTAACAATGGAGCCCGTGGGAAAAATTATCTTGAATTTTCCCTCTCCCACTCAATATTTTAAAATTGATTTTTCTTTTTAAAATATACATATTGTTAATTGCATGCTTCCTATAATATTATCTAGATGATATCCAATATTATTAAGCAAAGGCAAATTACAAACAATATAATGAAATTCATTATTTAATGAATGACATGTATCATTATGCATAGAGTGGCACTACCTATTCTATATGACATGTTATCATGACATGTTATCATCCAAAACATAACATATAGAAAAACAATTAAATAATCTTAATTCATGGCTTTCCTATTAATGAAAAATACATTAACCCTAAGCCTAATCTTCATTGGGCTTCTTGTCAATGTCCATTTCCACAAGCTTGTCTTTGTTAATGGTCTAGGGGAAATTGGGCTTTTAAAATTTATAATTGATCCAATTTTATTTTTGAAAAGAAATAAAATAAATAAATATATATATATTTTTTTTATTAAAATAAAACTTTTGGACCAAAAATAAATTTAATGTATTTAATTTTATCTATGCATTTTTAATCCATTAAGCCCAATTAAAATTGGGCCTAAAACTAGGATTCATTAAGCCCAAAATCATTTTTGGACTTAAATGCAAAAATTAAAATATTTATGCCCAAAAGAAAACTTATGAAACTATAGGGCCCTTCATGATAAAAACCATGAAACCCTAAAATCATATTTTTCTTTCCCCAGCCGCCATCTCCAAAACGGCAGTGACTGTTCATGATTTTCCCAGGCCAATTTCGCTGCCGCCGTCACGCCGGAAACGTACCAAAACGACGGAACCCGCGTCACCAGAAGCCGACCAACTCGCGCGCACTGATGGTTGCGCTGCTTGCAGCGTTGTAGCCTGCGCTGCAGCTGCTGCTCGCGCGCTGCAGTTGCTGCATGTGCAGCGCGCGCTGCAGCTGCTGCGTGTGCAGCGCGGGCTGCTAGCAGCGTGACTGCTGCCCGCTGCACGCGCAGCGCGCGCTGCTGGCAGCAAGTGCTGCTGGCCGCGTGCTGCTCGCGCACTGGTTCGTTGCTGCAGAATTTCCGGCCTTCGTTTCTGAAATTTCCGGTTTCCATGTTCCGATCTTTTCATCCGAGATTACTTTACAAATATCCTAGGCCAATTTCGGCTTACAAAAAATCTATAACTGTAAAATAAAGGGAAAAGGACACAGGGGTCCCTATTGTTTGAGTATGGGACATAAAAGTCCCAAACGTTTTAAAAAAGACACACAAGTCCCTATCAGTTAACGGAAACTGTTTCTTTTAACAGAAATTTTAATTTTAAAGTGCAATTACCATTATACCCTTACAACATATTAAAAATTAATTGTTCATTGTCCAATTTATCCCTATATTATTAATAAAATTATAAATATAACTTCATTATCCAATTTTTCCATTTAATTATTGTTAAATTTTCTCTTCAAACTAAATAAATTTAATCCAATTTTTCCATTTAATTATTGTTAAATTTTCTCTTCAAACTAAATAAATTTAATCCATTGCTTAAGAATAAAAATAAATAAAATTAATTATTAATATAATAAAAATAACAATTCTCCATTTATCAATCATTTAAACTTATATAATTAATTATATTATATATATATATATATAGACTAGGAAATGAAACCGCACTTCGTGCGACTTTAAAACAAATTAGTATTATCTTTTTTTATTACTTTGTACTTGATGAAACTGATAAAAAAATATAAATTATTTTTTTAAAGATGACGTAGCCTTATAAAACTAATGTTATTTATGAAAGTTAATTATTTTTTTGTTAACATTAAAAATATATGTTAATGTGTATAGTTAAGTGTACACAACCTTTTCATCAATAAAAATTATGTTCACACTAATCAACTCTCTATTTTTCTTGATATTAACAGACTCCCACATCTTACAAAGTCTAACGCTTATCATCCAATTATCTTTATCATTGTTTAACTCATGAAGAAAAGAGTACTCCATGAAGCACACAATACTAAAAATTTAAATAAGTCAAAAAATAAAAACACAAGAACATTTCTAAAGAGGATGTTGGTTAAATAATAAAAAAAACTCAAACATAACAAATCTTAAATACTTACTATTTATAGAGTTTGAAGAAACCAAAAGACACTAAATAAAAGGTTGCATAATTAAATATGAGATTATGACATTAAAATTAGGTCCTAGTGGCATTGGTGAAGAAAGATGAAGGAACCTTCCTTCCTATATTAATTAGTTGATGTATTTTAAACCACTAAAGTTTAGTTGTTGGCTTAATAAAATAAATGAATGTTTCAAAACTTATAATTAATTTATTATTAATAGTTACATGTTGTTGAATTTAAATAGAAAGAGAAAGAGACATGTAATTTTTTGTAATCAATTAATTATTTTCTATTTTTAATATTTTATAATGTAATTATTTTTTAATCTCAACCAATAGATTAGATAATAGAAAATATAAAAAGATGAGAAATAATAATGCCACAAATCTTAACTACTTAATATTTATAGAGTTTGAAGAAGCCAAAAAGCACTAAACAAAAGGTTGCATAATTAAATATGAGATTATAGTATTAAAATTAGACTCTAATGACATTGTTGAGGGAAGATGAAGGCAATTAATAGTTTAATTATTGGCATAATAAAATAAATAAATAACAAGATTTATAATTAATTATTATTAATGGTTACATATTATTGAATTTAAATAGAAAGAGGAAGAGACATGTAATCTTTTATAATCTAATAATTATTTTTTATTTTTAATATTTTATAATGTAATTATTTTTTTAATATCAACCAATTTATTAGATAATAAAGAATACAAGAAGATGAGAAATAGTGATGCCACATCACCTTCTCTAGTCCCAACTTTATATATATAGATATATATATATATATATATATATATATATATATATATAATATTTTGTAATGTAATTATTTTTTAATCTCAACCAAAATATTAGATAATAGAGAATAAAAAAAGATGAGAAATAATAATGACACAAATCTTAAATATTTAATGTTTATGGAGTTTGAAGAAGCCAAAAGGCACTAAACAAAAGATTGAATAATTAAATATGGGATTATGACATTAAAATTAGGCTCTAATGGTATTGTTGAGAGAAGATGAAGGAACATTCCTTCCTATATTAATTAATTGATGTATTTTAAGTCACTAAAATTTAGTTGTTGGCATGATAAAATAAATGAATGTTTTAAGACTTATAATTAATTATTATTAATGGTTACATATTGTTGAATTTAATTAGAAAGAGGAAAAGATATGTAATCATTTATAATATAATAATTATTTTCTATTTTAATATTTTATAATGTAATTATTTTTTAATTTAAACCAATTTATTAGATAATAGAGAATATGAAATGATGAGAAATGGTGATGCCCCATCACCTCTTGTAGTCCCAACTTTATATATATATATATATTAATTCATGTATTTTATGCCACTAAAGTTTAATTGCTAGCATAATAAAATAAATAAATGTTTCAAAAGACTTATAATTAATATTATTAATGATTACATATTGTTGAATTTAAATAGAAAGAGAAAAAAATTACAAAGAATATCCACCAATATTTTAGATAATAGAAAATATAAAAAGATGAGGAATGATATATATTAATAAAGTTACTATTTATTAAATGAGTTAAATACAATCAAATTAATTATGAGAAGATGAAAAGGTAAATCTAAAAAAAAATTCTGTATTTATTAGATAATAGAGAATATACAAAGAAGCAAAATGGTGATGCCACATCACCTTCTCAAATCCTAACTTTATATATATATATAGATATAATTTTAAAAAATTTGCATATTAAAATAATTTTATAATGTTTAATAAAAGTTCTCATTAATAACCATACAACTAATTTTTTTTTAATAAAATTTCTAATTGTAAAAATTCTCCTGAAAAAATTTCTGCGAGCTCTATCTCAAAAGCTTCATCAGATGGAGGCTAAGACATGTTTAGTGTTTAGCGAATCAAAAAATCATCAGGAAAGAATTAGTTTCGGTAAAACATATCTTCGATCATGTCTTCCTATGGTTTAAAATTTAATCCTAGTATATCAACTTTGATTTTCAACTTTCATCCCGTCATACTCTTGAATAGCCCATTTTACTTTTCGCTCATTAGAAGGGAATAAATAAGTTGAATTCATGGTTATTGAGTTTCTTGTAATTCTCAGTCATTCTCATGTCTCAGGCAGCAGCAACTGAAGGCCAAGAAGCTAATGTGCTCACAGATTATTATCTAAAGGTTCTAGGACTTGACGTCTGTGCTGATACCTTGGTAGGCGATGAAATGGTGAGAGGTATATCAGGAGGACAAAAGAAGCGTCTGACAACAGGTAAATGCCAACTTGATAACAAACTCATTTCCATTGCGCTCACAGATAATTAGAAATCAATATTTGTTATCTAAACATATAAATTAAAAGTTCAATTCTCAATTGTAGGTGAAATGATGGTCGGCCCAGCTTTGGCACTGTTTATGGATGAGATATCTAATGGTTTGGACAGCTCGACAACTTTCCACATTGTGAATTCTCTCAGGCAAAATATTCACATCCTTAACGGAACCGCAGTGATATCTCTCCTACAGCCAGCACCAGAGACTTATGATCTATTTGATGATATTATCCTTCTATCTGATGGTCAGATCGTGTACCAGGGACCCTGCGAACTGGTGCTGGATTTCTTTGAATCTATGGGCTTTAAATGCCCTGAAAGGAAGGGCGTGGCTGACTTCTTGCAAGAAGTAAGCCCGTTAATAGATAAAATAGATTCTTATGAGCTGATTGAGCATCAGATGTAACTTCTCCTATTCAATCTTCACAAATAATATGTTGCAGGTGACATCAAGGAAAGATCAACGGCAGTATTGGGTTCATAGAGAGATGCCTTACAGATTTATTACAGTCCAGGAATTTTCTGAGGCATTCCAATCATTCCATGTGGGACAGAAACTCACAGATGAGCTGCGAACTCCGCTTGATAAGAGCAAGAGCCACCCAGCTGCTTTGACTACCAAAGGGTACGTTGTGGGTATGAAGGAGTTATTTAAAGCTAACATCTCAAGAGAATTTTTGCTGATAAAAAGAAACTCATTTGTCTATATCTTCAAGCTCATTCAAGTGAGTACTAGATTAGTTTTGAACTGTTTTACTTTTTTCTTTAAATGATAATGATTTCATTGATTTGTTCCCTTGCCTACTGGCTTTCCACTATGGCATTGGTATCTTCGACACCCTTTTGAGAGCAAATATGAACAAAGATTCAGTCAGTGATGGGGGAATTTACATTGGTGCCATGTTCTTTGCTGTTATTATGACCACGTTCAATGGAATGTCGGATATTTCTATGACCGTTGCTAAGCTTCCTATCTTCTACAAGCAAAGAGGTCTCCGATTCAATCCAGCGTGGGCATATGCCCTTCCTGCATGGATCCTCAAGATTCCTATCTCGTTCCTGGAGGTTTCTATTTGGGTGTTCCTTACCTTATTATGCAATCGGGTTTGATCCTAACATTGGAAGGTGAATGTACAATTAACCATAGAAAATTTTATTACATGATCTGTTTATCCAACTAGCTTAAAAGGTAATTTTCTTGCTGCAGGTTGTTTAAGCAGTTATTGCTGCTCTTGTTCGTTAACCAGATGGCTTCTGCATTGTTTCGATTCATTGCAGCAGCAGGCAGGAACATGATTGTTGCTATGTCATTCGGTTCATTTGCACTGGTCGTGTTTTTTGCATTTGGTGGATTTGTCCTTTCACAAGGTATATCATATATATATATAACTAAAAGAGGCTGGTTAGCTTCTTTATCAAAATTTAACTATCATACTTCCATTTCTTTTTTAATGACACAGATGACATCAATAATGAGTGGATATGGGGTTACTGGTGTTCGCCTATGATGTATGCACAGAATGCAATTGTGGCTAATGAGTTTTTTGGGCACAGTTGGAGAAAGGTAATTCTCTGAATGAGCCTTTTCCTTGATTTTGTAATATTCTTTTAACAAAAATGCTAATGTCTGTATATTTCTTTTTTTTTTTTCATATCACAGTTTACTACTAACTCAACTGAATCACTTGGAGCGCAAGTTTTAAAGTCTCGTGGGTTCTTCCCACATGCATTTTGGTATTGGATAGGATTGGGGGCTATGATTGGTTTTGTACTATTGTTCAACATTGGTTTCACTCTATCTCTCACTTTTCTCAACCGTGGGTACCTTTGCCTTCTTCACTTTAATTATTTCTTCTAAAGCAGAGAGACTAGTTTGTAATTTCTGGCGAATATATATATTTGCAGAATTTGAGAAGCCTCAGGCTGTTGTATTAGAGGAATCTGAAAGTAATGATCTGGATAACAGAATAGGAGGAACTGTACAGTTACCAACTTATGGAAGTAACTCAAGTCACAGCGCAAACTCAGATGTTGTCAGGGCAACCCAACCAAAGAAAAGAGGTATGGTGCTTCCATTTGAACCGTATTCCCTCACCTTTGATGAAGTTACTTACTCTGCTGACATGCCAAAGGTAATATCAATTATAAAGCCAATTATGTTATTTCAAAAGCATGGACATTGTCTTGATTTAATACACTCTGGTCCGGATATGATAACCAATTGGTTCAATTTAACATTCTAGGAAATGAAACTTAAAGGTGTTCATGATGACAAATTGGTGCTTCTAAATGGTGTGAGCGGCGCTTTCAGGCCGGGTGTTCTTACAGCTTTAATGGGTGTCAGTGGTGCTGGTAAAACCACTTTGATGGATGTGTTGGCTGGCAGGAAAACTGGTGGATATATTACTGGGAACATAACAATCTCTGGTTACCCAAAAAAGCAAGAAACATTTACCCGCATTTCAGGATACTGTGAACAAAACGACATCCACTCTCCTTTGGTTACTGTGTATGAGTCCTTGCTCTACTCAGCCTGGCTTCGTTTACGGACTGAAGTTGATTCTGAAGCCAGAAAGGTAGGTACTGAACTCTCCTGGAGTGTTACCTCATTGAGAGCTAGAACAGTTTAACCAAGTCAACTAGAAGAGAAATAACTTGACTCCCTGAACACATTCTTGGGTATATTCATACTAATTTATACTTCCTCTCATCATTTACAGATGTTTATTGAGGAAATCATGGAGCTTGTGGAGTTGAAACCACTGAGACAATCACTGGTTGGTTTGCCCGGTGAAAGTGGTCTGTCAACAGAGCAGCGTAAGAGGCTCACCATTGCAGTTGAGCTTGTGGCTAACCCGTCCATCATATTTATGGATGAGCCAACCTCAGGGCTGGATGCAAGGGCTGCTGCTATTGTTATGAGAACTGTTAAAAACACGGTTGAAACTGGAAGGACAGTCGTGTGTACCATCCATCAACCAAGCATTGACATATTTGAAGCCTTTGATGAGGTAGAAATTAGTAATATTTGATCAAAGGAGTCGAAACTTTTCCTTTTCCTTTCTTTTCCAGCATTGCTGGTTATCATTGTTTAATAAATGCATTGTAGCTATTCCTAATGAAGCGAGGGGGACAAGAAATTTACGTTGGTCCACTGGGTAGCAATTCTAGCGATCTTATCAGCTATTTGCAAGTATGACCTGATGAACATTCTCGTATTTTAACAGAAATCTAACTTGAAATAGCATTATAAATCGACTTGCCTGCTTTACATTATGAACGTAGCTGATGCCGATGCATGTGCATTTATTTTTATGAAGGCCATTCCTGGAGTAGAAAAAATTAAAGATGGTTACAATCCAGCAACTTGGATGTTGGAAGTTAGATCTACAACAAAAGAATTAGCTATGGGAATTGATTTTACTAATATTTACAAACACTCAGACTTGTAAAGGTGTATTTTTGTTGTACTAAGTTACCATGCCAATGCATATGCTAATTAGCTCATAACTGATGCTGATGTGTGCCATATGTTTCAGAAGAAACAAAGCACTCATTGAAGAATTAAGCAAGCCTGCCCCGGATTCGCAGGACATTTATTTACCTACTCGGTACTCTCGTTCAATTTTCATGCAATTTTTGGCTTGCTTGTGGAAACAACGCTGGTCATACTGGCGAAATCCACCATACAATGCTGTCAGGTTTCTTTTTACGACCGCCATCGCTTTGACATTTGGAACAATGTTCTGGGATATGGGCACCAAAACGTGAGTTACAACTAGGAAGCTGTAAATCTATGTACTTGATAATGTACATGAAACTTATTTTGAGCCTTGTATTTTTTATGTTTCTTTTAACCTTAATTTTGACATTTTATTTTGCAGGAAACAGAACCAAGATCTGTTCAATGCTATGGGTTCCATGTATACCGCTGTTTTCTTCATCGGCGCTCAACTTTGTTCATCAGTGCAGCCAGTAGTCGCTGTTGAAAGGACAGTCTACTATAGGGAAAAAGGGGCTGGAATGTATTCAGGCATGTCATATGCATTTGCGCAAGTAATGTTTTTTTTTTTTAACACATTACACGTATTTGTTTTAATTCTCCAAAAGAATTGTATTTTCTTTACTGATATTTTATTTTTCTTTTTGTTTTTTTTCCAGGTTATGATTGAGATACCTTATGTTCTTGTTCTGTCAGTAGTGTATGGCGTCATAGTCTATGCCATGATTGGATTTGAATGGACAGCAGCCAAGTTCTTTTGGTATTTATTCTTTATGTTCTTCAGCTTATTGTACTTCACCTTTTATGGCATGATGACAGTGGCTATGACACCAAACCACAACATTGCTGCAATTGTTTCGATTTTATTCTTTGGTTTGTGGAACGTCTTTTCGGGATTTGTAATACCGAGACATGTAAGTATTATTTTCCCATTTCTATTTTAGATACTGGATAGATTTCACAACTTTACCGAAACTTTAATGTAGCTAATTCTTTCCTTATCTTTCAACTTGCCAAACAACAGAGGATTCCTCTGTGGTGGAGATGGTACTATTGGGCAAACCCTGTAGCTTGGACCATGTATGGATTGGTTGCTTCGCAGTTTGGAGATGTAGAAGACAAAATGGAAAGTGGTGAAACAGTGAAACAGTTTGTTAGAAGTTATTTTGATTTCAAACATGAGTTTCTGGGAGTAGTTGCAGTTGTTGTTGCTGCCTTTGCCGTGCTCTTTGGAGTTCTCTTCGCAGTAGGAATTAAGAGGCTTAATTTCCAGAATCGATAGAAAGTTAATTCCATTTTCTACATCAAGTCTGCTTAGTGGAAAATTTACTCAAATCAAACATTCGAAGACACAAAAGGGGAATGGAGTCGTGGGTTAATCTCGGAATGCAATTTCCTGAGTTAACCTCTTATAGAAATTTCCACTCCAAGTTATGCTATCATCATCTTGTAAATCTGGGCATTTTACATGTACAAGCAATCACCAATCTTGGGGTGAATAAAGTGTAAGAAAACTTAAATATGCAGGAATAGCACAACATGGCCACAAAAACAAGAGCGGAAGTTTAGAATTGACCACCAGCCATTGATGTGTCCTATACGATTGTTTGCTTCTTCTGAGCCTTCTGTAATCTCCTGATGGTGTATTTTTAGTTAGATTGCATAGTCTCAGGGGCCAAACAAATGTTCACCATTTCATTTATATTTCATCTTTTCATCAAAGATGAAATGATAAAAGTTATAATTAGTAATCATAGCAGCTGTTAGCTGGCGCTTGTTTATCTAAACGTGGCAAAATTCAACTTCATGAAATGTTAGTCCACATACTGAAAATATTTTTTAAAAGACACGTCAATAGCCAGATGTCCAACATAAAGATGATTACAGAGATCATACTCGACATAGTCGTAGCAAGATTTGGGAATTTAGCATGTGAAAATCTCTTGCTCTTCAAGATGCATATCAATTTTGGTTTTTTGATTAAAAATTCTGTTCAAGTAATGAATTTCAGACTGATTCAATCAAACCCCACTAAGCTAACAATCTTATTCAACATCACTAACAAATGAACCTAAAGAATTACCAGAAATTAAGTAAAAACAGAAAGCACACCAAATGAACCATAGCCTATCACTCAGCTTATGAACCCACTATCGGTCAACTTAGGTCAACCAAGCCAACTCCAATTAGTTCCGCACGTCATCATAAGTAGTGTAACTAATTTTCCCGCCTATATTACGGACTAAATAGCGGTGGCCGACTAAGTTTGTAAGCCTTATAACTATACCCTGACTTATTTACGCAATGGCCCTAAAATTCTGAAAATTTTACAAAACACCCTAACAATAATCTAATCACGAATCTGCCTCAACAATTTTATTTTTTTTAAATAATGTACGTTTAGTCTTCTGTCTTTACTCTCTTCTTCTTAGAATTATAGTTCTTATGTTCACCTTTCTTCAAGGGTAAAAGTTCATTTAGTCCATATATTTTAAGATTAGTATCTATTTAGTCTCTATATTTTTAAAAATACCTCGAAACATCCCTGCCGTTAAAGTATTGATATCCCTACCGTTACTTTTTATTTCACAATTTAATCCTAAAAAATAAAAAAATTATATTAATTTTTAATTGTCAAAAAGTAAATTGTTACTTTTTATTTCTTTTGGTTTACTTTTACAATATTACCCTTTTATAATATTTTTTTGTTTGGACATTAATAAAAATAAAATAATTAAAGTACCAATTTAACCCTAAAAAATAAAAAAAATTATATTAATTTTTAATTGTAAAAAATTGTATGCAAACTACCAAGTGTGCAAATGGTGGTTGCAAAAAAATTAATATAATTTTTTTTCTAGGGTGAAATTGGTAATTTAATTATTTTCTTTTTATTAATGTCCAAACAAAAAAAATTATTACAAAAGGGTAATTTTATAAAAGTAAGCCAAAAGAAATAAAAAGTAACGGTAGGGGTATCAATACTTTAACGGCAGGGATGTTTCGAGGCATTTTAAATATAAGGACTAAACAGATACTATTCTTAAAATATAGGGACTAAATGAACTTTTACCCTTTCTTGAATTGAGGTGATGGATATCGATTTTCTAATCAACGAATTTAATATTTGATTGAGCTCACCCAAAAAAAAAAAAACGAAAGAAAGAAAAAGTACATGGTTATTTTTTTGTGTTAAGTATGTGTGAAATTAGCTTACTTCATTGGGTTCACTTTGCTATTGCTTCCTACTAACTAGATCTAGAAGTTAAATTACAGAAATAAAGTATTTGGTGAATTTTTTATGTAGAACCTACTAGTATTGCGATTTTATGTTTAATAAAACTAATAAAATAAACTTTGTGACTCTTATCATTTAAATAAGTTGTTATCGATTCTTAGTTATAGCTAGAACTTTTAGTTCAATAACAAATAGAGTTTTAGTGTGAAAAAAGTTAGAAAATTTAGAGACATAACAAAAGGGTTTGTAATTTGTAAATAAAAATCTAGGGAGTGTGAATGAAAAATCCAATTGCTAGTGGGTGTCGCAAGTACTAACAAAAACAAAGAACAAGTGCATGCAGGCCGTAGAGCTACATGCCAAGACCGAAAGCGTAAGAAATACACCAAAGGTGGATAATATTTAAAACGCATACATGCGTCACTTGCTGCCCCGCCCAAATAAATTAAAATCTTACATAGTTACGTATAACTAATCCTCTCGCAATTATATATATATATATTAGGGATGGCAAAAATTCTCACGGGGACGGGTACTCTCGGGGATTTTTCCCATTCGGGAAGGGTATGAGGATAATTTCATATCCAATTTCTTATTCGGGGAAGGGATGAGAAATTTTTTTACTCAATTTCTTATTCGGGGAGGGGACGGGGATGAGGTGGAATCCCCATCCCCTACCCATTTCCCCATTTTAATTTTTAATTTTAATTTAATTTTTTAAAATTACTAGTAAATAAATAATAAAATTTAAAATATAAAATTATAAATATTGGTAAAAATAAAAAATATCAAAATATTTATATTATTAAATTTTTAGGCCTAATTAACTAATTAAAGTTCTAAATTTTTATTTAGGACATTAAAAAGACCGAGTAGATTCTATTAGCCCAACATTTTTTTTAATTTTAATATTCTTTAAATATTTTACACTTAAATCTATTTTTTATTTATTTTTAGATGTTATAATTGCCCACAGCGAATCACAATTTTAATATCTAATCTAATATTTGCTCTTGATTTGCTCCGATTTAACTATTGTGTTGTAAAGGGAATAGTCCACATTTATAAAGTGCCCACGCCACCATTAAAAAAGTTAATTTTGAATCTAAATTCGATTTTATTTGTAACAATTTTGTATTAGACTATTAATTTGTTCATGATAGTTTGTAAAAGAAGTTTGTATCCCTTGCATGTTGTGTTACTTACTAATTTAATGTATGTGACTTTTGTAATAGATATTAATGTAAGATATATTTCGAACTTTACTTTTATTTAAATTTTTTATTTTAATATGATTAACTCAAAATCGAAAACAAAAAAAATGTATTAGTTATTCGGGGATCGGGGACCCTCAGGGATCCCCTGTTATTATTCGGGGAAGGGACGGGGACATACGCAAAATATCGGGGATGAGTATGGGGAGATCGGTCCCCTCCCCATTGCCATCCCTGATATATATATATATATATATATATAATTTCTATAATAAAGAAAAGGTCAGATTAAAAATTAACTAATAAGAACTGCATAACGAATTGTTCCTGATCATATAGAAATGAGACTTCACAGTTCACAAGTTCAGGGATCTGATAATAAAAAATAAAAAATATAAATATAAAAATGAGACCATACAATCTTCCCAAAAGGGGTACCTTTATTTGAAAGATACAATCACGTATTACGCTTGCAAACGTATTTAAGCGAGATTAAATATATAACGATTGAGGAGACATATGCAGTAATAATAAAATAATTCAAAGTAATATAAACTTCTCTCTAATAGTACAAAAAGCTTCCAAACCCTTAAACTTGGTAAAACACTCTTTAGTACAAAAATGTGAGAGTATCGAAAATGGCTAATGGGTAATAAGATTTTTGAATGGGCGAGGGTCGTTATTTATTTGTATTAATATTATGTGTTCTATAGATTGAAAGAATTTTTTTTTAATACTGTTATACAGTATTGTTATTGATATTATATTAAATATTATAATTAATATATATTTACAAATAAATTATACAACTTAGAGCTCCTCTTGACATATACTCCTCTGAAGCACTGTACAAATTCTTTAAACCCTCTCTAATATTTGAGAGCTGTCCACTCTACTTACATTTCGTGAGAAAGAGACTGTCTACACTCAATTATTTAATAATTAAAGGAAGATTGAAACTAACCTCATAATATTTTTATGGAAATTCGAACCCTTACTCTCAACATTGTAAGTGCAAAAGCTCTCTCATTGGGCCAAATGCCTATTGGTTAGATTGACAGAACTCTGGCTAGAAGTGAGATGCTATATATTGAACCAAAATCTTAATGTAGGGAACAATGATGGTGACACAAATTTCTCCATAAAACTCTTACAAAATTAGAGGACAATCACCTACAAACAAGCACTAATGACAAAACTCTAAATATATATATATATATATATATATATATATATATATAACTCTAAAAAAAAATCCTAATAAAGTAGACAGGAATAAAATTCTCAAGGAAAAAAGAGATAGACAGTCATTTTATTATTATGATGAAGATGAGATTGATAATTTTCCTCCTCTCCCACAAAGAATCGAAGGTAGGGGTGGTTTAAGTATAGTGAACAAGGCAATCGCCTAAAACCTCATATTTTTTTAAGACTTCATTTTTTGAGTATTTTCTTAATATTTTTCTAATTTTTTTTCTAAATTATGAATTGTAGAAAAACCAATTAAACATCTTTATAATTAACAACTATACTACAATTAAGAATTTTTTTTATAGAAAATCAATATTTAATAAAATTAATGTTAAAGAGATATAATTAATAATATTGTTTAACCATTAATTCATTTATAACAGTCTTTCCAAGAAAATAATTCAATTCTTTACCTTTTCAGTTTCCTAAAGAAAACTCGATTATTTAACATTGAAATCTTTAACTTTCAATATTTCTTTTAATTTCTATTAAAACCTTATAATATAAAAAATCAGTAGATAAAAATTTTCTTACTCCTTTCTTTAAAAAGAAAATTACTATATTCATTGGTTGATTTAAAAAAGAAAAAATTAATTTCTTAAAATACAAAATCTATATCTATTATTTGATAATCAATTCATCATCTCAACTTTCCATTTGCTGCCATTCCAAACATTCTATTTGAAAATATTATTATTATTATTATTATTATTATTATTTATTTATTTATTTATTTAATTTTGTAATAATTCTAATGGAAGTAAAAAAAATCTCTTCTTGACTATTTTTTTAAGTTTTGTTTTTGAAAATTTATAAAATCTTTTTATTATTGTTAAAATTCAAGAATTAAACATAGAATGAAATTTTGAGTCCTTTTATGTTTCTTTGAGTATCAAAATAATTTTGAGTCCTTTTATGTTTCTTTTAGTATCAAAATTGCAAGATAAAACGGGCCCCACAATAAAAAAAATTGCATAAGGCCCTAAATACTTTAGTACCAGCCTTGAACGAAGGGGAGAAGATTGTTTAAACAGTTAAGGTTTTGTTTGAGATAAAAAGTGAGAGCGACATTCAGAATAATTTATGAACTTCACTGTAACAAAAAAAAAATCGAATTTCAGTTGGTTTACAAATTTAATCAAAAGTTAATTAGACAAAACAATAGGTAAAGTTAAAGAGTTTAAAAGTAAAGCAGGTAAATACTTATCTAGTCACTATATTTTAACTTAAGTCTTGTTTAATTTTGATATTTTGAAGAATACCTGAAGATACAATTACTATAAAATATGTTAATCTTATCCTTATTTTTCTTTGCTTTTACAATAAGATCATGCAATGATGTTTTTCAAATTAATTTTTTAATCTATAAAAAAAGTTAATTAGCAAATTAACCAATAAGTACTTACTAGCAAATAGATATCTATGATACAACTAGTATTTTTCATATCCTTGGAACAGTCTTACTAATGTTATTTATAAATAAATTAACACTTGCCAATTTAAAGCAATGTTTAATATCCTTGCAAGAACATTACTAATAATTTTTTTACAAAAATTTAATTTACCAAATTAATCCTAAAAGTAAAATAATAACAACTAATTTTTTATTTAACTTTTTAGGCTAATTGGATTAATTTACATTTTTTTTTCTTTTCATTAATATCTCCAAAAATACTCTTGCTAGAGTATTATTGTAAAAGTAAAGAAAAAGTAAGGGTATAATTGTAATATAATTACAAGCCTGGATGTCTTGAGATATTTTTTAAAATGTAGAAACTAAATAAGCACTTAACTCAAAAAATAAGAACTAAACAAACATTTACCCAAATAAATTAAAGCACACTAGAGGATTTTTTACGTGGTTCAAGCTACGTAGCTGCACGCTCAGGCGTCAAGTAATTGGCTAAGTTCGAGAGATTATAAACTCTTCAAACCTTACATAATATGAGTCTCCCCCTCGATAATTGCGGCCACCTTATTATAATCTCACCAAGTGAACACTTTGCAAGCACCACACATCTTCTACATCCTCTCCCAAGCAGGTTTTCAAATAAAGTGGTATGCCACCTCTCTGTAGAATTTCTATACTACGAGCATATGATCCATTTTCTTGGGAAGATCGAAGATAGTGTCCTCAAATCATTTAAAGATCCCAAGTTTTGTTGCCTCTGTAATCCCTTTACTGCTCCAATAACTTTCACTCTCGTAAAGGTTGGATCAATAAATCACCAAATAAACTACCAAAGATATCGTTAAAGATAAGATCTAAATGCAAACAATAGTCTTTTCTCAAACTAAAGTCTAACAAAAAGATTATTAAAGAGAAGACTAGAAGCCATGCATAAATCGCGACATGTAACTAGAAGAGTTAACAAAGATGCACCATTACTCTCTATTCTTTGCTTGTGGCTTACACCAAAATATGTGAATGATTCTCCTTTAAATAGTGCACGGTGAATCACATAAATTGAAGAATCCAATCTTACCAAATCTTTATCCTTTATTTATTTCTAAAGTTTTCAGCTATCTAAGGAACTCTTCATCATAATATAGCAATATTATTTCTTCAATATCTCTTTATTATCTTCCCTAAATCAAAAGAATTACATCTCAATCTTCAAGAATCACACCATCTTCAATCTCAGTCTCCTAGGATTTTGCTTGCTTTAACTTGACAGATAATTTCCATGTAGAGATGGCCAACGAGTCGGCCAGGAAAGCCCATGCATGCTCATGCTCGTACCATATCATGCCTACCATGTGCTTCATGTCGTGTTATGCCTAATTTTTTTTTTGTTATATACTTATTGGGTCCATGTGCCTTTACTCAAATTCAGTAGAATAAAAAGTTTAAAATTCAAGTCCATATTCAATAATAGTAGACTAATAATAGTAAGAGAATGTAATAGTAATTATTAAGTTAGACCCTACGGTATTAGAATTCCTTTTTAATACTTATTAACAACAACAACAACAATAAAGTTTTTCTTATGAGTTCACTTGATTGTTAACTTTGTCTTACAAAGAGTCATAGATCATAGTTTATAATAACATTAATACATACTTATAAAATCATGATATCAATTATTCATTTAATAAATTATAAACATAAATCAATTAGAGTATTTCTTTTTGAAACTAAGAATTAAATGAATTTAAAAAATTTGTGTTAATAAAATATATTAAAAGATTTAATTTGAAGTTATTTATAAAATTATAAAATTTTAAGTTTACTTTCATTAAAAAGTGAAACGTACTTATTGCAAACTTTTTCATGTTTTATACTTTTAATCCATCTCTAATTATACCGTGCTTTTAAGGATTGCATACCTAAAATTTTAAACCCGGCCCAGCCTCATGCATGTCGTGCCGTGCCGTGTACCCTACAAAAATCTACTCTTGTCGTGCCTTGCTATACGGACACATACTGTGTCCCGTATTGTACCACGTGTCGCTTGACATGTTGGCCATCTCTATTTCCAAAAGTCTGATTTCTCTTAAAGTTAAATTGATCTCGTGGTTCCCCACGAAGTAATACCAAGTCTTCAATCTTCACTATGAATCACACTAACTACACCATACATGTGCTCATCCCAAAATATCTCTCTACACATCCATGTGGATTCTATTCAAATATAATTTGTAAAACTCCAATTTGCTTGTACCAACTCTTGTAACACTGTTGTAACACTTGACATAAACTATCATCTATGGGAATTACAATATTAATGAAGACTCAATAATGTGTGCAATAAAAATACCAATATCCGAACAGTGAAATTATGAACACAAATAACTAAACCACTCACAATATATAGATGTATTAATTCATGATTATCATTTGTCAGCGCGCGCCAAAGGCCAAATTTGGTCGTATAAAATAGGACTAAACAAAAAAACTGTGGCCTTGAAAAAACTGAACCGAATCAGTGGATCAGTTCTAATTTGGACCGGTTTTAATTTTAAAAAATAACTTAAATATATGGTTTGTAAAAAACCTGGAATGCCGGTTCGGTCTTCAGTTCACTTAGCTGAACCGAAAAATTGGGTTATTTTTGGATTTTATTCAAATCAACATGTGTTAAACTTTAATTGGTTGCGTAAGATAACTAAAATAGACTTGCACACACACACACACAATTATGAGTACATATATGTTACAATTTCTGAATTTCACCCAAACAAACCCTAAAGCTAAAATCAAAATTGAAATCAAATCACCCACCCAAATCCACTGCAATTATGGCTGACACTGTTCACCGGCGATAGTGTCACAATTGAATAGCTTGTACTTACCGTATAATACCTTCTTCCACCGTGCAACACCCATTATCTTCTTCTCACCGCATGAAAGCCCATAGCTTCTTTTCACTGTGAGACAGCTTCAACTCACAGGCCACTGTGCAATAGCTTCTGTTCTGCTCGCCAGCCACCGTGTGACAACTTTTGCTCTGCATGCCAGCCACCGTGCACTAGTAGGTATGACTGACCTTGCTTTTTCAATTTTCTACAATTAGTTGGTGTGTGAGTGAGAGCAGAAGATATATGCATGCATGCTACTTGCTTCAATTTTTTAAGTGTTGGCTTAGTGGCTTCTTTTGAGGGAAACATAATGATGTCTGAAATTGTGTGTATTATTCATCAAATTTTCAATAAAGATATATGCATGCATATGTGGCAAGAAATGTTGGCCAGTGACTTCAAATTAAATTGGATGATTTACAAATATGGCTACCGATTGTATGTTTGACAGTGGCTATATTTAGATTTTATTTTGACATTATGAATGTTCTAATTTTGTAGGATGGTTGACAATGCTGGTGAAGTACAAAAGGCTAATAATGAAGTGCAAGAAATTAGTGATGAAGTGCAACAAGTCAGTAGTGAAGAAGAGGTCAGCGGGAGTAAAAAAAGGAAAATTGAGTTGAGATCATTTGTGTGGAAGCATTTTTCGAAGCTACCTGGAGGACACAGAGCTAAGTGTCATTATTGTAGCAAAAGTTATGCAACCCATAGTAATTCTGGACCAAGCGGTTTGTCGACTCATTTGGGTAGATGTAAAGTGCACAAAAAATTAAAGGCTGCAAATGATGCAAAACAACAAATATTAGTTCGTAAAAAAGGTAAAGGTAAAGATGATAGTACTGCTAAGGTTATACACGTAGGATTTAATAGAGAGGATTAGAATGGCACTTGTGAAAATGATAATCAAAGATGAGTTGCCTTTAAGATTTGTAGAGATTTGTAGAGGCTAAAGGGTTTTTGGAGTTCATGGAAACTTGTTTTCCGAAGTTTGAGGTACCATCTCGAAGAACAATTATAAGGGATATTCTTGAATTGTATTAAAATGAAAAGGGGCTGTTGAAAAGTGTTTTGACTACAAATAAACAAAGAGTGTGTATTACCACCGACACATGGACTTAAATTCAAATGTCAAACTTTATGGTAGTTACGGCTCACTTTATTGATAAAGAGTGGGTTTTGCATAAGAGGATTCTCACTTTAACACCTATATCTAATCACAAAGGAGAGGGCATTGGGAAGTTAATTTAAAATTGTTTGATTGATTGGGGATTGAGAAGTTGTTCACAATTATAGTGGATAATGCATGTGCTAATACACTTGCAATATCTTATATGAAGAAGAAGTTGGCAAATTGAAGTGGAAATTCGATGGTTTTGAATGGTTTATATATGCATGTGAGGTGTTTGGCGTATATAATTAACTTAATTGTGCAAGGTGGGTTGTCACAAGTGAATCAATCAATAGCCAGTATCCGAAATGCAGTGAAATATGTTAGATCCTCCCCGACAAGATTACAAAAGTTCAAAACATGTGTTGATATAGAGAAAATCTCACGTGGAGGGCTTATGGTGTTAGACGTACTGACTCGGTAGAATTCAACATATTTGATGTTAGAAAAAATGGTAGCATTTGAGAAAGCATTTGATAGGCTAAAGGAAGATGATGGCCATTATACAAACTGGTTTGATGAGGATGAGAGTGAAAAAAGGAGGTGGGGCCACCGACTAATGAGGATTGGGAAAATGCAAAGAGGTTAGTCAAGTGTCTTTTAGTTTTTTATTATGTCACTTTAAAATTCAGTAGCTCTTTAACAGTCACTTTCAATAATTACTTGAATGAAATGTGGAAAGTTTATATTCATTTGAAGTCACTTGTTGATTCTAATGATTTTTTGTTAAATCAAATGGGTTACAAGATGGAGGAAAAATTTGTCAAGTATTGGGGCCATTCTTTTGAAAAGGTTAACATGTTGTTGATTATGGAAAATGTGCTTGATCCTCGCTGCAAACTTGACTTTGTTATATGGTGTTTTAGTAGCTTGTATGATATTAGAAAGGTTGATGAATTGAGAGTTAACATTAAAGAGTTGTTGTTGAAGCTTTTTGAAAGCTATGGTGGTGAGAGTAATCCAAATAGGGGTGAGAGAAGTAGTGATGTGCATGATAGTGTTAGTAGTAGTTATGAGTCATTTGATCCTTTTACACAATTTAGAAAGATGAAAGACAGTTCAAATGATGACATTATTGGAAAAAAAATGATGTTGAAAAATACTTGTTAGTGACTTGTGAGAGTGCTAGTAATCCCCATTTTGATATTTTGACTTGGTGGAAATTGAATGGGCCTCGGTATCCGATTTTGTCTCAAATTGCCTAAGATGTTTTGGTAATTCTGGTGTCTACTGTGGCTTTTGAATTAGTATTTAGCACAGGAGGGCACATTCTTGATCCTTTTAGGAGTTCTTTAACTCATAAAACAGTCGAGTCGTTAATCTGCACTCAAAATTGGCTTCGCTCAACTCTATTAGGAGAGCATACAATACAACCAAGTCAGGAGGAAGCAGGATTCTATGAATTAGTTGAAACATGTAATATTGTAATTTATTATGTTATTTTTTGGGATTTCACTTATAACATTTTGTATATTAGAATTAATGATTTTAATATAATTGTTTCAATTTCTTGAAGATTTTTTTAGGCCAATGCAATCTCAACAACAACAAGAAGTAGGTAAGGAGCAAATGACAGTTGATTGATGTTGCTGACGAGTAAGTTTTCTTTATTTTTTTTAAAACTAGTATCTTGTTTATATAGACTGTTTATTTAATTATTAATTATTTTAATTTTTTTTATAGATCCAAATATTGAGCTGGAAAATGCCTAAAGTTGATGCTGATGTTGATGAATATGGGAGAATGTTGATGGCGTTTGTTTCTAAATTTTCTTTTTATTTTGTATTGTAAGTTGTAACTGTTGTTATTTTTATTTGTGTTTACAACATTATGTTCATGTAGATAGAGTATTGGAGTTTAATTATGTATTTTGAAATCTTAATATTTCATATTTTGTGAGTACCTTATTAGTAGTTAGTAAAATATTAGTGATAAAATGTGTTTTGAATACTTTGTATTTATTGTTAATATTTGTAATGAAATTAGGATGAACTAATTGTTGAAAAAATTATTTCATTCATGAGGGCCAATGGGCTAAAAATTTAGAAATTCAAAATAGGCCCAAGCCCAGAACCGAAAAAACCGAACCGATCCAAAAAGATCCGTTTATGTTCGGTTTTTTTTAGTTCGGTTCTTATTCGGTTTTTTTTATAAAATAACCAATTTAAATTGGTTCTACTTAATTTCGATTTAAACCGAACCATGTCCACCCCTAATATAAAATCTATAATTCAAAAAGGTTAAAATAGTCCATTAGTTAATTTTTTTTTTAATTGACGCTCGACCCAAGAAGAAAACATTAAAATGCCGAAGTAAACAATTAGTAGCTAGCGGACATCCCAAAGCTTAAATTGTTGTATTTGGTTGTTATTAATGTAAAATTCCACTTTTAAAAAGTGATTCTCTAATTTTTTTTTTTTTGGGTGTTTTAGAAGTTCTAGTTTAGAAAAAAAAAAAAAGAAGGTATCCTAATAAATTTGACAAAAGATGACACCAACACCAGCTGAAAAAATAATAATAAATAACGTTTAACCTCCTCCAATTATTAAAATATAATATTCAAATAACATTATGAAAAAAAATAAATTTAGTTAACTTATACAATCTTTGTTGTTTAACTTCCTCAAATTATTTTTGTTTACGTATTGATTTTCTCGAGTTTGTTGTTCTCATATTACGATCCATACAAGGGCAGAACTAGGCACAGTCCTGAGGATGCGCCAATATTGTGAATATTTTATGGTTGGCCCCTTTACGTTTAAAAAATTTACGGTTTAGTCTATTCAATTTTTTTTGTTTGTCATTATGGTCTTCATTGTTGCCATCTTAATTTTTCTGATGTTGTAGCTGTTGGTTATAAATAATTTTGCAACTGAAATATTTGAATCGCGTTTCTCATAAAATATATAGAATTACTATAATTTAAAAATTGTATCTTTGCGTTTCTATTGCAATAATTTAGGCTCTCAAGTTATAATCTGTCATCACCAATTTTATTAGATCACGATCTGTTCTTCCAGGTTATGACTCAAATTTAATTTGTACTTGATGTTTGAGCACTATTATCACTACTAAAAACAACTAGTAATAGAAAACTTTTTATCTCAAAGTTAGAGAGATTTAAAGAGAAATTTTTTTTTTCATCTGTTCTATATGTTGTGGCTTTCATCTTTTTCTTATAAAACAAAAATATATTTTTTTGATGGAAATCCTATATCTCTTTTCTAATTCTCTTATCTAAAAAATGTTTAATTTAATTTAAAATATAAGATAAAGTCAAAAGTGATGACACATCATTTGTGCTTGTTATAAGTCATACTTTATAAAATAACATAAGGCCCCTTATATACGAGCATATTAAATGGAGTCTCCCATCAAATAATAAATTTAGTCTTTTAACCTAAATAGCTAGTTGTTTTGCTTATTAGTTCAGTAGTAGTGCAGCCAATTAAGTGAGCAACCTCGGGGTCATTTGGTCACATACAATAATGGCTACAATAAGTGGGACATGTAATTAAACTAGCCCGATTAGTTAATTCCAAATCTACTCCACTAAAAGAGTAGAACCGATCTCTATAACTATATGTTATCTAGGATGATATTCTCAAATAATAATTAGACTTATGCCACATTGATTTATTTATTGAACAATCCTTTGTACCATATTGTTAATTAAATTGATATTGCAACTTATTGTCTAATCAATTTAATTACATCTTATTTCTTGACACTTAAATTGGTTTTCTCTAATTTTGATTTTTAACATAACAGTTATGTTGATACACTTTGGCTAAGAATTCTATGATCAAGTACTAAAAACTCGTCAAGAAATGTGTTGTACAAATTTTATATTGTTAATCTAAAATCTTACTACTCATAATTGCTTCTACCAAGATACTAAGTAATCTTGACTATAAATGCATGTTGTGCCCATTGGTAATTCAAATGAAATAACAATTATAATCATGAAATTATAATGAACACAAGATTAAGATTGCAATAAAATTAATATCTACGAGATTTAATAAGTCTAACAGTCATTTTAAGGTTAATTAAATTTCATATATGATCCAGTTCAATAGTCAAACTACATCAATAAATTTATGCATAATTAAAACAAATTATTAATGAATTTACCACAGTCTAAATATAAATAAAGCACCCAATTGTATTTTATCAACTGCGAATTCAATTAATTTAATCATAAGATAATTTATATTTCTATGTCTTTGAATCCATATAATGATCACACAAATACATATAATATAATTAAATAGACCTCACTCAAAATATTTATGCGATTAAGATATCAAAAAAAATATTTCAAATATTTTATTAATAAAAAATATATTCATAAATAAGTTAATACATTTTAAAGAGCACAAAATCTCAACAATAACCAAATTAAATTTATGGCTTCTTTATTTTTGGCCACCCTCAAACCAAAATACTAGTTTCGCCTCAAAGAAAGTTCCTAATTCCTCCGTAAGATAACGTCCATATCAACTGTATGTATGACATCCTAAACTTCTCACACATGTTACAAAATTTCATGATGTATCCTTTTATATATATATATTAACTTATTCATTTTATTTTAAATGTAATAGAACATTTGAGACGTAAAAAATATTTGAGCCTTTGAGGTATGTAACAAAAGTACAAAACCCTTATGACACCTAAGATATGTAACTAAAAATTTAAAAAATTATACATGTAATTGATTTTAATTTAAATTTTAAGATGTGTTCGACAATAACATAAAACAATACTCTTGAATTCTTGGCCACCTTACTTTAGTGAAAACAAAACATTGATAAGCATTAATTAAAATATGCAACCTGCAAATTCAAAAAAAAAAAACAAGTGAAACAACCTGGTGAGTGAAGAGTTTTGTTTGGATAATTACAGTTTCACCCTTAAAGTATGATAAATATAGATTCAAGAAAGTTTTGGAGTTGAACAAAATATTCCATTAGTAGTAAATAGTAACTTAGCGTACATATTTAACCCAAAAAAAAAATCCTACTTCTAATGACCCCTAAAAATTTATTTAAAATTAATGAAAATTATTTGATTCCACTCCTAATCACCCCAAATATCATCTAAATGATGAAATGGAAATGTTAAGTTAAATATCTTTTTATGACACATTTATATCCTAGAAATAAACATATGTTGATAAAATTATAATTTTATTTTTAAATAGTTTAAAAAGGTAAAGACTCATAGAAAACTTGGGTTTAAAATGTGGGACAAAGCTATGGTGCATCGGGTGCACTGTGCCCCATTTTTAACTATTTACAGTGCCGTCCCTCTCATTTATTGAAAATTAAAAAAATTAGAGATTTTAAAATTTTAACATGTGTAAAATTTTTGACATTATTATTTGTTCATATATTAATGTTACTGGTAAATTATTATTTTTTAAATATTCAAATTAATTACTGTAGGTTAAATAGATTTTACATTGTTTCTGAAAAATTAGATTTTATATTAAATTATTTTAACAGACTATTCTCCTTACATTATCACTAATTTTAATAGTCAAATTATGTCAATTTATCAAAGTACAAAAATTTTAAACAATTCAAAATTATATGTCAAATTTTATAACCTTTGACTTTCTTATTTTTTTCAAAAAACGATAGGGACATCAATGTTAAAAACCAAACAAAAGACGTCCATGCCATTGAAACAATTTTCATATTGGATCTAATGGCCAACTTATGTACGGAGAAAATAGGGTGCAATTAATCAATTTCCATGTTAGATCCATGTTAGATACAATTGCTAGGACACAATTAATCAAATTAAAAAGTATTATTTTTTTATCATAAAATTGAATATAAGTTTTCTCCTAGAATCCTTGTAGAATGGGAATAAATCATCAATCAAAATTTCAATAGGCTATGTGAAGAGCTTCTATGGCAGTTAAATTTTTATTTGTCCATGTTTCTTGGAAAGAGATCTCTTGTTTTTCTTTTCCATCCACATTTAGAACAAACATTAATAACTAATAAAAATAAATTTTATGAGCGTTGATGCGTTATGTGCCAACTTCGAAAATTCCAACTTGTAGTTATGATTTGCCACCAATTTTAACGTTTGTTACATTTCATCTAGGAAAATTCTGGAAAAAAATCCAAATAGAAAATTTTATTTAAGTTGGTTAGATATTTCTATGCCTCATCTTTTAGGTTGAAAGTTCAAGTTTAATGATAAGTATGAGAATTCATTTATTTATTATTTCATTTAGGGGATGTTTGTTTTTTGATTTAGTGGCTTAAAATGACTTAATTAGTTAAGTCAGTTAAAGATGTTTATTTTTATAATTTAATGAGACTTCTGATATATTTTTGACTGAATAAAATAAGTCATTTTTTTATTTTACTGATTAAAAAAATCTGAATAAGGTAATTAAATTTTAATATAAAAAGTATCCCTATTTTATTTATTTATTTTCTATACCTACCCAAAAAACCACGCATATATACCACTAATAAACTCACGTTTTAATAATTCGTATTTAATTTTTTTTTAAAATTAGATTTAATTCATCTTTTACGGTGTGAATTTATGTTTAGGGCTTTAGGGTTAAGATGTGCTCTATCATTTTCCAGTTTATATTAGTTTTGCTAAATTTTATTGCTAGCTATCATGATTTCTTTATTATTTATTAAACTGCATTTAACGTGTTTATCTAACATAAAGCAAAGTAGTTTGGCTTGAGCAAATGATAATTTATTCGGCCGTAAGTTTCCACAATTTGAAAGGATATTAATGCATGAAGCATAGTTTGGCATGTGTTGTTATGTACTCTAAGGGTGCGTTTAGCACATTGTATTGTATTATGCTGTATTGCATTATTTTAATGCTGATGTATTGTATTATGCTGTATTGTATTAGCATTGTATTATAATAAGACTGTGCAATGTTTGGCACTACACTATACTGTATTAATTTTTTGTAATTAATTTAAATTTTATATTTTATTATATTAATATTTATATTCTTATTAATTTTAAATTAATATTATTCAAATTTATTCAAATTTAAATATTTATTATTAGTTATATTATATTATAAATTTATTAATAAATTATAATATAAAAATAAAAATATAATAGAATATTATTGAATAAAAAATTATATATTTATTAATTTATATTAAATTTTAATTTAAAAATAAAAATGTTATATAATATTATATTAAATTAAAAAATTATCTTTATTTTTTTATTATTATTGTAAGCAAAAACAAAAGTTAAAACAAAAAGCAATTGGAAAAGAAAGAAGAAGGAAAAAAAAGAAACGCAAGCTACCAAAGAAGGAAAAGAGAAAAAAAAAAAAAAGGTAAGCTAATGCGGCAACTGCCGCGTTAGCTACAGTGCCTTTATCTCATGTGATGTTTTCACAAACATCATATTGGTATTAACTTAATGTAAATAGTAATTTAATACCCCCTTAATATTACAACCAAACACACCCTAAGTTTAGAAGTAAATCGCTTCCTTTGATAAACCACAATTGGTTACACTTGGGGTTTTTTGTAGAATTTTTATTCATTTTTTTAAGTATTTTATTTTATTTTTATAATTTAGGGTTGGCAAATTAAGGGCTTGAGTTGGGCTTTTTCAAGCTCAGACTCAAACCCATTAGATAAGAAGTGCAAGGGCTGGGCCTAAGCTTTACTTATTTTTTTTCAAATTTTTTTAAAATTGTTGTAAACTTAAAATGAGTTAATAATAATCGAGTTGTTATAATCAATAGTGAATTAAAAAAAATAAATATTTTAAAATAAAATAATAAATAAAGAAAAATAAAAGTTTAGAGATTTAATTTTTAGTAATAAATTCTCTAATTCAACCACTCTCTTAACTAATTAACACTTAAAAGAGAGTTTAGTACTACAATTTTAAGTTTTTTGATTCATTATTGATATATAAATTAGGAATTTAAGCTTATTTATTTATTCATTATTTTTTAAATTTGAATTCATTATTCTAATTTATAAATTTATCATTTAAAAAAAGAGAGAGCTTGGGCATGGTTTGAGCTTTTTTTCCTAAGCCCTTGTCCAGACCCTCATGTGCAAAACTCGGGTCAAAGCCTGTGAGAATGGGCTGAGCCAAATTTTTTTGCCATCTCTACCTTATATTATGCACTATTATTGTGAAGTTTTGATCATTTTAAAGCTTAAAGTATTTTATATATTATAATTTCATAACCATTCACTTGAAGATGATTTAGGTCATGATAAAACATTATCATATTTAGGTTCTTTAATAAATATATTATTTATTCAACATTTAAATTTAGTATGTGTACAAATGTAAAAGTAAAGGTTTTCAAGTTGAAAAATAAATAACTTAATATTTATTTTTATAGATTAAAAAAATAAATATATGATTCAGATTCAAATATTCAAGTCTATTCAAATTCAAACTAGTTCAATTCTATTCAGTTAGATAAAAAAAAAAAACGCAACCTTAGTTTTACTTTTAGATTTCTAGTTTGAATTTCAACTTGATTTCTAGTTTGAATTTCAACTTTAATATATTGAGGCAGGCCCCACCAGACATATTGAGTTATCACTAATTTTAAAAAAGAAAAGGTACATTATCTTTGTGACCAAGGACTTGGCAAAAAAATAAATTTAGACTTTATCCACCTATTTATTTATTTATTTTAAATAAATCGTAAAACAAAGTGCATTAACTTTGACACTAAGGGCTTAACTAAGTAGTTTTATATTGGAGTTCGAATCTAGGAAAAATAGGAGGTTAAAAAAATAATTTAAACTTCACAGACTTTGATGAATTTTTAAAATTTCATAATAATAGTGGCACAAAAAATAATGCTATAGAATAAAAAAATTTCACTAAAAGAGAAATTATTTTTTATATCTTATTTGCTAAGTTCTACACTCCTTTCAGTACAAACATCATTATTTATAAAAATTATGGGATGTCTAATAAGCTCCTATATTTAATATAAAGGTTTTAAAAAATTATCAAAAGATATAATAATAAAAAAGAGTTTTGTGGGTCCGAGTCACTTTTTACAACATTAGAAGTTAGTAAACAGTTGAGTAGTTTAAATGTTTAATGATGCAAATGACTCCTCAATATATGAAGCCAAAGAAAGAGACATAAAGCGCGGTTTCGAACCAAAACCCATCTCTGCGCTTGAATTTCTCAATGCCAACTTGAACAAAGAAAATAAAAGCACTTGTGGGTTTTGGCTGGTTTGAGCTGTGATGGAGGGTAGCAATATTAGTTACTGGGCTACTAATAGTTTACGTAGAAGTGCTTCTAGATGGAGAAGCACTTCTGAGGGTGCATTTTCAAGGTCCTCAAGAGAAGAAGAAGATGATGAGGAGGCTCTAAAATGGGCAGCTCTCGAGAAGTTACCTACGTATGATCGTTTGAGAAAAGGAATATTAACCACTTCGAGCGGACGTGCTAATGAAATTGATGTTGACAATCTTGGACCGCAAGAAAGGAAGTGGTTGATTGATAAATTGGTGAACGTCACAGATGTTGATAATGAGAAGTTCTTGCTGAAGCTCAGGGACCGCATTGATAGGTATAATTTTTTTTTTTTTCAAAGTTTTCTTGGAAGCCAAACAGAGGAGCTCTGTTCTTGTTCTTTGAGTTATGATTTTCCCTTTTCTTTGATAATTTGCAGGGTTGGAATAGACCTTCCCAAAGTCGAAGTTCGATATGAGCATGTGAATGTTGAAGCAGAAGCGTTTTTAGCAAGCAAAGCCCTGCCAACTTTTACTAGCTTCTTTACCAACATCATTGAGGTAGCAATCCACATATATAAATAATTAAGTTTTCAGTTGAAATTATTCGTGTTTGTGTTAATTAAAATTGGTTGTGTTTGAAGGGTTTCTTGAACTCTCTTCAAATTCTTCCAACTAAAAAGAAACACTTGACAATCCTGAACGATGTCAGTGGAATCATAAAGCCAGGCAGGTGAGAACTGAACTCCAGTTCTTTTTTATTTTACTTGTATTTTCTTGAATTTATGGGTATAAGCTCAAATGGTGCAGAATGACATTGCTTTTGGGCCCTCCATGTTCTGGAAAGACCACGCTTTTGTTGGCTTTGGCGGGAAAGCTTGATTCTAAGCTAAAGGTAGTTCAATATAGTCAGTAAGAGCTCTAATTATTTCAGAAAGTATGGTCTCTAATTGGAGAATCAAAATGCCTCTTTATAGTTTTCTGGCAGGGTGACATATAATGGTCACGGCATGGATGAATTTGTGCCTCAGAGAACAGCTGCTTATATCAGTCAACATGATGTTCATATCGGAGAAATGACTGTGAGGGAAACTTTGGCCTTCTCTGCTAGATGCCAGGGTGTTGGATCCCGTTATGGTAGGTTTGATTTTTCTTTTTTTTAATTTTTTAACCCTTTTGTTTTTACTTTGACTATAAATCCAACTCATTCTTTTTTGGAATTGAAGACATGTTAACAGAGTTGGCCAGAAGGGAGAAGGAAGCAGGCATTAAGCCTGATCCTGACATTGATGTCTATATGAAGGTGAGAAAAGCTGAGATATGTTTCAAACCTGTTGTTTGTTACAAGTTTAGTTTCAACTTAAGAATGTCTTCAATCACGTGTTCATGTGGCTTAAATTAAATCCTGGTAAACGTTATGATCAATCTTATAGAGTTAGATGGGAATCAATCTTATAGGCAAGGAGTTTCATTAATGGTGACTGAATTTCTTGTAATTCTCAGTCTTTCTCATGTCTCAGGCAGCAGCAACTGAAGGCCAAGAAGCCAATGTGCTCACAGATTATTATCTAAAGGTTCTAGGACTTGAGGTCTGTGCTGATACCTTGGTTGGTGATGATATGGTAAGAGGAATCTCAGGAGGGCAAAAAAAGCGTGTGACAACAGGTAAATGCCAAATTTAAAAATTATTTTCTATTTTGCTCACAGATTAGAACTACTGTCAATTCTTGAAAACTACTATCGACACGTGTGAAAATTTCATTCAATTACAGGTGAAATGATGGTTGGACCTGCTTTAGCACTGTTTATGGATGAGATATCTACTGGTTTGGACAGCTCCACAACTTTCCAAATTGTAAATTCTATCAGGCAAAATATTCACATCCTTCATGGAACAGCTGTGATCTCTCTCTTACAGCCAGCACCAGAGACTTATGATCTATTTGATGATATTATCCTTCTATCTGATGCTCAGATTGTGTACCAGGGTCCCCGCGAACTGGTGCTAGATTTTTTTGAATCTATGGGCTTTAAATGCCCTGAAAGGAAGGGCGTGGCTGACTTCTTGCAAGAAGTAAGTGTAGAAAGAGCTGTTTATGTGATGTTTTCCATTAAAAGAGATTCTTATGAGCTGATTCTTGCAAGAAGTAGGTTCTAATCTCATATTCAATCTTCAAAAATAATATGTGCAGGTGACATCAAGGAAAGATCAACAGCAGTATTGGGTCCATAAAGAGATGCCTTACAGGTTTGTTACAGCCCAAGAATTTTCCGAGGCGTTCCAATCATTCACTGTTGGACAGAAACTCGTAGATGAGCTTCGAACTCCATTTGATAAGTGCAAGAGCCACCCAGCTGCTTTGACTACCAAAAAGTATGGTGTGGGCAAGAAGGAGTTACTGAAAGCTAACATCTCAAGAGAACTTTTATTGATGAAAAGAAACTCATTTGTCTACATCTTCAAGCTCACCCAAGTGAGTATTAACAAACACATAAGTTTTGAATTGTTTTAATCTGTTCTTGAACTGATAATGATATATTGATTTGTTCCCTTGCCTTTAGCTTTCAAGCATGGCATTGGTATCTATGACACTCTTCTTCAGAACAAAGATGCACAAAGATTCAGTAAGTGATGGGGGAATTTATGTTGGTGCCACATTCTTCGCTGTTATCATGACAATGTTCAATGGAATGTCCGATATTTCTATGACCATAGCTAAGCTTCCTGTCTTCTACAAGCAAAGAGACCTCCGATTCTATGCAGCATGGGCATATGCTCTTCCTGCATGGATCCTCAAGATCCCTATCTCGTTCCTGGAGGTTGCTGTTTGGGTATTCCTTACCTATTATGTAATTGGGTTTGATCCCAACATTGGAAGGTAAATTTGCTAGTAACCAGAGAAGATTTTATCACATGATCTCTTTGTACAACTAGTTTACTAGGTAATTTTTGTTGGTGCAGGTTGTTTAAGCAGTTCTTGCTGCTCTTGCTTGTTAACCAGATGGCTTCTGCATTGTTCCGATTCATTGCAGCAGCAGGCAGGAACATGATTGTTGCTATGTCATTTGGTTCATTTGTATTGCTCGTGCTTTTTGCCTTTGGTGGATTTGTCCTTTCACGAGGTATAAAAAGTATATAACCGAAAGAGAAACTTCTTTGTCAAGATTGAACTATGCTTCATTTAACTTTTAATAACACAGACGACATCAAGAAATGGTGGGTATGGTGCTACTGGTGTTCGCCAATGATGTATGAGCAGAATGCAATAGTGGCTAATGAGTTTTTTGGGCACAGTTGGCGAAAGGTAATTCTCTGAATGAACCTTTTACATGATTGTTTATTTGCCTTTGAAAAAACAAATGCTGATGTCTAATCTTTTCATGTCACAGTTTACAAGTAACTCAAATGAAACACTTGGTGTGCAAGTTTTAAAGTCTCGTGGATTCTTCCCACATGCATATTGGTATTGGCTTGGATTGGGGGCTACAATTGGTTTTGTACTATTGTTCAACATCGGTTTCACCCTGTCTCTTACTTTTCTCAACCGTGGGTGTCTCTGCCTTCTTTACTTTAACTACTACTTTTAAAGAAGCGAGTTTATGTTGTAATTTTGTGCGAATATATATGTGCAGAATTTGAGAAGCCTCGGGCTGTTATATCAGATGAATCTGAAAGTAATGATCTTGGTAACAGAATTGGAGGAACAGCGCAATTATCAACCCATGGAAGTAACTCCAGTCACAAAACTTGCTCAGGTGATGAAGCTGTTTTTATTTTTTTGACAAGTACCAGATATTTTGTAAGTGTCTTTTGATGCTAACTATTTATGTTAACAAGTAGAGAGTGAAGACATTACAGTGAAAGACTCCTTTTCCCAGTTGTTATCCCAGAGAGAAGTCACTGTTGGGGCAATTCAACCGAAGAAAAGAGGAATGGTACTTCCATTTGAACCACATTCCCTCACCTTTGATGAAGTTACATACTCTGTTGACATGCCAAAGGTAACATTAATATTAAAACCAATGAAAGTATGGATGATATCTTGATTCAATACATTGTAGTCCAGACATGACAACTAATTGGCTCAGTTTTAACATTTCTAGGAAATGAAACTTCAAGGTATTCTTGAAGACAAATTGATGCTTCTAAATGGTGTGAGCGGTGCTTTCAGGCCAGGTGTTCTTACAGCTTTAATGGGCGTCAGTGGCGCTGGTAAAACCACTTTGATGGATGTGTTGGCTGGTAGGAAAACAGGTGGATACATTACTGGGAACATAACAATATCTGGTTACCCAAAGAAACAAGAAACATTTACTCGCATTTCGGGATACTGTGAGCAAAACGACATTCACTCTCCTTTTGTTACTGTATACGAGTCCTTGCTCTACTCAGTCTGGCTTCGTTTACCACCTGAAGTTGATTCTGAAACCCAAAAGGTTTGTACTTAAATTGCCTGGAGCGTTGCATCATTGAGACAGTTGATTCCCTGATTATATTCTTGGGTGTAGTCATACTAGTTTCTAGTTTAACCCTTTGGTTTACAGATGTTTATTGAGGAAATCATGGAGCTTGTGGAGCTGAACCCATTGAGACAATCACTGGTTGGTTTGCCTGGTGAGAGTGGTCTGTCAACAGAGCAGCGAAAGAGGCTAACCATTGCAGTTGAACTAGTGGCTAACCCGTCCATCATATTTATGGATGAGCCAACCTCAGGGCTGGATGCAAGGGCCGCTGCTATTGTAATGAGGACTGTCAGAAACACGGTAGACACTGGAAGAACAATAGTGTGCACCATTCATCAACCAAGCATTGATATATTTGAATCTTTTGATGAGGTAAGAAAAATGTTAATACTGTATCATTTTTTTGTTTTCCTTTCTTTTCCTGAGTGCTATCAGCATTATTTAACAATGGATTGCAGCTGTTCCTAATGAAGCGAGGGGGACAAGAGATTTATGTTGGGCCATTGGGTCGCCATTCTTGCCATCTTATACGCTATTTTGAAGTATGACCCTCGTGTTTACATTAGAAATCTTACTTGATATAATATTAAAATTGACTTGCATAATTTACACTATGAAAGCATCTGCAATATGATACCTTTACCTTTATGAAGGGAATTACCGGAGTAGAAAATATTAAGGATGGCTACAATCTGGTGACCTGGATGTTGGAAGTTACAGCTAAATCGCAAGAATTAACTTTGGAGATTGATTTTACTGATATTTACAAAGGCTCCGAATTATACAGGTACATAACCTGTAAACCAAAACCCATTCACCACTTTGCCAGTGAATTTGTTTAGCTAAGGATTGATGCTGATGTATGTCATGTGTGCATCAGGAGAAACAAAGCACTCATTGAAGAATTAAGCAGGCCTGCTCCGGGTTCAAAGGACCTCTATTTTCCTTCTCACTACACTCAGTCATTTTTCATGCAATGTGTGGCTTGCTTGTGGAAACAACACTGGTCATACTGGCGAAATCCACCATACACTGCCGTTAGATTTCTTTTTACAGCCGTCATAGCTTTGACATTTGGAACAATGTTTTGGGACATGGGCACTAAAATGTGAGTTACATCAAGGACTCTTTAAAATCTATGTAATTACATTGCAGCTTGATATGTCTTCCATACTAAATTTTGAAATTTTAATTCCTAGGAAAAGGAACCAAGATCTGTTCAATGCAATGGGTTCCATGTATACTGCTGTATTCTTCCTCGGTGCTCAATATTGTTCATCAGTGCAGCCAGTAGTCGCTGTTGAAAGGGCAGTATTTTGCAGAGAAAAAGGAGCTGGAATGTATTCTGCCATGCCATATGCATTTGCACAAGTACTCTTTTTTACTCATTATCTATTTGTTTTAATTTTCAAAGCAACTGTGTTTCTTTACTGATGTTCTATTTTCTTTTCTGCAGGTTATGATTGAGATACCTTACATATTTGTTCTGTCAGCAGTGTATGGTATTATAGTCTATGCCATGATTGGATTCGAATGGATAGCCGCCAAGTTCTTTTGGTATTTGTTCTTCATGTTCTTCAGTTTATTGTACTTCACCTTCTATGGCATGATGACTGTGGCTATGACACCAAGCCACCACATTGCTGCCATTGTCTCGATTTTATTTTACGGTTTGTGGAATGTCTTTTCTGGGTTTGTTATCCCCAGAACGGTAAGTATATTATTTTCAATTTTCCCATTTCTAATTTAGATGCTGGATATCATTGCTTATTAGAAATTTTTTAGCTAATTGTTTCCTTATCTTTTAACTTTAGATACTAGATAGATTTCACAGTTTACTGAAACTTTGTAGCTATTGTTTCTCCTTGTCTTTCAACTTGTCAAACAACAGAGGATTCCTCTATGGTAGAGATGGTACTATTGGGCAAACCCTGTAGCTTGGACCATGTATGGATTGGTTGCTTCACAGTTTGGAGATGTAGAGGACAAAATGGAAAGTGGTGAAACAGTGAAACAGTTTGTGAGAAGTTATTTTGATTTCAAACATGATTTTCTAGGAGTAGTTGCAGTTGTTGCAGCCTTTGCAGTGCTGTTTGGAGTGCTCTTCGCAGTAGGAATTAAGACGTTTAATTTCCAGAATCGATAGGAATTCAATTTCATTTTTGAGATCAAGTCTGCTTAATGAAAAAGTAATGCCACCAAACATTCGAAGGCACGAAGGGGAATAGGGGTGCAGGTGCCTTGGCTAGTCTTGGCTGGCAATTTCCTCCCCAGTGTTATAAAAGGGGGCTGTCAGGATTTTGTAAGGTTTTTCAAAAATTATATCGATAGTTATGGGAATTGATTAAAATAATAGCTTTTTCATATTATGTTTGTACCCAGTATTAATTGGTGCCACTTAGAAACTGGTTTTGAAGATTGCTTGGAGAAGCTATCAGCATAGTTTGCAAAGAATGGATAAATTATGAAGCAAATAAAATAAGAAATCGACAACGCACTCACACAGCAAAAAAAAATTTGTTTTTGTATGTTTATTAGTATTTATTCTTTGATCTTTATAGCCCAGTTTATACATTTGATCTGTAATAGCTGTCGCTGCACTTGATCGGTGGTCAATATTCACTGCTTAATAAGACAATGAAGATAAGATCTTTATGAATCCCTGCTGATTTAGCTCACAATTTCGAGTTAACAGCTTTCCCACCAAGCCACGCCTCGTTGAGGCATTTCGTCAAACACTCTGCAGTTTTCAGCAAAAATCTTTATTTTTAACCACGAAAGAGGTAAAAGTGCTCATACTCAATTTAGTCATGGGGAAGGATTGGTGCCCCCTTAGCATTACACAAGTTCTTATATCAATTTTAAATCATTATATTAAAGATGAATAAATGATTAAGATTGAAAACTTTGAGAAAACAAATTGTCATGAGGTTTTTTGCGATGAGAAATTTTAAAATACATTAAAGGCACTATGTCATTTTATAACAAGCAAATAATGCTATAATATGTATTATTTATTTTAAAAAATCACATACAATTGATGGTTGTATTAAATTTATTTACACATATTATACATACATTAATTGATTATATTACCTCTAATATATTCTAAAATTCCACGTTGGCTCAAAAGTACTAATGCAATGGGATTAGCATAAGGATGGATTATATAATAACACTTCAATGTTAAAACACCGGGACTGTTTACTCAGCTGTTGAGTGTTAAAGTCATTTTTCTACTTAATGAATATTGCCATGAACTTTTATAAATTTATATAATCATAACCGCCTCTACCATACCATTCCATTTATGCCGTTAGATAAAACATAAAAATATACTTAAATCAGTTGATACATAATCAATGGCCATTTATAATAAGCGACACTGCTCTGTCAAAATTAACTAAAGCACAATATTTCTGTGCAGGAATTTCTATTACCGTTGAACCAACCAGAAGAGAGAAAAGCACTTGTTGGTTTTTGGTTGGTTTTTTTTTTTTTTTTTGAGAAGGAAATACACGATTTCATTAAAGCAAGGATGATAACACAGATTCGACTTCCACTGGAATTGGTTCCAGCCATACAACAGTTTCATTGTTCCTTAGAGCTAACTTAGCTAAGGAATGGGCATGAGTATTACATGATCTAGGAGTGTGATAGCAGCTGAAATTCTGGAAATCCTTTTTAAGACTTTGAATTTCTGAAATCACCCACATAACCTCTGTCCTACTGCCCTCTTTGTTGTTAATTAACTTCACCACTTCTAGACAATCTGACTCCACCATAATGCATTGAAAAGCTGCACTTTTTGCCACCACTAACCCCCATTCAACGGCTTCAGCTTCTGCAGTCTTTACATCCCCTGTAAATAGGGTGGATTTCACAGCCGCCACTTTAACTTTGTTGGTTGAGTCTCTAATAACAACCCCCAGGCCGGCCTTTTGCCTTTCAAAATTAACAACAGCATCAACATTAACTTTGAATGTATTACCAAGAGGAGGGCTCCATACTTGCTGATTCTTGGGAGAAGATTTCACCTTTGGCTCTAGCTTCAGCTGTTTCACTCTTCTATAAGCCTCCACCACAGCCTCAGTTCTTGAAATAGTTAGTAATGGTTCCATCTTTTTTCCTTCAAACAGAAACTTATTTCTGCCATACCAGATAGTCCAGCAGATAGCAACCATAACTTCAATGTCTGACTTTGTTAACTTCTTAGCCATTTCAACGATAATGTCCAACATGTCTTAGTGACCAGCATCAGGGAAACCTGTTTCAAATGGGGCATACCTCCAGACCTTCTTGGCAGCTTTGCATAGCAACAAAGCATGAGCTGTAGTTTCCTTACCTTGCTTGCAAATTTGACATGTAGGCTCCAGCAGGATCTCTCTTCTCCACAAATTATCAGCAGTAGGCAAAAGGTTATGAGATGCTCGCCACATGAAGATCTTAATTTTTTCCGGCAATTGAAGGGTCCATAACAAATTCCAGTGGTGCAGCCCCTTGGATGAACAGCTAGGCGTATCCGGATTCTTAATCTTAAGCGCTAATTGGTAGCCGCTTTTTACAGAGTATTGCCCTTTTTTATCAAAGTGCCAGAGCACCTCATCCATTTTTGGTCTCCTCGGCAGCGGAATTCGTAGGATTTCAGCTGCATCCTCTTCTATAAACCATTGTCGCACCTTCCTTTGGTCCCATTGATTTCCCTGACTAATGAGGTCTGCTACTGAAGCATCTGCTGCCACATTTCGAACTGATATCGGCTTGAAGGTTTCTGGCCTTGGAATCCAATTGTCTCTACATATTTGTATCTTTTCACCATTGCCGATCCTCCATCTGATTCCTTTTTGCAGCACTTGTCTTCCCCACAGAACAGATTGCCATATGTACGAAGGATTAGAACCTGCTCGAGCTTGTAAAAAATCAGTCTCCTTGTAATATCTAGCCTTCAGCACTCTAGTGACCAATAATTCTGGGTATTGCAGCAATCTCCACCCTTGCTTGGCCACTAACGCCCGGTTGAAGCTAGACATTTCCCTGAAACCGAGGCCTCCTCTACTCTTAGCATGACTCATCTTTTCCCATCTTGCCCAGTGAACTCCGCGCTTGTCCTCCTTTGATCTCCACCAAAATTTGGCCATTGCCTTCTGAATATCATCACACAACCCTAGGGGCAACTTAAAGACGCTCATTGCATAGGCTGGAATCGCTTGAGCCACAACTTTGATAAGAACTTCTTTCCCTCCACTTGAAAACAGCCGATGCTGCCAGCTTGCAATCTTGCTCACCACTTTTAATTTCACCTCATTGAAAAAGCTTGTCTTTTTTCTTCCAACCATAGATGGAAGGCCCAAATATTTTCCATGCCTCGAAACCACATTAAGTTGGAAAATGTTTTTTATTGCTTCGGCTCTGTCCTCTGGAATGCTACCACTAAACACCAAGGATGACTTCTCAAAATTAAAGAGTTGTCCTGAAGCAGCTGCGTAGCAATCAAAAATGGCTTTTAGGTTCTTGCAGCTGTCAACTGAAGCTTTGGTGAACACAAGGCTGTCATCCGCAAAAAGTAAATGTGAGATTGTGAGCTCTTTCCCGAATTTCAGCCCTTGAATGAGGTGATTACGCTCTGCCTGCAGCAATAAATTGGAGAAAGCCTCTGCACACAAAATGAACAAATACGGAGACAACGGACAGCCTTGCCGAAGGCCTCGTTGAGGGTGAATCATCCCTTTTGGGTCTCCATTAATAATAACAGAGAAAGATGGCGTAGTAACACAATTCATGACCAGCTCTACCCATCTATTTGGAAAACCTAGCTTAATCATTGTGTGCTGCAAAAAATCCCACTCCATCCTATCGTATGCTTTGCTAATGTCTAACTTTAAAGCCACTAGCCCATTTCTTTTTCCCTTGCTGTGCCTAATTTTATGGAGGCATTCATAACCAATAATGATATTGTCAGTAATAAGCCTATTGGGTATGAATGCACTCTGATTGGGCGAGATAATCTGAGCAAGGATCGGCTTCATTCTATTAGCTATAGTCTTAGCAATAAGCCTATAGATTACATTACAAAGACTAATTGGTCTGAATTCTGTAACTTTCCTAGGCTTGTGGACTTTGGGAATTAAAGCAATGTAAGTGTGATTTAACTGAGATAATGTACCTTGCTCATTCAGCACATGCAAGCACGTTTCAATCACTCTTTCTCCCACTGTGAGCCAGTGTTTCTGAAAGAAGACAGCAGGGAGCCCATCTGGTCCAGGGGCCTTTGTTGGGCACATTTGGCTCAGCGCATTTGATACCTCCTCAGCTGTGAAAGGCTGCTCCAGCAAGCTCTTCATATCTTGGGTCACTTTCGGCAACAGCCCCACCAGAGCATTATCTATTTGGTCTTGGCTGGTTCTGGAGGATGTAAAGATCGCTTGAAAATACTCACAAAATTCAGCTTCCACTTCAGCAATATCCTCTGTCCATTTCGCTTGTCCGTCTTCAATTCCCCAAATCTGTTCTTCCTTTTTCGCGCCGAAGCTTTAGCATGAAAGAATTTCGTATTTTTATCTCCCTCCTGTAACCAATCAGCCCTTGAACGCTGCTTCCAATACATTTCTTCATCAATCAGCAGATTATGGATTCTTTTTTTTAATCTTCTATACTCGTCACCCCCGTCATAGTGCGCAAAATTTTTCTGGACCCTTTCTAGCTGCTTCCTTAACCTTTTTAATTCTTCTTCTCGACCTCCGAACTCCCGCTTACTCCACCCCTTAAGCCGTGCCATCGAATTCTTGGCTGAAATTTGAAACTGCAGAACAGGATCTCCATTTTTCCAGCTCCCACAATTACTCCACTCATCTTGAACAATACTCTTGCACATATCGTAAGCACTCCACATGTCTTCGTAGTGCACTCTAGGGGAAGATTTTCTAGCATAGCTCACACATTTTCCTCGCTCTTTAACTTCCATGAGCACTGGGCAATGGTCGGAGCCCACTGTTAACAGGTTCGTAGCTGGGGAATCAAAGAAGCTATTAGTCCAATCTTCACTACAAAAAAATCTGTCCAATCTCTCCTCAACCAAGTTAGGACCAAACCGACGGTTGGACCAGGTGAACGGGTATCCCTTACAGCCTACGTCTTTTAAGTTACAAGCTTGCACAGCATCTCGGAAGCTAAGCATCATGTTTACATTTCGATCTTGGCCACCATTCTTCTCCCTTGGATCTAAAATCTCGTTGAAGTCACCAAAACACAGCCACGGAAGATCAGACAGACTTGCCAATCTTCAGAGAAGTGTCCACGTGTGCTGTTTTTGATGGGTTTCCGGGTGTCCGTAAATCCCGGTGCATCTCCACTACTTCCCATTCTCAGATTGGACGACAGCGTCGATATGATGACTGCTGAAAGAGTGTATATTTACATGAACCTCACTGTTCCAGCACAACGCTAACCCTCCACCTAAGCCATTTCTATTTACAGCAAAACAATTCTCAAAATTCATCCGAGTACATACCTCCCTCGCTTGCTCAGCCCTTAATTTAGTCTCACAAAAAAACATAATATGAGGTCTGTGAGTTTGGAGAATTCGCTTCACCTCTAGGCGCGTCCGGGTATTCCCCAAACCCCGGACGTTCCAGCTTAGCATTTTCATGGCTGTCGGTGGGGCTGTGCTCCAGCCGCCGCCGATATGTCTTCTTGCATTGCTGTCTCATCCTCTACGATTGCATTTTCGGGCTGCTCCCAGCACACTTTAAGGTTTGCTACTGGGTAGTGTGTCTGAGTGTTATTAGTTAACAGGTAATTTGGACTCTGCCCTTTTAGTCTTTTCTTTTCTTGACTTAGCTCATCCTCCTCATTTCTAGGCCTCTTGGTTCCAGGCGGGTTACCAATCCTGTCTCTTTTGCTTAAAGGGTTCTTGGCTTGAAGTTTCCATTTTCTCCCTTTGGGCTTTAGTTTAGCATTCCTCAGCCCACTTATCAATTCTTCTTTATTGTTTTCTTCTGGATACTGTATTGACTGTTGGTGAGCCACTTTTGGAACCCTCTCTTTCCTGCTTTCAACGTCAGTGTTTTCCCTCCCATTATTTCCTTCCTTTTTGTTCAAAGTACTCCTCGAGCCCATACTGTCTGCTGTGCTAGCCTGCGCTTTGCAGGCTATCAGCTGCTGTCTCGATTCTTCACCACTTTGCATTAAATGTGCTTCAAACACTTCAGCCACTTGGTTTACTTTTGATTGTTCTGTATTTTTGTTTTTCCCAATACAGGTTGCCTCTGAACCGCTTTCCTGAACCGGGCTAGCGTGCCATTGTTGCACTTGCTGTTGTCTTGAGGTTGCGGGTGGGGATCCTGGTTTTTGGTGCTCATTGCTCCATTTCTCCTTGTTCTTGTGGAATTTAGCTCTTTCAGCTGCAGTTTTGGCTCTCAACCAACTTCCATATGGCAAGTTCTCCTTAGGTTGTCCTTGATACTTAAGGCATTCTCTGAATTGGTGTCCTAAGATACCACAACAAAAACAAAAGTCCGTCAATCTCTCATACACCACCGCCATCGGAATCTTCTTCTTGCCTTCAACTTCTATGAACAAGAGCTTTTTAAGAGGCTGCATTATATCTACCAAGATTCTCAGCCGAGCAAATGTTCCTATACATTCCCCATCTTCATCCGTTTCAACCTCCTCAACTTCTCCAATCTTTTCTCCCAATTTTTGGACTGCACTTTTCTGCATACACATGATGGGCACATTATGGATTTGCACCCAAAAGGATGCATGTGTGAAGGTCTGCTCATTGACATTTCCAATCCCTTTTGGTTCAATCATCACTATCAATGCTCCTGCAAAATGCCAAGGACCCCCTATGAACACCCTTCTCTTTTCTTCCTTCGAATTAAATTTGAAGATGAATACATTGTTGCCTGCACTTTCCACTTTAAATTCTTTTATGGATCTCCACACTTGTTGCAGAGCAGCTCGCAATCCTTCTATACTGACTCCTTTGTTTAGCATGATTTTACCCACTAAACAATGAGCTGCAATTTTTTGACCTTCCTCCTTCATGCTCCCTGCGAACTCAATCTTATCATTTTCCTCTTCTTGTAGAGTTATTGCACTGCACTTTCGAATAAGTTCTTCTGTGTCCATTCTAACCGGCTAAGAAACTCTAAGAAGATTTTTAAACCAGCTGCCAACAACCACTCTCGGAAATGAAATCAACAGAACTACCTCACCCTCTCGCGTATCCTACTCTGTATTTTACTCTCTGTTAAAACTTTAAAAGAGACCACTCAACACGTGAGTGACAGATAGAGTCATCACGACTCCGTTACCTTCCATTCTTTATGCTCCTTTCCGAAAGAAAGAGAGCACTTGTAGAAAGAAGACCCACGCATATTTTGGTTGGTTTTGAATGGGCGCTAGTCGGGATATTTTCATGGGCAGTACTAGCTTGTACAGAAGCACTTCTATATGGGGAACAAATTCTCGAGGTGGTTTTCCGAGGTCTTCAAGAACAAGAGAAGGAGATGACGAGGTGGAAGCTCTAAAACGGGCTGCTCTTGAGAAATTGCCTACTTATAATCGTTTGAGGAAAGGGATATTAACTACTTCACGAGGGGAAGCTGTGGAAGTTTGATGTTTCAAATCTTGGACCGCAAGAAAGGCAAAAGTTGATCTTTAAATTGGTGAAAGATACTGATATTGATAATGAGAAGTTCTTTTTGAATCTCAAGGACCGCGCCTTGGCTAGTCAAGAATGTGATTCAGGAAGGGCAAGGTCAAACAACAATATAATACAATTTTTTTTAACAAAAATAATAAGTAGCAGAATTTGAACTTTATTGCAAAAGAAGAGAATAAATTGCAAAGAAATCTTAATTTTTGTACGGAATCAAGGAAATATGAAAGTAAGCGTATATAACTCGTGGTGGGCAGAAGTGAACCGGATTTTAAAAAAAAAAGTCAATTTGCTTCAATTTTTTCAGTTTCAGTCCGGTTATTTTCAAAAATTGATTTTTTTTAAGTGTTATAATCGACAACTAAATATTGGTTTGGTTATTGATTCAAAATTTTAGAATTGAAAACGGAACCAAAAGTTGAACTTTTTGGTAATTTTATGAAATCAAACATTTGTCATATTATTATTAGTGTACATATTAATATAATAAAAATATAAATAAACATAAGGAAAAATTAAAAAAAAAAAACCAAACCGATTGGTTTTGGTTTTTGAATTCGCTTAAAATCAAAGCCGAATCGATCCGAATTTTTTAGTTCGAACCAAAACGATGCCACCTCTAAGCATAATGAAATTAAATATATTGAAAGCAAGTGAGACGTTGTGTATAATGAGATGTTTTCCTTTGATATTATTTAAATTTTGAAAACTTAGAATTGATTTTTGTGATAAATCAACATATTTCTTTAAATTTTGCTCCTATATCAGGGAGATTTAAATCATCCACTTTGTAAATAAGGAAAGAGAGTGTTAAGAAACTCAATTAATGGATTGTTGGTTAATAAATAAACTTAAATATTAGAATATCTTTAATCTAATTTTTGAAAAGCTCGCCCATATTGGGCATTAATTTGATCCACCCCAGCAATTTGATATTCATATAACTTGTTTACCCAAAAGTTTGTAGGTGTTTGGTATATATCACTAGTGGTAAGTAAATGTAAATTGATGTTAATAATTAACTTCAAAATTTGATAAGATTTGAGATGAAATTATATTATTATTTAGTTGCTTTAATTTAATACCTTATACATTATTTAATTTAGTACATTATATATGTTAAAAAATCATTTTTCCTTATAAAACTTTTTAGGACCATCTCATACATACATAAGAATCCGTAATCTAGAAAATCATACCTTGACAATCTGACTTTTCTTTTTCGCTGAAGTAATCTAAGATTCCAGATCACGATCCATCACCACGACTCCTATTAGATCACAATCTGTCACCACCACTCCTGTTATATCACGATCCGTCACCGCCACTCTTGTTAGATCACGATCCGTCACCGCCACTCTTGTTAGATCACGATCCGTCACCAAATAATCTTCCAGACTATGACTCAGGTTTGATCAGCACTAGACGTGTGGGGGTCCGTTTCACAACTCCCAAAACAACCGACTTCTTTTGCGGTGTTTTTCTCAAAATGTGTATTTTTTGGAATACAATATATTTTCTTCTTGAAAAAAATACACTTATATAATATCTCTTGTGAAACCTTAGAAATGTATTATCCTTTATTATAATTCAAAATAATAAATATTTTGAATTTAATATTATCTCTCCACTTACGTCAAAGTGGAGATCATGTGTGACCACTTTGGGGCCCACATTGTAAAATAACACAATGCCCCATTTGCACATGAATATAACACATGAGGTCTTAACAAATATTATAATTAGATTTATCACATAATATGCTAGTTTTCTTGTTTTTAGGTTCAGTAGTGGTGCAAGTCAATTAAGTGAGCTAACCTGTGGATCATTTGGGAACATACAATAGCGGCTACAACAATTAAGCCGTAAATGAACAAGCCTAATAATTTAATTCCAACTCTACTCCACTATAAGATTGGAACTGACCTCCATAATTATATGCTCGAATAATAATTCGTCCCAAGTCACATTGATCTCTTTACTGTATAATCTTTTGTATCACATCGTTAATTAAATTGATATCTCAAATGTCTAATCAATTTAATTACATCTTGTTCATTGATGCTTATAGGTTTTCCCTAATGATCATTTTCAATACACTAAATATGTTGACACACTCTGGCCAGAGAATTCTATTATCAAGTACCGAAAACTCATCAAGAGATGTGTTGTACAAATTTTATATTATTAATCTATAACTTTAATACTCATAATTGCTCCCACCAAGATACCGGATAATCATGACTTCAAAAGTGTGTATCGTGCCAATTGGTAACTCAAATGGAATAACAATTACAATTGCGAAATTATAACTAACTCAAGATTAAGATTATAGTAAAATCATTCCCTATGAGATTTAATAAGTCTGACAGTTATTATAAAGTTAATTAAATCTTATATGTGATCTAGTTCAATGTAGTCATACTACAGCAATAAATTCATACATGATTAAGACAAATCATTTAATGAATTTATTACAGTCTATACCTAAATAAAGTGTCCAACTTTATTTATCAACACCGAACTTAATTTATTTAATCATAAGATAACTTGTATTTATATCTTCTGTGAATCCACTTGGTGATCACATAAATACATATAATATGATTAAATGGACTTTATTCAAAATATTAATGTAACTAATATACTTGAATAAAATACCTCATTTATTTTATTAATTAAAAAAATTATTTATTACAATTAAATAAACATATGCTTTGAAAGAACATATTTTCCCAACAACCATGCAAGGGCTGCTTCAATTGTTATTAGAACTGTTAGAAACAGAGTGGACACAGGAAGGACAGTAGTGTGCACCATCCATCAACCGAGCATTGAGATATTTGAAGCTTTTGATGAGGTGGGCAATGTTATTCTAGGTCAAAGAAGCATTAAGTTCCTTTTTTCCCCTCTCTATTGATTACGATTGTTCAAAAATGCATTGCAGCTATTCCTAATGAAGCTATTGATTACAAGCCAGCATCGCGTTTCTGGAAACCGAGCCACCTTAGCAGCAAATTACACAAACACCCCTCAACTGATTACAATCTGCACAATGACCCACATAACTCTTACTTGATTTCACTATGGTCCCTAAAACAGTTAATTACATCTTCACAACTCTCAGTCAGATTTCACCCAATTTATGGCTTGCTTATGGAAACAACGGTGGTCATACTGGAAAAATCCAGCATACACTGCTGTTAAATTCTTTTTTACAACCTTTACAGCAGTGTTGCTTGGGTCATTGTCTTGGGACTTGGGCGGTAGACATGAGTTACAACTAGGAGCCTGGAACAATACATATTTAAATGTTAATTCAAAGTCTCATTCTTTCATCCGCCTTTTAATCTTAATCCCGACTTTTCAATTTATAGCCAAAAGAGCCAAGATCTGTTGAATGCGATGGGTTCGATGTTCACTGCAATTATTTCGTCGGCGTTCAATACTGTTCGTCGGTGCAGCCAATAGTATCAGTTGGAAGGGCAGTCTTTTACAGAGAGCAAGCCGCTGGCATGTATTCCGGCATTCCATAAGCAGTAGCACAAGTAGTTGTTGGACTCATTACATGTATATTTGAAATGTTAAAAGAAGCATGTGTTTCATTACTGATTTTTAATATTCTTTCTGCAGGTTATGGTTGAGGTTCCGTATATATTTGTTCAGTCACTAGTTTATAGTGTTCTAGTCTATGCTATGATGGGATTTGACCGGACAGCCGCGAAGTTCTTTTGGTATATATTCTGTGGATATTACACCAAACCACCACATCGCTGCCATTGTTTCAACTTTATTTTATTGAATGTGGAACCTAATTCCTGGGTTTATGATCCCAGGACCCGCAAGTACTATCCTGCCATTTCTATTTGATATGATAGATTTACCAGCTTGCGAATAAAAATTTGTTACTAATTGTTTCTTCATCTTTCAACTTGTCAAACCACAGAGGATTCCTATACGGTGGAGATGGTACTATTGGGCAAACCCTATAGCTTGGACATTGTATGGATTGATTGCTCCGCGGTTGGGGATGCGGAGGAAAAAATGAAAAATGGTGAAACTGTGAAACAGTTTATCAGAAATTATTTGATTTCAAACATGATTTTCTGAGAGTATTTGCCGTTGTTCTTGCATGCTTTGCAGCGCACTGGATTTCTGTTTGCTTTAGAAATTAAGCTGCTTGATTTCCAGAAGCAATAGACATTTAATTTCATTTTGAAGATCAAGTCTGTGCTTAATGATGGCAAAGGAACTTCTACTAAACATGTGATGCGCAATGGTAAATGCGTCACAGAAAGCTTTGGTTAACCCCTCTGGACTGTCTCCTCCACAATGTATCCAATGATATGGTTCCTATGAGTATTTTGTTTACATTGGTTTACAAAGATGCTAAAACATTTTTCTTTCTGCTTTTGCTCTGGTTTTGCTTGCTATACAAGACATCCCGGATGTGTATCCTTACTTTTTTAATTAAATAAATAAAATTTCCTCCAGATTATAGTATATTTTGTGTTATGAAAGTTGCATATGAAGTTCTATTATTATTTTTTTTAAAAGAAACTTTCATTTCATTTAATCAAAATAAACTGAAACAAGTCAGTATATTAGCTTGAGGGGTTTCCAACCACATGACAGATTCCGAGCTTTTCAAAGCTCTTTTAGCTAGAGAGTGAGCAAATTTGTTACAACATCTTGGAACATGTTGGATTTGAATCGTTTGGAACCCTACTTTGCATTCTTGGATTTCTGAGATAGTCCACAGGATCTCCTTTCTGTTGGTGGTTTCATTATTGGCTAGATTAACTACTTCCATGCAATCTGTTTCCACAATCACATCCATCAGCCTTGCTTCCTTTGCCATTTCCATCCCCCATTTGACAGCCTCAACCTCTGCAGCTGTAACATCTTCCTGAAATGCTGTACTTCTCACTGCTGCACCCAGAACTTGGCCTTTTGGGTTTCTAATAACAGCCCCTAGTCCTGTAAGTTGTTGCTCTATATGCACAGCAGCATCTACATTGATTTTGTAATATCCGCTGGGTGGTAGTCTCCATCGGTCTTACTTAATGGTTTCCTTACCACTTTTGCTTAGCTGTTCCATTCCATACATCCCTTGATAAGCCTTTATAATTGCGTTGGCCTTGGCGATTATCATCAGAGGGTTCAAATTTCTTCCTTCAAAGATAAACTTATTCCTGGCATGCCATAGTACCCACCATACAGCAATTACAAATTCTACCTCTCTCATAGGCATTTTCCTCACCAAGCTCAACATAACGCTTAACATATCCTCTCTCCCCACATCCTGCACTATGGCATTAACATGAGTATGTTTCCAGACCTTTTTCACCATTTTACAACCCATGAGAGCATGAAAAAGATCCTCAGTTCCCATTTTACAGATTTGGCAGACTGGTTCCTCCAGGATTTTCCTCTTCCACAGATTTTCTGAGGTTGGTAGCAAGTTTTAGGTGGCTCTCCAGATGAAGATTTTAATTTTCCTTGGGAGGTTGAGATTCCAGAGCATAGACCAGCCATGAGAGCCACCTATTGAGCTTGTTGGAATTTCCCCAAACTTCAATCCGAGAGCAGCCTGGTAACCACTTCTTACTGTGTATTGTCCTTTTTTTGTCATGGTGCCATATCAATTCATCATCTTGGGGATATCTTGGTTGTGGAATTTTCTTTATTGCCTCTGCATCTTCCTTGGCAAAATGTTGGTCAATCAACCTAAGGTTCCAGTGGTGATCTGAATCAATTAAGTCCGAGACTTTAGTATTTGGGGGCAATGATGATGTGAAGATTGGTCTAAATGTTGAAGGTCTGGGAATCCAGTTGCTGCCCATAATGAGTGCTTGGTTTCCATTTCCAACTCTCCATCTTGTTCCTTGTTGAAGAATTTTCCTGCCCCATAAAATACTTCTCCATATAAATGATGGGTTAAAGCCAACCTTAGCTTCCATAAAATCAGCATGTCTAAAATATCTGGCCTTCAGGATTTTGGCGACTAATGAATTAGGGTTTTGAAGTAATCTCCACCCTTGCTTTGCCACCAAGGCTTGGTTGAAGCTTGAGAAATCTTTAAAGCCTAATCCCCCTCTAATTTTCGCATGGCTGATTTTCTCTCATTTTGTCCATTGTATCCCCTTTTTATCTTCTTTAGAGCTCCATTAGAATCTTGCAATTGCTCTTTGAATATCATTGCTTACTGCTAGGGGTATTTTGAAAATGCTCATGGCGTATGCTGGTACTATTTGAGCTACAGCTTTGATCAAAACCTCTTTGCCTCCGCTAGAAAAGAATTTGTGTTGCCAGCCCGAAATTTTAGTCAACACTTTGAGCTTAATGTCGTTGAAGTAGCTAGTTCTCTTCCTCCCTACCATCGAGGGTAGACCTAGATATCTTTCATGTCTAGACACCACATTCAACTGAAAAATCCTTTTGATTGCCTCTCTCTATCCATCCAAGACATTTCCCCCAAAAAACATTGATGACTTGTCGTAATTGAAGAGTTGGCCAGAAGCTGAAGTGTAACACTCAAAGATTGCTTTCAATTTGTTACAATCCTCAGTTGAGGCTCTTGTAAACACTAAGCTATCATCCGCAAAGAGTAGATGAGAGATTGTAATATTTTTGTTGAACGTTAGGCCATGAATTAAATTCTGTTGTTCAGCCTGCATCAGTAGGCTGAAGAAAACTTCTGCACGCATTAAAAACAAATAAGGGGAAAGAGAGCACCCTTGCTTTAGCCCTCTTTGAGGTTGTATCAGCCCCTTCACAACTCCATTTATGATAATAGAAAAGGAAGGGGTGGTTATACAGTCCATAACAAACCTAATCCATTTATCAGAAAAACCAAGTCTCTCCATTGTATGTTTCAAGAACAACCACTCAACTCGATCGTATGCTTTGCTAATATCTAGCTTCAAGGCAACTAGCCCTTTCTTTTTACTCTTACTATGCCTAATTTTGTGCAAACATTCATAACCAATAATAATATTATCAGTTATTAATCTATTAGGTACAAAGACACTTTGCGTTGGGGATATTCTCTCATGAAGTACTTGCTTCAACCTATTAGCAATCACTTTAGCTACTAATCTATAAATTACATTGCATAAGCTAATAGGTCTGAATTCAATCACTTTCCTAGGCCTCACCGTCTTAGGAATCAAATCAATATATGTGTGATTAAGTAGAGCTATTGTACCTTGTTCATTTAAGACATGAAGGCACGTTGCAAGGACTCCATCTTTGACTGCTTCCTAATGCTTCTGAAAGAAAACGACTTGTAATCCATCTGGCCCTAGAGCCTTTGTTGGGCCCATCTGAGAGAGGGCTTTTGTGATCTCCTCTACTGTGTAGTGCTGTTCCAGAAAAGTGTTCATCTATGTGGTGACTTTTGGGCTTAACCCTTGCAATGCTGCACTGATCTGGTCGTTCCCTGGACTTGAAGTAGTGAACAACTCTTGAAAATATTCACAAAACCTCATTTCAACCTCATCTTTATCCGTCTGCCAACTCCCCGATCTGTCTTCAATGCCTTTGATCTTGTTCTTTCGCTTTCTAGATGATGCTTTGGCATGGAAGAACTTGGTATTCTTGTCCCCTCCCTTTAACCAATCAGCCCTCGATCTTTGTTTCCAGTACATCTCTTCATCCATCAATATTCTCTGAATTTGCTTCTCAGTGCTTATTATGTCATTTTCCTTTCCATACTGGCAGCCATTTTCTTTTGCATCCTTAAGCTTCTTTATTAGTTCTTTCAGCTTTTTATTCCTGTCCCCGAATTCTTCCCTGCTCCATACTTGCAATTGAGCCATGGAATTTTTGGCAACTGTTTTGAACATCTCCATAGGGCTGGTTCTTGTGTTTGTATGCCATTTGAGCCATTCATTTTTCACTTTGTCCTTACATGCCTCATAAGAACTCCACATGTCTTCGTAATGAATTCTCCAAACATGTTTCCTCTCATATACTAGGCTCTGCTCTTTTTCTTTGGCTTCCATCATGACTGGGCAATGATCGGATTCCCAATGGACCAAATTTGTAGCTAGATCATCATAAAATTCGACTCTCCATTCTTCATCACAGAGGAATCTATCTAATTTTTCTTCTATGAGATGTGGTCCAAATTGTTGATTAGACCAAGTGAAAGGGTGCCCTCTACTTCCTAAGTCAATCAATCTACATTCTTTCAATGCATCCCTAAACTCAGCTATCACTCTCGCATCTTTTTGCACACCTCCCATTTTCTCATTCAAGTTTAAAATCTCATTAAAGTCCTCAAAACATAGCCATGGGAGAGAAAACAAACCTGCCAACCTTTTCAGTAGAGTCCAAGTGTGTTTTTTCTGCTGAGTTTCCGGGTGCCCATAAATCCGCGTGCATCTCCACAACTTCCCATCTGCTCGTTGCACTTGCATGTCTACGTGATGCCTACTGTAAGATGTGATTCTAACATCAATCTCCGAGCTCCATATTAAAGCTAGGCCGCCACTGGTCCCAATTCTATCTACTGCAAAAGAATTATCAAGCTTCAACCTTCTACAAACTTCTTTAACCTACACTGACATTAATTTGGTCTCACATAGGAACAACAGTTGAGGTTTGTGTAGGTGGAGAATTTTTTTCAGAGCTAGAACCGTTCGGGGATTCCTCAAACGCCGAACATTCCAACTTATGATCCTCATGGCTGGCAGCCAGCCCCGCCGCTACATTTTCTATGGTTGTCTTCTTGCCATGCTCTGTACTTCTTGCTTCTTCCTCCTGCTTTTTGACGGAAAAATACGAAGACCAAATAGTTCCCTCAGCATTATTTAGAGCTTTCATTCTTTTACATTTCGGGCTTCTTTTTTCTTGTGTTTCTATGGGCCTTTTATGTGATATTGGTCTACTGTTCTGGCTCTCTGCAATTAAGCTTCCCCGTGCCTGTGATTTCAATTTTTTTATTTTCCTAATTTTACCTCCCACAAACACTTCCATTCCTTTATTCTTGGTTGTCTGGCCCATGTCATTTTCCACTTCTTCACAGCCCACTAAGCCCATTTTTCCAGTTTCATTTTCCATCCCGTTTTCCCGCCTTTCTTGTTTGTTGTTTCTCGCTATAGTGCTCATTTCTCTAGGCAATCTCTTTGCATCTGTTATCTCTACTACTATACTGCCCTCTGTTGCTAGTCGTTCCTCACCCTTCCCAATGTGCATTAATTAGGGATGTCAAAATAACCCGGACCCGGATGAACCCGGATAATCCGGACCGGGTTGAACCCGTACCGGAGAGGAAAAAAATCCGGATCCGGAATGGATTTTAATAACCCGGATGAATCCGGGTCCGGCTCCGGGTTTGGGATAACCCGTGTATCCGGAACCCGGACCCGGATTTATTTTTATATTATTTTTAATTATATTTATTAGTAAATATAAATACAAACATAAAAAAAATCTAATTCTAATTCACAAATCACAACTCAAAGTCTACACAAATCGCGATTTACCCAAACCCAAACAAGACAAACCCTAGCTGTGCCGCTGCTGCTGCTGCTGCCACCTTCTGCTGTTCCGCAAGTAAGTCAAACAACTCTCGGCTGGGTTCCGCCTTCCACCTTCCGCTGTTCCGGATTTTTCCAATAATGAGATTTTCAAATCATTTCTCTCATTATTTCTACTATTCCGAATTTTTTCGCCTCCTGCTGTCCCGCCTCGTGGCATTTCCTTTTGGCAACTCTGGTCTCTCTGGTCTTCCCATTTCATGTTTCTTTGGCTAATGATTTGAACGTGGGAGCAAGAAGTGGGGCCATGTTTGATCAAAATTGGAGTGTTGATTAAATCAACTATCATATGGACTCCAGCTAGCAAAAGCATCCTCGCCCTTTGATGCTGTCGCACAGAATCACAAGGAGAATTATAGCCATTGGGGACATTCTCCAATTCATTGCTATGAATTGCATGCCGGGTTCAAAACCCGGAATTCGGAACCCGGACCTGGACCGGGATGGAAAAAATCGGGTTTTTATCTGGGTCTGGGAAAAAGAAAATGACATCCGGGTCTGGAGCCAGGAAGGCTAAACCCGGACCCGGACCCGGATTTTGCCATCCCTAGCATTAATGATCCTTCTTGTAGCCCTTCCACGTGGTCAACCCTCATTGGCTCTATGCTAGGACCCGTAAGAGATCGGGTTAACCCAGATCCTCCTTCCAAACCTTGCTTCCCTAGACCCATTTCTATTTGCCTCTGTTCTTGCTGTTCTTGTGGTTCATGATTTGTTACTGCCGATTGTGATTTTTGCTTTGCATTCTAATAATCTTGGTTTGTTGTCTGATTGACTCGTTCCATCTTTGTTAGTGCCTTCATCCAAGCTCCATATGGCAGTTCATCCTTTGGCTGCCCTTTGTACTCGAGACACTCCCTATACTGATGCCCAAGAAGCCCACAACAGAAGCAAAAATTTGGTAACTTTTCATACGTCACCCTTAGCGAGATTTTCTCACCATCTTCTAACCTTAGCAGTAGTCTTTTTTTTAACGGTTGTGTTATGTCTATCCTTATTCTTATTCGAGTAAAGGAGCCTATGCACCCTCCAATTTCATCTGTTTTCACCTCCTCCACTTTGCCGATCTTCCCCCTTATATCCTGCATTATGTCCTTGTCCATACACATAATAGGTGCATTATGGATTTGCAGCCAGAATGATGTATAAGTGAAGGCTTGCTACTTAATATTCCCAACACCAGTTGGCTCCACAAGCACCATTAACGAATTGTTAAAATGCCATGGTCCCCCATGTAGTATTCTTTTCTTCTCTTCCTCTGAAGCGACTTTGAAAATAAAAATATTTTCTCCTAAGCTCTCCACTTTCACTTCTTTAACCGATCTCCAAACTTGCTGGATGGCTGCTCTAAGCCCTTCATGAAGACTCCCCGTGTATGAAGAATTTTTCCAAGGAGGCAATGTGTTGCTATTTTTGCCCTCTTTGCTTTCATTTTCCCTACAAAGTTAATCATATTTTCTTCTTCTGACTTTAAACTTATGGCCGCGCATTTCTTTATGAGATCATCTGAATCCATCTCTCCCCTTAAAGTCTACTAGTTTGCACTGATGATCCTCACCAACCTCCTGCCAACGCAGTTATCTATACTAACTGAATTCTTCAACTTAATATCTTTTCTTGTATCTTTTTTTAGTTCCGACCGTGTATGCCACCCCTCTGTCAATGGCGCAAACCACTCAACCCGTGAGTGACACTATTGGATTACCAGCGAATCCTGTTTTCCATCCATTCTAAGTTCTCTTTAAGAGAGAGCTACCTAGACGGAGATAGCCATTGTATGCCAAATGTGTCTCACATCAATGTTACCATGAATGTTTCTTAAAGAATAAAAGAGATCAAGTTATTACTGATATGGAGTTTTATTTAAGATGCTACAGATGCTGGAATTCATATATTACTAATTTATGATACCAGAAGATAGAACATGTCTAATTAGAGGGCAAAACCTATGTTGCCTGTCCGGCGAGTAACCCCTTCTTTTGTACTTTTATGGTTTAATTACAATGCTGTCCCTACTGGTTTTAAAACAAAAACATAGAGGTTTTTAAATTATGACAAATTAGTCCTATTTGTTTTAATTTTTCCTTTACATAGCCATTAAGAAAATTTTCAAACTTTTACTTTATAAACTTCTCATTACTCTCACACCAACCTTAGTCGAATTAATTCTCTCTCCATCCATATGCTTTATTTTTTTTATCTTCTTCTTCATCAATCCTCCTCCACATCAACTATATATATAAATTCTTAAGTGTGGATCTTTAAATATGGATTTTATGTGGATCCACTATTATGCCATATGGTATAAAAATGAATCTACATGAAATTCATATTTAGACATCTACATCCTAGAAGCTCTCATTGAGGCATTTAATAGTCTCTTCTTCATATATTCTGATCTTTAAAAAAGAAAAAAAATTAAGATAATTACAGCTTTTAATTTACTTTAAATCTAGTTTTTCCTCTTCCCTAACCACCCCCTCGCCCACCCCAACCCCCCAATATTTCTATGTAGCTCTTTAATTATATATAGATAGATAGAGAGAGAGAGAGAGAGAGAGAGAGAGAGAGAGATAAATATTCAAATCTGGAATTTTAAAGTGCAGAAACGTCCGGGAAAACGCATAAATCATGCGGTTTAAGCGCTTTAAGTTTTAAGCCTTTAAAACTGAGCGGTTTTAAAGTTTTCCCAGACGTTTTCTGCATTTTATGATCCCGGACCAGAAAACTACTATATATATATACAATGTAGATCTTCAGTCCTCTTGAGTTAGGCCTTTGTTTGAAAAATGAAACTTGCAAAAGTAGCATTCTTGGATGGTCTCTTAGTTGCTCGGATAGAAGTAGGGATGACAAAATCCTCCATGGGTTTGGGGCGCCATGGGGCTCCACCCCAAATGCGGTGGATTTTGAATAATTTTTTGGGATTGGGGTGGGAAATAAGGAAAAAATAATTCACAAATTCTTAATAGGGTGGGGTTTGATTTTCTACTCCCCACCCCACCCTCACCCCGGTTCTCATTATATATAAATATTTTTCTAATTTTTATTTAATAATTTTTGTTTCATCAGTTACAATGTTAGTTAATAATTTTTATTTTTATTTTTACTTGATATAAATGAGCTATAACTAAAAGAAAACCCTACAATATAATTTTTATTCAACCTAAAACATTGTTATGTTTTCTTTTTTCCCTTAAGACACTGCTCTCTTCAAATATTTTTCAATTTTGATATCATTTCAAGATATTATTTCAAACATTTGGAGATGTTTTTAAAATAATTTAAATATTTTATAATATGGTAATGATTTTTTAAGTCTTTAATTTTTAATTTATTGAAATCATGTATTTATATCTACTATAAAATAAATAATTAAGGAATGGGATGGGATGGGAAAATTATTCCGCACTTGGGGATTCCCTATCCCCACTCCATTAAATTTATTGGGGAATGTGGTGGGAATGGAAATACATTTTTTAATGGGGTGAGGAATGGAGTATGCTTCTCCACCCTCACCCCACCCCTTTGCCATCCCTAGATAGAAGTAATTATTCAAAAATTTGTTTTTTAAAAACACAAGATTTTAGTTAAAAATTCAAATAGATGTAATTCCAAATAATGGCAAAAGTGATCTTTTTATAAATATTTCTTTAACATATTCTAATAGTGATAAGGGACAAGAATTTTTTATGTTACAAAAATCATTTTAAATTCTTTTATTTCTTGTAAAACATGCTATATATAACGTTAACTTTAAGAGATCTTTTTGTACTTAGAGATGACTAAAAAACCAGGACCGATCGTCCTGGGTGTTTCAGATTGGACTTGACCTGATCCAAACATGTTTTCTAGACACTAGGCCTGGGCTCAAGCTTCACCTAAAAAGCTAGAGCCCAGATCAAACTACAAAGAAATATTTAAAAAATTATATATTATTTTAATTAAAATACATCTTTTAACTTATATTTAGCCCACTCATAATATATATTTAAAGTTTAGAATCCTTTAAGTTAAAGCTTAATCTAACAAAAAAATAAAATTTTATAAAATTAAAATTGGTAGAACATAATTGAATTTTTATTTTTATTTTTAAAATGTACAATGTAAAATTAGAGCTTTTTATATTAGCCCGAAAAGCTCGATCCTATAAAAGACATCCTAGGCCGGGCTCAAACTTTGTCAACCTTGGCTTGAGCCGGACATTCTTTAACTAGCCAAAATTAACACGCTGGAAGGTATTAGAAATTTATTTTCTGTAACTAGCCAAAATTGACACCATGTAAATTTAGTTTGGAAGAAGCATTCAAGAATATTTTTATCTTCATATTTATTTGTACTTGTTATGAAAATTTGATCATATAATTGTTAAAAAGGAATCTGTGTGACTACTTGTGAAACTAAAGGAGTTTATGTGACTATTTAAATTAATCTTTAGAGTATGGGTGGCTTTTTTCCAAAATTAATTGTAAACTAATTTATTAGATGAGATTGATTGAATTAATAATGACTATTAGATGAACATTTTATTTGTTTTGAAAATAATAGTTATAATATCATATTTTTAGTACATTCAGTGGAGCACAGATCACAGATAGCTTAATTTCAACCTGGAAACCGCAAATATTTACTCGTCGAGACCACAATGAATCAGCAGAGAACTCTCACAATGGCAAAGTAAATCCTGTTGGAAATCACAGCTATCTCCCTCTGGTCATCAGCTTTTACCATGCTAAAACAGCGCTTTGCTGAGTCTAAAACTCATCCGTAGATGATAAGGATGATTCTTGTTCATTGCTGAATCACCTTCACAGGTCACCATCATGCGCTGAGACAGTACTTGCAGTACAGGAGAGAGAGATGGAAAGGTCTGATTGGAAGATTACTCAGTGAGACAGTATGTCGAACTCCTAATTCATTTCATCGAACACCTAGTTCATTTCGTTGAACACCTTGCTCAGACTAACAATTAAGCACCTCAATTATATAAAATCCGTACGAGTAAAATAATAGAACACAACAAACCTCATCATATTACGGAGGCTCCTCTTATCCATGAGTCTTCCACCAGCAACAACGATCAATCATCTTTGCCATCACCAATCAAAAGAAATACAAATCAGTATAACACAGTTTTCAGCAAGTGTGAATTTTTACTTTAAATAGAATTAGATAGAAAATAAACACATGATAAGGAAGACAGAAATTAATTTGAGCTTTTGGAATCATAGAGGGAAAACAGAATGTGAGGAAACAATGGCTCTATTGTTGATGGGTGTTGATTTGATCTCTGCAAATTCGCTTGGGACTCGGTTCCATTTCATCTTCATCATCATAAGATCCACTCATTCCAACCTTATCATGCAATATCCTAATTTTGGTGCATTCTTCTTCACTGCCAAGAATTAATTTCAGAGTGTTGGGTTTGTTGTCGTTCGGATTTGCATACACTGGACACACCCCACAACATTTCACCTGATGACATTTTTCGTTTTTACACTCAACGGAGAACTCAAATGAGATAGTTGTTTGATTATTGCCATCATCAGGTACCTCAGTATTCCAGCAGGGCTCAAATCCGAGTAACACATGATCCGAATCCATAGACCCGTTAAGACTCAAATTGTAATAGTCATCAACATTATTGTTCACTTCCAAGCGAGTCTTGGTTTCAAAATTGTAGCTGCATTTGACATTGCAATATTTGCCACTAGCATCAATATCTTCCGCAAATTCAATAACAGCACAAAGAGCAAACCCGACTAAGTTTCTGCTGCAAGAACGCCGCGGCAGTTGAATTGTTAATGAAGATCCTGAACATTGATTGCTGAACCAGTCAGGAATTTCACTCCCAGGAAAACAATTGCAGAGTCCGTAGGGTGTATAATGTACCTGTAACACGAAAATCATGATTTCCAATCTAGTGAAGAGAATCAGAGCAGAAAGAAAGAAAGTTGCTTAATTACCATTTCATAGCACAGTCTCAGTGATGCACTTGCCATATGCTGAATTCTTTGTTGTGAATCTGCAAAAATCTTCTTGTGTGCCTCTTTTTCATTCAGCTTCAGGCAATTAGTAAAATCAAAAAATAGTATGCCGTCCATAATTCCACTAGAGTGTTCGTAAATTGTTTCCAGCATGGATGCATCTAGTTCTTCTACAGATGATGGAATCTCTGGCAAAGTTTGGAGTCGCTTGCAATTTTTTGCTTCTAAATAGACTAGATATATTGGAAGCTCTGGTAAAGACTGAAGCATGTTGCAATTGCTCAAGTGAAGATATCTCAGCTGTGAAAGTTGCTTGACACTTGTTGGCAACCTCTCGAAGTGATTTCCACTTAGAGCTAACCATTCAATTGAGGACAAAGAGCCAATGTCCGGAGGAATTTCTGTTATATTACAGTCGGTTAAATGCAACTCTGTTAAAGAAGATAAACCGGATAGTAATGGTGGCAATACCAAACCTCTGCATCCAGAAAACTTGAGTTTTTTAAGTTGGTTTAAATCTGAGATAGAGGATGGTAGCTGACCTATGGGCGAAAACTCTGCATTGAGGTACTTCAAAGATTTTAAATTTTCTAGCTTTTCTGGCAAACAAGCTAGTTCAGAGCAATCCCCCAGGTCTAACTTTCTGATCCCTTCTAAATATTCAATTGAAGATGGTAGATTTCTAATTGCCGTCTCTCTCAAATCAATTTCTAGCAAATGCTCCATTTTCTCCAAAATTTCTGGGAAAGTCTCAAGGTTTGAGCAGCCACCAAGTTCAAGCCAACAAAGAGATTTCAATTTGCAAATGCTAGTCGAAACCCACTTTAGCCTCTTGCAAAAACTCAGGTCTAAGGTTTCAAGATTTGTTAGGCACTCGATAGACGAGGGAACTTCTTCTATTGGGGTGTTCCATAGTCTTAGCTCTATTATATTCCCCGAAACCAGTGGAAATTCTGCGAGGTTAACACAGTCTGAGAAATCCACAGCTATGGGAGATCTAAAATATATGTTGCGTGGAAAGGAAACAAGGCTCCGACAGCCCGCCAAACTCAGCACACTGAGATTGTTGAAATTTTGTATTGATGAGGAAATGTAAGGCAAGTTTGTACAATTCAAAAGATTTATTCTCTCAAGATTTGGGGTTTCTACTAAGTCTGGAACCTTAGTAAGATATTGGGAATGGTGGAGGTCAATAAATTTTAACTTGAAAGCTTGCTGTAAAAGAAGATCAATAATTAGTGTTAATAGCTTGTTATACACACACACATATATATACTCACAAAAAGAAAAATTAACTTTATATTTTACCTTTTTTCCCTCCCATATTTGCTCAACATTACTGTAAGGTAAGTTGAGTTCAATAAGATTCTCTGGATCAAAATTTAAAGGAAGCGTTTTCAAAGAATACTGGTGCCAATGAAGATATCTCAATTCCTCTGGAAGATATCTAAGACCTTGGTCTAGATGTACTTTAGATTTCATAATTGGAACACCTTTATATTCAGGCATGTAGAATTTCAGGAATCTTAGATTTGACATATTTACAAAGACATTACCATCCAAATGTATGTCTCTTGTTTTGGACAAATTCAGTAATATACCTTCGATTGCATCTGTCCCCTTATGAACAAAAGCAAAGAATGAATAATTAGACTAAATTCACAAAATATAAATCTATTTTAAAATTAAATAGAACTCCTTAAGCGAAAGCATGAATATAGTTGGGAAAAGTGTGAGTGCATGCATGTAGCCCCATTTAAGATCAAATATTAAATAGGTGGAATTTTACCTTATTTTTCTTCAATACATGATAAACATCCTCATAATACCACAACCTGCTACGTTTGCCTGGTTCTTTGACTGATTCTTGACGAACAATTTCTCGTCCCATTTTTTGCAATAAATCATGCATTTGCACCTTGTTGTTACATGATATTGTCACAAGCGACTTATCAACAAGGACACTCAAGCAATAGTGAGCAAAATTAGGATCATCTTGTATCTTTGTTACATAATCTTTATCCTCTCCTTTAAGAAAACATGCAATGTCCAGAAACATACTTTTTTCTTCTGCCTTCAGTTCATTATAACTGACCTTTAGCACATCATAGATATCAGGGTCGGAAATTCGTATTAAGTTCTCCAATGCAATTTTCCAATCAACTTCGCTCTTTCGATGAAGGAAAGAACCCAACACTCTAAGCGCTAATGGATTGCCATTTGCATAATCCAGTACACGCTTTGAGAGCACTAAGAGATCTTCAGGGCAATGGTTTCCTTTAAAGGCATGGTTACAAAAGAGCTCAAGAGCTTCAGGATATTCCAATCCCTTCACCTCATATACGTCACTCACTCCGAAATTGTACAAAACTTGTTTATCTCTAGTGGTTACAATAATTCTACTTCCCGGACCAAATCGATCAAGCCCTCCAGTTAAATAACTCAGTTGCCCACATTTATTCACATCATCGAGAACTATGAAAACAGTCATCTGCTGTAGCCTTTTCTTAATAATTTCAGGAATAATGGGGGTTCTTATTTTGAGATCTTCTCCTAATACTTCAGAAATAACTCGTTCTCGCAAATCTGCCAATCCACCTACTTTCTCTGATTCTTCCCTTACACTTGCCATGAAGCACTTGCCTTCAAACTCCCTAGAAATCTGATTGAAAAGAGCTCCAGCAATTGTTGTTTTTCCTATACCACCCATGCCCCACAATCCTACAATGCGAAAATCTGGCGATCCGGCACTCAATAATGATTTAATTTGTTCAATTCGAGAATTTAAACCAACTAGGCCTTCGAGGTCAGTTGAAACTGTTATATTTTCCAATTTCTTCAAAATGTCTTTGACAATTTCCTCTACAAGTTTAGCCTCAGGCCTTGCAATTATGAAAGAGGAACAACGGTTATCAGATATAGATATAGAATGGATAGAATCAAAAAAAATAAAATAAATATTTTATATTTAATCATAGAAGACAAATAAGATGAGTGAATTAAAGGTAGTATTTACATTTTGGACTGGAGTGAGAATCCTGAGGAATGTGAATTGTAGGATTAGGAGTGAGGAGTGGGAGTGAGAATATGTTGTTTACTTACACTGGAATAGGAGTATGGAATTGAAATTAGAATTCAATTTATGTGTTTACATTGTCTTGGATTAGGAGTAAATGATTTTAAATTATAATTTTACCCTTATTTAAAAAATTATAATTTTTAATTACAAAATTAATAAAATATTTATTTAAAAAATAAAATATTTATTTTATTATATTTTTAAATTAATAATAATTAATAATATTCTTAATTATGTAAATCATAATTTTTTGTTAATTTTAATTTGAATTATCTAAATAAAAAATTACTAATAATAGCAACACAAATGAAACATTATTATTGATAATATAGTACAAAATTAATATTTTCTTATAATAAAATATTTATTGTTATTAATTAAATAAATATAATACTATTATTTTTAAATAAATATAATAATATTATATTTAAATATGTTTAATATTATTATTTTTAATAAATTTAATTTATAAATAATAAAATATTATTATTTAAATAAATATAATATTATTTATTTTATTAAATTTAATAAAATAAATATTTTATTATTATTTTTTAATAGATTTAATTTATAAAATAATATAATAGTATTATTAAAATAAATATGATATTATTTATTTTATTTTAAATATAAGGCTAAAAAGGGAAGAGGAGGAGTGGATTCCCATTCCTACCTCTCCCCATGGGAGTGAGATTCCCACTCCCCACTCCCCACTCCAAAATTAAGTAGGGTCCACGGAGTGAGATTCTTACTTCCCCTTAAAAATTGTAAGTAAACACTAAAGTGGAAAGAATCTACACTCTTCACCCCAACTTCAAAAAATAAACACTACATTCCTGCTGATCAGTTTTGAAGAGTCACCTGGTATTCACGGAATACCATCCGGATAGATTGGATGCTTTGGTCAAAACAGCCCTCCAAATTTTAACCTTTTCTGGCATGTTTTTGAACTGTTCTTCATGCTCAACGAAGGCATCCGCAAACCATCCAGTTTGATTTCTCACGTCCGATGGATCAACTTGGTAGAAAACTGGAACAACCATTTGGCCATTCATGTTCTTGCATTCAAGAATCTCGACAAGTTCATCCAGGCGCCATTTGGAAGATGCATAGCGTTTTGAGAAGATGATTACCGAAATCTTTGATCCTTTCATTGCGTTCAAAACAGCTTGCGAAATCTCATCTCCTCTGCTAAGTTCTTCATCAATGAAGGTTTTTATATTCTTTCGGCAGAAAGCTGCATGGAGATGACTAGTAAAGTTGTCACGAGTATCCTCCCCTCTGAAACTGAGGAAGACATCGTATTTGCTTTGAGCAGAATGGCTGCGAGAAGATGAAGCCATGTAGAAACTTTTATGAATTCTTCTAGACGGAAATAGAGATTGTTGAGTGTAGATTTAAGAATAATATTTGTGTAAGTGAATGGAGTGAGTGTTTGGAGCTTTTGTAAATTTCTTTAGACTTTCATATTGCTGGCTAGCTTCTTTTTTTAAAAAAAAAAATCACCACTAATTCCATCCTTTTCACTTTGAGTAACTGAAGTTGGTTGAAATTAATTAATCGTCAACTACCGAAAGTGTGGGGTTGAGGGGTTGACAAACACACCACTAGCAGTCTTTATTGGTGGAAATTTTGATTTTCGATAAGGCTATCTGAGCCCAACAAATTGTACTCTACATCAATTTCTCTTTCCACCCATTCCAGAGATTTAAAAACCATTTAAATAATTGGTGCTAATATATGTTTCAGGAATGACAAATCTGAGCCCTTGGAAGGTGCGTGAAAGGGTCCAAACGATATAGGTACGGTTGTGAATTTAGGTGACAGTAAATATTTAATAAAAGTACGGTTTGTTATTTTGCTATATTGCGAAATCACAATTGGTTGGTCACCATGTCTAGTGTTGATATCGGTATTTATTCTGATGATGTTGAAAAAGATATCCTATTCCTTTTTCTTTAAAAAAATAATAATAATGATAATAACATAGAACTATAGAAGCATAGGAATCTAATTTTAATATAAAAATATTATTACAAGTTGTTATGAAATTGATCAATAAGTGACTTGTTACTCAAACTGCACTCTACAAGCAAAATCAAAACTTCAAATCTATAACCCAAATTTGTGTGTATTAAATAAAGAGCGAATGCTACTACCTTGAATGCTTTCGACTAAATGCAAAGCTCACCTTTCTTCACTGATCAAAACCAAATTTCCATTGTCTTATTGTACTCGGAATGTGTATGCACTTCCTTTCTAATTAAGTGTATTATTTTATTTTTTCCATTTGACCCAAAGTTTTAAAAGTTATTATTCTCATATTAATTGTCACTGACAAATTTGACCTGACTCTAGTATTCAACGTGAATAAATGAGTCTAGGTTATCAAATTTAACACGTTAATTTATTGGTTAGACATTTATTACAAATGACTGAGTCATATTATTGAGTAAAGTAACAAATTAATTAGAAATTAGATAAACAATTAACCAAAGACTTTTATAAATGGGGTTTTTAATTAAATATGCCTTAAAAGTAGGGTATTTAGTTAAATATATCCCATATTTGAAAATTATCTAAATATGCATTTTTATGTGGTACATTGTCTAAAATGTTCCTAAAGAAAAATATAAAACACACACAACTCACACACTCTTTACTTCTCACAACACAAACGACCTCTCATGAAAAACACCACACCACACTCAAAATCACTCACAAACAGCTAATGCACTGATATTTTTGTTTACAGCTGGGTGTATTATTCATCTCATGAATAAGGTATTTGAAACTTTTTATTTTTTATTTTGGGCTATCTATTCAATTTGTTGACATTATATTATTTTTAGGGTTTTGTTTGGTTTGTGATAAACACTAAAGCAATTCATATTTTCATTACATTTGCATCATATGACGTTATTTGATGGATTTTATAACTACATTCGTTAAAACCTGAAGTTGTTGTCAAATTTTTTTCTGTACCCGACATACACGACAGCAGTCGTGTATGTATGCATTTAACTGTAGTCGTGAAAATGTGCAAAAAAAATTCAATTATTATGACACCTTATCATTCTATTGATTCAAAAAATATATATTTTGCACTATATATATCATTTTACTATTACTGGACTATAGTCGTGTGTGTTAATAAGTTACACGACTACTAGCATGTACGTTATGCAATGGAGAAAGTTAGAGGCACGCCTGAGGATTCATTCAAGTTACTCCCTTTATACATGGAAATGTTAAAGAAGAAAAATCCGGGCACCTGCACGTTTCTTGAAGTTGACAATGCAAATAATTTTAAATATTTTTTTATGGCAATTGGGGGTTGTATACATGGATTTATTTCATCAATAAGGCCAGTCATTGCAATTGATGGCACGTTCTTGAAGGGAAAATTTAAAGGAACTTTGTTTATTGCGACAGCACTTGATGGTAACAATCAACTTTATCCTGTTGCATTTGGTGTTGGTGACAGTGAGAATGATGCATCATGGGGATGGTTTCTAATGAAGTTAAAAGTAGCAATAGGTGAAGTTCCTAATTTGGTTTTCATTTCTGATAAGCACCCAAGTATCCAAAAGAATGTTAACATCGCATTCTCAAATGCTGCATATGGTATTTGTATGCACCATTTAAAGCAAAACTTACGAGCTAAGTTTAAAGAAATCGAGGTAGGTGCAATTGTTGAACTAGTTGCAAAAGCTTATCGACCACAACATTTTAATTACTTTATGAATAAGATACAAAAGGTCGATGAAAGAGTTGTTAAATATCTTCAAGATGCGGGGTATGAGAAGTGGGCTCGTTCTCATTTTGATGGGTTGCGTTATAGTATTATGACAACAAACATAGCAGAATCCATGAATTATGTTCTTAAAAACCCTCGACAGTTGCCCATTCACAAGTTATTGGATTCGATCATTGATAAGCTACGGGAGTGGTTTTGTGATAGACGAGAAGAGGCAGTTAATTGTCATACACGGCTTACAAAATGGGCAGAAAAGGAGTTCTTAACAAAATCTGAGAATTCCCGTACATATAAAGTGGTGACACTAAATATGTATGAGTTTATTGTTAAAGATGGTGACCTTAATGGTCATGTCAACATTCTTGACAAGACATGCAGTTGTTGGGAATGTCAACTCGATCAACTACCTTGCGAACATGCATTAACTGTTTGTAGGTATCAAGAAACATTGTCTGTATATAACATGTGTTCTCGTTACTATTCCAATGAAGCATGGGTTGCAGCATACGCAGAAATAATATATCATGTTGGCATAGAAGAAGAATGAGAGGTTTCAGAAGAAGTGCAAAGTAATGAGGTTTTGTTGCCCCTTGTGGAAAAGCGGAAAAAGGGTCGGCCACAATAAATTAGGATACCATCACAAGGCGAAGAGAAGTTACACCGTAAGTGTGGTAGGTGTGGTTCTCGAGGACATAATCGACTAACTTGCAGTGCACCAATCCCACTGTCTAGCAATGAGCCCGTAGTTAGACCAAATGAAACATAAACAAGCACATGTACTATTATGAACCTTATATACTTGTTATTTTTTGTTGTTTTAATTTTTTTAACATATTTCATATTTAGTGATAAATTTCTACCTTTTTGTTTCGAAGATGAATAATCGTGTTTGTGTGGCTTTATAAGAATAAGTATTGAAGGGAGACGACCAGAGGCTTATAAAATATAGACTGAGTGTTTGGGTTGAATATGCCAAAAATTTATGATGAATGTTAAACAACTTCTATTGTATTACGACTTATTTGCGATTTCAATAAGTATTGGATTTATGTTATTTGATAGGCAACCAGACTATAGTTAGTTTCATTTATTTGAAGTTTGATATGTTTAAAATCTATATTGATTGTGTCATCAATATAATGAATGATTGAAAAGAGTTTTTATTCTGTGCACATACACTTGTCATGTTTACTTCTAAATACCCGACTGCAGTCGTGTATCTGTGCAAATATCCGACTGCAGTCGAGTATTTTGTCACAGAAAGCTTGTCATGTTTACTTCTAAATACCCGACTGCAGTCGTGTATCTGTGCAAATACCCGACTGCAGTCGAGTATTTTATCACAGAGCTTGTCATGTTTATTTCCAAATACCCTACTGCAGTCGTGTATCTGTGCAAATACCCGACTGCAGTCGAGTATTTTGTGACAGCTTATTATGTATCTGTGCAAATACCCGACTGCAGTCGTGTATCTGTACAAATATCTGACTGCAGTCGTGTGTTTTCTTACAGTGTATTCCTTGATGCATATGGCAATCCTGTTATATCACATAGATTGTGCAAACTATCTTATCTATCATTAATATAATTAACAAGGAAATAAAATATATTAATGCTGTCAATTGTCTTCAATGACATCAAATATCAACAACATCCTCATTATAACTATTACATCTCATAGTAAAAAAAATGACACTACAAAGTTTTTTTCCATGACCTATGCCCAAAAAAATGACACTACAAAGTTCACTGCCTCTAATGATGATCGGTTTGAAATCTTTGCTTTGAAGTATTCAGATTCCTTGATCTTCGATTCCATCTGCATAAATACAAAAAAATTTATCAATCAATATATAAAATAATTGAAAAGTTGCATAATAATATATTTTAAACCAATCATAAAAATTACATGACATACCAGTCGAGTAAATCATTTGTTGCACGACTACAGTCGAGTAAAACATGCATTGATCTACAGTATACTATATAAACCATAGATTCTTTGTAACATTGGAAATAAAGTGTTCATACCCTACGCGTGTCTAGTGAAGAATTCTTTACAAACTACAGTAGAGTAAAGAACTAATTATGCGAATATAATGGAGTAAAGTGTTCATACCTGACTACTGTCGAGTAAAGTATTCTTCACACAACAGTCGTGTAAAGAATTCTTTACACGACTGCTGTCAAGTAAAGAATTCTTTACACGACTCTAGGGTAAAAGTCAGGTAAATAAATGCTTTACATAATTGCATTGGAGAATTCTTTACACGACTCTAGGGTAAAAGTCAGGTCATAAATTCTTTACACAACTACATTGGAGGCTAGATTATAATAGCAACTAAAAAAAGGAAATTGGCCTGCAAATCACAAGCATAGACTACACATAGTAGAATACAATTAATTAAACGAAATCAATAAAAAAATATAAACATATGCTAAATTAAACTCAACCAGTTGCAAATGGTTTTTTCCAGGAAAATCAATAACTTGAGCTTTGAAACTTTCAAAATTTATTTTACATTAAAACAAAAAATTTGACTTTCTAAAAGTACCTGGAGGAGGAGACGCTAAAGGAGAGTGGGGGAATTGCAGCTACTGGATTGCAGAGAGGCGGCGTCGTTTTACTTGTTTTGCCGCGTTTCGGCGAGAGTGTGTAAAAGAATTGTTGTAAAATGGCAGGGAAGCAAGGTGGTTTTTGTCTGAGAATACAACCGTGCTAGTAGTTGGGGACTCTGTTTTTGTTCATGGAGGGTTGTTGAAGCAACACGTAGAGTATGGTTTGGAGAGGATTAATCGAGAAGTGAGGGACTGGATCAATGGGTTAATGGGGAAGTCTGCGCCAGGATATTGTATAGGGAGGCATGCTGTTGTTTGGTTGAGGAAGTTTTCAGATGAGGAGAAGAAATGTGATTGTTCAGCTCTTGAACATGCTCTTGCGACTATTCCTGGTGTGAAGAGAATGATTATGGGCCATACGATACAGGAAAAGGGGATAAATGCTGTTTGTGATAATAGAGCAATAAGAATTTATGTGGGCTTGTCAAGGGGATGCTATGATGGGTTGCTTGAGGTCTTGGAGATTAATGGAAATTATGAGTTGCTTGTTTTGACAGCGAATCCATTGTATCAGAACAAGAACAAAGTTTATTAATGGAGGAGGAGAAATCCAGAAGAAGAAGATTAATAATTTTTTTATCTCAAGGCCCTATTTAATATTTTATAAAATAAAAATTAATAATATGTGATAAATATTATTTTTAAATAATAATTTTAATAAAATTAATAAAAATATAATAAATTTTTTATAATATAAATATAAAATCAAATCAATTTAATTTTTAAATTACAACAATTAATATTTACAAAATATTTTAATATTGTAACTGTTCAAAGTTAATTCAATGAGACTCAAGACTACTTTTTAAAATCAATACTAAATTCAATTATTTGAGACCAACTTCTTTGAGAATCATTTTTAAAGCACATTGATCAAATGCTCATTAAATTGTCACTTATTTGACAATTCAAAGCAATCTGAAACATAGAGCTTGTATAGCAATAACAAAGGTGTCATCCAATTAGTTTTTTCTGTGTGAACGACAAAAACAATAGGCTGAGGCTAAAGGAAAACTACGCTTCTAAAGGTTATTCTCTGGTACATGCAAGCTATTTTTATTCTGCTTGTCTCTTCCTATCTTGCCCTTGCACCTGGTAACGTTAATAGTTGGCTAATTCAAGAAAGCCAATTCCTCCAAGATGTAACACAAGTATATCTTTGAAAAAATGATTCATGCTTTTATTATTGAACCATGACTTATTTATACAAGCCAGATAAAACAGAAACAGGAATGAAACAAAATAATCCCAACAAATGAAGAACTGGATACTTGATAAATTAAGTTGATAATATCTCAACTAACTTAGACTTATTCAACTTTATTACTACTTTAGACTTATTCAATTAGACCGAACATAACCATTAACTTAATAAGCATATCATCCTCTGTGTTGGAAGTCTATTGTAAATCATCCTCGAGGACCAAAGTAGAGAGCCTAGAAAGAATAGAATTACACCAAACAAAATTTGCTTATGGCATAATCGGTTTTTTTTATCCTGACTGCAGCATAGCAATCTGAAAAAGAGAGGGCGTCATCCCTAGATTCAGACCATATTAAAGTGTCCTTTCAAGGATTAATAGGGAGGATGACCGATTTGATTTATAATTTTTAGGGAAATTTGTAACTTACCCCTAAATAAATTGACGTTTTGCACTCTGCACCCATTAAAATTGACATGTTGCATCTCGTCCCCAATTCTGTTAGTTTTTTAGTTATTTTAAACAGCTCCATCTGATTTTTTATTTAATGACAAAAATGCCCCTTTAAGTTTGATTACACCAAAACACCCCTTCTTGTTCTCCATTTCTAACGAGCTTATATGTACATTGTCACCATTTTATTTTTCTCCAAAAAAATCTTATCAGGTTATATAAAATACACAGCCGCCAAAAATATTAACAAACAAATAAAAAGAAATCTGAAGATAAAGAATAATTAATAAAAAATAAACAAATTAAAAAGACCACAACACATTCAACGATTACAATGAAATTCAGTCCCTTCCACAACCATTTTCATCACCACTGCTTATCCGCCACCATATTCTTCAACCCAATCAGAAAAATTAACCATGAATCATTAATTGACGCATTTGATTTTGATTACTTGATTTAGGGTTTCAAAATATAAGCCCCTAAATCATAATTCAAAACAACCCAAATAATAACTAATGAAACCCCAAAATCCATAATACTAAGCCTAAAAGGAACTAAGCGGTGGCCGCCAAAGGAAGCAGCTGACGCTCCAGACTGGCGCGGTGGCAATCACGGTGGTTGATGTTTTATAATAGAGCAAAAGAAGAAAAGAAAATGGAGAAGAAGAAAAAGAAGAGAAGTAATGGAGAAGAAAAAGGAGAAGAAATAGTGAAGAAGATGAAGAAAAAGAAATGGAGAAGAAGAAGGAGATAAGTAATGGAGAAGAAAAATGAGAAGAAACAGAGAAGAAGATGACGAAAAAGAAATGGAGAAGAAGAAGGAGAAGAAACAAAGAAGAAAAAGAAAAAGAAATGGAGAAGACGGAGAAGAAATAAAAAGAAAAAGGAAAGGACGAAATAAAGAGAAGCCAAAAATAAAAAGAGATTCTATTAAAATTGATTTAAGGCTTTAACTTCCGATTTTAACCCTGTGCCGTTAAACTTAACTGAATACATAACGAAATTAAGGGCGCGGTACAATAAATCAATTTTATTAGGTACGCAGTACAAAACGTCAATTTATTTGGGGGTAGATTACAAATTTCTCTAATTTTTAAATCGTAATGATAGAGTTACAGTCATCTTGTATAAATAAGTATGAACAAATTAATGTGAGACAAGAAAATTAATTGTATAAAGATATCATAGATCCACATAATATTAAAAAAAATTATTATCACTTTTTAAGTAATTTTTTATGTCACATTAATTTATACATACTAATTTGTTCAAAACTATTTGTAACTCTATCATTATTAATTTTTTAAACTAATTTTGAGAAATAACAATTTACTTGTATGGGTTTCATTGTGCTCGACATTTCTTTTTTTAAAAAATAAAATTTTAAGACATATCGAATAAGAATATGCATAAATATATAATCATACTTTAAATCTCTTTTCCTTTTCATAAACATACCTTAAATCTATTTTATTTTCTTTCAAATACTATCATCCATTACTCAAAATCAATAGGGAAATCAATAATCATACACTTTTTAATAACAATATGGCTACGTAAATAAAAATCATTTCTAGAAAAATCATTAAATTGAAACATTAAATACTTATTTCGCAAACTCGGCTATCATCCACGTCCGCGAATTGATTCTCGCTTGTAGATCTTAAATCAAGAAAACAACATAATTACTTTCCCTAAGGCCATGTTTGGTTTAAAGAAATGGAAGAAGATGAAAAGAGTGGAATGGAAAGGAAGGGAGAAGAAAGGAGTGGAGGAGAATAATGAAATTAAGTTTCATTGTTTGGTTTGACATAAAATTTGGTAGAGAAAGGAATTACAATTTTTTTCTTTGGATAAATTTATCCTTAGTCTTAAATACTAAATTACCTATATTAGTAAAGAAATTTAATTTAATATCAATACCAAACTTTTTTAATGTCAAAAAGTCCTAAAAAAATTTAAGATTTATATTTAATATAAAATATAAAATAATTTAATATATTAAACTATTTAATATAATTTTATATCAAATATAATTTAATATAAATCAACGCTAGTCAACGTAAGTCAACGGCGGCCGGTGATTTCTAGCGAAATTCTGGCGGCTACCGACGATGGTCTGAGGTTCTAGCGAATTTCTGGCGATGGTCCGACGAAGGTCCGACGGAGCTCCGATGAAGTTTCGGCAACAAATCCGGTGAAGTTACAGCGACGGTTAATTTATATTTCTATATTTTTCAAAATAAATAAATAAATAAGTTTATTTATTTTATTAACTTTCTTAAATCATTCATTAAATTTAGTTAATATAAATTATTTATAATATTAAATTGATAAAATAAAATTATAAATAATAATTATTAATAACATTAAACAAGTTAAAATATTGAAGAGCAAATTTAAAAACTTTAGTTTCAACATAAGAGAAATTTAAATTCTTCACTCCTTGGTGTAGAATTTAAATTTTATAATATAATGGATATTAAATTTTAATAAAAATTAAATATTTATATATTTTGTGTAACCAAACAATAAAAATAAAAATAAAATTTGAATTACTTCCCTCTCCTCCATTCTCTTCTTCCAACCAAACATCCTAAATGTCAAATGAACATCTATCTATAATATGCAACTTCCGTGTTTGTAACATTACCAAAATAACCCATATTCATAGATTACTAAAATACCCCAAAATTATAAAGTGCCTTATAACCCTTCAAATCATAAGTTAACAATCCTCAATTTCTGAAATCACGAAAACATCAACAAAGTTGAAAATTACAAAATTACCCTCGAAGTATGAAATCACCAAAATGCCTCTACTGGTCAACGATGATCGAAAATCAAACGACAGCGAACATGAAGGTCAGGAGATATTTCAGACTGAGCTGAGTCCAACGATGGTGGTGGTAAGCTCCGACGTGCGATGACAGTGCTGGATCTAGTGTCCATAGCCGTGAACACCTCAACAACTGGTTGCAACCAAATCGGTGGTTCTGGTGGTGTGGGTGATCGAAAATTGAAGAGGGTGCCATGAGGGACAAAACGCAAACAACGACGGTCATAAATCCGGCGAAACTGCGCCGATACAAGGAAGATGAAAGGAATAATATCCATCATATAGAAATAAACAATGCAAGTTTCTGCACCACTTTAAATCTATAGAAGTTTTTTTTGTCAAATATCGAAAGAATAAACTTTGAATGATAATAATTAGCAATAACTGATAATGTTATAATAAAAATTAAGAGAAACATAAAAGTTGATTTACAAAGAAAGAATAAGAAAGAAAAATTGAAAGAGAGGGAAATTAGTTTCGGTTTTGACCATTGTTATAATCGAGAGATAAATTAGTTAATTAAGACTAATTTTTGTGATTTTTGAGAATTAACGAATTAAAATGAAAAGTTATAATTTGATAATAATTTTTATTAAAAAAATGGATGTTGAAAGGACATTAATGTGTTCAAATAGCGTTTAAAGTAAATACTAGCCTAATGGAAATAAATTCAAATTTAATGAATTTGAGCGTCTTCAATCCCTTAACCTCATATACATTAGTCACTCCACATTTATCAAGTACTCCTTGACTCTGGGGGTTATAATGATTCTGCTTCCATGACTATATCGTAGCCGGCCCTCTAGCTAAGTTTTCATGTGCTGAGAATTGGTCATGAACATCATCAAGAACAATCAACTCTTTGGAGCGTTTTCTGAATTCTTGGGGGTATAAATAGCAGTACCTATTTTGAGATTTTCTCCTAACACCTCAGAAATAACCTCATCCCGAACATCTACTACTCCGTTTTGTTTGATTCTTCTCTAAAGTTTCTCATGAAGCACTTGCCTTGAAAGTCTCTAGAAATCTGGTGGAAACAACACTAGCAATTGTTATTTTACCGATACCGCCCATGCCCCAAATTCCTATAATTCGAACATCATGCAATTCGGGATATGGCAATGATTTCAGCTCCTCAATTCACGAGGTTAATCCAACAAAGCCATCCAAATCAGTTAAGTCTGACACATCTTCCAATTTCTTAGAAATTTATGCAACAATCTTCTCCACAAGTTCCGCCTTATTCCTATCGTATGTATCGTAACTTATTAGAGGCACAAAATTACGCTAAGTGTCTAAATAAAAAAGAAAGAAAGAAACTATCTCAATAAATCAAATAAATAAATAAATTATATCCAATCTATTCCAGAAAAAGTAACATTGGAATAACATTCCCTTGTGACTTACGATAATAACTAAGAGTAAAAAATCATTCTAATTCTAAGATTCCGAGATGTGAGGGAACCATGGCTAATTCTGGGATTCCGAGGCCTGAGGGAACCACGCCCAAGATCATAAGAGTAGGGAAGCACGTGGGCACTGAATAAATGACATAGGTCAAGGATAACTATATTTATTTCCCTATGAACAAGTTCATGTCTACGTATGTAATAATAGTTGGTGGCACGTGTCATCAAGGAGAGAGACCAAGGTAAATCCCTAGACCTATGTCATCCGTCAACTATAAATAGGGACCATCTCACCAAGAAAAGGGAATTCCTCCTAAGCCATAAAAACCCTAATCTTATTTATTGTTCTTGCTTCCATTAGACCTTAAAATCAAACACTCGTAGTGTCTTTTTCAGATACCCACCAGACCGGATTCGAGTTCAACATGTGTCACAAATTCTTCACAAATCAAAAGTACGTGTGAAGGTAAATTCTTGCTCCTTCACCTAGCAAGTGTTATTAAGACGTAAAACAATTATGAGTCAGAGAACCAAGCTAGGCTATAAAGCCCTAAAGTTCTTCATTGAAAAAAGCGGAGGAAGCAAGAGTTAAGAAGAGTCGCCTGGATTCCCTGGAATCATAACCACATAAATTTGATGCTTCAGTCAATGCATCCCTTCATATTTTAACCTTACCTGGAAAGTTGTTTTCAAGGTGAACAAAAGCTTCTCCAAAACTGTCCTTCTGTTTCCGCATAACAGATGGATCTACTTGATAGAATACCCGTATCACTATTTGGCCGTTCATTTTCCTGCAATCAAGAATCTTGACAAGTTCAATGAGGCTCCATTTGGAAGAAGCATAGTCTTTCGAGAAGATAATTATCGAAATATCTGATTTTTAAATTGCATTCGAGAGGGCAGGCGAAATCTCATCTCATTTCCTAAGTTCATCATCAATGAAAAATTGTATTTGTTTCCGATGTAAAGCTGCAGCCAGATGGCTGGTAGAGCCGTTACGAGTATCCTCCCCTCGAAAATTGAGGAAGACCTTATATTTGCTTTGAGCAATGAGGCTAGAAGGAGAAAACGAAACTATGGATGAAAGAAATTTTTTGACTGAAACAAAGTATTGAGAGTTGAGAGTAAATGTGAGAGTAAAATAGTGATGTGAAGTTAAATATATGATGACTTTCCTGCTTTGAGCTTTCTTCCCTGTTTGCTTTCCTGGGAATTTATTGGAGCTTTCCTTTAGCATATTTGCAAATCTTACAAAGAAAAGAAAAGCTGTAGTTTACATGATACATGATGGGTCCATATGTTTTGATAGCAAAAAAAAATAAAGACCCAAAATTTTGGTGCAATCAATAAAGAAAAAGCAAAAGTAAAAAAAATCTTATTGATTGAATAACTGCTTACCAGCTGTATTATTTAGTTGCTTTTACTGAGAATTATTATCAGTAAAACAATTTATGAGCGATATTTAGTTGAGATTGTAAAATCTCATGTTAAAAATAAGAGATTTGGGTTTGAACCTCCCCTTACATAGATGGCGAATTAAATTACTATTGTGCTAGACAATTTTAAACCAAAATTATCAAGTTAAAATTTCTGAAGGCAGAATAACAGAGTTTTTTCTAATATGGAAAAGGAAAAATGTCCAAAGTAAGCCCAAGCCTAGTAACCACTCGGGCTGTAGCCCGAGTGGCCAGGGCTGCTGCCCTCCAAGTTGGAGGGCAGCAGTTCGAACCCCCACAAAAGCATTGTGGAGGGTATTTCCTTTCTCAATTAAAAATTGAGTGAAGACAGTCCTCTTTCTTACCCATGAGTGAGGAGTGGACATCCCTCGAATATTTGTGAGGGTTTAAATCTGGGCAGAGCTCCATTAGCACTGATGTCAGTTGGTCCCAGTAATAGTCTGATTTGTAAATATCAGTTATAGTCTCATGTAATATGAGTTGTAATATGAGCAATAGTCTCATGTAATAAAAAAAAAAAAAAGCCGAAGCCTAGTCACGCACAAGCATAAAGCTAGAGGATAGGATAGAAATGTGAGGCAAAAGCGCTTGAAAAAAGTGGACAACCAAACATGCCCTGCTTGGGTCCTTTCCTTGAAAGAAAAAGCTAAAGCGCAAAGACTGCCATGCGTTTATGCCTTTATTAAAGCGAAAAATGATAAAAGCCATTTTCATTTCCCTTGTATATGTCATTAATCTTATAACTCTGTGGCAGCAGTAGGTGCTTAGTCATGAACAAGAATGCATCTCTGATGAATATTTTCTTCTATTAACAAGAACGAGGATTGTGTTTGGTTTTGAGTGGGGTGGTGCATTTTGACAAACTGAGGATCGCTGATTAAAGCCATCAAATGTTTTGATAAAAATCCAGTGAAAAACTTTTTGTCTAGTGAAAACCCTTTTGCCTTCTTAATGATAATTGCGGTAAGTTGAGATTTACAAGGTATTTGTAGATAATCAATTTTTTAGAAGTAAATCGAAATTAACCCAAATACATAATAAAGCAATGCACAGATCTTATGGAAATCTAGCCATTGCTTAAATTTGCAGTTTAAAGTAAAAATCAATCTAGGGTTTTGGGAATACTATAAACAATTATATATAGGGTGGGATTATCTATGCTCTAAAAATGATTTTGAACAGTCTATTATTATGCACACTCAATAACAGTTGGAAAAAAAAAATTACCATCTCAAAAAAGTAAGAAGAATAACAAGAAGACGATGTTGGAAGATACTAGCTGTTGTTATATGCAGCTTCGACTAGTTGATTAGTTTCAATTTCAACTTCCTCTTTCTTTTCTCATCTTTTTTTTTTCCTTAAATAGAAAAGCAAAATATGGCCATATTTTACAATTCTTTAATTTAAGTTAATTTTTTTAAAAGATCAAACACATGTATCTTGAAGTCATAAAATTTTAAAATATTGATTTGCTACTTGTTCAATCAAATTTTATTTAAGGTGTTAGAAATAAAACTTTTAAAATTTAAAGCAAAAGAATTATTGAATAATCGGTGTGTTACATGAGTCTTCAAAATAATTATGTTACATTGGCCTATAATAAATTATTTTTAATAATAATTCACATCACCGATATTTGTATTATTTTATTTAATTGAAATAAGAGTGTTTAGATCAGAAATTTTTAAGAAAATGACACAATTAAACTAAAAATTCAAGGATAAATATTTTTTATTATTAAATTCAAAGAGAATGATACTTTCAATTATTAGGTTTTACAACTTATTCCTTACAGTGTTTAACTCATTCCAAAAATAATAGTAATAATCACTTTGAAGTTTGGATAGAAAAATTGCTCTAAGACAAAAAATGGCAACCTCAGAGGATAGCATAATATAAGTAAACCTACAACGTGTCAAATATTAGAATATTTATTATTACATATATTTTAAAAGGGTAATTTTTAGGAACCTCCTCTCAGTGTGCTGCTTAATATTGTCATAATGTCATATTGACTTGTGTTGAGGGATGTACCAGCTGTTATAAAGCGATAGTTGTTGTGTGTGCTTGATAGTGTCAGATTGAATAGTAGCTTGTGTTATGTCGAACATTGTTGTTATAGATGGTTGTCAGTGTGTACTTGCTATATTTTGAAAAGCAGCTTGTACGAATTCAGTTTAGTTGCTATTATGTGTTATTTGTTATGTGTGCTAGATTCTATTGGATTGAATAGTAGCATGTAGTGTGTTTAAGGTTGTTGTTATAGATGGTTGTCACTGTGTGTGCTTGCTATATTTTGAACAGTAGCTTGTGCAGATACTGTTAGACATATGTGCTCTTGAAACCAATTTGGATTTATAATATTTGTGGGTACTTATTTATTTGTTATATGTGGTATATAAAATAAGATTATTTTTTGGTAATATTGTAGAAAAATCATACTAGTGGTTATTAGACACTAGGTTAGAACTTAGAAGTAATGATTTTTCAGTACCTTGTGAATCTAATATTTGTTCTAGACAATTTCATGTTAACATATACAAAATTTTGTCTACACTTGTTGTGTTGCTATATGATAGAATGATTTATAAGGTAGTGACCTTAAGCAAACAAGTGGGTATAATATAACAAGTACATATATTGAATTGGGTCAACTTAGAACACCCAAATAAAATAATCACTGTCAAAAGTAAAAGGCAATTCAACTACAATTTGTTAATTGTTCTTAGACCTGAGAGATTTCTGTATCTTTGCATACTGTCTATGTGACTTTGATATTATCAACTGGTGATGCTAATCATGTTTATTAGCAATATATGGACATATTGGTTATATAGATAATATTCAAATTAAGTATATAAATGCTCAACAAGGGATTCATCATTCTCGATTGTAAGAAAGTATATTCAAGCAAGTTTCATAAATGAATTGAACTCCAGTAATGTTTTTTCAATTATTTTATTGATATATAAAAGTATATATTTATTATTTTGAAAATTCTTTTAATGAGTCCAGCTAAGAAATGAAAATTAAGAAAGAAAGATTACATGAAATATTTGACAGTGAGTTTTAAATACAAACTTAAAAGTGCATGTGGAATATAGTGAAATACTAACTAGGCAACCCAAGAGGGGTGAATTGGGTTTTTAAAACTTAAGCTAAACAAATTGTACAATAATTTAATCTATTGCCTAAATCAAATTAAAAACAATAAATTCAATAAAGCTCAATAATAAAATAGTAAGAGAAGAGAAAACAAACACAATGATTTTTATATGGTTCGGCAATTCCCGCTTACGTCCACACCTCCAAACCCTCCGGGCTTGAGGATTTCACTATCAAAGTCTCCCAATGCTTCAAATGCTTTCAAATGGTTACAATTGACTTACAAGGTGTCAATGAACCTTTACAACAAGAGATTATCTCCCTAATCTTTTCACCCTAGGTGTTTCTCACACTTGTACACTCACAATTTGATGAGAAATAAAAATTACAACAAACAACTCTCTTTTAGAGTGCATATACAAATTATAGCACAAAAATAATTCAAGATATGATGATTAACGAAAATGGAAGCTCAATATATGTTGTGTGCTTTTTTGTTTTTGCTTGCTAGAGTTCTTATAAATGAATTGGATTTGAGTTTATATATTTTGAGCCCAAAAAGTAGTCGTTATGTGTTTTCTGATGATAACCAGCTTGCTACTTTCGGTATTCGGTTGGCCGCTTTTATGTTACCGTTACAACAAATATTTGAATTTTAGAACATTCGACATGCCGCTTTCAAAATCCGGTTAGCCGCTTTCTTTCTAGTAAGCTATTGCCTAAAATCCAGTCTACCGCTTGTCAAATCTGGTTAGCCGCTTGCTACAGTGACTGCTACAGTGAACTATCTTTTAAATTTATAAGTTTACCCTAAACCTTTATAAAATTATACTATAGCCCAATAAGTCATAAAACTTTGCAAAATGATCTAATTTCAGAATTTCGAAATAATGTTTGTTAATCCCAAAACTTTCAAAAATTATAATATGAACCAAATATGTGGAAATTATAGTATGGCAAAAAACGTTTCAACAATTTGTGAATAAGTCCAAATTTGGAATTCAAGACAATACTTATTAAAAATCAAGCTTTTTCATTTTAGTCCGTATCTTGAAAAATAACTAATTTCATAAAATTATTTTCTTGTTATAAAAGCATAATGTATAATTCTTTGTCTATCCAAAACATGTTCTTTGTTATCATCAAATTAAATCAACATTTATAGCCATATAGGCTAACATATAGTATGATGGAGGGACTGATTAAAATAATTATATTGATAAGGGGTCTCACCTAAAATTCTATATACCTTCGGGGTAAATTGCAATATGTTGATGAACATGATTGCAATTAATTGGAAGTTATTATCTTGTTGAATAAGATAAATAAGAAGATAATATTTTAAATTCAATTTTGAAATATTTTAAATTTTAAGTTCAAGGATAAGAGATATATTTAGTTATTAAATAAAAGAGGTTTAGTTTAATCCCACTACTAAAGATAGAGAACGCTAAGGAATTATTGTAAAGCTCCTAGAAAAGTTTTAGAGAGGAAAAGCCATTTCAAATAAAGAGTGAATAGCGTGAACCACTTTGGAGGCAAGACATTTGGATTGCTAAGTGAGGTTAGTTTATTTTTATTGTTCAAACCCATGTTGTGTGAAATGATCTTGGCTGTTTTAATAAACACTTTTCAGATTCAATTTAGTTGCTATTATGTGTTATTTGTTTTGTGTGCTGGGTACTATCAAATTGAACAGCAGCTTATGTTGTGTTTAAGGTTGTTGTTGTAGTCACTCTGTGTACTTGCTTAAATTGAACAGCAGCTTGTGTTGATGGATGTTGCTATGTATTATTCGTTGTATGTGATGAATACTGTTAGTTTATTTATCAACTTATGGTTTGATATTGTAGACTATCAGTTGTTGATTCGCTACCTTGATTTCAAACATTGGATTACACATGCATTCTATTTCTTATCAGTTAGTACATTATATACAAAAAACACTATATTCTAGACTTTATGGCATTCTTCATACCTAGGATTGCTTAGGCATATTAGTTGATAAGCATTAATAAATTAAGCACAAACACAACAAGGTTTAGATACATCATCATCATCTTCACAATGCCTTCTCTAAAGCCTCACTTTTGTAGCTTCTTCTTCACAATAGTCTTCACTTTCTTCACATTTGATTCAATAACATTTAGTGTATCACAATCCATAATTGCACCTATATTCCCCTCAAACACAGCTCCATTGTTGAAATCATTCCTTTCTAGAACCCACCATTTGAAGTAGTCCTATGTTGTTTTGTTTAGGCATCTATAATAAAGTTTTTGAGGATTATCATCTGATTCAGATATCCTCACCTCATCTCTCATATGGCATCTGCAAATTCGGTTTGTCGTTAACAAAGCTCCTCTAAGCTGGCTCATAAACTTATTGCATGATTGATTGGTTGGATGTGTTTAAGCTTTAAGAATCCATTAAGTCGAGACAATGTTTGATCTTGATTTTGTTGAATGCTTCTATTGTTCAATTGAATAAATGCTTTTGTTGATGAGTTAAATGGATAATGACTTTGAAACAGATGCAAAGATTTCTTAAGAAGAAGATGAAAAGAATTTGGGTTTATTTTATGGTGATATGTCGACTTGCCAATGCCTTATTTATAGTTGTGCTGCTACTCAAAATATTACCCTGTTTTTACGACAGTAATAATGGTAGCTTGATTTTAGTTGTAGGTCATTTTTTTTTTATAATAAGCAATGTCAGTGAATCACATGTATAGGTAATTTGGTCATTTATTTAGGTTTTTTTATTCTAGTGCTAATTTTATTACCCATTGATTCTTAAAGCTGTATTTAACAATTTATTATTTTGGTTGGAAGGGCGTTTTCATAATTTCAATAGTCCACTAACAGCTAAACTAATTGGATACTAATGGGAGGGGAGGTATTTGTAATTACATAAATACATTTTACTAAGTGTTAATATACTAAACCTCGGGTGCAGTCCCTAAAAATTACCTTACTTTAAAATACCACAGGGATTCTATAAGGGCATCAATAGTTTTCTGTAAAGTCAAAAGCAGGAATTATGCATTCTTGCCAATAAATTGGTGGGGTGTTTTTATTTTACAACCCAATATTTTTTGACATATCACTTTACTACAATTTTTTTTGACAATTACTTTTTTCCACTTAATGTTTCAGTTTTTATCATTTTACCACTAAATAGTTAACTCTATTAATAAATTACTGATATCACAACTCGCAAGGTATTTTAGAAATTTAAGTATATTAGTTTTTTAAGAATTTCATAAGGAATAATATTTGTAATTTTATCAATTAATTATTTTACATATATAAAATGATCGATTTATAAAAGTATTATTTCTATGTACGTAATTAATTTTATATGTTTAATTTAGAGGGTTAAATTACACTAATATAGTTTAGGGGTAAAAGAAACATTTAAAATAATTTTTGTTAAAAATTCTATTAACTCTAACGGTTTGATAGTAAAATGATTAAAGTTGAAACATTAAGTATGATAAAGTAATTATTAGAAAATGTTAATAGTAAAGTGACCTGTCAAAAATCATTATGTAGTAAAATGATAATTAATATTAATAATATTGGATAGAACAAAGGAGGACTATCCATAATTTGTCTTCGATTTGGTTTGGTGACACATGACTCTCCACATACATACTCGGGCAAAAGGGTTTGGATGCACATATATTTATTGAGAAGAAAATTATGTTGCCGATTCCTTAGCCAATATTAATTTGAGTTGATGTTCCTATGTTTGGTGGGATAGCCCTCAGATTGTCATTTTGTCATTTAGTAAAAGTTTATAGGAATGCTCTCAACCCTAGAGGCTCTTGAGGATGATCGATCAACAAAGAAAACTAAATTCAGATCTCAAGGGGAAGATGGGGACAATCCTCCTCCCTTATCATTTAGAGACAAATTGATGGAAACACAAGGAGGGTGGCTGATGAACCCATGGGAAAAGAAGATTATTGAGCAGGGATGATGAAATCAAATTTGAGATGGACGATGTGGTAATAGAGAAAGAAGGACTACTTCCGTCTATCTCTTTTTCAAGAAGAGTTCATGACCAGCTTGTCAAGCCATGGCAAACAATGGTAGTTATTAAACTTCTCGAACGAATGATTGGACATAAGGCTCTGTGCTCCCGTCTAGACTCTTTGTGGGCTATTACACGAGGCTTTTTGGTGATCGATCTAGAAAATGGATACCACCCTATTAGTTTTAGAAATGAAGAGGATGCTCTGTTTGCTTTAACACAAGGACCCTGGATCATCTTAGGCCAATACTTAAACGGTTCAAAAATGGTCACCAAGGCTCGATAGTCCAAACGAGAAAATTAATGCAGTCATCATATAGATTCGACTTCCAGAAATGCCCCTGTATTATTACCACAAGAAAGTTCTTAGAATGTGGGGCCATATAATTGGAACTGTTATACGGATCAATTACTATACAGAATTGGCATATAGAGTGTTTGAAATGAGCTGAGAAAGTGTTTGGATTCTAAGAAAATAAAGAGAAAATAGAAAATAAGAAGAAGAACAAGAGAAGAAAATGATCACTGTTTTGTTGAGCTGAAAACTAACTTTAACCCATTACAGCTCATCTGTATATACTCATACAGTTACATACATCTATAATCTTCTGGAAAATTCATGCATGTAACTACTAATCACTAGGTTTTGCTATATAACAAACATTGGAATGTCAGCATAACGACCTCTGCCATGCAGCATGATCAATTTCATAAGTTGCTTGCTGCACAACCAGACTTATTATACTCTGCAATCCTTACTCCCTGTATCATTTGCATCAGAACATATTTTAACATCCCTCTTGAAGCTAAAAGGTCCATGAAGAACTTTTAGCTTGCTTCTAAGATAATAAAACTGACTATAAGTGAGAGCCTTTGTAAAAATGTCTACTATTTGATTAGCACTTGGAACAAAACAAATACTGATTTGTTTAGCTAAAACTTTCTCTTTAATGAAATGAATATCCAGTTCAACATGTTTAGATTTAGCATGGTAAACTGGATTGTTAGCTAAGGCAATGGCCCCTTGATTATTACACCACATTATAGGTATGTCAACTGACTTGAGCTTCACTTCAGAAAGTAGAGCTTGAATCCGCATTACCTCTGCTATTGCTAAAGCAAGACCTCTATATTCAGACTATGTGCTTGATCTGGAAACAATAGATTGTTTCTTAGAGGACCAAGATACCATAGTTGAACCTAGATACACAACATATCCAGCCACTAATTTTCTATCATCCCTATCACAAGCCCAGTCAGCATCAATAGAACATTTAAGTTACAGGCAACCAGTGTGAGAAAAAACCAATCCAAGATGAAGAGTCTCTTTGAGATATCTCAACAAACGTTTACAAGATTGCCAATGTTCATCAGTAGAAGTGGAAAGAAATTGACTTAGTTTATTAGCTGAGAAAGCAATTTCAAGCCTAGTAAGAGTAACATATTACAATTCTCCAATTATGCTTCTGTACTGAGAATCATTGTCAATAGGAGTGCTCAAATTTTTGGTAAGAGAGTGTGAAGTAGCCATTGGTGTTGCACGGGGACTGCTTTTGTCCATTTTGTGCTTGGCTAAGAGATCTACTATGTATTTGGCTTGGCAGAGATGTATGCCATCTGCTGTTTTGGTAACTTGTATCCCCCAAAAATAGCTAAGCTCCCCTAAATCTTTAAGTGCAAATGTACTCTGCTTATCAAATATAACTTGGAGCACCACAGATGGATTTGAGCCAATAATAATGATGTCATCAACATAAACCAGAACCAGCAAGATATGACCAAGATGCCATTTGAAGAACAAAGAGGAATTTGATTTGGAATTTGTAAATTGCCACTGTTGAACTATAGCACATTTGAATCTATCAAACCAAGCCCTAGGAGCTTGTTTTAAGCCATAAATAGCATTTTTAAGCTTACATACATGATAAGGCTTGAAGAGATCAATGAAGCCTTCAGGTTGTGTCATATACACATCTTCTTTAAGATAAACATTGAGAAATGCATTATTAACATCAACTTATCTAATAACCTATTTATGCATTATAGCTATGCGAAGAAAAATTCTGATGGTAGAGGCTTTAATAATTGGACTAAAAGTTTCATTATAGTCAACATCTTGAGTTTGAGAGAAGCTTTTTGCAACAAGCCTAGTCTTATACCTAGATATGGATCCATTTATATTATATTTAATTCTAAATACCCATTTATTGTCTATAACCTTAACTGGTGTAGAGGGTTAAACCAGAGTCCAGGTTTGATTGGCCTGCAATGAGTCAAATTCTTCTTTCATGGCATTAAACCATTTAGGATCTACTAATGCTTGAGCCACAGAGGTTGGTTCTGTAGGTTCAGCAAGTAATGTAGCTAGTTAGATGAAGATTCCAACCTTAGACCTAGTTATCATTGGATGGCCAGTGGGTTGATATAAAGAAAAATGATGAGAAGGTGAAGGTTGAGAAGGTACAAGAAAAGATGTAGGTTGAGTGAGTGGCAAGTCTGGAGATGAATGATCAATAGTATCAAAGGAAGAGTTAGATGAAGATACCTGACTGATGGATGAACCTCAAAATCAGGAGCTATAAGAGATATTGAAAAAGCATGTATTACAGAATGAGGAATCTCACCATCAGACTGAAGTTTGGGAAGACATGAATTGGACACAAATGAGAAATCAACACCAGCTTGATAAGGAAATGATTGTTCATAAAAAAATAACATGATTGGATATATATACTTTACCAGATGAGTGTAAACATTGATAGCCCTTATGATGGGAGCTGTAACTAATGAAAATACATCTCCCTGATATAAACTCAGCTTATGATTATTGTAAGGCCCAAGAGCAAACAAAGACCCTAAAAAAAACTATAATATGGTTTTTGATGAAAAAGTTTAAAATAAGGTGTGTGATTAGTGATAACAGTTAAAGGTAATCTATTGATAAGATATACAACAGTGTGAAAAGCATTCCACCAAAATGACTGAGGAAGATGAGCTTGAGCTAACAAAGTGAGACCAATATCAACTATATGTCGGTGTTTTCTTTCAATTCTACCATTTTGATGATGAATATGAGGACAAGAATATCTAAATTGAATCCCAAAAGACATTAAAAGTGAAGAAAAGGATTTGAATTCTCCCCCTCAGTCTGTCTAGACTGTCTTGATTTTACTGTGTAAATGTTGCTCTATAAATGACTTAAAGGTTGTAAACACTTCAAGAGCATCTGATTTTGCAGTTAAAAGGAAAATCCAGGTAAATCTACATAGTTATCTAGTATGGACAAGTAGTAGACATAACCTTGTGTAGATGGTGTATGTGATGGTCTCCAAACATCAGCATACAAAAGTTGTAAAGGTGCTATTGTTTTTGTTGGAACAAAATTAAAATGTTGTAGATGACTTTTACCAAATTGTCAGGCATCACAAAAACTTTGTTTATTAATTTTATTGATATAAGCAAATGTATTACATGACTGTAAAACATGTTTGAGTGCATGAGAGACTGGATGACCTAACCTTTGATGAAGTAGATTTACATTTACTTATACTAGAGAAGCTGTCATAGCAGCTGGAATATAAGACTTATTATTTAATGCTGACAGATGATTAAAAACAACAGAAGTAGAAAAATCCGACTTAGAACAATTAGACACAATAGAAAAAAGAGATACTTGCTTATTGAAAACTAGTTGAGTGATGAAAGCTGAGGTATCATAGACTAAACATTGAGAAGATGCAGAGATTCCTTGAATTTGATACAAGCCTTTTTTAGCAATCCCCTTAACCAAAGTGATCCCTGAGTTCCTAGCCTTAATATAATAGAAATTGTCAACAAATTCAATGACAACATTGTTATCAGTAAGTAATTTAGAGATGCCCAATAAGTTTTTCTTAATGTAAGGCACACAAAGAACAATTTTCAATAAGAGAGATTCAGAATTTAGAGTGGCAAGCATAGCGGATCCAATATGTTTAATTTGTAAGCCATTTCCATCACCAACAAGTAATTGTTCTAAACCAGTGTAATATTGTAAATTGAATAAGATACCCGAATTGCTTGTCATATGAGCAGAGGCTCCGCTATCTATATACTAGGAAAGGTCTTCTACTATCTCAGGTGAAGGAAGAATTGGAGCAGAGAAAGCAGTTGAAGGAAGAATTGGAGCAGAGGAAGCAGTAAATCTCCCTGAAGCATCAGATGCTCCATTATAGCAGTTAAAGGCTGCCGGATTACCAGGACTAGTTGAAGACCTAGCACTTTGATAAAAACTAGAAGAAGATGATGCATATATGTGTTAGAAGTTATTGTATCTGAATATATCATATTGCCTTGATAACCGTATCTTCTACCACCAAATTGACCATTCAATCCTCTACCATTGCCAGGAAATGGTCTAGGTCCAAAACCTCTGCCATTTTGTCCATAAGTAGGTCTGAAGCCTCCTCTGCCATAATATTTTTGAGGTACAAAACCAGGCTTGAACCTATTTTTGCATTTAATTGCTCCATGTCCAGGTATGAAGCAGATTTGGTAGATAATTGAGTTAAAATTATTATTATTATTTTGACATGATCCTCGACTATTAAATGTATTGCCATCAAATCCACTAAAATTCTTATTGCCTTTCTAAAATCCAGAATTATTCTTGCTAAATCCTTGATTTTTCTGAACAAGATTATGCTTTAACCCTTGGCTAATAGGCTTGTAACAAGAGATTCATATTCTTGAGATTCTAGTCCAATCAAAATGTAATTAACAAGATCAGCATTCTCAACAGGCTTACCAGCTATGGCAAAAGTATCAGCTAACCTTTTCATTTTAGCAAAATATGCACTCATTGTCATTGAGCCTTTCTTAGCTGTCTGTAATTGCATCTTGATAGGCATAACATGAGCTTGTGTTTGAGAAACAAACATACGATTTAGAGACTCCCACAATTCTTGCGAAGAAACACAATGAATCACTAAGGAGAGTAGATTCTCTTGAATTGAAGACATCATCCAACTAAGGAGAAGTTGATCAATTTTGATCCAAACAGAGAATGTAGGATTATCAATTCTTGATCTAGATCCAGAGCTTGAGGAGTTAGTAGCAACTTTATCTTGAACAAGATGCTGATCTGGACATTTATTTGTACCAGTGATAAAACCTTCTAAGCCATTACCTTTGATTGAAGTAAGAACTTGAGTTCTCCAAACAATAAAGTTGTTTTGATAAAGTTTTATTGGAGTGACAAAGTTATAAGTATTGATATTTAGATTTGAACTGGTAACAGACTCTGATACCATGTTTGAAATGAGCTGAGAAAGTGTTTGGATTCTAAGAAAATTGAGAGAAAAGAGAAAATAAGAAGAAGAATGAGAGAAGAAAATGGTCACTGCTTTATTGAGCTGAAAACTAACTTGAATCAATTACAACTCACTTATATATACTTATACACTTACATACATCTATAATCTTTTGGAATATTAATGCATGTAACTACTAATCACTAATTCTGTTATGTGAAGGAAGCTCACTAATCGAGCAGTTCAGTGAAGCCACATCAGCAGAAGATTACAGTGAAATAAAGGAGTTCAGCTGAGTTGGTTGAAAGGTTGTTATACAACTCATAGTTTGTTATGAAGAATTAGTTAGTTACATGTAGAAATCACGTGTGAGAACTTTGTATATAAACGTGAGCTTGTAAACAACATGAGCTATTGAATACACTGGAAATTTTTCATAGTTTTATTTTCTCAGAGATTTTCCATTAAACCAAACAGTCTATCTCTGTTATTTTACATGGTATCAGAGCCACAATGGCTAACTCAAGCACTGCAACTTCAAATCAATCGATCATGAATTCAATTCAACCATCACAAACTTCATTTACCTTTGCAACTACTGTGAAATTAGATCGATCGAATTTTCTACTTTGGCGAAAAGAAGTCCTGACTTCGATAAGAGGCAATCGTCTGGAAAAATTCATTTCAGAACCAAATATTATTCCTGAGCAATATCTGTCGAATGCAACAGCTGATGGATCTGGAGAGAATGTTGAAAATCCAGCATTTCTCAACTGGAGAGCACTGGATCAAACAGTCTTTAGTTGGCTGCTATCAACCATAAGTGAAGGTATTCTAAGTTCAGTCCTTAGCTATGATGCCTCTTTTGATGTGTGGAAATCTATTGAAAAGCAATTTGGAGTTCAATCAGAAGCTAAGGTCATGCAACTTCGTTATGAAATGAACATTTTAAGGAAAGATTCAATGAATATTGAGGAATACTATGCAAAAATGAAGCTACTCGCAAAGAAACTTGCTTGTGCTGGAGATATCATTACTGAAAAAGATCTATTGATGAGGATTTTAAATGGTTTAGGTTCTGGTTATTTAGATCTAGCTTCAATTATTACTGCAAATAAGATGAGCTATGATGATGCATATGCTTTACTGCTGACACATGAAGCTAGGCTTGAACAGAGTCAAGGTACCAAAACCATGCTTAATGCAAATTACAGTTCAATGAATACCAATAACTCTTACATGAGAGGAAATTTTAGAAGAGGCACATTTGGTAATGGATATTATGGTCGTTTTGGTAATAGAAGTTTTAATGGTGGAAGAGGTGTTTTTCATAATACATATTCTAGAGGATCTTCTACTGGTGCTGCAACTTTTAGAGGCTATGGCAGAGGCCAATCAATGCAATTTCTAAGGCCATCTATGAGACCAAATTATCCTCCTCCAGCTTACCATCCTTCAGCTAATATGCCTTCTGATCAGTCACCACCAATATGTCGGATATGTCATAAGTAAGGTCACACAACAGATGAATGCTGGCATAGATATGATGATAGTCCTACTCCATTATCCAAACACTTTGGAAGGGCTAGATCAGTTGGGTCAAAGGCCGCCTATATGGCTAATTTCGATTCATCTACAAACTATGTTGCTCCAACAGTGGAAGATAACTATTCTGCTCCTTTTTACTCTGGCTATCCCATGTACCACTCTTCTTATCCATCTGCAGAATATAGTACTCCTGAAGCTTATCTTACCAACTATGAAGGGTCTACTGATGATGGATGGTATTTGGACAGTGGTGCCACGCATCACATGACCAATAATATAGCTAACATGAATGTCAGAGAAGAATTCAAAGGGTCAGATCAGCTTGTTATCGGCAATGGTCAAGGTTTGTCTATAACTCATGTTGGTGATGCATGTTTTACTCATAAGAGATCTAATGCTACTTATAAACCAACTCATATCTTGCTCAAAAATATGTTGCTAGTGCCTGATATCACAAAGAATTTACTAAGCATATCAAAATTAACCACTGACAATAACTTGTCTATTGAATTTGTTGGTGATGTCTGTTATGTGAAGGATTCTCTGAAAGGGCAAGTGCTTTTGAAAGGACTTGCTGAGAAAGGATTGTATAAGCTGATTCTCAAGCCATCTGAGTCTGTTCCTTCCTCCTTCCTGTGCTAATCTTCTCATGTTCAACCATTGTCTATGTTGTCTGCATGTTCTCTTGACTCTCATGCTCTAAATAACACTCATAATAATACTTTCAGTTCAGTTTTTCTTTGTAATGCATCAGACAATAAAGTTTCCAGTTCAAATTCATCTTGTAATGAATTGAATAATAAAGCAAGTCTTCTCCATAGACGTTTTGGTCATCCAAATTCTCAAATACTAATGCACTTGCTGAAAAATGATGCTTCTGTTAATCTCTCAAGTAATAGCATAAAACAAGCACTGAATCAAATTTGTGAAGCCTGCCAAATGGGTAAATCTTATAAACTTCATTTTCCTAGTACAGAAATCAAAACAACTAAGGCTCTTGAACTCATTCATACAGACCTGTGGGGACCCTCACCAATCTCATCTAGAGAAGGATATACTTACTATATCAGTTTTGTGGATGATTTTAGTCGTTATACTTGGATCTATCCTCTGAAACTGAAATCAGAGGCTTTAGAAGTCTTTAAACTATTCAAATTACAGGTTGAAAATCAACTTAGCACCACCATTAAACACCTACAATCTGACTGGGGGGGAGAGTATAGAGCTTTCACTCATTTTCTAAATCAGTGTGGAATCACCTTTAGACACTCTTGTCCCTACACACAGAGGCGGACCTGTGCCTGGGCTAGACTGGGCTGTAGCCCGGTCTAGCTCCAAAAAAAAAAAATAAAAAAGTTTTCAAAAATTACAGAAATGCCATTAAACATATAAAATAAATTTTACTTTATAACTTTTTTTCTCTTTACCTTTTTCTTCCATCCAGCAGCAACGGACAGCCTTTCTCTTTACCTTTTTCTTCCATCCAGCAGCTTCCATCGAGCAGCAACGGACAGCCAGGTATGCTTTTCTTCTCATAGTTTCCTTCTTTGTTTTTATTTTTATTATATTTATTGTATTTGATCATGCACTAACACATACTTCATTGCTTTTATTGATTCTGAATTCTGAAATAAGAAACTTTGTGCATTTGCTCTGTTCCCCCTTTGGCATCAGCAGCATAAATTTTCATCTGTTTTTAATCTAACATATTTTCTGATAAGTAGGGTTTAGATAGTTCTTGGCACATTAGGGGTATAACTGCAGAATTATGCCATCTTTTGTAATCGATTATCCCGTGTCTGCTCCCTATTTTTGTAATCTATTCTTTAGAAAAAGCTGAGAGTAATATGACTCCCTATTTTTGTCAAGCAAACAAAATCAGTTCCAAGGATCCAAATATTGCTTGGGAATATGAGATAGGTCTAGATTTGAGATCTGGGTTGGGTGAGGGTTTGCTCGGTTATGTTAAAAATGATATAGAAGAATAATTGTTCTTATTTTATATATAAATAAATAAATAAAGGAAGGAAGATAAATAAAAAAAATATACATATATTCTTCCTCTAAAAAAAATATACACATAAAAAAAATATACATATAAAAAAAACAGCTGCTTTGTTTTTAAGACAAAAGTGATTTTGCAAACCTTCTCGTCAATAATACTTTTAATGATTTCTTGATTCTTACACAATTACATGTTGTTATAGGTTATAATGTCAAACAACAAATCCAAACCGAGGAAAACTCTACTTTCATTCTTTACTAAAGTAAATGATGGTCAATCATCAAATGAGACAAGCTCTATGTGCAACATTGATGCCTCAAGTTCTCCACCTAAGTCTCAAAGAGTCGAATTTGAGGAAGTTGATACTCCATCTACTATTGACACGCCTTATTTAGAACGTGATCCCGGATTGCGTTTTTCAATAAGGACTTTTCCCATTGACAAGCGTGAAGATGTGCGGATGACATATATAAATATGGGACCATTTCAACCCAAACTACAAAAGTATCCATCGACTAAATATGGTACGCAAAACCGTCGATTTCAATTTTCTTGGTTCTTGAAATTTCCTTGGCTTGAATATTCTATATCAAAAGACAAAGCATTTTGTTTTCCATGCTATATTTTTCATGATAAGCCATCTAAGAATGAAGCATTTGTTGTTGATGGGGTTCAAAATTGGAAGTATATTGGTTGTGAAAAAACATGTCCTTTTGCTCAACATGAAGGAGGTCATGGTTCTTCTCACAATGATGCTATGTTAAAATGGAGCAATTTAAAGGATCCTGAAGGACAACATTTGTCCATGAGGTTCCTAATAACGCAACTTTTGCGCAGTAAAATTAAAACAGATGGCGGAAGCTCTAGAAACCTCGGATCGACTTCATTCAAAAACGAAAATCAAGAGGAAAGATTGAAGTTTAGTTACCTCACTTGCAGTTTCAAAAACGCCTTCGTGAAGTAGGAGAAAACGACTGAACACAGCAAGCTACGAACACTGTCCAGAAAATACAGCTCTGCACGAACAGCTTCTGTTTAGCCACGATCTGAGATCCTTTAAGCACCCCAATTGTGATGCCTCTAATCAGTCCACACTTAGAAATGTTCTAGGAGTTCAGAGGATTTGGAATCTCGAAATTTCATTAAGAAATGAGAGAGATTATGAAGAATCATGTGTGCTAGCTCATATTGATTCCTTACACCAAATAAAGCCACCATTATCTCTAATAATGGCACCAAACATTATCATGTGCTAGACCCACCCACTTAGCCATTATTTATTGAAATTGATCTCATCACTTCAATAAACTATTTAATCAAATAAATAAATAGCTAAATTAATTAATTTCGGAATTAATTAATTAACCCCATTTTGATCACATCAAATGGTTAAATGTGGGCTTCTCATGTGACATGTTCTAATGCTTTCTCTTAATCCATATTGGATCCAATAAAAGCCCATAATTCTAAACCCATAATTGGTCTAGAAGTCCATAATCATATATGAACCCGAACATGTCCAAAATGGTCATTTTACGTGCTCGACATTCCATAATGTTTAATTGAGGATTTATGAAATTTATTTTGTTCCTTAAACTATTTATGGAACATCTAAATTTCTATCTTAAATCATATTTAAGATATATTTATATTTATATTCATTCTCAATGAATTATAATATAAATATTGATTTTCCTAAAAATAGGAAATTTAACTTCTCATTTTCTAGTAACTCCTTTTTCATTTCTATATTGTGTGTGACCTTTTAGGTTCTTAGTTATAAGGTAGTAGAACTATTTTAATGATAACTCTTTATTCATTAAATGATGCTAAACTCTTTAGTCATCAATTAGAACCTTTCTAATGACCTTAAGATACATTGGTAATACGCTTTACCAATATTGATCTTAAGGTTTCTACAAGTCGTGAGTGACACCTAGCAGTATATCACAACCATCCAAATAACAAGAATTGTTGGATCTATAGAACCTATTCCATTGTATCTCTATGTCTTGGTCTCTTCATCATCCGTGTCCAGAGAAAAGCACGGCTTATGGTTTATTATGTTAAGCAGTTGTGCTTTATCTCAAAATAAATATAAATGAACTTGGCATGAAAATATAATTTGAACTCCTTCAAATATATTTCACCTTGGCCAAGGATTTCTCATGCCAATTCATATTATCTCATAAGGACATCCTTTTCGTATATTACAAAGTGATGAATTCCATGTTGGCCATACACTTGTCTTCATACATAGCCAACCATGACAGCTATTGCTAGATCTCTTCCGTGATTAGGAATCAATCTTTATGCATTCACATATCAGAGATGTCTATGTATAAGACATCTGTTATGCCTCAGGTCTAAAGACCATTACTAAACATAGTATCTGATACAATGTATAATAAGCCATTAACACTCAAAACCATATGGCTTACTATATTTGGTCAAGTTCAGTAAACTCGTTCTTTTAACAAGTACCTATGTGTTTGACTTGACATCTCATGTCAATGATATGAAACTCACCATCCATCTTAGTATCACATACCATAAGGAGTCATAACACAGACTAGTGTTTATAGGAATTTATAATGTCCAATCATAAATCCACCACTAGGAACTATTTTAGAAGTATAGTACAAAGGATACACGTTTCATATTCTCGACATACTCGAGAATGTGTTCCTTAACTATTTTACTTCTTGGACTATATTCATTAAATTAATATATGAATATTGATAACTTTGCCATTTTATAAATATCAAAATGCTATTCAAATACAATCATTCCCTAAACAATCAAATCACCATTCGATTGGCCTTTAGGGCATATTACTAACAATCTCCCACTTGCACTAAAGCCAATCGCTATGGTATCTCATACCCATCTTCTCAAGATGACGATCTAACTGCTGTTGAGTAAGTGCTTTAGTCAGAGGATCCGCAATGTTATTAGCGGAGGCTACTTTCTGCATAATGATATCACTCATACCAATGATTTCTATGATAATGTGATATCTTCTCTCAATGTGTTTGGACTTCTGGTGAGACCTTGGTTCCTTAGCTTGTGCTATAGCTCCATTGTTGTCACAATATAACGATATTGACAACGCAATGGTTGGAACCACTGGAAGTTGTTAAATTAACTTCCATATCCAAACAGCTTCTTTTGCTGCATCTGATGCAGCTATATATTCCGCTTCAGTGGTAGAATCTGCAGTAGTTGGTTGCTTGGAACTTTTCCAACTTACTACTCCACCATTGATAGTGAATAAAAATCCTGATGTAGATTTTCTGTCATCTACATCTGACTGGAAATCTGAATATGTGAAGCCTTCAATTTTTAGCTCACCCTCTCCATATGTTAAGAACAAATCTTTAGTTCTTCTTAAGTACTTAAAGATATTCTTAACTGCGGTCCAATGTTCCTCACCCGGATTACTCTGATATCTGCTAGTGACACTCACTGCATGAGCTATATCCGGTCTAGTACATAGCATAGCATACATAAGACTTCCAATTGCAGAAGCATATGGAATCTTATTCATACGCTCTCTCTCATCATAAGTTTTAGGACTCATGCTTTTAGAGAGATGAATTCCATGTCTAAAGGGTATAAAACCCCTTTTGGAATCCCACATATTAAATTTCTTTAATATCTTTTCTATGTACTTAGCTTGACATAGACCTATTAATCTTCTGGATCTATCTCTATAAATCCTGATTCCCAAGATATACATTGCATCTCCTAGGTCTTTCATGGAGAAGTTTTGAGAAAGCCAAAGTTTGACAGAAGACATTTGTCCAATGTCATTTCCTATAAGCAATATGTCATCTACATATAGCACAAGGAAAGTTATTGCACTCCCACTGACCCTTTTGTAAACACATGGTTCATCCTCATTCTTGATGAAACCAAATGATTTGATTGCATCATCGAATCGGATGTTCCAACTCCTGGAGGCTTGTTTTAGCCCATAAATGGACTTTCTTAGCTGACATACTTTATGAGGATTTATCTTAGATTCAAAACCACAAGGTTGTATCATATACATATCTTCCTCAATGTACCCATTAAGAAATGCAGTTTTGACATCCATTTGCCAAATCTCATAGTCATAATATGCTGCTATAGCCAATAAGATTCTGATGGACTTTAGCATGGCTACTGGTGAAAAGGTTTCCTCATAGTCAATTCCTTGTATTTGACGATAACCTTTAGCTACCAACCTTGCTTTATAGGTCTCTACCTTTCCATCTAAGCCTATCTTCCTCTTGAAGATCCACTTGCATCCAATAGGTACAATACCTTCAGGTGGATCTACTAGAGTCCAGACTTGGTTGGTTCTCATAGAGTCCATCTCTAAATCCATGGCTTCAAGCCATTTCTTAGAGTCAATATCTGATATTGCCTCTTTGTAACTAGTAGGATCATCTCTATGATCCGTATCACCCAATAAAAATATATCATTCATCTGATGAAGAAAACCATATCCTTTTGGTGGGTGAATTATCCTACTAGATCTACGGAGTTGTTGTGTTCCTTGTGTTTGTACTTGAACAGGCTCTTCATTGGATTTATCCTCATTAGAATTCTCAATAAATTCTAATTTTCTTCTTTGCCCACCTTCTTGAATAAACTCTTTTTCAAGAAATATGGCATTTCTACTGACCAATATCCTTTGATCAGATTGGATGTAAAAGTAATAACCCAAAGTTTACTTTGGGTATCCAATGAACCTCCCACTATCCGCTTTAGCTTCAAGTTTCTCACTCTTGAGTCTCTTGATAAAAGCAGGACATCCCCAAATCCTAAGATGATTTAGGCTTGGTTGTTTACCATACCATATCTCATATGATATTTTAGGTACAGACTTGGAAGGTACTCTGTTTAGTACATATGTTGCAGTAAGGAGAGCATATCCCCAAAGAGAAACTGGTAAGTCTGTATAACTCACCATTAATCGCACCATGTCTAACAGTGTACGATTTCTCCTCTCAGATACTCCATTGAGCTTTGGTGTACCTGGAGGTGTCCATTGTGAAACAATACCATTTTCTTTAAGGTAAGACTGGAATTCTCCACTGAGATATTCACCACCTCGATCTGATCGTAGGGTTTTAATAACTTTTCCAGTCTGTTTCTCTACTTCATTTCGGTATTCTTTGAACTTTTCAAAGGCTTCAGATTTATACTTCATTAAGTATACTGAACCATACCTTGAGTGATCGTCGATAAAAGTTATGAAGTAGTAATATCCACCCCTTGTCATTTCATTAAATGGCCTACATACATCAGTATGTATAAGTTCAAGTAAATCAGTGGCCCTTGTACTTCGTCCAACGAAGGGTGCCCTGGTCATTTTTCCTTGAAGACATGATTCACAAGTTGGATAAGGTTCTAAACCAAATGGACCTATTAGTCCATCTTTAGCCAATTTTGTGACTCTATCTTCTCCAATATGACCTAGCCTTAAATGCCACTTATATTTGGGGCTTATTTCTTCTCTTTCACGTTTATGTGTTATGGTATTTACATTCACAACATGCTCATTATTTTCTTTCATGTTTAGTACATAAAGATCATTATCTAAAGTACCATGTGCAACATATTTATTCTCATAATAAATATTACAAATTTTATTTCTAAAATAAAATTCATAATTGTCTTTGCATAAACATGAAATTGAAACTATGTTCCTTACCGCAATGGAAACATTTTCCCTTGTCATTGGGCTTATTAGCTTTCCCCTTCTTAATCCCACCTTTAGCCTTGGGTTGAAACTTTTTCTTTTTAACCATTTTAGTTGAGGGCCCTTCTATAGCCATAACATCTTTTGGCTTCTTTATCCAAGTTTCAGCAGTATTAAGCATCTTTAGCAGTTCAGCAAGACTGCACTCAATTTTATTCATGTTAAAATTCATGATAAATTGAGAGAATGATTCTGGCAAGGATTGTAGGATAAGATCGATAGCTAATTCCCCATCCATTGAGAAATTAAGAGCTTCCAGCTGCTCTATGTAGTCAATCATTTTGAGTACATGCTCATTGACCGATTCTTCAGTCATTCTCATTCTGAACAGTTTCTTAGATATCTCATATCTAACTGTTCTGCTTTGTTCACCATACAACTCTTGTAGATGAAGTATCATGGAACTTGCATCAGGCATATTTTCATGTTGCCTTTGTAGCTCATTGGACATCGATGCCAATATATAGCTTTTAGCACTGAGGTCATCATCTTGCCACTTCTGATAAGTGACACGTTCTTCCTCACTTGCTCCCTCATGAATTTTATTTGGCTTAGGTGTATCAAGAACATAGGTAATTTTCTCATAATTAAGAACAATTCTTAAATTTCTTAACCAATCAACGTAATTGGGTCCCGTCAAACGGTAGTTTTCCAGAATTCGTGCTAGCGGATTATTCATTATTAAATATTTCTGCAGAAAGTATTAAATTAAATTATTAGCATTTTATTATAATCTATTTGATTTTGGTCTTTAAACCAAATAGTACGTCCCACTATTTTATCATTTCATTACACTCCCATATGTAAGAAACGAAAACTCTCATTGGTAAAAGTTTCTAGTAGGAATCGGATTCTCATTAGCATAAGTTTACCTCACCTAACAGTTCTTGGCTTACTTATTATAATGAGTAGGTAACTCTTTACCAAATGCATCTCATGCATGTACCGATTATCCTTCGGCCTCTAAATCATTAATACCTCACCTAACAGTTCTTGGTATAAATGATTTAGTTAAGTCTACCCTAATACCCTTGCATATTTCAAAACATCTTACTAACCTCACCTAACAGTTCTTGGTAGCTTAATGTATGAATTATGCATCATCGTATGATATATGGTTTATTTTCAACATCTTAATGAATGAGTAGCCCATGTATCCATGTCGACTAGCCCAAGCATAAAATATTTTAAATATTCCATTGGTATTAGTAGGCCATGATGGATATTCTCAATATCATCATTACAACTTAACAATAATTATGTTTATTTAATAAGGGAGTATTTGTGCATTATTATGGTCTCACTTTTTAGCATGTTATTCCATTTTCAATATACAAATTTGTCTAAGCACCCTAATATACATCACATGCATATTATAGACAAACCAACCAAGGATGATCATGGAATTTTCTAATAAAACCAATTTGAGCCAAAATTGGTTTTAAGGTCCACCTAGGTATCAAGCAAACAATAATGATTATGAGACATCTTATGCCTCAAATTATTACAATTATTAATTTCTATTTGAGAGGCCAAAAAATCATTTGAAGTGCTGCAACGATCCATGAAGTCTTCTTGCTCGAATCCTCCAACGCATTGTAAATACGTCATCCCTCCTTTGACAATCATCTTGCTTGTAGTAATTACATATTTAGAAGAATTGGGGTACAAATCTCAGGGGTAATGGGATACAATCAGATCTTAATAGAAGGAGGAACATGCAAGTTCCTATTTAAAAATATTACAACCATTTAAGCCTTTAGAAATCGGCCAAATCAACAAATGGATCAACAGCTCATTCAACCATGCATATATTCAATCATCACATGACATAAATATATCATAAAATATCTAGGTCTTTCCATGATCATCCTTCATGCTATTGTAAATGGACATAACATAAATCATGCTTCAAAAATTCGAAATTGAATGAAGACGGCTCTGATACCACTTGAAGGACAACATTTGTCCATGAGGTTCCTAATAACGCAACTTTTGCGCAGTAAAATTAAAACAGATGGCGGAAGCTCTAGAAACCTCGGATCGACTTCATTCAAAAACGAAAATCAAGAGGAAAGATTGAAGTTTAGTTACCTCACTTGCAGTTTCAAAAACGCCTTCGTGAAGTAGGAGAAAACGACTGAACACAGCAAGCTACGAACACTGTCCAGAAAATACAGCTCTGCACGAACAGCTTCTGTTTAGCCACGATCTGAGATCCTTTAAGCACCCCAATTGTGATGCCTCTAATCAGTCCACACTTAGAAATGTTCTAGGAGTTCAGAGGATTTGGAATCTCGAAATTTCATTAAGAAATGAGAGAGATTATGAAGAATCATGTGTGCTAGCTCATATTGATTCCTTACACCAAATAAAGCCACCATTATCTCTAATAATGGCACCAAACATTATCATGTGCTAGACCCACCCACTTAGCCATTATTTATTGAAATTGATCTCATCACTTCAATAAACTATTTAATCAAATAAATAAATAGCTAAATTAATTAATTTCGGAATTAATTAATTAACCCCATTTTGATCACATCAAATGGTTAAATGTGGGCTTCTCATGTGACATGTTCTAATGCTTTCTCTTAATCCATATTGGATCCAATAAAAGCCCATAATTCTAAACCCATAATTGGTCTAGAAGTCCATAATCATATATGAACCCGAACATGTCCAAAATGGTCATTTTACGTGCTCGACATTCCATAATGTTTAATTGAGGATTTATGAAATTTATTTTGTTCCTTAAACTATTTATGGAACATCTAAATTTCTATCTTAAATCATATTTAAGATATATTTATATTTATATTCATTCTCAATGAATTATAATATAAATATTGATTTTCCTAAAAATAGGAAATTTAACTTCTCATTTTCTAGTAACTCCTTTTTCATTTCTATATTGTGTGTGACCTTTTAGGTTCTTAGTTATAAGGTAGTAGAACTATTTTAATGATAACTCTTTATTCATTAAATGATGCTAAACTCTTTAGTCATCAATTAGAACCTTTCTAATGACCTTAAGATACATTGGTAATACGCTTTACCAATATTGATCTTAAGGTTTCTACAAGTCGTGAGTGACACCTAGCAGTATATCACAACCATCCAAATAACAAGAATTGTTGGATCTATAGAACCTATTCCATTGTATCTCTATGTCTTGGTCTCTTCATCATCCGTGTCCAGAGAAAAGCACGGCTTATGGTTTATTATGTTAAGCAGTTGTGCTTTATCTCAAAATAAATATAAATGAACTTGGCATGAAAATATAATTTGAACTCCTTCAAATATATTTCACCTTGGCCAAGGATTTCTCATGCCAATTCATATTATCTCATAAGGACATCCTTTTCGTATATTACAAAGTGATGAATTCCATGTTGGCCATACACTTGTCTTCATACATAGCCAACCATGACAGCTATTGCTAGATCTCTTCCGTGATTAGGAATCAATCTTTATGCATTCACATATCAGAGATGTCTATGTATAAGACATCTGTTATGCCTCAGGTCTAAAGACCATTACTAAACATAGTATCTGATACAATGTATAATAAGCCATTAACACTCAAAACCATATGGCTTACTATATTTGGTCAAGTTCAGTAAACTCGTTCTTTTAACAAGTACCTATGTGTTTGACTTGACATCTCATGTCAATGATATGAAACTCACCATCCATCTTAGTATCACATACCATAAGGAGTCATAACACAGACTAGTGTTTATAGGAATTTATAATGTCCAATCATAAATCCACCACTAGGAACTATTTTAGAAGTATAGTACAAAGGATACACGTTTCATATTCTCGACATACTCGAGAATGTGTTCCTTAACTATTTTACTTCTTGGACTATATTCATTAAATTAATATATGAATATTGATAACTTTGCCATTTTATAAATATCAAAATGCTATTCAAATACAATCATTCCCTAAACAATCAAATCACCATTCGATTGGCCTTTAGGGCATATTACTAACAATCTCCCACTTGCACTAAAGCCAATCGCTATGGTATCTCATACCCATCTTCTCAAGATGACGATCTAACTGCTGTTGAGTAAGTGCTTTAGTCAGAGGATCCGCAATGTTATTAGCGGAGGCTACTTTCTGCATAATGATATCACTCATACCAATGATTTCTATGATAATGTGATATCTTCTCTCAATGTGTTTGGACTTCTGGTGAGACCTTGGTTCCTTAGCTTGTGCTATAGCTCCATTGTTGTCACAATATAACGATATTGACAACGCAATGGTTGGAACCACTGGAAGTTGTTAAATTAACTTCCATATCCAAACAGCTTCTTTTGCTGCATCTGATGCAGCTATATATTCCGCTTCAGTGGTAGAATCTGCAGTAGTTGGTTGCTTGGAACTTTTCCAACTTACTACTCCACCATTGATAGTGAATAAAAATCCTGATGTAGATTTTCTGTCATCTACATCTGACTGGAAATCTGAATATGTGAAGCCTTCAATTTTTAGCTCACCCTCTCCATATGTTAAGAACAAATCTTTAGTTCTTCTTAAGTACTTAAAGATATTCTTAACTGCGGTCCAATGTTCCTCACCCGGATTACTCTGATATCTGCTAGTGACACTCACTGCATGAGCTATATCCGGTCTAGTACATAGCATAGCATACATAAGACTTCCAATTGCAGAAGCATATGGAATCTTATTCATACGCTCTCTCTCATCATAAGTTTTAGGACTCATGCTTTTAGAGAGATGAATTCCATGTCTAAAGGGTATAAAACCCCTTTTGGAATCCCACATATTAAATTTCTTTAATATCTTTTCTATGTACTTAGCTTGACATAGACCTATTAATCTTCTGGATCTATCTCTATAAATCCTGATTCCCAAGATATACATTGCATCTCCTAGGTCTTTCATGGAGAAGTTTTGAGAAAGCCAAAGTTTGACAGAAGACATTTGTCCAATGTCATTTCCTATAAGCAATATGTCATCTACATATAGCACAAGGAAAGTTATTGCACTCCCACTGACCCTTTTGTAAACACATGGTTCATCCTCATTCTTGATGAAACCAAATGATTTGATTGCATCATCGAATCGGATGTTCCAACTCCTGGAGGCTTGTTTTAGCCCATAAATGGACTTTCTTAGCTGACATACTTTATGAGGATTTATCTTAGATTCAAAACCACAAGGTTGTATCATATACATATCTTCCTCAATGTACCCATTAAGAAATGCAGTTTTGACATCCATTTGCCAAATCTCATAGTCATAATATGCTGCTATAGCCAATAAGATTCTGATGGACTTTAGCATGGCTACTGGTGAAAAGGTTTCCTCATAGTCAATTCCTTGTATTTGACGATAACCTTTAGCTACCAACCTTGCTTTATAGGTCTCTACCTTTCCATCTAAGCCTATCTTCCTCTTGAAGATCCACTTGCATCCAATAGGTACAATACCTTCAGGTGGATCTACTAGAGTCCAGACTTGGTTGGTTCTCATAGAGTCCATCTCTAAATCCATGGCTTCAAGCCATTTCTTAGAGTCAATATCTGATATTGCCTCTTTGTAACTAGTAGGATCATCTCTATGATCCGTATCACCCAATAAAAATATATCATTCATCTGATGAAGAAAACCATATCCTTTTGGTGGGTGAATTATCCTACTAGATCTACGGAGTTGTTGTGTTCCTTGTGTTTGTACTTGAACAGGCTCTTCATTGGATTTATCCTCATTAGAATTCTCAATAAATTCTAATTTTCTTCTTTGCCCACCTTCTTGAATAAACTCTTTTTCAAGAAATATGGCATTTCTACTGACCAATATCCTTTGATCAGATTGGATGTAAAAGTAATAACCCAAAGTTTACTTTGGGTATCCAATGAACCTCCCACTATCCGCTTTAGCTTCAAGTTTCTCACTCTTGAGTCTCTTGATAAAAGCAGGACATCCCTAAATCCTAAGATGATTTAGGCTTGGTTGTTTACCATACCATATCTCATATGATATTTTAGGTACAGACTTGGAAGGTACTCTGTTTAGTACATATGTTGCAGTAAGGAGAGCATATCCCCAAAGAGAAACTGGTAAGTCTGTATAACTCACCATTAATCGCACCATGTCTAACAGTGTACGATTTCTCCTCTCAGATACTCCATTGAGCTTTGGTGTACCTGGAGGTGTCCATTGTGAAACAATACCATTTTCTTTAAGGTAAGACTGGAATTCTCCACTGAGATATTCACCACCTCGATCTGATCGTAGGGTTTTAATAACTTTTCCAGTCTGTTTCTCTACTTCATTTCGGTATTCTTTGAACTTTTCAAAGGCTTCAGATTTATACTTCATTAAGTATACTGAACCATACCTTGAGTGATCGTCGATAAAAGTTATGAAGTAGTAATATCCACCCCTTGTCATTTCATTAAATGGCCTACATACATCAGTATGTATAAGTTCAAGTAAATCAGTGGCCCTTGTACTTCGTCCAACGAAGGGTGCCCTGGTCATTTTTCCTTGAAGACATGATTCACAAGTTGGATAAGGTTCTAAACCAAATGGACCTATTAGTCCATCTTTAGCCAATTTTGTGACTCTATCTTCTCCAATATGACCTAGCCTTAAATGCCACTTATATTTGGGGCTTATTTCTTCTCTTTCACGTTTATGTGTTATGGTATTTACATTCACAACATGCTCATTATTTTCTTTCATGTTTAGTACATAAAGATCATTATCTAAAGTACCATGTGCAACATATTTATTCTCATAATAAATATTACAAATTTTATTTCTAAAATAAAATTCATAATTGTCTTTGCATAAACATGAAATTGAAACTATGTTCCTTACCGCAATGGAAACATTTTCCCTTGTCATTGGGCTTATTAGCTTTCCCCTTCTTAATCCCACCTTTAGCCTTGGGTTGAAACTTTTTCTTTTTAACCATTTTAGTTGAGGGCCCTTCTATAGCCATAACATCTTTTGGCTTCTTTATCCAAGTTTCAGCAGTATTAAGCATCTTTAGCAGTTCAGCAAGACTGCACTCAATTTTATTCATGTTAAAATTCATGATAAATTGAGAGAATGATTCTGGCAAGGATTGTAGGATAAGATCGATAGCTAATTCCCCATCCATTGAGAAATTAAGAGCTTCCAGCTGCTCTATGTAGTCAATCATTTTGAGTACATGCTCATTGACCGATTCTTCAGTCATTCTCATTCTGAACAGTTTCTTAGATATCTCATATCTAACTGTTCTGCTTTGTTCACCATACAACTCTTGTAGATGAAGTATCATGGAACTTGCATCAGGCATATTTTCATGTTGCCTTTGTAGCTCATTGGACATCGATGCCAATATATAGCTTTTAGCACTGAGGTCATCATCTTGCCACTTCTGATAAGTGACACGTTCTTCCTCACTTGCTCCCTCATGAATTTTATTTGGCTTAGGTGTATCAAGAACATAGGTAATTTTCTCATAATTAAGAACAATTCTTAAATTTCTTAACCAATCAACGTAATTGGGTCCCGTCAAACGGTAGTTTTCCAGAATTCGTGCTAGCGGATTATTCATTATTAAATATTTCTGCAGAAAGTATTAAATTAAATTATTAGCATTTTATTATAATCTATTTGATTTTGGTCTTTAAACCAAATAGTACGTCCCACTATTTTATCATTTCATTACACTCCCATATGTAAGAAACGAAAACTCTCATTGGTAAAAGTTTCTAGTAGGAATCGGATTCTCATTAGCATAAGTTTACCTCACCTAACAGTTCTTGGCTTACTTATTATAATGAGTAGGTAACTCTTTACCAAATGCATCTCATGCATGTACCGATTATCCTTCGGCCTCTAAATCATTAATACCTCACCTAACAGTTCTTGGTATAAATGATTTAGTTAAGTCTACCCTAATACCCTTGCATATTTCAAAACATCTTACTAACCTCACCTAACAGTTCTTGGTAGCTTAATGTATGAATTATGCATCATCGTATGATATATGGTTTATTTTCAACATCTTAATGAATGAGTAGCCCATGTATCCATGTCGACTAGCCCAAGCATAAAATATTTTAAATATTCCATTGGTATTAGTAGGCCATGATGGATATTCTCAATATCATCATTACAACTTAACAATAATTATGTTTATTTAATAAGGGAGTATTTGTGCATTATTATGGTCTCACTTTTTAGCATGTTATTCCATTTTCAATATACAAATTTGTCTAAGCACCCTAATATACATCACATGCATATTATAGACAAACCAACCAAGGATGATCATGGAATTTTCTAATAAAACCAATTTGAGCCAAAATTGGTTTTAAGGTCCACCTAGGTATCAAGCAAACAATAATGATTATGAGACATCTTATGCCTCAAATTATTACAATTATTAATTTCTATTTGAGAGGCCAAAAAATCATTTGAAGTGCTGCAACGATCCATGAAGTCTTCTTGCTCGAATCCTCCAACGCATTGTAAATACGTCATCCCTCCTTTGACAATCATCTTGCTTGTAGTAATTACATATTTAGAAGAATTGGGGTACAAATCTCAGGGGTAATGGGATACAATCAGATCTTAATAGAAGGAGGAACATGCAAGTTCCTATTTAAAAATATTACAACCATTTAAGCCTTTAGAAATCGGCCAAATCAACAAATGGATCAACAGCTCATTCAACCATGCATATATTCAATCATCACATGACATAAATATATCATAAAATATCTAGGTCTTTCCATGATCATCCTTCATGCTATTGTAAATGGACATAACATAAATCATGCTTCAAAAATTCGAAATTGAATGAAGACGGCTCTGATACCACTTGAAGGACAACATTTGTCCATGAGGTTCCTAATAACGCAACTTTTGCGCAGTAAAATTAAAACAGATGGCGGAAGCTCTAGAAACCTCGGATCGACTTCATTCAAAAACGAAAATCAAGAGGAAAGATTGAAGTTTAGTTACCTCACTTGCAGTTTCAAAAACGCCTTCGTGAAGTAGGAGAAAACGACTGAACACAGCAAGCTACGAACACTGTCCAGAAAATACAGCTCTGCACGAACAGCTTCTGTTTAGCCACGATCTGAGATCCTTTAAGCACCCCAATTGTGATGCCTCTAATCAGTCCACACTTAGAAATGTTCTAGGAGTTCAGAGGATTTGGAATCTCGAAATTTCATTAAGAAATGAGAGAGATTATGAAGAATCATGTGTGCTAGCTCATATTGATTCCTTACACCAAATAAAGCCACCATTATCTCTAATAATGGCACCAAACATTATCATGTGCTAGACCCACCCACTTAGCCATTATTTATTGAAATTGATCTCATCACTTCAATAAACTATTTAATCAAATAAATAAATAGCTAAATTAATTAATTTCGGAATTAATTAATTAACCCCATTTTGATCACATCAAATGGTTAAATGTGGGCTTCTCATGTGACATGTTCTAATGCTTTCTCTTAATCCATATTGGATCCAATAAAAGCCCATAATTCTAAACCCATAATTGGTCTAGAAGTCCATAATCATATATGAACCCGAACATGTCCAAAATGGTCATTTTACGTGCTCGACATTCCATAATGTTTAATTGAGGATTTATGAAATTTATTTTGTTCCTTAAACTATTTATGGAACATCTAAATTTCTATCTTAAATCATATTTAAGATATATTTATATTTATATTCATTCTCAATGAATTATAATATAAATATTGATTTTCCTAAAAATAGGAAATTTAACTTCTCATTTTCTAGTAACTCCTTTTTCATTTCTATATTGTGTGTGACCTTTTAGGTTCTTAGTTATAAGGTAGTAGAACTATTTTAATGATAACTCTTTATTCATTAAATGATGCTAAACTCTTTAGTCATCAATTAGAACCTTTCTAATGACCTTAAGATACATTGGTAATACGCTTTACCAATATTGATCTTAAGGTTTCTACAAGTCGTGAGTGACACCTAGCAGTATATCACAACCATCCAAATAACAAGAATTGTTGGATCTATAGAACCTATTCCATTGTATCTCTATGTCTTGGTCTCTTCATCATCCGTGTCCAGAGAAAAGCACGGCTTATGGTTTATTATGTTAAGCAGTTGTGCTTTATCTCAAAATAAATATAAATGAACTTGGCATGAAAATATAATTTGAACTCCTTCAAATATATTTCACCTTGGCCAAGGATTTCTCATGCCAATTCATATTATCTCATAAGGACATCCTTTTCGTATATTACAAAGTGATGAATTCCATGTTGGCCATACACTTGTCTTCATACATAGCCAACCATGACAGCTATTGCTAGATCTCTTCCGTGATTAGGAATCAATCTTTATGCATTCACATATCAGAGATGTCTATGTATAAGACATCTGTTATGCCTCAGGTCTAAAGACCATTACTAAACATAGTATCTGATACAATGTATAATAAGCCATTAACACTCAAAACCATATGGCTTACTATATTTGGTCAAGTTCAGTAAACTCGTTCTTTTAACAAGTACCTATGTGTTTGACTTGACATCTCATGTCAATGATATGAAACTCACCATCCATCTTAGTATCACATACCATAAGGAGTCATAACACAGACTAGTGTTTATAGGAATTTATAATGTCCAATCATAAATCCACCACTAGGAACTATTTTAGAAGTATAGTACAAAGGATACACGTTTCATATTCTCGACATACTCGAGAATGTGTTCCTTAACTATTTTACTTCTTGGACTATATTCATTAAATTAATATATGAATATTGATAACTTTGCCATTTTATAAATATCAAAATGCTATTCAAATACAATCATTCCCTAAACAATCAAATCACCATTCGATTGGCCTTTAGGGCATATTACTAACAGATCCATCCAAACATATTGATAAGAGATTGAATGCACAATCTTCACAACAAATTTTGGAGAATAGATTGCGACTTAAAACCTCAATAGTAGCTACTAAGTGGTTAGCAAAACAAGCATGTGCTTTTAGAGGTCATGATGAGTCCGTTAATTCTCTTAATCGTGGAAATTTTATTGAATTAATTAAGTTGTTAGCAACAATGAATGAGGAGATTAATAAAGTTGTGTTAGAAAATGCTCCTAAAAATGCCCAATACATAGCACCTAAGATTCAAAAGGAGTTATTGAATATTATTGCTAATAAAGTACGACACAAGATTCGAGAGGAAGTAGGTGATGCTAAATTTTGTATCCTAGTCGATGAGGCACTAGATGAATCTCACAAAGAACAAATGGCTATTATTTTGAGATATGTTGATTGTGATGGTTTTATTCAAGAACGTTTCTTTGAAATTGTGAATGTCGATGAAACAAAGGCATTGATTTTAAAGAATGAGATATGCAATGTGCTTGCTCAGTACAATCTTTTAGTTGAAAATTTAAGAGGTCAAGGGTATGATGGTGCTAGTAATATGGCGGGTGAATGGAATGGATTACAATCTTTATTTCTCAATGATTGTCCATATGCTTATTATGTACATTGTTTTGCTCATCGACTACAACTCGTATTAGTTGCGGTATCTAAAGAAGTGCATGAGGTATGGCTATTTTTTTCGAAGTTGAGTTCTATTATTAACTTTGCTAGTGCTTCTTTCAAGCGTTATTCTGAGTTAAAATCAGCTAGAGAAAAAGAAATTATAGATTTGATAGCTTTAGAAGAGCTTGAGACTGGTACAGGGGCTAATCAAGTTAGAACTTTACAAAGGGCTGGAGATACACGTTGGAGCTCACATTTTACTTCAGTTAGTAGGTTTATTGAGATGTTTGGTGCAACTCTTGAAGTTTTAGGAAAAATGATTAATGATGGATCTAGTCGAGATATGTGTGGGGAAGCTAAAGGTGCATATAGGGAGATGAAATCCTTTGAGTTTGTGTTTATTTTGTTTTTATTGAATAAAGTTCTCGGAATTTCTGATATTCTTTGTCGAGCATTACAGACAAAATCACTAGACATCTTAAATGCTTTGAACTATGTCTCAAGTACAAAAAGACTTTTGCAAGAGTTTCGAGATAGTGGATGGGATGATTTTATTAGAAGTGTAGTATCTTTCTGTGAAAAATATGATATTACTATGCTTGATATGAGTGATTGTTATATGGAAGGTACAGGGCATTCTTGTCAGCAAAAAGATTATGTTACAATTGAACATCATTATCACTTTGATGTATTTAATGCTGTAATAGATTTTCAATTGATGGAGTTAAATAGCAGATTCTCTGAGCAAACTGTGGAACTCCTCACTTTGAGCTCGGCATTGGATCCAGTTGATGGGTTCAAATCATTTGATATAGATAATATTTGTTCTCTTGCTGAGAAATTTTATCCACAAGATTTCACTTCAAATGAGGTGCTTGCTTTGAGAAGAGAATTAGAACATTATCAAATTGATGTGCTTTCTCATCCACGATTTCAAAATATGGCTTCCCTTTCTGAGCTATGTCGACGATTTGTTGAAACAAGGAAGTCACAACACTATTTATTGATTGATAGATTGATTCGTCTAGTCTTGACTCTTCCTGTTTCCACGGCCACAACAGAGCGTGCATTTTCAGCCTTGAAACTTATCAAGACATCACTTCGTTGTAAGATGGAAAATGAGTTTTTTTCAGATTGTATGATTATCTATGTTGAAAGAGAAATTACTGATACTGTTGATTCAGATTCTGTAATTGATGATTTTTATAATTTGAAACCCCGAAAAGTACAACTTCGGTAGAAAATTTGTATTGGGATTGTATTTTTATTTATAATTTAGATTTTACGTGTATGACTCTTAATGTCTCTTGTTATTAGGTGTATTTTGTCATCTATATATATGAAATTTCATGTTCACTTGGTACAAATTTTTTATTTTTTTAATTTAGCCCAGGGTACTGCAGAGTTCTGGGTCCGCCCCTGCCTACACACATCACCAGAATGGAGTAGTTGAAAGGAAACATTGACACATTGTTGAGTTAGGACTCACCTTATTGGCACAAGCCAAGTTACCTTTCAAATTTTGGTGGGATGCCTTTCATACAGTTGTGTATCACATCAACAGACTGCCATTTGCAACCTTGAAACTTCTTACTCCTTATGAGAAAATATTCAACCACAAACCTGATTATAGTATGCTCAAGTGCTTTGGTTGTATATGCTATCCTTACTTAAGAGATTACAATAAGCATAAATTCAATTATCACTCAAGCAAGTGTATTTTCATTGGTTACAGTCCATCTCATAAAGGATACAAATGCATGCATCCTTCTGGTCAAATATACATAGTCAGACATGTCGTTTTTGATGAGTCTATATTTCCTTATTCCACAGATTCAGTTTTTCATTCTACTGAATCATCTTCACATTTGAAACAATCTTTTACACCTCAACAAGTATACCATTTGTCAACATTATCAGTTTCAGTCACTGACAACTCATACAATCCACACTCTACAAGTTCAATCAGAAGTAACTCTCAGAGTTCAGACAATCCATCTTATTCTGATAATCATAACCCTCTTTTACAACAACACATATCAACTAGTGAACCATCTACAGAACCATCCATAGAACTACCTACAGAACCAAATATTACAACACCACAATCTATACCTTATCCATCATCTTCTGTTCAACCTAATATCCATCCTATGACAACCAGAAGCAAAGTTGGTATCTTCAAACCTAAACTTTATACTACAACCCTCCTTCACAAAGAACCAGATTCAGTGTATGAGGCCATACAAAATCTAAAGTGGCTTACAACCATGAAAGAAGAGTATGCAGCTTTAATGCAGAATGGTACATGGTCCCCAACACCAAGGATGGCTAATCAGAAAGTAGTTGGGAATAAATGGATGTACAAGGTGAAATATAATACTGATGGAAGTGTGGCCAAATACAAAGCTAGGTTAGTAGCTAAGGATTCCAACAAGTTATGAGAGTCAATTGTTTTGAAACATTCAGCCCTGTCATAAAGCCAGCTACTGTAAAGGTAATTCTAAGTTTGGCTATGATGAATCAATGGAAGATAAGACAAGTTGATGTGAATAATGCTTTCCTCAATGGAGAGTTAACTGAGGAAGTGTTCATGGATCAGCCAGAGGGATTTGTTGATGTTGAGAAACCAGCATATGTGTGTACGCTTCATAAGTCTCTATATGGCCTTAAACAAGCTCTAAGAGCTTGGTATGATAAGTTGAGAGGATGCCTGTTACAGTGGGGATTTGTGAACTCTAGTTCAGATACTTCTTTATTTCTAAAAAGGAGTGAGTCATCTCTGATCTTAATCCTCATTTATGTTGATGACATTCTGATAACAGGACCAAATAGTTCTGAATTAGAAAGCCTCATTGCTGAGTTTAGCACAATGTTTGCTCTAAAGGATCTTGGAAATCTCTCATACTTCTTAGGAATTGAGGTTTTGTATGACACAAATTGTGTACTTATCACAAAGAAAGTATATAAGGGATTTGCTCTCAAAGGTTGAGATGATAAACTGCAAGGATGTTGAAACTCCTATGAGTACAGGGTTGAAACTGCAGAAAGAAGCTCAAGGAAGTCTTGGTGATTATGTTAAAGATGTTACACACTATAGAAGCATCGTTTGTGGAATGCAATATTTGGTTCTAACTAGACCAGAGATTGCATTCAGAGTCCATAAATTAAGTCAATATGTTTCGGCACCAACCTTGCAACATCTCATGGCATGCAAACGTGTATTGAGATATCTGAAAGCAACAAAGAATTATGGACTCAAGTTTATTAAAGAGGGTGATATGAAGTTGACATGCTTCACAGATGCAGATTGGGCAGGGGACTTGGATGACAGGAAGTCAGTTGGTGCTTACTGTGTATACTTGGGTAACAATCTGGTGTCTTGGTCATCCAAGAAGCAACTAGTCATTGCTAGATCAAGCACCGAGAGTGAATATAGATCACTATGCAGCAAGTCCAGAGATAAGCTGGTTGCAGTCTCTGTTTTCTGAGTTAAAGCTACAATGAACAAAAAAGCATGCTATTTGGTGTGACAATCTTAGTGCAACTGAGTTAGCTCGCAACCCAGTTTTTCACTCAAGAACAAAACACATTGAGATTAACATACATTATGTTAGAGACAAAGTACTTGCTGGAGAATTAAGCATCAATTATGTACCAAGTGCGGAGCAAGTAGCTGATATAATGACAAAGCCACTCTCATTCATAAAATTCAACTATTTGAGAGCCAAACTCAACGTCCTCCCATGTCCCTTGAGTTTGAGGGGGGCTGTGAAGGAAGCTCACTATTCGAGCAGTTCAGTGAAGCCACATCAGCAGAAGATTATAGTGAAATAAAGGAGTTCAGCTGAGTTGGTTGAAAGGTCGTTATACAGCTCATAGTTTGTTATGAAGAATTAGTTAGTTACATGTAGAAATCACGTGTGAGAACTTTGTATATAAACATGAGCTTGTAAACAACATGAGCTATTGAATACACTGGAAATTTTTCATAGTTTTATTTTCTCAGAGATTTTCCATTAAACCAAACAGTCTATCTCTGTTATTTTACATGTTACAATATGGTTTTGCTATATAACAAACATTGGAATATCAGCATAACGACCTCTGGCATGTCAGCATGATCAATTTCATAAGTTGCTTGCTACACCACCAGACTTATTATGCTCTGCAATCCTTATTCCCTGAATCATTTGCATCAGAACATATTCTAACATAGAGGCTAATTCGCTCAAATAGCTGTTGAAATCGATCTTGAGCGACCATTGATATCCCAATTTTTGTTAGATGGGAAAATACAAAGAGTTGAATACGAAGGTCTCCCCATGATCTGTTTTGAATGTCGGATTTATAGGCATACATTAAATAATTGTCGGAATAAGAAAACTGATGAAAATCTCAAAGATGATGCCCAACAGACCAAGGGCATGGAAGCTACAAATGGTGATGAGACGACACCAATGACGGAATCAGAATTCACTAGAGCTAAGTTTGGGCCGTGGATGATAGTGTCTAGAAAAGGAAGGTTTAAGGGATGTAAAGAAAGAGATTCTTCCAAGGCATCAAGCCGAAATATTTCTAGAAAGTGGGATGAAGGTTTGAGATTCGGTATTCTGGCCACTGATTCTAAGAATGAAAATCACAATAAACCAAATATAGAAGATTCCAATATAGTTGTTGAGCCAAATTTGACTGTTGCACCTCTTTTTTTTAAAGGAAATAAATCCTCCATGCATGCACCATCTAAAACATCTCCTACGGACTGAAAAAAGAACCCAAAAAAACCAGCACTAGGCTAACCCACCTGAAGTCTACACAAACAACCTTACCCGATCAAAAACCAAGTGCAATCTCTGACCCAAACACTTCCTTAATCATGAAAAATCTCCGTTTACAAAAGAAAAAAAAAATTAAATTAGCGACCCCACTAATCCCACGTGCCATAATAATCAATTTAATAATCCTACAAACCCCACGTGCCATAATCATGCCCTCTCCATGCAAATCTTTATCCAAGCCACTAATAGCTCACGTACAGTCACAGCCTCCAAACCAATTTCCATAAAGTCCATGCAACCAACTTTTGTCCCCGCCAATTTAGATCCTAAGAAACACATAACCATTACTTTTGTTAAGGTAACAAATATTGAGAATCAGGACCCCATATCCATCTATACATCCTATAGTGAGAGCCGGGTCTTCTTGTGGTGGGCAACAACATGAATCCAATGGGGTACCCACTTGATATGGGAGACCCGGAGATGGAAAATTTAGATGATGAGTCAGACGATAATGAATATATAGAAGATAACAAAGATGACTCGGACTCGTCTGATGAGGCTGAGTTGGAGGACAAAGACAATATCGATCTTGAACAGCTTACTCTTTAGCAAGATTTGTAATGGTTTTTTCCACCTTTTTTTATTTCCTTTTTAATGATGTACAATACAATGTTTTAGAATTGCTAAGGACTCCTCTTGCTTAGATTTTGCAAGACTTTTATGACTTTTATCAGCAATTACAAACTAAATCTGATTGAGCCTCGCATTAATGAGGTAAGGTCAGTGGTTTCATTAAAACAAGCTTCAGAGATCTTACTGAGTGGAAGCTAAGGGTTTTTTTGGGTGGAATTTGGATCCTCAAGGATGACAGTTTGGAGGTGGAGATTATTATCAATCGTAATAAATTTATGCATTTTAAAATTATTGATTCGAGTGGTTCTAGTTCTTGGATCATGGTAGTACAGGCTAATCTAATTCCCATTAAGGAAAATTTTGTGGTCTGAGTTAGATGAGGTTGCAAAGTCTGTCCATGGTCCATGGATGATTGGTAGGGACTTCAATGCAATTAGAAAAGTATCTGAAAAGAGAGGAGGGTCAGCCAGGATATGTGGTATGTTTGTTCTCTTTAATGGGTAGTTTCATTGAAAACATCTTATGGAACCGAATGTTAAGGCTCCCAATTACACATGGTCGAGAGGCAAACCTCCCCAAATTAAATTCTAATCATAGACTAATGTTGGTTCGCTGTAGAGTCCTAAGGATGTGAAACCTTTTCGTTTTAGGTTCCAGGCTAACCGATGAGAGATTCAAACGCTTTGCGGAAAGTAAGACGCCGAAGAAATAAAATTGGGATGATAAAAAAACAACTTGGGGCAGTGGATCCATGATGAAGCTGATATCGAAGCCCATGCAATTTCTTATTTGTGCAATTTGTACACAAAAGAGGGAAGTGTTCACAGCCAATATCCTTTTATTCATGATTTCCCTTTAATTGATAATTGTATTCTTAACAATCTAAGCAGGATTGTTGATGATGCAGAGATCAGATATACGGTCTTCAACATAAGCCCAATGAAAGCTTCAGAAGTAGATGGTCTTCATTCCATCTTCTTCTAGAATCAATGGCATGTGGTGGGGTCATTACTTTGTCAGCTTATTAAAGATTTTTTTCTCGGGAAAGCAAATACCAAGAGTGCTAAATCAAACTCTTCTTGTGTTGATTCCCAAGACTAACAATATGGATTCCCTTATGTTAATTAGACCAATTAGTCTTTGCACAATGGTTTACAAGACTATAACTAAATTGGCGGCTACCCGACTCAAAACTATTTTGCCACAGCTCATTGGCCCTACCCAGAAGAGTTTTGTCCCTAGAAGGCATATAACTAAAAATGTTATTGTTGCCCATAAAATCATGCACTCTATGAAAAACAAAAGGGGTAAAACCAGTCAAATGGCTACTAAGGTTGACTTGGAAAAGGCGTATGACTGTTCGAGCTGGATTTTATCCATGAGACCTTGGGAGTAATCAAGTTATCGCGAGGCTTGGTTGGCATTATTATGGAGTGTATTGCTATAGTTTCGATGCAACTTTTGTGGAATTGTGAGCTCAAGAAAATTTTTATCCTATTTAAAGAATTAGACAAGGGGACCCTTTATCCCCTTATATTTTTGTCATGTGCATCGAAAGGCTCAGTCATGAAATCAATAAGGTAGTTCAAAATGGGCGTTGGAAACCAATTAGGCTTACTTATGGAGGCATTCCTATTACTTATTGATTTTTTGCTGACAATCTTCTTCTTCTTGTAGAGGCTTCTCATGACCAAGCTCATGTGATAAATAAGGTCTTAGATACTTTTTGTCTTAGCTCCGCAGAAAAGTTGAACAAACCAAAACTCAAATTTTCTTCTCTCGGAATGTTCAGATGGACACAATTCTGGAGATAAAGAATATGCTTAGGCTTTCGGTAACATATAATCTTGGTAATACCTTGGTAAGCCCATCCTTCTCCTGAGTTACCAAGGATCAAGAAATTCTTGATAAAGTGCAGCAACATTTATCGGGACGGAATGCCAAACATCTTTTTCTAGTGGGCAAAATTACTTTGGAATAATCGGTCATTCAATCTCTCTCTATTTATGCCTGCAATCAACAAAAATCCCAGCTTCGGTTCTTAATAAAATTGATCAAACATGCAAGCATTTTACTTGGAGTGGAAATATTGAAAAAAAAATTGAATCTTCTCCGGTGGGGCACTCTATGCCAACACAAAATTTGTGGCGGCCTTGGTCTTAAAAATCTATATCATATGAATGTAGCTTTGTTGATGAAAATTGGGTGGGGCTTGGTCAACTCTCCTAATAATTTTTGTGTTCAGGTTTTGGCTTCCAAGTACAAGATTGATACTACTTGCCTTCCTGATAGCTTACAAACAAGGGGCGGGTTCTACTTGTGGTGTGCTCTGGGGAAGGGTTGGGACCATGTTTTGAAGGGAACTCGGTGGGCCCTTGGTGATGGAAAAAGAGTGAAATTCAGGTGGGATTTATGGATCAATGAGGCTGATAGTTTACAATCATATGCCTTGAAGTCGATCCCTGATCAACTAATACATTTGTGTGTGGCTGATTTTTTAAATGACAATGGAAATTGGAATTGGCACTTTTTTTGTTCATTTTCTCCCCAATCACATAATTCTACAGGTTTCTGCAATTAAAGCTCCTTGTGTTAATAGTGGTAAGGATCAATGTTACTGGGCTTACTCTAATACAGGGCATTTCATAGCAAAATCGGCATACCTCTCCTTGCACCAGTCAAATACTATGGCTAATAACTCTTTGTGGAATTTGGCGTGGAAATGAAATGGACCCCAAAGTTTCAGAACCTTTATTTGGCTCGCTATAAGCAATAGGCTAAAAACCAAATCTGAGCTCCATCGAAGACACATTACTGCAGATGCTACTTGCTGTAGATGTGGCCACCACCTTGAAGATACCATTCTTGTGTTGAGGGGTTGTGATATTGCTCGGCAGCTACGACTTAAATTGGTCCCTAGTAATTTATGAAATAATTTTTTTTATTTGGACTTGAAGAATTAGATATACTATAATATTAAGAACATGGGGTTGCTTTGTGGAGGATTTGGTATCGGAAAAATCAATTCATTCATTATTTCTCTAACATTAGTGCTGCAAATATTGTGCTTGACATCATGGACCGTGCGGCTGAAATTAAATCTTCCATGGAGAATATCATTAGATAAGGCCACGAGATCACCAAATGGTTCAAATGGATGCCCCCACCTTGGCCTTTCTTTGAGTTAAATACAGATGGTGCTAGAAAGATTTCAGGCCATGCAAGTGCAGGTGGCCTCAGTAGGGGTTTGATTTAGACAGATTTTGGGGGTAGGAAAAACTAAACCTATCTAGAACAATGAATTTATATTTTTAGGGGAGATGGGGTACCTCACTGGTTTGTTGTGTGCGATGTATATGAAATTCAGAGGATGTGAGAAGGGAAGAGGGAGTGGTAACAATGTAGAAAGGACAGAACCAAAAAAAAGTCCTTCCAAATGAGCTCCACGCCTGCAAAACAGTGAAATAGAGGTTAGAGGTGAAGTTGGGGTACCCCAGTGTTTACACTCCGACGCTCAAGTTAGCAAACTCAAGCTTTTTATGGCAAAGAGAGCTGGCCAGCCCTCTGTAAATCAAGGTTTAAGGTTGAAGAAAACTTATTTTGTGGAGTGTTAGTGAATGAGAAAACATGATGCAGAATGAAACCTAGGCCACTTTATATATAGAGTACCTCAACCGCCACGTGGTGTATCTTTTTTGGCTTACATCTTTTTACCTTTTGATAATTTTTGGGCCATTATGTTCATGTTCGCGACGTATCTCATCCTTTGGAAACGTGGAGCGTGCTGGAGAGTGGTCTAGGGTACCTCTGCAGTGGCTGTCAGGTAGGCGGCTGAGGACCACTGTCCTTAGGACAATGTCCTTCACTTTTGGCAGAGGTGGCAGGCGGCTGTCCCCCCCTTTTAGTACGACATTTTTTATTCCTAATGCTGACAAAATCGAATATTATCCTTCAAGATATGGAGATATTTTTCATGGCAGACTTTTTCAGAGGATTCTCTTGAGTCGAACCCGTCAGGTACCTCAAGTTATCTGGGGTACCCCGATCTATGTGGGGTACCTCGAGTTACTTTGGAGTTATGCCGGGTACATTTAATTATGCCGGGTATCTTGAGTTATTCCAGGTACCTTGAATTATGCTGGAGTTATCTGGGTATCTCAAATTATACACGGTACCTTGAATTATGCTGGAGTTATTCTGGGTACCTTGAATTATGCTGGAATTATTCCGGGTACCTTGAATTATGCTGGAATTATTCCGGGTACCTTGAATTATGCTGGAGTTATTCTGGGTACCTTGAATTATGCTGGAATTATTCCGGGTACCTTGAATTATGCTGGAGTTATTCTGGGTACCTCGAATTATACGGGGTACCCCAATTTATGCGGGGTACCTCGAGTTACTCTGGTGTTATGCGAGATACCTTTGATCGTGCTGGATACTTCTAATCGTGCAGGGTACCTCTAATCATGTGGGGTACCTTGAATTATGCTGGAGTTATTCCGGGTACCTCGAATTATACGAGGTACCTCAATCTATTCGGGGTACTTCGAGTTACTCTGAGGTTATACAGGGTACCTCTCATCGTGCCGGATACCTCTAATCGTGCAGGGTACCTCGAATCATGCCGGGTACCTCAGATTATATTGGAGTTATTCTAGATACCTTGAATTATGCTGGAGTTATTCCAGGTACTTCGAATTATGGGGGTACCTCGAGTTACTCTAGAGTTATGTCGGATACCTCTAATTATGCCGGGTACCTCTAATTACACTGAAGTTATTCTTTTTGTCGACACGTGACGTTCTGCTATCTTTCATTTTTTCCCCAAACACTGTTACTGGAGCAAAGCTTTGGGGTTTATTTCAAGGTTTGCAACTTGCTTGGAATATTGGGATTCGACAGCTACAATTTGAAGTTGCAAGTCGGTGCATCACTGAGATCTTGACCACAAATAACAGTCATCCCAATGGTTACTCTTCTCTTGTTCAGGGAATTAAAAGACTCTTTAATAGAGATTGGCGGATATCCCTGTCGCATTGCTATCGGGAAACCAATTTCACAGCTGATCACCTCACCAAACAAGCTTTCGTTTTGCCTCTTAAGATCCATGTTTTTCCAACTCCTCCAACTGGAACTCAAGGGTAGTTTTTGCATGATGTATCCCGATTCGTGCAAAAACTAGGTCCTTTATGTATCAAAAAAACAAAAAAAAAAGAAAATATTATATACGAGAACTCACAAGTACAAATATGAATCATGAAAAATTTACATAAATAGCCACTAAACTTTTTTATTTTCAAAGTTATCCCACTAATAATAATTGATATTCTCACTTGTATAATTACAAGTGAAAAAATCATCCACACCCCTAAATTTTGTTCTTATAGTTGCATTACACCATTTTGATTTTATATAGGGACATTATCACTGCACCACCTTTTTTTTTGTCTTATGTTCATCCAACCACTAAAAAATTCTAACATGTTCTCTGTACTACCTTTTTAAAAAAAATTTGTATCAACTAACCACTTTTTACCTAACACCGTTAAATAATTTTAAATGAAATGATAATTTTACCCCTAAATAGATTAAAAGACCATTTTATTTTACAAAAACTTTAAAAAATAAGAAAATTATAATTATAAAAATAATTAAAAAATTTTGGGATTTGATAAAAATCCCTTAAATTATTAAAATTTCGGAATTTATTTTTTAATAAATAAATTCAGTTATTTTAATAAAATTTTGCAAAATTATAATTTTTAATAAATAAATTCAGTCATTTTTATTAAAATTTTACAAAATTATAATTTTTTAATAAAAATATTTATTAAAATTTTGCAAATTTATAATTTTTTAATAAAAATAATTATTAAAATTTTACAAAATCTAAATTAAATAAATATCAGCTGGGCACATTTGTTTGAGATTTATTTTTTTATTAAATTTAGGGGTATTTTTATAATTATTATTTTCTTATTTTTCAAAGTTTTTATAAAATAAAATGATCTTTTAATTTATTTAGGAGTAAAATTATCATTTTATTTAAATTATTTAACTGTGTTAGTTAAAAAGTGGCTAGTTAATACAAATTTAAAAAAAAAAAGTGGTGCAGAAAACATGTTAGAATTATTTAGCAGTTGGATGAATATAAGGTAAAAAAGAGGTGATGCAGTGATAATTTCCATTTTATAAATGATCACATAATCCTCCTTTTGATGATTATACGATTCCGTTATAAAAATTCCAAATTTGACTCTAAATAAAGTTATGTAATGAATAAAAACACAATATTAAAATAATCTAATATATAAATAATACAAAATTATAAATTATATTGAATATTAAAAAATTATTTTAATATTATTAATCTATCAAATATGTTTTAATATTAATAAAATTTGTTTCACAGATTAATAATATTAAAATAATTTTTATTTAACATTCATAATAAGTTACAAAATCTATGTTATATATTTTTTAATGTTTATATTAGTATAAATCTATTAATAAAATTTGTTAGGACATACTTATATTAGCTTAATACTAAAAATTATTCCCATGACATATAGGAGATTAAGAGAACATTTGCAAATGGCTTTTTCCTTAATTACAATAGAAATATTAGTGAGACAAGTGTTGTGGACTGCCCAAATTTCAAGCCAAATAGGCTAACTAGACAAGTCTAAGTTGAACTAGCTTGACTTGACTCTAAAACGTTTCATCTCTAGTACATTCTTTACTAGTATAGTTGTGAAATCTCTAGATATTGCTAAAGCATTGTAGCATGTGGCTTGAATTGGGTATACAAGAAAAGGCATATGCAATAAGGAACATGTCCAAATTTATTAACGTAAAACTAAAATAAATAATACCAAAATAAATTTGAATAAGATAAGCAAGGGTTTATCAATCCAATTTGAATGAAATTATTTAAACATGAAAAACCTTTAGCCAATGTTAGTGCCTTCAAGAAACTTAAGAATCAATTTACATTGATCAAATTACATGTGCTGTGTGTCCTAGCCATTGTAACTCTGTTTGCCTGCATCCAAGTACAATAGACTACCATTCAAAAATTAAAAAATAAAACGACAGATTGAACTAGGAAATGGAGATCTGACCTTTAGTTTAGTTGAGTATGCAATAATTCAGTTAAGCAAATCCGTAAAAATTAACAGAATACAATTCAAAGCATTAATTTTCCAATTAGATAAACAAAATTAAAATCTCAATTGAGGTTAAAATAGTGATCTGACCATTAACAATAGCGTCTTGAGCTCGCGCACGATTTTGTGATGAAGTTTAAGCTTGAACTAGGACATTGACTCACTAGTTTGGACGAGTGACTGAATCTAACCATAATCCCTTTAATTTGGTGAATTCAGAGAAGTTGGAGCACGACGGGCGGTGCGTATTCAAGCATGGTGGCCATTGGAGCAAAATGTGGAGATCTGAAGAGAGTCTTGTGGGCTTGTCGCATAGCGGCATGATGGATATTCTGCGGCACGATGTAACTTGTTAGGGTTTTGTATGGTATGGGTCTTAGAATTTAAGCAATGATGTTAAGGTTTCATATGGCATGGGCCCTTGAATTTGAGAGGTCGAAATAGAGAATTTTTATAGGTATAAAGAAGGAGATGATTAGAGAGATGAGGTGGCTGGCCATAGAATTAGAACTTAGATAATTTTAGGTTTTGTTGATTTTAGGGCTTTTTTTCCTTGGTTTTTTTCTTTATATTGTCGTTTTTATAAATATGTAATATGATACTTTTAAAATGAAATAAAGTAATAGTTTGGCCCAGTGGCTTTTTTTTTAAGATAAAACATTTCAATTTTGAGGTCTTAGGTTCTAGTAGCTACTAAAACAAAAATTATTATTTTTTTAATTTTTTTCTATTTTTTGTTTATAATACTTTGGTGTCAATAATCTCGGATGTTTAATCTACAAACACTATATAATTAGTAATTTGTGTGTTTGTTAAAAATGGAAAATAACTCAAATGCATATAATTACTGATAATTGTTTAATAATATCACAAAATAAGCGTCAATAAAGACATTTTTTTTTTAATAGTGATTGCTTTTCACAGAGAAAACATGTCATCAATAGACTCTGCAAAATTAAAGCCAGGTAACTTGTCGGAGGAAGATTTGGGATTTCTTTGTACTATTTGTTATAAAGATTCATGACAAAAAGGAATCATAATTTATTTTCCATAATTCTGATTACCCGAGCACACACTGGGCCATTACAAGATCCATAAATCCTAACTGGGTCTTTTCAAAATTTTGATGTGAAAGAAATCTTAAGCAAGATATGGTAAGAAAAATTTGTTTTTGAAGAGAAATACGAGATAGCCATAGTCTCATTGCTTTTATCAAAAGGTACAAAACAGGGCAGGGACCTTATATATGATGGGAAGCAGATCATGAGTCATATCCCATGGTCTTGGAAGAATTTCTTTGTTCACGGTTCATAATCAAAACAGCAAACATTTTTCAAAAATTGAGAAAACATGGAAGTTTGTCGTTGAGGACCTTTGAATTGCTCTCGGCGAATTGATTCCACTTCATACTCGTGAGATCCACCAACACTTTGAGCATTATCTATATCATGAAAGTCTTCACTGCCGCCACCAAATTCGAGCGTAAAGGTGTTGGGATTTGCATAAACCGGAGTCACCCCACAGCATTTGACCTTTCGAGGACCTTTTCCGATAACCAACTGATAGGGGATGATGAAGAAGTCAAATGAAACTGTTGCCCCATCTGATAACCCAATATTCCAACAAGGATAAAATCCAAGTATGACATGATTCGAGTTTACGCACACGTTGCCGACCAACTGGCAAAAGTGATCAAACCCGAATTTACATCCCACTCCGAAGAAAATGGCAGGAGAATAAGAATCTTCCTCAAACTCAAATTCAATAACAACACATAGAGCAAACCCGATGAAGTTTTTGTTACCAAAACGATGTGGCAGTTGAATAGTTATTGAAGATCCTAAAGATTGACTGCTGTACCAGTCTGGTACTTCACTTCCAGGTAAACAAAAGCTTATTCCATCAAATTTCTGTAAAATTAAAATCAGGATTTGATTTAGATGTAATTCAGGGCAGAGATAAAGAGAAATATATCGAATTGCATACCTTTTCACGGAATAGTCTTAGCGATGCAATTATCATATGCCGAATTCTTTGTTGCAAATCTGCCCAAATACTTTCATTTAGTTTCAGGCAATTAGCAAATATTAATTGCATTGGAAACATGTGCTTGGATAGTCTTTCACAGGTGCGATTGGATAGTGCTTGCAATGTGGATGCATCCAGTTCTTCTAGACATGATGTGAGTTCTGGCAAAAATTGGAGCCGCTTGCAATCACTTGCACCTAGCACTACCAAAAGCGGTGGAAGCTCTGGTAACGATTGAAGCATGATGCAATTGGCCAAGTAAAGCCATCTAAGCCGCGAAAGTTGGCCGATACTGGTAGGTAAACTCTCAAAGTTATTTCCACTCAGATTTAAAATTTCCAATGACGATAGAGAGCCAATATCTGGAGGGATTTCCATTATCTCACAGTCTCTTAGTTCTAGCTTTTTCAAAGAAGATAAACCCGATAATAGTGGAGGCAATACCAAACCCCTGCATTCAAACAACGAAAGGGTTTCAAGTTTGTTTAAATCAACAATGGAGGATGGGGCCTGAGGAATTGCCAATAACCCTGCATCAAGGCGTTCCAAAGATTTTAAATTGCCCAAGCTCTCTGGCAAACTGCCAAGTTTAGTGCAACCAGTCAACTTTAACTGCTTAAGCCCTTCTAGATTTTCGATTGAAAATGGCAGCTCTTTGATATTACTTGCCTCCTCTAAATTAATTTTTTCTAAGAGTTGCATTTTCTCCAAGATTTCTGGGAAACTCTCAAGGTTTCTACAGTAACTAAGATCAAGGCTGCGAAGAGATTTCAATTTACAAATGCTAGTTGAAAGCCTTTTAAGACTATAGCAAAAACTCATTTCTAAGGTTTCAAGATTAGGAAGGCACTCGATTGATAACGGAACTTCTTCTATTGGGGTACACATTAAGTTTAGTTCTACTACATTGCCTGAAATCCTTGGAAACTCTCTGAGATTAACACACTTGTAGCAGTCAATCTTAATGGAAGATATGAAATGAATGTTCTGTGGAAAGCACCTAAGACTTTCACAGCCAGCCATAATCATGGTACCAAGTTTGTTAAAATTCTGGACGCACGGGGGAATGTGAGCCAAGCCTGTGCAATTCCAAAGATTCATTCTCTCGAGATTTGGAGTTTCTGATGGCTCTGGGATTCTAGTGAGATTGGTTGAGTGATTGAGGTCAACATATTTTAACTTTGGAGCTTTCTACAAAAGGAAATGAAGAATATTACCAAGCATCAAAAGAAATATATTTAACGAAGTATAACAAATGTTTACCTTTTTTCCTTCCCAGATTTGCTCAACTTTACTATAAGGAAAGTTGAGTTCGATAAGATTCTGAGGGACAAAATCCAATGGCAAAGTTTTCAAAGGATATCCATGCCAATAAAGATATCTTAATTCCTCAGGAAGATATTCTAGACCTTGTTGAAGGTGCACTTTAGAACTCATTTTCGAAATGTGAAAGTGTCCCGAGATATAGAATTTAAGCAATCTAAGATTAGACATATTTAAAAATACTCTAGGGTCTAGATTTATTTCTTCGATTTTCGACAAGTCTAAGAATATGCTTTTAATTGCATCAGTCCCCTAGTAAACAAAAGAAAGAATGAGTTAGCATGAAATGCACAAAAACGGTCATTAAGATTGTTTTCAACGGAAACAAAAATTTGAATGGGTCGATTTTTCTTTATCCAACATATATTTGTAACAATTAAAAGAAAAGCAAATTTATCAAGCTTTCAAGTACCTTGTTTTTCTCCAATACATGACAAACATCCTTGTAATCCCACAACCTGCTACGTTTTTCTGGCTTTTCCCTAAATTCTTGGCAAACTATTTCTCGACCCATTTCTTGCAATAGGTCATGCATTTGCAGCTTATTGTATGATATTTTTATGAGTGACTTATTAATGAGGACATTCATTCCATACTGAACTGAATAGTAGTCGTCACTGAGAATCCACATCACATGTTCTCTATCATCTCCATTGAAGAAACAGGCAATATCCAAGAACAAATTTTTCTCTTCCCAGCTCAGTTCATCATAACTAATTTTCAGCACACCATAAATATCAGAGCCAGAAATTCGTTTTAAGTTGTTCAATGTATTTACCCAATCTGGTTTGCTCTTCCCGTGAAAAGAAGACCCTAATACTTTTAGAGCTAATGGATTGCCTTTAGCATAATGCACTGCTGTCTCTGAGTGCTTCAAAAGATCTTCAGGGCAATGATTTTCTTTAAAGGCACAACTGCAAAAGAGCTGAAATGCTTCATTGCAATTTAATCCCTCAACCTCATATATTCGGTGCGTTCCATATCTTTCAAGTATCGTTTTATCTCTAGTAGTTACAATGATTCTGCTTCCTGGACCGAATCTATCGAGTCCCCCAGCAAAATATTCTAACTGACCATACTTGCTAACATCATCAAGAACTATAAAGACCTTCATTCTTTGAAGCCTGTCCCTGATATACTGGGGTATTTTGGGTGTTCCAATATCAAAATTTTCTCCTAATACCTTTGAAAGAACTTGGTTCCGTAGATGTACCAACCCGCCACATTTTTCTGATTCTTCCCTGACATTTGCCATGAAATACTTCCCTTCAAACTTCTGAGAAAATTGGTTAAAAACTACTCCTGCAATGGTTGTTTTACCAATACCGCCCATACCCCAAATTCCTACAAGTCGAACGTCTGGCAACCCAATGGCTAATAGTGATTTAACTTGCTCAACACGTGACTCTAGTCCAATTAGGCCATCGGAATCACTTATTGCTGCTGACAATTTTTCTAATTTCTCCAAAATATCAGCAGTAATTTCCTTTACAAGTTTGGCATCTGGCCTGGTAAGGTGACCAACAATGAGTAAAATAGGCAGACACAAACACACACAAAAAAAAAAAAAAGAGAGAGAGAAACATTTGTTTCCTTTCTCAAGAGAGAACTAGAACGTTAAATGATGATTAAGTGCTCTCTTCCTTTATAAAATCCACTTATACACACACATGCTCACACACATATGCTAATTAAGACCGTATTTAGTTTTGGGGTACTATTAAACTATAATTACTATCCTGTTAAATGTTTGGTTTGGTAAATCTAATAGCTGTGGAATACCTATATTAATATTTAATATATTTAAATTTCAAAATTTAATTAATTAATTACTAGGATTTGAAAAACAATATAAAAAAGCAAATAATTTCAGGAGCGACGGTTGCTGCCAGAAGAAATAAAAAATATCATTTGACAACACATCCAACGTCATTAGATTCCATTTCTCACAATCTATCCAATCATAGCATCATCAATGTGAAAAGCAGCAGCAGAGAAGTCACAATCATTGGCTAAACTTGCTGATCGTCATCGCATTGGAAGCCACATAAATTGCTGCCGTCTAATGGCAATGTTATGAAGCAACCGTGTGTTTGACCAAACCATTTCTGCCGTCTAATGACTACAGCTTCTCTGCTGCTTCTTTGCCACCACTGGATAGATGGCAAGAAATGGAATTCAACGATGTCGGATGTATTATCAACAGACACTCCGACGGGCGCCTGCCATTGATTTTCTACTTTTATAAAAATTAAAATTAAAATTAGATTTATTAAATATAAAAAAATACAAACAATTACAATTTGTAAGGACATAATTATATTTCTTGTAAAGTAATAAAGGTAATGCGGCCATTTCTCTCTTTATAGTGGATCTGAAAATATTGGTTAGACTGCCAAATCTCAGCTGTCGAGGTGCCCGACACCTTGGCAAGTACCTGGCCAACGGGGAATTGGCAGCCAAGCTGCTACACATCAGTTCCAATCGGGACCCAGATTAAGCAAGTTTTGAAAAGAAGTTTCGCTTTTGTTGGCCAGTAAGTCCAATCAACTACATAAATTGTATGTATTGCATGCATGATGTAAGTTAAATTCTCTTATTAGATGATTGTTGTGGAAATAATTAAAAATTGAAAAAAGGCAGAGGCTAAATGGAACATGAAGATATAAAAGTTTAAGTATAATACTTGGTTGTGCCGGAATCCCAACCAGATAGATTGGATGCCTCTGTCAATACTGCCCTCCATTTCTGAACTTTTTCTGGCATCTTCTTATTGAACTGCTTGTCATGCTTAACAAAGGCATCCTTGAAACTTCCCGTTTGATTTCGCACATCTGATGGATCGACATTGTAGAAAACCGGTATGACAAGTTGGCCATTCTTTTTATGGCATTTAAGAATCTTGACAAGTTCATCCAAGCACCATTTCGAAGAAGCGTAATTCTTTGAAAAAATTATTACTGAAATCTTTGATTCCTCAATTGCTTTCAAAAGGGCTGGTGAAATCTCATCTCCTCTGGTAAGTTCTTCATCAATGAAGGTTTTAATTTTTTTTTGTTGAAGAACCACAACTAGATGGCTTAGAAAGTTATCACGGGTATCCTCCCCTTTGAAACTGAGGAAGACATCATATTTGCAAGAAGCCATGAAGGAAATTTGAGAGACAAATATACTGATAGAAGGAGATTTTTTGAGAGTCGATATATAATGACTGAAAACGTGTGAACTGGCCATATCAAGCAAAATAATTTTTCTGTGATTACACTTGGTCTCATTTGTCAAATTCTTATCAACCACTAAGCGGTGCCTTGCATGGGCGCACCCAACTTTAGCTGGGCCATTAATTTTTGTTTAAATATACTCGATTTTTTTAAAGAGTTAAATAAAAAAATTTTGACACATTTTTCATATAACAAAAGACTTGTGGTTCAATGATAAGAGTGTTATTTGATGGTTTTAAAATCTTGATTCAAATTGCAATAACCACATTATTTTATTTTCTTAAATATTTAAAAACACCTCAAATTAAATAAAAAAATTTTGAACAAAACCTCTCCTAATTTAAGTTTCTGGGTCTGCCACTGGTGTCTTGCAAAGATAAAGCAAAGACAAAGCACTTAATAGTGACTTGCATAGATGAACTAATTTCTAAAATAGTTAAAATACTTAAGTTTTTAGTACTTAGTTGTAATTTCTACAAAGAGTGAAAGTCAAGGCAAGAAACATAATGGTTAATAATGAGGAGGACGAAATCAAAGAAAATGCTGCAAATCGATTTCAATAAAAGACAATTAACACAGCCCTCCATTTCTACACCTTTTAATTGTGGCATCTCCTTGAAGTCTGTTGTTAGGAAATTGGTGGGTGAAACAGACACGCAGCTAAAATTAAATTGGAAGAAAAATAAAGAACAAGCACAATAGAGGACACCAGAAATTACGTGGTTTGACTTTTAGTCTACGTCCACGGGCGAAGACGGAAGGAAAATATTTCACTAGTGAAATAAGGATTACAAGTATTGTAATATTTTAACTCACTATCCAAAACCCTAATACACCCAATCTCTCACTCACTAGACACTCAAGAGTTTATTAAACTCTTAATAGTCTCAGCACTAAAAGAAAGCAATATTTCTCTCTCGATGGAATTAGATACAAGCTCTAGATTGAGAGCTTGTATTTATAGGCAAAACTTTGCCTCAAATGTCAAACAAGTGGCCATAAACTTCAGGCCATACATCTTAAAAATTTCAAACTTTGAATTTTTAGCTTTGAATTTTTCTTTTCTTTTACCAAACATTACGGCATCTAGAATTTCAAAGCCAAGTGCCAACCATTCTTGTTTATTCAAAGCTTCTAGATGCAGCCAATTTTGACACTCAACCAAAATTTGTTATTAACCTTCCCAACGAAGCTCTGTTAACAAATTTAGGCCCAAAAGGATAACGATAATTATTTATCATGTCTCTACATGAAAGTAAATAATCCAATGGATAATTGGGTCTAGTAAGTGTAGATATGACTTCCCCAACGGATAGCTTGTCAAAGCGGTACTAGATTATCGTTACAATAAATTAAAATGCATTTATGGTTTTTTGCATTTTTATTATTTATGCATGTATGTTTATTTTTCAGAAAATGTCTTCACTGAGCCCACTTCCTATTATTCTAAGTCAAAACAAACTCACTGGCGAGAGCTATATAGATTAGAAAAGAAATCTATTTATTTTCCTGACTGTTGAAAATTATAAATATGTTTTAACGCAGCCATGCCTCCAGTTCCAACAGAAGATGCTCATAGAAATCAGAGGAGGCTTTATGAGAAATGGCAAAAGGCCAATGAAATGGTAAAATACTACATTTTAGCCTCGATTTCTAATATTCTGCAGACCAAACATCAGAACTTAGAGATTGCCATTGAAATAATGGATAGTCTCCAAAAGATGTTTGGGCAGAGTACTCGCTCTACAAGACAAGCAACGTTGAAAGGTATTATGAATAGTAAAATGGGGAAAGGCGCAAGAGTTCGTGATCATGTCCACAAAATGATGGACTATTTGAATGAGGTTGTGATTTAAGGAGCACAAATCGATGATAACTCAAAGATAGACATGGTGCTAGAATCTCTGCTAGAAACATTCAAGGAGTTTAAGGTCAATTATAACATGAACAAAAGAAACACGATCTTAACTGAATTGATAAACGATCTTCATTCTACTGAAGAGATCTATCATGTTGAAAAATCTCTAGGAAGCATAAATATTGTTGAAAAAGGTTCTTCTTCTAGGCCTAAGACGAAAGGCAAATGTAAGAAGAAAGCTGGGAAAAAAAATTGTCTACCAAGCAAGATGGCAAGTCGAAAGGCAAATGCTTCAAGTGTGAACAGAAAGGTCATTGGAAAAAGGATTGGCCTATGATTGTAAAATTAGTTATGGGAAATCTTTTTATAATTGAGGCATATTTAGTTTAGAATCCTATTGACACTTGGGTGTTGGATTCAAGAGCTACTAATCATATTTGTAATTCACTTTATTGGTTTTAGAAAACTAGGAAACTAAGTAAAGGAAGCGTCAAATTGCAGTAAGGGACAGGACAATTTGTGTCAGCAGTGAAGATTTGTTTTATTATCTTTTAATAATGAGACTTTAGTTTTGAATAATTGTCTTTATGTTCCAGACATTAAGAGGAATTTAATTTCAGTAGCTTGTTTGTCAAAGCAATGGTACACTGTAAATTTTGGATCACATGTTTCTATTTTTTTATAATAAGAGACTTATTTGTTCTATTACATTGAAAGATAATTTATATCATTTAAGTCCGATGATACATTCTATGCATGATACAGTGATTAATAATAATGAGCATACACATTTGTCTAAGAACAGAAATATTTCTTCCAACCAATGTTACCTCTGGCATTTACGCTTGGGTCATATAAACCAAAATATGATACAAAGAATGATCAAAGATGGGCTCTTAGGTCCATTAGAAAATGAATCATTGCCACTCTATGAATCCTGCTTAGAAGGAAAAATGACTAAAAGACCATTCTTGGCCAAAGGAGCGCGTGCAACAGTACCAATTGAATTGGTACATACAAGATGTATGTGGACCAATCAATGTACAAGCTCGAGGAGGTTATGAGTATTTCATCACTTTCACTGATGATTACTCGAGATACGATTATGTTTATCTGATGCGACATAAGTTTGAAGCTCTTGAGAAATTCAAAAAGTATAGGGCTGAGACAGAAAAGCAATTAGATAAGAACATAAAGAAACTTCGATCTGATCGAGGTGATGAATTTCTCTCAGAAGATTTCAAAGAGTATCTGGTTGAAAATGGGATTATATCTTAGTTAACCACCCAAGGACGCCACAACAAAATAGGGTAGCTGAAAGGAGAAATAGAACTCTTTTGGATATGGTGAGATCTATGCTTAGTTATTCATCATTACCAATCTCTTTTTGGGGACTAGCACTGAAAAATGTAGTTTACCTTTTGAACTTAGTTCCATCTAAGTCAGTGTCTAAAGCCCCAATAGAATTATGGTCAAGTCGCAAACCAAGTTCACGACATGTTTGTATTTGGGGATCACCAGCACATGTGCTGGAACCAAATGCAGACAAAATTGATTCATGATCTAAGGTTTGTATGTTTGTGGGGTATCCCAAAAGAACAAGGGGAGGTTTATTTTATAGTCCTCAAGATAGGAAAGTGATCGTGAGCACACATTTCACTTACCTCGAGGAAGACTATAAAATAAACCTCCCCTTGTTCTTTTGGGATACCCCACAAACATACAAACCTCAGATCGTGAATCCAGATAGGAAAGTGATCGTGAGCACACATTTCACTTCTCTCGAGGAAGACTATATAAATAACTTCAAATTTAAGAGTAAGGTAATACTTGAAGAACTGTTAGGTGATCAGGTTGATGCTCAACTTTCAACTCCTGTTATAGAACAAGAAAAACATCATTAACCAGTTGATCAACACAAGATTATCCCTGAACAACCATCACTTTTAGAATCACATCGTAGTGGAAGGGTAACTAAGTTATCTACGAGATACATATTATTGGAGAAACCTATACAGATATCTTAGATAAACATGCATAAGATCCCACTAGCTATAACGAAGCTATAATAGATAGAGATGTTGAATTTTAGAAAAAGGTCATGAATCAAGAAATGGAATCTATGTATTCCAATAAAGTCTGGGAACTTGTAGAGGCACCAAATGGAGTAAAATTTATAGGGTGCAAGTGGATCTACAAGAGAAAAAGAGGAGTTGACGGAAGGGTGGAAACATTTAAAGCAAGATTAGTAGCCAAAGGGTTTACTTAGAAAGAGGGAATCGATTATGAGGAAATTTTTTCTCCGGTTGCTATGCTTAAATCCATCAGGATTTTTCTCTCCATTGCTGCAGTGCTAGATTATAAAATTTGGCAAATAAATGTCAAGACTGCCTTTCTTAACGAGTATATTGAAGAAGACATCTACATGCAGCAACTAGATGGATTCATACAAAAAGGTCAAGAACACATGGTTTGTAAGTTGCAGAGATCCATTTATGGATTAAAAGAAATCATCTCGGTCATGGAACATCAAATTTGATCAAGTGATTAAATCATTTGGATTCATTCAGAACATTGATGAACCATGTGTGTACAAGAAAATTCACAGAAAATCTGTAGCATTCCTAGTTCTTTATATAGACAATATTCTCCTAGTTAGAAACGATATAGGAGTATCGACTACAATAAAGAGTTGGTTAGCAAAATAATTTGATATAAAAGACCTGGGAGAGGCAAGTTATATTCTTGGTATCAAGTTACAACGAGACTGGAAGAATAAAACTTTAGCCTTGTCAAGCGGTCTATGTTTGTTTTGCGGTAGGGATGGTTAGTAGATATCACTCTAATCCTGGACCTGAACATTAGACTGCAATCAAGCATATAATGAAGTATCTTAAAAGAACTAAAAATTATATGCTTGTGTATTTTGGTAATCAGCTCATTCCAGTGGGTTATACTGATTCTGACTTTATGTCAGATAAGAATTCCAGAAAATCAACTTCCAGCTATGTGTTTACATTAAGAAGTGGAGCTATTAGTTGAAGGAGTGTGAAACAATCTTGTATCACAGACTCCACAACTGAAGCTGAATATGTAGCTGCATCTGAAGCTGTAAAAGAAACTGTAGGTCTCCGCAAGTTCCTACAAGATCTTAAAGTGGTACATGTTGTAACTGTACCCATTAAACTATTTTGTGGTAATAGTGGTGCAGTAGCTCAATCTAAAATCCAAGGAACCACAAGAAACAAAAACATATTGAGAGGAAGTATCATCTTATAAGGGATATAGTGCATAGAGGTCATGTGTAGGTTAGTCAGATTGCGTCACAACAAAACTTGGCAGATCCCTTTACTAAGGCCATACATGGGAAACCTTTTAACTTGCACTTAGAATCCATGCCCATGCGTGAGATGCTAAATATGCTTTAAGAGATAGTGGGAGATTGTTGGGAAAATATGCTCTTTAAAAGCATATGTGTTTATTTAATTGTAATAAATAATTTTTCTGATTAATAAAATAAATAAGGTATTTTATTCAAGTATCTTAATTGCATTAATATTTTGAGTAAAGTCCATTTAATAATATTATATGTATTTATGTGATCACCACGTGGATTCTTAAAAGACATAAATACAAGTTATCTTGTGATTAAATAAATTAAGTTTGCAGTTGATAAATAAAGTTGGACACTTTATTTAGGTATAGACTATAATAAATTCATTGAATGATTTATCTTAATCATGTATTGATTTATTGATGTAGTAAGACTACATTGAACATGATCATATATGAAATTTAATTAATTTTGTAATAAACGTCAGACTTATTAAATCTCATAGGCATTGATTTTACTATAATCTTAATCTTGAGTTAGTTATGATTTCATGATTGTAATTGTTATTCCATTTGAGTTACCAATGGGCACGACACACACTTGTAGTCAAGATTACTAGGTATCTTGGTGGTAGCAATTTTGAGTATTGGAGTTATAGATTAACAATATAGAATTTGTACAACACATCTTTTGATGAGTTTTCGACGCTTGATCATAGAATTTTATGGCCAGAGTGTGTCAACATATTTAGTATGTTGAAAATGATCATTAGAGAAAACCAATGAGTATCAAGAAACAAGATGTAATTAAATTGATTGGACAGTTGAGATATCGATTTAATTAACGAGGTAGTGCAAATGATTATGTAGTAAAAAAATTAATGTGGCATGGGTCGAATTATTATTCGAAAACACTATCCTAGACAGCATACAATTATGGAGGTCAATTCCAATATTTTAATCTTTTAGTGGAGTAGATTTGGAATTAAATAATTGGGCTTGTTTAATTACATGCCTAATTATTGTAGCCACTATTGTATGTACCCATATGATCGCCGGGTTAGCTCATTTAATTGACTGCACTACTACTGGATTAATAAGCAAGAGAACGAACTATTTAGGCTAAAAACCTAAATATATTATTTAGTGGGAGGCTTCATTTAATATACTTGTGTGTAAGGGGCCTTGTGTTATTTTACAAGGTGGTCCCCTATAACACAAGAACAAGTAACGCCACTTTTGGTTTTATTATTTTTTAATTTAAATCAAATGTGATTTAATAGAATAAAAATGAATGAATAAATATGGATTCTAGGGTTTCCACCAAATAAAGGTAAAAAAGGGATTATTTTCTCTAAAAGAAAATAGAGGCCACATTATACAGATCAGAGGAAATTTTTTTTTGTCTATAATATTGAGAGAAGTATTTTTTCTTGCTAGTTGCTTTTAGTAGTGATAAACGCACTCACACGTCAAGTACAGATTGAACCTAAGTCAAAACCTAAAAGATCATTGGTGATGGATCGTGATATAACAAGATCGGTGGTGACAGATTGTGATCTAACAGAAGTGGTGGTACGAATCGTGATATGGGAGCCTATATTAATTCAGTGAAAAAGAAAAATTGAATTGTCAAAGTATGATTTTCTAGATTACGAATTCCTATGTATTGTATGAGATCGGTCCTAAAAATTTTTATAAAATTTTTTAAAAAAAGATTTTTCTCCAACACGATCTTCGTTCCATATTTCCATATGATTTGAAAACTTTTGGTATCTATTAGAGAGTAAATTGGACAAAGTTACACAAATCTCAAACTCTATCATTAAGATATAGATCAAGTAAAAAGAAACATAGTTTTTGTTTTTATTTTGTTTTCTGATTTTAGAGTTATATTAATTTATCTTTTATCCAAACGTAAGTTTTTTTTTCCTATAGACAGTTGTATGAGGAGAGGGATAATGATGGGGATGTCATTATAATTCAATTTGGATATATAGCCAAGTTGCACTCAACTCAAGCAAGCTATCGAAATAGGTGTTCCTATATTTCAAACCTATTGGACAAGATATAGATAACCTATATCATTTTATTATCATATAACTTGGGATATATTTTATTTATTTCTATTTATATTCTTTGTTTACATGAATGATTTAAATTTACCTTATAATCTATTTGTTGCTTTTTTAATTGTTTGTTTAGTGGCCATTGGGTACTACAAGTAGTTGATATGGTGAGCCTTAAAATATATTATGTCAATCCATTCGGTGATAATCCTGATGATGAGTTTAGGCAGATGGTGAATGAGAAAATTCGATTAGTTTACTTATTTTTTTTTATTTTGTGGATTAATTTATTGACATCTGTCATATATTAGTTGTAATGGGATAATAATGCATCAAGTGAAGTTTAACATAAAGAAGGCAGAGCAATTGGTCTCTATCATGGTATTAACGAAACAAACAAATAACATTCTTTGTTACTTTCATTAGTTTATTTGAAACTAATTTTTATTTTCATATTGTTCAAAACAACCTAACATCTTTGAATATGGTTATTATGTGATTAAATACATTTGAGATTATTGATTTTTTTAAATGAATCATGTAATTTTATTTTATCAACCAAAGTTATACCTTGTTGGTTGATGCTCATCATAAATCTATAGGAATAAAGAATAGATTCTCTCCAATTTTCCAAGAATGGATTGTCAGGAACTTTCATGAATATATCATAACGAGCTTATGTTACTGATGGTCGGAGGACAATTATGGAGTTGGAAAATCCCTTTAATTCAGGAAGCAAGTTTATTTGAATTACATCGGTACAATCATATTTAATCCCTCTACAAAAAACTATATTTGATATTGTGCACTCTATGTATTCATTATTGTATTCTTCCCTAAGTGGATTATATAACTAGTTGATCGGTGAATGCATAAGTCAAATTGTTGAGTATTGGAGAATGCATATTTCTATTGGGTAAAATTGTCATTTTATACTCCAAGTCTCACTAACATTTTCACTTTTACGTGTTTAAATCCTCTAAGCTTTTATTGTGTGTGTTTTATTATAATTTAGGTATTTTATGTATTTTAGAAATATTTTAGTCATTTCACGACTAATGAGAAGTTGGATAGCAAAACATATGGCAATTTTTTAACTTAGAACGGTCAAAAACCTTAGGAAGAGCATAAATGGGTAATCAGTACTGTTTACGAATACGATGTTATTCACAAGTATGGCACTGTTCAGATTAAAGGTACAATGACATGGCATTAGCTAATGGCGTGGCAGCATCCTATTAGATCAATGATGTGGCATTGACTGATTATGTGAAATTGACTGATGATGTAGCATTGACCAATGATATGATAGGATGCTATTGGAACGACATACTGATATAGCGAAGACCAATGACGTGGCAACATCTTATTGGATCGAAATGTTGATATGGTGTTAATTGATAATGTGTTCCAGCCAATTAAAACTTGCCTCGTGGTGCAATCCTTAGCGTCTGAATTGTTTTCATCTGATGACCATGATTTACTCATTATATCTATAAATAGAGTTTTCCCTTAATTTAAGACTCCTGAATCCATTTTTGAGCTTCATTTTCTGTAATTCTCTCTCCATCTTGTATTTTTTACCTATTTTAATAAAATTACCATTTTACCCCAAGTTCAATTATGAGTGACTAATTTAGTTTCAAACTTGGGTTGAAGGTGAAGCCTCAACATCATCCATGAACTTAATTAGGTAAGTTTATTTTCTTTTTCTCTTTGATTTATGTGGTTGTTTTGACTTATTGTCGACAAACAATGTATCATGTCTAAATTTTGCATGGGATATGGACTATCTAATGAAGGATCGTTACTATCTGGTACAATGAGCACTTAGCACCATATTTATTAGAGAGAAATTCCCCTCTAGTCTTTTGTGGGTCGTCTTGACTCAATGTTGTCAATGCATCTAAGGTATTTTGTGGATGGTCTTGCCACGTTATTGACAGAAGGATTATTATTGTCTGTCACACTGAGCGCTTGATACCATAATTATTAGAGGGAGGATTATGAGGAGTGGAAATATCCCTCTCATGAATTCATTGGAACTAAAAAAGAAATATTAAGCTCATGGTGAAATGTTGAGTGTGAATCCAAGGACTCAAGCGTTTCATCTTCAATTCATTTCTTCTGTTTTATTATAAAATTTAAAATCACTTACAATCAACTCACATACATGCTTAGAAAACTAACTTTACGTGTAATTAAATCTACCACAAATCTATACGACAGTAAATTCGTGTACTTACGAGTACAATAAAATTCACGGAACACAAATGTAAGGAGAATACATCTTTCTATCCTACTTATATCTTTTAGTTCCAGGCTGGCTGCTTTTTTTTCATGTTTTATAGATCGCATAACCTCATAATCATAGGAAAACATGCTAAAGTAGCCAACACCAATCTTTCCCTTCAAGATATAGTCAATAGTGACTAAGGATAAATGTCGAGGTATTTCTTATACCTCAAAGGAATGTGCACAATAAGGAAGCAGGGATTCATTCACTCATTTTCTTTTTTGGTTACAAAAGCACACATGGTATGAATCATGCGTTACAGTGAATTCTCTTGGTGTAAGAGTATAAGTCTAACAATTCACTGCATTGATATTCAAGCGCCTAATTCGAGTCTCAATAAGCTCGCCTTCATAAGACACCAAATGAACCTGTATTTGGCCTAATAAGGTTTTCATCTTGAACTAGTCAAGGCGATGTTTTCAAGATATAAGCTCCATAAGAATGTACCCAATACTTTCTTCTAATCTTGTCTTTCATCCCAACTTGCTTTTCTTAGCAACTGAGGTGACCACTTATATAAGAAAGTCGGTCAAAACCTAAAAACATATTTTTTTTAATAATTATACATGTGTGTAGTCATGCTAATATCACTAAGAAATAGATAAAAAATTTACTAAAAATTATCCTTAAACTAATGAATAAAATCTCTTCAAATACAGTTTTATAATCTACGTAATCTGAACGATTTATAAGTGCGAGATAAACATTTTATTTCATGGCTTTAGTAAAATGGTCTAGCAACCATGAAATGTGTAGATATGTGTTGTATTAATACTTGTTTTTTTTTACCATAATATCTCTCATAAAGTAGTACTTGGTCTCTATATGTTTAGACCTGCTATGATAATTTGCATCTTAGTAAAGGACATGGTTGCTTGGCTATCACAATAAATAGTCCTTGGCCCAGGGGGGCCATGTAACAATCTCGAGATCATCTGGGAAATGCCTAAGCTGAATAGCCTCTTATACTGTGATTGAATATACCACATATTCTGCTTTATAGTCGATAGAACTGTACATGTTTCCTTCTTACTACTCGATGAGATCGTATCGCGGCTAAGTAGGAATATTTATCTTGAGATTGATTTACGCTCATCAAGATTGCCTCCCCAATTGATATATGTGTATCCAATTAAACATAAATCACCTCTTTGATAACAAAAAGAATAGTCGGCAATGGCTTTCAAGTATGTTAAAATCCTTTTGACAACATTCCAATGTTTGCATCCAAGATTTGATTGGTATCTACTTGCCAACCTTACAGCATATCAAATATATGGCCTTATACACATAAGACTTCTAATAGCATTAGAGTACTAAACCAATGCCATTTCACTATGTTTTTTTTAGTCTTTAGACATATTTCAAGGCTAGGAGTTTGTCCTCTGGAGATAGGAGTATCCATGGGCTTACATTTATCCATTTTAAAATTTTCAAGAATTCTTCTAATATAAGACTCTTGTGACAAAGCTAGAAGTTTTCTCGAACAATCTTTATAAATTTTAAGTTTCAAGATATAAGATGCTTCACTCATATCTTTCATTTTAAAGTTTAATAATAATTGTTCCTTGATAATTTGAACAAACTCTATATTATTTCCAGCTAACAATATGTCGTCCATGTATAATGATGAGATAACAAAGTTATCTTTAGACATTTTAACGTAAATATAATGGTCTTCTTCGGTCATAAAAAATCCATAAGTCATTATAATTCATGAAACCTAAGGTACTATTTTCTAAAGAATCGTTTTAGCCTATATATAGACCTTTTGAGCCTGCAAACTCTGTACATGCAAATTTCTTCCTCCAACTCTCCATTGAAAAATGATATTTTAACATCCATTTGATGTCATTCAAGGTTTATATGTGCAATGGTGGCTAGAATTAATCTTATAGAGGTAAACCTTACTACTGGAGAAAAAGTTTCGTCATAGTTTATACCCTCTTGTTGGATTGTATCTTTCAGTTGTGTCGTCTGTCTTTAGTTTAAAACGTAAAACCATTTGTTTCTAGTGGCTTTACGGTCGAGCCCTGATGTGGTTTGTTCTTATAGACTTTATTTCTTCATCTATTACTTTGATCCATAATTCTTTAGCTGATGATGTGATAGTCTCATTATAAGTTCTTAGTTCATTGCCATTATGTGAAGTAATCATAAATACCTACCCTTCAATCTCAAAACAACAACGTGGGATGGGTGTATGATTACTTTTACAAATTGAGTTGTCCTGTGGAGTAAGCTCATCTTATGGTTTACTCCCAATAGGATTAGAATTCACATTGGAAGATGCATTTATCGAAAAACAACTATTATTTGAATCATAATAATTAGTATCCAATAAATAATCAATAGGAACTAGAGTTGAATTAAGAGCAATTTTTAAACTAACGCCATAAAATTGTAATTGATTTCTCATCCTAAGAAGACAATAACAGAGACTAAGTTTCATTAGATGTTCGGAGTATAAAAAACATCGTGGAGATAAGTATTTGACCACCAAGCAACTCTAACTTGCAAGTGCGAATTCTTTTAACTTCAACCCTTGAGTTATTTCTCAAGTATATCCATTTTGTTCCTTGACTAATTCAACGATACTCCATAAATGCTCCACGATCTTTAGCTATGTGGTGTATTGCCCTTAAGTCTACAGTCCACAAAGGATGAGATTCGGTTAGAAAAACAGAACATGTCACATAGATACAACTAAAATGTATGGAGATGAATTGTACCTTTTTTGGCAAGGTGTATTTGCGAGCGAAATGGCCTAGTGTGCCATAATTGTAATAATTTATTTTAGTCCTATCTTTCTTCTGACCAATATGCTTTCCTTTTATGTGCTTTCTATTATTAGGTTTTCCTCTAGCTGGCATATTTTTCTTTTCCTTTTGGAAAGTATTGCTTCCTCTCTTCGGCTTAAAGCCCAAAGCTTTCTGCCACTTAGCATTAACCATATGAAGTTGATTAAAAGTTTTGTTAGCCTCTAGGCAATCATCTTTTAATTCTAAATGACGTTGCTATCAAACATTTTAATGCTATCATTATGGGTTTGTTAATTCTCATATGTTCTCAATTATCAAGAAGAGATCGTATGATTGCTTGAACCTGTTACTCATCAGTCAATGCATGTCCAACATTTTTCAGCTCAAATATCATATTCAATATTTCCCTTAAATGCTGCCTTATAGTCTTTACTGGGTGCTTTTAGAAGGAGTCAAATTTGATATTGAGCCCTTTTAGTTTAGTTGTTGAAGTACCCCTAAACTTTGCTTTTAAGGCAAGCCACATTTCATGAGCCGTATGGTACTTTTCGAACTCACACATAAGGTCATTTTGCATACAACTCAACAATGTAATGTGGCACTACCGTTCTTCCTTTTATAGGATAGATAAGCCTCAAGATCTTTATTGTATTGTTCAGTAGGGCCATTCTTAAGCTCTTCCAGCTCAATTATGGTGTTATTGAAAGTCTCAAGAGTCTCTTGATCCTCGAGAAGATATTGAACCTTTCGATTCTAAAATTGCCACTGTTAAATTTTTCTCCTTTGTTCAATTCAACCAAAATATTCTTAGAAGATCCCATTTCTTTTAGCCACAATAAAACATAGAGAGAAAATGTTAATTAGCATGATTCTTTATTAATACATTTATGATTTTTTTGCAAACACAAGAACCAAACATGGTTATTTAATATGAGGATTAGAACTGAAGTCATCCAAGCTTCTAATCATCATATTTTCCAAATAATTAAATTATCATCATTTAGTCTTTTTGTGCAAAAATATTAGTTCTATTATTATCTAATCTATTTAGAATTTTAATGATAGAACTCTCATTTTAGTTTTAAGGGATAAAAAAGCCTCCATGCATCTCTTCATGTGAATAAGCATCAGGAAAATTCCCCAGGTAAGAGAAGGAGACTAGATGGTCCACTTAAATACCTTGTTTTCTTATCCTCTTTTTGACTGAATTTTTCTAGACATGCATAAATTTATATTACTATGATAGACTTTAGTAACCCATATTATATTTAAACATTTAATTTTACCTTCCCACTAGAGTGCAACATTCTCACATGTACGATACATATTATCTCAATAAAAATAGATTTATTTCTAATTTGTAACATTTAGAAGAATTAAATTAAACAAAAAATTAAAATAAAGGCATGAAATTAATTTTAAAATACAGATCAAGAGGAAATTAAAATTTGGTTCGGCTGTCGCAAACAGCACCACAATTGAAGGTCAAGAAAGAACACGTGCTCTTTCCCACGTGGGTCAGTGCGGCCATGCTTGATGCACTGACACACACCGAGCGCACTGTTGGTGTGCGATTAAGTTCAACCTGCTTAAGCCAAGTCATTCTTTGCTGCTAAACCAACTGCAAACGACTTGTGTGGGCATGGTTGTGCACGCTTCAACTTCTGGCCATTTTCCATTCTCACGAAATTTTTTTCCAACCTTATTTAACACTCTAAACTCAAATCTAGATTTGGATTTTCGCTTTTACGAATGAGTAAAGCACATGCGTCATCTTGAGAGTGGGTTTAAACATAGAACACTGTTCATCTTCTTCAAAAGCAACAATTTTTTCAAATAGCGAACCAGAACTTCAAATGCTTCGTCTCCTAAATTACATGTCAAAATAAGGCATATGATATAATGTTGTGAAAATAATTAAAAGATATTTCTTATGACACCAAATTTGCTGAAAGCGAGTCAACATATTAGAAGTTATGAGTAAAATATGCATTCGGGTCCATAACTTAGGGTTTTAATTACTCATAATACAAGAACATATTAGATCATATAAACTTCCATATATACTCCACGTATAGTTATGTGATTATGGTCTGAATTTCATGCTTTAACAAAAAGTGTTTTATTACATTCCATTTGTGTGTTCTAAGAGCGAGAAACAAATGTTCATGCAAGAACATGGCATATTAGCATACATAATGCCCTCACGATAGGACAAATACTACACAAGCTTTGATACCAATGTTTTTTTTTTTCTTAAATCAATCATGCGATTTTATTTTGTCAACCAAAGTCATATGTTGTCGGTTGATGCAGAAACGAATTGTCACAAATCTGCAAAAATAAAGAATAGATTCCCTCTAATATTTCAAGAATGAATTGTCAGGAACTCTCATAAATGTTGTGCAAATTTTAATGAACTCGCAAGCGCACGAATCTGTTGTAGTATAGATCTATGGTGACGAGTGTCGATCCCACGAGGAGGTGGATTTTAATTAAATATAGAATTAATTTTGTAAATCGGTGATTGGATTTGTGGTGAAATTAATTTGGAATATGCTAAGACTTAAATTAAAATTGGCAAGAATAAATTCTAAAAGTGGAATTAAAATGGCAGGAATAAATTGAAGAGAAAACTATTAAATTGACGTACTTGGGTATCTGGATCCGTATCAACATGCATCATGGGCTAAATATTCCATATTAATACCAATTAAATCATGAGAGGGGAATCCACACCTCATGAACCACGCTCTAATAAATATGGTGCTAAGGGCTTACCGTGCCAAATAATAATAACCTTATACTAGGGAGCCGGTGGAACCAGGGCGGTACTAGATAAGATTAGTATTATTTGTCGACGAGAAGTCAAAACATCCACAAAAACTAGAGGGGAAGAGAAAATAAATTTACCAAATCAAGCCCATGACACATGTTGAGACTTCACCTTCAACCCAAGCTTGAAAGAAAATTAGCCACTCATAGTTGAACTAGGGGCAAAATGGGAATTTATTAAAATACGTAGAAAGTACAAGATAGAGAGAGAATTACAGAAAATGAATCCCAAAAATAGATTCAGAGGTGCCAAATTAGGGGGGGAGGCCCCCTTTTTATAGTTACATCGAGTAAATCATGGCCATCGGATTAAAAACAGTTTGGACGCTCAGGATTTCGCCACGTCATCAGCCACTATTTGCACAGTACAGTCAACAGCCACTATTTGCACAGTACAGTCAACAGCCACTATTTGCACAGTAACGCCAACAGTACCCGTACATATGAATAGTATCGTACATGTGAACAGTGTCATTTTTCCTTTTATACTCCTCCTAAGGTTTTCGACCGTCCTGAGTTCAAAAATGATGTGATGTCCGTTTTGCCATTTGATCTCTCGTTTATTGTGAAATGACTATGATGCCCCTAAAATACATAAAATACTCAATTAGAATAAAATACACATAATTAAAGTACAATAAACTTAAACACATAAAAGTAAGGGTTGTTAGTAATACTTGATATGTAAAATAACGATTTTCTCCTTTATAAATATGCACTTTCTTACACACAACACACCCCCCAACCAGCTTATTGCTAGTCCCTAGCAAATAAAGCGAAAACAAAATTCAAAAATGATTTTTTTTTTTTTTTTTTAAACACTCTTGTTTATTCAATCAGATTAATGATAACAATCAAATAAAAGTATAAGCATTATCTCAAGTCTAAAGAAACATTACACCCACATCAACCATCCACATGAATTAGCCAGTAGACTTTGTCGTAGCTACCTTCAAGAATGATATGTCAAACCCCAAAATCTCACTGGAAGTAGTGACACTCTTACAAAGAAATTAAACCCAATAAAAATAGTCACTCCAATGAATGATAATTGAGAGAAAATAATAAAGAAGTGATCTCACATGCTCTCACAAAAATGAAAGAAATATGCCCTTAGCTTAGAAATAATATGATCTCAAGTCAAATAAAAATACTAGTCAACCCAATTTATTTATTTATTTTATTATTATTATTATTATTCTATGCATCATTACATCTTTTTGGCCCATATAACTAGCTTCTACTTCAGATTATAGTTCCCTAAAATCAAGAAGGACTTTTATTAGGACGTAACGTAGGCTAGGGACATGGCTAACAAAGAAGGGAAATAAGGAAGACAAAATGTATGTTTGAGAAAAATGCATAGAAGTTTTTTTTTTTTTTTTTTTGAAAGTTGCAAGGTGGATTTCACCTATTATTGTTTTTTTTTTTTAACAACAATTGTTTTTTTTTTTTAAGCAACAATTTTTTGTTTCTTTCTTTTTTTTTTTTTTTTTAACTAGACATAACTTCACTATACAAAATATTTATTTACATTTTTCTCAAACATAAATAGGTGATGGATCTTGTAAGATATTGGGTAATACTCCAAAATCGGAGTGGGTCAAGATGATAAGTTGACAAAGAAAAGTTTTTTTTTTTTTTTTTTTTTTTTTTTTTTTTTTTTTTTTAAGGCTCAAAAGGGCTAACTATGGGTATTTATAAAAGGGATGGCTAGAAAGGCTCAAACGGATCAAAGACGGCCTTTCCATCATCTTTTAGGACTCTAAATAATCTTCCATATCTACTAATTAAATGGGCTTCCAAATGTAGCAACACACATTTTTTTCTTTTTCTTTTTTTTTTCTTTTTTTTTTTTTTAATCAAATTTTTTTTAAGGGTTAACTCAAAAGAAATCTAGAGATCGTATATACAATAATAAACTGCTAAGCTGTATAGAAAATGGGCAAAAGGGGTTACTCTCCAAGAAAAATGATAGGCTCAAAAACTCACTTGGTATTTATTATGACATGTTCATTCCTTTAAGCAACTCATATTTGTCTCCGACATCAACATGTAGAGTAGCAAACATAGTGTAACATCACTTCATACTAAAGATAATACAAATACTAAAATTTGAAATCATCATGTCATCTAATCTTAAAACAAATCACAATTTTTTTTTTTTTTTTTAAACAACAGTCTACCCCCCAACCTATTCTAAACGTGAAAGGAAAATATGCATGCAGAAATGTAAAAATGATGCAGAAAAACTAATTAGAAAATGATAGAAAACGATTTTTTTTTTTAACTTAAGAAGATGCGTTTCTAGAGGCACTACACTCTATATTCAGCCATCTTTGACTCAAAAATTTTTGTTTGAAAATGTATATTTATAAAGGAGAAAAAAAAAGGAAAAAGAAAAATAAACATCAAAACATAATAAAGAAAAAGATTTTTTTTTATTTTTTATTTTTTTATCAATGAAGATGCGTTTCTAAAGTCACTACACTCCATATTCAGCCATCTTCAACACAAAAAGTTAGCAACAGTTAGTTTCTACAACAAAAAATTAGTAAAAACTTAACCAATATTCCACAATTGTCGACTATTCCCTCCCCCCAACCAGAACGAAACATTGTCCTCAATGTTTTAAAGGAAAGAAGTAGAGTTTAGAAGACATCACCTGGGTGGTGCAACACAGAAGAAAATATTTACAGGCGGAGAGTTAAATCTAATTTATACTTCTTACTGCGGCTACTGTTACCATCATCATTTGAACGCTCCAACACAAAGCTCCAGGGGTCTGGCTCTGGTTTATAAGCTTGTAACATGTCAAGTAGCTCATTAGCAGTGTGAGCACAAATAAAAAGTTTTTTCGCACTGGAAGGAATAAAGTAGCTTTTTATTGCATGGTTAAGAAATGCGATAAAGCCATCATAAAAATTATTGACATTTAACAAACCGATGGGTTTCTGGTGAATGTGCAGTTGGGCCCAAGATGCTAGTGTGATAAGTGCCTCTAGTGTTGCAAGATCTCCTGGAAGGAAAATAAAAGCATCAGCATGATTAAGCATTTCAGTTATTCGTTCTTGCATACCTGAGACGACTAACTCTTCTCCAGTCGTTGAGTCAGACACACTGCCCAAAGGTTTTAGGACTCTAGGGATGATGCCTAACACTTGGCTTCCTCTGATAAAAGCAGCTTCTGAGACCAATTTTGATAACCCTCGGTTACCTCCTCCATACACCAAGTGTAATTTTCGCTCTGCTATGTTTCGACCAAGATCTATGGCTGCATCAACGAACTCTTTATGTTTGCCATAGGTAAATCCAGAAAGCACACAAATGTTCTTGAGTTGTCTATTAGGAGTAGCTGCCATTGGAATATTTCTCAAAAATAATTTGTGAGTGCTTAACAAAAAGTCTTATTTAAGAATCTTGGTGACAATGGATTACAACTGTGTATGAGGTGGCAGGTCAATGTCAAATAATGCGTAAAGCACATGGCTCGATAGTCAAAAAGTAAACAGTAAAAAGGAAAAAAAAAACAAACAGTAATAAAATTATTAAAGACAATAATGCAAATGATAAAACAACAGTGAAATGAAATAAAATAACAGTAAAGTAAAAGGATATTTACAGGTAGTTGCGACTGTGGCTCACATCTTCCTCTGGTTTTACGTCCAGAAACGGCTTGAACGCCCTCTATGGGTCGAGGATAGGCTTCCCATCCAATTTTCTTATAAACTGGCAAACATGGTCTTTTATAGTCAGATTCCCGAGACTATATCGTGCATGCTCTTTCTGGAATAATGACCATAACTGGAGAATCGCTCCTTGCACATATCCACTGGGATGCGTTTCAAGAGACAGAAGGATATCATCCAATGACTCCTTATTCAAGCCATCCCTAATGAATTGAATCTTATCTTCTCTGTTATCAGACACCATTCCTAAAGAACATCGGTTTTTATTGCAACTCATTCTGGCACACTTATGACAAGCAACAGAAATTCTGCGAGCTCGTCGTTTTCTTGCATAATTTCCTTTACCACAACCAGGCATGTATGCAATAAATTTTGGAGGTAACTCACCCGCCAATCGTACTTTCGCCTCGATTAACCAACGGATGTCAGCAGGTATGTTATTCCTCATGAGCAATCGCATGCGTTCGGACCGAGCTTTATAGATCGTAAGGAGGGCATTCTGAGGGAGTGAAGGGAATCGCTTGTGAAGTTTTGCTAGAATCTCTGATCTGTCCATACCTTCGCCTCAGAATATCAGTTATTATGGGAAACTGAAGTAACCGACTTGATTGTCACGGAGTACCGTTATCCGCCACTTCACCGGGGTAACAAACTAAAGCACACAAACAGAAAAACAAATTAAAACACACAAAGAAAATCAAAATCGTCCTCTTATTGAATTTACCTCAAGCTCCAACTGGATGTCGAAAACACTTTTCTCAATATCTCTGAGTTGGCGCTCTAAACCTTCAACATAGGCTACTAACTCTGGTGGTTGTAGAGCCCAAATGCGATTTGTTTTACAAAATTGAATCTGCCTTTTGAGATGATTTTTGACACGTTGAAGTGGTTTAAGAATGTTCAGGAGGAACGGTCTAAGTAAGAGACTCATGATTAACAATGATAAGAGAAAACTTAATGATAAAACAAACACACTTATGCAAAAATAAATTTCAATTAGCAAAAGAATAATAAAAAGAGAAAAAGAAGGAAAAATCAAACCACCGAAAAGAAAAAATCAATTCAAATCTGGTGGGTCACTCAAATTTATTTCGGTGTCTTCTCCATGTGGTTGATATTCTAGATATGGCTTTAATCTTTGACCATTAACTTTAAACGTGACACCGTTCTTTGGGTCCTTAATTTCAATTGCCCCATGTGGAAAAACAGTATGAACAATAAATGGACCAGACCATCGAGAGCGTAACTTACCTGGGAATAGGTGCAAGCGAGAGTTGAATAAAAGTACTTTCTGACCTGGAGTGAAAGATTTTCTCATAATATGCTTGTCATGGAAGACTTTCATTCGTTGCTTGTAAATCTTGGCATTTTCGTATGCATCATTGCGAATTTCTTCAAGCTCTGCCAGTTGTAATCTTCTTTCTGAGCTGGCTTGCTGCATGTCAAAATTGAATTTCTTGATGGCCCAATATGCACGATGCTCGAGTTCCACAGGTAGGTGGCAAGCTTTTCCATACACTAGCCTGTAGGGTGACATCCCAATCGGTGTCTTGAAAGCCGTTCTATATGCCCATAATGCATCATCAAGTCTTAATGACCAATCTTTTCTGTCCGGCCTCACCGTCTTTTCTAATATGTGCTTTATTTCTCGATTAGAGATCTCCACTTGGCCACTGGTTTGCAGATGATATGGGGTCGCCACTTTATGAGTGATTGAATACTTTGTCAAAAGAGCCTTGAATGCTTTATTACAAAAGTGGGCACCACCATCACTGATTATCGCTCGAGGGAATCCAAAGCGCGAAACAATATTGCTTTTCAAAAACCCTATCACCACCTTGTGATCATTGGTTCTGCATGGAATTGCTTCTACCCATTTCGATACGTAGTCAACAGCAACCAATATGTATTGATGGCCAAAAGAAAGGGGAAAGGGTCCCATGAAGTCGATACCCCATACGTCAAAAATCTCAACCACTAAAATTGGATTTAGTGGCATCATGTTCCTTCGTGTAATGCTCCCCATTCGTTGACACCTATCACATGAAGAACAGAAAGTGTAAGCATCTCGAAATATCGTTGGCCAATAGAAACCACATTGTAAAACTTTAGTCGCTGTTTTCTTAGCACTGAAATGGCCTCCACAAGCTTGTTCATGGCAGAATGAAAGGATATTCTGAATTTCATTTTCTGGGACACATCGTCTGACAATTTGGTCTGCACAATACTTGAACAAATACGGGTCATCCCAAAAGAAATTCTTTATTTCTGCAAAGAATTTGGCCTTGTCTTGCTTGGTCCAATGCTCTGGAAGTTTACCTGTAACAAGATAATTAACTATATCAGCATACCAAGGTAATACTTCCACATTCATTAATTGTTCATCTGGAAAGGACTCATTCAATGTTAAAGGCTCTGTAGTTGTGTCAAAATGAAGACGAGAGAGATGATCTGCCACAACATTTTCTGTGCCTTTCTTATCTTTGAATTCCAAGTCAAATTCCTGCAAAAGTAACACCCAACGAATTAGTCTAGCTTTTGCATCTTTCTTTGTAAAAAGGTATTTAAGAGCAGCATGATCAGTGAACACAATTATTTTACAACCAATGAGATAGGATCGAAATTTTTCCAATGCAAACACTACTGCTAGCATTTCTTTTTCAGTAGTTGAATAGTTCAACTGTGCATCATTCAATGTCATACTAGCATAGTAAATAACATGGGGAATCCGATCAACTCTTTGTCATAATACTGCTCCTACTGCATAATCAGATGCATCACACATTAACTCAAATGGTAAATTCCAATTTGGGGGCTGAATGATGGGTGATGTTGTCAACAATTGCTTTAATTTTTCAAAAGCCATAAGACATGAATCATTAAAGATAAAAGGTGCATCCTTAGCAAGTAAATTGCATAAGGGTCTAGAAACTTTGCTAAAATCTTTAATGAAACGTCTATAAAAACCAGCATGCCCAAGGAAAGATCTTACTTCTCTGACTGTTTTGGGTGGAGGAAGATTGGAAATGAGATCCACCTTGGCTTTGTCAACCTCAATACCTTTGCTCGAAATGATGTGACCGAGAACAATACCTTGTGTTACCATAAAATGGCACTTTTCCCAATTTAAGACCAAGTTCTTTTCGATACATCTCTGCAGAACTAGTGTTAGATGGTGTAAACATTGATCAAATGAATCTCCAAAGACAGAAAAATCATCCATAAAGACCTCAAGGAATCGTTCAACCATATCAGAAAAAATGCTCAACATGCAGCGTTGAAATGTAGCAGGTGCATTACATAATCCAAATGGCATCCTCCTATATGCAAAAGTGCCAAAAGGGCAAGTGAAAGTGGTTTTCTCTTGATCTTTTGGTGCAATGGGAATCTGATTATATCCTGAGTAGCCATCTAGAAAGCAATAAAATTCATGGCCTGCTAATCTATCAAGCATTTGATCGATAAATGGTAAAGGAAAATGATCTTTACGTGTGACAGAATTCAACTTCCTATAATCAATGCATACACGCCATCCTGTAGTTACTCTAGTTGGTATCAATTCATTATCAGCATTTGCAACTACAGTGACTCCTGACTTTTTGGGGACAACTTGTACAGGACTGACCCATGAACTATCAGAAATGGGGTAAATGATACCTGCATCTAATAGCTTAAGGACTTCTGTTCTAACAACTTCTTTCATATTAGGATTTAACCGACGTTGCATTTCCCTAGTAGATTTAGCATTTTCATCAAGGTGAATGTAATGCATGCAGTCTACTGGATTTATACCTTTTATATCCGCTATGGTCCATCCTAATGCTTCTTTGTGCTCTTTTAAAACATCCAACAACTTACCTTTTTGTTTGTCATTGAGGGATGATGAGATGATTACCGGTAGAGTACTTTCTTCCCCCAAAAATGCATATTCCAAAGTGTTGGGCAATGGTTTGAGCTCAAGTTTTGGTGGTGATTCTGATGATGGGATGAGTTTCTTCTCTGATAGTGCTAGTTGTTCAACTCTTGGCTTCCATTTATTAATGTCCATAGATGGTGCTGAGTCAAGTAGGGCGTTGACCTCATCGACCGATCTGTCAATATCAAAATCCAAACCAAAGTGAGTTAAACATGTTTGCAAAGGATCATCACTAAGGTTTGAAACAAAATTGTCATCAACTAATGCTTCTATTAAATCCACATCAACAATTTCATCATCTGCATTGTGAGGTTGTTTGGCAATGTTGAAGATGTTCAGTTCCATGGTCATATTGCCGAAGGACAACTGCATATTTCCAGTCCTACATTGAATGTGAGCATCCGCAGTTGCCAAGAAAGGTCGGCCTAGGATAATGGGGATGTGCTTCCTTGAATCCTGTATGGGTTGAGTGTCAATTACAATGAAATCAACAGGAAAATAAAACTTGTCTACCTGGATAAGCACGTCCTCCACAATACCACGAGGTATTTTTGTGGACCGATCTGCAAGCTGTAACACCACTGGAGTTGGGTGTAATTCTCCAAGTCCAAGTTTCACAAATACTGAGTAAGGCAACAAATTTACACTAGCTCCTAAATCCAACAAAGCATTCTCAATCGTGTGGTTCCCTATGCTACATGAGATAGTGGGGGAACCTGGATCTTTGCATTTTAAAGGAATTTTATGTTGGAGTATAGAACTAACGTTTTCTGTTAAAAATGCCTTCTTTTGAACATGCATATTTCTCTTTTTAGTACACAGGTCTTTAAGAAACTTGGCATAAGATGGAACTTGCTTAATAGCATCAAGTAAAGGGATGTTGACACTTACCTGTTTGAAGATTTCGAGAATCTCACCTGTGGATTTTCCCTTTTTCCCTTTAGCTAACCTCTGAGGAAATGGAGCTTTTGGAACATATTCTCGTGGGTTAGTTTCTTCTTTCTCCTCCGGTGATGATTCCTCAACATTCACAGGTACAATTTGATTTTCTTTCATCACCGGCATCTCCACTTTGTTGTCAATCTCTTTTCCTTTCCGTAAGGTCATGACGGCTTTGACCTCTCCATGCTGCTGTGGTGAACTGGTACTTGCTTCATGCACTCCTTTAGGGTTAGGCACTGGTTGACTTGGAAATTTACCTTTTTCAACAGTCATTGCCAAGGTCTGAACTGAGGAAGCAAGTTGTCCTACCATCTTCTCCAAGCTTGAAACTGATTGGGCTTGTGAGTTGAAGCCCGCTCTCAATTCATTGCGTAGCCCATCAATGGTGCGGTTCTGTTGCTCAATTGTGGAGTGAGTAACATTCCTGAAATTCTGGAATGCATCCTCCCATGGTCTGGGCTGAGAGTAGTTCTGGTTCTGATTGTATGGTCTGAATGGGGGCTGAGAGGCTTGAGGTTTTTGAGGAATTGGTTGCATTGGTGGAGCTGGAGCTGCTGGTCCATTTTGTTGGAATCCTTGAGACCATGAAAAATTGGGGTGGTCTCTCCATCCAGGATTATATGTGTTGGAGTATGGGTTGTAATTCGATGGTTTTCTCATTACACCTATGGCATTGGCTTGATCTGGATATGAGTCAAGGTCATGTGGCTCTGTTGATTTAGCAGTCGATAACGATGCTATTTGTCGAGAGAGACCTTCAATTATCGCTTTGACTTCTTTGATTTCTGAATTTGATTCGCCAATGTGAACCTCATTTACTCCCTTTACCCTTCTAGTATTTCTGAGTGATCGACTCCGTTGTTGGGAATTATCTGCTTGTCGCTGGAAGAATTCCCAAATCTCTGATGCACTTTTTGACATTAGCTCTCCTCCACTTGTTGCCATTAGCCATTCTTGCATATTTGGCAATAATCCCTCCAAAAAGTATTGGCATTGGTGCCATTTCTCGTACCCATGATGTGGACACTTCAAGAGTAGCCCATTGAATCGCTCCCATGTTTCGAAAAACTGCTCGTCATCTCTCTGGGTAAACTCCGAGATTTCCCTGCGAATAGCATTGGTTTTATGCACTGGGAAATATTTATTTAAAAATTTTGTAACCATTTGTTCCCATGATGAAATGCTATTAGCAGGCAATGTATTAAGCCATGAACGAGCTCTATCCTTCAAAGAAAATGGGAATAGTCTAAGTTTTACATCATCATCTGAAAAATTCTCATATTTAAATGTTTGACAAATTGTGTGAAAATCATTCAAATGATTGTATGGGTCCTCATTTTCTAGGCCATAGAATGTGGGGAGACAATTTAGCACGCTAGGTTTTAATTCAAAACTCCTAGCAGCTACATTTGGGTATCTGATACATGATGTGCTCAAATTGGCTAAAGGACTAAAGTAATCTTTAAATGGCCTCTCCTGTGGTTCTTGTAAATCCATTTTGTTTTTAATGTGCTTGTGTATGCGAAGTGTTTTCTCTAATTCAAGGTCTATAGGTTCAAGATTAGGTAATAATGACCTACGACCATGCATGCAAGAAACAAAAATAAATGGGAACAAAGCAAATAAAATAAAAATAAAGATACGAATAAAACAAATAAAAATAAAGAAGAAGGAGAAATTATGATACTAACCTTATTGCGCTATTACAACCTTACTATAACAATACACACACAAAAAATACGTGAAATAAATTAATTAAAAATAAACTAATAAGTTAAATAAAAATTACAAAGAAGAGAAAAAAAATAACTTGAAAATTAAATTACAAAATTTAAAGAAGAGAAAAAGAAAAGAAATACTAACCTCTAAATGTAGATTCACTTTTTTTTTCTTTTTCTTTTTTTTTTATAATAAAAAAAATACAAGAAAACAATTAAATAGAAATATTCACAAAAATTAATTCTAAGAATTAAAATTACTTACCTCCCCGGCAACGGCGCCAAAAACTTGTTGTGCAAATTTTAATGAACTCGCAAGCGCACGAATCTGTTGTAGTATAGATCTATGGTGACGAGTGTCGATCCCACGAGGAGGTGGATTTTAATTAAATATAGAATTAATTTTGTAAATCGGTGATTGGATTTGTGGTGAAATTAATTTGGAATATGCTAAGACTTAAATTAAAATTGGCAAGAATAAATTCTAAAAGTGGAATTAAAATGGCAGGAATAAATTGAAGAGAAAACTATTAAATTGACGTACTTGGGTATCTGGATCCGTATCAACATGCATCATGGGCTAAATATTCCATATTAATACCAATTAAATCATGAGAGGGGAATCCACACCTCATGAACCACGCTCTAATAAATATGGTGCTAAGGGCTTACCGTGCCAAATAATAATAACCTTATACTAGGGAGCCGGTGGAACCAGGGCGGTACTAGATAAGATTAGTATTATTTGTCGACGAGAAGTCAAAACATCCACAAAAACTAGAGGGGAAGAGAAAATAAATTTACCAAATCAAGCCCATGACACATGTTGAGACTTCACCTTCAACCCAAGCTTGAAAGAAAATTAGCCACTCATAGTTGAACTAGGGGCAAAATGGGAATTTATTAAAATACGTAGAAAGTACAAGATAGAGAGAGAATTACAGAAAATGAATCCCAAAAATAGATTCAGAGGTGCCAAATTAGGGGGGGGGAGGCCCCCTTTTTATAGTTACATCGAGTAAATCATGGCCATCGGATTAAAAACAGTTTGGACGCTCAGGATTTCGCCACGTCATCAGCCACTATTTGCACAGTACAGTCAACAGCCACTATTTGCACAGTACAGTCAACAGCCACTATTTGCACAGTACAGTCAACAGCCACTATTTGCACAGTAACGCCAACAGTACCCGTACATATGAATAGTATCGTACATGTGAACAGTGTCATTTTTCCTTTTATACTCCTCCTAAGGTTTTCGACCGTCCTGAGTTCAAAAATGATGTGATGTCCGTTTTGCCATTTGATCTCTCGTTTATTGTGAAATGACTATGATGCCCCTAAAATACATAAAATACTCAATTAGAATAAAATACACATAATTAAAGTACAATAAACTTAAACACATAAAAGTAAGGGTTGTTAGTAATACTTGATATGTAAAATAACGATTTTCTCCTTTATAAATATGCACTTTCTTACACACAACAATAAACAGATTACAACTAACAAGAATTGATTGCCAAGAACTTTCACAAACGGATCATAATGAGCTTATTGTCACTGATGGTAAGAGGACAATAAGGAGTTGGAAAATCCTCTCAATTCATTAAGCAAGAACCCACTACCTTGTTTTTCCCTTTCTCTCTTACTCTTCTTATGATGTTACTCTGACTCTCATTGTATAGTGATTTGTATCCAAGAGTCAATTCGAAATTGGTAAAACAGTACTCATTATGGAATTGAGGAGACACCCCTTCTCTCGAAGTTATGGGGCTATTTTGTCGAGTTCTTTAGAGAGAGTTGTTAAAAAATTCCCCATTGTTGCCTCTCGTAGGAGTCTGGGCCGTGCAAAGGCCAATAATAGACAATAACTCCCCTCCGAATACAGTTGGGATCCACACTTATTTTCAACTCCCCAAAGTATTTCATCATTTACTAAGCCCTTTTTCTCTCCATTCGGACCAATTTGCCCACCCGACTTCAAAGACAGTATTGGGTTACAACGTTATAAAGAACTTCAGTACATTATAGTTATCCTTGGGTTGGACGAACTATCTGATCGCCACTCCCTTTGGCAGCATTCGCTAATTCATAAATGAAGTGCGTAAGACGACTTATATAAAAAAAATCCATTTCATTTTTTTTCTGATTTCTGATTTTTTTTATTAACTTGCTTAATTGATTCAGAACCGTTGTTCCTCGAGAGTGTCGATAGGTCAACCTTTCGAACTGCTACTAAATCCATGGGCAGGCAAGAGACATCCTGGCGAACTAAAACAATCAGTTCCTAGTAATTGTGTGGTTCAATCCTCCGGGGCTCAAATAACTCAATTTTCTCCCATGAACTATTTGTGTTAATGGATTAGTTCAATCCAAATAAAACTCTCTCACTCTTCTTATGATGTTACTCTAGTCTCATTATACATCTTTTCGCCCACCCATGTAGTGCTTATACAGAACAATTAAGTGTAGTTTAATTCAAAGAAACTTCCTATAGTTATTTGAATAAGCCACACGTAATGTCGTTAGGATCTAAGTAAAACTCTAAGTTTATCCAATAAAAATTCTAGATAAGTTATACAATTTTAAACTTATCTCTCATGTTAGATAAAGTCAGTCTATCATGGGTGCCTAAATGTAACAAAGATATTTGAGATTTGCACATTCTTGAAAATAATGTAAGTTCCTCTATAAGTTTTTTAATATTCTGTTGAATGCATTGTAGGATAAATTTTCTTAAGAATTGTGTTTAATCGATCATATGCCATTGTTTATGAAAAAATTACTTGTAAATTATGTGAATTGTGAATATGTTTAAAGGGTGAATTGTTTGCTACTTGATGCTTGGAATTTGCAATATTAGTATATATAGTAGCTAGGGATGAGAAGAAGTACTATACATGTATAGAATAATCATATGTACTTTATTTAGCATATTTATTAGGTAAAAGCTACAACACATATCTAGATTTTATCATATTGTAGTTTTAAATGGAGTGGACATATTCATTATTTCAACATATATGATTATTGCAGAGATATCTTTTTTTATTGATTTTAACTTTTCTTTTAGGATAAATTTTGTTAAAAATTGTGTTTAATCAATCAATATTTTTTTTAATGCATTCAAAATGTTATTTGCTAAAATTAGTGCGTTCTGCTGTGCTTCTAAAGTAATATTGAGTGAATAAAATTGATTATTATAAATTATCAGCTTGTTAGGCAGCTTTGATAATTATTGTTTAATGTGGTAATATTATTTATTTACATTTTTTTTTACTTTTGATGTTAATCAAAACATATTTAAATATATATATATATATAATTTGTTGTTTTATTTTAGAAAAAATTTAAAAATACATGTATATATCCTGTTGTTTTATTTTTGAAGTTCAAGAGTTGTTATCACAACTTCGAGATGAGTGGGCCACGTACGGAAAGTTAATTATAGCATACAATAATTAGGTAAATTATAAGCACAGTTTTACTTGTAAATGGCCAAGACTTGACAAACTTGTTTTGATTTTAGTCAAATAGAATATTCAATCATGTTTCTTTCAAATTATATTTGAAATGTATTGCATTTGTGTTTCATTTGACACTTATTTAAATTTTATTGGGAATGTTATATTTAATATAAGATTCTTGAGAATGTTATGTTCAATTTAGTTTAATTGTTCAGTTTAATTTTCAGTTTGATTTACTTGTTCAATTTAATTCAATTTAATTTTAATATTTTCATTGAATAACATCATTTGATGGCAAAATAAAAAAAGTAATGAAAACAGTAGGCTAACAACAGAAATCCCAAAATACAAACTTAGCTAAAATAGTCGTTGACACTATAAAAATGTATCAACAGGTACTAATTCCATTATATTATAATATTAGTGATACTTTAGTAATAACTAATTATTAACACTAAAGTATTAATAGCTGCTAATTTTGTTAATGTCATATTCATGGTATGTAAAACAAACTATTGACATGTGATAAGTATTAGAAAATACTATCACTACAGTGTCAAAATATTCATGATACCACAGTGAAATAAACCATTGACATATAATAATTATTAATAACTACTAACACCATAGTGTAATAAAGGTTATAATATTATAGTAACGGTAATAACTAACACCATATTCATGACACCCACATATTAAATGTTATTGTAGTCTGACTATCAAATTACTAATATAATTAACAATTATCACTTTCAAATGTCAGTAAAAAAAAAACCTTTTTTTAGTAGTGTTTTTTGGTCGTATGAGAAAGAGTGGTCTACCCAAAAGCCTGGCCATCTTAATTGCAAAAGTCAATGTTCATGTGGACATCGGTTAATTTCAAATCAGATATTTACATGTTTCCTCCCAATTACAATAGTGTATGCATATATATGTATGTGAGTATGTCGTAGCTTACGGGTAAATCAAAAACCAAGACTATTGGAATTTGGGAGATGGAGAATGTTAAAGCTTTTGGATGTTTCTTATGGTTTGTTTAGACTATGCAGCACACGCGCTTGCATGTTTATACTGTTAGTGCTACCCACTTAATCTTATCATTTATTTCTAGTAAGTGCTACCCACTTAATCCATCTAATTATACTATTCTTCTTTCTGCAGAGAATCACCAACATTAATTCTTTATGTTCCAAGATCAAATAAAGAATACATAAATGCCAAGTAAGAAAGGATCAGATTTTGTAGATTAGATAATCATTTTACACATGATATATATTATAGTAGACAATTATAGACATAGATTGGTTATAACGGTAGTGGTTTGTCTGACAAATTTTATTGTGAAAGGTTTTGATTTCAAAACTTTTTGAATATTTTGAAAAAAAAATTGTATGCCAAAATAAAAAACCGTCAACTCGCGTCACAGCCTGTGTGCCTAAATCTCTTGCCCAATATGGTTCATCAATGAAAGATCAAGCCAGACAGTATGGACATAAGCTGATTCCACGAGTTCAACCGTTGTCCTTCCCATTGATCATCTCTAGTCTCCAAAGTAAAAGATTGGGAGGATTAAATATTAAAAAATTTAACGATTTTCAATTTATTTCATCAGCTCTTAATAATTATTTTTATATTAATTTTTATTTTATTCTTATATAAAATCTAAATATTTTGTTTAAAAATTTATGAACTACTATTTCAACGATCTAAATAATAAAAATTGTAATAGGTTCAGCAAGTGCTGAATATCATCCCTTTTTAAAATTTTTGAGAAAATGAAAAAAAAAAAGTTCGTTCTTTTTCCATGCTGATGCCGTGTGAGCCACCCTCTAAAGACCCACGCAAGTGCCTCAATGGATCAATCAAGATGCTTATGACGGTAGTAAATTCTAAACTTTATTTTATTTTTTTAACATATCATACCAATTTATACTTAAGTGAATGCATCCCAGTGTTCGGGTGATTTCGGGTCATGCTCTTATTGTGTTGTGTTGAAGTATATATATATGCAATCATTATAAACTTATTTAGTCAAAAATATAAATTTGAATCCATTCATAGTACTTATTGTGTTATCTGAGCCAATCTAGTTAATTCGCACTTTTTGATAAATTTAAATAATTATTGCATATTTTTAATTTAAAAACATGTAACAATTCACAAAACAATCTTTTTAAAAATATAATATCAAACAAAAAAAATCTTAATATTCTTCTTATTTAACACGATCTAGTAGTTTAGTTAACATATAATCAATAATTTAGTTCTAGGCACCAATAATAGTGATTGAATATGTTAAGAGGAAAAAAATCATTGTAAAAAATCTGTCCTATTAAAAAAAATCATACAAGGAATTAATGAGGGCAAGTTTTAAAATAAATACCTAAGAATTTTAAGGTTTGTGATAACTTTATATAATTAGTCAATTTATTTTTTATATATGATATTTTAAAAAGAATCAATTTTACATGTCTTTAAAAATTATAATTAAGTTATTAAATTTATAATACTATTAATATTAATTGTTAATGGGTTGGGTGAGATGGGTTTTAATGCTTCAACTCAAATTCGACTCTTTATGGAGTGGGTTTTAATGGGTTGACCTACTATCGACCCGCCCGATAAATGTCCACCCCACAATTGTTTTTATAGTGTGTGTTCATATCATGTTAGTGATTGTATGAAATATTACTATGCTTTTTTGCCTAATGCATATAATGGAAAATATATAGAGAAAAAGTCATTTAGACTTCCAAAGTTTACTTAAATGGTCATATGAACTTCCTTTATTTCAGAAATGATCATACATATCCTTTTTTTAACTATTATACCATTTGATTATAGTGAAAACTTTTATAATAAATACAATACTAAGATAAAATAATAAATAAAATAGCATATAAATACAAATAAACAGTTAAAATAAAATATAACTAATAGGATAATACACACACACAATGCAAGTTATTTTTAATATTAAACCATTAATATGTCCTGACAGATTTGATTAGCACGTCAATTCATTAGTCCGAATTTTAACTTTAAAATTTATACAAATACAGACATAACATAAAAAGTAATAAAAAATATTATAAATAAAATATATATAACATCGATTGCATACATTATTTTTAATGTTAAAAGCAGTTTTATATGTTACTAATAAGTGAAATAGATTTTATTAATATTAAAAAGTATGATAGATTGGTAATATATGACAGATTAATAATACTAAATTAACTTTTGCTATTAATAAATTTATAAAATTCATATATTTTAAATTATTTTAATACAATATTTTGTATTTATTATAAATTTTATTTAAATCAATTTTTGGGTTGTTATAACCGAAGTGTATAATTATCAAAAAATGATTTTTGTCACCATTTAAACTTCAGGGTATTGGTGTTTTTTTCCCAAATATATATAGGGTGGGACTATTTGCACTATAAAAATTATTTTGAATGCTCTAATTACTCTTTACACTCATACGTTAATTTAAAATAAAAGTTTTATTTTATAAACTCTTTGAAATTTCAAAAAAATCCTTAAATTATTTAAATTAATTAACTTTATTTTCTTAAAAACCAATAAAACTATTCAATACATCGATTTAAGAAATTTAACACATACACTTACAATAAAATTAGTGTAGTTGTGTAATAATTTTTTGTACTAGAATTAGAGTATTTATAATAATTTTTAGAGTCCGAATAACCCTATCCATAATTATAGTACTCAAAATGGGGATCAAATAACTATTTACAATGTTCAATCTTTCATTGAATGTTATGGCTTAAAATGATGGAACTATTTTTTTTTCTTCCAACTATCCTTTTAAACTCAATCAAACTTAGGGTCAGTTTAGTAATGTTGTAGTTTAAAAAATAATTGTTGTTATTGTTAGCTGTGCTGTAGAAATAATCAGTTGTAAAGAGAATCAGTTAAATATTTGGTAATATTTGTTTTTAAAAGCAGTCATATGTGTGGTAAATCTTACTATTAACTATGTAAGAATGTAAATGATTGAATTGGATAAAATTTATTTATACATATATATAAATATGTATATACAATATTTTAATTGTTTACATATAATAATTGATAACTAAAATAAATATTTTATTATTATTAATTTTATTATTTTTTATTTTGTTATTTCAATATAATTGACAATAATAATAATCTCTTTAAATTTAATGGTTTTATTTGCAATTAATAATGATAATTTTAGATGTTTATTATATATATGATGAGATGTATGTGTTGGAGAAAAATAAGTTTTTTAAATATTTATAAAAACTTTTAGTACTGACCTCATACAATACATAAGAATTTGTAATCTAAAATATCATACATTGACAATCCGAGAAGATGAACAATTGAAATTAATCCAGGCTTCCCAGATCACGATTCGTCATCACCACGTAGGTTAGATCACGATCCGTCACCACTACGCAGGTTAGATCACGATCCGTCACCAATGATCTTTCAGGTTATGATTCAGGTTTGATCTGCACTTGACGTGTGAGCGCTTTTATCACCACTAAAAGCAACTAGCAGGAGAAAAATTTCTCTCAAAATTAGTGAGAAAATATCTTTTTTTTTTCTGATCTATATAATGTGGTCTCACTTTTTTTGGGAGAAAATAAGCCCTTTTATATCTCTATTCAGTGGAAACCCTATGCTCTATTTTTTATATTTTTTAATTCTATTAAATTAAAATTGATTTAAATTAAAAATAATAAAAACAAAAGTAACGTTACTTCTTCTTGTCATAGGGACTCACATTGTAAAATAACACAAGGCCCCTTAGACACAAGCACATTATATGGAGCCTCGCACTAAATAAAATATTTAGACTTTTAACCCAAATAACTAGTTATCTTGCTTATTAATTCAGTAGCGGCGCAGTCAATTAAATGAGCTCACTCAGGGATCATATGGGTACATACAATAGTAGCTACAATAATTAGGCCTGTAATTAAATAAGCCCAATTATTTAATTCCAAATTTACTCAACTAAAAGATTGGAACTGACCTCCATAATTATATGATACCCAGGATAGTGTTCTCGAATAATAATTCGACACATGCCACATTGATTTCTTTACTGCACAATCCTTTGTACCACATCGTTAATTAAATTGATATCTCAATTGTGTAATCAATTTAATTATATCTTATTCCTTGATACTTACTGATTTTCTCTAATGATTATTTTCAATATACTAAATATGTTGACACACTCTGGCCAGAGAATTCTATGATCAAGTGCCGAAACCCATCCAGAGATGTGTTGTACAAATTCTATATTGTTAATCTATAACTCCAATGCTCATGATTGCTCCCACCAAGATACCGGGTAATCTTGACTACAAGTGTGTCTCATGCCCATTGGTAACTCAAATGGAATATCAATTACAATAATGAAATCATAACTAACTCAAGATTAAGATTACAGTAAAATCAATGCCTATGAGATTTAATAAGTCTGACAGTTATTACAAAGTTAATTAATGATGATGTTCGATGTAGTCATACTAAATTAATAAATTAATACATGATTAAGACAAATCATTCAATGAATTTATTACAGTCTAAACATAAATAGAGCGCCCAACTCTATTTATCAACTACGAACTTAATTTATTTAATCATAAGATAACTTGTATTTATATCTTCTGTGAATCCATATGATGATAACATAAATACATATAATATGATTAAACAGATCTTATTCAAAATATTTATACAATTGAAAATAATTTAAATATTTTATTAATCAGAAAATAAATTAATTAATATAATTTAAAGAGCATTTAATCCCAACAATATGAAATTGTATGAAATATAAAATTAATTTTAAAAATGAAAATTTTGAAAAAGTACTTTTTCCTTTTCAAAATTTCTTGTAAGATAAGATAATTTTACCAAAAGTGATATATGAAAAATTTATCAAATATTAAAATTAACTTTAAACTTTTTAAAATTATTTTTGAGTCTCTTCAAAGTAATTCTGAATAGGCCCTTAATTGATTGACTTGATAAGATAATTATTATTAATTTTTTTAGTATTTATTCTATATTTTATTTTGCTAGTAAACAACTTCTTATACCCAGTACATATTTGAGAGTGGTTATCTATTTATCATATATATTTCAAAACAACAATAAAAATTATTAAAAACATGACAACCACACTCTTGATATAGAACTATTTTGACTTATATTTTTCAACTTACAGTTCAATTCCTACAATACTGATATTCATGTCTCTGATGAGGACCATAGTATTGACGAGAATTGAGATATTTAGCATACCATAGGCTCATTCTGATGAGGTCATTAACTCTAATGACATCCCGATGGCTGATGGACACTTTTCATCTACACCCGAAGAGCCTGATCCCGAGCACAATTTTAGTGTTTTTGGGTCGCAACAAAAGAAAGGCTTCACTCTTATCACTTACCGCAAGCTTCGCAAGGGGCAGTTACATTAACTCTTGTTTATCTCCTTATAGGTTTTGCCTTATTATATTTTACTTTTATTTCAGATGTATTTGTTCATTTATCTTGGAGGTTTTGGTTTATATCTCTCTCCATTTGTACCTTATCTTTACTGTTCTATATAACAGGTAGGGATCCATGCCTAACCCCCCACTTTACTGGTGGTTTAAATATTAAAAAAACAACTTAAATTTAAATACAAATTTTGAGCTATTCATTTGATGTAATAATCTATAAATGAAAGCTATTTTAAACTTCAAATATCTATTATTGAATATCAATAGCACAAATTTTATACAAAGTATATTTTCAAATAAAGATTAAAGTAAAAATGTTCAACAATTAAAATAATATTTTATCTAACTCGTTGATAATAATCTTTTGGAACAGTTATATTATTCTACTTTAATTGCCATTTTTTCTATTTTAAAATTTATTAATCCTATTGTCTTAAAACAGCGGGTAAAATTTGACGGCCCTGATGAATTTTTACCCAAACTAAACTAAATCGGACGGCAGGCAATGACAATAACAGACCGCTCCCATCACCATCCCGACCCAACGAAAAGGCCTATATACAGCAATATCGCACGCAAACTCATTGATATTGCGACACGTGTCAAAAGTATCAGTAATTCCTGGCCGTCGGATCATAACCCACGGAACAATGATCCTCAAGCGCTTTTAAGTCGAAGCGAAGGGCAGAGCTTAAAACCTTAGCGCCGCCTGAAGAACAAAAACTAAGGGGCTCTTATCTTCTTCTTCACCAAATTCTTTGTCCCCACACAAAAACCCTAGCTCCAAGGTAACATCGCTTAAACCCTTTTATCTCTCCTTTTGATTTCTGGGTTTCCTTTATTTTTCTGCTTTATTTTTTTCTCTCTGTTAGAAAATGTGAGTTTTTGTTTTTTTATTTTTTGTTTTAGGGTTTTGTTTTGTTTATTTGGGGATTCAGCGATGTTTAAGAGCCATGCTGTAAATTCTCATCTGCTATTTGCTTGATTGAACTGGTTTTATGTTTTCCCTTTAGTTGGTTGATTATTAGGGTTTGTGTTTAGGTTAAAGTTTTGATTCTGTCCATTTTAATGTGTTTAATTTATTTGGGTATTATTTATTTGTATCTCTTCGGGAGTAGTCCATTTTAGGAATCTGTCTAATTGTAAAAATTATTTTAATTATGTGGAGTCTGTGTTTGATTGTTTACAGCTTTTTTCTTGGAATTTGTTTTTTGGACTAGTTCAGTACAAGCTAGCTCTGAAGTGATTGTTTTTCTGATTATTTTCATTACTGTTATGCAGATGAATGTTGAGAAGCTAATGAAGATGGCCGGTGCAGTTCGCACCGGTGGTAAGGGTAGTGTGAGAAGGTGTGTGGAATTTAGTCTAATATCCAAATATTATCTCGGAAATAGCATAAAATTGCTATAAAAGTTTTTGCTTGTTTGTGTCATGACTTAATTATTTATATTGTTGGCTGTTTTCTCAGAGACTTAGTGTTTTCTTGTATATATCTCTTCTTTACAACTTTTTGTCATCTGGGACTGGTAGTAAACTAAAACAAGAGAGTAAGAGTGAGAGGAATAGATACTTGAGCTTATTGTAGATGCTAGCCTATTCTGTGTTCTGTATTTTAATTTGTTGCTGTCTATGTGAATGGTGTAAGAGATATAGATACTTCAGCTTTGTGCATTATTTCCTCTGTTAATTGAAGTTTATTTTGTAGGTTGGCATTTCAATAAAATTTTCCTTTCCATTATGAACTATATTTGAATTTTAGGTTGTGTCTATCATATGGTAAATTCTTTTTTGACACTTGCTTTAAATCACAGAAAGAAGAAGGCTGTTCATAAGACAACAACCACCGATGACAAGAGGCTTCAGAGCACCTTGAAGAGAATAGGAGTGAATGCTATTCCTGCAATTGAGGAAGTTAACATTTTCAAGGATGACGTCGTTATTCAGTTCGTAAATCCCAAAGGTAAAGCCAAGGGAACATGATATGAAGTCTCTAATTTTTCTTTCACACTGACTTTCTCTCAGTGAGCTTGATAGTTATTTAATAGATTCTTGATTTTTGTTTTTTCAGTACAAGCTTCAATTGCTGCCAACACATGGGTAGTTAGTGGTGCCCCACAAACCAAGAGTAAGTCTCTGCATTATATATTTTGATTTGGGAACAAATGTTCAATTTTTTTATTCAATCTTATGTATGACTTGTCTTAACTTAGTGTTAACATTGTGTTTATTTGATTAGCCTGAACTTTTCCCAATTTTCTTTTTATTTTCAGCATTATGAGATTAACGTGATTTTTTTTCCTTTTTTTAAATGCACAGAGTTGCAGGATATTCTCCCTGGAATTATCAATCAATTGGGTAGGCATTTTGTGTATTTTTCTACATTTCAAAAGGTTATTCAAGTGACTTGTCACTAGTGGCTGAACAACATTTCAATCGTATCCTTTTCAGGGCCAGATAATTTGGACAACCTGAGGAAGTTGGCTGAGCAGTTTCAGAAGCAAGCACCTAATGCAGGAACTGGTGCACCCACGACTCAAGAGGACGACGACGATGAGGTCCCAGAGCTTGTGGCAGGCGAGACGTTTGAAGCTGCCGCAGAGGAGAAAACAGAGAAACCTGACGCTGCTTCTTAGAGAGTTTTATCTAGAGGGACTTTGTGTTATTCTATATATTTTCTATGTTTTTTGAGTTTTTATTTTACTTTTCCGAGTCAACTTTCTCTTGTTTTATCTGATTCTGCCTGTGACACTAGATATTGTTACTTTTAATTCAATGTTTTGCTCCAGTGAAACCAGTGAAAACCTTTTTACTCTTTCAGAATCTGGAGGCACTGTTGCAATGGCTTTCTATTGTGCATTTTGTTGTAAGTCTGATGTCGTCGGATCGGTTGCTCTTCAATGAAACAGGCGGCTAAATATTTTGCCTGTATTTCAGTCTTTGTATTTGGCTTGGTTTGACGAGTTTCTGTTTTACAGTTATGTTGTGTCATCGATTTGTTGAGGTTTTCATTTTAAGGTTTTTGAGCCATTATGATGGGTAAGAGTTATAAAATAGTAGTGTCGGATTTTTATAACTGGCATTTTTTTTCTTAGAAAATTAACAATCTCTGATTTCGGTTGTACTGATTTAAGGATTTGTGACAAATGTTTGATTGCTGATAATAAAATCAAATGATTTAATACCAACAAAAAATTGAATAGAGCTTGCATATTGGTTGTGCACTGACTCGTCTTTGGTGTAATTGACAATGATACAATATGGGACTAAATCGTATATATAATTTTCACTTTCAACTAATTAAAAATAAATGAATTTTACTAAATTTTAGATGTTAATTTAAATTTAATTATAAAGTATATTATAATAAATTTAGATTTGTAAATTTCATATCATTTTATGTAGTGCGAAAACAAAAGTATGAGATAATACTTATATTATTTCTAATTTAAAATTTGAAAGAATCATTAATTATGCTGTAAAGAATATCAAATAAAAAGTACTGCTCACATGTACAGTACTATTCACATGTATGGTACTGTTAACGTTACTTGTATTGAGCCATATTATAATAAATTTAGATTTGTAAATTTCATATCATTTTATGTAATGCGAAAACAAAAGTATGAGATAATACTTATATTATTTCTAATTTAAAATTTGAAAGAATCATTAATTATGCTGTAAAGAATATCAAATAAAAAGTACTGCTCACATGTATGGTACTGTTCACGTTACTTGTATTGAGCCATGAACGAGCTCGATCCTTTAAAGAAAATGAGAATAATCTAAGTTATCATCGTCTGAAAAATTTTTATATTTAAAAGTTCGACAAATAACATAAAAATCATTCAAATGATTATATGGGTCTTCATTTTCGAAGCCATAGAATGTTGGTTGTTGTTGATTGATTTTTATTTCCCAAAGATCTATCGTGATACAACAGATGAGCATATTGAGTGTGCACGTAAGCTTTGTCATGATTTAGTGCAAGAATATGAAATGAAATCTTTGGTTTTGAGTGATAGGCAGGATGTTGGGTTGAAAGCTATTATTTACATATATTACAATACTGTATTTTAGACTCTTTTATGAATTAATTGTGTTTGATATTTTGGAATTTTTATATGTTATGTTGGTTATTGATATTGGAGTTATGATATGTATTATATAATATATTCGGTGTTAATATGCTACATTTATTTAGATTTATTTGGTGATTATTGTCATATTGAATTTAAATTTTGATAGGAATTGAATGAATTTAGTTTAGAAATTGAATGAATTTAGATAGTAGATAATAGATTGAAATAATTTTTATTTGTTATTTACTTAAAATTTATAGAGTTGACTGAAATAGTTAAGATGTTGTAACAATTTATTACAAAAAGTTTTCCCTTTTTAATTTTAATAATTCCACAAGATTGAATGAATTTACTTAAAACAATTGTTTTGGTTTTGGACAATGTTACCGGTTTGTTAGTTAAAAGTAAACTTTTATGTATGCTTGAAGTTGAAGGCTTGAAGCATGATGACGGATGCCTCCGCCCAGTGCTTTGAAAATGTGGGTAGAGAAAACCCGAAAAAAAGCCCGTGCTCGAATAGTGCTGGGCATATGTGTAACACCCCAAATCTAATACGTGCGGAACACGTGAAGAAGGAGGTTACTCATAAATCATAATCTTAACTCATAAGTTTTAAACTGAAATACTTCCAATTCTTATTCAAAATATTCAAATCCAAACGTCTAATACTAAATAATCTCTCCCGAGAACATAAAAATAATAACAAAAGTCTCAAACTCCAAATTACACGTTCATAATAGAAATAACTAAATAGCAACACGAGTTTATTCCTCCTCTTATTCAAATAGCAAATGGAACTGGAAAATTACTAACTCCAAAGCTAAGCGCACCTCTCAAAAGAAACTTAATCTGCAAAAAGTAATGACGAGAGGTGAGCCGTCAACTCGGAAAGTAAAACCATTCCTAACACACTATGTTTATCGATACTAAAATATTGCAAGCCTTATTTTGTTTAAAACATATACCGTAACCCATAAATTTCATAAAACGATATACCACGATGACATAACATAAATTCTTAATAATTCATAATATCCAAAAGCATATTTACTTACGAAGTAAATCATATAATGCGTATACAGAAAACGAAAAAAAGGTTAGCTCATGTTACATAGTGTCACCTATAGTCCCGGTGACCCGGCCAGAAACATAATCAGAATATCGTGTGCACACTCAAAACAAAAACCCAGCACTGGTCCAGAACAAACATATATCGTATTATACGATTAGAATCATAATCAGAATGACTACGGACAATGAGCCAAAACATAATGACTTATACGTGGCACTTTGCACTATATGTGGATCTTTGCGACGCTTTGGCCTTCAAGAGGTGGCCCCCATATAGTCCCAAGAGGTGGCCCCCGTACAATCATAAATAATTAAACCATACATAGGCATAAAACATTCTTATCAGTTTCATAAATGTCCATAACAATAATTTAAAATTGCATATTATTTTAAGATAAAATCATAAAAGTAGGAATGTAACAAAATAACTTACATATTCAAAAACATTTATAAAATACTTTGTTAAAAAGAATTTAGCTTTAAAACATTTACATAAAACTAATTTATTATCAAAATCAATTAATCCTTTAAGTAGTGTAAAAACATTTTATACTTATAATAATAATATCAAAATACTTATACATATCCAGTATACTAGGAATGAAGTTACTTACCTCGACAAATGAATTTGAATTAACACATCTCTAATCTTCTAAGAGCCTCAATCACCTTCAATACCTTAAACAAATACAAGATATGACAATTAATAACTTATTCTAAGAATCTGATTTTCTAATCCATACCCATACAGGTCTGATTCTTAAAATTTTAACTCTTAATCTAAAACTCAGAATGATTTAATATTCTGTGGAACTATTCTGGACATCCATGAGTACCCCATGTAAAATTTACAAGAGGATCCGATATCAAAAACAATTTAAAAACTATTTACTTCTCAGCAAATTCGAAGCTGTTTTCACATAACCTAAACCAAACAGAATGGGTTCCGTGATTTTTATAAAATAAAATACTAATCAGAAAATTATGAAATTAAAACTGGAAATCCTAGACACATATATTAACCTTCATGTAAAATTTCAGAATTTTCCGAGTTCATTTGATGGTACAAATAGTCTTGTGAATCCGATCGCAATGCTGGAATCGTAGTTTTCCAGTGCAGTGGTTTCTATTTCAAATACATATAAAATTGAAAATGAAGTCGAATTTAATGAAATAAAATTTAATGAAGAAGCCCTACATGTCTAGTTTCCAGAAATATAAATTTTATAAGAAAATTCGTTCAGAAAATATAGGTGTCTTATAGTGTTTTTGAAATTTATTTTATTTGAACAATATTAATGGTGACTTATAGTGTTTTTGAAATTTATTTTATTTTTGGAAGTTGCAATGTTGTTGATAGCAAAATACATATAATTTAGAATGACTTTTATATAAGGACTTTTGAATAATCTAATATCGTTATGTTGATAGCTAATGTCTTGATTATTGATTAAAAAATAGGTCAAAATTTAGTAACGAAGAAAAAACCAAGCACGATCGCATCTCTTAAAAAATTCTTTTGCGAGTTGTCCTCTTTAGGATGCAAACATCAAAATCAAACAAATTGACAACTATTGAAAAACAAGATGATACTATTATTGCCATTTTGAGCACGTGAAACATGGGCGACAAGCCTATCGCCCGGGTAACAACCCTACCGCCCGATTTTTTGGAGAGTTGTCAATTACTGGATTTTGGCGTCCACTATATTACTAAAATAACTCCTCCATTTTTTATCATGTCATTTCTATTTTACGATTCCAAGGTCATTTTAAAGCCTAATAGGCCTATACAGAAAGAATAAGGGCATTTCAAAATCAAACAACCATTTTTTGATATCAAAAGTGAACCATTTTCAAAATTGTAACTGGACAAGTAAAATTGACATTGATGTTTAAGAGTATGCCTTTTTATAGGACATCATCCATAAAAATATATGAATCAATTTTCTTCCAAAAGCAAATCTTAACAATAGCTAAAACTAAGGTTTTTCTTTTTTTAATAGTTTTTTTCCTTTTTATTTAGTGTCTATGTTTTGTTGTTAGATTTTTTTTTGGTTGTTGCTGGTGATTGTTTTTGACGTTGTTAATGGTGATTGATTTTTTTTGTTGTTACTGATAATTGTTTTCGTTGTTGTTGCTGGCAGTGGGGAAATTGTGATTGGTGTTGGCGGTGTCATTGTTATAGTGCTACCAATGGAGGCTGTTCACAGATATTAAGGCAATGTCGCTAAAGTGTCCGAATCCGGAGGATATGTGAAGAATTTTACGATGCAAAACTGTAGTGGTTGCACTCTAATTGATCAATATTTTTATGTACATAAGCATTACCCTAGTTCACAAGGAAAGGAAATCCATCAAACTAGGAAACATATAACAACCAATAATATATACACGTGACTTGCTATATATATATATACACGTGAGTTAACACCCCCCTCAAATTGGAGCATGGAGATCACGAATGCCCAACTTATGAAGAATGAACTCGAACCCTTTGCTGCCAAGTGCCTTTGTGAAGATATCAGCTAGCTGAATATTAGTAGACACATAGGCAGGCTGTATGTTTCTTCATTGAATTTCGTCTCGGGCAAAATGACAATCAACTTCGATGTGCTTCTTCCGTTCATGAAACACGGGGTTGGCAGCTAGATGAAGAGCAGCCTAGCTATCACAATACAGGTGAATGGGCCGTGAGTGATCAACTCCGAGAGACATCAACAACCCTTTGAGCCACCTGAGCTCACATGTAGCTATTGCCATGGCACGATACTCGGCCTCAGCAGAGGATCGCGCAACAGTGTGTTGTTTCTTAGATTTCCAGGATATAGGAGAGGATCCAAGCATGACAAACCACCCAGATAAAGAACGCCGAGATAGGGGGCAGCTTGCCCAATCAGAATCACACCACCCATAAAGTTGCAAATCACAATATAATTTTAAAAACACACCTTGACCAGGGTTACCTTTTAGATAGAGAACTACCCGCAGAGCTGCTTCCTAATGTCGCTCCCGCGGCTGCTGCATAAATTGAGAAAGTAAATGAACCGAATAGGACACCTCTGGCCTTGTAGCGGAAAGATAAATTAATCTGCCTACGAGTCGTTGATATTTCGCAGGATCAGAAAAATAAGGGCCTTCGGCCAAAGCTCGCTGATGATTTGGTTCCAAGGGAAATGGGGCTGGTTTTGTACTAAGTAATCCAGCCTCAGAGATAATATCTAACACATACTTCCGCTAAGACAGGAAAATTCCTGTCGGATTTCTTGCAACTTAAATACCCAAAAAATATTTCAATGGACCCAAATATTCCATATAAAAATAATCACTCAAATACATCTTGAATACCTGAATAGCTTCACTGTTGTTTCCTGAAACAATTATATCGTCAACATACACAAGCACAAGTAGATGTATGCTATCCTAATACAAGGTAAAGAGAGAATAATTCGAGCTTGATTGAGCAATGCCATAAGTCTTCAAAGCCGCTGCCAACTTTGCAAACCAGCAGCGGGGAGCTTGCTTTAATCCATATAATGAATTTCTTAGATGACAAACCATTCTGGATTTGTTTGAGGTGAAACCAGGCGGTAGGCGCATGTAAACTTCTTCATTGAGCTCAAAGTGTAAGAAAGCATTTTGAACATCCATCTGATGAAGCTCCCAATTCCTAGCCACATCAACAGCCAGAAAAGTTCGAACTGTAACAAGTTTTGCGACATGAGCAAATGTCTTTGTGTAATCAATTCCTTCAACTTGCTTGTTCCCAAGGATCACCAAGCGAGCTTTATATATTTCAATTGTACCATTGGCATTGTACTTAATTCGGTACACCCACTTACAACCTATGGCACACTTTCCAAGTGGTAGAGACACAACAGTCCATGTGTTATTATTTTCTAGTGCCTGCAATTCAGACTTCATGGCCTCACGCCATCTAGGATCTCTCACGGTTTCAACAAAAGAGGCAGGCTCAACTCCTGCAGTAATCGCTGCTAGAAAAGCACAATGTCGAGCAGAAAAATTATTACAATTCACATAATCAAGTATGGGATAAGTACTACCTGCAGGAAGTGATTAAGTGTGTGAGCATGAAGAGGGCCACGAAGAGGGACTCAAATGCTGAACAATATGCAAGACATAATCTTTTAACTTAATCAATTATTGCCGCTGTCTAAGATGACGCCCCAACAACAGTTGTTGTTGCAATGTGTCTCAACAACCTCAATGCCCCCCCTGTCGTTAGAACCATGCTCATCAAGTGTAGGAGAAGCGAGTATAAGTGATGGACTATTAATGGTCTCAAGAACATCGCTTGTATCCTATTAAGCAATATGAACCAAATCTGGTGAGACAACATGAGCACTTAAATCATGTGATAAATCCTAAGCTAAAACCAGTTCATCAAGCTTAGGAGTAGGCGTGGCAGTAGCAGCTGGTTCGGTTAGAGCCTTGTAGGGAAAGTCATGCTCAACGAACGTTACATCCCGTGAAGTAAAGAATGAGGCACTCTCTAAATCATATAAATACCATCCCTTTTTACCAAAAGGATAACCCATGAATATACAGCGGCGACTTCGACTAGCGAATTTATCACCGCGATGATCACGGTTGTAGGCATAGGCGAGGCAACAAAATGACCGAATATTTGCATACGATGGTGCCTTGCCAAATAGTCGTTCATAAGGAGTCTGTCCGTCAAGAAGAACATAAGGTGTTCGATTGATCAAGTAGCAAGCAGTTAAGACACATTCACCCCAGAATTCAATTGGTAATAAAGCCTGAAAGTGTAGAGCGCGAGCAACATTGAGAATGTGTCGATGCTTGAGTTCGGCTCGACCATTCTATTGAGAAATACCCACACAAGATGTTTGATGATGAATGCCATGCTCAGCAAAGAAATCAGATAAATGCATAAATTTTGTCCCATTGTCTGTCCGTATGATTTAAACGAGTTTATGGAATTGTCTAGAGACCATACTCAAAAAATTGCATAATACATGCCCAACCTCATTCTTCGCAACTAACAGATATGTCCAAACACCGCGAGAAAAATCATCAACAATAGTCAAGAAATAATGAGCACCACAAGAACTAGCTGTACGATAAGGTCCCCACAAGTCACAATGAATCAATTCAAAAATATCTGAAGCTTTATTATTGCTTAAAACAAATTTGTCACGAGACTGTTTGCTCAAAAGCATACATCACAATTCTGAAAACTAGACAGATAAGAGGCCGAATCAATAAAAGGAAGCAGCTGAACAACTTTAAAAGAAGGATGCCCTAACCTTCGATGCCAAAAATCACAAGCTCGGTTGGCAACACTAGACAGAGCGGTGGCCGAACCAATGTCCCGAAAATAATAATGTCCCTCTCGCTGCTCACCTGCTCCAATCAGCATCCTCGTAATGCGGTCCTGTATCACACATAATTGATTAGAATATTGAATGAAAAATTGGCATCTCGAATCAGTTGCGATACAAAAATTAAATTACAAGTTAAACTTGGCACAAATAAAACATTATTTAGTCACAGGTGGCTAGCAAGCACAACTGTTCCTTCTGTATTTGCTATTGTCGCGTTTTTATCAGGTAGCTGAATAGAACATGGAATAACATATACAATGTCGCGTAAGATTTTTCTGTTCCCTGTCAAGTGATGTGAGGCCCCAGTATCAAGAATCCACTCCATTGAATTAAGCTTACCACTGATCCGTGAGGTGCTGTCTTTTTTACTGTTTAAAAGATTAAGCAATGTGTTCCACTGCTCACTGCTCACTGCTCAAACTGCTGAGACCGCTTGCGGCTGATTCTGGGAGTTCTCCAAACGGATTGTTAGAACCTTTCGCGACTTGAGTAGCGTTGGTCCGAGCAGGACCTCCACAACCACGCCCATTGTTTCCACCATTCTGTTGTGAATTGCCGTGACCACGACCTGCATTCCTCGTGGCTTTTGGCCGTTCACCCCACCATTCGGGATACCCAATAAGCTGGAAACAGGAAGATGCTTCATGTCCAGTCTTGTTGCAATGGGTACAAAGTACAGAAGACTTATCTCGGTTGTCATGTGATCCTTGCGCGGCTTGAACAACAAGTGCTACAGGTTCACTTCGTTCTTCTTTAGCACGTGTCATTGACTGAACCTACTCCTCCTGAAAGACTATGGCATAGGCACAGTTCAACTTTGGCAGCGGCTCGGTGCTTAGAATATGAGACCGCACACCACCGTACACGGCTTCATCAAGACCCATCAAGAATTAATGCGACTTTTCTTCATCTCGTTTCTTATCCCATTTTGCACCTAGATTACACGTACAATTATTACATAGACAAGCAGGTGATTGCTCGTAGTTACTCAATTCTTCCCACAACATCTTGAGTTTTCCATAATAATTCAAAATAGTCATACCTCACTGCTTGCAATTCGCCAACTCAGATTTGAGTTGTTGCACACATGGTCCATTCCCAACAGAGAGCCTTTCCTTGATATCATCCCACAACAACTTAGCAACTTTTGTATAAGTCACTGTAGATCATAGGTTCGGTTCGATTGTATTCTGTATCCAGGAGACCAACATTGAATTCACCATCCACCAATCCTCCAAATCAGCCGAGTCATCAGCAAGCTGTTTCACGATTCCATCAACAAAACCAAATTTCTTCTTGGCGCGCAATGCAGTCCGCATAGCCCTTGCCCACTCATCATAGTTGGTTCTTCGAAGTTGCACTTGAGTGATGATAGTTCCAGGATTATCACTGGCTGAAAGGAAGTAAGGAGACATCATTGTTATGCCCAATCCACTTCTGCTAGCCTCTTTATCTTTTGTTTTTATTTGAGTTTGGTCTTCCATCACGCTCTAATACCATGAAGAATTTTACGATGCAAAACTGTAGTGGTCTGCACTTTTATTGATCAATATTTATATGTACATAAGAATTACCCTAGTTCACAAAGAAAGGAAATCCTATCAAACTAGGAAACATATAACAACTAATAATATATACAAGTGAGTTAACAATATGCCTGTGTTAGGGTTGGTGGATGGCTCCAATAGTAGTGCCTAAAGATTTTGATGGCTAGCCGAGGGCTCATGGAGAGGTATTCAGTGAATGCCCTTGAGGTTGGCTGTATGTTTTGTTGTTTTTTTAGTGTTCAAGCATTGTTTATTATTGCGGTATTGTTGTGCATAGTTTTGTTGTTGTTTCGATTAGGACGTGGTTTTCACCTATAATAGTTAAAGTTGGTAGATTTGGTTAGTGTCGTAGAATTTCTCCACTACTTCATGAGATTTTAGTGTGTGAAGCCATTTAGTCTCCTTCTAGTTTTAAAATTTATAGTTGTTAGCTATTTTGTGGTTAGATGTTCCCTAACTTAACTTGAACCTTAGGCATTGTCCTATAAATTGTACTTAAGTCAGGCCTTATATTTGCGCCTATATGATGATGTGTTGTTAGTCCTTCTTAACCCTAGTAATACATGTTATTATTATTTTTTTAAAAAAGGTTGTAGGGTCAGGGTTGAATCTTCTTGTCAAACATACCCGACAATTGAAGAAGGACAATATAAGCAAATATTTTTCATAAAAATAGGAAAGAGAAAATTGAAAGTAATGGGTGACAAAATGCTGTTGCCTATAGGTAAATGCCCTTAGCCAAGCTTGGTGTGTGCGAAACGTGCACTCCATCTTGGTGGTAACGTGTGCATCGCCCAAGTTGCCCAAGCTTTAAACTTCAACAAAAAATTTAAAAAATTTCCAAACTTCAAGCTTCACACATAATTACATAATTTAACAATCATTTAAAAGTAAAAAATGTTTTCCAGGAATTTGAACAACCACTAAATATACCATTTTCGCAAGCCCTAATATTTAAAGAATTTTAAAATTTTTATGCCTAATCCATATGTATTTCAACAATAATACAAGACCAAGCTATTTACACAACATTAATGAACATAACCTATGGAAATATTAATGAATACTATGAAGTAAAGCCAACCTGCTGTAGAAAGTAGTCGTTGAATGTGAAGATCATGTGAAAACACAATCGATAGTGAAGGAAAGCCACTATTGGAAGTGAAACTATTGCTTCTGTATGATTGGGTGAAGTGGGCGATAAGGCTTATGGTTTAGGCAGAGTGGGTAGTGGGTAGTGGGTTTGGGGTTTGGGTAAAGTGAAATAATCAAGTTTGGCTATTGCTTGGGTTTTGAGTTTTGTTTGAGTAAGCTTAGTTGAAATTAAGAACTTTAAGGTAGTTAAAGTTAGTTATGTGTAGAGAATAGCAAGCATAACAAACCTACAAAGATTTTAGAGAACTGCGGATTGTTTTATTAATAGCTAGCTATAGTACATGTGATGTGAAGTTGTGTAGTGAGCAAGAAAATCATTTATATATATATATGTAAGTCAAAGTAAATGAAATAAGAAAGTGAAATGCACAACTCGTTTATGAAAGAAACACTTCTCCAATTCTAATCCAATTACTAAAATCACCTAAATTCAACTTGGTATCAGAGCCATGGCAATCCCTGCACCCATGGAACTGACCAAGGTCTGAATCTGGCCTCAATCCTCAACCAAAACTAGCCCCAGATTAATCGGAACCTGGTTCCTCCTCTAACCTAAATGCTATTCCAACATAACTCATGGCTCAAAATCCAATCTTTCCACCATCTAGCTCTTTAAACCAATCTTCTTGCACATTAACACTTCTCTGTGCCCACTAAGCTTGATAGACAAAACTTCATTATTTGGAAAATAAAAATTCTACCAGCCATAAGAAGAAGTAACCTTGAAAGGTTTTTATATAGCTCGAACAAGATCCCGGAGTAGTACCTCGTCACCTTGGATGAAAACCAGATAGTGACGACTATTGAAAATCCAGCTTATCTGTTGTTGATAAGGCATGATGAACTATTACTCATTTGGCTTCTCTCTACCATTTTATAACATGTGTTTATTTTCTTAATAGGAGTTAAGACATCTCAAGAGCTTTGGGATGTAGTGGAGAGACAATTCTCATCTCAGTCTCAAGCAAAGTTATCCAAAATCACAAAATAGTTGCAAAACACAACAAAAGGTGATGTTAAAATGAGTGAGTACTTTTCTAAGATGAGAAGTCTGGGAGGCACATTCAGATTTTGTGAGCAAGACATAAGTGACAAAAACATTATTATACATATTTTTTGAAGGTTTAGATGGAAATTATGATGCCATTCCTACAACTATCAACTTAAGATAGGTTCCTTACAGTATTGATGAGGCATATGCAGAGTTAAGAGGAATCACGCTCAAAAGAGTGTCTGGGAAGCAAACGTTGCATTTAAAGGTGGCAAAGAAAATTACAACAAAATGAAAGTTTATGGGAGAGGAGGCTATGGTACTAGAAGAAAAAGAGAACCGGAAAGAAAGTTTATGGGAGAGGAGGCTATGGCACTGGAAGAAAAAGAGAACCTGAAACTTTGGTGGAAGAGGTGGTTTCTCTCAAGGCAAAGGAAGAGGAAGACAACAACCTTAACAATGACAACCTCAATAACAGTGGCAACCCTAACATGGACAATGAAGCTTTAATGAAACTGATGAAATATGCCAGATCTGTTTCAAGGGAAAGCATACTACACCAAACTACTGGCATAAGTATGATAAAGAATATATTCCAAGAATTCCAAACAAAAGGCAAGTAGCTGTATACATGGCAAGTCAGGAAGGATGCAGCAGTTAGTACTTTAACAGTGGACCCACTAATCACATCACTAATGATATGGCATACCTGAATATGAGAGTGGACTATAAAGGTAAGGAAATGCTTACTGTTAGCAATGGCCAAAAACTTGTTATTTCTTATGTTGGTTATTGTTAGTTATTTCTTATGTTGGTTATTGTTATTTGCCTACTTCATGTAAAACCAAATTAGTACTGAAAAATATGCTATATGTGCCTGGAATTAAAGAGAACTTGCCAAGTATATCTAAAATGGTGCATGATAATAACTTAACTAAACAAGAATAGGAAGGTGTTGCTAACAGAAGTGGCTTATAAGGGGTTTTATCACCTAAATATGATAAAAGAGACTATTGCTGAAAGAAAGAAATTTGAGTCAAGTTCTTTTGAGTCTTTATTTGCAGTAGTTAATAATGTAATGCTTGGAGAATCATCAAATGAAATAGTATCTTCATAAGAGTCAGACCTAGATGTCTTATACAGGAGATTTGAACATCCCAATGATCATGTGTTAAGGTAAATAACATCAGTTTGTAAAACTTCTTTGAATATTAATAAAGCTTAGTCTCTTAACTTTTGTGTAGCATGTCGATATGGTAAAAATCACAAGCAAACCTTTAAGAGTTCATAAAACAAAGTCAATTCACCTCTTGAGCTATTGCATTCAGACTTATGGGGTCCTACCTTGATAAGCTCAGCAAATGCCTGTAGTTATTACCTATACATTATAGATGATTTTTCAAGATACACTTGGCTATTTCAAAATTCATAAACTACAAAAATCTTCATTGGCTTCATTAAACAAATAGAGAATCGTCTAAACTTTAAGGTTAAATGTTTCAAAATCAATTAAGGTGGAGAATTCAGACCTCTTGAAAAGTATCTCAATGAAAAGGGAATAATCTATAGATATTCATGTCCTTACACATCTCACCAAAGTAGGAGAGTGGAAAGAAAACATAGGCACATAACTGAAACAGGTCTTACACTCTTAGCACAAGCTAGCTTGCCTACTAAATTTTGGTACGAAGCATTTGAAACCTCATATGTAATAAATAGAATGCCTGCTCCTGTATCAAAAGACCAAACGCCTTTTAAGCTATTGTACAAATGAAAACCAAATTATAGTTTCATCAAGACCTTTGGATGTGCTTTCTACCATCATTTGAGACGCTATAATTAACACAAACTCTAGTACCACAGCATTAAATATCTATTCATAGGCTTTAGCAGTAGACACAAAGGTTATGGGCGTCTGGATAGTTAAGGTAGAATATAAATCTCTAGACATGTCATATTCAATGAGTTAGATTTGCCTTTTTATAGTGACTTATCCTTTAGGAGTATACAAATAAATAGAAGTGAAGATCATCATATCTGTTATTCACATCTTAATGTCTTGTAGGAATCTCTTAAAAGAAGATAAAAGTGATATACAAACTCCTCACTATACCTTGAATCAGAACCTGTACCACAAAACTCAAACTCTTCAATACTTGTCTCAAATCACTTTTCAAACTCTCAACCCAATATTCAATCATAGCTTGAGAATCCAGAACCACTATATGAAATAAAACCAAATGAGTTAGACCAAGATAAAAATCAAACTCTAGCAAATCTAGTTTCTATTCATCCTATGATACCCATATCAAAATTAGGCATTTATAAACCAAAATTGTACAAGGAACGCAAATAAATACCAAGTGAAATACAAGTGCCAAAGACAATAGTTATTGCATTAAAGGATAATAAGTGGAGGAGAGCTATGGAAAACAAATTTGAGTTCTGTATAGGCCTGTATCAAAAGATCAACATTTATTAATCAAGAATGAAACTTTGACTTAGTTTTTTACAAGTCTGGTGTGAAGCTGGTTCGAAATAAATAAGTGTACTAGGTGAAACAAAAAGCAGATAGATTAGTTGAAAGGTATAAAGCCAGGTTGGTAACAAAGGGATATTACTAGGTAAAAGGAATTGACTACACTAAGACCTTTAGTCGAGTTGTAAAGACATGTATAGTGAGACTCATTTTTAACTCGACTATTCACATTTTAACTGGGACATCGAGCAAGTAGATGTTAATAATGCTTTCATGAATGGGGAGTTAAGTGAAGAAGTATTCATGCCACAAGCAGAAGTTTTCATCTAAAAGAATAATCCTCATTACATTTGCAAACTTAAGAAGGCTCTGTATGACTTGAAACAACCTTCTAGAGCCTAGTGTGATAAGCTAAAAAAGGCACTAATATCATGGGTTTTAGAAATAGTATCTTAGATACTTTCTTATTCACCAAGAGTGAAAATGGAGATGTAACTATCTTACTGGTCTATGTGGACGACATATTAAATATTAGAAGCAATGAGAAACACATTAAAGACATGATCAAAATGATTAATGACAGCTTTGCCTTGAAGATTTTGGATAAGTTAGTTATTTCTTGGGACTAGGAATCAAAGAAGACAAGTCAAGATTGTACATCAGTCAAACTAACTATATGCTTGACCTATTACAAAGAACTAATATGAAGCAAGGTAATGATAGCCTAAGTCTAATGAGTACATGTTACAAACTAGTCAAAGAAGGGCGAAAGGATTTCAAAGAAGGAAGAGAGAGTTTCTTAGATAAAACTCTATATAGAAGCACCACTAGAGCTCCTCTATATGTCACTTTGACAAGATCAAATATTGTATTTGCTGTAAACAAGTTGAATCAGTTCATTGATGATCCTAAAGAAGCTCACTAGACAGCATGTAAGAGACTCTTAAGTTTCTTTCAAGGAACAACATTTATGGATTGATATACACTGCAAATGGTGATTTAGAAATAAATGACTTCACTTATCTAGATTGGGAAGGAGATGGAAATGATAGAAGATCAATTGGTGCTTACAGTATCTACTTAGGAAATAATTTCATCTCCTAGAGCTTAAAGAAGCTAGTTTTTATTGCAAAATCTAGTGCTGAGTCAAAGTATAGAGCTCTATCAATAGGAACTATTGAAATAATATAGATATGCTCACTGCTAAAGAAACTAAACATCAAACTCAAAAAATGTGCTAACTATTTGGTGAGACAAGGCAGCATAAAATTTATCTCAAAAGGCAATGTTCGATAGTAGATCAAAGCATATAAAAATTTATGTGCACTTTGTAAGGGAAACAATTGACATTGGGCAATTGCAAATGAAACACATGAGCACAACTGAGTAGATAACATATATAGTGACCAACGTATTGCTTGTGCAGAGATTTCTATACTTTATAAACTAGCTCGATGTCAGACCAAACAGTTGAGTTTAGAAGGGGAAGTTGAAATGAAGAGCTTTAAGGTAGCTAAACTTAGTTATATGCATTTGTTTAGTACTAATTAAGGGTGCACAGTAACAAGCATAAGGTAGTAGCAGCCGATAAGGTCATAGACAAGGGATGTGTAGAGAGCAACAAGCATAACAAACCTACAATGATTTTAGAAAATTGTAGATTGTCTTATTAGTAGTTAGCCATAGTACATATCATGTGACATTGAGTAGTAAGTAAGAAAATCATGTATATATGTGTAAATCAAAGTAAATGAAATAGGGAAGTGAGATGCACGATGCGTTCATAAAAGAAAAACTTCTATAATTATGATCCAAATACTAAATTCAACTAGTTTTAAGGGTATTTTGGTTCAAAAAACTGATAAATGGTTGATATTGTAAGAAAAATAAGGGTACGGTCTTTTCTAAAAGTGAAAAGTTAAAAAGTGGTTAAATAGGTAAACTTCCCAAAAACATTATCCCATGCACCCGCTTAGGACAGAATTTTTAGCATCCAGGGATTAACTAGTAGACCCAAAATGTTATATCTATCACTTTCTATGCCAAACGTTGTGCTAGGATGAAATTTGAGGAAAATAAGCCAATCCTAGCTTCTTTAACCACTGCCAAAACAAGCTTTCAAAGAATGAAAAAAAAAATGAAGTTTAAAAATTATATTAGATTCATGTTTTTCTTGTTTTCTAACTTTTGTTCGCACTTTAAAAAGTCGGTAGCTTCTTTAAAAGCCAATTACTAATAATATGCAAAAGGTTTTGTTAATTATACTTCGGTGAGGTGGCAAATAATTATGGTATAAGTAAAAAAATATGTAACTAAAAGAAACAATACGACCAGTTTGGGATTGCAGTAGTTGATGAAATAAATTGCTTTTGCTGTACAAATGAAATAAGCAGTTGATTAAACTAGAGCTTGGTGTTTGGTTAACTGTAGTGCTGCGGTCACTGTGAATTTGAAACACAGAGTACCTACATTTAGTAAATTTTATTAGGAAAGTATTATTTTATTATATAATGACCAAAATAGGCATAACTTTAAATTATGTTTTATCTTTTAGAGTATGTTTAATAAATTGTGTAGACATGCCCTTTTTTTTCTTTTCAAAGCACATAAATTACATAAAACGAAAAAAAACTCAATTAAATAATATATAATGAACTTCAAATCTGTTACATAAAATATAGTAAAAATTCATACAAACACATCATCCGAATATAATAAAGAGTAATATGCATTACATTCACATTAAACTTGTTAGAATAATAATCCTCAAAATTTTCTTTCTTGTGATCCAGAGTCATTGATATTGTGATACTCTTCTTCAATGTCATCGTCTTTTTTTGTTTCTTCATCGAAGATTGAATTAGGATCATTTTCAATGTTGTCAAATTGAAGATCATATTTTGCATGCCATGGCAGTAATGACATAATTGTTATTGTTGTAGTTTGATTGTGACGGTAATATGATATCTAATAGTTCATATACTAAGATTTATGGTAAAATAAGACATAATTATTTTCTTTGTTAAAATATTAAGGTTAATTATAATAGAAACTTTAGAAAGATGTGGTTGCTTATTTAATAAGCTACTTATAAAAAGCAACACCTTATCCGCTCTTAAAAGTTGGTATCAAAATGAAAAAAATAATGAAATAAGCAGCTTTCAAAAATTTTATCAAATACAATTTTCGTAAAAAAATTATCAAACACAGTTTTTGTCAAAATTATAAAATAAGCAGATTGTTGAGTTTCAACCTCAATCCCAACGAAACCATAATTTATCTATTTATGTAACATGGAGAGATATTTTTAATTATTTTCAAAATAGAAGGTTATGAGTATTTTTAATTAGTTTCAAAATAGAAGATTATGGGAACAGAAATTTCAAAGATGAATGACTTTTTAATAATGGTTTATTTGTACTAAAAGGTTTGAAATGAATAAATTTTAGACTTCAAACGTTTACAAATAAGTCCATAGCTTATTGATTGTGTAGAGGTGGTATTTACAAGAAAAAAAAAGTAAATTTTAGGGATGACAATTTTTCCTGTTAGGATGAGATCCTACAGGATCCTGTCTCGTTTGGGATGTAATTGAGATATATTTTTATCCCAAAAAAAGAACGGGAATGAGACATTTTTTATCTCACTTGCAGAAACAGGACAAGACTAGGATTAACAAATCTCGTCCCATCTCGTCTCATTGCCAACCTAGTTGTTGGTTTTGTTTATTATTATATTGTTGAATTATTGAATATTTTAACATGGCTGATGTTGGTTACTCTCTAAATTTATAGTTTTTGAAGTGTAAATCTTAATATTATTGTGCAAATAGATGTAAGTCTTAATATTAATATGCAAATAGAAGCAAACAAGCAATTAAAACTTATTAGCATAAAATTGTATTCGAACACAAATTTAGTCAAAATAAAACTATTATTTTATTATTCTATTTTATATTTGTTCAAGACTTTTGCTATATTGAATTATGTTGATCCTTAACAAAAATGTCACGATTTATTTATTTACATTTGGAACTGTTCAGGATAATGGGATGAGACGAGATATTTAATGGGACAAGACTAGGACAAATTTTTGTCCAAGAAAAAATAAAGGGACGGGCTGGGAATGAAACTTTTTTTATTCCACTTGCATATACGTTATAGGACTGGAATTGAAAAATATTATTCCATCCCATCCCATCCCATTGTCAACCCTAGTAAAATTACAAGGAAAGAAAAAAAAAAGACTTTGAATGAAGTAGCTGCGGTAAGTTTATCTAAGGATTTATTAGAAAAAGAGAGAAATAAATAGTAATTAAGCCAAAAATATAGGCGCAATCAACATTTTCCTTGCTCTAATAGAAATATTTAATTATAATGTTTAATTAATATAGTTTATGATTACCCACTCCCTTGCCCTTTGTTGGTAATTTTTTATAAGCAATTACTACCAATGCCAATGTGCATGTATACACAACAAGTAATAAAGTGATGAGTATTCAAGATCGTCTCTACAAGGATTGATGTTACTCAAAATGTTAAAGCAATCACAATAGTACAAATCAACTTAGGACCGAAACAAAGAATTGTCAAGTAATTCCTATCGTAATTAATGATTGTGAGAGATTTAAATAAAACAATACTGTAATGAAATAAACTAGATTAAATATGTCTAAGATTCAATTGAGATTATAGTAGTTGAATGATCAAACTCTCCTTATGGGGTGACTGTTGTTTATCAAGTTAGCACCAATTGTTATAGTCAATGCTACAACACTGGGTAGAATAAATCTGTATCCTCAGCTATCGCATATTGGAAGTCTCGTACCCTTAAATCTATTAACAATGACCAGTTGTTGATATACTTATGGTATGTCATTATAACTTTTAGTCTCTCCACTCTACAAGGTGAACACTTATGTCTAGTGTGTCATAAATCTTACTTCAAGTATTGCCCTTACGGGATTCAAGGTAACCTAATCCGGGAAACTCAACTTAAGATCAAGTAATACTCTAATAATATCGCTAAGACATGCTCTTTTGCTGCTCTATCTTAACTGAAACTATTAAATGGGTGGTCAACCAAAATAACAGTTATATTAATAAAAACTACTAGAGTAAAATGCTACAACAATACCATAACAACATATAAGAACAGTCAAGAACCCATTGGATTATTTGTTACTCAACTACAAGTAAATTTAGTTCATAATCTGAATGAGAAAAATAAACATAAATATATTGATCTCGAAATAGATCAAAACAATTAAAGGAAGAAGATAAATATAAGTTGAGCGTGGTGAAAGACAAATCCAAATAATTCTGCATGATTCTCCAATGTTGCCGAAACAACACTCTTCAATTATGATCTTCTTCTTCTTTCCTTTGTAATTATTCTAATGATAATTTCCTTTGCCGTCTTTCTATGTGGTGCACGCCTCCCTTTTATGTTGCAAATTAGGGTAAACAAAAACCCATGAGCGTGCATGCGTTAAATTAGGAAACATGCACGGACCCGCGCCTAAGTTTTCTCCCGCATTGCTCCGAGATTGCTACAGCACAGGTTGCTCTAACATTCGTAGCAGCACTGCATTATTCCCGATTGTACTTTTCTTCTTTTGCGGCCATCTTCTTTCTTTCTCTTGCTCATCTAATGTCTCAACATCCCCTTATGATTTAAGACTTTCTGAGAATCTACAATTATGCACTTGTTTTTAGCACAAATTACTTTGATTCAAGCAAAACTTATTAAGACTCAACTAAAATAAATGTTTATTCAAAATGTAACCAAAATGTAATAAAAACACCTTATTTGTTCTCTAAGTGATCTTGATTCAAGTCTAGAATTGATGTAATAACTCTAATTTCCTAGAGTTATCACCCTTCCTTAAGAGAAAAAAGTTAATAGAAATATTCAATTACCTAGCTGTGAGGTAATAAGAATAGAGCTAGAATTTTTTTTTTTTGAATGGAAAGGGTTAGATATTTAAAGGCATTTAATTATGAAAAATAGTCAAATAAAACAAATCAAACTTTCTAACAAGAGAAGAAAAACAAATTTGTAAGTTTTAGAATTGAAATTAAGATAAATCGTTTTAGAAGTGAGATGACAAAATTGAAGGAATATATATATTAAGCATTGTTTCAACAAGAGAGAAGAGAAAAAGAGCAATTAAAATCATGAAGAAGTTAACTGTTCTCATTCTTTCCTTCACTCTTTTTCTATGTCTTATGAATCTTTCTCAAGGTAAATATAGTATCCCAAAAATTTATTTTAAAATTGGTTTTAATATGAGAATACTCACATTTTAACGATTTTTATGTTTATTTGCAAGAAAAAGACAACTAAAATTCTCTACCAAATACATGACAATTCCTGGTGTTTGTCCTTAGGATCCTGAGGAAGCAGAATTCGTATGCCTTAAAGCATTCTTCGATAAATATGGAGCAACAAAGAGCCCAGATAATTGTGTATGCAAACCATCAACTAGCAACCAACACATGTGCTAGTGTGACATTACTTATGATCCACCACCATCTAAACAAATTTAATTGTGGTGTCCAATAGTATGAAGCATGAAGATCACTAAATCCACAATATTTGTATATCCCTACTGTTAAATTATAAATAGATAATGATAAGGTGGTTTGTAATAATAAATAATTTAATTTCTATGGTTGAGAAATATTTAGGTAATTAATTACTGAGATTGAGAAATATTTGTATATGAAATAGTGGGTAATTTCATTACTATGTTGTGCAAATTTTATTGAACTCGCAAGTGCACAAATCTATTGTAGAATAGATCAATGGTGACGAGTGTCGATCCCACGAGGAGATTGATTCTAATTGTGTGTAGAATTAATTTTTCTAAATTGGTGGTTGGATTTGTGGTGAAAGTAACTTATATTATCCTAAAATTTGAATTAAAATGACAAGAATAAATTGAAGCGAATTCTATTGAAATGTGGCACTTAGGTATCTGGATTTGTATCAACATGCATCATGTGCTAAATATTCCTTATTAGTGCCAATTAAATCATGAGGGGGGTATCCACACCTCATGAACCACACTCTAATCAATATGGTGCTAAGGGCTTATCGTGCCAAATAATAATAACCTTGTACTAGGGAGTCGGTGAAACCAGGGCGGTATCTAGACAAGATTATTATTATTTGTCGACGAAAAGTCAAAACATCCACAAAAATTAGAGGGGAAAAGAAAATAAATTTACCAAATAAAGCCCATGGCACAAGTTGAGACTTCACCTTCAACCCAAAGCTTAAAAGAAAATTAGCTACTCATAATTAAACTAGGGGCAAAATAGGAATTTATTAAAATACGTAGAAAATACAAGATGGAGAAGGAATTACATAAAATGGAGCCCAAAAATGGATTCAGAGATATCAAATTAGGGGGAGAGGCCCCTTTTTTATAGATACATTGAGTAAATCATTGCCACCGGATTAAAAACAGTTTGGACGCTCAGGATTGTGCCACGTCATCACTCCACAGTGCGTGGTTTGACCACACGGTTTGAACAATGACACGGTTTGACCACGCGGTTTGAACAATCAATCGGCTTAAACAGTGACGCGGTTTGGTTGAAAATAATCTTGTGTATATGCATGTACCGTACGCGTGATTTTTGGTCCACTAACATGCTGCCACGTCACCGATCAACAGTGTATATATATTTTGTCCAATAGAATCGTGACACCTCATTAGTCAATGCTACATCATTGGTCAATGCCACGTTATCGTTCCGTATGTGTGAACAGTGTTGTGAACAGTATCATGAACAATATCGTACATGTGAATAGTGTCGTACATGTGAACAATGATATTTTTCCTTTTATTCTCCTCCTAAGGTTTTCGACTGTCCTGAGTTCAAAAGTGATGTTTGTTTTGCTGTCTGAACTCTCATTCATTGTAAAATGACCATGATGCCCCTAAAATACATAAAATACTTAATTAAAATAAAGCACACATAATTAAATCACAAGAAGCTTAAATACATAAAAGTAAGGGTGTTAGTAAAACTTAAAGTGTAAAATGATGATTTTCTTCTTTATAAATATACATTTTCTAACACTTAATACACCCCCTAACCAACTTATTGCTAGTCCCTAGCAAATAAAGCGAAAACAAAATTCAAATCCAAAATGATTTTTTTAACAATCATGTTTATTCAATCAGACTAATGATAGTAATCAAATAAAAGTATAAACATGATCTCTAGTTTAAAGAAACATCATACCCACATCAACGATCCACATGAATAAGCCCAATAGACTTTGTCACAGCTACTTTCAAGAATGACATGTTAAACCCCAAAATCTCACTGGAAATAGTGACACTCTCACAAAGAAATTAAACCCAATAAAAATAGTCACTCCAATGAATGGTAATTGAGAGAAAATAATAAAGAAGTGATATCACACGCTCTCACCAAGATGAAATAAATATGCCCTCAGCTTAGAAATAATACGATCTCAAGTCAAATAAAAATGTTAGTCAACCCAATTTATTTATTATTATTTTTTTATGCACCACTATATATTTTTAGCCCATATCACTAGATTCTACTTCAGACTATAGTTCCCTAAAATCAAGAAAGACTTTTATTAGGACGTAACGTAGGCTAGGCACATGGCTAACAAAGGAGGGGAAATAAAAAAAATAAAGTGTATGTTTGAGAAAAATGCAGAGAATTTTTTTTTTGAAAGTTGCAAGGTAGATTTCACCTATTATTGTTATTTATTTTTTTAACAACAATTTTTTTTGTTTTTTGTTTTTTTTTGCTTTTGTTTGGCACAACTTCATTGAACAAAATAATTATTTACATGTTTCTCAAACATAAATAGGTGATGGAACTTGTAAGATATCGGGTAATACTCTAAATCGGAGTGGGTCAAGATGATAAGGTTGACAAAGAAAAGGTTTTTTTTTAAGGCTCAAAAGAGTTAACTATGGATATTTCATAAAAGGGATGACTGGAAAGGCTTAAACGGATCAAAGATAGCATTTCCATCGTCTTTTAGAGCTCTAAATAATATTCCATATCTATTAGTTAGATGGGCTTTCAGATGTAGCAACACACATTATTTTCTTCTTTTTTTATTTTTTTAATTTTACAACTTTTTTTAAGGGTTAACTCAAAAGAAATCTAGAGATCGTGTATAAAATAATAAACTGCTAAGTTGTATGAAGAATGGGCAAAAGGGTTACTCTCCAAGAAAAACGATAGGCTCAAAAACTCACTTGGTACTTATTATGACATGTTCATTCCTTCAAGCAACTCATATTTATCTCTGACATCAACATGTAGAGTAGCAAACATGGCGTAACATCACTTAAAACCAAAGATAATACAAATACTAAAATTTGAAATTCATCATGTCATCCAATATTAAAGCAAATCATACAATTTTTTTTTCAACAACATTCTATCCCCTAACCTATTCTAAACATGAAAGGAAAATATGCATGCAGAATTGTGAAAATGATGCAGAAAAACTAATTAGAAAAGTTACACTTAAAATGATAGAAAAAGAAAATGGTTTTTTTTTTTAACTAAGAAGATGCATTTCTAGAGACACTACACTCCATAATCAGCCATCTTCGACTAAAAAATTTAAAAATGTATATTTATAAAGGAGAAATTAAAAAGAAGTAAAAAAATGAATATTAAAGCTTAATAAAGAAAAAGAAAATGTCTGCAATTTGTTTTTAACAAAGAAGATGCGTTTCTAGAGTAACTACACTCCATATTCAGCCATCTTCAACACAAAAAGTTTGCAACAGTTAATTTTTACAACAAAAAATTAGTAAAAACTTAACCAAGATTGAAGCATTCCACAATTTTCAACTATTCCCTCCCCCCAACCAGAACAAAATATTGTCCTCAATGTTTTAAAGGAAAGAAGTAGATTTTAGAAGACATCACTTGGGTGGTGCAACACAGAAGAAAATATTTACAAGTGGAGAGTTAAATCTAATTTGTACTTCTTACTGCGGCTACTGTTACCATTATTATTTGGAGACTCCAACACAAGGGTCCTTGAGCCTGGCTCTAGTTTATAAGTTTGTAACAGATCAAGTAGCTCATTAGCAGTGTGAACACAAATAAAAAGCTTTTTCGTTGTGAAAGCAATGAAATAGTTTTTTATTGCATGGTTAAGAAATGTGATGAAGCCATCATAAAAGTTAATGACATTTAACAAATCGATGGATTTCTGGTGAATGTGCAGATGGGCCCAAGATGTTAGTGTGATAAGTGCCTCTAGTGTTGCAAGATCTCCTAGAAGGAAAATAAAAGCATCAGCATGATTAAGCATTTCAGTTATTCTTTCTTACATACCTCAGACCAATTTTGATAACCCTCGGTTACCTCTTCCATACACCAAGTGTAATTTTCTCTCTGCTATTTTTCGACCAAGATCTATGGCTGCCTTAACGAACTCTTTATTTTTGCCATAGTTAAATCCAGAAAGCACAACTGTTTTTGAATTGTCAATTGGGAGTAGCTGCCATTGAGATACTTCTCAAAAACAATTTGTGAGTGCATGACAAAAAATCATATTTAATAATCTTGGTGACAGTGGGTCACAGCTGTGTATGAGATAGTATGTCAGTGTCAATTAACATGTAGAGCACATGGCTCACGAGTAAAAAAAGAGACAATAAAAGGAAAAAGAAACAATGATAAAATAAAATTATTAAAGACAATAATGCAAAGATAAAAGAACAGTGAAGTAAAAGGATATTTACAGGTAGTTGCGACTGTGGCTCACATCTTCCTCTGGTTTTACGTCCAGAAACGGCTTGAACATCCTCTATAGGTCGAGGATAGGCTTCCCATCCAGTTTTCTTATAAACTGGCAAACATGATCGTTTATAGTCAGATTTCAGAGACTATATCGTGCATGCTCTTTTTGAAATAATGGCCATAACTAGAGAATCGCTCCTTGCACATATCCACTGGGATGCGTTTCAAGAGACAAAAGGATATCATCCAATGACTCCTTATTCAAGCCATCCCTAATGAATTGAATCTTATCTTCCCTGTTATTAGACACCATTCCTAAAGAGCATGGTTTTTTATCGCAACTCCTTGTAGCACACTTATGACAAGCAACAGAAATTCTTCGTGCTCTTCGTTTTCTTGCATAACTTCTTTTACCACAACCAGGCATGTATGCAATAAATTTTGGAGGTAACTCACCTGCCAATCGTACTTTAGCCTTGATTAACCAACGAATGTCAGCAGGTATGTTATTTCTCATGAGCAATTGCATGCGTTCGGACTGAGCTTTATAGATTGTAAGGAGGGCATTATGAGGAAGTGAAGGGAATCGATTGTGAAGCTTCGCTAGAATCTCATTTCTGTCCATACCTTCGCCACAGAATATCAGTTATTATAGGAAACTGAAGTAATTGACTTGATTGTCATGGAGTACCGTTATCTGCCACTTCACTAGGGTAACAAACTAAAGCACACAAACAAAGAAAAACAAACTAAAAAATATAACAAAAATTACAATCGTCCTCTTATTGAATTTACCTCAAGCTCTAACTGGATGTTGTAGACACTTCTCTCAATGTCTTTGAGTTGGCTTTCCAAATCCTCAATATAGGATACTAACTCTAGTGATTGGTACTCTAGATATGGCTTTAATATTTGACCATTAACTTTAAACGTGACACCGTTCTTTGGGTCCTTAATTTCAATTGCCCCGTATGGAAAAACAGTACGAACAATAAAGGGGCCAGACCATGGAGAGCGTAACTTACATGGGAATAGGTGCAAGCGAGAATTAAATAAAAGAACTTTCTGACCTGGAATAAAAGATTTTCTCATAATTTGCTTGTCATGAAAGACTTTCATTTGCTGCTCGTAAATTTTGGCATTTTCATATGCATCATTGCGAATTTCTTTATGTTCTGCCAGTTGTAATCTTCTTTCTGAGCTAGCTTGCTGATGAGCATAATTTATATACGCATTTTACCTTTAATTATATAATTATTAGTTATTTTTAATTAATTGAATTATTTTATTGCACAGGGAATTAATTGGAGATTGGGAAATAAAAAGTGCATAAAGAATAACAAGTTTGGGAAAGCATCAATCAAAGCCGTGACACAATTAAGAGTTTATGGCATATGAAACCAAGAGTAATTTGCACTAAAAAAGAATTTCAATTATTCAAGTGACCTGGACATGCATGGCATTGTAATGCATGGAAAACAACTTAAAGGGGCCCACACTTGGCTTTTACAATTGGAAAAAAGAATCCTAGTGCAAGCTTAATTGGTGATCACGTGTGAGAGCTAAAGCAAATAAAAGGGCAAGCCTTTTGGTTTTAGGATTTAAGAGGCGGGGCCCATTTCAAAGATTATAAAAGTAAGCTTTTGGCTTTTGGAGGAGGGGAGGAGCTGCCAGAGGACAGAAACAAAAGGGCTGGAAGAGAGCAATTGGCAGTAGCAATATTTCGGCTTCCATGGTTGATTTTATTTCTTGTGTTGCTCTCAATTCAAGTATGTCTAGCTAATTTTCTTATACTGAGGTTAAGGATGAAATCCTATTCAATGAAATAATTATCTTTTTATTTATTTAATTCCCTATATAAGTTCTTTAATGATTATGGTTTTTATTTCACATAATTAATTGGATGTTATTAAAATCTTTTCATCAATTCTGTCATGCATTATTAATTGTTATGATTAATATTCGATTAAATCTATGCTTGGATTTATAAAGTTTATACATGATTATCTTTGATTCTATGTCTTTCATTAAATTATTTACATAGAGTGCTTAGAAAAACTTTGACTCTTTGTTATTCAATATGTTTACATGGGATGCTTAGATGTCATATTATTAAGCAGAAAAAAGAACCTACATTAGATTTAATTACTTGGGCTTAATTGTTATATCCATGAGATGACATAGATTGATTTCGAGTTGCCACTCTAAAATTGAGGATTAATTAATAATTAGATAATTACTAGTTAAATAGTGGTAGATTTTGAAATCTTGGTAATTCTTATCTTATTGAATTCTCCTTTATTTTAATTACTTCCTTAGTTTAATTGGTTTAATTTTCTTAGAAACTCAATTTGGTCAACTAGATTAGAATTATATTAATTTTATATTTAAATTAGACTTTTCAATTTATAACAATCCTTGTGGGATCGACCTCGTTACCACTACTCTATTTCTAGATTCGTGCGCTTGCGAGTATATTAAAATTTTCACAACACTTGCTGCATGTCAAAGTTGAATTTCTTGATGGCCCAATATGCACGATGCTCGAGTTCCAATGGTAGGTGCCAAGCTTTTTCATACACTAGTCTGTACGGTGACATCCCAATCGGGGTCTTGAAAGCCGTTCTATATGCCCATAATACATCATCAAGTCCTAATGACCAATCTTTTCTGTCTGGTCTCACCGTCTTTTCTAATATGTGCTTTATTTCTCAATTGGAGATCTCAACTTGGCCATTGGTTTGCGGATGATATGGGATCACCACTTTGTGAGTTATTGAATACTTTGTCAAAAGATCTTTGAATGCTTTATTTCAAAAGTGGGCACCACCATCACTGATTATCACTCGAGGGAATCCAAAGCGTGAAACAATGTTGCTTTTAAAAAATCTTATCACCACCTTGTGATCATTGGTTCTACATGGAATTGCTTCTGCCCATTTCGATACGTAGTCAACAACAACAAATATGTATTGATGGCCAAAAGAAGGGGGAAAGGGTCCCATGAAGTTGATACCCCATAAATAAAAAATCTCAACCACTAAAATTGAATTTAGTGGCATCATATTCCTTCGTGTAATACTCCCCATTCGTTGACATCTATCACATGAAGAACAGAAAGTGTAAGTGTCTCGAAATATAGTTGACCAATAGAAACCACATTGTAAAACTTTAGTAGCTGTTTTCTTAGCACTGAAATGGCCTCCACAAGCTTGTTCATGGCAGAATGAAAGGATATTCTGAATTTCACTTTCTGGGACACATCGTCTAACAATTTAATTTGCACAATACTTAAAAAGATAAGGGTCATCCCAAAAGAAATTCTTTATTTCTGCAAAAAGTTTAGCTTTATCTTGCTTGGTCCAATGTTCTAGAAGTTGACCTGTAACAAGATAATTCACGATGTCAGCATACCATGGTAATACTTCGACACTCATTAATTGTTCATCTCAAAATGTCTCATTCAATGTAAATGGTTTTGTAATTGTGTCAAAATGGAGACGAGAGAGATAGCCAGCCACAACATTTTCTGTGCCTTTCTTATCTTTAAATTCCAAGTTGAATTCTTGCAAAAGTAACACCCAACGAATTAGTCTAGCTTTTGCATCTTTCTTTGTGAGAAGATATTTAAGAGCAGCATGATCTGTGAACGCAATTATTTTACAATCAATGAGATAAGATCGAAATTTTTTAATGCAAACACTACTGCTAGCATTTTTTTTTCAGTAGTTGAATAATTCAACTTTGCATCATTCAATGTCATACTAGCATAGTAAATAACATGAGGAATTCGATCAACTTTTTGTCCTAATAATACTTCTATTGCATAATCAGATGCATCACACATGAGCTCAAATGGTAAGCTCCAGTTTGGGGGCTGAATGATGGGTGATGATGTCAACAATTGCTTTAATTTTTCAAATACCACAAGACATGAATCATCAAAGATAAAAGGTACATCCTTAGCAAGTAGATTACATAAGGGTCTAGAAACTTTGCTAAAATCTTTAATGAAACGTCGATAAAAACCAGCTTGCCCAAGGAAAAATCTTACTTCTCTGACTGTTTTAGGTGGAGGAAGATTGAAAATGAGATCCACATTGACTTTATCAACCTTAATACATTTGCTTCAAATGATGTGACCGAGAACAATACCTTATTTTACCATAAAATGACACTTCTCCCAATTTAAGACTAACTTCTTCTCGATACATCTCTGCAGAACTAGTGTTAGATGTGTTAGCTTTTATAGCTATAGATATTGATTTTGATGATAACAAAACACATGTATTGATTAAACAAAGATTTATAAATTGTGTTTTTATAATAATAAAATGAAGTTATAAAATCAAAGTGTTTTGGACTAAAATGAATGTGTTTTTAAAGCCTTTGATTTTGAATTTCGAATTTGGATTTAAATGACAAGTTTTGAAATCTTTGATTTTAATAAGTATTATTATAAAATTTCGGAACTGGACCTATTTGAAGTTATTTAAATGTTTTGGGTCATACTATAATTTATGAATATTTTGGACTAAAGTGAAAAGTTTTGAGAACTTTGAAAATATGGGTATAATGTTGAAAAGGACCTTTGTGCGAAACAATACATTCGTTGGGGCCATTTCATAATTTCAGAAAGTTTTGAGATTAACAAAGGAATATTTATAAATTCTGAAATTGGACCTATTTGTAAAGTTTCATAACGTTTTGGGCCATAATACAGTTTTATAAAGTTTTGGGGTCAAACTGTAAAATTGAAAACTATTTCACTGTAGCTGGTACTGTAGCAACCGGCTAACCGGTTGTGTAAATCCGGCGAACCGGTTTCGGGCAGAATGTATGCAAACTTCAAGCGGCTAACCGGATGTGGAAATCCGGCAAACCGGTTTTCTGGGTTTTCGAGACAGAATGCAACCAAAACGCAAGCGGCTAACCGGTTTCGACAAACGGTAAACCGGTTGTTCAAGATTTCAAATTTGTGTTTGTAACGGTAACATCAAGCGGCTAACCGGATTCCATATCCGGCGAACCGGTTCCGACCAGAAATGAACATAACGGCTAGTTTTTGAGTTCAAACTATATAAACTCAAAACCAATTCATTTTTGGTAAGAGAAGAAAAACTCAAGCAAGCATAAACAAGAGCACACAACATATATTGAGCTTCATTTTCGTAACTCATCATTTATTAGCTCATCTTTGTTCTTCAATTTGTATATCTACTCTTAAAGAGAGATTCATTATTGTATTTATCATTTCTCATCAAAGTGTGAGTGTACAAGTGTGGGAAACACTTGAGTGAAGAGATTGGGGATATAATCTCTTGTTGTAAAGGTTCATTGACACCTTGAAGTCAATTGTAATCCGTTGAAGCCTTGGAAAGGCTTGGATAGTGAAATCCTCAAGCGGGTGTGCTTGAAGGCGTGGACGTAGGCGGGGATAGCCGAACCACGTAAAAATCCTTGAGTTTGTTTTTCTCTTCCCTTACTCTTTTAATTATTGTGCTTTTATTGAACTTATTGTTTTCGATTTTATTAAGACATTAGATTGCTTGTTGTGTGGATTTGCTAGGATAAGTTTTAAAATTCCAATTCACCCCCCCTCTTGGGTTGCACACTTGTATTTCAATTGGTATCAGAGCGAGGTGCTCTTGTGTAGACTTAACCGTCTAGAGTTAAAGATCAATAGCGACCCAAATTAGTTTAACTTCCATGGAAGGCCAATCCACCACTAGACCTCCATTCTTTGACGGTAATGACTATCCTTATTGGAAAACTAGAATGAGAGTGTTTTTACAAGCCTTAGACTATGAAATATGGGAAGTTGTTTGTGATGATTTAATCATTCCTAGAAAGAATGTTTTAAGTGAGTTGGATAAGAAAAAGATGTCTTTAAATTCCAAGGCTATGAATGCTTTATTTTGTGCCTTAGATAAAAAGGAATTTCATAGAGTTTCAAATTGTTCTAATGCTTATGAAATTTGGAGAAAACTTGAAATTGTGTATGAGGAGACTACAAACGAAGAGGAATTTCATGAAGTTTCGAATTTGGCACTTATGGCAATTGGAGATGAATCGGATGATGATCTCAATGAGGTAAGTGATCCAACCTATGATGAATTGTATGATGCTTTTAAGGAAATGCATGATGAGATGATGAAAATTGGTAAAAAGAATGCATGTCTCAAAAAGAAAATAGTAAAGCTCACAAATGAAAATGAATCTCTAAGTGCAAAGATTACATGTGTAGAATTAGAGAATAAAACATTGCATGATAGAGTTGCATTATCAAATGAGAAACCTAACACTTCACATGAGCATTTAGAATCATATGTAGATGACTTGAAAAATGAAAATGATGCTTTACAAAAATGCAATGACTCATTAAATGAAAAGATTAAAAGACTAGAGTTAGATAATGAAATGTTACATGATAAAATTGCATCATTCACATGTAAACAAAGTACTTCACATGAGCATTTAGAGTCACATGTAGATGATTTGAAAAAGGAAAATGAAATGCTCAAGAAAAAGAATATTGAACTTAGTAGTATTGTTCTAAAGTTCACAAATGGGCAAAAGATGTTGGATAACATGCTTAATTCTCAAAAATGTGTTTTTGATAAAGGAGGACTTGGATATAAGCCTTACTTGAAACAAAAATATTATAAGAGTTATTTTGTTAAGGCTACCTCTACATGTGATCATAAAATTGCTTGTCATTATTGCAATCAAAATGGTCATATGAAGCTTGATTGTCCTATTAAAAGAAAAGTATATTATGGAGTTAAATGTATTTGGGTTCCAAAAGGAACTAAATCTAACACTCAAGGACCCAAGAATATTTGGGTACCAAAGGGCACAACGTGAATGCTTTCTTTATAGGTACCACAATCAAGGAATCGTGGAGAAGTTCCTTGATGAAGCTTGTGAGGATAATCGCTTGATCATGATCGAGGAGAAAAAGATGAGGCGAGATGATTTAATTGTTTTGGTAACAATTCTTGCCATATTAATTTTGTTGAATGGATCATGATAAATGAATAGTAGCTTGAATTTGTGAAAGCATGCTTGTATATTTACATGATTATCATTGTGTATAATATTGAGTGATTATCATGATGCATGGTTATATATATATGATGATAGCTTGTCAACTCATCATGATAGCTTTGTTTGATTTTGATGATCATATAATGCCTAAGCTTGATAAATGAGTGATATGCTTGAATTATTAATCTTTGAATGTTTATATGTTTTATAATTGTGATGAATATGCATGATGAATATGTTATAAATTTGAGTTTTATAATTGGATGTTAATTATATTGATCCATGCATTAAAACGGTTTTAAAATTGTTTGGAAAACAAATGAGTCTTTGAAAATCTTAGTCTGCGCAAGCTATAATGAATTGGTCATAACTCTTTCTAGAGAACTCCAAATTCAGCTCTGTAAAATTTATTGGAAAGCTAACTTAATTATCTTTCCAACGGTATATAGCTTGAATATTACTTCTGTCTCAGTCAATACAGTTTTTCATTTTGAATTCTCTCGAGACAAATTCTGGATAACCGGATTTGCATTCCGGAAAACCGAATTCAAGAGGCAAACTTTCTGCCTCAAACCGGTCTACCGGTTAGCCACATCCGGCAAACCGAATTCAGATGCATGCTTACTGGAACAAAACCGGATTTCCGGTTATACACATCCGGCAAGCCGGATTCGTGAGTTATTAGCTCTGTTCTTCCTATGCTGCGAATTTTCTGCACTTGTTCTTCATCTCTCTCTCAAAACCGTGAGCCACCCTCTTCCATTTCCAATCAATTACTCTTCATTTCTCAACCATTTTTATGCCAAGATCAATCTCTTAAACCATTACCTATGCATTTTTCATCTTCATTAAATTCTTCTCCATCATGATTTCTTCACTTGTTCTATCATCATTTCATTATCATCTTATTCACGCATGAACAGTACCTCTCCATTTCTCTCTTAAAATTCTTCATCTTTCACTCACTTTCTTGTTAAAATCAATCATCTTTAAAATCATTTTAATTGATTCAAACTTACTCTTTTTACTCAACATCTTGAAAATCCGAATTTGTGCATTTTGAGTATTTCAAATTACCACTTCCATAGTATGCTCTCCTTATGGATTTTACCATAGTTTTCTATTATATTATCCACTTACATTTTCATATGCATTGTTGCTTTCATTGTGGATTGATGATGATTATTGTTTAATATTTGGATGTTTTATATTTAGATATTGTGGAACTAATGTACTTATGCTTTACTTAAGTTTTGATAATAAAGAATGTCCATTGATGATTCCATTGTATTTGATGAAGTTTGATCTTATGAGATTTATGATTGGTAAATGAATGCATTTTTTGTACTTTATTGATGTATTGTTAAATATGCATTCCCTTGCTTAATGATTACGGATAATGGTTGATATATGATTATGGAATCCTCGGATTTAATTGTTGCAAGTATTGGGGGAATTCATATTGATTTTGATGATTAATGATTATATGTGTGTTGCTTAATTAAACTTGTGCATTATTAAATATTGAAGTGTTGGTTTACTAATGGTGTTGTTGGGTTGGTGATGGAGTTGTTGTCAAACCTTTTTGGAAGTGTTTTTTCTCTCATGTGTATAAATAGTTTTACTCATTTTTAAGGGGAAACTCTGCCCAAATTTTTGCTCGCCCAAAATTGGTAATTACTTCATCGAATTATTATTATTATTTTTTATCTTGTTTCAATTGATTGCATCTATCTATCTTTTCTTTTTTATGATGAAAGGGGAGACAAATATTATATGCTTTTGGATAAAATCATTTTGGTTAAATTTTTAAATTGGCCATATATTTAGGGGGAGCATATAATATGATTTTGAATAATATGCACTTTGAGTATTCTTTTGATGATTGAAATTTAATTATGATAATGATTTTGATGATTTTGAGATATAATTATGATTTGATCACATAGTTGTTTTATATGATAATTTTATGCTATGAGTTATTGATTTGGTTATTAATGGAATAATGGTTCATGATATTTTTGTGTGATAATTTGTGTATGGAGTTGGCTTGCATCATGATTTATAATAATTTGGGAGTAATATTACTAATCTTGTATTTGAGGTGATACTTGTTGTCAGGGGGAGATTTTGTCGAAATTTCTATTCAGACAACATGGGTAACAAATATGCTATTTTTATTCTTTTCCTTTAAAATTTTCTTTTTTTGATGATAAAGGGGGAGAAGAATACATGCTTTTAAATTTGTAAAAATTTTCTACTCTTTTTCTTTGCCAATTAAGTTTTCTTTTTGATGATGAGGGGGAGAAAAATCCATGTATTTAAATATGTTAATTTAGTTAATTGGCAATTTGTGCAATTTGTGGAATCATTCTTTAAATACATGAAATGTTTGTCATCATCAAAAAGGGGGAGATTGTTAACATATATGTTTCCATAATATTGATTTTGATGATGACAAACAAGATTAAGAATGATTAATCTTTTAAAGCTCAAATTATGTTTTATACATTTTAAATAAATCATTATTTTCACATTATAAATGTTTTATATTTAATGGAAAATGATGTTATAAAATATGCATGTATCCAGGGAGAGTATGCATGTATGCAAGGGGAGTCTGTTTTAAATAAATTTTTTAACCTTGCATTGATTAAGGGGGAACTTTTTAAAAATATATTAAATCTTTGTAATGTATTTTGTCATCATCAAAAAGGGGGAGATTGTTAGCTTTTATAGCTATAGATATTGATTTTGATGATAACAAAACACATGTATTGATTAAACAAAGATTTATAAATTGTGTTTTTATAATAATAAAATGAAGTTATAAAATCAAAGTGTTTTGGACTAAAATGAATGTGTTTTTAAAGCCTTTGATTTTGAATTTCGAATTTGGATTTAAATGATAAGTTTTGAAATCTTTGATTTTAATAAGTATTATTATAAAATTTCGGAACTGGACCTATTTGAAGTTATTTAAATGTTTTGGGTCATACTATAATTTATGAATATTTTGGACTAAAGTGAAAAGTTTTGAGAACTTTGAAAATATGGGTATAATGTTGAAAAGGACCTTTGTGCGAAACAATACATTCGTTGGGGCCATTTCATAATTTCAGAAAGTTTTGAGATTAACAAAGGAATATTTATAAATTCTGAAATTGGACCTATTTGTAAAGTTTCATAACGTTTTGGGCCATAATACAGTTTTATAAAGTTTTGGGGTCAAACTGTAAAATTGAAAACTATTTCACTGTAGCTGGTACTGTAGCAACCGGCTAACCGGTTGTTTAAATCCGGCGAACCGGTTTCGGGCAGAATGTATGCAAACTTCAATCGGCTAACCGGATGTGGAAATCCGGCAAACCGGTTTTCTGGGTTTTCGAGACAGAATGCAACCAAAACGCAAGCGGCTAACCGGTTTCGACAAACGGTAAACCGGTTGTTCAAGATTTCAAATTTGTGTTTGTAACGGTAACATCAAGCGGCTAACCGGATTCCATATCCGGCGAACCGGTTCCGACCAGAAATGAACATAACGGCTAGTTTTTGAGTTCAAACTATATAAACTCAAAACCAATTCATTTTTGGTAAGAGAAGAAAAACTCAAGCAAGCATAAACAAGAGCACACAACATATATTGAGCTTCATTTTCGTAACTCATCATTTATTAGCTCATCTTTGTTCTTCAATTTGTATATCTACTCTTAAAGAGAGATTCATTGTTGTATTTATCATTTCTCATCAAAGTGTGAGTGTACAAGTGTGGGAAACACTTGAGTGAAGAGATTGGGGATATAATCTCTTGTTGTAAAGGTTCATTGACACCTTGAAGTCAATTGTAATCCGTTGAAGCCTTGGAAAGGCTTGGATAGTGAAATCCTCAAGCGGGTGTGCTTGGAGGCGTGGACGTAGGCGGGGATAGCCGAACCACGTAAAAATCCTTGAGTTTGTTTTTCTCTTCCCTTACTCTTTTAATTATTGTGCTTTTATTGAACTTATTGTTTTCGATTTTATTAAGACATTAGATTGCTTGTTGTGTGGATTTGCTAGGATAAGTTTTAAAATTCCAATTCACCCCCCCTCTTGGGTTGCACACTTGTATTTCAAGATGATGTAAATATTGATCAAATGAGTCACTAAAAATAGAAAATTCATCCATAAAGACTTCAAGGAATCGTGCAACCATATCAGAAAAAATGCTTAACATGCATCATTGAAATGTAGCAAGTGCATTACATAATCCAAATGACATCCTCCTATATGCAAAAGTGCCAAAAGAGCAAGTGAAAGTGGTCTTCTTTTGATCTTTTGGTACTATAGAAATCTGATTATATCCTAAGTAGCCATCTAAAAAGCAATAAAATTCATGGCCTGCTAATCTATCAAGCATTTGATCGATAAATGGTAAAGGAAAATGGTCTTTACGTGTGACATAATTCAACTTTCTATAATCAATGCATACACGTCATCCTGTAGTCACTCTAGTTGGTATTAATTCATTATTAGCATTTGTAACTACTGTGACTCCTAACTTTTTGGGGACAACTTGCACATGACTGACCCATGAACTATCCGAAATGAGGTAAATGATACCTGCGTCTAATAACTTAAGGACTTCAGTTCTAATAACTTATTTCATGTTAGGATTTAACCGACATTGCATTTCCCTAGGTTTAACATTTTCATTAAGGTGAATGTAATGCATGCAATCTACTGGGTTTATACTTTTTATGTCTGCTATGGTCCATCATAATGGACCTTTGTGCTCTTTTAGAACATCCAACAACTTACTTTTTTGTTTATCATTTAAGGATGATGAGATGATTACCGGAAGAGTACTTTCTTCTCCAAAAAATGCATATTCCAACTGTTGGGTAATGGTTTGAGCTCGAGTTTCGGCGGTGATTCTGATGATGGGATGAGTTTCTTCTTTGATAGTGCTAGTTGTTCAACTTTTGACTTCTATTTATTAGTGTCCATGGATGATGCTGAGTCAAGTAGGGCGTTGACCTCATCCACTGATCTTTCAATATCAAAATCCAAACCAAAGTGAGTTAAGCATATTTGTAAATGGTCATCACTAAGGTTTGAAAAAAAAGTATTATCAACTAATGCTTCAATTAAATCCATGTCAACAATTTCATCATCTGCATTGTGAGGTTATTTGGCAATGTTAAAGATGTTTAGCTCCATAGTAATGTTGCCCAAGGACAATTGCATATTTCCAATTCTACATTGAATGTGACCATCAACAATTGCCAATAAAGATCGGCCGAGGATAATGAGTATGTGCTTCCTTAAATCTTGGATTGGTTGAGTGTCAATTACAATGAAATCAATGGAAAAATAAAACTTGTCTACCTGGATAAGCATGTCCTCCACAATACCACGATGTATTTTCGTTGACCGATCTGCAAGTTGTAACACTACTGAAGTTGGGTGTAATTCTCCAAGTCCAAGTTTCACAAATACTGAATAAGGCAACAGATTTACACTAGCTCCTAAATCCAACAAAGCATTATCAATTGTGTGGTTTCCTATGCTACATGAGATAGTGGAGGAGCCTAGGTCTTTGCATTTTAGAGGAATTTTGTGTTGGAGTATATAACTCATGTTTTCTGTTAAAAAGACCTTCTTTTGAATGTGAATGTTTCTCTTTTTAGTACAAAGGTCTTTAAGAAACTTGGCATAAGATGGAACTTGTTTTATAGCATCAAGTAAAGGGATGTTAATACTTACATGTTTGAAGATTTTAAGAATCTCACCTGTGGATTTTCCCTTTTTTCTTTTAGCTAGCCTCTGAGGAAATGGAGCTTTGGGAACATATTCTCGTGGGTTAGTTTCTTTTTTCTCCTCCGATGGTGAGTCCTCAACATTCACGGGTACAATTTGATTTTCTTTTGTCACCAGCATCTCCACTTTGTTGTCAACTTCTTTTCCTTTTCACAAGGTCATGACGGCTTTGACCTCTCCGTGCTGTTGTGGTGAACTGGTACTTACTTCATGCACTCCTTTAGGATTAGGCACTAGTTGACTTGGAAACTTGCCTTTCTCAAAAGTCATTGCCAAGGTCTGAACTGAAGAAGCAAGCTGTCCCACCATCTTCTCGAGGCTTGAAACTGATTAGGCTTGTGAGTTGAAGCATACTCTCATCTCATTTTGTATTTCATCAATGGTGCAGTTCTGCTGCTCGATCGTGGAGTGAGTAACATTCCTGAAATTCTGGAATGCATCCTCTCATGGTTTGGGTTGATAGTAATTGGGGTTCTGATTGTATGGTCTAAATGGTGGATCAGAGGCTTGAGGAACTTGGGGAATTGGTTGCATTGGTGGAGCTGGAGTTGTTAGTCCATTCTGTTGGAATCCTTGAGACTACTAAAAATTGGGGTGGTCTCTCCATCTAGGGTTATATGTGTTGGAGTATGGGTTGTAATTTGATGGTTTTCTCATTACACCTATGGCATTGGCTTGATCTGGGTATGAGTCATGGTCATGTGGCTCTGTTGATTTAGCATTCGATAACAATGCTATTTGTCGAGAAAGACCTTCAATTATCGCTTTGACTTCTTTAATTTCTGAACGTGACTCACCAATGTGAACCTCATTTACTCCCTTAATTCTTTTAGTGTTCCTGAGCGATCGACTCCGTTGTTGGGAATTATCTGCTTGTTGCCGGATGAATTCCCAAATTTCTAATGTACTTTTTGACATTAGCTCTCCTCAACTTGTTGCCATTAGCCATTCTTGCACATGTGGCAATAATCCCTCCAAAAAGTATTGGCATTGGTGTCATTTCTCGTACCCATGATGTGGACACTTCAAGAGTAGCCCATTGAATCGCTCCCATGTTTCGAAAAGCTAATCGTCATCTCTCTGGGTAAACTCTGAGATTTCCCTGCGAATAGCATTGGTTTTATGCACTAGGAGATATTTATTCAAAAATTTTGTTACCATTTGTTCCCATGATGTAATGCTATTAGTAGACAATGTATTGAGCCATGAATGAGCTCTATCTTTTAAAGAAAATGGGAATAATCTGAGTTTAACATCATCGTCTGAAAATTTTTCATATTTAAATGTTTGACAAACAACATGACAATCATTCAAATGATTATATGGATCCTCATTTTTTAGGCCATAGAATGTTGGGAGACAATTTAGCACACTAGGTTTTAACTCAAAACTCCTAGCTGCTACATTTGGGTATCTTATGCATGATGCTCAAATTAGCTGAAGGACTGAAGTAGTCCTTAAATGGCATCTCCTGTGGTGGTTGTTGTTGTTGCAAATCCATTTCACTTTTATCTTTAATTACAACGTGTTTGTGTATGCGAAGTATTTTTTCAAGTTCAAGGTCTATAGGTTCAAGATTGAGTAATAATGACCTTCGACCATGCATGCAAAGAATACAAAATAAATGGGAACAAAACAAATAAAAATAAAGAAGAAGGAGAAATTACGGTACTAACCTTATTACACTATTAAAACCTTACTATAAAATCACACTAAAAAAATACATGAAATAAATTTACTAAAAATTAAAATTAATACGATAAACAAAAAAAATTACAAAGAAAAATAACTTGAAAATTAAATTACAAAACTTTAAAGAAGGGAAAAAAATTCTTACCTCAAAATGTAAATTCATTTTTTTAAATTAAAAAAATTACAAGAAAAATAACTAAAAGAATTTTTTTACAAAAATTAATTCTACAAATTCAAATAACTTACATCCCCGGCAATGGCGCCAAAAACTTATTGTGCAAATTTTATTGAACTCGCAAGTGCACGAATCTATTGTAAAATAGATCAATGGTGACGAGTGCCGATCCCACGAGGAGGTTGATTCTAATTGTGTAGAATTAATTTTTCTAAATTGGTGGTTGGATTTGTGGTGAAAGTAACTTAGATTATCCTAAAATTTGAATTAAAATGACGAGAATAAATTGAAGCGAATTCTATTGAAATGCGGCACTTGGATATCTGGATCTGTATCAACATGCACCATGGACTAAATATTTCTTATTAGTGTCAATTAAATCATGAGGGGGGTATCCACACCTCTTGAACCACACTCTAATCAATATGGTGCTAAGGGCTTATCGTGTCAAATAATAATAACTTTGTACTAAGGAGTCGGTCAAACCAGGGAGGTATGTAGACAAGATTATTATTATTTGTCAACGAAAAGTCGAAACATCCACAAAAATTAGAGGGGAAGAGAAAATAAATTTTCCAAATAAAGCCTATGACACATGTTGAGACTTCACCTTCAACCCAAGCTTGAAAGAAAATTAGCTACTCATAATTAAACTAGGGGCAAAATGGGAATTTATTAAAATACGTAGCAAATACAAGATGGAGAAGGAATTACATAAAATGAAGCCCAAAAATGGATTTAGAGATATCAAATTTGGGGGGGGGGGAAGCCCCTTTTTATAGATACATTGAGTAAATCATGGTCATCGGATTAAAAACAGTTTGGACACTCAAGATTGCGCCACGTGATCAGTCAACAGTATGCGGTTTGACCATATAGTTTGAACAGTGACACGGTTTGACCACGCGGTTTGAACTTTGAACAGTCAACCGGCTTGAACAGTGACACGGTTTGGTTGAAAATAATCCTGTGTATATGCATGTACCATACGTGCGATTTTTGGTCCACTAACATGCTGCCACGTCACCGATCAACAGTGTATATAAATTTTGTCCAATAGAATCGTAACACCTCATCAGTCAATGCCATATCATCGTTCCGTATGTGTGAACAGTGTCGTGAATAGTATCATGGACAGTAACATGGACAATATCATACATGTGAATAGTGACGTACATGTGAACAGTGATATTTTTCCTTTTATGCTCGTCCTAAGGTTTTCGACTGTCCTGAGTTCAAAAGTTATGTCCGTTTTGCTGTCTGAACTCTCGTTCATTGTAAAATGACCATGATGCCCCTAAAATACATAAAATACTTAATTAAAATAAAGCACACATAATTAAATCACAAAAGCTTAAATACATAAAAGTAAGGGTGTTAGTAAAACTTAAAGTGTAAAATGATGATTTTCTATTTTATAAATATACATTTTCGACTGTCCTGAGTTCTAAAAAATCATCCTGCCAAACAACAGAATTTAAAAGAGCTAACTTGGCTTGTATATGGCCTAAGCTATCTATAATTACATGAAATATGATGAATTTGAAAAGCATATGTTGTTCCATGAGTTAAAAATATCAGCAATAACTTAGAAAATTTTCGTTCGTGAACTAACTTGACGGTTTATAAGCTGTACAATAGGCAGGCAATCAAATTCAACATCTAATAAGTGATAGCCTAGCATCACGCACAATTAATTTGCAACCCAAACCAACATGCTCCAGCTTTAGAAAAGGCCGCATCACTATAAATTACTGACTGCGAAATAGCAGCAACCTTAACATACCGATGATAATCTAACATCACTGCACCTAAAGCCATGAGATTATGCTCACAATCAACAGTCGTGATGCCAATTCTACAATACAACTTTGATACCCACTCTCAATTTGATGTTTTAATTCCCAAGATAACTTTTTTTATTTAATTTTTAAAGAGAATAATTGGATTTCACCCTATTTCCCTTAATCAAACTTAAAAGCTTGACCCTACGGAGGCAATACTCTTACCACTTGAGTTAAGCCTTCACCTCCACACACAATAGTTCCTGTGAGAGGCATATTGAAGCATTGGAAGAGGAGGAGATTTTCTTCTAGTCACTATTATAGGGACGTTCACCAAAATCTTCAAAGTCTAACACACAGTTTTAAGAGATAGACATGATTCGAGCCAATATTGAGGGGGACCTTGTGGCTACTATGGCAAGAGTTTTACATGATGTTGACTTTCAGCATTATGTTGAGTCGAAAGACATGACTCACATGGTAATGAAAGTAGAGCGGCCAGGGATAGACTAAGGGGTTATTCTATATACATAGTTTCCTTCAAATTCTGTCAAGGAAAGCGTTTCCAACAACCAATTGTAGCATCATCCGTCTTTAACTTACTGTAATTGCAATGACAAAGTAAATTCTCATTTGTTTCCCTACTGAGCTAAATGCTTCATTGGAATCAATGGATCTATTGCAACTAATTGGGATTTAAACCTGTCAATGGATCTATTGTCTATATATTTTATTTTGAACACCCACTTTGAGCCAATTACATCTGTGTTTTTTGATCTTGGAACGAACGACCACATCATGTTTTGATGTTGGGCCCTTACTTCTTCCTATAAGAGAGATTGTAATATTTATTATTTTACATATGGGAGAACATTGATACTGTAGCACCTGCAAAACTATGCTCCAGCAACAAAAAGACAAAGCTCTGGTGTTGTGGCACCAAAAGAACTATGTTGCAGCACTAAATCAATAAAGCCTTGAGATTGAAATATATCTCCTATTGGAGAAAAATCGGTTTTTTAAATTTTTATAAAAACTTTTAGGATCAAATTCATACAATATATAGGAATATGTAATCTAGAAAATCATACATTGACAATTCAAGAAGATGAACAATTGAAATTAATCCAGGCTTCCTAGATCAAGATCTGTCACCAATGATCTTCTAAGTTATGACTCAAGTTTGATCTGCACTTGACGTGTGGGCGACTTTATCACCACTAAAAGCAACTAGCAAGAAATTTTTTTTCTCAAAATCAGAGAGAAATTTTTTTTTCTTTTGATCTATATAATGTGGCTCTCTCTTCTTTTGGGAGAAAATAAGCCATTTTATATCTCTATCTAGTGGAAACCCTAGGCTCTATATTTTCTATTTTTTAATTCTATTAAATCAAATTTGATTTAAATTAAAAAATAAAAAACAAAGGCAACGTTACTTGTGCTTGTGTTATAGGGGCCCACCTTGTAAAATAATACAAGGCCCCTTACACACAGCATATTACATGGAGCCTCGCACTAAATAATATATTCAGGCTTTTAACCCAAATAACTAGTTATTTTACTTATTAATCCAGTAGCGGCGCAATCAATTAAATGAGCTAACCTGAGGATCATATGGGTACATACAAAAGTGGCTACAATAATTAGACATGTAATTAAACTATCCCAATTATTTAATTCCAAATCTACTCCACTAAAAGATTGGAATTAACCTCCATAATTGTATGCTATCCAGGATAGTGTACTCGAATAATAATTCGACCAAATCCATATTGATTTTTTTACTGCACAATCTTTTGTACCACATCGTTAATTAAATCGACATCTCAATTGTCCAATCAATTTAATTACATCTTGTTCCTTGATACTTATTGGTTTTCTCTAATAATCGTTTTCAACATACTAAATATGTTGACATACTCTGGCTAGAGAATTCTATGATCAAGTGCCGAAAACCCATCAACAGATATGTTGCACAAATTCTATATTGTTAATCTATAACTTCAATACTCATAATTGCTCCCACCAAGATACCGGGTAATCTTGACTACAAATGTGTGTCATGCCTATTGGTAACTCAAATGAAATAACAATTACAATCATGAAATCATAACTAACTCAAGATTAAGATCACAGTAAAATCAATGCCTATGAGATTTAATAAGTCTAAAGTTATTATAAAATTAATTAAATCTCATATGTGATCCTGTTCAATATAGTCGTACTACATCAAAAAATTCATACATGATTAAGATAAATCATTCAATGAATTTATTACAGTCTAAACATAAATAGAGCGTCCAACTTTATTTATCAACTGCGAACTTATTTTATTTAATCATAAGATAACTTGTATTTATGTCTTCTGTGAATCCATATGATGATCACATAAATACATATAATATGATTAAACAGACCTTATTCAAAATATTTATGCCATTCAAAATATCTCAAATATTTTATTAATCAAAAAATAAATTAATTAATATGCTTTAAAGAGCATATAATCCCAACATCTCCTTCAACATTAATTAATTATTTTATTTTAAATAAATAAATTAAATTAAATAATAGAAAGGTGCAATGTTTCTCACGAAAGTGTCTATTTGAAAAGGTGTATCTATTCTTAAAAAAGAAAATGCCTTAGTTTGAAGGGTTCTATTGTTTTGTTAATAAACATAATACTTTATGAATAGACATTTAACTTCCTATAAATACTCCATATTATTATAGATTCATTTGTTGTTTTGGAACATAATTTTATTGCTAGAGATTGTGTTCAGGGTTTGTTGTATTTCGGAGGTAATTTGCCATTCAACTTTATAGCAAATTGTTGGGAAAATATGCTCTTTAAAAGGATATGTGTTTATTTAATTGTAATAAATAATTTTTCTGATTAATAAAATAAATAAGGTATTTTATTCAAGTATCTTAATTATATTTACGTGATCACCATGTGGATTCATAGAAAATATAAATACAAGTTATCTTATGATTAAATAAATTAAGTTCGTAGTTGATAAATAAAGTTAGACACTTTATTTAGGTATAGACTCTAATAAATTCATTGAATGATTTGTCTTAATTATGTATGAATTTATTGATGTAGTACGACTACATTGAACAAGATCACATATGAGATTTAATTAACATTGTAATAACTGTCAAACTTATGAAATCTCATAGGCATTGATTTTACTGTAATCTTAATCTTTAGTTAGTTATGATTTCATGATTGTAATTGTTATTCCATTTGAGTTACCAATAGGCATGACACACACTTGTAGTCAAGATTACTCGGTATCTTGGTGGGAGCAATTATGAGTATTAGAGTTATAGATTAACAATATCAAATTTGTACAACACATCTCTTGATGGGTTTTCGGTACTTGATCATAGAATTGTATGGCCAGAGTGTGTCAATATATTTAGTATGTTGAAATTGATCATTAGAGAAAGCCAGTAAGTATCAAAGAACAAGATGTAATAAAATTGATTGGATAGTTGAGATATCGATTTAATTAACGATGTGATATGAATGATTATGCAGTAAAGAAATCAATGTGGCATGGATCGAATTATTATTCAAAAACACTATCCTAGATAGCATACAATTATGGAGGTCAATTCCAATCTTTTAGTGGAGTAGATTTGGAATTAAATAATTGGGCTAGTTTAATTACAGGCTTAATTATTGTAGCCACTCTTGTATGTACCCATATGATCCCTGAGTTAGCTCATTTAATTGATTGTGCCGCTACTGGATTAATAAGTAAGATAACTAGGTATTTAGGTTAAAAACCTAAATATATTATTTAGTGGGAGGGTTCATAAAATATGCTTATGTGTAAGGGGCCTTGTGTTATTTTACAAGGTGTGCCTCTATAACAAGAAGAAGTAACGTTACTTTTGGTTTTATTATTTTTATTTGGGAAATTATCATTCATATATCCTATATTTGCTCTGTTATAAAAAATACTACAACACTTTGAGGGTGTATCAATCATCCACCCTTAGTTAACAAAATGTATCAGCTGACCACCAAACTATTAGTTGCCGTTTGAAAGCTAACGGAATTACAGTGAATTGACGATTTTACCTTTGAAAATTATCACTTGTATACCCTTAAATTATTTTTTTTATCACTTGTATACTTTTAAATTATCACTTGTATCATATGAAAAGACCAAATTACCCTTCTGATGTCATCATACTTAAACGGCAACTAACAGTTTGGTGGTCAGCTGATACATTTTGTCAACTTAGGGTGGATAAATGATACATCCTCAAAGTGTTGTAGTATTTTTGATAATGGAGTCAACTAAGGGTATACAAATGATAATTTCCCTTTTTATTTAAATCAAATGTGATTTAATAGAATTAAAAATTAATAAATATGAAGCTAGGGTTTCCACCAAATCGAAATATAAAAGGGCTTGTTTTCTCTAAAAAGAAGATAAAAGCCACATTATACAGATTAGAGAAAATGATTTTTTTCTCTCTAATGTTGAGAGAAATATTTTCTCGTGCTAGTTTTTTTTAGTGGTGATAAATGCGCTCACACGTCAAGTGCAGATAAAACTTGAGTCATAACCTGGAAGATCATTGGTGATAGATTGTGATCTAACCTGAGTGGTGGTGACGAATCGTGATCTGGGAGCCAAGATTACTTCAGCGAAAAAGCAAAGTCAAATTGTCAAGGTATGATTTTCTAAATTAGGAATTCCTATGTATCAAATGAGATTGGTCCTAAAAGTTTTTATAAAAATTTAAAAAACTGATTTTTCTCTAACACAAATCAAGTGTGGTAAGGGCAAATAAAACTTTAAAGGAAAGCGTTCAAACACGCCTCAAGCCCTTTTAAATTTTTTGTTCTTTTTTGCATCTATATTTTCAAATACACCAACACTTCCACCATTATAGCAACCCATTAGGGATTTTTAAAGGCGTTTTTTAATGTCTTGGGCTTAGATGGAACTGCTTTTATGGCTTGTAGAGCAAGATTTGGATTGAGTTTTAGCTTTTGTCTTGTATGTATATTTGTTCACACTAGTTGTGGTACTTTTGTAGGCTGAATGGGCAACCCAATGGACAAACTTTTTGATATATCTAGAAAGTCTTTATGAGGATGATTTCAATAGGCTCAGGCTGTTGAAAGCTTTTAAAATTTGGGGAGTCATAAAATTGCTACAAACATGATTCTTGTGGTTCCAGCAGTCGCGTAGTGGCTGTATAGTTTTAGCTTTACGAATATGAGGCAACAATATTTGATTAATGTTGTAATTCATCAAAATTGTCAAAGGCATTATTTGTCTTAGGTAGAATGTTTGCATTATGTAGTTGATGAAGTGTATTATCCCAACATGAATTTGTAGCACAAGGAACAACCATGTGTTTTTGTGATTGGACTTAAACTCTTAGTGGTTTTTCCTTTTCTTTTAGTGCAAGCAAGCCTATCATCACTGGAAGGAAAATTACCATTTTTGGAAAATCAAATCTAGAAAAATAATTTTTTTATTTTATAAAATCAACTGAAACCAGGACTTTTTTTTATTATGTATACAAGTATAGGTTAAAGAAATAACTTGATTTCTTATTGAAGATTTGAAGAAGACGATTACAATCTTTCTACCACTATTGTTGAGATATGCAGGAATATGGTTGCAATGTTCTGTACTATCCTCAATTGTCTCCCTCACACGTGTGGGCATGTAAAGAACCATAATTACTGTGTAGAAGATGGAAACCTTATAACTGTATTTTCATTTTTCAAGAATATCTATAAGTATACTTATATCAATATTCTAATTTCCTCTTCTTTATATAGGCACTAATTAGAGGCAGAGTTTGACTGGAAATTAAGTGAGCAAAACAACTGGAGACTCATGGGATTTCTAGCTCTAGGTTAATGGTCAAGACCTAGTCATCTTTTGACACACCAAATCTACTAAGTTAACCCTAGGCTATTTTATTAAAAGCACAAAGTTGCACTCTAGTAACCCATATAATTAAATAAAAGCCTAATTAATTAAAATTTGTTCTAAGTAATTTTAGCTTTGGTCGTAGACTAATAATAACCATTTAATAGAGCCCTTTCTGATGCGCATAATTAAAGCTAAGCCTATGATGAATGACGTGCCTCTACAATTACATATTTACCCATAAGTTACTGTTTGTTTTAATAATCATTTCTAATATTTCTATATTTGTAAATAAATTACAAATAAATATTGTTATTCAATAAACAATATATTGAATAAACTGCGGCCACATATTTAAATATCAAGTACGACAAAACGACTTAGGTATAGATTTCATCTTGTAAGTATATATTCCCAGGATCCTTGAAATGACATCTTTAAGTAACTGAGGTTTTGACTGTTTATATGGATCTTCCTCCATGATAACGCAAAAGATATAATACATGAGTGCAAGTTAATTATCCACTCATGATTAAGGTCGATTAAGTTTATTAAAGCTTATGTGAAATATGATCAATGAAATTTGTTAAACTAGATCATGATTTACTATAGTCTAGTTCAATATGCATATCAAATATACATATTAATTATTCCACTTGAAGTTTCCACTTTAATGATCAAGATAAAATTACTCAATAGATTCTTGAAAGTTACAACCTTAGATAAAATAATGCCTATTTCATTAATAGTTGTAAACAATCTTTTATTTATAAAAAAACATGTTATTTATATCTTCAGGAATTGACATCCACTACTAGAAAAATGGGCTACTATAACAGAGAATATCTGTCATCCGACCCTCTTTATGACATAGTTTCTATCTGTCATTGTAGCCCCTGTCATAAATTCGTGGCAATAATTTATCTATCACAGGAGTATGTGACAACTTATAGCTATCACAAATGTGTTACAACAAAAGCAACATCGTTTAATATTTTAGTGGTAAATTTGTTTTATTGTGAAAATTTTTTGGCGGGTATTATGAATACAATTTTAAATTATGGCGGGTAATTATGTGTCGCAACTTTATGATGCTAATATGGTGTCACGATGAGATTTTTTTAAATAATAATATTATTTACATCATTTTTAATATTTTAAATTAGAAAATAATTTTTAATATTTTAAATAATAATATTATTAAATAATATTTTCAATATTATTATTTTATAATTTTATAAATTCCATTGAAATTTAAAAATCAAAATATGTATAAAATCAATACATCCAAATTATCTCAACAATATCATCAAAACATCACTAAATCATCACTTGAAATAACCATAACATTGTCAAAACATCATCTATTCATTTATCACAAATCTACATCCCAACACTACCATCTGGATAATTACCAGCATACAAAAACATCACAACACTATAAATCATCTAAAATAGACTTTATCAAACAATATCATCATCAACTCCACTGCTCATACTATCAACTCAGACACAAAGGAAGCATACTCGAGATGCACTTCATCAAGCTCACTTTGAGTGTATTCACATTTCCCTTTAAATTGTCAAATGATGATCACATGTCAGACTAAAGTAAACTATATATTGTTAAAAGTATTAAGTGAAGTAATCCAACAATGCATCTGAAAGAATGTGCACTTACATCATGGAGAAGTAAACACAGGTATGCAATTATGTCTTTCATAAACCTCAGCACATAGTATCCACACTCAGTACTCTCCGGTTGATTTAGGGACTATATCATCAACAGAATAATCATTAATACATATGCATATGAATTCTTTCAAGTGATTAAATATTAACAAGTCATGCACTGCCAAAACGAAAAAAAAGAAAAAAGAAAGTCATGATTGCTTACCAAAACTTTTGTGATATGTGGTTTCACCCTTTTTTAACTAGTCATCGCAACATGCATTGATATCCCACTACATTATAATAAATGCAGTTAGTAAATAAACATGATATATACAATTATATTAGAAATACAATATCACCATACTTGGTAACTATGTCCTTCAGGTCACTGTCGTCACCCAAATCGTTGTTCGTAGAATCCAGATAAAATGCTTGCTTTGACGTCATATCAATTACAATCAATACCCAATGGAAACTATTACACAAAGAAATTGAAATTATGAATCAATTTTAGTAATTGATCACCAATATAAAGTAAATAGAACTGCACCAAGGTTTATATGGCATGAAAATCATTTGCCCTTTGTTTGCTTTGTTCAACCGTTCGGTAATAAATTGTGCCCTTTTTACCCTTGTAGCAAAGGCATCCTTATCATGGGCTGATGATACGAGTCCTGTGTGTATAAACCCAAATGGTCTGCCCTCTATATCATTCGCCATGTGTGCATGCGACATCTTGATGCAATTAAGATGATGAAATAATGACAATGTTGCCAATAAAAAATATCACAAAAAAAAAGAAAACAGAAAAAGAAAGCAATAAACTAAAAAATGAAAACAGAAAAGTAATTTTAATTTTGTAGACTTACGCGATATATAGATGCATATGATTTGCTCCTATCTCTTTCATCGAAATCAATGATTGACATTCATCGAGACCAATATGTGATTTAGTTGGATGCTTGTATACCTCTTCATCTAACTGATAAGGTATGTAATAACCCATTTGTGCCAAGTTTTTTTAACAAAGATTTCCAAATATTACAAGCCCAGGCACCCGGTTCATATGAACAGTATGATAATTCCTTGTTCTTCTTCTTGACAGTGGCTTCTCTTGAGGCTTTTTTGGTGATGTCTTCTTCTTTGGACTCCATGGTTTGTCTCTTGGAAAATCAAGAGTCATTCTTGGTTTCTTGTGAGGCTTCATTGGTGATTCCTTCTTCTTTCTTGTTGATTGCCTTTTCTTAAGAGTTTCTAGTTTGTCTCTAGGACAATCAACAATCACTTGCTGCTTTGGTGATTCTTTCTTTTTCCTTGGTGATTGCCTTTTCTTTGGACTTTCTGGTTTGTCTCCAGGACAATCAACAGTCACTTGCTTCTTTGGTGACTCCTTCCTCTTCCTTGGTGATTTCATTTTCTTTGGACTTTCTGGTTTGTCTCCAGGACAATCAGCAGTCACTTGCTTCTTTGGTGACTCCTTCCTCTTCCAAAGTGATTGCCTTTTCTTTGTCAATGTTTCATGCTTCTTTTTTGCAGGCGATCTATTCCTTATCATGCCGATTGACTGACAAGCCTAAAAAACAAACAAAAAATTATTGTTATTACGGTTTTGACTACGGCTAAAATTGTCTAAAATCGAATGTTTAAGTCATTTTTTTAACTTGATTGTGCACAACAATCTGTATCATACATGGTCCTCATCACGAGCAGTCATTTCTTCAGCTACATCTTCAAATGTTTGCTCATCTAATGGAAAGTTTGAGCTTCCAACATCTGAATGTCGAGGTTGCTTTTTAATCTTCTTATTCATATCACTAAACTCTACTTCTTGCTTATCTAACCTCTCTAGTATGTGAAATGCAAGTAATGCAACTCAAGAGGGGGGTGAATTGGGATTTTAAAATTTATGCAATACAATTCGCACAACAATTTAATCTATTACCTTCATCAAATCAAAACAATAAATTCAATCAAGCACAATATTAAAAGAGTAAGGGAAGAGAAAAAAGAACACAAGGATTTTTATGTGGTTCGGCTATTCCTGCCTACGTCCACGCCTCCAAGCTCACCCGGCTTGAAGATTTCACTATCCAAGCCTCCCAAGGCTTCAAATGTTTACAATTGACTTCCAAGGTGTCAATGAACCTTTACAACAAGAGATTATATCCCCAATCTCTTCACCCCAAGTGTTTCCCACACTTATACACTCACAATTTGATGAGAAATGAAATTCACAGCAATAAAACTCTCTTTAAGAGTGAATAACAAATTATAGCTCAATAATGATTCAACAAATGATGATTTAGGAAATGGAAGCTCAATATATGTTATATGATCTTGTTTTTCCTTGTATTGATTATTAGAATGAAGTTTGAGTTGAGTTTTTATAGTGAAAGCCCAAAAACTAGCCGTTATAGGCAAATTCCAGAGCTCAAGCGGTTAGCCGCTTGATTATCCAGCTAGCCGCTCAGAAACAGTGATATTACCGTTATTTTTGAATTTTGCTACAGTAACATTATTCTCTAAAATTACACTTTGGCCCAAAACTTTCTATAATTATACTACAGCCCAAAACGTCAGAAAACTTTTTAAATAGGTCCAATTTTAGAAATATTTATCTTTCCAAAAATTTTTAAAATTATGATATGGCCTCAAAGATATTATTATTTTTTAAAAAGGTCTTTTTTAAATTTAGTATAATACCTATATTTTTCAAAGTTCTCAAAACCTTTCACTTTAGTCCAAAAATTGAAAATGTGAGATTTTCCTCAGGCGGCTAGCCGCTAGCCCTCAGGCGGTTAGCCGCTTCCTCTCTGTCCAACTTTGGATTTTAAGTGTCTAGATTACATTCGGGTCCTCAAACTTTCATAAATTATAGTATGCTCCAAAATGTTTCAAACCTTTGCAAATAAGTCCAAATTTGAATTTCAAAATAATATTTATTAAACTCAAAGATTACAAAACTTTTTCATTTTAATCTAAATTACTTAAATCCAAAAAAACACCTTATGTTATAAATATAAAACCTTTTAGTTTATGAAAAGTATTGAATTAAATTAATCTCTTGAGCTTCTCAAATGCTAAATCATGCATCAATTAAATCACACCGGCTTTACAAAAATCCATCACACTAATTTGTGTTAACATGAATATGTTAATAATATTGATTTTGATGATAAAAAACTTTAAATGATTTTTTGATAAAAATATTGGAGTTATTTCTTAACAAATGAAAGTCATAAAAACTACTCCATTCATACTTATAAAAGATGGATTTTTAATTGGAAAAAGATTCTTTGCAAAAACTGCTTTAAAACGTGTTTCTGGAAATAAACAGTGAACCGGTTATTTATAAACGGTTAATCGATTAAGACCAGAGAGCAAAAGTTTGCCTAAGCTCTAACCGTTAGTGAAAAACAGAAAAATGGAAAGGTTACTGGAAACTAACGGTGAACCGTTTATTACAAACGGTTAACCGATAACATCCAGAGAGTTACTTCACACAAGTCCTTAGCCCTTTATTTGAAACGGATGACCGTTGTTCTTTTTGTAGGTTACTGGAAACTAACGGTGAACCGTTTATTACAAACGGTTAACCAATAACATCCAGAGAGTCACTTCATGTAAAGCCTTAGCCGTTTACTTGAAACGGATAACGGGTATTCATTTTGCAGGTCTCTGGACGTTAACGGCGAAGGGGTAACATAAACGGCAAACCGTTTATTTGAAATCTGGCCCAACGGTAACTTTGACCAGCACAAACGGTTAACCGTTAGCGAATAAACGGTGAACCGTTTTCGGGCCGACAGTGCATAACGGCTAGTTTTTCAGCTCTAATTATAAATAAGCTCATTCAAATCCAAAGAAGACTGATCACAACACAACCATTGAGCTTATACTCGAGTTTGCAATCTTCACAAGAGCTAAGAACATAGTTTCACTATATCTATTCACACTTTGAGCTTTGATTTGTAATCTTAAATATAGTGTGAGAGAAAAATAATTTGTAATCTTTCATTTTGAGGGATTGTAAGTGTTGGGATACACTTGGGTTAAGAGATTGAGGATAATCTCTTGTTATAAAGGTTATTGACACCTTGGAAGTCAAGTGTAAGCAATTGAAGCCTTGGAGGCTTGCTTAGTGAAATCCTCAAGCCCAGAAAAGCTTGGAGGCGTGGACGTAGGCGAGGTTGGCCGAACCACGTAAAAATCTCCGTGTTTGATTCTCTCTTCCCTTATACTTTTAATTTGTGATCGAGTTATTTATTATTGTTTTAATTTTGTTTTTGAATTTGTATGATAATTTGTTTTTAGTCGAATAATTTATAAAATCCCAATTCACCCCCCCTCTTGGGTTGCCTAGTTAGAATTTCATTTGGTATCAGAGCTTGGTGCTCTTGTTTAGACTTAATCGTCTAGAGCTAAAGATCAATGGCAACTCAATATGATTCCACATTTAGGGAAGGACAATCCACCACTAGACCACCTTTCTTTGATTGAAATGATTACCCTTATTGGAAAACTAGGATGAGAATTTACTTGCAAGCCTTAGATTATGAGATTTGGGAAATTGTTAGTGATGGTCCTTTCGTGTCTTTGACTAAAAATGAAGTCGGAGAAGATATTCCAAAACCATCACGGGATTGGAATGAACTCGAAAAGAGAAAAGCCTCTCTAAACTCCAAAGCCATGAATGCTTTGTTTTGTGCACTAGATAAGAAAGAGTTTCATAGAGTGTCTAGTTGTGAAAGTGCTAATGAGATTTGGCACAAACTTGAGGTTGTCTATGAAGGCACAAACCAAGTGAAAGAATCTAAAATAAGTAGGTACACTAGGCAATATGAATTGTTTCAAATGGAACAAAATGAAAATGTGTACTCTATGTATACTAGATTCACGGACATAGTGAACACTCTAGGAGCTCTAGGGAAGACTTTTTCAAATAGCGAAAAAGTCAAGAAAATTATTAGGTCACTACCTAAGGAATGGAGACCAAAAAGGACTGCCATTGAGGAAGCAAAAGATTTAAATACTTTACCTCTTGATGATTTAATTGGTTCTCTTATTTCATATGAGGAAGATTTGGCAGCAGAAAAAAGGCATGAGGAGAAGAAGAAAAACATTGCTCTCAAAGCTTCAAAACATGAGAGTGATGGGGAGAGTGAACCAGATGATGAAGAGCTAGCCATGCTAGCAAGGAGGTTCAGAAAATTCTTCAAGAAAATCGGAGAGCGAAGAAATTTCAAAAACTTCAAGAACTATAGGGAGAAGAAGGAGGCAATCACATGCTATGAATGCAAGAAGCCTGGCCATATTAGATCGGAGTGTCCACTTATCAACAAACACAAGAAGAAGCCATGGTTGCAACTTGGGATGATAGCGAGGAAGATTCAAGTGATGAAGAAGGATCACAAGAAGTCTCAAACCTAGCACTTATGGCAATAGGAGATGATGATTATCTCAATGAGGTAAGTGATCCTACCTATGATGAATTGTATGATGCCTTTAAAGATTTGCATAATGAGTTGATGAAGATTGGTAAAAAGAATGAATGTCTTAAAAAGGAAATGGCAAAGCTTAAGAATGAAAATGAATCTTTAAATGCAAAAATTGTATGCCTAGAAGTAGGAAACAAGACTTTGCATGATAAAATTGCATTATCTAATGAGAAGCCTAGCATTGTACATGAGCACTTAGAATCACACATAGATGAGTTGAAAAATGAAAATGAAATGCTCAAGAAAAAGAGTAATGAGTTAAATGAGATTGTCTTGAAATTTACCAATGGGCAAAAGATGTTGGATAATTTGCTAAACTCACAAAAATGTGTATTTGACAAAAGTGGCATTGGTTATAAACCAAATTTGAAACAAAAATTCTACAAGAGCTATTTTGTGAGGAACACATCTATTAACAATAAAATTGCATGTCATTATTGTAATCAAGATGGTCATATGAAAAATAGATGTGCAGTGAAGAGAAATGCATATTATGGTATGAAATGTGTTTGGGTTCCAAAAGGAACCATTGCTAACTCTCAAGGACCCAAAAATGTTTGGGTACCTAAAACTTGAGATTTTCTCTGCAAGGCTTGATGAAGAAGAAGAATAAGTGGTACTTGGACAGCGGTTGTTCAAGACACATGACAGGGAATTATTCTTGGTTCTCAAGCTTCACCAAAATTGAAAATGGTGGAGACGTATCCTTTGGAGACAACTCAAAAGGAAAAATTCTTGGAATTAGAAATGTTGGTAAAGTATCCTCAACTCTAATTGAGAATGTATGTTTGTTTGAGAACTTAAAACACAACTTAATTAGCATTAGTCAATTATGTGACAAAGGCTATAAAGTCATTTTTGATAAATTTAATTGTATCATTGAAAACTCATGTGATGGCAAAATCTTGTTTGTTGGTAATAGATGTGGTAATGTTTATACCATTGACATAGAATGTGCATCTACTCTTGATAAATGTTTTTCCGCATTACATGATGATAGTTGGCTATGGCATAGAAGATTAGGACATGCAAGCATGGATTTGATATGCTAGTTTAAGTGGCAAATATTATGCATTTGTAATTGTGGATGACTATTCTAGATACACATGGGTATTGTTCTTAGCTAATAAGGATGATGCCATTGATGCATTTAGAATTTTCCATAAAAAGGTTCAAAATGAAAAAGGCTATTCTATTTCTTGTATTAGAAGTGATCATGGTGGAGAATTTGAAAATCATGTATTTGAAACTTTTTGTAATGATTTTGGCATTGAACATCAATTTTCATCACCTAGGACTCCACAACAAAATAGAGTAGTAGAAAGAAAGAATAGGTGTATTCAAGAAATGGCTAATACCATGTTGAATGAAAACTCTTTGCCTAAGTATTTTTGGGCCGAAGCTGTCAACACTGCTTGTTATGTTTTAAATCAGGTGTTGATTAGACCTAATCTTAATAAAACTCCATATGAGCTTTGGAAAAATAGAAAACCCAACATTGGGTATTTTAGAGTTTTTGGATGCAAATGTTTTGTTTTAAACACAAAAGATAATCTTGGTAAATTTGATTCAAAATCTGATGTTGGTATTTTTCCTGGTTATTCAAATTCAAGCAAAGCTTATAGAGTATATAACTAAAGAACTTTAGTTGTGGAGGAATCTATGCATGTCACTTTTGATGAGTCTAACCCCTCCTCTATGGAGAAAGCCATTGTTGATGATAATGCAGAAGAAGAACAACAAGAAGAAGCATCAAATAACAACCAAGAAGACACAACAAATGGAATTCAAGAAGAGCATCATGAAGAACCAAATGTGGAGCAAAATGAAGGTACTTCTCAAACACTCCCCAAGGAGTGGAGGTATGTTTGCTCTCACCCTAAGGATGTAATTTTAGGAGATCCCTCACGAGGGGTTACTACTAGATCATCTCTTAGGAACACATGTGAACATGCTGCATTTATTTCTCAAATTGAACCAAAATCTTTTGCGGATGCTGAAAATGATGAATCTTGGATTATGGCAATGCAAGAGGAGTTGAATCAATTTGAGAGAAATAATGTGTGGGAGTTAGTTCCTTATCCGGAACATCAATCCATTATAGGCACTAAATGGGTATTTAGAAATAAAATGGATGAATCCGGTGTGGTTGTAAGAAATAAAGCTAGACTAGTGGCTCAAGGTTACAACCAAGAAGAAGAAATTGATTTTGATGAAACTTTTGCACCTATAGCAAGGCTAGAATCCATTAGGATGTTGTTAGCATATGCATGTCATAAGGATTTCATTTTATATCAAATGGATGTCAAAAGTGCTTTCTTAAATGGATATATTATGGAGGAAGTTTATGTGAAACAACCTCCTGGTTTTGAAAATGAAAAATTTCCCAATCATGTGTATAAGTTATCCAAGGCTTTATATGGTTTAAAACAAGCTCCTAGAGCTTGGTATGATAGACTTAAAAATTTCTTGTTGGATAACAATTTTTCGATGGGAAAAACGGACACAACTCTTTTTGTTAAGAATAAGAACCAAGACATATTTATTGTTCAAATTTATGTTGATGATATTATTTTTGGTTCTACTAATGAGCTGTTGTGTAAAGAAATTTCATCATGTATGAGTCAAGAGTTTGAGATGAGTATGATGGGAGAGTTGGAGTATTTCCTTGGACTTCAAATCAAACAAAACGAAGAAGGTATTTTCATAAACGAAGCCAAGTACGTGAATGATCTACTCAAAAGGTTTGGCTATGAAAATGGAACGGCAAAAAGCACTCCTGTGAGTACTACCATCAAGCTTGACAAAGATGAAAAGGGTAAAGAAGTGGATATCAAAATGTATCAAGGTATGATCGGATCTTTACTTTATTTGACTGCAAGTAGACCCGATATCATGTTTAGTGTATGTTTGTGTGCAAGATTTCAATAATGTCCCAAGGAATCCCATTTGCTTGCTGTAAAAAGAATTTCCGTTATTTGATTGGAACCATAGATGTTGGCCTTTGGTATCCTAGGGGAACTCATATAGATTTAACGTGTAATTCGGATGCGGACTTTGCCGGTCATAAAGTGGATAGGAAAAGCACTAGTGGAACTTGTTTTGTTCTAGGACAGTCACTTGTTTCATGGTTTAGTAAGAAACAAAATTTTGTTGCTCTTTCAACTACCGAGGCTGAATATATAGCCGCCGGAAGTTGTTGTGCACAAGCACTTTGGATGAAACAAACACTTAGAGATTATGGCATTCATCTTGAACAAATTCCTATTAAGTGTGATAATACTAGTGCTATAAATCTTTCAAAGAATCCCATTCAACACTCTAGAACCAAGCATATAGAAATTAGACATCATTTCTTGAGAGACCATGTTCAAAAGGGAGATATTGCATTAGAGTTTATTTCTACAGAAAAACAACTTGCCGAAATTTTCACTAAACCCCTTTGCGAAGAACAATTTTCAAAAATTCGGCATGAACTTGGGATGATGAAATTTTCGCATTAATGTCTCTATTCATGCTATTGAGTGTGCTGAATTGATTGACTTATAATTGTGATGTAATGGTTATGAAATGCTTGAGGTTAATTGTCAAATGATGAATTTGTCTTGTTATTTCTTGATTGTATGAATAAATTGGTTGAAAACATGTTCATGAATCATGCATTAAAATGGCTCATAATATATTTTTCAGATAAATTAAATGATCTGGGAATTTATTATTTGCTAGCCATATATTAAATCAAATGTGCGAAAATTTAGATAAAATAAACGGATAACCGTTTCTCATAAACGGTGAATCGTTTTTCTCCAGAAACTAGATTTTTGTGTCTGTCCTCTTACCCTTTCACCATTTTCTACAAACGGTGAACCGTTTGTTGGCAGAATGTCATCTTTTTGTTACCCCTTAACCGTTAAGCTCTTAGGCTTTCACCGTTTCCCAGTCTCAAGCCTCTGTTCGTTACCCTGTAACCGTTTATTATAAACGGTTAACCGTTTTCGCGTTTTAAAACTATTCAAAGGCTTTCTCTTCTTCCTCTCCAGCTTACCCTTTCACCGTTATCTTCATTGTTGCGCAGCCAACCGAAGCTCCCCTCTTCCTCAAATATTCATTTTTCTTGCTTCTTGTGCCAAATCCAATCGATTAAATCATTTCCTATCACCTTTAAAACAATTTCACCGATTCAAAACGTCAAATCTAAGCCAAAATCAAAAAATCCCAAAATTGAACCCTAACTGCCACGAGTTGGGTTTCTCCATTTTTGAACCATTTTGTCCCCTTTTTCAACCAAATTGAGCATCACATTCACATTCCTTACTCTTCTCTCATCAAATCATCGATTGTTTTCCCTCTCTCTCGCCTGTGTTCACCCCACCATACTCGTCCATGGCTGAAACCTCTCGGAGAAACGTCCGGCGAAAATCTGCACCTCGAGTGAACCCCATTCGGCCAAGGGAAGTATCTGAATTTGCTAGAATTCACTTCCCCACTCCTCCTTTGGCGAAACGGTTCGAGGACCGCTTCGATGGGCGAAAGGTACTTGACTCCTCTTCTGTTAACCTTAATGATTTCCGGCACTTAGTTGTATATGATAGAAGTGTTCGGGATATGCTTATGCCTTGGGAGTCTGCCATTAACTTTGCTGAGCGAATTTATCCTAACTTGGTGCGAGTATTTTACTCGAACATGGATATTTCCCATAGTCGCGAACATAGGATAGTTACTCAAGTTGGTGGTGTCCAAATTGAATTTGATGATGCGGATCTAGCTGAGTATCTTGATATCCCTTGTGCGGGACATGACATATATACCTCTAGGAAAATCCTTTGCTTTGACTATTTTAGTCATACGGATGCAGTCCGTCATATAAGTCGTCGTAGAGACCTAACTGATGATATTTGCTTGCTTCCGTTTTGGTCTCAACTTTTACCTCTCCAAGTCCGTATTCTTCATTCTATTCTACAGCACATAGTGACTCCTAGGAAGGGTCACACGGATGAGGTCACGAGGTTGGACGTGGGCATACTGGATAGCCTACTCTCAGATCGTCCAATAAACCTCGCGTATATCATTGTGCGACACATGTTGAGTACCCTTGCTGTTAATCACCGCTTGCTTTCGTATGGTAGTATCATTACTAGGATACTACATCACTTTGGTGTGCCTCTCCTAGATATTGGACATATGGAGACTAAACGGATTGGCCCTGAGGCAATGACGAGTATCGGTTTTTCTTGGAGGAATGGGAAGTGGGTTAAAACCAGCAACTCCAAAAACCGGGATACCTTGATAGCTCTGGAGGACGATCGGATGCTTAATGATGTCTATCCTCCTGATAAGCTTCCTGACTTTAGATTAGGAGCTCAGCCACCTCCTCCACGTCGCCGATTTGTTCCTCGGCCTCCAGCTGACTCTGACCATGAGGAGCGTGCCGCAGATGCTGACATTCCGTCCTCCTCCGAGCCACCACCTGTTCCTAAGCCCTCAGCTGTTCCGGAGGCATCAGCTACGCCTGAGCAACCATCTGGTGTGCCTGAGCAGCCAACTGCCTCTATGCCGCCTCCAGCTCCAGCTCAACCACCTGTCTCAGACAGTATGCAGCAGCTGATTCTTGATCGGTTGGACACTCTTTCTCGAGACCACCACCAGCTGCGATCTGATTTTGAGACCTTTCAGTGGCAGAGCATCGATCATCAGCTTGAGATTATCCATGCTCAGCGCATCCTTCTAAGCATCCTTGGCTATGATCCGGGGAGCTCATCTTCTCCTCCACTACCACATTAGTTTCTGAGTTATGTTTTCGCACATACAGTTCATAGTTTGTTTGATTGCATATTGTCATGTATCTCTTTACTGCTACTTCTTTCTGGTATTTATGGATTTTGATGCCATGGTTTTATGCTTATTCTTGATGTTGGATAACTTGATTATGCTTGATATAATTTGTGGATTATTGAATATTGAAGTGTTGCTTTGTTCATGGTGTTGTTGGGTTGGTGATGGAGTTGATTGCTATGACATTTTGGAAGTGTTTTTCTCTCATGTGTATAAATGGTTTTTCTCATTTTTAAGAGGAAACTCTGCCCAAATTTTTGTTCACCACAAATCGGACTTGCATTTCTTTCTTTTCTCTTTCTCTTTTTGATGATGAAGGGGGAGATAATTTGAGAATGGCAATGTTTTATAATTGGGGATATTTGGGGAGATTTAATATGCAAATCTTGTTATTGAACATTTCTTTATTTGGCCATATATTAAGGGGGAGCCAATTATTGAATAGAGTTTGTCATCATAAAAAAGGGGCAGATTGTTAACATGAATATGTTAATAATATTGATTTTTGATGATAACAAACTTTAAATGATTTTTTGATAAAAATATTGGAGTTATTTCTTAACAAATGAAAGTCATAAAAACTACTCCATTCATACTTATAAAAGATGGATTTTTAATTGGAAAAAGATTCTTTGCAAAAACTGCTTTAAAAACGGTGTTTCTGGAAATAAACGGTGAACCGGTTATTTATAAACGGTTAACCGGTTATTTATAAACGGTTAACCGATTAAGACCAGAGAGTAAAAGTTTGCCTAAGCTCTAACCGTTAGTGAAAAACAGAAAAATGGAAAGGTTACTGGAAACTAACGGTGAACCGTTTATTACAAACGGTTAACCGATAACATCCAGAGAGTCACTTCACATAAGTCCTTAGCCCTTTACTTGAAACGGATAACCGTTGTTCTTTTTTCACGTTACTGGAAACTAACGGTGAACCGTTTATTACAAATGGTTAACCGATAACATCCAGAGAGTCACTTCATGTAAAGCCTTAGCCGTTTACTTGAAACGGATAACGGGTATTCATTTTACAGGTCTCTGGACGTTAACGACGAAGGGGTAACATAAACGGCAAACCGTTTATTTGAAATCTGGCCCAACGGTAACTTTGACCAGAATAAACGGTTAACCGTTAACGAATAAACGGTGAACTATTTTCGGGTCGACAGTGCATAACGGCTAGTTTTTCAGTTCTAATTATAAATAAGCTCATTCAAATCCAAAGAAGACTGATCACAACACAACCATTGAGCTTATACTCGAGTTTGCAATCTTCACAAGAGCTAAGAACATAGTTTCACTTCATCTATTCACACTTTGAGCTTTGATTTGTAATCTTAAATATAGTGTGAGAGAAAAACAATTTGTAATCTTTCATTTTGAGGGATTGTAAGTGTTGGGATACACTTGGGTTAAGAGATTGGGGATAATCTCTTGTTATAAAGGTTATTGACACCTTGGAAGTCAAGTGTAAGCAATTGAAGCCTTGGAGGCTTGCTTAGTGAAATCCTCAAGCCCGGAAAAGCTTGGAGGCGTGGACGTAGGCGAGGTTGGCCGAACCACGTAAAAATCTCCGTGTTTGATTCTCTCTTCCCTTATACTTTTAATTTGTGATCGATTTATTTATTATTGTTTTAATTTCGTTTTTGAATTTGCATGATAATTTGTTTTTAGTCGAATAATTTATAAAATCCCAATTCACCCCCCTCTTGGGTTGCCTAGTTAGAATTTCAATTTGTTCGTTGAGCTGTAAACTATATTCTTGATGTCGCCGTTGTCCGTTGAGTGTCTTCAATCTTGATTTCACTTGATTTACTTGCATAAATATTATTCTTCAAAAACTAGTAAAGATGTGAAATATAATATTTATTATTTTTACTAAAGACACATGTTTGTTATCATCAAAATTACATTATGTGTAGCCCTTTAGGCTAACAATCTCCCCCTTTTTGATGATGACAAACATCTTATGTATTTTGACATTAAACTCCCCCTTAATACATGGCATACATGACTTCAACTTATAAATCAAATTTAAGAACAAACTCCCCCTAAATATATGATCTATAACAATTTGTAAGCTCCTCCTTAATATTTGAAAACCATGCATAAATACTTCAAGATCAAAATACACATTATATATCTCCATATTCAAAATACATGATCTCTCCCCCTTCATCATCAAAATTACTATAAATTCATGCTAAGACCGATAATATGTCAATGGTTAATCGAGAAACATATAATAACCAAATATCCAATTAACCATAAAATGATCATGAACCATCAAGCCATCAAAAGAATGCTCAAAATGCATATTATCCAAAATCATATTGTATGCACCCCTAAATATATGGCCAATTAAAAAATTTAACCAAAATGATATTATCAAAAAACATATCATATTTATCTCCCCTTTCAAAAAAATAGAAAAATGCAATCGAAACAAGATCATAAAAAATAATTCGATAAAGATATTACCAAGTTTGTGCGAGGAAAATTTCAGCAGAGTCTCCCCTTAAAAAGCACAAATCCTCAAATACACAACATGGTTAAAAGCACTTCCATATAAGCTTAAACAATTATAACAAACAAATAACTCTATTAATTCATCAAGCAACACACATATAATCATCAATCATGAAAATTACTATAAATCCATGCTTATACCAAAAAGAATATCTCAATGATTAATCAAGAAACATATAAAAATTAAGCGTGCAATTAACTAAAGAGTCATATTTATTCTAAGAATTCAGAAAATATCATCCAAATATAAATTATCTTAATTTTAAACAACCATCATCCGTAATCGACAATTAAAACAATTATGCATATGAAAATATAGGTGCATATACCCAAAATGCACAAATTTGGTTTTGTAAAATAATGAGTGCAATGGATGATTTTAAACAAATTATATTGATCCAAGAGATGATTTAAGATAATGGATGGTGTTGATTGGATCAAAAGTGGACTAAAAAGAGCTTAAATATGCAATTTCGGGTTTACAAAAATTGAGTGAAATGGATTTGTTTGAGCCAAGAAAATTGATCCTAGAGATGAATGAAGCTAATATATGATGTAGATTAGATCAAAAATGGGCTAAAGAAAGCTTGAAAATATAGAGAGAGAAACGGGTAGAGTTAGGTTTTTGATTTTCGGTTTTATGTGGAGAGTTGATGAAATGAAGTTTTGAGAACAAAAATTGAAGGAGTAATGGATGAATAATGATTTGGATGATTGATTTTAACAAGAAAGTGAGTAAAAGATGAAGAATTTTGAGAGAGAAATGGAGAGGTATTGTTCACGCGTGAATGAGATGGTAATGAAATGATGAAGAACAAGTGAAGAAATGATGATAGAGAAGAGTTTAATGAAGATGAAATGCATGGGTAATGGTTTAAGAGATTGATCTTGGCATAAAAATGGTTGAGAAATGAAGAGGTATGCCCAACCCGTGACCAAGCGGCTAGCCGCTTGCTCTCAGGTTTGGGACAGCACCCAAGCAGCTAGCCGCTTGGGGCAGGCGGCTAGCCGCCTCACGGCTGCCCATCTACACCAATTTTTGCTCTCTGGCTATTTTTGATCGATTTTAAGACCATTTCGTGATCCGAACACTTTCAGAAACCATTTTAATACATGGATCAATATAATTAACATCCAATCATAAAACTCAAATTTATAACATATTCATCATGCATATCCATCACAATTATGAGATACAATAATACTTTATAGTTCGAATTATAAACATTTAAGACATGATTAATTCAAAAATACAATTAATTAATTATGCATATATATTTAGCAATAATTAAACATATAAGCATTCGAAAGTTAATAAATCAAGCACACCACTTATCTATCATGCTTAAACACTTCATAAACATTAACATCAAACAAAATCATCATGTATATATTTTACTCAATCATGAAACATATATGCACTCAAAGATTAATAAGCATATCACTCATTCCTCATGCGTAGGCATTACATAATCATTAAAAATTAAACAAATTCATCATGATGAGTTGACATGCTACCATCATATATATTTACCCATGCATCATGATAAAACACTCAATGTTAAATACAATGATAATTCAATCATGTAAACATATAAGCATATTATCACAAATTCAAGCTACTATCAATTTTTCATGATTCACTCAACATGATACCAAATGAATTATTAAATACTTACTAAGTTTAAAAGACCATCACTCATAATCAATAAGGCAATAATTGTTACCAAAATAATTAAATCATATTGTCTCATTATTTTTGCCTAGACCATGATCATCCTCACAAGCTTCATCAAGGAACTCTCTATCCTTCCTTGTTTGTGGTACCTACAAAAAAAATTATTCAAGTTGTATACTTTGGTACCCAAATATTCTTGGGTCCTTGAGTGTTAGCAATGGTTCCTTTTGGAACCCAAATACATTTTGCTCCATAATATGCATTTCTTTTCACTGGACATCTATTCTTCATGTGACCATTTTGATTGCAATAATGACACACAATTTGATCATTAATGGAGGTAGTTTTAACAAAATAACTCTTATAATATTTTTGTTTCAAATTTGGCTTATAACCGATACCTCCTTTATCAAACACACATTTTTGTGAATTAAGCAAGTTATCCAACATCTTTTGCCCATTTGTGAATTTTAACACAATTTGATTTAGCTCATTGCTCTTCTTCTTAAGCACTTCATTTTCTTTCATTAATTCATCAATATGTGATTTCTCATGCTCATATGAAGTACTTTGTTTGCATTTAAATGATGCAATTCTATCATACACCATTTTATTACTAAACTCAAAGATTACAAAACTTTTTCATTTTAAACCAAATTACTCAAATCCAAAAAACCACCTTATGTTATAAATATAAAACCTTTTAGTTTATGAAAAGTATTGAATTAAATTAATCTCTTGAGCTTCTCAAATGCTAAATCATGCATCAATTAAATCATACCGGTTTTACAAAAATTCATCACACTAATTTGTTTGTTGAGCTCTAAACTATATTCTTGATGTCGTCGTTGTCCGTTGAGTGTCTTCAATCTTGATTTCACTTGATTTACTTGCATAAATATTATCCTTCAAAAACTAGTAATGATGTGAAATACAATATTTATTATTTTTACTAAAGACACATGTTTGTTATCATCAAAATTACATTATGTGTAGCCCTTTAGGCTAACAGTATGTTTAGTCGCTCTTGTCGCATCTGAAATGAATTGTTTGGGGTGTCAAAGTACATCTTAGGCGATATAAATTTCCCAACACCCTGCATATGTCCAGAAGTGGTAGGCCTTCCAATTGAACGTGCAAGAATATCATTTCTTGCATCAGCTTTAAATTCTCCTTTTTTAGCTTTCTCTTCCAGTGCATCCTAATTGTATAATAATAATATTGATGAATATCAAATTTTTTACTTAAATGATGCTAATTAAAACAAAAAAACTTACTACTACTTACAATTTTCTTCACAACTGAATCAACATTAGGGTTATATTGACCGTTTTTCATCTTCCTAGCACGCTTCCATGCTACACTCCTGTCAACTTCAATTTCGACATGTCCAGTTTCTGAGCACTATAGTTTTAAAAAAAATAATATCACAGCTAGTATGCATCCTTAACTAACCACGAATTGTAAGTAGTAAATTAAAACAAAAGGTTTACCAATTTATCATCATCAAACCGACCATCTCTATACCAATAGCTATACAAGAATGGTCAAGTTAGTATCATAGTACTTACAATTTCATCAAGCAATCCAGCATATCCTTTTCTACTTAAATGATGGTTCCACTTGTTCTTAGCCCTTTTATTTTGCTGTTGACGCCTAATTATTTGCATAAAACAATCCTTAATTAGATCTAAAGATGGTTTTATGAAATGCCTAAATGTTTAACATTTAAAAGTATTCACCTCAAACTCAGTGGACAATCTAGAATTCACAAATTTATCCCAAACATTTTGAGGAATATGACTGTACTGAAAGGGTGGCCGCTTCAACCTTTTACGATTGTGCTTGTGTGGCAAGATATACTTTCTAGTGAGCAAGTACTTAAAGTTTCTGAATGCACTACCAAGTTCTTGAAAAACTTGCTTCTTACTATTTGGATGAACAATAAAACGTTCCTGAGAAAAACACATAGCATAATGATCAAACAGTTTAACATATACATTATTCAATTCTGAGATATAAATATAAATAATCATTTTATCTTAATAAACTCCCACAAACGGCTCTTTAAATCTGGAGTAACCTTTCTCCATTCTTGGTTAATATCGGGAATAGAAGTACAGCCCAAAAGCCTAATAAAGCGTGCTAATTCAGTAGCTTCAGGGCCAACAGGTACACTGAGCCCATTGTACCTAACTACAAGCTTCCCACCACTCATCCTCATCCTGCCAGTGTTTTTAGTTGGTCCTCTCATAGTGTAACTGCTCTTTAGAACATTATTTTCATCATCTGAATTAGGAAACTTATCAGGAACCTCTTCATCCCTTGAATTATCTTCATCAAGAACCTCTTCATTACCTGAATAATCAATATTTTCCTCGTTAGAGAGTTCATCAGCAAGTCCTTTTCCTTTATCCATAAGGTTGTTTCTGTAATAAATCCAGATTTAGTATTATAACATTATATAACATATAAATAATGTCAAAAAAGGTAATCTAAAGTCAATACAAGGAACATATAATAATAAAAGATAACGCAACACAAAACTATTATAAGACATACAAGTAGTGAATGCCATCAGCTTTTTCAAGCATCAATCCAGATGCCATGCGTGCCATCTTTTGCATATCTGTCCGCATCAGTTAAATTTTTAATATTTGGTAACCCATTGGTTAGAGGGTTGTGTTCCATCATGATATCTATATCCTCAGCACTTGTCTTCTTTGGAACACCTCTACGATGCATATGACTTACAACCGACCATCTTTTATCAAGTTGATAAGTGACATAAAAGATTTGTGTTGCTTGTGAAGCCAATATAAATGGGTCTGATTTATGACCCAAGCAATTTAAGTCCACTAAAGTGAAGTCAAATTCATTGATTTTAATACCCCCATTATTTTGAACCCAATCACACTTGAACAAAGGGATTCTAAACATATGGTAGTCAAGGTCTCATATTTCGTTAATAACTCCATAGTAAGACAAGTCACCAAGAATATGATTTTTGTCCTTGGCACTTGCTACTTGTAAAGTTGCTGCAATAAGACTAACTCCACTATTTTGATGAACTCATTGTTCGTCTCATTCCCGAGTATGGAAACGATATCCATTGATGTCATACCCTGGGTGCTTAAGTACAAAAGGATGGGATCCTTGAGATAACTGCCTCAAGGTGTCCGAGACATGTTCATCATCATCTATCATGTCATATACCTATTTAATAATAATCGTAATAAATGAATAATTGTATAAACATGACAATAGCTTTACAAAAAAGAAAATATAATGGAACATATATTATTAACCTTCTTATTAAGCCAAGTTGAAAAGATGTGGTTGTGCTCATTGCTCAACCATCTATCATTCTTCGCTTTTTGTGAATGATAACCCTTTAGCCAATCAATGTGCTCACTACATATTTGACATTTACATATTAAGCTATTGTTCAAATTCTTTAACAATAATTCAGTAAAGGAACAAATTAAAGGTTAAACATTAACAAACCTAATAAATGGCTGAACTTCTTCTGTGTTTTGCAACACATACAGGTGTGCTTGATGAATTAAGGAATGATCAACTTGCTCAAATTTTCCACCAGGCAAAGGCTTATCAATTGAACATGTTTCAACATGTCCAGAAGGAAGCCCAATTGTACGTATGTTTGAAACATATTTTGTACAAAATTCCAGAGCCTCTTTGGCAATGTAACTCTCAGCTATGCATCTCTCAGGGTTATTACGGTTTCGAACATAAGCCTTTAGGCCTTTCATGTTCCTCTCAAATGGGTACATCCATCTTAAGTATACTGGCCCACATAGTCCAACTTCATTAACTAAATGGATAGTGGAAAGCATTTTTCCAGCAAGCATAAGGTCAACACAATGTCTTCTTCCATTTGGTCAAGTTTGGTAACATCAACAACCGTTGTGCATAAGGAATTAAAGAAGTAGCACAATCTAATAATGGCATATTGAACATGATCTAGTAAGATAGACCTTAAAGCAATAGGTAAAAGTTGTTGCATGAGAACATGACAGTCATAAGACTTTAAACCTTGCAGTTTTAAATCTTTCATTGACACTAGGTTCTTAATGTTTGAAGAATAACCTACAGGAACCTTTATGCTTTTTAATGCTTCACAAAACCTTTTCTTTTCTCTTTGGTCAAGGTGTAACAAGCTGGAGGCAAAAAAGTACAATTGTTTTCATTAACATCAGGTGCCAATTTCTTCCTAATCTTTAAAACTTTTAGATCCCACCTCGACTTAATGCCATTTTTGGTCTTTCCCGGTATATTTAGTAATGTTCTGTAGATGCTTTCACAAACATTTTTTCAATGTGCATAACATCTAACTAGTGACGAATAAATAAGTACTTCCAATACTCTAACTTAAAGAATATTTGAAACGACCCGCCCCGCACCCCCAGGGCGAGTCTATCTAAACTCGTATAATCGAATTCGATAATAAATAATGATATCTAAGAATTCTGTCAGAAATTCGACAAAATCTCCCCTATAAATAAAACATTCTCAAACCTACAATTTACAAAACAATACTTCCAAAAATAACTCAATATCCATCCAACCTTCATAACCAACTTCTCAAGTCATCATATCAAATATCACCCAAATCATTCTAATATTAAAATACAATGGTTATCTTTACTTACAAAATATAACAAATAAATACAATTCACAATATCCCAAATATCAAAATATTAAATCTACGACTCCTAGCACCATCACGTGGCCACAATTTCAAATCTAACTATCGCTACTGGGTCGACTGATGTACCTGCAAATCTCCTGTGGGGGGAAAAATATAAGGAAAACGGGGTGAGTATAAAACTCAGTGAGCTCAGTGAGTGGATAGTAGTTTTTTTAAAAAATAAATTTATTTAAAATGATTTAATCTTTCTCAAATCAATTCCATCAAAATATCATAAGAACTTATATAAACATATTTAATTCAAATCAGTCACTGAAATACTATATTACATAAATCTGCATAAAATCGATGGAATCATAATACTTGTCATATCAAATACTGAATACAAAAAACTATCATCAAACAAGTACCCAGGGAATGATCTCATCATATCCGGACCTCGACGGATGAGCAATCAGGGAGCCATCATGCCCCGGAGCTACAACGGATAGATGGGGAAAATCTCATCTCATATCTCATGTATCTCAACATCTGTGTCTCTATAATCATCATACTGCATGCATAAGCCCCCAAAAGGCAAAAACGCCCAAACACACGGCCCAAAGCCTCTATGTGTGTTCAGACGGGCCCCAAATGTCTCTATCTCATCTCATCTGTATCTCTGTATTCATCTCGTATTATCTGTATTCCTGTATCTGGAGGGAAAGGTATTGTCCAATGATTTTCCAAACAATATTTATACATATTTACATAAACATATAATCACATCTGAAATCTCATTTTTCTTTTTATTCAACATATCTCAAATCCACTCAATTCTAATATCATGCATTTACTAAAAAACGACAGCAAAATCATTAATAAAACTCATTCTTAATAACAACAAATATCAACACATAGATGAAAATCAATTTTCTAGAAATCATTAAATCGAACCATCAAATACTTATTTATCAAAACATACTGCACTGTATCATAAAATCATCATAATCATCATATATTACGGAAATAGGTTTTGTATATTCCACTCACAGTGACGATGTCCAGACTCGGTATCAACAACGTCTGCGGGTTGATTCTCGTTCGCGGATCCTCCTAATCAAGGAAACGACATAATCATTCTCTGTAAACTTGAAATACAACTAATCTTACATAATAACTCTCGAAACGAATATCTATCAACAATAACTATTCCCGCATGTACAAAATTACCAAAATACCCCTACATGCCAAAATTACAAAAATGCCCTCAACATCATTATTTTACCAAAACATCCTCAGAATCTTCAGTTACCAAATTGTTCTCAATTCAGATTCACGGGTCAAAATCAGGTCAACTCTCTTTCTCTCTCTCACGTGTTCCTCTCTCTTTCCTTTTTAAAAACAGTTTCCCCCCTTTCCATATATAGAACCCGACTTTTTTTTTTTTTACATCCACATGTGTTACAATCTTCCCCCCTTATAAAAATTTCGTCCTTAAAATTTACGTATCTGATAAGAAAAAATAGGGATATTGAGCTCGCATCAAGTCCTCACGTTCCCAAGTAGCTTCTTCCTTGTTGTGATTCCTCCATAGCACTTTTACTAATGGAATAATTTTTGAACGCAAAGCTTGATGCCTCTGTTCTAGTATTTCCACGGGCTCTTCTTCATAAGTCAAGTCTTCTTTCAGCTCAATTGGTTGTCTCGATAACACATGACTAGGATCATACACGTACTTCCGGAGCATTGAGACATGAAACACATCGTGGATTCTGGATAACTCAGGTGGTAGAGCTAATCGGTATGCCAACGGACCAATACGCTCCACGATCTCATATGGTCCAATGTAACGTGGACTTAGCTTCCCACGCTTCCTAAATCGAAGTACCCCTTTCCAAGGAGATATCCGTATGAAAACCTTATCACCCATTTCAAATTCAAGTTCCCGCCTACGCTTATCTGCATAGCTCTTTTGTCTGTTTTGGGCTGCCTTTAATCTTTCCCGAATAAGTTGTATCTTCTCATTAGTATTCTGAAAAAATTCGGGACCAAAAAGCTTTCGCTCTCCAACCTCATCCCAACATACGGGAGTTCTACATTTCCTGCCATATAAAGCCTCATAAGGTGCCATCTCGATGCTAGCTTGATAACTGTTATTATAAGCAAACTCCATCAAGGGTAAATAAATGTCTCAATTACCCTTAAACTCCAAAACACAAGCTCGTAACATATCCTCCAGGGTTTGAATAGTACGCTCTGACTGACCATCAGTCTGTGGATGAAAAGCTGTACTAAAATTCAACTTGGTGCCTAAAGCCTTTTGCAAGCTTGTCCAGAACTTAGAAGTAAATCGGGAATCTCTATCTGAAACAATAGACACAAGTGTTCCGTGAAGTCGAACTATCTCGCCCACAAAAATATTTCCTAACTTGTCCATCGAATAGGTGATCTTGAATGGTAAAAAGTGAGCAGATTTTGTAAGTCGATCAACAACTACCCAAACACTATCATGACCACTCTGAGTACGTGAAAGTCCCGCTACAAAATCCATGGTGATGTGCTCCCATTTCCACTCAAGGATAGGAAGCGGCTGAGAAAACCCTGCAGGTCTCTGATGTTCAGCTTTAATCTGCTGACAAAGTAAACACCGAGATACAAATTCTGCTATCTCTCTCTTCATACCTTGCCACCAATAATGATCTCTCAAGGTACGGTACATCTTCGTACTACCAGGATGTATTGCATAAGCTTAACAATGAGCTTCTTCCATGATCTCCTTTTTCAACTCCTTAATGTCGGGTACACAAAGTCGATTACCCATAACTAAAACTCCATCATCTCTCACCGCAAAATCAGCTCGTAAGCCTTTTTGCACATCCTCTTTTAACTTTAGTAACTGCAAATCCTGATCTTGCATCTGATGAACTTTGTCAATCAAAGTCGGCCTAACTCGGAAGTTAGCTATCAAAGCTCCACGATTATCAGTATTCAACTCGAGTCCCAAAGATCTTAACTCGATTAACAAAGGCACATATTTCACTCGCAAGTGAGCGATAGAGCTGGAAGACTTTCTACTTAGTGCATCAGCTAGCACATTTGCTTTGCCCGGATGAAAATCAATTGTGCAATCGTAGTCCTTAATCAGTTCGATCAATCTCCTCTGTCTAAAATTCAACTCCTTCTGAGTAAATAAATACTTCAAGCTCTTAATGTCAGTAAAAATCTGGCATAGTGCTCCGTATAAATAATGCCTCCATATCTTGAGTGCAAATACCACTGCTGCTAACTATAAATCATGAGTCGGGTAGTTTTGTTCATGCTTTTTAAGTTGTTTAGAAGCATAAGCCACTACTTTCCCATGTTGTATTAGCACACAACCCAATCCTTGCCTGGATGCATCACTGTATACTACAAACCCTTCATTACCCGATGGAAGTGTAAGAATTGGTGCTGAAGTAAGTCGTGCCTTGAGTTCTTGAAAGCTCTTTTCACAGTCATCATCCCACTGGAACTTAGCATTCTTTCTGGTTAACCGTGTCAGAGGAGTAGCAATCTTGGAGAATCCCTCCACAAATCTACGATAATAGCCAGCTAATCCAAGGAAACTTCAAACTTCGGTCACATTTGTAGGCCGTTCCCAATTTACAACCACTTCGACCTTTTGAGGATCAACATAAATTCCTTCAACTAATATCACATGGCCTAGAAATGCTACTTTATCCAACCATAACTCACACTTGTTGAACTTGGCGTACAATTGCTTTTGCCTTAAAGTCTGCAAAACAGTCCGCAAGTGCTCCTCATAGTCCTCCTGACTTCGAGAATACACTAAAATATCATCAATAAACACAATCACAAATCGATCCAGATAAGGGCGAAATACCATATTCATAAGATCCATAAAAGCTGATGGAGCATTAGCCAACCCAAATGGCATCACCAAGAACTCATAATGTCCATAACGAGTTCTGAATGTTGTTTTAGGAACATCGACCTCTTTAATTCTAAGCTGATGATATCCCGAGCGTAAATCGATCTTGGAAAACACCTTTGCTCCCTAAAGTTGATCAAACAAGTCATTAATACGCGGAAGTGGATATTTATTACGCACTGTAACTTTATTCAACTGCCTATAGTCCATGCAGAGTAATTTATATGTGAGCCTCTCTTCGCTGGTCTGCTGCTCGAGCCACCCTCTGTCCAACTCTGGCTACGCTTTTGTTTCAGAGCCTGAACTCTACGTCCCTCAGAGATACTGTGCTCTACTCTCTTAGCTGCCTCAACTACCTCAGCAAACTCAGTGTACCGTGATACTATCACAGTTGTACGAATCTCAAATCGGAGACCCTCCTCAAAACGCCTGCATCTATCTCTCTCATCACCAACTGCTAAGTTGCAAATCTAGAAAGATCTAAAAATTTCTTCTCATACTCTTCTACTTTCATAGATCCTTGAACCAGCCGAAGGAATTCACTCCGCTTAATATCCTAATAGACAGCTGGAAAATAATGATCGTAGAATTCCTTACGGAAAATAGCCCATGTAAGCACAGCATGCCCTTGGTATCTACGCTCTACTATTTGCCACCAATGATAAGATCTATCATCGAGTAGAAAAGTGGCAAATGAAAGTCTATCATCCTCTGAGCATCTCATCACATCAAAAATATGTTCTAATTTAATAAGCCACGACTCTGCCTCAGGTGGATCACCAGAACCATTAAAACTCTTTGCCCCTAAACTTCGTACACGCTCTATAATATTTACATGACCGACATGCAGATGAGTCTGATTCTGTACCACTGTAGTCACAATCTGAGCTAATCTATCAATTGACTGCTCAATGTTCGGAGCATTTCCAGGTGCCTATTGCACAACCTCATGCGTTGAAGACTCAATTATTCCCTCGTTTGCGGGATCATTTTCCCCCGCAGGTACATCACCTGGAGTCAACCCAGCTACTAGTCTAGTACGGCCGCGACCACGGGCACGTCCGCGGCTACGTCTACTGCTACGACGAATCATGATGGTGCCTACAAAATATCAATTCCGACTTTAATAACAATAAAAATTATTCTATTTACGACAGTAAAGTCTACAGAATCTATAACCACGCTCTGATACCAACTGAAACGACCCGCCCCGCACCCCCAGGGCGAGTCTATCTAAACTCGTATAATCGAATTCGATAATAAATAATGATATCTAAGAATTCTGTCAGAAATTCGACAGAATCTCCCCTATAAATAAAACATTCTCAAACTTACAATTTACAAAACAATACTTCCAAAAATAACTCAATATCCATCCAACCTTCATAACCAACTTCTCAAGTCATCATATCAAATATCATCCAAATCATTCTAATATTAAAATACAATGGTTATCCTTACTTACAAAATATAACAAATAAATACAATTCACAATATCCCAAATATCAAAATATTAAATCTACGACTCCTAGCACCATCACGTGGCCACAATTTCAAATCTAACTATCGTTACTGGGTCGATTGATGTACCTACAAATCTCCTGTGGGGGGAAAAATATAAGGAAAACGAGGTGAGTATAAAACTCAGTGAGCTCAGTGAGTGGATAGTAGTTTTTTTAAAAAATAAATTTATTTAAAATGATTTAATCTTTCGCAAATCAATTCCATCAAAATATCATAAGAACTTATATAAACATATTTAATTCAAATCAGTCACTGAAATACTATATTACATAAATATGCATAAAATCGATGGAATCATAATACTTGTCATATCAAATACTGAATACCAAAAACTATCATCAAACAAGTACCCAGGGGAATGATCTCATCATATCCGGACCTCGACGGACGAGCAATCAGGGAACCATCATGCCCCGGAGCTACAACGGATAGATGAGGAAAATCTCATCTCATATCTCATGTACCTCAACATCTGTGTCTCTATAATCATCATACTGCATGCATAAGCCCCCAAAAGGCAAAAGCGCCCAAACACACGGCCCAAAGCCTCTATGTGTGTTCAGAAAGGCCCCAAAGGCCTCTATCTCATCTCATATATATCTCTGTATTCATATCGTATTATCTGTATCTCTGTATCTGGAGGGAAGGGTATTGTCCAATGATTTTCCAAACAATATTTATACATATTTACATAAACATATAATCACATCTGAAATCTCATTTTTCTTTTTATTCAACATATCTCAAATCCACTCAATTCTAATATCATGCATTTACTCAAAAACGACAACAAAATCATTAATCAAACTCATTCTTAATAACAACAAATATCAACACATAGATAAACATCAATTTTCTAGAAATCATTAAATCGAAGCATCAAATACTTATTTATCAAAACATACTGCACTGTATCATAAAATCATCATAATCATCATATACTACGGAAATAGGTTTTGTATATTCCACTCACAGTCACGATGTCTAGACTCGGTATCAACAACGTCTGCGGGTTGATTCTCGTTCGCGGATCCTCCTAATCAAGGAAACGACATAATCATTCTCTGTAAACTTGAAATACAACTAATCTTACATAATAACTCTCGAAACGAATATCTATCAACAATAACTATTCCCGCATGTACAAAATTACCAAAATACCCCTACATGCCAAAATTACAAAAATGTCCTCAACATCATTATTTTACCAAAACATCCTCAGAATCTTCAGTTACCAAATTGTTCTCAATTCAGATCACGAGAATAACCACAATGCTAGAAATTACGAAATTACCCTCAGAGTGTAAAATGACCAAAATGTCCTTAACAACTTAAATTACCGAATTACCCTGGAAATCTCAAATTTCCTCACTGTCCTAACCTAAAATTACCAAATTATCCACTGATTCCACAAATTACAAATTCACCCTAAAGTTTTATGAATTTACCGAATTGTCCCTGCCGGTCAACGGTGACCGGACTTCAGTGAACGACGACGGGAAGCTTAGGTCTGATAGTTTAGACCTTGGTGAGTCTGATGGTGGTGGCTGTGAGTTCCCATACGCGGTGACGGCGGCGGATCGAGCTTCCCAAGCCGTGAGCTTTCCAAGTGGTTGATCGGCGGAAATCCGACCGTCTCAGGTGACGAGATTGGTCGGAAAATAATGCTGGTGACGTGAGGTGTAGAACCCAGCTGGACGCGTGCCCAAACTCCGGCGAAATCGACGGCGATAGTGATGGGATTTTGGCCGTGAATTTTCGAGCTTCAAACGGCGGCGTTCCAATCGTTTTCCGGCAACGAGGACAGTTGGGTTATGACGGTCGGCTTCCAAGCTTCAGATCGGTACCAAGCTCGGCCGGTGAGGTGGCTGGAATCGCGAGATCCGTCCGGGTCAAATTCGCGGGTCGGGTCGGATTCACGGGTCAAAATCGGGTCAACTCTCTTTCTCTCTCTCACGTGTTCCTCTCTCTTTCCTTTTTAAAAACAGTTTCCCCCCCTTTCCATATATAGAACCCGACTTCTTTTTTTTTTTAACATCCACATGTGTTACAATATTGATTTTTTCTTCCACCAAACACGATCATCATCATCATCATCCTTTTTCTCGCCTCTTTTTTTGCGTTTTTTATCTTTCACTCTACCCCATTTGTTTTCAATATTCTCCACCTTTCGAAAAATGGCCTCACCATTCAATGGTTTCAGAGGAGGCTCTCTTTCATGTTTATTATGAAAAAGTTGCTTTTGAGTTCGAAAGGGATGATCATGAGGAAGCCAACGGCGATGGCCAATATAAGCATTTTTTTTACTGTGTTTAAGTCTACATTTTGGCATATCTTCATCGCAATAAGGATAAGCATAATAACCCTTGACCGTAAAACCCGCCAAATTCCCATAAACAGGAAAGTCATTTATAGTCCACAATAGTACAACCCGTAAGTTGAAGAACTCTTTTTTTGTGGGCATCATAAGCTTCCACACCAACATCCCATAGAGTTTGCAAGTCCTTTATTAGTGGTACCAAGTACACATCAATATCATTACCGGGTTGTTGTGGACCAGAAATTAATAAGGATAACATCATAAATTTTTGTTTCATACACAACCAGGGTGGAAGATTGTATGTTACAAGAAGAATCGGCCAGCAACTATACGTACTACTAAGAGAGCTATGAGGATTAATGCCATCAGTTGATAGGGCAAGACACATATTTCTAGGCTCTAATGCAAAAGTAGGCCATTTTTCATTAAATAACTTCCATGCCGGTGAGTCACCTGGATGTCGAAGCTTACCATCTATTTCCCTCTCATTTATATGCCAAGCCAAGTCTTTGGCAGTTTGTGAGAACTGAAACAAACACCTAAATCTAGGTATATGAGGGAAATACCTTAATACTTTTGCAGGATCCTCCTTCCTATAAGTAGCAACACTACCATCACTTTTCTCCCACCTAGATACACCGCATGTTCGACAATTAGAAAGGCTTTCATACTCCTTTCTATAGAGTATACAATCATTTGGACAAGCATGAATTTTGATATACTCTAAGCCTAAAGCGCTCATTGTCTTTTTGGCTTCATACATTGATACAGGCAATTCATTTCCTTCCGGTAACATGTCAGAAAGAGCACTCAACAAATCTAAAAAGCTACTATCAAACCACCCATATCTGCCCTTTATATTGTACAATTTAACTAAAGATGGTAACTTGGTAAGTTTGTTTGATCCAGGATACAAAGGCTTCTCAGAATCTTCTAATAGTTTTTTGAATGCTTTATGATCACTATCACAAACCTTAAAAGCATCTTCAACAATTTCAACAATATTACCACCATCATAATCCATATATCCACTGTCATTTTGGCAACCTATATTACTAGGAGATTTGTTGTGGATATCTTCCCCATGCCAAACCCATGTTTTGTATGACCTATCAAAACCCCATATAATTAGATGATCTTTCACTTCTTTAGGCCTATGAAATGCTAAATTCCGACATTTATCACACGGACACCTAACAACACTAATTTCTTGATTACTTTCAATTGCTTTCTTAATAAAATTTTCCACACCAACCTAATACTCATCGGACAATCTATCATATTTAAGCCAAGATTTATCCATTTTTTTGCCTGGTACCTGACATATAAGTGAGATAAATTTCAACATAATGTACTAATGGGCAGCAATGATAAACAATTTCCATTATCAATAAATTAAGCAACAAAACATTATTAATATTCAGTTTATAAATTCAATGAAATAAATAAGTTTAAAACAAAACTTGTCATCATGTGCAACAAATGTAACTTTACCAACATGTTATTATCATTTACCAAAACCACCGATTAACCATACCCAACTAATAATATCCTAAATAACTTGGCCCACATACATTTAACATTTATTTAAAAAAAAATTCTAACAATCTAGCATTTCATGGACCACAAGACTATATATATATAAGCAACTAAACATTACTTGGTCCACATGACCAAACTTGCCCCCACATGATACCATTTCCTTCAAACATAAAAATGACAATTGAAAAGGGGGCCTCACTTTTTAACTCAATAAATTACACAAAATCTAGCTCACAATCATTAAAAAAAATGTCAACACCATTGGACCACAGTTTCATATTCATCCCGAGAAAAGACACTAGTAAATGAAAAGTGCTATATCATCAACCAAAATCACTTCACACACATGCAAGCTTTGACTAAAAAATTATAGAATATAACAATATTCAGACAAACCATTGGTAGCAAACATTTTTTAAACATTGAATGGAAAGGCAAGTAAAAAATTGAACAAACTTGATGTTAGAAATTGAGTTTGAAAGGGAACTGGGTAGTCAAATCCTGCGATTCAGAACAAATTAGTTTTTTTTTTTAAAAAAAGAAGAGGACATGCTAAATTAAATGATTGAACAATTTCTAGATTTAATAAAAGGACAAAGTATAAGCTTCTCGAACTAAAATATATATATATATAACAATAGAAACAAACAAGAATTAAAAAATAATAATAAAGATGAACCTAAGGCATAAATTAATAACAAATAAGGGAGATAACAAAAAAACTAACAATTAATTTTATAATGGCCAATTGATTTATTCATAATAAAAATTAAAAAAGTTAATTGACGACAAACCTAGGGATTCAGCAATTATAGGATGGCTTCTCCAGCACCGATTGAACAATACAAAGAAGTAGTGACACCGACAGCTTCAATAATGGACGAGAACGCGCAACAATGAGCATAATGGGGGTTCGAAATAAAGACGCGAAGGCTTCTTCAATAGCATATACTATGATTTTGGTTTGCATGCAACGAATTTCAAAACCAATTTGCATATTAAAATAGGTTAATAAACGGATTTTGAGGGGTTTCACTACTTCGGTTTCTTAGCCCTTGCTGATGGAGTGATGAGTCAAAGGTGCCAACATTTAGAATTTTTTCTGTGGTTTACTCAATATAGTCAAACAATAGCGTTTAAACATTAAATAAATATTTTTATTTTTAAAATTTTTTAAATCTGTTAAACGATGTTGTTTCATTTCAAAATTTATTCCACCCGAAACTCACAATTTTATTAAATATTAATATGCTATCATGTTTATCTGATATATAAAAAATCTATCACAAATCTGTCATAGATTTATGATGTAAAAAAATTCTATCATGTGTCTATCATATTCTTGTGATAAATGACTAATTTTATGATATTTATCACAAAACTTCTGTCATGGTAGCCCATTTTTCTAGTAGTGATCATATTCCCAATATATAAATCACATACTTTATAAATAAAGGCTAACAATGTATACGCAAATAAATAATGAATATATAAAATTTACGAAATTATGAAATTTTTATTTATCATATCTTTTAGGGCACAAAATAAAAATAAGTCTAACAATAATTTCGCTTGGTTCCTATAATACAATAGAAAGAAAATTCTTGTTTGTGAAAGGAAAAAATAGTTTCATAGAAAAGAATGTTTCTGTAGATATAAACCTTGGTTGTTTGTGAATTCAAAAAATGATATCCCTTCTGTAAGGTACTATGTCCAATAAATACACATGAATAATATTCCTTTTTATAATCGAAATTTGTCTTACTTTCATATTCATCAGCTAGTTGTTCTATTGAAAATATATTCTTTATTACAGAGACAACTAAAATATTTTTTGGCTTTAAAGTTCTTTTAGTTGTGTTTAAGGAGATGTTGCCAATATGAGAAATTTGTAAGCTTTGGTTGTTTCCCACCAAAATTTTGTCATTACATTATAAGTGGAGATTTTATCGAGTTCACCTGGATCATTTGTCACTGGAGAAGTGGCCCCTAAGTTAGCATAAAAACTCTAATCATTTGGATCATTGATGTTGAGAGCAACAAGAGCTTGAGGCACTTCTTTATTATGGGAATAGTATTCATACCTATTATGGGAAATTGCAGTGGAGTGATTTGGGTTACTGCATATTTGGCATACAATTTTCTCATCTTGGTTGTGTTTTTTTTTTTTGGCTTCAATATTATTTGGCCTTTGAAGATAGTTTTAAGGGCAATGATTTTGTGGTTGATTCAACAAATAGTTTGACTTTTGATTGTAGTGCTAATTTTTATTTGTCCTTCCATCAATATTAGAATAACCTCCGTCGTATCCACCCTGCCTCTTGGTTGATCTCGTCCACAACGCGCTCATAAAAAAAGACTTGATTTTGGTTAAGCACCATGCCTTTTCTTAAAGCAATTACTGTTTGCTCGTGATTCTAAAGAGCTAATATAAATTGCTTCCAAGTTGGGTATGGTGGCTCAGTGAGCACAGTGGCTTTGAAGTCAGCATAATTTGGGCCTAGAGCACGAGGGGGTTAAAAGATTTTATCATCCACAATATTGGCTTGCCGATGGCACTGAAATTTTGAAATTTTTAAGGATGTCTCCAAGTTCTAAAAAGCCTTTCTTCAATGAATTTAGGTTGTCTTTCAACATAGACACTTGTTCTTTAGTTATGGACAAAATGCTTTCCTCGATGTTAAGCCAGATCTCGCGAGCAGTTTAAACGCCAATGAGCATGCTTAGCACACATTTAGCCATCATACCTCACAACCAAGTGCAAGTAATCCATCTCTTTTTTTTTTCTAAACGACGAATTTTGGGTTCGTAGCTTCTTTTATAAAAATCTCGGAACCAATATTGTTCATTTAAGGCACTATGAGATAGCTTTGAACTTATCAAGAAACAAATAGTTTTGAAAATGTTTTTGACACTAGATCATCTTAAAAATTTTATGAAAGATGCACACAAATATCCAGGATAGTCTATATATATAATATTATTTACTTCTGATCAGTTGATTAAGAGTAAAAATTCAAAAAATCCTACTTACACAAGTATGAGTTGGAAAATTAGGATGTTAGAATAAGTTGTTAATAATTATATATTGCATTGTTTAAGGTATTTCAGGCCGTTGGAGGCTTAAATATTTTTTTAGATCATTTCTTTTGTCGTGGTAAGCAGCTTCATTTCTAATGTACTCGATATGTATAATTATTTTGAAACTATTTTAAGTACATGTGTTTTGATAGTTCTTTAAAAATTAGTTGATTTTCATAAAAAAAATTAGTTTATGTAAAAATTTTCAAATCTAAAAGTTATGTTACTTTTATGGTTTTAAAAAATATTGTAAATGCCTTCACATATGCATAATTGTTGTTCACTAAATGATTATTTTTATGAAATCGTCAATAAAATATTACAATGGAATTCATGTTGCTAGCCTAATTCATTATTATAATCTTTTACGAATCTAATATGAATGTTTTGTTAACATAAACGATTAAGATTGTTTATGAAAATGTGCGGTGACCACATCTTGAAGCTGTGTGAGGCCACTTCTCGAGGGTTAGAGTGCCATAAAGTACCACTTATTGTGCAAAGCACCAAGTGCGGGTTATTATACATATGAACGATGAATTTAAATGTTTTTGGCTCATCGTTTGTAGTTATTCTAACTTTGATTTTGATCATATTTTACTGCATATACATGTTCTGGACCAATGCTAGGTTTTTGTTTTGATTGTGTACATGTTACTTTGGTTATGATTTTATTTCTAGCTGGGTATAGGTGACACTATATGACATGAGCTAACCGAAGCTTACCATTTGAGCTCATGTGTGATGCATCTGATTATGCAGTAGGAGCAGTATTATGACAAAGAGTTGATCGAATTCCCAATGTTATTTACTATGCTAGTATGACATTGAATGATGCACAATTGAACAATTCAACTACTGAAAAAAAATGCTAGCAGTAGTGTTTGCATTAGAGAAATTTTGATCTTATCTCATTGGTTGTAAAATAATTATATTCACAGATCATGCTGCTCTTAAAAATCTTCTCACAAAGAAAGATGCAAAAACTAGTAATTCGTTGGGTGTTACTTTTGCAGGAATTCGACTTGGAATTTAAAGATACGAAAGGCATAGAAAATGTTGTGGCAGACCATCTCTCTCGTCTCTATTTTGACACAATTATAGAACCATTAACATTGAATGAGTCATTCCCAGATGAACAATTGATGAGTGTGGAAGTATTACCATGGTATGCTGACATCGTGAATTATCTTATTACAGGTCAACTTCCAGAGCATTGGACCAAGCAAGACAAGGCCCATTTTTTGCAGAAATAAAGAATTTCTTTTGGGATGACCAGTATTTGTTCAAGTATTGTGCAGATCAAATTGTTAGACGATGTGTCCCAGAAAGTGAAATTCAGAATATCCTTTCATTCTGCCATGAACAAGCTTGTGGAGGCCATTTCAACGTTAAGAAAACATCGACTAAAGTTTTACAATGTGGTTGCTATTGGCCAACTATACTTCGAGACGCTTACACTTTCTGTTCTTCATTTGATAGGTGTCAACGAATGGGGAGTATTACGCGAAGGAACATGATGCCACTAAATCCAATTTTAGTGGTTGAGATTTTTGATGTATGGGGTATCGACTTCATGGGACCCTTTCCCCATTCTTTTGGCCATTAATACATATTAGTTGCTGTTGACTACGTATCGAAATGGGTAGAAGCAATTCCATGTAGAACCAAAGATCACAAGGTGGTGATAAGATTTTTGAAAAGCAACATTGTTTCACGCTTTGGATTCCCTTGAGCGATAATCAGTGATGGTCGTGCCCACTTTTGTAACAAAGCATTCAAAGCTCTTTTGACAAAGTATTCCATCACTTACAAAGTGGCGACCCCATATCATCCGCAAACCAGTGGCCAAGTTGAGATTTCCAATTGAAAAATAAAGCACATATTAGAAAAAATGGTGAGGCCAGATAGAAAAGATTGGTCATTAAGACTTGATGATGCATTATGGGCATATAGAATGACTTTCAAGACCCTGATTAGGATGTCACCCTACATGCTAGTGTATGGAAAAGCTTGCCACCTACCTGTAGAACTTGAGCATCGTGCATATTAGGCCATCAAGAAATTCAATGCATATTGGGCCATCAAGAAATTCAATTTTGACATGCAACTAGCTAGCTTAGAAATTCGCAATGACGCATACGAAAATGCCAAGATTTACAAGCAGTGAATGAAAGTCTTTCATGACAAGCAAATTATGAGAAAAGCTTTCACTCCAGGTCAGAAAGTGCTTTTATTCAATTCTCGCTTGCACCTATTTCCAGGTAAGTTACGCTCTCAATGTTCTGGCCCCTTTATTGTTCATACTGTTTTTTCACATGGGGCAATTGAAATGAAGGATCCAAAGAATAGTGTCACGTTTAAAGTTAATGGTCAAAGATTAAAGTCATATCTAGAGTACCAACCACATGGAGAGGACACCGAAATAAATTTGATTGACCCAACAGATTTGAATTAAGTTTTTCTTTCTTTTCGGTGATTTTATTTTTTATTTTTCTTTTTATTATTCTTTTGCTAATTGAAATTATTTTTGCATAAGTGTGTTTGTTTAACCATTAAGTTTTCTCTTATCATTGTTAATCGTGAGTGTCATAGCTAAACAGTTCCTCTTGAACATTCTTAAACCACTTCAACGTGTAAAATCTCATCTCAAAAAGCAGATTCGATTTTGTAAGACACTTCGTATTTGGATTCTGCAACCACCAGAGTTAGAGTCCTATGTTGAGGATTTAGAAAGCCAACTCAGAGACATTGAGAGAAGTGTCTACAACATCCAGTTGGAGCTTGAGGTAAATTCAATAAGAGGATGATTTTAATTTTCTTTATGTGTTTTAATTTGTTTTTTTTTTGTGTGCTTTAGTTTGTTACCCTAGTGAAGTGGCGGATAACGGTACTCCGTGACAATCAAGTCGGTTACTTCAGTTTCCCATAATAACTGATATTCTGAGGCGAAGGTATGGACAAAAACGAGATTCTAGCAAAGCTTCACAATCGATTCCCTTCACTTCCTCAGAATGCCCTCCTTACAATCTATAAAGCTCGGTCCGAACGCATGCGATTGCTCATGAGGAATAACATACCTACTGACATCCGTTGGTTAATCGAGGCTAAAGTATGATTGGCAGGTGAGTTACCTCCAAAATTGATTGCATACATGCCTGGTTGTGGTAAAGGAAATTATGCAAGAAAACGAAGAGCTCGAAGAATTTCGGTTGCTTGTCATAAGTATGCCAGAATGCATTGCGATAAAAAAACCATGTTATTTAGGAATGCTGTCTGATAACAGGGAAGATAAGATTCAATTCATTAGGGATGGATTGAATAAGGAGTCATAGGATGATATCCTTTTGTCTCTTGAAACGCATCCCAGTGGATATGTGCAAGGAGCGATTCTCCAGTTATGACCATTATTCCAGAAAGAGCATGCAATATATAGTCTTAGGAATCTGACTATAAACGACCCTGTTTGCCAGTTTATAAGAAAAATGGATGGGAAGCCTATTCTTGACCCATAGAGGGCGTTCAAGCTGTTTCTGGACGTAAAACCAGAGGAAGATGTGAGCCACAGTCACAACTACCTGTAAATATCCTTTTACTTCACTGTTATTTTATCTCACTATTGTTTTATCATTTTCATTATTAACTTTAATAATTTTATTTTATCATTGTTTCTTTTTCTTTTTACTATTTCCTTTTTGACTCGCGAGCCATGTGCTTTATACGTTATTTGACACTGACATGCTACCTCATACACAGCTGTGACCCACTGTCACTAAGATTCTTAAATATGATTTTTTGTCAAGCACTCACAAATTGTTTTTGAGAAGTATCCCAATGGCAGCTACTCCAAATAGACAATTCAAGAACATTTGTGTACTTTCTGGATTGAACTATGGCAAACATAAAGAGTTCGTTGAGGCAACCATAGATCTTGGTCGAAGCATAGTAGAGAGAAAATTACACTTGGTATATGGAGGAGGTAACTGAGGGTTATCAAAATTGGACTCAGAAGCTGCTTTTATCAGAGGAAGCCAAGTGTTAGGCATCATCCCAAGAGCCTTAAAACCTTTGAGCAGTTTGACTGACTCATCGACTGGATAAGAGTTAGTCGTCTCAGGTATGCAAGAAAGAATAACTGAAATGCTTAATCATGCTGATTTTTTTATTTTCCTTCCAGGAGATCTTGTAACACTAGAGACACTTATCACACTAGCATCTTGGACCCATCTGCACATTCACCAAAAACTCATCGGTTTGTTAAATGTCAATAACTTTTATGATGGATTTATCGTATTTCTTAACCATGCAATAAAAAACTATTTCATTCCTTCCAATGCAAAAAAAATTTTATTTGTGCTCACACTGCTAATGAGCTACTTGATTTGTTACAAGCTTATAAACCGGAGCCAGACCCCTGGACCTTTGTGTTGGAGCGTCCAAATAATAATGGTAACAATAGTCGTAGTAAGAAGTACAAATTAGATTTAACTCTCCGCTTGTAAATATTTTCTTCTGTGTTGCACATCCTAGGTGATGTCTTCTAAACTTTACTTTTTTCCTTTAAAACATTGATGACAATGTTTCGTTCTAGTTGGGGGGAGGGAATAGTCGACAATTGTGGAATCTTGGTTAAGTTTTTATTGATTTTTTATTGTAGAAACTAATTGTTGTTAACTTTTCGTGTTGAAGATGGCTGAATATGGAGTGTAGTGACTCTAAAAATGCATCTTCATCGTTTGAAAAAAAAAATCAGACATTTTCTTTTTCTTTATTAAGTTTTGATATTCATTTTTCTTCTTCTTTTTAATTTCTCCTTTATAAATATACATTTTCAAATTTTTGAGTCGAAGATGGCTGAATATGGAGTGTAGTGCCTCTAGAAACGCATCTTCTTAATAAAAAAAAAACAAAAATCGTTTTCTTTTTCTAATATTTTAATTGTAACTTTTCTAATTAGTTTTTCTGCATCATTTTCACATTTCTTCATGCATATTTTCCTTTCATGTTTAGAATAGGTTGGGGGTAGGATGTTGTTTAAAATATATATATATTTTGTGTGATTTGTTTTAACATTGGATGACATGATTAATTTCAAATTTTAGTATTTGTATTATCTTTGGTCTTAAGTGATGTTACACTATGTTTGCTGCTCTACATGTTGATGTCAGAGACAAATATGAGTTGCTTGAAGGAATGAACATGTCATAATAAGTACCAAGTGAGTTTTTGAGCCTATCATTTTTCTTAGAGAGTAACCCTTTTGCCCATTCATTATACAGCTTAGCAGTTTATTATTTTATACACAATCTCTAGATTTCTTTTGAGTTAACCCTTAAAAAAAATTTAAAAAATAAAAAAAAGGAAAAATGTGTATTGCTACATTTGGAGGCTCATCTAACTAGTAGATATGGAAGATTATTTAGAGTCCTAAAAGACGATGGAAATGTCATCTTTGAACCGTTGGAGCCTTTCTAGCCATCCCTTTTGTGAAATATCCATAGTTAACCATTTTGAGCCTTTAAAAAAAAAGAAAAAAAAAGTCTTTTCTTTGTCAAACTTATCATCTTGACCCACTCCGATTTGGAGTATTACCTGATATCTTACAAGTTCCATCACCTATTTATGTTTGAGAAAAATGTAAATAATTATTTTTTTCAGTGAAGTTGTGCCAAACAAAAGAAAAAAAATAAAACAAAAACATTGTTGTTAAAAAAAATAATAATAGGTGAAATCCACCTTGCAACTTTAAAAAAAAAATCTCTCTACATTTTTCTCAAACATACACTTTGTTTTCCTTATTTCCCCTCCTTTGTTAGCCATGTCCCTAGCCTACGTTACATTCTAATAAAAGTCCTCCTTGATTTGAGGGAACTATAATCTGAAGTATAAGTTAGTTATATGGGCTAAAAAGATGTAGTGGTGTATGAAAAAAAATAAATAAATAAATTGGGTTGACTAGCATCTTTATTTGACTTGAGATCGTATTATTTCTAAGCTAATGGCAGATTTCTTTCATCTTGGTGAAAGTATGTAATGTCACTTCTTTATTATTTTCTCTCAATTACCATTCATTGGAGTAGCTATTTTTATTGGGTTTAATTTCTTTGTGAGAGTGTCACTACTTCCAGTGAGATTTTGGGATTTGACATGTCATTCTTGAAGGTAGCTATGGCAAAGTCTACTGGACTGATTCATGTGGATGGTTAATGTGGGTGTGATGTTTCTTTAGACTGGAGATAATACTTTTACTTTTATTTGATTGCTATCATTAGTCTGATTGAATAAACAAGATTGTTTAAAAAATATATACATGTATATATTTTGTGTTTGAATTTTGTTTTCGCTTTATTTGCTATGGACTAGCAATAAGTTGGTTGGGGGGTGTGTTGAATGTTAGAAAATGCATATTTATAAAGGAGAAATCGTCATTTTACATTTCAAGTCTTACTAACAACCCTTACTTTTATGTATTTAAACTTCTTGTAACTTAATTATGTGTGTTGTTTTATAATTAAGTATTTTATGTATTTTAGGGGCATCGTAGTCATTTCACAATGAATGAGAGATCAATGGCAAAACGGACATCACTTTTGAACTCAGAACGGTCGAAAACCTTATGAGGAGCATAAAAGAAAAAATGGCACTGTTCACATGTACGGTACTGTCTACGTTACTGTTCACATAGACGGATCGATGACGTGACATTTACCAATGATGTGGCATTGACTGATGAGGTGTCACGATCCTGTTGGACTAAAATTCTTATGCACTGTTGATCGATGATGTGGCAGCATATTAGTGGACCAAAAATCTCGCATACGGTACATGCATTACACAGGATTATTTTCAACCAAATCGCGTCACTGTTCAAGCCGGGTCAAACCGTGTTACTGTTCACCAGTGTGGTCAAACTGCGTACTGTTGACTGATGACGTGGCGTAATCCTGAGCATTCGAAATGTTTTCGATCCGATAGCCATGATTTACTCAATGTATCTATAAAAAAGGAGGCTTTCCCCCCCTAATTTGATATCTTTGAATCCACTTTTGGGATCCATTTTCTGTAATTCCTTCTCCATCTTGTATTTTCTATGTATTTTAATAAATCTCCATTTTGCCTCTAGTTCAATTATGAGTAGCTAATTTTCTTTTAAGCTTGGGTTGAAGGTGAAGTCTCAACATGTGTCATGGGCTTTATTGGGTAAATTTACTTTTTCTTCCCCTTTAATTTTTGTGGATGTTTTGACTTCTTGTCGACAAATAATAATAATCTTGTCTAGATACCGCCTTGGTTTCACCGGTTCCCTAGTACAAGATTATTATTATTTGGCACGATAAGCCCGTAGCACCATATTGATTAGAGTGTGGTTCATGAGGTGTGGATTCCCCCCTCATGATTTAATTGGCATTAATAAGGAATATTTAGCCATGGTGCATGTTAATACGGATCCAGATACCCAACGTCATTTCAATAGATTTCTATTCAATTTATTCTCGCCATTTCAATTCCAATTTTAGGATAATCTAAGTCACTTTCACCGTAAATCCAACCATCTTCATACAAAATTAATTCTACATATAATTAAAATCCACCTCCTTGTGGGATCAACACTCGTCACTATTAATCTATTCTACAATAGATTCATGCACTTACGAGTTCAATAAAATTTGCACAGCAATTGGAAGCTTGAATTTCAAGGAAATGATGTTGTTGCAATGAACTTGCAAAAAGAATAAAAGAACATGGATGCAGAAGAATTGAAGCAAGTATGGAACAATGCAGATACTGTAGCAATCGTTGCTGTAGCAAACCTAGAGTATTGATAGAAAATATTTCGCGCGAGACACTTAACAGGTTGCGATATGGAGTTTTCTAATCTAGAAGATACGAGCCCTAGAATTCCGATTATTCTAATTTTCAATTATAAAAGAAGCACACAAAAAAAAAGGGATCGTCAACCAAGAACAAAAACGAAAAGTAAACAAGGGCAAAACATAATTAAAGAGCAAGAATTAAGGTTGCATCAAAGGAGAATTTGCAGAAGTCAATCAGAATTCAGTCCATCTTATTCTTCTCTTGTTGTCTTGTTTATTCTTTAATCATGGGGATGTATTTGATGGCTAAAAATCTTATGTTTATTTTACTTTCGCAAACCATGAACTAATTTAATTGTGGTTGAGTGATAAACAATCTTAATGGTTCTTTGACTGAATTTATATGTGTTGCTGCATGTTTGTTGTAGCATTTTATTTTGGTAATATTTATTTATATTCATTTTTTCGGCTGACCACTCATTTAATGATATAAGCTAAAAAAAAACCACAAAAGGGTCTATTTTAGTGGAACATATCAGAGCAATACTTGGTTTTAAATTGGGTTTCCTAACTTGAGATTAACTTGATTCCAAAAGGGCCATGCCTAATCTAGAATTAGTGATGAACTAGACATACGGATTCACCTTGTACGGTAATTAGAACCTAAGTGTGTAATGCTATATCTCATGTTGGCATAATAATTGGTCACTCTTAGGTTGCATATAGATATAAGACATCCAACATGCGACAACTGAGGATACATAAGGATTCTGCCCAGTACTGTAGCAGATGTTGTAGTAACCGAGCATAAGATTTGAAGAAATAGTCAAAACTATTAAGAGAGTTTAATCACTCAACTACTTCATTTCCATTGGTTTTACTCTAGTGTTTGCCGTGAGAATTTTATTTATTGCATTTTATATTTTAGTTAGTTATTTAGTTTCATCAATTTTCTTGTTTTAATTTAGAATAACTACTGCATTATTATAGATTGCTGTGGCAAATCTAATAACATCAATCCTTGTGGAGATGATCTTGAATATTCATCATTATATTACTTGTTGTGTACACTTGCACGTTGACACCAATAATATTTGAATTTATTGCAACAATAACCATCATGAAAGACATGCCTATAAAACTGCCATGGTTGCCCTAAAAGACTATGCCCTGCATGCATGGGCACCACGACACACATAACTTCATCTTTATACTTTCCAATTGAGAATGAAACAACCACTTGTTTGTTCACTTTAACTTCTCCACAATCATTCAACCAATGTAGCTTACATGGCCTATGATGTTTGAAAGTTATCAAATTTAATTTTTCAACTAAACTAGTGCTAGTCACATTAGTATAACTCCCTCTATCTATAATCATGCTACATACCTTATTATTGAGGCATCTAGCACGAAATATGTTTTGATGTTTTACTTTCTCATTTTCTTTGATTTGTACCTTGAGAACTCTTATTGCAACCAAAAACTCTCTATCAAATGGATATTCAACATCACTTGCATCTTTCAAAGGTGGTATGGACTCATTGTTAGATTCACCTTCATTCTCAATTTCCCCATCATCTTTAAAAAAATCATCACTCTTTTGTTTGGGCGTTGAGATGCAATGTGGCCTATTCCCAAACACTTAAAACATTTGATATCTCTATTTTAGAAGGTTGGGAATTAGACTTACTTTAGTTTGTTGCACCACCAATCTTGTTGTCTTTGGAGGTTTTGACTTGAAGCTTGAATTAGGCTTTTTATCTTTTTTGCTCTGATTCATTTCTAAGAGTTGAAGGAGACCTCAAATTTTGCCCAATTTGTGTGGAATCGTTGCGTAATTTTTATGGCCATATGCACCATGTCATCCAATAATGAGTCCATGGTTTTATAATTCCACCAAGTTTGTAATATCATGGTTCAAGCCACATATAGACCTAGCAATAGCAGCTTCTTGATCCTCTTTCATATCGGCTCAAATCATGGCTATTTCTATCTTTTTGTGGTAGTCTTTAATGGTTTTAGACCTTTGGAAAAGGCTTTTCAACTTCTGAAATAAGTCCCTATAGTAGTGACTTGTAATAAATCTCTTCCTCATAATAGTCTTCACCTCTTCAAATGTCTCAATGGACCTTTTAGAATTTCGTCTCCTATTCAAAAGAAATTGATCTCACTAAAGAATAGTATAGTAAGTGAATTTAAAGCGGCCAACTTTACCTTTTTCAATTTAGAATAGTTGTGACAATCAAATATCAATTCCACATTTTTTCCCACTCTAAATAAACTTCGGGATTGTTTTTGCCTTGGAAAGATGAAATGTTTGACTCAATATTTCCTAAATTATTATCAACTCTATCTATAGATCTAAAATCTCTATTTCTATTCCCTCGCCCAAATTTGCTTAGATTAATAAAGAGCACGATCATTTTCATCTAGGTCTACCCCATAGTGATTTGTCAGCATACCAATATGGATTCCTTTTTATTTATTGTATATTCGGAGCCTTAGGTGGCTACCCCTTTTGTAAAGTAGATTTAACTTTATCTATTCTCTCATTCACCTCATTAAACCTTAATTCCAAGTGCTCAATTTTTTGTTCTAAAGACTTAAAGAAGAATCTAAAGTTTATATTTTCCTGACCATCATTTGAAGTAGGCTAATTTTGATATTGAGACATATTTAATAGCCTACAAAACAAAGTTAGAAAACCTCAGGAACACTCCCTCACATGTTACCACTTAAGATTGATTGCACTCATGCTCTTATTTACTCAAATATGGCTTTTACCCTCTTATAAGCTCACACTCTCTTGCCTTTTCCAACTCTTTACTTTTATCTTTTAGTTCTTTATTGAACTTAAATTAACTTAATCAAACTTCGCTTGCAACAATCCAAACTCAACAAATTGGAATTTGAACAAAGAATAACAAAGAAAAGTACAAATGATGATATAATTGGTACTGCCCTTTTTTTTAGTTGAATTACAGAAAATGAAAATAAACAAGACTTGAATAGATAAGCTACTCTTTAAGTATAATTGACTTTTGATTTTTTGATTTTTGATTTTTTCATAGTTTTGAATGAGAAATAATAGAACTTGAAGGATTACGACAAAGTTGGGGAAAAGAAGAATTAAAGAAGATAGGTTTATGATTTCCAACAAAAATTAAGAAACAAGATTATACAAAATTAGAGAAACTAAATAAATTAAGAATATATCAAGCCAAATTTAGAACCTAAGCTCTGATACCAATTGATGTGAAGCTCGTGAATATGAGTGAGACTGTGCACTCAATGAGGTTCTTTTACCAAGGATCATTCTAACTCATATTCAAATTGAAATACTAACTAGGCAACCCAAGAGGGGGGTGAATTGGATTTTTAAAAATTATTCAACTAGAAACAGAATATCATGCAAACAAAAAAACGAAATTAAAACAATAATAACTAAATCGATCACAATATAAAAAGATAAGGGAAGAGAGATTCAAACACAAAGATTTTTACGTGGTTCGGCCAACCTCGCCTACGTCCACGCCTCCAAGCTTTCCGTGCTTGAGGTTTTCACTAAGCAAGCCTCCAAGGCTTCAAATGCTTACACTTGACTTTCAAGGTGTCAATGAACCTTTACAACAAGATATTATCCCCAATCTCTTAACCCAAGTGTATCCCAACACTTTCAATCACTCAAAATAAAAGATTACAAATTGTTTTTCTCTCACACAATATTTAAGATTACAAATCCATGCCCAAAGTGTGAAAATCAAGTAAGAATATGCTTAAAGCTCTTATGAAGATTGTAAACTCGAGTATAAGCTCAATGGTTGTATTGTGATCAGTCTTCTTTGAATTTGAATGAGCTTATTTATATTTGGAGCTGAAAAACTAGTTGTTACTGACTGTCGGGCAGAAAATGGTTCACCGTTAGCCGTTAACGGTTAACTGTTTGCGCTGGTCAAAGTTACCGTTGGAGCCAAAATTCAAATAAACAGTTTACCGTTTATGGTTACCTTTTCACCGTTAACTTCCAGAAACCTGCAAGAAGAACACCAGTTATCCGTTTGTAGTAAACGATTAAGGCTTTGCATGAAGTGACTCTCTGGATGTTATCGGTTAACCGTTTGTAATAAACGGTTCGCCGTTAGTTTCCAGTAACCTGCAAAATGAACATCAGTTACCCGTTTTAAATAAACGGTTAAGGCTTTACATGAAGTGACTCTCTGGATGTTATCAGTTAACCGTTTGTAATAAACGGTTCGCCGTTAGTTTCCAGTAACCTGCAAAAATGAACATCAGTTACCCGTTTTAAGTAAACAATTAAGGACTTGTATGAAGTCACTTCTCTAGACATTATCGGTTAGTCGTTTATAATAAACGGTTCACCATTAGTTTCCTGTAGCCTTTCCATTTTTTCGTTTTTCACTAACGGTTAGAGCTTAAGCAATTTGTTGCTCTCTGGTCATAATCGGTTAACCGTTTAAAAGATACCGGTTCACCGTTTATTTCTAGAAACTCATTTTGAACCAGATTTTGTAAAGAATCTTTTCCAATTTGAAAGACCATCTTTTATAAGAATAAATGGGATTTTTTTTAAGACTTTCGTTTATTAAGAAACAACTCTAATATTTTTATCAAAAATCATTTAAAGTCTGTTATCATCAAAATCAATATTATTAACATATTCATGTTAACAATCTCCCCTTTTTTGATGATGACAAACTCTATTCAATATTTAGCTCCCCCTTAATATATACTCCCCCTCAATGTATGGTCAAATTAAGAAATGTTCAATAAAAGGATTTTTGCTCAAGAAAGCATTTTTAAATGCATTTTAAAAATCATTCTAAAACTCTATCTCCCCCTTCATCATCAAAAAGAAAAAGAGAAAAGAAAGAAACGCAAATTCGGTTTTTGGCAAGCGAAAATTTGGGCAGAGTTTCCCCTTAAAAATGACCAAAACCATTAATACAGAAGAGAGAAAAACACTTCCAAAATGTCTTAACAACAACTCTATCATCAACCCCACAACACCATGAGCAAACCAACACTTCAATATTCAATAAACTACAAGTTTTATCAAGCAATATCAATTTATCCAACATCAAGAACACCATAAAAACATGTCATCAAAATCCATAAATAGCATATAGAAGTAGCAGAAAAGATATACATGACAACATGCACACAATCAAAATATGAACTGTATGTCTGAAAACAAAACTCAGAAACTACTGAGGTCGTGAAGGAGGAGTGGGTAAGTGAATTCTGATGATCAATGCTGAGGTTTAAGGTTTAGGAGCTGCCCGGATCATAGCCAAAAAAGCTGAGAATAATGCGTTGTGCATGGATAATCTCAAGCTGATGATCAATGCTCTGCCGCTGGAAGGTCTGAAAATTGGAACGGAGTTGCTGTTGGTCACGAGAAAGAGTGTCCAACCGATCAAGAATCAACTGCTGCATACCATCTGAAACAGGTGTCTGAACTGGAGCTGGAGGCGGCATAGAAGCAGCGGGTTGCTCGGAACAACAGATGGCTGCTCAGGCACAGCTGATGGCTCAGGAGCAGGAGGCGGCTCAGAAGAGGAGGGAAAATCACCATCCATCGCACGCTCCTCAAAGTCAGAGTCAGTTGGAGGCCGAGGGACAAATCGGCGACGTGGAGGAGGAGGATGAGCTCCTAATCTAAATTCAGGAAGCTGATCGGGAGGATAGACATCATTAAGCATCCGATCGTCCTCTAGAGCTATCAAGGTATCCCGGTTTTTGGAGTTACTGGTTTTTATCCACTTTCCATTCCTTCAAGAAAAACCGATACTAGTCATCGCCTCGGGACCAATCCGTTTAGTCTCCATATGTCTAGTATCCCGAAGAGGCACATCAAAGCGTCGCAGTATCTTAGTAATGATACTACCATACGGAAGCAAGAGGTGATTGACCTCGGGAGTACTCAACATTTGCCGCACAATAATATACCCGAGGTTTATGGGACGGTCTGAAAGTAGGCTATCAAGTAGGCCAATGTCCAACCTCGTGACCTCATCCGAATGACCCTTCCTAGGTGTCACTATGTGCTGTAGATTGGAATGAAGAATACGGACTTGGAGAGGCAAAAGTTGAGACCGAAACGGAAGCATACAAATCTTATCAGTCAAGTCTCTATGGCGACATATATGTCGGACACCATCAGTATGACTAAAATTGTCAAAGGAAAGGACTTTCCTAGAGGTGTATATGTCGTGCCCCTCACTCGAGATACCAAGATACTCAGCTAGGTCCCCATCATCAAATTCTATTTGCACACCACTAACTTGAGTAACTATCCTATTTTGGCTACTATGGGAAATATCCATGTTCGAATAAAAGACTCGCACTAAGTTAGGATAGACTTGTTCATCAAAGTTAATAACAGACTCCCAAGGCATAAGCATATCCCGAACACTTCTACCACATACAACTAAGTGACGGAAATCATCAATGTCAACAAAAGAGGAGTCAAGTACCTTTTGCCCATCGAAGCGATCCTCGAACCGCTTCACCAAGGGAGGAGTGGGTAAGTGAATTCTTGCAAATTCAGTGACTTCCCGTGGTAGTATGGGATTCCTTGGAGGCACGGATTTTCGCTGGACATTTCTCCGAGAAGATTCAGCCATGGAGAAGCACGGTGGAGTGAAAAAGGTGGGAGAGAGGAAAATGAATCGGTGATTTGATGAGAAATGAGTAAAGGATGTGAGTTTGATGCTCAATTTGGTTGAAAAAGGGGACAAAACGGATCAAAAAAGAAGAATCCCAACTCACGGCAGTTAGGGTTTGGATTTGGGATTTTTTGATTTGGGGCTTGATTCGAAGTTTTGAATCGGTGAAATTGTTCTAAAGATGATAAGAAATGATTTTGATGGTTTGATTTGGCACGAAGAACAAGAAAAATGAAGATTGGAGGGCAGTGAGAGCTTCGAATACGCAACAATGGAGAAAACGGTGAAAGGGTAAGCTGGAGAGGGAGAAGAGAAATGCTTTGAACAATTTTAAAAATGCGAAAACGGTTAACCGTTTATTTAAATGGTTAAAGGGTAACGTCCAGAGACTAAGAATGGGTAACGGTTCATCGAAAACGGTTAACCGTTTATTTAAACGGTTAAAGAGTAACTCCCAGATGCTAAACAAAGAGTAACGGTGAACGCTTAAGCACTTAACGGCTAAGGGGTAACTGATAGAGGACTCTCTGTTAACAAACAGTTCACCGTTTGAAGAAAACGGTGAAAGAGTAAATGGACAGACACATATTCTAGTTTATGGAGCAAAACGGTTAACCGTTTATTGGAAACGGTTATCCGTTTATTTTCTCTGAATTTTCGCACATTTGATTTAATATTTGGCCAGCAAATAATATATTCCCAGATCATTTAATTGATCTGAAAATATTTTATGTGCCATTTTAATTCATGATTCATGAACATGTTTTCAACCAATTAATTCATACAATCAAGAAATAATAAGGCAAATTCATCATTTGACAATCAAGCTCAAGTATTTCATAAATATTTGATCACAACTATAAGTCAATCAATTCAGTACACTCAATAGCATGAAATAAAGACGTTAATGCGAAAATTTCATCATCCCAAATTCATGCCGAATTTTTAAAAATTGTTCTTCGCAAAGCGGTTTTGTGAAAATATCGGCAAGTTGTTTTTCCGTAGAAATAAACTCTAATGCAATATCTCCCTTTTGAACATGATCTCTTAAGAAATGATGTCTAATTTCTATATGCTTGGTTGTAGAGTGTTGAATGGGATTCTTTGAAAGATTTATAGCACTAGTATTATCACACTTAATAGGAATTTGCTCAAGATTAATCCCATAATCTCTAAGTGTTTGTTTCATCCAAAGTGCTTGTGCACAACAACTTCCGGCGGCTATATATTCAGCCTCGGTAGTTGAAAGAGCAACAAAATTTTGTTTCTTACTAAACCATGAAACAAGTGAGTGTCCTAGAACAAATCAAGTTCCACTAGTGCTTTTCCTATCCACTTTATGACCGGCAAAGTCCGCATCTGAATAACAAGTTAAATCTATATGAGTTCCCCTAGGATACCAAAGGCTAACATCTATGGTTCCAATCAAATAACGAAAAATTCTTTTAACAACAAGCAAATGGGATTCCTTGGGACATGATTGAAATCTTGCACACAAACATACACTAAACATGATATCGGGTCTACTTGCAGTCAAATAAAGTAAAGATCCGATCATACCTCGATACATTTTGATATCCACTTCTTTGCCCTTTTCATCTTTGTCATGCTTGATGGTAGTACTCATAGGAGTGCTTTTTGCCGCTCCATTTTCATAGTCAAACCTTTTGAGTAGATCATTCACGTACTTGGCTTGGTTTATGAAAACACCTTCCTCGTTTTGTTTGATTTGAAGTCTAAGGAAATACTTCAACTCTCCCATCATACTCATCTCAAACTCTTGGCTCATACATGATGAAAAATCTTTACACAACAACTCATTAGTAGAACCAAAAATAATATCATCAACATAAATTTGAACAATAAGTATGTCTTGGTTCTTATGCTTAACAAAAAGAGTTGTGTCCTCGTTTCCCATCGAAAAATCATTATCCAACAAGAAATTTTTAAGCCTATCATACCACGCTCTAAGAGCTTGTTTTAAACCATATAAAGCCTTTGATAACTTATACACATGATTAGGAAATTTTTCATTTTCAAAACCAGGAGGTTGTTTCACATAAACTTCCTCCATAATATATCTATTTAAGAAAACACTTTTGACATCCATTTGATATAAAATAAAATCCTTATGACATGCATATGCTAACAACATCCTAATGGATTCTAGCCTTGCTACAGGTGCAAAAGTTTCATCAAAATCAATTCATTCTTCTTGGTTGTAACCTTGAGCTACTAGTTTAGCTTTGTTTCTTACAACCACACCAGATTCATCCATTTTATTTCTAAATACCCATTTAGTGCCTATAATGGATTGATGTTCTGGATAAGGGACTAACTCCCACACATTGTTTCTCTTAAATTGATTCAACTCCTCTTGCATTGCCATAATCCAAGATTCATCATTTTCAGCATCCGCAAAAGATTTTGGTTAAATTTGAGAGATAAATGCAGCATGCTCACATGTGTTCCTAAGAGATGATCTAGTGGTAACACCTCGTGAGGGATCTCCTAAAATTACATCCTTAGGGTGAGATGAAACATACCTCCACTCCTTGGGGAGTGTTTGGCAAGTACCTTCATTTTGCTCCACATTTGGTTCTTCATGATGTTCCTCTTGAATTCCATGTGATGCGTCTTTTTGGTTGTCATTTGATGCTTCTTCTTGTTGTTCTTCTTCTGCATTATCATCAAAAATGGTTTTCTCCGTAGAGGAAGGGTTAGACTCATCAAAAGTAACATGCATAGATTCTTCCACAACTAAGGTTTTTTTGTTATAAACTCTATAAGCTTTGCTTGAATTTGAATAACCAAGAAAAATACCAACATCAGATTTTGGATCAAATTTACCAAGATTATCTTTTGTGTTCAAAACAAAACATTTGCATCCAAAAACTTTAAAATAACCAATGTTGGGTTTTCTATCTTTCCAAAGCTCATATGGAGTTTTATTAAGATTAGGTCTAATCAACACTCGATTTAAAACATAACACGCGGTGTTGACGGCTTCGGCCCAAAAATACTTAGGCAAAGAATTTTCATTCAACACGGTCCTATTCGTTTCTTGAATAGACCTATTCTTTCTCTCTACTACTCCATTTTGTTGTGGAGTCCTAGGTGATGAAAATTGATGTTCAATGCCAAAGTCATTACAAAAATTTTTAAATGTATGATTCTCAAATTCTCCACCAAGATCACTTCTAATACAAGTAATAGAGTAACCTTTTTCATTTTGAACCTTTTTTATAGAAAATTCGAAATGCATCAATGGCATCATCCTTATTAGCTAAGAACAATACCCATGTGTATCTAGAATAATTATCCACAATTACAAATGCATAATATTTGCCACTTAAACTAGCATATCTAGAAGGTCCAAACAAATCTATATGAAGCAATTGAAGTGGTTTTGAAGTAGAGATATGATTCTTATTTTTGAAGGAAGTCTTGATTTGTTTTCCAAATTGGCATGCTTCACAAACTCTATCTTTTTTAAAACTGATTTTTGGAAGACCTTTAACTAAATCATTTTTCACGATTTTTGAAATCAAATCCATGCTTGCATGTCCCAATCTTCTATGCCATAGCCAACTATCATCATGTAATGCAGAAAAACATTTATCAAGAGTATATGCACATTCTATGTCAATGGTATAAATATTACCACATCTATTACCAACAAACAAGATTTTGCCATCACATGAGTTCTCGATGACACAATTAAATTTATCAAAAATGACTTAGCCTTTGTCACATAATTGACTAATGCTAATTAAGTTGTGTTTTAAGTTCTCAACCAAGCATACATTCTAAATTAGAGTTGAGGATACTTTACCGACATTTCCAATTCCAAGAATTTTTCCTTTTGAGTTGTCTCTAAAAGATACGTCTCCACAATTTTCAATTTTGGTGAAGCTTGAGAACCAAGAATAATTCCCTATCATGTGTCTTGAACAACCGCTGTCCAAGTACCACTTATTCTTCTTCTTCTTTAAGCCATGCAGAGAGAATCTCAAGTTTTAGGTACCCAAACCTTTTTGGGTCCTTGAGAGTTAGCAATGGTTCCTTTTGGAACCCAAACACATTTCACACCATAATATGCATTTCTCTTTACTGCACATCTATTTTACATATGACCATCTTGATTACAATAATGACATACAATTTTATGATCATTTGTGGAGGTAGCTTTAACAAAATAATTCTTGTAATACTTTTGCTTCAAGTTAGGCTTATATCCAAGTCCTCCTTTATCAAAAACACATTTTTGAGAATTAAGCATGTTATCCAACATCTTTTGCCCATTTGTAAATTTTAGAACAACACTACTAAGTTCAGTATTTTTTTTCTTGAGCATTTTATTTTCCTTTTTCAAATCATCTGCATGTGATTCTAAATGCTCATGTGAAGTGCTAGGTTTTTCATTTGATAATGCAACTTTATTATGCAAGGTTTTATTCTCTAATTCTAATACTTTAATCTTCTCATTCAATAACTCATTGCATTTTTGCATGGCATCCTTTTCATTTGTAAATTCTAGCAATTTCTTTTTAAGGCATGCATTCTTTTTACCAATTTTCATCAACTCATCATGCATTTCTTTAAAAGCATCATACAATTCATCATAGGTGGGATCACTTACCTCATTGAGATCATCCTCATCTCCTATTGCCATAAGTGCTAGGTTTGAAACTTCTTGTGATCCTTCTTCATCACTTGAATCTTCTTCGCTATCATCCCAAGTTGCAACCATTGCTTTCTTCTTGAGTTTGTTGATAAGTGGACACTCCGATCTTATATGGCCAGGCTTTTTGCATTTATAGCATGTGATTGCCTCCTTCTTCTCCTTATGGTTCTTGAAGTTTCTGAAATTTCTTTGCTCTTCGGTTTTCTTGAAGAATTTTCTGAACCTCCTTGCTAGCATGGCTAGCTATTCATCATCTGGTTCACTCTCCCCATCACTCTCATATTTTGAAGCTTTGAGAGCAATATTTTTCTTCTTCTCCTCATGTCTTTTTTCTGCTGCCAAATCTTCTTCATATGAAATGAGAGAACTAATTAGATCATCAAGAGGTAAAGTATTTAAATCTTTTGCTTCCTCAATGGCAGTCCTTTTTGGTCTCCATTCCTTAGGTAGTGACCTAATGATTTTCTTGACTTTTTCGCTATTTGAAAAAGTCTTCCCTAGAGCTCCTAGAGTGTTCACTATGTCCGTGAATCTAGTATACATAGAGTACACATTTTCATTTTGTTCCATTTGGAACAATTCATATTGTCGAGTGTACCTACTTATTTTAGATTCTTTCACTTGGTTTGTGTCTTCATAGACAACCTCAAGTTTGTGCCAAATCTCATTAGCACTTTCACAACTAGACACTCTATGAAACTCTTTCTTATCTAATGCACAAAACAAGGCATTCATGGCTTTGGAGTTTAGAGAGGCTTTTCTCTTTTCGAATTCATTCCAATCCCGTGAAGGTTTTGGAACATCTTCTCCAACTTCATTTTTAGTCAAAGGCATGAAAGGACCATCATTATTGATTTCCCAAATCTCATAATCTAGGGCTTGCAAGTAAATTCTCATCCTAGTTTTCCAATATGGGTAATCATTTCCATTAAAGTAAGGTGGTCTAGTGGTGGACTGTCCTTCCCTAAATGTAGAATCATTTTGAGTTGCCATTGATCTTTAGCTCTAGACGATTAAGTCTAAACAAGAGCACCAAGCTCTGATATCAAATGAAATACTAACTAGGCAACCCAAGAGGGGGGGTGAATTGGGTTTTTAAAAATTATTCAAATAGAAAAAGAATATCATGCAAATAAAAAACGAAATTAAAACAATAATAACTAAATCGATCACAATATAAAAAAATAAGGGAAGAGAGATTCAAACACGAAAATTTTTACGTGGTTCGGCCAACCTCGCCTACGTCCACGCCTCCAAGCTTTCCGTGCTTGAGGTTTTCACTAAGCAAGCCTCCAAGGCTTCAAATGCTTACACTTGACTTTCAAGGTGTCAATGAACCTTTACAACAAGAGATTATCCCCAATCTCTTAGCCCAAGTGTATCCCAACACTTACAATCACTCAAAATAAAAGATTACAAATTTTTTTTCTCTCACACAATATTTAAGATTACAAATCAATGCCCAAAGTGTGAAAATCAAGTAAGAATATGTTTAAAGCTCTTATGAAGACTGTAAACTCGAGTATAAGCTCAATGGTTGTGTTGTGATCAGTCTTCTTTATATTTGAATGAGCTTATTTATATTTGGAGCTAAAAAACTAGCCGTAACTGACTGTCGGCCAGAAAACGGTTCACCGTTAGTCGTTAACAGTTAACCGTTTGCGCAGGGCAAAGTTACCGTTGGAGCCAAAATTCAAATAAACGGTTTGCCGTTTATGGTTACCTTTTCACCGTTAACTTCCAGAGACCTGCAAGAAGAACATCAGTTATCTGTTTATAGTAAACGGTTAAAGCTTTGTATGAAGTGACTCTCTGGATGTTATCAGTTAACAATTTGTAATAAACGGTTCGCCGTTAGTTTTCAGTAACCTACAAAATGAACATCAGTTACCCGTTTTAAGTAAACGGTTAAGGCTTTACATGAAGTGACTCTCTAGCTGTTATCGGTTAACCGTTTGTAATAAACGATTCGCCGTTAGTTTCCAGTAACCTACAAAAATGAACATCAGTTACCTGTTTTAAGTAAACGGTTAAGGACTTGTATGAAGTCACTTCTCTGGACATTATCTGTTAGCCGTTTATAATAAACGGTTCACCGTTAGTTTTCAATAGCCTTTCCATTTTTCAGTTTTTCACTAACGGTTAGAGCTTAAGCAATTTGTTACTCTCTGGTCATAATCGGTTAACCGTTTAAAAGATACCAGTTCACCGTTTATTTCCAGAAACTCATTTTGAACCAGATTTTGTAAATAATCTTTTTCCAATTTGAAAGGCCTTCTTTTATAAGAATAAATGGGATGTTTTTTTAAGACTTTCGTTTATTAAGAAATAGCTCCAATATTTTTATCAAAAATCATTTAAAGTTTGTTATCATCAAAATCAATATTATTAACATATGCATGTTAACACAAACAACCATAAAATAAAGGTAGTTTCAACTTCACAAGAAAGTTCCAAATAGATTTATGACAAACAAAAACTTGACCCAATGCTTAAGAAGCATGAACCAAAGGTATAGAGAATGATATTGACGTCACACTCAAGAAATAGATAAGAAAGTGAGTGATAAGTCTAAATTTGGAACGCCACAAGAATGCAAACTCTTGATAAGTTCACTAGTTCTCAAAAGAACCAAAGAAAGAATAATCTTTCAAATTCAAATAACATTAATCTCTTAATTGTCATACATAGAAAGGTTGTTGAGTTTAAATAGGCTAAAAGAAACCCAAGATCCTAAAAATACAAATGGAAACATTGGAACAACCCTCCAAGTATAGGTTTGTAAAAGGGTGCTTTAAAAGCCTTTACCAACCCACCATTATTAATGTTAGCATTGACAAACAAAATGCTAGCCCATCATCATCAATGGTAGACTTACCTAACACATTGATAAACTTGACACAAAACAAATAAATGAAGTTGAACCTCGTGACCTCCAAATCCAAATCCAAATAAACTAAATTGATCATAACTCCTTCTAGAGAACTCCAAATCCAACGCTGTAAAATGAATTGGAAAGCTACCTTAATTATCTTTCCAACGGTATATAGTTTGCATATTAATTCTAGCTCAATCAATACCAGATGTATTCTGAATTTGCCCTTTCTGCATTTGATCCAAATTGTGTATTTGGCTGCCCAATAGCTTGAATAATGCCCACAATGCATTGTCTTCTCTCCAAGCTCAATTCGTGATGTCTTGCATCTTGACTCTTTTTGGTTCTAGCTCTTATAATTGGGCCTCTATGAATGTGCAAAGGATCACTTGAAGCTTTAATGGTATTTCCGTGATGGTTTTCATCATTCCCCCTCTCTTCAAAAGGATTCTTCCTCGAATCTTCACCTACATCGAAAGAAGAAAGATCAGAAACATTAAAAGTAGCACTTACATTATACTCACCAGGAAGATCCAATTTGCAGGCATTGTCATTGATCCGTGCAACCACTTGAAATGGACCATTTCCCAATCGAAGCAACTTGGAACGCCTTTCTTGCATCAAAACAGCTCCAATACCTATACCTGAAGCATCACACTCAATTTCAAAAGTTTTAGCCAAATCGGGTAAAACGAGTATTGGTGCAGAAACAATTTCTCTTTAATTAGATTAAATGCCCTCTCTTGTTCACTACCCCACTTAAATCCCACATGTTTCTTCACAATTTCAGTCAATGGTACAACAAGGGTGCTAAAATCTTTCAAAAATCTTCTATAAAATCTAGCCAAACTATGAAAACGTCTTACGTCACTTACACTTTTAAAAGCATGCAAAACATGGTTCATTAACCTCATAAAAGTGTTAGATGCATTAGATAACCCAAATGGCATAACTAACCACTCATATAAACCATATTTTGTTTTAAAGGTAGTTTTTCGCTCATCTCCCTCTCTAATCCTAATTTGATGATATCCACTTTTAAGATCAATTTTACCAAACACACAAGAACCATGCATTTCATCAAGCATGTCATCAAGTCTAGGAATCAGATGTCAATACTTTACAGTGATTTGATTAATTGCACGACAGTCAACGCAAATCCTCTATGCACCATCCTTTTTGGGCACTAGTAAAACTGGTACCGTACATGGACTCATGCTCTCCCTCATATATCCCTTTGCCAAGAGTTCTTCAACTTGCCTTTGAAGCTCCTTTGTCTCCTCGGGGTTACTTCTATATGCGGGTCTATTAGGAATGGTAGCTCTAGGGACTAAGTCTATTTGATGGTCAATTCCCCTAATAGGTGGCAAACCATTAAGGACTTCATTTGGAAACACATCATTAAAGTCCTGCAAAAGAGTCACAATAGCACCAGGCAAAGAAAAGTTAAGCTCATTAGTATGTAAACAAGCCTCTTTGCATAAAAGTACAATGATAGGCTGTTTTGAAAAGAAAGCCCTCTTAACCTCGCTCTCTTTTGTAAACAAGTTCTCATGATGGCTTTCATCTCCTCCCAAATGTTTATAGGTCTTTTATGATTTCTTCTCCCACTCAAAACAAGTTGATCCCACCAAATAATAGCATAATCAGTAAATTCAACAACAACTAGTTTTACCTTTTTCTCCTAAGAGTAGTTGTGGTAATCAAATACTAGCTCCACCTTTTTTTTCCCACTACAAATAAACTTCCAGATCATTTTTACCATGAAAAGAAGGAATTTTTAGTTTGATACTCCCCAAATCATGATCTATATGTCTTGCCCTTCTATCATCTCTTCCACGCATGTCAGCAGTGGCCTGGTCATCAAAATTATCTAAGTCATCACCATCTTCTTCTCGCATGGGAGCACACCCTTGATTATCTATTACATTAGGAGCTATTGGTTGTTGCCCTCTTTGTAGATTGGCTATGACAGTCTCTTGCCTCTCCAATTTGTCATGGATCTCTCCAAACATCAGATTTATGTGCTCAAATTGTTGTTGCATGGCCTTGAGCATATTTGATTGGTCTATAGCTTCTTGATCTTTTGACATATTTGTGATCTGAAAAGAATGTTAGTAAAAAGACCTCACAACACTCCTTCATGTGTTTCACTCAATTTGATGTTACTTAACTCTCGTGTTTAACACACAAATAGGCTTTTTCCCTCTAACGATCTCACAAACTTTTGCCTTTTACCACACTTAATTCTCTCTTTCAGTTCTTTGTTGAACTAAATAAACACAATCAAGAAAAAAAAAACCCAATTGGCACACCAAATATGACAATCCAACACACTAACAAAGAAAAGAAATTAAGAGAACACAAATTTTGAAAAGGAAATTGAAGAAAGGAAAGCAAGCAAGCGAAGCAACACAATTGCTATTGTGTGTAAACAATGTCAAGGAAAATGAATAACTAAAATTCAATTTGATGAAAGTAGAAATACTTGAATCATTTTGTACGTTTTTTTCTCTTTTTTTATAATAAAAATAAATAAGACATTTAAACTTGATTAGAAACTAGCTCTAATACTAAATGATACGAAATCCCACAATGAAACTTTGAAACTCACACTTAAATTGTAGTTTCAACTTCCCAAGAAAGTTCTAAATAGATTTATGACAAACAAAACCTTGACCCAATGCTTAAGAAAAGCATGAACCAAAGGTAGAGAGCATGATATTGACTCCACACTCCAGAAATAGATGAGAAGGTGAGTGATAAGTATAATTTTGGAACGCCCCAAGAATGAAAACTCTTAATAAGTTCACTAGTTCTCAAAAGAACCAAAGAAAGAATAATCTTTCAAATTCAAATAACATTAATCTCTTAATTTTCATACATAGCAAGGTTTCTGAGTTTAAATAGGCTAAAAGAAACCCAAGATCTTAAAAATACAATGGAAGCATTGGAACAACCCTCCAAGTATAGCTTTGTAAAAGGGTGCTTTAAAAGCCTTCACCAACCCACCATTATTACTGTTAGCATTGACAAACATAATGATAGCCCACCATCATCAATGGTGGACTTATCTAACACATTTATAAACTTGACACACAACAAATAAATGAAGTTGAATAATCAAAGGAGTCATTTGAATTCCCAAGCCTGAACAAGCTGTAATAAATTGATCATAACTCCTTCTAAGAACTCCAAATCCAGCTCTGTAAAATGTATTAGAAAGGTAACTTAAGTATCTTTCTAACGGTATATAGGTTGCACATTAATTCTGGCTCAATCAATACCAGATATATTTTGAATTTGCCCTTTCTGCATTTGATCCAAATTGTGTATTTGGCTGCCCAATAGCTTGAATAATGCCCACAATGCCTTGTCTTCTCTCCAAGCCCAATTCATGATGTCTTGCATCTTGAATTATATTTTAAATCTATATTTTCTGAATTAATCAATGTTTGAGGGAAAAATAGGTTGAACAGTAAAAGTGCCACGTGTCGACTAATGGAGCGAGTCCAGAGCGAATTGAGGTACCCCACGTGAATTGGGATACCCCGCGTAAAATAAGGTACCCCGTATGGAAAGGGGTACCCCAAGTATAAAGGGGTACCCCAGGTAGTAAGGGGTATCCTTGTACCTTGGGATATCCTACGAAACGGTGTAAGAGAATCCTTCAAAATATCCGCCATGAGCAACGTCTCCGCCTCCTAAAAGATTTCATTTGATTTTTTCAGAAAAAGGAATCGAAAACGATATGCAAAAGGGGGGACAACCGCCTACCACAGTGCAGAATATTACACCAAGGACAGTGGTCCCCAACTGCCTACCCGACAATTGCTGCAGAGGTACCCCGGGACCACTCGCCAACGCGCGCCACGTCTCCAAATGATGAGATACGCCGCGGGCATGCATATAACGGCCCAAAAATTGTGAAAACAGCAGAGGGACGTGAGCCAAAAAGGGTACGCCACGTGGCAGTGGAGGTACACCATATATAAAGACACGTAGGGTTTATTCTCCATAAGCTTTTCTCCTTCCACCAATATTCTCCATTCACACTCCCTCTCCAAAAACCAGGTTCTCTCCAACCTTAAACCCTAATTTACAGAGGGCTAGCTAGCTCTCTTCACCTAAAAAGCTCGAGTTTGCTAACTTGAGCGTCGGAGTGTGAACGCCAGGGGTACCCCCCTGGCTTCACCTCTAACCTCCATTTCACTGTTTTGCAGGTGCGAAGCCCACTTTGGAGAATATCTTGTGTGTTACTGACCTTCCACAGTAGTTATCTCTCACTCCCTCCTTTTCACCTCCCCAAACCTCGGATACACCACACCCCACATAGCAGACTAGTGAGGTACCCCGTCTTCCCCAAAATATTAAATTTATTGTTCTAGATTGATTTTGGATTTCCTTACCCCAAAATCAGTTGAAAACAATCAATTTAATGCAGCTTGCATATTTTTTTCTTTAGCTCTTGTAATTGGGCCTCCATGAATGTGCAAAGGATCACTTAAAGCTTTAATGATATTCACTTAATGGTTCTCATCATATACTAAAATTAGAGTGTAAATAATTCAAAACTATATTTCTATAAAAAAAAATAACCTCAAATATCCATAAACTAAAATAACTAAAAACTATCTATGTCATAAAGGCATCTAAAATCATGAACTCCCACTAAAATTGAATATTCTCTAATGGCATGACATTCATGCGAGCAGTGTACTCATGAAATATTTTGAGTGGCAATTTCTTAGTAAGGAGATCTGCTACTATAGAGTTTTTGCCAATGTGCTCTATAGATAATTAACTATTCTTAACTTTTTCTTTAATAACAAGGAACTTAATGTTTATATTTTTTGACTTTGTCGAGCCTCTATTGTTATTAGAATTTAGCACCGCTGACTTATTGTAATGAAATAACTTGAGTGGTCAATCAATGCCACCGTGACAAAATTTTGCGGCCATATCCCATGACTAGATGCCTCATAATATGTTATGGACTTTGCTGCCATCATAGAATAGGCTACAAGAGATTGTTTGGAACTCTTTTAGGAGACAACAAGCCCAACCAGTAGATAGATGTAGTCGTCGTGGAGTTTATGCTATCTTGGCATCCAACAAAATTAAAGTCGGTATATCTAACGATCTTAAGTTGATCTAACCTTTGAAATGTAAGCATGTAGTCTTTTGTTCTCTTTAAGTATTATTAGGCCCGTTTGGCTACTTTCCAGTGATCTACACCTAGATTACTTAAGTACCTGCCCAACATTCCTATAACATGTGCAAAATTTGGTCGCATATAAAATTGAGCATATATCAAACTTCATGCTACTGATACATAAGGAATCTTTTGCATTTTCTTTTCGTCAAAATCATTTTTAAGGCATTAATTAATGCTAAACTTGTCTCTCTTAGCCACATGGGTAGTTTGCAATCTAGCATGCCATATCTCTTGAAAACCATTTTGCAATAACTCTTTTGCGATAGACCTAGAAAACCTCAGGAACGATCTTGGTATGTTTGTATGTTTAAAACAAGAGGCATCACCAAGATTTTTCACCTCAAAATTTTTTGTTAGAAATCTCTTGGTTTCACGTAATAAGCCTATATCTTTATTGGCAAGCAAAATGTTATTGACATGTAAAACTAGAAAAATAAACTTGCTGTTGTGAAAATTTTATTGAACTCGCAAGTGCATGAATCTATTGTAGAATAGATCAATGGTGACGAGTGTCGATCCCACGAGGAGGTAGATTTTAATTGTGTGTATAATTAATTTTCTAAGTGGGTGGTTGGATTTATGGTGAAAGTAACTTAGATTATCCTAAAATTTGAATTAAAATGGCGAGAATAAATTGAAACGAATTCTATTGAAATGCTGCACTTGGGTATTTGAATCTATATCAACATGCACCATGGGTTAAATATTTGTTATTAGTGCTAATTAAATCATGAGAGGGGTATCCACACCTCATGAACCACACTCTATTCAATATGGTACTAAGGGCTTATCATGCCAAATAATAATAACCTTGTACTAGGAAGCTGGTGAAACCAGGGCAGTATCTAGATAATGTTATTATTATTTGTCAATGAAAAGTCAAAACAACCATAAAAATTAAAGGGGAAGAGAAAATAAATTTACCAAATAAAGCCTATGACACATGTTGAGACTTCACCTTCAACCCAAGCTTGAAAGAAAATTAGCTACTCATAATTGAACTAGGGGCAAAATGAAAATTTATTAAAATATATAGAAAATAGAAGATGGAGAAGGAATTACAGAAAATGGAGCCCAAAAATTGATTATGGGATATCAAATTAGGGGGGGAGGCCCCTTTTTTATAGATACATTGAGTAAATCATGGCCATCGGATTAAAAACAGTTTGGACACTCAGGATTGAGTGACGTCATCAGTCAACAGTACGTGGTTTGACCATGTGGTTTGAACAGTGACACGGTTTGACCACGCGGTTTGAATAGTCAACCGGCTTGAACAGTGACGCGGTTTAGATGAAAATAATCTTGTGCATATGCATGTACCGTATGCGCTATTTTTAGTCCACTAACAAGCTGCCGCGTCATCGATCAATGCCACATCATGATTCCGTATGTGTGAACAGTATCATGAACAGTTACATGGACAAAATATGGTACATGTGAATAGTGTCATAAATATGAACAGTGACATTTTTCCTTTTATGCTCCTCCTAAAGTTTTCAACAATCCTGAGTTCAAAAGTGATGTCCGTTTTGCCGTCTGATTTCTCGTTTATTGTGTAATGACCATGATGCCCCTAAAATATATAAAATACTTAATTAAAAAAAGCACACATAATTAAATCACAAGAAGCTTAAATATATAAAAGTAAGGGTGTTAGTAAAAGTTGAAGTGGAAAATAACGATTTTTTCCTTTATAAATATACATTTTCTAACACTCAACACACCCCCCAACCAGCTTATTGCTAGTCCCTAGCAAATAAAGTGAAAAAAAAAATTCAAATCCAAAATGATTTTTTTTAGCAATCATGTTTATTCAATCAGACAAATGATAGTAATCAAATAAAAGTATAAGCATTATCTCCAGTCTAAAGAAACATCACACCTACATCAACCATCCAAATGAATCAGTCCAGTAGACTTTGTCACAGTTGCTTTCATGAATGACATGTTAAACCCCAAAATCTCACTGGAAATAGTGACACTCTCACAAAGAAATTAACCCCAATAAAAATAGTCACTCCAATCAATGGTAATTGAGAGAAAATAATAAATAAGAGATATCACACGCTCTCATTAAGATGAAAGAAATATGCCATCAGCTTAGAAATAATACGATCTTAAGTCAAACAAAATGCTAGTCAACCCAATTTATTTATTTATTTTATATGTAACACTACATCTTTTTAGCCTATAAAACTAGCTTCTACTTCAGACTATAGATTCCTAAAATCAAGAAGGACTTTTATTAGGACGTAATGTAGGCTAGGGACATGGCTGGCAAATGAAGAAAAATAGGAAAAACAAAATATATGTTTGAGAAAAAATAGAGATATTTTAGAAATTACAAGATGCATTTTGCTTATTTATTATTATTATTATTTTTTTATTTTTTTTAAACAACAATTTTTTTATGTTTTTGTTTGGCACAACTTTTCTGAACAAAATAATTATTTACATTTTTCTTAAACATAAATAGGTTATGGAACTCGTAAGATATCAGGTAATATTCCAAATCGGAGTGGGTCAAGATGATAAGTTTGACAAAGAAAAAGTATTTTTTTTAAAGGCTCAAAAGGGTTAACTATGGATATTTCACAAAAGGGATGACTAGAAAGGCTCAAACGGATCAAAGATGACCTTTCCGTCGTCTTTTAGGGCTCTAAATAATCTTCTATATCTACTAGTTAGATGGGCCTCCAAATGTAGCGACGCATTTTTTTCTTCTTTTTTTTAATTTTACAACTTTTTTTTAAGGGTTAACTCAAAAGAAATCTAGAGATCGTGTATAAAATAATAAACTGCTAAGTTGTATGAAGAATGGGCAAAAGAGTGACTCTCCAAGAAAAATGATAGGCTCAAAGACTCACTTGGTACTTATTATGACATGTTTATTCCTTCAAGCAACTTATATTTGTCTCCGACATCAACATGTAGAATAGCAAACATGGCGTAACATCACTTAAGACCAAAGATAATACAAATAATAATATTTGAAATTCATCATGTCATCAAATGTTAAAATAAATCACATAATTTTTTTTTAAAACAACATTCTACCCCCCAACCTATTTTAAACATGAAAAGAAAATATGCATGCAGAAATGTGAAAAATGATGCAAAAAGCTAATTATAAACATTACACTTAAATTGATAGAAAAAGAAAATGATTTTTTTTAACTAAGAAGATGCGTTTCTATAGGCACTACACTCCATATTCAGCCATCTTCGACTAAAAATTTTGAAAATGTATATTTATAAAGGAGAAATTAAAAAGAAGTAAAAAATGAATATCAAAGCTTAATAAAGAAAAAGAAAATGTCTGGAATTTTTATTTTTTTTAACGAAGAAGATGCATTTCTAGAGTAACTACACTCCATATTCAGCCATCTTCAACATAAAAAGTTAGCAACAGTTAGTTTCTACAACAAAAAATCAGTAAAAACTTAACCAAGATTCCACAATTGTAGACTATTCCCTCCCCTTTAACAAGAACGAAACATTGTCCTCAATGTTTTAAAAGAAAGAAGTAGAGTTTAGAAGACATCACCTGCGTGGTGCAACACAAAAGAAAATATTTACAGGTGGGGAGTTAAATCTAATTTGTAGTTCTTACTACAGCTACTGTTACCATTATTATTTGGAGACTCCAACACCAAGGTCCTGTGATCTGTCTCTGGTCGATAAGATTGTAACAGATCAAGTAGCTCATTAGCAGTGTGTGCACAAATAAAAAGTTTTTTCATTGTGGAAGGAATGAAATAGTTTTTTATTGCATGGTTAAGAAACGCGATGAAGCCATCATAAAAGTTATTGACATTTAACAAACTGATGGGTTTCTGATGAATGTACAGATGAGCCCAAGATACTAATATGATAAGTGCCTCTAGAGTTGCAAGATCTCCTGGTAAGAAAATAAATCATCAGCATGAGTAAGCATTTCAGTAATTCTTTCTTGCATACCTGAGACGACTAACTCTTCTCCAGTCGGTGAGTCAGAAAAACTGCCCAAAGATTTTAGAGCTCTTGGGATGATGCCTAACACTTGACTTCCTCTGACAAAAGCAACTTCTGAGACAATTTTTGATAACCCTCGGTTACCTCCTCCATATACCAAGTGTAATTTTCTCTCCGCTATACTTCGACCAAGATCTATAGTTACTTCAACGAACTCTTTATGTTTGCCATAATTAAATCTAGAAAGCACACAAATGTTATTGAACTGTTTATTGGGAGTAGCTGCCATTGGGATACTTCTCAAAAATAATTTGTGAGTGCTTGAAAAAAAATCATATTTAAGAATCTTGGTGACAATGGGTCACAGTTGTGTATGAGGTAGTATGTCAGTGTCAATTAACGCGTAAAGCACATGGCTTGTGAGTCAAAAAGGAAACAATAAAAAGAAAAGGAAACAATGATAAAATAAAATTATTAAAGACAATAATGCAAATGATAAAACAACAGTGAAATAAAACAACAGTGAATTAAAAGGATATTTACAAGTAGTTGTGACTATGGCTCACATATTCCTCTGGTTTTACGTTTAGAAGTGGCTTGAACGCCCTCTATGGGTCGAGGATGGGCTTCCCATATAGTTTTCTTATAAACTGGCAAACATGGTCGTTTATAGTCAAATTCCCGAGACTATATCGTGCATGCTCTTTCTGGAATAATGGTCATAACTGGAGAATCGCTCCATGTACATATCCACTAGGATGCGTTTCAAGAGACAAAAGGATATCATCCAATGACTTCTTATTCAAGCCATCCCTAGTGAATTGAATCTTATCTTCCCTGTTATCAAATATCATTCCTAAATAACATGGTTTTTTATCGCAACTCATTCTGGCACACTTATGACAAGCAAAAGAAATTCTTTGAGCTTTTCGTTTTCTTGCATAATTTCCTTTACCACAGCCAGACATGTATACAATAATTTTAGGAGGTAACTCACCTGCCAATCGTACTTTAGCCTCGATTAACCAACGAATGTCAGCAGGTATGTTATTCCTCATGAGCAATCGCATGCGTTCGGATCGAGCTTTATAGATTGTAAGGAGGGCATTCTGAGGAAGTAAAGGGAATCGATTGTGAAGCTTCGTTAGAATTCGTTTCTGTGCATACCATCGCCTCAGAATATCAGTTATTATGGGAAACTGAAGTTGCCGACTTGATTGTCACGGAGTACCGTTATCCGCCACTTTACCGGAGTAACAAACTAAAGCACACAAACAAAGAAAAATAAACTAAAACACATAAAGAAAATTACAATCGACCTCTTATTGAATTTACCTCAAGCTCCAACTGGATGTTATAGACACTTCTCTCAATGTCTCTGAGTTGGCTTTCTAAATCCTCAACATAAGTTAACAATGATAAGAGAAAATGTAATGGTTAAACAAACACACTTATACAAAAATAATTTCAATTAGCAAAAGAATAATAAAAAGAAAGAAAGAAAGAAAAATCAAATCACCGAAAAGAAAGAAAAAACTCAATTCAAATCTAGTGGGTCACTCAAATTTATTTCGATGTCGTCTCCATGTAGTTGGTACTCTAGATATGGCTTTAATATTTGACCATTAACTTTAAACGTGCCACCGTTCTTTGGGTTCTTAATTTCAATTGCCCCATGTGGAAAAAACAGTGTGAACAATAAAGGGGCTAGACCATTGAGAGCGTAACTTACCTGGGAATAAGTGCAAGCGAGAATTGAATAAAAGCACTTTTGACCTGGAGTGAAAGATTTTCTCATAATTTGCTTGTCATGAAAGACTTTCATTCGCTACTTATAAATCTTGGCATTTTCATATGCATCATTGCGAATTTCTTCAAGTTTTGCCAGCTATCATATTCTTTCTGAGCTGGCTTGCTGCATGTCAAAGTTGAATTTCTTGATAGCCCAGTATGCACGATGTTCGAGTTCCACATATAGGTGGCAAGCTTTTCCATACACTAGCCAGTAGAGTGACATCCCAATCAGGGTCTTGAAAGCTGTTCTATATACCCATAATGCATCATCAAGTCTTAATGACCAATCTTTTCTATCTGGCCTTACCGTCTCTTCTAATATGTGCTTTATTTCGCAATTGGAGATCTTAACTTGGCCACTGGTTTGCGGATGATATGGGGTCGCCACTTTGTGAGTGATTGAATACTTTGTCAAAAGAGCTTTGAATGCTTTGTTACAAAAGTGGGCACCACCATCACTGATTATCGCTTGAGGGAATTCAAAGCGTGAAACAATGTTTCTTTTCAAAAATCTTATCACCACTTTGTAATCATTGGTTCTACATGGAATTGCTTATACCCATTTCGATATGTAGTCAACAACAACCAATATGTATTGATGGCCAAAATAAGGGGGAAACGGTCCCATGAAGTCGATACCCCATACATAAAAAATCTCAACCACTAAAATTAGATTTCGTGGCATCATATTCCTTCGTGTAATGCTCCCCATTCTTTGACACCTATCACATGAAGAACAGAAAGTGTAAGTGTCTCGAAATATAGTTGGCCAATAAAAACCACATTGTAAAACTTTAGTAGCTGTTTTCTTAGCACTGAAATGACATCTACAAGCTTGTTTATGACAGAATGAAAGGATATTCTGAATTTCACTTTCTAGGACACATCGTCTAACAATTTGATTTGCACAATACTTGAACAAATATGAGTCATCCCAAAAGAAATTCTTTATTTCTGCAAAAAATTTGGCCTTGTCTTGCTTGGTCCAATGCTCTGGAAGTTGACCTGTAACAAGATAATTCACGATGTCAGCATACCATGGTAATACTTCCACACTCATTAATTGTTCATCTGGAAATGACTCATTCAATTAAAATGATGTGACTGAGAACAATACCTTGTTTTACCATAAAATGACACTTCTCCCAACTTAAGACTAAGTTCTTCTCGATACATCTTTGCATGTTAGATGATGTAAACATTGATCAAACGAGTCACCAAAAACAGAAAAGTCATCTATAAAGACTTCAAGGAATCGTTCAACCATATCAGAAAAAATGCTTAAAATGCATCGTTGAAATGTAGTAGGTGCATTACATAATCCAAATGGCATCCTCCTATATGCAAAAGTGCCAAAAGGGCAAGTGAAAGTTGTATTCTCTTGATCTTTTGGTGTTATGGGAATCTGATTATATCCTGAGTAACCATCTAGAAAGCAATAAAATTCATGGCCTGCTAATCTATCAAGCATTTGATTGATAAATGGTAAAGGAAAATGATGTTTACGTGTGACAGAATTCAACTTTCTATAATCAATGCATACACGCCATCCTGTAGTCACTTTAGTGGGTATCAATTCATTATAAGGATTGGTAACTACTGTGACTCTTGACTTTTTGTAGACAACTTGTACATGACTGGCCCATTAACTATCAGAAATTGGGTAAATGATACATACCTCATCCACTGATCTGTCAATATCAAAATCTAAACCAAAGTGAATTAAGCATATTTCTTCTATTAAATCCACGTCAACAATTTCATCATCTGCATTGTGAGGTTGTTTGGCAATGTTGAAGATGTTTAGCTCCATAGTCATGTTGCCAAAGGACAACTACATATTTCTAATTCTGCATTGAATGTGAGCATCGGCAGTTGCCAAGAAAGGTCGGCCGAGGATAATGGGGATGTGCTTCCTTGAATCCTAGATTGGTTGAGTGTCAATTACAATGAAATCAACGGAAAAATAAAACTTGTCTACCTGGATAAGCACGTCCTCCACAATACCACGAGGTATTTTCGTGGACTGATCTGCAAGCTGTAACACCACTGGAGTTGGGTGTAATTCTCCAAGTCCAAGTTTCACAAATACTAAATAAGGCAACAGATTTACACTAGCTCCTAAATCTAACAAAGTATTCTCAATTGTGTGGTTTCTTATACTACATGAGATAGTGGGGGAACATGGGTCTTTGCATTTTAGAGAAATTTTGTGTTGGAGTATAGAACTAACGTTTTCTGTTAAAAATGTCTTCTTTTGAACATGAATGTTTCTGTTTTTAATACAAAGGTCTTTAATAAACTTGGCATAAGATGGCACTTGTTTCATAGCATCAAGCAAAGGGATATTAACACTTACCTCTTTGAAGATTTGAAGAATCTCACCTGTAGATTTTCCCTTCTTTCCTTTAGCTAGCCTCTGAGGAAATGGAGCTTTAGGAACATAATCTCGTGGGTTGGTTTCTTCTTTCTCCTCCGATGGTGAGTCCTTAACGTTCATAGGTACAATTTGATTCATTTTTGTCACCAGCATCTCCATTTTGTTGTCGACTTCTTTTCCTTTTTGCAAGGTCATGATGGCTTTAACCTCTCCATGCTGCTGTGGTGAACCAGTACTTACTTCATGCACTCCTTTAGGATTAGGAACTGGTTGATTTAGAAACTTTCCTTTTTCAACAGTCATTGCCAAGGTCTGAATTGAAGAAGCAAGTTGTCCCACCATCTTTTTGAGGCCTGAAACTGATTGGGCTTGTGAGTTGAAGCCTACTCTCATCTCATTTTGAATTTCATCAATGGTGCGGTTCCGCTGCTCCATCATGGAGTGAGTAATATTCCTGAAATTCTGAAATGCATCCTCCCATGGTCTGGGTTGAGAATTCTAGTTTTGATTGTATGGTCTAAATGGTGGCTGAGAGGCTTGAGGAACTTAGGGAATTGGTTGCATTGGTGGAGCTGGAGTTGTTGGTCCATTCTATTGGAATCCTTGAGACCATGAAAAATTGGGGTGGTCTCTCCATCCAGGGTTTTATGTGTTGGAGTATGGGTTGTAATTTAATGGTTTTCTCATTAAACCTATGGCATTGGCTTGATCTGGGTATGAGTCATGGTCATGTGGTTCTGTTGATTTAGCAGTCGTTAACGATGCTATTTGTTGAGAAAGACCTTCAATTATTGCTTTAACTTCTTCAATTTCTGTACTTGACTCGCCAATGTAAATTTCATTTACTCCCTTAATTCTTCTAGTATTCTTGAGTGATCGATTCCGTTGTTGGGAATTATTCGCTTGTCATTGTTGGTGATAAATATTAATGCTATTGGTATCAATGTGAAAGTGTACACAACAAGTAATAAAGTGATGAATATTCAAGATCGTCTCCACAGGGATTGATGTTACTTGAAATGCTATAGCAATTACAATAGTGCAAACTAACTTAAGTCCGAAGTTAACAAACATAAAGTGGGTTATATCGTAATTGATGATTGTGAGAGAATAAAGTAAAACAAGACCGTAATGAAATAAACTAAATTAAATTTGTCTAAGATTCAATTGAGACTATGGTAGTTGAATGATCAAACTCTCCCTATGGGCTGACTGTTTTTCATCAAGTTAACATCAGTTGTTACGGCAAGTGTTGCAGCACTAGGCAGAATTAATTTGTTTCCTCAGTTGTCGCATATTGGAACTCTCATACCCTTAAATATATTAGCAATGACCAGTTGCTAATCTACTTATGATATGGCCTTATGACCCTTTAGTCTCTCCACCCTACAAAGTGAGCACCTATGTCTAGTGTGTCACAAATCTTAACTTCAAGTATAGCCCTTAAGAACAGTCAAGAACCCATTAGATTGCTTGTCACTCAACTACAAGCAAATTTAGTTAATATTTTGAATGAGAAAAACAAACAGCAACATATTGGTCACGAAATACATCGGTTCAATCAAAGAGTAAAGAAAAGAACAAGTAAAGAACGATGAAGATTGAATCCAAATAACTCTACTGGATTCTTCACTGATGCAGACTTGGTTCTCTTGAATTCTGATTGTTTTCTTCTTTTCCTCTCGATTTCTCCAATATTAATTCCTTGCCGCCGTTTTATATGGTGTCCGCCCTCCTTTTATACTGCAAACTAGGGTAAATAAAAGTCTGTGGACGTGCATGAGTTAAATTAGGAAACATGCAGATCTCAAATCTGCTGTGCTCCCAGATTGCTACAGCACTGGTTGCTCTAACAACAGTTACAATACTGCATTGTTCCTGATTGTGCTTTACTTATTTGCGGCCACCTTCTTTCCTCCTCTTGCTATTCTAATGTCTCAGCATCCCTTAATGAATTAAGAATTTCTGAAAACTTACAACTATGCACCTGTTTTGAGCATAAATTACTTTGATTCAAGCAAAACTTATTAAGACTCAACTACAATGAATGTTTATGCAAAATATAACTAAAATGTAATAAAAACACCTTATTTGCTCTCTAAGTGATCTTGATTTAAGTCTAGAATTGATATAATAACTCTCATTTCATAGAGTTATCAGTCGCTGGAAGAGTTCCCAAATCTCTTGTGCACTTTTAGACATTAGCTCTCCTCCACTTGTTGCCATTAGCCATTCTTGCACATGTTGCAATAATCCCTCCAAAAAGTATTGGCATTGATGCCATTTCTCGTACCCATGATGTGGACACTTCAAAAGTAGCCCATTGAATTGCTATCATGTTTCGAAAAACTGATCGTCTTCTCTCTGGGTAAACTCTGAAATTTCCCTGTGAATAGCATTAGTTTTATGCACTGGAAAATATTTATTCAAAAATTTTGTTACCATTTGTTCCCATGATGTGATACTATTGACAGACAATGTATTAAGCTATGAACGAGCTCTATCCTTTAAAGAAAATGAGAATAGTCTAAGTTTAACATCATCATCTGAAAAATTATCATATTTAAATGTTTGCAAAATAGCATGAAAATCATTCAAATGATTATATGGCTCCTCATTTTCTAAGCTATAGAATGTTGGGAGACAATTTAGCACACTAGGTTTTAACTCAAAACTCCTAGCAGCTACAGTTGGGTATCTTATGCATGATGTACTCAAATTAGCTAAAGGACTAAAGTAGTCCTTAAATGACCTCTCCTATGCTAGTTGTTGTTGCAAATTCATTTCAATTTTATTTTTAACGTGTTTGTGTGTGCGCAGTGTTTTGTCTAGTTCAAGGTCTATAGGCTCAAGATTAGGTAATAATGACTTTCGACCATGCATACAAAGAACACAAAAATAAATGGGAACAAAATAAATAAAAATAAAGAAGAAGGAGAAATTATGGTACTAACCTTATCGCGTTGTTACAACCTTACTATAAAAACACATTAAAAAACATGTGAAATAAATTTACTAAAAATTAAAATTAATACGATTAAAAAATTACAAAGAAAAATAACTTGAAAATTAAATTACAGAACTTTAAAGAAGAGAAAAAAAATTCTTACCTCAAAATATAAATTCACTTTTTTTCTCTTTTTTTAAATTAAAAACAATTACAAGAAAAATAACTAAAAAAATTTTTTTACAAAAATTAATTCTACAAACTAAAATAACTTACCTCCCCGGCAATAGCGCCAAAAACTTGTTGTCAAAATTTTATTGAACTCGCAAGTGCACGAATCTATTGTAGAATAGATCAATAGTGACGAGTGTCGATTCCACGAGAAGGTAGATTTTAATTGTGTGTAGAATTAATTTTCTAAGTGGGTGGTTGGATTTATGGTGAAAGTAACTTAGATTATCCTAAAATATGAATTAAAATGGCGAGAATAAATTGAAGCGAATTCTATTGAAATGCGGCACTTGGGTATCTTGATCCGTATCAACATGCACCATGGGCTAAATATTCCTTATTAGTGCTAATTAAATCATGAGGGGGTATCCATACCTCATGAACCACACTCTAGTTAATATGGTGCTAAGGGCTTATCGTGCCAAATAATAATAACCTTGTACTAGGGAGCCGGTGAAACCAAAGCGGTATCTAGAATATGTTATTATTATTTATCGACGAAAAGTCAAAACAGCCACAAAAATTAGAGGGGAAGAGAAAATAAATTTACCAAATAAAGCCCATGACACATGTTGAGACTTCACCTTCAACCCAAGCTTGAAAGAAAATTAGCTACTCATAATTGAACTAGGGGTAAAATGTGAATTTATTAAAATATATAGAAAATACAAGATGGAGAATGAATTACAGAAAATAGAGCCCAAAAATGGATTCAGGAATATCAATTTGGGGGGGGGGGGGGGGGAGGGAGGAGGCCCCCTTTTTAAAGATACATTGAGTAAATCATGGCCATCGGATTAAAAACAGTTTGGACGCTCAGGATTGCGCCACGTCATCGATCAACAGTACGCGGTTTGACCATGCAGTTTGAACAGTGACATGGTTTGACCATGCAGTTTGAACAGTGACATGGTTTGACCACGCGGTCTGAACAGTCAACCGGCTTGAACAGTGATGCGGTTTGGTTGAAAATAATCTTGTGTATATGCATGTACCGTACGCGCGATTTTTGGTCCACTAACATGCTGCCACGTCACCGATCAACAGTGTATATAACTTTTGTCCAATAGAATCGTTAAACCTCATCAGTCAATGCCACATCATCGTTCAATGCCACGTCATCGTTCCGTATGTGTGAACAGTGTCATGAACAGTAACATGGACAACATCGTACATGTTAATAGTGTCGTATATGTGAACAGTGACATTTTTCCTTTTATGCTCCTCCTAAGGTTTTCGACTGTCCTGAGTTCAAAAGTGATGTCCGTTTTGCCGTCTGATTTCTCGTTCATTGTGAAATAACCATGATGCCCTTAAAATGTATAAAATACTTAACTAAAATAAAGCACACATAATTAAATCGCAAGAAGCTTAAATACATAAAAGTAAGGGTGTTAATAAAACTTGAAGTGTAAAATAACGATTTTCTCCTTTATAAATATATATTTTTTAACACTCAATACTTGCTCCTACAGACTTGCTCCAGAAGATGAAGAAACGAAGGAAAAAGATGATGAAATACAGGGGAACCAGCTAGCTGGATTAAATGAAGCGGTTACTCGATTGGGTTCTGCATTGGAAAAGGCTAGTCGCTTACCGCTTAAAATGAAGAAACCAAGTGGTTAGCCAAAATATTCAATCTGACTAGCCAATTCTCCTGTCTTTCCTCATCATTTTTCAACATTTCCAGGTAATAACTATTGTGTTTTGCTTTTTGTGTTATTATTGATTAAATCAACACTACATTTATTTATTGTCTATTGTAAGATTTGAATAATATAATCCAGTTATAATATGGATGCTACAAATGATACAAGTGCAGGACTCGGTCAAAGAGCATGGATAAACTTTTTGTATGTATAAATTATTTAACTTCAAATGTGTGTGTAATGTGAACAATCATTTTTGTTTGTGTTCTTGACGTAATACTAAATGTTGTGTATAGTAAATATAAAGCAAATAGGGTGAGGAAACAAGGTCTTGGAAAGGTTTGTAGGGGGACAATTGTTGAAAAATGGAAATAATTAACAAAGGAGGAGAAGTGTCAATTTGGGATGATGCCTAAGGACCCTACTATAGATGTTGGTGAAAACAGCATTGTAAAAATGGATGAAGAAAAAAGAATGCGGATAAGTATGACTAATCTATTTTATTTTATTGTTATGTGAGCAAATTTACTAAAGTTATTTCCAAATTGTCACTATTGGTTAATTTTATAAGCACTTGCTACCAATGCAATATGCAAATATACACAACAAGTAATAAAGTGATGAGTTGCTAATCTACTTATGGCATGGCATTATGACATAATAACATATAAGAACAGTCAAGAACACATTGGATTGTTTGTCACTCAACTACAAGTAAATTTAGTTCATATTCTAAATGAGAAAAATAAACATAATATATTGATCAAGGGATACATCAAAACAATTAAAGGAAGAAGATAAATTTAACTTGAGCACGGTGAAAGACAAATCCAAATAATTCTACATGATTCTTCAATGTTGCCGAAACAACATTCTCCAATTTTGATCTTCTTATTCTTTCCTTTGTAATTCTTCTAATGATAATTCCTTTGCCGCCTTTCTATGTCGTGCATGCCTCTATTTTATATTGCAAATTAGGGTAAACAAAAGCCTATGAGCGTGCATGCGTTAAATTAGGAAACATGCAAATTATGATTCTGTGGTTGACTCGTGCTTAAGTTTTCACCCGCATTGCTCCCAGATTGCTACAGCACTGGTTGCTCTAACATCCGCAACCACACTGCACTATTCCCGATTGTGCTTTACTTCTTTTGTGGCCATCTTCCTTCCTCTTCTTGCTCATCTAATGTCTCTACATCCCCTCATGAATTAAGACTTTATGAAAACCTACAATTATGTACCTGTTTTTAGCACAAATTACTTTTATTCAAGCAAAACTTATTAAGACTCAACTAAAATGAATGTTTATGCAAAATATAACTAAAATGTAATAAAAACACCTTATTTGATCTCTAAATTATCTTGATTTAAGTCTAAAAATGATGTAATAACTCTCATTTCCTAGAGTTATCAGTCACCTAAGCAACAAGTTGTAATTATAGAAATTGGCTTCAGGAGCTCGCAAGATTGACGATGTGGTCAATAGAGATAAGAGTTTTGTGAAACACTTGTCTAACAATGTGACACAAAGAGGGTTTTTATAGTTTTGCATGGCAGAGAGTTTTGTTTAAACGCCACTAACTTCAATATTATAATGGGGATTAAATATGGCAGTTAACCGGTAGACATATAGGAAACTTAATTGCGTACCAAGTATAGAACTGGTCAAAGAGGAATCAAAATAGCCACTGTTAGTGATAGACTGATAGGTAGTGAAAGTTATGATGATAATTTTAAGTTCCTTTTTTCTTTGCTTCTTCTAGGAACCGTATTATGTTTAACAAGTTCCACTTACATCAATCCAATGTACCTCTATGTCCTGAAAGATGTACAGGCAATCAGAAAAAAGAATTAGGCTATATAGTGATTTAACCTTTTGTGGGATAGTATAGCAAAGTATAAAGAACACTAAGTGAAATCAATTAGTGGTTGTCCTATATTCTTAGAAACATGTTTAACAAATACTGAACATCATAATAATTTTTCCAAATAGTGACATATTTCTATGAAAAATAATTTGACACAATAATTGTTTGTTATGAACATTTGTTCTACTTCACTGCTGTTCTGTATTATCATCATTTTATCAGGAGAACAATATGCCTTGTTAGTGTATGGACTAAGGAAGAGATTTTTCGATTCTTGAATTGACAATAAAAATTTGGGGACACCATAAGTTGTGAGGTTTGTATTATTCTTTATCTTGTTCATGCATGTATACAACTTTAGGAACCAAATTGCATGTGTTTCTATTATCAATTTGTATGATTGCTGATATTATTTTTTTAGGTTCCAATGCATGAAGCAAATTTTATACAACTGCAAAGTCATTTGCCTTATTATCAACACACTGAAGATGTTAAGCTGAGAGTGGTCAATATGGAGGCGGCTTTACAGAATCAGTCAAAGATTACTGAACAAAAAATGTATTCATTCAATGTGAGAATGGAAATGGTTGAGAAGTCTATAGAGGAAGTAAAATCAAAGTGCTCCGCTGGTGCACCATAAAAACAACCTTGTGATCTATTGCAATCTAATCCATCACTACTGTCCTTGACCTTTAAAAGTCCAAAGCCTACATGTCCAGTTGCAAAACTGAGCTAATCATTGATGGGAAAAACAAAATGATTATGTTCAACGATGAGGACTTTGTGGATCACTTATTGAACCTAGATAAACTAATGGCCATGATTAGGACAAGTAAAGCAGTAGATGGAATTTGTAAATATCCTGCCCACTATGTCGCAATTTATGTCCCCATTCTACCACCTAACCTCCACGATGTGGTAGAGCTTTTAAATCTTATTTTGTAAATTTTAATTCCTTGATAATTCATTGATGAATGAATTTACATATAAATTGATAGTGTCAGTGCACTACTAACGCGACTAATTAAGAATCGTAGGCCAGGTTAGTATCAACATTCACCCTACGATCAAGTATCGGTGAGAGCAAATTCAAGTACAAAGCTAGTTTGTTTCAAGTTAACAATCCTATTACTCTAGATCAATTGAATCTTGTTCAATATGCTTTTGATAGAGATGCTTAGGGAAAGTAAGTGTGGAATTATGTAATAATTTATGTGTAACTAGATTTTATGAAGTATCACTGAAAATTATTACATAGTGCTTTTAGTGAAATCATTGTCTCGAGCTACGATGAACTTGTAAATCGACATTCGTTATTGAGTTTTTTGCCTAGGACATATCTATATGGAGGGATATTAGGTTTCAAAATTTAGTCATGTCACAGGATATATTTGTCCTGTATTATATCTCTTAATCAATTTGATCATGTTTAGGTGATTTCCTTGAAAGCGTATCACGTGGCCCTTATTGAGCTGGGGATTAAGAAAATTGTGTCAATCAACTGGTATTTACAAATAAGATATTCTATAAGTATCTCTAGTACATTTTTCATTTCGTTTTAGTCTTGTTGGTGATAATTTGCTCATGTTTATGTCTTCATTACATGTAGCAATCAGTTTTAACAGTTGGAACTTAATTGGATTGTTTCACAGGGGCAACCAGAATTAGAAAGATTTATATGCAATAGTTGCATAAGTGTTAAAAATTTACTTTTTCAACCCTTTACTTATTACATTTTTTAATGGTGTGATCAGTCTATGAAATTCTTAACTTTAATGATAGATTTCCATTCTAATAAATGATGAATCATCTTATTGGTGTTAACTGTTGTACAAATTTTATTGAACTCGCAAGAGTATGAATCTATTATAGAATAGATCAACGGTGACGAGTGTCGATCCCACGAGGAAGTGGATTTTAATTGCATGTAGAGTTAATTTTCTAAGTGCGTGGTTGGATTTATTGTGAAAGTGATTCAGATTATCATAAAATTTAAATTAGAATGGCGGGAATAAATTAAAGTGAAAACTATTAAAATGAAGCGCTTGGGTCTCTGGATCTGCACTCAACATGCACCATAGGCTTAATATTCCTTATTAGTGTCAATTAAATCATGAGGGGAGTTTCCACTTCTCATGAATGTCACTCCAATAAATATGGTGCTAAATAGTAATAACTTTGCACTAGGGAGACAGTTGTTAGCCTATATGGCTATATATATTGATTTTGATGATAACAAACTACATGTGTTGATTAAACAAAGATTTATGAATTGTGCTTTTACAATAAGAAAATAATGTTATGGAATTAAAGTACTTTGGACTAAAATGAAAGTATTTTAAAACCTTTGATATTGTTTTAAAATTTCTGATTTAGACCTATTTGAAACTATTTAAATATTTCAGGTCATTCTATAATTTCACACAGTTTGGGTGAAATCATAATTTCTGAAAGTTTTGGGATTGACAAAGCATTATTTAAAAATTCTAAAATTGGACCTATTTGAAAGCTTTCTTAACGTTTTGGGCCATAATATAGTTTTATAAAGTTTTTAGGGTCAAACTATAAATTTTAAAAATACTTCACTGTAGCAGTTACTGTAGCAAGCAGCTAACCGGATCCTGACAAACGGCAGACCGAATTCGGGCAGAATGTTTCTGAAACTTAAACGGCTAACCGGATTTCACAAGCGGCATACCGGATGTTCAGAATTTCAAAATTGTGGTTGTAACGGTAATATTAACCGGCTAACCGGATGTCCATAAATGGTTAGCGGGTTATGACCAAAATGTGCATAACGGCTAGTTTTTGAGCTCAAACTATATAAATTCAAATCCAATTCATTTTCAATCTTTCTAGCAAGCATAAACAAAAAACACACGAGATATCTTGAGCTTTTAATTTGCAAAGCACAAAACATTAAATCATCTCTTGTTCTTCATTTTTGAAAATCTATTCTTTGAGTGAGTTTTATTGTAACTTTCATTTCTTCATCTTAATTGTAAGAGTTTGAGTGTGTGAGACACTTGAGTGAAGAGATTGGGAGATAATTTCTTTGTTGTAAAGGTTCATTGACACGTTGAAGTCAATTGTAAACAATTGAAGCCTTGGAAAGGCTTGGATAGTGAAATCCTCAAGCTTGAATCGCTTGGAGGCGTAGACGTAGGCGGGTGTGTTTGTTTGCTGAACCACGTAAAAATTTGTGTGTTTGTTTCTCTTCTCCCTTACCCATTTGTTATTGTGCTTTTATTGAACTTATTGCTTTTAATTTTTATTAAGACATTAGATTGCTTGTTGTGTGGATTTGCTAGGATAATTTTTTAAAATTCCAATTCACCCCCCCTCTTGGGTTGCACACTTATATTTCATTTGGTATCAGAGCGAGGTGCTCTCATTTAGACTTAACCGTCTAGAGCTAAAGATTAATGGCAACTCAAAATGATTCCACATTTAAGGAAGGACAATCCACCACTAAACCACCTTATTTTGATGAAAACGATTACCCGTATTGGAAAACTAGGATGAAAATTTACTTGCAAGCCTTAGATTATGAAATTTGGGAAATCGTTAATGATGGTTCTTTCATGCCTTTGACTAAAAATGAAGCCGGGGAAGACATTCCAAAACCTTCACGGGAATGGAATGAATTCGAAAAGAGAAAAACTTTTCTAAATTCCAAGGCTATGAATGCCTTGTTTTGTGCACTAGATAAGAAAGAGTTTTATAGAGTGTCTAGTTGCGAAAGTGCTAATGAAATTTGGCACAAACTTGAAGTTGTCTATGAAGGCACGAACCAAGTGAAAGAATCTAAAATAAGTAGGTACACTCGATAATATAAATTGTTCCAAATGGAACAAAATGAGAATGTGTACTCTATGTATACTAGATTTACGGACATAGTGAACACTCTAGGAGCCTTAGGAAAGACCATTTCAAATAGTGAGAAAGTTAAGAAAATCATTAGGTCGCTACCTAAAGAATGGAGACCAAAAAGGACTGCCATTGAGGAAGCCAAAGATTTAAATGTATTACCTATTGATGATTTAATTGGTTCTTTCATTTCATATGAAGAATATTTGGCGGCGGAAAAAAGGCATGAGGAAAAGAAGAAAAACATTGCTCTCAAGGCTTCAAAATGTGAGAGTGATGAGGAAAGTGAAATGGATGATGAGGAGTTGGCAATGTTGGCTAAAAGATTCAGAAAATTTTACAAGAAGAATAATGAGCAGAGAAAGTTCAGAAGCTACAAGAATAAGAAGGAGAAGAAAGAGCCAATCACTTGTTATGAATGCAAGAAGCCCGGACACATACGACCGGAATATCCTCTTCTCAACAAACTCAAGAAGAAAACTATGGTGGCCACATGGGATGATAACGATGAGGAAACAAGTGATGATGATGAGCAACAAGAAATGACAAATTTAGCTCTCATGGCCTTTGGGAAAGAATCATGTGATGAACTTGATGAGGTAAGTGTTTTTCCTACATATGATGAATTACATGATGCCTTTAAGGATTTGCATGATAAGCTAATGAAGATTAGTAAAAAGAATATATGTCTTAAAAAGAAGATGATAGAGCATAAAAATGAAAATGAATCATTTAATGCAAAGATTACATGCCTAGAATTAGAGAATAAAACATTGCATGATAAAATTGCATTATTTGAGAATTCTAGCACTCCACATGAGCACTTAGAGTCACAAGTGAATGACTTGAAAAATGAAAATGAAATGCTTAGAAAGAAGAGCAATGAACTAAATGAGATTGTGCTAAAATTCACAAATGGGCAAAAGATGTTGGACAACTTGCTAAACTCACAAAAATGTGTATTTGACAAAGGAGGCATTGGTTATAAGCCAAATTTGAAACAAAAATATTACAAGAGCTATTTTATGAAGAATACATCTATTAACAATCAAATTGTATGTCATTATTGTAATCAAGATGGTCATATGAAAAATAGATGTGCAGTGAAGAGAAATGCATATTATGATGTGAAATGTGTTTGGGTTCCGAAAGGAAACATTGTTAACTCTCAAGGACCCAAAAAGGTTTGGGTACCTAAAACTTGAGATTATCTCTACAGGGCCTGAAAAAGAAGAAGAATAAGTGGTACTTGGACAACGGTTGTTTAAGACATATGACAGGGAATTATTCTTGGTTTTCAAGTTTTACTAAGATCGAAAATGGTGGAGATGTATTGTTTGGAGATGATTCAAAAGGAAAAATCATTGGCATTGGAAATGTCGGTAATGTATCCTCTACTCTCATTGAAAATGTGTGTTTGGTTGAAAATGTGTTATTGAGAATGCATGTGATGGGAAAATTGCTTAGTATTAGTCAATTATGGGAAAATTGCTTAGTATTAGTCAATTATGGGAAAATTGCTTAGTATTAGTCAATTATGTGATAAAGGATATAGAGTCATCTTTGATGAATCAAAATGTGTTATTGAGAATGCATGTGATAGGAAAATTTTGTTTGTAGAAAATAGATGTGTTAATGTCTATACCATTAATATAGATTGTGCATCAATAAATGATAAATGTTTCTCTGCATTGCATGATGATGGTTGGTTGTGGCATAGAAGATTATGTCATGGAAGCATGGATTTGATTTCAAAAATCATGAAAAATGATTTGGTTAAAGGTCTTTCCAAAATCAATTTTCAAAAAGATAGAATTGCTGAAGCTTGCCAATTTAGAAAACAAATCAAAACTTCATTCAAAAGCAAGAATCATTTCTCTACTTCAAAACCACTTCAATTACTTCACATAGATTTATTTGGACCTTCTAGATATGTAAGTTTAAGTGGTAAATTTTATGCATTTGTAATTGTAGATGATTATTCTAGATACACATGGGTATTGTTCTTAGCTAATAAGGATGATTCCATTGATGCATTTCAATTTTTCTATAAAAAGGTTCAAAATGAAAAAAAAGGTTATTCTATTACTTGTATTAGAAGTGATCATGGTGGAGAATTTGAAAATAATACATTTGAAAATTTTTGTAATGACTTTGGCATTGAACATCAATTTTCATCACCTAGGACTCCACAACAAAATGGAGTTGTAGAGAGAAAGAATATGCCTTTTCAAGAAATTCTTTGCCTAAGTATTTTTGGGCCAAAGCCGTCAACACCGCTTGTTATGTTTTGAATCGTGTGTTGATTAGACCTAATCTTAATAAAACTCCATATGAGCTTTGGAAAGATAGAAAACCCAACATTGGCTATTTTAAAGTCTTTGGATGCAAATGTTTTGTTTTGAACACAAAAGATAGTCTTGGTAAATTTGATCCAAAATCTGATGTTAGCATTTTTCTTAGTTATTCCAACTCAAGCAAAGCCTATAGAGTTTATAATAAAAGAACTTTAGTTGTGGAAGAATCTATGTATGTTACATTTGATGAGTCTAATCCCTCCTCTACGGAGAAAGTAGTTGTTGATGATAATGCAGAATAAGAACAACAAGAAGAAGCATCAATTGACAACCAAAAAGATACACCACATGGAATTCAAGAGGAGCACCATGAAGAAACAAATGCAGAGCAAAATGAAGGTACTTCTCAAACACTCCCCAAGGAGTGGAGGTATGTTTCTTCTCACCCTAAGGATGTAATTTTAGGATATCCCTCACGATATCCTAGGAACACATGTGAGCATGTTGCATTTATCTCTCAAATTGAACCAAAATCCTTTGCGGATGTGGAAAATGATGAATCTTGGATTATGGCTATGTAATAGGAGTTGAATCAATTTGAAAGAAATAATGTGTGGGAATTAGCTCCTAATCCAAACATCAATCTATTATAGGTACTAAATGGGTATTTAGAAACAAAATGGATGAATCCGGTGTGGTTGTAAGAAATAAAGCTAGATTAGTGGCTCAAGGTTACAACCAAGAAGAAGGAATTGATTTTGATGAAACATTTGCACCAGTAGCACGGTTAGAATACATTAGGATGTTGCTAGCATATGCATGTCATAAGGATTTTATTTTATATCAAATGGATGTCAAGAGTGCCTTCTTAAATGGTTATATTATGGAGAAAATTTATGTGAAACAACCTCCTAGTTTTGAAAATGAAAAATTTCCAGATCATGTATATAAGTTATCTAAGGCCTTGTATGGACTAAAACAAGCACCTAGAGCTTGGTATGATAGGCTTAAAAACTTCTTGTTGGATAATGATTTTTCAATGCGAAAAACGGACACAACTTTATTTGTTAAGCATAAGAACCAAGATATACTTATTGTTCAAATTTATGTTGATGATATTATTTTTTGTCCTACTAATGAGTTGTTGTGTAAAGACTTTTCATCATGTATGAGTAAAGAATTTGAGATGAGTATGGTGGGAGAGTTGAAGTACTTCCTTGGACTCCAAATCAAACAAAATGAGGAAGGAATCTTCATAAATCAAGCCTAGTACGTGAAAGATCTACTCAAAAGATTTGGCTATGATAATGGAACAGCAAAAAGCACTCCAATGAGTACTACCATTAAGTTAGACAAAGATGAGAAAGGTAAGGAAGTTGATATCAAGACATATCGAGGTATGATCGGATCCTTACTCTACTTGACTGCTAGTAGGCTTGATATTATGTTTAGTGTATGCTTGTGTGCTAGATTTCAATCTTGTCCTAAAGAGTCACATATGCTTACTGTCAAACGCATTTTTCGATATTTGATTGGCACCATTAATCTTAGCCTTTGGTATCCTAGGGGAACTCATATTGACTTAACTTGTTATTTGGATGCCGATTTTGCTGGATATAAGGTTGATCGAAAAATTACTAGTGGAACATATCACTTCCTAGGCCATTCACTTGTCTCTTGGTTTAGTAAGAAAGAAAACTCGGTTGCACTTTCAACTACCGAGGCAGAATATATTGCCCCAGGTAGTTGTTGTGCACAAATTCTTTGGATGAAACAAACCCTTAGAGACTATGGTATTAAACTTGATCAAATACCTATCTTGTGTGACAATACTAGTGCTATAAATCTTTCCAAGAATCCCATTCAACATTCTAGGACTAAGCATATAGAAATTAGACATCATTTCTTTAGAGATCATGTTAAAAAAGGAGATGTTGTAATTAAATTTGTTTCTACTAAAAATCAGCTTGCGGATATCTTTACAAAACCTCTTAGCGAAGAGCATTTTATAAAGATAACGCATGAGCTTGGAATGATGAATGTTGCATCTTGACTTATGTTTTACTACATGGCTTGATATGTTTGTTATTATATGGATTTATGCTTCATGAATTAGATAGCTTGATATGCTTGTAATTTTATGATTTTATGTTTCATGCATTAAATGGCTTATTGAAAAGTTTTAAATCTCAAAATGATTTAAAATTAATCAATTTTAAAAGCCAAAAATAAAATGGTGTGTGTAATACAAGTATAAGAGCTTGCCAAAATTCAATTAGAGACAAAAAGATTTCCAAGTCTAAACCGAGATTCCACTTACTCTCATCCGAAAAACCACTTTCTTGTTGATTCCTCTTGGGACAAATTCTGGATAACCAAATTTAGCAAATCAGTAAGTCAAATTATCTTTGGTTGTTCTTGGGTCATCATTCGGATAACCGGATTTTCTAAGCCTCCTCTTTGCCTCAAAACCGGACAACCGGTTCTTCAAATTAGGAAAACCAAATTTGAGAGGCAACTTTCTGCCTCAAAACCGGACAACCAGTTCGATAAACCGGCAAGCCGAATTCGTGAAGCAATGTTTTGTCTCAAAACCGGCCAGCTGGATATGCAAACTGGCATGCCGAATCAGCCTTGACACATTCTGGACGTTATCCGGACAACCAGATCACACATCCGGCAATCCATTTTCGGCTTTCTTACTTCTAGACACTAACCAGCTAGCCAGTTAGTGAAATCCGGCAAGCCGGATTCGAGAGCTATATCAATTGTTCATCTTCTCCCTCTCATTCGGCCAACCAGATCTCTCTCTCTCTCTAAAAACTGTTTGTTCCTCACTCTATCTCACTCCAAAATCCATCATCCTCTTCCTTTTTCGCAACAATTTGAGTGACGAAAATCGTTCCCCATCACTTCATTTACTCAAAATCATCCTTAAACTCCATTTTCAACATCTAAATCTCATTTACTCAAAATCATCCTTAAACTCCATTTTCAACATCTAAATCTCATTTACTCAAAATCAACCTTAAACTCCATTTTCAACATCTAAATCTCTAGATCCTAAATTCAATCTAGGTTTTTTGACCGAATTTTCTCTCTCTAAGTTTCTCACTCTCAAGCAGCTTTTTTTTATCTAAATTGCTTCCCAAAATCACTTTCAATCTTTATAATGTTCATTGTCTTTGCTTTTTTTCAACTTCAAATCCATCAAAATCACAATGTCAAGCTCTCGGCCGGTTCGAAGAAAAGGCAAAGAACCGGTTCAACCAACCAACCGGTCACGGCAAGCAGGGGGCACCTCCAATCAATCCAATTTTGAGTCCACACACTTTCAGAACAAGAAACATCTAGCCAAACGATTTCACTAACAGTTCACTCGTGACATACTCCAAACCTTTTTTTATTTTATCGGATTGGTTAAATCATCTTAGTATTAGCAATAGAACTTTATTGCAATTGTTGGAAGATGTTGGTTGGCTTAATGCACTTGTTTTTTAGGAAAATGTATATCCTGACTTAGTGAAAGTGTTTTACTTGAATATGGATTGTTCCACAGAGAAAGAGAATCGAGTAATCACCACAGTTGGAGAAGTTTCGATTGAGTTTGATGATTCAGAGTTGAACTCTATCTTAGGAACTTCCGATGATGGCCTAGAAATTTTTTCACCTAGGAAACCTCTTGATATTTATGACTATGTTTATATTGATGCTGTTAAGAATATATATGTCGTATCGACCTTTCAAATGAAGATTGTACTATCCATTTTCGCACCCAATGTCTTTGTCTTCAAACTCGGATATTACTTCGTTTTATTCAGAGTATTGTCCTTCCTAGATCAGGCCATTTGGATGAGGTCTCTCATATGGATGTTGCCTTGATTAATTGTATTCTTAGACATCGTCCAGTCGACTTAGGATATACCATTGTCCGAAACATGCTCAGTATACCTAAGTTGATTACTCGTTCCCTTCCATATGGTCATTTCATTACCCAAATCCTTAAATATTTTGATGTACCGATTTAAGAACCATTGTGTAGACCGTCTAAGGGTATCGGGGTGAAGGACAACATTTGTCCATGAGGTTCCTAATAACGCAACTTTTGCGCAGTAAAATTAAAACAGATGGCGAAAGCTCTAGAAACCTCGGATCGACTTCATTCAAAAACGAAAATCAAGAGGAAAGATTGAAGTTTAATTACCTCACTTTCATTTTCAAAAACGACTTTGTGAAGTAGGAGAAAACAACTGAAAACAGCAAGCTACGAACACTGTCCAGAAAGTACAGCTCTGCACGAACAGCTTCTGTTTTGCCACGATCTGAGATCCTTTGAGCACCCCAATTGTGATGCCTCTAATTAGTCCACACTTAGAAATGTTCTAGGAGTTCAGAGGATTTGGAATCTCGAAATTTCATTAAGAAATGAGAGAGATAATGAAGAAACATGTGTGCTAGCTCATATTGATTCCTTCCACCAAATAAAGCCACCATTATCTCTAATAATGGTACAAAACATTATCATGTGCTAGACCCACCCACTTAGCCATTATTTATTGAAATTGATCTCATCACTTCAATAAACTATTTAATCAAATAAATAAATAGCTAAATTAATTAATTTCGGAATTAATTAATTAACCCCATTTTGATGACATCAAATGGTTAAATGTGGGCTTATCATGTGACATGTTCTAATGCTTTCTCTTAATCCATATTGGATCCAATAAAAGCCCATAATTCTAAACCCAAAATAGGAAATTGAACTTCTCATTTTCTAGTAACTCCTTTTTCATTTCTATATTGTGTGTGACCTTTTAGGTTCTTAGTTATAAGGTAGTAGAACTATTTTAATGATAACTCTTTATTCATTAAATGATGCTAAACTCTTTAGTCATCAATTAGAACCTTTCTAATGACCTTAAGATGCATTGGTAATACGCTTTACCAATATTGATCTTAAGGTTTCTACAAGTCGTGAGTGACAGCTAGCAGTATATCACAACCATCCAAATAACAAGAATTGTTGGATCTATAGAACCTATTCCATTGTATCTCTATGTCTTGGTCTCTTCATCATCCATGTCCAGAGAAAAGCACGGCTTATGGTTTATTATGTTAAGCAGTTGTGCTTTATCTCAAAATAAATATAAATGAACTTGGCATGAAAATATAATTTGAACTCCTTCAAATATATTTCACCTTGGCCAAGGATTTCTCATGCCAATTCATATTATCTCATAAGGACATCTTTTTCGTATATTATAAAGTGATGAATTCCATGTTGGCCATACACTTGTCTTCATACATAGCCAACCGTGACAGCTATTGCTAGATCTCTTCCGTGATTAGGAATCAATCTTTATGCATTCACATATCAGAGATGTCTATGTATAAGACATCTGTTATGCCTCATGTCTAAAGACCATTACTAAACATAGTATCTGATACAATGTATAATAAGCCATTAACACTCAAAACCATATGGCTTACTATATTTGGTCAAGTTCAGTAAACTCGTTCTCTTAACAAGTACCTATGTGTTTGACTTGACATCTCATGTCAATGATATGAAACTCACCATCCATCTTAGTATCACATACCATAAGGAGTCATAACACATACTAGTGTTTATAGGAATTTATAATGTCCAATCATAAATCCACCACTAGGAACTATTTTAAAAGTATAGTACAAAGGATACACGTTTCATATTCTCGACATACTCGAGAATGTGTTCCTTAACTATTTTACTTCTTGGACTATATTCATTAAATTAATATATGAATATTGATAACTTTGCCATTTTATAAATATCAAAATGCTATTCAAATACAATCATTCCCTAAACAATCAAATCACCATTCGATTGGCCTTTAGGGCATATTACTAACAATCTCCCACTTGCACTAAAGCCGATCGCTATGGTATCTCATACCCATCTTCTCAAGATGACGATCTAACTACTGTTGAGTAAGTGCTTTAGTCAAAGGATCCGCAGTGTTATCAACGGAGGCTATTTTCTGCATAATGATATCACTCATTCCAATGATTTCTCTAATAATGTGAGATCTTCTCTCAATGTGTTTGGACTTTTGGTGAGACCTTGGTTCCTTAGCTTGTGCTATAGCTCCATTGTTGTCACAATGAGATTGACAACGCAATGGTTGGAACCACTCCAAGTTTTTGAATAAACTTCCCTATCCAAACAGCTTCTTTTGCTGCATCTGATGCAACTATATATTCCGCTTCAGTGGTAGAATCTGCAGTAGTTACTTGCGTGGAACTTTTCCAGCTTACTGCTCCACCATTGATAGTGAAGAAAAATCCTGATGTAGATTTGGTCATCTACATCTGACTGGAAATCTGAATCTGTGAAGCCTTCAATTTTTAGCTCACCTTCTCCATATGTTAAGAACAAATCTTTATATCTTCTCAAGTACTTAAAGATATTCTTAACTGCGGTCCAATGTTCCTCTCCCGGATTACTCTGGTATCTGCTAGTGACACTCACTGCTTGAGCTATATCCGGTCTAGTACATAGCATAGCATACATAAGACTTCCAATTGCAGAAGCATATGGAATCTTATTCATACGCTCTCTCTCATCATAAGTTTTAGGACTCATGTTTTTAGAGAGATGAATTCTATGTCTGAAGGGTATAAAACCCCTTTTGGAATCCCACATATTAAATTTCTTTAATATCTTTTCTATGTACTTAGCTTGACATAGACCTATTAATCTTCTGGATCTATCTCTATAAATCCTGATTCCCAAGATATACATTGCATCTCCTAGGTCTTTCATGGAGAAGTTTTGAGAAAGCCAAATTTTGACAGAAGACATTTGTCCAATGTCATTTCCTATAAGCAATATGTCATCTACATATAGCACAAGGAAAGTTATTGCACTCCCACTGACCCTTTTGTAAACACATGGTTCATCCTCATTCTTGATGAAACCAAATGATTTGATTGCATCATCGAATCGGATGTTCCAACTCCTGGAGGCTTGTTTTAGCCCATAAATGGACTTTCTTAGCTTGCATACTTTGTGAGGATTTGTCTTAGATTCAAAACCACAAGGTTGTATCATATACATATCTTTCTTAATGTACCCATTAAGAAATGCAGTTTTGACAGCCATTTGCCAAATCTCATAGTCATAATATGCTGCTATAGCCAATAAGATTCTGATGGACTTTAGCATGGCTACTGGTGAAAAACCTTGCTTTATAGGTCTCTACCTTTCCATCTAAGCCTATCTTCCTCTTGAAGATCCACTTGCATCCAATAGGTACAATACCTTCGGGTGGATCCACTAGAGTCCAGACTTGGTTGGTTCTCATAGAGTCCATCTCTAAATCCATGGCTTCAAGCCATTTCTTCGAGTCAATATCTAATATTGCCTCTTCGTAACTAGTAGGATCATCTCTATGATCCGTATCACCCAATAAAAATATATCATTCATCTGATGAAGAAAACCATATCTTTCTGGTGGGTGAATTATCCTACTAGATCTACGGAGTTGTTGTGTTCCTTGTGTTTGTACTTGAACAGGCTCTTCATTGGATTTATCCTCATTAGAATTCTCAATAAATTCTAATTTTCTTCCTTGCCCACCTTCTTGAATAAACTCTTTTTCAAGAAATATGGCATTTCTACTGACCAATACCCTTTGATCAGATTGGATGTAAAAGTAATAACCCAAAGTTTCCTTTGGGTATCCAATGAACCTGCCACTATCCGCTTTAGCTTCAAGTTTCTCACTCTTGAGTCTCTTGATAAAAGCAGGACATCCCCAAATCCTAAGATGATTTAGGCTTGGTTGTTTACCATACCATATCTCATATGGTATTTTAGGTACAAACTTGGAAGGTACTCTGTTTAGTACATATGTTGCAGTAAGGAGAGCATATCCCCAAAGAGAAATTGGTAAGTCTGTATAACTCACCATTAATCGCATCATGTCTAACAGTGTGCGATTTCTCCTCTCAGATACTCCATTAAGCTCTGGTGTACCTGGAGGTGTCCATTGTGAAACAATATCATTTTCTTTAAGGTAAGACTGGAATTCTCCACTGAGATATTCACCACCTCGATCTGATCGTAGGGTTTTAATAACTTTTCCAGTCTGTTTCTCTACTTCATTTCGGTATTCTTTGAACTTTTCAAAGGCTTCAGATTTATACTTCATTAAGTATACTGAACTATACCTTGAGTGATCGTCGATAAAAGTTATGAAGTAGTAATATCCACCCCTTGCCATTTCATTAAATGGCCCACATACATCAGTATGTATAAGTTCAAGTAAATCAGTGGCCCTTGTACTTCGTCCAACGAAGGGTGCCCTGGTCATTTTTCCTTGAAGACATGATTCACAAGTTGGATAAGGTTCTAAACCAAATGGACCTATTAGTCCATCTTTAGCCAATTTTGTGACTCTATCTTCTCCAATATGACCTAGCCTCAAATGCCACTTATATTTGGGGCTTATTTCTTCTCTTTCACGTTTATGTGTTATGGTATTTACATTCACAACATGCTCATTATTTTCTTTCATGTTTAGTACATAAAGATCATTATCTAAAGTACCATGTGCAACATATTTATTCTCATAATAAATATTACAAATTTTATTTCTAAAATAAAATTCATAATTGTCTTTGCATAAACATGAAATTGAAACTATGTTCCTTACAGCAGAAGGAACAAATAAACAATCATTCAAACTTATAACATGCCCAGATGTCATTTTTAAGAAAAATGTCCCTATAGCTGAGGCAGCAACCATTGCTCCATTTCCCACTCTAAGAGACACTTCTCCTTGTTCAAGTCTTCTACTTATTTTCAGATTCTGCATTGACATACAAATATGTGTTGTTGCAGCAGAATCTAAAACCCAAGAAGTAGAATGAATAATTGAAATATTAGTTTCAATAATGAGCATACCTTCACAAGGTTTCTCTTTAGGCTTGACTTTCAAGCTGTTGAGGTAAGCTTTGCAATTCCTCTTCCAATGCCCATTCTTACCGCAATGGAAACATTTTCCCTTGTCATTGGGCTTATTAGCTTTCCCCTTCTTAATCCCACCTTTAGCCTTGGGTTGAAACTTTTTCTTTTTACCCTTTTTAGTTGAGGGCCCTTCTATAGCCATAACATCTTTTGGCTTCTTTATGCAAGTTTCAGCAGTATTAAGCATCTTTAGCAGTTCAGCAAGACTGCACTCAATTTTATTCATGTTAAAATTCATGATAAATTGAGAGAATGAGTCTGGCAAGGATTGTAGGATAAGATCGATAGCTAATTCCCCATCCATTGAGAAATTAAGAGCTTCCAACTGCTCTATGTAGTCAATCATTTTGAGTACATGCTCATTGACCGATCCTTCAATCATTCTCATTCTAAACAGTTTCTTAGATATCTCATATCTAACTGTTCTGCTTTGTTCACCATACAACTCTTGTAGATGAAGTATCATGGAACTTGCATCAGACATATTTTCATGTTGCCTTTGTAGCTCATTGGACATCGATGCCAATATATAGCTTTTAGCACTGAGGTCATCATCTTGCCACTTCTGATAAGTGACACGTTCTTCCTCACTTGCTCCCTCAGGAATTTGATTTGGCTTAGGTGTATCAAGAACATAGCTAATTTTCTCATAATTAAGAACAATTCTTAAATTTCTTAACCAATCAACGTAATTGGGTCACGTCAAACGGTAGTTTTCCAGAATTCGTGCTAACGGATTATTCATTATTAATTATTTCTGGAGAAAATATTAAATTAAATTATTAGCATTTTATTATAATCTATTTGATTTTGGTCTTTAAATCAAATAGTACGTCCCACTATTTTATCATTTCATTACACTCCCATATGTAAGAAACAGAAACTCTCATTGGTAAAAGTTTCTAGTAGGAATCGGATTCTCATTAGCATAAGTTTACCTCACCTAACAGTTCTTGGCTTACTTATTATAATAAGTAGGTAACTCTTTACCAAATGCATCTCATGCATGTACCGATTATCCTTCGGCCTCTAAATCATTAATACCTCACCTAACAGTTCTTGGTATAAATGATTTAGTTAAGTCTACCCTAATACCCTTGCATATTTCAAAACATCTTACTAACCTCACCTAACAGTTCTTGGTAGCTTAATGTATGAATTATGCATCATCGTATGATATATGGTTTATTTTCAACATTTTACTGAATGAGTAGCCCATGTATCCATGTCGACTAGCCCAAGCATAAAATATTTTAAATATTCCATTGGTATTAGTAGGCCATGATGGATATTCTCAATATCATCATTACAACTTAACAATAATTATGTTTATTCAATAAGGGAGTATTTGGTCATTATTATGGTCTCACTTTTTAGCATGTTATTCCATTTTCAATATTCAAAAATGTCTAAGCATCCTAATATACATCTCATGCATATTATAGACAAACCAACCAAGGATGATCATGGAATTTTCTAATAAAACCAATTTGAGCCAAAATTGGTTTTAAGGTCCACCTAGGTATTAAGCAAATAATAATGATTATGAGACATCTTATGCCTCAAATTATTACAATTATTAATTTCTATTTGAGAGGCCAAAAATCATTGGAAGTGCTGCAACGATCCATGACGTCTTCTTGCTCCAATCCTCCAACGCATCGTAAATACGCCGTCCCTCCTTTGGCAATCATCTCACTTTGTAGTAATTACATATTTAGAAGAATTGGGGTACAAATCTCAGGGGTAATGGGATACAATCAGATCTTTATAGAAGGAGGAACATTCAAGTCCCTATTTAAAAATATTACAACCATTTAAGCCTTTAGAAATTGGCCAAATCAACAAATAGATCAATAGCTCACTCAATCACACATATATTGTATCATCACATGACATAAATATATCTAGGTCTTTCCATGATCATCCTTCATGCTATTATAAATGGAATAACATAAATCATGCTTCAAAAATTCAAAATTGAATGAAGATGGCTCTGATACCACTTGAAGGACAACATTTGTCCATGAGGTTCCTAATAACGCAACTTTTGCGCAGTAAAATTAAAACAGATGGCGGAAGCTCTAGAAACCTCGGATCGACTTCATTCAAAAACGAAAATCAAGAGGAAAGATTGAAGTTTAATTACCTCACTTTCAGTTTCAAAAACTACTTTGTGAAGTAGGAGAAAACAACTGAAAACAGTAAGCTACGAACACTGTCCAGAAAGTACAGCTCTGCACGAACAGCTTCTGTTTTGCCACGATCTGAGATCCTTTGAGCACCCCAATTGTGATGCCTCTAATTATTCCACACTTAGAAATGTTCTAGGAGTTCAGAGGATTTGGAATGTCGAAATTTCATTAAGAAATGAGAGAGATAATGAAGAAACATGTGTGCTAGCTCATATTGATTCCTTCCACCAAATAAAGCCACCATTATCTCTAATAATGGCACAAAACATTATCATGTGCTAGACCCACCCACTTAGCCATTATTTATTGAAATTGATCTCATCACTTCAATAAACTATTTAATCAAATAAATAAATAGCTAAATTAATTAATTAACCCCATTTTGATGACATCAAATGGTTAAATGTGGGCTTCTCATGTGACATGTTCTAATGCTTTCTCTTAATCCATATTGGATCCAATAAAAGCCCATAATTCTAAACCCAAAATTGGTCTAGAAGTCCATAATCATATATGAACCCGAACATGTCCAAAATGGTCATTTTACGTGCTCGACATTCCATAATGTTTAATTGAGGATTTATGAAATTTATTTTGTTCCTTAAACTATTTATGGAACATCTAAATTTCTATCTTAAATCCTATTTAAGATATATTTATATTTATATTCATTCTCAATGAATTATAATATAAATATTGATTTTCCTAAAAATAGGAAATTGAACTTCTCATTTTCTAGTAACTCCTTTTTCATTTCTATATTGTGTGTGACCTTTTAGGTTCTTAGTTATAAGGTAGTAGAACTATTTTAATGATAACTCTTTATTCATTAAATGATGCTAAACTCTTTAGTCATCAATTAGAACCTTTCTAGTGACCTTAAGATGCATTGGTAATACGCTTTACCAATATTGATCTTAAGGTTTGTACAAGTCGTGAGTGACACCTAGCAGTATATCACAACCATCAAAATAACAAGAATTGTTGGATCTATAGAACCTATTCCATTGTATCTCTATGTCTTGGTCTCTTCATCATCCATGTCCAGAGAAAAGCACGGCTTATGGTTTATTATGTTAAGCAGTTGTGCTTTATCTCAAAATAAATATAAATGAACTTGGCATGAAAATATAATTTGAACTCCTTCAAATATATTTCACCTTGGCCAAGGATTTCTCATGCCAATTCATATTATCTCATAAGGACATCTTTTTCGTATATTACAAAGTGATGAATTCCATGTTGGCCATACACTTGTCTTCATACATAGCCAACCGTGACAGCTATTGCTAGATCTCTTCCGTGATTAGGATCAATCTTTATGCATTAACATATCAGAGATGTCTATGTATAAGACATCTGTTATGCCTCAGGTCTAAAGACCATTACTAAACATAGTATCTGATACAATGTATAATAAGCCATTAACACTCAAAACCATATGGCTTACTATATTTGGTCAAGTTCAGTAAACTCGTTCTCTTAACAAGTACCTATGTGTTTGACTTGACATCTCATGTCAATGATATGAAACTCACCATCCATCTTAGTATCACATACCATAAGGAGTCATAACACATACTAGTGTTTATAGGAATTTATAATGTCCAATCATAAATCCACCACTAGGAACTATTTTAAAAGTATAGTACAAAGGATACACGTTTCATATTCTCGACATACTCAAGAATGTGTTCCTTAACTATTTTACTTCTTGAACTATATTCATTAAATTAATATATGAATATTGATAACTTTGCCATTTTATAAATATCAAAATGCTATTCAAATACAATCATTCCCTAAACAATCAAATCACCATTCGATTGGCCTTTAGGGCATATTACTAACATGGGGATGATGTTATTTTTTGCTTAGGCTTTGAGTGGAAAAATGACACTTGGGTCAAATACACTGAGAACAAGTTTACCTTTCTTGCTCTAAAAGATGATCGGCCACTTAATACTGTGGTTCCAGCCGATCAGCTACCCATTTTCTGAAGAGGTTACTCTTCAGCAGCTTATGGATGAGGTGGGGACACTCTCAGTGCGGCAGACTGAGTTTCAGCAGTAGCAGCAGCTCATTCATGGACAATGCCTTCTCTTTGAGCACTTCGGCATTCTATATCCGTATCCACCTCCATCACCACCATCCTCACCACCTCAGTATTCTCTTATGCTTGTATTTGGACACACCTACATTTCATTTACTGCATTATGTTGTTTTATTTTCGACTATATGGATGGTTATTATGCTTTTGGATTATGTATTTGTTTTGGATTATATGGATTTCCTTATACTTATGGATATTTTTGAACTAATGTGCTTATATTGCGACTTTGATGATTAAAAGGGGAAGCTTGTATTATTTTTGATGATGAAGGGAGAGAATAATTTAATATGTGTTATAAAAAGTGTTATAAAAATATGCATGTATCCAGGGGGAGTATGTATGTATGCAGGGGGAGTCTTTTTTAAATAATTTTCAAATCAATTTTTTTTAACCTTGCATTGATTAAGGGCGAGCTTTTCATAACTAGATTAAATTTTTATAATGTGTTTTGTCATCATCAAAAAGGGGGAGATTGTTAGCCTATATGGCTATACATATTGATTTTGATTATAACAAACCACTTGTGTTGATTAAACAATGATTTATGAATTGTTCTGTTACAATAAGAAAATAATGTTATGGAATTAAAATATTTTGGACTAAAATGAAGTATTTTAAAACCTTTGATATTGTTTTAAAATTTCAGATTTGGACCTATTTGAAACTATTTCAATATTTTAGGTCATTCTATAATTTCACATAGTTTAGGTGAAATCATAATTCAGAAAGTTTTGGAATTGACGAAGCATTATTTAAAAATTCTGAAATTGGACTTATTTGAAAGCTTTCATAACGTTTTGGGCCATAATATAGTTTATAAAGTTTTGGGGTCAAATTATAAATTTGAAAAATATTTCACTGTAGCAGTTACTGTAGCAAGCGGCTAACCGGATCCTGACAAACGGTAGACTGGATTCGAACAGAATGTTTCTGGAACTTAAACGGCTAACCGGATTTCACAAGCGGAATACCAGATGTTCAAAAATTCAAAATTGTGGCTGTGACGTTAACATTAACCGGCTAACCGGATGTCCATAAACGGTAAGCTGGTTATGACCAAAATGTACATAACGACTAATTTTTGAGCTCAAACTATATAAACTCAAATCCATTCATTTTCAATCTTTCTAGCAAGCATAAACAAAAAGCACACGAGATATCTTGAGCTTTCAATTTGCAAATCACAAAACATTGAATCATCTCTTGTTCTTCATTTTTGAATATCTACTATTTGAGTGAGTTTTATTGTAACTTTCATTTCTTCATCTTAATTGTAAGAGTTTGAGTGTGTGAGACACTTGAGTGAAGAGATTGAGAGATAATCTCTTTGTTGTAAAGGTTCATTGACACCTGGAAGTTAATTGTAAACGGTTGAAGCCTTGGGAAAGCCTTGGATAGTGAAATCCTCAAGCTTGGATCGCTTGGAGGCGTGGACGTAGGCGGGGATTGCCGAACCACGTAAAAGTTCATGTGTTTGTTTCTCTTCTCCCTTACTAATTTGTTATTGTGCTTTTATTGAACTTATTGCTTTTAATTTTTATTAACACATTAGATTGCTTGTTGTGTGGATTTGCTAGGATAATGTTTTAAATTTCCAATTCACCCCCCTCTTAGGTTGCACGCTTATATTTCAACAGTTATACCAGTACAATATCTAGAAAAGATTATTACTATCTGTCGACGAAAAGTCAAAAAATCCACAAAAATTAGAGGGGAAGAGAAAGTAAATTTACTAAATTAAGCCCATGGAACATGGTGAGACTTCACTTTCAACTCAAGCTTCAAAGAAAATTAGCTACTCATAATTGAACTAAGGGTAAAATAGGGATTTATTAAAATACGTAGAAAATACAATATAGAGAAGGAATTATAGAAAATGAAGCTAAAAAATGAATTTAAAGGTGTCAAATTAGGGGAAGTCCCCTATTTATAGATACAATGAGTAAATCATGATTCATGACCATCAGATTAAAACAATTGGGAAGCTCATAATTGCAACACGTGGCAAGTTCTGATTGGATAGAACACATCATCAAGGCTGTCATTATGTGTATATGCATGTATCATATGCATATTTTTTTGTTCCACTAACATACTACCAATTCACTGGTCAACGCCACATAAACATTTTAGTCCAATAGGATTGTGACACATCATTGGTCAACCCCACATCATTCTTCCAATCGAATGCTGCCACGTCATTGTACCGTAGATGTGTACAGTTTAAAATTGTTGTCTGTTTTGCTATCTGATCTCTCGTTCATTGTGAAATGAGCATGATGCCCCTTAAAATACATAAAATATGTAATTGTAATAAAACACACATAATTAAATCACAAGGGACTTAGATACATAAAAATAAGGATGTTAGTGAGACTTGGGGTGTAAAATGACAATTTTCTCCTTTATAAATACACATATTCTAATACTCAACACCCCCCCCCCCCCAACCAGCTTGTTTTTAGTCCCTAACAACTTAAGCAAAAACAAAATTCAAACCCAAAATGATAATTTTTTAAACAGTCGTGTTTATTCAATCAAACTAATGATAACAATCAAATAAAAGTATTAGCACTATCTCCCACCTAAAGAAATATCACCCCCACATCAACCATCCACATGAATCAATCCAGTAAACTTTGTCACCGCTACAATAATCAAGCCACTTTCAAGAATGACATGTCAAACCTCAAAATCTCACCGGTAGTAGTGATACTGTCACAAAGAAATTAAATCCAACAAAACTAGTTACTCCAATAAATGGTAATTTGAGAGAAAATAATATAGAAGTAATATCACACACTCTCCTTAAGATGAAAAAAATATGCCTACAACTTAGAAATAATACGATCTTAAGTCGAATAAAATGCTAATCAAACCAATCTATTTATTTTTTTTTATGCACCACTACATCTTTTTAGCCCATATAACTAGCTTCTACTTCAGACTATAGTTCCCTAAAATCAAGAAGGACTTTTATTAGGATGTAACGTAGTCTAAGGACATGACTAACAAAGGAAGGGAACAGGAAAAATAAAATATATGTTTGAGAAAAAGTAGAAACCTTTTGGAAATTACCAGGTACATTTCGTTTATTTATTTATTATTATTATTATCTCTTTTTTTGAACTAAATTTATTTATTTTTTGTATGGCACAACTTTACTGAACAAAATAATCATTTACATTTTTCTCAAACATAAAAAGGTGATGAAACTTGTAAGACATTGGGTAATATTCCAAATCAGAGAGGGCCAAGTATAGTTATTTATTTATTTTATATAAAAGGCTTAAACAGTTTAACTCTGGCTATTTCATAAATGGAATGGCTAGAAAGGCTGAAATGAGTCAAATATGGCCTTTCCATTGTCTTTTAGGGCTCTAAATAATCTTTCATATCTACTAGTTATAAAATAATAAACTGTTAAGCTGTATAAAGAATGGGCAAAAAGGGTTACCCTCCAAGAAAAATGACAAGCTCAAAAACTCACTTGGAATTTATTATGACATGTGCATTTCTTCAAGCAACTCATATTTATCTCCGACATCAACATGTAAAGTAGCAAACAAGTGTAATATAGCTTAAGACCAAAAATAATACAAATACTTTGAAAATCACCATGTCATCCAATGTTAAAAGATCACACAAAATAATTTTTGTAAATGACATTCTACCCCCAAACCTATTTTAAACATGAAAAATAAGCATGCAAAAAGGTGAAAATGATGTAGAAAAACTAATTGGTAAAAGAAGAAGTTAGAAAGATCACACTTAAAATGATTGTCGAAGCTTATAAGAAGATAACAAAGAAAAAGAAAATGTTCGGAAAGTACTTTTTTTAACTTCCAAACTAATAATATGTGTTTCTAAAGTCACTACACTTCATATTTAGCCATCTTCAACTAAAAAATTTAGCCACGGCAAGTCTCTACAACAAAAATCAGTAAAAACTTCACCAGGATTGAGACATTCCACAATTGCCAATTATTCCCTCCCCCAAACTGGAATGAAACATTGTCCTCAATGTTTTAAAGGAAATAAATAGAGTTTAAAAGGCATCACCTGCGTGTTGCAATACAGAAGAAAATATTTATAAATGGAGAATTAAATCTAATTTGCATTTCTTACTCTACTACTGTTAGCATCATTAGTTGGCCACTCCATCACAATGGTCTTGGGATCTGGCTCTGGTCTATAAGTTTGTAATAAATCAAGTAGTTCATTAGCAGTATGAGAAAAAATAAAAAATATTTTCGCTGTAAAAGGAATGAAATAATTTTTTATTGCATGGTTAAGAAATGCAATAAAGCCATCATAAAAGTTATTGACATTTAACAAACCGATGAGTTTCTGATGTATGTTTAGATAGGCTCAAGATGTTAATGTGATTAGTGCCTCTATAGTTGTAAGATCTCCTGGTAGGAAAATACAAGCATCAACATGATTTAGCATTTCAGTTATTCTCTCTTGCATACCTGAGACGAGTAACTCTTCTCTAGTTGGTGAGTCAGACAAACAGCCCAAAGGTTTTAGGGTTCTTGGAATGATGCCTAACACTTGGCTCCTTCTGATATAAGCAGCTTCTGACACTAATTTTGATAACCCTCAGTCACCTCCTCCATGTACCAAGTGTAATTTTCTTGCTGCTATACTTCGACTAAGATCTATAGCTGGCTCAACGAACATTTTATATTTACCATAGTTGAACCCAGAGAGCACACAAATATTCTTGAATTGTTTATTGGGAGTAGCTGCCATTGGGATACTTCTTAAAAATAATTTGTGAGTGCTAAAAAAATCATATTTAAGGATCTTGGTGACAATGGTTCACAACTATGTATGAGGTAGCATGCCTGTGTCAATTAACGCGTAAAACACATGGCTCAAGAGTAAATAAGGAAATAGTAAAAAAAGAAAGCAAACAATGATAAGATAAAATTATTAAAGACAAGAATGCAAATGATAAAACAACACTGAAATAAAATAACTGTGAAATAAAAGAATATTTACAGGTAGTTGTGACTGTGGCTCACATATTCCTCTGGTTTTACATCCATAAACAGCTTGAACACCCTCTATGGGTCGAGGATAGGCTTCCCATCCAGTTTTCTTATAAACTGGCAAACATGGTCATTTATAGTCAGATTCTCGAGACTATATCGTGCATGCTCTTTCTGGAATAATGGCCATAACTGGAGAATTGGCCTTTGTACTTATCCACTTGGATGCGTTTCAAGAGACAAAAGGATATCATCCAATGACTCTTTATTCAAGCCATTCCTAATGAATTGAATCTTGTCTTCCCTGTTATTAGACACCATTCCTAAAGAACATGAATTTTTATCGCATCTCATTCTAGCACACTTATGACAAGCAATAAGAAGTTTTCGAGCTCTTCGTTTTCTTGAGTAATTTCCTTTATCACAACCAGGCATTTATACAATAAATTTGGGAGGCAACTTACCTGCCAAGCGTACTTTGACCTCGACTAACCAATAGATGTCAGCAGGGATATTATTCCTCATAAGCAATTGTATGCGTTCGGATCCAGCTTTATAGATTGTAAGGAGGGCATTATGAGAAAGTGAAGGAAATCGATTGTGAAGCTTTGTTAAAATCGCGTTTTTGTCCATACCTTTATCTTAGAATATATGTTATTATGGGAAACTGAAGTAACCGAATTTGATCGTCACGGAGTACCGTTATCCGCCACTTAACCGGGTTAACAAACTAAATCACACAAAGAAAATTAATTTCACAATCGTCCTCTTATTGAATTTACCTCAAGTTCCAATTGGATGTCATAGATACCTCCCTCAATATCTTTGAGTTGTCTTTCTAAAGCCTTAATATGAAATATTAACTCTAGTAGTCGTAGATCCCAAATATGATGTGTTTTACAAAATCGTATCTAGCATCTGAGATGAGATTGTACACGTTGAAGTCGTCTAAGAAAGTTTAAGAGGATCAGTCTAGTTGAGGTACACATGATTAAAAGTGATAAAAGAAAACAAACACACTTATACAAAAATAATTTCAATCAGCAAAAGAATAGTAAAAAGAAAAGAAAAAAAAATCTCAGTTCAAATTTGGTGGGTCACTCAGATCCATTTCGGTGTCCTCACCATGTGGTTGGTACTCTAGATATGGCTTTAATCTTTGACCATTAACTTTAAAAGTGACATCGTTCTTTGGATCCTTAATTTCAGTTGCTCAATGTGGAAAAACTGTGGAACAATAAAGGGGCCAGACCATCGAAAGCGTAACTTACTTGGGAATAAGTGCAAGTGAGAATTGAATAAAAGCACTTTCAAACCTAGTATAAAAGATTTTCTCATAATTTGCTTGTCATGAAAGACTTTCATTCGCTGCTTGTAGATCTTGGCATTTTCGTATGCATCATTCTGAATTTCTTCAAGTTCTGCCAGCTGTAATCTTCTTTCTGAGCTAGCTTGCTGCATGTCAAAGTTGAATTTCTTGATGGCCACTACTAGAAAAATGAGTTTTACTGACACTAATTTAGCGTCAGTAATTATTTTATTGACACTTGTTAATTGTGTTAGTATTGCTCAAGCTAGAACACACTGACACAAATTTTTTGTGTCAGTGATTTGTTTCACTATAGTATCACTAAAATAATAACACGATGATGTTGGTATTTAATGATATTGTTTATACGTCAATGATTTATGTGACTATAGTATCAAAAACTGACCTTGTGCTTTTATTTTAATTATATTTTTCGTGATTGTTGTACAACCAAAAGAAAACTCGAAATATATTTATTATTAAATATCTTGCAACACAATTCATATAATAAACATCCCAAATACATCATTTAAATTCAAACAATTCAACTACATCACTATATGTAAAAGACTTAACATAAGTATCAAATTAAATTTTCAACAATCTCTAAACAACAAGTGCTAACTACTACTCAATTAAGTTTCCAACCCAAAAGAAAAAAAAAGCACAAGGTCACTCAATATCCATCCACAACTTCATTTTTTTCCCACTTACAAGTGTATAAAATCAATTAGTATACTGTGAAAAATAAATCTTAGTTATTTTGAAGCAAAAATACTCATAAATTACTTCAACATGGAAGAGTAGGATTAAAAGAAGCAAGTTATAGAATCTACATGTTCCCAAGTTAATTACAACCTGCAATCATGATACCACAAATTGCTTCACCAAAAGTATTCTATCAAGTATTAAAGAGAACACTTAATCAGTACATCAATATTCAATAATGATGACATGAACAATGGTGTCTACAACTTGACAAGCATAAGTTATTTTTTTTTGTAATCTATTTCATTGTCTAAATTTAAAGTAAACAATACTATAATATATGATGAAATACATTAAGTTAACAAGCACTATAACATTTATAGTGCCCACATTCAACGATGATCAGTTGGACCGAAAGCCATAAATTGACAAAAAAAAGATATTTAATGAGCTTAAAGAGGAAAAATAAATATTAACAAAATTTAAACAACTAGTGAAGAAATTAACCAAGCCGAGATGAAAAACAGAAATAGAAGGCCACTCTAAGCCAAACATTACAAATCAGGTTGCTTTTTAAGACATGAACCCAATTTCCAATTACAATACTTTGCAATTCTTTAAAAAAAAAAGGGTTTCCCAATTACTAAATCTTTTTAGGTTTAAAGTGGATAGATAATTAAATTGATGAAAGAAAGGAAAGTGGAGCAAAAATTAGATTCAAGTATGGGTCAAGTAAAAAAGTAAAAGATAAAAATTAGATTAAGTGCAAACTTGGGTTTCAAACGATTAGCAAAGGAACAACTTCTTATTTCTTCAATCTAATATTCTTCTTCGAACATGCAATACTAACAAAATACAATTAGTAATTCATAAACACATAGTCAAATGAGATAGGTATTTTTTGAGACGAGATTGAGAAATAAATATTTGATTGAAGAAAGAAAACACAAAAAAAATGGACCAGGTTTCCTCAAAGAAAAGAAAAATGGGAAAATAGGGGAATAGTCTATACAAAAACCAACCCACCGCCCTTGGAGAACCATCCTTCTTCTAAGAAAAAATCTATACAAGATTAGCCCAAACCTCCAATATAGTAAAATGGGTTCGACGGACCATTTCTAATCTTTCATTTGCAAAGTAAAGCTAAAATTAAAATTGTCTACTAACAACCTTCCTATAGTTTGCCCACTATATTATTACTATATTATTGGATGTTCTCAATTAAACATGTGAATAATATATATATATATATATATATATATATATATATATATAAGGTAATTAATAGAGAAACTGCTCTGTAGGATTTTCATACCTGTGCCAAAACAGAGAAGAGAAAGAAATGGTGTCTGACCTCGGTGGTAAAGGAACCGCTATGGTAAACGAACGAACATGGAAGAAAAATAAACTTGTGCAAACAGAGCCACTAGCATTTTGCAAGAATTAAAGATTTTCGGTGAGATCATCTCTTATAAACACTTATTTGTATGGGGAGCATGCATACTTCCGAGTACGATATAATTCTATAAAATTTAGACTCCCGATAGATAGATAACATGTATTAGCATTAATTAAATGGAAGCATCAACAATAATCAATAAATCATTATGGAAAAAAATTAAAAATGAAAGGAGCTGAGGCACACCATTGTGATGCAACATTGACAATCAAAAGAACCTTTCCCTTGTAGATGCTAAGATCAACATCCTGTCCCTTAGCATCCTCCAAATAAGATAAATTTTTATAAAAATTAAAAAATATATATGTCAAATCCCATATTGAATTAAAAATAAAAAAAATGGAAAGAAAATGACAGGAACACAAATAATAAAAATAAAGTTGAATTTAACAATGAAATCTTAAACAGAAATTTTCAATTGGCTTGTCATTGTATGATCTGATTTTAAAGTGAAAAAGAAAGGCCTTGAAACCAAAGAAATTGGCTTAGTTTTTTATGGTCTCAAAAGGGTTTGCTTATAATTCCAAGTGAAATGTTTTGTCAAAAAGGTTGAAGCGTGACGTGATGACAGAGGAGCGGCAACAGTGACCAAGACGAGCAGCAGCAGCGACGTACACGAATGACAACAGCAACATACAGAATGGAAATTAACAGATTAACTCCTCTGCGGTATTTTCATACCTGTGCCAAAAGAGAGAAGAGAAAGAAATGGTTCTTGATCTCGGCGGTAAAGGAACGGTGGCTGGCTGGGCTGGGCTGAAGTTGATGTGACGACATAAAAGCGGTAACAGCGACGTACTGAAAGGTGGCTAGCTAGTCGTCGGTGGCTGAAGCTTGACAATAGTAGAGCAAAGGCGGCAGTGACGTCAAGGAACGACAGTCGACAGCAGTGAAAGTCGAGGAGCAGCGGCCGACGGTAGTGAAAGTCGAGGAGTAGGGGAGTGGCGGCAGCAACTTAAGAAGTGGTGTGTTTGATTAGGTTAGATTTAGGGTTTCTAATTTTTCATTTTATACTTAGAAAAATTATATAGTGTAATTATTCGCATTGTAATTTAATTAAACAGCAAACTATAAGTCGACACGTGGTCAAGTAAAATTATTATTATTAACAACAAATTACAAGTTGACATGTGGCTGAATAAAAAATATTATTCTCAAAACTATTATTTCTATTATTATTATTATTATTATTGTCCACAAAGTAATTATGTAAAATTTAACTAAATAAAAAAATTAATCAAATTCAAAATTTAGAACACACATGCATCAATGGTTTGCACTTTAAACTTACAAATTTTAAGTTTAGAGATCTTGAGTTCGAGTTCAAATTAAAACAAAATTAATATTTTTTTATCACTGATGCTTTAGTATCAATAATCATTGAGTTTTAAGCTACTGACACCTTAGTATCAATGATTTGTGGTACATACTTGTTAAAGGTGGAAAATGGTCCAAACGTACACCATTTCTGACACTTTTTACTAAGTGTCAGAAACAAAGTGTTAGTAAATGTCATTTTTGTAGTAGTGGGCCCAATAAGCATGATGCTCGAGTTCCACATGTAGGTGGCAAGGTTTTCCATACACTAGCCTATAGGGTGACATCCCAATTGGGGTCTTGAAAGCTGTTCTATATGCCCATAATGCATCATCGAGTCTAAATGACCAATCTTTTTTGTCTGGTCTCACCGTCTTTTCTAATATGTGCTTTATTTCTCGATTGGAGATCTCAACTTGGCCACTGGTTTGCGGATGATATAAGGTCGCCACTTTGTGAGTGATGAAATACTTTGTCAAAAGAGTGTTGAATGATTTATTGCAAAAGTGGGCACCACCATCATTGATTATTGCTTGAGGGAATCCAAAGCGTGAAACAATGTTCCTTTTCAAAAATCCTATCACAACCTTGTGATCATTAGTTCTACATGGAATTACTTCTACCTATTTCGATACGTAGTCAACAACAACCAATATGTATTGATGGCCAAAAGAAGGGGGAAAGGGTCCCATGAAGTTGATACTCCATACATAAAAAATTTCAACCACTAAAATTGGGTTTAGTGGCATCATATTCCTTCGTGTAACACTCCCCATTCGATGACAACTATCACTTGAAGAGAAAAAAGTGTAAGCATCTCAAAATACAGTTGGCCAATAGAAACCGCATTGTAAAACTTTAGTAGCTGTTTTCTTAGCGCTGAAATGGCCTTTACAAACTTTGTCATGGTAGAATGAAAGGATATTTTGAAATTCACTTTCTAGGACACATCGTCTGACAATTTGATTTGCACAATACTTGAATAGATAAGGGTCATCCCAAAAGAAATTCTTTATTTCCATAAAAAAATTGGCTTTGTCTTGCTTAGTCCAATGCTTTGGAAGTTGACCTGCAACAAGATAGTTAACTATATCAGCATACCATGGTAATACTTCCGCACTCATTAATTATTCATTTAGAAATGATTCATTCAATGGTAATAGTTCTGTAATTGTGTCAAAATTGAGATGAGAGAGATGGTCTGCCACAACATTTTATGTGCCTTTCTTATCTTTGATTTCAAACTCAAATTCTTGTAAAAGTAACACCCAATGAATTAGTTTAGTTTTTGTATCTTTCCTTGTGAGAAGATATTTAAGAGCAGCATGATCTGTGAAAACAATTATTTTACAACCAATGAGATAAGATCAAAATTTTTGTAATGCAAATACTACTGCTAGCATTTCTTTTTCAGTAGTTGAATAGTTTAATTGTACATCATTCAATGTCATACTAGCATAGTAAATGACTAGGGAATTCGATCAACTCTTTGTACTAATATTGCCCCTACTGTATAATCAGATGCATTACATATGAGCTCAAATGTTAAGTTCTACTTTTGGGACTGAATGATGGGTGACGATGTCAACAACTACTTTAGTTTTTCAAATGGCACAAGACATGAATCATTAAAGACAAAAGGTACATCCTTATCAAGTAGATTGCATAAGGGTCTAGAAACTTTACTAAAATCTTTAACGAAACGTTTATAAAAACCAGCATGCCTAATGAAAGATCTTACTTTTCTGACTGTTTTAGGTAGAGGAAGATTGGAAATGAGATCCACCTTGACTTTATCAACTTTAATACCTTTACTCGAAATGATGTGACTGAGAACAATACCTTGTTTTACTATAAAATGACACTTCTCTTAGTTTAAGACCAAATTCTTCTCTATACATTTCTGCAAAACTATTGTTAGATGTAAACATTGATTGAATAAATCACCAAAGATAGAAAAGTCATCCATTCTCTTGCTCGATCTCTCAAAGAAAATGGGAAAATTCTGAGTCTCAATGCTTCCTGCGATGCTCCAGTAATCTTGAAAGCATCACTTACTTCCAAAAATAACTTAAGGTGTAGATAAGGATCTTCGGATGACAAACCATTAAATTACCCCATTATTTGAAGCATCTGAAACATCACAGGTTTGAGTTCAAATTTTTCAGCTTGAACGTCGGGTCTAACTATTCCCGAATGTATGGTTTGAGGAGTCAATACTGCGTAGTCTCGAATGGCTCTATCTCTATTGTTCGCCATGTGAATAATGTTGTTGTTCCCTGGTTGCCTTTAAACACATTGTCCATTCAGACCTTCATGTAAATTAACTAGTTGTATCTCCTCTCTAGGGTTCAAGTTTCTCAAATCTTGCAAATCATCCATTGCTACAGCAGCTTGTAATTCCCGATGCTCTCTTCTCAATCTCCTTGCAGTTCTTTCAATTTTTGGATCAAATTGGAATTCAACATATTTATATTTGCGCAGGGTTGCTAGATCACCTATGCCAACAAAATAAAAAATTAAAATAAAATAAAATAAATTAGCACCGTTAAAACTAATTTCACAAATCACAATGAACAATCAATCTCCTGCAACAGCGCCAAAAACTTGTTGGGTATAAAACAGCAACTGCACTGTTCCAGATTTGTTTCAATTCTTTTATATTCATGTTCATTCCTTATTTTTGCAAGCCTATTGCATCAGAGTTCATTCCTTGAAATACTAGCTTCCGGACACCTACAATTATTCATACAATCTAAGCACGAATTATTCTAAATCAAACAAAATTCATTAAGACTAAACTAAAATGAATGTTTATGTAAAATGTAACAAAAATGCAATAGAACCACATCAATTACTCTCTAAGTAGTATTGATTTAAGTCTAAAAGTGCCATGATAACTCTCATTTCATAGAGTTATCAATTTGCTTAGGATTTTAAAACCTAATTCACCCCCTCTTGGGTTGCATAACTAATATTTCACTAAGTACAGGAAGCATGTAATTATACAATACTTGTAAACTTCTTTTGAATATGTCATAAAATATCAATAGCACTTCAAAATAAGCCAAGACACTTCAAACACTTCAAAATACATGTTACCTATCTTCTCCCCCTTAATCGTCACAATTACTTCCCACTATGCGAATCCATCAAAAACACTTTCACAATTACTAAGAAAGAAACCAACAATGTATAACAAATAATTAACACCCAAACCAAGCATAAGTATAAAACATTAATTGATAAATATTATCCAATCAAAGTCAGAACGAAAGTATCAAATGCATATGATAATGTTGGTGCATAAAAATAGGAGACCAAGTAAAAATAAAACGAAAGATAAAAGTCACTAGTTAAGAGGATGGTATGATAAGGATGGTGGTAGAATCCCAAGAGCAGCAAAAAGTCATTACTGATAATCAAGAAGTTGTTGTTGTTGATCGAAGAGGCACTACTGCTTAGTAATAATATGATCTTAAAATACTGCAAACCGTGACCAAAGTTGGTTCTGTTGCTTGAATATGGAACACACTTCACTCAATAGCTGCTATATCATATCCTCATGAGCTTCTGAAAAGGGGTCAATAGGAGCTTCTAAAGTGGGAGGAGGAGGATGTGGTTGTTGTAAGACACTGATGAGGAGGATTGTGAGCTTTTTTAATAACAAACATTAAAGCCATGAAGTGCCACGCATAGTACAAAGTGTGATGTGCGGGAACGAAGTACAACACATAGTACAAATTGTGATGTGCGGGTTTCTATTTTGATTGTGCACACAATATTTTGGTTCTAATTATGTTTCTAGCTAGGTCATCTGGAGTATAGGTGACACTATATGACATAAGAAAAGGGCTTGCAATATTTTTAGTACCTGATAACTATAGTGAGTGGCAATGGTTTTACTTACAAAGTTAACAGCACACTCCTCGTCATTACTTTTTGGAGATTGAGTAACTTGTTGAGAGGTGTGCTTATCTTTGGAGCTAGAAATTTATTTATTTTCGTTAATAGAATAAGAGGAGAATGAACTTTTGTTTCCTTTAAGTTTGGTTATCTTCCAAACTTGCAATTGGAGAGTTTTGAGAATGAAAATGCTTTGACGCATTTCTATTTGAGGCTTTTGCGAAGCATGTTGTTTGTGCAGTTTTCATTAGTAACTTATCAATACTAGACTTAAATAAATCATTGATGAACTTAGAAAACAGTAAATGAGGCTATAAATAAGGTTAAAATTCTCAAATTTGAAATTAGTTCCTATGACTTGAACAATGAACAAATTAGGCATAAATTTGTTTCAATTATCCAAGATAGTTTTAAAAAATTTTGAAGTTCAACAAAACCTTGACCCAATGTTTAAGAAACTTAATGGTAATTTTTGAACCATACATTTTATCAAGCTAATGTATTTTCCTTTGATACACAAGCAATAGTGCATGATTGTTCATGGAATACATAGCCTATTAATAGTTTACATAGAGGTGATAAAATGGGTTATTGGATTGTGTTTATATCGTATCAAAATTTAAGCCTACTCAAACATGATCTATTTAATAATTGCATCAAACAATAAAAATCCTAATTAACTTGAGATTACTATTAATTGGATTTACATCAGCACGATCAATTTAATAATTAAATAAAATGTAATCGGCCAAACTCATTTAATTGTGTAGAGTAAATGAGTAAGAAAGTAAACAAGATAAAATTACGGGGGGGAAAAAACTTTGAATGAAGTAGCTACGGTAAGGCTGTCAAGGCGTTTATTTGAAAGAGAGAGAAATAAATAGTAATTAAGCCGAAAATATAGGTTCAATCAACATTTTTCCTTGTTCCAATAGAAAAATTTAGTCAATAATGATTAATTAATAAAGTTTATGATTGCCCAGCCCTTATATTTTATGAAATGTTAAAATGATTAGCCGGTTGTAAGGTAATCAGAATAGAGTTAGCAAAGTTTTTATTATTATTTCTTTTTGAATGGGAAAAATTGGACATTTAAAGGCATATAATTACGAAAAATAGTCTAATGAAATAAATAAAAGTTTCCAATAAATAAAACAAATTTATAAGTTTAAGAATTGAAATTAAGGGAAAAGGTTACGTGGAGCAAATTATTTTAAGATCGTTCTCCATTTTTTTTAAAAAAGTACTTTTAGAGAGCAACGATGGTTCTAACTTCTAACTATCTTTTGTTACCAACTATTTTTAGTGACACTTGTATGAAAGTTGGTATCTTCTTTTCCAAAAAAAATGTCTTTTAATTAGGGAAGTTATAAAATTTGTCTTTAATTTAGTTTGATTGTCCATTGTATATAAGACATAATTGAAGGAATATATATATTAAACATTATTTCAACAAGAGAGAAGAGGAAAAGAGTAATCAAAATCATGAAGAAGTTCATTGTTCTCATTCTTTTCTTCACTCTTTTTCTATGTCTTGTGAATCTTGCTCAAGGTAAATTTAGTATCCCAAAAATTTATTTTAAAATTTGTCTTAATATAAAAATACTCACATTTTAACAATTTTTATGTTTCTTTGCATGAAAAGGACAACTGAAATTCTGTACTAAACACATGACAATTCCTGGCGTTTGTCCGAAGGATCCTAAGGAAGCAGTATTCGTATGCCTTAAAACCTTCTTCGATAAATATGGAGCAATAAAGAGCCCAGATAATTGTCTATGTAAACCATCAACTGGCAGCCAGCACATATGTCAGTGTGACATTATTTGCGATCCACCACCACCACCTAAACGAACTTAATTGTGCTGTCCAATAGTATGAAGAATGAAGATCACTAAATCCATGATATATATTAACCTACTGTTAAATCATAGATAGACAATCATACGCTGGTTTGTAATAATGAATCATTAATCAATTGCTATGGTTGAGAAACATTTGTGTATGAAACAATGGGTAATTTCATTACAATGTTGGATTGCTAAAAAGAAAAATTACTTTTATACTATTGAATATACATAAATCCAATCGAATAATTTTTCTTTTAATCCTAATAACCATGTTAAAAAAACAAATATTTCTAATTAAGATATAATACTTTATATGTGTGCCTTTTTTTCCCTTAAACAACTAATAAGTTAAGGCTAAAGTTTAAGTGACAAGCCTCAATGCCCAACATTGTGCCAATTTTTATTTATAAGAAATAAGCTAATTATTTTCCAGATTATATAGTATGTACAAGAAACTATGTTAAAAAGAAATAAGCTAATTATTTTCCAGATTATAATCTTGAATGATCAACAATTACTGAACAAATAAAACTACATTTGATAACTAGAATATCAATTGTTCCTTGAAATCACTCCAAGTGCTTCTTTCCAACAACTCACGTCAACACTTGTTACTCTTGTCGTTATCTTGTTGAATCTATCTTAGTTGACATTGCTTAGCAAGCACCACTTATCTTGAATTGTGTTTGCTGCTTCTTTAAGATCCCTTGAGTACAAGAAATAATATTTTCATCATAAAAAGAACAAGGTAATCATAAAGAATGTCTAGCGAAAGACATAATATGAAGAAGACTGAAAAGACTAAAACCTCATAGAGATATAAAACATCATATGCAGCAAAGATAGGTTTTCTTTTTCAATGCATGAAATACTTTCCTTTGTATGAGTGTAGTATTTCACCTAAATCCTAGTAAAGGATACAAGGATATGCTTCCTTAATATTAAGTCTGATATTCCACAAATACTTAATATACTTACCAATATACGTAGTAATCACCTTTGTTTGGAACTCTTTGATATGTAATCCTCATGTACACAACAATAGTGCTATAAAACCTACCAATATACGTAGTAATCTGTAAGTACCTATGACTAGAAAAATCCCTAATGCAAGTCCCTAATTGCTTTTTGGAGATTGAGTAACATGTTGAGAGGTACAGTTATCTTTGGAGCTAGAAATTTATTTATTTTTGTTAGTAGAATAAGAGAAGAATGAACTTTTGTTTCCTTTAAGTTTGTTTATCGTCCAAACCTGCAATTGGAGAGTTTTGAGACTTTGTTATATTTATGGCTTTGGAAAAAGGAAATTCCTTAGTATTAGGCTAGTGGATTTGTTTGAATAAACTTTGGCTCATTTCTAATTGAGGCTTTTGTGAAGGATTATTATTTATAAGTAACCTCCTTTACCACATGCTCCACACATGTTGGATTTAGGATATTACAATTTGCTTCAACTGAGGATGTTGTTTGTGTAGTTTTCATTGGTAACTTATCAATACTAGACTCAAATAAATCAAAGATGAACTTAGAAAACGGTAAAAGAGGCTATAAATAAGGTTAAAATTCTCAAACTTGAAATTAATTCGTATGACTTGAAAATTGAACAAATTAGCCATAAATTTGTTTCAACCATCGAAGATAGTTTTAAACAAATTTTAAGTTCAACAAAACCTTGACCCAATGTTTAAGAAACTTAATGGTAATTTCCTAACTGTACATTTTATCAAGCTAATATATTTTCCTTTTATACACGAGCAAAGTGCATGATTGTTCATGGAATACATAACCTATTCATAATTTATATAGAGGTGGAAAAATGGGTTAATGGATTGTGTTTATGTCTTATCAAAATTTAAGCCTACTTAAACACAGACTATTTAATAATTGCATCAAACAATCAAAATCCTAGTTAACTGACTATTAACTGGATTTACATTAGCACGACCAATTTAATAATTAAATGAAATTTTAATTGTGTCGAGTAAATGAGTAAGAAAATAAACAAGATAAAATTACTGGGGAAAAAAATTTGAATGAAGTAGCTGCGGTAAATTTGTCAAGGCGTTTATTAGAAAGAGAGAGAAGTAAATAGTAATTAATCCAAAAATATAGGCCCAATCAACATTTTTCTTTGTTCCAATAGAAATATTCAGTCAATAATGATTTATTAATATAGTTTATGATTGCCCAACCCTTACCCTTTAAATGAAAAAAAAAATTAACATATTTTACAAAATGTTAAAATGATTAGCCAGCTGTAAGGTAATAAGAATAGAGTTATCGAATTTATTATTATTATTTCTTTTTGACTGGGAATAGTTGGACATTTGAAGGCATATAATTATGAAAAATAGTCTAAGAAAACAAATCAGAGTTTCTGACAAATAAAACAAATTTATAAGTTTAAGAATTGAAATTAAGGGAAAAGGTTTTGTGGAGCAAATGATTTTAAGATCGTTCTCCATTTTATCAAAAAAAAAAAACTTTTAGAGAGCAATGATGGTTCTAACTTCTAACTACCTTTTGTTATCAACTATTTTTAGTGACACTTGTATGAAAGTTGGTTTTCTTCATTTCCAAAAAAATGTCTTTTAATTAGGGAAGTTATAAAATTTTTCCTTAAATTAGTTTTTTTTTTCATTATATATAAGACATAATTGAAGGAATATGTGTATTAAACATTATTTTAGCAAGAGAGAAGGGAAAAAGAGTAATTAAAATCATGAAGAAGTTCATTGTTCTCATTCTTTTCTTCACTTTTTTTCTATGTCTTATGAATCTTTCTCAAGGTAAATATAGTATCCCAAAAAGTTATTTTTAAATTTGTTTTAATATGAGAATACTCACATTTTAACGATTTTTATGTTTCTTTGCAAGAAAAGGACAACTAAAATTCTGTACTAAACACATGACAATTCCTGGCGTTTGTCCCAAGGATCCTAAGGAAGCAGAATTCGTGTGCCTTAAAGCCTTCTTCGATAAATATGGAGCAACAAAGAGCCCAGATAATTGTCTATGCAAACCATCAACTGGCAACCAGCACATCTGCCAGTGTGACATTATTTGCGATCTACCACCACCTAAACGAACTTAACTATGGTGTCCAATAGTATGAAGAATGAAGATCACTAAATCTACGATATCGATATTAACCTATTGTTAAATCATAGATAGATAATGATACGGTGGTTTGTAATAATAAATCATAATATTTACTTAAGTAATTAATCGCTATGTTTGAGAAAATTTTGTATATGAAATAATGGGTAATTTCATTACAGTGTCGGATTACTAAAAAGAAAAATTTCTTTTATACTATTGAATATAAATAAATCCAATCGAATAAGTTTTCTTTTAATCCTAATAACCATGTTAAAAACAAAACTTCTAATTAATATATAAAACTTTTTGGGTGTGCCTTTTTCTTCCCTCTTAAACAACTAATAACTTAAGGCTAAAGTTTCAGTGTCGGGCCTCAATGCCTAGCATTGTGCCAATTTTTATTTGTAGCCATTGGATTCAAGTAAAATGAGTCCAACGATTGAGATTAAATTAAAAATACAAAGTAACGGGTTACTTGTTAAACGGTTACTGAAATCCATTACATTTTCCCTCCTTCAAATCTCAAACATCTCTTTCACCTCTCTTACTATCACTCTCTGAAATACTGATTTGTCTCTTGGATTGTTTACTAATCACATAAAATTGAAGCTACCGCGTAACACACAGCGAACAACAAGTCGAATCCATTAATCAGTTGGTGTCATCTTGAGCTGTTCTCTTTCATATTTTAGTTAAAGACAATGTAGTGATGATTCTTGTGTTTTTGTGGTGACTATTGAAAATGATATGTGAAAGAATTAAGGGTTTATGTGCTATATTAAATTGTTGATGATATGTGAAATAATTAGGGATTTATAGGCTGATAAGTTGTGAGAATTATGTGGATGTGATATTTCTCTAGACTTGAGATAATGCTTATACTTTTATTTGATTGTTATCATTCGTCTGATTGAATAAACAAGAGTGTTTAAAAAAAAAAGCATATTTATAATGGAGAAAACCATCATTTTACATTTTATGTGTTTTACCTTTTTGTAATTTAATTATGTGTGTTTTATTTTAATTAAGTATTTTATGTATTTTAGGGGCATTATAGTCATTTCACAATAGTCATTATAGTCATTTCACTATTCACATGTACGGGTACTGTCTACGTTACTGTTCACGGCACTGTTCATATAGACGGATCGATGACGTGGCATTGACTGATGATGTGGCATTGACTGATGAGGTGTCATGATCCTGTTGGACTAAAATTCTTATGTATTGTTGATGGTGACGTGGCAGCATATTAGTGGACCAAAAAAACGCGCGTACGGTACATGCAACACATGAGATTATTACTGTGCAAACCGCGTTACTGTTCAAGCCGCATAGTCAAACCGCATACTGTTGACGCGTACTGTTGACTGATGACGTGGTGCAATCCTGAGCTTCCAAACTGTTTTTAATCCGATGGCCATGATTTACTCGATGTATCTATAAAAAGGGGGCCTTCCCCCCCTAATTTGGCACCTCTTAATCCATTTTGGACTCCATTTTCTGTAATTCCTTCTCCATCTTGTATTTTCTACGTATTTTAATAAATTCCTATTTTGTCCCTAGTTCAACTATGAGTGGCTAATTTTCTTTCAAGCTTGGGTTAAAGGTGAAGTCTCAACATGTGTCATGGGCTTTATTTGGTAAATTTATTTTCTCTTCCCCTCTAGTTTTTGTAGATGTTTTGACTTTTCGTCGACAAATAATAATAATCTTGTCTAGTACCGCCCTGGTTCCACCGGCTCTCTAGTATAAGGTTTTTATTATTTGGCACAATAAGCCCTTAGCACCATATTTATTAGAGCGTAGTTCATGAGGTGTGGATTCCCCCCTCATGACTTAATTGGCATTAATAAGGATTATTTAGCCTAGGATGCATGTTGATACGGATCCAGATACCCAAGTACGTCATTTCAATAGAATTCTCTTTAATTTATTCTTGCCATTTCAATTCCAAATTTTAGAATTTATTCTTGCCATTTTAATTTAAGTTTTAGCATATTCCAAATCATTTTCCACCACAAATCCAATCACCTCATACAAAATTAATTCTATATATAATTAAAATCCACTTCCTCGTGGGATCGACACTCGTCACCATTGATCTATACTACAATAGATTCGTGCGCTTGCGAGTTCAATAAAATTTGCACAACACTAGACAAATCCCTAATGCAAGGAATAAATAAATAAATAACAATATTATTGACGCACTTATGTAATAATAAAAGCCCTAACATTTTGTCAATTGCAATAAAAAAGCCTAGACAGAAAAGAAAAAAATCCTCAATTTCTCGTTATTTGTTTCAGCAATCTGAGAAAGCAAAAATCACTTGTTGAAAAAGCTTAATTGCTCACTTTTAGTAATTTTAATCTTTTGCATTCGCTAATTGTTCAATCTCCATAATGTTCTTTCTCTTGTTAAAAGCTATCAAGGGAACGATTTTAGCAATCCAAATGATGGATAGACCTTTCTAAACTTGCTCATTTATTTGGTTTTGGATATGGAATTCATGTTGTTTGCTGCCAATGAAGAGATTTGATCAAATTGTTTCTAAAAGAATAAAATTGTTATTTTTTTTTCTTTTGAAAAAGTGTAGTTGTTTGATCACATGAAATTTATAATATATATAAGTTTGCAAAATGATAGAGTCTAAAGAGAAAAATCTTATGTACTTTTTAGTATTTTTGTACAAGACAAAATTGGAATCATTAATAGGGTTTGGTGAGATAAAATGAGATAATCAAATAGCAATACTCTAAACGAGATAATTAGATTCTTACGCTTTCATAGTTTTTTCTTTTTTAATACACTAGGCTTTTATAGTTGGAACATCTAAATCAAAAGCAGATGCAAAACTTGGCCATAGAAATTAGAACATCCTTAATTCAAAAGCCAATACAAAGATGTATTCCTAGTCAGACAAAAACTTTTATAGTAATGAAATTAGAGAAGCATTGTGATATCCAATTTTAGTAGGCGTACCAAGTTTAATTAAAATTTAATTAAACAAATAATGAGTAAAAATAAAATGTGTAAAAGTAAAGCACACAAGAGGATTTTTACGTTATTCACTACATCCATGGAGCCACGCTCAAATATCGAGTAATTTCCTAGGCTCAAGAGATTACAACTTGTTGAAACCTTACACAATATGAGACTCCATCTTAGTGATTGCCACCAACTTATTATAAACTCACCAAGTGTTGATAGGTGGCTTTTTATCTAAATTAAACCATTATTGGTGGTTTATTGATCTTGGAATTAAGGAGTTGATAGCTCCACACTACAAGAAAATAGGCAATAGATGACAGTAAATAACTGTCATAAAAGGGGATGTATGACAAACAACTTATCTATCATCTATGTCACTGTCATTAATTCATGAAAAAATATTTTCCGTCATGAATTCATGATGATTTTTCATAGTCACATATCTGAATATAAAAATTACTTAAAAGCATTATTTTTTTAATTGTATTGTTATTATTATTATTAGAATTCTCAAATTCTGCAAATTTATTTTTAGAATAAATTTATAAATCTAAAATAAATACAAAAAATTGAAGAATCCAATGAATAAAACCTGGATATCCATTTAACCATACAATCCATATCATTGAGGTATTCAAGCAACAACAACCCAAAATTTCACAAAATATCCTAAACAGCTGCTCCATTCTTTTACCATGCCTCAATTGTTGGCCTCAAAATACTAGTCCCGTAACTCGGCATCTTATTCATGTTCAAGAAAAGAATTACAACAATAATCAGTTTAACTATGAACGAACATGCATACCTTAATAATAGTTTACAGTCTAATAATTGCACATACTATTGTTTTATGAGTTAAACTATCCAATGAAAATATGTATCGTAGCCCCAAAGAAAAAAATAACACAGAAGCTAAAATAAAGCAAAATTGACAATTTAATTGCCTAATTTAATAAAAGGAGAAAAGAGTTCATCACATGTTTCTATATTGCCAATAAATGTAATCAACACATTTTCTTAAGAACTCTATCTCCGCTATATTTTAACATTAGTAATTTACCGCAAGCCAACACATAAACATTATAAAACCATTTTCACAAATAAAGTATTTGTAACAACACTCAAATTTTGTCAGATGCAATAGGGGTATCCATCTCAAAACTAGTTCTAAAATAGAAGAAAGCAAGGCATTAGAAATATTATAACTCAATGAAACACATAAAAACATCAAGAAATTATAATTAAACATCAATTAAAAATTCATAGAGTTCAAGCAAAAGACAGATATCTAAACATTTATTCAAATACCTGATTAAGAATTTCTAAAGTAATCCCAATCGGTCGCCTTGAACAAAATAATTAATGGCACTACTATTAGCCTAAAGGGCTACACATTATGTAATTTTGATGATAACAAACATGTGTTTTAAGTGATTTTATAAATATTGTATTTCACATTTCACTAATTCTTGAAGGATAATATTTATGATGAGGTGAATCACGTGAAATCAAGATCAAGACACTCAACGGACAACGGCGTGATAAAAACTAAAGTTTAGAGCTCAACGGACTAATTATTGTGACAAATTCTTGTAAAGCCGGTATGATTTAATTGATGCATGATGTATCATTTGAGAAGCTCAAGAGATTTATTTAAATAATTATTTTTCATAAACTAAAAGGTTTTATTTTTATAAGGTAAAGTATTTTGTGGATTTGAGTAATTTGGATTTAAATGAAAAGTTTTGCAATCTTTGATTTTAATAAGTATTATGCTGAATTTCGGAATTGGACCTTTTCCTAAAGAATTGAAATTTTTTGGGCCATACTATAATTTTTGAATATTTTGGACTAAAGTCAAAGGTTTTGAGAACTTTTAAAAATATGGGTATTATGTTAACATTTTGAAAAAGGACCACTTTGAAAAATAATAATATATTTGGGGTCATATCATAATTTCAAAAAGTTTTGAAATTACAGTCATTATTTAGAAATTCTGAAAGTGGATCTATTTGCAAAATTTTATAATATTTTGGGCCATAATATAATTATAGAAAGCTTTGGGCAAAATTTAAAAATAACGGTAATATCACTGTTGCAAGCGGCTAGCCGGATAAATGAAGCAGCTAACTTTTTGGTTGCGGAAATTTGTCTATAACGGCTAGTTTTTGGGCTTTAACTATAAAAACTCAACTCCAACTTCATTTTAAGGACTACTGCAAGCATAAACAAGATCATATAACATATATAGAGCTTCCATTTTATAAATCATTATTTATTGAATCATCATTGAGTTATAATTTTTTTATCCACTTTTAAAGAGAGCTTCATTGTTGTAATTTTCATTTCTCAGCAAATTGTGAGTGTACAAGTGTTAGAAACACTTGGGGTGAAGAGATTGAGGAGATAATCTCTTGATTGTAAATCCATTGACACCTTGAAAGTCAATTGTAAACATTTGAAGTCTTGGGAGACTTGGATAGTGAAATCCTCAAGCGGGGTGAGCTTGGAGGCGTGGATGTAGTCGGGGTTGCTGAACCACGTAAAAATTCTTGTGTTTGTTTTCTCTTCTCTTACTCTTTTAATATTGTGCTTGATTGAATTTATTGTTTTCATTTGATTAAGGAAAAAGATTGATTTGTTGTGTGGTTTGCTTAGCATAAGTTTTAAAAACTCAATTCACCCCCCTTCTTGGGTTGCATAACTTGCATTTCAACTACCTTATCTAAAGTGAAGTACTTTTTAACTGGTGGACCAAATGTGTAGCATAAAAGACCAGACAACATCACAAAAGCCCCACTTTGATAAAACATCATGAAAACCCACACAACAAAGGATTCTAAATTCTCAACAATATTTACTAATAAACCTTTCAACATTTCAGTTTAAGAATTAATGAGCTACCTACTAGAAAACTAGCATAAACAAAACTCAAACATATACAAAACAATCTAGTGCTTTCTAGTTCAAGCAAATTAAAAAAACAAAAAAGCTATGGAAGATATAAGATTCACAAGCTTTGTGGATTTAATTCTATATTTCAACTAGACTAAGGCCATTAAAGTGGGATGGCTTCTTTATTAACATACATTAAAGTCACGAAGTACCACACATTATAATCTTGATCGTATTTTACGATATATATAGATATTTAGCACCACCACTGGATTTCTATTTTGATTGTGCACACAATATTCTGGTTATGATTATGTTCTTAGCAGGGTCATTGGAAGTATAGGTGACACTATGTGACATGAGCTAACTTTTTTTTTATTTTGTATATATGATATACAATTTATTTTCGTGATTAATTACACTTTTGAAATTCTAAATAAATTATGAATTTATATATTTCTGTTATAAAATGCATTTTGTAAAATTTATGATTTTTAATATATGTTTTGATAAGAAAAGGGCTTGCAATATTTGTTGAACTTGATAACTGTAGTGAGTGGCAATGGTTTTACTTACCAAGTTGACAGTGCACTCCTTGTCATTACTTTTTGGGGATTGAGTAACTTGTTGAGAGGTGCGCTTATCTTTGGACCTAGAAATTTATTTATTTTTGTTAGTAGAATAAGAGGAGAATGAACTTTTGTTTCCTTTAAGTTTGTTTATCTTCCAAACTTGCAATTGGAGAGTTTTGAGACTTTGTTATATTTATGGCTTTGGAAAAAGGAAAATCCTTAGTATTAGGCTAGTGGATTTGTTTGAATAAACTTTGGCTCATTTCTAATTGAGGCTTTTGTGAAGGATTATTATTTATAAGTAACCTCCTTTACCACATGGTCCACACTTGTTGGATTTAGGATATTACAATTTGCTTCAATTGAGGATGTTGTTTGTGTAGTTTTCATTGGTAACTTATCAATACTAGACTCAAATAAATCAAAGATGAACTTAGAAAACGGTAAAAGAGGCTATAAATAAGGTTAAAATTCTCAAATTTGAAATTAATTCGTATGACTTGAAAATTGAACAAATTAGCCATAAATTTGTTTCAACCATCGAAGATAGTTTTAAAAAAATTTTAAGTTCAACAAAACCTTGACCCAATGTTTAAGAAACTTAATGGTAATTTCCTAACTGTACATTTTATCAAGCTAATATATTTTCCTTTTATACACGAGCAAAGTGCATGATTGTCGAGTAAATGAGTAAAAAAATAAACAAGATAAAATTACTGGGGAAAAAAACTTTGAATGAAGTAGCTGCGGTAAATTTGTCAAGGCGTTTATTAGAAAGAGAGAGAAGTAAATAGTAATTAATCCAAAAATATAGGCCCAATCAACATATTTCTTTGTTCCAATAGAAATATTCAGTCAATAATGATTTATTAATATAGTTTATGATTGCCCAACCCTTACCCTTTAAATGAAAAAAAAATTAACATATTTTACAAAATGTTAAAATGATTAGCCAGCTGTAAGGTAATAAGAATAGAGTTATCAAATTTATTATTATTATTTCTTTTTGAATGGGAATAGTTGGACATTTGAAGGCATATGATTACGAAAAATAGTCTAAGAAAACAAATCAGAGTTTCTGATGAAGGTCAACATTTGTCCATGAGGTTCCTAATAACGCAACTTTTGTGCAGTAAAATTAAAACGGATGGCGGAAGCTCTAGAAACCTCGGATCGACTTCATTCAAAAACGAAAATCAAGAGGAAAGATTGAAGTTTAATTACCTCACTTTTAGTTTCAAAAACGACTTCGTGAAGTAGGAGAAAATGACTGAAAACAGCAAGCTACGAACACTGTCCAGAAAATAGAGCTCTGCACGAACAGCTTCTGTTTTGCCACGATCTGAGATGCTTTAAGCACCCCAATTGTGATGCCTCTAGTCATTCTGCACTTACAAAGGTTCTAGGAGTTCATAGGATTTGGAATCTCGTAATTTCGTTTAGAAATGAGAGAGATAATGAAGAAACATGAATGCTAGTTCATGATGATTCATTCCACCAAATAAAGCCACCATTATCTCCAATGATGGCACCAAGCATTATCATGTGCTAGATGTTAGTAATATGCCCTAAAGGCCAATCGAATGGTGATTTGATTGTTTAGGGAGTGATCATATTTGAATAGCATTTTGATATTTATAAAATGGCAAAGTTATCAATATTCATAAATTAATTTAATGAATATAGTCCAAGAAGTAAAATAGTTAAGGAACACATTCTCAAGTATGTCGAGAATATGAAACGTGTATCCTTTGTACTATACTTCTAAAATAGTTCCTAGTGGTGGATTTATGATTGGACATTATAAATTCCTATAAACACTAGTATGTGTTATGACTCCTTATGGTATGTGATACTAAGATGGATGGTGAGTTTCATATCATTGACATGAGATGTCAAGTCAAACACGTAGGTACTTGTTAAAAGAACAAGTTTACCGAACATGACCAAATAAAGTAAGCCATATGGTTTTGAATGTTAATGGCTTATTATACATTGTATCAGATACTATGTTTAGTAATGGTCTTTAGACCTGAGGCATAACAGATGTCTTATACATAGACATCTCTGATATGTGAATGCATAAAGATTGATTCCTAATCACGGAAGAGATCTAGCAATAGCTGTCATGGTTGGCTTTGTATGAAGACAAGTGTATGGCCAACATGGAATTCATCACTTTGTAATATACGAAAAAGGATGTCCTTATGAGATAATATGAATTGGCATGAGAAATCCTTGGCCAAGGTGAAATATATTTGAAGGAGTTCAAATTATATTTTATGCCAAGTTCATTTATATTTATTTTGAGATAAAGCACAACTGCTTAACATAATAAACCATAAGCCGTGCTTTTCTCTGGACATGGATGATGAAGAGATCAAGACATAGAGATACAATGGAATAGGTTCTATAGATCCAACAATTCTTGTTATTTGGATAGTCGTGATATGCTGCTAGGTGTCACTCATGACTTGTAGAAACCTTATGATCAATATTGGTAAAGCGTATTACCAATGCATCTTAAGGTCATTAGAAAGGTTCTAATTGATGACTAAAGAGTTTAGCATCATTTAATGAATAAAGAGTTATCATTAAAATAGTTCTACTACCTTATAACTAAGAACCTAAAAGGTCACACACAATATAGAAATGAAAAAGGAGTTACTAGAAAATGAGAAGTTCAATTTCCTACTTTTAGGAAAATCAATATTTATATTATAATTCATTGAGAATGAATATAAATATAAATATATCTTAAATATGATTTAAGATAGAAATTTAGATGTTCCATAAATAGTTTAAGGAACAAAATAAATTTCATAAATCCTCAATTAAACATTATGGAATGTCGAGCACGTAAAATGACCATTTTGGACATGTTCGGGTTCATATATGATTATGGACTTCTAGACCAATTTTGGGTTTAGAATTATGGGCTTTTATTGGATCCAATATGGATTAAGAGAAAGCATTAGAACATGTCACATGAGAAGCCCACATTTAACCATTTGATGTGATCAAAATGGGGTTAATTAATTAATTCCGAAATTAATTAATTTAGCTATTTATTTATTTGATTAAATAGTTTATTGAAGTGATGAGATCAATTTCAATAAATGATGGCTAAGTGGGTGGGTCTAGCACATGATAATGTTTGGTGCCATTATTAGAGATAATGGTGGCTTTATTTGGTGGAAGGAATCAATATGAGCTAGCACACATGTTCCTTCATTATCTCTCTCATTTCTTAATGAAATTTCGAGATTCCAAATCCTCTGAACTCCTAGAACATTTCTAAGTGTGGACTGATTAGAGGCATCACAATTGGGGTGCTTAAAGGATCTCAGATCGTGGCAAAACAGAAGCTGTTCGTGCAGAGCTGTATTTTCTGGATAGTGTTCGGAGCTTGCTGTTTTCAGTCGTTTTCTCCTACATCACGAAGTCTTTTCTGAAACTACAAGTGAGTTAATTAAACTTCAATCTTTCCTCTTGATTTTCGTTTTTGAATGAAGTCGATCCGAGGTTTCTAGAGCTTCCGCCATCTGTTTTAATTTTACTGCGCAATAGTTGCGAAATTAGGAACCTCATGGACAAATGTTGTCCTTCAAGTGGTATCAGAGCCATCTTCATTCAATTTCGAATTTTTAAAGAATGATTTATGTTATTTCCATTTATGATAGCATGAAGGATGATCATGGAAAGACCTAGATATTTTATGATATATTTATGTCATGTGATGATTGAATATATGCATGGTTGAATGAGCTGTTGATCTATTTGTTGATTTGGCCAATTTCTAAAGGCTTAAATGATTGTAATATTTTTAAATAGGGACTTGCATGTTCCTCCTTCTATTAAGATCTGATTGTATCCCTTTACCCCTGAGATTTGTACCCCAATTCTTCTAAATATGTAATTACTACAAGCAAGATGATTGTCAAAGGATGGACGACGTATTTACGGTGCGTTGGAGGATTGGAGCAAGAAGACTTCATGGATCATTGCAGCACTTCCAATGATTTTTGGCGTCTCAAATAGAAATTAATAATTGTAATAATTTGAGGCATAAGATGTCTCATAATGATTATTGTTTGCTTGATACCTAGGTGGACCTTAAAACCAATTTTGGCTCAAATTGGTTTTATTAGAAAATTCCATGATCATCCTTAGTTGGTTTGTCTATAATATGCATGAGATGTATATTAGGGTGCTTAGACATATTTGAATATTATAAATGGAATAACATGCTAAAAAGTGAGACCATAATAATGCCCAAATACTCCCTTATTAAACAAACATAATTATTGTTAAGTTGTAATGATGGATATTGGGAATATTCATCATGGCCTACTAATACCAATGGAATATTTAAAATATTTTATGCTTGGGCTAGTTGTCATGGATACATGGGCTACTCATCCATTAAAATGTTGAAAAATAAACCATATATCATACGATGATGCATAATTCGTACATTAAGCTACCAAGAACTGTTAGGTGAGGTTAGTAAGATGTTTTGAAATATGCAAGGGTATTAGGGTAAACTTAACTAAATCATTTATGCCAAGAACTGTTAGGTGAGGTATTAATGATTTAGAGGCCGAAGGATAATCGGTACATGCAGGAGATGCATTTGGTAAAGAGTTACCTACTCATTATAATAAGTAAGCCAAGAACTGTTAGGTGAGGTAAACTTATGCTAAGCCAAGAACTGTTAGGTGAGGTAAACTTATGCTAATGAGAATCCGATTCCTACTAGAAACTTTTGCCAATGAGAGTTTCCGTTTATTACATATAGGAGTGTAATGAAATGATAAAATAGTGGGAGGTACTATTTGGTTTAAAAACCAAAATCAAATAGATTATAATAAAATGCTAATAATTTAATTTATACTTTCTGCATAAATATTTAATAATGAATAATCCGCTAGCACGAATTCTGGAAAACTACCGTTTGACGGGACCCAATTACGTTGATTGGTTAAGAAATTTAAGAATTGTTCTTAATTATGAGAAAATTAGCTATGTTCTTGATAAACCTAAGCCAAATGAAATTCCTGAGGGAGCAAGTGAGGAAGAACGTGTCACTTATCAGAAGTGGCAAGATGATGACCTCAGTGCTAAAAGCTATATATTGGCATCGATGTCCAATGAGCTACAAAGGCAACATGAAAATATGCCTGATGCAAGTTCCATGATACTTCATCTACAAGAGTTGTATGGTGAACAAAGCAGAACAGTTCGATATAAGATATCTAAGAAACTGTTTAGAATGAGAATGATTGAAGGATCGGTCAATGAGCATGTACTCAAAATGATTGACTACATAGAGCAGCTGGAAGCTCTTAATTTCTCAATGGATGGGGAATTAGCTATCGATCTTATCCTACAATCCTTGCCAAAGTCATTCTCTCAATTTATCATGAATTTTAACATGAATAAAATTGAGTGCAGTCTTGCTGAACTGCTAAAGATGCTTAATACTGCTGAAACTTGCATAAAGAAGCCAAAAGATGTTATGGCTATAGAAGGACCCTCAACTAAAAAGGGTAAAAAGAAAAAGTTTCAACCCAAGGCTAAAGGTGGGATTAAGAAGGGGAAAGCTAATAAGCCCAATGACAAGGGAAAATGTTTCCATTGCGGTAAGGATGGGCATTGGAAGAGGAATTGCAAAGCTTACCTCAACAGCTTGAAAGTCAAGCCTAAAGAGAATCCTTGTGAAGGTATGCTCATTATTGAAACTAATATTTCAATTATTCATTCTACTTCTTGGATTTTAGATTCTGCTGCAACCGCACATATTTGTATGTCAATGCAGAATCTGAAAATAAGTAGAAGACTTGAACAAGGAGAAGTGTCTCTTAGAGTGGGAAATGGAGCAATGGTTGCTGCCTCTGCTATAGGGACATTTTTCTTAAAAATGACATCTGGGCATGTTATAAGTTTGAATGATTGTTTATTTGTTCCTTCTACTGTAAGGAACATAGTTTCAATTTCATGTTTATACAAAGACAATTATGAATTTTTTTTGAGAAATAAAATTTGTAATATTTATTATGAGAATAAATATGTTGCACATGGTACTTTAGATAATGATCTTTATGTACTAAACATGAAAGAAAATAATGAGCATGTTGTGAATGTAAATACCATAACACATAAACGTGAAAGAGAAGAAATAAGCCCCAAATATAAGTGGCATTTAAGGCTAGGTCATATTGGAGAAGAAAGAGTCACAAAATTGGCTAAAGATGGACTAATAGGTCCATTTGGTTTAGAACCTTATCCAACTTGTGAATCATGTCTTCAAGGAAAAATGACTAGGGCACCCTTCGTTGGACGAAGTACAAGGGCCACTGATTTACTTGAACTTATACATACTGATATATGTGGGCCATTTAATGAAATGGCAAGGGGTGGATATTACTACTTCATAACTTTTATCGACGATCACTCAAGGTATTGTTCAGTATACTTAATGAAGTATAAATCTGAAGCCTTTGAAAAGTTCAAAGAATACCGAAATGAAGTAGAGAAACAGACTGGAAAATTTATTAAAACCCTACGATCAGATCGAGGCGGTGAATATCTCAGTGGAGAATTCCAGTCTTACCTTAAAGAAAATGGTATTGTTTCACAATGGACACCTCCAGGTACACCAGAGCTTAATGGAGTATCTGAGAGGAGAAATCGCACACTGTTAGACATGGTACGATCAATGGTGAGTTATACAGACTTACCAATTTCTCTTTGGGGATATGCTCTCCTTACTGCAACATATGTACTAAACAGAGTACCTTCCAAGTCTGTACCTAAAATACAATATGAGATGTAGTATGGTAAACAACCAAGCCTAAATCATCTTAGGATTTGGGGATGTCCTGCTTTTATCAAGAGACTCAAGAGTGAGAAACTTGAAGCTAAAGCGGATAGTGGGAGGTTCATTGGATACCCAAAGGAAACTTTGGGTTATTACTTTTACATCCAATCTGATCAAAGGGTATTGGTCAGTAGAAATGCCATATTTCTTGAAAAAGAGTTTATTCAAGAAGGTGGGCAAGGAAGAAAATTAGAATTTATTGAGAATTCTAATGAGGATAAATCCAATGAAGAGCCTGTTCAAGTACAAACACAAGGAACACAACAACTCCGTAGATCTAGTAGGATAATTCACCCACCAAAAAGGATATGGTTTTCTTCATCAGATGAATGATATATTTTTATTGGGTGATACGGATCATAGAGATGATCCTACTAGTTACGAAGAGACAATATCAGATATTGACTCTAAGAAATGGCTTGAAGCCATGGATTTAGAGATGGACTCTATGAGAACCAACCAAGTCTGGACTTTAGTGGATCCACCCGAAGGTATTGTACCTATTGGATGCAAGTGGATCTTCAAGAGGAAGATAGGCTTAGATGGAAAGGTAGAGACCTATAAAGCAAGGTTGGTAGCTAAAGGTTATCGTCAAATACAAGGAATTGACTATGAGGAAACCTTTTCACCAGTAGCCATGCTAAAGTCCATCAGAATCTTATTGGCTATAGCAGCATATTATGACTATGAGATTTGACAAATGGATGTCAAAACTACATTTCTTAATGGGTACATTGAGGAAGATATGTATATGATACAACCTTGTGGTTTTGAATCTAAGATAAATCCTCATAAAGTATGCCAGCTAAGAAAGTCCATTTATGGGCTAAAACAAGCCTCCAGGAGTTGGAACATCCGATTCGATGATGCAATCAAATCATTTGGTTTCATCAAGAATGAGGATGAACCATGTGTTTACAAAAGGGTCAGTGGGAGTGCAATAACTTTCCTTGTGCTATATGTAGATGACATATTGCTTATAGGAAATGACATTGGACAAATGTCTTCTGTCAAAATTTGGCTTTCTCAAAACTTCTCCATGAAAGACCTATGAGATGTAATGTATATCTTGGGAATTAGGATTTATAGAGATAGATCCAGAAGATTAATAGGTCTATGTCAAGCTAAGTACATAGAAAAGATATTAAAGAAATTAATATGTGGGATTCCAAAAGGGGTTTTATACCCTTCAGACATGGAATTCATCTCTCTAAAAGCATGAGTCCTAAAACTTATGATGAGAGAGAGTGTATGAATAAGATTCCATATGCTTCTGCAATTGGAAGTCTTATGTATGCTAAGCTATGTACTAGACCGGATATAGCTCATGCAGTGAGTGTCACTAGCATATACCAGAGTAATCCGGGTGAGGAACATTGGACCGCAGTTAAGAATATCTTTAAGTACTTGAGAAGAACTAAAGATTTGTTCTTAACATATGGAGAAGGTGAGCTAAAAATTGAAGGCTTCACAGATTCAGATTTCCAGTCAGATGTAGATGACATAAAATCTACATCAGGATTTTTATTCACTATCAATGGTGGAGCAGTAAGCTGGAAAAGTTCCAAGCAAGTAACTACTGCAGATTCTACCACTGAAGCGGAATATATAGTTGCATCAGATGCAGTAAAAGAAGCTGTTTGGATACGGAAGTTTATTCAACAACTAGGAGTGGTTCCAACCATTGCGTTGCCAATATCATTATATTGTGACAACAATGGAGCTATAGCACAAGCTAAGGAACCAAGGCCTCACCAGAAATCCAAACACATTGAGAGAAGATATCACATTATCAGAGAAATCATTGATATGAGTGATATCACTATGCAGAAAGTAGCCTGCGCTAATAACACTGCGGATCCTCTAACTAAAGCAATTACTCAACAGCAGTTAGATCGTCATCTTGAGAAGATGGGTATGAGATACCATAGCGATTGGCTTTAGTGCAAGTGGGCGATTGTTAGTAATATGCCCTAAAGGCCAATCGAATGGTGATTTGATTGTTTAGGGAGTGATCATATTTGAATAGCATTTTGATATTTATAAAATGGCAAAGTTATCAATATTCATAAATTAATTTAATGAATATAGTCCAAGAAGTAAAATAGTTAAGGAACACATTCTCGAGTATGTCGAGAATATGAAACGTGTATCCTTTGTACTATACTTCTAAAATAGTTCCTAGTGGTGGATTTATGATTGGACATTATAAATTCCTATAAACACTAGTATGTGTTATGACTCCTTATGGTATGTGATACTAAGATGGATGGTGAGTTTCATATCATTGACATGAGATGTCAAGTCAAACACGTAGGTACTTGTTAAAAGAACAAGTTTACCGAACATGACCAAATAAAGTAAGCCATATGGTTTTGAATGTTAATGGCTTATTATACATTGTATCAGATACTATGTTTAGTAATGGTCTTTAGACCTGAGGCATAACAGATGTCTTATACATAGACATCTCTGATATGTGAATGCATAAAGATTGATTCCTAATCACGGAAGAGATCTAGCAATAGCTGTCATGGTTGGCTATGTATGAAGACAAGTGTATGGCCAACATGGAATTCATCACTTTGTAATATACGAAAAAGGATGTCCTTATGAGATAATATGAATTGGCATGAGAAATCCTTGGCCAAGGTGAAATATATTTGAAGGAGTTCAAATTATATTTTATGCCAAGTTCATTTATATTTATTTTGAGATAAAGCACAACTGCTTAACATAATAAACCATAAGCCGTGCTTTTCTCTGGACATGGATGATGAAGAGATCAAGACATAGAGATACAATGGAATAGGTTCTATAGATCCAACAATTCTTGTTATTTGGATAGTCGTGATATGCTGCTAGGTGTCACTCATGACTTGTAGAAACCTTATGATCAATATTGGTAAAGCGTATTACCAATGCATCTTAAGGTCATTAGAAAGGTTCTAATTGATGACTAAAGAGTTTAGCATCATTTAATGAATAAAGAGTTATCATTAAAATAGTTCTACTACCTTATAACTAAGAACCTAAAAGGTCACACACAATATAGAAATGAAAAAGGAGTTACTAGAAAATGAGAAGTTCAATTTCCTATTTTTAGGAAAATCAATATTTATATTATAATTCATTGAGAATGAATATAAATATAAATATATCTTAAATATGATTTAAGATAGAAATTTAGATGTTCCATAAATAGTTTAAGGAACAAAATAAATTTCATAAATCCTCAATTAAACATTATGGAATGTCGAGCACGTAAAATGACCATTTTGGACATGTTCGGGTTCATATATGATTATGGACTTCTAGACCAATTTTGGGTTTAGAATTATGGGCTTTTATTGGATCCAATATGGATTAAGAGAAAGCATTAGAACATGTCACATGAGAAGCCCACATTTAACCATTTGATGTGATCAAAATGGGGTTAATTAATTAATTCCGAAATTAATTAATTTAGCTATTTATTTATTTGATTAAATAGTTTATTGAAGTGATGAGATCAATTTCAATAAATGATGGCTAAGTGGGTGGGTCTAGCACATGATAATGTTTGGTGCCATTATTAGAGATAATGGTGGCTTTATTTGGTGGAAGGAATCAATATGAGCTAGCACACATGTTCCTTCATTATCTCTCTCATTTCTTAATGAAATTTCGAGATTCCAAATCCTCTGAACTCCTAGAACATTTCTAAGTGTGGACTGATTAGAGGCATCACAATTGGGGTGCTTAAAGGATCTCAGATCGTGGCAAAACAGAAGCTGTTCGTGCAGAGCTGTATTTTCTGGATAGTGTTCGGAGTTTGCTGTTTTCAGTCGTTTTCTCCTACATCACGAAGTCGTTTCTGAAACTACAAGTGAGTTAATTAAACTTCAATCTTTCCTCTTGATTTTCGTTTTTGAATGAAGTCGATCCGAGGTTTCTAGAGCTTCCGCCATCTGTTTTAATTTTACTGCGCAATAGTTGCGAAATTAGGAACCTCATGGACAAATGTTGTCCTTCACTAGACCCACCCACTTAGCCATTATTTATTGAAAGTGATCTTATCACTTCAATAAATTATTTAATCAAATAAATAAATAGCTAAATTAATTAATTAATTAACCTCATTTTGATCAAATCAAATGGTTAAATGTGGGCTTCTTTTGTGACATGTTCTAATGCTTTCTCTTAATCCATATTAGATCCATTAAAAGCCCATAATTCTAAACCCAAAAATGGTCTAGAAGTTCATAATCATATATAAACCAGAACATGTCCAAAATGGTCATTTTACGAGCTCGATATTACATAATGTTTAATTGAGGATTTATGAAATTTATTTTGTTCTTTAAACTATTTATGGAACATCTAAATTTCTATCTTAAATCATATTTAAGATATATTTATATATATATATTCATTCTCAATGAATTATAATATAAATATTGATTTTCCTAAAATTAAGAAATTTAACTTCTCATTTTCTAGTAACTCCCTTTTTTTATTTCTATTTGGTGTGTGACCTTCTAGGTTCTTAGTTATAAGGTAGTAGAACTATTTTAATGATAACTCTTTATTTATTAAATGATGCTAAACTTTTTAGTCATCGATTAGAACTTTTCTAATGACCTTAAGATGCATTGCTAATACGCTTTACCAATATTAATCTTAAGGTTTCTACAAGTCATGAGTGACACCTAGCAGTATATCACAACCATCCAAATAACAAGAATTGTTGGATCTATAGAACCTATTCCATTGTATCTCTATGTCTTGGTCTCTTCATCATCCATGTCCAGAGAAAAGCACAGCTTATGGTTTATTATGTTAAGCAGTTATGCTTTATCTCAAAATAAATCTAAATGAACTTGGCATGAAAATATAATTTGAACTCCTTCAAATATATTTCATCTTGGCCAAGGATTCCTCATGCCAATTCATATTATCTCATAGGGACATCCTTTTGTATATTACAAAGTGATGAATTCCATATTGGCCATACACTTGTCTTCATACATAGCCAACCATGACAACTATTGCTAGATCTCTTCCGTGATTAGGAATTAATCATTATGCATTCACATATCAAAGATGTCTATATATAAGACATCTGTTATGCCTCAGGTCTAAAGACCATTACTAAACATAGTGTCTGTTACAATGTATAATAAGCCATTAACACTCAAAACCATATGGCTTACTATATTCGGTCAAGTTCAGTAAACTCGTTCTCTTAACAAGTACCTATGTGTTTGACTTGACATCTCATGTCAATAATATGAAACTCACCATCCATTTTAGTATCACATACCATAAGGAGTCATAACACATATTAGTGTTTATAGAAATTTATAATGTCCAATCATAAATCCACCACTAGAAACTATTTTAGAAGTATAGTACAAAGGATGCACGTTTCATATTCTCGACAAACTCGAGAATGTGTTCCTTAACTATTTTACTTCTTGGACTATATTCATTAAATTAATATATGAATATTGATAACTTTGCCATTTTATAAATATCAAAATGCTATTCAAATACAATCATTCCCTAAACAATCAAACACCATTCGATTGGCCTTTAGGGCATATTACTAACAATCTCCCACTTGCACTAAAGCCAATCGTTATGGTATGTCATACCCATCTTCTCAAGATGACGATCAAACTGCTGTTGAGTAAGTGCTTTAGTCAGAGGATCCGCTGTTGAGTAAGTGCTTTAGTCAGAGGATTCGCTGTTGAGTAAGTGCTTTTGGACTATATTCATTAAATTAATTTATGAATATTGATAACTTTGCCATTTTATAAATATCAAAATGCTATTCAAATACAATCATTCCTTAAACAATCAAACACCATTCGATTGGCCTTTAGGGCATATTACTAACAATCTCCCACTTGCACTAAAGCCAATCGTTATGGTATGTCATACCCATCTTCTCAAGATGACGATCAAACTGCTGTTGAGTAAGTGCTTTAGTCAGAGGATCCGCAATGTTATCAGCGGAGGCTACTTTCTGTATAGTGATATCACTCCTTCCAATGATTTCTCTGATAATGTGATATCTTCTCTCAATGTGTTTGGACTTTTTGGTGAGACCTTGGTTCCTTAGCTTGTGCTATAGCTCCATTGTTATTACAATATAATGTGATTGGCAACGCAATGGTTTGAACCACTCCAAGTTGTTGAATAAACTTCCGTATCCAAACAGCTTCTTTTGCTGCATCTAATGCAGCTATATATTCCGCTTCAGTGGTAGAATCTGCAGTAGTTACTTGCTTAGAACTTTTCCAGCTTACTGCTCCACCATTGATAGTGAATCAAAATCCTGATGTAGATTTTCTGTCATTTACATCTGACTGGAAATCTGAATATGTGAAGCCTTCAGTTTTTAGCTCACCATCTCCATATGTTAAGAACAAATCTTTAGTTCTTCTTAAGTACTTAAAGATATTCTTAACTGCAGTCCAATGTTCCTCACCCGGATTACTCTGGTATCTGCTAGTGACACTCACTGCATGAGCTATATCCGGTCCAGTACATAGCATAGCATACATAAGACTTCCAATTGCAGAAGCATACGGAATATTATTCATTCGCTCTTTCTCATCATAAGTTTTAGGACTCATGCTTTTAGAGAGATGAATTCCATGTCTGAAGGGTATAAAACCCCTTTTGGAATCCCACATATTAAATTTCTTTAATATCTTTTCTATGTACTTAGATTGAATTCCATGTCTGAAGGGTATAAAACCCCTTTTAGCACAAGGAAAGTTATTGCACTCCCACTGACCCTTTTATAAACACATGGTTCATCCTCATTCTTGATAAAACCAAATGATTTGATTGCATTATCGAATCGGATGTTCCAACTCCTGAAGCCTTGTTTTAGCCCATAAATGGACTTTCTTAGCTTGCATACTTTATGAGGATTTGTCTTAGATTCAAAACCACAAGGTTGTGTTATATAGATATCTTCCTCAATGTACCCATTAAGAAATGCAGTTTTGACATCCATTTGCCAAATCTCATAGTCATAATATGCTGCTATAGCCAATAAGATTCTGATGGACTTTAGCATGGCTACTGGTGAAAAGGTTTCCTCATAGTCTATTCCTTGTATTTGACGATAACCTTTAGCTACCAACCTTGCTTTATAGGTCTCTACCTTTCCATCTAAGCCTATCTTCCTCTTGAAGATCCACTTGCTTCCGATAGGTATAATACCTTCGGGTGGATCCACTAGAGTCTAGACTTGGTTGGTTCTCATAGAGTCCATCTCTAAATCCATGGCTTCAAGCCATTTCTTAGAGTCAATATCTGATATTGCCTCTTCGTAACTAGTAGGATCATCTCTATGATCCGCATCACCCAATAAAAATATATCGTTCATCTGATGAAGTAAACCATATCTTTCTGGTGGGTGAATTATCCTACTAGATCTACGAAGCTGTTGTGTTCCTTGTGTTTGTACTTGAACAGGTTCTTCATTGGATTTATCCTCATTAGAATTCTCAATAAATTCTAATTTTCTTCCTTGTCCACCTTCTTGAATAAACTCTTTTTCAAGAAATATGGCATTTCTACTGACCAATACCCTTTGGTCAGATTGGATGTAAAAGTAATAACCCAAAGTTTCCTTTGGGTATCCAATGAACCTCCCACTATCAGCTTTAGCTTCAAGTTTCTCACTCTTGAGTGTCTTGATAAACGTAGGACATCCCCAAATCCTAAGATGATTTAGGCTTGGTTGTTTACCATACCATATCTCATATGGTATTTTAGGTACATACTTGGAAGGTACTCTGTTTAGTACATATGTTGCAGTAAGGAGAGCATATCCCCAAAGAGAAATTGGTAAGTCTGTATAACTCACCATTGATCGCACCATGTCTAACAGTGTGCGATTTCTCCTCTCAGATACTTCATTAAGCTCTGGTGTACCTGGAGGTGTCCATTGTGAAACAATACCAATTTCTTTAAGGTAAGACTGGAATTCTCCACTGAGATATTCACCACCTCGATCTGATCGTAGGGTTTTAATAACCTTTCCAGTCTGTTTCTCTACTTCATTTCGGTATTCTTTGAACTTTTCAAAGGCTTCAGATTTATACTTCATTAAGTATACTGAACTATACCTTGAGTGATCGTCGATAAAAGTTATGAAGTAGTAATATCCACCCCTTGCCATTTCATTAAATGGCCCACATACATCAGTATGTATAAGTTCAAGTAAATCAGTGGCCCTTGTACTTCGTCCAACGAAGGGTGCTCTGGTCATTTTTCCTTGAAGACATGATTCACAAGTTGGATAAGGTTCTAAACCAAATGGACCTATTAGTCCATCTTTAGCCAATTTTGTGACTTTATCTTCTCCAATATGATCTAGCCTTAAATGCCACTTATATTTGGGGCTTATTTCTTCTCTTTCATGTTTATGTGTTATGGTATTTACATTCACAACATGCTCATTATTTTCTTTCATGTTTAGTTCATAAAGATCATTATCTAAAGTACCATGTGCAACATATTTATTCTCATATAAATGTTACAAATTTTATTTCTAAAATAAAATTCATAATTGTCTTTGCATAAACATGAAATTGAAACTATGTTCCTTACAGCAGAAGGAACAAATAAACAATCATTCAAACTTATAACATGCCCAGATGTCATTTTTAAGAAAAATGTCCCTATAGCTGAGGCAGCAACCATTGCTCCATTTCCCACTCTAAGAGACACTTCTCCTTGTTCAAGTCTTCTACTTATTTTCAGATTCTGCATTGACATACAAATATGTGTTGTTGCAGCAGAATCTAAAACCCAAGAAGTAGAATGAATAATTGAAATATTAGTTTCAATAATGAGCACACCTTCAGAAGGATTCTCTTTAGGCTTGACTTTCAAGCTATTGAGGTAAGCTTTACAATTCCTCTTTGAATGCCCATCCTTACAGTAATGGAAACATTTTCCCTTGTCATTGGGCTTATTAGCTTTCCCCTTCTTAATCCCACCTTTAGCCTTGGGTTTAAACTTTTTCTTTTTACCTTTTTTAGTTGAGGGTCATTCTATAGCCATAACATCTTTTGGCTTCTTTATGCAAGTTTCAGCAGTATTAAGCATCTTTAGCAGTTCAGCAAGACTGCACTCCATTTCATTCATGTTAAAATTCATGATAAATTGAGAGAATGAGCCTGGCAAGGATTGTAGGATAAGATCGATAGCTAATTCCCCATCCATTGAGAAATTAAGAGCTTCCAGTTGCTCTATGTAGTCAATCATTTTGAGTACATGCTTATTGACCGATCCTTCAGTCATTCTCATTCTGAACAGTTTCTTAGATATCTCATATCTAACTGTTCTGCTTTGTTCACCATACAACTCTTGTAGATGAAGTATCATGGAACTTGCATTAGGCATATTTTCATGTTGCCTTTGTAGTTCATTGGACATCGATGCCAATAAATAGCTTTTAGCCCTTAGGTCATCATCTTGCCACTTCTGATAAGTGACACGTTCTGCCTCACTTGCTCCCTCAGGAATTTCATTTGGCTTAGTTGTATCAAGAACATAGCTAATTTTCTCAAAATTAAGAACAATTCTTAAATTTCTGAACCAATCAACGTAATTGGGTCCCGTCAAACGGTAGTTTTCCAGAATTCGTGCTAACGGATTATTCATTATTAAATATTTTTACAGACAATATAAATTAAATTATTAGCATTTTATTATAATCTATTTGATTTTGGTCTTTAAACCAAATAGTACCTCCCACTATTTTATCATTTCATTACACTCCCATATGTAAGAAACGGAAACTCTCATTGGTAAAAGTTTCTAGTAGGAATCGGATTCTCATTAGCATAAGTTTACCTCACCTAACAGTTCTTGGCTTACTTATTATAATGAGTAGGTAACTCTTTACCAAATGCATCTCATGCATGTACCGATTATCCTTCGGCCTCTAAATCATTAATACCTCACCTAACAGTTCTTAGTATAAATGATTTAGTTAAGTTTACCCTAATACCCTTGCATATTTCAAAACATCTTACTAACCTAACCTAACAGTTCTTGGTAGCTTAATGTATGAATTATGCATCATCGTATGATATATGGTTTGTTTTCAACTTTTTAATGAATGAGTAGCCCATGTATCCATGACAACTAGCCCAAGCATAAAATATTTTAAATATTCCATTGGTATTAGTAGGCCATGATGGATATTCCTAATATCCATCATTACAACTTAACAATAATTATGTTTATTTAATTAGGGAGTATTTGGTCATTATTATGGTCTCACTTTTTAGCATGTTATACCATTTTCAATATTCAAATATGTCTAAGCACCCTAATATACATCTCATGCATATTATAGACAAACCAACCAAGGATGATCATGGAATTTTCTAATAAAACCAATTTGAGCCAAAATTGGTTTTAAGGTCCACCTAGGTATCAAGCAAACAATAATGATTATGAGACATCTTATGCCTCAAATTATTACAATTATTAATTTCTATTTGAGAGGCCAAAATATCATTGGAAGTGCTGCAAGGATCCATAAAGTCTTCTTGCTCCAACCTCCAAGGCATCGGAAATACGTCGTCCCTCCTTTTACAATCATCTCGTAGAAATTACATATTTAGAAGAATTGGGGTACAAATTTAGGGGTAATGGGATACAATCAGATCTTAATAGAAGGAGGGACATGCAAGTCCCTATTTAAAAATATTACAACCATTTAAGCCTTTAGAAATCGGCCAAATCAACAAATAAATCAATAGCTCATTCAATCACGCATATATTCAATCATCACATGACATAAATATATAATAAAATATCTAGGTCTTTCCATGATCATCCTTCATGCTATTATAAATGGAAATAACATAAATCATGCTTCAAAAATTCAAAATTGAATGAAGATGGCTCTGATACCAATTGAAGGTCAACATTTGTCCATGAGGTTCCTAATAACGCAACTTTTGTTCAGTAAAATTAAAACGGATGGCAGAAGCTCTAGAAACCTCGGATCGACTTCATTCAAAAACGAAAATCAAGAGGAAAGATTGAAGTTTAATTACCTCACTTGTATTTTCAAAAAAGACCTCGTGAAGTAGGAGAAAATGACTGAAAACTGCAAGCTACGAACATTGTCTAGAAAATAGAGCTCTGCACGAACAGCTTCTGTTTTGCCACGATCTTAGATCCTTTAAGCACCCCAATTGTGATGCCTCTAGTCAGTCCACACTTAGAAAGGTTCTAGGAGTTCATAGGATTTGGAATCTAGTAATTTCGTTTAGAAATGAGAGAGATAATGAAGAAACATGAATGCTAGTTCATGATGATTCATTCCACCAAATAAAGCCACCATTATCTCCAATGATGGCACCAAACATTATCATGTGCTAGACCCACCCACTTAGCCATTATTTATTGAAAGTGATCTTATCACTTCAATAAATTATTTAATCAAATAAATAAATAGCTAAATTTATTAATTAACCCCATTTTGATCAAATCAAATGGTTAAATGTGGGCTTCTTTTGTGACATGTTCTAATGCTTTCTCTTAATCCATATTAGATCCATTAAAAGTCCATAATCATATATGAACCAGAACATGTCCAAAATGGTCATTTTACGTGCTCGATATTACATAATATTTAATTGAGGATTTATGAAATTTATTTTGTTCTTTAAACTATTTATGGAACATCTAAATTTCTATCTTAAATCATATTTAAGATATATTTATATATATATTCATTCTCAATGAATTATAATATAAATATTGATTTTCCTAAAATTAGGAAATTTAACTTCTCATTTTCTAGTAACTCCTTTTTTTTTTATTTCTATTTGGTGTGTGACCTTTTAGGTTCTTAGTTATAAGGTAGTAGAACTATTTTAATGATAACTCTTTATTCATTATTTTAGCAAGAGAGAAGAGAAAAAGAGTAATTAAAATCATGAAGAAGTTCATTGTTCTCATTCTTTTCTTCACTTTTTTTCTATGTCTTATGAATCTTTCTCAAGGTAAATATAGTATCCCAAAAAGTTATTTTTAAATTTGTTTTAATATGAGAATACTCACATTTTAAAGATTTTTATGTTTCTTTGCAAGAAAAGGACAACTAAAATTCTGTACTAAACACATGACAATTCCTAGCGTTTGTCCCAAGGATCCTAAGGAAGCAGAATTCGTGTGCCTTAAAGCCTTCTTCGATAAATATGGAGCAACAAAGAGCCCAGATAATTGTCTATGCAAACCATCAACTGGCAACCAGCACATCTGCCAGTGTGACATTATTTGCGATCCACCACCACCTAAACGAGCTTAATTATGGTGTCCAATAGTATGAAGAATGAAGATCACTCAATCTAAGATATCGATATTAACCTATTGTTAAATCATAGATAGATAATAATACGGTGGTTTGTAATAATAAATCATATTATTTACTTAAGTAATTAATCGCTATGTTTGAGAAAAATTTGTATATGAAACAATGGGTAATTTCATTACAATGTCGGATTACTAAAAAGAAAAATTGCTTTTATACTATTGAATATAAATAAATCCAATCGAATAAGTTTTCTTTTAATCCTAATAACCATGTTAAAAACAAAACTTCTAATTAAGATATAAAACTTTTTGGGTGAGCCTTTTTCTCCCCCCTTAAACAACTAATAACTTAAGGCTAAAGTTTCAGTGTCGGGCCTCAATGCCAAGCATTGTGCCAATTTTTATTTGTAGCCATTGGATTCAAGTAAAATGAGTCCAACGGTTGAGATTAAATTTAAAATACAAAGTAACGGGTTACTTGTTAAACGGTTGTTGAAATCCATTACATTTTCCCTCCTTCAAATCTCAAACATCTCTTTCACCTCTCTTACTATCACTCTCTGAAATACTGATTTGTCTCTTGGATTGTTTACTAATCACATAAAATTGAAGCTACCGCGTAACACACAGCTAACAACAAGTCGAATCCATTAATCAGTTGGTGTCATCTTGAGCTGTTCTCTTTCATTTTTTAGTTAAAGACAATGTAATGATGACTCTTGTGTTTTTGTGGTGACTATTGAAAATGATATGTGAAAGAATTAGGGTTTATGTGCTATATTAAATTGTTGATGATATGTGAAATAATTAGGGATTTATAGGCTGATACGTTGTGAGAATTATGGTGATGACTTTAGGTTTCTTTGCCTCTTCTAAGAATTGTATTATATCCCACAAGTGCAACTTACATCAATACGATGTACTTCCATGTCCATAAAGGTAGTATGAATAATGAAGATCACTAAATCCACGATATCTATGTTAACCTATTGTTAAATCATAGATAGCTACCAATACGGTGGTTTGTAATAATAAATCATAATATTTACTTACTATGGTCGAGAAATATTTAACTAATTAGTTACTGGGGTTGAGAAATATATGTATATGAAACATGGGTAAGTTCATTAGTATGTCGGATTACTAAAAAAGAAAAATTACTTATACACTATTGAATAAATCCGGTCTAAAAAATTTTCTTTTAACCCTATTAATGATGTTAAAAAAGAAAAAAAACAAAAACAAAAACTTCTAATTAAGATTTAGAACTTGTGTGTGCACTTTTATTTTAACAATCAATGACTTCATTATAATTAAAGTGCGCACAAACGTTCTAAAAAGTCATCCAGCCAAATAACAGAATTTAAAAGAGCTAACTTGGCTAGTACATGGCTTGAGCTATTTAAAATTACACCAAATATGATGAATTTGAAAAGCATATCGTCGTTCCATGGGTTGTAAAAAATCAACAATAACTTAGAAAATACTAACTACGAAAATAGTAGCAACCCTAACATACCCATGACAATCACACATCACCGCACCTAAACCCATGACAGTATGCGCACAATCAACAGTGATGATGTCAGCCTCACATTGAAACTGTGAGAGTCATGTTCAGTTTAAGGTTTCAATTTCCCAACATATTTTTTTCCTTTTTAAAAAGAGGATCATTGGATTTCACCCCATTCCACATATTAAATATACTTGCTATATTCCTACCAATATACGTAGTAATCTCTAAGTACCTATGACTAGACAAATCCCTAATGCAAGGAATAAATAATAACAATATTATTGATGCACTGATGTAATAATAAAAGCCCTAACATTTTGTCAGTTGCAATAAAAAAGCCTAGACAGAAAAGAAAAAAATCCTCAATTTCTCGTTATTTGTTTAAGCAATCTGAGAAAGCAAAAATCACTTGTTGAAAAAGCTTAATTGCTCACTTTTAGTAATTTTAATCTTTTGCATTTGCTAATTGCTCAATCTCCATAATTTTCTTTCTCTTGTTAAAAGCTATCAAGGGAACGATTTTAGCAATCCAAGCGATGGATAGACCTTTCTAAACTTGCTCATTTTTTTGGTTTTGGATATGGAATTGATGTTGTTTGTGTCAATGAAGAGATTTGATCAAATTGTTTTTAAAAGAATAAAATTGTTATTTTTTTCTTTTGAAAAAGTTTAGTTGTTTGATCACATGAAATTTATAATATATATAAGTTTGCAAAATGATAGAGTCTAAAGAGAAAAATCTTATGTACTTTTTAGTATTTTTGTACAAGATAAAATTGGAATCATTAATAGGGTTTGGTGAGATAAAATGTGATAATCAAATAACAATACTCTAAACGAGATAATTAGATTCTTACGCTTTCATAGTTTTTTCTTTTTTAATACACTAGGCTTTTATAGTTGGAACATCTAAATCAAAAGCAGATGCAAAACTTGGCCCTAGAAATTAGAACATCCTTAATTCAAAAGCCAATACAAAGATGTATTCCTAGTCAGACAAAAACCGTTATAGTGATGAAATTAGAGAAGCATTGTGATATCCAATTTTAATAGGCGTACCAAGTTTAATTAAAATTTAATTAAACAAATAATGAGTAAAAATAAAATGTGTAAAGGTAAAGCACATAAGAGGATTTTTACGTTATTCACTACATCCATGGAGCCACGCTCAAATATCGAGTAATTTCCTAGGCTCAAGAGATTACAACTTGTTGAAACCTTACACACTATAATTCTCCATCTTAGTGATTGCCAACAACTTATTATAAACTCACCAAGTGTTGATAGGTGGCTTTTTATCTAAATTAAACCATTATTGGTGGTTTGTTGATCTTGGAATTAAGGAGTTGATAGCTCCACACTACAAGAAAATAGGCAATAGATAACAGTAAATAACTGTCATAAAAGGGGATGTATAACAGACAACTTATCTGTTATCTATATCACTGTCATTAATTCATGACAAAATATTTTCTATCATGAATTCATGATGATTTTTCATAGTTTCAGAAAGTTTTGAAATTACGGTCATTATTTAGAAATTCTGAAAGTGGACCTATTTGCAAAGTTTATAACATTTTGGGCCATAATATAATTATAAAAAGTTTTGGCAAAATTAAAAAATAACGGCAATGTCACTGTTACAAGCGGCTAGCCAGATAAATCAAGTGGCTAACTGCTTGGTTGCAGAAATTTGTCTATAACGTCTAGTTTTTGGGCTTTAACTATAAAAACTCAACTCCAACTTCATTTTAAGGACTACGGCAAGCATAAACAAGATCATATAACTAATATTGAGCTTCCATTTCATAAATCATCATTTATTGAATCATCATTGAGTTATAATTTTTTTATCCACTCTTAAAGAGAGTTTCATTGTTGTAATTTTCATTTCTCATCAAATTGTGAGTTTACAAGTGTCAGAAACACTTGGGGTGAAGAGATTGGAGAGATAATCTCTTGATGAAAAGAGTTCATCACATGTTTCTATATTGCCAATAAATGTACATGTTACTATATTGGGAATAAATGTAATCAACACATTTTCTTAAGAACTCTATCTCCGCTATATTTTAACATTAGTAATTTTACCGCAAGCCAACACATAAACTTTATAAAACCATTTTCACAAATAAAGTATTTGTAACAACACTCAAATTTTTTCAGATGCAATAGGGGTATCCATCTCAAAACTAGTTCTAAAATAGAAGAAAGCAAGCCATTTGAAAGATTATAACTCAATGAAACACATAGAAACATCAAGAAATTATAATTAAACATCAATTAAAAATTCATAGAGTTCAAGCAAAAGACAGATATCTAAACATTTATTGAAATACCTAATTAATTATTTCTAAAGTAATCCAATTCGGTCGCCTTGAACAAAATAATTAATGGCACTACTATTAGCCTAAAAGGCTACACATTAAGTAATTTTGATGATAACAAATATGTGTCTTAAGTGATTTTATAAATATTGTATTTCACATTTCACTAGTTCTTGAAGGAAAATATTTATGATGAGGTGAATCACGTGAAATCAAGCTCAAGACACTCAACGGACAACGGCGCGATAAAAAATAAAGTTTAGAGCTCAACGGACTAATTATTGCGACAAATTCTTGTAAAGCCGATATGATTTAATTGATGCATGATTTATCATTTGAGAAGCTCAAGAGATTTATTTAAATAATTATTTTTCATAAACTAAAAGGTTTTATTTTATAAGGTAAAGTATTTTGTGGATTTGAGTAATTTGGATTTAAATGAAAAGTTTTGCAATCTTTGATTTTAATAAGTATTATGTTGAATTTCGGAGTTGGACCTTTTCCCAAAGAATTGAAATTTTTTGGGCCGTACTATAATTTTTTAATATTTTGGACTACAATCAAAGGTTTTGAGAACTTTGAAAAATATGGGTATTATGTTAACATTTTGAAAAAGGACCTCTTTCAAAAATAATAATATATTTGGAGTCATATCATAATTTCATAAAGTTTTGAAATTAGAGTCATTATTTAGAAATTCTGAAAGTGGACCTATTTGAAAAATTTTATAACATTTTGGGCCATAATAAAATTATAGAAAGTTTTGGGAAAAATTAAAAAATAACGGTAATATCAATGTTGCAAGCGGATAGCCGAATAAATCAAGCGGCTAACTGCTTGGTTGTAGAAATTTGTCTATAACGGCTAGTTTTTGGGCTGTAAATATAAAAACTCAACTCCAACTTCATTTTAAAGACTACGACAATCATAAACAAGATCATATAACATATATTGAGCTTTCATTTCGTAAATCATCATTTATTGAATCATCATTGAGTTATAATTTTTTTATCCACTCTTAAAGAGAGATTCATTGTTGTAATTTTCATTTCTCATCAAATTGTGAGTGTACAAGTGTTAGAAACACTTGGGGTGAAGAGATTGGAGAGATAATCTCTTGATTGTAAAGGTCCATTGACACCTTGAAAGTCAACTGTAAACATTTGAAGCCTTTGGAGGTTTGGATAGTGAAATCCTCAAGTCGGGTGAGCTTGGAGGCGTGGACGTAGGCGGGGTTGTCGAACCACGTAAAAATCCTTGTGTTTGTTTTCTCTACCCTTACTTTTTTAATATTGTGCTTGATTGAATTTATTGCTTTTGATTTGATTAAGGTAACAGATTGAATTGTTGTGTTGTTTCCTTAGCATAAGTTTTAAAAACCCAATTCACCACCCCTCTTGGGTTGCATAACTTGCATTTCATTTTGTATCAGAGCGAGGTGCTCATGTGTAGACTTAACCGTCTAGAGTTAAAGATCCATGGCAACCCATAATGACTCAACCTTTAGGGAAGGACAATCCACAATTAGACCACCGTTCTTTGATGGTAATGACTACCCATATTGGAAAACTAGGATGATAATTTATTTACAAGCTTTAGATTATGAAATTTGGGAAATTGTTTGTGATGGTCAATTTATGCCTTCGATTAAAAACGAAGTCGGGGAAGATATTCCAAAACCTTCATGGGAATGGAATGAATTGGAAAAGAGAAAATCTTCTCTAAATTTCAAAGTTATGAATGCCTTGTTTTGTGCACTAGATAAGAAAAAGTTTCATAGAGTATCTAGTTGTGAAAGTGCTAATGAAATTTGGCACACACTTGAAGTTGTTTATGAAGGCACGAATCAAGTGAAAGAATATAAAATTAGTAGGTAGACTCGACAATATGAATTGTTCCACATGGAACAAAATGAGAGTGTGTATTCTATGTACACTAGATTTACGGACATAGTGAACACTCTAGGAGCCCTAGGAAAGACCTTTTCAAATAGCGAGAAACTTAAGAAAATCATTAGGCCGCTACCTAAGGAATGGAGACCAAAAAAGACTGCCATTGAGGAAGCCAAAGATTTAAATATCTTAACTATTGATGATTTAATTAGTTCTATTATTGCTTATGAGGAAGACTTGGTAGCTGAAAAAGGCAATGATGAGAAGAAGAAAAGCATTGCTCTCAAAGTCTCAAAAAGAAAAGCTAAATGAGGAGGAGATGGATATGCTGGCTAGGAGGTTCAGAAATGGTTTTTAGAAATTCGGTGAGCGAAGAAAATTGAGAGACCTCAAGAAGCAAAAGGAGAAGAAGGAAGTAATCAAATGTTATAAGTGCAAAAAGCCTAGCAATATAAGATCGAAATGCCCTCTTCTCAACAAGCTCAAGAAGAAAGCAATGGTAGTCACGTGGGATAATAGCGATGAGGAAACAAGTGATGATGAAGAGCATCAAGAAATGACAAATCTATCTCTCATGGCAATTGGAGATGAATCAGACGATGAACTTGATGAGGTAAATGATCTTCCTACTTATGATGAATTACATGATGCCTTTAAAGAATTGTATGATGAGTGTATGAAAATTAGTAAAACAAATGCATGTTTTAAAATGGAAATGGTAGAGCTCACAATTGAAAATGAATCTCTAAGTGCAAAGATTATATGCTTAGAATTAGAGCATAAAACATTGCATGATAAAGTTGCATTATCAAATGAGAAATGTAGCACTCCACACAAGCATTTAAAATCATACTTAGATGACTTGAAAAATAAAAAGGATGCTTTACAAAAATGCAATGATTAATTAAATGAAAAGATTAAAGGACTAGAAATTGAGAATAAAACTTTGCATAATAGAGTTGCATTTTCAAATGAGAAACCAAGCACTTCACATGAGCATCTAGAGCCACATGTAGATGATTTGAAAAAGGAAAATAAAATGCTCAAGAAAAAGAACCTTGAACTTAGCGATGTTGTGTTAAAATTCACAAATTGGCAAAAGATGTTGGATAACTTGCTTAATTCACAAAAATGTGTGTTTGACAAATGAGGCATTGGTTATAAGCCAAATTTGAAACAAAAATATTATAAGAGTTATTTTGTTAAAACTACCTCCATTAATGATCAAATTGTATGCCATTATTTCAATCAAAATGGTCACATGAAGCTTAGATGTCTGGTTAAAAGAAATGAATATTATGGAGCAACATGTATTTGGGTTCCAAAAAGAATCATTGCTAACACTCAAGGACCCAAGAATATTTAGGTACCAAAGCACACAACTTGAATTTTTTTTATAGGTACCACAATTAAGGAATGGTGGAGAGTTCCTTGATGAAACTTGTGAGGATTATCACTTGATCATGGTCTAAGCATAAATAATGAGGCAAGATGATTTAGTTATTTTGGTAACAATTATTGCCTTATTGATTATAAGTGATGGTCTCTTAATCTTAGTAAGTAATTCATATTTCATCATAACATTAAGTACATTAGCATGAAGTGGATAAGTTTATCTTGCCTATTTATTATGTTGAGTGGATCATGAAAAATGGCTAGCAACTTGAATTTGTGAAAGTATACTTGTATGTTTACTTGATTGAATTATCATTGTGTATAACATTGAGTGCTTTATCATGATGCATGGTTATATATACATGATGATAACTTGTCAACTCATCATGAAGGATTTGTTTGATTTTAATGATTATTAATGCCTAAGCATGATAAATGAGTAATATGCTTGAATTATTAATCTTTGAATGCTTATATGTTTCGTGATTGTGTAAAATATATACATGATGGATGAATTATATGTGTGAATTAATCATGTCTTAAATATTTATAATTATGATTCATGCATTAAAATGGCTTTTGAGATGTTTCGGGATCACGAAATGACCTTGGAATCGATCAAATCAGCCAGAAAGCGATCATTTGTGCAGAAGGGCAGCAAGGAGGCAGCTAGCCACCTGGCCCACACGGGTAGCCGCTTGGGCACTGCCCAAACCCGAGAGCAAAGCGGTTAGCCGCTTGGTCATGGGTTTAAGAGATTTCCCCTCTCTTTTTCATGTGTTCTTCAACCTTTCTCCATTCTCTCTCAAAGCTGAACATATCCCCTTTATTTCCACTTAAAATTTCTTCATTTCTCACTCTTTTTCATTCCAAGATCAAATCTTTCAAACCATTACCCATGCATTTAACCTTCATTAAACACTTCTCAATCATCATTTCTTCACTTGTTCCTCTTTCTCTCTCTCACGCGTAAATAGTGCTTCTCCATTTCTCTCTCAAATTTCTTCATTTTTCACTCATTTTCTTGTTAATATCAATCATTCAAATTATTATTCATCCATTACTCTTTAAATTTTCACTCTCAAAACAACATTTCATCAACTCTCCACGTAAAACCCAAAATCAAAAACCTAATTCTACTAGTTTCTCTCTCTTCATTTTCAAGCTTCCTTTTTTAGCCCATTTTTTATCCAATCTAAACCATATATTAGCTTTATTCATCTCTAGAATCGATTTTCTTGGCTCAAACACATCCACTCCTCTCATTATTTTACAAAACCAAATTTGTGCATTTTGGGTATTTTAAATTACTACTTCCATAGTGTGCTCACCTTATGGATTTTACCTTGGTTCTATATTCAATTATGCACCTACATTTTCATATGCATTGTTGTTTTTATTTATAGATTGAGGATGATAATTGTTATGTTATAACTCTTTAGTTAATTGCATGCTTAAATTTTATATGTTTCTTGATTAATCATTGAGATGTTCTTTTTTGTATAAGCATGGATTTATAGTACTTTTGATGATTGATGATTATATGTGTGTTGCTTGATGAATTGATGGAGTTGTTGGTTTGTTATAATTGTTTAAGCTTATATGGAAGTGTTTTTAACCATGTTGTGTATTTGAGGATTTGTTCATTTTAAGGGGAGACTCTGCCGAAATTTTTGCTCGCACAAAATTGGTAATATCTTTATCGAATTATTTTTGATGATCTTGTTTTGATTGCATCTATTTATTTTTTTTATGAATGGGAAGATAAATATGATATGTTTTTTGATAAAATCATTTTGGTTAAAATTTTAAATTGGCCATATATTTAGGGGGAGCATACAATGTGATTTTGGATAATATGCGTTTTGAAATTTTTTGTTGTCTAAAGGGGGAGACAAAATAATATATCATTTCAATGTTGTCAAAAGGAGGAGAATAATATGCACTTTGAGTATTCTTTTGATGGTTGATATGTGATTATGGTGATGATTTTGAGATATGATGATGATTTGATTACATGATTTTTATGAGTTGTTGATTTGGTAATTGATGGAATGATGGTTCATGATTATTTTATGGTTAAGTGGATGTTTGGTTATTATATGTTTCTCGATTAACCATTGACATATTATCGGTCTTAGCATGAATTTATAGTAATTTTGATGATGAAGGGGGAGAGATCATGTATTTTGAATATGGAGACATATAATATGTATTTTGATCTTGAAGTATTTTTGCATGGTTTCGAAATATTAAGGGGGGGCTTACAAATTTTTATAGATCATATATTCAGGGGAGTTTATCTTTAAATTTTGATTTATATATTGAATTATATATGCCATGTATTAAGGGGAGTATAAATGCCAAAACACATGAGATGTTTGTCACCATAAAAAAGGGGCAGATTGTTAGCCTAAAGGGCTACACATTATGTAATTTTGATGATAACAAACACGTGTCTCAAGTGATTTTATAAATATTGTATTTCACATTTCACTAGTTCTTGAAGGATAATATTTATGATGAGGTGAATCGCGTGAAATCAAGCTCAAGACACTCAACGGACAACGACGCGATCAAAAATAAAGTTTAAAGTTCAACAGACTAGTTATTGCGACAAATTCTTGTAAAGCCGGTATGATTTAATTGATGCATGATTTAGCGTTTGAGAAGCTCAAGAGATTTAATTAAATAATTACTTTTCATAAACTAAAAGGTTTTATTTTTATAAGGTAAAGTATTTTGTGGATTTGAGTAATTTGGACTTAAATGAAACGTTTTGCGGGAATTTGTCTATAACAGCTAGTTTTCAGGTTTTAACTATAAAAACTCAAATCCAACTTCATTTTAAGGACTACTGCAAGCATAAACAAGATCATATAACATATATTGAGCTTCCATTTTGCAAATCATCATTTATTGAATCAATAATGAGCTTTAACTTGTTTATCCACTCTTAAAGAGAGTTTAATTGTTGTAATTTTCATTTCTCATCAAATTGTGAGTGTACAAGTGTCAGAAACACTTGGGGTGAAGAGATTGGGGAGATAATCTCTTGATTGTAAATCCATTGACACCTTGAAAGTAAATTGTAAACATTTGAAGTCTTGGGAGGCTTGGATAGTGAAATCCTCAAGCCGGGTGAGCTTGGAGGCGTGGACGTAGTCGGGGTTGCTGAACCACGTAAAAATCCTTGTGTTTGTTTTCTCTTCTCTTACTCTTTTAATATTGTGATTGATTGAATTTATTGTTTTTGATTTGATTAAGGCAATAGATTGATTTGTTGTGTGGTTTGCTTAGCATAAGTCTTAAAAACTCAATTCACCCCCCTTCTTGGGTTGCATAACTTGCATTTCAACTACCTTTCTAAAGTGAAGCACTTTTTAACTGGTGGACCAAATGTGTAGCATAAAAGACCATACAACATCACAAAAGCCCCACTTTGATAAAACATCATGAAAAACCACACAACAAAGGATTCTAAATTCTCAACAATATTTACTAATAAACCTTTCAACATTTTAGTTTAAGAATTAATGAGCTACCTACTAGAAAACTAGCATAAACAAAACTCAAACATACACAAAACAATCTAGTGCTTTCTAGTTCAAGCAAATTAAAAAAACAAAAAAGCTGTGGAAGATATAATATTCACAAGCTTTGTGGATTTAATTCTATATTTCAACTAGACTAAGGCCATTAAAGCGGGATGGCTTCTTTATTAACATACATTAAAGTCACGAAGTACCACACATAGTACAAAGTGTGACATATGAATTTAAATGCTTTGGCTCATTGTCTGCAGCTATTTTCTGTAGCTATTATAATCTTGATCGTATTTTACGATATATATAGATATTTAGAACCACCACTGGATTTCTATTTTGATTGTGCACACAATATTCTGGTTATAATTATGTTCTTAGCAGGGTCATTGGAAGTATAGGTGACACTATGTGACATGAACTAACTTTTTTTTATTGTGTATATATGATATACAATTTGTTTTCGTGATTAATTACGCTTTTGAAATTCTAAATAAATTATGAATTTATATCTTTCTGTTATAAAATGAATTTTGTAAAATTTATGATTTTTAATATATGTTTTGATAAGAAAAGAACTTGCAATATTTGTTGAACTTGATAACTGTAGTGAGTGGCAATGGTTTTACTTACCAAGTTGACAGCATACTCATCGTCATTACTTTTTGGAGATTGAGTAACTTGTTGAGAGGTGCGCTTATCTTTGGACCTAGAAATTTATTTATTTTTGTTAGTAGAATAAGAGGAGAATGAACTTTTGTTTCCTTTAAGTTTGTTTATCTTCCAAACTTGCAATTGGAGAGTTTTGAGACTTTGTTATATTTATGGCTTTGGAAAAAGGAAAATCCTTAGTATTAGGCTAGTGGATTTGTTTGAATAAACTTTGGCTCATTTCTAATTGAGGCTTTTGTGAAGGATTATTATTTATAAGTAACCTCCTTTACCACATGCTCCACACGTGTTGGATTTAGGATATTACAATTTGCTTCAACTTAGGATGTTGTTTGTGTAGTTTTCATTGGTAACTTATCAATACTAGACTCAAATAAATCAAAGATGAACTTAGAAAACGGTAAAAGAGGCTATAAATAAGGTTAAATTCTCAAATTTGAAATTAATACGTATGACTTGAAAATTGAACAAATTAGCCATAAATTTGTTTCAACCATCGAAGATAGTTTTAAACAAATTTTAAGTTCAACAAAACCTTGACCCAATGTTTAAGAAACTTAATGGTAATTTCCTAACTGTACATTTTATCAAGCTAATATATTTTCCTTTTATACACGAGCAAAGTGCATGATTGTTCATGGAATACATAACCTATTCATAATTTATATAGAGGTGGAAAAATGGGTTAATGGATTGTGTTTATGTCTTATCAAAATTTAAGCCTACTCAAACACAGACTATTTAATAATTGCACCAAACAATCAAAATCCTAGTTAACTGACTATTAACTGGATTTACATTAGCACGACCAATTTAATAATTAAATGAAATTTTAATTGTGTCGAGTAAATGAGTAAGAAAATAAACAAGATAAAATTACTGGGGAAAAAAACTTTGAATGAAGTAGCTGCGGTAAATTTGTCAAGGCGTTTATTAGAAAGAGAGAGAAGTAAATAGTAATTAATCCAAAAATATAGGCCCAATCAACATTTTTCTTTGTTCCAATCGAAATATTCAGTCAATAATGATTTATTAATATAGTTTATGATTGCCCAACCCTTACCCTTTAAATGAAAAAAAATTAACATATTTTACAAAATGTTAAAATGATTAGCCAGCTGTAAGGTAATAAGAATAGAGTTATCGAATTTATTATTATTATTTCTTTTTGAATGGGAATAGTTGGAAATTTGAGGCATATAATTACGAAAAATAGTCTAAGAAAACAAATAAGAGTTTCTGACAAATAAAACAAATTTATAAGTTTAAGAATTGAAATTAAGGGAAAAGGTTTTGTGGAGCAAATGATTTTAAGATCGTTCTCCATTTATTCAAAATAAAAACTTTTAGAGAGCAATGATGGTTCTAACTTCTAACTACCTTTTGTTATCAACTATTTTTAGTGACACTTGTATGAAAGTTGGTTTTCTTCATTTCCAAAAAAATGTCTTTTAATTAGGGAAGTTAGTTTTCCTTAAATTAGTTTGTTTTTTCATTATATGTAAGACATAATTGAAGGAATATGTATATTAAACATTATTTTAGAAAGAGAGAAGAGTAAAAGAGTAATTAAAATCATGAAGAAGTTCATTGTTCTCATTCTTTTCTTCACTTTTTTTCTATGTCTTATGAATCTTTCTCAAGGTAAATATATTATCCCAAAAAGTTATTTTTAAATTTGTTTTAATATGAGAATACTCACATTTTAACGATTTTTACGTTTCTTTGCAAGAAAAGGACAACTCAAATTCTGTACTAAACACATGACAATTCCTGGCGTTTGTCCCAAGGATCCTAAGGAAGCAGAATTCGTGTGCCTTAAAGCCTTCTTCGATAAATATGGAGCAACAAAGAGCCCAGATAATTGTCTATGCAAACCATCAACTGGCAACCAGCACATCTGCCAGTGTGACATTATTTGCGATCCACCACCACCTAAACGAACTTAATTATGGTGTCCAATAGTATGAAGAATGAAGATCACTAAATCTACGATATCGATATTAACCTATTGTTAAATCATAGATAGATAATGATACAGTGGTTCGTAATAATAAATCATAATATTTACTTAAGTAATTAATCGCTATGTTTGAGAAAAAATTGTATATGAAACAATGGGTAATTTCATTACAATGTCGGATTACTAAAAAGAAAAATTGCTTTTATCCTATTGAATATAAATAAATCCAATCGAATAAGTTTTCTTTTAATCCTAATAACCATGTTAAAAACAAAACTTCTAATTAAGACATAAAACTTTTTGGGTGTGCCTTTTTCTTCCCCTTTAAACAACTAATAACTTAAGGCTAAAGTTTCAGTGTCGGGCCTCAATGCCTAGCATTGTGCCAATTTTTATTTGTAGCCATTGGATTAAAGTAAAATGAGTCCAACGGTTGAGATTAAATTAAAAATACAAAATAACGGGTTACTTGTTAAACGGTTGCTGAAATCCATTACATTTTCCCTCCTTCAAATCTCAAACATCTCTTTCACCTCTCTTACTATCACTCTCTGAAATACTGATTTGTCTCTTGGATTGTTTACTAATCACATAAAATTGAAGCTACCGCGTAACACACAGCGAACAACAAGTCAAATCCATTAATCAGTTGGTGTCATCTTGAGTTGTTCTCTTTCATTTTTTAGTTAAAGACAATGTAATGATGATTCTTGTGTTTTTGTGGTGACTATTGAAAATGATATGTGAAAGAATTAGGGGTTTATGTGCTATATTAAATTGTTGATGATATGTGAAATAATTAGGGATTTATAGGCTGATAGGTAGTGAGAATTATGGTGATGACTTTAGGTTTCTTTGCCTCTTCTAAGAATTGTATTATATCCCACAAGTGCCACTTACATCAATACGATGTACCTCCATGTCCTGAAAGATAGTATGAAGAATGAAGGTCACCAAATCCACGATATCTATGTTAACCTATTGTTAAATCATAGATAGATACTAATACGGATGTTTGTAAGAATAAATCATAATATTTACTTACTATGGTCGAGAAATATTTAACTAATTAGTTACTGGGGTTGAGAAATATATGTATATGAAACAAGGGTAAGTTCATTACTATGTCGGATTACTAAAAAAGAAAAATTACTTATACACTATTGAATAAATCCGGTCGAATAATTTTTCTTTTAACCCTATTAATGATGTTAAAAAAGAAAAAAAGAAAAACAAATACTTGTAATTAAGATTTAGAACTTGTGTGTGCACTTTTTTTTAACAATCAACGACTTCATTATAATTAAAGTGCGGACAAACGTTCTAAAAAGTCATATAGCCAAATAACAGAATTTAAAAGAGCTAACTTGGCTAGTACATGGCTTGAGCAATTTAAAATTACACGAAATATGTTGAATTTGAAAAGCATATCGTCGTTCCGTGGGTTGTAAAATATCAACAATAACTTAGAAAATACTAACTACGAAAATAGTAGCAACCCTAACATACCCATGACAATCACACATCACCGCACCTAAACCCATGACATTATGCGCACAATCAACAGTGATGATGCCAGCCTCACATTGAAACTGTGAGAGCCACGTTCAATTTAAAGGTTTCAATTTCCCAACATATTTTTTTTCCTTTTTTAAAAGAGGATAATTTGATTTCACCCCATTTCACATATTAAATATACTTGCTATATTCCTACCAATATACGTAGTAATCTCTAAGTACCTATGACTAGACAAATACCTAATGCAAGGAATAAATAAATAACAATATTATTGACGCACTGATGTAATAATAAAAGCCCTAACATTTTGTCAGTTGCAATAAAAAAGCCTAGACATAAAAGAAAAAAATCCTCAATTTCTCATTATTTGTTTAAGCAATCTGAGAAAGCAAAAATCACTTTTTGAAAAAGCTTAATTGCTCACTTTTAGTAATTTTAATCTTTTGCATTTGCTAATTGCTCAATCTCCATAATGTTCTTTCTCTTGTTAAAAGCTATCAAGGGAACGATTTTAGCAATCCAAGCGATGGATAGACCTTTCTAAACTTGCTCATTTATTTGGTTTTGGATATGGAATTGATGTTGTTTGCTGCCAATGAAGAGATTTGATCAAATTGTTTCTAAAAGAATAAAATTGTTATTTTTTTTCTTTTGAAAAAGTTTAGTTGTTTGATCACATGAAATTTATAATATATATAAGTTTGCAAAATGAAAGAGTCTAAAGAGAAAAATCTTATGTAATTTTTAGTATTTTTGCACAAGAGAAAATTGGAATCATTAATAGGGTTTGGTGAGATAAATTGAGATAATCAAATAGCAATACTCTAAACGAGATAATTAGATTCTTATGCTTTCATAGTTTTTTCTTTTTTAATACACTAGGCTTTTATAGTTGGAACATCTAAATCAAAAGCAGATGCAAAACTTGGCCATAGAAATTAGATCATCCTTAATTAAAAAGCCAATACAAAGATGTGTTCCTAGTTAGACAAAAACTTTTATAGTGATGAAATTAGAGAAGCAATGTGATATCCAATTTTAGTATGAAACGCCCCGCCTCGCACCCTTAGGGCGAGTCTATCTAAACTTGAATAATCGAATCGATAATAATAATAATATCTAAGAATTCTGTCAGAAATTCGCCAAAATCTCCCCTATAAATACAACATTCCCAAACCTACAATTTACAAAACAATACTCCAAAAAATAACTCAATATCCATCCAACCTTCATAACCATCTCCTCAAGTCAACATATCAAATATCACCCAAAACATTCTAATATTAAAATACAATGGTTACCCTTACTTACAAAATATAGCAAATAAATATAATTCACAATATCCCAAATATCAAAATATTAAATCTACGACTCCTAGCACCATGACGTGGCCACAATTTCAAATATAACTATCGTTACTGGGTCGACTGATGTACCTGCAAATCTCCTGTGGGGGAAAAAATATAATAACAACGGGGTGAGTATAAAACTCAGTGAGCTTAGTGAGTGGATAATAGTTTTTGAAAAATAAATTTATGTAAAATGATTTAATCTTTCTCAAATCAATTCCATCAAAATATCGTAAGAACTTATATAAACATATTTAATTCAAATCAGTCACTGAAATACTATATTACATAAATCTGCATCAAATCGATGGAATCATAATACTTGTCATATCAAATACTGCATACCAAAAGCTATCATCAAACAAGTACCCAGGGGAATGATCTCATCATATCCGGACATCGACGGACGGGCAATCAGGGAACCATCATGCCCCGGAGCTACAACGGATAGATGGGGAAAATCTCGTCACATATCTCATATATCTCAACATCTGTATCTCTGTAATCATCATACTGCATCCATAAGCCCCCAAAAGGCAAAAGCGCCCAAACACACGGCCCAAAGCTTCTATGTGTGTTCAGACGGGCCCCAAAGGCCTCTATCTCATCTCATTTGTATATTTGTATTCATCTCATATTATCTGTTTCTCTGTATCTGGAGGGAGGGGTACTGTCTAATCACATCTGAAATCTGAAATCTCATTTTCTTTTTATTCAACATATCTCAAATCCACTCGATTCTAATATCATGCATTTACTCAAAAACGACAATAAAATCATTATTCAAACTCATTCTTAATAACAATAAATTTCAACACATAGATAAAAATCAATTTTCTAGAAAATCATTAAATCAAAGCATTAAATATTCATTTATCAAAACAAGTTGTACTGCACTGTAAAATGATAATATACTATGAAAATAAGTTTTGTATATTCCACTCACAGTGACGATGTCCAGACTCGGTATCAACAACGTCCGCGGGTTGATTCTCGTTCGCGGATCCTCCTAATCAAGAAAACGACATAATCATTCTCCGTAAATTTGAAATACAACTAATCTTACATAATAATTCTCGAAACGAATATCTATCAACAATAACTATTCCCTCATGTACAAAATTACCAAAATGTCCTCAACATCATTATTTTACCAAAATATCCTCAGAATCTTCAATTACCAAATTGTTCTCAATTCAGATCACGAGAATAACCACAATGTAAGAAATTACGAAATTACCCTCAGAGCGTAAAATTACCGAAATGTCCTTAACAACTTAAATTACCTAATTACCCTCGAAATCTCAAATTACCTCACTGTCCTAACCTAAAATTACCAAATTATCCACTGATTTCACAAATTACAAATTCGCCCTAAAGTTTTATGAATTTACCGAATTGCCCCTGCCTGTCAACGGTGACCGAACTTCAGTCAACGACAACGGGAAGCTTAGGTCTGATAGTTCAAACCGCCGTGAGTCTAATGGTGGTGGCCGTGATTCCCCACGCGCGGTGACGGCGGCGGATCAAGCTTCCCAAAACCGTGAGCTTTCCAAGTGCTGATCGGCGGCAATTCGGCGGTTTCAGGTGACGAGATTGGTCGAAAAATGATGCTGGTGACGTGAGGAGTAGAAACCAGCTGGACGTGTGCCCAAACTCCGGCGAAATCGATGGCGACAAAAACGGGTTTTTGGCCGCGGGTTTCCAAGCTTCAAACGACGACATTCCAGTCGTTTTCTGGCAACGAGGATGGCTGGGTTATAACGGCCGGCTTCCAAGCTTTAGATCGGTACCAAGCTCGGCCGGTGAGGTGGCCGGAATCGTGAGATCCGTCCGGGTCAAAGTCGCGGGTCGGGTCGGGTCGGATCCGGGTCAAACCGGGTCAACTCTCTCTCTCTCTCTCTTCATTTGTAAAAACACAATTTCGCCCCTATTCCAATATAGAATCCGACTTCTTCTCTTTTCTTTCTCTTTTTTTTTTACTTAAGCTTAATACCAATTAAGCTTATACCAGACCCGTAACGAAAATAAAATCCGACTACTCGAGCTTTTAATCGCGCTCAATTTATCTCGATTTAATATTGTGACAAATTAAGAAAAATCAAAGTGCATATGTTACAATCTTCCCCCCTTATAAAAATTTCGTCCTCGAAATTTACGTACCTGATAAGAAAAGATATGGGTATTGAGCTCACATTAAGTCCTCGCGTTCCCAGGTAGCCTCTTCCTTTGCATGATTCTTCCACCGCACTTTTACTAGAGAAATGGTCTTAGAACGTAGAACTTGGTGTTTTTCTTCCAATATCTCCATTGGTTCCTCTTCGTAAGTCAAATCTTCCTTCAAATGAATTGGTTGCTTCGATAACACATGACTCGAGTCATATGTGTACTTCCGGAACATTGAGACATGAAACACATCGTGGATTCTGGATAACTCAGGTGGTAGAGCTAATCGGTATGCCAACGGACCAATACGCTCTACGATCTCATATGGTCCAATGTAACATGGACTTAGCTTCCCGCGCTTCCCAAATCAAAGTACCCCTTTCCAAGGAGATATCCGTATGAAAACCTTATCACCCACTTCAAATTCCAGTTCCCGCCTACGCTTATCTGCATAGCTCTTTTGTCTGTTTTGGGCTGCCTTTAATCTTTCCCGAATGAGTTGTATCTTCTCATTAGTATTCTGAACCAATTCGGGACCAAAAAGCTTTCGCTCTCCAACCTTATCCCAACATACGGGAGTTCTACATTTCCTGCCATATAAAGCCTCATAAGGTGCCATCTCGATGCTAGCTTGATAACTGTTATTATAAGCAAGCTCCATCAAGGGTAAATAAATGTCCCAACTACCCTTAAACTCCAAAACACAAGCTCGTAACATATCCTCCAGGGTTTGAATAGTACGCTCTGACTGGCCAACAGTCTGTGGATGAAAAGCTGTACTAAAATTCAACTTGGTGCCTAAAGCCTTTTGCAAGCTTGTCCAGAACTTAGAAGTAAATCGGGAATCTCTATCTGAAACAATAGACACAGGTGTTCCGTGAAGTCAAACTATCTCAGCCACAAAAATATTTCCTAACTTGTCCATCGAATAGGTGGTCTTAAATGGTAAAAAGTGAGCAAATTTTGTAAGTCGATCAACAACTACCCAAACACTATCATGACCACTATGAGTACGTGGAAGTCCTGCTACAAAATCCATGGTAATGTGCTCCCATTTCCCCTCAGGGATAGGAAGCGGCTGAGAAAACCTACATGTCTCTGATATTCAGCTTTAATCTGTTGACAAATTAAACACCGAGATATAAATTCAGCTATCTCTCTCTTCATACCTTGCCACCAATAATGATCTCTCAAGGTACGGTACATCTTCGTACTACCAGATGCATTGCATAAGCTGAACAATGAGCTTCTTCCGTGATCTCCTTTTTCAACTCCTTAATGTCGGGTACGCAAAGTCGATTACCCATAATTAAAACTCCATCATCTCTCATGCAAAATCAGTTCGTAAGCCTTTTTGCACATCCTCTTTCAACTTTAGTAACTGCAAATCCTGATCTTGCATATGATGAACTTTGTCAATCAAAGTCGGCCTAACTCGAAAGTTAGCTATCAAAGCTCCACAATTATCAATATTCAACTCGAGTCCCAAAGATCTTAACTCGATCAATAGAGGCACATATTTCACTCGCAAGTGAGCGATAGAGCTGGAAGACTTTCTACTTAGTGCATCAGCTACCACATTTGCTTTGCCCGGATGATAATTGATAGTGCAATCGTAGTCCTTAATCAGTTCGATCCATCTCCTCTGTCTCAAATTCAACTCCTTCTGAGTAAACAAATACTTCAAGCTCTTGTGATTAGTGAAAACCTGACATGTTGCTCCGTATAAATAATGCCTCCATATCTTGAGTGCAAATACCACTGCTGTTAGCTCTCAATCATGAGTCGGGTAGTTTTGTTCATGATTTTTAAGTTTTCTAGAAGCACAAGCCACTACTTTCCCATGTTGCATTAGCACACAACCCAATCCTTGCCTGGATGCATCACTGTATACTACAAACCCTTTATTACCCGATGGAAGTGTAAGAACTGGTGCTGAAGTAAGTCGTGCCTTGAGTTCTTGAAAGCTCTTTTCACAGTCATCATCCCACTGGAACTTAGCATTCTTTCTGGTTAACCGTGTCAGAGGAGTAGCAATTTTGGAGAATCCCTCCACAAATCTATGATAATAACCAGCTAATCCAAGGAAACTTCAAACTTCGGTCACATTTGTAGGTCGTTCCCAATTTACAACCGCTTCGACCTTTTGAGGATCAGCATAAATTCCTTTAACTGATATCACATGGCCTAGAAATGCTACTTTATCCAACCAAAACTCACACTTGTTAAACTTGGCATACAATTGCTTTTGCCTTAAAGTCTGCAAAACAGTCCGCAAGTGCTCCTCATGTTCCTCTTGACTTCAAGAATACACTAAAATATCATCAATAAACACAATCACAAATCGATCCAGATAAGGGCGAAATACCCTATTCATAAGATCCATAAAAGCTGCTGGGGCATTAGTCAACCCAAATGGCATTACCAAGAACTCATAATGTCTATAACGAGTTCTGAATGCTGTTTTAGGAACATCGGCCTCTTTAATCCTAAGCTGATGATATCCCGAGCGTAAATCGATCTTGGAAAACACCTTTGCTCCCTAAAGTTGATCAAACAAGTCATCAATACGCGGAAGTGGATATTTATTATGCACGGTAACTTTATTCAGCTGTCTATAGTCAATGCAGAGTCTAAGAGTACCATCCTTTTTCTTAACAAACAAAACCGGAGCACCCCATGGAGATACACTAGGTCTAATAAACTTTTTATCCACCAATTCTTGCAATTGAATCTTAAGTTCCTTTAGTTCAGCTGGAGCCATCCTATACGGTGCTATAGATATAGGAGCCGTCCCAGGGACTAAATCAATGGAAAACTCAATTTCCCTGTTATGTGGCATCCCTGGAAGTTCATCTGGAAATACATCTGAAAACTCCTGAACTACTGGAATATCCTCCAATCTCAACTTCCGAACTTCAGTGTTTATTACGTATGCAAGATAAGCCGAACAATCCTTTCTTAGTAAGCGTCTTGCCTCAATGGCCGATATGACACATGAGCGTAAAACTTTACGCTCACCACAAAATTTCACCACAATTTCTCCTGGCTTATTAAACACAACTTCTTTTTTGAAACAATCCACAGTAGCATGGTGAGATGTAAGCCAATCCATGCCCAAAATGGCATCGAAATCTCGAATGTCTAAAATAATCAAATTCGCCCTAAATTCATGCTCACCGAATCGAATCATGCAATCTCGATACACCCTCTCGGCAAGTAGTGACCCTCCAGCAATTCAGGCTCTCTCTCTATATGCATAACAAATGTACGAGAAATAAAAAAATGTGTGGATCCAGGATCAATAAGAATATGAGCATCATGACCAAAGATATATAATGTACCCATAATAACTTCTGGTGTAGCATGAGCCTCTTGCTGAGTCGAGGCAAAGACTCGACCCTAAGTACGAGATCGACCAGGTTGACCTCTCTTACTTGGAATAGTGGTCTGACTCCTAGATATAGAACCCCCTGTCTGCATACCCCTTTGACCCTGAACTGGTCCAGCATGAGATTGATACTGTGGGGCTGTCCCTCGAGCAGAACTGTTACCCTGAGATAAAGTGGGGCAGAATCTCTTAATATGTCCAGGTTGTCCACATAAATAGCACACATTGTCTCCTATACGGCATTGGCCCTGATGGTTCCTACCACACGAAGGGCAAGAGGTCTGCTGTATACTCCTACGGTGTCCTCCACTATTCCTGTCATACTGCCTCTGAGTTCTAACATTACTCCCCACTGATGGTTCTGCCGAACTGTAACTGACGGCCTGTCTCTGATCTCCCTTGCTACTTATACTCTGATTCTTTTGCACACCAGCAGAGTAATTTATATGTGAGCCTCTCTTCGGCGGTCTGCTGCTCGAGCCACCCTCTGTCCAACCCTGGCTACGTTTTTATTTCAGAGCCTGAACTCTATGTCCCTCAGAGATACTGTGCTCTACTCTCTTAGCTGCCTCAACTACCTCAGCAAACTCAGTGTACCGTGATGTTGTCACAGTTGTACGAATCTCAACTCGGAGACCCTCCTCAAAACGCCTGTATCTCTCTGTCTCATCACCAACTGCTGAAGTTGCAAATCTAGAAAGATCCAAAAATTTCTTCTCATACTCTTCTACTGACATAGATCCTTGAACCAACCGAAGGAATTCACTCCGTTTAATATCTTGATAGACAGCTGGAAAATAATGATCGTAGAACTCCTTACGGAAAATAGCCCATGTAAGCGCAGCATGCCCTTGGTATCTACGCTCTACTGTTTGCCACCAATGATAAGCTCTATCCTCAAGTAGGAAAGTGGCAAATGAAAGTCTATCCTCCTCTGAGCATCTCATCACATCAAAAATACGTTCTAACTTAATAAGCCACGACTCTGCCTTAGGTGGATCACCAGAACCATTAAAAATCTTTGCCCCTAAACATTAAATCATTTTCCCCCGCATGTACATCTCCTGGAGTCAACCCAGCTACTAGTCTAGTAAGCCCGCGACCACGGCCACGTCCGCAGCCACGTCTACTACTACGACGAATCATGATGGTGCCTACAAAATACCAATTCCGACTTTAATAACAATAAAATTTATTCTATTTACGACAGTAAAGTCTACAGAATCCATAACCATGCTCTGATACCAACTCAAACGCCCCGCCACGCACCCCCAGGGTGAGTCAATCTAAACTCGAATAATTGAATCGATAATAATAATAATATCTAAGAATTCTATTAGAAATTTGGCAGAATCTCCCCTATAAATACAACATTCCCAAACCTACAATTTACAAAACAATACTCCCAAAATAACTCAATATCCATCCAACCTTCATAACCAACTCCTCAAGTCAACATATCAAATATCACCCAAAACATTCTAATATTAAAATACAATGGTTATCCTTACTTACAAAATATAGCAAATAAATATAATTCACAATATCCCAAATATCAAAATATTAAATCTACGAATCCTAGCACCATGACGTGGCCACAATTTCAAATATAACTATCGTTACTGGGTCGACTGATGTACCTGCAAATCTCCTGTGGGGGAAAAAATATAATAACAACGGGGTGAGTATAAAACTCAGTGAGCTTAGTGAGTGGATAATAGTTTTTGAAAAATAAATTTATGTAAAATGATTTAATCTTTCTCAAATCAATTCCATCAAAATATCGTAAGAACTTATATAAACATATTTAATTCAAATCAGTCACTGAAATACTATATTACATAAATCTGCATCAAATCGATGGAATCATAATACTTGTCATATCAAATACTGCATACCAAAAGCTATCATCAAACAAGTACCCAGGGGAATGATCTCATCATATCCGGGCATCGACGGACGGGCAATCAGGGAACCATCATGCCCCGGAGCTACAACGGATAGATGGGGAAAATCTCATCTCATATCTCATATATCTCAACATCTGTATCTCTGTAATCATCATACTACATGCATAAGCCCCTAAAAGGCAAAAGCGCCCAAACACACGGCCGAAAGCCTCTATGTGTTTTCAGACGGGCCCCAAAGGCCTCTATCTCATCTCATCTGTATCTCTGTATTCATCTCATATTATCTGTTTCTCTGTATCTGGAGGGAGGGGTACTGTCTAATGACTTCCCAAATAATATTTTGTACACAGGTACATAAACATATAATCATATCTGAAATCTCATTTTCTTTTTATTCAACATATCTCAAATCCACTCAATTCTAAAATCATGCATTTACTCAAAAACGACAATAAAATCATTATTCAAACTCATTCTTAATAACAATAAATTTCAACACATAGATAAAAATCAATTTTCTAGAAAATCATTAAATCAAAGCATTAAATATTCATTAAATCAAAGCATTAAATATTCATTTATCAAAACAAGTTGTACTGTACTGTAAAATGATAATATACTATGAAAATAAGTTTTGTATATTCCACTCACAGTGACGATGTCCAGACTCGGTATCAATAACGTCAGCGGGTTGATTCTCGTTTGTGGATCCTCCTAATCAAGGAAACGACATAATCATTCTCCGTAACTTTGAAATACAACTAATCTTACATAATAATTCTCGAAACGAATATCTATCAACAATAACTATTCCTGCATGTACAAAATTACCAAAATACCCCTACATGCCAAAATTACCAAAATGTCCTCAACATCATTATTTTACCAAAATATCCTCAGAATCTTCAATTACCAAATTGTTCTCCATTCAGATCACGAGAATAACCACAATGTAAGAAATTACGAAATTACCCTCGGAGCGTAAAATTACCGAAATGTCCTTAACAACTTAAATTACCGAATTACCCTCGAAATCTCAAATTACCTCACTGTCCTAACCTAAAATTACCAAATTATCCACTGATTTTGCAAATTACAAATTTGCCCTAAAGTTTTATGAATTTACCGAATTGCCCCTGCCGGTCAACGGTGACCGGACTTCAGTCAACGACGACGGGAAGCTTAGGTCTGATAGTTCAGACCGCCGTGAGTCTAATGGTGGTGGCCGTGAGTCCCCACGCGCGGTGACGGCGGCGGATCAAGCTTCCCAAAATCGTGAGCTTTCCAAGTGCTGATCGGTGGCAATCCGGCGGTTTCAGGTGACGAGATTGGTTGGAAAATGATGCTGGTGACGTGAGGAGTAGAAACCAGCTGGACGCGTGCCCAAACTCCGGCGAAATCGACGGCGACGAAAACAAGTTTTTGGGCGCGCGTTTCCAAGCTTCAAACAGTGGCGTTCCAGTCGTTTTCCGGCAACGAGGACTGCTGGGTTATGACGGCCGGCTTCCAAGCTTCAGATCGGTACCAAGCTCGGCCGGTGAGGTGGCCGGAATCGCGAGATCCGTCCGGGTGAAAGTTGTGGGTCGGGTCGGATCAGGGTCAAACCGGGTCAACTCTCTCTCTCTCTCTCTCTCTTCATTTGTAAAAACACAATTTCCCCCCTGTTCCAATATAGAATCCGACTTCTTCTCTTTTCTTTCTATTTTTTTTTACTTAAGCTTAATACCAATTAAGCTTATACCGGACCCGTAACGAAAATAAAATCCGACTGCTCGAGCTTTTAATCGCGCTCAATTTATCTCGATTTAATATTGTGACAAATTAAGAAATATCAAAGTGCATATGTTACATAGTAGGCGTACCAAGTTTAATAAAAATTTAATTAAACAAATAATGAGTAAAAATAAAATGTGTAAAAGTAAAGCACACAAGAGGATTTTTACATTATTCACTAAATCCATGGAGCCACGCTCAAATATCGAGTAATTTCCTAGGCTCAAGAGATTACAACTTGTTGAAACCTTACACAATATGAGACTCCATCTTAGTGATTGCCACCAACTTATTATAAACTCACCAAGTATTGATAGGTGGCTTTTTATCTAAATTAAACCCTTATTGGTGGTTTGTTGATCTTGGAATTAAGGAGTTGATAGCTTCACACTACAAGAAAATAGGCAATAGATAACAATAAATAACTGTCATAAAAGGAGATGTATGACAGACAACTTATCTGTCATCTATGTCACTGTCATTAATTCATGACAAAATATTTTCCGTCATGAATTCATGATGATTTTTCATAGTCACATATCTGTCACACAATATTTTAATGACAAATTAAAATTATTTAAATTTTTGGCATTTTTAAACTTTTTGGCTATAAATTGGTATTATCTTAATATTTAAATTACTTAAAAGAATTATTTTTTGAATTGTATTGTTATTATTATTTGTGTTGAATTATTATTAGTATTAAAATTCTCAAATTCTGCAAATTTGTTTTTAGAATAAATTTATAAATCTAAAATAAATACAAAAAATTAAATAATCCAATTAATAAAACCTGGATATCCATTTAACCATACAATCCATATCATTGAGGTATTCAAGCAACAACAACCCAAAATTTCACAAAATATCCTAAACAGCCGCTCCATTCTTTTGCCATGCCCCAATTGCTGGCCTCAAAATACTAGTCCCGTAACTCCGCATCTTATTCCTGTTCAAGAAAAGAATTACAGCAATAATCAGTTTAACTATGAACAAACATGCATACCTTAATAATAGTTTACAGTCTAATAATTGCACATAGCTATTGTTTTATGAGTTAAACTATCCAATGAAAATATTTATGGTAGCCCTAAAGAAAAAAAGAACACAGAAGCTAAAAGAAAGCAAAATTGACAATTTAATTACCTAATTTAATAAAAGGAGAAAAGAGTTCATCACATGTTTCTATATTGCCAATAAATGTAATCAACACATTTTCTTAAGAACTCTATCTCCGCTATATTTTAACATTAGTAATTTTACCGCAAGCCAACACATAAACATTATAAAACCATTTTCACAAATAAAGTATTTGTAACAACACTCAAATTTTGTCAGATGCAATAGGGGTATCTGTTGTGCAAATTTTATTGAACTCGCAAGCGCACGAATCTGTTGTAGTGTAGATTAATGGTGACGAGTGTCGATCCCACGAGGAGGTGGATTTTAATTATATATAGAATTAATTCTGTAAATGGGTGGTTGGATTTATGGTGGAAATGATTTGAAATATGCTAAAACTTAAATTAAAATGGCAAGATTAAATTCTGAAATTGGAATTAAAATGGCAAGAATAAATTGAAGTGTAAATCTATTAAATGACGTACTTGGGTATCTGGATCCGTATCAACATGCATCATGGGCTAAATATTCCATATTAATACCAATTAAATCATGAGAGGGGAATCCACACCTCATGAACCACGCTCTAATAAATATGGTGCTAAGGGCTTATCGTGCCAAATAATAATAATCTTATACTAGGGAGCCGGTGAAACCAAGGCGGTACTAGACAAGATTAGTATTATTTGTCGACGAGAAGTCAAAACATCCACAAAAACTAGAGGGGAAGAGAAAATAAATTTACCAAATCAAGCCCATGACACATGTTGAGACTTCACCTTCAACCCAAGCTTGAAAGAAAATTAGCCACTCATAGTTAAACTAGGGGCAAAATGGAAATTTATTAAAATACGTAGAAAATACAAGATAGAGAGAGAATTACAGAAAATGAATCCCAAAAATGGATTCAGAGGTGCCTAATTATGGGGGGGAGGCCCCCTTTTTATAGTTACATCGAGTAAATCATGGCCATCGGATTAAAAACAGTTTGGACGCTCAGGATTTCGCCACGTCATCAGCCACTATTTACACAGTACAATCAACAGCCACTATTTGCACAGTACAGTCAACAGCCACTATTTGCACAGTACAGTCAACAGCCACTATTTGCACAGTACAGTCAACAGCCACTATTTGCACAGTACAGTCAACAGTACCCGTACATGTGAATAGTATCGTACATGTGAACAGTGTCATTTTTCCTTTTATACTCCTCCTAAGGTTTTCGACCGTCCTGAGTTCAAAAATGATGTCCGTTTTGCCATTTGATCTCTCGTTTATTGTGAAATGACTATGATGCCCCTAAAATACATAAAATACTCAATTAGAATAAAATACACATAATTAAAGTACAATAAACTTAAACACATAAAAGTAAGGGTTGTTAGTAATACTTGATATGTAAAATAACGATTTTCTCCTTTATAAATATGCACTTTCTAACACACAACACACCCCCCAACCAGCTTATTGCTAGTCCCTAGCAAATAAAGCGAAAACAAAATTCAAAAATGATTTTTATTTTTTATTTTTTAAACACTCTTGTTTATTCAATCAGATTAATGATAACAATCAAATAAAAGTATAAGCATTATCTCAAGTCTAAAGAAACATTACACCCACATCAACCATCCACATGAATCAGCCCAGTAGACTTCATCGTAGCTACCTTCAAGAATACATGTCAAACCCCAAAATCTCACTGGAAGTAGTGACACTCTCATCAAAGAAATTAAACCCAAAAAAATAGTCACTCCAATGAATGGTAATTGAGAGAAAATAATAAAGAAGTGATCTCACATGCTCTCACCAAAAAGAAATATGCCCTTAGCTTAGAAATAATACGATCTCCAGTCAAATAAAAATGCTAGTCAACCCATTTTATTTATTATTATTTTATTTTATTTTATTTATTTTATTTTTATATTTTTTTTATGCATCACCACATCTTTTTAGCCCATATAACTAGCTTCTACTTCAGACTATAGTTCCCTAAAATCAAGAAGGACTTTTATTAGGACGTAACGTAGGCTAGGGACATGGCTAACAAAGATGGGAAATAAGAAAAACAAAGTGTATGTTTGAGAAAAATGTAGAGGAAATTTTTTTTTTTTTTTTTTTTTTTTGGTTGGAATTTGCAAGGTGGATTTCACCTATTATTGTTGTTTTTTTTTTTAACAACATTTTGTTTAAGCAACAATTTCTTTCTTTTTTTTTTTTTTTTTTTGAACTAAGCATAATTTCACTATACAAAATATTTATTTACATTTTTCTCAAACATAAATAGGTGATGGATCTTGTAAAATATTGGGTAATACTCCAAAATGGAGTGGGTTAAGATGATAAGTTGACAAAGAAAAGTTTTTTTTTTTTTTTTTTTTTTTTTTAAAGGCTCAAAAGGGTTAACTATGGATATTCATGAAAGGGATGGCTAGAAAGGCTCAAACGGATCAAAGACGGCCTTTCCATCATCTTTTAGGACTCTAAATAATCTTCCATATCTACTAATTAAATGGGCTTCCAAATGTAGCAACACACATTTTTTTCTTTTTTTTTTTTTTTTTTTTTAGGGTTAACTCAAAAGAAATCTAGAGATCGTGTACAATAATAAACTGCTAAGCTGTATAAAGAATGGGCAAAAGGGGTACTCTCCAAGAAAAATGATAGGCTCAAAAACTCACTTGGTATTTATTATGACATGTTCATTCCTTCAAGCAACTCATATTTGTCTCCGACATCAACATGTAGAGTAGCAAACATAGTGTAACATCACTTCATACTAAAGATAATACAAATACTAAAATTTGAAATCATCATGTCATCCAATCTTAAAACAAATCACAAATTTTTTTTTTAAACAACAGTCTACCCCCCAACCTATTCTAACGTGAAAGGAAAATATGCATGCAGAAATGTAAAAATGATGCAGAAAAACTAATTAGAAAATGATAGAAAACGATTTTTTTTTTTTTTTAACTTAAGAAGATGCGTTTCTAGAGACACTACACTCTATATTCAGCCATCTTTGACTCAAAAAATTTTTGTTTGAAAATGTATATTTATAAAGGAGAAATTAAAAAGGAAGAAGAAAAATAAACATCAAAACATAATAAAGAAAAAGAATTTTTTTATTTTTTATTTTTTTTTTATTTTTTATTTTTTTGTTTTTTTGTTTTTTTTTTTTTTAACAATGAAGATGCGTTTCTAGAGTCACTACACTCCATATTCAGCCATCTTCAACACAAAAAGTTAGCAACAGTTAGTTTCTACAACAAAAAATTAGTAAAAAACTTAACCAATATTCCACAGTTAGTTTTTTTTTTAACAATGAAGATGCGTTTCTAGAGTCACTACACTCCATATTCAGCCATCTTCAACACAAAAAGTTAGCAACAGTTAGTTTCTACAACAAAAAATTAGTAAAAAACTTAACCAATATTCCACAATTGTCGACTATTCCCTCCCCCCAACCAGAACGAAACATTGTCCTCAATGTTTTAAAGGAAAGAGTAGAGTTTAGAAGACATCACCTGGGTGGTGCAACACAGAAGAAAATATTTACAGGCGGAGAGTTAAATCTAATTTATACTTCTTACTGCGGCTACTGTTACCGTCATCATTTGAACGCTCCAACAGAAAGCTCCAGGGGTCTGGCTCCGGTTTATAAGCTTGTAACATATCAAGTAGCTCATTAGCAGTGTGAGCACAAATAAAAAGTTTTTTCGCACTGGAAGGAATAAAGTAGCTTTTTATTGCATGGTTAAGAAATGCGATAAAGCCATCATAAACATTATTGACATTTAACAAACCGATGGGTTTCTGGTGAAGGTGCAGATGGGCCCAAGATGCTAGTGTGATAAGTGCCTCTAGTGTTGCAAGATCTCCTGGAAGAAAAATAAAAGCATCAGCATGATTAAGCATTTCAGTTATTCGTTCTTGCATACCTGAGACGACTAACTCTTCTCCAGTCGTTGAGTTAGACACACTGCCCAAAGGTTTTAGGACTCTAGGGATGATGCCTAACACTTGGCTTCCTCTGATAAAAGCAGCTTCTGAGACCAATTTTGATAACCCTCGGTTACCTCCTCCATACACCAAGTGTAATTTTCGCTCTGCTATGTTTCGACCAAGATCTATGGCTGCATCAACGAACTCTTTATGTTTGCCATAGGTAAATCCAGAAAGCACACAAATGTTCTTGAATTGCCTATCGGAAGTAGCTGCCATTGGAATATTTCTCAAAAACAATTGGTGAGTGCTTATCAAAAAGTCATATTTAAGAATCTTGGTGACAATGGATCACAACTGTGTATGAGGTGGCATGTCAGTGTCAAATAATGCGTAAAGCACATGGCTCGATAGTCAAAAAGCAAACAGTAAAAACAAACAGTAATAAAATTATTAAAGACAATAATGCAAATGATAAAACAACAGTGAAATGAAATAAAATAACAGTAAAGTAAAAGGATGTTTACAGGTAGTTGCGACTGTGGCTCACATCTTCCTCTGGTTTTACGTCCAGAAACGGCTTGAACGCCCTCTATGGGTCGAGGATAGGCTTCCCATCCAATTTTCTTATAAACTGGCAAACAGGGTCTTTTATAGTCAGATTCCCGAGACTATATCGTGCATGCTCTTTCTGGAATAATGGCCATAACTGGAGAATCGCTCCTTGCACATATCCACTGGGATGCGTTTCAAGAGACAAAAGGATATCATCCAATGACTCTTTATTCAAGCCATCCCTAATGAATTGAATCTTATCTTCCCTGTTATCAGACACCATTCCTAAAGAACATCGGTTTTTATTGCAACTCATTCTGGCACACTTATGACAAGCAACAGAAATTCTTCGAGCTCGTCGTTTTCTTGCGTAATTTCCTTTACCACAACCAGGCATGTATGCAATAAATTTTTGAGGTAACTCACCCGCCAATCGTACTTTCGCCTCGATTAACCAACGGATGTCAGCAGGTATGTTATTCCTCATGAGCAATCGCATGCGTTCGGACCGAGCTTTATAGATCGTAAGAAGAGCATTCTGAGGGAGTGAAAGGAATCGCTTGTGAAGCTTTGCTAGAATCTCGGTTCTGTCCATACCTTCGCCTCAGAATATCAGTTATTATGGGAAACTGAAGTAACCGACTTAATTGTCACGGAGTACCGTTATCCGCCACTTCACCGGGGTAACAAACTAAAGCACACAAACAGAAAAACAAATTAAAACACACAAAGAAAATCAAAATCGTCCTCTTATTGAATTTACCTCAAGCTCCAACTGGATGTCGAAAACACTTTTCTCAATATCTCTGAGTTGGCGTTCTAAACCTTCAACATAGGCTACTAACTCTGGTGGTTGTAGAGCCCAAATGCGATTTGTTTTACAAAATTGAATCTGCCTTTTGAGATGATTTTTGACACGTTGAAGTGGTTTAAGAATGTTCAGGAGGAACGGTCTAAGTAAGAGACTCATGATTAACAATGATAAGAGAAAACTTAATGATAAAACAAACACACTTATGCAAAAATAAATTTTAATTAGCAAAAGAATAATAAAAAGAGAAAAAGAAGGAAAAATCAAACCACCGAAAAGAAAAAATCAATTCAAATCTGGTGGGTCACTCAAATTTATTTCGGTGTCTTCTCCATGTGGTTGGTATTCTAGATATGGCTTTAATCTTTGACCATTAACTTTAAACGTGACACCGTTCTTTGGGTCCTTAATTTCAATTGCCCCATGTGGAAAAACAGTATGAACAATAAATGGACCAGACCATCGAGAGCGTAACTTACCTGGGAATAGGTGCAAGCGAGAGTTGAATAAAAGTACTTTCTGACCTGGAGTGAAAGATTTTCTCATAATATGCTTGTCATGGAAGACTTTCATTCGTTGCTTGTAAATCTTGGCATTTTCGTATGCATCATTGCGAATTTCTTCAAGTTCTGCCAGTTGTAATCTTCTTTCTGAGCTGGCTTGCTGCATGTCAAAATTAAATTTCTTGATGGCCCAATATGCACGATGCTCGAGTTCCACAGGTAGGTGGCAAGCTTTTCCATACACTAGCCTGTAGGGTGACATCCCAATCGGAGTCTTGAAAGCCGTTCTATATGCCCATAATGCATCATCAAGTCTTAATGACCAATCTTTTCTGTCCGGCCTCACCGTCTTTTCTAATATGTGCTTTATTTCTCGATTAGAGATCTCCACTTGGCCACTGGTTTGCGGATGATATGGGGTCGCCACTTTATGAGTGATTGAATATTTCGTCAAAAGGGCTTTGAAAGCTTTATTACAAAAGTGGGCACCACCATCACTGATTATTGCTCGAGGGAATCCAAAGCGTGAAACAATGTTGCTTTTCAAAAACCCTATCACCACCTTGTGATCATTGGTTCTGCATGGAATTGCTTCTACCCATTTCGATACGTAGTCAACAGCAACCAGTATGAATTGATGGCCAAAAGAAGTGGGAAAGGGTCCCATGAAGTCGATACCCCATACGTCAAAAATCTCAACCACTAAAATTGGATTTAGTGGCATCATGTTCCTGCGTGTAATGCTCCCCATTCGTTGACACCTATCACATGAAGAACAGAAAGTGTAAGCATCTCGAAATATAGTTGGCCAATAGAAACCACATTGTAAAACTTTAGTCGCTGTTTTCTTAGCACTGAAATGGCCTCCACAAGCTTGCTCATGGCAAAATGAAAGGATATTTTGAATTTCACTTTCTGGGACACATCTTCTAACAATTTGGTCTGCACAATACTTGAACAAATACGGGTCATCCCAAAAGAAATTCTTTATTTCTGCAAAGAATTTAGCCTTGTCTTGCTTGGTCCAATGCTCTGGAAGTTTACCTGTAACAAGATAATTAACTATATCAGCATACCAAGGTAATACTTCCATACTCATTAATTGTTCATCTGGAAATGACTCATTTAATGTTAAAGGCTCTGTAGTTGTGTCAAAATGAAGACGAGAGAGATGGTCTGCCATAACATTTTCTGTGCCTTTCTTATCTTTGAATTCCAAGTCAAATTCCTGCAAAAGTAACACCCAACGAATTAGTCTAGCTTTTGCATCTTTCTTTGTAAAAAGGTATTTAAGAGTAGCATGATCAGTGAACACAATTATTTTACAACCAATAAGATAAGATCGAAATTTTTCCAATGCAAACACTACTGCTAGCATTTCCTTTTCAGTAGTTGAATAGTTCAATTGTGCATCATTCAATGTCATACTAGCATAATAAATAACATGGGGAATCCGATCAACTCTTTGTCCTAATACTGCTCCTACTGCATAATCAGATGCATCACACATTAGCTCAAATGGAAGGCTCCAGTTTGGGGGCTGAATGATGGGTGATGACGTCAACAATTGCTTTAATTTTTCAAAAGCCACAAGACATGAATCATTAAAGATAAAAGGTGCATCCTTAGCAAGTAAATTGCATAAGGGTCTAGAAACTTTGCTAAAATCTTTAATGAAACGTCTATAAAAACCAGCATGCCCAAGGAAAGATCTTACTTCTCTGACTGTTTTGGGTGGAGGAAGATTAGAAATGAGATCCACCTTGGCTTTGTCAACCTCAATACCTTTGCTCGAAATGATGTGACCGAGAACAATACCTTGTGTTACCATAAAATGGCACTTCTCCCAATTTAAGACCAAGTTCTTTTCGATACATCTCTGCAGAACTAGTGTTAGATGGCGTAAACATTGATCAAATGAATCTCCAAAGACAGAAAAGTCATCCATAAAGACTTCGAGAAATCGTTCAACCATATCAGAAAAAATGCTTAACATGCATCGTTGAAATGTAGCAGGTGCATTACATAATCCAAATGGCATCCTCCTATATGCAAAAGTGCCAAAAGGGCAAGTGAAAGTGGTTTTCTCTTGATCTTTTGGTGCTATGGGAATCTGATTATATCCTGAGTAGCCATCTAAGAAGCAATAAAATTCATGGCCTGCTAATCTATCAAGCATTTGATCGATGAATGGTAAAGGAAAATGGTCTTTACGTGTGACAGAATTCAACTTCCTATAATCAATGCATACACGCCATCCTGTAGTTACTCTAGTTGGTATCAATTCATTATCGGCATTGGTAACTACAGTGACTCCTGACTTTTTGGGGACAACTTGTACAGGACTGACCCATGAACTATCAGAAATTGGGTAAATGATACCTGCATCTAATAGCTTAAGGACTTCAGTTCTAACCACTTCTTTCATATTAGGATTCAACCGACGTTGCATTTCCCTAGTAGATTTAGCATTTTCATCAAGGTGAATGTAATGCATGCAGTCTACTGGATTTATACCTTTTATGTCTGCTATGGTCCATCCTAATGCTCCTTTATGCTCTTTTAAAACATCCAACAACTTACCTTTTTGTTCGTCATTGAGGGATGATGAGATGATTACCGGTAAAGTACTTTCTTCCCCCAAAAATGCATATTCCAGAGTGTTGGGCAATGGTTTGAGCTCAAGTTTCGGTGGTGATTCTGATGATGGGATGAGTTTCTTCTCTGATGGTGCTAGTTGTTCAACTCTTGACTTCCATTTATTAGTATCCATGGATGGTGCGGAGTCAAGTAGGGCGTTGACCTCATCGACGGATCTGTCAATATCAAAATTCAAACCAAAGTGAGTTAAACATGTTTGTAAAGGATCATCACTAAGGTTTGAAACAAAATTGTCATCAACTAATGCTTCAATTAAATCCACATCAACAATTCCATCATCTGCATTGTGAGGTTGTTTGGCAATGTTGAAGATGTTCAGTTCCATAGTCATGTTGCCGAAAGACAACTGCATATTTCCAGTCCTGCATTGAATGTGAGCATCCGCAGTTGCCAAGAAAGGTCGGCCTAAAATAATGGGGATGTGCTTCCTTGAATCCTGTATTGGTTGAGTGTCAATTACAATGAAGTCAACAGGAAAATAATAAAACTTGTCTACCTGGATAAGCACGTCCTCCACAATACCACGAGGTATTTTCGTAGACCGATCTGCAAGCTGTAACACCACTGGAGTTGGGTGTAATTCTCCCAGTCCAAGTTTCATGAAAACTGAGTAAGGCAATAAATTTACACTAGCTCCTAAATCCAACAAAGCATTCTCAATTGTGTGGTTCCCTATGCTACATGAGATAGTTGGGGAACCTGGATCTTTGCATTTTAAAGGAATTTTATGTTGGAGTATAGAACTAATGTTTTCTGTTAAAAATGCCTTCTTTTGAACATGCATATTTCTCTTTTTAGTACACAGGTCTTTAAGAAACTTGGCATAAGATGGAACTTGTTTAATAGCATCAAGCAATGGGATGTTAACACTTACCTGTTTGAAGATTTCGAGAATCTCACCTGTGGATTTTCCCTTTTTCCCTTTAGCTAACCTCTGAGGAAATGGAGCTTTGGGAACATATTCTCGTGGGTTGGTTTCTTCTTTCTCCTCCGGTGATGATTCCTCAACATTTACAGGTACAATTTGATTTTCTTTTGGCATCTCCACTTTATTGTCGACTTCTTTTCCTTTTCGCAAGGTCATGATGGCTTTGACCTCTCCATGCTGCTGTTGTGAACTGGTACTTGCTTCATGCACTCCTTTAGGGTTAGGCACTGGTTGACTTGGGAATTTACCTTTCTCAACAGTCATTGCCAAGGTCTGAACTGAAGAAGCAAGTTGTCCCACCATCTTCTCTAAGCTTGAAACTGATTGGGCTTGTGAGCTGAAGCCCGCTCTCAACTCATTTTGTAGTCCATCAATGGTGCGGTTCTGTTGCTCAATCGTGGAGTGAGTAACATTCCTGAGATTCTGGAATGAATCCTCCCATGGTCTGGGTTGAGCGTAGTTCTGGTTCTGGTTCTGATTGTATGGTCTGAATGGTGGCTGAGAGGCTTGAGGATTTTGAGGAATTGGTTGCATTGGTGGAGCTGGAGCTGCTGGTCCATTATGTTGGAATCCTTGAGACCATGAAAAATTGGGGTGGTCTCTCCATCCAGGGTTATATGTGTTGGAGTATGGGTTGTAATTCGATGGTTTTCTCATTACACCTATGGCATTGGCTTGATCTGGATATGAGTCAAGGTCATGTGGCTCTGTTGATTTAGCAGTCGATAACGATGCTATTTGTCGAGAGAGACCTTCAATTATCGCTTTGACTTCTTTGATTTCTGAATTTGATTCGCCAATGTGAACCTCATTTACTCCCTTTACCCTTCTAGTATTTCTGAGTGATCGACTCCGTTGTTGGGAATTATCTGCTTGTCGCTGGAAGAATTCCCAAATCTCTGATGCACTTTTGGACATTAGCTCTCCTCCACTTGTTGCCATTAGCCATTCTTGCACATTCGGTAATAATCCCTCCAAAAAGTATTGGCATTGATGCCATTTCTCGTACCCATGATGTGGACACTTCAAGAGTAGCCCATTGAATCGCTCCCATGTTTCAAAAAACTGCTCATCATTTCTCTGGGTAAACTCCGAGATTTCCCTGCGAATAGCATTGGTTTTATGCACTGGGAAATATTTATTTAAAAATTTTGTAACCATTTGTTCCCATGATGAAATGCTATAAGCAGGTAATGTATTTAACCATGAACGAGCTCTATCTTTTAAAGAAAATGGGAATAATCTAAGTTTTACATCATTGTCTGAAAAATTTTCATATTTAAATGTTTGACAAATAGCATGAAAATCATTCAAATGATTATATGGGTCCTCATTTTCTAAGCCATGGAATGTGGGGAGACAATTTAGCACACTAGGTTTTAGTTCAAAGCTCCTAGCAGCTACATTTGGGTATCGTATGCATGATGTGCTCAAATTGGCTAAAGGACTGAAGTAGTCCTTAAATGGCCTCTCCTGTGGTTCTTGTAAATCCATTTTGTTTTTAACGTTTTTGTGTGTGCGAAGTGTTTTCTCTAATTCAAGGTCTATATGTTCAAGATCAGGTAATAATGACCTACGACCATGCATGCAAGAAACACAAAAATAAATGGGAACAAAGCAAATAAAATAAAAATAAAGATAGGAATAAAACAAATAAAAATAAAGAAGGAGAAATTACAATACTAACCTTATTGCGCTATTACAACCTTACTATAAAAATAAACACAAAAAAAATACGTGAAATAAATTAATTAAAAATAAACTAATAAGATAAATAAAAATTACAAAGAAGAAAAAAAAATAACTTGAAAATTAAATTACAAAATTTAAAGAAGAGAGAAAGAAAAGAAATACTAACCTCTAAATGTAGATTCACTTTTTTTTTTAATAAAAATAAAATAAAACAATTAAATAGAAATATTCACAAAAATTAATTTCTATGAATTAAAAGTACTTACCTCCCCGGCAACGGCGCCAAAAACTTGTTGTGCAAATTTTATTGAACTCGCAAGCGCACGAATCTGTTGTAGTGTAGATTAATGGTGACGAGTGTCGATCCCACGAGGAGGTGGATTTTAATTATATATAGAATTAATTCTGTAAATGGGTGGTTGGATTTATGGTGGAAATGATTTGAAATATGCTAAAACTTAAATTAAAATGGCAAGATTAAATTCTGAAATTGGAATTAAAATGGCAAGAATAAATTGAAGTGTAAATCTATTAAATGACGTACTTGGGTATCTGGATCCGTATCAACATGCATCATGGGCTAAATATTCCATATTAATACCAATTAAATCATGAGAGGGGAATCCACACCTCATGAACCACGCTCTAATAAATATGGTGCTAAGGGCTTATCGTGCCAAATAATAATAATCTTATACTAGGGAGCCGGTGAAACCAAGGCGGTACTAGACAAGATTAGTATTATTTGTCGACGAGAAGTCAAAACATCCACAAAAACTAGAGGGGAAGAGAAAATAAATTTACCAAATCAAGCCCATGACACATGTTGAGACTTCACCTTCAACCCAAGCTTGAAAGAAAATTAGCCACTCATAGTTAAACTAGGGGCAAAATGGAAATTTATTAAAATACGTAGAAAATACAAGATAGAGAGAGAATTACAGAAAATGAATCCCAAAAATGGATTCAGAGGTGCCTAATTATGGGGGGGAGGCCCCCTTTTTATAGTTACATCGAGTAAATCATGGCCATCGGATTAAAAACAGTTTGGACGCTCAGGATTTCGCCACGTCATCAGCCACTATTTACACAGTACAGTCAACAGCCACTATTTGCACAGTACAGTCAACAGCCACTATTTGCACAGTACAGTCAACAGCCACTATTTGCACAGTACAGTCAACAGCCACTATTTGCACAGTACAGTCAACAGTACCCGTACATGTGAATAGTATCGTACATGTGAACAGTGTCATTTTTCCTTTTATACTCCTCCTAAGGTTTTCGACCGTCCTGAGTTCAAAAATGATGTCCGTTTTGCCATTTGATCTCTCGTTTATTGTGAAATGACTATGATGCCCCTAAAATACATAAAATACTCAATTAGAATAAAATACACATAATTAAAGTACAATAAACTTAAACACATAAAAGTAAGGGTTGTTAGTAATACTTGATATGTAAAATAACGATTTTCTCCTTTATAAATATGCACTTTCTAACACACAACAGTATCCATCTCAAAACTAGTTCTAAAATAGAAGAAAACAAGGCTTTAGAAAGATTATAACTCAATGAAACACATAAAAACATCAAGAAATTATAATTAAACATCAATTAAAAATTCATAGAGTTCAAGCAAAAGACAGATATCTAAACATTTATTCAAATACCTTATTAAGAATTTCTAAAGTAATCCAATTCGGTCGCCTTGAACAAAATAATTAATGGCACTACTATTAGCCTAAAGGGCTACACATTATGTAATTTTGATGATAACAAACATGTGTCTTAAGTGATTTTATAAATATTGTATTTCACATTTCACTAGTTCTTGAAGGATAATATTTATGATGAGGTGAATCACGTGAAATCAAGCTCAAGACACTCAACGGACAACGACGTGATAAAAAATAAAGTTTAGAGCTCAACGGACTAATTATTGCGACAAATTCTTGTAAAGCCGGTATGATTTAATAGATGCATGATTTATCATTTGAGAAGCTCAAGAGATTTATTTAAATAATTATTTTTCATAAACTAAAAGGTTTTATTTTTATAAGGTAAAGTATTTTGTGGATTTGAGTAATTTGGATTTAAATGAAAAGTTTTGCAATCTTTGATTTTAATAAGTACTATGTTGAATTTCGAAATTGGACCTTTTCCCAAAGAATTGAAATTCTTTGGGCCATACCATAATTTTTGAATATTTTGGACTAAAGTCAAAGGTTTTGAGAACTATGAAAAATTGGGTATTATGTTAACATTTTGAAAGTGACCCTCTTTGAAAAATAATAATATATTTGGGGTCATATCATAATTTCAAAAAGTTTTGAAATTACAGTCACTATTTAGAAATTCTGAAAGTGGACCTATTTGCAAAGTTTTATAATATTTTGGGCCATAATATAATTATAGAAAGTTTTGGGCAAAATTAAAAAATAACGGTAATATCACTGTTGCAAGCGGCTAGCCGGATAAATCAAGCAGCTAACTGCTTGGTTGCGGCAATTTGTCTATAACGGCTAGTTTTTGGGCTTTAACTATAAAAACTCAACTCCAACATCATTTTAAGGACTACTGCAAGCATAAACAAGATCATACAATATATATTGAGCTTCCATTTCGTAAATCATCATTCATTGAATTATCATTGAGTTATAATTTTTTTATCCATTCTTAAAGAGAGTTTCATTATTGTAATTTTCATTTCTCATCAAATTGTGAGTGTACAAGTGTCAGAAACACTTGGGGTGAAGAGATTGGGGAGACAATCTCTTGATTGTAAATCCATTGACACCTTGAAAGCCAATTGTAAACATTTGAAGTCTTGGGAGACTTGGATAGTGAAATCCTCAAGCCGGGTAAGCTTGGAGGCGTGGACGTAGTCGGGGTTGCTAAACCACGTAAAAATTCTTGTGTTTGTTTTCTCTTCTCTTACTCTTTTAATATTGTGCTTGATTGAATTTATTATTTTTGATTTGATTAAGGCAATAGATTGATTTGTTGTGTGGTTTGCTTAGCATAAGTTTTAAAAACTCAATCCACCCTCCTTCTTGGGTTGCATAACTTGCATTTCAACTACCTTATCTAAAGTGAAGCACTTTTTATCTGGTGGACCAACTGTGTAGCATAAAAGACCATACAACATCACAAAAGCCCCACTTTGATAAAACATCATGAAAAACCACACAACAAAGGATTCTAAATTCTCAACAATATTTACTAATAAACCTTTCAACATTTTAGTTTAAGAATTAATGAGCTACCTACTAGAAAACTAGCATAAACAAAACTCAAACATACACAAAACAATCTAGTGCTTTCTAGTTCAAGCAAATTAAAAAAACAAAAAAGCTATGGAAGATATAAGATTCACAAGCTTTGTCGATTTAATTCTATATTTCAACTAGACTAAGGCCATTAAAGTGGGATGGCTTCTTTATTAACAAACATTAAAGTCACGAAGTACCACAGATAGTACAAAGTGTGATGTCCAGGTTTTTATATATATAAAAGATGAATTTAAATGCTTTGGCTCATTGTCTGCAGCTATTTTTTGTAGCTATTATAATCTTGATCGTATTTTACGATATATATAGATATTTAGCACCACCACTGGATTTCTATTTTGATTGTGCACACAATATTCTAGTTATGATTATGTTCTTAGCAGGGTCATTGGAAGTATAGGTGACACTATGTGACATGAGCTAACTTTTTTTTATTTTGTATGTGATATAAAATTTTTTTTCGTGATTAATTACGCTTTTGAAATTCTAAATAAATTATTAATTTATATCTTTCTGTTATAAAATGTATTTTGTAAAATTTATGATTTTTAATATATGTTTTGATAAGAAAAGGGCTTGCAATATTTGTTGAACTTGATAACTGTAGTGAGTGGCAATGGTTTTACTTACCAAGTTGACAGCGCACTCCTCGTCATTACTTTTTGGAGATTGAGTAACTTGTTGAGAGGTGCGCTTATCTTTGGACCTAGAAATTTATTTATTTTTGCTAGTAGAATAATAGGGGAATGAACTTTTGTTTCCTTTAAGTTTGTTTATCTTCCAAACTTGCAGTTGGAAAGTTTTAAGACTTTGTTATATTTATGGCTTTGGAAAAAGGAAAATCTTTAGTATTAGGCTAGTGGATTTGTTTGAATAAACTTTGGCTCATTTCTAATTGAGGCTTTTGTGAAGGATTATTATTTATAAGTAACCTCCTTTACCACATGCTCCACACGTGTTGGATTTAGGATATTACAATTTGCTTCAACTGAGGATGTTGTTTGTGTAGTTTTCATTGGTAACTTATCAATACTAGACTCAAATAAATCAAAGATGAACTTAGAAAACGGTAAAAGAGGCTATAAATAAGGTTAAATTCTCAAATTTGAAATTAATTCGTATGACTTGAAAATTGAACAAATTAGCCATAAATTTGTTTCAACAATCGAAGATAGTTTTAAACAAATTTTAAGTTCAACAAAACCTTGACCCAATGTTTAAGAAACTTAATGGTAATTTCTTAATTGTACATTTTATCAAGTTAATGGATTGTGTTTATGTCTTATCAAAATTTAAGCCTACTCAAACACAGACTATTTAATAATTGCATCAAACAATCAAAATCCTAGTTAACTGACTATTAATTGGATTTACATTAGCACGACCAATTTAATAACTAAATGAAATTTTAATTGTGTCGAGTAAATGAGTAAGAAAATAAACAAGATAAAATTACTGGGGAAAAAAACTTTGAATGAAGTAGCTGCGGTAAAATTGTCAAGGCGTTTATTAGAAAGAGAGAGAAGTAAATAGTAATTAATCCAAAATTATAGGCCCAATCAACATTTTTCTTTGTTCCAATAGAAATATTCAGTCAACAATGATTTATTAATATAGTTTATGATTGCCCAACCCTTACCCTTTAAATGAAAAAAAAATTAACACATTTTACAAAATGTTAAAATGATTAGCCAATTGTAAGGTAATAAGAATAGAGTTATCGAATTTATTATTAATATTTCTTTTTGAATGGGAATAGTTGGACATTTGAAGGCATATAATTACGAAAAATAGTCTAAGAAAACAAATCAGAGTTTCTGACAAATAAAACAAATTTATAAGTTTAAGAATTGAAATTAAGCGAAAAGGTTTTGTGGAGCAAATGATTTTAAGATCGTTCTCCATTTTTACAAAGAAAAAAAAAACTTTTCGTGAGCAATGATGGTTCTAACTTCTAACTACCTTTTGTTATCAACTATTTTTAGTGACACTTGTATGAAAGTTGGTTTTCTTTATTTCTAAAAAAATGTCTTTTAATTAGGGAAGTTATAAAATTTTTCCTTAAATTAGTTTGTTTTTTCATTATATATAAGACATAATTGAAGGAATATGTATATTAAACATTATTTTAGCAGGAGAGAAGAGAAAAAGAGTAATTAAAATCATGAAGAAGTTCATTGTTCTCATTCTTTTCTTCACTTTTTTTCTATGTCTTATGAATCTTTCTCAAGGTAAATATAGTATCCCAAAAAGTTATTTTTAAATTTGTTTTAATATGAGAATACTCACATTTTAACGATTATTATGTTTCTTTGCAAGAAAAGGACAACTAAAATTCTGTACTAAACACATGACAATTCATGGCGTTTGTCCCAAGGATCCTAAGGAAGCAGAATTCGTGTGCCTTAAAGCCTTCTTCGATAAATATGGAGCAACAAAGAGCCCAGATAATTGTCTATGTAAACCATCAACTGGCAACCAGCACATCTGCCAGTGTGACATTATTTGCGATCCACCACCACCTAAACGAACTTAATTATGGTGTCCAATAGTATTAAGAATGAAGATCACTAAATCTACGATATCGATATTAACCTATTGTTAAATCATAGATAGATAATGATACAGTGGTTTGTAATAATAAATCATAATATTTACTTAAGTAATTAATCGCTATGTTTGAGAAAAATTTGTATATGAAACAATGGGTAATTTCATTACAATGTCGATTACTAAAAAGAAAAATTGCGTTATACTATTGAATATAAATAAATCCAATCAAATAAGTTTTCTTTTAATCCTAATAACCATGTTAAAAACAAAACTTCTAATTAAGATATAAAACTTTTTGGGTGTGCCTTTTTCTTCCCTCTTAAACAACTAATAACTTAAGGCTAAAGTTTCAGTGTCGGGCCTCAATGCCTAGATTGTGCCAATTTTTATTTGTAGCCATTGGATTCAAGTAAAATGAGTCCAACGGTTGAGATTAAATTAAAAATACAAAGTAACGGGTTACTTGTTAAACGGTTGCTGAAATCCATTACATTTGATATTTTTTTTCCTTTTTAAAAAGAGGATCATTCGATTTCACCCCATTCCACATATTAAATATACTTGCTATATTCCTACCAATATACGTAGTAATCTCTAAGTACCTATGACTAGACAAATCCCTAATGCAAGGAATAAATAAATAACAATATTATTGACGCACTGATGTAATAATAAAAGCCCTAACATTTTGTCAGTTGCAATAAAAAAGCCTAGACTGAAAAGAAAAAAATCCTTAATTTCTTGTTATTTGTTTCAGCAATCTGAGAAAGCAAAAATCACTTGTTGAAAAAACTTAATTGCTCACTTTTAGTAATTTTAATCTTTTGCATTTGCTAATTGCTCAATCTCCATAATGTTCTTTCTCTTGTTAAAAGCTATCAAGGGAACGATTTTAGCAATCCAAGCAATGGATAGACCTTTCTAAACTTGCTCATTTATTTGGTTTTGGATATGGAATTGATGTTGTTTGCTGCCAATGAAGAGATTTGATCAAATTGTTTCTAAAAGAATAAAATTGTTTTTTTTTATAAAAAAGTTTAGTTGTTTGATCACATGAAATTTATAATATATATAAGTTTGCAAAATGATAGAGTCTAAAGAGAAAAATCTTATGTACTTTTTAGTATTTTTGTACAAGATAAAATTGGAATCATTAATAGGGTTTGGTGAGATAAAATGTGATAATCAAATAGCAATACTCTAAACGAGATAATTAGATTCTTACGCTTTCATAATTTTTTCTTTTTTAATACACTAGGCTTTTATAGTTGGAACATCTAAATCAAAACCAGATGCAAAACTTGGCCATAGAAATTAGAACATCCTTAATTCAAAAGCCAATACAAAGATGTATTCCTAGTCAGACAAAAACTTTTATAGTGATGAAATTAGAGAAGCATTGTGATATCCAATTTTAGTAGGCGTACCAAGTTTAATTAAAATTTAATTAAACAAATAATGAGTAAAAATAAAATGTGTAAAAGTAAAGCACACAAGAGGATTTTTACGTTATTCACTACATCCATGGAGCCACGCTCAAATATCGAGTAATTTCCTAGGCTCAAGAGATTACAACTTGTTGAAACCTTACACAATATGATACTCCATCTTAGTGATTGCCACCAACTTATTATAAACTCACCAAGTGTTGATAGGTGGCTTTTTATCTAAATTAAACCATTATTGGTGGTTTGTTGATCTTGGAATTAAGGAGTTGATAGCTCTACACTACAAGAAAATAGGCAATAGATAACAGTAAATAACTGTCATAAAAGGGGATGTATAACAGACAACTTATCTGTCATCTATGTGACTGTCATTAATTCATGACAAAATATTTTCCGTCATGAATTCATGATGATTTTTCATAGTTTCAGAAAGTTTTGAAATTACAGTCATTATTTAGAAATTCTGAAAGTGGACATATTTGCAAAGTTTATAACATTTTGGGCCATAATATAATTATAGAAAGTTTTGGGCAAAATTAAAAAATAATGGTAATATCACTGTTGCAAGCGGTTAGTCGAATAAATCAAGTGGCTAACTGCTGGTTGCGGAAATTTGTCTATAACGGCTAGTTTTTCGGCTTTAACTATAAAAACTCAACTCCAACTTCATTTTAACGACTACGACAAGCATAAACAAGATCATATAACATATATTGAGCTTCCATTTCATAAATCATCATTTATTGAATCATCATTGAGTTATAATTTTTTATCCACTCTTAAAGAGAGTTTCATTGTTGTAATTTTCATTTCTCATCAAATTGTAAGTGTACAAGTGTCAGAAACACTTGGGGTGAAGAGATTGGAGAGGTAATCTCTTGATTGTAAAGGTCCATTGACACCTTGAAAGTCAATTGTAAATATTTGAAACCTTTGGAGGTTTGGATAGTGAAATCCTCAACCCGGGTGAGCTTGGAGGCGTGGACGTAGGCGGGGTTGTCGAACCACGTAAAAATCCTTGTGTTTGTTTTCTCTACCCTTACTTTTTTAATATTGTGCTTGATTGAATTTATTGTTTTTTATTTGATTAAGGCAACAGATTGAATTGTTGTGTTGTTTGCTTAGCATAAGTTTTAAAAACCCAATTCACCACCTCTCTTGGGTTGCATAACTTGCATTTCATTTTGTATCAGAGCGAGGTGCTCATTGTTGAGTGTTAGAAAATGCATATTTATAAAGGAGAAAATCGTCGTTTTACATATCAAGTCTTACTAACAACCCTTACTTTTATGTGTTTAAGTTTCTTGTAATTTAATTATGTGTGTTTTATTTTAATTAAGTATTTTATGTATTTTAGGGGCATCATAGTCATTTCACAATAAACGAGAGATCAAATGGCAAGACGGACATCATTTTTGAACTCAGGACGGTCGAAAACCTTAGGAGGAGCATAAAAGGAAAAATTGCACTGTTCACATATACGATACTATTCACATGTACGGTTGATGGTGACGTGGCAGCATATTAGTGGACCAAAAAACGCTCGTACGGTACATGCAACACATGGGATTATTTACTATGCAAACCGCGTTACTGTTCAAACCGTGTGCAAACTGTGTTACTGTTCACGCGTACTGTTGATTGTACTGTTGACTGATGACGTGGCGCAATCCTAAGCGTCCAAACTATTTTTAATCCGATGGCCATAATTTACTCGATGTATCTATAAAAAGGGGGCCTCTCCCCCCTAATTTGGCACCTCTGAATCCATTTTTGGACTCTATTTTCTATAATTCCTTCTCCATCTTGTATTTTCTACGTATTTTAATAAATTCCCATTTTCCCCTAGTTCAATTATGAGTGGCTAATTTTCTTTCAAGCTTGGGTTGAAGGTGAAGTATCAACATGTGTCATGGGCTTTATTTGGTAAATTTATTTTCTCTTCCCCTCTAGTTTTTGTGGATGTTTTGACTTTTCGTTGACAAATAATAATAATCTTGTCTAGTACCGCCCTGGTTTCACCAACTCCTTAGTATAAGGTTATTATTATTTGGCACGATAAGCCCTTAGCACCATATTTATTAGAGCGTGGTTCATGAGGTGTGGATTCCCCCCTCATGATTTAATTGGTATTAATAAGGAATATTTAGCCCATGATGCATGTTGATACGGATCCAGATACCCAAGTACGTCAATTCAATAGATTTATCTTCAATTTATTCTCGCTATTTCAATTCCAATTTTAGGATAGTCCAAATCACTTTCATCACAAATCCAACCACCCATTTACAAAATTAATTCTACATATAATTAAAATCTACCTCCTAATGGGATCGACACTCGTCACCATTAATCTATACTACAACAGATTCGTGCGCTTGCGAGTTCAATAAAATTTGCACAACACTCATGTGTAGACTTAACCGTCTAGAGTTAAAGATCCATGGCAACCCATAATGACTCAACCTTTAGGGAAACTATGATGATAATTTATTTACAAGCCTTAGATTATGAAATTTGGGAAATTGTTTGTGATGGTCAATTTATGCCTTCGATTAAAAACGAAGTCGGGGAAGATATTCCAAAACCTTCACGGGAATGGAATGAATTGGAAAAGAGAAAATCTTCTCTAAATTTCAAAGTTATGAATGCCTTGTTTTGTGCACTAGATAAGAAAGAGTTTCATAGAGTATCTAGTTGTGAAAGTGCTAATGAAATTTGGCACACACTTGAAGTTGTTTATGAAGGCACGAATCAAGTGAAAGAATATAAAATTAGTAGGTACACTCGACAATATGAATTGTTTCACATGGAACAAAATATAGCAAGAAACTTAATAAAATCATTAGGCCGCCACCTAAGGAACGGAGACCAAAAAGGACTGCCATTGAGGAAGCCAAAGATTTAAATATCTTAACTATTAATGATTTAATTGGTTCTCTTATTTCTTATGAGGAAGACTTGGCAACTGAAAAGGCAATGAGGAGAAGAAGAAAAGCATTGGTCTCAAAGTCTCAAAAAGAAAAGCTAAATGAGGAGGAGATGGATATGCTGGCTAGGAGGTTCAGAAATGTTTTTAGAAATTCGGTGAGCGAAGAAAATTTAGAGACCTCAAGAATCGAAAGGAGAAGAAGGAAGTAATCAAATGTTATAAGTGCAAGAAGCCTGGCCATATAAGATCGGAATGCCCTCTTCTCAACAAGCTCAAGAAGAAAGCAATGGTAGTCACGTGGGATAATAGCGATGAGGAAACAAGTGATGATGAAGAGCATCAAGAAATGACAAATCTATCTCTCATGGCAATTGGAGATGAATTGGACGATGAACTTGATAAGGTAAATGATCTTCCTACTTATGATGAATTACATGATGCGTTTAAAGAATTGTATGATGAGTGGATGAAAATTAGTAAAACAAATCCATGTCTTAAAAAGAAAATGGTAGAGCTCACAAATGAAAATGAATCTCTAAGTGCAAAGATTATATGCCTAGAATTAGAGGATAAAACATTGCATGATAAAGTTGCATTATCAAATGAGAAATGTAGCACTCCACACAAGCATTTAAAATCATATGTAGATGACTTGAAAAATAAAAAGGATGCTTTACAAAAATGCAATGATTAATTAAATGAAAAGATTAAAGGACTAGAAATAGAGAATAAAACTTTGCATAATAGAGTTGCATTTTCAAATGAGAAACCAAGCACTTCACATGAGCATCTAGAGCCACATGTAGATGATTTGAAAAAGGAAAATAAAATGCTCAAGAAAAAAGAACCTTGAACTTAGTGATGTTGTGTTAAAATTCACAAATTGGCAAAAGATGTTGGATAACTTGTTTAATTCAAAAAAATGTGTGTTTGACAAATGAGGCATTGGTTTTAAGCCAAATTTGAAACAAAAATATTATAAGAGTTATTTTTTTAAAACTACCTCCATTAATGATCAAATTGTATGCCATTATTTCAATCAAAATGGTCACATGAAGCTTAGATGTCTGGTTAAAAGAAATGCATATTATGGAGTAACATGTATTTGGGTTCCAAAAGGAACCATTGCTAACACTCAAAGACCCAAGAATATTTGGGTACCAAAGCACACAACTTGAATTTTTTTTTGTAGGTACCACAATTAAGGAATGATGGAGAGTTCCTTGATGAAACTTGTGAGGATTATCACTTGATCATGGTCTAAGCAAAAATAATGAGGCAAGATGATTTAATTATTTTGGTAACAATTATTGCCTTATTGATTATAAGTGATGGTTTCTTAATCTTAGTAAGTATTTCATATTTCATCATAACATTAAGTGCATTAGCATGAAGTGGATAAGTTTATCTTGCCTATTTATTATGTTGAGTGGATCATGAAAAATGGCTAGCAACTTGAATTTGTGAAAGTATACTTGTATGTTTACTTGATTGAATTATCATTGTGTATAACATTGAGTGCTTTATCATGATGCATGGTTATATATACATGATGATAGCTTGTCAACTCATCATGATGGATTTGTTTGATTTTAATGATTATTAATCTTTGAATGCTTATATGTTTCGTGATTGTGTAAAATATATTCATAATGGATGAATTATATGTGTGAATTAATCATGTCTTAAATATTTATAATTATGATTCATGCATTAAAATGGCTTTTGAGATGTTTCGGGATCACGAAATGACCTTGGAATCGATCAAATCAGCCAGAAAGCGATCATTTGTGCAGAAGGGCAGCAAGGAGGCGGCTAGCCACCTGGCCCACGCGGGTAGCCGCTTGGGCACTGCCCAAACCTGAGAGCAAAGCGGTTAGCCGCTTGGTCATGGGTTTAAGAGATTTCCCCTCTCTTTTTCATGTGTTCTTCAACCTTTCTCCATTCTCTCTCAAAGCTAAACCTATCCCCTCTATTTCCACTTAAAATTTCTTCATTTCTCACTCTTTTTCATTCCAAGATCAAATCTTTCAAACCATTACCCATGCATTTAACCTTCATTAAACACTTCTTAATTGTTGTAATTTTCATTTCTCATCAAATTGTGAATGTACAAGTGTCAGAAACACTTAGGTTGAAGAGATTGGGGAGATAATCTCTTGATTGTAAATCCATTGACACCTTGAAAGTCAATTGTAAACATTTGAAGTCTTGGGAGGCTTGGATAGTGAAATCCTCAAGCCGGGTGAGCTTGGAGGCGCGGACGTAGTCGGGGTTGCTGAACCACGTAAAAATCCTTGTGTTTGTTTTCTTTTCTCTTACTCTTTTAATATTGTGCTTGATTGAATTTATTGTTTTTTATTTTATTAAGGCAATAGATTGATTTGTTGTGTGGTTTGCTTAGCATAAATTTTAAAAACTCAATTCACCCCCCTTCTTGGGTTGCATAACTTGCATTTCAACTACCTTATCTAAAGTGAAGTACTTTTTAACTGGTGGACCAAATGTGTAGCATAAAAGACCAGACAACATCACAAAAGCCCCACTTTGATAAAACATCATGAAAAACCACACAACAAAGGATTCTAAATTCTCAACAATATTTACTAATAAAACTTTCAACATTTCAGTTTAAGAATTAATGAGCTACCTACTAGAAAACTAGCATAAACAAAACTCAAACATACACAAAACAATCTAGTGCTTTCTAGTTCAAGCAAATTAAAAAAATAAAAAAAGCTATGGAAGATATAAGATTCACAAGCTTTGTGGATTTAATTCTATATTTCAACTAGACTAAGGCCATTAAAGTGGGATGGCTTCTTTATTAACATACATTAAAGTCACGAAGTACCACACATAGTACAAAGTGTGATGCCCAGGTTTTTATATATATGAAAGATGAATTTAAATGCTTTGGCTTATTGTCTGAAGCTATTTTCTGTAGCTACTATAATCTTGATCGTATTTTACGATATATATAGATATTTAGCACCACCACTGGATTTCTATTTTGATTGTGCACACAATGTTCTAGTTATGATTATGTTCTTAGCAGGGTCATTGGAAGTATAGGTGACACTATGTGACATTAGCTAACTTTTTTTTTATTGTGTATATATGATATACTATTTGTTTTCGTGATGAATTATGCTTTTGAAATTCTAAATAAATTATGAATTTATATCTTTCTGTTATGAAATGCATTTTGTAAAATTTATGATTTTTAATATATGTTTTGATAAGAAAAAGGCTTGCAATATTTGTTGAACTTGATAACTGTAGTGAGTGGCAATGGTTTTACTTACCAAGTTGACAGCGCACTCCTCGTCATTACTTTTTGGAGATTGAGTAACTTGTTGAGAGGTGCGCTTATCTTTGGACCTAGAAATTTATTTATTTTTGTTAGTAGAATAAGAGGAGAATGAACTTTTGTTTCCTTTAAGTTTGTTTATCTTCCAAACTTGCAATTGGAGAGTTTTGAGACTTTGTTATATTTATGGCTTTGGAAAAAGGAAAATCTTTAGTATTAGGCTAGTGGATTTGTTTGAATAAACTTTGGCTCAGTTCTAATTGAGGCTTTTGTGAAGGATTATTATTTATAAGTAACCTCCTTTACCACATGCTCCACACATGTTGGATTTAGGATATTACAATTTGCTTCAACTGAGGATGTTGTTTGTGTAGTTTTCATTGGTAACTTATCAATACTAGACTCAAATAAATCAAAGATGAACTTAGAAAACGGTAAAAGAGGCTATAAATAAGGTTAAAATTCTCAAATTTGAAATTAATTCGTATGACTTGAAAATTGAACAAATTAGCCATAAATTTGTTTCAACCATCGAAGATAGTTTTAAACAAATTTTCAGTTCAACAAAACCTTGACCCAATGTTTAAGAAACTTAATGGTAATTTCCTAACTGTACATTTTATCAAGCTAATATATTTTCCTTTTATACAAGAGCAAAGTGCATGTTTGTTCATGGAATACATAACCTATTCATAATTTATATAGAGGTGGAAAAATGGGTTAATAGATTGTGTTTATGTCTTATCAAAATTTAAGCCTACTCAAACACAGACTATTTAATAATTGCATCAAACAATCAAAATCCTAGTTAACTGACTATTAACTGGATTTACATTAGCACGACCAATTTAATAATTAAATGAAATTTTAATTGTGTCGAGTAAATGAGAAGAAAATAAACAAGATAAAATTACTGGGGAAAAAACTTTGAATGAAGTAGCTGCGGCAAAATTGTCAAGGCGTTTATTAGAAAGAGAGAGAAGTAAATAGTAATTAATCCAAAAATATAGGCCCAATCAACATATTTCTTTGTTCCAATAGAAATATTCAGTCAATAATGATTTATTAATATAGTTTATGATTGCCCAACCCTTACCCTTTAAATGAAAAAAAAATTAACATATTTTACAAAATGTTAAAATGATTAGCCAGCTGTAAGGTAATAAGAATAGAGTTATCGAATTTATTATTATTATTTCTTTTTGAATGGGAATAGTTGGACATTTGAAGGCATATAATTACGAAAAATAGTCTACGAAAACAAATAAGAGTTTCTGACAAATAAAACAAATTTATAAGTTTAAGAATTGAAATTAAGGGAAAAGGTTTTGTGGAGCAAATGATTTTAAGATCGTTCTCCATTTTTTCAAAAAAAAAAAACTTTTAGAGAGCAATGATGGTTCTAACTTCTAACTACCTTTTGTTATCAACTATTTTTAGTGACACTTGTATGAAAGTTGGTTTTCTTCATTTCCAAAAAAATGTCTTTTAATTAGGGAAGTTATAAAATTTTTCCTTAAATTAGTTTGTTTTTTCATTATATATAAGACATAATTGAAGGAATATGTATATTAAACATTATTTTAGCAAGAGAGAAGAGAAAAAGAGTAATGAAAATCATGAAGAAGTTCATGGTTCTCATTCTTTTCTTCACTTTTCTTCTATGTCTTATGAATCTTTCTCAAGGTAAATATAGTATCCCAAAAAGTTATTTTTAATTTTTTTTTAATATGAGAATACTCACATTTTAACGATTTTTATGTTTCTTTCAAGAAAAGGACAACTAAAATTCTGTACTAAACACATGACAATTCCTGGCGTTTGTCCCAAGGATCCTAAGGAAGATGAATTCGTGTGCCTTAAAGCCTTCTTCGATAAATATGGAGCAACAAAGAGCCCAAATAATTGTCTATGCAAACCATCAACTGGCAACCAGCACATCTGCCAGTGTGACATTATTTGCGATCCACCACCACCTAAACGAACTTAATTATGGTGTCCAATAATATTAAGAATGAAGATCACTAAATCTACTATATCGATATTAACCTATTGTTAAATCATAGATAGATAATGCTACGGTGGTTTGTAATAATAAATCATAATATTTACTTAAGTAATTAATCGCTATGTTTGAGAAAAATTTGTATATGAAACAATGGGTAATTTCATTACAATGTCGGATTACTAAAAAGAAAAATTGCTTTTATACTATTGAATATAAATAAATCCAATCGAATAAGTTTTCTTTTAATCCTAATAACCATGTTAAAAACAAAACTTCTAATTAAGATATAAAACTTTTTGGGTGTGCTTTTTTCTTCCCCTTTAAACAACTAATAACTTAAGGCTAAAGTTTCAGTGTCGGGCCTCAATGCCTAGCATTGTGCCAATTTTTATTTGTAGCCATTGGATTCAAGTAAAATAGTCCAACGGTTGAGATTAAATTAAAAATAAAAAGTAACGGGTTACTTGTTACACGGTTGCTGAAATCCATTACATTTTCCCTCCTTCAAATCTCAAACATCTCTTTCACCTCTCTTACTATCACTCTCTGAAATACTAATTTATCTCTTGGATTGTTTACTAATCACATAAAATAGAAGCTACCACGTAACATGTTGTGCAAATTTTATTGAACTTGCAAGCGCTCGAATCTATTGTAGTATAGAACAATGGTGACGAGTGTCGATCCCACGAGGAGGTGGATTTTAATTATATATAGAATTAATTTTGTATGATGGGTGATTGGATTTGTGGTGGAAATGATTTGGAATATGCTAAAAATTAGAATTGAAATGACGAGAAGAAATTAAAGTGTAAATCTATTAAATTGACGTACTTGGGTATCTGGATCTGTATCAACATGCATCATGGGCTAAATATTCCTTATTAATACCAATTAAATCATGAGGGGGGAATCCACACCTCATGAACCATGCTCTAATAAATATGGTGCTAAGGGCTTATCGTACCAAATAATAATAACCTTATAATAGGGAGCCGGTGAAACCAGGGCGGTACTAGACACGATTATTATTATTTGTCAACGAAAAGTCAAAACATCCACAAAAACTAGAGGGGAAGAGAAAATAAATTTACCAAATAAAGCTCATGACACATGTTGAGACTTCACCTTCAACCCAAGCTTGAAAGAAAATTAGCCACTCATAATTGAACTAGGGGCAAAATGGGAATTTATTAAAATACATAGAAAACACAAGATATAGAAGGAATTACAGAAAATTGAGTCCAAAAATGGATTCAGAGGTGCCAAATTAGGGGGGAAGACCCCCTTTTTATAGATACATCCAGTAAATCATGGTCATTGGATTAAAAACAGTTTGGATGCTTAGGATTGCGCCACGTCATCAGTCAACAGTACGCGTCAATAGTACGCGGTTTGACTATGCGGTTTGAACAGTAACACGGTTTGCACACGGTTGGAACAGTAACGCAGTTTGAACAGTAACGCGGTTTGCACAGTAAATAATCCCATGTGTTGCATGTACCATACGCGCGTTTTTTGGTCCACTAATATGCTGCCACGTCACAGTACATAAGAATTTTAGTCCAACAGGATCATGACACATCATCAGTCAATGCCATATCATCGGTCAATGCCACATCATCGATCCGTCTATATGAACAGTGCCGTGAACAGTAACGTAGATAGTACCCGTACATGTGAACAATACCGTACATGTGAACAGTGTCATTTTTCCTTTTATGCTCCTCCTAAGGTTTTCGATCGTCCTGAGTTCAAAAGTGATGTCCGTTTTGCCGTTTGATCTCTCGTTTATTGTGAAATGACTATAATGCCCCTAAAATACATAAAATATTTAATTAAAATAAAACACATATAATTAAATTACAAAAAGGTAAAACACATAAAAGTAAGGATTGTTAGTAAGACTTGAAATGTAAAATAATGGTTTTCTCTTTTATAAATATGCATTTTCTAACACTCAACACACCCCCCAACTAGCTTATTGCTAGTCCCTAGCAAATAAAGCGAAGAAAAAATTCAAAAATGATTTTTTTTTAACACTCTTGTTTATTCAATTAGACTAATGATAACAATCAAATAAAAGTATAAGCATTATCTCAGGTCTAAAGAAACATCACAACCACATCAACCATCCACATGAATCAGCCCAGTAGACTTTGTAGTAGCTACCTTCAAGAATGACATGTCAAATCCCAAAATCTCACTGGAAGTAGTGATACTCTCACAAAGAAATTAAACCCAATAAAAATAGTCACTCCAATGAATGGTAATTGAGAGAAAATAATCAAGAAATGATATCACATGCTCTCACCAAGATGAAAGAAATATGCCATCAACTTAGAAATAATACGATCTCAAGTCAAATAAAAATGCTAGTCAACCCAATTTATTTATTTATTTATGCATCACTACATCATTTTAGCTCATATAACTAGCTTCTACTTCAGACTATAGTTCCTGAAAATCAAGGACTTTTATTAGGACGTAATTTAGGCTAGGGACATGGCTAACAAAGAGGGGAAATAAGGAAAACAAAATGTATGTTTGAGAAAAATGCAGAGGAATTTTTTTTTTGGAAGTTGCAAGGTGGATTTCACCTATTATTGTTTTTTTTCTTTGAAGCAACAATTTTTTTTTTCAAGAAACAACAAATTTTTTTTTAACTAGGTATAACTTCACTATGCAAAATATTTATTTATATTTTTCTCAAACATAAATAGGTGATGGATCTTGTAAGATATTGGGTAATACTCCAAATCGGAGTGGGTCAAGATGATAAGTTGACAAAGAAAATGGTTTTTTTTAAAGGCTCAAAAGGGTTAACTATGGATATTTCATAAAAGGGATGGCTAGAAAGGCTCAAACGGATCAAAGATGGCCTTTCCATCATCTTTTAGGGCTCTAAATAATCTTCCATATATACTAATTAGATGGGCCTCCAAATGTAGCAACACACATTTTTTTCTTTTTTTTATTTATTTTTTTTAGGGTTAACTCAAAAGAAATCTAGAGATCGTGTATACAATAATAAACAGCTAAGCTGTATAAAGAATGGGCAAAAGGGTTACTCTTAAAGAAAAATGATAGGCTCAAAAACTCACTTGGTATTTATTATGACATGTTCATTCCTTCAAGCAACTCATATTTGTCTCCGACATCAACATATAGAGTAGCAAACATAGCGTAACATCACTTCAGACTAAAGATAATACAAATACTAAAATTTGAAATTCATCATGTCATCCCATCAAAACACAATAAAAAATTTATCTGAATTTATTTTTTATATTTTTGTTGTTTTTTTTAAACGATGAAGATGCGTTCCTAGAGTCACTACACTCCATATTCAACCATCTTCAACACAAAAAGTTAGCAACAGTTAGTTTCTACAACAAAAAATTAGTAAAAACTTAACCAAGATTCCACAATTGTCGACTATTCCCTCCCCCCAACCAGAACGAAACATTGTCCTCAATATTTTAAATGAAAGAAGTAGAGTTTAGAAGACATCACCTGGGTAGTGCAACACATAAGAAAATATTTACAGGGGGAGAGTTAAATCTAATTTCTACTTCTTACTCCGGCTACTGTTACCGTCATCATTTGAACGCTCCAACACAAAGCTCCAGGGGTCTGGCTCCAGTCGATAAGCTTGTAACATATCAAGTAGCTCATTAGCAGTGTGAGCACAAATAAAAAGCTTTTTGGCATTGGAAGGAACGAAATAGTTTTTTATTGCATGGTTAAGAAATGCGATAAAGCCATCATAAAAATTATTGACATTTAACAAACCAATGGGTTTCTGGTGAATGTGCAGATGGGCCCAAGATGCTAGTGTGATAAGTGCCTCTAGTGTTGCAAGATCTCCTGGAAGGAAAATAAAAGCATCAGCATGATTAAGCATTTCAGTTATTCGTTCTTGCATACCTGAGACGACTAACTCTTTTCCAGTCGGTGAGTCAGACACACTGCCCAAAAGTTTTAGGACTCTTGGAATGATGCCTAACACTTGGCTTCCTCTAACAAAAGTAGCTTCGGAGACCAATTTTGATAACCCTCAGTTACCTCCTCCATACACCAAGTGTAATTTTCTCTCTGCTATGCTTAGTCCAAGATCTATGGCTGCATCAATGAACTCTTTATGTTTGCCATAGGTAAATCCAGAAAGCACACAGATGTTCTTGAATTGTCTATTGGGAGTAGCTGCCATTGGAAAATATCTCAAAAATAATTTTTGAGTGCTTAACAAAAAGTCATATTTAAGAATCTTGGTGGCAGTGGATCACAACTGTGTATGAGATGGCATGTCAGTGTCAAATAACGCGTAAAGCACATGGCTCGATAGTCAAAAAGCAAACAGTAAAAACAAACAGTAATAAAATTATTAAAGACAATAATACAAACAATAAAACAACAGTGAAATGAAATAAAATAACAGTAAAGTAAAAGGATATTTATAGGTAGTTGCGATCGTGGCTCACATCTTCCTCTGGTTATACGTCCAGAAACAGCTTGAACGCCCTCTATGGGTCGAGGATAGGCTTCCCATCCAGTTTTCTTATAAACTGGCAAACAGGGTCGTTTATAGTCAGATTCCCGAGACTATATCGTGCATGCTCTTTCTGGAATAATGGCCATAACTGGAGAATCGCTCCTTGCACATATCCACTGAGATGCATTTCAAGAGACAGAAGGATATCATCCAATGACTCATTATTCAAGCTATCCCTAATGAATCGAATCTTATCTTCCCTGTTATCAGACACCATTCCTAAAGAACATGGGTTTTTATTGTAACTCATTCTGGCACACTTATGACAAGCAACAGAAATTCTTCGAGCTCGTCGTTTTCTTGCATAATTTCCTTTACCACAACCAGGCATGTATGCAATAAATTTTGGAGGTAACTCACCTGCCAATCGTACATTCGCCTCGATTAACCAACGGATGTCAGCAAGTATGTTATTCCTCATGAGCAATCGCATGCGTTCGGACTGAGCTTTATAGATCGTATGGAGGGCATTCTGAGGAAGTGAAGGGAATCGCTTGTGAAGCTTTGCTAGAATCTCCGTTCTGTCTATACCTTCGCCTCAGAATGTCAGTTATTATGGGAAACTGAAGTAACTGACTTGATTGTCACGGAGTACCGTTATCCGCCACTTCACCGGGGTAACAAACTAAAGCACACAAACAGAAAAACAAATTAAAACACACAAAGAAAATCAAAATCGTCCTCTTATTGAATTTACCTCAAGCTCCAACTGGATATCATAAACACTTCTCTCAATATCTCTGAGTTGGCGTTCTAAACCCTCAACATAGGCTACTAACTCTGGTGGTTGTAGAGCCTAAATGCGATGTGTTTTACAAAATTGAATCTGCCTTTTGAGATGAGTTTTGACACGTTGAAGTGGTTTAAGAATGTTCAGGAGGAACGGTCTAAGTATGGTATTCATGATTAACAATAATAAGAGAAAACTTAATGATAAACACACTTACGCAAAAATAATTTCAATTAGCAAAAGAATAATAAAAAGAAAGAAAGAAAAATCAAACCACCGAAAAGAAAAAAAATCAATTCAAATCTGGTGGGTCACTCAAATTTATTTCGGTGTCTTTTCCATGTGGTTGGTACTCTAGATATGGCTTTAATATTTGACCATTAACAACAAACGTGACACAGTTCTTTGGGTCCTTAATTTCAATTGCCCCATGTGGAAAAACAGTATGAACAATAAATGGACCAGACCAACGAGAGCGTAACTTACCTGGGAATAAGTGCAAGCGAGAATTGAATAAAAGTACTTTCTGACCTGTAGTGAAAGATTTTCTCATAATTTGCTTGTCATTGAAGACTTTCATTCGTTGCTTGTAAATCTTGGCATTTTTGTATGCGTCATTGCGAATTTCTTCTAGTTCTGCCAGTTGTAATCTTCTTTCTGAGCTGGCTTGCTACATGTCAAAATTGAATTTCTTGATGGCCCAATATGCACGATGCTCGAGTTCCACAGGTAGGTGGCAAGCTTTTCCATACACTAGCCTGTAGGGTGACATCCCAATCGGAGTCTTGAAAGTTGTTCTATATGCCCATAATGCATCATCAAGTCTTAATGACCAATCTTTTCTGTCTGACCTAACCATCTTTTCTGACAATTTGATATGCACAATACTTGAACAAATACGGGTCATCCCAAAAGAAATTCTTTATTTCTGTAAAGAATTTAGCCTTGTCTTGCTTGGTCCAATGCTCTGGAAGTTGACCTGTAACAAGATAATTAACGATATCAGCATACCAAGGTAATACTTCCACACTCATTAATTGTTCATCTGGGAATGACTCATTCAATGTTAATGGCTCTGTAATTGTGTCAAAATGGAGACGAGAGAGATGGTCTGCCACAACATTTTCTGTGCCTTTCTTATCTTTGAATTCCAAATCAAATTCCTGCAAAAGTAACACCCAACGAATTAGTCTAGCTTTTGCATCTTTCTTTGTGAGAAGATATTTAAGAGCAGCATGATCTGTGAACACAATTATTTTACAACCAATGAGATAAGATCGAAATTTTTTCAATGCAAATACTATTGCTAGCATTTCTTTTTCAGTAGTTGAATAGTTCAACTGTGCATCATTCAATGTCATACTAGCATAACAAATAACATGGGGAATCCGATCAACTCTTTGTCCTAATACTGCTCATACTGCATAATCAGATACATCACACATTAGCTCAAATGGTAAATTCCAGTTTGGGGGCTGAATGATGGGTAATGATGTCAATAATTTCTTTAATTTTTCAAAAGCCATAAGACATGAATCATTAAAGATAAAAGGTACATCCTTAGCAAGTAAATTGCATAAGGGTCTAGAAACTTTGCTAAAATCTTTAATGAAACGTCTATAAAAACCAGCATGCCCAAGGAAAGATCTTACTTCTCTAACTATTTTGGGTGGAGGAAGATTAGAAATGAGATCCACCTTGGCTTTGTCAGCCTCGATACCTTTGCTCGAAATGATGTGACCGAGAACAATACCTTGTTTTACCATAAAATGGCACTTCTCCCAATTTAAGACCAAGTTCTTCTCGATATATCTCTGCAGAACTAGTGTTAGATGGTGTAAACATTGATCAAATGAATCACCAAAGACAGAAAAATCATCCATAAAGACCTCAAGGAATCGTTCAACCATATCAGAGAAAATGCTCAACATGCATCGTTGGAATGTAGCAGGTGCATTACATAATCCAAATGGCATCCTCCTATATACAACAGTGCCAAAAGGGCAAGTGAAAGTGGTCTTCTCTTGATCTTTTGGTGCTATAGGAATCTGATTATATCCTGAGTAGCCATCTAGAAAGAAATAAAATTCATGGCCTGCTAATCTATCAAGCATTTGATCGATGAATGGTAAAGGAAAATGGTCTTTACGTGTGACAGAATTCAACTTTCTATAATCAATACATACACGTCATCCTGTAGTTACTCTAGTTGGTATCAATTCATTATCAGCATTGGTAACTACAGTGACTCCTGACTTTTTGGGGACAACTTGTCCAGGACTGACCCATGAACTATCAGAAATTGGGTAAATGATACCTGCGTCTAATAGCTTAAGGACTTCAGTTCTAACCACTTCCTTAATATTAGGATTTAACCGACGTTGCATTTCCCTAGTAGATTTAGCATTTTCATCGAGGTAAATGTAATGCATGCAGTCTATTGGATTTATACCTTTTATGTCTGCTATGGTCCATCCTAATGCTCATTTGTGCTCTTTTAAAACATCCAACAACTTACTTTTTTGTTCTCATTTAGGGATGATGAGATGATTACCGACAGAGTACTTTCTTCCCCCCAAAATGCATATTCCAGATTGTTGGGCAATGGTTTGAGCTCGAGTTTTGGTGGTGATTCTGATGATGGGATGAGTTTCTTCTCTGATGGTGCTAGTTGTTCAACTCTTGACTTCCATTTATTAGTGTCCATGGATGGTGTTGAGTCAAGTAGGGCGTTGACCTCATCGACCGATCTGTCAATATCAAAATCTAAACCAAAGTGAGTTAAACATGTTTGTAAAGGATCATCACTAAGGTTTGAAACAAAAGTGTCATCAACTAATGCTTCAATTAAATCCACATCAACAATTTCATCATCTGCATTGTGAGGTTGTTTGGCAATGTTGAAGATGTTCAGCTCCATAGTCATGTTGCCGAAGGACAACTGCATATTTCCAGTCCTGCATTGAATGTGAGCATCCGCAGTTGCCAAGAAAGGTCGGCCTAGAATAATGGGGATGTGCTTCCTTAAATCATGTATTGGTTGAGTGTCAATTACAATGAAATCAACAGGAAAATAAAACTTGTCTGCCTGGATAAGCACGTCCTCCACAATACCATGAGGTATTTTTGTGGACCGATCTGCAAGTTGTAACACCACTGGAGTTGGGTGTAATTCTCCCAGTCCAAGTTTCACGAAGATAGAGTAAGGCAACAAATTTACACTAGCTCCTAAATCCAACAAAGCATTCTCAATTGTGTGGTTCCCTATGCTACATGAGATAGTGGGGGAGCCTGGGTCTTTGCATTTTAAAGGAATTTTATGTTGGAGTATAAAACTAACGTTTTCTGTTAAAAATGCCTTCTTTTGAACATGCATGTTTCTCTTTTTGGTACATAGGTCTTTAAGAAACTTGGCATAAGATAAAACTTGCTTTATAGCATCAAGTAAAGGGATGTTAACATTTACCTGTTTGAAGATTTCAAAAATCTCACCTGTGGATTTTCCCTTCTTTCCTTTAGCTAACCTCTGAGGAAATGGAGCTTTGGGAACATATTCTCGTGGGTTGGTTTCTTCTTTCTCTTCCGGTGATGAGTCCTCAACACTCACAAGTACAATTTGATTTTCTTTTTTCACCGGCATCTCCATTTTATTGTCGACTTCTTTTCCTTTTCGCAAGGTCATGACGGCTTTGACCTCTCCATGCTGCTGTGGTGAACTGGTACTTGCTTCATGCACTCCTTTAGGGTTAGACATTGGTTTACTTGGAAATTTACCTTTCTCAACAGTCATTGCCAAGGTCTGAACTGAAAAATCAAGTTGTCCCACCATCTTCTCCAGGCTTGAAATTGATTGGGCTTGCGAGTTGAAGCCTGCTCGCAACTCGTTTCGTAGTCCATCAATGGTGCGGTTTTGTTGCTCAATCGTGGAGTGAGTAACATTCCTAAAATTCTGGAATGCATCCTCCCATGGTCTAGGTTGAGAGTGGTTCTGGTTCTGATTGTATGGTCTGAATGGCGGCTGAAAGGCTTGAGGATTTTGAGGAATTGGTTGCATTGGTGGAGCTGGAGCTGCTGGTCCATTCTGTTGGAATCCTTGAGACCATGAAAAATTGGGGTGGTCTCTCCATCCAGGGCTATATGTGTTGGAGTATGGGTTGTAATTCGATGGTTTTCTCATTACACCTATGGCATTGGCTTGATCTGGATACGAGTCAGGGTCATGTGGCTTTGTTGATTTAGCAATCGATAAAGATGCTATTTGTCGAGAGAGACCTTCAATTATTGCTTTGACTTCTTTAATTTCTGAACTGGATTCGCCAATGTGAACCTCATTTACTCCCTTAATTCTTCTAGTATTCCTGAGTAATCGACTCCGTTGTTGGGAATTATCCGCTTGTCACTGGAAGAATTCCCAAATCTCTGATGCACTTTTTGACATTAGCTCTCCTCCAGTTTTTGCCATTAGCCATTCTTGCACATTCGGCAATAATCCCTCCAAAACGTATTGGCATTGGTGCCATTTCTCGTACCCATGATGTGGACACTTCAAGAGTAGCCCATTGAATCGCTCCCATGTTTCGAAAAGCTGCTCGTCATCTCTCTGAGTAAACTCCGAGATTTCCCTGCGAATAGCATTGGTTTTATGCACTGGGAAATATTTATTCAAAAATTTTGTTACCATTTGTTCCCATGATGCAATGCTATTAGCAGGCAAAGTATTTAACTATGAACGAGCTCTATCCTTTAAAGAAAATGGGAATAATCTGAGTTTAACATCATCGTCTGAAAAATTCTCGTATTTAAAGGTTTGGCAAATAGCATGAAAATCATTCAGATGATTATATGAGTCCTCATTTTCTAAGCCATAGAATGTGGGGAGACAATTTAGCACACTAGGTTTTAGTTCAAAGCTCCTAGTAGCTACATTTGAATACCTTATACATGATGTGCTCAAATTAGCTAAAGGACTGAAGTAGTCCTTAAATGGCCTCTCCTGTGATTGCAAATTCTTTTTATTTTTAACTTTTTTGTGTGTGCGAAGTGTTTTTTCAAGTTCAAAGTCTACAAAAGAGTAATAATATATGCAATCAACTAGTGTGGTCAAGATTTCTCCTATAGTGAGGGATCACAAGAAGATCAAGATTATCATTTGTAATTTCATCGGCAATACTGAGTGCAGTAAAGTCAACACCTTCCAACCAATCATTCTTGCCTGAAAGTTTGATATCAGAAAACTTAATTATTATAAATACATATATTAAAATATGAATTGTAAATGATATTCAATTGAACATGGCCTGAAAAGCTGCGCAAGGAGTTTCCATAATCTTCAAATCAGAAGGGGAAAAGATCTCTGCTAGCTTCGGGTGAACTCCAAGGTAAGTAGTTGTGCTTGAGCTAGTTCTTATTTCTTGTTTGATCAGATATATATATCGATCAAGCGGCCGAAAGTGCCAACGCCATCGCGGGTGACTGTGACGTAGCAAAACAAACGATGCATGCGCGGAAAGTGGTCCACAAAATTAACAAGTGTAAATAAGAAGACAAACTAATTAAGTAATAATAATTATTAATTAAATTATTACCGACAAACCATACATTGAGTAAAAAACCTTATTCAATTATCAATCTACTTTACTCCTTTTTTAGGTCTTCTTAACATCTTTCAAGGTAAGAAATTCATTTTCCTCGTTCTCTCCTTAACTCTTTCTTAACCTTTCTCAAGGTAAATACAATATTCCGTAAATTTCTAAAAATTTCTTTTAGTGCTAAAAAAAATTCATATTTTAATAATTTTTTATGTTTATTTGCAGAAAATGAGAATTACAATTTTTCCCTAAATAAATGATTCTTTCTGACGTTTGCCAAGGAGCACAAGGAGGCAGAATTCGCATGCCTTAAAGCGTTCTTTGATAAGTACGGAGAGACAAAAAGCCCAGATAAATTATATATGCAAACCATCGAATGGCAACCAATACGCTTGTCAAGAGAGAGTGACACCAAAATTTTGGAAATAATTTGAATTTTGGACAACAAAAAAGTTGACAATAGATGACGGTAAAAGTTGCCATAAAAGGGGAGTGGATGATAGTAATACTAATCTATGACAAGCATAAAATTTGTCATGAAATTTATGACAGTTTTTACAAGTCATATGTCTATAGGGGTAAAACTTAGAAGTGACCAACATGGGCAGTGGCCCTTGTATTACAAAAAAAATTAATATTCAATATAAAAATTAAAATAAATCGATATTACTTAAATACCCATCTAGCATGGTGTCATTTAGGTCCTAGAATTAAAAAGAAGAAGACGAGTGGAAGAAGAAGAAGAACCAAATGGAAATTTAGCGAAGGTGAAGAAGCTGAAATGCCGAATTGAGATTTTCTATCCAAAGCTTAAATGGAGAGGGCCAACTTTCGGATCAATGGGTATTGCCTGATTGGTCAACAAATCAGCAGACGTCTCAATCGAAGGTATATATCTTGATCTTGATGAACACCGATTTGGTAATATTAATTTATGATTGTCTTGAACAATGACCTTCCACTGTTAGCAAATCGCTAGCTAAATTAGAAATTAAAAAAAATATAGAATCTTTAATTACAAGAAATTAAAAATAATTGATTATTTTGTGGAAGTATTTGAAATCGAAGTGCCTGATATGAGCGTTCCTTACATAATGGGTCGTGGTCTTTCTTGTCATTAAAAAAAAAAAACACATCACAATTGAGCATAATAATCGGATTGATTTATTTATTACTACAAGTAACTTCTCAGTTGCAAGAGTTAAATAGTAGATTCAACGAGAAAATAATGAAATTATTTACTCTTAACTCATTTTAATACCCAAGGATGGTTTTAAATCATTTAATATTGATGATATTTTCAAACACAGTGAAAAGCATTATCTCCAGGATTTCACATAGCAAGATAGTTATTTTGAAATATCAGTGGCAACATTACATGTTAGATCGAAGTTTTCAAAGTATGTTTTGTTGGAGAAAAATCAGTTTTTAAAATTTTATAAAAACTTTTAGGATCGCTCCCATACAATATATAAGAATTTGTAATCTAGAAATCGTACCTTGAAAATTCGATTTGGCTTTTTTCGCTGAAGTGATTTAAGCTTCCAGATCACGATCTGTCACCACCACTCCTGTTAGATCACGATCTATCACCACCACTCCTGTTAGATCACGATCTGTCACCACCACTTCTGTTAGATCACGATCCGTCACCACCACTCCTGTTAAATCACAATCTGTCACCAAATAATCTTCCAGGCTATGACTCAAGTTTGATATGCACTTGATGTGTGGGCGCATTTTTCACCACTAAAGCAACTAGCACGAGAAAGTTTTTTTTCTCAACAATAGAGAGAAAAATCTTTTTCTCTTATATGTATAAAGTGGCTGCTACGCTCTTTTGGGAGAAAATAATCTCTTTTATAATTATTTCTAATGGAAACCCTAGACTCCATTTTTTTATATTATTTAATTCTATTAAATGAAGTTTGATTTAAATTAAAATAATAAACCAAAAGCAATGTTACTTATTTCTTATCATAGGGGTCCACCTTGTAAAATAACACAAGGCTCCTTAGACACAAGTACATTACATGGAGCCTTCCACTAAATAATATATTTAGGTTTTTAACTCAAATAGCTAGTTATCTTGCTTATTAATCTAGTAGTGGCGCAGTCAATTAAATGAGCTAATCCGAGGATGATTTGGGAACATATAATAGTGGCTATAATAATTAGGCGTATAATTAAATTAGCCCAATTATTTAATTTCAAATCTACTCCACTAAAAAATTAGAATTGACCTCAATAATTGTATGCTCGAATAATAATTTGTCCCAAACCACATCGATTTCTTTACTACATAATCATTTGTACCATATCGTTAATTAAATCGATATATCAACTGTCCAATCAATTTAATTACATCTTATTTCTTGATTCTTTCTGGTTTTCTCTGATGATTATTTTCAACATACTAAATATGTTGACACACTCTGGCCAGAGAATTCTATGATCAAGTGCCAAAAACCCATCAAGAGATGTATTGTACAAATTATATATTTTTAATCTATAACTCTAATACTCATAAATGTTCTCACCAAGATACCTGGTAATCTTGACCACAATTGTGTGTTGTGCCCATTGGTAACTCAAATGGAATAACAATTACAATCATGAAATTATAACTGACTCAAGATTAAGATTATAGTAAAATCAATGCCTATGAGATTTAATAAGTCTGACAGTCATTTCAAGGTTAATTAAATCTCACATGTGATCTTGTTCAATGTAATCGTACTACATCAATAAATTCATACATGATTAAGATAAATCATTCAATGAATTCATTACAGTCTATACCTAAATAAAGTACCCAAATTTATTTATCAACTGCGAACTAAATTTATTTAATCATAAGATAACTTGTATTTAAGTCTTATGTGAATCTACATGGTGATCACATAAATACATATAATATGGTTAAATGGACTTTAATCAAAATATTAATGTAATTAAGATATTTAATAAAATACCTCATTTATTTTATTAATCAGAAAAATTATTTATTACAATTAAATAAACACATATGCTTTTAAAGAGCATGTTTTCCTAACATGTCTACAGTGTTCGAATTTAGTTATCATCTAATCGATAGAGTGATTCATCTTGCGTTGACATTTCCAAATTCTATAGCAATTATAGAAAGAGCATTTTCAACTACGAAGATTGTTACAACAAGCTATCCTAACAAAATGGGAGATGGATTTTTGAGAAACTATTTGGTTATTTACATTTAAAAACAAAATTCAGAAACCTTAAGTTTAGAATCAATTGTACTTGAGTTTTTTTTTTTCGTTGAAAGAACTCAAAGCTCAAGTTAAGGAAATTTTTAAAATTTTGTTTCTTTACATGACTATATGTTTTAATATATTTACTGGGGCGGAATCGGATTATATTTTTCGTTATATTAATAAATGCTTATTTACATTAGAAGATTATATCAAATTGTTTTGTAATAAATTCTTTGATCCAAATAGACAAAGTTGACTTGTTCCTCTTCTGCATGCCTGTCGCACTAAAATTAAGTTGGAATTTAAAATTCATTTGTCTGTCACAGCAAAAGATTTTGTATTCAAATGAAAGATTTGAGCAAAAGTTAAAATGTCGGAGTAGATGTCAATTCCTAAAATCGATCTAAATATATAATATTCATCTATTAAATAATAAATAAATTAATAATTAATGTTACATTCATCATCTAATAGATAGCTTATATATAACATTGAGACTTAAATTGAGATAACAAATCTTCACAAATCGTAACTGAAAAGGACCCATCAAACGTCGGGTGTTGTTAATTTCGGATACCAAATCTTACCAAATGCATAAATTAATTAGTCAAAGAAAAAAAATCGAAAATGAAAATGGCTTAAATCATATAATTGAAGCATGCAACGGCGGACCTTCCTTTATTTTTCTCTAGGCTCTTGTGCTCTATAAATTCGAATTCTCTTTGTTGCACTTAACACATAATCAAGCGTTGAAAACAAGCAAACAAACAAACAAACAAAAAATCAAACAAACGTTCAAAAGTATATATGTATTCAACTTTATTCAAATTTTAATTGAAATATCAAATACCACCATAATCATAGCTGATATTAATAAAGTTAATTTCTAAATATCCTACATGAAAATTGCAAGAATAATAAAACATTGTATTAGGCAAACAACTCAAAAAAAATTAAACAATATTTTAATTCAATATATGTAAATTAACTCATGGTTCTTTTCTTTACATATATAAAACGAACGCTTGACTAAAGAGAGGATTTAGCTGATCCCAAAAAGTTTGACAAGAGAAAAATTTATTCGCTGAGTTCAAGCCTTGACCATTGAGAAATTTTTGGCCGGAACGAAATACATAACTTCTTACAATCATAATTCAGTTTGAAAAGAGATCGATTAATGATGGAGCAGCAAGTAAATTTTTTCAATTTTTGTTTTATTATATTGTTTTCCCATATTAGTAATTTATGTTATAGACATTCTAGTAATAAAAAAAATTGATCAAAATTCGGGCCAAATGAGTATTTTAGAAGGTTCATCAAATAGACCGCCCTAATAACAAGCAACAGACCAGGAGGGGGCTACTTTTAATAACACCAATAACATATAAAATATATGAGATTATTGAATTGACATATCTGAACAAATTCAAGAAATTTGGTTTTTTTATAAAATTAAAATTATATTTTCAAATGAAAGAATGATATAATCTTTTATTTGAAAAGGTTTAACACGAAAAAGGGAATAGAAAAGAAAAACAAATAAAGTAATTTTAAAGGTCTTATCTCAAATAAAGTAAGCACTAGGGGCTTAATTAACGTTCTATTAGGGGCGCAAATGATGTTTTACAGGGGTTCCAAAGAGAATTTCATTTCCACTAGGAACTTTAATTAGTTAGTTTGGGAAAATTTTGGATTATTGTTCTCGTAAATTGACCATGTTAAATTACTCTCTTGTTTTTTAAACCTCAGATTATTTTATTTTTGTTCAATAGTTAAGGGAAAAATGGGGATGGGTTGATGAATTCTTTTATCATCTTAATAAAAAATATAATGAATGAATTGAGATTTAAAAAAACGAAAGAGTGATTTAAAGACAATCAATTCAGGAGCGGATAATATGAAATTAACCCCACTAGTTAGATTGCACTTTAGTTCGGATATATAATAGTTGGGATCTATGGTATTATTAAAAGATAAAAATAAAATTTTATTTTTTTTATGAAAATTATTTTTTTTGTGCCTGTTATTCAACCACAATTAATGATTCTTATATTATTAAAAGATAAAAATGGAATTTTATTTTATTTTATGACAATTATTTTATTGTGCCTTCTATTCAACCCAAAATAGTGATTCTTATACTCAATACAACTTGATAAAGCGGCCGACATTTTATTTATGAAATGACAAAGATTTTGTTCTTTGATAAAGAGTAAAATAATAATTTTTGCTTTAGGCCTTTCACGAAAGTTAAAATCGTGTGAGTAGATTTGTCTATCCATAAAATCAATATAAATAACTAAAAGAGCCCGACAAATGAGAGGTGTTGTTAAGTATGGATACCAAATCTTGCAAAATGGACAAAATTAATAAAATGAAGAAAGAAACAGATAACGAAAATGACATAAATCATGTATTTATAACAAAATTTCATATAACTTGTTGATGTGAGATTCTAGTTTCTGCTCGTTCATGATTAGGATCTCTCCTCAACTCCCAAACTCACGACCAATCGAAGATACTTCTCGTAACTCTTCTAACTGAGCAGAGTAATGCCTCGTATGACTTCTACTTAGCAGACTCCTGTGCACACAGAAACTAGTCAGAGCACGCCGGGAGTTTTCCCGGTATAAACCCTCGAACGCTCAAGTCAGAAATGTAGGTTTACTTTTTAGGAAACTTGGCCACTAATCTTGTGGCTCTTTTATGATCTCATAGGCAATCAAAATACCTCTCAGTTTTTCTCTCCTTTCTCAGTGAATACTTTTTCCTTAAGCTCTAATATGAAAATGTCTAACCCATTTACCTTCGTTGATTACCTTTTTATAGCCTTCCTACAAATTCGGCCCCCCCACGATCCACGTCCATCACTTCCCCTAGCTCACGGAAGTGGATGCTTGAATGTCGTAGTTATGGCTGAGTAGGTTTCGTGCCTAGATTCTCGGATAGAAGTGCACGCCTTGTTAGCCGCAATAGACTGGGTCTGGTCCGCCGACCTCGATCTCCAGCGGGAAAGGCTCTCGGCTCCTAGCAGGGGGCCATCTCGCACTATGGTCCCAAAGAGGGCATCCTCATGAACGAGCAGACTATAAATTCCTGGTCATGGATACCTGCTACCATATCTATTCGCTTATAAGGAGGCTGGTTCCTCGTCCAGGGTATAGCTGGTCTCGTCGTTAGATATTCCCCAAACACCGATCCCCTAGTTTTTGGTATTTACAATGCAATGGATTAATACTAGAAACTTGATTAGTCTGGGCTTTCTCGAGGCACATATGACTTCTTGGCTATAAGGCTATTGCTCGCTCCCGTTTATCCGCTTCCCGTTTATCCGCTTCCCGTTTTGGCACTAGCGGGCTGCTTCTTCGAAGAGTCATATCGCAATTAAATGCGGAAGAGGTGGCAGGAATATATCAACCCATTTGAATTTCAAATTGACGGTTATGGGATCCTTGGAGCGCGTGTCGTTTGAGTGTTAATAAACCGAAAGCATCCCCACTCCTTCGAAACCCTAACTCTCAAACGTAATCTTTTTCTTTCAATCTCTCTCAAATCTCCAGCGGCCGGCGATCCTTTCTTCATCAAAATCTAAATTTTTGTTCTTATTTCTGTTCTGGTGCTCCACTACTTCAGGTATTGTTTTCTCCCCTCTAACTTTGGATTATTGTTATTATTTTGAATGGGATTTGGTTGTTCATTTCGGATAGAGTGTAGGCAATGTCAAAAGGTAAAGAGAAAGTGATTGAGGTTGACGACGATGAGTTAGACTTCTTGCCTGGTCTACTCACTGATCCACTTTTGACCCAGGATCCCTCTAGAGCGGATAAGATCTAGTATAGGGACTAATGCTAGGAGAATGTCTCCTGAAGCAAACACTTTAAATAGCGATGATGAGGGGTCTTCTGGTTCGGAGGATACTCTAAGGGAGGACCCGGGTGAAGACTCTGGTGAAGTATCCTCACCAGGGGTATGACGACCAGAAAAGAAGAGGAATCTAGAGGGTAGAGCTCTAGCAGAACACTATACTATTGACCTCATAACCTATATGACCACAATAGAGGACCTTATAGATCTTCGAGTTGTTTATGATATCCCTGATGGTATAACTCTTAGGGTTCCAGGGAAAAAGGACACTCCCAATCGACCTCTCAGGGGGTATGTTACTCTATTTCTGGAAAGCTTTAAATTTGGGATGAGGCTGCCCTTACAACCTTATTTCGTCTAGATGCTTAGTGGGTTACACTTAGCTTCTGGTCAACTTAACCCTAATGGGTGGAGGGTACTTTTTGGTCTGTTCATTTTATAGAACAGATGCTGTCAGAGTGAGCCCATGGTTGATGAGGTCAAACACTTATATCAATTAAAGAGCAATCCCAAAGACGCCAGCTGGTATTATTTCATGTCAAGCACCACAACCAGAAAACCCATAACTGATCTTCCAACAGGTGATGGTAGGAATTGGAAGAAAAATATTTTTTTTACTGGGGGTCCCTGGGGTCAAGTGGCACAAATTGATGAGGAGAATGTTCGCGTCCCCTCCCGTTTCATAGTTCCAGGTTCCTTACTCATTTTAGATGTCTCGAACCCCTAGTTCTAATGATTGATCCATCTCTAACACGGTCTTTGTTCGAGTTGCAAGTTCCTGGAGCACCCATTACAACCTCGAGCCTGACGTGCTCAAGCAGGTCGAGACTGTGTTGGCCAATTCCTGCTCGTGCAGAGAATTGCTGTCTACTTACAACTTGTTCGATTCTTGATCGGGGCTTTCAATAGGAAACGTCCTCTTCCCAATGCTGCTAAGCGAGATAACAATAAGGATGCTCCCCTTGGGAAACGGGTCAATATTAGAGAGCATACCCCCTTTTGAAGACTCAACAACCTCCTCCTCCCAAGGCCGACGAAACTAGTGGAACCGCTAGTGGCGCTAATCCCACTTCTCCACACCCACTAGCAGGGTTAAAACCTCATTTGCCCGACAATTGACCAGAGCATCTAGTCCCCTATATCAACGAGTTTTCTAGGCTCGTGAGCAAAAAAGACTGGAGGATTTTGATGGCAATACTTTAGGCGAGCTGGTCAAAGCTATGCAGTTCAGTGCTTTTCACCTTAGCTGCATGGCCATGTACTATAAGGCGAAGGTCAACCGTTACGACCGAAAAATGAAAGAAGACCTTCAGTCAGCTAAAAGTAAAGCTAACGTTGCTAAGAAGAAAGCTAGAGGTCTAAACCTCGAGAATTTGAAGTTGATAGATCGAGAATCTCTAGCACAGGCAAAGGCTATTACACATGAGGAGGAGCTGACTAAGGTTAAGGAGGATTTGTAGACGCAAAAGGCTCCTTACGAAGTTAAGCTCGAATTCGTCAAAGCTACCCACCAGACCCAGGTCGAAAACTTAGAGAAGGAAGCTGACAACCAGTACGACCAAGGCCTTTGGCATTCTTATCAATGCATCATGGCCGTTCTCAGGAAACAATATCCTGAACTGAAGATGGATGAGCTTGCTGCTGGTGTAGCTGAATATATGGATGAGGAGGCGGCTAAAGAAGGTGGCGAAGAGTTAGTGCTAAATGCCACCGAGGAGGCAACCTCCCCTCATCGTGCAGCTCCTACTGATGTTGACGAGGCGAATACCCCCTCTAGGCGCAACTGGCGAGACCCCTCCTGCTCCTCGTGTAGACCAACCAGCAGAGACAGCTATGCTTACTGATCCCCCGTCCTCTTGATTGTGTTTTGTGTTGTAGATTTCTTTTTGGAACCCTATATGTCAAGATTAGTAGCTCTTTACTATTGTTGGAAAATTAATAAAATTGCTCTGTTCATTTGCTTTGCTTCACACTATTTTTTTTTTTTGGCTCGCTTGCACTTGATCGAGCAGATGCTGAAAAGCTTGGCTTCTGGTCTCGCCATCGAACAGGCTTTGAGACTTTGGAACATTTGCACGTCTTAGAAACTTACTGGAACTTTTATGGTCTGCTCATCTTCGCTTGGTCGAGCATATTCTGGCAAGCTTGGCTCTTTTTCTCGCCATCGAGCAAGCTTTGAGACTTATGGAGCTTTTGCATGCCTTAGAATTTTTATTTAAACATATGATGGTTTGCTCGTCTTCTCATAGCCGAGGAGATTCTGGCATGTTTGGCTCTTTATCTCGCCATCGAGCAGGTTTTGAGACTTATGGAGCCTTTACATGCCTTAGAATTTTTATTTAAACATATGATGGTTTACTCGCCTTCTCTTGGTCGAGCAGATTCTGGCACGCTTGGCTCTTTGGCAAGCCATCGAGCAAGGTTTGAGACTTATGGAGCCTTTGCATGCCTTAGAATTTTTATTTAAACATATGATGGTCTGCTTGCCTTCTCATGGCCGAGCGGATTCTTGCACTCTTAACTCTTTGTCTCGCCATCGAGTAGGCTTTGAGACAGACTTATGGAGCCTTTGCATGCCTTAGAATTTTTATTTATGTAATATCTTCACATTCATGACAACTACATGAAATTCCTCTAAACTTTGTCGATTACTAAACTCGGCTTACATGAGATTGACTAAACATAAAAACAAATAACAACAAGAATGAATATAAATAACTCTTAAGCATAATTGGGTCTTACTGGAAGTATTTCCTGAGATGCGCTGCATTCCACAGTCGTTTCACCTTGTGGCCATCCGCGTGAACGACCTGGTTTTTAAAAGCCTCTTGATAAACTTATTGGTTGCTTCTACTTATCTATTGAATTGAGGGTGAGCAGGCAAGCAGAACTTCAACTCTATCCTGAGGTTCTGGCAAAATTCCCAGAAGTTGTTATTGTTGAACTGCCTGCCATTGTCTGCTATCAGGGCATAAGGGATCCCATATCGGCAGACCAGGTTCCTCCATATGAAATCGGTCGTCTTTTTCTCCATGATCCTACTGAGGGCTTCTACCTCGACCCATTTCGTGAAGTAATCTATTGCTACTATTACATATGTAGTCGCCCCCGTCCCTTTGGCAGCGGCCCAATTAGATTGATCCTTCATTGAGCAAATGGCCATGGCGAGGCCATAGAAGTGAGCTTTTCTGGTGGTTAGGTGGATAAATTGGCAAAACTCTGGCAACTCATGCAACTTCTGGTTTTCTCCTGTGTATTCTGGTGCATCGTTGGCCAGAAATACCTCTGCCTAAGAGCCTTGTGGGTAAAGGATCTCATACCAGAATGGTTTCCACAAACCCCTTCATGTACTTCCCTCAGTGCGTAATCTGCGTCATCCTCGTCCAAACATTGAAGGAACGGTAGAGTGTACCCTCGCCGATACAGCACCCCATCAATCATTGTGTACCTCAACACTTGAGCTCTGATCTTCTGAGCTCGTAAATTATCTGGTGGTAATACCCCATCCCGGATGTACGAGATTATTGGGTCCATCCACGATCACTTCTATTCTATCTACAACACTTCCAGATTTTGCTCAATGCTGGACTGGACTTCACCTTTAAAGGGATCGACTTAGCCATTTTTTTATCTGCTACATCTGCCATTCTGGCCAGGATGTTTGCTCGATAATTCTCCTCCATTGAGATTTATATCACCTCTATTGACTCAAACTTCACAATCATCTGTTTGACTTTCTTTAAGTACTATTTCATCATCCTATCTCTCGGTTGAAATCTTTCACTGACATGGTTGGCAACCAGTTGGGAATCAGTTCGAATTTTCACCCTATTCGCTTTCACTGCCTTAGCCAATTCCAACCCCTCTATTAAAGCTTCGTATTCAACCTGGCTGTTTGTGGCCATGAACTCCAATCTTACAGCATAAGAGATCTCCTCCCCTTTTGGGCCTTCCAAAAAAATCCCTATTCCAGAACCCTGCTCCCCTTAGGATCCATCCATCGACACCTGGCAAGCTCAATCCTCGTCGTTGACTGTAGCAGTACCCAGCTGGTCGAAACCTACTTTGGGTTCAGTGAATTTTGCCACTAAGTCTGCCATTGCCTAGGCTTTTATTGCTGCTCGGTGTTTATCATTTATATTGAAATCGCTTAGCTCTATGGCCAATTTCACTAGCCGACCAGAAGCATCCATCTTGTGCAGGGTCTGCCGCAATTGTTGGTTTGTTATTATTGAGATAGGAAATGCTTGAAAGTATGGTCTGACCTTTCGAGCAGCAACCACAAAAGCAAGTGTCCATTTCTCCAACGGTGGGTATCTGATCTCGGCATCGAGCAGTGTCTTACTTGTGTAATATATTGGATACTGAACCCCTTCTTCCTCTCTCACTAGAATTGAGCTCGTAACATGATTTGATACCGCCATATATAGGAACAACACATCCCCCTCCCGTGGCGTGGACAACAAAGGTGCTCGCTGCAGATATTATTTCAAGTTCTAGAATGCTTCTTCGCATTCGAGGGTCCATTCTGTTTTCCTTCCTTTCCTTATCACTTGAAAAGGGGTCCGGCACTTATCTATTACCTTGGATATGAATCGACTTAGTGCTGCTAACTTCCCCGTAAGGCTCTGTATCTCTTTCAGGCTATGAGGGGATCTCATCTGCATGATTGCCTGGATCTTCTCAAGATTGACCTTGATCCCCAATGGTCCACCATGAATCCAAGGAATTTTCTCGATTCGACCCCAAAGACACACTACTCTGGGTTGAGCTTCATCTTATACTTCTTCAAAAGCCTAAATGTCTCATCGGGGTGCTCGACATGTTCATTTGGATTTTTCGATTTGGTTATCATGTCGTCCACTTACACCTCCATTGTTCTCCCAATCAGCGGCTTAAAGATTCTGTTCATCAACCTCTAGTATGTGGCACCCGCATTTTTAAGACCAAACGAAAAACCCTGGTTAGTGATAAACGTCGTGCTCTCCTCATCCTGCTTGAACATTGGGATTTAGTTGTATCCCGAAAATGCATCCATTAAGCTAAGTAGACCACGCCCGGCTGTCGAGTCAACCAGTTGGTCGATCTTGGGTAGGGGAAAGCTGTCTTTCAGGCATGCCTTGTTGAGGCTAATGAAATCTACACACATCCTCCATTTGCCATTAGCCTTCTTTACTAACACATTCGATATCCATTCGGGATAGTTGACTTCCTGAATGAACCCTGCCTTTAAGAGCTTCTCTACCTCACCATTTATAGCTTCATACCTCTCTTAGTTGAAGAACATTCTTTTTTGCCTTACCAACCAAGCACCCTTCCTTATTGCCAACCTGTGGCAGGACACCTTAGGGTCGATTCTCAGCATGTCCTCATGTGTCCAAGAGAACACATTTGCGTGAGCCCGTAGAAAATGCACCAGCTCTTACTTCTTCTCTTCTTTAAGCCTCAACCCGATTTAGATTTTTTTTTCTAAGTCACCTTGTTCCAAGTTTACCATTTTCAGTTCCTCAACCGGCTCCTGTCTGCTATCCTTGACTTCCACCTGAGTATTAAGCGATGTGATCTGCATTGCTTCGTTTGCTGCTGTGGAGTAATAGCTTCGGGCAACTCTCTAGTCTCCTCGTACCACCCCTACTACTCCATTCACTCGATATTTGAGAACTAAGTAATAATTAGAGAGCACTGCCTTGCTCATCCTCAGGAAGGGGCGACCTAGAATCGACAACTACAAAATCCAAGATCATAGTCTTTTCTGTCGGGGAATTGCCTATTGTGATGGGTAGTTTGACTACACCTAGAGGGACTAACTTTCCTCCATCAAACCCTTTCAAGGAGGTATTGGTGTGCTCTAACCTCAAGTCTGCTATTCCCATCTCCTTCGGGGTTGACTTGAACAGGACATCGACTGTATCTACCAGGATCCGGTCAAACTTCTTGCTGGCAGCGGTGGCCTTAATGACTAAGGCATCCTCATGAGAATTTTCTCTTCACCCTCATCCGTCCACATGATCATCACTTGCCTGATTCTTGCTCACTTGGCTGCTGGGGTGTTGAAGAACACGTCTTTACTAATCATGGCATACCTAACATAGTTTTACCTCGATCTGTTGGAATCTCCCACCAACGTTGGGCCCCCAGTAATTATCCTTACCATCGGCTGCTCGTGGCTTATGCTTTTATTACTCTACTCCCCTTCACATGACGAACCAACTATCGGGATAGCCCCATCTACGAACTTATCCGAATAACGATTTCTCAACAAATCTTCAATCTGAGTCTTGAGATCTCTGCACTCGGTCGTGGTATGACCGTGGGTGCCATGGAACTTGCAATACCATCTTTTATCTCGCCTACTGGGTAGCTTTGTTATTGGGGTAGGGGGTACAGTAATCCCCAGTCTTTTATGGCCTCATACACTTCATCCAGGGGCACCTTTAAGGAAGTATACTGCCTATAGCTTTAGCTCTGGTCGATCATGTTCACTGCCTTTTCCCTGTGGGTGCCGTTCTGAGCAGGAGGGGGCATCGGTGCCTCTAGTTTGTTCGCTCTACCACTGTGTGAATATTGATAAGGATGATTGTATGTCTGGTCATGCTTTCTCCAAGAGTCTCTGGTTGGTGAGTAAGGAGGTTGCTGTTAGTAATATGCCCTAAAGGCCAATCGAATGGTGATTTGATTGTTTAGGGAATGATTGTATTTGAATAGCATTTTGATATTTATAAAATGGCAAAGTTATCAATATTCATATATTAATTTAATGAATATAGTCCAAGAAGTAAAATAGTTAAGGAACACATTCTCGAGTATGTCGAGAATATGAAACGTGTATCCTTTGTACTATACTTCTAAAATAGTTCCTAGTGGTGGATTTATAATTGGACATTATAAATTCCTATAAACACTAGTATGTGTTATGACTCCTTATGATATGTGATACTAAGATGGATGGTGAGTTTCATATCATTGACATGAGATGTCAAGTCAAACACATAGGTACTTGTTAAAAGAACAAGTTTACCGAACTTGACCAAATATAGTAAGCCATATGGTTTTGAGTGTTAATGGCTTATTATACATTGTATCAGATACTATGTTTAGTAATGGTCTTTAGACCTGAGGCATAACAGATGTCTTATACATAGACATCTCTGATATGTGAATGCATAAAGATTGATTCTTAATCATGGAAGAGATCTAGCAATAGCTGTCATGGTTGGCTATGTATGAAGACAAGTGTATGGCCAACATGGAATTCATCACTTTGTAATATACGAAAAGGATGTCCTTATGAGATAATATGAATTGGCATGAGAAATCCTTGGCCAAGGTGAAATATATTTGAAGGAGTTCAAATTATATTTTCATGCCAAGTTCATTTATATTTATTTTGAGATAAAACACAACTGCTTAACATAATAAACCATAAGCCGTGCTTTTCTCTGGACATGGATGATGAAGAGACCAAGACATAGAGATACAATGGAATAGGTTCTATAGATCCAACAATTCTTGTTATTTGGATGGTTGTGATATACTGCTAGGTGTCACTCACTACTTGTAGAAACCTTAAGATCAATATTGGTAAAGCGTATTACCAATGCATCTTAAGATCATTAGAAAGGTTCTAATTGATGACTAAAGAGTTTAGCATCATTTAATGAATAAAGAGTTATCATTAAAATAGTTCTACTACCTTATAACTAAGAACCTAAAAGGTCAGACACAATATAGAAATGAAAAATGAGGTACTAGAAAATGAGAAGTTAGATTTCCTAATTTTAGGAAAATCAATATTTATATTATAATTCATTGAGAATGAATATAAATATAAATATATCTTAAATATGATTTAAGATAGAAATTTAGATGTTCCATAAATAGTTTAAGGAACAAAATAAATTTCATAAATCCTCAATTAAACATTATGGAATGTCGAGCACGTAAAATGACCATTTTGGACATGTTCGGGTTCATATATGATTATGGACTTCCAGACCAATTTTGGGTTTAGAATTATGGGCTTTTATTGGATCCAATATGGATTAAGAGAAAGCATTAGAACATGTCACATGAGAAGCCCACATTTAACCATTTGATGTGATCAAAATGGGGTTAATTAATTAATTCCGAAATTAATTAATTTAGCTATTTATTTATTTGATTAAATAGTTTATTGAAGTGATGAGATCAATTTCAATAAATAATGGCTAAGTGGGTGGGTCTAGCACATGATAATGTTTGGTGCCATTATTAGAGAGAATGGTGGCTTTATTTGGTGGAAGGAATCATCATGAGCTAGCATTCATGTTCCTTCATTATCTCTCTCATTTCTTAATGAAATTTCGAGATTCCAAATCCTCTGAACTCCTAGAACATTTCTAAGTGTGGACGGATTAGAGGCATCACAATTGGGGTGCTTAAAGGATCTCAGATCGTGGCAAAATAGAAGCTGTTCGTGCAGAGCTGTATTTTCTGGACAGTGTTCGTAGCTTGCTGTTATAAGTCATTTGCTCCTACTTCACGAAGTCATTTTTGAAACTGCAAGTAAGGTAATTAAACTTCAATCTTTCCTCTTGATTTTCGTTTTTGAATGAAGTCGATCCGAGGTTTCTAGAGCTTCCGCCATCTGTTTTAATTTTACTGCGCAAAAGTTGCGTTATTAGGAACCTCATGGACATATGTTGTCCTTCAGTTGCATCTTGCTACGCTGATATTAGGGTGGCCTCTGATAACGCTGGTAAAGGGTGACCTGACCTCCTGTACCATTGCCTGAGGCATAGTGGTCTTTCTTCTTAATCAACCCATTTCCTGGTAGGGCTCTCTTCTCTTTCCTCCTCAACCCTTCCAGCTGGTCTGTCTTGATTCTTGTTGTCTTTTCCTCCTCAATTTCTATGTCTCTCTTGGCCTTCTCGTAAATGGTAGAGTATGACTGAATGACTGGACTCCTCAAATTGTACTACATGCATCATATCCTTACTCTTTCTTTTAGTCCCTTCAATGCTTGGGGATGGTTGAAGGCTCCTAGATCGAGGACAACACGATGGAACCTTTTGATGAACTCCCGAAGGGTTTCATCCTCTCCTTGCTTTATGTTCGTCAGCTCTATCATATCATCTTTAGGTGCCATTGCCCCATGAAACTGCTCTGTAAATACTTGGCACATCTGCTCGAATGACTTGATGCTCCCTCTAGGAAACTTTCAGTACCATTCACTTGCTCGTCCCTTTAGAGACAGCGGAAACACCCTGCACTTTTGAGCTTGAGATAATCCCTGCACCCCAGTTATATCATCGAAGCAATCTATGTGCACCAATGGATCGGTTCGCCCTGAGTACTTGAGATTTGGGAAGTGAAAATCCCTCAGAATGACTACACTCATGATTTTTGCCAAGAGGGGGGATTCACCGTCTAGTATCACCCTCCAACCGAGTGCTCTGCTCCATTCTTACATGTCATCTATTATCTGCGCTAGGCTGCACACTTCTTCCTCTAGCTGTATGGCATGACCAGGGTCACGTGCCACAACCTGATCTCGTTCTTGCTCGACGTCATGGAAGTGTTGCCAGAGTTCCCTTTCCTCTGCATTCACAACTCTGTCTTCGTTTTCAAAGACCTGCCTCCCCGGGGATTGATCTCCTCCTTCATGATTTTATCCCTATAGAGATTGGTTACCCATTTCACCACTAAATCTCTTGGTGGTCTGACTTCTCATCTTGTTATCGTTGTTCCTTCTGTCAACGTGCCCTAATGCCATTCCTCTACTTCTCATCCCCTCCTTTTGAATTCCCTTTAGCTCATTTCTCAGCTCGTGTAAGATGGTTGTCAGAGTCTCCATCTGTTTCTCTATTTGTTCTATTCGCTCATACATTGCTTTTTCTCGTGCTTCATTAGTTATCTCTCTTAGTGTCATAGACTCGTTAAGCCTTAAATCACCCCCTTGGGCACTACCCCTACCTACGTCCATTGTCTCCTCACTCTTTTTCTTTTTCTCATCTCTATTAACGGAAGCTTTTTGCTCAGGTCCCCACAGACGGTGCCAAAATGTTGATGTGAGATTTTGGTTTCTGCTCGTACACGACCAGGATCTCTCCTCAACTCTTGAACTCACGACCAATCGAAGATACTTCTCGTAACCCTTCTAATCGAGTAGAGCAATATCTCGTATGATTTCTACTTAACAGACTCCTGCACACATAGAAATTGGTCAGAGCACGCTGGGAGTTTTCCAGGCGTAAACCTTCCGACACTCAAGTCAGAAATTTTACTTTTTGGGAAACTTGGGCACTAATCTGGTGGCTCTTTTATGATCTCTTAGGCAATCAAAATACCTCTTAGATTTTCTCTCCTTTCTCAGTGAATACTTTTTCCTTAAGCTCTAATCTGAAAATGTCTAACCCGTTTACCTTCGTTGATTACCTTTTTATAGCCTTTATACGAATCCGGCCCCCCATGATCCACATCCATCACTTCCCCCAGCTCACGGAAGTGGATGCTTGAATGTCGTAATTGTGGCTGAGTGGGTTTTGTGCCTAGATTCTCGGATAGGAGTGCACGTCTTGTCAACCGCAATAGACTGGGTTTGGGTTTGCCGACCTCAATCTCCAGCGGGAAAGGCTCTCGGCTCCTAGCAGGAGGCCATCTCGTGCTATGGTCCCGAAGAGGGCGTCCTCGTGAATGAGCAGACTAGAAATTCCTGCTCGTGGATACCTGAGACTTCACCCGTCTGTTTGCTTATAAAGAGGTTAGCTCCTTGTCCAGGGTATAGCTAGTCTCGTCGGTAGATATCCCCCAAACATAACCTATTAAAAAAAGATTGTTGGATTGAGAATTATTGAGTTGAGCGGTTAATGGCTCAACCCATTAAAACGCTTTCTATAAAGGGTTAGATTTTGGTTTAAGGATTAAATTAAACTCATTTAACCCAACCAATTAACATTTTGTATTAATAATTTAAAAAATTTAATAACTTAAATTTTTTTTAAAAAATAAAAATTAATTTTTTATAATATTATACAAAAAAAGACTTTAACTTGACTAATACAAAGTTATCACAAACCGGCCTTGTGCTACATTAAGAATGCACTTTTAGCATTCATTTGAAATAATTTTGAAGTCAATTAAAGAAACTACAATAAGTAATTGGCAACTAGACTCTAGTCCAGCAACAAGAGCAAACATTTTAATTTGTGTATGAACTTGTGCTACTAACCTAGCCTTATTTCTCACTTTGTTACCGGTATCATTAGCATGATTTGGCCTAGAAACTAGTGCTTAACCTCATTATGCTCAAATTGCTATAAAGTTCATCTTTTGTAGCTTTAACCCAAAATTCATCCAATAAAACTTCCTTAGCATTTTTAAGTTCAACTAAAGAAGTTAAACAATTAAATCAAACAAGATTTGGATAACTCCTTCTAGTTACCATAGAGCTTTATAGACTCCTAATAATAAGATCTGATGGGTGGCTCTTTCACAGCTCTTACAGAAGGTCCTTTCTTGATTTGACCATGAATATCAAATTTGGTTCGGCGTTTCACATTTTCTTCCTCGTTATTTTCTTCAGATGACTAGGATGAATCATTATTTGTCAAATGTTTCACTTTGACTGTTAGAGTTTAATTGATTGGATTTTCCTTCAACAAGTATTTGGCCATTTGTTTTCTTTTAACTTGAATTTGACTTTTTTCCATTCTCAATGAATTTGATGATTTTCTCTTCAACGAAAAATTCAAACAAAATCTTTAAAGTTATCAATAATAACATTGCCATATTCCATAATTAATAGATCAAGCTTTATATTATACATATGAAAAGTTTTACTATTACTTGAATAACTAAGAATAATACCCTCATCAATTTTTTAATCAAACTTATGCAATGCATTCAAGATCTTTAAAGATATAACATGTATTATCAAGATGTGAAAATAACTTAAATTAGGTTTTTTACCTTTCTACAATTCATAAGCAGTTTTATTAATGCTTTGATGCAAATACACATGGTTAATAATATACACATGCAGTGTTAAGAGCTTATTCCCAAAGCCATTTAGTTAACTTCTTAGAATTCAACATCACAGTGCCATCTCTTGTAAAGTTTTATTTTTTTCATTCAACAATTCCATTTTGTTCAAGAGTAATAGGTGCTAGAAATTCATGTGTTATACCATGTATATCATGAAATTTCGCAAAGTTAGCTTTTTAAATTATTTTCCATGATCATTTATAAAATTGCCAATATTGTGATCTTTTTCATTTTTCAATTTACCAATAATTTCTTCAATACATCAAAAGTGTCAGATTTTTCTATGATAAAATCAACTTATGTGTATCTAGAGAAATCATTTATGTAAAAGACCACATCACAATGGAGCATTTTTATCAGATCAATTTATTTACTGTTATAATTGACTCTCAATTGCGAGAGTTAGATAGTAGATTAGGAGAAAATAGTGAAATTGTTTACTCTCTGCTCAGCTTAAGACCCCCAAGGATGGTTTTAAATCATTTAAGATTGATGATATTTGCAACTCACTGAAAAAAAATTTCCCCAACATTTTACAGAGTAAGAGAGAGTTATTTTGAAATACTAATTACAGCATTACAAATTAGATGTGCCACATCATCCACGTTTTGAAAGTATGTCCATAGTGTCCAAATTATGCTGCGCACTAGTGGAAATAAGAAATTCATATTGTTATCATCTAACTGGTAGAGTGATTAATCTTATATTGACATTTCTAGTTTCTATAACAATTAGAAAAAGAATATTTTCGACTATGAAGATTGTTAAAATAAGCCTTCCAACCAAGATGGGATATGTGAGTTTTTAGGAAGTATTTGGTTATTTACATAAATAGTACTTGAGTTTTATTCCGTGAAAAAAGGCAAAGCTCAAATTTGGAAAATTTTAGAATTTTGTTTCTTTACTTGACTATATGTTTTGATATAAAATGCGAATTTTTATTGAAATATCAAGGGTAAAAAATTGTTTAGTCACTATATTTTGAGTTAAGTACCCATTCAGTCCTTATATTTGAAAAATATTTTAAGACAACCTGTATTATTAAATATGTGGCATTTTCGCCCTTATTTGTTTATTAGCTATTTCAATAATAATATCACGCTACAATCTTGGGAGTATTAATTAATTTATCCATAAAAAATATTTTGATGAGCAAACTAATTTGATGAGCAAACTAACCAGTAATTATCAATTTAAAGGAATTAATATTTTTCATATCTTTACACCAATCTTTTTAATAATTGTTTATAAATTAATTAATACCAACCAACTTAAAGCTATGTTTAATAATTTGTTGTGTTACTAATAATTATCTATAAAAAATTTAACTTACCAAATTAACGAAAAGTAAAATAATTTTTCTTTTTTACTTTTAGTGTTAATTAATAACAAAAAAATTACTTTAATTTTTATTCTAATATTAGTGTTAATATAATAAATCAACATTCTTTTCTTTTCATCAATGTCACCAAGAAGATTGTTACAAGACTTTAATTGTAAAAGAAAAGAAAAATAAGGACAAGAATGTCACATATTTAATAATAGGGGTGTCATTAGGTATTTTTTAAAATATAAGGATTAAACGAGCACTTAACTTCAAATATAGAGACTGAACAAGCACCCATATTTTAATATATTATCAAAAAGCTTCTTTTTGAAGTATTATAGTTTTATCATATTAAAAATAATTATTTACATTGGAAGATTATGATAATTTTTTGTACTAAATTATTTGATCTCTATCGCCAAAGTTGGCTTGTGCCACCCCTATCAAACCCAAATTAACTGGTAAATTTAAAATTCAATTGAACGAATTTGTATTCAGACACTGATTTGCCCCAACGGCTAGTGTATATTTGCTTTAACAAAGTTAAAATGTGTGAGTAGATGTCTATTACTGATCTATAAAAATATTTGAACGGGTACTGCTTAAGGATCTTAATACTTGAGTTTTAATTGATATGACACTCATACATTAAATAATAAAATAGAATAATAAGTAATTTTACCTTCATCATCCAATAATTAAGTTAGCATTGGAACTTAAATTGGCATAACAAATATTACAAAATCTTAACTGCAAACATCAGGTATCCTTAATTTAATTAAAAAGTGAGTCTAATTTGTATTTTGGAATGTTTCTCCAATAGCCCGTCCTAATAACTAGTGATGGGCTAGACATTTCATTTACCGGGGACTACTTTTAATAACACCAATAATATATAAATATATGAGATTATTGAATTCACATGTATGAGCAAATTCAAGAAATTTCATTCTTCTTTTATAATTAAAATTATACTTTAAAGTGAAAGAGTGATATTATATTTTATTGAAAAAGGTTAAACATGAAAAAGGAATAAAAAAGAAAAAATTAAAAATTATTTATTATTTAACCCTTTTTATTAATTTTAAAAGTAGGGTATATTTTGCCTTACCTTTGATTAGGCACGTTTTGTTAAAAAAAAAAAAAAAAAAGGGTCTTATCTCAAATAAACTCTCTTATTCAACTCAAACGTTAAAAAACATTAAAGCCACTTGGGGCTTAATTAACTTTCAATTAGGGGCACAAGTAATATTTTACAGGGATCACGAAGATTGTTTCATTTCCGCAAGGGACTTTTAATCCCGCTGGTAACGTGATGCTGCAGTTACGTGATAAACTCTGTTTTAGTTGGGATATGCAATAATTGCGATCCTAACATATAAAAATAAAATATAATTTTATTTTATGAAAATTATTTTATTGTACCTGTTATTCAACAAAAAATAGTGATTCTTTTATTAAATACAACTTGATAAAGGACCAAAATTTTATTTATGAAGTGACATAAGATTTGTGGTTTGATAAAGAATAAAATAATAATTTTTGCTTTAGGCCTTTAACAAGAGTTAAAATCGTGTCAGCAGATGTCTATCCATAAGATCAAAGGTAATTTTTAGGAACTTCTCTTGAGATTTGACGTATTAACATTTAGATAGAATATATTGATGTAGTTACAGATATTTTCCTTTTTCGTTAGTATAAAAATACGTATAATGTTAATACAAAAAATAAATATGTAAAAACATATTTAAGTTTTAAAATAATTTAAAATGAAGCTCGAGATATATGAAAAATTTTGACTACTACACTCTATTAACCAAAGCTTGGCAATAACTAGTGGACAAAAGCCACAATGATTAGTGGACAAAAACCAAAGCTTGGAAATGACTAGTGGAAAAAAAAAAAACCAAAGCTTGACAATGACTAGTGGATAAAAGAAGACTAAAATATCCACTAAATAAAACATCCACTTACCTTTCTCGCTCAAACAAGCAAAAACTCAGCATCATTTTCATCTTTTTTCTAAAGTTGTGAAGAAATCAAGATTAGAAAAAATTTTAGCTTTAGATTTTGGTGTTGGCTCAAGTCTTCCACTAAGGCGTGATGGAGAAGAAGCCAAAGCCCGGGAAGAAACTTCCGAAGAAAGCCGCCTCTAGTGACAAGGAGAAGAAGTGTACCAAGAAAAGAATCAGGACATATAAGATTTACATCTTCAAAGTCCTAAAGCAAGTCCATCTTGATATTGGAATCTCGAGTAAGGCATGATATTTTTGAGGAGTTTGCGAGGTACAAGAAGAAGCCGACGATTACATCTTGGGAAGTTCAGGTCGTTGGAAAATTTGTGCTTCCTGGTGAGCTAGCTAAGTACATTGTTTCTGAGGGTACCAAGGTTGTTATTAAGTTTACTTCTTGATTGAAGTTTTTTGCATCGGTTGATGGATTTGGGTGTTATGGGATTTGCTTAGTTAGTTGTTTAGGCTTTTAATTTTACTAGACAAAGATGTTTTTATTATTTTTGTTTTGGGTGGGTTTTTAGGGTTTGTTTGAATGTACTTGAAATTGGGATCTGATCTAAGTGATGGGCATATTCATTATTTTAGAAAATGAAAATGAAATATGATTTCAAAATTGCCTTGTTGGTTCTTTAATGAATTGTTATTGGTTATTTTGAAATTCTCTTATGTGAAATAAATGTGTTTTAGGAATTTTTTTTAATATGCAATGTCAATTACTTCATATTGAGGGATATTTTAGTTTTTTAAATGTTTTGTGATTCCAACTAATCTTATTCCTCATGGGTTCTCAAAGTTTTCCTTAATAACTTATTGTTTTAGCGGAAAGGGTATTTTAGTAATTTAGATAGTTCACTAACAGTGGACTTAACTAATAACTAACAATAGGGAAAGTGTCTGTAATTACATCAATATATTCTATCTAAGTGTTAATACGCCAAACCTCAAGGGAGGTCCCTAAAAATTACCCATAAGATCAATACAAATAACTGAAGAGAGCACGGCAACGACCGGTGTTGTTTAACTTTGGATACCAAATCTTCTAAAATGGAAAAAATTTATTAATTAAAAAAAAAATCAAAAATGAAAATGACGTAAATCATGTGTGCTTGATAAATTTTCATATGACCCACTAACACTTTATCAACTTGACGATAAAAAAAATTATCAGGTTGAGAGTTTTCGGGTCAGGCAATTAATTATAAGTCAACCCATTAAAACTCATTTCATGATGAGTCAGATTTGAGTTTAAGCCACAAAACCTACTTCACCCAACCTCTTAGCAAATAATATTTTAATAGTTTAAAAATTTAATAACTTCAATTATATTTTTTTAAAGAAAAAGTAGATTAACTTTTTTATAATATTATATAGAAAAATTAACTTTAAATTGACTAATATAAAGTTATCACAAACCCTAAAATCCCCCAGTATTTACTATAAAACACATATTCGAAATCTCTTACAATATTTTTTTTCTCATAGATTTTAGTTATCGTTATTGGTGCCTAGAATTAAATTATTGATTATTTTTCAAATGTATTATTAGATCATGTTCAACATGAAAAATATTAAGATTTTATTTTATTTGATATTATAGTTTTTAAAAACCTTATTTTGTGAATGGTTATATGTTTTAAACTAAAAAAATATAAAAATTATGTGGAATAATATTTTAAACTTACCATAAAGAGCAGGTTAAATTGGTATGATAATAGTAACGAATGATTTTAGGTTTTTATTTTTTATCCCAAATAAGTTAATGAATAGGTTCAGGTATATATAATGTAATAGGACATAAAACCGCCCAAACATTATGGGTGTTCGCAGATCAGATTTTGCAGATTGTACATCAATCCATACCTGATCCATTATTTTACAGATTATAAATTTTCAATCCAATCAATAGATTGGTGAAACTTAATGATACGAACCCCATAATGAAATTTTGAAACCCTCACTTAATTTGAATTTTTAATTTTCCAAGAAAGTTCTAAACAAATTTAAGCGAAACAAAAATCTTGACCCAATGTTTAAGAAAACATGAACCTGGGGTATAGAGAAGGATATTGACGCCACACTCAAGATTTAGATGAGAATGTGAGTGATATGGAACAACGACAAAGAAAACTTAGCGCGGGATATTTGCACAATTACGATCTACAGTTTCTTAATCTGACTCATGCATGCCCTAGACTTCTGTTTACCCTAGTTTTTAGTTATAAAAAGGGCACGCATCACATGAAAAAGTGGCGGTGAATTAACATTGAAGAAATCAAGAGGAAAAGAGGGGAAGAGTCAGAATTCAAGGGAAACAAATCTGCACTAGTGAAGAATCCAGCAGATTTACTTGGATTGAATTCTCATCGTTCTTTACTTGTTCCCTTCCTTACTCTTTGATCAACCGATGCATTTCATGACTAATATTTTGTTGTTCATTTTTCTTTTCCAAAGTATGAATTAAATTTGCTTATAGTTAAGTGACAAACAATCTTCATGGGTTTTTAACTGTTCTTACAAGTTGCTGCATGATTGCTATATCATTTTACTTTAATAGCTTTTGTTCTAATCATTATTTCGGTTGACCACACATTTAATGGTTCAAGTTAAGGGAGAGCCGCAAAAGGGCCTGTCTTAGTGGAAATTGTTAGAGTAATACTTGATCTTAATTTAAGTTTCCTGGATTGAGTTTAACTTGAGTCCTAAAAGGGTCATACTTGAATTAAGAATTGTGAAGAACTAGACATAGGAATTCACCTCGTAGGGTAGAGAGAGTGGATGTTCATAATGCCATACCTTAGGTGGAATAGCAACTGGTCATCGTTAGGGTGCTTAAGGGTATGATAAGTCCAACAAGCGACAGCTGAGGGCGCAAAATAATTCTGCCTCATGCTGTAGGAATTGTTGTAGCAACTGGTATAAAATTGATTGAAAGCAGTCAGCTCATGAAGAGGGTTTGATCATTCAGCTACTTCATTCGCATTAAATATATTTATGAAACTTATCTAATCTACTTCTTTACTGTGTTTATTTGTTATTTTCTTACAATTGTTAATTTCGGTAGTAATCAACTTTAACTAGGTTCCTCTTGAAATATAGGTAGATTGCACTATCATGATTGCTGTAGCATTTTTAATAATATCAGTCCTTGTGGATACGATCTTGAATATTCATCACTTTATTACTTGATGTGTACACTTGCACATTGGTATCAATAGCAATTGAGTAAAAAATTAACCAACAATAATATTCTATACATACTTGTAGTAGTCTTGTTTATTTGGAACTCTTTGATATGTAATCCTACCTAGACGCCAATTTTCTTCTTTATTCCTCCAAAAACATTCTCTAATATTTCATATAATTTAATCTAATTAATTTTCAATGACTAGACAAATCCTTAATTAAAGGAAATAAATCTCTAATCTCCCCCTTCACATCCTTGTAGTCAAAACATAAACCACCAATTTTTTAGTCTTCAAATGGTGTGTGTGGAAGCAATGTAGACCACGAACAATAACCTACAAAAAGACAATAAAAACAAAGAACTAACCAAAACAAAATTCATTAGTCATCGTTAGTTTAAGACAGAAATCTCCTTCAATAAATAAATACTTATGTCTATGATAAAAATAAACTCTCCCTTTATTATTAAAATCAAGTTCAAATAGGGTTTAAACAAAAAAAAGAACTACTAAACCCATTTCACAATGCAATAAAAACTAAAATATATTACTCTCTCCTTTTTGGCAAAAGGTGGCAAAGCATGATAGATAACATAAACGAGAAATTGAAATAATATCCTAAACTAGAAAAACTAAAACTGAATTAATAAAGGGGTAAAAAAGTAAAGAAATCATCAAGGGTAATGAACATGTCTAATGTCATCAAGAGTGTATTCAATGCATTCAACTCGACCCAATAAATCTAAAATCATCTCCTTTTAATAATCCAAGCGCAGTAAAGTAAAGCAAATGATTTGAATCTAAAAGAGCATTCTTAGTCTGAGTATCTTCATGTTGATCACCAACAACACCTAAGGACTTCAACATGGGAAAGGTTGGTTTTATATAAATAGGAAAAGAAGTAAAGACCTCATCTTTTTCAATTAAATTATAATCCTGAGATGTCAACACTTGATGAATCAAGGAAGAGAATGGTAATGCACATCGCTCCCCCAAAGACTTCTGCATTCTTTAAAATCAAATCAAAGGCCAACCAACCAAAGTTGAAAGAAATTCCACCTTCATTTGGAAACAAAACTTTAGCAAATAAAGGGTCCATTATAGCATAATTTTCAATAAGATACCAATTGTATCCCCAATCCAATGTAAAGCTTGATATTTAAAATCAAGCTTAGAAACCAAAAGGTCTTTAGGCCAAGGAAAATACCTCCCTAAAAGTCGAGTAGTGATATTAGACATGTCCAAGGTATCTGTGTGTTCCTAGATATTGGTATCATCAAAATCCTTACACCCAAACTGTGATAGATTAATGTTGGGTGATTCTATTGCTGCAGGTATCAATGCGAAAGTGTACACAATAAGTAATAAAAAATATTTAAATTGTCTCTACAGGGATTGATGTTATCGAATTTGCTACAACAATTTAATAGTGCAATTTCAAACTAAATAAAAATAAAATAATTAATGAAACTAATGAACTAACTAAATTAAAAATGCAAATAATAAAATGCAATAAGGAAAATTCTCAAGCCAAACACAAGGGCAAACTCAATGGGAATATAGTAGTTGAGTGATTAAATTTTTTTCATTGTTTGACAAACCATCTTCTAATTGCTATGTTGTTTGTGATGCTACAGTAACTTCTGTCAGTTTCTTAGCCCACATATTTTTATTAGTTTCTACTTGCTACCCTTAACACAAAGAAATGAAAGAAAATGAAAGAAATTAGATGTTCAATTAAAATAACAAAAAAGACAAACTAAATAATTTTTGAAAACTAAATTTAATGCGTTAAAAACTTGAAACAACTTCCCTCATTGGATTTTCTCTCAATCAATGCTTGATTTTTGGTCCTTCAATTGACTATTCTTAATTGCTCAAACTAGGTCCTTGAGGAATAAATCCTCTTGGGATTGTTCAAAGCAACACCAATGTAATGCTTCACTCTTTGTCCATTCACCTTGATTCCCTAACTTGTCCTTTCATCTTGAAGCCCAACAGCCCTGTGAAGATAATTTTGATAAGTTTGAAAGATCTGGACCATCTAGACTTTAATTTTCTAAGGAAAAGCTTTGGTCTTATGTTATAGAGCTAGACTTGTTACAAGAATAATCTTATGCCATTGCTTGGTCCTCTTCTTGTAGATTCTTGCATTTTCAGAGGAAAAACAACCTTAATGCTTCTAGCTCACAAAGCTATAGCTTATTTTGCTCTATTGTAGCAGAGATATCCATGTTCAGTTGTTTTATTACCCAATATGCTTTGTACTCCAGCTCTAACGGTAAATGACTAGCTTTCCCGTAAACGATTCTGTGTGGGGACATGCTAAGTGGAGTTTTGTAAACCAAAAAGCCAATCTCTTCTATTGGGATTCACCATTTTTCCAAAATATTTTTTATCGCCCTATTAGACACTTCTGCCTGACTACTTGTTTGTGAATGATATATTGTGGTAACCTTATGCTTGATCCCATACTTAGCCAATGTTGTAGCAAATATCATGTTGCAAAAATAGGTTATTTCATCACTAACTATGGCTTTCGGAATGCCAAATCTTGAGAAAATGTTATATTGAAGAAACTTCATCATTGCCTTGGCATCATTTGTTGGCAATGTTGCAGCTTCTACCCATTTGGATACATATTCTTCAAAAACTAAAATGTATGAGTTCCCAAAGAAGGATGGCTATGGTCCCATAAAGTCTATCCCCCATACATAAAAAAGTTCAACTCCAAGATGTTGGTAAATGGTGTTTCATGCTTTTGAGAGATGTTTCCTGTTCTTTTGCACCTGTCATAACATTTAACAAACTCATATGTATCTTTAAAAATAGAGGGTCAATAATAACCTGATTGAAGAACTTTTACTGATGTTCTGCGTCCACTAAAATGTCCATCATATGTTGCAACATGACAAAATTCCAAAATATTTGAAATTTCTTCATCAATAATACATCTTTTAATCACATGGTTTGAACACAAGTTGTACAAGTAAAGGTCCTCCTACCAATAACTTCTGACATCATAGAGAAATTTCTTTTCCTGCTGGTAGCTTAAATCAGAGGGTAATAATCCACTCACCAAATAATTAGCAAAATCTGCATACTATGGAAATTCATATTGCTGCAGTATCTTTGCATGATATATCATCAACAACTGCTCATTAAGAAAAGTTTATATTATGTCTTGCTTAGTTAAAGTGCTTGCATTTGCTTCCAGCCTTGTGAGATGATCTGCTACTTGATTCTTCTTATCCTTTCTATCCTTGATCTCTGGATCAAACTCTTGTAGTAAAAGAATCTACCTAATCAACCTTGGTTTGATATATTTATTTAAAATCAAGTGATCTACATAAAAAGTCACTTTGGTGCCAATAAGATAAGGTCTAAATTTATCAAATGCAAAAATAATTACCAATAACTCTTTTTCAGTGGTAGTGTAGTTGAGTTGTGCATCGACTAAGGTTTTGCTTGCATAATAAATAGAGTGAAAACCTTACATTTCCTCTACCCTAGCACTACTCCAACAGACTGGTCACTTGCATCACATATCAACTTAAAAGGCATACTCCAATCTGGTGCTACAATAATTGGTGTTGTAACAAGAGCTCTATTTAACTCAACAAAAGCGTTTAAGCAATCCTCTTAAAAATTGAAAGGTTTGTCATGCTCCAGCAACATGCACAAAGGTTTGGCTATTTTAAAGAGATCGTTAATTAACCTTTTATAGAATCTTGCATGACTTGAGAAATACTTAAGTAGGCAGTGAACCTTTTTCAACCACCTCTATTTTTGCCTTATCTGCCTCTATTCCCTTTCTAGAAACTCTAAGGCTTAGGACTATCCCTTTTTGTGCCATGAAATGACTCTTTTCCTAATTTAATACTAAATTTGTCTCCTTAAATCTCTTAAGTACATTTTCTAGATTATGCAAACAGTCATCATATGATTCCCCAAAAGTTGAAAAGTCATCCATGAATACCTCAAGTGTTTGCTCGACCATATTTGAAAAAATAGACATTATACACCTCTGGAAGGTTGTTAGAACATCGTACAGGCCAAATGACATCCTTCTAAAGGCAAAGGTTTCACACAGACAAGTGAATGATCCTCAGGTGTTATAGCAATCCAATTTTAGCCTGAGTAACCATCCAAGAAGCAATAGTACTCTTTTCCAGCAGGTCTATCTAACATCTAGTCTATGAAAGATAATGGGAAGTGATTCTTCCTTGTGGCTTTGTTTAACTTCCTATAATCCATTCAGACTCTCTATCTAGTTACTGTTCTTGTGGGAATAAGCTCATTCTTTTCATTTCTTACAATTGATACTCCATTTTTCTTTGGAACACATTGTACTAGGCTTATCCATGAGTTGTTTGATATTGGGTAAATGATTCCAATGTCAAGCCACTTGATAATCCTTTTCTTAATAACTTGCTTTATAATGGGATTTAATCTTCTCTGTTGCTCTACAGAATTGCTGTAGCAATCCTCCAGGAAAATCTTATGCATGCATATAGAGTACTACTTCCTCTGATGTCTATCATAGTCCATCCAATAGCCTTCTTGTATCTCCCTAATACATCCACTAAGCACTTCTCTGGTTCTGCATCCAAGGAAGATGAAATGATTACAAGAAATGTGTCATTGTCACCAAGAAAAACATATTTTAAATGTGAAGTAAAAACTTTAATTCTAAAACATGAGGTGACTCAATAAAGGGAACAAAATGTTATACTTCTCTGTTTGAAAGATCTAGAGACTCAAAGTGTTTGTCAGTTCTCACGGTTTTCTTTTCTCCTAACCATGCTATGTCAGCTATTTTAAGATATTCTTCTTCAAGTTCTTCAAATGTCACAGCCTTGATTTTTTCGTTGCCGTAACAATTATTTTGTCTCTCCATTACAGTAAAATCCACAAAACTTATAAAATTACAGTCTTCAATTTCATTAGGACTCTTCATGGCATCTAAGACATTGAATGTAACTTACTGATCATTCAAATGGATAGTCAATTCTCCTTTTTGTGAAATATAAGTGTGCAACCCAAGAGGGGGTGAATTGGAATTTTAAAAAATTATCCTAGCAAATCCACACAACAACCAATCTAATGTCTTAATAAAAATTGAAAGCAATAAGTTCAATAAAAGCACAATAATTAAAGAGTAAGAGAGAAGAGAACAAACACGCGAATTTTTACGTGGTTCGGCAATCCCCGCCTACGTCCACACCTCCAAGCGATCCAAGCTTGAGGATTTCACTATCCAAGCCTTTCCAAGGCTTCAACCGATTACAATTGACTTCAAGGTGCCAATAAACCTTTACAACAAAGAGATTTTCTCCTAATCTCTTCACTCAAATGTCTCACACACTCAAACTCTTACAATTGAGATGAATAAATGAGAGTTACAATAAAACTCACTCAATGAGTAGATATTCAAAAATGAAGAACAAGAAATGATTCAATGTTTTGTGTTTTGCAAGTTGAAGGCTCAAGATATCTCGTGTGCTTTTTGTTTTTGCTTGTTGGAGTACTTAACAATGAGTTGGATTTGAGTTCTTATAGTTTGAGCTCAAAAACTAGCCGTTATGCACATTTTGGTCGTAACCGGCTTGTCGTTTATGGACATCCGGTTAGCCGCTTAATGTTACCGTTACAGCCACAAATTTTAAATTTATGAACATCCGGTATGCCGCTTTGTCAAATCCGGATTGCCGCTTATGCTTAGAAGCTTACTGCCCAACAACCGGATTTCTGTTTGTCAGGATCCGGTTAGCTGATTTCAATTCGGATAGATTCTCCCAAAAATCCGGACTTTCGTTTGTCAGGATCCGGTTAGCCGCTTGCTACAGTAACTACTACAGTGAAATATTTTCTAATTTTATAGTTTGACCCCAAAACTTTATAAAACTATATTATGGCCTAAAACGTTATAAAAGTTTGCAAATAGATCCAATTTCAGAATTTTAAATAATACTTTGTCAATCCCAAAACTTTCTGAAATTATGATTTTACCCAAACTATGTGAAATTATAAAATGATCCAAAATAGTTAAATAGTTTCAAATAGGTCCAAATCCGAAATTCAAAAACAATATCAAAGGTTTTAAAACACATTCATTTTAGTCCAAAACACTTTGATTTCATAGCATCATTTTCTTATTATAAAAACACAATTCATAAATCTTTGTTTAATCAATACATGTGGTTTGTTATCATCAAAATCAATATCTATAGCTATATAAGCTAACAATCTCCCCCTTTTTAATGATGACAAAACACATTACAAAGATTTAATCTAGTTATAAAAAGCTCCCCCTTAATCAATGCAAGGTTAAAAAATTTATTTAAAACAGACTCCCCCCGCATACATGTATACTCCCCCTTGATACATGCATATTTTTATAGCACTTTTTATAACACATATTAAATAATTCTCCCCCTTCATCATAAAAAAGAATAAAAGAAAAAGAGCTCCCCCCATCAATCATCAACATCACAATATAAGCACATTAATTCAAAAATATCCATAAGTATAAGGAAATTCATATAATCCATAACAAACAATCAAAACAAATCCATATCATCTGAAACAAATACATATCATCCAAAACAAATACATAATCCAAAAGCATAATAACCATCCTATAGTCGAAAATAAAAGAACATAATGCAATAAATGAAATGTAGGTGTGTCCAAATACAAGCATAAGAGACTACCGAGGTGGTGAGGATAGTGAGATAGAGGTGGATACGGATATGGAATGCTGAAGTGCTCAAAGAGAAGGTGTTGTACATGAATGAGCTGCTGCTGCTGCCGCTGAAACTCAGTCTGCCTCACCGAGAGTGTCCGCACCTCATCCATAAGCTACTGAAGAGTAACCTCTTCAGAGGTTACTCTGTGGAGGTGATGAAGTGGATGCAGAGACACCAGGAACTGAAGCAATCACAGGAGGATCTCGACCTCTACGCTGCCCTCGAAATGAGAGTGAGAAAATGGGTAGCTGATCGGCTGGAACCATAGCATTAAGTGGTCGATCATCACTTAGAGCAAGAAAGGTAAACTTATTCTCAGTGTATTTGACCCCAAGTGCCATTCTTCCACTCAAAGCCTAAGTTGAAAATAGTCTCATCCCCGATACCCTTAGACGGTCTACACAACGGTTCTTTAATCGGTACATCAAAAAATTTCAAGATTCGGGTAATGAAATGACCATAAGGTAGGGAGTGGGTAATCAACTTAGGTATGCTAAGCATGTTTCGGACAATGGTATATCCTAAGTCGATTGGACGATGTCTAAGAATACAATCAAGCAAGGCGACATCCATATGAGAGACCTCATCCAAATGGCCGGATCTAGGAAGAACAATACTCTGAATAAAACGAAGTAAAATCCGGGTTTGAAGACCAAGACATTGGGTGCAAAAATGGATAGTACAATCTTCATCGGAAAAGTCGACACGACGACATATATTCTTAACAACATCAATATAAACATAGTCATCAATATCAGGAGGTTTCCTAGGAGAAAAAATGTCTAGGCCATCATCAGAAGATCCTAGGAGAGAGTTCAACTCCGAATCATCAAATTCAATCAAAACTCCTCCAACTATGGTGATTACTCGATTCTCTTTCTCCGCGGAACAATCCATATTCGAGTAAAATACTTTCACCAAGTCAGGATATACATTTTCCTCAACAACAAGTGCATTAAGCCAACCAACATCTTCCAACAATTGCAATAAAGTACTATTGCTAATACTAACATGATTTAACCAATCCGGTAAAATAAAAAAGGTTTGGAGTACCTCACGAGTCATGAACTGTTGGTGAAAACATTTGGCTAGATGTTTCTGGTTCTAAAAATGTGTGGACTTGAAATTAGATTGATTGGTGGTGCCCCTTGCTTCTCGTGGCCGGTTGGTTTGTTGAACCGACTCCTTGCCTTTTCTTCGAACCGGCCGTGAGCATGACATTTGGATTTTGGTTGATTTGGAGTTAAAAAGGATGAAGAGAATGAAGATGATGAACATTGAAAGTGATTTTGAGAAGCAATTTGAATAAAAAAAACGGCCTGAGGAGAAGAATTTTAGAGAGAGAAAATGTTCGGTTAAACCCTAGGTTGAGATTCGGATCTAGGGATTTAGATGTTGAAAACGAATTTTGAGTGTGATTTTAGGCATAAGAACATATGGGATTAGGATTTATGGACTGATTTGCATCAAAACTGAGTAGAAATGGTGGATTTTGGAGTGAAAAAAGAGAGAAATGGATCGGTTTTTAGAGAGGGAACAAGAATCGGATTGCCGAATGAAGAAGAAAGATGAACAGTTGAAATAGCCCCCGAAACCGGCTTCCCGGTTTTCACTAACCGGCTAGCCAGATGTGACCAGAAGCTTGAAAACCGAAACTGGCTTGCCGGATGAGCTTAACCGGAAATCCCGTTTTGTTCCAGCAAGGGCTTCACGCAAATATGGTGTTCTAGATATCACGAACCGGCTTGCCGGTTGGATCCAGAAGATAGTAAGTGAAAACCGGCTTACCAGTTTTCCTGAATCAGTTGGTCGAATGAGTCCAGAAAGTGAAAAGCGCGAATTCGGCTTGCCGGTTTGCATAACCGGCTGGCTGGTTTCGAGATAGATTTGAAACTTTACAAATTCGGCTTTCCGAATTGTCTTGAACTAGAAAACCGGTTTTGTTCCAGCAAGCATGCATGCGAATTCGGCTTTTCGGTTTGTCTAACCAGTAGACCGGATGTGAGGCAGTGAGTTGCCTTCCAAATTCGGTTTGTCGGATTTGAAGAACCGGTAGACCGGTTATGAGGCAGAGATGAGGCTTAGCAAATCCGATTTTCTGGATTGAAAATCCGGTTATTCGAATGATCACCCGAGTGAAACAAAAGATGATTCGGCTTACCGGTTTGGACTTGGAAATCTATTTGGCTCTAATTGAATATTGGCTAACTCTTATACTTGTATTACACACACCATTTTTATTTTTGGCTTTTAAAAAATAATTAATTTTAAATCATTTTGAGATTTAAAACTTTTCAATAAGCCATTTAATGCATGAAACATAAAATCATAAAATCATAAAATTACAAGCATATCAAGCTATCTAATTCATGAAGCATAAATCCATATGATAACAAACATATCAAGCCATGTAGTAAAACATAAATTAGGATTCAACAATCATCATTCCAAGTTCATGTCTTATCTTTATAAAGTGCTCTTTGCTAAGAGGTTTTGTAAAGATATCCGCAAGTTGATTTTTAGTGGAAACAAATTTAATTACATCTCCTTTTTGAACATGATCTCTAAGGAAATGATGTCTAATTTCCATATGCTTGGTCCTAGAATGTTGAATGAGATTTTTGGAAAGATTTATAGCACTAGTATTGTCACATAAGATAGATATTTGATCGAGCTTAATACCAAAGTCTTTAAGGGTTTGTTTCATCCAAAGAATTTGTGCACAACAACTACCTGCGGCAATATATTCTGCCTCGGTGGTTGAAAGCGTAACCAAGTTTTGTTTCTTACTAAACCAAGAGACAAGAGAATGACCTAGGAAGTGACATGTTCCACTAGTACTTTTTCTATCAACCTTATACCTAGTAAAATCGGCATCCGAATAACAAGTTAAATCAATATGAGTTCCTCTAGGATACCAAAGGCCAAGATTAATGGTGCCAATTAAATATCGAAAAATATGTTTGATAGCAAGCATGTGAGACTCTTTAGGACAAGATTGAAATCTAGCACACAAGCATACACTAAACATAATATCAGGCCTACTAGCAGTCAAGTAGAGTAAGGATCCGATCATACCTCGATATGTCTTGATATCAACTTTCTTACCTTTCTCATCTTTGTCCAGCTTTACAGTAGTACTCATGAGAGTACTTTTTGCCGTTCCATTATCATAGCCAAATCTTTTGAGTAGATCTTTTACGTACTTGGCTTGGTTTATGAAAATTCCTTCCTCGTTTTGTTTGATTTGAAGTCCAAGGAAGTACTTCAACTCTCCCATCATACTCATCTCAAACTCTTGGCTCATACATAATGAAAAATCTTTACACAACAACTCATTAGTAAAACCAAAAATAATATCATCAACATAAATTTAAACAATAAGTATGTCTTGGTTCTTATGCTTAACTAAAGAGTTGTGTCCGCTTTTCTCATCGAAAAATCGTTATCCAACAAGAAGTTTTTAAGCCTATCATACCAAGCTCTAGGTGCTTGTTTTAAACCATACAAAGCCTTGGATAACTTATACACATGATCTGGAAATTTTTCATTTTCAAAACCAGAAGGCTGTTTCACATAAACTTCCTCCATAATATATCCATTTAAGAAAGCACTCTTGACATCTATTTGATATAAAATAAAATTCTTATGGCGTGCATATGCTAACAACATCCTAATGGATTCTAACCTTGCTACAGGTGCAAAAGTTTCATCAAAATCAATTCTTTCTTCTTGGTTGTAACCTTGAGCTACTAATCTAGCTTTATTTCTTACAACCACACCGGATTCATCCATTTTATTTCTAAATACCCATTTAGTTCCTATAATGGATTGATGTTCTGGATTAGGAACTAACTCCCACACATTGTTTCTCTTAAATTGATTCAACTCCTCTTGCATTGCCATAATTCAAGATTCATCATTTTCCGCCTCTGCAAAGGATTTTAGTTCAATTTGAGAAATAAATGAAGCATGCTCACATGTTTTCCTAAGAGATGATCTAGTGGTAACACCTCGTGAGGGATCTCCTAAAATTACATCCTTAGGGTGAGAGGAAACATACCTCCACTCCTTGGGGAGTGTTTGAGAAGTACCTTTATTTTGCTCTACATTTGGTTCTTCATGATGTTCGTCTTGAATTCGATGTGGTGCGTCTTCTTGGTTGTCATTTGATGCTTTTTCTTGTTGTTCTTCTTCTGCATTATCGTCAACAATGACTTTCTCCGTAGAGGAGGGGTTAGACTCATCAAAAGTAACATGCATAGATTTTTCCACAACTAAAGTTCTTTTGGTATAAACTCTATAGGCTTTGCTTGAATTTGAATAACCAAGAAAAATACCAACATCAGATTTTGGATCAAATTTACCAAGATTATCATTTGTGTTCAAAACAAAACATTTGCATCCAAAAACTTTAAAATAACCAATGTTGGGTTTTCTATCTTTCCAAAGCTCATATGGAGTTTTATTAAGATTAGGTCTAATCAACACCCGATTTAAAACATAACAATCGGTGTTGACGGCTTCGGTCCAAAAATACTTAGGCAAAGAATTTTCATTCAACATGGTCCTAGCCATTTCTTGTATAGACCTATTCTTTCTTTCTACTACTCCATTTTGTTGTGGAGTCCTAGGTGATGAAAATTGATGCTCAATGCCAAAGTCATTACAAAAATTTTCAAATGCATGATTTTCAAATTCTCCACCATGATCACTTCTAATACAAGTAATAAAATAACCTTTTTCATTTTGAACCTTTTTATAGAAAATTCGAAATGCATCAATGGCATCATCCTTATTAGCTAAGAACAATACCCATGTGTATCTAGAATAATCATCCACAATTACGAATGCATAATATTTACCACTTTAACTAGCATATCTAGAAGGTCCAAACAAATCTATATGAAGCAATTGAAGTGGTTTTGAAGTAGAGATATGATTCTTGCTTTTGAAGGAAGTCTTGATTTGTTTTCCAAATTGGCATGCTTCACAAATTCTATCTTTTTGAAAACTAATTTTTGGAAGACCTTTAACTAAATCATTTTTCATGATTTTTGAAATCAAATCCATGCTTGCATGACCTAATCTTCTATGCCACAACCAACCATCATTATGCGATGCGGAGAGACATTTACATGTAATGATGCACAATCTATATTAATGGTATAGACATTAACACATCTATTTCCTACAAACAAGACTTTCCCATCACATGCATTCTCAATAACACATTTTGATTCATCAAAGATAACTCTATATCCTTTATCGCATAATTGACTAATACTAAGCAAATTGTGTTTCAAGTTTTCAACCAAACACACATTTTCAATGAGAGTAGAGGATACATTACCGACATTTCCAATCCCGATGATTTTTCCTTTTGAATTATCTCCAAACGATACATCTCCACCATTTTCGATCTTAGTGAAACTTGAAAATCAAGAATAATTCCCTGTCATGTGTCTTGAACAACCGCTGTCCAAATACCACTTATTCTTCTTCTTCTTCAAGCCCTGTAGAGAAAATCTCAAGTTTTAGGTACCCAAACCTTTTTGGGTCCTTGAGAGTTAGCAATGGTTCCTTTCGGAACCCAAACACATTTCACACCATAGTATGCGTTTCTCTTCACTGTACATCTATTTTTCATATGACCATCTTGATTACAATAATGGCATACAATTTGATTGTTAATAGATGTATTCTTCACAAAATAGCTCTTGTAAAATTTTTGTTTCAAATTTGGTTTATAACCAATGCCACTTTTGTCAAATACACATTTTTGTGAGTTTAGTAAATTGTCCAACATCTTTTGCCCATTTGTGAATTTTAGCACAATTTCATGTAATTCATTGCTCTTCTTTCTAAGCATTTCATTTTCATTTTTCAAGTCATTCATGTGTGACTCTAAGTGCTCGTGTGAAGTGCTAGAATTCTCAAATAATGCTATACTATCATGTAATGTTTTATTTTCTAATTCTAGGCATGTAATCTTTGCACTAAATGATTCATTTTCATTTTTAAGCTCTATCATCTTCTTTTTAAGACATATATTCTTTTTACCAATCTTCATCAGCTCATCATTCAAATCCTTAAAGGCATCATGTGATTCATCATATGTAGGAAGAACACTTACCTCATTAAGTTCATCACATGATTCTTCCCCAACAGCCATGAGAGCTAAGTTTGTCATTTCTTGTTGCTCATCCTCATCACTTGTTTCCTTATCGCTATCATCCCATATGGCCACTATAGCTTTCTTCTTGAGTTTGTTGAGAAGAGGACATTCCGGTCGTATGTGCCTGGGTTTCTTGCATTCATAACAAGTGATTGGCTCCTTCTACTCCTTCTTATTCTTGTAGCCTCTGAACTTTCTCTGCTCATTATTCTTATTGTAAATTTTTCTGAATCTTCTAGCCAACATAGCCAACTCCTCATCATCCATTTCACTTTCCTCATCACTCTCACGTTTTGAAGCCTTGAGAGCAATGTTTTTATTCTTTTCCTCATGCCCTTTTTCAGCTACCAAATCTTCTTCATATAAAATGAGAGAACCAATTAAATCATCAATAGGTAATACATTTAAATCCTTTGTTTCCTTAATGGCAGTCTTTTTTTGTCTCCATTCCTTAAGTAGTGACCTAATGATTTTATTGACTTTTTTGCTATTTGAAAAAGTCTTCCCTATAGCTCCTAGAGTGTTCACTATGTCCGTAAATCTAGTATACATAGAGTACACATTTTCATTTTGTTCCATTTGGAATAATTCATATTGTCGAGTGTACCTACTTATTTTAGATTCTTTCACTTGGTTTGTGCCTTCATAGACAACCTCAAGTTTGTGCCAAATCTCATTAGTACTTTCGTAACTAGACACTCTATGAAACTCTTTCTTATCTAGTGCACAAAACAAGGCATTCATGGCCTTGGAGTTTAGAGAGGCTTTTCTCTTTTCGAATTCATTCCAATCCCGTGAAGGTTTTGGAATATCTTCTCCGACTTCATTTTTAGTCAAAGGTACAAAAGGACCATCATTAACAATTTCCCAAATCTCATAATCTAAGGTTTGCAAGTAAATTCTCATCCTAGTTTTTCAATATGGGTAATCATTTCCATCAAAGTAAGGTGGCCTAGTGGTGGACTGTCCTTCCCTAAATGTGGAATCATTTTGAGTTGCCATTGATCTTTAGCTCTAAACGATTAAGTCTAAATAAGAGCACCTCGCTCTGATACCAAATGAAATATAAGTGTGCAACCCAAGAGGGGGGTGAATTGGAATTTTAAAAAATTATCCTAGCAAATCCACACAACAACCAATCTAACGTCTTAATAAAAATTGAAAGCAATAAGTTCAATAAAAGCACAATAATTAAAGAGTAAGAGAGAAGAGAAACAAACACGCAAATTTTTACGTGGTTCGGTAATCCCCGCCTACGTCCACTCCTCCAAGCGATCCAAGCTTGAGGATTTCACTATTCGAGCCTTTCCAAGACTTCAACCAATTACAATTGACTTTAAGGTGTCAATGAACCTTTACAACAAAGAGATTTTCTCCCAATCTCTTCACTCAAGTGTCTCACACATTCAAACTCTTACAATTGAGATGAATAAAAGAGAGTTACAATAAAACTCACTCAATAAGTAGATATTCAAAAATGAAAAACAAGAAATGATTCAATGTTTTGTATTTTGCAAGTTGAAGGCTCAAGATATCTCGTGTGCTTTTTTTTTTTTCATTTTGGAGTACTTGACAATGAGTTGGATTTGAGTTCTTATAGTTTGAGCTCAAAAACTAGTTGTTATGCACACTTTGGTCATAACCGGCTTGCCGTTTATGGACATTCGGTTAGCCGCTTAATGTTACCGTTACAGCCACAATTTTGAATTTCTGAACATCTGGTATGCTGCTTTGTCAAATCCGGATTGCTGCTTATGCTTAGAAGTTTACTGCCCAACAACCGGATTTCCGTTTGTTAGGATCCGGTTAGTTGATTTGTTATCATCAAAACATGTGATTTGTTATCATCAAAATCAATATCTATAGCTATATAAGCTAACATTTTGTACATCAATTAATGCCTTCCTTGTAGCTAAAAAAGCTCTACCTAAAATGATTGGCATTTCTATATCAGCCTCAAAGTCCAACACTATAAAATCCACTAGAAAATTAAATTTACCCACTTTCACATGGATAGTCAATTCTATAAATGATTGGCATCTAAGGCATTTCACACGGATAGTCAAAGTCCAACACTATAAAATTACAGTCTTCAATTTCATTAGGACTCTTCATGGCATGTAAGACATTGAATGTAACTTATTGATCATTCACATGGATAATCAATTCTTCTTTTTTTTGTACATCAATTAATGTCTTCCCTGTAGCTAACTAAGGCTTACCTAAAATGATTGGCATTTCTTTATCAGCTTCAAAGTCCAACACTATAAAATCTACTAGAAAATTAAATTTATCCACTTTCCCCAATACATCTTTAATCTTGCCTTCTAAATAGGTATGAGATTTGTCAATAAGTTATAAAGTCACTGTTGAATAATGATAAAGGCATTAGATTAATGCTAGCCCCCAAGTCACAAAGTGCCTTACCACTATATTTAATTCTTATGGAGCGTGGGAGTTGTAAAGCTTCATGTATCTTTTAACTTCCGAGGGATCTTATTCTGAAGCATATGATTGCATACTTTTGTTAGAGCAACTGTATCAAACTCTCTAAACCTTCTTTTTCTTGCCAAAATATTTTCAAGAACTTCACATAATTTGGCATTTGCTCTAAGGCTTCTACAAAAGGAATACTAATATGTAGTTGTTTCAATACTTCAAAGAATTTGTTAAATTGCTTGTTTTGTTTTTATTTTTAAAATCTTTATAAGAAGGGTGGTGGGTGATTAAATTGTTGTGTTGTAGCAGTTTGTTTGGTCCATCCTTTCAAGACCATAAGTTAATCACTTTACAATACTTTTTTCCATCTCTTCTTTGATCCTATGTTGCTAGGTAAATTGCCCTGAGGTTTGTTGCTAAGTGCTGTAGCAAACTGTCTAATCTGAGTTTCTAAGTTTCTTAAGGATACAACTTGACTTTGGACCACTCCTTCATTCATCACAATATACTCCTAAATCAAAGCTTCAAGAGAATTGAGTTTATCAGTGCTGGTGTTTCTTTGCCCTTGATTTTGCTGGTCAAATTCAGGTGGTTAAGCATGCCTGTTTTATTTGTTGCATGCCACAGCATGTTGATTCTGATTCCTCCTTGAGAAGTTTAGGTGTTGTCTCTATCCAAGGTTGTAAGTGTTTGAGTAAGGATTGTTCTGGTTTTGTCTATTGAAGTTGCCCACGTAATTGACCGAAGTTGGATTTCTAGGACAATTGTCAAATAGATGACCTCCTCCGTAATAAACACAAGATACCTCAATAATTTGGTTGACAATTACTGGAGTGGCAATCATAGGCTTCGCTATACTTGTTGATAAGTTACTTAGGCTGATAAAGTTGTCAAGGTATTGATGGCCACTGATACTTTTTATTGGCTATCATTTCTAAAATGGACATTGTAAGACTTAGATAGCAATGCCCCATTTAATGAAGTATCCACCATCAATCTAGTGCTTAGGTTGAGAACATTGTAGAAAGTTTCCAACTATATACAGTAAGGAATACCGTGATGAGGACATCCTCTGAGTAATTCCTTGAATCTTTCCCATGCATCATACAAGCTTTCATATTCAAGTTAATGGAAAGATGTGATCTCATTCCTCAATTTTGCATTCTTGGTAGATGGGAAGTACTTCATCAAAAATTTTCCAGCCAAATCATTCCAAGTAATAATGGAGTCAGGTGGTAAAAAGTTCAAACATGTCCTTGTTCGATCCATTAGGGAAAACTGGAAAGGTCTGAGCCTTAATACTTCCTGTGATGCTCTGGCAATCTTGAAAGCATCACTTCTAAAAACAATTTAAGATGAAGGTGATGATCTTCTTGCAGAAGCCCATTAAATTGCCCAACTGTTTGAAGCATTTGAAACATCACTAGTTTCAGCTCAAAATTATCAACTTGCACTTCAAGTTTAACTATTTCAGGGTTTATGGCTTGAGGAGTCAACATTGCATAATCTCTTATGGTTCTACCTCTATCATTTCTCATGTGGATAATATTATTATTACTTAGTTGCCTATGATTAATGTTGTGCAAATTTTATTGAACTCGCAAGCCCACGAATCTATTATAGTATAGAACAATGGTAACAAGTGTCGATCCCACCAGGAGATGGATTTTAATTATATATAGAATTAATTTTGTATGATGGGTGATTGGATTTGTGGTTGAAATGATTTGGAATATGCTAAAACTTAAATTAAAATGGCGAGAATAAATTCTTAAAATTGGAATTGAAATGGCAAGAATAAATTGAAGAGAATTCTATTGAAATGACGTACTTCGGTATCTAGATCCGTATCAACATGCATCATGGGCTAAATATTCCTTATTAATACCAATTAAATCATGAGGGGAGAATCCACACCTCATGAACCACGCTCTAATAAATATGGTGCCAAGGGCTCATCGTGCCAAATAATAATAACCTTATACTAGGGAGCCAGTGAAACCAGGGGGGTACTGGACAAGATTATTATTATTTGTCAACGAAAAGTCAAAACATCCACAAAAACTAGAGGGGAAGAGAAAATAAATTTACCAAATAAAGCTCAGGACACATGTTGAGACTTCACCTTCAACCCAAGCTTGAAAGAAAATTAGTCACTCATAATTGAACTAGGGGCAAAATGGGAATTTATTAAAATACATAGATAATACAAGATAGAGAAGGAATTACAGAAAATAGAGTCCAAAAATGGATTCAAAGGTGCCAAATTAAGGGGGAGGCCCCCTTTTTATAGATACATCGAGTAAATCATGGCCATCAAATTAAAAACAGTTTGGACGCTCAGGATTGCGCCACGTCATCAGTCAACAGTACGCGTCAACAGTACGCAGTTTGACTATGCGGCTTGAACAATGACACGATTTACACACGGTTTGAACAGTAACGAGGTTTGCACAGTAACGCGGTTTGGTTGAAAATAATCCCATGTGTTGCATGTATCGTACGCGCGTTTTTTGATCCACTAATATGCTGCCACGTCACCATTAACAGTAGATAAGAATTTTAGTCCAACAGGATCATGACACCTCATCAGTCAATGTCACATCATCGATCCGTCTATATGAACAGTGCCATGAACAGTAACGTAGACAGTACCCGTACATGTGAACAGTGCCATTTTTTCTTTTATGCTCCTCCTGAGGTTTTCGACCATCTTGAGTTCAAAAGTGATGTCCGTTTTGCCGTTTGATCTCTCGTTTATTGTGAAATGACTATGATACCCCTAAAATACATAAAATACTTAATTAAAATAAAACACACATAATTAAGTTATAAAAAGCTAAAACACATAAAAGTAAGGGTTGTTAGTAAAAATTAAAATGTAAAATGATTGTTTTCTCCTTTATAAATATGCATTTTCTAACACTCAACACACACCCCAACCATTTTAGTGCTAGTTGTTGTGTGTTAGAAAGTGCATATTTATAAAGGAGAAAATCGTTATTTTACATATCAAGTATTACTAACAACCCTTACTTTTATGTGTTTAAGTTTATTGTACTTTAATTATGTGTATTTTATTCTAATTGAGTATTTTATGTATTTTAGGGGCATCATAGTCATTTCACAATAAACGAGATATCAAATGGCAAAACGGACATCATTTTTGAACTCAGGACGGTTGAAAACCTTAGGAGGAGTATAAAAGGAAAAATGACACTGTTCACATGTACGATACTATTCACATGTACGGGTACTGTTGGCGTTACTGTGCAAATAGTGGCTGTTGACTGTACTGTGCAAATAGTGGCTGTTGACTGTACTGTGCAAATAGTGGCTGATGACGTGGCGAAATCCTGAGCGTCCAAACTGTTTTTAATCCGATGGCCATGATTTACTCGATGTAACTATAAAAAGGGGGCCTCCCCCCCATAATTTGGCAGCTCTGAATCCATTTTTGGGATTCATTTTCTGTAATTCTCTCTCTATCTTGTACTTTCTACGTATTTTAATAAATTCCCATTTTGCCCCTAGTTCAACTATGAGTGGCTAATTTTCTTTCAAGCTTGGGTTGAAGGTGAAGTCTCAACATGTGTCATGGGCTTGATTTGGTAAATTTATTTTCTCTTCCCCTCTAGTTTTTGTGGATGTTTTGACTTCTCGTCGACAAATAATACTAATCTTGTCTAGTACTGCCCTGGTTTCACCGGCTCCCTAGTATAAGGTTATTATTATTTGGCACGATAAGCCCTTAGCACCATATTTATTAGAGCGTGGTTCATGAGGTGTGGATTCCCCTCTCATGATTTAATTGGTATTAATAAGGAATATTTAGCCCATGATGCATGTTGATACGGATCCAGATACCCAAGTACGTCATTTCAATAGAATTCACTTCAATTTATTCTTGCCCTTTTAATTCCAATTCCAGAATTCATTCTTGTTATTTTAATTTAAGTTTTAGCATAGTCTAAATCATTTTCCAACTTAAATCCAATCACCTATTCACTAAATTAATTTTATATATAATTAAATTCCACCTCCTCGTGGGATCGACACTCGTCACCATTGATCTACACTACAACAGATTCGTGCGCTTGCGAGTTCATTAAAATTTGCACAACAAGTTTTTGGCGCCGTTGCCGGGGAGGTAAGTAATTTTAATTCTTAGAATTAATTTTTGTGAATATTTTCATTTAATTGTTTTCTTGCATTTTTTTTATTATAAAAAAAAAAAAGAAAAAAAAAGTGAATCTACATCTAAAGGTTAGTATTTCTTTTCTTTTTCTCTTCTTTAAATATTGTAATTTAATTTTCAAGTTATTTTTTTTTTCTCTTCTTTGTAATTTTTATTTATCTTATTAGTTTATTTTTAATTAATTTATTTCACGTATTTTTTGTGTGTGTATTGTTATAGTAAGGTTGTAATAGCGCAATAAGGTTAGTATCATAATTTCTCCTTCTTCTTTATTTTTATTTGTTTTATTCGTATCTTTATTTTTATTTTATTTGCTTTGTTCCCATTTATTTTTGTTTCTTGCATGCATGGTCGTAGGTCATTATTACCTAATCTTGAACCTATAGACCTTGAATTAGAGAAAACACTTCGCATACACAAGCACATTAAAAACAAAATGGATTTACAAGAACCACAGGAGAGGCCATTTAAGGATTACTTTAGTCCTTTAGCCAATTTGAGCACATCATGTATCAGATACCCAAATGTAGCTGCTAGGAGTTTTGAATTAAAACCTAGCGTGCTAAATTGTCTCCCCACATTCTATGGCCTAGAAAATGAGGACCCATACAATCATTTGAATGATTTTCACGCAATTTGTCAAACATTTAAATATGAGAATTTTTCAGATGATGATGTAAAACTCAGATTATTCCCATTTTCTTTAAAGGATAGAGCTCGTTCATGGCTTAATACATTACCTGCTAATAGTATTGCATCATGGGAACAAATGGTTACAAAATTTTTAAATAAATATTTCCCAGTGCATAAAACCAATGCTATTCGCAGGGAAATCTCGGAGTTTACCCAGAGAGATGACGAGCAGTTTTTCGAAACATGGGAGCGATTCAATGGGCTACTCTTGAAGTGTCCACATCATGGGTACGAAAAATGGCACCAGTGCCAATATTTTTTGGAGGGATTATTGCCAAACATGCAAGAATGGCTAATGGCAACAAGTGGAGGAGAGCTAATGTCAAAAAGTGCATCAGAGATTTGGGAATTCTTCCAGCGACAAGCAGATAATTCCCAACAACGGAGTCGATCACTCAGGAATACTAGAAGGATTAAGGGAGTAAATGAGGTTCAAATTGGCGAGTCAACTTCAGGAATCAAAGAAGTCAAGGACATGGTTGAAGGTCTCGCTCAACAAATAGCATCGTTATCAACTGCTAAATCCACAGAGCCACATGACCTTGACTCATATCCAGATCAAGCCAATGCCATAGGAGTAATGAGAAAACCATCAAATTACAACCCATACTCCAACACATATAATCCTGGATGGAGAGACCACCCCAATTTTTCATGGTCTCAAGGATTTCAACAAAATGGACCAGCAGCTCCAGCTCCACCAATGCAACCAATTCCTCAAAATCCTCAAGCCTCTCAGCCACCATTCAGACCATACAATCAGAATCAAAACCAGAACTACTCTCAACCCAGACCATGGGAGGATTCATTCCAGAATCTCAGGAATGTTACTCACTCCACGATTGAGCAACAGAACCGCACCATTGATGGACTACGAAATGAGTTGAGAGCGGGCTTCAACTCACAAGCCCAATCAGTTTCAAGCCTAGAGAAGATGGTAGGACAGCTTGCTTCTTCAGTTCAGACCTTGGCAATGACTGTTGAAAAAGGTAAATTTCCAAGTCAACCAGTGCCTAACCCTAAAGGAGTACATGAAGCAAGTACCAGTTCACCACAGCAGCATGGAGAGGTCAAAGCCGTCATGACCTTGCGAAAAGGAAAAGAAGTCGACAACAAAGTGGAGATGCCGGTGACGAAAGAAAATCAAATTGTACCTGTAAATGTTGAGGAATCATCACCGGAGGAGAAAGAAAAAACTAACCCACGAGAATATGTTCCAAAAGCTCCATTTCCTCAGAGGTTAGCTAAAGGGAAAAAGGGAAAATCCACAGGTGAGATTCTCGAAATCTTCAAACAGGTAAGTGTCAACATCCCTTTACTTGATGCTATTAAGCAAGTTCCATCTTATGCCAAGTTTCTTAAAGACCTGTGTACTAAAAAGAGAAATATGCATGTTCAAAAGAAGGCATTTTTAACAGAAAACGTTAGTTCTATACTCCAACATAAAATTCCTTTAAAATGCAAAGATCCAGGTTCCCCTACTATCTCATGTAGCATAGGGAACCACACAATTGAGAATGCTTTGTTGGATTTAGGAGCTAGTGTAAATTTATTGCCTTACTCAGTTTTCGTGAAACTTGGACTGGGAGAATTACACCCAACTCCAGTGGTGTTACAACTTGCAGATCGGTCCACAAAAATACCTCGTGGTATTGTGGAGGACGTGCTTATCCAGGTAGACAAGTTTTATTTTCCTGTTGATTTCATTGTAATTGACACTCAACCAATACAGGATTCAAGGAAGCACATCCCCATTATTTTAGGCCGACCTTTCTTGGCAACTGCGGATGCTCATATTCAATGCAGGACGGGAAATATGCAGTTGTCCTTCGGCAACATGACTATGGAGTTGAACATCTTCAACATTGCCAAACAACCTCACAATGCAGATGATGGAATTGTTGATGTGGATTTAATTGAAGCATTAGTTGATGACTCTTTTGTTTCAAACCTTAGTGATGATCCTTTGCAAACATGTTTAACTCACTTTGGTTTGGATTTTGATATTGACAGATCAGTCGATGAGGTCAATGCCCTACTTGACTCAGCACCATCTATGGACATTAATAAATGGAAGCCAAGAGTTGAACAACTAGCACCATCAGAGAAGAAACTCATCCCACCATCAGAATCACCACCAAAACTTGAGCTCAAACCATTGCCCAACACTTTGGAATATGCATTTTTGGGGGAAGAAAGTACTTTACCGGTAATCATCTCATCATCCCTCAATGACGAACAAAAAGGTAAGTTGTTGGATGTTTTAAAAGAGCATAAAGGAGCATTAGGATGGACCATAGCAGACATAAAAGGTATAAATCCAGTAGACTGCATGCATTACATTCACCTTGATGAAAATGCTAAATCTACTAGGGAAATGCAACGTCGGTTGAATCCTAATATGAAAGAAGTGGTTAGAACTGAAGTCCTTAAGCTATTAGATGCAGGTATCATTTACCCAATTTCTGATAGTTCATGGGTCAGTCCTGTACAAGTTGTCCCCAAAAAGTCAGGAGTCACTGTAGTTACTAATGCCGATAATGAATTGATACCAACTAGAGTAACTACAGGATGGCGTGTATGCATTGATTATAGGAAGTTGAATTCTGTCACACGTAAAGACCATTTTCCTTTACCATTCATCGATCAAATGCTTGATAGATTAGCAGGCCATGAATTTTATTGCTTTCTAGATGGCTACTCAGGATACAATCAGATTCCCATAGCACCAAAAGATCAAGAGAATACCACTTTCACTTGCCCTTTTGGCACTTTTGCATATAGGAGGATGCCATTTGGATTATGTAATGCACCTGCTACATTTCAACGATGCATGTTGAGCATTTTTTCTGATATGGTTGAACGATTCCTTGAAGTCTTTATGGATGACTTTTCAGTCTTTGGTGATTCATTTGATCAATGTTTACGTCATCTAACATTAGTTCTGCAGAGATGTATCGAGAAGAACTTGGTCTTAAATTGGGAGAAATGCCATTTTATGGTAACACAAGGTATTGTTCTCGGTCACATCATTTCGAGCAAAGGTATTGAGGTTGACAAAGCCAAGGTGGATCTCATTTCTAATCTTCCTCCACCCAAAACGGTCAGAGAAGTAAGATCTTTCCTTGGGCATGCTGGTTTTTATAGACGTTTCATTAAAGATTTTAGCAAAGTTTCTAGACCCTTATGCAATTTACTTGCAAAGGATGCACATTTCATCTTTAATGATTCATGTTTGGTGGCTTTTGAAAAATTAAAGCAATTGTTAACATCATCACCCATCATTCAGCCCCCAAACTGGAGCCTTCCATTTGAGCTAATGTGTGATGCATCTGATTATGCAGTAGGAGCAGTATTAGGACAAAGAGTTGATCGGATTCCCCATGTTATTTACTATGCTAGTATGACATTGAATGATGCACAGTTGAACTATTCAACTACTGAAAAAGAAATGCTAGCAGTAGTGTTTGCATTGGAAAAATTTCGATCCTATCTCATTGGTTGTAAAATAATTGTGTTCACTGATCATGCTGCTCTTAAATACCTTTTTACAAAGAAAGATGCAAAAGCTAGACTAATTCGTTGGGTGTTACTTTTGCAGGAATTTGACTTGGAATTCAAAGATAAGAAAGGCACAGAAAATGTTGTGGCAGACCATCTCTCTCGTCTTCATTTTGACACAACTACAGAGCCTTTAACATTAAATGAGTCATTTCCAGATGAACAATTAATGAGTATGGAAGTATTACCTTGGTATGCTGATATAGTTAATTATCTTGTTACAGGTAAACTTCCAGACAATTGGACCAAGCAAGACAAGGCTAAATTCTTTGCAGAAATAAAGAATTTCTTTTGGGATGACCCGTATTTGTTCAAGTATTGTGCAGACCAAATTGTTAGAAGATGTGTCCCAGAAAGTGAATTTCAGAATATTCTTTCATTCTGCCATGAACAAGCTTGTGGAGGCCATTTCAGTGCTAAGAAAACAGCGACTAAAGTTTTACAATGTGGTTTCTATTGGCCAACTATATTTCGAGATGCTTACACATTCTGTTCTTCATGTGATAGGTGTCAACGAATGGGGAGCATTACACGAAGGAACATGATGCCACTAAATCCAATTTTAGTGGTTGAGATTTTTGACGTATGGGGTATCGACTTCATGGGACCCTTTCCCCTTTCTTTTGGCCATCAATTCATACTGGTTGCTGTTGACTACGTATCGAAATGGGTAGAAGCAATTCCATGCAGAACCAATGATCACAAGGTTGTGATAGGGTTTTTGAAAAGCAACATTGTTTCGCGCTTTGGATTCCCTCGAGCAATAATCAGTGATGGCGGTGCCCACTTTTGTAATAAAGCATTCAAACCTCTTTTGACGAAATATTCAATCACTCATAAAGTGGCGACCCCATATCATCCGCAAACCAGTGGCCAAGTGGAGATCTCTAATCGAGAAATAAAGCACATATTAGAAAAGACGGTGAGGCCGGACAGAAAAGATTGGTCATTAAGACTTGATGATGCATTATGGGCATATCGAACGGCTTTCAAGACTCCGATTGGGATGTCACCCTACAGGCTAGTGTATGGAAAAGCTTGCCACCTACCTGTGGAACTCGAGCATCGTGCATATTGGGCCATCAAGAAATTCAATTTTGACATGCAGCAAGCCAGCTCAGAAAGACGATTACAACTGGCAGAACTTGAAGAAATTCGCAATGATGCATACGAAAATGCCAAGATTTACAAGCAACGAATGAAAGTCTTCCATGACAAGCATATTATGAGAAAATCTTTCACTCCAGGTCAGAAAGTGCTTTTATTCAACTCTCGCTTGCACCTATTCCCAGGTAAGTTACGCTCTCGATGGTCTGGTCCATTTATTGTTCATACTGTTTTTCCACATGGGGCAATTGAAATTAAGGACCCAAAGAACGGTGTCACGTTTAAAGTTAATGGTCAAAGATTAAAGCCATATCTAGAATACCAACCACATGGAGAAGACACCGAAATAAATTTGAGTGACCCACCAGATTTGAATTGATTTTTTTCTTTTCGGTGGTTTGATTTTTCCTTCTTTTTCTCTTTTTATTATTCTTTTGCTAATTGAAATTTATTTTTGCATAAGTGTGTTTGTTTTATCATTAAGTTTTCTCTTATCATTGTTAATCATGAGTCTCTTACTTAGACCGTTCCTCCTGAACATTCTTAAACCACTTCAACGTGTCAAAAATCATCTCAAAAGGCAGATTCAATTTTGTAAAACAAATCGCATTTGGGCTCTACAACCACCAGAGTTAGTAGCCTATGTTGAAGGTTTAGAACGCCAACTCAGAGATATTGAGAAAAGTGTTTTCGACATCCAGTTGGAGCTTGAGGTAAATTCAATAACAGGACGATTTTGATTTTCTTTGTGTGTTTTAATTTGTTTTTCTGTTTGTGTGCTTTAGTTTGTTACCCCGGTGAAGTGGCGGATAACGGTACTCCGTGACAATCAAGTCGGTTACTTCAGTTTCCCATAATAACTGATATTCTGAGGCAAAGGAATGGACAGAACCGAGATTCTAGCGAAGCTTCACAAGCGATTCCTTTCACTTCCTCAGAATGCCCTCCTTACGATCTATAAAGCTCGGTCCGAACGCATGCGATTACTCATGAGGAATAACATACCTGCTGACATCCGTTGGTTAATCGAGGCGAAAGTACGATTGGCGGGTGAGTTACCTCAAAAATTTATTGCATACATGCCTGGTTGTGGTAAAGGAAATTACGCAAGAAAACGACGAGCTCGAAGAATTTCTGTTGCTTGTCATAAGTGTGCCAGAATGAGTTGCAATAAAAACCAATGTTCTTTAGGAATGGTGTCTGATAACAGGGAAGATAAGATTCAATTCCTTAGGGATGGCTTGAATAAAGAGTCATTGGATGATATCCTTCTGTCTCTTGAAACGCATCCCAGTGGATATGTGCAAGGAGCGATTCTCCAGTTATGGCCATTATTCCAGAAAGAGCATGCACGATATAGTCTCGGGAATCTGACTATAAAAGACCCTGTTTGCCAGTTTATAAGAAAATTGGATGGGAAGCCTATCCTCGACCCATAGAGGGCGTTCAAGCCGTTTCTGGACGTAAAACCAGAGGAAGATGTGAGCCACAGTCGCAACTACCTGTAAATATCCTTTTACTTTACTGTTATTTTATTTCATTTCACTGTTGTTTTATCATTTGCATTATTGTCTTTAATAATTTTATTACTGTTTGTTTTTTTTTTCCTTTTTACTGTTTACTTTTTGACTATCGAGCCATGTGCTTTACGCATTATTTGACATTGACCTGCCACCTCATACACAGTTGTAATCCATTGTCACCAAGATTCTTAAATAAGACTTTTTGTTAAGCACTCACAAATTGTTTTTGAGAAATATTCCAATGGCAGCTACTCCTAATAGACAACTCAAGAACATTTGTGTACTTTCTGGATTTACCTATGGCAAACATAAAGAGTTCGTTGATGCAGCCATAGATCTTGGTCGAAGCATAGCAGAGAGAAAATTACACTTGGTGTATGGAGGAGGTAACCGAGGGTTATCAAAATTGGTCTCAGAAGCTGCTTTTATCAGAGGAAGCCAAGTGTTAGGCATCATCCCTAGAGTCTTAAAACCTTTGGGCAGTGTGTCTGACTCAACGACTGGAGAAGAGTTAGTCGTCTCAGGTATGCAAGAACGAATAACTGAAATGCTTAATCATGCTGATGCTTTTATTTTCCTTCCAGGAGATCTTGCAACACTAGAGGCACTTATCACACTAGCATCTTGGGCCCATCTGCACCTTCACCAGAAACCCATCGGTTTGTTAAATGTCAATAATTTTTATGATGGCTTTATCGCATTTCTTAACCATGCAATAAAAAGCTACTTTATTCCTTCCAGTGCGAAAAAACTTTTTATTTGTGCTCACACTGCTAATGAGCTACTTGATATGTTACAAGCTTATAAACCGGAGCCAGACCCCTGGAGCTTTCTGTTGGAGCGTTCAAATGATGACGGTAACAGTAGCCGCAGTAAGAAGTATAAATTAGATTTAACTCTCCGCCTGTAAATATTTTCTTCTGTGTTGCACCACCCAGGTGATGTCTTCTAAACTCTACTTTTTTCCTTTAAAACATTGAGGACAATGTTTCGTTCTGGTTGGGGGGAGGGAATAGTCGACAATTGTGGAATATTGGTTAAGTTTTTACTAATTTTTTGTTGTAGAAACTAACTGTTGCTAACTTTTTGTGTTGAAGATGGCTGAATATGGAGTGTAGTGACTCTAGAAACGCATCTTCATTGTTAAAAAAAAAAAACAAAAAAAAAACAAAAAAAAAATAAAAAAAATTCTTTTTCTTTATTATGTTTTGATGTTTATTTTTGTTCTTCCTTTTTAATTTCTCCTTTATAAATATACATTTTCAAACAAAAATTTTTGAGTCAAAGATGGCTGAATATAGAGTGTAGTGTCTCTAGAAACGCATCTTCTTAAGTTAAAAAAAAAAAAAAAAAAATCGTTTTCTATCATTTTCTAATTAGTTTTTCTGCATCATTTTTACATTTCTGCATGCATATTTTCCTTTCACGTTAGAATAGGTTGGGGGGTAGACTGTTGTTTAAAAAAAAAAAATTTGTGATTTGTTTTAAGATTGGATGACATGATGATTTCAAATTTTAGTATTTGTATTATCTTTAGTATGAAGTGATGTTACACTATGTTTGCTACTCTACATGTTGATGTCGGAGACAAATATGAGTTGCTTGAAGGAATGAACATGTCATAATAAATACCAAGTGAGTTTTTGAGCCTATCATTTTTCTTGGAGAGTACCCCTTTTGCCCATTCTTTATACAGCTTAGCAGTTTATTATTGTACACGATCTCTAGATTTCTTTTGAGTTAACCCTAAAAAAAAAAAAAAAAAAAAAAAAAAATGTGTGTTGCTACATTTGGAAGCCCATTTAATTAGTAGATATGGAAGATTATTTAGAGTCCTAAAAGATGATGGAAAGGCCGTCTTTGATCCGTTTGAGCCTTTCTAGCCATCCCTTTCATGAATATCCATAGTTAACCCTTTTGAGCCTTTAAAAAAAAAAAAAAAAAAAAAAAAAACTTTTCTTTGTCAACTTATCATCTTAACCCACTCCATTTTGGAGTATTACCCAATATTTTACAAGATCCATCACCTATTTATGTTTGAGAAAAATGTAAATAAATATTTTGTATAGTGAAATTATGCCTAGTTCAAAAAAAAAAAAAAAAGAAGAAAGAAATTGTTGCTTAAACAAAATGTTGTTAAAAAAAAAAACAACAATAATAGGTGAAATCCACCTTGCAAATTCCAACCAAAAAAAAAAAAAAAAAATTTCCTCTACATTTTTCTCAAACATACACTTTGTTTTTCTTATTTCCCATCTTTGTTAGCCATATCCCTAGCCTACGTTACGTCCTAATAAAAGTCCTTCTTGATTTTAGGGAACTATAGTCTGAAGTAGAAGCTAGTTATATGGGCTAAAAAGATGTGGTGATGCATAAAAAAAAATATAAAAAAAAAATAATAATAATAATAAATAAAATGGGTTGACTAGCATTTTTATTTGACTGGAGATCGTATTATTTCTAAGCTAAGGGCATATTTCTTTTTGGTGAGAGCATGTGAGATCACTTCTTTATTATTTTCTCTCAATTACCATTCATTGGAGTGACTATTTTTTTGGGTTTAATTTCTTTGATGAGAGTGTCACTACTTCTAGTGAGATTTTGGGGTTTGACATGTATTCTTGAAGGTAGCTACGATGAAGTCTACTGGGCTGATTCATGTGGATGGTTGATGTGGGTGTAATGTTTCTTTAGACTTGAGATAATGCTTATACTTTTATTTGATTGTTATCATTAATCTGATTGAATAAACAAGAGTGTTTAAAAAATAAAAAATAAAAATCATTTTTGAATTTTGTTTTCGCTTTATTTGCTAGGGACTAGCAATAAGCTGGTTGGGGGGTGTGTTGTGTGTTAGAAAGTGCATATTTATAAAGGAGAAAATCGTTATTTTACATATCAAGTATTACTAACAACCCTTACTTTTATGTGTTTAAGTTTATTGTACTTTAATTATGTGTATTTTATTCTAATTGAGTATTTTATGTATTTTAGGGGCATCATAGTCATTTCACAATAAACGAGATATCAAATGGCAAAACGGACATCATTTTTGAACTCAGGACGGTTGAAAACCTTAGGAGGAGTATAAAAGGAAAAATGACACTGTTCACATGTACGATACTATTCACATGTACGGGTACTGTTGGCGTTACTGTGCAAATAGTGGCTGTTGACTGTACTGTGCAAATAGTGGCTGTTGACTGTACTGTGCAAATAGTGGCTGATGACGTGGCGAAATCCTGAGCGTCCAAACTGTTTTTAATCCGATGGCCATGATTTACTCGATGTAACTATAAAAAGGGGGCCTCCCCCCCATAATTTGGCAGCTCTGAATCCATTTTTGGGATTCATTTTCTGTAATTCTCTCTATCTTGTACTTTCTACGTATTTTAATAAATTCCCATTTTGCCCCTAGTTCAACTATGAGTGGCTAATTTTCTTTCAAGCTTGGGTTGAAGGTGAAGTCTCAACATGTGTCATGGGCTTGATTTGGTAAATTTATTTTCTCTTCCTCTCTAGTTTTTGTGGATGTTTTGACTTCTCGTCGACAAATAATACTAATCTTGTCTAGTACTGCCCTAGTTTCACCGGCTCCCTAGTATAAGGTTATTATTATTTGGCACGATAAGCCCTTAGCACCATATTTATTAGAGCGTGGTTCATGAGGTGTGGATTCCCCTCTCATGATTTAATTGGTATTAATAAGGAATATTTAGCCCATGATGCATGTTGATACGGATCCAGATACCCAAGTACGTCATTTCAATAGAATTCACTTCAATTTATTCTTGCCCTTTTAATTCCAATTCCAGAATTCATTCTTGTTATTTTAATTTAAGTTTTAGCATAGTCTAAATCATTTTCCAACTTAAATCCAATCACCTATTCACTAAATTAATTTTATATATAATTAAATTCCACCTCCTCGTGGGATCGACACTCGTCACCATTGATCTACACTACAACAGATTCGTGCGCTTGCGAGTTCATTAAAATTTGCACAACACTAGTCCCTAGCAAATAAAGTGAAAACAAAATTCAAAAATGATTTTTTTTAAACACTCTTATTTATTCAATCAGACTAATGATAACAATCAAATAAAAATATAAGCATTATCTCAAGTCTAAAGAAACATCACATCCACATCAACCATCCACATGAATCAGCCCAGTAGACTTTGTCGTAGCTACCTTCAAGAATGACATGTCAAACCCCAAAATCTCACTGGAAGTAGTGACACTCTCACAAAGAAATTAAACCCAATAAAAATAGTCACTCCAATGAATGGTAATTGCGAGAAAATAATCAAGAAATGATATCACATACTCTCACCAAGATGAAAGAAATATGCCCTCAACTTAGAAATAATACGATCTCAAGTCAAATAAAAATGTTAGTCAACCCAATTTTTTTTATTTTTTTATTTTTTTATGCATCACTACATCCTTTTAGCCATATAACCGGCTTCTACTTCAGACTATAGTTCCATAAAATCAAGAAGAACTTTTATTAGGACATAACGTAGGCTAGGGACATGCCTAACAAAGAAGGGAAATAGGAAAAATAAAGTGTATGTTTGAGAAAAATGCAGATGAATTTTTTTTTGGAAGTTGCAAGATGGATTTCACTTATTATTGTTTTTTTCTTTGAAACAACAATATTTTTTTTAAGCAACAATTTTTTTCTTCTTTTTTTTTAAGAAACAACAATTTTTTTTTTTGAACTAGGCATAACTTCACTATACAAAATGTTTATTTACATTTTTCTCAAACATAAATAGGTGATGGATTTTGTAAGATATTGGGTAATACCCCAAATCAGAGTGGGTCAAGATGATAAGTTGACAAAGAAAAGTTTTTTTTTTTTAAAGGCTCAAAAGGGTTAACTATGGATATTCGATAAAAGGGATGGCTAGAAAGGCTCAAACGGATCAAACATGGTCTTTCCATAATCTTTTAGGGCTCTAAATGATCTTCCATATCTACTAATTAGATGGGCCTCCAAATGTAGCAACACACATTTTTTTCTTTTTTTCTTTTTATTTTTATTTTTTTAGGGATAACTCAAACGAAATCTAGAGATCGTGTATACAATAATAAACTGCTAGGCTATATAAAGAATGAGCAAAAGGGTTACTGTTGAGTGTTAGAAAATGCATATTTATAAAGGAGAAAACCGTCATTTTACATTTCAAGTCTTACTAACAACCCTTACTTTTATGTGTTTTAGCTTTTTGTAATTTAATTATGTGTGTTTTATTTTAATTAAGTATTTTATGTATTGTAGGGGCATCACAGTCATTTCACAATAAACAAGAGATCAAACGCAAAACGGACATCACTTTTGAACTTAGGACGATCGAAAACCTCAGGAGGAGCATAAAAGGAAAAATGACACTGTTCACATGTACATGACTATTCACATGTACGAGTACTGTCTACGTTACTATTCACGGCACTGTTCATATAGACGGATCAATGACGTGGCATTGACCGATGATGTGGCATTGACTCATGAGGTGTTATGATCCTGTTGGACTAAAATTCTTATGTACTGTTGATGGTGACATGACAGCATATTAGTGGACCAAAAAATGCACGTACGGTACATGCAACACATGGGATTATTTTCAACCAAACCGCGTTACTGTGCAAACCGTGTTACTGTTCAAACCGTGTCACTGTTCAACCCGCATAGTCAAACCGCGTACTGTTAACGCGTACTGTTGACGCGTACTATTGACTGATGACGTGGCGCAATCCTGAGCGTCCAAATTATTTTTAATCTGATGGCCATGATTTACTCGATGTACCTATAAAAAGGGGGTCTCCCCCCCCTAATTTGGCACCTCTGAATTCATTTTTTGGACTCCATTTTCTATAATTCCTTCTCCATCTTGTATTTTTTACGTATTTTAATAAATTTCCATTTTGCCCCTAGTTCAATTATGAGTTGCTAATTTTCTTTCAAGCTTGGGTTGAAGGTGAAGTCTAACATGTGTCATGGGCTTTATTTGGTAAATTTATTTTCTCTTCCCCTCTATTTTTTGTGGATGTTTTGACTTTTCGTTGAAAAATAATAATAATCTTGTCTAGTACCGCCCTGGTTCCACCGGCTCCCTAGTATAAGGTTATTATTATTTGGCACGGTAAGCCCTTAGCACCATATTTATTAGAGCGTGGATCATGAGGTGTGGATTCCCCCCTCATGATTTAATTGGCATTAATAAGGATTATTTAGCCCATGATGCATGTTAATACAGATCCAGATACCCAAGTACGTCATTTCAATAGAATTCTCTACAATTTATTCTTGCCATTTCAATTCCAAGTTTAGAATTTATTCTTGTCATTTTAATTTAAGTTTTAGTATCTTTCAAATCATTTCCACCACAAATCCAATCACCCATCATACAAAATTAATTCTATATATAATTAAAATTGACCTCCTCGTGGGATCGATACTCGTCACCATTGATCTATACTACAATAGATTCGTGCGCTTGCGAGTTCAATAAAATTTACACAACAGTTACTCTCCAAGAAAAATGATAGGCTCAAAAACTCACTTGATATTTATTATGACATATTCATTCCTTCAAGCAACTCATATTTGTCTTCGACATCAACATGTAGAGTAGCAAACATAGTGTAACATCACTTCAGACTAAAGATAATACAAATACTAAAATTTGAAATTCATCATGTCATCCCATGTTAAAACAAATCACACTTTTTTTTTAAACAACACCCTACCCCCCAACCTATTCTAAACGTGAAAGGAAAATATGCATGCAGAAATGTAAAAATGATGCAGAAAAACTAATTGGAAAATGATAGAAAACGAAAATTATTTTTTTTTTTACTTAAGAAGATGCATTTCTAGAGGTACTACACTCCATATTCAACCATTTTCGACTCAAAAAAATTTTGAAAATGTATATTTATAAAGGAGAAATTAAAAAGAAGAAGAAAAATGAACATAAAAACATAATAAAGAAAAAATATCTGAAATTTTTTTATTTTTTATTTTATGTTTTTTTCAAACAATGAAGATGTGTTTCTAGAGTCACTACACTCCATATTCAGCCATCTTTAACACAAAAAGTTAGCAACAGTTAGTTTCTACAACAAAACATTAGTAAAAAATTAACCAAGATTCCACAATTGTCAACTATTCCCTCCTCCTAACCAGAATGAAACATTGTCCTCAATGTTTTAAAGGAAAGAAGTAAAGTTTAGAAGACATCACCTGGGTGGTGCAATACAAAAGAAAATATTTACAACCGAAGAGTTAAATCTAATTTGTACTTCTTACTGCGGCTACTGTTACCGTCATCATTTGAACGCTCCAACACAAAGCTCCAAGGGTCTGGCTTCGGTTTATAAGCTTGTAACATATCAAGTAGCTCATTAGCAGTGTGAGCACAAATAAAAAGCTTTTTCGCATTGGGAGGAATGAAATAATTTTTTTATTGCATGGTTAAGAAATGCGATAAAACCATCAGAAAAATTATTGACATTTAACAAACCAATGGGTTTCTGGTGAATGTGCAAATGGGTCAAACGATGCTAGTGTGATAAGTGCCTCTAGTGTTGTAAGATCTCTTGGAAGGAAAATAAAAGCATCAGCATGATTAAGCATTTTAACTAATCGTTCTTGCATACCTGAGACGACTAACTCTTCTCCAGTTGGTGAGTCAGACAAACTGCCCAAAGGTTTTAGGACTCTTGGGATGATGCCTAACACTTGGCTTCCTCTGACAAAAGCAGCTTCTGAGACCAATTTTGATAACCCTCGGTTACCTCCTCCATACACCAAGTGTAATTTTCTCTCTGCTATGCTTCGACCAAGATCTATGGCGGCATCAACGAACTCTTTATGTTTGTCATAGGTAAATCCAGAAAGCATACAAATGTTCTTGAATTATCTATGCCATTGGAATATTTCTCAAAAACAATTTGTGAGTGCTTAATAAAAAGTCATATTTAAGAATCTTGGTGACACTGGATCACAACTGTGTATGAGATGGCATGTTAGTGTCAAATAACGCGTAAAATACATGGCTCAATAGTCAAAAAGTAAACAGTAAAAAGAAAAAAATAAAAAGTAATAAAATTATTAAAGACAATAATACAAACAATAAAACAACAATGAAATGAAATAAAATAACAGTAAAGTAAAAGGATATTTACAGGTAGTTGCGACTGTGGCTCACATCTTTCTCTGGTTTTTCGTCGAAAAACGGCTTGAACGCCTTCTATGGGTCGATGATAGGCTTCCCATACAGTTTTCTTATAAACTGGCAAACAGGGTCGTTTATAGTCAGATTCCCGAGACTATATCGTGCATGCTCTTTCTGGAATAATGATCATAACTGGAGAATCGCTCCTTGCACATATCCATTGGGATGCGTTTCAAGAGACAGAAGGATATCATCCAATGACTCCTTATTCAAGCCATCCCTAATGAATTGAATCTTATCTTCCCTGTTATCAGACACCATTCCTAAAGAACATGGGTTTTTATTGCAACTCATTCTGGCACACTTATGACAAGCAACAGAAATTCTTCGAGCTCGTCGTTTTCTTGCATACTTTCCTTTCCCACAACCAGGCATGTATGCAATAAATTTTGGAGGTAACTCACCCGCCAATCGTACTTTCGCCTCGATTAACCAACGGATGTCAGCAGGTATGTTATTCCTCATGAGCAATCGCATGCGTTCGGACCGACCTTTATAGATCGTAAGGAGGGCATTATGAGGGAGTGAAGGGAATCGCTTGTGAAGCTTCGCTAGAATCTCGTTTCTGTCCATACTTTTGCCTCAGAATATCAGTTATTATGGAAAACTGAAGTAACTGACTTGATTGTCACGGAGTACCGTTATCCGCCACTTCACCGGGGTAACAAACTCAAAGCACACAAACAGAAAAACAAATTAAAACACACAAAGAAAATTAAAATCGTCCTCTTATTGAATTTACCTCAAGCTCCAACTGGATGTCGTAAACACTTCTCTCAATATCTCTGAGTTGTCTTTCTAAACCCTCAACATAGGCTACTAACTCTGGTGGTTGTAGAGCCCAAATGCGATGTGTTTTACAAAATTGAATCTGTCTTTTGAGATGAGCTTTGACATGTTGAAGTGGTTTAAGAATGTTCAGGAGGAACGGTCTAAGTATGGTACTTATGATTAACAATGATAAGAGAAAACTTAATGATAAACACATTTATACAAAATTAATTTCAATTAGCAAAAGAATAATAATAAAAAGAAAGAAAGAAAAATCAAACCACCGAAAAGAAAAGAAAAAAAAATCAATTCAAATCTGGTGGGTCACTCAAATTTATTTCGGTGTCTTCTCCATCTGGCTGGTACTCTAGATATGGCTTTAATCTTTGACCATTAACTTTAACGTGACACCGTTCTTTGGGTCCTTAATTTCAATTTCCCCATGTAGAAAAACAGTATGAACAATAAATGGGCCAAACCAACGAGAGGGTAACTTACCTGAGAATAGGTGCAAGCGAGAATTGAATAAAAGCACTTTCTGACCTGGAGTGAAAGATTTTCTCATAATTTACTTGTCATGGAAGACTTTCATTCGTTGCTTGTAAATCTTGGCATTTTCGTATGCATCATTGCGAATTTCTTCAAGTTCTGCCAGTTGTAATCTTCTTTCTGAGCTGGCTTGCTACATGTTAAACTTGAATTTCTTGATGGCCCAATATGCACGATGCTCAAGTTCCACAGGTAGGTGGCAAACTTTTCCATACACTAACCTGTAGGGTGACATCCCAATCGGGGTCTTGAAAGTCGTTCTATATGCCCATAATGCATCATCAAGTCTTAATGACCAATTTTTTCTGTCTGGCCTCACCGTCTTTTCTAATATGTGCTTTATTTCTCGATTAGAGATCTCCACTTGGCCACTGGTTTGCGGATGATATGGGGTTGCTACTTTGTGAGTGATTGAATACTTTGTCAAAAGAGCTTTGAATGCTTTGTTACAAAAGTGGGCACCACCATCACTGATTATCGCTCGAGGGAATCCAAAGCACGAAACAATATTGCTTTTCAAAAACCCTATCACCACCTTGTGATCATTGGTTCTGCATGGAATTACTTCTACCCATTTCGATACGTAGTCAATAGAACCCAATATAAATTGATGGCCAAAAGAATAGGGAAAGGGTCTCATGAAGTCGATACCTCATACGTCAAAAATCTCAACCACTAAAATTGGATTTAGTGGCATCATGTTCCTTCGTGTAATGCTCCCCATTCGTTGACACCTATCACATGAAGAACAAAAAGTGTAAGCGTCTCGAAATATAATTGGCCAATAGAAACCACATTGTAAAACTTTTGTAGCTGTTTTCTTAGCACTAAAATGGCCTCCACAATCTTGTTCATGGCAGAATGAAAGGATATTGTGAATTTCACTTTCTGGGACACATTGTCTAACAATTTGATCTGCACAATACTTGAAAAAATATGGGTCATCCCAAAAGAACTTCTTTATTTCTGCAAAGAATTTAGCCTTGTCTTGCTTGGTCTAATGCTTTGGAAGTTTACCTGTAACAAGATAATTAACTATATCAGCATACCAAGGTAATACTTCCACACTCATTAATTGTTCATCTGGAAATGAGTCATTCAATGTTAATGGCTTTGTAATTGTATCAAAATGGAGACGAGAAAGATGGTCTGCCACAACATTTTCTGTGCATTTCTTATCTTTAAATTCCAAGTCAAATTTCTACAAAAGTAACACCCAACGAATTAGTCTAGCTTTTGCATCTTTCTTTGTGAGAAGATATTTAAGAGCAGCATGATCTGTGAACATAATTATTTTACAACCAATGAGATAAGATCGAAATTTTTCCAACGCAAACACTACTGCTAGCATTTCTTTTTCAGTAGTTGAATAGTTCAACTGTGCATCATTCAATGTCATACTAACATAGTAAATAACATGAGGAATCCGATCAACTCTATGTCCTAATACTGCTCCTATTGCATAATCAGATGCATCACACATTAGCTCAAATGGTAAGCTCCAGTTTGGGGGCTGAATGATGGGTGATGATGTCAACAATTGCTTTAATTTTTCAAAAGCCACAAGACATTAATCATTAAAGATAAAAGGTACATCCTTAGCAAGTAAATTGCATAAGGGTTTAGAAACTTTGCTAAAATCTTTAATGAAACGTCTATAAAAACCAGCATGCCCAAGAAAAGATCTTACTTCTCTGACTGTTTTGGGTGGAGGAAGATTAGAAATGAGATCCACCTTAGCTTTGTCAACCTCAATACCTTTGCTCGAAATGATGTGACCGAGAACAATACCTTGTTTTACCATAAAATGGCACTTCTCCCAATTTAGGACCAAGTTCTTTTCGATACATCTCTATAGAACTAGTGTTAGATGATGTAAACATTGATCAAACGAGTCACCAAAGACAGAAAAATCATCTATAAAGACCTCAAGGAATCATTCAACCATATCAGAAAAAATGCTTAACATGCATCGTTGAAATGTAGCAGGTGCATTACATAATCCAAATGGCATCCTTCTATATACAAAAGTGCCAAAAGGGCAAGTGAAAATGGTCTTCTCTTGATCTTGTGGTGTTACAGGAATCTGATTATATCCTGAGTAGCCATCTAGAAAGCAATAAAATTCATGGCCTGCTAATCTATCAAGCATTTGATCGATGAATGGTAAAGGAAAATGGTTTTTACGTGTGACAAAATTCAACTTTCTATAATCAATGCATACGCGTCATCCTGTAGTTACTCTAGTTGGTATCAATTCATTATCAGCATTGGTAACTACAGTGACTCCAAATTATTTGGGGACAACTTGTACAGGACTGACCCATGAACTATCAGAAATTGGGTAAATGATACTTGCGTCTAATAGCTTAAGGACTTCAGTTCTAACCACTTCTTTTATATTAGGATTTAACCGACGTTGCATTTCCCTAGTAGATTTAGCATTTTCATCAAGATGAATGTAATGCATGTAGTCTACTGGATTTATACCTTTTATGTCTGCTATGGTCCATCTTAATGCTCTTTTGTGCTCTTTTAAAACATTCAACAACTTACTTTTTTGTTCGTCATTGAGGGATGCTGAGATGATTACCGATGGAGTACTTTCTTCCCCCAAAAATGCATATTCCAAAGTGTTGGGCAATGGTTTGAGCTCGAGTTCCGGTGGTGATTCTGATGATGGGATGAGTTTCTTCTCTAATGGTGCTGGTTGTTCAACTCTTGACTTCCATTTATTAGTGTCCATGGATGGTGCTGAGTCAAGTCGGGCGTTGACCTCATCGACCGATCTGTCAATATCAAAATCCAAACCAAAATGAGCTAAACATGTTTGTAAAGGATCATCACTAAGGTTTGAAACAAAAGTTTCATCAACTAATGCTTCAATTAAATCCACATCAATAATTCCGTCATCTGTATTGTGAGGTTGTTTGGCAATGTTGAAGATGTTCAGCTCGATAGTCATGTTGCCGAAGGACAACTGCATATTTCTAGTTCTGCATTGAATGTGAGCATCCGCAGTTGCCAAGAAAGGTCGGCCTAGAATAATGGGGATGTGCTTCCTTGAATCCTGTATTGGTTGAGTGTCAATTACAATGAAATCAACAGGAAAATAAAACTTGTCTACCTGGATAAGCACGTCCTCCACAATACCACGAGGTATTTTCATGGACCGATCTGCAAATTGTATCACCATTGGAGTTGGGTGTAATTCTCCAAGTCCAAATCTCACGAAAACTGAATAAGGTAACAGATTTACACTAGCTCCTAAATCCAACAAAGCGTTCTCAATTGTGTGGTTCCCTATGCTACATGAGATAGTGGGGGAGCCTGGGTCTTTGCATTTTAAAGGAATTTTATGTTGGAGTATAGAACTAACGTTTTCTGTTAGAGTATAGAACTAACGTTTTCTGTTAAAAATGTCTTCTTTTGAACATGCATATTTCTCTTTTTAGTACAAAGGTCTTTAAGAAACTTGGCATAAGATGGAACTTGCTTTATAGCATCAAGTAAAGGGATGTTAATACTTACCTGTTTGAAGATTTCGAGAATCTCACTTGTGGATTTTCCCTTCTTTCCTTTAGCTAACCTCTGAGGAAATGGAGCTTTGGGAACATATTCTCGTAGGTTGGTTTCTTCTTTCTCCTCCAGTGATGATTCCTCAACGCTCACTGGTACAATTTGATTTGTCACCGGCATCTCTACTTTGTTGTCGACTTCTTTTCCTTTTCACAAGGTCATGACGGCTTTGACATCTCCATGCTGCTGTGGCGAACTAGTACTTGCTTCATGCACTCCTTTAGGGTTAGGCACTGGTTGACTTGAAAATTTACCTTTCTCAACAGTCATTGCCAAGGTCTGAACTGAAGAAGCTAGTTGTACCACCATCTTCTCCAGGCTTGAAACTGATTGGGCTTGCGAGTTGAAGCCTGCTCTCAATTCATTTCGTAGTCCATCAATGGTGTGGTTTTGTTGCTCAATCGTAGAGTGAGTAACATTCCTGAAATTCTGGAATGCATCCTCCGATGGTCTAGTTGAGAGTGGTTCTGGTTCTGATTGTATGGTCTGAATGGTGGCTGAGAGGCTTGAGGATTTTGAGGAATTAGTTACATTGGTGGAGCTGGAGCTACTGGTCCATTCTGTTGGAATCCTTGAGACCATGAAAAATTGGGGTGGTCTCTCCATCCAGGGTTATATGTGTTAGAGTATGGGTTGTAATTTGATGATTTTCTCATTACACCTATGGCATTAGCTTGGTCTGAGTATGAGTCATGGTCATGTGGCTCTGTTGATTTAGCAGTCGATAACGATGCTATTTGTCGAGCGAGACCTTCAATCATCTCCTTGACTTCTTTAATTTCTGAACTTGACTCGCCAATGTGAACCTCATTTGCTCCCTTAATTCTTCTAGTATTCCTGAGTGATCGACTCCGTTGTTGGGAATTATCCGCTTGTCGCTGGAAGAATTCCTAAATCTCAGATGCACTTTTTGACATTACCTCTCCTCCACTTGTTGCCATTAGCCATTCTTGCACATTTGGCAATAATCCCTCCAAAAAGTATTGGCATTGGTGCCATTTCTCGTACCCATGATGTGGATACTTCAAAAGTAGCCCATTGAATCACTCCCATGTTTCGAAAAACTGCTCGTCATCTCTCTGGGTAAACTCTAAGATTTCCCTGCGAATAGCATTGGTTTTATGCACAGGGAAATATTTATTTAAAAATTTTGTTACTATTTGTTCCCATAATGCAATGCTATTAGCAGGCAATGTATTAAGTCATGAACGAGCTCTATCTTTTAAATAAAATGGGAATAGTCTAAGTTTTACATCATCATTTGAAAAATTCTCCTATTTAAATGTTTGACAAATAGCATGAAAATTATTCAGATAATTATATGGATCCTCATTTTCTAAGCCATAGAATGTTGGGAGACAATTTAGCACACTAGGTTTTAATTCAAAACTCCTAGCAACTACATTTGGGTATCTTATGCATGATGTGCTCAAATTGGCTAAAAGACTGAAGTAGTCCTTAAATGGCCTCTCCTGTGGTGCTTGTAAATCCATTTTATTTTTAACTTTTTGTGTGTGCGAAGTGTTTTCTCAAGTTCAAGGTCTATAGGCTCAAGATTAGGTGATAATGACCTACGACCATACATGCAAAATAAATAAAATAAAAATAAAGATGGGAACAAAACAAATAAAAATAAAGCAGATGGAGGAATTGCGATACTAACCTTATCTCGCTATTACAACCTTACTATAAAAATACACAAAAAAATACGTGAAAATAAATTAACTAAAAAAATTAGTAAGATAAACAAAAATCACAAAGAAGAAATAAAAAAATAACTTGAAAATTAAATTATAGAATTTTAAAGAAAAGAAATACTAACCTCTAAATGTAGGTTCACTTTTTTTTTCTTTTTTTTAAAAAAATCAAGAAAACAATTAAATAGAAATATTCACAAAAATTAATTTTATGAATTAAAATTACTTACCTCCCCAGCAACGACGCCAAAAACTTGTTGTGCAAATTTTATTGAACTCACAAGCGCACGAATCTATTTTAGTATAGAACAATTGTGACGAGTGTCAATCCTATGAGGAGGTGGATTTTAATTATATATAGAATTAATTTTGTATGATGGGTGATTGGATTTGTGGTGGAAATGATTTGGAATATGCTAAAACTTAAATTAAAATGGCGAGAATAAATTCTTAAAATTGGAATTAAAATGGAAAGAATAAATTGAAGAGAATTCTATTGAAATGACGTACTTGGGTATCTAGATCCGTATCAACATGCATCATGGGCTAAATATTCCTTATTAATACCAATTAAATCATGAGGGGGGAATCCACACCTCATGAACCACACTCTAATAAATATGGTGCTAAGGGCTCATAGTGCCAAATAATAATAACCTTATACTAGGGAGCCAGTGAAACCAGGGCGGTACTAGACAAGATTATTATTATTTGTCAACGAAAAGTCAAAACATTCACAAAAACTAGAGGGGAAGAGAAAATAAATTTACCAAATAAAGCCCATGACACATGTTGAGACTTCACCTTCAACCCAAGCTTGAAAGAAAATTAGCCACTCATAATTGAACTAGGGGTAAAATGGGAATTTATTAAAATATGTAGAAAATACAAGATAGAGAAGGAATTACAGAAAATAGAGTCCAAAAATAGATTCAGAGGTGCCAAATTAGGGGGGGGAGGCCTCATTTTTATAGATACATCGAGTAAATCATGGTCATCGGATTAAAAACAGTTTGGACGCTCAGGATTGCGCCACGTAATTAGTCAACAGTACGCGTCAACAGTACGCGGTTTGACTATGCGGCTTGAACAGTGACACGGTTTGCACATGGTTTGAACAGTGACACGGCTTGCACAGTAACCGGTTTGGTTGAAAATAATCCCATGTGTTGCATGTATCGTACGCGCATTTTTTTGTCCACTAATATGCTGCCACGTCACCATCAACAGTAGATAAGAATTTTAGTCCAACAGGATCATGACACCTCATCAGTCAATGCCACATCATTGTTCAATGCCACGTCATCGATCTATCTATGTGAACAGTGCCGTGAACAGTAACGTAGATAGTACCCGTACATGTGAATAGTACCGACTTGATTAGTTGGCAGAAGAAGTGGCTGTGAATTAACTCTTAAGTTCTTGTCTTATCATTACCTCCAAAAAAAAATTGTGACTAGGGACAAACAGAATTGGTAGAAGAGAATTACAGGGTTAAAAGAATCAATAATTTGAATTATGCCATCATCCGATTTGGGCCTCACATGGATCACCGACCTTCATTAAATTTGAAACCAGTGGTAAAGATTCTTTAGAAGATAATCTGTTAACAGCTAGTGAAGAGGAGGATACTGACTAAAAAGGAAAGAACCAAATGAACAAATATGCAGAAAACACTTTAATGATACATATAAAGAAATAAAATCAAGGATAATTAAAATTTTTTAAACAAATAATGGGTTGAAACTAAAATACCTTAAGTTCCATGACTAAGACGTGCTTTTTCAACGTATTATGGCCATTTTCAAGTACTTAGTTTTAACATTAGTCATATTTTATCTTAAAAATGACTTCTTTTTTTTTGTATTTAAAGGCAAAAATGAGAAGCTCCTCTTGGTGGATACACTATTTTGTTCAGACAAGCTTAGAAGAAAATGAACCTGCTATGAAGAAGTTTGAGCAGGCTGCATCCAAGAAGTCATACAAGCCCAACTGTCAAGTTTTCCATCTCAAACCATTAAGATAAAAGATTTATTTGGACACACACCATTTTTTGTTCACCTTGAATTAAGAACTCCCCAGGAAAAGGAAACAAGAAAAAACAAAAACAAAATATTGCTTCCATACTAGATACTTTATATGTTGTGTTATTAAATTTGATAATTAGCGGGGAAAAAGGTTGATATCACCCCTCATGTAGATATCAAAGCAGCAAAATGCCACTTACCGGCCGTCCAAATTTGGATAATTCTGCAACTTTAGCTCTTTGTTGACCAGGGTAACCTGATAATGAAAATAAAATAAGTCAAGCCTATAGCTACACACCGAAAAAAAAAAGTTTCACATTAAATATTTGTACCATTCAGGAGGTCACAGTAGCAGCTTGACAAACTAAGAGAAATACCTTGCAAAATTGGCTTGATGGACTATCGGTATAAGGGAAGAATACTAAATTGGTAGCCTGTGGGAAAGCAGTCATAGTTCTCATTGTAATACAACTACTAATCGTTGAATATGATAAACAGGAATTAGCAGGAACAGTGTCAGTTTAGATTCAATTCTTTAGATTTAATAAACCAATGCTTAGAGTTGCCCCCTCAGCAGTTGTTTTGTGCATGCTCAACAAATAAGCGATGAAGAGAGGGACTGAGAGAAACTAAACTTCTTTACTGACTTCTATTGCAAGTCCAATGAGGTATACATTAACGCATGTATCTCTGTCCATGTATCTGAACTGAATTTCATGAGGTGAAACATAGAGGAAATACCTGCAAAAATAATGACACCATCAGAAGCCACCCTTGCCAAATCTGGAAGAGTCTTGTTTAGGTATTTTGGGGACAGGTAATCCAGAGCATCTGATACAATAACAAGAGGAGTATAGAGATTGTTTTTAAAATCATTGGACAATACCCTTCTCCTCTAGATACAGTGATACAAATGAGATGAGATAGAGGTCTTTGCGGCCTGTCTAAACACACATAGAGGCTTTGAGCCGTGTGTTTGGGCGCTTTTACCATTTAGGGGCATATGCATGCAGTATGATGATTACAGAGATACAGATATGAGATACAGACAAATATTGAGATATAGATTATACGAATGAGATATAGGCCTTTGGGGCCTGTCTGAGTACACACAGAGGCTTGGACCGTGTGCTTGGGCACTTTTGTCCTTTGAGGACTAGATTATGCATGCACAAATATGATGAGATATGAGATGGTACTTCCCTGTCTATCTGTGTAGCTCTGGGGCGTGACGATACCCAGATAGTACGTCATTGCCCATCCGTTGAGATTCATATAAGATGAGATTATTCCCCTGGATACTTGTTTGGTGATGAAATTCAGATTTGTGTATTCTATATGTTATTGTGATATGATTTCCATGGTTATTTAATACAATATTATATATGTTTTTCATGGTTTGTAATCTGATTTAAATTTTAAATCATTTACTATTGGTTTCTTGCATATGGTTTGATGAAATCGTGTTTGGAAATGATATGATTATTTCTTTTAAAGTAAGAATTAATTTTCAAAAACTGTTATCCACTCACTGATTTTTATACTCACCTATTTTTATTATATTCCCCCCCCCACTAGGAGGTTGCAGGTACACCAGACCGACCCAGTGACTGTAAATATATTTTGAGTCTTGGTCACGTGATGGTGTTAGAAGATATATATGTGTTTGTTAGGACATTTTGGTTATCTCGTCTTGTTGGGATTGTATAATTTTATTATATTATTTTTTTGAGATTAAGAATAACCTGAGATATTAATATTAGTTATAATATTATCTTTTGAGACTTTGAAGATATAAAACTCAGCATTTTGATTGAGGATGTTGATCACATGAGTTTATTATATATTGAATTATATTGGGAGTGCTTGTCTTACATATTTGTAAATTGGGATTGTTATATATATAAAGGAGATTCTGTTGAATTTTCGACAGAATCCTTACTAATAGAATTATTATCAAGTTTGTTTTGATAAGACTAGATTGACTCGCCTGGGGGAGTTCGAGACGGGTCGTTTCATGGCTGTATTTCGTTGGGATCAGTAGCAGATGTATTGAAGTTTTGCAAGTCAGAGTACATGTTAATTAGATGTATGAACTGCTTGAGAATGCTCGGTACCAATAATCTAGCATTTTCATTGCTAAAAGAGTACCTCGAGGTCAGCCTCTCACTTTATATCTATCAACTGTTTAGGCAATGGCATATTTTTATTTTTATAGTTATTATAATTATTTTTTTTTTAATTTTTGGGTTTCAGGCAATGTCAAATTCACGATTTAGCATTGTTGTTCCGGGAAGAGAAATTCCAGAGTGGTTCATGTGTCAGAATAATGGTTCTTCAATAACACACGGATGGCCTTCATATAAGTATAAAAAGAATGAGGTGGTGGAATATTGCATTTGCTGTGTTTTTCGTGTCCATAATCATCCACCTCCTGCCAGAGGTAGAATACACCTCAGCACATATCAGTTGAAGTTCCGTACCAAAGATGTAGGATATTTTATTGATTTTGGAAAGCAATTCGGTCAGTGTGGGTCAGAACATCTCCGGCTACTCTATTTTTCTATTCAATACTGGAATGACCAGATTTGGCACCTTGAATCAGATCTTGTTGAGTTGTCACTTTGGCCTGACACGGGCCCAAGATTGGAGATGATAAGGTGTGGTTTCCATCCAGTTTATATGCATCCAGTGAAGGAGTACAACCGAACAACGTACCAATGGAATCGTGTTACTGCTTATAATCTGAATGGATGCCATCAGAACTTTGAGGGATCAAAGCCAAGTCTTATTGAATACGTTGGGTCGGAAGCCAGAGGAAGTGACTGCTGTGATGATGAGGAACAGCAACAACAGCCTAAAGAGTTAGAGAACTCGAATAAAAGGTGAAGCTTACGTATTATTCTCTGGATTCATCAGCCAGTATGCATTTGAACACAATTTCAGTTTATGAATTTTGTCAAGAGTTGAATTTTGCGATTTCTCATTAGTTGAAAAGTAATGAAAGAGGGGAAAAAAAAAACTTACAAGACTGAAATGAATCATCTGTTTTATTGAATTTTTATAGATATGGTACACATTTAACTTAAAACCATTAATTTTACAACAACATTACCTTTATTTTATTTGCATCCAAGGCACGAAAATGACTCGCTGAGGGGTTTTGATCTTGAATGAGATGAGGACTTAACTGTGAGGTAATAATTCACTATCTTACATTCCCTACTTATTGCACGAAAGATGCGGGATGCAGAGCTAGTTTTCGGTATACTTGAAGGGGCTGCGTAATGATTGATTTATAAAGGAAAATGGAATGTAATAATAAATGTAAGATTAAAATTTTTCTAGTGGTATTTAGAAGATTTTCAATGTTTAAACAGCTAAGCTAGCCTTACCATAAGGATCATATCATATATTTGATATAATATCGTTTTTTTTTCCTGTTTCATTAATCTTATTTTAGGTTACAGTGTATACAAAATTTCCTGGAAGATGCTCAGACGGCAATTTTGTCAGCTATTTAATAAACTAAAGAAGCACATCTTTTTCCTGAGATAGTGACTGCCGTGCGAGGATAAAATTTTATAATTTTTATTAAATTCTTTGAAATTTTTCAGTTTTTCTTTTACCCCCAAGGAATCTTCTATTGAAACTTTTGATTGGGCAAAAGATGTGAAACCTATCACCTACTAAATAACAAGAAGAGCAGACAAAGGAAATATGTCAAAGAAAATATGGAGGGGTTGGTTTGTTCAATGTATCTTCTTTGTCATAATATTTTTTTGAGTGATGATACAGCCACAAACTCTTGTATAAATTTATGTTGTACAAACTAACGTAGCATTAATTCATTGGTTGAATAAAAATATAAAATAATAAAAACAAATCATGTGGGCCAAGTGATATTTAATTCAACCAATCTTATCATGCCACATGAGTTTGTACAAAATAAGTTTGTACAAGAATTTATGGTTTTATTATTACTCTATTTTTTTATTCAATTAAAGTCTAAATATTTTTATTTTTTGGCAAGACACTTTTGATCAAACCTACCGTTGGCATATAAAAGAAGAGAAATAATTAATGTGATTTCTACGAATTTTCAGGGACTTAATCATGAATATTAAAAGAGGCTCTTCAACTGTCACAACTTCTTTCTCTTAATGGCCGCATGATGTGTTCTTAAGCTTTAGAGGCGAATATGTCTGCAAGAACTTCATGGATCATCTCCAGGCTGCTTTGAATCAAAATGGAATTAATGTTTTCGGGGATGACAAAAAACTTGAGAGAGGAAAAATGTAACATATGCACTTTGATTTTTCTTAATTAAGTGTATGATTTAATTTTTCCTCTTCGAATCGAGATAAATAGAGCGCAATTAAAAGCTCGAGGAGTCGGATTTTACTTTCGTTACGGGACCGGTATAAGCTTAATTTGTATTAAGCTTAAGTGAAAGAAAAAGAGAAGACGTTGGGTTCTATATTTTTGGAGAGGGGGGAGACTGTTGGAAATGAAGAGAGAGAGAGGCACATAAGAGAGAGAGAGAGAAAGAAAGAGAGTTGACCCGATTTGACCCGAAAACCCGACCCGAAACCCGCGACTTTGACCCGGACGGATCTCGCGATTCCGGCCACCTCACCGGCCGAGCTTGGTACCGATCTGAAACTTGGAAGCCGGCCATTGTAACCCAGTCGTCCTCGTTGCCGAAAAACGACTGGAACGCCGTCGTTTGAAGCTCGAAAACCCGCGGCCAAAAACCCGTTTTCGTCGCCGTCGATTTCGCCGAAGTTTGGGCACGCGTCCAGCTGGGTTCTACTCCTCACGTCCCCAGTATCATTTTCCGACCTATCTCGTCACCTGAAACGGCCGGATTACTGTCGATTAGCACTTTGAAAGCTCGCGGCTTGGGAAGCTTGATCCGCCGCCGACACCGTGCGTGGGGACTCACGGCCACCACCATTAGACTCACGACGGTCGGAACTATCAGACCTAAGCTTCTCGTCGTTGTTGACTGAAGTCCGGTCACCGTTGACGGGCAGGGGCAATTCGGTAAATTCATAAAATTTTGGGGCGAATTTGTAATTTGTGAAATCAGTGGATAATTTGGTAATTTTAGGTTAGGATAGTGAGGTAATTTGAGATTTCGAGGATAATTCGGTAATTTAAGTTGTTAAGGACATTTCGGTAATTTTACGCTCCGAGAGTAATTTCGTAATTTCTAGCATTGTGATTATTCTCGTGATCTGAATTGAGAACAATTTGGTAATTGAAGATTCTGGGGATATTTTGGTAAAATAATGATGTTGAGGACATTTTGGTAATTTTGGCATGTAGGGGTATTTTGGTAATGTTGTACATGCGGGAATAGTTGTTGATAGATATTCGTTTCGAGAATTATTATGTAAGATTAGTTGTATTTCAAGTTTACAGAGAATGATTGTGTCATTTCCTTGATTAGGAGGATCCGCGAACGAGAATCAACCCGCGGACGTTGTTGATACCGAGTCTGGACATCGTCACTGTGAGTGGAATATACAAAACTTATTTTCATAGTATATTATCATTTTACAGTGCAGTACAGTTTGTTTTGATAAATGAATATTTAATGCTTGATTTAATGATTTTCTAGAAAATTGATTTTTATCTATGTGTTGAAATTTATTGTTATTAAGAATGAGTTTGCTTAATAATTATTGTCGTTTTTGAGTAAAAGCATGATATTAGAATTACGTAGATTTGAGATATGTTGAAGAAAAAGAAAATGAGATTTCATATGTGATTATATGTTTATGTACATGTGTATAAAATGTTATTTGAGAAATCATTGGACAGTACCCTTTCCCTCAAGATACAGAGAAACAGATAATATGAGATGAATACAGAGATACAGATGAGATGAGATAGAGGCCTTTGGGGCCCGTCTGAACACGCATAGAGGCTTTGGGCCGTGTGTTTAGGCGCTTTTGCCTTTTGGGGGCTTATGCATGCAGTATGATGCTTACAGAGATATAGATGTTGAGATATATGAGATATGAGATGAGATTTTCCCCATCTATCCGTTGTAGCTCCGGGGCATGATGGTTCCCTGATTGCCCGTCCGTCGAGGTCCAGATATGATGAGATCATTCCCCTGGGTACTTGTTTGATGATAGCTTTTGATATGCAGTATTTGATATGACAAGTACTGTGATTCCAGCGATTTTATGCAGATTTATGTAATATAGTATTTCAGTGACTGATTTAAATTAAATATGTTTATATAAGTTCTTATGATATTTTGATGGAATTGATTTGAGAAAGATTAAATCATTTTAAATAAATTTATTTTTCGAAAACTAGTATCCACTCACTGAGCTCACTGAGTTTTATACTCACCCCGTTGTTATTATATTTTCCCCCCCACAGGAGATTTGCAGGTACCTCAGTCGACCCAGTAACGGTAGTTAAATTTAAAATTGTGGCCACGTGATGGTGCTAGGAGTCGTAGATTTAATATTTTGATATCTGGGATATTGTGAATTGTATTTATTATTATATTTTGTAATTAAGGATAACCATTGTATTTTTAATATTGGAACGTTTTGGGTGATATTGGATGTGTTGACTTGAGAAGTTGGTTATGAGGTTGGATGGATATTGAGTTGTTTTTAGGAGTATTGTTTTGTAAATTATAGATTTGGGAATGTTGTATTTATAGGGGAGATTCTGCCGAATTTCTGGCAGAATTCTTAGATATTAGTATTATTATCGATTCGATTATACGAGTTTAGATAGACTCACCCTGGGGGTGTGGGGTGGGTCGTTTCAAAAAAATTGGTATGGTTAAATTGGAGTAAGTGTGAACGTAGTAGCAAATCAATTTCATATTATGTACAAATTACTCCAAACTATGCAATATTCATTTCATCAAATTGAAGTCATATAATTAAGTAACATGCTATAGTTACGTCAGAAAAAATTGGAACGAGAAAATTCAAACCCAACCCATTAAAATTGGTCTGGATTGGGTTACATTGCGACTTGAGGGTGCAAAAATTATTTAATTTCTTCTGCTGTTTTTTTCTCAATTATTAATAACCAATTAAACATATCAACTCCACTAACCAGCTTAGTCATTAGATCTATTGGTTGAATTAGAAAAAGGACACTGTTTGCGGTACCTTGCAACTGTAGCTTCACCCTAATTTATATATATATATATAATATTAGTACAGTACTTAATTACAATTCTGTTTCGTGTATAATTTCCTGAAAGATGGTCCAACATCAGCAATATTTTTATATTTTTATTATTTGATCATATCATCGTATCAACAACAGCAATATTACTTAAAGTTTCATCATATCATATGTTTGATCTTATCTCATTTATATTTATATTTTTATTATTTCATTTGTCTTATTTTAGTTTCTTAGTATTTATTTTACATATAAATAATCATAAATATTTGCATTTCTGTTTCATACTTACTTTCCTGGAAGATATTCCAACAGCAGATTAAACAAACAAAATGAACTGTTGTGCCACCTACTCAAGAACAAGAAGAAGAGACAGAAAATAAATAAATACAATAAAGAAAATGATCTGTGGGGAGGTTGGTTTATTCCACGTATCTTCTCTGTCAAGACTACTTTAATTGTTTCATTAAATAGTCTAAATTATTATTATTTAACTATATTTGAAAAAAAAAATCGGTGTTTAGATTATTGAAGCTTTTGGTATCTTTGACTATGTCTTTGATTCCATTCTCCACCGTAGACCATAGTCACTCTATAATTATCTTTTGCAAAAACTTTTGAGGAGAACTTGCAGCCGAAAATGAAGGAATTAATTAGAAGGCATGAAAACCTCTTGTTGATTTCTTTGAAACAACCTTAATTGGAATCCAAAGTAAAGAAAGTTAGCGAAATTACAAAATTGCTAAGGTACTTTACAAAATTCATGATTTCCAAGCATTGACAGATAATGCATTAACTAATACAGAAATGATCAAATTACAAGCCTCACAGGTTGCTATGTTTCTCTTGAAGGATGACTCAAATTCGTTATGTTTGTTAATGCATTAACTTACAACTTCTGAAGTTTGTAACCAAAGATGCCTAAAACCAATTATTTCTAAGAAAAATGGACAGTTTTTTAAAGGAATTTAGATCTATTACAAATAGATGTAGGCAATTAAAAACAAAAAATTAACAACTTAATTAATTTTTCAGAAGTACTATTTACCGTTACTGTTTGCTGCAATTGTTCACAGTTACTGTTTACGATTATTGTTCATATGCATAAAAATATTAATTTTCCAAAAACACAATAAACAGCAGAAAATAAATGACACAGAGATTTTTATGTAGTTCGGATTAATCAATCCTACATCCACGAGGCCACGCCCATATGAAAAGCTATTCACTAAGTTGATATATTACAAACTATGGATTTACCAAACTTAAGACTCTCATTTACAATTTATCACCATACAGTTTACTTAATCTTAGACTGAATTTGGTTCTCTTGAATAATTGCTACTCCTCTTGATCCACCATCCTCAAGGCATTCTTCAATTCTTCTACGTCTAGTGATCCAAGATCCACATAGATTCTTCACAGAGATGAAAAGAAGATAAGAAAACAAATCAACACAACATTATGCGTCAAATTTGAATTCTATAGGGAGGAGGCCGAATTTTGTTTCTTTGCTTTATGCTCTATGTTGTGCATATCTTCAATTGTGAAATACTTCTCTTTATATAGGCACTAGGGTTTCACCAAAATAGCAAGTCTTAAAAGACTTGGATTCGTTCCAAATAAGAGTTTATTTCCTCTTATAATTCCCATGAATCTGAATAGGAATAAATTTTATCTTCTTGCCTTGCTTTCTCCCAAGAAATATCTAAAGCATTTAATGAACTTCCTGTTTGAACCAACTTCTTACTCTAAATAGATCTCATGCGCCAAGTATAGAATCCCACCATTAATTGACTTGCTAAATTAGACATCTAATTAAATTAGGAAACATATATTCCTAATAAATTAGAATCTCACTAAATTAGAGAATTAATAAATTAATCCATATTATAAGATACGCAATAAATAAACTTCCAATTGAACTAGACTTGGCATAAAATGCCAACTCTATAAATAATGACCTTAACAGCTTTAAACCTTTCTTCTCAAGCTTTAAGCAACTTCAAAGAAAAATGTCAAACCTTCAACCCTTACTTTCCAGTCTTTACTTATTTTAATGAGAAAAACGTCAATGATAATTTGCATGTCTTGATGTTTAATTAATTATTAATATCAACCGTTGGATTCCATTCCATTTAATGGAATCCAATGGTTTCAACATGGGTATTGGACAGAGTGGCGAAGCCGCTTAATCAGTTATTTGAAATCTTATAACAATTTAATAGAAAGATTTACTAAATGCATACGATTATTTTTAAAGAGTAATGATACAGCTACAAACTCTTGTACAAACTGATGTGGCATGATAAGATTGGTTGAATTAAATATCACTTGGCCCACATGATTTGTTTTTATTAATTTATATTTTCATTCAACCAATGAATTAATGCCACGTCAGTTTGTACAAGAGTTTGTGGTTGTATCATTACTCATTTTTAAAACTCACAAAACTTTTGAAAATAAATTTATTAAACATCTAATTAATTATCTTTATAGATGATTATTTATATCACACAGTTAATGACAATTATTTTAAAACTACAACATTATTAAATTGATCCAACATCTCCTAAGGACTCGAACGAAGTTTTACTAATAAAAGGTTTCTAATAAAAGGTTTACCATTCCTATAGATTGCCGGCAATTTAACTATTTTTATCAATTATTGATATCAACCATTGGATTCCATTCCATTTTAATGAAATCCAATGGTTTCAACGTGGCTAATGGGTAGAGTGATGAAGACGCGTAATCAATTGGAAAGCCAGATAATTTCCGTGTAGATTCCTTGAAGCTTCCGGGAAGTTTGATGGTAACTTCATCATGAGAGTAGACAGTGACAGTATTTATTAACTCTTTGACCAAGACTTGCTTTTGGAAATACAATACAACAACACAACTGAGTGAGCAGCCAGGGAAATTTAACTGACTGATTGCTTAATTTTTTCCAAAAGAATATATTTGCTTGATTAAATCCTTTGAATCAAATACTGCAGTGGAGTTCGTCTAACTAGCTTTCTGGAATACACTCAAAAGCTGTAAGTTCTATCTTATACATCTCTCTTATATTTTCAGAATTAATTTGTAGATCTTGATGTTTAAAAAACGAAAAAATAAATAAATCGAAAGAAATCTTTGAATGTTAATTTTGTGCAAACTCTTTGCCTTTTCTTAGTCAGATACTCTAATCGAGATTTGCTTAAGTAGAAATGGGCGTGCACACTCTCCAATCAGCATGGGCAAAAAAATTTCTATTACATTTTGAAATGAGAGGCTGATGGATTATCTGTTTAGTTTGTTTCATAGCCAGTCTCAAGTTTAGTAACTTTTTACGTTAGTGAACTCTGACTTTAGTATATATTTACGCACAATTTATTGTCAGTTATATTTAATCAAATTCGCTCATACCATCAAGGTTATAAAAGAAAAGAAAAAGTGCGATTTATAAATGTTTGTCCTCTTTTAGGTGGTTGAAAAAGAAAATGGAAAATTCCTAGTTTTTGTCAGTTTTTCTATCAAAATTTCTTTGCATATATATAATCTCGATGATTAGTTATAACCTTAAAACTTTTAATTCTTTCTAGTGATATTTATTTAACTCTAATAATTTCTTTTAACATGAAGTTATTGTAAATTAGTCTGTTATAAAACAAAACACAAGACCTAGGTGAAAGGACATCATGAAAGTTGAAATTCCTTGGGCACGGATTAACCAATATCTTGTAATTAAATGTTTACTTTTATTATATAAAACTATTTCAATATTTATTTCTCATTTTTATTAAAATAATATATTATAATTTTTTTTATAAATTTAAATTACATATTTAAATAAAATATTAATAAGTATTATAATATTTTGTTATTTTTATTATGTAAAAGAATAATAATCAAATAAATTTTATTTTTACGTAAGCTTATTATTTACTTAAATAAAAAGTACTACTTTATTAATAAGCTTCTAATTTTTATTAATAATGAGAAATAATAAATTTAATATCAATAATAGTATAAAGAATTTAAATAAACAATACCTTTGCGTGATACACTAAACATAGTACTTTGTCATAACTTAATGCAATGCCATTCAATATAGCTTAAGCAATATAATGTGATGCACTAAACACCATAAGTTTGTTATTTGCACAGTATTGTTTCTAGGATTTCACTTGATTTATTCTAAATTTTCAGGAACAAATTGATAGACAATGGCTTCTATGAGCATCCCAAATGTGTCTCACGGGAAATATGATGTCTTCTTAAGCTTTAGAGGAGAAGACACTCGTAAAAGTTTCACGAATCATCTCTATGCTGCGTTGAAAAATAAAGGCATTTATGTATTCAGGGATGACAAAGAACTTGAGAAAGGAGGACCCATTTCACCTGGACTCCTTAAAGTAATTGAAGAATCAAGAATTTCAGTTATTGTTCTTTCCAAAAACTATGCTTCTTCCACTTGGTGCTTGGATGAACTTGTTAAGATTGTTGAATGCAAAAACAGAGAAAATCAAATTCTTCCAATTTTCTATGACGTGGAACCAACTGTGGTAAGGAAACAGACAAGAAGTTTTGGAGAAGCTTTTGCTAAACACGAAGAAGCTTTTAGGAATAATGTAGAAAAGGTGCAGAAGTAAAGAGACGCTTTAAAAGTGGTGGCCAATAAATCTGGCTGGGAATTGAAGGACGGGTAATCATTTTTATTCTCTATTATTAATTCTTTTTTTGTTTTGGTTTTGCATTATTAGTAACTACGAAACAGATTTTAATCTTCATGATTCAACACTGTTTTCAATTACAATAGTAATACTATTAATGAATTAATATTTGCAAACGAAGACTATATAATATGTTCTGATGCTTTGTGCTCTATTAATCAGATTTAAAAAATACAAATGAAACTTTATTCTTAGATTGACTATCGAGCTAGATTGCTAAATACTACTAATAGCAATGACAACAGTCGCAACACCAATCATATATCAATATCATTACATATTTAGCTAATCTGATCAATTTCATGTGTGTAATCAAAAACTAATCTAAAATCTCTTTCAATCTAATTTACATTGTTACAGAGAGAAATAATATACCAATAATATTGGGAAAAAAAGTAGCAGAAGAAATTAAATAATTTTTGAACCCTCAATCCACATTGCAACCCAATCCAAACCAATTTTTTTAGGTTGGGTTTGAATTTTCTCATTCCAACTGTTTCTTACTCAACTATAACATGTCACTTAATTATATGACTTCAATTTGATGAAATGAATAAACTTTCTTGACTCGATGCATAATACAGAATTGATTTGTTACTACGTTCATACTAACTGTAGTGTAACAACACCAATCTTTTCTTGTTGTTTTCAATCTGCAGCAATGAGTCAGAATTTATTGAGGAAATTGTCCATGTCATATCAAGCAAAATTCGTACAGAACTAGAGATTCCTAAGGAGCTAGTTGGAATAGAATCACGCTTGGAGAAACTAAAGGTTCATATGGATACAAGGTCTAATGATGTTCGTATGATCGGGATATGGGGTATGGGAGGTCTAGGAAAGACAACTCTTGCAAGAGTTGTTTATGACTTGATCTCTCACGAGTTTGATGGGAGTAGTTTTCTAGCCGATGTTAGAGAAAAATGTGATAAAGAAGGGAGTGTAATCTCTTTGCAAAAGCAACTTCTTTCCGATTTACTGAAGCTTGCAGATAATAGCATACGAAATGTCTACGATGGTATTAACATGCTACGAATTAGGCTGCGACGTAAAAAGGTTCTTGTCGTAATCGATGATGTGGCTCATCCTGATCACCTACGAAGTTTAGTTGGAGAGCCTGATTGGTTTGGTCCAGGAAGCCAGATCATAATAACAACGAGGAATGAACATTTGCTGAAGTTGCATCGAGTCAGGAAAGTTTATAAGCTTGAGGCACTGACTTATGATGAGGCATTTCGACTCCTTTGTTTGAAAGCCTTTGATACCCATAAGCCTTTCGAAGAATACGTAGAGCTAGCTGAAAGCGTAGTAAAGTATGCCAGTGGTCTTCCATTAGCTCTCAAGGTTTTGGGTTCATTTTTGTTTGGTAGAACTGTGCATGAATGGACAAGTGCCCTAGAAAGGATAAAAAGAGATCCCGAATATGAGATTCTAAGTATACTCCAAATAAGTTTTGATGGGCTGAAAGAAGTAGAGAAGAAAATATTTCTCGATGTTGCGTGTTTCTTTAAAGGGCGAAAGAGAGATTATGTATCGAAAATTCTCAAAAGTTGTGATTTTGACCCAGTTATTGGAATTGCTGTTCTTATTGAAAAATCTTTATTAACAGTAGATGGTGCCAACAGACTGTGGACGCATGATTTGTTACAAGAAATGGGTCGACAAATTGTTAGGAGACAATCCCCCGAGGAGCCAGGAAAACGTAGCAGATTGTGGGAGGAAGCAGACATATGCCATGTATTGTCACAAAACACGGTAAGTAACTAATAAAGAGGATAAAAAATTATTTGTTTTCCAGCTCTGCTCATTTCCTTTTTGCTAGTTAAATCTCTAACGAACGACTTTGTTTATAATTTTTAGGGACGTGAAGCAGTTGAGGGAATAATAGTTGATCATTATTACTTTCTCAAAGATAATGTGAATTTAAATGCAAGTGCTAAAGCATTTTCGCAGATGACCAACCTAAGATTGCTTAAAATCAGTAACGTGCAACTTCCTGAAGGCCTTGGATACCTTTCAAGCAAGTTGCGGTTACTTGATTGGCATGGATATCCTTTGAAATCTTTGCCATCGAATTTGCAATTGGATAAAGCTGTTGAATTTAGTATGTGTTATAGCTGCATTGAGGAATTGTGGACGGGAATCAAAGTAAGATCAATATTTATGTCACTTATCTATGTTTTTTTAGTGAATAACTGTTGATAGCAATTTCACTGTTATAGCTATATATATATATATATATTAAGAAATATCATTTTAGCTCCTTTTTGTTTTCAACAGCCTTTAAACATGTTGAAAGTCATGAAACTCAGCCATTCAGAGAATCTGATTAAGACACCAGACTTCACAGAGGTCCCAAATTTGGAGGAGTTGGATCTTGAAGGATGTACAAGATTGCGTGATATTCACCCATCTTTGTTGCTTCACAATAAGCTGATTTTGTTGAACTTGAAAGGTTGTACAAGTCTTACAACTCTTCCGGGTGAGATATTTATGAAATCGCTTAAAACACTTGTTCTTTCTGGTTGCTTGAAATTGAGGAAATTTCCACGCGTTGCGGGAAGTATGGAGTGTCTGCGGGAACTTCTTTTGGATGAAACTGATATCAAAGAAATCCCACTATCAATTGGACATCTATCTGGACTTGTTCAGTTGACTTTGAAAGGCTGCCAAAATCTCACGAGTTTACCAGTTACTATAAGCAATTTAAAACGTCTAAGAAATCTAGAGCTCTCTGGTTGCTCGAAACTGAAGAATTTTCCACAGATTGTGACGAGTATGGAAGATCTATCCGAGCTCTATCTGGATGGAACTTCCATTACAGAAGTGCCATCATCTATTGAACTTTTGACTGGACTTGAATTGTTGACTTTGAAAGGCTGCAAAAATCTCACAAGACTACCCAGCAGTATAAATGGTTTGAAGTCCCTCAAAACTTTGAATCTCTCAGGCTGCTCCAACCTTGAAAATGTGCTGGAGACGCTCGGGCAAGTAGAAAGTTCGGAGCAACTTGATAAAAGTGGAACAACTATAAAGCGCCCTTCATCCAACATTTTTCTTATGAAGAATTTTAAAGCTCTATCTTTCTGTGGGGGCAATGGATCCCCATCATCTACATCATGGCATTTGCACGTTCCTTTCAATTTGATGGGAAAAAGTTCATGTCCCGCAGCTTTGATGTTGCCTTCTTTGTCAGGTTTGTGTTCTTTAAAAAAATTAGATCTCAGTGACTGTTGTCTAGGAGAAGGAGCAATCCCGACTGATATTGGCAACTTATGCTTATTAAAAGAGTTGTGTTTGAGTGGAAACAATTTTGTTACACTGCCAACAAGCATTAACAGTCTTTTAAATCTTAAAGAACTAAAGTTGGAAGATTGTAAAAGGCTTCAATCTTTGCCACAACTTCCACCCAACGTAGAGAAAGTTAGAGTGAATGGTTGTGCTTCGTTGGTGACATTATTAGGTGCATTAAAACTACGCAAGTCCGACAAGACAATAATTGATTGTATGGACAGCTTGAAATTGCTCAGAAAGAACGGTTTGGCAATTTCAATGCTACGAGAGTACCTTGAGGTTAGTCTCTCACTTCGTATTTTCCAGCTATGCCAGGATTATGCCTAACAATTAAGCAATGGTATGGACTTTTTCATTTTTTATTTTTTGGTTGCAGGCAGTGTCAGCTCGAAGCCATAAATTCCACAAATTTAGCATTGTTGTTCCAGGAATTGAAATTCCAAAGTGGTTCATTTATCAGAATGAGGGTTCTTCAATAACAGTCACAAGGCCTTCATATTTGTATAATATGAATAAGGTTGTGGGATGTGCCATTTGCTGTGTGTTTCATGTCCCTAAACATTCAACTGGTATCAGAAGACGGAGGCATTCAGGTCCCACACATGAGTTGCTCTCCTCTATGGATGGTTCTAGTGTCAGTCATTTCATAGATTTTAGAGAGAAATTCGGTCATCTTGGGTCTGACCATCTTTGGCTACTCTATTTTCCTCGTCAAAGCTCCTATTATAGTATGTGGAATTTTGAATCTAATCATTTTAAGTTGTCATTTATTGATGCACGAGACAAAGTCGGTCTGGGTGGGTCAGGTACTGGATTGAAGGTGAAGAGGTGTGGCTTCCATCCAGTTTATATGCATGAAGTTGAGGAGTTGGACCAAACAACAAAGCAGTGGACTCACTTTACTTCTTATAATCGGTATGAATCCGATCACGATTTTGTTGAATCAAATATGGAAGTAGCCACAACATCAAAGTGAAGCCTTGCAGAAAGTGCTGGGGCAGCTGATGCCAGTGGCAGTGACTGTTGTGATGATGTTGAAAAACCACTTCCTAAAATTTGTGATTTCTCATGAGTTGAAAATTAATCATCTGTTTTGTATTCTTACTTATGTCTCTGTTTCATTGCAGTATTCTCTCATTTCGTAACCATTATTTCAAGTGCGAGTTTTTGGGTTCACTTGAAGGGGCTGAGGACTGGGGTTACAATTGATGAATTGCATACCAATTGCTATGAGTGAACAATAAAATAAGAATCTCATTGCAATCTGGTTTTTTATATATATATTTCACTCTTTTGGCATATAGTTTCGATTGTTCTAGTTGAGTAGGCCAGCTAAACTTAATTTAAATTATACAGCACTTGAAGCTGATATGGATTTTTGCTTGTTGAGATTCTTACTGAATTTGTGTAGATTTTACTTAGAATAATACTAGCACCTTCTGAGTAAACATTACAAACTAAAGCAATTTTAAGTCTGACAAAAAGCTGCGAACTAAAGTAATTGTACAAATTATAACAATTTGCAGAGAAAAATGAAATTGAATGACAAATGTACTTTGATGAACTAAAATTATCATTTATATATAAAGATCATATCATTTATTTTTTGTATGAGGATCATATCACATATTTGAACAAAAAGATTTTTGGCCAAAAAATTATTGTTCATGGTCTTCTTCAGTGTGAGCATTTGGGATTCTCATCCCTTTTATTTTGATGTTGGAAATTTTTTTGGGCATTCATGATTTTGTTGAACTTAACTGTGCTTATTTAATTTGGGTTTCCTGACTTTTGTTGAGTTGTGTTGATTCTTTTTACGTTGGATTATTGATGCCCCTCTGACCTTTTCATAAAACCTTTCTATTATTATTTTCTTTTCTAGTTATTCTTACTTTTAATTCTAAAAAACGCCCTTTTTTAATCAATCATCTAATTTTTAATATTATTTTCTTATCGATCATGAGGTCTAGACTGCTAAACGTTTTTAAGATTTTAGCTTAGGTCCTGGATTCGAGCTTTAATGGATGTGTGAATTAAATTTAAAAATGTATTTATTTGCACGAGTTAATCTAAAAAATGTCTTTTATTATTTATTTCCACATAGTTGGATTATTGCCACCCTTCTAATATTCTCATAAGACCTTTTTTTTTGTTATTCTTACTTTTAATTCAAAAAATGTCCCCTTTTTTAATACACTCTTCAAATCTTTTTTTTTAACATTCTTATTAATTTGAAATCTATTCTACACACGAATTAAAAAGTTTTATCGTTGATGAATTTTTGAATGTTAATCATTGACTTAAACTAAAAATGCTTTAAATTATAATTTTGACTTAAATTACACAGATTTGAGATTATAATTTGAAAGTAATAGGAAATTAAAAAAAATTCAACCAATAAGAATTAGAAAAAGAATAATATAATATTTTGAATCTAAGCAAATTTATTTTTGATACATCAGAAGTCATTAGATAAAAAAACAAAAAAAAAATGGATTGATTATGAATACAAGTAATTTTTGGGGAAAAGAGATCTAAGTGATTGCTAATTCTTATTTATCCTTAAATATAGTTTTATTTGAAACAGGGTTTTTTTAAGGACAAAGGGTTGCTCATTAGGGATGGTAGAAAATTCTGGATCCTGCCTGCATCCGCAAAGATCAAGAAGATCCACCTCCGGAAAAATCTGGATCTGCATGTTAAAAAATGTGGAACTAACCAAGATCTATGCTTATTCGGATCCGGATGTAAGTGCATCCAAAGAACTGAGTATCTGAGTCTGTATTATTTTATAATTAAATTATTTATTTAATTAAATTTCAATTGAAAACATATAAGTTAAATTATTTATTTAAGTCAATAACTGCTAGTTTTCAACTCCAACTATAAATGACCCAGTTAAATTCAAACAAGGATTGATCCAATCATTATCATTGAGCTTGCTATTAAGTATATAACTATTATTGAGCTTCAAACTTTTTTTGTTTTCATTTATTCACACATTGAGCTATCATTTGTAATCAAACACATTGTGTGAGAGAAAATTTATTTGTAATCTTTATTTTTGAGTGATTGTAAGTGTTGGGATACACTTGGGTTAAGAGATTGAGGATGACCTCTTGTTGTGTAAAGGTCTATTGACGCCTTGGAAATCAATTGCAAGAGTTATTAAAGCTTTAGAGGCTTGCTTAGTGGAATCCTCAAGCCCGGTGAGCTTAGAGGCATGTACATAGGCACGGTTGGTTGAAACCACGTAAAATATCACGTGTTTGCTCTCTCTTACTCTATCTCTTTATTTTTGTGTTGCACATTAACTTGTTCATTTCAAATTTGATTGCTTTGTTTAATTTGCATTTAGTTTCTTAGTTGCTTAAATTTTTTAGAAACCCAATTCACCTCCCTCTTGGGTTGCCTAGTTAATATTTTAGTCTTCCTTAGAAAACTAATTCTAAGTATTTAGACCTAGGTAATTCTTTGAAAGAAATGGCCTAGGTCTTTTTATTATAATTTACCCATAGGTGGTTTCCTTTTAAAGATTAATTTTAAGTAATTAGATATAGGTCTCTTTATTATAATCCGTCCATAGGCATTTTCCTTAGAAAATTGATTGTAAGTAAATAGGCTTAGATTTCTTTTTAAAAGAAAGGACCTAGGCCTCTTTTTTATAGAAAGGACCTAGTTGTGTTTTATCATAATCTATCAGTAGGCTTTTTCCTTAGGAAATTAATTCTAAATAGTTAGACCTAAGTCATTCCTTAAAAAAGGGGACCTAAGTCTTTTTTTTTTAATAATTCAGCCATAGGTGGTTTCTTTAGAAGATTAATATTAATTCTAAGTAATTTGACGTAGGTCTCTTTATTATAATCTGTCCACATGCGTTTTCCTTAGAAAATTAATTTTAAGTATTTGGACCTAGGTCTCTTTTTATAATAATCCGCCTATAGGCACTTTCTGTAGAAAATTAATACTAAGTAATTGAACCTAGGTCGCTTTTATCATAATTCGCCCAAAGGTACTTTCCTTCGAAAATTAATTCTAAGTATTTGGACCCAAGTCTCTTTTTATCATAATCTGCCCATAGACGTTTTTCTTATAAAATTATTTTTAAGTAATTAGACCTAGGTTATTCATGTGTAATGAATTATGCCTTGGCATTTTGTCAACAACTTGCATTTGGGGGTTTTACTTAGAAATTTTTTCTAAGTACCTAGGTCACTCTTACAAAGAATTAACCTAAGTCATTCATTTATAATGAATAACACTTTGGCATTTTATCGACGATTCGTCATTTGCACATTTTACTTAGAACTTTCTTTTAAGGACCTAGGTCACTTTTGTGAAAATGGACCTAGGTCATTCATGAATTATGCCTTTGCTTTCTACGACTCGCCATTTAGGCATTTTACTTAGAAATTTCTTATAAGGAACTAGGTCAGTCTTGTGAAAATAGACCTAGGTCGTCATGTATTATGAATTACACCTTGGCATTTTGTCTTAGACTCGCCTATTGGGCATTTTACTTAGAAAAGTTTTCTAAGTATAGGCATGTTTTATAAGAATTGACTTAAGTTACTTTTTTTTAAGTCACGCCCTCGGCGTTTTGTCAAAAACTTGCCTTTTCAACGCTTTACTTAGAAATGTCATCTAAGAACTTAGGTCACTTTTGTGAAAATTGATCTAGGTCTCTTTTTTTTTTAGGCCTTCGGCATTTTGTCGAGGAGCACTTTACTTAAAAATCTCTTCTAAGTACCTAGGCCACTCTTGTGAAAATAGACCTAGGTCGTTCATATACTATGAATATCGCCCTGGTGTTTTGTCATAGACTCATCTTTTGGGCATTTTACTTAATTTTTTTTAAATACCTAGGCCTGTTTTGTAAGAATTAACATAGGTCACTTCTTTTAAAGTTACGACCTCGGGGTTTTGTCGAAGACTCGCCCTTTGGACGTTTTACTTAGAAATGTTTTCAAAGTACCTAGGTTATTTTTGTGAAAATTGACCTAGGTCATTTTTTTTTTCACATCACACCCTCGATGTTTTGTGGAAAATTCGCCCTTTGGACATTTTACATAGAAATTTTTTCTAAGTACGTAGGTTTTTCATGTAAGAATTGACCTAGGTTTCATGTAAGAATTGACCTAGGTCACTTGTTTTTTAATGTTACGCCCTTGTTGTTTTGTCGAAGACTCACTTTTGAGTGGAAATTTTTTCTAAGTACCTAGGACTTTTTGTAAGAAATTACCTAGGTCATTTTTTTTTTTTAAAGCTACGCCCTCGGCATTTTGTTGAAGTCTCGCCCTTTGGGCGTTTTACTTAGTAATTGTTTCTAAGTACTTAGGTCTTTTTTTGTAAGAATTGACCTAGGTCATTTTTTTTAAGTTACGCCCTCAACATTTTGTCGAAGACTCGTATTTTGGGTACTTTATTTAGAAATTGTTTCTAAGGACCTAGGTCATTTTTATGAAAATTGACCTATGTCATTTTTATGAAAATTGACCTATGTCATTTTTATGAAAATTGACCTATGTCATTTTTATGAAAATTGACCTATGTCATTTTTATGAAAATTGACCTATGTCATTTTTATGAAAATTGACCTATGTCATTTTTTTTCAAGTCACACCCTTGGGGTTTTGTCAAAAAATCGCCTTTTGGACATTTTATTCAGAAATTTTTTCTAAGTACTTAGGTCTTTCCTGTAAGAATTGACCTAGGTCACTTTTATTAAAGTTACATCCCCGGTGTTTTGTTGAAGTCTCACCCTTTAGGCATTTTACTTAGAAATTTTTTCTAAGTACTTGAGTCTTTTTTGTAAGAATTGACCTCGGTCACTCTTTTTTTTTTTTAAGTTATGCCCTTGGTGTTTTGTTGAAGTCTCGCCCTTGGGGCTTTTTACTTAGAATTTTTTTGTAAGAATTGACCTAGGTCATTTTTATTAAGTTACGCCCTTAGTGTTTTGTCGAAGACTCAACTTTTCAGTGCTTTAATTAGAAATTTCTTCAAAGGACCTAGGTTATTTTTGTGAAAATTGACCTAGGTCATTTTTTTTTCAAGTCATGCCCTCGGCGTTTTGTCGAAAAATCATCCTTTAAGTGTTTTACATAGAAATTTTTTCTAAGTACTTATGTCTTTCTTGTAAGAATTGACCTAGGTCACTTTTTTTTAAATGTTACGCCCTTGGTATTTTGTTGAAGACTCGCCTTTCAAGCGCTTTAATTAGAAATTTCTTCTCAGGACCTAGGTCTTTTTTTTTCAAGTCATGCCCTCGATGTTTTGTTGAAGTCTCACCCTTTGCGTTTTACTTAGAAATTTTTTCTAAGTAGTTATGTCTTTTTTTTTATTGTAAGAATTGACCTAGGTCATTTTCTTAAAGTTACACCCTCTGCGTTTTGTCAAAAAATTCGCTCTTTGAGTGTTTTATTTACAATTTTTTTCTAAGTACTTAGGTCTTTCTTGTAAGATTGGATCTAGGTCAATTTTTTAAATGTTATGCCCCTGGCATTTGTTGAAGTCTCGCCTTTTGGGTGTTTTACTTAGAAATTTCCTCTAAGAACCTAGGTCACTTTTATGAAAATTGACCTAGATCATTAATGTATGACAAATTACGCCTTGGCGTTTTGTCGACAACTCGCCATTTGGGCATTTTACTTAGAATTTTTCTAAGGACCTAGGTCGTTAAAGTATAATGAATTACCCCTTGCCATTTTGTCGACGACTCGCCATTTGGATGATTCTGTGAGACATGCTCATAAGTATTTTATCAAGACACTCTATTTCAATTATGAAGCCACTTGTTCGCCACTAGTATAGTTACAATATAAGTTTTTCCTTTAGTCGAGTGAAGATCAAAATTAGTTGTACGCATTTTATAATTTTTGGCCAACCAATCCCTTTGTCATAGGAGTTAGGCTATATAATTATAATTTTCATGTTGTGTAGAAAGATTAAATTTTCACTGGCAGGGGAAAATTGCAATGCAACAGTTAATTCACTAACCAACTCAACCCATAATCTTTTTCATTGGAAATGGATCTCCGCCTCTATTAAACTTTTATCATTGGCCACCAGATCAGAGTTGTTGTAATTACCATCGACGCCCAAGATAAAACCATTTTGGCTTTTTGTTCAAGTCCCCACAGACGGCGCCAACTGTTGATGTAAATTTTTACCCAATGTACAATGATTGATTTTTGTTTCGGACTTTATTTTAAATCGAGTTTTGTAGGTTATTTTTCTTCGAGATGAGTGTCTCAAATCAATGCCTCCTCGTGATTAATTGTTCTGTAAAAAGAAATAATTATCAAATGGTGTTGGAGTTGCTAGCAATAACCTTTTGAAAATCAAGTTAGCCTTTCAAATTTGATTATAAAAGGAGAATCTAAAGAGAGAATGACAACATTTATTTACCCTCTTTTTTTCTTACCTTCAAATGGGGGGTCTGGGCTTTATATAGGCAACTTAAAGTCCATTAGAGAAAGTATGTGGCACTTTTCTTTTGAGAAAATCTCAGCCAAAGTCCATGCATGGAGATACATATTCATGTGTGTCAATACTTGTGTTGTGCAAACTTTATTGAACTCACAAGTGCACAAATCTATTGTAGAATAGATCAATGGTGATGAGTTCGATCCCATAAGGAGGTGGATTTTAATTGTTTGTAGAATTAATTTTTCTAAATGGGTGGTTGGATTTGTGGTGAAAGTGATTTAGACTATCTTAGAATTTAAATTGGAATGACGGAATTAAATTAAAGTGGAAACTATTATAATTGAAGCGTTTGAGTATCTGGATCCGCATCAACATACACCATGGGATAAATATTTCTTATTAGTGCCAATTAAATCATGAGGGGGGAATCCACACCTCATGAACTACACTCTAATCAATATGGTGCTAAGGACTTATCGTGCCAAATAATAATAACCTTGTACTAGGGAGCCGGTGAAACCAGGGCGGTATCTAGACAATATTATTATTATTTGTCGACGAAAAGTCAAAACATCTACAAAAATTAAAGGGGAAGAGAAAGTAAATTTACCAAATAAAGCCCATGGAAAATGTTGAGACTTCACCTTCAACCCAAGCTTGAAAGAAAATTAGCTACTCATAACTGAACTAGAGGTAAAATATAAATTTATTAAAATACATAGAAAATACAAGATGGAGAAGGAATTACAGAAATTTGAACTCAAAAATGAATTTAAGGATGCCAAATTAGCGGGGAAAGCCCCATTTTTATAGATACATTGAGTAAATAATGGTCATCAGTTTAAAAACATTTCGGACGCTCAGGATTGCGCCATGTGATCAATCAACAGTATGCGGTTTGACCACACGGTTTGAATAGTGATGCGGTTTGAACAGTGACGTGGTTTGATTGAAAATAATCATGTGTATATGCATGTACCGTACGCGCGATTTTTGGTCTACTAACATACTACCACGACACCGATCAACAGTACATAAGAATTTTAGTCCAACAGGATCGTGACACATCATCAGTCAATCACATCATCAGTCAATGTCACGTCATTGATCAGTATATATGAACAGTAACATTGACAGTACCGTACATGTGAACAATGTCATTTTTTCTTTTATGCTCCTCCTAAGGTTTTCGACTGTCCTGAGTTCAAAAGTGATGTCCGTTTTGCTGTCTGAACTCTCGTTCATTGTAAAATGACCATAATACCTCTAAAATACATAAAATACTTAATTAAAATAAAACACACATAATTAAAATACAAGAAACTAAAATACATAAAAGTAGAAGTATTAGTAAGACTTGAAATATAAAATAACGGTTTTCTCATTTATAAATATACACTTTCTAACACTCAACACACCCCACAACCAACTTATTGCTAGTCCCTAGCAAATAAAGCGAAAATAAAATTCAAATCCAAATTTAAAAAAACAAACTCGTGTTTATTCAATCAGACTAATGATAGCAATCAAATAAAAGTATAAGCATTATCTTCAGTCTAAAGAAACGTCACACTCACATCAACTATCCACATGAATCAGCTTAGTAGACTTTGTTACAGCTACTTTCAAGAATGACATGTCAAACCTCAAAATCTCACTGGAAATTAAACCCGATAAAAATAGTACTCCAATGAATGGTAAATTGAGAGAAAATAATAAAGAAATATTATCACACACTCTCACCAAGATGAAAGAAATATGCCTACAGCTTAGAAATAATACGATCTTTAAGCCAAACAAAATGCTAGCAACCCAATTTATTTATTTATTTATTTACTATTATTATTATTATGCATCACTACATCTTTTTAGCCCATATAACTAGTTTCTACTTCAGACTATAGCTCCCTAAAATCATGAAAGACTTTTATTAGGATGTAACGTAGGTTAAGGACATGGCTAACAAATGAAGGAGAATAGGAAAATATATATATATATGTTTGAGAAAAAGTAGAAATCTTTTGGAAATTATAAGGTGAATTTCACCTATTATTTTTTTTTCTTTTTTTAAACAACAATTTTTTTTTCTTTTGTTTGGCACAACTTCACTGAACAAAATAATTATTTACTTTTTTCTCAAACATAAATAGATGATGGAACTTGTAAGATATCGGGTAATACTCCAAATTGGAGTGGGTCAAGATGATAAGTTTGACAAAGAATTTTTTTTTTAAGGCTCAAAAGGGTTAACTATAGATTTTTCACAAAATGGATGGTTAGAAAGGCTCAAACGGGTCAAAGATGGTCTTTCCATCATCTTTTAGGGCTCTAAATAATCTTCCATATCTACTAGTTAGATGGACCTCAAGATGTAGCAACACACATTTTTTTTCTTTTTTTGTCTTAATGTTTTTTCTTTTTAGAGGGTTGAATCACAAGAAATCTAGAGATCGTATATAAAATAGCAAACTGCTAAGCTGTATGAAGAATGGGCAAAAAGGGTTACTCTCCAAGAAAAATAACAGGCTCAAAAACTCACTTGGTATTTATTATGACATGTGCATTCCTTCAAGTAAAACATATTTGTCTCCGACATCAACATATAACATAGCAAACATATTATAATATCACTTAAGACCAAAGATAATACAAATACTAAAATTTGAAAGTCATCATGTCATCCAATATAAAAAAATCACACAATTTTTTTTTAAAATCACAATCTACCCCCCAACTTATTCTAAACATGAAAAGAAAATATGAATGCAAAAAGGTGAAAACTGATGCAGAAAAGCTAATTAGAAAAGTTACACTTAAAATGATAGAAAAATAAAATGGGTTTTTTTAACTTAGAATAAGTGCTTTTAGAGGCATTACACTCCATATTCAGCCATCTTTGACTCAAAAATTTGAAAATGTATATTTATAAATGAGAAATTAAAAAGAAAAAGAAAAATGATTGTCAAAACTTAATAAAGAAAAAGAAAATGTCAGGAATTTTTTTTTCATTTTTTTCTTTTTTTGTTTTTTTTTTCAAACGAAGAATATGCGTTTCTAGAGTCACTACACTCTATATTCAACCATCTTCAACACAAAAAGTTAGCCATGGTTAGTCTCTACAAAAAAAAATTAATAAAAACTTAACCAAGATTTCACAATTGTCGACTGTTCCCTCCCCCCAACCAGGACGAAATATTGTCCTTAATGTTTTAAAGGAAATAAGTAGAGTTTAGAAGACATCACCTGGGTGTTGTAACATAGAAGAAAATATTTACAAGCAGAGAGTTAAATCTAATTTTTACTTCTTACTGCGGCTACTGTTACCATCATTATTTAGATGCTCTAACACAAAGGTTCAGGGGTCTGGCTTCAATCTATAAGCTTGTAACAGATCAAGTAGCTCATTAGCAGTATGAGCACAAATAAAAAGCTTTTTCGATGTGGAAGGAATGAAATAGTTTTTTATTGCATGGCTAAGAAATGCGATGAAGCCATCATAAAAGTTATTGACATTTAGCAAACTGATGGGTTTCTGGTGAATGTGTAGATGGGTCCAAGATGCTAATGTGAGAAGTGCCTCTAGAGTTGCAAGATCTCCTAGTAGGAAAATAAAAGCATCAGCATGATTAAGCATTTCAGTTATTCTTTCTTGCATGCCTAAGACGACTAACTCTCTCCAGTCGGTGAGTCAGACAAACTGTCCAAAGATTTTAGAGCTCTTGGAATGATGTCTAACACTTGGCTTCCTCTGACAAAAGCAGCTTCTAATACCAATTTTGATAACCCTCGATTACCTCCTCCATACACCAAGTGTAATTTTCTTCCTGCTATGCTTCGATCAAGATCTATCACTGCCTCAACGAACTCTTTATGTTTGTCATAGTTAAATCCAGAAAGCACAAAAATGTTCTTGAAATATTTATTGGGAGTAGCTGTCATTGGGATACTTCTCAAAAATAATTTGTGAGTGCTTAACAAAAAATCATATTTAAGAATATCAGTGACAATGAGTCACAGCTGTGTATGAGGTAGCATGTCTATGTCAATTAACGCGCAAAGCACATGGCTCGAGAGTAAAAAAGGAAATAGTAAAAATGAAAAAGCAAACAATGATAAAATAAAATTATTAAAAATAATAATGAAAATGATAAAAAAATAGTGAAATAAAACAAGATTGAAGTAAAATGATATTTACAGGTAGTTGCAACTGTGGCTCACATCTTCCTCTAGTTTTACGTCCAGAAACGGTTTGAACGCCCTCTATGGGTCGAGGATAGGCATTCTGTTGAGTGTTAGAAAATGCATATTTATAAAGGAGAAAACCATCATTTTACATTTCAAGTCTTACTAACAATCCTTACTTTTATGTTTTTTACCTTTTTGTAATTTAATTATGTGTGTTTTATTTTTTATTAAATATTTTATGTATTTTAGGGGCATTATAGTCATTTCACAATAAACGGGACATCAAACGGTAAAACAGACATCACTTTTGAACTCAGGACGGTCAAAAACCTTAGGAGGAACATAAAAGGAAAAATGGTACTGTTCACATATACGGTACTATTCATATGTACGGGTACTGTCTACGTTACTGTTCACGGCACTATTCATATAGACGGATCGATGACGTGGCATTGACCGATGATATGGCATTGACTGATGAGGTGTCATGATCCTGTTGGACTAAAATTCTTATGTACTGTTGATGGTGACGTGGCAGCATATTAGTGGACCAAAAAACGCACATACGGTACATGCAACACATGGGATTATTTTCAACCAAACCGCGTTACTGTTCAAACCGTGTTACTGTTCAAGCAGCATAGTCAAACCGCGTACTATTGACGCGTACTGTTGACTGATGACGTGGCGCAATCATGAGCGTCCAAACTGTTTTTAATCCAATGGACATGATTTACTCGATGTATCTATAAAAATGGGGCCTCCCCCCCCCCCTAATTGGCACCTTTGAATCTATTTTTTAACTCCATTTTCTGTAATTCCTTCTCCATCTTGTATTTTCTACGTATTTTAATAAATTTCTATTTTGCCCCTAGTTCAACTATGAGTGGCTAATTTTCTTTCAGCTTGGGTTGAAGGTGAAGTCTCAACATGTGTCATGGGTTTTATTTGGTAAAATTATTTTCTCTTCCCCTCTAGTTTTTGTGCATGTTTTGAATTTTCGTCGACAGATAATAATAATCTTGTCTAGTATCGCCCTGGTTTCATCGGCTCCCTAGTATAAGGTTATTATTATTTGGCACGATAAGCCCTTAGCACCATATTTATTAGAGCGTGGTTCATGAGGTGTGGATTCCCCCCTCATGATTTAATTGGTATTAATAAGGAATATTTAGCCCATGATGCATGTTGATACGGATCCAGATACCCAAGTACGTCATTTCCATAGAATTCTCTTCAATTTATTCTCACCATTTCAATTCCAATTTTAGAATTTATTCTCGCCATTTTAATTTAAGTTTTAGCATATTCCAAATCATTTCCACTACCTCATACAAAATTAATTCTATATATAATTAAAATCCACCTGCTCGTGGGATCGACACTCGTCACCGTTAATCTATGCTACAATAGATTCGTGCGCTTGCGAGTTCAATAAAATTTACACAACACATTCCATCCAGTTTTCTTATAAACTTGCAAATATGGTCGTTTATAGTCAGATTCCCGAGACTATATCATGCATTCTCTTTTTGGAATAATGGTCATAATTGGAGAATCGCTCCTTATACATATCCATTGGGATGTGTTTCAAGAGACAAAAGGATATCATCTAATGACTCCTTATTCAAGCCATCCGTAATGAATTGAATCTTATCTTCCCTATTATCATACACCATTTCTAAAGAACATGGTTTTTTATCGACTCTCATCCTGGCACACTTATGACAAGTAGCAGAAATTCTTCGAGCTCTTCGTTTTCTTGCATAATTTCCTTTTCCACAACCAGGCATGTACGCAATAAATTTAGGAGGCAACTCACATGCTAATCGTACTTTTGTCTCGATTAATCAGCGGATTTCAACAGGTATGTTATTCCTCATCAACAATCGCATGCGTTCAGACCAAGGTTTATAGATTGTAAGAAGAGCATTTTGAGGAAGTGAAGGGAATCGATTGTCAAGCTTTGCTAGAATCTTGTTTCGGTCCATACCTTTGCCTTAAGATATCAGTTATTATGGGAAACTGAAGTAACTGACTTGATTGTCACGAAATACCGTTATCCGCCACTTCACCGGGGTAACAAATTAAAGCACACAAACAAAGAAAAACAAACTAAAACACATAAAGAAAACTACAATCATCCTCTTATTGAATTTACCTCAAGCTCCAACTGGATGTTGTAGACACATCTCTTAATGTCTTTGAGTTGGCTTTCTAAATCCTCAACATGGGATACTAACTATGGTGGTTGTAGAGCCCAAATATGATGTGTTTTACAAAATCGAATCTGCCTTTTGGAATGAGATTTTACACGTTGAAGTGGTCTAAGAATGTCCAGGAGGAATTATTTAGCTATGACACTCATGATTAACAATAATAAGAGAAAATGTAATGGTTAAACAAACACACTTATGTAAAAATAATTTCAATTAGCACAAGAATAGTAAAAAGAAAGAAAAAATCAAATCACCGAAAAAAAAACTCAATTCAAATCTGGTTGGTCACTTAAATTTATTTCGGTGTCCTCTCCATGTGATTGGTACTCTAAATATGAATTTAATCTTTGACCATTAACTTTAAATGTGACACCGTTCTTTGGGTCCTTAATTTCAATTGCCTCATGTGGAAAAACAAGTGAACAATAAAGGGGCCAGACCATCGAGAGCATAACTTACCTGAGAATAGGTGTAAGCGAGAATTGAATAAAAGTACTTTCTGACCTAGAGTGAAAGATTTTCTCATAATTTGCTTGTCATGAAAGACTTTCATTCGCTACTTGTAAATCTTGGCATTTTCATATGCATCATTGCTAATTTCTTCAAGTTCTGCCAGCTATAAACTTCTTTCTGAGCTAGCTTGCTGCATGACAAAATTGAATTTCTTGATAGCCTAATATGCACGATGCTCGAGTTCCACAGGTAGGTGGCAAGCTTTTCCATACACTAGTCTCTAGGGTGACATCCCAATCAGGGTCTTGAAAGTCATTCTATATGTCCATAATGCATCATCGAGTCTTAATGATCAATCTTCTCTGTCCAGCCTTACTATCTTTTCTAATAAGCGCTTTATTTCTCGATTGGAGATCTCAACTTGGCCACTAGTTTACGGATGATACGAGGTCGCCACTTTGTGAGTGATGGAATACTTTGTCAAAAGAGCTTTGAATGCTTTGTTACAAAAGTGGGCACCACCATCACTGATTATTGCTCAAGAAAATCCAAAGTGTGAAACAATGTTGCTTTTCAAAAATCATATCACTACCTTGTGATCATTGGTTCTACATGGAATTGCTTCTACCCATTTCAATACATAGTCAACAGCAACCAATATGTATTGATGGCCAAAAAGAGGAAAAAGTCCCATAAAGTCGATACCTCATACATCAAAAATCTCAACCACTAAAATTAGATTTAGTGGCATCATATTCCTTCGTGTAATGCTCCTCATTCGTTGACACCTATCACATGAAGAACAGAAAGTGTAAGCGTCTCGAAATATAGTTGGCCAATAGAAACCACATTGTAAAACTTTAGTAGCTATTTTCTTAGCACTGAAATGGCCTCCATAGCTTGTTCATGGCAGAATGAAAAAATATTCTGAATTTCACTTTCTGGGACACATCGTCTAACAGTTTGATATGCACAATACTTGAACAGATAAGGGTCATCCCAAAAGAAATTCTTTATTTCCACAAAAAATTTGGCCTTGTCTTGCTTGGTCCAATGCTCTGGAAGTTGACCTGTAACAAGATAATTAATGATATTAGCATACGATGGTAATACTTCCACACTCATTAATTGTTCATCGGGAAATGACTCATTCAATGTTAATGGTTCTATAATTGTGTCAAAATGGAGACGAGAGAGATAGTCAGCCACAACATTTTCTTTGCCTTTCTTCTCTTTAAATTCCAAGTCGAATTCCTGCAAAAGTAACACCTAACGAATTAGTCTAGCTTTTGCATCTTTCTTTATGAAAAGATATTTAAGAGTAATATGATCAATGAACACAATTATTTTACAACCAATGAGATAAGTTTGAAATTTCTCTAATGCAAATACTACTGCTAGCATTTCTTTTTCAGTAGTTGAAGAGTTCAACCATGCATCATTCAATGTCATACTAGCATAGTAAATAACATTGGGAATTCGATCAACTCTTTGTCCTAATACTGCTCCTACTGTCTAATCAAATGCATCACACATGAGCTCGAATGGTAAGCTCCAGTTTGGAGGTTAAATAATGGGTGATGATGTCAACAACAGCTTTAATTTTTCAAATGCCACAAGACATGAATCATCGAAGACAAAAGGTACATCTTTAGCAAGTAAATTGCATAAGTGTCTAGAAACTTTGTTAAAATCTTTAATGAAACGTCTATAAAAACCAACATGCCCAAGGAAAGATCGTACTTCTTTAACTGTTTTAGGCGGAGGAAGATTGGAAATGAGATCCACCTTGGCTTTATCAACCTCAATACCTTTGCTCGAAATGATGTGACCGAGAACAATACCTTGTTTTACCATAAAATTACACTTCTCTCAATTTAAGACTAAGTTCTTCTCGATACATCTCTACAGAACTAGTGTTAGATGATGTAAACATTGATCAAATGAGTCACCGAAAACAAAAAAATCATCCATAAAAACTTCAAGGAATCGTTCAACCATATCAGAAAAAATGCTTAACATGCATCATTAAAATGTAGCAGATGCATTACATAATCCAAATGGCATTCTCATATATGCAAAAGTGCCAAAAGGGCAAGTGAAAGTAGTCTTCTCTTGATCTTTTGGTGCTATAAGAATCTGATTATATTCTGAGTAGCCATCTAGAAAGCAATAAAATTCATGACATGTTAATCTATCAAGCATTTGATCAATAAATGGTAAAGGAAAATGATCTTTATGTGTGACAGAATTCAACTTTCTATAATCAATGCATACACGTCATCTTATAGTCACTCTAGTGGGTATAAATTTATTATCAACATTACTAACTACTATGACTCCTGACTTTTATGGACAACTTGTACAAGACTGACCTATGAACTATCAAAAATGGGGTAAATGATATCTGCATCTAATAGCTTAAGGACTTCAGTTCTAACAACTTCTTTCATGTTAGGATTTAACCGACGTTGCATTTCCCTAGTAAGTTTAGCATTTTCATCAAGGTGAATGTAATGCATGCAGTATACTGGGTTTATACCTTTTATATATGGTATGGTCCATTCTAATGGAGATGTGCTTCCTTGAATCCTTGATTGGTTGAGTGTCAATTACATTGAAATCAACAGGAAAATAAAACTTGTCTACCTAGATAAGCACGTCTTCTACAATACCACGAGGTATTTTCGTGGATCGATCTGCAAGCTGTAACACCACTGGAATTGGGTGTAAGATTACAAGAAAAATAATTTGAAAATTAAATTACAAAATTTTAAAGAAGAGAAAAAGAAAAGAAATTCTTACCTTTAAATGCAGATTTACTTTTTTTTTTAAATGAGAAAAAGATTACAAGAAAATAACTAAAAGAAATTATTTACAAAAATTAATTCTACAAATTAAAATAACTAACTTCTCCGACAACGGCGCCAAAAACTTATTGTGAAAATTTTATTGAACTCACAATTACACGAATCTATTATATAATATATCAATAGTGATGAGTGTCGATCCCACGAGTAGGTGGATTTTAATTATGTGTAGAATTAGTTTTTCTAAATGGGTGGTTGGGTTTGTGGTGAAAGTGATTTAGACTATCTTAGAATTTAAATTGGAATGACGGAATTAAATAAAGTGGAAACTATTATAATTAAAGCGCTTGGGTATCTGGATCCACATCAACATGCACCATAGGCTAAGTACTCCTTATTAGTGTCAATTAAATCATGAGGGGGGAATCCATACCTCATGAACCACACTCTAATCAATATGGTGCTAAGAGCTTATCGTGCCAAATAATAATAGTCTTGTACCAGGAAGCCGGTGAAACCAGGGTGGTATCTAGACAATATTATTATTATTTATCGACAAAAAGTCAAAACATTAACAAAAATTAGAGGGGAAGAGAAAGTATATTTACCAAATAAAGCCCATGGAACATGTTGAGACTTCACCTTCAATCCAAGCTTGAAAGAAAATTAGCTACTCATAATTGAACTAGGGGCAAAATGAGAATTTATTAAAATATGTAGAAAATACAAGATAGAGAAGGAGTTACAGAAATTTGAAGTCCACGAATCTATTGTAGAATAGATCAATGGTGACAAGTGTCGATCCCACGAGGAGGTGGATTTTAATTGTGTGTAGAATTAATTTTTCTAAATGGGTGGTTGGGAAAGTGATTTAGACTATCTTAGAATTTAAATTGGAATGACAGAATTAAATTAAAGTGGAAGCTATTATAATTGAAGCGCTTGGGTATTTGAATCTGCATCAATATGCACAACAGGTTAAATATTCCTTATTAATGTCAATTGAATCGTGAGGGGGATTTCCACTCCTCATGAACTCACTCTAATCAATATGGTGCTAAGGGCATATCGTGTCAAATAATAATAACCTTGTACAAGGGAACTGGTGAAACCAGAGCGGTATCTAGACAAGATTATTATTATTTGTCAACGAAAAGTCAAAATATCCACAAAAATTATAGGGGAAGAGAAAGTAAATTTACCAAATAAAGCCCATGGAACATGTTGAGACTTCACCTTCAACCCAAGCCTGAAAGAAAATTAGTTACTCATAATTGAACTATGGGTAGAATGGAAATTTATTAAAATACATATAAAATACAAGATGGAGAAGGAATTACACAAATTTGAACTCAAAAATGACTTCACAGATGCCAAATTAAAGGGGAATCCCCCTTTTTATAGATATATTGAGTAAATTATGGCCATCGGATTAAAAACATTTCAGACGCTCAGGATTGCGTCACGTCATCAGTCAACAATACGCGGTTTGACTAGTAACACGATTTGACCACGCGGTTTGAACAATGACGTGGTTAGGTTGAAAATAATCATGCGTTATGCATATACTGTACGCGCAATTTTTGCTCCACTAACATGCTGCCACATCACCGATCAACAGTATATAAGAATTTTAGTCCAACAGGATCGTGACACCTCATCAGTCAATGCCACATCATCGTTCAATGCCACGTCATCAATCCATATATATGAACAGTGTCGTGAACAGTAACATGGACAGTACCGTACATGTGAACAGTGTCATTTTTCCTTTTATACTTCTCCTAAGGTTTTCGACTATCCTAAGTTCAAAAGCGATGTCCATTTTGCTGTCTGAAATCTCGTTCATTGTAAAATGACTATGATGCTCTTAAAATACATAAAATACTTAATTAAAATAAAACACACATAATTAAATTACAAGAGACTAAAATACATAAAAGTAGCAGTATTAGTAAAACTTGAAATGTAAAATGATGATTTTTTTCCTTTATAAATATACGCTTTCTAACACTCAACAACTTGCTCATGACAAGTAATCTTTGGACATTTGTCATATTTTTGGGCCATTAACCTTTAATGCACTTTAGCTTAAATTCAGCACTTATATTGGTTCCTTACAAAGAGGATTGATTTTGCAACATTTTTCCCATAAGTGCATTTCACAAAATGTTTGTTAGTCAATGGGCTCATTCCATGGAATATTTATTGGTCTGTTGACACATTCCGTAAAATGCAAACATTTGCCCGTAGGCGCATTTCATAAAATGTATATTTGTTCATAGGGGTATTATGTAGAATGTGTATTTGCTCATAGGCCCATTATGTAGAATGTGTATTTGCTCATAGGCCCATTCTGTAGAATGTGTATTTGCCCGTAGACGTATTTTGTAGAATCTATATTTGTCGATAGGCACACTCCAAGTAGCTCATGTTCTCTTAGAAATATTTTCGAAGTGTCTAGGTCATTCTTTGTGATGAATGGACCTAGGTCGTTCTTTGTGATGAATGGACCTAGGTCGTTCTTTGTAAAGAGTGGACGTAAGTCATTCTTTGTTGAATCATGCCTTTGGTACTTTATCAAAGACTTTCCCTTTAGGCGTATTATTAAGAAATATTTTCTAAGTGCCTAGGTCATTCTTTGTGAGGAATGGACCTAAGCAGATCTTTGTAAAGAATGGACCTAGATCGTTCTTTGTTAAATCATGTCTTTGGCACTTTGTCGAACACTCGCCATTTGGGTGTTTTACTTATAAATATTTTCTAAGTTCCTTAATCATTCTTTGTAAGGAATAGACTTAGATCATTCTTTGTAAGGATCAGAGGTAGGTCATTCTTTGTAAGGATTGGACCTAAGTCATTTTTTATAATAATGAACCTAGGTCATTCTTTGTAAAGAATAGACCTATATCATTCTTTAAGACCTAGGTCTTTCTTTAATGAATCACGCTTTTGGCTTTTTGTCGTATCTTGCATTTAGACACTTTAGTTAGAAATGTAATTACCTTGGCCGTTCTTATAAATAATAGGTTTGAGTTAATTTATGTAAAATAATTTTATTGGACCTATATTTTTTGTGGGGTTTGAACCTTTCATAATTGGTCTAACAAGATACATGTTTAAACTTTTCATAATCTATTTGAGCTGAAATTTGAATCTCTGATCAATTAATTTACTTGTTAGCTTAATGTATTTTACCATATATTATAGTATTGCTCACTTTAAATTTAGTCAATGAAAAGGATTAAAAAAATATAAAAATTTATTCTTGTTACTTTGTGGACCCCATTATTCTTAGTGAATTGTGTTATTAATCTTTTTTCTTTAATACTTGACAGAATATATATGGTAAAGTAATATGCAAGAGCAAGAATAATAGAAGCAAGTTAAGGAACTAAAAAAAATTACAAAATCTTGAGTCTTAGGCAAGCATTTTTTTTAAATATGATTTTATGATGCAAACGACTTATAGTTTAATGGGTAATTTTGAAAAGCGTTGTTAGTTGTTTAGGCATGTGCCTCTTCATATGTCATCATAAAAAATGCAATAAAAAAACAACACAACTCTCATATTTTCAGTTGAGTTTAGTAGCCAATTGTTAAACGAAAAAATAGTTTTTTTCTTGAAATATATTATCTTGTGATATTAATGATGCCAAAATAATCACTTGAAATCTAAAGATACCAACGTTAACTTATATAAATAATCTTTTTTCATTTTAGAAATTAAAAAAAAATCTTTGTTCACTTGTTTATATTACTTGAATGTAATTTTTATTTTGTAGTGTCCGAAGTAATCAACTATCATTCCCACTTCTCACCCTAAACATGAGTAGAACCTATGGAGTTAGACTTCCATTCCTCTCCTTAAATGAGTAAGTGAACACTAGAGTGAAAAGAATCCACACTCCCCACTCTCCACTCCCACTCCAACAAGAAAACACAACCTAAAATTGAGTTTTTGCTACTGCAAGTGATTCTCAAGAAACTCCTTTGAGGTATGACCCTCGCTGAATTATTATTATTTTGTGGGTTTGCCAATAATGAACCAGCAAAAATAAATAAATTATCAAACTCCCACCATGCCCGTCGCTAGTGGAAGTGGGAAGAGAGCATTAGTGGTTTTTTAAAACATGAACCAAGATCTAAGAGAGGAATGTATGGCTACTTGAGTACTTCAATCTCGTTGCTTTGCAGGTGGAGTTTATTTGGCGAAGGAGATTCGCAATTTGGTTACTTGATGAGAGTAGCTGCAGCAGGTCGCGTTTAGGTTTAGGAAATTAGGATTAGGTGTAACATTTTTTAAATTTTAACTTGTAGAGTTTTATATTTAAATATTAAATATTTAAAATATAATATTTATTTATTTATTTATTGTAGGTCAATAGATACATGCGTAGAGATCCTCCGAATCTTTCCATCTTCATCAAATTCGGCCATTGATTTCTCATTTACATTTCCAAATTTATCCATTTCCTGCAAAATTAAGCGTAGTGGACTAGTTTTAGTGGACAAATAAATGCCTCCCTTGTTAGGAATTTAGTGGATGAAGTAGGGCCACAACTAAAATCAAATTGGAAGAAAATAAAGAACAAACACAAAAGAGGACACCAGAAAATTATGTGGTTTGGCTTTTATCCTACGTCCACGGGCGAAAATAAAAGGAAAATATTTCACTAGTGATATGAGGATTACAAGTATTATAATAATTTGGCTCACTACCCAAAACCCCAATACACCTAATATCTCACTCACTAATTGCACAAGAGTATTAAACACTTAATCTCTCGCACAACTCTTAATTTTTCTTTCTCACAATAGAAAAGAAGAACTCAAGAACGGATTGATTGAAGAGCAGAATGAAGCCTCTATTTATAGGCTTCATTCCCTCTTCCTTTTCTGTTTATTTAAATATTTTATTATTATTTTTCTTTCAACCTCCTTTGAATTTTAAAGTTTCTTCTTTCTTCTTTCTTCTTCCTTGGCTGCACTATCTCTTCTTTCCAAAATTTCGGCATCTTCAACATCAAAGCCGTGTGCCACCAATTTTGCTTCAAACTTTGCTGCTTCAACTTTTCTAGATGTGGCTTCTAGATGCTGCAGCCACTAATTTTGACATTCTCCCACTTGGAGATTTAATTGAAAATCAATCAATCTCCACACCATCTTTTCTGCTTCACCATTGTCGTATTGCTTACGTTTTTACCAGGCCACAAGAGGATCTACTCTATACAAACTTGTCAATATTAATTAGCTTAGTCACAACATTTGTTAGGTTCTCCTTCGTATGGATTTTCTGAAAATCCACATTTACGTCTTCCACTACTTCTCGAACGAAATAGTACTGAACTCATATGTGCTTTGTTCTGAAATAAAAAGTTGGATGCCTTGCAATGTACAAGCCACTCTAACTATCACAAAACACAGAAATTTTCACTTGTTTGTGCCCAAGCTCCTCCAATAACTTTTGTATCCAAATAGCTTCCTTCCAAGCTTGTGTAACTGCCATGTATTCTGCTTCTGTTGTAGATAAAGGCACAACAGTCTACAATTTTGAAACCCAGCTTATAGCTACTCTCGCAAGTGTAAACACATAGCCAGTAGTGGATTTCTTTTTATCAAGATCTCCTACAAAATCTGAATCCACGTAGTCTCTAACAGTAAATTATGATCCTCCATAATATAATGCAATATTTGAGGTTCCTCTAATATATCTCAGGATCCTCTTTACATCTCTTCAATGTTCTCCATCAGGATTCGCCATGTATCGACTGACTGCTCACACTGCTTGTGCAATGTCTGGTCTTGTACAAATCATAGCGAATATTAAACTTCCCACTGCTGATGTATACGGTACTCGAGACATCTCCTTCCTCTCTACTTCATTGCTAGGACACATACTTGAGGATAATTTAAAATTAACATGAAGTATGGTAGAAATTGGCTTACAATCGTGCATGTTGAAGCGTCGCAAGATTTTCTTCAAGTAGTTCTTCTGAAAAAGACAAATCTTCATGTTATTTCTGTCTCAGTAAATTTGCACCCCTAGAATCTTGTTTGTTGGTCCCAAGTCCTTCATTTCAAACTCCCTAGCCAACTGTGCCTTCAGTTCTTTGACTCGATCTTTGTTGGACCTGGTACCAACATGTTATCCACGTACAACAACAAAATGATGAAATCATTATCTTCAAACCTCTTGTAATATTCACAATGGTCTGAACTGAGTTTGTTGTATCCAAAGCTCATGATGAAGGAACCAAATCTCTTATACCAACACATCGGCGCCTGTTTGAGACCGTATAGAGATTTGTTCAACCTACAAGCCAAGTTCTCTTTTTCTATTTCAGAAAAACCTTTTGGTTGGAGTATATAAATTTCTTCTTCAAGTTTTCAATGAAGTTGCATTTTATGTCTAACTGCTCAAGATGTAAATCAAAGGTAGCACGCATCGCCAAGACTACTCTGACTGTTGTAAGTCGAACCACCGAAGAAAATATCTCATTGAAATCAATACATTTTTTTCTAAGCATATCATTTCACTACCAATCTTGCACGATACTGCTTCACTTGGTCATTGCCATCACGTTTGATCTTGTAGACCCATTTGTTACCAATGGCTTTTCTTCCGCGTGGTTGTGATATAAGTTCTCATGTTTTGTTCTTATGTAGAGCCTCAATTTCTTCATGCGTTGTTGTCTTCCACAAAGCAACATCTGAGCTGTTTAAAGCTTAATGGAAAGTTAATGGCTCTCTATCCTTTGTTAGAAGACAGTATGCAACATTGATCTCTATGACATACTCCGAGTGCCACGCTGGCGGTCGTCTCTCATGAGTTGACCGACGAATTTATAAAGTTTCTGACTTGATTGGTTCTTTTTCCTTATGCTCTAGTGCTGCTTCAGAATAATCTGAATCTTCAAGATTATTTTCCACATATACCGGTGCAGTCTTTAATTTTTCTTTTACAGTGCTATCATCACTATCTCTATTTTGCAGTTGATCTTCTACAAATATAACATCTCTGCTGATGACGATCTTGTGGGCAGTAGGGTCCTACAAACGATACCCCTTTACTCCATCAATATATCCCAAGAAAATACATCTTCTAAATTTTAGATTCAGTTTTGCTCTTTCTTTGGCATTGTACATTACGTACATAGGACATCCAAATACATGTAGATAAGAGTAATCAGTTGGCTTTCCAGTCCACATCTCTATCGCTATCTTCAACCCAATTATTATGGATGGCGACCGATTTACTATATAACAGGCAGTTTTGGCTGCTTCTACCTAGATAAGAGTAATCAGTTGGCTTTCCAGTCCACATCTCCATCGCTATCTTCAACCCAATTGTTATGGATGGCGACCGATTTACTATATAACAGGCAGTTTTGGCTGCTTCTACCCAGAATGAATTGGGTAGACCAGCAGTCCTCAACATAATTCTTATTCGTTCTGTAAGAGTCATGTTCATCCACTCTACTACTCCATTTTGTTGAGGAGTATATGCTACCCGTGAACTGCCTTTGAATATTTTCTTGCTTACAGAAAGTAAGAAACTCACCATCTGTATACTCTCCACCATTATTCGTCCTCAAACACTTGATCATTTTGCCGGATTCAAGTTCCACATGTACTTTGTATTCTTTAAACACTGGAAATACATCTGACTTTTTCTTAATTGGATACACTCAACATCTCTTGAAATAATCATCAATGAAAGTCACCATATACTTTGCACCTCCCATGGATATGTCTGGTAATTTCAAAACATCATAGTGAACTAAGTTTATAATTCATTTACTTCTAGCAATAGATCTACTGAACTTTAATCTATGATGTTTACTTGTAACACAATACTCGCAAAATGGTAAACTTATCGATTTGAACCCTATAAGCAATTTTTGTTCAGAGAGAATCTTCAAACCTTGTTCTAACATGTGGGCAAGTTTGAAATGCCACATCATCGTTGACTCTTCTCCGTTTAATGCAACACACGTATCAGCTTCTTATAGTTTTTCTCCTTTAAGCATGAACAGATTAGCATCGATTTTTTCTACCTTCATCAATACAAGTGTACCTTTGACTATCTTCATAATTTCATTCTCCACATGACTTTTATACCCATGATTATCCATTTGTCCTAAAGATAATAGATTCTTCCTCAAGCCTTTGACATGTCGTACCTCCTCAATTGTGCGAACTGTACCATCAAATATTTTTATTTTGACAGTACCAGTACCAACAATCTCCAAGGCATGATCATCCCCCATATATACAGATCCTCCTAAGATAGGTTCATATGTGTGGAACCATTCTTTCCGAGAAGTCATATGCCAGGTAGCTCCCGAGTTTATAACCCTGACTTCAGATAATCATTTTTTGCCTTTGAAGTAGAAGCTCTGCACGTTCATTTTTCTCTATATTATGACCCAACGTTGTGAGTTATGAAAATAAAATCTTTAAGGTGTTGATATGGTCGGTCACTAATGTAGAATTCGTCATTCGAAAAGTATAGAGTCTCCTCTTTAAGAAGATCTTATTGTGCAGCAACTTTGCCTCATACAATTTTGTGAAAGTATCTCATATTTCTTTTGCCGTCTTTTTCTCTGCCACACTGGATAATACTTCATCCGTAAGTGCCACGTGTAGATCAGAAATGGCGTTACCGTCTATCTCGTTCCACTTGTCATTAGTTATCTCCATGGGCCTTTCTCCAATTGCTGCCCAGCAATTATTTTTCCTCAATATAGCTTTCATCTTCATTTTCCACAACGAAAAATTATTTCCGTTGAACTTCTCAATTTTTTATTTTTCCGGCATGGCTTTTCACAAAAACTAACTTTTCTAGGATTAGTTCCCACCGTTTCACGTGAACAATAACTGTATACGTCAATAGTATCGCATACGTGACCAGTACCACAGACTCCAAAAAATACAACCAGTAGCTCTGATACCACTGTTAGGAATTTAGTGGGTAAAATAGGGTCATAACTAAAATCAAATTGAAAGAAAATAAAGAACAAGCACAAAAGATGACACCAGAAAATTACGTGGTTCGGCTTTTAGTCTACGTCTACAGGCGAAGACAGAAGGAAAATATTTCACTAGTGATATGAGTATTACAAGTATTGTAATATTTTGGCTTACTACCTAAAACCCCAATACACCCAATCTCTCACTCACTAATTACACAAGAGTATTAAAACTCTTAATCTCTCACACAACTCTTAATTTTTCTTTCTCATAGTAGAAGAGAAGAACTCCAGAACGGATTGATTGAAGAGCGGAATAAAGCATCTATTTATAGGCTTCATTCCCTCTTCCTTTTCTATTTATTTAAATATTTTTTTTCAACTGCCTTTGAATTTCAAAGTTTCTTCATTCTTCTTTTTTCTTCTTTCTTTTTCTTTCTTCTTCCTTGGCAGCACCATCTCTTCTTTCTAAATTTTCAGCATCGTCAACATCAAAGTCGTGTGCCACCAATTTTACTTCAAACTTTGTTGCTTCAACTTTTCTAGATGTGGCTTCTAGATGCTGCAACCACTAATTTTGACATCCCTCTCTCAATTAAACGTATTTGTGTTTAATCAATTTAATTTGCTTTAAAATTATTTATCGAATCTCATGGCATCAATCCTCCAAAATCCTTTACTTTAAGAGATACGATAGTTTGTTTAATCTTCTATGATACGGAGCGCATAAAGTAAATCAATTGATTTATATATAAATTCTTACTGGCATGTAAATATTGATTGACTATTTCTATAGCATATTAATAATTATTGATTTTTAAAATGTTCTCCTCAAATCAGGACATGCACGAAATATTAAATAATTGAAGTTATCAACTAGCTCGATTTTTCTACAGTTAATTATCAATTATTTGAAGTTATCAAATATTAAAGGTTCGCCTAATTCTTGATTGTGTCAAAGAAATATTAGATCGAAATAAGGAAAAAGGACTCTTACATCCCCAAAGCCTGGGGAAATAGTCACAAAAACTTTTAAGCTTTAAAAAAGGGACAATAAGACCCATTTTGTCCATTATACCCATTGATTATAGTAATTAAAAAATTAACTTTAAAGGTTTCTAATTAACACAAATTTAATATAAATAATGTAATCTATCTAGTAACTAATAATATTACATTATTTTTGACATTTAAAATAATATTAAATTTTTAAATTATTATATTTATTTTAATAATATATTTTTAATATTATAAAGATTTTAAATAAATCTAGAGTTAAAAAATATTTACAATTAAATAAATCTCTCTATTAATAATATTAAAATTAACTTTTACATAATATTCAAAATAATATTTATTTTAATTTATTTATTTATTTTAATATTATGTTTCTATCTATTATTGAAAATTACTTTAATATAATAAAATAGGTCTAATAAATTAAAAATATTAAAATATCTTTAAATATTAAAATTATTTTAATATATATTTATTACATCTATTTTAATTCCATATTTATATTTTATTATAAAAGTTTGGGTTATTTTTTTAGAATTTATAGAGTCAAAAGGCATTATAGTAAAAAAAGGTAATGGTGTCCCTTATTAGAAACTTAGGGTCTTTGTAACTATTTCTCTAAACCTTCAGAGTGTGGGTGTCATTTTTCCTCGAAATAAAGAAGAAATATGTCACATTAAAACCACTTTTTGGTGGGATGTGACTACTCGAGTACTACATCAAATAAATTATTGAAAATAAATCCTATTGAGCATGCATAAGCCCTAAAAGCAAAAAATGCATTAATTAAAATCTATATTTAGAAAATCAATAATGATACACTTAATTATAAAATTGGGATGCAAACTATGTATCTAAAATGATGTGCCACCAATTGATAACTACCATGTATTTAGAAAAAATTAACTTTTTAGTTTATGATTAATGATATAATTTCATCGAACCAATGAATAAATGACATGGTAAATACCATATCATTTGGAATACAAACTTTGCATTAAAATTTTGTAAATATTTTTCTAAAAAAAATAATTCTAGCTTATTTTGAATTTTACTTCATTGTAGACAATGACTATTTTTGAAGATGAGGCGGAAAAACATCAGATGAAATAAAGAAGAAATATATTCAATATAAGTTTCTAATTTAAATAAGCATTTAGACAATGACTATTCTTGAAGATGAGGCGGAGAAACATAAGATGAAAATAAAGAAGGTCGAAACACATTGCCACATGGGTTTCGTACCCCCCTTTTTTGTCTTTTTCAAGGTTAATGGTAATGGAGTCCATTTATTTGTTTAAAGAACAAAAAAGCTAAGAATTTTATATTTTCACACATTAGTCCTGCACCTAAAAATTTTCAATTACAATGATGTTTTTGGAAGCCACAATCTATTTCAGAAGCACTTTTCAAAGATGGCGACATGAATACAATACTCCGACATCGTAGACTTGTTAATTTGGAGAATATAAGTTTTTTTTAATTTTTTTTATTACAATATCTGTAGAGAAGAGAATGCATAAATTGTTAAAGTTGAAGGAAAAAAAATCCATTTCACTACCAAACTAAAAAATAAAAAAATTGGTCATGGCCATGGTTCTGTTTTCCAGCACTTAGCCATTAATCTGACAAGAATGTAACACAATATATATATATATATATATATATATATATATATATATATATATATATATATTGCAACGGTAAACATGCGTATTTAATTTTTATAATCACTATGCATTTATAATATGAAAAACTAATTAATGTGTTTTACATAAAAAAAATCTTATTTTTTATTTACTTTTCCTAAAATGATTAATATTAAAAGATAATTAAAATTATTTACAATATGGAAACAAAATAACAAAATAAAATTATTACTCTTCTTTTTAATTACAAAAAATTAATAAAGAAATATTTAAATTATTTTCAAATAGAGTAATTGTTTAGATTTATTTTTTTACCCTTCTTTAATTAAGTTAATGAAATATTTTAAATTAGTGCTAATGACTATTTAAAATGTTGGGGTGGAATAAAAAAATCAATTTAGTTAAGTGTGCAATTAAATTTACTCTTTTTATTTAAGGACAAAAATTCAACCAAAAATACAAAATCCTTATTCAAATGAACAAAAATGATTTTATGAATTGATAAACTCATGATTTTACGAATTGATAAACTAACACTTTATTATTATTATTATTAGTAAATTAATATATTTTTCTACAATAGCAAATAATTGATAGTATGTTAAATAAATATTATATTACAAGAAAATAATAAAACATTAATTATATATAATATGAAATTAAATTCATTTTCATATTTTGTGCATTTCATCCATTTGAGATAGTAAAATCTCTTGCGTTAGAGAAAAAAAAAAGGTCTAATATCTCTCACATGGGAGGAAATTGGCTGCCATTTTGTTAAATTAAATATATATATATATATATATTTATTGTCAATTATGGTTAGTAAAAAAAAATACAATGGTTAGCTAAATATTAAATTAATTAGTTTATTAATTAATAAGAGAATTATTAATTTAAATAAATATTAACAAATGTAAGGATAAGTCATTTAATTAAAAACCTAGTTCAATAATCTAAAAAAAATTAAAATATTATGGGCTTACATGTTAAAATTTAACAACTTTTAATTTTTCTTATTTTGTATAAACAATAGGGACATTCAATGTTAATAACCTAATAAATGCATCTAAGCCGTTGTATAACTTTTGGGTTGAATCTAAAGGTGGATTTGAAAAAAACAAAAAATGGGGTATCAAATACCATGGGTAATATAGCTGGACCCCAAAGAAGAAATATATTCAATATAAGTTTCTAATTTAAATAAGATGCCACCAATTGATAACTACCATGTATTTAGAAAAAATTAACTTTTTAGTTTATGATTAATGATATAATTTCATCAAACCAATGAATAAATGACATGGTAAATACCATATCATTTGGAATACAAACTTTGCATTAAAATTTTGTAAATTTTTTTTTAAAAAAAATAATTCTAGCTTATTTTGAATTTTACTTCATTGTAGACAATGACTATTCTTGAAGATGAGGTGGAGAAACATAAGATGAAAATAAAGAAGAAATATATTCAATATAAGTTTCTAATTTAAATAAGATGCCACCAATTGATAACTACCATGTATTTTGAAAAAATTAACTTTTTAGTTTATGATTAATGATATAATTTCATCAAACCAATGAATAAATGACATGGTAAATACCATATCATTTGGAATACAAACTTTGCATTAAAATTTTGTAAATATTTTTTTTTAAAATAATTCTAGCTTATTTTGAATTTTACTTCATTGTAGACAATGACTATTCTTGAAGATGAGGCAGAGAAACATAAGATGAAAATAAAGAAGAAATATATTCAATATAAGTTTCTAATTTAAATAAGTATTTATTAATTAAAAATTAAAATAAGCTAATTTTAATTGTGGTACATGTTTGACACTATTCTTCTATTCTCAAATTCCAATTTGGCAGCTCTCTCCTTTTAGATCGTTAATTTACAATTCTCACCTTTTTTAACTCCATTCTTTGGTAAGTTTAGTTTATTATTTAGCTTCTTTATTTAAATTTAAAGATGGGAGATGATTTCTTGCAAGATTTCTTGCAAACTATTAGGTTATTTAAATCGAAAAGGAAATTGCAGAAATATTCAGTTAAGAATCAATAACACATGGCTTCGTTCCTTGAAAAAAGCAGAGCAAGTTTACAAGATTTTATTTTGGTACCTTTTATTTTTAACTGACTAGATATCTTGATGTATAATTTGAATAATACATTATTAAAACTATTTCTTTTTGAAGTATTTTAGTTTAATATGTATGTTGGTATTTTGATAAATAGAAGTAATTTAAAATGATTTTTTTAAGTTATATTATTATTTAAATTAATTTTTGGGCTTATTAATTTTTTTCTACAGGGCCACGATCCAAACCATGTCTTGCTTATGCTCTGCTCCTAGCCATTTCGATTTACTTTTGAAATAGTCAAAAGATATTTTAAGAGATTAAATTTTATTTTGATGTTTGGTAAAAAAAATTAAAATAAATTTTAACAAATTATCCATCTTATTTTGAAAAGAATAGGATGAATAGCTATCCAATAAATAAAAAAATTCAAGAAACATTTGTAATTTATTATAATATAACTAATCAAACATCAATATTAGAAATAACTTTTTTAAGGTTATCAATTATTTTGAAGATAGAAAACAAAAGAAGAAAGGAAAAAGGAAAAAGGAAAAAGAGAGAGAGAGACAGAGAGTATATTTGTAATGCTCATGTTCATGAATATAACATATCTACTGAACATTATTCAACATTATGTCCATTTTAATTACCTTATATATATATATATATAGTAGTTTTCTGGTCAAGAATTTTAAAGTACGGGAAAGTTCAAGAAAGCTTTAAAATCACATGACTTTAAAAGCTTACAATATTAAGCCTTTAAAACCATGTAGTTTTAAAGCTTTCTCGTATTTTCCCGTATTTTAAAATTCTGGACTGGAACATTTCTATATATATATATATATTTCTTATGTTATTCAATGTTAAATTTATTAGTGATTATTATAGAACTTTTACAATAAAACAAGTTATATTAAGACTAGGACAAGAACGTGAGCTGAGCTTTTACAAAGCATTTAATCAATTGTTGTTAGGTAAGGAAAATAAAAAAATAAAAGAAAAATTGAATCATGACTATTAATTAAGCGCCCACCAAAAACTCAACTTAGCACTCAATCTTAATCTTTTAGACTATTATACTCAAAAGGCTATATATTGGAAACTTTGGGAGGCTAAAATTTCATTATAGAAAAAGATAAAATATTTATCACTTTTTTTTTTATAATTACATCGCACAAAGGAAAGAGCTTCAGCTCTATATATAAATTTAATAGCGATGAATAATCGACTCATCAATGTAATTTTTAGAATAGAGAAAGCTTAAACAACCAGTTGGGAGAATTACTTGTTTTTCTTGTGAAAATAAAAATAAATGGTGAAAAAAAAATTCTCTAGAGAGATGGTCAGAGCATCAACTTCGACCCTAAATTAATCATCCTCACCACTGGGAATTTTCCTATCTGGATCAAACCGTTCTATCATTACACATTTTTTAACATAGCAAAAAAAAAAGAGTATAAATTGTAGTAAACATATTCATTAATATTACATATATACCATATGTTATCCAATATTAAGTCTATTTTGATTATCATGCTCCTTACCACCGTTTGCATATATATACCTACCTATCTTATTTAACATTGTATTTATTTTAGTCATTTTTATAAATTTTGCACATAAAATACGTCATATTAATACTATTATATTCGGACAAGGATCCCTTTATAGTTTTTTTGTCTCCTAGTTTCTCTTAGTTTAATGAGTGGCTAAGATTGAATTTGGAATTTCTTTAATAATTAAGCCAAATTTTTTTGCTTTATTATTATTAAGCCATTTTTTTCATTGATTTTAAAAGACAGTAAATACTGGGAGGAAAAATAATAATAAAAGAGGATACTAATCCATTATACTCAAAAGTCAAAAACAAGAGAACTTTAAAAAGCTAAAATTCTATCCTAGAAAAACAGAAAACATATACCATATCTTTCTCACCATTACAACTCTATATATATGTCTCATAGCGATAAGTAATGGACTCATCAACAAAATTTTAAGAAAAGAGAAAGCTTAGACAACCAATTCACAACATTGGGCATCTTAAGTTTTCCTTGTAAAAATGAAAATCGATGTTGAAACGACGTCTAAAGAAATGATCAAACCATCAACTCCGACACCAAGTCAACTTCGCCATTACCAATTTTCCCATCTTGATCAAATCGGTCCACCAGTATATATTTCTTTAATATACTTCTATCATCTTGACGATCACAAACTTGTTAGCAACAACCACCTATTTAGTAACTCTCTTAAATCATCGTTGTCCAATGTGCTAACCAAGTACTATCCCTTAGCCGGACGCATCAAGAACAACTATGTAGATTGCAACGATGAGGGAGTCGTTTTCTCGGAGGCTAAAGTAAGTTGTCACCTTTCAGAAATCGTCAATGAACCTGAATTTTCAAGCGAGTTAAAAAAACTTCTCCCATTTGATCAGGAAAAAGATGTTGTCAGTGTCGATGGTTTAGCCATTGCCATTCAGGTTAACATTTTTAATTGTGGCAATGTTGCTATTGCTGTGATGATTTCTCACAGGATAGCAGATGGTTCGTCTTTGATCACGTTTACCAAAAACTGGGCTGCGGTTGCTCGTGGCGAGAGTGAAAATGTTCTTCCAGAATTTGTCGCCGTGAAGCTCTTTCCCCCCAAGGACCCAGGGGGCAGCTCCCGAACGAGTTTTGATCCTAGGCCAAAGAAAGTTGTGTTGAAGAAATTTCTGTTTGAGGGGTCTAAGATAACTACTCTTAGAGACAAATATGGGTTAGACAACTTGATATATCCAACCCGTGTCGAGGCATTGTCAGCTTTTTTATGGAGTCGTCTTGCTGCTTCTACTAGTATCAAGGTTAGTCCTGAAAGACCTTGCATGCTGGTCCATGCAGTGAATTTGCGTAAGCGGATGGAACCACAGCTGCCGGCCGATTCTTTTGGGAATCTCTTTGCATTTGCTGTGACAATTTTAGAAGAAAATCATGATAATCGAATGGTAAACAAGTTCAGAGATGCTATAGGCAAAATAGACAAGGATTATTTAAAAGCAAAGAATGTTGAACACTCAGAACTCATTGACTTGGCCATAACGAATGGTGAAAGATTTGACAAAGGAGAATTGGGTTATTGCATTATCTCAAGTTTATGTAAGTTTCCTGTATATGAAGCAGACTTTGGGTTGGGGAAGCCTATTTGGGTTGCTTGGGGTTGTTTTCCTTATAAGAATGTAATTCATTTCATGGACACCAAATCTGGAGATGGAATTGAGGTATGGGTTCACTTGGAGGAAGAAGTTATGGCCATATTCGAAAATGAGGAACTTCTTGCTTATGTTTCTACGTAGCTAGCTCATATTTACTTGCTTTTCTTGATTCATAAAATATACCTGCGATGTTTAGGAATTTGAAATAAGGCTAGCTGCTGCCAAATATTTAGTTACTCTATCAGCGCTTTATCAGCGTACTTTGTCTCTTTGGCATTATTTTTTGCTAAATAAAGTTATTTATATTGCAATACCAGAATGCAGCTCATAGGCAGCCCTATATATAAAAAGTTGATTTTGTTGTTTCTCTTATTGTTGGTCGAGCTAAATTATCGAAAGAATGATCATTAATCAGGCGATGGCAGACTGATCTGTTTACATATGGAGTAATGATATTTGAAAGAAAGAATTTTGATACAATGGAGATAAAACAACTATATATAAAACAGCATGGTACTATATTGTTAAGTAAAAAATTAGCATTATTTTTCAGTTAACACTATTAAACCACACCATTTTATAATTATTTTATCGCGGTTATGTCAAAGTTAGGGTTCTTTATCATTTTTTCCTATGTAAAATACATATATATGGTAAATTTTCGGCTTATCTCCCTTATTTGTTTGATAAATTAACTTGAATGAGTTCAAAGAAAATAACTTAAAATTTATACTTTCATCTCTTCCTATATAGTTTATTTTCATCTCTCATATTTTTTTCATTGTTCGTGGAAAGGTAAACACACACAAACATGATCATCATTGGATCCAAATTATGTTTCATAATAAAAAATATAAGTGTAAAGTCTAGTTTGATAAACAACCAAGTTTTAATTTAAGGACTTATTTGACAATCTCATAATCCCCAAGTTATCAATAAGGGATAGCAAGACCACATTTTAACTATATTACCTTTTATAAATAGTAACTAAAAAAATAACTTTAAACTTTTTTAAATAAATAAAAATATAATTTAAATAGATTAATTTGTATAAATTACTATATTTATTTTAATAATCCTTGGGTGTGTTTTGCACCCAGTATTACTCTTCATTATAACCTTTTATTGTATTAAATTAATACAATACTATGTTTGGCAAAAAATGAACTTTGTATTAGACCACATTGTAACACACCAAACGCCGCAAAAATTAAACCCGTGAGGGGGGTCGTAATTAGGCCGCATTGCATTATAATAGAAAGAAAATACTTTCTTCTTCACGATCTCAGCCACAACCACAAACCAAATCTTCTCTTTGCAAAACCCAAAATAAAATTTTTCTCTCAAACTCACTCGCCTTTCACTAACAGATTTTCCTCCCTTCTCCTTCAATTTCTCAAGAGCCAAACATAGCAAATGGAATCACTAAGTGAGCGGTGTAGTCGAAGCGGTTGAATCTTTGATTGGTGTCAAGGCGTCATTTGAAGTTCGAACAACAGCGTAGAGTGGCAGTGGTGCCTACGGCGAGATTCGAACAGATTTACGTGCATATTTCATTTTTCCATTTAAGTTTTGAGTTTAAATGTTTCAATTGATGACTCTATAAAGCCCCAAAAAAAATAATAATAACAATAATCTAGAAGAGCAGAGGAGTTTATGTGAGAGAGAGTGGTTAAGAGGTTGGTGGAGATTATGGTGGTGAATTGTTGAATTTAGAAGATGGAATAAGAATTATAAATCTATATAGATTGTGGTGACTTTTTTACATAGATAAATAAATAAATAAAGGATGCAAAGAACCCAGAGAATAGAGAAAAAAAAACAAAGGAAGAAGAACAGAAGAGAGAAGGACGAAAAAGAATTACAGAAGGAGATTGAGTTTGGAGATGGTAAAAGAGGGAGATAAGAGATAAGGATGATGTGTGACGTATCAGATTTGTGTTTATTGTTTTATAATTTATTTTACCATTTATTTTATAAAATAAGCAAAATATGTACAAGTTGTTTTGTAATTCATCACTCAATCTATTTGAAAAGTTTCGAATTTATTAATTTCATATATATATATATATATATTTAATGAAAATTATGATATTTTTTATTTTTATATTAAAAATGATGTAAAAATAATGCAATACAGTGTGCCAAACACACCTTATAACTGTATTAAAATAATACAATACAGTGTGCCAAACACAACCATAATGTATAGAGATAATGCATCAACGGCTGAGATTTTATCATAAAATGAACAGGTATGATTAAGGGCTATGGTTAAAATATTTGCACGTGCGAAAAAGGGGGTCCATTAAATAAATAAGGGAAAATATTCATCGTCCACCTGATTTTATCCACTTTTTCAAAAATACACAAATCCTAATTTTTTTAGCTGCGCTCCACCTAAACTTATAATTTCTTTCACATTTCCACCTCCGTCTGCAAACCGTCAATAAAACTAACGGAATTTTGTCTAAATTACTTTTTAACCCCGAAAATAGAAAATTACATATTTACCCTAAATAAACGCCAAAATATTAGCTTTGTGAGTATTGTAGCCGTTGCCTCCCAACAGTTACAATTTTGGGTATTTAAACCCATGAACCGTTACATATGCAATGCATGAAAGCTCTACCATTCAAGTAAATATACTGCTGCTCACAAACCAGCCACAACTGAGAATCATTTGTTCAAATAAACCCACTCATACACAACTCATCATCTACACATTGAAGCAAATATATAGCTGCTCACAAACCAGCCACAACTGAGAATCATTTGTTCAACTAAACCCACTCATACACAACCCATCATCTACACATTGAAGCAAATATACAACTGCTCACAAACCAGCCACAACTGACAATCATTTGTTCAAATAAACCCACTCATACACAACCCATCATCTACACATTCAAGCAAATATACAGCTGCTCACAAACCAGCCACAACTGACAATCATTTGTTCAAATAAACCTACTCATACACAACCCATCATCTACACATTCAAGCCAACAATTGTCCCATTCATTAAAACTCATTATCTACACATTTAGACATCATAACCACTCAAATTTTATTCAGTCAAAGACAACTGCTCAACCATCGCCAAATATTACTTGCTTAACCATTCTTTCAAACACATCATCCACACAATCAATTTAAAAATGGCATCAAGTTATAATTCAAGTTCTGCAGCCAGTGGACAGCAACATAGAAAAGTTAAATGCACTCCAATTCACTGCTGGTGTGGTGTGCAAGCATGTGCTATGGTTTCCACTACACCATAGAATCGTAATGCAATGTTTTGGTCATGCAAGTTCAATAAATGCAAGTTTTGGCAATGGTTTACAGCCGAAACTCTCATATACCCTAGCAATAGTGACCAGACAGCAAATAAGCAAAATTTAGAGCTGGATGCAGTCCACTTTCGAGCTGATGATGTAGCAAAGATAAAGAAAAGGCTAAAGGTCATTTAATGGAGGCTTAAATGTATAATAATTATGCTAGTGTTTGTCTGTGCTATTGTGTTTACTATAATGTAATATATCCTACAAAATATGCATGAATAAAATGAGATTAATTATGTTCTATTTGTCCTAGAGCCAGTCTACTTAAATACATTGTAAATAATATAACTTCAACCATAATAAATAAAAAATACAGCCCAAGTAAAATGAGCTTAAATACAACCATATCTAATTATCCAAAAAAAACAGCAGAAATAACAATTAAACATGTCATCAAAATACAGCCCAAGTAACAGTTAACTTCCATAACTCGCAATATTCTAAAATAACTAGCAATATTCTGAAATAACCAACAATATTCCAAAATAGCCAGCAATATTCCAAAATAACCAGCGATATTCTAAAATAACAACAGATATAGCAAGTTTAAACATTTTTAGTTTGTTCTCGCATTCATCATTACAAAAAACCTGTCACATTTGAAGCTTGAGATGGATTTTCAGATTGTGACAATCCCTGACTTGATTGCTCACTTCTTGTTCCAGCATCTCTAGAGCCAACTTGAGCCATTCTTTTCCTCACTCTAGTAGTGGAACTTTGTCCTGGACCACTTGGTATCTAAATATATTGTACATTAGTTTAAGAAGTTAAACAAGAAAAAAAAACAAAAAAAACACCTTTCTTATTGTCTGTGATGTAGCAACTTCTGAATCAATTGACTTTGTTGTTGTTGTTGTCTGTAATGCCTATGTTCAAGTATAAATGAATCTTATGTTACGTATAAAACAAATTAGACAGCCACAAAAAAATAAAATAAAACAAGTCAACACTTGTTTTCTTCTTCTTATTGCTTGTTGTGAAGCATTTAACGGCTGAATTGAGGTAGTTGATGCCTACAAAACATGATGTTTGTTATTTAATGATAGTATATATATAGGCTGCATATAATAAATAATAACAGATGCATATAATGTATAATAATGTCTTATTAAAAATTAATAGTAGTATATTGTTCGTACCTGAGAGTTATGATTTTTAACTCTATTTGCCCTTGCAACAGATGGTCTTAATGGACAGGACCTCATATTATGGTTGGAGCCACCACAGAATGAGCAAATAACAAAGAATTTTCTTTTCTCTTTATTAGGCTCATTTTGTGCTCTTTTCCTGGATTTTTTACGCCTTCCAACCTTTTTCTGCACAATTGGTGGATCAATCAATGGTCTTCTTGTACGTGTTAAGTGTTAGAAAGTGCATATTTATAAAGGAGAAAATCATTATTTTACATATCAAGTATTACTAACAACCCTTACTTTTATGTGTTTAAGTTCCATGTAATTTAATTATGTGTGTTTTATTTTAATTAAGTATTTTATGTATTTTAGGGGCATTATAGTCATTTCACAATAAACGAGAGATCAAATGGCAAAACGGACATCATTTTTTAACTCAGGACGGTCGAAAACTTTAGGAGGAGCATAAAAGGAAAAATGACATTGTTCACATATACGGTACTATTCACATGTACGGGTATTATCTACGTTACTGTTCACGGTAATGTTCACATGTACGGATCGATGACGTGGCATTGACCGATGACGTGGCATTGACTGATGACGTGTCAAGATCCTGTTGGACTAAAATTCTCATGTACTGTTTATGGTGACGTGGCAGCATATTAGTGGATCAAAAAATGCACGTACGGTACATGCAACATATGAGATTATTACTGTGTAAACCGCGTTACTGTTCAAACCGCGTGTAAACCGTGTTACTGTGCAAACCGCGTACTGTTCACGCGTACTGTTGACTTTACTGTTGACCGATGACATGGCGCAATCCTGAGCGTCCAAACTGTTTTTAATCCGATGATCATGATTTACTCGATGTAACTATGAAAAGGGGGCCTCCCCACCATTTTGGCACCTCTGGATCCATTTTTGGGATCTATTTTCTGTAATTCTCTCTCTATCTTGTATTTTCTATGTATTTTAATAAATTCCCATTTTGCCCCTAGTTCAATTATGAGTGGCTAATTTTCTTTCAAGCTTGGGTTGAAGGTGAAGTCTCAACATGTGTCATGGGCTTTATTTGGTAAATTTATTTTCTCTTCCCCTCTAGTTTTTGTGGATGTTTTGACTTTTCGTTGATAAATAATACTAATCTTGTCTAGTATTGTCTTGGTTTCACCGGCTCCCTAGTATAAGATTATTATTATTTGGCACGATAAGCCCTTAGCACCATATTTATTAGAGCGTGGTTCATGAGGTGTGGATTCCCCTCTCATGATTTAATTGGTATTAATAAGGAATATTTAGCCCATGATGCATGTTGATACGGATCCAGATACCCAAGTACGTCATTTCAATATAATTCTCGTCAATTTATTCTTGTCATTTCAATTTCAATTTTAGAATTTATTCTTGCCATTTTAATTTAAGTTTTAGCATATTCCTAATCATTTCCACCACAAATCCAATCACCCATTTACAAAATTAATTCTATATATAATTAAAATCCACCTTCTCGTGGGATCGACACTCGTCACCATTAATCTATACTACAACAGATTCGTGCGCTTGCGAGTTCAATAAAATTTGCACAACAAGTTTTTGGCGCCGTTGCAGGGGAGGTAAGTAATTTTAATTCATAGAATTAATTTTTTTTTGTGAATATTTCCATTTAATTGTTTTCTTGAATTTAAAAAAAAGTGAATCTACATTTAAAGGATAGTATTTCTTTTCTTTTTCTCTTCTTTAAAATTCTGTAATTTAATTTTCAATTTATTTTCTTTGTAATTTTTTTTTTGTTTATCTTATTAATTTATTTTTAGTTAATTTATTTCACGTATTTTTTGTGTGTATTTTTATAGTAAGGTTGTAATAGCGCCATAAGGTTAGTACCGTAATTTCTCTCTCTTCTTTATTTTTATTTGTTTTGTTCCCATTTTTATTTTACTTATTTTGCATGCATGGTCGTAGGTCATTATTACCTAATCTTGAACCTATAGACCTTGAATTAGAGAAAACACTTCGCACACACAAAAACGTTCAAAATAAAATGGATTTACAACCACCACAAGAGAGGCCGTTTAAGGACTACTTCAGTCCTTTAGCCAATTTGAGCACATCATGCATACGATACCCAAATGTAGCTGCTAGGAGTTTTGAACTAAAACCTAGTGTGCTAAATTGTCTCCCCACATTCTATGGCTTAGAAAATGAGGACCCATATAATCATCTGAATGATTTTCATGCTATTTGCCAAACATTTAAATATGAGAATTTTTCAGATGATGATGTAAAACTTAGATTATTCCCATTTTCTTTGAAGGATAGAGCTCGTTCATGGCTTAATACTTTGCCTGCTAACAGCATTTCATCATGGGAACAAATGGTTACAAATTTTTAAATAAATATTTCCCAGTGCATAAAACCAATGCTATTCGCAGGGAAATCTCGGAGTTTACCCAGAGAGATGACGAGCAGTTTTTCGAAACATGGGAGCGATTCAATGGGCTACTCTTGAAGTGTCCACATCATGGATACGAGAAATGACACCAATGCCAATACTTTTTGGAGGGATTATTGCCGAATGTGCAAGAATGGCTAATGGCAACAAGTGGAGGAGAGCTAATGTCAAAAAGTGCATCAGAGATTTGGGAATTCTTCCAAAGACAAGCAGATAATTCCCAACAACGGAGTCGATCACTCAGGAATACTAAAAGGATTAAGGGAGTAAATGAGGTTCAAATTGGCGAGTCAACTTCAGGAATCAAAGAAGTCAAGGAGATGGTTGAAGGTCTCGCTCGACAAATAGCATCGTTATCAACTGCTAAATCCACAGAGCCACATGACCTTAACTCATATCCAGATCAAGCCAATGCCATAGGAGTAATGAGAAAACCATCGAATTACAATCCATACTCCAACACATATAATCCTGGATGGAGAGACCACCCCAATTTTTCATGGTCTCAAGGATTCCAACAGAATGGACCAGTAGCTCCAGCTCCACCAATGCAACCAATTGCTCAAAATCCTCAAGCCTCTCAGCCACCATTCAGACCATTCAACCAGAACCAGAACTACTCTCAACCCAGACCATGGGAGGATGCATTCCAGAATTTCAGGAATGTTACTCACTCCATGATTGAGCAACAGAACCGCACCATTGATGGACTACGAAATGAATTGAGAGCGGGTTTCAACTCACAAGCCCAATCAGTTTCAAGCCTAGAGAAGATGGTGGGACAACTTGCTTCTTCAGTTCAGACCTTGGCAATGACTGTTGAGAAAGGTAAATTTCCAAGTCAACCAGTGCCTAACCCTAAAGGAGTGCATGAAGCAAGTACCAGTTCATCACAGCAACATGGAGAGGTCAAAGCCGTCATGACCTTGCGAAAAGGAAAAGAAGTCGACAACAAAGTGGAGATGCCAGTGACAAAAGAAAATCAAATTGTACATGTGAATGTTGATGACTCATCACCGGAGGAGAATGAAGAAACCAACCCACGAGAATATGTTCCCAAAGCTCCATTTCCTCAGAGGTTAGTTAAAGGAAAGAAGGGAAAATCCACAGGTGAGATTCTCGAAATCTTCAAACAGGTAAGTGTTAACATTCCATTGCTTGATGCTATTAAACAAGTTTCATCTTATGCCAAGTTTCTTAAAGACATGTGTACTAAAAAGAGAAACATGCATGTTCAAAAGAAGGCATTTTTAACAGAAAACGTTAGTTCTATACTCCAACATAAAATTCCTTTAAAATGTAAAGACCCAGGCTCCCCCACTATCTCATGTAGCATAGGGAACCACACAATTGAGAATGTTTTGTTGGATTTAGGAGCTAGTGTAAATTTGTTGCCTTACTCTGTTTTCGTGAAACTTGGACTTGGAGAATTACACCCAACTCCAGTGGTGTTACAGCTTGCAGATCGGTCCACGAAAATACCTCGTGGTATTGTGGAGGACGTGCTTATCCAGGTAGACAAGTTTTATTTTCCTGTTGATTTCATTGTAATTGACACTCAACCAATACAGGATTCAAGGAAGCACATCCCCATTATCCTAGGCCGACCTTTCTTGGCAACTGCGGATGCTCACATTCAATGTAGGACTGGAAATATGCAGTTGTCCTTCGGCAACATGACCATGGAGCTGAACATCTTCAACATTGCCAAACAACCTCACAATACAGATGATGGAATTGTTGATGTGGATTTAATTAAAGCATTAGTTGATGAGACTTTTGTTTCAAACCTTAGTGATGATCCTTTACAAACATGTTTAACTCACTTTGGTTTGGATTTTGATATTGACAGATCGGTCAATGAGGTCAACGCTCTACTTGACTTAGCACCATCTATGGACACTAATAAATGGAAGTCAAGAGTTGAACAACTAGCACCATCAGAGAAGAAACTCATCCCATCATCAGAATCACCACCGAAACTCGAGCTCAAACCATTGCCCAACACTTTGGAATATGCATTTTTGGGGGAAGAAAGTACTCTACCGGTAATCATCTCATCATCCCTCAATGACGAACAAAAAGGTAAGTTGTTGGATGTTTTAAAAGAGCACAAAGGAGCATTAGGATGGACCATAGAAGACATAAAAGGTATAAACCCAGTAGACTGCATGCATTACATTCACCTTGATGAAAATGCTAAATCTACTAGGGAAATGCAACGTCGGTTAAATCCTAATATGAAAGAGGTGGTTAGAACTGAAGTCCTTAAGCTATTAGATGCAGGTATCGTTTACCCCATCTCTGATAGTTCATGGGTCAGTCCTGTACAAGTTGTCCCCAAAAAGTCAGGAGTCACTATAGTTACAAATGCCGATAATGAATTGTTACCAACTAGAGTAACTACAGGATGGCGTGTATGCATTGATTATAGAAAGTTGAATTCTGTCACACGTAAAGACCATTTTCCTTTACCATTTATCGATCAAATGCTTGATAGATTACCAGGCCATGAATTTTATTGCTTTCTAGATAGCTACTCAGGATATAATCATATTCCCATAGCACCAAAATATCAAGAGAAAACCACTTTCACTTGCCCTTTTGGCACTTTTGCATATAGGAGAATGCCATTTGGATTATGTAATGCACCTACTATATTTCAACGATGCATGTTGAGCATTTTTTCTGATATGGTTGAACGATTCCTTGAAGTCTTTACGGATCACTTTTCTGTCTTTGGTGACTCGTTTGATCAATGTTTACATCATCTAACACTAGTTCTGCAGAGATGTATCGAAAAGAACTTGGTCTTAAATTGGGAGAAGTGTCATTTTATGGTAAAACAAGGTATTGTTCTTGGTCACATTATTTCGGGAAAAGGTATTGAGGTTGACAAAGCCAAGGTGGATCTCATTTCTAATCTTCCTCCACCCGAAATAGTCAGAGAAGTACGATCTTTCCTTGGGCATGCTGGTTTTTATAGACGTTTCATTAAAGATTTTAGCAAAGTTTCTAGACCCTTATGCAATTTACTTGCTAAGGATGCACCTTTTATCTTTAATGATTCATGTCTTGTGGCTTTTGAAAAATTAAAACAATTGTTGACATCATCACCCATCATTCAGCCCCCAAACTGGAACTTACCATTTGAGCTAATGAGTGATGCATCTGATTATGCAGTAGGAGCAGTATTAAGACAAAGACTTGATCGGATTCCCCATGTTATTTACTATGCTAGTATGACATTAAATGATGCACAGTTGAACTATTCAACTACTGAAAAAGAAATGCTAGCAGTAGTGTTTGCGTTGGAAAAATTTTGATCTTATCTCATTGGTTGTAAAATAATTGTATTCACAGATCATGCTGCTCTTAAATATCTTCTCACAAAGAAAGATGCAAAAACTAGACTAATTCGTTGGGTGTTACTTTTGCAGGAATTTGACTTGGAATTCAAAGATAAGAAAGCCACAGAAAATGTTGTGGCAGACCATCTCTCTCGTCTCCATTTTGACACAATTACAGAGCCATTAACATTGAATGAGTCCTTTCCAGATGAACAATTAATGAGTGTGGAAGTATTACCTTGGTATGCTGATATAGTTAATTATCTTGTTACATGTAAACTTCCAGAGCATTGGACCAAGCAAGACAAGGCCAAATTTTTTGCAGAAATAAAGAATTTCTTTTGGGATGACCCGTATTTGTTCAAGTATTGTGCAGATCAAATTGTCAGACGATGTGTCCCAGAAAATGAAATTCAGAATATCCTTTCATTCTGCCATGAACAAGCTTGGAGGCCATTTCAGTGCTAAGAAAACAGCTACAAAAGTTTTACAATGTGGTTTCTATTGTCCAACTATATTTCGAGACGCTTACACTTTCTGTTCTTCATGTGATAGGTGTCAACGAATGGGGAGCATTACACGAAGGAACATGATGCCACTAAATCCAATTTTAGTGGTTGAGATTTTTGACGTATGGGGTATCGACTTCATGGGACCCTTTCCCCCTTCTTTTGGCCATCAATTCATATTAGTTGCTGTTGACTATGTATCGAAATGGGTAGAAGCAATTCCATGTAGAACCAATGATCACAAGGTGGTGATAGAGTTTTTGAAAAGCAATATTGTTTCGCGCTTTGGATTCCCTCGAGCGATAATTAGTGATGGTGGTGCCCACTTTTGTAATAAAGTATTCAAAGCTCTTTTGACAAAGTATTCCATCACTCATAAAGTGGCGACCCCGTATCATCCGCAAACCAGTGGCCAAGTGGAGATCTCTAATCGAGAAATAAAGCACATATTAGAAAAGACGGTGAGGCCAGACAGAAAAGATTGGTCATTAAGACTTGATGATGCATTATGGGCATATAAAACGGCTTTCAAGACCCCGATTGGGATGTCACCCTACAGGCTAGTGTATGAAAAAGCTTGCCACCTACCTGTGAAACTCGAGCATCGTGCATATTGGGCCATCAAGAAATTCAACTTTGACATGCAGCAAGCCAGCTCAGAAAGAAGATTACAACTGGCAGAACTTGAAGAAATTCGCAATGACGCATATGAAAATGCCAAGATTTACAAGCAACGAATGAAAGTCTTCCATGACAAGCATATTATGAGAAAATCTTTCACTCCAGGTCAGAAAGTGCTTTTATTCAACTCTCACTTGCACCTATTCCCAGGTAAGTTACGCTCTCGATGGTCTGGCCCATTTATTGTTCATAATGTTTTTCCACATGGGGCAATTGAAATTAAGGACCCGAAGAACGGTGTCACGTTTAAAGTTAATGGTCAAAGATTAAAGCCATATCTAGAGTACCAACCACATGGAGAAGACACCGAAATAAATTTGAGTGACCCACCAGATTTGAATTGATTTTTTCTTTTCGGTGGTTTGATTTTTCTTTCTTTCTTTTTATCATTCTTTTGCTAATTGAAAATTATTTGTGCATAAGTGTGTTTGTTTTACCATTAAGTTTTCTCTTATCATTGTTAATCATAAGTCTCGTATGTAGACCGTTCCTCCTGAACATTCTTAAACCACTTCAACGTATCAAAACTCATCTCAAAAGGCAGATCCAATCTTGTAAAACACATCGCATTTGGGCTCTACAACCACCAGAGTTAGTAGCCTATGTTGAAGATTTAGAAAGCCAACTCAGAAATATTGAGAGAAGTGTTTACGACATCCAGTTGGAGCTTGAGGTAAATTCAATAAAATGACGATTTTAATTTTCTTTGTGTGTTTTAATTTGTTTTTCTGTTTGTGTGCTTTAGTTTGTTACCCCGGTAAAGTGGCGGATAACGGTACTCCGTGACAATCAAGTCGGTTACTTCAGTTTCCCATAATAACTGATATTCTGAGGCGAAGGTATGGACAGAAACGAGATTCTAGCGAAGCTTCACAAGCGACTCCCTTCACTTCCTCAGAATGCCTTCCTTACGATCCATAAAGCTCGGTCCGAACGCATGCGATTACTCATGAGGAATAACATACCTGCTGACATCCGTTTGTTAATTGAGGCGAAAGTACGATTGGCAGGTGATTTACCTCCAAAATTTATTGCATACATGCCTGGTTGTGGAAAAGGAAATTATGCAAGAAAACGACGAGCTCGAAGAATTTCTATTGCTTGTCATAAGTGTGCCAGAATGAGTTGCAATAAAAACCGATGTTCATTAGGAATGGTGTCTGATAACAGAGAAGATAAGATTCAATTCATTAGGGATGGCTTGAATAAGGAGTCATTGGATGATATCCTTCTGTCTCTTGAAACGCATCCCAGTGGATATTTGCAAGGAGCGATTCTCCAATTATGGCCATTATTCCAGAAAGAGCATGCACGATATAGTCTCGGGAATCTGACTATAAACGACCCTATTTGCCAGTTTATAAGAAAACTGGATGGGAAGCCTATCCTCGACCCATAGAGGGCGTTCAAGCCGTTTCTGGACGTAAAACCAGAGGAAGATGTGAGCCACAGTCGCAACTACCTATAAATATACTTTTACTTTACTGTTATTTTATTTCATTTCACTGTTGTTTTATCATTTGCATTATTGTCTTTAATAATTTTATTACTGTTTGTTTTTTTTCCTTTTTACTGTTTGCTTTTTTACTATTGAGCCATGTGCTTTACGCGTTATTTGACACTGACATGCCACCTCATACACAGTTGTGATCCATTGTCACCAAGATTCTTAAATATGACTTTTTGTTAAGCACTCACAAATTGTTTTTGAGAAATATTCCAATGGCAGCTACTCCCAATAGACAATTCAAGAACATTTGTGTGCTTTCTGGATTTACCTATGGCAAACATAAAGAGTTCGTTGATGCCGCCATAGATCTTGGTCGAAGCATAGCAGAGAGAAAATTACACTTAGTGTATGGAGGAGGTAACCGAGGGTTATCAAAATTGGTCTCAGAAGCTGCTTTTGTTAAAGGAAGCCAAGTGTTAGGCATCATCCCAAGAGTCCTAAAACCTTTGGGCAGTGTGTCTGACTCATTAACTGGAGAAAAGTTAGTCGTCTCAGGTATGCAAGAACGAATAACTGAAATGCTTAATCATGTTGATGCTTTTATTTTCCTTCCAGGAGATCTTGCAATACTAGAGGCACTTATTACACTAACATCTTGGGCCCATCTGCACATTCACCAGAAACCCATCGGTTTGTTAAATGTCAATAATTTTTATGATGGCTTTATCGCATTTCTTAACCATGCAATAAAAAACTACTTTATTCCTTCCAGTGCGAAAAAACTTTTTATTTGCGCTCACACTGCTAATGAGCTACTTGATATGTTACAAGCTTATAAACCGGAGCCAGACCCCTGGAGCTTTGTGTTGGAGCGTTCAAATGATGACGGTAACAGTAGCCGCAGTAAGAAGTACAAATTAGATTTAACTCTCCGCCTGTAAATATTTTCTTTTGTGTTGCACCACCCAAGTGATGTCTTCTAAACTCTACTTCTTTCCTTTAAAACATTGAGGGCAATGTTTCGTTCTGGTTGGGGGGAGGGAATAGTCGACAATTGTGGAATCTTGGTTAAGTTTTTTCTAATTTTTTTTGTTGTAGAAACTAATTGTTGCTAACTTTTTGTGTTGAAGATGGCTGAATATGGAGTGTAGTGACTCTAGAAACGCATCTTCATTGTTTAAAAAAAAACAAAAAAAAAGAATTTTCAGATATTTTCTTTTTCTTTATTATGTTTTGATGTTCATTTTTCTTCTTCTTTTTAATTTCTCCTTTATAAATATACATTTTCAAAAAAAAAAATTTTGAGTCAAAGATGGCTGAATATAGAGTGTAGTGTCTCTAGAAACGCATCTTCTTAAGTTAAAAAAAAAATCATCTTCTATCATTTTCCAATTAATTTTTCTGCATCATTTTCACATTTCTGCATGCATATTTTCCTTTCACGTTTAGAATAGGTTGGGGGGTAGGATGTTGTTAAAAAAAATGTGTGATTTGTTTTAACATTGGATGACATGATTAATTTCAAATTTTAGTATTTGTATTATCTTTAGTCTGAAGTGATGTTACACTATGTTTGCTACTCTACATGTTGATGTCGGAGACAAATATGAGTTGCTTGAAGGAAAGAACATGTCATAATAAATACCAAGTGAGTTTTTGAGCCTATCATTTTTCTTAGAGAGTAACTCTTTTGCTCATTCTTTATACAGCTTAGCAGTTTATTATTGAACACGATCTCTAGATTTCTTTTGAGTTAACCCTAAAAAAAAATGAAAAAATGAAAGTGAAAAAAAAAGAAAAAAAAAAGTGTGTTGCTACATTTGGAAGCTCATCTAATTAGTAGATATGGAAGATTATTTAGAGCCTTAAAAGATGATGGAAATGCCATCTTTGATCCGTTTGAGCCTTTCTAGCCATCCCTTTTATCAAATATCCATAGTTAACCATTTTGAGCCTTTAAAAAAAAAAAACTTTTCTTTGTCAACTTATCATCTTGACCCACTCCGATTTGGAGTATTACCCAATATCTTACAAGATCCATCACCTATTTATGTTTGAGAAAAATGTAAATAAACATTTTGTATAGGGAAGTTATGCCTAGTTCAAAAAAAAAATTGTTCCTTCAAAAAAAAAAATTGTTGTTTAAAAAAAAAAACAGTAATAGGTGAAATCCACCTTGCAACTTCCAAAAAAAAAATTCTGCATTTTTCTCAAACATACACTTTATTTTTCCTATTTCCCTTCTTTGTTAGTCATGTCCCTAGCTTACGTTACGTCCTAATAAAAGTCCTTCTTGATTTTAGGGAACTATAGTCTGAAGTAGAAGCTAGTTATATGGGCTAAAAAGATGTAGTGATGCATAAAAAATAAATAAATAAATAAATTGGGTTGACTAGCATTTTTATTTGACTTGAGATCGTATTATTTCTAAGTTGAGGGCATATTTCTTTCATCTTGGTGAGAGCATGTGATATTATTTCTTGATTATTTTCTCTCAATTACCATTCATTGTAGTGACTATTTTTATTAGGTTTAATTTTTTTGTGAGAGTGTCACTACTTCCAGTGAGATTTTGGGGTTTGACATGTCATTTTTGAAGGTAACTACCACAAAGTTTACTTGGCTGATTTATGTGGATGGTTGATGTGGGTGTGATGTTTCTTTAGACTTTAGATAATGCTTATACTTTCATTTGATGGTTATCATTAATCTGATTGAATAAACAAGAGTGTTAAAAAAAAATCATTTTTGAATTTTGTTTTCGCTTTATTTGCTAGGGACTAGCAATAAGCTGGTTGGGGGGTGTGTTGAGTGTTAGAAAGTGCATATTTATAAAGGAGAAAATCGTTATTTTACATATCAAGTATTACTAACAACCTTTACTTTTATGTGTTTAAGTTCCTTGTAATTTAATTATGTGTGTTTTATTTTAATTAAGTATTTTATGTATTTTAGGGGCATTATAGTCATTTCACAATAAACGAGATATCAAATGGCAAAACGAACATCATTTTTGAACTCAGGACGGTCGAAAACCTTAGGAAGAGCATAAAAGGAAAAATGGCACTGTTCACATATACGGTACTATTCACATCTACGGGTACTGTCTACGTTACTGTTCACGGCACTGTTCACATGTATGGATTGATGACGTGGCATTGACCGATGACGTGGCATTGACTGATGACGTGTCAAGATCCTGTTGGACTAAAATTCTCATGTACTGTTTATGGTGACGTGGCAGCATATTAGTGGATCAAAAAATGCACGTACGGTACATGCAACACATGGGATTATTACTGTGCAAACCGCGTTACTGTTCAAACCAAGTGTAAACCGTGTTACTGTGCAAACCGCGTACTGTTCATGTGTACTGTTGACCGATGACGTGGCGCAATCCTGAGCGTCCAAACTGTTTTTAATCCGATGGCCATGATTTACTCGATGTAACTATAAAAAGGGGGCCTCCCCCCCTATTTTGGCACCTCTGAATCCATTTTTGGGATCCATTTTCTGTAATTCTCTCTCTATCTTGTATTTTCTACGTATTTTAATAAATTCCCATTTTGCCCCTAGTTCAATTATGAGCGGCTAATTTTCTTTCAAGCTTGGGTTGAAGGTGAAGTCTCAACATGTGTCATGGGCTTTATTTAGTAAATTTATTTTCTCTTCCTCTCTAGTTTTTGTGGATGTTTTGACTTTTCGTTGACAAATAATACTAATCTTGTCTAGTACTGCCCTGGTTTCACCGGCTCCCTAATATAAGATTATTATTATTTGGCACGATAAGCCCTTAGCACCATATTTATTAGAGTGTGGTTCATGAGGTGTGGATTCCCCTCTCATGATTTAATTGGTATTAATAAAGAATATTTAGCCCATGATGCATGTTGATACGGATCCAGATACCCAAGTACGTCATTTCAATATAATTCTCGTCAATTTATTCTTGTCATTTCAATTCCAATTTTAGAATTTATTCTTGCCATTTTAATTTAAGTTTTAGCATATTCCTAATCATTTCCACCACAAATCCAATCACCCATTCACAAAATTAATTCTATATATAATTAAAATCCACCTCCTCGTGGGATCGACACTCGTCACCATTAATCTATACTACAACAGATTCGTGCGCTTGCGAGTTCAATAAAATTTGCACAACAGTACGCTCCCACATACATTGATCAGGAAGAGGGCTAAACATTACTGAATATATGTTGAGGTAAGTCTGTGTAGCAAACTATGCTGGAACATACTCTTCAATTGCATGTCTTGCATATCCAATGGCAGCCATCGCATGTTGACAAGGGAGGCCGGCAATTTCCCAATAACCGCAATCACATGTTCTAGACTCCAACTTCACCACAAACCTTCTAGGTGGACTATAGGCTGCATCCATGACTTGAAAATTCAGCTCACCAAAAGCTCGTACAATTATTTTCTGTGCAAGCTTTCTTTTTTTGTCCAACTCTCTTACAACTTTAGGTGTCAACTGTCCCTTCCAAGTGGCTGCCTCGTGTCTCCTCTTTGTCAACCGTTTTATAAGCCGACATCTGATTTCTTCAAGCATTGTCAAGCAAGGCCTGTCTCGATAAGGTAATATCCAGTTGTTGAAGCACTCTGACGCATTGTTGTCAGTTCGGTCTACCATGTGATTTCTATCATATGTGTGCATCGACCAACTATAACCAGTTAGCTCTCTTTCCAACCATTCAAATGCAGCCTCTTTTACAGCTTTTATCTCTGTCATTGCCTCCTCAAAGTCATGCTTGTTACAGCTCTTAGTAGCTTTCCAAAACAATTGTTTCAACTGTGCACCAACAAATGACTTAGAAAAATTAGCATACACATGCCTAGAACATGCCCTATGATAAGCAGTAGACCATGTGTTTAAAATTGCATTAATCAGCCCTTTTTGTCTGTCACTAACAAAAGTCACCTGCCTCTCATCCTCTAGATAGCTATGCAAGTGCTCCATAAACCATCCCCATGTCTCTGTATTCTCAATCTCACAAACACATATTGCCAATGGGACAATCCCATTATTACCATCCATGCCAATAGCAGCAAACAGTACTCCCCCATATTTACCCTTTAAGTGACATCCATCTACCTCGATAAAAGGCCTATAGCCATTAAGAAATGTATTTCTTTGTGCTGGAAATGAAGCAAAAAATCTTTGGAATAATACCTTATCGGGTATAGAAACACCATCACACAACACCTTACATATTGCTCCCGGATCAACTTTGTGAATAGTTGCAGCATACTCAAACAGTTTCTGATATCCCTTCGAATGATCCCCAAAACCCTCCATTCTTGCCTTTGCTCTAGCCCGATACAGTGTCAAATTTTCAATCTTCAAACCATACGCCTCTTGCATAAAATTCTTCAAAAGATCAATTTTCACATTCGGGTCAATGGCAACCTGACTTTTTATTTTGCTAGCTACCCAAGAAGAAGACACTTTCATTGTCTTGCTGGTAAGTCTGCACTCATGCTTCTTATTGTACTATCGCAATATAAAACTAGTTCTATCGTTTAGTTTTGCACCAGCCACATACCATGGACAGCGAGCCTCTTTACAAGTACCCACAAATCTTCTTGGCTCACTGTAAACAATTTATTGGCAAACCCTTTCCTAATCATCACTTTATGCAAAATCTCTCTAAAATGAGCAACATCTCTAAACACATGTCCTAATTTTAGCCTATTTTCCCCATCAGCACCCACTTTATACTCATGTTGTTGTATGTAATTGGTCAATTTGACAATCACAAGCTCAATATCATCATTAGAAGAATAAACGGCCCCTTTTACCTCCTTATTATCACCAGATAAACTACCATCTGAATCAGAATCAACGTCAGTTTCAGTCATCAACAAGAGTACCTACAGCAGCACCATCAACTTCAGCTTGCATGACTTGTGTATTAACATCATCATCGCCGCAATCATTTCTGTCCAAGTAGTCAGATAGTAATGCATCTTCGTCAGATTCACCACCCCCAACAGTAGCTTGTCCCTCAACAACATCATCCTTTCTAACAGTAGCTTATCCCCCAACAGAGGCATTTTCCTTGACAGAATCATTCAACTGATTAATCAGTTCATCAGGCAACACAACTCCTAGGCTAGTCAATAATGCTTGTAGTAAGGCAGAATCTTGAAACTGAGGGTACAGTGCTGGTGCAACTTCAACTGTAAGAGTCTTCACACCTAAAACATGATGAATTTTAAGCAAAACGTCTAGCCCAAATTCTGAATCCAGTGCAATCCTAGCCTGATTCTCTGGATTTGTAATGTATAACATGATTTTTGAAGCACAATCTAATCCATATGGACCCGTAATGCTTACAACAGCATCCTTAATCTTTGCAACCGTACAATCAGGTTGAAGCAACCCTAAATTCTTTTTCATGCTCGAAAGGATCTCACTAACTCTACTTGTCGCATCCTGAATGCCCAAAAAAATTAAAAAAAAAACATTCAGCACTGGTTTACAGTTCTTGAGTTTTGTTGGTAACTCTACTATCTTCCTATTAATGTATTATTAATATTGCAGGTCAGAAACTTAAAGAAAATGCGTGTAAACAAACATCTAGCTGGATATGGATACATGTAGCTAGCTTTTTAAACATTCTAATTTTACATGCAACAACCAAATCTTCCTCGGGGGGCTGAGGGATATGCATACATAAATAGCCACCGGTTAAAATATTTCAAAAAACCATGACCCATACATCACCAACCAAAAATTTTCAAAACCCCCAAATTTTATATGTAAACCACAGACAAAGATACATAACTAGGCAGGGGATAAACATGCATTCAACTATAGTAGCATAATCTTTCATAAATTTGCATCTCAACAGCAGAAAACACCATATTACTCCCCCATTTATCATTACCCCCAACAAATATGTTACAAATCAAACTAATCTATATTCTAGGGTTTTCAGTAATAGCGAATGAATGTGTTAACAACAATCACCAGACATTGTTTCAAAAAAATTGTTGCATGTCAAAAATTAACTGAAAATAAGTAAATAAAACAAAACTTACTTGATTGTAGCGTCAAACCCTTAAAAAAAAGCAAAATGTCACGAACTCACCGCTTTCGTCAATGCCTCTGAATCTTTGATTTAACAAAACATTTGAAACTTAAGCGTGGTTCGTTGATGAAAATGCATCGAAACTATAGGAAAAAAGGCGGGATTTTGTTGCTTCTTCGTGCATGTGGTAGGGAATAAAATATGGTTGTTTTTGTTGCTTGCTGTACTGGTGGACCACTATGCCTCATTTTCCTTTTTTTTTTGCTTATTACAGATCTTAAACGATGTCGTTTTTTAAGCCCAAGTGAAATTATCATTTTAGCCTTATCACGTCAGCAACATCTTGACGGTTTGCAGACGGAGGTGGAAATGTGAAAAAAAATTATAAGTTCAGGTGGAGCGCAGCTAAAAAAATTAGGATTTGTGTATTTTTAAAAAAGTGGACAAAATCAGGTGGACGATGGATATTTTCCCAATAAATAATTGAAGATGAGAAGATTAAATAATTAATACCGTTACCATCCAACACTGCAAAAGATGGGTCAGGTTGTAATGCAGCTGCCTTTATTATTTTTTTGAATAATGCGGATGTAACCGGCCACCGATACCCTCCTTTTAATTGCTTAAAGCGGCAAATGTTAAAAGAAACTATCATACAGCTCCCTCGTTTTAGGAAATATTAAGATAACCAATTCAAAACTAGTAAATTATCAAAGACCCCCTCAACTTTACACCAAAAACATACTTCCTTTTTCTTTTGATTCATGGAAAATATAGTTAATATATTTAACTTATATCCTAAAAGAAACATAATTAAATAAAATTAATTGGACTAATATATTTAAATAAAAATAATATATTTAAATAAAAATAATTATATTATTTTTCTTAATATTACATTATAAATTTAATGATATTTTGCTTTAAAAAAATGTAACTTATGTACAAATGAGAATACTATTTAAATATAATAAATGGAAATAATTATATATTAATTAAAAATAATAATTTATTAATTGCACTATTTTTAATATTATGTAATAAATGTAATGATATTTTGCTTACAAAACTATCAAAATAATTTTATCAACTTTTAATTACATTAGAATCTGAATATCTAAACGTATAACGAAATCGATTTATTTCTAGATATTTAGAAGAAATCAATTCCAGGATCTCACGATACACATTCAAGGACTTAAATCCCTACCTACTAAAATGAGGACAATATTTATCCAACTATCAAATAATTATCATTCCAAACATCGTAATTACCCCTCAAATGTTGTTGTTGTTGTTATTAGTGGCCAATATTAGTATGTTTTATGTATACCCTCTAAAAAAAATATTCATATATTACAAAAATATAAAGCATCTAATATTTGATATTTTTAAATAAAACTCATAATCAATCTCTTATGCAAATTAATTCATACTATCTTAAGTGAGATTAATTATTTTATTTAATCTTTTTTGCTATAATAATTTTTTTGTTAAACATTAATCAAATTCATAATGGTAAATAACATGGATAATTACAATTTGAATGCAACTAATATTGAATAATGTTGTATTATGTTATACTTACAGTTATATAATTTAAGCATGACAATTATATTTCTAAATTAAATTAAATTATTTGAGTAACATTGCACTCACTATATGGGTACATGATTTGTCTACTAAATGATGTGCAAGTATTACAAAATTTGTTTAATCTTACATTTATATCTATATTTTTTTGAAATTAAGTTAATTTATATCACAACTAAAAAAATTAAATTATTTAAAAATATGAAAAATATAAATTCATTTTCATAGTAAGCAGTATGTTTTACTAAATTTACTTTTAAAACATTTTATGCCATTGGGGAGAAATATAGTCTTTTAAATTCATTTTTATTTATACGTCTTAAGCTTGTTATAATCTTTGCCACATGAAATATGTTTTCACTATAATTCTCGCTAAATTTAATTTATAAACTTTTATCCTAGTGGTAAAAGAAATTGAATTTGAATATATTTTTTTCAATTTAGTTTTTTTTTAATTGATTAAGTATCATGTTACTGTATTGCACAGATATTTATAACTGTTATAACAACATATTATTACACTGATATTTACAATCAGATATACAAACTGAGACTTATATTATTACATTTTAAATTCTATGAAATAAGCGCCCACACAAATAACCCTCACGGAGGAGGAGTGTCTCCACTCCACTCGCATTTCGCAAGGGAGAAAGACTTTGCAAATAATCTCCATATAATTATGTTTAATTAAAGGAGTTTGTGTTTATGGGGGCTCGAACTATTGCCCTCATAATCATGTTTAACTTTAATGATGTGTTTACTTCATGGAATGGGGAATGAGAATGAAACATATGTTCACTTGGCAAAATGTAATTTGGGAATGGGAATAAAATGTGTGGGTCTCACACAATTTGGGAATAAGGAATGGGAATCTCTTTCTCAGGGTTGGGAATGAAAATGAGGGAATATGAATTAAATATATGTTTACTTTTGTATTCCTCTAATTTTTTCATATTTTTTAAATTACCCTCATTCAAATCACAATTAATTTTATTATTTTAATTTATCAAAATTTTTATTATTATTTTAAATGTCATTAATAATAATTATTATTATTAAATTTTATTAACTTTATTATTTTAGTTATTATTAATTATTTCTATTTTTATTTTTATTTTTAATATTAATATTATCATTATTAACAATAAAAATAATGATCAAAATAATAATTAATTTATCATTATTGTTATTATTATTATTATTAATAAAAATCATAATGACAATAATTAATAATAACTAAAATAATAAAGTTAATAAAATTTAATAATAATAATAATAATCTAATTTTCATTATCTAGATTTACAAATGATATTAATTAAAAAATAATAATAAATGTTAATAATGATAATATTAATAAAACTAATATTAACAATAATTAATAATAATTAAAATAATAAAGTTAATAAAATTTAATAATAATAATAATAATAAATGATAATAATGATAATATTAATAAAAATAATAATAACAATAATTAATAATAACTAAAATAATAAAGTCAATAAAATTTAATAATAATAATAAATGTTAATAATGATAATATTAAAAAAAATAATAAATGTTAATAATGATAGTATTATTAAAAATAATATTAACAATAATTAATAATAACTAAAATAATAAAGTTAATAAAATTTAATAATATTATTATTATTAATTATTGTTAATATTATTTTTAATCATAATAATAGTAATAATAACAACAATAATGATAATATTGTTAATAATGATAAATTAATTATTTTTATTAATTATTAATACTATGGGTATTTTGGTAAATTGATTTTCATTCTCATTCCTCATTCTCATTTATTTTGTGAAGTAAATACATTAATGACATTTCTCTTCTGAAAGTTTCCATTTTTAAAATATTTAGTTACTTGCGTTTTGTCTTTCTTTTGAATTGCAAATTTCATTTTTGATTGATTGAGCTTTTGGAGGTGAATCAAATTGTGATAGTATGCATGTATTCTTGATAGGGCGGGTTCTACCAAAAGTGATTATTTGAGTGCTATAATGAGATATCGATAGCAAGTATGTTCTTTCTGTCTACTTATTTGAGTTATATATTTTTTTAATCCATGATGTGGGTTATAGTTTTAATATGTGATATTATTATGTTGCTAGATAAGTCATATTATAGTTTGAAGAACTCTTGTTAAAGCTTCAGGTTTAAAATAAATAAACATTATAGAGGGCTATTGAGATATTGGAATATTTATTTCACCATTTATGGAAACAATAACTAGGAAACAACAATTGATTTTGATTTTCTTGGATAATGTGACATGGAAGGATTTTTGGTTTCGCATATCGAAAATAGTATAAAGGAGTATTAGAATATAGTTTGAGGGCAAGGGTTTGATTTTGGCATTGATTGACTTTTTAAAAAAAATGAGTAATTTTGTATGGGGTGAATTACTCCAAAAAGTCATTTTTGTGTTTTTCATATTAGATTTCATGATATGTGTTGTTCTTGCAATCATGAATCATAGTTGTTAGTTTTGGATGTATTCTTCTCTTTTTATTTATTACAAATATCACTTTGTCATTAAATTAAAGTAGATATAAAAGTTTCGTAGAACAAGTATGCAAGTGGAGAGTCATTTCTATATTCTGTCACTTTCAGAGCAACAAATGAATTTCAAGTTTCTTGCCTTCTTATGATGTTTTGATTTAGTTGCATGAATGTTGTCGTTTTTCAAAAGCTATTTTGGTAAACATTGCAGCTGTATTGTTTGTCTCTGCAATAGTTTCATTTCTTTCTAGTGTTTCATGCTAGAAATAGGAACAAAAAGGCTAAAAATCATGTTGATTTTATTTGAGTTGTTTTGTTTTATTTTTTTTTCCTACTGCAGTAGTGATATTCCTACCATTTCAAATGCCATGGCAATTAGTAGTCTTCATTTTTAGGTGCTCTGGTTACCTGAATGGTGTGTTTGGGTATAATAAATTAAGTCCAAAATAAATTATAAAAATTGTGGAAACTATGATAAATAAGTAAACAAATAATAAAATACATCCAAAATATTGGTTTATATTAGGTTTCCAGAAAATGATTGCATAAGGAAATTTACGTAAGAATTGAAGATCATACATGGTATAACCTCTGTGTATGCATTTTGTTAACTAATATAATAGAGGTAGTTTATTAACAGACATTGTTAGAGTAGTTTGGTCATGTTTGTACTTCTGAAAAGTTCTTAAAATTAAAGTCTCATGTTCTGCCTTTTTTCATTTGTTTCTTAAACTAAATGCTATTGTAATATTGATTTATATACAAATTTTATTTCTTTCCAATATTTGATGCTAGAAAAATAAAGAAAAAGCTAAAAATTATTTTGATTTGAGTTTCTCGCCCCTCTATTGTGGTTTTGATATTACTACCATTTTAAATGATGCGGTAATTAGTAATCTAGATATTTTACATGCTCTGGCCACCTGAATCAAGCGTCCCGAACGTTGTTAAATTATAAGAATTATGAAAACTACAATAAATATACAAGCAAATGAATAAATAGGCAAGGTTTAGATTTTGAGTGCATTTTACTTACAAGAACTAATCTATGTACTGATTTTTTTGCCAGTTATTTTTATGTGCTTAGCTTCTATTGTACTTTTTGAGTTTTTCATATTAGATCATGCTATTTGATGATTTATATTATTCATGCATTCAAGTTTGTTCTTGTTCATTGTAGATGTGTTCTCCATTTATCTTCCAAAGATAACCTTGTTATTAAACTGAAATTGACATAAAGGTTGCATAGAACAAGTATGCTAATTTTTTTCCTATTGAAAATAAAACTTATTTGATCCTACACAAGAACTTAGGACATGCATTGGAAATTCTGAATATTATTTATTTTTTCCCAGCCTTGTTTTCTAATATAATTTATTTATTTATTATTATTTTCTTTTTTTGTATGCAGAGACTCTTGAAATATAGCAGCATTTGAAGTCTAGCTTTTGGAAGCTGTAAATTGATTTAGTTTTGTATTGGTTTTATTTGATGTAAAAAAAATTTAAAACATGCTTAGATGAATGGAAATTTTGATTTGCTTTACTTTTTAGAGCACTAGATAAATTAATAGTGCATTATAATTTCATTTACAAACAAATGCCAATAAACCATTTTAAAAAAATTAAACACGCCTAGATCATAATCATAAATGTTGTTACTATATCGTTATATTTTCATAATGCCATACATTAGTCATTAAACATTGAAAAATTATTTTAGTTAAGTCCTGAAAATTTAAAAAATTATTTAAAAGAGGGTGGTACTCGTTGAAACAAAAATGATGTTAACAAATTATAATTATTTAAGTGATAAATGAGCATAAATGTGAACAAAGGTCAAAATTTCAAATATAGATGATGAAACTCATGATCGAATCTCGCGAGGTGCTGAGTAATGATTTCAACCAAAAAATGATATTTCAACACTTAAAGTTTTGTAACTTGCAAAAATCAATTGCATAATCAAAATGTTAATGATATCTTAATAATCTAAAAGAGTGCAAAAATAGCGTAGGACATATGTACATTCTTATTATATTTAATTATAAATCCCACATGATATGATATTAATAATAATAATTGTAGTAATATCCAACAAGCACACAGAAAAAAAATAGAGATGTTCAACTAAAATAGATTAACTAAGCTTTAATCTTGTAAATTAAAGTATTTTTGTAACTTAACTTATATCATCATAGCTTTAGAAGCATAGCAGTTGCAATCCTTCTTACTTGTTATTTATTTATTTACCGTTGACGTTATGCAATAAAAAAATTCTTAGTATTATGTGGTAAATTGATATTTGTTAAAATAGTAAGGGGTCAACCATAATTTGCCTTATTGATATTATTGTTATTTTCAACAAGTAATTTATTATTAGTAAAAAAAGGACCTGAAACATGCACTAGTAGTGTTGGAATATAATAAAAATAATAGGAACATAAAACCATTATCAGAGTTTAACAAGAGTTGAGGAGTATAACTTAAAAGTTTGAAGAACTTAACAAAAATCTGATAAAGTTTAATAATAAGTCGAGATCTAAAAAATGAACTTGAAATATCCAAGTAAAATGTTAGAAATCAATGAAAATAGTTGGAATACAGAACCAAAAAGTAGTGGGAACAAGAGTAGAAAAAGTTAACCTAAAAGTTGAAATAACTTACCATGAATTTGATAAATTCAAACGCGAAGTAGGGATCTGAAAAGTAAATTTGACATATTTACCCAAAATTTGAAATTCAATAAAAAGAGTAAAAATATTGAACCAAAAAGTGGTGAAAAATAAGTTGGAACAACTTAGCGATAACTAGATAAAGTCTAACAGGATATAGAGATACAAAAAATAAACTTGAAACATTAACCTAAAAATTTGAAATTTAATAAGAAAGTGGAAATATAGAACAAATAACCGGTGGAAAAATGAATTGAAACAACTTACTAAGAATTTGCTAAATTTTAACGGAAAGTGGGGATCTAAAAATTAAACTTGAAATTTCCAAACAAAAAGTTAGAATTCAATAAAAAGAGTAGGAATATAGAACCAAAAAAATGGTGGAAAAAAGAGTTAAAGATGTTAATTTAAAATTCGGAAAGAGTTACCAAGAATATGATAAATCCAATAATAATTAGGGATCAAAAAATAAACTTGAAACATTTACAAAAAAAACTTAAATTAAATGAAAAGAATAGAAATATAGAACAAAAAAAATGGTAGAAACAAGAGTTGATGAGTATATCCTAAAAGTTCGAAGAACTTAACAAGAATCTGATAAAGTTTAACAATAAGTTGAAATCTAAAAAATGAACTTGAAATATTTAAACAAAATATTAGAAATCAATTAAAAGAATTGGAACAAAGAACCAAAAAGTAGTGAAAACAAGAGTAGAAGAAGTTAAACCAAAACTTGAAATAACTTAACAAGAATTTGATAAATTTTAACAGAAAATAGAGATCTAGAATTTGAACTTGAAATTTCTAAACAAAATGTTGGAATTCAATAAAAACAAGTACGAATATAGAAACAAAAAGTTGTGGAAAAATAAATCGAAATAATTTATCAAAAATTAGATAAAGTTTAACAAATTGTAGATATATAAAAATAAACTTGAAATATCTACTCAAAAAGCTGGAAATTGATGAAAAGAATGGAAATATAGAATCAAAAGCTAGTGGGAAAATGAGTTGAAACAACTTATAAAAATTTAGATAAATCATTACTAGAAATAGGAATTTGAAAAGTAAACTTGAAATATGCATTATAAATATTAGAATGTGACAAAATAAGTAGAAATGTAATCATTTTATGATATTTTATATTTTTTGTACTATTTTTAAATTTTAAATTATTACAATCTTTTTCCTCATTTAATTAAAATTTTATTCTTTTTTTTTAAATTTGTTCATAATTTTTTCACATTAAAAACAAATAAAAATATAATTTTTATTATATTATCCGGTTAAAGACCGGTTGTACCGGTTGCATGCGTTGTATGAGATCCATGGTAGGTTGACTCGCAAGGAGTATATATATATAGATGACAGATTTACGGCTGCACTGGAACTTGATTGTAAAGATTCATTTGGGATGACTAATTTAGATTCGCTGCCAAGTTATTTCACGTGGGAGAATTAATTAATGGGTCCTCGAAATAAATAATTGTCAATAAGAAGACAAGCAAAGTAATAATAAATAATTACACGGCCCCGATTTGCTAATTGCTCTCACATCAGAAATTTGGCATTTCAGAAGAGAGATTAGTCCATTCGGTAATTATTCACTTTTGATGTGCATGTCGTTGATTATGCAGTTAATTTTGGTTCAGAGATAGCTGCATATATAGATATCTTGGAGAGTTTGACATTGAAAGTAAAATTTTTATATAATAATATTGTTTGGAATAAAATTATATATTATTTTAATAAAATTATTTATATAATAATGAATGAACAATTTATTAATTTGTTAATAAATGAATATCCATTAATTTAGAAAGAGAATTTTTTAATTTTAAAAGAATTTTATCGGTACATGTAAATACTTATTTACAAAAGAACACAAATCATGCTTCCTCAAGTCAACAATATCTCCATCCACTACTATCCATAATAATATAGCTTAGTTCGAGAACTTGTAATAATACTTTTTTTTTTCTTTATTCAGTTTGCTATAATCATTTACTTATATATCACTATGAAGTAAATGCTAAGAAATGTGAATATCAAGGTATTGTGAAGTTTTATTAAATTATTTTGTCATTTTTAGTCTCAAATCATTAGAATTTTCATATCTTTTCTTCTTCATGGATTCTCATTTTAAAATGAGTAAAAAGATTTGCATTGGCTGAAAAAAAAAATTACTAAGTGTGGTGCATGCTCAGCATAAAATTAAGAATGAGGTTGAATTCAATTTAGAAAATAAATATGAATTCAATTTAGAAATAAAAAAAAAAATTAAAACTTTAGATGCCTTTTTATGAAGAGTTGAATTCAGATAATTGAAGTTGTAAGAAAAAAAACTCCTTTATCTTATAAATTTTAGATTTTGTTCGTTATTAACTTTGTATTAAGTTCATAATTATTAGATAATATTTTCATTGCATTGGGCACTACCGGCCTAACAACTTAAAAATTGGATCAAAAAATTATTATCTTTTGCATTTTGTGAAATTATTAATTTCGTACACTAGCCCAAGATGGGATCAGAGATTTTTTATTTTTTAATCTAGAATATTAATTTATTGCACATTTATTTATTGAGGTTTTACCTATAAAGCTTCAATAAAATAACATAATTGAGAATTAGAAAACAATATTATTTTAGCTTGGTTATTTAATTATCAATAAATGAATAATTTATTAATTTATCAACAAATAAATATTTATTAATTTGGAAAAGATTCTATATTTTAATTACTTTGTCATCTTGGTACGTGTATTGTCTCTTTGACCAAGATTAATGTATGAATTTAAAAAATTATATATAAACATGTATATAGAAGTCCAATTGATGTAAGTACATTATACATAGATATAAAATTGATGTTTATACTTTTCAAATTTAATAACCTTGAAGATAAAATATTTTAGGTGCTCAAAACCTATAGAATATGAACTCTATAAATACAATGGACACTTTTTTTTATTTTTTTTAAATAATACTATTTTTATTTTTAGTCTCAAATAATTAGATGCATATATATTTTGGAAAATAGTTGAATTGAGAAAATTGAAGTTATCAAAAAAATTATTAATATTATGAATTTTATATGTTATTTATTATTTGTATTTTTGTATTTGATTAATTATTAATTTATATTTTCGTTGGGCATAAAGGATTCAAAAATAAATTATTGTCTTATACATTTAGTGAAATTATTAATTTAGTATATTTGTCAAGTTGAGACTGGAAGATTTTATTACTTATTAAAGGTTATTAATTTATCAAAAATTCAATTATCAAGATTTTACGGTATTCAAAATATAAATAAATAAATAGTAAGGAAATCTATAATTCAATTCATCTTGTATGCTAATTGAAAATTTAGTCTTTTGAGTTTTTCATTATTTTTACCTGTAATTATAAGAATCATTCTTTGTTTTCTTGGTGATTTTTTTGAATTTTTTAATATTATAAAAACATACCTTTATTCCCATCTAAATTCATATATATACTCATTGATAAAGTTTTAGGCCAATTTGAAATTGTTGTAGCTGATAAAATAAGCACTATTTATTGTGCTGATGAATATAAACCATATTTAGAATAATTTTTGGGATTAAAAAAAATTAAGAAAGAATTTTAAGAACATAAAAAATCCAAGTGTTTATACGATATAATAAACATATCTTCTCAATTATAATAGATAATAATTGAATTAATAATTGTTTATTTATCATTTTTAGTTATTTCACGTAAGGATAATACTGTAATTACAAAAAAAACTTAAACAAGTGGTATGTTTTTTTATGCAAAAGCTTGGGGGAATATTCGTCATATTTAAAAAAAATTTTACAAAATTTATGCAGTCATACACGAGTGGTATAATTACACGTCAGCATTGAGGTGGAAGAACTGATACTTTTGGAGAAGATAGAAAAGTGGGATTTGGACTGGGAACGTTCAGAAAAATGGAAGGAGGCTTTGGGTTGGCATTCAACTCCGTACTACAAGTCGCTCGTTTACGCTTACCATCAAACGACAAGTCGTTTTGCTTTCCCCTTCCCCGGGCTCGAATCAACGCAGAGCTGAAAGAACTCAGAGTTTGCACGAACCGCACTTGTCGCAGGCAGGGCTCCATGCAAATTCTTGAAGCCCTATCGTCTCTGGCCCCGCCGGAAGTCGCTGTCAAGTCGTGCGGCTGCTTGGGCCGGTGCGGCGCCGGACCGAACCTCGTGGCGCTTCCCGACGGCGTCGTGGTCGGCCACTGTGGGACCCCGGCGAGAGCCTCCGAGATATTGATGGTATTGTGTGGAATAAAGAGTGATCATGATGCTGCAAAGAATCTGGAAGCGCTTGCGTTGAGGAAGAGAGCCGAGGCTGAATTTGAAAAGGCTAATTTTTCGGAAGCCGACCGCTTTCTCTCTCAGGTAACGTGTGCCCAATGGGCCGCAATCAGACGAAATAATAACATTATGTAGGCTGTAGCAAAATTTTAAAAAGTATAGGGGGCTCAGGTAAAATAATCGTTGACACAGTCGTGTTATTTTTACATGAATCGCTTGCTCTCTCAAATGTTCTTATCTACGGATGCCATGCTTGCCAATTGCTGCTGCAGGCCATAGAGTTAAAACCATTTGGTGGCATCCATGGTTTATATAAAGACAGGTTTGTACAACTTAATTTTTTTCATCAATGGAAGTCTTCTTACAGTACTTATCGGAAATTTTTGATTTTATGGCCACAGATGATGTGAGTCGATTTTTATTTTTAGATAAACTGGGGTGATGTAATGTTTAGATAAAAAGGTATCTACTGTAGGCTTGTTTAGATGACAGAAATTATGGTATCAAAGCCTGTACGTATCTAGCTAACTCATGAGTTCCTAATTCCCCTTTTTTATATTCCACTTGTTATGCTTATTCTTCTCTTACGCAGCTTGCGTTTTATATAGCTTCATACGCATATTTGGTTCATTGAATAATGGCATTCGCTTTTTGAGTCGTCTTATCTGAATTTTTAATGGTTTCAGAAATTTGCTTGGCTGAACCTTTCTTCTTTTGATTGGTCAAATCCCATATAACTGGGGATTTTTGTTTTATGAAGCATTTTTTGACATCAATGACTGCAGATGATATATTTGATTTACCCTTGTGTAAACCTCGGTTCTTGATTTTGCAGATTTGCTAGTTTAAGTTCCAATAGAAATGCTTAATCTGGACAGATGAGATGATTTTTTCGAAGCTGATCCCAGCTGTAGCTAAAGACCTGATCAACCATCATAGTCTTAAACTTGATTAGTTGTTGCCTCTAACCCATAACTTGTTTTGGGTAAGAGAATTCTGAGTTTTAATTTTAATTTTTCCAAGCTTCTTCATTAGATTGCCAATACTTTCTCCCTTATATCATTTGATGTTGAGTTCAAGATGAAGTGGGTAGAAATTAATTTGCTTGTCAATGATATGATGACTTTTGTTAAAGGATATTCACCAACTTTTCTGGCACATCTCATTGTGTTTTACAAGATAATTATCACGAATGTGGGTTTCTAGAGCTCCCTTGTTTGGTATAAACAGAAGAAATAGCTGCTGGGTACAAACTTTATCTCTCTTTTCCTTGCCTCCTGCAATTACATTGATCCTGGGAGACGTTCAAGTATTCAAAGGCTTCAAAGTACCCCAGACCTTTTTCCCTAGAGATGTTTCTTACAAATCGAACTTCTATTTGCATGAGAGTTAACCAATCAAAATCAGAAATATTCAGCCAAAGCCAATTTCTAGAACCACAAATAGCATTAGCGAAAAAATTTTGTTTGTTTTCTTTTGTGCATTTCTTTTTATTTTGTGCATATACATGTCATGTTGAGGAAATGATGACTTTTGAGAGACAATGTTAGGAAATTCAAACTAAGTAACATCTGGATTCAATGTTGCTTCAAGTTCGGGCTATTTCCTTTGAAGCATTTGGCTTTCCCAATCATGGTGTTGGAACCTTTCCCTGCTTGTCCTTGACAGAAAAAAGCCACCCAAAAGCTTAATTTGTTGGGTAGAATAGCACATTTGGTTTAGTGCACGAGGTTAAAATATTGCAATTGATATATTTCATTAACTATAGTCTTCCTTTTGTATTAATATCAGCAATTGGCTTTAATGACATATATTTTCTGTAAATGTTACGACAACGTACTCTTCAATTAATGGGGTTTGCTATGATAGAAAAGTTTTAGGGACCTTCTTTCCATTCAGGTGTCTTGCAAGATTGACCATGGGCAATTTTCCTGCTGCTCTTGAAGATGTCAGAGAAGCCCTTGAATTAGCACCAAACTACACTGAGGTGAGAAACCTTCTTACTCTAAAAGTTGGAGAAGACACTTGCACCTCATAAACCATATTACTGCAGGCATGCAAGAACATAAAACCTAATGGATCTCATTATGAATCTTGGTGATATGTTTACTGATTTGAGCTTTGCAGGCTTACATCTGCCAAGGTGATGTGTTTCTGGCTATGGACCAATATGATGCAGCTGAAAAGTCATATTCCACATGTTTACAAATAGATCCTTCTATCCGTCGATCCAAATCATTCAAGGTATCTTCCACTTACTAAAGAATAAATTTGTGTGGTAAATATGGATAGTTTGTGCTCTACTATCAACTTGTACATTATGTGTGGTAAATATGGATAGTTTATGCTCTACTATCAACTTGTACATTATGTGTGATAAATATGGATAGTTTATGCTCTACTATCAACTTGTACATTATGTGTGATAAATATGGATAGTTTATGCTCTACTATCAACTTGTACATTAATCTTGGACATAAATGCAAATACAAGTGTTCTAATGCAAGTATTGTGCTGGAGTTTGCTATGCTAGTAAGGGAAATCCTTACATAATTGCAACCCTCGGGCTTTAGCTCAAGTGATTTAAAAGGGTGCCAATGGTGTATAAAACATCTTCAAGTTGAATCTCGCCTATGTGAAAAAAAAGTAATATCATAATTTATGTGAGTTGCCTAAATGAAATGTGTAACTTTAATTCGAAATTGATTGTTACTGTTTCTATGGAAGTCAATTCAGTCAAAGACTTAAACAATTTGGCCCTCCTCTCTCTCTCTCTCACTCTCTCGCCCTTTTCTGTTTCTCCTTTTTAAAGTGATAATTTCTTTTCTTTTTTTGTGCAGACACGGATTGGAAGACTCCAAGAAAAACAGACTGCTGCAAATAAGCCTTAAAATGTGCTGCAAGATTGTCAGAATGTGTGCATGGTATTTCTATTATTTCCAGGTTTTGTCCTTTCTATCATAACCTATGCTTCAGTTCTTAATTGAGCACCTTATTTTACACGGCAACTGTAATACTTAACTTGAATATAGGGGTTTAAGGATGGTGTTACAGCAAATAGTTTGCACTCTCGTCATTACTTATTTGATCCTTTAGTTTCTTTTATTTATTATTATTATTATTTTAACCCACATTTATTTTCAAGCTAGTTAGGCAAACTTCTTTTCCTTATCTTGCTATTGACATTGTGCAGTTAAGCTTAACCCATGCCTACGTTTATCCTAATCACGGGAAGATAAACCTAGCGAAAGCAGCGAGTTCTTTACAGAGGCTCATTGAGGTCTTGCTGTCGTTGATTTCTGTTTTGCTTTTGTCAAGTAAACCATACCCAGTTCATGAACGTGAGCAGCATTTTAGTACAAAGATATCTAGTTTGTGCAGATTTGTTCCTTTCTTGCTTAAAAAACCATGAAGGAGGCAACATTCATGGGTATAAAAGAAATTTGAGGTATGATAGAGTGACAGTATTGACGCACTACTGTAATGAACTGGGATAATTTGGATTTTGCCTTTTTGATAACGAAATCTAGAATATTGTTGGATTTAGTTTTGTATTTTTACATTTTCTTGCTTCTTGGCTTGGCTGTCATGTGTGTATTTTGGGATTTAGTTTGTATTTTGCATTATCCTTCTTTTTGGCTTGGTTGTCATGTGGGGTATCCTTGATGGCAGGTCTAAAAAATTATACTTAAAACATATATCACTTTAGATGTAGTCTGTGCAGATTTATTCCTTTCCTGCTTACAAAACCATGGAGGAGGCAACATTCATGGGTATTTTGAAAAAATAAAAACATTGAGGTCGGTGGTGCATCTATGATGGTTTGATGGTATTTAGGCACTACTATAATGCACTGGATAATTTGGATTTTGCTTTCTTGATAATGGAATCTAGACTATTTTGGGATTCCGTTTGTATTTGTATATTTTCTTGCTTCTTGGCTTAGTTGTCGTTTGTGGTATCCTTGATGACAGGTCTAAAAGGTTATACTTAAACATATATCACTTTTGTAACTAGAGACAGAGTAAAGTAGTCATATAGGCAATAAGAAAATGTAAAAGACTACAATGTTATTAATTGATTACATGACTGATGAACTAGCATAAGACTTATCAGTAGTACATTGAAAACAAATATATAAAGACTGAACAATGATAATATAATCACCAAATAGCGACACTCATACCTTCCTGTTTTAGCTTTAACAGCTTTCTTATTTTTCTATGATGGACATCTAGCAGCATTTTGCTTTATTCATGCAGTAATCCAGGCACTATTTTCTTCTTTATATATCTAAGGAGCTACATTGATGCTCAGCTTCTGGCCATTTTCACAGTGATCACCTACTCCACAAATGTACCAACTTCGGCCAACCTCTGATAAAACCACTGAGTCACTGCCACTAGCAAACAGACTTATGTATGGGTCTTTTATGCAATCTTCATATGCAGTTGAATTCACTTGCATCACACTGTGCACATGTTCTTCATAGTTGAACACTGTCCAAAAACAACAACGAAAATTAGTGCTGCCAATCTTCATTAGGTATAATCTTCATTAGGAAATCAATTATTCTGGTTAAAAACATGCATGCTTAGGAAATCAAAAACTGGGAGCATGAAAGTTGGTACTGTACATATGTGATTCATTTATGTTTGTTTGTATGTACTCCATTAGATACATACTTACCAAGAACATCACCAATGTGAAATTCTTTTCCCTGAGTCCAGTTGTTGGAGTCAGCGAAGAGAGACCAGCCATCCCTGTCTCCAACAATGTGGGTTGCTCCTCTTACTTGAAGCATGTTAAGGAATGCAGCAAGAACAAGGCAGAGCATGATCATATTGGAATTTTGGTAAGCTTGGAAAAGCATCTCCTTCCCTTAAACAGAGATATGTTGTTATGGGTCTGTAAATGGTTATCTTTACAATAATATCCATAACATGGGTGGGCAGGCTCACAATATTCTGGTGTTTATCTGATTAGGTAGTCATGTAAAGTATGTTAGCTAGTTTTCTCATATCACGATAATTGGCAGTATACACAGCTTCAGTTCCTGATGTTCAACAACAATCCATTTGGGCAACATAAGGAAAGCTGTTTCCTTCTTAAAAATTTGGCTGCTTTTGATGTTGCGAACGATTTATATACACACTCTTTTTGGTAAGGGCACGTCGCCAGTCTTATGGGGCGTAAGAGTTGATCACGAACTTTTAACTCTTTGTACTCTTAGGTGCGGGGCACCCTTATTTTTCTTATTGTGGACACGTGGTTAAGGATTGCAACTTAATAGAGTTAATTTTTTATATGCTATAAAACTGTGCAGTTTATTAGCACTAAAAATTGACTCTATTAAACCATATGGTTTATCAATTTGTCCACATAAAAAAAAAAAGAGGCACCCGCATTAAAAAAAGATTGTTTATATATTTGAGGCAGTATGCATCTCGCTATTTAAATAAATTTATTAAATTGTCAGATTCTAGCAACCTTCCTTGGTGAGCATTGTACAAATTTTGTGCTTCACAACTAAGAAACCTTGTTAATTGTATCATTTTAAGGACATTAACCCAAAATCTTTGCTAAAATTGATTCTTACTAGATTTAGCTTTATATCTAAAGATATGAATTATTTGTTAAAAAAAGTTTGTTTCCTTGTTGATGGCTATGCTGTTCAAGAATGCAACTAGTCAGAATTTTATGAAAATTAAATTTTCATCTGTTCTTTTTTTTTTTCTTGTAAAACAAATGCTTCAAATCATAAATTGTGGTCAATTACGCAAATTACAAAGCATTTGTTACATAACTTGCGAAGTAATCTTATTCTGAGACCAATTATGTGGTCAGGAATTATTAGAGGTTGAATAAATTAATTTTTTAATACAAAGTCAAATTTAACCAGAGATATTTTGAAATTCTATTGATAATGTCATTCTAAAGGAGGTGTTAAAAAGTCGCTAAAAATAAATGTTGAAGTTGTAATACATGTTTGATATCGTTTATCTAATGGTCAAAAATTCAAACTTTGAGTTTTCAAAAGTAAAAATTGAAAAGTTTTTTTTTAAATATTAAAGTATTTTTTAGTAAATATTTTTTAGTGAAATTTTTTAAGATTAAATAATTTATTTTTCATCTACTAGCAAAGTTTAAACTTTGGAATTTTAAAAATAAAGGTTGAAAAGTTTTTTTAAAATATTAAAGTATCTAAAATATCTTTTATTTATTTGACAATTTTTTTTTATTTCTTTCACAACATAACTTTAATAAATTTGTTTATTAAAATAATTTTTTAATTTTTATAAAAATTCTCGTTAATAACCAAACAACTAAAATCTTTTTGATGAAAGCTCTACTTTTAAAAATTCTACTAATAAAAATTTACTTAGATAAACTCTATTTAAAAAACTATTACCAAGCGGAACTTATATATTATTTCAATTTCAAGATTTATTAACAAACTACAATAATAAATCTTATAAATTAAACTAATTGATTGGCATCGACTAATCACGACCATTTTGCGATTCTTAAAATGGCACAAAAGATATGCATGCTTAAACTTTTAGCAAAAGGTACTTCAATTTCATGTCTTAATTGGCTTAATATTCGAGTCCCAAGAAAAAAATATAATAAAAATAGAGGACTCGAATTAAACTTGCATCTCAAAAACAACATTCGTGCTTACAATGATGATCAAAAAACATTGAATACTATTATAAAGCACATGATAATTATTAATTAGTGACTCTTCATTTGAATACAAATTTTTATATTTCAATTTTGTAAGCATAGAATTACTCTTCCATTTATTATTAATTTTTCCTCGAAAATTATTTGTTGATATCTCTTGATTTAGGTTTAAGTAAACGAAGGCAAAATAAGTTCCACCTGTTTAAGAGTCTGTCTGATATGTTGTAGTATGTAACAATTACATATAGACACTAGACAAGTATTATATGCAAGTCATATACTATTGCATATTTATATTTTATATTATAAATGAGGAGAAAATCTTTGGATCCAAGTATTACACGCATTTGAATAAAGTTTGATGTTTAGTATGACTCTCTTTCATAATTTAATGGTGCTTCATGCAATATCTTTTATGTTCTACCATTACCTCCCCATCATAGAATTAAGATTTTCTACTAATCTTCATTAGTTTTGTTGAATCTCTTCACTTTTGTAAGTTAGTCATCATGCATAGTCAAGATTTATTCTTCAACCATGATAGTAGCATTTTTTTTTTTTTTGGTTATTCCTTTTTTATGATCTTTATATAGCATCAAGAGTGACAAGAAATTATGTTTCCACATATTTATCTTCATTAATGGAAAATAAACAAAATACTCCAAATACAAATTAAGTACTTACTAAATGAGAAAGATAAAAGTCACTAGCAACTAGCATCTTAACTAATATCATTAGCTAGTTTAGTCTTGGCGCATGCAATAATATGATAATATAATCAACTACAACTTGGAAGCCCACAATTGAAAAAATCTGCCTTCCTCACTCTTTCCCACCAATTTGATGATCCCTTTTTCTTCTTCAACTTAATTTTCTCAAAAGATTGAAAGCAGCTTTCCAAAGTGACTTGGGCACTCTTCTCCTTCACATAGCTGCTGCTGCTGCTGCTGGTGCTGTTGCTGTTACTCCAGCTGTTCTCATATTCTTTCACTTGTTGCTCTCTCTTCACAAGCATCTGATAGTACTCTTTGTTCCTCTTTTCCAGCCCATATATTTGTTCCTGAAGATCCTCTATTTTCTGGCTAAGAATGCAAACCCTATAATCTTCTCTCATTCTCAGCACACATTTAGCAAGCTCACTAGCTTTTCTTCTCATAAACATGGCTTCAGATGCCAGCCCTTTGTTCTCTTCCATTACTGCACTCACTTGATATCCCAGCTTCACGTTCTCATTCACCAAAATCATCCTCTCCGATTCTAACAACTCCATCAAACTCTTCAACAACTCTATCTTCCTCCTTGATTCATTACACACGTGATCCATCTCATTCACTTGGTTCACTAATATTTCAGACTCAACATTCTTCGCCACAAGTTCAGCAACTAGGTCATCAATGTTAGCTGAAGCAGCAGCAGCAGCCATTGTTGCTGTTGTTGTTGTTGTTGTTGTTGTTATTTGTTGTTGCTGGTAAGAGATTGTGCTTTCAGCGTCGGATTCAGCATCAGCAGAGAAAGAAGCTGTGATGATGGTTTCGGAAGAGCCATTGCGAAAATGGTGCTTCTTGTGATTGCGGCAACGATCCAACAAGGTGATGTAGCCATTGTACAAGTCTTTGAGAAGAGCAAGAAGCTGAGGGCGTTTCTGATAGTACCATTCAGCGCGTTCCGCAAAGGTGTCGCCCACATTTTCTTCCTCAGAACTGCCGCTTATTACCAACTTTTTCATTCTCTCTTCAACATCTGCAAAAACTACCAATTTATTTAATTACAAATGCATCATCAATAATCACGAGCAATTCCATAAGCAATTATTCAAAATGCCCTTTTGGCTGTTAAAACAACGATTTGAGAGCGCGATGATGATGTTAATAAAATGTTGGGAAGCAAGTAAAGTATGTCATTGATATGGAGTTACTAAAAAATTTACCCTTTCATCACAAAATGACAAAACTAGGTTGCATTGTAATGCAACATAATGCAGCAGTTGCCGCATTATACAAACCCAACAGGGAGTCTGATTTGTCTAATTAGCTTTTCTGTTTTTTTTTCTTTTTTAATATTATAACAAATAAAAATAAATTTATAACTTAATGTTATATTATCTAACAATACTATTTTTTATTTTCATTATTTTTACATTATAGTAATTAATATATATTAATAAATTTATATATTTTGTTATTTTATATTAATTATATAAAAATAAAGATATATAAGTTAACATTAACATTATTTAAATACATTACATTGTATAATAATAATTAATATGTAAAATAATCAGTTATATAAAATTAACTATTATTATATAATTTAATATAACTAATAATATGTACTTAAATATTAATAAATTTAAAATAATATTAGTTTATAATTAATAGTATTATAAAATAATGATATAAAATATTATTACATATAATACAATCCATATTATAACAAACATAATATTTTTATAATTTAATAAACCTTAATGCATACAATAATAAAATGAGTTTGACTATGTTGGAGTTGCTCTAAGGTAGAGCACCCCTTCATAACCATACGATTAAAGTTACATGTGGTTGAAATTCGTACTCCACTATAAATCTGCTCTGACATAGCCATAATCTAATAAAATATATTGTATAACGATTAAAATTCCCAAACATATTTAAGAGTAATACTAAAGAATAAGAAAAATAAGAAAATTGTACTCTCTTTTTCTTTACCTAATCCACTCTCTCCCTCTCTCTTCCTTTCCAACACATTTTTTCTCAATTTTCCCTCTCTTCAGCAATTTTCAAGAATCAGAAAAGGTTTGTAAGGTCTGCATCAAGGAATCCAGGCCCCACATTGACCATTAGGTTTGTAACGCAAGTATGAACACTTGAACAGTACCATAGCGGCAAGTGTTTGGCACGCCAACTAGATGGCGCGTAAGGCTGATATGATGAGGTTAAAAGGCTATGGAAAATTGTGCAGAGAACAGTGCGAATAGAAAGGTCGCTCACTGCAACAAGCCAAAGAAAGAAGCTGGCTGATGGTGACTCCTCATTACTGAAAAGAGGGAAACTTCACACTCGTTCAAATTTTAAACATTAAAAACGATACTCTCAATTTTTTTGTAATAAAAAAAAAAAGCATCACTTACATAAATGCACACTACCAGCCAGCCTCAGTCAAAGCTATTTTTTACTTTATCAGTATTTTATATTTATTTCTACTCTATCAGTATTTTATATTTATTTCTACTCTCACTAATTTTCAACTTTTGCATCCATTAATTCAACTTTTGCATCCATTAATTTATATTTTTATTCTATATGTGAAGGCATGCAAAAAAATTAATTATTAAAGTCTCATTTAAAATAAAATTAGATAATTATAATTTAAAATTATAACATTAAAAAATCAATAAACATTTAGTTACTATAATTTAAAAATTAAGTTAATTTAATTTTATATTTTTATGAGAAAAAATTATTATTTTTATTAATTTTTCTAAAATTATTATTTAAAATTATATTATTATATATTATTAATTTTATTCATAATTATAATTTTTTAAAAAAACTATAGCTTTTAAGTTTTACCCCCTCAATACCAAACAAACATAGCCTAAAAAAATTAAATTGCTGTTAAAAAAATAGTAACAATAAATCTTGCAAATACTATGTAATTGTACGAATATAATTTCGTAAAAATAATAATTAATAATTTAAAATTCGAAAACAGTTATAAGAATAAAATTTAAAAAAAAAAAGGAAGGAAAAGGTTTTGCTCGGTGTAAAGTAGCCGTACCAACAAGTGCAGGTAGAAGGCATGATGAAGACGACCCAGCACCGGAGGAGGGTTGCAATTGATATGAATCAGCAGCATCAATCTCCACCGTCTGATCAGCCTCCGACATGCCGGGCCTACCGTATTAAATTGCTGAGAAAAATAGAAAGACATAACTCAACAACTCAATTACTCAATTACCTGCCGGCATTACGAAGAATTTAAGATGAGAAAACCGTACAAGCAGGAAACAAAGAATAGAAGCAACAGAACAAAAAAGGAAACAAGAAGCGCAAATCTCCATAACCAATTTATGATATACATCAAATCAAAATCAAAATCAAATCAAACGTATTAAAAGCGCCATAAATTTTTCTATTTCTTAAAAGAGAAAAAATAAAAGTTTATTATTTACTAAACATTCACTGCCTTGCAGCACCGAATCGATCAGCATAATCAATCCCCATGCATATTAATTTTTCATCCATTATTTTCCATTTCTTATGATTTTATTCTTCATTGTTTTCTCGTTTAAGTGGAAAATTAAAAAAAAAAATCCCTGTAAACTGTTTGGCAGCCGAGAAATTGAATAAAATCCTCTGAGAAAGTTAAAATAAGCTGGCACTCAACTAACAGTGTGTATGATATGCACGTATATTTAAAGGAAAATCGAAGAATGATAAGAAAAATAATAATCTTTTTGGCTGCCGAGAAAAGGCAGAAAACGCTACAAACAAGGCATATTTACATTTAGTTTCCTTCGAAACAAAATATAAAAAAGAAAAAACTTTCGTTTTTTCTTTTTAACTCGTGCGTTTTCCCGGGAATCAAACAGAGAAGAAGAAAATGAATTACCCTGAGCTCTGCGTGGTGGCCTGCGAAGAAAAAAACTGAGGACTCGTGTGAATTTGTAAGGTACAGAGAGAGTGTATTATGGAATTGAAGTTATTGTGTGAATTATAAAATGATTCAACAAAATGTGATATTGGAGACTGCCCAAAATCCGCCAGAATTATTTTTTGAGATTGACGCATCATACGCCGACACGTGGTCTTGTCAGCGATTTTCTGATTTGAAAGTCTACGGCTGCTGCACCCTACAGTATGTTGTATGGGAAGCGGATCCGGTGCTTATCTGAGCAAATCCTGAGGGCCGGATTAATGATCGGTAATTATCTTATGTGGACCCCAAACAATTATTGGTCATTGCTCAAATCAGCACCGGATCCTGGTCCATGTTGTATGATGGGGGGTTATGTAACAAATCGACTCGTGGTAACTTATCATGTGTTGAGCCACGTGATCGGCCGCTCCATCACAAAACAGTCCAAAATAATTTTGGTCTATTTAGGTCGATGCAGGGTGTGTTTGGAATTAAAATACTATAATTTTTAAATTATAGTTATTATAAAAAAAAATTATAATTATAAAATATAAATTAATAATATGTAGTAAATATAAATTTTAAATAATAATTTTTACAAAATTATTAAAGACATAATAGATTCTTCATTATATAAGTGAAAAATCATATTATTATAATTTTTTAAGATACAGTAGTTAGTATTTACCAAATACTTTACTGCTGTACCTTTTAAACTACAGTTGTCCAACCTCAATTACAAACGCACATGTAATGTGTTTAAATATCAGCATGATATTGTCTGTGCCAAGCTAGATACAATTTGAAATCCGTCCATGTCTTGCTTCCGCGCAAGAAAATGATGCAATAACACCTCTTTTATAAAAACTGACACAACATTATATGAATATTTTATAGCGAATGATGATATTCAGCCACCCTCGGTACATAAGGAAGCCAGAAAATGACATGCTTTCTGTGTCGTTTTGAAGTTTTGAATTTGAAAATTAATAATAATTTTATACCATTAAAGTATATTAAAAGTCAATTAAAAGAAATTAAAAAAATTCTCTTATCCACTCTCTCCTGCTTAATCATCCGCACTATATCCCTCTGAAACACTCACGAAGCTCATTATCCCTCTCACTCATGACGAAGTTCGTTGTCCCACTTTACCAACGAAGCTCGCTATCCCTCTCACTCACCCACAAAGCTCATTGTCACTCCACGCCCATTGCTGACCAGTTGCCTAATGTCGCAGACCAACCACAATTCACGTCGCCGACTAGTGTTACTTGACCGTGTGCTTGACGATTTTGGACCTTCTTCATTTGTTCAAGTAATTAAATTTAGTATGTCAAGGAAAGTTTTGATTTATTAGGTTGCGATGTCAAACATAGATTGGGTAGTATTAGTGGTCAATTTTCTGGAATTGTTTTACTATTGGTGTTTGGATTTTTTTGGAATTTATATTTAAAATTACTAGAAATAAGTTATTTGAAATGTAGATTTTGTTTGAATTATATATGGTTAATACAATTTATTTTTGATGGTATAGAAATGATGAATTTGGAAAAAGATTATGAAGTCGAAGATTTGGAAGAATTAAATGACAACGATTTAGATGGAAATAATAAAGAAACTAATAACGTAGTGGATGTGAAACCAAAAAAGTACGAGTTGAAGTTTGGAATGTTGTTTGATAATCTGGATGCAATGTATGATTATTATAAAGGTTTTGGTAAACATGATGGTTTTCCAATAAAGCGACGAACTACTAAAAAAGGATCTGATCGGATTGTGAGATATGTGACTTTTTCTTGTGACCACAGCGGGAAGCCTAAAAGTCAGTCTTCTAATGTATGGAGGCCACAACCTAGGAGGAGAAGTGGTTGCGAAGTGAATTTGGAGGATGTCTCAATGAAGATGGAAAATAGGTTGTTCGAAATTTAGTTCTTCAACACAACCATTGAGTGATATAACCGCCACATTAGTTCAAGTGTAAAAAACAAATCTTGATATAAATGATAAAGCAAGAATTTAAGTTGGACAAATTTTTGCTTCCGTTGTTGTTGAAGCATATGGATTTGAAAATGTCTCATTCATAGAAAGGGATGTTAGAAATCACATCACACATGCAAGGAGATTACAACTAAAAGAATGGAATGTTATGGCAATTCAAGTGAATTTTAAGAAAATGTAAAAAGAATGTAATAGCTTTTACTATGAAATAGACGTGAATGAAGATGATCAACTAGTCAATGTATTATGGGTAGATCCAAAGAGTGGGGCAGGTTATAAAGATTTTGGAGATGTTGTGATGTTCAACACAACATAGCTTACAAACAAGTATGGCATGCCATTTGCTCCCTTTGTAGGAATTAACCATCATGGTTAGTCTAACTTGCTTGGGTGTGGATTGATTTCTTATGAGGACACTAAGACATTTATATGGTTATTTTTAGTTGTGTCTATTCTACATGTCAAACTCTCCTCCCAATAGAATCATTACAACCCTGGATAAAGTAATAAAGAAAGATATTAAAATATTTTCCCTCATACTAGACATTGATGGTGCTTGTTGCATATTCTAAAGAAGGTACATGAGATGTTAGGGGCTTATAAAGAATATGATGGAATTAAATCTTCATTACTTTTTACTATTTATGATTCGCAAAGCCCTGGCATGTTTGAGAATGCATAACATGACATGATTATGAAATATGATTTAGGTTGTAATGATTGGTTTAAGTGGTTTGTACAATCAGAGACATTGCTAGGTTATGTGTTTTGTGAATAATAGTTTTTTGCGGGAATGTCAACAACTGAACAAAGTGAGAGCATGAATGTTTTTCTTCATAGGTACCTGACATCAAAACAACATTGAAACAACCTGTGGAGCAATTTGATAATGCATTACGAAGTAAAGTGGAAAAGAATCATAAACAGATGCGAACTGTTTAAGGCAATAGATTTCATGTGTAACTATTTTTTTAAATGGATAGGCAAATTCAAGAGGCTTACACTAACTCAAAGTTTCGTGAATTTCAGCAAGAGCTAATTGGTTTGATGTATTGTGACATAATTGACTGTGTGGGATCATTATATGATGTTGGTGAACAGAGTGTGGATGGTAACAAAAGAAGTTTCGAATTCTTTTTTGAAAAGGATGAAAGCACATTTGGATGTAGCTATTTAAAGTTTGAATCTGCAGGGCTTATGTGTAAACATGCCATTTGATCATTTTTGTGTTGTTTCGTAACTCTATTACTCTACTTCCAGAAAAATACATCTTACGGAGATGGAGAAAAGATGTATAAAGATGTCATAGTAAGGTGAAATTCAATTGTGAGAGGTGGAGTTTAACTGATGAACAGAAGCAATATAGAAAAATGTGTGATGCTTTTAGCAATATTGCAAACATAGCTGCAGATGATGAAAAAGTTTACCAATTCCTTATAGATTGGATTGGGAAAATGGAAGTGGATCTGCCTTCGAAAATTTGTTGTAGAGGTAAAAGAAATGGTAACAGTAAGGTGGGATGTACAATGAATGAGAATCATCAGATTGAGCAGATATAGGATCTAGCTGTATCTTGAAGAAAAGGTCGCCCACCTTCTTAAAGAAAACAATTAAAGGTTGAGAATAAATACAAAAAGAAAATTAAGGTAAGATTAAACTACTTAGATAGCTAGATAATTATTTTATAGTTAATTTTAATTTATCTTTTTATGGATTTGCAGGACTCAAATGTAAAAACTCAATTATCTTCTAATGTTGATATTGTGGTCCCAACACAGAAGAACAATAAGAATTCAGTAAGTTCTGTGTTTTTTATGCACGTTTATTAATATTAAATCTGTCGTTATGTAAAAATTACCGGTACATTGTTTATTTAGGCACCTGTGTTCGCATGCCAATCACTAGGATGTGATATTTATCCATCGTTTCCTTTCATTCATACACTGTAAGTTATAAACCAATTTCTATATTTTATGCCTAATTGATTTCGCACTTTATGGAATGCAATATGGTTCTTATTTTGTGCAAACTAGCAATCTCCATTACTCTCATCGCATCCATCTATGTTGCCTTATTCTTTGTCTTAGATACTCTATAGAGGATCTCAACAAGGGAGTTTTCAGCAATTACTACTTCAAACAAAATGACAGCGACAAAAAAGTTTGAACCGAACTTCAGAGATTGATCATTGACTTAGTCTTTTTTATATATATATATTATTTTAGATGTGTTTTGTGCATTAGTTGGTTGGATGATATTACTCGAATGTTGAAAGATTGATGGAGTCATGCATGCTACTTTATTCTTAATTGAAACATGAGAATGATACATAAACTGAAGATTTATACCAAATTAAAAATGAAGGAGTATTCAAGTGAAAATAGTATTTTATAACATAAACGAAACCATTACGACAACAAGAGTAGTTCAGGCAGCATAAATGGCTCAGAAATGCCAAATTAACAAAAACTAAAAAAACATCAGGTACAATTATTCATTTAAGCATTACAAAACGGAATTGCTATCCCTAAAATACACATCACAATGGAAAAAATAATCCAGAATGTCCAACAATTACTCTTGACTTCATCATTTTGCACACCCTTTACCACATTTTTCCACATTAATCTTCCCAACTTCAAGCTTAGCTAAAGTAGGCAACTTGTTCATTTTCCTCTCACGATTGAAAGCATTGTATGTTGATTCGACATCCAACAATGGTTTGTAAGATTGGAATAAATTATCCTTAAATCCATTTACTTGCCTTTAACAGTCAGACCAAGATTCATATGTTACATTACATCCCTCAAATACAATGTAATAGGTATGGCAAGGCATTAAGTTTCTAAATTTGATAAAAATCAAATACAAATTAGCAACATAAAGAGAAAAGAGAAAACATGATGGATTCTATTCCCAGATCTATCTATCACTTAAACATGTATGCAAGCCCCCAAAAAGTCACATTTGGTTTGAGGTTAATGGCGCAATATATGCTTTAGAGAAAATGAAAAACCTTAAAATGAAGCTGCAATTATAGGATTTAGCAGAACAATTGCCGTAACTAAAGAACTCAAGAATGCAGCTAATATAAAAAAAAATTGCCTCAACTAAAGAATTCACAGAAACCATTCCAAGCCTTGCCATTTTGTTCAATATGGCAAAGGCAATACAATAACAAAGTGTGGAAGATTTCAATGCAATTGAATCACAAAGATGTAATAAAAAATACAATTGAATCATAGAGTTTACAGAAATGAGGTCACAAAAATGTAAAGAAGCAATGAATCAAGCAAGGTTTCAATGCTTCATTAGAAAATAAAAATAGGAAAAGTTTTAGTGTACATGGTTTTAGCAAAAGAATATTAAAGCATTCATTTTACTAAAACAAGCATTTTAGCCTCATTTATTAGAAGAAAAAGTACTAGTAAATTGTAAATGGTGTAATTGTGCTATTATAGAGCTTCAGGAACAACCTTTCTAAGTTTAGCAACCGAAAAAGAAAAAAATTACAACCAGAAATAGTATCTCTCAATTGGATTCAAAATTAGTAATGAAATCATAAATCTATCTACCTCCAATGAATCGAAACTTTCCTCAACATTACTTGAACAGGTCCAACTGATTGGCAACGTGAATGGTGTGATGGCACGACGTGAGGCAACTAGTCGGCGCAACTAGTCAGCGATGGGTGTGGCATGACAACAAGTTTCGTGGGTGAGAGGGGCAGCGAGCTTTACTGATGAGAGGGACAACGAGCTTCGTGGTGAGTAAAAGAGACAGCGAGCTTCGTGGTGAGTGAGAGGGACATCGAGCTTCGTGGGTGAGTGAAAAGGGATAGAGCAAGTGAGGGAAGAGAGGCAGAGCGAGTGAGTGAGAGGGAGGGAGCTGATAAGAATAGGTTAAGATTTTTTCTATTCTTTTGATTCACTTTTATTATATTTTAATGGTAATTTTTTTTTTAATTTTTAAATTCACAACTTCAAAACAGGGAAGCATGTCATTTTTGCCAACCTTATATATTGAGGGTAGCCGAATTTCATTTTCCTTTTATAGCTTACATGATTGAATTTTATTATTTTACTTATATTCAAACAATTATATAATATTCCATCCATTTGTACAATAATATTTATATAAGAGTTTATAACTATATTATTATTATTATTTTAATATTATTATAGCCAGCAAAATAATTTATATTAAAGATAAATAAGCATTATGGAGACACCATGGCAGCCAAAACCGCATCTCCATGTTGTTGTTATGTTGCAATTTATTTATTTGTCTTAAATTATCCCAAAAAAAAAGGCACCATAGAGATGTCTTAAATTTAGTATTTTATGTATGTAATAATTAAATATGAAAGCAAATCCCAACAAGACAGGAATTTTAAGAGATTTTCTCAATTCAGGAAGCTATGAAGATAACTTTATATCTAATTTCGTATTCAGGAAATGCACAGAGCCAATTCAATACTCAATATCTTATTCAGAATTTCCTCAATTCTATTTTATTTTTATTTATTTTATAAAATTTAAATTGTAATGGTACGGATGTAAATAACACATATCATAATATTTACTAAAGTAATATAAATAACAACTAATGTATGTACTTGAAGATTGATGAAGATAATTTATGTGATGCCGATACCTGCCCTTATCCTTGTAAAATAAATGAAATCTTTTTCTCAGCCCATACCTGTTATGGGCCTAAATGGGTATGGTGGGAGATTTTCCATAAAGAAATACAAATATTCATGTCCATCTCTTATCCCCTATCCCCTATCCCCTATATCCTCTTTATTATTTTAATATCTTGCTCATATTTAAAAAAAAATTAAACTAAAAGATGATATAATTCCCAATTGTAATATCTTAAAAATTATTAAAGAAAATAGCTTTAAGTTTAGTGACATCTTCACTTTGTTAAAATGAGGATGTTCTCACTAAAAAAAAAGTATATTTACTCACACGCACATGTACATGCATATGCACATGCACACTTACACGCACACGGGCACGCGCACGCACATGTACACACATATGTATATTCATTGATTATTCTTATTTCCTAAGCTCAACTTTGATCAATAAGTTACTAAATGGGGATGCTAAATCTATTTAAATAGAGAGAAAAATATATTTTCTAATGATTACATTTTGTAGTAATCCAAAATAAAGAACCACTTTTGATTGAACATTTTTTTTCTTAAAATACAAGACTTGTGAGAAGTAAAGTCTTCAAAAATAACTTTTGATTTTTTTTTCCTAGAGGGACTTTTGATATCTTTAAACACTATGACAATTAAGGATGGCAAAATGCGAGCTTGGGTCTGGCGGTTCCAAGCTTAGGCCCAATCCAATTAGAGGGGAATTATAAGGGTTAGGCTCGACTCGGCCTTAGGTAGGGCTTGGGCATCCACTTACTTTTAATTTTTTTTAAATTGTTGTAAAGTTGAAATAAGTTAATAATTAATAAGTTGTTATAATCAACAGTAAATTAAAGAAAATAAATATTTGAAAATAAAATAATAAATAAAGAAAATGAAGCAAATAAAAGTTTAGAGATTTATTTTTTAATGTTGGATTCTCTAATTCAAGCACCTCCTTTATTATGAATTTAAGCTTTTTAAAAAAAAATTCATTAATTTAAAATTTTAATTTATTATTCTAATTTATAATTTATTTTTAAAAAAAATATAGGGTTTGAGCCTAGCTTGAGCTTTTTTCTCTTAAGCCCTTCTCTCAGTCCTTTATGTGGAGATTCAGGCCAAAGCCTGTGGGAATGATCCTGGATCGGCCCAGGCTTATTTGCCATCCCTAATGGCAATTGGCAAGTTACTAATTTTGAGATTTATGGTGCGTTTACTTCCTAAATTGGAGAATCAGAATAAAAAATATGAATCTTTAATGGTGTTTACTTAGTAAAATAGAGGTATGAATGAGAATAAATCATCTTGAGCTCACATATTTTTTCGATTAAGGAATGAGAACTTGATTTGATTCCCATAAAGAAGATAAGGAATCAAGTTCTCATTCTTTAAACTTTTCATTTTACTCCCACTCAAATTTTTTAATTTAACTTTCATCCTCAAATAAAATATTATCATATTATATTATTATATTATTGTTATTGTTATTATTATTATCATTTTTTTGTTATTATTGTTGTTAATAATAATAATAATTTTAACTAATATTATTAATATTAATTAATAATAATAGAAATAATAATTGTAAAATTATTATTATTGTTGTTGTAGTTGTTAAAATTATAATTATTATGTTTCTTCTTCATCATCGTCATTATGATTATGATTATTGTTATTATTATTATTTTAACAATAATAATACTAATAATAATAATAATTTAAAATTAATAATAATATTATTAATTAGTGATGATGGCGATGATGATGATTTTAGCTAGTAATATTAATGTTAATTAATTAATAATAATAGTAATAATTATTTTAACAATGATAAGTATCATTATTGTTAAAATAATAATAATAATTTAAAAATAGTATTATTATTAACAAGTGACGGAGATGATAATTTAAACTATTAATTATAAACCCCAATCATATTACCAAAGCATCCTTGAAATCACTGGCTCAGTAAAATTCAAACATTTCTTCCACACTGAGTCCCATTCTGAGCCGGCCTATTCCACGGCCACTATCCAAAACATTATTAGCCCAAACCAGTGGGGTGAACCACTCCATGCTCAAAAGAAATTCCCCGCCAATTTCCTTTTTAAAATCCCACACTGTTTGTCCTACTCCTATTGGGACTACCAACAGGCGTGGTTCAATACATTTTTCCTTCAAAATCCAAAGCATTCCCATTCATGGGAATGGGAAACGATTACAAGGTGTACGTGTGTATTGAATTAATTATTATCCGTTTAATGATAAAGGGTAGATCTTGGTGAACTACCGGAGACTTTGTCGGCTTTTCAACTTTTACACTTTTAGTCTTTAGATTTATTAAGCAAGCCTAGCAACAAGGGTATGCATAAATAAACATACATTAGGGTTGGTTGCTAAACATACACAGTACCAGAACTGGATCCCAGAACTGGTGCTCTGATTGAAGGGGATGAAAAGAAGGAATACAACTGAGGATTGAGATCTGGTCTCGTTGCCTCAGAGGAACGTACAAGTTTTATGGCAGAACTGATACAAATCAGTCTGCGAGCATACTTTAAAGAAGAAAAGTGCAGAAATTTAAAAGTGCGGAAAAGTAAATTGCATAAATGTAAAATTGCGGAAATGTAAAGTTGCGTGAATGTAAATTGCAGAAAATTAAATTACAGAAATTTAAATGCTTTAAATACATGCTTTAAAAGTTACAAAAGATCCTTACATGTTGTTTCGGATCTTGGCTTTGTAGAAGAGAAAGAAGGGATGAAAAGAAAAGAAAGGAAAATTAGAAAGACAAGATAAAATCAAGAACCAGAGCCTTGATGCCTTTCACCCGATTTCCTTTCTAGAGAGAAGGAGGAGAGAAATAAAAGAAGAGAGAGAGAGGGGTTCGAAAATCTGAGGAGTCTCAAGTCTTCCTTCAGATTTTATACATGGGGTTCCACTGTTCACTGTAGCGCGTTTTTAAGTGCACAGTAACAAGTGGAAAGTTCTACTGTAGCTTTACACGGAATACAGAAGAAATACAGAAGAAATACAGAAGAAATACAAAAGGAATACAAAAGAAATACAAACGGGTGAAGAGACATGTGCGCTCTCACTTGTGTCCAAAGGACCACCCATATACAAGCTTTTAAAAGAAATATTACACTTTTTTTTTTTTTTTTTTTTTTTAAGTAAAATTACATAATGAAACATAGGTCATTTACAATGTTTTACAGGGGGAAGAATACCAAAACAATCGTCTTCATTCTCATCCCCAAGTGAAGTGAAGGGCTCTTCAACATCGTCTTCGGTGTCAGAAGATGCGGCAACAGAGGACTCTGAGCGAGTAGTCAGGAGCTGCTTCATGATGTCGAAGTATTCTTCTTCAGACTTTGCACCGGCGAGAAGGGCTTGGGCTTTAGAACGCTGTGCGAGGAAAGTGCTGTGGGCTTTAGTGTCTTCAATACTGGGCTTGAGGTGACCATTTAATTTTAGCCAATTGTGGACTATGGCATCGGTCAATTTTGACTTTTCATCGAACTTAGACCACCACTTAATTTTGAAACACCTTTGGAGAATTAATTGGGTGTCTTGAGTAAGATATTGGAAATTCCACATCCAAACCCAGGGGAGGAAGAATTTGGTACAAAAGCAGAGGAAAGGGGGAAACTTTTTCTCGGACTCAGAAGGGATATAATGGGCTTTAAAGAGGTTGAAACAGTTTGTGGCATTAGGGGACAGGATATCTGTGTTTGGTCCAAAATAGGTCCACCACTGTTGGAACCAGTTTGGAAGGCTTTGTATGGTTATCTTTGTATTGAAGAAAAATAACCATGAATGGGAATGCTTTGGATTTTGAAGGAAAAATGTATTGAACCACGCCTGTTGGTAGTCCCAATAGGAGTAGGACAAACAGTGTGGGATTTTAAAAAGGAAATTGGCGGGGAATTTCTTTTGAGCATGGAGTGGTTCACCCCACTGGTTTGGGCTAATAATGTTTTGGATAGTGGCCGTGGAATAGGCCGGCTCAGAATGGGACTCAGTGTGGAAGAAATGTTTGAATTTTACTGAGCCAGTGATTTCAAGGATGCTTTGGTAATATGATTGGGGTTTATCAAGGTCCCATGGTTTGAAAAACCATCCCATTGGGAAAATCTTTGAAATTGCTTGAAATGGATCAGAATTATAAAATCCATCCTCCATAGTTAAAACATTCTGAGAATGGGGTTTATTATGCCAATCCGATTTTTGAGAAAGCTTTGATTGTGAAACCACAACCTGGGAAGAAGTACTTCCAGAAGAGATAATTTCTTTGGACAAATTTCCAGATAAAGAAAGCTTAGGAATATCCTTTAAAATAGGTTTTTCAATTTTAGAAAAATCAGGGTTTTCTTTAGAAGAAATCTGGCTTTGTGAAAAACTTTGTATTGCGAGCAAAAGCTCAGGAGATTGGGTAATGGATTTCATCCATTGATTTACCTGATCTTGGGAGGCCAGGGCTTTGACTTTAGCTTCATCTTCTTCAATTATATCTATCCAGGACTTTATGGGCATTGCTGAGGATAGCAATTTTTCTTTAGGAGGAGAGGCTTTAGAGGGTGTCTGGGACACAGGATCTTTGAGGATCCCTTTCCCTTTGTTCTTTTTGGGCGGCATTATCTGTTTTGGAGAAATTCTCGGGTCAGAAAATCCGGAACAGAATTTTTGTCACCTTTGATAAATTCAATATCAAAATCAAAAACACTTAAAATTGCTTGCCATCGTGCAAAAATCTGTTTTGATGCAATGTTTTGAACATCCTTTTCTAAGACATGTTTTGCAGCTTTGCAATCAATTCGAAGTAAGAATTTTTGATTTAACAAATCACTTTGAAACTTTGATATGCATAAAACAATAGATAAAATTTCTTTTTTAATAGTAGAGTAATTTTTCTGACAATCATTCCAATGTGCAGATGCATACTGAACTATTTGCTCTCTACCATGATCAACTTGCTTGAGAATACCACCATAACCTAAATCTGATGCATCAGTTTCAACAATTTTAGGTAATGTTGGATTAGCCAAATATAAGCATGGGATTTCTTTTACCATATTCTTTATCTGTTTTACAATTTGGGTATGATGCTCTGACCATGCAACAGGGTTCTTCCTCAACCTATCATGCAGTGGTTTTGCTATCCTATTAATGTTAGGACAGAAATCGAGAACATAATTCAAACTACCCAAAAATCTTTGAAGTTGAGTTTTATCCAGGATTTTGTCAGGAAACTTATCCGTGAAAGATAAAGATCTTTCAATGGGAGTGGTAGTTCCCTTAGAAATATAGTGACCGAGGAATCTGACTTTAGTTTGAAACATAGAGATTTTGAAAGAGGAAAGGGCTAATCCAGCTTTTTTGGTAGCAAAATAAAAAGTCTTTAGATGTTTAAAATGTTGATCTATAGATTGTGAAAAAATCAATACATCATCAATATAAACAATGCAAAAATCAGAAAACGGATTATAAATATCATTCATAATTCTTTGAAATTCCGAAGGAGCATTCTTTAAACCGAATGGCATAACAGTCCACTCGTATTGTCCAAATGGAACAGTGAAAGCAGTTTTATATCGATCTTTAGGGTGGATTTGAATTTGCCAAAAACCAGACTTCATATCAAATTTCGAAAATATGAAAGCAGAATGCAGTTTTTGAAGCAAATCTTTTTTATTAGGAATTGGGTAACGTATCCACTTTAAAGCTTTATTCAAGGGTTTATAATTAATAACAAGTCTTGGTGTGCCTCTTTCAATTTCAGAATTTTTATTGACATAAAAAGCAGCGCAAGACCAAGGTGATCTAGATTTAGCAATTAAACCTTTGGTTTCCAAATCTTTAATTTCATTTCTGCAATGTCGTTCAAGTTCCATATTCATTTGAATTGGACGGGCTTTAGTGGGTATTTGTCTTTCGTCAAAGGAATTTTCATATGGCAGATCTACCAAATGTTGTTTTCGATCCCAAAAGGCAGTTGGTAAATCAGCACAAATTTCTTTTTCAATAAGCTCTTTAAAATCTGAAATCTTTCTTTTTATAAAATCACTTTGTAATTGGGCTTCAATTCTTTGCAAATTTAAATCTGTCTTTAAATAACTCAAATCTTTTTGTTTTGTTTTTAATAAAACATTGATTTGATTTTGGTAAACAGAGCATGCTTTAATGATATTTAAATTTCTTGTTTTAGGCTTTTCAACAAAAGGGAAAACAAGTTTTTTATTTCTAGCTTTAAAAGATATACCATTATAATTGACAGTATAAGGAGTAATTAAATTTATAAAGGGAGTTCCTAAAATAACAGTATGACGAATGTCATTTGTTAAAAGGAAAGAGGTTTTAAAATCAAATCCGTTGTTATGAATAAGGGCTTCAGCTTTGGAGGAAATTTTTAATTTCGAATTATTGGCGGCAGAAAGCTTTTCTTTTGTCTTTTCATGAAATTCTCTTGGCACAATAACTTCTTGAATACAATTTAAATCAGCACCAGTGTCAAATAAGGCAATAGTGTCAATCATGAAATCTTTAGAAAAAATTAAAGTAACTCTGATCAAATACTTTCTCATAGTGATTTGATTTAAAACAAAGAGAAAATCACCAGGTACAGACTCAATATTTTCAAGATTCGGATTTTCTTCATTATCATTACTGGAATGTGATTCGTTATCAGAATGATCTTGAAGTTGTCTTTGTAAAAGAATCTGGATGGTTTCGGAATCGGTTTTTTGTTTTTCTTTCAAGTCTTTTATTTCAGCTTTAATATTTTTAATATCTTTTTGAAGGTCTTGAATAGAAGGAATAGAAGATTTTGAATGTTTTTTCTTTTCAAGAATTTGAGTAAGATCATAAGCATGCTTTTTGACAATAGGAACTTTAGAAGGTTCGGGTTTTTGATCAAGGGTCTTTAGGAGTTTATCCAAATATTCTTTCTGAAGAGTTGGGTCAGTAATGTATTTGACTAATTCGAGAAATGTTTCTTGGTCTTTAGTCAAAACATTGATTTTCTTTGAATAGGATTCTGACTCAGAATCACTATGGGATGAAGAGGAGGTATCGGAGTCAATTAACTCGTCAACCTGTAGGGGCTCACTATTTCCAGTCATGGAAGACTCAGAGTCTGAAGACTCAATAAGAAGAGAAGAGATTTTAGTAAGGATTTCTTCATCGAGGTTAAGCTCTTGAAGTTTTTTATTCATTCTACAAAAATTCGCAGTATGGCCTTTCATACCACATTTGTAACATGTGGCTTCTTTATAGTTGAAAGGAGTTTTGGATTTGGGCTTGAAATATCTCTTTTTAGAGAATTTGGGCTTTTTATAAGGCCTCGAAGGTTTCTTGTAAAAATTTTCTCTAAAATTAGAAATGGGCTTCCTATAGTTTTTGGGCCTATAATGTTTTTTGTAAGGCTTTGAAGAGCACTTACCATTACAGTTTTTGGAGGGAGTATTGAAAGGGTCATAATTGAATTGTTTACAAAAATCGCCTAGCTCATGCTTAGACTGTCTGAGTTCTCTTTTTAGACGTTTTTGTAACTTTAGATCTTGACAGATCTTTAATCCTTCTTTGTTGACGAAACTGACTAACTCACCATAGGTAAGTTCGTCATAAGGAATACGATTATCATAAAGGGCTTTAATGGAGTTTCTTACCTTTTCTCCCAAGAGAGTAGGTAAACCAGCAAGAAATTTTTCTTTCCAAGTAGTATCATTTGCATCATCTCTTAGAAAAAGTCGAGTAAAGAAAGTGGTTTTATAGTCTTGAAAATCACTAAGTTTTCTACATCTCAAATTGTGTAGTAACTCAGCATTTTTATCTCTTAGGTGTGAAGGATCACCTATGAAATGGAGGGAAATGGTTAGGATAAGAGTTGTGACTGCATCTTGAATGGGGCCATTATGTTCATCCATTATGGGGATTTGATCCTCATCTGTTTGAATAGCATTCAAGATGTCAGATTGTTGTTGTTTGGTGAGGAGATGATCCCACCATCCTTTAAGTTGGCCTGTGAAACCAGCTATAAGGATTTCTGCTATGGCTTTATCAGAGGTTCCTGATTGGGTTTTATAAGCATTGGCAGCCATAGTCATTTGTTGTAATAGACCAAGTATATTGTACTCAGACATTCCATCTATATTCCATTCATAGACAGAAGATGCATTAAATCGGGATTGATTTAGTGCACTAGGCCTATTATCAACAGCTAGATCCGGAGGAGAATGAGAAGTAGCAGGAAGTGCTAATTCCCAATGGACTCTATTAACCTTTGGAGTTGGTTCTTGAAATGCTTCTATATCAGAAGTGGCTATAGAAGACTGGTCTTGGTCAAGGACACCTATAGTATGAGACTGAATACTGCCATGTGTTTTGGATTGGGGTGTATCAGGAGCTATTTTGTTTTTAGAAGTAGAAGCAGAAGATGAAGCTTCTATTCTATCTAATTGTTCTCTAATGGCTTTGGCAAATTCTAACTTTGACTCTTGAACAAGCTCTTGACTATGTTTCGAGACCTGGAACGGTCTGAAAATAGGTTCTTTAAGCTTTTTCAAGGACTCAGTTTTGGAGGGAATTGGCTTTGAAATAGAAGTAACCGTTGTGGAAGACTGTTGGATTTGGCTTTCTATACGGATCAACTGTTTTCCTATGGTACTTAGATTAGTATTACAGAAATTGTTCTGTTGGATAATACTATCTAAATTTTTATTAGGGTCATCGGATTTATGAACTTTGAAAGGAGAGGCTTTGATAGGAATAGGAGGTTCACCATGTTCTATGGTTATACTCCTGAGAGGAGGATGTTCAGATTCGATAGTGTTATTACTATCAGAAAGATTCCATTCGGGAATTTTCTTTCTAGTAGTAATTGGGTTTGATTCTTTGAAGGGATAAGAAATATTATTGTCAGAAGCATACATTTCAAACCAATCAAAAAATAAAATATGGACTTTATGCAAATTGGCAAAACCATAATAAATTTCTTGAATTTCTTTTCTTTGGTTTAAAAAATGTTTAAAAAACCAATGTCTTTTATCTTTGTTTTTATTAGAATAGAAATCATTATGAAGAAGTGTTTTGTCAATTTTAATATCTTGTTCAAGGACATTAATGGCGTTTTCTGTAATAGCAGAAAAGGTAGGAGAAGTTGGAGGAGAAGGTTCTTTCTCTTCCTGTCTTTGAATTCTCTGACTACTAGTGTAGATGGGGTGGGGAACACTATTACCATAATTTACTGAATGGATAGAAGAACTAGGAATATCCGAAGTAGGAAAACTAGGTTGTTCTTTAGGAATATTTATTTCTGTTGGGATTTTAGAAAATTGTTTTTCAAAAGAATGCATACTAGAACAAGAATCTTTATCAGAGTATCTAGGAAAATTAGATCTCTTAAAAGATAATTTGACTTTTCCATCGGAAAACTGAGTCACGTTTTGCAACTCTGTATTGGGCTCAAGATGTTTTGGAATCACTGGTTCAGTGGCTCCATCTAGAATCCATTCGTCTGGAAGATGAATGTCTTTCCATTGAATAGGCTTAGGGACAACCATATTGGCTTTGGACAAATCAGTCTGCAAGAGAAGAGTCTCATCTCTTTTTGACTGGAATTTATGTTGCGTATTAAACGCAGAATTCATTGCTTTATAAGAAATTTTGTAAATCAATGCAACTGGAATAGAACCCTCAATCATATGGTAATTGTGGGTTTTGATTTGCAAAATCATGCTTTTGAAGATATTTTTGTCTTTAAGGGAAACTGTTATGTTTGGGTAACAGTTGAAGTGGATTGGTCCTTTGCAAAGACTAGATTCTACACTACTGAGTAAAGAATCATCAAAGGACGTGAACCTGCCATCGCGGAGGACAGCAAGGATGGAAGTATCCAAACCTTCCTTAGTTAAAGGTTTTATTCCGACTTGGATTAGACCAATATGAACATAATTAAATTTTTTCTCGTTTAAGGTCTTTAAAGTTTTTTCTGAAAACAAATGAATTGTTTCAAAAGGCTTTATGAGTGTGATATCTCTTTCTTCAGTCTTTATAATATAATCACTCTTTAAAAAGTCAAGCTTTTTTGTTTTATAAATCATTTCTCTAGAAACTTTAGGTAATTCCCAATTATCAATAGCTTTATCAAAATCAGATACCAAGGTTCACGTGTACGTGTGTATTGTATTAAATCATTACACTATTAATTGCTTGAATAATAATAATAACAACAATTATTATAATAAATAATGACAATAATCAACTAAGGCCATTTTAATAATTTGTAACGATTCATAAATACATCAATTGTAATTAGGGATGGCAAATATCCAATTATGGATGGATAATATCCATCCAAATACAAATTCATAATTATCCATAATGGATATATCCATATCCATATCCAGTATTTAATATTGGATATGGATATGGATTTTATCCATAAAACTATGGATATCCATAGATATTTTATTTTTATTATATAAAAATAAAATATAAAATAGTTAAAATTTTAATATTAAATTTAGTTATTAAATTATTTATATTAATATATATATATATATAATAAAATAAAATGGCGGTCCGGCGAACTTCCGGCGAGGTCCGGCGAACTTCCGGTGGTGGTCCGGCGACTTTTCGGTGAAAGTCTATTTATAATATTAAATTAATAAATAAAATAATAATTATTAATAATATTAAATAAGTTAAAAAATTAAAGAATAATTTTCAAAATTTAGTTTTTAATATAAGAGTAATTTAAATTTTTCGCTAGTTAATACAATATTTTTACAATTATTTGTTTATTATATTTTTAATTTTTAATTTTATAAAATTAAAATATTTTAAACTTGTGTTGGGTTAAACGGATATCCATTGGATAAAAATAATTATCCATATTCATCCATATACATCTGGATATAATTTTAAAATATCTATTTCAAGATCCAAAAATTTTTGGATGGATATTATCCGATCCAATTGGATGGATATTGTGGATATCCATTATGGAGCGATCCAGTTGCCATCCCTAATTGTAATACAGCTTAGTTCGATTCGGATTCATATAGCTAAAGAAAACAATTTTTCGATTCTCATTCTCATTCTGATTATATATCATTCCGATTCTAACTCATTTCAATTACCGTTTAGTGAACGCACCATTGGGCTCTTTATTACTTTATTATTTATTTTGCTTGCTTATAAATAAATAGCCAATTTTAACATTAAAAAAATGAAGAAAGACAAAAGTTAAATGGTTTTTGTGGTGGGTACGGGTGAAACTGTCGTGTACCTATGCCCAACGCATCTAACCAATGAGCATAAACAGAGGTTTAATTAGACTCTATACCTAATCCTAATGTAACAACCCCTTCCAACCCCCATCCCAATTTTTTTGCCATCCTTACTTTTACAATTTGAGTTCAACTTTGAAGCTCTACTTTTGCATAATTTTATAAATTATCTTGTAATTTTAATTTATCTTTGAAGCTCCATTTTTACTTAATTTCAAAGATTATCTTGTAATGTTAACGACGATAACTTAGTTTGATGGAAATAATTTTAATTATTTTATTTTATTTTGATATTTTTGTGTTGGTAATACGATTTTATACTTTTACTTTAATGTAATTAAATCAAGTTTAGAAAATAAAAATATTAGTTATTTACAGGTTGAGTATCCTCAAGAATCCCCTTTTATTATTTGAAAATCTCCATCTCCTCCCTTCATGTAGTTTTGAAGGAGACGGGGAGAGTATTAGAATATAGATAGAGCATTAAAAAAGAAGAAAAAAATTGCCAATTCCGTCCCGCCCGTCTCCACCCATTGCCATCTATACAAATAGTGCAATGTGGATTTTGTATGTAGCATTATTATTCTAGAAGAGTGCTGTCATTCAAGCCACTTCCCAACAGTCAAAAATTTGCATCTAAATGTAGAATACTTGAATTAGCATTATTATTCTACTATTCGCTAATTGATATAAAAGATCACAAGAGTCAGTGCAACGTTTACTGATTGTGTTGATTGATTGAACGCTTAGGTTTTTGTAACCACAATTCAATCCTTCTCTTCATACTAGCCTTACATGGCAAATGCAGAAACTCTTTGGAAATACGAACATATTTCCAGGCACTTCGCTATATTCTTTATCGAAAAATGCTACATGTACCAAATGGCACAAAATTTAGTACAAAAGCACAGAAGAATAAAATACATACATACATACATACATACATACATACATATATATATATATATATATATATATATATATATAGTTATTATTATTATTATTATTATGGGCTTTCTAGTAATATTGTGTCATTTTTTTTTCTACTTTTTGTATATATATCATTGTCGTTCTTTAGGATAGCTGAGAAGTGAAGTATGTAAGCCCATGAAACCAAGTGTGACATCTGATAGCTATGCAGTAAATGGTCTTAAATAACTTCTAACATCAAAACATAAATCCAGATGAACATATTCGAATATGAAAACAAATAGAATACAGGATTTGACAAAAAGACATTTTGAACAGATAATTAACAAGCATCATTATGGTGGTACAGTATTAATTTTTTTGAAAATAAAATGGATAAAATTTGTTACTCAAAAAGAAAAGAAACCTTCTAATCGTTGACGAGCAATAGAAGTTGCATTCTCTAAATTTGCACAAACATGATCGAAATAAGGACACTATTATCACTATTAAAAGTATCATTAGCCATTACAGTAAAAACTAAAAAGAACCTCCTCCTCTCTCTTTCAGAGGATAGGTCAAAGCTCAGCCGTACTGATGTAAAAATTATATATATAACCCTGAAAGGAAGCAGTCTCCATCCCCAAATGTCTAAATCATCACATTCACAGGTTAAAAATAAAAATGAGTATGAAAAAGGTGGTTCTGTCAATGCCAGTGTTATTTATGCTATTTATGCTAACTAACAACTCAGAGAGCAGACCTGGAAGCGGCTACGTGAAACTGTCTGGGCCACCGCTAACAGGTGATTAGCAAAGTATGCTATGTTTCGTGCATATTTAGCACATTGAATCTCGTATCAGCCGTCTGCTAATGAGCACTTTACCTCTGTGAAAATAGTGGAAAACTACTCCTCTTGTGCCCCGTATCGGCACTTAACTTCATCCCCTTCCACAAGCCTCTCCACAGCATCCAAAGGCAGCCCAACCAGCTCTAATGTCTTCTCCCACACTTTATAAGAGGTTTCAATGTTGTGAGCTTCTTCTGAAGGATTTGCTGGACGGCAATCTTGAGAAATAAATGCACAAACAGGCCAATCATCTGCTTTTAGCAATTCACAATACTCCGGCATCTGGGGATCAGTTGCTGAGAAAAGAGTGCTCCTAGAACCTAGATTGATAGATCATGCCAAGCTTAGCCTGTGATCATTCTATATTTCTTTTATTACAATTTCATCTTTTAGATAGCAGACATGGGTACCAAGCACAGAACTTATTAAAATATATAAATTTCTTAACTTGTAGGATTCATAAACCCTCCAGATATCATTTTCCATTTTAGGTACATTATTCTTAAACTATTTCTCAAGATAGTATAACATGGTACGATTACTAGCAACATAAACCGTGACACCACAGACTCCAACATTGAAATTCTAAAATCTCACGATACGGATAAAACAGAAACACAAGAATCATTTAGTAAAATATTTGTATGTTTAAATTCTACTGTCTGGAATTAATGTTCATATTGTATATGGTAATCTATTTAAAATGCAAATGTTTATGCTGCAATTTTTGAAAGTCAGTCATATTGATAAAATTTGATGACCCAATATACCTCTTCTTGCTATTGTGAGCAAGTGTTTTCAGTAATCAGAGTGGCATATGGGGCAAATCAGTTACCCCTGTTTAATATTTAAAATGACCTAATCTGAATTGCTATATTTTTAGCTCGTCAAATTTAGATGTGGATTGATATTTTTTGGGCATTTAACAAAATATTCAATTTTCAAGCCCCTTACCAAATTTTTTACTTGAATACATACCCAAAAAGAGAAAAGGGCGGGGGGGGGGGGGGGGGGTGGGTTACCTAAGTAGAATAGCCAACATGAGAATATTCTAATATCCAGTAAAGGCAGATAAAATCTCTCATGAACTGGCATATACAACCTCTCCTTCACCATAATTTTGCTTTCTAGTTTTCTTACGAATTTTACTGACAGTTTACAAAGAACTAACAAGGTCAAAAGGAGAAAGAAGAAAAACAAAAAGGACAGGAAGAATATGGTTGGACTCTATAATAAAATTGAACCTGATAAATATACAGAAAGATATTAATGCCCAACAAACAAACTTCCCCTAGTCAAGAGTTGTTTCCATTACTCATGCAATAGACAATACGAGGCAAATAAGCTAGTATTTGCAAAGACACACCTTCTTCAGGATTAAAGATAAAATAGGGTATAAGATGATAAGCAGCTTGGACAATTTTAGGAAGATCCCTTGCCTGCATTTCATTAGAGACAACTGTAAGAGTAAAATAGATCAATCCAGAGTCAAATATACTACTAATTTAAATTCAAGCCTAAATGACTGACTTGATTGCAATTCATCATTGCTAAATATTGACTAGTTGTCAACAAATTAACAATTATCTCATTAAGTGTACCACAAACCAGACTTAAGTCTAGAACAATATAGCAGATGGGAGCATTTAATTAGATAAGTAGGATTTAGCATAATTTCAATTGATCTGATTATGAGCATACAGGACGCTGCACCTAATAAAAATAAAGTAGCCACTAGAAGGGCTGCAACGGCCAAGATGAGGAAATAGCTTGTATAAAGACCACATGTCAAAACCAATGCATCCAGAGGAAAGGTCACAGCAGTGTTATGGGTATTGTCATCTAGCATTTCAATTCCTCAACAGTAAAAGAATTTGGAAGCTAACTCCCTCAAAGATCTTTTCTTGCAAATCCTTTTTCAATCAGTTGATTGATGATTACGCTCTCTTGAACTTTCATATGATTTGAAATACTAAAGTCCCTAATAAAGTTCAACCTTTTGCTTGGTTATTGGCTCTAGGTAAACTTAGCACTGGTGATGTTATTCAAAGACGGAACCTTAACATATACTTGTCTCCTTCTTGGAGTGTCATGTGCAAGAGAAATGGTGAAAGTGCAGATCATTTGTTTTTGCATTCTCATCAGGCTGCTCAGTTGTGGCATCAGGCAGCTAGTATTGCTTCAGTGATGCCAACTTCTAGGAATTCTCTGCTTTCAGAATTTATTCATGCTTTTAGGAAAGGTGAGAAAGCTAGAGTGTTGTGGAAATGTTCAGTTCTAGCTCTTTTCCGGGTGATTTGGTTTGAAAGAAAGAAGGTTTTTTGAAGATCTAGGAACACATCATCTTTTTGAGGGAAAGAGTACAACTACTAACTTCTCTTTAGGCGTTAGTTACTAAGGAATTCCAAGATTCTTCTCTCTTCTTCGTTCATCTAAACAGGGAAAGGGTGTTGGCTTGAATTGTGTCTTTAGTTTGCTTTTGTTGTGAGATCTTATGGTAATATAGATCCTACACTACTTAAAAAATCCGATCAATGTTCTATTGAATAGATCTTCTTTGATCTCAAGGGGTTCTTTTTCGGGATGTTTTTCACTTTTGTACATGTTTTTCTTCTTAACACAAGTTTCTTTGTTTCCTTAAGGAAAAAAAAAAGAGAGAGAGAGAGAGAGAGAGTGTTCTTTCCTAAACCATACATTGTTATTTGTTAGTGTTTTGGTGAATCAAATAAGTAAAACTCTTTTTCACATGTATTAAAGCCACCCAAACCAATCTCATGCAAAGCCCATCAAGAGGATTTGGGGAGACAGAGACCATCCAAACATCTTGGCACCATTGACTACCTCTACACACTGCCCATTAAACTATTCCTACCATCACCATTGCCAATCTGCCATCCACCAATAACTCACAGCAAGCATCCAACATGTATCATGCTACTAAACTTAATCTGATATAGGACATATCAGTTTAACCAGTAATAAACATGGATTATTCAGAGCCTTGAGTAAGTTACTTGCAAGACCTATATCAATTAAGTTGGATTTTTTGAGTGCTGCCTTGGGAACTCCACAATATTATAATGGGCAGCATTACAATATTGTGGAGACAACTCCACAATGTTGCAAGATGAATCAGATTTATAATGTCTACATCCTTTGCCAACAAGATAAAAGAAACCAAGATGCACAAAGAAACTTACAACATTTGTGGAGACAATTCCAGGCGATACACATACTACATTAATCCCAGATTCAGCAGGCAGCCGCTTCTGAAGGATGCTACTAAATTTAATCTGCAATCCAAAGGCCAACAGATTGTTAGTTCCTCCTTTGCAGCTTAGTAAGTATATAATGCAGGATATTAAATCAATTTTCATTTCACGTGATTGTACAGTTTGTATCAAGCTTTAGAAACAACAGACAAACAAGATGTACATTGATCGAGCAGCCTAGTGGCAACAACTTCAGTGTTGTCTAAGATTCAGTGTTGCCTAGTGACCAACAAGTGAATGCTATTAAAGAGAGTTATAGCATTCCTCCAAATTCAGTGTTGTCTAATTAATTTTAAGTATCATTAATGAAGAAGAAAGATTTAAAAAAAATTCCAGAGCTTCAAAATGGAAGCACTCTCTAACAATGAGAAAACTGAAACGGATGAGAGAAATTTTCAGTTGAAGGACTGAACTGTTAATATTTTTGATGTTTTACATTTCTGTTGAGAGAAATCAAAGAGAAATTTACATATACTTTTTATGAAATTTAATTCTCAAGTTTTCTCAACTACCGAATTTAGCGGTGACTGAATTCATTCGTCACAATACACTTAATCTGATGAGCCTGTGAGCAAAAGAACAAAGCCCAAATGTAACAACCAATAGGTCCAACACAGTTACTAGACTAATTTTGCTTAAATTTGCATGCGAATTGCCGATAAATGCCTTTTAAGCTAAGGCTTCACTACTTTTGCCAAAATGAAACACATTTATCCATTAAAGTAGTTTAACTTTGCACCGATTCTAAAAAGCACCTCATCAGTAGTTTGAAGATATGCTGATGTATATGTAAATGCAAATCTGCATTTGCTGTGTAATAATGCATGTATGAATGTCAAAGTGTATTAGAATTTATATTCTTCAAGAAAAAAAAAAGGTTGAGAAAGCATATAAAATAACCTTTTTTAAGGAGCATAGAAAAGAACATATTAAAATGACAAACATAAGCAACTTTGACACCGGCTGAAAATGGAGACTATAACAATTTCTTTGTTCATTTATTAAACGAGGATAATCCCTCACAGTATATTGACTAGTACAAAATAGTACTACTGATTAAAGCTCAATAATTTAGTAGATGATTAACAGATCCTTAACAGGAACTAGCTCCACCATGATTTCTTGATTATCAGAAATACTTAAAAATAGAAAATAAAATAAACCATGAAACCAACAACAATTTTGAGTAATCAAATTGTTACTAACTTTTTGTTTCTAACTTCACCTGAGCTAACTTGCTGCCTGAGTATCCCATTAAGCTTGTGTATTTTCTCTTCCCAGAAACAACATTTATATCTTCTGTGTCAACAAAGCCAACATAATGCATCTGCACCCAAAATTAAGGACAAATCACTTGGTGACACAAAGGTAGTAATGGAAAGATAAAAGTATGAGAAAGACTCACATGCTTCACAATAAATCAACAATTAATTTTGAAAAATCTCCAAAGCCTCCTAATAGGTCTCCAACCACAAACCCCATACAGCACCAAAATATGCAATGGGCAAGATTTTGCGAAGTGCTATATTCAGCATCTTCGAATCTAGTCCATTGTGATTCATACCCAAGAGACCAGATTGGCAAAAAACAAGAATCAAAGATCCCAAGAAATAGAACAATGCAATTTTCTTTTATTTTTTTTTAAGGAAAAAGAGGGTGCAACCCAATATACAAGTAGTAAAAAAGAATGAAGTCCAATAAGAAACCAAAAATTAAACGCTTACTTCTAATTAGTTTCTTGTAAAGATCATAGCCCAGTAAGCTAGGTTTTATAAAAAAATAAAATAAAATAAGGGACCTATTGGAAAGAACTTTGGTATTCAAAATGTATCTCCCAAGAACACCAGATGATGAAATTAACATCAAATAATTTACCCTTAATGAGACATAGGAGATGAGAAAATAATCAGACAGTTGTCTGTTTAATTTATTCAATAGATAGAAAAGTAAACATTGAAACTACTATAAGGACACAAGTTGAAGTCAAGCTATTTTCAATATCAATATTCCACTGATACTCCATAAGCACACATTCCAACATTTCCATGGCCGTGACCATAATCTCCACATGTCCACTTTCAATGTGTTGCACCCAATTGACCCTTACAAACAATAGACATACAATATGATGGGAATATAACATCTTTATTCATCTTTAACAACAGCAAACATGCAAAAATGGAAGTATGTCATGCAAATATACATGTCCATGCACAAGCAAGCATATATAAAACACATCAGTTATGGAACTTACAACAGAATTCACATTAATAATTCGACTGGGAGAGCCTCTAATAAGTGATGGAAAAAGCAAAATTGAAAGTAATGCTGGAGCCAGATGATTCACTTGCATGTGCTCTTCATACCCATCTTTGGAAAATTTTTGTGGTTCTGTACAGAGCAACAAAAAGTACATCAGCAAATGACACTGGGCTTTCTAGATATTGCAATCGACCACTATAACACCTTTCAATTGCAGTAGCTCATAAGGTTGCTAAAAATTACAACTTTTCCACTAAGAGCACCTAAATCATTGGTAATACTTAAGAGTACTTACTGAACAACAATCATTCAAAAGCAAAACAGATTGTCATGGAAGGAAAGAATTTCCATGAAAGAAACGAAAAGAAATATGCATATTCATTAGGACAAAAAGATTTTTCTAGACAATGATCATGATCATGGGATCAACTTGATTACTGGCCAACATGAAATTATACTCACAAGGATAATAAGAGAAAAAGGGAGGAACTTCAATCAGATCAACAAGGTTCAGCTGAGGGCCAAAACTTTTTAAGGGAGGGTAGGCTAGGAAAGGATTGACGACATTTTTCCCTTTTTTTCCAAACTCAAATTAGATCAGAATCAAGTTATCAATAATCAAATTGACATGAAATTTCAAAAAAAAATACCTACAAATTACAATATTCATTCTATCATAACTGAAAAGATTTAACAAAACAAAAATAAGTTAACACAAAGTTGTGAGTAAACTTTCTTCACCCTGCTCACACTTTTACTCTACTCCTTCCAAAGGCTTTGTTGTCAAACATGTGAGAATTCTCAAAAATAACAGTTATCTATTAATTGCTCCAAGGACATCTTTAGAAAATGTCAAAAAGTTATACTGCTTCAGGAAATAAGGCCATGATATATAGCTATAGTGCTCAAGATATCATTATGGACCCTTCCAAATATCATGACAAGGATGTCGTCTCTAACAACTCTTTAGTGTGTCAATTTCCATCTACTGTTGTGAAATTACATTAGCTCATACAAGAAACTTTGTGCTGCACTAAATGTTAAGGAAGAGGGACCCAGCAAAACAAGGATTAGTACCAAGACTAAAACCAAAGTATGCACCTATTTTTCAAGATTTACCTATGTTATCTCTTTTACAGTACATCGTCTCTATCCAGCTATTACATCTTTGCATCATCTATTCACAGCATCATATACCAAGTGACGAACAAAGGAACTATGGCAAAATTGGAAATGCTGCCACCTAACTAGTTTGACTGGGGAGATGGTGGTTAAAACTAAGAAGCAACTTATTTAGCCATAAGCATCCTCTTAGAAGGTTTAACTACACTAACAAGTGAAATAAACAATATATTTGCATCCAAAAAATTTAGATGGTCTGATGTTGTGGATAATACAAAACCTCTCGATGAAAGCATGTCATAAGAAAAAATATTACTCTATTATTAATAAGAAAATAAGAATTTGCAGTGAATTCAAGATTTGAATCATCAACAAGGATGTAGAATTACATCTAATAGAATGGTCAAAATGACTTACCTCCAATGGAAAATATGCCTGCATTGTTTATCAGAACATGCAAAGGTCCTAAACGTGCATTCCAAGCCTCGGCAAACCTCACAACAGAATCCAATGAGAGTAGATCAAGTTCCATAGCCTTGAGCAGGGAGGAAGAAAAAAATCACTTCAGCCATTTCGAACTAAAATGCTAAACTAGCTAGTGATGCGCAACTAATTAAAAAAAAAAAAACAGTAGCCAGCATTGCTGCAAGAGTAAATATAGTTTCCTCTGCAGCTGAGTGAGACTCAAAAGCACTTTTGGTTTTATTACGTGACGTTTTCTTGGACATACCAACATATTAGTCATCATGCACTCTGTTTCAATAAATTAAGCAGCAACGAACAGAGACTTATATTTAAATACCTCAATGTTGAGAGGAAGGCCCTTTCCAGACCATTCCTCCTGCCATTTCTGAATCAACTCATTAGCCGCCTTTAAGTTCCTCACTGCCATAACAACATGAGCGCCCGATTCTGCCAATTGCCTGCTCAAGCACATAAAGTGAGAAATTAGGGTTTCAATACAACTGAAAGACTATAAAGAAATTGGAAATGAAACTAAAGTTAAATAATTTAAAAATAATAGCTTTGTACCGGGCGATTTCTCGGCCGATTCCGCTGGTGGATCCGGTGACAATGCAGGTGAGATCGTTGACAGGTGGCAAAGGCAGAGGATTCTGCAAATGACTGGCCAATATTCTTTGAAATAGCATCTCGTATATGACGTACAACCAGCCTCTTAGCCACTCCATCCATCCCAGGGCTTCCTTTCTCTTACTCTTGCTTATTAGTTCCGCCGCTGACGGCGACGAAGTCGACGAAGAAGAAGACGACGTCGTTTCCATCTCTCGGCCTCTATCGGGTGCTTCTTTTTAATCTTTTTTTTTTTTCAAAGAATCTCAAGTAAGATCTGTCTGTTTCGATTCTGTTCCTTTTGTGTGTGAGGAGTCGAGAAGAGGGAGGAGCATCTTTTAATTTATTGTTTTCAAGAAAGTAATTAATAATAAGGAGAAAGCGACAAAAAGGATTAGAGTCTAATACAGTCGTAATCAACAATTGATTTGTCATTTGACTTTCTGTTGGGGCTTTTTGAAGTCAAGTGGCCGTGCCCTGTCATTATTTCAATTGGACCGACCCTTTTCGGGTTGGGATTATTATTGGTTGATGCCAAATTAAAAATATTTGTAAAAAATTAAAAAGTTAATTTTAATATTAAAAAAAAGGCACCGTTTTAATGTTCAAGAGTTAGTTTGGGACGGAATAAGTTGTCTCTATTAAGTTAATAAAATAATAATATAATTGATAAAATAAGGTGTTTTTGTTGAATTAATAAAATAAGCTGTTAAACAAAAAAAACTAAATATTTAGTAAAATATGTTGTTGTGACTGCTGTAGGTTTTAAAAATAGAGTATGTGTGTTTAGTAGATTTTATTATTAAAGTATTGTTTCATTATATAATCATTAAAATTGACATAAGTTGTCTGTTATTTTCAAGTAAATTTAATAAAACTTTTAGAATTTTTTCTATTTAAAACCCACAAATGTAGATAAATTAAAAAAATTAATTAAACTATACTAAGCATTATAATATGTTATAGAAAGTATGATAAAATTGATAACCTAGTACATTAATCTAAATAAAAATAAAAAGTAATATGTACTTGTGGTAATATGACAGGGTTATGATTTTTACAATAAGTTTTATGAAAAAAAATATGACATAATTTTCTTTGTGTTAAAATGATAATGCCATAATATGAATTTTAAAAAATATGTGGTTCTAAAAAGCAACCACCTACTTTTAAAAGATGGTACGAAAATGAATGAAAAAAAAAATTATGAAATAAACATCTTTTAAACATTTTACCGAACAATATTTTCATTAAAATTTATGGAATAAGTCGTTTTTAACATTTCAACCATAATATCAGGCAGAGCCTAAGTGTTTAACATTTGTTTAGATATTTTTAACTGGATAAGTATAATATTGTTGGCTCAAATCTTAATGTTTAAATTTTCTTTTTTTTTACTTTTACTTTGATGAATACTAATATTAATTCATAGGTCAACAAAATTCATACTTGTAAATATGTTTGTTGAGATTTGAAGTCCAGTCTAGGGCTGAGTCCTACCTTAATATATTACAGTCAAAGAACAAAGCCGAAGCAAGGAAGTACCTTCTAAGTTAACTAAGGAATTGTTGTCAATATAATTCATTGAACATTAGAGGAGTTTTTTTCTAACTAGAATTTGATATATTTGAAAGATTTATTTCTAAAATGATTAAAATTCTATATTACATTTCAATTTTTGTTGAAGGTCACCTTTACATCTTTTAAGTTTGTATATATCAAACGAAATGTAGCCATGGAGATAATTAAGGGCAAATGGGTGCAGATTTGCCTAGCGAACTAAAAAAACTATACCGATCGCTAATTCTAAGTTATAGCTTTTATGCCCTTGCTTCTTTAAAAAAGAATTCTTTAGTTTCTATTAATATATTTATAAAAGGTCAAAACTAGGGTTGGTAACGGTCGGGATAAAACATGTGTTTCAAATCCTATTTTGAATTTTAAATTAAGAATGTGTCTCGATCTGGTTTTTGAATCCCAATAGATATTCTGAATAACATAAGTTTTATGTTGTACACAACAGATTCCATCATAACTTAAATGTCATACTCCTATAACCAATATGTGATATACATTACTTATAAATATGATGTGTTATATAACTGTAACCGACATATCATATATATTTTATTTATCAAACCGACTTGTCATACATTTTTTAAAACTAAGATTTTGGGTGTTATTTGGGATTTCGATGGAAATTTTTAAATGTCTTAAATCTCATTTTAAATAGTCAATCAGGACAATTTTTAGTCTTAAACATTGACCTAAATAATAAATTCAAATAAAATTCTGTACTAAATCCCATTTTAAATAGGGGTCTAGCTATAGTGCAAATATAGTATCATACCACAATTGCTTTTCAGCTATTGGATCTAGTTATAGTGAGAGCAAATGGCTGAATTCAATGACTAGGTGCAACTATGTATGGTACCACAATTACACCATAGCTAAGTCCTTCAAATAGATTAAAATTTCAAATGTTGAATAAAATTCGAAAAATTATGCGAACCGTTACCTAAACTTACCATCCCTAATTAGTATTTTATTAATAATTTTGTGTCTATAATTAGTATTTAAAGATGCCTCCTCCAAATGAAATTGTTTACTCCCCGTGAATGATTTCAATTTTATATTACATTTTATTATAATTATTTATTGTTTTCAATATTCATAGATGCCACGTTTTCACATCACCTCTCGCACAGCAGCCACGACGGCATTGCTTACTATGTCAAAACAACATTGACTTTTCAGGAAACGACCGGACCTTCCAATAAAATTGTTTGGGGCTCAAATTTTGCCAAATTCTTTGCAGAATTGCATCGTCAAATGTTCAAATATCCAACGCACATTAAAAAAATGTGAATGATATAATATGAATTAATATAATTATCTCACACTAATTTATATTACTTCTTCAAAAAATAAATTCAGAAGTTAACTCCCCTAATATTGGTAGAGACTAGAGATCTGTAGAATGAGCTTATAATGCTCTAAATCATTTCATGCCTAATGAGAGGCCGCAAACTCAGTGAATTAATATCATTTCTTGAGAGCCAGCGCTTTATACAAATATATGTCATTTTTTCAAGCAACTATATTATAAGCTAATATACATGCACAACTCAGCAATGTTTGACAAGTTTTATTGTTTTTTAGATATTTTTACTTTTTAGCTTTTGTGATTTTTGAATCTGTAATCATATGTAAATATGATTTTTTAAACTTAATGTATCAAATTATGTACATATTTTTCCTTTATATATATGTGTGTGATATTTAGTACTATCAGAAATTAGAAGATACTTTAATATGCTTTCGGAGGGTTTAAAGCTTTGGGAATTAAGATTTATGATTTATTTATAATTTTAACTTAATTAGGATTTAGGTTTTAAGATGCAAGTGTACTAATTTTACAATTATGTTTTCAGTTATTCTCCATCTCTCTTCCATTTACAAAAATTTTAAAGTAAATGTCTCCATTAAAATCTTAAATTATTTATGAGAATACAGTTGTGATTATAATTTCTTTGTTCCATAATTCAGGCATTGTCAAATAGTTAAATTTTGTTGACTTTCTGATGATGATGCTTGGACTATGAGATAAGCTACCTATTAATTTCATAATTTTTTTCTTCTTTTGTTAAGTAAAAAATTTTTAAAAAAAAATACTAATTGGGACATAAAATTCACCACATCATGAAATTTTATTATTTAATTAATAAATTACAAAAAAGAATGATCTCCATGGGAGGGATCGAGCGACTGTGGGTATAGTAATGTAGACCAGAGTCCGTTGAGAAACGTAAAGTGCACGCGCTGGGTAAGCGAGTCATGACTGCTGCAGGCAGCCTCCACAGCAACCAACCAACAAACAAACAAAACTAACCACCTGTGACGCTTTTCCCTCTCTCTCGCGCTCTCTCACTCACCTCTGCATGGTATATAAAGTGCACTCACTCTGCTCCGCCTTCAACACCGTCTCATTTTGCTCGATTCTCTTCTACTTCACGCTGCTGCTGGTACTCTATCTCTCTATCTAGAAACTTCCATTCTAATTATCACCGTCCAATCAAGCATTGATCATCATCGACATCCTTTTGTTCATGATCATCATGATTGACGATGATCATCAAATCAATTCGAGATCACTTGATCTACTGTTCTTATAATCGTTATTACTTTGTTAATTTCCAGCTCTGTTTATTTAGCATTATATATCGATATACAGAAACACAAGCACACATCTCATGCATGCTTAATGAACGCATGTACGTTGTTTTTGTGGAGGTTAATTAATTGTTACTCTTTTGGTTGCAGGGAAAATATATATATAACAAGAAGGAAAAACTAATGCAGGTGACAACGATGATGCCTCGCTGGGCGGTGAAGGCGATCTTACTAACTGTGATAATCTCCATTCCGTTTTCCAGTGTTTCGGCGACTAACCACACCGTCGGTGGCCCCACCGGGTGGGATCTCTCTTCCAACATCCAAGCTTGGTCTGCTACAGCCACCTTCCACGTTGGCGACACTCTCGGTATATACATTCATCTTCATGCACTTATTATGCACTGCTTTATACCTTAATTACTAGTGTTTGGCTGCTAGGAATATATATGTATATATTCCTTTTTTTACTAGTGTTTGGCTGAAGGATTCCTTTTTTTTATGATTAATTAGCTTAATTCAGTTACTGCTTTCATTTTGTATTTGATTGTTTGGCTGCCGGGAAAAAAAAAATATCAAAGAAAAATACGGATTCTTCTTTGTTGACGTTAAAGAACTTAATTAACTGTGTATGTAATGGTCAAATTTCAGTTGACTTGTACTTAAAATTACTTAAAAAAACCCTGAGACGATGCCTCGTTCCTTCTTCTACTTGTTTGGCGGCCGCGAAAATTGAAAGAAAACGAAGGAGTGATTTCTTTTCGTCCAATTTCGCAGCAGCCAAACGACAACGTTTCGAAAACTGAATTAGTGAAATAGTTGTAATTTTGAAATTTCGATCGAGGCATATTTGGTAATGAATAAACTAGCGCTTCTTTTATAGATTAGAGAGGGCATATTTGGAAATGAATTAAATGGTTCTTAACGGAATTGGAGGATGTATTTTTTATTTTGTCGTGACTTGCGTGTGCAGTGTTCACATACACTCCGCTGCACGATGTTCTAGAGGTGAACCAACTGGAATATGCCACCTGCCACACGGTCAACCCAATCAGTGCCCACAATAGCGGCGGCACCGTGGTGCCGTTGATTGAACCGGGTACCCGCTACTTCATCTGCGGGCGAAACGGCCACTGCGCCTCGGGCCTCAAGTTCCGCGTGGACGTCCTTCCTCAGCTCGATGCCAACGTCACCCGCCGCACCCCGAGATCACCCCATCGTTCTCCGCCTTCATCGCCACTGCGCCATCCCCCTCCTCCTCCTCCCCCGACGAACTCATCGTCGGATGGAAAAGAGCCAGACATTCCTTCTGATCCAGACTTTGACTCTCCAGGACCTTGTGGGAACTCAGCTGTTGGCGATATGATCACAGATTGGTTCTCATATAGCTGGTGGGTCCCGCTGGCCACCACTCTGCTAGTCTCTCTTGACTTCCCAGGCTTTAGCTTTGCTTAGCGTTTGATGATGATATATGCTCATGACACCCATGGTAGTAAAACTTAATAATGTCTGCAAATAATAATTGGTGGATGTTCATTATCATGATCAATTTGTTATACGGTGATGATTTGCCTGTCGGTTTTCTGAAATGATTGTCAAATTTTGAATCTTAATTTGGTATTTTGATCGCTGTAATTCAGTAATTGAGGATTTGGGGCATTTTTTTTTTTTAAATAGCCACTTACTAATGAGAGATAATTATCGCAAGATAACAAAGCTGTAAGTTCAGCAGGAGCTTTGTTTATCTAAAATCAACAATTTGGCTTCACCAATGCTAATTTATATAACTTGTGAGTCATTAAATTACAAACTCAGGAACAAAGTTAATCACAACATTAGCAACATCCTTAGCCAACATTAGGAACATCCTTAGCTAGATCTTGAATCTCGTGAACTAGCCATCCAATCTCAATCCAGCTTGAAAGCTTGCTAGTAATCAGGTTAATCACCTTTTGTGAATCCAATTCGATAATAAAAGGATAAATCCCTATTAATTTGGCCATCTTTAAACCTTCATAAATAGCAAATGCTTCAACAAATTCAACATCATCCGGAAAGTGATGTCTTCAAGTTGCTGCAGCCATGACTCCTCCTTGAGAGTTCCTTATAGTTGCTCCTAAAACCAACCAATCCTCTATAGAGCTGGGCATCGGATCAGATTTGGATAGTTTTGATTCAATTCGATCTGTACAAATTTAGATCATATTTGGATTTGCAATCAAATTTGGTAGGATATGAATTGTCTGATCCGATCGGATTTGATTAGAATAAGACCGGATTCGGTTTGATCCAAATAATCCGATCGAATTCACACACAATTATTTACCATCACCTACCCGCCATCTAGAAACATTCTATAACTTCTCTCCCCCGTAGTAAACTCCTCCGAAAATACAAAAGGTTCGACCGCAATTACTTTTCATGAACTCCAATATCTAGCCTTGAGCACCCTAAATATTAATGATTTTGGACAATGAAGTAACCTCCGACATTGCTTGCTTAGAAGTGCTTGATTAAAAGCTCCAAGCTCATGAAAGCCTAACCCACAATCTTTTTTCGTCACACACATCTTCTCCAATCCATCCAGTGAATACTTCTTGCCTGCACATTAGATTCCCACCAAAATTTTGCAATGATTTTTTGAATATCATTACAAAGGATTGAAGGAAGCTTAGAAACACTCATGGCATAGGTTGGAATTGCCCGGGCCACAGCTTTGATCAAAACCTCTTTGTGCCCACTAGAAAACTTTCTCCTTCAAATAATGGAATGTCTCAATAACTCCAGCTTGTCACATTTTCAAATTAGGAACAAACCGAGAAAAGACTCTTCTTTACCTCCTTATTTGATAAACGAACATATATGTGGCTGCATTGCATCCAAGGTTAGGAACTACGATGCTTTTGTTGAAGTAGCTTTGGGACAACTGAACGCTCTAAATCGACAGCAAAAGCAACTGAGTACATGGGCATTCGAAGATACATGCTCAGATTATGTTACAAAAACAAACACAGTGAGATAACAATTTAGACAGTAGCTAAACAACGAAAACCAGCTACTGGAAATGTCAAATGAACACAGAGAGCAAAACAGAAGAGAAAGGAAACCGAAACAGAAAAATAAAATGGAACCCGAGGCCTACACAAGGCAGTATCCTTAAAACAGATTTACCACCTACTGGAGTGCTTTAGGTCTGCTGGTAACTGTTTCGCAGGATACAACGGGCACAAATTTCTGGCTAAGTACAGGCTGGAAATTCCGGCGAACCACAACAGCAAACTCGATCAGAGAAAACAGACGACGAAGAAGGAGGAAGGAAAAACAAGTGTGCTTTGTGCTGGTTTTTTCGAATGTCTAAAAACAGAAGAGGAGGTGCCTTTTTATACTCATGTGAGGATGTAACAACTGCTTTGTATTGAATTTCTGAATTCAATATGTTTTATTTAATTGTTATAACAACCAAATCAATTCAAAAAAACATGAATTATATAACAGGTAAGAAATAATTAGAGATGGCAGAAAAACCAGCCCGGACCGAATTCGGCGCATGCGATCCGGGTAAAACCCGAACCGGATGCATGGAAAAAGTGGATCCGAGTATTGATTTTCAATGCCCGGCTGTTTCCGGGCACGGGTCCGGTCACAGCACCAAGAACCTGGAACCCGAACCCATGCCTGCTTTTTTATTAAGTAAAAAAAAGAGGAAAATATAAAAACGAAAATTGCATTTTCCTTTGCCCAATTTCCCCCAAACCCAACCGGCCAGCCAACCCTAAATCCCGAATTCGCGACAAGTCTCAGAAGTCAGAATTGGCACCTCCTCCCCTCGTCTCTCCACCAACAGCCACCACCCATCTTCACCGATGGCGATGCAGTGTTGACAATTGACTGCGCCTCTCCCTCCACGAACCGCAAAGCACAGTCGTTAGTCCGTCACAGATCTCTTCACTGTTTGGTCAGCTTCTCAGCGGCAGCCACCGTGCGACGACGTCCGCCACCATAGCTGGTCTCACACTCTCACTCCATTATTTTGTCACCATATCAGCTGCAACCCCGCCATCACAGCCACGACCCACGAGGTGATTGTTTTTTTTGGCTATTTTTTCAAAAAAAATGATGAAATTGCTTTCAATTTTTTTTTGGCTTTAAAAAAAATGAAGAAATTATTTTGGTGTGTGATTTGCGTTTTAATTTTTGTGTGTTGTGAGAAATGACGGTTTTTGCAAGTGGGAAAAGGGCTTTTAATGAATCCTCATTTCAATATGTTTAATCAGTGAATTTCGAAGCTATCCAGTATCCATTCGTTTCTGATTCTGTCCCATACATTATGGGAGTTTGATTTTGACCTCATTTGAATTCATCATCACTCAAATCCAGGTAGAAATAATTGTTGAAGCTGTTACAAATCCTTTGAATTCAAAAGGTGCCAAGTTTGCATGGATGATTTTGGGCTAAATTCGCGTACGCAGGACGTGCGGGCGAACACGAGTTCAACCAAATCGGTTTTGGATTTGCACCCCCCTACGCGCGCGTGTGGAGAGAGCCTCTATCCTTATAATTCTTACTCATGCATGGTTACGTGTTTATATATAAACACTAATCCCTAGGTCTCTTTTTCCCATGTGGGATAAGCCTCATTTCCTTTCAATTTTCCAACTTCAAGAGTGAACTTTGAAAGACAATTTCGCATTCACCCAAGCACCATTTTGAGAAAATAAGATTATACTTTTGAAGTATCAACGGAGTAGTATCCGAACCTCACAAGATTTTCCACTTTCGTTAAGTGAGACTCACTCAAAATGTGCTCTCAAAATAGCATGATATGCTATTTTTTCAACATATTATTCATAAGTAGTAAATTATGGGTTCCTCTGGTGTTATGACAAAGCTAGACATTTACATTTGACTACAAACAAGATTTCAAACCTAATCAATTACCTAGACAAAAGGTTAAATGTATAATTTGAAAAGGGAGAATTTAAAACAAGATTTTGATACCTCCAGGCGGCATTGGCAAGATTGATGGAGCCCTAATTGCAGCACTCAATTTTGATTGATCTGTCGGTGGTTGGCGTAGATTAGGATGTAGACGCAATCAGCAACAAGCAAATTTGTTATAGAGAGTGGGCGGAAGTTCACCATTTACAAAGATCCCAAGAGTATAATAACGCGCTGGATGTGACTATTTAAACCCACTAATTTTATTTTTATATTTTTTTTAGAATAAAATTTTTATTATCTAAATAATTTTTAAAAAATTACTTCATCAATTATTTCTTCTTTTTTTTTTCATTTCAATTCACAAATTCTCATCAATCTCTCTTAAATATATTCTCTTAACTGCAAACAATTGATATTACAAATTAAGAGGAACAAAATTCACTAATTAAAATTGAATATCAAGAAATTTTTATCAGTCATGAAAGTTAATAAATATCAAGAAATTTATTTTTTCTAAATACAAAAAAATATATATAGAAAGTATGATATGAGAGATCACTATCTATTAAGAAATGTCAAAAAAATGAACTCAAAAGAGAGTGAAATTAAGTATATAGTTTACAGAATATGCGAGTAGAGAGAGAACATGCAATTGCAAGGTTAAAAAAAAAATTAGTAAAAGATAATTTTAAAATCTTTAAATTTCAAAATTTTAATAATGAATTTGTTGAAAAAATAGCATAACATGCTATTTTGAGGGCACATTTTGAGTGGGTTTCACTTAACGAAAGTGAAAAATATTTTGAGGTTCGGATTCTACTCCGTTCATACTTCAAAACTACAATTTTATTTTCTCAAAATGGTGCTTGGGTGAATGAGAAATTGTCTCTCAAAGGTCACCCTTATAGTTGGAAATTTGAAAGGAAAGAGGCTTATCCCACATGGGAAAAAGAAGCCTTGAGATTAATGTTTATATATAAACACTTAACTATGCATGGCTAAGAATAATAAGGATAAAGGCTCTCTCCACACGCGCGTGCGCAGGGGGGGTGCAAATCCAAGACCGGTTTGGTTGAATCCGTGTGCGCCCGCGCGTCTTGCGTACACGAATGTCGGCCCAAAATCATCCATGCGAGCTTGGCGCGTTTTTTATTTCCTTTCGAATTTTTTGTGTAACAGTTTCAGAAACAAGTTGTAACAGCACGTTTTGAATTCAATTTTTCACACGTTTTGTAACAGCTTTACAATTAATCCTTGCTGTTATGTAATTCAATTTTTGAATTGAATTGAATTGTTCACTGGCTGTTACGTGAAGATTAATGATAGAAATTGAATTCGGAAATTCAATTCAAATGCATGTTACATGAAGATTAATGACAGAAATTGAATTCGGAAATTCAATTCAAATGCAACTGTTACATCCTCCCTTGAGTATAAAAAGGCACCTTCACTTCTGTTTTTTACACTTGCAAAAACGAGCACAAAGCACACTGGTTTTCCTTCCTTCCTCGTCGTCCTTTCTCTGATTGAGTACGCTGTTGTGGTTCGCCGGAATTTCCAGCCTGTGCTTGGTCGGAAATTCATAACCGTTGTATCCTGGGAGACAGATACCAATAGACCTTAAGCACTCAAGTAGAGGTGGTAAATCTGTTTTAAGGAAACTGTTTTGTGCAGGCCTCGGTTCCTATTTCAATTTTAACTTCTTGTTTTCATCTCCCTTCTGTTTCGCTTTCTTTTCAATTGGAAATTTTAATAGCTCATTTCCGTTGTTTACCTTATATATATTTGTCATCTCACTGTTTGTTTTTTCTAACAATCTTAAAACAGAATTTATATTATCATAGAGATGGCAACAGAAATCAGTGATGATGTTCCGTATGTCCCAGTTTCTGCACCAACTGTTGTGAAGGAACCAGCCTCTGTGGCGATTCCTGTCAATCATGCGGAAAGGCCTGAAAAATTCAATGGCCAAAATTTCAAACGGTGGCAGCAAAAGATGTTCTTTTACTTGACCACATTGAACCTTGCGAGGTTCTTAACTGAGGATGCTCCTAAGCCCAAAGAGGGTGAAACGGATGTTCAAGTTGCAAGTGCAATTGATGCATGGCACCATTCGGATTTTTTGTGTAAAAATTATGTAATGAATGGCCTTAGTGACTCCTTGTATAATGTATACATAGGAAAGAAAACAGCGAAGGAGCTATGGGAATCCTTAGACCGAAAATATAAAACTGAGGATGCAGGGACCAAAAAGTTTGTTGTTGGTCGCTTCCTAGATTATAAAATGGTGGATTCTAAAACTGTAATAAGTCAAGTACAAGAACTTCAGATTATATTATCTGAAATTCTTGCGGAAGGGATGCATCTAAGTGAAACCTTTCAAGTTGCCGCAATTATTGAAAAATTGCCTCCTGCTTGGAAAGATTTCAAGAGCTATTTGAAGCATAAACGAAAGGAGATGAATATTGAGGGTCTGGTTGTTAAGCTCAGAATTGAGGAAGATAACAGAAATGCAGAAAAAAGAGGGGCTATTTCTATGGCAAAGGCAAATTTTGTTGAACATGGACTTAAAAATAAAAATAAAAAATTGGGCCCAAAAGGAGGAATTTCCAAGAAACAAACAAAGTTTCAAGGAAAATGTTATAATTGTGATAAGATGGGTCACAAGGCTTCGGATTGTAGATTGCCTAAACAGAAGCGAGAGGCGAATGTGGTTGAAAACATCACTCAACATGTTTCAGACATAAACCTCTCTGCAGTGGTTTCAGAAGTGAATCTGGTTGGCTCTAATCCAAAAGAATGGTGGATAGATACAGGAGCAACCAGACATGTTTGCTCGGACAGAGGGTTGTTCACTTCATTTGAAGCAGTTACCAATGGAGAGAAGCTATTCATGGGGAATTCGGCTACATCTGAGATTGAGGGTCAAGGGAAGGTGATTTTGAAGATGACGTCTGGGAAAGAACTGACTCTGAACAATGTGCTTTATGTGCCAGAAATTCGGAAGAACTTGGTGTCTGGATCGCTGCTGAACAAACATGGATTCCGAATGGTGTTTGAGTCAGATAGGGTGGTTTTGTCTAAAAATGGGATGTATGTGGGAAAGGGTTATGTTAATGATGGGCTATTTAAGCTCAATGTAATGACTCTTAAACCAACGATTAATAATAAAGCTACATCTTCTGCTTATTTGCTTGAGTCTTCTAATCTTTGGCATGGTAGATTAGGACATGTTAATTTTAATTCTTTGCGTAAATTAATTAACATGAAGCATATTCCCAATTTCCAAATTGATTTGAAACATAAGTGTGAAACTTGTGTTGAGGCAAAACTAACTAGGACATCTTTCCAAATAATCAAAAGAAACACCGAACCACTTGATTTAATACATAGTGATATTTGTGACTTTAAATCCATTCAAACAAGAGGTGGTAATAAATATTTTATTACCTTTATAGATGATTGCACAAAATATTGCTATGTATATTTATTGAAAAGTAAAGATGAAGCTTTGGAAAAGTTTATTCTCTACAAAAATGAAGTTGAGAATCAACTTAATAGGAAAATCAAAGAATTAAGGAGTGACTGTGGTGGTGAGTATGTTGTTCCGTTTATGTCATTATGTGAACAAAGTGGAATCATACATCAAGTCACGGCTCCATATTCACCTCAATCTAATGGAATTGCAGAACGAAAGAATCGAACTTTAAAAGAAATGATGAATGCAATGTTGATAAGTTCTGGACTACCCCAGAATATGTGGGGAGAAGCTGTTTTGTCAGCTAATTATTTATTAAATAAGATACCCCGAAAGCAAGAGGATAAAATCCCGTATGAGCTATGGAAAGGTAGATCACCTTCATATAAATTCTTACGAGTGTGGGGGTGTCTTGCTAAAGTAGTGGTTCCTTCAAATAAAAAAGTGAAAATAGGACCAAAAACTGTTGACTGCATTTTCATTGGTTATGCACAAAACAGTAGCGCATATCGATTTTTGGTGCATGAGTCTAAAGTTCCAGATGTCCACAAAAATACGATAATAGAATCAAGAAATGCTTCGTTTTTCGAACATGTGTTTCCTTGCAATTCTAGAATGGAATCGAGAGAATTGGAACAATTTCATGAAACAACACTTGAAAATGAAGGAAATGATCAAGCACCAGAAGAAGAAGAACAAGAACAAGAAATTGAGGTTAAACGTAGCAAAAGAGCTAGAATAGAAAAGTCTTTTGGTCCAGACTTTCTGACATATTTGCTAGAAAATGAACCTCAAAGCTTCAAAGAGGCTGTAACTTCAGCTGAAGGCACTTTATGGAAAGAAGCCATTAACAATGAAGTTGAATCCATTTTACAAAATCATACTTGGGAGCTAGTAGACCTTCCTCCAGGATGTAAACCTTTGGGGTATAAGTGGATTTTCAAAAGAAAAATAAAAGCCGATGGATCAATCGATAAGTACAAGGCTAGGCTTGTAATTAAAGGTTATAGGCAACGAGAAGGCCTTGATTATTTTGATACTTATTCTCCTGTTACGAGAATAAATTCCATACGGATGATAATAGCAATTGCAGCTTTGCGCAATCTCGAGATACATCAAATGGATGTAAAAACGGCTTTTCTAAATGGAGATTTAGATGAAAAAATCTACATGGAGCAACCTGAAGGGTTTATAGCTCCAGGACAAGAAAAGAAAGTTTGTAAATTGGTTAAGTCATTATATGGCTTGAAACAAGCACCGAAACAGTGGCATGAGAAATTTGATCATACAATGATCACAAGTGGCTTTAAGATCAACGAGTGTGACAAATGTGTTTATGTCAAAGAAACAGAAAATGACTATGTCATTTTATGTTTATATGTTGATGACATGCTTATTGTTGGGAGTAATGATGACATGATTAAATCCACCAAGAATATGTTGAAGTCTAAGTTTGACATGAAAGACATGGGTCTTGCAGATGTCATTTTGGGAATTAAAATCTCAAGGACTTCTAATGGACTTATTTTAAGTCAAAGTCATTATATAGATAAAATTCTTGGGAAATTTAATAAAGAGGATAATACTATGTCTAAAACTCCATTAGATACTAGTATTTATCTATCGAAAAACAGAGGAGATGGTATTTCTCAAGTTGAATATGCTAGAATAATAGGTAGTCTGATGTATTTAACAAATTGTACCAGACCAGACCTAGCCTATACAGTAAGCAAACTTAGTAGATATACGAGTAATCCGGGAACTGATCACTGGAAAGCTATCGTAAGAGTACTTAGGTATCTTCGATATACTCGTAATTATGGACTGCACTATACGAGGTATCCAGAAGTATTAGAAGGATTTAGTGATGCTAACTGGATATCAGATGTAAAAGATTCAAAATCTACAAGCGGCTATGTGTTTACACTAGCAGGTGCAGCTGTATCATGGAGATCTTCTAAACAGACAGTAATTGCTAGATCTACAATGGAATCTGAATTTATTGCATTAGATAAATGTGGTGAAGAAGCAGAATGGCTACGCAATTTTTTAGAAGGTATTCCAAAATGGCCAAAGCCTGTGCCTACGATTTGCATTCATTGCGATAGTCAATCAGCTATCGGAAGAGCACAAAGCAATATGTATAATGGTAAGTCTAGACACATACGTCGTAGACATAATACTATTAGACAATTTATTTCTACTGGAGTTATCTCTATTGACTATATAAGGTCAAAGGATAACATTGCGGATCCGCTAACCAAAGGGTTAAATCGAGAGCTAGTAGAAAAATCATCGAGGGGAATGGGATTAAAACCTATAGATTGATTAGTCAATAACGAAGGAAAACCTAACCTAGTAGACTGGAGATCCCAAGATCTAGGTTCAATTGGACAACCTAATTGTTAAAGACTAAAGATGGATCACTGTGGGGGTCATTCTCTTAAAAGGATTACCTCATTAACCATTCCTATGATGAAACAGTGATGCCCGTGGGGAATAAGGTTGAGCTAGGCTCTTAATGATTCTTATGCGTCGAAAATTCGAGCGGAGTAATGCGGGTTACTCTTAATTAAGATATCACCTATGTGAGAGAGAAGTGGGGCCGCTTCAAAGGGAGCTATAAAGGGTTTAGCTCTTAGAAACTCTTGCAGAACCAGGCAGATGTTCAAGGCCAAAACGAACATAATCATGAGAACTCAACAGTGTTAGGAGAAATACCTATGTGTAGTATATGATCCTTTACACTAATGGCAGAACAGTTCAAAGACATCGCGTCTACTGATCAGCTAGTAAAGTAATTATACTATTACAAGGAAAGGTTCAAAGGATAACACCTACCTATCCTGTACTAGGTATCAATCCAATAAACTCGATCATTAAGAGTCAAAAATGGTTTTGATGTCAAAATTTAGCGGTTTTCTTGTTTTACTGCCAATTTTCATTCATGTGGGGGATTGTTGAAAAAATAGCATAACATGCTATTTTGAGGGCACATTTTGAGTGGGTTTCACTTAACGAAAGTGAAAAATATTTTGAGGTTCGGATTCTACTCCGTTCATACTTCAAAACTACAATTTTATTTTCTCAAAATGGTGCTTGGGTGAATGAGAAATTGTCTCTCAAAGGTCACCCTTATAGTTGGAAATTTGAAAGGAAAGAGGCTTATCCCACATGGGAAAAAGAAGCCTTGAGATTAATGTTTATATATAAACACTTAACTATGCATGGCTAAGAATAATAAGGATAAAGGCTCTCTCCACACGCGCGTGCGCAGGGGGGGTGCAAATCCAAGACCAGTTTGGTTGAATCCGTGTGCGCCCGCGCGTCTTGCGTACACGAATGTCGGCCCAAAATCATCCATGCGAGCTTGGCGCGTTTTTTATTTCCTTTCGAATTTTTTGTGTAACAGTTTCAGAAACAAGTTGTAACAGCACGTTTTGAATTCAATTTTTCACACGTTTTGTAACAGCTTTACAATTAATCCTTGCTGTTATGTAATTCAATTTTTGAATTGAATTGAATTGTTCACTGGCTGTTACGTGAAGATTAATGATAGAAATTGAATTCGGAAATTCAATTCAAATGCATGTTACATGAAGATTAATGACAGAAATTGAATTCGGAAATTCAATTCAAATGCAACTGTTACATCCTCCCTTGAGTATAAAAAGGCACCTTCACTTCTGTTTTTTACACTTGCAAAAACGAGCACAAAGCACACTGGTTTTCCTTCCTTCCTCGTCGTCCTTTCTCTGATTGAGTACGCTGTTGTGGTTCGCCGGAATTTCCAGCCTGTGCTTGGTCGGAAATTCATAACCGTTGTATCCTGGGAGACAGATACCAATAGACCTTAAGCACTCAAGTAGAGGTGGTAAATCTGTTTTAAGGAAACTGTTTTGTGCAGGCCTCGGTTCCTATTTCAATTTTAACTTCTTGTTTTCATCTCCCTTCTGTTTCGCTTTCTTTTCAATTGGAAATTTTAATAGCTCATTTCCGTTGTTTACCTTATATATATTTGTCATCTCACTGTTTGTTTTTTCTAACAGAATTTATATTTTAAAATCGGTGTAGAGGAGAATTTGATAGAATCAAATAGTCCCACCCAAACCCACCTTTCATTTCGATTTCAAGCTTGAGAAAATAAACTAGTGTTACGCTCGCTTGCAATTATATATTTTCTATAATTTAAATAAATCTCCAAAACTAAATCTGTTCCAGTGCTTTGATCTAACATATATATATATATGCCCAGCAATGAATCTTGCTTTATTGTTTAATGTGTTGAATGTAACACAAGAACTAAAGAACAGGCCTGGGATTTTGGCTTCTTTTGATGGCTTAGCAAGAAGATAATGAGACTGGGATGTTTTGTTTTTGTTTTTTTTGTTGTTGAATGTATTGATATAAATACGGGGCTTTGCTTCGTTCTAATACCAACGACTCAATTACTGTTGTGTGTCATAGTGAAAGTTTAATACTAAAATGTTGATTTTTTTCATTTAAGATTTGGATAAGAAAATTTTAATTTAATATTTATTCATTTACGATAAATTTTTATTTAGATCTTTTTTTTATTCTTTTTTTTAAAAAAAAAAAATTATACAACTAAACGACAATGAACAAATCTACAAAATAGGTATTTGATTGAAATTAATTTATTTTAACATAAAATATTGAAGATTAAAAATTTTCTAATTTTCAAAAGAGGGCACGAGTTATTTGTAGGGGAGTCATGATTCTAGGAGAAAATAGCTGAGAGGAATTCAACTTGCTAATTCCTGACATGAAATTTCAACTAGAAAATAGCTCAGGAGTAAAGCTTTTCCTTAGAAGCCTTGAACAACGACCTGACAAACGGAGATGTTCTTAGGGAAGAAAAATGAGTAAACCCACAAGACGCGATGGGTGGGTGACTTGCAGGGCACCCTGTTCGTTTAGTGCCTAATACCATTTGTTTTTTGCAATTTGTCTCCGCTTGGTTGGGAAAATGTATTATCTTCTATTTGATCAAATTGCTAGAACAGTCAGCATATCTTGCGCATCTTTGTTACCATTCCATTACTTGACATGAATAATGTTTTCTATCTAATTTGAGGATAAAAATAAGGGTAATTTGTAACCTACCTCCAAATAAATTGACATTTTGCACCGCGTCCCCAACAAATTTGACTTGTTACACTGTGCATCTAAAAAAATTGACCTTTTGCACCACGCCCCTAATTCCGTTAATTTTTCCGTTATTTCTAACGGCTCCGTCTAATTTTTTATTGAATGACAAAAATGCCCCTCTATGTAAAAAAACAAAATTTTTAGCTCATTTAATTTTAAAAAATTTTTTATTTTAATTGCAATAAAAAAATTTCTTGTTACATGTACATTGTCAACACTATTATTTTGTCTTTAATTTTTTAAAGATTTTTATTTCAGTTTTAATAAAAAAAATAGAGCAGAAATCATTTATGAAATGTCGTTTGACATCTTAGTGAAGAATTTTCAACAATTGACAAATATAATCCAGAAACAAGTATAATTCCTCAGTGAAATCCTGAGATAAACCAAGAATATCTGTTAATAATTTTGTGCATTTTTTTTAGGAATGGGATTTCAGGGTTTCTAATTAATATGCAACTTTCTTATAAATTAATTACAAAAATATTAACAAATTGTATGCTTAATTTTAACCTAATTTTTGCCCATATATTCATCATGCCTTTTACAATGTCAACAGTTTAAAGAACATTAAGCCATTCTATTGTACATGATACACATGATATATTAATGGAATAATTTGAAGTTGAAAATTTAAGTTGAAATAGCCCACCCAAGTTTATGGTTAATGTATTGTAAAAAAAAAAATTCATGCTTAATGTTAAGCTGTGGGGGGTCTTTGATAGTATCCTAATTTAAATGGATATGTTTTATATTTAAGAAATATATGAGTACCTATCTAATATTTACCTTTATTCAACTGTTTTACCGTTGGATATTTATATTTTTGGAGATTCCCACTTTTCTCCTTATAGAAATCAACATATACTATTTATCTCCTTATTATTTTTATAATAGTCAAAAATTTCTCTGACAATATAAATTTACAATATTATTCTTATTTTTAACTACTTTTTTATTTACATTTATTATAAATTAAATAAATGACATGAATAAAAATTAAATAAAAAATTAAGTATTAAAAATAAGAAATATATGTTTTAATATGAGAAAAAAATTAATAATTTTTTTCTTGTAATTATTTATTTTGTGAATATTTTCTTATAATAAATATTTTGTAATATTTTAAAATTAAATGTAAAAAGATAGGCAAAATATTTTATAATTTATCTTATAATAAATTTTTATTTGTCATTCAAGTTTTCTTATAATAATTTTTTATATATTTATTATAAGAAAATTTCACAAATTAAATAAGTACAAGAAAAAAACTTTATTATTAATTTTTTATAAGAAAATTTCACAAATTAAATAAGTACAAGAAAAAAACTTTATTATTAATTTTTTTACTCATATAAAAAAATATTTCTTATTTTTAATACTTAATTTTTTATTTAGTTTCTATTCATGTGATTTATTTAATTTATAATAAATATAAATAAAAAAGTAATTAAAAATAAAGATAATATTATAAATTTACACTATTAAAAAAAATTTGACCATTATAAAAATAATAAAAAAAAAAATAATATATATTAATTACGGAAAGTTGCAATCACCCTATATTTTTTTTAAATTTGCCATGCCAATTAATTTATTACAAAAAAAGAAAAGCCTTCCCATGACTGATGTTGAAATCCGAAACCTAAAATTTACGAAGTGCCCAAAATAGCTTTCACCATCACCACCGGACCGAGACAGACGGCCTCACCATCCACGCGCCGCCGCCGATTTTAATCCACCATCAGCTGCTTCCGGCGCTCTTTTGTTGTCATTTCCGGTAAGCCCTTTCTTGTTGCAACTTTTCCAGCTTTCATTTTTTTTTTAAATTGTTGATTGTTTCTGTTTGAAATTTTTCCAGCCACCGTATTCATGTTTATTGTTTATTTTTTATGTAAAATGCACATAATGAAAATATCATTCAAATTTGTTTTTTCACTAATCTGATCGCACGTAAATTGAGAAGCATGAAACACTAGATAAAAATGAAGTAATGCACAAGGTAGATCCTGCTTATCAATTAGTTGTAGTGAGCAAATTCATTTCATTGCAGTCGTTGATGTCAAATATGGAAGGGGAAGAAACCCCACACCGGCAAATCCCCGACGAAACCTTACAGAAGAAACACCAGTCGATGATCGACCGACTCGCAGCTCGGCGCCAAACTCGTTTAGAAACTCACAAACCTGACTCACCCGACTCATCCTCCACCTCCGCTTTTCTCTCCCGCTTCAATGACTTTAAGAATTCCATCACCACCCAAATTGAATCTGCCGCTGATCCTTCTTGTCTCACTGATATTTCATCATCAATCTCGGACCTCGAAAAACTCGTTGCGGAGAATTCGTACTGTCTCCCCCCCTATGAAGTCCGAGCCTCTCTCAAAACAATCTCTGATTTGAGACAGAATCTTGATACGTTGACTGCCCATATTGTCCCCAAAAAGAAATTCTCATTTAAGAACAAACCCGTCAAAAAAGAAACCCACATTATTAACCAAGACACAGAATGTAATACTGTTTCGTTGCCAGAGTTAAAAAAGACGAGTCTCCCGGTTCGTGACTCGCCGGGTTTTAGAGACAAACAAACCCAAGTACTAGTGAAGAACTTTAAGGGTTCAGAAATAGGTGAATTTACAATATCAGGACTTGACTCGTGTGAGGTGAAACTGGCTGGAAGTGTTAACGCATTGTTTATCAACCAATTGAAAAATTGTAAAGTTTATGTAGGACCAGTGATGGGTTCAGTTTTGATTGAGGAAGTGGAGAATTGCCTGTTGGTTTTGGCATCGCATCAGATTCGGATTCATTTTGCAAAAAGGAGTGATTTTTATCTGAGGGCCAGGAGTCGGCCTATCATTGAGGATAGTAATGAAGTAAGATTTGCGCCTTATTGTTTGAAGTATAAGGGAATTGAAGCAGACTTGGAGGTTGCTGGGTTGAATGAGGAGACAGGGAACTGGGCTAATGTGGATGATTTTAAGTGGTTGAGAGCGGTTCAAAGTCCCAACTGGTCGGTTTTGCCCGAGGAGGAGAGGATTGGGACTGTTGATTTGGTGGATCTGGAATGTGGGAATGGCACAATTTAGGTAACTTAATGCTGTATTGGGATTTTTTTTTTTGGGATAATTTTTTTCATTTGTGTTAATGTTTCTTCTGAATGGAAATGGAAAGTATTGATGGATATTATTGTTATTGATTTTTTTTTTTAATAATGTTGTTATATATAAGCTTATTGGATGAAATATAATGGTTGTTTGTCCTCTGATTGGATTATGGAAATATGAGAATGAATATTTGACTAGTTATGTTTGCACCTTACAGGTTTGGGCATTTTTTATTTTCTTTCGTCACTGCACCTGGCTCATGTTTTAACTTCACAAACTTATATAGTTTTTGCTTGCGTATTCTGTTAAACTTAAAAATTAAACTTCTTCTGGAGACTGAAGGACTTACATTAAACACAGCTGGCACAATTTGAGTGATTAGTACTGCTGATGTTGTAGCCAATTGTAATGCTTATCTAACTGAACTGTTCTTTTTTTTTTTTTGGAGTTTTAGAGTTCTAGCTTCTTGCAAGAATATTGAAATTGTAGTTTTCAATTTGAGTCCATACGGCTGCATGTATATGTAGTAAAGATTATGCACTTGCAAAGTACTCTAAATAAATGCTTTCTTCTCTCCCTATAAAAACAGTGTGAATGGTGAACAATTGGGTTTATTGCTGCTTGTCAGCTGAAAACTAAGGAAACAGTAACCGAAAAAGCGTCTTTTACTCGTCCTTTTTTTTTTAAATTTTTTTGGCTAGAAGTTTTAAAACTTAAAGAAGATAATAATCAGCTCAAATCATAGCAGTCATGACTCATCATTCCTCATGAGAATCAACCAAGTAGAATGACTATTTAGTATATTCCAAATTATCAACTGATAAAAAAAAATTGTCATAACAATTGTATCACAATTTATTTATTGAGATAAATATGATTAAGTTAGAAGAAATATTGTAAAGACCTCCAAAAATTCTGTTACAGTAGCCAGCATTGCCGACATTTTCAATGCTAAAGTATTTCTTGCATTGGGATATGTTTACCAAGACTTTTCTGGAGCTTGCAGCTTACACCATCTCTTAGCACGTCGAATTGAATTAGGTCTTCCCTTGCTCTGCATGACTTTTTATCAGTTATATTGATTTCAGAATCTTCATTTTTGGGCTATGATTTTGCATTCTTTTCTGTGTTGACAGCAATTGTTTACTGTGTGCTCTATTTTAGTTTATGAAATGTGTTTTGGTTGTAACTGTTGCCAACACCTACTGTAAAGACAAACAGCTTCTGGATAAGAGAATTATTAGCAAGCGTTGTGTGAGCTTTATTTAGGTATATATTTTCATAACCTAAGTTATGCCTCAATAATAAATGGAAAGAAGGTAATCCCATTGATTTGCACTTATCCAATGGAGTTCATTGGCAATGTGATGCTAGAAGTCAACTTGTTGCTAGTATAAGATTCTTTGGGGAAGAAAGCAGAAGGGGACTTGAAAATAATTTGTCAATAATATCGGGTTATTAACGTTTGCTTGGCGACCTGTCAATTTAGTGATTGACCTATACAACGGAACTTTTTGTTTCTGACTTAACTAGTGGCAGTGAAGTCTGTGGTGGGGGTTGATGAATGATGATGTTTCAGGAATGCTGCAGCAGCAAAGAGACAGGCATGTTGGCACCCACAGCAGTGTGATGACCTGCTTCCTATTCAATATACTGTGCAGTCATTTATCTTCCACTACAATGACCTGGGCCAAACCATTGTGTGAACAGTATACAACTTCCTGTTTCTGCTTGCTCCAGTCACCATCGCTCGTAAAAGCCCTGTGGTCCTCCCTGAGGCACCCTAGTGGAAAACAAAGAGGCGGCTCCAACACAAATCACAGCAATTGGCCAGTTCTAGTACAAAGGTGAGTCTTCAGGATGCTGGTCATGGTATATTCCTTTGTCCTTCAAATTATTTGGTGAGTGTTGGCTGTGGTCCAAAACTTAATGAATGGTAGCAACATACCAACCGAATAGTTGGCAGTGATAAAGATTAGTAGTTTGGTATTATTGCTTCAGAGCATTTTGAGACACTGGTTGAATATGACAAATTCTATTTAGAAATGGAGATTTGATGAATCAAATTTGGCATTGGTCTGAAATCGTTGTTTTGAGTTTGCAGGGAAACGGTGAACTGAATTTAGTCTGTTGAGTGTTTTCTAGTTGTTTAGAGATTCGTCTTCTTGGCCTGCTTATTTTTGGTTAGGTTATATGGTTTATACGATTTTGCAATTTTGTTTAATTTTTGCTTTCCTCTAGATTGAAAGGAATTTGCTTTTGTGAGTGTAGGGATCACAATTACAATGCTCGCCATCAGTGTCGTGGTGGTGATTCCTAAACGGGATGTGTCGGTCTTATTTAATATTGAGGTGTTATAGTTTAAAAAGTTATCGATCTCTTAAAAAAATTAATTATGAAATTAAGATTAATAGTATGTAGTAAGTAAAATTTTTAAATAATAAATTTTATAAAATTAATAAACATATTATAAGTTTTTCATCATATAAGTGGTGAATCAAATTAATTTATAAACTAACTATAATTAGTGTTTATAAAATCTTGTAACTTTTCATCCTCAATATTAAGGTAGCATTTACATTTTAGATTGGTGTGTGAATCTTAAGGATTGAGAATCCTAGGATTACAAGTGTGAAGTAGAAGTGGGAGTATGTTGTTTACTTACACTGGGATGAGAGTATGGAATTGAAATTAGAATTTCATTTATGTGTTTACATTGTCTTGGATTGGAAGTAAACGGTTTCAAATTACATTTTTACTCTTATTTAAAGAATTATAATTTTTAATTACAAAATTAATAAAAATATATTTGAAACATAAAATATTTATTTTATTATATTTATAAATTAATAATAATTATTAATATTCTTAATTATGTAAATCACATTTTTTTATTAATTTTAATTTTAATTATGTAAATAAAAAATTATTAATAAAAGCAACACAAATGAAACAAATTATTAATAATATAATACACAATTAATATTTTCTTAGAATAAATATTTATTATTAGTATAATATTATTATTTTTAAATAAATATAATATTATTATTTATAATATTATTATTTTTAAATAAATATAATAATATTATATTTTCAAATAAAGATAGTATATAATAATATTATTAATTCACTATGAGTATAATAATATTATTTTTAAGTAATTTTGACTTAGAATCAATGTAAGTTATTATTTTTAACTAAATATAATAATATTTTATTTAAATATGTTTCATATTATTATTTTTAATAAATGTAATTTATAAAATAAAATAAATATCATTTAAATAAATATAATATTATTTATTTTATTTTACTAAATATAAGGATAAAAAGGAAAGATAGGGGAGTAGATTCCCACTCTCACCTCCTCCATGAGAGTGGGAATCCCACTCCCCACTCCAAAATTAGATAGGTCACGTGAAATGAGATTTCTATTTTCCTTAAAATTTATAAGTGAACACTGAAATATGAAAAATTTACTCTCCTCACTCCTATTCTAAAAAATAAACACAACATAAATGAGATAGGCTCGGGATTGAACCAACACCAATAACACAAGAAAGTTTTCTACTTTTATCATGTCATGTTTGAGTTGATTTGATGGTGAAGAGCCAAACTCATTTATCTTTTGATTTTTTGTTCTGTTTTTTCATATCAGCTCATGTGACAAACATTTGGTAAATTGTTGATATTTCAGTTTTTCTTCCATTAGATTTTAAATTCATTGTTGAGGCACCAAACTGACTATCTTTTCTAGATTTAATATCCCAACCAGCTTTATTGGAATGATTAAAATTTGGTGAGTGGCAGACAAAAAAAAAACGCTTTCAATTAGGCCAATTTAATGCAAAATTCTCTTTCCTTTTCAAAATTACTAAAAGCTAATTTTAATTTTCATTGGCAAAAAGGAAGGGCCAGACAGATCATACCATGGGCCAAATGTGGGATCAGCAACACCCCAGCCACAACAACAACAATAAAGTGATATTATTATCATGATTAATGTCGTATTAATAACATTAACATGATTAGATGTTGGAGATATAAAGTTTTATGATTTTAATCATTCAAATTCTGCTTACAACAGAGTAAAAATCGGTTTAAATTCTGGTATTATTTATTAAAAAAATGATAAATTTAAAGCCTAAGAAAATGCAGTCTTGGGTTTTGATTCCCTTGCTGAGTGCCGGGCCGAAGACTATGTACAAATAGAATCCAAGCAAAAGCTGTCAGCAAAAGCACTTTTCTTTACTGTAAAATTTGGCATCTTTTTTTTTCCCCCCTTCCTGAAAGACACTAACACTTATTGTGAAAAAAAAAGAAACCCCATTCTGCTTTTGCTTCTGCTTCTGCTTATGGAATGGTTTATCTTGAATTGAAAATGAGAGTGATAAAAACCAGAAGCAGGTATTTGGGATCCAGCTTTTTGGTGAACCAAACAGAGAAATGGCAGGGTCCCTATCTTACAACACCTACCGCAAAAAGAAAAGGAGCTTCTTCAATTATGATTCCATTTCATCTTCCAAACGACAAAACAAAACACATTCAAAACAAGACAAAACATAAAATAGAAAATATAAATAGATATTAACAAATATTGTAATGTCCTTTATAAAATAGAAAGATTCTTCCATTGAAAACATAATGCTGTGACTTCTACACCAATGGGCCTTTGATTTAGTGGAAGAGGTTTTTCCACTTACATTGGTGGGAGAAAAATTTGAGCCTTCATAGAAGTATTATAGGAGTTAATTTTAATTTTTTTAATTGTTAAATAATTGAGTTGAAATAATCTTTTTTTTCATAAAATATGAGTGGAGTGGGCACTCCATGAATATCAGAGAAAGTTTAAAAAATCTAGACAATACTTTAGAAAACATTCAATTTACACGCATGAGGAAATCGCAGTTGTATAATATATTTATAAATATTAATTATATCTTTGAAATAATATCAGTAACAGTCATGTATAACAATATTTAAAAAAAAAAGAATAAAGTGACTTATAGACAAGTCGATGTGCCGTCAAAATATGTCTAAAATTTCCATTTTGATTTCCTTTACTTGTTGAAAATTTTATAGGTGAAATCAATTGGATCTAGTAATTTTTATATTACAATATATTTTTATTTAAGAATTTTATTATCAAAATAATTATTAATAAAAATTACTTAATTAATCATTTTCTCTCTTACTCTTTTCAATTTCACAAATTCTCATTAATTTATTTTAATATTTTCTTTTAGCCGCAAACAATTGATATCACTTATTAAGAAGAACAAAACTTACTATTTAAAAATGAATATCAATAAATTTTTATCAATCATGAAAGTTAATGAGTGTCAAGAAATTAATTTTTGCTAAACATACAAGCTAATAACTATTAAAAAAATCTTATATTATAGAGATCATATATATTAAGAAAGACCAAAAAAAGAATTTAAAAAATAGTTAAATTCAGTGTATAGTTTGTAGGATGTGAGAGTGGTAAAAGAATATATAATTGTAAAATAGAGAAAAAGAAAAAGAGATTAGTAGAGAATAATTTTGAGATTTTTAAATTTTAAATTTTTAATAATAAATTTATTTTAAAAAATAGGTGTGGAGAAAAATTTGATGGGTTCAAGCAATTCCACCTAATTTTATATTATCAATACACAAATGAAAGTACACAAATACCTCTAATAGAGTGAAATAAAGAGTTCTCTAATCTCTAGGGTTTCTCATTCCAATTTTGAAATTTCCCTACTTTATTTTGAATCAACCCTCCTTGTTACCATTGAATTGTAACATTCAAAATTTGAATATGTTTTTACAAATAGAAGATTATTGGGACAAAAATAATAAGAAATAGAAAACCTAGTTGAAAAAGGATATTACAAAAAAAAAAGAAATTGCCATTACCATTCAAACATTTACACAGTAAAGGCATTAACAGCATAAGGCGGCAATAAAACTTACTCATAATAACAAACAGATAGAGATAGATGGATGGATGGCATTTTTGAAATTTACCTTGAAAACCAAAACAAAAGCAAAAATATTAAAATATTACTCCAACTGCTAACTAATTAATCTAATTAAACGCCTCGCTTAATCATTTCCAGTCCACTAAACACGCAGATCGGATTCCAGCCTCTGAAGTCTCATCTCATTGTTAAATTTCTTGATGAAAGCTTCAACTCGCCGATTCAACTCATCTTGACTCATCGATTTCTCCCTCCTCAACGACGTTCTGTCACTGAACGTCTCAGATTTCCTCAGCTCACGTTTCGCCCAAGCCGTCGGATCATTCTCATCATTATCACTACCACCGGCGTCCGCGGAGGCGGCGGCAGCCGGAGAGGGCGCATCCCACGTGTCAATCTTCTTCAGCTGTGGCTCCGCTCGCTTCCCTTGGTCTTCCGTTATCAGCTTCCATGTTTCCTCAAGACTGCCGTCATTTTCGTCCTCTGTTTCCGTTTGATTCTCGGGAAAATCCTCCCCTTTTGAGGCTGTTTCTGGAGATGGAAATGTTCGTTTTTCGGTAACCGAAGTGGGTCTTTCTTCTTTTGCTTCGTCTTCAACGATCATAGCCAGTGCGGTGTTTTTCTTGATGCCAATATGTTGCTGCTGCTGAGTTTTGTATGTTTTGTTCATCGGTTTGGTTATGGTGTGAGCGTGAGTTTCATCAGATGGGTCGTTTTGGATGTGGAAGGTGGAAGAAGCGGCGATGGTGATGATGATGAAGTTGACTATGATGTAAATGTACGGCGGCGACAGCCAGAACCTCAAAGAAATGAAGAGGCTAGGGATTGTCGATACCGTGGAACAAATGTACGGGATTATTGCCACCTTAAACAGCATGAAAGTTGAAACAAACCCGGCTGACAAAAATAACAACTTTGCTGCCCGCGTTACTGTCTCTAATCTGCTTGATTTTGGGTCGAAATTTTGAAAAAGATCCCCCATTTTTCAATTTTCACACACAATAAAGAAGAAAAAATAAAGGTAGCTAGATTTTTTCTGTTTTTCAACAAGGGAAAAAAATAAGAAAAGAACATTAAAAGGATTTTTCAGGCTTTGATGGTCATTAAAATGAGACCCAGGAAGCCATTGATGCTAAAAAAAAAAAAGAAGCCATGTACTTATATATGCTGCTTTGCTTTACAAAATCTGACTGGCATCAGGGAAAAAAAAAAGTGCCATTTGTTGGTACAGAGAGACAGAGGAGTGTAGGGGAGCAGATGCAGAGGCAGAGGCAGAGTTGAAGGACCATTGAATGGGCAAGCGAGGTTTTAATTATGTAACGAGGGACGATTAAAGTTCTTGCAACTTTCCTGCCGTCTGATGAAATCTTGACCGTCTGATGATACAATAATGGTTATAATGATCTTGAAAGTGTTGGAGAGATAAGTTTGTACAGATTAATGTACGCTAAATAAAATACATTTAAAATGGTTTTTGATTTTATTCTATTACAGATTACTTTTATTAAATAAATAAATAAATGAAGGTACAGTCAGTGAGTGAGTGAGTGAGTGACTTCACGATTTTGCACTAACGCCGCTGTGTTATCCTCCGCGGCGCTTGTCCTCATCATTTGTAATTGAAAAGCTGATTTAAGATTTTAGAATAATACCTTTTGGGAAAAAAAATATATATCAACGGCCGTTTGAGATTTCTTTTTTGAAGATTTAAAATTAATTTTTTAAAAAATTAAAAGTTAATTTTAATATTTTTAAAAAAATTATTTTTAGTAAAATCACTTCATAGTAGATTCCGGAAAGTAGATATCTATGCTTTTTAAATTTTAATTTTAAGAATTAATTTTATACTTAATATAATCCTTGCATATATTATAAAATTTTAAAATTATCCTCATTAATTACAAAATAAGATCATTAATTCTAAGGAGATTATAATCATTATCAATTATATTGAGAGAAATAAAATAAAAAATTAATAATATAAAATATTTATTTTCAGTTATTATATATACAAAATAAAAATTATTTTATATATACAAAATAAAAATTATTTTATATATACAAAATAAAAATTATTTTATATATACATATTTAAAAATATATAAATAAATTTTATTCAATATTATATTAATTTCAGTCATTAATATTCTTACGATAGTTTAATTGAAACATTTACTATACACATATGATTACTTTTAAAACTTATAGTATCTATAAAAGTAAATTTTACAGATATTTAACTAATTTTCTTCATAATTGATTATTTCCCGAGCAAAGGCGATATAGTATTATTAAACTGGCACATAACTTTTGATTTGTCTTTTCAAGCCTTTTATAGTCAAAATAGGTTTAAACAAAACAAAAATTTCCTATTACATCTATTAGGCTAAAACCTTCTTCACCAATTACATGCATTTTTTAAAATCTATCAGGTACAAGTGTTAAATTTTCATTTGATATGACTACAATGCGATATGCTAGCTTAAATTATCATCCTTAAATCTTATAACAATATCTTAGAAAATTATCTAATTATTTAAGTTAGCATATTTACTCTGAAAAAAAGCATCTTCTTCTAGGATAATCATGGTCATAGTTTAACTTTTTTAAAACTATATTTTGGCTAATTTATAAAATTAAATAGAAATATACTAAATAGTTTTTAGTCAAATAAGTAAATTTTGGACATGAGATAAATAATTTCCAACAAATACCATAAACCAATTTTTTAAAGAAAAATAAACACCTTTATAGAAAGAAATAATTTACTTAATCGTCAGAAGAATAGAAAGGGAGATTAAACGCTTAAAGTGACAAGTGCAAAACTATTATTGTTTTATTTTAACCGTATGCTCAAGCAAGGCCGATACTCAAAAGAAACAGAAATAATGGCAGCGTTTGGTGAAGCTCTTTTTCCCAAAATTTAAGCAAGAGAATATTTTATTTTATTTTATTTATTTATGGCCATTATTTATTATTATTTGTCGTTTGTCTGACCCCAGGAAACAGCTACGCTATGCTACCAAGCTTCTGTTGCTCAATAGTCATTACAATGGCTTATTAAGAAAAAAGATCGGCCTCACCATTGTATGTAGAAAGTTGCGAGCAAATCAGGAATCCAGAAAATGACATTTATTCATTTTTGTTTGAACGTTTATTGAGATTGTTACTTACAGCGAATATATATCGTCTACAAGCTTCTACCATGCAAAAAAAAAATAACCCATGTCTCTTTCTTGAATCATCCCTACAACGAATTCTTAGGTTATAGGAGTTAGGCGTGTTTGATGATAAGGGGGATAGTTTGGCCGGCACTAGCATTCATGTATTATTTGACCACTCTACTCTTGTTATCATATCATATCATATCAACTTGCAATAAGAACAGGGACTTGCAACACAGCTAGCAGCCACGAACTTTATTTTTATCACATGGTTAATTCATTTTTACCTTACTTCATTAGAAATGTTTAGACTAATCTTAATTACTATTGCTAAGATTCTTACTTACTTATCAAATTAAACTTTCGGGTCAAATAATTTTCTCTTATATGATATGAGAATTAACATCTCAAGTTCGTACAAACTTATTACAATGTTAGTTGATGTTATAAATAAGCCTTTTTTTTTTTTTGTCTGAATTACGAGATGGTTTTGAGTAGGCCCCAATTGTGGGAGACACCTTTAAATCCGTACCACAATTCAAATTAATCCCCGCTCACACCATGTTGACCCGTAAAGGGTAAAGTACTGGTCAAAGTGATGACTCTATACGATAGCGGGGCTTGAACCCCTGACCTCTCTTCAGGAGTGAGAATGTTGAACCACTCACACCAACCAACTTTGGTTTATAAACAAGCTCTTAAGCTATCATAATTCATACAAGGAAAATTATCAGTCATATATCTTTAAATGACACTAGTATCAAACGTGTGTGAATATTTTTCAAGTGTATCACTCGTATACCCTAAGTTGACAAAACACTTCTGTCGTCCACCAATCCGTTAATTTCCGTTTGCAAGCGCTGACATCATAAGGGTAATCTAGTCTTTTAATTTTGACGAAGCTTTGATTAAAAAACGACATATCATCTCATTTACCTAATAAAAAATGACTAATCTTAATCACTATTGCTAAGCTAAGATTCTTACTTACTTATTAAATTAAACTTTTGGGTCTCATAATTTTCTCTTATATGATATGAGAATTAACATCTCAAGTTCGTTCAAACTTACTACAATTAATGTTAGTTGATGTTATAAACAAGCTTTTAAGCTATCATAATTCATACAATTAAAACCCTATTGATTAAGTATTAACGAACGACCCCGAGTCTTCAAAAACATAAAAAATAAAAGCAAATTTTAAGTACGAGAAATTCTCGCAGCAGCATGCTGTGAATGCCTTTTCTGTCAAAGTCACAAGTCTTTTGTCATTCAAAATCAGAGTCGAATCATTTTGCTTGTTCTAGGGTTTAAAAGACAAACTCAAGCCAGTGAGGCACAACATTTCTCTCCGACTCTGCCAGGGGCCCCCTTTCCCTTTCCCCCACGTTCGCTTTCCGAAGGCATTTACCAATAAACCATTCGTTGCTCCACGGGATCAAGTGAAGGTATTTTCACGGTCTTTGAATTTTCTTCTTAAGTTATTGTAGAAGAATTATGTTTTAAATTTATTTTAGCCACTGAAATAATATAATTGTTTAACATCCTAATTTTGTTAGCAAAATAAAAAAAACCAACACAGCTGTAACATTCCAATTTGAATTTAGTGTTATAAATAGGAAGATGACTTGTTTTTTCTATTAAAATCAATATATAACACTTATCTCTTAATATTTTTACAATAGTTAACAACCCATCGGATAACATAATTTTATAGTATTGTCTTTATTTTAAATATATTTTTTTCTTACATTTATTATTAATTAAATAAATTATATTAAAAAATTTCAATAAAAATTTAAATAAAAAATATAAGTTTTGGTGAGAATAAAAAATTAATAATAATAATATTTTTTGTTATTTTTGAATATATTTTCTTTTAATAAATATATATTTTATATTTTCAACATAAAATATTAAGTAAATGACTCATTTACTCTTCTTTTTCTTTAAATATTTTATGTTAGGAAGTTATCTCTATTATGAAAACTGTATGAATTATATATTATATATATATATGTATATTTCAATAAGGAGAAATGGGTAATCTCTATACAAATATTACAAAATTTTCATTCTGCATCACACACCTAATGTCTAATACAACACATGCATTATTTTATTTTATTTTATTTCAAAAGATTTTTTTCAAAAAGATTTAAAGAGAGAAAAATGAGACTCGGGACCTATTTCACTTCATTATTTTGTTTTATTTTATTTTCAAACACCTTGAAAGATTACGAGTACACAGTACATGTACAGTATCACGAACAAAAAGAAAAGGGTTAAATCAATTAATCAATCACGAAAGCCAAAAAAATAAAAAATAAATCCAGAGAGCACGTAGATACGGACACAAAGAGAAGTCAGTTTCACAGGGTAGAAGCCAAGCTAAGCATAGAGCTATAATACTACATGCAAATTAAGCTAATGTATGCATGTTTTCTGGCAGCAGAAACAGAAAATGTTGCTGCCACTAGCTAGTAGCCAAAGTGGCGGTGATAATGGTGGGGTGCCACCAGTCGGCGCCTTGCCCTTGCCCTTTTTCGCTCATCTTTTATTTTTTTTATTTTCCCGGAAAGTTTTTTTTAACACTCGGTTGCTTATTCAGGAAATGTCACATTGAAATTTTGAAACTCCCCCGATCCAATCAGTCAAGTGTCATTTTTATTGGTCCCAATCAGTAGGGCACGGTCTCCATTTCCAGCACTAAGCATGCTCGGTGTTTGTGATCATTTGATGGACGGTTCATGCTTTGCTGCTAAGCCAAGCTAGTTGCATTTTTCCACCCCCCGTATAATTTCAATCATACCAAAACACTTTTACATCTAGTGTCATTTCTTCAATAAGTTTTTAATTTTTGTTGATAAGGACATATTTAAGGCTAGAGTTGAGAGGTTGTATCGATGAATTTGCAGCAAAACCGTGAACAACTTTTGAGAATTATTGTATAAAAAAAAGAAAGATAAATTTCATTCTTTTTAATTCATGATCACAAGGTCTCAATTTGATACAAATACTTAAAAGCATAAAAATGAAATAATATAATTAACGTAATTCAAGAATAATGATTGATTAGTAGTAAAGATTGAGTCGGTAAATCTTTATGTTGATCGACAATTAATCTTTCTTAATCAATAATTAAGATAAAACAATCAATCATCTGATTTATTATTTTGTTTCCAACAATACTGTTTAATTTTTATCATGTTATTAGATATTTGGAGGAAAAGGGGAAAAAAATCTAATAACAATCTTTTACATTTTTTTCGCCTTATGTCTTGTTGTTTTAATTTTCTACTTTAATTAGCAGCTAATTGATTGTCTCTGTAGTAAATAATTATGAGAAAGTACAATGCTTTTGTTTCAAAGTCTTGGATCCAAAACAGAACATCAAAATCTCCCTTATGTGGTCAGTCTTATTCTTAAAATAAACCCACTTATTTATTTTATATACTGATTTTGTTCTCATTAGTGAATCTTTATTCTTCTTCTTTTGACTAATAAATTTCCCACTTAGGACGACAGATCGTGGTGTTGCTTGTAGAATTTTAAGCCAAGGAACTTATTTTAATTAAAGAACAAATTCAATTCAACTCAGAGAAGGGATTAGGTGCATAAAAAAATTATGACACTTCTGTTGATATTCTTCCATTTTAAAAAAAAATAATATTCTTTTATTTAAACAACGATGGTTCATTTTTCAAATCAATTATTGCTATGGAAACTTCCATTCCCTAGTGTATATTTTACTTATATACATTCTTTATACATCCTTGTCTTGTAATTCAAACACATTGTTTTGTTAATTGTTAGCATTTTCGAAAAGTTTGCTATATGTTATGTTTATTATATATGTGAAGGGGCGACCACGGTGGGTTTTGGGAATTTGTGTCCATGAAACCCTAATAATAAAAATTAAAGGATAACATAAAAAAAAAATAAACAAAAGATAATGTAAAAGAGGATTAGTTACAACTTGACCTAAATTTTGAAGTTCATTTAGAGGGAATCAAATGAGCAAAAGCGCTTCGGTCTTCGTCTCAATAAAACATGAGATGCGGACAATGCTATTAAGAAATCAAAATGAACTTTCCCTCCCAATGAATTATGTGTACCAATCAAAGTGTGTGCACATGACTTTGTCTTGTTAATTGGTTAATTGATTAATTATAAAGACACCTTTGATTTTGTTATGATTGATAACTACATGTATGATTGATTGATATTTTTTCTAAATATCAATCCAACGTATGTTTGATCACCTCACTGCAAAATTTTATTTACTTATCCAGGAAAATAAAGTCCATAGATTTAAGGATCAATTTTCCTCAAACCAATCTTAATGAGGTTGAGAAATATTTAATCTCAATTTTAATTATTTCACAATGTATTATTTTTTAACTTCTTTAATTTCATAATGTGAGAATTATTTTTTTTATTTTTATTATTTATAACAAATTTTAGAGATTTTTATCATTTTATTGGAATGTCAGATTCAAGTGTTGTGATTTTATTTTTTATTTTAGTCATTATTTTAATTTATCCTCCAAATAAAATGATATTTTTTAATTGACCTTTAAAATAATATGAAAACTTCAATTTACTCCTATTTATGGTGAAGAACATAAAGAAGAAAAAAAAAGTCATCAATGCACTCTCCAATTAGGGATGACAATTTTTCCCGACGCAGGATCCCATCCCATTTGGGACATAATTGAGACATATTTTTATCCTATAAAAAAATTTAGGGATGGGAGTGAGACATTTTTTTATTCCAATTACATATGCGGGACAAGAATGGGATTAACAAATTCCGTCCCATCCCATCTCATTGTTGATTAAAAATAAAAATTTTACCAATTGGGATGGGATCCTGTAGGATCCCATCTCTTTTGGGACGGGATTGGAATATATTTTTATCCCAAAAAAAATAGAGGGACGGAACTATAACATTTTTTCATCTCATTTACATATACGGGACAGGATTGAGATTGGTAAATCTCATCCCATCATGTCCCATTGCCAACCATATCTCCATTTGCTATCATCTTTTGAACAAACAAGGAGATAAATGAAAATATTCATATTTTTATAGGGTAAATTAAAGATTATCAGTATATTTGGGGATGAATTCAAGTTTACCTAATAAAAATAATTTGGGTTTGCTTTCATCTTGAGACTAACCATGAATGAGTTAATACTTGGTAGTCTTTAATGGAAAGCATGAAAAGCTAAAAGTTAAGAGAATGAAATTATATCTTAAAGAATCGAGGAGAGGACGAAGGAAAGTGGAAGAAAAATTAACCAAAAAAAAATAAAAGTTGAGATGTCATCTCAAGTAGATATTAATAATAGCAGCATTATTGACTTATTGTGAATTTGCTGCTACATTTGGAGGCAAATGGGTCAAGCCCATTAAAACGGGACAAATCAACAAACATTCACTCAATTCAGCATCTTCTTAAAAATTAGTACAAAAAGAAAAAAAAAGACAATATATTAATACAGTATTCAAATTTATCTAGAGCCCTATGATGAGGTGTCCTAAACATTAAATAACTAGTGTGATGAGAAATGTACTCTTAATTAAAATTTATTCTGGCAAAAGTATTTTTTCATCGAGTCACTAACACCCCTTGTCTCATTTTTTAAGTTTAGAGTTCGAGGATTTTTTTTTTTAAATATACAAGTAGATTTAGTCCATCCCGAATGTAAATATTTAGATAGTTTTATAATGGAGCTAACGAAAAAAGATTTAGCATAATGCGATTGGAAATAATTGTATATTAATTGTAATGTAATTAAGAAAAAAAAAACAATTCTTTGTACTCAAACTTTTGTTGATAAGATATGAACTATGTAGACTTCACTTTATAGTCTAGAAAGAGTATGATATTTAAAAACTAATTCAGTGATTTGCAATGATAGCTAGTTTGATAGTGCAATTTTATAGTGGAATTAAAGGAATAGATTCTATGATGGAGCCCGTACCAAAAGGAAAGTAAGGGAGCTATGCATAAGCGTCCAAATTTTATTGGATTTATGTTTGGTCCTTTTCAGTTTTTATTTTTTATTTTTTTAGTTAGTCTTTGCATTATAATCTATGAATTGAAAACACATTGTTCGGTTGGTGCTTGGTCGGCACTTAAGAAATTTTAAATAAAAAGAGATGGGAAGAATGGTGCCAAAGCAAAGCACAAATTTAAAAAAAAAATGAATAAAAAAGGAGAGAATCCCTATGAATTTGGCATTATAAACAAGAGGAAAAAGGTTAGGTACAACTTGTATTTGGTCTTGGTCATCATCTTAATTTATTTATTTATTTATTTTAAGATGATCATAATTATTTATGCATAAATTAATAAAGCATACCAATAGGTATCATTATTTTTAAATCAAGTATCCATTCTTCATTTTATGTGCACATGCATTGCTGGGTTGGTGATCAATTGGAGAGTTTAGGCCCTAGTACTTGCGATGGGGTACGGTTTGATTTGGGCTATCTATTTGAGATTTAAACTCAAACACCTCCTAGTGAAGCCGCCAAGTGGCTTTTATAGCTTCTTTATTTGTCTAATCATCTCAGTTACAATCTTTAATAATAATAATAATAATAATAATAAGTTAAAATTATATTTGGACTTTGTTCACACGTTTTCTAATTTCTCAAGATTCAAATTTTTAACTTAATTGAAAAGTAAAAGTGTAATATTTTTATACAACTAATCAATTTATAGTTCATAGGCTTATAACTCAATTTGTACAGAAGAGTTTCTACAATTATTTGCAACTATATCATTAATTTTTTTAGAAATTCGATTATAGGGGGCAATTAAGGCTCGTTTGAAATTACTTTTGGGAGACTTAAAACTAATTTTGAAAAGTTGAATTTAATCTTGATATTTAGTAAGAGATTTTAGAAATCACTTTTGATAAAGTTACCCATTCTGTTGCAAAATTAAAAAAGTAGTGAATGAGTAGTTTTTAAAATTTGATATTTAGTAAGAGATTTTAGAAATCACTTTTGATAAAGTTACCCATTCTGTTGCAAAATTAAAAAAGCAGTGAATGAGTAGTTTTTAAAATTTGATTTTGAGCATCAGTTTTATATATAATATAATTTCATATATATTATAAAAATCTAAATTTATCTTTATTAATTTAGAAATAAATTCTTTAACTTCAAGATATTATTATTGCTACTAGTTATATTGAGATAACAAAATAAAAAATAAAATAAATAGTATAAGATATTTATTTTAGTTATCAATTATTATATATTCAAAATAAAAAATATTTTCTAGACATATTTATAAATGTGCTAATAAATTTTATTGACATTATGTACAATTCAATTATATATATTCTTAACGTAGTTTAACAATAAGATTTATCAAAACACACACGAATACTTTTAAAACTCATGGTATTTTTTAAAAATGAATTTGACTAAATATTTAACTTATTTTTTTCCACAACTAATTATTTTTACACTACAATTAATAACAATTATCGTAAAGGTACAATATTACTAAATTTGGCCCTAAGTGGCACCAAAAAGCAACTTACATATAAAGAAGAAAGCAGATGGAATGAGAAAAACACTTTTTGTGGTTTTATAGCTGACTATTTTGAAAGAAATTGATCTTTATAAAATTTCTTAAAATCTCGATTAGTAATGTTTTATTGTGATATTCATTTGTTAAATCACGTTAAATGATAAAATAATCTAATGAGCGATAGTTCGTTCCAAATGGGTGTCATTTATGTTGAATATCAACATTAAAAAAAAAAACCAAAAGTAAAAACAAAGCGCTGTTAAATTATAAAAGAGGACAAAATTTTTATTTTTTTTATTTTTTCCTTTTTTATAGTGATAAAGTAGGGAACAACAACATTTTAGCAGAGAAGAGGTTGAGTAAAGTGGATTTTTAATTTTCTATTATGAATATAAAGTATTAAAATGCAAAAATAATATTTCCTATGCTATATGCATTGGCATGGGCTTATAAATTTTGGGAGTAGTTCGATTAGAGGTACCAAAAAAGGAAAAGCATATTTGGAATGGAATGGGAAAGCCATTTTTGTGGTTTTAATGGCTGGCTATCTTGAAAGTGACATCCATGAAATTCAAAAGCGTGAGTATTTTGTTTAACTCTTTATCTTTTAAAAATTATTACCTTAATAGTAATGTTGCTAAATGTGATACTCATTTGATTGTTTCACGAAAATGATACAATAATGTGATAAGTGATGTTACATTTCAAATGGGTATTGGGTGTCAAATTACCTAAGATGTTGATTTAGCTATAACTCAAAAGTCTGGTAACTTATTTCTCTGGTAAGAAATTTATGACTGATTTATCTGGCATCACTTGATATGATATCAAGTTAATTTTTTCATATTATAGACAAAGAAATATTATCCCTTCATCAAGTTTATTATGTACTTCTAAATTTTATGGATTAGACCAAAGTCATTTACCATACATGATTACAACCTGGTCATGGTTTGAGCTCAAACTTGTAAAGATCTTTCGTTATGTATTTAAAAACAGAACTGCTTTACTTCTTGTTAGAAGATTCAACCCAAATCACTTGATATTTTAAAATAAAATGTCTAAATTCATTCCAGGAGTAAGAAATATTAGTAGGGACTTGGTACTTGGATCTAAGCAAAATCCAACTTGCTCAAAATGGTCGTTTTATAATTTAAATGAAGAAGAAATAAAAATGATTTTAAAAACTTGACTTTAATACCATGTTGAGCAAATGGCCTTCCAATGATATTTGTGTTAAATGGAAACCAAATTCAGGATTTTGAAGTGTGTATTCATCATTTATGTCTAAACCCAACAGAAAAAAAAAAAAAAAAACCAACATGAATATATGCAAGCACTCTGCTTCAACAATAAATCCATGCAGGCACCCAAAAATAAAATTTAAATTTTACTCAACAGTGCAAGCTATATATATGACTGATGTGCTCAACAAAGAATGATGATCTTGTATGATAGAAATGTATAAAAGTAAAAGAAAAATGTTTTTTTCTTAAATATTGTTCCATGGTGGGGATTGGGGATTTCTCCTTTGCTTTATACTTCAAAATCAAGAACTCTTAAACCAAAATTTCACTGATTCAAGAGCTTTCCATGATGTTTAAGGATATGAAAAATGTCACCAATCTTTGTTGATTTGTACTTGCAGTCCACTTCAATCTGTGAAATCGTGACTTCTATTCCAACTTCTTGTTGAATGAATGTATCCATTCAATTGTTCCTGCAAGGTCAGATTCCATTTGAAATTCAGAAACACCACATATCATGAAAAATGCCGTACCCTTTATGGCCAGTAACCTAATTAAATGGTGCCTAAAGTTCAGAATTTTAACTCCGAAGCTGAATATTGTATCGTATAAGAAGATTGAACCCATATTTTAGTCAATAATTAAAAGAATCCGACACCATGGTCGAAACTAATCGTGATTTGGACAAGAATGCCATTGTCACTACTTACATTCGAGGTGATTTTTCATTTTATCAGTATAAACGGCAATGTTCTCCTGGTTTCATTTAAAAAAAAAAAAATCAAATGAAGCATGTGTAGTATGAAGTTAGTGTCTTACAGTCAAAAGTTGCCCAACGTGAAGGAGGTGCAATAGTATATTCTTGTTGCACATTGTTGACATAAAGCAAAGTGTAAAGGTCAGTAGTCCCATTTTTATTGTTGGTGGGTACTTGTACTTCTGCCACCGATGGCGGAACCCTGGGTGGAATTGGAGCAGCAGCCTTCTCATTCATATCAAGAGAACCCTGCATAGAGAATGTTCATCAAGTTAACAAAGCAGCAATGTTCACAAAAGGATACAAAACATATAAGCAATACATTGAGGGAATATCCAATCATGATGAGCAGCTTCCTAGCACTTTGTCCTCGACTGACTTGCGACAACGATGTAATGAAGTTTCTTCACATGCCATGATGAAACATCCAGCAATTGCTTCATTAGTGAAAAAATATAAACTATTGGCAAGCAGAACCATTGTCATTACCCCACGAGACCTTCCAACTGTTGGAGGAGGAGCTATTTGAGCAATATGTTTTGTAAGAATTTCTTCCTCGAGAGAGAGTGTCCTTGTTTTTCTTGGAATACCTCTTTTGAGACCTTCTAGAAACTTGCTAACGTTGTTGTTGATTTGGACGGCTTTTGTAGTTGGTTGTGTTGCTCCCTTTTGAACCCATTTTCTCTCCTCATACCTATAAATTAACCCTCAAAATATCAATCAAAAGAAGATGATCATACCCAATCCTATCTTCAAGTTCATATGGTAGATAATTTACTTGGTACGGATAAATTTCTCGATCCTACTCCTGTCAAAATTTGGTGGCAGTTCTGCTTCCCAGAACTTGTTCGACTTCTCATTACCCATAGCTATCAACAAATGAGCAATTTGAAAATAAGATTACACAACTCGTTAAATGGCCAACACACTTAAAGAAATACTCTCAAATACGAGTAGGCAATGTTCAGTCAAAATTTTCAAATAGCAAGCATCTTTCTTGGATCAGAAGGTAAAAACCAATCCAACAGTATCTATTCAATTATTTAAAATATGATCTCCTACGTAGATAACTATTAGTCGTTAGATGCATGAAACCATGCATATATTGGCAGATAACTGATATGGTTTGCTGCATTTATTCTGGAGAATCTGCCATTTCTTAAAATACTCTTGTATGGATCAGAGGAGTTTGATCATGTTGTGTAATAAGGTCTTTGTATTTTCACTCACATTAAATCACTAGCAAAATATTCTTACACTGCATAAAAGCAACCTGCTCTGGGAGCCACGTATCCAAAGTAGTAGACCGGACCTATTTCCAAAATCACAGAATCAGTATTAGTGATAACAGGAAAGAAAGTATTGAACCCAATAGAGTTGTAACTCAAACTGGTGGCATATCAAGGAACAAATGGAAAAATTTTGTGATTGAATTAAAAAAACATATAAAACCCACAACTCCATTTTTTTTGTACCTAATTTACATTTGCTGAATGAAGCAAATCATGCGAAGAGGACCAAGAGTTACATAAGCAAATAAGAAACAGGGCTGACAAAGGAACTTTTGATAAACAAGTATTCTTATGTGTTTAGTTCATTGTTTGAAATCCTTTTTCCGGTTACAACAAAGTAAAGTTTTACAGCCTAAAGTACAAAGATATTGGCATACAGCCTGTACTTTGCTGAAAACAGCAGGGAGCTGGAAAAATTGAATACATAAAAGATTGTGGAGTGCAATGAATATTTTAAATCCATCTCATCATGGATCAACGATAGACAATATTTCAGGAAAGTGGCCAAAAAGTTGGAAGTCAAAACTAATTATATAGGAACTCCATTTTCGATAACCAAGAATCAAGTCTGTGCAGAGCTTACTCCTACACATAGTGGATATGAACCTAATGTTTCTATCATGTTCAGTTTAATCCAATGAAGCTAATAAAAGTTTGATGACAATGTTCTCAAGATGATAATTGAAGGCAATGCTTGAAGTATTTACTAAAATTTGATGCTATGCAAAAATAAAATAAACAACAGTACACACGGTATACCTTTGAAATATGCACTCCAAGACTCCGATGGATTCCTGAACACTGCATGCATATAAATATTCCGAGGTTCACACTTGCCCATCGTGGTGCCCTGAAATGAATACATTTCTATGATAAAACACTACAATATCAGATGATTTCTTCTTTTAACCGAGTATCTAACTGCTCAGAACAACAAATTTAAAACTCAAACCAAAACTTCCAACTGTAAGTGTATACTTGCACTGTAAAAATGAAGAGCACAGTGTTAATTGAGAGATAGGTAAGAAAATGATATTTTCATGCCAACAAAAATAACTTTGGATCTAACGATCTTGGTATAACGTGGAGTGAGAAATTTTGAGTAGTGCTCTGTACAAGTGTTTTCCTTTTTCTCACTACGGCTCCTCTTGTACTACCACATATACATAACAGAGTCAGAACAGCTGAGATGTGATATTTAGCATCAAGGTGAATAGACTTAGTTAACAGGGCAATTGTAATCCCAAACAAAGAGTGACAAAACAACATTGCAGATCCAACAATTAAACGTTATTAGCTGAATTGATACAAGATATTGACCGGAAAGCAATTAAACGTTTCTCAGATGTTCACCCCCAGTGTTATGTTTCAGAGAAATACTAACTTGTTTAAGACTATACTATGTATAAGAGACAACAAAAGTCTGCAAATCCATCATAACATAAACATCAGAAATTAAGTACCACCAAAGATAATACAGATTAGCAACGGAGAAACGGTAATATTATTGGAAATATCAGAAGAGGGTTTCTGAAATGCATACTTGCTCCCACAATCCGCACATTCCCTGTTTTCTGGTAGCTTAAGAAGTCCCTCTAAAATCTGCATAAAACAGTGACCAAACGAGGATTAATATAGCTTAACTCCTCTTAGTACTCCCCCTTATGTTCCCTTTTCCCCTTTAATAGGTAGTTATAACCAAGTTAAGAATATGTGTGGAAAGCCACAGTTCAACGGCACGCGGGGTATCAAATATTGTCCAGTTTCTATCTCATCTTGCAATATTTATAGACCGATAATGGCTGGTATCATAGCAAATGCTATAGGGTATCTAAATATTGGATGAATCATCAAACCAATATACATTTGCATAACTTTTAGTTAACTGCATAATGCAAAAATTTAAGCTTATTTTTCAAGCCCCTTTTAAAATATTTTGAGGTGTTTCCCAAATATTGCAATTTTTCATATGGTTGTACAAGCAGCACTTGCAATCAAAAGGACTTTTCATGCCATATATGAGTTATGGGGTTTCAGCAAAACCAAAATCAATTGCAAAGATTTATTCTTAATTAATCAATGGAAATTGCATTTGGGTTCACAGCAAATATCTAAAACAATTAAAAAAGAAAAAAAAAAGAAGAAAATTCAGCAAAGACTACGATTGAATCAGACCTTGGAATGCTTGGCATCGAGCTCTTTGGAAACGGAGGCCTTGCCGTTGCCGTTCATCTTAGCCTCCGATGCCCAAGCTTCCAATTTGAAATGAAAAATAAAAAATAAAAATAAAAATTAAGAAAAAAATCTGAAATTGATAATCAGATGGAAACAGGAGGAGGGTCGCAACTCTCTCTGTCTATTTGTAGTTTTATGTGGCGGAACTGATTCAAAGGAAATGAGCAAAAAAAATTTAAAAAAATAAAAAAACCGTTAAAAAATAAAGCTAAAATTAGGCGGGGTATTTATTTTGTTTTGTATGTATTTATATTCCTCTCAGGTCACGCGACACCTCATCAACTTACCCTCTTTCTTTTTGTTTGTTATTAGTTATTGTTGTTATATTCTGGCGGGAAATTCCATCTGAATGCTTCAATCTTACCATAGTTTTTATTTTTATAAATTTTAAATTAGTCCTTATATTTTAATTATTCTCTTAATTTCCAGAATTGAATAGCAAGTAACCTCTTTTTTGTTAAAAAAAATAAAGAGAAAAATAAGAATTAGTTGATAATTTTTTTATTTTCTTAATAAAAATAGGAGGTAAATTAATATTTTAAAAAATAAGAGAAGTAATTAAAAGATAGTCAATTTTTTTTAATTACATGAGACTATTGCTTAAATTATATTATATTACATGAGATTAGTACACTGATATTTATAATAAGATAATTATTGGGACTAATTTACAAATCTTATATAACGCAGCCTAAATTTTTACACTCTCTCTAAAATTCAATGGACGTCCACTCACATTTCTAAAATGAGAAAACTGCATTCACTCAAATTGAAAAAGGAAAATAAACCCCCATAATTCGTTGTGGGAGCTCGAACCCATGGCCTCACAATTGTGAGGTATGAATTCTAACCACTAAGATAAAGCCTAGTGGTTCAAAGATAGTCAATTTATGAAAGAATAATTCGAAATTAATCCTTTTATTTTTCATTTTATTTTTATATAATCCGCTGCCTGCCAGAGTGCCAGTCATTTCTTCCACCTTTTCTACATTCAAATCTCATCATTGCACCAACTGATTTGGGGAGGTGGAGGAGGAGGAGGAGGAGGAGGACAATTTCTGTCGGTGACGACAAGTTCTTGAGGATATTAATAATTAATTTCACCATATACATGTCTGTAAAACTGTAAATTCTTTCTTAAATGCCACTACTTAAATTATCTTGGGAGCATATGCACATGAATGGGAAGGCCATCATCGTGACAACATATGAATGATTATTTGATTAGGGCACGAGATTACATCTATTCCATGATTCAACAAGCATAACCTGTAAATATAAGCCAGGGGCCAAATCTAGCTATATCTGAAACTAGAAACTAACATATATGATACACTTGCAGAGAAAAGTAAGACATTGAGATGGAAGCAGATCTGCATAACATTCTTCGATTGAAAAAAAAAAAAAAAATTCCTGCCAAAGTTCAGTTTATTGTCAATAAACAAAGGCGATGACAGAGACAATATCAGTGAGAAGATGCAGGCATTATTTACCCATCTGTTTGTCAGATTTAGGCTTTGGCAATGTTGGTGGAGTCAGAAGCCATCACCAGGAATCGGCAAGCTGTAAAATTGGAAAATCATTAGTTGCCTGCTCCATAAAGCAGGCAGGCATTCGTGATTGTAAAAAGTTTTCAAGTGGTATAAAAAGATTTATTTCTTCAAAAGCTTATTCTGGATCTAAACATCTGTGGATAAACTCAAAAAAGTATTCATGAATCACAACTCCTGAATTATATAATTCCAAATCGAATACTCAAGTAACCCACAAGTAATGACCACTCAGATCTTCAAAAGTCATCTGGAAGTCGCACGACTGTAACAAGTGTCAAATACCAACAGAAGTATGGAGAAAGAAAGTGAATATGCCAAATCAGAGTTCGTGCACCCATCATGATGGAACCATGCTTTTTGCTGCCAAATGCATTATCAATAAGCCATTTAATTATATAACAAGGCAATCCCTAAGTTACGTCAAACGTAACTTACAACCAGCCAATTTCATGCATTGGAGTGAAATCCAATGGTTGAGAAACTGAATTAGGGTCTAAGTTATATAAATGAATTTTAGCAAGACTCATATAACAAAAGCAACTGAGAAACTTATTTCCATAACCGAATATACTCTGACTTATTTCAGAATCAAAGTGATGTTTGGCACATCAATAACACAAGCAGATCAAATCAATCTATCATGATAAAACAGGTCTCCCAAACAAATTGGTTTTCGAAAAAATTATCATCATACACATGTATTGTTAATGACTTAGAAGGAAAAACAAGGTGAAGCTGAGTAATAAAACAAAGGCCAAGAACATCATCAATAGCAAGATGGGATTTGATTCAAGTTGAGGCACATAAAGAGGGAGAGGGAAATTTCAACCAATGTAGAGACATGATTGATTGCTCGCAATTTTGAACAAAATGGCCTCGGACTAGTTGAATAGTAATCTGGGTCATCCACATATACCCTCTCTCAAGCCACATGAATTGAAGGTTATGTTCACTTAGAATAAACATTTGTAAGTGTAGTATGAAGAACAACAAAAATACATCTTGAATATATAACCTCAGCCAAACAATTAAGCATTAGTCATAAGAAGCAATCTCTGCCATTCAGCTCATGTACATGTGATTACTAACAGCAAACCATAGGCCACCATTACGTACAATTTCCCACAGAATCGAAGCAAAGTCATTTACACATTTGTCTTGCTCTGCTGTTTTATTATTCTTCCCCTGGAATGAAAGAGGAAAATCACCTTCATCTTGTGCTTAATTAGCCTCCAATTTGAATCAAATCACTTGTGCTTACTACATAATGCATTGCCCTTAAAGAAATTCACGCCAACAACCTAGGCTAAAATACCATCTGAATAACCCCAACTACTGGAAAATAATTATCAGACTAAAAATACACTTGCCACTATGATTTCAAAGAGTACAAATAAATATATCAATAGGAAGACAACAAGCAGTTCCCAAACTGCAATTTTACAAAACACTCATGTGCTTCATGGATATTGCATAATGTTAGCCACAAAAACTAAAATAAAAGCCAAAACTTCCTCACGAGATCCTTGATTGAAAAAAAAAAGAATGATACTTAAATTAAATGGAAACAACCAATCAAAGCTTATAGTCGATAACAGTGTGAAAGAAAGTGTCTGATTTTTTTTAAATAATGATAACAGAATAAGCTCATTTCCCCAATTTCATTGAAGCTATCTGACAAGTAACAAACAGCTAATCACTTAAATTAAGACAACAAATAACCAATTATGCAAACGTAAAAGCTGATAATAAAAGCCCAATTTTCAAGTTCAGCTAAATAATCACTACTTATAAATAGCTAAAATTTTAAAAATAAAATTAATAAAAAAAAAAAAAAACTACTTGAGGGCAGCTTCTTGAGGGGTTTTTGCGACGATAGAGAGGGCGTGCAATCCGGAGTTGAGTTCATCGGATAAAACCTGATAGACCATTCTGTGGCGGTTGACGAGGTTCTTCCCTTCGAATTTCGGCGACACGATCTTCAAGTCGAAATGAGTTTCCCCGGAATTCGAATCCTTCACGGCGGCGTGGCCGGCGTGCTTGTGCGACACGTCGTCGATTTCTAGTGCGGTCGCTTCTAACGCCAATCTCAACTTCGTTTCCATTCTCATTGCCCTCGTTATCACTGCGTTCGCTCCTCGCAAAGCCATTTCGATGCTGATTCTGATTCCCAAACCCTGAATCGCAAATTTGGGTGAGACTTGATGAAGAACTTGAGAGTGACTAATAAAATAAACAATAAAATCAACCAATTCTTAGCTTGAAATTTTATCCACCCGACGTCGTTTCGATGAAGCTTGGCAAACAAAATTAAAACTAAAAATTTAGAAAACGATGAGAAAGAAAAAGGGCCCCCGGGGGGGGGGAAGTAAATTTTGGAAACATATATAAATTAACCTTTTTTTAAAGATTTTTTTAATTTGGTGGAGCTATTTACACTTTAAAAATTCCTCTAAAATACTCTAATTTTAATAAAAATTTTATTACAAAATACCTATCACATGAATTACTATTAAGGATAACTTATTATAAGTCAATATTACATAATTACTTTGAACACCCATACAACATACTCATTATTCAATGTATGTAATTCTTATACTTTAAACCTTAAAACTTTTATTTCTAACATCTTAATCAATGGTCATATGAATAATAAAGAAATCAATATTTTTATTACTTATTTTTTCATAAATAAATGCTCTCATTATTTATGAAATATATCTTATTATTATTTTTCTCATTGCTAGTTATTTTTGGTGAAAAATCCAATATTCAAGCTAAATAAACAAAAAAAAGTTGATAACCGTATTTTTGTTAAATAATTTGTTTACAACTTGACTTACTTATATTGTTGTAATTTTTTTTTTAAATTTCTTGAAACTAGGTGTATTGAATAGCTTTATTGGTATTCGATGTAAATAAAGTTAATTAATTTAAACAATTTGATTAAGCATCTTTTTGGAATTTTAAAAAGTGTATAAAGAAACACTTAATTTTTTAAAATTAGTAATAGACTATTGAAAGCAATTTTTATTTTTTAGAGTGTAAATAGTATCATCTATAGTGAAATTACTATTTATCACTTACTATTCTATTATTTTCATAATACACATGCAAAAAACTTAAACATTAGGGTAAATTGGTCATTTGCTAGTATTTGCTCTTGAAAATAAAAAATATACACTTCTTATAAGAAAAAAATGTTTGAAAAATGTGCTTGTAGCAATTTATTTGAAAAGCAAATATGAATTTTAGGTTGAAATAATTTTGAAAATTTTTTATTTTTATTTTATTTTAAATAAAAATTAAAAAAGATTAGAATAAATAAAATAATAATAAGAAATAGATCATAATAAAAAAATAATAATAATAAATTTTCTCTTTTTTATTTGATATTTTGTAATTTTAATTTTATGTAATTTATAAGAAATATCACATTTTGTAAAAGGCGGAGCCAACTTATATGCCTCACTAGGGGTGGGTATGGTTCGGTCCGGTTCGGTTCGGATCGAAATTAAGCAGAATCGATTTAAATTGGTTATTTTATAAAAAGAACCAAATAAGAACTGGACTCAATAAAAGCCGAACATAAACGAATCTTTTCGGATCGGTTCGGTTCGGTTTTGGGCCTATTGAGCCTATTTTGAATTTCTAAATTTTTAGCCCATTAGGCCTTATGAATGTAATAATTTTTTCAACAATTAATTTATCCTAATTTAATTACAAATATTAACAATAAATACAAAGTATTCAAAACACATTTTAATCACTAATTTATGAAATTATAACATATATATATATACCCGTAATCGTGTGTGTGCATGTCTATTTTAGTTATCTTATGCAACCAATTAAAATTTAACACGTGTCTGTTTAAATAAAATTCTAAGAATAATCCAGTTTTTCGGTTCGATTTTTCGGTTCAGCTGAGTGAACCGAATACCGAACCTGCATTTCGTTTTTTTTACAAACCATATATTTCGGTTATTTTTTAAAATTAAAACCGGTCCGAACGGTATGGTTCGGATCGGTTCGGTTCAGTTTTCTCTAGTGCACGGTTTTTTTGCCCAGCCCTATGCCTCGCAACATTTTCAACATGGTCCAAAAGAGAACGAGTCAAGAGTCCACTAATAATAACGAAACAACCTATATTCCTTTGAACTCGAATGTGGCCGATTGCAGCAGTCGGTTCTTAATTTTCTCTCTGACTATGAGCATGTTGAGGTACCCGCGGAGAAATTCTAGAGTATTTAGATATATTATATCAGTTATATAATAAATAAATCATGTTATGATATATGTATATTTATTTTAAAAAAACTACCACATTGTTATATTAAATTTTAATACGTATGTCATAGATGTTTTGATTGGTTGTATTATTTTTAATGTGTTCTAGAATTCCTCCGTACAATGGACTGTTTTACTATTGCAGTTTGTACCATGTACAATATCCAGCCATTTAAGAAAGATGGGGTCAAAATAGACATGCCCGAACAACAAGAGATTTTAGAGTACTTCTAATATACTACACACACTTATTATATGTATAACATGTGTGCATAAATTAAATATAACTATCAATTACATTTTTTTTATAAATGTACACATATTATGAATGAATTGAGTGTTGTACAATAGATTCCTTTATGATAAGATGTAATGGTGTAAATAGTAAAAGAAAATTCCCTCGGTGCCTATAAAAAGGACTCCTTAATAGTGTGTTGGATCATCAAGTCTTGGAGTTTTGAGTTGTAGTAAGGAGTCATTGGGTGAAATCTTGTACTCTCTTTTGTGTAATAAAATCATCCTCTATATTTTCTTTTCTTTATTTTTGTATCAGAGCCAGTACTTCCAAAAGGAGTTTCCAAAACCCTTTAATAATAATGTATGCTATGTGGTCGCCATTAAAACATATCTTCCACATAAGAAACATTATAGAAGATTAGAAAGCTTGTATTATCAAAACTAGGTTATTTGGTCAAGAGATACTTAAAAAAGATTTCTTTGGGAGGTGTGGCGCCCTGTTATTAGGCCAAGGAGAACCGTGTTTGTTTTGGGCTTATAACTAGCAAAAGAAGTCCTATGTATATCCTCCTGGATATTAAGACCTGGTGTTAAGGTTGTTGAGGACTATAGACAACCATAATATAACCAAGTATGAGGTACAGACCTCTTGTATGGAGGCTTCTATTTCTTATTATCTAAATAATAATTCTCTTATTGGAAATTTCCACTTTGAAACCCAAGAAGAAACGAACCAAAAAGCCATCCAACCTCTTAGATTAGATCCTCTAAATCCTTACAAATTCTATGATGTTAATACCCTGATTTCTTCCATAAAGTCTGTTGTTCCTTTTCATCAAGCTGCAGTACAGTCTATTTCTTCCAGCTCTAAAGAAACCTATCTTCCTATTCTCTCCCTACAAGATATTAAGAGATATAGGAATGAAGGATATAAGAGATTGCATTTAGGTGTAATCAGACTTGGAATCCAACCTTTATTTCTTACGGGCAAAAATGTCACTTGTTTTCTCGTCATTCTTGATACAAGATGGCAAACTTTTGCAAAATGAACAAATTAAGATTTTGCAGAGAAGATCTCAGTAAGGCCAAGCATCTCAAAATATTTCCAATAATATTGACCAATATTTTGATGATATTTGGAGGATCTAATAATGATCTACCAGATTATTAAATAATTGTTCTAATTTATGCTAGTAGTAATAGCTTTTTTAATTTGTGTTAATTTAATTTTGTAATGTGTAGAATCACTGTACATATTAGCATTTAGATTTTATTTATTTATTATTTTATTACCTAATAAGGAGATTTAGTTGTTGACTAATTCTAATTTTAGTTAGTCTCCTAATTTAATGGGATTCCTGATTTGAAGGAATTTGCTTCTGATTTAGTGAGCTGGAATATCGGCCACCTTAATATATATGTATCCTCATGTAGTTCATTGAATAAGACTAAATGAGAATAACTCTTTTTCTCTGAAATTTACATGGTATCAGAGCCTCATACGATCCTCCTCTGAAAACCTAATCTTGTGAATTTCATTCCCTATTCTCATTCCAATCAATACCCTACAGATCTTCTATCCTTCAAGCCTTCATCTGCAATATATTTTTTTTTCTCTCGATTCCTCTGAACCAAAACATGACAAAAATAGGAGCGGCATTGCAAACCTTCTCCTCCGAGATCACGTCTAAATCAGATTCAACCCCGATGACAGCCACCCATGGTAACTCCGAATCTGGATCCATTCTCATTACCAGCCATAAATTAAATGGACAGAACTACCTCCAATGGTCCCAATCTGTGTTAATGTTTATTTCTGGGAAATGTAAAGATGAATATCTCACCGGTGAGATTGAAATTCCTGAGAAAGGAGATCCAAAATACAGGCTGTGGAAGAGTGACAACAACATGATTATGTCATGGCTGATAAATTCCATGAACAATGATATAGGTGAAAACTTTCTTCTTTATGGCACAACGAAGGAAATATAGGACGCAACAAAGGAGACATACTCAAGTTCTGAGAACACAGTAGAACTATTCCAAATTGAGACTATCTTGCACGATTTCCGTCAAGAGAATCTCACTGTCACACAGTATTTCAACACTCTAACAAGGCATTGGCAGCAACTTGATATGTTTGATACTCATACATGGAAGTGTGCAGATGATGCAGTCACTTATGAAAAAATCGTGGAGCAAAAAAGGATCTTCAAATTCCTGTTAGGATTAAACAAGGAGTTGGATGAAGTAAGGGGATGAATTATGGGGACTAAACCACTGCCCAACATTAGAAACGTGTTCTCTGAGGTTAAGCGTGAAGAAAACAGGCGCAAGGTGATGATGGGATCTCAAGAAGTTACAATTAATCTGTCACTGCTTGACAGTTCTGCGCTTGCTGTTCGAGGAACCAACATTAGCTCCAATGACAACCGTCAAAAACGAGGAAGGCCTTGGTGCGACCACTGCCATAAGTCTGGACACTGGAAAGAAAGTTGCTGGAAACTTCACGGGAAACCAGCTGATTGGAAGCCAAACAAGCCTAACCGTGATAAAGAAAGCCGTGCTAATGCAGCTTCATCAACGGAGGAGAAAACGTCAAGTGAAACAAGTGGATTCAGCAAAGAACAAATGGAAATTCTGCATAAAATGATCTGCAATAGTCTTTCGCAATCTACTAGCCAACTTCAAGCAACCAGTATAAAGGCACAACGAAGTAGTTTTCCTGTTGCTCTTAATACTAGTAGTGACCAAGGTGAATCATGGATTGTAGACTCTGGCGCATCCGACCATATGACAGGGGATGCAACACTCTTGCACAATTACTGTCCTCAAACGGGTAATTCTTCTGTTCGTATAGCAGATGGTTCTTTCTCCATGGTCTTGGGAATAAGATCTGCTCATCTAAAAGAAAATATAATTCTCACCCCTGTTCTTCACGTTCAAAATCTGGACTGTAATTTACTTTCAGTTAGAAAATTTAGCCAAGATCTTAATTATGTTGCTAAATTTTTCCCACGCTTGTGTGAATTTCAGGGAATGGAATCGGGGAAGACAATTGGCAGTGCTGAGTTGGTGTCAGGTCTCTACCTATTTAGAGCCAATAATCCTCCAAGTAGACAAACTGGTTACTCAAGTTGCAACATGTCCACTAGTGTATCAAAAAGTCTGTCATCACTTCATTCTTCTATTTTCAATTCTAGTGTCAATAATGTGGGTGAAATAATGCTGTGGCACTTTCGCCTCGGCCATCCCAACTTTGTGTATCTAGTAAAAATATTTCCTAAATTGTTCTGTTCATCAATAAAAAACCAAATTCCTTTCATTGTGAAATATGTCAATTTGCTAAACATACACATGCAAATTTTCCTTCAATTCCTCACGTACCTACCAGTCCATTCACCATAATTCATAGTGATGTATGAGGTGCATCAAGAATTAAAAGCCTCACGGGGGCTCGCTGGTTTGTGTCTTTTGTGGATGATCACACTCGTCTGACTTGGATATTTCTCATGAAAGGAAAATATGAAGTTAACCATATCTTCCAGAAATTTCATATGATGGTCCAAAATCATCAATGCTCAAATCCAAGTCTTTAAAACCAACAATGCTAGAGAATATTTCAAGTCCCATCTTGAGTCATATCTTTCACATCATGACATAATACATACCAGCTCATGTGTAGATACCCCTTAGCAGAACGGAGTGGCTGAAAGAAAAAATCGCCACATTCTTAAGGTAGCTCGGGCACTCTTATTTACATCCAATATGTCGAAGTATTTCTAGGGTGAGGCAGTCCTTACTGCGGCTTACCTAATCAATCGGATGCCTTCTAGGGTTCATAAATTTCAAAGTCCTCATCAAGTTCTCCTCAAAACCTATCATCACACTAAATTTATCTCCTCAGATGTTCCTATAAGAGTTTTTGGGTGCTCAGCCTTTGTTCATAATCATTTCCCAGATAGATCCAAATTAGATCCTAAATCCATCAAATGTGTCTTCCTAGGTTATTCATCAAACCAAAAGGGTTACAAATGCTACTCTCCCATTACCAAAAGGGTATACAATTCAATGGATGTCACTTTATTTGAACATGAACCTTATTACCCAAAATCTGACATTCAGGGGGAGAATGTAAGGGAAACTCAATTTTGGGATGAACTTCTCATCAAAGAATCCTCTAAAATTCAGCATGCATCTCCACCTCTTGTCCTTCTTCTCTCGGATTCAAACTACACACCAAACCCCAACCTTGAAATTCCATTGTCTAACAGTCCATCATCCTCAAAACATAGGTCTACACAACTTGAATCTTCCCAGCTCCGTGTCTATATTAGGAGGAAAAATGAAAACAAGGAGAGTGAGAGCCTTGCACCTCTCATGCAATGCCATGACTCCAACCCAAATTCTAATCCTGCTCAAGTTCACTCAAGTGAGGCCGATCATTCTCCTGAGTTAATTGTACCGGTGATTGATGATGCTGATTTTCCTATTGCTCTAAGGAAAGGTGTAAGATCTTGTATTATTCATCTGATTGGAAATTTTGTGAGCTATAACTCTTTTTCTCCAGCATACATGACATTCATTACTTCCCTTGACAGTGTACAAATTCTAAGAACTATTCATGAGGCTCTTAAACATCCAGGATGGCAGAAAGCTGTACAGGATGAGGTCACTGCACTTGAAAAGAATAGAACATGGGTAATCACATATCTATTAGCTGGAAAAAGACCAGTAGGTTGCAGGTGGATATTTACCGTCAAACACAAAGCAATGGAAGCATTGAAAGATTCAAAGCTCGGTTAGTTGCTAAGGAATTTACACAATCTTATGGTATTGACTATCAAGAAACTTTTGCTCCAGTTGCCAAACTTAATACCATCCGAGTACTCCTTTCACTTGCTGCTAATTTTGATTGGTCATTACATCAACTAGACATTAAGAATGCTTTTCTAAATGGCGACCTTGAAGAAGAAGTCTATATGGAAGTGCCACGTGGGATATAAAGTTCTCACACTAAAAGCAAGGTATGTGTTGGTTGATTTCTATAATCAATTACTATAAATGCCAATATGTAAGTATACACAACAAGTAATAAAGTGATGAGTATTCAAGATCGTCTCCTTAGGGATTGATGTTACTCCAAAGTGCTAAAGCAATCACAATGGTGCAAATTAACTAAAAACCGAAACAAACAATTGTCCAATAATTCTATTGTAACTAATAATTGTGAAAGATGGAAATAGAACAATACTGTAATGAAATAAATTAAGTTAACTGTGTCTAAGATTCAATTGAGAATATAGTAGTTGAATGATCAAACTCTCCTAATGGGGTGACTGTTGTTTACCAAATTAGCACCAGTTGTTACAATAAGTGTTACAGCAATGGGTAGAATAAATCTACATCCACAGCTATCGCATGTTGGAAATCTCATACCTTTAAATCTACTAACAATGACCAGTTGCTCATATATTTATGGTACGGTATTATAACCTTTAATCTCTCTACCTTATAAGGTGAACACCTATGTCTAGAGTGTCACAAATCTTAACTTCAAGTATTGCCCTTATGAGATTTAAGGTAACCTAATCCAGGAAACTCGACTTAAGAACAAATAATACTCTAATAATATCCGCTAAGACATGCCCTTTTGCTGCTCTATCTTAACTGAAACTATTAAATGGGTGGTCAACTGAAATAACAGTTGTATTTATAAAAACTACTAGAGTATAATGCTACAACATTACCATAACAACATAAAAGAACAGTCAAGAACCCATTGGATTATTTGTCATTCAACCACAAGTAAATTTAATTCATAATTTGGATGAGAAAAGTAAACATAAACATATTGATCTCAGAATACATCCAAACAATTCAAGGAAGAAGAGAAAATATAAGTTGAGCACGATGAAAGACAAAATAATTCTGCACGGTTCTTTTCTTTGGTTCTCAATATCGCTCCTCAATCTTGATCTCCTTCTTCTTGCCTTTATAATTATTTTTTAGGATAATTCCTTGCCGCCTCTCTATGTGGTGCACGCCTTCTTTTATATTGCAAATTAGGGTAAAAAACCCAAGGTCCATGCGCATGCATGTGTTTAAATTATGAAGCATGCAGATCCCGATTTTGTAGCTGACCCACGCTTAAGCTTTCTCCCGCATTGCTCTCTGATTGCTGCAGCACTGGTTGCCCTAGCATCCACAACAACACTACCTTATTCCCGATTGTTCTTGTCTTCTTTTGTGGCCATCTTCTTTCTTCTTTCTTCCTCTTGCTCATATAATGTCTCAGCGTCCCCTTATGAATTTAAAACCTACAATTATGCACATGTTTTTAGCACAAATTACTCGATTTAAACAAAACTTATTAAAACCCAACTAAAATGAATGTTTATGCAAAAGGTAATCAAAATGTAATAAAAACACCTTATTTGTTCTCTAAGTGGCCTTGATTCAAGTCTAGAATTGATGTAATAACTCTCATTTCTTAGAGTTATCACACTCCCAAACTTAAATCATTACTTGTCCTCAAGTAATGATACATACTAACATTTCCCACAAACAAACATGCACAAAACTTCAGCTCTTTTATCATCTTTGCAAGGATTCTTCCACCTTCAGATCACAATCTCAATCATACAAAATGCCCATAGTAAATCAGTTCTAGATTTAAGCTTCATTCTATCCATAGTGTGTGTGTGCTTCCTTTGATTGAATTACAGATATGCTGTAACATTACCAAAAGACTGCATAAGTTTCTGCAGTGATATACTTCATTTATAAATGGGGTAGCATAAATTTCACAAACTCAAACTGTGATTGTTTTAACATTGAATAAACTGGGAAGTACTTAACCTCCTTACTGTAACATTTATATTTCATGTGAATGTCAATCACTTGTAATGATGACGGCCAATTACTCAAACCATGCCCAGATCAGAGTTGCTGCAGCAATATCTGTGGCATAATCTTATCTAGAGGTATCTTTTACTCAAGGCTGAACACGGGGCTCATGAACAGACCTGGCTACTCAATGTTTTAGACAGAGGACTTCTTTTTCTCTTTATTATTATTATTATATATATATATATATATATATATATATATATATATATATATATATATATATATATATATATATATATATATATATATATTTTAACAACTGTTAAAGCATTGCTCGTAACTCTCGCCACCTTTGAAACAATTCTGCATATGGGGTACATACTCAGATCTGGTTACTCAGCAACTAAAGCCATTGGAGCAAAGTTTATTTCATAGATATCACTGTCAATCAACTTGCTTCTCCCCCTAAACTTAAGATCTTTTCTATTCTTTTGGCTCTGCTCTAGCAATCTCATACAATTCAACCAAAGTCTAAGTGTTGGGACATAATTTCACTTCTATTTATAACTGTCTCTACTTAGCATTCTAATAAATATTGACTAACACTCAATTTATCTTCATTAGGCTTTCAAATCCATACACAATTATTAGATAAAGAGCTTTATACAATATAAATATAAACACATACAGTACAAATATAAACACATACATTCGGAAACAACCCCCCTAAACTTGAGAGATGCAGTGTCCTCACAAGCATACAGAACAAAAGCACACAACTTGACAAAGATATGGCAGACCTGAGAAATTACCACTTAAATTGACAAACAAAATACCACACACTTTTTTTTTTAACTGAAATGAACTAGTAAAGAAAGAGTACTCCCCTAGGGTGGGGACTACAGCACAGGACATGTTGCTCATCAGCGCTTCTTGGATGCACTGCACAGCTTATCCTTTGGTGAAGCTTTGGGGGAGGTGGCTGGCAATGTCTTTGTCTTTTTCGCTGCGGGGTTGGTGAGAAGAGTGGTGGCTGGGGTTGCTGTAGCAGTACCTGTAGACGTACTGCCTTTTCGTTTACTGGATTGTCTTGGACTGGTGCAGATAGGCTGGCTAGGAGTTTGCTGTGGAGGCTTTGGGGTTAATGCATCAGCTGCCTGGCCCTCAACGGTGATGGCAGCAATAACCGCAAGTAGTTGCTTGGCTTGCTCAGATGTAGGCATAGCTCTGGCTGCTGCAGCAGCCAGTTCAGCATCGACTTGCTCCATCTCATCTTCAGAGGTTGGAGGGGTTGCCAATTTAGCTTTAGCTTTACCCTTATCCTTCCTCTTACTCTCAAAGACTGGAATAGAGGGTTCCTCTTTAGGGTCTTCTTTCTCTTCTTCTTGAATAATGTGTTTTTTTTCTGGTTTTGGGTTGAGCTGGGATGGTTGGTTCCTTACTTTCTTTTTCTGAGTTGTCTTCTGCCTCTGAGGGTGAGCTATCAGTCTCAGACTTGTCACCTGAGGACGAAGGTGGGTCAGATGGTTCAGCCTCTTCTGAGTCGACTGTTGCTTGTGGCTCAGTGGCAGCTTCCTCTGCTGGTTCATCTGAAGCAGTGGCTTCTTCACTGGCTGCTGCTGGAGCACCTGTGGTGTTGGTGTCAAAATTAAATTGCTAGAGCAGTGCATCAGGGAAGTTCCGGTGAGTGCGTTTCATTTACAGAGCAAATTGGTGTAGTTGGTTATCCAGGTGCTGTAGATAGCTCCAAAATCGACCATTTTTCCTCTGTTGAGCTTCTACACATTGAGTTATACTATTGCTGAGTGCTTGGATAGTCTGTTCTAAACCAATAGCTCGTCTTGTTCTAGTGACAATAGTTGGTTCAGTGGTTGTTCCAGCACTCTCACTAGCAACTCTCTCAATGGTACGTGCCGTAAAGGCACCATCATTTTTTACATGTTCATCTCTGGCGTCAAGATGAACACCTGAAACTACACAAATGCTAGTGACAAGAGAGGGAAATAGCAAGGCAGCAGTTCGGTGAGTTTTGACTGCACAGTCTCGAATTTCTTGTGCAATGATGGTACCGACATCTATAGGGAGTCCTCGAACTATGACATATAACAAGACCAACCTTTCTTTCGAAACTATGGTAGTGTGAGTGGTGGGCATAAGCCTAGATTTAAGAAATTTCACCCACAACTTAACAATAGGTTTCAAATCTATCCTATTAACTACATGCCCTTCCTCGTTAACCCATGATGCCCCTTCGATGGTAAGAGTTTTGAACATGGTGTTCCACTTTTTTGGGGTCAACTTATCACGCAACTTAGCATACTCACATGCAATTTCAGCAGGTAAGTTATAGAAAGCATTGATGGCACGAGAGTCTAATGGGACAAGTGTATATTTTACCCAAATGTTGTGCTGATCAGGGCTTACCAAATTGGCGTAAAATTATTTGACTACAGGCAGCACAGGATCTCGAGGGTGGTTGCAAAACTCTAACCATCCTCGCTTTGCTACAACATTATGAATGGTTTGCACAATTCCCGTGAGTTGGTTTGGAAATTGAAACCCTTTTTCTTCCAGAATCTGACGCGGCTCTATGAATTCATCATATTTTTCTTCAGCGTGGTAACTTTGGAATCGTGACGGATCTTTGAGATGGCTGGCTGTTTTCTTGTATCTCGACATTGCTGTAGCAGTAACAAATTGAAGCTACTGTTCCTGAGAATAAAAAGAGAAAAAGAGTAAGAAGTTTTAGAGTTGTCTTTGCGAAGGAGATGGGGAATAATGGTGTAGAGCACTAAGCACAGTGACTCCTTTTTATAATGGACTTTAATTTGAAGATAAATACGGTAACAAGAGATAATTGAGGGAATAATATATTTGAATTAAATGTGCATATCCCCAAAATTATCGGCCAATGAAATTAAAGCTTTAATTTCGGAGATTTTTTCCTCAATTTTCTATCTATATCCGTGCATCCATCTGTCACGATTTTATCTCCAACGGTAGGTGAAAGGCTCCAGCTTTTAATTTACTGTAACGGTAAAATTAGCTGCTGCAACACCCATCGCTTATTCTAATAACGGATACATACTCCTCACTAAAAGCTTCTGACACGTGGTTCACCTCTGAATTCTGCCACCATTCACTCTCACTTGTCAATATGAAATTCAATTATAACACTTTCTAAAATTAAGTCTAAAATTTATTAAAAAGAAATAGACATAGCAAATTAAAGTGAAAGTAAAGAATACAATAATGTAAATGGATGCAAATAAGGGCTAATCATATAAAAACAAAAATTAAATAAGATGGTAAAGAAGGAAAGCTATCTACAAAACCAAAGGATAATAAAAATTAAATAATCTTAGTCTTGTATTGTGGAGTAACACTAATTGACCAGGGGTGAACTTTCTGTGTTGAATATGCTTGTCGTGCTAGTGTTTTGTTCTCTCTTTATAGATTCTTGCATTTTCATATGAAAACAGCCATAATTCATCAAGCTCATAAAGTTGAAGTTTCATTTGCTCTGCTGCAGCATGCATATCCTAATTTAATTTCTTCAGCGCCCAATGGGCTTTGTGCTCTAGCTCTAGTGGCAAATGACACGCTTTGCTATAAACAATTCAGTAAGGAGACATGCCGAGTGGAGTTTTGTACGCTATTCTGTAGGCCTATAGAGAGTCATGCAAATGTAAAGACCAATCCTTCCTTGTTGGGTTCACCACTTTTTCTAAGATCTTTTTAATTTCTCTGTTGGACACTTCAGCCTGACCATTGGATTGTGGATGACATGCTATTGCTATCTTGTGTCTGACTCTATATTTCATCATTGCTGTAGCAAAGATTTTGTTGTAAAAATGTGTGCCTTCATCACTAATAATTGCTTTGGGAGTGCCAAACCTGGAGAAAACATTTTTTTGAAGAAAAGTCATCACTGTTTTAACATCATTGGTAGGTAATGATGCAACTTCTACCCACTTGTAGACATAATCTACAGCAACAAGGATATATAAGTTCCCAAATGATGGGGGAAAAGGTCCTATGAAATCTATTCCCCAAACATCAAAAACTTCCACTTCCAGTATGTTAGTCAATGACATCTCAAGTCTGCTAGTTATGTTCTCTGTCCTTTGACATCTGTCATAAAATTTAATAAATTCATAAGCATCTTTAAAGATAGTGGGCCAATAATAACCTGATTGCATAACTTTGGCAGCTGTTCTGTGACCACCAAAATGTCCTCCATATGTTGCAGCTTGACATGACTCCAGTATTTGAGGCATTTCTTCTGTTGTAACACATATTCTTATTACTTGATCTGAGCATAGATTATATAAGTGTGGGTCATCCTACTGATAACTTCTAACATCATGAAGAAATTTCTTTTTCTCTTGAAACTTCAGCTCAGGTGGTAGTAACCCACTTACTAAGTAGTTAGCAAAGTCTGCATACCATGGAGATTCTGACTGCTGCAGCATCTGTGATTGCTGTATTACCAATAGCTATTCATCAGGAAAAGTTTCGGTGATGCCCTTTCTTGTCAATGTACTAGAGTCTGCTTCCAGCCGTGACAAGTGGTATACCACTTGATTCTCAGTCCCTTTTTCTATCTTTAATTTCAGATCAAATTCTTGAAGCAATAAGATCTATCTGATTAATCTTGGTTTGGCATCTTTCTTTGAAATTAAATATTTGATGGCTACATGGTTTGTGTACACAGTTACTTTGGTACCCACCAGGTAAGCTCTGAATTTGTCAAAAGCAAAAACTACTGCTAGCAACTCTTTCTCTGTAGTGGTGTAATTGATCTGGGTTGGAGTGAATGTTTTGCTTGCATAGTATATGGAATGAAAAACCTCATCATTTCTTTACCCCAATACTGCCCCTACAAAATGATCACTAGCATCACACATCAATTGAAATGGTAAAGTCCAATATGGAGATATAACTATTGGAGCAGTGATCAGAGCTTTCTTTAGTTCTCCAAATGCTTTAAGGCACTCTATGTCAAAGTGAAATGGTTTGTCATGCTCTAGCAATGAACACAGAGGCTTAGTTACCTTGGAGAAATACTTAATGAATCTTCCGTAGAATCCAGCATGACTAAAAAAACTCCTAACACCCTTTACTGAAGTTGAAGGTGGCAGTTTATCTATTACCTCTATCTTGGCTTTATCTACCTCAATACCATCCTTGGATATCTTGTGACCCAGCACTATTCCTTCTTGCACTATGAAGTGGCACTTTTCCCAATTGAGTACTAAGTTGGTCATCTCACATCTTTTAAGAACTTCTTCCAAGTTGTGTAAACAATCATTGTATGTTTCTCCAAAAACTGAAAAGTCATCCATGAAAACTTCCAAAGTTTGCTCTAACATTTCAGAAAATATAGACATCATGCATCTCTGAAAAGTTGCTGGAGCATTGCATAGCCCAAATGGCATTCTTCTGAAGGCAAATGTTCCATAAGGACAAGTAAATGTAGTATTCTCTTGATCCTCTAGAGCTATAGTAATCTGGTTGTAGCCTGAATACCCATCTAAGAAACAATAGTACTATTTTCCAGCAAGTCTGTCCAACATCTGATCTATGAATGGAAGTGAGAAATGGTCTTTCCTTGTGGCTTTATTGAGATTCCTGTAATCCATACACACTCTCCATCCAGTCACTGTCCTTGTAGGAATAAGTTCATTCTTCTCATTAGCCATTACTGTTATCCCTCATTTCTTTGGAATACATTGAACTGGGCTTACCCATGAACTGTCTGATATTGGGTATATGATTCCAGCATCTAGCCATTTGATGATTTCCTTCTTCACCACTTCTTTCATAATAGGATTCAGCTTTCTCTGGTGCTCCACCGAATTGCTGGAACAATCATCTAACAGGATTTTATGCATACATATGGATAGGCTTATCCCCTTTATATCTGTCATGGTCCATCCAATTGTTCTTCTGTATTTTCCCAGCAAATCTACTAAACTCTATTCTTGACTTGCATCCAAAGTAGAAGAAATGATTACAGGGAGTGTGTTGTTTTGACCAAGATAAGCATACTTTAAATGTGAAGGTAACAGTTTTAATTCAAAACTAAGAGGTGATTCAATAGATGGAAAAGTTGTTTTTACTTCCCTGTCTGAAAGATTCAGGTGTTCAATAAACCTGTTGTGCCTATCAAATTACTGTCTATCCATCCAATCTATTTGGATTGCTGCAATATCTTCCTCTTCAACATCCTCAAAGGTGATGACTTTGTCAAGTACATTACTGCAACATCTCGTCCATTCTGTCTGCTACAACAAGATCCACTATACTTAGGAAATTGCAATCTTCTACTTCATCAGGGTTCCTCATAGCCTCTAGCACATTAAATGTGACTTGCTGATCATTCACTCTCATGGTGAGCTCTCTTTTATGCATATCTATAAGAGTTTTTCCAGTTGTTAGAAAAGGTCTTCCAAGTATAATGGGTACTTCTTTGTCGGCTTTAAAGTCCAACACAATGAAATCCACTGGAAAGATGAATTTGTCAACCTTCACCAATACATCCTCTATCTTTCCTTCAGGGTATGCATGAAATCTGTCAACTAATTGCAGAGTGACTGTTGTTGGTCTGCACTCCCATACTCCCAGCTGCTTAAATACAGATAATGACATCAGATTAATACTAGCTCCCAAGTCACAAAGTGCTCTGCCAGCATATCTAGTTCCTATAGAACAAGGTATTGTAAAACTACCTGAATCTTTCAATTTTGTGGGAATTTTACTCTGGAGCATATGACTGCTTTCCTGTGTTAAAGCAACAGTTTCAAACTCTCCCAGCCTTTTTTTTCGTGCCAAGATATCTTTTAGAAATTTAACATAATTTGGCATTTGCTCTAGAGCTTCCACAAAAGGTATGTTCATGTGCAATTGTTTCAGCACTTCTGGAAATTTGCTGAACTGCTTGTCTTGTTTTTGCTTCTGGAACCTTTGTGGGAAAGGTGGTGGATGTCTGAACTGCTGGGTAACTTCAGGGGATATAAAACTTTGTTTGTTTGATTTGGTGTAAGTTGTAACTACTGGTGTTGTAACTTCTTTGTCAGCATGTTCTGGTTGAATTTCCTCTGTAGTTGCTGTAGCTTGGCCCATGTAACCAGTGTCTTGAAGAGGAGTTTGCTGTAACAGGCTTCCTTTTTGAGTTCGTTTTTGTGTTGAATTGTATTCCATCCTATTTTTGGTCACTTCAACTGAGATATCAACATTCTTTTAAGATCTCAAACTAATTACTTTGCAGTATTCTTTGCCCTCTCTCCTAGGGTCTTTTGTGTTGCTAGGTAGGCTTCCTTGAGTTTTGCTACTCATTGCTGTAGCTAGTTGTCCCATTTGGTTCTCAAGGTTTCTCAAAGATACAGCTTGACTTTGCACAATTGCTTCATTCCTTGCAATATACTCCTTGATCAGTACTTCCAGTGAAGTGATTGGATCCTGACTAATATGTTTTTGCCCTTGACTTTGCTAATGAAAAACAGGTGCTTGTGCGTTTCTGTTTTGTCCATTTAATGCTGGAGCATTTCGATTCTGACTATTCCATGCAAAATTTGGGTGTTGCTTCCAGCATGGGTTCTAAGCATTTGAATATGAGTTGTTCTGAGGTTGTCGATTGAAGTTACCCATATAGTTTACTGAGGCTGAATTTCTAGAACAGTTATTAAAATCATGTTCTTCACCATAGTAGACACAAGAAAATTCAGTAATTTGCTTTACTGTTGCTGGAGTAGCTGTCATGGCCTTTACCATATTAGTCAATGAAGTAACTTGTGCTGATAAGGCTGTAATTGCATCAATGTTATGTACCCCTGCTGATCCTCTTGCTGTTGGTTGCCTGGCTGAAGGCCACTGGTAATTATTGTTGGCAATTCTTTCCAGAATTTCATAAGCTTTAGTGTAAGATTTGGACAACAAAGCTCCATTTGTTGAAGCATCCACCATTAACCTAGTACTTGGATTCAACCCATTGTAGAAAGTTTCCAATTGAATGCAACAAGGGATACCATGATGAGGGCACCTTCTGACCAATTCCTTAAATCTTTCCCAAGCCTCGTACAAACTTTCATCTTCCAGTTGATGGAAGGAAGTAATCTCATTCCGCAACTTTGCATTTTTTATCGGTGGGAAATATTTCATTAAGAATTTATCAGCCAATTCATTCCATGTATTGATGGAATCAGATGGTAACGAATTTAACCATGCTCTTGCTCGATCTCTTAAGGAATAAGGGAAAAGTCGCAGCCTTAAGACATCTTTTGTTGCTCCAGCAATTTTGAAAGCATCACTTACTTCCAAGAACAATTTAAGATGGAGATGAGGATCTTCATTTGGCAATCCATTGAATTGCCCAATTGTTTGCAACATTTGAAATATCACTGACTTCAACTCAAAATTGGCAGAGTCTACTTCAGGTTTGATGATGCCAGGATGTACAACTTGAGGAGTTAGCATAGCATAGTCTCTTATAGCTCTGTCTCTGTCATCAACCATGTAAATAATATTGTTATTGCCTGGCTGTCTCCCGTTAGCATGGTCATTCTGCTCTTCTTGAATGTTCACTGGTTGTAAGGGCCCGTGAGGATTCAAATTTCCTGCATCTTGTAAATTATTCATGCTTGAAGCAATTTCTGAATTCCTTTGTTCTCTTCACAATCTCCTGACAGTCCTTGCAATCTCAGGATCGAGTTGGAATACCACCGATCTATCTTTGCGCATGCATGCACCGATCTGCCAAGAAATAAAATAAATCAAATCAAATTTGGCGATATCAAGATTTACTTCACACTTCAAAAATAAACAATCAATCCCCGACAACGACGCCAAAAACTTGTTGGTTGATTTCTATAATCAATTACTATCAATGCCAATGTGCAAGTATACACAACAAGTAATAAAGTGATGAGTATTCAAGATCGTCTCCTCAGGGATTGATGTTACTCTAAAGTGCTAAAGCAATCACAATGGTGCAAATCAACTAAAAACCGAAACAAACAATTGTCCAATAATTCTATCGTAACTAATAATTGTGAAAGATGGAAATAGAATAATACTGTAATGAAATAAACTAAGTTAACTGTGTCTAAGATTCAATTGAGAATATAGTAGTTGAATGAAAAAAACTCTCCTAATGGGGTGACTGTTGTTTACTAAATTAGCACCAGTTGTTACAATAAGTGCTGCAGCAATGGGTAGAATAAATCTGCATCCGCAGCTATCGCATGTTGGAAATCTCATACCTTTAAATCTACTAACAATGACCAGTTGCTCATATATTTATGGTACGACATTATAACCTTTAATCTCTCTACCTTACAAGGTGAACACCTATGTCTAGAGTGTCACAAATCTTAACTTTAAGTATTGCCCTTATGAGATTTAAGGTAACCTAATCCAGGAAACTCGACTTAAGAACAAACAATACTCTAATAATATCCGCTAAGACATGCCCTTTTGCTGCTCTATCTTAACTGAAACTATTAAATGGGTGGTCAACCGAAATAACAGTTGTATTTATAAAAACTACTAGAGTATAATGCTACAACAATACCATAACAACATAAAAGAACAGTCAATAACCCATTGGATTATTTGTCACTCAACCACAAGTAAATTTAGTTCATAATTTGGATGAGAAAAGTAAACATAAACATATTGATCTCGGAATACATCCAAACAATTCAAGGAAGAAGAGAAAATATAAGTTGAGCACGATGAAAGACAAAATAATTCTGCACGGTTCTTTTCTTTGGTTCTCAATATCGCTCCTCAATCTTGATCTCCTTCTTCTTACCTTTATAATTCTTTTTTATGATAATTCCTTACTGCCTCTCTATGTGGTGCACACCTCCCTTTATATTGTAAATTAGGGTAAAAAACCCAAGGTCCATGCGCGTGCATGCGTTTAAATTAGGAAGCATGCAGATCGCGATTTTGTAGCTGACCCACGCTTTAAGCCTTCTCCCGCATTGCTTTCTGATTGCTGCAGCATTGGTTGCCCTAGCATCCACAACAACACTACCTTATTCCCGATTGTTCTTGTCTTCTTTTGTGGCCATCTTCTTTCTTCCTCTTGCTCATCTAATGTCTCAACATCCCCTTATGAATTTAAAACCTACAATTATGCGCCTGTTTTTAGCACAAATTACTCGATTTAAACAAAACTTATTAAAACCCAACTAAAATGAATGTTTATGCAAAAGGTAATCAAAATGTAATAAAAACACCTTATTTGTTCTCTAAGTGACCTTGATTCAAGTCTAAAATTGATGTAATAACTCTCATTTCCTAGAGTTATCAGTATGTAAACTGCTAAAGTCTCTCTATGGGCTCAAGCAGTCTCCTCGTGCATGGTTTGGTAGGTTTTCCAAGTTTGTGACCAAATGTGGGTATAAACAGTGCCAATCAGATCATACCTTGTTTGTTAAGTTCTCAACAGAGAAGAAAATTGCAGTTTTGATCGTCTATGTTGATGATATTATTCTTACTGGTGATTTTGAGGAAGAATTACAGTTTTCTAAACAATGTTTAGCTCAGGAATTTGATATTAAGGACCTCGGTAATTTAAAATACTTCCTTGGCATGGAGATAGCAAGGTCAAGAGAAGGCATTGCAGTGACCCAACAAAAATATGTATTGGATTTGTTGATGGAAACAGGGATGCTCGGCTGTAAACCAGCAGATACACCCATGGACTCAAGCAAAAAGTTTGGCACAGAATCAGAGAGTGTTCCTGTGGACAGGGGGAGATACCAGAGACTTGTTGGACGTCTAATCTATCTCTCCCATACACGCCCGGACATTGGATTTGCTGTCAGTTCAGTGAGTCAATTCATGAACAATCCAAGGGAAGAGCATATGGAGGTCGTGTATAAGATCCTAAGGTACCTTAAGTTGACACCTGGGAAGGGATTAATGTTCAGGAAAAACAACAAACGGGAGATTGATGTATACACTGATGCAAACCACGTAGAGAACATAATGGACATGCGCTCTACTTCAGGCTATTGTTTATATGTTTGGGGAAATCTTGTGACATGGAGAAGTAAGAAAAAGTCGGTTGTCTCTCGAAGCAGTGCAGAATCTGAGTTCAGATCATTGGCAATGGGTATTTGTGAAGGTATACACTGATGCAGACCACGCAGGGAACATAATGGACAGACGCTCTACTTCTAACTATTGTTCATATGTTTGGGGAAATCTTGTTACATAGAGAAGTAAGAAACAGTCGGTTGTCTCTAGAAGCAGTGCAGAATCTGAGTTCAGATCATTGGCAATGGGTATTTGTGAAGGTATTTGGATTCATCGATTACTTAGAGAGCTGGGAATTATAGATAAGCAACCTATCAGACTATTCTATGATAACCAGGCCGCAATCAACATTGCTAAAAACCCAGTGCACCATGATAGGATGAAACATGTTGAGATTGATCGCCATTTAATCCTAGAGAAGATCGAAAATAGCATTGTCCATATTGTCTACATTCCTGCTCAACATTAAACTGCAGACATCCTTACTAAAGCTCTTTCAAGAACTAGATTTGAAGAATTGAGTTGCAAGCTAGGCATGTACAATTTGTACAACCCAGCTTGAAGGGGAGTGTAGAATCACTGTACATATTAGCATTTAGATTTTATTTTTTTTATTATTTTATTACCTAATAAGGAGATTTAGTTGTTGACTAATTCTAATTTTAGTTAGTCTCCTAATTTAGTGGGATTCCTGATTTGAAGGAATTTACTTCTGATTTAGTGAGCTGAAATACCGGCCACCTTACTATATATGTATCCTCATGTAGTTCATTGAATAAGACTAAATGATAATAACTCTTTTTCTCTGAAATTTACAATATGCAATCTAGTAATTAATGTTATTGGCATTTTATTTTTATTATTAATAATAAGAATATTTGAGACTTTTTTTCCTTACACTAAATGAATAGTATTGCACCATATTTAGTACAATACTATTCATAACACCGTTTTGATGTTGGTTTTAGTGTTACAGTAAAAAAATATTTTACACTAAAAATAATGTAAAAGATAATTTGGTGTTAATTTTAGTATCACATTGGAGATAGCCTTAGAGTGAGACGTTACCATTGCTAATATTCTCACGACTTACACATTACAAATTACACATGGGTGACAGACCATAACAAAAATTTGTCATTATTATACACATCATCCATTCCCATTTAGTCGTGCGTCACTATATCATTGTCACAAGTCTTACATTATTTACCATTTTTTAGTTTTTTTTTTGGTCAAATTTTAAGCGATAAGTTACCGATGCATTAAAATTTGTAAAAAGTATAATGTTCCCCTCATTACACTGACTTTTTATTTATTTTATTTTTATTTTACTCATTAAATTATATTGTATCCACATGAGCTTGCAGAGGCAAATTTGTAAACGAAATATTATTGTAGCTAAAGAATTATCCCAAACTTATCAGTATATTATTATGATTAACAATTCGAACAAAAATAAGTGAATGTCTCTTTGATTGGGACCCATAACCCAAAGGAAGCTTAGAAGCCGTTTGATCAAAATACCATTAAACCAAAAACACCAAATTACGGTGAACTGAAAGGACACCAAAACAGAACCCATTTCTTTATCTGGTCGGTTTATTACAGTGGGTGAGTCTCTGTCCCATTTTGTGTCTGCAAGAAGTGACAGTCATTGTTTGGCATGCAAGAAAATTGAAACGCCACCTTACAAAAGAGCATTTTGCTTCAGTGAAAGAAAGTGAAAGCACTTGTGAGCTCTGCTTTTGCATTTGCTTTTGAAGGTTTCCTGGGTAAGCAAAAGTTGTCAACCTTTTTATTTTTATTTTTTTTACAGTTTGATTGATTTTTTTTTATCCCATTATACCTCCCTTTTTTTTTTTCCTTGTGTGTGTTCTTTTGTTTGTTTGATGGTGTTGTCCATTAAAGGTTAAAACTTTGTTTGGAGGGCCTGAAAAGTTGAGAGAAAAGAAAGAACGGAAATTTTTTTACTATTTTAGGCAAATGTTCCTGGTAGTTGATATATGGGTTTATCTTTTTATTTGTTCACTGAGAGATTCAAGCTTTGAGGTCTCATTGCATGTTTTTTTTCAGCTCTGTTTGGTTATTCGGAAAGAAAAAAAAATGTTTATAAGAAATACTGCTATAGAGAGTGAAAAAAATGAAACTAGAAGAGTAAGCTTTTGGGTTCCTCTGTTTTCTGCATAATTTTTAATCATGGGTTTGGAGGACAAACTTCTCTCTTTTTCTTTTTTTTTCCCCGGGTATCTCTCGAATAAAAGACATTGTTTTTAGTGCGGTCACACATTAATGCAACTTTTAATCACTATTATATTGCTTTGTTGAACTGATGAAAAAATTTTTGTTTATTGTTCAAGGGATTGAAAATCTGCAGTTTTGAATGATGATTCTCCATTTAATGCATGTGAAATTCTGCATTTCTAACTTCTATTATATTTTTTTGGAGTGAGTTATTCGCATTTTACAAAATGTATACTTCTGGTCATGTGCATTCGTAACTCTTATGTAGAATTCAAGCAATTCAGAACATACGGACGTTCATGTTTGAGAAAATGTAAATAAGCATATACCCCGCTCTAATTCATTTTATACTTAAATACACTTGTAGTTTGTGTTAGTTTATGTATTTATTTTGATCGTTTCTTCTGTAATGCATTTTTATCACAGAAACAATGCATTGATATCGTGGAATGGCAATGAACCTTATAATTTGTTTCTTAATCTAAACATTTCAGGTTTGACCATGCATTTAAGTTTGCTTGTGAATGCTGTTATGCAAAGTGGCTCTTACTATGTTAATAAATTTTCACTGGTGATATCCTAAACAAACAGCTAACCCAGAAATTTTCTTAATTGATAAGATATAGAAGAGTTAAATTTCAAATCCCTTCTTTCTAACAGCTTCCCTTCATATTTTCTTGGCATTGAACAATTTTTCAGTGCTGATTGTTGGTTTTTCCAGTTCATTCAGGAGACAAAAAGAGAATTGAAAGGTGTTCAGGCTTAGAGTTTTGGTTAGCATTATCGCTTTTGTTAGCTTCCAGGACACCCAGTAATTAAGTTATACAGATTACATATCATTTGTTGTCCTTTGATTTCACTTTTCTTTTTACCCTATTAAATTAATCAGATGCAAAAATCAACGTGAATTGGAATGGAGGTTCTGATTGATGAGATTCTATAATTTTGCTAGCTTTTGGTTTACGATATTTCTGAGGGAGCTTTTTTATTGCTTCTGTGTTTATAACTTCATTGCAGTCATATTATGAAGTTTATCGAGAAGAGAAGAAGCATCCCAAAGCCGGGGCATTAATAGAAAATTTGTTAAAAGGGGTTTATGCATGTATGGAATTGGAAAGAAAAAAGCGCAAGGTAAACAAATTTTAGTCATGGATTACTAGTCTAATCCTCATCACTTATTCCATTTAGCATGCTACAATTAATTAATGCAAACACATTAATTTAGCAGAGAACTTTGTAGTTTAACAGTAACATTAAATCAGAACAATTAACAATATGCAGGGAAAAATTATGTTTACTGTAGGAGATTATGTTACATGATTAGGAGCTCAGAATTTGTTATCTTTCTTGCTTTTGTTTCCAAACACGTAACAGGTTCTGAATTTTTGTATTCAACGTGTTCTTTTTGTATTTCAGGAAATTGAAAATTTTGGTTTGCTGGACGATGATGTTTTCTTTGATGTGCTCTCCCGGTTGCCAGCAAAATGCTTGCTTAGATTAAAGTCTGTTTGTAAAGGCTGGTGCCGACTTATATCAGACCGCATTTTCATCAAGGTTCAGTCACAAACGTTAGAACCCATAGTAGGTTTTCTCATCCAACAGAGGTTCCAGTGGTGCTCAGATGATATCAAAATTATCACACACATTCCTGTTGAATTGGGAAGTGCTGCACTGCAACAGTCAGTCTTTAGCTTCTTACCAGACGATGTTGTGGTGTTGTCTTCATGTAATGGGTTGGTTTGTTGTCGCAGCTGCTTCCCTTTTAGCGATCCAGCCATCTATGTGTGCAACCCAGTGAACAAAGATTGGATCAAGCTAAAGTGGACCAAACCTGATAAAGAAGACAGCGTTGTTCTAGTGTTTGACCCATGTCAGGATATGGTAGACTGTTCAACTAATTTCAAACTGGTCAGAGTGCGGCAATTTGAGACTGCATCAGAAGATTTATACTTTTCATTTGACATATACTGTTCTAGTACTGGAGCCTGGAGGGTATCTCAAGAGATTTGTTATTGCAGTGACAAGTTACTCAAGAACAAAGGCATTTATGTTGGAGGGATCTTACATTGGTTGACCGATGGTGATGAAATCCTCACGTTCAATGCAGAAAATGAGCTATCTTGGTTGATTTCAGTTCCGGTTTCTGCTGCACAGATCGAGAGCGATTATCAATCATGTATCGGGGAATCTGATGGTCAACTGTATTATGTGATGATCTCTGAAAATGGACTTCAATTCTGGTTTCTAGAGGATTACTTTGAATTTAAATGGAATCTCAAGTACTCGAAAACTCTAGAGGTGCTGGAAGAAGAACATCCAAATTTCCTCTGCAATTTACATGAGAGAGTGAGACGGCGACCTACTATTGACTCAAACCCATGGATGGATCCCTTGGCCTTTAGAGATGGAATTTTATTGATTAGGGTGTGTGCCAAGATCTTCCTATATCATGTTGAGACAAACAAAATGAATGAAGTTTGCTATGTTTCTGGTTTGGGCACTTACTCCTCGTATCTTCCTACAGTGTTGCCATATTCTCTGAGCTTGGTTCGTTTAACATAAGGTGTCAAACATGGGTTTCGGTTTTTGATTTTCCAGTGCTCCAGTATCTGCACCTTTCTACCTTTTTTGGTATTTTTCCATATGGAGGTCTCTATAGTATAACAGCTACGTGGCGTATATAGGACTTTGATGTGTTTGTGCTTGATTTTGCTGGGTTTGCTCGGGCTTGCGTGATGTAGCTATGAAATATACGAGCAGCTTTTGAGGAATTCTTTTTGTAACCCAAGCAGCATCTTAAGACTTACTTCAATACATATGAACTATAGCTTCGTTTTTTCATCTTATTCGCTTGAATAATTGATTTACTAGTAGTTGTGCCTTTAACTTGTCTTGGGCATCCATTGGAAGTAATTGCCTTGGTTTCCAGCTCATTTGCTAGGGAGTTCAAAAGCAATTACTTGTCCTTGCGAGTAAACCTTGGCTCTAGTCTCCAGGCTTCAACTTCGCTTAGAGCACGTTTTAACCATAACTAATCATCAGACTTAGAACTCTAATTACAACATTTAGTTAATTGTTACGTCAATGGAACACAGCAATCTTTAGTATGAGTGTTACATGATTATATGATTATATGCATTTTTATTGGAAAAAGAAGAGGAAAAAATAATAATGCGCATGGTATTGTAATAATTAAAGATCTTTTGTAACAAAAATACACTTGGTTTTAACAAAAAATCTGAAATCAATAATAACCTAATCTTTTACCCCCATATTGTTACTATCTGCTGAGATTTCCCAAATGCAAACACAGAATTCGATTCTTTTGATCACCGCAAAAGCGAAAACACTTCGCAGCGCAACAAGCATAAGCAACTTCAAAATGAACGAAAATGTAAATTGAATATTTCAAGAGTATAAATTGATCCCAGGGTGATAATTTCTTTTTTCCTTTTTTTACAAATATGCAAGCAAATGATGCACATCAAACTTGTCAGGACATGTTGAGCTGTAAAAAATTTTTAATACTAACATCAAAATGCACATTTACCTATTGAATATTATCCGAATAGTAAAACTGCACTTGTAAACTAATCAATAATAACACCTCTTTTATGTCACCCACAGTTGCGGTATACGAATCGCCTTTCATCCCTGCCAAAACCAAAAAACCGAATGACTTTCTCTACTCAAAGTTCACAAATACTTATCAGGATTTTTGTTGTATATCACACACAAGCCACATAAATTTAGCACAACAGCAGATTTAATGAGAAAAATTGTCCATACAAGAGACTCTCATAAAAGAACAGAACATACCAAATATTTTGCATATACCCCCAGGGTATAGATCAACATCAATTGAGCAAAAGATACATGAACCCAGAAAGCCAGATTTACCACTACTGAAATCTTACTCCACATTGTAAGAGGATACACAAAGTTGAACATGGGAGAAGGAAAAATTGAAAGAGTTGGATTCATAATGCATGCACACTTGTGCGCACACACAAAAAGTTGAAAACAAGTCCATATGAGAAAGTGATTCGCCCAACAAAGAAAACAAGCCTGAGTATACCATGCATTCAGAAATCATCTATCTGGTAACTCTATTAGGGACACCCAGTTTAGAGAATGTAGTGTTGAGTTTCTCTTCTAATTGAGCAAAAGAATTGCTATCTGGCTCAAAAAATCAGGTTTCCTCCTAAGAATACTAGCATACTAGATCATGTAATGAAAATCTCATATACCAGTTGCGGATCATATAAAATATGTTCATATATACCTAAGAAGAAGAAGATGTGTTCATGTACTGTGCTTCATTGTGTAGAAATTATTAATGGTAGTATGGAGAGCTTGAGAGAAAATGGAAGTGCTTGGAAGCAGTAGAGTTTCTGGGTTGAGAGGTTAAATGTGAACCTAGTTTGCATACAATATTGATCACCTCAAAATAGCAAAGTGAATCCTCCACACTTTCTCATCACTTTTTCCGTCAACTAGACTAATTGATGGAATACAAGCTACAATATAGATAAATCTGTAAATGTTAAGGACGTTTTTTCTCCTCTTATTTTCCCATGTATCAAACAAACCAATGACATCAAACCTTGCAGCAAACTTTATTTCCATTCCTTTTCTCTAATTTATATTAATCATTCCAATTAAAGTAATGTTTAACACAAAGCCAAGAAATGCAAAATCATAACCAATCAACCTCAAAATAGAATACCGGCAGATAAGTTCACACCAAGCAAAGCTCTGAAACACAGGATCAATCCAATTGCAAAAATTGTGTGGGAACAAAATAAAAGTAAATATAAGTGCCTCGGCTGTCATCTGAACAAATGAAAAGTAAATAGAAGTGCCACAGAGGCTATTGGAAAAGAAATGTTAAATTTCTGAGAGAAAAATAAAAGAAAATACTTCTGTTCGATAGTGGAGAGGCCTTTACAATAAGCACTCTGTACAAATGTGCACAGGTGATGAGACCCATTCCAGAGTTCTTCAGGGTTCACTACTAATTTGCCAAGAAGAGAAATAACTTAACCATGGTACTACTTAATGAAATTAACAAACAGCATTTCCCAATAGGGTAGTACTGTAGTGAAAATGATGACAATAATACCAGTAACATGCAATGGTAAAATTTCGACAATCTTTGCAATTAGGATGAGGAACATATGAACTTTTTTATTAGTGACATTTGAATTGAACCTTAGTTCTCATAGAAAATGGCAAAACTTCACAAGGATTACTAATTGAGAAATTAATCATATTTTGCTGAATTCTCCAACCCTCTGCCTCTACATTTTACATCTGCCATTCCTCTTGCCTACCTAGTGTTCGGAAGTTGATTTATCCTTATTTTCTATTTCACTCAAGGGAGAAGATGAGAGCAAGCATTCACGAGAACGGCATTAGTTTCATAGATGGTGACAATTAGCTATTCAGCAAGGTTTTATGCAAAACTGGATCATTGTCAAATCATAGAAAAGGTTTCACGGCTGTGCAATAAACTATTTGTGGTGGATAAGTCTACTACTTTGAGAGCAATTATAGAAGTTTTGAGAAGCCATGACAACCATGGCTTTTAAATAGTCATAGTCAAGCTCAGCATGACCAATAGAAAGTGTCAATTTGAGGAGATTGATTAATGTCTTCAACAATTTGAATCATGGATAAACGGTGAAAGGTCCCTTGAACATTGTCGTCGACGTGAAGTAGAAGGAAGAAACGCTCTAAATATCACTGGAAGTTATGTGGGATAATATAGAATGTTAAATATGCAATTCTGCAACCTAGCAATGTCTAATTGTGCGTGGGTATTTAATTTACAATAGGAACTTATGAGCGTAAAGTGGAACCCTACTTGTGGGAGCAGTGATTTTTATTGAAAAAGAGGGAATGAGGGTCACGAATACGTAAGCAAAGTTTTGTGGATGCTGATAAAATAATTTTGACCCACAGGGGATGGTTGATTTTACAACAAAGTTACATACAACCCTTCCTTAACCTAATGGCAACTTCAATTACATGGTTAGTTTCATTTCAAGCAGAAGATAAAATGCTAGTTCTGTCTCAAGAATGTTAGACAGAAACATGTGCGACACACACACACACAAACAAAAGAAAAAAAAAAGAAGCAAGTTGAACCCATGCATCAAAAGGCATGTGTACAGCTCTAAAAGGATACAATTTAGCACCAATCATCAGTAAGAGTCCCGAATCTTGGATGAAGAGAGTTTGCCAATGGAAAAGAGAATAATTTTACCCAATGATCTTAAATAAAAAACAATAAAAGCATTCACTAAGTCATGCCCAATCATTGAATTAGCTCAAGAATGATTCTTTTACTATTCAATATATTAGATGGATAGTAACTCCTAGTCGCAGGTTACAAAAATTGATTGATGCATGTTCTCTAAGTTTTGGGCACCAATGAAAGGATCTCTAATTTCATCCAGAAATTAAAAGCTAAGCAAGCCAAATGCCAAACAGCAGATTACATCCTATGCCACAGCATAGAAACTAACTTTTGTTTTGTGGTTAATTACCAAAACGCAACCAGATACCATACTAAGGAACCCATAAAATAAAATTACAAATTTTACAAGGAGCGGTAAAAGGTGAATTTTCACTTAAAAAGGAGACCAAAAAAAAAAAAAAAGAAGCAAAGAGTTAAAGCACTCAACTTCTTTGCTTACTATCATTTAAGGTTTGCTGCCTAATTTGCCAGAGGTTTACAACAACGGCAAACTGTTTATCTTTGATCCAATATAATAACTAGCTGGAAAACAGCAAGACAAACAAATTTACTATCCTCAGACAGAATACAACTACAAAAAGCATTCGTAATTAGGTGCATCCAATTAAACCTCCCTCACTACGATGGCATAAGTCCCTAAACTTCAACCACCAATCTTCCCTAGTAAGATATTATTAGTCACTCAAATTTTGTATGTGGAAAAAATTAAATTAGACTGAGCTCATGTAATCTCATAACCAAGCCATCTTCAACTTAAAATCCATCCATTAGAATGGGCCACTATAAATACACAATGCACAATGCAATCGCAATCACAATCACCAAAGAGTCTCCCGTACAAAACTCTACTCTTCACACTGGCAACTTGGCCTTAGTCCTCAAAAAAAATCATCTTATTGACTCCACAACCACCAAAAACTAGCAGAGAGGAAAACCCTTATTGTAAAGAAACCAAACAAAAGAAAGGCAATCGCAAAAAGATTCAATTATCCCTAGAAAATAGAAAATGAATTCACCAGAAATATGAACAATCCCATGAAAATTGGGCAAGGCATATATTGCAAGTTCATACTTGCACAAACAAAATCAAAATAACTACAACCGCAATGTCACTCACTACCCACCTTCCAGGATATGAACTATAGATTGCATAACACAATTACCAAGAACAATTAACCATAATTACAAACAGAAAAAGAAAAAATTGACAGGTATTCTTTCTAACAATCAAAATAAAATCTAAAACCAATAATGAAAGTAGCAAGTTCTAAGGTTACAATTGCAATACCAATGCCTTCTTAATCAAGATCTTCTTGTCTGGGCTCTGATCCTCTGTTTCCTGAGGTGGAATCTCCATCATTGGTGCCGCCACTCCCACTGCCACTGTTTCCACTAGTCTCCGCACGAGAGGCGAATGCATTGAAAGGCCATGGCAATGAGATTCTAAGCCTACGTTCCACGGTCCTCGGAGTCTCAGCATTCCCTCCACTCTCACCATCATTACCACCCGACCCACCACCACCAAAACCAAACCCCAGATTGAAACTCTGATTCATATTATTGTTATTATTACTATTATTATTCCCATTCCCATTCCCATTCCGCCTTTGTTCATAATCAGGATCATCAGTTGGCAATTCATAACGACAAACAGGACAGGAATTATGCAATTCAAGCCAAGGCATAATACAATCCGGATGATATATATGCTTACAAGGCATCTGTCTAGCTTCTTCATTCAATTCAAAGCTATCCTTACACACAGCACACTGAGAAGAATCCGAAGTCATCATTGCCTCGTTGATCTTGATACTCGGGAGGGCCTCTATGGCAGATTTCGAGGCCGGCGGTGTCCCGTACCGGTTCGGATCATTCTCAGCCAGCTGTTGGATCAACTGCTCGAGGCCCGGACCGATGAAGTAGTCTCCAAGATTCGCCGGGAGACGAAACGCAGCCCCGGCGCCACCGGCCGCTGGGTCGACGTTGGAGTTGTTCTCGACGACGAATTGGATGCTGGCGCCGTTCGCTCTTAGGTTTTGAAGATAGTTTTGAAGGAAGACGAAAGGATTGAATTCGGAGGGGTCAGTGAAGGAGCGGGTGGGGCCCATGCCTAAGAGGGTTGAGAGATCGTCTAATAAAAAGGCGTCCATCGGATTGGGGTTAGGGTTAACGCTAGGGTTAGGGGTTTCGAGTTCTTCGATGAAGCCACCATTGCAAGAGGGGCACACGAGATCGGAAGACGGGGACGGAGTAACCCTGACCGTACGATTGCACTGGTGGCAGAAGTACATCTGCGGTTGTTGTTGTGGTGGTGCTGCGGCGGCCGCGCCTCCGAAGTTTCCGCCGGAGAAAGACATGTGAACGAAACAAAAGGGGGAAGTGATTTATGTTTTTTTAATTATTTTCTTATTATTGTGAGAGAAGGAAAGAAACCGCGTGGAATTTGTTCAAGAAGTTATATACTAGGTGATCAGGACATTTTAGTCATTTTATACTGTTATTAAACAAATAAGGCAGTTACGTGTAAATGTTGAAGCGATTAAATTAATAATACATTGCCGACTATGACTGTAACTAGTAAGTCAGGGCAGACTTTGTTGTCCCTACTCCAAGTCTTTGTTGAAGGTCCTACTCGTGGGGCGGAGGGAGGGCAATGGGCCGGGTTCAGAACAAGATTCTTGATTTCTCAATCTGATCTGAACTGAACTGGAAGCAATTTCGGACCTAATTCGGAGATATCCAAAAATTTTTAATTGAGAAGTAATTCGGAGATTTCTTTGATAATTCCTAAGTGGGAGTGGGCGTGTTCAGAATCCATATGATCTACTTTAATCCGTCTTGATCCGTAAAAATCTTATTTGTAAAAATTCGATCTGTAGATTGATAGATTGAATTAGATTAAAAATTTAATAATCCCTAATCGGTGAATTATATATTAATCTACTTATGCAAACCCAACAAAATCTGTAAATTAACAAAAAATTAAAAATTAAAAAGTATTTATTTACTTAAAAAATAAAACTTGTAAATATAACAATAATACTTACTAGTAGATAAATAAGTTAAAATATATTTACATTAACACTATATTATATCTTATCCGATAATATATAAAATAAAAAATAATTAAAAACAAATATACCTTTCTAAACAGTTAATTTTCATGTACTAATCTAAACAAATGAAATCTTTTTCTTTTTGGTGTGTTATATTCTGAAACTTTAAATGTATTTTCTAGCTTTATTAAAAAAATTAATTTATTTAAATTTTATTTAATTTTAAATTTGATCGATAGTAAAATTATTTTATTTAATTATTTTGTGGATTGTACAGAATTAAAAATTTTTAGTCTGCAAACTAATCCACAAATGGTGGATTGGATATGGATTGAGTCAAATTCTCATTTGATCCGTAGACGTATTAATTAAATTTGGATTGAATTTCACCAATCCGTTGATTGGATTGGATTGGATTAAAAATTTATAATCCGTAAAATCATAGATCAAATATACATTGATGTCCAATTCACAAAATCCGATCCGTAAACACCCATAATTAAAATAGGAATCCGGTCTCTATTTTAAATTTTGAAGCTTTTGAAGGTCAATACCCGATCTGAATTGATTGGGGGCTAGGGGTATGGGGCCTAAAGGGGTTGTTACATCCTTTGGTAAGGGAAACCGATGTCCCAAAGCAAAGAATTAAATTGACCGTTCGGTTCAGTTTTTAAAATTTAAGAAATTGACCGATTAATATGAAAAATTAAAAATTCAAAAATTAGAAAATATTAAAGAAATTACTGTTTAAAAATTAAAAAAAGCAAACTAAATAAATTTAGTTTAGTTCAGATTATTAAAACTATAAAAATTGATATTTCAGTTCAATTTGGATCTGAATCGAAGTGATCCAAACCTTTGGCCACCTCTAATTTATAGGTTTCTTAGTAGCTTAATGATTTAGAGTTGGAGGAATTCAATTTCTTCTTTAAAAAAAAAAATAGAGTAGTCTCCTTTTTAATATAAGAGTAGTAATTCAGGCTACTTAATAGTATATCGATTTCGGTTAGTGTCGGCGTGTTGATAGTTGATGATATTAAATAATACCTATTTAATATTGTATAATGGAGTGAGAAAACAATGCATCGAGTGTACCAATATATTATATAAGATTTTTCATTACATTTTTCAAGTTTGTGATTATATATATCAAATGTTATATTCTTTTCTAAATTTTTTTATTACCTATTTTTTTAGAAACTTGAGAAATATAATAAGGCACTGAGAAAAGAGAAACAACATTGAATTCCTAAATTATAAAGGAAATATGACATAATTGGTTGACATTACAGAATTAATCAGATTGAGTTTTAGGTAGCTATTAGGAAATATGTCTTCTTTTTAAATGAAGATTTGTAAATCCTAAATTAGGATATATCTTAGCCTTTTTCTTATTTAAGAGGATTCTAATTTAAGGAATAATTAATTTTCCTTTTGCAATTTAACTTATTTAAGAAAAAAATACAATTAGTAGAAGAAAAAAAATAATTCTCTTATAAGAAATAATCGTTGTATCTAAGGAGGGTGGATTTACTTGTTTATATAACATAATACAACAATTAATTTCTCTACAAATAAATAGAATCTGATGTAAGAGAAACGATAGGTCTACTGAGAGATTAGACATATTGAGTTTTGAGTGTGAGAAAAATATTAGAGTAATTGTAATAATTTTACAAATAGTGGATTTTTCTCTCTTCGTCTTTGGCGACCATGGTTTTTCTCTGATATAAGAGTTTTTTACATAAATTCTTGTATTATGTAATTGGTTTTATTCTCTATCTATTTTCTATTTATTGTTTGTTTGATATTTTTACTTGCAAGATCTTGGGTGAGATTAAAATTTCCTAACAGTAGCATTTATTTTTTTATGTAAAATCTGAATGAGTTTGAATGTTATTAAAATCTGTAGGATTTGAATGCATATGTCAGAAGCATTTTTTTTTTGACATCTTAGTGTAAACGGTAAATTATTTGTTTTTATAAACTTAGAACATCTTAAATCTTATATTTTTACATTTATGACCTTGAAAATGTTATATATACTTGAAGTCTAAATAGGTATATATTTAAATGGTTTTCTAGTATAATAGTTTTTATACGTAAATACTTATAAGGTAAGCATTTGGTATATAATTTATGAAAAATAATATTGAAATGTTATTTTTTAAAATTTAGCATATTTATACATAAAAAATTGTTATCTAATAATAATAAATGAATTTTTAAAAAAAATTCAAATTGAATGCATGTTAAGTAGTTGATACCAAGTAATATTTGAAATCAATGAAAATTCTAATACGGCATCTAATAACTAGGTAAGAAATAAATATATTTAATGAAGGTACTTGTGAGTAAAAAAATTGATTTTTTATTCAAACATTTTATCATTCAGATAAAATTTAAGAAATTTTACTTTTTATATTCAGATAAAAATGTCTTAAAATAAGACTTTAAATACAAAAAAAACTAAAATACCAAAACATCTTAAATTAAGCGAAATTAAGATTTCAGACATAAAAATAAACAAATTCTTAGCATCACTTAACTAGTGATAACTTTCAAATTTAGTAAAATAAAAGAACAAAAAAATTGGTGAATTATCTGGGTTATTGGTTATTTTACGTTAGAATTATTTTAAATTATTTATCATTAACAAGTATTTGTATTTCAAATAGGCTAAATTAAAATTTTGTGCATAAAATGTGAGCCCAATTCAAGCTCGTTTAGACTCTCAATCTACGTCAGCCCCATACTTTTACGTCATGTCATATGGGACCTCGACCTAATATTTGTATCATAACCTACTGAGAGAAAAGCCTCTTATGAGTGGAGTGGCATTTCAATGTTCCAATAATACACTCAGTCTGGTTCCTTCAGGTTCAAGCAATTATTTGCCGCTTGGCTGAACAGCTTCTGGACTAGGCAATGGGTCGGCTTGGGCTCAAATTGGGCCAAGCCTTCACTCGATCCTATGAGTAAAATGAAGAGCCCTAATTTTTCAAAACGCCCGACCTTTATCGAGTTGGGGTCGGACTTTATCTGAGCCCGACCATAATTTTTTTTAGTTTTTTTTCTTAATTTTTAAACTTTTTATAATAGGAATCTAATTCTTCATTCTTTATTAATAATAATATCATTATTGTTCTATTTTTATGTTGAAATTGGTTGTAAGGAATTTAATAATTTTTTTTTATTTAACTATAACAACAATACAACATGTAACAATCTAACCAAATTAACAATTAAATAAGTCAAATACAAAATAGTAAAATAGTATGAAATAGAAACAAATGTTAGTGGAGTGAGTTGTAACCACGTGTATGACATAGGTGTTTTAACTTTAAGTGTTATAAATTTTTAATTTTAAAAGTGATCAATGGTTGGGTTGGACTTTTTGGTAAGGCCCTAACCCTGACCTGAATGTAATTTGACTTTATTTTTTGAGTCTTAATCCAACCTTTAACCCATTAAGTTTAGGGCCAAAACCCTTAAAATTAGGGTGGGCTTAAATAGGTTAAGGGCAGGATCGTGTCCTTGTCCCATCCCTACCTAAACCTATTTCAATTTCTTCTCTGTAAATAAAATCACTACTAGAAAAATGGGTTTTACTGACACCAATTTAGTGTCATTAATAACTTTTACTGGCACTTGTTAATTGTGTCAGTAATGCTCAAGCTAGAACACACTGACACTAATCTTTGGTGTCAGTGATTTTTGTGTCAGTAATTTATTTCACTACAATATCACTAAAATAATGACACGATAATATTGGTATTTAATGATACTATTTACACGTCAGTGATTTATGTGACTATAGTATCAGAAACTGACTCGATAATATAAAAAATTCTTATTGTTATTTTAAATATGTAGTGTCAGTATTTAATAATGTTATGTTGCTTTTGGTTAATAATATATTTTTATTTTAATTATATTTTTCGTGTTTGTTAAACCAAAAGAAAACTCAAAATATATTTATTATTAAATATCTTGCAACACAACTCATATAATAAACATCTCAAATACATCACTTAAATTCAAACAATTCAACTACATCACTATATGTAAAAGACTTAACATAAGTATCAAATTAAATTTTCAACAATCTCTAAACAACAAGTGCTAACTACTACTCAATTAAGTTTCCAACCCAAAAGAAAAAAAAATAGCACAAGGTCACTCAATATCCATCCACGGCTTCATTTTTTTCCCACCTACAAGTGCATAAAATCAATTAGTATACTGCGAAAAATAAATCTTAGTTATTTTGAAGCAAAATACTCATAAATTACTTCAACATGGAAGAGTAGGATTAAACAACCTTCCTATAGTTTGCCCACTGTATTATTACTATATTATTGGATGTTCTCAATTAAACATGTGAATAATATATATATAAGGTAGTTAATAGAGAAACTTCTCTGTAGTATTTTCATACCTGTGCCAAAACAGAGAAGAGAAAGAAATGGTGTCTGACCTCGGAGTAAAGGAACCGCTATGGTAAAGGAACGAACATGGAAGGAAAAAAAAACTTGTGCAAACGGAGCCAGTAGCATTTTGCAAGAATTAAAGATTTTGGGTGAAATTCTCTCTTATAAACACTTATTTATATTGGGAGCATGCATACTTCTAAGTATGATATAACCATACATTAAAGATTTTGGGTGAAATTCTCTCTTATAAACACTTATTTGTATTGGGAGCATGCATACTTCTGAGTATGATATAACCATACATTGAGCATGCATACTCCTAGCTTTCTGGAACCACCCGGCTGGTCCTAAAACCAGTCATTTTTGGGCTCCAACATTCAAATAGGGCATCAGTATAGCAAACATTGCAGACTTTTCAAACTACAATATGAAAAATTGGAACTTTTTTAGTGTCAATTTTGCAATGGCTAGGATGAGCTTGTATCAACTATCACGCAAAATCAAGCAAAATTAAAATGAATATGATTACCTTAAATAAAAAAGAAAAAAAGGAAAAAGGAAAAGACTAACCTTTAAGAATAGTCCCAAATATAATGAAAAAAGATTTATGCCTTTGGTACTTTCTTCTCCCATTGCAATTCATAGTGTTGACACATTTTTTTTCCTGAAAAGTACTGCAAGTTAGTAGATTTATCACTAATCAGATTTAATAGAAAACATTGACAGCTTGAATTTAATATTTTCTTTAATTCAATTTGGAATGCTATGAAACTTACAAAACATAATTAGACATGTCAATGCACCACAAATAAAATTTCCAAGTCATTTGGACAACTCTACATTTGCTTTTCACATGATAAAACTATATAAGTTAAAATTGCATATGAAACTGTAAAAGTAGCAGCAGGTGTTTGAATATTTATTAAATTTAAAATACTAAATATATCAGAATGATACTTTCCAGATTTTAAGTGGACATATAAGTCAACAACATATTAAAATTTGAGGCTATTCCGATATCATTAGGCTAGTGTTTGATTGGATCAAAGATTAATGAACAATTCTGTCAAAAGAAGTTGCTGCAGAGGCAGCAGAGTTTGAAAAATCATTAAAAATAAATTACAAGTTCAATCAAAATAAAATTTTCCAGATTCGAAGTATGCAAATAGAAGTGTAGTTTATCCGAATTTCAACTTATTCCAACTCTGTTAGGCTATACGTTTGCAATATCAAACATGGTACATATGTAATTTCTAATAAAATTGGACAACCAACCATATTGAGAAATCCATTCAAAATCAAATATAAACCCAATTCATCCCAAAATTTCCAGAACTAAAATGTTCTCATTTAAACTTAGTTTAATCAAACTTTCAAATCAATTGAAAGTCATTTAGTCGAGTTCGGAAACAACCAAGTTCACAACAACAGTCTATCAATCCTCAAATTTTCAGCATAATTTCGTAAACTATTAATTAATCTTTCACCTGAGAATCAAGTGTCCAGCAACTCGAATATCAGCAATACCCATATAATAATTTGAACTTCTACCGCCAAATGTGCTGATTAATCAAAAAACTGAAATCAAGATGAAGTACTGAATTGAGTAGAAGAATGATGTAAGAACCGAGAACGAAAAGGTTGGGGGTACTACCACCCAATATTCACATGGTAGCTAAGTATCAGAATTTAGCCAAATATATAATGATTATCTTGAGATCAACTAACAAATTCACAGCTCTTCCACAATGGGAAAAAATAGTACTCACCTAAAAATTCAACAATTGTATGGACAATACTCACCCATAATTTTATATTTATCAAGTCTATAGTAAGTAAGATCGTAAGCTTATGCAATTCAATAAAGTAATAAAAAAATAATTATTTATTAATGGCGAATGGATATATTGTAGTAACTATCTTACCCATCAATAGTACCCTTTAATTGGTTCACCATTACAATCGTAACTCAAGAGGCACCGTCCGTTCTTGAAACCACAAGCATAGAGGCCAAGTTCAAGAGAACAGAAGCATCAAATGTTTTTTGAAAGCTGGTGGTGTAATGAAGGCGGCTCCACATTTTTCAGCCATTGATTTGAAGTCGACAATCTAGATTTTCCTTGCCACAAATGAGAAACCCTAAAATTAGTTGAATATAATTATATTGAATTTTAATCAAAATTAAAAGAGGAAAAGAGAAATTACCGAACGTCAATAGATCTTGACTTTCTGTTGGAACCTGCTAAAGAGTACGTCTTAGTTAAGGATCTGTACCACGTTCCCCTTTCATCTCCTTCACTTTCTTACCCTAAGGTCATATCAACCTCTTAGTAAGGAAGATCTGGTTAGGACCCAGACGCCCACCCCCGGAATCCGAGCTGGATTTCGTCAATGAGCCGCAAGGCTGGCTAATCATACGTAGCAGGCTCGAAGACCCTTGAATCTGGAAGGCACATGAGTCTGAATGCTATGTTGAATGTGCTGACACGCCGGAGTTGGCTGCTGGCACAACAGGGTGGTGCTTTATCGCACCGCAGGCGAAGTTCAAGCTCCGGCTCGCATTTGCCAGCGGAGTAGGAGGAGAAGGCTGGTAGGTAGAAATTTGTGGTTGTTCATTAGGGTTTAGTGACTGTTCATCTTTCTGCTCTGATATGTCGTCGTCTCAGGATGAAGCGTAGTCCACCAAAGATATCTCTCTTTGTCTCTTCATCCAATCTCATCAAAAATTAGTTGGCGTAGTAGCTTACAAAATGACACTAGAGAAGTTTTGTTTTCTCTCAATTTTAATTTTCAGAGACTTCATGAGAGAGGCGGCGTTAGAAGTTTGGAGAAGTTTAGGTTTAGGTTTAGATTGCAATGGATATATTTTATATTTTTAAGACTTTAATAATTAAACAAACAAAAATTTTTAGGCTCAACGGTTTTGCTATTGAAAGTAAAAGTTTGAAGTTTAGAAATCTTGGGTTCGAGTTGAGGCGAAAAGAAAAATAAAATGATAATTTTTTGCTATTGATACCTTAGCGTCAATGATTTCTGATGTTTAATATACTGACACTATAATATCAGTGATTTATGATACTTGTTTGTTAAAAGTGGAAAATGGTGCATATATACACAATTACTGACACTTTTTACAAAGTGTCAGTAGCTAAGTGTCAGTAAAAGTCATTTTTGTAGTAGTGAATAAAAAAACTACTACTGAGATTGCTAGTTTTAGACTTATAGGGACTATAAAATTGTATATTTTAGTGACAAACTAATAAGAAGATGATGGTAAAAAAAAATTGTAACAGAGCATCCTAGAATTTTCTACAAGTCTTGTCACTTCTTTCACACATGAACCAAATAAGACATTTTCCCTCAAAAGTAGAGACAAGTAACTATTATTATTAGGGATGGCAAAACTCCAAGTCCTGGTATGACAATGCCCGAACTTGATCTATATATTATATATGTATTTTTTTTTAATTTTTTGTAATTTTATAATTTTTATTTATTTTAGTAAAATTAGACATAAAAATATTAACTTTAAATATTTAAAATTTTACATATATATAATAGATGGACCAAATAAATATAATTATTTAAAATAATATATTATATATTTTATTTAATAAAATTCAAGTTTTGGCTTGGACCCCAAACTTATCAAGTGACTTCTGGGACTGGCCTTGCCTCATTCCCGGGCATTGCTGATCTGGTCGGTGTCAAGGCCGGGTTGTATTTTTGACACCCTATTTATTATAACTAAATATCTAGTCAATTTGACGAGTAAAAAGATTTGAGTTAACATGCATAGCTGCCTTTGTGGTTCTTGGCCCATAGCATCATTTTCATCTAGTTTGGTTAAGGAAGATTGCCACAAGGAAAAGCATGTGAACACAAATGTAAGTGCCAAAAAGTTATTATAGTCACTTACAATGGCCGACCTAGAAATTTAAATTAGTTCAAAAAATTTATAATTTGGGTTTCTTTTTAATGTTCACTTGAATACATTTTAAGTCTTATAAACTTAAATTTCATTATTTTCTTTTAAATTCTAAATAATAATAGTAATAAATTATATATTTTAAATACGTGAAAGTATCATTTTTCTAAGTAGTTTCTACAAAATATTTTAAAAAAATAATGTGGCTATTGAGATTTGAATCAAGACTTTAAAACCATCAAATAACAATCTTACCATTGAATTATAAGTCTTTTGTTATATGCATAAGTTTCTAAATGTTTTTATTTAACTCTTTCAGAAGGGACTTGAGACACATTTAAAAGAAAAATTAATGGCTCGGAAGGGACTGAGTCTCTCCTGGGCCTTAATTGGGTCCGCCCATGGTCACTTACACCGCACAATGCATCCATTAAAAATTGTTGATATGTAGTTTACATTGGTCTCAGATTAAAGATCAATATAAACCATGGTTCATATTGATTCCAAATTAAGAAATTGAAAATGGATATGGTTTATTTTAACTTGATAACGGATATAAAATCAATATCCATTAATTGATTTATATGATAGACCAAGAAATATTGGTAAGTAACAACACGTAGCTACTAACAAAACCACATGTTAAGAACTTAAATATAGATGAAAATTGCTACCAAATCTAACAACTAAAATTAAGCAATAGGAAAGAATGGTGAGGATTCAAATCTGAAATAAAGTTTCCCACCAATCCCTCATCTATTGGTCTAAAAAACGAGCCAAAATAATCAAGAAACAATATTTTTGGCTAATTTTCATAACAGAGTCAAAAGACACTCATATCAAAGCAATTCTTAATCTCTAAACACAAACTTGAGTGTCCGAGTGCCTTTTACAGTTATACACTCGATTTGATTCATCAAAATTTATAAGAATCATGGGATACATCCAGATTTTTAAGGTAATCAGGTATAATTTTTTGTTACTCCATTATCGAATCATCATTAATCATATTAATAAAGGATTTTAAGAACCTTCAACATGAAACAAGAAACATTAGACTAATAAATTGGAAAAGAAAAGAAAATCTACATCTAATATCCTATAGTAGTGGTCTATACATAGAGTTCCACAATCCTTTCAAGTGAAGTGCTTCAACCAATGCGTTAAACTGCATGATTTAGAGCAACAAGCATCGATATATTGTTAGGGACTACTCATCAAGTAATTTGGTAATCTCAATATTTGCTAGTCAAGAAACCATTATAATTAATGAATGTTGGAAAGATACTAAAATCAAGCAAGCAAAAACACAAGCTTACTTAGCAGTTTTTACAAGAGCAGCGTTCCCAAGCTTGGGTTGCCGCATCCTTTTAGGCCATATTCGGTTGCAATAAAGGAGGGTGAGGAGAGGAGGAGAAAAAAAAAGAAGAAAAAGTGGAGAGTTTAATTTCTTTTGTTTAGTTTGGCATATAATTAATTGAGAAAAATAATTTAATAATTTTTTGTCTAGACAATTTTATCATTTGTGTTAGATTCTTAATATTTATTATTAAGTTAATTAAAAAACCACAAATATGTTTAACTATTAAAAAAGTAGCCTCCAAGTTAATATTTCATTCTCAATATCCTAGCTATATTTCTATGCTTTTACCAAAAGTACTTTTTACCTATCATTGTCAAAAGTACTTTTACCAATTATTATCCAACTGCTTTTATCAAAAACACTTTTTTTTTTGCTTTTTAATAAGAAACAATAATGTTATTTCAAAATATATTTCTCTGCTTTTACCAAAAGTACTTTTTACCTATTATTGTCAAAAGTACTTTTACCAATTATTATCCAACTGCTTTTATCAAAAACACTTTTTTTTTTGCTTTTTAATAAGAAACAATAATGTTTTTTCAAAATATACCCCACAATATTACTAAAAAAATAGCCCATAATATTATAAAAAATTAAATTTCAAAAAGATTATTAAATTCCAATGCTCAAATGAAATAACAAAAACATAGCCCATAATATTACTAAAAAAATGAAACACTATTTGCTGGTGATATTCATGTTTCTAAACATTAATAAATTATAGCATGAGTTAAATTTCACCATTGAGGAAAAGTCTAACCCATGTTTCTCTATCCTCACTATAAAGACAATAAAAAACATTGAGCACTCCGCTATCACGTGTGATTTGAGTGTGGCTCTAAGTCATTCACCATTGTAAGACCATTAATCTTCTTTAACTTATCTCTAAATCCTACTTGTTTGTCATTGACTTCTAGTCCCATAGCTCGACTCACAGTACTAGAAGATTCTTTCATTTATGCAATGATAAGAGTTGTTAGCTCTTTAAGTTCTTCAAGGTTTTCAAAATCTTCATTTTTCTCCTTCTATTTGATGAGCTATTTGAAGTTTTTGGATGTGCCCATGGAGCATGTGAGAAAGACACACTACCATCTACATCATCCCTAACATCCTTAATATTCAAATTCTCTCATCGAGCTTTGTTGTTTATTTTTATCCTCTTAATTTCCTCCACAACATCCGTAGGAGCTTCTTCATTTTTTTTCTTCTAATTGCATGGTCTTTATTATAAATCATACATAAATCCTCATAATATGGGAATACTTTATTCCTGAAGTTTGTTGCCTCTTTATGACTATAAATATTAAAAATGATCAATTTCATATATATAAAAATTAAATGACCAATGTAAATATTAAACTTGCGACCAAAGCTAACATAATCATTGGTTGTTCTATAATTCTAAGTTGAGAGATCGAAGCTGAGACTGATAGAATGAAGTTGAAAGTGTGAGATCGAAGCCGAGACTGAGAGATTGAAGCGATAAGGAAGATGATGAGACAACTAATTTTGTATGCTCAAAAGCTATCACTAGTGCTCTTTATCACCAGTGAAAGCTACCGAAAGTTGATAAAGAGAGGATCCGCCGATTTTGAGTGAGAAGGTGTGGTGTTACGAGAGCATTATGACCTTTTCCATTTAAATTTATTTAGGAATAAAATTGAGAAATTAAAATTAAAGAAAGTAAAATAGGGAAGCATGACCTTTAAACTGTATGGAATCCAAATTTCCTTACTCATCTAGAAGAAAACCAAATTCCACAAATAATAAAAATTGGGTTGGAAAGGAATTTGATTTCCAATTCACTTTTGCCAAACAAACAAAGGAAATTACAGAGGAGACAAAAAATCTCTCCTCTCTTACTTTAATTCCATGCAACCAAACATGGCACAAAAGTAGGGGTCGTTCACCTTGACAACAACATCGGTAGCACGAGCAACCTTTAACTGGTGATGACAACCTCTGCAAATGGCGCGACTTATGGCAGCGATGGACAATAGCGTAAAACGGCTGAAATAAAGGGGATGATAATGGCAGGAACACATGGGTTGTGGTATGTGTTGTTCAGTGTGTGTAAGAGAGGAGATAAACATAATTTTTTTTGTATATTATTAAAAAAATTCATCAATTCTTTTTCCATTTGCCATCAACTTTTGAATAAAAATAGGGTAAATTAAAGTTTTCACACTTTTAGAGATAAGTAAATTAAAGATTGCGATTCTATTTAGAGGAGAATTGAATTTATCCCATTTTAATTTCTAAAACTTTAAATTTCTAAACTGAACTTTTCAGTTTAGTTTTGAGCCAAACAAAAAACAAAACCAAATGGTTCACATGTTGCCAACTATTGTTTAGTTTGATTGCAAGATGAATATGAGGGGGAAAATTTCCGCCTACAAAAGAGTTTCAAAAAATGTAAATGCACACCCACCAATTTCGACATGTCATCAAATCACGCTAATCTGTCAAATTTTGTCATTACCATTACATAGTTTGAATGAAATAAGAGGGTGATTTGATGACACGTGGAAACTTGTGGGTGTGCGTTTAATTGTTATCAAAACTTATGCGTATAGGCAAAAAATAACTCTTTTGTTTGGGTGGGCTATTTGAACCTACCAAAATAATCATTAAATTTAATATTTAATATTTTTTTTATTACTAAAATATCCACATAGAAAGTTACTATGATTTACAAGATTATATAATTAAATAAAATAAAAAATAACGGCTTTTCTCTCTTATTCTTCATTATTCAATATACTTTATTCATGCTTTCTAAATTTTTTTTACCCACAAATTCAATTTGTTTTTCCTCATTTACACTTTCATTAATATAATTAATGAAGTTTAAACAAATTTTTAATACGTTTGGATAAAAGCTTATTGCTCTTAAGACTCCTAGTGACTTCCATCATCCACTTTCATTATTTCCAATTTCTTTGAGTTAGATACTAAATTCTCTACCTAGTTGGTAAGCTTTTACCTATATAAGAAAATGAAAAAAAAAAAACTCATACAAGAACTATTGCAACGACTTGAATTTGTTATTTATTGTAAATGTATATGTAATTTATTATCGGTTGTTTATTTAAAATTTTTAATGATATTGTTCCAAACACATAAAATATCAAGGAAAAAACTACTAAAAATTAAAAATAAAAAGTTTAAGAATTTGGGATAAAATAATGAAGAAGAAACGAATGAGGAAATGGAGAAACAATGTGAAATGAAAATGATAAGATAAATTATGATAATTTAGCTTAATAAGAGTTTGTAGGTATTAACATGGGTTTGTAATTTTAAAGTAAAAATGTATATTTTAAATTTTAGAAATGTGTCTATAAAGTAAATGGACTTCTTGAGTAATTTAATGGGTTCAAATAACTTATAACCCAACCCTTGTTGTTTTCATTTGATTTTTTTTTTAAATTTAATGAAAGATTTGACCAATATGCTCTTCTCTTTAATGGTGAAATTTAGCTGTTGGATTTGATTTAATGACATGTTCAAATTTGTAGCGTGTATTGACATTTGTTGAAACTAATGGGCATAGGCAAAACTTAACCCAATATAAGGTGAGTGACTTGCCATAATTTTTTAAATGGTCTTGTTACCTTACATAATAAGGTCACAAACATAAGTAAATAACAACCGATTGATAATAATAAGTAAAAGTAATAAAATTTGTGGGAATCTAGAAATGCCAACAAGTATATTATGTTTGTTACCATATTACGTGAGGTAACATGAGCCTTTTTTGGAGAAAAAAATAATTTACTTTCTTCACTAAAACATATCAAAAATTAAACAATGATTGGCTAAAAACAAAATAACAAAAGAAATTGGGTGCGTTTGATATTGTCTTTAAATTAGTATTTTCTAAACTTATTTTATCGAAGGAAAATGATGTTTTTGATGAGATGATTTTGAAATTAAAAAAAAGCTTTTGATAGACTATTATCCTATCATTTATGAAAATGAAAATAGTGCAAACGCTTTTGGTCATTTGTTTCAAAATACAGAGAATTTAAATAAATTTTCATTAATTTTACAGAATTTGAAACTAATAAATATAATATTGTACATTTATTTATTTTAGTTAAAATGGATTTGATAAAATAGATTTATTTTTTTCGCTTAATAATGGCAAATTTTCTAATAATTAATATAAAAGAGAAAATTAATAATAATTTTTCAAGAATGTTAAATTTTTAAGGGATTAATAAAATCCATTAGAATTGAGAAATATTTATAAAAAAGGCCTCACACAACTAAAAATTGCCATTATTAAGAGTAAGCTGCTAATTAAAAAATAGCTCAGTATTTAATAAATTGTGTTGCTTTGATTGCTTGAATTTGGAAAGTATATTATATACGTTTGATAAGTTTTATAATAAAATACTATTTTATTATATAAAGACTAAAAAAGATATAAATTTAAATCGTCTTTTATTTGTATATTAGAGTTTACAGAAAAGCAAGATATAATTATTCTTTTCTTAAAATATTAAAGTTATAATAAAAATTTTAAAAAGGTGTGGTGGCTTATTTAATAAGTTACTTATAATAACAATCCCCTACTTTTTTAAAAGTAATTGTCAAAATTGAAAAACTTATAAAATAACTTATAAATAAATTTATCAAATACTATTTTTATCAAAATTTATAAAATAACTACTTAAAGTATTTTAACTGCAATCTCAAACAGGCCTTTGTCCTAATAACTTTAGTAGTCCCGCTTGAAATGAAAATTGAAGAATATCAAAAACCTTATTTTCACTTTTGTGAACTAAAAGTGAAAGATAAGAATATTTCATTTTCTTACAAAAAGAAAGCAACACAAAAATTGATGCTGCCAAGTGCGTTTTTCACATTCCTATTAAAAAAAAAACTAAAAAAAGAAGTTGAAAAACAATACCAAACTCACCAACTTCTGAAACCATTCTCATTCATCTTATTATTTCTCATATAATCTAATCATCTATATATTAATGTGTACAGAGTGTGGACGTAAAGGCCAAGTTTATTTAGTGGAAGTGGAAATCTCTAAGATTTTATCGTCAGTAGTAGTCTTCATATTTCCGTCCTTGTGTTCATCATCAGCAGCAAGGCTATCTTTTCTTTTGCCCCAAAGTACACAATAAAGCCCCGCAACAATGAAAAATGCCCCTATCAAGCTGCAAATTAATTGCTAATTATATGACACAAAATTAATTAAGCATCATTAATTTCTGTACATGCATGTTATTTCTGAAAAGCTGACCTGCTTAAGTGAAGTCTCTCTGCAAAAGAAATAATGGAGAATAGAGCCACAAGAACGAGCTGTACTGGAATGAACATTGCTGTAAAAACTGGTCCTTTAACGCTAATGCACCATGTTTGTAGGTAATAGACTAACGCTGAGTTGAGTACACCCTAAAATTAAATCAAACAAAATCATTAGTTTAGTTGTTAGAAAACGATTAATTAATGTTGTATTTTTAGAGCCAAGCTAACTCACGCCGTACATGACCGTAAGAAATTGTACGTTCCAATCCAACTTCCATATGGTAGGGTTTCTTCCAAAGAATAAAGCAAGGAAAGAAGTTTGCAAAGACGCGAAGAAGCAAATCAAAGTATTCATTGATAAAGGAGCTGGGTATTCTTTGAAGACCTTAGCCTGTGAGAAATTCAATTAAAACTGAGTCAAGATTCTCTCTTGATCTGAAACTAGAGATCGAAGAAATAAATTTTTACTTACGATACGTATGTATACCTGGAGGATTAGCCAGGAACTCAGCGCAACGTGACTGGTGAGAATAAGAGCAGAACCTTTGATCCAATTTTCTTTACCATGATGCCTCAAGTGATCGGCATTGTTATTATAGATGTTTATGAGGGGCTTTTCCATAACGCTTTTGAATAGGTATCCACTTCTCCATAAGGTGAATAATAGTGACCCACCAATGCAAATAATTGTACCTAACACTTTTGCTCTACCTCTACCACTTGTAATCTTCACTTTCTCCATCCTGGTCGAAGATGCTTGAATTTGTAAGCATTCGTATGAAATATACTAATGTATATGTTTGCGTGCGCATTACATTCAAGGGTGGAACTATAGGTATAGGACGAGGCCTTCCCAAAGTCAAAAACAAATTTTAGGAAAAATAAACGAGTACGGAATTTAATTTTTACAAACTCTACCCGTGGCTTATGTTAGGCCCGTCATTTTTATATATTTCTTGTTATTAGCTACAAAGACTAAAAGATTGGTCCGTCATTTTCAGTTATTATCTGCAACGATTAGAGTAGCTATAACAGTCCGGGCAGACAGTCCACCACAGTTTTATTGTTGAATTTTGTAACTTAAAACACATCTACTTAGTTAGGAGAGCCAATGATTTATAAAACAGTCTATGAACTCGCTCGCTAGCGATGTGGAATAATATAATTGCCATTAATTCTCTATATTTTATCCTAAATCTATAACTTTTTTATTATATAATACACATTGAACCAAAATTTCGGTTAAAAAAAATTATCTGACAGAATGTTGGCAAAACAACTATAAAATAGGTTTGTTTATCATGTAAATTGAAAAATATCTATTAAAATGGTGAAACAAGTCTGTTTTAAAATTATTTTTGTAAGCATTTGATCAGGCTCCAGTTTCTTTAACATTTTTGTATCCAATATTTCAAAATATTTAGAGAAGAAAATTTATTAATACCCCAGAAGAAACGCCAGGAGAAACGTGAAACTGGGAACAACGTTACCCAACGCAGTAGCTACTGTTGGAGAGACATAGTCCATACCAATGTAATACACGTTAGTATGAATAGTCGCACCAAGTAATGCAAGCACAAAAATCTTTGCCATCACCGCAAATGAGGGCTTTGGGCGTTGTTTCCTGCTTTGCAAATACAATATTATTAGATTTCAAAACATTATTAATATTGGTCAGTAAAATCAAAGACTCAATAAACTTACAAGAGTAATGAGCATTGCTAACCTTTCGAGCACATAAGCAAAGGGGCCTAACAAAAACATAGCAATCACATGCCGGTAAACTACAAAGACTAATTGATTGAGTCCCCTTTCGAGGGCAATTTTCATGAGGATGTTTGATCCAGCAAAAGCAAATTGATTAAATATTATTGCCATATAAGGAATATAGGCTTTCATGTTCATTTTGCACTTGATGTTGCAGTTCATAAGGAGAGTTTCATGCTTCTGTTGTTTATATAAAGGATTCGAGGATCAATCTCAACCACTTCTTAATGTATTCGCATACCTTTTATTTTTTTGTTTATTTTGAAAAAAATTAATGGATTACACATCTTATTACTTACCTAGTGGAATTCATAATCATTCCACCTGCATTATTACTTAATGGAACAGCCCATGAATGACAATTGCGTAAGATGCCAAGTCTAAAAAGCAACTATTGAGAAACAATGGTCGTCGTGTCTCTTTCTTCCCCTTGTTCCATAATCTTTTATTACCAAATTTTGATAGCACATTTCCACTCAAACTAACCTACATTATTAGGCAAAAAGCTTCCATTTAAAAATAAATAGCTGCAGCTAATTACTTAAATAATTGATATATTTTGAAAATTATCTAAAAGGTTCATGTTGTGTATCTATTTTCATTCAATCTAATTCATTACTTTTTACTTAATTTTAACTATTGTATATTTGTGTTGCAAAAAAAAAAAAAAATTGTATATTTGACTTGTTAGAAGTAGCTCCTAAGGGTCTGATCAAGTAGTTTTATTTAGTTAGTTGAGTTTGAATTTTAAAAGAAGTAAGAATTAAAAATTGATTTGTACTTTATCAATCTCTTAATTTTTTTCTTTATATATATATATATATATATATATATAAACCAACTTTAGAAGTAGTAATATGTACCCTACTACCTTTTAAGTAACATTAAAAAGTATAAAAGTTAATTGAATAATTTTAAGTAACTTTAAAAAATATAAAGATTAATTGAATAACTGACTTGTAGTTGTAGTAAAGGAGTATTTTTCAAAAAATCAGCAAGCACTATCACTTGCAAGTCATTAACTCCAACTCTGTTGAATATGATGCATGCACATTTCACCACTCATCACTAGTCAAGCGCAGCCCCTTAGTCCCTCATCCAACAAATCAAAATCAGCCATGTTTAATGTTTTAAAGTAAGAAATAGTAAAGATTCACGTATGGCCATGCTCCTGCCTCGAAGTCTTGCTTGGCACCAACCATATTGAATCCAAGGAGGCCGAATAAGTGAGGAAACTGAGAATTTCTACCATTTTGTTCAATAATACTAATTATATAGGCAGGCTTTTTTCATTTTGTAATCATATGTAAGAGAGATTGTAACATTTTTAATTTTTTGGTTTGACATTTCGGAAGAAAATGGTTTGCCGTTTTTGGAGAAAACAATTTGCCGTTTCTGGAGAAAACGGCTAACCGTTTAATTTCAGAGAGTATGTTTTCTGCTCTAGAGAAAACGGCTAACCGTTTGGAGAAAATGGCTAACTGTTTATTTCCAGAGAGCGTTTTTTTTCGTCAACTGGAAAACCGGTTAGCAAGCTTGAAAATTTCAATTGTGAATCGATTCAAATTCAAACCAAAAGAGTGTCTTTGAAAAAGTACCATTTATAATGGTTGTATTTTTTCAAATAAACATCTTCTTCATTAAATAGTTAGACACACAATTAGATAATTATCAGATTTTACAGGTTTCATATATGCTCTGGAAATACAATCTTATTTGCTAGAGATTGTATTCAGGATTTGATATATCTTGGGGGTAATTTGCCATTAAAATTTTGTAGCAAACTAAGATTGGTGAGGGCAAATAAAACCTTAAAGGAAAGTGTGCAAACACGTCTCAAATCCTAAAAATTTTTCTTTACTCTTTGCCTCCATATTCGAAAGTTCACCAACATCATATGCCACAAATTAATTCAGTGGATTTCCAACCTATGAGGACAAAGGTGATTAATTATAAAAGCTCGTAGTGTAAATAAAACAACAGTCTAATAAATAATTTTAATTTAATTTGATGGATGTAAATATCAAAATTACTAGTTTTTATAAAAGAATAAAGCAGAATTTGTTATTCAGATCAATTTTGTCTTAATTAATTCCAATCTAGAACTGTTTCGTCTATAGTGGAAAAAACCAAAAAAAAAAAGCCATCTCGGTAAAAGATAATAATGCTTTTAGTTCATACCCAAAAAAATAATAATAATAATTTGGTTAAGAGGATGGTCATATATAAATTTAGATCATATTTAGTATTAAGGTATTACAGTTTTAAGTGGTAATTACTATGAAAATAATTGTAACCATGAAATAAAAATTACTAGTGTATAGTAACCATGATTTTTTAATAATAATTTTAACAAAAATAGTAAAAATCTACTAAATTTTTCACCATAAAGATGGTTGATCAAATCAACTTAACTTTCAAACTTTAATACTAAAATTTTTAAATTATAGCCAATCAACCTCAATACCAAATAAGAGTTAGTCTTGACTAAGTTAGATTTCGTTCTAGAATGGAAACATGAAAAAAATTATTTGTAAAATAAAATCAATACACCAAGAAGCATGGCAAAACAACCATGAAAAACACCATTGAATCCTCGGAAAACTGCTCTACAAGAGGAAAGAGGATGAAGGGGCAAAAATTTACTGCACGGAAAGCAATGTTACTTGAAAATTGAAATCATCATCTTGACACGTGGCAAAGGCAACTTAGAGTCATGAAGCAAATATTAATGGTTCCATGCCTTCTAGACATGTAAGTGTCACAAGGCAAGAAATGCGGCATTAGCATAGGTGGTGGAGACATGGCTAAGAAGACCTGATTCCGAAATTGCCATATGCTTAAATCATTTCATGAACAAGCAGCCACTTGAATTTGAAAAAGATCTAAATCCATTGTCATTAAATTTTGAATTTTAATAGCACTTGTCCCACTCAAACCCCAACTGAATCCACAAAGCTTCATTTAAAATTCATCAATTCGTTTAAGTTAATTACTCAATTAGTTAATACATTTTTAATAATTATCAGTGAAGGCCGGGGGGGGGTGGGGTGGGGTTAGATTTTACCATCACATGTATTTGTAGTTGTAGAGAACTTGTATTGCTCGTTAGCCTTGAATCCAGCAAGGTGGATACTTGAAAAAGGTATTTTGATACCCAAGTTAGTGTTTGATAAAATTTAAAGAAAGAACAAAGATGAATAAGAGGGACTTTCTCTGTCTAGAGTGAACAATGATTTTTTGGCGAATAGACCCCTTTCTCGTAGAGGTGGTCTCTAATGATAGATGACATAGATTTATAGTTTTACTTGGAGCTTTCTTTCTAATGACACGTATCACCTATCATTATTGTGTACGTGGATATGAATTTGATCATAGGAAAAGAAACCTAGTTATTTTGTGCGTACGTATTTCCTTACTCTCATGACTTTGGGCATAGTTTCCTTAGACCATGGAATTTAGAATCAGAAAGAGTTTCCCCCCTCTTGTCATTCTCATTAGCTCCTGGGAAATAAATTTCCCTGGAATAGATTAGGTATCATTTCCTCCAAAGTAGTTTCTTTTCTTATGAACATGTAGTATAATTTGGTGCCTTTAAAATATGGCACCTACAATATGAAAGGTCGATATTATATATCTATTTCTATTAATTAAAATCTATCTTCATTGTTTAAAATATAAATAAATAAACAAATAACAAAACTAGAAAGAAGCCCTTAAAGAAGTACTTTCTTTTTTGCTTCAAATCTTATTATTGAATAAATGAATTTACAAGAGTGTTATCAATCTTATAGGGAGAGATTAGGGTGAGAAGTTATCCATAATCAATATGGAATAAATTAAAAAAAAAATGTAATTATCTATTCTATAGAGATGGAGATTATTTATACCACCCATATATAAAATCTAGAAACCCTAACTAAAGTGGTAAGACCACTTAAAATCTTAAATTCATACAAGCCCCAACATTTTCACTCCAATTGGCATCCTCTCATTAGATTATTAGTAAAACTATTTATTGTTCTATTCAACCATCCATAAGTGAATGCCTCTTCGATATGAATGACACATGACGAGACATGATTCCCTATAAAATTAGGTACCTACAATCTCGAAGGAACCAACTTAACTTTAATTATATAAATCCTTCCTCACATCAATTTGTTAATAGAGTGAAACCAAAGCAATAAAAAATAAATTGCGCAATAAAATATACCATATTTGGCAATTTTAACTTGTGTAAGATTATGGTTATAAATTTTGGCTTCAATAAGGTATGTGGCAGGCAATTGAGATGTATTGGTGGGGTAGTTGGGGTACACAGTAAGGTACACAATAAGGATAGCTTGGGTACACCCATGTCACAAGAAGTGGGTGTGCTGGCAGGATAGCTGAGGTGTACCTATGTCATAGAAACTAGATTTGACATTGCAGGTTTTAATCTATGTGGCACATAGCGGTTAAATAACTACTGCAAAAGTTGTTTAAGCTTTGTGACGTGATTGGGACTAGAGCTAGCAAAACATGTCGTTAGGTCGTGTTCTTGTCGTGTCAGTTTCGTGTCGTGTTAAATTTAGGTTGACTTAAACACAATCCATTTAATAATCATGTCAAAATATTGAGACTCAAACTTGGCACAGAAATAAACAAGTTATCCAATAACCCGTTTAATATATATATATATATATTTAACAAACGTTACTCACACACCCACATATACACACGTCCTAAAATATTATACATTTACACTATTAAAGTTTTTAATTATATATATGTAAATAATACTATATATCAATATCATAAAATAAACATGTGTTCTAATATTTTACACAATTACATTATTCAAGTTCTAAATCTATACAAAATTTTATAAAATAAAACATTGTGTATGTATTTACCCTTAAAAAAAATAAAAAGAGAGAATCATGTCCAATATTTAAATTTTAATGACAAGAATTTGAAAATTAATTTAAAAAAGAAAACATAATCTTGTCATTGGTCGGGTAAATAGATCAAGAACTTTAACGTAACTCAACACAGAAAAGAAATCATGTCGACTAGACCCTATCTATTTAATAATCGTATCAAATTTGACGACTCATACCCATTTATTTGTGTTGTGTTGGTGTTGGGTAATCGAGTCATGTCAAATTTTGTCAGTTCTAATTGGGTCTACCCATCATGATTGGGTAACTACCTATAAGGCAAAAAGGTTGGATAACTAACCATGATGATAGGTAACCATTGTGATTTCATTTGGGTGCTTTAATCATTGAAAGAGTTACTACAAAAATTGTGGCCAGGAGGCTGAAAGGGCTAAGGCAGCCAAAGGGGTAGTTAGAAGGCAGCCAAAGAGGCAACCAAGGAGGTAGCCAAAGGGGGAGCCAAAGAAACCAAGACAAAAGGGCAACTGTTGGTAAATTTTTACTGAATTGCTATTGATGTCAATGTGCAAGTGTACACAACAAGTAATAAAGTAATGAATATTCTAAATCGTTTCTACAGGGATTGATGTTGCTAGAAATGCTACAATAATCACAATAGTGCAATCTACCTTTATTTCAAGATGAACCTAGTTAAAGTTGATTACTAGTGAAACTAACAATTGTAAGAAAATAAAACAAACACTTACAGTAATGACATATATTAGATAAATTGCGTAAAAGAATCGAATGATAATGAAGTAGTTGAATGATCAAACTCTCTTCACGGGTTGACTGATTTTCATCAAATTAACACCAGTTGCTACAACAATTCCTACAGCGCTAGGCATAATTATTTTGCATCCTCAGTTGTCGCGTGTTGGACTTCTCATACCCTTAAGTATCCTAACAATGACCAGTTGCTATTCTACCTAAGGTATGACATTATGAACATCTACTCTCTCTACCCTACAAGGTGAATTCCTATATCTAGTTCTTCACAAATCTTAACTTTACGTATGACCCTTTTGGAATTCAAGAAAACTTAATTCAGAAAACTTAAATTAAGATCAAGTATTACTCTAATAATATCCACTAAGACAGACCATTTTGCGGCTTTATCTTAACTTGAACCATTAAATGGGTGGTACCGAAATAACGATCATAATAATAGCTACTAGAGTAAAATGTCACAACAATCGTATAACAACTTATAAGAACAGTCAAAAACCCATTTAGATTGTTTGTTACTCAACTACAATCAAATTTAGTTCATACATTTAAAAAGAAAAACAAACAACAAAATATTTATCATGAAACACATCGATTCAATCGAAGAGTAAGGAATAGAACAAGTAGAGAACGACAAAGATTGAATCCAAATAACTCTGCTAGATTCTTCACTGATGCAGATTTGGTTCCCTTGAATTCTAATTGTTTTCTTCTTTTCCTCTCCATTTTTTCAATGTTAATTCCTTGCCGCCGTTTTATATAATGCGCGCTCCTTTTTATAACTATAAACTAGGGTAAACCAAGGCTTGGGGCGCGCATGAGTCAGATTAGGAAATTGCAGATCGCAATTCTATAGATATCCCGCACTAAGTTTTCTCTATCGTTGTTCTAGGATTGCTATAGTAATGGTTGCTCCAGCAATAGCTATAACACTACACTACTCCAAATTTTGTTTCAATTCTTTTGTGGCCATATTCTTCCTCCTTTTTCCCAGCCTACGGCATCAACATCCCTTTCATGAATTATAAGCTTCTGGAAACCTACAATTATACACATGATTTGAGCACGAATTACTTTAAATTAAGCAAAACTTATTAAGACTAAACTAAAATGAATGTTTATACAAAACATAACAAAAATGCAATAAAAACACATCATTTACTCTCTAAATGATCTTAATTTAAGTCTTGAATTGTTATAATCACTCACATTTCAGAGAGTTATCAGCAGCTAAAAAGACAAGCCAAAGGGGTAACCAGGAGGAAGCCAAAGGGGCAACCAGGAGGAAGCCAAAGGGGCAACCAAGAGTTGAAGGATAGGCTAAGGTGCAATTGTGGACTAAAATTATTGGGGTATGGGAAATACTTGAGATAACTATGTGAATAGTTTTTAGGTAGAGGGGGAAACTATAGGCTTGATAATCTCGAAGAATTAGTGTATTACCTTTGTAAAATCCTTAATGATTAATAAACTTGGCCATGTGTGGGTTTGTCCTTAAAGATATAGGCCCAATGTAAGTCTCTTGTGTTAGTCTCTTTACTCTCTTTATGTTTTTATTGTTTGTTGCTGTGCGAAACTTTTTTGGTAGTTCTTTGTTTATTCCACAATCAAGTTGACTTAGGGTATCCAAGTTGTGATAAAGAACAATTAAGATACGCAAGGAGTTGTTTTAGCCAATTAGTTTGGCTTCGATCCTAACAACTTGTTTTAATGTTAATTAACCCTAAGTCCTAAACAACTAAGATAAAATGGCAAACATGTATATTTTAAAATACTGTTATTAGGCTATTAGATTGAAGAAAAGAGAAAAGTTAATTTAAATAGAAACAATGAGAAAAATGAAAATGAAGAAGTTGCATTGTTAATTTTTATGGGTGCAATGGAAAAAGAAAATAATTAGGATACATGAACAAACATAAAATTAATTTTTAAGGGTATCTTTGAAACTGTGGTTGTTGGGTCCACGTCCTTTTTGATTCTTCAAGAGGGACTACTCTAATTGTTATATATTTTTTCTCTCATAGTATTGCTCTCTAGATCTCTTCGTGAACTATCTGCTAATGCTTGGAGTACTTTGCTTTCATAGTCCTCAATTATTAAATTTGGATAAAACTAAACTTACCTTAAGCATGGCTTTAGAACTGACCTTGATTATCTAAATTTTTACTAATTTAATAGTAGGGGAGGTGAGAATGTTAGAAATTGGTGAGTGAAGTAGGGCCACAACTAAAATAAAATTAGAAGAAAATAAAGAATAAGCACAAAAGAAAATTAGCCTACGTCCACGGGTGAAGACAGAAATAAAATATTTTACTATAATAGGAAAATTACAACTTCTCTCTAATAATATAAAAGAACAATTATACTCTCTTTATAATTAGGAAAAACTATTCTCACTTCCCGAAACTCTAATTATACCTAACACTCTCAATTTAAGAGCAATTATATTTGCTTTCAAACTCTTAGCTCTCTAAAAAAAAAGGAAAAGAACCAGGGAAATGGGGATGGTTAAAATGAAGGGGTGGGCCCTTCTATTTATAGCCAAAATTGGCTATTATTTTAATTTTTTTTATGTTGGTGGTTGTCAAAGGTGTGTTCCACTATTTCTCTCTTCTTTTTCTTTTGTCTTTCTTTTTCTTTCTTCTTCAAACATTTACAGCTTCTAGAGCTTCAAAACGAGCTATTTCTAGAAGATTTTTCCTGACATTCTCCCACTTAGAGATTTGACTGAGAAATAATTAATCTCCACACCATCCTTTTTGTTTCGCCATTGTCATGTTGGTTATGTTTTTGATAGGCCACAAGAGGATCTACTGTATACAAACTTGTCTGCATTGATTGGCTTGGTTAAAACATCTGCTAGGTTCTCCTTAGCATGAATTTTCTACAAATCTATACTTCCGTCTTCCAATACTTCTTGAACAAAGTGGTACTAAACCCCTATGTGCTTTATCCTACAGTGAAATGCTAGATTCCTTACAATGTGCAAGGCGCTCTAACTATCACAAAACACAAAAATTTTCTCGAGTTTATGCCCGAGCTCCTCTAATAATCTTTGTATCCAACTAACTTTCTTGCAAGCTTATGTAGCTGCCATGTATTCTGTTTCTATTGCAGATAAAGTCACAACAGTCTGCAGTTTCAAAACTCAGCTTACAGCTCCCCCCGCAAGTGTAAACATATAGCCAGTAATAGATTTCCTTTTATCAAGGTCTTCTGCAAAATCTGAATCCATATAATCCTTAACAGTAAATCATGATCCTTTGTAACATAATGCAACATCTGAGGTTCCTCTTATATATCTCAGAATCATCTTCACAACTTTCCAATGTTCTCTACCAGGATTCGCCATGTATCAACTAACTGCTTCCACAACTTGTGGAATGTCTGGTCTAGTACATGTCATAGCAAACATCAAACTTTCCACTGCTGATGCCTACAGTACTCGAGACATCTACTTCCTCTCTATTTCATTGATATGACACATACTTGAGGATAACTTGAAATTAACAAGAAGTGGAATAAAAATTGGCTTACAATCTCGTATGTTGAAGCATTGTAAGATTTTCTTCAAGTAGTTCTTCTAAGAAAGGTAAATCTTCCTTTTATCTCTGTGTCGGCAAATTTGCATCCCTAGAATCTTGTTTGCTGGTGTCAAGTCCTTCATTTCAAACTTCCTAGCCAATTGTACCTTTAATTCTTAGACTCGATTTTTGTTGGGACCTGCTACCAACATGTCATCCACGTACAACAACAAAATAATGTAATTATTATCTTCAAACCTCTTGTAATATGCACAATGGTTTGAATTAAGTCTACTGTATCCAAGACTTATAATGAGAGAATCAAATTTCTTATACCAACACCTAGGCATTTGTTTGAGACTGTATAAATATTTGTTCAACCTACAAACCAGTTCTCATTTTCTGTTTCAGCAAAACCTTCTGCTTAAAGCATATAAATTTCTTCTTCAAGTTCTCCATGAAGAAATGCATTTTTCACATCCAATTGCTCTAAATGTAGGTCAAATGTAGCACACATTGCCAAAACTACTTTGATTGTCGTGAGTTGAACTACCGAAGAAATTATCTGGTTGAAGTCAATACCTTATTTCTGAACATATCATTTCACCACCAATCTTGTACGATACTGCTCCAATTTGTCATTACCACCACGTTTTATCTTGTAGACCCACTTGTTTCCAATAACTTTTCTTCCATATAGTTGTGGTATAAGTTCTCATGTCTTGTTCTTATATAGAGCTTTAATTTCTTCTTACATTGCCGTCATCCACAAAGCAACATCTGGACTGTTTAAAGCTTCACGAAAAGTTGATGGCTCTATATCCTCTATTAGAAGACAATATGCAACATTGACCTCTGTTAGAAATTCTTGTTCCTCATGCTCTGTTGCTACTTTAGAAAAATCTTAATCTTATTTTTTTTCAAATTATTTTTAACATATACCGGTACAATCTCTGACTTTTTTCTTTATAGTGCTATCATCCCCATATCTCATTTGCAGTTGATCTTCTATAAAGATAACATCTCTGCTAATAACAATCTTGTGAACAATGGGGTCCTACAAATGATACCCCTCACTCCATCAGCATACCTTAAGAAGAAACATCTTCTGGATTTTAAATCTAATTTTGTTCTTTCTTAAGCATTATACATCACATGCACATGATATACAAATGAATATAGGTGAGAATAATTAGTTGGTTTTCTAGTTCAAATCTCTATTAGAGTCTTTAACCTAATTGTTGTTGATGGAGATCGATTAACCACATAACTAACAGTTTTGGCTACTTTTGCCCAGAATGAATTAGGTATACCAACAGTCCTCAATATAGCTCTAATTCTTTTTATAATAGTTCTATTCATTCACTTTGCCACTCTTTTCTGTTGAGCAGTGTATGCAACTGTGAACTGACTCTAAATACCTTCTTTTTTATATAATGTAAAAAAACTCACCATTTATGTATCCCCTAGCATTATCTATCCTCAAACACTTAATTTTATTCCCTGATTCAAGTTCAACTCATGTTTTGAATTCTTTGAACACTGGAAACACATCTGACTTTTTCTTGATTGGATATACCCAACATTTTCTATAATAAGTATCAATAAAATTCACTAAGTTCTTTACATCTCCCATGGATATGTTTAGTGATTCTCAAACATCAGAATGAACTAAGTCTAGAATGCATTTACTTCTGCCAACAGATTTTTTGAACTTCAATCTATACTGCTTACTTGTAACACAATGCTTGTAAAATGGTAAGTTTACCGATTTAAGCCCTGGAAGTAATTTTCGCTCAGAAAGAATCTTCAAACTTGTTCCGACATGTGGCCAAGTTTGAGATGCCACGTCATCCTTGACTCTTCTCCGTTTGATATGACACATGCATCAACTTCTTCTAGTGTTTCTCCTTTAAGCGTGAATAAATTAGCACCAATCTTTTTCGCCTTCATCAATTCAAGCGTGCCATTGACTATCTTCATGATCTCATTTTCTACATGAGTTTTGCATATAAGACTATTTATTTGTCCTAAAGATAATAGATTTTTCTTTAAATCTTTGACATGTCGTGCTTTCTCAATTGTGCAAACTTCACTATCAAACATTTTTATATTGATAGTACTGATACAATCAATCTCTGAGGCATAATCATTACCCATATATACAGATCCTTTTGAGATATGTTTATATTTGTGGAACCATTTTCTCTAAGAGGTCATGTGCTAGGTATCTCATGCGTCTATAAGCCAAATGTCAGATAGTCGTTTTCTGGCTTTTGAAACAGTTGTTGTCTCGCTGTAGAGTATTTAGTCATCATCCGAGGTACTTGTTACACATTCCTGAGCATTTGATGACTTAAAATCTTTACCCTCTCTTCTTTTCTGGTTGTTTCAACATTTTTTCTTGCCACAATTATAGCATTTGACATTCTTCTTATTTCTCAATTTTGATCTAACATGATTGTGACTCCCACTGAGGTCACATTCCGTTAATCTCCCTTTCATCACTGATAACGTTTCTGTTTGTCGCGAACTTACTTGTTTGTCTTCCTTATTTTTTTCTGTTGCTCTTCTCATTTAATATGGAAGCTGCAACATCATCAAACACTAGACTGCCCACTTAGTTATTGTTCATTAGATTGATGATGAGTTGATTATACGAATCTAATATACTTTAAAGTAGAAGCTCCACATGTTCATTTTCTTTATTTTATGACTTTACGTTGTGAGTTACGAAAATAGAGTCTTCAAAGTGTTGATATGGTCGGTCACCGATGTAGATTCTGTCATTCAAAGAGTATAGAGTCTCCTCTTTAAAAATATCTTGTTGTGTAGCGACTTGGCATTGTACAATTTTGTGAGAGTATCTTGTATTTCCTTTGATGACTTTTCTCCACCACATTGTATAACACCTAATCTGCAAGTGCCAAGTCTAGATCAACAATGGCATTGCATTTCATCTCATTCCACTTGTCATCATCAGTCATCTCTACGTGCCTTTTTTCAATAGCTGCCAAACAATTATTTTTCCTCAATACAACCTTCATCTTCATTTTCCATAACGAGAAATTATTTCTGTCGAACTTCTTAATTTCGTATTTTTCCACCATCGGTTTTCACCATGAACTACCTTTACTAGAATCGGTTCCCACCATTTCACGTGAACAATAACCGTATTTATAAACAGTGTCGTATACGTGAATAATATCATATACGTGCACAATACCCTGACTCCAAAAAATACAACCAGTAGCTCTGATATCACTGTTAGAAAATTGGTGGGTGAAGCAGAGCCACAACTAAAATAAAATTTGAAGAAAATAAAGAACAAGCACAAAAGAGGATACCAAAAATTTACGTGGTTCAGCTTTTAACCTACGACCACGGGCAAAAATAGAAGTAAAATATTTTATTATACTGGGAAAATTACAACTTCTCTCTAATAATAGAATAGAACAAGTATACTCTCTCTATAATTAGGAAAAACTATTCTCACTTCCCAAAACTCCAATTATACCCAACACTCTCAATTTAAGAGCAATTATATTAAGCTCTCAAACTCTTAGCTCTCTCAAAATAGAGGAGAACCAGGGAAATCAGGATGATTAAAATGAAAGGGTGAGCCCGTATATTTATATTCAAAATTGGCTATTATTTTAATTTTTTTCAATGTTGATGGTTGTCAAAGTCGTGTTCTACCATTTCTCTCTTCTTCTTTTTCTTTCTTCTTCTTTCTCTTTCTTCTTCTTTCTTCTTCAAACATTTACAGCTTCTAGATCTTCAAAATGGGCTGCTTCTAGAAGGCTTTTTCTTGACAGAGAAGTCACAAGGCAAGTGACTATCCTTTAAAGCCTAGAACAAGGTAATCCAATAATTCTAGCTCATTTGTAATAATGCATGGATAATATAATGAAATGAGATATGACCATTTGGCATGACCAAGATAATGCAAGTGGATTAAAATTATATTCTAATATGATAAAATCAAAATTACCAGATAAGTTATATAATTAACAGCTTGTTAAAACCTAAGCTCTTTGCTAGTTATAAAATCCAATAAATCCTACGGGAACCCACAATGGTACCAATCTAGCAGGGCTAAGTTTAAATAATAATATAATTTAAAAAAATGGTCAATAAATAAATAATACTAAAATAAAAAATTTATTAATATATTCAATTCAATACATTTATAATTGTCCCCAACATATTTTCACATGTTAAAAATTTTGAAAAATAACTTAATCATTAAGACTACAAAATATGTCTTTTACTATATATACAATAATATTATCATTCAATTATTGATCTCTCATCCAATTTCAAAAAAAAATTTGCACAAAATTCATAGTTGAAAATGCCTTTCTACTATAGTTGTTGTAATTGGTAAAATCAATGCTAACAAATAAACTGATGAATAATTTTTTTTCTTCTTAGTATCACCAATACTTTTTAATCTTAAAAGTTTGTTATAAGAACTCACATTCATAAGTAAACATCAAGTTGAATTTCAAGTGACATAAGATCCATGAAAGGAAAATCACTAGGATAAGAAATTCAAAGATGAAGTAGTTTTTTTCCCCATGTGAGGTTAGTGAGGGCCCTATGGATTTCAAAATAACAATTTTTTTTTTGTGGGTTAGAAGTGTACAAACAATTATCTAATAATTTTAGATATTTTTAAATATTAGTAGGAGTTTAATGGTAAATCAAATTAAAGATGAGACAAATATCAAAATAAATTTATAAACTTTGGAAAGTCCAGCCCCAACATGGCACCGCCGCTAGAAGCCCATAACGTCTGCAAGACTGCATGTCCCCTAAATGGATTTGAGCCTTAATGAATTTACTATATAATTTGCCTAGGTTGTTTGTCTTATCTTCCACACTTACACTCTCGAAGTGGGGCCTAGGGGAATGACTTGGGTTCTCTTGTACTGCATGAGAAACATATTTTTCACTTAATGAGTGATATGATATAGAGTACACGAAATGAGATAAACTTTTGCATGAAATGAATGGCATGAAGTGTACTGCCTTAACTTTCGCATGTGTGGCCATCACATAAATTTAAGGATTTTGTAAATAGATTTGCATGTCCTTTGTAATAGGAAGTAAATATTCTAGTTAGCTTACGTGGTTTGCTTGTATAGTCATTTGTGCATATGATAAATTAAGCATGCTTAGTATTAGGTCTCAAGTGTATTCAGTAGACCATTAGGACCTTTCATAATAGTCTTATTTGACTAGACTCTAACTATAACTCAATCTAATTTGTCTTTGTTTTTGGTCCTAAATTCATGGAGAATTTACTTGTGCATTGTATTTAGATAATTAAATTAATTTAGACTATTTTTTGTATTTATGCACAGGTTGTGCAATGTAAACAAAATATGTTTTTAATTTATTAGACAAGCATGTTGAGAATAAAAGTGTTCAAAATATATTTTAGGATGCAAATAGCTCACTCTTTTAATAATTGCCCTCTAATTAATATGTTACTATTTAACGTACATACTTACATGAGTCGACATATTTGTGGTTTATTTATTTATTTATTATTTTTGTCAAAATTTTATTTTATTTAACAACTCTTGCAATTGAAGAGTTAAAATGAAAAATAATGTGAAAAAGTGGTTTAAAGAGAAGACATACATATAGAATCTTGAAACAAGGACTTAAAGGATTAGTTTATGCTGCCTCTTCATGAAGCAACAAGGATTACTATGTAATAAAGACGAAAAAGCTAATGATGCATTTACTAAATGGTAATCAGATTGGGTAAAATCGGAATGAGCTGGAATCTGATGAGAAATGAAAATTAAAATGAATTGTTTACTGATTAGTGTTAAAAATTGTATATTTATTAAGGGGTAAAAATGTTATTTTGTGTTTATAATATAATTTACATTTCTAATTATATAACATATTATGAATTTGTAATTATTTTTCTAAATATTTGATTTTGTGTAATTTTGTGTGTTTGTTAGGTAAAAATAATAATTTCACTCAATTTCATGCCCCAAACAAATGTATGGATGTCAAATTTGGATTACAGAAGTCCGAGAAATTAGATCATTGTCAAGGAGGATCTGCCACTTTTGTTGTAAATTTATAAGTTTTTACCACAGTAAATGTAGTAATCGTGAAATTATAAACTTTTACTATATTAGGTACTGTAATTGTTAGTGGAATGTATTTTTTTTTTTATTACATGAGACTATTGCTCAGATTACAACTCATATTACATGAGACTATAACTGATATATACAAATCAGACTAGTACTGGGACCAACTGACATCAGTGCTAATGGAGCTCTGCCCAGATTTAAACTCTCACAAATATTCGAGGGATGTCCACTCCTCACTCATGGGTTAGTGGAATGTATGGGCCGTGCTTGAGTGGATTTAGTTAGGTTTATATTTTTTTAGTGGGATAAATGTATGGCTAAGATGTAATTAGCTTTATTTATTTGTGTGGTATGGATTAATCATGTATTAGTATAAATAGAGAGGGCAAGAACACACCTCTCCGCACCTTTCCTTCTCTTCTTTCCCCTCAAATTATTCTTCTCATCTCTCTTTGTAATATATTTTCAAAAAATAAAATTAGTTTTATTTTCAATTTTCAAATACTTTTTTTAATTTTAATAATTCCCTTTATTTCGATTATGTTTAACTAAATACTAATAGTTAGGGGAAAGTGAAACTCTTAGTAAAAAAATATGATTTAATCAAATTCTATTTTTAATTATATAAATTAATTATTTTCTATTTAATTTTATCCATATTTTATATTTTGAAATTTTGATTTATTGTAGACAAACATGAGAGTTTGATTCAATAAATTCTTAATATCTTAGTATAAAGTAAGGTAAAATGGTATTTTGACTTATTGTAGACAAGTTAAGTTTTGGCACATTAAGTACTTAATCCACAATAAATTAATGGGAAAATAATTATAATTTATACAATTAATCTTTTGGGCAATAAAATAAAGAATTTATTAAATTGTATTTATTACTAAGATTGGATTCATAACCGTAACTAATTTAATTTCATAGCTTTCTCAAATTAAATTACATATATTTAAATTTTATTTTCATTTTTTAGATAAACTTAAATAAACAAATTAAATCATTTCTTTGTGAATCAATCTCAGACTCACCGAGATACAGTATAACTAGTCACTCTTATACTTGGGAGTAAATTAAACACTTTTAAGTCGTGTCATTTACTTTAGCTGTATAAATAGGGATCGAAATGAGTTATATCACAATTGATGTATTTACTTAATCGAATGTAAATGAATTGTTACAAGCAATGAAAATAATTTTGGTTGATTATTATCATTATTTATTATTATTGTTATCATCATCATCATCATTATTATTAACAACAATGACAATAACAATAATATAATATAAAAGATATTTTATTTGAGGACAAAAATGAAATTATGAAATTTGGAGGGCAAAATGGGGAGTTTGAGGAATTGGAACTTGATTCTCTACCCTCTCATGGGAATCAAATTCCCATTTCTTAATCCCCAAAGCATGTGGGCCTCACATGTTTTATACCGATTCTCATCTTATTTTAGCAAGTAAACACTATCAATAATTTTCATTCTGGATTTCGATTCTCCAATTTAGGAAGTAAAGGCACCATAAATAATTTCTTCAAAAGGTAAGAGATGAACTCAAACTTAAAATATATGTGTAAGCAAATAATGGGAAAAATAACCCTCTTGTTGTTTAATTAAACTAATTGAAACTTTCTTGATGTTTTAAAACACATTCACACCCTCCTTAATGTCATTTTTTACTGATCTTACCATTTAACCCTCTGTGGTTGTTTGATCATTGATGTTAGGAATACGAACACCTTTAATTATTTAATTAATTGACTGATTTTTTACTCATTATTAATTAAAAACTAAATAAAAAAATCATTAGCAAAAATAAGAAAATAGTCATAATTTTTCAATTAATTCTAAAAAAATCTTTTAGAATTATGTGAAAAGTTAAAAGCAAAATTAATATACATTTAGAAAATAATAAGTCGAATCTATTTGAAACAATAAAATAATATATATTTCTACATATCTTCACCCTTTTTATTCTAAATAATAGTATTTATATATATATATATGTATGTATATTACTAATTTTACATTTAAGTTTTAATAAATTCTGGAAAGAATTTCAGAATTATTTAAATAATTATGACAATTCCCTTGCTTTTTCCCATATAATTTTTAATTAATTATGAGTAATTTTTTTAATTATTTAAATAAATTAAAGGTATTCATACTCTTAATATCAAATAACCATGTAGAGTAAAATGATAAAATTAACAAAAAAATAGACACTCGGAGATTTGAAAATGTTTTAAAATATGAGGGGATTTTGATTAATTTAGTTAAACAACTGGGGTTTCACCTTTTTTGCCAGTAAAGAATCAATTTGATAAATTGGATCTTGCAATTGGATTTTTATCAATAAATTTCTTAACTAGAATAAATCTAAGCAATAAATAAATTTAACAAATAAGTACAATTACAATATATAGTTATTCTTAATTTTTCCGACTGAATTTAATACTGTGGGGTTTAAATCTCTCAAACTTTATCATCGCCAGTCCCATTTCGGTCCTCCTTCTGCTCATCAACAGCGAATCTATCTTTCTTTTTGCCCCACAGAACGCAATAAAGCCCCACAACGATGAGAAATGCCCCTATCAAACTGCAAAATTGCCAACAAGACAAAATTTTAATTTGTTTTCAAAATTTAGTGCATATATATTAATTAATTATAACTGTACATGTTCCTGAAAGCTGACCTGCCCAAGTGAAGTCTCTCTGCAAAAGCAATTGCGGAGAATAATGCCACAATAACGAGCTGTAAAGGACTGAACATCGCTGAAAAAACTGGCCCCTTGACGCTAATACACCATGTTTGGAGGTAATAGAGCAGTGCTGAGTTTATTACTCCCTATAATCAATTAATCACATGCAGCTCAATTTGCCATATATATGATGGATGCTCAGGTAAGGATGTCCACATTTTACAAAATTCAGATTTGAACTGGAATCGCAATTGTATTGCTAGCGTTGTACAACTCTAATTCTAGTTCATATCCGCAGTTTAATTACAAAACCTGAACGTCGAACATGAGCATGAGTTATAACTTATAAAATAAAAAATAATAAAAATAAATTTGTGTTTGATGTTAAAGTATATAAAAAAGTATACTCACACAGTAGACTATGGTCAAAAGTTGTACGTTCCAGTCCAGCTTCCATAAGGTAGGGTTTCTTCCGAGGAACAAGGCAACGAAAGAAGATTGCAATGATGCAAAGAAGCAAATTAAAGTATTCAGTGATAACGGAGCCGGGTAGTCTTTGCTGACCGTAGCCTGTAATGGTAAAGCATTTATACAAAAATATATATACGTTAGGTATTCAGATGATTGAAATCATTATCTGTCAAGAATAAGGTGATGATGAACATTTATACGTATTTAGCAAATGTTTTAACAACTGTTACTCTTATTTTTACCAGAAGGATAAGCCATGTACTCCATGCAATGTGACTGGTGAGAATAAGAGCAGAACCTTTGAACCAATTTTCATTACCATGATGCCTCAATTGATCGGTATCGTAGATGTTTATGAGGGGCTTTTGCACAAAGCCTTTCAGTAGGTATCCTCTTTTCCAGAAGGTAAAGATTAGTGACCCACCAATGCAAACAATTGTGCCTAACACTTTTGCTCCACCTCTGCCACTAGTTATCTTCACTTTCTCCATCCTGATCCAGTATGCATGAATTCGTAATAATATTGCTAAAGTAGCTAGGGTATGTGTATGTTCTTAGTACTTATAGCGTTTGAGCTATTTGTCAAATAAGTTTTTGTATTTAAAAGAAAAATTTTATTCAAAACATGTCTGTTGTCTATCTGTTTTTGTTAAAATTTATTTGATTAGTTATTCTCTATGTTTGAGAAATTGCTAGATTCGAAAAGCTTAAATTAATGGTTTATTAATTATAAGGGCCAAATACTAGCATTAAATACAAGTCTTAACTGCTCTACTCTCATGAAACATGGACTAAGACGAAGCTTACAGATTAGTTGAAAGACTGGAGCTTAAAATTAGTGAGTAGGATTTTAAAAAAATAGTTGAAAGAATTTGCATGTAGGATACCATGTTAGGGAAACCGTTTGACCCAAAAACTTAAGTATTTAAGATAAGTCTTAAAACTATATATAATATGAACCACTACGTTTTATTAGATTTATTAGAAATTTTTTATTATAACAGAAAAAATGATATTTTCAATTAAAAACTTGCCTCTAATAGCTATGACAGTATCAACGAAGACATTTTGGTTAAATTTTGAAAATATAGTGGTCAACTCGATAATTGGCCCGTACCCGAGTGATTAAAGGAAAATTTACCAGCGTAAATACAGAAGTTAAGGAAATTAAATGATTAATACCCGAGAAGAAACGCCAGGAGAAACGTGAAACTGGGAATAACATTACTTAACGCAGTAGCTACTGTTGGAGAAACGTAGGAGAAACCAGTGTAATACACATTAAGATGAATGGTGGCCCCAAATAATGCAAGCACAAAAATCTTTGCCATCACTGCAAATGTGAGCTTGGGGCGTTGTTTCCTGCTTTGCAAATACATTAGCATTATTGCAAACGAGATCTATATCATTATTAATTGTTCGGGGATATGATAGTGTAAGTTGAATTAAGGAATTTGAATTCAGTGCTTATTTGAGTTAATTAAGGAATTTGAATTCAGTGCTTATTTGAGTTATATTAATTTTTTTTTATGTCACGTATATTCATATTAGTATACACTTAATATATTATTTTATTAATCATATATAGTTTTTTTAAAAATTCGCAAAAGGTGATATCAGCAATGAATCCAAATCCTGAATCAATACACAATGTGCATGTTTGGTTATAGTATTAAGGGGGTATTAAAATACTGTTTACATTAGCTTAATATAAATACTATGTTTGGTAAAATTTTACAAGGGATTGGGGTGGGGGGCTAATGCGTCAACTGACGCATTAGCTTTGTTTTTTTTTTTTTACTTTTGCTTTTAACTTTTGCTTTTTGCTTTATTATTATTATAATATTAAAATAATAAATAAATATAGTTTTTAATTTAATATAATATTTTTATTTTATTTGTTTTTACATTATAATTATTAATATAAATTAATAAATAAATAATTTATCATTCAATAATAGTATATTTTTTATTTTTACATTATAATTTATTAATAAATTTATAACTTATTATAATTAATAAAAATATTTAAATATGAATAAATTTGAATATTATTAATTTAAAATTAATAATAATATAAATAATAACATAAAATATTAATGCAATTTAAATATATTAATATAATATAAAATATTAATATAATATAAAATTTAATTTAAATTAATTAAAAAAATAATACAGTACAGTGTAGAACCAAGCATTGTACAACATTATTATAATACAGTGCTAATGCAATACAGCATAATACAATATACCAGCATTAAAATAATGCAATATATCATAATACAATACAGTGTGCCAAACCCACCCAATGTACTTAAGAAATGATAAATGCATACCTTTCGAGGACATAAGCAAAGGGCCCTAACAAAACCATGGCTAGTACATGCCGGTAAACCACAAAGACCAAATGATTGAGGCCCTTTTCGAGGGAAATTTTCACGAGGATATTTGATCCACCATAAGCAAATTGAACAAGTATCATCGCCACATAAGGACTATAGGCTTCCATGTTTATGCACTTCATTTTGCAATTCATAATCAGGGGAGTTTCATGCACCTTGTTTATAAAGGATTGGAGAATTAATCTCAGCCACTCCTCTTACTATACGTACTTAGGCCTTTTTTCCTTTTTCCTTTTAGCTTATTTAAATAAAATTAATGGATTACACATTTTATTGCGCAGGTAGTGGAATTCAATATCATTCCAGCATTATATATGATGACGCTCCACAGCCATGCACTGTTTGCATGCACACACCACTAGCGCAAAATTGTTAAAACTTCTCTTTTAAAAAAATTGTTGGTCTGTTATCTATCAGTTAATTAAGTTTTTGATTCAATTAGTTTATTTTACATGGAATCAGAGATAAAGTCTCATGTTTCACATGAAGAGATCTATTAAGGCTTATCTTAAGAATTTTCACACGGCCTTACCTGTTAAATTAAAATTTTGAATCAAATAGTAATCGTTCCTTACAAAATTTGGTGCTGTTTGTAGAGCTAGAATACTAAGAATAAACATCGATAAAAATTGTAAACTTCAGTCAATCCTTATTAACCTTTAGATATGAGCTAGCATCATGAATTTTCATTAAACTAACATTGGGAACAAGTATATAAACTTTACGCCCATTAACCTTAGAACAAGATCACCTTACACATGTTGGGAGGTATTAAGGAGAAAATTTCACACAGAGTTCTGCTAAAAAATAATTGTGGACTAAGAAATTTGTTTGAGATCAACTACCTCCACATGACAAGAAACATTTGGGGGGGAAAAATTGACCAAGTGACAGAATTAATTTTGAGGCAACCCACATTCTTTCAATTAGTTTTTGAACACAAGTTAGAAATCTTGTATGGCGAATATAAAATAGAAATAAACAAATAATATCTTACAAAAATATCCGACAACTAAAGTTTCAGAATTGGGAATTAATATTATATTAAGGCAATATTCATTTCCTTCGGCATGCCAGGTCTAGGAAGTAACTTGAAAAGCAATGGCCATGATTTATTTAGTCAGTGATATTGTTGTATTATCACTTTTAAATTATAATTATTATCAAAAAAATTATAATTATAAAATAAAAGTTAATAGTATATAGTAGATATGATTTTTAATTATAATTTTTTTATCATGTAAGTAGTAGACCAAATTAATCTCTAAATCACAATAATTAATATTTATTAAATACTTTAATATTATAACTTTTAAATTATATAGTTGTCTAAATTTAATATTAAATGGGACTTAATATTCCCTCTCTTTTATTACTTTTTTCCTCCAATTTTTTTAATTGTTTAAGTTTGATATCACTATTCCACTGAAGCCCACCTGAATAATTATTTGGCAGAAAGTTTGATTTAAAAATCAGTTGCACCAATACTTGTACGTCACTAACTCGATATTACAAAATAAAATTTTGGGTTATTTTTAGGGACCTCCCCTGAGGTTTAGTACATTTACAGTCAGATAGAAAGTATCCACGTAATTACAAGCACCTCCCCTGCCGTTAGTATCCAGTTAGTTTGACTGTTAGTCGACCGTTAAATTTATAAAAGTACCCTCCTCCTCAAAATAATAAGTTATCTTTTAGACTGGTTCTCCATTTTCATTGAAATTTTCTCTCGCTTTCTCTCGCTTGTTCTAACCTCTAAACAAAAACATTTTTTAATCATTCATCAGTAAACAATAGGATAACAAGATGCAGCAAAGCAAGCAAAGCAAGCAAAACTTTAAAACTGCATCAAATACAAAATGATCCACACAGCCCCATCCATAACCTTATTCAAATCCCGAATGATCTTCAATTAACTTAAACCAATTTGTTTCTTTCCTCCAACTTTCCCACCACCCAAACACACACTCCTAAGAAATTTAAACCTAACATCCTAGTACATATCAATCTCAGTTACAATTACACAAGCACCGACTTGCTTCAAAGTAGCAGCACAACCATTGCCAACATCACCATAACCCCAAACAACAGCAACCTTTCCGGCAATCATAACATCAATAGCTCTCATCAATCATCTGGGAACAAGTGGCGGCATCCATACAAGTCATCAAATTGTTTCCCCCATTGCATTATCAAACATTAGTATTTAATTTCTTCCAATACTTCAAACATTTAATGAATTGATGGTATAAAATAAAATAAAATAAAATAAATTTGAGATCTGAAGCAAATCAAAGTAAATTACCTTGCTATTGGTGACAGAGTCATTGACATTAATGGCAGGGAACAAGAGGGTTCCATTTTCTTGCATCTGGTACAACCAATCTGAAACTCGGCGTTGTCAGTGGAGGCTGGGTCGGGTAGCTTCCGGGTCTTCTCGTAGATCTCCTCAGCTTTGATTCACTCGTGGATCAACAACGTGGCGTACCACCGTCGTCAATGATGAGATCTAGGCCGCTGCCGCGACCCCAGTCCAGAGCTTTCTTCGTGCACCACCAGCACTCCTAGCTCGCCCTTCCAAACGAAGACAGAGGCGGAGTTACATGCGATAGCGGCGGCCGCGTGGTCCTGGGTTGAGAAGATATTGCAGGACCACCAGCAGACTTCGGCGTTGAAATGGGCTTCAAGAATAGAGGGGAAGAGGATAGTTAATTTAGTGGAGGATTGTTCTTTTTGGAGCCCAGCTAGGATGGTCCTAAAGGCAACTATACCCCTTGTGTGTGTTTTGTGTTTGATCAATGGGGCTGATGTTGTGCAAATTTTATTGAACTCGCAAGCACACGAATCTATTGTAGTATAGATCAATAGTGACGAGTGTCGATCCCACGAGGAGGTGGATTTTAATTATATGTAGAATTAATTTTGTAAATGGGTGGTTGGATTTGTGATGAAAGTGATTTGGACTATCCTAAAATTGGAATTGAAATAGCGAGAATAAATTGAAGATAAATCTATTGAAATGACGTACTTGGGTATCAACATGCATCATGGGCTAAATATTCCTTATTAATACCAATTAAATCATGAGGGGGGAATCCACACCTCATGAACCACGCTCTAATAAATATGGTGCTAAGGGTTTATCGTGCCAAATAATAATAACCTTATACTAGGGAGCCGGTGAAACCAGGACGGTACTAGACAAGATTATTATTATTTGTCAACGAAAAGTCAAAACATCCACAAAAACTAGAGGGGAAGAGAAAATAAATTTACCAAATAAAGCCCATGACACATGTTGAGACTTCACCTTCAACCCGAGCTCGAAAGAAAATTAGCCACTCATAATTGAACTAGGGGCAAAATCGAAATTTATTAAAATACATAGAAAATACAAGATGGAGAAGGAATTACAGAAAATGGAGTCAAAAAATGGATTCAGAGGTGCCAAATTAGGGGGGGAGGCCCTTTTTTTCATAGATACATCGAGTAAATCATGACTATCGGATTAAAAACAGCTTGGACGCTCAGGATTGCGCCACGTCATCAGTCAACAGTATGCGTCAACAGTACGCGTGAACAGTGACACGGTTTGCACACGGTTTGAACAGTAACGCGGTTTGCACCGTAAATAATCCCATGTGTTGCATGTACCGTACGCGCATTTTTTGGTCCACTGATATGCTGCCACGTCATCGATCAACAGTGTATAAGAATTTTAGTCCAACAATATCTTGACACCTCATCAGTCAATGCCACGTCATCGATCCGTCTATGTGAACAGTGCCGTGAACAGTAACATAGACAATACCCATACAAGTGAATAGTGCCGTACATGTGAAAAGTGTCATTTTTCTTTTTATGCTCCTCCTAAGGTTTTCAACCGTCATGAGTTCAAAAGTGATGTCCGTTTTGCCATTTGATCTCTCCTTTATTGTGAACTGACTATGATGCCCCTAAAATATATAAAATACTTAATTAAAATAAAACACACATAATTAAATTACAAGAAACTTAAACACATAAAAGTAAGGGTTGTTAGTACGACTTGAAATGTAAAATAACGGTTTTCTCCTTTATAAATACGCGTTTTCTAACACTCAACACATCCCCCAACCAGCTTATTGCTAGTCCCTAGCAAATAAAGCGAAAATGAAATTCAAAAAGATTTTTTTTTAACATTTTTGTTTATTCAATCAGACTAATGATATCAATAAAATAAAAGTATACGCATTATCTCAAGTCTAAAGAAACATCACACCCACATCAATCATCCACATGAATCAGCCCAGTAGATTTTGTTGTAGCTACCTTCAAGAATGACATGTCAAACCCCAAAATCTCACTGGAAGTAGTGACACTCTCATCAAAGAAATTAAACCCAATAAAAATAGTCACTCCAATGAATGGTAATTGAGAGAAAATAATCTAGAAATGATATCACATGCTCTCACCAAGATGAAAGAAATATGCCCTCAGCTTAGAAATAATACGATCTCAAGTCAAATAAAAATGCTAGTCAACCCAATTTATTTTTTTATTTTTTTATGCATCACTACATCTTTTTAGAAGTTGCAAGGTGGATTTCACCTATTATTGTTTTTTTCTTTGAAACAACAATTTGTTTTTTTTTTAAGCAACAATTTTTTTTTCTTTTTTTTTTTTTAAGAACAACAATTTTTTTTTAACTAGGCATAACTTCACTATACAAAATGTTTATTTACATTTTTCTCAAACATAAATAGGTGATGGATCTTGTAAGATATTGGGTAATACTCCAAATCGGAGGCGGCAAGATGATAAGTTAACAAAGAAAAGTTCTTTTTTAAAGGTTCAAAAGGGTTAACTATGGATATTTGATAAAAATAATGGCTAGAAAGGCTCAAACGGATCAAAGATGGTCTTTCCATCATCTTTTAGCGCTCTAAATAATCTTTCATATCTACTAATTAGATGGGCCTCCAAATGTAGCAACACATATTTATCTTTTTTTTTTATTTACAATTTTTTTTTAGGGCTAACTCAAAAGAAATCTAGAGATCGTGTATACAATAATAAACTGCTAAGCTGTATAAAGAATGGGCAAAAGGGTTACTCTCCAAGAAAAATGATAAGCTCAAAAACTCACTTGGTAATTATTATGACATGTTCATTCTTTCAAGCAACTCATATTTGTCTCCGATATCAACATGTAGAGTAGCAAACATAGCGTAACATCACTTCAGACTAAAGATAATACAAATACTAAAATTTGAAATTCATTATGTCATCCAATGTTAAAACAAATCACAATTTTTTTTTAACAACAGCCTACCCCGCAACCTATTGTAAACATGAAAGGAAAATATACATGCAGAAATGTGAAAATGATGTAAAAAAAACTAATTAGAAAATGATAGAAAACGAAAATTGTTTTTTTTTTAACTTAAGAAAATGCGTTTCTAGAGGCACTACACTCTATATTCAGCCATCTTCGACTCAAATTTTTTTTGAAAATGTATATTTATAAAGGAGAAATTAAAAAAAAGAAGAAAAATGAAAATCAAAACATAATAAAGAAAAAGAAAATATCTGAATTTTTTTTAAAATATTTTTTTTTTGCTTTTTTTTCAAACGATGAAGATACGTTTCTAGAGTCACTACACTCCATATTCAGCCATCTTCAACACAAAAAGTTAGCAACAATTAGTTTCTACAACAAAAAATTAGTAAAAACTTAACCAATATTCCACAATTGTCGACTATTCCCTCCCCCCAACCAGAACGAAACATTGTCCTCAATGTTTTAAAGGAAAGAAGTAGAGTTTAGAAGACATCACCTGAGTGGTGCAACACAGAAGAAAAAATTTACAGGCGGAGAGTTAAATCTAATTTGTACTTCTTACTGCGGCTACTGTTACCGTCATCATTTGGACGTTCCAACACAAAGCTCCAGGGGTCTGGCTCCAGTCGATAAGCTTGTAACATATCAAGTAGCTCATTAGCAGTGTGAGCACAAATAAAAAGTTTTTTCGCACTGGAAGGAATAAAGTAGTTTTTTATTGCATGGTTAAGAAATGCGATAAAGCCATCATAAAAATTATTGACATTTAACAAACCGATGGGTTTCTGGTGAATGCGCAGATTGGCCCAAGATGCTAGTGTGATAAGTGCCTCTATTGTTGCAAAATCTCTTGGAAGGAAAATAAAAGCATCAGCATGATTAAACATTTCAGTTATTCTTTCTTGCATACCTGAGATGACTAACTCTTCTCCAGTCGATGAGTCAGACAAACTACCTAAAGGTTTTAGGACTCTAGAGATGATGCCTAACACTTGGCTTCCTCTGACAAAAGCAGCTTCTGAGACCAATTTTGATAACCATCAATTACCTCCTCCATACACCAAGTGTAATTTTCTCTCTGCTATGCTTCGACCAAGATCTATGGCTGCATCAACGAACTCTTTATGTTTGCCATAGGTAAATCCAGAAAGCACACAAATGTTCTTGAATTGTCTATTTGGAGTAGCTGCCATTGGAATATTTCTTAAAAACAATTTGTGAGTGCTTAACAAAAAGTCATATTTAAGAATCTTGGTGACAGTGGATCACAACTGTGTATGAGGTGGCATGTCAGTGTCAAATAACGCGTAAAGCACATGGCTCGATAGTAAAAAAGAAAATAGTAAAAAGAAAAAAAACAGTAAAGTAAAATGATATTTACAGGTAATTGCGACTATGGCTCACATCTTCCTCTGGTTTTACGTCCAGAAACGGTTTGAACGCCCTCTATGGGTCGAGGATGGGCTTCCCATCCAGTTTTCTTATAAACTGGCAAACAGGGTCGTTTATAGTCAGATTCTCGAGACTATATCTTGCATGCTCTTTCTGGAATAATGGTCATAACTGGAGAATCGCTCCTTGCATATATCCACTGGGATGCGTTTCAAGAGACAGAAGGATATCATCCAATGACTCATTATTCAAGCCATCCCTAATAAATTGAATCTTATCTTCCCTGTTATCAGACACCATTCCTAAATAACATGGGTTTTTATTGCAACTCATTCTGTCACACTTATGACAAGCAACAGAAATTCTTCGAGCTCGTCGTTTTCTTGCATAATTTCTTTTCCCACAACCAGGTATGTATGCAATAAATTTTAGAGGTAACTCACCCACCAATCGTACTTTCGCCTTGATTAACCAACGGATGTCAGCATGTATGTTATTCCTCATGAGCAATCGCATGCGTTCGGACCGAGCTTTATAGATCGTAAGGAGAGCATTCTGAGGAAGTGAAGAGAATCGCTTGTGAAGCTTCGCTAGAATCTCGGTTCTGTCCATACCTTCGCCTCAGAATATCAGTTATTATGGGAAACTGAAGTAACCGACTTGATTGTCACGGAGTACCGTTATCCGCCACTTCACCGGGGTAGCAAACTAAAGCACACAAATAGAAAAACAAATTAAAACACACAAAGAAAATTAAAATCATCCTCTTATTGAATTTACCTCAAGCTCCAACTGGATGTCGTAAACACTTCTCTCAATATCTCTTAGTTGGCTTTCTAAACCCTCAACATAGGCTACTAACTCTGGTGGCTGTAAAGCCCAAATGCGATGTGTTTTACAAAATTGAATCTGTCTTTTGAGATGAGTTTTGACACGTTGAAGTGGTTTAAGTATGAGACTCATGATTAACAATGATAAGAGAAAACTCAATGGTAAAACAAACACACTTATGCAAAAATAATTTCAATTAGCAAAAGAATAATAAAAAGAAAGAAAGAAAAATCAAACCACCGGAAAGAAAAAAAAATCAATTCAAATCTGGTGGGTCACTTAAATTTATTTCGGTGTCTTCTCCATGTGGTTGGTACTCTAGATATGGCTTTAATCTTTGACCATTAACTTTAAACGTGACACTGTTCTTTGGGTCCTTAATTTCTATTGCCCCATGTGGAAAAATAGTATGAACAATAAATGGGCCAGTTGTAATCTTCTTTCTGAGCTGGCTTGCTGCATGTCAAAGTTGAATTTCTTGATGGCCCAATATGCACGATGCTCGAGTTCTACAGGTAGGTGGCAAGCTTTTCCATACACTAGTCTGTAGGGTGACATCCCAATCGGGGTCTTGAAAGCCGTTCTATATGCCCATAATGCATCATCAAGTCTTAATGACCAATCTTTTCTATCCGGCCTCACCGTCTTTTCTAATATGTGCTTTATTTCTCGATTGGAGATCTCCACTTGGCCACTGGTTTGCGGATGATATGGGGTTGCCACTTTGTGAGTGATGGAATACTTTGTCAAAAGAGTCTTGAATGCTTTATTACAAAAGTGGGCACCACCATCACTGATTATCGCTCGAGGGAATCCAAAGAGCGAAACAATGTTGCTTTTCAAAAATCCTATCACCACCTTGTGATCATTGGTTCTACATGAAATTGCTTCTACCCATTTCGATACGTTGTCAATAGCAACCAATATGAATTGATGGTCAAAAGAAGGGGGAAAGGGTCCCATGAAGTCGACACCTCATACGTCAAAAATCTCAACCACTAAAATTGGATTTAGTGGCATCATGTTCCTTCGTGTAATGCTCCCCATTCGTTGACACATATCACATGAAGAACAGAAAGTATAAGCATCTCGAAATATAGTTGGTCAATAGAAACCACATTGTAAAACTTTTGTAGTTGTTTTCTTAACACTGAAATGGCCTCCACAAGCTTGTTAATGGCAGAATGAAAGGATATTCTGAATTTCACTTTCTGGGACACATCGTCTAACAATTTAATATGTACAATACTTGAACAAATACGGGTCATTCCAAAAGAAATTCTTTATTTCTGCAAAGAATTTAGCCTTGTCTTGCTTGGTCCAATGCTCTGGAAGTTGACCTGTAACAAGATAATTAACGATATCAGTATACTATGGTAATACTTCCACACTCATTAATTGTTCATCTGGAAATGACTCATTAAATGTTAATGGCTCTGTAATTGTGTCAAAATGGAGACGAGAGAGATGGTCTGCCACAACATTTTCTGTGCCTTTCTTATATTTGAATTCCAAATCAAATTCCTGCAAAAGTAATACCCAATGAATTAGTCTAGCTTTTGCATCTTTCTTTGTGAGAAGATATTTAAGAGCAGCATGATCAGTGAACACAATTATTTTACAACCAATGAGATAAGATCGAAATTTTTTCAATGCAAACACTACTGCTAGCATTTCTTTTTCAGTAGTTGAATAGTTCAACTGTGCATCATTCAATGTCATACTAGCATAATAAATAACATGGGGAATTCGATCAACTCTTTATCCTAATACCGCTCCTACTGCATAATCAGATGCATCACAAATGAGCTCAAATGGTAAGCTCCAGTTTGGGGGCTGAATGATGGGTGATGATGTCAACAATTGCTTTAATTTTTCAAAAGCCACAAGACATGAATCATTAAAGATAAAAGGTACATCTTTAGCAAGTAGATTGCATAAGGGTCTAGAAACTTTGCTAAAATATTTAATAAAATGTCTATAAAAACCAACATGCCCAAGGAAAGATCTTACTTCTCTGACTATTTTGGGTAGAGAAAGATTAGAAATGAGATCCACTTTGGCTTTGTCAACCTCAATACCTTTGCTCGAAATGATGTGACCAAGAACAATACCTTGTTTTACCATAAAATGACACTTCTCCTAATTTAAGACCAAGTTCTTCTCGATACATCTCTGCAGAACTAGTGTTAGATGATGTAAACATTGATCAAACAAGTCACCAAAAACAGAAAAATCATCCATAAAGACCTCAAGGAATCGTTCAACCATATCAGAAAAAATGCTTAACATGCATCGTTGAAATGTAGCAGGTGCATTACATAATCCAAATAGCATCCTCCTATATGCAAAAGTGCCAAAAGGACAAGTGAAAGTGGTTTTCTCTTGATCTTTTGGAGCTATGGGAACCTGATTATATCCTGAGTAGCCATCTAGAAAGCAATAAAATCCATGGCCTGCTAATCTATCAAGCATTTGATTGATAAATGGTAAAGGAAAATGGTTTTTACGTGTGACAGAATTCAACTTTCTATAATCAATGCATACACGTCATCCTGTAGTCACTCTAGTGGGTATCAATTCATTATCGGCATTCGTAACTACAGTGACTCCTGACTTTTTGAGGACAACTTACACAAGACTGACCCATGAACTATCAAAAATGGGGTAAATGATACATGCATCTAATATCTTAAGGACTTCAATTCTAACCACTTCTTTCATATTAGGATTTAGCCGACGTTGCATTTCCCTAGTAGATTTAGCATTTTCATCAAGGTGAATGTAATGCATGCAGTCTACTGGGTTTATACCTTTTATGTCTGCTATGGTCCATCTTAATGCTCCTTTGCGCTCTTTTAAAACATCCAACAACTTACCTTTTTGTTCGTCATTGAGGGATGCTGAGATGATTACCGGTAGAGTACTTTCTTCCCCAAAAAATGCATATTCTAAAGTGTTGGGCAATAGTTTGAGCTCGAGTTTCGGTGGTGATTCTGATGATGGGATGAGTTTCTTCTCTGATGGTGCTAGTTGTTCAACTCTTGACTTCCATTTATTAGTGTCCATGGATGGTGCTGAGTCAAGTAGGGCGTTGACATCATCGACCGATCTGTTAATATCAAAATCCAAACCAAAGTGAGTTAAACATGTTTGTAAAGGATCATCACTAAGGTTTGAAACAAATGTGTCATCAACTAATGCTTCAATTAAATCCACATCAACAATTCCATCATCTGTATTGTGAGGTTGTTTGGCAATGTTGAAGATGTTCAGCTCCATAGTCATGTTGCCGAAGGACAACTGCATATTTCCAATCCTGCATTGAATGTGAGCATCTGCAATTGCCAAGAAAGGTCGGCCTAGGATAATGGGGATGTGTTACCTTGAATCTTGTATTGGTTGAGTGTCAATTACAATGAAGTCCACAGGAAAATAAAACTTGTCTACCTGGATAAGCACGTCCTCCATAATACCACGACGTATTTTCGTGGACCGATTCGTAAGCTGTAACACCACTGGAGTTGGGTGTAATTCTCCAAGTCCAAGTTTCACAAAAATTGAATAAGGCAACAGATTTACACTAGCTCCTAAATCCAACAAAGCATTCTCAATTGTGTGGTTCCCTATGCTACATGAGATAGTGGGGGAGCCTGGGTCTTTGCATTTTAAAGGAATTTTATGTAGTAGTATAGAACTAACATTTTCTGTTAAAAATGCCTTCTTTTGAACATGAATATTTCTCTTTTTAGTACACAGTTCTTTAAGAAACTTGTCATAAGATGGAACTTGCTTTATAGCATCAAGTAAAGGGATGTTAACACTTACCTGTTTGAAGATTTCGAGAATCTCACATGTGGATTTTCCTTTCTTTCCTTTAGCTAACCTCTGAGGAAATTGAGCTTTGGGAACATATTCTCGTGGGTTGGTTTCTTTTTTCTCCTCCGGTGATGAGTCTTCAACACTCACAGGTATAATTTGATTTTCTTTTGTCACTGGCATCTCCACTTTGTTGTCGACTTCTTTTCCTTTTCGCAAGGTCATGACGGCTTTGACCTCTCCATGCTGCTGTGGTGAACTGGTACTTGTTTCATGCACTTCTTTAGGATTAAGCACTAGTTGACTTGGAAACTTGCCTTTCTCAACAGTCATTGCCAAGGTCTGAACTGAAGAAGCAAGTTGTCCCACCATCTTCTCGAGGCTTGAAACTGATTGGGCTTGTGAGTTAAACCCGTTCTCAATTCATTTCGTAGTCTATCAATGGTGCGGTTCTGTTGCTCAATCGTAGAGTGAGTAACATTCCTGAAATTCTGGAATGCATCCTCCCATGGTCTAGGTTGAGAGTAGTTCTGGTTCTGATTGAATGCTCTAAATGGGGGCTGAGAGGCTTGAGGATTTTGAGGAATTGGTGGAGCTGGAGCTGCTGGTCCATTCTGTTGGAATCCTTGAAACCATAAAAAATTGGGGTGGTCTCTCTATCCAGGGTTATATGTGTTGGAGTATGGGTTGTAATTCGATGGTTTTCTCATTGCACCTATGGCATTGGTTTGATCTGAGTATGAGTCATGGTCATGTGGCTCTGTTGATTTAGCAGTCGATAACGATGTTATTTGTCGAGCGAGACTTTCAACCATCTCCTTGACTTCTTTGATTCCTGAAGTTGACTCGCCAATTTGAACCTTATTTACTCCCTTAATTCTTCTAGTATTCCTGAGTGATCGACTCCGTTGTCGGGAATTACCCGCTTGTCGCTGAAAGAATTCCCAAATCTCTGATGCACTTTTTGACATTAGCTCACCTCCACTTGTTGCCATTAGCCATTCTTGCACATTCGGCAATAATCCCTCTAAAAAATATTGGCATTGATGCCATTTCTCGTACCCATGATGTGGACACTTCAAGAGTAGCCCATTGAATCGCTCCCATGTTTCGAAAAACTGATCGTCATCTCTCTGGGTAAACTCCGAAATTTCCCTGCGAATAGCATTGGTTTTATGCACTGGGAAATATTTATTTAAAATTTTTTTTACCATTTGTTCCCATGATGCAATGCTATTAACAGGTAATGTATTAAGCCATGAACGAGCTCTATCCTTTAAAGAAAATGGGAATAGTCTAAGTTTTACATCATCGTCTGAAAAATTCTCGTATTTAAAGGTTTGGCAAATAGCATGAAAATCATTCAGATGATTATATGGGTCCTCATTTTCTAAGCCATAGAATGTGGGGAGACAATTTAGCACACTAAGTTTTAATTCAAAACTCCTAGCAGCTACATTTGGATACCTTATGCATGATGTGCTCAAATTAGTTAAAGGACTGAAGTAGTCCTTAAATGGTCTCTCCTATGGTGCTTGTAAATCCATTTTATTTTTAACTTTTTTGTGTGTGCGAAGTATTTTTTCTAGTTCAAGGTCTATAGGCTCAAGATTATGTAATAATGACCTACGACCATGCATACAAAACAAATAAAATAAAAATAAAGATGGGAACAAAACTAATAAAAATAAAGAAGAAGGAGAAATTACGATACTAACCTTATTGCGCTATTACAACCTTACTATAAAAACACACTAAAAAAATACGTGAAAATAAATTAACTAAAAATAAATTAGTAAGATAAACAAAAATTACAAAGAAGAAAAACAATAACTTAAAAATTAAATTACATAATTTTAAAGAAGAGAAAAAGAAAAGAAATAATAACCTCTAAATGTAGGTTCACTTTTTTTTCTTTTTTTTTAAGAAAAAAATACAAGAAAACAATTTAAAAGAAATTATTCACAAAAATTAATTCTATGAATTAAAATTACTTACCTCCCCGGCAACGGCGCCAAAAACTTGTTGTGCAAATTTTATTGAACTCGCAAGCGTACGAATCTATTGTAGTATAGATCAATAGTGACGAGTGTCGATCCCACGAGGAGGTGGATTTTCATTATATGTAGAATTAATTTTGTAAATGGGTGGTTGGATTTGTGATTAAAGTGATTTGGACTATCCTAAAATTGGAATTGAAATAGTGAGAATAAATTGAAGGTAAATCTATTGAAATGACGTACTTGGGTATCAACATGCATCATGGGCTAAATATTCCTTATTAATACCAATTAAATCATGAGGGGGGAATCCACACCTCATGAACCACGCTCCAATAAATATGATGTTAAGGACTTATCGTGCCAAATAATAATAACTTTATACTAGGGAGCCGATGAAACCAGGGCGGTACTAGACAAGATTATTATTATTTGTAAAAGAAAAGTCAAACCATCCACAAAAATTAGAGGGGAAGAGAAAATAAATTTACCAAATAAAGCCCATGACACATGTTGAGACTTCACCTTCAACCCGAGCTCGAAAGAAAATTAGCCACTCATAATTAAACTAGGGGCAAAATGGGAATTTATTAAAATACATAGAAAATACAAGATGGAGAAGGAATTACAGAAAATGGAGTCCAAAAATGGATTCAGAGGTGCCAAATTAGGAGGGGAGGCCCCCTTTTTATAGATACATCGAGTAAATCATGACCATCGGATTAAAAACAGCTTGGACGCTTAGGATTGCGCCACGTCATCAGTCAACAGTACGTGTCAACAGTACGCATGAACAGTGACACGGTTTGCACACGGTTTGAATTTTAGTCCACTGATATGCTGCATGTACAGTACGCGCATTTTTTGGTCCACTAATATGCTGCCACGTCATCGATCAACAGTGAATAAGAATTTTAGTCCAACAATATCTTGACACCTCATCAGTCAATGCCACGTCATCGATCCGTCTATGTGAACAGTGCCGTGAACAGTAACGTAGACAATACCCGTACATGCGAATAGTGACGTACATGTGAACAGTGTCATTTTTCCTTTTATGCTCCTCCTAAGGTTTTCGACCGTCCTGAGTTCAAAAGTGATGTCCGTTTTGCCATTTGATCTCTCGTTTATTGTGAAATGACTATGATGCCCCTAAAATACATAAAATACTTAATTAAAATAAAACACACATAATTAAATTACAAAAAACTTAAACACATAAAAGTAAGGGTTGTTAGTAAGACTTGAAATGTAAAATGACGGTTTTCTCCTTTATAAATACGCGTTTTCTAACACTCAACAGCTGATAAACCACAAGTAGGTTACATCTATAAAACCATGGATCAAGCAAAGGAGATAATTAAAGAGGAATTTAAGAACAAGAAAACCCAATATTGGCCAATTTGGGAAATTATTGATGAGATCTGGGACAATCATCTCCATAGCCCTCTTTATGCTGCTGGTTATTACCTAAACCCAGAGCTGTGAGGCGATGATGTTGGCTCCTTTAAAGGGTTGTGATTAAGCCGAATCAAAAAAATCATCTCACTTTTGATTTTTTTTTAAATTTTAAATATATTTTTACACATTTGCCCTTACATACTAATGCCATACGTATTTGAATACTAACGTCAGGGGAGGTCCCTGTAATTACATGCATACTTTCTATCTGACTGTAAATACACTAAACCTCAAGGGAGATACCTAAAAATAACCCATAAAATTTTTTGTAAATAGTTATTACACGCATACCTCGTTTTACGTTAAAATTGGTTTCATCTGTTAGATTAAGAAACGTCAAAATCTAACGATCCATATGTGCTAGCTGTTTGTTGCATCTGATCTGACATAAGCTATGCCTCTATTCTATATTGAATGTTCAACCTAGCTGAAATGTTAGCTATTGCCTATTGTTAATCATAGCTCGTCTCATTTTCTCATCAAATTTCTACGTATGCCGAACCTTGCTATGTACTTCCAACTTTGTTGAACATGCATGATGCACATTTAATTCTCCACTCACATTCTAATTAATCAAAGTTCAGCCACTTTCTCCCACTAACTGAATTCAACCATGTATATTAAGAAGTAAAGAAACATGCGGCCAAGCACTTGCCAACTAGTCAGATTGAAGCCAAGGTGACCGAACTAGGAAACTCGACCACTTTCGGCCATTAGGATTTGGTAACTAAATAGGTGGTGCTTCTTCATTCTATTCCCACTTAAATTTTATAGTCCTAATTTTATCTTCGTTTAAACATTAAAAAAGTGAAAAAAAATCATAATCAAGCAAATCCTAATTGATTGAAATCAACATAAGTTGTACATTATATTTTTGAATCCCTAGTAATTGCGTCATTGTTGCTCGCCACCGCCGCTCATTGCTGGTTCTCATCGTTGCCCTTACGTCGCTACCACTTGACGCTGTTATAACTTAAGAATGGCAATGGTCGAGCTAGGGCTTGGCCTCTACATGATTTATTGGGCCTAGCCCTTAAAAAGACCACCTTTAAATTCTTGGGTTGGGTGAGATGTTTTCATTTGTTTTTATTTAAAATTTTAAAGAGTTTTAGTAGAGTTTTTAACTTTTTACTTTATAAGAAGTGTTGTATTTAGACTTGTTAAAAGTGTTTTTAGAGTTTTGTTTTATAAGAATTTTTAAGAGTGCTCTAATAAATATTCGAGCCCAAAGGTTGGCTCGGTCTTTCTGGTAAAGACCTAAACTTGGCTCGATGATGAACTGGGTCGAGTTCTTGAGCCTTAACTCGACCCTTGGACATAAAATTTAGGACAAAACACTACCAATTAAGGCTAAGCCAATCAAACCTTGGGCTAAGTTGGACCATTTTGCTATTCCTACTACCATTGTTGCAATTGATTGAGGAATTAGATATACACAAATCCTAAATCTTATTATTATTATTATTATTATTATAAAATGGTGTTCAATAATTAATTAAAAATGTTAGAGTTTTTTTTAAAAAAAAAAATAGGTGTGTTAAGGTTCATAAAAAATGCTATTAATAATAATAATAATATTATTATTATTAACAATAATTTTTTAATAATAGTAACCACAATTAAAATATATAACAATGTTGATGACAATAGTTAACTAATGGTTTTTTTAATAACCAGCTACAATCGAACCAATTCTAATTTTGATTGCAAGATAAAAGAAACACATCAATATGTTGTGTGCAGAAATGCGTAATTAATTGCACTAAATAATCACAGTAAAATAAAAGACAGAAGAATTTTACGTGATTCGGCAATTATGCCTACGTCCACGGGAGCAAGAGAAAATAATTATTTTACTAAAAATTATTAGAGTACAATATTTGAATAAAGAAACCTCACTTCAAATAACTCAAATACACCCAAATACTCTCACACACACTTGAAATGAAAAACCTCTCAAATACACACTCTTCAATTGCGCACTCTCTCAACAATTCTTTACTTGAATTGTTTCCCTCAATTTTTTTTTTTGGGATGCATACAGGTAAAGATTGGTTCTCTATTTATAAGAGTGCAAAATTGCACTATTGCACCTACCTCTGGCAAATCGTCAAGATGATTGGTGTGTGCTGTATTGAGTGCATAAACTTTGGTCAATTTGTCAACACATTTTGCCAATTTTTCAAGCTTTTTGACAAATTATTATAAAGCTTTGTCTTTGTAAAAAACAAAAACTTGTCTTAACTCACAAATCTCCACCTCGGCCAAAATTTACCCAAATCTGAGCCAACTTCCAAAGTGGCTGCATCTTTGTGACTGCCTACGTACCCATAATCTAGGATCAAGCCAACCATAGTTCAAAAATTTCCCAAACTCAACAAATTCGAATGATTTGAATTAGTTTCAAGTAATGTTGAAACTTAACTCCAGAAATCACATTTGTTAACATATTTGATAAATTATCTTTAGTATCGATCTTTCTCAACAACACAACACCGCTTTCGATTATCTCCCTCACATAATGATATTTCACATAGGTGTGCTTTGTTTGAGCATGATATGTTTGGTTCTTCGCTAGGAATATCACGCTTTTGTTATCACAAAAGACCTCAATGTTTTCCTAGATTACTCTCAAATTTTCTAACAAGCCTTTCAAACAAATACCTTCCTTTACAATCTTAGTTGTTGTCATGTGCTCTACTTCTGTGGTGGAAAAAGCAATTGTCTATTGTAGAATCAACCTCCAACTAATTGGATCTCCACCTAATGTAAATACGTAACCCGTTGTTGATCTTCGCTTGTCAAGGTCTCCAGCGAAATCAGAATTACGATACCCAACATATTGTTGACCACAATCCTTCTTGAACAATAATCCAACATCAATTGTCCCATACAGATATTAGAGAATCCACTTTACTGCAAGCTAATGATTTTTACCCGAATTATACATGTATCGACTAACCATACTCATGGTTTGAGTTATGTCAGGCCTTGTGCATACCATAACATACATAAGACTACCCATAACACTAGCATATGGAACACGAGCCATGTAGTTGTGCTCCTCTTAAGAAGAAGGACACAAAGAAGAGCTTAATTTGAAATGAGAAGCTAGAGGAGTAGAAACGGGTTTGGTTTTGTCATCCATACCAAACTTTTCTAACACTTTCTTCAAATAAGACTTTTAAGTTAACTATACACTCCTATTCTTTTTATTTCTATGAATCTCCATCCCAAGTATTCTCTATGTATCACCCAAGTCTTTCATCTCGAACTTAGAATCCAACTGCTTCTTTAATCTTTCAATCTCACCTTTGTTCTTCGAAGTTATAAGCATATTGTCAACATAGAGTAACAGATCAATAAAAGTTCTATCTTATAGTATTCTAAAGTAAACACAGTGATCGTGTTCACTTTTGTTAATTCCTTTCCTTGTATGAATTGATCAAATCTCTTGCACCACTGCCTTGGTGATTGCTTCAATCCATATAAAGATTTAATCAATCTGCACACATGATTCTCCTTTCCAGTAACTTTGAAACCACAAGGCTGAGTTATATAGATTTTTTCTTCCAAATCTCCATGTAAGAATGTTGTTTTAACATCCAATTGAGCTAACTCTAACTTATATTCAGTTATCAAAGTAAGTATGATACGAATGCAAGTATGTTTTACAACTAGAGATAACACTTCATTATAGTCAATACCTTCATTATGAGCAAAACCGTTTGCTACGAGTCTTGCCTTGTATCGAAGAGTTATTTGATTTAGAGACCTCGCTTCTTGGTGGAGACTCATTTATTACCAACAGCCCTTTTACCCTTAGGTAACTCCACAAGTTCTCAAGTCTGGTTTTGATGAAGAGACTTCATTTCTTCTTTCATGGTTAACTTCCATTGATCGCTTTCAGTACTGCATAATGTCTCAGTGAAAGAGTTGGGGATGTTATCATCAATAACTAGAGTGCATAGGCTACCACTATGTTTTAGTAAACCATATGAGATTCTTTATTACTCTTTTCGGTCTCCTTGTTGCTATACTGTCATTTTGTCTTCTACATCTTCAGTTGTTTCTTCCTCTTATAGGGCATCAACAACTTCTTCTTCTACTCTTAAGGTCTTCTCTAAAGTTGAAATCTTCTCTGATGTATAATTAATTGGTACATGTGGAGTTGTATCAAACTCTACCCGTTATAATGTCTCATTAGTTTGTTATCTACCAGTTAAGAACTTAAAGCCTTCAACATTGGAGCTTCAAAAGTGACATCTTTGCTATACACAAACTTTTTACTTTCAAGATCTCAAAGTTTGAAACTTTTAACTCCACCTTTGATTCCCATAAAGATAATCTTTTTTGCATGAGGATCGAGCTTATCATTCTTTATATGATAATAAGCTGGATAACCAAACATATGAATGGATTTATAGTCTTATACATGCTTTGCAGACCATATTTTTATAGGAGTTTTACCTCTAATTGCAATACAAGGCAATTGATTTATTAAGTGACTTGCGTAGCTCATAGCTTCAGACCAAAACTTTTTATCTAATAAGCATTAGATAATATACATCGTACTTTTCTAGTAAAGTACGATTCATATATTTAGTCACATCGTTCTACTACGGAGTATGTCTTACCATGAAATGTCTTTTTATATTTTCATTTTGGCATACTTGTAAAAATGGATCAGAAGTATATTCACACCCATTAACAAAACGCAATACTTTGATCTTTCTACCAGTTTAAGTCTCTACGAGTTTCTTCTATTTCGCGAAAAATCTCTAGAACCTCATCTTTTGCTCGCATAGTGTACACCTAAACACATTTACAGAAATCATTAATAAATGAAACAAAATAATGGCATCCACTAATTGATGCAATCTTAGTTAGTCTCTATATATCGCTGTAAACATATTTAAGGATCTCATGAGCATTGTGATTAGTCATACCAAATTTGACCATTGTTTTCTTACCAACAACACAATGCTCACAGAATTTCAGTTTATAGATTTTAGTACTTTTTAAAAGTCCATGCTTCATCAGAGTTTGCAGAGACTTTTTTCCAGCATATTTCAGTCGCACATGCCACAGCTTGGTGGTGCCACTGTGTGCTTCAGAAACATTAGCTTCATCAATTGTACCTTCTTTCGAATAGTACAAATTATGACGTCGAACCCTTTACAGAATCACCATAGCCCCATGTGTAAACTTCAATGTGTCATCTTCAATGGTAACCTTGTAGCCTTTAGCCTCCAAAGTACATCTATAAATTATATTTTTCTTCAGAGCTAGAACATATCTAACTTCTTTCAGTTCTATGACTATTCCGTCAAACATTTTGAGCCGAATTGTTCTGATCCCTATCGTACGACAAGGTTGATTATTTTACATAATAACTATACTAGATTCTATATCACATAAATATGTAAATCATTCTCTGATGGGACACAAATTATGGCTGCTCTTGTATCAAGTATCTGCTCGTTCGAATTAGCCATGTATGTTGCAGGCGTAATACTTAGTGAATAACTATAGTCTTAATCTTTACGTGCCATATTTGTTGTTACTGGTTTCTTCTCACCTCTCTTTTGAGCCTTCGAACAATCATTCTTCCATGGTCTCTCTCAGGACAATAGGCACATTCATCTCAAGCTATATTTCTACTTTTCGATTTGGATTGAGAATTCTTTCCACCTTACTTCTTCTTTTTCTCCATCGTCCTTTCTCTGGCTAATAAAGTTTCAGACGATACTCTTTCATAATGTTTATCATTATTATTAATTTCTAAATTGGTCAATGTTGTTCAGACATCCTAGAAGATGATCATGTTTTTTCTATATAATAAACTAGTCATAAAATGGCTATATTCTTCTAGAAATGAGTACAGTAGAATCATAGCATTGACTTTATTCTTAATATTCTCATCAAGATTCTTCAAATCTGCAAGTAACTTCTTAAATCTTGAGACATGATCATGCATCGATACCCCGGGCTTCATTCAAAAACCATATACTTGGCTTATTGTATGAAGACGATTTTTAGGATTTTTTAACAAATACTTCTCCTCCAATGTACACCACAAAGTCATCGCACACTCCTCATCTTTCACCAAATATTTCACCTCATTTGTCAGGCAAGATCTAATCTGACCACATACTTTCTTGTTCATACGATCTCAAGTTTCTTCGTCATACAAGTGATTTTTTTTAAGGACAACATTGAGATCAATTTGAATAAGAGCATCTATAACTTCATGCCTCCACATGCCGAAGTTGATTTTCCCATCAAACTTTTCAACATCGATCTTCTTCTTATAACAGGTGCTGATTGGTGATGTGACAAGTCTCGCCTCCAACCTAAAGTGTCTCCTAGAATAGTCTGGGTAAATCTCTCCCCACTTCTGGAAGTTTCACCTTCTACTATTTTATCAATGAACTATTCTCACTTTAGAGATCAATTTATATGAAAAATACACCAAGAAAGTTTCTAGGAAAGACTGAAAGAGACACACTAGTTCCATTTAAAAACAAGTCTCCTTACGCTCTTATCGCTTTTGTGACAAAACCTTCTTAGACATGCACAAATCCACACCACTACACAAAAGACTAATCCTCCCAAATATGAACTGCTGGCTCCACCATATTCGTGAACAATACCGTATATAGGAATAATACCGTATATGTTAACAATACTTTTTACCCCAAGTATTAACCATCATTTTTTATACCACTTGTTTTGCGTAGAAATGCAAAATCAAGCGCACCAAATAATCACAGCAAAATAAAAGACATAAAAGTTTTATGTGGTTCGGTAATTATGTCTCCATCCACAGGAGTAAGAGAAAATAATTGTATTACTAATAATTATTAGAGTATAATATTTGAGTAAAGAAACCTCACTTTTCAAAACCCAAACATATTCCAGTACTCACACACACACATTTGAAAGGAAAACCTCTCAAATACATACACTCTTCAATTGCTCACTCTCTCAATAATTCTTCACTTGAATTATTTCTCTCAATTTTTTATTTTTTGGATGCATAAAAGTGAAGATTGGTTCTCTATTTATAGGAGTGCAAAATTGCACTATTGCACTTATCTCTAGCAAATCGTCACGATGATTGGTGTGTGCTATATTCGGTGCCTAAACTTTGGCCAATTTGTCAACACGTTTTGCCAATTTGTCAAGTTTTTTTTATAAATTATTATAAAATTTTGTCTTTGTCAAAAAACTTGTTTTGACTTTTACACAATAAGAATGCAATTCATTTTTATTCTAATTCCTAAGCTCAGGTAAACAATATATTTTGATTCTTATTGCTTATTTTAATTCTAACTCATTTCGATTATGATCGGATAAGCGCAACATCAGGGGATTTTCTGAAGTTATAAAGGAATGAAAGATGTGAGAATCTTCAGTTCCGGAAATTAGTAAATTACCCATCATTGTCATTAAGCTCCAATGATCCAACCGCAGAAAAATTTGCACAGCCCAATTCAGCCCGGTGCTTACAAGGGGGCATGGATAGGCCCAGGCTCATGTTAAAAGCCCGAGCCCGTAGGTCCACCGCCCAGGCTCAGGCCTGGCCCGCTGCCAATTGAAAAGTTTTTCATCTTCTCTAAACTCACTGCGAAAAAGTTTAATTATTTGACTAATTTGTTGATTGACTAACCTCTCTGCATCTTCCTTCCTTTGACGCCGGCCCAGACACAGACACAAATACAAACACAAATACAAACACGAACACAAACACAACAAATCACATCTTGTGTTCGAAAACAAATCCACAAAACTCACACTAATGCTTTCACTCAAACATCATGTAGCCAAATCCAGGGCTCTTGTCTCCCCATTGCTCCTCTTAAACAACATCAAAACCATTTACATATTCTCTCATTCATCTTATTCAACAGTCGTAGGCGCTAGCGCCAAGGACGTCGTGCTTTCATTCAAAGAATGGTTCGGCTTGAAGCCCCGGAGCAGCGCCGTTTTGGATCGAGTTTTCCAAATCTTGAGCACCCACGACGACGAGGACTCGGCCTCTCGCTTCGCCGCCGATCAAGCCCTTTCCGAATTGGGTATTCGCCTCACCGAATCCTTCGCCCTTCAAGTCCTCAATTACGGCAAAAAAACGAAGGACGTGCTCTCTTGCCTCAAGTTCTTCGACTGGGCCGGCCGCCAGCCTCACTTTCACCACACGCGCGCCACGTTCCACGCCATTTTTAAGCTTCTCCATTGTGCTAAACTCACGCCTTTGATGGTGGACTTTCTTGAGAATTACAAGAAAGATAGGTACTATCATCAGGTGAGGTTTAATGATACTCTTGTTATGGGATACGCGCTTGCTGGGAAGCCCGACATCGCGCTTCACCTGTTTGGTAAAATGCGGTTTCAAGGTATGGACTTGGACGATTATGCTTATCATGTGCTTTTGAATGCTTTAGTTGAGCAGGGTTGTTTTGATGCTGTTGCTGTCGTTTCTAAGCAAATTTCAATGAGGGGTTTTGAGAATGATGTTACTCGTACTATAATGTTAAAGTGTTTATGTAAGCAGAAGAAGATAGACGAGGCTGTTGAGTACTTTCAGCAATTAGTGAGTGGCAGGGATTGTGTGAGCGGGTTTATGATAGGTATTGTTGTCGATGCACTTTGTAAAAATAGTAGGGTTGAGCAGGCAGGGAAGTTATTGGAGGATTTTAAGGATTGTGACGACGTTGTGAAATTAGAGAAGGCTTATGATGTTTGGTTGAGGAATCTTGTTCGGGCCGGGAGGTTAGATCTGGCTTTGGAGTTTTTGAAGAGTAAGAATTCTTTAGAAGGGTATGTTCCGGAAGTGTTTCGATTTAACTTTTTGGTGTCTAGGCTTTTAAAAGAGAATAGGCTTATGGAGGTTTTTGACTTATTCATGGATATGAAAGAAGGTCAGATTTCTCCTGACGGGGTCACTATGAACACTGTATTGTGTTTTTTTTGCAAAGCTGGGATGGTGGATGTTGCGATTGAGTTGTACAAGTCAAGGTCAGAGTTTGGGCTCTCTCCTAATGGTATGGTTTATAATTACTTGATTAATTCTCTGTGTGGGGATGGGAGTACTCATGAAGCCTATGAGGTGCTAAAGAATTCCATTGATCAAGGGCTTTTCCCTGGTAAAAAAACATTGTCTATACTTGCTGATGCTTTATGTAGGGATGGAAAGTTTGAGCAAATGAAAGATTTGGTTATTTTTGCCTTGGAAAGGAATATTATGCTACGTGATGTCACGTATGATAAATTTATATCTGCTTTATGTAAGGCCAATAAGGTTGAAGTTGGGTATTTGATCCATTCGGAACTCAGTAGAATGAATAAAGTTGCTTCTGAAAATACTTACATCCAATTGATACATGGTTTTAACAAATCAAACAGGGCTGATATTGCTGCTAGACTTCTTTATGAAATGGAGGAAAAGGGTCACAAACCAACTAGAGCATTACACAGAGCTGTTATTCGTTGTCTCTGCAATATGGAAACTCCAGCGAAGCAGTTCCTGCAATTGCTGAATATGCAGTTGTCTCATCAAGAAACCAACTTTCAAATCTATAATTTCTTCATTGATGGAGCTGGGCACGTCAAACGGCCTGATCTAGCTAGAGCAGTATATGAGTTGATGCAGAGAAGTGGACTTGTCCCGCAACTGGGTTCTAACATTCTTATGTTGCAGAGTTATCTAAAGAGTGGAAGAATTTCTGATGCTCTAAATTTTTTCAATCATTTGCGCCTTAAGGAAAAGAATGGGATCCCAAGAAAATTATACAACACCTTGATTGTTGGTCTCTGCAAGGCCATGAAAGCAAATCTTGCATGGGGGTTCATGAGGGAAATGAGACATAATGGAATGTATCCTAGCATGGAATGTTATGAAGACCTTATAAAGCTGCTATGCTCCACCAAAAATTATGATATGGTGGTTCGTGTTATGAATCATTTGGAGGGACATGGACGTCAGGTTACATCCTTTATTGGTAACACCCTTTTGTTGCATGCATTGAAGACCCAAGATCTCTATGAGGCTTGGATTCGGCTGAGAGGTATGCTGGTTAATGAGCAATCAAAGATTTCATTGCTTGGCCAGCTTATTGGAGTTTTTTCTGGTTGCATTAAAGTGAGCCAAGATATTGAAGGCTTACAGAAAATGATTGAGCAGTGCTTCCCGCTTGACACCTACACTTATAATATATTACTGAGACGATTAAGCGTTAGTGAGATAGATCATGCTTGTGAGTTATTCAATAGGATGCGTCGGAAAGGCTATGAACCCGACCAATGGACGTTCGACATCTTAAAATGTGGTCTTTACAATTGTTTGAGGACGGATGAGGCAGAGAGAAGGCTGGAGGAGATGTTCTGAATGGGCTTGATTGACTGACCATTTGGAACAATTCATTTCATGAGTGATTATTAGACTCAAAAGTCCCAGCATCAGGAAGCAGATTGATCCAAAACATTCATACAGACAGACAGACAGACTATTTTTTTGGGAAATAATGTCTTTTGTGCCTTAATATGATTTGAATACAAGAAATATTGCATTGCTTTATGTATATTACCTCAGAATTATTGTTAATATCTTTCAACCAATGGAATTGCGATGTGCTTTTCAAGTTCATCATGTTTCAGGTAACCGTAATAACTCAGCTCATGAACCAGCCAAGATATTTTTTGGCAGTTGAAGGTAATGGTTGTTTAAAAAGAAATAAGAATGCACACATTGTTGAAGATAATGGTTGTTTAAAAAAAATAACATTCTGCACACTTGCACTATTATGAACTAGGCTTTAAAGAGGAAAAACATGACATAAGCTGTGTAGGTAACCAATTACTCAATTAGATTGTGAATTTGTGAGAGTTGAAATTCTTTTAATGCAAAAATCTAAATGACGTGTTGTCAAATTAATAAATCATACGTAGGCCAAGAGAAGCAAATAATAATAATAATAATAATTCTTTGGATGAGTATTCGGATTTTGGTTGCACAAAATTTTTAGAAGTACCGAAGGGGTCGAGTTGTGTTATTTCTAAGATCCACTAATAGTACATACATATTATGAGTTATGATCTCAAGTGTCAAACACATTTAAAAGCGTATTAAGCTATAATTCAATAAGGGCCGGTATAAGATTGTTTTTAGAAGGTTTGAAAGTGATTTTGAAAAGTTAAAAGTTAATTTCGGTATTTGATAAATTTTTAGTTTTAGCAAAATCTCCCCATCACACAATAGATTTTGAAAAATAGGGAAGTTATTCTCTCAAAATTTGATTTTGATAATCAGTTTTATACTTAGATATAATTTCATTTATATCCTCATGTATATTATAAAAATTTAAAATTATCTTTATTAATTAGAAAATAAAATCATTAATTTTAAAATGATTATTATTGTTACCATTTGTTGAGATAGCAAAATAAAAAAATTAATTAATAATATAAAGTATTTATTTTAATTATCAATTATTATTATATATACAATAAAAAATATTTTATATAAATGTTTGTAAATGTGTAAATAATTTTTATTAAACATTATGACTAATTCGGTTATATATATTCTTACTTACACCAGTTTAACAATAACATTTACCAAACATATATGACTACTTTTAAAATTAATCGATCTTTTGAAAATAAATTTTATTAAATATTTAACTGATTATTTCTGCAGTTGGTTATTTTTATTACACATTTAACAATAATTATTTTAAAAATTAAAATATTATTAAATTAGCCCTAAGTATACAAAATTGTTGAGAAACGAGATGTTGATTAAATCATTTGTGAATTAAGTGACTGATTGAAAGTCAAGTCTTGAGATAACAAATTCAAAACTATAGCACACACTAAGTTAAAAAGAGAAGTTCCATTTTAAGGCACTAAAAGTGGAGATAAGTGGATGCTTTTCCAAATCTATTGCTTTCAACTTTGAAAGTAATGCAATCTTTACTAGGGGTTCTGTGGATAAAATTATGCTATTATTTAATTTGGGTGGGTATGATTTTGGCTTTATTTATTTATTTATTTATTTTTCCAAATTGGTAATCGTTTCCTTTAATTTCAATAGTGAAGGCATGCTGGACAACATTGTCTCTAAGGAAAGATTATCTCCCTTGAGCTAATGTCTTGGGGCACTTCAGATAGAGTTTTTTACATGTCGGTTATGTCCGAAGGTGCAATGGCTCTGGTGAGCACTCCCAACTATAAAACTCTATAACAGTTTGGTTATAAATATATTTTTGATATAGTATTTAATTTGTTTATTTATTTATTCGGCAGAACGGTAAGTAAAGTTTAAATTTAGTATTTAAATCATACATTTCTTAAATAAAATTATCTAAAAACTATTGGAGTAGGCGTCTGGATTATATGTAGTATGTTTAATTTTCTACGAAAATCTTTTATGTACTAATATATGTACAAATACATATACACATATTCTTTTTTTTTTTTTACTTAAATACAGTCAATTTCTGAAATTTTTGTTTTTGTTTTTGTTTTGGGCTTTGGATTCACATTGCTGATCACTATATTTTATGAATCTAGGATAGCTTTACTTTGGTCATTGCACATGTGATGAAAATATTTTTGGCCCAAAGCGTATGACGGAATCATGAGATGAATTTTAAACCATAAAAAATATTATTATTAATTAATTAATTATAATTGTATATCCAAAAAAGCAAAAGACTTTTGAGTGAGATAGTGGGGCCCCCATTCTTTTTGCTCAGCTGGGGGATTCGTCGGCTGTCGGTAGTAACCCTTGCAGTAAACCGCGTCAGGAAAATATTTTATTTTTGTATAATAACATCTAGATCCTTATATTTATGTATTTTATCTCTCATAAGTATAATATTTTCTATTTTGTGTAATAAAGGTCTGTGATCCTAAGAACTGACCCTTTTAAAATTTAAATAAATTAATTAATTGTTCATTACAAATTTGACCCTTCGGGAGGGCGGGTTTATAGGGGACCATGTGATTTTATGAGATTAACAATATTCTCCTATTATTATTAACATGAACAATCATTATTAATAATTAAAAAATAAAAACTACATCAACTACTTTTCCTATCACTTGTAACCACGTTGATCATCTTTATTTATGACTAGCCATTGATATTTTTTGAAGTCGAATTTTATGCTATCAAAATTCTCATTGTTTTGATATATGTAACTAAAACGAACAAATATTATTGACGATGAAAATTTTCATTTGCTAGAAAAATAAGGATTAAAGTTTCTACTATCATGTAGTACCTTAATTGTAAAATAATGATGATTAGATAGAAGTCACATCTACTTTGTATAGATGGACTAATGTCGAAAAGAATGGTATAGCAACACTCCTCCGATTTTCACATTTTAAATAAGTAGGAGCTCAATTAATGGACATGTAGATATATTTATGTCAATCAAGTGACAAGAATTCCATTTATATGAAATTTGATTTCAAAGGATGTTGATGAACGAAAGCTAATAACGGCCGGTAGTAGTAACAAACAATTAATAGAGTTGTTATTTTATCATAATCAACTTTGCATAAAAATCAATTCATATAAATAATACAATTTAATAATAAAAAATAAATTTAGTTCATATTGCCCCAACGGCTAACCAAGTTATTATTATTAATTTTTTAAATATAATCAATCATCAATAGCAATAAGTACTATAGATAACACAATATTGAACATATATATCTTGCAATATGATACATCACAGTTAGTTTCAATACAATTTAATTTAAGGGTTAATTCCGTCCTGCCCCCAAATGTTCCAACATTTTCCACCACGTCCCTAAATATTTTAACAATGTCCACTTCACAACTAAATCCGTTGTTTTGACCGTTTATTCTAATGGTCAAAGGGTAAATTTGAAAGTTCATGCCCTAAATATTATTTGATGATGATAAATTAAATTTGTTTGATAAGTTAATTGATGAGATTATTATTAATTACTTTTAATTAAGAAATTTTAATGTAAATATTAATTATTAAATTAATATTTTATCTCGTTTAATTATTCTCTAATTCAAGATAAGGGGTATTTAGGATATTTGATTAAATTTCAAATAACTCCGTTAAACATAATGGTCAAATTAACGGAATTGAGTGCACGGTGAAAAATATTGAAACATTTGAGTATGCGGTAAAAAATGTCAAAACATTTGGGGGATGGGTGAAAATAACCCTTAATTTAGTACGGCATTCAATGCACCAACTTTTGTAAGGGCAATTTGGTCATTTTGATTTTTGACAAGCTAAAGGATCTATTTCATATAAACGGACAAACTATATCTGTGTGTAGGAAAACTAAATAATTTGGGATGTTATTTTATGATTTTTTTTTTAACTCTATAAAGTCAAAAAATACTTAATCAAGCAATAATTGGAAATTTTATTTTATTTAATACAAATGCAAAATCAAAGAAATGCCAAAAAACCAAACGCATTGAAAATTGAACAGTGACAAAATTATTTTAATTCCAGGTCTCCCTCTCTATGTCTCTCCCCTAACTTTTAACATCCTGTGGACTCCATTTTCATTCAATTTTAATGGCGAATCCATGTCAATGAATTTATGTGATAAATCTTTATTTAAAATAAACGGAGGGAATATAATTTTTTCGGGTTTTGAGTCGAGTCTCACTTTCTAAGCACTGATCTGGGATTTGGATTTTGCTTTTTTGCCCAAATGTCTCCTTCAAGTGGAATTAATTCTAATGGAGGAGCAAATGGTCGGAATTACATCGAGCATCAAGTCTCCAAAATGGACACTCTTGCTGGTGTCGCCATCAAGTATGGGGTCGAGGTAATTTTTAGTTTTAATTTATTTTTTAATCCTTCAAAATTGATGTGGGATTGGATTTTGGAGTTACGATCTACTGAGAATTTGATGTGGGTATTGCTATTTACTGTGTTTTATGAACTGGGTTGTGTTCATTTTGGCTCATCGATGAGATTTTGAAAATGAATATAGGTGGCCGATATCAAAAGGTTAAATGGGTTGGCTACAGATCTTCAGATGTTTGCTTTGAAAACGTTGCATATACCGTTGCCGGGAAGACATCCGCCGTCTCCCTCTTTGTCCGATGGTTCTTCCTCTTCAGGGTATATTTATAGCACTCTCATGTCCCTATTTTTTGTCTTGGCGTATTTTCTTTTTGGTGAAATGGATCACGTAGTAATATTGGCAATTATAGTGGATATTTTATCTCACGCACTTAACTGAGTTTTAAAGTTGTTTAAAGATAGACTTCCGAGTGTTTATCACTAGTTGCTATGAAATTAGTCATGTAATTCATATACTTCACCTAAATGCTTCTAGAATCACTTAATTTATATCAATTTTTGAGTGGAGAAGCAACTACTCGCAAAGGAAGCGATGTGATTCACTACTGGGTATATCTTTGTATAAGCTGGTAAGCTTGTGTGCATGAGATTGCTAAGGTTGTTAAAGCTTTGGCACCTTGTGTTCTTATTAGACTGCAAGAGTTTTGCGACTGTTGTCCGAAAATTAATATTCTGTCTTGAATTACTAACTGATTCTTTTTATTTTCCTTCTTGCAATGGTCTTATATGGATTCATGGTTTTTGTCATATCTGGGAATGACTTAGTTATAATGTTTGGAGTTTTTTCTTTTTTGCTTTTTGACCTTTTTAAGCCACATCTAGTTTGATGTCAATATGACCCAAATTTGTGGATGAGATAATTGGTAGGCCCGTTTTACCAGTTCTTATGAAGCCCAATCAGTGACTTGAACATTTTTATGTGTGTTGAATAATGGGTTAATCACAAAGTTAAGCATCTAATCACGATATTTGTTCATATGAATCCCATTTACGATTGTGTTATTGTTGCAGTGGTTTTGTTAAATTAAATCAGTGGGAGCTTGTGTACTTATCAGAGTGCAATATCCTTACTTTTCTCCTAAAATCGTTGCTCTTTTTTTAGGCTTTCTATATTTTATCATAGGAGATTCTGCTACCCAGTGAGTTTTATGAAGGCTAGTTAATGATTCATTGTAATACTCTTTTTATGCTCAACAATGAGTTCATGAAGATTGTCAGATGTATCTTCCTTGTGGTAGCCTTTTCAGCGTTTCCATTGGGGAGAAATATCTTAGGATATACATATGAAGTCTGCTATTGCTCCAAAGTGCTAATGTTCAGAGTGTATCAGAGTGGTTGACCGACTTATATATGACCAATGAATTCTGATTTTATGTAGCCAAGCATTAATTATTGCATATTATGTGGTATTTTTTTCCCTCCTGTCCCATGTTAGTACCTTGTGGTGACTTTCCATGTCTTGCCATCAACATCCTTATCATGGTGGACAAGCATTCCTGTAAAATGGATTTTTTTTCCCTTCCAGTCTTATTATTTAGTGAAATTATATAAATACATGCATTTCCTTCATTGGTCGAAGTTAAAATAGGTTATTCTATGATGTTGTAGCCTTAAAGCTCCAAGAAATTTTATTGGATTTAACTGTTTTAACTTACCTTTGAAAATGGCATGTATTTGAAGCTAAATCAGAAGAAATTTGAGCTGAAATTGGTTTCTGCTAGTTATTTAGACTAGGTACCAGTGGATGTTTTAAGATTTTGATAAATTTGGGTTTAATGTGTTGTATGATTCTGATTAGGGTTTCTATCTAATATAAGCCCTACTGAATGTTAAATAGCTAATCAGAACTTGTCTCCTCAGTCGTGGTTCTTTTTGACATATTGAAGCAGTCAGGATGAAGGACACTCAACATTGTGAAAGTAATATTGTATTTCATAATTGGGCTGATAGGGATGTGGATGTAACAAGGGTGAAAATCTTAATGTGCTAGAGGGCTTCAGAGACGCTGCTTCTTCTGTTCCAAATAAACTATTTGCTGTCGCTAGACTTGAAGTATCTGTTGGTTGGTTGGTTGGAGAGACACAAGGGGAGTGATTGTAGGGAGGTGGTTGTGATATATTCGCATCATTGAGGACATTTTGTTTGTTGTGTGTTTGATGCTTTTATCTCTCTGGTGGGATCTTGTGTCCGTGAATGGAGAGGCTGGTTTCTTGGATGAAAGCAAAGTGAGAAATTAGTATGAGCCAATTCACCTTAAGAATTACTTTTTAGTCTGTAGCATTGTTGGCTATTTTGTTAGTCCAATTGAAAGCAGTGTGATGGTGCTCAACTTCTGATACATATGTGTTGTGTCGTTAACGTGCCATTCACCCTCTTTTTACATATATCTCTATATATAGATATGAATATTGGATTTGTGCCAAAGAAATTGGTGCTTGGTTGTTGGTGCTAATGTCTGGGTCATATAGATGTAATAGCATTTTGTTTAAATTGTTACCTTTGGTCTTCCAATTTGTTGCTTACTGTGGAAATCTTTGATTTCAGAGAAAACAGTATGGAAAGGACTCCACCACGTGTAGGCTATTCCAATATTTTGCAATCATTGGAGTCCCTAAGAACAGAATCATCTAAAAAGGGTTCTCTTGCCACAGGCACTTCACAGAAAGTTTCTTCAGCCATGAGCAACTTACAGAAGTACTACGGTTTAAGATCTCCAAATGGCAAGGGTAAAGATGAAGGCACGGAAATGGCAGTTTATAGAACAGGGAGTTCAGGTCATTTTGACAATGGACTCTTTCCCAAAGCCTCACCGGTATCCCATCCATTTGCAAGTCTTATCCATAAATCGAAAAGTTTAGTTAATGGTTTCTTGCATGAGAATGGTGCAACGGATGACTATGTGCCTCTTGCTGAAGCAGGAGAAGGGGAAGGTGAGAAATCCAATGAGAAGTCAGTACGAAGGCGTCAGAAAGCAGAAGCTGACTCCAGGGTTGGCACGCCTGAAAGGTTGTTAAAAGAAGAAAACAGTGGTGGAAGCAGTGGGTTTTCGCCTGCAACAGGAAAAGGTTTAGCCATGAGGCCAAAATCAGCTAGTCGAACATCGACTAGTGATTCAGAATCAGGATGGCTGAGTTCCATTCCAGTGGGCTTGGGAGATTCTATTATGACCGATGGGCCAGTTGGGGTTCGTAAATCATCAAGCACACCAAGCTTCATTGACCAGGACAGCAGTAGTTCATCTATTTGGCCAACATCAAAGTGGAGTTTGAAACCTGACTTGCAGGCTCTCTCAACCGTAGCCATCACAAGACCAATCTTTGATGGCTTACCAAAGCCCAGCCGCAGGGGCAAAGCTGCTCTTGATTAGCTTATTCTTTTATGGCTTCAATTTTTTGTCCATTTCGATTGCATGGAATGGAATTTCTCAGAGTCTTTATGCGGCGTATTGCTGCGAAGTGTAATTAAAAGGAAATGCCTAAGAAAGAAAATCAGTTAATATGATACAGCGTCAGATCTCTATTTCAATTCTTGAACAGCCTTGCCTGGTGCAAATGTGGATAGCGTTTCGATCTTGAAGCAGCAACAGCTGGAGATAAGTATATTACGAAGGCGGTATGTGCCGGTATTTCATACGCTTTCCAGTTTATTAGAATGTAAACTTATGACCCAGAAAAATAATCGGAATCCAGGGAATTGATATCTAGATCAGTGGTCTCATTTTCTTGTGGTAGATTCAAGTATACACGAATATTATCCGGAACTTCACCCTGAGTGCATTTTCCCAAATTGTATCATTTTTATACTATTTGAGATATTATGGAGAATGTATATTGATATTTAATAGAAACTATTTTGCACTAGTATTTTTCTAGGTGGTGATTGATTTATTTGAGACTCTGCACCCACTATTGTGCTTAGCGCCTTAGCCACAACCTGGGGAAATGAAGGCACTGGCTGTGAAGTGAAAGTATTTGGCAATTATAGCTTTGAAATTATGTAATAGTGAATTAGCAAGTATAAGACAGATTTCATCAATTAAGTAGAGGTTATGCAGAATATTAAGAGGTACAGATCTTCTCTTTAATAACTATGGATCCCCAATAGGAGCTCAGAATTCGCATGAGTTAATAATTTTTTGTTCTCAGTAAAAAGGTTGCAAATTCGGCAACCCTATCAAGGATAATTCCTCGTAAGTTATTTTGCTAGCTACACTAAAAACAGCCAATGCATTTTGCACAACGGAGGATGGTTTTTTACCTGTTGTAAGAGAGGCCCAAGGTTTCAATTTGACTGAGTTGTGAAAACGTCAATTGTTCCAATCAAATTATTGTGAGATGGTGTCTTATGGTCTTAGATAACTTTAATTACGATGAATTAAATTAATTACCGAAAGCAATAAATATAAGAAAGACAGCAGATGGTTTTTACGGAAGTACTAAGGGCCACGTCCAGCTGTTTAGCGAGCGCTCTCGTCTTCAACATTTGTTGCTTCCTTAGGATTTCTTACACTATTCTATCCTTCAAATTTCTTACACTTGGCAAATTCTATTCTCCAAAGAGATCAGTGATTCTTCTACGAAAGAAATCAATAGTTCTCCGCTAAATATCACGCAAATCAAAGCATATCTTCTTATGCAGAGATCAATGATTCTTCTTCCAATAATATATACTGATATAGGCATTGATGTTTAAAGCGCTGCCCAAATTTTTTAACTAAATCTCATAATGGGAATGCAAGCAGTGGTTGAAAACCCATTTTCGCATCCATGTATGCATTGGTTTATTTAACTGTTTTAAAATAATTGGTATAGAGGATGCACAGTAACTGTGGGGTTTTTTTTTTGTAATTAATGAAGATTGTTAGGGTTTTAATTTTTATTGTATGTTGAGATTTTTTTTGACTTTTTTGCGAATTTTTTTATTAATTTATAAACAAATAGTTTGATACACATTTCAAATGTGTTGTCAAAATCAATAGAAATTGTAGTAAGTTAAAGTTAGTTCAAATCTCGAATAAGGTAAACTAGTCATTTCACTACTAAACTAAGGTAGCAATTGTTTTGTTGTTAAAAATCTGAATAGGTCTGAATTTGGTTAAAATTTGAATTGGTTTGAATACAAATATCTCAATAATTAATATATATATATATATATATATATATAAATATTTTAATATCTGAATATAAGTGGTGTCTTGTTTGATTTTATAAATAAAAAATATCTTAAATATAGTTATTTGAAATTTATGTCCTTATAAGTCAAAAAAACAAAAAGATTAGGTTTTATAGTTTAGGGAATAAGTATACGTAATAGATATATTTTTGGGATATAATATTTAGTTCTCATTTAGATCTTTTCCATTAATATAAAAATCACAAAAGTTTATTTTTTTCTATTAAGATGTAAATATTTGAAAATCAAACATAAAATATAAAAAACAAATAAATTTGAAAAAAGTTTGAAATTAATAAAATTTCATATTTCAGACACTTAGCAAACAAATCTAGTTGTATACTTTAACTATTATTAGAAAAAATCTATGGAAGTAAATTAAAATATATTTTCAATATTGTATGGTTTAAGGAAGTACCTTTTGGGGGGGGGGGGGGTGGGGGGCAATAAAGGTATTTGAATAAAAATTTCATTGATGAAATAAATTAAATGCATTCTCTATTTCATAATATGATAGATAAAAAGGGGTAGCACTAGTAGTGTCGTTAAGGTGCACCAAATTTAAAATCTTACCACTAATATAAGTAATTAGTATAGAGTGAGCAAGGATCGATCCCACAGAGACTATGCTAGTTATATTTATTATCAACTCTAAAGTAAGATTTAAAATAAAATAATAGTCGTAATAATATAAATTAATCTAACTAAAGAAAATGCCAATTATAAATAAAAAGGGGGTTTATGAATTTTTAACTAAATAGTAAGAAATAAAGAAATTAAAACTACGAACAAGAATTTAATAAAAACTCTAATTAAAGGAGAAAGAAATAATAATGATGAAAACTTTGGTTAAAGGATCATTCGCCACCACCAAACATGCACATAATATATCAATTCTATCATCAATTTATATTGAAACTATCAACCGTAGACAACAATAAGCTCTGTTAGTCTCAATATTTCCTTAGTGTGTCGTTAGGCAAAATAAGCTCTTCACATAATCTCTAACCATTAAATAATTTAAAACAAGCTCTTTAAATTTAAGATAATGGAAGCATTAAACAAAGAAAGATATTAGGTTGATCTAGGCAATAAACACACAAGTTCGGATTATTTAACATATGTTATGTTCTCCAATTGAAATCATTGATTCCAACCTGCTACTAATGATTAAAATATTAAGACAATTACGAATCAAGAATTTTAATCTAGCAATAGAATTTATTCAAGTCCTATCTAATTGACCACTCAAATAAAACAAGAATAAACCATGAACATTAATTATAGAAGAACATAAACAATCGCAATTAAATAAATTGAATGATAAAATTTAAATTTAATTGCTTAGCATGTGTTAGGATTTTGAATTCACCCTCAATCAAATAAATATCTAGCCTAACATAATTGAATTGAGAATAAAAAAATTGATAAAACCAATCATAGAGATTAATTCAAGCGGCTGCCTTTACTGTAATTTAATTCCGGCTGCTAATTTTTTCTTCTCCTTTGCGGCTGCAAATTGTTCAATTTCTCTTGGTTGTCGATTCTCCTCTGCCCGAATTGCGTCTGCACACCTCTCTTTATTCAAAAGCAAACTCCCTTTTATATTGCTTGGCCACCGAATCCTATCGTGATTCTAATAACTAAACCAACTTTTACAAGCTAAAGCCCTAAACTTGCCACGTAATTGAAAACAATAAAAGCCAAAAGCTATTGATTTCCTTCCTTTATTCTACTTTGACTTTCCATTCAAAGGCTTAATTAAAAGCTTTGTTTTATGTGCTGCCCACTTTAGCTTTAACCTTCTTCTTTGTTTGCACGAACATGGAGAATTCAATTTATTGGCTTCAGTTTCTTCGAACAGAATTTCTTGCACATCTCCTTAATTACTTCCACAAATTGATTTGATCTTCAATGCTGTTCAATTGTTATTCTTTACGTACTTTTCATCCATAATCTTCAATTAATTTCCTATGCTATAAAATAATTCAATTAATTGAAAATAATAAATAAAAATAAATAGCAATTACATAATTAAGTGTAAAATATGTATATATAAATTATGCTCATCAAATACCCCCAAACTTAGATTTTGCTAGTCCTCGAGTAAAACTAAAACTAAAAACAAAAACAAAAGTAATGAAACAAAAAGTAAATCCTAACTAAACCACTTTCGTAGGAAATCACGATTGCATTTAGCGTATGCAACAAGCCTTTAAACCCCTAGGCAGCCCCAGTGGACGAGTTATAGTCTCGTGAGGGCTTCAGCGATGATACCCACAAACATCATTGTAATTTTTTTTTTTTGAAGAACAAAGAACAAAAGAATTTAAAATAAAACTAGCCTCAAAGATTGTATAAGTCATATAGCTGAAAGAAAATTTCAAATATTATCGAAGTTCTAACTTTAATTAAATAGTCAATCCCATCTCTCTTTTGATTCTCATAGTGTGTGTGTGAATCAATTCAATTAAAATCCATTTCCAAAATCTTCAATATCAACAGCCTTTGCCTCGAACAAAGAAAAGAGTAAGTCAAACTAATCTTATCATCTTGATCTCCAATTTTTTTTTTCTTTCACAACCATTTGTGTGCATTTTCTTTTGATTTTTTTTTCTTTTTTTCATAGTCAGGAGCTTTCACTCTACCCCTTAAGGTAGTCTTCTTCTCATGGTAGATTATCCTCTACATACTGGTGGTACATAGGCCCAAATTACTCAATGATAGCTTCACTCTTAAGGGTTATAGGTAACTATTTCTGACTATGGTGCATGTGTATACTACACTATATTGTGGAGATAAGAATCAAGACAAACAATCATTTACTCAATCTAAAATTCTAAACTCAGGTTGTGTCAATCTCAAATTCTAAGTCAAAATTATGAAAGAATTGATATTAGTGCTCATGGTTTAAAGAATCTCAATTAAGAGGAAATCAACACAAGAATCAAGTATAAACTAAGGTAATATTCAACCCTTTCTAAGAACTATATTCATTGTCAATCAAATTCTTATTACTGGCTAATATTCAAAATAATTTTTTTTGGTTTTTTTTGGAAAAAGAAAACTAAGTTCGAAATCCTTCCCCCCATACTTAATTCTTACATTGTCCTCAATGTAAGCCTAAGCTAACAAAGACATAATTAAACATGGTGAAATAAGATGAGACACACAAACAGAAACAAACAAAATTCAACACAAAGTGGGTAAAGTAAATGAGAATGAGAGGGAGAAAGATCAAATCTGTTATGGCGTGCTCTCAAAATCTTTCTCCAGCCATTGGGTTGCCTCCCAATAAGCGCTTGGTTTATTGTCCTCAGCCTGACATGGTTCTCAAGTTTCACTCATCAACGTACGCAGGTTCATAAAGTGGAGCCTCATCTACATTGAGTGTCTGAAAGCTTTCATAGTAAGGCTTCAACCTATGACCATTAACTTTGAACTCTTTACCTGTCTTTAAGCTCCTGATCTCAACTACACCATGAGGAAAAACATTAATAACAACAAAAGGCCCAACCCATCGAGAATGTAACTTACCTGGAAACAACTTAAGGCGAGAATGGAATAGCAAAACTTTCTGTCCAACTTCAAAATTATTTCTCAAGATCTGCTTGTCATGAAAAGCCTTAGTCTTTTCCTTATAGATCCGTGAATTCTCATAGGCGTCATTTCAAATTTCCTCTAATTCTTGCAATTGAAGATTTCTGTGTTGGCCGGCGTCGTCCAATTTCATGTTACATTGTTTCACAACCCACCATGCTTTATGTTCAAGTTCCACTGGAAGATGACAAGGCTTACCATATACCAACCTGTAGGGTGACATACCGATAGGCGTTTTGTATGAGGTTCTATATGCCCAAAGTGCATCATCAAGCCGTAGGCTCCAGTCATTTATATTCGGATTAACTGTCTTTTCAAGAATTGATTTCACTTCCCTATTAGACACCTCAGCTTGCCCACTAGTTTGGGGATGGTAAGATGTAGACACCTTGTGAGTGATGTTGTATTTTCGAAAGAGGGCTTCTACTGATCTGTTACAAAAGTGAGTACCTCTGTTGTTGATAATTGCCTTTGGTGTTCCAAACCTTGTAAAGATGTTACTCTTTATAAAATCTACCACAACCTTAGAATCGTTAGTTCGGGTGGCTTTTGCTTCCACCCATTTGGAAACATAATCAACCACAAGAACAATATAGAGATTACCAAATGATGAAGGAAATGGTCCCATGAAGTTGATGCCCCAAACATCAAAAATCTCAACTATAAGAATGGGAGATTGTGGCATCTGATTTCTAGGTCCCAAATTACCTATTCTCTGACAACGATCACAAGATTTGCAAAACAAATATGCATCCTTAAATAGTGATGGCCAATAAAAACCACTCGCAAGTACTTTAAGGGTTGTTCTCTTTAGTCCAAAATGTCATCCACAAGCCAAAGTATGACAAAAGGTGAGAATAGAAGTAAATTTAGTTTCGGGTACGCACCTTCTAATAACTTGATCAGAATAATGCTTCCACAAGTATGACTCATCCCACACATAGTACTTGGCATCACTCTTGATCTTGGCCTTTTGTTCACGGGTTATTTCTCCTGGTACTGTCCTGGTAGCCAAGTAATTGACAATATCTGCATACCAGGGAGTAACTGTACCTACCTGTAATAACTGCTCATTTGGAAAGTTCTTATGCAATGGAAGTGCATTTTCGTCATGGATAAGTCGACTTAAATGATCTGCCACCAAATTCTCAGAACCTCTCTTATCTAGAATCTCTAAGTCAAATTCTTGCAATAGAAGTATCCATCGAATAAGGCGCGGCTTGGCATCCTTTTTTGTGAGCAAGTACCTAATAGCTGTATGGTCAGAGTAAACGATTACCTTAGATCCAATTAAATAAGAACGGAATTTCTCTAAGGCAAAGATAACTGCTAAAAGTTCTTTCTCAGTAGTGGAGTAGTTAAGTTGTGCATAATTCAATGTACGAGAGGCATAATAAATGACATGAGGAAGCTTGCCCACACGCTGGCCCAACACGGCTCCAACAGCATAGTCACTGGCATCGCACATAATCTCAAATGGTAAATCTCAGTTCGGTGGTTGAATCATAGGGGCTGATGTCAAAACCTCTTTTAACTTCTTAAAAGCTCTTTGGCACTCTTTATTGAAGTCAAACGTTGCATCCTTTTGAAGTAAGTTGCAGAGGGGTAATGTTATCTTGGAGAAGTCCTTGATAAACCTAGGATAGAAACTTGCATGACCAAGAAAAGAAGGAACCTCCCTCACAGTAGTGGGAGATGGTAAGGAGCAAATAAGATCTATCTTAGATTTATTAACTTCAATCCCCCTTTCAGAAATAACATAGCCTAGTACAATACCTTGATTAACCATAAAATGACATTTTTCCCAATTAAGCACAAGGTTAGTGTCAATGCATCGTTTAAGAACAAGTGTAAGGTTATCTAAACATCTATCGAAAGAATCACCATAAACTATAAAATCATCCATAAATACCTCAATAATCTTCTCCACATAATCAGAAAAAATACTCATTATACATCTTTAGAAAGTGGCAAGAGCGTTACAGAGACCAAACGGCATACGTCGGTAAGCAAATGTTCCAAAGGGGCATGTGAAGGTTGTTTTCTCTTGGTCTTCTGGAGAGATAACGATCTGATTATAACCTGAGTAACCATCAAGAAAACAATAATGAGAGTGATCACTTAACATTTCAAGCATTTGATCAATGAATAACAGGGGAAAATGATCCTTGCGAGTGACTGCATTCAGTTTACGATAGTCAATGCAAACTCTCTACTGAGTTTGAACTCTTGTTGGCACAAGCTCGTTTTCTTCATTCTTGACCACTATGATGCCTGATTTTTTTAGAACTACCTGCACATGACTCACCCATTTACTATCAGAAATGGGATAAATAATCCCCACATTAAGGAGTTTCAGTATCTCCTTTTTTACGACTTCCATCATTGGTGGATTAAGGCGGCGTTGTGCATCTCTCGTTGGTTTAGACCTTTCCTCTAACAAAATGCGATGCATGCACATGGAAAGACTAATTCCCTTAATGTCGGCAATGGTCCAGCTAATCGCCGTCTTGTGATCCCGAAGCACCCTAATTAGCTTTTCTTGTTGAACCGAAGTGAGGGTTTTAGCAATTATGACTGAAAGTATTTCATCTCACCCAAGTAAATATATTGCAGGTGCTCTAGGAGTGGCTTAAGTTCTAAGGTAGGTGCCTGCACAATTGAAGGTAAAAGTTTCTCGTTTAATAAAGACAATTCAAGGTAAGAGACATTATACCCATTGGTGCGTAATGTGACTGCTCCATCTAAGATCGTCATAGCTTCCTCTACTTCATAATCCAACTTTATCAAATTTGCCTGTTCCTTATAATCATCTTTCGTAAGATTTTTGCTTATGAAAATTTCAAAACTGTCATTACCAGATAATTCAAAGCAATCCTGCACCAAAATATTAATATCATCTATGGAAAAAACAGAATGAACATCACTGGGATACCTCATTGTCTCAAAGATATTGAAGCGGATCACTTCACCATCGAATTCCATTGTAAGGGTTCCATCGTGAACATCGATCTTGGTTCGGGCTGTTTTAAGGAATGGCCGCCCCAATAGAATAGGAGTGGGATTGGTCGACAACTCATCCTCCATTTCAAGGATATAAAAATCAGCTGGAAAGACCAATTCATTGACCTGCACAAGAACATCTTCTACAACCCCCTTCGGGTAAGCATTAGATCTGTCAGCCAATTGATTAATTATACCAGTTTCTTCCATTGGACCTAAATTCAAGGAGTTCTAAAACGAATATGGCATAACATTAATTGAGGCCCCTAAATCTAGCATACATCTTTCGAATATGGTATTACCAATAGTGCAGGGGATAGTGAAAGTACCTGGATCCTTGCACTTAGGCAGAAGTTTTCTTTGAAGTACAGCAGAAACATTCTCTCTAACACTTACCTTTTCGTTACCGCTCAACTTTCACTTGTTGCTGCATAATTTCTTCAAAAACTTTGCATAACACGACACTTGTTTAATAACATCAAGTAGAGGAATATTTACCTCTACTTTACGAAAGGTCTCAAGGATCTCTTTTTCTTGCTCCTCTTTCTTGGATTGTTTAAATCTGCTAGGAAATGGTGGAGGAATGGAAAGAGTCTTAATTCGAGGTGAGGGGGTACTTACCTGGCCAGATGGATCGACTGGCAATGCCGAGTGGAAATCATCTTTCCTTGTTAAAGGAAGAGCCTCAGGGGAGGGATTGGTCACAGAGTGCGATGATGTTGTGGACACTTTTGATGGCTTAGCTAATAATGGTTCCAACTATTTTCCGCTCCTAAGAGACATAGCACTAGCATTCTCCTTTGGATTAATTTTTAGTTGAGAAGGTAACTTTCCTGAAGTTCTAGCCTCTATCCTACTCATAGATGTGGCCAATTGGTCAATTTGATTATCTAAATGTTGAAGTTGTGTCTGGGTAGTCTGTTGGAATTGTATAGAGTTAATAACGAGAGCTTTTACAAGATCTTCCAAAGACGTACTTTGATTTTGAGGAGGTGGAGGTGGCCGAACTTGGTAAGGCCGTTGCACCCGGTGTTGGGGGTAGCCCGGTGGTAGAGACGGTGCCACATTAGAAATGCCTTGTTGTTGGTTCCCATACCTAAAATTAGGGTGATCCTTCCACCCTTCATTGTAAAAATTAGAATATGGATTATACATTTGTCTTGGTTGGTCTAGGAACCCCTCAACTGCGTTGGCCTGCTCATGTGAACCCTCTTGGAGAGTAGGGCACATATCAGTCGCATACCCGACCATGGAACAAACGCCACATGGTCTCACCTGTTGCCCTAGGGCTAATTGTGAAGTAAGATTTGAAACGTGTTGTTCGAGGGAAGTAGTACTTACCTCATTGACTCGCTTAGTTGGCAACAATAGATCATTCATTGTGTTGAACTGTTGGGAATTAGCAGCCATGTTAGCAATGAGATTTCGGGCTGCTTCTGGTGTCTTATCCACGAGCGCTCCTCCACTAGCGGCATCAATCATACTCCTATCCATAGGCAGTAGACCCTCATAAAAGTATTGAATAAGGAGCTGATCACTTATCTAATGGTGGGGGCAGCTGGCACAGAGCTTTTTGAATCGTTCCTGATAGTCGTAGAGCGGCTCTCCATTATACTATCGGATTCCACAAATTTCTTTCCGAATGCTGCCAGCTTTTGATGCTGGGAAATATTTCTCCAAAAATAGCTGATGCATCTCATTCCATGTAGTGACAGTACCATAGGGGAGATGGTACAACCATTCCTTGGTTGAATCCGCCAAAGAGAATGGGAAGGCCATTAGCTTAACTTGCTCTTCAGAATATCCGGCTGGTTTCATTGTGAAGCAGACCAAATGGAACTCCTTCAACTGCTTATTTGGATCCTCTCCTGCAAGACCATGAAAAGTTGGAAGAAGATTAATCATCCCAGATTTGAGTTCAAAGTTTACCTGAGGGTTTGGATTCTCAATGCATAAGGGTTGCTGGTCCAAGTTAGGAGCTGCCAACTCTTTAAGTGTTCGGTTGTTATTCTGAGCCATTGGTTCGGGTTTTGGGCTGCTTGGCTCTGTCTTCGGGAGTGGAATGTGGATGGCAAAATTGAGTTATGAATATGATGAGGTTGCTCTCAGTTGTTCGAGTTTCAATCGAATGTCCTCTATGCTCATGACAATCTAAATATAGAACAAAACATAACTAATTAAAACAAAATAAATAATAAAATGAGAGAAAAAAATAAGTAAAAATAATAAAATAAAACGAGTGATAATAAACAAACTAAATGCTAGTCCCTGGCAACGGCGCCAAAAATTTAGTAGTGTCGTTAAGGTGCACCAAATTTAAAACCTTACCACTAATATAAATAATTAGTACAGAGCGAATAAGGATCGATCCCACAGAGACTATGCTAGTTATATTTATTATCAACTCTAAATCAAGATTTAAAATAAAATAATAGTAGTAATAATATAAATTAATCTAACTAAAGAAAATGCCAATTATAAATAAAAAGGGGGTTTATGAATTTTTAACTAAATAGTAAGAAATAAAGAAATTAAAACTACGAACAAGAATTTAATAAAAACTCTAATTAAAGGAGAAAGAAATAATAATAACAAAAACTTTGGTTAAATGATCATTCGCCACCACCAAATATGCACATAATATATCAATTCTATCATCAATTTATTTTGAAACTATCAACCGTAGACAACAATAAGTTCTGTTAGTCTCAATCTTTCCTTAGTGTGTCGTTAGGCAAAACAAGCTCTTCACATAATCTCTAACCATTAAATAATTTAAAACAAGCTCTTTAAATTTAAGATAATGGAAGCATTAAACAAAGAAAGATATTAGGTTGATCTAGGCAATAAACACACAAGTTCGGATTATTTAACATAGGTTATGTTCTCCAATTGAAATCACTGATTCCAACCTGCTACTAATGATTAAAATATCAAGACAATTACGGATCAAGAATTTTAATCTCGGAATAGAATTTATTCAAGTCCTATCTAATTGGCCACTCAAATAAAACAAGAATAAACCATGAACATTAATTATAGAAGAACATAAACAATCTCAATTAAATAAATTGAATGATAAAATTTAAATTTAATTGCATAGCATGTTTAGGGTTTTGAATTCACCCTCAACCAAATAAAAATCTAACCTAACATAATTAAATTGAGAATAAGAAAATTGATAAAAACCAGTCATGGAGATTAAATCAAACGGCTGCCTTTGCTTTAGCTTAATTCCGGCTCCTGATTTTTTCTTCTCCTTTGCGGCTGCAAATTGTTCAGTTTCTCTTGGTTGTCGATTCTCTTCTGCCCGAATTGCATCTGCACTCCTCTCTTTATTCAAAAGCAAAACTCCCTTTTATATTGCTTGGCCACCGAATCCTATCGTGATTCTAATAACTAAACCAACTTTTACAAGCTAAAGCCCTAAGCTTGCCACGTAATTGAAAACAATAAAAGCCAAAAGCTATTGATTTCCTTCCTTTATTCTACTTTGACTTTCCATTCAAAGGCTTAATTAAAAGCTTTGTTTTATGTGCTACCCACTTTAGCTTTAACCTTCTTCTTTGTTTGCACGAACATGGAGAATTCAATTTATTGGCTTCGGTTTCTTCGAACATAATTTCTTGCACATCTCCTTAATTACTTCCACAAATTGATTTGATCTTCAATGCTGTCCAATTGTTATTATTTACGTACTTTTCATTCATAATCTCCAATTAATTTCCTATGTAATAAAATAATTCAATTAATTAAAAATAATAAATAAAAATAAATAGTAATTATATAATTAAGAGTAAAATATGTATATATAAATTATGATCATCAAGCACTAAACATAGGTGAGAGTGAATTAGGTGAAAAGAAATTCCTAGTTAATATGTGGGAGCATAACCAGGCCCTTAAAATGAATGTCCAACACTCCCTCGATAAAGAGCTTAAATGAGAGTAAGGGTGTTTGTGTGGCATAAAAATATTTGTTAATTAAGTTAATGAAATTTCCTTATAGGATAATGAATGTTAATGATTACTCTAGCATATATATCTATATGGTGGGGTTATTTGCACTCTATAAAATATTATGAATACTTTATTACTTTGAATACTTATGTATAAAATTTAAAAGATTACTTTTTATTTAGTACACTCTTTCAAATGCCAAAAAAATTCTTATTTAAATATATTCAACTGTCAAAAAAAGAAGAAAAATAAAAGAACAAGAAGAAAATTTCTTCCATTCTTTTTGTAAAAAGTATTTCAACTAATTATTCATATCCATCAAATTCACAAAAAGTTTCAACTCATTCTCTTAAACAAGTAATGAATGTCATGACCCAACCCAGACCTGGCAAGATATTGTCCGCTTTGGGCCTTAACAAGGCCCGCACGGATTTGTTCTTGGGGCGCCCATACACCCCAAAACGCGTCTTCCCAACTAAGGTGTAGATCACCCCTTATAAACCCAGTATCTCTTCCGTACTTTGCCGATGTGGGATTCGCCTAGGGTGTTACATACACCCCCCTTGGGGACTCAGCGTCCTCACTGAGGTTTGCCCCACCATCGCTCAAGAGGACACGCGGAGCCGCTCTGATACCATAATGTCATGACCCAACCCAGACCTGGCAAGATATTGTCCGCTTTGGGCCTTAACAAGGCCCGCACGGATTTGTTCTCATACACCCAAAAATGCGTCTTGCCAATTAATGTGTAGATCACCCCTTATAAACCCAGCTTCTCTCTCGTGCTTTGCCGATGTGGGATTCGCCTAGGGTGTTACAACTTGACTAAATTCTATTGCTAGATTAAAATTCTTGATCCGTAATTGTCTTGATATTTTAATCATTAGTAGCAGGTTAGAATCAATGATTTCAATTGGAGAACATAACCTAGGTTAAATAATCCGAGCTTGTGTGTTTTTATTAAATTATTGTTTTCGTAGTTTTAATTTCTTTATTTCTTGCTATTTATTTAAAAATTCCATTTTCTTTAGTTAGATTAATTTATATTATTATTCCTACTATTATTTTATTTTAAATTCTGCTTGAGAGTTGATAATAAATATAACTAGCATAATCTCCATGGGATCGATCCTTACTCGCTCTGTACTAGTTATTTATAGTAGTAGTAAGGTTTTAAATTTTGTGCACTCTAATGACATTACCAGTGATCTCTCATATGAAATATGATCTAGACATTAAAATCATTATAATAAGTAAAAATAAGCATAAACATAAAGAACACACAAGATTTTACATGGTTTGACGTTTTAGCCTACATCCATAGGATCAACTCATCTCCAGCCTACTATGTAAGTGAAGTATTTACATGATTATATTTACAATATGAACAAAAACTTACTAGAGTGCGGGTCGGGTTTAACCCCTACCAGATTAAAATAAATCTGGTATCTAGATGCAATTTTAGCAACCCGAATGTATCCGGGTCCGGTTCTAAGTTTGGATGAACCCATTGATCTGGAACCCGGACCCGGATATTTTATTTTAATATTAGTTTTTTAATTATTTTTAATATAAATACAAAGATTAAAAAAAATTAAGTGCCCTAGTTTCACATATCACAACCGCATCCTCCAAAAATCAAAGCCAAACATTTCCTTCCTCTTCAACTCTTCTCCTCATCAAATCAAATCACTGTACTTCGCCAATCACAACCTTCACGACTCTATTCATCATCATCATCTTCGTCAGCCACCGTTTGTCCAGCTATGATATGGTTGAAAACGCGACCTTCATAATCATAACGGCATCGGTTGAAAACAACACCACAATGACGAGATATTCAATTAAAAACAACACAGACGACGAGATATATGGTTGGAAACACGGTATCGGTTGAAAACATCACTTTCATCATCATTAGGTTGCAGGTTTTGCTTTGCCTTTTTCAGCTTTTTCTACCTCTTTATTTCTCTAATACGGCAGCGGAGTGAGATCTGCAAATGCATGATAGTTATTACAATTTCTCCCTCGCTTTAATTTGTTTCCTATGCTTTTAATATTTTCCTTGGAAAGGAATATTATTCTTATTAATGATTATTTTATTTGTGGATGTTTTATTGCTTAGAAACCTTGAAATTTAATTTGTATCTATTTTTTATTTTATTAGAATCTAGATATCTATTTATATTTGGAGTTTTTTATTTTATTTTTACTTGATTCATTAATCCAGGTTCAAAATTCGGAATCTGAAAAACTCATATTTTTTTCTAGGTTGAACCCAAACCATACCCGGATGAAAAAAAATCCGAGTTTAAATTTAGATCTGGGATAGGAAAATGATATCCGAATCTGGAACCGTAAAGGCCGAACCTAGACCTAGACTCGGGTTTTGCCATCCCTAGATAAGAGAGTTCTCTAAGAGAAGAGTAAGGGAGAAGTCTTTTGGAAGGGGAGGTGAGAAAGCTCTTTATTGAGTTCTTAGAAAATGGAAGGAACCCTAACAATGGCGGAGGAAAAAGATAAAGCAACGCTAAAGAAGATAAAGCAGTCCTAAAGTCCAAGAAGAGCTGACGAGAACCAAAAAAGAGATCCTTTTATGTGCCTTTAGGTGATTATATATAGGTTTAGGTGCTCTAGGGTCATTTTCACCATGCGGTGCATCTCTAGTGGCTGAATCTCTTTTAGATAAGGATATTGTGGAGATTTTACTAAATTGGGCTTTCTGGCCAAACTACAAATGATGACTATCATTTGAACCCTTGTCCATGTGGCACTTGTTCATTCGGTAGCTCTACTTCCTCTATGAATGTTAGGTATAGAGGTGCAAGCTATCATCTATTGACTGGATACATCTACAGATTTATTTTTTGAGAAATGCTAACGAGCGAGAGGGACGAGAGAAGGACGAGAGAAACGACACTCTCTCCAGCCGTTTCCTCCTCTCGTTTCCTCTCACTCAATAAACATAAAAAAAAAAGAAATGAATAAATGAATAAACAAATTGCGTTGGAATGTTTCACGTGGGGGAAGAAAAATCAAGGAGAGAAGAAAGCTCTCTTTCACTTTTTCTCACTTTTTCGCTTCCCCCCACATTTAACTTTCCTTTCTCCTTGATTTTTTCACTTTCCCCCACGTGAAACTTTCCTCTCTCTTTCACTTTCATTTTCCTCCATTTTCGTCAGTTCTCATGGCAGCTACACTTTCAGGCTTCTTCTCACGCAGCTTAACTTTCAGGCTTTTTCTCACAACCTCCTCCCTCTTCCCTTCTCTCGGCTCTCTCGGCAAAGATTAAGTGAGCAGTGGTTTTTTCAGCTTTTTCTTTTTGTTTGAATTTTTTGTTATGTGAAAGATGTGGCGTGGAATTTAAGTGTATTGTGGAAGTTAAGTTTGTTTTTTTTTTTTGTGTTGTTGCTGGATCTCATTGTAATTTAAGCTTCTGTAATTTAAACAATGTAAATTTTGTTGCGGGTTATGTTATGAATTTTGTTTTATTTCAACTTTGGTGTTTATGTTGTGAATTTTGTTGCGGGTTATGTTATGGTATGCAGAATTTATTTCAATACTATTTGTTTTAGAAATTTTGGTGGGTCTCGTTGGAACCTCCGATTTTGTTGCGGGTTATGTTACGAATTTTATTTTATTTGGTGTTTATGCTGTGAATTGCCGTCATATGTTGTGGGTTATATTATGAATTTTATTTTATTTCAATACTATTTGTTTTAGAAATTTTGTAAATTTAATTTTTATGAAACTGAAAATAAATGTTAATTATTTTGTAGGAATGAAAAATTTTGAAACTGAGCGTGTAGTTGTAGATGTGCCACTGGAAAAATTTGAGCCAACTCTTGGCATGTTATTCGATGGTTATGAGGAAATGTTTGAGTTTTACAAGACATATGGTAGACAAGAAGGGTTTCCCGTGAAGAAACTAACAAGTAAGAAAGGGAGCGACGGGACTGTAAAATATGCGACATTTGCATGTGGCCGTAGCGGTAAAGCAGATAGTAGATCTAGTAATATGCTGAAGTTAAAGCCTGTTGTGAATACTGGTTGTGAAGCTAAAATCGGAGGTTGTGTAAATGAAGAGGGAAAATGGATTCTTCGAACTTTAAGCCTTCAGCATAATCATGGATTGAGTCCGGACGAAGCAAGATATTTCCCTTGTAACCGTAGAATTAGTGCAAGTGTAAAAAAACGGATTGAAATGAATGGTTCAGCGAGAATTAATATTGCCCAAAATTTTAATTCTATTATTGTCGAAGCTGGTGAGCATGAAAATGTGTCATTTTTAGAAAAAAATTGTAAAAATTTTGTTGATAAAGCAAGACGATTACAACTTGGAGAAGGAGATGCTATGACAATTTTAAAGTACTTCGAGACAAAACAAGCTGAATGCGATATTTTTTTTTTAGCATTGATTTGGATGAGCAGGATCGATTGAAGAATGTATTTTGGGCAGATCGGAGGAGTATGGCAGCTTATAAATATTTTGGAGACGTTGTAACATTTGACACCACGTATCTTACGAACAAGTATGATATGCCGTTTGCCCCTTTTGTTGGAGTTAATCATCATGGGCAGTCTATTTTGTTAGGATGCGGATTGATTTCTCATGAGGATACGGAGACTTTTACGTGGCTATTTGAGGCATAGCTATCATGCATGTCCGATTCTCCTCCCATTGGTGTTATTATTGACCAAGATAAAGCAATGCAAAAGGCAATTGAGCATGTTTTTCCTACGACTAGGCATCGATGGTGTTTGTGGCATATAATGAAGAAGGTGCCTGAGAAGTTAGGGGCTTTTAAAGAACGTGAAGGTATTATTTCTTCGTTGCTTTTTGTTGTTTATGATTCGTTGAGCCCTGCTGCATTTGAGAAAGATTGGAATGACATGATTACAACATATGATTTATGGGATAATGCTTGGTTAAATGGTTTATATGATGAGAGGTATCATTGGGTTCCATGCTATTTAAAAGATAGTTTTTGGGCGGGAATGTCAACAACGCAGCGAAGTGAAAGTATGAATGCATTTTTTGATGGGTTTGTTAACTCAAAAACAAATTTAAAACAGTTTGTGAAGCAATATGAAAATGCATTGCGAAGGAAAGCTGAATTGGAATGGCAAGCAGATGCCAAGTATTTCAGTAAAAACACTCCGTGTGTAACAAGATATGAGATGGAGAAACAAGTTGAGAAGACGTACACAATTGCTAAGTTCAAAGAATTCCAGCAAGAATTAACTGCACTGATGTATTGTGATACAGTGGATTCTGTTGGGTCAATATATGAAATCAGTGAATCACTTGGACAAGGAAAGAAAAAAAAACTTTGAGGTTGTGTTTGATGAAACTGAATGTGAAGTTAGCTGTATCTGCTCAAAGTTTCAGTTTAGGGGAATTCTTTGTAGACATGCCCTTTCAGTGCTGATACGGTATGGTATTGAAATACTTCCAGAGATGTACATTTTATCAAGGTGGAGGAAAGATGTGAAGAGATGTTATAGTAAGGTGAAAGTTAGTTATGGTATGCAGAATTTATCCATTCAGCAAGAGAGATATGACAAAATGTGTACTGATTTCACTGAGGTTGCAAACATAGCTGCTGATGATGAGAGTAGTTATAAATTTGTGTTGGATTGGATTAATAAAACAATGAAGGATTTGCCCAAGCAAATTCAGTGTGCAAGTGTGGAAACAACTGCTATTGGTGAAGTAAGTTGTAGCAGCAACACCATCGAGCATGTAATTAATGATCCAGTAGCGTCACGTCGTAAAGGGCGTCCTCCTTGTTTGAGGAAACAATCTTCACTCCGGAAAAAACCTGCCCAAAAGAACAAGACAGCCGAAAAAAATAAGGTTTGTTGGAATGCATATATATGTTTTATAAGTTCATTTAATCTTTTATCTTATTTTTTTCTTAATTATATTGTATATTATAATTTTACAGGTTTTGCAAGAAAATGCTTCAGCATCTTTTGAAATGGCTAATGAAGTCTCCACACAGCAAAGCAACATGGCAATGGTATATTATTTTGAGTATTTATTATTAATGTTAGTTCAACTATTTTTAACATATGTAACAGTTCAACTATTTTTAACATATGTAACTAAGTATGTTGTTGAGTATATGTAGACGTTTCACAAGGAAGCAATGTAAATGCAAATCTTAATCAGCACGGGAGTTTAGGCTATTATAATGTAAGAAACAAATTCACAAGTAATTTTTAATTTTACAATTTTAATATGAATTTAACAAATTTTTTTTAGGTACCTGTATACCCATATCAAGTTGGTGGAAATAATATTTACCAGCTAATTCCTTATAACTGGCACATGGTAAGTATACTTATATTTATAAATTTCTTAATGCATACTTATATTTTACGTTGTCAAATTTTTACGATGTATAATGATATTTTAATTTATTGTATATTACAGCAACTAGTCCCACCGTATGCTTTGCCGTCACATTATTCTTCTCCTTCGATGACGTATGAAGGATCTGCAAGTGGGAATTTTCAACAATTGTTACATCAACAATGTAATGAAGACAACAATCGCCGCAATTGATGTTTGATTTAAATTTGTTTCGATTATTATTTCATTATTATTTCAATTGATGTTCGATGACGTATGAAGGATCTGCAAGTGGGAATTTTCAACAATTGTTACATCAACAATGTAATGAAGACAACAATCGCCGCAATTGATGTTTGATTTAAATTTGTTTCGATTATTTTCATTATTATTTCAGTTAGATTTGGCTTGAGACGACAAATTTATGTTTGACCTTGTGGGCTTATGCTGTATTTTTCAGTTTCTGTTTGGTTGACGGTTTCTTGTGTTATTGTGTTGGTTGGCGATTTCTCGTGTTTGTCTTTGTTTATTTTTGAACTGTCTGAACCGAGATGCATCAAGTTCTTATTTGTAAATTTATCTTTGAACTGTCAGAATTGGAATTTAAGTTAGAAAAAGTGACAAATTAAAAAATCATTTCAAATGTTCGGTTATTGTGTTGTTTTTGTTTGTTGGCATTTCCATTTATTTTCATTTTCCAATATATAGGTTTTATTATTGGGTCTGTTAGCAATTGTTGCATTTTTTTTAGATATGAATTATAATTACAATAGTAAATTCAGTTCATAGTATAAATTAAAAGAACTTAAAAAAAATCTTGAATATAAAACATAGTAAAATAATTACAAATATTCTAATCAAATCATAACATGGTGTAAACAATCCCCTCTACGCTTCACATAATTGAAACTTTACAGACAAGCATTCAATCTCCAATGCCAGCTTTTTAAATTCCTCCACTAACAAATCAATTTTCTCTTCACTGCATTTACGGTCTTCTGCCCATTCAAATTTCTGACATCCTCTACATTTCCAAAATTTGCAATTTGGATTCTTTGTAGTACGTGACGTGAACAACTCCATTTGTTCACCGCATTCGTTCCATATTTGCAACGAATTCCGAGTTTCATTTGTACTAGATGACATCGTCATTCATAAACTACTTAAACTGCCCAAAAAAAAAAACAGCAGGCATACAATCCTGGAAGTTAAAAACAGAGCAAAGCAAAAATTACAGCAACCATGCAATTAATCGATTGTTAAAAACAGAGCAAAAATTACACCAAGCATGCAATTAATCCATTATAAATTGCCGTCATATCCAAAAATATCTTATTCCACATATTCTTTTACCAAACAATTACATTTTTCCACTTCATATGACAAGAACAAACAAACCATTATATCCCAATTGACAGGAACCAGAAATTTCAAACAAAAGTTCAATAAACCATCATGCCCTCAAATTCTTTTCTTTATTCACTCTCTCAGATTGCTAACTTTTGGGGATTAATTTCCATTGCTATCAATTAGCCTATTTATAAGCTCAGAGCACAATTTATAGCCACACAATTTCCTTCACCTGCTAAGCACCATACTCAGGACATATAGCCTAATTTTTCCACACAAAACCAATATTAAATTATTTGTTGCAGATTCCTCGTTATTATCCAAAATAGTGACCGAAATTTTGCCCTAATTTGTTTCACCCAAAATCAATATTAAGTTCTCTGCGTGGATGTCAAGTTATTTCCCACAATAAAGAATGAATTGTTTAATCAATGTACTCCTACCCAATTTTATTGAAAGGAGAATTCAGTCCCAGCACACTCAACGCTTAAAATTTCAAAATGAACAATATTAAAAAAAACAGATGAATAATATTACAGACACGACATCTCAAAAACAGGCTAACCAAAGACGTTTTTTAATTTTTATTTCTGCGATTAATATCAAACAACAAATGAGATACCTCGGGGGAGGACAAACGGCTAGTCAGCAAAGCCTTCCCTTTTTGTACGAAGCAGAGGTAATCAAGAACTTTAGCCGAGAACTTTAGCCGTGAGGGATCTGGAAGCGTGAGGCACACCAGAAGCCGTGAGGGATCTGGAAGCGTGAGGCACGCCGGAAGCCGTGATGGATCTGGAAGCGTGAGGCACGCCGGAAGCCGTGACGGATCTGGAAGCGTGAGGCACGCCGGAAGCCGTGAGGGATCTGGAAGCGTGAAGCACGCCGGAAGCCGTGAGGGATCTGGAAGCGTGAAGCACGCCGGAAGCCGTGAGGGATCTGGAAGCGTGGGGCACGCCGGAAGCCGTGAGGGATCTGGAAGCGTGAGGCACGCCGGAATCCATGACGGAGCTTCTGGAAGTGTGGGGGAGAGAGAAGCTGGTGAGGGAGAGAAGCTGGTGAGGTGAGGGAGAGAGGAAGAGTGAGGGCCGAAGACAAAATGTTAAGATTTCCCTCTGCACGAAGTCTTTATTATTTTTTATTCATTCTTTAGCGAGAGGAACGAGAAGCGAAACGACAGGAGAGAATGTCGTTTCTCTCGTCATTCTCTCGTTCCTCTCGCTACCTAGCACCACTCTTATTTTTTAAGCGTTCTTTGTTTTTTAAACTTAAAGATAAAAAACTTTTTTTCATTGATGTTGACATTAGGGAAGCAAACGTGTGGCACCAAACTACCTTGATTTCTTTCCATTTTTATCAAGACTATACTCATTCTTGATTGGTTCATGTAGGACAATTGAAGAATCACTTTTTCCATCAATTAACTTCTTTTTATTATTCTTTTGCTACGTGTTAGCTTACAACTTGCTCATAATTATCTTTCCAAATTTATCTCCAAACAAGAACTTTCTAGCTTTTTATGTTGAAATAATTGAAGCACAAAAAACTCAATAGAGAACTTGATCTTGATTACACATGTTTGTTTCTAATTACAGGTTCAATTGTCTAATAGAACTTTGTGCATGGCTAAGATAACTTGGGTTGGTAGATTGTAGGCATGGGCTGGCTTTTCCAAGTCCAGGTCTAAGCCTATTGATTAGTGTTAAAAAATTGTATGTTTATTAAAAGATAAAAATGTTATCTTGTACTTATAATATAATTTATATTTTTAATTATGTAATATATTATGAATTTCTAATTATTTTTTTAAATATTTGATTTTGTGTATTTTTGTGTGTTTATTAGATAAAAATAATTTCACGCAATTTGAGGCTCTAAACAAATATATGAATGTCAAATTTAAATTCCAGACGTCTGAGAAATTAGGTCATTGTCGAGGAGGATTTGCGACTTTTGTTGTAAAATTATAAGTTTTTACCACGGAAAATGTGGTAATTGTGAAATTATAAGTTTGTACTATGTTAGGTATTGTAATTGTTAGTGGAATGTGTTAGATGTGCTTGAGTGGATTAAGTTAAATTTATGTTTTGTTAGTAGGATAAATGTAAAGATAAGATGTAATTAGTTTTATTTATTTGTATGGTGTGAATTAATCTTGTATGAGTATAAATAGAGGGGGGGAACACACATCTCCACACATTTCCTTCTTTTTTTTCCCCTCAAATTCTTCTTCTCATCTCTCTTTGTAATATATTTTCAATAATAAAATTTGTTTTATTTTTAATTTTCAAATATTTATCTAATTTTTTTATTTTAATAATTTTCTTTATTTCAAATATGTTTAGCTAAATAATAGTAGTTAGGGTGAGGTGAAACTCTTAGTAGAAAAATATGATTTGATCAAATTCTATTTATTATTATCGAAATTAACTTATTTTCTACTTAATTTTATCCATATTTTATATTTTAAAATTTTGATTTATTTTAGACAAACATGGGAGTTTGACACAATAAATTCTTAATATCTTAGTATAAAATATGGTAACATGATATTTTGACTTATTGTAGACAAGTTAAGTTTTGGCATATTAAGTTCGTAATCCATAATAAAATTAATGAGAAAATAATTGTAATTTATACAATTAATCTTTTGGCAATAAAATAAAAATAAAAAGAATTTATTAAAATTTATTTATTACAAGGAATGTATCCATAGCCCTAACTAATTCAATTTCATAATTTTCCTCAAATTAAATTGCATATATTTAATTTTATTTTCATTTTTTAGATAAACTTAAATAAACAAATTAAATACTTTCTCAGTGGATCGACCTAGACTCACCGAGATATAATATAATTAGGCACTCTTATACTTGAGAGTAAATTAAATACTTTTAAGACGTGTCAAGTTTTTAGCGCTGTTGCCGGAGAAATGTATTTATTTTGTTTTTTTTTTACATTTTGTGTAAATTTTCATTTACCCCCTTTTGTCTTTCTTAAATTCTGCTATATCCACAAAATCTTCCTGAATCTCACTTTCACCCCAAAATTCTCGTTTCTAGCTCATTCTTCTCATAATTGCAGTTTGACCATAAATTATGAAAACATTTCGAATAAGTCCCTCACCAAAATTTTCCAAAAGATTCAAATTTGGACCTACAATTTGAACTTCTTTGAAGCATATTTGGACTTCTTTAGACCTTATTTGGACTCAATTAAGAGAATATTGACTTTATAATTTGCTACGAAGGCCCATTAATTTGAATTAATCACTTAATTGGTTGATAATTTTTAAAATTTGAAAAAAAAGAGTCTATACTTTGACATAATTATTTTTTTCTTTCTTTCTTTTTTTATTATTTCTCCAATTTAATTTTTGCATTTATTTTATTTTTCTTTTTGATATTTATTTTGTTTATATGTTTGGTTTACTGCTTATTTAGTTATTTTAATTTCAGTTAGTTAATTTTTAGTTATTTTTATTTTACATTTTTTCTTATACATTTATCGTGTTTAATTTTCATTTTATTTTTAATTTGTGTAATTTTCATTTCTTTTATGTTATTCATTTGTTTGTATATCATCTTTACAACATACTTTTACACACACACACACACACACACATCATCATCATCATCATCATCATCATCATTATTGCATGAGACCTTGGTCTCGAATTTCAAGTCGCAGGTTAATTCATAGATCTCAATCACCACCACCAATCATAGACGAGATCCAAGACGAAAACATTTTGGGCCAACTTAATCCTCCAATTGATCATGGAGACAATCAATCTCAATATGATCAGAATCAACCAAGAACTTTGAAAGATTAAATGAATCCAACAAGAATCTGAGCACCGTCATGTATAGTATTTCCTCCAAAAGTATCTCGATTCAACTTCAAACTAAATATTATCCAACTTTTACTAACATTTCATGGTTTAGAATATGAGAATCCATATTTGCATCTAAGAGATGTTGAAGAAGTTTGTAATACATACACATACCAAAATTGTAGCATGAACATAATTATATTAAAGCTTTTTCCTTTTTCATTAAAAGTTAAAGCTAAGACTTGGCTACAAAACCTTATATCTAGATCAATAAGAATTTGGAATAACATGCAAGAACAATTTTTGAAAAAATTCTTTCTACTTCATAGAACCAATTCTTTTAAAAGACAAATCACTTCTTTCACTAAAAAAAAATAAAAAAAGAGAAACGTTATACCAACTTTGGGATAGATTTAAAGAATTGCTTAACATATGTCCACACCATGGTTTTGAAACTTGGCAATTGGTCACTTATTTCTACGAGGGCTTAACACCCCAATGTAGACAAGTTGTAGAAATGATTTGTAATGGTCAATTTAGAGATAAAAATCTTGAAGATGCACTAGATTACCTTGATCAATTAGTTGAAAATGCACAATATTGGGATACTGTTGGCATTTTTGAATTGACAAATAAATCACAACCATCTCCATTTAGTGGAGGAATCTATAACCTTAGGGAAGATCATGATTTATAAGAAAATTTCAGATGCCTAGTTAGGAAGGTTGAAGCTTTGGAGAATAAAAAAATTGATTAAGTAAAATCTGTTCAAGAAATTACATGTGATATTTGTAGTTCTAATAATCATTTCACTCAAGATTATCCTATTTTGCCTGCACTTAAAGAATGTTTTCATGATCAAGCTAAAGCCATTAACAATTTTAATAAGCTAAACCCATATTCATAGACTTATAATCTTGGTTTGATAAATCATCCAAATTTTAGTTGGAGGAATAATAACAATGCACAATCTTTACAAGCACTACCTCCACAAAATTTTCAAAATACTTAGCCTTGTGCACTATATGTTCCACCACCATAGAAAAATTTGGAAGACACAATGCATTCATTTATTAGGAAGCAAGATGTTATTAACAATTAAAATGCACAAACCTTTTTTGATTTGAAAGATACTCTTGCTAACATTACTTCTAATCTCACAATTCAAAAAAAAGAAAATTTCCAGCTTAACCACAACCAAATCCTAAAATTCAACAAAATTCACTCATGGACCAAGTCAAGTAAGTTATAACTGACTATGGATAGATTCTTTCCACTTTAAATACGAATGGAAATTAAGGGGTCCAATAATTTAAGACCAAGACTTGGGTAAGGTGTTTCTATTTGGCTTTATTTTCTTGTTGATTGACTAGAAAAAATAAAATAAAATAATCAATTGAGGTATTGAGCAAATTAGATGAGAAACCATAAGAGATTTGCATAAGCTTTGTTATAGTGCCAACTGCCAAGTGTCTTTAAAACTTGCCAATTTGGGATTAGTCTACTAATATAATAAATAAGAGAGCAATGGATTGGGTTGTACAGATAAGTGAAGGATTAGCATCATTGGTTATCTGAGAAATTCTAAAATACATATAATGTTCTATGTAATCAGATAATGTGGAATTATTAACTAATAATTTTTTGACAAGTGTCAATAATTTTAAACCTAAAAATTAATTTATTAGAAGCCAAAAGATTTATTTTCTTTCTCTTTCTTTCCTCTGATTTGAAAAATTCCTCTTCCGTCCACCAAATTTCAAAAGGAAAAGACAAAATAAATATTAATTTATTAGAAGTTAGAAAAATAATCAATTGAATAAAGTTCCTTTGCAAATCTTTGTTAATCTTGCTTTGATGCTCATTCTTCCTCCCATTCACAACTCCATTCCCTTGGAAAAACAAATCTTTGGTAATCTCGTTTTCATGCTCCTTCTGGAGTTGTGAATGGGAAGCAGAAGCAGCATCAAACCAAGATTATTTTTAGATTTTCAAAGTGAATTAAGTCCGCGATTATCATACTTCAAGCATTTGCAGAGTGAATCAAGACCATTCACTAAATTTTTCGTTTGCCTACCACTTGTTTGTTTAATACTTTGTGAAACAAGTTAAGATACTGGTGTTGAAAATAATGCACACACACTCACACTCACACAAACATATTGTAATTGTTTGATTCATTGTTTCTTGATGGACAACATGTGTTAAGATTTCAATAATATTGTATAGAAGCCATTTGAAAGAGAATAATTTATAACCAACTTTGGTGAAAAAATAACCAAATGTTCAAAATTTTAAAAGACCATAAAATAGTTTTTCACTGCTACTCAAAATTAATATGCATGTATCAAAATACCATTTTTTATTAATTAAAAAATGCAGGCACTAGTGCTAAAAATAAATTATAAACTAAAAACTCACAAGCTCCCCAGTTATATACATTTTAAACAACAATATTTTTCGAATAAATTTGAGAAGTTGAAAAAAGTATCTAAAAATAAACACTATTCTTAAGTGAACAAAAAATCTTGTACAAATCGCAATATTATAAATTTAACCACACTAATATGTAAATTTGCATATTGCCATATTCAGCAAATGCCTTGGCAACCTACTCATGCAAAAGGGGAGGAAAAACAAATAAGTGCAATGTTAAAAGAATAAAAATATTAACGAGTGAATATAAACATCATAATATACTAACTGGAGACACACACACACACACACATACCATTGTACTTATAAAAAGACGTTATATAACATTCAATTTCCTTGGCGTTCAAATTGATCCGCACCATAGTTGTTTCATCCCACATTGTATGTTTACATATTAAAGCACATATATATAGTTATTTAAATAATCAATTCAAAAGGTTAAGAAATAAAAAAAAGAAATAAAACCTAACTTAAGTGAGGCCACTATCCAAATGCAATTGTTGGCAAAGATGAAGATGGAGCACGCTTTGTAGATAAATATGCTTTATTAGTTAAAATAACTTTGAAATTTAAGTGTGTACAATGATTTTCAAGTATTACCTGGTTCAAATTAGGCATTCAATAAATTCCCTAAATAATGCTAGTAAAACTTAAGTTATGAATCGATATATTGAATATTGAAAATTGTTGCATGGCTGGTGGATGTGTTAGATGTGATGATGGAACAGAGTAGCAGAGTCGGAATTAAAAGGATGGGAAACACTAGATATCGTTCTAGTACTGTACCAAGCAAACGCTATTAGTTTATGCTCTAATTGAAGCATGATTAGATATCGTTCTAATCCAAACGAGTCAATGAGATTTTAACAACACATGAAACAAGATTAGATGATGCTTTCATCTAAATGACTCTACAAGAGAGATTTTGATAGATAATTCCAATGGAAATTTTAAAAGAGGGGTTTTATTGACTAATTGAAGTTGAAGTTATGAAAATAATAAAAACACCTCCCTATTTATTATAGGGTAAACCTACTTCTCAAGTTACATTAGAAGAAAAATAAATTATAATTATAATAAAAATAAAAGATTAAAATACATACCATAATCGACTCTAATTAAAATAGAAAATATCAATTAAGACACATACCATAATTGACTCTAATTAAAATAGAAAATATCAAAAGACCCAAAATAACAAAATTCTAAAATCCTAAAATAGCATCCTACATCATGTGATGGATTGACACCTTTCAAATCGAATGTTGTTGTTGGGGAAAAATTAGTTTTTTAAATTTTTATAAAACCTTTTTAAGGACCGCTCTCATATAATATATAAGAATACGTAATCTAGAAATCGTACCTTGAAAATCCGAGTTGGCTTTTTCCGCTGAAGTGATTTATGCTCCTAGATCACGATCCGCCACCACCACTCCTGTTAGATCACGATCCGCCACCACCACGCCTGTTAGATCACGATCCGTCACCACCACGCTTGTTGGATCACGAACTGTCACCAATGATCTTCCAGGTTATGACTCAGGTTCGATCTACACTTGACGTGTGGGCGCCTTTATCACTACCAAAGCAACTAGCACGAGAAAATTTTTCTCTCAACAATAGAGAGAAAAATCTTATTCTCAGATCTGTATAAAGTGGCTTCTCTTTTCCCTAGAGAAAATAAGCCTTATATATCTCCCTTTAGTGAAAACCCTAGGCTCCAAATAATGCCCTCTTTTAAAACTCACGTTTCTTTTTCTTTTAATAAGGGACCCACCATGTAAAATAACATAAGACCCCTTACACATAAACTAATTAAATGGAGCCTCCCACTAAAAGATATAATTAGGCTTTTGATCCAAATAGCTAGTTATCTTGCTTATTAGTCCAGTAGTGGTGCAGTCAATTAAATGAGCTAACCCGGGGATCATTTGGGAACATACAATAGTGGCTACAATAATTAGGCCTGTAATTAAACTAGCCCAATTATTTAATTCCAAATCTACTCCACTAAAAGATTGGAACTGACTTCCATAATTGTATGCTCGAATAATAATTCGTCCCAAGCCACATTGATTTCTTTACTGCACAATCCTTTGTACCACATCATTAATTAAATTGATATCTCAAATGTCCAATCAATTTAATAACATTTTATTCCTTGATCCTTACTGGTTTTCTCTAATGATCATTTTCAACATACTAAATATGTTGACACACTCTGGCTAGAGAATTCTATGATCAAGTGCCGAAAACCTATCAAGAGATGTGTTGTATAAATTCTATATTGTTAATCTATAACTCCAATACTCATAATTGCTCCCACCAAGATACCGGGTAATCTTGACCACAAAGATGTGCCGTGCCCATTGGTAACTCCAATGGAATAACAATCACAATCATGAAATCATAATTAACTCAAGATTAAGATTACAGTAAAATCAACGCCTATGAGATTTAATAAGTCTGACAGTTATTACAAAGTTAATTAAATCTCATATGTGATCCAGTTCAATGTAGTCGTACTACATCAATAAATTCATACATGATTAAGACAAATCATTCAATGAATTTATTACAGTTTATACCTAAATAAAGTGCCCAACTTTATTTATCAACTGCGAACTAAATTTATTTAATCATAAGATAACTTGTATTTATGTCTTCTGTGAATCCACATGGTGATCACATAAATACATATAATATGATTAAATGGACTTTAACACAAATATAAATGCAATTAAGATATTTGAATAAAATACCTCATTAATTTCATTAATCAGAAAAATTGTTTATTACAATTAAATAAACACATATGCTTTTAAAGAGCATAATTTCCCAACAGTTGTGACATTTCTAATTAAGCTAATGGCATGTTTTTGCAGGGGAATGGAGTTTTGAATGGGAAGTAGAAGGAGCATCAAAGCGAGAATATCAAAGACATGTTTTTGCAAGGGAATGGAGTTGTGAATGGGAAGAAGGACCACTATAGCAAGGCTACAAATGATTAGAAAAAGTAATGATAGACATCCAAAATCTTTTTATCCCAAATCATATGTTATTCATTAGTTGGTTGATAATTCTTTACAAAATTTAAATGAATTAATTGTATTATCCTCACCAACCAATCGATGAATGCCACAACATTTGGGATGGTTGATACGAACCCCGTCAAGAACTTACACGACCCTAATCAATTTAGTTCCCAAGATCGAATCTAAACCAGGAATAGAATGAAACATCGACCCAATGCTTATTGAAAGCACAAACCTTGGTATGTGAAGACGTCATAATCAGCCATAGATGGTCTAATTGATAAGTCAAGAGTTTGAATGCCACATATATCCGATAAGTTCAAAGAGTTCGTAAAAAACCAAAGAGAATTAACTCTCTCACCAATTGCATAAAAAACTTCTTCAATGTTTATTGAATACGAGTACTTTATATAGGGTTGGTTATAAGAATTTGTAGAAATAAATCCTAACCCAAAAATCAAATTTGAATTTGAATCTTCCCTAATAGGAAAGAATTTAAACCAAATTAGAATCCTAATCTAAGTAAATAGGAAAGAATCTAAATCAAATCAGGATCCTAATTGGCTTAAATGCCTTACATTAATTAAATGAAAACTAGGCGATTAAAATAGAAATAACTGATTTATTTCCCTAATAGCCTCCTCAAGAAATAAGAAAGTATCTGAAAAAGGAAAATAATATATTTTCCCGCCATAATGTGCAAGCCAACTCCCTATTTCATCGAAATGACTATTTGGAAATTTCAAGAGCCTGAATCATGCATTTATCATGTGCGATTCCTTCAACGGACCTCCACGAATTTGATTGAGCCCAAGTTGCTTGAATCAATCCATTAAGCGATTATTTGAATTTCTTTGCTCGAGCTCTTGTAACGGGTCTGACGAGAACTTGAATAGGATCTTAATATGCCTCATCCCATGTGCTTGTGATAGTTTTATCCTTAATCTCATCAATGGTGTTTTGGGATAAAAAATTTAGGAATTGTAGCACTATTTGATTTGAAAAGGCACTTTATTCAACTAATTATTTTTATAACTTCTAATAAATTAATGTTTCATAATTTTATGTTCTTGAATTTGGAACATGGAAGATGAGTTTTTCAAACCAAAGGAAATAGAGAGAAAGGAGGGAATTGTTTAACCTTTAATAAACTAATTTTTATGTTTAAAAATTATTGACATATGTCAAAAAATTATTAAACATCAGATGTATTATAGAATTTCCCCTGGTCATTGAATCGGAGCCTAAGAAGTGGTAATCTTGTAAATAACAGTCAGAACAACAAATCGGAGATCTTTTAAGTTATCTTCCAAATTCAAAATTTAATGGACTTTGATAATGTTAAAGAGTCCAATATATTAACAGATTTTATGTTGCAATTACTCAATCTTTAGCAAAGCTTGCTCTAAAGAAGTGCGAAACTATTGTATGAATGAATTCTTATCCTTCACAACTATTGTATTTATAATTCACTTGATTAATATGAAGCTGGTATTTCTCTCTAAAAAAAAGGCCCAAGCATGGTATAATACTTGCACCATTTCCAATGAGAGTTATATCACCTTCTATTTCATATTATTTGCAAACTTCCTAATTATATTATTTATTTTCATTATTCTATATTTTTATTCAATCAATCATTCTATACCATCAGTTTATATAAAAAATTTGTGGAAGTAATATTATTATTCATTTATATTTAGAACACTGGCCTCAACAGATAAATTAAGGGTATTTTTTAAGCGGATGCAGTTGTAGTATAAAATAAACCCATACTAGACTCTATTTACTGGCAACACAACGGCTCTAAATGCACTCTTAGGTCATGTTTGGTTTAAACAAAGGGGAGGAGAGGAAAAGAGTGGAATGCAGGGAAAGAGAAAAGAAAAGAGTGAAGGAGAATAGTGAAATTAAATTTCATTGTTTGGTTTGACATAAAATTTGATAGGGAAAGGAATTATAATTTTTTTCTTTGGACAAATTTATTCTCTGCCTTAAATACTAAATTACCTATATTAGTAATGAAAGATGATTTAAATATCAATCCCAAACTTTTTTAATGTCAAAAAGTCCTAAAACAATTCATGATTTATATTTAATATAAAATATAAAATAATTTAATATATTAAACTATTTAATATAATTTAATATAAATAAAAGGCAGTCAACATAAGTCAACGACAGTCAACGGAGGTCAACGGCGACTGGAGACTTTCCGACGAAATTCCGGCAGCTTCCGGCAATGGTTTGAGGGACGCTAACGGTCCGGCGGTGGTCCGACGGAGGTCCCGTGAAGGTTCGGCGAAAGTCTGGCAATAGTTAATTTATATTTCTATATTTTCATATTAAATAAATAAGTTTATTTATTAATTAAGTTTCTTAAATCATTCATTAAATTTAATTATTGTAAATTTTTTATAATATTAAATTGATAAAATAAAATTATAAATAATAATTATTAATGGCATTAAACAAGTTAAAATATTGAAAGGTAATTTTGAAAGCTTTGGTTTCCAATATAAGAGGCATTTGAATTCTTCACTCCTTGGTGTGGAATTCAAATTTTACATTATAATGGATATTAAATTCTAATGAAAAATAAATTGTTATATATTTTGTGTAACTAAATAATGAAAATAAAAATAGAATTTAAATTTCTTTTCTCTCCTCTATTCTCTCCTCCCAACCAAACACCACCTTTATTTAAAAGTTCTGGTAAAATTCTAACTATAATGTGTAATTAAAAAGAAAGACAAATTTGATTAATTTGCGTTGATGAATTTCCAAGAAAAGAGAAAGCCCATTAATTGTTGTCGATTTGTCATTGAAAATTATGTAGAACTTGTGCAGATAATGAGACACAGAGAACATGGAAAACCTATGGTGCAATTGTGGTACCGTATCATAGTTGTATTCAGCCGTTGGATGTCAGTGGACCTCATCAATCCAAGTGCATCCAAAGACTGGATACAACTATGGCACAGAATCACAGTTGCACCGTAACCTGATCCCATCGAATCACGACAATTGTGGATGCCAAATAAAATACGTAAAGAAATGAAGGGGTGGGGAAACGGTTAATTGGTGTCGTTTTATTGACTGACTGACTTCAAAAATAAAAAATAATTGATGACAACGACAAGTCAAATAAACAAATTAAAGCTGGTAGGCCAATAGTGTTAAGCCTTCATGGAAATTCTTTATTTTTTATACAAAAATGTGAATGAGGTTTAGATTCTAATTGAAATTAAATTGTTATATATTTTGTGTAATCAAATAATGAATATTAAATTTTAATAAAAATTAGATGGATATTAAATTTTAATGGATATTAAATTATTATATATTAAATTCTAATGGATATTAAATTTTAATAAAAATTAAATTATTATATATTTTATATAACCAAATAATAAAAAAAAATTAATTACTTTTCTCTCTTCTATTCTCTCATTCCAACCAAACATCACCTCAATTTCAAAGTTCTGATAAAATAATTCTAACTATAATGTGTAATTAAAAAGAAAGTCAAATTTGATTAATTTGCGTTATGAATTTCCAAGAAAAGAGAAAGCCCATTAATTGTTGTCGATTCGTCATTGAAAATTATGTAGAACTTGTGCAGATAATAAGACACAGAGAACCACGACAATTGTGGAAAATGATGTCAAATAAAATACGTAAAGAAATGAGGGTAAACGATTAATTAGTGTCGTTTTATTGACTGAGTGACTTCAAAAATAAAAAATAATTGAAGACAACGACAAGTCAAATAAACAAATTAAAGCTGGTAGGCCAATAGTGTTAAGCCTTCATGGGAATTCTTTATCTTTTATACAAAACTGTGAATGAGGTTCAGATCCAATAGTGTTAGGCCTTCATGATTTTATATAATGTGAATGAGGTCTATACCCAACCAATCCAAAGATTTTAAATTGTAATATATCTATAGACTCTAATAATCAAAAAACAATAAAATTAGGTGTCTTATTTTATTTTATTAATGAGTAAAAGTGTGGACAAACGTTAAGTTAATTTTTATTTTCCTCAAGATTTAAATAAAGATGACCATTCAATAAAACTAAATAAAAATTACTTGATCAAGGACGTCGACCCTCTGCTTTATTTTATAAATAGCGAAGAGACATACCTATTGCTAGTTGCAGCAGGAATATTGATTAATCAATTAAGATGGTTAGGGGACCAAAATGGGTGTGGGTGAAGTTACTTTTGATGGTCGTTTTACTTGAATATTGTTGGAGTGAGGGATGCTGGGAGCAAGAGAGAGTTGCCCTCTTGCAACTTAAACATTTCTTCAGCATTCGGGTGGAGGGAGATGAAAATAATTCAGACTGTTGTCAGTGGGGACGAGTTGTGTGCAACAACAACACTGGCAGAGTAATGGAGCTTCATCTTTCTTTTGCTAGGGATTTGAGCTTGAGAGGGTGGTATCTGAATGCTTCTTTGTTCTCTCCCTTTCAAGAACTAGAGTGGCTCGACTTAAGTTTAAACTTTATATCGGAAAATAAAGGTTTTTTTAAAAAAAATTTTATGAGATTGATGAATGGAACCAGTCATTCTTGTGATGAGATTGTTTGATTTTTTTTTTTTTTCAGGTGATCTAACGGGGCTATCAAGGTTAAAGAACCTGAAGTTTCTCGATTTAGGCTCCAACCACTTGAAGAATAGCATCTTATCACGTATAGATGGTCTTTCATCTCTAACAACATTATATTTGTATGATAATATATTGAATGGAACCATTTATATTAAAGGTAACCTTGAGCTTTACTCTCATCTTTAATTATGAATCTCATTGAGTTTGGAAAATAAAAAATAAAAAATCGATCTGATGAGTCAGCAGGAATCGGAACTTTGCTTCAACAATATCGAAGGTTTCTCGTTATTCACAGTTTATTTTATTTTATTTTTTTACCTGTTTTGTACAAGCTAGTTTCAGTTGGTAAAGTATCTTAAGATGAAATAAGAGGTTTAAGAGTTTGAATCCTTTAAGATAGGTAGACAGAAAATTTTAGGATTCCTTTAGACTACAAATTAAAGGAAAAAAAATCTAATTTTTTGAGAACGTACAGGAGTATTTGGTTGGTGATCTTAAATACATGCTATTGTAATTAGAATGTCTTCGTGAAGTTTCTCATCCCATCCACTTCTTTTTTTTCATGAAAATAAAAACAATTGATTTAGAAAATTACATGTTTATTTATTTATTTATTTATTTTGTTTGAACCAATTATTCCGTCACAAACTTATAAAATTACTCAAAACATCTTCCCCCAACCTACTTAAAAAAATTATAGGAAATTTACTTTACTTTTTTATAATTCAAATAAAGAAGGAGTTTGGACAATTCACTAATTATTTAAATCCTTATTAATTTCTTTTTTTTCATCACTCAGGTTCTTGACCATCTTCGCCTGCGAAAGTTATATTAAGACAAGTTTCATTTAATTATTTTATTGTTATAATATAAAATAACTAAATTACCACAAAAATATGTGTTATTGTACTATAATAATTTAAGTATTTAGTTTTATGATATTATAATTTAGTGTTTTCAATAAAAGTAAAATAATATTCATACTCCCATGAGTATATGCCATAAATTTTAGCGCGTCAATAAGTCTCATGACATATCATGTCACAAAGATATTTTTTAATGTAATTGAAGAATAATAATCAAACAACTAAAGTAGTACTAATAAATAAATAAATAAATAATCACCCTTTTAAATTACATCTAGTAAAAATATTCTTGACCTTTCCAAAATTTTATCCAACCAGTAACTGTAAAGCGTTTTAAGTAGGATTTGAAATATAGGATTAAATTAGAAAACAAGGAACGGCATTTTTGTCATAAAACAAGAAAGACCTTGTGAATTATGTTACCCACTAAAAGGAGACAAATTTTTCTCTCTTTTCTCTTTTCTCTTTTTTTTTTTTTTTTTTTTTGGTTTGGGTGCTTTGAATTTTAAAATACGTAAGAAATTTTAATTAAAAGATTATTTGTTTCTCAGAAATAGATTCTTTGAGCAATTTAGAGGAGCTGGACTTTCGCGGCAACAACATTAACAAATTTGTGGCTCCCAAAGGTAACACTAACGGAAAATTATTATTTTTTACCAGATTTTAAGGTCATTTTACGAGTCATCTTCTGACGATGGCTTTTAACAAGGACTAAATTTAAAACATAAAAAAAAAAAAATAATTCCAAGCTACTGAAAGACAATAAAAAAAGAGACTAATAATGAAATTTCTGTTTTTTTTTTTAATCTTTTAATTTGATCAAAATGAACGCTTCCCCGTTTAACAATCTTTATATTCAATCAAAATATTCTTTCTTTAATTGCCCTTACAGATTACAGAGGTTTGAGGATGCTAAAATCCCTTCATCTAGGGGGCTGGTATTATGACAGTGAGATCTATAGTATGAATGTAAGCAGCCTATTGCAGTCCCTGTCGACGCCTTTCCCTAATCTGGAGACACTTGAATTACGAGATTATCATCTTGGTAAAAAAATGACGAACCAAGGTAAGTTGAGGTTATCATCTAGAATTTAAGATTAGGAAAAAAAAAAAAAAAAAAAGGTAACCTTATAACTTTCTTGGCTTTGTTTAAAGTTGATGTTACGTTTCGTCTAGAATTACTCAATTTCACCAACTTGGAAGTCTTGATCTTGGATGGCTCTGCTCTGCATATAAGGTTTCTGCAAAGCATTGCAGTTCTCACCTCAGTTAAACATTTGTCAATGAGGAAATGTTATCTGTATGGCACCTCTGATTTTCAAGGTAAACTGACAAATGTTTTCTTGCATATTTCTGTTTCCACAGTAAACTATTGACAACATCAATGGGCTCCCAATTATCTTTCAAATAATTGGGGCAAACAAATTAATTTTTCTTATTAAAAAAATTGACAATGCAGCAGAAATATATTATATATTCCCAAATAATAGCGCAGTTGGTTCGTTCTGTTATGAGGGAAGCAAGAGATCAACAGTTCTAAGTCTAAAAGAACACGTTTAGCTAACGGAAATTTAATAGCTCCTCGCCAGATCTGTTTGAAACATCTGACATATTTCTTGCTCAATGTTTGTAGATTTTCCAAAATTCAGAAGGTTAGAAAATTTGGTCATGGAATACAGTGAAATTCACATCAGCTTTCCTCAAATCAGTAAATCTATGGTTTCCCTAAAGTTCTTATCACTAGTCAGCTGTGGACTAAATGGCACGATTCTTAATCAAGGTTAGCGACTCTATCTTTCTATGTTTCTCTCTCTCTCTCTCTCTCTCCACTCTAAAATGAATTATATACTAAATGCTGAGTTATATTTGCAGGTCTGTGTGAGTTGGTGCATCTACAAGAGTTGCATATTGGCTATAATAATATAGGAGGTACCTTGCCTTGGTGTTTGGCAAATATGACATCGCTTCGAATATTGGATATCGCTTCCAATCAAATTACTGGAAATATCTCCTCATCTCCCCTCAGGTATCTTACATCTCTCGAAGAGCTCAGAGTTTCAAACAATCAAGTCCAAATACCAATTTCATTTGAACCCTTTTTCAATCACTCCAAGCTCAAGAAATTCTATGGTCAGAAAAACAGATTATTTGTGGAAATTGAGTCACATTCTTTGACCCCAAAATTCCAATTACAGAACATCTCGCTGTCGGGTTGTAGATATGATGGCACATTTCCCAGATTCCTTTATTATCAACATGAATTGCGATATGTTGATTTATCTCACATGAACCTGAGGGGAGAATTTCCAAATTGGTTGTTAGAAAACAACAAAGAATTGGAAACACTTCTTTTAGCCAATAACTCTCTCTCAGGCTTTTTTCAGACGCCGGTCAATCCTCTCAAGCAGTTAACAACTATTGATGTCTCCAAAAACTTCATCCAAGGCCACATTCCTACGGGAATTGGAGCATTTTTGCCAAGATTAGAACATTTCAACATCTCTAGGAATGTTTTAAATGGTAGCATCCCATGTTCTTTTGGTGATATCAGCTCGTTGAGAAGTCTGGACCTATCCAATAATCGGCTGACTGGCGAAATCCCTGAGCACATGACCATGGGTTGCTTCTCATTGCAAATTCTTGCATTATCAAACAATAGCTTGCAAGGTCGTATATTCTCTAGAAGTTTTAACTTGACGAACTTGGTGACATTGCAGTTGGATGCCAATCAATTCACAGGAGGAATCCCAGAAAACTTGTTGAACTGCTCTTTATTGGGAGGATTGTATCTTAGTGATAACCATATTTCTGGTAAGATTCCGAAATGGCTGGGTAATCTATCAAATTTGGTAGATATTATAATGCCCAATAATCATCTTGAAGGTCCAATCCCAGCAAACCTTTGTAAGCTTAATTTTCTCACAGTTTTGGACCTTGAAGTGAACAATATATCTGGGAGTTTACCATCTTGTTTCAGTTCCTGGCTTCTCACACAAGTTCACTTGTCAAGAAATAAGATAGAAGGACAGCTTGAAGATGTATTCGGTGATATTTTGGTGACATTAGATCTTAGCTACAATCGTTTCAGTGGTAGGATTCCAAACTGGATTTATAAACTTTCTCACTTGAGCTACCTTATACTGGCTAATAATAATCTAGAAGGTGAAGTGCCAGTTCAGTTGTGTCTATTGAAACAATTGCAGTTGATTGATCTTTCTCATAACAATCTTTCTGGTACAATTCCTTCTTGTTTATACAAAACTGCGCTCGGTGAAGGTAATTATGATTCTGCTGCTCCAACGTCCGAAGGTAATTATGGTGCTTCTAGTCCAGCTGCGGGTGAAGCTGTGTCTCCAAGTGGTTCTTCAACAATGAGAAAAGAAGAAAGTGTTGAGTTCAGAACTAAGAATACGTCGTATTATTACCAGGGAAGAATCCTCAAAATCATGTTCGGACTCGATCTTTCTTGTAATAAGCTTACAGGTGAGATTCCTTTTCAAATTGGATACCTGAACATGATACGAGCGCTAAATCTATCCCACAACAATTTGATGGGAACAATCCCATCGACATTTTCACACCTCAGTCAAATTGAAAGCTTGGACCTCTCTTACAACATGTTGCAGGGGAAAATCCCTACTCAGCTTGTTGAGTTATATGCACTGGCTATTTTTAGTGTAGCACACAATAACTTGTCAGGAAAGGTCCCCGATAGAGTTGGGCAATTTGCAACCTTTACTGAGAATAGCTACGATGGGAATTCTCTTCTTTGTGGACAGCCATTATCCGAGAGTTGCTATCCCAATGGATCACCAAACGTTTCAGTTAGTAATGAAGAAGATGATGATAATTTTATAGACATGGGCAGTTTCTATATCACTTTTATAATATCTTATGTAATTGTGATCTTGGGAATATTTGGAGTTTTATATGTAAATCCTTACTGGCGGCGAAGATGGTTTTATCTTATTGAGACTTACATAGCCTTCTGCTACTATCTTCTTGTCGACCATTTGATTCCACCAAGATTTTGTCTTGGAAATAAGTAGTTTCACTCTAGCTATTACATGTACCTCTGGTCGCTGTCCCCCAATAAAATTATGTGATGCAAATTATTCAATAACTTCAAGCTATTTATAGCTGAAAATTTTCTCTTTATTAGACGGATGCTTGAATTGATGCCTTGTTATCGGTTTAATTCTTCGGTTGTCTATGCTTTTTAGTTTTTTTTTTTAAATTATGTTTGGCATGATCTTTCTCTATGTTTATTTTATTTTACTTTTTTCTTGGGTTTCTTAACTCAAGATGCTAGGATTTGAATTTAATACTAATTTACACCATTATGATTAGTAATTTTTTTTAACAATATATATTTAATTAAAGAATTGCTCTATGATGTTGTATGACTTTTTACCGCATTGATAATGAGGCTGTTGTAGACCCTTGGATTTAAGTGTTTTGACATATACCATTAATTTAATACAGTGGACAAAAAGGTTAATTGCAAGTAAATGTAAGTTTTTTTTTAGTTTTAATTAATTGATAAAAGAAAATTCTAGGGGGTTGGCATTTGGAATAAAGTATTAACATTTTCATCCTTAATTTAATTTTAATGCCTAAGTAATTATGTAACAAGTTGTTTGCTAGTTGCATAATTTATTCATAATCAATTGATAAAATATTTATAAATTACCAACAACATAAAAAAATTATACAAATAATATTGAAATTAAAAATGTTATGTACCAGCTATGGCTTTACAGTTTCACTTTTTTTTTTTAACAATTGGTATTAGAAATAAAAATACCATTTAAATAAAGAGTAGTAATAAAAATACCTTTTACATAAAGAGTAGAAATAAAAATACCTTTTAAATAAAGAGTAGTACTATACATCCCAATTTTTTTTTATCCAAAACAATATCTTAAATGATGTAGAATTCATCAATTGGTTGGTAGATAATATAATTAATTCTCTTAAAGCTTGTAAAAAACTACCAACCACTCACTCAGTAAATGATACATCATTTATAATGAAATTTAGGATAAAAATTTGGAACATCTATCATTACTCTTAAATGAATATAATTAACAGGTAATGTTATTTCAACAATACTTTATATAAAGATATTCCATAAGGTGTTATAATAATTTATATTATAAGTCTTTAATAATAAAACCATTAATGCTTAAACAATAATAATCATAGAGGTTATTGTAATAATTTATTTGATTTATATTATTAATGATGCTATATGCGTCCACAAAATATGAAAAATATTTTAATTAAAAATTATAATATATATATATATATATATATATATATATTAAAACTATATGATGTCTTAGAATATTTTTATAATTAAATTATTTTAACTTAAATTTTTTATTTAAAATTTTGAACACAAAATTTAAAGGATTGGTTTTATTCAATTCGGTGGTGGATCATTTAATATCCTAAAATATTGTTTTGATTTCCAATATCAATCATTAAATTGTGAGAGACTAATGGCCTAAATTTTGTGTCAAAATTTTATGCTAAAATAGACCAAATTATATTTTTATAATAAAAATATAAAAATGAAGAAAGAATTTTTTTTTAATCATGTATTCTCATGTGAATATTATCTAGAGGTAACTTTTATTATTGTTACCACCAATTACCTTTAAAAAGTATCTTAATAACAAAATTTTTTTAATTACAATCAAATAATATTAATAAAATAATCTTTCATGTTTATTAACTAAAGCTAATTAAAAATATGTGTTAGATTTAACTTTTATAAAATCTACAAATTTATATTGGAAGATAAAATGAAAATAAGCTTATGAAACATAAAATTTTACAAGGTTTGGATAATTTCATAAAATATAAGAATATAAAACATAATTTTAAAATATATATTTTGGGATTAATTATACAATAGTCGTAGTATATAAAATCGTGGGTATTTTTTAGGTTACAAACATAAATTTTATTAAAACATGGTTGATCAAGTAGTTTTAGATTATAAATATTCTCACCTAGAAGTTTAACAATGATAGACGTTTTAAATTTTTTAACTGGAATTCCACCCCAAAAAATATGTTATTTATTAATTGGTTGGTAATTTTTTACAAGATCAAGCAAATTAATTGTATTATCTTCACCAACAAATTGATAAAAATTTTGAGATATATAACGCTACTCCTTACGTGGTGTTTGGTTGGGAGGAGATAATAGAGGAGAGAAAAGCAATTTAAATTCTCTTTTTATTTCCATTGTTTGGTTTGACAAAATATATAAGAATTTAATTTCCATTAGAATTTAATATCCATCATAATGTAGAATTTGAATTCCACACCAAGTAGTGAAAAATTCAAATTCCTCTTATGTTAGAAACTAAAGTTTTCAAAATTACCCTTCAACTTTTCAACTTGTTTAATGTCATTAATAATTATTATTTATAATTTTATTTTATTGATTTAATATTATAAATGAATCACCGCCGGAAAATCACCGGACTATCGCTGGAAAGTCATCGGGCCACCCCGGACGTTGCCGGAAAGTTGCCGAACTTCGCCAGACCACCGCTAGACGTTACCAGACGTCACCGGAATTCCGCCGGACTTCACCTGAAATGAGCCGGACATTCGCCAGAAAGTCGCCGGACCTTCACCGTCGGCCACCGGACCGTCATTTTATTTATATATATATATATTATTACTAATATAAATAATTAAATATTTAAGGTAAATGGTAAATTAGTCTAAAGAAAAAAATTATAATTCCTTTCCTTGTTAAATTTTCTATCAAACCAAACAACAAAATCTATTTCACTAATTTTCTCCATTCCTTTCTTCTGTCTTCCTCTCCATTTCACTCTTTTCCTCTCCTTCCTTTTCTACAAACCAAACATGACCTTAGAAGTTTATTGATACGATTTATGGCATCGTTTAAATTTGTGTACTTAGTTGTAACATTTAATTGGTGTTATACCATATATAAATTTTATAATTGCAACTTATTTAATTGATTCATGTTAGATACTCAATTGGATATCATATCTTATGCTTAATAGCAATAGATTTTGAAACATTTATGTTAAAAAAAATAACAGGACTGTAAATTTAAAGGAGGGTTGAAAAGTTTCAAGCTCTAATGGTGGCGATAGCTATTTTACAAAAATTCTCCACATTTAAAAATGGTTAACAAACTGGCGACAATAATTTTTAAATAATTTATATCATTCTTTAATACTGAAAGTTCGTAAAACTTTCATTAGTCTGATTCTAATAATGTTTCTTGACTTTTTTTTTCAAGGGAAATTATCATTCGTATACCCTATATTTGCTCTATTATAAAAAATACTACAACACTTTGAGGGTATATCAATCGTCCACCCTTAGTTGACAAAATGTATCAGCTGACCACCAAACCGTTAGTTGCCGTTTGAAAGTTAACGGAATTACAGTGAATTGACGATTTTACCCTTGAAAATTATCACTTGTATACCCTTAAATTCGCTTTTTATCACTTGTATACCTTTAAATTATCACTTGTATCATATGAAAAGACCAAATTGCCCTTCTGACGTCATCATACTTAAACGGCAACTAACGGTTTGGTGGTCAGCTGATATATTTTGTCAACTTAGGGTGGACGATTGATACACCCTCAAAGTATTGTAGTATTTTTGATAATGGAGTAAAGTAAGGGTATACAAATGATAATTTTCCTTTTTTCAATTTGTCAAAAGATCCTTTTTTGGCCTTTATTTATAGATGAAGAGATGTGGGATCGACAATAAATTTTATTTTAGATCTAAATCACACCATCAATTCATTCCCTTTGTTTAATTCATGCCATTAGATTTAATCACCATTGTTGTCGGTATCTAAATTGTTTACATGTGATTCCATTAGTAATCACGTACCACTTATCATTAACATTTATGGGTTTGGCTATTCTTAATTTCCTCTAGATTTTTTGGTGTAAATCATTGTATTATTGTTGATATTTAGTTTGAGATCAACTTGAACCATAAGTGTAGTGACTTTTTAGCTCATAGTTAATATAAATAGTTTTTGCATTGATCTTTAACTCGAGACCAACGCAGGTTATATCCATTATCTAAACTAAGTGGCTAATTTTTTTGGCACTTACAAATACAAATATTGCGTACCGTTGATTAAATCTATACAATGATATACAATTGTTATATTTTTAATGTTGTAAAGAGATTATGGCATCACTAAATTAATGACCCTTAATTAAATTTCAATTGAACATTATTATAAATAAATATATGTGGCCAAGATCTTTAAACTGTACAGCTCAAATTGATATCTCTCTTTCTTATAGATTTAATAAATTTTCTTCCTAGTCGGTTCCTAATGTTAAAAATAAGCCCAACACCTCCTTTCATTAAGCCTAAAATAATAAACCCAACCCATGGAAAGTTTCATGAGTAGGTATGGTTAGTAAGATTTGAATTATTAGTAGTAGGTGTAGTAGGTGAAAAACAATGATCATTAATTTTTTGTAATTTTTTATTTGAATGATTTAGATTTGTTCTCATGTAATATAAATATCCTCTTGTATCATTTAGTTATGTTTCAAGTGAAAAGTGAAGAATAAGAGAGAAATAAGAAGTGTGAGTTGTGTGTAGTGTTTTTTTTGGGCAAAATATCAATACATTCCTTCAATTTAGCAAAATTCTTTTGTTGCCTAAATAGTTTAAGTTTTCAGTTGTTTAGTCCTCTTCAGTATTTCAACAATTGGTATCAGAGCCAACTTGGTCGGGGACTACTGTAGCAGTGCTGCCGAAAGTTCACAACAGTTAAGGACTATCATGGGGAAGTAGTAAGAGTACAGCAAGGACGATCAAGGATCGTTTGGTGGAGCTTCGCTAAATCGTGAGGAGCTTGAAACTTTGCTAGTTTGTTGGTGAAGTTTGCTCGTTATTGTCAAAGTCTTGCAAACACGATAGGTGACCTTCAAGTAGTTGAAGGAGTCAAAAAGCTTAACAACAAAAATTACAATACGTGGGCAACATTGATTGAGTCATATTTACAAGGCAGGACCTCTAGGAGGTCGTCTATGGTAATGATGTGAAACCAACAACTGAGGATGCCAATTTGAAGAAGTGGAACATCAAAGCTGGAAAAGTCATGTTTGCAATTAAGAGTACAATTGAAGAAGAGATGTTGCAACACATAAAAAAGGCTAAAACACTTAAGGAAATTTAGGACACTTTTGCAACTATTTTTTCGAGGAAGAACAACAAGCGACTACAACTTTTAGAGAATAAGCTACTGTCAATTTCACAATAAAATATGGCAGTTGACGAGTACTTCAACAAGGTAAAGTCCTTATGTTGCAAAATTTATGAGTTAGATCTTATTACTACAATTTTTAAAACTAGAATAAAGAGAACTATTTTCCATGGTTTGAGGCCCGAGTTTAAAAGCTTTGTTACAACTATCAAAGGTTGGCCAACTCAACCAACCATTGAGGAATTTGAAAACTTGCTTACCTATCAAGAAACGATTGACAAGCAAATGGGTGCAAAGAATGACAAGGAAGCTCTTTTCACTGATAAGAAGAGACATCGATTTAAACGACATAGTGGTAGAGGATCTAAAGGAGGTGTTGACAAGTCACGAGGACATCGACAAGAAGGTAGCTCACATACAGAGAGAGTGATAACTCTATGAAATGAGAGTTATCATGGTATTTTTAGACTTAAATCAAGACTACTTAGAGAGTAATTGATGTGTTTTAGTGTATTTTAATGGCAGTTTTCATTACATTCATTTTAGTTTAAGTTACTAAAGTTTATGTGATTTTTGAATAAATGTATGCCTAAAACATATGTTTAACTGTAGGTAAGTGGAAACTTTAATTTTATGGAAAAGATGTTGTTGCAATGGACTTATAAAGATGACAAACGAGCATGGCTATAGAAGAATTGGAAAAAGTCTGGAATAATGAAGATGTTGTCGCCATTGCTGTAGCAACCATTACTATAGCAATCCTCGAGTATTGACGAAAAAAAATATGGGCAAGATATTCAAAATATTGCGATCTGCAGTTTCCTATATTGCTGCATGTTTGCTATAGCATTTTGCTTTAATAACATTTATTTACATTCACGATTTCGGTTGACCACCTATTTAATGATACAAGTTAAGACAGAGCCGCAAAATAGCCTATCTTAGTGGAATATATTAGAGCAATACTTGGTCTTAAATTGATTTTATTAGATTGAGTTTAACTTGAGTCCAAAAAGAGTCGTGTTTAATTTAAGATTAGTGATGAACTATATATAGGAATTCACCTTGTAGGGTAAAGAGAACATAAACGTGTAATGTTATATCTTATGTTGACATAGCAACTGGTCACTGTTAGGTTGCATAAAGATATAAGACATCCAACATGCTACCGCTGAGGATAAATATGGTTTATGCCCGGTGCTGCTGCAACAACTAAGCTTAACATGAATAAAATAGTCAACATCATCAAGAGAGTTTAATCACTCAATTATCCATTCCAATTAAATTTACTTTTGTGTCTAACGTGAAAATTTTATTCATTGCATTTTTAATTATTGTGATTTTATTTTACTTAGTCATTTAGTTATATTAGTTGCCTTGTTTGACATACGAACATAGATTGCACTGTTGAATTTGTTGTAGCAATTCTAATAGCTTCAATCCATGTGGAGACGATCTTGAATACTCATAATTTTATTATTTGTTATGTACACTTGCACATTGACATTATAGCAATTGAAGTAAAATTAACAACAGGGAGCACAAATGAATTACGACAATGGTGGCCAATACAAGTCAAAGAAAAAGTTCGAAGGAAATTATTACAACTGGGAAAGAAAGGCCATATGGCGAAAAATTATTAGTCTAAGAAAAAGTATGAGGAGAGTAATGCTGCCACTTCTAATCAGAAGAAGGATAGTGATGAAGAATAGGAAGTTGAGCATTAGTCGCCATCAAGGAATATGAGCTAGCCCTTACAATCATAATACCTGACCAGATTAACTATGAGAGTGATTGGATCATTGACTTAGGGTGCTCAAATCACATGACTAGTGATAAATAGATACTACATGACATGACTGAGTACAAGGGAGGTCGTATAGTAGTAATACAAATAACTCGAGACTACCCATAGCTCATGTTTGCAGCACAGTCTTAGCACCTCAGTTTAATCCTCAAAAGATGGCACTTCAAGATGTGTAGTATATTCTTAGTATGAAGAAAAATCTGCTATCAGTATCACGGCTAACATCTTCAGGCCATTATGTTATTTTCACTCTTTAAGATGTCAAGGTGTATCAAAACCTAAATATCTCAGAGACACCCATTATGGAAGGGAGAAGACTAGAGTCAGTCTAGGTATTGTTAGTAGAGATTTCTATATAGATAAGACTTGAAGGAATGAGACTGTAGATTTATGGCATACTCGGTTAGGATATGTTAGCTATCACAAGTTGAAGGTGATGATGAACAAGTCAATTCTCAGAGGTCTGCCTCAACTTGACGTAAGAATAAACACAGCGTGTGTAGGATGTCAGCATGGCAAGGCTCGCCAAATCCCATATGAAGAGTCAAAGTTCAGAGTAAAAGAACCATTAGAACTTATACACTTTGATGTGTTTAGGCCTATCAAGCAATCTTTTTTCAGTGGCATACGATACATAATCATATTCATCAATTCATCAATGACTTTTCTAGGTATGTCTGAGTCTTTTTTATGAAAGAAAAGTCTGATACTTTTTCAAAGATTAAGGAATTCAAAGACATAACTGAATGAGAAGTAGGAAAATAGGTTTACTGCCTATTAACCGACAATAAACAAGAGTATACATAACATGAGTTCTCCCAATATCTACGAGAATATAAGATACACCATTAGCTCACTTATGCTAATACACTACAATAGAACAACGTAGCAGAATGAAAGAACCAGCATCTAGTGGAGATATGTCAAAGTATGATACATGCAAAGAATGTACTAGGAAGATTTTGGGCCGAAGCAATGAAGATGGTAGCTCATGCTATCAGTACACTTCCTGAACCGAAACCAGGGTTGATATCACCTTACGAAAAGCTGTGGAATATCAAGCCTACAGTCAGCCATTTTCGTGGATCCGGTTGCGTATGCTATGTGTTCGTGACAACCCACTTGCGAAACAAATTTGATAAGAAGGCGATTTGTTGTATCTTTGTTAGATATGATAACTAAAGAAAAGGATAGAGGTGTTGTGATCCTACCAGTGGACGGTGTTACACAACATGAAACATGGTGTTTGACGAAGCATCTTTATGGTGGTCTTCAGAAAAAGAAGAGTTACCAGATTCAAAAGAAATCGAAGATCAAATCAAGGAACAAATTGCCAAAATTTGCCTGAGTTAAGAAGAATATGAAGATTCTAATTATCCAAAAGAAGATAATATCTAGCATGATAAGGCGAAAAGTCCTTGGAAGACTGGTGCTCACTAGAGCCCGAGTAAAAATAAAGAATTAAGTGAACTAAAACCAAGAACTCTCGAACTTCAACTTAGAAGATAAAAAAGAGTGAGAAAATTGAATCTCGGGTATGTTAATGCAATAGTTGAAGAAGAAGAAATAATAAAAGAACCTGAGATATTTGAAGACGTATGAGAGAATTCTCATTGAATGAAGGTGATGGAAGAAGAAATCGCTGCACTAAAGTCGAATCAAACTTGGGATTTGGTTCCAAAACTAGAGGATGCAAAACCAATATTTTGTAAATGGGTGTATAAGATTAAGAAGCGTCCAAATGGTTTAGTTAAAAGGTACAAGACTTGGTTGGTAGCTCAAGGATTTTCACAATAATATGAGCTAGACTATAATATGACGTTTAGTCTGGTGGCAAAGCTCACAACAGTAAGAGTTCTACTTGCACTCGCAACTGGTAAGGAAGGGAAATTATGGCAAATAGACAGAAAAAAATGTCTTTTCTACACAGAGAGTTGGATTAAGAGATCTACATGAGCTAACCTAGAGGATTTGAGAATAAAGCTCATTGATGTGCGATTTCTATTGCTATGGGTGTCAATGTGCAAATGTATACAACAAGTAATATATTGATAAGTATTCAGATCTGAAATACAAGTGTGCAACCCAAGAGAGGTGTTGAATTGGTATTTTAAAAATTATCCTAACAAAGCCATACAACAATCCAATTTAATGCCTTAATAAATTCGAAAGCAATAAGTTCAATAAAAGCACAATAACAAATGAATAAGAGAGAAGAGAAACAAACACATGAATTTTTACGTGGTTCGGCAATTCCCGCCTACGTCCACGCCTCCAAGCGATCCAAGCTTGAGGATTTCACTATTCAAGCCTTCCAAGGCTTCAAACGTTTACAATTGACTTCAAGGTGTCAATGAACCTTTACAACAAAGAGATTATCTCTCAATCTCTTCACTAAAGTGTCTCACACACTCAAACACTCACAATCAAGATGAAGAAATGAAAATTACAACAAAAACTCTCTTAAAGAGTAGATGTACAATTTTGAAGAACAACAATGATTCAATGAATAATGACTTGCGAATTGAAAGCTCAAGATATGTTTTGTGCATTTTTTTTTTGCTTGTTGGAGAGCTTGAAAATGAATTTAATTTGAGTTTTTATAGTTTAAGCTCAAAAACTAGCCGTTATACACATTTTGGTGATAATCGGCTTACCGTTTATGGACATCCGATTAGTCGCTTAATGCTACCGTTAACTTCTTCATGCCTCCTTGCCATAGAAATAAGAGCCAATTGAAGTTTATGTGCAAAAGAATGAATAAAATAAGCACATTTGTTGTCCTCTAAAATCAATACTTTAAGACCATTGAACTTACCTTGTATATTACTAGCTCCATCATATTCTTTTCCACTCAACCTAGACATACTCAATCCATGTTTGGAAAATAACTTATCGAGTGCCTCTTTAAGTGAAATAGATGTAGTACTAGTAATATGTTCAATCCCTACAAAACGCTCATCTACATAGCCATTTTATCTACATAACGCAAAAAAACAACAATTTGCTCCTTTGTATAAATGTTATGATATTCATCAATAAGGATAAAGAAACATAATATCATCCATCTCTTTAATAATAATATTGGTGGTTTCAACTACAACACAACTTACAATGTCTTTCTAAACCTCATTTAATGTCATTTGAAGATTTCCAGGAGTATTACCAAAAGTAACAGTATGAATGCCATCATTATGATCAGTTGCTTGAATCTTTAGACTTATCATGCCCACTAAATGCAAGCCCTTGTTTTAATAAAAACCAAATGCAATTAATAGTCGCTATCATATGAGCTCGATAATTACTTTGATACTTATCAAAATGTCTTGCATAAGTTGTTGGAATATGTCGATTTTGATTCATCAACATTCACATTTCTCTCTAGCTTTGGTATGGACACTATCAACATCTCCCATATGTTCAACAAATTTTTCAGACTTCCTTCAATTTCTAAAACCTTTACCAACAAATGACTCACCACAATCTTTATTACCAATCTCTTCTTTACAAAGATAACAAAAGAAATAAAATGTTGCATCTCTTTCTATGCTATATTCCAGCCAAGTTCCAAATTTCCCTAACCAACTACCAGACCACTTTTTTTGTTTCCAAAATCTACAAGTTTGAAGTTGTGATTTTTAGGTTGAACAGAACTTCTCTGTAAGTATGCTCTTCGGACTTGATCATGAATATTAGGAATATAATAAGAGATTGGAGTTCGTAAACTAGGATTTGTAGGAAGATCTTGTGAACTGAATTCTACATCTTGACTTGGGCTATATTTTGCTTTCTTTGGAGAAGGTTATGATGGTGGCTTTTTTTTAGTAATATTTCTCCTACACTTTAACACATAAATACAATTAACGGTGAGACTTTAAAGAGAAACCGAAGACATTCTCCACATCAAAATCTATAAAAAAAAATTACAAAATATTACTTTAATAAACCAACCATCCCACTAAATACTTAACACTAACCCATCACAGCATCACCCATAGTATTGTTATTTATTATTTATAATAATCAATAAAGTTAAAATTAAGTAGCAACAATAGCATTGCCAATAATTAGTTAAGCACTGTTGCCACTTTATCAACTCACGAAGCATTGCCACAATAAGTTTGAACTAAGAATATTAAATCTAAATATTCAATTCAAAAAAGCATAAACCAATAAAGTGGTAAAGGTGCTCAATAATCAGAATAGTTTAATCAATTCTTAACAACTAATATAAAAAGTTGCAAAGGTACGATAGTGATACCAGAAAAACTACAAAGGTGCAATGGTACAAAGTTGCGAGTGCGAATTACAGGCTATAGCGTTTATGGCATGAAAATAAATAGGCATGACGCCACGGTAGTCGGACAGAGGTAGATGATAGGCCAGATGGTAGCTAACAGAGGTTGATGGTAGCTAACAGAGGTTTTCTTTGGCAATATATCGATGACGGGCTAAGGATTTGATTTTGGATTTTTTTTTGGATTTTAAAATGCTGTATAAAAATATTGGTATTTTAGTTATTTTAAAAATTCACTAAAGGCTTTATCGTAAATCCATTAAAAATGAATTTAACTTTTTTTCAAAATCAAGCAAGGGCTTCAAGTGGTGCCACCACCGATGTTAGCCATACTTAGTATATGAAGACTAGGATATCATGACATTGCTAGTTTCATTATTGGTTCTCGTGTGGAATATGATTTTGAATATGCTTTGTTGTTCACACATAAGACTAGATTAGTGCAAGATTAGGATGATAAAAGTGTGTTTAATGCCAATTATATAGAAACTAATGCATATTATCCCAAGGCATACTATGCACAACCTAGAGGAAGTTTTAGAAGAGAAAGACATGCTGGTCGCTTTGACAATTCTAGTGGTAAAGGCCATTTCTTTGGTAAAGGAAGAAAGAATCACCCTCAAAGGATATAACTCATCATTTGACCAACGACATAAAAATTTGCACCCGAGGGAAGAATTTAAAGGTATTGAGCAACTCATTATTAGAAATGGCCAAGGTTTGTTTATCACTCATGTTGGGCATGTTTTTCTATCATATAGAGATTCATACTATTCATCCACGCATAGTATAATTGCATTTAAAGACATGTTACTTATACCTTTAGTTGCTAAAAATCCATTAGTATTTCTAAACTCACATCTAGTAATCCTTTCTCTTTTAAATTTTGTGCTAATAATTTGTTTTATGAAGAACAAGAGGGGCCAAGTTTTTCTACAAACCTAGCTGAGAAAGATTTTTACAAGCTACTACTCAAACATACGTTTCTTTCTTCATCACCTAAGTCTCATCTATCTCAATTCAATAAATATATGTCTATGTTGACTTTTACAAATGCATCTCCTCTTTTCATTCTGCTTAAAACACTTGTACATCAAACCCTAATGAAATAACTATGTTATATAAAAGATTTGGTCATCCAAGTACAACATTGATGCATTTGCTTAGATCTTGTATTCAATTTAAAGCCTCTTAGAAAGCTATATTGTCTTCTATGAATTCTTTGTGTGAAGCATGTCAATTTGGCGAAGTACACAGATAGTATTTTTCTATAGCTGAAACAAAAGCAACATAAACGTTAGGAGTAATCTATATTGATTTATAACGCCTTCACCTACTGTATTTAGAATGAAGACAAATACTATATCATTTTTGTTGATGATTATAGCATATATACTTAAATTCACCCACTCAGACTCAAATCAGAAGCCTTTGAAGTTTTAAAATTGTTTAATGTTTAGGTTGAAAATTAGTTCAAAACAATAGTCAAGATGCTACAATATGATTGAGGAAGAGAATATAGAATGTTTTCTAACTTTCTAAATCAACAAAGGATTATTTTCAAACATTCTTGTCCATATATTCATCATCAAATGGTTTAGTTGGGAGGGAACATAGACATATAGTTGTGGTTTAACACTTTTAGCTAAAGCCAAACTCCTTTTTAAATTTTCATAGGATGATGTTCATATAGCATTGTATCACATCAATAGGTTACCAACATTTTTATTGATTTTTCATCTTTCTATGAGAAGTTGTTTAAATACAAACTAAATTATACCTTTCTTAAATGTTTAGTTGTCTTTACTATCCATATTTGAAAGACTTCAACAAACACAAGTTTGATTATCATATAAGCAAATGTATCTTCTGAAATACTAACTAGGCAACCCAAGACGGGGGTGAATTGGGATTTTAAAAATTAAGCTAAGCAAACCACACAACAATCCAATCTAATGCCTTAATAAATTCGAAAACAATAAATTCAATGAAAGCACAATAATAAATGAGCAAGGGAAGAGAAAGCAAACTCAAGGATTTTTACGTGGTTCGGCAATCCTCGCCTACGTCCACCCCTCCAAGCACACCAGGCTTGAGGATTTCACTATCCGAGCCTTTCGAAGGCTTCAAACGTTTACAATTGACTTCAAGGTGTCAATGAACCTTTACAACAAGAGATTATCTCTCCAATCTCTTCACCCTAAGTGTTTCTCACACTTGTACACTCACAATTTGATGAGAAATGAAAATTACAACAATGAAACTCTCTTTAAGAGTGGATATACAAATTGATAGCTCAACAAAGATTTAATATATGATGATTTTTGAATTTGAAGCTCAATATAAGTTGTTTGCACTTGTTTATGTTTGCTTAGATTACCAAAAATGAATTGGTTTTGAGTTTATATAGTTTGAGCTCAAAAACTAACTGTTATGCACTTTTTGGTCATAACCGGCTTGCAGTTTAGGAATCCAGTAAGCCGCTTTTATGTTATCGTTAAGAAAAAAATTTGAATTTCAGAATATCCGACATGCCGCTTGTGAAATCCGGTAAGCCGTTTATGCTCCAGAAGCTTACAGCCGAAAATCCGGTTTGTCGTTTAACCATATCTGGTAAACCACTTTCCATTCGGATAGATTCTGCCCAACATCCAGCTTGCCGGTTTTTCACATCCGGTAAGCCGCTTGCTACAGTGAATTATTTTTTAAAATTACAGTTTGATCCTAAAACTTTATAAAACTATATTACGGCCCAAAATGTTATGAAACTTTACAAATAGATCCAATTTCAGAATTTCTAAGTAATGCTTTGTTAATCCCAAAACTTTCTGAAATTATGATATAGCCCAAAATGTTATGACACTTTTCAAATAAGTCATTCTCCAAAATTTCAAGCAATACTTGTTTATTTCAAAGTTTTCAAAACTCTTTCAATTAAATTATAAACTTGAAAAACAACCAATTTCATAAAATCACTTTTCCATTAAATATAAAACTTTATAATGTAAAAATAATGATTTATTTAAAATGTGTAAAAAATAATTTGAGCTTAAAAGATTAATCATTCTTAATCTTGTTTGTTATCATCAAAATCAACATTATGAAAACATATATGTTAACATCTTCATTGGTATAGTCCTTTTCATAAAGGTTACAAATACTTAAATAGTTCGAGTCAAGTTCACATTCTCAGGCATGTTGCGTTTGATGAAAGCATATTTCCTTAATAAATAGTATCTTTTGTTCATCTACTTGAAATGTCTATGTCAAACTTCATATAACAACAAATTTTTTATCTCTCCATGTTATCTTCTTTACTTGATTATAGCCTTGAAGGTACTAACTTAGCGAGATAAATAAGAAATGAGCAACTCCCTTATAATTCTATGCATGCAAGTATTCTTAGGTAACAAGAGCAATCTCATCACTTCTCACCTCAATCATCACCATATCATTTACCCTTACAAAATCCAGGACGAACTCAAACATAAATTGAACCACAAATATCCACCCAGCACCACATAAATTAGAACCCAAGCATAACCCTTCCTCTACAACCTTCCCATAAAATGGTTACAAGGTCAAACGCTAGAATTTTCAAACCAAAAGTCTATACCGCCATCTTAGCCATCTTTACCAATAAAGAAATGATACAGTCCAAGAAGCTCTTAATGATCAGAAATGGCATCACGCCATGAGAGATGAATATAAAACCTTGATAAGAAATAAGACTCGATCATTAGTACCATCTTCAGCTAATTACAAAATTTCTGTTAACAAGTGGGTGTTTAGAATTAAATAGAATACTAATGGAAGCATAGCTAAGTACAAAGCTAGGCTGGCAGCAAAAAGTTTTCAGTAGACTGTAGGCATAGATTTCTTTCTAACATATAGTCTTGTTGTGAAAGCTTATACAACAAGAGTAGTGTTGAGTTTGTCGTTTTATCCCTAGAAACAATGATAGAATGTGAATATGTCTTTTATGGTTAATTTGTCTTTTCAAATATAAGTATAAAAATGAAATTTTTATTAGTGAAAGCGAAATTTATTGAAATATTTAAGTATTGAAGTTTGTTGAAACATTTGGGTATTATTAACATTATCTTAAATAAAAAGATAAAGTTTTGACTTTTAATGATTTAGTTGACAATTAAGAAAATGTACAAATATAATTTTGTCCTTTTGGTTGTTAAAATTAATAGACAAATAACAACATTTGGCCTAATTGAAAAAAAAAAGTCGTTTTTATGTTATGTTCTGATGTCGATGATGAGTATAAGGTTGAAAATGCAAATGGTTCTTAGAAAGGGATGAATATTGTCTTAGTTTATACTTGATTCTTATTAGTTTTGTCTTGATTGTCATTCTTTAAAAATCTTGAGCATTTATACTAATTCTTTCAAATTTTTACGTGAAATTTGAGATTGATACAAACTAAGTTAAGAATTTTAGATTGAGTAAATAAATGTCTGCCTTAAGTCCACATTATTTAGTTTGCACAAACATCATAGTAAGGAATAACTACCTATAATCCTTGAGAGTGAAACTGTTCCGAAGTAATTTGGGCCTATATAATATCAGTATCTATTATAAGAAAAATATTACTTTAAGGGGTAGAGTGAAAGCTCCTCACTATGGGTGTGTTTAGAGAAAAAGAAAAAAGACATGTGTTTAAAAGAAAAATCAAAAGAAAATGAATATTTATGCCTGTGTAATTAAAAAAATTAAGAATGAATTTTAATTGAATTGATTCTATGCACAACATACAAGAATCCAATATGAGATGATTTGTACTTTTGAATTAAAGTTAGAACTTTAACAATTTTTGTAATTTTCTTTGTGCTATATATTTTAAGCAATCTTTAAAATATCGTAGATTATATTTATGAGTATTATTGTTGGAAACTTTGACAAGAATATAATTCATCCACTAGGACCGCCTAAGAATTTAGAAGTAAGTTATATAACACCAAATGCAGTCTTGCTCACTTGCAAAAGTGATCTAGCTATATTTTTATTTATTTATTTTGTAGTTTTTGTATAGATGTTGCTAATCCACCGAAAATAATCCTTGAAACATTTTAATTTTTTAAAGAGTTCTAATGAGTTTGCAAAGTCCAAGAGATCCTATTTCGTCATATGTTATTTTTAAGTTCGCTTTGTGAAAACAGAAGTAGGAGAAAAACACAGGAAAGAGAAGAAAAAATTAGGGCTAACCAAATAAAAAAAAATCAAAAGTTATTTTTGATATTTAATACAGTATACATAATAAAAGTTTGATTTTAAAATTTTACAAGCAAGTGCTCTACATATAAGAACACTAATGGCTTGCTGTCACTCGCCTGTCATCTAGCAGACAAGATAGTGAATCAGCAAACCGAATAAAAGATTAAACAATCCGAGGACATTGTCACCTTGTGTTCGTCATTTCAAAAGGTCAACAGCACAGTACAATCAGCAGAAGGACTAGGTGCCTGTGGTCCGCTGATGGTGCCAATTTAGCTACGAACAGCAAAAATGGCCCTGACAATAGCAGAATTCATTCATGCGAACTCTCATTTTCACTGATGTTTTATCAGAGTAAGGAACTCTCATTTTCACTGATGTTTTAACACAAAGTGAAGAAATAAGTTGATTCACATTTTCAAAAACAATGAAATCAGAACTTTTTACAATGAACTGACTAAGTAACAACAAATAAAGTGTTTAATCTAGTGAGCAGAATTGAAATTGATTCAGCGAACAACACACTTCCAGAGACCCAAATAAAGAGTTGAGGACAAAATTTTTGGTAGATATAATATGATGGACGAAGCAAGAAGAGCCCCCAATTTAAAATTACTCTTCCATGGCTTGATTCTCCTCTGCCTGTGCTTGGACCTTGACTTTGATCTTTGGAAGAGTAAGAGATTGGTCCTGTGCGAGGACAGATGGGGCTTTGACCAGGTGGATGCCCTGCTCCAATTCGATCGCAGCCTCTTTCTGCTCTTTGGCTTTCTTTCCCTTCATTCTGCCAGAATATTCCAATCAAATGACAGTTGGGACAGAGGACCTTAGTATGCATGTCAATATATAATATAAGAAGATAACAAACCTCAGTTTATGATGTCTCTCCTCCCTGGCTACTCTGATTTTATCAATCTTCTTGATTGCCTTCAGAGTGTTTTCTGCGAGATTTCTGTCGTATCTCTCTGGCCTATTACGCTTCCTCTCAAACTCAAAGGTAGAGTCCTAACGGTAAGAAAATGGGAAAGAAAAGAACAAATCACCACTAATCCTCATAAACATGTTCGAGTAAAAGAGATTGCAAAACAGGATATAAACATGTTCGAGTAAAAGAGATTGCAAAACAGGATACTAAAACCAAACATATTCACCTGAGTCATATCCTTCCCGTGCAGCCGCCTGTAGGCCTTTGTCCATTTTACTTTACGAGGATTTCTTTTCATCTTGAAGTTCTTGTGGCATTTGGATCTACAGAAGCGAAAAATCTACAAAAGGATCACCTGTTAGTAGCTTGATGCCCATGATTAACCCAGTGCACAAAGTTATAAACGTAATATCTAATAAACCAAATGCACACCATAAACAGTGATTATAGAGCTACAAACTCTTATACAAACTTATTCTATAAAAATTGATATGGCATAAGTTTACTGGTTGGATGAAAATACAAACCATTATAAATAAATCATGTGGGCCAAGAGGTATTTATTCTAATTAATCTAATCATGCCCCATCAATTTGTACAAAACAAGTTGTACAAGAGTTTATAACTCTATCATTACTCATCAATGTTTTATAAACACTGTCTCTTTAAAATATTTATATACATGTATCTATATACAGGCTAAGTGGATGTTTGGGATTGTGCTGGGTTCTCGAGAATCTTGTACTCCTCAATCACATTTTGAGTTGCCAAATTTTCAGTAACATAATTGCTTTGAGTTGTGTTTTTGGACCCAGTACACAAGCAATCATCAAATAAGTGACTTTGAAATTTAATATATGAACAGAATCTCAAGTAAACGATATTTCAAAATCCACTGCAACCCCAAATGTGCATTAAAGGTTCAATAAAACTACCTAGACATAGCACACCTCACAATTTCCAATAACTACAAACGCTTGCCCATGATTTTATCCAGGTTTTTAATTTCTAGACACAGAAATCCCAGATCCCACCTAAGCAAACACAAGTCCAGAGCAAGAGCAGCCAAAATCTATAATCTTCAGGAATCAACCGAACAAAATGTAACCCCTATCATGCCCAAGACAGCCTACATGTGAACCAGAAAATCCTCCATAAAAATAATAAATCTTACCTTGGCATCGTTGCGAACAAACTGAATACCATGGCCTGGATATACGGTGGAGGAGCAAAACCAACACTTCTCTAATCTCATCTTATTATCGAGTTAGCACCAAATTCACTGAAACCCCAGAGAAGAACAAACAACACAAAAAAAAAAGTAATAATCAGTGTAAATCAGTACTAAGCCCTCCAATTTTTGGTGTAAATGAACAAACGCACAAAAACCATCAATAAAAAAGGAAAATTTTAGAAAAAGAAAATAATTTACTTCTGAATAAAATTTCCCAAGAAATAATTTCACATGCAACGTTAGAGACGATAGCCAAAAAAAAACCTTTTATCAACATTCCGGATATTATTGAAAAAAAAGGAGAAATTGAGTAGAAGACAAAGCTAAGAAGACTTACAGCTCAGGAATTGGCTCAAAGTGTGGTGGAGGCTGGACGGCTCTGCTGTTCTCGAGCTTGTCGTTAGGGTTTTTGTTTAAGAGACACAAGAAGGCTGATTTTGGTGATATTTTTCATTTGGGCCCTCAGCTTTAACAAAATAAAACATTTGGCCCACAGTAAAACTTTTTTAAAGGGCCCGCCCACAGTTAGATATTAATCCAAACTAATTTAACCCTTTTTTTTTGTTTTTCTTTTTTTTCCTTTCCTTTGTCACTTAAGTTTTTTACCATTTTGACACTAGAGTTGCGATAGTAGAATATGACTATTTCTAATATTCGTTTTTTCAGGCATTCGGTTTAAAAATTTACTATGAATTTTCTTTCTCTAATAGAGAGTTTCGAAACACTATATTACATGCTCAAATTTAACATAATATGCTAATTTAGTCTTATTGAAAAATCTGTATCATAATATTAATTAATTTACGAGGACAAAATTATTTCCCTGCAAAGATTCACTAATATATTTCAACCTATTGTAATATTGAAAACTTTGCTATTAACATAAAGTAAACAAATATATAATTATATAAAAAAATAGAGAAAGATGAAGGGATTGATTGTAAGAAATTATATCTGAGATTATAAAAAAAAAAAAAGTGTGAATTCAATTTTGAATTTCGAATGACCCAACTGCATTACATTTGGTAGCTATTTTATAGTAAGCTAACCGACAAATATTAATATAGATGACAACATTAAGGCCTGTATCACAGCTTAACTCTTTAGTCGATAATTTAGTAACGCAATCTCTTTGAATCTTAATGTATGAATACAAAACTCATCAAATATTTGTGAGCGTATGAAACACAACCGGAAGGTATGGATAAACATTACACAGCATAACTCTGTTGAAAGCAAAAACTTGGAAAAGAAAATGAGAAATTTCAAAAGTTTTTGGTATTTTTACATTTTCAATCTTAGGGTGAATAGTTGGTAATTTCCCAAGAGATGTTTAGAGTATGGTGTATTTTCAAATAAGAGATATTAGCTCAATTTTATGTCCAAAATGCAAAAAGAGATGGCGCGAAGAAATCAAACTGACAATGCCCCTCCTTGATATTTACCTAAAGATTATATAATATTTTACTGGAACAAAAGTTACGGAAGGGGCTCGATGAGTTGAAAATAGAGTATGATCATCATTTTGGGTTCAACATATTGGCAATTTCCTTCGGCCCCATATGGATGAAACAAAGACAACTATGATACAAAAACTTTCATCACTTGATCAAAATTCAACTACATAAATTGCATCAAGCAAATCAATTACATCCGACTAGAAGTTGGAGGATCTAAACAAATTTCCAACCATGTAATGGCATAAATTAAATAGTCCAAACAGACAAGGCTGACGGGTATTATCGAGTCTCAAAACGGTATTCAAGAAAATTAAAGAGCCTGTGAACGTTAAAAACTCAATCTCTTAGCAAAACATGGTTCCTTCTACTACTAACACTATAACTTAAAAAGAAACTTAAGCTCTTGCAGTTTCTCCTACTCAGTTCCTCTTCTGTGCCGCAGCGATAGAGGGAGGGATCTGCCTCTCGGTCTCACCACCTATTATTAGGTGGCTTGACCTTGTAAATACGAACTATCCAGTTAGATGTAGTAAATGCCTCTTCCAAATGTTCAAGTTTGATATCCTTATTTCCAATTTCGACCCCCCTTGCGCGATCATACCTACCAACCCAAAAAGCATTTACAGGAATTTTAGCAATGTCTATAAGCAACAATGCCCTTCACTGTGGAAAATCTCAAGAATAGAGGCAAAGCAAACCATATTTAGCTCGTCTCCACATAACACAACAAAAATTTCATGGAGGATCACAAGCCTCAGATGCAAGTGATAATGTGATAAAAAAACAGACCTTATGCATTTAGAGAATTATTATTACTTACCCAGGAGGTTTGCCATACTCTGTTACCAGCTCTCCAAATCGATAGTATGATAGCTTATACCTAATCACATAAAAAAATAAATATACAAGTTAAACTTCTTGATAATCAGAAATTGCACTACATAAAACACAGAATAGAGAGAGAGAGAGTTCTACTCAGGAAATTTGCTCCTATTTGCTATTCAATATAGAAAGGAAACTTCCCTTAAAGTTCCAGCAATGGAATTATTCTTCAGATAAATAGAGATAAGAATTAAATCAAACATAAGAAGCCAGAAACCTTTGGTTTAACAAAGTTCGAAGTAGCCAATCTAGCAAAATAGAATGGAAGCATTACATCACAAGTTCCTAGAAGAATATCCAAAGAAGTGAACCTAGACCATCAAAAGTATAACTAAATTTCTCCTTAACAAATTTTATTTTGAAACAAATGTTGAGGACTAAACATGGGCTTATTCTCGGCCCGATGACAATTGAAGTCATGATTCCATTTAGGACTTCAAACTCGTAGAAATTGAAGGGAGAGAAAGTAATAGTTCTCATAAGTATCATAAACTCCAATGAAGCAAACAAATAAGAGAAAAAGCCCGGACAACAAATGGACATCAAGTGCAAATTTTCGTCCAACAGAAATGGAAGGATTGATAGAGAGATGCAAACTTGATGAAACATATAAGCCTCTACAATATAGAAGAAGGCAACAATGACTCTCATTGGAAGATCACTTGATGATGTGCATGTTTTCTTTTTCCCCTCCTTTTTGTAAGATCTTGACAAAATGCATGTGCTCACGCAGACATGTGAGTTTGAAGTTAATATTCAACCAACAGACACAGAATGGAGCATAGCCCCCAGAAAACATAAACTCTTAGACAGGAAGCTTAAATCCACCAAATTAACTTGGCAAGTTAGTCTAAGGCTTCTTGAATAAAGTAACAGAGTTATCAAAAAATGTTGGAGGAATTAGCAAATGAAGTTTTCAAGGTACCAATAATATGGTCATGTAATACCAAAATTTTCAAGCTAAAAGCTGTCCAAATTTATGCAGCAATTGATAGTCATAATGTTAAAACAAGAAAAACTCATGACTAGGTAAGCCCAATGGACCTCCTTGAAGAATTTCACTATGGTACAAAATACTGTAAACAAAGACTGAAATCATCATTATTATTGTCCCGATGAACATAAATGAAAGTTAAAAATAGAAAAAGATGAAAGTAAAGTAAATCCAAACTCGGGGCCAAATAACTGTTACATGATTCTTGCCATGCAATACTCCATAGGATCATAATAAAATAAAATAGGACAAAGATAACAGCAAAGAAACTTACATGAGACAGTTCAACATCTTTGGTGCTGCCCCTTTATCAACACGGTAATCCCCATTAACAAGGTAATCAGGTTCCTTGATTACAGGGAATACTCCACCTCCAATTCTAACCATCCACAGAAATCTAGCACAAAAAGAATTGTCTTAGTAGAAACCTATGGCACACAGCTGATGATCATCAGTGGCAAAAAAGAATGAATGGAGATTATAATCACTGGCCATTCTTAAACTGACAATGGTTTTCTTTACTCAGGCCAAAAATGCACATTTCTGATGATTCCATTTCCAAAAATAACATTCATAAATAAAAGTTAAAGATTCTACAAATTCACACAATTTTTTTTTTTTTTTGCTAAGAAACAAAACATTATATAAATAACTATAAGAAATATGTACAAGGATTGGTGGGGCTACAAATCGACAAAATTAAGGACGAGAAGTCCCAATCTAACCAAAACACTCAAAAAACTGCAAAGGTCAAAAAGTATCCCAAAACCCAAAAACACCAGCTCACTAAGAATGCATCCTTCTTAAGATACAGAAGCTTCCCAATTTAGCAAAATAAAAAAGAAAGAGATGTCTTTGAATTCAGCAATAATAGATGCCTAGAGGAAAGCCTAGAACTTCACTTTGTCCCAAAGATGTGAAGGATCTTCCCCAACTTTGTTATCAAATTCACACAATTATTTGATACATGGCCAACGAAAATCATACCGAAGGTAGATTGAATGAAAACTAATAATCTTTCTTCCGTAACAACAGAAAAGGTTTTATTAAAATTTTGTGCTCAGATTCCTACGTCCCCTTTTTCCTTCAAAATCTTACTGTTTACTATATCTTACTAACATTAAATTGAACATGAAAACTAATAATCTTTCTTCAGTAACAACAGAAAAGGTTTTATTAAAATTTTGTTCTCAGATTCCTATGTCCCCTTTTTCCTTCAAAATCTTACTGTTTACTATATCTTCCTAACATTAAATTGAACATGAAAGAAGAATCAACCCAAAAAAAGAATATAAGGCGTTCTTTGAGTTAATGAAATAATGTTCAAAATGCAATGTCAAAAGACTCACTTGTTTATATCATCAGATGAGTAGCCTGTAACACCACCAAAAACAACTAATACGTAATCCACATCAAGTGATCTCATTATCTCATAGGCCTCATCCTCATAAGAAGACATTGCACGCCCAACAGTAGCAATGTGAGTATTGTTCCAGGTATTGTTATCAACAATAACAGTTCTGTTTCCCATGGCAGTGATTTGGTACCCATAATCCCACCAGGACATGACCTTAGCATCAGGCGGAGTATTTTGCCGCAGCCAAAAGTATGCCTCACGGTAATCATCAAAGATGACTCTATTGCCATGGGCACCCCTTGCAGCCAAAACAATCGAGGGAGATGAGTATGCCTCTGATGTAACCCAGGTACAGTGGGTAGCATACTTGCTAAGCAAGTAGAAAGCACCAAGAAGCAATGCAATAGCACCATTCTTTTGAAAAGGCTGGGATTGATCAAATGAAGCCTAATTGTCCAAAGAGAAACAATAAAAACATTATCTCTTTATGCAGAACTACCTTTATGAATCAAAAGAAAAGATGTTAAATTTGGCACTGAACCGGAAGGAAATGCAGTTCTATATGTTTGACTGAACTGTATTTTCTAGTTAGAGATTTGACAGAAGATTTTCTGCATTATCACTAAATCATTCAATATTACACAGACCGGAGATGACAGAGTAATTTTCTCAGTTTTTTGCACTTGGCATATAGAAGACAACAAAGCAAGTCAATTCTCCATACTTATCTCCCAATACATCCAAATAACAAGAATAAGATTTTAAAAAAAAAAAAAAGAGCAAAAGTAGCAATGCATAGAAAATTCTCCACTAACTACAAAGTTGTTGCACAATCACTAGATTCATGGTATATGAACCTTCCAAGTCAAGCCCTACTTTTTCTTGTCCTAAACATTACTTCTAAGAGCATTTCAATCTAGAGAGATAAGTTAATTTGCATAACAAAGAACTAAGACGTCACAAGAAGTTTTCATTTTCTAATGGTCCTTTCAGATAAACAACCAGGTATCTAGTTATAAACAACCAGGCATTTATATTACTTCAGTTTAAGTCCATCAAATAAAGAGCAAATACATTGACAGTATAGGGTTAACTGAACAGTCATATTTCTAATGCAAGAATATTAAGCGGACCGGGAGCAAACAGAAACTTAGCCAGCTTAGCAAAAGAAATCCACTACTTTCCAGAACCAAGAACAACAAAGAGAGAAGGGTGCGCTGAATATATCAGTAAAACCCTCACCTTAGAAGAGGCCTTCGAACCACCAGTTCCTTTGCTAGAACCAGCAACAGCTGTCTTGCTTTTAGTCCTTAACAATGAGGTCAAATTCTTTATAGTGGCAGAAACAGCAATAGCACTGATTAGGCATACTGCTGGTGTGGCAACAAGAATCAATCGAACCATAACACCAGCGAAATACATGCTCGTGAGGCCATACATAACAATAAATATAGTGGCATCTGACAACTTCTTGAAGCAGAAATAGAGACCAGCTGGGAAAAGGAAAAGCAGGATATGAAAGTCAAACATGAAAGAAGACCATGCTGTCGGCTGATGCTCTGAGACAGATGCAATGATTGGGATGTTATCCTTAGCGTATGTTGGATCCAACAAGGAGTAAAATCGGCCTGTCCACGGAGAAATATACCCCGATGCTGTACCTACTCCCAATGCAAGAGCACCTACAGCTACGGCAGAGGTCACAGTGATCCTCAAAAAGGCTTGAAACAGTTTTGTATCACTTAACATGTATTTAACCCAATCTAAGAAGTAAAACACCTGCACCAATTGTTCAATTATTTCCATGGTAAGCATTTCACATCAAATTCCAACCAAAATATTCTAAATTTTTATCATGAAAAATTAGTTATACTTGGCTTCTTAAATATCCATAATTACAGACATAAGCAAATCCCGTTTTTTAGTAAGAAAAAAAGGGGAAAAAAAAAAATCAGAAGACCAGAAAAACAAAAACTTATATTTTACATAAACAAAGCAAAAGAGAGGACCACATTGCAATACCTGCATCAAGAAGAAAACACCCATGGCGGCCATATGCTCACCAGATTGCACATGCTGAAACCCAACAAACCGGATTTGCATAGCTAACAACATTCCCAAAACATACATACAATTATAAGCCACGTACAGTCTCATAGAATATCTCCCAGTAATCAAAAGCACAAGCACATACAGCGGAATCAAATTGATGATGAACACATATCCACCCCAAGCTGAAACCATATAAAAATACCCAAATGCAGACGCTAGAGCCCATGCCAATGACCCAGTATTGACTGCCTTAACAAACAAGTAAAACGTCAACAACAGTGCGAAAATTGCCACTCCCTCGTTATCATAAGACCCAGCAACCGATCTCGATATGTATCCAGGACAAATAGCTATGAATGCAGCAGCTACAAGCCCAGCACCCGAATCCCAAATCTCTTTACCGAAAAAGTACGCAACCACAGTCGTATTCGAGGCAAAAAACGGGGCCGTTAAGACACAGACCTCACGAATATGAACCGCAAACCGGAGGAATCGGAGAGTCCAGTAAATGAAAGCAGCGGTCACCATTAAGCCCGGGTAAAGGGTCCCACCGATGATACGGCCAAGTGGGTACCAGCTTTCCGAATCGAACCAGTTCCAGAATTCGTAGAATCCCTTCTCGGTCAGAAACAGCGTCGTTCTGTAGTTGAAATAGGGATCGAACTCGTGGATCATTGACTCGTAGCGAAGGACACTGAAGAGACGAGTGATGAAGGCGAGAATGTATACTAGACCGAGGATCGAGACGCGGAGCAGAAGCTCCTGTTGCTTCGTTTTGAGCTTGAATGACTTGAAAGAGAAATTGCTGAATAGATCTGATTCCAGGTTCATAGCCGGCGCCGCCGTGGCTTTTACGGCGCCGTTTTGGGTCTCTGTTTTGCCGACCATGATGATTTGGGGATGAAAGAAATGAAAAAAAAATAAATTACTGGTTTGGATTTATTAGTGAGATCGAGGTCAAAGCAGTGAACTTTCCATCGAATTGTTCGTTAATTATGAGTTTTTGGAAAATTAGGGTTTATGAAAACCCTGGAAATGGTGATCTGGGAACAGTGAGGGTGAATGTTGTGTTGAATCTACTGGCAAGTGAGTGGTACGATGAAAAGTGAAAAAGAAAGAGGAACCCCAGGCTTCGAAGGATTCTGTTATGGATCCAAAAAGCAAGAGACAAAAGTGTACGTATTTAAGAAAGAAATTTGTTTGAATCAATCATTCAATCTGTTCTTTGTACTTATTGGGCTTAGAAATGGGCCGGTCCATGAACTTTGACATGGGATTCAAATTTATAAGGGAAAATTATTTGAGTTGTGTAGTATACGCCCCGAACGGTTAAGGAAAAAAGATACAAAATTTCTTACTACTAAAAAAAAATTATTTTAATTTATTAATCAATTCTATTAATTTCCATAAAAAAATTATTTTAATATTATAATTACAATTTCGTCTTCTAACGTACAAGTCAATATATTGACTTGCCTATTTTACCTATAAATTGTTAATAAAATTACGAATATATCATTATTTATAAGAATTGAATTTTTCTGTTGAACACCAGCCTTCTATAAGTAGAGATTAGGGGTGGGCAAAATCGGGTTCAGGTTCGGGTCGGGTTCGGGTCGGGTTCGGGTCAACCCGATCGGGTTTCGGGTTGTTCGGGTTAGACAAGAATCAATCCGAATACAACCCGAATTAATGACCCGACCCGAATTATGTTTGGGTCGGTTCGGGTCGGGTCATTAATTTGGGTTATGTTCGGGTTGGATTTAAAATGGGTAGGATTGAGTTCGGGTCAATTCGGGTCAGTGCGGGTCAGTTCGGGTTGGTTGAAATCGGGTCAATTCGGGTCAGTTCGGGTCTATTGTTATGTGTGTGTGTAGTGTTAGGTTTTTTTTTTTTTGAGAACCCGATGGGGTATTCGGATCGGGTCGGGTTTGACCCGAACCGATCACAACCCGATCGGGTTTGTAAATTTCAAACCGATCGGGTTTCGATCCCGACCCGAACCCGAAATTTATCAGGTCGGGTCGGGTCGGATCGGGTAAAATGCCCACCCCTAGTAGAGATGAAGAAGCCTTTGTAGCAATGGCTTTAGGGCATGAACAACAGCTAGGCACAAGCAATGGCGTGAACAGTGTCAGGAGCAGTGGGGTCTGTGTGCAGCGGGTTAGGGAATTCTATTAAAGGTTTGTGATCTTTTTTATAGGGTTTCTAGTTTGATCAATTAAATTTAGTGTTTAGAGTTTGTGATTTTTGGAAGAAGGTTTTTAGGTAAATTCACCAGTTATTAGAAAAGAAACGTACCATATTGACCTTTTAATTACACAAACAAATTAAATCCGTTAATAAGCTAGGGTTTAAATGTCTTTTTTAAAATGTTAGAGAGTTTTGCGTCTTTTTTCCTAAACGTTTTGGATGTATCAGTCTTTTTTCCAATTTATAAAGAGTTGTTGGACTATTGACACCCCTCCAAAATACTTTTAAAACCTTATTTTCAAATTATACTCCACCTAATGTTAAAAAAAGTTTTTAGCTTTAAATAACTAATGAAATATTAACTAGGCAACCCAAGAAGGAGGGTGAATTGAGATTTTAAAAATTAAGCAATTAAAACTTAATGCAAATTAAACAAAGCAACCAAATTTCAAATAAACAAATTAATATGCAATGAAAAATAAAGAGATAGGGTAAGAGAGAGCAAACACGCAATTTTTATGTAGTTTCGGCCAACCGTGCCTATATCCACGCCTCCAACCTCACTGAGCTTGAGAATTTCACTAAGCGAGCCTCCAAAGCTTCAACAACTCTTACAATTGACTTCTAATGTATTAAAATACCTTTATAACAAGAGATTATCCCCAATCTCTTAACCCAACTGTATCTTAACACTTACATTCACTCAAAAATCAAGATTACAAATGAATTTTCTTTCACACAATGTATTTAATTACAAATGAAAGCTCAATGTGTGAATGAATGAAACAAAAAAAAAAGTTTAAAGCTCAATAATGGTTGTATACTTATAAGCAAGCTTAATGATAGCTTTTGGATCTCTTCTTATTTGAATTTGATTGGGTCATTTTATAGTTGGAGCTGAAAACTAGCCATTGTTGACATTCTGAACAAAATCAGATCACTATTAGCTGTTGTCGGTTAACCGTTTTGAATAGTCCAAATGACCGTTGAGCTAAAATTTCAAATAATTAGCTAGCCGTTTGGAATTATCGGTTAGCCGTTAATTTTCAGAAATCTGCAAAACAAATTTGGCTTGGCCGTTCTTGTTAAACAGTTCACGATTATAATGTAATTCCTTTCTAAAAATTATTTATTAGCTGTTTGATATTATCGGTTAGCCGTTTATATTCCAGAAACCTGCAAAACAAATTGTTCTTATCCGTTCTTCCTAAACAGTCCATGCTTAGAAACTAACATCTCTCTGAAAATAATTAGTTAACAATTTTCAATAAACGGTTCACCATTATTTTCTAGAATCAGTATTTTAACTGACTTTTGCAGAGAATGATTTTCTGATTAAAGTTAACGATTATCCAAATTCATAAACATGTCTAGAACTATTATACGGTTTTTAAGAATTTGTCTATTAATGAAAGTGATGTTTATAATTTATATACATATTTTACCCTTTATTATGCATTTGCTAGTTATTTTTATTTCTTATTTTTAATTAATTGGATTATTTTATCGAATAGGGAATTAATTTGATACTATGGATAAAAAGGGCATAAAATAGCTCAATTTTGGAAGCATTAAAGATTAATTGGTTTTTGGAAGCAATTATACATACATGCATGTAGGGGTGGGCACGGTTCGGATCAAAATTAAGCAGAACCGATTTAAATCGGTTATTTTATAATAAGAACCAAACTCAATAAAAATCCAACATAAACGGATTTTTTCGGATCGGTTCGGTTTGATTCGGTTTTTTCGGTTTTCGGCTTATTGGGTTTATTTTGAATTTCTAAATTTTTAGTCCATTAGGCCTCATGAATGTAATAATTTTTTTCAACAATTAATTTATCCAAATTTCATTACAAATATTAACAATAAATACAAAGTATTCAAAACACATTTTATCACTAATATCTTACTAACTACTACTAAGGTGCTTATAAAATATAAAATATTAAGATTTCAAAATACATAATCAAACTTCAATACTCCATCTAAATAAACATAATGTTGTAAAGACAAATAAAAATAAAAATAATTAAAACTTACAATACAAAATAAAAAGAAAATTTAGAATCAAACACCAACAATAATTTTTTAAAATATATATATATATACCTGTTATCGTGTGTGTGCATGCATATTTTAGTTATCTTACGCAACCAATTAAAATTTAACACATGTCTATTTAAATAAAATTCTAAGAATAGCCTGATTTTTCGGTTCAGCTGAGTGAACTGAATACCGAACTTGTATTTTAATTTTTTTTACAAATTATATATTTTAGTTATTTTTTAAAATTAAAATCGATCCGAACGAAACGGTTCGAATCGATTCGGTTCGATTTTCTTTAGTACACAATTTTTTTATCCACTCATATATCAATGTGGAAATCAAGTCAAGGAACTGAATTCAACCATTCAACAAGTTAATTCATCATGTATATGTGGACAAAGAAGAGAAATTGATTTTAGCTTTAAGAATGGACCCTCACTTAACTTTCATAAATGTAAAAAGGAATCTTATAGCAATTCTAAGTGTCCGGCGCGTGAGTGAAGCCAAAGCAAATAAAAAGGCTTGGCCTTTGGCTCAAGAGTTGAAAAAAGTAGGTGGGGCCAATTTTAAAGGCTATAAAAGAAAGTTAAACTTTGGCTTTTGGGGAGGGCAGCCGCCGGAGGAGGCAAGAACTGCAGAGCAAGGCTGTGAGAGAAGAATAAAGCTGCGGCAGCAGCAATTTAATTTTTATGGCTGATTTTGTTTATTTTGTTATTCTTAATTTAAATATATCTAATTATTTTTTTTATTGAGATTAAGAATGAAGTTTTATTTAATAAAATAATTATATTTTATTTAATTAATTTCTTATATATATTTTTAATGATTATAGTTTTTATTTCACATTATTAATTAGATGTAATTAAAATCTTTTCATTAATTTTGTCATACATTATTAATTGCTATGATTAATATTCAATTAAATCTATGCTTGGATCTATAAAATTTATATATAATCATCTTTGATTTTGTGTCTTTTATTAAATTATTTACACAGAGTGCTTAGAAAAATTTTTACTATTTATTATTCAATATGTTTACATGAGATGCTTAGATGTCATACTATTAAGTAGAAAAAGAACTTATATTAGATTTAATTACTACTTGAGCTTAATTGTTATATCCATGAGATGATATAGATTGATTTCGAGTTGTCACTCTAAAATTAGGGATTAATTAATAATTAAATAATTACTGGTTGAATAGTGGTGGATTCTGAAACCTTAGTAATTTTTGTCTTATTGAATTCTTATTTACTTTAATTGTTTTCTTAGTTTAATTAGTTTATTTTTTTTAAAAAAAAAACTCAATTTGCCCAACTAGGTTAGGATTAATATTAATTTTATATTTAAATTAGTCTTTTCAATTTATAACAATTCCTTTGGGTTCGACCTCGTTACCACTATTCTATCTCTAGATTCATGTGCTTGCGAGTATATTAAAATTTGTCATAACAGAAAGCTCCAACATTTTTAATCAAAAACATATAAAATTTATTATCATCAAAATCAATTTTATACACATATACATATTAACAACTAATACTCTTTTCATCTGTAAATCCCTTCAATTTTTAGTAATTTTCTCACTATTCATTTTTTAGATTTTCAATGTAGAAATTTGGTCAACCGATAAGCTAAAAGATTTCCAGTGGCATAACAAATGTGACCCAAAATTTAACATGATTTTGCATTAAACCTACCTCCACAGATAGAGAATAAAATAATTTTTAACCATAGAAAATGAATTGCAATACGCTAGTTTTGTTTTTTTGACTTGCGTCCCTTTTGGTTGACAGAGACAGCTTATTTATAGAGCCCTCTAGATAACATAAATTCAAATAAAAACTTATCACCTTATATGTTTGGATTTGAATGGGATTATAATTTTTATCTCTATCCTTACCCGCACTAATCTGTTGATTAAATTCAAATATGGTAGCGTTTTAATTATTGGCCTTACTGTGTCAATAATATTATAATTATTGGTTCCTTGTATAAGAAATTTGTCTAGGCTTGGGTATTTATTGGATTAAATTATGTGAAATATTGGAAAATATTTTTGTAGGCATAAAGAAGCAAACTGGCTTGTATACAAATAACATATCAAAGAAATTCCAATAGATGTGATTACTAAATTGGTAGATTTATTTATGGAACATTAGACTCTTAAGAAAGTTTATCCTGGTACTCCTCTACTAGGGTTTCACGTGTAAGGCTTACATATAGAAGATACCTTGCATTGCATATTTTGTATGTCACAAATGCAGAGAAGTAGCGACTGGTCGAACTTTATCAAACTTGTAGAGGCCATGCGCATGATTTAAAGATTGTGTCTTTTTCCTATCAAATTTTTCATTAAATATTTTTTAATAATTACTTGGGTCGCTTCGGGATGAAGGAGGTCATTTATTGTGTCGAGGGGATCTAAAGGAAGTAGCAAACACAATTGAAGATGAGTTGTACTTGTTAAGAAAGGTCGATTAAGTTAAATTCAACAAGGTGGTAGCAAGAGTAAAAGAGTGTGTGAAACTATATAAGATTCCAATATATTGTAATCTTTTAATTATTTAGTAAATTGCTTAATGTCTAAGCGTGACTCCTAGATGTAGGATGCGATCGAAACCATGTAAAAATTCTATATGTGCTTTACTTTTTGCAATTTACTATTTATAAAATATTTGAGAGAATAAGGACGAATGAATGGTAACATGACCAATGCTATAAATAGTGATAATGAACATTAACTCATGAACAACGACTATGAACAATATCACATGCATGCATAGAAATTTGTAAATTGTGATTTTAGTGCTAATGAATACTACTACTAGAAATTGGATGTAGTACTAATTTGCTTACACATGTTAAAATAGATCATAGCTTGCTTCCAGAATTTCCTGGCTAAATCTTCTTTGCAAAGCCCCATGTTAGTTTCTTAAAATGGACATAGCACATGCAGAAAAGCAAAAACATTATTGAGCACTCTTAATTGAAGACGTGAGATAGTGAGCTTAGTTATTTTCTAGGTAGAATAGTGAATCGATTTATTCAGAGGTAAGATAGTGAGCTCATTTATTTTTATCAGTGAATAGCTCATCTTATTCAAAAGATGAGATAGTGAGTGAGGTTAGCTATTTTGATAGGAGGAATAGCTTAACTTATTAAGAGATAATATAGTGAGTTCATATATTTTCACTGCTGCATGGCTCAACTTATTTAAGAGGTGAGACAGTTTATTAAAAGGTAAGCTAGTAAGCTTATCTATTCTTATTGGTGGATAGCTCATTTTATTTAAAAGATAAGTTAGGGATGTTAGCTATTTCCATAGGAGAAATAATGAGCTCAATTTATTAAGAGATGATATAGTGAATTTACATATTTTCTAGGTGGATAACTCAACTTATTTAAAAGGTGAGATAGTGAACTTATTATTTTCATAGGCAGATAGTTCAATTTATTTAAGAGATGAGATAACAAGCTCAACAACTTTCATAGATTGGGTAGTGAGCTCAATTTATTTACAGGTGAGATAGTGAGCTCACTAATTTCATTGGTTGATATAGCTCAACTAATTTAAGAGATGAGATTCTTAGCTTAGTAATTTTCATAGGTAGAATAGTGAGCTCAGCAATTTTCATGTGTGGAATAGTGAGCTTACATGTTCTTGGAGCATAAAGTTGAGGGCACCTTGAACATGTGCTTATCTTCACTTTTATTACTTTTATTACTCATATTTCTGCTACAACATCTGCGCTCTTGATATCTATATTGTTCTCTTCAAATTTTCTCTCTTTACAAAATTCAAAAGCACTAGCTTCCCAAAAATAAAAATAATCAATATGAACAAAGAAAGAAAAAGAAAAAAAAGGATTAATGTTTTAAATTTGTAGAAATCAATTGTATAAATGAGAATACAAAAGCGAGAAAAAACAAGATAAAGGAAGACATTATAACAAGTAATGTGAAAGCATTAAAGGACAGTGAAGAAAATCTGCTAGTCCAACAGATTGGATTTGTAATAAAGAAAAAAAAAATCCTACAAATGACATTTACTGCTTTTATGGTGTTTATTGGGACCTTAATTACTTATATTTATTACTCAATCCAAAGATCTATCAGAGACTATCTCCAAAACTTGCTTCCACTAATATTTGAGAAGCTATATCTAGCCCCATTTACGTGTACAGTCTTAGCTCCACTCCTATGTGCAGTCTAATATGTTATTTATTGAGAGCTAGTGTAAGATTAACACTTTAATAATAGATATCAAAACGCTTAATTCAGGTAATGTTTGAATAAGTTTAAATAAAGTCAATCAGTAATTAACATATGACCATTAATAATATGTGACAAGTCACTTAAAATAAACGCTACACCAATTTTGTTTTTGTCCAAAATTTAAATAGAACTGAATTTAGGTGATAGAGAATAAATTTGAATATATATATTTAAATGCTTATTTTGTTTTTAACATCTAACGATAATTATTAAGTTGTTTATGTATATATATATTTGTAATAGGACACATATACTTACATGTATACAAATACTCAATTTTAAGCAGTATATAGATCATTGTAAATATTCTTTGGGAAAAACCATTAACTCTATTGTGTCCCGTGGTGTCCATTTTCACCTCACTGTTTCGAAAAGAACCAAACCCCATTTCGTTAACATATTTTCAGTCTTTAACATCTTTACGTCTATTGCTCAAAGTCATCCTTTACACGTTCTGGGGCCTTTTATGTCCCAAAATTTAATTCATAAAGCATACTTCACGCTTAAAATGGTCCTAATTCTCAGATTCATCACAATATAAAGTCTTCATACTATTTAAAATCTTAGGTTTTTCATCATTTAATGATAATTACAATTATGTTATATGATAAGGTAACAAATATTAGTTGATGAAGAGTTGTTAAATTTAACAAAATGATTGAAAATATAATGAACAATAAAAAGAAAGTTGTGAAATGTGATAAAAACTAATGGTTAACTTGTTAGTTCTTCTAATGTATGTAATATGCATAGTAAAATAATAAAGATAACGTTGATCTCACACTATTACGGAGCCTTTTTAAATATAAAACAAATTTTTGTAAAATTTTATTTTTTAGTTACGTAATTGTATATTAATGAAATCTAGGAGGGGCCTGATGTTATAGTTGGGTGGATGGGGCCGTAGGAAATACGGCATCGTTTAAGCCACGACGTGCAAATCAAAACCGACCTTGACCAAAATTCATCCTAATCCAGTAATCTCGCAAGTAATTTTAACACCTGTTCTATTCAAAGCAATCTAGGACCCTCTCTACCGTCCACGTGTCCTCAAACAAACTTTTAAATAGCTGAAACACCGCTCGCTTCAGCCAAATCCGAAGCCCACAAAAAACTGAAGTAAAAATGTTGCGATTGGGTTCAAAGAGACTGTTAAGGCAAGCCACGGCAGCGGCGGTGGCGGCGTCGCGACCCGTGCAAGTGGCGGCGATGCCGCGATTGTACCACGAGAACGTCATCGACCACTATAATAACCCGCGAAACGTCGGGTCCTTCGAGAAGAATGATGCCACGGTCGGTACTGGGCTCGTCGGCGCGCCGGCTTGTGGCGATGTGATGAAGCTGCAGATTAAGGTCGACGAAGAGACTGGTCAGATCGTCGACGCCTGCTTCAAGACCTTCGGCTGTGGCTCGGCCATCGCTTCATCTTCTGTTGGTACGCATGTGATTATTTGCTTCTGTAAAAGGGTTAATTTTTTTGGATAAATTAGGGTTCTTTTGATAAATTATGAAATTTTGTAGCCCAGATGTTCAATTTGATTTTTTTTGGGTTACAGCGATATTCTTTTGTTGTGTCGCTTGCATCATGGCATTTTGTTTTTTTCTTTCTAGTTTTTTTTTCCGGGGGGGGGGGGGGGGGGGGACTTTTATATGGTGTTGAATGAATTACCTGCTGCGAGGATTTACTAATTTATATGGGGTTTCAAATGTTTCAGCTACGGAATGGGTGAAAGGGAAGCAGATGCAGGAAGTCTTGTCCATTAAAAACACGTAAGCTCTTTTATCTCGGTATTGCCTTTGGATTTTCATTTGAGTTAGTAGCAGTTGTTTTCATGTCTTGGCAGCTTTGATTTATGTTCTCTTTTAGCTTCTTCTTGGCAATTATTTGGCCCTTTTCTCTTTACCGTGGCATGATTTCTTTATCAACCTTTTTTGTTGTTTCCCATATGTTTGGTGTTTATTCAGGCGATTCAAAATTCCAGACTCTTATTGGAATATCGGGTGTTAACCTGATATCTGCCATACTGCGGATTGTCGAGACTAGATGAGACTAGCTGTGAATTTTAGGCAAATATTAAATATACGACAAAGAAGTATCATTTTTCTGCAAGTACATGCTTCTTGTAAAGTGCTTTATGGCTTGGCAGGGATGAGTTCGTGTTGGGGGTGGAAATATTTTGTGTGCTTTTGTTGCCTGTGGATGTGGCATAAGTAAATTTCACTCTGTTTTCCTTTTCGTAGAAATTGGTTAAAACCCTGGTTTGTAGCAAAGGCTTTTGAGGGATAGAAGAAATGATTTTCTTTTACTAGTTTAGGGTGTCTCTTCGCCAGTGCTATTATGGATCCGCTGCTTGTCCTAGAATGCGTTTCTCCTTTTGCTGACTATCTGTCTTTCCTTGTTTATTGTCTTATTCTAGATATGGTTTTAAAGACCGTCTATAGTTTAGTGATCTAAGACCTAAACCAAATTTGCTGTAGAACGACAAACCTAAGAATTGTTTTAGGTCTCAGCATGTGAAATTATGCTCTCACGTCCTGACTTTTTAAGTGGTGTTGCAGGGAAATTGCAAAACATCTTTCTCTACCACCTGTTAAACTGCATTGCAGCATGCTTGCTGAAGATGCTATCAAGGCTGCTGTAAAAGATTACGAAGCTAAACGTATCAAACCAAGTGCTGCTTCAGAGGCAGAACCAGCTCCAAGGGCTGCTGATGTTTGAAGATATTGATGTAAACATTTGAAAATGATGTTAATGTTCTGCCTGTGGAGATGTATCAGGATAACTGCACCTCCTAAAGATTGATGTCGTGTGGTGGAGGGGGTAAAGTTTATGGTTATTCGTAAGAACTGTGTATGAATAATGATCCAAGGACCTGCAGTTTTGCACATAAGTAATTGTACTTGTGTAACTGAACGAATGAAATATGATTCATTGTAGAACTATTTTGTTACAGTGAATGTAATACAGGTTTAAGTTTGTTCCATCTTTCTTCCCAGCGGTCCCATTTATCTTTTGATTTCGAGGATGGGAGTTGTGTTCGGCTTGTATGGCATGGTCATCAGTAGGTCTTCAGATAGGCCTTCCCTTGATTCGATCCAGTGTAGAAAAATCCAAGTGAGCGATGTCCAATATCGGACTATCAGGGTGGCAGGGAATGATCCGCCCTGGATAACTGAGTTTTGCAAATTTACTCGAATGATACGGTGAGTAGTGACGGGTGAATGATGAGCGTTCTTTCGGCAATGACATTGGCTTTTGTAGATCAATTTTCCTTTTTTGCGAAGCAAGAATTGAGATGATTGTATATGTGAAAAACAAAAGAGGAAATGATAATAATAATAAATCGAGGGGTTATTGCGGCCTGACCTGCCCTAAGCTCTTAGGACTAAATCGGCTGATTCAGTCAAAAAGATTGAAGCTTTGTTATATTTTTTTAGGTATGATCTGCAACAAAAATCTTGCGCTTGGCTCTTCCATACCTGGCAATGGTATGGGTGAGTTTACCGTTTGACTGTCAGCTTTTTGTTTTATGATTATCGATTGACAATTGTGCAATACCTAAGCAACAGCTCAGATGCCGAGATTGCTTGGGCAAAAGCCAAAAAGAACTAATAAGCTAAAGAAGGATGGGATCTAGCCAACAAAAGGATCTTCAACAACTGCAGAAATTTCTGGTGTTGGAAATGGAGATGATTGGGTGATGGCAAAAGCGAAAAAGGGCTTTTTTTCATTCACTGGAAAAAAAAAAAAGCACTACATAAAAATAAAAATCCCAGTACAAAAGACACATGAAAAAAGCTTTATTAAGTGTATAATCAATTCCCGTTAGGTGCTGAATGGGGGGAAAACTTTGAATTTCCAAGAACTCTACCAGAATCAAAATCAATTTCAAAATAAAAATGCTGAGAAGCACAATTTTTTGACATTGTGCAAAAAAGCTGTATAGAAATCTAGTGTTTCTTTTATCAAAACTAACTTGCCAGGCCACGTTGCTTGAAAACCTCAAGCATAGCAGAGCCAATTTTTGCGGGAGACTCTACCACTGTCACTCCGGCTTCCCTGAGGGTCTTAATTTTGTCTTGAGCCGTGCCCTTCCCACCAGAGACGATAGCTGTATGAGCAGATGCCACGAAGAAAAGAGAAAAGTAAATTCAATCATTTATCTTGTGAGGAAGAAGACTAAAGAGAACAATGCTGTTAGGGACCAACAGTTAAGTCCCAGCTTCATTCTCAATTGTTATGTATCATTCATTTATTGGATAATGAATTTCATAAACAGTAGAATGCTAAAGAGTAGCAGATCACAAATGCTTCAAACACAATATGGGCATGCCAGATAGAATTATAATGGTGTCAAAGTAATAAAAAATAGGTATGTCATATTTAAAGTTCATTCAAAATATTGTACCTCCAGCATGACCCATACGGCGGCCAGGGGGAGCTGTTAGTCCAGCAATAAAAGCAACAACGGGCTTCTCAGTCCCACTTTCCTGTTTGATTTAATAAGAATCAGTTTACACTCCCATGCACATGCAGCAACAAAATATTTAAGGCTTTATAATAGTCATATAAGCTAAGAAAAATATCTTTTACCAAGGTCATAGAAAATCAATCAAACCTCTCCCTGAAAGCAATGAGGCATGCGTCTATTATGAGCTCCTTTAGTAATATTTATAAAAGATGCTGTTAAGTTATTGACAATGAGATGTTAATTGAACTCTGGCACCAGCAAGGTGTTTCAATCATGTAAGTTAAAGACAACTGATATAAAAGCTGAGTCCAGAGAGATGTGCACACAAAACCTATATTGATAAACTTATATAAGTTCTAAATGAATTCAATCATTAACTAGAAAATATTAACCAATTCCTATTGGCCATGATTAAAGCCAGATATTGAAAATTGAGTATTCAAAGCATAAGATTGCTCAGGTTCTGTATAGATCATGATTTCTTATCAAGTTTCACCTTTATCAAGGCAGCGGCATCCTCTTCTGCAGTCCCACCGATCTCTCCTATTAGAATAATACCTGAAAGGCATACGGCATCACGTTTAGAATATTGCCAACATAATTTACTTGGTCACACTCGTCACATTGCAACATGATTAAATACTTTTCTCTCTCTCCCCATATAAAGCTTCATAAAGAAAGCACAGATGTAGCAAAATGAAATACTAATAGATCTTTTCCCATTACAATTGCAATCAATTTTTAGATCTATTGGTCTATTATTTTTTTATTGGCCTATTACTTTTTTTAATTTCTTTAATTAATCATTGCTCTTGTTGAAATGGTATTATAATTATTTACCAAGTTCTCTTACACATTATCAAAAAAGCTTGGATTGTTTACAATGATCTTTTCAATAATAAATTAACTGCTGGAAAACGAAAATGAGAATATGAAATGCTAAGGTAAAAAAAAAAATAAAAAATGAAATCATTCATTCTCTACTGGAAGAGAACTCCTAATAAGTTTCTAACAATAATTGGTCATAGGAAATAGACTTATGCGAGGATTTAGTGACAGAAAAAGGGAACAAGTAATCAAAATTGAAACATTTCACAGTACAAAAGAGTATAAATTCAAATACATAAATTACTCCAAGAGACATAATTGATTTCTCTTACATGAAAATAAAAAATCCCAGTTCAGAATTATTGCTTAAAGCCTCAAATTTTACTACGTTGCATTTACAACACCATACTATGAAAACACATTCCAACTTATAGTGCTTGTCCTCAGCTACTGCTTCTAAATTCTCAGGTGTTCTAAATTCTCATGTGTTCTCTAGAATAAAAATAAAATTTTTTGGCCTTTGATTTACTGATTCAAAACTTCCACTTCCAATAGATCTTTCATCCGAGAAAATAGGGGTGGGCACGGTTCGGTTCGGTTCGAAATTTTATAGGACTGTTTTAATTCGGTTTTTTTATAAAAAGAACCGAATAAGAACCGAATTAAAAAAGAACCGAATTCAAACGGTTCTTTTCGGTTCGGTTCGGTTCGGTTCGGTTTTTCGGTTCTTTTTATAAAATGAGAATGTTTTGAATTTTTAAATTTTTAGCCTATTGGGCCTCATGAATGTAATAATTTTTTTCAACAATTAATTTATCCTAATTTTATTACAAATATTAACAATAAATATAAAGTATTCAAAACACATTTTATTACTAATATCTTACTAACTATTAATAAAATACTCCCAAAATATAAAATATTAAAATTTCAAAATACATAACTAAACTCCAATAATCCATCTATATAAACATAATCATAATGTTATAAAGAGAAATAAAAATAACAACAATTACAACTTACAACACAAAATTAAAAAAGAAAAATTACAAACAAACGCCAAGTCGCCAACAACATTCTCCCATCTTCATCAATATCAACATCAACTTTAGGCATTTGCCGATTTGGTATTTTGGTTTCGATTTTGATAGCTTTAGGTTTATTTTGGGGAAATAAAATTTAGGAAAGTGTAACAGTAACACTTACATATATCTATATATACTCTGATTGTATGCATGCAAGTTCATGTTTCTTATCTTACACATCAGTTAAAAATTAACATATATTTAATTTAAATTAAATAAAAAAATTCGGTTATTCGGTTATTCGGTTCGGTTTTTCGGTCTAATTAAATAAACCGAATACCGAACCGATATTTCGGTTTTTTTTACAAACGGTTTATTCGGTTTTTTCTTAAAAAAAAAACCGAACCGAATAAGAAAAAACCGCCGGTTCGGTTCGGTTTTTTTTACAATGCGGTTTTTTTGCCCACCCCTACGAGAAAAATTAAACCATCAACTAAAGCATGATCTTACATTGTATTGTATTAAGCTGTAATGCAGTACTATGTTTAGAGTTGTATGGATTGCATTAGATAAAATAATATTTTTATTTTAATCTTTATATTAAATTAATAATTTAAGATTCATTTATATTTTATTATTAATTTATATTCAATTAACAATTTAAATATTTATATAAAATAAACGATTTTCGCTGCTGGCCAGGTCATTTGAACTATATTTTGAATCCTAATGTTCGGGACTACCCAATGATGCAACTATTTCTGACAAGGGAATTTTCATTTGCAGTAGATCCACGATAAAAGTTATGGTTTTCAAAATTTTTACTGTAACTTCACAGCAAACAAAAGCTTTTGTATTGGTAATAACTGCACCATTGCTATACCCCAATAATGAGGATTCTAATGGTACCAAATTTTAGTGCAAAACACGATGTTATGCGGCCAACCGCTGTTGAACTGTCGCCGGCAGACGGCAGTTCATCAGTACAGACAGCAGCATATTTGTATTTTTAATTTTATTTAATATTATATGTTTTTAGGTAGTTCTTATTAATTTAATTAAAGAATTTAAAAAAAAACTAATGCAAACAGTGCCACATTACAGAAACCCTATCCTCCCCTCAAATGTATTTAAATGTAGCACTGTTTACATTATAGTACATTGTAATACACCATAATGTAAACAGGAAGATTTACCAAACATGGGATTGCATTGCATGTAATGTGGCATGCCAAACACACCCTAATTGTTTAGTTGCATGTTCAAATGAGCAAGCAAACATTCCTAGCATCAATTCCTTCCATAGTCTTTTTCCCAATAAACAAAGTGAGCATGTGAACAATTCAAAGAACAATTTACCTTCTGTCTGGGGATCAACTAGGAACTTTTCAAGGCAATCAACAAAGTTTGTCCCATTAAAAGGATCCCCACCTATACCTACACAGGTTGATTGTCCAAGGCCAACTTCAGTTGTTTGAAAAACCTGTAAAATAATTGTATCAAAGAATGATGAAGCACTAAAATAAATAGACATAAAAAAATGGTTATTGGACTAGGAATGAACATCAATCATTTTGGGGAATATGGTGAAGGCAAACAGCTCAAAAATTCAACCCATGGTTCAATGATCGAACTACATGTCTGATTAAAAATAAAAAAATATTCTATAAATGATAATCATGTTGAAGATAGGTACATATATTCTAAACAGTTTTCTAAGAGCCCTATAACATATGCAAGCACAATAAACAGAACAGCATGTATATTCAAATCATTCACAAGTACATGTACAAGATGATTAGCATCCTAAACAGACAATTGTAATTAATATTTCTTTTTTTTTTCCCTCTAAGGATTTGTATTCATGATATTAACATTTTAAGAATTAAGGTTAACAATGAAGATGAAACTTGAAAGTCCAAGACCAGTAAAACGCATTTAAGTTAATATAAATTGTAATGAAAAATACACGTTTTTTTGCACAGGGGCTTTTTCTCATTCCCATGTTGACTACTGTTTTGCTTTCCTAACTTTCTCTTTTTCCATATTTCAATAACATGTTTCTATTACCTATCCAAAGAAACTGATATCACATTGGTTTTCTATTCCAATTTAAAAGAAAATGTCAAAATTAGTAATTACATATATAAGCATGATACATCATTAGCACTTCAAATTCATCAACTTAATTTTAAATCTCATCCTCTTCCAGTAGTTATCTTTGTTAGCTATCTTTTTAATTATAGCCAAAATTCATTTAAGTATGAACTCTTATTATTTACAAAGGGATCTGCTCTCATAGAGCCCCGTGTCCACACACGCTATGGGTTGCCCTGAAGGGCTTGGTAATACACAACGTGGCATCCTAACAGGATGGGCTGTCAAACACTGATGTCAGAGGGTCCCTGTAAGCCACCTTGACAGCAAGTCCACAACGGAGGTCACCAGCACATAATGCCAACAAAAACCTAAGCAGGTAGTCAGGTTTGACTTCATAACCACAGGAGTACCATTCGAAACAGGACCAGTCTGGTGTTCAAGTCCGAGGCCAGTGGTCTTGTAAGGTCTAGTCTAAATAAATGGCACTATTCTAGCCAGGTTACAGAGTTTTGGGATGGAAATGTACACCATTGCATAAACAGTGTTTCCACTAATATACACAAGCATACAAACGAAAGCACATACATGGAAAAAAGTGATTGCCTATAAAAACCCAAACAAACAAGCAACTGCAATAGTAATTTTATAGCAGCAATAGTAATTTTATAGCATCATCACTAATCAATGCTACCGTATCTCACCAAGTCTGAGGAATAATAAACTAAACCAACAAACACATCACTGTACAATACGTACATTATCCATTCCAAAGAATCACAGAATAATGAACATTCAACACAATCCCAGTTACATGAAAATAGAGACTTACTGCTTCGTAGGTCAAGGTACCAGATCGAGAAACAATTCCAACCCGCCCAGGTTTGTGAATATACCCAGGCATAATGCCAATCTTACATTCTCCAGGTTTGATGATACCAGGGCAGTTGGGACCAATCAGCCGAGTTTTAGATTGCCTGTTTAGAGCAGCTTTCACTCGCACCTGAAATTTACAGATATTTGAGTCAACCTCACTTTCACACTACCAATAGAGCACAAGAATGGATTACGTATTGATCAGAATAAACAAACATAGTCATCCAGCATCCAATAACAAGGTGAACAACTTAACACCATCCATCTCTTTCTGATTAACGTAATTTTGTATCATTAATCATAAAAGTAGATGTTTAGGAAATACTTTAGCTGCTGTGTTTTCCGAATTAAGCAAAAGCATAACAGTTATCACAAACATACCCTAAGTGAAGTTCAACGCCAATTTCGAGTAAGCTTCATTATGAAGTTTAAAAAAGCAACTAGTAAAATGTTAACCCTAGTAAAATTAATTACCATATCGTGTTGAGGGATTCCTTCGGTGATACAGACGACAAGATCCAACTCAGCCTCCATAGCCTCCATGATAGCAGCAGCAGCAAATGGCGGAGGAACATAAACGACAGAAGCATTAGCCTTCGTTTCAGCCTTAGCTTCAGCAACCGAGTTGAATACAGGAAGTCCCAAGTGCTCAGTCCCACCCTTCTTCGGCGTCACGCCACCCACCTATAAAAGACGCCACCGTTTCGAGAACACATACGTCAACGTTCAATTAAAGGTAAAAAATGGAAATAACAAAAAAAGGAAAGCAAAATAGTAATAATAATAGTAACTACCATTTTGGTGCCGTATTCGATGGCTTGTTCGGTGTGGAACGTGCCGTTTTTTCCGGTGATGCCTTGGCATATAACTCGAGTGTTTTTGTCGACGAAAACTGCCGGCTGAGACGCCGCCGCCGCCGACCCATAATATCGAGAGTGGGCCGCCGGCGCCGCCGACGATGATAATCTGTAATGTGAAACGGAAGAAGCAGTAGAGGGTCTGCGAGATCCGATCGAGCCGATCAGCTTGGCGAAGGCTTGGCGAGCCATTTGATTCACTTCACTTTAATCTGATTCGCTGATTTTCTCCCTCGAGTTCGTCTCTCTCTTTTTTCCCAAAATATATTGAAGAAAAAGATTCTCAGAAGAACGCACGCCTTAATGCTTTTTCTTTGACCCTTTTTTTCAAAGAAAAAAATATAAAATAAATAAAAACTTGTAAATGGAGTGTCCGAATATTTGCGGGTCTGTTGACCTTTACTTGGATCCGAATGGAATATACCCGTTGGAACTACCATACCCGCGTCCAACATTTGTGTCCCATGCTCTATTCGTTCCGATTTCCATCATTGTTACTTATGGTGGTTACAATTTCTCTGTCATTAATAATAATTCTAATTTCTTATAATTAACAACATCGTATTTATTATGTTGCAAATGTTACGCAGCTCACAGGACGTAAATATGCAGCCGAGCACCGGAGAAAAAATTTATTCTAAGACATTTTAATTTTTTAACTAAAGTCTAAATGTAAAAAAACAGACAATATGCCTAAGAAGATAATGGCTAGGGGTTTCGAACATTAAATAGTATTACACATTTTAATTTTTTATCTTAAATTATGTACCTTTTATTAATTAGTTGACAAAAAAATATTTAGTTGATGAAAAAATATAATTAATTCACTTAAATTTTATAAAAAATTATCAACTACTTAATTAATAACACATCATTTAAAATAAAATTTAGAATAAAAAATTTAAAATATTTGTTATTACTCCTGCCGAAATAAGTCAATAATTTACTTCTTCATTACAAGAAGCTTGAGTTAAATTTTCCAAAAAGAAATTCTGGAAAGAAGGCAACTGCATTATTTCATGACGCATCAGGCATGCCGCGTGACAGCGGCTTGTGTCGGTGTATGTTCTAAAAAAAGAAAAAAGAAAATAACAATTAAATAAATAGATAATAGTCAACTGCACAAGAAAATACTTTTCATAAAGGATCAAATGTAATCTCCGAGCCCAGCATGAGTAGAAATTCAAGACAGATTGTGATTGTGATCAAATAAAAACTATCTAAATTTACTTGTTAGAACTGTGCTAACATACCGCTTCTAGTTTCCCACCTAAAGCACCTGAGCAGATTGTCATCAATCAGTCATTCCTAAAAAGAGACTAACAGAATTCCCTGATCAAATAATCACCAAGCATGACACAATTGGTCGTGCCCCCATATTTGAAATGATGGAATGGAGTCAGCAGAATATCAGTGTCATGTCATGGCTAATTTCAAGATGGCGTTTGAATATCACCTTTACAAAATCTCCAAGTTCCTTCATCTTTCTTTCTCAGGACATAGCGGATTTTATAGGAGCTGCAACAAAACATAAAGTTAAATTAAGGTGGCGTTTGATTTTTAATTTAATGATTTAAAATGACTTAATTAAATTAATTAAATTAATTAAATTAATTAGGGATGTTTGTTTTTATAACTTAATTAGATTTTTTAAATAATTTTGACTTAATAAAATAAACTAATTTTTTTAGCTTTTTACTTAATGAAAAAATTTGAATTAAGTCAATTACTTGCTAATGTCAAAAATATTTATTTTTCATGTCTATCCCAAAACTCACCTATAAATATTTACCTCACATAAAAATATCTCTGTTTTTTCTTTTTTATATTATATACAATAAAATTTAAAATTTATAGTATTTTATATATTAAAATTCTAATATTAAAATTCTAAAATAATTATGTATTCACTTGAATACAATTTTACTTATAAATGTTAAAATATTGTGGAATTTAATATATTATTTATTTGACATTCAAAATTAATAAGAATACAAATGTAAAAGTACATATTTCAACTTTTTAAGTTAAAAAAAACAAACGCCACCTAAGCCTGCTAATTGCACTCTTACTCTAGTGTTCAAATTCCACTATGTTTTCCTCAAAATCATAACCAATAAAATGAAATGGAGGCCTCTATTCCATAATACAAGAGGGCAGATAAAAACTTGAGCAAAATCAAGATTTTCTGCAATCCTTTTTTTTTTTTTTAATAAATGAACTGAAAATTTTGTGCTAATCAAATGCACGAAGATGTTGGTTTGACCTACCTGTAGTAATTTGGATTCTTGGGCTGAGATTCATCAACAAGCTCTGCTGCTTCCTCTAAGACAGCCTCAATTTCTGCAATCTCCCCAACTCCTCCATCTGATATTATATCAGCTTGGACGATGGTCAATTGAAGCAAAACAAATCTCCAATAACAAGACCTGGCCTTTGCTGCATCAGCCAAAGCTTCCCACTGTGAACCAGATACATAAACAGAATGGCAAGATCAGCAGTAATGAAGTGCTGGCACTCAGCTTCACACAGCATCGAAGATAAAGCTAGTATATTAATGTAACAATATGACACCCACTTCACGCAGTTCAAAAATTAGTTATGCCTCATTGATTGGAATCTGGAAAATGTTTAACCTCTCATTGAAATTTCTAGACAATTCACAATAGTGCAGGAACCAAAAAAAAAAAAAAATTGTCCTAAAAAATAAAATCATGTATGTTCATGAGATTTCTCAAAGATTGCATCTTTCCAGACTTCAATTAACAAAGGACTTGAACCAAGGGTCAGACCATAATTAAAATTTTCACACTAGGACTCTGCAAAATAACATCCAAGTACTTTTTCCCTATGATCCACCATTGTGGGATGTACTCAAGTAGGTGGCGCCAAGGGGATTTGAACTCCTGATGTTTGGTTCATCATTGGATTAACATTAGAATATATGGTATAATTCTACAGCCAATTGCACAACAGACAATATTTTGTATTTGTCTCATGGCAAGGTTAGATAATGTTAGTTATGATACAGCATGTAAATAGATAGATGTTAAAACAACTTCATATGTTTCACCTGTACAAGCATTGATTCGTCAAGGGCTTCAGAGAGGCTATGAACTTCATGGTTAGGCCCCAGAGCTTCAGCTTTAATAGCTTGCCATTGCTTAACAAGGGCTTCAGCTTCTTCCAGAGGCATTGGCCTCTGGGTTACTGCTATATTAGATGTTGATAGACTAGCGGGAAGGCAAGAACTTTGTGAGTACAAAGTGTCTGAGGTATTCCTGAATAGCAGCTTAACCATTTTAATGAGCTCAGTAAGTCTGCTAGCAACGCCATGTCTCTTGATGCAAGTACGCCCTAGACTGTCATCAAGGGAAGAATCTGTAGTCCGGACAAAGGAACTCATTTGAATATTTTGTCGACTGGAAGACAAATTTCTCACACCATTTGACCTAATGCCTGATAGCTTAACGGCAACAAACATGATGCACCCTAATACAGCAGCAAAAGCTATCCTTTCAACACCATTTTTCCCTGCTAACCAACTTTCCCAAACTTTACTACGCTGCAGCCCAAGACGCCTTTCCGATTGAGCAGATGATGGACTAACATTATTGCCATTGCTGTTCTTGCTCGCAATCAATGGGCTTTGCAGATCAGTTGGAGTCAACTGCTTAACTGCAGAACCAAGATGTCTAGAAGACTTAATGGATGTGTGAGAGTCCTCAAAATCTCTCCCATCTGATGCAAGAGCAGAGGACAGCGGTCTTTGGCTCATAGTAAGTGTAGTTTGTGGGGGTCTTTTACATTTCTTGATCGCAGGAGTTTTCTTTTCACCCTTGAAGAAATTCACCTGCAGAGGCATAAATTTGTTAATATTTGCTTTAAAATCTGCAGCTGTTATCTACTCTGGCACATCAAACTGACCAAAGATGGAGAACAATCTTGTGTGTCTGGAAATACTGAAAGCACAGCATCTTTGAGCCACATTTCCTGGTCAAGTTAAGCAAGCAGTGTGGTAAGAGAGAGTATCAATCTTGAAGACACACATGAGGTCCACAATGCAACAGTGTGAAGTGGCAATGATTGAGACTATAGTCCAGTGAACTCAAACCCTAAACCAACCATTTTCTTTTCTTTACGACCTGATAAAATAAGAAAACACAAACAATAGAAGCATAAGTTAACTTGGACCAAATTAGTGTAATCATATGGACTAGATCTCTCAATTGAAGGCCTCTTTCTATTTATTACTCTGAGTTGCGTAAACACAGGGATCTCATCAATGGAAAACAACAAGCAAGAAGACGGTAAACAAGTTCCAAGCTTAACGGACAGCTAGAGAAGGGGAGAGCATATTGAGGTCATAAATGGAGAAAAGAAACTATTGGTTCTCTACAATAGAAATCTTCACATAGACCCCTTAAACTACAATTCATGAGTCTATATTCCAAATGCAAATGATTTGCACTAAACCTCTTCATACCTAAGTAAACACATATAATGTTCAATGTCTAACTATACTCTGAACAGGCAATGACGAGCCACTGAGGTATGCTTAGAAAAAACCACAATTAAGGTGTCCACCTAAGAAGTGTCAAATGGATGTCTAACTGATCATCAAAGAACAAAATGTATCGCGTAAAAAAATTTGTTCACTCAATACTCCTTATAAAGTTTTAAATGTATAATATATCACATACCACTGATGGCTTTGCACCGGAAATCTCCTTTTTATCCTTCCCAGAGAATGAGCTTCTCGTAGCAGGATTTGAATTTAATTCAAGCTGCTGAAGCTTTTCAACAGCCTCTGCCTCTGTACCCTAAGGCAAGCATATAAATTTCCAATGTAATATGTTAAAGAAATGCTGTAAAGAAAAATAAAGTATGTTAATGAAACAACATTAGGGTGTGTGAAAGGGAGGAGAATGAACAATGTACCTGTCCAAGAAGGAACAAGCAAAAAGCTTCCTCAAATTTTAAATCAATACTTTCAGATGTTATCAAGCAGTCACATATAGTCTTTGCCTTGCTAATCTACGGAACAGAACCATAAAAATGAGAACATAGAAAAATAAAACAATCATCACACAGCTCAGACAATCAAACAGAGAGGTATTCAGACATGCAAACACACACACACACACAAAAGAGAAGTAAAATCTGGAAGCCAATCAGCAAAAAGGAATTACCAACTCAATTTGCCTGCTCAAAAACCCAAGAGCAAAATGAGCTATCAATGCAATGTAGAAACAGTTGAAATCAATTACAACCCTTTGATTCTGTGACTCGAGTGATTTTTTGTTCTTCCTTGTAATGGCCAAATCATCCCAGGGAAGAAGATCAACTATTTCTGCAGCCATCAACCTACTTAGAGCTCGGCTCAAGAAACACGGCCAATCTTGGACTCGGCATGAAGTTTCCACGTCAAGGCCCTGTCTGAGTAATTCACGCAGAGCTGCAATTGCTCCTCTTCTCCGTTCAGCATTTTCAGGCGAGTGGGGCATGCCTAATAATTCCAATGTGCATGCAGGAGCAAGCTCTTCCAGAGATTCTTCTATCTAAAGTCAGTGTAAACAAATATAAGTATACAGCAACTTACCAGGTAACCACATGGCATGACGTAGAATGCTTATTTGAAAACAGAAACTATCATTTCTACAAATATCTAGAACCATTTTCAGAAAAAAATTACATCATTCATGTTGAAAGTCAGAGATTATAGCCTAATTTTGTGCGCATGTATTTATTTTTTCCTTGTGTAGCTTACTTTTCCTAGTTTCCTATAGCTTCCTTATATAGCCTAGTCAGACTAGTATGTAATGTAAAGATTGCAACTTCTATGAATAAGAAAAATATCTTCCCACTATTTTTCTCATGGTATCAGAGACCATGTTAGGGTTTCTGGGCAGGTTTTGTTTTTCAACAAATTTTCAGCCGCCAATACATTTAGGGTTTTATCTTGTGCTGTGACTTTAAAAATTCTGATTTAAAATGTCAGATGTGAGCGAATCTAGCTCTGGCATCAATGTTAAACATGTTCAAGCCAATAATTCTGTTGACAATCCGTCATTACAGATTACAACTCACAAATTGAATGGCCAAAATTTTCTGCAGTGGTCACAGTCTGTGAAGTTGTATGTGAAGGGAAAAGGTAAAATGGGCTATCTTGATGGGTCAATAGACATACCAGAGGCTGACGACCCTTCGTATAAAATCTGGGATGAACAGAACTCTATGGTAATGTCATGGCTTATTAATTCAATGCATCCTCACATTAGTCAAGCGTTTCTTTTCTTACCATCAGCATGAGATTTATGGGATGCAGTCACAGAGACATATTCTGATCTTGGAAATACTGCACAGTTGTAAGAACTTAAGTGTCGCATTCATGAAACCAAACAAGGAAGTGACACTGTGACTGCATATTACAATATCATGAATAGCTTATGGCAAGAATTGGATTTGTATTATGATGGAGAATGGAAGTGTAGAGATGACAGTAAAAGATTTAAGAAGTTACAGGAGAAGGAGAGGGTGTTTGAATTTTTGGCTGGTTTGAATCCAAATTTGTATGAAGTTAGGGGACGAGTACTAAGCAAAGAACCTCTTCCCGCAATTAGGGAAGTCTATGCATATGTGAGAAGGGAAGAAAGTAGAAAAAGGGTAATGATGAATAGCACTAATACTGATAATTCTGCCTTGATTACTTGTGCTACTGATTCAGCCTTGGTAATATGAGCAAGAAGAAAGATGACGAGGATAAACTTTGGTGTGATCATTGCCATAAGCCGAGACATACCAAAGAGTTTTGTTGGAAGCTCCATGGAAGGCCACAAAACTCAGGGAAGGGTACCAAGTCTTCTGGACAAAATTCAAAGGGCTTTCAAGTTGCAATTGATAATGCCAATGCAAACTCAGGGAGTCAAGGATCAAATCTGTTCACTACGGAACAGCTTGAGCAACTTGTCAGGTTCATGAGTCAAACACCTTCTGCTAATCTAGCCCAAATAGGTAATTTTCTAAATGCTTTCAGCATCTCTTCAAATACTTCTTGCCCTTGGATCATTGATTCAGGAGCAACCGATCATATGACTGGTTTGTCCAACTTATACTCCAATTACAAACCACTTTCTGGTAAACAAAAGGTGAAAATTGCTGATGGGTCTCTTTCTTCAGTTGCAGGAAAAGGTTCAATTTCAGTTTCTAAAACAATGATCTTAAAATCAGTGTTGCACGTCCCTAATCTGTCTTGTAATCTTTTGTCTGTCAGTAAACTTACAAAAGACCTTAACTGTATGGCTAATTTTTCTCCTTCCAATTGTGAATTTTAGGACCTATGTACGGGGAAGAAGATTGGCAGTGCTAAGGAGGTGGATGGACTCTATCCTTAGTTGACAAAATTGTTTCTCAAGGGCCTAGTGAGAATGAAATTAGTTTGATGCATCTCAGATTAGGACATCCAAATTTTTCATATTTGAAGTTGTTATTCCCGACATTGTTTAAGAATAAAAGTGACATTAATTTTAAATGTGAAGTGTGTGAACTGTCCAAGCATCATCGTACTCATTTTCCTGCCCAAACTTACAAAGTTTCACAACCCTTCTCTCTTATACATAGTGATGTATAGGGTCCTCTCCGTTTTCCCAATAATTTTGGAGCTAAGTGGTTTGTCACTTTTATTGATGATCACACTCGAGTTTGTTGGGTGTATTTATTAAAAGAAAAATCTGAAGTTTCTAAAACTTTTCAAATCTTCCATAAAGTGGTTCAAACCCAATTTCAAGCAAAAATTCAAGTGTTTCGAACTGACAATGGCAAAGAATTTTTTTCTTTTATGTTAGGAAATTATTTGACTGAGAAAGGAATTATTCATCAATCCTCTTGTGTTGATACTCCTCAACAAAATGGAGTTGCCAAAAGAAAATACAGACATTTACTTGAAGTTGCTCGATCTTTGATGTTTACTATGGGGGTACCAAATTATTTGTGGGGTGAGGCAGTTTTAACTGCTTGTTATCTCATAAATAGATTGCCTACTAGTACTTTGAAGTTTAAAACTCCAATCGAACTTCTTCAGCAACTTTATCCCATGTCTTGGTCCTTTAGTTCTCTTCCTCCTAAGGTTTTTGGGTGTGTTGCTTTTGTTCATGATAAGAATCATAACAAAAGTAAGCTTGATCCTAGGTCTCTTAAGTGTGTGTTTGCGGGTTATTCTCCTACACAAAAAGGGTAAAAGTGCTTTCATCCTCCAACTAGGAAATATTTTGTAACCATGGATGTGACTTTTTTTTAAATTAACCATTATTTCTCCAAAACCTCTATTCAGGGGGAGGATATCACAAATTCAACTCCACCTTTGATAGTTTGCTCTCCACAAAATCTGCCACCTTCCAATAACAATCAGCAAAAAGAACAACACTGTTCTTCCCCACAGAAACAGCCTGACCCAAGTGATGACCAGCAAGTGTTTTCACAAATTCAACCATCCACCGCACAAAATCAAGAGGATACTCAAAAGCTAAAGGTATATTCTCAATGAAATAAAACAATTTGTACATCTCCTGACTGCCAAAATTCTGAACCGACATAGAGTTATTGGAAGACACAGGTACTGTTCAATCTGAGTCTAAATTACATTTAAACTCTATTCCATCACTCGATTTAGATTTAGATTTGCCTATTGCTCATAGAAAAGGTGTTAGAACTTGTACTAAACATCCTATTTCTAAGTTTGTCTCTTATCATAGATTGTCACCATCATTTAAAGCTTTTACAACTAATCTGTCATCTGTAACGATTCCTAGAACAATACAGGATGCTCTTGCAAATCCAAAGTGGAGAGAAGCGATTCATGAAGAACTGAGAGCATTATATAAAAATAGAACTTGGGGTCTTCAGACTTGCCTTCTGGAAAGAAAACTGTGGGTTGTAAATGGGTATTTACGGTTAAGCATAAGGCTGATGGATCAATTGAGAGATTCAAGGCTAGGCTAGTGGCTAAGGGATATACTAACATATGGAATTGATTACCAAGAGACATTTGCCCCCGTTGCAAAAATGAACTCTATTCGGGTCCTATTGTCACTTGCTGCAAATTTAGAATGGCCATTGCAACAGCTAGATGTGAAGAATGCATTTCTCCATGGAGATTTAGAAGAGGAGGTGTATATGGATCCACCACCAGGGTTTGAGAATATGTTTGAAACAGGAAAAGTTTGCAAGCTGGAAAAGTCCTTATACGGGCTCAAGCAATCACCAAGAGCCTGGTTTGACAGATTTACAAGATTTATTCTCAAATGTGGATATCGACAAAGCCATAGTGATCATACCATGTTTCTTAAGCATGGTAAAGAAGATAAGCTCGTTGTCCATATTGTGTATATGGATGATATCATCTTGACTGGAAATGACATAGATGCAATTGAGAGACTCAAGATGTTGTTAACCAAAGAGTTTGAAACTAAAGACCTAGGTTCTCTGAAATACTTCCTCGGAATTGAAGTGGCTAGGTCTCGGAAAGGGATATTTTTGTCATAAAGGAAATACATTTTGGATCTCTTGGAAGAAACTGGGATGTTGGGATGCAAACCTAGCGATGTTCCTATAGAATCCAACCATAGACTTGGGGCAACTACTAAAAGCAGTTTGGTTAATAAGGAACAGTACCAAAGATTAGTTGGAAAGCTAATCTATTTGTGTTATACTCGTCCAGACATTACATTTGCAGTAGGCGTTGTGAGTCAATTTATGCATTCTCCTAATGTAGAGCACATGGAAGCTGTGTTTAGGATACTGAAATATTTGAAGACATCTCCAGGAAAACGCATTTTATTCTCTAAGAATAATCACCGAAGGGTTGAGGCATATACAAATGCAGATTGAGCTAGATCATTGGTTGATAGAAAGTCAACATCAGGTTATTGTACATTTGTTGGGGAAAATCTAGTTACTTGGAGAAGCAAGAAACAACCAGTGGTTGCAAGATCAAGTGCTGAAGCTGAGTTTAGAGCAATGGCATTGGGAATTTGCGAGCTTATGTGGCTGAGAATGTTTCTAATGGAGTTGAAGGTGTGGAAAGCTGAATCAATGAGACTGTATAGTGATAATAAAGCTGCCATTAGCATTGCTCATAATCCAGTCCAACATGATAGGACAAACCATATCGAGATTGATAGGCACTTTATAAAAGAGAAGCTGGAGAGAGGCCTAATATGCATTCCATATGTTACTACTCAAAAGCAAGTAGCTGATATTCTCACCAAGGGATTATCAAAACAAGTTTTTCAATCACTAAATTCCAAGCTGGGAATGATAGATATCTTCGAGCCAGCTTGAGGGGGAGTGTTGAAAGTCAGAGATTATAGCCTAATTTTGTGCACATGTATTTATTTTTTCCTTGTACAACATATATTTATTTCCTTTCCTTGTATAGCTTATTTTTCCTAGTTTCCTATAGCTTCCTTATATAGCCTAGTCAGACTAGTATATAATGTAAAGATTGTAACTTCTATGAATAAGAAAAATATCTTCCCACTATTTTTCTCAATTCAACATTAGCTAAATCCCCACGAATGACCTAAAATTTTATGTTAATCTTTGTGAAACAAAAAGTTGGCACTAATTGCTCCAGGAAAAAAAAATGTCCCCATAAGCAAGTAGGAAAATGGGACTGTTGTCGACTGAATAAGCATACTGATTTTGTAAAAAGTAAAAAGGTCAAAAGGACAGAAAGGATATGAGAATTACCTGCGATAATAGTGGCATGTTCCCAAGAGAAACCTTACTTCTGAGAAGACACTGAGCACGTGCAAGAGCTTCAAATCCTTGTGACACCTTGTTCTTCTCAAAAGCGACTTTTGCAATTGCACACTTCAAGAAAGCACCTAAGATAAGAAAAGGAGGCATAACAAACTGCACATAACTGGTACAAGTTCCTGACCTCTTTGGCAATTCATCTTACCTCAGCTAGTGCCATTGAAAGAAGAAAATCATGAACATATGGCTTAGCATTTGGATGCTGAAGAGCTGCCCGGCCAATGTCCAGCACAAGCTTCTCTTCTCCAACCTGGACCAGAGAAATCTAAGGACCATCAGATCCATCTTCCAAATCCAGAAATGATAGTAAAATGTTTCCATGACACCATGAATGACAAGAAAACATTCCAATTCCAAGACAAGTAATAGACATGGATCATGTGGAAGCTGAAAAGTTTAATCAGCAACCATCAGGGGGTTTAGATGCTAGACTGCATCGTAGCCGCTAAATTTTGCAAATGAATTTTCCACAAAGATTATAATGCTGCTATACTTAAAATGTAAATTATTTCCTAAACCAGTAGAAATTTGCAGAAAAAGTCAAGTAAAAGGAGTAAGTAAAGTTAAACCTCTTGAAGGAGGCAAAGAGCAGCAGGCAACCAGGCCCATTGAATTTTCAGGGAAGGTTTAGGAGGAATCTTTTCCCTTATGTTACCAGCATATTCAGGTTCAAAAAGAAGCTTATCTCTTACATCCATCAGAAGGTCCTGCAAGCCAACAAAAGAATATCATAATCTAAAAGCTACTCTTTAAGCCATCTCTGTCCTTGCTTTATCCAGGTGAGAACCTTAAGAATCATGCCAACCACAGAATAATTATACTCAAGTCCTTACCTGGCGTGACATAACAGCATCCATTGTGTACCCTTCTTCAATCTCAGCCCTTTTCAAATCCATAACTGACTTGACTATCTCATCTTTCTCAGCTTGATTAGGAATGCCAATAATCTGTAAGTTTAGAAAACTGGTAAATAAGTTCTCAAACCGCCGAAAAGAAAATTGATAATCCGTGCACAAGGCTCTTAAGTATAAATGCTTCTTTCCTGATGATTTCACAACCCCAACAAAATCGAAAAAGCTCTTTGCCAACTCAATAAAATCAAAATGGAGCCTGGGAACAACATGTTAAAAGGTAATTGGTTTTAAGATTGCAATATATAGGAGAAGGGCTGGTTTTCCCCTCACCATCTCTACCTCAATAAGAAAGAAATTCTCCCAAAGGGTAGACAAAACTCCCCATAAATATCCCCCATTTAGGACATAGGATCTCCAACCCTGCACAGTGCACACTCCATCATGGCTAAAGCAAACACCAAAAAATCTCGCTTTGACACTCCTCGCAGCACAACACTTTCAGTTTAAATTCATGAGTGCACCCAACATGCATTCTCTTCCTATTCCCCTGAGAATTTTAGCCCTATGATAGATGATATAGTGAGATGCTTCAAAATATACACTTTGTTTGCTTGAAAACATCATGCTTAACAGCAAATATTAGGCTAACAAACTTCATTAGCATAGCGATATTTCCTAATCTATATTTTATTAGGGTAGATTTTTCTAAGAGCCAAGTCTAAGTTATAAGGTCTTCAGATGATTCAAGAAATGTTAATAAAGATTTCTAGTCCTACTGATTTTAGGAAATCTAGCCACAATAGAGTATGCAAATCTTAAGTGTATAACATATCTGCATATTTATAAAAAAAAAAACTACAGTTCATCAAATAGAATGACTGTATTTGTGATTATTTTCAAAAGTTATTGAAGATGTTGCTTACTTTCCTTCTCTGAGTTCTCCTTGTTCTCCCTGAATTTCACAATCACTTGTATCTGTTACCTTGAAAACGCAACGAAGTACTTTCTAATTTTCTTTTCACTGCACTACTAAAGTCAATGTTTGCATCACTATGCAGTACAGTATCATCTGCAATTAATTACCGCGCAATTCTACAAGTTGCACCACCAAGTCCAATTACAGTTGCCCCATCATTTTGCTTGTGCATCAACTATAATATCAAAACTACTGAAGCAGGCCTACATTACATCATCAACAGCAGCAAACTCTCTTGACAAGAAAAAGAAACTCCCCTAACAAATCCAACAATCAGCTCTAGGATGATGAGTTCAGTTCAAGCCTTCACATTTAAACTTTGGGACATTTTTTACCCTTGGCTTTAATAGTCGCACCAAAATAAAATGGGAAAAAGGGGAGCAATGAGATTAAGTTTAATTGGAGAAATTAAGCGTCATCTGGAAGGGCTTTTGCAATTAATGGTTTCGTGAAGATCTCTTTTCTATTCAAAATTAAAAAAAAAAAAGGGGATGTTTCAGAAAGCACCAAATAAGTGTATTTCTAACAGCATTTAAAGAGTTATTTCTTCTATCTAATAATATTCATCTTCTACAAAAGTACCAAGTAGTTGCTTCTCTAAGAGCCCCTCTGAGTGTGTTTCCCTCACAAAACACCTTTATCTATTTCAACCAAACAGTCAAACATTTTCAGACAAAAAGTACTTTTGCTTATTTGAAAGCACTTTTGACAAAAACAAACATACCACACTACAAAATACCAAGGGAACCCTATAAACAAGATCACAGATAGAAAGGACAGAGCCAAGCAACACATAATCATAGCAAAACGCAACTTAGGCGCACATTATCCTAGGCCTCTCTACTTAACGATACAATTTACTCAGCAATAACTTCTTTGAAAGGACGACAATCAAATGAATACATGACAATCACAGCCCACGAACACTTCAAATACATTGAAAATTAAAATTTATAAAAAAAAAAAAAGCACGCACACAATGAAATTGCATGATCAGCCCAACTAAACCATTCTGATCAAGCTATGGTTATCAGTGTGTTTGCGATCACTTTTTTAGCAAGCATTTGAGTAAAACCGCTTGCTATTGAATCACGCTCGAAAAGCACTAAAGAAGAGCTTCTTTGAAAAAACACTCACAATGATGCCAAAAGCGCCACACAAACACACTACTAATTCTCCAATTAATCGAAACAAACTATTCAAAAAAAACTTTTAAGCAAATATTAAATCAATGCACAAAACAGAGAATTAAGAAGCGACCTGATAGCAAGAGACGGGGATTTCAACAGTGGCAGTGGCCGTAGTTTGGGCGTTTTCCACAATGCGAGTATCAATCGCGTTCAGTCTACATCTGTGGGTGGCGACACGTGTCCTTCTCGAGCAACAAGGATTTGAAACCCTCACAAACGCTCTCTCAACGCCAAAACCTAAACCGGAAACTTTTACTTCACCGTACAATTTGCCTGCGCTTCTGCAAAGACAAGTGAAAGACGAACAGGGAACTATCGCCACCGCATTACTACCCGTTGTCATTATCACTAAATTTAAACCCTAATCATTCTCAAATCTGCGTTACGTAGAAAAAGTTTCGCATTTGTTGATGAAGATGATGGTAAGTTCTGAATTTTTTTTTCAAATTTTCAATTGAATTAGAAAATGGAAAGAATTACCCAACCGTTAGATTTAAAGATTAAATAAAGCGAAGCGAAAAAAGGCAAAAATAGAGCGAGCGTTGAGTGTCTGCCACGTATTAAATTCTTTTTATCGCTCTTTTGTGGGCCCTGCCTGTATATTTGTAAGCCCATAAGCCCGCCGCTTTGTTGGGCTACCGATTGACTGTCAAAATATTGACGGGTGGCTAAAGAAACCGGTGAACCGAATTGAACCGTTGAATTGGATAATACTTGGCCGGTTCAGTTTGATTTCAACAAGTTTAAAATTCACTTGTGTCAAAATTTATATTTAAGTGTCTTCAGTATTACATTTTAATGTTAAGAAAAGTGGAGAACACAAAATTGACATTCTCCACTATCAGCAAAGAATTGTTCTCAACTTTTAAAGACTTTTAAAGAAATTTTAAAAGAAAAAGAATTATATAAATAATTTGTCTACTACTCAAAACGTACACCACAATTTACCAAATCTCATCTCTTTGTCTTTCTCTGATTTCATAAACTGAACTCCTATTACAATCTCATGTTACATTTTAATTTGAAAAAAAATATATTAAGCAACCCAAACATCTAAAATCAAGAATTTTCTCAAACAGAACTGCTAAAATACATAATGATTGTGACAAATGTAGTCCACTTTTCAACGGCTAGAAAATTAACAATAAGTTAGAAAAGCCCAAATCCATAAAAATGAAATAGAAAGACATTTCCACACAAATGTTCCATTATGACAGCGTGAACCACACACCAAACCAGAGGATACACTTTTAATAAGCACCTCAAAATGAATTCAGTTGTTTATGCATTTGAAACCACCACAATCATTGATGGATCCAGAAATTTAGTTTAGAGGATGCTTATGTAAATTAGTAAATATAATTAAAAAATTCTTGAGAGATGACGATGATGGTGAAATGGTTGTAGTAGTGGCATCAAATTCTATTAAGGATTAGGGGTTTTGCGTGATTTTGCATAAAAAGCTAAAGTTTTTTTTCATCAAATTAAAGTAGAATTAAAGAATAAGACTTATCTGAATTAAGAATAAGTTTTCTTTCTCGATGACGAAAGGAAATGAGAAAAAGAGAGATATTAAAAGTTTAAGGAAATAAAAACGTTAAACATAAATGGATACAACTAATGAATGACATGGAGAAATTAGATATAAGAATGATTTATAATATAAATAAAAAGTTAGTTTTGTGTAAATATACCATGACATAATCACCCACTTTATACGACTTGAACCTTCTATGCTTGTTAGTCATGGCCTTGTATTTTGCGGTAGATCCTTTCAACTTCTTTTTGACCTCTCCTTATACGTCGATCACATTATCAATTAGATGATTAGAATTGATGCTCATTCCAGGTGGTTTTGGTAAAGGAACCAAATTTAAAGTGTGCAATAGAGAAAGAATGTGAACAATTTCAAACAGAGATTTACCAGTAGAATGAGTAGGCATATTATTGTAGGTAAATTCAGCTTTCAATAAAACATTCTCCCATTGTCTTGGGTTTTCTTTAATCAAGCATCACAAGATATTAACCAGTATACGATTAATGACTTTAGTCTGTCCAATTGTTTGGGGATGACAAGTGTTGCTAAATTATAAAGTTATATCCAGTCTTTTCAATAAAGTACGCCAAAAATGACTAAAAAATTTGTTATTGTAATAAGAAACTATTGTCTTTGGCAATCGATATACACTGATAACTTCTTGAAAAAAAGTAGTTGAGCAATACAAGTAGCATCTGAAGTTTTCTTGTGTGGACTAAAATGAGTCATTTTAGAAAAACGATCTACTACAACAAATATTGAATTCGAACCTTTCTATGTTTGTGGTAATTCCAAAATCAAATTCATAGACAACTCTTCTCAAGGCGCATTAAAAAATAGAAAGTGGCATTTATAACTTGGTATTTTGAATTTTTCCTTTTGCAGTCTGACACTTATAACAACGTTTGATAAATTTCTCGACATCAAGTTTGAGATATGACTAGAAATATCGAGTTTCTACTAAGGAAATGATTTTGTCTCGTCCTATATGACCTCATAATCCTCCAACATGTAGCTCTCGAATGATTGTTCTCTTAGTGATATTTGTGGAATACATAGACAATCTTCAAAAACTTAAAATCCATCATATATTTATTGTTTAATTGCAACTCCACTAGTATACTTTTGTCACTATTCATTAAAATTCTCATCATCTACATATATTAACTAGTTTAGTTTTGTTACGAGAAAGTTGTGAGGGAACCGATGGACATTATATGTTGCTCCTTGATATTTACAATCCCTATTTGACATCTTCTTATATTTAGCCACACGGTCTGCAAAGCCTTTTCTCAAACTCTCAATGGTTATCTTGAAAGAAGAGCGTCCCCATGGATATTCTCAATGGATATTCATTAAACTTATTAAAATTGTTCACAATGAGTACATTAGTTTCATTTATATAATTTTTATTCTCCTTTCCAAGTAATACCGACTTTACAAAGTATAACATGGCAAGTTTTTCATGTCATCATCTGAATCAACATTCACGAACTTTTCACGAAGTTGTTTTGTTATAATTGCACAATTTCCATCTAATAACTCATAAGATATTCTTTCACCATCGTTAGTATTTTTAGTATTGGGCTCATACAATGGATTGCAATTCAATCATGTTACCAAGGCAAACTCCTCCATTGAGAATCAAATATTTTTCTGTCAAATCCTAAACAACATTGTCTTCTCACTTGATTTTACTTCTCTCAATAGTATACTATAGAGTAACTAAAAAGAAAACTTCAACTCTTTCGTATTAAAAAAATGACCGAAATAAGAACATCTGAATATATTGACCTGCTCCTCATATAGTTTTTTTTTAATGTCTTCAACTGCATCTAGTGATGATCGGTTAGAAATCTTTGCTTTGAAATAATTAGATTCCTTGATTTTCGATTCCATCTACATAAACACAAAAATATTTGAATTATAATATAAATACAACTAAAAAGTTGCATAATAATATATTCTAAACCAATTAAAAAAATTACACAACATACCAGTCCAGTATAGTTTTCATTACTTAACTCTAGCCAAGTATATAAAAAGCAAATGATTCAACTTATGTACAATGATTTCAAGAAAAAATTTGTATAACCTCTTCTTGGTTGCACAATACAAAAAAAGAAAATGCAATTTTTAATATATAATTAAATGGAAATGCAAAATCAAACATGTAATAAAGTTCTATATTATATGGACAAAGTTGAAGTTTCATGTCTCATGTCCTAGTCAGAATTACATATTACAAATCATAGGTTCCTTTTTTTCTTTTTCTTTTTTCTTTCAGTTTGGAGCAACTAGAGGTGGCCAATGGGCCGTACCTTACCGCCCCAAGCCCCTTAAAGGAAGTCCACGCATGCTCGTGCCGTGTCATGCCCACTATGTGTTTCATGTCGTGCCGTGCCTAATTTCTTTTACTTAGGCCCGGCCCGGCACACGTGTTGTGCCGTGCCGTGCCGTAACGTGTCGTGCCTTGGAAAAAAAAGCCCACTAAGCTTTTCTCCTTTTTAATTTTTTTAAAAGCACATGCCAAGTTGTTATCTTATTTTTTTTCAAGCTTATTTACTTTTTTGGATTCATGTGTCTTTATTCAAATTTAATAGAATCAAAAATTCAAAACTCAAGTCCATATTAAATAACAATAAATTGATAATAATAAGAGAATATAATATTAGTTACTAAGTTTGATTTTATAGTATTAGAATTCTTTTTTAGTACTTAACAACAACAAGAATAATAATTTTTTTAAGGGTTAACTTAATTGTTAACTTGAAATTACATAGAGTCATATATCATAGTTTATAATAATACTAATACATATTTATAAAATCATGATATTTATAATTTTATTTATTAAAATTATGATATCAATTATTTATTTAATAAATTATAAATATAAATCAATTATAATTTTATTTGAAACTAAGAATTAAATAAAAAAAACTTGAATTAATAAAATATATTAAAAGAATCAATTTCAAGTTATTTATAAAATCATAAAATTGTAAGTTTACTTTCATTAAAAAATGAAACATGCTTCTTGCGTGTTTTTTCGCATGTCGTGCTTTAACCCATCTCTAATCGTGTCGTGCTTTTAAGACTCACGTGCCTAAAATTCTAAGTCTGGCCTAGCCCACGTGCTCGTGTCGTACCATGCTGTATGGACACTGCCGTGCCTCGTGCCGTCCGACCCACTAGCCACCTCTAGGAGCAACCATATCAATAAAAAAAGATCAAAGAACTGATCTTAAAAAACAAAACCAAATCTAAACAGCCGATAGAAATACAGGAAAACAACCTCATTTCGTGAATCAAACAACAACCGATTCATTCTAGCTCCATTTGATTAGTAAAATATCAAAATCAGCAATCTCATAAAGCTTCCAATAAAAAACAAGATAAATTGAAAGTTAAGTTATTTCTTAAGGGTACTAAAAACCAAAGGCAAAAATCTAACAACAATTATATATTCACAGCAAAGAAACAAAAAGCAATCACACTCTCTAATAAACACAAAAACAGAAGTAAAATAAACATAACTTTATATATCATAAGTGAGAAAATAAGAAAACTGAAGTTGTATAATTATGTATCCATTTACAACATCATTGACACAAAACCCAATTGTTTTCTCTCTATAGAGCTAATAGGTTGTGATTTTATGAATGATTTTAATAGTGGAATAAGAACGGTTGATGGAGTGGTTGAAACAAGAACCAAAAGGGTAAATGAAGAAAACCCAAATCGTCACATGATGTGATTTGTTGAGATTGCTCAATATTCATTTAATACAATAGTTGTTAAGTTTCTAAAACTCAACTAAAGGGCAGGTGTAGAGATGCAGAGAGAGACAACAACTAAATAGATGGATGAGAATTGTTCTCATTGAAACTCTTTAAAAGCTTATGTGATGGCTCTAGACTCAATCCTACCTTTTCAAATTATACATACAAATTAAATAGATGATTAATTAAACTAATAATGGCATATAAAAAGAAGAACTTGAATCAAATTGAAAGACATATCATCCAATCAAGAAGCCTATTAAATTGAGAATTAGCTTAAAAAAACACAACATTTACAACACAATTGCTCATTTATCTTATGGGTTTAATCAAAAAGTCATTAAATCACAAAGTGAATAGAGATCAACAATCAAATAAGAATCCAAAATAATTATTTAATAAATGATTTTAGAATATTCAGTTTGTAATTGCAAGATTTATATGATCAAAACACATATCAAATTCTAACTAAATAACCATAAAATAAAGCTACTTAACATGAGAAATCAAAGTAATTTGGCAACAATTCTTATTTCAACAGAATATTTACATAATTTTCTAGGCCATACGAGTATAGATGTACTTAACTATAAAGGTATTAGAGATGCACAGTAGAATTTCAAGAATGGCAAGCAAAAAAAAAAAAATGCTAAAGCACCAAAACAATTAATAATGACGTAAGTCACAACTGACTTCCTAATGAAAACAACTACCAAATAAACAACAGAGCACACTATTAAATAAGTTTTGAAATGGAAAAAAAGGAAGTATACCTTTTTTTTTTTAAAACAGAAAGTAAACCTTTCATTGCTCACAACACATTAAATACATTTTGCACTTCAGCTGGTAATGAACCAAGCCAAATAGCACATGATTTCTCTTCTAAGCCAAATTTAGCTAGGGAGTGGGCATGAATATTATAATTTCTGGGTACATACTGAAAAATACTCTTACGAAGCTTCTTACTTTGCTTTTGGATCTCTGCAATTACCTAGAAAATTTATAGTCTGCTACCCTTTGTGTTGTTAGCCAAATCTACCACCTCCATACAGTCTGACTCTATTATACATGAGGTTATGGTTGCTTCTTTTGCCACCTGGATGCCCAACTAGATAGCTTCTGCCTCACTAAAACTTACACTTCCATTAAAAATAGACTGATAAAAACCAACTGCAACCACCTTGCCATAAGAGTTTTTTACTACAGCTCCCAGACATGCTCTATGATTCTTGCTACTTATGGTTGCGTCAACATTAATCTTAAACATGTTTTGAGGAGGGGGTCTAGTATTGCATTTTCTCTCTTCTAGAATTGTCAATATGCGATGCATCAGATTCCTTACTCTTTGGTAAGCAGTCACAATGATTCAGCCTTTACCGCTACCTCTTCTGGAGCAATCTTTTTTCCCTAAAAAATGGATCTGTTTTTTTAGAGAACCATACCACCCAGTAGTAGGATATCCATAGGTCAAAATCATTTTTCTTAAGTCTTATTACTAATTCTAGGAAATTGCCGAACATGTCCTAATTTTGGAGATTTAAGCTTTGTAAAGTACAGGGGCCTTGAAGCCATATTTTCTTCTCTACTTTACATGCTAAGAGAGCATGGCTAATATTTTTGACACTTTTTTTACAGCTTTGACAGATTGGCTCTTGCAGCACCTTTCTTTCTCGAGGTTCTTTGTTGTGGGTAGCAAGTCCTTTAAACCTCTTCACATAAAAATCTTGATCTTCTTGGGGCGTTCAAGGGACCATGAGCATTCCATTGGTTTGAATTAATTCTTAAGCTATTGGAGGTCTCTGGAAATTTAATCTTAAGTGCCAGCTAATACTCACTTTTAACTAAGTATTCCCTTCTTTTATCAAAATGTCACATGGGTGTATCTTCTGACTAATCTCTTGGTAAGGGAATTTTAAGAACCACCTCTGCATCTTTCTAGAGAAAATGTTAGTTCAACGTTTCTTTATTCCATTGGTTCTCTTCATTGATCAGATCGGCTACAACTGAATTCTCAGGCAAAGTTGGTGAAGAAAAAGGCTTAAAGGTGTTTGCCCTTGGTAACCAGTTATCATTATACATTAAGGTCTTTTTCCCATTCCCTCTCTGCCACCTAATTCCTTTTCTAATTACTTCTTTATCCCATAAAATACTTCTCCATATAAACGATGGATTGGAACCTGCTTCTGCCCTAAAAAAACTGAAGTTTCTGAAATATCGAGCCTGTAGAACCCTTGAGACCAGAGAGTTGGGAACTTGGAGGACCCTCAATCATTACTTGGCAACTAGAGCTTGATTAAAGCTAGTGAAGTCTCTAAACCTCATACCTCCCTTACTTTTTGCATGGCTTAACCATTCCCACCTTGCCCAATGAATTCTATGTTTATCTTCCTTCGATCCCCACTATTGGATATAAATACTAATGTTATTGGTGTCAATGTGCAAGTGTACACAACAAGTAATAAAGTGATGAGTATTCAAGATCGTCTCCACATGGATTGATGTTATCATATTTGCTACAACAATCTTAACAATGCATATTTTGTGCTAAATTAAAATAAAACAATTAGTGAAACTAACATACTAATTAAAATAAAAACGTAGTAATAAAATGCTACAAAGTAAATTATCACGTCAAGCTAAAGGATAAAACCAATGGGAATATAAAGTAGTTGAGTGAATAAACTCTCTTAATGGTATTGACTTTTTTTCTAATGTTTGACTCAGTTGCTATAACATTTACTACAGCACTGGATAGAATCCTTATGCATCCTCAGTCGTCGCATGTTGGATATCTTATATCTATATGCAACCTAACAGTGATCAGCTGTTATGCCAACATAAGATATAACATTACATGCTTAGGTTCTATTTACCCTATAATGTGAATCCATATGTCTAGTTCATCACTAATCTTAAATCATGCATGACCCTTTTGGGACTCAAGTAAAACTCAATCCGGGAAACTCGATTTAAGATCAAGTATTGCTCTAATATGTTCCACTAAGATAGACCCTTTTGTAGCCCTCTCCTAACTTGTATCATTAAATGGGTGATTAACCGAAATAATGAATAAAAGTAAATACTATCAAAACAAACTGCTACAGCAAACATGCAGCAACACATATATTCAGTCAATAAACCATCAATATTGTTTATTACTCAACTATAAATAAATTTAGTTCATGGTTTGCAAAAGAAAAATAAAGAACAAAGTTTCAGCCATAAAACACATCCCCATAAATAAATAGAAAACGAGAAAACGAGAGAAGAATAAGAAGGACTGAGCTCCCAATTGATTTATGCAAATTCTCCTCTTGTGCAGCCCTTAATCTCTCTCTTGAATCTTATTTTTCTTTTGTTTCTTTTTGTTTTTCTCCTTGGGTGACGGCTCTCCTATTCTTTATGATGTGTGCTCCTTTTATAATTATAAATTAGGGTAAACAGAAGTCTAGGTCGCGTATAAGTCAGATTAGGAAACTGTAGATCGCAATTCTGCAGTTATCCCGGGCAGAATTTTCTCTGTCGTTATTCCAGGATTACTATAGCAACTGTACTGTTTCAGATTTATTTTAATTCTTTTGTAACCAAGTTCTTTTCTATTTTTGCAAGCCTATTACATTAGCATTCTTTCCATGAATTATAAGCTTCTCGAAACCTACAATTATGCACACAACTTGAGCACGAATTACTTTAAATTAAGCAAAACTTATTAAAACTAAACTAAAATAAATATTTATGCAAAATGTAATAAAAATACAACAGAAACACATCATTTACTCTCTAAGTAATATTAATTTAAGTTTAAAAGTGTCACGATAACTCTCATTTCATAGAGTTATCACCCACCTCCCCACCAAAATTTCGCTACAGCCCTTTGTATGTCATCACACAGGCCCCTTGGAAGCTTTAAGACACTCATTGTGTAGGCTAGAATTGTTTGGGCTACAACTTTAATAAGAACTTCTCTACCACCACTGGAAAATATCTTATGCTGCCAATTTGAGATTTTATTGAGAACCTTGAGATTAACATCATTAAAAAAAAACTTGTCTTCTTTATTCCAATCATTAGAGGCAGCCCTAGGTACTTCTCATACTTGAAGACCACTTTGAGATTAAATATACCCCTAATTGCTGTAATTTGAGCTGAAGAGAGTTTACCACTGAAAAACATACACGATTTCTCTAAGTTGAAAAAATGGCTTGATGCTTGTGTATAGCAATAAAAAATCGCCTTTAGGTGCTTACATTCAGTCATTGATGCTTGCATAAAAATGAAGCTGTCATTTACAAATAACAAATAATATATTGAAACATCCTTAGCAAACCTCAATCCTCTAATCCTTTGCCTCTTTTATGCCATTGCCAGCAAATTTAAGAATACCTCGGCACAAATTATAAAAAAGTGTAAGGACAAGGGGCATCTTTGTCTAAGACCCCTCTCCGGCTGACTTTGACTTTTTGGCACCTCATTTATAATTACCGAGAATGAGGTAATGGTGATACACCTCATTATCAAGTCCACTTAATTGGCTAAAAATCTCATCTTCTCCATTGCCATCTTCAGGAAGTGTCATTCAATTCTATCATATGCTTTGCTAATATCCAACTTGAGCGCTACTAGTCCCTTTCTCTTACTTTTGTTGTGCCTAATTTTGTGGAGGCATTCATAAACCATTAATGACATTATCCGTAATGAGCCTATTGCGTATGAATGCGCTCTAAGTTGGGGAGATGATTTAAGAAATGATAAGCTTCATTCTATTTGCCAATACTTTAGTAACAATCTTGTACACTACGTTGTAAAGGCTTATAGGCCTATTATCTGTCACCTTTTTTGGCTTAGTAGTCTTGGGAATTTAAGGCTAAATAATTATGATTGATCAGAGCTGGGTTACCTTGCTCGTTCAGAATGTGTAAGCATGTTGTAACTACTCCCTCGTAAACTGATTGCTAGTGTTTCTAGACGAAAATAGCTAGCATGCCATTTGGTCCAGGGGCCTTTGTAGGGCACATCTAACATAGAGCAGCAACAATTTCCTCAGAAGTCAAAGGATCTTCGAGCTGGCCATTCATTTCCTCAGTGACCTTTCGAAGATAAACCTTACAAAGCTATTTCTATTTGAGTCTGAGATGGGCTGGAAGAAGTGACAACTTTTGGAGGTATCTACATAACTCCCTTTCTATATCATTTCTCTTTGTTTTCCAGACCCCATTCTTATCTTTTACTCCCCAAATTTTATTCTCTCTCTTTCAGGCCGATGCCTTGGAGTGGAAGTACTTCGTATTTTTATTTTATTTTCTTAACCAATCCACTCTCGATCTTTGTTTTTAATAAATTTCTTTTTTAAGTGGCACGTTGTTTATTTGGCTCTTGATCTTTCTTATTCATTCTCCATCACCTAGCCTTGCATTATTTTGTTTAAGGTTCTGTCATTGCTAAATTAACTTGTCCTGATTTCTTTGTCTGCTGTCAAACTTATCTTTACTCCAGAACTAAAGTGCTTTTTGCTGCCCTCTGGAAGCATTGCACTAGGTCTTCCTGCCCTTTAATACCATAGCTTTTCATCTCATTTTTAACTATGCTCTTATAGGTTTCGTATGAACTCCACATATCCTCGTAGTGGTCTCGGTAGAAAGATCTGCTTAAATACTTTGACCCGGCACCTCTCTCTTTCACCTCTAAAATAATCGGGCAATGATCAGATACCCAATTAGCAACTTTTATTGTTGTAGTGTCATGCAATTTACTTCTTGCTACACAAGAATTTGTCCATCATTTCTTCAATAAAGTGAAGACCATATCTCCTATTCGACCATGTAAATTGATTCCCCTTATATCTTATATCTACTAGGTTACAAGTTTGTACAGCCTCTCTAAAGTCAGTTACTGTGTTTAAGTTTCGATTTCTCCCCCATGCTCCTCATGCATGTGTATAATTTCATTAAAGTCACTAAAGCAGCACCAAATATGGGAAGAAAGATTTGCTAACTTTTTCAATAGAATCCAAGTATGCTGCTTTTGGCTGGATTCTAGATGGCCACAGATTCCCGTACATCTCCACACCAATCCACTTTCATTGTGCACCACTGCATCTATATAGTGGGAGCTATAAGAAGTGATATTGACTTCTATTGTCGAGTTCCAAAACAAAGCTAGTCCTCCTCCTATTCAAATTCTTTATACAGCAAAGCAATTCTCGAAATTGAAACTTCTACACACCAAGTTAACCTGTCGAGCTGCCATCTTTGTATCACAGCGGAAAAAGATTTGGGGCCGCTACAGGTGGAGAATTTTTTTTATTACTGGATACATTTGAGGCTTCCTTAGACCTCGAACGTTCCAACTTAAGATCTTCATAGTTGCTGGCGGGGCTGGCCACCAAATCTTCCTTCATTGCCTCCAATCCCTCTCTTGCATCTTACTCTTTGTCAACTAGTTTTAATTGTCTAGTTACATGTAAAGCCCCTTTGAGCTTATGGTTGAGTGTTTGTTTTAATAGGCTTAATTGTCTGTAGTTTGGAGATTGCCTTAATGGGCTCAGCACTTTTTTCCTTTTGCTCTCTGGACTGGACCAACTAACCTAATTGCTAGGCCTTTTGATATTGGTTGGCCCGATTGCACCTCGTTTTACCATCTTTGTGTTTCTAGCTTGGGACTTCCACTTCGTACTTTTGGGCTTCACTTTTTCCATATTTGGTCTATTAATTACCTCTTCTTTGTTTAAATTATCAAGGCTTTCTTCAACCTTTTTTCCTTTAACTAGTTCCCATACCTTTTCATTACATTCAGGGCTTTTATTTTCCCTTCAAATCCCATTTCCCGCCTTCACACTTTTGATTCTCACTTGATTTTCATTTTGAGCTGCCTTTTCCTGCTCCTTAGTTTTCTAACTGATCTTGCTTTGATAATCTTCTTGCAGATTTTCCAACTCTGTAGTCGTCAGCATTAATTGCTCTATGTCACCCCCTGATTTGTGACTTATATCCATTGGTTCTCCACTGTACTTTCCCTCTGTACCCTCTTTACCTTGGTATGGTTTGTTTTTTTCCAAACGGACTGTATTAGTTTTGGTGTGATTTTGGGCTGCTTGTTATTGTGACATTAGCTTTTGATTGAAACAGTTCCCGGTTAACTCTCTCCCTGTTCCAGTTCTGTTTTACCCTTTTAGCATGTTTAGCTGCCCTCATCCATCCACCATAAGGCAAATCTTCTTTCTGTTGACCTATGTACTTTAAGCATTCTCTATATTGATGGCTGATATGTGCACAACAAAAATAAAAATCTAGTAATTTTTCATACATAATTGGCATTGGGATTTCGGCCCTATCTTGTTGCAAGAATACAACTTTTTTCAGAGGCTTTGTGATGTTTATGGATATTCGGACTCGAACAAACTACCCTATACACAAACCATTTTCATCTGTTTCTACTTTCTTTACCAGACCAATTCTCTCCCCTAGCTTTTGTATGGCCTCTCTATTCATATACATTATGGGTATATTATGGATCTGCACCCAAAATGTATTATGAGTGAAAGACTGATCTTTGATATCTCCAATACTTGCTGGTTCTGTTAGCACTATCAAAGCCCTATCAAAATGCCATGGTCCCCCCATAAGGATCCTTTTCTTTTCTTCTTCAGAAGCAAATTTAAACAAGAAAATATTATTCCCCATACTTTCAATCTTTACCTCTTTGATCGTTCTCCAGGCCTATTGCATTGTTGTCTTCAAACCCTCTTTGTTAATGCTTCTTGTAAGTAGCACCTTTCCAACAAGGCAATGAGCAGCCATTTTCTCTCCATGTATCTTTATTCTTCCCATGAAAGTAACTATATCTTCTTCCTCTTCCTTTAAGTGAACTGCGTGACACTTGCGAATCAATTCCTCAACATTCATAAATACTAAGCTCCCAGTAATAAAACCCCTCTACCTACCCTTTACGTCTCCTAGCCAATCTCAAGATGAAACAAATAAAAAAAACCAAACACTCAACCATCGGGTGACTAAAGATAAGCTACAAAGGCTTTCAATCTTCTTTCATTCTAATACTTTTTTCACAGAAAAGAGTATTGTAGAAGAAAGATTCAAGCATAAAGACTTAAAATTAAAATGAAGTACACCTCATTAATGGCAAGCATTTAACCATTTATTTTCTTAACCTTTCACATCTTTCTAAGAAAGTACCTGATGAAAATGAAACAACAAGAAAAACCCACAAATATACTAACTAAACCAATCACACTCTAGTCATTCAATAAAAGATGGTTGAATCCATAGAATATAAACAAAATCACTCACCAAAATTTGGACTTGGCCCAAGCCTCATTTGTGGCCCACAACTTCATCCCGTAAATCTTAGGATGCTCACCGAACTCAATTGAGAGAGCTATGCCAACAACTTAGTTCGGGTGAAATTGCACAACAACCTCACAAGACGACTTTATTCTTTTTCCTGTTTCGACTGGATTCAATATGTTTGAATTTGGGAAATTGGGCGTTGTGTATGCTGGTCATGAATAATGAATTGAGTGTTGTGTAGGTGACTTGGTCATGAATGATTTTAAGGAAGAGTGCTGCTATTTACCCCGAAATAATCCCTTGAATTTGCGCCTCGATTGGTAAAACGCACTGTTTGAATTCATTTAGTTTTGAGAAGCACGTATTTTATGAAATCAATCGGTGCGTTTTACCAGTCAGGGCGTAAATTCGGGACGCTATTTCGGGGTAAATAGCTTTTTTCTTTGAGAAATTAAATTTTCAATTAGAGTAATTCAGTAATTACACATAAAAAAAGATATATATCAATAATTTTAAAATATGAGGGTATATTTAGATAAATACCATATTTTAAGGGTATAGCGGGGGAACAAATTCTTGTTCCTTCGTTCTCTTTTCATATTCGACATAACTCAGAAGAATAATTGCAGCTTCCCGCCTTTATCCCTTGAAGCAAGAATAGCCCCAAAAAAAAAAAAGGCTCCACGTAGATTTTGAGCAAAAAGACAACAAAAATGGTGAATCCTTCGACGTCAAAATCAAAGAAGAATGAAGAAGACAAGAACGTGGAGCGGACGAGGCTGAAGAATCTTGCAATCAGAAGGAAGATAGTAGCAGAGAATCCAGCCAGGGGTTTTGCGCCTCTGGGCCCCACGAAGCAAGTCATCAAGCACCACGGCAAAGACATTCTCAGGAAATCATCTCAGCGAAAGAATCGCTTCTTGTTCTCCTTTCCGGGTCTTTTGGCTCCGAAGGGCGGCGGCAGGATCGGTGAATTAAAGAATTTGGGCACCCAGAACCCCATTCTCTATCTTGATTTTCCTCAGGTTATTTTTATTTTTTAATGTTATTATTATTGTTATTGTTAATTTTGTCATGATTCCGTACACAATTTAGGAATGTATCTAAACTGCTTGATAAATTCCAGCAACCACTTAAACGTTTATTGATTTCATCACACAACAAGTATGAATTAAAGCATGTCGTAAATATCCAAAATGGGCTCTCGGGAGGTATTTGGTGCATTTTATGGAGGAGTTAGGGGGAATCTTAGCGATATAGGTTGGTTTATGAATGCACTTTGAAATCTTCAATGTTTATGTTCATAACTGTTTGTTTTTTCTTGGTAGCTAACCTCAATGGCTCTGTTGTCTGTTCAGGGGTTTATTTGTATACTTTTTAGTGTAATAACTCATTATCATTTGCTTTGTGAGTGTTATTTTAGGGTCGGATGAAGTTGTTTGGGACTATTTTATATCCGGAGAACAGGTACTTGACTTTGCAGTTCTCTAGAGGTGGGAAGAATGTAATGTGTGAGGATTATTTTGACAACATGGTACGTGGTTTTGTTTCCTTCGCTTTCTCTTTTGGGTTCTTTTTCGCTTGGATATTTGATAACTTTGTGAAATATTTACTATTTCTTTATTGTTTTTGTTTTAGAGGTTTTGTAATTGCTAAATTGATTGGGTTAGAATGGGGAAGTGTGTGGTTCTTTATGCAGATAGAATAGTCAACAGCATGAAAAGCTTACATCATTGAGCGTCCAGTGATGAAAAACATCATATGTAAGCATTACAATATAGAGAAAACAACGAAGTTTTGATTACTCAATCAAAGATTGAGCAACCTAGAAAAGTTTTCTACGATTTAACTTTCACTTTGCTTCAATAATTTTTCTTTCCCCCATTCCTGCTGAATAACCAGATAAGGGTATGATTACCGTACCTTTACTTTAGAAGCTTATTCTTTTAAGCCATCAGATGTCTATGAATATCATGGAATAATTTCTTATACAAGCAGCCTGGTGTTAGGGCAGTGCCTAGGAAGAAAAAATTAGAATTTGTTCTTCTTGAATCAAATAAAGTGGTTGGGCTGGGTGGGGGCTGGTTGACAGCACCAGTTGAGAGGATGATTTCAGAGCATGCCCAGTACTCTCTGCAGTAACCCTGAGGGTTTTATTGACTGGTTAAGACCTTTGGTTTCCAATTTCTTGTAATCTCCCTTGGGGTCACTAACTTGGGATATTACATCCCACAAGTTTCACAGCTACCAAGATTGTAACCTACTACACTGTCCTCAAGTTGGATTCTTTAGTTATATGGTTTAATTAAACATCTATGCGGCATCCATTTTTGTTATCTTATACTTTCTTGACATAGGGTACTTTTCTCCTCCTTTAGTATGACCTTCATTTTGCAGTATACCATGTTTTGAAGCTATAGTTCAATAATATTTGCGTTAATGTTATTCTATACTCTAGGACCTCGATATGATCACCTTGCATGTTAATAAGAGTGAAAACATGCTCAATTCCTTCTTCCTCACTGGCCCTCGTATTTTTATAAATTCTAAACAATTGTATGCATGCTTCATTATTCTTTACTGTGCTTTAACAAACTTTTGGGCGGTTTCTAGTATTTTTTATCGTTAATGGCTGAATTTCCAGATTGTATTTTCCGATGCCTGGTGGATTGGAAAAAGAGATGAGAATCCAGACGAAGCCCGACTCGATTTTCCCAAAGAACTGAGTGAGGTTGGATCATTATTATCAGTTTGTTAGGTGTTGAATGGGTATATTGCTCGTATACTTTTCAGCTTATTGGAAGATACAAAATGTTTTTGTGGTTCAGGGACAAAACGTAGAATATGACTTTAAAGGTGGTGCTGGTGAAGCATCTAAACAAGGTGTTCACAAGACCGGAATGAAAGAAATAGAAGAAATCTCCACTGAGGCTGAGTGTGAAGATGAAATTTCAGATGCTGAAAAAAAATTGAAAGGAACGATGGAAATGACACCTGTTCGACACTCGAGTAGAACTGCTGGGAAAAAGTTCAAGTATTATTCTAACCATTTTATTTCACTTGACATCCTTTACTGATGTTGGCAGCAGCTGCAACCATCCTCATATTGCCTGAAATATTAAAGCATCATCCAGTCCCCTTTAGATGAGATTGATCTAGTCATTGTAGTTAGTTAATCATTTAAGGCTTAGGATACATTTATTTTACAATTTACTGATAGTTATCTTCTTCAGGAATGTTTATGAGAAGTGCTTCATGGCTTCTTTGACTTATATGGTGATACATTGTTTTGCCTGATGATTCAATTCACTAGTCTACTATCTTAGTGATGAATGTGTATAATTTTTGTGCTGGAAGATTATGATGGGCATTATTGCTGCAAAAGTACTTCCTACGAACAATTAGATTAATAAGACACCAAAACACATATTCATTCTTCCATGAAATTTTCTGGTATTGTCATTGATTCTCAGTATGGTTTGGCAACTGTGGCCAGTATATCCATAATTCGAAGTATGTGGTGGTGTTTGAAAAAGTTGGATGTATAAGGAAGCTGTTTAACTAATGTTTAATTAAAAGATTGACAACCACAGGAACTTTTAGTTAATCTTTGTTAGTCTATCATCCTTCCTACCAAATTTCTGTTGATCTCGGATTCCGCGCTTTTTCTCATCTACCCGGCAGGTTCAGATTTTCTATTTAGCTTTGTTAACCTTACGTTTTCAGAAGCCTAAAGTTTTTCAGAAGATTGCAAGTTCAAATAATTTCTGATGTCTTTTGTTGATTCAGATTTTCAGAAATGTTTTCAGAGGACAATCCTGATGAAAAAGTTGCCGACATATCTGAGGGAGAAGAAAAGAAGGTTGACATGAAGCTTGATGTTTTAACTAGTGAACATACAATTGGCTAAATCCTAATTTAATAGACCTTGATTAGTTTCTTCTTCAACATTATGTTTTTCTTGCTAAATTGAATTTTGGAACTTTGTAATTTCTCTATGTAATTGCTTACTGAATGTTAACTACTTATCGGTTACCTCAATTGGTTAATACAGATGGGTAATCCTGGTTCTGTAGTTCTTGACGTTGACAGTGAGAATGCCGCTGGTTCCTCGAAGAAAATTCAATCATCTCTAGAGCCTGTGTCTAAGAATAAAAAATTATCCAAGTCAGCTGCTAAGTCCAGGGATGACTCAGGCAGTAATCACAGCTCACTTGTTCAAGCAACCATATCTACACTGTTTAAGAAGGTTGGGAAAAAGGTAAGGCTCAACAGAATCTATTATAGTAACTGAAACCGTTCAATGTTGCTAAGAAATACTTTCCTGAGATTACTTATAATAAAAGGTTCCTATATGAGTGTCATTAGTAAGGTCTGAAATGTCATTTTAATTACATTACGTTGTTGCTAGAAAGAAGTCTGAAAAAGAATTGATAAGGGTTAGCCGGCTCTACATCATAGACCTTAAAGAAATTTCCTGATGCTAAAATATCATTGATATTAGTGTGGATTAAACTTTACCTGGTAAATTACTGCAGTTCACCTGCCTTCCCGGGCTTTCAGCAGGTTTTTCTTGATTGGGTCATATCCATGCATGTTCATTCGTCCTTGGTTCCTGGTCATTGTTATGTAGAACACTATACTATATCCTGTGGCACATTTTGCTAAGAAAGTTGTTCTGATTCCAGAATTCCCCAAGCAGTTCGAAAAAATCTTCAGCATCAAAAGGTGGCTGATCATCCAGATCCTTAAATTATCATAAGACATGCAATTACAAAATTCAGAATAATAACTGCCATTAATTTCTTCCAGCTTCTGCTCAGAAGTTGCAGCCGAATGGTTTAAAAAGTAATATTGATCAGGTTAGAGGGAGCTTTGTATTTCTGTTTTCTTCTTTTTTCCCCTTTTGCTTTCCACAAGTTCTAGTCTCAAGTATTGTTTGTCTTTGCCTTTTCATGACAACTACTCACTGGTGGTGAAGGGCACAGAATGAATAGTTTCTGCTATTGTTGCAGGATAAAGTCCCCAAGGGAAAAAGAAAAATAATCAAAGAAAAGAGTATTGGTTAGTTTCCACACCCCACTCCCGCCCTCTCTTTTCTCTCTCTCATAAAATATGATATTGATTGGACATATGAATGGTATGAGTTTTTGTATGTGCATAGTTTCTGTAATGGTTATATATTAGAGTTGTAAATTTAGAAATGAAAGAAGAAACAGAGTACAGATTTTTTGTTACGCACAAGAAGTACTACTACTGAAGACCAAATGATTAGCATTTGAAGTACTAGCTAGTGTAAGTACTGGGAATCTTTGCAAATAATGATCTATACTAAATTTCAATGATGTTTTTAGTCACCCTGTTTAATTATTAGTTGGAGTTGCCATGTGTTGGAGATAAACCAAGAAATAATGACCCCTGATTAGGCAATAGTTTCCATCATGTAAGCTTGACTCCTTTAGTTTTGAGTCTTCAGAAGTTCAATATACTGATCAGTGCTTATAAGGACCCTTAGGAAATGAGAAAAGTAATTCCTGTGATAAGAAAATTTATAGAGGGTAACCATTAGAACTCGCAAAATGTGAAGAACTTAAAATGCACTTATATACTTAATCTTGAGCCCCGTGCATATAATGAGTTACAGTTAATGGTTAAAAGCTTAAAACTTGTAGATGTGTATGCCTCTTTTACAAATTGGATGCAACTGGAAAGGAGCAGATAATAGATGTTGGCCTTGACCCAAGGAAAATATGTAAGTCTGGTACATGCCACATGTTATATAGGTTGAGCAATTAGTTTGAGCTAGATTGCATGTTTTTTGGATAAGACACGAGGAATTAATCATAATGGTTGTATGGCTGTGCAGTTTTGGCAACTATAAATTATTAAACCTTTTGGCTTGAATGGTGCAGTACTGTGAAGTTCAAAGAGTACCAGCTGATGGAACTGAAATTTTTCTGTATGATAGTTATGCCAATCCTGGACTTCAACATTAGCAAAGTTGATAAATGTCCTTTTGTTTTCTTGCCTGACTGACATTGAGCCATTTTCAGAACTGCTTAAAGCTTTTGCACTGTTATGTTTCTGCTTAATAATATATGTGACTTATTGTCTGATATCTGTCAAGTTTTAGGGACAAGAAAGAAAGCAAAGAAGAGAGTATCTGAGGTACTGTTTATGATTTACAATTATGGTGTTTCTTTATGCTAAGAATCCATTTTACATTTCGAGAATTTATGCTAGTAATAATGTACAAGAACTGCAACATTGTGAGTCTCCTTGACAGTAAGACTGTCTTCCATGTCAATGTTGTCAGCATTGACATGATTTTGCTGTACATCGTAACTTTGTATAGGAAAGAGCAGGGAATGTGTACAGATAAAAGTTAAGAAAATAACAATTCACAATTGGAATCAGTAAGGAAGTTTAAGAGAATAAATTTCTAATTAGAGATGGCCAATGGGCCGTGCCAGCCGTCAAAGGAATGCCCATGTGGGCTCGGGCTCGTGCCGTGCCATGCCCACCATGTGGTTCGTTTCGTGACATGCCGTGCCCATTTTATTTTATTTTTTGTTTAGGCCCCGCCCGACACAAGTGTTGTACCCACTCGTGCCATGCCCACGCGTGTTGTGCCGTAGGTTGTGCCATTCCATGCTTAAGAAAAAATGCACGACAAGCTTTTTTTTTTTTTTAGAGGGCATGCCAAATAATTGGTTATTTTTTTTCAAGCCTATGTACTTTTTTGGGCCTATATGCATTTAATCAAATTCAATAGAATAAAAAATTCAAAATTAAGTCTATATTCAATAATAATAAACTAATAATAATAAGAGAACGTAATACTAATTACTCAATTAGACCCTACGGTATTAGAATTCTTTTTTAATATTTAACGACAACAATAATAATTTTTTCTTAACGGTTAACTTAATTATTAACTTGGACTTAGTCATAGATCATAGTCCATAATAACATTAATTCATACATTTTATAAAATCATGATATTTCAAATTTTATTTATCAAAACAATGTTATCAATTATTCATTTAATAAATTATAAACATAAATCAATTAGAGTATTTTTTTTAAACCAAGTATTAAATGAATTCCAAAAACTTACGCTAATATAATATATTAAAAAATTCAATTTCAAATCATAAAATTTTAAGTTTATTTTCATTAAAAAGTAAAGCGTGTTTATTGCGGGCCTTTTTACTTGCTATGCTTTTAAGGCTCACATGCCTAAAATTCTCAGCCCAGCTTAGCCCAGCCCATGTGCGTGTCATGGTGCTGTGTTGTACGGACATCTGCCATGCCCGTGCCGTGCCACGTGCCATCCCCTGACTGGCTATCTGTATTTCTATCTTTAAATTTCACATTCCCAACTAAGATGAGTTTATCAGCAGTAATTATTTGCTAGCTGTTTGTTTGTTAAAGAATCTTGAGACATATTCAAAAGTTTTTCGGAGTTAGTCAAATGGGAAGGGATCCATAGAGATAATTATGCCTTTCAGGATTGCTGCCATTAAAACACTTGAGATAATTATGGCTTTCAAGTGCAAATTACTGTAAGTATGAAGAATACATAGTCGTATTGTTGCTATTAAAACACCTGAGATTTTGATGCCAACACTTGAGATAATTATGCCTTTTAGGTGCAAATTACTGTAAATATGAAGAGTGCATAGTTGTTTGAAATTCTGTACACTGAAAGTCCTAGATTATGCAGCTGCAAGAATTCATTTTTCTACATGCTAAATGTTTCATCATTCAGATATCTTCGATTTACTATATATGAATAATGCTACACATACAAATAAATAACATACACTTACAAAGTTGAGTACCAACTTAATATTCCAACTTTGTATGGGCATAGAGTTGGGATTCTAAGTTCGTACCCAACTTTTGTGCATCTAGGATGTCACTTATTAATTGGTGCCACAAAATTATTGCCTCAATAATGGAATAAAACACAACAATTACATGACGCTTGATTGTCATAGATAGATCCCATTTAATTGAGATTCAAATGTTGTATGTACATTGTTTTTGTTAAGGAAATGATAGGTTCTAATTTGTCTCCAATTACAAATGGCACTTTAAATTGAGAATAATCAAGTGGATGGGTCTTCCTCTATTGAATTTAAAACTAAATTCATGTTCGGTCTGGTGGTTGGTTGGAAGTGGTCACTCAAGTCTCTGCTGGAATCTGGCTTTAATTTATGTGATTTGGAGATACATTTTGACTTTTTTTACTATAACATTTGTTAGTTAATGTGTGTTTAAACTTGTGTGCAATTTTGCAGATTGAAGATGATGACATTGAAGAATTCTCAAGCTCATCACAGGTTCAACTTCCCATTTAAATTTTATGTTGTTGTTAGACTGTGTTGCATGCCAATATGATGATAATTGAACTTGCACGATAAATTTTACTGTTACATTAGTTTTGGGACTCAAAAGTCCCTGCTATTTGATGTGAGATTGTTGCTGCTGAACTTGAATTGACAATTCCTTGTTCCCCTGGAGTTTGATATTCAAAAAAGAAGAAAATGACAATTGACAATTGTGCATAGTGATGTTGCTGCTGATTTCTTATATAACTAAGGTATGGAAACCCTTCAGTAACATACTTCATGGGCTGATTTTCTAAGCTTATCGTAATTTGACTTATTCAGGATACTGATGAAGACTGGAATGTCTCTGATGAAGACTGATTTGCTTGAGATTATGACATGCTGCAATGCTACAGAATTGCCAAAGCAAATTTGAAGCGTGAATATTACTGCATATTTTGAAGTACGGTAGATAGAGTTTGTGAAGAGCATAGGATTATAATCTCTAACAAAAATTGGAGAAGGTAATGAGTTGCAGCTGAATTAATTCAGACAATTATCACAAATTGGCTTTCTTGCAGCCTTTTTTTTTTTCTTTTCTTGTTATAAAATAGGAAGGACAGAAGTTTGAAGCTTGAAAATACACCTACATCAATATTGTATTGTACCTAAATGCTCCACGGTCCTTGATGGATGAGATGGCTTTCCCATCCAATTTCATAATTAGATCATGTCCTTGATAGATGAGATGGCTTTCCCATCGTGTTTCATAATTAGATCATGTTTTGTATTCAGCTGCTCTTATTTTATGTTATTTTTATTTTAAGGTTTTAAGCCTCTGGTTCCCAAGTGTCCGTGCTTCTGTCTTCATCTTTGAAGAATTTTTTTTTTTAAAATTTTTTCTAAGTTAGGATTACACAGTTTGGAGTTCGGTTCTTCTAGAGCATTTTGAGGATTTTGGTTCAATTATTCAGTTTGCTAAAATTTTATGTCAAGTCTTTTCCTGTCACATTTTTGGTTTTAAACTTTTTTACTGCCGGGAGAAAGTTAATTCTTAACCATTCTGCTGATATAAATATGCTTTCACAAGGAAGAAACAGATGAAGTTCAGACAGGTTGATTACTATTTGACCTATATTTGCACTACTTAGGAATTCCGTCCTGTCGTTTTTCCAGTTTATTTTATTGTGAATTTGACACATGCCTGTGCTTTACCGCCAAAGAGTTACAAATGCAAAACTATTAAGCCAGATCTAATTCTTTGGCTGGTTTGCCAGATCTTCAGCATAACTGCATCGGTCAAAATCTGCAAATCACTGGCAGTGGTATAACCCGGAATATTAGTTAGCTTTTTGCAGTAGGGGCAATAATCCTGCCACATAAGATAATCAGCTAATCAAAATCATTGCAAAACCTTAGTCATCCCACAACAGGCTGATAAACTAAATTACGGCAGAAGCAAAAAGATGTTCCGGAAATCCGGAAAGCATTGCAAATATCTGGAAATGTTTTCTTACAGGGCCTTGAGCATAAATTGTTGAAGTGATGAAAATCTGTCTGATACAAAGCTCTTACTTGAAGTGAGTCAAGGCTATAAAATTTCCATCCCCGTTTATTTAAATCCATGGCAAGATAGGACCTGAAAAAGTTATTAACAACTTTTCGGAAAAGCTTTGTAGCCGCAACAGCTCTGTGTTATAGGATTTTTTTAACTTATCAGAAAGATAATATTTTGAAGAGTTTAGTAGTATTGCTAAAATGAAGTTTATGTGTCGATTACTGGATCCCTTGTTCCAAACAATGGGATAATGCACATAGTGACTGCAACATCAATCTTCTGCAAGTTATGTTGAATTCAGAAATTCGATTATAGCTTGTGACATTTCCTTTCACTTTCTATCACAGTACAGGATTCAAACCAAAGCATGAGTTTATACCTGATTTTACAGTACAATAATATACTTCAGCACAAACAAGCTATCCTACTTCACACGAGGAAAAAGTGGAAAAGAAGTAAAAAGAAGCGGTATTTTACAAGTTCAGGATGCTTCAACACCGATAAGTGCATGGTGGAACTTCAACTGGATTCATCGAGGGCTGAAAATTAAGATCCTAAGAATTTATCAACCCTGGCATTGGTTCTCCTTGACAAAAACTTCATGCAAATGGGCGGCTGGACCTTTGCTAGAGCAAGTATGGAACTGGGTAAAGTCCATATTCCATCGCCACAAATCAAACCGGAAGCAACTGCTGGACCAAAAGCATCTGCTTTTGCCTTGTCTATCTTTTCCCAGATGAACAAAAGCAGGCTTCCAACACACATATCAATGGCAAAGTACGGCCCCAAGTAAAAAGGAATTGCCATTGCCATTGGGAGAGGAATGAACCTTGCCCACTCCTTGCGTATTGAATCCTTAATCAGATTTATCACAATGGCTGCTCCGAAAAGCACATAGCAAAGCAAGAGACAATTCTTTGGCAAAGCTGAGAAACCCTCAACCCCCAACTTAGCCATGCTACGAAAAACCATGGCAAACGGAGCAGCATATTCACTTCCGGGAACCCCAAGGTCATCGAAGGCCTTGTAGAAAAGCCAAAAGACACATGGGGAAACTACGCAGCCTATTGCGGTGCCAATCACTTGGCTAACAAACATGGATCGAGGAGAAGCCAGGGTAAGGTAACCTGTCTTGAAATCTTGTGTGAGGTCAGAGGCAGTTGAAACAATGTTCATCATGACTCCGCATGCCGCAAGGCCAGCAAGAACTCCACCATGAGAAGAACCAGCCCATGCCCCAATCGTGAAGATTGCAAGCTTTCCATAGGTGGATGCAAGTGACCAATCAGTGAGTCCGCATCCGTATGCATTACAAAAAGCCAAAGTTGGTGCAAAGAGGTAGATGACCAACACATGGTACCATTTAAGTTGATGGAAGATGTGTGGAAGAACGATGATGGAAACAATAGCGATTGCCACATAGCCTGAAATTGCAAACCATGTTGGAATTTGATCTTTGAGGAAGAGTCTTGTCCGGCGCTGGTCATCATAGGAGAGTTTAGCAGTCTCAGGAGAGGAATTCTCAGCTACTGGGAGATCACTGCTGGCGTTTCTAGTTCGGACTTGATAAAACAAACCCACAAGGGTGCGACTAAGCACCTTGCAGAAGTTGTACAGACCATCACCTAGGATCAAGGCAATGGAGATAAATACCTGAAATCAGAGCATAAGGAAACAATCAATGAAGAGGATCATTCTTCACGAAGCATAAGACAATGGCATTTATCTCTGAAAGAGCAATGTAATTACCTTGTAACCTTGAAGGCCTTGTAAGCTGGTTGGGCTTAGATCTGCCGAGTACCAATCACCCTTTCTTTTTTCTATGAGAGGCCACATTAGACCCCAAGAGAGAATTCCTCCAAGTAACACCGAAATGTTTATAATGTAGGGGCAAATCATCCCCACCCCAACATATATTGCTGAGAAGTCAAAATAAAACCTGCACAATGCACATATCGCGTGAAGGGCATCAGCCGAAACATTTATGAATAACATTGGGCTAGAAATAAGTAATGAAAATGTATTTGTTCAAAATTGTGAAGTATGCATACCTATATTCATATGCTTTGAGCCCAAAAGTAGGGAAGCTAACGAATCCACAATTGTCTCCAGCGGTAAAGAACCATTGGAAGAAACCCCACAAGAAGCTGAAGGAGAAGAACTTGCCGAGTGTTCTCACTTGCTTCCTATCAGAAAAGAGAATTAGAAAGTCTGAATTTTTACATGATCAAACCTATGTACATTGCACTAACTGAAAAGAGTGACCTACTTTGCTAGCCTGGCTCCTTCAGTAGTGTGGAAGCTATTGATTAGATAAGCAGTTGCCGTGCCACTTGGATATGTCAACTTAAAGTCTATGATCATTATCTGAAACAAACAAAGAATGCTTTCACCGGTCAAGATGAATGAAAACATTCACAAAATCAAGCAAGAAAACTTGATTTCTCTTTTATAGCTCTGTATTCTCAATTGTATATGCAGAGTGTACCTTTCGAAGAGGCACCACTGAGAAGAGGCCAAGAAAGCTAACAACGAAGAGAAAGCCAATAATCCAAGTTAGTGACAGATTTTTGTAGCCAAGATTGGTGTCTTCAGATTGTATGGCAATGCGGTCACTCATTCCGAGCAGGTAACTCCCAAAGCCTCCTGTGTTAGTTCAGAAGTAACCAATAACACAGAATTTTAAACAAATTAATACATACCATTTGTGATATAAAACTTGTCATATCCCAGTTCAATATTTTTTACATAGTGCCAATATTTGTGAAGGAAAAATTACTCGTAGATCCATATTTGAATGATTAATAATAAGCTGATAATAATGAAGAGAGTTTCAAAAATTTGAACTTGCATGGAGCAAAATGGATTTTCTTGAAGGCATCAACCTTAGTCTAAACTCAGCAAGTTCTACAATTTCTTTCTTTTTCTTTTTTTAACTGCAATCACTTTTTAAAGTGATTAAAAGTTAAAACCTTATTGGTTTCTTCTTGAAGCCGACTGAAAATAAGAGAGTGTCTGTCTCATAGATGGTCACAACTCCACAATAAGGATCAAATTTTATTGCAGATAACATATTCCATTACTTCTGTCTTATGGTTTCAATTAAGCTCTGCTTTGCTTGACTTTTTTCTGCAACTTTGCAGCTATTAATTCATTTATTTGACAATAACTATTAGATTTTAAGTATCCTAGGGACATGTGCCAGCTCACATGGAGGAGCACATACGAAAGACGATGCCACCCTTTCAAGCAATGTCAGCGCAGCTTCTGCAATTGTCCCCCAGATTCTCTTAAAATGATCAATTGCCAAAAGGGTGTGTGCGTGGACTGTAGACATAAAATAAAAACAGCCAAAAACCCCAAAAATAAAAAGTCAAAAATCTCCTAAAAATAATTTTTTTAATTAGTCCTTTTTATCCTTCTAGACTATAAGATCCAATTCGTCAAACTATCACTGGCCGCCAATCATGCCTTCAATATTGTGTGAACCTCTTTTCTTGGATCCATTTTTTTCCCATTGACTTGAATCATCCCACTATTGCCAGTGGAGCCTAACAGGACAATGAAAGCATGACTTGAATCATCCCACTATTGCCAGTGGAGTCTAACAGGACAATGAAAGCATGCTCAGCCCAAATAAACTTAATTTGGCTTGATTACCTTAAAACACTCAACTTGAAAAAAGACAGAAAGAAACCTATTGAGGAACTTTAAGCCCTCAGAAATCTAACAGTAAAAGATATATTTATTAAGCTTTTTAAACAGAAAAGCATTGACTTGGAAAACTTTTCCAAACGTGAAATGCACTCCTTCTAAATTTGAAAAATTACACTTCTCCGTCCAAAAGTGACACTTAATTGACTCATTTATAATAAAATTTACTGATTTTTTTTTTTTAGTTTATATATAACGTAATTGGTAAGTAAATTATTTGCGCTACGCTACTTATAGAACTCGGTTCAAACTCCAAACTTCTGGCAAGAAATTTTCTAAAATTAGCTGATCCACAGAAAAATATTCTAAAATCATCACGTTAAGTAATTGATCGAGGCATAGGTTCAAATCCTGCTCCCGTAAGAATTACGAAAAAAAGAAAAACTCTATTTTTCAGGCAATTAAAACTAAGATAATTATCAGCTATTAAATCATATGACCGTGATATATAAAACTAAAAACAATTACCAAAAAAAAAGGGCATAAATGAAGGGAAAGAAAGAGATGCATACCACTGAAGGCGATGCCAGAGGAAGCAACAACACAAGTTTGAATGACTGTATTTTCTTGCCTTGTAAAGGGCTGTCTCAAAATTCTTGAGTTTTCAAGAAACTTCGTCCATGTTTTCACAAAGAAGAAACCCAGAAGGCCGGCTGAAACATTGAGTGAAGGGATAATACCAGTGGTGAGATTCAGCTTCATGACTATGAATGTGAAGAGCACACTCAACACAAAGCTCACAACAAAAGCCCTTATAGTCAGCTGCTTCCTCCATGACGGTACCTCTTTGCCATCAAAAGCTCTCTCTACAGAAAACTCTTCTGCTTCTTTTCCTCCTTCTCCTTCATTTTTATCTTTCTTGTCATGATGATGATGCCCGTCATCATTTCGTGATGAGTTGAAACCATTCTCAACTTCATCATGATCCTGAGCCATTAATGCTTGATCTTGGTTTTTTGAGCCTGGGTTGATTTTTTTATTTGTTTTTGATGCGAAAATATATGTGGGATTTGGAATCTTGAAGATTGTGAAGAATTTTGTTTTTGTAGGAGGAAAAAGGAGTTGGGTGGAATATAGTAAATTGGAGATGCATTGACGCAAGGGTGTGTTGTTATCACCGTTTATCACATCAAGGCTGATCGGCATAAATGTGAAAGCAAGGGGAGAATTTTCCCGAGGCTCCTCAGGTTTATTAAAATTTTAAGTCCCAGCTAAGGTGGGAGAAAAAAAGTTTGTAACTATTCATAATCAATTATTCTTCAAATAGATTTTGAATATTAGACATTGACTCCTTATTTGAGTTGGGGGCATCTCGTGCATCATCTTTGAGTTTGAGAGTTCTTCTCTCGTATGCGGACTCTGGAAGCATATTTATTTATCCTTTAGTTATAGATTTTAAGTTGTACTTCAACTTGAATACATCAAGGTGGGTCTTAATAAACACTAGGCTGCAATTCAAATCTCTACAGTTCTTATACTACCTAATATAATACTAAAAAAGGATTATTATCCCTTGACTACTTCAAGAATTAAGAAATAATTAAAAGGTAACAAAAGTATTAGGAGGCTAAACTTTAGTGCTATTTTTATATGAAATCATACATTTTACTGCATTTATTTTAATAGACAATTTTAATTTTTTTTAAAAAAATCCTTTCAATCATGTCTCTAGTGAAAATATAAAATTTAAAGTTATAATTTGAGAGAAATAAAGTAGATTACTAACATTAAATAAAAGTATTTTAAACAATTTAATATTGCTAAAATTTTAAATGGTCTACCTTCAAAAGTCCCGAGTTCTGCGCTCTTGCTGACTCAAGTAAAGGTAAAATACAATTAAATGATACCAAGAGAAAAACTTAAATAAACAAATTTATTATTATTATTAAAGAAACTGTTTTAGTAAGTCAGAGTAATGTATTTTGACAAATATAAAGGGTCTTGCTGAAATGTTTTCTTAGAAATTATATTATTGTAAGAAGAAAGAGTGATCCAAATGGCAAATTGACTTCCAGCCTGTTCTGTTTGGTCCGCAAGTCGATATCTTCCAACAACGATAGCGATTTGTCTTTTTAATTCAATGTTTTCTATTTGCCGTTCTGAGTTCCCTAAAATTCTGCTTTCACACATGACAATGATTAATACCATTACTCAATCTTTTTTTTTTTATAATATATTTCTATAATTTATCAGATTTTATATACATTCAAATGATAAACTCTCTTAACATAATACAAGAACTTTTAAGGTTGTCATACGATTATGTCTAGGGGCGAATCCATTCATACTTTAGAAGGTGGATGGGTGTGGGTGTGTGTATAATATTTTATGAATTCACGTACTTAGTTACATGGTTATCCTCAATAAGCACATAGTTAATATTTAGAAAAAAAAATACTTATACTCCTAAGATTTTGAAAGATTATCATGTATACCCTTAAATTCTTAATAAGGGATACTGATTTTTTTTTACTATAGTATCTTTTGCCTCTATTAATTCAAAAGAATTGACTTTAAATTTTTTTAATAAATATAAATATAATTTAAATAGTTTAATTTGTTTAGTAGACTAATAATATTAGAATATTTTTAATATATAAATTAATTTTTAAAATATAAATTATTATATTTATTTTAATTTTTTTTTTTGCATTTACTATAAAATTTTAAAATAAATCTTTGGTTAAATAGATGTTACAATTAATAAAATATATTTCATGTATTCTATTAAAAGTATTTTTATATAACATTGAAATTTTTTTAAATTTTTACATATTTATTTTCATATTATCTTTCTATTTATTATAAAATTTAGTTTAATATAATATAAGATTTTGAAGCATTAAAATATTTTTTAAAATATTAAAATTATATCAAAATGTATATATTGTTGCATTTATTTAAAATTGTATTAAAATATTTTTTAAAATATTAAAATTATATTAAAATGTACATATTGTTGCATTTATTTAAAATTATACTTCTATTCATTATAAAATATTGGAGTCAATTTTTTTGAGTTAATAGTGTTGAAAAGTGAAGCATGCAATTGTTGAGAGACAGCTAGCTTTGACTACAAATTTGGTGAGAAACTTAGGCACCAATTGCTAAATTTGTCAATTGGGCAAATTGAAGCCAAATTGAATACATATGTTAAGTGCTTCTCTATTGAGCAATACGATAGAGAAGCACTTTGCAATTGTTAGTATCCCATTTTATGTTGAAAGCAATTGCAAGTGAGGATCCAATTGAGTGTTCTAACGAAGATGTTGGGAAATTATGCTCTTTAAAAGCATATGTGTTTATTTAATTGTAATAAACATTTTTTCTGATTAATAAAATTAATGAGGTATTTTATTCAAATATCTTAATTGCATTTATATTTGTATTAAAGTCCATTTAATCATATTATATGTATTTATGTGATCACCATGTGGATTCACAGAAGACATAAATACAAGTTATCTTATGATTAAATAAATTTAGTTCGCAGTTGATAAATAAAGTTGGACACTTTATTTAGGTATAAACTGTAATAAATTCATTGAATGATTTGTCTTAATCATATATGAATTTATTGATGTAGTACGACTACATTGAACTGGATCACATATGAGATTTAATTAACTTTGTAATAACTGTCAGACTTATTAAATCTCATAGGCATTGATTTTACTGTAATCTTAATCTTGAGTTAATTATGATTTCATAATTGTGATTGTTATTCCATTTGAGTTACCAATGGGCACGACACATCATTGTGGTCAAGATTACCCGGTATCTTGGTGGGAGCAATTATGAGTATTGGAGTTATAGATTAACAATATAGAATTTGTACAACACATCTCTTGATAGGTTTTCGGCACTTGATCATAGAATTCTCTGGCCAGAGTGTGTCAACATATTTAGTATGTTGAAAATGATCATTAGAGAAAACCAGTAAGGATCAAGGAATAAGATGTTATTAAATTGATTGGACAGTTGAGATATCAATTTAATTAACGATGTGGTACAAAGGATTGTGCAGTAAAGACATCAATGTGGCTTGAGACGAATTATTATTCGAGCATACAATTATGGAAGTCAGTTCCAATCTTTTAGTGGAGTAGATTTGGAATTAAATAATTGGGCTAGTTTAATTACAGGCCTAATTATTGTAGCCACTATTGTATGTTCCCAAATGATCCCCGGGTTAGCTCATTTAATTGACTGCACCACTACTGGACTAATAAGCAAGATAACTAGCAATTTGGGTCAAAAGCCTAAATATATCATTTAGTGGGAGGCTCCATTTAATTAGCTTTTGTATAAGGGGCCTTATGTTATTTTACAAGGTGGGTCCCCTATTGGAAAAGTAAATAACGTGAGTTTAGTTTTTGATTATTTTGGAGCCTAGGGTTTCACTAAAGGGAGATATAAAAGACTTATTTTCTCAACAGAAAAAGAGAGGCCACTTTATACAGATCTGAGAATAAGTTTTTTCTCTCCATTGTTGAGAGAAAATTTTTCTCATGCTATTTGCTTTGGTAGTGATAAAGGCGCCCACACGTCAAGTGCAGATTGAACCTGAGTCATAACTTGGAAGATCATTGGGGATAGTTCGTGATCTAACTAGCGTGGTGGTGACGGATCGTGATCTAACTAGCGTGGTGGTGACGGATCGTAATCTAACAGGAGTGGTGGTGGCAGATCGTGATCCAGGAGCCTAAATCACTTCAGCGGAAAAAGCCAACTCGGATTTTCAAGGTACGATTTCTAGATTACGTGTTCTTATATATTATATGAGAACGGTCATTAAAAATGTTTTATAAAAATTTAAAAACCTAATTTTTCCCCAACAGAAGATCCAATTGAATGTATTGAGATTTTGGGTTTTGAGAGCTTTTTTTACTTTTGTAAATTCTCATTTGTTAGTAAAATTATCCTCCAGTCTTTACCCGTGTATGTAGGCTTTACGCTGAACCACGTAAAATTATTGTCTTTTTCTTTATATTTGTTTACACCACATTTATATTTTTTCAGAAGTTATAGTCACTGTAATATTGGTAATTGCTCAACCTCATGCTTCCGCAACAAGTAGAGTTAAAGGATATTTTAGTTAAAAGAGGTTATTGGTATCTATTATTAAAAATAGAGGATCTACATAACCATTTCTCTAAAATTTGAAAGTGTAAGTATCTTTTTTTCTAATATTTGTTTTTTTGTAATTTCTTTAAAACTTTTGATTTTTTTTTAGTATAGTTTCTTTTTATGAGCTAATTTTTTTATTCTGGCCCCTATTTATATCATTGTTGAACAAGAGCTTCCATTCGAAATGAAAAACATAACTTATATGATATGATTTAATTGATTTTAAAATGAGTATATAAATGTCATAATATTATTCGATAGGGGTACGGAGAACCAATGATCGGATACGCCAATATACTCTGAAAGAATCAAATATGCCACCCAATATGTTATCATAATGCTTTAAAGTCACAAGAGTAGGTTTTAGAAAGTTGTGAAGGAAGTCTCTATAGCTTTGGATATTGCATAATCCGCTTTAATAATTCTTTTCTGAAAGCAAAAAAATGTTCTCGCCATTAAGATTCCATATGCCCAAAACGTTTCTTTCTCTCTACGCTCTACTCCAATATTTATTATTAGGGTTGAGAGTATCCTCTAAATTAATCAAATAAAATATCAAAATGGATCAAACTAGAAGATGAAGAAGACTGCTGATATCCCCGGTTGTGTTAACAATCTTGCTATACTAGGGAACAACAAAAATAATAATTATGTTATCATGGGACCAACGTTACGTATATAAAGGTTAATGTCCCTTTCTATGACAAAAAGTAAATAAATAAATAAAAATAAAAGATTGAAAGAGACTATGGTTACATCCACTCTATTTGATTAAAATTTCGTTGGGATGTTGAACCCAAGCATAACTTTTACAAAAACAGATTATCTATTAAGTGATTATTTTTTTTTTTTACGTTGTTTGACTGCCATCAAATTTTAGTAAAGTTGTGTGGTTATTTAAATTGACAAGTTTTTTTAAAACTATGATATGAGAGGAATGAAGTAAAATTCTTAACGTGGTCATATAAAAGGTAAATGTTCGTTTAGTTTTTATATTTTAAATTAAGTATTCGTTGAGTCTATATATTTTAAAAAATATCTCAGGACACCTCACTGGTAGTTATGTAACACTTTCATCTTTAATTTTTCTTTGTTGTTACAATAATAATATCCTTACTACAATTTTGAGAGCTTTAATTAATTTATCCATAAAAAGGTTAATTAGCAAATTGATTAAAAATTGTAAATATAAAAGACTAGTATCCTGCTTTCTTGCTAATGACTATCTATAAAAAAAGCCTAAGTTGTCTAATTAACCCTAAAAGTAAAATAATTATAATAAATTATTTTTATTTAAATTTTAGTTTTAGTGTTAATTTGATAATTTAATTTTTTTTATCAATTTATCCAAAAATATTCTAGCAAATAAGGACAAAAATATCTTGAGACATTTTTCAAAATATCAGAACTAAACGGGGCACAAGTATTCACCCATGATATAATTTTTTTTTAAAGTATTCTATTATTTTTGTTATAAATGCAGACTTTAAATAGAAAATAATACAATCTACTAAGAGAATAATTGCAATAACGAACTAGATATCAATGGCTAAACTTTTAAGAAGGCACAAAAGTAAGCTTTAAAATTCTACAAGAATATTGGTCTCTAACAACAAAAATTTTAGCGACGAAAATAATTTCATCATTGTAGGTACTTTTTAACGAGGAAAAAAATTATTGTCAAAATCATAGTACAAAAAGAGGAGATATTGCGACCAAAAATTTTTTACATCGCAAAAAAATTAAGTGGCAAAAAAAATGTTGACATCCAAACCTTTAGCGACCAAAATTTAATTTATTGTAACATATAATTTTGTCTTAGAAAGTACACATTCAGCAATGACATTACACTCTATAACAATGACTTTTTCATTGTTAAAGCAGTCTGTAGCAACGAAATTACATTTATCACAATAGGTCATTTTAGAGACGAGTGTTTTCACCATGGATTATAGATTGAAATTGAAATTTATAGCTATCAAATTTGAGTCATTGCAGAAGGACACTATGGCGACGCAATAAATTTCATCACAAAGAGTAGTGATGGAATAATTGTCATAAAAATTATGTTACATATTTTTTGCGACGAAATCAATTTAGTAGCAAAGATTTCATCGCTAAAATTGTTTGACAAGTTAATTATTATCAACGGTGACAAACTAATTTGTTGCTAATTTCTTTAGCTGGAACAAATATAATGGCACCTTATGTTAAAATACTGAAAAGTTTATGTAGTGCCAATAATTTTGTCATTAATGCTATTTTTTGGTAGCGAAATTACGGGTTTGTAAATTTAGAATGCATTTTCAATTACTGTAGACCTTTAGCAACAAAATTTAATTTTTTTTTCGCTAAACGTGCATATTTAGCGATGAAATTTAGATTTTGTCATTGAAAATATTTGTTTAAAGATTTAAAGCCATTACTTTTTCGTCAAAATTTTAAACTTTTAGTGATGAAATTTAGTTTTCATTGGTAAACAATCTGAAATTTAAAAAAAAAATCCAGCTGATTATTTTCCACCAAAATTAAATTTTAGCAACGAATTTTAAATTTCGTCGCCAAAAATTGTAATTCTCTATTTATATATCATTTACTTCAATTCTTTCATTCTTTCATTCTCTCACTCTCTTACTTTTATTCTTTAATTCTCTCATCTCTAATATATAACTCTCATTTTCTAATTCAATCTCTACTTATTTTCCCTTTTATTTTTAAAATGGTAATCTCTATTTCTTTTTTCTTTCATTTTTAATATAGTGTAGTTTTTTGGGTTTACTTATCTTATTTACTACAACTTATATTACTATTATGTTCAGAAGTTAACTAATTATTGTTAGGGTTTATTTCTACGAAATATTGAAGATCAATTACACCAAGATGAAGAAAATCAAGAAATCTATACTCGTTTGTAAAACTTTTCTTTCAAAAGAGTAAATACAAAATTTTGTAATTATTTTTGTCATTTTTCATTAAAAAATAATTATTCTTTTTAAATTAATCAATTCTCTTTTTACCATGATGATGTTAATTATCATTGTAATTTAATGTTAAAAATGATAATATTTAAATATTATTAGTAATAATTAAATGTAAAAAAAATGATACCTTTCAGTGACAAAATATTATTTATCACAAAAAACACTTTTAGCAATGGAATGTTATTTGTTGCTAAAAGTATTTTTAAAAAGGATTTTTACGACAAATAATAAAAGTATTTTTGTGACAAAATATTATACTTTTAGTGACAAAATCTTATTCGTTGCTATAAATATTTTTAGCGATGAATTATTTCATTGCTAAAACTCATATTTGTGACACAAAATTAAAGAACAGGTTATGCGTATGGCAACAATTGTACTTGTTGTGAAGAAGGAGGATGAATTATTAGTCGCCAAAAGTGTGTTTTTAGCAACATAATACTCCTTATGCTATGAATCTAGTAACGAAAGTTTCGTTGCTCTTATCATTTAAAAACATTCAGCAATGAAATTTGAAAATTCATTGCTAAAGACTTAATGAGATACTCCTTTTGCAACGAAGTGGCAATGACAATTTTTTCTTTGCTGTAGCCTTTAACGATGAAAATTATATTTTTTAGCGACAATTATTTTCGTTGCTAAAACTTTTTTTTTTGGTTGTAGTTTAGCTTTATAATGCATCTACCAATCAGTAATAAGAATGACTATAATAAAAATGAATTGGAATCAGAATAGGAAATAGAAATCATAATAAATTGTACAGTATGAATTAGAGTCAGAATGAACTATGTTGCCATTGATATGTTCACTTTATCTTGAAGTTAGAATAGATTGTTACAAGTTACTAAAATGACCTTAATTGATTATTTTCATTATTTATTTTAATAATTGTATTTTTTATTTTCAAAATAATTGTTGTTAATAATAATAGTAATTACAATCACAATAACATAACAATTACAGCAGCAACAACAACAATAATAATAAAGAGAAGCAGAAGTTTTCTCATCCTCACTTTTATTTTAAAGTAAATATCATCAGTTACTAAGATTTCGAATTTTAATTCTCTGATCCCATAAATAAATGCACTATTAATAAAGAAGTGTGAATGTAGCTTGGTTGGTAGTTGTTGGTTTTATTTATTGTCCAATGCCAAAACCCGTGGAGCCACAGGGATAAACTGATGGCGTTTCCATTAGATATTATTATATGCATGTACGCTTTAATATCTCGACTAAATTTCGGTTGATGACTATTTGTGGTTCATTAATGTGTGTCACTTTCAGTTGTTGAATTTGCATGGTGTGTAAATCAAATAATCTAGTACATTACAATAATGAAAAGATAAAGATACTTTTCTATAAAGCTGATTTTGTTCTTTTTCTTCTTTAATTTGGATAGGTTGTAAAAATTTAATACGGGTTTAAACTGTTTGGTACAAGTTCGGAGGTTTTTTTTTTTTTTTTTTTTAAATACACAAGGTTATTTTGATATAATGTTCACCTCAGCTTTACGTCATTCATCAAAAGTGCAAATGACGAAATGATTCAATGATTTGAATTCATATCATATTAAATTTAGGCTTACTTAGACATAACTTTAGAGTGAGATATTATTATAATTTCATTTTAGATCATTTTTTTCTATGAACGCCTACTTTTTCCCACTTAAATAAAAAAATCGTATGTAAGAAAATGATAAGAAAAAAAACTTATATATTAGTATAATCATATTGATTAGAAGGCAAAGTATTTGTGATTGTGAGCAAACGAGACAGATGTGAAAATTGTTGGCATGGTAATGTGGATGTACACTGTTAGAGATGCAAACTTATAGAGAGAAAGAAAATATAAGGGATTAATTATACTTATTTTTTCTTTTAAAGTAATCATGGTAGTAAGGGGGTTTTATAAAAATATAAAGGATTACTAATAGTCTCACTTGTTTAATAATTATGTCAAAAAAATTAAAATCAAAGGCTAACATGGAAAATAAACAGTGACATGACACAACTATTTGCCAATTGAGTTTTGTCAACTAAAATATCTCGACCAACTAACCCCTCTAATACTCATCTAATTCAACTTAATTACATGAATATCACTTACCCTTTAATTCATTCAACACAAACTACACCCACTTTCACATTTGAAAAAAAGGCCCCCTAAAATGATAAAAAATGATGCTTCATTAAGTAATTAATCACACCAAAATCTAGATAATAAAAGTTTAAATTATGAGACGTCCCTAATTATATCCTTAGATTTTCCATATCTGTGAAAAATGTTTATTTTATGTGAATTGACAGGCTAATGGGTGGACTTAATACGATTACTTGTTCAATAATTGCGCCATAAATAGATTGGTGGGTTAAGACTTAAAAATTTCATTAACATGATTATTAATTAAGTTGATATAAACTCGACTTATTCAATAATTATATTAATTTTTTTCATCAAACTCATTTATTTACTATGTGTTTATACCGTAAAGAGGTGTCAAATGATGCCCCTCTTAGCCAATGCATTCTTTAAAATTGTTGACATTCATCATAAATCTCCTAGTCATAACAGTTTTTGCTCACTCAAATATCAGTGAAATATTTAAGATTGGTGTCAACATGGCATGAGATTCAATCCATTATATTAAACATAGACCCAAAAAATAAAAAAAATTGAAGATGCTATGTGGACTGGCTTCTTGGAATATTCTAAGTGTAGGCCAGCCGCATTAATAACATAAATCTCGTTAATTATAGGGGAAGCACAACTGACAATCATTGCATTGATTGTGCTTTGAAAGACCAGCTTGCATGCATTATTCCATTATATTTAAGATGCTACGTGTTTTTGTTTTGAAAGACCAGCTTGCATCCACAAATTGATGCATTAAATTACAAACTATAAAATTAATTACTACATTTAGTACATTTCAAATAGAGTTGAGGGATAAAATTAATCAATTTCATTGAAGAACTTTCTTTTAATGACCATTTTGTTTTTCCCATTGAAGAATTTCATTTCTTTACTGAGCATTTTATTTTTAGCTTGAACTTGGAAAGGTAATTATTCATTAGAAGGAAAAAAAAAGTCGTTAAGGCCCTCAATGCTATTATATAGCAATTTTTGGCTTCCAATGATTTTATCTAAGAAACTTACAGCAATTTTTATTGACTGAATTTAATAAATTTTAAACATGAAGCTTTCTATTAATTTCTATATTTTATCTTTATCTGAATGAAAAAAGTAAAAAAATTTTCTTTTGTCTTAATGATAAAATGTTTGAATAATTAAATTTTCTCACAAATACTCTCATTAAATTTATTTTTTTTCTACTTATAATATAAAACCCGGTAACCTTTTTTCCCTTCTATAATTAAAAGGATTTTTTTAATTAACTGTAGCGTAACTTAATGTCATATTTGAATTTCTCTTGATCTCACTTTTACTTGGTATTAAGTACCCAAAATACTTTCGATTTGAATTTTAGGATAACAATTATTAATTTATGTACAAATATTATTTAAATTAATGTTATCAAAATTATTTTTTCATAAATTATACAGCAAATGCTTACCTTATAAATATTTATCACATATAAATACTATTGTATGAGATAACACCACCTATTTAAACTTCTAAGTATATGTGACACTTTCAAGGACATAAGTGTAAAAATACTAGATTTAGGATATTTTGGGTTTATAAAAGCAGTCAACTTATAGCTTGCACTCATGCAAAAAAAAGAATGAAAAATAAATATATTATTCAGATATATGCATTTAGAGTTTTAGACCCATTCATACTTCTACAATGTTAAGATCTAGTCAAATTTTTGACAAAATATTAAACACTACTTAATGTTAAACTGAATAAGATAAATAAAATATAAGAGTTCTATTTACTCCAAATTCTTCAAATCTAAATCACATTTGTGGACTTAACAGTGATGATGATGACATGATGAGGATGATGTTGGTTAAAAATAGTTTTGCAGCATAAATATTAGAATTGTAATGCTCATACAACATATAGAATTACCATAATCTAGAAATTGTAACTTTTCTTTTTCATAGAAGTAATTTAGGTCTCGTCACCGCCAATTTTATTAGATCACAATCTATCATCAATGATTTGATTAGATCATGATTTATCACCAACATTCTTCCAAATTATGACTTAAGTTCAATATGCAGCACTTGACGTGTGGACGCCTTTATCACTATTGAAACCAACTAGCAGTAGAAAAATTATTCTCTCAAAGATAGAGAGAAAAATTATTTTCTATGTTTTGTATATTGTGGCTCCTCTGTTTTTTTGTGAAAGAACAAGCCTTTTCATATCTCATTTTGGTGGAAAACCTAGGTTTCATATTTACCTTTTTTAAAAAATTCTATTAAATAAAAAATATTTGATTTAAATTAAAAGATAAGATAAACCCAAAAGTGGCATCGCACTTATTCTTGTTATACGGGCCCACATTATAAAATAATGCAAAATCCTTTAAACGCAAGTATATTAAATGAAACCTCACACCAAATAATATATTTAAGCTTTTAATCTAAATAGTTAGTTATCTTGTTTATCAATTTAGTAGTGTTGCAATCAATTAAATGAGTTAACTCAAAGATTATAGAGGTACATACAATAATAGGTATAATAATTAGGTCTGTAATTAAAATAGCCTAATTATGTAATTCCAAATCTACTTACTAAAATATTGAAATTGACCTCTATAATTGTATGCTATTTGAGATAGTATTCTCGAATAATATTTCGATCTGTGTCACATTGATTTCTTTATTAAACAATTCTTTATACCACATCGTTAATTAAATTGACATCTTAATCAATTTAATTACATCTTATTCCTTAGGAGTTTTCTCTAATGATTATTTTCAACATACGAATTATGTTGACACACTTTGCCCAGAAAATTCTATGATTAAATATCGAAAACTCATCAAGAGATCTATTATACAAAATTTATATTATTAATCTATAATCTCACTGCCCCTAATTACTTATAATCTCACTGCTCATAATTATTTCCACCAAGATATAGCGTAACTCTGGCTATAATGTATGTTGCGCCAATTGGTAACTCAAATAAAATGACAATTACAAATATGAAACTATAACTAACTCAAGATTGAGACTATAATAAAATCAGTGCTTATAAGATTTAATAAGTCTGACAGTCGCATATATATATATATATAATGATTAAATGAATCTTATTCAAAATATTTATGCAATTAAGATGTTTAAAAAATATTTAAAATATTTTTAAATCATAAAATGTATTTATTATAAATAAATAAATTAATGTACTTTAAAGAGCACATAATCCCAACAGATGACACATTGACAACATGTTGTGATACTATATTTACTTTTTATATTTTTGTTTGGGTTATTTATCGTCAGCCCCCACAAGTTTCGACTATGTGCACCGGGCACCCACATCTTTTGATTATGTGCACCGCACCCCCATTTCCGTTAAAAAATCGGTTAATTCTAATTGTTCAGACGGTTGTTAACCTAAAAGACCATACTACCCCTGTTTTGAATTGAATTGATGTATAAGTACTAAAATACCGCTTATAACTTATGAAATTTACTTAAAAAATAAAGATTTCTTATAACAATATCTATTTTTATATTTTTTAAAATTAAATTGAATCAATTTTTTTTTTCATTATCATAACGAAATTGTAAACCGGTAAACTTCAAAATGAGAGACAAAGCATGATTTCAAAGGAAAATAAGAAAATCAAACACATTATCATCATCAGATTACAAAAAGTTCCAATTATAAAGAAACCAAATCAAATTATACCAAACAGTTGTAAATTTCACTATAAAATTTTATTACAAAAGACCTAAACTAAGAAAATTTAACAAAAAAGAATCCAAAAATAAAAAATCCTAAAACTAAAGATTTCAAATCCTAAATCAAATTATAGAGGCGACGGAGACGGCGACAGCTTCAAGTGGTGGCGTCGGCGGTTTCGTGCAGCAGTGGAAGTGATGGCAGATCACGCAGTGCATGCCATTTTTTTGTTGTCGATTCAAGTTGGTGGCTGATCACTCCGACATGCAGCACTAGTGAAAGACAAGAAGAAGGAAAAGGAGAATAAGAAGAAAAAAAGAAGAAGAAGGAGGCGAAGAAGAAGAAGAAGAACGAAGGAATAAAGACGGGAAGAGGGAGAGGAAGAGAACAAAAAAAGAAAAGGGAAACAAAAGATAGAAAAAAAAAAGAACAAAGGATAAAAGTCTTCTTTCCCAAATTTTTTTATATATTATTTTAATCTAATATAAAATTATCATTTTACCCTTCTTTTCTGTTAAGTTAACGGTAGATGGACGGAAATGGGGGTGGGATGCACATGGTCAAACGATGTGGGTGCAAGGTGCACATAGTCGAAACTTGTGGGGGCTGACGATAAATAACCCTTTTTATTTTCAAGCCATATTCAATCATATTTAACTAAACTTGCTTCATTTTTAGAGCATTTGATGCTACATCGATAAAGACATAACCGCACAATGAGTCAATGACACAAATCATGACCAATTCTGAACCACTAAATAAAAATAATTATAAATAATTAATTTGGGTTGAACGATTCTCGCATCCCTTATTTAATTTTGTGGAAATAGATTCAAGTTCTTGTAGATGCTTATGCACAGTGTTAATCAAAGTTGATTCTAATATGTTTCTTTATAATGATAAACAGATTACGATAAAGGAGTAAAAAAGAATCAATCCGGAAATTATTTCCCACTTCCTTACGAGAATGAGATTTCCACTTGTTATTCTCAAATTCGATAAGGTCCACCACTTTAACTCTTCTTTCTAATTTAGTTTTTGAAAATATGCACAACTAATTATTCTGATTTTTCAATTTGAAAAACAAATAAAAATGGCAAGCTTTAAACTTCAAGTAGAGTAACGTTTTTGTACATAAATAGTGCATAAACTCTGGACTATTTTGACTATCATGACTTAAAATCTTGGCATAAACTTATAACCATAGATCTCGTCAAATCCAATAGTAGCGTTATAACTTGAAACTTACTTTAAACACTCAGAATTTAATTAAAAATCTTATTAAATACCCTTAAATCAAATTACGGATATAAACATGTTAGACCATAATACTTAAATATCAGGACAGAAACACAAACCTTGGAAGAGACTATTTTACCCTCATCTTCCCAATATGTTCTTCTACAAATCATTAACACTAAATACGAGGTTTTAACAATCCAAAAATAAATCGTATTTTTATTTTTAAAAAAATGTTTGGGCATTAGCAAAGTTGGTGAGAAATTTGAAAGTGCTTGCGATGAGATTGCTTAGGAGCAATACTGAGAAAAATCATGGCAATGGAATGGCTTTAAATCTTAGCAAAGATAAGTTATTTGCTTGAGATGCAATAATAAAATGACTCAAGGAGATTATTAATTACTCAAGTTATTTCTCCAGAATTTTAACCCCACTCTACTATGGCAAAAGCCCAAAAGAGAGACAGAGATAATGGGTCTTTTTTTAAATTGTGCAAATTAGACTTTTGGAATTATAAATGGCACTAGGGATAAAATTTTGAATTGTAAATTTTAAACGTGTCAAGAATAAATAAGTGCTCAAAGTAACAATTAAAGACTATAAGATGTTTAAAATAAGTAATTTCACAAACTATAAAATTTTATGCTCGAATTTTGTAAGGCATATTACTTATAATAGAATCTCATGAAAAAATTGCACGAAAAGAAGAATATTATTGAAAATAATAAAATAGATATTTGGCTGTGTGTATGTTTAGATACTATTATAAAATAAGCTTTCAACTGTCATTTATATAAATATGAAATGTAAGAAACTAAGAATTATAAAAGAGGGAAACTTATGGTGCAACTGTGGTACCATGCTACAGTTACATCCGCCGTTGGATGCCAGTGAACCCCACCAATCCAAGTACATTCAACGGCTGGATGCAACTGTGGCACGGTACCACAGTTGCACCGTAACCTGATCCTTATAAAAGGGGTAAGAATGTAAGATTTTACATGATACTGAAATGCAGCTCTGTACTTGTTAATAGAGATAAAAAGTTCATATTCTGAACTGAAAAACCTTCGCTAAATTGAACAGGGGTATCTACAGCATCAGAAAAATGCTAACTTAATATGCTCACTACATATACTATTTACAAGTTTGTAGACAAAACCATACACACACCTATTCACATATGGAAACAGATGAAAATCATGGAAGTAACAAAGGTCAGCCACTTTAACTTCCTACTTGAGGTTGGTTTCTATCTGAACATAAAATTATTGATAAATATATACATACAAGATACTGCTCTGTCGATAATAAACATGGAGAATCAAGGAAGGCCGCTACGTCGTCTAGAGAGGAAGAACTCGTAATCAGAATGTCTATTTACAGATACTTGATTTCCCTTGTTAACAACTGCTCTTGACATAACAGACGCCGTCTCCTCAAGTGTCCTCAACCGTTCCTTCAGAATTACAGAACTGCTCACGGTTGGGCTTTCTGCTTTCCTGCTCGATGTTGAGTGCTTTAGCTGGAACCAGCGTTCGCCCTGTTCACACGCATGTGGTAAATATAAAGCTTTTTAACAGACTAACCAACAGTGTTTATGCACATGAGTAAATTCAAAATCTTGGATATGCCATTTCGGAAATGACAACCATTTGACTCACATCACTTCACAAACCTCAATATGTAAAAACATTCTACTACATCAAGTTCTGGAAGTAGTCTAATTACCACACAGTGGTTTTGGCTGTTGACTCTCATTACCTCTGACCCATTTATTTCATACCTTTAAATCCAAACAAATTTCAGCTGCTTTCAAATGACAATCAAACTTTCCTTAAATAAATTGTCAGCCTTTTGTAAGAGTTTGAATTACTTGTATGATTGAGTAGAATTCTTTTTTTTTTTTCTTTCTTTTACTAACCATGGATGATTGCTCTAAATCCTATCAAATCGCTAGACAATTTATACATTCCAAAAAACTCTAATCAAAATATAATAAATGGGTCACATATTCAACATCACAGCAGGACAACAGTGATATTTAATTCATTGAAAGAACATGAAAAGGGCTATACATATTGTTAAAATGCAATCTGTCAAACTTTTTCCCACAGAAACAAAAGTACAGAAGATGGGTAAGCATTGACTCAAAGAATTTGAGTTCATAAGTCAAATGTAAAATGTGCACAGTTAAAACAACTAATGCTACCTGGGCATTGTAACTTTGGAGACCCACAGCAGGAGACGCTATACATGCCTTCCCATTAGCAGAATCAACGTTTGCACTTCTATGAACCATATGACCAAGTGAATGGTAAGTCAAAAACGCTGCACGAAAGTTGCCATCTGGAATCCTATAAATGGGATACCATGCTACTGAATACCTGAAAGTCAGGTGGTATCAAAGTCACTACATTTTTTGGGATCAGTTGATACAATGAAATTTGTTCTGCTCGAATATCCTTCAAGATGATGAGAATATCATTGTTCCATAAGGTGAATTAGATTATAGCAAATATGTTCTCAAATGAAAGACAAAGGATTCTTTAAGTAATTTATCTGGAAAGTTTTAATACTAACCAGGAAGCAGGATGCAAATCGCATAGATTTATGGTGTTTAAAATAGTTCGATCTCCATACACACTGCAATTTGAAGGCCCCTCACCTGTAACCAGCTCCTGAATTCTGCTATGACAAAAACCAGAACAAGTGATTAAATTATTAAGAAAGATGTCAAATCGCTCAGCCTGATAATTTAACCATACTTCTTAAGAATTAAATACCATCAAGTAGTAAGGAATGACCAACTATTTTATGACCCTCCCCGAGTAAAATAAACTAAAGAGGACATGGTCCATCTAATGGCATTGATCTGTTGACCTAAGAAATTTATAATCAATTGATTTATGGCTGTGTTCTTGCTATCATTTTGAAAAGGATCAAGTTAAAAATTTTAATTCAGTGGGCCACAAACTCAAAACTACCTGTCATTTATAATCCCACAGTTCAGAAAGTTAGTTGGCAATATTAAATCTTAGATTCCGACTTCAATTAACAAATTCTATGAACTATTGGATCAAGATAGATGAATTGACAGGAACATCTTCCCAATTCTAAAATCAAACTTATTTGTTGCAATGTCCCATCCTATACATAATTACAGATAAATAGCAACAATTAAAAGGAGAAGCATCACCCTTTTTGATGCCTAAAGTTTCATTGAAACAACAGAGAAAGGAAGCATAAACCCAGCACTAACACCCCCCCCCCCCACCACAAACAAACACATCGGAAAGAGCTCCTGCAGTTTACCATTTATGTGAAAGCAACAGTACACAGATTATTGATTAAATTGTCAAATAAGTGATTGATCAAACATAAAATAGAAGTGGAAATAACTTGAGGTTTTAGCTTCAAGTTTAACAAAACACACAATCAGGAAAGGTGCACGGAATGACTAAATTCATAAAACTATCAGTTGTCAGATACTTAAAAACTATAAGCACAATCAAGATGATGAGAAACAAACTCAAGATCTTCTGATTTTAGAGTTGGGCCCATGGAAGAGCTGGGCAAAACCAGTTCTTCAAGATTGATGGCATCAAGTGTTTGTACAATTGGTGATCGTTGGTTACCAGTTCATCTTATGAGATAAAAATTTGGATAAAATAAAAATTTAACTTTTTTTGAAAATAAAAGGAATTTTTTTTTTGAAATAAAAAGAAATTGTACTTACTTCTCATATAATGGCTGTCTTTGCCGAGGTTGTTCAGATTCAAAATATTCAAAAAGCAGCTCTAGATCATTGGAATTTTCAACCGAGGGAACAGACCATTCTGATTTACCCAACTCTTTCACAGGTGGCAAAGAGCTTGCACCTGAAGTATGAGGCTGAGGAAATAGCATTGAAAATATAGGTAAATGGCCAATGTTAGCAGAGCTTTGCAATTTTTGACCAGTCTCACAAGTCCCAAAAACCCCAGAAGTAGGAAACCGATGGCCATTACTTGAGGAATGGCTTTTACGGTTCTTGAAGAGCTGAACTGCTGACAAAAATGGAACAAAATAGGCACGAAATGAGAAGCGATCAACTCCCAGTCTGTTTGTCTGTTCATAATCCTCTGCCCTGATTTCTAACCCGTAGCTCCCCTGTTTTTCATACCACTGCCACAGGCATTCCAACGAAACGTTGTTAGGTGTCTCGTGTCTACACAAAGATGCACGAACAACCTGGTCCTCTGAGCAGTTCTTACAGCTGCTTAAATTGCTCTTACAACTGATAACCGGAGATGAGAAGTGGAGAAATTGTTCAAACTCGGCAATCCGGCCACCACTGGCCATCTGAACAGCTTCAGATGCTGCTTGCATCCTACAGGCATTATCCACCGCCTGCAAAATCTTGTTTATACCAGTTTCAAATGTGGAAAAGTTTTGATCTTTAGATTCACTAATCAAGCAATCAGCTGCAACATTATTGTTCCCTTTGAATGGATAAGCATTCATACCCACCATCCCCCGCGTATCCTTAAATTCCTGCAAGGATTTACTTTCAGAGTCGAGGCCCATGCTCATCATTCCAACATTCAATGAAGAAATTAGGTTTTGGGAATTGGAAGCAGATTTCTTATCGATGTTTTTTCTCAATGTCCAATATTCAGTGCCTTTTCCATCGGCATGTGCCAACTGTAAACTGCCACAACTTGCTGAGAATGTACTCTGAGAATCCTTGGTCCCAATAGGGATCCATTTCTGCACAGGAGATCCAGAAATATGGTCTTGCTTACCGTGTTCTGCAAGAGATTCGTCCTTCTCAGTTTGAGCAACTTCAATAAATATCAGATGAGGAAGGCAAATCGGAGATGGCACCTCAAGCATATTCATTTTGTCCAAAGAATAGCATGATTTTGCCAATGGGCTATCCTGATGTTCTTTCAAAGCAGAAACAGCACCAGAGACTCTTTCTGTTGACTCCAAATTTTTTGGACAATCTTGTGAACTGTGAGATGATTCAGAATTCAAGGATTCAACTTTGCTACTCTGAAGTTCAAATTCTGGAGAACCAACATCGGAACAAGAACTTGGAGCACTGCTCACTCTCGTTTGGTTATTTAGCTGTGCAGATACATCCAGAATTTCATTCTGTTGACTACCAATTTTACTACGAGCATTTGAACTGGCCTTACTGGAATACATGGCCCTCCGGGAATAAGAGTTGTACTCGTGTTTTGAACCAGGACTAATTTTTCTTTTTAACTTCCTTGGAGCCTTATCTCTTAACTGTTTTTTATCTTCCGATTTTGATGGGATATTTACATCAGTCATATCAGAGTTTCTTTTCAGTGAGGAAGACTCTTTTACAGTACCTAGAAACTGCGAGCAAACAGCATTTGCTTTCCTAGACTCAGAATTGCACTTATTTGCTTCATTCTTCTGGACCTTTTGCCAGACACAATGACTATTCTCTTTCCCTGCACTAATACGAGAATTTCTGGCACCTCGAGGTTTGAGGGCATTTGAACTCCCGGGCACCATTTTAGCTTTCTTATTCCACTTCCCTGGAACAGCCACTTGCATATCACTGTGGTTCAGACCCTGATTAACATATCTCTTTCCCTCAGAGTAATCACAGAAATCTACAACACTACTTAGCAAGTTCAGAGGAGAGAAAGACCCCTTTCTGGACCTAGAATCTACTGATTCTGAAAAACTACTTTTGTTACTTTCTCTACCATATGGTTTAGTGTAAAAACTAGCACTAGTACTATTATCACTGTTGGAACCAATAGAAACAGAATCCCGAACTCTGCAGTCATTCATATCAGAGAATCCATTTGAATGTATTGCCTCATAACAACTGATCCGTAAAGGATGTTGCTCCTCAACCCCTCCATCAGTCACAGACCCTTGGTCTTCCATTTGAACCATCATTTTTGAATCAGTTAAGGGATGTTCCCCAGCAAAGCTTGGAGCACTAGAAGAAACTTCAGCTTCTGATAAATTTACTTCATCAATGTAGGATGTGCATGTCTTTTGTGATTCAGAACTATTACAAATTCCATTGTTGTCTTCTTCTACGTGGTTTATATCGTTTCTACCATCCAAAAATGAATCTTCTAGTGAAGTTGCACATGATATCAACCCATCCCCACGATCTATGTCAACGTTATCAGAGGGTCCTGAGGTCAAAATACCATGGCCATTATCCGAAGAGAGAATTTCAGGTCCAGTGGAGACAGAATCACATGAAATTTTCCTGTTCTGTTTCCCCTTCTTCCTTGCATTACTTCTAGAATTTCTCTCCACAATGTTGTCTACTTTGGGATTTTCAACGAATATGTTGGACGATTTAAAAGAATTAGATCTTCCTTGAATTACAGAAGAGGAATTGCTGCATGGGATAGAGCTTTGAGAGGAAGAACTACTAGAGAATTCATTCAATTTGGTCACTTTATTAGCCAAGGTCCTATTTCGAGATTGCTGCTGCACATCTGATCCAGGAGACCTTCTCAGTGTAGATGCCTTGACAGGATAAGCAACATCATGCACAGATCCTTTCTGGGCCTTCCGCCGATCAACTTTAAATGAATTGATAGAAGATGGAGAAACTAAATGCAGACCATCCATATTCCCTTGAGCTACAGATCCCAACTGATTAGTGTGATCAAGACATGGTGGTGGTACTGCAACAATTCTCCACAGTCCAACTGATTCAGGTGTACAGACTGTCATGACAGCACACCTTACAAATAGCAGAGGATAATTGATTTAGCACACTAATATATTGTCAAAACATAAGTTATGTTAGCGATGGGCTACTGATAAGAACTGATGCAAGAAATATCCCCATAAGCTCATTATATATATATATATATATATATATTTCTTCTTTCCTAGTAGTTTAACTCTAAGCTCAAGGAAAGAGGCAACGACCTACAAATCTTCAAACCACATGACTTAAAGGCTCAACCATAAAATTTCTTGTAATAAAAATGAAGCTGACAAAACTCGACCACAATGCCAAAAACATTTCCCCAAAGTTGGAGACTAGATTGAAGCATGGGCGAGATGACAGCTCGGAATTCCTGAGCATTAAAGTGAGACATTGAAATTGTCTACAACAAGCTAACTTTTACATCAGTCAACGAGTTGACATTTGAAACCCTATCAGATGTTTCAGTCATAAAGTCGAGAGGATTAGAAAAAGGGTATCCCACTTCAAACATCTTAGATTTCTGCAACAAAACAGGAAATAATATAGAACCAAAAGAAAAAGATAGCAAGGATAAGTGTGTGTCCATGTGTAATAGAATTTCAGTACTTGCAAAAACTCAATCCCTCTCCCAGGATTTATATCACTACAACATGATAAAAATCTGAAGAGAAGCAGCTAATGGGTAAAATTAGAAAGTTCATTGCCAAGAGTACCAATAAGTGAGATACATATAGAAGGAATACTAAAGGAAGGAAGGAATGAATCCATAACAATAGTCATAAACTGTCTCTAGAACATACAACACAGTTGGAAAATTTTATCCAATCTATTATCATTCTCTAGCATCGTACAAGGAAATAAGTATAACACTAACCAAAATGGTTTTACCTGTTATCAGAGTTCCTCAAGTTGAGAGAAGCAATTTCAGAATCCTGAAGAAAAAGAGGTAAAAAAAATTCCAAAACTATTTTTCAACCCAGCTGAGGTAAAAAAGGTTAAGGTATCGAAAACAAATTGGTCATTGTAATGAAAATCCATTACCTCCAATGAAGCTCTGAAATTATCTTTTTTGAAAGATTTATTCAGCGAGTAAAACTTTCCTCCCTCAAAAAATTTTTGGTTATCAGTATAGGTACTTCGGACAGCACAGTGCATCTTTTGCTGTGCCTACATATCAGTGGCAAGATATCAAAACAGAATGTAAAAATAATATAAAAATGAAAATAAAAAGTACAACTCTCCAAGATGCTTACCACTAGCAAGCGATTAACAAAAAATATGAAAAAGGTATATTTTTAAAAAAGCACAGAACTGTAACAGTGACATTTTTTGAAATATCATACTCAATTGATGATAGTGTGTAAAACTAATCAAACCAATTAAATATAGCCAGCCAGAAAATTCTTTCATGTAAAAGTGAAAAGAAAACTTCTCTAAGCTGCAGAAAGATTTATAAGAAACTTCTATCCGTAGGGCCAAATTGTATCCCTATGGATATTTTCCTAGAATACAGAACATTGGCACCGTCACAAAACCACTGTAGCAAAACCAATTAGCCAAATCTAGAGATTTAACAAAGCCATGTTAACACTCAATGCTTTTGCAAGTGAATTAATTAGAAGACAGAGATGCATGAACGAATAATGCTTTATGTACCAAAAATTTAATTCTAAAGGCACAAAAGACAAGAAAATTATTGTCTTGTAGTGAATATTTCCCCCCTATAGTTAAACACTTTTGTCTTCTAGTGATAGCGTACTACGTTTGTGCTATTTTTTGTGCACATATCACTGTTGATCACAAACAATACTGAAGATACATTTGACATTCTCATATACTGTGAAAACTAGAAAGTCAATTGATGGTACCAAATAAATAAATAAATAATATCTTTTTTAAGCATTGCAACTTTGCAAGACTAGAAACTAAATCCCCTTCCCACCCATGTTAGCAGGGTTCAAACTCTAGACCTCTTGTACCACCGAAGAGGTTTTACCAGTTAAATGAGTTGTTCAAAAGAAAATGTACCAAAACGAAGACAGTTATAACTATGTCCAAGTGACATCAACTGATTACATATAAATGACAAATTTTACAGAAGAATTCAGATTACATGATAGACTACAGGAAAACATTCACCTTACACAGTTACCTTATACTGAAATGATAAATATGTAACAAAACTTACGACACAGCTCAAACCAAAAGAAAGAAGACTGATTGCATTAAAAAATAATTCCAAAAACGACAACCTATAACAATTTGGGAACACCAGGAAAATAAGAAAGAAAGAAAAATTCCGGTCAGTTCGAAAATGAAAAAATGATAAGGAAACATGATGTTTTTAAACAAGTAAAGAAAAATCTCCACAACAAAAAATAAATTATCACAATAATAGGGGGAAAATCAATCATTCACCGAAACCAAACAATTCAAAGCACGGCATGAGACAGAATCAACAATAGCACTCCTGATAGAATGTCAACATAATATCAGCTGTACTCAAACTAAAACTAAGTCATTAGATGACACGAATATTCTTGCCGACTTCTTCAACTACATTCAATTTAAATTAACAGATAATAATGAATTAATAGCAAGAATAACAACGCTACCTAGAATCAATTTCAAATAACATGTTTATGTTTTCCATTCATTTGAATTGAGCAGTATAAACCACCAAAGGGTACAATAAAAAATTGAAATCAAATGCAGAAACAAGGACATTAGCAATAAATGAACAATATCCAGAAAACATACCACAATTAAATTATATTTCTACCAAATTCAAAAAGAGTAAAAAAATCAACAAACTCACCAGGAAAATTTACAACCTGTTAAAAGAAATCCATTCAATAATAATAATAATAAATTTAAAAAAAAGGAAAAAAAACTCAGAGCTGTATTTGCATCTTTGCAATAAATGAAAAGAGACTAAACAATTTCCTCTCTTTTCATTTTACTGCGTTGATTGATTTGGAAATGAATACTAATTTTTAGTAAAGCCCACAAATAGTCATCAACATCAGTCAAATACAAAAGGGGTTCCCCAAATTTAGGTGTGAGGTTCAAAGATTATAATCACAACTAATCCGCAGCTAAATTTACCTGTGAATTTCCCTATTTTAGATATCAGGCGCAAAAATAAATAAAATAAAAATCATGCTCCAAAATATGAATATAAATATAGTAAAAAGAGAAAAAGATTACAGAAAGTCACAAATAGAGAAAACAAAATAATAATAATAACAATAATAATAATAATAATAATAAAATATATATATATTATATATATATATATATATATATATTTCATCCTAAAAAAGCAGCAGCAACCCAGAAAAGAAAAAGTTCAAATAAATTTAAAAAAAAATAGAAAAAGGAACAAACCATAGCCGGGTTCTTCAGTGTGGCTGGCAATCAACTGATCAAGTAAAGCAGTTGGTCTTGGTCTCAAATTTTATCTGAATAAAATATCTAGTGAATGGAATGAAGTTGATTTGATTTTGATTTTCTCAAGTGGAGAGTTTAAGTTACTGAGGTAAAAAGAAATAAAAATATTTTTTTCGAAATTTTGGCAACAAATGGAGAGCATGCATGCAAAGGGTTAGTCTGTGCTGAGAAAGAAGAAGATAACTATTATTGAGAGTCAACAACACTTCAGTTTTAATATTAAATATAATATAATATTAGACAAAAATAAATATTAGTATAAAATAATCAGTTGGGCTCTTGGGTTTTGATCGTGCGTTGTTGTATTTTGCTGTAAGCATGAGCTCTACAGTCTTTTGTCTTTTTTTTTTCCTTTTAAATTGTCGTTATTTATTGGCTTTATTTATTTATTTTTAATAAAAAAAACCACTCATATTACCCCCTCAACTGTGATGTATTTAATTAAACCTAATTTCAAGTTGGCCAATACAGATTCTACCTCTAGTTTCAACATATAAGTATACAGCAATGCTAGTCTATTCAGGAAATATTGTCTGAATTTTTTCAGGGAAGTCAAAGGTTAAAATGGTCTGCTTTAATTTGCCCTCAAGAAATTTGAAAAGTATATTCTTAAATTCGATTAAATTAAATGAATTGTTATAAAAAATATTTTGTTGTAAATAAAAGCAAAAAATATTCTAATATTTGAAAGAGAGAAAATAAAAACATTCATTGTAGTCGAATGAAATGTTGGCTCCATCTACCATGCCCCCCTGGGCACCGTACCCCCTTTACTTGTTTTGTAATAAAGGCACCGTTGGATGAAAAGGAGAAAGATCGTGGAAGTGGGAAATCGCCAGGTGGCAGTTGACAGAAACCGGGAGTATAAGTCAATAGACAGGAACTGTTTATGGTGCAATAATTTTATTAAAAGGAACAACAAATATGTTGGTATAGACAACAATATAGTAGTTAGCTGGAGCAATTATATGTAGAAGCAAGTAGTTTGTTAGAGACAATTTTATGTACGTTATAAACAAATATTTTGTTGGAAGAGGCATATAAGTGTGGTTACAGTAGCACGGAAAATGAAATGAGATCAATTGATGTTAACTAAATAAAAAATGAAGCATGAACGAAAGGATAAGAAGTAGATGTAGTTGATTAGATGTGTTGAGAATACGCTCAGAGCCGCAAAATTCGGCAGGGCCACAATAAATGGAGCAAAAAATAATCCAATATGTGGAGGGATGAAATGGATGAATTGGCAAATTGGTAGGAAGCATAAAAAAATTGAGAGCCGTCGTCGGCTGACCATTTGTGGCATTAGTTCCACAAATGGGCAAATGGAGGAAGGAAGTTTGTGTAAGTGGCATTATTTGTAGTGTATGGAAATAACGGGAGAACGAGGAAAAATAATTACAGCACAATAAGTAATACTGAAATAAATAGAAATGAGAGAAAAAAAAGGAGTGAAAATAAAGTATAACTGCGTAGATAGTGATTTTTTTTTTAAAAAAAAGAGGGAACAAATTGTAGAGTGGAGAGGAGGGATATATAATCAGAACAATAGTGGATTCGATTGTGTGAAATTTGCATGAGTCTGAAGAAGTATTAATTGGATTTGAATAGAATTTGAACTGATCTGTGGCTAGGATTTGAATATCCAGTGAAAATACGAAAAAAACATGTAGCAAATAAAGATTGGCATAGAACCACGAGGATAATCAGTTCGAAAAGCAGGAGCTATGGAATTGACGATAGCTAGAAAACTCATACATGTCAGTGTTGCTACATGGCTATCACCATAGGTCCACAGCCGTGACTTGGAATAACAAATATCTCAGAAAGTGGGTGATTGCTTAAGACGTGAACGACCAAATACCCATTTTATTTATTACCATGAAACTGCACTTTATAGCGCCATATAAATACATTAGATAATACACAAAACAAATACATGCCCATTACATTGGCAGCCCCAAAATTAATAATAATAATAATAATAATAATGCTCATTTCCAATGAAATCAATAAATCAGATCTACAACGAACTGTAACCCATAGGCATAATGCATCTGATTGACTTCTTTCCATTACTTGTTGCAATTTCACTTTCTGATTTTCCACACAGATTCATTGAAAAAACTTAACAACTCTGAAGTTACTATGAAACTTTCGATCATACATTTGATTATCATTACATGTACTTACAAAGATACAAAACAAATAAATTAATTAATCCCTTGATCATTATACTACAAGTGCAAAAAATTGTGATATGAATTTAGGAAAATCAGTTGGGTGGAAATTGATAATTAAGATGCGATGTGCTTCTAAGAAGTTGAAGCTGAATGTATAGTCAGCATAAAGATAAATAAACGGGACGCCAAACACCACCAATACAATGAAATTACAGAGCAAAACAACTATTTTTTCTCATCAATCCTGCTGCATTAAATGGGCCCAGTTGAACTGCTGGTAATAATCCCTAAATCAATTTGAAATCGATGCCCGTCTACTCCACAATTTTACCATAAATCTCACTTCCCGGTAGGTTTACCAACAAAAATTCACTATTCAACTCATGCATTTCAATTTCAGCTTCCACTAACCTCACATTTTATTGTCGTGATCTCTCCCTCTGTTTCGTTTGATGCTACCAGAAGAAAATTAAACTCAACACAATCCACTTCATAAATCCGAGCTAACACACCGTCGCTGCGCACTTGACTATTCTCCACAACTCGGGTCTCTCTCCCATACACCGGTCAAAATCAATTCCACTCACAGTTTACAGCATCCTAAGACCAATTTCAAAGGTGCAACAGTTGGAATGGTAGTCCAACTTTAACTCACTATTCATTCTCAAAGCTCCAGCAATTAAATTTCACTCATTATAATCAATTTCAAAGGTGCAACAGTTGGAATGGTAGTCCAACTTTAACTCACTATTCATTCTCAAAGCTCCAGCAATTAAATTTCACTCATTATAATCTAACGGTTCCAACAAACTGACAAATAAAGGGCGCACGGTGCCCAAGGGGGCACAGTAGCTGGACCCTGAAATGTTTGGAATAGATGACCTGAATTTATATTTAAAAAAAAAAATTGAAACAGGACACCCTGATCTCAATCAAAAGTTCTCCATTAAAGGAATATTCTTGTCAAAATTTCTGAAGTATAACAATATAAAATACCATCATTGTCACTATTTAAATTTTAAAGCTCTTCTTGAAATTGACATATTTATCATTCGTACTAAACATTATTTTTTCCTTCTCTTTTCTCTCTTTTTTATTCTTTTTTCACTTTCACTTTTAATTAGAAAATACAGTGACAAAAAAACAGTATTATCTAAGTGAATATCAATCAGTCCGTAAACTAATAAATTATTAGTTTATGATAATATTCTATGAAATAACAAGTGATTCAGTGCATTATGTAGCCATTTATGCTACAATAAAAGATTTGGTCAACCTTAAAATATAGTATATAATCTTTCTATTATGGGCACGTAAATATTGATCAATTTTCTATTATTGCCAGAATCTATTAATTTTAAATAAGAATTTTTCATACTTGTATAAATGTATATATTATACATAATTCATGAATGTTAAATTGTTGTTTGCGATAAGCCTTAGCACATATTAGTAAATTATTAATTAATTTATGTAGTAAGTGTCCTATATTAAATTAAAGGAATTTTTTTATATTAGTTTGTGAATTATTAATTTAGCACCTTGCTCTAAGTAAAGACTAACAAAAATTATTTTTTAATCAAGATTATCAATTTATAGAGTATTCATTTATCTAATTTTTTCTGCATACAAATTGTCTAATCATTACATTTCATTTTTCATTTACATTTATTTTTTACAAAGTACTTAATTATTATTTTTCTTATTACCATTTTACTGCAATCTTAAATTCTAAATAAAGAAATGATTTTTTTTATTTTAATTTTTCTAATTTGCTCTTGGATCAGCAAAAACAAAAAGGCGACCCTGGTTATTCTGAAATAACTCATTTGAATCTTGAATAAACAAGATTTGAAAATCTAAAAAAATCCAATTAAATGGTTAAAAAAAAGACTTGAGAAGTTGAAGAAAAATTAAAAAGAAAAATAAAAATAGAAATAAAAAGGAAGGAATACTAGCCGTAATGATTTGATTGAGAATCTGAACAACTATGTAATTATAATATAATCCAAAGGTTTATTGAGCATAATTAAAAACTTTGAGCTCAATACCATATCATGGTAAATGAAAAAGGAGGTTGTATAGTAATTAAAATCTCTAACTAAAAAAGTTATAATAATTAAAAGGCAGTGGTTATAGTAGAGTTGCTCTGCTATGGAGCATTGATGATAACTGTTAAATTATAGTAATAAATACAGATTTAATATTTATTTTTATTATTGTATGGTTATCAGCAGTGCTCCACTATGGAGTAGTTCCAACATAGTCAGACTTTGATTAAGAACTTTTTTCTCTTTCACCGTAGCCTATCTAATACTTTCGACATTAATTTGAATTCCGACCAAAATAATTTCATAAATTTCTGCCAAATTAAAAATCTATCACTTTAAATTATTTAATATTAATTACAATTAAATATTTAATTTTATATAACATATATTATTCATGGGTGGACAATATAATGATAGACAATTTTCATATGAAAATAACAAATTGTTGGCACATAATACATCATAAAATCCATGACATATATAAACTATTATTCGAAATTTTTTGACACAAGCTTTAACGACGGACACACAACCATCATCTAAGGTGCATGATGGTAAAAAAAGTTTTTTTGTATTATTTTTTTTAATTTTTTGTGATCTTAGTTAACTTTTTTATTTTCTAAAGAGCTCTTAGTTTAAAATTAATAAATCTTCATAAAAAGGACATTCATACTCCCCAAAGTTTAGGGAATGGTCATGAAAACCCTTAAGTTTTTAATAAAGTACGTCAAGAACATAAAAGTTCCAACATAAGTTAACTATTAAGAAAAAAATTTATTTTTATTGTTGTTGTTAAATATTAAAAAAGAATTCTAATGTCATAAGGTCAAATTTAGTAATTAATATTACATTTTCTTACTATTATTAGTTTATTATTATTGAATATGGACTCGAGCTTTGAATTTTTGATTCTATTAAATTTGAATAAAGACAAGTAGACTAAAAAATGTATATAGGCTTGAACAAAGTACGTGCAACAATTTATTAGGCTTTTTTTCTTCGGTATGATATGACACGCCCACAGCAAGGCATGAATGGGCACGACATGTGGCCGAGCTGAGCCTAAGCAAAAAAAAAAAAAAAAAAAAAAAGGCACTGCACGAAGCACATAGTAGGCACAATACGAAATAAGTACGAGCACGCATGGGCCTGACCATCTCTACTTTTTTTATCTTATGCCACACTTAACTGATTAAACTAATAGAAATTAGTATAATATATTAACTTTTAATTAAAAAAATCTATATTACCTGTAATCGATTTAACTTATTTTACAAGTGATAAATATATATTAAATTAAAATATTCTTTGTGTATGTGATACGGCAATAGTTTAGTTGATAAATTAAGCTATTACCTAATTATTTTAATTTAGAATTTTGGCATAAACATAAGCTATTGTATTCTGGACTTTCTTATAAAATTTTCATTTTATTCCATTTTCACCATATCATGCATTGTTTATTAATTTTACTTCTTACATAATACAATATATTCTCTCATTGATAACATATAAAATAAGTTTCACAAAACCTTCAAATACCATATTCCTAATTTGTTTACATTTTTCAATTTTGAAGCCAGGAGAATATGAAAATATAAAAGAATAAAAAATATATAAATTAGGTAATTAATTCAATTTATTAAGGATAATATTATCATCAAACGTACAAAAAATTTCATTTTAATGATTTTTTATTTTTACAATTTGTAAAATAACTTAAATTAATTAGGGCTAACTTAAATTTTTCACTACAAAATTGTTGGGTCCATCTCATTTCGGTGGGTTAAGCCCAAAGTTTTATATGTTTGGTCAGCTAAGTAATTAAATAAAACAACATGGGGTTTAATGAAATCTGCCTTTGAAATAGGTTTTGTCATGCACGTGGCTGTATGAAAGAAAAGAAAAGCAAGCGCTGGCTGTAGATTAAAAAGAAGAAAAGACGAGAGAAAAAAAAAGAGAACAGTGTCATTTTTTTTTTTCTAGAATTGAGAGTAAGATTTTTAATTTTTGATTGGATAATCGGAAGTTGATTTTGGGCCAGTTTGTGATTGCGGAGGCTAATAAAATAAGTTGTTTGTCCTCTGCAGATAAAATAAGCTGCTGATTAAAAAAGTAGTTTAGTGTTTGATAAATTGTGTTGTTGCGGTTGTTGTGAGTTTGAAAAGTAGAGTAAATGCGTTTGTTAAATCTTATTACAAAAGTGTTGTTTTATTATATAATAACTAAAATGTACATACGTTTTAATTTTTTTTTATTTTATGTTTAATACATTGTTTAGACATATTCTTTTCTTAAATATGTAAAATTAATTAAAAAAACTCAATTAAGAAAAATCTAAAGAACTTCATAATCTATTACATAAAATATGATAAAAATTTATTCTTTTATATAATCTAAATAAATAAAAAGTAATATGTATTACATTCACAATAAATTTTTTACAATAAAATTGTGGTAGTAATATAATATCTAATGATTTATATATTAGGGTTTATGGATAAATATGATATAATTGTCTTTTTATTAAAATACTAAGGTTATAATATGTATTTTAAAAAGGCGTAGAAACTTATTGAATAAGCTACTTATGAAAAGCAACCCTCAATCTGCTTTTAAAAGCTGCTCATGAAATGAAAAAAATTATAAAATAAGTTGCTTTTACAAAATTTACCAAACATTATTTTTATAAAAAAATTATAAAATAAGCAGCTTATTGCGTTTCAACCTCAATCTCAAACGGGGCCTTTAACTCAATTTTCTCTCAAATTTTAAGAGTTAGTTCCTGAGATCGCCTTCTGCAATTCTATTAGTCTTAATTTTTATTTTATCCTCTCATTGACTATTATTTGAGATACCCACTTGTGAGAGAGATAAACATTAAATTATTACTATAAACCAAGAATATTGAAATTCTTGATGTTGTTAGCCTATAGTATTATCAAAAGAAGATTATGTGCTGTAATTTCATTAATATAGTGGAAGATTATATTGAATTACAGTCCTGTGATTTTTCCTGTTTTGAGTTTTCCACGTGAAAATCTATGTCACTTGTGGTTGATTTGTTGGTTTATTTTTCTATCTATTTATTTTCGGCACACATCCTATTTTAATCACACAAATAGTGAAAATTTTTGTTTTGGCTTAATTTGCAAATGCTTGTGTGAGTTCCTTTCCTAATAGAGTGGCATCAGAGTTTCAGGTTTTGTGTTTTTTATTACTTTTGTGGTTGAGATGGAGGAGCTGACATGGCTCAAAAGTGTTATTACTCTAAAATATAAGAGTGTCTAGTAATAATATAATCTGGTGAGTTCAGGGTCGAACCATAGGAAATTTAAAATCTAATAGTCAATTTATTAAAGTAAGAAAATTTAATGCGAGAAAAGAAATTAGTAGGAATCAATTTATAAATATGCTAAGGTTATGCGATCTATTCTCAATATTCAAACTATAATTTTAATATTTTCTCATTTTATATTTTGCCTCACTTTTACCAGTTACTTATTATATCATTTAATTCTTAACTAATTATGTGTGTGAATAAATATGGAATCAACTACCTAATATTCTATAACTATATTGAAGTGTCAACATTATGTCAAAATATCATATAAAACCAAGGTAATCTATAAATTAACATAACATAAAAATAACTAAAATATAATAAAATAAATTTAAAGTTCACTTTAGAAAGTTTTAGTTTAATAATATGAAACCTTAAACTTCACCCTTCACCTCAGCTTAGTAAAATTAGACACTCATATTGAAAGAAAACAAAACACTTTTGAAATATATTATAAGGAAACTGATTACACCAGAAAAATAAGAAAAGAAAGAAAGAAAGAAATTTCTCAGCTTCACTCCCTCATTTCTCCTCTTCTACCACTCCCCTCTCTGCTTATGTTATTTTTATAGTACACACACACACACACACACACACATTGAGAGGTGTGGTGGTCAAGTGGCAAGATTGCCACCTGACCATCACGAGCAACCAAAGCATGGTTGCTCACCTTTTATTATTTATTTATTTATTGTTTTTTAAATATTTATTAATTATATATCTTCAATGATAAATTCCAAATTTGTTCAATAGTTATTTTTTTTTCCCGTTTTTAATTTCAATTATATCTTTATTCTTGAAAAATATTTACAAGATAAAAATTAACATACTGTAAATTAATTTAACATAAAAATTTATTAGGGGAGCATTCATATAATTTATAAGTTATGAGCGCATTAATCAACATTTTAAGTGAAAAACTAATAATTTTATTCTTATTACACGTACACTTTTTAGTGTTAATCACACCCAACAACCAGCTTATTGGTAGACCTTAGTAATTTAAGTGATAAAATTTAGTAAAATTTTAAACCCAAATTGAAATCTTTTTTTGTGTTTACTCCTTTCATCATTTTAATGACAACAATCAAATAAAAGTATACGCATTATTTTTAGCCTAAAGAAAATCACACCCACACAAATTAGTTAAGTAAAATCATGTAAAATAATCAATTATCAAAACTACATCAATCAAGCTACTTTTAAGAATGATATGTCAAACCCCCAAAACCTCACGGTTAAGAGTGACTCTCTCAAAAGAAAATAAACCCCAGAAATTTGTCACTCTAGAAGTGGTAGATTAATAGAATAGTAAAACAATATCACACATTCTCACTAAGATGAAGGAATAATGGCCACAACTTAAAAAAATAAAATGATATTAGCTCGGTGAAATTATTAGCCAAACTAATTTATTTCTATTTTTCTGCATCACCACATCTTTTAGTCCATATTACTACCTTTTACTTCAGACTATAGTTTCCTAAAATCAAGGACTTTCTTTAGGACGTAACGTAAGGTAGGGTCATGGCTAACAAAAAAGGATAATAGAAAAAAAAATATATGTTTGAAAAATAAGGGACTTTTTGGAGATTACAATGTGCCTTTTTGCTTGGAATTTTTTTTCTTTTCTTTCCCTTTTTTTGTTTTTTTCATTTTATTTATTTATATATATACCTTTCATTTTTTTTCATAGCGCCATGATTGGAAATACATAATCATCCATATTTTCAAATTTAATTGGGTGGTGGAAAACGTAAAATATAAAGTGATACTCCACATTGAAATTAGACAAGATGATATGTTACCAATTCTTTTTGGACTCTAAATAATCTTTCATATCTATTAGTTTATTAGATTTTCAGATGCGGCTGCAAATCTTTTTTTTGACTTCGAGGAAAACAAGGAGATCTCGTACAATAAATTGTGAAGCTGTATAGGCAAATAAGGTTACTCTCCAAGGATAATAAATTCAAAAACTCGCTTGGACTTTTCATGATATGTACATTCCTCCAAATGACTTAATCAATTTCAATCATCAAATTTCTCAATTTGCATTTCAACATGTAAAAGGGAAAACATGGTGTAACATAACTAAAAGTTAAAGATAATATAAATACCAAAATTTGAAAATCATCATATTATCCAATGTTAAAAGATCACATCGAAAAAGAAAGACATTTTTTTTTGTATTTTTTTGAAGTTAAACAAACACTAAAAAAAAATTAGTAAAGAAGTTGGTACTAACTGCAGAAACTTAAAGTAGGTGATTAAAAGAAAAAGAAAATAGTAAAAAGAAAAAGAAAATAGTGATTAGATATAAAATCAAACAAATAATAATAATACAAAAGATAAAATAACAGTAAAATAAAATGATATTTATTAGTAGCTGTGATTATGACTCACATCTTCCTCTGATCTTACGTCTAGTAACAACTTGAACGCTCTCTTTGGGTTGATGATAGGCTTCATATTAAGTTTTCTTATAAACTGGCAAACATGCTCTTTTAGAGTCAGATTCCCAAGACTAAACTGTGCACTTTCATTTTGAAACAGCTTCCATAAATTATGAATTTCACGTTGCACATATTTACTCGGATGCGTTTCAAGAGATCATAAGATATCATCTAACAGTTCTTTACTCATGCCATCCTTAACGAATTTGATTTTATCTTCATGATTTACAGAAACCTTTCCTAAATTTTTACAACGTGGTTTGTTGTAAGCAAGTCTTACACAGGACATTTAGAGCCAAGCCACTTGGCTCTTCTTTTTTGAACAAATGTGCTTTTACCAAAATCAAGCATGTAGGAAACAAATGGATCCGAAAACTCACCTGCCAATTGGATTTTTGCTTCAATTAACCAATGATTGTCAGTAGAAATCCCATTAATCATTAACAAATGCAATCGTTCATAACAAGTTTTGTAAATCTTCTTAAGAGCATTTTGAGTGAGAGAAGGAAAATGCTTGTGCAATTTATGTTGTATTTCTTCTATACATGATTTTAGGGTTTCAGTTATTGTGGGAGACTAAAAATACCGACTTAAAAAGTCACGGAGTACCGTTATTCACCATTTATATGAGAAAATAAATAAAAACATATCAAAGAAACGAATCAATTCTGTAAAATTAAATCAAAAGTGAAGAGGAACAACAAAACACAAACACACAATGAAATAAACAAACATGTAACTCACATTTGCCCTTTTATCGAATTTACTTCAAGTTCTAATTGGAGTTCATAAATACCATCCTATATTTCTCTGAGTTGTCTTTCTAGATTTTCAACGTGCGATACTAGCTCTGGTGGTTGTAGATCCTAAATAGAATGTGATTTACAAACTTGGAGCAAGCTTCTTAGGTGAAATTTTACATGTAAGAGTTCTCTAAGATGTTTGAAAAGGATCCTTCTCATGGAGGTGCACATAACAAATATTAAAAATGGTCAAATGAAACACAACTGTCAAATAAACACATTTAAAAACAACATAATACACTCCACTCAAGAAATTAAAAAAATCAAATAATCCACATGGTAAAATAACAGTAAACCAAAATCACAAATAAATAAATCAAACAAAAGGCTTAATTAAGATTTGATTGGTCACTCAAATTGATTTCGGTGTTTGCTTCACGTGGTTGATGTTCTAGATATGGTTTCAATTTTGGGATATTATCATTTTACTACCAAAGTTTTACTGACATGATATATCAGTAACAAGGTTTGCTGAAAAATATATTTTACTACTAAAGTTTTGCGCCGTTATGAATTCACTACAATTCCGTTAACAACGTTAAAAATTTGCTGATGTCATAAGGGCATCAAAGACATTTCCAGCTGTAAAAGTAATATTTTCTATTAATTTGATAGATAAATGATTATTTTACTACCTAGTTTTTGGGGGAATTATCATTTTACTACTAAATTTTTAGGGGAATTATCATTTTACTACCAAACTCTTGGGGGTAAAATTGACTTTTAACTCAATTTCCGTTAAATATTAAGTTTTTTTAATGGAATGGTAGTGAATTGATTACGACGCAAAACTTTGGTAGTAAAATACACTTTTCGGTAAACTTTGGTACTGACATGATATGTCAGTAAAACTTTGGTAATAAAATGATAAATTCCCTTCAATTTTTGACCATTAACTTTAAATGTGATACCATCTTTTGGATTCTCAATTTTTATGGCCCCATATGGGTATATATTTTTTACAACAATTGAACCATTCCACTTTGACTTTAACTTCTCCTGAAAACAAATGAAGACGAATTATAAAGTAACGCTTTTTGACCAATCTCAAATATTTTTCGAAAAATTCTTTTATCATAAAACAATAGGTTCTTTCCTTAATAATCCTGAAATTCTTATATGCATCATTCCTTAATTCCTCAAGGTCATTTAATTGCAAATTACGTACATTATAAGCATTATCAAGATTTGAGTCAAAAGCTTTAATGCCCCAAAATGATTTATGTTTAAGTTCAACCAGTAAGTAGCAAGGTTTTCCATAAACAAACCGATAGGGTGACATTCCTAAAGATGTTTTTAAAAGCAGTACGATATGTCCAAAGTGCATCAGTTAGTCAAAGAGATCAATCTTTACGGTTTGGATTAACTTTCTTTTCTAAAATTTGTTTTATATCCCTAATTGCGAATTCAACTTGACCACTTGTTTGATGATGATAAGGGGTATCAATTTTATGTTTAATTCCATATTTCTTCATTAAGGACTCAAATGACTTGTTACCAAAATGCTTATCTCCATCACTAATAATGACTTGAGGTTTTCCAAATCTACTTAAAAGATTTTACTTTAGAAATCATATCACAGTCTTGTGATCATTGTGCTCACAAAGAATCGCCTCGATCCATTTTGAAACATAATCAACAACAACCAAAATGTATACAAATCTGAATGATGATGGAAAAAGGGCACATAAAATTAATTCTTCAACAATCAAATATTTCAATGACAAGAATGGGTTGAAAGACATCATGTTTCACTTTGAAATAGACTTTAAAATTTGACAATTATTACACACTTTGCAGAATACATGTGAATCTTTGAGTAATGTAGGCCAATAAAATCTAAACTGGAATATTCTTGCAGCTGTCATTTTTGAAGAAAATTGGCCACCACATGCTTTAGAATTACAGAATTGAATAACTCTACTTACCTCATCGTGTGGTACACATCTTCGAAAAATTTGATTAGAATAGTACTTGAATAGGTATGAATCATCCTAGTAAAAATTTTCACTTCTGTTAAGAATTTCTCATTATCTTGGGAACTCCAGTCACATGGCATTTCACCCATTGCAAGAAATTAACAATATTAGCATACCAAGGTATTTTGTTTGTAAAAAACTAAAATTCATTTGGGAAAGAATCATTGATGAGTGTTGTTCAATTGAAGGCGCATTTGTAAATCTTGAAAGATGATCTGCAACAACATTTTTAGTGCCTTTTTTGTCCTAAATTGTCAAATTAAATTCTTGAAGTAGCAAAATCCATCATATCAACCTTGGTTTGGTATTCTGTTTCGACATTAAATAACTCACAGCAGCATGATTAGAATAAACAATAGTAGATGGACCAATTAAATATGAACAAAATTTATCTAATGCAAATATTATAGCAAGTAGTTCTTTTTTCAGTTGTAGTGTAATTCATTTTAGCATTATTCAAAGTTCTACTTACATAATAGATGACAAAGACTTACCTTTCCTTATTTGGCCTAGAACAGCACTAACGACATAATCACTAGTATCACACATTAGCTCAAAGGGAAAAGAACAATCAAGGGGTTGTATTATTAGAGTTGATTGACAATCTTTAGTCCATTCAAAAGGTGTGTCTTTTATTAGAAGGTTATAAAGTGGTCTAGATATGACACTAAAATCTTTTATAAACCTCCTATAAAATCCTGCATGTCCTAAAAATGAATGGACTTCTCTAATTGTTTTTTGTGAGGGTAATTTTGAGATGATTTTAACTTTAGCTTTGTCAACTTTAATTCCTTCTGAAGAATTGACATGGCTTAAGATAATTCCAAAAGTGGTCATGAAATAACATTTTTCCCAATTTAAAACTAGTGATTTTTCTTGGCGCCTTTCCAAAACTCTTTCTACATTATCAAGACATGTATCAAAAGAATTACCAAATACAATTAATCATCCATAAAGACCTCTAGACAATTTCAACCATGTCACCAAAAATGCTTAGTATCCATCTTTGAAATATTGCAGGAGCATTACCAAGTCCAAAAGGCATTCTCCTAAATGAAAATGTTCCAAATGGGTGTGTAAATGTGATCTTTTCTTGGTCTTCTAAGGCTATAGAAATTTGATAATAGTCAGAGTAACCATCAAGAAAGTAGTAGTAAGGGGTGTCCAACTACTTTCTCGAGGATTTGGTCTATAAATGGAAGGGAAAAATTGTCTTTTCTAGTGGCATCATTTAATTTTCTACAATCAATGCACATGCGCTAACTAGATAGAATTCGCATTGGGATTGGTTCAACTTTTTTATTTTGTACAACAATTATCCCAGATTTCTTTGGTACTACTTGTGTTGGGCTTTACCCATTTACTATCAGAGATAGGGTAGATAATTTCTACATCTAGTAGTTTAAAGACCTCATTCTTTACCACTTCTTTCATATGTGGGTCTAGTTTTCTTTGTGGTTGACGGGTTGTTTTGGCATTTTCTTCTAAGTGTATTTGGTGTGTATAGATTAAATGATTAATGTTTTTTTATGTCTTTTAAGGTCCAACCGAAAGCAGTTTTATACCTTTTTAGTACAACCAATAACTTACCTTCTTGATTAATTGTGAGTTAGGAAGAACTTACCAGATAAGTCTGTTGTTCTCCAAGATAGGCATACTTCAATTCTTCTGGTAAGGGTTTTAATTCAAACTCTGGTGCTTCCTCTTCGTTTGGTTCTTTAAGTTGTACCGTATCTTCAAAGTTTGATTGGTCATTATCACCTGTAGGTACCTGCATAGAATCAAGTATATAACATATGTTAGCAGTATCATAATCTAATTCCTTACTTAATTCAAAAGACTTGGCAAAACAAATTTCCACAGAATTTGTAAAATTCTCATCCTGAATGCGTTCTTCAATGATTGGCTTAATGAGATCAATCTCCTCATTCTCACTAACATCATCTTCTTTATTGTGAGGTTGTTTACACATGTTGAACACATTGAGTTCCAATGTCATGTTGCCGAAAGATAAATTTATTATTCCATTCTTGCAATTAATCAAGGCAGTAGCAGTAACTAAAAATGGTCGACCTAATTGGTAGTATTGTTAAGGTGCACCAAATTTAAAATCTTGCTACTAATATAAATAACTAGTACATAGCAAGTAAGGATTGATCCCATGAAAACTATGCTAGTTGTATTTATTATCATCTCCAAAGTAGGATTTAAAATAAAATAATAGTAGTAATGCTAATACAAATTAATGTAACTAAAGAAAATGTCAATTATAAATAAAAAAAAGGGTTTTATGAATTTATAAATGAATAGTAAGAAATAAAGAAATTAAAACTACAGAAAAAACTATAATTTAATAAAAAAACTTTAATTAAAAGAGAAAGAAATAATAATGATGAAAACTTTGGTTAAAAGATCATTCGCCACCACCAAACATACACATAATATATCAATTCTATCGTCAATTTTTATTGAAACTATCAACCATAGACAACAATAAGCTCTGTTAGTCTTAATCTTTTCTAGTGTGTTGTTAGACAAAACAAGCTCTTCACATAATCTCTAAGCATTAAATAATTTTAAAAAAACTCTTTAAATTTAAGATAATGAAAGATTCAGTAGAGAAATATATTAGGTTGATCTAGGTAATAAACATACAAGCTCGGATTATTTAACGTAATTTACGTTCTCCAATTGAAATCATTGATTCCAACATGCTATTAATGATTAAAACATCAAGACAATTATGGATCAAGAATTTTAATCTACCAATAGAATTTATTCAAGTCCTATCTAATTGGCCACTCAAATAAGACAAGAATAAAATCATAAACATTAATTGAAGAAGAACATAAATAATCTCAATTAAATAAATTGAGTGATAAAAATTGAATATTAACCATAAGACATGTTTGGAGTTTGGAATTCACCCTCAACTAAATAGAAAATCTAGCCTAATATAATTGAATTAGGAATAAGAGAATTGATAAAACCAGTCACGGAAATTAATTCATGCGCTGACTCAGCTTTACTTCCTTCCGGCTTCTCTTTTCTTGTCTTCTTGCCGCCGGTTGTTGAGTATGTGTGGCTGCCGATTCTCTATCAAAAGTCAAAGGCTGGCTTTTTATTATGCATGTGGTTGGTCGAATCCTCATTGGATTTTACTTCCAATTTAAAGCAATTGATTTGCTTCCTTTAATTGCCGTGAACATGCCGCCCACTTTGACAATTTCCTTTTTCTTCAATTTGCTTTCCATATATATTGCCATGCACATGCAATTTAGTTTAGGCAAGACTTATGCATGAAATCTTTTTGAATTCGTAACGTGAATATTGCATGCAACTTATGAAGCCATGCGTATTGAACAAGTTTTCCATTTATGAATGCTTGTTCCTAAAATCTTTATTAATCTCCATGAAATCCCATATGCTTCTAAATGTGTGTCAATTAATTAATTGGCTTCCAAAAATCTTCTGTTATTTTATTTTCTAATTCCTTTAAGCAGATTTTTTCTTAAATGCTCCAATTAAATTTCTCTTTAATTCTAGAATATACCTAAAATAACAAGATAAAAAAACTAAGATAAAAATTAACACAATAGAATATAATTTACTAAATAAAAAATTTACTAAAATAATTAGAATATTTAAGACCAAAAGAAGAAAAAGATGGAGAAATTAATAGCAAAATATATGGAAAATGTGCACTTATCAAATTCCCCCACACTTACCCTTTGCTTGTCCTTGAGCAAACTTAGAACAAAAATAAAATAAAAAGCAAATCTAAAGTGGTCCACTTTCGTAGGAAATCACAATTGTATTTAACGTGTGCAACAAGCCTTTAAACCACTAGACAGTCCTAGTGGACGAGTTATATTCTCGTGAGGGTTTCAGCAATGACTCACAAACATCATTTCAAATTTTTTTAATAGCATAAAAAGATCAAGAGACTTTAAAATAAAATTAGCTTCAAAGATTGCATAAGTCATATAGCTCAAAGAAATTTTCAAATATTATCGAAGTTCCAACTTTAATTCAATAGTCAATCCCATCTTTCTTTTGATTCTCATAGTGTGTGTGTGAATCAATTCAATCAAAATCCATTCCCAAAATCTTTAATATCAACAGCCATTGCCTTAAACAAAGAAAAGAGTAGGTCAAACTAATTTTATCATCTTGATCTCCAATTGTTTTTCTCTCTCACAGGCATTTGTGTGCATTTTTTTTTTATGTCCATAGTCAGGAGCTTTCACTCTACCCCTTAAGGTAATCTTCTTCTCATGTTAGATTATCCTCTATATACTGGTGATACATAGGCCCAAATTACTAAAGGATAGCTTCACTCTTAAGGGTTATAGGTAGTTATTTTTTATTATGATGCCTGTAGAGATAAGAATAAAGGCAAACACTTATTTACTCAATCTAAAATTCTCAACTTAGGCTGCGTCAATCTCAAAATTTAAGTCAAAATTATAAAAGAATTGATATTAGTGCTCATGGTTTAAAGAATCTCAATTAAGAGGAAATCAACACGAGAATCAAGTATAAACTAAGATAATATTCAACATTTTCTAAGAACCATATTCATTGTCAATTAAATTCTTATCATTAGATACTATTTAAAACAAACAATGTTTTTTTTGTTTCTTTTTTTAAGAAAAAGAAAAAGAAAAAGCAACAAAAACTAAGTTCGAAATCTTCCCCCACACTTAATTCTTACATTATCCTCAATGTAAGCCTAAGCTAACAAAAGAAAGAATTAAACATGGGGAAATGAGATGAGACACACAACAGAAACAAACAAAATTCAACATAGAGTGGATAAAGTAAATGATAATGAGAGTGAGAAAGATTAAATCTGTTATGATGTGCTCTCTCAAAATCTATTCTCTAGCCATTGGGTTGCCTCCCAATAAGCCCTTAGTTTATTGTCCTCAACCTGACATGGTTCTCATGTTTCACTCATCAACGTATGCAGGTTCATAAAGTTGAGCCTTCTCTACATTGAGTTTTTGAAAGTTTTCATAGTAAGACTTCAATCTATGACTATTAACCTTGAACTCTTTACCTGTCTTTAAGCTCCTAATCTCAACTGCACCATGAGGAAAAACATTAATAACAACAAAAGGGCCAACTCATCAAGAACGTAACTTACATGAAAATAACTTAAGGCGATAATGAAATAGCAAAACTTTATGTCCAACTTCAAATTTCTTTCTCAAGATTTACTTATCATGAAAAGTCTTAGTCTTTTCCTTATAGATTCGTGAATTCTCATATGTATTATTTCAAATTTCCTCTAATTCTTGTAATTGGAGTTTCTTGTGTTGCCCGGCGGCGTCCAGTGTCATGTTACATTGTTTCACAGCCCACCATGCTTTATGTTTAAGTTCCATCGGAAGATGACAAGGCTTACAATTTACCAACCTGTAAGGTGACATACCAATCGGAGTTTTGTATGCGGTCCTATATGCCCAAAGTGCATCATCAAGCCGTAGGCTTTAGTCATTTCTATTCGGATTAACTGTCTTTTCAAGGGTTGATTTCACTTCCCTATTAGACACCTCAACTTGCCCACTAGTTTATGGATGCTAAGATGTAGAGACCTTGTGAGTGATGTTGTATTTTTTAAAGAGGGTTTCTACTGACCTGTTATAAAAGTGAGTGCTTCTGTTGCTGATAATTGCCTTCGACGTTCCAAACTTTGTAAAGATGTTACACTTTATAAAATCTACCATAACTTTAGAATCTTCAGTTCGGGTGGCTTTTACTTACACTTATTTTCAAACATAATCAACCGCAAGAATAATATAGAGATTACAAAACGATGAAAGAAATGGTCCTATGAAATTGATGCCCTAAATATAAAAAATCTCAACTATAAGAATGAGAGATTGTGGCATTTGATTTCTAAGTCCCAAATTACTTGTTCTTTGACAACGATCATAATATTTACAAAACAAATATGCATCCTTAAATAGTGATGGCCAATAAAAATCGCTCGTAAGTACCTTAAGGGCTATTTTTTTAAGTCTAAAATGCCCTCCACAAGCCAAAGTATGACAAAATGTGAGAATAGAAGTAAATTCAGTTTCGAGTACGCACCTTCTAATAATTTGATCAGAACAATGCTCAACAAGTATGGCTCATCCCACACATAGTACTTGACATCACTCTTGATCTTGGCCTTTTGTGCACGAGTTAGCTCTTCCGGTATTGTCATGGTGACCAAGTAATTTACAATATTTACATACCAAGGAGTAATTGTACCTACCTGTAACAACTACTTATCCGGAAAGTTTACATGCATTGGAAGTGCATTTTCATTATAAGTAAGTCGACTCAAATGATCTACCACCAAATTCTCAAAACCTGTCTTATCTATAATCTCTAAGTCTAATTCTTGTAGTAGAAGTATCCATCGAGTAAGACACGACTTAACATATTTTTAAGTGGGTAAGTACCTAATAGTTGCATTATCAGAGTAAACGATTACCTTAGATCCAATTAAAAAGAACGAAATTTCTCTAAGACAAAGATAACTGCCAAAAGTTATTTCTCAGTAGTGGAGTAGTTGAGTTGTGCATCATTCAGTGTATGGAAGGCATAATAAATGACATAAGGGAGCTTGCCCACCTGCTGGCCCATCACAGCTCCAACGACATAGTTACTGGCATCGCACATGATCTAAAATGGTAAATCCTAGTTCGGTGGTTGAATCACAGGGGCTGATGTCAAAACCTCTTTTAAATTCTCAAAGGCTATTTGGCACTTTTCATTGAAGTCAAAAGTTGCATCCTTTTGAAGTAAGTTGTATAGGGGTAATGCTATCTTAGAGAAGTCCTTGATAAACTTGTTATAGAAACCTGCATGACCAAGAAAAGACCGAACCTTGCTCACACTAGTGGGAGGTGGTAAGGAGTGAATAAGATCTATTTTAAATTTATCAACTTCAATCCCCCTTTTAGAAATAACACGGCTTAGGCCAATACCTTGATGAACCATGTTGTGCAAATTTTATTGAACTCGCAATCGCACGAATCTATTGTAGTATAGATCAATGGTGACGGGTGTCGATCCCACGAGGAGGTGGATTTTAATTATATATAGAATTAATTTTGTATGAGGTGGTTGGATTTGTGGTGAAAGAGATTCAAATTATCCTAAAAATTAGAATTGAAATGGCGAGAAGAAATTAAAGCGTAAATCTATTAAATTGACGTACTTGGGTATCTGGATCCGTATCAACATGCATTATGGGCTAAATATTCCTTATTAATACCAATTAAATGATGAGGGGGGAATCCACACCTCATGAACCACGCTCTAATAAATATGGTGCTAAGGGCTTATCGTGCCAAATAATAATAACCATATACTAGGGAGCCGGTGAAACCAGGGCGGTACTAGACAAGATTATTATTATTTGTCAACGAAAAGTCAAAACATCCACAAAAACTAGAGGGGAAGAGAAAATAAATTTACCAAATAAAGCCCATGACACATGTTGAGACTTCACCTTCAACCCAAGCTTGAAAGAAAATTAACCACTCATAATTGAACTAAGGGCAAAATGAAAATTTATTAAAATACGTAGAAAATACAAGATGGAGAAGGAATTACAGAAAATGGATCCCAAAAATGGATTCAGAGATATCAAATTAAGGGAGGAAGGTCTCCTTTTTATAGATACATCGAGTAAACCATGGCCATCGGATTAAAAATAGTTTGGACGCTCAGGATTGCGCCACGTCATCAATCAACAGTATGCGTGAATAGTACACGGTTTGACCACGCGGATGAATAGTAACAAGGTTTGACTCAGGTGAACATTGATGCGGTTTGGTTGAAAATAATCCTGTGTGTTGCATGTACTGTACGTGAGATTTTTGGTCCACTGATATGCTGCCACGTCATCGATCAACAGTGCATAAGAATTTTAGTCCAATAGGATCTTGACACCTCATAAGTCAATGCCACATCATCGGTCAATGCCACGTCATCGATCCGTCTATGTGAACAGTGTCGTGAACAGTAACGTAGACAGTACCGTACATGTGAATAGTACCGTACATGTGAACAATGCCATTTTCCTTTTATGCTCTTCCTATGGTTTTCGACCGTCCTGAGTTCAAAAGTGATATCCGTTTTACCGTTTGATCTCTCGTTTATTGTGAAATGACTATGATGCCCCTAAAATACATAAAATACTTAATTAAAATAAAACACACATAATTAAATTATAAGTAGCTTAAACACATAAAAGTAGGGTTGTTAGTAAGACTTGAAATGTAAAATGACGATTTTTTCCTTTATAAATATGCATTTTCTAACACTCAACAAACCATAAAATGACATTTTTCCCAATTATGCATAAGGTTAATGTCAATGCATCGTTTAAGCACAAGTGTAAGGTTATCTAAACATTTATCGAAAGAATCATCATAAAGCGTAAAATCATCCATAAATACCTCAATGATGTTCTCCATATAATCAGAAAAAATACTCATGATACACCTTTGGAAAGTGGTGAGAGCATTGGAGAGACCAAATGGCATGCGTCGGTAAGCAAATGTGCCGAAGGGGCATGTGAATGTCATTTTCTCTTAGTCTTCTGGAGCGATAACGATATGATTATAACCTGAGTAACAATTAAGAAAACAATAATGAGAATGACCACTTAACCTTTCAAACATTTGATCAATAAATGGCAAAGGAAAATGATCCTTGCAGATGGCTGCATTCAGTTTATAATAGTCGATGTAAACTCTCTACCCAGTTTGAACTCTAGTTGGCATAAGCTCGTTTTCTTCATTCTTGACCATTGTAATGCCCGATGTTTTTAAAACTACCTGCACTTGACTTACCTATGTACTATCAGAAATGTGATAGATAATCCCCACATTAAAGAGTTTCAATATCTCATTTTTTATGACTTCCATCATTGGTGGATTAAAACATCGTTGTGCATGTCTTGTTGGTTTAGACACTTCCTTTAGCGAAATGCGATGCATACACATAGAAACACTAATTCGCTTAATTTCGGAAATGGTCCAGCCAATCGCCGTCTTGTGATCCTGAAGCAGCCTAATTAGCTTTTCTTGTTGAACTGGAGTGAGGGTTTTAGCAATTATGATAAGAAGTGTTTCATTTTCATCCAAGTAAAAATATTACAGGTGCTCTGGGAGTGGCTTATGTTTTAAGGTAGGTGCCTACATGATTGAAGGTAAAAGTTTCTCGTTCAATAAAGGCAATTCAAGGTAAAAAAAAATTATATCCGTTGGTACGCAATAGGGTTGCTCCATCTAAGAATACCATAGCTTCCTCTACTTTATCATCCAACTTTGTCAAATTTGTCTGTTCCTTAGAATCCTTTTTCGTAAGATTTTTGCTAATGGTAATTTCAAAACTGTCGTTACCGGATAACTTAAGGAAATCCTGCACCAAGGTCTTAATATCATCTATAGCAAAGACAAAATGTACATCACTAGAATACCTCATTACCTAAAAGATATTGAAACATATCACTTCACCATCAAACTCCATTGTAAGGGTTCCATCATAAACATCAATCTTGGTTCGGGCTGTCTTAAGGAATGGTCGCCCTAACAGAATAGGAGTGGGATTGGGCGATGACTCATCCTTCATTTCAAGGATATAAAAATTAGCTGGAAAGACCAATTCATTGACCTGCACTAGAACATCTACCACAACCCCCTTCGAGTAAGCATTAGATTTATCAGCCAATTGAATAATTATACCAATTTATTCCATTGCATCTAAATTCAAGGAGTTATAAATCGAATATGACATAACATTAATTAAGACCCCTAAATCTAGCATGCATCTTTCAAATCTAGTATTTTTAGTAGTGGAGGGGATAGTAAAAGTACTTAGATCCTTACATTTAAGAAGAAGTTTTCTTTGAAGTACAGTAGAGATATTCTCCCCTGCACTTACCTTTTCGTTACTGTTCAGTTTTCGTTTGTTGGTGCATAATTCCTTAAAAAATTTTACATAACGCGACACCTATTTAATAGCATCAAGTAGATGAATATTTACCTCTACTTTTTGAAAGGTCTCAAGGATCTCTTTTTTTACTTCTCTTTTTTAGATTGTTTAAACCTGCTAGGAAATGGTGGAGGGATGGAATGGGTTTTAATTCGAGGTGAGGGGGTATTCACCTGGCCAGATAGGTCATTTGGCAATGTAGAGTGGGAATTGTCTTTCCTTATTAAAGGGAGAACCTCATAAGGGGGGGATTGGTCTCAGAGTGTGATGATGATGTGGACCCTTGATGGCTTAGCTAATAATGGTTCCAATTACTTTCCACTCTTAAGAGACATAGCACTAGCATTCTCCTTCAGATTAATTTCTAGTGGAGAAGGTGACTTTCCTAAAGTTCTAACTTCTATCCTACTCATAGATGTGGCTAGTTGGCCAATTTGATTCTCTAAATGTTGGAGCTGTGTTTGGGTAGTTTCTTGGAACTGCATAAAGTTAATAGTGAGAGGTTTTACAAGATCATTCAAAGACATAACTTGACTTTGAGGAGGTGGAGTTACCGAACTTGGTAAGGCTGTTGCAGTTGTTGTTAGGGGTAGCCCGATGGTCGAGATGGTGCCACATTATGAATGCCTTTTTGTTGATTTCTATTGTTGTGCAAATTTTATTGAACTCACAAGCGCACGAATCTATTGTAGTATAGATCAATGGTGACGAGTGTTGATCCCACGAGGAGGTGGATTTTAATTATATATAGAATTAATTTTGTATGAGGTGGTTAGATTTGTGGTGGAAGTGATTCAAATTATCCTAAAAATAGGAATTGAAATGGCGAGAAAAGTGTAAATCTATTAAATTGACGTACTTGGGTATCTGGATCCGTATCAACATGCATCATGGGCTAAATATTCCTTATTAATACCAATTAAATGATGAGGGGAGAATCCACACCTCATGAACCACGCTCTAATAAATATGGTGCTAAGGGCTTATCGTGCCAAATAATAATAACCATATACTAGGGAGCCGGTGAAACCAGGGCGGTACTAGACAAGATTATTATTATTTGTCAACGAAAAGTCAAAACATCCACAAAAACTAGAGGGGAAGAGAAAATAAATTTACCAAATAAAGCCCATGACACATGTTGAGACTTCACCTTCAACCCAAGCTTGAAAGAAAATTAGCCACTCATAATTGAACTAGGGGCAAAATGGAAATTTATTAAAATACATAGAAAATACAAGATGGAGAAGGAATTACAGAAAATGGAGTTCAAAAATGGATTCAGAGGTGTCAAATTAGGGGGGGAGGAGGTCCCATTTTTATAAATACATCGAGTAAATCATGGCCATCGGATTAAAAACAGTTTGGACACTCAGGATTGCGCCACGTCATCACTTAACAGTATGCGTCAACAGTACGCGGTTTGACTATACGGCTTGAACAGTAACACGGTTTGACCACGCAGTTTAAACAGTGACACGGTTTGCACAGTAACGCGGTTTGGTTGAAAATAATTCCATGTGTTGCATGTACCGTACGCGCATTTTTTGGTCCACTGACATGCTGCCACGTCATCGATCAACAGTATATAAGAATTTTAGTCCAACAGGATCTTGACACCTCATCAGTCAATGCCACATCATCGGTCAATGCCACGTCATCGATCCGTCTATGTGAACAATGTCGTGAACAGTAACGTAGACAGTACCGTACATGTGAACAGTGCCATTTTTCCTTTTATGCTCCTCCTGAGGTTTTCGATCGTCCTAAGTTTAAAAGTGATGTCCGTTTTGCCGTTTGATCTCTCCTTTATTGTGAAATGACTATAATGCCCCTAAAATACATAAAATACTTAATTAAAATAAAACACGCATAATTAAATTACAAGAAGCTTAAATACATAAAAGTAAGGGTTGTTAGTAAGACTTGAAATGTAAAATGACGGTTTTCTCCTTTATAAATATGCATTTTCTAACACTCAACACCTATACCTAAGATTAGGGTGATCCTTCTACATTTTATTGTAAAAATTAGAATAAGGATCATACATTTGTCTTGGCTCACTTAGGAATCCCTCAACTGCGTTGGTCTGCTCATGTAAACTCTCTTGGAGAGTAGGGTACAGATCAGTCACATGACTGTTGTGAAAAATTTTAATATACTCGTAAGTGCACGAATCTAGAAATAGAATAGTGGTAGCGAGGTTGAACCCACAAGGATTGTTATAAATTGAAAATCTAATTTAAATCTAAAATCAATATTAATCCTAACCTAGTTGAGCAAATTGAGTTTTAAGAGAAATTAAACTAATTAAATTAAGAAAACAATTAAAGTAAAGGAGAATTCAATAAGACAAATATTACCAAGGTTTAAGAATCCACCACTATTCAACTAGTAATTACCTAATTATTAATTAATTTCTAAATTTAAAGTGACAACTCGAAATCAATAGATGTCATCTCATAAATATAACAATTAAGCCCAATTAAAATTAATCTTGTGTAGATTCTTTTTCTGCTTAGTAGTATGATATCTAAGAATCTCATGTAAACATATTGAATAACAAAGAGTCAAAGTTTTCCTAAGTACTTTGTGTAAACAATTTAATGAAAGACATAAAATCAAAGATGACCATGTATAAATTTTATAGATCCAAGCATAGATTTATTCAAATATTAATCTTAACAATCAATATTGCATGACAAAATTAATGAAAAGATTTAATAACATCCAACTAATCATGTTAAACAAGAACCATAAACATTAAAGAACATATATAGGGAATTAATTAAATAAAAAGATAATTATTTCATTGAATAAGATTTCATCTTTAACGTTAGTATAAGAAAATTAGCTAGACATACTTGAATTGTGAGTAATAAAGCAAATAAAACCAGCCATGGAGAATTAAATTGTTAATGTTGCCGGTTTTCTTCACTGCCTCACGGATGTCTGCTTATTTTCTTTCTCTGGCGGCTGCTCTCCTCAAAAGCCAAAGTTCAGCTCTCTTTTTATAATCTCCAAAGCGGGCCACCGACCAGTCCAATTTTAAAGCCAAAAAGGCTTGGCCTTGTAATTTGTTTTTCTTCACTCACGTGCTCACCACTTAAAATTACATTAGGATTCTTGTTTCCACTTATGAAAGCCAAGTGCGAGTCCTTCTAAATTGGTTTCCATATATTACAATGCCATGCAATTGCTTCTCACGTGCTGGCCACTTTTAAGGCTAAAATCACTTTCTCTCCTTTGTCTGCATGTGCATGATGAGTGAATTTGTTGAGTTCGATTCCTTAGCTTGATTTCCACATGCATGTATGTCTAATTGCTTCCAAAATTAATTAATTAACGCTTCCAAAATCAAGGTCTTTTATGCCCTTTTTATCCATAATCTCAAATTAATTCCCTATTCAACAAAACAATTCAATTAATTAAAAATAAGAAATAAAAATAACTAACAAATATGTAATTAGGGATAAAATATGTATATATTATATGCTCATCAACCGATCATGGAACATACGCCACACGATCTCACCTGTTACCCTAGGGCTAATTGTTGCACCAAAGAAGTAATATTTGAAATTGGTTGTTCTAGGGAAGTAGTACTCACCTCATTTACTCGCTTAGGTGTCATCCATAAAGCATTCATAGTGTTGAACTGTTGGGAATTAGCAGCCATATTAAAAATGAGATTTCAGGCTGCTTCTGGTGTTTTATCCACGAGTGCTCCTCTACTAGCGGCATCAATCATACTTCTATCCATAAGAAGTAAACCCTCTAAAAGTATTGAATAAGGAGTTGATCACTTATCTGATGGTGGAGGTAGCTAGCACAACTTTTTGAATCATTCCCAGTAGTCGTAGAGTGACTCTCCACTATATTGTCGGATTCCACAATTTCTTTCTGAATGCTGCCAGCTTTTGATGCTGGGATGTATTTCTCTAAAAAAGCCGACCCATCTCATTCCATGTAGTAACAGTATTGGATGGAAGATAGTACAGTCATTCCTTGGCTGAATCCGCCAAAGAAAATAGGAAAGCCATTAGCTTAATTTCCTCTTCAGAAACTCCAGCTGGTTTCATTGTGAAGCATACCACATGGAACTTCTTCAAGTGCTTATTTGGGTCCTCTGGTCTTCTCCAACTAGACCATGATAAGTAGGAAGAAAATGAATTACCCCAAACTTGAGTTCAAAGTTTACCTGAGGATTTAGATTCTCAATGCAATGGTTGCTAGTCCAAGTTAGGAGCTGCCAACTCTTTAAGTGTTCCGTTCATGTTCTGAGCCATTGGTTCAGGTTCAGGGCTGCCTGGCTCTGTCTTCGGGAGTGGAATGTGGATTTCAAAATTGACTTTTGAATGTGATGAAGTTGCTCTAAGTTGTTCGAGTTTCAATCGAATGTCATTTATACTCATGAAAATCTAAATATAGAACAGAAAATAACTAATTAAAATAAATAAATAAAATGAGAAAAATAATAATAATATAAAATGATTGATAATAACAAACTAGACACCGACAACGGTGCCAAAAATTTGGTAGTGTTGTTAGGGTGTACCAAATTTAAATTCTTACTACTAATATAAATAACCAGTACAAAATGAGTAAGGATCGATCCCACGAAGACTATGCTAGTTGTATTTATTATCATCTCTAAAGCAGGATTTAAAATAAAATAATAGTAGTAATAATAATATAAATTAATGTAACTAAAGAAAATGTCAATTATAAATTAAAAAAGGTTTTATGAATTTATAAATACATAGCTAGAAATAAAGAAATTAAAACTACAATTTTTTTTAAATAAAAACTCTAATTAAAGGAGAAAGAAATAATAATGATGAAAACTTTAGTTAAATGATCATTCGCCACCACCAAACATGCACTTAATATTTCAATTATATCATCAGTTTCTATTAAAACTATCAACCGTAGACAACAATAAGCTTTGTTAGTCTCCATATTTCCTTAGTGTGTCGTTAGACAAAACAAGCTCTTCACTTTAACTCTAACCTTTAAATAATTTAAAACAAGCTCTTTAAATTTAAGATAATAGAAGCATTAAATAGAGAAATATATTAGGTTGATCTAGGCAATAAACACACAAGTTCAGATTATTTAACCTAGGTTATGTTCTCCAATTGAAATAACTTATTCCAACATGCTATTAATGATTAAAAATCAAGACAATTACGGATCAAGAATTTTAATCTAACAGTAAAATTAATTCAAGTCCTATCTAATTGGCCACTCAAATAAGACAAGAATAAAATCATAAATATGAATTATATAACATAAACAATCTCAATTAAATAAATTGAATGCTAGAAATTGAATATTAATCATATTACATGTTCGGAGTTTTGAATTTACCCCCAACCAAATAAAAAATCTAACCTAACATAATTGAATTGAGAATAAAAAAATTGATAAAACCAGTCATGGAAGTTAATTCATGCACTGACTCTCCTTTACTTCCTTTCGGTTTCTCTTTTGTTTTCTTTTTGCCTTCGGTTGTTGAGTATGTGCGGCTGCCGATTCTCTATCAAAAGCCAAAGGTTGGCTTTTTATTATGCATATGGTTGGCCGAATCCTCATTGGATTTTATTTCCAATTTAAAGCAATTGATTTGCTTCCTTTAATTGCCATGAACATGCCGCCCACTTTGACAATTTCCTTTTTCTTCAATTTGCTTTACATATATATTGCCATGCACATGCAATTTAGTTTAAGCAAGACTTATGCATGAAATCATTTTGAATTGGTAACGTGAATCTCGCACACAACTTATAAAGCCATGCATATTAAGCAAGTTTCCATTTTATGCATGCTTGTTCTAAAAATCTTTATTAATCTCCATGAAATCTCATATGCTTCCGAATGTGCATCAATTAATTAACTGGCTTCCAAAAATCTTCAATTATTTCCTTTTCTAGTTCCTTCAAGCAGATTTCTTCTTAAATGTTCCGATTAAATTTCTCTTTAATCCTAGAATATACCTAAAACAACAAAATAAAAAAAATTAAGATAATAATTGACATAATAAAATATAATTTACTAAATTAGAAATTAACTAAAATAACTAGAATATTTAAGACCAAAAGAAGAAAAAGATGGAGAAATTAATAGCAAAATATATGTAAAATGTGTACTTAATACTAATATAACGTAAATTTGTTTGCATTCATTAGTAATTGGTTTCGTTTCCAAAACAATAAAATTCACAGGGTATATGAATTTATCAACTCGGACTAATACATCTTCAATTATTCCTTTTGGGACCTTAATCGACCTATCAATAAGTAAAAGAGTGGTAACTGAGTAAGGAAGCAAATTAACACTAGCACCAAGATCAAGTAGAGTATGTCCAATTTTATGATCCCCAATAATACAAGAAATAGTTGGACAACCAGGATGCTTGTATTTCAAAGCATTAATTGGTTGAGAGAATAGAACTTACTTGTTCTGGTAGAAAATCTTTCTTTTGCACCTTATATTTGCCTTTCACAGTGCATAGATCTTTTAGAAATTTAGAGTAAGAAGGCAGCTATTTAATGACATCCAGCAAAAGAATGTTGACCTTTACTTGTTTAAGAACTTCATAAATTTCTGGACTATAGTTAGATTTCTTTACCTTGATTAGTGCTTGAGGGAAAGGGCATATAAGAGGAGAGATGGTTATTTCTTCATGGGTTAAAGGTTCGACATACTTTTCCTTACTCTCTAAAATTGAATCTTTACTAGCTTCACAAAGGTCCAGTATATGCTTTTCAACAACTTTACCACCACGAATGGTTATAACCGATTTGATTGAGCTCACATTTTAATTTCCTATACTACCCATTTGTAGATGTTGTAGACTCTTGGAGTTTGGTTCAGCTTGAGCAGGAAACTTTTCTTTTTGTGCATGGTCAGAGCAGATGTAAGTTTGGAGACAATTTCTGTCAAATTGGTTAAGTGTTGCATCGTTTGGTTATTGATCGACTCTTATTTTTCAATGAATGAATGCAATGTGTCTTCCAGAGTTTTTCTTGGTGGCGGGACATATGGTGGGTAACTCGGGGGGTTTTGTAAATTTTGGCATGAAGGAGCTGGTTGTGAAGATTGTGCATGATTGTCATTTCTCGAACTGAAATTTGAGTGGTTTCTCCAATCAGAGTTGTAAGTTTGGGAGTATGGATTAGGATTTGGCTTTTTGAAATTGTTGATGGCACTTAATTGATTGTGCAAACTTTCTCTCAGAGCTGGTAAGGTCAAACAATCCTACATAGAATGGTCAGTAGAATCGCAAACATAACATGAAATATCTTGAACAGACTTTACATGATCATTATTTTTGGGCACTAATGCTTCAACTTTTCTATCTAAGGATGCAAATTTGACTTGAAGGTCATGGTCTTCCCTAAGGTTGTACATGCCGCCACCAGATGGAGATGACTGAGGTTTACTCGATCACTCATAAGAATCAATTGTGTCCCAGTGTTGTGCATTCTTTGCTATATAGTCAAGATAACTAAAGTATCTTCAGGACGTTTATCCCTAAACTCGCCATTACACATCATTTCAATGAGCTATTTACTTTGAGATGTTAGTCCCTCGTAGAAATAAGACACTAACCTCCATGTTTCAAAACTGTGGTGTGGGTAAATGTTAAGTAACTCTTTATACCTATCCCAACATTAGTAAAGGATTTCTCTCGATTTTTAAGTGAATATGGTGATTTGTCTTTTGAAATAATTTGTTCTGTGGGGTGAAAATTGTTTTTTCAAAAATCGTGCTTGCATTTCATCCCAAATTCTAATAGATCTTGATCTAAAATTTTGTAACCAAGTTTTAGCTTTATACTTTAGTGAGAAAGGAAAAAAATTAAGCCTGATTATATTTATACTGCAATTTTGATCAGTACAGATGTTATAAACTTCTTCAAATTCTCTCAAAAGTCAAAACCATGAAAAGTAAGCAAAAGTTGGATGATACCAGGTTTGAAATTAAAACGTGATGCATCAAGAGAAAAAACTATGCATGATGGTGACCCTTTTCTAGTAGGATGCATGAAGTCTCTAAGGGTCCTAGGCTATCATGAACATTTTGCAAGGCTTGGTTATTTTCGTGCTCTAAAAAATTATCAGCCCCAATGTCAGCCATATCTAAGGGTGGTGAAGGCGATTTCCTAATTAATCTGCCACTGTTTGTACAAGACCAATGTTGCATGCAGTTCTAATGAGGTGTGTTAAACAAATTAATGATACAATAAAACACTCAATGAAAATTACAGAAAATAAAAACAAACTGAAAATTAAATAAAAAAATAAGCAAACTGAAATTAAAATATTAGGCGGTTAAACCAGCCATAAAAACAAAGCAATTAAAAGAAACAATTTAGGTGGTATTTTAGAACCAACCATAAAACATTGCACAAATTAAAGTGCAAGAATAATTGAATTGAAATTAAAATGATAGGCCATAAAACCGACCATATAAAAAATAAATTAACAAAATTTAAATAACAATTTAGGTGGTAGAACTGACCATTAAAAATGAATGTGAAAAATAAATTACAATTTTTTTAATTTTTTTTAATTTTTAAAATTTACCAACCAATTAAATTTTAATTATTGGGCCTTAATGGCTATTTTAAAAGTCCAAATCCATGTCCACCAAGTCCAAAAGTCCAACGAATAAGGCAAAGCTCATAGATCCAAGTTCCAATTTGGTCTAGGGATTGATTTGCAAAAAATTGTGGGTTAAAATGAAGTTTCTCATAAATTTTAAGAGAAGAGGGGTGCTAAATGAAGTCTTACAAAAAGAGAATGAAATAGAATGACGAAGAAAGAAACTAACGACAAAAAAAAGGATAAAATAAAGTAAAATAAAGACAAACTAATACTAAATTTAGAAAACTCTCCTGAACGGCATAAAAAATTTGACACGATTCAAAAGTGTTATACTACTAAGTATAAGAGTATTTAGTTATAATATAACTTGGTGCGTCTGGGGTAGAACCACATGAAATTTAAAATCTAGTAGTCAATTTATTAAACTAAGAAAATTTAATGCGAGAAAATAAATTAATAGGAATCAATCTATAAATATGCTAAGGTTGCGAGATTCACTCTCAGTATTTAAACTATAATTTTAATACTCTGTCATTTTATATGTTGTCTCACTTTTATCAGTTAATTATTATATCATTTAATTCTTAACTAATTATGTGTGTGGATAAATATGGAATCAAGTACCTAATGTGCCACAACTATATTGAAATGTCAACATTATGTCAAAATACCATATATATTTAGGGAAATCTATAAATTAACAAGACATAAAAATAACCAGAAAAGAATAAAATAAATTTAAAACTCACTTGAGAAAGCAATTAATTTAATAATTTAAAATCTTGAGTTTCACCCTTCATCTTAGCTTAGTAAAATTAACCACTCATATTGAAACAAAATAAAACACTCTTTTTATTTGACAAACTTTTGAAATATATTACAAGGAAATTGATTACACCAAAAAACAAGAAAAGAAATAAAGAAAGAAATTTCTTGGCTTCACTCCCTCATCTCTCCTCTTCTACTGCCCCTCTTTGTACTTGCATCCCCTTGCCTTTTATAGGCAAGGGATGCATCATCTTTTTTTATATTATATTATATTATATATATATATATAAACATTGAGAGGTGTGATGGTTAGGTGGCAAGATGGTCACTTGACCATCACGAGCAACCACAGCATGGTTGCTCAACTTTTATTATTATTTATTATTTATTTGTAAATATTTATTAATTACATCTCCTCAATGATGCTTTCCAGATTGCTCCAACAGTTCTTCTTTGTTCTCGCTTTTAATTCAAATTCCATCTTTATTCCTGAAAAATACCTACAAGATAAAAATTAAAATTTTGCGAATTAATTTAACATAAAAATTTATTAGGGGGCATTCATATAATTTATAAGTTATGAACGCATTAATCAATACTTTAAGTAAAAAACTAATAATTTTATCCTTATTACACATACACTTTTTAAGGTTAATCAGAGTCCTCGCAAGCATGATTAAATTAAAGTCATGGAATTATGGTATTTGGAAGTCTAGGATGGAAGATTTACTGTACATGAAAGACTTACATTAACCCATTCAAAGTGAAGTTAGGCCCGCCGATTTAGATGATAAGAAATAGGCTCAATTAAACCAAAAGGTTGTGAGTACTATTATATTATAGATTGATTGGAGTGTGTACCATATATCACGAATGAATCCAAGGCTGATGTTCTATGGAGAAAATTGGATACAATTTATGAACAACCAGCAGCACATAATAAAACCAATCTGATAAAAAGGCTTGTTAGCTTGAAATATAAGGAGGGGCACATATAACTGAACACACTAGTGAGTTTCAGGGCTTGGTTGATCAGTTCACTACTATAAAAATTATTTTAGATGATGAGTTACAAGCATTGTTATTGCTTAGTTCTTTACCTAACAGTTGGGAGACATTAGTGGTGTCAGTGAATAATTCAATGTCGAAAGGGAAATTAATATTGGATATGGTTATAGATAGATTGTGAAATGAAGAATATAGAAGAAAACGTTTTAAAGCAGTTCCCTTTGAGTTAGAGCACTCATTTAAAAAAAAGCAAGAAAGGCGGGGGAAAAGCCAAAGCAGAAATTCCTGCTAGCAAAACAATGATAACCCCAGAAGAAGATCTAAGTCCTAAAGGAAAAATATGAAGTGCTTTTATTGTTAGAAAATAGATCATGTTTAAAGGGAGTGTAGATTGTGGAAAAGCGAACAAACGAAAGAAAATGGTGATGCTTAGAAAAATGAGAAAAAAAAACATTATAGCCATAATTGATGGTGATATGAGTATTATTTATGATGGGAGCTCTCTAAATCTCACTTGCTATACTAGTCATTGGGTGATTGATTTGGGTTCTTCGTTTCATATTATTGCACATTGTGATTACTTCACAGCCTATATTAATCGTGATTATGGCCACATTCCGATAGGAAATGAGGGGGCATCTGAGATTGTGGGCATAGGAGATATTTACTTGGAAACTAGTATTGACTATAAGTTGTTGTTTAAAGATGTCAGACATGTATCATATATTTACCTTAATTTGATCTCTACATGCAAACTTGATAATGATAGTTATACTAACCAATTAGGTGAATGAAAATGGAAGCTCACAAAAGACTCTCAAGTGTTAGCCAAATGGAGGAAAGTAAAAGTCTTTATGTGATAGAAACCAAGATTAAGAAAGAAGACGTAAATGTGGTTGTAAAAGATTCTAACCTTGAGACACGACACAAAAGGCTTAGTGACATTGACAAGAAAGGGTTAGAAACCTTGCTAGAAAATTATTTCTACCCAGCTTCGTAGGTATGTTTCTCAAGACTTGTGTTCATTGCGTAATTGAAAAGACAAGCAGAGCAACTTTTAAAAGCTTTTCTCCATCTAGAAAGTTGTAAATTCTTAATTTGATTTACATTAATGTTTTATAATGCAAAGCAGATCAATAGGAGGTGCACTTTATTTTGTGACTTTTATTGATGACTGTTCTACAAAAATGTAAGCTTTTGCTTTGAAACCTAAAGACCAAGTGCTTGATACGTTTAAGTTCTTCCATGCTTATGTTGAGAGAGAAACATGAAGAAAACTAAAATATGTCAGGGCAGATAATGGTGGTGAGTACAGAGGGTCATTTGAGCAGTATTGCGAATTCCATGTAATCGGACTTAAGAAGACTGTACTAAAAATTCGACAGCAGAATGATGATGCAGAAAGGATGAACAACAAAATTGAAGAAACAATCAATGTATGTTTTCTTATGCCAAGCTTCCTAAATGTTTTTAGGCAAAGGTTATGCATACTACAGTTGATTTAATTAACCTTTCTTCTTCAGCTCTATTAAATGGTAATGTGTCTGAGAGAGTTTGGATTGAGAAAGATGTTTTTTATAAACACTTAAGAGTGTTTGGTTGCAAAGCATATGTTCATATCCCTAAATATGAGAGATTGAAACTTGATGATAAAGCCAAGGAATGCATTTTCTTAAGCTAGAGACATGAAGAATTTAGGTACAGATCATGGGATCCAGTGGCAAGAAAATTGATCAGAAGTAGAAATGTTGTATTTCTTGAAGATCAGATAGTTGGTGATACGGGGAAGAGTGATGAGTCTTGATCATCTCTAGAGATTCCTATTATCCTAACCTTAGTTTCTGCACCTATAATTTATGATGATCATGGGGGAGATGGAGAGGATAATAATGATGGTCTCATAGAACTAGTTGAGCAAGCACCTCTAGAACCACGTGTTGTACCACTAGTTGAGCTAGAATTGAGAAGATCTACTAAAGAACGACGACCTTCCACTGGCTATCTTCCACATGAATATGTGATGCTTATAAATGGAGGCAAAATGTTTTGAAGAAGCTATATCTCATTAGCATAAAAATGAGTGGGTAAAAGCCATGTAAGATGAGATGAAATCCTTGAATGAGAACCACACTTATGATTTAGTAAAGTTCCTAAAGTAAAGAGGGCACTGCAGAACAAATGGGTTTAGAGGTTGAAGACTTAAAATCACTCACAATAACGGTATAAGGCAAATTGGTTGTGAAGGGTTTTAGTAAAAAAACAAAATGTGTTGATCTTAAAGAAATATTTTCTTTTGTGGTGAAGATGTCTTCTATCTGAGTTGTTCTGGGATTAGTAGCTAGCTTGAATTTGGAGATTAAACTATCTGATGAAAAAATAACTTTCTTGCACGGTGAATAAGAAGAGGAAATATACATAAAGCCACCTGAAGAGTTCAGTGTCAAAGGCAAAGAAGGGCTTGTGTGCAAGTTGAAGAAAAGTTTATATGGCCTGGAATCGGCACCAAGAAAATGGTACAAGAAGTTTGATTTTTTTTCATAGAGAATCATGATTTGAGCAAGACTATGTATGGCCATTGTGTTTTTTGAAGAAGTTTAGAGATAATGATTTCATCATTTTTTTTACTTAATGTAGATGACATGTTGATTGATAGGCGGGATGCTAGGAAGATTGACAATGTGAAAAGAGAGCTTAGTAAGTCTTCTGTAATTAAGGACTTGGGACCAGCAAAACAAATTGTTGGCATGTAGATTTCCCACAATAAAAAATTTAGGAAGTTATGATTATCTCAAAAAGTATATATTGAAAGGGTTCTTGAAAAATTTAACATGAGCAAGGTAAAATCTGTTTATTCTCCATTTGCCGGCCATTTCAAGTTTAGTTCCGAGCATTATTCTACAAGTGAGAAAGAGAAGCAAGAAATGAGAGGAATTCCTTATGCTTCAGTGGTTAGTAGTTTGATGTACGCCATGGTTTGCACGAGGCCAGATATTGCTCATGCAGTTAGTGTAGTCAGTCGCTTTCTCTCTAATTCGGGTATATAACACTAGATAGTAGTAAAGTGGATTCTCAGATGTCTTAGAGACACTTCTAAGTCATGTTTATGTTTTAGTAGTGATAAACTTGTGTTACACATGTAGACAAATATGACAAGAGATGTTGATTCGAAAAAATTCCTATCAAAATATTTGCTCACCTTTGCAAGGAGAACAATTTGATGGTAGTCCAAGCTTTAGCAGTTCGTTTCTTTGTCTACCACTGAAGTAGACAAAGAAACAGTATGTTTCTTTAACATGAGCACGGCAAAATCTGTTTATTCTCCATTTGTCGGCCATTTCAAGCTTAGTTCTGAGCATTATTCTACAAGTGAGAAAGAGAAGCAAGAAATGAGAAGAATTCTTTATGCTTCAGTGGTTGGCAGTTTTATGTATGCCATGGTTTGCACGAGTCCAGATATTGCTCATGCAATTAGTGTAGTCAGTCGCTTTCTCTCTAATTCGGGTGTAAAACACTAGATAGCAGTAAAGTAGATTTTCAGGTGTCTTAGAGACACTTCCAAGACATGTTTACGTTTTGGTGGTGATAAACCTGTGTTACACATGTCGACAAATATGACAAGAGATGTTAATTCGAAAAAATTCCTATAAAAATATTTGCTCACCTTTGCAAGGAGAACAATTTGATGGCAGTCCAAGTTTTAGCAGTGTGTTTCTTTGTCTACCACTGAAGTAGAGTACATTGCAATCACTAAAGGTTGCAAAGAAACCTTATGGATGAAGAATTTCCTACAAGAGTTGGGTGTGAAACAAGAAAACTATATTGTGTGCTGCGACAGTCATGGTGCCATTCACTTGGAAAAGAATTCGGCATATCATTCCAAGTCTAAGCATATTGATGTGAGGTATCATTGGATACGAAGTGTGCTTGAGAAGAAATAAATGCAGCTTGAGAAAATTCACGTAATAGAGAATGGATAAGACATTATGACAAAGTAATTGCCCAAGGAGAAGCTGAAACGTTGTATGTAGAAAATGGGCTTCGTGGAGCCCGCTATATGATCTGAAAGGGGAGATTTGTTAGGTCCATCTCATTTGAGTGGCCCACGCCCAAAGGTTTATAAGTTTGGGTAGCTAAGTAATTAAAAGAAACTTGAAGGGGGTGAAATGAAATTTTATGTTAAAAAAATAAGTTTTGAAAACGTGGCTATATAATCAAGAATAAGTGGAGTAGGCAACAACTTTTGTGCATGGAAAAAAGACAAGAGAGAAAGAGATAAATATATATAAATATGTTAATGAAAATATTCTTATACATAATGAATAAATTGCTAACTAAAATATTTTAAATACCTGGGATATAAGATTGAGTATTTGAAATGGTTTGGGATTAATTAGTCGTAATTTTAAGTCTAAATGTACAATTAAGAAAAGATTCAATTCATATTGATGTAAACAAAAAAGTTAATTAAACAATTATTGGTCTCTATCTTAATTATTGATTTAAAAAGATCAACTGTCAAACAAATTAAGATTGATTGACTAAATCTTTACTAATCAATCATTATTTCAAGCTTTTATTCAGCAGCTCCATCTTCAACCCTTTAGAAAAGTAACATTGAATGGGACATCACTCAGAGCCAAATGCCACACCCCACTATTCATAAAAATGCCAACCCTTCTCGCCTGAAATCCTTGCATGGGCACTGAACAACTGCCGACGTTCTCTTGTATTTCACAATCGATTTTGGGCCTCACCAAGAATTATATGGAACACCCACCAAACGCGTGTGCTGCTACTATTGAATTTTACCCTAACTGAGAACCCTCACTTGCCCACTGTCGCAACCATTTGATCTATACAGGTAAATAATGTTTCTAGTGTTGTGTTCCATTTCAAATTTAATGTTCTTGTCAATTTCGAACCCTAGATATGTAAAACTTAGAAACCCTAGATGTGTTCTTGTCAAATTCAAACCCTGTACACCTAAATCTTGAAAATCCTAGATGTTTTCTTGTCAAATTTGAACCCTATACATGTAAAAGTTGAAAATCCTAGGTGTGCTCTTGTTAAATTTGGATCTATTTGATTGGTCTTTTATGTTTATTTATTTATGAAATTTTAAAAATTTATTCATTTTTTTGGAATTTAATTGTTATAGTTTTATTATAAAATTTCATTTTGGCTGTAAATATCCTTGCCAATTTAATCGTGATGGGTGTTAGGATATTAACTAGGCTGGTTTATCATTTGGGCTTTTCTAATAACTATTTCTTTTCACTTTTTGTGGATGCATGGAACTATATATATAGATAGTTCTCAAATTCGTTCACTATGATGCAAAGTCTTTTTTTTTTTCATTAGTTAAATTTACTAATTCGTTGAAATTACCGAAGCTTAGAACTATAAAATCAGACATAGGCTTTGCTCTTGACTGTGACAAATCACTTGGATGTAGCCGTATGTTCATTATCTTCGAATTGGGGATCTCCAAGTATTTGATAAAAAGCGTGAATGAATCTTGGCACTTCAATTGTTGCAGTCCATTTCTATCTATGAGGAGCCAAGGAATATGAAGCTTATTTTGTTCATTCGTAAGGCAAAGCTGATACAATTCATGGCAAAGCTTGATGAGGTGTTGTATTTAATTTTTCTCATGCTTAGTCTAGGTGTACAGTTCATCTATCACATATTGTTTAATTTAAGTTGACATAGTGTTGCTTTGCTTTTTAAAGGACTGTGTTGTGTTAACTTATGGGAATTCAAGAATCCTGAGAATTTTAATCTATATTTTAGATTTTATCCTGAGAATTTTAATCTATATTTTAGATTTTATATGAATTTGGCTCATTGAAATTATTTTCCAATTGAGTAATAAATGAATAATGAAATTTCCTTTTGTGATTTTAAGAAATGGATGGAGTAAAATTATGTCAAAGCCATTACACATATTTCTTCCCAGCAACAATTTGGAACTTTGTGCTTTGAAGAAGAATTGTTAGCTTTATTATAATTTCAAGAACTCAACACTCCTCATTGCTTTTTATCTACAAATGATTTACTTGAGCTCCAATTACAGAAAACTAATTAGTAGTATATCTTGATCTTTGGCAGTAGTTGCAGGGCTGATGCCAGTGAAGCTCTGATAATATTATTGCCTTCAATATTACTATTTCACTCTTGATTTTTTAGGATGTGGGCTCATTGTGGGAAAGCATGTTACTTCAGGATTGAATGAAGTAAGTGGCTGATTAACTAGTGGGAAGAAATTACATAGCCCATAATTTTTTTTTTAATTTTCATTTAAAAAGAGAAAAAAATCATTTATGAGGTTAATTATCTATCTTGTTGAACTGTATTCTTGTAATTGAGATCAATCTGAAGTTAATGGCTTGTTTTTCAGAAAGAAAATCTGAAGGCTGTGATTGATTATTTGCGAGACGATGGAAATGTCTCTATGATTGGAGCTTTTAAGATGTGGAACTCTTGAACCCTATGTTTAGTTATATACTTATATTAATTAATATGATGGTTTTATTATTATTATTATTATTATTAGTAGCGGCTAGAAAAGATTAAAAGAACTTAAAGGTGTGGCGTGTGGCTTTCTTGCTGTTTGGGCTTTAACTGCTGCCTCACCTGTCATTGCTGCTAATCTGGTGTGCCACTTCCATTTCAGTGTAATTACAGAAGTTATCTTACTTGATTGATTAATTAATTAATTAACTAGTTCGTGGATTGAATAGCCAAATTGATGAATTTTCATGTCTTGGCTTTGGGGCTGTTGGATTTTGCTGCTGGAAGACTACATTTTGTAATTTTGCTGCTGCAAGACTAAATTTTGCATAGATTTAATGCTGGATGTTGATGAATTTTCATATCTTGGCTTTGGGTTTGATGGATTTTGCTACTGGAAGACTACATTTTGTAATTTTGCTGCTGCAAGACTAAATTTTGCATAGATTTGATGTTGCTGAATGTTGAGTACTTTGCTTGGTTTTGGATTGGCCTTTGTTGCCTATTGGCTTGACTTTGGAATATTGATTAACAAATGTAATGTAAAGTTTGAATTGCATGTTTTCGGAATTTAGAAGTACTTTGGATATTTCTATGGATAATAAAGTTCACTAATTTAGTTCGTTGGTTTTGGATTTAATTGCATTTAGTAATTTATTTTCTTTCATATAATTTTTATAATTTAAATTTTAAATTGAGGAAGCCAAAATTGCTTAATTTTATTTTAAATTAATAAATAATAATTTTTTTTTCAAAAACACAATTGATATCCACAAAAAAATACAATCCAAAATTTTCTAAAATAATGAAAATATAAAATCAAAAAATAATTTCTCTCTTCTAAGTAGTATGACATAATTATGACAGGTAAAATTTATTACAACTCGTGACGTGATTTTATCTGTCATCTTTTCTTGACGCTAGGTATAATGACGGTAAGGATAATAGTCATCCACCCTTTAAGATGACAGTTTTTACCTGTCATGATAAGTCCTTTTTCTTGTAGTGCGAATGATAGAAAACAAGCTTGTAATCACCATAAAACTTCTCAATCATGAACCAATTTCTCGTAGTTTGCGGGCTAGGATTGCCTTTAACTACCCCAGTTGTCACAAATCCTACCCCAACATTGCATCAAATTGTCAAGCTTCCATACTGTGGATTGCACATTAATTTTTGCAACTTCAAATTTGATGTTTAAATCAGTGGACTCACGAACAATGCCTTTTTTAGGGTTTACGGGCGAAAATGTCATTGGCAAACCATATTTTAGTATGTTTTGCTCTTGAACATGTAGCAGAAATGTTTTATTGTTACCTCTACTACTAAGTGTAAGACCACCGCCTCGGCCACATATAGCAGCCAAGATGTAGTACTAACTACCAATTCGGAGTTGTTTTCTGATGATGTCGAGAACTGGATCAAGTGATGCATTGCCTAGGACAGGCAATGGCTTTCCAATGAAGGCAAATAAAAGGAAGGAGAGTGGTAATAATAATGTAGTTCTCATTGATATGTTTTTGTTTTCCTTGGTTCTTATTTTGAGCTGCTGTGTGCCAACCCTTAACCGCTCATTTTTTTTATAAAGCTACCCTAGTTAGTCAATTCATGGATACCAGGTAGAGTTCTTAAGGATAAGTAATTAAGCTGTTGGGTTTCAACTTGACCATTATGATGTTCAATTCGACAAGCAGGTGTCGCCCATATAAGTGCGGATTATCAGATTTTGTGCCGTGAGTATTACAGTTGTTGTTATTATTATTATTATTATTCTTTTAAAGGTAGCATAGCTTGGAAGATTTAATATAATTTAATAAAAATTTCAAACTACAAAGCATAATTTATTATGTGTTAGGTAAGGGACTCACAAAAGCAGTTGCAAGTTAAACGGAAACAAAACACTTTCACTCTTTGTGTGATTAAAATAAGATGTGTACCACAAATAAATAAGCAAAAAAATAAACAAATAAATCCAAAACAATAAAATAACTACAAGAGACACATATTTTACATGAAAAATCTAAAGCGAGAAAAATTATGAGACCGCAGTCTGATATAATCTTCCACTATTTTAATAGGATTATAGTTCAAATCCATCTCTAGATGATATTAGAGGCTAATAATATCAATAATTTCAATATTCTTAGCTCACAGTAATATCCTAATAATTGTCTCTTTGACAAGTGGATATCTCAAATAATAGCCAATGAGAGGATAAAATAAAATAAAAATCAACACCAATAAGATTTTAGAGGGCGATGCCAAGAACGTACCCTCAAAATTTGAGAGAGAACAAAATTAATTTTGCATTCCGATCGCTCAATTAAAGATTGAAAATCTTACCTCCAAATTATAATAACCAGCCATTGTCTTTTCTCTCTCATTCTCTCTCTCTCTCTCTCTCTCTCTCTCTCTCTCGTCTTTTTCTACTGTACTCGTCCTTTTTGCGCTCATGAAAATAGGCCTGTTGCTTGCTTTTTAAAGCCACGTTTCGTGGCAATTCATCCAACTCCAAAGCTTAATATTAATTGCACATCAACCAAGCCTTTTTGGACTTTAAGCTTTTGGGCCCCCAAATGTAATGGACCGAACACTAAAGTCAAATGTTCGAGTTTATGTTAGAAGTCAAATACCATGGTCTCTTCTCTAACTCTAAATTTATTTTTTTCAAATCCAATTTTTGTGACTGGGTCAATAGTTTTGCTATTTTGTGTTGCATTTATATTGTATGGATTTGAGGGTTGATTAGGGTTTTTTTTTTTTTTTTTTTCTGATGAAGTGGACGTTGCAAAGGCTAAATCTCTCCGCTTGGGCATACAACAGGCTAGTGAGACTAGTTTGTCTCGTTGGTAGACTAGTTTGTCTCGTTGGTGGTGGAGTCGGATTCGTTGTGGGTTATTTAGTTTGTTAACGGCAAATGTCATACAGGTATCGAGCTTTTTTGGATTATTTCAAAAATTGAAATGCTAATCTCAGCACGACAAAATTTCAAAATGTAGTATATTTGAAGATATTGTAACCATGTTGCTGATACATTATGTAAATTTACTTTTCAGTATTTAGAGTCTTTAGTTTGGTTGGAAGATTATCCTAGTTTTTTAAAATGTTATCTGTAAGCTGAATTCTAAAATAAAATACCCTCATGTATTAAAAAAAATAGTATAGATTTGGATCTAGTATTAAGTTGAACTGGGGGTAATTATGTATAATTTTTCTACCACACATATATGTATAGTAATATACGATTAAAATTTAATTAATTTTATATTCTCATCCAAATATTATCAATTATATTTTAAAAAAAATTGCAAAAAAATTCAACACTATTCTCAATTCAAATACATTTACAATTACAATGATAACAACAAATTTATTTGCTAGGTTCACTAGAAATATCTGTTAGTATTAATTAATTTATTTTCCAAAACAATACCAAGGATTTGATGAGCGCTTCACAATACAAAATATTTTAAATGACAACCTACGCGGGCTTTTACTGGGACACGACCTGCAGTCCGGTCCCCAGCCATGGGCCGAGCCTAACGCATGCTAGACTGACAGTTTGACACGACACAACACACTGACACAGAAGCTAGCATGGGCATGCTTGTGGCCATTTTTAAACTATTTTGTAATCTCTATTTACCCAGACGAATTCAATGCAAAATCTGTTTAAGTTTTAACTACTCATTGATTTGATTTGTTGGAGTACGATACTGCCCCTGCTTATAACGATATCTATTAACTGACATTTGTATTGCTCCAAATTTATTTATTGAGTTAATAATACATAATGAAATGTTCAAATACTAAAATGGATTTGAGTTTTGCCCATCCTTTTTTCTTTCCTTTCGCTTTCCGATCTCAAAATGTAAAATTTGGAAATTTCATCTAATTTATTTATTGCAATGCTGCTGAGTGAAATCTTCATTCGAGAAATAAAATTTTCAAGATAATTAATTTTTATTAAGTAGTCGCTACACTGAAAATTTATAAATTCAATAGCCACAAATAACTCAAACAATGTCTACTACAAATACATAGGACACTCTCTATTTCCTTTTTCAATTCAAAATCTTAGAAGATTTCACAATTGAATAAATCAGTGCATTAATTTTAGTTATTATGCTACTTATTTTTTATATTATTATTTAGCTTAATGTCAACCAAAGTTCCATCCTACTCATGTGAACAAAGTTTGAACCTTGAATCTCTTGTTTTTAACAAAAAGAATTTTATAATTTCGAATAGATGATACCTACAAAAGTTACAATGCTACTTTGATATAGTAGAGTTAAAATTTTTTTATAAAACTTACAAAAATACTAAAATATTCATATACAGTAAAATCTCTATATAATGATATTGTTGGAACTAAGAAAATTTTTTATCCTAATGATGATACTTATTTATTAATTAATGAAGAATTTTTTAATTTATTGGTAAATTAATGAATATTTATTAATTTAAGATGAGTATTACTTTTTAACTACTTTTTCATTTAGGCATGTGTACTATTTTTTCACAAATATTCGTGTATGAATTTCAAAAGTTATCATGTATATACAAAAAATTCTAATAAATGTTACGAACATATACATAGAAGCACAAAAAACAATGTAAGTATATTGTACATAGTTTCAAATTTAGTACCTGTTTGAGGAATTAAATAGAGGGACTATAATCTCCTCTAAGTGAAAGTGAGCAAATGGTTGAGCAGACCACCTCGACCAGGTGCTATGAGGTGGAGCAGATCACCTCGACCAGGTGCTATGAGCTCGAGCTGATCACCTCGACCAGGTGCTATGAGGTAGAGCAGATCACCTCGACCAGGTGCTATGAGGTGGAGCAGATCACCTCGATCAGGTGCTATGAGGTGGAGCAGATCACCTCGATCAGGTGCTATGAGCTCGAGCAGATCACCTCGACCGGGTGCTATGAGGTGGAGCAGATCACCTCGACCGGGTGCTATGAGGTGGAGCAGATCACCTCGACCGGGTGCTATGAGGTGGAGCAGATCACCTCGACCGGGTGCTATGAGGTGGAGCAGATCACCTCGACCGGGTGCTATGAGGTGGAGCAGATCACCTCGACCAGGTGCTATGAGGTGGAGCAGATCACCTCGACCAGGTGCTATGAGCTTGAGCAGATCACCTCGACCATGTGCTATGAGCTTGACCAGATCACCTCGACTAGGTGATGACCAGGAACCAAGACTTAGTTAAAATAAACCACCACAAAGCTCTTCCGAAAAATCAGGGCACGAATTTGATCAATTAATAATTATTGTCACGATCTAAGGTCATGGGTGTGGGGTGTTTTATAAAAACCCCAAGAAAACCACGCGAAGGGGGGTTCTTTTTCTCTTGATCTCACTGAGAAATTCTAGCTGGATACTTTACTTTACTTTTCTGCAAATTATTCAAAAAGCTTTTGGTTTTAAGGCAATGTTTATGAAGCCATATGAGAAATGGCATATTTGGTTTTTCCTATAAACCCCATAACTGACTTGAGCATCGGAGGATTTACGCCGAAAAAACTTCCGGCACCTCTGACCATTCTCTGTAATTTCAGGTACTTATTGATCGTCAGCTTGAAGATTAGATGCTCATGAATGTTCTACTCATAGTCAGAGAATATTCTTGGAGATTAACCAGCAGCTTCCCACCAAACAAATTTAATGTTGATGCAGGAATCTGAATTTGAGTCACTAACCAATAGGTTCAAATTTCGGCATCAACATTTGGCGCCATCTGTGGGGATCAATACAAAAAGTCATATTGTCTCTACCAATTTGGATTTGGCCGAAGCAGAAGTAATCTGCAAATTAAATTGTTGGGAATGATTTTCGATTAAGCACTGACCAGAGCCCAATGACCAAATTTGGGTATTAAAGGAATTTGCTCATTTAATTGGTAAGTCATCAGCTTTTCGCTTCAATTCACTTGATTCTCGCCTTCATCAAAAAAAAAAAAAAATTGCGGTTTAAAATATGAAATTATGAAAATCAGTTTATTTGATTGCACAATTTTGGTAATTGTGACCATAAATCCAATTTAAAAATAGGAAATTTCTTTTATGGCCTTGCATGATTAGATCACAAAGACCAACTAGTTGAAATTACCATTCACGTGGAAGAAGATCTAGAATCAAATATTCATGTACTGCATGCCTCGTTTATTGCTAAATAAGTTCTACATTCTTGAAATAGAATAAAGAATAAGCTCCAGTAACTAGAACTGAAGTGAATTTTAATAGAGTTAGGATTTGAAATCCAATGCATGGCATGTTAACTTACAGGAATCATGTGCTTGCCATTTGTCTTTAGTTAATCATGTGCTTGCCATTCAATTGTCAGAACAACATGCTTACTTTAATCGCTTGAAAGCATGTGCTGCACACTTATCATTTTCAGAATTACCTGTTTGGCTTTTATGTTTAAGAACATATCCATGCCTTTGTTGCTTAAGCTACCTTAGATTAACTATTTTTTATTGTGAAATTTTTGGGTAAAATCACAAGGAAGATAATCACATAATCAGGACATGATGTTAAGCCCACCAGTTATCTGATAGAAAGCCTAAACGAGTTATGTTATTTTTCTACTCACAATATTCATAAGTTATAGATCATTTATATGTTTTATTAAGCTTATAAAATGATATGCTGAGTAAGCTAGATCAGAATCAAGGAAGGCAAATAGAAGGCAAAGCAGTAATAATAAAAAATAAGTTGGGAAAAAGGCAAATGATTGTCCATTCAGGAACAAAGAAATTCTTTCTCAGCTTTTTTCAGTTACCATGAGCGTTTATCATGCAAGTATGAAGGTTTTCACAGTGACAATGAAAGGAAGCTCAGAAGCTGTAGGGGAAGTATAGTCACAACAATAGAGCAGAACGAAGTTCATAGTAAAAAAAAAAAATACCAAAGGTCAGAAGCCATCTTTCAAATGGTCAATTAGAGGTGCACTCGAACCACTTTCTTGATTATTTTATATCATTCAATTTTTGCAAATTGTGATACTGCTATTGTTGCAACTTGCCTATCTTATGCACATTAAAACTAATCAGATTAGTTTGCAAATGCATCCCATTTTTTAACTAAGAAATTATTTTTAGCGGAATATTTTTTTTTTAATCATCAAACGTATATTTAGCATCAATAATGCATTCATGAGTATAAATCTCTTGTGGAGACACGTAACTGTAGATTGATAGTGCATTTATGAAATTGATGATTTCAAAATATTAAGAGTTGATTCCACAACGATCCTGGAATGTCAGAAGTACAACCTGCAGTCATATGGGAATGCGAGGAATTAGTACTTGATTTTACAATATGATAACATAACCAATCATGTATAAAATAGATACATAGATATTTTATTAATTTAAGAATTGGACATGCTTTCTTAAGTATTCAATTCAAAATTTTACATAGGAATAATATTAGAAAGTCATATTTATGAGTGCAGTGATTTTTTTTGTGATTATGGAGCAGCTAGTTTGTAGTATTATGGCCAATTCAGATTTGGCTCAGATCGCTAGACAAGTTTTTTAAATTCTTTTACAGAACAGATCCATATTCAAGGATTTGAATCAAAAACCTCAAATGAGAGCACATTGGCGGCACACGTTTGCAGGAATCAGACAGCTCGTTTCGTGTAAAGAACAAATAGGGAAGGCATTCAGAATAATTCTGTTATGAAATTCAGTTCATTACAAGTTAGTACAGAGTTTTTAAAACTCAAATAAGGTGCATTTATTCTGAAATCCTCTTTTTATTTTTATTCTTCAAATTTGTTTATTAACTTAAGCTATCTGCTAGATCAAGTTTTGACTCATCATCATTAGCCATTCCCAGTATAAAGATTATATGTTACAGCATATATAATGATATGACTTTGTTTAATGGTTTAAACTACCACTTCTTTTCTGATTACGTATTCTAAAATGTTGTGCTTTATATTCATAGTAATAATAAATGATACAATGGACCTTTAGCAGAAGACTTTTATCATATTTATAAATGAATATGTTATCGATAATCATGGAGCATAAAGGATGTTATCTATTGAAAAAACCAGATGCATAAATAAATAACTAGAAGTGTGACTAGAAGCCCACGTACGTGTTTGATTTTTGAGCTACTTTTTGGGTAATTTATAAGTTGCAGTTTGGTTTGAAATATTTCGTAACAATGATGACTTTAGACACCTGCACACTAGATTCGTTGCTATTTAAGTTACGTTTTCGAATCATAATCTTAGTGAATGATATCACATCTATAATTTTTGTTTGATACTTATCAATTTGACAAACTCTTATTTGACTGGCCAAGTCAATTTTGATACATTTATGAATGAGGCAAGTTATGCGCTTGGAAGGAGACATTGATGCCAAAAGTTGCATCTTAATCAGGTCAGAAATTTTAACAAATTTATGTCTTGATTCTACATGAAAACATGCATTTGCAGCGTTTATTTGCGGGTATAGTATTTACCTACTAGTAATTTATCCAATGAGGATAGTTTTTACATGTCAAATTGATACAGCTCATATTAAAGCTAGTGATATAACTCAATCAACTTGATATCTTGAAAGTTGCTCAAAATGAGAATGGTTTATGAAAGGACCAATAGGCAAAGTCTACTAAATTTTTTAAGGCAAGCAAGTGCCTATTCCTGCTCGGTCGTCTAAAGGACCAGCAACTAAAGTCTACTAAAATTTTTAAGGCAAGCAAGTGCCTATTCCTGCTCGGTCACCGAAAAGACCAGCAGGCAGACTATAAATTTTTTTAAGGCAGGCAAATGCCTATTCCTGCTCGGTCACCGAAAAGACCAGCAGACAGACTATAAATTTTTTAAGGCAAGCAAGTGCCTGTTCCTGCTTGGTCAACGAAAGACCAGCAGACAATTTCATGAAATTTTCACTAAGGCAAGTAAGTGTCTGTTCCTGCTCGGTCAACGAAAGATCAGCAGACAATTTCATGAAATTTTCACTAAGGCAAGTAAGTGTTTGTTCCTGCTCGGTCAACGAAAGACCAGCAGACAATTTCATGAAATTTTCACTAAGGCAAGTAAGTACCTGTTCCTGCTCGGTTAACGAAAGACCAGCAGACAATTTCATGAACTTTTCACTAAGGCAAGTAAGTGTCTGTTCCTACTCGGTCAACGAAAGACCAACAGACAATTTCATGAAATTTTTACTAAGGCAAGTAAGTGTCTGTCCCTGCTCGGTCAACGAAAGACCAGCAGATAAATTCATGAAATTTTCACTAAGGCAAGTAAGTGCTTGTTCCTGCTCGGTCAACGAAAGACCAGCATACAATTTCAGCAAGTAAGTGACTGTTCCTGCTCGGTCAACGAAGACCAGCAGACAATTTCATGAAATTTTCACTAAGGCAAGTAAGTGCCTGTTCCTGCTCGGTCAACGAAAGGCCAGCAGATAATTTCATGAAATTTTCACTAAGGCAAGTAAGTGCTTGTTCATGCTCGGTCAACGAAAGACCAGCAGACAATTTCAACAAGTAAGTGTTTGTTCCTGCTCGGTCAACGAAAGACCAGCAGACAATTTCATGAAATTTTCACTAAGAAATCAAATGCCTGTTCCTGCTCGGTCACCGAAAAGACCAGCAGGCAAACTACAAATTTTACTAAGGCAAACATGGGCCAACTCCTGCTCGGTCGTTTGAAGGACCAACAACCATATCTTGCAAAATTTTCTAAGGTAAAGATTTGCCCAAACCTGCTCGGTCGTGTGAGGACGATTGGGTAAAATTCGCAAAAAAAAATATTCCTAAGGCATAGGTTTGCCAGAATTATAAACTTTATAGTTTCCAGTGTTGATTTGTTTTACTCTCAACACTAGAAACTGGGGGACTGGTATTTGAGGAATTAAATAGAGCGACCATAATCTCCTCTAAGTGAAAGTGAGCAAATGGTTGAGCAGACCACCTCGACCAGGTGCTATGAGGTGGAGCAGATCACCTCGACCAGGTGCTATGAGCTCGAGCTGATCACCTCGACCAGGTGCTATGAGGTGGAGCAGATCACCTCAATCAGGTGCTATGAGCTCAAGCTGATCACCTCGATCGGGTGCTATGAGGTGGAGCAGATCACCTCAACCAGGTGCTATGAGGTGGAGCAGATCACCTCGACCAGGTGCTATGAGCTTGACCAGATCACCTCGACCATGTGCTATGAGCTTGACCAGATCACCTCGACTAGGTGATGACCAGGAACCAAGACTTAGTTAAAATAAACCACCACAAAGCTCTTCCGATAAATCAGGGCACGAATTTGATCAATTAATGGTTATTGTCACGATCTAAGGTCATGGGTGTGGGGTGTTTTATAAAAACCCCGAGAAAACCACGCGAAGGGGGGTTCTTTTTCTCTTGATCTCACTGAGAAATTCTAGCTGGATACTTTACTTTACTTTTCTGCAAATTATTCAAAAAGCTTTTGGTTTTAAGGCAATGTTTATGAAGCCATATGAGAAATGGCATATTTGGTTTTTCCTATAAACCCCATAACTGACTTGAGCGTTGGAGGGTTTACGCCGGAAAAACTTCCGGCACCTCTGACCATTCTCTGTAATTTCAGGTACTTATTGATCGTCAGCTTAAAGATTAGATGCTCATGAATGTTCTACTCATAATCAGAGAATATTCTTGGAGATTAACCAGCAGCTTCCCACCAAACAAATGTAATGCTGATGCAGGAATCTAAAATTGAGTCACTAACCAATAGGTTCAAATTTCGGCATCAGCAGTACCCTTTGAAGATAAAGTGTTTCAGGTGCTTAGAGTACATAGATTATAAAGTCTATAAGTACATTGGTCATTAGTGTCAAATTATTTGATGCATATTTTTAGAAAAGAGTTTAATTAAAACAAATTATAGTTTTTAAGAAAAAAATCTTAATTAAATATAGTGAATTTTAGTTATTTATTACTGATATTTCTTGTAATTAACTAATAATTAATTTATATTTTCATTGGACCCTAAAGGATTCATGGAAAAAAATATATTATTTTATACATCTAGCAAGTTTGTTAATTTAGTGCAATGACCAAGTTAGGACCAGGAGATTTTATTATAATAATTTTTATACTTTTCATATGTTTTAAATTTACTAATTTTTAATTTTTAATTTTTAGTACATTAATTTATTGAACATTTATTTATCGATGTCTTGCAGAAGATTTATAATTTGTGATAAAGTAAACGAGTTTTCATTAGCTGGTGTAAAATTTCTGAAACTCTATTTTTGATAAAAGCAGCACAGCTGTTAATAAAAAAAAAGAAAACGTTTGCATTCATTTAGATCCCATGAGTGGGCAAACTCATATTTGAGTGATTACATGTTTGCTCTCGTAGGATGGCCTTGGCTACCCAAGTTATTAAAAAGAATTGAAAATGTTCCCATTTTGTAAATTTTATGTTTAGTCTCCTTATTTTTCTAAATGGAGATTAAAAATTTGTATCTTATTTAAATAAATATATATCACACACCTTCTACTATTTTTCTAATATCTAATATCCCTCTTGGCATAAAAATTAAAAAAAAAAGTAAATAAGTCATTTGCTTGATATTTGATAGTGGAAATATAAAATTATTATAAACAAAACATTTGAAAAAAAATAAAAGTATAAGAAAAATATCTTATGATAAATTTTTTATTCATATCAAAACCTAGGAAATGTATTTATTTTTTATTTTAATTTATATATTTTATTTAATTTATAATAAATATAAATAAAAGTATAATAAAAAATAAGAATAATATTATAAAATAATGGTGTCGGGTGATTATTAGGTATTATGAAAGTAGTAAAGGTATAAGTAATATATACTTATTTCAATAGAGAGGAAACTCACAATCACCCTTTTTCTAGGCAATTTCATCCGTATAGCATCTATGCGTGGTTTATTTATCATAGTCCCATTGTTGGCTTCTTCAATTTTATATACTTTATGCTATAATCAAGCAAAGTTCATATTATACATTTTCTGAATGGAGTTGAACTATCACAATAATTTGATCTTCTTCGTACTTTGAAATGAAAATGTTGGCACTAATGAGGAAAATGATGAACCAAATTACCAACATGAATAAAAGTTTTTATTATTCGTAAACATGCAACGTTCGTGCAACTTTTATTATTACAACTTAATTTATTCGTTTATTAAAGCATGCGTGCAACCTTAAAACGAAACAAACTTTATTTTTAACTGGAAGCATTTGCGGAGCTCTCAGCAGCTCGATCTTCAAACCTTTTTAAACACAACTTTGAACGGAACATCACTCAAAGCCAGACGCCGCACCCCACCATTAATAAAAATGCCAACATCTCTGCACAAACCTCTGCAGAAATTACAAACCGAAGGACAGTAGACAAGCTTGTAATCACCAAAAAACTTCTCAATCTTAAACCAATTTCTCATGGTTCTGGGGCCGGGATTGCCTTCAACTCCCCCAGTTGTCACCAGCCACTGCCCTAATGCCGCATCAAAATTGTCAAGCTTCCACACTGTGGACTGCGCACAACTTGTTGCAGCGTCAAATTTGATGTTTATGTCAGTGGACTCACGAACAACGCCCTTTTTAGGGTTAACGGGCGAAAATGTTACAGGCAAACCATTTCTAAATGAGTGCTGCTCTTGAACAACATCTACGGGACATGTCTTATTGTTGCTTCTGCCAGCAAGTGTAAGCCCGCCGCCTCGGCCCTTTGTAACGGGCAAGATGTAGTACTTACTGCCAGCTCGGAGCTGCTTACCGGCGATGTCCAGCACCGGATCAGGTGAAGCATTGCCCCTGACAGGCAATGGCGTTGCAATGAAGGCAAAGAGAAGGATCAGCGAGGGTAAGACTAGTGTACTTCTCATTGTTATATCGTTATATTTTTTGTTCTTATCTTTTGTTGTTGCGTGTAAATAACCCTTATGAGGCCAAATTTATAGAGTTAGGCTAGTATAGTTAATTGACGGACAGCAAGTTGGTTTGATTCGCCTAATGTCCGATTCGAGAAGCCAATGGTCGCCCATAAGACAAGAGCGGATTATCAGATTCTGCTTTGTGTACTGAAATTATGATTTTTTTCCCCCGCCTAAACAGCCTGATAAGAAGATTTAATACAAATTCAACAATAGAAAGCGTAGTCTAGTAAGAAAGTCAAAGATTTAGTTTAGAATTAGAAGTCAATAATCTTACTTTTTCTCTTGCACTAAATTTAATGGAATTTAAATCTGATTCCTGTGTCTTTGTCAATGGTTTTGTCATTTTGTTTAAATTGCATAGTATATATGTTTAATTTTAAGGACATGTTTCTTTTCTTTGATTCCTGTGTCTTTGTCAATGGTTTTGTCATTTTGTTTAAATTGCATAGTATATCTGTTTAATTTTAAGGACATGTTTCTTTTCTTTTTGTGCTGAAGTTAGTCTCGTCAAGCCAGGTGTTTATCGAAAAATTAAATTAGCAAAGAAATGATAAAGCATGTGTTTAGGGAGGCACAACTTGGCCCCTCTTCTTGAATATAAAAATTGCACCAAGAATTTGAAAACAAGAAATGATGTAGAAAGATATATAGATGATGATATCAAAACATGTTACTAGCAGATCTGTTGGCTAAGCTAATATGGAGATGTATGATAGTATTAAATTATGTGAAATTATGAGTTGTATACCCTAAATTTATCATATTATAAAAAATATTTTATAATTTTAAATTTCTTTAATTTTTCACTCTAAGTTTGTAAATTATAATCGTATACAAACTCAAGGTGGAAAATCAAATAAATTCAATTTTTTATCATATTTTTTTATAATATGGTGAACTTAGGGTATATGGTTTATAATTTTTCTAAATTTTAAATTTTATTTTATTATTTACAGTGAAAAGTCAAAAGTTCCCTTGAATTCAAGGGTAAAATTATCTTTTCACTTAGATTCTATTGAATATTATAATAGTGTTAACATTTTGGTAGGTGGTAATACAATTTACAAGCTTAGGGTGAAAAATCAAATAAATTTAAATTTTGTATTATTTTTATAGCAAGGTAAACTTAGTACATATAATAAATAAGTTTCCTTTATTTATTTATGTTTAGGCCCATTTTTAGCCCGAATGGACTACAATAGTAATGAATTTGTCTTCAAAAGGGATTGGAGTAGGGAGGGCGAATTGATCCATCCAAGTTGGATATCCATATATCTAATCTAATGATCCATCCAAGTTGGATATCCATATATCTAATCTAATTACGTTAGATAATATCTATCCGATACATTTTGGATATAAATATAATTTTTTAGTAAAATATCTAATTAGATATTGGATGGATATAAATATTAAATGGGAATCCATTTATCTGATTGGGCTAAAAAATAATATTTTATAAAATTAAAATGAAGTGAAGAATTATATTTGGCATAATATTCATTTACCCGAATGTCACACCCTTTTCTATTTTTTATTTAGCAAATCCTAGGTTATCTCTTTTTACTTCACACGTCAGCTACTAGTTGCTCGCGAGCCATTGATCACACCGGTTGTTGCTTATTCACGGGACATTGATATTAGTTTATTCCCGACTTTGCAATCTCCTCTTCAGCGTTACAGCTTCTTCTTTTTCTTATTTAACATACCTTTCTTTTTATCTTTCTCTCAGTGCATTAATAACTACATGTGTTAGCTTTTATTTTATGTCTGTGTTTTGATATCAATTGATGGTCCAAAAGTTGCGTGAACTGTGGAAGTTTTCTTCTTTGCTTGAGTTAAATGAAACATTTGAAATATACTGATAATTTGGTGTTCGCATGTTAATTTATGGATAATTCGACATAATTCACATGTAGAAATTACTTTTGAAATTTATGGGCTAAATAAATTTTATGGACTAAAAATTCATTTCAAACACCTGCCATTTCTCATTAACTAAAACTTAATAAGTAAAAATGGTTATTGTTTCAATTACTTTTATTTATGAGTTTATAATTTGATGAATAGTTGATTTGAAATATTTCATAAACAACACTTTGGTCAATATTTGTGAGTGCATGTCCATGCTAACACATGTAGTAGAATTTAGTATGGATTGTTGATTTTTAATCCCACATCGTAGTAGATTTCATCCTAGTATATTAGAGACCTTAGTTTGTACTCAGAATTAGATATGAGCTCAAATGAAAGGTATCAAACTCATATGAGTTCCACATTTTGTTTGATAACATTTGTTTACATTCTATTTCAAAACCATTTTTTTAAGAAAAAAAAAGAAAAATGAAATTCCTAAAGATAAGCTAATAACAGAGAAGAAATAAATAGAGAAGTGACTAATAATGATGATGAATAGGAGACATAGGCATTAGAAGAATAATTTACAAAGAAGGCTTATTAGAAGAATAATTTTTTTGTTTTTTAGTTTAAAATTAATTTGTAATTTCAAATGATAGTTTTTTTTTTGTGAATTTGTAGTTATGATATTTGTTATTTGGTTTTTTATTTCTAATTTAGTATTAAAATCTGAGATTGATTTAACTATTTTATATTATTATTTTTTATTTCATATTTTTTTGCTTTCTTTTCATATGATAAAAATTAAATATTCATGAGTATTCATATCCATATCCATATCAAATTTTAAAAATTAGATATGAATATGGACATATCCATCATACCTTATTATGAATTTACATTTGGATGGATACTTGCCATCAATAGATTGGAGTAGCTTGATCAAATGGAGCTCGATGAACTGGATATTGGTAAGATGGTGTGTGTATGAGTGTATTGGGGGGGGGGGTGTATTTATGTATGCATGTGCCTATGTATATGAGAATTGACAATCAACAAGAAAATACTTTATTATATGCTTGACAAAAGTGATGGGCGTGTTTGATATCTCGAAAACAACATCACCATCCATTAATAACACTCCTCTTACATTTTGAACGCCGTCTTTTAAAGGAGGTAAAATGGGTTAATGGGTTGAATTTGTGTCAAATCCTAAATAACTTGTTAAGTTTTGGAATTTAAATTCAATCTATTTATTAAACAAATAATAATATAAATTATTTTTTGATTTGATTCCTTTATCTTTAAGTAACAAATGAATCAAATCAAATTTTGATTGGTTTAATTTGTTCATTTATAATCATACTTTATTTTTGTCTTTTTCATCAGTTAATTACAAAACTAGTGTTACCGTTTGATATTTTTGTATTATATTGAAAATTATAAATTTGACTAAGAATCTTAATTAACAAATATTAATTTTTGAATATGAATTCCTTAGGAAGCAAAGAATCAGAATTTTATTTCAAAATAAAATGCTGAACTCCGAAATAATCAAAATGCTAAACTCGGAAATAATCTACTCTCCTATATCAATCGTCCTTAGTGCCCGGGAATTTTCTCTAGGACTAGCTAAGTTTTTTACATAATATTTCTTATTTTACCATTTTCTCTCTGAATATGATATAATAATAAACAATCACTCACCATCAATGATTTGCAGATGAAGAAGATAGATCAAATGGAACACATGAAATACATTTGGTGCAAAAATGTGGGCTCTAATCAGGAAAATGATTAACCAAAATACCAACACGAAGAAAAGTTTTTATTGTTCGTAAACATGCAACATCAATGCAACTTTTATTATTACGACTTTATTCATTTATTATAGCATGCGTATAACTTTAAAACGAAATTTTTTTTAATTCAACTTATTTAATTTATTTTAATTTCAATTTATATGATTTACTTAATTTATAATAAATTTCAAAAAAGTGTATTCGAAAATAAAATAAATTAATATTATTAAAGAATGGTGCCTAGTGGCTATTACTTATTATAAAAATAATATGGAAATAAATAATATATATGGTTATTTTAGTAGGGAGAAAACTAACAATCTCTTTTTTTATAGAAAATTTATCCCTATATCATCAATGTATGGTTTATTCATTACAGTCCCATGGTTGGCTTCTTTAATTCTACATATTTTATGCTATAATCGAGTCAAGTTCATAGATTTTTATGAACTATCAATTCTTTGTACAAATGATTTAATTTTTTCTTATTGGAATTGAACTATCACAATGATTTAATCTCCTTTGTATTTAAAATGAAAATGTTGACACCAATCAGGAAAATGATGAACTAAAATAGCCACTTGAAGAAAAAAAATATCTATATATATATAAAGTTGGGATTTGAGGAGGTGATATGACATTACTATTTCTCATCTTTGTATATTTTCTATTATCTAATAAATAAAAAAAATTTCTTTTAAAATTGATTTTTCATCTTCTCATAATTAATTTGATTATTATTACATAATAACAATTATATAAAGATTTTAATGAAACATATTCTTTATAATGAACATCCAAGAGGGAGTGTCATGAATTTATTAAAATAAATATAAATGTTTATCACGTATATCTTTTAGTCTCCCTACTATTTCTCATTAGCAACCTTTAGCTTCCTTATAACTCCCATGATCTCACAAGTATAAAGTAAGAAAAAAGGATAATACTAAATTTTTTTTCAAAGCCGGGTGAAGCGCGGTTCTATTTTCTAGTTTATTATTCATAGACATGCAAAATTGATGCAACGTTTATTATTACAACTTAATTTATTCTTTTATTAAAGCATGCGTACAAGCTTAAAAGAAAACAAACTTTATTTTTAACTGGAAGCATTTGCGGAGCTCTCAGCAGCTCGATCTTCAAACCTTTTTAAACACAACTTTGAACGGAACATCACTCAAAGCCAGACGCCGCACCCCACCATTAATAAAAATGCCAACATCTCTGCACAAACCTCTGCAGAAATTACAAACCGAAGGACAGTAGACAAGCTTGTAATCACCAAAAAACTTCTCAATCTTAAACCAATTTCTCATGGTTCTGGGGCCGGGATTGCCTTCAACTCCCCCAGTTGTCACCAGCCACTGCCCTAATGCCGCATCAAAATTGTCAAGCTTCCACACTGTGGACTGCGCACAACTTGTTGCAGCGTCAAATTTGATGTTTATGTCAGTGGACTCACGAACAACGCCCTTTTTAGGGTTAACGGGCGAAAATGTTACAGGCAAACCATTTCTAAATGAGTGCTGCTCTTGAACAACATCTACGGGACATGTCTTATTGTTGCTTCTGCCAGCAAGTGTAAGCCCGCCGCCTCGGCCCTTTGTAACGGGCAAGATGTAGTACTTACTGCCAGCTCGGAGCTGCTTACCGGCGATGTCCAGCACCGGATCAGGTGAAGCATTGCCCCTGACAGGCAATGGCGTTGCAATGAAGGCAAAGAGAAGGATCAGCGAGGGTAAGACTAGTGTACTTCTCATTGTTATATCGTTATAGTTTTTGTTCTTATCTTTTGTTGTTGTGTGTAAATATCCCTTATGAGACCAAATTTATAGAATTAGGCTAGTATAACTAATTGACGGACAGCATGTTCGTTGGATTTGACTGTCCGATTCGAGAAGCCGATGGCCGCCCATAAGACATAAGCAGATTATTATATTCTGCTTTGTGTCCTGTAAACCCCCCCCCCCCCACACACACAACAAAACAGCCTGATTAGAAGATTTAATACAAATTTCAAGCTATGGAAAGCGTAATTTCATGAGAAAGTCAAATTTTTAGTTTAAAGTTAGAAGTCAATACCCTTATCTTTTCTCTTAGACTAAATTTAACGGAATTTAAATCAGATTCCTGTGTCTTTTTTGGTGGTTTCGTCATTTTGTTTTGCATATGTTTATTCTTAAAAGAACAATTTTTTTTAGCTAAAGTTGGCCTGGTCAAGTGACGAGTTTATTGAAAAATTAAAGTAGCAAAGAAATGATAAAGCATACGTCTGGAGAGGCACAACATGTGCCATGTCTTTTAATATAAAAATCGCACCAAGAATTTGAAAAAAAAAAGATGTAAAAAGACATACAAGAGATTATCAAAACATGTTACTAGCAGATCTGTTAGCTATATTCATATGGAGATGTCTTTTAGTATTATATTATGTGAAATTAACAGCCGTACACCCTAAGTTTATTCGGTTATAGAAAATATTACAAAATTTTTAATTTGTTTAACTTTTCATCTTAAGTTTTCAAAATAAACTAATAGTTTAAATTTAAAAAAAAATTGTTATAATAAATATTCAATTAAATACACTTAAATAAAAAAAATTAATCTTTTCCTTAAATAAAAAAAATTATAGTTTGGCTTTTCAGTTTATCTTCACAAATTTACACAATCTAACCTAATTCGTGGACACACAATCAATTTAGCCAATTCATTTTCTTAAGTAAAAAAAGCTAAATTAAATTTTAGTATTTATGAAAGTCAAAAATTCAATTGAATTGAAGGGTAGAATTTCCATTTCACTTAAATTTTGTTAAGTATTCTAGCAGTGTAAATGTTTTGCTAGATGATTGATATAAATTACAAGCTTAAAGTAGAAAATCAAATAAATTCAAACTTTTGTAATATATTTCATAAGATGTAAACTTAAGGCGTGCGGCTTATAATTTTTTATAAATTTTAATCCTTAACAAGGTTCCAACTAAAGCGACTATCAAATCCCCTTACGAGCTTTAGACGAGAAAAAAGCCTATTCTAAAACATTTGCATGTTTGGGATGTCTAGCTGAGGTAAGGCCTTACAGGCCTAATGAGAAACAATTGAGTTGTTATTTTTATTGGATACTCTAAAAGATCCAGGGGGTACAAGTTTTATGATTCCACGACTAAGTTGGTTTTTGAGTTGGAAAATGCTTAGTTCTTTAAGGATGTCGAGTTTGCAAGTGTGATATGGCTAGGGACTTTGTATTTGAACAGGGATATGTTGATATTTCTTTAGGTGTTATTGGCATTGATCAGGGTCTCATGCCCCTATACAAGAAGTTGCTCTAGAAGAATAAACTCTACCATCTCAAGAACCTACTCTATTAAGGAGATCCACTAGAGAAATGAGGTAAGCATTGGAGTGATGGAAGATAATCCCATCAATTACTATCAAGACATAGAAATTAAGTTCTAACTCTTAGAAGTGGATTGATGGCGTGAATGAGGAGATGAAGTTTGTGAAGGAGAATGACGTATAAGATCTTATCTCATTACCAGAAGGTACGAAACCTATTGGTTGCAAATACATATTTAAGACCAAGAGAGATTTGAAAGGCAATGTAGAGCAGTACAAGGCGCGTCTTTTCAGAAAGGGCTTTACACATAACGAAGGTATTGGCTATAAAGAAACTTTCTCTCCAATTTCTTTGAAAGACTCTTTCAGGATTCAATCTTATAAACTAAATGGATGTGAAGATAGTGTTTCTCCATGGTGACATTTATAAGAATATCTATATGGTGCAAGCAAAAATTTTGTGTCAAGAAACCCAAAGAATATGATTTGTAAATTTAAGAAACCATTTATGAACTCAAGCAAGCATCTCAACAATGATATTTCAATTTTCATTAAGTGAACATCTCATTCAATTTTGAGATGAATTTAATCAATGATTGCATAAATCATAAGTTCTATGTGAGTAAATATATTTTTCTAGTTTTATACATCGATGGCATTTTTCTTGTTAGTAATAATATAGGCTTATCTCACGACATTAAAAGATTTTTAGCTAAAAATTTTAAGACGAAAGATCTTGGTGAGCCTCTTTCGTATTAGCCATACAGATACACTTGGATCGCTTGTAATGTATTCTTGGATTATCACAAAAGAGTTATATCAAAACGATTCTCAAGAGATATGGCATACAAGATTGCAAACCAAGTGATACCCATGTGGCTAAGGGAATAAGTTTTGTCTCAATCAGTGCTTAAAGAATAATTTTGAGGTGAAAGAAATGCAAAAGATTCCTTATGTATCAGTAGTAAGAAGTCTAATATGTATTCAAGTTTGTACGCAATCGGATATTGCATACGTTACTAGGATGTTTAGGAGATACCTAAGTAACCTAAGAGTAGACTATTGGAAAGCGGTGAAATAGGTCTTGCAGTACTTACAAAAAACAAAAGGCTACATGCTCAAATATCGGATCGGAGGCTAGATTAGATTGAGATCATCGGGTATATCGACTCTAATTTTGTTGGATGCCAAGATAGTATGAAGTCCACATCGGACTACATCTATCTACTAGTTGAGGTTGTTGTCCCTTAGAAGAATGGTAAACAGTCTCTTGCAGCCTTTTCAACAATGGCAACAGAGTTCATAGTATGTTATGTAGCATCTAATCATAGAATGTTGCTACAAAATTTTGTTATGGGACTACGAATAGTAAATGGTATTGATAGATCACTCAAGTTATCTTGTGGCAATAAGTCAATAAATGCCTTATTCCAACAATAACAAGAGCTTGATGAAGTCAAAGTATATAGACATCATGTTCATAGTTGTTAAAGAAAGAATTCAGAATGTGCAGTTGTGTATAAAGTATGTGAGCACAAACTCTATGATCGCGGATCCACTTATTAAGGTATTGCCACCCAAGATGCTTCATGAGCACATTATTCGTATGGGTGTCATGTTATTAGAGAATATTTAGTTTAGTTGGAGATTGTGATTTTAGATTCTCATATAATATAGACATTTTTCAGTTATTTCAGTTTATGGATATTTCATGTTATTTTCTATAAAAATAAAGTTTTGGTTTATTCACACTCTAATTTTAATATGCTTTGATCTCACTGAGGTTTAAGGTAAACCAGTTGAAAATAAGCATGTTAAGTCCACATTGCATGAAATTATATGCTACACATCCACATTATAATCCAAGTCTTTTAGTTCTAGGCATAGTGACTATTTATGAATCGAGTTATAATAGTTGTAACGAATGTCGCCTTTGATCCTATATTGGTATAATTGATAGACCTTATTGATTATAGATACATTTTGATAATAATAGTAACGTTGAGCTCATACAGTTATTTTTACAAAGCTTAATTATAAGGTTACATATATAGCCCAAATGAGAGATTATCGAATTTTTTAATCTAGCATTGTTAGATCCTTAATCTAATGTTGGAATTATATATGAATAATTATGTGTTGTGGACTGTTATATATGGTTAAGCTCAATTAAAAGTGATCTATTAAGGTCTAGAGTAATATGGGCTTTAATGTATCTGCTAAGGTGAGACCTTTAATGTGTAGAGATTTAAGGGTAATTTTTATTTTTACGACTGGTTGAAATAGGAATACCTAAAGATAATAGAAAAAGTTATCTATATAAATGGTCATAGTCCCTAGGTCACATGTATTATTTTATTTTTTCTGATATCCTATCATCAGCGAGAGAACGCAAAAAAAATTAAAGGATTCTCTAGGAGAACGTATTGAATTGGAAGGCAAACCACAACCATAGAGAGTAATTTAGTATTATAGATTCAGGTTTACTTTTCCTTATTTTGTTATTGATTCTCAGTTATATAAAAATGAATGGTCTTAGATTATAAGTGATAGTTTTCACCAAAAGATTTCTTGTTCTAACATTTAAACAACAACAAAAAAAGCCTTGAGTAGTTGAAGAAAAATTAAAAAAAGAAAACCTATTTAATTATAATATAATCCAAATGTTTGTTGAGCATAACTAAAAAGTTTGAGCTCAATAGCGAGTCATGGTCAATGAATAAGGATGGTTGTATAGTAATTAAAACTTCTAACAAAAAAGAAAAAAGAAAGAAAGAAAGAAAAGAAAAAATTATAATAATATTTATTTTTATGGTCGTACGGTCATCAGTAGTGTTCTATCATGGAACAGTTCCAATAAAGCTTGATCTAATTAAAAACTTTTTTCTCTTCCACCGTCACCTATCTAATAATTTCCACACTAATTTGGATTCCGACCAATATAATTTATAAATTCCCACCAAACTAAAAGTCTATCATTTTAAATTATATAATATCAATTGCAATCAAATATTTAATTTTATATAACATATATTATTTATGGATGGACAATATTATGATATACAATTGTCATATGAAAATAACAAATCTATTACACATAATACATCATAAAATCCATGACATATATAAATTATCATCAGAAATTTTTTGACGCATGTTTTAGTGACCGACACATGACTATCATCTACTAAGGTGTATAATGATAAAAAAGTAGTTATTTTATTTTATTTTTATTTTTTTGTGATCCTAGTTAGCTTTTTGTTTTCTAAATAGCTCTTAGTTTAAAATTAATAAATTTTTGGAAAAAGGACAATTGTGCTCCCCAAAGTTTAGGAAATGGTCATGAGAACCTTTAAGTTTTTAATAAAGTACATCAAAATCGTATTTTGACCATAATTCTATTCGGCTCTATGAACTTGAAAGTTTATTCTAATACTTTGTGATAGAACAAGATATAATATTAAAATAAATGTAAAAATGCCTAATATTATTAGCCTACTAGACAAATTAAGCTACTTATATTATATTTGTATTTATTAAAAAATTGAAGTCAAATTTTAATTATTGTACTTAAAAGGTATTAGTATCTATTTATTAAAAATTTACGATATCTATATGATAATTTTTCTAAATTTTAAGAGTATAGCTGTCAATTGTGTTGGAAGACCTTTCAAATCATTATTTAATATATTTATTTTCCTTCAAAAGCTCGTTACACAATGGAAATTTTAATATTTTAGATGTAAAAGTAAATTTTCTTCAAAAAAATTAATGGTTCAAGATTAACAAAATTTTTAAGTATAAAAATCATTTTCACATAAAAAGTTTTCTTAGTTTACTATAAAATATCTTGATTGAAAATAATAAAATATAAATTAAATTTTAAAACATTTTTTCATTCAAAACAATCAAAATGCATTAATTTATCCAGGTGGTGGGACCAATGACAACAAAAGTAAGATATCCAACGGTGGTGTCAAATTTCGACTAAGATGGGGTTGAGGTAGTATGATGTTGAAGCATAACTTCTCTATAAAATCATTGGCTAGATCGTGTTTGGGGCCGGTGAGGTACACGATTTGACGAGTGTGAAAAAGACGCTCGGCTCAGTCACTCTTTACGATAACAAAATGTTTGAAAGCAGTAGGGGTGGGCAAAATCGGATTGGGTTAATCCGATCGGGTTTCGAATTGTTCGGGTTAGACAAGAATCAACTCGAACACAACCCAAATTTATTATCCGACCCGAATATAGTTCGGGTCGGATCATAAATTCGGGTTGTGTTCGGGTTAGATTGGGTTGGATTTAAAACGGTAGGATTGAGTTCGGGTCACGGGTTCGGGTCACAGATTCAGGTTTTAGTTCGGGTCGAGTCATAAATTCGAGTTGTGTTCGGGTTAGATCGGGTTGGATTTAAAATGGTAGGATTGAGTTCGGGTCACGGATTCGGGTTTGGGTAGTTGTAACCGGGTTATGACTTATGACTAGGGTTTTGTGATGTTTTTGTTTTTAGGGCCGGCTGCAGCAACTTCTCTTTTCCCTTGGCATTGTTGGTAACAGCTGGAATGTCTTTATTCTGAGTTTCTGACACACGTTGGCTCGTGGACTTTGGGTGCCCACTTTGACTAAGGTGGTAATACAATAGAATACTGAAAAATTTCGTTGTCTTGGACTTGAGACCAATTACTAACCAAAACTCAAATTCATTTCATCTCTTTTCGCGATTCCAATCCAATCTCGTCACTTAGCAAAGCGATTACTATTTTTAAGGCCGGTTGCAGCAGCTTCTCTTTTCCCTTGGCATTGTTGGTAACAGCTGGAAGATTGTTGTGATGGAAGGCAGATTCATGAGCTGAAGTTGACAGTTCCGGTAGGCGTTTGAGTCCGGCAGCGGCAGCAAGGAGGGTTGCAGTAAAGGTTGAGTTGGTTTCAGTTCGGATAAGCTGGTTTGCAGCTGCTGTCTTTGCGGTTTTCTGATGGAGATGGTGATGAGGACGGTCTGAATCGTAAGCTGCATCTTCTGCAAGTCCAGCAGCTCCAGCAACTCCCGCGTGGCCATGAACACCAGCTACAGCCGTGCTGCCAACGTAACTCGACAGAGACTTCAGTTGCTCGGTATCAGCAGATCCCGTAGCAAGATGAGGAGATGGTGGCAGATCGGTGGTGGTCTGGTGTTCCGCAGCTCTCGCGTGGCCATGAACGCCAGCTACAGCCGTGCTGGCAACGAAACTCGACAGTGACTGCAGTTGCTCGGTTTCAGCAGATCCTGTACCAAGATGAGGAGATGGTGGCAGATCGGTGATTAATTCAGTTGCTATTTGCTTGGCGTTGGGTAGAATATAAGAAGTTAAGAAATAAGAAAAAAATTATCAATAACAGTAAGGATTAAGGAGTACAGGCAGAAGAAAAAAATTATCAAGAGACAATTTTTTTTTTTTTAAGAACCCGATCGAGTATTCGGATCGGATCGAATTTGATCCGAATCGATCACAACCCGATCAAATTTATAAATTTCAATCCAATTAGGTTTTACTTTCGACCCGATCTGATCCAAACCCAAAATATATTAGGTCGGGTCGAATCGAATCGGATCGGATCAAGTAAAATGCCCACTCCTAGAAAGCAGAGAGCGTGGTAACACTTTTGAATTACATTGAACTAACGCAGCTGTGAAAATGAGAAACACAGCGGGTAGTGTAGCATGGGGTCCACAGGACATGACGTTATTACCTAATCACTGAAGCGTACGACATATAGAGATACAGGTGACTATCGGAATGTTCCATCCATTTATAGCCATGCGATCTTCTCATTATCTAATTTGAACGGCTGATGTCTGTGGTGGAGGATCCTCTCAACATTCACGTGGAGCCAAAACTATCAAGAATCCGTACATTTGATGATTTGATCTTGAAGCTTTTAATTGCCTAAGATATTTTGCTAAGCTACAACAAATGTAGGGTCGGCCTGTAATACAGCTCAGAATGTTATGCAGCTGCCTTTATTATTTTTTTATTATTGCGGATGTAACCGGCCACCGATATCAATTATGAAACAGGAAAATATTAAAGGTAATTATCATACAGCTACCCTCATTTTAAATAAATATCAAAAAAATCAGTTCAAAGTAGAACACTACCAAAGAACCCCTCAATTTAACTTGAAAATACACTATTTTTTTCTCCAAATAACATGAAAACACGTAAAATATATGAGACTTCTATACTAATTAGAATAATATTTAAATATAAATTAATAAATTGACCAATTAATTTTTAATATTACATTATAAAGTTGAGAATGTTTTACATAAAAAAATTTATCATAATATTTTATCAATTTTTAGATATTACAACGTAGTATAAATATTTAGACCTATAATATTTCTATATTAGACAAGTATAAAAAATCTAATGTTTGATATTTTTAAATAATACTCAAAAACAATCTCTTGTGTAAATTAATTCATAGAAATTAATGTGAAATTAATTACTTTATTCATTATATTATGTATTACTTTTATGATTTTATTTATTCACTATTTTTAAGTCACAATAATTTCTACAAATACTTGTAATGGACAATTAAGTACCTATTGTTAATTTTTAATATATTTTTATTAGTATTATTGTGATTAATGATATCATAATTCACACACTAAGTCTTTTCCTTTTTTAATGTTGTTAATAACTCCAATGGGCCTTGAGCCTAGCGGTGAATCCCTACCCTCACAGTTAAGCAGGATTGTGAGGGTAGGGATTTTAGTTCTCATGGACTCAAACTCTCTCAATTAAACATTATGCATGATCGTGTGGAGTTATTTGCAAGTTTTTTTCCCTTGCGAAATGCGAGTAGAGCAGAAATATCCCTTGTTTGTGATAATTTGATATGTAATCAATATTAAAAAAAAAGTTGTTAATAACTATCATGGCAGCACTTGGTTAATATTAATTCGATTAAACTAAATTGAGTTATGACATTATTATTTTTTTAGAATATTGTTAATTTAATATTATTATTTTAGGGGTATGGTTGGGAGAGGACAAACATAACTTTTTAACTCTTACAATCTCTCATGAGTTTTACTCGGTAGCAATAAATGAAGAAACCATACAACCGTCCCCTTGGAGCTGAGTAATATTGTTAATTATAATGTCAATTCTTATTCACATTGCATTGTAAATATTAGAAAAAGAGATAACAACGAGCCCGTGTTTTGTGAAATTGTCTCGAAGACCCTTATTATTTTAAAAAATAATCACATATTCCTCTTTTTAGACAATTATGTCCTTTAGCTAAAGTGACCCACCGATATTCCATATGAACATAATTATTCAAAACAAGATTTATATAACAATTTCACTAAATCATGAGGTATCAATATACTTTTTGTCATAACCTTGGGTAATTACAATCTAAATACTACTAATATTGAATAATTTAGAAATGTTTTTAAATTAAATCAAATTATTTGAGTAATGTGCAATATTATATTTCGTTATATTATTTGTATACTAAATGTTGTTCAATTCACTTATTAGTGTTACAAAATTATTACAATATTGGTAGATTATAAAATCAAGTATCATTGAAATATAAACATATAAAAATAAGTCATCAAATAGAATATAAATTATGTATCCAATTGTATAAGGATAATATTATTAAATTTATTCGTATTAATAATTTTTTGATATTTTTTTATTTGTATTACTATAATAAACATTTAGAATGAAATGTAATAAGGTTTGATTTGGGCGGAAAAACTACCGCTAATATGAAAGAATGATTTATTAAATTTTAATTTTTTTGAAATGTTTTCCTATATAAAATTGAAAACCTTATATAGCTTTTCTTTTTACCCCGAAAATATAAACACTTTAGTACTTCATATTGTTGAAAACCCTAGCCCCTCGCCTCAGCCATGCTCAAGCATCTCAAACCAGCCACCATCCTAGTAGTCGCGCCGTCTTCGTTCCAACGGCACTAGATTGCAATCGCCATTTCCGTCCCCGTCCCCGTCCTGCATATCAGCCGCCAGCTCACCAGCCCTCACCGTCTTGTCACTTTCCTCCATGAACTCTCTCTGAACACAAACCCTAGACTCGCTAGTTGAATCAAAGGGAGAAGGTTGCTTTCTTTCTTTTCTAACAATAAAGAACAAAAATCTCATCAATTTCCTTTTAATGATAACTTCTAATTAGTGATTCGACACTTCTTCTCAATTTACAGCTCTCATTTTTTAATTTCGTCTTTAATTCTTGAAGAACGAAAAACAAACAGAAGCCTTTCAGCTTTTATCGACTTTTTTTTTCTCAAAATTTAGGTATTTCCTCTATTACTCACTTAAAGAATTAAATTTACTCACCTTGATTTTGACACCACGGTTAGATTTTGATTTAATGCTTGTTTAATTAGTTTAGAGTTTCATTTAATTTGTTTTGAGTTGTTCACTTTAATTGCATCTTCAAGATGGAATTTTGGTGCTCTAAATGATACAAAGTTTTATTCATATGCAGTATGATTAGAAGAAGTAAATTGATTGTGCACTTGATATTTTGCACCTTAATTTACAAATGATTTAATGCCTAAATTCTTATTTTATCAACCACACAACCAAAAGTGATTCGTTTGGGTTATATAGGCTTACTTATAATTCTGTATTATTTATATCTTCATAAATTCTTGTTTATGTAGGCTTGATTGTTGAGGCTTCTTTTATCTGTGATGATGTGTTATAGACTTGGTTGTTGAGGTTTGTTTTATCAATGATGATGTGTTATTAAAAAAACACACACACACATTTTGATTTTTTAATATATATAGAATAAGCATGACCATGGATCTTTAGGTGTGTATTAGTAATTTAGTAATTTAGCATCCATTTCTTTCTAACAAGTGCTTTTAAGTTCAATTATTTTATTTCACTTATTCTTTACTGACATGGTAATCATTAAGGCCAAGCATAAACGTACAACATACTACAAATTGATCTAAAGTAGGAAATACTACAGAATTCAGATGAGACTAGTTTCTAATTTCTGATATTAAAAAGATGAGATTTAATTTTAATGTGTATGTAAGAATTCATGGGTGGTGAGGGTTGCCATTGTATTTGACTCTTTGTCTTTGGAAATGTTTTATCAAGATTTACTTTTGCTAATATCACTTGGGTAATGCCCTGGACATGCTTATCAAATGTCATTATTGCCAGGTTTATGCTTGTTGTCCATAGTTCTTAGTCTCTAATTAATTCAAAATATTGGGAATATCTTTTTATGGCACATTGATCTTTTCTTTTTGTATATCCTTGATATGTATTTTGATCGATTAAGTATAGGTGTTTGAGTCCTTGCTCTGTATTTTTGATGGATTAAGTATGGAGCTTTGAGTTTACAATTGATCATGGGTATTTTCTAAAATCTTATCCCTTTGAAAAAATTGTAAGTTGGAGGAGCAAGTAAGCCCTTTTCCAATAAGGACAAAATGTCGCAAGGCAGAAGGTTTTATCTTCATCTTATTTATTGTCTTAGAATGAAAAAATGACAATTTGCTCAAGCTGTAAAAGCTTGGTAAGGCTTCTTAAAAACCAGAAAAGTGAGGATGGCTAATGTGTGGTGACTTACATAGTGATAGGTAATTTGGAAGTGATGCCAAATTAATTTGCATCTCTGCATTTCAATTTTTATTTCAATCTCCACTCTCTAGTGCTTGAACTGGTAGCACTGTCTATTTTCCTCTAATTTTATGTAACTTCTTGTGTCATTGTTTATGGATTGAGATATGGTTTCAATTATTTGAATTAGCTATGATGACTTTGTTTTGTGGCTCCTTAATACTTCTTAAATTATTTTGTATAAACATTTGTTAGCTTCCTGATATGAATGTTGTCCCTATTCAGTCATTTGTTGCAGTCTCTCCTATTTTTCATTCTTTTTCTATTTTTTTCTTGAGTTTCTATCTTTAATTTTTCATGTGGAGGATTTTGATATTCTCATTATAGTTTTCTTTAATCATAGGAGAAAATAAAAATGTAATATGAAACAATAATTCATAGCATGAATGGAAATGATAGAAAATTAGAGATTGAACTCTTGTTATTTTAATTTGTTATATTTGTGGTATTACAATATCTTAGGAAGTGTAAAGTAATCTACTCCTTTGTTTGTATATTTTTAACTAATTCTGTAATGTCTAAAGTTTCGATTATATTTCAGTGATGTTACTAATGGGAACTTCAACTAGTGTTTCAGCATTGCGAAGAAGATTCAATTTTAATTGAGTATTTTTGCTAATGTAATTGATTAGCATTTTTCTTTTAGCTATTGGAGATATTTTAATGATCTAAAACTTGCATAGTCTCTAATGTTTCAGTTGAAATTGTAGTTGTTTGATTGTTAGATTTAATTTTATTTGCTTTATTGTTTATTGGATTTTGTTGCTTGCCTTAATTCCTTGGATTATAGTTGTAACATGTAATATAATTTGAGTTGCTATTTTAAAATAAAGAAACATTTACCTGTTATTTTTTATATGATATCTACATGCCGTATTGTTTAATTTTATATCACTTGTTACTAGTTAAAATGAATTTGTGGGTAAATGGAATTTTGATCTTGGTAATTCTTGATGTATTGTTATCTTTCTCTTTATTCCAAAGATCACTTGGTTGTTAAATGAAAGTAGACATAAAAGTTGCATCGAACAATTATGCAAGTCGAGAGTAATTTTTATATATTGAATATTGTTGTTAATAAATCCCTCAAAATATATATGTTCAATGAAAATATATTTTGTGTTTATTTTAGATTAAAAGTCTGAGTTTTTCTGTTGAAAACCAAATTTATTTGATCCTACCTAAGAATATGGATCATGCCTTTGAAATTCTAAATATTGTTTTTTACTTTGTGGTTGCATTGTGTTTTACAATATCATTTTTTTTATGTGTAGATACTTGAAATCTAAAATGAGCAGTAGTTGGAGTTTTAATTTGTGGAAGCTATAAATTGATTTAATTTTTTGAAGGCTTGTGAAAAATTCTAATTGACTTATTACATCTGTTTAAATGAATGGAAGTTTTAATTTACCTAAATTTTTAGTGCATCGCAAACAATTAATAGGGTATTTATTATTTTATTTGCAAAGGAATGGCAACAAATCAAGAGTAGCTACCATTCCAATCAAGACATGCCAATTCAACAATTAAAGTGATGTTAAAAAAAGTGATATTCTCTTAGTACCAAATTTAGCTGTAAAAAACTTTTAAAAATGATTTTAGTCAAGTCAGAAAAATTGAAGAACCGATTCTGTAATTGAATAATTGATTTAATATAATTTATTTTTGAGATAAAAAAGTATACTTTGGTATAACATATCGAAGCATCAAAAGTAAGTATAAACAAAATTACGTTAAAAAAAAGAATTCTAATCAAGTTGAAATGATAGAAAAAAATGATGTTTTAATACAAATAAATTAGCATTAATTCTATTAATTTAAAATATTTTGGAAGTTATAACTTACATTTGCCTTAACTTTTTAAAAGATAAATTTTTTTGAGAAGCATAGCAATTATTGTTTAAGTTATAACAAATTAAGGAGATTCTTTTAAAAGTAAAGAGAAAGATGAAAATAAATTTATAAGGTTATTTTAAACGTAAATAATTAAAATGGAGAAAGTGGTTCAAAAGAATTAGAATTTTCTAATTTTTTATTTAAAATTATCATGTCTAAAACTTGAATTTAGACATTTTTCATTTGAAATAGAATTTTATTTTTGAAATTATAAAATTTTCATAGCAAAATGGGAAATGATAAATGAACAAATGTTTATGTAGAGGTCAAAAGATCAAGTATGGATAATCAAATTAATGATTAAAATAATCTCTCAAAATAATGAATAACGATTTTTTTAATCTTTTTTTCTCTTTCAAGTACAAACAAAGCATTTTTGCCAACCTTTAAAACTTTGATATAACATATTAATTTTCATGGTTCATTGAATAATCGTATAATAAATATATAATTTATTTGATCATAACAATTTAAAAAATAAAATGTTTGAGGAGTATAACAATTGCATGCAAAGCTGTTAAAATGAATTTTGGTTGAAGTTAAAGAAATTATTTGAAAAGAAATAGAATGACAAAAATTTTAAACGAATGGATAAAAAAATTATTTTCCCAGAAGCTTGTAAAAAATTCTTACAAACAAATGGATGAAAATTTTGATTTGGTTAATTTTTTAGTGCTCTGAATAACTTAATAGGGCATGATAATTTCATTTACAATTGCAATCATTCTCAATTGTTATTTATTTATATATCGTTGAAGTTATGAAAAATTAAAGCATTTAGTTTGAAAAGTAAAGAGAAAGATGGAAATAAATGCATAAATTTTTTTAAATATAACTAAATACTATTAATCAAAATGATTAAATGATAATAAAAATGTATAAAGATTAAAAGCTTAAGTATATATACATTCAAATTCAGAAGAACTCATGAAGTAACGAAGATTAAAAGAAAGGACTTAAATTAAGGACCCAAAACGTTGAAAATGATAAAGGGTTGCAATAAAAAAAAAATTCAGTATTTTATAGTAAATTGATATTTGTTAAAATAATAAGGGGTTATATATAATTGGCCTTACTAATATTGTTGTTATTTTAAAAAAGTAATATTATTATTAGCAGAAAAAAAGGACATGGAACATGTATCTATAGTGTTGGAATATAATGAAAATAATAGGAACATAAAACCATTGTAAGGTGTAAAAGAGTAGGAATAACTTAACCTAAAATTGGAAATAATTTACTAAAAAGTTGAAAAATTATAACGGAAATCATGAATTCATGAAGTAAACTTGGATCATTAGCCAAAATATTGGAATACACTTAAAAGAGTTAGAATATGTAACCAAAAAATCTTGAAAATAAAGTTGAAATTGATTAAACGAAAGTAGGAATATAAAAAATAAACTTGAAACATCTAATCAAAATATTGGAATTCAATACAAAGAGTGGGAATATAGAACAAAAAAATGGTGGAAAAAGGAGTGGAAGAGCAGAACTTAAAAGTTAGAATAACTTGAAAAGAGTTTGATAAATTCCAATGAAACGTAGAGATCCGGAAAATAAACTTAAAAACATTCACCTAAATGTTGGAATTCAATAAAAAGAGTAGGAATATAGTATCGTGGAAAAAAGAGTTGAAGATGTTAACACAAAAGTTGAAACAACTTACAAAGAATTTGATTAATTCCAATGAGAAGTAAAGATCTTAAAAATGAACTTGAAATATTAACCCAGAATATTGGAATTTAGTATAAAAAAAGTAGGAATATATAACCAAATCGTGGCGGTAATAATAGTTGAAGAACTTAACGCAAAAGTTGTAAGTATCTACCAATAATATGATAAATTCCAACAATGAATAGGGATATGGGAAATAAACTTAAAACGTCTACATAAAATATTGAAAGTCAATTAAAAAAGTCGGAATATAAAACCAATTTATTGTAGGAAATGAGTGGAAGTGCTTAACAAAGAAATTTAAACAACTTGACATATTTAGAGAACTAATTTTTACATATTTACAAGTAGAGAACTAAAAAATAAACTTGAAACATTTACTCAAATATTGGAATTTAATAAAAAGAGTAGGAATATAGGACCAAAATTTGGTAAGAAAATAAGTTGAAAATGTTGCCCCAAAAGTTGGAACAACTTACAAAAAAATTGATAAATTTTAATGGAAAACAGAGATTTGAAAACAGAACTTGATATATTTACCCAAATGTTGGAATTCAATAAAAAGAATAGGAACATAGAACCAATAAATGGTGAAAAAGGAGTGGAAAAGCAAAACCCAGAAGTTGGAATGACTTAACAAGAGTTTGATAAATTCCAATGAAAAATAGAGATCTAAAAAAAAACTTAAAACATTCACCCAGATGTTGGAATTCAATAAAAAGAGAAGAAATATCGAACCAAAATTTGACGGGAATAAAAGTTGAAGAGGTTAACCGAAGGTTGGAAGAACTTACAAAGAATTTGATAAATTTTAATGGAAAGTAGAGATCTAAAAAATGATCTTGATATATTTACCTAAAATATTGGAATTCAATAAAAAGAATAGAAATATAATACCAAAAAATGGTGGAAATAACAATTGAAGAGTTTAACCCAAAAGTTGTAAGTATTTACCAATAACTTGATAAACTTCAACAATAAATAAGATTTAAAAAATGAACTTGAAACATCTATGTAAAATATTGGAATTCAATGAAAAGAGTAGGAATATAAAATAAAAAAGTGGTGGAAAAAAAAGTTGAAGAGCTTAACCTAAAACTCGGAAAGAATTACCAAAATTTGATAAATCCAACAACAAATAGGGATAAAAAAATAAACTCGAAACATTCACAAAAAATATTGGAATTAAGTAAAAAGAGTAGAAATATAGAACAAAAAAAAATAGTGGAAACAAGAGTTGAAGAGCATAACCTAAAAGTTTGAAGAAGTTAACAAGAATTTGATAAAATTTAACAAGTAGTCGAGATCTAGAAATTAAACATGAAATATCCAACCAAAATATTAGAATTCAATGAAAATAGTTGGAATATAGAACCAAAAAGTGGTGAAAATAAGAGTGGAAGAAGTTAACCCAAAAATTGAAATAACTTGACAATAATTTGATAAATTTAAATGCGAAGTAGGGATCTAAAAAGTAAATTTGATACATTTACCCAAAATTTGGAATTCAATAAAAATAGTAGGAATATTGAACCAAAAGTAGTGGAAAAATAAGTTAGAACAACTTAGCAATAATTAGATAAAGTCTAATAGAATTTTGAGATTAAAAAATAAACTTGAAATATCAACCTGAAAACTGGAAGTTTAATGAAAGAACTGGAAATAAAGAACTAATAACTGATGGAAAAATGAGTTGAAACAACTTACTAAAAATTTGATAAATTCCAATGGAAAGTAGGGATCTCGAAATTGAACTTGAAATATCCAAACAAAATTTTGGAATTCAATAAAAAGAGTAGGAATATAGAACTAAAAAGTGGTAGGAACAAGAGTTGAAAAAATTAATCCAAAAGTTGAAATAATTTACCAAGAATTTAATAAATTCAAATGAGAAGTAAGGATATAAAAACTAAACTTGGTATATTTACCCAAATATTGAAATTCAATAAAAATAGTAGGAATATAGAACTAAAAAGTGGTAGAAAAATAAATCGGAACAATTTACCAAAGAATAGATAAAGTTTAATACATTACAGAGATATAAAAACAAACTTGAAATATACACCTAAAAAGCTGAAAGTTAATGAAAAGAGTCAATATATGAAACCAAAAACTAGTGGGAAAACAAGTTGAAACAACGTACCAAAATTTAAATAAATAACCATGAAAAATAGGAATTTAAAAAGTAAACTTGAAATATGCATTATAAATATTAGAATGTGACAAAATAAGTAGGAATGTAACCATTTTGTGATATGTGAATTTTTTTATACTATTTTTAAATTTTAAATTTTAAATTATTACAATCTTTTTCCTCATTTAATTACAATTTTATCATTTTTTCCAATTTTTTTCATAATTGTTTCACATGAAAAACAAATAAAAATATAATTTTCATTATATTATCCGGTTAAAAACCGGTTGTACCAGTTGCTTGCATGCGCTGTATGAGATACAACGCTGCATGGTAGGTTGACTCACAAATGTAACCTATAATTCTTGTAAATATGTAAAAATTTGTGCCATGTCAGTGGGTTACCAGTGTCATGTTAAAAAGGCTGTAAATTACATTGATTGTAATTTAGCAAGATCATTCATTTATAATATTAAAAAAAAATTACATATTCTTTCATGAAATATTTGCATTCAAATTTAAATATGCCATAATACTTACCCTTTTTAAATTTGAAAGTACAACACTTATTACTTTTTTTTAATCATATGATACATTTAACTGCTTAATCTAATAGAAAATCAGAAATTGATAAATTGTATTAAATTTTAATAAAAAAATCTATATTACTTCTAATTAATTTAACTTATTTTACAAGTCGTAAATATCTAATAAATTGAAATTTTCTTTGTATGTGCGATATGACAATATTGTAGTTGACAAATTAAGCTAATTACGTAATTATTTTATTTAGAATTTCGGCATAACCATAAGCTATTGTATATTGGATTTTCTTATAAAATTTTCATTTGAGTCCATTTTCACCACATCATGAATTATAAATTAATTTTACTTCTTATATAATACAATATATTCTCCGATTGATCATACAAAAAAATAAGTTCCACCAAACCTTCAAGTACCATATTCCTAATTTATTTACTTTTTTCAATTTTGAAGCCAAGAAAATATGAAAATAGAAAAGAATTAAAAATCTAGGTAATTAACTTAGCTTATTAAGGATAATATTGTCATCAAACGTACAAAATATTTCATTTTCATGATTTTTTCTATAGTGTGTAAAATAACTTAAGTTAATTAAGTGAAACTTCGTATTCTTATTATAATTTAACAAAACATATCAACTATTGTTTATCTAAGGGAGTTAAGTTTGGTATATAAAATTCAAAGGACGTAAGGGATTTTGTTTGTTTGAAGTTTGAATTTTAATTATTTTAAGATATTTACAGTTTTTATTTTATTTATTTTCTATCACTTATGTCTGATTATAAATTGTTTAGGTTTAAATGGAAAAAATTAAATATTTTGATTTTTATTTAAACGGTAAAGTATCTGAATGAAACTTTAATATGCTCTCTCATTAATACCATTAACATCCCTATTAAATAAATTTACTTCCTCCTATATAAATTATCCTTTTATTATATTTTTACTTATCCCCCTTTTTTTTATATACGTGCATTAAATTATTATTATTATTTTTAAACAAGAACATTAAGCATAATAGAACTTTACGTGAGTATGTTTTATACTAAGTCCATCTTTTACTATGTTTATAATAGATTTTGAATTTTATTTAATAAGTTAAGTTTAATTCAAATGATTAAACAATTCTTGATTGACTTATATAATTAACAAGAAAAAAACATCAGTATAGTGTACTAAAAATAACATTATAATAGTATATATTATTGTTAAAACAATACACATGTTAGATATATATTTTATTTTCCATGCTTTATTAAGCTAAACATTATCAAATTTTTTTGTACTAATATGTTTAGTTATAAGTTTAACTAGTTAAACCAATAAATACAAGTATTGGTAATATTTATGAGGTTATATATGGCGAAATATAATATTTTAGATGTTTTCTTTTAAAAAACAAACAACTTAACACTTATCTTCTATTATAAAAAAATGAAAAACAAGCATGTTATTCAGATATATAAATTTAGATCTATTCAAACTTCAGCTAAATTCAGCCCCATTCAAATTTCAGACAAAAAAAATGCTACCTAAAAAAAATGCTATGTAAGTGTCATAAACCATTTAAGTTATGTATACGTTTTTCTTACCTATATTTGAGGAGGAATTTGTAATTTTTCCGTAAAAGTTATGGGTGACTCCACATTTTCTTCAAGGCATCAATAATGTAACAAATATATACCATTAGATTTATCAAACGATGTAAAAAAAATTTTATCAGTGAAAAGCTAAAATTATTTAAAAATGTTATAACTATTTCTTAACCATTTAAAAAATTATGTAAAACTTAAAAAAATAAAAAAGGAGAGTTATTATCGATCAAAATCTCTCTCTCTCTCTCTCTATCTTATTGGATTCTTACCCTGGGGTGTTTATCTCTTACATTTAAAGTCATGAATTAATGTGAATAGGGGTTTGTATGACTATTTGATTAAGGTTGAAGCTGATGGAAGGTAGGATGATACTCCTAAAATGCTAGTTATGCAACCCAAAATGGGGATGAATTGAGATTTTAAAACTTATGCAAAATAATTCGCACAACAATTTAATCTATTGCCTTAGTTGAATAAAAAATAATAAAGCACAATAATAAAAAGAGTAAGGGAGGAGAGAGCAAACACAATAATTTTACGTGGTTCGGCAATTATTGCATATGTCTACGTCTCCAAGCCAACCAAACTCGAGAATTTCACTATCCAAACCTTCTAAGGCTTCAAGTTCTTTACAATTGACTTCCTAGGTGTCAATGAATCTTTATAACTAAGAGATTATCGCTCAATCTTTTCACCCAAGTGTTTCTCACACTTATACACTCACAAATTTAATGAGAAAATAAAAATTATAACAAAAAACTCTCTTTAAGAGTAGATGTACAATTGATAGCTCAATGAAGATTTAATCTATGATAATTTTTGAATTTGAAAGCTCAAAATATGTTGTTTAAACTTGTTGGTGCTTGCAAGAGTCTTAAAATTGAAGTTGGAATTAAGTTTTTATAGTTAAAGCCCACAAATTAGCCGTTTTAGTAAAATTCCAGCAAACAAGCGACTAGCTGCTTATTTTAGCTATCTCCTCACTTTAGAACAGTAAAGTTACCATTAAATTTGAATTTTAGTACGTTAATACTATTCAAAAAATTATATTTTTCCCAAAACTTTCTATAATTATACTATACCCAAAATGTCATAAAACTTTATAAATAAATCCAATTTCAGATTTCTAAATAATACTTGTCAATAACAAAACTTTCTAAAATTATGATATGACCCAATATATAATAATATTTTTCAAAGAAGTCCTTTTTAAAATTTAACAAAATACTTATAGAGTTCAAAGTTCTCAAAACCTTTTCAATTTAGTCTAAAATTTGGAAATATGAAATTTTCCTCAGGCGGTTAGCCGCTAACTCTCTGTCTATGTTTAAGATTTACACTCAAGTCCTCAGCTTTCATAAATTATAGTATGGCCCAACATGTTTCAAATGTTTACAAATAAGTCCAAATTCAAAATTCAAAACAATACTTGTTAAAATCAAAGATTGCATAACTTTTTCATTTTAGTCCGCATCTTGAAAAATATCTAACTTCATAAAATACTTAGTTTATACTTGTAAAATATTTGATTTATGAAAAAAATAATGATTTATTAAACAAAATCTTGCACTTCTCAAATGCTAAACCATTTATATATTAAATCATACAGGCTTTACAAGAATTGTTACAATAATGAGTCTGTGGAGCTCTAAACTTTATTCTTGATTGTGCCGTTGTCTATTGAATGTCTTGAACTTGATTTTACTTGATTCACTTGCATAAACATTATCCTTTAAGAATCAGTAAAAATATGAAATATATTATTTTTCAAATGTCTTAAGACACATATTTGTTATCATCAAAATTACATTGTGTAGCCCTTTAGGCTGACAACTCCTAAGAGCGAAGTTGTAATCAAAGATAGTAGTGAACTTCCTTTGTAATTTCTAAGAACTATTGTCTCATCTAAATTAGTGAATTAGGTCTTAAAGTACACGTTATTGGTGATATTCCTGGTGTCAAGTTCTTGGTTGTAAAGGTTTTTAGTGTTTCCCTCTTGGCTGTCTTTAAAGAGAAAAAGGAGAAACCAAGGTTTTAAGAGAGAATTGTTCGTGCGGATTTTGTAAACATTTTCTGGTATTAACTAGAAAATGTATTGTTGGGGTCAATGGCGGTGACACATATGGATTATTTGGAGCTGAAGCCCCTAGTTAAACTTTTTAAAATTTTAATTAATAATAACAATTATTTAATTTTAATTTGATTTACCTTAAAAAGTACTTATCAAGTTATAAAAATAACTGGAATATCACATATTTGTTCTTACACGTTATTTTGAATATGAAAAAAGGTTAATCCTATAAACCTCATCACTTTTGTGTGTCGAATTATTCCATGCAGTTTTAGACATGCAGCTTCAAAAATTAAGCAATCATTTTAATGAAATGAAGATTTACTTGCTTCTATTTTTGGTAGAGTAGAAAGGGCATTTTTTAGCTATAAATTTTATTAAAAATCAACTGAAAATCATATAGAAAATCAATAGTTGAGCGGTGGTCTTGTTGTCTACAAAGAAATATATATATTTTGTAGCTGTTGAATTTCAGAGTCTTGACAAGTGAAATCTTCAAATCTTTGATCTTTGATCGAGATCAAAGTAAAACATAGAATCAAGAACAAACCAGACATAGAGAACAAAAACGAAGAACATAATTGCACGATACAATATTTTCAAGGCATATGTTTAATAATATTTATACTATTAAATCAAATGGCTTAATAATTTTTTTAGACTTATAATGAGGTCCAAGATTCTAAATATTTATCTTATATGAAAAATTTACATTAACATAGCCAATTTTTTTTTTTTAACTAAAGGAGATTCTAAAATTAAGATCCATGCTAACTAATAACTAATGAATTGTTGTCCATAGGGTCGCGGTGGAATGACTTTCAGTTTCTTGATTTTACTAATCACTGTGAGATTGAGGGCCACTTTGGGATTGCAGTTGAAACTCAATAAGTTGTTTATTTCATAATTTTTGAAAAAAAATAGTGTTTAATAAATTTTGTAAAATCACCTTATTTCATAATTTTTTCCATTTTGTCAGCAACTTTTAAAATCAGGTAAAAGGTTCTTTTCATAAGCAGTTTATTTAATAAGCTACTACAACTTTTAAAAATTTCCTATTATAGCCCTAAAGTTTAATAAAAAGACAATTGTTTCTTACTTATTAATAAACTCTAATATATAAATAATCAAATATCATATTACCGTCACAATTTAGTTACCACCATAACATTCTCTTCAGTTTTGATCCAGTAAGTTCATATTCTAATTTCATAACTATAGCTTTTAAATTTTAATTTATATATATTTATATTTTTAATCTAAGAGCATCACAATACTAATGGCTCTAGATCCCAAGAAATGGAAAATATTTTATGTAATAGATTGTGAAGTTCTTTGGATTTTTAATTGATTTTTAATGTAATTTTATATATTTAAGAAAAAACGATTCGTCTAAATAATTTATTAAACATACTCTAAAAATAACAAGCAATTAAAAAATTATGTCTATTTTGGTCATTATATAATAAAACAACACTTTCGTAATAAAACTTACCAAACACATGTACTTTACTTTTCAAACTCACAGTAATCGTAACAACATAATTTATCAAACATCAAGCTACTTTTTTAATCAGCAACTTACTTTAACTGCACAATACAAGCAACTTATTTCATCAGGCTCCGCAATCCCAAACTGGCCCTAAATCTTAAAAAGTAGAGGATTAATGAAAAGTATATTTAATAGATTTAATAAACAAATAATTAGCAAGTTGTTGGGAATTTTGGGCGCTTTCCAACAAATTTTTATATGCGGATTTTAAGACGTGTCCAATTAGACCATTTTTAATTGGTAGAATCTTTCAGAATTTACGTTATTTAATGGGTTATTTTCGCCCAACACCCAATTGTTTCGACATTTTTCGACCCGCACCCAAATGTTTCAACAATATCACTCCACACCCAATTCCGTTAATTTGACCGTTATGTTTAACGGAATTATTTGAAATTTAAGTAAATGACCGAAATACCCCTTATCTTGAATTAGAAATTAAATTTATTTGATAATTTAATTGATGAGATTATTATTAATTACTTTTAAATAAATTTTTTTATGTAAATATTAATTATTAAATTAACATTTTATCTCATTTTATTATTCTCTAATTCAAGATAAGGGGTATTTCGGTCATTTACTTAAATTTCAAATAATTCCGTTAAATATAACGATCAAATTAACGGAATTGGGTGTGGAGTGACAATGTTGAAACTTATGGGTGCGGGGTAAAAAATATCAAAACAGTTGGGTACTAGTTAAAAATAACCCTTATTTAATCTAGGGTATAACTAGTCATCGGGCTATTGCTCATGTTTGTAAACAATTTTATGTCACCATCATTATTTGATAGGTGTAATGTATTGGTTGAATCCTTCATTAGTGTCATAATATTACACTACTAACTAAATGATGACACGTAATACAATCTATTACTTTAAATATATATAAACTACGTATATATTCCAATTGTGGATATCTGTAGCATAACTTTTACTCATTTGTAAACCTGATATAGATCTGGGCTATATTTAAAATAAATTTTTTGAGCAGTGCTATTTAGATTCTTGACTTTTATGTTAATAGATAATAGAGAGGGTATAAGTTACATAAGAGAAAAGCTATTCAAGGTAGGCATTTATTTGGATCGTTTGCATGGAAAAGAAAACTGATGAAGATGTCCTTGTAATAAGTTTCTTGTTTTATTTCTCTTAGTATAATTTTATTAAATAATTCTTAATAATAAATAAATGTAATCACGAGTAATTTTGTATATTATTAAGACTTTAAGATCATGGAATTTCAATTAACTTTGAACATTTTATACATAACACACACACTTTATATGAAGCAAACTGAAACTAAGTTTAGGTAATAGTCGTTTGAACTTATTGTAAAATCATTTAGGATGATACAAGATGTATAACTAGATATTCAAAATCAAACTGTCAACTTTTTCATATTTATGAAATTTAGGATGTTTCTTCTGAATAGATTTCTCAGCCATCAGACGTTGCTGCTTCTGCAGTTGACTATTTTCAAGGGTTATTGACAGTTGGCATTAGTCAGTTTCAGCAGTCATACGTTGATTTTATTCCGTCTTTGGTGACTGTAGGGGATGGTGTGAATTTATGTAGAAAGCCAGATATAGATGAGGTTAGGCAGGTGGTTTTCTCTATTTGATTTTGTTCTGTCTCTGGTGACGGTAGGGGATGATGTGAATCTATGTAGAAAGCTAGATATGGATGAGGTTAGGCAGGTGGTTTTCTCTATTAATCTTGACAGTGCTTCGGGTCCTAATGGGTTTTGTAGTAAATTTTATCAGTACTATTGGGATATTATTAGCAATGATTTATTGGAGGTTGTCCTTGATTTCCTCAAAGGTTCGGCTATGCCTAAGGGTTTCCAGAGTACATTATTGACTCATTTTCCTAAGAAGTTGTCCCCAACATCTTGGATAAATTTTAGACCGATCATTTTATGTAATGTCAATAACAAGGTTCTAACCAAACTGCTTGCGTTGAGATTTGCCCCTCTGTTGCCTCGTCTTATTTCTCATTCTTAAAGTGGTTTTGCCCTTAGTAGAGTGATACACAATAATGTGCTTTTGGTTTAGGAGTTGGTCTATGATCTCAACCACCGTACTCGGGGAAATAATGTGGTGCTGAAACTTGACATGGCAAACGCTTATGATCAGATGTCGTGGTCTTTTATTATTAAGATGTTGCGGTGTTTTCAGTTTTCGGAGTGGTGGGTTTCTTTGATTGAACGAGCCATCTTTGGTCGTTAGTTCTCAGTGTTGGTGAATGGAGTTAGCCATGATTTTTTTCCAGTTTAAAGGAGGTCTCAGGCAGGGCGATCCTCTCTCCTCACATTTATTTATCATTGTTGCTGAGTTTCTATCTCGAGGTTTAGACTGTATATACGCTCAATATCCTTATGTGCGATATTGTTCTACCATACCTATTGTTGTCTCTTATTTAAGTTATGCAGATGGTATTGTTATTTTTTAAAATGGGAATCAATCGAGTCTTCAGCGGCAATTAATTAATCAAGCCAAAAGTAATTTTTTCATTAGAACTTCGACTTCTGCTTTACGACAGGCTATTGTCCATTCAGTCATTGGCTTTAAGTGATGTCAGCTTCCATTCACTTATCTTGGGTTTTCGGTCTTTACAGGGCATCTTAAGATTTCTCATTTTGATGATATGTCCGAAAAATTAGGGATAAGATCTCAAGATGAGCCAATAGGTTGTCTTCTTTTGGTGGGTAGCTAGTGCTTATTTGACATGTGTTGTCTTTTATGTTGTTATAACTGCTTCATGTTTTTTGCCCACCTACGGTTGTAGTACAACGTTCAGAGAGGTTCTTCAACCGATTCATATAGGACGATTCTGAGTCAAGACATCAGATTTATTGGTGTAAACAAGTCAGGTTTAGGTCCGTCATTCCGCCTCTCCTCTTTAGAGATAATTATGTTCAGTTTGGTCAGTTGTGGGGAGTGTAGTTTTAGTAATGATTGCTGACTAGACTCTTGCCTTTTGGCCTTCTACAATCCTGTAATGGCTTATGGGTTGCTGGTTTCTTTTTATTGGCGGGGTATAATATGGGATTAGGTTAAACTCCAAGATGTATTACCTTCTTCGATTGTTGCACAAATTCTATTAGTTCCTATCTCTAGTAAAGAACTTGATAGAATTCGGTGGGCTTAGACCATGATGGCCTATTTCATTTGCGGATAGCGTGGGAGCTTGTGCGTTGTTCTAGGAAAAGCGATGATGTTTTTTTCGCTTATCTAGCAGCGACATATCCCTTTTAGAGTTTTTTTTTCTATTAGCTGTTGCATGATTTTTTTGGTTACTAATGATGCCTTATGTTTGAGAGGAATTTGTATGGTCTCCTAGTGAATTTGTGATAGGGCTGAGACTTTTCGGCATTTGTCCCTTGATTGCCCACGGGTTAGGCTGATATAGGTTCATTTTTGGCAAAATTTAGGTGTGCGAGATGTGGTTTTTTTAATGCCGTATGCTTTGCTTTGTTATTAGAGATGGTGTGCACTAACTCGAAGTCATATTTGCATTCTTTTTCCATACTTTATTTTGTGGCAAATTTGGAAGGCTTGCAATGCTTTCAGGTTTGATTCGCAGACCTTCTCCGTGGATGCAATTATCCACTAGGTGGGATTAAACCTCAGTGTCATGGAATGAGTGTTTTGCGCAGCTAACCTATGTGGCACTTAAAAACTTTGCCGAATGTTGTTAAGTAAGCCTTGAGATTCTCGAACTAGAAAAGAGAGCAATGGAGCCGAACAAGAGAAGTTGTGTTCCACAAAAGAGAGATTACAATGCTTGAGTTGCTTACAATGCTTGTTGTTATGTACAAATGCCTAATGCCATCCCATATTGATAGGGGAGGCTTGCCAAGCTCTAGAGATTCTAGAGAAATCTACCAACTATCTAGAATTTACATGTGCTGGAAATGCATAGAGAATTATAGAGTATTTACAAGTTCAATGTGCTAGAGTTGCCTAGAACTTTCGGGAATTGGTCCAAGCTAGCACTCTTAGCATTGTGTTAGGTTCTTGGTGAGCAATTTGGGCTAGCAAATTGGGCAGTTCGCAACATCCTCCCCCACCTAAGCTCGCGTCGTCCTCATTGCGCTCTTGTGCTTGAAATTCTGGATGTGTTCAGCGAATTGCCACAAATCATCTTCACGCTCCCAAGTGGCTTCACTTCCGGGGAGGTTTTTCCACTTCACCAAGTACTCACTATGTACTGCACGCCCCTCTTCGAAACCATGCGGTCCGCAATGATGTAGTCCACATCTTTGTCGAACACGGTGACAACGGCGGTTGGCGTGCGCCTTGATTCTCCACGATTTAGGTCTCCCATGTCTTCGTGATATGGCTTGAGAAGGCTCACATGGAAGACCGGATGGATCTTGAGTCTTGGCGGAAGTTGGAGTTGATACGAGACGTTGCCCACACGTCGAACAACTCGGAAGGGTCCCTCGTAGCGCCTCACTAACGCCTTGTGGACTTTGCGCAACGTCTTGAATTGTTGGGGTGGGAGCTTGATCATGACTTGATCACTTTCCTTGTACTCAACATGTCGTCTTCTTGTATCCGCACATTTCTTCATTTTCCTCGCGGCTTTGTCGAGGTAGGCTCGCGTAATATCTGTTTCCTCATACCATTTGCGGTGCGAGCATGTGTGCCGCGGAGCTTTTCCCTTCGTAAGTCGAGGCTATGGCGTTGGGGGTCATGGGCTGGAATCCCATGATGATCTCGAATGGACTCTTGCCCGTAGCCTCACTTCGCTGCATGTTATAAGAAAATTGGGCGATGTCGAGTAGTTTCGCCTAATCCCGCTGATGAGCGCTCATATAATGCCTCAAGTACATCTCGAGGAGGCCATTGATGCGCTCGGTCTGCCCATCCATTTGTGGGTGGAAGCTTATCAAGAAATTGAGATCGGTCCCTAACATCTTTAAGAGCTCCGTCCAAAAATGCCCAGTGAACCGAGGGTTTCGATCGCTCACAATGCTCCTTGGAACTCCCCAAAGCTTCACAATGTGCTTGACGAATAGGTGGGCTGCCTCGTTCGCTTTGCAATTGACTGGTGCGGCAATGAATGTGGCGTACTTGCTGTATCGGTCGACAACGACCATGATGCTTCTGCAAACTTCGGACTTCGGCAACGATGTGATGAAATCCATGGAGACCCTTTCCCATGGCCTTGTTGCTAGTGGTAGCGGCTCCAACAATCCCGCTGGGAATTGATGATCCACCTTGTCTTGTTGGCACACAAGACAAGTTCGCACATATGCCTCGATGTCGTCCCTCATGTTCGGCCAAAAGTACGAGGCTTGAACTAGTGCGGTGGTGCACTCGATTCCTGGGTGACCAGCCCATTTGGAGTCATGGCACTCCTTGATTACTTCCTTCCGTAAATTTCCCCACTTTGGCATGCACAACCGATCTCTCTTGGTGAGGAAGATGCCTTCCTCTTGCCAAAACTCCTTTGTCTTTCCCTCGAGCACCTTCTCTAGCAAATCCTTCGCTAGCGGATCTTGTTGAAGGCCTTCCTTGATGCGTGAGATAAGGTTGGACTTCGGTTGGCTCATGCTAAGTGTCACCAATTTTGCATTGCGGCTTAAAGCATCCGCAACGACATTGGCCTTACCCGGTATATACTCGAGCCGATAGTTAAATTCCGCTCGGAAATCTTGCCACCGTGCTTGCTTCAGACTCAACTTCTTTTGCGTTTGAAAGTAGCTTATCGTCACGTTGTCAGTCATAATCGTGAAATGAGAGCCGAGCAAGTATTGTCGCCACACCCGCAAGCCATGTATGATTGCAGTCATCTCCTTCTCTTGCACCGTGTAGCGGCCTTTTGTATCGTTTAGCTTTCGATTCTCGAATGCTATAGGGTGGCCTTCTTGCATAAAGACTCCACCTATGGCGAAATCCGAGGCATCAGTTTGAACTTCAAAGGGCTTTGTGTGGTCCGGAAGGGCAAGGACGGGTTCCTCCGAAATTGCTCTTTTCAACTCCTCGAATGCGCGTTGGCACTCTTCGGACTATTACCAGGTTCTGTTTTTCTTGAGCAAATCAGTTAAGGGCGCCACCTTGGCTGAGTAGCCCTTAATGAAGCGGCGGTAGTAGTTCACCAACCCAAGGAATGAGCGAAGCTCGGGCACTTTCGAGGGAGGCTCCCATTCGAGGATGACCTTCACTTTGGCATTCTCCATCATGAGCTTCCCGCCCGCAATCTTGTAGGTAAGGAACTTCATCTCTTGTTGGGCAAACAAGCACTTCTCTAATTTGAGGAAGAGCTCGTTGTCTCGAAGTACTTAGAGGACTTTTCCCAAATGTTGGGTATGCTCCTCGAGTGTGGTGCTATACACCACAATGTCATCCAAGTACACAACCACGAAGCGGTCGAGGAATGGTTGGAGTACCTTGTTCATGAGTGTGCAAAATGTGGCGGGTGCATTAGTAAGGCCAAAAGGCATCACAAGGAATTCGAAAGACCCTTACCTTGTTGTGCACGTCGTCTTTGGTTCGTCTTCCTTGGCGATGCACACTTGGTAGTACCCGAAGCACAAGTCAAGTTTGGTGAAGTACTGCGCTTTGCCAAGCTGGTCGAACAAGTCTGCAATCAAGGGAATCTGATACTTGTTTTTGATGGTGATCTTATTGAGTGCCTTATAGTCGATGCACATCCATAGCAACCCATCCTTTTTCTTTTGGAAGAGGACCGGTGCACCGAATGGGGCCTTTGAGGGGCAAATATAGCATGTGTCCAGCAAGTCTTTGAGTTGTTTTCGTAACTCCTCAAGTTCGGGCGGTGCCATGCAGTAGGGTGCTAAGGTTGGTGGCTCCGCGCCTTATTCCAGCTTGATTGCATGATCTACCTCTCATCGAGGCAGGAGCTTCTTCGGAAGTTCTGGAGGCATCACGTCTTTGTACTCATTGAGGAAGGCTTGAATTCGTGGAGGGACTTGGCTTGGTGAGGTTCCGCTATTTCTTTCCTCATTTAGTTCTCGAATGGAGACCAAGAAGCTTGAGACCTTCTTGAAAGCCCTTTTGAATTGCATGGCGGAGAGTGTCTTCTCCTCGGACTTGCCTCGTTCCATGGGAACATGCATGTCTTGCTCCCATCGATGATGCTTAGGGAGTTCATAGCGGGCAGCGGGTCGGCATGGACTTAGTCGAAGAATTCCATGCCGAGGACCATCTTGAAGCCATCCATGGGGACGATGGAGAAATTAAGCTTTCTGCTCCACGTACCGAGTTTTAAGTGCACGCGTTGTGCAATTCCCGCAATTGGCTTGGCGGGTGAGTTTACTGCCTTCATTGTGTCTCCTTCCTTGGTGGCCTTGAGGCATAAGCGCTTGGACTCGTCTACGAACACGAAATTGTGCGTTGCTCCTGTGTCTAGCAGCGCGCGAACGGACTGACCGTTTATCTTTGCGCTGACATACATGAGCCCTTTCTTGACGAATGTGGGCTATTGGCGATTAAGTGCGCCGAGGCATTGGAGAGAACCCATGCTGAGTTGAGGTTCCTCTGAGGACATTGTGGGGTTACTCTTTGGTTGGGCAGCAAGAGCGTTGAGCGACTTCTTCTCCAAACAGTCGCGTACCCAATGAGGACCGTTGCATATGAAGCATGGGCTTCACGGCTTTGGTGCCTCCTTCTTACCCTCTGATTTTCCTTGCCCGCTCTTGTTGCTAGGTGGCTTTTATCTGCCCTCAATCTTTACGGTTGTTGACCTTGTCCTTGCAACTCTCTCCGCCACCTTTGCCTTGGCTAGACTTCTTATCTTTGGATTGGGTAGAGTATTCAGTGAGCGATTCCGCAACGGTGATGGCGTCGTCAAGTGTTTGAACGCCACGCCTATCAAGCTTGGTCTTGGCCCAATCATTGAGGCCATCTTAGAAGTAGAAGAGTGAATCCTTGTCGAACACGTCACTTATCTCTAACATAAGGGTAGTGAACTCATTGATGTAGTCCCAAATACTATCCGATTGCTTGAGGCAACATAAGCGCGGTCGCGCTTTCTTCTCTGCATTGCTTGGGGCGAACTGCTTTCGGAGTTCTTGTTTGAAGTCAGCCGAAGTGTCGATGGTGCAAATGCCCTTTCCCATCTCGCTATGCTTGCGACGCCACCATAGTTGTGCAGCGCCTCTAAGATATGTGGGTGCAGTGTCCACTTTTGATGCCTCATCTCGGACACCCATGGCGTCGAAGTATTGATCCAGCCCAAATAGAAAGTTATCCACAATTGTGGCATTGCATGTGCCATCGTAAGTGTCGGGCTTAGGCACGTCAATGTGGCGTGCATCACTCATGCTTGCGGAAGCTGGACTAGCGGAGAGTTTGCGTTTGTGTCATGCCCAATCCGAGCGGACTTCATCCACTTCCGTACGGACTGCTCGTAGTTCATCCTGAACAAAGTTACGAAGTTTAAGCAACTCATCATGAAAAGAACGAAACTCACCTCGAAGAGTATTCGCTTGCTCTTGGATGAGGGCCTTTGTTGCTACTGTGAACTCGGTGTATTCTCCCTCGAGACTGTCCACTCGTTCCTCTAATCCCTCGAGGTTGTCTTGAGCGGCGGATAATGCAATTTCAAGAGTAGTCACACGAGGCTCCAACGCATCCACGGATGGGGACTTAGACTTGCCACGAGTCTTGCCTTGGGCGCATTCTCCCTCTCTGCCGCGGCTTGGTTCCAGTGGAACATCCACACCAACAACACCCTCTTGTGCTACGCTCAAAGGGTTGGCCATTGCTTTGTGAGCTAACTTGCGTGCGTGCAAACCTTAGCTTTGATACCACTTGTCACAGGATGAGTGTTTTGCGCAGCTAACCCGTGCGGCAGTTAGACAACTTTGCCAAATGTTGTTAAGTAAACCTTGAGATTCTCGAACTAGAGAAGAGAGCAATGGAGCCGAATAAGAGAAATTGTATTGCACAAAAGAGAGATTACAATGCTTGAGTTCCTTATAATGCTTGTTGTTGTGTACAAATGCCTAATGCCATCCCATATTTATAGGGGAGGCTTGCCAAGCTCTAGAGATTCTAGAGAAATCTACCAACTATCTAGAATTTACATGTGCTGGAAATGCATAGAGAATTCTAGAGTATTTACAAGTTCAATGTGCTAGAGTTTCCTAGAACTTTCGGGAATTGGGCCAAGCTAGCACTCTTGGCCTTGTGTTGGGCTCTTGGTGAACAATTTGGGCTAGCAAATTGGGCAGTCCGCAACATCAGGCTTGCTAGCTCCGCATTTAGATTTAAGCTATTCTTGGATTACAAAGGGTTTGCGTATCATAATTCCCCCTAAGAGACCAATTAAGAGACCAATTCATTTAGTTTCTTGGATACGACCACCTCCTAGGGTTGCAAAATTATCAGTGGATGGTTGCTCTAAGGGCAATCCCGGAACAGCTGTAGCAGGTGGTATTCTTCGTGATCATCAGGGTGACGTATTGGCTACTTTTGGATATTTTCTTAGTTGCCAACCAATTCTTTATGTTGAGCTTATGGCTATTTGCGAGCGGTTGGATCTCGCTACTCAACTTGGGTACTCTACACTTGAGGTAGAATCAGACTCAACCATTGTTATTTCTTGGATTCACTCCCAGGGCCCTGTTAAGTGGGATTATATTACTTGCTACATCGAATGCGTGCTTTGATATCTTCCTCTCACATTTTGATTAGACATGTGCTTTGGGGGGCTACATCTATTGCTGATTTTCTAGCCAATTGGGCTTACTCTCACCGACTTAGTCAGCATTTCTTTTGCACTCATGATCTACCTACGGGCTTATCTGACATTAGTCATTTAAATGCGCAAACTATTCCTCATGTCAGACGATAGGATTGTTGGTTTATTGTTTCAATTGATGGTGTATTCTTTTCTTTTATTTTTATGTATTTACATCTGCTTTAGGAGGTTTTAAGTTATGTTATCCTCTTTATGTAATTACTTCTATATTGATTTATATGACAGGTAAGGTTCATGCTTAACCCCACCTCTTTGGTAGTTATTAATTTAAAAAAAGAAAAAAGAGTAAGAATTTGATATAACCTAAAATTTCTCAATTTGTGTTTGTACCAAAGAAAATTCCCTAAAGTTTTAATAAATTGCTAACTTTATGAGCATGTTAGGTTGTTAGGAGACAATCAAACTTGAGCCTATTTTATTTAAATAAACAAAAAATTATATACACTTCCATTAACTACCTCTTCTTTATTTGTTTTGAAGTAGACAAGTGTAATTTAATATTGCATGAACACCAAATACACATTTGACGGTTTTGGCTATGAAATTGGTGAAAGAGCCTAACTAATTGAGGGACTTATTGAGGTTTTTTTTTCAAAAATTAAAGAAATATTAATAGAAAAGGGGTTTGATAAGGATAATGGAGCTAATAGCATTACTCAGTTACGTATTGCAATGAAATCAATCTCTCTCTCTTCCTCCATTGGAGAACTAATAAGAACACACACACAAGGTGATTTTAATGATCTTTTAAAACCTTTGTCCGTAAGCAAGTATGAAGTTGCCATCATAGTTTTGGTTGATACAGAAAATGTTCATGTGATTCCTTTATATGCAACCTTTTTTTTGTTTGTTTGTTTTCTTTTTAGAATTCAAATAACTTGAAGTTTTGTTTCAATTCTCACTTAGGCCTTCGGCCTAGTGGCAAGAGCCTTCTTTAAAGTGTCTGTATGGACCAATTCATTAACTGTGTCTTATCCACTGTGATAGGGTAGAGATCTCATCTCTTAATAGGCATTGATTTTTCTATTAACTGGAATTAAATTTAATGGAAATTTTACTGGATAATTCACATTTACAAGTGTTGAGACCAATAAAGAAGATCAAAAGTATCTACGAAGGTGAGAATGTGAACAAGCCTGAGCAAAACCACATTGGAGTAGCGACTCTGGATGATTTTCAATTTTGGTTCATGGGGTTTTTGCGTTGTGAAAAAGCTTACAGAAAACTTCACAGGGCCATTTCGAAGCCGACAAAATTAAATATTAGGATATATTTTGAAGACAATAAGCTCAGCTAGCAAGCTTTGACAATCATTTTAAAATAGCGTACTTCATATCATGTGCTTTAGTTCTATGTATATGAGTGAAGGCCATTATATATCATTATCATATATAACTCCTGCAAGTAAAGAAATTGCATTTTGGTTCTGATGCAATTGCAATTAACAATTTATTTATTTTTTTACATAAATGCGTAAAGCTTTATTAAAGAAAAACAGGAGAAAAGTACAAAAATCACAAGAATTAAAGTTAAGAAAAACGATAATGGTGTAATCTCTACTCATCCTTTTTAGGAGGCGTATCATGAACTAAGGAGGATCATTCCACCACGTCAGATTCCCACAATTTAAGTCTATATTAGTCAAAGTATCAGCCACAAGATTGCCTTCTCTATAAATGTGGGAACAATGGAACTGCATGTTGTTGATTATATCTAGCGTGAAGAGACCATGAGGGATTATAAATTTATAATTGTTATTAAGAATAAAAGCTTTAGCTATTGTGGAGTCACTCAATTAGAACTTCCTTTACCACTTTTTTTTCCAAAACATCATCGATTGAACCACAACAGTTTTTTAAGGTTTTCCTTGATCTTTTCTTGTGGTAGATTTATCATAGGTAGATTATTATTGTCCACATCCAATAAGATGGAAAGATCTAAGACAAGTTTATCAACTGGGATTCCATACAAGCTTGAATGTATTCAATCTATATGATCTAAGACCAATTAGATATCGATGAGAATTAGGAAATGAAATTGGTCCTAACTTTTTTGGACAGATAAGGAAGTATATTGGGATCCCAAACCTTTCTACTATTTTTTCCTACTATTTTTCTTTAAATTTGTAACTGAAACATAAAAAAGAAAAAAAAAATACTACCAGAGTGGTTTTTAAATAATTTTATTTAATTAGTTTAGCTCAAATTTTGAGAAATCATATATTAAAATTTTGATTTAAATTTTACCCATCCTCTATGATTAAAAAAAAGGGAAAAAAGACTAAAATCTCTAATCACTAAAACCGGATCTAAACACGACCAGGTCCACGTCCACGCTAGTAGAGATGTTAAAAAATTTCGAGTCTAGTCGAGATTTGCAAAGATTTGGAAGATCTGGATCGGGAAAAATCCGATTTGTGCATTAAAAAATGAAAGTCTCGATATTAAAATTAAATATCTATACGGATTCTGGTGTAGATTTGGATGCACGTGCATCTAAAAAATTAGATATTCGGATCTACATTATTTTTTTAATTTATTTATTTATTAAATTAAAAAATATTTTTAAGTGAAAAAATCAAACCCATGTGGATTTTATGGTGGTTTCTTTGTTTGTGATGGGTTTGAATGGAATCTATGTGGATTTGGTGTTTTCATTTATGGATTTGTATTGGTGTTAAACTTGGATTTATATTATTTTTTATATTTGATTTATGTTGCAGTATTTTTATATGTAAATTTATGGTGTATTTTTATTTGTGGATCCATGGTGTTGTTGTATGTTATTCTATGTGTTGAATTATTTTTTGTTGAATTATAATTGGATTTTAATTTAAATTTTTTGGTAAATTTGTTAAATTTTAAATTATAGTTGAATTTATTATGTGGATCTAGATGTATGAAAAATCCGTCCGCAATTCGCACAAATATTACTAGCATTTGGATCCATCTTTTTTTGTGGATCTAGATGCAAATCTTAAAATATCAATTCAAATTCAAATGCACCTATGTCTAGATCCGAATTTTGCCATCCCTTACAAGCCGACACCATCAGCCGTTTGACTTTGAATAATGTACGTAATTCAATTTTTTAATTAATTAAATACAATCGAATGTATCTCCAGCCATATGGATGGTAAAAGAACAATTACAAATTGTAATAAATATGCAGCCTCTAAGGACCCAGTGAATTTAAAGCACAAAAATTTTATTACTAATTAAATGTCATGATGGTTAGAAAAGTACTCTGCCGACACCGGTGGATCAATACCATCAAGCAATTCAAGTCTCCAAGTTTCTTCCTTCCGTAGAGCTTCTTTCCTTATAGTAGAGAAAAGAATGTGATAGAAATATTCATTGAATGTCTTTTGGGATGTTAGTTGAATTTTTAAATTAAATATTTATAAATATGTTGACGAAAATGTTCTTATAGATGTTGAATAAATTGTTAATTAAAATATTTTAAATATCTGGGATATGGGACTGAGTATTAGAAATGGTTTGGGATTAATTAATCCTAATTTTAGTTCTGAATGTACAACCGAGACAAGATTTGGTCCATATTGATGGAAACAAAAAAATTAGTTACACAATTATTTGTCTCTATTTTAATTATTGATTTGGAAAGATCGATTGTCAAATATATAAAGATTGATTGACTCAATCTTTACTAATCAATCATTATTCCTAAATTATTTTATTTTAATTGGTTAATTTCCTTTTTATGTCTCAAATACTTGCAAAAATTGATTTGCAAGAGTGCTTCGTTCAGTGAAATTTGTTTTATAACTTTTTGTGGAGATTGATTGAAAATTAGTGGTGTGGAAGTAACTAAGAACTCTTGCTTGTTCTTAATTCGATTTCCTATATGTTAAAACGAAAAGTGATTTCTAGTGTTTGGTAGATTGATCATAGGCTGATTAGTTAGTCGTTAGATCACATGGCTGGGAAGGCTTGAGTAACGATATATAGCTCCACTCCCACGATAAGTTAATTATTATTTTAACTTGGCTTCTGAATTATAACAAAGATCTTATCCTCTACACAACCTAAACAGGAAAATGATAAGTTAACCAAAATAACAACAGGATGAAGACAACTCTAAACTGTTATTCATGAACAAGCATGCAAACATTAATTAATTCTTATTGTTACAACTTTTATTCATTTAGCAAAGCATCATTCTATAGACATTCAGATGCGCATAAGGTAAAAACATAACAAGCTTTATTTTTGTCCTCAAGCTTTTGTTCAGCAGCTCCATCTTCAAGCCTTTAGAAAAATAACATTGAATGGGACATCACTCAGAGCCAGATGCTGCACCCCATCATTCATAAAAATGCCAACATTGCTGCATAGAACTTTGCAAAACTTACAAACCAAAGGACAAAAAACAAGCTTGTAATCACCATAAAACTTCTCAATCTTGAACCAATTTCTCGTAGTTTGTGGGCCAGGATTTCCTTCAACTCCCTCAATTATCACAAACCACTACCCCAATCCTGCATCAAAATTGACAAGCTTCCATATTGTGGATAGCACACTAGTTTTTACAACTTCAAATTTGATGTTTAAATCAATGGACTAACAAATAACGCCCTTTTTAGGGTTTATGGGTGAAAATGTCATTGGCAAACCATATTTTAGTATATTTTGCTCTTGAACAATATGTAGTAGAAATGTTTTATTGTTACTATTGAAAATTTGAGGGTGCAGTAGACACGCAGCTAAAGTAAAATTGATAAATAATGATCACACAGGGACACAAGAATTTACGTGGTTCGGCTTTTAGCCTACCTCCATGGGTGAAAACAGAAGAAAATATTTTACTAGTGAAAAGGAGTTATAAGTATTGTAATATTTTGTCTCACAACCCAAAACCCCAATACATTCAAACTCTCAAAACACTAGAACTAGAGCTCAAAGCTCTCAACACTCTCAACTTACATCTCTTGGCACTCTCACTTGAATTAGAGAAAATGGGATGAATGAAGAGGGCAAACGAGGCCTCTATTTATAGGCCAAGCTATGCCAAAAAATCAACAATGGTGGGCATTAAAATAATTTAAATTTCCACCCAACTTTTCCACTTTAGTGCCAAAGTCAAAAGTTGATCCCTCCCACTACCTTTGTTTCCTACTTACTCAACAACTTTATGCCAAGAGTCAAAAAGTTGCATGCTAGTCACATGCAATTGTTTGCCACATGTATGCACATGTTCAACAATTCTCTCACTTGGAGACTTGATTGAGAACCAATAATGTCTCCACACCATCCTTTCTTCTTCGTCATTATCATGTTACTTACGTCTCTACTAGGCCATAAGAGAGTCTACTCCATACAAACTTGTTAGCATTGATTGGCTTGGTTAAAATGTCTGCTAGGTTCTCCTTGGTATGGATTTTCTGTAAATCCACACCTCCGTCATCTACTACTTCTCGAACAAAGTGGTATTGTGCCTTTAATTCTTAGACTCGATCTTTGTTGAGGCTTGCTACCAATATGTCATCCACATATAATAGCAAAATGATAAAATCATTATCCTCAAACCTCTTGTAGTATTCATAATGGTCTGAACTATGTCTGTTGTATCCAAAGCTCATGATGAAAGAATCAAATCTCTTATACCAACATCTCGGCGCCTGTTTAAGGCCATAGAGAGATTTGTTCAATCTGCAGACCAAGTTCTCCTTACATGTTTCAGCAAAACCTTCTGGTTGGAGCATATAAATCTCTTCTTCAAATTCTCCACAAAGAAATACAGTTTTCACATTTAACTGCTCTAGATATAGGTCAAATATAGCACACATTATCAAGACTATTCTCACTATTGTAAGTCGAACTACTGGAGAAAATATCTCATTCAAAAATACCTTGGTTCTAAGCATATCCTTTTATGATCAATCTTGCACGATACCTCTCTACTTGATCATTGCCATTACGCTTGATCTTATAGATCCATTTGTTACCAATGGCTCTTTTACCATATGGTAGTGATACAAGTTCCTATGTCTTATTCTTTACAAAGATTCATTCCTGCATTGTTGTCATCCATAAAGCAACATCTGAGCTATTTAAATCTTCATGGAAATTTGATGGTTTTCATCATCTGTTAGACGATAATATGCAACATTGATCTCTCTAACATACTCCGAGTGCCACACCAATAGTCGTCTCTTTCGAGTTGACTGATGAACTTTTGTAGCTTCGAACTCGACTAGTTTTTATGCTTCATGCTCTAGTGCTGCTTCAAAAGAACCTGAATCTTCTTTTTTTAGATTATTTTCCATATATACCGGTATAGTCTCAGACATTTCTTTTATAGTGCTATCATCTCTATCTTTCATTTGTATCTGATCTTCTACAAAGATAACATCATTACTGATGACAATCTTGTGGACAGTGGAATCCCACAGACGATTCCCCTTTACTCCATCAACATACCCTAAGAAAATACATCTCTTGAATTTTGGATCCAGTTTTATTCTTTCTTAGGCATTATACAACACGTACACATGACATCCAAATGTGTGCAAACGAGAGTAATTAGTTGGCTTCCCAATCCATATCTACATCGGTGTCTTCAACCCAATTACTGTAAATGGCGATCGATTCACCACATAACAAGTGGTTCTGGTTACTTCTACCTAAAATGAGTTTGGTAGACTAGTAGTCCTCAACATGACTCTTATCTTTTCTATAAGAGTTCTGTTCATCCGCTCTACCACTCCATTTTGTTAAAGAGTGTTTGCCACTATGAACTATCTTTGAATACCTTTTTGCTTATAAAATGTAAGAAATTCACCGTTTGTATACTCTTCACCATTACGTATTCTCAAACACTTATGCTTTGTACTCCTTGAATACTGGAAATATATATAACTTTTTTTATTTGATACACCCAACATCTCCTAAAATAATCATCAATGAAAGTTATCATATACTTTTCACCTCCTAGGAACTTATTCAGCGATTCCCAAAAATCAAAATGAACCAAGTCTATAATGCACTTATTTCTAGCGTCAGATCGATTGAACTTCAATATATGCGGCTTACTTGTAAAACAGTCCTCGCAAAATGATAAGCTCACCGATTTGAGCCCCGAAAGCAACTTTCGTTCAGAGAAAATTTTCAAACCTTGTTCCGACATGTGGCCAAGTTTGAGATGCCACATCATCATCGATTCTTCTTTATTTGACACGACACACGTATAAGCTTCCTCTAGTGTTTCACCTTTAAGCATGAATAAATTGGCACTGATCTTTTTTGCTTTTAGCAATACAAGCACACCTCTAACAATCTTAATGATCACATTTTCCACATGAGTCTTGTAGCCAAGACTATCTATTTTTCCTAAAAACAATAGATTTTTCTTCAGGCCTTTAACATGTCGTACCTTCTAAATAGTGCTAACTATACCATCAAACATTTTTATTTTGATAGTATCAATACCAACAATCTCCGAGGCATGATCATCACTTATATATACAGATCCTCCTAAGATAGGTTCATATTTGTGGAACCATTCTCTCTGGTAGTTTATGTGCTAAATAGCTTCTGAGTCTATAAACCAGACATCAGATAGTTGTTTTCTGCCTTTTGAAACTATTGCTGCTTCACTGTATAAAACGTCACTATCATCTGAGGTATTTGCTACACACCCATGAACATTTGATGACTTAAGATCTTTACATTCTCCTCTCTTTTGGTCACTCCAATAATCTTTCTTAACATACCCCATTTTGCTACATTTGTAGCATCTGATCTTCTTCTTAATTCCTGACTTTGATATACCATGATTGTAACTCCCAACGGGTACCACGTTATGCTAATCTCCCCCTCATCATTATTAGTGCTTTCGCTTGCTGCGAACTTGTTTGCATGTCTTCCTTATTCTTGCGCCTACTCTCTTCTTCTAATATAGAGGTTGTAATATCATCGAAGACTATGTACTCTGTGAAGATATTATTCATTAGGTTGATGATGAGTTGATCATACGAGCCGAGAAGACTTTTAAGTAAAAGCTCCGCACGTTCAGTTTCCTCTATTTTATGCCTCAACGTCATAAGTTGTGAAAATAGATTTTTTAAAGTTTTGATATGGTCGGTTACAATTGTGGTCTCCCCCATTCGAAGAGTATAGAGTCTCCTTTCTAAGAAGATTTTATTTTGTAGGGACTTGGTCTCGTATAGTTTTGTGAGAATATCTCAAATACCCTTCGTCGTCTTTTCTTCTACCACACTGGATAGTACCCCATGTGCAAGTGCCAGGTGTAGATCAACAACTGCCATCTATCTCATTTCACTTATCATTAGTGATTTCTGCAGGTCTTTCTCCAATTGCTTCTAAGCAATTATTTTTCCTTAAAATTGCTCGTATCTTCATTTTGCACAACGAGAAGTTCTTAAACTTTGCTGCCATTTTGCTAATACCATACACAAGTTAGTGTACCTCCTTGAATAGTTATGAGTGATCTCGTTCACTTCCAAGGCATGTTTATGTTTTGGTGGTGATAAACCTGAGTTACATATGTACACAAATATGGCAAGAGATGTTGATTCTAGAAAATTCCTATCAAAATATTTGCTCACTTTTGTAGGAAAAACAATTTGATGCCAATCTAAGCTTCAGTAGTGTGTTTATTTGTCTACTACTGAAGCATAGTAAATTGTAATCACTAAAAGTTGCAAAAAAACCTTATGAATGAAAATTTTCCTCCAATAGTTAGGTGTGAAACAAGACAATTATATTGTGTACTGCGACAGTCATAGTGCCATTCACTTGGAAAAGAAATTGACATATCATTTGAAATCTAAGTATATTGATGTGAGATATCATTGGATACAAGACGTGCTTGAGAAGAAATAGATGCAGCTTGAGAAGAATCATACAATAGAGAATATATCAGATATGATGACAAAGTAATCGTCTAAGGAGAAGCTGAAACATTGTATGTAGAAAGTGGGCTTGGTTGTGTCCCCTATATGATCTGAAAGGGAGATTTGTTGGGTCCATCTCATTTGAGTGGCCCACGCTCAAAGGTTTATTAGTTTAGGTAGCTAAGATATTAAAAGAAACTTGAAGGGAGCAAAACGAAATTTTACATTAAAAGAAATAAGTTTTTGAAAGTGTGGTTATATAAGCAGGAATAAGTGGAGGCGGCAACAACTTTTGTGCAAGGGAAAAAGACGAGAGGGAAAGAGATAAATATATATAAATATGTTAACGAAAATGTTCTTATACATACTGAATAAATTGGTAAGTAAAATATTTTAAATACCTGGGATATGGAATTGAGTATTGAAAATGGTTTGAGATTAATTAGTCCTAATTTTAGTTCTAAATGTACAACAGAGAAAATATCCAATCCATATTGATGGAAACAAAAAAATTAATTAAACAATTATTGTCTATATCTTAATTATTGATTTAAAAAGATCGATTGTCAAATAAGTTAAGATTGATTAACTCAATCTTTTCTAATCAATCATTATTTCAAGTATTTATTCAGTAGCTCCATCTTCAACCCTTTAGAAAAGTAACATTGAATGGGGCATCACTCAGAGCTAGATGCCACATCTCGCTGTTCATCAAAATGCCAACATCTCTGCACAAAACTTACAAATCGAAGGACATAAAACAAGCTTGTAATCACCATAAAACTTCTCAATCCTTAACCAATGTCTCATAGTTTGCGGGCCAGGATTGCCTTTAACTCCCCAGTAGTCACAAACCCACTGCACCAATATTGCATCAAAATTATCAAGCTTCCACACTATGGATTGCACACTAGTTTTTGCAACTTCAAATTTGATGTTTACATCAGTGGACTTGTGAACATTGCCCTTTTTAAGGTTTACGGGCGAAAATGTCATTGGCGAACCATATTTTAGTATGTTTTACTCTTGAACAACATGTAGTGGAAATGTTTTATTGTTACCTCTACTACCAAGTGTAAGACCACCTCTTCAGCCAATATAGCTGCCAAGATGTAGTATTTACTGCCAGCTTGGAGAACTTTTTGATGATGTTAAGAACTGGATCAGGTGAAGCACTGCGTAGGACAGGCAATGGCTAAACACCAGTAGGATTTTAGAGGGTGATGCCAAGAACTTACCCTCAAAATTTAGGAGAAAACGGAGTTAATTTCGCCTTCTGATCGCCCAATTAAAGATTGAAAATCTTGCCCCCAAATTATAATAACCAGCCACGTTTCATGGCAATTTTCATCCAACTCTAAAGCTTAATATTAATTGCACATCAAGCAAGCTTTTTCGGGCTTTAGGCTTATGGGCCCCCAAATGAAATGGACCCAACACTATGAAAGTCAAAATTTCAAGTTTGTGTTAGAAGTCAAATACCATTGTCTCTTCTCTTACTCTAAATTTATTTTTTTTAGATCCAATTTTTGTGTCTTGGTCAAAAGTTTTGCCATTTTGTGTTGCATTTATACTATATGGATTTAGGGGTTGATTATGGTCTTTTTTCTGATGATGTGGACGTTGTAGAGGCTAAATCTCTTTGCTTTGGCATACGACATGATAGTGAGGCTAGTTTGCCTCGTTGGTAGTGGACTCAGATTCGTTGTAGGTTATTTAATTTGTCAGTGGCAAATGTCATACACGTATCGAGCTTTTTTGGATTATTTCAAAAATTGAAACGCTAATCTCAGTGGTAGAATTTCAAAATGTAGCATATTTGAAGATGTTGTAACCATGTTGCTGATGTATTATCTAAATTTACTTCTCAGTATTCAGAGTCTTTAGTTCGGTTGGAAGATTATCCTAATTTTTAAAAATGTTATTTGTAAGTTGAATTCTGAAATAAAATACGTGCATGTATTAAAAAAAACATACAGTATGGATTTGGATCTAGTATTAAGTTGAACTGGGGGTAATTATTTATAATTTTTCTACCACACATGTATGTATAGTAATATGCAATTTGATTTTAATTTAATTTTATATTCTCATCCAAATATTATCAATTAATTTTTTTTTTACAAAAATTAGCAAAACAATTCAACACTACTCTCAATTCAAATACATTTATAATTGCAATGATAAATACAAATTTATTTGCTAGGTTCACTGGAAATATCTGTTAGTATTAATTAATTTATTTTTCAAAATAATACTAAGGATTTGATGAGCGCTTCACAATACAAAACATTTTAAATGAAAACCTACGCGTGCTTTTGCTGGGACACAACCTTCAGTTCGGTCTCAAGCCATGGGCCGGGCCGGGCATAACCAATGCTAGATTGACAGTTCGGCACGGCACAACACTTTGACATACAAGCTAGCATTAGCACGCTTGATTGCTCGTGGCCATTTCTAAACTATTTTATAATTTCTATTTACCCTGACGAATTCAATGCAAAATCTGTTTAAGTTTTAACTACTCATTGATTTGATTTGTTAGAGTACAATACTGCCCTTGCTTATAACGATATATATATTAACTAACGTTTGTATTGCTCCAAATTTATTTATTGAGTTAATAAGAGCATCATCAAAAGGCTCTTCAAATAAGATTGTATTACTTATTTGAAGAGCCACATTAATATTTAAAATTTCAAAAACACTTAAATTAAGATTTTTTAAATAAGAATTAATTCTCTCTCTTCAAATTTAGAGAGTTAATTTCTCCCTCTTCAATTTATATTTTATTACTTTTAATTGAAGAAAGAGAGAGAAGTGCTTTAATTGCTATTGACTTTTCCTTTAAAAAATTAATTATATGATTAAAATAATATTAACTTTATTTGAAGAGTCTTTTGGAGAATATCATATTTGTTTACCCTTCTATTTGCCACATAGGTAAGCAAATATGTATTTGAAGAGTAAAATTTATATATGCTTTTGGAGATGCTATAATAATATGTAATGAAATGTTTAAATACTAAAATGGGTTTGAGTTTTGCCCATCCTTGTTTTTTTCTTTCGCTTTCCGATCTCAAAATGTAAAATTTGGAAATTTCATCTAATTCGTTTTATTGCATTGCTGCTGAGTGCAATCTTCATTCGAGAAATAAAATTTTCAAGCTAATTAATTTTTATTAAGTATTCACTACACTGAAAATCTATAAATTCAATAGCCACCAATAACTCAAACAATGTCTACTACAAATACATAGGACACTCTCTATTTACTTTTTCAATTCAAAATCTTAGAAAGATTTCACAATTGAATAAATCAGCGTATTAATTCTAATTATTATGCTACTTCTTTTTTATATTATTATTTAGCTTAATGTCAACCAAAGTTCCATCCTACTCATGTGAACAAAGTTCAGACCTTGAATCTCTTGTTTTTAACAGAAAGGATTTTATAATTTCGAAGAGATGATGCCTACAAAGTTACAATGCTACTTTGATATAGTAGAGTTACAAAACTTTTATAAAACTTACAAAAATACTAAAATACTCATATACAGTAAAATCTCTATAAAATGATATTGTTGGAACTAAGAAGAAAATTTATCATGATGATGGTTATTTATTAATTTAAGACGAGTATTATTTTTTAATTACTTATGTTATTTAGGCATGTGTACTATTCTTTTCACAAATATTTGTGCATGAATTTCAAAAGTTATCATATATACAAAAGATTCCAATAAATATTATGAACATATACATAGAAACACAAAATAATCTAAGTACATTGTACATAGTTTCAAATTTAGTACCTTTTGAAGATAAAGTGTTTCAAATGCTTAGAGTACATAGATTAAAAAGTCTATGAGTACATTGGTCAATAGTGTCAAATTATTTGATGCATATTTTTAGAAAAGAGTTTAATTAAAAAAAATTATAGTTTTTAAGAAAAAACTCCTAATTAAATATAATGAATTTTATATGTTATTTATTATTGGTATTTCTTGTAATTATTAATTTATATTTTCATTGGACCCTAAAGGATTCATGGAAAATAATTATTTCATGCATTTAACAAGATTGTTAATTTAGTACAATGGCCAAGTTAGGACTAGAAGATTTTATTATTTAATAAAAATTATTAATAATTTTTAGACTTTTCATAAATTTTAAATTTACTAATTTTTTATTTTTAGTACATTAATTTATTGAATATTTATTTATCGATGTCTTATAGAAGATTTAAATAATTTGTGATAAAGTAAACGGGTTTTCATTACATGGTGTCAAATTTCTGAAACTCTATTTTTGAAAAAAGCAGCACAACTGTTAATAAAAAAAAGAAAACATTTGCATTCATTTAGATCACATGAGTGGGCAAACTCATATTTGAGTGATTACATGTTTGCTCTCGTAGGATGGCCTTGGCTACCCAAGTTATTAGAAGGAATTGAAAATTTAATTATCCATTTTGTAATTTTTATGTTTAGTCTCCTTATTTTTCTAAAGGGAGATTGAAAGTTTGTATCCTATTGAAATGAATATATATCACATACCTTTTACTATTATTATAATATCTAATAACCCTCTTGGCATAAAAATTAAAAGAAAAAGAGAGAGAAGAGAAGTAAATAAGTCATTTACTTGATATTTGATATTGGAAATATAAAATTATTATAAGAAAAAAATTTGCAAAAATAAAAGTACAAGAAAAATATCTTGTGATGAATTTTTTATTCATATCAGAACCTAAGAAATGTACTTATTTTTTATATTAATTTATAATAAATATAAATAAAAATACAATAGAAAATAAGAGTAATATTATAAAATAATGGTGTCAGGTAATTATTAGGTATTAAAATAGTAAGAGTATAAGTAATATATACTCATTTCAATAGAACAATCACCCTCTTTCTAGGCAATTTCATCCGTGTAGCATCTATGCATGGTTTATTTATCATAGTCCCATTGTTGGCTTCTTCAATTTTATATACCTTATGCTGTAATCAAGCAAAGTTCATATTATACATTTTCTGAATGGAGTTGAACTATCACAATAATTTGATCTTCTTCGTACTTTGAAATGAAAATGTTGGCACTAAGAGGAAAATGATGAACCAAAATACCAACATGAATAAAAGTTTTTATTATTCGTAAACATGCAACGTTCGTGCAACTTTTATTGTTACAACTTAATTTATTCATTTATTAAAGCATGAACCTTAAAACGAAACAAACTTTATTTTTAACTGGAAGTATTTGCGGAGCTCTCAGCAGCTCGATCGTCAAACCTTTTTAAACACAACTTTGAACGGAACATCACTCAAAGCCAGACGCCGCACCCCACCATTAATAAAAATGCCAACATCTCTGCACAAACCTCTGCAGAAATTACAAACCGAAGGACAGTAGACAAGCTTGTAATCACCAAAAAACTTCTCAATCTTAAACCAATTTCTCATGGTTCTGGGGCCGGGATTGCCTTCAACTCCCCCAGTTGTCACCAGCCACTGCCCTAATGCCGCATCAAAATTGTCAAGCTTCCACACTGTGGACTGCGCACAACTTGTTGCAGCGTCAAATTTGATATTTAAGTCAGTGGACTCACGAACAACGCCCTTTTTAGGGTTAACGGGCGAAAATGTTACCGGCAAACCATTTCTAAATGATTGCTGCTCTTGAACAACATCTACGGGACATGTCTTATTGTTGCTTCTGCCAGCAAGTGTAAGCCCGCCGCCTCGGCCCTTTGTAACGGGCAAGATGTAGTACTTACTGCCAGCTCGGATCTGCTTACCGGCGATGTCCAGCACCGGATCAGGTGAAGCATTGCCCCTGACAGGCAATGGCGTTGCAATGAAGGCAAAGAGAAGGATCAGCGAGGGTAAGACTAGTGTACTTCTCATTGTTATATCGTTATATTTTTTGTTCTTATCTTTTGTTGTTGCGTGTAAATTGTGAACACTGGAGCATCTAGAAGGCTTTTGACAGCAGCCATCTAGATGGTCAGAGTTTGGAAGAAGACTCTGGCAGCTGCAAGAAGAGAAGAAAATCAAAGCCGGGCCGAGAAAGGAAAAGAAAAAAATAATTTAATATTATATGCACAGAAACATTTTTTGCCTATATAAAGAAGCTCTGCATTTTGGTTTTAATCATCCAATTCAAACAATTCCATCGAGAGAGAATTGGAGAATTGAGAGAGTTTTGAGCTTGTATTTATAAGCTCTTGTTATTAGTGTTCTGAGAGTTTGGGTGTATTGGGGTTTTGGGAAGTGAGCTAAAATACCACAATACTTGTAACTCCTTTTCACTAGTAAAATATTTCCTTCTGTGTTCGCCCGTGGACGTAGGCTAAAAGCCGAACCACGTAATTTCTGGTGTTCTCTTTTACACTTGTTCTTTATTTTCTTACAATTTTACTTTAGCTGCGTGTCTACTTTCACCACCAATTTCCTAACAGTGGTATCAGAGCTATTGGTTGTATTTTTGGAGTCGGGTACTGTTCACGTACGGGGTACTGACGTATACGATACTGTTCACGTATACGTTACTATTCACGTATACGGTACTATTCACGTGAAACGGTGGGAGCGGTACTGTTCGCGTATACGGAACTATTCACATATACGTACTGTTCACGTATATGGTACTGTTCACAAGAAACGGTGGGAGCGACCCAAGAATTTGACGGTGCAAAGCAGGGGATAGTGGTGTGAGTAAAGCAACTGTGTGGTTTTTTGTACATGTCTAGGAAAGTTCTGTCACAAAGGCGATAAGAGCTTAAGGAGTCTGGGTTTTAAGTGGGACCATTGTGACCCCTCCAGTCTTTCCTGGGAACTTTCCTGGTGTACATTCTCACACATACTCACAACTATTCAAGGTGGTATACTAGCTTGTGTGCAGTATTTATCAACAAAATGGCGGCAAAGTATGAAATTGAGAAGTTTAACGGAAATAATTTTTCGTTGTGGAAAATGAAGATGAAAGCAGTATTGAGGAAAAATAATTGCTTGGCAGCAATTGGAGAAAGGCCCATGGAGATAACTGATGACAAGTGGAACGAGGTAGATGGCAACGCCATTTCTGATCTACACTTGGCACTTGCAGATGGAGTATTATCCAGTGTGGCAGAGAAAAACACGGCGAAGGAAATATGGGATACTCTCACAAAATTATACGAGGCCAAGTCACTACACAACAAAATTTTCTTGAAGAGAAAACTCTATACTCTTCGAATGGCGGAATCTACAATGGTGACCGACCACATCAACACCTTGAAGACTCTATTTTCACAACTCACAACGTTGGGTCATAATATAGAGGAAAATGAACGTGCAGAGCTTCTACTTCAAAGTCTACCAGATTCGTATGATCAACTCATCATCAACCTGACGAACAACAATCCAGTGGACAGTCTAGTTTTCGACGATGTTGCAGCCTCCGTATTAAATGAGGAGAGCAGGCGGAAAAACAAGGAAAACAGACAAGCAAGTTCGCAGCAAGCGGAGGCGCTATCGGTGACGAGAGGGAGATCAACGGAACGTGGCCCCAGTGGGAGTCAAAATCATGGTAGATCAAAATCCAGAAGTAAGAAGAATGTGAAATGCTACAACTGTGGCAAGAAAGGGCACGTCAAGAAAGAGTGTTGGAGTAAGAGAAAAGAGGGCAAAGAACCTGAGTCATCAAATGCTCAGGGGTGTGTAGCAAGTACCTCAGATGATGGCGAAATTCTATACAGCGAGGCAATAACTGTTTCAGAAGGCAGAAAACGACTATCTGATGTCTGGCTTATAGACTCAGGAGCTACCTGGCACATGACCTCTCGGAGAGAATGGTTCCACACATATGAACCTATCTCAGGAGGATCTGTATATATGGGTAATGATCATGCCTTGGAGATCGCTGGTATTGGTACTATCAAAATAAAAATGTTTGATGGTACAATTCGCACAATTGGGGAGGTACGACATGTCAATGGCCTGAAGAAAAATCTATTGTCTTTGGGACAAATGGATAGTCATGGGTACAAAACTCATGTGGAGAATGGAATTATGAAGATTGTTAAAGGCGCGCTTGTATTGATGAAAGTAGAAAAGATCGGTGCTAATCTATTCATGCTTAAAGGAGAAACACTACAGGAGGCTGATGCGTGTGTCGCATCAAATGGAGAAGAGTCAACGATGATGTGGCATCTCAAACTTGGCCACATGTCGGAACAAGGCTTGAAGATTCTCTCTGAGCGAAAATTGCTTCCGGGGCTCAAATCGGTAAGTTTACCATTTTGTGAGCATTGTGTTATAAGTAAGCAGCATAGATTAAAGTTTAGTAGATCTATTGCTAGAAGTAAATGCATTCTAGACTTGATTCATTCTGATGTTTGGGAATCACCGGATATATCTATGGGAGGTGCAAAGTACATGGTGACTTTCATTGATGATTATTCCAGAAGATGTTGGGTGTATCCAATTAAGAAAAAGTCAGATGTATTTCCAGTGTTTAAAGAATACAAAGTGCGGGTGGAACTTGAATCTAGTAAAAAGATCAAGTGCTTGAGGACAGATAATGGTGGAGAATATACAGACGGCGAGTTTCTTGCTTTCTGTAAGCAAGAAGGTATTCAGAGGCAGTTCACGGTAGCATACACTCCTCAACAAAATGGAGTGGCAGAGCGGATGAACAGAACTCTTATAGAAAGAATAAGAGCTATGTTGAGGACTGCTGGTCTACCTAATTCATTCTGGGCAGAAGCAGCCAAAACTGCCTGTTATATAGTAAATCGGTCGCCATCTACAGCTATTGGGTTGAAGACGGCGATGGAGATGTGGACTGGAAAGCCAGCTGATTATTCCTATCTTCATGCATTTGGATGTCCTGTGTACGTGATGTACAACGCCCAAGAAAGAACAAAGCTGGATCCAAAATCTGGAAGATGTATCTTCTTGGGGTATGCTGATGGAGTAAAGGGGTATCGTCTGTGGGACCCCACTGCCCACAAGATCGTCATCAGCAGAGATGTTATCTTTATGGAAGATCAACTGCAAAGGAAAGATGAGGATGATAGCACGGTAAAAGAAAAGTCAGAGACTGTACCGGTGTATGTGGAAAATAATCCCGAAGATTCAGATTCTTCTGAAGCAGCACCAGAGCACGGGGAACAAGAACCAGTCGAGTCCGAGGCTCCAGAAGTTCGTCGGTCAACTCGTGAGAGACGACCGCCAACGTGGCACTCGGAGTATGTGACAGAGATCAACGTTGCGTACTGTCTTCTAACAGAGGATGGAGAGCCTTCAACTTTCCATGAAGCTTTAAACAGCTCAGATGATGCTTTGTGGATGACAGCAATGCAGGAAGAAATTGAAGCTCTACACAAGAATAAGACATGGGAACTTGTACCACTACCACGTGGAAGAAAAGCCATTGGAAACAAATGGGTCTACAAGATCAAACGTGATGGCAATAATCAAGTGGAGCGGTATCGTGCGAGATTGGTGGTGAAAGGATATGCTCAGAAAGAAGGTATTGACTTCAATGAGATATTTTCTCCGGTGGTTCGACTCACAACAGTCAGAGTAGTCTTGGCAATGTGTGCTACATTTGACCTACATCTAGAGCAGTTAGATGTGAAAACTGCATTTCTTCATGGAGAACTTGAAGAAGAAATATATATGCTCCAACCAGAAGGTTTTGCAGAAACAGGAAAGGAGAACTTGGTTTGCAGGTTGAACAAATCTCTATACGGTCTCAAACAGGCGCCGAGGTGTTGGTATAAGAGATTTGATTCCTTCATTATGAGCCTTGGATACAACAGACTCAGTTCAGACCATTGTGCATATTACAAGAGGTTTGGAGATAATGATTTCATTATTTTGTTGTTGTATGTGGATGACATGTTGGTAGCAGGCCCCAACAAAGATCGAATCCAAGAATTGAAGGCACAGTTGGCTAGGGAGTTTGAAATGAAGGACTTGGGACCAGCAAACAAGATTCTAGGGATGCAAATTCACCGAGACAGAAATAACAGGAAGATTTGGCTTTCTCAGAAGAATTACTTGAAGAAAATCTTGCGACGCTTCAACATGCAAGATTGTAAGTCAATTTCTACCCCACTTCCTGTTAATTTCAAATTATCCTCAAGTATGTGTCCTAGCAATGAAGCGGAGAGGATGGAGATGTCTCGAGTACCGTATGCATCAGCAGTGGGAAGTTTGATGTTCGCTATGATATGCACTAGACCAGACATTGCACAAGCAGTGGGAGCAGTCAGTCGATACATGGCGAATCCTGGTGGAGAGCATTGGATAGCTGTGAAGAGGATTCTGAGATACATCAGAGGAACCTCAGATGTTGCATTATGTTATGGAGGATCAGAGTTTACTGTCAGGGGCTATGTGGATTCAGATTTTGCAGGAGACCTTGATAAAAGGAAATCTACTACTGGTTATGTGTTTACACTTGCGGGAGCAGCTGTAAGCTGGGTTTCGAAACTGCAGACCGTTGTGGCTTTATCTACAACAGAAGCAGAGTACATGGCAGCTACACAAGCTTGCAAGGAAGCTATATGGATACAAAGGTTATTGGAGGAGCTCGGGCACAAACAACAGAAAATTCCTGTATTTTGTGACAGTCAGAGTGCCTTGCATATTGCAAGGAATCCAGCCTTTCATTCTAGGACAAAGCACATAGGAGTTCAGTATCACTTCGTTCGAGAAGTAGTGGAAGACGGAAGTGTGGATTTACAGAAAATCCATACGAAGGAGAACCTAGCAGATGCTTTGACCAAGCCAATAAATGCTGACAAGTTTATCTGGAGTAGATCCTCTTGTGGCCTAGCAGCAACGTAGGCAACATGTTTATGGCGAAGCAGAAAGGATGGTGTGGAGATTGATTGATCCTCAATTAAATCTCCAAGTGGGAGAATGTGAACACTGGAGCATCTAGAAGGCTTTTGACAGCAGCCATCTAGATGGTCAGAGTTTGGAAGAAGACTCTGGCAGCTGCAAGAAGAGAAGAAAATCAAAGCCGGGCCGAGAAAGGAAAAGAAAAAAATAATTTAATATTATATGCACAGTAACATTTTTTGCCTATATAAAGAAGCTCTGCATTTTGGTTTTAATCATCCAATTCAAACAATTCCATCGAGAGAGAATTGGAGAATTGAGAGAGTTTTGAGCTTGTATTTATAAGCTCTTGTTATTAGTGTTCTGAGAGTTTGGGTGTATTGGGGTTTTGGGAAGTGAGCTAAAATACCACAATACTTGTAACTCCTTTTCACTAGTAAAATATTTCCTTCTGTGTTCGCCCGTGGACGTAGGCTAAAAGCCGAACCACGTAATTTCTGGTGTTCTCTTTTACACTTGTTCTTTATTTTCTTACAATTTTACTTTAGCTGCGTGTCTACTTTCACCACCAATTTCCTAACATAAATAACCCTTATGAGGCCAAATTTATAGAGTTAGGGTAGTATAGTTAATTGACGGACAGCAAGTTGGTTTGATTCGCCTAATGTCCGATTCGAGAAGCCAATGGTCGCCCATAAGACAAGAGCGGATTATCAGATTCTGCTTTGTGTACTGTAATTATTATTATTTTTTTTTCCCGCCTAAACAGCCTGATAAGAAGATTTAATACAAATTCAACAATAGAAAGCGTAGTCTAGTAAGAAAGTCAAAGATTTAGTTTAGAATTAGAAGTCAATAATCTTACTTTGTCTCTTATACCAAATTTAATGGAATTTAGATGTGATTCCTGTTTCTTTGTCAATGGTTTTGTCATTTTGTTTAAATTGTATAGTGTATATGTTTAATTTTAAGGACATGTTTCTTTTCTTTGATTCCTGTGTCTTTGTCAATGGTTTTGTCATTTTGTTTAAATTGCATAGTATATATGTTTAATTTTAAGGACATGTTTCTTTTCTTTGATTCCTGTGTCTTTGTCAGGTTTTGTCATTTTGTTTAAATTGCATAGTATATATGTTTAATTTTAAGGACATGTTACCAATGGGTCTTTGATTCAGTGGGAGAATCCTTACACTTACAATGTTGAGTGCAAGGATTTGAGTTTTCATAAAAGTATTTATGGGGGTTATTTACAATTCTCCCTCAATTATCAAATAATTGAATGGAGCCAGTTTATTCCTCATTAAATGTGAGTGAAATGGACAACCCTCGAATATTTGAGAGTACATGCCACGAAAAAAATCCCAATTGTAGAATTTATTTATAAATATTAATTTAATATATGATATAATATTAATAACAATCTTGTATAACAGTATTAAAAAAAAATTAAGGACATGTTTCTTTTCTTTTTGTGCTGAAGTTAGTCTCGTCAAGCTAGGCGTTTATCGAAAAATTAAAGTAGCAAATAAATGATAAAGCATATGTTTAGGGAGGCGCCACTTGGCCCCTCTCATTGAATATAAAAATTGCACCAAGAATTTGAAAACATGAAATGGTGTAGAAAGACATAGATGATGATATGAAAACATGTTACTAGCAAATCTATTGGCTAAGTTCATATGGAGATGCCTGTTAGTATTAAATTATATGAAATTATTAATTGTATATCTTAAATTTATTCTGTTATAAAAAATATAATGTAATTTTGAATTTCTTTGATTTTCCACTCTAAGTTTGTAAATTATAACCGTATACAAACTCAAGTTGGAAAATCAAATAAGTTCAAACTTTCATTGTATGTTTTTATAACATGGTGAACTTAGGGCATATAGCTTATAATTTTTCTAAGTTTTATTTTATTATTTATAGTGAAAAGTCAAAAATGCCCTTGAATTCAAGGGTAAAATTATCTTTTCACTTAGATTCCATTGAATATTATAATAGAGTTAACATTTTGGTGGACGATAATACAATTTACAAACTTAGGGTGAAAAATCAAATAAATTCAAAATTTTGCATTATTATTTATAGCAAGGTAAACTTAGTATATACAATAAATTAGTTCCTTTATTTATTTATGTTTAGGCCCATTTTTTAACCCAAATGGACAACAATATTAATGAATTTGTCTTCAAAAAAGAATGGAGTAGGGATGCGAATTGATCCATCCAAGTTGGATATCCATATATCCAATCCAATTGGGTTAGATAATATCTATCCGATGCATTTTGGATAAGAATATGATTTATTTTTTTAAAATATCTAATTAGATATTGGATGGATATGAATATTAGATGGGAATCCACTTATCTATTGGGCTAAAAAAGACTATTTTATAAAATTAAAATGAAGTGCAGAATTATATTTTGCATAATATTCATTTACCCGAATGTCATATCCCTTTTATATTTTTAATTTAGCAAATCCTAAGATTATCTCTTTTTACTTCACACGTCGGCTACTAGTTGCTCACGAGCCATTGATCACACCGGTTGTTGCTAGTTCACGGGACATTGATATTAGTTTATTCCCGACTTTGCTATCTCCTCTTCAGCATTACAGCTTCTTCTTTTCTTATTTAACACATCTTTCTTTTTATCTTTCTCTCGGTGCATTAATAACTACATGTGTTAGCTTTTATTTTATGTCTGTGTTTTGATATCAATTAATGGTCCAAATGTTGCGTGAACTGTGGAAGTTTTCTTCTTTGGTTGAGTTAAATGAAAATTTGAAATATACTGATAATTTGGTGTTCGCATGTTAATTTATGGACAATTCGACATATTTCACATGTAGAAATTACTTTTGAAATTCGTGGGCTAAATAAATTTTTATGGACTAAAAATTCATTTCAAACACCTGCCATTTCTAGTAAACTAATACTTACTAGGTAAAAATGGTAATTGTTTCAATTACTTTTATTTGTGAGTGTATAATTTGATGAATAGTGGATTTGAAATATTCCGTAAACAACACTTTGGTCAATATTTGTGAGTGCAAGATTTGATGTCCCATGCCAACACATGTAGTAGAATTTAGTATGGGTGGTCGATTTTTAATCCCATATCGTAGTAAACTTCATCCTACACATTAGAGACCTTAGTGTGTACTCACAATTAGATATGAGCTCAAATAAAAGATATCAAACTCATTTGAGTTCCACATTTTATTTAGGTTTGATAACAATTGTTTACATTCTATTTCAAAACCACTTTTTTTTTTTTAACCAAAAGAGAAAAATGGAATTCCCAAAGATAAGCTGACTAATAACAGAGAAGAAATAAATCGCAAAGTGATTGATAATGATGATGAATAGGAGACATAGCACATGTTTTGAATAGTGCTTATTTTTTCTTTTTTTTTTCTGCACGCTTGATGCTCATTATGATGCTATCATGGTCATACATAATGCACACTATTTACTTATTTAATGCTTTAATTGTATTGATTTATAGATTTATGATGATGATCTAATTCAAGATCGAAAGCTTAATTGTAAGTCATTACAAACAAGCCTTATTAGAAGAATAATTTTTTTTTTGTTTTTGAGTTTGAAATTAATTTGTAATTTCAAATGACAGTTTCTTTTTTGTGAATTTGTAGTTATGATATTTGTTATTTGGATGTTTATTATTTCTAATTTAGTATAAAAATCTGATATTGATTTAACTATTTTATATTCTTATTTTTTATTTCATATTTTTTTGCTTTCTTTTCATATGATAAAAATTAAATATCTGTGGATATTTGTGTCCATATCCATATCAAATTTTAAAAATTAGATATAAATATGGACATATTCATCATAACTAATTATGAATTTACATTTGGATGGATACTTGCCATCGATAGATTAAAGTAGCTTGATCAAATGGCGCTCGACGAACTGGATATTGGTAGGATGGTGTGTGTGTGTATGTGTGTACGCGCGCGTATGTATGTATATGAGAATTGACAATCAGCAAGAAAAGACTTTATTATATGCTTAACAAAAGTGATAGGCATGTTTGATATCTCAAAAACAACATCACCATCCATTAATAACACTCCTCTTACATTTTTTAACGCTGTCTTTTAAAGGAGGTAAAATGGGTTGATAGGTTGAATTTGTGTCAAATCCTAAATAACTTGTTGTTAAGTTTTGGAATTTAAATTCAATCTATTTATTAAACGAATAATAATATAAATTATTTTTTGATTTGATTCCTTTATCTTTAAGTAACAAATGAATCGAATCGAATTTTGATTGGTTTAGTTTGTTCATCTATAATCATACTTTTATTTTTGTCTTTTCATCAGTTAATTACAAAACTAGTGTTACTGCTTAATGATTATTGTATTAAATTTAAAATTATAAATTTGACTAAGAATCTTAATTAACAAATATTAATTTTGAATATGAGTTCCTTAGGAAGAAAAGAATCAAAATTTTATTTCAAAATAAATTGCTAAACTCCGAAATAATCCACTCTTCTATATCAATCGTCCTTGGTGCCCGGGATTTTTCTCAAGGACTAGCTGAGTTTTTGACATAATATTTCTTATTTTACCATTTACTCTCTGATATAATAATAAATAATCTCTCACCATCAATGATTATTTACAGATAAAGAAGATAGATCAAATGGAACACATGAAATACATTTGGTGCAAAATTGTGGGCTCTAATCAGGAAAATGACGAACCAAAATACCAACACGAAGAAAAGTTTTTATTGTTCGTAAACATGCAACATCAATGCAACTTTTATTATTACGACTTTATTCATTTATTAAACCATGCGTGTAACTTTTAAAACGAAACAAACTTTAATTCAACTTAATTAATTTATATTAATTTCAATTTATATGATTTACTTAATTTACAATAAATTTGAAAAAAGCGTATTGAAAAATAAAATAAAGTAATGTTATTTAATAATGGTGTCTAATGGTTATTATTTATTATAAAAATAATACGAAAATAAATAATATATATGTTTATTTTAGTAAAGAGAAAATTAACAATCTCTTTTTTTATAGAAAAATTTATCAGTATATCATCTGTGTATGGATTATCCATTACAGTCCCATGGTTGGCTTCTTTAATTCTACATATTTTATTTTATGCTGTAATCGAGTCAAGTTCATAGATTCTTATGGCTCCCGTCAAATCAAAATCCGGCATTACAAGAAATTAATGCATAATTTTCTCTTACTGGAATTGAACTATCACAATGATTTAATCTCCTTCGTAATTTAAAATGAAAATGTTGACACCAATCAAGAAAATGATGAACCAAAATACCCACATGAAGAAAAAAAATATTTATTATTCATTGACATGCAACATTGATGCAACTTTTATTATTACAACTTAGTTTATTCATTTATTAAAGCATGCGTACAGCCTTAAAAGAAAAAAAAAACTTCATTTTTAACTGGAAGCATTTGCGGAGCTCTCAGCAGCTCGATCTTCAAACCTTTTTAAACACAACTTTGAACGGAACATCACTCAAAGCCAGACGCCGCACCCCACCATTAATAAAAATGCCAACATCTCTGCACAAACCTCTGCAGAAATTACAAACCGAAGGACAGAAAACAAGCTTGTAATCGCCATAAAACTTCTCAATCTTAAACCAATTTCTCATGGTTCTGGGACCGGGATTGCCTTCAACACCCCCAGTTGTCAAAAGCCACTGTCCTAATACCGCATCAAAATTGTCAAGCTTCCACACTGTGGACTGCACACAACTTGTTGCAGCGTCAAATTTGATATTTAAGTCAGTGGACTCACGAACAACGCCTTTTTTAGGGTTGACGGGCGAAAATGTTACCGGCAAACCATTTTTAAATGAGTGCTGCTCTTGAACAACATCTAGGGGACATGTCTTATTGTTGCTTCTGCCAGCAAGTGTAAGCCCGCCGCCTCGGCCCTTTGTAACGGGCAAGATATAGTACTTACTGCCAGCTCGGAGCTGCTTACCGGCGATGTCCAGCACTGGATCGGGTGAAGCATTGCCGTTGACAGGCAATGGCGTTGCAATGAAGGCAAAGAGAAGGATCAGCGAGGGTAAGGCTAGTGTACTTCTCATTGTTATATCGTTATATCTTTTGTTCTTATCTTTTGTTGTTGCGTGTAAATAGCCCTTATGAGGCCAAATTTATAGAGTTAGGGTAGTATAGTTAATTGACGGACAGCAAGTTGGTTTGATTCGCCTAATGTCCGATTCCAGAAGCCAATGGTCGCCCATAAGACGAGCGGATAATCACATTCTGCTTTGTGTACTGTAATTATTATTATTATTTTCCCGCCTAAACAGCCTGATAAGAAGATTTAATACAAATTCAACAATAGAAAGCGTAGTCTAGTAAGAAAGTCAAAGATTTAATTTAGAGTTAGAAGTCAATACCGTTATCTTTTCTCTAACACTAAATTTAACGGAATTTAGATCTGATTCCCGTGTCTTTGTTGATGGTTTCGTCATTTTGTTTTGCCTGGTATATATGTTTATTCTTAAAAGCACAAGTTTTTTAGCTGAAGTTGACCTGGTCAAGCAACGAGTTTATTGAAAAATTAAAGTAGCAAAGAAATGACAAAGCATATGTCTAGCGAGGCACAACATGAGCCCTGTTCTTTAATTTAAAATTTGCACCAAGAATTTGAAAACAAAAAATGATGTAAAAAGACATACAAGCGATGATCAAAACATGTTACCAGCAGATCTATTGGCTATGTTCATATGGAGATATCTGCTAGTATTATATTATGTGAAATTAACAGCCGTAGACAGATTTTGTATAAAAAATATTACAAGATTTTGTATTTGTTTAACTTTTCACACTAAGTTTTCAGAATAAAATAATAGTTTAAATTTTAAAAAATTTGTTATTACCAATATTCAATTAAATACATTTAAAACTCTAATGTTTTCCTTAAATAAGAAAAAAAATATATATATATATAGTTTGTCTTCTCAGTTTATCTTCACAAATTTACACAATCTATCCTAATTGGTGGACACCCAATCAATTTAGCCAATTCATTTTCTTAATTAAAAAAAGCTAAATTAAATTAAATTATTTATGGTGCAAAGTCAAAAATACCATTGAATTCAAGGGTAGAATTGCCATTTTACTTAAATTCTGTTAAGTATTCTAAAGGTGTGAACGTTTTGCTGGATGATTGATATAAATTACAAGCTTAGGGTCGAAAATCAAATAAATTCAAACTTTTGTAATATTGTTTTATAACATGTAAACTTAGGGCACGTTGCTTATAATTTTTCAAAATTTTAAGTGCTTAAGACTACAGTATATATCCTTAATAGGGTTCGAACTAAAGCGACTACAAAATCCACTTAAGAGTTTTAGACGGGCAAAAAGCCTAGTCTAAAACACTTGCTCGTTGGGGATCTCTAGCTCTTATAGGCCTAATGAGAAAAAACTGGAAATAAGAACAGTGAGTTGTTATTTTAGTAGATACTCTAAAAGATCCACGAGATACAAGTTTTATGATTCCATGACTAAGTCGATTTTTGAGTTGGAAAATGCTCAATTCTTCAAGGATGTTGAGTTTGCGTGTGATATGGCTAGAGACTTTGTCTTTAAAGAGGGATATATTAATATTCCCATAGGTGTTATTAGCATTGATCATGGTGTTGTTTCCTTATACAAGAAGTAGTTCTAGAAGAACAAACTCTACCACCTCAAGAGCCTACTCTATTAACGAGATCCACTAGAGAAAGGAAAAGTGCAGTGCTAGATGACTACATTATTTTTCTCCAAGAGCATGAGGTAAGCATTGGAGTGATGGAAGATTATTTGATCATTTTCTATCAAGCCATAGAAAGTTCTAACTCTCAGAGGTGGATTGATGGCGTGAATGAGTAGATGAAGTCTGTGAAGGACAATGATCTATGAGATCTTGTCCCATTACCAGAAGGTGTGAATCCTATTGATTGTAGATACATATTTAAGACCAAGAGGGATTCGAAAGATAATGTAGAGCAGTACAAGGCGTGTCTTGTCAGAAAAGACTTTATACAAAAAGAAGGCATCAACTATAAAGAAACTTTCTCTCTGGTTTCCATAAAAGACTCTTCCAGCATTATAATGGCATTGGTGGTACATTTCAATCTTTAGTTACATTAAGTAGATGTGAAGACAGTGTTTCTCAATGTTGACATTGATGAGAGTATCTATATGGTGCAACAAAAACTTTGTGTTAAGAAACCCAAAGAATATGGTTTGTGAACTTAAGAAATTCATTTATGAACTCAAGCAAGCATCTCAACAATGATATTTCAAGTATTATCAAGTAATCATCTCATTTAATTTTGAGATGAATTTGGTCGATGATTACATATACCATAAGTTCTATATAAGCAAGTATATTTTTTTTGTTTTATACATCGGTGAAATTTTTCTTGCCAGCAATAATATATGCTTATTACATGACACTAAGAGTTTTCTAGCTAAGAATTTTGAGATAAAAGATCTTAGTAAGCCTTTTTTGTATTAAGCATACAGACCCACCGGGATTGCTCTTGAGGTATTCTTTGATTATCGCAAAAGAGTTATATTAAAATAATTCTTAAGAGATATGGCATGCAAGACTACAAAGCAAGTGATACCCATATGGCTAAGGGATATAGGTTTAGTCTCAATCAGTTCCCTGAGAATGATTTTGAGGTGAAATAAATGCAGAAGATTCCTTATGCATCAACAATAAGAAGTCTAATACATGCTTAAGTTTGTACGGGACCGGATATTGTGTATGTTACCGAGATGTTTGGCAGGTACCTAAGTAATCTAAGAGCAGACTATTGAAAAGCAGCCAAACAAGTCTTGCGATACTTACAGAGAATAAAAGGCTACATGCTCATGTATCAGAGGCCAGATTAAATTGAGATCGTCGGGTATATTGACTCCAATTTTGCTAGATGCTAGGATAGTATAAAGTACAAATTGGGCTACATTTATCTACTCGTTGCGATTGTTGTATGTTTGAAGAATGTTAAACAGTCTCTTACAGCCTCTTCTACGTGGCACTAGAGTTCATAACATGTTATGAAGTATCCAATCACAGAATATGGCTGTGAAATTTTGTCGTGGGACTGCGAATAGTAGATGGTATTGATAGATCACTCAAGTTATCTTGTGGCAATAAGTCAATAATGCCTTATTCGAATAACAACAGGAGCTCGATGAAGTCAAAGTATATAGACATCAAGTTCCTAGTTGTTAAACAAAGAATTCAGAATGGACAATTGTGTATAGAGCACGTGAACACAAACTCAATGATTGCAGATCCACTTACTAAGGTATTGCCACCCAAGATGCTTTATGAATTATGAGCACACTACTCGTATAGGTGTCATGTCACTAAATGATATTTACTTTAGTTGGAGATTGTGATTTTAAATGTTCATACAATATAGACATTTTTTCAATTATTTTAGTTTATGGATATTTCAGGTTATTTTCTATAGAAATTAAGTTTTGGTTTATTTACACTCTAATTTTAATATGCTTGCACCTCGCTGAGATTTAAGTTGACCAGTTGAAAATAAGGCATGTTAAGATCACATTACATGAAATTTCTATGCTACACACCCATATTATAATCCATGTCTTTTAGTTATATTGGCATAGTGACCATTGATGGATCGAGTTATAATAGTTATAACAAAGGCCGCCTTTGATCCTATGTTGTTATAATTGATAGACCTGATTGGTTATTGATACATTTCGATTATGATAGTAACGTTGAACTCATATAGTTATATTTACAAAGCATAATTATAAGGTTACATATATAGCCCAAATGGGAGATTGTTGAATTTTTTAATCTAGCATTATTGGATCCTTAATCTAATGTTGGGCTTATATGTGAATAAGTATGTATTGCGAACTATCATATATGGTTAAACCCAATTAAAAGTGATCTATTAAGGTTTACAGTAATATGAGTTTTAATGTATTTAATAAGGTGTGGACCTTTAATTTGTAGAGACTTAAAGATAATTTCTATTTTTATGACTGGCCGAAATAGGAATACCAAAATACAATAGAAAAAGTTATTTATATAAGTGGTCATTATCCACAGGTCACATGTATCATTCTATTCTTTCTGGCATCCTATTATCAGAGAGAGAGAGCATAGAGAAAATTAAAAGATTTTTTAGGAGAACGTGTTGATCTGGAAGTCAAACCACAACTCTAGAGAGTAATTAAACATTATGGATTTAGGTTTGCTTTTGCTTATTTTGTTATTGATTTTTAATGATATAAAATGAATGGTCCTGAATTATAGGTGATAGTTTTCACCAAAAGATTTATTGTTCTAACATTTTTTTTTAAAAAAAAGCCTTGAGGAGTTGAAGAAAAATTAATAAAAGAAAAGTAAAAATAGAAATAAAAAGGAAGGGGTACTAGCCATAATGATTTTATAAAGAATCTGAAAACCTATAATTATAATATAATCCAAAGGTTTATTGAGCATAATTAAAAAGTTTGAGCTCAATAGCGAGTCATGTTCAATGAATAAGGATGTTTGTATACTAATTCAAACTTCTAACCAAAAACAAAAAGTTATAATAAAATTTATCTTTATGATCGTACGGTCGTCAACAGTGCTCTATCATGAAGCAGTTCCAATATAACATGATTCTAATTAAAAAAAAAATTCTTCCACCATTACCTATCTAATAATTTCCACACTAATTTGAATTTTGACCAATATAATTTCATAAATTCCCGCCAAACTAAAAATCTATCATTTTAAATTATTTAATATCAATTACGATCAAATACTTAATTTTGTATAACACATATTATTCATGGATGGACAATATTATGATAGACAATTGTCATATGAAAATAACAAATCTGTGACACATAATACATCATAAAATCCATGACATATATAAACTATCATCAGAAATTTTTTGACACAGGTTTTAGTGACGGACACATGACCGTCATCTAATATGGTGTATAATGGTAAAAGAGTAGTTTTTTTAATTGTTTTTTATTGTTTTGTGAACCTAGTTAGCTTTTTGTTTCCTAAAGAGCTCTTAGTTTAAAATGAATAAATTTTTGGAAAAAGAATAATTGTACTTCCCAAAGTTTAGGGAATGGTTGTTGAGTGTTAGAAAATGCACATTTATAAAGGTGAAAATCGTCATTTTACATTTCAAGTCTTACTAACAACCCTTACTTTTATGTGTTTAAGTTTCTTGTAATTTAATTATCTATGTTTTATTTTAATTATTTTATGTATTTTAGGGGCATCATAGTCATTTCACAATAAACGAGAGATCAAATGGCAAAACGGACATCAATTTTGAACTTAGGACAGTCGAAAACCTTAGGAGGAGCATAAAAGGAAAAATGGAACTGTTCACATGTACGGTACTATTCACATGTACGGGTACTGTCTACGTTACTATTCATGGCACTGTTCATATAGACGGATCGATGACGTGGCATTGACCGATGATGTGGCATTGACTGATGAGGTGTCATGATCCTGTTGGACTAAAATTCTTATGTACTGTTGATGGTGATGTGGCAGCATATTAGTGGACCAAAAAACGCGCGTACAATACATGCCACACATGGGATTATTTTCAACCAAACCGCGTTACTGTGCAAACCGCGTTACTGTTCAAACCGTGTGCAAACCGTGTCATTGTTCAAGCCGCATAGTCAAACTGCATACTGTTGACGCGTACTGTTGACGCGTACTGTTGACTGATGACGTGGCGCAATCCTGAGCATCCAAACTGTTTTTAATCTGATGACAATGATTTACTCGATGTATCTATAAAAAAAGGGCCTCCCCCCCTAATTTGGCACCTTTGAATCCATTTGTGGGATCCATTTTCTTTAATTCATTCTCTATCTTGTATTTTCTACGTATTTTAATAAATTCTCATTTTGCCCCTGGTTCAATTATGAGTGGCTAATTTTCTTTCAAGCTTGGATTGAAGGTAAAGTCTCAACATGTGTCATGGGCTTTATTTGGTAAATTTATTTTCTCTTCCCCCCTAGTTTTTGTGGATGTTTTGACTTTTCGTTGACAAATAATAATAATCATATATAGTACCGCTCTGGTTTCATCGGCTCCCTAGTATAAGGTTATTATTATTTGGCACGATAAGCCCTTAGCACCATATTTATTAGAGCGTGGTTCATGAGGTGTGGATTGCCCCCTCATGATTTAATTGGTATTAATAAGGAATATTTAGCCCATGATGCATGTTGATACGGATCCAGATACCCAAGTACGTCATTTCAATAGAATTCTCTTCAATTTATTCTTGTCATTTCAATTCCAATTTTAAAATTTATGCTCGCCATTTTAATTTAAGTTTTAGCATATTCCAAATCATTTTCCACCACAAATCCAATCACCCACATACAAAATTAATTCTATATATAATTAAAATCCACCTCCTCGTGGGATCGACACTCGTCACCATTGATCTATACTACAATAGATTCGTGCGCTTGCGATTTCAATAAAATTTGCACAACAAGTTTTTGGCGCCGTTGCCGGGGAGGTAAGTAATTTTAATTCATAGAATTAATTTTTTTGAATATTTCCATTTAATTGTTTTCTTGAATTTTGTTTTTTAAAAAAAAAGAAAAAAAAGTGAACCTACATTTAGAGGTTAGTATTTCTTTTATTTTTCTCTTCGTTAAAATTTTGTAATTAATTTTCAAGTTATTTTTTTCTTCTTTGTGATTTTTATTTATCTTATTAATTTACTTTTAGTTAATTTATTTCACGTTTTTTGTGTGTGTGTGTGTATTTTTATAGTAAGGTTGTAATAGCGCCATAAGGTTAGTATCGTAATTTTCCCTCTTCTTTATTTCTATTTTTTTTGTTCCCATCTTTATTTTTATTTTGCATGCATGGTCGTAGGTCATTATTACCTAATCTTGAACCTATAGACTTCGAACTTGAGAAAACACTTTGCACACACAAAAAAGTTAAAAATAAAATGGATTTACAAGCACCACAGGAGAGGCCATTTAAGGACTACTTCAGCCCTTTAGCCAATTTGAGCACATCATGCATAAGATACCCAAATGTAGCTGCTAGGAGTTTTGAACTAAAACCTAGTGTGCTAAATTGTCTCCCAACATTCTATGGCTTAGAAAATGAGGACCCATATAATCATCTGAATGATTTTCATGCTATTTGCCAAACCTTTAAATACGAGAATTTTTCAGACGATGATGTTAAACTCAGATTATTCCCATTTTCTTTAAAGGATAGAGCTCGTTCACGGTTAAATACTTTGCCTGCTAATAGCATTGCATCATGGGAACAAATGGTAACAAAATTTTTGAATAAATATTTTCCAGTGCATAAAATCAATGCTATTCGCAAGGAAATCTCGGAGTTTACCCAGAGAGATGACGAGCAGTTTTTCGAAACATGGGAGCGATTCAATGGGCTACTCTTGAAGTGTCCACATTATGGGTATGAGAAATGACACCAATGCCAATACTTTTTGGAGGGATTATTGCCGAATGTGCAAGAATGGCTAATGGCAACAAGTGGAGGAGAGCTAATGTCAAAAAGTACATCAGAGATTTGAAAATTCTTCCAGCGACAAGCGGATAATTCCCAACAACGGAGTCGATCACTCAGGAATACTAGAAGGATTAAGGGAGTAAATGAGGTTCACATTGGCGAGTCAACTTCAGGAATTAAAGAAGTCAAGGAGATGGTTGAAGGTCTCGCTCGACAAATAACATTGTTATCGACTGCTAAATCAACAGAGCCACATGACCATGACTCATACTCAGACCAAGCCAATGCCATAGGTGTAATGAGAAAACCATCGAATTACAACCCATACTCCAACACATATAACCCTGGATGGAGAGACCACCTCAATTTTTCATGGTTTCAAGGATTCCAACAGAATGGACCAGCAGCTCCAGCCCCACCAATGCAATCAATTCCTCAAAATCCTCAAGCCTCTCAGCCCCCATTTAGACCATTCAATCAGAACCAGAACCACTCTCAACCTAGACCATGGGAGGATGCATTCCAGAATTTCAGGAATGTTACTCACTCCACGATTGAGCAATAGAACTGCACCATTGATGGACTACGAAATGAGTTGAGAGTAGGCTTCAACTCGCAAGCCCAATCAGTTTCAAGCCTGGAGAAGATGGTGGGACAACTTCCTTCTTCAGTTCAGACCTTGGCAATAACCGTTGAGAAAGGTAAATTTCCAAGTCAACCAGTGTCTAACCCTAAAGGAGTGCATGAAGCAAGTACCAGTTCACCACAACAGCATGGAGAAGTCAAAGCCGTCATGACCTTGCGGAAAGGAAAAGAAGTCGACAACAAAGTGGAGATACCGGTGACAAAAGAAAATCAAATTGTACCTGTGAATGTTGAGGAATCATCACCGGAGGAGAAAGAATAAACCAACCCACGAGAATATGTTCATAAAGCTCCATTTCCTCAGAGGTTAGCTAAAGGAAAGAATGGAAAATCCACAGGTGAGATTCTCGAAATCTTCAAACAGGTAAGTGTTAACATTCCATTGCTTGATGCTATTAAACAAGTTCCATCTTATGCCAAGTTTCTTAAAGATCTGTGTACTAAAAAGAGAAACATGCATGTTCAAAAGAAGACATTTTTAACAGAAAACGTTAGTTCTATACTCCAACATAAAATTCCTTTAAAATGTAAAGACTCAGGCTCCCCTACTATCTCATGTAGCATAGGGAACCATACAATTGAGAATGCTTTGTTGGATTTAGGAGCTAGTGTAAATATGTTGCCTTATTCAGTTTTCGTGAAACTTGGACTTGGAGAATTACACCCAACTCCAGTGGTGTTACAGCTTGCAAATCAGTCCACGAAAATACCTCTTGGTATTGTGGAGGACGTGCTTATCCAAGTAGACAAGTTTTATTTTCCTGTTGATTTCATTGTAATTGACACTTAACCAATACAGGATTCAAGGAAGCACATCCCCATTATTCTAGGCCGACCTTTCTTGGCAACTGCGGATGCTCACATTCAATGCAGGTATCATTTACCCCATTACTGATAGTTCATGGGTCAGTCCTGTACAAGTTGTCCCCAAAAAGTCAGGAGTTATTGTAGTTACCAAGGCTGATAATGAATTGATACCAACTAGAGTGACTATAGGATGGCGTGTATGCATTGATTATAGAAAGTTGAATTCTGTCGCACGTAAAGACCATTTTCCTTTACCATTTATTGATCAAATGCTTGATAGATTAGCAGACAATGAATTTTATTGCTTTCTAGATGGCTACTCAGGATATAATCAGATTCATATAGCACCAAAAGATCAAGAGAAGATCACTTTCACTTGCCCTTTTGGCACTTTTGCATAAAGGAGGATGCCATTTGGATTATGTAATGCACCTGCTACATTTCAACGATGCATGTTGAGCATTTTTTCTGATATGGTTGAACGATTCCTTGAAGTCTTAATGGATGACTTTTCTGTCTTTGGTGACTCATTTGATCAATGTTTACATCATCTAACACTAATTCTGCAGAGATGTATCGAGAAGAACTTGGTCTTAAATTGGGAGAAGTGTCATTTTATGGTAGAACAAGGTATTGTTCTCGGTCACATCATTTCGAGTAAAGGTATTGAGGTTGACAAAGCCAAGGTGGATCTCATTTCTAATCTTCCTCCACCCAAAACAGTCAGAGAAGTAAGATCTTTCATTGGGCATGTTGGTTTTTATAGACGTTTCATTAAAGATTTTAGCAAAGTTTCTAGACCCTTATGCAATCTACTTGCTAAGAATGTACCTTTTATCTTTAATGATTCATGTCTTGTGGCTTTTGAAAAATTAAAGCAACTGTTGACATCATCACCCATCATTCAGCCCCCAAACTGGAGCTTACCATTTGAGCTCATGTGTGATGCATCTGATTATGCAGTAGGAGCAGTAGTAGGACAAAGAGTTGATCGAATTCCCCATGTTATTTATTATGCTAGTATGACATTGAATGATGCACAGTTGAACTATTCAACTACTAAAAAAGAAATGCTAGCAGTAGTGTTTGCATTGGAAAAATTTCGATCTTATCTCATTGGTTGTAAAATAATTGTGTTTACAGATCATGTTGCTCTTAAATATCTTCTCACAAAAAAAGATGCAAAAGCTAGACTAATTCGTTGGGTGTTACTTTTGCAGGAATTTAACTTGGAATTCAAATATAAGAAAGGCACAGAAAATGTTGTGGCAGACCATCTCTCTCGTCTCCATTTTGACACAATTACAGAGCCATTAACATTGAATGAGTCATTTCCAGATGAACAATTAATGAGTGTAGAAGTATTACCTTGGTATGCTGATATCGTTAATTATCTTGTTATAGGTCAACTTCCTGAGCATTGGACCAACCAAGACAAGGCTAAATTCTTTGCAGAAATAAAGAATTTCTTTTGGGATGACCCGTATTTGTTCAAGTATTGTGAATATCAAATTGTCAGACGATGTGTCCTAGAAAGTGAAATTCACAATATCCTTTCATTCTGCCATGAACAAGCTTGTGGAGGCCATTTTAGTGCTAAGAAAACAGCTACAAAAGTTTTACAATGTGGTTTCTATTGGCCAACTATATTTCGAGATGCTTACACTTTCTGTTCTTCATATGATAGGTGTCAACGAATGGGGAGCATTACACGAAGGAACACGATGCCATTAAATCCAATTTTAGTGGTTGAGATTTTTGACGTATGGGTTATCGACTTCATGGGACCCTTTCCCCATTCTTTTGGCCATCAATTCATATTGGTTGCTGTTGACTATATATCGAAATGGGTAGAAGCAATTCCATGTAGAACCAATTATCACAAGGTGGTGATAGGGTTTTTGAAAAGCAACATTGTTTCGCGCTTTGGATTCTCTCGAGCAATAATCAGTGATGGTGGTGCCCAATTTTGTAACAAAGCATTCAAAGCTCTTTTGACAAAGTATTCAATCACTCACAAAATGGCAACCCTATATTATTCGCAAACCAGTGGCCAAGTAAAGATCTTCAATCGAGAAATAAAGCACATATTAGAAAAGACGGTGAGGCCAGATAGAAAAGATTGGTCATTAAGACTTGATGATGCATTATGGGCATATAGAACGGCTTTCAAGACCCCGATTGGGATGTCACCCTACAGGCTAGTGTATGGAAAAGCTTGCCACCTACCTGTAGAACTCGAGCATCGTGCATATTGGGCCATCAAGAAATTCAATTTTGACATGCAGCAAGCCAGCTCAGAAAGAAGATTACGACTGGCAGAACTTGAAGAAATTCGCAATGATGCATATGAAAATACCAAGATTTACAAGCAACGAATGAAAATCTTTCACGACAAGCAAATTATGAGAAAATCTTTCACTCCAGGTCAGAAAATGCTTTTATTCAATTCTCGCTTGCACATATTCCCAGGTAAGTTACGCTCTCGTTGGTCTGGCCCATTTATTGTTCATACTGTTTTTCCATATGGGGCAATTGAAATTAAGGACCCAAAGAATAGTGTCACATTTAAAGTTAATGGTCAAAGATTAAAGCCATATCTAGAGTACCAACCACATGGAGAAGACATCGAAATAAATTTGAGTGACCCACCAGATTTGAATTGATTTTTTTTCTTTTCGGTGGTTTGATTTTTCTTTCTTTCTTTTTATTATTCTTTTGCTAATTGAAATTATTTTTGCATAATTGTGTTTGTTTTACCATTAAGTTTTCTCTTATTATTGTTAATCATGAGTACCATACTCAGACCATTCCTCCTGAACATTCTTAAACCACTTCAACGTGTCAAAACTCATCTTAAAAGGCAGATTTAATTTTGTAAAACACATCGCATTTGGGCTCTACAACCACCAGAGTTAGTAGCCTATGTTGAGGGTTTAGAACGCCAACTCAGAGATATTGAGAGAAATGTTTACGAAATCCAGTTAGAGCTTGAGGTAAATTCAATAAGAGGACGATTTTAATTTTCTTTGTGTGTTTTAATTTGTTTTTCTGTTTGTGTGCTTTAGTTTGTTACCTCGATGAAGTGGCGGATAACGGTACTCCGTGACAATCAAGTCGGTTACTTCAGTTTCCCATAATAACTGATATTCTGAGGCGAAGGTATGGACAGAACTGAGATTCTAGCGAAGCTTCACAAGCGATTCCTTTCCCTTCCTCAGAATGCCCTCCTTACAATCTTTAAAGCTCGGTCTGAACGCATGCGATTGCTCATGAGGAATAACATACCTACTGACATCCGTTGGTTAATCGAGGCTAAAGTACGATTGGCAGGTGAGTTACCTCCAAAATTTATTGCATACATGCCTGGTTGTGGGAAAGGAAATTATGCAAGAAAACAACGAGCTCAAAGAATTTATGTTGCTTGTCATAAGTGTGCCAGAATGAGTTGCAATAAAAACCCATGTTCTTTAGGATTGGTGTCTGATAACGGGAATATAAGATTCAATTCATTAGGGATGGCTTGAATAAGGAGTCATTGGATGATATCCTTCTGTCTCTTGAAACGCATCCCAGTGGATATGTGCAAGGAGCGATTCTCCAGTTATGACCATTATTCCAGAAAGAGCATGCACGATATAGTCTCGGGAATCTGACTATAAACGACCCTGTTTGCCAATTTATAAGAAAATTGGATGGGAAGCCCATCCTCGACCCATAGAGGGCGTTCAAGCCGTTTCTGGACGTAAAACCAGAGGAAGATGTGAGCCACAGTCGCAACTACCTGTAGATATCCTTTTACTTTACTGTTATTTTATTTCATTTCACTGTTGTTTTATTGTTTGCATTATTGTCTTTAATAATTTTATTACTGTTTGTTTTTTTTCCTTTTTACTGTTTTCTTTTTTACTATCGAGCCATGTGCTTTACGCGTTATTTGACACTGACATGCCACCTCATACACAGTTGTGATCCACTGTCACCAAGATTCTTAAATATGACTTTTTGATAAGCACTCACAAATTGTTTTTGAGAAATATTCCAATGGCAGCTACTCCCAATAGACAATTCAAGAACATTTTTGTACTTTATGGATTTACCTATGGCAAACATAAAGAGTTCGTTAATGCAGCCATAGATCTTAGTCGAAGCATAGCAAAGAGAAACTTACACTTGGTGTATGGAGGAGGTAACCGAGGGTTATCAAAATTGGTCTCAGAAGCTGCTTTTGTCAGAGGAAGTCAAGTGTTAGGCATCATCCCAAGAGTCCTAAAACCTTTGGGCAGTGTGTCTGACTCACCGACTGGAGAAGAGTTAGTCGTCTCAGGTATGCAAGAACGAATAACTGAAATGCTTAATCATGCTGATGCTTTTATTTTCCTTCCAAGAGATCTTGCAACACTAGAGGCACTTATCACACTAGCATCTTGGGCCAATTTGCACATTCACCAGAAACTCATCGGTTTGTTAAATGTCAATAATTTTTATGATGGCTTTATCGCATTTCTTAACCATGCAATAAAAAACTATTTCGTTCCTTCCAATGAGAAAAAGCTTTTTATTTGTGCTCACACTGCTAATGAGCTACTTGATATGTTACAAGCTTATAAACCGGAGCCAGACTCCTGGAGCTTTGTGTTGGAGCGTTCAAATGATGACGGTAACAGTAGCTGCAGTAAAAAGTACAAATTAGATTTAACTCTCCGCCTGTAAATATTTTCTTCTGTGTTGCACCACCCAAGTGATGTCTTCTAAACTCTACTTCTTCCATTAAAACATTGAGGACAATGTTTCGTTCTGGTTGGGGGGAGTGAATAGTTGACAATTGTGGAATCTTGGTTAAGTTTTTACTAATTTTTTGTTGTAGAAACTAACTGTTGCTAACTTTTTGTGTTGAAGATGGTTGAATATAGAGTGTAGTGACTCTAGAAACGCATCTTCTTAAGTTAAAAAAAAAATTAAAAAAAATTCAGATATTTTCTTTTTCTTTATTATGTTTTTATGTTCATTTTTCTTCTTCTTTTTAATTTCTCCTTTATAAAATATACATTTTCAAAAAAAATTTGAGTCGAAGATAGCTGAATATGGAGTGTAGTGCCTCTAGAAACGCATCTTCTTAAGTTAAAAAAAAAAAATTCGTTTTCTATCATTTTCACATTAGTTTTTCTGCATCATTTTCACATTTCTGCATGTATATTTTCCTTTCATGTTTAGAATAGGTTGGGGGGTAGGCTGTTGTTTAAAAAAAAATTGTGATTTGTTTTAACATTGGATGACATGACGAATTTCAAATTTTAGTATTTGTATTATCTTTAGTCTGAAGTGATGTTACGCTATGTTTGCTACTCTACATGTTGATGTCGGAGACAAATATGAGTTGCTTGAAGGAATGAACATGTCATAATAAGTACCAAGTGAGTTTTTGAGCCTATCATTTTTCTTGGAGAGTAACCATTTTGCCCATTCTTTATACAACTTAGCAGTTTATTATTCTATACACGATCTCTAGATTTATTTTGAGTTAGCCCTAAAAAAAAATTGAAAATTAAAAAAAAAAGAAAAAAATGTGTGTTGCTACATTTGGAAGCCCATTTAATCAGTAGATATGGAAGATTATTTAGAGCCCTAAAAGATTATAGAAATGCCATCTTTGATTCGTTTGAGCATTTCTAGCCATTCCTTTTTATCAAATATCCATAGTTAACCCTTTTGAACCTTTAAAAAAAAACTTTTCTTTCTCAACTTATCATCTTGACCCACTCTGATTTGAAGTATTACCCAATATCTTACAAGATCCATCACCTATTTATGTTTGAGAAAAATGTAAATAAACATTTTGTATAGTGAAGTTATGCCTAGTTAAAAAAAATTGATGTTTCTTAAAAAAAAAGAAAAAAATTTGTTGCTTCAAAAAAAATATATTGTTGTTTCAAAGAAAAAAAACAATAATAGGTGAAATCCACCTTGCAACTTCCAAAAAAAAAAATTCTCTGCATTTTTCTCAAACATGCATTTTGTTTTCCTTATTTCACTTCTTTGTTAGCCATGTCCCTAGCCTACGTTACGTCCTAATAAAAGTCCTTCTTGATTTTAGGGAACTATAGTCTGAAGTAAAAGCTAGTTATATGGGCTAAAAGGATGTAGTGATGCATGAAAAAATAAATAAATAAATAAATTGGGTTGACTAGCATTTTTATTTCACTTGAGATCGTATTATTTCTAAGTTGAGGGCATATTTCTTTCATCTTGGTGAGAGCATGTGATATCATTTCTTGATTATTTTCTCTCAATTACCATTCATTGGAGTGACTATTTTTATTGGATCTAATTTCTTTGTGAGAGAGTCACTACTTCCAGTGAGATTTTGGGGTTTGATATGTCATTCTTGAAGGTAGCTACGACAAAGCCTACTGGGCTGATTCATGTGGATGGTTTATGTGGGTATGATGTTTCTTTAGACTTGAGATAATGCTTATACTTTTATTTGATTGTTATCATTAGTCTGATTGAATAAACAAGAGTGTTTAAAAAAAATCATTTTTGAATTTTGTTTTCGCTTTATTTGCTAGGGACTAGCAATAAGCTGGTTGGGGGGTGTGTTGAATGTTAGAAAATGCATATTTATAAAGGAGAAAATCGTCATTTTACATTTCAAGTCTTACTAACAACCCTTACTTTTATGTGTTTAAATTTCTTGTAATTTAATTATGTGTGTTTTATTTTAATTAAGTATTTTATGTATTTTAGGGACATCATAGTCATTTCACAATAAACGAGAGATCAACGGTAAAACGGACATCACTTTTGAACTCAGGACGGTTGAAAACCTTAGGAGGAGCATAAAAGGAAAAATGGTACTATTCACGGCACTGTTCACATGTACGTACTATTCACATGTATGGGTACTGTCTACGTTACTATTCCCAGCACTGTTCATATAGACGGATCGATGACGTAGCATTGACCGATGATGTGGCATTGGCTGATGAGGTGTCATGATCCTATTGGACTAAAATTCTTATGTACTGTTGATGGTGACGTGGCAACATATTAGTAGACCAAAAAACGCGCGTACGGTACATGCAACACATGGGATTATTTTCAACCAAACCATGTTACTGTTCAAACCGTGTGCAAACCGTGTCACTGTTCAAGCCGCATAGTCAAATCGCGTATTGTTCACGCGTACTGTTGACTGATGACGTAGCGCAATCCTGAGCATCCAAACTGTTTTTAATCCGATGACCATGATTTACTCGATGTATCTATAAAAAAGGGGCCTCCCCCCCCTAATTTGGCACCTTTGAATTCATTTTTGGGATCCATTTTCTTTAATTCCTTCTCTATCTTGTATTTTCTACGTATTTTAATAAATTTCCATTTTGCCCCTAGTTCAATTATGAGTGGCTAATTTTCTTTCAAGCTTGGGTTGAAGGTGAAGTCTCAACATGTGTCATGGGCTTTATTTGGTAAATTTAGTTTCTCTTCCCCTCTAGTTTTTGTGGATGTTTTGACTTTTCGTTGACAAATAATAATAATCATTTCTAGTACCGCTCTGGTTTCACCGGCTCCCTAGTATAAGGTTATTATTATTTGGCACGATAAGCCCTTAGCACCATATTTATTAGAGCGTGGTTCATGAGGTGTGGATTGCCCCCTCATGATTTAATTGGTATTAATAAGGAATATTTAGCCCATGATGCATGTTGATATGGATCCAGATACCCAAGTACGTCATTTCAATAGAATTCTCTTCAATTTATTCTTGCCATTTCAATTTCAATTTTAGAATTTATTCTCGCCATTTTAATTTAAGTTTTAGTATATTCCAAATCATTTTCCACCACAAATCCAATCACCCACATACAAAATTAATTCTATATATAATTAAAATCCACCTCCTCGTGGGATCGACACTCGTCACCATTGATCTATACTACAATAGATTCGTGCGCTTGCGAGTTCAATAAAATTTGCACAACAATGGTCACGAAAACTCCTAAGTTTTTAATAAAATACATCAAGATTGTATTTTGACCATAATTTTATTTGTCTCTATTAACCCGAAAGTTTATTCTAATATTTTGTAATAAATAAAGATATAATATTAAAATAAATGTAAAAATGCTTAATATTATTAGTCTACTAATATTATATTAGTATTTATTAAAAAAATTGTAGTCAATTTTTAATTATTGTACTTAAAACGTATTATGCTTAAAAAAAGGGCATCAATGTCCATTTAATAAATATTTACGATATCTATATGATAATTTTTCTAAACTTTGGGATTATAGCATCAACAAAATTTTTAAGTATAAAAATTATTTTCACATAAAAAAACGTTTTCTTAGTTTATTATAAAACATCTTTATTGAAAATAATAAAATAGAAATTAAATTATAAAACATTTTTTTCATTCAAAGCAATCAAAATGCATTAATTTATTTCCTGGGATCAACGAAAACAAAAGTAAGATATCCAACGGTGGGTATCAAATTTCTGATTAAGATGGGGTTGAGTCAGTATGATTGCTGATGTTGATGCATAACTACTATATAAAATCATTGGCTAGTTCGTGTTTTGGGCCGGTGCGGTACAAGATTTGAGGACCGTGAAAAAGACACTCGGCTCAGTAACTCTTGCGAAAACAAAAGGATCGAAAGCAGAGCGCGTGGTATACACATTTGAATGACATTGAACTTATGTAGCAGTGAAAATGAGAAACATATTCGGTAGTGTAGCATGTAGGGTCCACGCGACATGATCATTACTTAATAATTGAAGCCTACGACACGTGGCAGACATATACAGTATGGAGAATTGGAGATACAGGTGTAAACTCTCATAATGTTCCATCCATTTATAGTCATGTGATCTTCTCGTTATCTAATTTCAACGGTTGATGTCTGTGGTGTAGGATTCTCTCAGCATTTAGGTGCGGCCCAAAACTGCCAGGAATCCATACATTTTGCGAAGTTACAATAAATGTAACTTTTGCAGAGCATGTAAAAATTTGTGACATAGCAGTGTTACAAGGGCTGGAAGTTATATTGTTGGTAACTTAGCAAGATCCTTCGATTATAATATTGAAGAAAATTATAGATTCTCTCATGAAATATTTATATTCAAATTCAAATAAACCATAATACTTAGCCTTTTAAATTTGAAAATACGACACTTATTGCTTTTTTTTAATCATATGCTACATTTAAACGCTTAATCTAATAGAAAATTAGAAATTGATATATTAAATTAAATTTTAATTAAAAAATCTATATTACTTCTAACTAATTGAACTTATTTTACAAGTCGTAAATATCTATTAAATTGAAATATTCTTTGTATGTGCGATGTGACAATATTGTAGTTGATAAATGAAGCTAATTACTTAATTTTTTAGTTAGAATTTCAGCATAACCATAAGCTATTGTATATTGGATTTTCTTATAAAATTTTCATTTTATTCCATTTTCACCACATCATGGATTATAAATTAATTTTACTTCTTATATAATACAATATATTCTTTGATTGATAATACATAAAAAAAAAGTTCCACCAAACCTTCAAGTACCATATTCCTAATTTATTTACATTTTTCAATTTTGAAGCCAAGAAAATATGAAAATATAAATTAGGTAATTAACTCACCAAACCTTCTTATATAATACAATATATTATTATTATTTTTAAATAAGAACATTAAACATAATAAAACTTTAGGTGAGCGTGTTTTATAATAAGTCCATCTCTTCATATTTATATTTACTATGTTTATAATAGATTTTGAATTTTATTTAATAAGTTAATTTTAATTCAAATGATTAAACAATTCTTGATTGACTTATGTAATTAACAAGAAAAAAAATCAATATAATGTACTAAAAATAACATTATAATATTATATATTATTGTTAAAGAAATACACATGTTAGATATATATTTTTATTTTTCATGCTTTATTAGGCTAAACATTATCAATTATTTTTGTACTAATCAAATTATTTATTTATAACTTCTCATGTTTTTAATGAGTTTAACCAATACATACAAGTATTAATAATATTTCTGAGGTTACATATGTCGAAATATAATATTATAGATGTTTTCTTTTAAAAAATAAACAACTTAACGCTTATCTTCTGTTATTAAGAAAAAAAAAACATATTATTCAGGTATATGAATTTAGATCTATTCAGGTTTCAACTAAATTCAGACCCATTTAAATTTTAGACCAAAGAAGAAAAAAAATAAATATTATCTAAGTGTCATAGACCATTTAAGTTGGGTATAAGTATTTCTTACCTATATTTGAGGAGGAATCTGTAATTTTTCCATAAAATTTAGGAGTGATTCCTCCTTTTTTTTAAGACATCAATAATGTAACAAATATATACCATTAGATTTAATAAACAATGTAATTTTTTATTTGTGAAAAACTAAAATTATTTTAAAATGTTATAACCTATTTCTAACCATTTAAAAAATTATTTTTTAAAAAAGGAGTTATTATCAATTAAAATCTCTCTCTCTCTATCTTATTGGATTCTTACTTTGGGGTCTTTAGCTCTTACATTTGAAGTCGCCAATTAATGCGAATAAGGGTTTGTATGACTATTTGATTAAGGTTGAAGCTGATGGAAGGTAGGATGATACTCCTAAGAGCGAAGTTATAATCAAAGACAGTAGTGAACTTCCTTTGTAATTTCTAAGAACTATTGTCTCATCTAAATTAGCGAATTAGGTCTTAAGGTACACGTTATTGGTGATATCCCTGGTGTCAAGTTCTAGGTTGTAAAGGTCTCTAGTGTTTCCCTCTTGGCTGTCTTCAAAGAAAAAAAAGGCGAAGCCAAGGTTCTAAGAGAGAATTGTTCATGCGGATTTTGTAAACATTTTCTGGTATTAACTAGTAAATGTATTGTTGGGGTCAATGGCGGTGCCACATTTGGATTATTAGGGGTTAAAACCCCTGCTTAAATTTTTAAAATTTTAATTAATAATAAAATTTATTTAATTTTTAATTTGATTTACCTTAAAAATACTTATTAAGTTATAAAAATAACTGAAATACACTATTAGAAAAATAATTTTTATTGCATTAAAATAATGTCAGTAATTACTTTGATCACTGACCAAGATCAAAGTAAAACATAGAATCAAGAACAAACCAGACATAGAGAACAAAAACGAAGAATATAATAACACGATAGAGTATTTTGAAGGAAAAGTCAACTCATTTTATTGATCAAAACACTTTGAATACAAATCATATCTATAGAGGAGATTGCATTGAACACATAGAAACAAATTTCAATTTCAAACAAAATGAATAACAAACAAAGAAGAAATCGAATAGCCAGCATGTGCTGATAATCAACTTCCTTTTATGAACTTATAACAACTTTTGACATGTCAGCCTTTTGTATCACTGACCCTCGAACTGAAGTCAATCGGCGCATTGACTCAATAAGATCCTCTCGTTTGCATTATTGTCTAAAAGCTTAAGTGCCTTAACTTATATTGGAGCCCTGGCAATGAAATTATCCTTTAATATTTTCAACATATGAAACTATATTGAGGTTGTTATAAATATATTAATAAATTTTATTTTGATATTTATTATTTTTTGATTAATTTTTTAAATTATATTATTGTTTGAATTTAACTCCTATTAGATCGAAATCCTGGCACAACCACTAGATGTGCTAAAAAAGAAAAATCACAATTAGTGAATATTATCGGTTTCTTGTTGATGAGAACCTGATTTCAAGAGGCAAAATATTATGGGAGCACAAGTAATGAATAATGCAATCATTAAAGTTTTCTTTTTAAAAAAAAAATTAATTGTTAAGGTAATGAAAATTTACTTGGCGGCCATCTTGATAGTTTACTTTAATTTAGATTTTTTTCAATGTATTATGAGTAAATAAAAATTGTACAAACATTTGTCATCAACAAGAAACTAATGAGGTTCATAAACCCCATAAAATCTGTACATGGTGAGCTCTGCCATGTAGAAATTTTAAAATAAAAAACAAATGGGTTCATTTGATTTGAATCTAATGGCTTGAATTAGAATCCCGCCCTTCCTAGCTCTTAAAAAATATTTTACCTCTTAACACTACCTTTAAGTATAAAAAAATATGTTTTAAAGTTAAATTAATTCAAATATATTTTTATCTTAAATTAGTTTTGAAGTGAACTATTATATTTTTAAATGACCAGAAACTTAACACATACTTGGGATTTTCAACACATAATTGGAATTTGGGAAAAGGAAGGGAAAAAAAAAATTAACACCTTGTTACTAAATTTATGCTTGTTGAACCTGATCGAAGGACTGGAGTGAGTGTAATACATATTTTGTTTATTTAATTCTCAAAATTTCTGGTTTATTTGATATTTTTGCCGACAACAAGGACCTCAAAGAAAGATTTCAATTTAATATTATGTATTCTAGAATTTCTAATTTAGCCACTTTCGTTGACCCGAGGAAATTCTAATGAAGCCGGGAAAAATAGACTTCCAAGCCTATGGAAACTGCCAGGAAATTGTATCATAAAATCATAACAATAATGTGTCTTATGAACAATATTTTATTCCGACGACAAAGCTTAAAAAGTCTCAAGCCTTTTTAGTTTCTTCCATTGTGTAACAAGGCACAAGCAAACTCTCAGGAATTTTTATTTTTATTTTTTTAATTATTAGTGTCTCAGGAATTAATTAGTGAAGATGAAAGAAAAAGAAGCAGAATATTTTGAGATGGCGGTGTCATATGATACGACGCCAGAAAGATGTTCTTCTCAATCGCAACCATTCTGTTCGTTTCAAAGTCCATCTTCTTCAGATGCCTCTCCCAGCTTCAGCTCTTGTGCGTAGTACGCTCTTAATTTTCTCTGTTTCTTTTTATTTTCCTTTTTTTCAATTTTATCCCTATTTGCTTTTTCTTATTGTGATTTCCAGTTAGTTTAGTAATTGTTAGCACAAGTTTTTAGAGGTGATACGAATCGAATCCCCAGTGGTGATTTTAAGACAAAATTTTTAGCTCTCAATGGCATTAATCTGTTGAGAAAGAAAGAGCGGACAAGTCGATAATATAATTAGAAATGTTCTAATTATACTAAGACTTTATTAAGACTTTTTTCTAATTATTTAATGTTTTTTTGCTTGAGAACATCTTGGAATTTCAATTAATTTTGAACATTTATACATAAGACACACTTTACATGAAGCAAACTGAAACTAAGTTTAGGTAATAGTCGATTGAACTTATTTTAATATCGTTTAGGATAATACAAGATGTATAACTAGATATTCAACATCAAGCTCACATCCTGACAATTAAAGTACAACTGGATGATTTTTATCAATGTATATATTGTTACACTCTATATATAGTCCTTTTAAAGAGCAGATATTCAAACTTTATGAAGTGTGGACTCATCCTTTTACAGCGTTGGCTGTACAATATTATAGAGACCTTTAGACCAAGACAAACAATGACTCACCTTACAGTCAATGCAGATGAAGAAGATACAGAAATGGGTCAGAGGAAATGTATTGAGAGCAAAGGTAGTAACTTCGCTTGCAGAATTCGAGATCACGGTAATCAGTTTCCTCCCTAAAAAGTTTTTCATGTATGTTATAATCACATCGTATAGCTAGGAAAAAACTGAATGAATTTTCTGAACAAATTAATTACAGTGAAAATGGGCCCAAAATTTTCTGAAACAGTGAAAAGTAAGTTGAGCTTGGGAGCAAAAATTATTCAAAAAGGCGGGAGGGAAAATATATTCAAGCAGATTTTTGGTTTGACAGAAGGGGAAGAATTCTTGAAGGCCTCACAGTGCTACTTATCAACGACGCGCGGTCCAATTGCTGGACTTCTTTTTATTTCTAATAAGAAAATTGCTTTTTGCAGTGAAAGATCAATCTCTTACTCTTCGTCCACTGGAGAACTAATAAGAACACCATACAAGGTAATTTTAATGATTTTCTAAAATTTTTTTCCTTAAGAAAATATGAAGTTGCTATCATAGTTTGTGGTTGATACAGTCAATGTTAATGTGATAAAAATTTATAAAATTAGCGTGTAGATGATGTGATACCCCCGTCTCACATAAAATTCTCTCTATATATATGTGAGTGTGTGTGTGTATATATATATATATATATATTGAAATCCAAGTAATTTGAAGTATCATTTCAATTTTCACCGAGGCCTAGGGCTGGCAATTTGTGGGCTTGGGCTGGGTTGTTTTGAAGCCTAAGCCTACAACATTCAAACAAAGTTCAGGCCTTTCAAATGTCTGTTCAAATTTGGATAGGTTGGGTTTGGATTTTTTTTAATTAATTATAAAATATTTTTTTAATTAAAAAAATATTTAAATTAAAAATAATTATCTAATACATATTAAAATAATAATCCAATGCATAAAATATTAGTAATACAACCTAATAAATAACAAATACTAATATAAAAAATTAAACTAATTTAATATTTTAATTTTTTTTTATTATTATTTCAATTAAATTTATTTTTTATTTATAAATTAAAAAAATCCTGGTCAAGTCCGGACTTTTTTGTTAAGCCATTGTCCAAGCCCAACTTATGAGGGCTTTGCCATTTTTGGACTTGTACAGACCCAACCCTTACTGGGTAGAGATCTCACCTTTTAATAGGCATTAGTTATTTATTTTATTAGCTGGAACTAAATCATGTCAGATAATGAAAATTTTATTGACATAATTCACATTTACAGGTGTTGATACCAATACAAAAGATCAAAAGTATCAACGAAAGTGAGAATGTGAACAAGCCAGAGCAAAAGTACGTTGAAATAGTGACCGTGGACGATTTTGAATTTTGGTTCATGGGATTTTTGCGCTATAAAAAAGCTTACAGAAATCTTCAAAAGGCCATTTCTATGGCTAACGAAATGTAAATAATTAGGACCTATTTTGAAGACAACATGTTCAGCTAGTAAGCTTTGACTATCAGTTTTGTGTTAAATAAATATCGTATATCATATGCTTTAATTTTTATATATGAGTGAAGTTATGAAGGTTGTCCAAAGTGGAGCCCTGCCCTGCGCTGGCTTTAGTGCTCTCGGGTTCAATTGGAACTTTTTTTTCTATATTTTTTTCCCATATAAATGCTTAAAGCATTATTAAAGAAAAAGAGGAGAAAGGGTACAAAAATCAAAAGAATAGAAGTCAAGAGACGTAACAACAGGGTGGTCTCCACGCATCGTCATTGAAGAGGCGTACCACTGATAAAGGATGGTTAGTCCACCACTTAAATTTTAAGATTTAAACCCATATACCTATATTAGCCAAATCCTCAAACTTGAGATTATCTTCTCTATAGATGTGCGAAGAACGAAACATGATGTTCTTGATCATGTCTTAACAGTTAAGTCATTTAGTACGGAAAAAGGTCATGATAAATTATAATTGTTATTGAGGATACAAGCTAAGCTGCTGTCGAGTCACTCAATTGGGACTTGCTTTACCACTTATTGTGTAACATCATCAATTGAACCACACCAGTTTTTCAGATTTTGCTTTCTTGATCTTTGCTTGTACTTGATTCTGATTTCTTGTGTTAGATTTAACATAGGTTGATTATTATAGTCCTTCTATCCAATAAGATGGAAAGATCAAAGAGAGGTTCATCAACTGGAACCAAACGAGAATGTATTCAATCTATATGAGTTAAGTGCAATTAGAGATCTGTCCGGATTTGGAATTGAAATTAGCTTCAATTTTTTTTTTTTTTTGGAACAGATTGGGAGGTATCTTGATAGATGAACATTGAAAAATAAAAATGCAGACCGAATGATTTTTAAATAATTTTGTCTGGCTAGCTCAATTTGAATTTTGGAGAGATAAATTAATTTGCAGTGAAAATGGGGCCAAACTTCTCTGAAAGGGCGAAAGGTAATTTGACCTTGGACCAAAAATATTCAAAACGGTGAGAGGGAAAAATATATTTAAGTTGATTGTTTGTTAAAGACGGACGGCAAAATTTTTTTGAAGGCTTCTCTACTTTTCTACTAGGAGTCAGTGCTACTTATATATTTATCATTGTCAACAACATGTGGCCCAATTGCTGGACTTCTTTTAATTTTTACTGAAAAAAACATAAAAGTATTTAATACTCATTTAATCTCTATATTTTAACTTAAATATTTATTTAGTTCTATATTTTAAAAATATCTCAAAATACTCGTGCAATTAAATATATTATATTTTTAATTTCTTACCCTTACTTTTCTTTCCTTTTATAATTATAAACTTTCACTGATATTATTGAAATTGATTAATTTATCTATAAAAAAGTTAATTAGTAATTTAACCAATAAATATAAGTATGAAAGAACTAGTATTTTTTGTACCCATGCAACTTAAAAACAATGTTCAATATCCTTACAACAATCTTACTAGTGGTTATTTATAAAAAATTAATTCACCAAGTTAATCCTAAAAGAAAAATAATAATATAAATGTTTATGCAATTTTTATGTTACTTCTAAAATTAATTTGATAAATTACTATTTTTTCATTAATATCTCCAAGAATGTTTTTGCAAGAGTATTATTGTAAAAGAAAAGAAAAAGTAAGGATAGAAATATAATTTGATTAACAGTAAGAGTGTCTTGAGATTTTTTTTCTAAAATATAGAGATCAAACATGGACTTAACACAAAATATAGTAATTACATCAAGCGTTTATCTTAGTGAAAGATTAATTACTCTATCTTTCCCCATAGGAAAAATGATAAGAACACCATACAAGATAATCTTAATGGTTTTCTAGAATCTTTTTCTTTAAGAAACTATTAAGTTGCTATCATAATTTTTTATTGGCACAGCAAATGCCCATATGATAAAATATATAAAATTAGCGTGTAGATAATGTGATACAATGAATGCCGGTTCATGTGTCCTCATAGCCCTACTTCTGACGGGAAGGGCACGTCGCATTGGTTGTCTCTACTAATGCTTAGTAGTTAGCTAATAACTTAAAAAAAAGGTAAAATTGAATGGTTGAGTGGTACGCGGAGGACCTTATAAAAGGTTCCAATTTTATTTAATAATAATCATAAAAATCCAAGAGGACCAAGACTATGGAACTGCCAGGAAATTTTATCATGAAAAATCATAATAAGAACGTAACTTATTGAAAATATTTTATTCGGGCAATAGAGCTTAAAAATCCTCAAGCCTTTTCAATTTCTTAAAAAGCCTCGAGCGTTTGAGATGCCTCTCCCTGCTTCAACTCTTGTGAGTTCTCTTTAATTTTCTCTCTCTTTTTCTATTTATTTTATTTTTTTAATTTTATTCCTATTTTATTTTTCTAGTTATGTTTGTCAATTAGTGAATAATTATAGTAATCGATTTTAGAGACGATGCGATCGATTCCCTAGTGGGTCCTGATAACTTTTCCAGATAAATTTGAGCTCTTAATGGCATTAAACCATTGAGAGAGAAAGTGAATAAGTTGATAAATTTTCTATAAACTGCTTTTTTTTTTAATTTTGAATATTCACTTCGTTCAAAAAAAAGTAATTTTTTAATATTCAAATGGCCACTATTTATTTTTCTTTAATTATGGAGTTCCTAAAAGAGCCATAAATTAAGAATAGTGACAATTGTATACAGTATTGGGTCAATCTATTTTTCTTCATTAATGTGATAATATTATACAACCTAATAAATGATGACATGTCATATCTTTCATTAATTTTGGATTTAAATAATGTATCCCAGAAATGGGTACATGTAGCATGACTCCGCTTTATATCTGCAATTAAAATTCAGGACTGCTTTGCGGTGTCATAATTGAATTTAAGACATTGTAAAGATATGTTTATGACATCGTTAGTTCGTCCAAGACTTTAATGCCAAATTAAAAAAAAATTGTATGTAGCATAACTCTTATTTATTTGTAACTGTGATGTAGATCTCAGTTATATTGGTAAAAAATTTTAAAAAATATGCTACTTAGATTCTTGATTTTAATTTAATAGACAGGAGTAGATAGAGTATAAATTAAATGAGAGGTAAGCTATTCAAGTAGGCATTTATTTGGATCGACTGCATGCAAAATAAAAATAATGAGGGTCTGCTTGTAATATTCCCATTATTTAATTTTACTAATTTATAAAATTATTGTAATAAGCTGTGGATATCCAAATTTTATAAATTTCACACTCACTCTTTTATAGCACCGTAAAGTAGCAATACAACATAACAAAGGCCTTTGATACACCAAAGGGCTTGTAGCCTATTGACAACCCATGCGCCCAGTTGGGTTCGAGTTCCAACAATAACCCAATTAGGTTTGAGTTCCAACAATAGCTAGGATTTGATTTCGCTCATAGTAGGGATTTATTTGTCTCCCTGCATTTAGAGTCGAATAGATCTTCTTCAGTATTAAGTGAGGGTTGACCTTTGAGTTATGCCATAATAGAATTACTAAAGGGAGTCCCAATCGATTTCTGATTGTAAAGGCCCTTGATTCAAAATAAATAATGATTCACCTTATCATCAATGCAAAAAATGTACTAAGAGCAAAGGTTGGTAAATTCGCATACAAATAATAACATGAATGAACACTTTATGTATGCAAATAATTACATCACATTGAAAAAAAACTGAATGAATTTTTTGAACAAGTTAATTTGCAGAAAATGGGCACAAAATTTTTTGAAACAGTGAAATGGAAGTTGAGCTTGGGAGCAATAATTATTCAGAAAGGCGGGAGGAAAAATATTCTCAAGCAGATTTTTGGTTGACAGAAGGCAAAGAATTTTGAAGGCCTCACAATGACACTTATCAACATGTGACCCAATTGCTAGACTTACTTTTTATTTCTACGGATAAAATTACTTTGAGGGGTGCTACTGGCGCCCCTCCATGTCTCCGATAAAACTCCCTTTTGTTCATTTTTTATAATTTTACGCTTTGCATTAAAAGCAAAAACTTACTGATTAAATTTATCACCTATTATTTTACTTGGTTATTTTCTCTATTACAAACACTAGAAATCTACAAACATAAAAAAGAGGTTGATTGTAAAAGAGTAAGAATTAAAGATTGTGTTACAACCTTTGACCAGTCGAACCTTTGAGAAAATTGCCGCGATTGACCAAACCTTGACCAGCTGCTATGGCTTCATCGGCGGCTGGTGGTGATGATCAACCGCCACCAGCACTTCCCCAACTTGCTAGCGACCAGTTCTCTATCCGGAAACTCCCCATTTGATGATTTAGAAGAAGCGTCAACTTTTTCATATTTATCAGATTCAGGATGCTTCTTCTGAATAGATTTTTGAGCCATCAGCCATTGTTGCCTCTGCAGGTGAATATTTTCAAGGGTTATTGACAGGTGGTATTAGTCAGTTTCAGCAGTCAAACTTTGATTTTACTTCATCTCTGGTGGCTATCGGGGATGATGTGAATCTATGTAGAAAGCTAGATATGGATGAGGTTAGGTAGGTGGTTTTCTCTATTGATCTTGACAGTGCTCCGGGTCCTGATGGGTTCTACAGTAAGTTTTATTAGTACTGTTGGGATATTATTAGCAATGATTTATTAGAGGCTGTCCTTGATTACTTCAGAGGTTTGGCTATGCCTAAGGGTTTTCAGAGTACATTATTGACTTTTTTTTCCTAAGAAGTCGTCCCCAACATCTTGGATAGATTTTAGACCGATCAGTTTATGTAATATTAGTAACAAGGTTATGACCAAACTGCTTGCGTTGAGATTGGCCCCTCTGTTGCCTCATCTTATTTCTCATTCTTAGAGTGGTTTTGTCCCCTAGTAGAGTGATACATAATAATGTGCTTTTGGTTTAGGAGTTGGTCTATGATCTCAGTCATCGTACTCGGGGAAAAAATGTGGTGCTGAAGCTTGACATGGCAAAGGCTTGATCGGATGTCAAGGTCTTTCATTATTAAGATGTTGCGGTGTTTTGGGTTTTCAAAGTGGTGGGTTTCTTTGATTCGACGAGTCCTTCATTCTCAGTCTTGGTGAATGGAGTCAGCCATAGTTTTTCTAGTTTAAGGGAGGTCTTAGGTAGGGCGATCCTCTCTTCTCATGTTTATTTATCATTGCTACTGAGTTTCAATCTCGAGGTTTGGACCGTATATACTCTCAATATCCTTCTATGCGATATTGTTCTGCCACACCTATCGTTGTCTCTTATTTAAACTTTGCAGATGATATTGTTATTTTTTTAAAATGGGAATCGATCAAGTCTTTAGCGACAATTGATTAATCAAGCCAAAAGCAGTTTTTACATTAGAACTTTGGCTTTTGCTTCACAACAGGCTATTGTCCATTCAGTCACTGACTTTCAGTGATGTCAGCTTCCATTCACTTATCTTAGGTGTTCGGTCTTTACAAGGCATCTCAAGATTTCTCATTGTGATGATATGGTCCAAAAAATTAGGGATAAGATCTCGAGATGGGCCAATCGGTTGCTTTCTTTCGGTGGGAATCTAGTGCTTGTTTGACATGCGTTGTCTTCTATGCCGTCGTGTTCTTTGCCCACCTACAACTGTAGTACAATACTTAGAAAGGTTCTTCAACCTATTTTTATAGGGTGATTCTGTGTCAAGACATTAGATTCATTGGTGTAAACGAGTCAGGTTTAGGTTCGTCATTCCGCCTCTCCTCTTTAGAGATGACTATGTTCGGTTTGGTGGGTTGTTGAACCTCATATGCATTGGTTGGTCGGTTGTGGTGAGTTTTAGGTATGATTGCTGGCTAGACTCTTGCCCTTTGGCCTCCTATAATCTGGCAGCGACTTCTGGGGTGCTGGTTTCTTTTTATTGGTGAGGTACAACATGGGATCAAGGTAAGCTCTAAGATGTGTTACCCTCTTCGATCGTGGCACAAATTTTATTGGTTCCTTTCTCTAGTAAAAAACTTGATATAATTTGGTGGGCTTCCAGCCATGATGGCCTATTTCATTTGCGGACAGCGTGGGAGCTTGTGCATTGTTCTAGGCAAAGAGATGAGGTTTTTTTCGCTTATCTAGCAGCGACATATCCTTCTAGAGTTTTCTTTTTTCTCTGGCAGCTATTGCATGGTTTTTTGGCTACTGATAATGCCTTATGTTAGAGAGGAATTTGTATGGTCTCCTGGTGTATTTGTGATAGGGTTGAGACTTCTCAGCATTTTTTCCTTGATTGCCCACATGTTAGGTTAATATAGGTTCATTTTGGGCGAAATTTAGGTATGCGAGATGTGGTTTTTTTAACCCCGCATGCTTTGCTTTGTTATTGGAGACGGTGTGCATCAACTTGGAGTCATATTTGAGTCCTTTTTCCTTACTTTATTTTGTGGCAAGTTTCGAAGGCTTGCAATGCTTTCAGGTTTGATAGGGTAGAGATCTCATCCGTTAATAGGCATTGATTTTTCTATTAGCTGGAATTAAATTTAATGGAAATTTTACTAGATAATTCACATTTACAAGTGTTGAGACCAATAAAGAAGATCAAAAGTATCTACGAAAGTGAGAATGTGAACAAGCCTGACCAAAACTACATTGGAGTAGTGACTGTGGAGATTTTCAATTTTGGTTCATGGGGTTTTTGCGCTATGAAAAAGCTTGCATAAATCTCAGAAGGCCATTTCGAAGTCAACGAAATTAAATGATTAGGATATATTTTGAAGACAATAAGCTCAGCTAGCAAGCTTTGACAATCATTTAAAATAGCGTACTTCATATCATATGCTTTAGTTCTGTGTATATGAGTAAAGGTTATTATATATCATATATACCTCCTGCAAGTAAAGAAATTGCATTTTGGTTTTGCTACAATTGCAATTAACAATTTATTATTTATTTTTACATAAATGCGTAAAGCTTTATTAAAGAAAAACAGGAGAAAGGGTATGAAAATTACAAGAATTAAAGTTAAGAAAAATGATAATGGTGTAATCTCTACTCATCCTCCTTGGGAGGCGTATCATGAATTGAGGAGGATCATTCCACCATGTCAGATTCACACAATTTAAGTCTATATTAGTCAAAGTATCAGCCACAAGATTGCCTTCTCTATAAATGTGGGAACAGTGGAACTGCATGTTGTTGATTATATCTTAACAATTAAGTCATCTAGCGTGAAGAGACCATGAGGGATTATAATTGTTATTAGGAATAAAAGCTATAGCTACTGTGGAGTCACTCAATTGGAACTTCCTTTACCACTTTTTTCCAAAACATCATCGATTGAACCACACCAGTTTTTTCAGGTTTTCCTTTCTTCATCTTTGCTTGACATGATCATGATCTGATCTTTGTTTGTAATTGAGTATGATTTCTTGTGGTAGATTTATCATAGGTTGATTATTATTGTCCACATCCAATAAGATGGAAAGATCTAAAACAAGTTTATCAACTAGGATTCCATACGAACGTGAATGTATTCAATCTATGCGATCTAAGACCAATTAGAGATCGATGAGAATTAGGAATTGAAATTGGTCCTAAATTTTTTTGGATAGATTGGGAAATATCTTGGGATCCTGAACCTTTTTACTATTTTTCTTTAAATTTGTATCTGAAACTTAAAAAAGAAAAAATAATAATAACATAGTGGTTTTTAAATAATTTTATTTAATTAGTATAGCTTGAATTTTGAGAAATTAGATATTAAAAAATTAATTTAAATTTTACCTATCCCTCTACGTTTAAGAAAAAATGGAACAAAGACTAAAATATCTAATCACTAAAACTTGATCTAAACATGACAAGGTCCACGTCCATGCTAGTAGAGATGGTAAAAATATTCGGGTCCAGTTTAGATTTACAAGATCTGGAAGGTCTGGATCAGGAAAAATCTGATCTGCGCTTTAAAAAATGCAGGTCTCAATATTAAAATTGAAAATCCATACGGATTCGGGTGTAGATCTAAATGCATGTGCATCCAAAAAACTAGATATCCAGATCTGTGTTATTTTTTAATTAATTTATTGAATAAATTGGTAATTAAAATATTTTAAAGCAAGAGTGCTTCGTTTAGTGAAATTTGTTTTATAACTTTTTTTTTGGAGATTGATTGAAAATTAGTGGCGTGGAAGTAACTAAGAACTCTTGCTTGTTCTTAATTCGATTTCTTATCTATTAAAAAGAAAATCAATTTCTAGTGCTTGCTAGACTGATCATAGGCTGATTAATCAGTCTTTAGATCACATGGCTGGGAAGGATGGAGTGACGATATATAGCTCCACTCCCACGTTAAGTTAATTATTATTTTAACTTGGCTTATGAATTATAACAAAAAATCTTATCCTCTACATAACCTAAATAGGAAAATGATAAGTTAACCAAAATAACAACATGATAAAGACAGCTCTAAACTATTATTCGTGAACAAGCATGCAAACATTAATTAATTCTTATTGTTACAACTTTTATTCATTTAGCAAAGCATCATTATATAGACGTTCAGATGCGCATAACGTAAAAACATAACAAGCTTTATTTTTAACCTCAAGCTTTTATTCAGCAGCTCCATCTTCAAGCCTTTAGAAAAATAACACTGAACGAGACATCACTCAGAGCCAGATGCCGCACCCCACCGTTCATAAAAATGCAAAAAAACTTTGCAAAACTTACAAACCAAAGGACAACAAACAAGCTCGTAATCACCATAAAACTTCTCAATCATGAACTAATTTCTCGTAGTTTGTGGGTCAGGATTGCCTTCAACTCCCCCAATTGTCACAAACCATTGCCCCAATGCTGCATCAAAATTGTCAAGCTTCCATATTGTGGATTGCACACTAGTTTTTGCAACTTCAAATTTGATGTTTAAACCAATGGACTAACAAATAACGCCCTTTTTAAGGTTTACAGGCGAAAATGTCATTGACAAACCATATTTTTGTATGTTTTGCTCTTGAACAATATGTAGCGGAAATGTTTTATTGTCATTGTTGGAAATTCGAGAGTGCAGCAGACATGCAACTAAAGTAAAATTTAGAAATAATGATCACACAAGGACACCAGAATTTGCGTAGTTCGGTTTTTAGCCGACATCCCTGGGTGAAGACAGAAGAAAATATTTTACTAGTGGAAAGGAGTTACAAGTATTGTAGTATTTTGTCTCACAACCTAAAACTCCAATACACCCAAACTCTCAAAACATTAGAACTAGAGCTCAAAGCTCTTAACACTCTCAACTTACACCTCTTGGTACTCTCACTTGAATTAGAGAAAACGGGATGAATGAAGAGGGCAAATGAGGCCTCTATTTATAGGCCAAGCCATGCCAAAAAATCAACAATGGTGGGTATTAAAATAATATAAAATTCCTCCCAACTTTTCTACTTTAGTGCCAAAGTCAAAAGTTGATCCCTCCCACTTACCTTTGTTTTCCACTTACTCAGTAACTTTATGCCAAGAGTAAAAAAGTTGCATGCTAGTTCACATGTAATTGTTTGCCATAAAGAATTGTTTGCCATATGTATGCACATGTTCAACAATTCTCCTACTTGGAGACTTGATTGAGAACCAATCATGTCTCCACACCATCATTTCTTCTTCACCATTATCATGCTGCTTTCGTCCTTCACTACTTCTCGAATGAAGTGGTATTGTACCGTATGTGTTTTGTCCTAAAATGAAAGGCTGGATTCCTTACAATGTGTAAGACACTCCGACTGTCACAAAATACATGAATTTTTCCTTGTTTGTGTCCGAGCTCCTCCAATAACCTTTGCATCCAAATAGCTTCCTTGCAAGCTTATGTATCTGCCATAAATTCTGCTTATGTTGTAAATAAAGCCACAACAGTCTGCAGTTTTGAAATCTAGTTTACAGCTCCTCCTGCAAGTGTAAACACATAGCCAATAGTAGATTTCTTTTTATTAAAGTCTCCTGCAAAATCTAAATCCACGTAGCTCTTGATAGTAAACTCTTATCCTCCATAACATAATACAACATTCGAGGATCCTCTGATGTATCTCAGAATCCTCTTCACAGTTTTCCAATGCTCTTCATTAGGATTCACCATATACCTATTGACCACTGTCTCTGCTTGTGCAATATCTGTTCTAGTGCATATAATAGCGAACATCAAATTTCCCACTGCTGATGCATACAGTACTCAAGACATCTCATTCCTATTTGCTTTATTGTTAGGACACATACTTGAAGATAACTTGAAATTGATAGTAAGTGGGGTAGAAATTAGTTTACAATCTTACATGTTGAAGCGCCGTAAGATTTTGTTCAAGTAATTCTTCTAAGAAAGCCAAATCTTTATGTTATTTCTTTCTCAGTGAATTTGTATCTCTAGAATCTTGTTTACTGGTCTCAAGTCCTTCATTTCAAACTCTCTACCAAATTTTACCTTTAATTCTTAGACTCGGTCTTTGTTGGGGCCTACTATCAACATATCATCTACATATAACAACAAAATGATAAAATCATTATCCTCAAACCTCTTGTAGTATCCACAATTTTCTGAATTAAATTCGTTGTATCTAAGGCTCATGATGAAGGAATTAAATCTCTTATACCAACACCTCAGCTCCTGTTTAAGACCATATAGAGATTTGTTCAACCTGCAAACCAAGTTCTCCTTACACGTTTCAGCAAAACCTTCTGGTTGAAGTATATAAATCTCTTCTTCAAGTTCTCCATGAAGAAACACAATTTTCACATTTAACTGCTTTAGATATAGGTCAAATGTAGCACACATTGCCAAGACTATTCTGACTGTCGTAAGTCGAACTATCGGAGAAAATATCTCATTGAAGTTAATGCCTTCTTTCTAAGCATATCCTTTTACCACCAATCTTGTACGATACCTCTCTACTTGATCTTTGCCATCACGCTTGATCTTGTAGATCCATTTGTTACTAATGGCTTTTCTACCATATGATAGTGGTATAAGTTCTCATATCTTATTCTATTACAGAGATTCAATTTCTTCCTGTATTGCTGTCATCCACAAAGTAATATTTGAACTGTTTAAAGTTTTATGGAAAGTTAATGGCTCTCTATCCTTTATTAGAAGATAATATGCAACATTGATCTCTGCAACATACTCCGTGTGCCACACCGGTGGTCGTCTCTCTCAAGTTGATTGAGGAACTTCTATAGCTTCGAGCTCGACTGGTTTTTGTTCCTCGTGCTCTGGTGCTGCTTTAAAAGAATCTAAACCTTTTTTTTGGATTATTTTCCATATATACCGGTATAGTCTCTGACTTTTCTTTCATATTGCTATCATCCCCATCTTTCATTTCTAGTTGATCTTCTACAAAGATAAAAACTCTACTGATGACAATCTTGTGGGAAGTGGAATCTCATAGACGATACTCCTTCACTCCATCACCATACCTCAAGAAGATATATCTCTTAGATTTTAGATCCAGTTTTATTCTTTCTTGGGCATTGTACAACACATACACAAGACATCTAAATGCGTACAATCAAAAGTAATTAGCTGGCTTCCCAATCCACATCTCCATTGGTGTCTTCAAACTAATTGCTGTAGATGGAGATCGATTCACCACATAACAGGTAGTTCTGGTTGTTTCTGCCCAAAATGAGTTTGGTAGACCAGCAGTCCTCAACATGGCTCGTATCTTGTATGCAAGAGTTTTATTTATCCGCTCTACTACTCCATTCTGTTGAGGAGTGTTTGCCACTATGAACTATCTCTGAATACATTCTTGGTTACTATTGCAAGAACCTCGCCGTTTGTATACTCTCTACCATTATATGTCTCCAAACACTTGATCATTTTCTCAGATTTAAGTTTTACCCGTGCTTTATACTACTTAAATATTGGAAATACATCTGACTTTTTCTTGATTGGATACACCCAACATCTCCTGAAATAATCATTAATGAAAGTTACCATGTACTTTGCACCTTCTAAGGACTTATCTGGCGATTCCCAAATATTACAATGAACCAAGTCTATAATGCATTTATTTCTGGCGTCAGATCTACTGATCTTTAATATATGAGACTTACTTGTAACATAGTGCTCGCAAAACGATAAGTTCACCAATTTGAGCCCTGAAAGCAACTTCTGTTTAGAGAGAATTTTCAAACATTGTTCGACATGTGGCCAAGTTTGAGATGCCACATCATCATCGATTCTTTTCCATTTGACACGATTCACGCATCAGCTTCCTCTAATGTTTTACCTTAAAGCATGAATAGATTGGCACTGATCTTTTCCACTTTCATCAATACAAGCGCACCTTTGACAATCTTAATGATCCAATTTTCCACATAAGTCTTGCAGCCAAGACTATTTATTTGTCCTACAAGCAATAGATTTTTCTTCAAGCCTTTAAAATGTCGTACATCCTGAAAAATGCAAACTATACCATCAAACATTTTTATTTTAACAGTACCAATACCAGCGATTTCCAAGGCATTATCATCACCCATATATACAAATCCTCCTAAGATAGGTTCATATTTGTGGAGTCATTTGCTCTATATTTGGTATTGGAAATATAAAATTATTAGAAGAAAAATATTAAAAAAATAAAGTACAAGAAAAATATCTTGTGATAAATTTTTTATTCATATCAAAACCTAGGAAATGTACTTATTTTTTTTATATATATATTTTATTTAATTTACAATAAATATAAATTAAAGTGTAATAGAAAATAAGAGTAATTTATAAAATAATGGTGCCAGGTGATTATTAGATATTATGAAAATAGTAAGGGTATAAGTAATATATACTCATTTCAATAGGGAGGAAACTTACCATCACCCTTTTTCTAGGCAATTTCATCCGTATAGCATCTATGCATGGTTTATTTATCATAGTCCCATTGTTGGCTTCTTCAATTTTATATTCATATTATACATTTTCTGAATGGAGTTGACTATCACAATAATTTGATCTTCTTCGTACTTTGAAATGAAAATGTTGGCACTAATGAGGAAAATGATGAACCAAAATACCAACATGAAGAAAAGTTTTTATTATTCGTAAACGTGCAACGTTCGTGCAACTTTTATTATTACAACTTAATTTATTCACTTATTAAAGCATGCGTACAACCCTAAAACGAAACAAACTTTATTTTTAACTGCAAGCATTTGCGGAGCTCTCAGCAGCTCGATCTTCAAACCTTTTTAAACACAACTTTTAACGGAACATCACTCAAAGCCAGACGCCGCACCCCACCATTAATAAAAATGCCAACATCTCTGCACAAACCTCTGCAGAAATTACAAATCGAAGGACAGAATACAAGCTTGTAATCGCCATAAAACTTCTCAATCTTAAACCAATTTCTCATGGTTCTGGGGCCGGGATTGCCTTCAACTCCCCCAGTGGTCACAAGCCACTGCCCTAATGCCGCATCAAAATTGTCAAGCTTCCACACTGTGGACTGCGCACAACTTGTTGCAGCGTCAAATTTGATGTTTAAGTCAGTGGACTCACGAACAACGCCCTTTTTAGGGTTAACGGGCGAAAATGTTACCGGCAAACCATTTCTAAATGAGTGCTGCTCTTGAACAACATCTAGGGGACATGTCTTATTGCTGCTTTTGCCAGCAAGTGTAAGCCCGCCGCCTCGGCCCTTTGTAACGGGCAAGATGTAGTACTTACTGCCAGCTCGGAGCTGCTTACCGGCGATGTCCAGCACTGGATCGGGTGAAGCATTGCCGTTGACAGGCAATGGCGTTGCAATGAAGGCAAAGAGAAGGATCAGCGAGGGTAAGACTAACGTGCTTCTCATTGTTATATCGTTATATTTTTTGTTCTTATCTTTTGTTGTTGCGTGTAAATAGCCCTTATGAGGCCAAATTTATAGAGTTAGGCTAGTATAGTTAATTAACGGACAGCAAGTTGGTTTGATTCGCCTAATGTCTGATTCGAGAAGCCAATGGTCGCCCACAAGACAAGAGCGGATTATGACATTCTGTTTTGTGAACTGTAATTATTATTATTTTTTCCCGCCTAAACAGCCTGATAAGAAGATTTAATACAAATTCAACAATAGAAAGCGTAGTTTAGTATGAAAGTCAAAGATTTAGTTTAGAATTATAAGTCAATAATCTTACCTTTTCTCTTACACTAAATTTAATCGAATTTAGGTCTGATTCCTCTGTCTTTGTCAATGGTTTTGTCATTTTGTTTAAATCGCATAGTATATATGTTTAATTTTAAGGACATGTTTATTTTCTTTTTGTGCTGAAGTTAGTCTCGTCAAGCTAGGTGTTTATCGAAAAATTAAATTAGCAAAGAAATGATAAAGCATATGTTTAGGGAGGCACAACTTGTCCCCTCTTCTTGAATATAAAAATTGCACCAAGAATTTGAAAACAAGAAATGATGTAGAAAGACATTTAGATGATGATATCAAAACATGTTACTAGCAGATCTATTGGCTAAGCTCAAATGGAGATGCCTGTTAGTATTAAATTATGTGAAATTATGAGTTGTATACACTAAATTTTTCATGTTATAAAAAATATTATGTAATTTTTAATTTCTTTAATTTTTCCACTCTATGTCTGTAAATTATAACCGTATACAAACTCAAGGTGGAAAATCAAATAAATTCAATTTTTTATCGTATTTTATAATAACATGTTGAACTTAAGGTATATAGCTTATAATTTTTCTAAGTTTTATTTTATTATTTACAGTGAAAAGTCAAAAATGCCTTTGAATTCAAGGGTAAAATTATCTTTTCACTTAGATTCTATTGAATGTTATAATAGTGTTAACATTTTGGTGGGCGGTAATACAATTTACAAGCTTAGGGTGAAAATTCAAATAAATTTAAATTTTTGTATTATTTTTTTATAGTAAGGTAAACTTAGTATACATAGTAAATAATTTTCCTTTATTTATTAATGTTTAGGCCCATTTTTTAGCCCAAACGGACTACAATATTTATGAATTTGTCTTTAAAAGGGATTGGAGTAGGGATAGCGAATTGATCCATCCAAGTTGGATATCTATATATCCAATCTAATTGGGTTAGATAATATCTATCCGATGCGTTTTGGATATGAATGTGATTTTTTTAAAAATATATAATTAGATATTGGATGGATCTGACTATTAGATGTGAATCCATTTATCTGATTGGGCTAAAAAATAATGTTTTATAAAATTAAAATGAAGTGAAGAATTATATTTGGCATACTATTCATTTACCCGAATGTCACACCCTTTTCTATTTTTATTTAGCAAATCCTAGGTTATCTCTTTTTACTTCACACGTCAGCTACTAGTTGCTCGCGAGCCATTGATCACACCGGTTGTTGCTTATTCACGGGACATTGATATTAGTTTATTCCCGACTTTGCTATCTCCTCTTCAGCGTTACAGCTTCTTCTTTTTCTTATTTAACATATCTTTCTTTTTATCTTTCTCTCAGTGCATTAATAACTACATGTGTTAGCTTTTATTTTATGTCTGTGTTTTGATATCAATTGATGGTCCAAATGTTGCGTACTGTGGAAGTTTTCTTCTTTGCTTGAGTTAAATGAAACATTTGAAATATACTGATCATTTGGTGTTCGCATGTTAATTTATGGATAATTCGACATAATTCACATGTAGAAATTATTTTTGAAATTTATGGGCTAAATAAATTTTATGGACTAAAAATTCATTTCAAACACCTGCCATTTCTTGTAAACTAATACTTACTAGGTAAAAATGGTTATTGTTTAAATTACTTTTATTTGTGAGTGTATAATTTGATGAATAGTGGATTTGAAATATTTCGTAAACAACACTTTGGTCAATATTTGTGAGTGCAAGATTTGATGTTCCATGCCAACACATGTAGTAGAATTTAGTATGGGTGGTCGATTTTTAATCCCACATCGCAGTAGACTTCATCCTAGTATATTAGAGACTTTAGTGTGTGCTCAGAATTAGATATGAGTTCAAATAAAAGGTATCAAACTCATCTGAGTTCCACATTTTATTTAAGTTTGATAACATTTGTTTACATTCTATTTCAAAACCACTTTTATTTTTTTTAACCAAAAAAGAAAAAAGAAAAACGGAATTCCTAAAGATAAGCTAATAACAAAGAAGAAATAAATAGAGAAGTGATTAATAATGATGATGAATAAGAGACATAGCACATGTTTTGAATAGTGCTTATTTTTTCTTTTTTTGTGTATGCGCTTGATGCTCATTATGATGCTATCATGGTCATACATAATACAAACTATTTACTTATTTAATGCTTTAATTGTATTAATTTGCAGATTTATGATGATGATCAGATTCGAGATTGAAAGCTTAATTGTAAGTCATTACAAACAAGCCTTATTAGAAGAATAAATTTTTTTGTTTTTTAGTTTGAAATTAATTTGTAATTTCAAATGATAGTTTCTTTTTTGTGGATTTGTAGTTATGATATTTGTTATTTGGATGTTTATTATTTCTAATTTAGTATTAAAATCTGGTAGTGATTTAACTATTTTATATTATTATTTTTTATTTCATATTTTTTTGCTTTCTTTTCATATGATAAAAATTAAATATCCATGGATATTCATATCCATATCCATATCAAATTTTAAAAATTAGATATGAAAATGGACATATCCATCATAGCTAATTATGAATTTACATTTGGATGGATACTTGCCATTGATAGATTGAAGTAGCTTGATCAAATGGCGCTCGACGAACTAGATATTGGTAGGATGGTGTGTGTGTGTGTGTGCGCGCGCGCATGTGCGGGTTCGTATGTTTATGAGAATTGACAATCAATAAGAAAATGCTTTATTATATGCTTAACAAAAGTGCTAGGCGTGTTTGATATCTCGAAAACAACATCACCATCCATTAATAACACTCCTCTTACATTTTTGAACGCCATCTTTTAAAGGGGACAAAATGGTTTGATGGGTTGAATTTGTGTCAAATCCTAAATAACTAGTTGTTAAGTTTTAGAATTTAAATTCAATCTATTTATGAAACGAATAATAATATAAATTATTTTTTGATTTGATTCCTTTATCTTTAAGTAACAAATGAATCTAATCGAATTTTGATTGGTTTAATTTGTTCGTCTATAATCATACTTTTATTTTTGTCTTATTCATCAGTTAATTACAAAACTAGTGTTACCGCTTAATGATTTTTGTATTAAATTTAAAATTATAAATTTGACTAAGAATCTTCATTAACAAATATTACTTTTTGAATATGAATTCCTTAGGAAGCAAAGAATCAGAATTTTATTTTGAAAATAAAATGCTAAACTCCGAAATAATCCACTCTCCTATATCATTCGTCCTTAGTATTTCTTATTTTACCGTTTACTCTCTGAATATGATATAATAATAAATAATCACTCACCACCAATGATTTGCAGATGAAGAAGATAGATCAAATGGAACACATGAAATACATTTGGCGCAAAAATGTGGGCTCTAATCAGGAAAATGATGAACCAAAATACCAACACGAAGAAAAGTTTTTATTGTTCGTAAACATGCAACATCAATGCAACTTTAATTATTACGACTTTATTCATTTATTAAAGCATGCGTATAACTTTGAAACGAAACAAACTTTAATTCAATTTATTTTATTTATTTTAATTTCAATTTATAAGATTTACTTAATTTATAATAAATTTAAAAAAAGTGTATTCGAAAATAAAATAAAATAAAATAAAATAAAATAATATTACTAAATAATGGTGTGCAGTGGTTATTACTTTTTATAAAAATAATATAGAAATAAACAATATATATGTTTATTTTAGTAAGGAGAAAACTAATAATCTCTTTTTTTATAAAAAAATTTATCTGTATATCATCTATGTATGGTTTATCCATTACAGTCCCATGGTAGGCTTCTTTAATTCTACATATTTTATGCTATAATCGAGTCAAGTTCATAGATTCTTATGGCTCCCCTCAAATCAAAATCCTGTATTACAAGAAATTAATGCCTAATTTTTTCTTACTGGAATTGAACTATCACAATGATTTAATCTCCTTCGTAATTTAAAATGAAAATGTTGACACCAATCAGGAAAATGATGAACCAAAATAGCCACGTGAAGAAAAAAGGTATTTATTATTCATAGACATGCAACATTGATGCAACTTTTATTATTACAACTTAATTTATTCATTTATTAAAGCATGCGTACAGCCTTAAAAGAAAACAAACTTTATTTTTAATTGGAAGCATTTGCGGAGCTCTCAGCAGCTCGATCTTCAAACCTTTTTAAACACAACTTTGAACGGAACATCACTCAAAGCCAGACGCCGCACCCCACCATTAATAAAAATGCCAACATCTCTGCACAAACCTCTGCAGAAATTGCAAACCGAAGGACAGAAAACAAGCTTGTAATCGCCATAAAACTTCTCAATCTTAAACCAATTTCTCATGGTTCTGGGGCCGGGATTGCCTTCAACTCCCCCAGTGGTCACAAGCCACTGCCCTAATGCCGCATCAAAATTGTCAAGCTTCCACACTGTGGACTGCGCACAACTTGTTGCAGCGTCAAATTTGATGTTTAAGTCAGTGGACTCACGAACAACGCCCTTTTTAGGGTTAACGGGCGAAAATGTTACCGGCAAACCATTTCTAAATGAGTGCTGCTCTTGAACAACATCTAGGGGACATGTCTTATTGCTGCTTCTGCCAGCAAGTGTAAGCCCGCCGCCTCGGCCCTTTGTAACGGGCAAGATGTAGTACTTACTGCCAGCTCGGAGCTGCTTACCGGCGATGTCCAGCACTGGATCGGGTGAAGCATTGCCGTTGACAGGCAATGGCGTTGCAGTGAAGGCAAGGAGAAGGATCAGCGAGGGTAAGACTAACGTGCTTCTCATTGTTATATCGTTATATTTTTTGTTCTTATCTTTTTTTGTTGCATGTAAATATCCCTTATGAGACCAAATTTATAGAATTAGGCTAGTATAGCTATTTGACGGACAGCATGTTGGTTGGATTTGACTGTCCGATTCGAGAAGCCGATGGCCGCCCATAAGACATGAGCGGATTATCAGATTCTGCTTTGTGTGCTGTAACCCACCCACCACCCCCACCTGCCTCCCCCCCCCCTCCCACCCCCTAAAAACAAAACAGCCTGATTAGAAGATTTAATACAAATTCCAAGCTATGGAAAACGTAATTTAATGAGAAAGTCAAAGATTTAGTTTAGAGTTAGAAGTCAATACCCTTATCACTAAATTTAAAGGAATTTAGATCTGATTCCTGTGTCTTTGCTGATGGTTTCGTCATTTTGTTTTGTATGGTATATATGTTTATTCTTAAAAGAACAAGTTTTTTAGCTGAAGTTGGCCTGGTCAAGCGACTAGTTTATTGAAAAATTAAAGTAGCAAAGAAATGATAAAGCATATGTCTAGGGACGCACAACATGAGCCCTGTCTTTTAATTCAAAAATCGCACCAAGAATTTGAAAACAAAAAATGATGTAAAAAGACATATAAGAGATGATCAAAACATGTTACTAGCAGAACTATTGGCTATGTTGATAGAGAGATGTCTTTTAGTATTATATTATGTGAAATTAATAGCCGCACACCCTAAGTTTACTTTGTTATAAAAAATATTACAAAATTTTCAATTTGTTTTAACTTTTCATCCTAAATTTTCAAAATCAAATAATAGTTTAAATTTTTTTAAAAAAAAATTGTGATAACCAATATTCAATTAAATACACTTAAAACTCTAATGTTTTCCTTAAATTCGTGGACACCCAATCTATTTACCCAATTCATTTTCTTAAGTAAAAAAAGCTAAATTAATTTTTATTATTTATGGTACAAAGTCAAAAATTCCATTGAATTCAAAGGAGAATTGCCATTTTACTTAAATTTTGTTAAGTATTCTAGCGGTGTGAACGTTTTGCTGAATGATTGATATAAATTACAAACTTACGGTGGAAAATCAAATAAATTCAAACTTTTGTTATATTTTTCATAACATGTAAAGTTAAGGCATGCGGCTTATAATTTTTCTAAATTTTAAGTGCTTAAAACTATATTGTATATCCTTAACAGGGTTCCAAGTAAAGCGACTATCAAGTCCCCTTACGAGCTTTAGACGAGCAAAAATCCTAGTCTAAAACACTTGCATGTTTGGGATGTCTAATTGAGGCAAGACCTTATAGGCCTAACGTGAAACAATGAGTTGTTATTTTTATGACTCCATGACTAAGTTGATTTTCGAGTTGGAAAATGCTTAGTTCTTTAAGGATGTCGAGTTTGCGGGTGTGATACAGCTAGGGACTTTGTCTTTGAATAGGGATATGTTGATATTCCTATAGATGTTATTGGCATTTATCAGGGTCTCATTCCCCTATACAAGAAGTTGCCCCAGAAGAACAAACTTTAACATTTATGAGAATATCTATATCGTGTAAGTAGAAAGTTTGTGTCAAGAAACCCAAAGAATATGATTTGTAAGCTTAAGAAATCTATTTATGAACTCAAGCAAGCATCTCGACAATGATATTTCAAGTTTCATCAAGTGATTATCTTATTCAATTTTGAGATGAATTTGGTCAATGATTTCATAAACCATAAGTTCTATGTGAGCAAGTATATTTTTCTACTTTTATACATCGATGACATTTTGCGTGCCAGGAATAAATAGGCTTATCGCATGACATTAAGAGATTTCTAGCTAAAATTTTAAGATGAAAGATCTTGGTGAGCCTCTTTTGTATTAGGCATATAGATATACCTGAATTGCTCCTAGGGTATTCTTAGATTATCACAAAAAAAGTTATATTAAAATGATTCCCAAGAGAAAACAAAAGGCCACATGCTCAAATATTAGAGGCTAGATTTGATTGAGATCGTCGGGGTATATTGACTCCAATTTTGCTGGATGCCAAGATAGTATGAAGTCCACATCAGACTACATCTATCTTCAAGTTGGGGTTGTTGTCTCTTGGAAGAATGCTAAATAGTCTTTTACAACCTCTTTTATAATGGCAACAAAGTTCATAGCATGTTATGAAGTATCCAATCATAGAATATAGCTGCAAAATTTTGTTATGGGACTATGAATAGTAGATGGTATAGATAGATCACTTAAGTTATCTTGTGGCAATAAGTCAATAATGCCTTATTCCAATAACAACAAGAGCTTGATGAAGTCAAAGTATATAGACATGAAATTCCTAATTATTAAAGAAAGAATTTAGAATGGACAGTTGTGTATAAAGCATGTGAGCAAAAACTCTATGATTGCGGATCTGCTTACTAAGGTATTACCACCCAATATGCTTCATGAGCACACTACTTGTATGGGTGTCATGTTATTAGAAGATATTTAGTTTAGTTGGAGATTGTGATTTTAGATTCTAATATAATATAGACATTTTTCAGTTATTTCAGTTTATCGATATTTCAGGTTATTTTCTGCAAAAATAAAGTTTTGATTTATTCACACTCTAATTTTAATATGCTTTGATCTCATTGAGGTTTAAAGTAAACCTGTTGGAAATAAACATGTTAAGATCACAATGCATGAAATTTCTATGCTGCACATCAATATTATAATCCATGTCTTCACATCAACATTATAATCCATGTCTTTTAGTTCTAGGCATAGTGACCATGCCTGGATCGAGTTATAGGAGTTGTAACAAAGGCCGCCTTTGATCCTATGTTGGTATAATTGATAGACTTGATTGGTTATAGAAACATTTCGATAATGATAGTAACGTTGAGCTTATACAATTATTTTTACAAAGCCTAATTATACGGTTACATATATAGCCCAAATGGGAGATTGTTAAATTTTTTAATCTAGCATTATTAGATCCTTAATCAAATGTTGGGCTTATATATGAATAGTTATGTGTTGCGAACTGTTGTATATGGTTAAACTCAATTAAAAGTGATCTATTAAGGTCTACAATAATATAGGCTTTAATGTATTTAATAAGGTGTGGACTTTTAATGTGTAGAAACTTAAGAGTAATTTCTATTTCTATGACTGGTTGAAATAAGAATACCTGAAGCAAATAGAAAAAGTTATCTATATAAGTAGTCATGATCCTTAGGTCACATGTATCATTCTATTCTTTCTGACATCCCATCTAGGGGTTTGAGATGCCTCTTCCTGCTTCAACTCTTGTGAGTTCTTCTTAATTTTCTCTCTTTTTCTATTTATTTTATTTTTTAATTTTATTCCTATTTTATTTGTCTAGTTATGTTTGTCAATTAGTTGAATAATTATAGTAATCGATTTTAGAGATGATGCAATCGATTCTCTAGTGGGTCCTGATAACTTTTCCAAATAAGTTTTACTTCTTAATGGCATTAAACTGTTGAGAGAGAAAGTTAATAAGTTGATAAGTTTTCGATAAACTGCTATTTTTTAATTTTGAATGTTCACTTCGTTAAAAAAAAGTAATTTTTTAATATTTAAATGGCCACTATTTATTTTTCTTTAATTAAGGAGTTCCTCGAAGAACCATAAATTAAGAATAGTGACAATTGTATCTAGTATTGGTTGAATCTATTTTTCTTCATTAATGTGATAATATTATATCACCTAATAAATGATGACATGTCATATGTTTCATTACTTTTGGATTTAAACAGTGTATCCCAGTAACGGGTATATGTAGCATGACTCCGCTTTATACTGAAATTAAAATTCAAGATTGATTTACGATGTCATAATTGAATTTAAAACATTGTAAAAATATGTTTATGAAATCATAAGCTCGTCCAAGACTTTAATCCCAAATTAAAAAAATTATGTATGTAGCATAACTCTTATTTATTTGTAACTATGATGTAGATCTCGGCGATATTGGTAAATATTTTTTCTAAAATATGCTACTTAGATTCTTGATTTTAATTTAATAGATATGAATAGATAGAGTATAAATTAAATGAGAGATAAGCTATTCAAGTAGGCATTTATTTGGATCGACTACATACAAAATAAAAATAATGATGGTCTGCTTGTAATATTCCCATTATTTAATTTTACTAATTTATAAAATTATTGTAGTAAGTTGTGGATATCCGAAGATTATAAATTTCACACTCACTCTTTTATAGCACCGTAAGATGTAAAGTAGCAATACAATATAACAAAGGCCCTTGATACACCAAAGGGCTTGTAGCCTATTGACAACCCATGACCCCAATTGGATTCGAGTTCCAAAAATAATTAGGATTTGATTTCGCTCATAGAAGGGTATGATGATGTAGCATTGATCGATGACATGACAACATCGTATAAGAGCAATGATGTGGCATTGACCGATGATGTGACATTGACCGATTATGTGGCGTTGATCGATGATGTGGTAGGATGTTATTGCACCAAAATACTGATGTGGCATTGACCTATGATGTAGCAGCATATTATTGGACCGAAATGTTGATCTAGTGTTGACTGATGATGTGTTCCAACCAATTAAAGCTTGTCACGTTTCCCAATCCTAAGCGTCCGAATTATTTTCATCTGATAACCATGATTTACCTATTGTATCTATAAATAAAGGGCTCTCCCCTAATTTGATGCCCCAGAATTTATTTTTTAGCTCTATTTTATATAATTCTCTCTCTATCTTGCATTTTCTATGTATTTTAATAAAATTATCATTTTACCCCTAATTCAATTGTGAGTGGCTAATTTAGTTTTAAGCTTGGGTTGAAGGTGAAGCTTCAACATGATCCATGGGCTTAATTAGGTGAGTTTATTTTATTTTCCTCTCTGATTTATGTGGTTGTTTTGACTCATTGTGGACAGACAACATATCCTATCTAGATTTTGCAAGGTATATCGGCTCCCTAACGACGGACCATTACTGTCTAGCACAATGAGCACTTAACACCATATTAATTAGCAAAAAATTCCCTCTAGTATATTGTAGGTCGTCTTGACTGAGTGTCTACAGAGAGTGTATCTAAGCTACGTAGTGGATGATCTTGCCACGTTGTCGACAAAAAGATTATTATTGTCTGGCATAGCGTGTTCTTTACACCACACTTAGTGGAAGATCATTGCCTCTGGCACATTGAGCGCTTGATACCATATTTATTAGAGTGGGAATTATGAAGAATGGAAATATCCACCTCATAAGTTGATTAGAACTAAAAAGCAAATATTAAGCACATGGTGAATATTGAGTGTGAATCTAAAGACTCAAGCGTTTCATTTGCATTGATTTTATCCTTAATACATTTCTGCCTTTTAATTTTAAATGTTAAGATAAAAAAGAATTCACTTTCAACCAACTCACATTTACACCTAGAAAATTAACACTACACATAATTAAATCTATCACCTCGTGAGATCAGCACTTATCACCACAAAATCTATTGTACAATAGATTTGTGAGCTTGCGAGTATAATAAAATTTGCATAACATCTCTGCTGCAATAATACAATTCTCAGACCGTAGCGGAGACAACTTCAATAGATGAACCAACTGAAGAAAGTGTAGTAGCAGAGGAATGGGGTAAGGAATCAGAAGAAGAGCAGCACCTAGAGAAGGACGAAGTTGAAGTTGAAGTTGAAGAAGAAGAAGAAGAAGAAGAAGAAGAGAGTGAAGGGGATGAAAATGCAGAAGAGATAACTGATGAAAAAGAAGGGGATAAAAGCAAAAGAAAGCAGAAAATACAGCTTGATAAAGATTCCGATAAAAAAGAACAAGATGAATATGATATGTCTATTGAAGAGGTCATCAACAAGGCTGTAAGAATAGAAGAAGAAAAGAAGAGCTTCAAGGAGCTCATTACTAGCACACTATTAAGCAATTAGCAGAATCTCCTCGACTATCTACGACAAAGAAGACCCCAAGAAGTCTTCTACCACAAATCCCAGAGTCTCCAGCAAGAGAATAGGGGCAAAAATCTTTGGAGGTGCTGCACCATATATTTGTATGTTTTGCTCTTGAACAACATGTAGTGGAAATGTTTAATGTCACTGTTGGAAATTCAAGGGTGCAGTAGACACGCAACTAAAGTGAAATTTAGAAATAATGATCACACAAGGACACCCGAATTTACGTATTTTACTAGTGGAAAGGAGTTATAAGTATTGTAGTATTTTTTCTCACAACCCAAAATTCCAATACACCCAAACTCTCAAAACACTAGAACTAGAGCTCAAAGCTCTCAACACTCTCAACTTACACCTCTTGGTATTCTCACTTGAATTAGAGAAAATAGGATGAATGAAGAAGGCAAATGAGGCCTCTATTTATAGGCCAAGCCATGCCAAAAAATCAACAATGGTGGACATTAAAATAATATAAATTTTGACCCAACTTTTCTACTTTAGTGCCAAAGTCAAAAGTTAATCCCTCCCACTTACCTTTGTTTCCCACTTACTCAGCAACTTTATGCCAAGAGTAAAAAAGTTGCATGCTAGTTCACATGTAATTGTTTGCCATAAAGAATTGTTTGCCACATGTATGCACATGCTCAACAATTCTCCCAATTGAAGACTTGATTGAGAACCAATCATGTCTCCACACCATCATTTCTTCTTCACCATTATTCTGTTGCTTCCGTCCTTTACTACTTCTCGAACGAAGTGGTATTGTACCCTATGTCTTTGTCCTAGGATGAAAGGTTGGATTCCTTACATTGTGTAAGACACTCTAACTGTCACAAAATACATGAATTTTTCCTTGTTTGTGTCCGAGCTCCTCCAATAACCTCTGTATCCAAATAGCTTCCTTGCAAGCTTATGTAGTTGCCATAAATTCTACTTATGTTGTAGATAAAGCCACAATAGTCTGCAGTTTTAAAATTCAATTTACAGCTCTACCTGCAAGTGTAAACACATAGCCAGTAGTAGATTTCTTTTTATTAAGGTCTCTTATAAAATCTGAATCCACGTAGTCCCTGATAGTAAACTTTTATCCTTCATAACATAATGCAACATCTGAGGATCCTCTGTTGTATCTCAAAATCTTCTTCATAGTTTTTCAATACTCTTCACTAGGATTCACCATATACCTATTGACCACTGTCTCTGCTTGTGCAATATCTGTTCTAGTGCATATCATAGCGAACGTCAAATTTTCCACTGCTGATGCATACGGTACTCAAGACATCTCATTCCTCTTTGCTTCATTGTTAGGACACATACTTGAGGATAACTTGAAATTAATAGGAAGTGAGGTAGAAATTAGTTTACAATCTTACATGCTAAAGCACCGTAAGATTTTCTTCAAGTAATTCTTCTAAGAAAGCCAAATCTTTCTGTTATTTCCTTCTCAGTGAATTTGTATCCCTAGAATCTTGTTTGTTGGTCCCAAGTCCTTCATTTCAAACTCTCTACCAAATTGTACATTTAATTCTTAGACTCGGTCTTTGTTAGGGCCTGCTATCAACATATCATCTACAAATAACAACAAAATGATAAAATCATTATCCTCAAATCTCTTGTCGTAAGTCAAACTACCGGAGAAAATATCTTATTGAAGTTAATGCATTCTTTCTAAACATATCCTTTTACCATCAATCTTGTGCGATACCTCTTTACTTGATCATTGCCATCACGCTTGATCTTGTAGACTCATTTGTTACTAATGATTTTTCTACCATATGGTAGTGGTATAAGTTCTCATATCATATTCTATTACAGAGATTCAATTTTTTCCTACATTGTTGTCATCCACAAAGTAACATCTGAGCTGTTTAAAGTTTTATGGAAAGTTAATGGCTCTCTATCCTTTATTAGAAGATAATATGCAACATTGATCTCTATAACATACTCCGTGTGCCACACCGACGGTCGTCTTTCTCAAGTTGACGGACGAACTTCTATAGCTTTGAACTCGACTAGTTTTTATTCCTCGTGCTCTAGTGCTACTTCACAAGAATCTAAATCTTATTTTTTTAGATTATTTTCAATATATACTGGTATAGTCTCTGAGTTTTCTTTCACAGTACTATCATCCCCATCTTTCTTTTATAATTGATCTTCTACAAAGATAACATTCCTACTGATGACAATCTTGTAGAAAGTGGAATCTCATAGACGATATCGCTTCACTCCATCAACATACCTTAAAAAGATACATCTCTTGGATTTTAAATCCAGTTTTATTCTTTTTTGGGAATTGTACAACACGTACACAAGACATCTAAATGTGTACAATCAAAAGTAAGTAGCTGGCTTCCCAATCTACATCTCCATTGGTGTCTTTAACCCAATTGCTGTAGATAGCCGATTCACCACATAACAGGTAGTTCTGGTTGTTTCTGCCCTAAATGAGTTTGGTAAACCAGTAGTCCTCAACATGGCTCTTATATTTTCTGTAAGAGTTTTGTTCATCCGCTTTACTACTCCATTCTGTTGAGGAGTGTTTGCCACTATGAACTGTCTTTGAATACATTCTTGCTTACTATTGCAAGAAACTCGCCGTTTGTATACTCTCCACCATTATATGTCCTCAAACACTTGATCATTTTCTCGAATTTAAGTTCTACCCGTGCTTTGTACTACTTAAATATTGAAAATGCATCTGACTTTTTCTTGATTAGATACACCCAACATCTCCTGAAATAATCATCAATAAAAGTCACCATGTACTTTGCACCTCTTAAGGACTTATCTGGCGATTCCCAAACTTTAGAATGAACCAAGTCTATAATGCATTTATTTCTGGCGTCAGATCTGCTGATCTTTAATATATAAGACTTACTTGTAACATAGTGCTCGTAAAACGATAAGTTCACCAATTTGAGCTCCGAAAGCAACTTCTGTTTAGAGAGAATCTTCAAATCTTGTTCGACATGTGGCCAAGTTTGAGATGTCACATCATCATCGATTCTTTTCCATTTGACACGATACACGTATCAACTTCCCCTAATGTTTTATCTTTAAGCATGAATAGATTGACACTGATCTTTTTCACTTTCATCAATACAAGCACACATTTGACAATCTTAATGATCCCATTTTCCACATAAGTCTTGCAGCCAAGACTATCTATTTGTCTTACAAACAATAGATTTTTCTTCAAGCCTTTAACATGTCATACCTCCTGAAAAATGCGAACTATACCATCAAATATTTTTATTTTAATAGTACCAATACCAGAGATTTCCAAGGCATTATCATCACCCATATATACAAATCCTCCTAAGATCAGTTCATATTTGTGGAGTCATTCTCTCCGAGAGATCATGTGATAGGTAACTCCTGAGTCAATAAACCAAACATCAGATAACTGTTTTCTGCCTTTTGCAACCATTGCTGCCTCACTGTATAAAATGTCACCATCATCTTAGGTACTTTTTGTACACCCCTTAGCATTTGATGACTCAGGATCTTTACACTCTTTTCTTTTCTGGTTACTCCAATACTCTTTCTTGACATGCCCATTTTGCCACATTTGTAGCATCTGACCTTTTTACTTATTGACTTTTCTCTACCATGATTGTGACTCCCACTGGGACTACATTTTGCTAATCTCTCTCTCATTATTGTTAGCGCTTCCAATTGTTCCGAACTTATTTGCTTGTTTTCTTTATTCTTGTGCCTACTTTCTTCTTCTAATACAAAGGCTACAACATCATCGTAGACTAGGTACTCCGTGAAGATATTGTTCATCATGTTGGTGATGAGCTGATCATACGAGTCAGGTCGACTTTGAAGTAGAAGCTCTGTGCGATCAGTTTCCTCTATTTTATTCCTCAACATCATAAGTTATGAAAATAGAGTTTTCAAAGTTTTGATATGGTCAGTTACTGTTGTGGTTTCTGCTATTCGAAGAGTAAAGAGTCTTATCTTTAAAAAGATCTTATTATGTAGCGACTTGGTCGTGTACAGTTTTCTGAGAGTATCTCAAATACCCTTTGTTGTCTTTTTTTCCACCACGCTGGATAGTACCCCATGTATAAGTGTTAGGTAGATCAACAATTGCATTACTATCTCATTCCACTTATGATCAATGATTTTTACAGGCCTTTCTCTAATTACTTCTAAGCAATTATTTTTCCTGAAGATTGCCCGCATCTTCATTTCCACAACAAGAAATTGATCTCGTTGAACTTTTCAATCTCAAACTTTGCTGTCATTTTGTTAATACCGTACACAAGTTATTGTACCTCCTTGAATAGTTATGAGTGATCTTGTTTACTTCCAAGGAATGTTTATGTTTTGATGGTGATAAACCTGTGTTACACATGTACATAAATTTGGCAAGAGTTGTTGATTCCAGAAAATTCCTATGAAAATATTTGATGAAGTAGAGTACATTGCAATCACTAAAGGATGCAAAGAAACCTTATAGATGAAGAATTTCTTGCAGGAGTTGGGTGTGAAACAAGACAGCTATATTGTGTACTGGAACAGTCATAATGTCATTGACTTGGAAAAGAAATCGACATATCATTCGAAATCGAAGTATATTGATGTGAGGTATCATTGGATATAAGACGTGCTTGAAAAGAAATAGATGCAACTTGAGAAGATTCACGCAATAGAGAATGGATCAGATATGATGACAAAGTAATTGCCCAAGGAGAAGCTGAAATGTTGTATGTAGAAAGTGGGATTGGTGGTGCCCTCTATATGATCTGAAAGGGAGATTTGTCGGGTCCATCTCATTTGAGTGGTCCACGCCCAAAGGTTTATAAGTTTGGTTAGCTAAGTAATTAAAAGAAACTTGAAGAAGGAAAAATAAAATTTACATTAAAAAATTAGGTTTTGACAGCGTGGATATATAAGTAGGAATAAGTGGAGGCGGCAACAACTTTTGTGTGTGGGAAAAAGACGAGAGAGAAAGAGATAAATATATATAAATATGTTAACGAAAATGTTCTTATACATGTTGAATAAATTGCTAACTAAAATACTTTAAATACCTGGGATATGGAATTGAGTATTGGATATGGTTTGGGATTAATTAGTCCTAAATTTAGTTCAAAATGTACAACCGAGAAAAGATTCAGTCCATATTGATGGAAACAAAAAAATTAATTAAACAATTATTGTCTTTATCTTAATTATTGATTTAGAAAGATTAATTGTCAAACAAATTAAGATTGATTGACTCAATCTTTGCTAATAAATCATTATTTCAAGCATTTATTCAACAACTCCATCTTCAACCCTTTAGAAACGTAACATTAAATGTAACATCACTCAGAGCCAGATGCCACACTTCACCATTCATAAAAATGCCAACATCTATGCACACAACTTTGCAAAACTTACAAACTGAAGGACATTAAACAGGCTTGTAATCACCATAAAACTTCTCAATCCTGAACCAATTTCTCGTAGTTTGTGGGCCAAGATTGCCTTTAATTCCCCCAGTTGTCACAAACTACTGTCCCAATATCGCATCAAAATTGTCAAGCTTCCACATTGTGGATTACACACTAGTTTTTACAACTTCAAATTTGATGTTTAAATCAGTGGACTCACGAACAACGCCCTTTTTAGAGTTTATGAGCGAACAACATGTAGCGGAAATGTTTTGTTGTTACCTCTGCTACCAAAGTGTAAGACCATCGCCTCGGCCACATATAACTGCTAAGACGTAGTACTCACTGCTAGCTCAGAGTTGCTTTTCGATGATGTCGAGAACCGGATCAAGTGAAGCATTGCCTAGGACAAGCAATGGCTTTTCAATGAAGGCAAATAAAAAGAAGGAGAGTGGTAAAAATAATGTAGTTCTCATTGATACGTTTTTGTTTTCCTTGGATCTTAGTTTGAACTGCCGTGTGCCAACCCTCAACAGCTCATTTTTTTATAAAGCTACCTTAGTTAGTCAATGCATGGATACCAGGTAGAGTTGTTGAGGACAGTTAATTAAGCAGCTGGGTTTCAACTTGACCATTATGATGTTCAATTCGACAAGCAGGTGTCGGCCATATAAGTGCGGATTATCATATTTTGTGCTTTTAGTATTATAGTTGTCATTATTATTATTATTATTATTCTAAAGGTGGCATAGCCTGGAAGATTTAATATAATTTAATAAAAATGTCAAACTACAAAGCATAATTTATTATGTGTTAAGAAAGGGACTCACAAAAACAGTCGCAAATTAAATGGAAACAAAACGTTTTTCCTCTTTGTGTGATTAAAATAAGATGTGTACCACAAATAAATAGACAGAAAAATAAACCAATAAATCCAAAGAAATAAAATCAACACAAGAGACACAAATTTTACTTGGAAAACCCAAAGCGAGAAAAACCAAGGGACCCTAGTCCGATATAATCTTCCACTATTTTAGTACGATTATACCACAAATTATTCTTTAGATGATACTGGAGACAAACAAAATCAATAATCTCAATATTCTTGGCTCATAGTAACAACCTAATAATTGTCTCTCTGACAAGTGAGTTGTTCAAATAATAGCTAATTGTCTCTCTAACAAGTGAGTTGTCTCAATATACTGGAGACAAACAAAATCAACACCAATAGGATTTTAGAGGGCGATGCTAGGAACTTACCCTCAAAATTAGGGGTGGGCAAAATAAGATTTGGGTCAACCCGATGGGATTTCGGGTTGTTCGGGTTGTGCAAACATCGATCCAAATACAACCCGAACTTATGACCTGACCCGATTTGATCCGATATATATTCGGATCGGGTCAAAAATCGAGTTGAATTCGGTTGAATCGGTTCGGATTAAAAATGGATCATATTGGATTCGGGTCAAATTAAGCCAATTCGGGTTAATGAAAACGGGTCAATTCAAAACATATATTCCAATAAACCATGAAAGCTTCAAAATTCAAAACACATAAGGGAGAAACTTGGGTCGGGTTGGAGCTTGAGCCTTGGGGCAATAGATCGGCAGCCACGACAGCAGATCACGACTGGATTTTCAACAGCAGATCGGTGGGCGTGTAGCAGTAGCTTGCGCACGGCTGGACGCGCAGCAGTTTCCTCGCGATGGCTGGAAGTAGCACGGCGGCAGCAGATCGTGGACGCAGCAGTAGATGGCTAGACGCAACATGGCAGCAGCACAGTAACAGCAAATCGCTGACGCAGCAGCAGATGGCCGGACTTGCAACACAGCAGCAGCAGATCGCGGGAAGGAGAGAATGTTTTCTTGCTTCTTAAGGGTGGGTTGGGTGTTGTGATTCTTTTTTTTTTTACCTAAAGAGGAAGAGAAGGTGCTCTTTGTGTAACCTTTAAGGAAGAGAAGGTGCTCTTTGTGTAACCTTTTGAGTATGTGATTTATGTGTGATTATGTGTGGTGTGTTGTGTGCCGTGTTCGTGTGTTTGGCCATAGATTTTGTTTTTTTTAAAGCAACCTGATCGGGTTTTATCCGATCCGATCACAACCCGATCTGATCCGAACCTGAAATATTTTGGGTCAGATCGGGTCGGGTATTTTGCCCACCCCTACTCAAAATTTGGGAGAAAACGGGGTTAATTTCACCTTCTGATCGCCTAATGAAAGATTGAAAATCTTGCCCTCAAATTATAATAACCAGCCACTGTCTTTTCTCTCTTTCTCTCTCTCGTCCTTTTCTTCTCTGCTCGTCCTTTTTGCGATCATGAAACTAGGCCTGTCGCTTGCTTTTTAAAGCGACTTTTCATGGCAATTTTCATCCAACTCCAAAGCTTAATATCAAGCAAACCCTTTTGGGCTTTGGGCTTTTTGGCCCTCAAATGAAATGGACTCAACACTATGAAAGTCAAATTTTCGAGTTTATGTTAGAAGTCAAATACCATTGTCTCTTCTCCTACTCTAAATTTATTTTTTTCAGATCCAATTTTTGTGTTTGGGTCAAAAGTATTGCCATTTTGTGTTGCATTTATACGGTATGGATTTTGGGGTTGATTAAGGTATTTCTTCTAATGATGTGGTCATTGCTGAGGCTAAATCTCTTCGCTTTGGCTTACGACGCGCTAGTGAGGCTAGTTTGTCTCACTGGTGGTGGATTCGGATTCGTTGCGGGTTATTTAGTTTGTCAATGGCAAACATCATACACGTATGGAGCATTTTTGGATTATTTTAAAAATTGAAATGCTAATCTCAGAGACAGAATTTCAAAATGTAGCATATTTCAAGATGTTGAACTATGTTACTGATGTATTATCTAAATTTACTTTTCAGTATTCAGAGTCTTTAGTTTGGTTGGAAGATTATCCTAATTTTTTAAAATGTTATTTGCAAGCTGAATTCTGAAATAAAATACCCTCATGTATTAAAAAAATTTACTGTATGGATTTGGATCTAGTATTAAGTTGAACTGAGGGTAATTATTTATAATTTTTCTACCACACATGTATGTATAGTAATATACAATTAAATTTTAATTAAATTTGTATTCTCATCCAAATATTATCAATTATATTTTTTAAAAAAATTAGAAAAAAATTCAACACTACTCTCAATTCAAATACATTTATAATTACAATGATAACAACAAATTTATTTGCTAGGTTCACTGGAAATATTTGTTAGTATTCATTTATTTATTTTCCAAAACAATAGTAAGGATTTGATGAGCACTTCACAGTACAAAACATTTTAAATGAAAACCTACACGTGCTTTTGCTGGTACACGACCTGCAATCCGGTCTCAGGCCATGGGTCGGGCCGGGCCGGGCAAACTCATGCTAGACGACACAACACCCTACCACAGAAGCTAGCATGGGCATGATTGTGGCCATTTCTAATTGGGCGAAATCTATTAAGTCAATGCTATTAAGTTTTAACTACTCATTGATTTGATTTGTTGAATACGATAATGCCCCTGCTTATAACGATATATATTAACTGACGTTTGTATTGCTCCAAATTTATTTATTGAGTTAATAATACGTAATGAAATGTTAAAATACTTAAATGGATTTGAGTTTTGCCAATCCTTTTTTTTTTTCCTTTGCTTTCCGATCTCAAAATGTAAATTTTGGAAATTTCATCTAATTCATTTTATTGCATTGCTGCTGAGTGAAATCTTCATTCGAGAAATAAAATTTTCAAGATAATTAATTTTTATCAAGTAGTCACTACACTAAAAATCTATAAATTCAATAGCCACCAATAACTCAAACAATGTCTACTACAAATACACAGGGCACTCTCTGTTTCCTTTTTCAATTCAAAATCTTAGAAAGATTTCACAATTGAATAAATCAGTGCATTAATTCTAATTATTATGCTACTTCTTTTTGTTATTATTATTTAGCTTAATGTCAACCAAAGTTTCATCCTACTCATGTGAACGAAGTTCGAACCTTTAATCTATTGTTTTTAACAGAAAGGATTTTATAATTTCAAACAGATGATACCTACAAAAGTTACAATGCTACTTTGATATAGTAGAGTTACAAAATTTTATAAAACTTGCAAAAATACTAAAATGTTCATATACAGTAAAATCTCTATAAAATGATGTTGTTGGAACTAGGAAAATTTTTTATCCTGATGATGGTTATTTATTAATTAATGAAGAATTTGTTAATTTATTGGTAAATTAATGAATATTTATTAATCTAAGACGAGTATTACTTTTTAATTACTTGTGTTATTTAGGCATGTGTAGTATTCTTTTCACAAATATTCGTGCATGAATTTCAAAAGTTATCATATATATACAAAAAACTCTAATAAATGTAATGAACATATACATAGAAGCACAAAATAATGTAAGTACATTGTACATAGTTTCAAATTTAGTACCCTCTAAAGATAAAGTGTTTAAGATGCTTAGAGTACATAGATTAAAAAGTCTATAAGTACATTGGTCATTAGTGTCAAATTATTTTACGCATATTTTTAGAAAAGAGTTTAATTAAAAAAAATTATAGTTTTTAAGAAAACAATCCTAATTAAATGTAATGAATTTTATATGTTATTTATTATTGATATTTCTTGTAATTAACTAATTATTAATTTATATTTTCATTGGACCCTGAAGGATTCATGTAAAAAAATATTATTTTATGCATTTATCAAAATTGTTAATTTAGTGCAATGACCAAGTCAAGACCAGAAGATTTTATTATTTAAAAAAATTATTAATAATTTTTAGACTTTTCATAAGTTTTAAATTTATTAATTTTTAATTTTTAGTACATTAATTTATTGAATATTTATTCATCGATGTCTTACAGAAGATTTAAATAATTTGTGATAAAGTAAATGAGTTTTCATTAGATGGTGTCAAATTTCTGAAACTCTATTTTTGATAAAAGCAACACAGTCGTTAATAAAAAAAGAAAACGTTTGCATTCATTTAGATCGCATGAGTGGGCAAACTCACAGTTGAGTGATTACATGTTTGATCTCATAGGATGGCCTTCAGGAGTGGCTTTAGGTATAGGCGAACAAGGCAATCGCCTAAGACCTCATATTTTAAGAAGGCCTCATTTTTTGAATATTTCTTTAATAATTCTCTAATTAATAAAATATTTTTAATACGCATTTCAAGAAATCAAAAAGTTTATTAGATATCTCTCTATTCTTAATTATTCTATAATAAAGAATTTTTTTTATAAAAAATCTATATTTGGGAACCTTAATTTTAAAGAAATATAATTAATAATATTCTTTAACCTTCATTCCTTTTCAATTATTCAATATCAGCATATTTGACTTTTAATATTTTTTTAATTTCTATTAAAAACTTCATTATCTCAAGAATTAGTAAATGAAAAAAAATTTCTTGTTCTCTTCTCTACAAATAAAATTATTATATTCATTGGTTCATTTAAAATAATTAGTTTCTTAAAATATAAAGTCCATTTTTATTTTTGAACATCAACTTATCATTTTAAAATTTTTATATTCTATCATTCTAAATATTCTATTTGAAAATAAAATTGTTTTTATTTATTTGTTTGTTTATTTTTAACGGTTTTAATGGAATAAAAAAATCAATCTTCTTGACTATTTTTTAGGTTTTATTTTTTTATTATTGTTGAAATTCAAGAATTAAATATGGAATAAATTTTGATCATTTTTATATGTCTTTGAGTATTAAAATTACAAAATAATAGAGGTCTTATAAAAAAATTTCGCCTAAGGCCCCTCAAACTCTAAAGCCGGCCGTGATGGCCTTGGCTACCCAAGTTATTAAAAGGAATTGAAAATTTACCCATTTTGTAAATTTATGTTTAGCCTCCTTATTTTTCTAAAGGGAGATTGAAAGTTTGTATCCTATTGAAATGAATATATATCACATACCTTCTACTATTTTTATAATATTTAATAACCCTCTTGGCATAAAAATTAAAAAAAAAAAGAAGAGAAGTAAATAAGTCATTTGCTCGATATTTGGTATTGGAAATATAAAATTATTAGAAGAAAACTATTGAAAAAATAAAGTACAAGAAAAATATCTTGTGATAAATTTTTTATTCATATCAAAATCTAGGAAATGTACTTATTTTTTTTTATTTCTATATTTTATTTAATTTATAATAAATATAAATAAAAGTGTAATAAAAAATAAGAGTAATATTATAAAATAATGGCGCCAGGTGATTATTAGATATTATGAAAATAGTAAGGGTATAAGTAATATATACTCATTTCAATAGGGAGGAAACTTACCATCACCCTTTTTCTAGGCAATTTCATCCGTATAGCATCTATGCATAGTCCCATTGTTGGCTTCTTCAATTTTAGATTCATATTATACATTATCTGAATGGAGTTGACTATCACAATAATTTGATCTTCTTCGTACTTTGAAATGAAAATGTTGGCACTAATGAGGAAAATGATGAACCAAAACACCAACATGAAGAAAAGTTTTTATTATTCGTAAACGTGCAACGTTCGTGCAACTTTTATTATTACAACTTAATTTATTCACTTATTAAAGCATGCGTACAACCCTAAAACGAAACAAATTTTATTTTTAACTGCAAGCATTTGCGGAGCTCTCAGCAGCTCGATCTTCAAACCCTTTTAAACACAACTTTTAACGGAACATCACTCAAAGCCAGACGCCGCACCCCACCATTAATAAAAATGCCAACATCTCTGCACAAACCTCTGCAGAAATTACAAACCCAAGGGCAGAAAACAAGCTTGTAATCGCCATAAAACTTCTCAATCTTAAACCAATTTCTCCTGGTTCTGGGGTCGGGATTGCCTTCAACTCCCCCAGTGGTCACAAGTCACTGCCCTAATGCCGCATCAAAATTGTCAAGCTTCCACACTGTGGACTGCACACAGCTTATTGCAGCGTCAAATTTGATGTTTAAGTCAGTGGACTCACGAACAACGCCTTTTTAGGGTTAACGGGCGAAAATGTTACCGGCAAACCATTTCTAAATGAGAGCTGCTCTTGAACAACATCTAGGGGACATGTCTTATTGTTGCTTCTGCCAGCAAGTGTAAGCCTGCCGCCTTGGCCTTTGTAACAGGCAAGATGTAGTACTTACTGCCAACTCGGACCTGCTTACCGGCGATGTCCAGCACCAGATCAGGTGAAGCATTTGTTGGGAAAATATGCTCTTTAAAAGCATATGTGTTGATTTAATTGTAATAAACATTTTTTCTGATTAATAAAATAAATAAGGTATTTTATTCAAATATCTTAATTGCATTAATATTTGTATTAAAGTCCATTTAATCGTATTATATGTATTTATGTGATCACCATGTGGATTCACAGAAGACATAAATACAAGTTATCTTATGATTAAATAAATTTAGTTCGCAGTTGATAAATAAAGTTGGGCTCTTTATTTAGGTATATACTGTAATAAATTCATTGAGTGATTTGTCTTAATCATGTATGAATTTATTGATGTAGTACGACTACATTGAACATGATCACATATGAGATTTAATTAATTTTGTAATAACTGTCAGACTTATTAAATCTCATAGGCATTGATTTTACTGTAATCTTAATATTGAGTTAATTATGATTTCATGATTATAATTGTTATTCCATTTAAGTTACCAATGGGCATGACACATACTTGTAGTCTAGATTACCCGGTATCTTGGTGGGAGCAATTATGAGTATTAGAGTTATGGATTAACAATATAGAATTTGTACAACACATCTCTTGATGGGTTTTCGGCACTTGATCATAGAATTCTCTGGCCAAAGTGTGTCAACATATTTAGTATGTTGAAAATGATCATTAGAGAAAACCAGTAAGTATCAAGGAACAAGATGTGATTAAATTGATTGGACAGTTGAGATATCGATTTAATTAATGATGTGGTACAAGGGATTGTGCAGTAAAGTAATCAATGTGGCTTGGGACGAATTATTATCCGAGCATACAATTATAGAGGTCAATTCCAATCTTTTAGTGGAGTAGATTTGGAATTAAATAATTATGCTAGTTTAATTACAAGCCTAATTGTTATAGTCACTATTGTATGTTCCCAAATGATCCCCGGGTTAGCTCATTTAGTTGACTGCACCACTACTGGACTAATAAGTAAGATAACTAGTTATTTGGGTCAAAAGCCTAAATATATCATTTAGTGAGAGGCTCCATTTAATTAGCTTATATGTAAGGGACCTTATGTTATTTTACATGGTGGGTCCCCTATTAAATGAAAAGTAAAATGAAAAGTAACGTGAGTTTTATTTAGGGCATTATTTGGAGCCTAGGGTTTTCACTAAAGGGAGATATATAAGGCTTATTTTCTCTAAAGAAAATAGGGTAGCCACTTTATACAGATCAGAGAAAAAGATTTTTCTCTCTATTGTTAAGAGAAAAATTTTCTCGTGCTAGTTGCTTTGGTAGTGATAAAGGCGCCCACACGTCAAGTGCAAATCGAACCTGAGTCATAGCCTGGAAGATCATTGGTGACAGTTCGTGATTTAACAAGCGTGGTGGTGACGGATCGTGATCTAAAAGGAGTGGTGGTGGCGGATCGTGATTTAGGAGCCTAAATCACTTCAACGGAAAAAGCCAAATCGGATTTTCAAGGTACGATTTCTAGATTACAAATTCTTATATATTATATGAGAGCGATCTTAAAAAGGTTTTATAAAAATTTAAAAACCTGATTTTTCCCCAACAATTGGTATCTGAGCCCATCTCATATTAATATATAAGAATTTTGTATGAAATTAATCTTGATATTTATGTATTAGAGTGGCACAATTTATTCAGATATATATTATTTGTTTAATATATGAATAAAGCATGTTTATAATTTGTCTTAATTCATGGTTAGATTTTCTGTTGTATTTTTCGTTTGGATCTGTAACAAGAGGGGTGGCTTTTTATCACCATAACTTCCTCTTGATTTATTTTACTGTAATTGAAATTTTGTAAGCCAAAATTTGCGTTGAAAATTTGTAAATCACTGAAGCATCATCATTGGAAAACGAGCTCAAACAATCGAGGCTGGAAATTTCAGCAATGAGCGGCCAACAGCACACGTTACTGTGCGAACAGTGCGCGCTGCACGCCCAACAGTTGCCATGTGCGCACTATGGCTAGCAGCTGCAGCACATGTCCAGCAGATGCAGCGCGCGAGGCCAGAAGCTGCAACGAGAGCCAGCGCCACCTGGTGCAGCGTGAGGGATAATGGCGTACAGCTCGTGGGTTCCGTCGATTGGTGGCTTTCCGGCGTGGCGGCAATGGTTAAATCGGTGTCGGACTTGGATGAACAGTGACTGCTTTGTGGAGATTGCGGCTGGGGAAGAAGAGGAAAAGAAAAATGTGATTTTAGGGTTCCATGGTTTTTATCATGTAGGTCCCTATAGTTTCATGTTTTTTCTTGTGGGCAGAAAATTTTAATTTTTTACATTTAAGTTCAAACATAGTTTTGGGCTTAATCAATCCTAGTTTTCCACCCAATTTCAATTGGGCTTAATGGATTAAAATGCATAGATAAAATTAAATATATTAAATATATTTTTGGTTCAAAAGTTTTATTTTAATAAATTTTTTAATCATTATTTATTTCCTTTAAAAATTAAAATTGGACCAATTATAAATTTAAAAGCCCAATTTCCCCTAATCCATTAACAAAGACAAGCTTATGGAAGATGGACATTGACAAGAAGCCTAATGAAGATTAGGCTTAGGGTTAATGTATTTTTCATTATTAGGAAAGCCATGAATTAAGATTATTTAATTATTTTTCTATATTTTATGTTTTGGATGATAGCATGCCATGATAACATGTCATATGGAATAAGTAGTGCCACTTTATGCATAATGATACATGTCATTCATTAATAATGAATTTTATTATATTATTTGAAATTTGCGTATGCTTAATAATATTGGATATCATCTATATAATATTATAGGAAGTATGCAAATTACAATATGTATGTTTTAAAAAGGAAAAACCAATTTTAAAATATTGAATGGGAGAGGGAAAATTCAAGATAATTTTTCCACGGGCTCCATTGTTAGTTCAGTAATAAAATTATATATATACCTCGACTTCATGATACGGTTATGCTCCCTTCAGAGGGTATATATATTAGATATTTTATTTGATGAACTTCTTTAAAGATAAAATTGAAATATTTTTCAATCGATTGTTCACCCCAACGGTGACTATTGATATGAAAAATACGTAAATTGAAACAATGGTTATACACTCAACTAAAATTTTTTATTAACCTTCCCAACGAAGCTATGTTAACAAATTTAGGCTAAAAAAGGATAACGATAATTATTTATCATGTCTCTACATGAAAGTAAATAATCAAATGGAAAATTAGGTCTAGTAAGTGTGGACATGACTTTCCCAACGGATAGCTTGTCAAAGCGGTGCTAGATTATCGTTACAAATAAATTAAAATGTATTTATGGTTTTTGGTATTTTTAACATTTATTGTGAATATTATTTCAAATTATTTATGCATGGATGTTTTATTTTTCAGAAAATGTCTTCCCTGAGCCCACTTACTATTATTCTGAGTCAAAACAAACTCACTGGAGAGAACTATATAAATTGGAAAAGAAATCTATTCATTGTTCTAATAGCTGAAAATTATAAATATGTCTTAACCCAACCATGCCCTCCAGTTCCAGCGGATGATGCTCATAGAAATCAGAGGAGACTTTATGAGAAATGGCAAAAGGCCAATGAAATGGAAAAATGCTACATTTTAGCCTTGATTTCTAATATTTTGCAGACCAAACATCAGAACTTGGAGACTGCCACTGAAATAATGGATAGTCTCCAACAGATGTTCGGGCAGAGTACTCGGTCCGCGAGACAAGCAGCGCTGAAAGGAATTATGAATAGTAAAATGGAGAAGGGCACAAGAGTTCGTGATCATGTTCTCAAAATGATGGACTATTTGAATGAGGCTGAGATTCAGGGAGCACAAATCGATGATAACTCAAAGATTGACATGGTGCTAGAATCTCTGCCAGAAACATTCAAAGAGTTTAAGGTCAATTATAACATGAACAACTAAAACATGACCTTAACTGATTTGATGAACGAAGTCCATTCTGCTGAAGAGATCTATCGTGCTGAGAAATCTCTGGGAAGCATAAATATTACTGAAAAAAGTTTATCTTCTGGGCCTAAGCCGAAAGGCAAAGGTAAGAAGAAAGTTGGGAAAAAGAAACCGTCTACCAAGTAAGATGGCAAGCCGAAAGGCAAATGCTTTAAGTGTGGATTGAAAAGTCACTGGAAAAATGATTGCCCTAAGATTGTGAAATCAGGTATGGAAAATCTTTTTATAATTGAGGCTTGTTTAGTTCAGAATCCTATTAACACTTAGGTGTTGGATTCAGGAGTAACTAATCATATTTGTAATTCACTTTATTGGTTTCAGGAAACTAGGAAAATAAGTGAAGGAAGTGTCAAACTGCGGTTAGGGACAAGACAGTTCGTGTCAGCAGTGAAGACTAGATCTGTTTTATTATCTTTTAATAATGAGACTTTAGTTTTGAATAATTGTCTTTATATTCCAGACATTAAGAGGAATTTAATTTCAGCGGCTTGTTTGTCAAAGCAAGGGTACACTGTAAATTTTGGATCCTCTGTTTCTATTTTTCATAATAAGAGACTTATTTGTTCTAGTACATTGGAAGATAATTTATATCATTTAAGTCCAATGATCAATTCTATGCATGACACAGTGATCAATAATGATGAGCATACACATTTATCTAAGAAAAGAAATATTTCTTCCAACCAATGTTACCTCTGGCATTTACACTTGGGTCATATAAACCAAAATAGAATACAAAAAATAATCAAAGATGAGCTCTTGGGTCCATTAGAAAATGAATCATTGCCACTCTGTGAATTCTGTTTAGAAGGGAAAATGACCAAAAGGCCATTCTTGGCCAAAGGAGTACGTGTACCAATACCACTTGAATTGGTACATACAGATGTATGTGGACCAATCAATGTACAAGCTCGAGGAGGTTATGAGTATTTCATTACTTTCCCTGATGATTACTTGAGATACAGTTATGTTTATCTGATGCGTCACAAGTCTGAAGCTCTTGAGAAATTCAAAGAGTATAGGGCTGAGATAGAAAAGCAATTAGATAAGAACATAAAGAAACTTTGATCTGATCGAGATGGTGAATTTCTCTCAAGAGATTTCAAAGAGTATCTGGTTGAAAATGGGATTATATCTCAGTTGACTGCCCCGGGAACACCACAACAAAATGGGGTAGCTGAAAGAAGAAATAGAACTCTTTTGGATATGGTGAGATCTATGCTTAGTTATTCGTCATTACCAATCTCTTTTTGGGGACTAGCACTGGAAACTGCAGTTTACCTCTTGAACTTAGTTCCATCTAAGTCAGTGCCTAAAACCCCAATAGAATTATAGTCAGGTCGCAAACCAAGTTTACGACATGTTCGTATTTGGGGATCACCAGCACATGTGCTGAAACTAAAGGCAAACAAAATGGATTCACGTTCTGAGGTTTGTATGTTTGTGGGGTATCCCAAAGGAACAAGGGGAGGTTTATTTTATAGTCCTCAAGATAGGAAAGTGATCGTGAGCACACATTTCACTTCCCTCGAGGAAGACTATATGAATAACTTCAAACTTAAGAGTAAGGTAATACTTGAAGAACTATCAGGTGATCAGGTTGATGCTCAGCTTTCAATGCCTGTTACAAAACAGGAAGAACAACAACAACCAGCTGATCAACACAGGATTATCCTTGAACAACCATCACTTTTAGAACCTCGTCGTAGTGGGAGGGTAACTAGGTTACCTGCGAGATACATGCTTTTGGGAGAAACCTATACGGCTATCTCAGATGAACATGTACAAGATCCCACTAGTTACAACGAAGCTCTAATAGATAGAGATGTTGAATTTTGGAAAAAGGTCATGAATCAAGAAATATAATATATGTATTCCAATAAAGTCTAGGAACTTGTAGAGGCACCAAATGGGGTAAAATCTATAGGGTGCAAGTGGATCTACAAGAGAAAAAGAGGAGTAGACGAAAGGGTGGAAACATTTAAAGCAAGATTAGTAGCCAAAGGGTTTACTCAGAAAGAGGGAATCGATTATGAGGAAACTTTTTCTCTGGTTGTTGTGCTTAAATCCATCAGGATTCTTCTCTCCATTGCTGCAGTGTTAGATTATGAAATTTGGTAAATGGATGTCAAGACTGCCTTTCTTAATGGGCATCTTGAAGAAAGCATCTACATGCAGCAACCAGATGGATTTATATAAAAAGGCCAAAAATATATGGTATGTAAGTTGCAGAGATCCATTTATGGATTGAAGCAAGCATCCCGATCATATAACATCAGATTCGATCAAGCGATTAAATTGTTTGGATTCATTCAAAACATTGATGAACCATATGTGTACAAGAAAATTCAAGAAAAATTTGTAGCCTTCCTAATTCTTTATGTAGACGATATTCTCCTAATTGGAAACGATATAGGAATATTGAATACAATAAAGAGTTGGTTAGCAAAATAATTTGATATGAAAGACCTGGGAGAGGCAAGTTATATTCTTGGTATCAAGTTACTACGAGACCGGAAGAATAAAACTTTAGCCTTGTCTCAAGCGGTCTATATCGATAAGATATTGGCTAGATTTAGCATGGAAAATTTCAAGACTGGTTTATTACCATTCAGACATGGAATTACATTCTCTAAGGATCAATCAACTAAAACATCTGAAGAGATAGAGAGAATGAGATGAGTTTCCTATGCAAAAGCTGTGGGAAGTCTCATGTATGCCATGCTTTGCACTAGGTCAGACATTTGTTTTGCGGTAGGGATGGTTAGTAGATATCAATCTAATCCTGAACCTGAACACTGGACTGCGGTCAAGCATTTAATGAAGTATCTAAAAAGAATTAAAAATTATATGCTTGTGTATTCTGGTGATGAACTCATTCCAGTGGGTTATACTAATTCTGACTTTATGTCAGATAAGGATTCCAGAAAATCAACTTCCGGCTATGTGTTTACATTGGGAAGTAGAGCTATTAGTTGGAGGAGTGTGAAACAATCTTGTATCGTAGACTCCACAACTGAAGCTGAATATGTGGCTGCATCCGAAGCTGCAAAAGAAGCTGTATGGCTCCGCAAATTCCTACAAGATCTTGAGGTGGTACCTGCTGTAACTGCAGCCCTTAAACTATTTTGCGACAATAGTGGTATGGTAACTCAATTTAAGGAACCAAGGAACCACAAGAAACAAAAAAATATTGAAAGGAAGTATCATCTTATAAGGGATATAGTGCAGAGAAGTGATGTGGAGGTTGCTAAGATTGCATCACAACAAAACTTGGCAGATCTTTTTACTAAGGCCATACCTGGGAAACCTTTTAACTTGCACTTAGAATCCATGGGCATGTGTGAGATGCCAAATATGCTTTGAGAGCTAGTGGGAGATTGTTGGGAAAATATGCTCTTTAAAAGCATATGTCTTTATTTAATTGTAATAAACATTTTTTCTGATTAATAAAATAAATGAGGTATTTTATTCAAATATCTTAATTGCATTAATATTTGTATTAAAGTCCATTTAATCATATTATATGTATTTATGTGATCACCATGTGGATTCACAGAAGACATAAATACAAGTTATCTTATGATTAAATAAATTTAGTTCGCAGTTGATAAATAAAGTTGGACACTTTATTTAGATATAGACTGTAATAAATTCATTGAATGATTTGTCTTAATCATATATGAATTTATTGATGTAGTATGACTACATTGAACAGGATCACATATGAGATTTAATTAACTTTGTAATAACTGTCAGACTTATTAAATCTCATAGGCATTGATTTTACTGTAATCTTAATCTTGAGTTAATTATGATTTCATGATTGTAATTGTTATTCCATTTGAGTTACCAATGGCATGACACATACTTGTAGTCTAGATTACCCGGTATCTTGGTGGGAGCAATTATGAGTATTAGAGTTATGGATTAACAATATAGAATTTGTACAACACATCTCTTGATGGATTTTCGTTACTTGATCATAGAATTCTCTGGTCAAAGTGTGTCAACATATTTAGTATGTTGAAAAAGATCATTAGAGAAGATTCAAAATATGCAATTTCCTGCTCTTCTGTAACCAGTAAGTATCAAGGAACAAGATGTGATTAAATTGATTGGACAGTTGAGATATCGATTTAATTAATGATGTGGTACAAAGGATTATGCAGTAAAGAAATCAATGTGGCTTGGGACGAATTATTATTCGAGCATACAATTATCGAGGTCAATTCCAATCTTTTAGTGGAGTAGATTTGGAATTAAATAATCAGGATGGTTTAATTACAGGTTAATTGTTATAGCCACTATTGTATGTTCCTAAATAATCTTCGGGTTAGCTCATTCAGTTGACTGCACCACTACTGGACTAATAAGCAAGATAACTAGCTATTTGGGTCAAAAGCCTAAATATATCATTTAGTGGGAGGCTCCATTTAATTAGCTTATGTGTAAGGGGCCTTATATTATTTTACATGGTGGGTCCCCTATTAAATGAAAAGTAACGTGAGTTTTATTTAAGACATTATTTGGAGCCTAAGATTTTCACTAAAGGGAGATATATAAGACTTATTTTCTCTAAAGAAAATAGGGTAACCACTTTATACAGATCAAAGAAAAAGATTTTTCTCTCTATTGTTGAGAGAAAAATTTTCTCGTGCTAGTTGCTTTGGTAGTGATAAAGGCGCCCACATGTCAAGTGCAGATCGAACCTGAGTCATAACCTGGAAGATCATTGGTGACAGTTCGTGATCTAACAAGGGTGGTGGTAACGGATTGTGATCTAACAGGAGTGGTGGTGGCGGGTCGTGATCTAGGAGTCTAAATCACTTCAACGGAAAAAGCCAAATCGGATTTTTAATGTACGATTTCTAAATTACAAATTCTTATATATTATATGAGAGCGATCTTAAAAAGGTTTTATAAAAATTTAAAAACTTGATTTTTCCCGCCGCTGACAGGCAATGGCGTTGCAATGAAGGCAAAGGGAAGAATCAGCGAGGTTAAGACTAGTGTGCTTCTCATTGTTATATCGTTATATTTTTTGTTCTTATCTTTTGTTGTTGCGTGTAAATAGCCCTTATGAGGCCAAATTTATAAGGTTAGGCTAGTATAGTTAATTAACGGACAACAAGTTGGTTTGATTCGCCTAATGTCCGATTCGAGAAGCCAAAGGTCGCCCACAAGACAAGAGCGGATTATGACATTCTGCTTTGTGAACTGTAATAATTATTTTTTTTCCCGCCTAAACAGCCTGATAGGAAGATTTAATACAAATTCAACAATAGAAAACGTAGTTTAGTAAGAAAGTCAAAGATTTAGTTTAGAATTATAAGCCAATAATCTTACCTTTTCTCTTACTCTAAATTTAATCGAATTTAGATCTGATTCCTCTGTCTTTGTCAATGCTTTTGTCGTTTTGTTTAAATCGCATAGTATATATGTTTAATTTTAAGGACATGTTAATTTTCTTTTTGTGCTGACGTTAGTCTCGTCAAGCTAGGTGTTTATCGAAAAATTAAATTAGCAAAGAAATGATAAAGCATATGTTTAGGGAGGCACAACTTGGCCCCTCTTCTTGAATATAAAAATTGCACCAAGAATTTGAAAACAAGAAATGATGTAGAAAGACATTTAGATGATGATATCAAAACATGTTACTAGCAGATCTATTGGCTAAGCTCATATGGAGATGCTTGTTAGTATTAAATTATGTGAAACTATGAGTTGTAAACCCTAAATTTTTCATGTTATAAAAAATATTATGTAATTTTGAATTTCTTTGATTTTCCACTCTAAGTTTGTAAATTATAACCGTATACAAACCCAAGGTAGAAAATCAAATAAATTCAAATTTTTATTGTATTTTTTTATAACATGGTGAACTTATGGTATATAGCTTATAATTTTTCTAAGTTTTATTTTATTATTTACAGTGAAAAGTCAAAAATGCCTTTGAATTCAAGGGTAAAATTATCTTTTCACTTAGATTCTATCGAATATTATAATAATGTTAACATTTGGGTGGGTAGTAATACAATTTACAAGGTTAGGGTGAAAATTCAAATTTTTATATTATTTTTTATAGTAAGGTAAACTTAGTACATATAGTAAATAATTTTCCTTTATTTATTAATGTTTAGGCCCATTTTTTAGCCCAAACGGACTACAATATTAATGAATTTGTCTTTAAAAGGGATTGGAGTAGGGATAGCGAATTGATCCATTCAAGTTGGATAACCATATATCCAATCTAATTGGGATAGATAATATCTATCCGATGTGTTTTGGATATGGATATGATTTTTTTATACATATTGGATGGATATGAATGTTAGATGTGAATCCATTTATCTGATTGGGCTAAAAAATAATATTTTATAAAATTAAAATGAAGTGAAGAATTATATTTACCATAATATTCATTTACCCGAATGTCATACCCTTTTCTATTTTTTATTTAGCAAATCCTAGGTTCTCTTTTTACTTCACACGTCAGCTACTTGTTGCTCGCGAGCCATTGATCACACCGGTTGTTGCTTATTCACGGGACATTGATATTAGTTTATTCCCGACTTTGCTATCTCCTCTTCAGCGTTACAGCTTCTTCTTTTTCTTATTCAACATATCTTTCTTTTTATCTTTCTCTCAGTGCATTAATAACTACATGTGTTAGCTTTTATTTTATGTCTGTATTTTGATATCAATTGATGGTCCAAATGTTGCGATATCAATTGATGGTCCAAATGTTGCGTGAACTGTGGAAGTTTTCTTCTTTGCTTGAGTTAAATGAAACATTTGAAATATACTGATAATTTGGTGTTCGCATGTTAATTTATGGATAATTCGACATAATTCACATGTAGAAATTATTTTTGAAATTTATGGGCTAAATAAATTTTATGGACTAAAAATTCATTTCAAGCACTTGCCATTTCTTGTAAACTAATACTTACTAGGTAAAAATGGTTATTGTTTAAATTACTTTTATTTGTGAATGTATAATTTGATGAATAGTGGATTTGAAATATTCCGTAAACAACACTTTGGTCAATATTTGTGAGTGCAAGATTTGATGTTCCATGCCAACACATGTAGTAGAATTTAGTATGGGTGGTCGATTTTTAATCCCACATCGCAGTAGACTTCATCCTAGTATATTAGAGACTTTAGTGTGTGCTCAGAATTAGATATGACTTCAAATAAAAGGTATCAAATTCATCTGAGTTCCACATTTTATTTAAGTTTGATAACATTTGTTTACATTCTATTTCAAAACCACTTTTATTTTTTTAACCAAAAAAAAAGAAAAACGGAATTCCTAAATATAAGCTAATGTCAAAGAAGAAATAAATAGAGAAGTGATTAATAATGATGATGAATAGGAGACATAGCACATGTTTTGAATAGTGCTTATTTTTCTTTTTTTTGTATATGCGCTTGATGCTCATTATGATGCTATCATGGTCATACATAATACAAACTATTTACTTATTTAATGCTTTAATTGTATTAATTTGTAGATTTATGATGATGATCAGATTCGACATTGAAAGTTTAATTGTAAGTCATTACAAACAAGCCTTATTAGAAGAATAAATTTTTTTGTTTTTTAGTTTGAAATTAATTTGTAATTCCAAATGATAGTTTCTTTTTTGTGGATTTGTAGTTATGATATTTGTTATTTGGATGTTTATTATTTCTAATTTAGTATTAAAATCTGATAGTGATTTAACTATTTTATATTATTATTTTATATTTCATATTTTTTTGCTTTCTTTTCGTATGATAAAAATTAAATATCCGTGAATATTCATATCCATATCCATATGAACTTTTAAAAATTAGATATGAATATGGACATATCCATCATAGCTAATTATGAATTTACATTTAGAGGGATACTTGCCATTGAAGATTGAAGTAGCTTGATCAAATGGCGCTCGACGAACTAGATATTGGTAGGATGGTGTGTGTATGTGTGTGTGTGTGTGTGTGCGCGCGTGCGCATGCGCGGGTTCGTATGTTTATGAGAATTGACAATCAATAAGAAAATGCTTTATTATATGCTCAACAAAAGTGCTAGGCGTGTTTGTTATCTCGAAAAACAACATCACCATCCATTAATAACACTCTTACATTTTTGAATGCGGTCTTTTAAAGGGGGGGAAATGAGTTGATGGGTTTAATTTGTGTCAAATCCTAAATTACTTGTTGTTAAGTTTTAAAATTTAAATTCAATCTATTTATTAAATGAATAATAATATAAATTATTTTTTTATTTGATTCCTTTATCTTTAAGTAACAAATGAATCTAATCGAATTTTGATTGGTTTAATTTGTTCATCTATAATCAGGGGCGAAGCTACTGCAGGGCGATGGGGGGCCATGGCCCCCCTTGAATTTTGAAATTTTTTAGGGTTTTTAAAGAAAATGTGAAAAATTAATATAAAATATCTATACTGGCCCCCCCTAAGAATTAGAATTTTACATATATAGTAACATAAAAATTAAAATTTTAAATTTGGCCCCCCTAACATTTTTCCCCTAGCTTCGCCCCTGTCTATAATCATACTTTTATTTTTGTCTTATTCATCAGTTAATTACAAAACTAATGTTACCGCTTAATGATTTTTGTATTAAATTTAAAATTATAAATTTGGCTAAGAATCTTAATTAACAAATATTACCTTTTGAATATGAATTCCTTAGGAAGCAAAGAATCAGAATTTTATTTTGAAAATAAAATGCTAAACTCCGAAATAATCCACTCTCCTATATCAGTCGTCCTTAGTATTTCTTATTTTACCATTTACTCTCTGAATATGATATAATAATAAATAATCACTCACCACCAATGATTTGCAGATGAAGAAGATAGATCAAATGGAACACATGAAATACATTTGGCGCAAAAATGTGGGCTCTAATCAGGAAAATGATGAACCAAAATACCAACACGAAGAAAAGTTTTTATTGTTCGTAAACATGCAACATCAGTGCAACTTTAATTATTACGACTTTATTCATTTATTAAAGCATGCGTATAAATTTGAAACGAAACAAACTTTAATTCAATTTATTTTAATTTCAATTTATAAAATTTACTTAATTTATAATAAATTTAAAAAAAAAGTGTATTCTAAAATAAAATAAAATAAAATAATATTACTAAATAATGGTGTGCAGTGGTTATTACTTTTTATAAAAATAATATGAAAATAAATAATATATATGTTTATTTTAGTAAGGAGAAAACTAATAATCTCTTTTTTTATAAAAAAATTATCTGTATATCATCTATGTATGGTTTATCCATTACACTCCCATGGTTGGCTTCTTTAATTCTACATATTTAATGCCATAATCGAGTCAAGTTCATAGATTCTTATGGCTCCCCTCAAATCAAAATCCTGTATTACAAGAAATTAATGCCTAATTTTTTCTTACTGGAATTGAACTATCACAATGATTTAATCTCCTTCGTAATTTAAAATGAAAATGTTGACACCAATCAGGAAAATGATGAACCAAAATAGCCACGTGAAGAACAAAGGTATTTATTATTCATAGCCATGGAACATTGATGCAACTTTTATTATTACAACTTAATTTATTCATTTATTAAAGCATGCGTACAACCTTAAAAGAAAACAAACTTTATTTTCAATTGGAAGCATTTGCGGAGCTCTCAGCAGCTCGATCTTCAAACCTTTTTAAACACAACTTTGAACGGAACATCACTCAAAGCCAGACGCCGCACCCCACCATTAATAAAAATGCCAACATCTCTGCACAAACCTCTGCAGAAATTGCAAACCGAAGGACAGTAGACAAGCTTGTAATCACCAAAAAACTTCTCAATCTTAAACCAATTTCTCATGGTTCTGGGGCCGGGATTGCCTTCAACTCCCCCAGTTGTCACAAGCCACTGCCCAAATGCCGCATCAAAATTGTCAAGCTTCCACACTGTGGACTGCGCACAACTTGTTGCAGTGTCAAATTTGATGTTTAAGTCAGTGGACTCACGAACAACGCCTTTTTTAGGGTTAACGGGCGAAAATGTTACCGGAAAACCATTTTTAAATGAATGCTGCAGTTGAACAACATCTAGGGGACATGTCTTATTGTTGCTTCTGCCAGCAAGTGTAAGCCCGCCGCCTCTGCCCTTTGTAACAGGCAAGATGTAGTACTTACTGCCAGCTCGAAGCTGCTTACCAGAGATGTCCAGCACCGGATCAGGTTGAGCATTGCCCTTGACAGGCAATGGCGTTGCAGTGAAGGCAAGGAGAAGGATCAGCGAGGGTAAGACTAACGATCTTCTCGTTGTTATATCGTTATATTTTTTGTTCTTATCTTTTGTTGTTGCATGTAAATATCCCCTATGAGACCAAATTTATAGAATTAGGCTAGTATAGCTAATTGACGGACAGCATGTTGGTTGGTTTTGACTGTCCGATTCGAGAAGCCGATGGCCGCGCATAAGACATGAGCGGATTATCAGATTCTGCTTTGTGTGCTGTAACCCCCCCCCCCCCCCCCAAAAAAAACAAAACAGCCTGATTAGAAGATTTAATACAAATTCCAAGCTATGGAAAGCGTAATTTAATGAGAAAGTCAAAGATTTAGTTTAGAGTTAGAAGTCAATACCCTTATCACTAAATTTAACGGAATTTAGATCTGATTCCTGTGTCTTTGTTGATGGTTTCGTCATTTGGTTTTGCATGGTATATATGTTTATTCTTAAGAGAACAAGTTTTTTAGCTGAAGTTGGCCTGGTCAGGCGACGAGTTTATTGAAAAATTAAAGTAGCAAAGAAATGATAAAGCATATGTCTAGGGAGGCACAACATAAGCCCTGTCTTTTAATTCAAAAATCGCACCAAGACTTTGAAAACAAAAAATGATGTAAAGAGACATACAAGCGATGATCAAAACATGTTACTAGCAGATCTGTTGGCTATGTTGATATAGAGATGTCTTTTAGTATTATATTATGTGAAATTAATAGTCGTACACCCTAAGTTTACTTTGTTATAAAAAATATTACAAAATTTTCAATTTGTTTTAACTTTTAATCCTAAATTTTCAAAATCAAATAATAGTTTAAATTTTTTAAAAAAATTGTGATAACCAATATTCATTAAATACACTTAAAACTCTAATGTTTTCCTTAAATTCGTGGACACCCAATCTATTTAGCCAATTCATTTTCTTAAGTGAAAAAAGCTAAATTATTTTTTATTATTTATGGTGCAAAGTCAAAAATTCCATTGAATTCAAAGGAGAATTGCCGTTTTACTTAAATTTTGCTAACTATTCTAGCGGTGTGAACGTTTTGCTGAATGAGTGATATAAATTACAAACTTAGGGTGGAAAATCAAATAAATTCAAACTTTTGTTATATTTTTCATAACATGTAAAGTTAGGGCATGCGGCTTATAATTTTTCTAAATTTTAAGTGCTTAAAACTATATTATATATCCTTAACAGGGTTCCAACTAAAGCGACTATCAAGTCCCCTTACGAGCTTTAGACGAGCAAAAATCCTAGTCTAAAACACTTGCATGTTTGGGATGTCTAATTGAGGCAAGGCCTTATAGGCCTAATGTGAAACAGTGAGTTGTTATTTTTATGACTCCATGACTAAGTTGATTTTCGAGTTGGAAAATGCTTAGTTCTTTAAGGATGTCGAGTTTGCGGGTGTGATACAGCTAGGGACTTTGTCTTTGAATAAGGATATGTTGATATTCCTATAGATGTTATTGGAATTTATCAGGGTCTCATTCCCCTATACAAGAAGTTTCCCCAGAAGAACAAACTTTACCATCTTAAGAACCTACTCTATTAAGGAGGTTCGCTAGAGAAAGGAGAAGTGCAATGCCAAACGACTACATTGTTTTTTCCAAGAGCATGAGGTAAACATTAGAGTGACGGAAGATAATCTAATCAATTACTGTCTAGCCATAGAAAGTTCTAACTCTCAGACGTGGATTGATGGCGTGAATGAGGAGATGAAGTCTATGAAGGACAATGACGTGTGGGATTTATCTCATTATCAGAAGGTGTGAAACCTATTGGTTGCAAATACATATTTAAGACCAAGAGAGATTCGAAAGGCAATGTAGGTAGTACAATGTGTGTCTTGTTGGAAAGGGCTTTATACATAATGAAGGCTTTGACTATAAAGAAACTTTCTCTCTGATTTCTTTGAAAGACTCTTTCAGGATTCAATCTTATACATCAAATGGATGTGAAGATAGTATTTCTCCATGGTGACATTTATGAGAATATCTATATCGTGTAAGCAGAGAGTTTGTGTCAAGAAACCCAAAGAATATGATTTGTAAGCTTAAGAAATCCATTTATAAACTCAAGCAAGCATCTCGACAACGATATTTCAAGTTTCATCAAGTGATTATCTCATTCAATTTTGAGATGAATTTGGTCAATGATTTCATAAACCATAAGTTCTATGTGAGCAACTATATTTTTCTAGTTTTATACATCGATGACATTTTGCATGCCAGTAATAATATAGGCTTATCGCATGACATTAAGAGATTTATGGCTAAAATTTTAAGATGAAAGATCTTGGTGAGCCTCTTTTGTAGTAGGCATATAGATACACCTTAATCGCTCCTAAGGTATTCTTGGATTATCACAAAAAAGTTATATCAAAATGATTCTCAAGAGAAAAAAAAAAGGCCACATGCTCAAATATTAGCGGCTAGATTTGATTGAGATCGTCGGGGTATATTGACTCCAATTTTGCTGGTTGCCAAGATAGTATGAAGTCCATATAGGACTACATCTATCTTATAGTTGGGGTTGTTGTCTCTTGGAAGAATGCTAAACAGTCTTTTAAAACCTCTTCTATAATGGCAACAAAGTTCATAGCATGTTATGAAGTATCCAATCACAGAATATAGCTGCAAAATTTTGTTATGGGACTATGAATAGTATATGGTATAGATAGATCACTTAAGTTATCTTGTGGCAATAAGTCAATAATGCCTTATTCCAATAACAACAAGAGCTTAATGAAGTCAAAGTATATAGACATCAAATTCTTAGTTGTTAAAGAAAGAATTTAGAATGGACAGTTGTGTATAAAGCATGTGAGCATAAACTCTATGATTGCGGATCCGCTTACTAAGGTATTGCCACCCAAGATGCTTCATGAGCACACTACTTGTATAGGTGTCATGTTATTAGAGGATATTTAGTTTAGTTGGAGATTGTGATTTTAGATTCTAATATAATATAGACATTTTTCAGTTATTTCAGTTTATCGATATTTCATGTTATTTTCTGCAGAAATAAAGTTTTGATTTTTTTCACACTCTAATTTTAATATGCTTTGATCTCACTGAGGTTTAAGGTAAACCAGTTGGAACTAAACATGTTAAGATTACATTGCATGAAATTTCTATGCTACACATCAACATTATAATCCATGTCTTTTAGTTCTAGGCATAGTGACCATGCCTGGATCGAGTTATAGTAGTTGTAACAAAGGCCGCCTTTCATCCTATGTTGGTATAATTGATAGACTTGATTGGTTATAGAAACATTTCGATAATAATAGTAACGTTGAGCTCATACAGTTATTTTTACAAAGCCTAATTATATGGTTACATATATACCCCAAATGGGAGATTGTTGAATTTTTTAATCTAGCATTGTTAGATCCTTAATCTAATGTTAGGCTTATATATGAATAATTATGTGTTGCGAACTGTCGTATATGGTTAAATTCAATTAAAAATGATCTATTAAGGTCTACAATAATATTGGCTTTAATGTATTTAATAAGGTGTGGACTTTTAATGTGTAGAGACTTAAGAGTAATTTCTATTTCTATGACTGGTTGAAATAAGAATACCTGAAGCAAATAGAAAAAGTTATCTATATAAGTAGTCATGATCCTCAGATCACATGTATCATTTTATTCTTTCTAACATCCCATCTAGAGGTTTGAGATGCCTCTTCTTGCTTCAACTCTTGTGAGTTCTCTTTAATTTTCTCTCTTTTTCTATTTATTTTATTTTTCAATTTTATTCCTATTTTATTTTTCTAGTTATGTTTGTCAATTAGTTGAATAATTATAGTAGTCGATTTTAGAGATGATGCAATCGATTCTCTAGTGGGTCCTCATAACTTTTCCAGATAAGTCTACTTCTTAATGGCATTAAACCGTTGAGAGAGAAAGTGAATAAGTTGATAAGTTTTCCATAAACTGCTATTTTTTAATTTTGAATGTTCATTTCATTAAAAAAAGTAATTTTTTATATTTAAGTGGCCTCTATTTATTTTTCTTTAATTAAGGAGTTCCTAGAAGAACCATAAATTAAGAATAGTGACAATTGTATCTAGTATTGGTTGAATCTATTTTTCTTCATTAATGTGATAATATTATACCACCTAATAAATGATGACATGTCATATGTTTCATTACTTTTGGATTTAAACAGTGTATCCCAGTAACGGGTATATGTAGCATGACTTCGCTTTATACTGAAATTAAAATTCAAGATTGATTTACGATGTCATAATTGAATTTAAAACATTGTAAAAATATGTTTATGACATCATAAGCTCATCCAAGACTTTAATCCCAAATTAAAAAATTATGTATGTAGCATAACTCTTATTTATTTGTAACTATGATGTCGATCTTGGCGATATTGGTAAATTTTTTTTTTCTAAAATATGCTACTTAGATTCTTGATTTTAATTTAATAGATACGAATAGATAGAGTATAAATTAGGGGTGGGCAAAATCGGGTTCGGGTCGGGTTCGGTTCAACCCGATTGAGCTTCGGGTTGGATAAAAATCGATCCGAACTCCACCGAACTTATAACCCGATTCGATCCGAATTAAATTCGGATCGGATCGGATCGGGTTAAAAAGTCGGGCGGAGTTCAGATCGGATCGGATTCAAGTTAATTCGGGTTCGGATTAAATTCGGGTTATTCGAATCAATTCGGGTCAATTCGGGTCGGGTGTAATCGGATTGGATTCGGGTTAATTCGGGTTATAGCTATTTTGGTAATTGGGGAGGTGAAATTAGGAAATTAATTTATTATAATTTTATTGTATTTTTTCCTAAGGGGTTTTGGTGCTGGAAAGGTTGTAAAAGTCACATGAAATTATCTTTTCTATTTTGTGTGTTGATTATGAGGCTCACAACGAATCTTGCACCAAGCATTCTTAAAAAAATTTTGTTCATACTAAAATAAATTAGGTTTGTGTTCATTCTGCCAATAACAACATGAATATGCATGTCCGTTATAAAACAAGCATTTGTGCACTTGCACTCGAAAAATAAAATAAACTTGCCATTATTTTTGCTTTTCCTAATTCGGTTTCTGTTGAAACTAAAGCTTATCTATGCAAAAATCTCTCTATATGGAGGAAAACCAACCCAACTTGTCAATATAAAGAAAAATCTTTAATGGAGTATGTCATCAATGCTTTATGCTATAACAAATACTCACACCTCTGCCATTTAATAATGAAAAAAGTTGAACTATCATGTGCATCCTATAACCAAAACTTTACACAGTCAAATCATAAAAAATAATATATGCATGGCATTCAAAATTCCAAATAATCTAAGCTGGATTCTAGTCTTCTTTTTTTCTCAGAATTTTTCAATTGGTTTTTTTTCCACTTGTCACCTTGCTAAGTAAGACATTTCTCTCCCACCTTCCTTGTCCTCCCTCATTCATCCATCCATTCATTTCAACCAACAAAAAAAGAAAACTACTATAGAATTAAATTCAAATGATTCAAAATTAAAAATTAACACAAAGCATAAAATTAAAATTAACACAAAGTTTAAATTTAATAGTCTCCATCCAAAGTGCAATGTCCAATTCTAAAATCTAAACATTAATCTTTAGAACACAAAATTAAACATAATTAAATAGTTTCCATTTTTCAAAAAACAAATGACAAAGTTCCAAAATCCAAAACACAACAAAGTTTAAATGTAAATCTAGATCAACTTCCTCCACGGCTCCACCGTTCCTCGCAAGCACTTTGACAACTTTTAACTTCAATTTCTTCTACTCCAAGTTGAAGAATTGAAGCATATATCCCCTAAAGAAAAATTGAAAAAATTATATATGACAACCGTTTAACTACTTTCTTTAAGCCGCATTACAAATAAAGGGACATTAAACACAAACACATATACCCAATTCATGTGTGTGCTTGATTAAATATAAGAAAAAATATTTAAGTCAATTGTGGCTTATTTCATGGCATTCATCACCAAGTAAATTTAATAATAATCATATTTCCTAGGTAATACCATTCCAACAATTTCAATGTGTCTAAAATAAATAAAACAATTATAATATTACAATTTGACTTAAAACTTAAAAGTTAAAACTATAACAACTTGTCTATTATTATAGTGTAAATTACAACCTAAACATATAATATGAAATTATAAATAATAATATCTATTAAGAATTACCTTTCAAATATCCATAACACCTATATTAGCGCTCACTGTTTCCACCGTTGAAGCTTGTGATCTTACAAACTCTTTAAAATGTAAAAAAAAAATGAAATTAGTAAGTAACTTAAGTACATGTAGATGCTATTTATAAAGTTATAATACATCTTAACTTTATAAAGTATGAGAAAAATATTACCTTCTTGTAGCTCCATATGGAATATCTGCTCTTTAATATCTTCCTGAAGGTTATAGACAGGATTAGCAAAAAGTTTAGCTTGTAACCAATTTTTGGTATATATCATTGTCTCAATCATACAAGGGGTCAAAGAACTCCGATATTCGTCAATGACGCGATGCCTTATACTAAAGGCAGATTCAGATGCCACTGTGGAAACAGAAACATTGAGGACATCCCTTGCAATTTTCTCTAATATTGGATACTTCGATCCATTAACCTTCCACCAAAGCAAAACATTGAGCTTAAGATTGCTCGGATCTTCAATTGGGTCACTCAAATATCGTTCCACCTCAGATACTACTCTCTTGCCCTCATTCTGAACAAACACTTTTTGAGCATACCCAAAGAAAGGGTGAGAAACTCGGAAAATGTCATCACCATCACCACTAGGACCCTCCAGCAAACCAACCTCAGTTGTAAAATAAGGAGAATAACTTGTACCACCATAGTTGCCGCTAGGAACACTCTCACTACAAATTGATGGTGTGGAACTAGAGCACATTGCACTATATGCATCATAAAGCTCATTTAACAAATCTTTCACTGCTTTGGTAGTTTCTTCAACTTTCCAACCATCATTGGCAAAAATGATCTCAAAAATATGTTTGGCAAAGTCCATTTTAGCTCGTGGATCAAGAATAGAGGTAACAATCAACATTTTATTTATCTTCCCTGAAGACTCCCAATATTTATCAAAATTTTCCCTCATATGATAAGCCATAGCCACCACCCAGGGATCTTTACTTGCCTCTAATGCAGTCAATGAGCTCTTAATTAAGTCAATAGTATCATAACAAAGATTAGAAGTCACACTCAAAGAGGCAGAAAATAACAATGTGGCATCATAAAATTCCTTAAAAAACTTCATAATTCATCCTGCACTCTCCCAATCCTCAGGTTCAGGCGGGCCCATCCTCTTAGCGTTATTTTCTTTGTCGAGAAAGTATGCCTCATACGTTTTATCCACCTCTGCCATTCTATCAAATGCTGCTTGAAACTTCAACGCAATCATCAACATTAAATAGATGGAATTCTACCTAGTAGGACAATCCAAAAAAACCGTTCCATTTGGACATTTCACCTGTTGAGCACACTGTTTAAATGTCTGTAGCCTCGTAGTGGAGGATCTCACATACTTCACAACATTCTGGATGGTGGCAACACTAGCATGCAATTCATTCAACTCCAAAATAACAATCAAGTTCAAAATATGTGCACAACAACGCACATGCATATACTGACCCACCAATACAATTGCATCATTATTCCTCCAAGTAAGTAATTGCATAGTCACATAATTAACAGCAATATCATTTGTACTGGGATTATCAACAGTTATTGCAAACAACCTCTCTATCCCCCAAGCTTATAAATAAGCTACAATCTTTTTACCGATCGTTTTCCCTCTATGATCTTCAATCACACTGAAACTAATAATCCCTCTGTTCAAACACCAGTCACTATCAATAAAATGAGTTGTGATCACCATGTAACTCATGTTTTGAACAGAAGTCCGTAAATCAGTGGTAAGAGACACTCGCTGTTTGTTGTTGCAAATCAAACTCTTCAACATTGTCTTTTCTTCCAAAAATAAATCCATAACATTCCTACCAATAGTTCTCCAAGATGGCATAATAAACTGCGGAATAGCTACACTACAGAAAGGCCTGAACCCTTTGTTATCCACAAAACTAAGTGGCAACTCACCCATAATGATCATTTTGGACACTGCCCTTCTACAAGCGTCTTGACTCCACCCTTTAGCCAAAACTATATTACTTGCATTTCCTTCCCCACCCTCACTTGTCAATTTTTGTTGACTTCCCTCTTGTTGTTCCCGGAATGTCTTGTATGCAAGGCAAGCCAGTATATGATTTCTCATATTTGTAATCCTATCACGCCTTGAATGACATTGATATTGTCTACCACAATAGTTTCACTTGCATTTTGTTTGGATTTTCCTCAAGTAAAGTAAAATGATTCCACGTCGCAGATCTTTTCTTCATCGCTGGTCTTTTCCACTTTGCCTTTTGCGTTCCTTCCATTTGAACACTTTGATTGTCATCATCACTTATTGAATTCGATCTTGAGTGTCTAGACATCTAAACATACAAATAAATAATTATTAATCATTAATTCATAAATTAAAACACAAAAAGACTATTAAATAAATCTACTTAATAGTTAGTATTACAAATTGATTCAAATAATTGTTAATTTAATTTTATGAAATTTTATGAAATCGATATTTCCAATTTTCCACCATAATGTTTATATATGATCAAGAATTCAAGATGCATATTCCATAAAAGAAAACCAAGAAATTAATGTAATTATTTAATTATAATATCTAATTATCCATTGGCCAAAATAATATAATATTAATTACATATCCATATCTTAAATTCTTAATTCTTATTATGCCCACATTATAGGTACTTAACCACCTAATATTTACTTATTGGTTATCATGCAATTAATTAAATTGATTAATTATTTGTTGAAGTTGAAACTTGAAACTACTGCAATTAAATTGGTTAATTTTTGGTTGAAGTTGAAACTATTGTACAAGTACACATATCATATGACATCTATAATTTAATTTATATTGTAACATAATATTTATTTTTAATTTTTAATCTAACATTACTATTCATACAAAAAATCAATTATTAATAAGTAACAAAAATTAATGCCGGATTATTTTCATTTTATTGATAAAATTTAACAATATATAATTAACATACAAAGTTACAATTAACATTTCTCATATAACATTTAACAAATAACAATTCTAATTAATCATTAATGCATATATAATTATATATTATATTAATACCATCTCTTGAATAAGTATAAAGGCCGGATTTGCTGATTCGGGCTTCCAACTTCCAAACTTTCAATTTCCAAAATAGAGAGTGAAGAGACTTTTTGAGACTGGAGCCATGACCCGTGAGGTGTGACCGTAAATGGGTGTGGTGGCCGGCTGTCAACACTCAACAGTCGTGACCCGTGAATGCCAATGGTGGAGACTGGAGTGGATTGGAGGCAGCCTGCCGAGTGGATCTTTAATCGGACTGAGTGATGGTGGAGTGGAGGATTCAAGGCGTGGATCCGGCGCTTGGTTACAACAGATCTGTAGATCGGGTCACGATCTTCGCGAATTAGCTTCGGCTTCAGTTGGCGTCGTTCTCGACAGCGGTTGCTGCGTGTGGTGGCCGGATGAAGCTAGCTCCATGAACTCTGTGTGTGTGTTTGCTGCGTGTGGTGAGCGACGGTGGCCGTGAGGCATGAATGGGTGTGGGTTGGCTGCTTGTGCTTGACGGCTTGAGTGCTGGTTTCAGTGGTTTGTGTGGACAGTGAGGGTTTGTGATACCATGAGGTGGTGAGTGTCTGAATGAGTGAGGGTTTGTGAGTTGTTACTTTGCTTGTGTTCTTTTCTTTGTGAATTACTGAATTGTTTGGTGAATATTGTGAGACTGTGAATCAGTGAGAGTGTGAGTGTGTGATACTGCAAATCCGTGAATGCGTGACACTGTGATCTGTATTCTGTGAGTTACTGATTCAGTGATTGTGTCGTGTACTCATGTGAGTTTGTCATGTGTGTGATACTATAATTTTTGCCAAAATTCTTTTTTTTTGTCTCAACCCGATCGGGTTTTCGGATTGGATCGGGTTGAAACAATTTCACCAGATCGGGTTTTGTTCACCATCCGATCCAATCCGAACCCGAAATTTTTCGAATCGGGTCGGGTCGGGGCGGATATTTTTCCCACCCCTAGTATAAATTAAATGAGAGGTAAGCTATTCAAGTAGGCATTTCTTTGGATCGACTACATGCAAAATAAAAATAATGATGGTCTGCTTGTAATATTCCCATTATTTAATTTTACTAATTTATAAAATTATTTAGTAAGTTGTGGATATCCGAATTTTATAAATTTCACACTCACTTTTTTTATAGCACCGTAAGGTGTAAAGTAGTAGTACAATATAACAAAGGCCCTTGATACACCAAAGGGCTCGTAGCCTATTGACAACCCATATGCCTAATTGGGTTCGAGTTCCAATAATAGCTAGGATTTGATTTCACTCATAGAAGGGTATGATGATGTAGCGTTGATCGATGACATGGGAACATCATAGTAGAGCAATGATGTGACATTGACCGATGATGTGACGTTGACCGATTATGTGACGTTGACCGATTATGTGGCATTGACCGATGATGTGGTAGGATGCTATTGTACCAAAATACTAATGTGGCATTGACCTAGGATGTAGCAGCATATTATTGGACCGAAATGTTGATCTGGTGTTGACTGATGATGTGTTCCAACCAATTAAAGCTTGTCACGTTGCCCAATCCTAAGCGTCTGAATTATTTTCATCTGATAACTATGATTTACCTATTGTATCTATAAATAAAGGGCTCTCCCCTAATTTGATGCCCCAAAATTTATTTTTTAGCTTTATTTTTTATAACTCTCTCTCTATCTTGCATTCTCTATGTATTTTAATAAAATTATCATTTTACCCGTAATTCAATTGTGAGTGACTAACTTAGTTTTAAGCTAGGATTGAAGGTGAAGCCTCAACATGATCCATGTGTTTAATTAGGTGAGTTTATTTTATTTTTCTCTCTGATTTATGTTGTTGTTTTTATTCATTGTTGACAGACAACATATCCTGTCTTGATTTTGAAAGGTATATCGGCTCCCTAGCGACGGACCATTACTGTCTAGCACAATGAGCACTTAGCACCATATTAATTAGCAAAGAATTCCCCTCTAATATTTTGTAGGTCGTCTTGACTGAGTCTCCACATAGAGTGTATCTAAGTTACTTAGTGGATGGTCTTACTACGTTGTCGAAAAAAGGATTATTATTGTCTGGCATAGTGTGTTCTTTATACCACACTTAGTGGAAGATCATTACCTCTGGCACATTGAGCACTTGACACCATATTTATTAGAGTGGGAATTATGAGGAATGGAAATATCCACCTCATAAATTAATTAGAACTAAAAAGAAAATATTAAGCACATGGTGGATGTTGAGTGTGAATTTAAAGACTCAAGCGTTTCATTTGCATTGATTTCATCCTTAATACATTTCTGCCTTTTAATTTTAATGTTAAGATAAAAAAGAATTCACTTTCAACCAACTCACATTTACACCCAGAAAATTAACCCTACACATAATTAAATCTACCACCTCGTGAGATCGACACTTGTCACCACAGAATCTATTGTATAATATATTTGTGCGCTTGCAAGTATAATAAAATTTGCACAACATCTCTACTGCAATAATACAATTCTCAGACTATAGCGGAGACTACTTGAATAGATGAACCAACTGAAGAAAGTGCAGTAGCAGAGGAATGAGGTGAGGAATCAGAAAAAGAGCAGCACCTAGAGAAGGACGAAGTTGAAGTTGAAGAAGAAGAAGAAGAGAGTGAAGGGGATGATAATGCAAAAGAGACAGAGGATGAAAAGGAAGGGGATAAAAAAAAAGGAAAGCAGAAAATCATGCTTGATAAAGATTCAGATGAAAAAGAACAAGATAAACATGATATGTCTATTGAAGAGTTCATCAACAAGGCTGCAAGAACAGAAGAAGAAACGAAGAGCTTGAAGGAGCTCATTACTAGCACAAATATTAAGCAATTAGCATCATCTCCTCGATCATCTACGACAAAGAAGACCCCAAGAAGTCTCCTGCCACAACTCACAGAGTTTCCAGCAAGAGAATAAGGGCACAAATCTCTAAAGGTGCTGCACCATCGCAAACACCAAAGAACCAGAACAAAAGAAAACAAAGCCCAATCTGCTTAAATTTGAAGAAGTTGCTAGAACTTCACAAATCAATCCAAGCAAAGGCAAAAAGAAAGTGAACCTGCACAAAGAGTGTTGTAGCATTATCTTCAATAACAGGGGGATATCCCTAGCCTATTTAAGTTTATTTTACAAATTAGTAGTTTAGAAACTATTGCAAACTGTGTAGGAAATAAAATAAATTTTGCTTTAATGGCTAAGCTAAAAATTTGATGCTTAAGTGATGCTGCATCAATTCTACAACTTGATCAAAGTGAAATACGCACACACTGGACATAATAAAACCAAAGTCTAGAACTAGAACTGTTAATGGTAACTTATCATGTTTAAGAGTGAAGTTTGAGGGTTGATCAATTAGAGCAATCTAGATAACAAAGCTAAGTTGTTTATTACATGATTGTGTGATTAAAGTGTTAGTGTTGTTGTTATTACTTGAGGACAAGTAATGGTTTAAGTTTGGGGTGCGATAACTCTATGAAATGAGAGTTATCATAACATTTATAGACCTAAATTAATATTACTTAGAGAATTAATGATGAGTTTTTATCCCATTTTTAGTAAATTTTGCATGGAGTATCTATTTCATGTGTTTTAGATCATTTTTAGCTTTGATTAAATGTGACATTATAGGTAACCCAAAAGCTCATGCCTTGTTGATAAATGTTGTAGAAGAAGGACTACATTGTTGTAGCAACAAACTTACAAAAACGACAAAAGACATATCTGCATATGAACAAAAACAAGTCTAAATTAGGGGAAATGCTAGAGCAATTTCTTAGCAATCTAAGACCAAGTACAAACAAAACTTTATGGGTTGTACACACGCTATCTAACAGATTATGCTAAAAGTCGTTATTGCACTACCACTATCAGATGCAGGCAAAAATGGCAGACGTGGCGAGTAGCACAAAAAGAAATGTGGTCCTAAAATACCAAGAATGGACAAGTGTCCTCATGCCCTTTTTGGGTTGCCCTAATTCCAAGATATAAAAGAACACATTTTAAGGAAACAAAAGAGGGATTTTCCGTCAACACAAAAAAAAAAAAAAGACAAAGACACAAAGGAATTTTAAAGCTAAAACATAGGGTTTTTCGTGGAGAAGAATGAGAGAACTTGAAAACTAAAGCATGACACCTTGATCCTTTTGCATCTTAACTTCATTCTTATATTTGGTTTATTGTATTTTCTCTTGAATGATGTATTTCATGGCACATACTTATGGTTTTAGTGTTTTAAAGCTCATCATGAGCTAAACTTTAATGTAGTTGGGTTTTGAATGAGCTTAATAGTTATTTGACTTATATATATGTATGTTGCTTAGAATCTAACTATGTCATTTTGTCTTGATTTTACATATAGCAAATTCTTATTTCGGTTGACCACCCGTTTAGTGGATACTAGCTAAGAAGGAGCAAAAAAAATGTCTGATTTAGTGGAACAAATTAAAACAATAGATGGTTTTAAATTGGGTTTCCCAAGTTGAGTAAATCTCAATTTGAATAGAGCCATACTTAATCTAAAATTAGTGAAGAACTAGACATAAAGGTCACTTTGTAGGGAAAATAGAGTCTATATCATACAATGCTATGTTTAATGTTAATTTAACAACTAGTTATTGTTAGATTGTATAAAAACATAAGATATCCAACATGCGACAGTTGATGATACATTAGAGATTTTGTCTAGTGTTTTAGTAGATGCTGTAGCAACCACACCTCAAGTGTAAAACCGTCAGTAACTATTAAGTAAGTTTAGTACCCAACTACCCCTTTATCATTAAAGTATATCTTTGTGTTTGACGTTAATTCCTCCTTACTGCATTATGTTTGTTGTATTTTTTTTTTAATTTCATTAGATCATTAGTCTCAACATTTATTTTATTTTATTTCGTTTAGTAAAGTTGCACTATTAAGATTACTGTAGCAAATCCTATAATATCAATTCATGTGAAGACGATCTTGATTCTCATCATTATATTACTTGTGTACACTTGCATGTTAACACCTTAACACACACACCATTGAGATTTTTTTTTTCTTTTCTCTTTTTTCCTCATCTTTCATAAATTGGCCTAATGTCTGAATTACATGGACTATATTTTTTCCCATTTTTCTTTATACCCAACTACCTCTAGAATATGCAATTTCTATGGGGTGCAATTCATGTCTCATATTGAACCAGGTCATCTAGCAGCTGCTAGGAAATATGTCTTATTTGCAATAAGAATTTCTAAGGATATGTTCTTCTTTAGTATGATTTTATTAAAGAAATAAATAATTTTTCTTTTGGGACTTGACTTATTCAAGAAAAAATACAACTAGTATAAGAAAAAGAATATTTCTCCTATAAGAAATAATCACTATATATTAGATTCACTTGTTTGTATAATACAATAATTAGTTCTCTGTACATAAATAGTTTCTAATATGAGAAAAACAGTAGATCTATTGCGAGATTCGATATTATTGAGACTTTGGGTGTGAAATAAATGATAGAATGGTTGTAATATTTTTTCACATAAATTATTGTATTGTGTGATTGATTTTATTCTTTATTTATTTTTTTATTATTTATTTAATATTTTTTCTTATAAGATCTTGGGTGGGAATAAATTTCTCTAACAATAACTGATGAGAATAAGACAATGATTTTGTACAATGTCATTTTATAAATTATTTTTTACGTTGATACTCTCGCATGCAATGTTAATTGCGAGAAATGGCCGACACAACCATTTTTCCTTTCTGTATTTTTATTTTTATTTTTTTTAACACTTCACATAACAACCGCTCAAGTCTATGCAAAAGTCGAGGAAATTTTTCCACGTATAAAACAAAAAAGCCGATAATGCAAGATCAATTGGTTCGTAATGATATATCAGTGGCTCCACGTGGAAAGGAGATATGCTAGATGTCAGATGACCGTGTTTGTGTTTTATGAATGATAAAGTGGCCATCTGACTCTGTGGTGTAGATTCAATGACCTATTTCATCGTACTTTTCTTATTGCACCTTGTTATGTTACGTTAGCTATAACATACAATCACCCAAAATTAGTTTTTTTATATTTTTAATTGTTGTTGTTCAAACAATTTGAAAATTGTGAAAAATCAGTTTTAGGTGAGCTGTAGCAGCATCCCATATTATTTCACTTATTTACGTCTAATACGAGAACTGATTTGGATGAGAGCGACTTTAGAGAATTATTAGTTTGTATGATTGTCCCACACCCAAAATATACGCACCAGCAATTTAACGTAGAAATGATAGGCATAACAAATACTCAGAGCTAGAGTCGGGTTCCAAATGTTGAAAGGACTGATATTAATTACACAACCCAAGTGTTAAAATTTAAAGATTGATTAAACAAGCCAACCAACCTCCGCGTATCTTAATTCTGGGTAACGCAAACCGTTTGCCCACCCCTAATTTTTATTTTTATGAGGGGAAAAATGTTATCCACTTTTAGCCTTCCGCTTTCAGCAATCTATCTTAATTTAACAGGCAAGAGCTAAAAAATTAGCTAAACAGTACAGGCGGCGCCGCCTCCCGCCCGCGGGGGGGGGGGGGGGGGGGGGGGTGGTGGGTTGTTGGTGTTGCTAGCCTTTGCAAGAAACAATCTCTCTACAGGTTACCTAACAGGCTACAATAGGAACATAATTTTCTTAATTACAATCGACTGGGTGTATTGTGGCGATTTTTTTGAATAATATATCTGGAAGTGCCCTTGAATATTCCTTTTTAACACCATTTCGAACACAACTAGTGCATTCCAATAACCCTTACCCGAAAGTCATGCATGTTTGGAGTAATTTGTCCCTCATAAGTGTATGCTGTTTTGTCAAAGCATGCACGGATCGTGCTCCTTAATAAAACCATAATGATGTTACAGTTTTCCACTTTACGATTTATCATGAATAACAATAGTTATTGTCCAAAATCATTAAAATTAACTCTTTGATTGGTGATATGATTAGGTAGCTATAATTAAAAGGCTACTACAATAAAATATTTGGTAATCAATGGTCACTGTAGTGTGGAAGCTAAGTTGATGTGACATTATGCTTGTATTATGAAAAATCTATAATCTCTTTCATATTTTTTTCAAGCTTATTATTCAAAATTATGTTTATTACACATTATTTCACAACAATTACAGTACTTCAATAACAAAGGAAGCTTAAATTTCTAATAATTAGAGAATGTATGCAATACCTATCAGATAAACTAAAAGACAATGTAATAAAAGAAAAATTGGACGAACTACTTAATAAAACCATAATGATGTTACAGTTTTCCACTTTACGATTTATCATGAATAACAATAGTTAATAATTAGAGAATGTATGTAACTAGTTGTGAAAAAGATAATAAGCCTAATGAATTCACTACAAAGGTAGCCAACAGTCCAATAAATTAATTGGAGAATGCATGTTTCATCTAATAAATGTCATATTTCTATTTACATCCTTACTAGATTTTTAGTTACCTTATTCATCCTTCTGGTTTAAGAGATAACACAAAGTCAACATTTTTTTTTTGTTTATTTACCACTCACCCCTCTTTAGAAGATTATATGACATTTCTAAGTAGTTCGGTGTCAAAATTAAAGAGAAGATGAAAATGATTAGTCCTATATAATTAATAAAAGAACATTCAAAGTTTTTCATTTTTTGCTTGTCCCAATTACTTATATTATATTTTAATCTAAAATTTAAAAATATTACAAAATTTTGCCCATATTTTCATAATTCATTTCGTTATCTCTTAATGGAAGGGATAAAACAGGTAAGTAAAAATCTACTAGGGATATATAAGTGGTAAATAGGGATGGCAATTCAACCCGCACCCAGCCCGGACCTAGATGAAACCTGGATTTTCTGGTCCGGGTTCAACCCGTACCAGATTAAATAAAATTCAGATCCGGATGTCATTTTAAAAACCCGCATGTGTCCGAGTCCGGTTCTGGGTTTAGGTAAACCCGTACATCCAGAACTCGGATCCGGATATATATTAATTTTTAAAAATTATTTTAATATAAATAGGAAAGCAAAAAAAACCCAAATGGTGCCCTAGCAGCTCATTACACTTTCCCAGCCGCACAAACATTTCCTCTCTTATTCCCTCTTCAACTCATCTTCATCTTCATCAAATCATCATCGCATCACTTGCCCATCTTCGCGGCTGTTCAACATCATCATCATCATCATCAGCCGTCGTCACTTTCAAGAACAATACTCGAAAATATTTTGATGGGAATCTTGTTTTTGGTCATTTTAGTAACAGTGTGTGCGAGTGCGAGTGAGAGAGACAGAGAACGTGGCATACTCGATGCCACTTATCATGCTTTCATCTTTTTTCATCCAGTGCAGGGTGGTGTGGTGGTGTCTGTCTTTGTTGGCTTTTTGGAAAACTTGTTGCTTTTAATGGCGTATTACTTCTTCTGAATATCCAATCAATGTAAACTTATTTGCATTACCCCTCCAGCTTTCCCATCACCATTAAAAGTGCTTTGGCTGCTCCTTGACTCCTGACTTCTTGCTCGCAACTAAAGCTAGTTCTTTAGCTCTCTTTACTAATGTTTTGAACGAGCCGCCACATTGGGTTGCTGATTCTGTGCAGCCAAACAAAATTGTTGTTTTTGTTAATTAGTTTCTTGATGAAATAATTTTTCTATGATTTGCTGAAATCCTAGATATGTATTTCTATTTGATTTTTTTAGTCGAATTTAGTTTTTTTTTTCAATTGGATTCATGAATCCGGGTTGGAAACCCGCAGTCCGGGAACCCAGATTTTTCCGAGTTGAACCCGTACCGGACTCGGAGTGGAAAAATGGGGGTTTATTTCCGGGTCCGGTACAGAAAATATTCATCTGGGTCCGGATCCGAAATGGTGAAACCCGGACTTGGACCTGGATTTTGCCATCCCTAGTGGTAAATACAACATCTTATCATTGTTGAAACTAGGGATGACAAAATCCTCCACGGGTTTGGGGTCCCATGGAGCCCCACCCCAAATGGGGAAATTTTTTAATAATTTTTGGGAAATGGGGTGGGGAGTGGAGAAAAAATAATCCCCAAATTATTAACAGGGTGGGGTTTGGTATTGCACTCCCCACCCCACCCCCACCCCAATCCCCATTATATATAAATATGTTTTTAATTCTTATTTAATAATTTTTGTTTTATCAACTATAATGTCAATTAATAATTTTTTTAATTTTTATGTAATATAAACAGAATATGAGTAAAAGAAAACCCTACAATATTTTTCAACTTTAAAACATTATTATATTTTCTTTTCTCTTTTAAGGTGCTGCTCTCTTTAAATATTTTTCACTTTTAATATCATTTTAAGATATTGTTTCAAATTTTTAGAGATTTTTTAAAAAATTTAAATACTTTATAATATGGTCATAATTTTATTTTAAGTTTCTAATTTTTAATTTATTGAAATCATATTTTTATATCTATTATAAAATAAGTAAATGAGGAATGGGGTGAGGATGGGGGAATCATTCCCCACATGGAGATTTCCCATCCCCGACCCACTAAATTTATTGGGGAATGGAGGCAAAAAATTTTAATGGGGTAGTCATCCCCACCCCCACCCCCCCCCCATTGACATCCTTAGTTGAAACATGTATTCTCTCCAAATTAATTAGCAAGAATTCAATGTTATTTGCATTGAATGGACATGTGTTGCACATTTTTGTTGATTGTCTTGATGTATGTTGCTTTGGATAAGATATCCGCGAAGTCTGTGGTATAGATATTTTTTTTTGAGATTAAGAATCGGTGAAGGCTTTTTCTTTTTTCTTTTTAAATCAGAGCGGTAAAGATTTGAATAGGGCCGTGTGTCACTAATATTACTGCTTTATATGGCCCTATTTTTGGTTTGCCTTTGTTTCAATGGATACTTAATAATACTTCCTGATCCTGTTCATTGTTGTGATTTTATGGCAATGTATTTGTCTTTGTTACGCTGCTGAAGAGAAGAAACTCTTCAGAATTTCAATTTAATATTAGTGGATTCCCGGACAATTGCAGAATTGTCATACGGAAACAAACCTACATTCTTCTTCCTTTTGTTTTTAGGACTTAATTGGATAACATCCTTTGGACACCGTCCATATTTGCCTTTGTCTACGCTAATTCCACCGCCGGTTTTAACTCCCCAGAGTGCTGACACAAGATAATACATGTCGCTGGAGTCCACCTCGTTGCCATAGACATCTAAGATAGGTTCAGATTCTGAGGTGCGCAACTGAGGTTTTGTGGCCAAAGCAAGTATAAGGAAGGAGAATGTGGTTACCGGTGAAGCCTTCACCTTTTTTCTTTTATTTATTTATTTATTTATTATTATTATTTTAAGGATAGCTGCTGTTTGTTTTGTTGATCAATTCGGTATTCAAGTGTTTAAATTTATAGAGAGCTAGGGTTAATATGTGATAAGGACTTTGTGGTAGCTGCTTGAATGGTCATTTATTATTGAGTCTTACTTTTTTCCACTTTAAGTTTAGTAAATTTGTTAATTTTTTTATATATGGAAATGTAGTATGGGCGACACATACATAAGTTTGGTTCTCATATTATAGAAGTTCATGAGTCTAACTCTTATTTAAAAGCTATTTTAAGAGAAAGTTGCGTCTCAATGATTTTAAAAATATCTATAAAAAGAAGATATATTTTACTTTTATTGATTCATAAGTGCAAAATGTTCAACTTATAAAAGATTCAAAACACAACAAAGGAAATGATAAAATTTGGGATTGATTTGTATTGATTGACAATCAATCATGCAATTGTTTGCCAGAGATACGGTTTATCTTTTCATTGATTCTTTTCATTTTCCCTCCAGTTGGTGAGGAAATTTGTAAACTGGGCTTGACTTAAGATATTGAAAACCATTTTTGGTCTATACTTTCTAGTCTCACGGAATAAATTTATGAAGTCATTCCTTAAACCTTACGCATAGAGGTGGCCAACGGGCTGTGCCGTGCCGGTAAAGGCCCATCAAAGGAAAGTCCACGCATGCTCGTACTCGTGCCGTATCGTGCCCACTATATGTTTCGTGCCGTGCCGTGCTATGTCTAATTTTTTTTGTTTAGGCCAGGCCCGGCACACGTGCCGTGCCTAGAAAAAAAAGTCCACTAAGTTTTTTTTTTTAAGAGTGCATGCCAAGTTGTTGTGTTATTTTTTTAAAGTCTTTGTACTTTTTTGAATCTATGTGCCTTTATTCAATTTTAATAGAATAAAAAATTCAAAACTCAAGTGCATATTCAATAATAATAAATTAATAATAATAAGAGAATGTAATATTAGTTACTAAGTTCGATTCTATGGTATTAGAATTCTTTTTTGGTACTTAACAACAACAAGAATAATAATTTTTTTAAGTGTTAACTTAATTGTTCACTTGGAATTAAGTAGAGTCATATATCATAATTTATAATAATATTAATACATATTTATAAAATCATGATATTTATAATTTTATTTATTAAAATAAGGATATCAACTATGTATTTAATAAATTATAAACATAAATCAACTGTAATTTTTTTGAACTAAGATTTAAATAAATTTAAAAAACTTGAGCTAATCAAATATAATAAAAGATTTAATTTCAAGTTATTTATAAAATCATAAAATTGTAAGTTTACTTTCATTAAAAAAATAAAATGTGCTTATTGCGTGCTTTTTCGTTTGTTGTGCTTTGACCCATCTCTAATCGTACCCTGCTTTTAAGGTTCACGTGCCTAAATTTCTAAGCCCAGCCCAGCCCATATGCATGTCGTGTTGTGCCGTACCGTGTGCTCTACCAAAACGTGCTCGTGCCGTGCAATACTGTACAGACATGTGTTGTGCCTCGTGTCATCCGGTCCATTGGTCACCTCTACTTACGTACCACTTACCTTTACTATTTTCATAGTATCCAATAACCACTTTTGCACCAAAATTTTGAAAAGAAAAGAAAAGCAAATAGATTATTTATTTTATATTTAATCTTGGGTATAAAGAAATGTATATTTGTTATAAGATTTTTTTTAAATAACGAAAATACAAAAAATGCTTATTATTAATTTTTTTATTCAAAAAGAAATGTGAATTTCTTATTTTTAGTATATATATTTTTTAATTTCAATTTATATGATTTATTTAATTTATAATAAATATGGATAAAACTATATATAAAACTAAGAGTAGTTCTGTAATTACGGTGCCAACAAGGTTATTGGGTATTATCAAAATAATAGGAGATAAATGATATATATTGAGTTTTTTTTTATATAATGGTATATATTGAGTTTAATAGAAGAAAAAATGGCAACTTCCCGACTTTAATTTTAGGGTAGCATACAATGAACGGATGAACGACTATAGCACAATTAGCGATTGTCATTGGGCCATTAGGGATGGCAATGGATTGAATCTGAACCAAGATCCACGTGATCTAAATCCAATCAGATCAGATTTGGGTCGGATTAAAATGAATTTGGATCATATTTGGATATCGATGCATGGATCTAAGGTGGATATGAAGCAAGTTCGGTTTATCTTAATATCTAGATTCAGATCCATATCCACTCACCATTTAATGTAATTTTATTTTAAAAATTTCTTAACAATTATGTAATTATAAATGATAATAAAATTTATAAATGATGATAAAATTTATTCATTAGCATGTATTTAAGAATCTTAAAATTCAAGGTATTTAAATGATAATAAGACAAAAATTTATCAAGTGTAAAATAAAATTAGGGTAGCATGTCCTAATTTTTTTTATAAAGTTTTTCACTCTATAATTTAGTCTTTTTTTCTCTTTAGTCTACTCTCGCTTCTCTACTTCAATTGAATGCTTGGATCAGTATTTTAATTGCTAGGAAAATCTAAAGACTTGGGTTTTTTTTCCTTTCATTTTCTCGTAATCTTATTTATTTTGTATAATCACTAACTATAAAATAATTATGTTAATCATATATTTAGTTAAATATGATCATAATAAAAATAATAAATCACTGAATATAATATATCATTTTTAAATTATTTGATATTATTTAATGATATAGGAATGATGATGGTGTGCTGTGGATATCAAGATATTAAAAGAGATATTAGAATATTATAATGACCTTATTCCTGCAATTACTTTTGATGGATATTTTATTATTTTATTATTTATTTATTTTGGTGTAAAAGTAGAAGCCACAATACTTATCAGATTTTTTTATACAAATGATAGAATTTAATTGTTACCAATGCATTGTAGTCTTAAATTTTCTTTCTAAAAAATTATTGATCTCTTATTATTGAGATTTACAATTCGTGACAGATCTAGAGCAGATTTAAATTTTATTTTTTTTTTGGATTTGGAGCAGATATAGATCCAAATTTTTTTATTTTGGATCTAGATATGGAACGAAAAATATAGATCCATGACGGATCTGAAGCAGTTACGGATCTTAATTTTTATTATGGATGTGGATCTGGAGCAAAGTATATCAAATTCATATCTACTTCATTGCCATCCCTAGGGGTCATGCAGGGGTTGTTTGTGCGGATCACAAAGTAAATATCGTAGATGAGATAACAAATCATTTGGCATCCATAAACATTTGACTCAATATGTGGTTAATTAATTACAGTTTCTTTTCTCTTTTAGTTAAGAGTCCTTGTGATAATTAGTTTAATCATATATTGATAAGAAAAGTAAATGTATAAGGAGGACTGCTCTAGAATACTCAAAGATTTTTTCATGATTTGTAGAAGAAATTCAAATACCATCGGTTTTTAAAATACATCACTTAAGTGCTTTAAAATTTAAATTTATTTCATTAAATAAATTTCACAATAAAAAAATAGGTAGGGCTATTTCAATCCAAAAAATTTTTCTCTACACTCTCTTTTTAGTTAAGAATTTTATTATCTAAGTAATTTTTGAAAAACTTACGTAATTAACTCTTTTTTCTCCTTCTCTTATAAATTTGACTAATTCTCATCAATTCATTTATATATATTTTTTAACTTGCAAATAATTGGTATCAATAACTAAGAGAAACAAAATCCACTACTTAAAAATGAACAACAATAAATTTTATCAGTTATAAAAATTAATGAATATCAAGTAATTAATTTTGTTGATTAATATCATATTGATTAGGATTTGTCTATTCAAAATCGAATGTATTCCAATTATCATAAGCCAGAGGGTCCATTAAATAAATAACTATTTATGAGAATAATCTTTCAATCTACATTGATCAGACTTCGGCATGACGACAATTCGCCAAAATTAAGGGATGCTGCCAAATCTCACATGATCACGTTGTCGTGTTTTTGCTTTCTCTGTAGAATAGGACTGAATGATAAGGCACCGACAGATTCTATGTTACGGATTTTAAAGGCATTCCATCTGGCGTTTCTTAACACAATCTTTTGCATATGAGAGCGACATTATGATGGCCCCCACTCTAAACATATACACCAATAATTTCACGTATGAATGTATGAATTCATATAGCGTTTTATTTTATTTTATTTTATTTAAGCTGCCTGTGCCTTATTTTCTTCTTAGCACTGCTGTTTGAATAGCCACGTGTCAGGGCGAAAGAAAATAATATTAGTGCCTACACTCTAGCAATTTACAGTGACACTATAACACACCAAAACCACGCATTGTTCATGAAAAGAATTCTCGTTTTTTTTTGTTTTGACCACGAAGTATTTTAGAGAGGACCTCAACTGTGAGAGATACCTTTAAATCCGTACCACAACCTAAATTAGAAGTCCCCGCTCGAACCGAGAGGCACATGTTCTCCTAACAAAGACGACTTCCCTGCGACTCGAATTGGGGAGTAAACCCAATCAAACCACTTAAGAAAAATCCATTACCAATGGAGCCAACACTTTGTTGGTAAAAGAATTCTCGTTTTCGTCGGCCAGCTTGCGTAGAAAAAGTAAATATGAGAATTAATTGAGATACTATATTCAAGCAGAATTTTACATTATATATAAAAGTTGTATCATGCTCTAAAGGAATGAAAATATATCTCTTAATTACAAAGATATTTACACAATTAAAGGCCGCATCGTTGACTTAATCATGTGCATGATATTCTAATTAGAGCCATTGGGATGCATCAGGTCCATTGCTTGAGTTATGTTCAAGCTCAAACTCTCTATTTGTATAATCTCCAATATCTGGAATTCCCCTTAAAACTGATTTGGGAAGGAGGAATTTGTTGACTTGTCAGCTTGATGCCATTTTAATTTTCTTTCTACATACTTACATTGTAACACATTTTCCAGTAAAATGATAAAAAAAAAAAAAACAAGATACGGGTAAAGTTAAAGAAGTCAAAGGTAGGGGAGGGGCAGGTAGGTGTGGGCAGAAAAATCAGGGAACCAAATGAATCAAACCGAATTGGCTGTTCGGATCTGTTTGAAAATCAGGAAAAAATCCATTAGTTTAGTTAATTAAATAAAAAACTGACCTAAAAACTGAATAACAAGTAAAAAATCAAGATTTTAAAAGTTAAAAAATGAAGAGAAAAGGGAACCGAATCCGAAATCGTATGCATTTCAGTTTGGTTTAGTTAGGATCAGAATTTTCATCAAATTTATTCAGTTCAGCTCAGTTCGGCCAAAAAAATATATATATATCTGAATCGAACTATGCCCACAAAAGGAATAGCTCAAGGGAGACAAATTTGGAATAACTAATTACATAGCCACATAGATTTGTAGAAATAATCTTGTACAAACTGAATTAGCAGCTTCAATAATAATGTTATATTCACTTAATAATGATATTTAATTGTGATACTCATTAATGTGTCACTAATAAATTATTTCCGTATTTATGCTATCCACTAATTTTATTTTTAGTTTTGAATATATGATTTTTTACTACCTAATTAATAGATGACATATAAAATACCACATCACTGAATATTTCATCAGAATAAACAAGATACTAATCTTCGATGAATAATCCTCAAAACATCCACTTGCCAAAAACATAATTCAATTGGATGAGTGTCTGAGGTTAATTGTAGATTAGGTGATAACCAAGATTGATCGACTTTAGTTCAATTGGCGAATTTCGCGGGAACAAGCGGGGTTGTTGGCGCAGATCTGAAACTAAAAACCGTAGATAAGCTACCTATTGACTTTTGACTCAATATGTAATTAATTAATTAGCAAGAAATCCCTTAGATAATGATATAAATTATGCCAACTATAGAGTTGTATCAGACAAGCACAGAGTTGAATTAGATAAAGAACAATTTGTTTATTTCGTGCAATTCCATGACTGAAACAACTTACAATTAAGTAAGGATCGTGGTCCAATTGATATATGGTAAAAGTTTTAGTTGATTCCTTGTTGTTTGAAGAAAGAAACTCAAAGATCAACGACTTTTAGAATGTACAACTCAAGTCCTTCAAATTTTGAATCTATTTCATTCAAGTCCTTCAGTAATGAATTTCACCATTAAAAAATTGTAAAAACGTTACCATAAATATAGAGTGATAATTATTCCCCCATACCTCATATTTGTGATTTTAAAGTCCATTCTACCCTTGCTAAATAATTACAATAGATTTATAGCCACAAAACTTGAAATTTTATCCTATACTTTTCATATGCGAATTCAACGCAATATTCATGATATTTTTAGTTCGTTGGTAGGTTGCCCAGGAAGCCAGTCAATTAAATTAATTAATTAAAGGACCCTATCTACAAAGTGTTGGCTCCACTGGCAATGGAGTCCCCTTAAGTGGCTTGACTAGGTTTGCTCCCTAGTTCGAGTCGCAGGGAAGTCGCCTTTGTTGGGAGAACCTGTACCTCTCGGTTCGAGCGGGGACTTCTAGTCTGGGTTGTGGTACGGGCTTAAAGGTGCCTCTCATAGTTGGGGCCCTCCCCAAGATACCTCGTGGTCAAAATAAAAAAAAAAAGGACCCTATCTAATGTTTAGTCTATATTATACGTGTTAAAAATCCCAGACCTGAGGAATCATCAATTATTGATGAAACCTAATACTAGCAACGAGAAAAACATGATAAAAAGCTGCTGAAATCTGCACCACAAAAAAAAAAAAAAAGTCTTTTTCATTTTTTTTTTCTGGAGAAGATGAATGACGCGAGTCCCAACTCACAAGGGATAGCAATAGTTTGTCATCATGCCAATCGCGATTAAATATCAATCGTCTAAAATGATAGACGATTGCATTAGTTTGTCATCTGCACCACAAAAAAAAAAAAGTCTTCTTCATTTTTTTTCTGGAGAAGATGAATGACGCGGGTCCCAACTCACAAGGGAAGGGATAGCAATAGTTTGTCATCATGCCAATCGCGATTAAATATCAATCGTCTAAAATAATAGTGTGGCAATTTACATTCTTTGGATAATTTTCATTCTAGTGAAATTTTATTTTATTTAAAATAACCCTAATGTTATCGTTTTAACAAGATTTTGTCTCTTTTGTTCGCATTTTTGTAATGCATGTTTATCTTTCGACAACATTTTGTTTAGGTTAGTTAGATGACTATTTTAGATCATGTTTTTAATTTGCTTTAGAGTAAGACTCATTACATCATTCTATTTAAGTGTTATTATTATTCTTCTTTTTAATAAATCTCGCTAACATCGTCAAAGATTCGTCTAAAAAAAACTCTAATTAAAAAAAAATGGTAGTATTAAGGATATTAATAGAATTTAAGAACATATGAATGCTCTTAAAACCCAAATACTCTTAAAACCCACCGGCATATACGGGTAGAAGAATTAATGTCAAAACTTTTCTGCTTCATTATCCAATTTAACCATTGTAAAGCAAAATACTTATATAGTCGCCAACAACATAAGCTGGAAGTCATCAAGCCACACACATTTTACAGCAATGCAACTGAAAGGATAAAATGGACAGATTTGAATAAAAGATTAACAAATTGCACCATTTGTACCTAAAGACATTAAATGACAAATTGTTCTCGGAAATCAGTAAAAGCTCTATTCTAGTCTTCAAGTGGATGTAGACTGGTTGGTTAGGTGAATATCTATAAATTCTTGTGTCTTATCTTCACAGTTATTTCTTTCGATTTTCATTTTCTTTTGTGTGTGATTAAACTTTGGTTCTTAAGTTTATTAAACAATCTTCGACTAGGCTTAGGTCTTGAGGGAATGGTTTGGTATTTATACACCTAATCAGTCTCAACAAATATCGAAGAGGAGTGAAAAAAGATCAAGCCATAACAAAAGGGGAAGAAAGAAAAAAGCTAATAAAAAAAGTAAGAAAATTTTTGGGCATTATGACTTTGAGAATGATGAAATATTTTATGGATATAAAAATAAAAACAAGTACTTAAATCGTATATGGGTATTGTTTGGGCATTTAAAAGGGTGTGAAGAGTAAAATTTATTATTATTTTAAAATTTATTAAAGGGGATGGATCAAGGATCCTTAAAATTAAAGAGAAAAAAACCTTAATTTCGTTTGATGATTCTGGTCCTTTAAAAATTGTGTAAGAAAAGTTTATGCACGTTTAAAGCAACTTTAACATAGTTGAGGGAAATAAAGAGATGGGAAAAGAAAGAATTAGGAGGAGAGATGATAGAGAAAAGAAAAGAAAAAGTAAAGATGACCATGAAGATCGTTGGAGGAGAAAGACGATGATTGAAAAAAAAAACGAATGAAATATTTAGTACATTCATTAAATCCTCAACTATATTCATTTATCTGTAATCTAAAGGAGCACAAAACAGTGCAATTTCAAGGGAAATTTGAATTTTTCCCTTTATTGAATGATGTGAAGAGTAAAAGGATGTTAAACTATATTTTAGAGCATAAATAACTCTGTCATGTAAAAATTTGTTTAATTGTTGATTGCAGATACTTTTTCATCTTGAGCTGTATTTTTCTTGATATATCTAAGAACAAGGAAGAACTTTGTTAAAACTTGACCCTTCCTAGCTTTGATGCTCTATGTCATTTTTTATGTTAATATATATATATATATATATAGAGAGAGAGAGAGAGAGAGAGAGAGAGAGAAATGTTCCAGTCAGAAATTTTAAAGTACGGGAAAGTGCGGGAAACCTTTAAAATCACATGATTTTAAAGGTTTAAAATTGTAAACCTTTAAAATCGTGTGGTTTTAAAGTTTTCTCTGATTTTCCCGTACTTTAAAATTCCTGACAAAGTCCTTTTTTAGTGCAGGCGCCCTCATTTATTTTTCATGCATACAAACTTTAAAATCACAAGGTTTAAGAGAGTTAGTTTTTAACTCTTTAAAGCCATACAGTTTTAAAGTGTATTCACATTTAAAAAAATGCAAATGTCTGTACCTAAAAATAATTATATATATATATATGTGTGTGTGTTATATATGCTACACTTTAACATACAAATTTTGTTATTTAAATTGTAACTATGTCAATCTTTTCTTTAATGGCAAATTGTATGTTAAAAAGGTCAAATTTATCCGTGTACCTTTTCTATCAATGTTTTAATGACGACAGAGAAATTGGGTCAACAAAGTTAGTACCAGGGACAAAGATTTTTAATTCTCTCCGTGAGTTTTATTGGTAAAACATTCTAACAAACAATTTTTATGGCGTCGTCTTTCTCAATAAAGTGGACCAAAGCATGCCGATAAAGCAAAGAAGATCATGATTTCCAAAATCATATTAGTTCCAATAGCACCTATTCGAAGATAGCCCAAATACTGATTTTAAACATCATTGTTTCAATGGAAAATGCTAACTGTTGTGGTTTTATCACAATATAAAACATTGACAAAGCACTGATAATACGTATGCATGGAGACTTAAAAGATGTATACATAACATGAGTAGAGATTAACAACAGCAAAAGGATCACAGGCGGTGTTATTTTTATTCTGTAATAGAGATAAAAGGTTACTAGCCTGGTCTATTATTTAGAATGATACAGCTAGTTCATTCATTACGCGGTCATTGATATTGCTTCAGCAGCTTCAAAAAACCTTGATATTGCGTTAGCAGCTTGAAGTAGCCTTGAGCTTTCCTCTGATGGAAAAAGCAGAACATTCAAAGCCGGTTCATCATCACCAACTAGAGCCAGACGTCGAACGCCATCCTTAGAAGAAACGCCAATTTTGTTGCAGCGTCTAGGACAAGATAGACAGACACTCGGACAATGGACAATATTGTATACACCACCATATGAAAAATTTCCAGCTTTCTCAATCTTAAACCAATTTAGCAACGTTTCAGCTCCTGGGTGGCCCTCAATTCCGCCCGTTACAATTAATGGATCGTCATAGCTATCAACTTTCCACAATGGTTCTTCATTACAGGGCTTAACAGAAACTTTTACGGGGAATCTCAGGTTGACATCAGTGGATACCTTGACAATTTTGTAATTGTCGTACGGAAGTAATCTTAAATTATCTCCCCTTTCGCTAGGAGAACTTAATTGGATAACGTCCAAGGGAAACTGTCCATTTGTGCCTAGGTGTGTGCTGAATCCACCGGCGCCATCTAGGACTGGGATAAGTTTATACTCGAGGGTGGATTTGACCTTGTTGCCAATGATATCTAAGACAGGTTCAGAGTTTGATGAGATGCCCAATAGAGGCTGCGTGGCCAAGGTAAGGATAAGGAAGCAGAGTGTTGTTATCAATGAAGTCTTCATTTTTTCGCCACTGGAAGGCTGGTTGCTGTTTGTTGTGTTGATTCGTTGTTCAAGAGTTTGAATTTATAGAGAGCTAGAGCTTAGTATGTGATAAGGTCTTTGTGTTGGATCATTAATCTAATGTTGGGCTTATATGTGAATATTTATGTGTTGTGGACTTTCATATAAGGTTAAACTCAATTAAAAGTGATATATTAATATTTTTAGTAATTTGGACTTTAATGCATCTAATAGTGTGGGCTTTTAATATATACAGACCTAAGGGTAATTTTTATTTCTATTATGAGTTGAAATAGAAATACTTAATGATAACAAAAAAATTTATCTATATAAGTGGTTATAGTCCCCATGTCACATGTATCATTCTACTCTCTACTAGCATTCCATTATCAAAGAGAGTGCAATGAGAAAGTTAAAGGATTCTCGACCTAGAAGGCTAACCACACGACCCTAGAGAGTAGTTAAACATTATGTATTCAGGTACGATTTCGTAAATTCATTTATTGATTCTTAGTGATACAACATGAATGTTCCTGAAATTTTGGGGATGATTTTTTCACACACAGATTTAAGGTTCTAACAAGTGGCATCAGAACCTCTTCATGTTAAATTATTGAGAATCAAATTTATTTTCAATTAGTAATTGAATCTTTAGTATTTTCAAAATTAATAATTTTGGTATTATTGAGTTTTAAAACAACTGTGGTTGTTTTTTTTTGAGGATTAATAAAAAAAATTTGGGTTAATTAAGAAAAAGGATTTGAGATCAAGGCCGGCGGCAGTCACTGCCATCCCCAGCAACACCCTCATGGGCCTTGGTATTCTAGGCTGCGACGGGAAGGAAATGTCGTGGTACACATGAAAAACGGCAACCATGGCCATCGCATCGAGAATCAAAAAAAGAAAAAAAGAAAAGAAATAGCCAACGAGCCACAGAAAGCAAAGCCGTGGCCACTAGGTTGTGGGGCAATTGCAATTTCTAAATTCAAATATTGATATGTCTATTAATATTTTGAGGTTGCCTAATTGAAGCAGCATGTCGCCATAGTAACTTCTCTTGTGGAAATTAATTTGTTTAATAACATAAATGATTATTTGCATGTAATTTCTGGGAATATTAGTCTGCCTAAAATAAACTTTATATTTAACAAAATCGCCTTTGCACATATGGTAATAAATGCGTGATAATTATTTAGTTTTGCATGTGAATAATATTTATTTGGTTTTGAATGTGAATAATAAATCAGCCAAAAAGATGATTTATTAGGGGAAATTAATTTGTTTTTTAATATAAACGGTTGTGTGTATGTAATTTTTTTGAATATCGATCGACCTAAAGAAAGGTTCATGTATAACAGAGTCACATGTACATTTATGGTAATAAACATGTGATAATTATTTAGTTTTACATGTGAATAATAAATCGACCTAAAGGAAGATTTATTATCTGACATGTTCTTACTATTAATGAATGATTACTACACCAAGATATCACTTACATGTTAATATTTTGTCTAAAGATGAAGTACGAATAGAGTGTCCGATATCGTGACATGTGGTATACCTTTATTTCAATTTATATATTCTATTTTAAGACTTATATGAGCTTGTTTTATTTGTTTGTTGTTCTCTATTCAGTTATTACTCCTGCTAATATTACTGCAAACATTAATTCTATTCTTATGCTAAATGGCTCTAATTTAAAGTCATGTCAAGAGAACCTCTTAATAGTTCTTGCAATTATGGATTTTATCTTTGCGTTACGAGCTAATTCTCACGTACCTCTTAATAGTTCTCACAGTCAAATCGTATATGTATGATGATCACGAAGAAGGCCATTCAGGAAGCGATCAAGGGCTAAATATCTAAAAAGATGATTATGAAATTGGAAAATGGTTTGTGAAGAACGAAAAGGCTGAAATAGGTATGCTTTTGACAACTTCAATTTCAACAATGTATATGAGCAAAGGAAAGAAAATAAAAAAGATAAGGAAACTGCAAATAAAACATATCAAAAGAAACAACAAAAAACTGACTAATCTTAAAGGTACTAGTTGTTTATTCGGTGAAGTTGAAGGTAGGGGTGGGCAAAAATAGTAGTTTCTAAGAAAACCGAACCGAACCGATCGGTTCGGTTCGGTTTTTTTACGGTTTTTTTATACCTGAAAAACCGAATTAATTATATAGTAGTAATAGTAATATTAGTCGGTTCGATTTTCGGTTTTAAAAAAAAAAACCGAAAAACCGAACCCATTATAAAAAAAACCGAATTCTAAATCGCTAAACGGCCAAACCTAATTCTCTAACTCTAAATCATATTTCCATTTCTATTTCACAGGCCGTAAACTTCAGCCGCTGGAAGCTTGGAATCTCGTCCCCGTCGCTTGTCTCCGCCACTGCTGGTTGCTGCTGCTGCCGGTGCTGCTGGTTGCTGCTGCTAGCCTGCTACTGCTGCTGTTCTGTGCTGGTTGCTGCTGCTAGCCTGCTGCTGCTGTGCTGGTTGCTGCTGCCGCCGATGCTACTGGTTGCTGCTGCCGGTGCTGCTGGTTGCTGCTGCCGGTGCTGCTGGTTGCTGCTGCTAGCCTGCTACTGCTGCTGTTCTGTGCTGGTTGTTGCTGCTGCCGGTGCTGCTGGTTGCTGCTGCTCCCGGTGCTGCTGGTTGCTGCTGCTCCCGCTGTTGCTGCCCTGCTGTGCTGCTACCGCTGCTGGTCTGGTCGCAAACAAAAGCTTAAGTTCTTCAACAGCAACAGGTACCCTCTTCCTCTCTAGCTTGCTTCTTTGTATCGTGTTTTGCTCTCATTCGATCATAATGGAGCTTTATCCAATCACTCGTAACATAACCTTAATGATGATTTGAGATAGTTACGTATTCTTAATTAATTGTTCTGAGGTTTTTCAAACAAAAAAAAAATAATTGTTCTGAGGACTGAGGCACCGCCCTACCTGCCCGCCAAATCAAATAACGAAACCAAACAACGATAAGAATTTGGAAATCCAGCCACGTATACAAGCATCTTGACTAATCTGGTGGAATCAATTAATTGTAGAAACAATTTGAAGCAAGTGATTCGAGCTTTTGGTTCGATCTGCTTATATCTAGAAGCATGAAATTATTTCATAAAAAATTATAGTGCCAGCATAGTGGGCTCCTTTTGAATTTGGCAGCAACTTAGGAAAATCACCACAAACAGAGCATGTGATGAATTCTTGCTATTATTTATTTATTATTTTGCTTTTGTGGGTTGTTTATTTATTTATTTTATTATTGTGGGTATAGTGTTAAAAGCTTTAAATTTTCAACTAATTATTATTTTCGTTTATAATATATATCTTTATTTTTTTATGACATGTACAAAGTTTTTAGAAGTGTTAAATTTTCTTCAAGTAACAAACTTTTGGAGTTTTTTTTTTCATATTTGCTGTTTGATTTTTTGTGAAGAATGGAAAATTATGACGAGGAGGAAGTGCGAGAGGTGGCGGTTGATGATGGGAAAAAAAGAAAAATACCTTTATTTTTATTTGAACATATTATGTGTTATTTGAACATTGTTCGAGACATATTTTTTAATTTTTATTTGTTTGTGGTAGATTTATTAATTTAAGGTTTTAAATTTAAAAATGCCTAAAATAGGCCCAATAGGCCTATAATCGAAATAATCGAACCGAACCGAATCGAATTATTTCAATTAATCGCGTATTTGATTATTTCGGTAATTTGATTAATCGCGATTATGATTTTAAAATAATCGTAATCGAACGATTATGAAAAATTTAGTAAAAAACCGAACCGAACCGAACCGCGCCCACCCCTAGTTGAAGGGCATAAGAAAAAGCATTGTGCCAATTATCAAGCATGGTGTGCAAAGAAGGGTATGCTTCTTAATTTGGTTTGTTCTAAAATTAATTTAACTTCAGTATGTAGACACACATGGTGGATAGATTCTAGTGCAACAACTTACATTAGTGTGTCTAGCCAGGGTTGCCTGAATTGCCGAAAGCCTAGTGATGGTAAAATATACATCTATGTGTACGATGGCAAGACGGTTGAAGTGAAAGCAATAGGAAAATCTATATTACTATTAAAGACTGGATTTATTTCAATCGTGAAAGACATTATTCCGTATTTTAGATAGAATTTGATTTTCATTTCTGCTTTGGACAAGTTTGGTTTATCTTCTTCATTAGGGAATGAAAAATTCAGTTTGTTTCATGAATCAAAATTAGTTAGTTTTGATTTTTTATCAGCCTATGATTATCTCTATTTGATTGATATGATTGCTTTATTTAATGAATCCCTGAAGTCTAGAACAAACTCAGCAAAAGAATCAAAAGTATTAGATATGACTTTGGTGGTGAGTACTATGGCAGATATGACAGTTCAAATGAATAACATTCAGGAACGTTTACTAAGGACGAAACAAGTGGCTTAAAGACATGGTAAGGAGTACAATTTCTCATTATATTTTACTAGAATCACTATGGGGAGAAGTATTTAAGACTACAGTATATATCCTTAACAAGGTTCCAACTACAACGACTGCTAAAACCCATTATTGACTGTCAACATGTAAGAAGCCTAGTCTCAAGCATTTGTATGTTTAAGGATATCCAACTGAGGCAAGGCCTTATAAACCTAATGAAAAAAAACTAGATTCAAGGACAATAAGTTACTAGGCTAAATGGTACAAGTCAATTTTTTAGTTAGGAAATACATAATTCTTTGAGGATGTCGAGTTTGTAGTGGGAAATAAAACTAGAATTTTTTGTCTTTGAAAAGGAATATATTAATATTCCCGTAGGTGTTTTTGGCATTGACTAGGTTTTCATTTGTGGGTTTGTTCATGACACAGCAAATCTAAAAAATATTGAAGAACCCTTGTACATTTATAGAGGAACAAACTCTACCACCTGAAGCACTTATGTCATTAAGGAGATCCATTAAAGAAAGAAAAAGTACAACGCCAAATGACTATATTGTATATTTGTAAGAACATGAAGTGGATATTGGGGTAATGGAAGATGATCCAATTAATTTCTGTTAGGCCATGCAATGTTTTAACTCTCAAAAGTGGATTGATGCCATGAATAAAGAGATGAAGTCCATGAAGGACAATGACATATGTGATCTTGTCCCATTGATAGAAGGTACGAAACCTATTGGTTGTAAATCGATATTTAAGACTAAAAGGGATTCAAAAGGCGAATAAAAAGTTCCAAGGCATGTCTTATTGTAAACAACTTTATAAAGAAAGAAGACATTGATTATAAAGAGAATTTCTATGTAGTTTCTTCGGAAGACTTTTTCAGGATCACATTGGTATTGGTATTGCATTTTAATCTTGAGTTATATAATGGATATGAATACAAAATTTCTCAATGGTGGCATTGATGAGATAATCTAATGGTGTAGGCAAAAAACTTTGTGCCAAGAGATCTAAAGAATATGGTTTGCAGACTTAAAAAATCTATTTATGGGCTCAAGAAAGCATCTCGACAATGGTATTTTAAATTTCATCAAGTGATTATCTTAATTAGTTTTGAGACGAATCTAGTTGTTGATTGTATATAGGGTTGGCAATGGGATGGGATGGGACGGGATTTGTCAATCCCAGTCCTGTCCCGTATATTGAATTGGGACTAAAAAAAATTCCATTCCCGTCCCTTTATTTTTTTTGGGATAAAAATTTATCCCAATCCTGTCCCATTAAATATCCCGTCCCATCCCATTATCCCGAATAATCCCAAATGTAAATAAATAAATTTTAATTTTTTCTTTTAAGGATCGTCATAAATCAATATATAGCAAATAAAGAAACAAAAAATTCAAAGCTCCGAAGCTAATCCAAATCAATCTAAGTTCCAAAGTTCAAGCAAAAGTTAAAAATTAACATAATCTTCCAAAAGTTGACTTCAATTCCAGTTCCCACTTCATTAGACAAGAAAACTTCATACTCTAACCACACTTTCAAGACCGCACTTTCAAATTTCTGTATACACCTACATGAATTTAATAAAGAAAGGTTAGAGTAAGACTAATATTTTGATAATTACATAATAATTAATCATTAATGTTCAAAATTATTAATAAAATCGGTTACCTCTTCAATCTCTGTATCAACTTTTTCTTCATCTGCAAATGTGGGATTTTCACTGGAAGTTGTATGCCTATTGTCTTAAAAAAACAAAAAAAAAATAGTTAAAACTAGAAAAGAAAATAAAAAAGTTTGAAGATTTAAATTATGCATAAATTACAATAAAATAAATTACCTCTTGTGTAAGCATTCAACCAACTTTGAGTGCACATCAAGGCCTCCACTGTTTGTGAGTGTAGTCTATTACGATGTGGGCTAACTACTCTACCACCTGTGCTAAAAGCTGACTCGGAAGCAACTGTTGAAACTGGGATTGCTAGTATATCCCTAGCAATAGTAGATAACAAAGGATATTGTATTGCATTTATTTTCCACCACCCCAAAATATCAAAATTTTTGTCCTTGGTAATCAAGACGTATTCACCTAAATATGACTCAAGCTCAGTCTTACGATTCTCAACTATATTGGCTTTCAAAAAATCATCATACCTACTTGAAAGTTGTTCCTCAACATGGGACATAACGACTGAGGACTCTCCTATACTAGAACTAAAAGCACCCGCGCTAGAATCGCTTATAGATAATTTGGCCTTAAATTCATACTCCTTTATTAATTCCTTAAAAAGTATCTGAACTCTCTCAATATGAATATTTGATTCATCACCATATAACAATGGAAAATAGAACTCAATCAATTTCATTTTATATCTAGGATCCAACACTGTTGCCACAGTTAATAGCCCATTAACATCTTTCCAATATTTTTCAAATTTGTCAATCATGTTAATTGCCATTTGTCTAACTTCATCATGCTCACATGTAAGCCAACTACCTAATGATAATCTAATCTCACAAATATGAATGAAAAACAAATTGGATGTGGGGTACTTAGTTCCAGAAAATACCTCAGTCACATTATAAAACGATTTCAAATTATTTGACAATATACGGGCTAACTCCCATTCACTTTCACTTGGCAAACACCTATATTGTGCCTCCAATTGATGCAATCTATAAAAGACACTTTTATACTCCAGGGCAACAGAAATCATAAGATAAGTAGAGTTCCATCTAGTGATGCAATCAAGAACTAACTCCTTACTACATGGAATATTCAACCTACGAGAAATCTCTTTAAATTTTTCCCTTCTTTGAGGGGTAACTGTCCAAAATGCAACACTAGCACGAATTTTAGCAACACCCTCACTAATAACACTTAACCCCTCTTTGACAATCAAGTTTAAAATGTGAGCAGTACATCGCATATGAAACAACTTGCCACCCATAAGTAAATCATTTTTATCAAGCTTATCTAGTAGAAGTTGAATCATTCGATCATTAGTAGTGCAATTATCAACAGTTAATGCAGATAACTTACGCTCAAGATTAAGATCCATTAAGCATCTCAATAGTACATCACAAAGTACTTGAGAAGTATGTCGAGCTTGCACATGAATAAACCTACATAGAAAAAATACAATTAATTACAAATATATTCAATAAATAAATATAATTCACTAAATATTTCAATGTTAATTAGAATTAAACATAGTACCTCAAAATTTGACTCCGTAAAGTCCAAGAATCATCAATAAAGTGTGCTGTAATAGCCATGTACCCTTTTGTTTGGGAGCTACAAGTCCACATGTCGGTTGTGATTGCAACTTTACTACTGTTACTCTCTATTAAACTCACAACCTTAGCCTTTTCCATCTCATATAGCTCCATAATATCACTTTTTATAGTATTGCGAGATATGTTTTTCCACATTGGGTTTAAAGAAGACAACACTTTTCTAAACCATTCATGCTCAACGCAACTTAATGGGTATTCATGCACAATGATCATACGTGCAATAAATCCCCTAGTGACATCAGGATCAAAAGAATAAGTCTCTACCTTCACATTTCCCTGATCATCCTCAACTGTTTTTAACTTCTTTGAATAATGTGTTATCTCAATTTGATTACGCCGAGGGCATATTTTCATGTGATCGTTCAAGTGTCTTGTTCCATCTCTAGGACCTCCAACATAGTCTTTACTGCAGTGCTTACAAAAGGCTCTTATTTTTCCATTTTTTATCTTTCTTTCAAAATGTTTCCAGACCACTGATCTTAATCTTGATGTTAAATCATTGTCTTTGGCGTTTTCTTCAACAACATGCACATCATCATTATCTAAACTCTCATTGTCCACTACTGGAGGAGTAGCCATCCTTTCAAGCAAAAAGAAAACAACAATCCACAACTCAAATAAATGAATTAAATATAAATTAACCTTTTACAAACATCAAACCATATAAAACAAAAGTAATAATAATATGGGACCACAAGAACCTTTATTTTAAAACTCAATATAATAAATATAATAATCATTATAACATAACAACTTCAATAGCTCAACTAGATTGCCGTACTTTTCATTTTAATATTTAACAAATATCAATTAAATGGAAAGAGTACAAAACCGTGAACAATAAAAACAAAAAAAGCCAAATTATGAATGTTAACTTACTGTGTGGAGGTTGAAAAGCGAGAATTTTGTAGATGAATTGCTAACAGAGACGCAGTGGGCAAGTCGTGGGTGGCTGCTAGCGCTTGGGAATTTTGTGGCGGAGTAAAATTTTTTGTGGTGAAGGCAAGGGGCTTTGGGCGGTCAACACTTAGGGTTTAGTGTTAATTTAGGAAATTGGTTGAGTTTTGAAGGGTAATTATTGCTATAAATTATTAATTTTATTTGTTGTTTTTTCATTTTTTATTTTAAATTATAATATTAACGGGATATACAGGACAGGACGGGATTTTATAATTGGTCCTCCTCCCGTCCCATAAATAAAAGTGGGATTTATTTTTATCCTTATCCCATCCCATTTCAATTTGGGATGAAAAAATATGTCCCAATCCCATCCTAAACGGGACGGGATCCCGCAGGATCCCGTCCCAACGGGAAAAATTGCCATCTCTAATTGTATATACCATAAGTTCTGTAGGAGCAAGCATATCTTTTTGGTTTTATATGTCGATGGCATTTTGCTTGTTAGCAATGATTTAAAGTTATTGCATGAAACTAAGAGATTTCTATCTAAGAATTTTAAGATGAAAAATTGTTGTACTTTTTCTAATGCTATTGGTGTCAATATGCACGTTTACATAACAAGTAATATAATGATAAGTATTCGAGATCTCTCTACAGGGATTGATGTTGTATGAGTTGCTACAGCAATCTTAACAGTACAATTTTATTCTAAACTAAATTAAGACAATTTATGAAGCTAATGAATCTAATTAAAATAAACTGCTAAAAAATAAAAATGCAATAAATAAACTCTCACATCAAACACAAGGATATAACCAATGAGAATGGAATACTTGAATAATTAAACTCACTTAATGGTTTTTTATTATTTTTCTAATTGTCGCTTGTTGGATATCTTATACCTTAATGTAACTTAACAGTGATCAATTGTTTTGCTAACATTTCACGTTTAGATTCTATTTACCCTACAAGGTGAATCCTTATGCCTAGTTCATCACTAATTTTAGATCAAGCATGGCCTTTTTGGATTCAAGTTAAACTCAACTCAGGAAACCTAATCTAAAACTAAGTATTGCCATGATATGTTGCACTAAGACGGGCCATTTTGTGGCTCTTTCTTAGTTTATACTATTAGATGGGTGGTCAGCCGAAATAGTAAATTAAAATAAGTATTATAAAAAAAATTCTATAACAAACATACAGTAATACATATATTCAGTCAATTAACCATCAAGATTGTTTATTACTCAACTATAAATAAATTTAGTTCATGGTTTGTAAGAGAGAAATAAATAAAAGACTTTCAACCATCAAATGCATCCACATGATTAAAGAGTAAACAAGAAAACAAGAAAAAAAAATAAGAAGGACTGATTTCCTTATTGATCTCTGCAATTTCTCCTCTGATGTAGCCCTAAATCTTGCTCTTGAATTCTATTTTTCTCTTGTTTCTTTTTGGTTTTTCTTTTTTGTTGATGGCTCTCCTCTTTCTTTGTGTGTGTGTCTCTTTTATAACTTATAACTAGGGCAACCAGAAGTCTAGGGTGCGTATCTTCTAGATTTGAAAACTCCAGATCGCAATATTCTAAGTATCTCGCACGAAATTTTCTCTGTCAATGTTTCAGGATTACTACAGAATGGCTACAATATCTGCACTATTCCAGACTTGTTTCAATTCTTCTGTAGCCATGCTCTTTCCTTATTTTTGCAAGCCTATTGCAACAACATTCCTCCCTTAAAATTTGTTCCAATCACCTACAATTATGCACACAAATTATTCTAAAATAACATAAGTTATTAAAAATAAACTAAAATGCAATAAAAACATGACATTTACTCTCTAAGTAATATTGATTTAAATCCAAAAGTACCCTGATAAATCTCCTTTCATAGAGAGTTATCACACCCCCACACTTAAACTATTACTTGTGCTCAAGTAATGACAACAACATTAACACTTCAATCACACAATCATGCAACAAATAACTTAGCTTTGTTATTAAATTTGAAAGGATTCTTCATCCCTCAGATCAAGCGTTTAATCATGCTCAATTGCCAATAGCAGTTCAGTTATAAACTTAGGCCTTATTTTGTCCAGATTGTGTGTGTGCCACTTTGATCAAGCCTAGAAGTGTTGTAACATTACATAATTTAGAGGTAGAACACAAATATATTCACATATGGGGGACCATAAGTCACAAATAAACTTAACCTGTACTACAACAAAATAATTTTTTTTAATTCTCTTTAATGTTTCATTGATTTTTCATGTGAATGTCTATCACTTGTGGTGATGACACTCAATTCCTCAACCAATGCACAAATCAGAGTTGCTACAGCAATGCTCACAATATATTCTTATCTACAGACACTTTTAACTCAAGGCTGAATATGGGGTTCGTGAATAGACCTGGTTAATCAATATCCTAGACAGAGGACCTTCTATTTTTTTTTTAGGACTTATATGTGCTTGTATTGTTTGTTTGTTGCTCTTTGATTTAACTATGACTTTTGTAAATATTACTACTAATATCAATTCTATTTCTATGCTAAATGACACTAACTTCAAGTCATTGCAAGAGAACATCTTAATCGTTCTCACAGTCATGGATCCCAACTTCGCATTAAGGGTTGATTACCCCCACTTTTATGGATAAGAGTACTCCTAATGACAAGAAGGATTTGGAAAGGTGGGAGAAACCAAATCGCATGTGTATAATGATTATTAAGAAGGCCACTCTAGAAGCATTCGGGGTCTTAATGTCTAAAAAGATAACTATGACTAAGGAGTTCCTTGCGGACATTGAAAAAAGGTTTGTTAAGAATGAAAGGCAGAAATAGGTACGCTCTTAACAAGTCTCATGTCAATGAGGTATATAAGTAGCGGCAATATCATATAGTACATTATAGAGATGTCTCATCTTACTTCTAAGTTGAGAGCACTTGAACTTGAACTCTTTATGGACATGTTAGTGCATTTGGTTTTAATATCCTTACCAACATGGTTTAACTAGTTTTAAGGTAAGCTACAATTGGTAAAAAGAGACTTGGTCTTTAAATTAGCTCATATCACACTATGTTTAGGAAGAGAAAAAATGTTCACTTGGCCTCTACCTTTAAGGGCAAGTACATGGGAAAAGAAAAAAAAAGGATAAAGAAGCTACAAATTAAGAACCTCAAAAGAGATGACTAAAAAGAAAAAAAAAGGATAATCTGGAAGGTAGTAATTGTTTCTTTTGTAGAGTTGGAGGGCATAAGAAGAATCATTATACTAGCTATCATGCATGACCTGCTAAGAAAAGTGTACTCCTTAATTTGATTTGTTCTGAGGATACATTAACTTCAGTACCTAGATACACATGGTGGATAGATTCTAGTGAAACAACTCATACTAGGGTGTCTATGCAAGGTTGCCTAAATTGCCAAAAGCCTAGTAATGGTGAAAGATATGTCAACGTGGCAATGGCAAGACGATTAAAGTTAAAGCAATTAGAAAATTTATATTACTATTAAAGATTAGATTTAATTTGGATCTTGATAAAACATTTATGGACAAAAAGCTTAGTCTAAAACACTTGCATGTTTAGAGATATCTAGCTAAGGCATGGCTTTATAGGCCTAATGAAAATAAACTAGACTCAAGGACGGTGAGTTGCTATTTTATTGAATACTTTGAACAAACTAGGGGGTACAAGTTTTATGATCCCATGACTAAGCCAGTTTTCAAGTCATAAAATACTTGGTTTTTTGAAGATGCAACGTTAACGGGGGAGATACAACTAGAAACTTTGTCTTTCAAGAAAAATATGTTGATATTCCTACCATTGTTATTGGTATTGATCAAGATCTCATTCTTGACCTTGTTAAAGGCACAACGAATTAAAACGATGTTGAAGAGTCCCTGTACAAGAAAGTTTTCTAGAATAACAATCTCTACTACTTCAATAACCTATGCCATTAAGTCCACTAGAGAAACTAGAAGTATAATGTCAAATGACTACATTGCATTTCTTCAAGATTATGAAGTGGACATTGAAGTGATGGAAGATGATCAAATCAATTTCCATCAAGCAATGCAAAGTTCTAACTCCCAAAAGTCGATTGTTGCCATGAATGAAGAGATGAAGTCTATGAAAGACAATGACATGATAAATTTTCTCATTGCTAGGAGATGGAAAACCCATTGGTTGCAAATGGATATAAAGAGACTCTCTCTAGTTTCCTTGAAAGACTATTTTAGGATCATAATAACATTGGTGGTGCATTTCAATCTTGAGTTACATCATATGGATGTGAATACAATGTTTCTCATGGTGACATTAATGAGATGATATATATGGTATAGTGAAAATACTTTTGTCCAGAGACCTAAAGAATATGTTCGCAAACTTGAAAAATCCATCCATGGACTCAAGCAAGCATCTCGACAATGGTATTTCAAGTTTTATCAAGTGATCATCTCTTTCAATTTTGAGATGAATTTGGTCGATGATTTTACTGGATGCCAAGATAGTATGAAATCTACTTCATGTAATATTTATCTACTAGCTGAAGGTGTTGTCTCTTAGAAGAGTACTAAACACTCTATTATAGCGTCTTGTATGATGGCAGCACATATTATAGTATATTATGTGGCAACCAATCATAAAATATGGATGCTAAATTTTGTCATGGGCTTGTGCATAGTAGATGGTATTGATAAACTACTCAAGTTATTTTGTAACAATAAATAAGCAGTGTTGTATTCTAATTACAATAGGAATTCGACGAAGTCAAAGCATGTAGAGATTAAATTCCTAGTTCTTAAAGAGTTCAAAGTGAACAATTTTCTATAGAGTACATCGGCATAAACTCCATGATTGTGAATCCACTTACTAAGGGATTACCACCTAAAATGTTTTATCATCATGTTGCTCGTTTACGTGTCATGTTATTAAAGGATATTCAATTTTAGTAGGTGTTTATGGTTTTAAACGCTCTTATGATATGCATAATTTTCAATTATTTGAGGTTATTTTCTGCAGAAATAAAGTTTTGCTTTATTCACACTTTGATTTCGGTATGATTTGATCTCATTAAGGTTTAAGGTGGACTAATTAAAAATAGTTATGTTAAACTTATATTGCATGAAATTTCCATACTAAACATCCGCATCATGATCCATGTCATTCAATTATATTGGCATAATGAATATTGATGGGTTAATTTATGACAACTGCGACAAAGGCCACTTTGACCCTATGTTAGTATGATTAATGGACTAGATTGGTTACACATATATTTCGGTAATGAAAGTAAAGTTGAGTTTATACAGTTATTTTTGCGAAGCATGGTTATAAGGTTCACATATAGCCCAAGTAGCAGACTGTTGAATCCTTAGTCCAACATTGGCTTTATCTATGAATAAATATATGTTACAAATTATCTTATAAGGTTAAGCCTAATTAAAAGTAATCCATTAAAGTTTTTAGTAATTTGGGTTTTAATGTATATAATAGGGTGTAGACCCTTAATGTGTAGAGACTTAAGGTTAATTTTTATTCCTATGATTTGTTGAAATAGGAATGCCTATTGAAAACTGGAAAGTATAAATATTTATGGTCCTTAGGTCACACGTAACATTCTATTCTGTTTTGACATCTCATCATCAAAGAGGGTGCAGGGAGAAAGTTCAAGGATTCTCTAGGATAACTTGTTGATCTAGAAGACTAACCACACAAATCTAGAGAGTAATTAAGCATTATGGATTCAAGTGCACTTCTGCATATTCGACAGGTATCGCATATGACTAGCGATGATCAATAGCATGAGGCTGATGATCTAGATTGGTGCAAGGCTCTACTGCGTTTAACGAGATCTACATGCAATGGTGATGCGCGACTATTAGCTTCGCATATGATAGTGATAGTGATGGGATCAATCATGGCTCTGCGTGCGATGGTGATCAAATCGAGCATGGATGCTACATTCAATGACTTGTCCTAGATCATTTTTTTAATTGAGGGCAAAATGGGGTTTACAGATTTTTTAGGGGGCAAAATTGGAACTCCAAGGAATCCGCATTCCTTATTTATAATAGTGTAAACCTACTTCCTTAAGTTAACTTAAAAAGGAAACTAAATCACAATTATAATAGAAGTAAAACACTAAAACACTTACCATAATTGACTCTAATTAAAATAAAATATATCAAAAAGAACTTGAAGGGGAGCATCACTTCATCTTAGAGCTTGAACTCGTAGCCTCGCTAATCAGCTATGTTAAAACTCAAAATTCTCCATTTTTATATTTTTCTTGTACTTATGAGTAACCCTTTCAAAAGATGAAGTCTTATCCGAACAAATCACTTTTAAGCCTTTAAGACTTTCCCAAATCTCGCTTAATGTTCCCACCAACTAACTTTATCTTTGCAACCAAATCTTATTCACAATAACCTTATTTCTTCAACGTGGATAGGCATAATCATGTCAATGATTGCTAGAGCCTCTTCAACTTGATTTTGTTGCACAGACTCGATCTTACTGTTAGGCTTAATTTGCAAATTAACAGTAAGTTGTACTTCTTCTTTAGAAGTTTTAGACAAATCAACAATATTATCATCTTCTACTTTCATCGATGTAAAAAGAAATGGTTCGACATTATCTAAATGAACAAAATGGTCTTCTATCAATTGTCTTGTATCAAACTATTCTTTGATTTCATCTAGTCCATGTCGAATCCTTGATTCTTGTAATTGTTCCCACCAATCAAGCATCACCTGTCAACTTAAATGATGCATAAGAGATAACAACATTCAAAGAGATATTTTGAAGAAAATCGTCCATTGTCCATATCCAGTCAAAAATATCATCAAAATTTCCAATAAAATTTAGGATAACTTCAAATTCGAGGTGACAATTGGGACCAGAGGGTGTTGGATTTGCAAGATATGGTGGCTGGGAGCATGCTGATGTCACTGTTGACAATCAACTCGCAGTGGCAGAGGTGTTTCAAAATGCTAAATTTGTGCTACAGGTTTGGTTCGGTTGCAACAATTCTGGCTACTAATCAAACCAAGTGGTAAATGTGATTTGATTAGTGAGACTTACTAATTTTGGTGGTGACTTGGTTCAACAGTGGTAAAGTTGAAAATGGCGGGGGGTGAGTGGTGGAGCTTGCAAGTTTAGGTTGTTCACACAGTTGCTACATGACTGATCAAAGGCAGAGGTTGGTCAAGTTTGGTTGTTGGTTGATATTGATTCTGGTGGAGGGTTGAATGACAGCAGAGCCCAAAGGAATGGTTGCTAAGCTGGAAGCAGCAATGGCTAGGTTTGATTTGGGGAATTTTCTGATTTTTTTCTTATTTCTTCAGTGGTGGATTCAAAGGGATGGATGTGGGTTGCCTGGAAAGATGTCCAATTAGCACAGAATTGCCCTGATACCCACTGACTGAGTGGAGTAGTGGTAGTGAATTGATAGTGCAAGAAACGCTAAATTTCATTCTTGCACCGAACCAAATCAACGACATTAGCTTGTGCTCTAATTGAAGCGTGGTTAGATCTCGCTCTAATCCAAACGAATAAATGATATTTTTAGGAACGCTTTAAGCAAGATTAGATGCTGCTCTAATTCAAATGACTCGATAAGAGAGATTTTTTTATAGATAAACCCCAAAGAAAATTATTAAAGAGGGGTTTTTTTATTAATCAAATGGTTATGAAAATAATAACAAGACCTCCATATTTATAATAGAGTAAATCTAGTTCCCTAAGTTAACTTGAAAAGAAAATTAAATTAAAATTATAATAGAAATAAAAGATTAAAATACATAATATAATTGACTCTAATTAAAATAGAAAATATTAAAAAGATCTAAAATAATAAAATTCTGAAATCCTAAAATAACTTCCTATATCACGTAATTTTTCTTTTTATAATTAATAAATTTTTCTCAAAGCATCGAGGTTTGTCTTAGTTAAAAAGTTTTTAGAGTATAAATAACTTTACCGTTACTTAGAATAAAAATTCTTGGAGCAACCGAACTTTTTTTAAAGCGTAAATTGGGAATTGTTTTCCTTCGTTTCTCGATTTTTCCCCCATCTTTCATAAATTGGCCCACAATTTGAATTACAAGGACCATATTTTTTCCTTGACAACCATTTTCCTTTATATCCAACGATCTCTAGAGTATGGAACTTCTATGGGGTGCAATTCATGTCGCAAATTGAACCAAGTCTTCTAGTAACTATTAGGAAATATATCTTATTTTTTAATAAAAATTTCATAGGATATTTTCTCCTTTAGTAAGATTCTTATTTAAGGAATAAATAATTTTTCTTTCGAAACGTCACTTATATAAGGAGGAACAAAACTTCTATAAGAAAAAGAATACTTCTCCTTCCAGAAGCAATCATTATATATAAGGAATTTAGGGTCATTCATTTGTATAACACAACCATCAATTCTCTGTAAGTAGATTGTTTCTAACTCAAATGGTAGGTCTATTACGAGATGGGTAATGATACAGCTACAAACTCTTGTACAAATTTATTTTGTACAAACTGATGTGGTCTGATAAGATTGGTTGAATTAAATATCACTTAGCCCACATGATTTGTTTTTATTAATTTATATTTTCATTCAACCAATGAATTAATGCCACGTCAGTTTGTACAAAATAAGTTTGTACAAGAGTTTGTGGCTGTATCATTACTCTTACGAGATTGAGTATCATTAAAACTTTGGGTGTGAGAAAAATGCTTGAGTGATTGCAATAGTTTTTCACATATTCAATTTTTCCATGTAAATTTTTCTGTTGAGTGATTAGTTTTACTCTATCTATTTTTTTATTATTTTTTTAATATTTTTTCTTATAAGATCTTGGATGGAATTAAAATTCGCTAGCGATAACTACTGAGAGTAAGACAATGAATTTGTACAATGTGATTTCAGAAATTATTTTTCACGTTGATACATTCCAATGCGATGTTAATTGCGAGAAATGGCCGACACAATAATTTTTTTTTTGTTTTGATTTGTTTTATTTTTCTCCCTTCACATAACAACCGCTCAAGTCTATTCAAAAGTCCAAGAAAATTTTCCACGTATAAAACAAAAAAGCTGATAATGGAAGATGACAATTCGTACGTTATGATAGATTGATAGATCAGTGTGGCTCCACGTGAAAAGGAGATAATGCTAGCTATCAGATGATTGTGTTTGTGTTTTCTGAATGCTAAAGGCGCCATCGGACTCTGTGGTGTAGATTCACTGAGCTATTTCATCACGTTTTTCTTATTTCTGTTATTTACATTTAATACGAGAATTGATTTGGATAAGAGCGACTTTAGAGAATTATTTGTTTCTATGATGGTCCCACACCCAAAATATACGCATCGGCTGTTCAACGTAGAAATGATATTAGCTAAACAATATCGGCGGGGGTTGCTAGCCTTTGCAAGAAAGAATCTCTCTACACGTTATCTAACAGGCTAGAATAGGGACAGAATTTTCTTAATTACAATCGACTGGGTGTGTTGTGGCGAATTTTTTGAGTAATATATCTTGAAGTATCCTTGAATATTCCTTGTTAACACCATTTCGAACACAACTTTGCAATAATCCTTACCCGGAAGTCATGCATGCTTGAAGTAATTTGTCCCAAAAAATGAATGTTGTTTTGTCAAAGCATGCATGGATCGTGCTCCTTAATAAAACTATAATGATATTACAGTTTTTCACTTTACAATTTATCATGAACAACAATAGTTATTGTTCAAAATCATTAAAACCAACTCTTTGATTGCTGTTATGATTAGGCAGCTACACATAAAAGGCTACTACAGTAAAATATTTAGTAATCAATTGTCACTGTAGTGTGGAAACTAAGTTGATGTTATACTACACTTGTATTATAAAAAATCTATAATATTTTTTTATATTTTTGTTAAACTTATTGTTCAAAATTATATTTATTACACATTATTGACTCTTATTTCACAACAATTACAGCACTTTAATAACAAAGGAAGCCTAAATTTCTAATAATTAGAGAATGTATGCAATACCTATCAGACAAAGTAAAAGACAATGTAATAAAAGAAAATTTGCAAAGGGCTGTGTTTCGGCAAGTTGTTTGTAAGAAGTTCCCAAAGCTGCCAAGTCTAAGATCTTAGTGGTCTTGTGAGGGCATCGTTGATAAACTACTATTGCAGTTTTCTTCAGGAACTCCTGTAGCTGTGAGGCTTATCATACAACGAAGACCGTGGATATTTCCACTATTTGGGTAGAAGATAATAAGCCTAATGAATTAACTACGAAGGTAGCCAATAGTCTAATAAATTAATTAGAGAATGCATTTTTCATGTAATAAATGACATAGTTATTATTTACGTCCTTACTAGATTTTTAATTACCTTATTCATCGGTCCCGTTTAAGAGATAACACATAAAGTCAGTATTTTTTTTGTATATTTACCATTCACCTTTCTTTAGAAGATTTTATGACATTTCTAAGTAGTTCAGTGTCAAAATTAAAGAGAAAATGAAAATGATTAGTCTTATATAATTAATAAAAGAACGCTCGCAATTTTTTTATTTTTTGCTAATCCCCATGACTTATGTTATATTTTAATTTAAAATTTTAAATATTACACACCTTGAGTTACTGTTTGCCCTTATTTTATAATTAATTTTGTTATCTCTTAACAAAAGAGATAAAACATATAAGTAAAAATCTACTAGGGATATATGAGTGGCAAATGTTACATCTTATCATTGATGAAACATGTATTCTCTGTAAATTAATTAGCAAGAATTTGTTCAAAATTATTTGCATTAAATGGACACGTGTTGCATATTTTTGTTGATTGTCTTGATGTATGTTGCTTTGGATATAATATCCTCGAAGCATGTGGTATAGATATATTTTGAAATTAATAATTGGCAAAGGCTTTTTATATTTTTTCTTTTTAAATCAGAGTGGTAAAGATTTGACTAACCGTGTGTCACTAATATTACTTTTTTATATGGCCCTATTTTTGGCTTGCCTTTGTTTCAATGGATACGATACACAATAATACTTGCTGATCATGCTCATTGTGGTGATTTTATGGCAATGTTTTTGTCTTTCTTCTTATTTTAAATATGTATACAAAACATTTATAAAGCATTGACAACATGCATGCATGGAGTCTATATAACAATACTTTTAAAAAATGTACACATAATTAGGGTAGAGATTAATTAACAGCGAAAGCATCATAGGCTATTTTATTTATGCTTAACCATAGAGATTAAAGAGTACTAGCCTGGTCCATTATTTAGAATAATACAGCCTGCTGGCTTATTCATTACAGAGACGGAAATAACATAGATCTTCCACTATCAGCTGGAAATAACACAACAGGCAAAGGCAGATTTGGCTGATCATTATCATCAACCACAACTAGACGTTGGACGCCATCCACATTAGAAACGCCAACGTCTTTGCAGAGTGTATCGCAAGAACCATTAACAGGTGTTGAACAATGAACAATTTTGTATAGACAGGGAATATCTAGTGCTATTTTCATATCAAATATTGATGCACTAACTTTCTCAAGTTTAAACAAATTTTGACACGTTTTACCTTCACCGATTGTTATAAACTGCTTTCCTAATGAAGAGTTATCGTTGTCAACTTTCCACAACGAATCTTTGTTACACTGCTGAAGAGAAGAAACTCTTGAGAATTTCAATTTAATATTAGTGGATTCCCGGACAAATGTGGAATTGTCATACGGAAGTAAACCTAAATTCTTTCCCCTTTTGTCCTTAGGACTTAATTGGATAACATCCGTTGGACACTGTCCATTTTTGCCTTTGTCCGCGCTAATTCCACCGCCTGTTTTAACTCCCCAGAGTGCTGAGACAAGATAATACCTGTGGCTGGAGTCCACCTGGTTGCCATAGACATCTAAGATAGGTTCAGATTCTGAGGCGCCCAACTGAGGTTTTGTGGCCAAAGCAAGTATAAGGAAGGAGAGTGTTGTTACTAATGAAGTCTTCATTTGTTTTTTTTTTTTTTTTTGAGGATAGCTGCTGTTTGTTTTGTGATCAATTCGGTATTCCAGTGTTTGAATTTATAGAGACCTAGATTTAATAGCTGATAAGGTCTTTGTGGTAGCTGCTTGGATGGTCATGTATTATTGAGTCTTCCTTTTTTTCATTTTCGTAAATTTGTCAATTTTTTGTCATATGGAAATATAGTATGGGTGACACATACATAAGTCTGGCTCTTTTATAGAAGTTTATGAGCCTAACTCTTACTTAAAAACTAATTTGAGAGAAAATTACCTCTTAATGATTTTTAAAATATCTATAAAAAGAAGATATATTTTTCTTTTATTGATTCATAAGTGCAAAATGGTCAATTTATAAAAGATTCAAAACACAACAAAGGAAATGATAAAATTTGGGAATTTGATTGATTTCTATTGATTGAAAATCAATTATGCAATTGTTTGCCAAAGATATGTTTTATCTTTGCATTGATTCTTTTCATCTTCCCCCAAGTTGGCCAAGGAAAATTTTCAAACAGGGCTGGAATTAAGTGTTGGGATCATAAACTTGATCTAATTTGATGAAATCCAAGCCCACTTTATAGAAGTTTCTTGTATTATGTGAGGTTGGTGACGTAGGTTTGATAGGTAAGATTTGTGGTGGTAGGTTTGGTAGGTAAGATTTGTGGTGTTGAGATGTGTGGTTGAGATTAATGTAGTAGGTAGAATGATGTGTGGTTATGATTGGTTTGTTTCATGTATAATTGAAATGCAAGTTATGCAACCCAAGAGGGGGGTGAATTGAGATTTTAAATTTTATGCTAAACAATACGCGCAACAATTCAATCTAATGCCTTAATAGAATTATAAATAATAAATTCAATATAACACAAGAATAAAAGAGTAAGGGAGGAAAAAACAAACAAAAAGATTTTTATGTGGTTTGACAATCCCCGCCTACGTCCACGCCTCCAAGCCAACCAAGCTCGAGAGTTTCACTATCCAAGCCTCCCAAGACTTCAAGTTCTTACAATTGACTTCCAAGGTATCAATCAACCTTTACAATCAAGAGATTATCTCCCCAATCTCTTCACCCCCAAGTGCTTCTCACACTTGTACACTCACAATTTGATAATAAATGAAAATTACAATAAAAATTCTCTTTAAGAGTGGACATACAAATAATAGCACAATAATGATTCAATAAATGAGATTTATGAAATGGAACCTCAATATGTGTTATATGATCTTGTTTATACTTGCATTAGTCCCTAAAATAAAGTTAGAGTTGGGTTTTTATGGTTAAAGCTCGAAAACTAGCTGTTCTAGGTAAATTCCTGCAACCAAGCGGTTAGCTACTTGATTTATCCGGCTGGCCGCCGAGAACAGTGATGTTACCGTTAAATTTGAATTTGCTACAGCAACACTGTTCACCAAATTACATTTTTTCCTAAAACTTTGTGTAATTATGATATGACCTAAAATGTCATAACACTTTACAAACAGGTCCAATTTTAGAATTTTTAAATAATGCTTATTATTCCCAAATTTTTATGAAATTATGATATGGCCCCAAATATAATAGTACTTTTCAAAGAGTTCCTTTCAAAATTTAGCACAATACCTATATTTTTTAAATTTTCAAAACCTTTTACTTTAGTCCAAAATTTGAAAATATGAAAATTTCCTCATACGGTTAGCTGCTCACTGTCCAATTTTGGATTTTAAACTTTTTAATAACATTCAGGTCCTCAAACTTTGATAAATTATAATATGGCCTAAAATATTTCAAATATTTACAATTAGGTCCAACTTCAGAATTCAAAATAATACTTATTAAATTTAAAGATTGCAAAACTTTTCATTTTAGTCTAAATTATTCAAATCCACAATATTTTATCTTATAAATATAAAAACCTTTTTGTTTATGAAAAGTAATTATTTAAATAAACTCTTGAACTTCTCAAATGCTAAATCATGCATTAATTAAATCATACCGGTTTTACAAGAATTTGTCACAATAGTTTTTTATTGAGCTCTAAACTTTATTCTTGATTTCGTTGTTGTTCGTTGAGTGTCTTGAATTTGATTTCACTTGATTCACTTACATAAATATTATTCTTAAAAAACTAGTGAAAATGTGAAATACAATATTTATTAAATCACTTAAGACACATGTTTGTTATCATCAAAATTACATTATGTGCAGCCCTTTAGGCTAACAATCTCCATTTTTTTGATGATGACAAACATCTTATGTATTTTGACATTTATACTCCCCCTTAATATATGGCATACATAATTAAACATATGAATTGAATTTACGATAAAACTCCCCCTGAATATATGGTGTATAACAATTTGTCTCCCCCTTAATATTTCAAAATTGTACGCAAAGATTTCAAGATCAAAATATGTATTACCTGTCTCCGAAAAAAAAATACATGACTTATCTCCCTTCATCATCAAAATTACTATAAATCCACGCTTATACAAAAAAAAAATCTCAATGATCAATCAAGAAACATATATAAATTAAGCATTCATTGACTAAAATATTATAACAATTCAAGATTTCAGAAAACATTAACCAAACATAACATATCCAAATACAAAATAACAAGCATCCTCAATCCACAATCAAAGTAACAATGCATGTAGAGATGTAGTGCAGAGTGACAAATGACTGAAAATAAAATAGAGTTCTAAGGAGATGGTGGATGTGATGAAGAGGATGGTGGTGGAAATCCAAGAGCTGCAAAAAGTTGTTGTTGGCTATCAAGAAGCTGTTGTTGTTGAGCAAAGAGGCGATATTGTTGATCAAATAAGCGTTGCTGCTGCTCAAAGAGACGTCGTCACTCGGAAATAGATTGAATTTGAAATGCCTCAAACTAGGACTGAAGTTGGCTCTATTGTCCACAAAGAGAATCCATTTCAGTTAACAACTGCTGCATCGGATCCTTAGGGTTGGCTGAAGAAGAGTGAGAAGGTCCCTCGAAAGGTGGAGGATGTGAGCGCTGTGGGACACTAAGATCAGGGAGCCTCTCTGGTGGAAGAACATCATTAAAGAAACGATGATCTGTAGGAGCGAGTTCAGTAACCTTGGATTTGTATCTCTGGTCTTTATACCATCAGTTTTCCACCCACATAAACCCCATATTTGCTATTGTTTCATCTCATAATTTCTCGGATTAAAAAAGGGTTGCTCGGTTATAGGTACTCAGAAATACTTAAGAATGCTGGTAATAATACTAGTATAATGAAGGGATTTTTTAGTTATATATGGAGTGCTAAGCATATGATGAAGTATAATATAACCAATATTGAGCACCTTACCCTCGAGAATGTAGTCCAATATGGCCACATCTAAGCGATTAACTTCATCCGCATGTGTTGAGTGTTAGAAAATTTATATTTATAAAGGAGAAAATCGTCATTTTACACTTCAAGTTTTACTAACCCCCTTACTTTTATGTATTTAAGCTTCTTGTCATTTAATTATGTATGTTGTATTATAATTAAGTATTTTATGTATTTTAGGGGCATCATAGTTATTTCACAATGAACGAGAGATCAGACGGCAAAACGAACATCAATTTTGAACTCAGGACGATCGAAAACCTTAGGAGGAGCATAAAAGGAAAGATGGCACTATTCACATGTACGATATTGTCTACGTTACTGTTCACATAGACAGATCGATGACATGGCATTGACCGATAATGTGTCATTGACTGATGAGGTGTCACGATCCTGTTGGACTAAAATTCTTATGCACTGTTGATTGGTGACGTGGCAGCATGTTAGTGGACTAAAAATTACGCGTACGGTACATGCATATACACAAGATTATTTTCAACCAAACCGCGTTACTGTTCAAGCCGAGTCAAGTCGTGTGGTCAAACCGCGTAATGTTGTCTGATGACGTGGGGTAATCCTGAGCGTCCAAACTATTTTTAATCGGATGGCCATGATTTACTCAATGTATCTATAAAAAGGGGGCCTCCCCCCTAATTTGATATCTCTGAATCCATATTTGGACTTCATTTTCTGTAATTCTTTCTCCATCTTGTATTTTCTACGTATTTTAATAAATTCTCATTTTGCCCCTAGTTCAATTATGAGTAGCTAATTTTCTTTCAAGCTTGGGTTGAAGGTGAAGTTTCAACATGTGTCATGGGCTTTATTTAGTAAATTTATTTTCTCTTCCCCTCTAGTTTATGTGGATGTTTTGACTTCTCGTCGACAAATAATAATAATCTTGTCTAGATACCACCCTGGTTTCACCGGCTCCCTAGTACAAGGTTATTATTATTTGGCACGATAAGCCCTTAGCACCATATTGATTAGAGTGTGGTTCATAAGGTGTGGATTCCCCCCTAATGATTTAATTTACACTAATAAGGAATATTTAGCCCATGGTGCATGTTGATACGGATCCAGATACCCAAGTGCTACAATTATTACAGCTTCCACTTTAATTTAATTTTGCCATTTCAATTCAAATATTAGGATATTCCAAATCATCTTTACCATAAATTAACCACTCATTTAGAAAAATTAATTCTACACACAATTAAAATCCACTTCCTCGTGGGATCGACACTCGTCACCATTGATCTATTCTACAATAAATTTGTGCACTTGCGAGTTCAATAAAATTTGCACAACAACATGTCCAAATCTAGGAGTTATAACATGGTGAAGAACATAATAAAGGATTCTAATTTGAAGAGGTAAGGATTGAGATTTCAAAGGAGATCGACAAAACTCGGAGGACAAGTCATGTTGTCGACAAATTTTCTAAACAACATTCTCAATTGAAAACCAAGGATAATCTATTTTGGTTCTAACACTGTATAGTTCCAATCCCTCATTTAGAGTTCCAAGAATACGATTTAACTTTGCAACATCAAATTCAATATGAATTCCTCCAATACTTGTAACAATTTATCCGAGGTTTGCATATCCATATTTGAATAAAAAAACCTTGACTAAATTTTCATATTATTGTTCTTTAACAATCAATACATTTTTCTAGCCCATAGTAATAAGAAAATCACTAAGAGATGTGTCACAAATTTCTAAGTTCGCCAAATTACTAAGATTGACAAAATAGGGAGGAATGACTGACCTTGACATGAAATTATTGAGAAATTATTTTCGAAGCAGGGGTCGCAAAAATTGAGTCAGTATAAACTTCAAATTATCGCCATAATCTTCCTTGCGCTTCTGGGCCACATGTTTCGCCTTGGACTTGTCACCACTTGCCATTGTTGAAACAAGAACAAGCTTAAATACTAATTTCGGAATTTTTTAAATTTGAGTGAAATGGATGTGTTTGAGCCAAGAAAATCGATCCTAGAGATGAATGAAGCTAATATATGATGTAGATTGGATAAAAAATGGGCTAACAGAAGCTTGAAAATAAAGAGAGAGAAATGGGTAGAGTTGGGTTTTATGTGGAGAGTTGATGAAATGTTCTTTGGAGAGTGAAAATTGAAGGAGCAATGGATGAATAATGATTTGAATGATTGATTTTAACAAGAAAATGAGTGAAAGATGAAGAAATTTGAGAGAGAAATAGAGAAGCACTATCCACACGTGAGAGATGATGATGAAATGATGAAGAACAAGTGAAGGCATAATGATTGGGAAGTGTTTAATGAAAGTGAAATGCATGGGTATTGGTTTGAATGATTGATTTTGGCATAAAAATAGGTGAGAAATGAAGAAAAATTGAATGAAAATGGAGGAGAGTTGCTCACGGGTTTGGAGAGAGAAAGAACATCTAAAGAGAAATGAAAAATGAAGAAAAAAAGAGCTAAAAACCCATGACCAAGTGGCTAGCAGCTTGCTCTCGGGTTTGTGCAGTGCCTAAGCGGCTAGCCGCCTATTCTCTGCCCTTCTGCACATAGTTTGGTTTCCGGCTAATTTTGAATGATTCTAAGGCCATTTTGTGATCCTGAAACATTTCAAAAGGCATTTTAATGCGGGACTCAATATAATTAACATTCAAAAGATCTTAAAAACTTAAATTTAAAACATATTCATCATGCATGTACATCACAATTATGAAATACGATAACACTTTATGGTTGAAATTACAAGCATATCACTCATTTCTCATGCTAAAACAACACTTCATAAACATAAAAAATCATTAATTAATCAATTTTAATAATCTCAATAACATGATTAAGGATGTTAACGTGAAAATTTCATCATCCCAAGCTCATGCCGAATTTTTGAAAATTGTTCTTCGCAAAGGTGTTTTGTAAAAATATCGGCAAGTTGTTTTTCCCTAAGGATAAATTCTAATGCAATATCACCCTTTTGAACATGATCTCTCAAGAAATGATGTATAATCTCTATATGCTTGGTTCTAGAGTGTTAAATTGGATTCTTTGATAGATTTATAGCACTAGTATTATTACACTTGATAGGAATATGTTCAAGATTAATATCATAGTCTCTCAGTGTTTATTTCATCCAAAGGGCTTGTGCATAACAACTACCTATGGTAATATATTCTGCCTTGGTGGTTGAGAATGCAACCAAATTTTACTTTTTACTAAACCATGAAACAAGTGAATGACCTAGGAAATGGTCGGTTCCACTAGTACTTTTCCTATCGACCTTGTAACCGGCAAAATCGGCATCCGAATAACAAGTTAAATCTATATGAGTTCCTCTAGGATACCAAAGGCCAAGATCTATGGTTCCACTCAAATAACGAAAAATTCTTTTAATAGCAAGTAAATGAGATTCCTTGGGAAATGATTGAAATCTTGCACACAAACATTCACTAAGCATGATATTGGGTCTACTTGCGGTTAAGTAAAGTAAAGAGCTGATTATACCTCAATACTTTTTAATATTAACCTTTTTACCTTTTTCATCTTTATCAAGCTTGATCGTTGTACTCATTGGAGTATTCTTGGTGTTTGATTCATCAATGCCAAATCTCTTATGCAAATCTTTGACATATTTGGCTTGATTTATGGAGATTCACTCATTGTTTTGTTTGATTTGAAGTCCAGGGAAATACTTCAATTCTCCCATCGTGCTCATCTCAAATTCCTTACTCATAAAAGTTGAAAACTTTTTGCACAAAGATTCATTAGTAGAACCAAAGATAATATCATCAACATAAATTTGAACAACAAGTATATCTTGGTTCTTATGCTTAACAAAGAGAGTAGTATCCACTTTTCCCATTGAAAAATAATTATCCAACAAAACATTTTTAAGCCTATCTTACTATGCTCTAGGTGCTTGTTTTAATCCATACAATGCTTTCGATAACTTATAAACATGATTTGAAAATTTTTTATTTTTGAAAGCAGGGGGTTTTTTCACATATACTTCTTCCATAATATAACCATTTAAGAAAGCACTCTTGACATCCATTTGAAATTAAATGAAATCTAGCTATAGGTGCAAATGTTTCATCAAAATCAATCGCACTCCGATTTGAAGTATTACCCAATATCTTACAAGTTCCATCACATATTTATGTTTAAGAAAAATGTAAATAAATATTTTGTATAGTGAAGTTATGCCCAACAAAAGCAAAAAAAAACTTTGTTGTTTCGAAAAAAAAAGAACAAAAAAATAATAATAATAGGTGAAATCCACCTTGCAACTTCCAAAAAAAAAATTCCTCAGCATTTTTCTCAAACATACGCTTTGTTTTCCTTATTTCTCTTCTTTGTTAGCCATGTCCCTAACCTACGTTACGTCCTAATAAAAGTCCTTCTTGATTTTAGGGAACTATAGTCTGAAGTAAAAGCTAGTTATATGGGCTAAAAAGATGTAGTGATGCATAATAAAAAAAAAGAAAAAAAGATAAATAAAGTGGGTTGACTAGCATTTTTGTTTGACTTGAGATCGTATTATTTCTAAGCTGAGGGCATATTTCTTTCATCTTAGTGAGAGCATGTGATATCATTTCTTTATTATTTTCTCTCAATTATCATTCATTGCAGTGACTATTTTTATTGGGTATAATTTCTTTGTAAGAGTGTCACTATATCCAATGAGATTTTGGGGTTTAACATGTCATTCTTAAAAGTAGTTGTAACAAAGTCTACTGATCTGATTCATGTGGATGGTTGATGTGGGTGTGATGTTTCTTTAGACTGGAGATAATGTTTATACTTTTATTTGATTACTATCATTAGTTTGATTGAATAAACATGATTGTTAAAAAAAAATCATTTTGGATTTTGAATTTTGTTTTCGCTTTATTTGCTAGAGACTAGCAATAAGCTGGTTGGGGGGTGTGTTGAGTGTTAGAAATATATATTCATAAAGGAGAAAATTGTCATTTTACAATTCAAGTTCCACTAACATTCCTACTTTTATGTATTTAAATTTCTTGTCATTTAATTATGTATGTTGTATTATAATTAAGTATTTTATGTATTTTAGGAGTATCAAAGCCATTTCACAATGAACGAGAGATCAGACGGCAAAACAGACATCACTTTTGAACTCAGGACGGTCGAAAACCTTAGGAGGAACATAAAAGGAAAAATGGCACTGTTCACATGTATGACACTGTCAATGTTACTGTTCACATTGACGCATCGATGACGTGGCATTGACCGATGATGTGGCATTGACTGCTGAGGTGTCGCGATCCTGTTGGACTAAAATTCTTATGTATTGTTGATGGTGACGTGGCAGCATATCAATAGACCAATAATCTCGCGTACGATACATGCATTATACAAGATTATTTTCAACAAACCGCGTCACTATTCAAGCCGGGTCAAACCGTGTTACTGTTCAAACTGCGTGATCAAACCACGTACTGTTGACTGATAACGTGGCGCAATCTTGAGCGTCCAAACTGTTTTTAATCGGATGACCATGATTTACTCATTGTATCTATAAAAAATGGGCCTCCCCCCCTAATTTGATAGCTCTGAATCCATTTTTGGGCTCCATTTTCTGTAATTCCTTCTCCATCTTATGTTTTCTACATATTTTAATAAATTCTCATTTTGCCCCTAGTTCAATTATGAGTACCTAATTTTTTTTTAAGCTTGGGTTGAAGGTGAAGTCTCAACATGTGTCATGGGCTTTATTTGGTAAATTTATTTTCTCTTCCCCTCTAGTTTTTGTGAACATTTTGACTTCTCTTTGACAAATAATAATAAACTTGTCTAGATACCGCACTGGTTTCACCGGCTCCCTAGTACAAGGTTATTATTATTTGGCACGATAAGCCCTTAGCACCATATTGATTAGAGTGTGATTCATGAGGTGTGGATTCCCCCCTCATGATTTAATTGGTATTAATAAGGAATATTTAACCCATGGTACATATTGATATGGATCCAGATATCCAAGTACGTCATTTCAATAGATTTCTCTTCAATATTATTCTCGCCATTTCAATTCCAATTTTAGGATAATCTAAATTACTTTCACCACAAATTCAACCACCCTCATACAAAATTAATTCTACATATAATTAAAATCCACCTCCTCGTGGGATCGACACTCGTCACTATTAATCTATTCTACAATAGATTCGTACACTTGCGAGTTCAATAAAATTTGCACAACAGCGCGCATAACTTATAAATTATATGAATGCTCCCCAAATAAATTTTTATGTTAAATTAATTCGCAATATGTTAATTTTTAAAGCATTTGTTGCCTATAAAAAGGAGGCAAATGAGCTGAAGAAAAGGCTAGAAGCTAAGGAGCCGAGTTATGAGAGAGTGTGACAGCCAAGGGTGTAACTGAAGAATTTCTTTATTTCTTTGTTTCTTTTCTTTTTTTGTTTCCGCCTGTATCAATTTTTTTTGTAATATATTTCCAAAAGTTTATCAAATAAAAAGACTGTTGTATTTTCTTTCAATATGAGTGGCTAATTTTATTAAGCTGAGGTGAATAGTGAAGCCCAATGTTTCAAACTATTAAATTTATTATTTTCTCAAATGAGTTTTTAAGTTTATTTTATTCTTTTTTAGTTATTTTTATGTCATTTTAATTTATAATTTTTTTTGGATCTGTATGATATTTTGATATAATGTCAACACATTAGTATAGCGTGGCACATTAGGTACTTTATTCCATATTTATCCACGCATATAGATTAAATGATATAATAATTAATTGGTAAAAGTGAGGCAAAATATAAATGAGATAATATTAAAATTATAGGTAGAATACTGAGAGTGGATCCCGTAACCTTAGCATATTTTTAAATTGTTTTCAAATAATTTATTTTCCCCTCAATTAATTTTCTTTGTTTAACAAATTGACAACTAGATTTTAAAATTCCCTGTGGTTCGACCCCGGACTCACTAGGTTATATTATAACTAGACACTCTTATACTTTGGAGTAATATACTTTTGAGTCGTGTCAAATGATGCCAAAAACTTGTTGTACTTTTTCTAATGCTATTGGTGTCAATGTGTAAGTGTACACAACAGGTAATATAATGATAAGTATTCGAGATCGTCTCCATAGTGATTGATTTTATATGAGTTGCTACAACAATCTTAACAGGGCAATTTTGTTCTAAACTAAATTAAGGCAATTCTGAAACTAAAGAATCTAATTAAAATAAAATGCTAATAAATAAGAATGCAATAACTAAAACTCTCACGTCAAACACAGGGATATAACCAATAGAATGGAGTAGTTGAGATATTAAACTCACTTAATGACTTTTGACTATTTTTGCTATAGCATCTGCTACAACATTGGGCAAAATCCTTATCTATGCTCAGTTGTCGCTTGTTGGATATCTTACACCTTAATATAACTTAATAGTGACCAATTGTTCTACTAACATAAGATATAGCATTATACGTTTAGGTTCTACTTATCCTACAATGTAAATCCTAGAACATTGACAGAGAAAATTTTGTTCGAGATGCTTAGTAGATTGCGATCTAGAGTTTGCAAATCTTGATTACACGTGCCCTAGAGACTTCTAGTTGCTGTAATTATAAGTTATAAAAGAGGCACACAAACAAAGAAAGAAGAGAGCCGTCAATAAAGATGAAAAACTGAAAGAAACAAGAGAAAAACAAAATGCAAGAGCAAGATTTAGGGTTGCATCAGAGGGGAAATTGCAATAGGGAAATAAGTCCTTATTCTTTTCTTGTTTTCTCGTTTACTCTTTAATCATGGGGATGTATTTGATGGCTGAAATTTTTTTATATATTTTTCTCTTACAAACCATGAACTAAATTTATTTGTGGTTGAGCGATAAACAATCTTGGTGGTTAATTGACCAAATATATGTGCTGCTGCATGTTTGCTATAGCATGTTGTTTTGATAATACTTATTTTAATTACAACATCTGCATTGTTCCAGGCTTGCTTCAATTTTTCTGTAGCCATGCTTTTTCCTTATTTTTACAAGCCTATTGTAACTGCATTCCTCCTTTTAAATTTGAGCTTCCGGTCACCTACAATTATGCATACAATCTAAACACACAAATTATTCTAAAGCAACACAATTTATTAAAAATAAACTAAAATGAATATTTAGGCAAAATATAATTAAAATGCAATAAAAACATGACATTTACTCTCTACGTAATATTGATTTAAATGCAAAAGTGCCATGATAACTCTCATTTCATAGAGTTATCAAAGGTCTTGGTGACACCTCTTTTGTGTCAGGCATAAAGATAAGTTGGGATCACTCCAAAGATACTCTTGAATTATCACAAAAGAGCTATATCGAAAATGTTATGTTAACTGAGCTATATCGAAAATGTTATGTTAACTGAGCTATATCAAACTCTTTAAGCAAGAATTACTAACTCACGAACTCAGAATCAACAAATGCAAGATAGAATAAGAAGCAAGAAAGATAGAGGAATCAAGAACTATCAATACACAAAGAAACTAACGTGGTTTAGTTCCATAAAGGAACCTACATCCACGGCTGAAAATGCCAGCTAGGGTAGAAGCTTTATTGAACAAGAATGGCTGATTACAATGACACTCCACAATACAAATTAAAACCTCTCTAAACTTAGCGTTTTTTTTCTCTTTGTAATGCAGCAGTAAAGCATGTCTCTCGAGCTTCAGAAATAACACATATATATTGCTTTTCACACGTGTGTTTCCACTAACAAAACCAAGCCATTATGACTAACTGCTTATTCTCTTAGACCCCACTAACGCCAGCTCATCAGCCACCTCAGCAAGCTCATAACAGAATATAATTAATTTCGGCTTGACAAATCTCCACCTTAGTTATATTCTGTTCATGCTTCCCCCTACACTGAATCAACAATTGTAAGCTTGGATCATAAGCCAACACTTGCAATCAAGTTCAGCAAGTTCCTGAACTTGACTGATGGCAATGGCTTGGTTAACATGTCAGCTGGGTTGACCTTAGAAGATACCTTGACGACATTCACCACTCCTTTGCCAATTTCATCCATTATAAAGTGCATTCTAACATCAATATGTTTGGTTCTTCCATGATACTTAGGATTTTTACTTAACTGTATGGAACTTGAGCTATCACAGCTAACTATAACAACTTTTTGTTTAAACCCCAATTCAGAGACCAACCCTCTCAGCTAGATTGCCTCTTTAACAGCTTCTATGAGTGCAATGTACTTAGCTTCTGTCATTGAAAGAGCAACTACTGGCTGAAGAGATGATTTCCAACTTATTGCACCTCCACACATGGTAAACACAAACCCTATAATAGATCTTCTTATATATGTATCTGCTGCATAATCAGAGTAATCAAAGTCTACAAACCCAGCTACTTCAAGTGATGTTCTATCTATTTCTCCGAACACAATGGCAATAGCAACAGTCCCTTTAAGATACCTCAGGACCCATTTTACTGCACTCCAGTGATCCATGCCTTGATTTCGCATAAACCTACTGATAACACCAACTCCATGTGCCAAGTCAGGTCTAGTGTAAACCATGACATATATTATACTGCCAGCAACACTAGAATTATAGGGAATCTTTTGCATATAGCTAATGTCAGCATCAGTTACAGGTTCCAGTGACTTGGATAGCTTAAAGTGTGCTGACAAAGGTGTTGTAACATGTTTTGATTCTTCCATATTGAATTTGGTTAAAACCTTATTCACATAGTCAGCTTGAGAAAGGTACAAGGTCTTTGAGTGTCTATCCCTTATTATCTGTATACCCAGGACTTTTGTAGCTGCACCCAAATCCTTTATTTCAAATTCAGTGCTAAGTTCCACCTGGTGAGTTCCACCTTGAGCTTCTTTGTTTCTTCTCTTTGTTTACATGCAATAAGCATGTCAGTAATATAAAGGAGTACGTAAATATCACCACTACTAAATAAGAATTTGTAAAAGACACGGCTGTCAAATTGGCTCCTGCAATAATCTGAGGCTTAACATGAACTCATCAAACTTAAAATACCACTGCCTAGGGGATTGCTTGAGGCCATACAAGCTATTTTTTAGCAAACACACCTTGTCCTTTGATTCTCTCTCAATGAACCCTTCAGGTTGAGCCATAAAGATCTCTTCATCAAGACTGTCATGTAAAAAAATAGTTTTAACATCCATCTACTCCAATTCCAGGTCATAGTATGCAGAAAGGGCCAACAGTAGCATTATAGAGTTGTATTTAACTACAGGTGAGAACACTTCATTGAAGTCCACTCCTTCTCTTTGTGTAAATCCCTTTGCCACAAGTCTGGCTCTCTGCCTGGGTGGTTCTTTATTAGAGGGTCCAGCTTTCAATTTGAAAATCCACTTGCTGCCAACAAGTTTCTTATTGAGATGCTTATAAATTAATATCCATGTGTTATTTTTACTTAGTGAGGTTATTTCATCTTACATTGCAGCATACCGGTTCATTTTATCATCACTGCTCATTGCTTCTTTAAAACTCATGGGTTCACCACCATTTACATCATTTGCAACAGTCAGTGCATAGGAAATAAGATCAGCTATGACATATTTCCTTGGCATTTTGACATTTCTTCTTTCCCTATCTCTGGCAAGTTGGTAATTTCCCAATTCAGATGATTTCTTCCATTCTTTGAATGGTTCAGCAACTTCCTTATTGGTCTTATGACTGTCAGAGTACTTCACCTCTTGTCCAACACTTTCTATTGTTTGAGTGTGTGTAGCAATGATTTTAGTTTCTATTTTTGACTGCAGCATTGACTCTTCATCAAATATAACATCTCTGCTAACTAGTACTCTAGAAGGCTTGCCATCAACAGTCCATAACTTGTACCATTTTATGCCCTCTAGATATCCCAAAAAATATCCCTTAATGGCCCTTGGTTCAAGCTTACCTTGTTTTACATGAGCATATTCAGGGCACCCAAAGATTCTCAAGTTACTCAAATCTGGTGGTTTCCCTAACCAAATCTTCTATGGTATTTTGAAGACTAGAGTTGAGGATTGGCATTTTTTGATCAAGTAGGCAGCTGTTGTGACTGCCTCAGCCCAAAACACTTTAGATAAATTTACATTCAACAGCATACATCTAACACTTTCTATTAAGGTTCTGTTCATTCTCTCTACAAGCCCATTTTGTTGTGGAGTGTATATAACAGTTCTATACCTTGTTTTTTATTTGCAAAATTCTTCAAACTCTCGACTACCGTATTCCAGGCCATTATCAATCCTTAGCCTTTTTATTTTCTTATCAATTTGATTCTCCATCAGAGTTGTCAACTCCTTAAACTTCTCCAATGCCTCATTTTTGTGTTCTCACACATAAATGCATACTTTCCTCGAGAAGTCATCTATAAAAGACACAAAGTACCTAGCTCCACCTAGAGATGGAACTTATGATGGCCACCAAAGATCTAAGTGAATGTAATCTAAGGTCTGCTTGGTTTCGTGTTTCCCCATACTGAATTTCTACTTTGCAGCCTTCCCAAATACACATTTCTCACAAAATTTTAAGGAGGAAATTTTGTCATCACCAAACAGGCCCTGATTGTTCAACCCCCTGAGACCTCTTTCACTGAGACGAGCTAGTCTTATGTGCCAGAGTTTAGTTCTATCTCTGGTCACACTTGCTAAGATCCCATGCACATATGAGAATCCAACATGTATATACAACCCATTTTTCCTAACCCCTTTCATAACAACAACGCCCTTGTCAATAACCTGTATTACTCCATCTTTAGCCTTTAGAGAACACCCTGACTGATCAACCATTCCTAGGGATATTAAATTCCTTTTGAATTCAAGAACATATCTCACATGATGCTAATGGTTCTTATTATAGATACTTTGCAAGCAAGATTATTCCCCAACAGTACCTTCCCACCATTCACATTTTCAAAGGTTTTAAAGAACTCTTTGTTAGGGCACATGTGGAAAGAACAACTAGAGTCTAAGATCCACTCACCAGTTTGATTTTTCTCTACGGCTACTAAGTCATCAGCATCATCATAATCTCCTTCATCCTCTGAGGCTACTGCAGCCTTCCCATTTGACTTCTTTTGAAGTTCTTCTACCTTTTTTTTTCTTAAAATAATCTTTAATGTAATGCCACTCTTTCTGTCAGAAATAACATTTCCTCTTCTTCTTCTTCTTCTTCTGTTTATTATTTTTCTTATCTGAGTTTCCCTTGGCAACCAAGCCTTCAGCATTGCTTTGATCGTTCCCTTCTGCCATTTTCTTTAAGTCTTTAGACTCCAGAGCATTTTTTACATCTTTCAACGTGAGAGGTTGTCTTCTATAGAGAAGGGTGTCAACAAAATATTCATAAGAACCTGGAAGGGAACTTAGTAAGATAAGTGCCCTGTCTTAATCTTCAAGAAATATGTTACATTCTCAAGATCAAGAATGAGTTTATTAAACTCATCTAAATGGTCTTTTACTACTACCCCATCAAGAATGAGTTTATTAAAGCATGTCTCTCGAGCTTCAGAAACAACACATATATATTGCTTTTCGTACGTGTGTTTCCACTAACAGAACCAAGCCGTTATGACTAACTGCTTATTCTCTTGGACCCCACTAACGCCAGCTCATTAGCCACCTCAGCAAGCTCATAACAGAATATAACTAATTTTGGCTTCAGTAAAGGTTCTCATGTGATATGGCATGCAAGATTGCAGACTAAGTGATACCATTATGGCTAATAGAGACAAATTTAGTCTTAATCAGTGTCTTAAGAATAATTTTAAGGAGAAAAATCCACAATATTCCTTATACATCAGTGGTAGGAAGTCTGATGTATGCTTAGGCTTTTACATGACTGGATATTACATACGTGACTTGGATATTGGGCAGATGTTTAAGTAATTCAGGAGTACACTATTGGAAAGGTCTTGTCGTACTTGTAGAGACTAAAAGGCTACACACTCACGTATTAAAGGTCAGATCCTCTTGAGATCATTGGGTATATTGTCTCTTATTTTGTTGGATGCTAAGATAGTATGAAATCCACTTCGAGTTACATTTATCTGCTAGTTGAGGTTACTGTCTCCTTGAAGAGTGTTAAACAATCTAATGTAGCCTCTTTTATGATGGTAGTAGTGTTCTTAACATGTTATGAGGCATCCAATCATGGAATATAGTTGTGAAATTTTGTCATTGGATTGTGTATAGCAGATGGTATTGATAGAGACTCAAGTTATTTTGTGACAATAAGTCAACAGTGTTATATTCCAATAACAAAAAGAGCTTGACGACGTCGAAGCTTATGGATATCAATAGTTGACCATTAATCCATGACTTTGACTTTGACCTAGTTTTTTAGGATAATTTTGGTACAATGTTAAATTTGAATATTGGTATGTTTATATATATATATATATATATATAAATGAATTAATTGAAGCAACATGTTGCCAAAGTGACCTCTCTTATGGAAGTTAATTTGTTTTCAAAAATAAACGATTGTGTGTATGTAATTTCTGTGAATGTTGATCAGCCTAAAAGAAGTTCCATATTTGATAGAGTTGCATATGCACTTCTGGCATTAAGCACGTGATAATTATTCAAGTTTACAACTGAATAATAAATTAGCCTAAAGCAAGATTTATTATTTGACATGTTATTATTAATTTTTTATTACCGCACAAGATATTTGACACGACTCAAAAGTGTATTACTCCCAAGTATAAGAGTGTCTAGTTATAATATAAGCCGGTGAGTTCGGGGTCGAACAACATGTAATTTTAAATCTAGTAGTCAATTTAAAACTAAGAAAATTAACTGTGGGGAAAAGAAATTATTTGAAATCAATTTAAAAATATGCTAAGGTTCGGGATCCACTCTCTGGATTTAAACTATAATTTTAATACTCTCTCATTTATATTTTGCCTTCTGTTGGGTATAAATACTAATGCTATTAGTATTAATGTGCAAGTCTACACACCAAATAATAAAGTGATGAGTATTCAAGATCATCTACACAGGGATTGATGTTATTAGACTTGCTACAACAATCTTAACAATGCAGATTTTGTGTCTAAATTAAGATAAACAATTGATGAAACTAATTTACTAATTAAAATAAAAACACCATAAATAAAATGCAACAAAGTAGATTATCACGTCAAACTCAAGGATAAAAACAATGAGAATATAGAGTAGTTCAGTGAATAAACTTTCTTAATGGTTTTGACTATTTTTCTAATATTTAGCTCGGTTGCTACAACATTTGCTATAGCACTGGGCAGAATCCTTACGTATCCTCAGCCGTCGCATGTTGGATATCTTATATCTATCTGCAACCGAATAGTGATCAGTTACTATGCCAACATAAGATATAGCATTACACGCTTAGGTTCTATTTACCCTACAAGGTGAATTCTTATGTCTAGTTCATCACTAATCTTAAATCAAGCATGACCCTTTTGGGACTCAAGCAAAACTCAATCCGAAAAACTAAATTTAAGATCAAGTATTGTTCTGATATCTTCCACTAAGATAGGCCATTTTGCGGCTCTTTATTAGCTAGTATCATTAAATGGGTGATCAACCAAAATAACGACTAAAATAAATACTATCAAAACAAACTGCTACAGCAAACATGCAGCAACATATATTCCAGTCAATAAACCATCAAGATTGTTTATCACTCAACTACAAGTAAATTTAGTTCATGATTTGCAAAAGAAAAATAAAGAACAAAGTTTCAGCCATGAAACACATCTCCATAAATAAATAGAAAATGAGAAAACAAGAGAAGAATAAGAAGGATTGAGCTCCCAATTGATCTCCGCAATTTTTCCTCTTGTGCAACCGTTTATCTCTCTCTTGAATCTTGTTTTTCTTTTATTTCTTTGTGTTTTTTCTCCTTGGGTCACGGTTTTCTCTATTCCTGATGATGTGTGCTCCTTTTAAAGTTGAAAATTAGGGTAAACGAAAGCCTAGGTCGCACATTAGTTAGATTAGGAAATTGCAGATCTCAATTCTGCAGTTATCCCGCTCAGAATTTTCTCTGTCGTTGTTCCAGGATTGCTACAGCAACTGCATTGTTCCAGATTTGTTTCAATTCTTTTGTAGCTAAGTTCTTTTCCATCTTTTGCAAGCCTATTGCATCAGCATTCCTTCCATGAATTATAAGCTTTTGGAAACCTACAATTATGCACACAATTTGAGCACGAATTACTTTAAATTAAGCAAAACTTATTAAGACTAACTTAAAATGAATATTTATGAAAAATTTAACAAAAATGCAATAGAAACACATCATTTACTCTCTAAGCATTATTGATTTAAGTTTAAAAGTGTCATAATAACTCTCATTTCATAGAGTTATCACCTTCACTTTTACCAGTTAATTATTATATCATTTAATTTTATGTGTGTGGATAAATATAGAATAAAGTACCTAATGTGCCACACTATATTAATGTGTCGACATTATGTCAAAATACCATACAGATCCGAAGAAATTTATAAATTAACATGACATACAAATAACTAGAAAAGAATAAAATAAACTTAAAAACTCATTTGAGAAAATAATAAATTTAATAGTTTGAAACATTGAGCTTCACCTTTCACATCACCTTAGTAAAATTAGCCACTCATATTGAAAGAAAACACAACACTCTTTTGATTTGATTAACTTTTGAAATATGTTACAAGGAAAATTGATACAAAAGAAAACAAAAAAAGAAAAGAAAGAAAGATAGAAATTCTTCAGTTCCCTTTTGGCTACAACTCTCTCTCTCATAAATCGGCTTAAGCTTCTCAAAATAGCTTCGCCCCTCGCCTCCACTCAGTTGCCTTCTTTTATAGGCAACAAATGCTTTAACTTAATTTATTTTATTATTTATTTATTATTTTATTATTATTATTTACATTATCATTGTTTTGAAATGTGTGAAGGAACCAATTTATTTGTTTTTTCATTCATTTTCATTTTTTATTTTCATTTTATTTTATTTACATCTCCTCAATAATGCTTCGAAATTGCTCCAACAGTACTTCTTTGTTCCCACTTTCAATTCCAATTTATTTTTTGAAAAATATTTATAAGATAAAAATTAACATATAGCGAATTAATTTAACACAAAAACTTATTTGTGGAGCATTCATATAATTTATAAGTTATGCGTGCATTAATCAACACTTTAAGTGAAAAACTAATAATTTTATCCTTATTACACGTATACTTTTTAGTGTTAATCGCACCCCCCCAACCAGCTTTTGCTAGGCCCTAGCAATTTAAGCGATAAAAATTTAGAGAATTTTCAAAACCAAATTGAAAATCTTTTTATTTTTTTGAAAGAATTGTGTTTACTTTTTTTTCATCAGATTAATGACAACAATCAAATAAAAGTATAAGCATTATCTTCAGCATAAAGAAAACCACATCCGCACAAAACAATTCAGTAAAATCTTGTAAATTGATCAATTATCAGAACTACATTAATCAAGCAACTTTTAAGAATGATTCATCAAACCCCAAAATCTCACGATTAAGAGTGACTCTATCGAAAGAAGATATACCCCAAATTAAATTGTCACTCTAAAAGAATGGTAAATTTAAGAGGATAATAAAACAATATCACACACTCTCACCAAGATAAAAAAAAAATAATGCCTGCAGCTTAGAAATTAAATGATCTTAAATCCAAGGAATTTACTAGCAAAAGTTATTTTTATTTTTATGCATCACCACATCTTTTAGTCCATATCACCAGCTTTACTTCATACTATAGTTCCCTAAAATCAAGAAAGACTTTTATTAGGACGTAACATAGGCTAGGGTCATGGCTAACAAAAAAAGTAATAGGGAAAACAAAAACATATCTTTAAAAAATAAGGGACTTTTTTTTTTAGATTACAAGGTGCTTTTTTTTTGCTTGGATTATTTTTTTATTTTATTTATTCATATATACATATCATCCTTTTTTTATAGTACCATTATTAGGAATACATAATCATCCCTATTTTCAAACATAATTGGGTGATGAAAAACATAAAACATAAGATGATACTCCTCATTAGGGGTGGGCAAAATCGAGTTCGGGTCGGGTTCGGATCAACCCGATCGGGTTTCGGGTTGGTCGAGTTAGATAAAAATCGATCCGAACTTCACCCGAAATTATAACCCGATCCGAATTTAATTCTGAATCGGGTTAAAAAGTCGGGTGCAGTTCAGATCGGATCGGATTCGGGTTAATTCGGGTTCGGATTAAATTCGGGTTATTCGGATCAATTTGGGTCAATTCGGGTCGGGTGTAATCGGATCGGATTCGAGTTAATTCGGGTTCGGATTATTCGGATCAATTCGAGTTATAGCCAATTTGGTAATTGGGAAGGTGAAATTAGGAAATTAATTTGTTATAATTTTATTGTATTTTTTCCTGAGGGGTTTTGGTGCTGGAAAGATTGTAAAAGTCACATGAAATTATCATTTCTATTTTGTGTTGTTGATTATGAGGCTCATAATGAATCTTGCACCAGGCATGCTTACAAAAATTTTGTTCATATTAAAATAAATTAAGATCGGGTTGAGACAATTTCACCCGATCGGGTTTTGTTCACCATTCGATCCGATCCGAACCTGAAATTTTTCGGATCGGGTCGGGTCGGATATTTTGTCCAACCCTACTCTTCATTGGAGTAGGAAAATGCGATAGGTTACCAAAGAAAAAGTTTCTTTTTTTTATTAAAGGCTCAAATGGGTTAACTATGGATTCTTTATAATAGTGTTGGTTAGAAAGGCTCAAACGGATAAAAAATGGCCTTCTGTCATCTTTTAGGGCTCTATATAATCTTTCATATCCACTAGTTCAATGGACTTTTAGATGCAGCTGCACAAACTTTCTTTTTTTTTAGAGAAAATATTGAGATCTTGTACAATAAATTGTGAAGATGTATAGGCAAATATGGTTACTCTCCAAGGATAATAGGCTCAAAAACTCGCTTGGTCTTTTCATGATATGTACATTCCTCCAAATGACTTAATCAATTTCACTTATCCAATTTCTCAATTTACGTTTCAACATGCAAAAGGAAAAACATAGTGTAACATAACTCAGGGCCAAAGATAATACAAATACCAAAATTTGAAAAATGTCATGTTATCCAATGTTAAAAGATCACACCGAGAAAGAAAACTCTTCTTTTTTTTTTAAAGAAACACTAAAATAAATTGAGACTGATTGCAGAAACTTAAGGGTGATGATTAAGAGAAAAAGAGAAAAAAGACAGAAAACAAAATGTTATAAGACTTTTTTTTTTAAGCAAAACACTAAATTTAAGAAGATGCATTTCTATAGACACTGCATTCTATATTATGCCATCTTCGACTCAAATTTTTATCCAAAGTTAGTCTTTACAATAAAAATTAGTAAAAACATCACTAAGACTGAGACATTCCAAAATTATCAACTATTCCCTACCCCCAACCTGAAAGAGACATTGTCCTCAATGTCTAAAGAAAGGAGTAGAGTTTAGAAGATATCACCTAGCCAGTGTTGGAAATATTTACAAACGGAGAGTTAAATCTAATATACACTTTTTTACGATAGTTACTGCCATTGTCCTCAGTTGCCCAATCCAATGCCAAAGTCATGGGATCTGGCTCTGGTTTGTAAGCTTGCAAAAGATCAAGTAACTCATTAGCAGTATGAGCACAAATGAAGAGTTTTTTCGCTAAGGATGAAATGAAATAATTTTTAATTGCATGATTAAGAACTGTTATTAAGCCATCATAAAAGTTATTAACATTTAACAAACCGATGAGATTTTTTATGGATATTCAAATGGGCCCAAGAAGCAAATATAATTAGCGCCTCCAAAGTTGCAAGGTCTCCTGGCAAGAAAATGAAAATGTCAGCATGATTTAACATTTCGGATATTCTTTCTTGCATACTTGAGACAACTAACTCTTCTCCAGTTGATGAGTCTGGTAGACATCCTAAAGGTTTTAAGGCTTTTGGAATGATGCCTAGCACTTGGCTTCCTTGCACGAAAGCAGCTTGAGAGACAAGCTTTAATAATCCCCGGTCACCTCCTCAATATACAAGATGTAGTTTCCTCTCTGCTATAGCACGATCAAGATTTACGGCTGCCTGAATGAACTCCTTATACTTTCCATATCGAAATCCAGAAAGCACACAAATGTTTTTAAGTTGATTGCTTGAAGTTGCTGCTGTTAGAAAAATTCAGAAAAAGAAACAATTTGTGAGTGCTTGAAAAGAAGCTCCTATTTAAGGATCTCGATGATGGACATAATGATATACATCTGTAAATGGGGTGGTGTGTTTGTCAAATGACGTGTGAAACTTTTAGCTTAATAACTCAAAGGCAAATAGTGAAAAGAAAAAGCAAACAGTGATTAGATAAAATAAAGAAATAATAATAATAATAATGCAAAAGATAAAAGAATAGTAAAATAAAAGGATATTTACTAGTAGTTGTGATTGTGGCTCGTATCTTTCTCTGGTTTTACGTCCAGTATTGGTTTGAACGCCCTCTATGGGTCGAGGATAGGCTTCCCATCCAGTTTTTTTATAAACTGGCAAACAAGATCTTTTAGAGTCAGATTCCCAAGACTAAACTGTGCACTTTCCTTTCGGAATAGCTTCCACAAATTTTGAATTTCACGTTGAACATATCCGCTCGGATGCGTCTCAAGAGATTATAAGATATCATCTAACGATTCTTTACTCATGTCATCCTTAATGAATTTGATTTTATCTTCACGATTTACAGAAACCATTCTTAAAGTTTTACAACGTGGCTTTTTGCAAGCAAGTCTTACACAATGAGAACATTCAGAGCCATGTAGCTTAACTCTTCTTTTCTTAGCAAATGTACTTTTACCAAAACCAGGCATGTAGGAAATGAATGGATCAAAAAACTTACCTGCCAATCGGACTTTTGCTTCAATTAACCAGCGAATGTCAGTAGGAATCCCATTGATCATTAACAAACGCAGTCGTTCACAACGAGCTTTGTAAATCTTCTTAAGAGCATTTTGAGGGAGATAAGGAAAATATTGATGCAAATTTTGTTGTATTTCTTCCATGTTTGACATTGAGATTTCAGTTATTGTGGGAAACTGAGAATACCGACTTAAAAAGTCACAAAGTACCGTTATCCGCCATTTATACGAGAGTAAATAAAAACAAAACAAATCAAATCAAAAGTGAAGAAGAACAACAAAATAAAACAAAAAACACACAAGGAATATAACTCACCTTCGTCCTTTTATTGAATCCAGTTCAAATTGCAGATTATAAATACCATCCTCTATTTCTTTGAGTTGTCTTTCCAGATCTTTCACATGAAATACTAACTTTGGTGGTTGCAGATCCCAAATGGGATGTAATTTACAAAATCAGAGCAATTTCCTCAGGTGAAATTTTACATGAAAAAGCGTTTTAAGATGATCGAAAAAGAATTTTCTCATAGAGGTACTCATGACAAGTACAAAAATTTGGTGAGCTAAATCACAATTGTCAAACAACACACAATTAAAATAATGCGATGCACTCCATTCAAGACATATGGAAAAGGAAAAGGAAAAAAAATCAAATAATTCAAACGATAGAGTAACAGTAAATCAAATTCACAAAAAGTTAAAATGAAAAGGCTTAATCAAAATTTTGGTGGGTCACTCAAACTGATTTCGGTATCTGCTTCACGTGGTTGGTATTCTAGATATGGTTTTAATCTTTTGGAGATTAACTTTAAATGTGACACCATCCTTTAAATTCTCAATTTCTACGGCTCCATATGGATACTATGTTTTACAACAAATAGACCATTCCACTTTGACTTTAACTTCCCTAGAAATAAATAAAGACGAGAATTATAAAGTAACACTTTTTGACCAATTTCAAATTTTTTTCAAAAAATTCTTTTGTCATGAAAAAATTTGGTCATTGTCTTAATAATTCTGGAATTCTCATATGCATCATTCCTTAATTCCTCAAGTTCATTTATTTGTAATTTACGCACATTGCTAGCATCATCAAGATTTGAATTAAAAGCTTTAATGGCTCAAAATGATTTATGTTCAAGTTCTACTCGTAAGTGGAAAGATTTTCCATAAACAAGCCGACAGAGTGACATTCCTAAAGATGTTTTAAAAGCAGTACGATATGCCCAAAGTACATCAATTAGTTTTAGAGACTAATCTTTACAGTTCGGATTAACTGTTTTTTCTAAGATTTATTTTATCTCCCTATTTGCTAATTCAACTTGACCACTTGTTTGAGAGTGATAAGAGGTAGCAACCTTATGTCTAATTTTATATTTCTTCATTAAGGACTCAAATGGCTTATTACAAAAATGTTTACCTCCATCATTGATAATGGCTCGAGGTATTCCAAATCTGCTCAAAATATTTTCTTTTAAAAAGCAAATCACAATCTTGTGATCATTGTGCCGACAAGGAATCACCTCGATCCATTTTGAAACATAATGAACATCAACCAAAATGTATAAAAATCCAAATGATGATGGAAAGGGTCCCATAAAATTAATTCCCCAACAGTCAAATATTTCAATGACAAGGATGAGGTTTAAAAACATTATGTTTCGCTTTGAAATAGATCATACCATTTGACAATTCTTACACATTTTACAGAATGCATGTGAATCTTTAAATAATGTTGACCAATAAAATCCAAACTGCAATATTTTTGCAGTTGTCTTTTTTGAAGAAAAATGGACATCACATGTTTCAGAATGACAAAATTGAATGACCCTACTTACCTCGTCATCTGGTATGCATCTTTGAAAATTTTGATCGGAGCAGTATTTGAACAGGTATGGATCATCCCAGTAAAAGCTTCTCACTCCGTTAAGAATTTCCTCTTGTCTTGGGAACTCCAGTCACATGACATTTCACCTGTTGCAAGATAATTAACAATATTAGCATACCAAGGCATTTTGTTTATAGAAAATAAAAATTCATCAGGGAAAGAATCATTGATGGTTGTTGTTTCAATTGAAGACTCATTCGTAAGTCTTGAAAGGTGATTTGCAACAACAGTTTCAGCGCCCTTTTTGTCCTTGATTGTCAAGTTAAATTCTTGAAGTAGTAAAACCCATCGTATCAACCTTGGTTTGGCATCCTATTTTTACATTAAATATCTCACAGCAGCATGATCAGAATAAACAATAGTGGATGAATCAATTAAATACGAACGAAATTTATCCAATGCAAATATTACAACAAGTAGTTCTTTCTCAGTTGTAGTGTAATTCATTTTAGCATTATTCAAAGTTGTACTTGCATAATAGATGACAAAGGGATGACCTTCCTTTCTTTTACCCTGAACAGCACCAACGGCATAATCAATAGCATCACACATTAGCTCAAAAGGTAAAGACCAATCAGGGGGTTGCATTATTGGGGTTGATGTCAAAAGAGTAGTTATTTTTTATAAAACTTGTTGACAATCTTTAGTCCATTCAAATTGTGTGTCTTTTATTAGGAGCTTACAAATTGGTCTAAATAAGGCACTAAAGTCTTTTATAAACCTCCTATAAAATCCTGCATGTCCTAAAAAGAACGGACTTCTCTAATTGTCTTTGGTGAGGGTAATTTTGAAATGACTTCAACTTTGGCTTTATCAACTTCGATTCCTTTTGAAGACACAACATGGTCCAAGACAATTCTAGAAGTGGTTATGAAATGACATTTCCCCAATTTAAAACTAGTCCTTTTTATTTGCACCTTTCCGAAACGTTTTCTAGATTATCAAGATATGTATCAAAAGAATTACCAAATACAGTTAAATCATCCATAAAAATCTCTAGACAATTTTCAATCATGTCACTAAAAATGCTTAGCATGCACCTTCGAAATGTTACAGGAGCATTACAAAGTTCAAAGGACATTCTCCTAAATGCAAATGTTCCAAATGGGCATGTGAATGTGGTATTTTCCTGCTCGTCTAAGGCTATAGGGATTTGATAATAGCCAGAATAGCCGTCAAGAAAGCAATAGTAGGAATGTCCAGCTACTCTTTCGAGAATTTGATCTAGAAATGGAATGGGAAAATGATTTTTTCTAGTGGCATCATTTAATTTTCTGTAATCAATTCACATGCGCCAACTAGATGGAATACGTGTTGGGATTGGTTCATCTTTTTTCATTTTTTACAACAATTATTCCAGATTTCTTTAGTACTACTTGTGTTGGACTTACCCATTTACCATCAGAGATAGGGTAGATAATTCCTACATCTAGTAGTTTAAGGACCTCATTCTTTACCACTTCTTTCATATGAGGGCTTAATCTTCTTTGTGGTTGACTGGGTTGTTTTGCCATTTTCCTCTAAGTGTATTTGGTGTGTGTAAATTAAAGGATTAATGCCTTTTATGTCTTTTAAGGTCCAACCAAATGCAATTTTATGCCTTTTTACTACAGATAACAACTTACCTTCTTGATCATGCTTGAGCTGAGAAGCAATTACCACCGGGTATGTCTGCTGCTCTCCAAGATAGACATACTTCAATTCTTTTGGTAAGGGCTTTAATTCGAGCTTTGGTGCTTCTTATTCGTTTGGTTCTTCAGGTTGCACCGTATCTTTAAAGTTCGATTGGTCATTGTCACCTATAGGTACCTACATAGAATCAAGTGTAGGGCATATGTTAGCAGTATTACAATCTAATTCTTTACTTGATTCAAAAGAACCAGCAAAATAAATTTCAGCAGAGTTTGTAAAATTCTCATCCTGAATGTGTTCCTTAATGATTGGCTCGATGAGATAAATCTCTTCATTCTCATTATTATCATCTTCTTGGTGGTGAGGTTGTTTACACATGTTGAACACGTTGAGTTCCAGTGTCATGTTGCCGAAAGATAAATTCATTAATCCATTCCTGCAATTTATCAAAGCATTAGTAGTTGCTAAAAATGGTCAACCCAATATAACAGGAATTTGTTTGCATTCATTAGCAATTGGATCTGTTTCCAAAACAATAAAATTCACATGATATATAAATTTATCGACCTGGACTATTACATCTTCAATTATTCCTTTTGGAACTTTAATCAATCTATCAGCAAGTAAAAGAGTGGTAGAAGTTGGTTTTAACTCACCGAGATTAAGTTGTTGGCACACTGAGTAAGGAAACAAATTAACACTGGCACCAAGATCAAGTAAAGCATGTCCAATTTTATGATCCCCAATAGTGTAAGAAATAGTTAGACAACCAGGATCCTTGTAAACTTCATAAATTTCTAGACTATGGTTTGATTTCTTTGGCTTGATCAGTGCTTGAGGAAATAGGGGTACAAGAGGAGAGTTGGTTATATCTTCATGGTTTAAAGGTTTGATGGACTCTTCCCTATTTTCTGAAATTGAATCTTTACTAGTTTCACGAGGGTCCACAATGTGTTTTTCGACCACTTTACCACCACGAAGGGTTATAACTGATTTAACTTGACTCATATTTTGGTTTCCTGAATTTCCCATTTGAGGATGTTGTTGACTCTTAGGGTTTATTTCAGGTTGAGCAGGAAACTTTTTTTTTTCATGTATGGTCAGAGCAGATGTAAGTTTGGGGATAGTTTCTATCAAATTGGTTAAGGTTTGCATCATCTGGTTATTGATCGACTCTTATTTTTCAATAAATGAATGCAATGTCTCTTCCAAATTTTTTTCTTGGTGGTGGGACATATGGTGGGTAACTCTGGGGGTTTTAAAAATTTTGACATAGAGGAACTGGTTTTGAAGGTTGTGCATGATTATCATTTCTCCAACTGTAATTTGGGTGGTTTCTCCAACCAGAGTTGTAAGTTTGGGAATATGGATTTGGATTTGGCCTTTTGAAATTGTCAGCGACATTTACTTATTCATGCAAACTTTCTCTCCGAGCTGGCAAAGTTAGACAGTCCTGCGTAGAATAGTCAGTAGAATCGCAAACATAACATGAAATATTTTGAACAGACTTTACATGATCATTCTTTTTCAACTCTAATGCTTCGACTTTTCTAGTTAATGATGCAAATTTGGATTGAAAATCATAGTCTTCCTTAGGGTTAGGCATGCCTCCACGAGATGGAGATGACTCATAAGACCCAACTGTATCCCAATATTGTACATTCTCTGCTATATAGTCAAGATAGTCTAATGCATCTTCAGGACTTTTATCCCTAAACTCACCATTACACATCATTTCAACGACTTGTCTACATTGGGATGTTAATCCCTCATAGAAGTAAGACACTAATCTCCATGTTTCAAAACCGTGGCGTGGGCAAATGTTAAGTAGTTCTTTAAACCTATCCCAACATTGGTAGAGAGTTTCTCCTGATTTTTGAGTGAAAGTGGTGATTTGTCTTTTGAAAGAATTTGTTCTGTGGGGTGGGAAGAATTTTTTCAAAAATTGTGCTTGCATTTTATCCCAAGTTCTGATGGATTCTGACCTAAGATTTTGTAGCCAAGTTTTAGCTTTATCCTTTAGTGAGAAAGGAAAAAACTTAAGCCTGATTATGTTCATGCTATAATTTTGATCAGTACATGTGTTACAGACTTCCTCAAATTCCCGTAAATGCAAATATGGATTTTCAAACTCAAAATCATGAAAAGTAGGAAGAAGTTAAATGATACCAGGTTTGAAATTAAAACGTGATGCATCAGGAGGGAAAACTAAGCATGATGGTGACCCCGTTCTAGTAGGATACATGAAATCTCTAAAGGTCCTAGGCTGTTCATGAAGATTTTGCAAGGCTTGGTCATTTTTGTGCTTCGAAAAATTTTCAGCTCCTATGTCAGCCATCTCTAAGGTTGGTGAAGGTGATCTTCTCATTAATCTGCCATTAGTTGTACGAGACCAACGACGCATGCAATGCTAATGATGTGTGCTAAACTAATGATGCAAAAACGTTAAATGAAATTTGCAAAAATAAAAATAAACTAGAAATTAAATAAGCAAAAAATGTGAAATAAATATAAACAAACTGGAAAATAAATAAATAAATTAGGCGGTGAAACCAGCTATTAAAAGAAACAGTTTATGCGGTATTTTTAAACCAGTAATATAATAAAACATAAAATTAAATAAATTAATGCACAAAAATAAATAAACTGAAATTAAAATGCTAGGCGGTAGAACCGACCATATAAATAAGAATACATAAATTAACAAAATTTAAATAACTGTCAGGCGGTAGAACCGACCATTTAAAATAAATGCAGAAAGTAAATTGCAGAAATTTAAAGAAATAAATTTGATTTGTGGACTGATTTGCAAAGGTTTCTGGGCTAAGGTGAAGTTTCTCACAAATTATTTTAGATAATGTTAAGGTTTGAAAAGAAGAGGGGTGCTAACTGAAGTTTTATAAAAAGAGAATAAAATAGAATCCCAGAAAGATGGTAATGACAAAATAAAAAAATATTAAAATAAAATAAAAATAAAGTAAAGACAAACTAATACCAAATTTAGAAAACTCTCCGACAACGGTGCCAAAAACTTGACACGACTCAAAAGTGTATTACTTACAAGTATAAGAGTGTCTAGTTATAATATAACCCGGTGAGTCTGGGGTCGAACCACAAAGAATTTTAAATCTAGTAGTCAATTTAAAATTAAGAAAATTAATTGTGGGGAAAAGCAATTATTTGAAATCAATTTAAAAATATGCTAAGGTTCGGGATCCACTCTCTGTCTCTCATTTATATTTTGCCTTCACTATTACCAATTAATTATTATATCATTTAATTTTATGTGTGTGGATAAATATAGAATAAAGTACCTAATGTGCCACACTATATTAATGTATCGACATTATTTCAAAATACCATACAGATCCAAAGAAATTTATAAATTAACATGATATAAAAATAACTAGAAAATAATAAAATAAACTTAAAAACTCATTCGAGAAAATAATAAATTTAATAGTTTGAAATATTAAGCTTCACCTTTCACTTTAGTTTAGTAAAATTAGCCACTCATATTGAAAGAAAACACAACACTCTTTTTATTTGATAAACTTTTGAAATATGTTACAAGAAAAATTGATAGAAAAGGAAACAAGAAAAAAAAGAAAGAAAGACAGAAATTCTTCAGTTCCCTCTTGGCTACAACTCTCTCTCTCAGAAATCGGATTAAGCTTCTCAAAATAGCTTCGCCCCTCACCTCCGCTCAGTTGCCTCCTTTTTATAGGTAACAAATGCTTTAACTTAATTTATTTTATTATTTATTTATTATTATTTACATTATCATTGTTTTGAAATGTGTGATCACGAGGAACCAATTTATTTATTTTTGTTCTTTTTTTTAATTCATTTTCATTTTTATTTTTGTTTTATTTTATTTACATCTCTTCAATAATGCTTCCAAATTGCTCCAGCAATTCTTCTTTGTTCCCGCTTTCAATTCTAATTTATTTTCTGAAAATATTTATAAGATAAAAATTAACATATAGCGAATTAATTTAACACAAAAATTTATTTTTGGAGCATTCATATAATTTATAAGTTATGCGCACATTCATCAACACTTTAAGTGAAAAATTAATAATTTTATCCTTATTACACGTACACTTTTTAGTGTTAATCAATATCACTTACAAGTTAATATTTTGTCCAAAGATGAAATATTAATAGAGTGTTCGATATCTTGAAATTGAGTTTACCTTCTTTTAATTTATTTTTTTTAGGACTTATATGTGCTTGTATTGTTTCTTTGTTGCTCTTTGATTTAGATATGACTCTTGTAAATATTACCACTAATATCAATTCTATTTCTATGCTAAATGACACTAACTTCAAGTCATTGCAAGAAAACATCTTAATTGTTCTCACAGTCATGGATCCCAACTTTGCATTAAGGGTTGATTACCCCCACCTTTTACGGATAAGAGTACTCTTAATGACAAGAAGGATTTGGAAGGTGGGAGAAATCAAATCGCATGTGTATAATGATCATGAAAAAGGCCATTCTAGAAGCATTTAGGGTCTTTAATAATAATTTTTACTCTTCACGGCCTTTTAAATGCCAAAACAATACCCATTTATGATTTAAGTACTTTTTTTATTTTTATATCCATAAAATATTTCATCTTTCTCAAAGTCATAATGCCCAAGATTTTTCTTACTTTTTTTTATTAGCTTTTTTCTTTCTTTTCCTTTTGTTATGGTTTGATCTATTTTAGCTCCTCTTCGATATATTTTTAGACTGATTAGGTGTATAAATACCAAACCATTCCCTCAAGACCTAATCCTAGTCGAAGATTGATTAATAAACTTAAGAACCAAAGTTTAATCACACATAAAAGAAAATGAAAATCAATAGAAATAAAACTGTGAACATAAGGCACAAGAATTTATAGATATTCACCTAACCGTCTACATCAACTTGAAGACTAGAATAGAGCTTTTATTAATTCCCGAGAACAAGTTACCTTTCATGTCTTTACGTACAAATGGTGCAATTTGTTAATCTTTTATTCAAATCTGCCCATTTTTTTTCCTTTCGGTTGCATTGCTGTAAAATGTGTGTGGCTTGATGACTTCCAGATTATGTTGTTGGCGACTATTTAAGTATTTTGCTTTACCAATGGTTAAATTGGATAATGAAGCAGAAAAGTTTTGACATTAAATTCTTCTACCCGCATAAGCCAGATGGGTTTTAAGAGTATTCATATTTTTTAAAATTATATTAATATCCTTGATACTATCATTGTTTTTAACATTAGGGTCAGTTTTTGTTTCTTAGGCGAATCTCTGACGATATTAGCGAGATTTATTAAAAAGAAGAATAAAAGTAACACTTAAATAGAATGATGTAAGGAGTCTTACTCTAAAGCAAATTAATAACATGAAGTCAAACTAGCCAACTAACAATTAACCTAAACAAAATGTTGTCTAAGAAGATAAACATGCATTACAAAAATGCAAACAACAGAAACAAAATCTAGTTAAAACGATAACATTAGGGTTAGTTTAATCGTGATTGGCATGATGACAAACTATTGCTATCCCTTGTGAGTTGGGACTCGCGTCATTCATCATCTCTAGAAAAAAATGAAAGAGACTTTATTTTTTTGTGCTGCAAGTTAAAGAAAATAAAGTGTTTGGTTGAACCAACAAAGTGTTGGCTCCACTTAGGTGGCTTGACTGGGTTTGCTCTCCAATTCGAGTCGTAGGGAAGTCATTTTTGTTGGGAGAATTTGTGCCTCCCGGTTCGAGATGGGACTTCTAATATGGGTTTTGGTACAGGCTTAAAGGTGTCTCCCACAGTTGGGGCCCTCCCCAGGATACCTTGTGCTTAAAACTAAAAAAAAGTGTTTGGTTGAAAGGAAAATTCTAAAGCTTCAGAGAGAAAATATATCAGACTGAATTTATTTTATTAATCCCTTAAACTGAAATGAAGAATTACAAAGCTTTATATACACATGTCTAGAAGATTCTACAGAATCAACACATGTGAATAATCTCAACAACTTATAACAAACTATTGGCGGGAAACATTAACAAACTCTAAGAGTTGTTTTGCACGTGTAACTAATTGCCGATGTGGTCAATGAGTCAACAAGCTTGCTGACTCAGCTGCTGACATGGACATCATGATTTATTCTTAACATGCCCCCTTAAGCTCAAGGTCTGGGACAGACATTGAGCTTATCTCTCATATAAGCAAAATGATCAAAGCCGAGTGGCTTAGTAAGTACATTTGCCAATTGATTTGAGCTTGATACATGTTCAACAGCAAATTCCTTCTTGGCAATGTGTTCTCTCACAAAATGAAGGTCTAATTCACTGTGCTTGGTTCGTGAATGATACTTTGGGTTGCTTGCCAAAGCCTCTACACTTTTATTATCACAGTACAGAACATGTGTGTTTTTGAGCTGCACTCTAAGTTCCTGCAGCAGATATGAAATCCATAATACTTCTGAAGTTGTCAAGGCTAAGGCTATATACTCTGACTCAACTGATGATCGAGAAACAACATTTTATTTTTTAGATGATCAGGAGACAAGATTTGATCCAAGAAAGATGCAGTAGCCTCCAACAGATCTTCTGTCATTAGGGTTAGAACCCCAATCTGCATCTAAGAAGGCTGTAAGAGAAAGAGATTTTGAATTGTAAAATTGAATCCCATAAGTAGTTGTACACTGAAGATACCTAAGAACCCTTTTGCAGGCCTGCCAGTGAAGTACAACAGGAGTAGCCAAGAACTGACTTAACTTGTTTACAGTAAAAGCTATATCAGGCCTTGTCAAGGTTACATACTGAAGGGATCCAATAACACTTCTGTAGAGAGAAGGATTCTCAAACAATGTACCCTTATCTTTATACGACTTATCAGCTACACTCATTGGAGTATTACAACCTTTGTTGTCAAGCATGTGAGCCTTCTTTATGTCACTTCATATGTATAAAGTAGTTCAGTGCAGAAAAAATATTTGTTTGAGGTAATGGCTGCAATTCTTGGGTGGTGTCGTGGCTGCACTTTTGCACAATTGCTTTGCTTGTTTGAGAGAGATGTAACCTAGCACTTGATGGAGTAACCTCTAACCCAGGGAAATAATTGAAGTCACCCAAATCTTTAACAGCAAACTCAGAACCAAAAAGTGTAATAATTCTCTCTATTTGTGCACTGCTAGAACCAGTAGCTAAGATATCATTTACATAGATGAGAATAACTAAAATATATGAACCAGTGTGCTTAAGAAACAGAGAGGTATCTAATCTAGAAGTGTGAAAACCCCACTGCAACAGAGAGCCTTTTAATCTATCATACCATACACGGGGTGCCTGCTTAAGACCATATAAGGCTTTATTTAACTTGCAGACATAAGTTGGATGTTGAGAATCAATAAATCCCTCAGGCTGATGCATGAAAACTTCTTTAGTTAGTACACTATTTAGGAATGCATTATTGACATCCAGCTACCTTATGGTCCAATGGTTCATCACTGCAAGGCTCAGAATAATTCTAATGGTACAAGGCTTTACAATAGGGCTGAAAGTCTCAAAGAAATCCACACCATAGGTTTGATGAAAACTTTTTGCAACTAATCATGCCTTATACTTAGAAACACTTCCATCTGGGTTATACTTAACTCTAAACACCCATTTGTTTCCAACAATTTTGGTGGTTGATTCGGCTGGCACAAGAGTTCAGGTTTCATTGTTCTTCAAGGCATGAAACTCTTCTGTCATAGCCATATACCATTTCTGATCTACTAAGGCTGATTTGACACTAGTTGGTTCAATATCTTGAGTGGCTGTAAGATATGTTTTGCGTTTGAAAATTCCTACTTTGGCTCTTGTAATCATTAGATGAGTAGGGACTATTGGTAAGAATGGTTGAAGAGAGGCTACTGATGAATTTTGGATAGATGTATGAGAATGAGCATTTGAAGAGAGTGGTGAAGGAGGAGTGTTTATTTGTGGTAAGGAAATGGAGTTTTGAATTGGTGGCATTGCTGGAACTGATGATGATTTTGGAGGCTGCTGTGTTGAGTTACTGCATGAAGAATACCTAATGAAGGAGAAGAAATTTGAACTGACTTTGATAAAGAATCAGAAGAGAGAAACAATTCAAAATAAGGAAATTCATGTTCATTGAATGTAACATGAATGGCAATAAACACTCTCCCCGTTTTATCCAGACATTTGTAACCCTTATAAAGAGGACTATAACCTATAAACAAACACTTTTGAGAATGAAAGTCAAGTTTATGTTGATTATATGGTCTAAGCAAAGGATAGCAAGCACTGCCAAACACTCTAAGGAAATCATAATTTGGTAATTGTTGAAACAACTTTTGATAAGGTGACTGATTGTTTAGAACTATGGTTGGCATTTGGATAATGAGATAAGAACTTGTGTGAAACGCCTCCCACCAGAAAGAAACATGCATTTGGGCTTGAGCAAGGAGGGTTAACTCTGTTTCAACAATGTGCCTATGCTTCCTCTCAACCACACCATTTTGATGATGTGTGTGAGGGCAGCTGTGCCTAAATTGGATACCCTCTTGGTGAAGAAAAGAGGTAAAAGCTTTGAACTCTCCCCCCATGTCAGATTGTAATGCTTTGATAGGTCAATTGAACTATTTTTCTACCAGGTTTTTGAAGGTACCTAAGGCATCTGATTTTAGCACAAGAGGAAAGATCTAGCAGTACTTAGTGTAGTCATCAACAAAAGAAATGTAATACTTATAGCCTTCCACAGAAAGTACATAGGCTAGTCCTCAAAGATCAGTATGGATTAATTTAAGAGGATGTTTTTATTTGATTTTGGTTGCTGAAAAATGAAATTGATGTAGTTTACCAAGTTGACACGCATTACAGAATTCAAGCTTTTACTAATTATTACAAGTAATGTTTATACAACTGTTTCTCAAGAGAGTTTGAACAACATGCTTGCTTGGATGACCAAGTCTATTATGTAAAAGACTGACTGAAACATTACTTGAAGCATGAAACCTTACTGGAAAACCAGACTTTATTTTCACAGACAAAGGATCAACACAAGTTTGATGAGAAGAAAAGACTGACACCATAGAACTTGGTTAGAAAACTGAGGTATCAAAAAGAGGAAATGATTCTTCATATGACAGCAGCTTATACAACCCTCCTTCAACAATCCCCTGAGCCAGCAGTGTTCCCTTCACTTTGTCCTTTAGAAAACAGGCATCAAACGAAAATTCAATTATAATGTCACTGTAAAAAAGAAGCTTAGAAATACTTATAAGATTTTTGGTAATTTTGGGAACACATAGGATGTCATGAAGCTGAATGCATGAACCAAAAGAAGTATACAAACATGCATTACCAATATGTGTGATTTGAAGACCTTGGCCATTTCCTACAAGTAGAGAATTGGTGCCAAAATAAATCTTACCATCAGTTAAGTTTTGAACTGAGTTGGTAAGGTGATGGGTAGCTCCACTGTCAAGATACCAGCCTTGATCAGCAACTCCCTAAGATGTAGCCATATAAGCTGACTTTGGTCCCTGATTTGGATGATAGCCTTGAACTAGAAAACTTGGAGCAAAGTTTCTGTTAAACCTGTCTCTACACTCAGCATTAGTATGGTTATACCTAAAGCAAATCTGACACATAACTCCTCCCTGAGCAAAGTTCTTTCTATTACCACCAAAACCACCTCTGCTAAAGCCATCAGCATTAGCATTCCTATTATTAAAGTTACCAACAAAGCCTCCATTATTAAAATTTCCACCAGTATTAAAACCACCAGCAAAGCCTCTACTAGTATTAAAATTTTGATTCCAGTTACCTCTTCTTTGACCTTGATATCCTCCACCTCTACCAACAAAATTTTGATCCCAGTTACCACCTCCATTTTTATTCCAATTATTCTGATTATTACCATTGTCTTTCTTTTGAAAATTCCCAATCTAAGCTACATTAGCCATATAATTGCTTTTAGCCTCTTTACTATCAACATTCTTACTGTTTTCAAGTCTAGCCTCATGTGTCAATAACATACCATAGGCTTCACTCAGATCCATGGTCAACATATTTGCTTCAATGTAAACAACAACAGGATAATAGGAATGATCTAATCCAGTGATAAGATGAGTGATTAGATCAATGTTACTTAGAGGACTTCCAGCTAAAGCAAGACCATCGAAAATTGTTCTAAGTTTTGTGAAATATTCAATCATAGACAAGGATCCTTTTCTTAGGTTACTAAGAAGCATTTTAAGATGAACTTTCTTAGCCATTTATTCAGATCCAAATTGTTTTTCCAGATTCTTCCATAGCTCAAGAGAGGTTTGTGAGCTTACCACAAGACTAAGAATCTCAAGACTCATCGAGGACATGATCCAGCTGAGTAAAAGCTGATCTTGACGTTTCCATGCAACATGATCTGGATTCTCATGACCTTCTCCACTTGCTTCACCAGATCCAGATCTATTAGGAAGAAATTGATCTAGACAGAGCCTAGATTCATCAATGTAGTTCTCAAGACCATTTCCACGAATTGAAGAGAGTACTTGTTGTTTCCAAATCATATAATTTGTGCGATCAAGTTTGATTGGTGTGGTAAAGGTAAAGGATGTTCCAGAAGAAACATGAGTTAAAGAATTCGAGCTTGAAGAAGCGATCACTTGTAAACAGAGTGGCTCTGATACCAAGTTAAAGAAAATAAAGTGTTTGGTTCAAAAGGAAAATTCTAAAGCTTCAGAGAGAAAATATATCAGACTGAATTCATTTTATTAATCCCTTAAACTGAAATGAAGAATTACAAAGCTTTATATACACGTCTAGAAGATTCTACAGCAATCAACGCATGTGAATAATCTCAACAACTTATAACAAACTCTAAGAGTTTTTTTGCACGTGTAACTAATTACTGATGTGGTCAATAAGTCAACAAGCTTGCTGACTCAGCTGGTGACATCGACATTAGGATTTATTCTTAACAGTGCAGATTTCAGCAACTTTTTATCATGTTTTTCTCGTTGCTAGTATTAAGTTACGGCGATAATGGATGATTCTTCAGGTCTCGAATTTTTAACATGTATAATAGACTAAACAGTAGATAGGACAGGTAACAATCCCTTAATTAATTAATTTAATTAATTAACTCCCTACGAACGAACTAAAAATATCATGAATATTGCGTTGAATTCGCATCTGAAAAATATATGATAAATTATCAAGTTTTGTGGCTATAAATCTATTTTAATTATTTAGCAATCTGTTAGATTTTTAATTAACAACGGTAGAATGGACCTTAAAATCACTAATATGAGATATGGGGTAATAATTATCACTTTATATTTATGTTAACGTTTTTACAATTTTTTAATGGTGAAATTCATTACTGAAGGAAATGAAATAGATTCAAATTTTGAAGGACTTAAGTTGTCCATTCTAAAAGTTACTTAATTGTAAGTTATTTCAATCACGGGATTGCACCAAATAAACAAATTGCTCTTTATCTAATTCAACTCTGTGCTTCTCCGTAGTTGACATAATTTATATCATTGTCTAAGAGATTTCTTGCTAGTTAATTAACTACATATTGAGTCAAAAGTCAATGCATGAGGCACCGCACGGGCATGACACGGCATTAGTATGTTTCGGTAGAGCACGCAGCACGGCACGTCACGCACATGGGCTATGCCGAGCTTAAATTTTAGGCACGTAGGCCTTAAAACCACCGCACGATTAGAGATGAGCGAAAGCACGGCACGCGAAAAAGCACGCAATAAGCACTTTCATTTTTAATGTAAGTAAATTTAAAATTTTATGATTTTATAAATAACTTGAAATTGAATCATTTAATATATTTTATTAGCTCAAGTTTTTTAAATTTATTTAATTCTTAGTTTCCAAAAAAAAAATTAGTTTTTGTTTATAATTTATTAAATAAATAAGTGATATCATGATTTTATAAATGTGTATTAATATTATTATAAACTATGATATATGACTCTACGTAATTTCAAGTTAACAATTAAGTTAACCCTTAAAAACAATTATTATTGTTGTTTATTAAGTACTGTAAAAGAATTTTATTAGAGTCAAACTTAGTAATTAATATTATATTCTTTTATTATTCTTAATTTATTATTATTGAATGTGAACTCGAGTTTTGAATTCTTTATTTTAATAAATTTGAATAAAGGTACATGAATCCAAAAAAGTACAAAGACTTGAAAAAAATAAGATAACAACTTGACATGCGCTCTTAAAAAAATAAAAAAATAAAAAGTTTAGTAGACTTTTTTTCTTAGGCACGGCACGCACATGTGGGCACAACACGAGTGGGCACGACACGTGTGGTGGGCCGGGCCTAAGTAAAAAAAATTAAACACGGGACGGGACGGCACGGCACGACACGCATAATGAGCATGACACAGCACGAGCATAAGCACGTGTGGCCTTCCTTTGATGGGCCTGGGCCAGCACGGCACGGCCCTTTAGCCACCTCTAATCTACGGTTAGGGGTGGGCGCGGTTCGGTTCGGTTCGGTTTTTTACTAAATTTTTCATAATCGTTCGATTACGATTATTTTAAAATCATAATCGCGATTAATCAAATTACCGAAATAATCAAATACGCGATTAATTGAAATAATTCGATTCGGTTCGGTTCGATTATTTCGATTATGGGCCTATTGGGCCTATTTTAGGCATTTTTAAATTTAAAACCTTAAATTAATAAATCTACCACAAACAAATAAAAATTAAAAAATATGTCTCGAACAATGTTCAAATAACACATAATATGTTCAAATAAAAATAAAGGTATTTTTCTTTTTTTCCCATCATCAACCGCCACCTCTCGCACTTCCTCCTCGTCATAATTTTCCATTCTTCACAAAAAATCAAACAGCAAATATGAAAAAAAAAACTCCAAAAGTTTGTTACTTGAAGAAAATTTAACACTTCTAAAAACTTTGTACATGTCATAAAAAAATAAAGATATATATTATAAACGAAAATAATAATTAGTTGAAAATTTAAAGCTTTTAACACTATACCCACAATAATAAAATAAATAAATAAACAACCCACAAAAGCAAAATAATAAATAAATAATAGCAAGAATTCATCACATGCTCTGTTTGTGGTGATTTTCCTAAGTTGCTGCCAAATTCAAAAGGAGCCCACTATGCTGGCACTATAATTTTTTATGAAATAATTTCATGCTTCTAGATATAAGCAGATCGAACCAAAAGCTCGAATCACTTGCTTCAAATTGTTTCTACAATTAATTGATTCCACCAGATTAGTCAAGATGCTTGTATACGTGGCTGGATTTCCAAATTCTTATCGTTGTTTGGTTTCGTTATTTGATTTGGCGGGCAGGTAGGGCGGTGCCTCAGTCCTCAGAACAATTATTTTTTTTTTGTTTGAAAAACCTCAGAACAATTAATTAAGAATACGTAACTATCTCAAATCATCATTAAGGTTATGTTACGAGTGATTGGATAAAGCTCCATTATGATCGAATGAGAGCAAAACACGATACAAAGAAGCAAGCTAGAGAGGAAGAGGGTACCTGTTGCTGTTGAAGAACTTAAGCTTTTGTTTGCGACCAGACCAGCAGCGGTAGCAGCACAGCAGGGCAGCAGCAGCGGGAGCAGCAGCAACCAGCAGCACCGGGAGCAGCAGCAACCAGCAGCACCGGCAGCAGCAACAACCAGCACAGAACAGCAGCAGTAGCAGGCTAGCAGCAGCAACCAGCAGCACCGGCAGCAGCAACCAGTAGCATCGGCGGCAGCAGCAACCAGCACAGCAGCAGCAGGCTAGCAGCAGCAACCAGCACAGAACAGCAGCAGTAGCAGGCTAGCAGCAGCAACCAGCAGCACCGGTAGCAGCAGCAACCAGCAGTGGCGGAGACAAGCGACGGGGACGAGATTCCAAGCTTCCAGCGGCTGAAGTTTACGGCCTGTGAAATAGAAATGGAAATATGATTTAGAGTTAGAGAATTAGGTTTGGCCGTTTAGCGATTTAGAATTCGGTTTTTTTTATAATGGGTTCAGTTTTTCGGTTTTTTTTTTTAAAACCGAAAATCGAACCGACTAATATTACTATTACTACTATATAATTAATTCGGTTTTTCAGGTATAAAAAACCGTAAAAAAACCGAACCGAACCGATCGGTTCGGTTCGGTTTTCTTAGAAACTACTATTTTTGCCCACCCCTATCTACGGCTACGGTATTTAGTTTGAGATATGCGCCAACAACCCACGCTTGCTCCCGCGAAATTCGCCTGTTGAACTAAAGTCGATCAATTTTGGTTGTCCACTAATCCTCAGGCACTCAGCCAATTGAATTATGGATAACAAGAAAAAGTACATGTTCTTGGCAAGTGAATGTCTTGAGGATTATTCATCGAAGAGTAGTATCATGTTTATTCTCGTGAGATATTCAGTCAGGTGGCACTTTATGTGCCATCTATTAATTAAGTAGTAAAAACTAAGTGGATAATGAGTATCACGATTAAATATCAAAACTAAGTGAATATATCATTATTATTGAAGCTGCTAATTCAGTTTGTACAAGATTACTTCTACAAATCTATGTGGCTATGTAATTGGTTATTCCAAACTTGTCTCCCTTGAGCTATTCCTTTTACTAGGGGTGGGCATAGTTGGATTTGGTTTTATTTTTTGCCGAACTCAGCTGAACTGAATAAGTTTAATGAAAATTGTGAACCTAACTAAACCAAACTGAAATGGATACTATTCGGATTCGGTTCCCTTTTTTCTTCACTTTTTAACTTTTAAAATCTTTATTTTTACTTGTTATTCAGTTTTAGGTCAGTTTTTTATTTAATTAACTAAACTAATGGATATTTTTCCTGATTTTCAAACCGATCTGACCTGCCAACTCGGTTTGATTCATTTGGTTCCCTAATTTTTCTGCTCATAGTTATTTATTTAATGGACCCTCTGGCTTATGATACTTGGAATGCATTAGACATTTTTTTTTTTGAAGAGAAATTCATTAAACAGAAAAGCGATTACAAATGTTTTAAAAGCGAGCGAGGTGGAACAACCCTCCACACGCTAAGGAATGCATTAGACTTTTGAATAGACTTGAGTGATTGTTTTCATTGTTTGTAAGACTATTACAAGAAAAATAAACACGTTTGTGAGAGAGAGGGATAACCAAACAAGAAAAAAGCACTATTCGTTAAAGCAATTCGAGTGTTACATGACAAGTAGATTAAAGGGGCAACTGCCACCATCGAACTAAAAGATATCGAGAATATTGTCTTAAATGCGTCTGTGAAAAATACATGATAAAACTTCAATTTCTGTGGCTATAAATTTATTATAATTATTTAGCAAACTATTCGATATTTATTATGGTAAAAAGGAAAAAATGATTAATAACTAAGGGTAAAATGGACTTTAAATCACTCTTATGAGACATGGGGGTATAATTATCGTGGTAAGTTTATGTTAATATTTTCACTTATTTTTCAGGGCGAGGTTATTCTAACTCACCAAATTCCTCTTTATATTGATTTTAAAAATAAATTCATTATTTAAAATTTAAATTTTCAAAATTAACTTTCACTAATCTCTGTCTATCTCTCTACCATACAACTGTGTGTTCTCTTTACTGTCATATACTATAAACTAAAGACTCAATTTTACTCTGTTTTAAATTCATTTTTTGCCCTTTCTTAGCATATCATTGTCTCTATTTCATACTTTCTATATATAATGATTTTTGTTCTTGATATTCATTAGGATTTTTGTTTGATAGAAATTAATTACTTGATATTCATTAACTTTTATGACTTATAAAATTTTGTTGGCGTTGATTTTTAAATAATGAATTTTGTTTCTCTTAATTATTGATACCAATTATTTGTAACTAAAGGACTATACATAAATGAACTATATTGTTTAATATAGTACAGTCTTGCAAAGGCTAGCAACCACCCGCCTATATTGTTTAGCAAATATTATAGCTCTTGCCTCTTAAATTAAGATAGATTGCTGAAAGGCTAAAGAGTGGATAACATTCTTCCCCTCATTAAAAAAAAAAAAAATTAAGGGTGGGCAAACCGTTTTTTTTAAATCAATACCACTCTATGGTGGGGGGTTAGGCGGGACCCCTACCTGTCATTTAGAACAGATAATGAAAATACATGAGAAGGGAGATATAAACGAAAACCTCCAATCAAGATAAATAAATATAACAGTAAACGAAATTATTTAGGTATAGCCTAACATGAGAAGAAAAAGACTAATGCAGACGGTGATAATATCTCTTACGCTACTTGCAGCCGGCCAGTAATTTAATGTCCTTTTTTGAATAACTGACAATGCTAAATTCTGGGCTAGAGTCAATTCTCTCAAAATTCTTAGGAACAGACAAAAAATGGTCATTATTTGCCAATTGATCATCAGAACTATCATCATTATTAGTATGAGAATTGTATAGCCTAAAATCTGTGTTGGATGCTCGATGAAGATGTGTATTATACTCACCTGGTTCTCGGATCCTAGAATCATGAGTCGTGACATCCTAGCCAATCATCTCCTGAATGGAGATAGAGTTTGTAGCGTTAGCTCGGTTCTCTATATGTACAATCGAAGACCCCGCATCTGCAATCTGCTTAGTGATGGACGGCTCAGGTTGTGGAGTATCCAAGGTTTGAGGAGTATCAGAGGGCAGAACTTTTGACTTCTTATTATCTATTATGGTCTGCCAATTCCCACTAGGCCGCTAGGAATGGAGTCCCGGATTGGCCACGTAACACGTCTCAATGGTATGGTTAAGGTGCTTGCAGGAAGCACAAGAGAGTGGGATTTTCTCAAAAATTACACTATGCCAAAATTTAGAATCTCCCACACCGATTTGTATCCGTGGCAACAGAGGTTAAGTGACATCATACTTTACTAACACCCTAGCTACAGGAGGGCAAGCTAAAGAGACAGTAGCTTGGTCAATTCACAATGGCTTACCAATAGCTGATGCAACATAAAATAATGGTTCCTTACAGTGCATGAAGTAGACAGGTAAGTAAGGAAATAAAATTTAAATTGGGACTATAAAAGACTCCTCGGAATATCAAAAATCGGTGGTCCATTTAACGCATAGGGTGGGCAAACGGTTTGCGTTACCCAGAATTAAGATATGCGGGGGTTGGTTGGCTTGTTTAATCAATCTTTAAATTTCAACACTTGGGGTTGTGTAACTAATATCAATCCTTTCAACACTTGGAACCCGACTCCGACTCTGTATATTTGTAATGTCTATCATTTCTACGTTGCACTGCTGATGCGTATATTTTGGGTGTGGGACCATCATACAAACTAATGATTCTCTAAAGTCGTTCTCATCCAAATCAATTCTGATATTAAATGTAAACAACTGAAATAAGAAAAGCATGATGAAATAGCTCATTGAATCTACACCACAGAGTCTGATGGCGCCTTTATCATTCAGAAAACACAAACACAATCATCTGACAGCTAGCATTATCTCCTTTTCACGGGGAGCCACACTGATCTATCAATCTATCATAACGTACGAATTGTCATCTTGCATTATCGGCTTTTTTGTTTTATACGTGGAAAATTTTCTTGGACTTTTGAATAGACTTGAGCGGTTGTTATGTGAAGGGAGAAAAATAAAATAAAATCAAAACAAAAAAGAAAGATTATTGTGTTGGCCATTTCTCGCAATTAGCATCGCATGTGAATGTATCAACGTGAAAAATAATTTCTGAAATCACATTGTACAAATTCGTTGTCTTATTCTCAGTAGTTATCGCTAGGGAATTTTAATCATCAACGTGAAAAATAATTTCTGAAATCACATTGTACAAATTCATTGTCTTATTCTCAGAAGTTATCGCTAGGGAATTTTAATCCCATCTAAGATCTTGTAAGAAAAAATATTAAATAAATACTAAAAAATAGATAGAGAATAGAAACAATTACTCAACAGAAAAATTTACATAGAAAAATTCAATATGTGAAAAACTATTAAAGTCACACAAGCATTTTTCTCACACCCAAAGTCTTAATAATACTCAATCTTGCAATAGACCAATCATTTCTCTAACATTAGAAACTGTTTACTTACAAAAAATTGATGACTGTGTTACACAAATAAATAAACCTAAACTCCTTATATAAAATGATTACTTCTTGAAGGAGAAGTATTCTTTTTCTTATAGTAGTTTTGTTCCTTCTTAAATAAGTCAAATCTCGAAAGAAAAATTATTTATTCCTTAAATAAGAATCCTACTAAAAAAGAAAATATCATATGAAATTTTTGTTGAAAAATAAGACATATTTTCTAATAGTTACTAGATGACTTGGTTCAATCTGCGACATGAATTGCACCCCATAGAAGTTGCATACTCTAGAGGTCGTTGGGTATAAAGAAAAATGGTTGTCAAGGGAAAAAATATGGTCCTTGTAATTCAAATTGTGAGCCAATTTATGAAAGATGGGGGGAAAAATCAAGAAAATGAGGAAAAAAATTCCCAATTTACGCTTTAAAAAAAGTTCGGCTGCTCCAAGAATTTTTATTCTAAGTAATGGTAAAGTTATTTATACTCTAAAAACTTTTTTATTAAGACAAATTTCAATGGCTTGAGGGAGATTTATTAATTATAAAAAGAAAAATTACATGATGTGGGAAGTTATTAAGTTATTTTAGGATTTCAGAATTTATTATTTTAGATATTTTTAATATTTTCCATTTTAATTAGAGTCAATTATAATATGTATTTTAATCAAAATGTAAATTCACTTTCTTCTTCTTCTTTTTTTAAATAAGAAAAAAATTACAAGAAAACAACTAAAAAAATTATTTACAAAAATTAATTTTATGAATTAAAATAACTTGTTATGCAAATTTTATTAAACTCTCAAGTACACGAATCTATTGTACAATAGACCGACGGTGATGAGTGTCGATCCCACGAGAATGTGGATTTTAATTGCGTATAGAGTTAATTTTCTAAGTGGGTGGTTGGATTTGTGATAAAAGTGATTTAGACTATCCTAAAATTTAAATTAGAATGGCGGGAATAAATTAAAGTGAAAATTATTGAAATGAAGCACTTTGGTCTCTGGATCTATACTCAACATGCACCATGGGCTTAATATTCCTTATTAGTGCCAATTAAATTATGAACCTCACTCCATTAAATATGGTGCTAAATGCTTATTGTGCCAAATAGTAATAATCTTGCACTAGGAGGACGGTTATACCAGTGTAATATGTAGACAATATTATTACTATTTGTCAATGAAAAGTCAAACATCCACAAAAATTAGAGGGAAAAAGAAAGTAAATTTACCAAATTAAGCCCATAAAACATGTTGAGACTTCACCTCCAACCCAAGTTTGAAAGAAAATTAACTATTCAAAATTGAACTAAAGGTAAAATAGAAATTTATTAAAATATGTAGAAAATACAAGATAGAGAAGGACAGAAAATAGAGCTAAAAAATAGATTCAGGGGTGTCAAATTGGGGGGGAGCTCCCTATTTATAGATACAATGAGTAAATTATAGCCATCATATTAAAACAATTTGGACGCTTAGGATTTCGACATGTGACGAGTTCTGATTAGATATAACACATCATCATGTCTGTCATTCTGTGTATATCCATGTATCCTACGCATGTTTTTTTAGTCCAATAATAACTGTCACGTCACCATTCAACGCCACATCAGCATTTTATTCCAATAGAATCGTGACACATCATCGGTCAAGCCACGTCATCATTCAACGCCACATAAGCAGTCAATGCCACATCATTCATCCAATTGAATGTTGCCACGTTAGTGGTCAATCCCACGTCATCGTACCGTATATGTGAATAGTACCATGAACAATACTATATATGTGAACAGTGTCGTTTATCCTTTTATGCTCCTCCTATGGTTGTCGACTGTCCTGAGTTTAAAATTTTTGTCCGTTTTATTATTTGATCTCTGGTTCATTGTGAAATGACCATGATGCCCCTTAAAATACATAAAATACTTAATGATAATAAAACACATATAATTAAATCACAAAGGACTTAAATACATAAAAGTAGAGATGTTAGTGAGACTTGGAGTGTAAAATGATGATTTTCTCCTTTTTCAATATACACTTTCTAGCACTTGAATATACCACAAATAAATATGCAAAAAAATCTAACACAATCCAAAGTAATAAACCAAACACAAGACAAACAAATTTTTACATAGAAAACCTAAAACGGGAAAAATTACGGGACCGTAGTCCAATATAATCTTTCATTATATTAATGAGATTACAACACAAATTCTTCTCTAGATAACACTAGAGGTTAACAACATCAAGAATCTCAATATTATTCGCTTACAGTAACAACCTAATATCTATCTCTCTAACAAGTGGGTATCTCAAATTGTAGCCAATGAGAGGATAAAACAAAAATCAAGAGCAATAAGATTGTATAGGATAATGCCAGGAACTTACCCTTTGAATTTAGGAGAAAATGGAGTTAAATTCATTTTTCAATCATCGAATCAAAGATTGAAATTCCTATTCACAAAACCAAAAATTGTCACTGTCTTTTTCTCCCCTCTCGTCTTTTTGCTTTTTCTTATTGCTGCGACCTCCAATTATTCTCGTCCTTGGGCCACTCAAATGAGATAAACCTAACAAATCTCCCCTTCCAAATTATATGGGATAGTCTATAAAGCCCACTCTCTGCACACAGTTTTTTAGCTTCTCTTTGGGCAATGACTTTATCATGGTATCTGACCCATTTTTCATAGTGTGAATCTTCTCAAGTTGCAATTGCTTCTTCTCAAGCACGTCTCATATCCAATGATACTTCACATCAATATACTTGGATTTTAAGTGATATGTCGATTTCTTTGCCAAGAGAATAACACTTTGACTATTATAGTATACAACGTAGCTATTTTGTTTCACACCCAGTTTTGTAGGAATTCTTCATCTACAAAGTTTCTTTGCAACCTTCAGTGATTGCAATATTCTCTACTTCAATAGTAGACAAAGTAACACATTCCTGAAGTGTGGACTGGAATAAGACTGCTCCCCTTAGAAAGGTGAGAAAATATCCTAATACAAATTTTCTCGAATCAACATCTTTTGCCATATCTGTATCGTATACACTTGTAGTACAGGTTTGTCACCACCAAAACATAAACATGCCTTAAAATTGCCTCTATGATATCTAGGAATCTACTTCTCTATTGTTTAATGTCTTTCCCTTGATTGGAAAGAAACCAATTGACTACACCAACTGCATGAACAATACCTGATCTTATATAGACCATGGCAAACATCGAACCACGAATTGCTGAAGCATAAGGAACTCCTCTCATTTTTACTTCATTTTCTCACTTATAGGTAACTAAGTTAAAATGACCTCCAAGTGGAGAACAAACAGATTTTGCCTTACCCATATTAAATCTTTCAAGAATCTTTTTAACATATGCTTCTTAAGACAATCATAACTTCCCATATTTTCTATCATAGGAAATCTTCATGCTAAGAATCTAATTTTTGATCCCAAGTCCTTCATTGTAAAAAACTTGCTAAGTTCTTTCTTCAAATTATGAATCTTACTAGCATATTGGCCAACAATCAATATGTCATCCACATAAAGTAAAAGAATGCTAAAATTATCATTACCAAACTTCTTCATAAAAATATAATAGTCACATATAGTCTTGCTGAAGTCATGATTCTTCATAAAAGATTCAAATTTTTTATTCTATTGTCTTGGTGTCTATTTCAGTATTTAAAAGCTTTTCTTTAACTTGCATACAAGTTCTTCATAAAAACTCAATGATCACGCATAGTCTTGCTAAAGCTATAATTCTCCATAAAAGAATCAAATTTCTTGTACCACTGTCTTGGTGCCTGTTTCAATCCATACAAACTTTTCTTTAACTTGTAAAGAAGTTCTCATTTACTTTTGACTTTAGGTTGCTCTATGTATATTTCCTCCTCTAAGTCACCATGCAAGAAAGTTGTCTTTATATCGAGATGTTCAATCTTTAATTGAATTAGCTGCTAATTCTATAACTACTTGGATAGAGGATATCTTCACCACAGGAGAAAATGTTTCTTCAAAATCAACCCATTTCTTCTGGTCGAAACCCTTTATAACTAATCTAGATTAGTACTACTGTTGTGACTTATTTTTAGTCTTCAACATATAAACCCACTTGTTCTTTAGTTCCCTCTTTCCCTTAAGAAGCTTTACTAAGTAATAAGTGTAATTCTCATTCAAGGATTTCATCTCCTCTCGCATGGCTTTAACTCACTCACTTTTATTCTTGTGAGATATAGCTTCTTCAAAACATCCCGATGCCCCTTCATTTGTAAGCATCACATATTCATGTGGAGCATATCTAGTGGAAGGTCGTAGTTCTCCAGTAAAACTTTTCAATTCTCACTCAATTGGTAGTGCAGATGGCTCTGGAGGTGCTTGCTTAACTGGTTCTGCTTGACCATCGTTATTATCCCCTTTAGCTTCCCCTTGATCATCATGAACTACTGGCGGAGAAACTGAAGTTGGAATAATAGAAATCTCTAAAGATGACTGAGACTCATCACTTTTCTTTGCATCACCAATTATATGATCTTTTAGAAACACAATATCTCTACATCTGATCAATTTTCTTGCTACTGGATCCCATAATCTGTACCCAAATTCTTCATGTCCATAGCCTAAGAAATGCATTCCTTGGCTTTATCATCAAGCTTTGATCTCTCATTTTAAGGATGTAAACATATGCTCTACAACAAAACACTCTCAAGTGCTTATAGAAACATCTTCCCCGATCTAGACTCGCTCAGGTACATTGTCATCTAATAGAGCTAAAGGATAAAGGTTAATCAAGCTAACTGCAGTACGTAAAGCCTCTGCCCAGAAAGATTTAAGAAGTTTAGCATTAGAAAACATGCACCTGACCATTTCTTCAATTGTTCTATTCATCTTTTTTGTAACATTGTTCTGCTAAAGGGTTTTTGGTACAATTTTCTTAATTCTTATTCCATGGGATTTGCAATACTGTTCAAATGGTACTATGTACTCACCACAATTATCTGCCTAACATATTTTAATTTCTTCATATCCCTCTCTCATCATAAGCATGAAAGAATTAAAATGTATTAAGCATATTAAGCACCTAGTCTTTAGATTTTAAAGCAAAAGCCTACATTTTTCTAGAACAATTATCAATAAAAGTCACAAAAAAAGTGCACCTCCTATTGGTCTACTTTGCATCATGCAAATATTAGTGTGAATCAAATAAAAGATTTACAACTTTCTAGATGAGGAAAAGCCTTTTACAAGCCACTCTATATGCGTTTAAGCTTTTATAAAAGTAGTTTATAAAAGCTTTAATAGTTTTTATTAGTTACTTTTAGAAGCTACTCTGTGTGTCTTTCTAGCTAAGTAATGAACACAAGTCATGAGGGACATAATTGCAAAGCTGGGTCGAAATACTTTTCTGGTAAGAGTTTCTAACCTTTTCTCACTAATGTGTCCAAAGTTTTTATGTCATGTCTCAATGTCAAAGTCTTTTACAGTCACATTCACATCTTCTTTCTTGATCTTAACTTTTATCACATACATAGTGTTCATTGTTTTCCGCTCATCTAATACTAGGAAGCCTTTGGAGAGCTTCCATTTTCCTTCACCAAATTGGTTAATATAACTATCAAATTAAGGAAAATATCTAGTATATGTCTAACATCTTTAATAAACAACTTACAGCCACACTGGTTTCCAAGCAAACATCTTTTATGCCCACAATCTTGGATGCCCCCTCATTTCTCATCTGAAATGGCTATAATCACCATTGATATAGGATATGAAGTAATCATGATGTGTAGTAACATGAAATGTAGCACCTGAATCAATCACCCAATCATTATTAGAGCAAGTCAAATTTATAAAGCTCTCATAATAAACAATGCTCATATCACCATCAAATATAGTTGTACTGTTCTCTTTATCATTTTTTTTAACATTACCCTTTTCTTTCACATGTTCTCTTTTCCACAACCTACACTCTCTTTTAACGTGATCTGTTTTTTTTTTTAAAATGAAAGCACTTGACGTTTCTCTTTTGGGACTTAAAATCTTCTTCTTGGGCTATCATTGTTCTGCAAGTGGGAATTTCGGCTTTGGCTTCTCCTAATGTTTCTAAAACAAGTGCATCTAACTTAGTGGGAACAACTTCAACACTCTTTCTTCTAAAATCTTCATTCCATAGCCTATCTGTATACAAATCCAAGCTTATATATATATATATATATACACATATTAATTTTGCATTTAATTTTTTAATTAAATTTTCGTAATTAATGAAAAATTAAGACCACTCCCTTACTTTTTCTATAATTTTTCTTTAATTAATTAATTATGATAATAAAATTATTCAATTAACTAAATAATTAAATATATTCATATTCCCAATACCAAGCAAGTAACAAGGATAAAATAGTAAGATTAGCAAGAAAAATTGATGTGTTTTAAAATATTAGAATGATTTCGATTAGTTTTATCAAACAACAAGGTGTTTTCTCTTTTTTTTCCTTTCTTTTTAATTTTAATTTTTCAGTATCAATTGTTCACTTCTATGCAATTCAAATATGTTCATCTCTTTTTTTTTTTTTTTTATATCCTCGGTTGTATATCAAAATGTATGTGGCTAGATGACTTCCAGAATCATCTTGATGGGGACTAATTAAGTATTAATGCTTTACGTAATAAGAAAAAAAGTATTAATGCTTTACAATGGACCATAAAGTTCTTCCGCCCGTAGCCGTATTTACTAGATAGGTTTAAGAGCAGTAATATTTTCTCAAGTTATGCTAATGTCTTCAATAGTATCTTAGCTTTTTAATTTTTTAATTACATTAGGTTGCTTTTTTTCTTTTTCTTTTTTTACTTTTTATGTGAACCTCAACATAGAAATTTTTAAAAAGAAAACTAAGAATGATACTTAAACGGGACACACATACGTAGTGAGTCTAATGTTAAAGTAACCTAAGACAAAAGCCAAAATAGTCAACTAACACGCAAGTAGCGTAAAAAAAAAATTCACTTCCCCAAAATAACACAAATAAAAAAAATCAAATTTACTGAAAATAAAAGACTTAAACATATACCTAATAAGACATGAATTAAAATAAGAATATGAAAAAGTTTTAAAACAATTCAATTCCTAAAATCTCATAACTTCCTATATCAGCTTCTGGTAAGCTTAGATGTTAAATCATAAAAGAAAAAAAATAAAGAAATAAAAAAATTAATTATTTGAAAGAAATATATTCGCCCTATTGGTGAAAAAAAGGAGAAAAAAAAAGAAAGGGCAACTATTGAAGATTACTAAGAAAAGAGTGAATTGGAGCCCTCAAAAAAAAAAAAATTAGTGGTGTGTTAAGAAATTTCAATGAGTGTATAGAATAAAAATTAATATTTTAGTAAAAATATATTTTTTGTGTGTTTTTAGATTGTAAATCACTCCACTCTAAAAAATATATAAAATAATGCAAGTACTAAATAGTCCCACTATTTTTAATGAATTAAAATCTCTTTTGCCTAAATTTGTCTTGATCGTTAATTAAAAAAATTAGAAAATTAAATTTTATCTATATATTATTATTAAATTTAGGAGTGCTATAAGTAAGGATAACAATTGTACCCGCAAACCCACAAACCTGCCCACTGTGGGTAATTTTACCCGTTGCAAGCGAGTTTAGTATTATAAACGAAAACCCGCATATAGATGCGGGTGGATTTGGTATTAACCTTATATCTGATGGATACCCGCACGGATATCCACCAAACCCACAATAATTTTTTCCAAATATTTTTAATTTAATTTTAATATAAAAATGTATAAAGAAAATAATATTATTATTCAAATTACCAAATAGCCAAAGGCTCAAAGTTGTGTATGTGTGTATATGACTCATCTCTCATTCTAAAGTCATAACCTAAAGAAAACTAAAGGCATTTCCCTTCGAATTAGTATTTGAAAACATTAATCTTAATTATTATTATAGGCATTGTGTTGGATGGGTGGTTATGGTGGTGAATGAAATGAATATCTTCTCTTGAAGCTTATTTTAAATGATAATATGAAATGTAATTATTATTTTTAGATACTAGTTTGTGTTTTTTAAATAAATTTATGTAATTTATACTTAAATTTGAGAAGTTGTGTTGGATTGATGTGAAAATTTTAATTTTTCATTTACATTGTTTAAATATAAAATTGAGTATGTTATATGGAATTTGAGGTTATTATTATAAATTTATATATTAAACATTTGTTATTGTAAATATGAAAATTCGTAAAAAATTTACCGGATATCATTGCGGGTTTAATAATTATTAAAATCTGCTGTGGGTGAATTTTTTTAAAAAAATTAAAATTTACTGTGAGTTATAGATGAATTTGATAATTTAAATTTTGTGTAAATTTAAGTTTAATTATAACAAATCTATTGCTGGTGGTGCCTATTGTCACCCCCTAGCTATAAGTAGAGTATCCTAGTTACCTTCTAAATAGACTGATGTACAATCGCGATTGGCGCGAAGACAAAACTACAGCCATCCGTCGTAACTTGCGTCATTCATTGTCCCCTTAGTGTGCAGACGCCCAAGCCAATAGCTCGTAGCCATGTTTCTTTCGCATATGACGTGAATTGATTTTTTCTCGAAATAAAAAGTAAAAGCGACTTTCAATTTTTGTGGTGCAGATTTCAGAAGCTTTTTATCGGAGAAGTCTATATTACAGATTCTGTAACATACATCCCCCACTCCATGCACTCCACGTGTCCCTGCATTGGAAACAAAGCAAGCAAATGGCGCCTTTGGGGGCTGGCTAACCTGGTCTGTATGTTACAGAATCTGTACCGTAGCCAGCTCCTCTTTTTATCATGTTTTTGTTCAAGCATATATGTGCGTCAATGGACTGCTCAAAAATTATCGTGAACTAAAAGAAGTCTATTGTTATTGTTTACCAAACTGTAAGATTTTTAACGTGATAGAAAAGGGCAAAAAAGAGGAAAATGGATCATTAATAAGAGATATAGGGGGTATAATTATCATTCTATATTTATGTCAACGTTTTCAATGTTTTTAACGGTGAAGTTCATTACTCACTGACTTAATACAAACAAATTTAGATTGTCAAGGACTTGAGCAGTTGAGCTATGAATTTAATATGATGGTCGTTGAATTTCATTCTACAAGCAACAAGGACACAACTAAAAATATGCCCCGTAATTAATTAATTATATATTGAGTAAGAAGTGGATATTATATAAATGGGTAAATGTTAGTATGGTCCCTCTAATTTTGACTTAAATACCTATCTAGTCCGTATATTTTAAAAGTATCTAAAAATACCTTTACAGTTAGATATATTACATTGTTACTCTTATTTTTTTTCTTTATTTTTATAAACGAAATAAAAATATCGTTATCATGCATGAGTTTGGGATAAATGTTAAGAAATTGACAATTTGAATAAAGAAAATAAGAAAAAAGAGACTCAATCATGCATGAGCTTTGCTTGGAGCTACTTGAAAGACCTTGCACCTAAGCTACTCTAGCTCTCTATAAATTCTAACTCTTCTTCACCGAATGCAACGCGCATCAAACAGATATATAGCTTTGAAAACAACAAAATGAAGATTTCATTAGCAACAACACTCTCTTTCCTTATCCTTGCCTTGGCCTCAAACTCTTTGTTGGTCTTGGGCACCTCATCAGTTCTTGAACCTCTCCTTGATGTCAACGGCGACAAGGTCGAATCCACCCTTCAGTACTACATAGTCTCAGCCATCTGGGGAGCTGGCGGTGGTGGAGTTAGCCTACACGGTGGCAGAAACGGATATTGTCCGCTGGACGTTATCCAATTACCTTCTGATACGCAAAATGGAATCAAATTAACACTGTCACCGTATAACAATTCTACAATTGTCCGAGAATCCACTGATCTCAACTTGAGATTCTCAGTGTTGCTATCTGGACGTGACTATTGTAACGAACAACCGTTGTGGAAAGTTGATAATTATGACGCTGCATCAGGCAAACGGTTTATAACAACCGGGGGACTTGATGGTCACCCTGGAGCTGAAACTTTGCTAAATTGGTTTAAGCTTGAGAAAATTGGAAATTTTCAAGGTATATACAAAATCGTTCATTGTCCATCCGTTTGCGAGTCTTGTGTCAAACTCTGCAACAACGTTGGCCGTTCATATGAGGATGGCGCTCTACGTCTGGTTCTGGTTCGTGATGATGAGCCGGCATTTCCTGTTGTGTTAATTCCCGCTACAGAAATATCAACGTCTGTGTAATCAATGTACCTTAACCAGCTAGCGGTATTATTATTCTAAATAACGGACCAGGCTAGCTGCTCTTTAATCTCTAGAATTAAAATTATGAATAAGATAACCTGTGATCCTTTCGGGGTTAATAAATTCTACTGTTGGTGTATACCTTAAAATGTAATTTCTTGTTGAACATGAAAATCGAAATCAAGTGTTCTTTGTTTTGATTCACTGCTTCTTTTTTCTTTTCTTCTTTTTGGCAATTCTGTTTCTTGCCATTAATGGTGATCATTAATTAGAGGTTAAAGCCACGTCTTGATACTGATCATCGCAAGCTTGAATAAGAGTGGAAAATGCAAAAAGTCGGGTGATTGATTATTTTGCCGACTAATGTTTTAATGGATAAGCACCGACAAACTCTGTGGCAAAGATTAAATCACGAGTTTCTTATTTTTATATATGCGTGTGTATGTATTTATGTATGCATTTTATGTTAATAAATTTATCTTGTTTCTTGAGGCTTACTTTAAAAAAAATGCGCACAAAAGTATTAATAATTTGAAAGGGCGCGATTCCTCAAATTATGAGGGAAAACAAATTATTAATTAGCACAAAAATAAAAAATTGTGTATGTGTGTGTGTATACGTATATGTACATGCGTTTACACGGCTAAGCTTTCAACTTCAATTTATTTTGAATTTTTTGCTTTATAGTTTCTTCAATCTTCAATTTAATCTCAATTATTGATTAAGAAAAATTGATCATCAATGAATATAAAAATTATTTCACTCAGCTTTTACCAATCAACCATTGTTTTTAAAATTGTTAAGAAGATAAAAAAAAATTCATCAATCCACCTTTTTTTCCTTATTTTTGGAATAAAATAGAATAAGTTGAGGATTACAATTGTTTTAGACATATTTTAAAGATCATCATTGTATGAAGAGGGTAATCCAAAATTTACCCCTCAAACAATTGCTGAAATTTAGCATTTGATCTCATAAATGAATAAAAGTAAAATTCACCTTGTTCATGTCATTGCTTAAGAGATTTAATATAACTTTTTTTGACTTAGTGCTCTCACCCTCATATTTATGTGCATATTTAAGATTTCCTTGGATGAAAAGCAATGGTTCTTGTGGCTATAATATTTTGGGATGGAAGGGCGTAAAATAAGGATAGATAACTTTCTCTTTAATTCCTAGGGTATGCTAGTTTTAGTCTTTGTATTTTCAAAAAATCATCCAAAACTTCTTGGTTGTTAGTCTCTCATAGTTGGATTTACTTTAATTAGATAAAATGGTAGTTTTGTTATAATACAACTTAAAATTCAAATAAGTTTTACGTGATACATTTTGAAACATATAGAAATAATAAGCATAATTTACCAGCCTAAGGGAACTTGACATTCTATTTGGGTAACCACTCGAATTCGAGTCTTGGGAGGTAAGAACTAGTGCACATCATGTAGCAATCTTTATTTTTACCATATGTTGTATTATAATAGCCAAAACTGAATAGGATAGTTTTACAATGTGAAGGGGAGAGAGTGAGAGAAAGAAATGTTAGGACAATAATATCTTGGTGAAAACTATCATATGTTAGGACAATAATATCTTGGTGAAAACTATCATTTACAAATTAGGAACATTCATGTTGTATTGCCAAGAATCAATAATAAAAATATGTGAAAGCATATCTGAATCAATAATGCATGATTATTCTCTAAAGTCATAGTTAGCCTTCCAAATCAAAACTTTCTTCTAGAGAATCCTTTAATTTTCTTTGTACACTCTTTTTGATGATAGGATGTCAGAATGAGTAGAACGAGTGTGACTTGGGGAGCATAACCACTTATATAGACAACTTTTCCTGTTGTCTTAAGGTATTTCTATTTGAGTCCATCATATAAATAAAATTACCCTTACGTATCTACATATTAAAGGCCCACACTGATCATATGCATTTAAGCCCATATTACTGAAAACCTTAATAGATCACTTTTAATTGAGCTTAACTTTATATCACAGTTTGCAACACATAATTATTTATATACAATCCCAACGTTGGATTAAGGATCCAACAATACTGAGGCTTTATATATAACCTTATAATTATACTTTGCAAAAGTAACCATAGAGCTTAATGTTACTATCATTAGCAAAATGTATTTACAACTAATTCAGTCCATCAATCATACCAACATATGATCAAAGCGACCTTCATTACAACTATCGTAACTGGACCCATCAATAATCACTCTGCCAATACAACTGAATGACATGGATCATGATGTAGATGTGTAGCATGAATATTTTGTGCAATGTATTCTTAGCATGCATATTTCCAACTTGTCCACCTTAACATGAGTGAGATCAAACCATAATAAAATCAGAGTGTGAATAAACTAAAAATTTGTTTCTGCAGTAAATAACTAAAAAAACATAAACTGAAATAACATAAAATTATGTGTAACCTTATAATTATACTTTCCAAAAGTAACCATAGCACTTAATGTTATTGTCATTATCAAAATGTATCTACAACTAATTCAGTCCATTAATCATACTAACATAGGGTCAAAGCGAGCTTCATTACAACTATCGAAACTCGACCCATCAATGATCACTCTGCTAATACAACTGAATGACATGGATCATGATGTAGATGTGTAGCATGAAAATTTTGTGCAATGTAATCTTAACATGCATATTTCCAACTGGTCCACCCTGATCTGAGTGAGATCAAACTATAATAAAATCAGAGTGTGAATAAACCAAAACTTTGTTTCTGCAATAAATAACCAAAAAAACATAAACTGAAATAACTGAAAATTATCAATATTATAAGAGTATCCAAAATCACTAGCTCCCACCAAAACTGAATTAATATCCTTTAATTTCCCACTTACTCAACAACTTTATGCAAGAGTCAAAAGTTGCATACTAGCTGCATGCAATTGTTTGCCACATAGAATTATTTCTCATATGCATGCACATATATGTCCAACATAATGTTCTGATTTCTATCATCATTATACTATTATAGAGAATTGAAAATTAGTAATTAAATTGCTTAAGAGAAATGGGAGATTTTTCAACAATATATACAGAAAATTTAGGAAGATTATATTTACTGTGCTATTGAAATAAATCATAATGATTTTATATGCATTAAGATCTTTTGAATTTACAAGACTAAAAAGGAATCTCCTTGTTCTTGATATTTTGTACAATTTCTAATCAAGGAGTATGAACGATGGTGATGAAAACTGAATTGACACTATAAAGATGATTGACTTGATATTGGTTCGACTGAGATTGGTAGTCTTTATTATCTTTATTCTCTTTTTTCTTGTGTTATCAATTCATTATTAGTTTGCAGTATGTTTTTTTCTATTTATAACCAGCTTGTTCTAGATTTTCCTTTTCTTTCGAGGGGTTTTGTCCCTCGACTAGACATCATCATCATCATCATCATGTTGAAAGACCAAAAAGGACAAAATTGCTCAAAATTAAAACTATTTGGGCACCAAAATAATTTTATTAAACTCAATGACTTTATTGATATTTTGTAAGAAACACTACATGCAACTCACGGCTCACACTTCTTTTTTTGAAAAGAAAGTAAGCCTTTCATTAATCATAACACCTTAAATACATCATTTAACTCAGCTGGAATATGTCCTAGCCACATACAAGGAAGGTTGTTTCCTAATGCTAACTTAGCTAGGCAATGGGCATAAGCATTACAATGTCTTGGAATATGTTGAACCACAACTTTCTGGAAGCTCTTCATCTGGTTTTGGATTGCCAGAATTGTCCAGAAAATTTCAGATCTGCTGCCCTTGGTGTTGTTCACTAGCTAGACCACCTCCAGGCAATCGGACTCCATGATCACAAAGGCCACTGCTGCACTTCTTGCTAGCTGAAATCCCCATAGCATAGCCTCAGCTTCATACATGCTAGCGGAACCCTTGAGGGAGCTTTGATTAATCCCAGCCGCCACAACCTTACCATTGAAATCTCTTATTACAGCTCCTACTCCTCCATTCTGGTTCCCAAAGCTGACAGCCGCATCCACATTAATTTTAAAAACAAACTCAGGGGGGGGAGCCACTCTTGCTGACTCTCCGTTCTGTGGAGGGAAATGTGGGCTTGCTCGGGCTTCCGAACTCGCTGAAATTCGGTCACTACAGACTCTGCTTTGGCAGCTGAGATGATAGGAATAATCTCCTTGCCATCGAAAATGTACTTGTTTCTAGCAAACCACACAGACCAACACAGAGCAACCATGACTTCCAGGTCTGATTTCCGCAGCTGCTTAGCCATCCTTTGAAGAGTGCTGAAAATGTCCTGAGAAGATACTTCTGTGCTAAGGACGGAATACGGGGACTGGAGCCAAATCTTACTTGCAGCCTTGCACTCCAACAGAGCATGGCTGATGGTCTCAGGACTGAGTTTGCATCGCTGACAGAGGGGTTCCTCCACAACCTTCCTTTTCCACAGATTTTCCGCTGTTGGTAGCAGATTGTTTGAGGCCCTCCACATGAAGATTTTGAGCTTCTCAGGTAGCTCCATCGACCACAGGGCATTCCAGTACTGGTGCGAGGCCTCGGAGCTGCTGGTGGAGGCTGGAAATTTTGTTCTCAACGCTAACTGATATCCACTCTTCACCGAGTATTGCCCTCGTTTGTCATAGTGCCAGAGCACTGCATCGTCCACTGGCTCTGCGGGGAGAGGAATCTTGAGGATCTCTGCTGCGTCGACATCCTTGAAGTGCTGTCGTAACTTGATGTCATCCCATTGGTGGTCAGCCTTGATCAGCTCTGCAACAGTTGAGTGCACAGGCAGGGATGGGGGGAAAATAGGTCTGAATGACTTCGGTCTTGGCATCCAGTTATCCGAAAAAATTGAGATTTGCTGACCATTACCTATCCTCTATCTCAAGCCCTTTTTAATGACTTGCCGACCCCAAAGAATGCTTCTTCAAATGTAAGATGCATTGCTACCTGCTGCTGCACTTAAGAAGTTGGAATGTCTGAAGTATCTTGCCTGAAGGACTTTAGAGACTAGGGAATTGGGGTACTGTAGAATCCTCCATGCTTGCTTAGCTACCATTGCTTGGTTGAAACAAGAAAACTCGCGAAATCCCAACCCCCCTCTAATTTTTGCTTGGCTGAGCTTCTCCCATTTTCGCCAATGGATTCCACGCTTGTCCCCTTTCGAGCCCCACCAGAACTTCGTTATAGCTCGTTGAATATTGTCACAAAGCCCTCTTGGGAGCTTGAAGACACTCATGGCATACACTGGAATGGCTTGGGCCGCTGCTTTAATAAGAATTTCCTTCCCCCCGCTGGACAACAATTTCTGCTGCCAGCTTGCAATCTTGGTTAGCACTTTCAGCTTAATATCCTGAAAAAAAACCCCCCTTCTTTCGCCCAACCATTGAAGGTAGACCGAGGTATTTCTCATGCTTTGAGACCACGCTTAGGTTAAAGAGACCCCTTATGACAGCCCTTTGATGCTCGGAAATTTTTCCACTGAAGAACAATGATGATTTCTGGAAGTTGAAGATCTGCCCTGATGCGGCAGCATATGTATCAAAAATTGCTTTTAAGTGACTGCAATCTGCCACTGCTGCACGAGTAAAAACCAGGCTATCATCCGCAAACAACAAGTGGGTAATGGACACATCACGTGCAAATTTGAGACCTCGGATGAGCTGGTTCTGTTCGGCCACTGTCAGCAGATTGGAGAGAGCCTCTGCACAAATAATGAAAAGGTACGGGGATAGCGGACAGCCCTGTCGTAGCCCCCTTTTCGGAAGAATCAATCCTCTAGGAACCCCATTAATAAGCACCGAGAAGGTAGCGGAAGAAACACACCGCATAATTAAAGCTACCCAAAGTCTAGAAAACCCCAATTTTAACATAGTTTGTTCCAAAAAAGACCATTCAACTCTGTCATAGGCCTTGCTTATGTCCAATTTTAGAGCCACCAAACCATTCTTTTTCCCCTTGCTATGCCTTATTTTATGAAGGCATTCATACCCAATAATGACATTGTCGGTAATGAGCCTATTGGGGATGAATGCGCTTTGCATTGGGGATATAATTTGGGAAAGGATCGGTTTCATTCTATTGGCAATGGCCTTAGCTACGACTCTAAAGATGACATTACAAAGGCTAATAGGTCTATACTCACTCACTTTCCTAGGATGTGTAGTCTTTGGAATCAAAGCGATATAAGTGTGGTTAAGGGTAGATGGGTTACCTTGCTCGTTAAGAACATTGAGACATGTGGAAATCACTCCTTGACGGACAGATTGCCAATGCTTTTGGAAGAAAGCCGCAAGAAGACCATCCGGGCTAGGAGCTTTTGAGGGACACATACTGGACAAGGCAACCTCAACATCTTCAGCAGTAAACGGCTCCTCCAGCTGAGTATTCATCTCCGGAGTTACGTGAGGAGTCATTCCTTGGAGGGCTACCTGGATTTGGATTGGAGTCGGGCTGGTAGTAAAGAAAATATCTTGGTAGTGGCTGCAAAATTCCTCCGCGATTTCATCCCTTTCCGTCAGCCAAGTGCCGTGATTATTTTCAATCCCCCACACCTTGTTCTTTCTTTTTCGAGCAGAAGCTTTGGCGTGAAAAAATTTCGTATTCTTATCGCCTTCACGTAGCCAGTCAGCCCTCGAGCGTTGCTTCCAGTAGATCTCTTTGTCAATGAGCATAGAATTAATCTGACTCTCCAGTTGCCTAATTTCCCTACCATCTTGCAGCTTTGAAGGCCCACTCTTTGCATCCTGAAGACGCTGCAGTAGCTGGTCTTGCTTTCTTTGCCTACCCTTAAATTCGGCATTGCTCCAGATTTTTAGTTGTGCCAATGAAGCTTTGGCTACTTTCTAAAACTGCTGAACAGGGGACTCCCAAGCTCGGCTTCCATACTGATCTCACTCTTCCTGGACAATTCTCTTGCACCCGTCATAGGAGCTCCACATATCTTCATAGTGATCTTGGGGGAAGGACTTGCTCGCAATTCTCGAATTCTTACTTCGCTCATGGAATTTGAAAATGAGTGGACTGTGATCCGAAGCCCAGTTCGCTAGGTTCGTAGCTACAGAGTCTTGGAATTTAATCCCCCAATCCTTGCTACACAAAAAGCGGTCCAACCTCTCTTCAATGAACTGAGGTCCGTATCGTTTGTTGGACCACGTATATGGATATCCCTTGCTACCCATGTCCTGCAAATTGCAGCTTTGCACAGCTTCCCGAAATTCGGCAACCATATTCAACTTTCGGTCATTGCCCCCATTTTTTTCGTGGATATGCATAATTTCATTAAAATCTCCAAAACAACACCAAAGATAAGAGAAGAGGCTGGCTAACCTTTTCATGAGAGTCCAAGTGTGATGCTTCTGACTGAATTCGGGGTGTCCGTAAATCCCTGTGCATCTCCATCTCAACCCACTGGCATTGCTGACAATTGCATCAATATGGTGCTGGCTGTAGGAGGAAATGCTGACATTAACTTATGAATTCCAAAACAATGCTAGGCCGCCCCCCATGCCCTTTCGATCGACCACAAAACAATTCTCGAAATTAAATTCTCTTTGACTAGATTCAACCTGACTGGCCACCATCTTGGTTTCACAGCAAAAAAGAATTTGGGGCCGATGCAGGTGGAGAATTTTTTTGAGTGCTAGGCGCGTTCGAGGCTTCCGCAGACCTCGAACGTTCCAGCTTAGTATTTTCATTGTTGTCGGCGGGCCTGAAATTCAGCACCCGTCGATACCTCTGCGTCCATGTCTGCCACATTTTCCTCTGTAGCTGATGGTTCCTCTATTTGCTGAAGCTGTCTTGCTGATCTAACGGAGGAAGTGTGATTGAAACCTTCTAAATTAATTGCGAATCCTGGGAGGTGCTGTGAGATGTGCACCCGTTGTTTTTTGTTGTGTGGCTTGAGCTGTATATCATTACTGCCATGTCGTTTTGCTCCGGACAGCCCCTGTGCCTGCGCTCCTTTTGCTATGGGGATGCTTGCCTTAAGCTTTCATTTCCTAGTTTTGGGCCTCTCGTGAGACTTGGTTGGCCCACCACCCATTGTTTCCCCATCTGGCCTGGCATTTTCGGCAGCCTGCTCCCTTTTATCTTTTGACAGGGGCACTCTTGCTTTAACCACAGAATTTTCGCTTGCCTTCAAAATTTCTTTTCCCGCTTGTGTACTTTCATAGCTAGGTTGTCTATCATTACTTACTACCCTAGGCTGCACCTCGTAAACTGCACAGCCCATGCTCTGGATCCCCACTTGCTGGTTTTGCGTCTCGGGATGGCTCAACATTAAATGTGTCGTGTTCCTTGCATCCTCTAGGCCTGCTCCAGTTTTTGCCCGACCCGTTTGGTTCAATGCTGACCCATCTCGGTTAACCGGGTTGTGGGCGTTTGTTCTGGTTGTTGGTTGCACATTTGCTTGAAGATTGAACTGTTCTCGATGGCTGTTCTCTCGACTTCGGGTTTGCTTTAGTCTATCAGCTTGGGTAACAGCTCTCATCCAGCCCCCATAAGGCAATTCCTCATTTTGCTGCCCTTTGTATCTCAGGCAGTCTCTGTATTGATGGCCAATATGCGCACAACAAAAACAAAAGTCCTGAAGTTTTTCATACAAGATTGGCATTGGAATTTTGTCATCCTCTTATTGTAGAAACACAAGTTTTTTTAAAGGTTGTGAAATGTCAATGGAGATCCTCACTCGCGCATACTGCCCAATACATTCCCCAGCTTCGTCAGTCTCCACTTCCATTACTGTGCCAATTTTTTCTCCCAGCTTGTGAATGGCTTCCTTGTTCATACACATAATAGGTATATTATGTATCTGAACCCAAAATGTGGTGTGTGTGAATGATTGAGTTTTGATGTCGCCAATCCCTGTTGGTTCGGTTAAGACTATTAAGGCTCGGTCGAAATGCCACGACCCTCCCATGAGCACCCTTTTCTTTGTTTCTTCTGCTGCGAACTTGAATAGGAAAATGTTGTCCCCCATGCTTTCGACTTTAACCTCTTTCACAGTGTGCCAAGCCAACTGCATAGCAGCTTTCAAACCTTCCTTATATAGACTTCTGGAGGTGAGTACTTTGCCCACTAAGCAGTGCGCAACTACTTCCTCTCCCTTTATCTTCATCAGCCCCATAAATGTGACTATATCTGCCTCCTCTGCTTTAGAGACATTCGCCTGACACTTGTTTAATAATTCCTCAGTATCCATTAGTGGCTGCGGTTCTAGAAATAATTCTCCTCACCTACCTGTTAGTCCCCGCATCTGATGGAGATACAAAGGGATACAAGAAAAGAGCACTCAACTAGTGAGTGATGGGGAAAGCCACGAGGGCTTCAATAAGCTTTCATTCCTATACTTTTTCAGAGAAAAAACACTGTGGAAGAAAGAAGCCGAGTATCGTGTATCTATTTAGCACGGCTCACAGTTCTTATTTCTCTCTTATTCCTCACTCTTTACTTGATGAATAACCAAATGATGCAAAGGGGTATTTATAGTATATAAGAATAAATCTAAATCATTCAAATAAAAAATTGCAAAAAATCTATAACCATCGATTTTTACTTACTACTAATAATTTTACTTACCACACTTATAATTAATAATTTACACCTCACAAACTATACTTACTCATAGAACCTTATAGATTGGGCTTATTAATTTGGGCTTAATGACAGGTGGTGTTGGGCTTATTTTAACCCATTGTTGTTGTTGTTGTTGTTGTTGTTATTTTCTTTAATAAATTTATGTGGCTTGTTGAGGTTTACTTTAAAAAAACAAAAAAAGGCACAACAAAAAAAAGTCTGAGATTCCTCAATTTGAGAGGGGAAAACAAAATATTTAGCACGAAAAGGAAAAAATTATATATATATACATACGTTTGCATGGCTAGCTTAATTTCAACTTCAATTTATTTTGAAGTTTTTGCTCTACAGTTTATCGTCGGTAACTATGATAAGGCTCATTGCATCCCTTCTGATCTGCTGTGTAAGTTCTTTAACCTAAATAAATTTCCTCTTTATTGAAGTTCATTTAAAAAAAAAAAAAAAGAGGTGCATGGCCAGTTACTTTAATCGCAAGCTTGAATTCGAGTGGAAAAATGCAAAATGTCGGATGATTGATTATTTTCCCGAATAGTGTTTCAATGGGTAAGAACCAGCGGACTCTGTGGCAAAGATTAAATCACGAGTTTCTTATTGTTATAATCTCCTTTTGTCAACTCCATTTCGTATTTGTAATTTGTACATATTCCTGTCTTTTTCGGATAATTGCAAACTCTATACCGTGAACACATGCATCAATCATTTCATCCAAAATATCAAAATGCATTTAATTTTTTCTAATCACACCAAATTAAACGATTGATCACAAGTGTCTTCTTCGTTTCATCCATAATATCAAATTGGCATAGGTTTTGCATTATTTATTGTGTAGGGACGATATCGATGTGCAAGACTATTTTCTAGCTCAAAATCAACGTGCAGGGGAGATAAAATAGGTATACAATCGGTGGGTGAAGCGAAGAAATAAGGATCGCATTAAAATATTAAATATCCTTCCCAATCAACATTAAATTTATGGTTGTCATATTGTGATATTGAAGTCCATAGACCCAATTTATATTCAAATTAAAATTAGCTCAAGAGTGGAGAGTAACGTAGTTATTCTCAGCCACCGTGGGATATTTTCCTCAACAATCCGAGTCATGAGCAAACTAGCAGGTTCAGAAACTGAAAACTTTAGTTGCCGGGATGCGTGTGTATGGAAAAAAAATAAGATAAATTTTATTGTATTATACAATTTGTTGATGTAATGAAAGACTATATGCTATCTTTAATAAGTTTATTCATCATCTATGAAGGTATCCAAATCAATAAGACTTATAAACACACCCAAAAAAAATAAGTTGTAATAAAATTATAATAGACATGGGAATTTAAAGGTAAAATGTTGTGCATGATTAGATCCAGTGGCGAAGCTAGCACTGTTTTTTAGGGTGGGCTAGATTTTTTATAAATTCAATTATTTCTAAAAAAAATTTATTCTATACAAATAAAATTATTAAAATACACTAGACAAGCAAAAAAACTAACAATAAAACTATAAAAGTACAATGCAAATAAAAAAAACCCTATCAACAAAATTTTATTCAATTATTCAAAAAATAAAACTCATATATTATTGTATATGAATTATATTGTGCACGATAATAATACATTAGAGAATTATTAATTATTTTATCAAAAACTTTGACAAAAGTATAAGCTAATAACTAATTCAGAAACTTTATAAAAAAACTAATTCAAAAACAATATGAGCGTGCGGGTGCAGCAGAGGCTGACCGTCACTCATGAGGTGGCAACTTGATGGCTTGAACAACTGAGTTTTGAAAATTTTAGACTATGGATAATTGGATTAATTAGCCATAAATTTGGGTGAGTTTTTTTATTTAGAGAAAATAGATATTGACTATAATTATTAGTTATATTTTTATATTTTACTATAAATTTTTTAAAAAGAGCAAATTTATAATTAATTAATTTTTTTCAAGAAACTAACCTCGGCTACAGCCCAGGTTAGCCTTCTTCATATCTTCGCCCCTGATTAGATCACTTGTAGTAAAAGTTAGGATAGAGAGAGCTATATATATACTCACTTTGTTAAAATGAAAATGTTACTATCAAATAAAAAAATATTTTCATACTTTTAAATTTTTATTATAATTTAGTAAAATATTTTCGTATTAGAAAAAAAGTCTAATTTCTTATAGTAGCCATGACCCATATTACATGATAAAGTAGCGTGATCTCATTCGTACATAAATGCGACTCTAATATTACATTGAAGCTCATGAATTTAATTTATACTAAAACACCAACTCAATAATTACGAGTCATTTTAAGCTAATAATATTAGCTTACAAATATTCTTAGCCAATGTGTGATTTTTTCCTTTGCGGAGGACGCGCCGAACCTGTTAAGTGGCAGGTCATTATTGAACGGAGAGGGAGAAAGGCTCTTGAACTCAGAAAATGGCAAGTCCCCTATCGTTAGGCCCACTACCTGTGCATGCCCCCACAAAATTCTTTTACCGACTGACGACTATTAGTGCGGAAACAAATCATTTTTATGTAAGTGGCTAGTTATTTTTCATTACCAGCTTTAATTAATGTCGAAAACGTCAAAACGTCAGATGATATATTGCCGATTGGATAGGTAACCACCAACCCTGTGGCGAAGATTAAGTCACGAGTTACTTATTTTTATAATCTCTGTTTGTCAATTTTTTTATTATTTTGTACATATTTCCTCGGTTATCTTTTTGCATATTCTGTGTATTTACAAATTGTAACGTCTATGGTTTTGTTATTTCGCACGTTAAATTGCTGATTCATAAATATATTCAAGTGTGGACCATCATACAAACTAATATTCTCTAAAGTCGCTCTCATCCAAATGAATTGGAGTATCAAATACAAATAATTGTAATAAGATACGCATGATGAATACTTTGTATAAGATACAATAATTTGATAGTTGAATTTACACATTGAGTTGAGTTGAGTTGTGCTCATCTTCTCATAATTTTTGTGTTATGTACATATTTATAATATGTACCTTTAAGTTTTAATTACTTTTATGTAGGGATGGCAATGGATTGGATCTGATCCAAGATCCACGTGATCCAAATCCAATTGGATCGGATTTGGATCGGTTTAAAATGGATTTGGATCGGATTTGGATATCGATGTACGGATCTAAGACGGATCTGGAGCAGATCTGGATCTATCTTAATATCTAAATCCATATCCATATCCACTCATATTTTAATTTTATTTTATTTTAAAAATTTCTTAACAATTGTGGAATTATAATGATAATAAATTTTATTCATAGCATATTAGTAGTATTTACCATGCATTTAAACTCTTAAAACTTAAAGGTTAGTTTTGTAAATTTAAAGGTTAGTCAGCCCCAAAGCATGTACATGCAATATTCAAATTGCAAGCCAAGTAATATAATCTGGCAATTTATTTTATTATATTGGCCAAAGAATTTTTAAGAATATAGTTATTCATATATTTGTCAAATATAGTCATAATAAAAATAATAAAGGACTGAATATAAATTATATTTAATTTATATGTCATTATCTAATGTTGTAGGAATGAGGGTAGGTGTATCCTAGATATTAGAATGATGAAGGAGACAATAGAATATTATATTGATCTTACTCCTGCAATTACTTCTGAATAATATTTTATTATCTTTCTTATTTGTTGTTTTGGTGTAAAAGTATAAGCTACAATATTTATTATATTTTTTAGAAAAATTATATAATTTATTTGTTATCAATACATTTTAGCCTTCAATTTTCAATCTAAAAAATTATTACTTTTTTATTATTGAATTTTAGAATTCATGACGGATCTAGAGCAGATTTGGATTTTAATTTTTTTTTTCGGATTTGGAGCAGATATAGATATTTATTTCTTTTTTGGATCTGGATATGGATCGAAAAATATGAATTTATGACGGATCTGGAGCAGATACGGATCTTGATTTTTATTATGGATTTGGATCTGGAGCAGAGTAGATCCAACCCATATCTGCCCCATTGCCATCCCTACTTTTATGGTATATTTACTAATTGATAATCATAGTAGATTTGAATTAAAATGGATTAGAATAGGAATGATAAAAAAGAATAAAAATAAGTTATTTACTTCAGTTATAAGAATAAAAAATGAAATGAGTATATTCTCATTTATGTGTTATGATTATTATTGTTATGAATTTATGATTATTATAATTATTATAGTTATTAGTTTATCATTGCCATTATTTTTATTATTTATTACAATAATTGTCATTATTATTATTAAAAAATGGGGGAAAGCCATTTTCCCCCCTACAGAAATCAATATATACCATTTACCTCCCTGCTGTTTTTATAATGGCCAAAAACCCCCCTGACAGCATAAGTTTACAATATTACCCTTATTTTTAACTACTCTTTTATTTATATTTATTATAAATTAAATAAATTACATGAATAGAAACTAAATAAAAAAATTAAGTATTAAAAATAAGAAATATATGTTTTGATATGAGAAAAAAATTAATAATAAAATTTTTTCTTGTAATTATTTATTTTGTGAACATTTTCTTATAATAAATATTTTGTAATATTTTAAAATTAAATGTAAAAAGATAGGCAAAATATTTTATTATTTATCTTATAATAAATTTTTATTTGTCATTCAAGTTTTCTTATAATAATTTTTTTATCATTTTATAATAATTTTCTTATATATTTATTATAAGAAAATTTCATAAATTAAATAAGTATAAGAAAAAAAAATTATTATTAATTTTTTTGCTCATATCAAAAAATATATTTCTTGTTTTTAATGCTTAATTTTTTATTTAGTTTCTATTCATGTGATTTATTTAATTTATAATAAATATAAATAAAAGAGTAGTTATAAATAAGGGTAATATTGTAAACTTATGCTGTCAGGGGGGTTTTTGGCCATTATAAAAACAGCAGGGAGGTAAATGGTATATATTGATTTCTGTAGGGGGGAAAGTGGCTTTTGCCCTTAAAAAATTATTGCTAATACTAATAACCATACTAATTATAATAATCATAACAATAATATAATTTTCTCTCTCCTTTGGTTTTTCGCTATTTTTTTTGTCTTTTGGCATTTTTTGGCTTTTTCTCCTCTTCTTGTCGTTTGTTCTTATTCTGTTTCTTCTTTTTCTCTTTTTCTTCGTTACTTCCTTCTTCTTCTTCTCATTTTTTAATTTCTGTTTTCATTTTTAATTTTTCTCTTCTTTATTTCTTCCTCTTCTCCGTCTATTTCAACTTCAAATGAACAAATGAAAAACGCCGTCAGAGTTGCATGTAGGGTTGGCAAAACCCCAGGCCGGGTCTGGGTATCGCAATGACCTAATCCGACCCGGATGTATAGATGTCCGGGTCGGGTTGTGCCGGGCTTTAATCTAGATATCCGAATTTTATATTTTTTAATATTATATGTGTATATTTTTTTATTTTTTAGTAATTTTATAAGTTTTAAATTTATTTTAATAACATTTGACATGAAAATATGAACTTTAAATGTTTAAAACTTTATATATGTGTAATAAATGAGTCAAATAAATATAAATATTTAAAATAATATATATTTTCTAATATTGTTTTAATAAAATTTGGGTTTCGGGTTTATCAAGTGATGCCCAAGATCGGCTCGGCTTCACGCCCAAAACACCTGGGTGCGGTCCGGGTCTGGACCGGACTGGTATTTTTGCCACCCCTAGCTACATGATGACCGAGAAAGCGATTAAGATGGTACTACTCGATCAGATTGGCGATTGCTGTTCTGATTTGTACTAAAATAATTTTGATTGTCGACAGAAAATAAATTATAAGTTTGGGGTTGCCGTGACTTTTAATTATTTTTTGTATTTTATATTTTTAATATTTAAATGGAAGATAAAGTTATAATAATGAAATTTGGATGGGTACTTGAGGAAATTTCGGAAATGAGAGTCTGATTTAAGAATTAGATTCCATCCAAATCATATTCTCAATTTGATGCGGGCCCATCCAATTGATTTCCGTTTCTCTTCTTATTTTAGTAAGTAAATATAGGTTTAATTCCGATTCTCCAATTAAAACAATAATTGCATCATTATATTTTTATCCAATAATTATCAATTAAATCTTTTTTAAAAAATGGGCAAAATATTCCGAACTATAATCAAATCTCTTAAATCTGGCATTATTGCCTTTTCGCAAGAAGCCACGGTTCTTTCAATGTCGACGTACGAATTTTCATCTTGTCAATATATTACAGCATGATTATTGTCGTAAATTATTATTTATTGCACCATGGCTTTTGCCTTAGAAGTAAGAATCGTCATCTTATGCGACTTTTGAATAAATTGTTGTGTGAATAAAACAAAACAAATCAAAACAAAAATGATAAATAACTGTTAGCCATTTCAGGATTGTAATTATCTTCGCATGTCAATGTATGAACGTCAAAAACAATTTCGAGTAATACTAGGATAGTTAGACGAAATGACTATGTACAAATTCATTGTCTCATTCTAGGTATAGTTACTAGACTGTTCACTATGCGAGGTGAATTTCATCCCATTGTAATTGCATATTCTTTTTTTTTTTTTTGATAGGAAAGTAAAACTTTCATTTAAGCCTCACTTAAGAGTACATGCAAGATTTCAAGGGGGAAGTTTCCCCACCAAACATCAGAATGGGCTCTTCCTAAAGCCAGTTTAGCTAAAGAATGAGCTCAAACGTTACAAGAATGAGACACATGTTTTGCTTCAAACAAGCCAAATTCTTGCTTCATAGCTTGGATTTCCTGAACTCGCCAAAAGATTTCAGTACTGCTAGCTTTTCTTTTGTTGATCAAATTTGCTACCTCTTGGGAGTCAGTTTCCAGAATAACAGCCTTCAGCCCTGCTTCCTTTGCAATGCATAAACCCCACTCAGCAACTTCTACTTCCACATAAGAGACATCTCCCATGAACTTGGATTTCTTAATAGCTGCAGCCATGCACTTTCCTTGATTATCTCTGATCACTACCCCAAGCCCAGAGCATTGACTCTCTTTATCAGTGGCTGCATCCACATTAATCTTCATCCAACCCTGCGGTGGAGGAGTCCATACATTTGGCTTCTCCTTTTGCAAGTTTTCCCCATGCAACATATCTGGAGATTTGGTTCTACTAAAACCCTCATTTACAGCCTCAGCTTTGGCTAGCAAAACGTTTGGATCAAGTTTCAGACCTTCAAAAACGAACTTGTTTCTAGCATACAATATCACCCACAAGGTGGTGACCAGAAGCTCTATGTCTGCTCTACTCAAAATCTTCTGAAGCCTCATCAATTCCCCCAACATGTCTGAACTTCTCATATCTTGAAACGCACTTGCCAAAACTGAACTATGCCACACTTTCCTTGCTGGTTTGTAAGAGATCAAAGCATGCCAGGTGTTTTGCCATTCCCTCTCCACAACGTTTGCAGTGGGCCTCTTGAATAATTTTCCTTTTCCATAAATTCTCTGCTATCGGAAGGATATTCTTTGCTGCTTTCCAAGCGAAAATCTTGATCTTCTCCGGAATATTGAGCTTCCAAATAACGCCCCAGTTGTTTCCTCTGTTGTCCGAGTAGCTGGGAAGATCTGAAAATTTCAATTCAAGAGCCACCTGGTACCCGCTCTTAACAGAATATCTTTCATGTTTATCATGATGCCAGATCACTTTGTCCTCCATTTCTCTTCTTGGAAGCGGAATGCTCAGGATTTCTTATGCATTATCTTTTAAAAAGTTCTGCTGGATAACCTCTGTCTTCCATCTATTTTCTTTATCTATCAGCTCTGCTACCTTGGCTTCATGAGACATTTTTGGGGTAGAATAGGGTTGGAAAGTAAATGGCCTTGGGATCCAATTATCTTTGTAAATTGAAACACTCCTTCCGTTGCCAATTCTCCATCTGTAGTCCTTTAGAATGACTTACCGTCCCCACAGTAGACTTCTCCAAATGTATGATAGATTAAAGCCTGTTGAAGCATTCAAAAAATTCCTTCTCTGAAATATCTGGCCTTCAAAATTCTAGCTGCTAAAGATTTCGGATTTTGGATCAATCTCCAGCCTTGTTTTGTCACTAAGGCTTGGTTGAAACTTGAGATGTCTCTAAACCCCATTCCACCTCTAGTCTTTGCTTGGCTCATGCTCTCCCATTTTGTCCAGAAAATACCTCTCTTCTGTTTCTTTTTGCTCCACCAAAAACCAGCTATAGATTGCTGGATATCATTACAAAGTCGCATAGGTATCTTGAAGACACTCATGGCATAAGCTAGAACAGCTTGAGCCACTGCTTTTATTAGCACTTCTTTCCCTCCACTTGAAAACAACTTCTGCTTCCAGTTAGAAATCTTGCTCTGGACTTTTTATTTAATCTCATTAAAGAAGGCCTTCTTCTTTCTTCATATCATTGAGGGTAGCCCCAAGTATTTCTCATGCTTTGTCACCACATTAAGCTAAAAAATTCTTTTAATTGCTGAAATCTGGTTTTCATAAATCTTGCCGCTGAAAAACATACAGGACTTCTCAAAGTTGAAGATTTGTCCAGATGCCTTAGCATAACACTCAAAAATATCCTTAAGGTGATGACAGTCTTTGATTGAAGCTCTAGAGAAGATCAAGTAGTCGTCCGCAAAAAAGAGATGCGAAATGGAGATGTGCTTGCCAAATTTCAGCCCCTGGATGTGGTTCTTTTTCTTTGCTTGCCTCAGCAAGTCTGACAAGGCTTCTGCACAAATTATGAATAAGTAGGGAGATAAAGGACAGCCTTGCCTTAACCCCCTTTTGGGGATGATCAATCCCTTTGGAGATCCATTGATGAGTACAGAGAAGGATGAGGTAGTGATGCAATCCATGATTAGTCTAACCCATTTACCCTTAAAGCCTAATCTAATCATAACTTGTTTTAGGAAGCCCCATTCCATCCTATCATAAGCTTTAGAGATGTCTAACTTCAAAGCCACATGCCCTCTTTTTTTTGCGTTTACTATGCCTAATCTTATGGAGGCATTCATACCCAACGATGATGTTATCAGTTATTAATCTGTTGGGATATGGAGGCATTCATACCCAACGATGATGTTATCAGTTATTAATCTGTTGGGAATGAATGCGCTCTGAGATAAATCAATTACATCATGTAAAATGGATTTCAGTCGGTTGGCAATAGTTTTCGTAACAATTTTGTAAATTACATTGCACATGCTTATTGGTCTAAATACGGTCACTTTCCTAGGATTTTCAACTTTTAGAATTAGAGAAATAAAAGTGTGGTTTAGGGGGGCAATAGTACCTGCTCGATTTAGGACATGAAGGCATGTATTGATGACTCCTTCGCTAACCGATCTCCAATGCTTTTGGTAGAAAACAACCGGAAGTCCATCAGGCCCTGGTGCCTTGGCTGGGCACATTTGGCCTAAAGCTTCTATAATCTCTTCCTCAGTAAACGGTTGTCTCAGATGATCATTCATTTCTGCTGACACTTTAGGAACCGTTCCTTTCAAAGCCTTCTCCATTTGCTCGTGGGTTGTATTGGAGGTTGAGAAAAGCTCTGTAAAATATCCACAGATTTCTGTCTCTATTTCTTCAGCTTCTGTCCTCCATTGGCCTTGTGTATCTTCAACATCACAAATTTTATTCTTTCTTTTTCGGGATGAAGCTTTTGAATGCAAGTACCTTGTGTTTTTATCTCCCTGCGCAAGCCAATCTGCCCTAGACCTCTATTTCCAGTATATCTCCTCATTCAGCAAAAGGAGATGAATCTTCCGCTCGATATTTTTCACTTCTTCCCTATTCTCATACTGCCTATTGTATGCCTGGAGATCCTCAAGTCTGTTCCGCAGCTTCTCCAACTTCTTCTTACTGTCCATGAAAGTTCTCTTACTCCAGTACACAAGTTCTGCTAATGAACTTTTGCTTGTCTTTTTGAACTGGACAGCATTGCTCCCTGACCAGTTACCCATTCTGCCCAATTTCTCTAAATTATGTCTCTACATTCATCATAAGAGCTCCAAAAATCCTTGTAATAGACCCTTGAAAGAGTTCTCCTATTGTTTTGCCCTCCATTAACCCTGCCTATAACATCCAGCATAACTGGGATATGATCCGAACCCCAACTGACCAAGTTTTTTGCAACGTCATCTTGAAAGCATTGAGTCCATTTTGTGCTACCTAAGAATCTGTCCAGCCGCTCCTCAATAAAATGGGGGCCATATCTCCTATTATGCATTGTAATTGCATATTCTAAAGGTAGTTAGGTTTAAAATATTACGGTTCCACGTTCATGTAATTCAAAACTTTGCAGTGGGCCACTTTATGAAAGATTAAAAAAGACAAAGAAATAAAAGAAAGGATTTTTCCAATTTACTTCTTATAAGAGATTTCGTTGTGTACAAAAATTTGTTTCTTATTAATCAATCAGATATGATTCTTACCATATTTGCATCGCAAGTAATTCAATATTTCAATTAACGGACAATGAGTAGGATTTCTTATTGGATACTTACCATCCCCGCCCAGGAAAACAAAAATTTCAAAACCTTGATCAAGATTTGTGATCCCATGGCGATAATATTCGGCCCATCATTTTTAGTATTGAATGTAGGGAAGTTGGAATTCAATATCGAAATTTATCTATTTGATAATCAGGATAAGAAATCCAAGGATATTTAATCAAATGTTTTTCAAGCAGTTTTATTTGATTGATCACTTGAGTTCAGGTTTTGAAGAAGCAAGAACTAAACTAAAAAATTAATTGGTACTTTGTCCAACTTTTGCTTTTTTATAAAATAATTTTTTATGAAATTTCAGACACTGTAAAAATCCTAATCATGATCGCATTTCAACAGATAACTTTTCCACTTTTTAGTTATACGTTAGTTTCTATTCAATTTGATATTTGGGAAAACAATTGCACTGGAGAATGAGTCATTTTATTTTGTATATATTTGGGTATTAAATGTTTACATTGGTTATAATTTTCGAAAAATAAATGTGACTAGATTAGCAAGTGTTTCACAAAATATTTCGGAACACATTTTCTTAAGAAAAAAAATTTAAGTTCTCAAAATTATTATTCGCATTAGTTGTTTGCCTTATGAAACAATTTTTTTCCCTGCCTTATGAAACAATTTTTTCCCCTAAAGGCAGACACGATTAATTACTTGATTTTTTTCAATATATTACATTAGATAGTATAATAAAAATACTAATAAATATATACATTAAAAATTGTTTAATGAATTGGAACCAACTGTTTTTATAATAAAAATACGAAAATGGTTTGAAAGAAGTAAAATCGAACAAAACCTAGTTTTAGAACCAAACCAAACCGATGTTAAGTTAGAGAATGAAGCTGAACCTGGATCAACTCACGTGGGAATACCAACTGGAATTTACTTGTTAACCAAGGAAGGTGTTCACACAAGTGAAGTGATGCAGTCCACACGTGCAGAGGAAGAATATTCTAGGTGGCAGAACAGCTATACAGAGATTCCACAGCTGTTATATGATGTAGGAAATTAGTTATGGATTAATGGTTGTGATTGAATATTTGTTTACATGCCTTACGTGTGTTTGTTATTTTTGCATAACGAAATAAGTGAGCTGGACTCAAAGCTACTTAGATATAAATACCAAAGGATCTGTACATTGGAAGAATTGAATAAAAACAGTTACAATTCATTACTCAATATGATCTAAAAATCTCACATGGTATCAGAGCTCTGAGAAGCAACAATGGCGAGTAATGAAAATCAAACAAACGGCAATGGAGCTTCAAACTCAACAGTAAACACAAACCAAATCTCAAATGTCAGCACCTCTGTTCTTAGCTCACTTATCTTCAACACGCCTATCAAGCTTACGAATAACAACTATCTACTATGGCGATCTCAAGTGATAGCAACAATCAATGCAAACGATCTAGAAGATTTGATTGATAACTCAAAGAGTCCACCTAATCGAGTTATGGTTAATATTGACAGCGATCAAACAGTGATCAAAACTCCAAATCCACAATTCCAGATCTGGAGGAGAAATGATCAGCAGCTGATGAGCCGGTTGCTTTCAACCTTAAGTGAAGAAGTTCTTAGTGCTGTAGTTGGAGCCAGATCTTCTCTAGGTGTGTGGCAAATTCTTGCAACTCAGTTTGGAGCCAGATCCAGAGCTAGAGTTTTGCATCGGAGGACTCAAATTCAGACTACCAGGAAAGGATCAACTACTATTCATGAGTACTACACTAAGATGAAAATCACTCTTGATGCACTGAGAGCTGCTGGAAGTAATATGAGTGATGAAGATTTTGTGTTGTGCTTGCTTGCTGGTCTTGGATATAAACATGATTCAATTGTTACCACAATCTTTGCACAACCTAAAGGCACAACTCTCTCTTATGTGTATGGAATACTGTTGAGTCATGAAAACAGAATTGAATATCAACACTCTATCAGTCACATGGATTATCAAGCTAATTTAGCTTATAATAGAGGAAATCAAAGGAGAAATTGGCAGTCAAACTTCAACTTTAGTGGAAATAATAACAACTATGGTGGAAGACCGGCTGTAAGCTCAAATGGAAAACAACCTGGTGGAAACAATTTCAATCAGGTCATGAATCCATCAGACAAATTCAAAGGCAAAAATTCTACTGATGAAGAAGAACCTAAGGGACCATGCCAGATATGTTTCAGGAAAAACCATACTACTGCTCACTGTTGGTACGGGTTTAAGAAGAATTATGTGCCAAATCAGGTGCCTAATAGGAGGAGTACATACATAGCTGAGAATGGAGGACACAAAGATGGAGCTTGGTATCTTGACAGCGATGCAACAAAATCACATTTCAAATGACTTCAATAATCTCAACATCAGTTCTGAATACAAAAGAGGTGATCAGCTGGCAGTAGGTAATGGAGCTAAACTCAAAATAGTTTCAGTTGGTCACTCACTGCTAAGCACACTTGATTCACACACATTATTTCATATCAAACTTAATCATATACTTTATGTTCCAGAAATAACCAAAAATTTGATCAATATTTTGAAACTATTACATGATAATGATGTTTCCATTGAATTCAATAAAACTTCTTGTGTTGTTAGGGACAAGAGAATGGGGAGTGTTCTTTTGAAAGGAATAGCTAAGGATGGATTGTACAAGCTGCTAAGTTTGCCTCATGATTCCAGTCAATTCAAGTCCATTCTGTTATCCTCTGCTGCTACTCCTAGTTTACTTACAGTAAATAAAATACCTGGACCTGAGTCCATGTTGTCTGTCAGTTGTAATGAAACTTGTACAAGCAACAATGTGCTTGATCTGTGGCATATGAGATTACGTCATCCTAATATCAATGCTCTTGTGAAAACCTTGCCAGCTTGTAATATTTCTTTTGGAAATAAAATAACTTGTTTATCTTTCTGCAAATCTTGTCAGTTTGGAAAACAAAACAGACTATCTTTCAAACACAGTGAAACAGAGATCTCAAAAACTCTTGAAATTATTCATAGTGATCTTTGGGGTCCTGCTCCCACTGAATTAAGTCAAGGCTTTAGATATTATATAGCCTTCATTGATGACAAAACTAGTTACACATGGATTTATGGATTGACACAAAAATCTCAGGCACTTCCAACCTTCATTTCTTTCAAAAACCAAATTGAGAAAAACCTTGAACTAAAGATTAAAGCTTTACAGTGTGACATAGGAGGAGAATATAAAACATTTGAACCATATCTGAAGCATGAAAGGATTTCTTTGAGATATTCCTGCCCATATACCCACCATTAAAATGGGAAAGTTAAAAGAAAACAAAAACACCTAGTAGAAGCTGAATTGACACTTCTTGCTCAATCTGGATTACCTTTGAAATTTTGGTGGGAAGCCTTGTCTAATGCCACTTATCTTATAAAAAGAACTAGCACACTTACTTTAAATGACAAAACACCTTTTGAGTCTCTTTACTTAAAGAAACCAGATTATTCTCTTATCAAAATATTTGTCTGTGAGTGTTATCCTTTCTTAAGACCTTACAACAGACACAAATTTGATTTCCATACCTCTACATGTGTCAATCTAGGTTTCAGTCACTTTCACAAAGGTTTCATATGTCTAAACTCAAATGGAAAGATATACATAGCAGCATATGTTAACTTCAATGAAAGTTCCTTTCCTTTCAAAACAGATTCAAAATTCATGAGTTCAAAACAAAATCAAATACCCGAGTCTGTAAACTCCTTCAATAAATTCATCATAATATCATTTCCTTCTGAAAATCAAAGTCATAAGGCAATAGTAGCTAGTTCAAACTTTTTTGAGCATCCAATTCTAGATTTTGCTCCCTTTGATGATCAAAACTCTGACAACAGTCAAAATCAAACTAACCAAGTGCCATACAATGTTTCAAACATACACTCAGAAACTCAAAATACTTCAGATCATTCTGTTGCACCTGAAAACACACTAGTTTAGAACCAAAACTCTGAAACATTTCAAACCACTCATAAACTCAATCCTTCACACCCTATGATAACTAGAACCAAAGCTGGAATCTTTAAGCCTAAAGCTTATAATACTGAAAAAGCATTGTCTCTAGAAACACCATCAAGTGTTGCTAAAGCATTGAGTGATAGAAACTGGAAGCTAACTATGCAGGATGAATTTGATGCTCTAATTAAGAATCAGACCTGGTGTTTGGTTCCACCAGAGCAAAATATAAAGCTTGTGGGAAATAAATGGATCTTTCGAGTAAAACGAAACTTAGATGGAACAATAAATAGATATAAAGTCAGGTTAGTGGCAAAGGGTTTCTTACAAACTCAAGGAGTGGATTATCAGGAGACTTTCAGCCCTGTAGTAAAAGCAGCTACTATTAGAATTGTTCTAAGCATGGTTGTGATGAATAACTGGAAGCTGAGACAGGTTGATATTAACAATGCATTTCTGAATGGAGAGTTAATAGAAACAATTTATATGCCTCAGCCTGAAGGATTTGTGGATGCAGATCACCCAAGGTATGTTTGTAAATTGAAGAAAGCACTATGGTTTGAAGCAGGCACCAAGAGCCTGGTTTGATAAATTAAAATCAGTTCTTGAATCATGGCAGTTCTGTCAAGAAAAATCAGATACATCTATGTTTTTCAAACAAAATGAAAATGATATAATCATCTTGTTAGTTTATGTTGATGATATCATAGTCACTGGAAGTAATCATGTTGAAATAGAGCAGCTTATTTACAATATGGGAAATACTTTTGCTCTTAAAGATTTGGGACAACTTAACTTCTTCCTTAGCATTGAAGTTATAAGAAATGAAGAGACACTGGTATTGTCTCAGACCAAATACTTAAAGGATCTGCTCACCAAATTTGATTTGAAGAACTGTAATGGTTTGGATACACCATTAGCAACTATTGAGAAGTCAAGCAAATATATGGGAGAAAAATGTGCTGACTCAACCTAGTACAGAAAAGTTATTGAAGGGTTGCAATATGTTGTGTTAACCAGACCTGAGATTGCATATGCAGTAAACAAGTTAAGTCAGTTTATGCCTAATCCTCTGCAGCCACACTGGACAGCTTGTAAAAGGGTACTCAGATATCTAAAGAAAACAATCGACTATGGTATGATCTTCAAGAAATCAGATTGCCTTGATCTGATTACTCAGATGCTGATTGGGGAAGTGATCCTGATGATAGAAGATCTACTAGTGGTTATTGTATATACTTGGGTCACAATTTGATTAGCTAAAGTTCAAAGAAGCAAAGTGTAGTATCAAAATCCTCAGCTTAATCAGAATACAGAGCTATGGCATTAGCTAGTGTAGAAATAACATGGATATGTTCACTACTTAAAGAGTTGGGTGCAAGACTAAACTGCACTCCTCTGCTCTTAAGTGAAAGTACAAGTGCAGCTGCAATTGCTACAAACCTAGTTGTTCACTCCAAAACTAAACACATTGAAATAGACATTCATTTTGTCCGAGATAAGGTTGAAAAGAAAGAAATTGAAATTGCTTTTGTATCCAGCAGTGATCAAACAATAGATGTGCTAACCAAGCCACTCACTTACTTCAAGTTCAGCTTCTTCCGAAACAAATTTAAAGTCTCTTCTAGAGACTTAAGTTTGAGAAGGGATGTTAAGTTAGATAATGAAGCTGAACCTGGATCAACTCACGTGGGAATACCAACTGGAATTTACTTGTTAACCAAGGAAGGTGTTCGCACAAGTGAAGTGATGCAGTCCACACGTTCAGAGGAAGAATATTCTAGGTGGCAGAACAGCTATACAGAGATTCCACAGCTGTTATGTGATGTAGGAAATTAGTTATGGATTAACGGTTGTGATTGAATCTTTGTTTACATGCCTTACGTGTGTTTGTTATTTTTGCATAACAAAATAAGTGAGCTGGACTCAAAGCTAATTAGATATAAATACCATCTAATTTGTACATTGGAAGAATTGAATAAAAACAGTTACAATTCATTACTCAATATGATCTAAAAATCTCACAACCGAAATATTTCATTTCGGTTTGGTTTGGTTCAGAAATTCAATTCGGTTCGGTCTAATATAATTTTTGAATTTTACAATTTTCACCTGTATTAACTAGTAACTATACTATAGTAACACTAGATATAAATAAATAAATACAAAGTTCTCAAGTGAAAACAAAATAATAAAAGTCCTAATACGGAATACGGAATAGTCACAAACAATTTGCAAACACACATAATTTTAAAATCTATTACAAATTATAAATCCATAATAACTAATAAACAAAACCTAACAAGTCCGCTATGTTGCATCAACATTCGACAAAACACCACCAAACACACATGCAACAACTGCATCTATCATCCATATTAACTACATCAAAATTCAAAGTGAGCCAAGTGCAATAATTAAACTAAATAAAATAAAGTGATATTTCTGAAAGTGTATATAAACTTTTATTACCTAAAATTTAACTTGTTTTCATAAGGACAATTGAACTATACCAACACATCATAATTTATTTTCAATAATTGTTAATTTAATTTAATTAAGAATAAATTTATAGGTAGCTGGATTTCATGCTATTTTATAGTTTTTGTAATTCGTCAAACAATTTGCATTATAGTCTTTATAGATAAAGGAGTTACCAATACGATGGATGCGCCAATTATCATGAATGAAATTCAGTTTGCCATTTTGCATTATTGGAGTGCCCGGGGGCAAGTGGTGCGCAATATTGACAAGTCTTTTATACAATTCGATTCGTAATCACTTAACCATGAAAATGTAGAGAGGCAAACTGACAATCTCAAACAGGACTAAATCTATCATTAAAATTCAGTATAAAAAACACCACGCATGATGAGAATTTAAGGGGCAAAACACACAAATGCATGCACATACATCAAAATGAATTAAGGTATGGTACCATCTAAGCTAATTAAAAAACAAATTAAATTCTTTATTAAAAAAAAACAAATTAAATTTTTAAAAAGAAAAGTCTATAAAACTGTTTTGTGCCCCATATCGGCATATCCTCGAATTGTGCACAATAAAAATTTCTTATTCGGCAACTTAATCTTAGACCAATACAAAGGCTACAACCAATAGCATTAGCTTACCGTCACTGGATACCCCAGATGAATGAGGTGACCAGTGGGGGCTGGCGAGGATTAGGCAGACGAGCGGCGGCTGTGAGTGATGGGTGCCGGCGAAGATGGCCGTGAGAGAGTGAAACCGTGAGTGATGAGAGTGAGTCCGAGACCGTGACCGTCAGCACTGGGCCGTTGGCGTCACCTGAGAGGCTGCGAGAGAGAGAGATTACTGTTTGCTGACTGGCTGTGCAGTGCGCCGCTGCGGCCTGAGCTTGTCTGCCGTCTGCGTGAGACTTGAGAGAGAGATTTTACCGATTGTTAGATTCATCTAAGAATTGATTAAATTGATTTTTACTTTTTTCTTTTATATTTTAAATTAGTTTTTTTTTCAGTTAAATTAAAGCGAAGCAATCGATTTGTCAAAACCGAACTGCACACAAACCAATCGGTTTGCTAGTTTTCGAACTATTTGGATTGTGCCCCTTTGAACCAAACCGAACCAAACTCAAATTTTTTGATTTGATTTGGCTTGGTTAGGTAAAAACGGAACCATTTACCCACCCCAGACTATAATGAGGTTACAACATAATATTCATGTGATTACAAATTATTAATTTGACTTAATTATCCTCAGTGCAAGTGATATAGAGATTAGAGGTAAAGTATGCACTATATTAATCTTATATAATTCAGAATATGCTAAGTTATCTTAAAAGTCTAAATGTTTGTATTTTCTTTAATGTTTTTCTCTCTATGTAAATTCTATAAATATTATTCAATAATTTAGTAATAACTCTAAAGAATAAATCATTGTCCCAAGTAACTTAAAAAAATATTTTATTCCATCTTTAACCTTTAATATGACATAGCTTATATTTTTTACAATATACAGATCATTATTAGTATGTAAAGGTAAATTTCTTAAAATAGGATTTAGAAAAACTACAACTTTTTATTATAACTTATAATTGACTCAAATTAAAATTATAGTTTTTTATGACTATATGAAAATTATTTCTATGTAAAATATCAGTATAGTGAGATTTTAGTTTACTAATATATCTCTTGGATCTAAAAGCCCACCCAATGCTTATCAATAATTGCCTTTATGTATTAAAATTTAAATTCAGTCTAGAAATGTGAAACTAAAGAAATGAATAAATAAATGAGTAGAGGTATTGACACCCCTCTAATATCCTTTAAAAACCCCTATTATAAGTACACCCTATTAAACAATGTTAGAACTTAGAAAATTTATATTTATTATTAACACCCACTTTAAATCCAAAACTGTCATTCTTCTAAATTTGATTTTCTGTCCAACACCCAACAATAAACATCGACAATATTTCTGCTACCTATCTCATATCATGCTTTTGGTCCCTCATTCATGCAATTTCTTGTCCATCTCTTGAGTTCTTCTTCTTTTGCAATTTTGGTACTTGATAAATTATTTTGGTCCCACTCCTTGATTTATGCTAAGCCATTGGACAGTCCTAAGGGTTTTTAACAAAAGATTGTTGCATGTATAACACTTTATTTTAGTTTTCTAGATGAGTGAGACTCAAAACAATTCATTGATCTTTGAAATGAGATTGATCATGAATTCCAGGAAATCGTAACCAATTGAAAATTGTACTTATGCGGAGTATGGCAGCGTTTGAATTTTAGAGAGAAAAATTTAATTGATACATTTGTCCTTAAATGTAATTGTAGAAAATAAGGGTTTTATAAGTTCAATAAAGCGCGGTGCCAATTGCTCCACTCTAAATAAATATGCTCTCACACAAGAAGAGAGTCAAACCCTTAATAACAACGAGCATGGAGCTGCCGACCAACTGAACAATCGGTTGATTTTTTTTCCTATTTTAAAAACTATTCTGGTTGTTCCAGCAGTCATTTCAATAATTTGGTCTAATCGACCACAAACAAAACATGCTTTATATTATTTTTGCTTTACATCATTTCTTAAGTGAAATTATTGATGCATATGTTTAGAGTCTGGACCATCATACGTGTTTAAAAATTTGAAGTTGGAATCCGTCATATTCAAACTAATAATTCTTGGAAGTCGCTCTCCAAATCAATATTCCGATACCACATAATTAAACAATTTCTTGTTATTTATTAGTTCCATATCCCGAGCCTTATTTTTTTTAATTTTTTAAAACTCTCTAGTCAAATTTTTTTTTCTAATCCAGTTAGATTTTTAATTTTTTAATTACTCATTGACATTCCTGACACAAAAGCTATAATAGAAAATCACAACTTTTGGGTTATTTTACTTGATTCTTAAAGCTAGAAAAATTTCACACTTATGTACTTCATCATATTTTTAATTAGCCCTGAGGCTATTGAAAATTTAGTATTGATTGACATATAAATATATTAAAAATTAATTTGAAAAGAAATGACAAGTGTTTTCAACTGATTTTGGGATGAGTAAATCCAAAACCAATCTAAGACAATGAATTTATTGTTTTGGGGAAGACGGGGTACCTCACTAGTTTGCCGTGTGGGACGTGGGATATCCTAGGTTTGGGGAGGTGAGAAGGAGGGAGTGAGAGATAGCTATGGTGGAAGGTCAGCAACGCACGAGATATTCTCCAAAGTGGGTTTCGCACCTGCAAAACAGTGAAAGGAGGGTTAGAGGTGAAGCTGGGGGGGTACCCCTGGCGTTCACACTCCGACGCTCAAGTTAGCAAACTCGAGCTTTTTAGGTGAAGAGAGCTAGCAAGCTCTCTGTAAATTAGGGTTTAAAGATGGAGAGAACCTGGTTTTTGGAGAAGGAGTATGAATGGTGAAAGTTGGAGGAAGGAGAAAAGCTTGTGTCCCAAACTTGGGGAGAGTAAACCCTAGGTGTCTTTATATATGGTGTACCTCCCTGCCACGTGGCGTACCCTTTTTGGCTCACGTCCCTCTCTTGCTTTCATAATTTTTTAGACCGTTATATGCATCCCGCGGCGTATCTCGTCATTTGGAGACGTGGCGCGCGCTGGTGAGTGGTCCCGGGGTACCTCTGCAGTTGTTGTCGGGTAGGCGGTTGGGGACCACTGTCCTTGGTGTAATATTCTGCACTGTGGCAGGCGGCTGTCCCCCCTTTTGCGTATCGTTTTTGATTCCGTTTTCTGACAAAATCAAAGGAAATCTTTTAGGAGGCAGAGACGTTGAGCATGGCGAATATTTTGGAGGATTCTCTTACACCGTTTCATAGGATACCCCAAGGTATGAGGGGTACCCCTTACTACTTGGAGTACCCCTTTATACTTAGGGTACCCCTTTTCCACACAAGGTACCCTATTTTATGCGGGATATCCCAATTCTCGTGGGGTACCTCAATTTACTCTGGACTTGCTCCAATAATCGACACGTGGCACTTTTACTGTTCATCCTATTTTTCCCTCAAACAACAGCCCCCTAGTTTCTTTTTGGCGAGAAGTATTAGAGGCAAAAGAAACTCATCGTGTGAGTGACACGTGGCGATATGACTGGTCCGAGGTTGACTTGCTTAATTTCTTCCCTTGACCATGCTGTGTGTCTTGAAAAATTCTCTCTGTCTCTTCATTTTCCCGCCACTTTCCTTTTTTATTTTATCAAGAAGCGGCAGCCGTCTGACATAAGATTTGAATTTAAAAATGCTCAAACACCCCAGAACTTCTCTTCTCGGACTGACGCATCCTGTCAGGTTCAATTAAAACGCCTGCAGCATGTTAACCTTTATCCTCTTGATTTTGAAAATCCCCAAATATTTTCTGAAACTCCTTTCCAGTTGCTTTTTGCTCTCACCCTCTTTTTCCTCTCTTTTCTCTCCCGTTTGCCTCTCTCTCGGCCGGCATTACTCCTTCCCCTTTTTTCTTCTTTTCTTCCTTTCCTCTTCTCTCTTTCTTTCTCCCTTCCTTTCCTCTCGGTCGGCGTTGGCTTGGGGTGTTCTTCCGGTGTGATTCGCGGCTGTGGCGGTGACGATTTCGAGCCCTAGATCCGGCGATTTTCGGGCGTGTTTTCGGCGGTCTCCGGCGCGGCTTTGGGGTTACGGTAATCCTCCATCTCTCTTTCTCTTTCTTCTCTCTTTTCCTTCTCTCTTCTTCTTGTTTCGGGTGGCTGATTTCTGGGCACTTGCCGGTAGTTTTAGCGGCTGTTGCAGTGACGACTTCGAGCTCCAGATCCGGTGATTTTGGGCGTGTTTCCGGCGGGTTTTTGGCGCGGTTCCAGTCACGGTAATCCCCTCTCTCTCTCTCTTTTTCTTCTTTCTTCTTCTTCCTTCTTTTCTTTCTTTCTTTTTCTTCATTTCCCTTGTTTCGGGTGGCTGATTTCTGGGCGTTTGCCGGCGGTTTTCGCGGCTGTTCCGGCGTCGGTTGGCCTCGGTTTCGCTGGTGGTTGTCGCGACGGCCAGCCGACGCTGGCGTGACGGCCGGCTCTCCTCCTTGCGTCGGTTCATGGCTTGTTGTTTTTCCTTCTTCGTCTTTTTTTTGTGTAAATATATATACGCAAAAATCGAATCTTTATTATTATTATTATTATACTCACTGTTTTCCGTTGCCTGCAGTTTTGTCTTCCTGCGACCACCGATCCGGATCCGCTGTACTGGTGAACAGGAGGTATTATTTCTCGTTTCTTGTCTTTGCGGCGTATTTATAATGGCGCCACTTGCTCACTTTGGGAAAATTTTATTTTTGTTTATTGGTTTGTTGTTTTGTTTTATGCTTGTGGTTGGTATTTGCTTTGAATGGTTGACGGATGACGGGCGGTTTGTGGTGGTGTTGTTACTGGATGTGTTGTTGGGTGTGTTTATGGCGCCTTGTGTTGTTTTGTTGGGTGCACGGTGGGTGGTTTGTGAATGTGTGGCTGGGGATTATGTGGGCATATTGCTGGGGGGAAAATAGAGATGGGTAAAAAACATACAGGACCCGTGAGGCAACGGCGAAGAGTCGGGGCTAGGAAGGCTGACAGCCCCCCTGAGGGTTCTCCCTCTCATATATCCATTAGCGAGGGGGATAAGTCCTCCTCTGATTCCTCGGGTAGGTGTACCCCTCATTCTGAGCCTCCTCCTTCGAGGGTTACCCCTCGCGTTAGCCCACGCTTACCTCGCAAATGGCCTACCCCTCCACTTAGGGACAAGGGTAAGCCATCCAAGTCTAAGACTCCCGCTCCTCCATTAGGGCATCCTTCTACGTCTTCTCCTGCCACATCCTCCAAAACTGGCAACCTTTATTCCTTAGGCGTTCGGAGAGCCACTCCTGATGACCTAGAACAGATTAGGGCTAAATACAATATTCCCTCGTCTGTCCAGCTTAGGGTACCCCACGGGGACGAGCGGCCTGAGCGCCCTCAATCTGATGGGATAGCTCTGCACATTGATCTCTTCGACCTAGGACTTCGCCTGCCTCTCCATCCCTTTTACATGAGGATGTTTAGCTTTCTGGGTGTAGCTCCTGGGCAGCTGTCCCTCCCGGGGTGGAGGACACTCACGGGTTTACAAGTGCTGTGGCTGGAAGTAGTGAAGCGCGACATCTCTTTCAGGGAGTTGAGGGGCCTTTATCAATTTAAGAAGCCTAAGGGCCCCGGCGTAGCTTACTTTTCCCCGTGGGGTGAGCACGGGCACATTGTTGAGGGGAGCCCCGTCCTGAAGAAGGGTTACCGGAGGGAATGGTTCGTGGCCGAGGGCAAGTGGGGGACCGATATTCTGAGCGAGACTGGTGATCTCGTGGCGGTTCCAAACTCTTTCACCGCGGACAGTAAGTACTTCTCTACTCATAGTTCTTTACTGCTATCTCCCACATGAATATCTCGCTAACCTTGGGTGTTTACGCTTTTGCAGGCGTGACTTGGGCTAAAGGATCATGCCCAATCCAGGAGGTGGGGAGGGAAATGGAGAGGTTTGTGGAGGGACTCCACAGTGCACAGAGGGGTAGTGATGTACTGGAGGAGAGTAGACTGTGGAGAGCTGGGTTGATTGGCCGAAGTTCTCCTCCTGTCCGTAGGGGTACCACATGTATGGCTTGGGTGTTGAGGGGTACCCTATCGTTATCCATGGGACTGGGGTACCCCATCATCACCGCATCTTGAATTTGTTCCTCCTTTTTATTTCACATTCTTGCCTTTGATGTTTTCAGTGCTTGCTTAGTTGACATGATTGTTGTGTTTGATGTGTAGCAATGGAGTCATCAGGGGATGCTTTCGATGCCTTCTTCACAGCGATTGTGGGTGGTGCTTCCGGATCCCAGGATTCGGCCGCTCCTTCATCAGCCTCTCGCCCCCCCCCCCCCCCCCCGAGCTCCCAGCGGGAAATGGAAGTCTCAGGGTACCTCGCAGAGTGTGTCGAGGGGTACCCCACGCTTGAAGAAGCGCAAGTTCGGGATGTTGACTGCTTTCCCCGAGGATTTACGCGCTGGTGAGCTGGACCCGGTCTCCAACAAAGATGTTTCCCATTTAGCTCGGTGCTTCTACTACTCCGCTGAGAGTGTCACCCTCGAGGTTGCCGAGGAGACAGACAAAATGAGCTTGAGCCAGCGCTATGGCCAAGCATTGAGGGCTACCCAGAAGGTAAGCTTTCTCGTGGTACCCCATGAATATTCTTATAAATTTCTCTTCGATTATATCAACATACATATGTACCTGACATGTCTCCATAACTCGCAGGCTTCTTATCTCCTCAGCCACTGCCTGCCGGATCTTGACTCTTTCGTCGCTGCTCGATCGGAGGTGGATAAGCTGAAGGGTGAGCTCCAAAGCCGCCAATCTCGTGAGGACCAGCTCGCCCAGGAGGCCAAGTCGTTACATGAGCGCATCGCAATCCTTTCGGGAGAGAAGGCCCGGGTGGAGAAGGACCGAGCGGAGTTGCAGGCTACAAACGAGGAGCTGCTATCTCGCCAGAAGACAATTGTGCAGGATGCATTTTCGCTTATCATGTCGGAGGTATGGAGTGTAGACTCAGAGTTGGAGGTACCCCGCGTGCAAAAGTTTGTCAACAAGGCCACGATTTTGAAGACAATTGCAGAGAGGAGGAAGCCTTCTCAGTCGGTCGCCTCTTCCGGGACACCTGGGGTACCCCATGATGTTCAGCCACTGCCCGTTTCGGATGTCCCTGCATCGGCTGTACCTATCCCGCGGGCCTCCGAGTCTTCTGCAGGTTGCCTCCCTGAGACAGACGTTGGTGATGGTGCCCCCCCTTCGGCATAGGCCTTGCTTACTATGTTATCGCTTTTTGGAGCTATCCATATATTGACACTGAAACTTTGCTTCTTTTTCTTCGGTTTTGTTGGGATATTTGTACTATGGATGACTCTCTTTTGCTTTGATACTATGCTATCTGAATTTTCTGATACCTTGCGTGCTTGTTCTTTGGCAATTTGGATGTTTTGGCTAGATGGCTAACCTTTTGGGGTATCCTTCTGTCTTTGTTGTTTTCTGAAATGGGGTACTCCTCATATTTTCCTGAAATAGGGTATCCCTTCAAATGTTCATCACCAGGCGCTTCTTCTCTGAAATAGGGTATCCCCGGTACCTTACACGGATCGGCGAATCTGGTGCCTGCCCCTTTCGGTAATTATGGCGGATCTCCTCTCGAATTGGTGACTAAAACTTCGGCGCAGATTGCTTACCCCTTACTTGGCTCAAGTAAGAGGACGGAGGTATGAGTGTTAGTATACCAAAGCTGAACCTCATGACGCTAGGGTATATCGGTTTTTTCACTCGCGGGTCTTCTTTGACCCTTCCCTCTCTTCACAATTTTTCAGATAGTTTACCCCCTATTCTGCTGAATAGGAGGACGGAGGTATGAGTGTTAGCATATCTAAGCGAACCTCGTGACGCTAGGGTATGCCGGTTTTTTCACTCGCGGGTCTTCTTTGACCCTTCCCTCTCTTCACAGTTTTTCAGATAATTTACCCCCACTCTGCCGAGTGAGAGGACGGAGGTATGAGTGTTAGTATACCTAAGCGAACCTCATGACGCTAGGGTATGCCGGTTTTTTCACTCGCGGGTCTTCTTTGACCCTTCCCTCGCTTCACAATTTTTCAGATTGGCGAATGGAGAAAGTTACGTATATCCGGATGCTAATGTATCTCAATGGCGCTAAACGAATATAATCTGCGTGCTACGGCCGAAATGGCGAAACTGGAGAAAGAACCCTCTTCCTTTTTGTTGTAAATAGAAATTGTATTCATAAATAACGAAAGCATAGATCAGTACATGACTTAGCTTTGTTACCCTGAGGAGAATGGAAAACCACAAGGTCTCCTACCCCCTTTCATTGGGAAATTAAAGAAACTCAAAAGACGCAACAGACCGTCATAAGGCATTTGGGGTACCCCATTTGATCTGTCACCAGGAACACTGAAGAAAGTATAGAAGAAGACAAAAGACTGAAGGTTTAGACACTGCCCTTTAGTAGTATTTCCGAAGCATCGCGGCGTTCCAGGGGTGCCTCACAATCGTGCCATCCATGTGGAGCAGCCTATATGCGCCTACCCCAACGGGCTTGTCGATGCGGTAAGGATTCTGGAGGCCACAGAATAACATCCACGAGCCGACCGCTAGTCCCCTTTAATGGTGATAACTTCTTGGGCGGCGGGGACTTTCATGGCGAGATAATGCATGGATACCATTGCTTTAGTTGCTACTAAAAACGGCCTATCCAATATAATATTGTATGCACCCGGGCGATCTACAATCAGAAAGTCAATCATATGCACAATACGGTGGGGTACCTTACCAAGTGTAACCGGCAGTGTGATGATTCCCTTGGGTATAACCATATCTCCGGCGAACCCAATGAGAGGCGTAGCATAGGGAGTGATCTTTGGCGACTCAATTAACAACTGATCCAAAGCACTCTTGAAGATGATGTCGACGGAGCTACCGGTATCAACAAGGGTTCTCGCCACCTTTCCGGTGGCAACCTTCAAAGTAATTACGAAGGCATCGTCGTGGGGGTATGAGGTGCCCTCCGTATCTTTCTCCGTAAAAAGGATAGGTGGGGGATGATGGGGTATCCTTGGTGTACCCCATTCACTAAGGTTGACTTCTTTGCCCATATTAGTGGTTACCGACAGCGATCTACCATATCCTTTGATAGCCCTCCTAGATTGGCCCGCCAAAGTAGGTCCACCCATTATCATTCGAACATATACACCTTTCTTGTGCCCAAGGGGTACCTCTCGTTCAGGGCTGCCCTCAGCTACCCGCTTGCCCTTATCCTGCTCCGCGGTTTTGCGAGCCTCTCTCATGTCAGCAACAAACTCTTTGAGGTACCCACTGAGAATCAAGGATTCGATCTCCTCCCTCAAAGTGAAGCATTCGGCGGTGCTGTGGCCAAAGTCCTCATGGAACTCGCAATACTTCAAACTGCGCCTCATGTTGGGGTACTTCCTCATCGGCTTAGGAGGATGGAGGAGGCCACTGTCCCGAATGTGGTAAAAGATCTGGTCCAGAGACCGATTTAGTGGGTGGAAAGACTCATGCCGTGGTCTCGGGGGTGGCTCCCGATGATCTGGTAGTGGCGGTCTTGGAGGATGGGGTACCCCCGAGGTAGCATGTGGGTTATGACCTCGTATACGCGGGATAACCCGTGGTGGGCTCCGCTGCCGGGGTACCCGCGGTACCGGGGCCTCCACCCTTCTGGGCTTTTCCTTGGCGCTCGTGGTGTCAACCTTCTCTTCTTGGCGCTTCAACTGACATTTCTCATCCATCTCCACTTGCTGCAACGCCCGAGAACGGGCTTCCCCATATGAAAGTGGACGCTTCTTTTGAAAAGAACGCCACAATTTACCAACCCGCAAATTCTTCTCGAAATGGGTCAGTGTATGTTGATCTCTGAATGCCCCGGTTCGTAGCACCTCTTGGTGGAAACGAGTCACGTAATCCGCCAAAGGCTCGACTTCCCCTTGCTTGATAAAGGCAAGCTTGGAGGCTATCCTGTCTTGAGAAGAAGCATAGGAAAACTCTTTAGCAAATTCAGATAACAATTGATTTAAGGAGGATATGCTAACCCGCTTTCAAGGAACGAAACCAAGACTTTGCGGGGCCTGTGAGTGTGTGAGTAAACATCCTACACATGGCGCTCTCGCCTACACCCTTGATAAGCATCTGGTCGCGGTACAACTCCGCATGCTCCGAGGGGTCAGTGGTACCCAAGTATTGGGGTATCTGTGGCATGGTGAACCCCTCGGCGAGGGTGGCCTTCCGAATCTTCATGGTGAACGGTGATTGGTAAGTCAGCGGTGCTGGTGCAGCCGTGAGGTTTTGCCTCTCGGAGAGGAGCTTCACTTGGGCTTCCAAATTTTCCATCTTTTCCACAAGGTCAAGGGGTACCCGTGGTGTACCCGAAGAGGTCGCTATCACTTGGGAGGCCCTTTTGGCATTTAGTTTCTCACGGAGGTCCTCATGGGTGCGCTTTATACGCCTCGTATACTGGCTGCTATGGGAGTTACAAGAAGCGGTGGAACGCTCGTCGCGGATACCCAATGTTCGAAACTTGGAGCGAGTACCCGAAGGCCCAGGCTTTGGCTTGCTGGACTCGGGTACCCCTCTTTTGATCGCAACTTGGTTGTCCGCTTGAGGTAACGGAGCTTCTAGCATCACCGGAGGAAATGAACTTTCGGGTGCGCGAGATCCAACCGCCCTAAGTATGGCGTGGGCGAGATCCTCAAAACGCTGGTGCGTAATGGGTTCCTCCTCTTGGCGAACCCCCGTCGATTGCTTGACACCCTTGCCCTTGTTAATGCGGGCTATCCTTCTTGCAGGATCACTACCTTCACCACTGCTATCATCTCTCATCTTGGCAGGATCCCCCATTAAACTGTCAGGAGGTACGTCAGGTGCCATGTATTGGCGTACCCACAACAAATAGTTTGGTAACCGCGGTTGAGGCTTTTTGTGTGAATCCCCACAGACGGCGCCAATTGTTTTCAACTGATTTTGGGATGAGTAAATCCAAAACCAATCTAAGACAATGAATTTATTGTTTTGGGGAAGACGGGGTACCTCACTAGTTTGCCGTGTGGGACGTGGGATATCCTAGGTTTGGGGAGGTGAGAAGGAGGGAGTGAGAGATAGCTATGGTGGAAGGTCAGCAACGCACGAGATATTCTCCAAAGTGGGTTTCGCACCTGCAAAACAGTGAAAGGAGGGTTAAAGGTGAAGCTGGGGGGGTACCCCTGGCGTTCACACTCCGACGCTCAAGTTAGCAAACTCGAGCTTTTTAGGTGAAGAGAGCTAGCAAGCTCTCTGTAAATTAGGGTTTAAAGATGGAGAGAACCTGGTTTTTGGAGAAGGAGTATGAATGGTGAAAGTTGGAGGAAGGAGAAAAGCTTGTGTCCCAAACTTGGGGAGAGTAAACCCTAGGTGTCTTTATATATGGTGTACCTCCCTGCCACGTGGCGTACCCTTTTTGGCTCACGTCCCTCTCTTGCTTTCATAATTTTTTAGACCGTTATATGCATCCCGCGGCGTATCTCGTCATTTGGAGACGTGGCGCGCGCTGGTGAGTGGTCCCGGGGTACCTCTGCAGTTGTTGTCGGGTAGGCGGTTGGGGACCACTGTCCTTGGTGTAATATTCTGCACTGTGGCAGGCGGCTGTCCCCCCTTTTGCGTATCGTTTTTGATTCCGTTTTCTGACAAAATCAAAGGAAATCTTTTAGGAGGCGGAGACGTTAAGCATGGCGAATATTTTGGAGGATTCTCTTACACCGTTTCATAAGATACCCCAAGGTATGAGAGGTACCCCTTACTACTTGGAGTACCCCTTTATACTTAGGGTACCCTTTTCCACACAAGGTACCCTATTTTATGCGGGATATCCCAATTCTCGTGGGGTACCTCAATTTGCTCTGGACTTGCTCCATTAATCGACACGTGGCACTTTTACTGTTCATCCTATTTTTCCCTGAAACAACAAGGATAACATTTAAATGTTAAAATTTTCAAAGAGTGATTAATAAAAAAGTAGTTGGTGAAACTTGGATTTTGTCATTTTCATTCAGCGGAATGGCTACCACTTTATATACAAGCATTACAACATAGATCCTCTTCCTATACCTATAAACTAGCTATGACTTTTATAGAAATAGTAATTAACACTACTATAAATTGGTCTTTAATGACGGTTTTAAAAGACATAAGATGACGGTTCATCTTAGGCAGTGACATTAAAGGGGGTATACTTTTTATGACGGTTCAAAAACTGTCATTAAATGTCCACTTATAATGACGGTTATTTTAAAACCATCATTATATGCCATAGATACATAACATTTAATGACGGTTTTCGACAAAAAAAAATCATTAAATGTGTATTTATAATGACGGTTATTTTACTAAACAGTCATTATTTGTAATTTATACTAGAGATTTAACGACCGTTTGTTTGCAAAACCGTCATTAAAAAACATAACATTTAATGATGGTTTTAGGAAAAAAAAACCATCATTACATGTACTTTTTAATGACGGTTTATAGGAAAAAAACCATCATTAAATTGTTTTTCATTTTTTACGATGGTTTTTTAACTACTCGTCATTAAATCAATATTTTTAATGAAAGTTTTATATAAAACAATCATCTTTTGCTATTTTTATGATTGTTTATGAATTTATAATGACAGTTTTTATGGAACCATCATCTTTGATGTTATCTAAATAAAAAAAATTACAAGCCTACTTTAATTGTAATTTCTATTTAACAAATATATATTTACAATTATTTTTTTACAAACTATATCATATACAAAATATTTCTTTACAAAAATCTTAGATGTATAATCCTTCATACATCCTCAACAAAATGTTATACATTGAAATTCTTACAAATACTCTTCCGATATAACAAAATCGCCTACTAACTAAGAAAATTCTCATACTCTTTTGTAGAGAACTTTGACAATCCGTCATCATCAACAAAATACTAGCTCTTCCACATGTAATCTAGCTACCACATCTAAATTCTCATCAAGTCTTCATATGCAATATTTTCAAAAAGATTATATAGCTGCTAGTGTACGACATTATTTACAAAGAAAGAAAAAATAAATATATCAAGCTCATTTTTTACAAGTTGTATTTTAATCATGATAAGTTGTAGTATCTAATACTATTAGAGACTAACCTTGAATTATCAATCAATTAATTTTTATATGTAGTAGCAAGTTGCCATGTATACCTAACCCCCTCGCATCTCACCTCGTCAATCTCCCTTTGAGTGTAACTTTGTATCTTAACAAACTATAAAGTGAAAAATATATAAATTATTTGGTGGGGAAAAATAAATAAATATTTGATAACAAATTGCCAATACCTTTTCTAGAATAGAGACATTAATATTAGCCATAATATCTCCGTATATTTCATCACATAATATCTGCAATGCTCAACATTTTTGGGTTGACGAGGACACTACAAAAGAGAAAGTAATAGATTTAAATTACACAATGGACAAATTCATGCAATAATAGATTATAATTCTCATATACAAACTATTATGAATTTGAATTTAAGACTAATGTTCCTAACTTTGATTGGTTTCCATATGCAATGCTTCCGATTAATGTTTCCATTTGTCATGCTAAATATTCTCAATGAACTTAATTTCAAAATTACAAAGCATATATTAGAAAATAATATAAAGAAAAAACAAGTTAAAAAGTAAATTTTTTTAACATACTTATTAATAAGCTCTTTCAAGTTTTGACACAGAACATGGCCAATTGAATAAAAAAAAATAACATTGGCCTTCATATGAATCAATAACAACCAACATCCAATGTGCTCTACTTGCAAAATACTTATCATTGTAAGATTCCAAATATCATAGCAATCTTATTCACTTTGAATGTATAACTTACGATTCATTATATGGAAAAATGATAAGTTACGTTGGATTGACCGATTCCATTATATCTCCAAGCTTTTTGGCATTTTCCTCACTGTCATGGGCACTCTCATTTGCAAAAAATTCTGGATCAACAAACTTGAACCTTTTTTTTTTTCAAATTGCATCTCTTTATATTCTTAAATAGCAGTCTGTACAAGACATAAAACATAAATAATATACACTCTTACATCTATATATAGCAATATTAGAAATTTTATATAAGACATCACCTCCTATACACTTTTATGACACTAACTGATATTTTTTCGATTCTACAAAATTGTAGAATATCATCCCTAGCAAGGAACATCATTTTAGTTGTAGAAGCAAACATATTTAGATCAAAATTGATTATAATGGATCTGGATGGGTGCATCACATTCTTATCAAATGAAAAAACACTTTCCACAATTGGAGGCATACTTGAACTTACTACGTCTTTAGAAACAAACTTTGATACCTAATATTAAAAGGAAAAAATTAATTAAACACAAAATTATAATCTACCTATTTGAATATATGGTGTAATGAAATAATTTACCTTGTTGTTACTTGTAATAACAAATTTTTTAGGCCAAGCCACAATAGATGCAATAGCATGGCTTACAAGTATAAGCTCATCATGAACCGGTCGAGGTAAGAGAGCATTTTTTGGTATGCAACATCAATAGACACACGTACATCAGTATATGCAAATGGTATGCCATACACGGTTGCATTTGGTTCATTATCCATAAACATCGTTCCTTGAGCCACTATGTTATGGTCATCGCCTAATGCCAACTTACAAGAAGTCCCCTGTAATAAACCACCAAATAAATTACTGAATAACTTAATCTTTTATAAACAGTTGCAAAAAATAGGCAACTCTGTAGTAAAATAAAGCTATTTTAATATAACTATTGTTAATTATATGTTGTCATAAAAAAGTAAGGATTTTGCTTTTGTTTTGCACGAAAAATAACATAACGTTTAGTATAAAACAACAGCCAAAATAACAATAAAATGGTGTTGTTTTTTGCTACTATTTTGTAGAAAACAACATAACTCAAAGTATAAAACAACAACAAAAATAACAGTAAAATAAAGCTATATTTACTGTTGTTTTACAAAAAAAAAAAAGCAGCATGACTTTTACTACAAAAAAGCAGTAAAATAAAGTTGTTGTTGCTGTTGTTTTACAGCAAAACAACATGATTTTTACTACAAAACGGTAGTAAGAACAACAATAAAATAAAGCTATTTTTACTACTACAAACCAACAGTAAGACTAGTAGTAATATAAAGCTATTTTTGTTGTTGTTTCACAAAAAGTAGCTTGATTTTCACTACAAAACAACAACAAAAATAACAATAACATAAAGCTATCTTCCACCGATATTTCATAGAAAAACGACATTATTTTTTTGACAAAACAACAACATAAATGACAATTAAATAAATTATTTTTTTATTGTATCTCCTGTAAAGTTAACATGAATTTCACTGTAAAATAAGATGTTTACTGCAAAATAGTAAAAACCATAAAAAAATAATAAATAGTAAGATGTACCTTTGATAACCTTACAATTGGCATTGATTGGTCCTTTGTGACAGGCCTGCACTGATCTTGCCTTTCACCTAGATCTGAACAACTATCTCGGTCATATTGTAGTCGATTTGGTGGAAATTGAGAGTCATTGAATTCCTTCATGAATTCTTTTTAAAATCTATCATCCTCTGCGTGACAATCTTATCAACATTCTCTTCGACAATATTCTCTATATCAATTGCTATGAATTTACGTTTTGCCCTTCCAAAATACGATGTTATCGTCATTCCATCAGTAGTAGCTTGTACTCGACCTAGATGTTCTAGTTTCTCCAAAGCCATTGTGAGAATATCCTCACCCGGTCGAAATGAAATTTCTCCATCAGCAGCTTGTTTCTTTAAATCAGTCTACAAAGACAAAAAGTTTAGGAACTTATCATATATTTACCATAATCTTATGAGTTAAATACTATGAAAAAATTATAATCTTACTATTATCTCAGCATTTTCTTTAACATCCCCACATCTAAATTCACCATTCTTTGTTTTTTGAGCTTTAACCCAATAGTCTTCTCGTGGTACGGGGTCATAAACACTAGTTGGTCATTGCTACGATAAATTATGTTGTTAGTTAGTTCACCTAATGCAACAAAGTTGGAATAAGAAAGAAGGAAAGTAAGAATGATTTAAAAAGTAAATTACAATTCGTTCTTTTAAGCCAACATATCCTCCTCTAGAAAGATCGTGGTTTAGAGTGACTTTGTTGTGCCGTTCCGTCTGGAGATTCAATAAGATTTTGTATTATCAAGTGAACCAAAAAAATTATACATTAATAACAAAAGTTATGATACCATAAAGTAGTTATATGAAAATATGACACATAATAGTATTTTTTAACCTTAAACTCTACTGATTTCCTGAACTCAAAAAATTGGTTCCAATCTTCTTGAGAAATTGAACCCCATTCTTGGCCAATTGAGGAATGTCTTAGAAGTTCAGGTTCATCTATATGCTCTTTTACATATGCCGTGAGGTTATACTTAAATGTCTTCCAAGTCTTGTTAAATTTCATCAATGAAACTTTTTCTATCTTCACCAACAACAAATTTTGCCTTTATGCAAATGATCATAATTAATAAATTAGAAATTTCATTAATAAATTAGTAATTTCTAAATTAATTATGAAAAAAGTTCTAAATGTTAGCATACATACCTAACACATGCCCATAACTTTTTTTAACTTCTGTGGGTACTTTTTTCCAAGGTGTATACATAATCGGAACCAAAGATCGAGACCAAACCCCAACCATGCTACTCAATTTTGGTCACATCTTGCCTATTGGCTGTCCTTTGTAGTTAAAGTTAACTTGAAACTTCTTCCCATTGCTTGTACCTTTTACAATTTTAGGCATCATGGTTGGACCTATTATCTTCATTTCCTTTGTTTCTAAAGTATATGCATCATCATCTTGAGGAATATTTCAAGAACTCATTAAACCAGTGACTTAAAAATAATTAGTAAACCATAGAAGAAATTTTCAAGAAAATGATTTCACATAAAAATAATATGAACAAAATATCATAAAGTTTGCTTTATAACTAATGCTCACAATCATTTTTAAAAGGGAAATTATCATTTGTATACCCCTTAGTTTACTCCATTATCAAAAATACTACAACACTTTGAGGGTGTATCAATCGTCCACCCTAAGTCAACAAAACGTATCAGCTGACCACCAAACCGTTAGTTGCCGTTTAAGTATGATGACGTCAAAAGGATAATTTGGTCTTTTCATATCATACAAGTGATAATTTAAGGGTATACAAGTGATAAAAAGAGAATTTAAGGGTATACAAGTGATAATTTTCACGGGTAAAATCGTCAATTCACTGTAACTCCGTTAACTTTCAAACGGCAACTAACGGTTTGGTGGTCGGTTGATACATTTTGTCAACTAAGGGTGGACGATTGATACACCCTCAAAGTGTTGTAGTATTTTTTATAACAAAGCAAATATAGGGTATATGAGTGATAATTTTCCTTTTTAAAATAAGCTAAATTAGGCTCTTCATTTATATCAAATGAGAGGTAATCTGCTGCTAAAAGATTGCTGGTTTATAAAATGGTCATATAAGCCATCTTCATTGACATCATTATTAGCAACATTTATACAAGGCTCTAAAACAATTGACCATCTAGGATCAAGTTGGTCTTCAACATAGAACACTTGTTTTGCTTGAGATGCTAGAATGAATAGATCATTTTTATGCCCTGTTATTTGAAGATCAACTCGAGTAAACCCAAACTTATTTGCTTTGACCCAATGACATCGAAACATTGGAATTCTAAACTGATGATAGTCCAAATCCTATATCTCTTGAATAATGCCATAGAAAGTCATATCTGAATAGTCTGGATTATTATCTTTAGCACTTGAGATTTGTAAAGCCTTGGCCATTAAGGTGACCCCACTATTTTGAACAACTCGTGCATCATCCAATTCCTTTGTGTAAAATCAACGATCATTTAAAACATATCCAGAATTCCTTATTACTTCTAAATGAGGCCTATGTGCTATCCACCTCAGTGATTTGGAAATTCCATGACTTGAACTATTCAATTGTTGTTCAACCTTGGTGCAATAAAAGAACATATACTGTAAAAATTAACCAAAAAAGAAAAAGAAAACATAATGCAAAGATAAATTCATCAACCAACAAGTAATTACTTTAAGGTGCAACTAGCCAATAAATGTTTTACTATGCTCATCATGCTACCATTTTTCTCTTTTATACTTTATGGGGTGCAACTCCTTCAAATATTCAAAGTGCTCACTAATACAATAGTTTAGACATGTTACTTCATTTTAGAAAAATTAAATAAAATAAATGATAGTAATTACAAACAAAAGATAAAACACTTACTCAATTTAAGGTTGAACAACATTTTTGTTTGCTAAAATATAAAGATGTGCTTGCTACCACTAGTGAAAAAGCACAGTCTCAACTTTACCTCCTAAAAGAGGATAGCCCATATCTGAATAGCCATATGCAGCATTTTTTCTAGATGGAATTCCAACTGCATCTATACCAGATAAATACTCTGTGCAAAACTCAACAGCTTCTTCAGCAATGTATGCTTCAGCTATACAACTCTTTGGTCTATTACGGTTCCTGACATACCCCTTTAACTTTTTTATGTCTCTTTGGAATGGGTACATCCATCGTAAATAAACCGGCCCACAAAGTTTAACTTTTCGAATGAGATGTACCATCAAATAAACCATGACATAAAAAAAAGGCTGGAAGAAAATACATCTTAAGCAAGCATACCATTTCAACTACATCAGCTTGTAGTTGATCGAGTGCGGCCACATTTACAACCTTGTTGCACAATGCATTGAAAAAAAAACACAATCTTATTATAACTTTTTGACGTGATCTGGTAGCAATGCCTTTATAGCCACGGGCAATAACTGTTGCATCAGAATATGATAGTCATGAGACTTCATTGACACACGATTTCTTATGTTTGAAGAGTAACCATTAGGGACCTTTATCTCAGATAATGTTTTACAAAATCTAGTTTTCTCTTTATTACTTAATGTGAAAGATACTGCAGGTAACTTAGTTCTCATGTTTTCAGTTATAGGGTCCAATTCACTTTGCATATTAAATGGTTTAAGATCTATATGAGCTGCAAGTCCATCTGTTATTTTTCCTTCTATTCCAAGCAATGTACCGACAATACTCTCACATACATTCTTCTCAACATGCATAACATCAAGCACATGTCGAACATAAAGATACTTCCAATATTCAAGGTCAAAGAATATAGACTTTTTCTTCCAATAACTTTGTGAAACCAGACATTTGCCATTTTGTTTTCTCCATGTAACATTCAACCTATCCATTTTTGCAAGAACTTCCTTTCCACTTAATGGTTCAACTACTTTTTTATATTCAGGAAAACCATTAAATTCTTTTACCATATCACGATACGGGTAATAATCTTAGATCATCGATCAATGATGGTAAGTACACATCAATATCAGTGCTAAGTTACTTAGGACCCGATATCAACAAGGTTAACATCATAAACTTTCTTTTCATGCATAACCACGGTGGAAGATTATAAGTCACCAGTATAACTGGCCAACAACTATACCTGCTACTTAAGGAACTATGTGGATTAATCTCATCTGCAAAAGGAGCAAGCCTTAGGATTCTTGGTTCAGATGCAAAAGCATGCTATGTGTAGTCTATGAGCTTCCATGATGGATTATCGGCTGGTTGACGTAGATAACCATCAACTTCTCTTTGTTCGACATGCCACACTAAGTTTTTAGCTGTTTCCTCAATGCTGAACATTCTTGTAAGCCTAGGGATTGGTAGAAAATACCATAACACTTTTGCAAGCACACCCGATTTTAGCTTTTGTAAGTTCTTCATTACCTTGCACTTAGACAATCCACAAGTACGACAAGAAGTTAAATCTTTGTAATCCTTCCAATATAGTATACAATCATTCGAGCAGGCATAAATCTTCTCATATTTGTTGAGTGTTAGAAAATGCATATTTATAAAGGAGAAAATCGTCATTTTACATTTCAAGTCTTACTAACAACCTTTACTTTTATTTGTTTAAGCTTCTTGTAATTTAATTATGTGTGTTTTATTTTAATTAAGTATTTTAGGGGCACCATAGTCATTTTACAATAAACGAGAGATCAAACGGCAAAACGGACATCACTTTTGAACTCAGGACGGTCGAAAACCTTAGGAGGAGCATAAAAGGAAAAATGGCACTATTCACATGTACGATACTGTCTACGTTACTGTTCACGACACTGTTTACATAGACGGATCGATGACGTGGCATTGACCGATGATGTGGCATTGACTGATGAGGTGTCATGATCGTGTTGGACTAAAATTCTTATGCACTGTTGATGGTGACGTGGCAGCATATTAGTGAACCAAAAAATGCGCGTACGATACATGCAACACATGGGATTATTTTCAACCAAACCGCGTTACTGTGCAAACCGTGTCACTGCTCAAACCGCGTGGTCAAACCGTGTCACTGTTCAAGCCGCATAGTCAAACCGCGTACTGTTCACGCTTACTGTTGACGCGTACTGTTGACTGATGATGTGGCGCAATCCTGAGCGTCCAAACTGTTTTTAATCCGATGACCATGATTTACTCGATGTATCTATAAAAAGAGGGCCTCCCCCCCTAATTTGATACCTCTGAATCCATTTTTGCACTCTATTTTCTGTAATTCCTTCTCTATCTTGTATTTTCTATGTATTTTAATAAATTCTCATTTTGCCCCTAGTTCAATTATGAGTGGCTAATTTTCTTTCAAGCTTGGGTTGAAGGTGAAGTTTCAACATGTGTCATGGGCTTTATTTGGTAAATTTATTTTCTCTTCCCCTCTAGTTTTTGTAGATGTTTTGACTTCTCGTTGACAAATAATAATAATCTTGTCTAGTACCGCCCTGGTTTCACCGGCTCCCTAGTATAAGGTTATTATTATTTGACACAATAAGCCCTTAACACCATATTTATTAGAGCGTGATTCATGATGTGTGGATTCCCCCCCCTCATGATTTAATTGGTATTAATAAGGAATATTTAGCTCATGATGCATGTTGATACGGATCCATATACCCAAGTACGTCATTTTCATAGAATTCTCTTCAATTTATTCTCGCAATTTCAATTCCAATTTTAGAATTTATTCTCGGCATTTTAATTTAAGTTTTAGCATATTCCAAATCATTTCCACCACAAATTCAACCACTCATATACAAAAATTAATTCTATATATAATTAAAATCCATCTCCTCGTGGGATCGACACTCGTCACCATTGATCTATACTACAATAGATTCGTGCGCTTGCGAGTTCAATAAAATTTGCACAACAAGTTTTTGGCGCCGTTGCCGGGGAGGTAAGTAATTTTAATTCATAGAATTAATTTTTGTGAATATTTCTATTTAATTGTTTTCTTGTATTTTTTTTAAAAAAAAGAAAAAAAAAGTGAACCTACATTTAGAGGTTAGTATTTCTTTTCTTTTTCTCTTTTTTAAAATTATGTAATTTAATTTTCAAGTTATTTTTTTATTTCTTCTTTGTGATTTTTGTTTATCTTACTAATTTTTTTGTTAATTTATTTCACGTATTTTTTTTATAGTAAGGTTGTAATAGCGCCATAAGGTTAGTATCGTAATTTCTCCCTCTTCTTTATTTCTATTTGTTTTGTTCCCATCTTTATTTTTATTTTATTTTACATGCATGGTCGTAGGTCATTATTACCTAATCTTGAACCTATAGACTTCGAACTTGAGAAAACACTTCGCACACACAAAAAAGTTAAAAATAAAATGGATTTACAAGCACCACATCAGAGGCCATTTAAGGACTACTTCAGTCCTTTAGTCAATTTGAGCACATCATGCATAAGATACCCAAATGTAGCTGCTAGGAGTTTTGAACTAAAACCTAGTGTGCTAAATTGTCTCCCAACATTCTATGGCTTAGAAAATGAGGACCCATATAATCATCTGAATGATTTTCATGCTATTTGCCAAACCTTTAAATACGAGAATTTTTCAAACAATGATGTTAAACTCAGATTATTCTCATTTTCTTTAAAGGATAGAGCTCGTTCTTGGTTAAATACTTTGCCTGCTAATAGCATTACATCATGGGAACAAATGGTAACGAAATTTTTAAATAAATATTTCCCAGTGCATAAAACCAATACTATTCGCAGGGAAATCTCGGAGTTTACCCAAAGAGAGGACGAGCAGTTTTTCGAAACATGGGAGCGATTCAATGGGCTACTCTTGATGTGTCCACATCATGGATACGAGAAATAGCACCAATGCCAATACTTTTTGGAGGGATTATTGCCGAATGTGTAAGAATGGCTAATGGCAACAAGTGGAGGAGAGCAATGTCGAAAAGTGCATCAGAGATTTGGGAATTCTTCCAGCGACAAGCAAATAATTCCCAACAACGGAGTCAATCACTCAGAAATACTAAAAGGATTAAGGGAGTAAATGAGGTTCACATTGGCGAGTCAACTTCAGGAATCAAAGAAGCCAAGGAGATAATTGAAGGTCTCTCTCGACAAATAGCATCGTTAACGACTGCTAAATCAACAGAGCCACATGACCTTGACTCATATCCAGATCAAGCCAATACCATAGGTTTAATTGGAAAGCCATCAAATTACAACCCATACTCCAACACATATAACCATGGATGGAGAGACCAGCCCAATTTTTCATGGTCTCAAGGATTCCAACAGAATGGACCAGTAGCTCCAGCTCCACCAATGCAACCAATTTCTCAAAATCCTCAAGCCTCTCAGCCACCATTCAGACCATAAAATCATAACCAGAACCACTCTCAACCTAGACCATGGGAGGATGCATTCCTGAATTTCAAGAATCTTACTCACTCCACGATTGAGCAACAGAACCGCACCATTGATGGACTACGAAATGAATTGAGAGCGGGCTTCAACTCACAAGCCCAATTAGTTTCGAGCCTCGAGAAGATGGTGGGACAACTTGCTTCTTCAGTACAGACCTTGGCAATGACTGCTGAGAAAGGTAAATTTCCAAGTCAACCAGTGCCTAACCCTAAAGGAGTGCATGAAGCAAGTACCAATTCACCACAGCAGCATGGAGAGGTCAAAGTCGTCAAGACCTTGCGAAAAGAAAAAGAAGTCGACAACAAAGTGGAGATGCCGGTGACAAAAGAAAATCAAATTGTACCTGTGAGTGTTGAGGACTCATCACCGGAGGAGAAAGAAGAAACCAACCCATGAGAATATGTTCCCAAAGCTCCTTTTCCTCAGAGGTTGGCTAAAGGAAAAAAAGGGAAAATCTACAGGTGAGATTCTTGAAATCTTCAAACAGGTAAGTGTTAACATCCCTTTACTTGATGCTATAAAGCAAGTTCCATCTTATGCCAAGTTTCTTAAAGACCTGTGTACTAAAAAGAGAAACATGCATGTTCAAAAGAAGACATTTTTAACAGAAAACGTTAGTTCTATACTCTAACATAAAATTCCTTTAAAATGCAAAGATTCAGGCTCCCCCACTATCTCATGTAGCATAGGGAACCACACAATTGAGAATGTTGTGTTGGATTTAGGAGCTAGTGTAAATCTGTTGCCTTATTCAGTTTTCGTGAAACTTAGACTTGGAGAATTACACCCAACTCCAGTGGTGTTACAACTTGCAGATCGGTCCACAAAAATACATCGTGGTATTGTGGAGGACGTGTTTATCCAGGTAGACAAGTTTTATTTTCCTGTTGATTTCATTGTAATTGACACTCAACCAATACAGGATTCAAGGAAGCACATCCCCATTATTCTAGGCCGACCTTTCTTGGCAACTGCGGATGCTCACATTCAATGCAGGACTGGAAATATGCAGTTGTCCTTCGGCAACATGACTATGGAGCTGAACATCTTCAACATTGCCAAACAACCTCACAATACAGATGATGCAATTGTTGATGTGGATTTAATTGAAGCATTAGTTGATGACACTTTTGTTTCAAATCTTAGTGATGATCCTTTACAAACATATTTAACTCACTTTGGTTTGGATTTTGATATTGACAGATCTGTCGATGAGGTCAACTCCCTACTTGACTCAGCACCATCCATGGACACTAATAAATAGAAGTCAAGAGTTGAACAACTAGCACCATCAGAGAAGAAACTCATCCCATCATCAGAATCACCACCGAAACTCGAGCTCAAACCGTTGCCCAACACTTTGGAATATGCATTTTTGGGGGAAGAAAGTACTCTACCGGTAATCATCTCAGCATCCCTTAATGACGAACAAAAAAGTAAGTTATTGGATGTTTTAAAAGAGCACAAAGGAGCATTAGGATGGACCATAGCAGACATAAAAGGTATAAATCCAGTAGATTGCATGCATTACATTCACCTTGATGAAAATGCTAAATCTACTAGGGAAATGCAACGTTGGTTAAATCCTAATATGAAAGAAGTGGTTAGAACTGAAGTCCTTAAGTTATTAGATGCAAGTATCATTTATCCCATTTTTGATAGTTCATGGGTCAGTCATGTGCAAGTTGTCCCCAAAAAGTCAAAAGTCACTGTAGTTACGAATGCCAATAATGAATTGATACCCACTATAGTGACTACAGCAGGCCATGAATTTTATTGCTTTCTAGATGGCTACTCAGGATATAATCAGATTCCCATAGCACCAAAAGATCAAGAGAATACCATTTTCACTTGCCCTTTTGGCACTTTTGCATATAGGAGGATGTCATTTGGATTATGTAATGCACCTGCTACATTTTAACGATGCATGTTAAGCATTTTTTCTGATATGGTTGAACGATTCCTTGAGGTATTTATGGATGATTTTTCTGTCTTTGGTGACTCGTTTGATTAATGTTTACATCATCTAACACTAGTTCTGCAGAGATGTATTGAGAAGAATTTGGTCTTAAATTGGGAGAAGTGTCATTTTATGGTAAAACAAGGTATTGTCCTCGGTCACATCATTTCAAGCAAAGGTATTGAGGGTCACAAAGCCAAGGTGGATATCATTTCTAATCTTCCTCCACCCAAAACAGTCAGAGAAGTAAGATCTTTCCTTGGGCATGCTGGTTTTTATAGACCTTTCATTAAAGATTTTAGCAAAGTTTCTGGACCCTTATGCAATTTACTTGCTAAGGATGTATCTTTTATCTTCAATGATTCATGTCTTGTGGCTTTTGAAAAATTAAAGCAATTGTTGACATCATCACCCATCATTTAGCCCCCAAGCTGGAGCTTACCATTTGAGCTAATGTGAGATGCATTTGATTATGCAGTAGGAGCAGTATTAGGACAAAGAGTTGATCGAATTCCCCATGTTATTTATTATGCTAGTATGACATTGAATGATGCACAGTTGAACTATTCAACTACTGAAAAAAAAATGCTAGCAGTAGTGTTTGCATTGGAAAAATTTCGATCTTATCTCATTGGTTGTAAAATAATTGTGTTCACAGATCATGCTGCTCTTAAATATCTTCTCACAAAGAAAGATGCAAAAGCTAGATTAATTCGTTAGGTGTTACTTTTGCAGGAATTTGACTTGGAATTCAAAGATAAGAAAGGCACAGAAAATGTTGTGGCAGACCATCTTTCTCGTCTCCATTTTGATACAATTATAGAGCCATTAACATTGAATGAGTCATTTCCAAATGAACAATTAATGAGTGTGGAAGTATTACCTTGGTATGTTGATATCGTTAATTATCTTGTTACAGGTCAACTTCCAGAGCATTGGACCAAGCAAGACAAGACTAAATTCTTTGCAGAAATAAAGAATTTCTTTTGGGATAACCCATATTTATTCAAGTATTGTGCAGATCAAATTATCTGACGAAGTGTCCCAGAAAATGAAATTCACATTATCCTTTCATTCTGCCATGAACAAGCTTGTGGAGGCCATTTTAGTGTTAAGAAAACAGCTACAAAAGTTTTACAATGTGGTTTCTATTGGCCAACTATATTTCGAGACGCTTACACTTTATGTTCTTCATGTGATAGGTGTCAACGAATGGGGAGCTTACACGAAGGAACATGATGCCATTAAATCCAATTTTAATGGTTGAGATTTTTGACGTATGGGGTATCGACTTCATGGGACCCTTTCCCCCTTCTTTTGGCCATCAATACATATTGGTTGCTGTTGACTACGTATCGAAATGGGTAGAAACAATTCCATGCAGAACCAATGATCACAAGGTGGTGATAGGATTTTTGAAAAGCAATATTGTTTCACGCTTTGGATTCCCTCGAGCGATAATCAGTGATAGTGGTGCCCACTTTTGTAACAAAGCATTCAAGGCTCTTTTGACGAAGTATTCAATCACTCACAAAGTGGTGACCTCATATCATCCGCAACCCAGTGGCCAAGTGGAGATCTCCAATCGAGAAATAAAGCACATATTAGAAAAGACGGTGAGGCCAGACAGAAAAGATTGGTCATTAAGACTGGATGATGCATTATGGGCATATAGAACGGCTTTCAAGGCCCCGATTGGGATGTCACCCTACAGGCTAGTGTATGGAAAAGCTTGCCACCTACTTGTGGAACTCGAGCATCGTGCATATTGGGCCATTAAGAAATTCAATTTTGACATGCAGCAAGCCAGCTCAGAAAGAAGATTACAACTGGCGGAACTTGAAGAAATTTGCAATGACGCATATGAAAGTGCCAAGATTTACAAGCAACGAATGAAAGTCTTCCATGACAAGCAAATTATGAGAAAATCTTTCACTCCAGGTCAGAAAATGTTTTTGTTCAATTCTCGCTTGCACCTATTCCCAGGTAAGTTACGCTCTTGTTGGTCTGTCCCATTTATTGTTCATATTGTTTTCCACATGGGGCAATTGAAATTAAGGACCCAAAGAATGGTGTCACATTTGAAGTTAGTGGTCAAAGATTAAAGCCATATCTGGAGTACCAACCACATGGAGAAAACACCAAAATAAATTTGAGTGACCCACTAGATTTGAATTGATTTTTTCTTTTCGGTGGTTTGATTTTTCTTTCTTTCTTTTTACTATTCTTTTGCTAATTGAAATTATTTTTGCATAAGTGTGTTTGTTTTACCATTAAGTTTTCTCTTATCATTGTTAATCATGAGTACCATACTTAGACCATTCCTTCTGAACATTCTTAAACCACTTCAACGTGTCAAAACTCATCTCAAAAGGCAGATTCAATTTTATAAAACACATCGCATTTGGGCTCTACAACCACCAGAGTTTGTAGCCTATGTTAAGGGTTTAGAACACCAACTCAGAGATATTGAGCGAAGGGTTTACGACATCCAGTTGGAGCTTGAGGTAAATTCAATAAGAGGACGATTTTAATTTCTTTGTGTGTTTTAATTTGTTTTTCTATTTGTGTGCTTTAGTTTACTACCCCGGTGAAGTGGCGGATAACGGTACTCCGTGACAATCAAGTCGGTTACTTCAGTTTCCCATAATAACTGATATTCAGGCGAAGGTATGGACAGAAACGAGATTCTACCAAGCTTCACAAGCGATTCCTTTCACTTCCTCAGAATGCCCTCCTTACGATCTATAGAGCTCGGTCCGAACGCATGCCATTGCTCATGAGGAATAACATACCTGCTGACATCCATTGGTTAATCGAGACGAAAGTACGATTGGCAGGTGAGTTACCTCCAAAATTTATTGCATACATGCCTGATTGTGGGAAAGGAAATTATGCAAGAAAACGACGAGCTCGAAGAATTTCTGTTGCTTGTCATAAGTGTGCCAGAATGAGTTGCAATAAAAACCCATGTTCTTTAGGAATGGTGTCTGATAACAGGGAAGATAAGATTAAATTTATTAGGGATGGCTTGAATAAGGAGTCATTGGATGATATCCTTCTGTCTCTTGAAACGCATCCCAGTGGATATGTGCAAGGACCGATTCTCTAGTTATGACCATTATTCCAGAAAGAGCATGCACGATATAGTCTCGGGAATCTGACTATAAACGACTCTATTTGCCAGTTTATAAGAAAACTAGATGAGAAGCCTATCCTCGACCCATAGAGGGCGTTCAAGCCGTTTATGGACATAAAACCAGAGAAAGATGTGAGCCACAGTCGCAACTACTTGTAAATATCCTTTTACTTTACTGTTATTTCATTTCATTTCACTGTTATTTTATTGTCTGCATTATTGTCTTTAATAATTTTATTACTATTTTTTTCCTTTTTACTGTTTCTTTTTTACAATCGAGCCATGTGCTTTACGCGTTATTTGACACTGACATGCCACCTCATATACAGTTGTGATCCACTGTCACCAAGATCCTTAAATATGACTTTTTTATGAGCACTCACAAATTGTTTTTGAGAAATATTCCAATGGCAGCTACTCCCAATAGACAATTCAAGAACATTTGTGTGCTTTTTGAATTTACCTATAGCAAACATAAAGAGTTCGTTGATGCAGCCATAGATCTTGGTCGAAGCATAGCAGAGAGAAACTTACACTTGGTGTATGGAGGAGGTAACCGAGGGTTATCAAAATTGGTCTCAGAAGCTGCTTTTATCAGAGGAAGCCAAGTGTTAGGCATCATCCCAAGAGTCCTAAAACCTTTGGGCAGTGTGTCTGACTCACCGACTGGAGAAGAGTTAGTCGTCTCAGGTATGCAAGAACGAATAACTGAAATGCTTAATCATGCTGATGCTTTTATTTTCCTTCCAGAAGATCTTGCAACACTAGAGTCACTTATCACACTAGCATCTTGGGCCCATCTGCACATTCACCAGAAACCTATCGGTTTGTTAAATGTCAATAATTTTTATGATGGTTTTATCGCATTTCTTAACCATGCAATAAAAAATTATTTCGTTCCTTCCAATGCTAAAAAGCTTTTTATTTGTGCTCACACTGCTAATGAGCTACTTAATATGTTACAAGCGTATAAACCGGAGCCAGACCCCTGGAGCTTTGTGTTGGAACGTCCAAATAATGACGGTGACAGTAGCAGCAGTAAGAAGTACAAATTAGATTTAACTCTCCGCCTGTAAATATTTTCTTCTGTGTTGCACTACCCAGGTGATGTCTTCTAAACTCTACTTCTTTCCTTTAAAACATTGAGGACAATGTTTCGTTCTAGTTGAGGGGAGGGAATAGTCGACAATTGTGGAATCTTGGTTAAGTTTTTACTAATTTTTTATTGTAAAAACTAACTGTTGCTAACTTTTTGTGTTGAAGATGGCTGAATATGGAGTGTAGTGACTCTAGAAACGCATCTTCATCGTTTGAAAACAAAATCAGATATTTTCTTTTTCTTTATTATGTTTTGATGTTCATTTTTCTTCTTCTTTTTAATTTCTCCTCTATAAATATACATTTTCAAATTTTTTTTGAGTCGAAGATGGCTGAATATAGAGTGTAGTGACTCTAGAAACGCATCTTCCTAAGTTAAAAAAAATAATTTTCGTTTTCTATCATTTTCTAATTAGTTTTTCTGTATCATTTTCACATTTCTGCATGTATATTTTCCTTTCATGTTTAGAATAGGTTGGGGGGTAGGCTGTTATTTAAAAAAAATTGTGATTTGTTTTAACATTGGATGACATGATGAATTTTAAATTTTAGGTCGGAGACAAATATGAGTTGCTAGAATGAATGAACATGTCATAATAAGCACCAAGTGAGTTTTTGAACCTATCATTTTTCTTGGAGAGTAACCCTTTTGCCTATTCTTTATACAGCTTAGCAGTTTATTATTGTATACACGATCTCTAGATTTCTTTTAAGTTAACCCTAAAAAAAATTGTAAATTAAAAAAAAGAAAAAAAAGAAAAAGAAAAAGAAAATGTGTGTTGCTATATTTGGAGGCCCATCTAACTAGCAGATATGGAAGATTATTTAGAGCCCTAAAAGATTATGGAAATGTCATCTTTGATCCGTTTGATCCTTTTTAGCCATCCCTTTTATGAAATATCCATAGTTAACCTTTTTGAGCCTTTAAAAAAAAAAACTTTTCTTTGTCAACTTATCATCTTGACCCACTCTGATTTGGAGTATTACCCAATATATTACAAGATCCATCACCTATTTATGTTTGAGAAAAATGTAAATAAACATTTTGTACAGTGAAGTTATGCCTAGTTCAAAAAAAAAAATTGTTGCTTCTAAAAAAAAAAGAAAAACAATAACAATAATAGGTGAAATCCACCTTGCAACTTTCAAAAAAAAATTCTGCATTTTTCTCAAACATACATTTTGTTTTCCTTATTTCCCTTCTTTGTTAGCCATGTCCCTAGCCTACGTTACGTCCTAATAAAAGTCCTTCTTGATTTTAGGGAACTATAGTATGAAGTAGAAGCTAGTTATATGGGCTAAAAGGATGTAGTGATGCATGAAAAAAATAAATAAATTGGGTTGACTAACATTTTTATTTGACTTGAGATCGTATTATTTATAAGTTGAGGGCATATTTCTTTCATCTTAGTGAGAGCATGTGATATCATTTCTTGATTATTTTCTCTCAATTACCATTCATTGGAGTGACAATTTTTATTAGGTTTAATTTCTTTGTGAGAGTGTCACTACTTCCAGTGAGATTTTGGGGTTTGACATGTCATTCTTGAAGGTAGCTACGACAAAGTCTACTGGGCTGATTAATGTGAATGGTTGATGTGGGTGTGATGTTTCTTTAGACTTGAGATAATGCTTATACATTTATTTGATTGTTATCATTAGTCTGATTGAATAAACAGTGGTGTTTAAAAAAAATTATTTTTTAATTTTGTTTTCGCTTTATTTGCTAGGGACTAGCAATAAGCTGGCTGGGGGGTGTGTTGAGTGTTAGAAAATGCATATTTATAAAGGAGAAAACCGTCATTTTACATTTCAAGTCTTACTAACAACCCTTACTTTTATGTATTTTAGCTTTTTGTAATTTAATTATGTGTATTTTATTTTAATTAAGTATTTTATATATTTTATGGGCATCATAGTCATTTCACAATAAACGAGAGATCAAACGGAAAAACGGACATCACTTTTGAACTCAGGATGGTCGAAAACCTTAGGAGGAGCATAAAAGGAAAAATGACATTGTTCACATGTACGGTACTATTCACATGTACGGTACTGTCTCCCCTAATTTGGCACCTCTGAATCTATTTTTGGACTCCATTTTCTGTAATTCCTTCTCCATCTTGTATTTTCTACGTATTTTAATAAATTCTCATTTTACCCCTAGTTCAACTATGAGTGGCTAATTTTCTTTCAAGGTTGGGTTGAAGGTGAAGTCTCAACATGTGTCATGGGCTTTATTTAGTAAATTTATTTTCTCTTCCCCTCTAGTTTTTGTGGATGTTTTAACTTCTCGTTGACGGATAATAATAATCTTGTCTAGTACCGCCCTGGTTTCACCAGCTCCCTAGTATAAGGTTATTATTATTTGGCACGATAAGCCCTTAACACCATATTTATTAGAGCGTGGTTCATGAGGTGTGGATTCCCCCCTCATGATTTAATTGGTATTAATAAAGAATATTTAGCCCATGATGCATGTTGATACGGATCCAGATACCCAAGTACGTCAATTTAATAGATTTACACTTTAATTTCTTCTCGCCATTTCAATTCCAAATTTTAGGATAGTCCAAATCACTTTCATCACAAATCCAACCGCCTCATACAAAATTAATTCTATATATAATTAAAATTCTCCTCCTCGTGGGATCGACACTCGTCACCATTGATCTATACTACAATAGATTCGTGCGCTTGCAAGTTCAATAAAATTTGTACAACAAATACCAAGTGAGTTTTTGAGCCTATCATTTTTCTTGGAGAGTAACCCTTTTGCCCATTCTTTATACAGCTTAGCAGTTTATTATTGTATATACGATCTCTAGATTTCTTTTGAGTTAACCCTAAAAAAAAATAAATAAAAAAAGAAAAAAAATGTGTGTTGCTACATTTGGAGGCCCATCTAATTAATAGATATGGAAGATTATTTAGAGCCCTAAAAGATGATGGAAATGCCATTGTTGATCCGTTTGAGCCTTTGTAGCCATCCCTTTTATGAAATATCCATAGTTAACCCTTTTGAGCCTTTAAAAAAAAAAATTTCTTTGTCAAATTATCATCTTGACCCACTCCGATTTGGAGTATTACCCAATATCTTACAAGATTCATCACCTATTTATGTTTGAGAAAAATGTAAATAAACATTTTGTATAGTGAAGTTATGCCTAGTTCAAAAAAAAATTTATTAAAAAAAGAAAGAAGAAAAAAAATTGTTGCTTCAAAAATAATTGTTGTTTCAAAGAAAAAAAAAATAATAGGTGAAATCCACCTTGCAACTTCCAAAAAAAAAATCCTCTGTATTTTTCTCAGACATACACTTTGTTTTTCTTATTTCCCTTCTTTGTTAGCCATGTCCCTAGCCTACGTTACGTCCTAATAAAAGTCCTTCTTGATTTTAGGGAACTATAGTCTGAAGTAGAAGCTAGTTATATGGGCTAAAAAGATGTAGTGATGCATAATTATAAAAAATAAATAAATTGGGTTGACTAGTATTTTTATTTTACTGGAGATCGTATAATTTCTAAGCTGAGGGCATATTTCTTTCATTTCGGTGAGAGCATGTGAGATCACTTCTTTATTATTTTCTCTCAATTACTATTCATTGGAGTGACTATTTTTATTGGGTTTAATTTCTTTGTGAGAGTATCAATATTTCCAGTGAGATTTTGGAGTTTGACATGTCATTCTTGAAAGTAGCTATGACAATCTACTAGGCTGATTCATGTGGATGGTTGATGTGGGTGTGATATTCCTTTAGACTGGAGATAATGCTTATACTTTTATTTGATTGATATCATTAATCTGATTGAATAAATACGAGTGTTTCTTAAAAAAAATCATTTTGGATTTGAATTTTGTTTTCGCTTTATTTGCTAGGGACTAGCAATAAGCTGGTTGGGGGGTGTGTTGAGTGTTAGAAAATGCATATTTATAGAGGAGAAAATCGTCATTTTACATTTCAAGTCTTACTAACAACCTTTACTTTTATGTGTTTAAGCTTCTTGTAATTTAATTATGTGTCTTTTATTTTAATTAAGTATTTTATGTATTTTAGGGGCATCATAGTCATTTCACAATAAACGAGAGATCAAACGGCAAAACGGACATCACTTTTGAACTCAGGACGATCGAAAACCTTAGGAGGAGCATAAAAGGAAAATGACATTGTTCACATGTACGGTACTATTCACATGTACGGCATTGTCTACGTTACTGTTCACGACACTGTTCACATAGACGGATCGATGACGTGGCATTGACTGATGATGTGGCATTGACTAATGAGGTGTCATGATCCTGTTGGACTAAAATTCTTATGTGCTGTTGATGGTGACGTGGCAGCATATTAGTGAACCAAAAAATGCGCGTACGGTACATGCAACACATGGGATTATTTTCAACCAAACTGCGTTACTGTGCAAACCGTGTCACTGTTCAAACCGCGTGGTCAAACCGTGTCACTGTTCAAGTCGCATAGTCAAACCGCGTACTGTTCACGCGTACTGTTGACGCATATTATTGACTGATGACGTGGTGCAATCCTGAGCGTCTAAACTGTTTTTAATCCAATGGCCATGATTTACTCGATGTATCTATAAAATGGGGGCCTCTCTCCCCTAATTTGATACCTCTGAATCCATTTTTGGACTCCATTTTTTGTAATTCCTTCTCTATCTTGTATTTTCTACTTATTTTAATAAATTTCCATTTTGCCCCGAGTTCAACTATGAGTGGCTAATTTTCTTTCAAGCTTGGGTTTAAGGTGAAGTCTCAACATGTGTCATGGGCTTTATTTGGTAAATTTATTTTCTCTTCCCCTCTAGTTTTTGTAGATGTTTTAACTTCTCGTTGACAAATAATAATAATCTTGTCTAGTACCGCCCTGGTTTCACCGGCTCCCTAGTATAAGGTTATTATTATTTGACACAATAAGCCCTTAACACCATATTTATTAGAGCGTGGTTCATGATGTGTGGATTCCTCCCTCATGATTTAATTGGTATTAATAAGGAATATTTAGCCCATAATGCATGTTGATACGGATCCAGATACCCAAGTACGTCATTTTAATAGAATTCTCTTCAATTTATTCTCGCAATTTCAATTCCAATTTTAGAATTTATTCTCGCCATTTTAATTTAAGTTTTAACATATTCCAAATCATTTCCACTACAAATCCAACCACCCATATACAAAAATTAATTCTATATATAATTAAAATCCACCTCCTCGTGGGATCGACACTCGTCACCATTGATCTATACAATAGATTTGTGCGCTTGCGAGTTCAATAAAATTTGCACAACAATATTCCATTCCCAATGTATTCAATGTTTTTTTTTGCCTCATACATGGATGTCGGGATTTAATTTTGGTCTGGAAGCATCTCTCCTAGTAATTTAAGTAGCTCGAAGAAACTTCTATCTGACCATCCGTTCTTCACTTTCAAGTTGTATAGTTCAACAGAGGAGCTAATAATGAGTCAATTTGATTACAAATAAATCAAAACGTCAAATAGAGCTAACCTAGGCAGTGAACTGAGGATGCATTGGTGCATTAACAATGGGATTCAACTCGGTGGCTGCTGAGACGGCACAACAATCCTAAGGTTGTGATGGTTACAAAGTGGGCAACAATCAATCTTGGCTATTCTGGAGAGAAATGAGCGAGTGATGCAAGGAATTTGGGTATCTAGGAGAGATATTTTGAAGTGAAGAAATAAAATGCCCAAGTCTAGAAATCCACTTTGCTTTTTTAATTTGTATTATTCTATGACCGTTTATTTTATAAACGGTCATGAATAAAGATTAATAATTTTCTTTTTAACGACGATTCTTAAAATAACCATCATTAATACTAAGGTTATATTTTAGTGGATATATAATGACAGTTAAGTTTTAAAACCGTCATTGTAAGTATGTATTTTTAATGATGGTTTTTATAATAAACTGTCATTAAACTTAACACCATATTTTAACTATACATTTAATGACTGTTTTCGAATAAAACCGTCATTGTAATTGTTTATTTTTAATGATGATTTTTATAACAAACCGTCATTAAAAATTAAATAATATTTAATTTTATATTTAATGATGGTTTTCGAATAAAACCATCATTGTAAGTATTATTATTTTTAATGATGGTTTTTATAACGAACCGTCATTAAAAATAACATTATATTTTAAATTTTACATGTAATGACGGGTTTTTTATAAAACCATCATTGTAAGTATTAAATAATATGACAGTTCACATAATAACAGTCATAAAAAGGTTTTAATGACGGTTTTTAAAAGAAACCGTCATAACTTATTGGTCATTATTTTGAATTTTTGTAATAGTGTAAATAGCTATACAAAATTACTTTCCTATCTTAGTATACATGATTGTCTTTAACACTCCCCCTCAAGTTAAAGTGTATGTTAATAACAACCAACTTGTCAAATAGTACTTCAAAATGAGACGAACTCAATGCTTTGTGAATAAGTCTGTAATTTGGTTAGTGTTTCATATGTGTGCTACCTTGACCAAACCCTCTTGAATCTTTTCACGAACCAAGTGACAGTCAATTTCAATATGCTTTGTCTGTTCATGAAAGACTGGTTTGAGGCAATTTGTAGAGTAACTTGGTTGTCACAAAACAACATGCTCGGTCAAGTATGTTTGATTTCCAAGTCTATCAAGATATTCTTCAACCAAGTAACTTCCCAACATGTAACAGCCATAAAACGATACTCTGCCACAGCATTTGACTGAGCCCCTATTGTTTGCTTCTTTGTTTTCTAAGAAATTGGTGATTGTCCGAGAAATATACAATGACCTATTGTTGACCTTTTTGTGTCTTTACAGCAAGCCCAATCAACATCAGCAAATGCCTTCAATTGGAGTGTTCTTGTGGAGGATAAGAGGATACAGTGTCTTGGTGTGTGCTTTAAATTTTTGAAAACTCTATATGCTACCTCAAAGTGTGATATACGTGATTTGTCTATAAGTTGACTTAAAAAATTGACGGCATACACCAAATCTGGTCTAGTAATGGTTAGGAATATCGATCTCCCTATTGAACAAATTTTATTGAACTCGCAAGTGCACGAATCTATTATAGAATAGATCAATGGTGACGAGTGTCGATCCCACGAGGAGGTGGATTTTAATTATATATAAAATTAATTTTGTATGAGGGTGGTTGGATTTGTGGTGAAAATGATTTGGATTATCATAAAATTGGAATTTAAATGGCGAGAATAAATTGAATAGAAATCTATTAAAATGACGTACTTGGGTATCTAGATCCGTATCAACATGCACCATGGACTAAATATTCCTTATTAATACCAATTAAATCATGAGGGGGGAATCCACACCTCATGAACCACACTCTAATCAATATGGTGCTAAGGACTTATCGTGCCAAATAATAATAACCTTGTACTAGAGAGCAGGTGAAACCAAGGCGGTATCTAGATAAGATTATTATTATTTGTCGATGAGAAGTCAAAAAATCCACAAAAACTAGAGGGGAAGATAAAATAAATTTACCAAATAAAGCCCATGACACATGTTGAGACTTCACTTTCAACCCAAGCTTGAAAGAAAATTAGCTACTCATAATTGAACTAGGGGCAAAATGGAAATTTATTAAAATACGTAGAAAATAAAAAATAGAGAAGGAATTACAAAAAATAGAGTCAAAAAATGGATTCAAAGCTATCAAATTAGGGGGGAGGCCCTTTTATAGATACATTGAGTAAATCATGGCCATCGCATTAAAAACAGTTTGTACGCTCAGGATTGCCCCACGTCATCAGTCAACAGTACGCGGTTTGACCATGCGGGTGAACAGTAACACATTTGACCCGGGTTGAACAGTGACGCGGTTTGGTTGAAAATAATCCTGTGTAATGCATGTACCGTACGCGAGATTTTTGGTCCACTAATATGTTGCCACGTTATCGATCAACAGTGCATAAGAATTTTAGTCCAACAGGATCATGACACCTCATCAGTCAATGCCACATCATCGATCCGTCTATGTGAACAGTGTCGTGAACAATAACGTAGACAGTACCGTACATTTGAACAGTGCCATTTTTCATTTTATACTCCTCCTAAGGTTTTCGACCGTCCTGAGTTCACAAGTGATGTCCGTTTTGCCGTCTGATCTCTCGTTCATTGTGAAATGACTATGATGCCCCTAAAATACATAAAATACTTAATTATAATGATGCCCCTAAAATACATAAAATCCTTAATTATAATACAACACACATAATTAAATGACAAGAAATTTAAATACATAAAAGTAAGGGTGTTAGTAAAACTTGAAGTGTAAAATGACAATTTTCTCCTTTATAAATATACATTTTCTAACATTCAACACTTCCCACAAAACACCTATATGATGAAGAATTATTCAAATGGCCTCCATCAGATTGTACAAGAACTAAGTTTTGTTCCATTAGGAACTTGGGTGGTTTAGCTCCTTCTAATATCTCCAATGCATATTTTATTTGAGGAAGACAAATCCTTTTCGAAGATCTTGCCACTTCGATACCTAAGAAGTATTTGAGTTATCCAAGATTTTTAAGCTTGAATTGCCTGGACAAAAACTATTTTACATCTTCAATATATTGTAGATTGTTGCCTGCCAATATCACACCATCGACATATACAAGAATTGTCGTGAAACTACAAATATAGGATTGGACAAACAATGAGTAATCTGCTTTTGATTGGTGAAAACCAGTAGCTTTGAGGGTTGAAAATAGCTTTATAAACCATTGCTTGGAAGCTTGTTTCAAGCCATATAAGGATCTGGTAGAGAAAGGATTCCCTTCTATCAAGTTTCTTTCCACTAAACCAAGACCTATCTCTAATCCAAGATCAATCAATGGACATACAAGCAGGAACATATCCAATCCTTGAAAGAATAAGAACAAAAAAAGAACGAACAACCCAAGAAAACAGAGGTTATAGTGTTTCAACACTTAAGCACAATGCCTACTTCCCCTTGAGGAAGACCATCAAGTGTACACACAAGAAAACAAGATCAACCTCTCTCTTCTTTACAAATTTTGATCCCTACTTGATTAGCTCTCCCAGAACACTCAAGAATCAGCTTATATAAATTGATTCTAGGCTTGTTACATTAACTGGCATTTTCCCTCTAAAACCAACAGCTTTAATAACTTTAACACGCATGCTTCACGTGCTTACTAAAGAATCTTCTAAAGGACATTTAATTATGCCCTTTGAGGCAGTTTATTTTAATAGAGAATCATGCAGTATACACATGATTTACTTAAGCACTTTGGATGACAAAGCCACCAACATCGGTTTGTGCTCTACAACTTTAAAGATGACACATCATTCAAACTCAAATCCTCAAAATGATAGGTTGCCCATTTGAGTTTGGCTGGATGGCTAGTAGTGGAGTGGTGTCGTGTCGGTGACTCTTGATAGAGTGAGAGAGGCTTGATAGCGTGAGTTTGTGAGAGAGGCTTAATTGTATCATATGCACTTTAATTTTCTAATTAAGTGTATTATTATTTTCCCTTCGATATAAAATTATTAAGTTTTTTGGATTTATTATATATTTTAATTGATAGAATTTTTAATATAACTCAAATTTGACTGCATTGTAGAATTTGACAGTTTTAATAAATTAATCATGTTTTGAATAATTTAAATTTTTCACGACATTAAATCAAGACAATTAGAAAGCAATCCAATAGTAGTGTAGTTGGATTTTATTTTTAATATGGGTCCGGTATTAGCTAAATTTGCATTAAGCTATAAAGGAAAAAAGAGAGAGGCCGATTCTATAAATTGAGAAGGGGGGAGAGAGAGAGAGAGAGAGCTGAATCAGGTTACTCGAACTCGGATCCAATCAACAACCCGACCCGATTGCATTTCACGATTTCCGCCACCTCACCCGTTGAGCAAGGTATCGATCAGAAGCTTGGAAGTCGGCCATCACTTCCCTACTGTCATCACTGTCAGAAAATGACCAGAGCGCTGGCAATCAAGTTTCGTAGCCTATGACTTTTCTACCTTGCTTTGCCGCGATTTTTGTTGCATTTTGGATGTACCACCGGTTGGGTTTTGTTCCTCAGTTCACCCTCATCATTTTCTGTCAAGTCCCATCACTTGAAACGACCTGATTGCTACCGATCAACCTTTAGAGGAATCACGGCTTTGGGAGCTTGATTCACCGCGATCGCTGTGCATGGGAGGTCACTATTGGCACCATTGAACTCAACTCAGCTAGAAGTGTCTAACCTAAGTGTCTCGATCACCGTTGATCAACAGGGGCATTTCGATAATTTTACAACCTCAGAGATGTTTTTTGTAATTTCTTAAGTTGTTGATAATTTAGTAATTTCATACTAAGGCCAGTTAGGTAAATTGTAATTATATGGGTAATTCAATAATTTAAGTCTGCAAGGGCAATTAAAAAATTTCATACTTCAAGGGAAATAAGTAAATTCAAACCTTGGTGGATAATTTGGTAATTTTAGGTTGAGGATAGTTTAGTAATTTGTCATTTAAGGGATAATTTGTTAATTTTAAGAGATAGAGGTATTTTAATAATTTCATATAATCGGGGGTTGTATGAGAGTAATAAATGATCGTTTAAAGTTTAATTGCATAGCGTTGCTTTCATTTCACATTTACGTATAGTAATTATGTCGTTTCTCAAATTAGAAAGATCCGCAAACGAGAATCAACTGACAGTCATGGATGATAGCTGAGTTTGAGCGTCACCACTATGAGTGGAATATACAAAACCTATTTCATATTTTATTATGATAGTAAAGCATATTTGCGAAGTAAGTATTTTAAATACTTGAATTCAATGATTTTCTCGAAATGAATTTTATTTACATGTTGATATGTTATTAAAAAGTGTTTGGTTAATGGCTTTCCATATCGATTTTTGAATAACGTATGATAGTATTTTAAAGACAAGAGAAATAGATTCACATGTGTTAATGAAAAGAAAAATATGATTAAAAGGTATATGAATATGAGTATAAAGAATTATTTTTAAAATCATTAGATAGTACCCTTCCCCTTCAGATATAGTGATACAAATGATATAGATGAGATATAGACCTTTGGGGCCTGTTTGAGTACACACAAATGCTTTGGGCCGTGTACTCAGATGCCTTTGTCTTTTGGGGACTAGTTTATGTATGCACAAATATGATGAGATATGAGATGACATTTCCATGTCTATCAATTGTAGCTCTGCAGCATGAGGTTTCCCGATGGACCGTCCATCGAGGTTCGGGTATGACGAGATTATTCCCCTAGGTACTTGTTTAGTGATAGGTTTTAAGATTCAGTATTTGAGACTGTAGTATGATATGATTTTCTTGATTTTCATGCGGTATTATATATTATGTTTATGTTAGTGTATGACTTATACTTAAATAAATTATTTAAGTTTCTTGTGGTAAATTTGGTAAAATTACTTACTGAAATGATATACTTATTTTGAAGTAATTTGTTTTCAAAAATTACTATCCACTCACTAAGTTCACTGAGTTTTATACTCACCTCATTTTTCTTATATTCCCCTACCTCCACAGGAGATTTGTAGATATAGCAGTCGACCCAGCAATAATAGTTATATTGATGTTATGGTCATGTGATGGTGTTAGGAGTTATAGATGTTCTTATTAGGATATTTCAGATTGTATAATTTTGTTGTAATTTATGATTAAGGATAACCTATTATATTTTGATGTTAGAATGTTTGGATGAAATTTGGCGTTTTTTATTGAGGAAGTTGGTTGCGGAGGCTGGTTGAATATTGAACTATTTTTGGGATTGTTCATTTTATAAATTTGCAAGTTGGGAATGTTACGTTTATAGGGAGGACTCTGAAATTTTTTTCGGTAGAATCCTTAAATATTAGATTTATTATTAATTTGGTTAGACGAGTTTAGATAGACTTGTTCTAGGGGTTCGGGAGGGTCGTTTCATTGACGACATGAGAAAGACGATGTGATGGCATAAGTTTGTGAAATGGCTCCAAGAGCAAAGAGGTATGAGATGTGAGGTGTTAGAGCACTAGAGTAGTTAGTATTAGAGCACTGGATCAAAAGCAGTAGTGCCTCCTTTTTCTTTCAAAGTTGTAATATTAATTATTAAAGACTTAAGGTTGTTTTTTGTTGGGTCTTGTGAGTATGGGATATGAGTTGTCATGTATGAATGCATGTGCGTGCTTTTTTTCTTTTATGGTTAGTGTCAATATCAAAATATTAGAATGGTTTTTAAGCAAAAAGCTTAAAATCTTGGTTTTTATACGCCTTGGGTTCAAGTTATATCTCGAATAATATAAGAATTACTTCGATTTTTTTTTACCAATGCCTTAGTGTCAATCATCTCTGATGTCTAATTTACAGACACCATCATATCAATACTTTGTGATACTTGGATGTTAAATTGATAACTCTATGAAATGAGAGTTATCACGGCACTTTTAAGCGTAAATTAAAGTTGCTTAGATAGTAAATAATAGGTTTCTTATTGCATTTTAGCTAAATTTTCCATAAGTGTCCATTTTAGTTTAATTTCAATAAATTGTATTATTTTAGAATAATTTGTGTGCTTAAAATTGTGTGTATAATTGTAGGTAAGTGGGAGCTCAAATTTCAAAGAAGGAATACTGTTGCAATAAGAGTACAAAGATAAAGAAAGAACATGGCTACAAAAAGGATTGATGAAAGGCTGAAACAATGCAGATGTTGTAACCATTGCTGTAGCAATCTTAAAGCATTGATAGAGAAAATTTCACGCGAAATCTTTACAAAATCGCGATCTGAAGTTTCCAAATCTGCAATATACGCGCCCAAAACTTCCAGCTGACCTAATTTGCAACTATAAACGAAGCATGCATGAAAAGGAAGGGAGAGAGCCATCAACCAAGGACATAAACCAACTTGAGATAAGTGGAGAACGAAATCAACAAGTGAAATTAAGGGCTGCAATAGAGGAAAACTTGCAGAATTCAATCAGGAATTTAGTCATTTTTATTTTAGTCATTTTTATTGTTCTCTTGTTTTCTTGTTCATTACTTAATCATGGGAATGTATTTGATGGTTGAAACTCTTTTGTTTATTTTTATTTCGCAAACCATGAACTAAATTTATTTATAGTTGAGTGATAAATAATCTTGATGGTTCATTGACTGATTTTATGTATTGCTGCATGTTTGCTATAACATTTTATTTTGATAGTACTTATTTTAATTCATTATTTCAATTGACCACTCATTTAATGATACTAACTAAGAGAGAGCAGCAAAAGGGTGTATTTTAGTGGAATATATTAAAGCAATACTTGGTTTTAGATTAAGTTTCCTTAGTTGAGTTTACATGATTCCAAAAGGGTCATACTTGATCTAAAATTAGTGATGAATTAAATATACAGATTCACCTTGTAGGGTAAATAGAACCTAAACGTGTAATGTTATATCTTATGTTGGCATAACAATTGGTCACTGTTAGATTACATAAGGATATAAGACATCCAACAAGCGACAACTGAGAATACATAAGGATTATGTCCAGTGCTGTAGCAAATACTGCAGCAACTGAACCTACAATTAGAAGAAATAGTCAAAACCATTGAGAGAGTTTAATCACTCAACTACTCCATTCCCATTAGTTTTATCCTTGTGTGTAACGTGAGAATTTACTTGATTGAATTTCTATTTATTGTATTTTATTTTAGTTAAATTGGATTAGTAGTTTTATTATTTGGTTTATTTTCAATCAAAGCAAAATGGCACTGTTGAGTTTGCTGTAGCAAGTCTAATAATATCAATCCCTATGGAGATGATCTCAAACACTTATTATTATATTACTTGTTGTGTACACTTGCACATTGACATCAATAGCATTTGGATTTATACCAACATAAAAACATCAGATGGTCCAAATTTATGTAAATACTAATACTTTTTGACGAAGTGTCACGAGTTAAGTATCGATAAAGACTATTTTTTTAATATTGCTTTTCTCAAATCATGGGGAGAACATCTTGACCATCTATTACTAAAAGATATTCATACATATAGTCTTTTTTTTTTAGATGATAGGTTGATATGTTTTATGGCTCGTCTTCAGATAGAAGGCTGAATCACACATGAATGCAAGATCGACACCAAAAATTAATTTGAATAAATAAACGAAATAAAAATATCGTTTTCATGCATGAGTTTGGGATAAATGTTAAGAAATTGACAATTTGAATAAAGAAAATAAGAAAAAAGAGACTCAATCATGCATGAGCTTTGCTTGGAGCTACTTGAAAGACCTTGCACCTAAGCTACTCTAGCTCTCTATAAATTCTAACTCTTCTTCACCGAATGCAACGCGCATCAAACAGATATATAGCTTTGAAAACAACAAAATGAAGATTTCATTAGCAACAACACTCTCTTTCCTTATCCCTGCCTTGGCCTCAAACTCTTTGTTGGTCTTGGGCACCTCATCAGTTCTTGAACCTCTCCTTGATGTCAACGGCAACAAGGTCGAATCCACCCTTCAGTACTACATAGTCTCAGCCATTTGGGGAGCTGGCGGTGGTGGAGTTAGCCTACACGGTGGCAGAAACGGATATTGTCCCCTGGACGTTATCCAATTATCTTCTGATACGCAAAATGGAATCAAATTAACACTGTCACCGTATAACAATTCTACAATTGTCCGAGAATCTACTGATCTCAACTTGAGATTCTCAGTATTGCTATCTGGACGTGACTATTGTAACGAACAACCGTTGTGGAAAGTTGATAATTATGACGCTGCATCAGGCAAATGGTTTATCACAACCGGGGGACTTGATGGTCACCCTGGAGCTGAAACTTTGCTAAATTGGTTTAAGCTTGAGAAAATTGGAAATTTTCCAGGTACATACAAAATCGTTCATTGTCCATCCGTTTGCGAGTCTTGTGTCAAACTCTGCAACAACGTTGGCCGTTCGTTTGAGGATGGCGTTCGACGTCTGGTTCTGGTTCGTGATGATGAGCCGGCATTTCCTGTTGTGTTAATTCCCTCTACAGAAAGATCAACGTCTGTGTAATCAATGTACCCTAACCAGCTAGCGGTATTATTATTCTAAATAACGGACCAGGCTAGCTGCTCTTTAATCTCTAGGATTAAAATTATGAAGAAGATAGCGTGTGATCCTTTCGGGGTTAATAAATTCTACTGTTGGTGTATACCTTAAAATGTAATTTCTTGTTGAACATGAAAATCGAAATCAAGTGTTCTTTGTTTTGATTCACTGCCTCTTTTTTCTTTTCTTCTTTTTGGCAATTCTGTTTCTTGCCATTAATGGTGATCATTAATTAGAGGTTAAAGCCACGTCTTGATACTGATCATCGCAAGCTTGAATAAGAGTGGAAAATGCAAAAAGTCGGGTGATTGATTATTTTGCCGACTAATGTTTTAATGGACAAGCACCGACAAACTCTGTGGCAAAGATTAAATCACAAGTTTCTTATTGTTATATATGCGTGTGTGTATGTATGTATGCATTTTATGTTAATAAATTTATCTTGTTTGTTGAGGTTTACTTTAAAAAAAAAAAAAACTGCGCACAAAAGTATTAATAATTTGAAAGGGCGCGATTCCTCAAATTACGAGGGAAAACAAATTATTAATTAGCACAAAAATAAAAAATTGTGTATGTGTGTGCGTATACGTATATGTACATGCGTTTACACGGCTAAGCTTTCAACTTCAATTTATTTTGAATTTTTTGCTTTATAGTTTCTTCAATCTTCAATTTAATCTCAATTATTGATTAAGAAAAATTGATCATCAATGAATATAAAAATTATTTCACTCAGCTTTTACCAATCAACCGTTGTTTTTAAAATTGTTGAGAAGATAAAAAAAATTTCATCAATCCACCTTTTTTTCCTTATTTTTGGAATAAAATAGAATAAGTTGAGGATTACAATTGTTTGAGACATATTTTAAAGATCATCATTGTATGAAGAGGGCAATCCAAAATTTACCCCTCAAACAATTGCTGAAATTGGGCATTTGATCTCATAAATGAATAAAAGTAAAATTTACCTTGTTCATGTCATTGCTTAAGAGATTTAAAATAACTTCAATTTTTTTTTTGACTTAGTGCTCTCACCCTCATATTTATGTGCATATTTAAGATTTCCTTGGATGAAAAGCAATGGTTCTTGTGGCTATAATATTTTGGGATGGAAGGGCGTAAAATAAGGATAGATAACTTTCTCTTTAATTCCTAGGGTCTATGCTAGTTTTAGTCTTTGTATTTTCAAAAAATCATCCAAAACTTCTTGGTTGTTAGTCTCTCATAGTTGGATTTACTTTAATTAGATAAAATGGTAGTTTTGTTATAATAAAACTTAAAATTCAAATAAGTTTTACGTGATACATTTTGAAACATATAGAAATAATAAGCGTAATTTAACAGCCTAAGGGAACTTGACATTCTATTTGGGTAACCACTCGAATTCGAGTCTTGGGGAGGTAAGAACTAGTGCATATAATGTAGCAATCTTTATTTTTACCATATGTTATATATTCATCATCATCATCATCATGTTGAAAGACCAAGGAGGACAAATTTGCTCAAACTTGAAACTATTTGGGCACCAAACGAATTTTATTAAACTCAATGACTTTATTGATATTTTGTAAGAAACATTACACGCAACTCACGGCTCACACTTCTTATTTCTCTCTTATTCCTCACGCTTTACTTGATGCATAACCAAATGATACAAAGGGGCATTTATAGTCTATAAGAATAAATCTAAATCATTCAAATAAAAAATTACAAAAAATTTATAACCATTGATATTTACCTACCATTAATAATTTCACTTACCACACTTATAATTAATAATTTAAACCTCACAAACCATATTTACTCATAACATCTTATGAATTTGACTTATTAATTTGGGCTTAATGACAGGTGGTGTTGGGCTTATTTTAACACGTTGTTGTTAGGGATGGCAAAACATCGGGTCGGGCTCGGGCTTGGCCAAACTCGACCCGACCCAATCAACAAATAATTAAAGCCCGACCCTAAAAAAGCCCTACCTATTTATAGTTAAGGTCGGGTCGGGCCCGACCCAAATCGGGCCAACATCGGGTCGGGTTAGGCCCGATCCTCTCGAAATTATTTTCCACCCACAATTCAATGTTGAAAAATCAACTTCTCATTGCATATATAAGAATTCGAATAAAGAAATGAAGCATCTATCATTTAACTAATAAATAATTTATTTTTTTAAAACCATGATACACAAATATATATCAAATATTTTCAATGCAATTAAATTAAAAACACACAATGCAATTAAATTAAAAATACACAATGTAATTCCACAACCATTTTATCCATACACAATTCAATTTAACAACCCAACATAAAAAATAAAAAATAAAAAACTCATGTCTTATATAAATAAAAACACAATGCAATTAAATTAAAAACACACAATTTAATTCCACAACCATTTTAGTCATACACAATTCAATTCAACAACTCAACCTAAAAAAAAAAACTCATGTCTTATACAAATAAAAATACAATACAATTAAATTAAAAACACGCAATGTGTAATGTTGTGAGGATGTGTTGTGTGCGTGTGTTAACTTGTGTTAGTTTTTTTTTTTAAATAGGGTCGGGTCGGCATTAAGCCTGACCCTGACCCTAAATTTGTTCCGGCCTTAAAATCTTGGCCCTAACCCGGCCCTAAGCCCTAAAAATTAGGGTCGGGTCAATCGGGCCAAAAATAAGGTCGGACTAAATTGCCAAACCTAGTTGTTGTTGTTGTTATTATTATTATTATAATTTTAATAAATTTCTGTTGCTTGTTGAGGTTTACTTTAAAAAAACAAAAAAAGGCACAACAAAAAAAGGCCGCGATTCCTCAGTTTGAGAGGGGAAAACAAAATATTTAGCACGAAAAGGAAAAAATTATATATATATATATACATACGTTTGCATGGCTAGCTTAATTTCAACTTCAATTTATTTTGAAGTTTTTGCTCTACAGTGTCTCGTCAGTAACTATGATAAGGCTCATTGCATCCCTTCTGATCTGCTGTGTAAGTTCTTTAATCTAAATAAATTTCCTCTTTATTGAAGTTCATTAAAAAAAAAAAAAAAAAGATGCATGGCCAGTTACTTTAATCGCAAGCTTGAATTCGAGTGGAAAAATGCAAAATGTCGGATGATTGATTGTTTTCCCGAATAGTGTTTCAATGGATAAGATTAAATCACCAATGGATAAGGACCAACGATTTTTCAAAGAAAAACGTGAAAAAGAAGCCTCATTCATCTGGAATCACGATCTTTCAAAGAAAAACGTGAATTAAAAGCCTCGTTCATCTGGAATCACGATCTTTCAAAGAAAAACGTGAATTAAAAGCCTCATTCATCTGGAGTCAAAGCGATATGATTCAGGGGTGGGGCCGGCGACGAAAAATAAATTAAAAAAATTAACTTCTATGATTGGCAGGCGCTTCATTGGCAGAAAGATTATATATATATGAACCTGAAAATTAAAAAGAAAAAAAAAAGGCTTCATAAATGCTTTCGGTTACAACTCTTTGTAAGTTGCCTTGGCAATTGAGACCATGTTTGGATGTCAAGATTAGGTATTGAGTTGAACTAATTTTAAAATTAAATACTTATTTTATATTTGATAAATTTACTTGAATTGGATTAAAGGAGATTAAATTTGAATTTATTCTTAAAATTATCGGATTAATAATTATAATTTATATATTTGTTTAGTTGAGATAAAATTAAAGAAAAATTATATGTTAATATTAATTTATCAATTAATTTTTTTTATGATTTACTTAAGATTTTTATTTATTATCATGATCTAATTAAATTGACAATTTTACTTGTAATAACTCTTGAGATTAAATTTTCATTACTTGTATATTTAATAATTTATAAATTAACCATTTAATAACTTATTGCATTATTGATTGTATAAATTTAATAATCACTAATATCCTATTAAAAATAATCATGAAAATTAAAAATACCATAATTAATTGATTTTATATAATTTTTTTAAATATTTGATAAAAATTAATTAAATATTAAATTTTTTTCATTTGTTTATTATATTATGACTACATAATAACTTATTTACAATTTACTTAATTTTCTAATTAATTACTTTTTAAATTCGTTTACTTATTGTTATAAAATTTCATGAATAATTGATGTTCATATTCAAATATCAACTTAAATGTTATTTAATATAATTTAAATATAATTTAACATAGTTCAATCTAGTACTACACCAAACATAAGACAATATAATATAATCCGACTTAATCCAAGTAATCTAATTTAGTCTTATCCTAATAATTAACTCAATCCAATTTTACATGGTAAATGTGGCCTAAAGTCATAAAAATTGATATTTGAAAATTTCAATGAAAGGTAAGTATTCGTTTGCTTTTCTTTATTTTATTTTTTCTTTTGGACAAGAATATTCTCTCTCTCAGTCTCTTTTAATGAAATAAGTGGTCAATATTGAATTTTAAATTTTAATGTTAACAATTAAGCCAGCATTTTCACTTTATTTATAATTAAGCTGCCTTTTTTTCACTAAATTCGGAATACTAAAAAAGACTAGGTGAGAAAAAAAAACTAAGTAAGAATTATAATCCATTTTTAAAACATGTTATAAATGCACACATTCTATAATATTATTGACTTATTGTGTAACTGACATAATACCTCCGATATATTTTAGAATTCCTCTTATTTGATAATAGGATGTCATTTGAAATGTTTGATCTATTAAATTACTTCGAATACATTGCTATAAAAAACTATTGAATACATTTTCCAAGAGGTTGGCACTTCAGATTTTTTAAAGTCGACAAAATAAAAGAAAAAATATGAGACATGTTAGAATCATGCAATGTGTCATTTCAATTTATGCAAATTAAAAAAAGTTTTTATCCCTAGTAATATAATTTTTTTAGAGTTTCCCAGCTTCCATACTTTTATCTTTGAAAAAGTTATAATCATAATTTAATTTGTCATTTAGTCTAACTTGCACTATCGAAAACTTCCGGGTCAGATTTGACAACCTAAAATCTTGGACACACAGTAACTCTTCACTCCACTATAAATGCATTGTTTCTGAGGAAAACAGATAAGGAAATTCAAGAAAATATGGCTAATGAAGCGAGAGACGAAAACTTTGCATATGCCTTTGAAGTGACGACGGGTTCAGTGCTCCACATGACCATGAAAGCAGTAATTAATCTGGGACTTTTCGAGATCATAGCCAAAGCTGGTCCTGGAGCAAAGCTCTCAGCTTCAGAGATTGCCGCTCAGTTGCCCGCCACGAAGAACAAAGACGCACCCACGATGCTGGACCGGATACTCGGGCTTCTGGCTAGCTATGGCATTGTTGAATGCTCACTTGATGATGCCGATGGTTCTCACAGGCTATACGGTTTGAATGATGTTTCCAAATACTTTGTGCCTAATCAAGATGGTGTCTCATTAGGCCCTCTATTGGCCTTAATTCAGGACAAGGCCTTTCTCGACAGCTGGTTTGTCCACCCTATCATTTTATTCCTCTGAATTTTTCTTTTTTTCAGTTAGGTAAAAATACATGGGGTTATAATACAATTTCTCTTTCTACCACTTCAGATCCAATCATGCATTTCTCCCAAGTCTTAAATCATAATCGACTTCATACTCAACTTATTTCTAAATTCAGGTAATCGAAAAAGAAAAACAAATGTGTTCATATAAGTGAGCGATAAAATGTAGAATGTTCACTCTCAAACTTATAAATCATTATTAAACATACTTCTAGTCATATCAATTCAAGAACGGGTAAACTATTGTTGGTGGTGTTTTAATTACGTGCAGCTACAGAGGATATGAGGAAATATGTTTTCTTTCGGAGGTATTTTTGTCTTTTAATTATAGAGGTCATGAGGGTAACATATATGAAAAAGACAATGTATTTTGTTCTATTGAAATACAAACTCAAAATGATTGTACAGGGCATGAGGGTACATTACTATTTTTGTTTTTATCAACCACTAATCATTGTATCTAAAAAAGTTAAGCCAAACTCAAAATGATGATTGATTAACTGGTCATGTAGGTCCCAACTGAAAGAAACTATTATTGAAGGAGGAGTTCCATTTGACCGAGTCCACGGAACGAACGCTTTCGAGTACCTAGGATTGGACCCCAGGTTCAATGAAGTTTTCAGCACAGCAATGTCCAACCATACCACTTTGGTCCTTCAAAAGATCCTTGAGGCTTACAAGGGTTTCGAGCACATAAAGCAATTGGTTGATGTTGGCGGTTCCCTTGGCAATACCCTTAAAGCAATTACTTCCAAGTATCCCCACATTAAGGGCATCAATTTCGACTTGCCTCAAGTTATACAGCATTCCCCTGAGTATCCTGGTATGAACTATCAATTATCTTTGTAATAATGTTAGGGACTTGGTCAAGTGGCTTTTAAGTAGCCTTCTTTAATTAATCATCCCAATATAAATCCTGGAGAAAGTAGGAAGTTAATTAGAAAATTGATTCCAATCTCTTTTTTTTTTTTTTTTTGAATGGCATTGTTATGAAGAAATATACATTATCATTTGGAAAAAAAATGGCAAAAGCACAAAATGTTGCAAAAAGAAAAAACTGAAAAAAAAAATCAAAACAGACTCGATTTACCATATTTGCAATTTAGTGAAAAAATCAGGGTTGATTTATTATTGTTTTTGTCAGAATTTTATCTAAATTTTTTTTCCCGAATATCAGTGCTCTTATGAATTCTCTGCCCATACCGCTAGATCCTAACAGAGGAAACTAAATTGTATGTCGTACAGGTGTTAAACATGTAGGGGGTGACATGTTTCAAAGTCTTCCAAATGGCGACGCCATCTTGATCAAGGTAAGTTTCATTTGAATTTAATTTGCAGGAATTAGGTGTTCGATCCCTGAACAAATTTCATAATATTTCAAATTTTGTAGTGGATACTGCACGATTGGAGCGATGAACATTGCTTGAAGTTATTGAAGAATTGCCACAAAAGTATCCCCGAAGGAGGGAAGGTAATTGTTGTGGAGTCAGTACTTCCAGAACTGCCTGAGAATAGCACTCATTCAAAAATAAATTCCCTACTTGATGTGCTGGTGATGACTCAATATCCGGGAGGAAAGGAGCGAACAAAGCACGAATTCACGACCTTGGCTACTGAAGCTGGATTCAGTGGCATCAGATTTGTATGCTTTTTTTACAATTTATGGGTTATGGAGTTCTACAAGTAGCGTGCGTGCGTGCCCGCCCATGAATTATGAAGCAACTTTTATCATTATCTTTCTGTTAAGAATAAATGCTGAGTCAGCAGTTGAAGTCAGCTGGGGTTTTCAGTATAATAATGAGTCAGCAGCCAAGTTGTTATTTCCCTCCAGACTTAAGAGTTGAATCAAGTTGTTATAGTTAGCTGGAAATGTGCACACGAGTTTGTTGCAGTAGATGTTTCCACACACAGCTATAATTATCAATGTACTCTCAATTCATTAGTAAGACTTATAAGAATCCAGGTTACAAATTTTCTCTTTGAATCAATAAAGTTTTCCATTCATTTTATTATCAAACAAATAGAATTTACAGACAGCCTTTTCTTTAATTCTTTGGACATGTACGTGCGCATGGTCAAGATATACTTTTTAATTGTGCTTCTATATGTTAACTACCAATAATTGTATTTGCTCAAATAAAAATTCAGATAAAAAAAGAATTTTAATCTTATATAAATAAAGCATTAGACATGCACATGAATATCAATTTGTTTATTTTTTTGTTAATTTTTTAAAATGATGGCATCAAAATTTACTTGCTATATTTAATAATTAATATTATGTCATTTATGCATTTATATGGCAATTTAAATTTCATCACTTTTATATTTTAATCATTACTCGTCACAACTTCCTCACAAAATTAGATTAGTACTGACATTGCGGTACACGTGCATCAATTTTTATTTATTTTTGAAAGATGGGCATCAAACACTAACGCATAATTGACAGAAAAAAAATGTACATTGTTACATTGTGTCATTATATTAAGTTGTTATTTTGTTTTGCTGTCAATAATCTATTTACGTTCCAACCACTTGTGCTGGACTTAGTCTAGGGGTTGTTAGGAAGGAGTTGTTGGCCACTTACACTTTTTCGTGGTGAGAGTTGCTTGGCTTTAGGAATAACCATTGTGTTTTCACAAGTGGTTGCTGGGTCTCTCGAAGAATCATGATTTATTGGGCAATGATATTCAGCCACCACGAGGCCATAACGAAGCCGGAAACGCATGCTTCCTCTGCCGTTTCGAAGTTTTAAATTTGAAAATTAAAAATAGATTTTACCATTGAAAAATATTAAAATTAAATCTAAAGAATTTGAAAATTCCAAAATTCTTACCCGTCCCTCTCACTCGCTTGCTCTGTCTCTCTCTCATTCACCTTCCCTCTCACTCACCAGCTGTGTCTCTCTCAGTCACCCTCCCTCTCACTCAACCGATCTGCCTCTCTCACTCACCCACTAGCGAGCTATTTCTCTCCGGCTGTCACTCACCCACGAAACTTGTTGTCTCGCCACGCCCATCGCCGACCAGCCCATCGCCGACATCGCTGTCACGCCGTTCACGTCGCCGGCCAGCCTTACTTGACGGTGTGCTTGACGATTTTGGACCTTTTTGTCCTACCTAGGTAATTAAATTTAGTATGTTGAGGAAAGTTTTGATTTATTGTGTTTATATTTTAAAATTATTAGAAATAAGTTATTTGAAATGTAGATTTTGTTTGAATTATATATGATTAATACAATTTATTTTTCATGGTATTACAAAGAAAAGGTTGGGAAGAAATATAAAAAGAAAATTAAGGTAAAATTAAACTACTTAGTTAATTATTCTACAATTAATTTAATTTTAATTTATCTTTTTATGGATTTGCAGGATTCAACTGTACAAACATTCGTTATCTTCTGAGGTGGATATTGTAGTCCCTACGCAGGAGAGCAATAAGGATCCAGTAAATTTTATGTTCTTTGATGTAATACAATTTATTATTTTAATTTTTAATGGCCACTAAATCTGCCATTATTGTATTTTAAATGGTCACTAAATAATGGTCATTATTTAGGAACCTGTGTTCACATACCAATCACAAGGATGTGAAATTTATCCATAGTTTCCTTTTGATTCTTATATTGTAAGTTATAATCCATTTTTTATATTTATGCCTAGTTAATTTTGCAGTCTTTATATGTGAAAATGCCAAATTAACCAAAAAAAAAGGTACAATTATTCACTTAAACAAATGTTCCTAGCTTCAAGCATAACTAACTAGGCAATTGGTTGTTCATTTTTCTCTCACAATTGTAAGCATTGTATGCTGATTCGGCATCCAACAATGATCTGTAAGATTGGAATGAATCAAATACATATTAGCAACATATTTTAGAGGAGGGTTAATGAAGCAATATATGCTCTATAGAAAATGAAGAACCTTAGAATGAAACTGCAATTACTGGATTAGCAGAAGAAAATTAGGGAATTCTATGTGATAAAGAACTTAACAATTCAGCTAAGACCAAAAACAATTGCCTCAACTAAAGAATTCACAAAAACATGTGATATATCAAACTACCCAGAATATCATTTTCCTGATTTATTTACTTGCTTGCTTTTAAATATTTCATCCTGAATCCAAAATAGGCCACTCACAAGGCTACTTCCATTTCAGCTAGTTGTACCATATGTACGGTCCATCTATGGTGCCTCTTTTTTTAAACGAAATTTACTCAATATGTTTTTTTTATTTTCCTTATTCACATCAAGAGAAAATTTTAGTTTAAAAATGATAGTCACAAATGTAATGTGTAAACGATAATAAGTAGGGGTCGGCAAATTCAGTTTTGGATCGGGTTCGAGTTCGGGTTAATTGAGTTAGGAAAACATTAATCCAAACTCAATCCAGACTTATAATCGAATCTGAATTATATTTGGAATGGATAAAAAATTTCAAATAATATTCTTTAATTGTGTGTAATTTCGGATCGATTTGGATAAATTCCTACCTAATTGGATTGAAAAATTCATCTACATCCGATTTGAACTCAAATTTTTTGGTCGAATCAAATTGGGTTATTTGCCCACCCCTACTCACAAGTTTGTTTTGATTGTCTAAAGGACCAACATGTTCAGCCTGTCGTATGGGTCAAGCTAGGATCAAATTTTAAAGGTCTTCGTTCAATGGGTCAGACCTTTTTCGACCTATGAGATCGTTTTTGGAGCTGCTATATGAGTAGAGTGGTGATGTTTAAATCCCTCATTATATCTTACCAACCCACGCTAATGACTTTTATGTTAATACCTATTTTATCCTCAAGTGAAATAACTTAAAATAATAAATAATTTTTAAGTGCACCGACATAAAATTTTTTATTAATAACTAATTAAGCGAATCTAATTTCTTAAACTCTAATTTCTTCTAACTTTTGAAACTGAGCCATTCCATTCAAAGTAAGGCATTCTATTCAAAATATTGAAGAACAATGAAAAATTTTATACTGCAATCCCATAGAGACTGATAGCAAGTGCTTTCATTCTCAGATAGATGCCTGGCAGCATTTTCCATTGCGATTCCAAATTTTCATTCGTTCTGTAACTGCATTGCAACGCCAAATTACTGTCCAAGTAATATCACTTTACAATTGCAAACACTTTCCAAAAGCAATGCATTCTGGTCCATGAACTGATAAACTTGAATACAAGATTGGGTTGCATACAAAAGGAAATCAAGACTCCCCTTTTTAGTTCCAAATCAATTATCATAATAAAAGATCTCTATCTTTATCACGTCCAACCTCTTGGCCAAATTCTTGAATTCCTTCATTCAACTTTGGTTTGATAGGCTTAGCACGATACCAAGGTTATTCAGGACCGACTCGGCATGGTTCTTGCTCCAATTCCTGGTGGAACTATCAAATCTTAAGTGGAGGATAAAACCTTAAAAAAAAGGTTGAGAAATTACAATGATTATAATAGTTTTTTTTTAAGAAATGATTTTATAAAATTTATACAATGGGTGTATAAAAAAATGAAAATAAAGGTAAATTAGAGATTAGGTAAGGTATATTGAGAGATAAAGATTTGTTTAAAATTTTTAGTGGAATTAACTGAAAAATGGGGGGCTTGTGAGATATAATAAGGGATCAAAATCACCATTCTTAAGATAGTGATGGGGTACACCCCGTTTAATACACCCCATTAAAACTTTTATATTTTATAATATTATTTGGTAAATGTAGTAATCTAGATAAAGTTCCTCTTCTAATTTTGACTACTAGTACATGTTGAGTGATCTATGCCTCTCTCAACCAAAAAGTTTATTGGATTGGAATATTGATCGCAAATTTTCTACTTTACCAGTAGATAGTTGTACAACTAATGATGCTATGATTGAAATTCTTACTGAGAATTTATCTGATAGTTCACTTCTATTGGGTGGAGAGTTTTTTCATATGCGTTGTTGTGCCCATATCCTGAATTTGATAGTGAAAGAAGGATTGGATGTGATTAGTAATAGTGTTGAAAGAATTCGTAATAGTGTTGCTTATTGGACAACAACAACCAAAAGAGAGGAAATTGTTTTTTAAGCTATAGTGAACTAATAGTAATTAATTTTATTATTTGATATTGCAGGATTAAAGTGACAACCATAGGCTATATGAATATAATAAAGAGAAGATGAAGCCGAAGAAAGAATGATTTGAAACATTTGCTATACATTTTTGTTCTTTTAGTTATTATTTATCCAAACATTTTGTAATTTTGATATCATTTCAAGATATTGTTTCAAACTTTTGAAGTTTTTTTTTCAATAATTTAAATACTTTATAAAATGGTGATGATTTTATTTTATTTAAGTTTCTAATTTTTAATTTATTAAAATTATGTATTCATACCTATTGTAAAATAATTAAATAAGTAAATGGGAAATGGGGTGAGGATGGGACATGGGGATTCCCCATCCCCACCCCACTAAATTTATTGGGGAATGGGGGTTAAAATTTTTTATGGGTTGGGGAATGGGGTAGGCCTCCCCACCTCCATCCCCACCCCACCCCACCCTACCCTATTGCCATCCCTACTCTAAACCAAATTTGACACTTTTTAGCAATATATTTTTGACCAGCAGATGGAACTACTTGCTGGCCAACGACGTATCCTTGGTCACCTTGGTTATGATTCAGGCAGTTCCTCTTTGCAGCCCCCATCTTAGTTTCTACATTTATTCATTTCACGCAAACATTACTCATATACTATAGTTCTTATGATACTATTTTTTTCTATCATGCTTATGATGATTTTGTGATGCTTTTGTTGGATATTTGAACTTTGTTTGTGATTATGTCGATTTTGATGATATATTTGAGTTTTGCTTATGACAATGATGCATTTGTTGGTATGGAGGTTGGTTGATAATGGGAATTTATATGTGAGTGTTTTAACTACTTCTGTTTTTGAAGATATGTTCTTTTTTAAGGGGAGATTCTGCCGAAAGTTTTGCACGCCATGGATAATATCAAAACTTCTCTCTTTACTCTTTTCAAGTTTATTTCTTTTTTATGATGAAGGGGGAGATAAATTATATATGATACGTATTGATTGGCCATATACTTAAGGGGAGCACATATTTAGGGGGAGAAAAATTGCACAAATATATTTTTTGAGCACATATGTAGGGCAAGCAAAATTGCACAAAATTTTGTTTTGAAAAGTTTGTCATCATAAAAAAGGGGGAGATTTTTAACATGAATATTTCTTTAATACTGATTTTGATGATAACAAACTTTATTTAGATTGATTAATCTTTTAAAAGCTCAAATAATTTTTCATATATTAAAACAAATTATTATTTTCATATTATAAATGTTTTATATTCAATGGAAAAAATGATTTTATGAAATTGGTTATTTTCATGTTAATTTTTTAAATTGAAAAAATTTGAGAACTTTGAAATCAACAAGTATTGCTTAAAATTATGGAAAATGGCTTATTTGAAATGTTTAATATGGTTTTGGGACATAGTATAATTTTATAACATTTTAGGCTAAATCTGTAATTTTTGAAAATAGTTCACTATAGCAGTCACTGTAGCAAACGGCGATCCGATATCTTGATAACGGCTAACCAACATCGAACAGAATTGAAAATTAGTCCTAGACACTAACGGCGATCCGATATTTTGAAAACGGTAATCCTACTTGGAGCAGAAAGTCAATAACGGATATTTTTCAGCTCCAACTAAATAAGCTCAATTAAATTCAACCAACAACAATTCCAACGATTATCAGTGAGCAAATTATTGAGTATACTTTCATTGAGCTTTAAAATTCTTGTATTCATCTCATTTACTCACACTTTAGAATTTTATTTGTAATCAAATATATTGTGTGTGAGAGATTTATTGTGTAATCTTTTTGGAAATCAAATTGAGAGGTTGTAAAGTGTTGAGATACACTTGAGTTAAGAGATTGGGGATAACCTCTTGTTGTAAAGGTTACTGACATCTTGGAAGTCAATTGTAAGAGTGATTGAAGTCTTGGAGGCTTGCTTAGTGGAATCCTCAAGCCCGATGAGCTTGGAGGCGTAGACGTAGGCACGGTTAGTCGAACCACGTAAAAATCAAGTGTTTGATCTCTCTTCCCTTACTCTTTTATTATTTTGCTTGATTAAATTTATTGTTTTTGTTCTTATTAAGGCATATTTAAATTGTTGTGTGGTTTGTTTTGTATAAGTTTTTATAACCCAATTTACCCCTCCCCCTCTTGGGTTACTTAGATAGTATTTCAGAATAAGTAAATGAAAACTTGTAGGAAAAAAAGGTTGAATAATTGGACTTACCGTGAGGTCCTGTAATTGACGCGGGCCCATCCGCGTGCCAAATCATTTTAAGAATTAGATTCCATCCAAATCATATTCTCAATTTGATGCGGGCCCATCCAATTGATTTCCGTTTCTCTTCTTATTTTAGTAAGTAAATATAGGTTTAATTTCGATTCTCCAATTAAAACAATAATTGCATCATTATATTTTTATCCAATAATTATCAATTAAATCTTTTTTAAAAAATGGGCAAAATATTCCGAACTATAATCAAATCTCTTAAATCTGGCATTATTGCCTTTTCGTAAGAAGCCACGTTTCTTTCAATGTCGACGTACGAATTTTCATCTTGTCAATATATTACAGCATGATTATTGTCGTGAATTATTATTTATTGTACCATGGCTTTTGCCTTATAAGTAAGAATCGTCATCTTATGCGACTTTTGAATAAATTGTTGTGTGAATAAAACAAAACAAATCAAAACAAAAAAGATAAATAACTGTTAGCCATTTCTGGATTGTAATTATCTTCGCATGTCAATGTATGAACGTCAAAAACAATTTCGAGTAATACGAGGATAGTTAGAGAAAATGACAATGTAAAAATTTATTGTCTCATTCTAGGTATGGTTTAATAGACTACCTAGTTCAATATGCGAGGTGAATTTCATCCCATTGTAATTGCATATTCTAGAGGTAGTTGGGTTTAAAATATTACGGTTCCACGTCCATGTAATTCAAAACTTTGCAGTGGGCCACTTTATGAAAGATTAAAAAAGAAAAAGAAATAAAAGAAAGGATTTTTCCAATTGACTTCTTATAAGAGATTTGGATGTGTACAAAAATTTGTTTCTTATTAATCGATCAGATATGATTCTTACCATATTTGCATCGCAAGTAATTCAATATTTCAATTAACGGATATTGAGTAGGATTTCTTATTGGATACTTACCATCCCCGCCCAGGATGACAGAAATTTCAAAACCTTGATCAAGATTTGTGATCCCATGGCGATAGTATTTAGCCCATAATTTTTAGTATTGAATGTAGGGAAGTTGGAATTCAATATCGAAATTTATCTATTTGATAATCAGGATGACAAATCCAAGGATATTTAATCAAATGTTTTTCAAGCAATTTTATTTGATTGATCACTTGAGTTCAAGTTTTAAAGAAGCAAGAACTAAATTAAAAAATTGATTGGTACTTTGTCCACCTTTTGCTTTTTTATTAAATAATTTTTTTATGAAATTTCAGACACTGCAAAAATCCTAATCATGATCGCATTTCAACAGATAACTTTTCCAATTTTTAGTTGTACGTTAGTTTCTATTCAATTTGATATTTGTCAATTAGATATTTGGGAAAACAATTGCACTGGAGAATGAATCATTTTATTTTGTATATATTTGGGTGTTAAATGTTTACATTGGTTATAATTTTAGAAAAATAAATGTGACTAGATTAACAAGTGTTTCACAAAATATTTCGGAACACATTTTCTTAAGAAACAAAATTTAAGTTCTCAAAATTATTATTCGCTTTAGTTGTTTGCCTTATGAAACAATTTTTTTTCCCCTAAAGGTAGACACGATTAATTACTTGATTTTTTTTCAATTTATTACATTAGATAGTATAATAAAAATACTAATAAATAGATACACTAAAAATTGTTTAATGAATTCGAACCAACTATTTTTATAATAAAAATACGAAAATGGTTTGAAAGAAGTAAAACCGAACAAAACCTATTCGGTTTGGTTTGGTTCATAAATTCGATTTGGTTCAGTGCAATACAATTTCTGAATTTTACAATTTTCACCTGTATTAACTAGTAACTATACTATAGTAACACTAGATATAAATAAATAAATACAAAGTTCTCAAGTCAAAACAAAATAATAAAAGTCCTAATACGGAATACGGAATAGTCACAAACAATTTACAAACACACATAATTTTAAAATCTATTACAAATTATAAATCCATAATAACTAATAAACAAAACCTAACAAGTCTGCTGTGTTGCATCAACATTCGACAAAACACCACCAAACACACATGCAACAACTGCATCTATCATCCATATTAACTACATCAAAATTCAAAGTGAGCCAAGCACAATAATTAAACTAAATAAAATAAAGTGATATTTCTGAAATTGTATATCAACTTTTATTACCTAAAATTTAACTTGTTTTCATAAGGACAATTGAAGTATACCAACACATCATAATTTATTTTCAATAATTGTTAATTTAATTTAATTAAGAATAAATTTATAGGTAGCTGGATTTCATGCTATGTTATAGTTTTTGTAATTCGTCAAACAATTTGCATTATAGTCTTTATAGATAAAGGAGTTACCAATACGATGGATGCGCCAATTATCATGCATGAAATTCAGTTTGCCATTGTGCATTATTGGAGTGCCCGGGGGCAAGTGGTGCGCAATATTGACAAGTCTTTTATACAATTCGATTCGTAATCACTTAACCATGAAAATGTAGAGAGGCAAACTGACAATCTCAAACAGGACTAAATCTATCATTAAAATTCAGTATAAAAAACACCACGCATGATGAGAATTTAAGGGGCAACAATTCATTGATCTTTGGAATGGGATTGATGATGAATGCAAGGAAATCGTAACCAATTGAAAATTGTACTTATGCAGAGTATGGCAGCGTTTGAATTTTAGAGAGAAAAATTTAGTTGATACATTTGTCCTTAAATGTAATTGTAGAAAATAGGGGTTTTATAAGTTCAATAAAGCGCGGTGCCAATTGCTCCACTCTAAATAAATATACTCTCAGACAAGAAGAGAGTCAAACCCTTAATAACAACGAGCATGGAGCTGCCGACCAACTGAACAATCGGTTGATTTTTTTTTCCTATTTTAAAAACTATTCTGGTTGTTCCAGCAGTCATTTCAATAATTTGGTCTAATCGACCACAAACAAAACATGCTTTATATAATTTCTTAAGTGAAATTATTGATGCATATGTTTAGAGTCTGGACCATCATACGTGTTTAAAAATTTGAAGTTGGAATCCGTCATATTCAAACTTATAATTCTCGGAAGTCGCTCTCCAAATCAATATTCTGATACCACATAATTAAACAATTTCTTGTTATTTATTAGTTCCATATCCCGAGCCTTATTTTTTTTAATTTTTTAAAACTCTCTAGTCAATTTTTTTTTTCAGGTTTCTAATCCAGTTAGATTTTTAATTTTTTATTTACTCATTTACATTCCTGACACAAAAGCTATAATAGAAAATCACAACTTTCGGGTTATTTTACTTGATTCTTAAAGCTAGAAAAATTTCACACTTATGTACTTCATCATATTTTTAATTAGCCCTGAGGCTATTGAAAATTTAGTATTGATTGACATATAAATATATTAAAAATTAATTTGAAAAGAAATGACAAGGATAACATTTAAATGTTAAAATTTTCAAAGAGTGATTAATAAAAAAATAGTTGGTGAAAATTGGATTTTGTCATTTTCATTTAGCGGAATGGCTACCACTTTATATACAAGCATTACAACATAGATCCTCTTCTTATGCCTATAAACTAGCTATGACTTTTATAGAAATAGTAATTAACACTACTATAAATTGGTCTTTAATGACGGTTTTAAAAGACATAAGATGACGATTCATCTTAGGCAGTGACATTAAAGGGGGTATACTTTTTATGACGGTTCAAAAATCGTCATTAAATATCCACTTATAATGACAGTTATTTTAAAACCATCATTATATGCCATAGATACATAACATTTAATGACAGTTTTTGACAAAAAAAAAATCATTAAATGTGTATTTATAATGACGGTTATTTTACTAAACAGTCATTATTTGTAATTTATACTAGAGATTTAACGACTGTTTGTTTGCAAAACTGTCATTAAAAAACATAACATTTAATGACGGTTTTAGGAAAAAAAACCATCATTACATGTACTTTTTAATGACGGTTTATAGGAAAAAACCATAATTAAATTGTTTTTCATTTTTTTACGATGGTTTTTTTAAATACTCGTCATTAAATCAATATTTTTAATGACAGTTTTATATAAAACAATCATCTTTTGCTATTTTTATGATTGTTTATGAATTTATAATGACAGTTTTTATAGAACCATCATCTTTGATGTTATCTAAATAAAAAAAATTACAAGCCTACTTTAATTGTAATTTTCTATTTAACAAATATATTTTTACAATTATTTTTTTACAAACTATATCATATACAAAATATTGCTTTACAAAAATCTTAGATTCATAATCCTTCATACATCCTCAACAAAATGTTATACATTGAAATTCTTACAAATACTCTTCCGATATAACAAAATCGACTACTAACTAAGAAAATTCTCATACTCTTTTGTAGAGAACTTTGACAATCCGTCATCATCAACAAAATACTAGCTCTTCCACATGTAATCTAGCTACCACATCTAAATTCTCATCAAGTCTTCATATGCAATATTTTCAAAAAGATTATATAGCTGCTAGTGACGTACGACATTACTTACAAAGAAAGAAAAAATAAATATATCAAGCTCATTTTTTACAAGTTGTATTTTAATCATGATAAGTTGTAGTATCTAGTACTATTAGAGACTAACCTTGAATTATCAATCAATTAATTTTTATATGTAGTAGCAAGTTGCCATGTATACCTAACCCCCTCGCATCTCACCTCGTCATTCTCCCTTTGAGTGTAACTTTGTATCTTAACAAACTATAAAGTGAAAAATATATGAATTATTTGGTGGGGAAAAATAAATAAATATTTGATAACAAATTGCCAATACCTTTTCTAGAATAGAGACATTAATATTAGCCATAATATCCCCGTATATTTCATCACATAATATCTGCAATGCTCAACATTTTTGGGTTGACGAGGACACTACAAAAGAGAAAGTAATAGATTTAAATTACACAATGGACAAATTCATGCAATAATAGATTATAATTCTCATATACAAACTATTATGAAGTTGAATTTAAGAGTAATGTTCCTAACTTTGATTGGTTTCCATATGCAATGCTTCCGATTAATGTTTCCATTTGTCATGCTAAACATTCTCAATGAACTTAATTTCAAAATTACAAAGCATATATTAGAAAATAATATAAAGAAAAAAAAGGCTAAAAAGTAAATTTTTTTAACATACCTATTAGTAAGCTCTTTCAAGTTTTGACGCAGAACATGGCCAATTGAATCAAAAAAATAACATTGGCCTTCATATGAATCAATAACAACCAACATCCAATGTGCTCTACTTGCAAAATACTTATCATTGTAAGATTCCAAATATCATAGCAATCTTATTCACTTTGAATGTATAACTTACGATTCATTATATGGAAAAATGATAAGTTACGTTGGATTGACTGATTCCATTATATCTCCAAGCTTTTTGGCATTTTCCTCACTGTCATGGGCACTCTCATTTGCAAAAAATTCTGGATCAACAAACTTGAACTTTTTTTTTTCCAAATTACATCTCTTTATTCTTAAATAGCAGTCTGTACAAGACATAAAACATAAATAATATACACTCTTACATCTATATATAGCAATATTAGAAATTTTATATAAGACATCACCTCATATACACTTTTATGACACTAACTGATATTTGTTCCATTCTACAAAATTGTAGAATATCATCCCTAGCAAGGAACATCATTTTAGTTGTAGAAGCAAACATATTTAGATCAAAATTGATTATAATGGATATGGATGGGTGCATCGCATTCTTATCAAATGAAAAAACACTTTCCACAATTGGAGGAATACTTGAACTTGCTACGTCTTGAGAAACAAACTTTGATACCTAATATTAAAAGGAAAAAATTAATTAAACACAAAATAATAATCTACCTATTTGAATATATGGTGTAATGAAATAATTTACCTTGTTGTTACTTGTAATAACAAATTTTTTAGGCCAAGCCACAATAGATGCAATAGCATGGCTTACAAGTATAAGCTCATCATGAACCGGTCGAGGTAAGATAGCATTTTTTGGTATGCAACATCAATAGACACACGTACATCAGTAGATGCAAATGGTATGCCATACACGGTTGCATTTGGTTCATTATCCATAAACATCGTTCCTTGAGCCACTATGTTTTGGTCATCGCCTAATGCCAACTTACAAGAAGTCCCCTGTAATAAACCATCGAATAAATTACTGAATAACTTAATCTTTTATAAACAGTTGCAAAAAATAGGCAACTCTGTAGTAAAATAAAGCTATTTTAATATAACTATTGTTAATTATATGTTGTCATAAAAAAGTAAAGATTTTGCTTTTGTTTTGCACGAAAAATAACATAACGTTTAGTATAAAACAACAGCCAAAATAGCAATAAAATGGTGTTGTTTTTTGCTACTATTTTGTAGAAAACAACATAACTCAAAGTATAAAATAACAACAAAAATAACATTAAAATAAAGCTATACTTACTGTTGTTTTGTAAAAAAAAAAGCAGCATGACTTTTACTACAAAAAAGCAGTAAAATAAAGTTGTTGTTGCTATTGTTTTACAGCAAAACAACATGATTTTTACTACAAAACGGTAGTAAGAAAAACAATAAAATAAAGCTATTTTTACTACTACAAACCAACAGTAAGACTAGCAGTAATATAAAGCTATTTTTGTTGTTGTTTTACAAAAAGTAGCTTGATTTTCACTACAAAACAACAACAAAAATAACAATAACATAAAGCTATCTTCCACCGATATTTCGTAGAAAAACGACATTATTTTTTTGACAAAACAACAACAGAAATGACAATTAAATAAATTATTTTTTTATTGTATCTCCTGTAAAGTTAACATGAATTTCACTGTAAAATAAGATGTTTACTGCAAAATAGTAAAAACCATAAAAAAATAATAAATAGTAAGATGTAACTTTGATAACCTTACAATTGGCATTGATTGGTCCTTTGTGACAAGCCTGCACTGATCTTGCCTTTAACCTAGATCTGAACAACTATCTCGGTCATATTGTAGTCGATTTGGTGGAAATTGAGAGTCATTGAATTCCTTCATGAATTCTTTTTAAAATCTATCATCCTCTGCGTGACAATCTTATCAACATTCTCTTCGACAATATTCTCTATATCAATTGCTATGAGTTTACGTTTTGCCCTTCCAAAATATGATGTTATCGTCATTCCATCAGTAGTAGCTTGTACTCGACCTAGATGTTCTGGTTTCTCCAAAGCCATTGTGAGAATATCCTCACCCGGTTGAAATGAAATTTCTCCATCAGCAACTTGTTTCTTTAAATCAGTCTACAAAGACAAAAAATTCAGGAACTTATCATATATTTACCATAATCTTATGAGTCAAATACTATGAAAAAATTATAATCTTACTATTTTCTCAGCATTTTCTTTAACATCCCCACATCTAAATTCATCATTCTTTGTTTTTTGAGCTTTAACCCAAAAGTCTTCTCGTGGTACGGGGTCATAAACACTAGTTGGTCATTGCTACGATAAATTATGTTGTTAGTTAGTTCACCTAATGCAACAAAGTTGGAATAAGAAAAAAGGAAAGTAAGAATGATTTAAAAAGTAAATTACAATTCGTTCTTTTAAGCCAACATATCCTCCTCTAGAAAGATCGTGGTTTAGAGTGACTTTGTTGTGCCGTTCCGTCTGAGATTCAATAAGATTCTGTATTATCAAGTGAACCAAAAAACATTATACATTAATAACAAAAGTTATGATACCATAAAGTAGTTATATGAAAATATGACACATAATAGTATTTTTTAACCTTAAACTTTACTAATTTCCTGAACTCAAAAAATTGGTTCCAATCTTCTTGAGAAATTGAACCCCATTCTTGGCCGGTTGGGGAATGTCTTAGAAGTTCAGGTTCATCTATATGCTCTTTTACATATGTTGTGAGCTTATACTTAAATGTCTTCCAAGTCTTGTTAAATTTCATCAATGAAACTTTTTCTATCTTCACCAACAACAAGTTTTGCCTTTATGCAAATGATCATAATTAATAAATTAGAAATTTCATTAATAAATTAGTAATTTCTAAATTAATTATGAAAAAAGTTCTAAATGTTAGCATACATACCGTAACACATGACCATAACTTGTTTTTAACTTCTGTGGGTACTTTTTTCCAAGGTGTATACATAATCGGAACCAAAGATCGAGACCAAACCCCAACCATGCTACTCAATTTTGGTCGCATCTTGCCTATTGGTTGTCCTTTGTAGTTAAAGTTAGCTTGAAACTTCTTCCCATTGCTTGTACCTTTTACAATTTTAGGCATCATGGTTGGACCTCTTTTCTTTATTTCCTTCATTTCTAAAGTATATGCATCATCATCTTGAGGAATATTTCAAGAACTCATTAAACCAGTGACTTAAAAATAATTAGTAAACCATAGAAGAAATTTTCAAGAAAATGATTTCACATAAAAATAATATGAACAAAATATCATAAAGTTTTCTTTATAACTAATGCTCACAATCATTTTTAAAAGGGAAATTATCATTTGTATACCCTTAGTTTACTCCATTATAAAAAATACTACAATACTTTGAGGGTGTATCAATCGTCCACCCTAAGTCGACAAAATGTATCAGCTGACCGCCAAACAGTTAGTTGCCGTTTAAGTATGATGACGTCAAAAGGGTAATTTGGTCTTTTCACATGATACAAGTGATAATTTAAGGGTATACAAGTGATAAAAAGAGAATTTAAAGGTATACAAATGATAATTTTCACGGGTAAAATCGTCAATTCACTGTAACTCCGTTAACTTTCAAACGGCAACTAACGATTTGGTAGTCGGTTGATACATTTTGTCAACTAAGGGTGGACGATTGATACACCGTCAAAGTGTTGTAGTATTTTTTATAACAGAGCAAATATAGGGTATATGAGTGATAATTTTCATTTTTAAAATAAGCTAAATTAGGCTCTTCCTTTCTATCAAATGAGAGGTAATCTGCTGCTAAAAGATTGATGGTTTATAAAATGGTCATATAAGCCATTTTCATTGACATCATTATTAGCAACATTTATAGAAGGCTCTAAAACAATTGACCATCTAGGATCAAGTTGATCTTCAACATAGAACACTTGTTTTGCTTGAGATGCTAGAATGAATAGATCATTTTTATGCCCTGGTATTTGAAGATCAACTCGAGTAAACCCAAACTTATCTGCTTTAACCCAATGACATCGAAACATTGGAATTCTAAACTGATGATAGTCTAAATCCTATATCTCTTGAATAATGCCATAGAAAGTCATATCTGAATAGTCTGGATTATTATCTTTAGCACTTGAGATTTGTAATGCCTTGACCATTAAGGTGACCGCACTATTTTGAACAACTCGTGCATCATCCAATTCCTTTGTGTAAAATCAACGATCATTTACAACATATCCAGAATTCCTTATTACTTCTAAATGAGGCCCATGTGCTATCCACCTCAGTGATTTGGAAATGCCATGACTTGAACTATTCAATTGTTGTTCAACCTTGGTGCAATAAAAGAACATATACTGTAAAAATTAACCAAAAAAGAAAAAGAAAACATAATGCAAAGATAAATTCATCAACCAACAAGTAATTACTTTAAGGTGCAACCAGCCAATAAATGTTTTACTATGCTCATCATGCTCCCATTTTTCTCTTTTATACTTTATGGGGTGCAACTCCTTCAAATATTCAAAGTGCTCACTAATACAATAGTTTAGACATGTTACTTCATTTTAGAAAAATTAAATAAAATAAATGATAGTAATTAAAAACAAAAGATAAAACACTTACTCAATATAAGGTTGAACATTTTTGTTTGCTAAAACATAAAGATGTGCTTGCTACCATTGGTGAAAAAACACAGTCTCAACTTTACCTCCTAAAAGAGGATAGCCCATATCTGAATAGCCATATGTAGCATTTTTTCTAGATGGAATTCCAACTGCATCTATACCAGATAAATACTCTGTGCAAAACTCAACAGCTTCTTCAGCAATGTATGCTTCAGCTATACAACCCTTTGGTCTATTACGGTTCCTAACATACCCTTTTAACTTTTTTATGTCTCTTTGGAATGGGTACATCCATCGTAAATAAACAGGCCCACAAAGTTTAACTTTTCGAATGAGATGTACCATCAAATAAACCATGACATCAAAAAAAGGCTGGAAGAAAATACATCTTAAGCAAACATATCGTTTCAACTACATCAGCTTGTAATTGATCGAGTGCGGCCACATTTACAACCTTGTTGCACAATGCATTGAAAAAAAAACACAATCTTATTATAACTTTTTGACGTGATCTGGTAGCAATGCCTTTATAGCCACGGGCAATAACTGTTGCATCAGAATATGATAGTCATGAGACTTCATTGACACACGATTTCTTATGTTTGAAGAGTAACCATTAGGGACCTTTATCTCAGATAATGTTTTACAAAATCTAGTTTTCTCTTTATTACTTAATGTGAAAGATGCTGCAGGTAACTTAGTTCTCATGTTTTCAGTTATAGGGTCCAATTCACTTTGCATATTAAGTGGTTTAAGATCTATATGAGCTGCAAGTCCATCTGTTATTTTTCCTTTTATGCCAAGCAATGTACCGACAATACTCTCACATACATTCTTCTCAACATGCATAACATCAAGCACATGTCGAACATAAAGATACTTCCAATATTCAAGGTCAAAGAATATAGACTTTTTCTTCCAATAACTTTGTGAAACCAGACATTTGCCATTTTTCTATCACCATGTAACATTCAACCTATCCATTTTTGCTAGAACTTCTTTTCCACTTAATGGTTCAACTACTTTTTTATATTTAGGAAAACCATTAAATTCTTTTACCATATCACGATACGGGTAATAATCTTAGATCATCGATCAATGATGGTAAGTACACATCAATATCATTGCCAGGTTACTTAGGACCCGATATCAACAAGGTTAACATCATAAACTTTGTTTTCATGCATAGCCACGGTGGAAGATTATAAGTCACCAGTATAACTGGCCAACAACTATACCTGCTACTTAAGGAACTATGTGGATTAATCTCATCTGCAAAAGGAACAAGCCTTAGGATTCTTGGTTCAGATGCAAAAGCATGCCATGTGTAGTCTATGAGCTTCCATGATGGATTATCGGCTGGTTGACGTAGATAACCATCAACTTCTCTTTGTTCTACATGCCACACTAAGTTTTTAGTTGTTTCCTCAATGCTGAACATTCTTGTAAACCTAGGGATTGGTAGAAAATACCATAACACTTTTGCAAGCACACTCGATTTTAGCTTTTCTGAGTTCTTCATTACCTTCCACTTAGACAATCCACAAGTACGGCAAGAAGTTAAATCTTTGTAATCCTTCCAATATAGTATACAATCATTGGAGCAGGCATAAATCTTCTCATATTTGTTGAGTATTAGAAAATGCATATTTATAAAGGAGAAAATCGTCATTTTACGTTTCAAGTCTTACTAACAACCTTTACTTTTATGTATTTAAGCTTCTTGTAATTTAATTATGTGTGTTTTATTTTAATTAAGTATTTTATGTATTTTAGGGGCATCATAGTCATTTCACAATAAACGAGAGATCAAACAGCAAAACGGACATCACTTTTGAACTCAGGACGATCGAAAACCTTAGGAGGAGCATAAAAGAAAAAATGGCACTGTTCACATGTACGGTACTATCTACGTTACTGTTCACGACACTGTTCACATAGACGAATCGATGACGTGGCATTGACCGATGATGTGGCTTGACTGATGAGGTGTCATGATCCTGTTGGACTAAAATTCTTATGTATTGTTGATGGTGACGTGGCAGCATATTAGTGAACAAAAAAATACGCGTACGGTACATGCAACACATGGGATTATTTTCAACCAAACTGCATTACTGTGCAAACCGTGTCACTGTTCAAACCACGTGGTTAAACCGTGTCACTGTTCAAGCCGCATAGTCAAACTGCGTACTATTCACGCTTACTGTTGACGCGTACTGTTGACTGATGATGTGGCACAATCCTGAGCGTCCAAACTATTTTTAATCCGATGGCCATGATTTACTCGATGTATCTATAAAAAGGGGGCCTCCCCCCTAATTTGATACCTCTGAATCCATTTTTGGACTCCATTTTCTGTAATTCCTTCTCTATCTTGTAATTTCTACGTATTTTAATACATTCCCATTTTGCCCCTAATTCAATTATTAGTGACTAATTTTCTTTCAAGCTTGGGTTGAAGGTGAAGTCTTAACATGTGTCATGGGCTTTATTTGGTAAATTTATTTTCTCTTCCACTCTAGTTTTTGTGGATGTTTTGACTTCTCGTTGACAAATAATAATAATCTTGTCTAGTACCGTTCTGGTTTCACCGGCTTCCTAGTATAAGGTTATTATTATTTGGCACGATAAACCCTTAGCACCATATTTATTAGAGCGTGGTTCATGAGGTGTGGATTCCCCCTAATGATTTAATTGGTATTAATAAGGAATATTTAGCCCATGATGCATGTTGATACGGATCCAGATACCCAAGTACGTCATTTTAATAGAATTCTCTTCAATTTATTCTCGCAATTTCAATTCCAATTTTAGAATTTATTCTCGCCATTTTAATTTAAGTTTTAGCATATTCCAAATAATTTCCACCACAAATCCAACCACCCATATACAAAAATTAATTCTATATATAATTAAAATCCACCTCCTCGTGGGATCGACACTCGTCACCATTGATCGATACTACAATAGATTCGTGTGCTTGCGAGTTCAATAAAATTTGCACAACAAGTTTTTGGCGCCGTTGGTGGGGAGGTAAGTAATTTTAATTCATAGAATTAATTTTTGTGAATATTTCTATTTAATTGTTTTCTTGTATTTTTAAAAAAAGAAAAGAAAAAAAAGTGAACCTACATTTAGAGGTTAGTATTTCTTTTCTTTTTCTCTTCTTTAAAATTCTGTAATTTAATTTTCAAGTTATTTTTTTATTTCTTCTTTGTGATTTTTGTTTATCTTACTAATTTTTTTGTTAATTTATTTCAGGTATTTTTTTTTATTTTTATAGTAAGGTTGTAATGGCGCCATAAGGTTAGTATCGTAATTTCTCACTCTTCTTTATTTCTATTTGTTTTGTTCCCATCTTTATTTTTATTTTATTTTGCATGCATGGTTGTAGGTCATTATTACCTAGTCTTAATCCTTCACACACACAAAAAAGTTAAAAGTAAAATGGATTTACAAGCACCATAGGAGAGGCCATTTGAGGACTACTTCAGTTCTTTAGCCAATTTGAGCACATCATGCATAAGATACCCAAATGTAGCTGCTAGGAGTTTTGAACTAAAACCTAGTGTGCTAAATTGTCTCCCAACATTCTATGGCTTAGAAAATGAGGACCCATATAATCATCTGAATGATTTTCATGCTATTTGCCAAACCTTTAAATGCGAGAATTTTTCAGACGATGATGTTAAACTCAAATTATTCCCATTTTCTTTAAAGGATAGAGCTCGTTCATGGTTAAATACTTTGCCTGCTAATAACATTACATCATGGGAACAAATGGTAACGAAATTTTTAAATAAATATTTCCCAGTGCATAAAACCAATACTATTCGCAGGGAAATCTCGGAGTTTACCCAAAGTGAGGATGAGCAGTTTTTCGAAACATGGGAGTGATTCAATGGGCTACTCTTGAAGTGTCCACATCATGGATACGAGAAATAGCACCAATGCCAATACTTTTTGGAGGGATTATTGCCGAATGTGCAAAAATGGCTAATGGCAACAAGTGGAGGAAAGCTAATGTCGAAAAGTGCATCAGAGATTTGGGAATTCTTCCAGCGACAAGAAGATAATTCCCAACAACGGAGTCGATCACTCAGAAATACTAGAAGGATTAAGGGAGTAAATGAGGTTCACATTGGCGAGTCAACTTCAGGAATCAAAGAAGTCAAAGAGATAATTGAAGGTCTCTCTCGACAAATAACATTATTAACGACTGCTAAATCAACAGAGCCACATGACCCTAACTCATATCTAAATCAAGCCAATACCATAGGTTTAATGAGAAAGCCATCAAATTACAACCCATACTCCAACACATATAACCCTGGATGGAGAGACCACCCGAATTTTTCATGGTCTCAAGGATTCCAACAGAATGGACCAGTAGCTCATGCTCCACCAATGCAACCAATTCCTCAAAATCCTCAAGCCTCTCTGCCACCATTCAGACCATACAATCAGAACCAGAACCACTCTCAACCTAGACCATGGGAGGATGCATTCTAGAATTTCAAGAATCTTACTCACTCTGCGATTGAGCAACAGAACCACACCATTGATGGACTACGAAATGAATTGAGAGCAGGCTTCAACTCACAAGCCCAATTAGTTTCGAGCCTCGAGAAGATGGTGGGACAACTTGCTTCTTCAGTACAGACCTTGGCAATTACTGTTGAGAAAGGTAAATTTCCAAGTCAACCAGTGCCTAACCCTAAAGGAGTGCATGAAGTAAGTACCAGTTCACCACAGCAGCATGGAGAGGTCAAAGCCGTCATGACCTTGCAAAAAGGAAAAGAAGTCGACAACAAAGTGGAGATATCGGTGACAAAAGAAAATCAAATTGTACCTGTAAGTGTTGAGGACTCATTACCGAAGGAGAAAGAAGAAACCAACCCATGAGACTATGTTCCAAAGCTCCATTTCCTCAGAGGTTGGCTAAAGGAAAAAAGGGAAAATCTACAGGTGAGATTCTTGAAATCTTCAAACAGGTAAGTGTTAACATCCCTTTACTTGATGCTATAAAGCAAGTTCCATCTTATGTCAAGTTTCTTAAAGACCTGTGTACTAAAAAGAGAAACATGCATGTTCAAAAGAAGGTCTTTTTAACAGAAAACGTTAGTTCTATACTCTAACATAAAATTCCTTTAAAATGAAAAGATCCAGGCTCCCCCACTATCTCATGTAGCATAGGGAACCACACAATTGAGAATGCTTTGTTGGATTTAGGGGCTAGTGTAAATCTGTTGCCTTATTTAGTTTTCATGAAACTTGGCTTGGAGAATTACACCCAACTCCAGTGGTGTTACAACTTGCAGATCGGTCCACAAAAATATATTGTGTTATTGTGGAGGACGTGCTTATTCAGGCAGACAAGTTTTATTTTCCTGTTGATTTCATTGTAATTGACACTCAACCAATATAGGATTCAAGGAAGCACATCCCCATTATTCTAGGCCGACCTTTCTTGGCAACTGCGGATGCTCACATTCAATGCAGGACTGGAAATATGTTGTTGTCCTTCGGCAACATGACTATGGAGCTGAACATCTTCAACATTGCCAAATAACCTCACAATACAGATGATGGAATTATTGATGTGGATTTAATTGAAGCATTAGTTGATGACACTTTTGTTTCAAACCTTAGTGATGATCCTTTACAAACATGTTTAACTCAGTTTAGTTTGGATTTTGATATTGACAGATCAGTCGATGAGGTCAACTCCCTACTTGACTCAACACCATCCATGGACACTAATAAATAGAAGTCAAGAGTTGAACAACTAGCACCATCAGAGAGGAAACTCATCCCATCATCAGAATCACCACTGAAACTCGAGCTCGAACCGTAGCCCAACACTTTGGAATATGCATTTTTTTGGGAAAGAAAGTACTCTACCGGTAATCATCTCAGCATCCCTTAATGACGAACTAAAAAGTAAGTTGTTGGATGTTTTAAAAGAGCACAAAGGAGCATTAGGATGGAGCATAGCAGACATAAAAGGTATAAATCCAGTAGACTGCATGCATTACATTCACCTTGATGAAAATGCTAAATCTACTAGGGAAATGCAATGTCGGTTAAATCCTAATATGAAAGACGTAGTTAGAACTGAAGTCCTTAAGTTATTAGATGCAGGTATCATTTACCCCATTTCTGATAGTTCATGGGTCAGTCATGTGCAAGTTGTCCCCAAAAAGTGAGGAGTCACTGTAGTTACGAATGCCGATAATGAATTAATACCCACTAGAGTGACTACATAATGGCGTGTATGCATTGATTATAGAAAGTTGAATTCTGTCACACGTAAAGACCATTTTCCTTTACCATTTATCGATCAAATGCTTGATAGATTAGCAGGCCATGAATTTTATTGCTTTCTAGATGGCAACTCAGGATATAATCAGATTCCCATAGCACTAAAAGATTAAGAGAAGACCACTTTCACTTGCCCCTTTTGGCACTTTTGCATATAGGAGGATGCCATTTGGATTATGTAATGCACCTGCTACATTTCAACGATGCATGTTAAGCATTTTTTCTGATATAGTTGAACGATTCCTTGAGGTCTTTATGGATGATTTTTCTGTCTTTGGTGACTCGTTTGATCAATGTTTACACCATCTAACACTAGTTCTGTAGAGATGTATCGAGAAGAACTTGGTCTTAAATTGGGAGAAGTGCCATTTTATGGTAAAACAAAGTATTGTCCTTGGTCACATCATTTCAAGCAAAGGTATTGAGGTTGACAAAGCCAAGGTGGATCTCATTTCTAATTTTCCTCTACCCAAAACAGTCAGAGAAGTAAGATCTTTCCTTGGGCATGCTGGTTTTTATAGACGTTTCATTAAAGATTTTAGCAAAGTTTCTAGACCCTTATGCAATTTACTTGCTAAGGATGTACCTTTTATCTTTAATGATTCATGTCTTGTGGCTTTTGAAAAATTAAAGTAATTGTTGACATCATCACCCATCATTTAGCCCCCAAGCTAGAGCTTACCATTTGAGCTAATGTGTGATGCATCTGATTATACAGTAAGAGCGGTATTAGGACAAAGAGTTGATCAAATTCCCCATGTTATTTATTATACTAGTATGACATTGAATGATGCACAGTTGAACTATTCAACTACTGAAAAGGAAATACTAGCAGTAGTGTTTGCATTGGAAAAATTTCGATCTTATCTCATTGGTTGTAAAATAATTGTGTTCACAGATCATGCTGCTCTTAAATATCTTCTCACAAAGAAAGATGCAAAAGCTAGACTAATTCATTGGGTATTACTTTTGCAGGAATTTGACTTGGAATTCAAAGATAAGAAAGGCACATAAAATGTAGTGGCAGACCATCTCTCTCGTCTCCATTTTGATACAATTATAGAGCCATTAACATTGAATGAGTCATTTCCAGATGAACAATTAATGAGTGTGGAAGTATTACCTTGGTATGCTGATATCGTTAATTATCTTGTTACAGGTCAACTTCCAGAGCATTGTACCAAGCAAGACAAGGCTAAATTCTTTGCAGAAATAAAGAATTTCTTTTGGGATGACCCGTATTTATTCAAGTATTGTGCAGATCAAATTGTCAGACAATGTGTCCCAAAAAATGAAATTCACATTATCCTTTCATTCTGCCATGAACAAGCTTGTGGAGGCCATTTCAGTGCTAAGAAAACAGCTACAAAATTTTTACAATGTGGTTTCTATTGGCCAATTATATTTTGAGACGCTTACACTTTATGTTCTTCATGTGATAGGTGTCAACGAATGGGGAGCATTACACGAAGGAACATGATGCCACTAAATCCAATTTTAGTGGTTGAGATTTTTAACGTATGGAGTATCGACTTCATGGGACCCTTTTCCCCTTCTTTTGGCCATCAGTACATATTGGTTGCTGTTGACTACGTATCGAAATGGGTAGAAGCAATTCCATGCAGAACCAATGATCACAAGGTGGTGATAGGATATTTGAAAAGCAATATTGTTTCACGCTTTGGATTCCCTCGAGCGATAATCAGTGATGGTGGTGCCCACTTTTGTAACAAAGCATTCAAGGCTCTTTTGACGAAGTATTCAATCACTCACAAAGTGGCGACCTCATATCATCCGCAACTCAGTGGCCAAGTGGAGATCTCCAATCGAGAAATAAAGCACATATTAGAAAAGACGGTGAGGCCAGACAGAAAAGATTGGTCATTAAGAATGGATGATGCATTATGGGCATATAGAACGACTTTCAAGACCCCGATTGGGATGTCACCCTATAGGCTAGTGTATGGAAAAACTTGCAACCTACTTGTGGAACTCGAGTATCGTGCATTTTGGGCCATCAATAAATTTAATTTTGACATGCAGCAAGTCAGCTCAGAAAGAAGATTACAACTGGCGGAACTTAAAGAAATTCGCAATGACGCATACGAAAGTGCCAAGATTTACAAGCAACGAATGAAAGTCTTCCATGACAAGCAAATTATGAGAAAATCTTTCACTCCAGGTCAGAAAGTGCTTTTGTTCAATTCTCGCTTGCACCTATTCCCAGGTAAGTTACGCTCTCGTTGGTCTGGCCCATTTATTATTCATACGGTTTTTCTACATGGGGCAATTGAAATTAAGGACCCAAAGAACGGTGTCACATTTAAAGTTAATGGTCAAAGATTAAAGTTATATCTGGAGTACCAACCACATGGAGTAGAGACCGAAATAAATTTAAGTGACCCACCAGATTTGAATTGATTTTTTCTTTTCGGTGGTTTGATTTTTCTTTCTTTCTTTTTATTATTCTTTTGCTAATTGAAATTATTTTTGCATAAGTGTGTTTGTTTTACCATTAAGTTTTCTCTTATCATTGTTAATCATGAGTACCATACTTAGACCATTCCTCCTGAACATTCTTAAACCACTTCAACGTGTCAAAACTCATCTCAAAAGGCAGATTCAATTTTGTAAAACACATCGCATTTGGGCTCTACAACCACCAGAGTTTGTAGCCTATGTTGAGGGTTTAGAACGCCAACTCAGAGATATTGAGAGAAGTGTTTACGACATCCAGTTGGAGCTTGTTGTAGCAATCTTAAAGCTTGATAGAGAAAATGAGATCTTTACAAAATCGCGATCTGAAGTTTCCAAATCTGGAAGATACGCTCGCAAAAATTCCAGCTGACCTAGTTTGCAACTATAAACGAAGTATACATGAAAAAGAAAGGAGAGAGCCCTCAACCAAGGACATAAACCAACTTGAGATAAGTGGAGAACGAAATCAACAAGTGAAATTAAGGGCTGCAATAGAGGAAAACTTGCAAAATTCAATCAGGAATTTAGTCATTTTTATTGTTCTCTTGTTTTCTTGTTCATTACTTAATCATGGGAATATATTTGATGGTTGAAACTCTTTTGTTTATTTTTATTTTGCAAACCATGAACTAAATTTATTTATAGTTGAGTGATAAATAATCTTGATGGTTCATTGACTGATTTTATGTATTGCTGCATGTTTGGTATAGCATTTTGTTTTTATAGTACTTATTTTAATTCATTATTTCAGTTGACCACTCATTTAATAATACTAGCTAAGAGAGACCAGCAAAAGAGCTTATCTTAGTGGAACATATTAAAGCAATACTTGGTTTTAGATTAAGTTTCCTGAGTTGAGTTTACATGATTCCAAAAGGGTCATGCTTGATCTAAAATTAGTGATGAATTAGATATGCAGATTCACCTTGTAAGGTAAATAGAACCTAAACATGTAATGTTATATCTTATGTTGGCATAACAATTGATCATTATTAGGTTACATAAGGATATAAGACATCCAACAAGCGACAACTAAGGATACATAAGGATTCTGTCCAGTGCTGTACCAGATGCTGCAGCAACTGAACCTACAATTAGAAGAAATAGTCAAAACCATTGAGAGAGTTTAATCACTCAACTACTCAATTCCCATTAGTTTTATCCTTGTGTGTAACGACTCCATTCCCATTAGTTTTATCCTTGTGTGTAACGTGAGAATTTACTTGATTGCATTTCTATTTATTGTATTTTATTTTAGTTAAATTGGATTAGTAGTTTTATTATTTGGTTTATTTTCAATCAAAGCAAAATGGCACTATGGAGTTTGCTGTAGCAAGTATAATAATATCAATCTCTATGAAGACGATTTCAAACATTTATCATTATATTACGTGTTGTGTACACTTGCACATTGACATCAATAACATTTGGATTTATACCAACATAAACACATCAGATGGTCCAAATTTATTTATGTAAATACTAATACTTTTTGACGAAGTGTCACGAGTTAAGTATCGATAAAAACCATTTTTCTAGTAGTGCTTTTCTCAAATCATTGGGAGAACATCTTGACCATCTATTACTAAAAGATATTCATACATATAGTCTTTTTTTTTTTAAAATGATAGTTTGATATGTTTTATGGCTCGTCTTCAGATAGAAGGCTGAATCACACATGAATGCAAGTTCGACACCAAAAATTAATTTGAATAAATAAATGAAATAAAAATATCGTTATCATGCATGAGTTTGGGATAAATGTTAAGAAATTGACAATTTGAATAAAGAAAATAAGAAAAAAGAGACTCAATCATGCATGAGCTTTGCTTGGAGCTACTTGAAAGACCTTGCACCTAAGCTACTCTAGCTCTCTATAAATTCTAACCCTTCTTCACCGAATGCAACGCGCATCAAACAGATATATAGCTTTGAAAACAAAAAAAATAAAGATTTCATTAGCAACAACTCTCTCTTTCCTTATCCTTGCCTAGGCCTCAAACTCTTTGTTGGTCTTGGGCACCTCATCAGTTCCTGAACCTCTCCTTGATGTCAACGGCAACAAGGTTGTTAAAGATTGAGAAGTCAATCACAAAGATTTGAATTGATTGTATAATTATATGATTTTATTTGTTTCCTTTCTTACTTTTGTACAGCTATAGAAAGGAATCACATCAATGGGTTTGCCTTAGATTTCAGCATTCCCCTACTTTTGTATCTTGTATATAAACTCATGATATGGTGGCTGAATAATAAGATACAGAATTCATTCAATTCTTTTCATGGTATCAGAGCGAGATTCTGGTAACCAGATTCTTCTGCTCATCCCAGCAATCTGATTTTTGTTTTTTAAATCCATCAATCCATGGCAAACAAAGAAAAAGCTTCATCACCAATCTCCAGCCATGAAGATCCAAGTAACCCATTATTCCTTCATCACTCTGATCATCCAGGAGTAATATTAGTGTCACAGCCCTTAACTGAAGACAACTATAATACCTGGAGCCGTGCAATGATTGTGGCATTAAGTACGAAGAACAAAATCGGGTTTATTGATGGATCTATCAAGCATCCTGGAGACGCTTCAGCCGCTGAGTCACAGCACTGGAATCGCTGCAATGATATGGTCAAATCATGACTGCTCAACTCTATATCAAAAGAAATCTCTCTTAGTGTGATCTATTGCAAACTTGCAAGTGAGATTTGGGCGGATTTAAAAGAACGACTTTCAGAGGTAAATGGTCCATATATTTTTCAAGTTAGAAAAAGAAATTCATAACTTGGTGCAGGATACCATGTCGATAGCAACATACTATACTAAGCTGAAAGCATTGTAGGATGAATTTGATGCACTTTGTTCAATTCCAACGTGTTCTTGTGGCTCAATGAAAGCAGTTATCCAATATCAGCAAAGCCACAAAACGATAAAGTTCCTTATGGGACTAAATGAATCATACTCTGCAACTCACGGACAGATTTTATTGATGGATCAATCCACTTCCGAATGTGAACAAGTCATATTCATTGGTGCTTCAAGATGAGTGTCAGCGTGCGGTATCTTCAAATCAAACCATTGCACCATAAGTTGCTGCACTTGCTGTAAAAATGAACTCACGAGAAAGGAAAGAATACAAGGATGTGGAGAAGAGAAAAGACGGAAAACGTGAATGCCCAAAATGTGATCATTGCGGATGGGTTGGCCATACAGTGGACAAGTGTTATCATATTCATGGATTTCCTCCAGATCACCGAAATCGGAAAGGGAATTCCAAACCAAGTGCCAATCAAACATCCTCACTTGCTGTAGATTGTAAAGAATCAAGTGGTTATTCATTTACTCAGGAACAATGCAAGCAAATTCTTGAGCTCTTGAACAATGTTAATAAACCAGGTCCTATGGCACATCATATAGGTACTCCTGCCATGACTCACTTGTCAGGTAAATTCATATGCCTCTCCTCATCCGTAGAATGTACTCCATGGATCATAGATATTGGTGCTACAGATCACATGGTTTGTTCCCCATCTTATTTAACATATTCTACGCCAGTGAAAAATCAAACTGTCAAACTACCAAATGGTTCATTAGCTCCTGTCACACACATTGGATCCATTATTTTTTCTTCACAATTTACTTTGACCAATGTTATATGTGTACCTACCTTTCATTTCAACTTAATTTCTGTAAGCAAGCATTCCCAAAATTCACAATACTCATTTATCTTCTCCTCTCAATCTTGTGTAATTCAGGACCTACGCTCGAGAAAGACGATTAGGACGGGAACTGAACGGGATGGTCTATACTACCTGAATGTGTTCAAGGAAGTCACCTGTCAATCAGTGAACTCTTTTCCTTCTCAATTATGGCATCGTCGTTTAGGACATTTATCAAATAAATCTCTTCATCTACTTTCTACCAATGTACTTGACATTAAAGCTTGCGAGATTGGTAATTGTTCAGTGTGTCCTTTAGCAAAGCAAACAAGAGTAGAATTTTCTTTAAGTTCAATATCTTCTATTGCACCTTTTGAGTTATTGCATGTTGATATTTGGGGAGGCTATCAAACATCTTCTATTTCAGGAGCCCATTATTTTTTTACCATTGTGGATGATCACACTCGATGCACATGGGTTTATCTAATGCGTCATAAGTCTAAAACCCGTCATCATTTACAATCATTTGTACAACTTGTTGAGACACAATTTTCTTCAAAGGTTAAAACCATCCGTAGTGACAATGGCCAAGAATTCATCATGCTGCTTTATTATTCTAACAAAGGAATTATTCATCAGACTAGTTGTGTCTTCACCCCACAATAAAATGGAGTGGTAGAACGGAAACACCGACATTTCCTTAATGTAGCACGTGCATTACTTTTTCAAGCTAATTTACCAAAATATTTTTGGGGTGAAGCCATTCTTACAGCCACATATTTGATTAATAGGATACCTACACCAATTTTATCTGGAAAATCTCCATATGAAATGTTGTATAAAATTAGACCATCTTATAACCATCTGCGTGTTTTTTGTTGTTTATGCTTTGCTTCCACACATACTAAAAAACCATCCAAGTTTGATACACGTGCTACTCGTTGCATATTCATTGGTTACCCTTATGGACAAAAAGGATATCGAGTCTATGAAATAGAAAATCGTAGAGTTTTCACATCCCGTGATGTCATTTTCTATGAAGATCAATTTCCTTTCTCTAATTATTCAAGTCCAACACATTCTCCAGTTTTGCCCATGCCATTTCCTATTCCAAATGACGAGAATGTGCCCCCAAATTGCAATGATAATCCCACACCAGCTCTAGAGCAAGCCACTGATATTTCAAATATGGATTTCAATGCTTCTATTGTGCCACGTAGATCTTCTCGCCCAACTAAACCTCCTAGGTATTTGCATGACTTCCATATCCAACATAGACTCCCATCTCAAATGTCTCAATCGTCGGAATCAGCTACGATCACTTCTCTTGGTAATCCTTATCCTTTATGTAATTTTTTATCTTATGATTGTTTGTCTTCTCCTCATCGAGCTTTCACCTCTTCCATTTCTCTTCAAACAGAACCTAAGTCCTTCTTGCAGGCATTTCGAGACAAAAATTGGCGAGATGCTATGAGAGTATAAATAGATGCTCTTGAAAACAACCAGACATGGACATTGACTTCTCTTCCTCCTGGCAAAAAATCAGTAGGGTGTAAATGGGTTTTCAAAGTCGAGTATAATCCTGATTGTTTTGTTGAACGATATAAAGCACGTTTGGTTGCGAAAGGTTTCAGCCAAATAGAAGGGTTGATTATACAGAAACATTTGCTCCAGTTGCCAAGTTAATGACAGTTCGTGTATTACTTGCAATTGCAGCTACACAAAAATGGCATCTTCATCAACTTGATGTTAACAATGCATTCTTGCATGGAGATCTTCATGAAGATGTCTACATGGATCTCCCTCCTGGATTTGGACGAAAGGGGGACACAAGGTTTTGCAAACTCAACAAGTCATTGTATGGTCTAAAGCAAGCATCTAGACAATGGTTTGCTAAACTTTCTTCTGCCGTTAGAGATGCTGGCTACAAGCAATCAAAGGCAGATTATTCAATGTTCGTCCAATCAGAGGAAGGACATTTCACTATTGTTTTGGAGTATGTTGATGATGTGATCTTAGCTGGAAATAATTTGAAGAAAATTCAAGAACTTAAAGAATTTTTACATGGTCGTTTCAAACTCAATGATCTTGGAAGCTTGAAATATTTCTTAGGCATTGAGGTTGCATGCTCGAGAAATGGGATTCATCTCTGTCAAAGAAAATATGCTCTTGAAATCCTTGAAGACACGGGTTTTCTAGGTGCAAAACCAACAAAAATTCCTTTGGAGCAAAACTTAAATTTAAGTGCATCGGATGGGGATTTATTAACAGAACCATCATCATATCGGAAGCTCGTTGGTAGATTGATTTACTTAACTATAACACGACCAGATTTGGTGTATGCAGTACATGTGCTAAGTTAATTCATGGACAAGCCACGTACATCACACTTAGATGCAGAACATCGAGTTTTACGATACATTAAGCAAGCACCAGGCCAAGGGATATTCCTGTCAGCACATAGCTCAATTCAGTTGAAGGCTTATTGTGATGCGGATTGGGCACGATGTAGAGATACTTGAAGGTCGATTACTGGATATTGCATCATGCTTAGAGAATCACTGATCTCTTGGAAAACAAAGAAGCAAATAACTGTCTCTCGATCTTCAGCTGAGGCTGAATACAGATCTATGGCAACCACTTGTTGCGAAATTACTTGGTTAAAATATTTACTTGAAGACTTGAAGGTGAAACATTCGCAAGCAGTTATGTTATATTGTGATAACAAGGCAGCCATTCACATTGCTTCAAATCCTGTTTTCCACGAGCGTACAAAGCATATGGAGATTGATTGTCATCTTATATGTGAGAAACTTCAAACCGGCATGATTCAAACAGCCCATGTACGCATCAGCCAACAACCAGCTGATATTTTTACTAAAGCCCTTGGTCCAGCTCAGTTTCATCATCTACTTGACAAGTTGAGTGTTATGAATATACACTCCAACTTGAGGGGGAATGTTAAAGATTGAGAAGTCAATCACGAAGATTTGAATTGATTGTATAATTATATGATTTTATTTGTTTCCTTTCTTACTTTTGTACAGCTATAGAAAGGAATCACATTAATGGGTTTGCCTTAGATTTCGGCATTCCTCTACTTTTGTATCTTGTATATAAACTCATGATATGGTGGCTGAATAATAATATACAGAATTCATTCAATTCTTTTCAAAGGTCGAATCCACCCTTCAGTACTACATAGTCTCAGCCATCTGGGGAGCTGGCGGTGGTGGAGTTAGCCTACACGGAGGCAGAAACGGATATTGTCCGCTGGACGTTATCCAATTACCTTCTGATATGCAAAATGGAATCAAATTAACAATGTCACCGTATAACATGCAATTCTACAATTGTCCGAGAATCCACTGATCTCAACTTGAGATTCTCAGTGTTGCTATCTGGACGTGACTATTGTAACGAAAAACCGTTGTGGAAAGTTGATAATTATGACGCTGCATCAGGCAAATGGTTTATAACAACCGGGGCACTTGATGGTCACCCTGGAGCTGAAACTTTGCTAAATTGGTTTAAGCTTGAGAAACTTGGAAATTTTCCAGGTACATACAAAATCGTTCATTGTCCATCCGTTTGCGAGTCTTGTGTCAAACTCTGCAACAACGTTGGCCGTTCGTTTGAGGATGGCGTTCGACGTCTGGTTCTGATTCGTGATGATGAGCCGGCATTTCCTGTTGTGTTAATTCCCGCTACAGAAAGATCAACGTCTGTGTAATCAATGTACCCTAACCAGCTAGCGGTCTTTCAAAGACTAACGTGAAAAAGAAGCCTCATTCATCTGGAATCACGATCTTTCAAGGAATAACGTGAATTAAAAGCCTCGTTCATCTGGAATCACGATTTTCAAAGAATAACGTGAAAAAGAAGCCTCATTCATCTGGAATCACGATCTTTCAAGGAATAACGTGAATTAAAAGCCTCGTTCATCTGGAATCACGATCTTTCAAAGAATCCGAAGATATCTGGCATTTCCTGTTGTGTTAATTCCCGCTACAGAAAGATCAACGTCTGTGTAATCAATGTACCCTAACCAGCTAGCGGTCTTTCAAAGAATAACGTGAAAAAGAAGCCTCATTCATCTGGAATCACGATCTTTCAAAGAATAACGTGAATTAAAAGCCTCATTCATCTGGAATCACGATCTTTCAAAGAATAACGTGAATTAAAAGCCTCGTTCATCTGGAGTCAAAGCGATATGATTCAGGGGTGGGGCCGGCGTCGAAAAATAAATTAAAAAAATTAACTTCTCTGATTGGCAGGCGCTTCATTGGCAGAAAGATTATATATGTATGAACCTGAAAATTAAAATGAAAAAAAAAGGCTTCATAAATGCTTTCGGTTACAACTCTTTGTAAGTTGCCTTGGCAATTGAGACCATGTTTGGATGTAAAGATTAAGTATTGAGTTGAACTAATTTTAAAATTAAATACTTATTTTATATTTGATAAATTTACTTGAATTGGATTAAAGGAGATTAAATTTGAATTTATTCCTAAAATTATCAGATTAATAATTATAATTTATAGATTTATTTAGTTGAGATAAAATTAAAGAAAAATTATATGTTAATATTAATTTATCAATTAATTTTTTTTATGATTTACTTAAGATTTTTATTTATTATCTATGATCTAATTAAATTGACAATTTTACTTGTAATAACTCTTGAGATTAAATTTTCATTACTTGTATATTTAATAATTTATAAACTAACCATTTAATAACTTATTGCATTATTGATTGTATAAATTTAATAATCACTAATATCCTATTAAAAATAATCATGAAAATTAAAAATACCATAATTAATTGATTTTATATATATATTTTTAAATATTTGATAAAAATTAATTAAATATTTAAATTGTTTTATTTCTTTTTCATTTTTTTATTATATTATGACTACCTAATAACTTATTTACAATATACTTAATTTTCTAATTAATTACTTTTTAAATTTGTTTACTTATTGTTATAAAATTTCATGAATAATTGATGTTCATATTCAAATATCAACTTAAATGTTATTTAATATCATTTAAATATAATTTAACATAGTTCAATCTAGTACTACACCAAACATAAGACAATATAATATAATCCGACTTAATCCAAGTAATCTAATTTAGTCTTATCCTAATAATTAATTCAATCCAATTTTACATGGTAAATGTGGCCTAACGTCATAAAAATTGATATTTGAAAATTTCGACGAAAGTGAAGTATTCGTTTTCTTTTCTTTATTTTATTTTTTCTTTTGGACAAGAATATTCTCTCTCTCAGTCTCTTTTAATGAAATAAGTGGTCAATATTGAATTTTAAATTTTAATGTTAACAATTAAGCCAGCATGTTTCACTTTATTTATAATTAAGCTGCCTTTTTTCACTAAATGTGGAATACTAAAAAAGACTAGGTGAGAAAAAAAACTAAGTAAGAATTATAATCCATTTTTAAAACATGTTATAAATGCACACATTCTATAATATTATTGACTTATTGTGTAACTGACATAATACCTCCGATATATTTTAGAGTTCCTCTTATTTGATAATAGGATGTCATTTGAAATGTTTGATCTATTAAATTACTTCGAATACATTGCTATAAAAAAACTATTGAAAACATTTTCCAAGAGGTTGGCACTTCAGATTTTTTAAAGTCGACAAAATAAAAGAAAAAATATGAGACATGTTAGAATCATGCAATATGTCATTTCAATTCATGCAAATTAAAAAAAGTTTTTATCCCTAGTAATATAATTTTTTTAGAGTTTCCAAGCTTCCATACTTTTATCTTTGAAAAAGTTATAATCATAATTTAATTTGTCATTTAGTCTAACTTGCACTATCGAAAACTTCTGGGTCAGATTTTACAACCTAAAATCTTGGACACATAGTAACTCTTCACTCCACTATAAATGCATTGTTTCTGAGGAAAACAGATAAGGAAATTCAAGAAAATATGGCTAATGAAGCGAGAGACGAAAACTTTGCATATGCCTTTGAAGTGACGACGGGTTCAGTGCTCCACATGACCATGAAAGCAGTAATTAATCTGGGACTTTTCGAGATCATAGCCAAAGCTGGTCCTGGAGCAAAGCTCTCAGCTTCAGAGATTGCCGCTCAGTTGCCCTCCACGAAGAACAAAGACGCACCCACGATGCTGGACCGGATACTCGGGCTTCTGGCTAGCTATGGCATTGTTGAATGCTCACTTGATGATGCCGATGGTTCTCACAGGCTATACGGTTTGAATGATGTTTCCAAATACTTTGTGCCCAATCAAGATGGTGTCTCATTAGGCCCTGTATTGGCCTTAATTCAGGACAAGGCCTTTCTCGACAGCTGGTTTGTCCACTCTATCATTTTAATCCTTTGAATTTTTCTTTTTTTCAGTTAGGGTAAAAATACATGGGGTTATAATACAATTTCTCTTTCTACCACTTCAGATCCAATCATGCATTTCTCCTAAGTCTTAAATCATAATCGACTTCATACTCAATTTATTTCTAAATTCAGGTAATCGAAAAAGAAAAACAAATGTGTTCATATAAGTGAGCGATAAAATGTAGAATGTTCACTCTCAAACTTATAAATCATTATTAAATATACTTGTAGTCATATCAATTCAAGAACGGGTAAACTATTGTTGGTGGTGTTTTCATTACTTGCAGCTACAGAGGATATGAGGAAATATGTTTTCTTTCGGAGGTATTTTTGTCTTTCAATTATAGAGGACATGAGGGTAACATATATGAAAAAGACAATGTATTTTGTTCTATTGAAAGCATTAATTGAGTAGTTTCTTCAGTTCTGATAGAAATCCTGGAAGAACAAAAATTTCTTAACTTCATCCGTAGAATTTCGCTCAATTAAAAGATTCACCTGGGGTGGTACGATCACATGCCTGGAGAGAATTAGAAATAAAATCTTTTAGGGAAAACAAAATAAAAAAGGCAGGACCTAGCTAGCACGTGAGCTAATGAAGCTTTTACAGCTCCAAAACGCGGTCGTTTCTGAAACCAAACTTGATTCATTCAACTAACAATGTAGATATATCCCTTTACTATTTTTGTTTTTATCAACCACTAATCATTGTATCTAAAAAAGTTAAGCCAAACTGAAAATGATGATTGATTAACTGGTCATGTAGGTCCCAACTGAAAGAAACTATTATTGAAGGAGGAGTTCCATTTGACCGAGTCCACGGAACGAACGCTTTCGAGTACCTAGGATTGGACCCCAGGTTCAATGAAGTTTTCAGCACAGCAATGTCCAACCATACCACTTTGGTCCTTCAAAAGATCCTTGAGGCTTACAAGGGTTTCGAGCACATAAAGCAATTGGTTGATGTTGGCGGTTCCCTTGGCAATACCCTTAAAGCAATTACTTCCAAGTATCCCCACATTAAGGGCATCAATTTCGACTTGCCTCAAGTTATACAGCATTCCCCTGAGTATCCTGGTATGAACTATCAATTATCTTTGTAATAATGTTAGGGACTTGGTCAAGTGGCTTTTAAGTAGCCTTCTTTAATTAATCATCCCAATATAAATCCTGGAGAAAGTAGGAAGTTAATTAGAAAATTGATTCCAATCTCTTTTTTTTTTTTGAATGGCATTGTTATGAAGAAATATACATTATCATTTGGAAAAAAAATGGCAAAAGCACAAAATGTTGCAAAAAGAAAAAACTGAAAAAAAATCAAAACAGACTCGATTTACCATATTTGCAATTTAGTGAAAAAATCAGGGTTGATTTATTATTGTTTTTGTCAGAATTTTATCTAAATTTTTTTTCCCGAATATCAGTGCTCTTATGAATTCTCTGCCCATACCGCTAGATCCTAACAGAGGAAACTAAATTGTATGTCGTACAGGTGTTAAGCATGTAGGGGGTGACATGTTTCAAAGTGTTCCAAATGGCGACGCCATTTTGATCAAGGTAAGTTTCATTTGAACTTAATTTGCAGGTATTAGGTGTTCGATCCCTGAACAAATTTCATAATATTTCAAATTTTGTAGTGGATACTGCACGATTGGAGCGATGAACATTGCTTGAAATTATTGAAGAATTGCCACAAAAGTATCCCCGAAGGAGGGAAGGTAATTGTTGTGGAGTCAGTACTTCCAGAAATGCCTGAGAATAGCACTCATTCAAAAATAAATTCCCTAGCTGATGTGCTGGTGATGACTCAATATCCGGGAGGAAAGGAGCGAACAAAGCATGAATTCACGACCTTGGCTACTGAAGCTGGATTCAGTGGCATCAGATTTGTATGCTTTTTTTACAATTTATGGGTTATGGAGTTCTACAAGTAGCGTGCGTGCGTGCCAGCCCATGAATTCTGAAGCAACTTTTTATCTTTATCTTTCTGTTAAGAATAAATGCTGAGTCAGCAGTTGAAGTCAGCTGGGGTTTTCAGTATAATAATGAGTCAGCAGCCAAGTTGTTATTTCCCTCCAGACTTAAGAGTTGAATCAAGTTGTTATAGTTAGCTGGAAATGTGCACACGAGTTTGTTGCAGTAGATGTTTCCACACACAGCTATAATTATGAATGTACTCTCAATTCATTAGTAAGACTTACAAATAAGAATCCAGGTTACAAATTTTCTCTTTGAATCAATAAAGTTTTCCATTCATTTTCTTATCAAACAAACAGAATCTACAGAGCTCCTTTTCTTTAATTCTTTCGACATGTACGTGCACATGGTCAAGACATACTTTTTAATTGTGCTTCTATATGATAACTACCAATAATTATATTTGCTCAAATAAAAACCCAGATGAAAAAAGAATTTTAATCTTATATAAATAAAGCATTAGACATGCACATGAATATCAATTTTGTTTATTTTTTTTGTTAATTTTTTAAAATGATGGTATCAAAATTTACTTGCTATATTTAATAATTAATATTATGTCATTTATACATTTATATGGCAATTCAAATTTCATCACTTGTATATTTTAATCATTACTCATCATAGCTCCCTCACAAAATTAGATTAGTACTAACATTGCGGTACACGTGCATCAATTTTTATTTATTTTTGAAAGATGGACATCAAACACTAACGCATAATTGACAAAAAAAAAATGTACATTGTTACATTGTGTCATTATATTAAGTTGTTATTTTGTTTTGCTGTCAATAATCTATTTACGTTTCAATTATAGTACAGTAAGTGCTGGACTTAGTCTAGGGGTTGTTAGGAGTTGTTGGCCACTTACACTTTTTCGTGCTGAGAGTTGCTCGGCTTTAGGAATAACCATTGTGTTTTCACAAGTGGCTGCTGGGTCTCTCGAAGAATCATGATTTATTGGGCAATGATATTCGGCCACCACGAGACCATAACGAAGCCAGAAACGCATGCTTCCTCTGCCGTTTCGAAGTTTTAAATTTGAAAATTAAAAATAGATTTTACCATTGAAAAATATTAAAATTAAATCTAAAGAATTTGAAAAATCCAAAATTCTTACCCGTCCCTCTCACTGTCCCTCTCACTCGCTTGCTCTGTCTCTCTCTCATTCACCTTCCCTCTCACTCACCAGCTCTGTCCCTCTCACTCACCCGATCTGCCTCTCTCACTCACCCACTAGCGAGCTATTTCTCTCAGGCTGTCACTCACCCACGAAACTTGTTGTCTCGCCACGTCCATCGCCGACCAGCCCATGGCCGACATCGCTGTCACGCCGTTCACGTCGCCGACCAGCCTTACTTGACGGTGTGCTTGACGATTTTGGACCTTTTTGTCGTACCTAGGTAATTAAATTTAGTATGTTGAGGAAAGTTTTGATTTATTGTATTTATATTTTAAAATTATTAGAAATAAGTTATTTGAAATGTAGATTTTGCTTGAATTAGATATGATTAATACAATTTATTTTTCATAGTATTACAAAGAAAAGGTTGGGAAGAAATATAAAAAGAAAATTAAGGTAAAATTAAATTACTTAGTTAATTATTCTACAATTAATTTAATTTTAATTTATCTTTTTATGGATTTGCAGAATTCAAATGTACAAACATTCGTTATCTTCTGAGGTGGATATTGTAGTCCCAACGCAGGAGAGCAATAAGGACCCAGTAAATTTTATGTTCTTTGATGTAATACAATTTATTATTTTAATTTTTAATGGCCACTAAAGCTGCCATTATTGTATTTTAAATGGTCATTAAATAATGGTCATTATTTAGGAACCTGTGTTCACATACCAATCACAAGGATATCCATCGTTTCCTTTTGATTCTTACATTGTAAGTTATAATCCATTTTTTATATTTATGCCTAGTTAATTTTGCAGTCTTTATATGTGAAAATGCCAAATTAACCAAAAAAAAAGGTACAATTATTCACTTAAACAAATGTTCCTAGCTTCAAGCATAACTAACTAGGCAATTGGTTGTTCATTTTTCTCTCACAATTGTAAGCATTGTATGCTGATTCGGCATCCAACAATGATCTGTAAGATTGGAATGAATCAAATACATATTAGCAACATATTTTAGAGGAGGGTTAATGAAGCAATATATGCTTTATAGAAAATGAAGAACCTACCCGCCAGAGGGTATTGGCTATTGGTTATGTAATGATATGTATGGGAATACTATTCCCCGCTCTGTTTTGTCCTAGTTTATATTAGGCTCCATTGTATCAAAAAAAAAAAAAAAATGAAGAACCTTAGAATGAAACTGCAATTACTGGATTAGCAGAAAAAAATTAGGGAATTTTATGTGGTAAAGAACTTAACAATTCAGCTAAGACCAAAAACAATTGCCTCAACTAAATTATTCACAAAAACATGTGATATATCAAACTACCCAGAATATCATTTTCCTGATTTATTTACTTGCTTGCTTCTTAAATATTTCATCCTGAATCCAAAATAGGCAACACTCACAAGGCTACTTCCATTTCAGCTAGCTGTACCATATGTACGGTCCATCTATGGTGCCTCATTTTTTAAACAAAATTTACTCAATATGTTTTAATTGTGTGTTATTTCGGATCGATTTGGATAAATTCCTACCTGATTGGATTGAAAAATTCATCTACATCCGATTTGAACTCAAGTTTTTTGGTCGAATCAGATTGGGTTATTTGCCCACCCCTACTCACAAGTTTGTTTTGATTGTGTAAAGGACCAACATGTTCAGCCTGTCGTATGGGTCAAGTTAGGATCAAATTTTAAGGGTCCTCGTTCAATGGGTCAGGTCTTTTTTGACCTATGAGATCGTTTTTGGAGCTGCTCTATGAGTAGAGTGGTGATGTTTAAATCCCTCATTATATCTTACCAACCCACGCTAAATGACTTTTATGTTAATATCTATTTTATCCTCATGTGAAATAACTTAAAATAATAAATAATTTTTTAAGTGCACCGACATAAAATTTTTTATTAATAACTAATTAAGCGAATCTAATTTCTTAAACTCTAATTTCTTCTAACTCTTGAAACTGAGCCATTCCATTCAAAGTAAGGCATTCTATTCAAAATATTGAAGAACAATGTAAAATTTTATACTGCAATCCCATAGAGACTGACAGCGAGTGCTTTCATTCTCAGATAGATACCTGACAACATTTTCCATCGCGATTCCAAATTTTCATTCGTTCTATAAATGCATTACAACACCAAATTACTGTCCAAGTAATATCACTATACAATTGCAAACACTTTCCAAAAGCAATGCATTCTGGTCCATGAACAGATAAACTTGAATACAAGATTGGGATGCATACAAAAGGAAATCAAGACTCACCTTTTTAGTTCCAAATCAATTATCATAATAAAAGATCTCTATCTTTATCACGTCCAACCTCTTGGCCAAATTCTTGAATTCCTTCACTCAACTTTGGCTTGATAGGCTTAGCACAGTACCAAGGTTATTCAGGACCGACTCGGCATGGTTCTTGCTCCAATTCTTGGTGGAACTATCAAATCTTAAGTGGAGGATAAAACCTTAAAAAAAAGTTGAGAAATTACAATGATTTTGAAGTTTTTTTTAAGAAATGATTTTATAAAATTTATACAATGGGTGTATAAAAAAATTAAAATAAAGGTAAATTAGAGATTAGGTAAGGTATATTGAGAGATAAAGATTTGTTTAAATTTTTAGTGGAATTAACTGAAAAATGGGGGGCCTGTGAGATATAATAAGGGATCAAAATCACCATTCTTAAGATAGTGATGCGGTATACCCCATTTAATACACCCCATTAAAACTTTTACATTTTATAATATTATTTAGTAAATGTAGTAATCTAGATAAAGTTCCTCTTCTAATTTTGACTACTAATACATGTTGAGTGATATACGCCTCTCTCAACCAAAAAGTTTATTGGATTGGAATATTGATCGTAAATTTTCTACTTTAACAATAGATAGTTGTACAACTAATGATGCTATGATTGAAATTCTTACTAAGAAGTTATTTGATAGTTCACTTCTATTGGGTGGAGAGTTTTTTCATATGCGTTGTTGTGCCCATATCCTGAATTTGATAGTAAAAGAAGGATTGGATGCGATTAGTAATAGTATTGAATGAATTCATAATAGTGTTGCTTATTGGACAACAACACCCAAAAGAGAGGAAATTGTTTTTGAAGTTATAGTGAACTAACAGTAATTAATTTTATTATTTGATATTGCAGGATTAAAGTGACAACCATAGGCTATATGAATATAATAAAGAGAAGATGAAGCTGAAGAAAGAATGATTTGAAACATTTGCTATACATTTTTGTTCTTTTAGTTATTATTTATCCAAACATTTTGTAATTTTGATATCATTTCAAGATATTGTTTCAAACTTTTGAAGCTTTTTTCAATAATTTATATACTTTATAAAATGGTAATGATTTTATTTTGTTTAAGTTTCTAATTTTTAATTTATTAAAATTATGTATTCATACCTATTGTAAAATAATTAAATAAGTAAATGGGAAATGGGGTGGAGATGGGACATGGGGATTCCCCATCCCCACCCCACTAAATTTATTGGGGAATGGGGGTTAAATTTTTTTATGGGTTGGGGAATGGGGTAGGCCTCCCCACCTCCACCCCCACCCCACCCCATTGCCATCCCTACTCTAAACCATATTTGACACTTTTTAGCAGCAAATTTTCAACCAGCAGATGGAACTACTTGCTGGCCAACGACGTATCCTTAGTCACCTTGGTTATGATTCAGACAGTTTCTCTTTGCAGCCCCCATCTTAGTTTCTACATTTATTCATTTCACACAAACATTACTCATATATTATAGTTCTTATGATACTATTTTTTTCTATCATGCTTATGATGATTTTGTGATGCTTTTGTTGGATATTTGAACTTTGTTTGTGATTGTGTCGATTTTGATGACATATTTGAGTTTTGCTTATGACAATGACGCATTTGTTGGTATGGACGTTGGTTGATAATGGGAATTTATATGTGAGTGTTTTAACTACTTCTATTTTTGAAGATATATTCTTTTTTAAGGGGAGATTCTGCCGAAAGTTTTGCACGCCATGGATAATATCAGAACTTCTCTCTTTACTCTTTTCAAGTTTATTTCTTTTTTATGATGAAGGGGGAGATAAATTATATATGATACGTATTGATTGGCCATATACTTAGGGGGAGCACATATTTAGGGGGAGAAAAATTACACAAATATATTTTTTGAGCACATATGTAGGGGAAGCAAAATTGCACAATTTTGTTTTTGAAAAGTTAGTCATCATTAAAATGGGGGAGATTTTTAATATGGATATTTCTTTAATACTGATTTTGATGATAACAAACTTTATTAAGATTGATTAATCTTTTAAAAGCTCAAATAATTTTTTCATGTATTAAAATAAATTATTATTTTCATATTATAAATGTTTTATATTCAATGGAAAAATGATTTTATGAAATTGGTTATTTTCATGTTAATTTTTTAAATTAAAATTTTTTTGAGAACTTTGAAATCAACAAATATTGCTTAAAATTATGGAAAATTGAATAAATTAGCACAAAATCTCACAATATCATATTGAAATATAATTGCTCAACCCAAGAGGGGGGGGGGTGAATTGGAATTTTAAAAATTATCCTAGCAAATTCACACAACGAGCAATCTAATGTCTTAATAAAAATTGAAAGCAATAAGTTCAATAAAAGCACAATAACAAATGAGTAAGGGAGAAGAGAAACAAACACACGAATTTTTATGTGGTTCGGCAATCCCCACCTACGTCTACACCTCCAAGCGATCCAAGCTTGAGAATTTTGCTATCTGAGCCTTTCCAAGGCTTCAACCATTTACAATTGACTTCAAGGTATCAATGAACCTTTACAATAAAAAGATTATCTCCCAATCTCTTCACTCAAGTGTCTCACACACTCAAACTCTTACAATTAAGATGAAGAAATGAAAGTTACAATAAAACTCACTCAAACAGTAGATATTCAAAAATGAAGAACAAGAGATGATTCAATGTTTTCGTGATTTGCAAATTGAAAGCTCAAGGTATCTCATGTGCTTTTTGTTTTTGCTTTCTGGAGGGCTTGAAAATGAATTGAATTTGAGTTTTTATAGTTTGAGCTCAAAAACTAGCCATTATGCACATTTTGGGCATAACCAGCTTACCGTTTATGGACATCCGGTTAGTCGCTTAATGTTATCGTTACAGCCACAATTTTGAATTTCTGAATATCCGGTATGCCGCTTGTAAAATCCGGTTAGCCATTTAAGTTCCAGAAACATTCTGCCCGAATCCAATCTACCGTTTGTCAGGATCCGAATAGCCGCTTGCTATAGTAACTGGTATAGTGAACTATGTTTCAAAATTATAGTTTGACCCTAAACTTTATAAAACTGTATTATGGCCCAAAATATTATAAAACTTTTCAAATATGTCCAATTTTAGAATTTCTAAATATTACTTTATTAATCCCAAAACTTTTTGAAATTAAGATATGACCCAAAATATGTGAAATTATAGAATGACCCAAAACATTTAAAGATTTTCAAATAGGTCCAAATCCATAATTCAAAACAATATCAAAGGTTTTAAAATGCTTTCATTTTAATCCAAAATACTTTGATTCCATAACATCATTTTCTTATTATAAAAACACAATTCATAAATCTTTGTTTAATCAATACATGTGGTTTTTTATAATCAAAATCAATATCTATAGCCATATAGGCTAAAAATCTCCCATTTTTTGATGATGACAAAACACATTATAAAAATTTAATCTAGTTATGAAAAGCTCCCCCTTAATCAATGCAAGGTTAAAAAATTAATTTGAAAATTATTTAAAAAGATCCCCTGCATACATGTATACTCCCCCTGGATACATGCATATTTTTATAACACATTAAATTATTCTCCCCCTTCATCACAAAAAGAATAAAAGAATAAAAGCTCCCCCTATCAATCATCAAAATCGCAATATAAGCACATTAGTTCAAAAATATCCATAAGCATAAGAAAATCCATATAATCCATAACAAACAATAAAAAAAAATCCATATTATCCAAAACAAATCCATACCAGCCAAAATAAATACATAATCCAAAAGCATAATAACCATCCATATAGTTGAAAATAAAAGAATATAATACAGTAAATGAAATGTAGGTGTGTCCAAATACATGCATAAGAGACTACTGAGGTGGTGAGGATGGTGGTGATGGAGGTAGATATGGATATGGACTGTCGAAGTGCTCAAAGAGAAGTCGCTGTCCATGAATGAGCTACTGCTGCTGCTGAAACTCAGTCTGCCGCACCGAGAGTGTCCGTACCTCATCCATAAGCTGCTGAAGAGTAACATCTTTAGAGGTAAGAGGATGTGGAGGTGATGAAACAGATGCAGAGGCACCAGGAGCTGAAGCAATCACGGGAAGATCTCGGCGTCTACGCTGGCCCCGGAATGAGAGTGAGAAAATGGGTAGCTGATCGGCTGGAACCATAACATTAAGTGGTCGATCATCACTTGGAGTAAGAAAGGTAAACTTGTTCTCAGTGTATTTGACCCAAGTACCATTTTTCCACTCAAAGCTTAAGCTGAAAATAACATCATCCCCGATACCCTTACATGGTCTACACGATGGTTATTGAATCGATACATCAAAATATTTCAGGATTTGGGTAATGAAATGACCATATGGAAGGGAGCGGGTAATCAACTTAGGTATACTGAGCATGTTTCGAACAATGGTATATCCTAAGTCAACTGGACGATGTCTAAGAATACAATCAATCAAGGCAACATCCATATGAGAGACCTCATCCAAATGGCTTGATCTATGAAGGACAATACTTTGAATAAAACGAAGTAATATCCGAGTTTGAAGACAAAGACATTGGGTACGAAAATGGATAGTACAATCTTCATCTGAAAGGTCAATATGACGACATATATTCTTAATAGCATCAATATAAACATAGTCATCAATATCAGGAGGTTTCCTAGGTGAAAAATTTTTTAGGCCATGATCGGAAGTTCCTAGAATAGAATTCAACTCCGAATCATCAAACTCAATCGAAACTCCTCCAACTATGGTGATTACTCGATTCTCTTTATCCGTGGAACAATCCATATTCGAGTAAAATACTTTCACCAAGTTGGGATATACATTTTCCTAAAAAACAAGTGCATTAAGCCAACCAACATCTTCCAACAATTGCAATAAAGTTCTATTGCTAATACTAAGATTATTTAACCAATCCAGTAAGACAAAAAAAAGGTTTGGAGTACCTCACGAGTCATGAACTGTTGATGAAATCGTTTGGCTAAATATTTCTTGATCTGAAAGTGAGTGGACTCAAAATTGGATTGATTGGAGGTGCCCCCTGCTCGCCGTGACCGGTTGGTTGATTGAACCAGTTCTTTGCCTTTTCTTCGAGCCGGCCAGGGCTTGACATGTTGATTTGGAGGGATTTGAAGTTGAAAGAAGCAAAGAGAATGAAGGTTATGAAGATTGAAAGTGATTTTGAAAAGGAATTTGGATAAAAAACGACTTGAGGAGAAGAATTTTAGAGAGAGAAAAATTCGGTTAAACCCTAGGTTGAAATTAGGATCTAGAGTTTTAGATGTTGAAAATAGATTTTAAGAATGTTTTTAGGCATAAGAACGAATGGGGATTAGGATTTATGAATTGATTTGTGTCAAAACCGAGTAGAAAAAGTGGATTTTGGAGTGAAAAATGAGAGAGAGGAATCGGTTTTTAGAGAGAGAACGAGATTCGGATTGCCGAATGAGAGAGAAAAGATGAACAGTTATCATAAGCACGAATTCGGCTTGCCGGATGTCACTAACCAGCTAACCAGTTAGTGTCTAGAAGCAAGAAAGCCAAAAATGGCTTGCCGGATGTGTGATCCGATTGTCCAGATAACGTCCAGAATGTGTCAAGGCTGATTTGGCTTGCCAGTTTGCATAACCGGCTGACCGGTTTTGAGACAGACCATTACTTCACGAATTCGGTTTTTCAGATTTTAAGAACCGGTTATCCGGTTATGTGGCAGAACCATGCAAACTGTAACCGGTCTTCCGGATTTGAAGAACCGATTGTCCGGTTTTGAGGCAGAGAGGAGGCTTAGTAAACTCGGTTTTCCGGATTGATAATCCGGTTATCCAAATGTTGACCCGAGAGCAACCAAAGCTAATTCGGCTTACCAGTTTGATAAATCCGGTTATCCAAAATTTGTTCCGAGAGGAATCAACAAGAAAGCGGTTTCCCGGATGGGAGGAAGTCGAATTCTGGTTTAGACTTGGAAATCTTTTTGTCTTTAATTGAATTTTGGCAAGCTCTTATACTTGTATTACACACACCATTTTATTTTTGGCTTTTAAAATTGATTAATTTTAAATCATCTTGAGATTTAAAACTTTTCAATAAGCCATTTAAAGCATGAAACATAAAATCATAAAATTACAAGCATATCAAGCTATCTAATTCATGAAGCATAAATCCATATAATAACAAACATATCAAGCCATGTAGTAAAACATAAGTTTAGATGCAACATTCATCATTTCAAGCTCATGTCTTATCTTTATAAAATGCTCTTCGCTAAGAGGATTTGTAAAGATATCCGCAAGCTGATTTTCAGTAGAAACAAATTTAATTACAACATCTCCTTTTTTAACATGATCTCTAAGAAAATGATGTCTAATTTCTATATACTTAGTTCTAGAATGTTGAATGAGATTCTTGGAAAGATTTATAGCACTAGTATTGTCACACAAGATAGGTATTTGATCAAGTTTAAACCATAGTCTCTAAGGGTTTGTTTCACCCAAAGAATTTGTGCACAATAATTACCTGGGGCAATATATTCTGCCTCGGTGGTTGAAAGCGCAACCGAATTCTGTTTCTTACTAAACCAAGAGACAAGAGAATGGCCTAGGAAGTGACATGTTCCACTAATACTTTTTCTATCAATCTTATACCCAGCAAAATCGGCATCCGAAAAACAAGTGAAGTTAATATGAGTTCCCCTAGGATAGCAAAGGCCAAGATTAATGGTGCCAATCAAATATCGAAAAATGCGTTTGACAGCAAGCATGTGTGACTCTTTATGACAAGATTGAAATCTAGCACACAAGCATACACCAAACATAATATCAGGCCTACTAACAGTCAAGTAGAGTAAGGATCTGATCATACCTCGATATGTCTTGATATCAACTTCCTTACCTTTCTCATCCTTGTCCAGCTTGATGGTAGTACTCATTGGAGTGCTTTTTGCCATTCCATTATCATAGCAAAATCTTTTGAGTAGATCTTTCACGTAGTTGGCTTGATTTATGAAAATTCCTTCCTCGTTTTGTTTGATTTGGAGTCCAAGGAAGTACTTCAACTCTCCCATTATACTCATCTCAAATTCTTTACTCATACAAGATGAAAAATCTTTACAAAACAACTCATTAGTAGAACCAAAAATAATATCATCAACATAAATTTGAACAATAAGTATATCTTGGTTCTTATGCTTAACAAATAAGGTTGTGTCCGCTTTTCCCACCGAAAAATCGTTATCCAACAAGAAGTTTTTAAGCCTATCATACTAAACTCTAGGTGCTTGTTTTAGTCCATATAAAGCCTTAGATAAATTATACACATGATCTAGAAATTTTTTATTTTCAAAACCAAGAGGTTGTTTCACATAAACTTCCTCCATAATATAACCATTTAAGAAAGTACTCTTGACATCCATTTGATATAAAATAAAATCCTTATGCATGCATATGCTAATAACATCCTAATGGATTCTAACCTAGCTATAGCTGCAAATGTTTCATCAAAATCAATTCATTCTTCTTGGTTGTAACCTTGAACCATTAATCTAGCTTTATTTCTTACAACCACACAGGATTCATCCATTTTGTTTCTAAATACCCATTTAGTGCCTATAATGGATTGATGTTCTGGATTAGGAACTAATTCCCACACATTGTTTCTTTCAAATTGATTCAACTCCTCTTGCATTGCCATAATCCAAGATTCATCATTTTTTGCATCCGCAAAGGATTTTGGTTCAATTTGAGAAATAAATGCAGCATGCTCACATGTCTTCTTAAGAGATGATCTAGTGGTAACACCTCGTGAGGCATCTCCTAAAATTACATCCTTAGGGTGAAAAGAAACATACCTCCACTCCTTGGGGAGTGTTTGAGAAGTACCTTCATTTTACTCTGCATTTGTTTCTTCATGATATTCCTCTTGAATTCCATGTGATGCACCTTTTTGGTTGTCATTTGATGCTTCTTTTTGTTGTTCTTCTTCTGCTTTATCATCAACAACAACTTTCTCCGTAGAGGAGGGGTTAGACTCATCAAATATAACATGCATAGATTCTTCCACAACCAGAGTTCTTTTATTATAAACTCTATAAGCTTTGCTTGAGTTTGAATAACCAAGAAAGATACCAACATCAGATTTTGGATCGAATTTACCAAGATTATCTTTTGTGTTCAAAACAAAACATTTGCATCCAAAGACTTTAAAATAGCCAATGTTGGGTTTTCTATTTTTCCAAAGCTCATATGGAGTTTTATTAAGATTAGGCCTAATCAACACACAATTCAAAACATAACAAGCGGTGTTGACGGCTTCGGCTAAAAAATATTTTGGAAAAGAATTTTCATTCAACATGGTCCTAGCCATTTCTAGAATAGACCTATTCTTTCTCTCTACAACTCCATTTTGTTGTGGAGTCCTAGGTGATGAAAATTGATACTCAATGCCAAAGTCATTATAAAAACTTTCGAATGCATGATTTTCAAATTCTCCACCATGATTACTTCTAATACAAGTAATGGAATAACCTTTTTCATTTTGGACCTTTTTACCAAAAATTCGAAATGCATTAATGGCATCATCCTTATTAGCTAAGAACAATACCCATGTGTAAATAGAATAATCATCTACAATTACAAATGCATAAAACTTGCCACTTAAACTAGCATATCTAGAAGGTCCAAACAAATTTATGTGAAATAATTGAGTGGTTTTGAAGTAGAAATATGATTCTCACTTTTAAAAGAAGTTTTGATTTGTTTTTCAAATTGGCAAGCTTCACAAATTCTATCTTTTTTAAAACTGATTTTTGGAAGACCTTTAAGCAAATCATTTTTCACGATATTTGAAATCAAATCCATGCTTGCATGACCTAATCTTCTATGCCACAACCAACCATTATCATGCAATGCGGAGAAACATTTATCATTTGTCGATGCACAATCTATATTAATGGTATAGACATTAACATATCTATTTCCTACAAACAAAACTTTCCCATCACATGCATTCTCAATAACACATTTTGATTCATCAAAGACAACTCTATATCATTTATCACATAATTGACTAATACTAAGCAAGTTGTGTTTTAAGTTTTCAACCAAACACACATTTTCAATGAGAGTAGAGGATACATTACCGACATTTCCATTGCCAATGATTTTTCCTTTTGAATTATCTCCAAACGATACATCTCCACCATTTTCGATCTTAGTAAAACTTGAAAACCCAGAATAATTCCCTGTCATATGTCTTGAACAACTGCTGTCCAAGTACCACTTATTCTTCTTCTTTTCAAGCGCTGTAGAGAGAATCTCAAGTTTTAAGTAGCCGAACCTTTTTGGGTCCTTGAGAGTTAGCAATGGTTCCTTTCGGAACCCAAACACCTTTTACACCATAATATGTATTTCTCTTCACTGCACATCTATTTTTCATATGACCATCTTGATTACAATAATGACATACAAATTGTTAATAAATGTATTCTTCAAAAAATAACTCTTGTAATATTTTTGTTTTAAATTTGGCTTATAACCAATGCCTCCTTTGTCAAAAACACATTTTTGTGAGTTTAGCAAGTTGTCCAATATCTTTTGCCCATTTATGAATTTTAGCACAATCTCATTTAGTTAATTGCTCTTTTTTTTAAGCATTTCATTTTCATTTTTCAAGTCGTGCATGTGTGACTCTAAGTGATCATGTGGAGTGCTAGAATTTTCAAATAATGCAATTCTATCATACAATGTTTTATTCTCTAATTCTAGGTATGTAATCTTTGCACTAAATGATTCATTTTCATTTTTAAGCTCTATCATCTTCTTTTTAAGACATATATTCTTTTTACCAATTTTCATCAACTCATCATGCAAATCCTTAAAGGCATCATGTAATTCATCATATGTAGGAAGAATACTCACCTCATCAAGTTCATCACATGATTCTTCCCCAAAGGCCATGAGAGCTAAATTTGTCATTTCTTGTTGCTCTTCATCATCACTTGTTTCCTCATCGCTATCATCCCATGTTGCCACCATAGCTTTCTTTTTAAGTTTGTTGAGGAGAGGACATTCCGGTCGTATGTGTTCGGGCTTCTTACATTCATAGCAAGTGATTGACTCTTTCTTATCCTTTTTATTCTTGTAGCCTCTGAACTTTCTCTGCTCATTATTCTTCTTGTAAAATTTTTTGAATCTTCTAGCCAACATTACCAATGCCTCATCATCCATTTCGCTTTCCTCATCACTCTCACGTTTTGAAGCCTTGAGAGCAATGTTTTTCTTCTTTTCCTCATGTCCTTTTTCCGCTGCCAAATCTTCTTCATATGAAATAAGAGAACCAATTAAATCATCAATAAGTAATACATTTAAATCTTTGGCTTCCTCAATGACAATCCTTTTTTGTCTCTATTGCTTAAGTAGCGACCTAATGATTTTCTTAACTTTCTCGTTATTCGAAAAGGTCTTTCCTAGGGCTCCTAGAGTGTTCACTATGTTCGTAAATCTAGTATACATAGAGTACAAATTCTCATTTTGTTCCATTTGGAACAATTCATATTGTCGAGTGTACCTACTTATTTTAGATTCTTTCACTTGGTTTGTGCCTTCATAAACAACTTCAAGTTTGTGCCAAATTTCATTAGTACTTTCGTAACTAGACACTCTATAAAACTCTTTCTTATCTAGTGCACAAAACAAGGCATTCATAGCCTTGGAATTTAGAGAAGCTTTTCTCTTTTCAAATTCATTCCATTCCCGTGAAGGTTTTGGAATATATTCCCTGACTTCATTTTTAGCCAAAGGCATGAAAGGACCATCATTAGCGATTTCCCAAATTTCATAATTTAAGGCTTGCAAGTAAATTCTCATCCTAGTTTTCTAATACGGGTAATCGTTTCCATCAAAGTAAGGTGGTCTAGCGGTGGACTGTCCTTCCCTAAATGTGGAATCATTTTGAGTTGCCATTGATCTTTAGCTCCAGACGGTTAAGTCTAAATAAGAGCACCTTGCTCTAATACCAAATGAAATATAATTGTGCAACCCAAGAGGGGGGTGAATTGAAATTTTAAAAATTATCCTAGCAAATCCACACAATGAGCAATCTAATGTCTTAATAAAAATTGAAATCAATAAGTTCAATAAAAGCATAATAACAAATGAGTAAGGGAGAAGAGAAACAAACACACGAATTTTTACGTGGTTTGACAATCCCCACCTATGTCCACGCCTCCAAACGATCCAAGCTTGAGGATTTCACTATCCAAGCCTTTCCAAGGCTTCAACTGTTTACAATTGACTTCAAGGTGTCAGTGAACCTTTACAATAAAGTGATTGTCTCCCAATCTTTTCACTCAAGTGTCTCACACACTCAAACTCTTACAATTAAGATGAAGAAATGAAAGTTAAAATAAAACTCACTCAAAGAGTAGATATTCAAAAATGAAGAACAAGAGATGATTCAATGTTTTTTATGATTTGCAAATTGAAAGCTCAAGGTATTTCATGTGCTTTTTTTTATGCTTTCTGGAGGGCTTGAAAATGAATTGGATTTGAGTTTTTATAGTTTGAGCTAAAAAACTAGAAGTTATGCACAATTTGGTCATAACCGGCTTATCATTTATGGACATCCGGTTAGCCTTTTAATGTTACCATTACAACCACAATTTTGAATTTCTAAACATCCGGTATGCTGCTTATGAAATCCGTTTAGCCGTTTAAGTTCTAGAAACATTCTGCTCGAATCTGGTCTATCATTTGTCAGGATCCAGATAGCCGCTTGCTACAGTAATTGCTACAGTAAATTATGTTTTAAAATTATCGTTTGACCCCAAAACTTTATAAAATTCTGTTATGGCCCAAAACGTTATAAAACTTTTCAAATAGGTCCAATTTCAGAATTTCTAAATATTACTTTATTAATCCTAAAACTTTATGAAATTAAGATATGACCCAAAATATGTTAAATTATAGAATGACCCAAAATATTTTATGATTTTCAAATAAGTCCAAATTCGAAATTCAAAACAATATCAAAGGTTTTAAAATACTTTCATTTTAGTCCACAACACTTTGATTCCATAACATCATTTTCTTATTATAAAAACACAATTCATAAATATTTTTTTAATCAATACATGTTGTTTGTTATCATCAAAATCAATATCTATAGCCATATAGGCTAACACATATCCAATTCAAATATTGCCTATTCAAAATAGATTAAGAAAAATGTATCACATTTGCTAATTAAAATTTCACAAATTTCATAAAATTGAACCATAGACACTAAAGCCAAAATTCATACCTTCGATTTTAAGACACAGTAGGGTTTGGGTTAGTGTCCAATTAGGGTTTGGCTGGGCCTTGTTCACTAATGTGTGGTGATTACGATGATGTGCCCGATCGCTGGTGATTCGTATTGCTAATGAAGAAGCAATGACAAAAAGCGTCATTTAGTGTTTAATTGGTTATTCCAACAACAGAATGATAACTATAGTAGGTGGGCTTGATCTCGAATTCTCAAAATCTTGTGATGAGCTCAATTGGTGGTGACGACTGATCGTACAACTGTTTATACTGGTCGTAGTAGGGATTTTTGCACTGAGTATTGAGTGTTGAGTGTTCGGTGGTAGCCATAATATCTTAAAGGTTAGTGCTGACACTAGAAATTTGATTGATAAAGTATGGTTTTGACCTAGGGTTTTTAATTTAAGACAATGAGGTGGTGAGGATGAGTGTGTAAACGGAGTTAGAAAAGTTTTGGGTCTTTTTAATCTGACACTATCTAAATGCACCGTGTTTTTTTTTAATATTTAGTTATTGTAAAATGCTAATAAATATAATAATTTAAAATTTAGTCAAATATGATCAATCATAGATTTCTATCATAAATTTCTTGATAGAAATAATTTCTATCACCGTTCTATCGAACATTTATGATAGAAAATAATTTTATCATAAGTCTATCGTTAATCCTTGATGGACAATTCTATCATGAGTCCATCATAGTTTTATGACATAAGCTATTTTGTCTAGAATCTGTCATAAAGTGTCCGTCATCTATTGCCAATTTTCTTATACTGCAAAATGGGCTTAATATTCATTTTTAGTTCTAATTAATTTAAGAGGGTGCATTTCTACTCCTCATAATCCTCATTCTAGTAAATATGGCATCAAGTACTCATGGTGTTAGGGGAAAATAATGTTCTACTACACGTGGTGTCAAGTACACATTGTGCCAGGTGATAATAATCATGTTGTTGACAATGAGGTAAGATTGTCCACTGAATAAATTAGATACATTCTATGTCAACGTTTATATATTATTTTTATATTTTCCTAAATTAAGTTTATGTTAAATTATATTTTATTATGTTAATTTTTATCTTAATTTTTTTATTTCATTATTTTAGGTATATTATGAGATTAAAGAGGAATTAAATCAGAACATTTAGGAAGAAATGTGCTTGAAGGAATCAAAAGAGAAACAAATAAAAAAATTTAATTGAAACAAATCAAGGAAGATTTAATTTAATTAATCATCATGCATGCAATTACGTGGAGAACACTTTGACAATTAATTGGCAAGCATGTGATGGGCTTTAAAAGAATTCTTGTTGGCTTAGGAATTGAAAAGGGCGGCTAGCACTGTTATTATAAAAAGGCCACCAGTTTGAGAATTAAAGAGGATACAAGAATAGCCTAGAGGAAAAGAAGAGCGAAATAAGAGGAGAAAAAAATAGAAGCAGCCGCAAGATATCTAGAGAGAAGCCGAATTAATTCTTGAGTTTTTCTTTCCCTCTTCTCAATTTCTTGCTTGAATGTTTCTTGCAATATTTATGAATTCTTCTTATATTCTCATGAAATAAGTTATTTTGTTAGGGCTACGATGTAGCCTAACTACGGAGATTTAATTCCATAAATTTATGTTATTTTTAGTTTATTATTTCATGATTGAGTGTTTGTTATTGTGCCTAATGCTTTTAAATATCTAGCAAATTTTTGAATGATTTGAGAAGACATAATAAGACCGAGAGGAGATTTATGTGTCTTTACTCTGTGTAATGGATGCCATGAATTGAATGAAAGACAGAGATGTGCCAACGTAATTAGTGCAATTTACCCGAGAATTTCCATAGAGATTAATTAATCTTTACATATTTAAATTCACTTAGAGATATAGTAGATTAATATGTGAAGGTATTTTTAATATTATTCAGGAGAGGATATTGGATATATTAGGGAAATTCACAGTCACTAAGGATAATAAACTTTAATAACATAAATGAAGGATTAAATTGGATTAGTTATGGTAAAATCATATGCCCTACTATCTTCGTTTCTTGGTGATTTTTATTACTCCCTGCATATTTATTTAACTTTTAGCTATTTTGTTTCAAATTAATTGTTAATCTAAATATGCCTATTCGATTATTGAAATAAATTAGGGTTATAACAATTTCAGTAGCTAATAGGATATACAATCTTTGTGGAATGATACTTTACTTTTCATTATATTACTCGTGTCGACTAGTATACTTGTTAATTTATGCATCATTTCTCACTAATAAATACAGTGTAAAGTGCTCATCGTGCCAAATAGTAATGATCTCGCACTAAGGAGTCGATGTACCTTACACAATTTAGACAAGATTATTACTATCGATCAACGATGAGTCAAAATAATCCATAAAAATTAGAGAGAGTTAATAAACTTGCCAAATTAAGCCCATAGATTATGTTGAAACTTCACGTTCAACTCAAGCTTGAAACTACATTAGCCACTCATATTGAACTAGGAGTAAAATGGTAATTTTATACTAAAATATCTTTAAAAAAACTTGATTGAGAGAAAATTACATGAAAATGGAGCTCAAATTTGGATTCAGAACTATTAAATTAGGGGGAGAGTCCATTATATTTAGATACAACAGGTAAATCATGGCCATCAGATGAAACCAATTTGGGCACTCAGGATTTTACACTTGGCAAGCTCTAACTGGATGGAACACGTCACCAAGGCTGTGACTTGATGAATTGCATGTAACGTACTTGCATTTTTCAATCTAATAATATGCTGCAACTTCATCGGTTAACGCAAAAGTCAACTAGTATTGATTAAATGTATTGTAAACTCATTTTTCGGTCTAGTAGTATGCTACAACATCATTAGTCAGCGTAATAGTTGCTGCCACGTCATCAGTTAATGCACATCAGCTGGGCCCCACCAAAATCCTAAAATTATAATTTTGTTTTTTATGCCTTTGCTAAGTTTTTTACCTATTATAAGCTTAAAAATATTATCTATTTTGGTGTCCAATTTCTTGTTAATTGTAAAATAATCAAAACACCCATGAAATGCATAAAATACCTAAATTATAATAGAGTAGACAAAATCAAAGATTAAAAAACTTAAATACATAAAAGTAAAAATATTAGTGAGACTTGGATTGTAAAGTGATGATTTGACCCTTTATAAATATACATTCTCCAGCACCCAACAACAAGTATGGCAAGAATATCATATTATAACAGGAAAAAAACTTTTATTTGGAAAGAATCCAAGTCTTTTAAGACTTGTGATTTTTGTGAAACACTAATACCTATATAAAGAGAGGTATGTAACAATTGAAGAAGCATAACATAGAGCACAAAGAAGAGAAGTAAAATTCGGCCTCCTCCCTAAAGAACCCGAATTTGGCACATGATGTTGTGTTAATTTGTTTTCTTGTCTTCTTTATTCAAGTCTTGTAAACGAGACTATTTTGTTTCATCTTTGTGGAGAGTCTATGTGAATCTGGGATCACTAGACATTAAATACTTGCAAAATTTCTATTGATCACTTTCCAAAGTGCTTTGAGGATCAAGGATGAAGAGGAATAACAGTTATTCAAGAGAAGTAAATTCAGTCTAATGTTGAGTAAGTTGTATGGTAAGAAACTTTGAGAGTTTTAAGTTTGGTAAATTTATAATTCAGCTTAGTGAATTGCTTTTTTGGACACGGTCTCATGGATATAGGATTGATTAATCTAAACCTCGAAAAAATCTCCATGTTATTAAATTCTGCAAGTTATTGTTTTTAACAAAATTAATGTTCTTGATGTGGATGAATAGTAACATGAACAGTACCTATAAACAGTATTAGTGCGTAGTAATTATGAACAATGTTTTCATAAAATTAATTTAATTTAATTAATTTTGTATTTTTAATAGAATTAGGTTAAATATATTGAAGGTTTTATAGCTTTACTTTACTAAGAAATTTAATTAATTAAGTCGTTAATTAATTAGGTCTAGGGTTTTAGTTGCCTATATCTATTTCTAATAGATCTAAATTCCTTTCTTTTGGTATTAGAGCAGGACACTAATCATTTTTTTTGTGAGAATCTTGGAACCTAGATCTATTTTGTAGGTATGCACTTGCAACGAGAAAGAGGCTCTTTCGCTCCTCTACCTGTATTAGATGGGACAAATTATGCTTATTAGAAGTAAATGATGGAAATTTATCTAACAACTACCGGTAAAAGAGTTTGGCAATGTGTACTTACTGAATATACTCCACCTACTAAATCTAATGAAGATGGTGTGGAATCTCTAAAGCTAGTCATTGAATGGTCTAATGACAAACTCAATGCACTTGGATATAATGCAAAAGAACTTAATGCTATTATCAATGGAGTTGATATGTTTCAACACCAACTAATTTCTACATGCAAGACATCAAAAGCTGCTTGGGATAAACTTCAAAATACTCTTAAAGGCAACATTGTATATAAACAATAATAGTGAACCGTACTCAAGAATAGTAACTATAAATAATGTTTTTAGAAAATTAATTTTTTGTTTTTAATATAGTTAGGTAAATTATATTGAAGATTTTCTTATGCTCCACTCTATTAAGGAATTTAATTAATTAAGTAATTTATTAATTAGTTCTGGGGTTCTAATTGTCTACATCTATTTGTAATATATATAAATTCCTTTCAGTATCCGAAAGTTTTATTTTATCCTCGATGAATGATACAGTAAACTAATTATAAAGTCACGGAATGGTATTTTGGGTCATTGTTTGAAAAGTAAAGACGAAATGAGTTATTGTTCAAAAAATAAAGATGAAATGAACTATTGCATCAAATTCAAGGATGAAAAGGGCTTTTTCCCATTTAATTATGCATGGTTTTATTTTCTTCTTCGCCTACATCAAGCATTTTATTTTAAGCGACATTCAAGCTCATATCAAACATGCATGGCACAATTAGACTACATAACAATCCGAGTTGTTTAATCAAAATAGAAATTGAAGTTATAGCATTTTTTTTCACTTGATTAAAATAGAATATATAGATTTTGGGCATCCTCTTTTAGGGCTAACCGAAAATGTGCTTACAATTATTTTGAAGATGAATTTCTTTTAATAGTAACATGCATGGCATTAGTTTATTTTTTAAGTTGTCATGCACCCCACCTCATCTTCCGAATTAAATGTATCGAGAGATATTTTACTTCAACTCGAGAGGTTAAATTAACAATATGATCCTTTTATTTAAGACAATGATATTGGGCTTCTTTATATTTTTATTTTTATCAATAATGCTAGATATATTAATGGTGCATTTAAAACGTATTTTCTAGTTTCATGGATTCCATCAGAACGACATTTCTTACTGATTCCACCAAGAATGATTTTGATTTCAGGTAATAATTGAATGTGTAGTATTTTCAGTTGAAATTACTTGAGTCTTGTAATACTAATAGGGATTGAGATTTATATCCTGTTGAAATGATTGTAGAATATTATGTTACTTGAATTTACGTCACTTGTTTGATTAAATATCTCCTTAAAAGATTAATTTTATTTTCGGCAAACATCTTACTGAGACTGCAGATCACATCATGGCTTAAAAAAAAGGAAAAAAAGCAGCAAATTATTTTAATTGAAGACAATTTGATAATAATCTTTGATTTAGGACATTATTTTAGGATTAAAGAAATTTTGTTATTTTTAAATTTTTTATTTTAAGTAGAGTTAATTATGGTATGTGTCTTAATCTTTTATTTCTATTGCAACTTCAATTTAGTTTCCCTTTTTAAGTTAACTTAGGGAAATAGGTTTCCTCTATTATAAATAGAGAGATCTTATTATTGTAACAACAATTCCATTAATCAATAAAACCCCCCTTTTATAATTCCCTCTAGGATTATTTATAAAAATCTATCTTGTAGAGTCATTTGGACTAGAGCACTTCATACATTATTAAAATCTCATTGAGTCATTTTGATTAAAATGAAATCTAATCACACTTCGATTAGAACATAAATTAATCATGTTGGCTTGGTTCAGTACTAGAATGATATCTAGTGTTATTTATCCTATCAACTATGTTATAACTTCTAATAACTACACAAGAAGTTTCAAGGAGCACTATAACGAATTGAACTTGAAAGAATATATCAGAGCAAATTAATCAAGAAAGAAACCATAAGAAAACTGATCATAGCACAGTTTCAAGTATACAACTTGATGAAGGAAAAAACTGCTCTTTTATTGATCTCAACAATCGAAAATACAAGCTAATCACTAAGAAGAAATTACTAGGATCACAAAGAACTAAATTGCTAGCAAAATGACCAAGAAATGAAGAAGATATCAATATGATATCAGAGGCTAGACACACATGCTTTTATTCAGATATTTCTGGAAAAGCTATAACGAACTCTTCAACGAATTCTGCCACATCAGCTTTAAGTTTTCAATCAGACCCATCTAGCTGAAGTCGTTCTGCACACTGCCCCTAGAATTCTTCAAATCTTTCATTTAAACGCAACGACCAACAACTTATTTCCTCACACTCTCCACCTTGCAGACTCGATTAAGCTAATCATCTCAATCAAGTAGTATAAAAAAACCTTCAAAAAACACACAGTTTAAGAACTAGAGTCGCTGCCAACACCAATTAAGTTTGTACAAAACTTAAATTTGGCTGTTGGTAGCACTTTGGTTAACATATCAGCATGGTTGATATCTGTATGTATTTTAATTACTACAACTGACCCTTTTGTAACCTCATCTCTGATAAAGTGCAACTTCACATCAATGTGCTTGGTTCTCTCGTGATAAACCTGGTTTTTGATCAGCTAAATGGCACTCAGATTGTTACAAAAAATCTACAATGTTCTTTGCTTCAACCAGAGTTTATTTAGTAACCCTCTCAACCACATTGATTCTTTTACTGCCTCTGTTGCAGCAACAAATTCTGCCTCAGTAGATCACAAACCTACTATGTGCTATAAGATAGCTTTCCAACTTATAAGACAATTGTCCAACATGAACAGATATCTAGAGATAGATTTTCTTCTGTCCAAGTCACCTGCAAAATCAGAGTCAACATATCCTCTAACTTCATAGACCTCTTGCTTGGATTTGCTATACATCAGACCATGATCTAAAGTGCCCTTCAAGTACCTCATAACCCATTTCCACTACTAGAAAAATAGGCTTTACTGACACTAATTTAGTGTCAGTAATTACTTTTCCTAACACTTGTTAATTGTGTCAGTAATGATCCAGCCATAACACACTGACACTAATTTTTAGTGTCAGTAATTCATGTCATTATGGTATCACTAAAATAATGCACGATATCATTAGTATTTAAATGATACTATTTATATGTCAGTAATTTATGAGACTACAGTATCAAGAGCACACTGACTCAATAACATCAAAAATTATTAATGTCATTTTAAACATTTAGTGTCAGTATTCAATGATGTTATGATTCTTTTGGTTAATAGTATACTTTTATTTTAATTATATTTTCCTGTTTGTTTTACAACCAAAGGAAAACTCAAAATATATAAAATATAAAAAATCTCGCAACACAATTGCATAAGAAATATCTCAAATACATCACTTAAATTCATATAATTCAACTACATCATTGTTTGGAAAAGACAAATATAAGTACTAAATTAAGTCTTGGACAAGCTCTGAACAACAAAGTACTAAGTTAAGATTCAACAAATATTAACCAACAAAAAGAAGCACATAATGTCACCGAACATCCACAAGCAGCTTCATTTTTCTTTTCCCACTTACAAGTACATAAAATCAATTAGTATACTACAAAAAATAATTCTTGGATTTTTGGGAGAAAAACTAATCAGGTCAATTTCAGTGTTTATGGATGCTGGAATAAATGAGGAGGAATGAAATCAGGTCATGTTGAAACACTATATAGGGAAAACATATATCAAGCAGGGAAAAGAAGAATTAAAAGCTTTAAGTTTTAAATACTTTCCCAACCTCTACAAAACCTCTCTACGCATCTTCAAAATTAACCTGCAAAATTGACAATAGGTAAATAGATTAACAAGTAGAAAGCATATTGTCCCATGTTTTAGAATTACGAATGCATAAGCTCCAAACTCTTTAAAAAAATCAACATGGAGAGGCCTGCTTACGTTAGATGATGATGCCCAAAAAAACTAGAAAAAGAGAAGCAAATGGAAAGATCATCACCCATACTATCATATACTAATTGATCATGCATCAAGATATATTAGGATCTACAAATACATTGAAAAGATCTTTGCAAATAACGGTGCAACTAGAAAGCTTGGTATTTACATTTTTGAAAATTCTTTTTATTGCTAACAACAGAAAGGGATTCCTTTTTCTGCTTATTTCATAAAATACTAATATAGGCTGCCCCAATATACTCAAAAGTAATCTTACGCAAATGCTCTTTGGACAAGATTGATATTTGCTACCCTTCACCCCAATTACAAAACCATAAAAACTCACCACCAAGACAAATTTTAAAGTGTCTCTATAGTTGGCTATTAAAAACTGCTAAATTTGTTTGCAGCCATGCCCAAAAATTTCAAGAACATTGAACACAATGCATTATTGGTACAAACAAGATAAAATAAAACTAATTTCTCAAAATTAATAAATTATTACTGAATCAAAAGGTTGACAAATGATGTTCCGGGATTCACTCGACATGTCATCCAAGGTGATACAAAATGGTAGAATTATAGAACTAGGACAAAACTTGTAGCAAGATAACGACAATTTCCCCCTTTCGTGTAAGATAATAATATTATTCTTCAAAGAGAGACACATAAAAAAAACTACATAAAAAAAGAAAAAGAAAATGCATGTTGAAAGCAAGCAAGCATATGGGTATGAGTCTATTGTTGTTTATCTGTGAATCATGTTAATAACCAGCCACAGAAAATAGTAAGCAATAGTTTTCATGCAATCGATGCATATTAATACAAGCCACGGATTATGATTTCACTAACCATTGCACACAAAGGTTCTAGACCAATTTTAGAAGGAGGTTCTACAAGTTACTTTCCTTCAACTGCTTGAAAATAAATCATTAACTAAAGAAAAACACATGAAATTAGTTTAAATAATAGGAAAAGTAAAGGTGACATTTTATAAAAACTCTTAAATGTGGTACTCTGATTTCCACAGACTGCGCAACAAAAATAAAATTGGATGAACTACAATAAGTGAGGAGAGATATTGTAATTCTATCATCAAAGAAAGATAAGCTTAATCATTTTTAATTTTTACTCAAATATCCAGTAGTACCTTAAGGTAATAGGACAAGATCGTAGAAGTTGTCATGAAGAGTGTAAAGCACTAAATAACAAAAATTGTACTAATAAATAAAACTCAATTTATTTTCTCCCTCAATCAATTGCTTTGAGCTTACAATGAATTTAACTATGAATTTGAGGAAAAAATACAGACCTTAGTTTGCCAACTTCTTGTTCATGAGATTCAGCCGCTGTAAATGCAAACCTCTATTTCCCGTCAAGCATTGTTAACCTCTACGACAAATTGAAGGTAAGAAGATGAACAAAATAAGTGTAATGTGCAGGAAAAAAAATGAAGTCTAAGGGTACAACAACACTTCAAGATTTTTCAAGCTCTAGTTCATTTAAATAGACATTCCTTGAACTTCAGCAATAAAGAAAGTACATTATAGCAGCAATTTCAATTCATTTCAATCTTTGGAATTTTTTAATTTAAAAAAAATAAAGTCCTTCAAACTAGTGAAAGGCAAATAAAAGTGTGCTTACAAAAGAAAAATCATGGAATGAATTAATGACCATGCAAGTGAGGAAACACATAAATTTTTGAATAAGAGCGAAACTAACCGTGCAAATGAACAAAGAAAATGTAAGTCTCCAAGTGCTATAACAAACAAACTACCTAAAAACAATCCCAAAACATTCAAACAAGCATGAACTTAGTTAAATCATATCATAGTCATTGTCTCTATTAAAAATCTTTCAACTGAAAAAAATAAATAAATAAACATGTTGGTTTCTATAACATAATTTGCCTTTCTTTACATGAAACAGAGCAATAAATAACACGTAATAATTACTAAATGCACATCCATTCAATCTATATAATATAGAAATATAGGAAAAAAAGAAAAATTCAAATTACAATTAAATAAAAAAAATAGATTTGGAAATGAAATCCCACCAAGACTGCACTACTGGTAGAATTTCTCAACATCTGAAACAACCCATAAAATTAAAATTAACAAAAAACCCTAATAATCATAAGCTAAAATAAAACAAACCCGTTAATTAATTTGACAAAGAAAATAAAATATTAAGCCATTACCAACAGTTAAAGCCTTAATCAAGGCAACCTGTTTGCCTTTAAAGTCATTGAAAATCTCCTTCACAAGTTTATGTATAAGGTGCGGAATCCCTTCCATAGCAAGAAAATTAACTAATTTCTCAATAATTTTATTCAAATTCAAGCAAATGGGTTTTGAATATTGAACAAAAAAAGTGAAATTTCACCATAAAAAGAAAAACATTTGATGAAAGAAGCCTCGGTTACTATTTTGATTCATTTTTCAATTTGGGAAAAAAAGGAAAAAGGAAAGAAAAGCCTCACTTAAGGTTTCGCTTTATATTATCTATTTGAGTTAAATGAACAAGTTTGTAAATGGGCCAAAAAAAAAGGGAGAGATTGAGAAGAGAAAAAGGAAAGAGAAAGAGAAAGAGAAAGAGAAAGGCAAGAGACAATTTTGGGTTTGAGTTTGGGTTAGAGATTTGTGTGTATAAAAGACCTCGAGATAGGGACAATTGCTAAGTTTGGGATATGTTTTACTTTCATTTTACATGTTTTAAATTCTTAATTTAGTACCTGTAGTGTCGAACCACTTGAATGGAAGTGATAGCAGCAACGACGTGGGGGTGGGCACGGCCGTGGGGGTTGGGCGCGGCCGTGGATGTGGGTGTTTAGGCCTGGTCATTCTTCATCTTTCCCGATAGAGAAGAAGTCAAGAAAGACAAGGAAATTACGCAGCGGCTGCTGCATGGGCTGTATTGCACAATGGAGAAGGGGAATTAGGGTTTGGTTTTTTATATGTTAAGATTTTATATAACATTGTAATTCCAACTTAATTTTATGGCGTGCAGTGGTTTGCGATCTAAACGTAAAAGTTTTGAGTTTTAGAGGTCCCAGGTTCAAGTTAAAATCAAAATAAATTTTAATGATTTTTTTAAAATCTCTAATATTGAAGTATCATTGATCTCTGATATTTAATTTACTAATACATTAATATTAATAATTTGTGACATCTATTTGTTAAAAGCGGAAAATGATGCATAGTTAGGTAATTACCGACACTTTTTCCAAAGTGTCAGAAACAAAGTGTCAGTAAAAGTTAGTTTTGTAGTAGTGTTCATAGCATCCTAATGAAGCTTACCAAGATTACTCATAAACCTGCTCACAACACTTACTGCATAAGTTGTATCTACTCTGGTACAAACCATTGCATACATCAAGCTTCCTACAACTTGTGAGTATGGTATTTCAGCCATCTGTAATTCCTCAGCATCTGATGTTAGAGACATGTCATTAGAGAGTTTGAATTGAGCTCCCAGAGGTGTCAGTACTGGTTTTGAATCCATCATTTGAAATTTTTCTAGCACCTTGCTGATATATCTTGATTGGCTTAGAAATAAGGTACCAGCAATTCTATCTCTGACAATGTCTATACCAAGAATCCTCTTGGCATTGCCAAGATTTTTCATTTTAAATTCCCCCTTCAGTAGAATTTTAAGCTTTTCAATATCCCTAATATTTTTACCAGCAATGGTATGTCATCAACATACAATAAGAGATACACAGCTCCACCTGAGTTTATAATCTCATAATAGACACAACTATCATATTTGCTCTTTTGATAGCCATTAGAGATCATAATATGGTCAAATCTCCTATACCATTGCCTAGGAGACTGTTTCAAACCATATAGGGACTTTTTTAGAAGACACACATAATCATCATATCCCTTTTTTAAAAACCTTTAGGCTAGGACATTAGTATCTTTTCTTCAAGATTTCCATGTAGGAAGACAATCTTTACATCCATTTGTTCAAGCTTTAGATCAAACAAAGCCACCATAGCAAGTAGGATTCTGATTGAATTGTGTTTTACAATTGGTGAGAAGATTTCATTGAAATCAATCCCGTCCTTTTGTGTAAACCCTCTTGCCACTAGTCTTGCCTTATATCTTGAGTCTTCAACACCTGGAATGCCCTCATTTTTCTTGAATATCCACTTGCAGCTGATAATTTTCCTATTCCCTGGATTTGGAACCAAGGTCCAAGTCTGATTCCTTACTGGAGAATCCATCTTCTCCCTTATATCTTTAATCCAGTTTATGATGTTCTTGCTATTTATTACTTCTCTATAGCTGTTAGGCTCTTCAATTACAACATCTTCTGGACTCATCAAGGCATATGCAACCATATTTACATATGCATATCTTGCTGGGGGTCTGGTATGCCTTCTTTCTCTATCTCTATCTAACTGATATTGTTGTAAATCAGTTGCTTGTGGTGCTTTACCTTCTGTAACTTCTATATCTTGAGACTCAGCTTCAATAGCTTTTGGTTGTGTTTCATCTTTATAGGTATTAGACAGTTCCACCTTAATCTTTTTACCTTGATCAATTGCCTCAGTGGCTTATGTCTTATTTGCACTAATGTCAGTGGTAGAAGTGACTTAATCAGGGTTATTGATCATAGCAACTTCATTAAACTGAACATCTCTTCTAATTAGACACTTATTGGCCTCTCTACACCAGAGCTTATAGCCTTTGATCCCATCTAGATAACCAACAAACACTTCTTTTATAGCTCTTGCATTAAGCTTCCCTTGTCTGACATGGACATAAGTAGGGAATCTAAATACCCTCAGGTGTTCATAACTTCCAGGTTTTCCAAGCCAGAGCTCTTCAGGAGTCTTGAAGCGAATTACAATAGATGGACTTTTGTTTACTAGGTAACTAGCTGTAGAAATAATTTTTGCCCAAAAAACTCCTAGGAAACTTAGAGTTTATCAGCAAACACCTTGTCTTTTCAACAAGTGTTCTATTCATCCTCTCAGCTAAACCATTTTGTTGAGGGGTGAATCTCACTGTTTTGTGCCTCCTAATTCCCTATTTATGGTAGCATTGCTCAAACTCTTTATTACAAAATTCAAGTCCATTGTCTGTTCTAAAACATTTTACCTTGAAACCAGATTGAGTTTCCACTAAAGTCTTCCAAATCTTGAACTTTTCTAAGGCTTGGTCTTTGGTCTTCAGTATGTAGATCCATACTTTCCTAGAATAGTCATCTATAACTGACAAGAAATATCTTCCCCCATTCAAGGATGGCACTTGGGTAGGCTCCCACAAATCAGCATGCACATAGTCTAATGGTTGTTCAGATATATGTATGCCCTTTGCGAATTTACACCTATGTGCTTTGCCAATGATGCAGTTTTCACAAAAATTTAACTCATATATTTTATCACCACACAACAACCTTTGCTTACTCAGCTCTTGTATTCCCCTAATACTTATATGGCCTAGTCTAAGATTCCATAACATGGTTCTATCGACATCAGATATAGCAGACATTACAACTAACACAGGTACTGATGACCCTTCTAACACATACATGCCATTTTTCTTTACTCATTTCATTTTCATTTCAGTCCCCTTCATAATCTTTAAACCACCATTTTCAGATTTGAAGCAATATCCTATACTATCCAGCATGCCTAAAGAGATCAAGTTCCTCTTAGCCTAGGTGCATGCCTTACATCACATAGATTTTTAACAGTCCCATCAAACATCTCTATTTTGATAGACCCCATACCAACAATCTTACACACATTGTTGTTACCCATCAACACTCTACCACCATCCACAAATTTATATGTATGGAAAAGGCTTTTATCAGAACAAAAATGAACTGAATAACCTGAATCAAGAACCCACTGACCTTTAATATTGCTATTTGAAGCCAACAACAAATCAACACCATGGTATCCATCATCAGAACAGTCATCTGAGGCCATTGTTGCATCCCCTATTCTTTCTTTTTCATCCTTCTTTTTCTCAGCACAATCTCTGATGTAGTGGCCTTGCTTTTTGCAGTAAAAATACTTTTTTTTTCTTTTGCAGGTGCATCATCCTTTTTAGCTTGATTCTTGTTCTTGTTCTTCTGATTTTTCTTTCTGTTATGGCAACTAAACCTTCACTATTACTAATTTCATGCCCATTACTCTTCTAAATCTCCTTAGAGCTTAAAAATACTTTCACATCCTCTAGAGTTCAAGTGGTTCTTCCATACAACATAGTGTCAACAAACCCTTCATAGATTTTAGGCAATGAACTCAGTAAAAAGAAAGCTTTATCCTCATCAGTAATTTTCACATTTTCAACTCCTTCAAGATCAAGAATGATCTTGTTAAAGTTGTCAATGTGTTCTTAAATCGAAACCCCTTCTCTCATAGAAAAGGTGTATAGTATTTTCTTCAAGAACATTCGATTTGCCAAAGATTTCTTCATACACAGAGCCTCCACCTTGTTCCAGATACCAAGGGTAATATTCTCTTTAGAAATTTCCCTTAGAATTGAGTCACCGAGACTCAAGATCAAGGTACTGTGAACCTTATTTTGTATCTGTCTTTTTTTCTCATCAGAGACTGAACTTGAAGAACCTCCAAGAACATCTTCTTCCAGAGCTGATTCGAGACCCTGTTGAACAAGGAGAGCCCTTATTTTCATCTTCCAAAGTGAAAAGTCACCACCAATGGTGAACTTTTCAATATCGAGCTTTGGAAAAGACATGTTCTTGAACCACCAAAGGCTTTGATATCAGTTGTTATAACTTCTAATAACTACACAAAAAGTTTCAAGGAGCACTATAACAAATTGAACTTGAAAGAACAGATTTGGGCAAATTAATCAAGAAATAAACCATAAGAAAACTGATCAGAGCATAGTTTCAAGTACACAACTTGATGAAGGAACAAACTGCTCTTTTATTAATCTCAACAATCGAAAATACAAGCTAATCACCAAGAAGGAATTACAAGGATCACAAAGAACCAAATTGCTAGCAAAATGACCAAGAAATGAAGAAGATATCAATATGATATCAGAGGCTAGACATGTGTGCTTTTATTCTGATATTTCTGGAAAAGCTATAACGAACTCTTCAACGAATTTTGCCACATCAGCTTTAAGTTTTCAATCAGACCCCTCTAGCCTAACTTGATCTGCACACTGCCCCCAGAATTATTCAAATCTTGCATTTAAACCCAATGACCAGCAGCTTATTTCCTCACAAACTATGCTTCCACTATGTTGCTCCATCAATTGTTATTAGAGAAAATTTGCTTGTAATCATGGTATGACCATACTGATAAAGAAACAACCATCTCGAAGACAATGATTAAAGGATGCAAGCATGGACTATAGAGGTTGTCAGACAGGTTGCCAATCAAGTAGCCTTGCAAGCGATTGAGGATGCTTATAACTCAAGATTGGTGGTAATAGAGTGAGCAATTGAGAGTCTTAAGCTTTCATTAAATGAAAACAGAAAAAAGAGGTCAACAACAAAGAGTTAATCATGAGGAAGAACTTTTAGGAGTCAAACGTAGTGAACAACCAAAGATTACAGCCATGTGAAAATATAACCTCAAGGCATTAATTACAAAATATTGCCTCAAAATTTAGGCCCGCACGACGAATGCCAGTTCACATGTATAGGGAGTTAAGAAGTGATTCAGAAGGAAAAAAAAATCTATAAACTATGATAGAAGGTGTAGAAAAAGTTCAAATTACAAGATTAATGTTAATATTCCATATTTTTATAGTGGTATGCATGTCAAAGAATTTTTATATTGGATCCCAACGGGTGGATAATTCTTCGAATATATAAAGATTCCTCAACAGAAGTGGGTTAAGGTTATGGCATTTAAGTTGAAGGGCATACCTTCTGCATGGTAGCAACACATATGGAATCGAAGAAAAGTTATTGGAAAATAATTTATAAAAATGTGGCCTAAAATATAGAAGATGGTGAAAGACCATTTTCTACCAGTAGATTACCGACAGCAGTTGTATATCAAATATCAAAATTGTAGGCAAGAAAATTACAGTATAAATGAGTATACTAAAGAATTTTATTATCTGCACATAAGAAATAATAAGAAAAAGCTAGAATTTCGAACAATTATGAAATATATTAACTGATTCAAATAAGAGATACAAGATGAAATAGTTGATGCGATTTGGGACTTGGTTCCGCAGTTGCTAAGGCTAAGATATTGGAAAACCAGAAGCAGCAAGCTGTTTCTAGAACTAAGGAGCAACAACTCATTGGTTTGTGGAATAGACCAAGAGTATTAGGATCAATAAAAAGTGGAAAACATGGGCTGGAAGTAGTCAAATGCAACAATTGCCATAGCAACAGCTAAAGCAGCAACCACCTAGACAGCAGTAGCCACAAGATAGTAGCAACCAACTTGGCAACAACATAATAACCCATAAGCAAAGCCTATTCTGAATAAGTGTTTGAAATGTGGGGAGGCAAACCATCGATCGAGTGACTATCTTCCTTAAAATTTAAATTTAATAAAAGCTGAAGCCGGCGAGACAGAGATGAATAATGTTGAGGATGGGGATGATGAAGAAGCTTTAGAGTTAGAGGTAGCTGAAGGAGAGATGTTGAATTACACTATTTAGAAGATTTTATTAGCACCAAGATTTGAAGAGGGTAATTAGTTCAACAAGATTTTCATAACAGGTGGGACCATAAAAGATAAAAGTGTGCAACGTGATAATTGATATCAACAATAGTGAGAACATAATTTTAAAGGCGCTAATCGACGTGATAGGACTTTTAACAAAAAACATATCTAGCACCTTACAAAATATAGTAGATAAAGAAAGGGACAAAAATGTGAACAATAAAGGTATGTTGTGTTCCTTTCTCCATTAGAAAGATTTATAAGAGTGATGTAGTATGCGACGTGGTGGATATGGATGCATGCCATCTGTAAGCATTAGTTTGATTTAAAGTTGAAGTTATGTTTGGCAAATATTAGCACAAACTCTTTCTTTTGATTTAAAGTTGTAGTTATTTAGTACCTCTTTAATGCCAACATCTCCACTAAAACCAACGCTCACTACTTCTCCACCCAAACTGCATCCAGTTCTGCTACTATTTTATTGACTTATGTAAATTTCCAGAAACAAATTAATGTATGTTTAATTTTCAATAGAACATTTTTCTCCACCCAAACTGCATCCAGTTCATTTGCTATTATATTGACTTATGTAAATTTCCACAAGTAATTTAATGTATGCTTAGTTTTCAATAGATCTTAATATTGGGAATTGTGGAAATAAATCATTAGTAGAATAGTAGCCAATATAGAAATTTCGTTGTATGTTCGACAAACAAATTAATGTATGCTTAACTCCTTATCCACAGTTTTTTTATAAATTAATTTGTTTGTGGAAATTTTTATAATGGCTACATTCTACTAATGCCTTCTCTGGAGTTCTTCTAGCTGCTTTGTGAACTTTACATACTGGTCAAGTGCTTACTTATTTATATGGCTAAATTGTTGCAATTGCTCTTTACACCTATAAAGCATTTTAAGCAATTCTTTAACATCTTTCCGCTTGTATCAATCATTCCAACTAGAAATGGAATAAATTAGCATTAAGAAAATGACATTTCACTATCAAATCTATACAATGTCACTCTCATTTTTTTTTCAACTGCTTCTTTTTCTTTGTCCTTGTGCAGAGTGATTGAGTTTGACTAAAGTAAGCTAAACCAAAATTCTCAAAATTTAGATTTCTCTAATGGAAAAATTAAATTTCAACACCCAATTTGCTGTTGAAATTTCATCATAGTGTATGTTGTTTTGCTACATGTGACATTTGCATACTTAATTTAATACTTTATTTATGGATTTTTTAAATCATTTCAATAGCTAGCTAGTTTATTGTCGTAGACAAGTTTTATTTCATTAATTTTGTCTTTTTCGGCACAAATCTAAAAACAAGTCTTGCTTCTATTCTTCTCTATTTTTAGTTGCGATTCAATCTCTTAAGTTGTTACTAGCTCAGCGATTCTCAAAACGAATAGCAAAAGGCCTATCTATTTTTTTTTTCTATTTCTCTATTTTTAGAGAATTTTATTATTTGTTCTTTTCATTATTTATGGTATATGGCTTATAATATTACTGTTGTAATTAGTCATGATGAAGATATAGGTTTTCTCTTACTTTAATTTCTTTTTTTGTTGATTTTTTAACTTTAATAGTTGTTCTCATGGTTGGAAACAATATCAAACTCCAATATTAATAAAATTGAACTAATGAAATGTGATGCATTTGTACAAAAGTTATTAGTCTAAATATGGATAAATCTTGGATGTTGATGGATAGAAAGTCTCTAGGATATGAGAATGAATTTCTTGCATGCTGACTTAAAGGAGGAAATATTCATGGAGCAACTTGAAGGATTGAATGTTAAAGGCAACAAGAAAGCGTATGCATGTTAAAGAAAAGTTTGTATTAACTGAAATAGGCACCAAGACTATAGTACAAAAAGTTTGATTTTTTCACAGAGAATCATGGTTTTAGCAAGATTATGTCTGACCATTGTCTTTTTGTAAAGAAGCTTGGTAATAATAATTTTATCATTCTTTTGTTTTATGTGGATGATATGTTGATTGTTGACTAGCATGCTAGTAAGATTGATAATCTAAAGAAAAAGCTTTGCAAGTCATTTATAATAAAAGACCAATGATCGACAAATACATTCTTGGCATGACGATTTCCTGTGACAAAAAAATTGGCAAGTTATGGTTGTCTCAAGAAGCATTTATTGAAAGTGTTCTTGAAAGAATTAACATGAGCAAGCAAAATATATTTGTTCTCCACTTGCATTTTCCTACAAGCTAGAAAGACAAGCAACATATGAGAGGACTATTTTATGCTTCAACACTTTGCAGACTGATGTACGCCATGGCTTGTACCAAATATTGCCCATGCAGTTGGTGTACTTAGTCAGTTTCTTTATAATACAGGCAAAGAACATTGAACAATAGTGAAATGGATCCTCAGAAATCTCAGAGTCACTTCCAAGTCATGTTTATATTTTAATGGTGACAAGATGTGTTACAGGTGTACTATAGATATGGCAAGAGATATTGATCCTAGAAAACTCCTATTACGATATTTGCTTACCTTTGCAGGGGAGTAGTCTCAAAGGATTTCAAACTTCCTGTTGTTTTCTCCACCACAGAAGCAGAGTATATTGCAATCACTAAAATCCTTTGTGGTGAAGAATTTCTTACAAGAGCTAGATGTGAAACAAGATAGCTATGTTGTGTACTGTGATAATCAAAGTGCTTTCACTTGGCAATGAATTTAATATACCATTCGAAATTCAAACATATTGATGTGAGGTATCAATGAATACAAGACGTGCTTGAAAAAAAATAGCTGCAGCCTGAGGAGATTCATAAAGAAAATGTAAGATATAATGACATAGTCGTTGCCCAAGGAGAAACTGAAAGATTGTAAGCAGAGAACGGGCTTGGTAGTGCCCTTTATATAATCTGGTGAGAAGATTTGTTGAATCCATCTCATTTAGTGGTGCCCTCCACATAATCTGGTGGGGAAGATTTGTTAGGTCCATTTCATTTGGGTGGCCCAACTCAAATTTTCCATTAGTTTGGATGTTTAAGAAATTAAAGGAAATATGTTATGTTTAATTGAAAATTGCCATCAAATTTGGCTTTGAAAAACACGTGGCTCTAAAAGAAAAAGTAAACAAGTGAAGCAGTAGCCTTAAAAACGTAGAAAAGATGAGAGAGAAAAAGAAGACAGTGCCCGATTATTCTAATTTGGAGGTAAGGGTTTTAATCTTTGATTGGATGATTGGAAGGCAAACTTAACTCTGTTTTCTCCTAAATTTGGAAGGTAAGTTTTTGACATCGCCCTCTATATCTTTTACTGGTCTTAATTTTTATTTTATTCTCTTATTACCTGTTATCTGGGATTACTCATTTGTTAGAGAGAGAAATATTAAATTATTACTATAAGCCAAGAATGTTGAGCTTCTTGATGTTGTTAACCTCTAATGTTATCTAGAGAAGAATCTGCACTGTAATCCCATTATTAATATTATTAAAGGTTATATTAGACTACGGTTCCGTGGTTTTTTAATCGATTTAGGTTTTCCATCTAAAAATTTTGTCTCTTATGATTGATTTCTTGTTTAAGATTGTATTGCTTTATTTTCTGCTTGTTTATTTATGGCACACATTCCGATTTTATCACATAAAGAGGAAAAAAAGTTAGTTTTTGCTTAATTTGTAGTTCTTGTATGGGGTTCTTTTCCCAAAAAAAACATGGTTCTCCTTTTTCTTTTGCCAGCCACAACCTCAACTTTGAGGTTGCAAAGCTAAATACTACTTCTTGGACCTCTAATTTCTTATCTCAATTATATAATTAAATGTGGGTAGATATATCTCCACAAATTTTTATTATATAGTTCACATGATAAGTGATTTTTTAAAATAAATAAATAGATAAATTCATATTAATAATCTACTTACTTATTTCGAGGGATAGCCTTATAGTTTACTAATCATTTTCATAATGGAAGTGATAAAGGTTATAAATTTCACTTCTTTGATGGAAGGAAGTGGAAAGTCTTGTAAGTTATAAAATACTCTTATAAAAAGCTTCTCTAGTCTATTATAAAATGGATCTCTAACTTATCCAAATCTATACTTCCTAAGAACTTATTTTCCATCACAAGAGAAAGGTTATAAAGTAGAATAAGGTAGAAGATACTTTTTTATAAAATTTAGTGACTATAAAGCACGCTTGAATCTTGAACAACTATGATTGGAAGTAAAATTTTATCTTAATTTAACTATTTTATAATTTCTTTTATAAATATGGTAGGATAAATATATTTCAAAATAAAATAAAACTTTCGAATTGTACTATAATATAACAAAATTGACGTAGGATTGTATCAACAATACTTTTATGATAAATGTTGACAAGTTCTTTTATTTTAACGTATTAATATTCAGAAAAAATAAAAAAAAGAATCCAATGGCTTTATTTTCTTTTTTTTTTTAATTGTTTTATGATCTTTCATTTATTTGCTATTGTACGTCGATGACATGCTAATAGCATCCAAGAGTAAAGATGAAATGGAGAAGTTGAAGACTCAAATTAATCAAGAATTAAGAAGATTTAGGTGAAGTTAAGAAGATTCTTGGCATGGAGATATGCAAAGATAGAGCTCATGGCAAAGTAAGCTTGTCTTATAAGCAATATTTGAAGAATGTACTACAACAGTTTGTCATGACAGAGCAGACAAAACCTATTAGTACCCCGTTGGCTTATCATTTCAAGCTTTCTTCACAACTATCTCCTTCAACAGATGCGAAACAAGAATACATGTTACAAGTTTCGTATTCAAATGTGGTGGGTAACTTGATGTATGCGATAGTGTGTACAAGGCCTGACATTTCACATACAGTTGGTCTAGTGAGTAGGTATATGCATAATCCCGGTAACAGACACTGGAAAGCTATGAAATGGATTCTACGGTACATTCAAAAGACCATGGATGTTGGTTTACTGTTTGTACGAGATGATACATCATGGTCAAGATGTGATCAGGTATGTCGATTCTTATTATGCTGGTGATTTGGACAAACGACGATCAACCACTAGATACGTATTTACTTTTACTAGAGGGCCAGTCAGTTGGAAGTCTACACTACAGTCTACAGTTGTACTGTCAACAATAGAAGCCGAGTACATGGCAATTACAGAGGTTGTTAACAAGGCTATTTGGTTACAAGGCTTGCTTGAAAACTTGGGATTGATACAAGAGCACATTAATGTGTATTGCGACAGTCAAAGTGCTATTTACTTAACAAAGAACCAAGTTTATCATGCATGTATGAAGCATATCGATGTACGATTTCACTTTGTGCGGGAAATTATTGATGAGGGGAAAATTCTTCTTCAAAAAATTAAGATCGCAGAGAATTCCGTAGATATGTTGCTCAACGTAATGATGGCGATCAAGTTTGAGCATTGTCTAAACTTGATCAATATCCTATAAATTTGAAAGCAATTGGAGAAAGCAGAGTCTAGAGGATGATTTGTTGATAATCGGCTCAGATTTACTAAATCTTCGCCGAAGTAGAGACTTGTTCAAAGTTTAAATAATGGCTGGCTAAGTTCAAAAGGCAAAGTTCGTGGGCTTGCCAATTTCAAAAGGCAAAGTTAGTGGCATGGTTTTGTTGAAGTTGCATGGAGAAAAATGTGATGGCTTTCTAGAAGCCAATCGATTTTTTCAAAATCGTTGATTTTGGTTGCCATTTTTTAAAGACTTTGGGAACAAGGATTAAATGCATGCATGATCTTTGGCTATAAATACCAAGCCATTTGTTCATTTGAATGCATCCGAAATTGAGAGAGTTGAGAGCAATTGCATGTGAAGCAATTTGAAAGTATTGAAAGAGCTTCCATTTGAGTGTTCTAGTGAGGTTCTATTTGGGTGTATTGGGATTTTGGATGTTGAGAGTTTTTCCACTTTTGTAAATTCTCATTTGTTAGTAAACAACACCACCCATGATGAGAATTTAAGGGGGGAAAGCACACACATGCACACACATCAAAATGAATTAAGGTATGGTATCATCCAAGCTAATTAAAAAACAAATTAAATTTTGAAAAAGAAAAGTCTATAAAACTATTTTGTGCCCCATATCGGCATATCCTCGAATTGTGCACAATAAAAATTTCTTACTCGGCTACTTAATCTTAGACTAATACAAAAGCTAGAACTAATTGCACTAGCTCACCGTCACCGGAACCCCAAATGAATGAGGTGACGAGTGGGGGGTGGTGAAGATTAGGCAGATGAGCGGCGGTTATGAGTGATGGGTGCCAGCGAAGATGGCCGTGAGAGAGTGAGACCGTGAGTGATGGGAGTGAGTCCAAGACCGTGACTGTCAGCACTGGGCTGTTGGCATTGTAAGTAAAAAATCAAATTTTCTCATAAAAACTTTTAGAACCGATGTCATGCAATATATAAGAATCTGTAATCTAAAAAATCATACCTTGACAATCCGAGAAGATGAACGATCACAAGAAAACAAATCCACCACCAAATAATCTTTCAGGCTATGACTCAAGTTTGATCAGCACTAGACGTGTGGGCGTCTGTTTCACAACTTAAAAAAACAATCGGCTTCTTTTGCAGCATTTTTCTCAAAATGTGTGTTTTGGAATACTGTCCCTTTTTTCTTGAGAAAAATACACTTATATAATATCTATTGTAAAACCTTAGATATGTATTATCCTTTATTATAATTGAAAATAATAAATATTTTGAATTTAATATTATCTCTCTACTTATGTGAAAGTGGAGATCATGTGTAACCACTTTCGAGCCCACCTTGTAAACAACACAAGGCCCTATTTGCACATGAATATAACACATAAGATCTTAACAAATATTATAATTAGGTTTATCACCTAATATGCCAGTTTTCTTATTTTTAAGTCCAATAGTGGTGCAGTCAATTAAATGAGCTAACCCGAGGATCATTTAGGAACATACAATAGTGGCTACAGCAATTAAACATGTAATTAAACAAGCCTAATCATTTAATTCCAATTCTACCCCACTCTAAGATTGGAACTGACATTCATAATTGTATGCTCGAATAATAATTCGTCTCAAGCCACATTATTCTCTTTACTGCATAATTTTTTGTACCACATCGTTAATTAAATCGATATTTCAATCCTCCAATCAATTGAAGTACATCTTGTTCCTTGATACTTACTGATTTTCTGTAATGATCATTTTCAACATACTAAATATGTTGACACACTTTGGCCAAAGAATTCTATGGTCAAGTGCTGAAAACCCATCAAGAGATGTATTGTACAAATTCTATATTGTTAATCTATAACTTCGATACTCATAATTGCTCCCACCAAGATACCAGGTAATCTTAACTACAAGTGTGTGTCGTAACCATCAGTAACTCAAATGGAATAAAAATTATAATCTTGAAATTATAACCAACTCAAGATTAAAATTACAGTAAAATCAATGCCTATGAGATTTAATAAGTCCGACAGTTATTACAAAGTTAATTAAATCTCATATGTGATATTGTTCAATGTAGTTGTACTACATCAATAAATTCATACATGATTAAGATCAATCATTCAATGAATTTACTACAGTCTATACTTAAATAAAGTGCCCAATTTTATTTATCAATTGCGAACTTAATTTATTTAATCAAAAGATAGCTTATATTTATGTCTTCTGTGAATCCACATGGTCATCACATAAATACAGATAATGTGATTAAATGAAATTTACGCAAAATATTAATGCAACTAAGATACTTGAATAAAATACCCCATTTATTTTATTAATCAGCAAAATTATTTATTACAATTAAATAAATACATATATTTTTAAAAAGCATATTTTCCCAATAGGCGTCACCTGAGAGGCTGCGAAAGAGAGAGAGATTGTTCTTTGTTGACTGGCTGTGCACCGTTGTGGCTTGAGATTGTTTGCCGTCTGCATGAGACTTGAGAGAGAGATTTTGCCAATTGTTAGATTCATTTAAGAATCAATTAAATTGATTTTTCTTTTTTCTTTTATATTTTATATTAATTTTTTTAAGTTAAATTGAAGCAAACCAATCGATTTGTCAAAACCGAACCGCACACAAATCAATCAGTTTGCTAGTTTTCAAACTATTTGGATTGTGCCCCTTTGAACCAAACTCAAATTTTTTGGTTTGGTTTGGCTCAATTCGGTAAAAATTGAACCATTTACCCACCCCTAACTGTAAAGAGGTTATAACTTACTATTAGTGTGATTACAAATTATTAATTGGACTTAATTATCCTTAATTTACCCTTAGTGCAAGTGATATAAAGATTAGAGGCAAAGTATGCACTATATTAATCTTATACAATTCAGAATATACTAAGTTATCTTAAAAGTCCAAATGTTTGTATTTTCTTTAATATTTTTCTCTCAAAGTAAATTCTATAGATATTATTCAATGATTTAGTAACAACTCTAAAGAATAAATCATTGTCCTAAGTAACATTAAAAAAAATTATTCCTTCTTTAACCTTTAATATAACATAGCTTATAGTTTTTACAATATGCACATCATTATTAGTATGTACAGCTAAGTTTCTTAAAATAGGATTTAGAAAAATTACAACTTACTATGATGTGAAATTTATCATAATTTATAATAGACCCAAATTGGGATTATAGTTTTTTATGACTATATAAAGATTATTTCTACCTAGAATATCACTATAGTGAGATTTTATTATACTAATATACCTCTTAGATCTAAAAGCCCACCCAATACTTATCAATAATTGCCTTTATGTAATAAAATTAAAATTTAGTCTTGACATATGAAACTAAAGAAAATAATAAAAAATATACTCTCACACAAGAAGAGAGTCAAACCCTCAATAACAACAATGAGCATGGAGCTGCCGACCAACTTAACAATTGGTTGATTTTTTTTCCTAATATTCAAACTAATAATTCTTAGGAGTCGCTCTCCAAATCAATATTCTTATACCACATAATGCAACAATTTCTTGTTATTTATTAGTTCCATATCCCCAGCCAATTTTTTTTTTTAGGTTTCTAATTCAGTTAGATTTTATTTTTTTTAAGGGTAATTATTCACCGACCACCTGTTTTTCCTAACTTTTTAAAAAATACACAATTTTTTTTTGACAGCGCTCCATCAGAAGTTAATATTTTTTCAGTGGTCCACTCTCGTTATAACACTGTTAGAACTTTGCTGACATCATAAGGGTAAAATTATCATTTTACAACGACATTGTTTGAAGACCGAAGTGGATAGGTGCAAAATAATATAATTTTAAGTGGAGTTTATTAAAAAAAGAAAAATTAAAATTGTGTATTTTTCAAAAAAATGCGAAAAAGGTGATTGGTGGATAATTTCCCTTTTAAATTTGGGGGTAAAAAAGTCAATTGCACAATATTCTGTTAGTTCTCTTAACAGTTTGAAGACGGAAGTGGATCAGTGCAAAATAATATAACTTCGAGTGGAGTTCAGCAAAACAATTAACAATTGTGTATTTTTGAAAAAGTGCTAAAAAATAGGTGGTCGGTGGATAATTTTCCTTTTTTTAATTACTCATTGACATCCCCGACACAAAAGCGATAACATAAAATCACAACTTTTGGGTTATTTTACTTAGATTATTAAAGCTAGAAATTTTTCATACATATGTACTTCATATTTTTAATTATCCTGAGGCTATTGAAAATTTAGTATCGATTGACATATAAATATATTAAAAATTAATTTGAAAAGAGATAAAAAGGTTAATATTTAAATGTTAAAATTTTCAAAGAGTAATTAATTAAAAAATAGTTGGTGAAAATTGGTTTTTGTCATTATTCAGTGGAATATAGAAGAATTACAACATAGATCCTATTCTTATGCCTATAAATTAGCTATGACTTTTATAGAAATAGTAATTAAATTGCTATACAATATTTACTTTCCTATCTTACGTGATTGTCTTTAACACTCCCCCAGTCCCCCTCAACAGCCAACTTGTCGAGTAGTACATCAAATTGAGATGAACTCAATGCTTTCATGAATAAGTCTGTAATTTGGTTATTGGTTCATATGTGTGTTGTCTTGATCAAACCCTCTTGAATCTTTTTACGAACCAAGTGACAGTCAATTTCAATATGTTTTGTTCGTTCATGAAAGACCAGGTTCGAGGCAGTGTGTGGAGCAGGTTGGTTGTCCCAAAACAACACGACTGGTCAAGTGTGTTTGATTTCCAAGTCTATCAAGATATTCTTCAACCAAGTAACTTCGCAACATGTAACAACCATAAAGCGATACTCTGCCACAGCAGTTGATCGAGCCACTTTTGTTTGCTTCTTTGTTTTCTAAGAAATTGGTGATTGTCCAAGAAATATACAATGACCTATTATTGACTTTCTTGTGTCTTTACACCAAGCCCAATTAACAACACATAATGCCTTCAATTGGAGTGCGGTTGTGGAGGATAGGAGGATACAATGACTTGGCATAAGCTTTAAATTTTTTAGAACTCTATGTACTACCTCAAGGTGGGTATACAGGATTTGTCCATAAGTTGACTTAAAAAATGGACAGCATGCACCAAATCTGGTCTAGTAATGGTTAGGAACATCAATTTTCATTCAAAAGGTCTCCATCATATTATACGAGAAGCAAGTTTTGTTCCATTGGGAACTTGGCTGGCTTATCTCCTAAAAATCCAGCATCTTCCAGCATCTTCTAGTATCTCCAATGCATATTTTCTTTGAGAAAGGTAAATCATTTTCGAAGACCTTGCCACTTCTATGCCTACGAAGTATTTGAGTTGACCAAGATTTTTAAGCTTGAATTGCTTGGAAAAAAACTGTTTTACATATTCAATATGTTGTAGATTGTTGCTTGCCAATATCACATCGACATATAGGGGGTCTTGTTAGAGGCCTTCCTTAGTGCGTGAGATAAAGTCAAACTTGGGTTGGCTCATGTTAAGTGTTGCCAATTTGGCCTTGTGGCTTAGAGCGTCCGCAACAACATTGGCTTTACCCGGTTTGTACTTGAGCCGATAATCAAATTCCGTAAGAAAATCTTGCCACGGAGCTTGCTTGGTCCTCAACTTCTTTTGTGTTTGAAAGTAGTTCGTCACTACATTGTCTGTCGTGATCTTGAAGTGTGAGCCAAACAAGTAATGTCGCCACACTCTCAAACAATGGATGATGGCTGTCATCTCCTTTTCTTGCATTGTGTAGCGGCATTTGGTATCATTTCGCTTTCGACTCTCGAATGCTATGGGGTGGCGTTCTTGCATGAGGACTCCACCAATGGCGAAGTCGGAGGCATCCGTTTGGACTTCGAAGGGCTTAGTGTGGTCTGGAAGTGCGAGGATAGGATCCTTCGAAATTACCTTCTTCAATTCCTCGAATGTGCTTTGGCACTCTTCGGACCAATGCCACGTTCAATTTTTCTTGAGCAAGTCTATCAAAGGTGCCGCCTTGGCTGAGTAACCCTTGATGAAACATCAGTAGTAGTTCACCAACCCAAGGAATAACCGAAGCTCAGGCACTTTCAAGGGAGGTTCCCATTTGAAGATGGCATTCACTTCGTCATTCTGCATCATGATTTTTCTGCCCGCAATCTTGTGGCGAAAGAACTCCACCTCTTGTTGATCAAATGATCATTTCTCTATCTTGAGGAAGAGCTTGTTGTCTCGAAGTACTTGGAAAACTTGTCGTAAATGTTGGGTATAGTCCTTAAGTGTGGTGCTATACACCACGATGTCGTCCAAGCACACGACCACAAAGCAGTCGAGGAACGATTGGAGCACCTTGTCCATGAGTGTGCAGAAAGTAGCGGGTGCATTAGTGAGGCCAAATGGCATAACAAGGAATTCGAAAGATCAATACCTTGTTGTGCATGCTATCTTGGGTTCATCTCCCTTGGCAATGCATACTTGGTAGTACCCAGAGCGTAAGTTGAGTTTGGTGAAGTATCGCGCTTTGCCAAGTTGGTCGAAGAGATCTGATATCAAGGGAATTTGATACTTGTTCTTGATAGTAATTTTGTTGAGCGCTCTATAATCCATGCACATCCACAGTGATCCATTCTTTTTCTTTTGGAAGAGGACCAGTACATCAAATGAGGCCTTTGAGTGGCGAACATAGTCTGCGTCCAATAAGTCTTTGAGTTGTCTCTACAACTCTTCAAGTTCGGGTGGCGCCATGCTGTAGGGTACCAAGGTTGGTGCCTTTGCCCCTTGTTCCAGCTCGATCGCATGATGTACCTCTCGTTAAAGTGGGAGCTTCTTCGAAAGTTTGGGAGGCATCACTTCCTTGAACTCATCAAGGATCATTTGTATTTACAGAGGACTTTGTTTAGCTTATTTCCACAATCTTCCCCCTCTTTTAGATCCCGGATGGAGACCAAGAAGCTTGGGTCCTTCTTGAAAGTCCTTTTGAATTGCATGGTCGAAAGTGTCTTCTCCTCAGACTTTCCACAGTCCGTGGGATCCATGCATGCTCTATTCCTGTCAAGAATGCTTAGGGAGTTTGTAGTGAGCAGGGGAAAGGCATAGACTTGATCGAAGAATTCCATGTCAAGGACCATCTTGAAGTCATCCATGGGCACGATGGAGAAGTCAAACTTTCCACTCCACGTACAGAGGGTAGTGTTCAAGCCTTATGCAATACCCACAATGGGCTTGGCGGGTGAGTTCACCGCTTTCACCGTGCCTCCTTCTTTGGTGGTCTTGAGGCCTGGGCACTTGGCCTCATCTACGGTCACAAAGTTGTGCGTCGCTCCCGTGTCTACCAGCGCACGAATAAACTGGCCACTTATTTTCGTGCTCACGTATATGAGCCCTTTCTTGGTGAGTGTGGGTTGTTGGCGATTAACTGCGCCAAGGCGTTCAAGAGAACCCATGCTGAGTTGGGGTTATTCCGCGAACATTGTGGGGTTGCTTTTGAGTTAAGCTGCGAGAGTTTTGAGTGACTTCTTTTCCAAACAATCGCGTACTCAATGAGGGCCATTGCATATGAAGCATGGGTTTCGTGGCTTCGGCGGCTCTTTCTTGTTCTCTGACTTGCTTTGCCAGCTCTTGTTGCCAGAAGGTTTTTTCTGCTTTTAATATTTACAGTTGTTGCCCTTATTCTTGCGACTCTCTCCCTCACCTTTACCTTGGTTGGCCCTTTTGTCTTTGGATTGGGTGAAGTATTCAGTAAGTGACTCTGCAATGGCAATGGAATTGTCAAGCGTTTCAGCACCACGCCTATCAAGTTCGATCTTTGCCCAATTCTTGAGGCCATCTTAAAAGTAAAAGAGGGAATCTTTGTCGGACATGTTTTTTATTTTGAGCATGAGGGTAGTGAACTCGTTGATGTAGTCACTGACACTACCCATTTATTTAAGGTGACGTAGGTGCGCTCGTGCTTCTTTTTCCGCATTACTTGGGGTGAATTACTTTCGGGGTTCTTGCTTGAAGTCGACACAAGTGTCGATTGCGCAAATGTCTTTGCCCATCTCCCCATGCTTCTGACACCACTATAGTTGTGCAGCGCCTCGAAGATAAGTGGGTGTTGTGACCACTTTCGATGCCTCGTCGCGCACACTCATGGCATCAAAGTATTGATCCAGCCCAAAGAGGAAGTTGTCGACGACAGTGGCATTGCGTATTCTATCATGAGTGTCGGGCATTGGCATGTCGATGCGTCGTGCATCATCGTACTTGCGGAAGCGGGCTAGCGGAGAGTGTACACTTGTGTCATGCGCAGTCTGAGTGGACTTCCTCCACTTCCTCATGGATAGCTCGCAACTCCTCTTGGACGAAACTGTAGAGTTTTAGCAACTCTTTGTGGAAGGCTCAAAACTCCCCTTGGAAGGTGTTCACTTGGTCTTGAATGAGGACCTTTGTTGCCACTGTGAATTCAGCGTATTCTCCTGCAAGACCGTCTACCCTTTCCTCCATTCTATTAAGGTCGTCTTGAGTGGCGGACATAACCGTTTCAAGCGTAGCCATGCGAGGCTCCTAGGCATCAACGGATGGGGCCTTGGACTTGCAGCGCGTCTTACCTTACCTCGCGACCATGGCTTGGTTCTAGTGGGACATCCACACTAACATCGCTCTCTTGTGTTGGGTTTGGAGGGTTGGCCATTGCTTGTGAGCTAATTTGCGTGGGTGCAAACCTTAGCTCTGATACCACTTGTCACGGGATGAATGTTTGGCGCAATGAACCCATGTAGCACTTAGACAACCCTTGCCGAAAGTTGCTAAGTAAGCCTTTGAGCTTCTCGACTAGCTAAGCCTGGAGGTTTTCGAAAGAGGTAGAGAGAAGAGAGCAATAGAGCCGAATAAGGAAAGTTGTATTACTCACAAGAGAGATTACAAGAGTGCTTGAGTTACTTGCTCTAAGCTTGTTACTCAAATGCCAAATGTCATGCCCTATTTATAGGGAGGCTTGCCAAACTCTAGAGAGTCCTAGAGAATTCTACAAAGTTTCCTAAATCTCTAGATATTTACACGTGCTAGAAATGTGTAGAGAATTCTAGACATGTACATGCTTGAGTGTGCTAGAGTTGGCTAGAAATTTTTGGAATCGGGCCATGCTAGCAATCTTGCCCTGAAGTTGTGGGCAATTGGGCTAGCAACTTGGGCGGTCTGACACATTATGCAATCTTTCATAAAACTTGACATAATAACAAACTTCATAAATTCTAAAGTTTAAATACAATTTGAAATTCTAACTAAGCAACCCAAAAGAGAGGGTGAATTGGGTATTTTAAAAAATAGACAAATAAAATCACAAAATAATTTAAATGAATGCTTCAAGAAATTCAATGACAATAACTTTAAAAAAGCATGAAGTTAAAAAGATAAGGAAAAAGAAAGCAACACATGAATTTTTATATGGTTTGGCAAAACCAGCTTACGTCCATGCCTCCAAGCAAACTAAACTCGAGGATTCCACTATCCAAGCCTTCCAAGTCTTCAAAATTTTTACAATTGACTGCCAAGATGTTAACAAACCTTTATAAGTAGAGATGAATACACATCCCTCTTTTCCCAAGTGTTTCTCACACTTACACTCGCCCAATTTTGATATTGATATAAAGTTTACAAGAATTACTCCCTACAAGAGTGTGTAGATTAATAAAAGCTCAATAATGAATTAATGTATGTAGATAAGCAAAATGAAAGCTCAAGACCAATGGTATGACAAGTTTAAGCTCTTTTGAGATTGAAAAGGTTGTTAAATTCGTTTATAGTTTAAACAAGCAAACTAGCCGTTATTTACTTTCTGGAGAATTGCCATATCGTAGCTAAAATGAAACGATTAGCCACTATGCTAACGTGGCACGTTACCGTTACAAATTCAATTTTAAAAATTCTGCCCAAGCATATCACCACTTAAATTTGCTGGGTAGGTGCTAAGTTTTTAGACTTAAGGTGGTTAGCCGCTACTGTTTTAGAATTTATAGTTTTGCCTAAAACTTTATAAAAATATACTATAATCCAAAACTTTTTGAACTTTTACAAATAGGTCCTTATCTAGAAATTAAAAAAATACTTGTTGATTTTAAAGTTTTCAAAACTTTTCTACTTAGTCCATAAATTTGAGAAGCAATCATTGTCATTAAATCAATTTTCTAGATCTTATATGAAAAATGATGGTTTATTTAAAATGTCATGAAAAATAACTTGAGCTTTTAAGTGCTAAATTATGCAAACGTTAAGTCACAATAGCTTTACAAGAAATATAACAATAGAGATCATTTCAGCTAGTGCCCATAGTGCTTGCTGTTGATCATGCCATTGTCCATTAAATGTCTTGAGTTTGATCTCACTTAAATGATTTTTGCCTTTCAAGAACTACTAATATTATGAAATATAAATTTACCATTTTACCTTTTACACATGGTATGTTATCATCAAAATTAAGGTTTGTACAGCTGTTTAGCCCAACACAATTAATACAGAAAATTCATTTCATATATTGACTTATATGAAATATTTACAAGTTCATGCACAATGCCAATGTCAATGCTTGTTGTGCAAATTTTATTGAACTCGCAAGCGCACGAATCTGTTGTAGTATAGACTAATGGTGACGAGTGTCGATCCCACGAGGAGGTGGATTTTAATTATATATAAAATTAATTTAGTGAATGGGTGATTGGATTTAAGTTGGAAAATGATTTAGACTATGCTAAAACTTAAATTAAAATAACAAGAATAAATTCTGGAATTGGAATTAAAAGGGCAAGAATAAATTGAAGTGAATTCTATTGAAATGACGTACTTGGGTATCCGGATCCGTATCCGTATCAACATGCATCATGGGCTAAATATTCCATATTAATACCAATTAAATCATGAGAGGGGAATCCACACCTCATGAACCACGCTCTAATAAATATGGTGCTAAGGGCTTATCGTGCCAAATAATAATAATCTTATACTAGGGTGCCGGTGAAACCAGGGCAGTACTATACAAGATTAGTATTATTTGTCGACGAGAAGTCAAAACATCCACACAAACTAGAGGGGAAGAGAAAATAAATTTACCAAATCAAGCCCATGACACATGTTGAGACTTCACCTTCAACCCAAGCTTGAAAGAAAATTAGTCACTCATAGTTGAACTAGGGGCAAAATAGGAATTTATTAAAATACGTAGAAAATACAAGATAGAGAGAGAATTACAGAAAATGAATCCCAAAAATGGATTCAGAGGTGCCAAATTATGGGGGGGAGGCCCCCTTTTTATAGTTACATCGAGTAAATCATGACCATCGGATTAAAAACAGTTTGGACGCTCAGGATTTCGCCACGTCATCAGCCACTATTTGCACAGTACAGTCAACAGCCACTATTTGCACAGTACAGTCAACAGCCACTATTTGCACAGTACAGTCAACAGCACCCGTACATGTGAATAGTATCGTACATGTGAACAGTGTCATTTTTCCTTTTATACTCCTCCTAAGGTTTTTCGACCGTCCTGAGTTCAAAAATGATGTCTGTTTTGCCATTTGATCTCTCGTTTATTGTGAAATGACTATGATGCCCCTAAAATACATAAAATACTCAATTAGAATAAAATACACATAATTAAAGTACAATAAACTTAAACACATAAAAGTAAGGGTTGTTAGTAATACTTGATATGTAAAATAACGATTTTCTCCTTTATAAATATGCACTTTCTAACACACAACACACCCCCCAACCAGCTTATTGCTAGTCCCTAGCAAATAAAGCGAAAACAAAATTCAAAAATGATTTTTATTTTTTATTTTTTAAACACTCTTGTTTATTCAATCAGATTAATGATAACAATCAAATAAAAGTATAAGCATTATCTCAAGTCTAAAGAAACATTACACCCACATCAACCATCCACATGAATCAGCCCAGTAGACTTCATCGTAGCTACCTTCAAGAATACATGTCAAACCCCAAAATCTCACTGGAAGTAGTGACACTCTCATCAAAGAAATTAAACCCAAAAAAATAGTCACTCCAATGAATGGTAATTGAGAGAAAATAATAAAGAAGTGATCTCACATGCTCTCACCAAAAAGAAATATGCCCTTAGCTTAGAAATAATACGATCTCCAGTCAAATAAAAATGCTAGTCAACCCATTTGGTCGGCCTAAAATAATGGGGATGTGCTTCCTTGAATCCTGTATTGGTTGAGTGTCAATTACAATGAAATCAACAGGAAAATAAAACTTGTCTACCTGGATAAGCACGTCCTCCACAATACCACGAGGTATTTTTGTGGACCGATCTGCAAGTTGTAACACCACTGGAGTTGGGTGTAATTCTCCCAGTCCAAGTTTCACGAAAACTGAGTAAGGCAATAAATTTACACTAGCTCCTAAATCCAACAAAGCATTCTCAATTGTGTGGTTCCCTATGCTACATGAGATAGTAGGGGAACCTGGATCTTTGCATTTTAAAGGAATTTTATGTTGGAGTATAGAACTAACGTTTTCTGTTAAAAATGCCTTCTTTTGAACATGCATAATTCTCTTTTTAGTACACAGGTCTTTAAGAAACTTGGCATAAGATGGAACTTGCTTAATAGCATCAAGTAAAGGGATGTTGACACTTACCTGTTTGAAGATTTCGAGAATCTCACCTGTGGATTTTCCCTTTTTCCCTTTAGCTAACCTCTGAGGAAATGGAGCTTTTGGAACATATTCTCGTGGGTTAGTTTCTTCTTTCTCCTCCGGTGATGATTCCTCAACATTCACAGGTACAATTTGATTTTCTTTTGGCATCTCCACTTTATTGTCGACTTCTTTTCCTTTTCGCAAGGTCATGATGGCTTTGACCTCTCCATGCTGCTGTTGTGAACTGGTACTTGCTTCATGCACTCCTTTAGGGTTAGGCACTGGTTGACTTGGGAATTTACCTTTCTCAACAGTCATTGCCAAGGTCTGAACTGAAGAAGCAAGTTGTCCCACCATCAAACAGGTAAGTGTCAACATCCCTTTACTTGATGCTATTAAGCAAGTTCCATCTTATGCCAAGTTTCTTAAAGACCTGTGTACTAAAAAGAGAAATATGCATGTTCAAAAGAAGGCATTTTTAACAGAAAACGTTAGTTCTATACTCCAACATAAAATTCCTTTAAAATGCAAAGATCCAGGTTCCCCTACTATCTCATGTAGCATAGGGAACCACACAATTGAGAATGCTTTGTTGGATTTAGGAGCTAGTGTAAATTTATTGCCTTACTCAGTTTTCGTGAAACTTGGACTGGGAGAATTACACCCAACTCCAGTGGTGTTACAACTTGCAGATCGGTCCACAAAAATACCTCGTGGTATTGTGGAGGACGTGCTTATCCAGGTAGACAAGTTTTATTTTCCTGTTGATTTCATTGTAATTGACACTCAACCAATACAGGATTCAAGGAAGCACATCCCCATTATTTTAGGCCGACCTTTCTTGGCAACTGCGGATGCTCATATTCAATGCAGGACGGGAAATATGCAGTTATCCTTCGGCAACATGACTATGGAGTTGAACATCTTCAACATTGCCAAACAACCTCACAATGCAGATGATGGAATTGTTGATGTGGATTTAATTGAAGCATTAGTTGATGACTCTTTTGTTTCAAACCTTAGTGATGATCCTTTGCAAACATGTTTAACTCACTTTGGTTTGGATTTTGATATTGACAGATCAGTCGATGAGGTCAACGCCCTACTTGACTCAGCACCATCTATGGACATTAATAAATGGAAGCCAAGAGTTGAACAACTAGCATCATCAGAGAAGAAACTCATCCCACCATCAGAATCACCACCAAAACTTGAGCTCAAACCATTGCCCAACACTTTGGAATATGCATTTTTGGGGGAAGAAAGTACTTTACCGGTAATCATCTCATCATCCCTCAATGACGAACAAAAAGGTAAGTTGTTGGATGTTTTAAAAGAGCATAAAGGAGCATTAGGATGGACCATAGCAGACATAAAAGGTATAAATCCAGTAGACTGCATGCATTACATTCACCTTGATGAAAATGCTAAATCTACTAGGGAAATGCAACGTCGGTTGAATCCTAATATGAAAGAAGTGGTTAGAACTGAAGTCCTTAAGCTATTAGATGCAGGTATCATTTACCCAATTTCTGATAGTTCATGGGTCAGTCCTGTACAAGTTGTCCCCAAAAAGTCAGGAGTCACTGTAGTTACCAATGCCGATAATGAATTGATACCAACTAGAGTAACTACAGGATGGCGTGTATGCATTGATTATAGGAAGTTGAATTCTGTCACACGTAAAGACCATTTTCCTTTACCATTCATCGATCAAATGCTTGATAGATTAGCAGGCCATGAATTTTATTGCTTTCTAGATGGCTACTCAGGATATAATCAGATTCCCATAGCACCAAAAGATCAAGAGAAGACCACTTTCACTTGCCCTTTTGGCACTTTTGCATATAGGAGGATGCCATTTGGATTATGTAATGCACCTGCTACATTTCAACGATGCATGTTGAGCATTTTTTCTGATATGGTTGAACGATTCCTTGAAGTCTTTATGGATGACTTTTCAGTCTTTGGTGATTCATTTGATCAATGTTTACACCATCTAACACTAGTTCTGCAGAGATGTATCGAAAAGAACTTGGTCTTAAATTGGGAGAAGTGCCATTTTATGGTAACACAAGGTATTGTTCTCGGTCACATCATTTCGAGCAAAGGTATTGAGGTTGACAAAGCCAAGGTGGATCTCATTTCTAATCTTCCTCCACCCAAAACAGTTAGAGAAGTAAGATCTTTCCTTGGGCATGCGGGTTTTTATAGACGTTTCATTAAAGATTTTAGTAAAGTTTCTAGACCCTTATGCAATTTACTTGCTAAGGATGCATCTTTTATCTTTAATGATTCATGTCTGGTGGCTTTTGAAAAATTAAACGTGACACCGTTATAAATTTTTATAAAAACGTTATAAAAATTAACCATATCCGTTGGTTAATTTTCTGAGCTGGCTTGCTGCATGTCAAAATTGAATTTCTTGATGGCCCAATATGCACGATGCTCGAGTTCCACGGGTAGGTGGCAAGCTTTTCCATATACTAGCCTGTAGGGTGACATCCCAATCGGAGTCTTGAAAGCCGTTCTATATGCCCATAATGCATCATCAAGTCTTAATGACCAATCTTTTCTGTCCGGCCTCACCGTCTTTTCTAATATGTGCTTTATTTCTCGATTGGAGATCTCCACTTGGCCACTAGTTTGCGGATGATATGGGGTCGCCACTTTATGAGTGATTGAATACTTTGTCAAAAGAGCCTTGAATGCTTTATTACAAAAGTGGGCACCACCATCACTGATTATTGCTCGAGGGAATCCAAAGCGAGAAACTATGTTGCTTTTCAAAAACCCTATCACCACCTTGTGATCATTGGTTCTGCATGGAATTGCTTCTACCCATTTCGATACGTAGTCAACAGCAACCAATATGTATTGATGGCCAAAAGAAAGGGGAAAGGGTCTCATGAAGTCGATACCCCATACGTCAAAAATCTCAACCACTAAAATTGGATTTAGTGGCATCATGTTCCTTCGTGTAATGCTCCCCATTCGTTGACACCTATCACATGAAGAACAGAAAGTGTAAGCATCTCGAAATATAGTTGGCCAATAGAAACCACATTGTAAAACTTTAGTTGCTGTTTTCTTAGCACTGAAATGGCCTCCACAAGCTTGTGCATGGCAGAATGAAAGGATATTCTGAATTTCACTTTCTAGGACACATCGTCTAATAATTTGGTCTGCACAATACTTGAACAAATACGGGTCATCCCAAAAGAAATTCTTTATTTCTGCAAAGAATTTGGCCTTGTCTTGCTTGGTCCAATGCTCTGGAAGTTGACCTGTAACAAGATAATTAACTATATCAGCATACCAAGGTAATACTTCCATACTCATTAATTGTTCATCTGGAAATGACTCATTTAATGTTAAAGGCTCTGTAGTTGTCTCAAAATGAAGACGAGAGAGATGGTCTGCCACAACATTTTCTGTGCCTTTCTTATCTTTGAATTCCAAGTCAAATTCCTGCAAAAGTAACACCCAACGAATTAGTCTAGCTTTTGCATCTTTCTTTGTAAAAAGGTATTTAAGAGCAGCATGATCAGTGAACACAATTATTTTACAACCAATAAGATAAGATCGAAATTTTTCCAATGCAAACACTACTGCTAGCATTTCTTTTTCAGTAGTTGAATAGTTCAACTGTGCATCATTCAATGTCATACTAGCATAGTAAATAACATGGGGAATCCGATCAACTCTTTGTCCTAATACTGCTCCTACTGCATAATCAGATGCATCACACATGAGCTCGAATGGTAAGCTCCAATTTGGGGGCTGAATGATGGGTGATGATGTTAACAATTTCTTTAATTTTTCAAAAGCCACCAGACATGAATCATTAAAGATAAAAGATGCATCCTTAGCAAGTAAATTGCATAAGGGTCTAGAAACTTTACTAAAATCGAATCTACATTTAGAGGTTAGTATTTCTTTTCTTTTTCTCTTCTTTATTATTCTTTTGCTAATTGAAATTTATTTTTGCATAAGTGTGTTTGTTTTATCATTAAGTTTTCTCTTATCATTGTTAATCATGAGTCTCTTACTTAGACCGTTCCTCCTGAACATTCTTAAACCACTTCAACGTGTCAAAAATCATCTCAAAAGACAGATTCAATTTTGTAAAACAAATCGCATTTGGGCTCTACAACCACCAGAGTTAGTAGCCTATGTTGAAGGTTTAGAACGCCAACTCAGAGATATTGAGAAAAGTGTTTTCGACATCCAGTTGGAGCTTGAGGTAAATTCAATAAGAGGACGATTTTGATTTTCTTTGTGTGTTTTAATTTGTTTTTCTGTTTGTGTGCTTTAGTTTGTTACCCCGGTGAAGTGGCGGATAACGGTACTCCGTGACAATCAAGTCGGTTACTTCAGTTTCCCATAATAACTGATATTCTGAGGCAAAGGAATGGACAGAACCGAGATTCTAGCGAAGCTTCACAAGCGATTCCCTTCACTTCCTCAGAATGCCCTCCTTACGATCTATAAAGCTCGGTCCGAACGCATGCGATTACTCATGAGGAATAACATACCTGCTGACATCTGTTGGTTAATCGAGGCGAAAGTACGATTGGCGGGTGAGTTACCTCAAAAATTTATTATATCCTGAGTAGCCATAAAAACGTTATATTAGCAAAATTTAGTGGTCTTCTCTTGATCTTTTGGTGCTATGGGAATCTGATTATATCCTGAGTAGCCATCTAGAAAGCAATAAAATTCATGGCCTGCTAATCTATCAAGCATTTGATCGATGAATGGTAAAGGAAAATGGTCTTTACGTGTGACAGAATTCAACTTCCTATAATCAATGCATACACGCCATCTTGTAGTTACTCTAGTTGGTATCAATTCATTATCGGCATTGGTAACTACAGTGACTCCTGACTTTTTGGGGACAACTTGTACAGGACTGACCCATGAACTATCAGAAATTGGGTAAATGATACCTGCATCTAATAGCTTAAGGACTTCAGTTCTAACCACTTCTTTCATATTAGGATTCAACCGACGTTGCATTTCCCTAGTAGATTTAGCATTTTCATCAAGGTGAATGTAATGCATGCAGTCTACTGGATTTATACCTTTTATGTCTGCTATGGTCCATCCTAATGCTCCTTTATGCTCTTTTAAAACATCCAACAACTTACCTTTTTGTTCGTCATTGAGGGATGATGAGATGATTACCGGTAAAGTACTTTCTTCCCCCAAAAATGCATATTCCAAAGTGTAGGGCAATGGTTTGAGCTCAAGTTTTGGTGGTGATTCTGATGGTGGGATGAGTTTCTTCTCTGATGATGCTAGTTGTTCAACTCTTGGCTTCCATTTATTAATGTCCATAGATGGTGCTGAGTCAAGTAGGGCGTTGACCTCATCGACTGATCTGTCAATATCAAAATCCAAACCAAAGTGAGTTAAACATGTTTGCAAAGGATCATCACTAAGGTTTGAAACAAAAGAGTCATCAACTAATGCTTCAATTAAATCCACATCAACAATTCCATCATCTGCATTGTGAGGTTGTTTGGCAATGTTGAAGATGTTCAACTCCATAGTCATGTTGCCGAAGGATAACTGCATATTTCCCGTCCTGCATTGAATATGAGCATCCGCAGTTGCCAAGAAAGGTCGGCCTAAAATAATGGGGATGTGCTTCCTTGAATCCTGTATTGGTTGAGTGTCAATTACAATGAAATCAACAGGAAAATAAAACTTGTCTACCTGGATAAGCACGTCCTCCACAATACCACGAGGTATTTTTGTGGACCGGTCTGCAAGTTGTAACACCACTGGAGTTGGGTGTAATTCTCCCAGTCCAAGTTTCACGAAAACTGAGTAAGGCAATAAATTTACACTAGCTCCTAAATCCAACAAAGCATTCTCAATTGTGTGGTTCCGAATTTCTTTTGGGATGACCCGTATTTGTTCAAGTATTGTGCAGACCAAATTATTAGACGATGTGTCCTAGAAAGTGAAATTCAGAATATCCTTTCATTCTGCCATGCACAAGCTTGTGGAGGCCATTTCAGTGCTAAGAAAACAGCAACTAAAGTTTTACAATGTGGTTTCTATTGGCCAACTATATTTCGAGATGCTTACACTTTCTGTTCTTCATGTGATAGGTGTCAACGAATGGGAAGCATTACACGAAGGAACATGATGCCACTAAATCCAATTTTAGTGGTTGAGATTTTTGACGTATGGGGTATCGACTTCATGGGACCATTTCCCCTTTCTTTTGGCCATCAATACATATTGGTTGCTGTTGACTACGTATCGAAATGGGTAGAAGCAATTCCATGCAGAACCAATGATCACAAGGTGGTGATAGGGTTTTTGAAAAGCAACATAGTTTCTCGCTTTGGATTCCCTCGAGCAATAATCAGTGATGGTGGTGCCCACTTTTGTAATAAAGCATTCAAGGCTCTTTTGACAAAGTATTCAATCACTCATAAAGTGGCGACCCCATATCATCCGCAAACCAGTGGCCAAGTGGAGATCTCCAATCGAGAAATAAAGCACATATTAGAAAAGACGGTGAGGCCGGACAGAAAAGATTGGTCATTAAGACTTGATGATGCATTATGGGCATATAGAACGGCTTTCAAGACTCCGATTGGGATGTCACCCTACAGGCTAGTATATGGAAAAGCTTGCCACCTACCCGTGGAACTCGAGCATCGTGCATATTGGGCCATCAAGAAATTCAATTTTGACATGCAGCAAGCCAGCTCAGAAAGAAGATTACAACTGGCAGAGCTTGAAGAAATTCGCAATGATGCATACGAAAATGCCAAGATTTACAAGCAACGAATGAAAGTCTTCCATGACAAGCATATTATGAGAAAATCTTTCACTCCAGGTCAGAAAGTACTTTTATTCAACTCTCGCTTGCACCTATTCCCAGGTAAGTTACGCTCTCGATGGTCTGGTCCATTTATTGTTCATACTGTTTTTCCACATGGGGCAATTGAAATTAAGGACCCAAAGAACGGTGTCACGTTTAAAGTTAATGGTCAAAGATTAAAGCCATATCTAGAATACCAACCACATGGAGAAGACACCGAAATAAATTTGAGTGACCCACCAGATTTGAATTGATTTTTTTCTTTTCGGTGGTTTGATTTTTCCTTCTTTTTCTCTTTTTATTATTCTTTTGCTAATTGAAATTTATTTTTGCATAAGTGTGTTTGTTTTATCATTAAGTTTTCTCTTATCATTGTTAATCATGAGTCTCTTACTTAGACCGTTCCTCCTGAACATTCTTAAACCACTTCAACGTGTCAAAAATCATCTCAAAAGGCAGATTCAATTTTGTAAAACAAATCGCATTTGGGCTCTACAACCACCAGAGTTAGTAGCCTATGTTGAAGGTTTAGAACGCCAACTCAGAGATATTGAGAAAAGTGTTTTCGACATCCAGTTGGAGCTTGAGGTAAATTCAATAAGAGGACGATTTTGATTTTCTTTGTGTGTTTTAATTTGTTTTTCTGTTTGTGTGCTTTAGTTTGTTACCCCGGTGAAGTGGCGGATAACGGTACTCCGTGACAATCAAGTCGGTTACTTCAGTTTCCCATAATAACTGATATTCTGAGGCAAAGGAATGGACAGAACCGAGATTCTAGCGAAGCTTCACAAGCGATTCCCTTCACTTCCTCAGAATGCCCTCCTTACGATCTATAAAGCTCGGTCCGAACGCATGCGATTACTCATGAGGAATAACATACCTGCTGACATCCGTTGGTTAATCGAGGCGAAAGTACGATTGGCGGGTGAGTTACCTCAAAAATTTATTGCATACATGTCTGGTTGTGGTAAAGGAAATTACGCAAGAAAACGACGAGCTCGAAGAATTTCTGTTGCTTGTCATAAGTGTGCCAGAATGAGTTGCAATAAAAACCGATGTTCTTTAGGAATGGTGTCTGATAACAGGGAAGATAAGATTCAATTCATTAGGGATGGCTTGAATAAAGAGTCATTGGATGATATCCTTCTGTCTCTTGAAACGCATCCCAGTGGATATGTGCAAGGAGCGATTCTCCAGTTATGGCCATTATTCCAGAAAGAGCATGCACGATATAGTCTCGGGAATCTGACTATAAAAGACCCTGTTTGCCAGTTTATAAGAAAATTGGATGGGAAGCCTATCCTCGACCCATAGAGGGCGTTCAAGCCGTTTCTGGACGTAAAACCAGAGGAAGATGTGAGCCACAGTCGCAACTACCTGTAAATATCCTTTTACTTTACTGTTATTTTATTTCATTTCACTGTTGTTTTATCATTTGCATTATTGTCTTTAATAATTTTATTACTGTTTGTTTTTTTTTTTCCTTTTTACTGTTTACTTTTTGACTATCGAGCCATGTGCTTTACGCATTATTTGACATTGACCTGCCACCTCATACACAGTTGTAATCCATTGTCACCAAGATTCTTAAATAAGACTTTTTGTTAAGCACTCACAAATTGTTTTTGAGAAATATTCCAATGGCAGCTACTCCTAATAGACAACTCAAGAACATTTGTGTACTTTCTGGATTTACCTATGGCAAACATAAAGAGTTCGTTGATGCAGCCATAGATCTTGGTCGAAGCATAGCAGAGAGAAAATTACACTTGGTGTATGGAGGAGGTAACCGAGGGTTATCAAAATTGGTCTCAGAAGCTGCTTTTATCAGAGGAAGCCAAGTGTTAGGCATCATCCCTAGAGTCTTAAAACCTTTGGGCAGTGTGTCTGACTCAACGACTGGAGAAGAGTTAGTCGTCTCAGGTATGCAAGAACGAATAACTGAAATGCTTAATCATGCTGATGCTTTTATTTTCCTTCCAGGAGATCTTGCAACACTAGAGGCACTTATCACACTAGCATCTTGGGCCCATCTGCACCTTCACCAGAAACCCATCGGTTTGTTAAATGTCAATAATTTTTATGATGGCTTTATCGCATTTCTTAACCATGCAATAAAAAGCTACTTTATTCCTTCCAGTGCGAAAAAACTTTTTATTTGTGCTCACACTGCTAATGAGCTACTTGATATGTTACAAGCTTATAAACCGGAGCCAGACCCCTGGAGCTTTCTGTTGGAGCGTTCAAATGATGACGGTAACAGTAGCCGCAGTAAGAAGTATAAATTAGATTTAACTCTCCGCTTGTAAATATTTTCTTCTGTGTTGCACCACCCAGGTGATGTCTTCTAAACTCTACTTCTTTCCTTTAAAACATTGAGGACAATGTTTCGTTCTGGTTGGGGGGAGGGAATAGTCGACAATTGTGGAATATTGGTTAAGTTTTTACTAATTTTTTGTTGTAGAAACTAACTGTTGCTAACTTTTTGTGTTGAAGATGGCTGAATATGGAGTGTAGTGACTCTAGAAACGCATCTTCATTGTTAAAAAAAAAAAAAAAAAAATTCTTTTTCTTTATTATGTTTTGATGTTTATTTTTCTTCTTCCTTTTTAATTTCTCCTTTATAAATATACATTTTCAAACAAAAATTTTTGAGTCAAAGATGGCTGAATATAGAGTGTAGTGTCTCTAGAAACGCATCTTCTTAAGTTAAAAAAAAAAAAAATCGTTTTCTATCATTTTCTAATTAGTTTTTCTGCATCATTTTTACATTTCTGCATGCATATTTTCCTTTCACGTTAGAATAGGTTGGGGGGTAGACTGTTGTTTAAAAAAAAAAAAAAAATTTGTGATTTGTTTTAAGATTGGATGACATGATGATTTCAAATTTTAGTATTTGTATTATCTTTAGTATGAAGTGATGTTACACTATGTTTGCTACTCTACATGTTGATGTCGGAGACAAATATGAGTTGCTTGAAGGAATGAACATGTCATAATAAATACCAAGTGAGTTTTTGAGCCTATCATTTTTCTTGGAGAGTACCCCTTTTGCCCATTCTTTATACAGCTTAGCAGTTTATTATTGTACACGATCTCTAGATTTCTTTTGAGTTAACCCTAAAAAAAAAAAAAAAAAAAAAAAAAAAAAAAAAAAAAGAAAAAAATGTGTGTTGCTACATTTGGAAGCCCATTTAATTAGTAGATATGGAAGATTATTTAGAGTCCTAAAAGATGATGGAAATGCCGTCTTTGATCCGTTTGAGCCTTTCTAGCCATCCCTTTCATGAATATCCATAGTTAACCATTTTGAGCCTTTAAAAAAAAAAAAAAAAAAAACTTTTCTTTGTCAACTTATCATCTTAACCCACTCCATTTTGGAGTATTACCTAATATTTTACAAGATCCATCACCTATTTATGTTTGAGAAAAATGTAAATAAATATTTTGTATAGTGAAATTATGCCTAGTTCAAAAAAAAAAAAAAAAAAGAAAGAAATTGTTGCTTAAACAAAATGTTGTTAAAAAAAAAAACAACAATAATAGGTGAAATCCACCTTGCAAATTCCAACAAAAAAAAAAAAAAAAAAATTTCCTCTACATTTTTCTCAAACATACACTTTGTTTTTCTTATTTCCCATCTTTGTTAGCCATGTCCCTAGCCTACGTTACGTCCTAATAAAAGTCCTTCTTGATTTTAGGGAACTATAGTCTGAAGTAGAAGCTAGTTATATGGGCTAAAAAGATGTGGTGATGCATAAAAAAAATATAAAAATAAAAAAAATAAAATAAAATAAAATAATAATAAATAAAATGGGTTGACTAGCATTTTTATTTGACTGGAGATCGTATTATTTCTAAGCTAAGGGCATATTTCTTTTTGGTGAGAGCATGTGAGATCACTTCTTTATTATTTTCTCTCAATTACCATTCATTGGAGTGACTATTTTTATGAGCTCATATTCATTGGTATTTAAGAGCAGCATGATCAGTGAACACAATTATTTTACAACCAATAAGATAAGATCGAAATTTTTCCAATGCAAACACTACTGCTAGCATTTCTTTTTCAGTAGTTGAATAGTTCAACTGTGCATCATTCAATGTCATACTAGCATAGTAAATAACATGGGGAATCCGATCAACTCTTTGTCCTAATACTGCTCCTACTGCATAATCAGATGCATCACACATGAGCTCGAATGGTAAGCTCCAATTTGGGGGCTGAATGATGGGTGATGATGTTAACAATTTCTTTAATTTTTCAAAAGCCACCAGACATGAATCATTAAAGATAAAAGATGCATCCTTAGCAAGTAAATTGCATAAGGGTCTAGAAACTTTACTAAAATCTTTAATGAAACGTCTATAAAAACCCGCATGCCCAAGGAAAGATCTTACTTCTCTAACTGTTTTGGGTGGAGGAAGATTAGAAATGAGATCCACCTTGGCTTTGTCAACCTCAATACCTTTGCTCGAAATGATGTGACCGAGAACAATACCTTGTGTTACCATAAAATGGCACTTCTCCCAATTTAAGACCAAGTTCTTTTCGATACATCTCTGCAGAACTAGTGTTAGATGGTGTAAACATTGATCAAATGAATCACCAAAGACTGAAAAGTCATCCATAAAGACTTCAAGGAATCGTTCAACCATATCAGAAAAAATGCTCAACATGCATCGTTGAAATGTAGCAGGTGCATTACATAATCCAAATGGCATCCTCCTATATGCAAAAGTGCCAAAAGGGCAAGTGAAAGTGGTCTTCTCTTGATCTTTTGGTGCTATGGGAATCTGATTATATCCTGAGTAGCCATCTAGAAAGCAATAAAATTCATGGCCTGCTAATCTATCAAGCATTTGATCGATGAATGGTAAAGGAAAATGGTCTTTACGTGTGACAGAATTCAACTTCCTATAATCAATGCATACACGCCATCCTGTAGTTACTCTAGTTGGTATCAATTAAGGAGAAATTATGATACTAACCTTATTGCGCTATTACAACCTTACTATAACAATACACACACAAAAAATACGTGAAATAAATTAATTAAAAATAAACTAATAAGATAAATAAAAATTACAAAGAAGAAAAAAAATAACTTGAAAATTAAATTACAAAATTTAAAGAAGAGAAAAAGAAAAGAAATACTAACCTCTAAATGTAGATTCACTTTTTTTTTTTTTTTAATAATAAAAAAAAATACAAGAAAACAATTAAATAGAAATATCCACAAAAATTAATTCTAAGAATTAAAATTACTTACCTCCCCGGCAACGGCGCCAAAAACTTGTTGTGCAAATTTTATTGAACTCGCAAGCGCACGAATCTGTTGTAGTATAGACTAATGGTGACGAGTGTCGATCCCACGAGGAGGTGGATTTTAATTATATATAAAATTAATTTAGTGAATGGGTGATTGGATTTAAGTTGGAAAATGATTTAGACTATGCTAAAACTTAAATTAAAATAACAAGAATAAATTCTGGAATTGGAATTAAAAGGGCAAGAATAAATTGAAGTGAATTCTATTGAAATGACGTACTTGGGTATCCGGATCCGTATCCGTATCAACATGCATCATGGGCTAAATATTCCATATTAATACCAATTAAATCATGAGAGGGGAATCCACACCTCATGAACCACGCTCTAATAAATATGGTGCTAAGGGCTTATCGTGCCAAATAATAATAATCTTATACTAGGGTGCCGGTGAAACCAGGGCAGTACTATACAAGATTAGTATTATTTGTCGACGAGAAGTCAAAACATCCACACAAACTAGAGGGGAAGAGAAAATAAATTTACCAAATCAAGCCCATGACACATGTTGAGACTTCACCTTCAACCCAAGCTTGAAAGAAAATTAGTCACTCATAGTTGAACTAGGGGCAAAATAGGAATTTATTAAAATACGTAGAAAATACAAGATAGAGAGAGAATTACAGAAAATGAATCCCAAAAATGGATTCAGAGGTGCCAAATTATGGGGGGGAGGCCCCCTTTTTATAGTTACATCGAGTAAATCATGACCATCGGATTAAAAACAGTTTGGACGCTCAGGATTTCGCCACGTCATCAGCCACTATTTGCACAGTACAGTCAACAGCCACTATTTGCACAGTACAGTCAACAGCCACTATTTGCACAGTACAGTCAACAGCCACTATTTGCACAGTACAGTCAACAGCCACTATTTGCACAGTACAGTCAACAGCCACTATTTGCACAGTACAGTCAACAGCACCCGTACATGTGAATAGTATCGTACATGTGAACAATGTCATTTTTCCTTTTATACTCCTCCTAAGGTTTTTCGACCGTCTTGAGTTCAAAAATGATGTCTGTTTTGCCATTTGATCTCTCGTTTATTGTGAAATGACTATGATGCCCCTAAAATACATAAAATACTCAATTATAATAAAATACACATAATTAAAGTACAATAAACTTAAACACATAAAAGTAAGGGTTGTTAGTAATACTTGATATGTAAAATAACGATTTTCTCCTTTATAAATATGCACTTTCTAACACACAACAATGCTCAGGTCAACATACAATCACACAGGCGCAAACACATATATAACTTTCAAAATTAAGCATTTGAAAATACACATAACCCTTTCTTCAATTGCAGAAAGGATAAATAGAACAATTAAATAAAAACTCAGGTGCATGTTTTCTGATGCTAAGCTTCCTAAATCATTTTAGGCAGGGGATATGCGTATTGTGGGCGATTTGATTAATCTTTCTCCATCAGCTCTTTTAGATGGGAACGTACTTAAGAGAGTTTGGATCGAGAAAATTCTCATAAGCACTTGAGATTGTTTGGTTGCAGAACATATGCGCATATTCCTAAGGATGGAAGATTGAAGGTTGGTGATAATTCCAAGGAATAAATTTGCTTAAGCTATAGACATGAAGAATTTCGGTACAAATTATGGGATCCAGTAGCAAAGAAATTGATCAAAAGTACATATGCTGTTTTTTCTTGAAGATTATATAGTTTGTGATTAAGAGAAGGGTGATAAAACTTAGTCATCTCCAGGGATTCCTATTATTCCAACTTCAATTTCTCTACCTGTATTTAATGATGATCATAGGGGGCTAGAGAGGATAACAATAATAGTCCAACGGAACTAGTTGAGCAAGCATCTCAATAACCGCTTGTACTAGTAGTTAAACCAAAATTGAAGAGATCCACTAGAGAATAACAACCTTCCAATAGATTTCCTTCATTAAGTATGTGATACTTACATATGAAGAGGAGAAAGAATGTTTTGAAGATGTTATGTCCCATCAACATAAAGTGAGTAGGTTAAAACCATATAAGAGAAGATGAAATCCTTGAATGAGAACTACACTTATGACTTAATAAAGGCTCCTAAGGAAAAAATGGCACTGACGAACAAATTAGGTTTACAGGTTGAAGACTAGAAATAACTCAGAATAACAGTACAAGCCTGGATTGGTTGTGAAGGGTTTTGAGATGAAGAAAGGTATTGATTTTGAAGAAATATTTTCTCTTATGGTGAAGATGTCTTCTATCCGAGTTGTTCTAGATTAGCAACTAGCTTAAATTTGGAGATTGAATAGTGTGATGTAAACAACCTTCTTGTACAATGACTTAGTGGAGAAAATATACATAGAGCAGCCTAAAGGATTCAATGTCAAAGACAAAGAAGAACTTGTATGTAAGTTGAAGAAGAGTTTGTATAGGCTGAAACATGCATCAAGATAGTGGTATAAGAAGTTTAATTTTTTTTTTATGGCAAAACATCGTTTAACTAAGATTATCTCTAACCATTTTGTTTTTATGAAGAAATTTGATGGAAATGATTTCATCATTCTTTTGCTTTATATGAATGACAAGTTGATTGTTGGCTAAGATGCTAGTAAAGTTGATAATATGAAGAAAGAACTTAGTAAGTCTTTTATAATAAAGGACTTGGGACTGATAAAACAGATTCTTGACATGAAAATTTCCAATGATAGAAAGACTGTGAGTTATGCTTATTTTAAGAAGTATACATTGAAAAGGTTTTTAAAAGATTTAATATAGGCAAGGCAAAATCTATTTGTTCTCCATATACAAGCTTAGTTTCAAGCATTGTCTTATAAGTGAAAAAGAGATACAAGATATGTAAGGATATACTTATGCTTCAACCGTTAGTAGTTTAATGTACATCATAGTTTGTACAAGGCCACCGGATATTACTCATGCAATTAGTGTAATCAGTCAATTTCTCTCTAATATAAGCAAAGAATATTGGACAACAATGAAATAGATTCTCAGATATCTTTAAGGCACTTCTAGGGTATGTTTATTTTTCAGTAGTGATAAACATGTATTACAAGTGTACTACAAAAGTATATATGGTAGGAGATGTTGATTCCAGAAAATTTCTATAAGGATATTTACTTAGCTTTATATCAGGAGCAGTTTCATGGCAGTTCATACTTTAACAATGTGTTGCTTTATCTACCACAAAAGCAGAGTATATTACAATCACTGAAGGTTGTAAAGAAACCTTGTGGATGAAGAACTTTCTACAAGAGTTAAACATGAAACAAGATAGCTATTTTGTGTTCTATAACAGTTAGAGTGCCATCCACTTGGCAAAGGATTCAACATACTAGTTGAAATCCAAGCACATTGATGCAAGGTATTACTAAATATGAGATGCGCTTGAGAAGAAACAATTTTAGCTTGAGAATATTTATCCAATAGAGAATGAGTAAGATATAATGTCAAAGGCATTGCCCAAGGAGAAGCTAAAAAGCTGTAAGTAGAAAGATGACCTGGTGTTGTTCCTCATGTGATCTGGAGTTGAAGATTTTTTTGGTCCATCTCATTAGGGTGGCTCAAAATCCCAAAGTCCAAAACCTTTACTTGATACTCAATTATCACTATGCTTCGGACTTAGATGAAATTAGCCAATGATACACACACAGACACACACACACATACATATAAATAATAAAAGTAGGCGGCAGTAGTTATTTTACAAAAGGCAAAAAAAGAATGAGAGAGAAAAAAGAGATATCCGCTTGATATTAAATTTGGGGACAAGAGTTTCAATCTTCGATTGGACGATTGAAAGACCAATTTGACTCTGTTTTCTTCGGAATTTAGAGAATAAGTTCCTAACATCACCTCTACATGCTTACTAATCTTGATTTTTATTTTATCCTCTCATTTGTTGTTATTTGAGATACTCATTTGTTAGAGAATCAAATATTAGGTCGTTACTGTAAACCAAGATTGTTAACATTCTTAATGTTGTTAACCTCTAGTGCTATCTAGAGAAAACTTTGTGCTACAATCCTATTATTGATATAGTGAAAGTGTATATTGGACGGTCTCATGATTTTTTCCAATTTGGGTTTTCCACGTAAAATTTTGTGTCTTTTGTGGTTGATTTATTACTTTAGATTGTTTTAGCCTAATTTTTGCTTGTTTATTTATGCTACACAACCTGTTTTAGTAACATAAAGAGGTAAAAAGTTAGTTTTAGCTTAATTTGCAGTTGCTTGTGTGGGTTCCTTTTCCAACAATTGTTAAGAGTGAAGAAAGCGCCTTAAATCATTAAATATTAATATTTTTTAAGGTAGTGTCAGGGGGTTAATATTAGTAAAGCCTATTTTTCTACTAACGGTTTCTACAGTATGGAGGTACTATAATGGATTTCATTCAAGAAGAAGAAGAAGAAGGAGAAGTCTCCCAACCACACTATAAGTCATTTGATCACACTGCCAACCCCCCCCCCCCTTCTGACAATGCAAAGGAAGTGGTGAAAGCGATAATTTGAATGGAACTAAAATCCTCAAAATCAAAGATTTGCATGACAAGATGAAAGGAATGGCTTTCTCAATAAAAGAATTTATTAACACACAATCATAAAGATTACGGAATCCTTGAAAATCAAGATTTCATGACAAGATAAAAAAAGGAATGGCTTTTTAAATGAATGAATTCCTCACAAAGATCAAATTAATTAATGAATTTAAATTTTATGGCAAAAGATGTGCACGTATAAATAATTGGAATATTTCCTAGACAGGCTTCCAAGGAGCGCTTCCTGTACATAAGGATTTTGATCCTCTCCTAAGATTTGTAGGATATGTTGACACATGTCATTTTAATATTTCTATGGACAAGATTTAATCTTTCATTATTAAGTATAAAAACTCATATTTTAGTGGCTAACTGAAATTCTAAAGCTAACATATAGCAAACACATATTAATTCCAAAACATCTTCTCCTCTTTCTTCTATGTTTTTTTTTTCCTCAGACTTTCTTTATTGAAATCCTTAACATTGGTATCAAGCTTAAGTAAAGAAAAAAAATTGGAAGAGAAAGATATCTATAAATTTTTATAAAAGAGGTAATTATTTAAAGAAAGAAATTCTCCTAAAATATTAATGTATGTTGTATTAGAAACATTTGCAATTTTATAAGTACAATAATATTGTAAATAGCAAACAGTACAACTGAACAATAAAGATAAATTGTGGCAAACATAGTAACTAAACAGAAATTGTAAACATTAAAAAATTATAAAGATAACCCGAAGCTTGTACTAAAAAATTTCCTTAAAATAAAACTCAAGGTTTTTTTCAGCCTCCAATGTTTGTGCGAGACAACGATCAAGTGTATTGAGCTGAGTCAAATAGAAGTCGGCCTACCATTCTATTCGAAGGCCAAGTACAATGAGGAAGATCAGATTTGGGGTATTGCGAGGATTTAAAAGGGTCCTCAAACCGTTTGTATATTCCTGTGGCTAGCATTGCATTATAGATTAAAGGCGAAAGCTGAAATAACGAGGAGGTATATCTAGATTGGGTGCGGCTGTAATCGTTATGGCTATCCTTTGGAGGATACGTTATTTGTCCTTAGCGACTGCGTTGTGGCTAAAACGGTTTGGAACCATATCATCCCTGTGAATTCCCACCATCAATTTTATTCCCTAAATCTAAGGGATTGACTATATCAAAATTTGAAGAGCAAACAGTTGTTTGTTTCAGAGTTTAATTGGAGTACTCTCTTTTGGGTTGCTATTTGGTGGCTTTGGTTCTGGCGCAATCAATTCTAAATCAACCATGTGCCTTTAGACAGTGCAAATATGATCATTGACATTAAAATCATGGTAGAGGAGATCAATCACCTAAACAACGCATCTTTGATAACAGTAAGGAGGAAAGTAAAGTGGTGGATTGGGTGGAGTCCACCAACTTGGTCTTCGTGCAAGTTGAATACCGATAGTGATTGGCTAGAGTCCACCAACTTGGCCTTGGTGCAAGTTGAATACTGATAGTGGTTTTGGCGATCATAATGGGACATGGCTTATTGGTTTTGCCACGAATATAGGGTCCCATTGAGTCACGGTTGCAGAGCTTTGGGGACTCTATCATGGCTTAAGTATAGCTTGGCAACATGGGATTCATTGGTTGTTTGTGGAAGTAAATAGCCTTAGTGTAGCTCAACTTGCTGATAAGCCCCTAGATTATGCTGCTGCTGGAGTATGCTCATGAGTATTCACTAGTTATTTGATCTATAAACGAACTCATCATGCACGATTGGAACATCACCATTAAGCATGTTTATCAAGAGGCAAATTTTGTTGCTGATTTTCTTGCACATTACGCCTTATGAATTCTTTTAGGCTTTCATCATTTTTCTTCTTTCCTCCTGCTGTGGCTCCTTTTGTTACTCATGACATATATAGGATTGTTTCTCTCCGTTTACTTTTGCCCTAACTTAAAAGATTATCTAGGAGAACATGTTGATCTAGAAGGGAAACCACAAGACTCTATAGGGAAATTAAGCACTATAGATTCAGGTATGCTTCCGCATATTTTATTATTGATTCTTAGTGATTGATAACTCTATGAAATGAGAGTTATCGTGACACTTTTAGACTTAAATCAATAATACCTAAAGAGTAAATTATATGCTTTCATTGCATTTTTATTATATTTTGCATAAACATTCATCTTGGTTTATTCTTAATAAATTTTGTTTAATTTAGAATAATTTGTGTGCTTAAATCATATGCATAATTGTAGGTGACCGGAAGCTCAAATTTAAAGGAAGGAATGCTGCTGCAATAGGGGTGCAAAAGATGGAAATGAATTTTTGCTACAGAAGAATTGAAACAAATTTGGAACTATGCAGTTGCTGTAGCAATCATTGCTGTAGCAACCATTTCCATTGTTGTACCAACCCTGAAACAATGACAGAGAAAATTTTACAGAAAATTGCGATCTACAGATTCCTAATCTGGAAGATACGTGACCTAAGCTTCCGTTTACCTTAATTTTCAACTATATCACCGATATTATGACACCATAGTATTAGTAGTTATTGATATTTTATTAGTGTCTATGATTATTGTTACCATGGTATCACTAGTTAATTTATTTTAAAAAACAAAAAAAATTGAATTGGATAACTGCCTATTGATTTATTGGTAAAATTAAAAGGCACCACAAAATAACAAAAAGAAATTGATTTATATCACAAAATCTTTCATTTCACATTTAAATATTATTAGTATATATTAAAAATTCCAAAACTTCAATAACCAAAATATGAGATATCCTACTCTCATAACTAAATAATCCAAATTTAATACATAAAAATTTCTACCATCCAATCAAATGCCTACTACTTGTGGCTAAATTTAATAAATTTAGAAGCTCAATTGAGAAAGATGATTGTCTTTCACTCTTTGAATATGAGTAGTATAATTGAGTTGTCACACCAGCAGTTTCTCCATTCAATAGACTGTATGGGTTAGGATACAAGTGAAGTTCAGGAATAAACACTTCAAACACATTGTTCAAATCTGCATATGAATACATGGAAACGAAAAAAAAAATTAGCTGCCAATATCCAGCCATTAGAGAAACAACAATTAATAGAAATAAAATTATTTTGTTCGAAAGAAAAAATACTCATAAGTTATTTATAAATAAACTCAATTATTCTCTTTTGGTAAAGGTTACATATATAGCAAACTATAGCAGACAAGAAGTTTTCAATGTAATATCTACTTTCAGCACAAGCATGTTACTCTATCTACATCTACCAAATGATTTTTGTGCATGGTTAAAAGATATCACAAACGCTCTATTATAAACAAATCACCACTCATTTCCTTAATTTATTCATTCTAAAAGTTTATTTAACAAGGTAAAAGATAAGTCCTCAAACTGTAGTTTCCTTAAATTGGACATAAAATAACTATGAATCTCCATATTTATATTAGGCATAATAAAGTTTGGACATAAAATATTTTAATAATTTGAGAGTTTGATCCAAAATTATTACTACTAAAAGAAATAATATTTACAAACTTAGTTAAGCCTTTATAAAGTGAGTATGAGATTTATTTTACTACTTAAATCTATTCATGTGAACCATTTAAAGAATATCACCCTAAATTGTAATTAAGTATTCATTAATTTTGCCTAATTATAAAACTTTAAGAAGATAAAAAAAAAGTAGAATAAAAATATAATCATTATATATTTCCACTCACAAGTAATGTTACTTTAACTTGATTGACATCATAACCCAAAATCACTTTAAACATTTTTCCTAAACCTAGAAAGGGAAAAAAAACTTTAAAATATAATTATTATATATTAAGACTTGCATATATAACATTACCATTTACTAGAATATTCATGGAATAATCCATAGTTCTTAAAATTAATATGCTACACTAAGTATATATTTGATACAGTAAATTAATTTTCAAATTATTACCCATATGCTCATCATCCAAAATCATTTCTTGGAAGCCTTCAAAGCCTTAAACTAGGATGTCAAACTCAAATCAATCGCAAACCATAGAAATCAATAATCGGGCTAGTATTTAAGTTAAATTAGTTCAATTAAAAAGAATAGCTAACAACCTCCTAGCTTTCTGAAACCACCTGGCTAGTCTTAAAACCATTCATTTTTGGGCTCCAACATTCAAATGGGGTGTCAGCATAGCAAACATTGCAGAATTTTCAAACTATAGTATGAAAAACTAGAACCTTTTTAGCGTCAATTTTGCAATGGCTAGGACGGACTTGTATCAACTATCATGCAAAATCAAGCAAGATTACTTCTCCGAGAGCACCGAGATAGAGGCAGTTGCAGTGCAAGAATGATGATGCAAATTTCCTAAGTTTAAACTAGTATCATTTTTCCTTTTTCTTTTTGCTATTGTTAAAAACTGAATGCATTTCAAAAATGTTATCTTCATTTGTTGTTGGATTAGTTGGTGCGAGTTGTCTAACAACGCCAAATTGATTGTAATTAAAATTAAAATGAATATGATTACCTTAAATAAAAAAGAAAAAAAAGAAAAAAAGGAAAAGACTAACCATTAAGAATAGTCCCAAATCTAATGAAAAAAGATTTATGCCTTTGGTACTTTCTTCTCCCATTACAATTCACAGTGTTGACACATTTGTTTTCCTGAAAAGTACTGCAAGTTAGTAGATTTATCACTAATCAGATTTAATAGGAAACATTGACAGCTTGAATTTAAGATTTTCTTTAATTCAATTTGGAATGCTATGAAACTTACAAAACATAATTAGACATGTCAATGCACCACAAATAAAACTTCCAAGTCATTTGGACAACTCTACATTTGCTTCTCACATGATAAAACTATATAAGTTAAAATTGCATATGAAACTGTAAAAGTAGCAGCAGGTGTTTGAATATTTATTAAATTTAAAATACTAAATATATCATAATGATACTTTCCATATTTTAAGTGGACATATAAGTCAACAACATATTAAAAGTTGAGCCTATTCTGATATCATTAGGCTGGTGTTTGATACGATAAAAAATTAATGAACAATTCTATCAAAAGAAGTTACTGCAGAGGCAGCGGAGTTTGAAAAATCATTAAAAATAAATTACAAGTTCAATAAAAATGAAATTTTCCAGATTCAAAATATGCAAATAGAAGTGTAGTTTATCCTAATTTCAGCTTATTCTAACTCCGTTAGACTATATGTGTGCAATATCAAACATGGTATATATGTAATTTCTAATGAAATTGGACAACAACCAACCATATCGAGAAATCCATTCAAAATCAAATATAAACCCAATTCATTCCAAAATTTCCAGAACTAAAATGCTCTCATTTACACTTAGTTTAATCAAACTTTCAAATCAAATGAAAGTCATTTAGTCAAGTTTGGAAACAACCAAGTTCACAACAACAGTATATCAATCCTCAAATTTTTAGCATAATTTCGTAAACTATTAATTAATCTTTCACCTCAAAATCAAGTGTCCAGCAACTCGAATATCATCAATCCCCATGTTTAAAGTAAAATTAGACATAAAAACAAACAATAACCTTACTTTTCACAATAACCAGCTAACTAATAAGCTTTGAACGATTGATATGGCAGTTTCACAATAAGTTTTGGGTTGTTAGCTAGAAAGACGGGGGAGAGAGAGAGAGAGAGAGAGAGAGTAATGGGCTTATAGGTCGTGAGGGAGAACTGAGATTTTTACTTAAGAAAATTTTAGGTTTTGGGTTTTCATACACCATTAAATGAAATATATAATACATACTAAACCCATGATTGTCGATTGCCATAATTCTTTTAATTAACAAATTGTATTCAACCTAAATCCATAATCACTGATTGTAATCATTCTTTCACTTAATAAATTGAATTCCACCTATAATAAAGCTGCGTTTTATTTATTTTATTAAACAATATATTAGATTATAAGCAACACAAACCCTAGATGGCTAGATTTCCAAACAAGGTCAAGCTCTCATTTCACTCAATAAACATCAATCAATTAATAGATAAATACTTAAACAATGAGAATAGAGAATGAGACAAAGAGTTACCACAACACTGATTCGGACTTTCAAACCTTAGCTTTGCCCAAATTCTTTCTTCACAACACTTTGTAGGTTCTTTTTAAGGATATTTTAGCTTAAGGACAACGACTTTCAAGGTAGATCATTGTTAGAGAGAGAAAGAGAGCGAGAGAGAGGGAAGGAGAGAGAAGGAAGAAAGCTTCGGCGGCTGTGAGATAAGATTTTTAACTTAACAAAAATTTTTAGGTTTTAGGTTTCACACAGACCATACATGAAAATTTTTTTGGTTTTAGGTTTTAATTTTTAATATTTATTTATTTATTAATTATAAGTTCAAAAATGCAATTTGTGGCCGAGTGGTATAGCGATTAAAATCAAAAGGTTATGGCTTAGGGGTCTTCGGTTCGATTATTACTAGATACAAAATTAAAATTTTATTTTTTTAACTACTAAACTTTAGTGTCACGAATCTGTGATATTTAATTTACTAACACCATAGTATTAGTAATTTGTGATATTTATCTGTTAAACACGGAAAATGCCCCAAATACATGTAATTACTGATGCTTTATAATAAAGTATCAGAAGACAAGTGTCACAAACGACTATTTTTCTAGTAGTGAAAGGAGCACACATCATAAGGAAAGGGGAGAGTCGTCACCTAAAGAGAAAAGCCACAAAGAAACAAAAGAAAAACAAGGTTCAAGAGAGAGATTGAGGACTGCACAAAAGAAGACTTCGCAGAAATCAATCGGGAACTCAGTACTTCTTATTCTTCTCTTGTTTTCTTGTTTACTTTTTAGTCACGAGGATGTGTTTGATGGTTAAAACTTTGTTGTTTATTTTTTTTTACAAATCGTGAACTAAATTTATTTATGGTTGAGTGATAAACAATCTTGATAGTTTATTGACTAAAAATATGCGTTGCTGTATGTTTGCTGCAGCATTTTGTTTTGATAGTTTTTATTTTTATTCATTATTTCGGTTGATCACCTATTTAATGATAATATCTAAGGAAGAGCCACAAAAGGGCTGATCTTAGTGGAACATATCAAAGTAATATTTGGTTTTAGATTGAGTTTTCTAGATTGCGTTTTACTTGATCCCAAAAGGGCCATGCTTAATTTAAAATTAGTGATGAACTAGATATAAGAATTTACCTTGTAGGGTAATTAGAACCTAAGCGTGTAATGCTATATCTAATGTTAGCATAACAACTAATCACTGTTAGATTGCATATAGATATAAGATATCCAACATGCGACAACTGAGGATACATAAGGATTCTGCCCAGTGCTGTAGCAGATGTTGTAGCAATCGAACCAAACATTAGTAAAATAGTCAAAACCATTAAAATAGTTTATCCACTTAACTACTCTATATTCCCATTGGTTTGATATTTGACTTTGATGTGATAATTTACTTTGTTGCATTTTACTTATTGTGTTTTTATTTTAGTTAGTATATTAGTTTCATTAATTGTTTTATTTTAATTTAGAACAAAATCTGCACTGTTAAGATTGTTATAGTAAGTCTGATAAAATCAATCCCTATGGAGACAATCTTGAATACTCATCATTATATTACTTATAGTGTACACTTGCACATTGACACCAATAGCATTTGAATTTATACCAACAGTGATACAACATGAATGTTCCAGATTATAGGTGATGACTTTTACTAAAGAATTTATTACTTTAACAATTGTGGTATCAGAGCCTCTTCACACTGAATCATTGAGAATCAAATTTATTTTTTATTAATGAATAAATTTTTGATTTTCTCAAAATTAATATCATTGAATTTGAGAAAAATTGTAGCTTTTTTGTTTTTTCAAGGATTAATAAAAAAAATTTGGTTTAAGGGTTTAGGTTGGCGGCAGCTACTGCAACCATCAGCAACATCAGAAAACGACATTAGTGAGAAAGAGCTGCAGCTAAAGGCCATGGCAAAAGGCAGCGCTGCTTCAATAACACATAAAAAAAATTAGTTTTCTTCTTAAGAATTAAAGCCAGCAGCAGCAACAGCCACCATCAATGTTTGGGCAAGGTGTGACCAATGGGACAAGCCATCAAAGTGCCACGACAGATCAAGTAAATCGACGACCATCTAAACTAAAAAAAGAAAAATTAGGGTTTAGGTGATTAAGGGCTTGTTTAGGATTTGATTCGGGTCAACTCTAGCTAGTCTAGCCCCGACTTGGTCAACAATTGATCATTGACTTTAACCACTGATCAAATTTTGACCTAATTTGTTTTAAGGATTATATTGGTACAATTTTAAGTTCAGGTATTGGTATGTTAATATATATTTTGAGATGAATTAATTGAAGTAACATGTTACCAAAGTGACCTCTCTTGTGGGAATTAATTTATTTTTAAATATAAATAGATGTGTGCATGGAATTTCTATAAATATTGATCGGCCTAGAGGAAGGTTCATATTTGCCAAAATTGCATGTGCACCTGTGGTAGTAAACACGCGATAATTATTTAGTATTATATGTGAATAATAAATCGACCTAAATAAAGATTTATTGTTTAACATGTTATTATTACTACTTTTTTATTCTTACACCAAGATATCAATTACAAGTTAATATTTTGTCTAAAGATGAAATATTAATAGAGTGTCTGGTATCTTGAGATGAAGATTACTTTTATTTGAATTTATTTTTATTTTAAGACTTACTTGAGCTTGTTTTGTTTTTATTTAGTTCTTTATTTAGTTATGTCTGCTGCTAATATTACTGCCAACATCAATTCTATTCCTATTCTAAATAGCTCTAACTTCAAGTTATGGAAAGAAAACCTCTTAATAGTTCTCGCAATCATGGATCTCGACCTTGCATTAAAGGTTGATTCTCCCCCACTTCTTATGGATGAGAATACACTTGATGATAGAAGAAAAATAGAAAGGTGAGAGAGATCAAATCGCATGTGTATCATGATCATGAACAAGGAATCGCATGTGTATCATGATCATGAACAAGGAATCCCATGTGTATCATGATCATGAACAAGGACATTTCGAAAGCATTCAGGGTTCAATGTCTGGAAAGGCAACTACAACTAAGGAGTTCCTTGCAGAAATTGAATAAAGGCTTGTCAAGAACGAAAAAGATGAAATTGGTATGCTCTTAACAAGCTTAATTTCAATGAGGTATACAAGTAACGACAATATCATGGAGTATAATATGGAGTTGTCTCATATTGTTTTTAAACTGAGAGCACTTAAGCTTGAACTCTCTAAGGACTTGGCAGTGCATTCGATTTTAATATCCTTATCAACACAGTTTAACTAGTTTAAGGTGAGTCATAACTGTTAAAAAGAGATATGGTCTTTTAATGGGCTCATATCACACTGTGTTCAAGAAGAGGATAGGCTAAAGAAAGATAGGGTAGAAAGTGCTCACCTAGCCTCTACCTTCAAGGGCAAGGACAAAGGCAAGAAAATGAACAACGATAAAGACGTTACAGATACATCACTTCACAAGAAACAACAAAAGAAACCAGGTGATTCAGAAGGTACTAATTGGTTCTTCTGTGGAGCCGGAGGGCATAAGAAGAAGCATTGCTCCAATTATCACGTATGGCATGCTGAGAAAGGTATGCTTTGTAGTTTGATGGATAGAATCGGGTATAACACTCACATTAGTATGCTTATGTAAGGTTCTTTAAGTCTCTAAAAACCTGGTAATGGTAAAAGATACATTTGTGTGGGCGATGGTGAGAGAGTTGGAGTTGGAGCAATTGAAAAATTTAGATTATTGTTAAAGACCATATTTTATTTGGATCTTAATGAGACATTTATTGTTCATTTTGAAATGGAAAATTTCACTTATTTTATGATTTAACATTAGTTCGTTTTGGTTCTTTATCAGGCAATTATAATCATCATTTGATTAATATGAATGCTTCATTTAATGAATAACTACAATTTAGTGCATGAGGTATAAAGAGAAAATTAACCAATGAAAATTTAACTACACCATGGAGCAGGATATTGGGTCATATCTCTAGATAAAGAATAAAGAGACCAGACAAAATTCTCGATCTCTTAGATTTTACATATTTTTTATATTTATGTGAACTGTATCAGGGAAAAATAAACCAACAAAAGAGATTGAGGCCAACAGGACTTTGGATGTCTTAAAACGCATACATACAAAATTTATGGGCCACGCCTTATGGCTACTTAAAATATTCAACAAAATTTTATGATGTTCATAGATGATTTTTCTCGATATGCCTACATATATCTCCTCCATGAAAGTTCACAATCCTTGGATATGTTAAAAAATTTTAAGGCTAAAGTTGAGAGTCAACTCAGTAAAAGAATTAAAAACGTCAGATCTGACTGTGGTGGTGAATATTATGGTCGAAATGATAATTCAGGTGAACAACATCCAGGATACTTTGCCAAATTCTTAGAAAAATATAGTATTGTCTCATAGTACACTATGTCGGGTTCGGCCACTATGAATGGTGTTGTTGAAAGATGAAAGAAGTCGCTTAAGGACATGATGAAGAGTATGATTTGTCATTCAACCTTACTACCACGTATATCCTTAATAGGGTTCTAATTACAATGACTGCCAAAACCCCTTGTGAATGTTAGATAGGCAAAAAGCCTAGTCTAAAGCATTTGCATGTTTAGAGATGTCCAGCTAAGGCAAGGGCTTATAGGCCTAATGAGAATAAACTGGACTCAAGGATGGTAAGATGGTATTTTATTGGATACTTTGAAAGATACATGGGGTACAGTTTTATGATCCCACAACTAAGTCGATTTTCTAGTCACGAAATGCTCAATTCTTTAAGGATGTCAAGTTTGTAGGAAGAGACTCTGTCCTTGAAGAGTAATATGTTGATATTCCATAGGTGTTATTGGCAATAATCAGAGTCTCATTGCTGACTTTATTCAAGACAAAACAAATGAAGACGATATTAGATAACCCCCTCTACAAGAAGTTGTTCCAGAAAAACAAACTTTGCTAGTTTAATAACTTATGCCATTAAGGAGATCTATTTATGCAAGAACATGAGGTGGAATCAAAGTGATTGAAGATGATCCGATCAATTTCCATCGAATCATGGAAAGTTCTACCTCTCAAAAGTGGATTAATGTTATGAATAAAGAGATAAAGTCCATGAAGGACAATGACATATATAGACCATGTTCTGTTGCCAAAAGGTGCGAAACCTATTGATTGCAATTGGATATTTAAGATCAAGAGGGATTCGAAAGGCAAAGTGAAACTATACAAGGTGCCTGTTGTTGCATGGGTTTTACATACAAAGAAGGCATCGACTATAAAGAGATGTTTTCTCTGATTTCTTCAAAAGTCTCTTTCAAGATCATAATGACATTAATGGCATATTTCAATCTTGAGTTACATGAGATGGATGTAAAGACGGTGTTTCTCAATAGTGATATTGTGACCATCTTAAGCATTAGCTAGTTCTGTTTCTCCTCGAGGGTTTAAATTCCCCATATCTTACAAATGATCTATGTCTGTTGCAAGTCTTAAATTTCTATGCTCTTTTCTCAATCTCCTTGTAGTTCTATAAATTTCTGGATCAATTGAAATTCAACAGGTTTGTACTTACGCATACAAGGGTTGCTAGAGCACTTCTGTCAACACAGGACACATATTAAAAGAAAACTAAAATTGCCATCAACTAAAATTGATTTCAGAAATCATAATAAGCATTTAATCCTCGAAAATAGCGCCAAAAACTTGTTGACGCGTATTGTTGTAGGTGTCAATGTGTAAGTGTACGCAACAAGTAATATAATTATGAATATCCAAATCGTCTCGACCCGGATTGATGTTACAGGACTTGCTATAGCAATTTTAATTGTGCAATTTTAGTCTAATTAAAATTCAATAATAGACGAAATTGATGACCTAACAAAATTAAAAAAAAATACAATAGATAGAGTGCTGTAAGGAAAATCTAAAGTCAAATATAAAGATATAGTCAATGGGAAAGGAGTAGTTGAGCGCTTAAACTCACTTAATGGTATTGACTGTTTTTCAATTACCATATTATTGCTACAAAATCTACTGTAGCGCTGAGCATAATATAACATTAAATATAACATAATGCATTCTAGATTTTAATTGCCCAACAAGGTGAATGCCCATGTCTAGTTCTTTACCAATCTTAGATTAAGTATGGTCCTATTCAAATTGTGATTAACTCAACTTAGGAAACCCAATCTAAGACCATGTATCGTCTTGATTTGTTCCACTAAGTCAAAACATTTTTAGGCTTATTCTTAGCTAATATCTACTAAATGGGTGGTCAACTAAAGAAAAGATTTGCAATAAGTAAAATCAAAACAAAATGCTACAGCATATTCTAAGCAACACACATATATAAGTCAAATAACCATTAAAATTGTTGAACACCCAATTATATCAAAGTTCAGTTCATGATAGGCGATAAAATAACAACAACACACGTTTTTGCCATCAAATACATTCCCAGAGAAAGATGAAAACAAGCAAATAAAGAGTCGAAATTGAGATCTGTTAAATTCAAGACGCCCCTCTCTTAGGCTTTTGCGATCTCTCATTCTTTTTCTCAGAAATTCGTTGCTGCAGCTCTCAACTCTCTTTTATTCTCCTCTTTTTCTTTTTCTCTCTGTTGTTTTTGTGTGATGGCACCACCCCTTGTTTCTTTCACGTGTGCTCTTTTTATATCTTAGAATTAGGGCAACAAAAAGCATGCGGCCACGTGTTTCTTTTTTTGGACCTCAAATTGCATTTCTTTTTGCCGCCTATCGCTGCTTTGTCAGTTAATACAGAAGTAGTCTTGTCTGTATTTGCTCCTAGATTGCTGCAGCAATTGCTACAACTTCTTGTCTGATTCAGACTTGTTTTAGTTCATTTACAGACAAATCTGCTACTGCAGCATTCCATCTATAAAGCTTGAGCTTTTTTGGTCACCTACAATCATACACGTAATCAGAGTACAAAGTAATCTAAAACACAATCAATTTATTAAAATTAAACTCAAATAAATGCTCATGCAAAATGTAACTAAAAATGCAATAAAAATACATCATTTACTCTCTAAGTAACATTAGTTTACGTCTAGAAATGCCTTGATAACTCTCATTTCATAGAGTTATCTGCATGTATTCAAGTAATTTAGGAGTGGACCATTAGAAAGTAGCTAAACGGGTCTTGTGATATTTACAACAAATAAAAGACTATATGCTCATATAATTGAGATTAATTTAGCTTGAGATCGTAGGGTATGTTGATTTTGATTTTTTTGGATACTAACATAGTATAAAATCCACTTCGGGTTAAATCTATTTGCTAGTTGGGGGTTCTGTCTCTTGGAAGAGTGCTAAACAGTCTCTTATCGCCTCTTTTATGATGGCAACAGAGTTTGTAGCATATTGAGACGCATCTAATCATGCAATATGGTTGTAAAAATTTGTCATGGGGCTACTTATAATAGATTGTAATGTTAACATATATGTTTCCATGATGTTGATTTTGATGATAACAAACAAAATTAAGAATGATTAATATTTTAAGCTCAAATTATTTTTTTTAAATAAATCATTATTTTCACATTATAAAGGTTTCATATTTAATGGAAAAATGATGTTATGGAATTAAAGTTTTTGGACTAAAATGAAAGTATTTTAAAACCTTTGATATTGTTTTAAAATTTTGGATTTGGACCTATTTGAAAATATTTAAATATTTTAGGTCATTCTATAATTTCACATAGTTTGGGTGAAATCATAATTTCAAAAAGTTTTGGGATTGACAAAGTATTATTTTTAAATTCTGAAATTAGACCTATTTGAAGGGTTTCATAACGTTTTGGGCCATAATATAGTTTTATAAAGTTTTAGGGTCAAACTATAAATTTAGAAAATATTTCATTGTAGCACTCACTATAGCAAGCGGCTAACCGGATGTGCAAAATTGGTAGGCCGAATGTTGGGCAGAATGTATCCGAATGGAAAGCAGCTAACCGGATCCTGACAAACTGTAATCCGGTTGTTGGGCAGTAAGCTTCTGGAGCATAAACGGTTATCTGGATTTCACAAGCGGCATACCGGATGTTCAGAAATTCAAAATTGTGGTTGTAACGGTAACATTAAGCGGCTAACCGGATGTCCATAAACGGTAAGTCGATTATGACCAAAATGTGCATAACAGCTAGTTTTTGAGCTCAAACTATATAAACTTAAAACTAATTCATTTTTGAAAATCTAAGCAAGCATAAACAAGTGCACAGAACATATATTGAGCTTCAATTTCGTAACCCATCATTTATTAAATCATCTTTGTTCTTCAATTTGTATATCCACTCTTAAAGAGAGATTCATTGTTGTATTTTTCATTTCTCATCAAATTGTGAGTGTACAAGTGTGAGAAACACTTGGGGTGAAGAGATTGGAGAGATAATCTCTTGTTGTAAAGGTTCATTGACACCTTGAAGTCAATTGTAAACATTTGAAGCCTTGGAAAGGCTCGGACAATGAAATCCTCAAGCCTGGTGTGCTTGGAGGCGTGAACGTAGGTGGGGATTGTCGAACCACGTAAAATCCTTGAGTTTGCTTTCTCTTCCCTTGCTCATTTATGATTGTGCTTTCATTGAATTTATTAAGGCATTAGATTGATTTGTTGTGTGGATTGCTTAGCTTAATTTTTAAAATCCCAATTCACCCCCCCCCTCTTGGGTTGCCTAGTTAGTATTTCATGTAATTGATAGACCATTCAAGTTGTTTTCGGATAATAAGTCAGTAGCACTATATTCAAATAACAACAAGAGCTGGACGAAGTCGAAGTATATAGACATCAAGTTCCTAATTGTTAAAGAAAGTGTTCAGAGTAGACAATTGTCTATAGAATATATCGACACAAACTCCATGCTTATGGATCTGCTTACTAAAGGATTCCACCCAAGATGTTTCGTGAGCATGTTGCACATATGGGTATCACGTCACTAGCAATCGTTTAGGTTTAGTGGGAGTTTGTGATTTTAGATACTCTTATAATATATACATTTTTTAGTTATTTCAATTTATAGATAATTTTGGTTATTTTTTTGCAGAAATAAAGTTTCAGTTTACTCACAATCTAATTTTAGTATGGTTTGATCTCACTAAGATTTAAGGTGGACGAGTTGAAAATAAGCATGTTAAGATCACATTGCATGAAATTTTCATACTACACTCATCCACATCATGATTTGTGTCATTCAGTTGTATTGATAGAGTGATCATTGATGGGTCGAGTTACAATAGTTGTAACAAAGGCCGCTTTGATCCTATATTGGTATGACAATTGTTGGGTTATTTCTATCGTTATGGGTGTCAATGTGCAAGTGTACAAAATAAGTAATATACTGATCAATATTCAGATCATTTACACAGGGGTTGATGTTATCAAACTTGCTAAAGCAACCTTAACAGTGCAGTCTTGTTTTGAATGAAAATAAGAAAACTAATAAAACTAATAAACTTAATTGAATTAAAAATTCAATAAATAAAATGCAATGTAGAAAAAGTCTCACGTCAAACACAAAGATAAATCAAATGATAATAGAGTAGTTGAGTGAACAAACTCACTTAATGGTATTAACTATTTTTCAATTACAGTACTATTGCTATAGCATCTTCTACAATACTGGGTAGAATTCTTCATGCTTCCTTAGCGGTCGCCTGTTGGATATCTTATACCTAATGCAACCTAATAATGACCTATTATTACGCCAACATTAAGTATAGTATTAAACATTCTAGGTTCCATTTGCCATACAAAGTGGATCCCTATATCTAGCAAACATAAAGCAACACACATATGTCAATGAAACATCCATAAAGATCGTTTATCATTGGACCACAATTAAATTCAGTTCATAACTTGCAGTAGAACACTAAATAAAATCAGTTAACCCATAAAATACAACCCCATAAATAAATAGAAAACATGAAAATAAAAAGAAGAACTAAAGAATGCTTAGTCTTAGTGATATCTTCACTTTTTTCCTTCAAGCTTTTATTACATCCTTCAATCTTGCTCTTAATCTTCTGGTTTCTTGTTGTTTCTTTTCGGTATTCTCCTTGGGTGATGGCTCTCCTTTTTTCTTTTCATGCATGCTTATTTTATAACTCAGAATTAGGGCCACCGAAAGTGTGTAGCACGTATCCTCCATTTTTGGAAACTTTATATTGCAATCTTTCATTTATACACGCGAAATCCAGTCTGTCGTTACTTTAGGATTGCTACAGCAATGACTACAGCATCTGTTAGCTTATATGGCTATAGATATTGATTTTGATGATAACAAACCATATGTATTGATTAAACAAAGATTTATGAATTGTGTTTTATAATAAGAAAATGAGGCTATGAAATCAAAGTATTTTGGACTAAAATGAATGTGTTTTTAAACCTTTGGTATTGTTTATGAATTTCGGATTTGGACCTATTTGAAACTATTTACATGTTTTGGGTCATACTATAATTTATGAATATTTTGGACTAAAGTGAAAGGTTTTGAGAACTTTGAAAATATGGGTATTATGTTGAAAAGGACCTTTATGCGAAGCAATAAAATCTTTCGAGTCATATCATAATTTCAGAGAGTTTTTGGATTAGCAAAGTAATTTTTAGAAATTATGAAATTGGACCTATTTGCAAAGTTTCATAACGTTTTGGGTCATAATACAGTTTTATAAAGTTTTGGGGTCAAACTGCGAATTTAGAAAATAATTTCACTGTAGCAGTCACTGTAGCAAACGGCTAACCGTTTATTTTTTAACGGCTAACCGATAACGTCCAGAAAGTATGTTTTGTCCAGTTTTGTTAAAATGATGATTCTAGAACAAAACGGTGAACCGTTTAACCGTTTACTGAAAACGGTGAACCGTTTACTGAAAATGATTAACCGTTTATTTTAACCTTGAACCGTTTATTGAGAAAGGTTAAGCTAAATTTGTTTTGCAGGTTACTGGACACTAACGGTGAACCGTTTACTGAAAACGGTTAACCGTTTATTTGAAATTTGGCCCAACGGTAACATTGACTAGCGCAAACGGTTAACCGTTTACAGTTAACCTTTAACCGTTTTCGGGCTGACAAATGCATAACGGCTAGTTTTTGAGCTCAAACTATATAAATTCAAAGCTAATTCTTTTTTGGGGATCCAAGCAAGGAAAAACAAGATCACACAACATATATTAAGCTTTCATTTTGTAAATCATATTTTGTTGAATCATCATTGATCAAAAATTTGTATATCCACTCTTAAAGAGAGATTGAGTGTTGTATTTTTTATTTCTCAAATTGTGAGATTATAAGTGTGGGAAACACTTGGGGTAAAGAGATTGGGGATATAATCTCTTGTTGTAAAGGTTCATTGACACCTTGAAGTCAATTGTAAAAGCTTGAAGCCTTGGAAAGGCTTGGATAGTGAAATCCTCAAGCGGGTGAGCTTGGAGGCGTGGACGTAGGCGGGGATAGCCGAACCACGTAAAAATCATTGTGTTCGTTTTTCACTTCCCTTTCTCTTTTAATATTGTGCTTGATTGAATTTATTGTTTTTGATTTGATTAAGGCATTAGATTAAATTGTTGTGTGGATTTGCTAGGAAAAGTTTAAAATTCCAATTCACCCCCCCTCTTGGGTTGCACACTTGTATTTCATTTGGTATCAGAGCGAGGTGCTCTTGTGTAGACTTAACCGTCTAGAGTTAAAGATTAATAGCAACCCAAATTAGTTCAACTTTCATGGAAGGCCAATCCACCACTAGACCCCCATTCTTTGATGGTAATGACTATCCTTATTGGAAAACTAGGATGAGAGTGTTTTTACAAGCCTTAGATTATGAAATATGGGAAATAGTTTGTAATGATTTACCCATTCCTAGGAAGAATGTTTTAAGTGAGTTGGATAAGAAAAATTTGTCTTTAAATTCCAAGGCTATGAATGCTTTATTTTGTGCCTTAGATAAAAAAGAATTTCATAGAGTTTCAAATTGTTCTAATGCTTATGAAATTTGGAGAAAACTTGAAATTGTGTATGAGGAGACTACAAACGAGGAGGAATTTCATGAAGTGTCGAATTTGGCTCTCATGGCAATTGGAGATGAATCGGATGATGATCTCAATGAGGTAAGTGATCCAACCTATGATGAATTGTATGATGCTTTTAAAGAAATGCATGATGAGTTGATGAAAATTGGTAAAAAGAATGCATGTCTTAAAAAGAAAATGGTAAAGCTCACAAATGAAAATGAATCTCTAAGTGCAAAGATTACATGTGTAGAATTAGAGAATAAAACATTGCATGATAGAGTTGTATTATCAAATGAGAAATCTAGCACTTCACATGAGCACTTAGAATCACATGTAGATAACTTGAAAAATGAAAAAGATGCCTTGCAAAAATCCAATGTTTCATTAAACGAAAAGATCAAAAAATTGGAATTAGATAATGATATGTTGCATGAAAGAATTGCATCATTCACATGTAAACAAAGTACTTCGTATGAGCATGAAAAATCACATGTTGATAAATTGATGAAAGAAAATGATGTGCTTAAGAAGAAGAGCAATGAGCTCAATGAAATTGTGTTAAAATTCACAAATGGTCAAAAGAACTTAGAAAAATTGCTCAATACTCAAAAATGTGTATTTGATAAAGGAGGACTTGGGTATAAGCCTAACTTGAAACAAAAATATTATAAAATTATTTTGCTAAGGCTACCTCCACAAGTGATCATAAGATTGTTTGTCATTATTGTAATGGAAATGGTCATATGAGTTTTAGATGTCCTATTAAGAGAAATACATATTGTGGAGTCAAGTGTATTTGGGTTCCAAAAGGAACTAAATCTAACACTCAAGGACCCAAAAGTATTTGGATACCAAAGCACACAACTTGAATATTTTTGTGTAGGTACCACAAATAAGGAATGGTGGAGAGTTCCTTGATGAAGCTTGTGAGGATAATCATTTGAGCATGATCTAGGAGAAAAAGATGAGGCAAGATGATTTAATTGTTTTGGTAACAATTCTTGCCATATTAGTTTGGTTGAATGGATCATGATAAATGGATAATAGCTTGAATTTGTGAAAATATACTTGTATGTTTACATGATTGAATTATCATTGTGTTTAACATTGAGTGCGTTATCATGATACATGGTTATATATATATGATGATAGCTTGTCAACTCATCATGATAGTTTTGTTTGATTTTGATGATTATGTAATGCCTAAGCATGAGGAATGAGTGATATGCTTATTAATATTTGAGTGCATATATGTTTCATGATTGAGTAAAATATATACATGATGGTTTTGATTGATGTTAATGTTTATGAAATGTTTTAAGCATGATAAATAAGTGGTGTGTTTGATTTATTTACTTTCAAATGCATATATGTTTAATTATTGCTAAAAATATATGCATGATGAATGAATTGTATTTTTGAATTAATCATGTCTTAAATGTTTATAATTCGAACTATAAAGTGTTATTATATCTCATAATTGTGATGAATATGCATGATGAATATGTTATAAATTTGATTTTTATGATTGGATGTTAATTATATTGATCTATGCATTAAAATGGTTTTAAAATTGTTTGGAAAACAAAGGAGTCTTTGAAAATCCTAGTCTGCACAAGCTGCAATGAATTGATCATAACTCCTTTTAGAGAACTTCAAATCCAGCTCTGTAAAATATATTGGAAAGCTAACTTAATTATCTTTCCAATGGTATATAGCTTGAACATTATTTCTGGCTCAATCAATACAGTTTTTATTCCGAATTTGACCTTTCTGCATTTTATTAAGTTTTGAATATGCTTCATGATTGTATGCTTGTTGGATGGATTATTTGTTTGATATGATTTCATATGTTTGGTCTTGTATACATATATGTTTCATGCACTAATTGACGTTTTTGAAAAGTTAAATGATTTTTAAAATTGATCAATTTTTAAGTCAAAATTTTTTTTTGGTATGTATAATACAAGTCTAAGAGCTTACAAAATTTCAAAAATATTTTCCAAAGCTTAACCGGTATACTACTTCTAATCAACCGGAAAGCCGTTTTTCATTTTGGAGTTTTTTGGACCAAATCCGGATAACCGGACATTTAAAACCGGTAAGCCGAATTCATTTTGGTGCTCATTGGAGCACAACCGGTCAGCCGGATATTAGCAACCGGTAAACGGAATTGGCTTTGGTTGCTCTCGGGTTGAATTTTGAATAACCGGATTAGCAATACCGGTAAGCCGTTTGAGAGAGTATTTCAAATTTACTCTTTTTACTCAATATCTTGAAAATCCGAATTTGTGCATTTTGAGTATTTCAAATTACCACTTCTATAGTGTGCTCTCCTTATGGATTTTACCATAGTTTTCTACTATATTATGCACTTACATTTTCATATGCATTGTTGCTTTCATTGTGGATTGATTTTAATTATTGTTTGATCTTTGGATGTTTTATATTTGGATATTGTGGAACTAATGTGCTTATCTTGACTTTTTGATGATCAAGAGGGAGATATGAGATGTAATGGAGAAATACATCTTCTTTGAGATTCTTAAGCATATAAATTTTTTTTTGTAAGTTATATTGAAATGTCACATTAGATCTTTGATGAGTTGAGTTGTCTTGATTTATAAAATGTGATTGGTAATTATGGAACTTGGATTGTTGATAATATGCATGCCAATTTGGTAAAGAAATCAAAACCTCTTTGCGAAGAGTAATTCTCAAAAATTCGGCATAAACTTGGGATGATTTGATTTCTTGATGATTTTGATGATTGATGATTATATGTGTGTTGTTTGATGAATTAGTAAAGTTGTTGGTTTGTTATAATTGTTTAAGCTTATATAGAAGTGTTTTTAACCATGTTGTGTATTTGAGGATTTGTGCTTTTTAAGGGGAGACTCTGCTGAAATTTTTCCTGGCACAAAATGGGTAATATCTTTATCAAATTATTTTTTATCTTGTTTCAATTGTATCTATCTATCTTTTCTTTTTTACGATGAAGGGGGAGACAAATATTATATGCTTTTGGATAAAATCATTTTGGTTAAATTTTTTAAATTGGCCATATATTTAGGGGGAGCATATAATATGATTTTGGATAATATGCATTTTTGAACTTTTTTGTTGTCTAAAGGGGGAGAGTAACATGCACTTTGAATATTCTTTTGATGATTAATATGTGCTTATGGTGATGATTTTGACATATGATGATGATTTGATTTCATGGGTGTTTTTATTTTATGTCATGTGTTGTTGATTTGGTAATTAATGGAATAATGATTCATGATATTTTTGTGTGATAATTTGTATATGGAGTTGGCTTGTATCATGATTTATAATAATTTGGGAATAATATTACTAAATCTTGTATTTGAGGTGATGCTTGTTGTTAGGGGGAGTATCTATCCCAATTTCTACTTGGACAACATGGGTAACAAATTTACTATTTTTATTCTTTTCCTTTAAAGTTTTCTTTTTTATGATGAGGGGGAGAAGAATACATGCTTTTAAATTTATAAAAAATTTCTACTCTTTGTCTTTGCCAATTAAGTTTTCTTTTTGATGATGAAGGGGGAGAAAAATGCATGTATTTAAATTTGTTAATTTAGTTAATTGGCAATTTGTGAAATTTGTGGAATCATTCTTTAAATACATGAAATGTTTGTCATCATCAAAAAGGGGGAGATTGTTAACATATATGTTTTCATAATATTGATTTTGATGATAACAAACAAGATTAAGAATGATTAATCTTTTAAGCTCAAATTATGTTTTATACATTTTAAATAAATCATTACTTTTACATTATAAATGTTTATATTTAATGCAAAAATGTTGTTATAAAAATATGCATGTATCTAGGGGGAGTATGCATATATGCAAGGAGAGTTTGTTTTAAATAAAATTTTTAACCTTGCATTGATTAAGGGGAAACCTTTTTATAACTAGATTAAATCTTTGTAATATATTTTGTCATCATCAAAAAGGGGGAGATTGTTAGCTTATATGGCTATAGATATTGATTTTGATGATAACAAACCATATGTATTGATTAAACAAAGATTTATGAATTGTGTTTTATAATAAGAAAATGAGGCTATGAAATCAAAGTATTTTGGACTAAAATGAATGTGTTTTTAAACCTTTGATATTGTTTATGAATTTCGGATTTGGACCTATTTGAAACTATTTACATGTTTTGGGTCATACTATAATTTATGAATATTTTGGACTAAAGTGAAAGGTTTTGAGAACTTTGAAAATATGGGTATTATGTTGAAAAGGACCTTTATGCGAAACAATAAAATCTTTGGAGTCATATCATAATTTCAGAGAGTTTTTGGATTAGCAAAGTAATTTTTAGAAATTATGAAATTGGACCTATTTGCAAAGTTTCATAACGTTTGGGTCATAATACAGTTTTATAAAGTTTTGGGGTCAAACTGCGAATTTAAAAAATAATTTCACTGTAGCAGTCACTGTAGCAAACGGCTAACCGTTTATTTTTTAACGGCTAACCGATAACGTCCAGAAAGTATGTTTTGTCCAGTTTTGTTAAAATGATGATTCTAGAACAAAACGGTGAACCGTTTACTGAAAACGGTTAACCGTTTGTTTTAACCTTGAACCGTTTATTGAGAAAGGTTAAGCTAAATTTGTTTTGCAGGTTACTGGACACTAACGGTGAACCGTTTACTGAAAACGGTTAACCGTTTATTTGAAATTTGGCCCAACGGTAACATTGACTAGCGCAAACGGTTAACCGTTTACAGTTAACCTTTAACCGTTTTCGGGCTGACAAGTGCATAACGACTAGTTTTTGAGCTCAAACTATATAAACTCAAAGCTAATTCTTTTTTGGGGATCCAAGCAAGGAAAAACAAGATCACACAACATATATTGAGCTTTCATTTTGTAAATCATATTTTGTTGAATCATCATTGATCAAAAATTTGTATATCCACTCTTAAAGAGAGATTGAGTGTTGTATTTTTCATTTCTCAAATTGTGAGATTATAAGTGTGGGAAACACTTGGGGTAAAGAGATTGGGGATATAATCTCTTGTTGTAAAGGTTCATTGACACCTTGAAGTCAATTGTAAAAGCTTGAAGCCTTGGAAAGGCTTGGATAGTGAAATCCTCAAGCGGGTGAGCTTGGAGGCGTGGACGTAGGCGGGGATAGCCGAACCACGTAAAAATCATTGTGTTCATTTTTCTCTTCCCTTTCTCTTTTAATATTGTGCTTGATTGAATTTATTGTTTTTGATTTGATTAAGGCATTAGATTAAATTGTTGTGTGGATTTGCTAGAAAAAGTTTAAAATTCCAATTCACCCCCCCTCTTGGGTTGCACACTTGTATTTCAGCATCTTCAATATCCCAGACTTGTTTCAACTTTTTTATAGCCAAGTTTTTTCCTTATCTCTGCAAGTCTGTTATAACATCATTCTTTCCCTAAAACTTGACCTTTCTGTCTCCTACAATTATGCATATCATCTAAGCAGAAAAATATTCTAAAAAAATTTAATTTATTATAAATAAACTAAAATGGATGCTCATGCAAAATAAAACTAAATTGCAATGAAAATATATCATTTGCTCTCTAAGTAATCTAGATTTAAGTTTAAAAATGTTTTCATAGAGTTATCACACCCCTAAACTTAAACCATTACTTGTCCTCAAATAATGAGAGCAACATTAACACTTCAATAACACAGTCATACAACAATACTTGCCTCTATTATCAAGCTTGTAAGGATTCATCAACCCTTGATTACACTCTTAACCACGTAAAATTGCCATAGCAGTTTCAGTTCTAGACTTAGGCCTCACTCTCTCCAAAGTGTGTGTGTGTGTCATTTTGTTCAAGCTCTAGAGATGTTGTAGTATCATATAGACATTACATATCACTTAGAGGTAGAACATAAGTGCATTCATATATGGGGCTAGAGGTCACAAATAGGTTCAAACTGTGCTTTAGCAAATTTTTTTTTTTTTCAGTCAGTGAAATTCTCTTCAATGTATCATTGATTTTTCATGTGAACGTCTATCACTTATGGTGATGACAAACGATTACTCAACCAATGCACATATCAGAGTTGCTCTATAGAAACCTGTAACTTAAGGCTGAACATGGGGCTCATGAAAGACTTGTCTACTCAATATCCTAGATAGAAGACCCTCGCTCTTTTTTTTTTTTCATTGTTGCTACAACAATGCTCATCGCTCTTATTGTTAACATATATATGATCATTATAATGATTTTAATGATAATAAACTTTAAATGTTCTTGATTAAAAGGTTGGAGTTTCTCTTTAATAAACATTCCATTAAATGACCATATAACATTCTCAAATGTGTTCATAAAATATGAATTATCATTAACTTTAAACCGGAGAAACATTTCCTGGAAACAAACGGTGAACCGTTAACTTTGAAACGATTAACCGATAATTTCCAGAGATCGATAATTCCTTAGACTTGAACTGGTTAATGAAAACGGACAATGCAAGTAAGCTAGGGAGGCTGCTGGAATTAAATGGTAAACTGTTTATATCAAACGACTAACCGATAATTTCCAGACTATCATTCCATACTAATCTTCAACTGTTTAGCAAGAATGGTTAGCACCAATTTGTTTTGCAGGTCTCTGGAAATTAATGGCAAACCGATAACCGATAACAGTCACTTGGACTGGTCAACCGGTTATTTGAATTTTAGCTCAACAGTCACTTGGACTGGTCAAAATGGTTAACCGATAACAGTTAAGGTGATCTGTTTTCGTCCAGAAAGTCAACAACGGCTATATTTCAACTCCAACTATAAATAAGCTCAATCAAATTCAAACAAGAACTGATCACAACGTTATCATTGAGCCTATAATAAAGAATACAACCTTCATTGAGCGTTAAATACATTATTGTTTCATTTATTTTGACATTTTGGGTATTGATTTATAATCATACATATTGTGTGAGAGAAAAACAAATTTGTTATCTTTTTTTTTTAGTAATTAAAAGTGTTGGGATACACTTGGGTTAAGAGATTAGGAATAATCTCTTGTTGTAAAGGTGTATTGGTATTGACACCTTGGAAGTCCATTGTAAGTGTGGTTGAAGCCTTGGAGGCTTGCTTAGTGGAATCCTCAAGCCCAATGAGCTTGGAGGCATGGACATAGGCATGGTTAGCCGAACTATATAAAAATCAAGTGTTTGATCTCTCTTCCCTTACTCTTTTATTATTGTGCTTGGTTAAATTTATTGTTTTTTGTTCTTATTAGGGCACTAGATTAAATTATTGTGTGGTTTGTTTTGTATAATTTTCAAAAATCCAATTCACCCCGCCTTGAGTTGCTTAGATAGTATTTCATTTATTACATTTTTACTCAAGTCTGCATATGGGGTACATACTCAGCTCTGATTACTAAGCAACTTAAACCATTGAAGTAGAATTTATTTTATAACAAGCACAATTTCTGGTAAAGTAAATTCCCCACCCTAAACTTGAGATATTTTCTACCATTTTTGGTTTTCCTAGTTCTGCTATAGTATACTCATACAACTCAACCAAAGCCTAAGTGTTGAGACAAAACTTCAACCTTCATCTATAAACTATCCCTACTAAGTAACAGTCACAAATATTGAATGATATTTAATTTATCTTCATTAAGTTTTTCAATCCATATACAAATAATGGATAACAGAGATACACATAACATACACAACAAAAAAACATGCTCTCACAAACACATTAAACCATAGTACAACCCCCCCCCCCCCAAACTTGAGAAGTGTTGTGTCCCCATAAGCACACAAAATAAAACCAAGACAAACATGCATACACTAACAATAAAGAAATGCAAACTAAATAATTTAAACTCAAAGAGAAGTTTTCGAAATGGAAAAATGAAATAAGGCTGGTAGGGGATGCTTCCATGTTGTTGAATGGTCTATTGCAACTCTTGCCGAAAAAGGTTCACTTCTTCTTAGTTGAACTTCTAAAACAGTTAATAATCTGATTTGTACAAAAGAAACACTTCTTCAAATTAGCATACAACTTTTCCTTCCTTAAAACAGTTAATACAGTGTGCAAATGTTCAATGTGTTCATATAAGCCTTTACTATAGATCAAAATATCATCAAAATAGACAACTACGAATTTATAAATAAAAGCACGCAAAACATGGTTCATTAACCTCATAAAAGTGCCAGGTGTATTAGATAACTCAAATGGCATCACTAACCACTCATATAAACCATATTTTGTTTCAAAGGCAGTTTTTCACTCATCTCCCTCTCTAATCCTAATTTGATGATATCCACTTTTAAGATGAATTTTACTAAACACACAAGAACCATGCAGTTTATCAAGCATGTCATCAAGTCTAGGAATAGGATGTTGATACTTTACAGTGATTTTATTAATTGCACGACAGTCAACGCACATCCTCCATGTTCCATCCTTTTTGGGCACTAGTAAACCTAGTACCGCACATGGACTCATGCTCTCCCTCACATATCCTTTTGCTAAGAGTTCTTCAACTTGCCTTTGAAGCTCCTTTGTCTCCTCGAGGTTACTTCTATATGCAGGTCTCTTATGAATGGTAGCTCCAGGGACGAAGTCTATTTGATGCTCAATTCCCCTAATAGGTGGCAAACCATTAGAGACTTCATTTGGAAATACATCATCAACGTCCTGCAAAAGAGTCACAATAGCACTAGCCAAAGAAAAGTTAAGCTCATTAGTGTGTAAACAAGCCTCTTTGTACAAAATACAATCATAGGTTGTTTTGAAAAGAAAGCCATCTTAACCTCGCTCTCTTTTGCAAACAAGTTCACTTGTTGTCTCTCTTTTCTCTCAACAATTTTTTTTTCTATTTTTTCACTTGCTTTTCTCTCAATCTCTCTTTCTTTTGTACTCTCATTTTCTTTTTTTGTATCACTCTCTTTTTTTATTGACATTTGATCCTCATACACTTGCCTAGGTGTTAATGGTACAAGAGTAATTTTCCTTTTATTCATTACAAAAGAATATCTATTTCAGTAACAATCATGTGTCACACACCTATCATATTGCCAAGGTTGACCCAAAAGAATGTGTCCAGCATTATGAAATAATGTTTCAAATAAAAGAAAACTTTATAAAGTAGTACGATAAATATGGCATACAAAGATAATAGTTGAGTTTATTGTAGCTTTATTTGTCCATTTATATAATTAATTAATAAAGATAGATATATTAATGCAAAAGTGGCGTTTGATGATAATTTTATAGGGGTGCCAATAGCTTCACTCTTAGAAAAATTACAATTTATTACAATGTAAAATTAATTATAATTTATAACTGGCCCAAATTTGGATTATAGTTTTTTGTTACCATATAAAGATCATTTCTATCCACGATTACCATAGAGAGATTTTACTATACCAATATACCTCCTGGATCTAAAAAGCCATGCAATATTTATCAATAATTACCTCAATGTATTTAAATTGAACTTCAGTCTAGAAATATGAAAAATAAAGAAAAGAATAAATAAATATATTCTCACACAAGAAGAGAGTCGAACCCTCAATCACAACAATGAGCGTGGAGCTACCTACCAACTTAACAATTGGTTGATTTTTTTCCTATTTTAAAAACTATTTTGTTTGTTTCATCACTCATTTCAATAATTTGGTCTAATAAAACAAACAATAGTGATATATGTGCCACACTAAGCACCACACTTGGCACCACACTGGGCACAATGAGGACTTATATACTATATTTATCAAAACTTCCTAAGAAATTGTGAAAAGTCCTATAAACTTTTAAATATAATTTTTAAACTTCTCATATTGACCCCTTAACTACTTGAATTTAGATTCCAATAATTGGGATTCGTTTATGTATTACTCTATGTTTATTTTTAAGATAATCTAATATTTTTACTAATTCACATCTACTAAGTTAAGAATAGTAGAATATAAATAATGTTAGAGATGGACTGTTTATAATCCTTTTAATTATAGTTTCTTCTATATTAATCACTTTGGATTGGTGTTTCCTAATCCTATATTATATGTTTAATATTACGGTCTATATGAGACTACTACAAAAATGTAAACCAATGACCCATATGTTATAACAGTTCTTCTTAACAACCATCATTAAAGATATTTAATGACGGTTATTATGTGAACAATCATAATATGTACCACTTATGATGACCGTTATGTAATAGAACCGTCATTAAATGTCAAGCAAAATCTACACTTAATTTTAATGACGGTTCATTTATAAAAATCGTCATTGAAAGTGACCATTTTTAATAACGGTTCTTATATACAACAGTCATTATATGTGTAGTTAAAAATAGTGTTACTTTTACTGACAGTTTTTAATAGCCGTCATTAAAAACAACTTTTTTTAATGAGGGTTTTTTTATGAAATGTCATTATATGTGTAGTTAAAAATAACCATAATTAAAAATGATAATTTTTAATAACGGTTCTTAAAAAACCATCATTGAAAGTAATAATTTTTAATGATTGTTATTATATAAAATGGTCATTATATATATAGTTAAAATACTTTTAATTTTAATGACGGTTCTTAAAAACCATCATTAAAAGTCGACATTTTTAATGATGGTTGTATAAATCAACCGTCATCATATATCCAAATTAATGACGATTATTGTTGTGCAAATTTTATTGAACTTGCAAGTGCACGAATCATTATACAATAGATTAATGGTGACGAGTGTCGTTCCCACGAGGAGGTGGATTTTAATTATGTGTAGAATTAATTTTCTAAGTAGGTGATTGGATTTGTGGTGGAAGTGATTTAGATTATCCTAAAATTTAAATTACAATGGCGGGAATAAATTAAAACGAAATCTATTGAAATGAAGCACTTGGGTATCTAGATCTATATCAACATGCATCATGGGCTAAATATTCCTTATTAATGTCAATTAAATAATGAGGGGGTTTCCACTCCTCATAACTACACTCTAATCAATATGGTGCTAAGGGTCTATCGTGCCAAATAGTAATAACCTTGTACTAGAAAGTCGGTAAAACCAGTGCGGTATCTAGACAAGATTATTACTGTTTGTTGACGAAAAGTCAAAACATCTACAAAAATCATAGGGGAAGAGAAAATAAATTTACCAAATAAAGCCCATTGCACATGTTAAGACTTCACCTTCAACCCAAGCTTGAAAGAAAATTAGCTACTCGTAATTGAACTATGAGTTAAATGAGAATTTATTAAAATATGTAGAAAATACAAGATGGAGAAGGAATTACAGAAAATGAAACTCAAAAATAAATTCAGGGATGCCAAATCAAGGGGGGAGCCCCTTTTTTATAAATACATTGAGTAAATCATCGCCATCGGATTAAAAACAATTTAGACGCTAAGGATTGCTCCACGTCATCGATCAACAGTACACGGTTTGATCACACGGTAGAATAGTGAGGCGGCTTGAATAGTGACGCGGTTTGGTTGTAAATAATTATGTGTATATGCATGTACCGTACGCACGATTTTTGGTCAACTAACACGTTGCCACGTCACCGATCAACAATACATAAAATTTTTAGTCCAATAGGATCATGACACCTCATTGGTCAATGCCACATCATTGGTCAATGCCACGTCATCATTCTGTATATATGAATAGTATCGTGAACAGTGACATAGATAGTACCGTACATGTGAATAGTGCCATTTTTTCTTTTATGCTCCTCCTAAAGTTTTCGACTGTCCTGGGTTAAAAAATGATTTCCGTTTTACTGTCTGATCTCTCGTTCATTGTGAAATGACCATGATCCCCCTAAAATACATAAAATACTTAATTAAAATTAAACACACATAATTAAATTACAAGAGACTTAAATACATAAAAGTAAGGGTGTTAGTAAGACTTAAAATGTAAAATGATGATTTTCTCCTTTATAAATATACACTTTCTAGCACTCAACAATTATTATACAACCGTCATTGATATATTTAAAAAATGAAAAGAAATCGGCCTTACACTAAACACCAAATCCCTAAAATTACAGATAATTTGTAAACACTAAAAGCAAGCATGCACGCACGCAGCCCCTCTCTCTCAGCAGCACGCATGCCGCCGGCACACTTAGCCCATGTAGCAGCAGTCGAGCATAGTAGCAATAGGCCACCAGTAACCGCTCTCTCTGTCACACACACGCAGCAGCAGGCCAGCACCAACAGCCCCTCTTTCTTATGCTCACTCTCTACTATGACAAAGTCAACACTATACCCCTCTTACCCAAGAAAAATCTAACCCATATCCACCAGTAACCAATCCTTAAGGGCTTGAAATTAAAGCCTCCACCGTTAATCACCATCGAACCAAATAAACCCTAGCCTCACCATCACTCGTCGTTTGACTCGCTGAAAAAAACACTCTACCAGATGAGTCTCTGTTGTTCGATAATATATCTGCATTCTTTATTGGCCGAAGCTTTTACACGATTGCTTTGATTCCACTATTTCGATTAGTTAGTTCTCTGTGATTAAGTAGTTAGTTAGTTACTTTTAATTTCATATTTTCACATCTAACTGTGATTTAGGGAGTTGGTTTCTTGGTTGGATTTGTAATTTTTGATGCGGATCAAAAACATCTTGAAGGTGTTTTCATATCTAACAGCTTGAACTATCATTTATTTTGTCCTGTTAATGTTGAAGGTTTTTTTTCTTTTTTTGCAATATTGCAGTGATACCATTTCCATAGAATTGGACAAACGTTATAGTGTAGATAAAATCATATTGGTTTCCTATAGTTGTATGACAGTTAAATCACTTATTTTTTATTAGTATGACAATTAGTCCAATGTGCTTGCACATAAAACAATCTTTTAACTTGGCGTTGGAATATTTGTTTTGAGTTGTGTCCCCTTAATCAGTGACCATACAAAAGTTCCCAATGATAAAGTGTTTAGCCCTATTAATGCTATAAAGTTTTGCTCTCAATTTGTCTGGTCATGCCTATGGATTGATTACCTATTTCATTTACAAATTCAGCTGGCAAATGTACAATGCCTGCATGACACACACTTTTGGGTTTATGATGGCGGTCATTATGAGGAAGAAGGTTAATTTCACATGCAATTTACTCCTAAGTTTCGGCCTCAAGACAGCATGTGACGGTCATTGTCAATTCTGTTGGACTTAAATGCAATAAAATTCTAAATGTTGGATAAGAGCATAAACCAAAGAAACCTTAGGGTGTCCAATGAAACAATCCAAAAGAAAACATAATTTCACCTTTATGTGTTGCACCGCAACAGTTTTTTTTTTCAGCTCTTTACTGTTTTATAACAAAATAATATATACAAAAATTCCTAGGCCAATGATTTTCTTTCTACGTTATGTATATGTGGAATAATAATCCAAATTGGCACATCTCTTTAAGGACAATTGAAAATATGAGAGAGTTATTGTAGATCTTAATGGAAAATTATGAGTACTCAAACACGCTCTGATACAAATTGTTAGAATTTTTTTATAATTTCATAAAGCAAATAAATCCTAATTTGCATAAACTTTAATCCCTAAGATCATATAATATTATGATTTTCACATATTCATAATTAAGAGAAGAGAACATTGATCCATAGCAAGTTTTCTTGATCAAATCTTGATATAAAGAATTAAAGATTAGCAAAAATTGATTTCTTTCTCTTGACCCCTTTATAGTGACTCATTTTCTGATGGAGAGAAAGTTAACGCGATATCTCTTTTTATATTGGGTGGAGAAATGACCAATTTTAATAGATCCTTAATTCCTACTTTCCATCAAAGTGAGCATTTAATTTTTCCCCAAATTGACCAATAGAATTTTATTCCATAATTTCTTTTATAATTTAAATTTTCAATTATCACCACTATAAGAAAACAGGCAATAGATGACAAATAATTTATGATATATTCAACTTATATCATAATAGTATTATAGACTCGTGATAAAATTTTTAATCTATCATGAATTAATGATGATTTTGTGACAATATTATTTTCTATCACAAATTTATGATAATTTTGTGATATAATTATTGTTTATCACAAATTTATGATAGAATCGTGATAAAAATTTTCTCTGTCAAGAAATTATGATAAAAAATTTACTTTGACTATGTTTGACCTAAAGTTTAATATATTATTTTATTTAAAAAAAGGTGCATTTTAATAATTCAAAAAAAAAAAAAGAGAAAAGAAAAACACTACTGTCTTGACCCACTAAGCCCCAAAATCACTAACACTCACACCCAAACACTCATCACTCTCTCATGGCCAAACCCTAGAAATCAACCTTCCACTCAATCAATCGAGCAAAACACCATCCTTTCGCCGCCATTCAAGTATATTGTAAGTATGCCGACAATGTTGTTTAAAAATTGTAGCCCGTTGCTGTCAGCACCATTTTGCTAGTAGTATTAAAATGCTGGGTTTGTTGCTGCTGTGTTGTGCGGGGATTGAATGGCTGCTTCTACGTTGTGTGGGAGTGGCTGCTGCTATGTCGCGTTGCTGATGCTGTTGGGTCGCTACTGCATCGCGTAGTGCTGGGTTGTTGTTGCGTGATGGCTGTAATTGTTGTTTGGGTGTGTGAGGTAGTGAAGGTGTGGCTGTCGGCTGTTGTTTGTTGTTGCTTCACGGATGGTAAGGTGAGTGATTTTGGGGATTTAGGTTTTTAGCTGTTGCTTCGCGTGAGAGATGCTATTCTGTTAAAGAGCAGTTCCGTGATGCTCCTATGTTAAATTTAAGCTCCATTCTCCTTTTTTGTTGCATTAGTTCTAGTTTTTAATTAATTATGCACTGTAACTAGGATTTTGGAAGGGGTTGTTAGTCATTTAGTGATAATGTTATCTTTTGGTCAACTGATCTTTTCAAATGCCTCACGGGTCTGTCTTATGATAGGTCAACCCCCAATTTTATGCATTTAGGTGGATAACTCTGCTCTTGATGCAAGAATTCAACTTTGAGGACAGCCTTCAGGGACACACTTCTAAGTGACCCTGACGGCCCCCAGGTAGGACTGATGTTTTTTCTCTTTATATTTTCCTGTTTAATCTTGTTGATATTATGGAAGGACGCCATGTTCTTGGAACTGCGAAATGTAATAATTGATCCTTTATGAGAGTAATTGCCCTTGGTAGCTTTGATGAAAAAAAGCCATGAACTTAGTTTGTGGAACCATCGACATACTTTCCTTTCCGGTTAAAGCTGCTACTGGGTATTCAAATCTGTCAGCCATTTAACTCCAATTATTTTTTTCCCTTCTCTTATGGGTAAACAACTGGAGCATCATGGATTGCTCATGCTAGGTGATGAGTGGAGCACTATAAGGGTTTCCTCATTTTAAAACTAGAGAATAATGTGCAGTCTTACAAAACTCTGACATATTGCAGGAGACTCAGCTTCGAGTATGATGTGCGATTCTGATTCTCATTCGGAGGCGTCTGCTAGCAGGGGATTTCACCTCGAATCTCAAGCTACTCCAAAATTATCCACCAACAAACATAAGCCATTTGCTCTATGTTGCAAACAAGTTGCCTAATTTAGGCTAATTTTTTAATCCTCTCCCTTTTTTTTAATGTTTCTTTATCCTTTTGCCTTCTCCCCTTTACATCTTTTTGTTATTCTCCACTTAATGTTTGTATATTACTGGATGTAAATGTTGGTGGATAGTAATGGCTAACATGCAGGGATATATGTGTTTTTCAATTTTTTCCCCACCTCACTTATGTTGTTTTTTTTTTCCAATGGAATTGACATTTCTTTGATTTCCGCTTGGGTAAGTGCAATACATAATTACCTGTTTTGTCAAGGTTAATACATCTTGCTGGCAATCGATTAATAGTTTCTGTTTTCTGCTTTGTTAATTTTCTGTTTATGCACTGGGTGATATGCTTCTATGCTGTTAAGTGATCATCTGCTTGGAAAATGTAATACCTTTGGAGTTTCTTTTCAGTGCAGTGATAAGCTGGACCTCAATCTTGATCTAGGTTCATTCATAGCTGCAGTGATGATATCTACCACTGACTTTGCTAAACATACTTTAGATCAGGTATTTTCTGTGCTAGTGATAATTCCTCCACTTAGATTTTATTTTTATTTTGTGGATGAAGAATGCATTTTATTAAAAATCCTGACATATATATAGTCATTTCCACTTTCCAACAAAAGGGTTGTTATGCTATTTTAAATACATAGGCAGGTTACAGGCCTAGAATTGGTGCTATTGGTTGAGATAAGCTTTGTCGAAGTTGGTTGTTTGGTTTCCGTTTCATTGGTTGATCAGTTCAGCTGGATCTGGATGTCATTGCTTTTTATGACTTTATGATTTATTTTTGTCTGCTCACACTGGTCTGTTGTTGTGGCTTCCTTTGCATTTTTAGCTAGCTTGCTGATTTTGATGAATTCCCATTCACCAAAAGTAATTTTAACCATTATGTACATTTTGTTCATTCCATAAAAGTGAAGTTTAAATCAAATAGATTACTATATTTGATGCCCACATGTATTGCAGCCTCTTAATTTTCCTTATTCTGCTTGGTGTTTGAATCAATTTTGTTCACAGGAAGCTTGCAGGTCGCTTTGTAAGTTTCAATTTTCGTTTAGAGTGCTATCGGAAGATGATATTGTTGCTGGAATTTTTACAGGAAGTCTTGCTAGAAATCTTATCGTTGGAGTACTTGCATTAATCTTTGGAAGTTTTGTTGGGTAACTTGGCTTGGTGGCCGGAATTCTTATTGCTTTTCGTAGAGTTTGATTGGAATTTGACTGCAATTTTATACTTTGGGATGGCGTTTTCAATTTGGGATGTTTTATTATGTATTGGTGGAGATCACATTGGATATTAGATGTGTTTCTTTTTAAATTAATTTTTGGATTGAATGAATGTTAATTGATATTAATTTTTTATGATAATTGTTTTATTAATTAATTAAATTTGTAAATAGAAATTCATTAATAAATTATAATTATAATATAATTTTAGAAAAAAATCAAAACTTTATGATGGAAAAGCCATCATATATTCTATAATAAATAATTTCCCGTCAAAATTGAATAATAAATTTTTAAATAATAATTGAATTTCTCACTAAAAATTAAAAAAATGGCGCAAAAATTTAAATAAATTTAATTTTTAATTTTTTTTACATTAAAATATTATGTGACAGATATATGATTATGAAATGCTATCATAAATTCATGACGGAAAATATTCTGTCATAAATTAATGACAGTGACATAGATAACAGATAAAATATCTGTCATACACTTACTTTTATGACAGTTATTTCCCGTAATCTATTGTCTGTTTTCTTGTAGTATACTAATTTAATAATGTGGCATGTGGGGCACCATAAAAATATTTCTAACAACCAAATCATGAGGGTAACATCCTAACCATCTATTACCAAAAGATATTCGTACATATAGTGCATGCTTTATTCATTTATTTATTTTTTGAGTAATAATATAGCCACAAACTCTTGTACAAATTTATTTTGTACAAATTAATGTGGCATGATAAAATTAGTTGAATTAAATATCTCTTGGCCCATATGATCTATTTTAATTATTTTGTATTTTCATTCAACCAATGAATTAATGCCAAATCAGTTTGCATAAGATAAGTTTGTAAAATAGTTTGTAGCTGTATCATCACTCTTATTTTTTTAATGAAAAGTATAGTGTATGTTTTATAAAAAAATTATAGGCTTGATATCTTTATGACGCGTCTTCAGATAGAAGGTAGAATCACGCGCGAATGCAAGTTCGACACCAAAAATTAATTTGAATAAATAAACAAAATAAAAAAGTCATTATCATGCATAAGTTTGGGATAACTGTTAAAAAATTGACAACTTTAATAAAAAAAAAAAAAACTCAATCATGCATGAGTTTTGCTTGCAGCTACCTGAAAGACCTTATCTCGTAAGCTACTCTAGCTCTCTATAAATTCAAACTCTTCCACTCTTATTTTTTTAATGAAAAGTATAGTGTATGTTTTATAAAAAAAATTATAGGTTTGATATCTCTATGACGCGTCTTCAGATAGAAGGTAGAATCATGCGCGAATGTAAGTTCGACACCAAACATTAATTTGAATAAATAAACAAAATAAAAAAAGTCATTATCATGCATAAGTTTGGGATAACTGTTAAAAAATTGACAACTTTAATAAAAAAATTAAAAAAATAACTCAATCATGCATGAGTTTTGCTTGCAGCTACCCGAAAGACCTTATCTCCTAAGCTACTCTAGCTCTCTATATATTCAAACTCTTCTTCACCGAATGCAACACACATCAAATAGATATCATAGCTTTGAAATAACAAAATGAAGACTTCATTAGCAACAATACTCTCCTTCCTCATCCTTGCCTTGGCCTCACGCCCTCTATTGGTCTTGGGCACCTCATCAGTTCCCGAACCTCTCCTTGATGTCAATGGCAACAAGGTTGAATCCACTCTTCAGTACCATATAGTCTCAGCCATCTGGGGAGCTGGCGGCGGTGAAGCTAATGCCAAATCAGTTTGTATAAGATAAGTTTGTAAAAGAGTTTATAACTGTATCATCACTCTTATTTTTTTAATGAAAAGTATAGTGTATGTTTTATAAAAAAATAATAGGTTTGATATCTTTATGACGCGTCTTCAGATAGAAGGTAGAATCATGCGCGAATGCAAGTTCGACACCAAAAATTAATTTGAATAAATAAACAAAATAAAAAAGTCATTATCATGCATAAGTTTGGGATAACTGTTAAAAAATTGACAACTTTAATAAAAAAATTTAAAAAAAAAACTCAATCATGCATGAGTTTTGCTTGCAGCTACCCGAAAAGACCTTATCTTGTAAGCTACTCTAGCTCTCTATAAATTCAAACTCTTCCACTCTTATTTTTTTAATGAAAAGTATAGTGTATGTTTTATAAAAAAATTATAGGTTTGATATCTCTATGACGCGTCTTCAGATAGAAGGTAGAATCATGCGCGAATGTAAGTTCGACACCAAAAATTAATTTGAATAAATAAACAAAATAAAAAAAGTCATTATCATGCATAAGTTTGGGATAACTGTTAAAAAATTGACAACTTTAATAAAAAAATTAAAAAAAAACTCAATCATGCATGAGTTTTGCTTGCAGCTACCCGAAAGACCTTATCTCCTTAGCTACTCTAGCTCTCTATATATTCAAACTCTTCTTCACCGAATGCAACACACATCAAACAGATATCATAGCTTTGAAATAACAAAATGAAGACTTCATTAGCAACAATACTCTCCTTCCTCATCCTTGCCTTGGCCTCACGCCCTCTATTGGTCTTGGGCACCTCATCAGTTCCCGAACCTCTCCTTGATGTCAATGGCAACAAGGTTGAATCCACTCTTCAGTACCATATAGTCTCAGCCATCTGGGGAGCTGGCGGCGGTGAAGCTAATGCCAAATCAGTTTGTATAAGATAAGTTTGTAAAAGAGTTTATAGTTGTATCATCACTCTTATTTTTTTAATGAAAAGTATAGTGTATGTTTTATAAAAGAATAATAGGTTTGATATCTTTATGACGCGTCTTCAGATAGAAGGTAGAATCATGCGCGAATGCAAGTTCGACACCAAAAATTAATTTGAATAAATAAACAAAATAAAAAAGTCATTATCATGCATAAGTTTGGGATAACTGTTAAAAAATTGACAACTTTAATAAAAAAATTTAAAAAAAAACTCAATCATGCATGAGTTTTGCTTGCAGCTACCCGAAAGACCTTATCTCCTTAGCTACTCTAGCTCTCTATATATTCAAACTCTTCTTCACCGAATGCAACACACATCAAACAGATATCATAGCTTTGAAATAACAAAATGAAGACTTCATTAGCAACAATACTCTCCTTCCTCATCCTTGCCTTGGCCTCACGCCCTCTATTGGTCTTGGGCACCTCATCAGTTCTCGAACCTCTCCTTGATGTCAATGGCCACAAGGTTGAATCCACTCTTCAGTACCATATAGTCTCAGCCATCTGGGGAGCTGGCGGCGGTGAAGCTAATGCCAAATCAGTTTGTATAAGATAAGTTTGTAAAAGAGTTTATAGCTGTATCATCACTCTTATTTTTTTAATGAAAAGTATAGTGTATGTTTTATAAAAAAATAATAGGTTTGATATCTTTATGACGCGTCTTCAGATAGAAGGTAGAATCATGCGCGAATGCAAGTTCGACACCAAAAATTAATTTGAATAAATAAACAAAATAAAAAAGTCATTATCATGCATAAGTTTGGGATAACTGTTAAAAAATTGACAACTTTAATAAAAAAATTTAAAAAAAAAACTCAATCATGCATGAGTTTTGCTTGCAGCTACCCGAAAAGACCTTATCTTGTAAGCTACTCTAGCTCTCTATAAATTCAAACTCTTCCACTCTTATTTTTTTAATGAAAAGTATAGTGTATGTTTTATAAAAAAATTATAGGTTTGATATCTCTATGACGCGTCTTCAGATAGAAGGTAGAATCATGCGCGAATGTAAGTTCGACACCAAAAATTAATTTGAATAAATAAACAAAATAAAAAAGTCATTATCATGCATATGTTTGGGATAATTGTTAAAAAATTGACAACTTTAATAAAAAAAAAAACTCAATCATGCATGAGTTTTGCTTGCAGCTACCCGAAAGACCTTATCTCCTAAGCTACTCTAGCTCTCTATAAATTCAAACTCTTCTTCACCGAATGCAACACACATCAAATAGATATCATAGCTTTGAAATAACAAAATGAAGACTTCATTAGCAACCATACTCTCCTTCCTCATCCTTGCCTTGGCCTCATGCCCTCTATTGGTCTTGGGCACCTCATCAGTTCCTGATGTTAGTAATATGCCCTAAAGGCCAATCGAATGGTGATTTGATTGTTTAGGGAATGATTGTATTTGAATAGCATTTTGATATTTATAAAATGACAAAGTTATCAATATTCATATATTAATTTAATGAATATAGTCCAAGAAGTAAAATAGTTAAGGAACACATTCTCGAGTATGTCGAGAATATGAAACATGTATCCTTTGTACTATACTTCTAAAATAGTTCCTAGTGGTGGATTTATGATTGGACATTATAAATTCCTATAAACACTAGTATGTGTTATGACTCCTTATGGTATGTGATACTAAATAATGGCTAAGTGATGAGATCAATTTCAATAAATAATGGCTAAGTGGGTGGGTCTAGCACATGATAATGTTTGATGCCACTATTAGAGATAATGGTGGCTTTATTTGGTGGAAGGAATCATCATGAGCTAGCACTCATGTTTCTTCATTATCTCTCTCATTTCTAAATGAAATTTCTAGATTCCAAATCCTATGAAATCCTAGAATGTGGACTGATTAGAGGCATCACAATTGGGGTGCTTAAAGGATCTCAGATCGTGGCAAAACAGAAGCTGTTCGTGCAGAGCTGTACTTTCTGGACAGTGTTCGTAGCTTGCTGTTTTCAGTCATTTTCTCATACTTCACGAAGTCGATTCTGAAACTACAAGTGAGGTAATTAAACTTCAATCTTTCCTCTTGAGTTTCGTTTTTGAATGAAGTCGATCCGAGGTTTCTAGAGCTTCCGCCATCTGTTTTAATTTTACTGCGCAAAAGTTGCTTTATTAGGAACCTCATGGACAAATGTTGTCCATCAAGTGGTATCAGAGCCATCTTCATTCAATTTCAAATTTTGAAGCAGGATTTATGTTATTTCCATTTATAATAGCATGAAGGATGATCATGGAAAGACCTAGATATTTTATGATATATTTATGTCATGTGATGATTGAATATATGGGTGATTGAATGAGCTATTGATCTATTTGTTGATTTGGCCGATTTCTAAAGGCTTAAATGGTTGTAATATTTTTAAATAGGGACTTGCATGTCCCTCCTTCTATTAAGATCTGATTTTATCCCATTACCCCTGAGATTTGTACCCCAATTCTTCTAAATATGTAATTGCTACAAGCAAGATGATTGTAAAAGGAGAGACGGCGTATTTACGATGCCTTGGAGGTTGAAGCAAGAAGACTTTATGGATCGTTGCAGCACTTCCAATGTAATTTTGGCCTCTCAAATAGAAATCAATATTTGTAATAATTTGAGGCATAAGATGTCTCATAATCATTATTGTTTGCTTGATACCTAGGTGGACCTTAAAACCAATTTTGGCTCAAATTGGTTTTATTAGAAAATTCCATGATCATCCTTGGTTGGTTTGTCTATAATATGCATGAGATGTATATTAGGGTGCTTAGACAAATTTGAATATTGAAAATGGAATAACATGCTAAAAAGTGAGACCATAATAATGACCAAATACTCCCTAATTAAATAAAAATAATTATTGTTAAGTTGTAATGATGATATTGGGAATATCCATCATGGCCTACTAATACCAATGGAATATTTAAAATATTTTATGCTTGGGCTAGTTGTCATGGATACATGGGCTACTCATTCATTAAAATGTTGAAAATACACCATATATCATACGATGATGCATAATTCATACATTAAGCTACCAAGAACTGTTAGGTGAGGTTAGTAAGATGTTTTGAAATAGGCAAGTGTATTAGGGTAAACTTAACTAAATCATTTATACCAAGAACTGTTAGGTGAAGTATTAATGATTTAGAGGCCGAAGGATAATCGGTACATGCATGAGATGCATTTGGTAAAGAGTTACCTACTCATTATAATAAGTAAGCCAAGAATTGTTAGGTGAGGTAAACTTATGCTAATGAGAATCCGATTCCTACTAGAAACTTTTACCAATGAGAGTTTCTGTTTCTTACATATGGAAGTGTAATGAAATGATAAAATAGTGGGACGTACTATTTGATTTAAAGACCAAAATCAAATAGATTATAATAAAATGCTAATTTATACTTTCTGCAGAAATAATTAATAATGAATAATCCGTTGGCACGAATTCTGGAAAACTACCGTTTGACGGGGCCCAATTACGTTGATTGGTTAAGAAATTTAAGAATTGTTTTTAATTATGAGAAAATTAGCTATGTTCTTGATACACCTAAGCCAAATGAAATTCCTGAGGGAGCAAGTGAGGAAGAATGTGTCACTTATCAGAAGTGGCAAGATGATGACCTCAGTGCTAAAAGCTATATATTGGCATCGATGTCCAATGAGCTACAAAGGCAACATGAAAATATGCCTGATGCAAGTTCCATGATACTTCATCTACAAGAGTTGTATGGTGAACAAAGCAGAACAGTTAGATATGAGATATCTAAGAAACTGTTCAAAATGAGAATGACTGAAGGATCGGTCAATGAGCATGAACTCAAAATGATTGACTACATAGAGCAGCTGGAAGCTCTTAATTTCTCAATGGATGGGGAATTAGCTATCGATCTTATCCTACAATCCTTGCCAGACTCATTCTCTCAATTTATCATGAATTTTAACATGAATAAAATTGAGTGCAGTCTTGCTGAACTGCTAAAGATGCTTAATACTGCTGAAACTTGCATAAAGAAGCCAAAAGATGTTATGGCTATAGAAGGGCCCTCAACTAAAAAGGGTAAAAAGAAAAAGTTTCAACCCAAGGCTAAAGGTGGGATTAAGAAGGGGAAAGCTAATAAGCCCAATGACAAGGGAAAATGTTTCCATTGCGGTAAGGATGGGCATTGGAAGAGGAATTGCAAAGCTTACCTCAATAGCTTGAAAGTCAAGCCTAAAGAGAATCCTTGTGAAGGTATACTCATTATTGAAACTAATATTTCAATTATTCATTCTACTTCTTGGGTTTTAGATTCTGCTGCAACAACACATATTTGTATATCAATGCAGAATCTGAAAATAAGTAGAAAACTTGAACAAGGAGAAGTGTCTCTTAGAGTGGGAAATGGAGCAATGGTTGCTGCCTCAGCTATAGGGACATTTTTCTTAAAAATGACATCTAGGCATGTTATAAGTTTGAATGATTGTTTATTTGTTCCTTCTGCTGTAAGGAACATAGTTTCAATTTCATGTTTATGCAAAGACAATTATGAATTTTATTTTAGAAATAAAATTTGTAATATTTATTATGAGAATAAATATGTTGCACATGGTACTTTAGATAATGATCTTTATGTACTAAACATGAAAGAAAATAATGAGCATGTTGTGAATGTAAATACCATAACACATAAACGTGAAAGAGAAGAAATAAGCCCCAAATATAAGTGGCATTTAAGACTAGGTCATATTAGAGAAGATAGAGTCACAAAATTGGCTAAAGACGGACTAATAGGTCCATTTGGTTTAGAACCTTATCCAACTTGTGAATCATGTCTTCAAGGAAAAATGACCAGGGCACCCTTCGTTGGACGAAGTACAAGAGCCACTGATTTACTTGAACTTATACATACTGATGTATGTGGGCCATTTAATGAAATGGCAAGGGGTGGATATTACTACTTCATAACTTTTATCGACGATCACTCAAGGTATTGTTCAGTATACTTAATGAAGTATAAATCTGAGGCCTTTGAAAAGTTCAAAGAATACCGAAATGAAGTAGAGAAACAGACTGGAAAGGTTATTAAAACCCTACGATCAGATCGAGGTGGTGAATATCTCAGTGGAGAATTCCAGTCTTACTTTAAAGAAAATGGTATTGTTTCACAATGGACACCTCCAGGTACACCAGAGCTTAATGGAGTATCTGAGAGGAGAAATTGCACACTGTTAGACATGGTGCGATTAATGGTGAGTTATACAGACTTACCAATTTCTCTTTGGGGATATGCTCTCCTTACTGCAACATATGTACTAAACAGAGTACCTTCCAAGTCTGTACCTAAAATACCATATGAGACATGGTATGGTAAACAAACCAAGCCTAAATCATCTTAGGATTTGGGGATGTCCTGCTTTTATCAAGAGACTCAAGAGAGAGAAACTTGAAGCTAAAGCGGATAGTGGGAGGTTCATTGGATACCCAAAGGAAACTTTGGGTTATTACTTTTACATCCAATCTGATCAAAGGGTATTGGTCAGTAGAAATGCCATATTTCTTGAAAAAGAGTTTATTCAAGAAGGTGGACAAGGAAGAAAATTAGAATTTATTGAGAATTCTAATGAGGATAAATCCAATGAAGAGCCTGTTCAAGTACAAACACAAGGAACACAACAACTCCGTAGATCTAGTAGGGTAATTCACCCACCAGAGAGATATGGTTTTCTTCATCAGATGAACAATATATTTTTATTGGGTTATACGGATCATAGAGATGATCCTACTAGTTACGAAGAGGCAATATCAGATATTGACTCTAAGAAATGGCTTGAAGCCATGGATTTAGAGATGGACTCTATGAGAACCAACCAAGTCTGGACTCTAGTGGATCCACCCGAACGTATTGTACCTATTGGATGCAAGTGGATCTTCAAGAGGAAGATAGGCTTAGATGGAAAGGAGACCTATATAGCAAGGTTGGTAGCTAAAGGTTATCGTCAAATACAAGGAATTGACTATGAGGAAACATTTTCACCAGTAGCCATGCTAAAGTCCATCAGAATCTTATTGGCTATAGCAGCATATTATGACTATGAGATTTGGCAAATGGATGTCAAAACTGCATTTCTTAATGGGTATATTGAGGAAGATATCTACATGATACAACCTTGTGGTTTTGAATCTAAGACAAATCCTCATAAAGTGTGCAAGCTAAGAAAGTCCATTTATGGGCTAAAACAAGCCTTCAGGAGTTGGAACATCTGATTCGATGATGCAATCAAATCATTTGGTTTCATCAAGAATGAGGATGAACCATGTGTTTACAAAAGGGTCAGTGGGAGTGCAATAACTTTCCTTGTGCTATATGTAGATGACATATTGCTTATAGGAATTGACATTGGACAAATGTCTTCTGTCAAAATTTGGCTTTCTCAAAACTTCTCCATGAAAGACCTAGGATATGCAATGTATATCTTGGGAATCAGGATTTATAGAGATAGATCCAGAAAATTAATAGGTCTATGTTAAGCTAAGTACATAGAAAAGATATTAAAGAAATTTAATATGTGGGATTCCAAAAGGGGTTTTATACCCTTCAGACATGGAATTCATCTCTCTAAAAGCATGAGTCCTAAAACTTATGATGAGAGAGAGCGAATGAATAAGATTCCATATGCTTCTGCAATTGGAAGTCTTATGTATGCTATGCTATGTACTAGACCGGATATAGCTCATGCAGTGAGTGTCACTAGCAGATACCAGAGTAATCCGGGTGAGGAACATTGGACCGCAATTAAGAATATCTTTAAGTACTTAAGAAGAACTAAAGATTTGTTCTTAATATATGGAGAGGGTGAGCTAAAAATTGAAGGCTTCACAGATTCAGATTTCCAATCAGATGTAGATGACAGAAAATCTACATTAGTATTTTTATTCACTATCAATGGTGGAGCAGTAAGCTGGAAAAGTTCTAAGTAAGTAACTACTGCAGATTCTACCACTGAAGCGGAATATATAGATGCATCAGATGCAGCAAAAGAAGCTGTTTGGATACGGAAGTTTATTCAACAACTTCAAGTGGTTTCAACCATTGCGTTGTCAATATCATTATATTGTAACAACAATGGAGCTATAGCACAAGCTAAGGAACAAAGGTCTCACCAGAAGTCCAAACACATTGAGAGAAGATATCACATTATCAGAGAAATCATTGGAATGAGTGATATCACTATGCAGAAAGTAGCCTCCGCTGATAACACTGCGGATCCTCTAACTAAAGCACTTACTCAACAGCAGTTAGATCGTCATCTTGAGAAGATGGGTATGACATACCATAGCGATTGGCTTTAGTGCAAGTGGGAGATTGTTAGTAATATGTCCTAAAGGCTAATCGAATGGTGATTTGATTGTTTAGGGAATGATTGTATTTGAATAGCATTTTGATATTTATAAAATGGCAAAGTTATCAATATTCATATATTAATTTAATGAATATAGTCCAAGAAGTAAAATAGTGAAGGAACACATTCTCGAGCATGTCGAGAATATGAAACGTGTATCCTTTGTACTATACTTCTAAAATAGTTACTAGTAGTGGATTTATGATTGGACATTCTAAATTCCTATAAACACTAGTATGTGTTATGACTCCTTATGGTATGTGATACTAAGATGGATGGTGAGTTTCATATCGTTGACATAAGATGTCAAGTCAAACACATAGGTACTTGTTAAAAGAACAAGTTTACCGAACTTGACCAAATATAGTAAGCCATATGGTTTTGAGTGTTAATGGCTTATTATACATTGTATCAGATACTATGTTTAGTAATGGTCTTTAAACCTGAGGCATAATAGATGTCTTATACATAGACATCTCTGATATGTGAATGCATAAAGATTGATTCCTAATCACGGAAGAGATCTAGCAATAGCTGTCGCGATTGGCTATGTATGAAGACAAGTGTATGACCAACATGAAATTCATCACTTTGTAATATATGAAAAGGATGTCCTTATGAGATAATATGAATTGGCATGAGAAATCCTTGGCCAAGGTGAAATATATTTGAAGGAGTTCAAATTATATTTTCATGCCAAGTTCATTTATATTTATTTTGAGATAAAGCACAACTGCTTAACATAATAAACCATAAGTTGTGCTTTTCTCTGGACATGGATGATGAAGAGACCAAAACATAGAGATACAATGGAATAGGTTCTATAGATCCAACAATTCTTGTTATTTGGATGGTTGTGATATACTGCTAGGTGTCACTCACGACTTGTAGAAACCTTAAGATCAATATTGGTAAAGCGTAGTACCAATGCATCTTAAGGTCATTAGAAAGGTTCTAATTGATGATTAAAGAGTTTAGCATCATTTAATGAATAAAGAGTTATCATTAAAATAGTTCTACTACCTTATAACTAAGAACCTAAAAGGTCACACACAATATAGAAATGAAAAAGGAGTTACTAGAAAATGAGAAGTTAAATTTCCTATTTTTAGGAAAATCAATATTTATATTATAATTCATTGAGAATGAATATAAATATAAATATATCTTAAATATGATTTAAGATAGAAATTTAGATGTTCCATAAATAGTTTAAGGAACAAAATAAATTTCATAAATCCTCAATTAAACATTATGGAATGTCGAGCACGTAAAATGACCATTTTGGACATGTTCGGGTTCATATATGATTATGGACTTCTAGACCAATTTTGGGTTTAGAATTATGGGCTTTTATTGGATCCAATATGGATTAAGAGAAAGAATTAGAACATGTCACAAGAGAAGCCCACATTTAACCATTTGATGTGATCAAAATGGGGTTAATTAATTAATTCCGAAATTAATTAATTTAGCTATTTATTTATTTGATTAAATAGTTTATTGAAGTGATGAGATCAATTTCAATAAATAATGGCTAAGTGGGTGGGTCTAGCACATGATAATGTTTGATGCCACTATTAGAGATAATGGTGGCTTTATTTGGTGGAAGGAATCATCATGAGCTAGCACTCATGTTTCTTCATTATCTCTCTCATTTCTAAATGAAATTTCTAGATTCCAAATCCTATGAAATCCTAGAATGTGGACTGATTAGAGGCATCACAATTGCGGTGCTTAAAGGATCTCAGATCGTGGCAAAACAGAAGCTGTTCGTGCAGAGCTGTACTTTCTGGACAGTGTTCGTAGCTTGCTGTTTTCAGTCATTTTCTCATACTTCACGAAGTCGATTCTGAAACTACAAGTGAGGTAATTAAACTTCAATCTTTCCTCTTGAGTTTCGTTTTTGAATGAAGTCGATCCGAGGTTTCTAGAGCTTCCGCCATCTGTTTTAATTTTACTGCGCAAAAGTTGCTTTATTAGGAACCTCATGGACAAATGTTGTCCATCAAGTGGTATCAGAGCCATCTTCATTCAATTTCAAATTTTGAAGCAGGATTTATGTTATTTCCATTTATAATAGCATGAAGGATGATCATGGAAAGACCTAGATATTTTATGATATATTTATGTCATGTGATGATTGAATATATGGGTGATTGAATGAGCTATTGATCTATTTGTTGATTTGGCCGATTTCTAAAGGCTTAAATGGTTGTAATATTTTTAAATAGGGACTTGCATGTCCCTCCTTCTATTAAGATCTGATTTTATCCCATTACCCCTGAGATTTGTACCCCAATTCTTCTAAATATGTAATTGCTACAAGCAAGATGATTGTAAAAGGAGAGACGACGTATTTACGATGCCTTGGAGGTTGAAGCAAGAAGACTTTATGGATCGTTGCAGCACTTCCAATGTAATTTTGGCCTCTCAAATAGAAATCAATATTTGTAATAATTTGAGGCATAAGATGTCTCATAATCATTATTGTTTGCTTGATACCTAGGTGGACCTTAAAACCAATTTTGGCTCAAATTGGTTTTATTAGAAAATTCCATGATCATCCTTGGTTGGTTTGTCTATAATATGCATGAGATGTATATTAGGGTGCTTAGACAAATTTGAATATTGAAAATGGAATAACATGCTAAAAAGTGAGACCATAATAATGACCAAATACTCCCTAATTAAATAAAAATAATTATTGTTAAGTTGTAATGATGATATTGGGAATATCCATCATGGCCTACTAATACCAATGGAATATTTAAAATATTTTATGCTTGGGCTAGTTGTCATGGATACATGGGCTACTCATTCATTAAAATGTTGAAAATACACCATATATCATACGATGATGCATAATTCATACATTAAGCTACCAAGAACTGTTAGGTGAGGTTAGTAAGATGTTTTGAAATAGGCAAGGGTATTAGGGTAAACTTAACTAAATCATTTATACCAAGAACTGTTAGGTGAAGTATTAATGATTTAGAGGCCGAAGGATAATCGGTACATGCATGAGATGCATTTGGTAAAGAGTTACCTACTCATTATAATAAGTAAGCCAAGAACTGTTAGGTGAGGTAAACTTATGCTAATGAGAATCCGATTCCTACTAGAAACTTTTACCAATGAGAGTTTCTGTTTCTTACATATGGGAGTGTAATGAAATGATAAAATAGTGGGACGTACTATTTGATTTAAAGACCAAAATCAAATAGATTATAATAAAATGCTAATTTATACTTTCTGCAGAAATAATTAATAATGAATAATCCGTTGGCACGAATTCTGGAAAACTACCGTTTGACGGGGCCCAATTACGTTGATTGGTTAAGAAATTTAAGAATTGTTTTTAATTATGAGAAAATTAGCTATGTTCTTGATACACCTAAGCCAAATGAAATTCCTGAGGGAGCAAGTGAGGAAGAATGTGTCACTTATCAGAAGTGGCAAGATGATGACCTCAGTGCTAAAAGCTATATATTGGCATCGATGTCCAATGAGCTACAAAGGCAACATGAAAATATGCCTGATGCAAGTTCCATGATACTTCATCTACAAGAGTTGTATGGTGAACAAAGCAGAACAGTTAGATATGAGATATCTAAGAAACTGTTCAAAATGAGAATGACTGAAGGATCGGTCAATGAGCATGTACTCAAAATGATTGACTACATAGAGCAGCTGGAAGCTCTTAATTTCTCAATGGATGGGGAATTAGCTATCGATCTTATCCTACAATCCTTGCCAGACTCATTCTCTCAATTTATCATGAATTTTAACATGAATAAAATTGAGTGCAGTCTTGCTGAACTGCTAAAGATGCTTAATACTGCTGAAACTTGCATAAAGAAGCCAAAAGATGTTATGGCTATAGAAGGGCCCTCAACTAAAAAGGGTAAAAAGAAAAAGTTTCAACCCAAGGCTAAAGGTGGGATTAAGAAGGGGAAAGCTAATAAGCCCAATGACAAGGGAAAATGTTTCCATTGCGGTAAGGATGGGCATTGGAAGAGGAATTGCAAAGCTTACCTCAATAGCTTGAAAGTCAAGCCTAAAGAGAATCCTTGTGAAGGTATACTCATTATTGAAACTAATATTTCAATTATTCATTCTACTTCTTGGGTTTTAGATTCTGCTGCAACAACACATATTTGTATATCAATGCAGAATCTGAAAATAAGTAGAAAACTTGAACAAGGAGAAGTGTCTCTTAAAGTGGGAAATGGAGCAATGGTTGCTGCCTCAGCTATAGGGACATTTTTCTTAAAAATGACATCTAGGCATGTTATAAGTTTGAATGATTGTTTATTTGTTCCTTCTGCTGTAAGGAACATAGTTTCAATTTCATGTTTATGCAAAGACAATTATGAATTTTATTTTAGAAATAAAATTTGTAATATTTATTATGAGAATAAATATGTTGCACATGGTACTTTAGATAATGATCTTTATGTACTAAACATGAAAGAAAATAATGAGCATGTTGTGAATGTAAATACCATAACACATAAACGTGAAAGAGAAGAAATAAGCCCCAAATATAAGTGGCATTTAAGACTAGGTCATATTAGAGAAGATAGAGTCACAAAATTGGCTAAAGACGGACTAATAGGTCCATTTGGTTTAGAACCTTATCCAACTTGTGAATCATGTCTTCAAGGAAAAATGACCAGGGCACCCTTCGTTGGACGAAGTACAAGAGCCACTGATTTACTTGAACTTATACATACTGATGTATGTGGGCCATTTAATGAAATGGCAAGGGGTGGATATTACTACTTCATAACTTTTATCGACGATCACTCAAGGTATTGTTCAGTATACTTAATGAAGTATAAATCTGAGGCCTTTGAAAAGTTCAAAGAATACCGAAATGAAGTAGAGAAACAGACTGGAAAGGTTATTAAAACCCTACGATCAGATCGAGGTGGTGAATATCTCAGTGGAGAATTCCAGTCTTACTTTAAAGAAAATGGTATTGTTTCACAATGGACACCTCCAGGTACACCAGAGCTTAATGGAGTATCTGAGAGGAGAAATTGCACACTGTTAGACATGGTGCGATTAATGGTGAGTTATACAGACTTACCAATTTCTCTTTGGGGATATGCTCTCCTTACTGCAACATATGTACTAAACAGAGTACCTTCCAAGTCTGTACCTAAAATACCATATGAGACATGGTATGGTAAACAAACCAAGCCTAAATCATCTTAGGATTTGGGGATGTCCTGCTTTTATCAAGAGACTCAAGAGAGAGAAACTTGAAGCTAAAGCGGATAGTGGGAGGTTCATTGGATACCCAAAGGAAACTTTGGGTTATTACTTTTACATCCAATCTGATCAAAGGGTATTGGTCAGTAGAAATGCCATATTTCTTGAAAAAGAGTTTATTCAAGAAGGTGGACAAGGAAGAAAATTAGAATTTATTGAGAATTCTAATGAGGATAAATCCAATGAAGAGCCTGTTCAAGTACAAACACAAGGAACACAACAACTCCGTAGATCTAGTAGGGTAATTCACCCACCAGAGAGATATGGTTTTCTTCATCAGATGAACAATATATTTTTATTGGGTTATACGGATCATAGAGATGATCCTACTAGTTACGAAGAGGCAATATCAGATATTGACTCTAAGAAATGGCTTGAAGCCATGGATTTAGAGATGGACTCTATGAGAACCAACCAAGTCTGGACTCTAGTGGATCCACCCGAACGTATTGTACCTATTGGATGCAAGTGGATCTTCAAGAGGAAGATAGGCTTAGATGGAAAGGAGACCTATATAGCAAGGTTGGTAGCTAAAGGTTATCGTCAAATACAAGGAATTGACTATGAGGAAACATTTTCACCAGTAGCCATGCTAAAGTCCATCAGAATCTTATTGGCTATAGCAGCATATTATGACTATGAGATTTGGCAAATGGATGTCAAAACTGCATTTCTTAATGGGTATATTGAGGAAGATATCTACATGATACAACCTTGTGGTTTTGAATCTAAGACAAATCCTCATAAAGTGTGCAAGCTAAGAAAGTCCATTTATGGGCTAAAACAAGCCTCCAGGAGTTGGAACATCTGATTCGATGATGCAATCAAATCATTTGGTTTCATCAAGAATGAGGATGAACCATGTGTTTACAAAAGGGTCAGTGGGAGTGCAATAACTTTCCTTGTGCTATATGTAGATGACATATTGCTTATAGGAATTGACATTGGACAAATGTCTTCTGTCAAAATTTGGCTTTCTCAAAACTTCTCCATGAAAGACCTAGGATATGCAATGTATATCTTGGGAATCAGGATTTATAGAGATAGATCCAGAAAATTAATAGGTCTATGTTAAGCTAAGTACATAGAAAAGATATTAAAGAAATTTAATATGTGGGATTCCAAAAGGGGTTTTATACCCTTCAGACATGGAATTCATCTCTCTAAAAGCATGAGTCCTAAAACTTATGATGAGAGAGAGCGAATGAATAAGATTCCATATGCTTCTGCAATTGGAAGTCTTATGTATGCTATGCTATGTACTAGACCGGATATAGCTCATGCAGTGAGTGTCACTAGCAGATACCAGAGTAATCCGGGTGAGGAACATTGGACCGCAATTAAGAATATCTTTAAGTACTTAAGAAGAACTAAAGATTTGTTCTTAATATATGGAGAGGGTGAGCTAAAAATTGAAGGCTTCACAGATTCAGATTTCCAATCAGATGTAGATGACAGAAAATCTACATTAGTATTTTTATTCACTATCAATGGTGGAGCAGTAAGCTGGAAAAGTTCTAAGTAAGTAACTACTGCAGATTCTACCACTGAAGCGGAATATATAGATGCATCAGATGCAGCAAAAGAAGCTGTTTGGATACGGAAGTTTATTCAACAACTTCAAGTGGTTTCAACCATTGCGTTGTCAATATCATTATATTGTAACAACAATGGAGCTATAGCACAAGCTAAGGAACAAAGGTCTCACCAGAAGTCCAAACACATTGAGAGAAGATATCACATTATCAGAGAAATCATTGGAATGAGTGATATCACTATGCAGAAAGTAGCCTCCGCTGATAACACTGCGGATCCTCTAACTAAAGCACTTACTCAACAGCAGTTAGATCGTCATCTTGAGAAGATGGGTATGACATACCATAGCGATTGGCTTTAGTGCAAGTGGGAGATTGTTAGTAATATGTCCTAAAGGCTAATCGAATGGTGATTTGATTGTTTAGGGAATGATTGTATTTGAATAGCATTTTGATATTTATAAAATGGCAAAGTTATCAATATTCATATATTAATTTAATGAATATAGTCCAAGAAGTAAAATAGTGAAGGAACACATTCTCGAGCATGTCGAGAATATGAAACGTGTATCCTTTGTACTATACTTCTAAAATAGTTACTAGTAGTGGATTTATGATTGGACATTCTAAATTCCTATAAACACTAGTATGTGTTATGACTCCTTATGGTATGTGATACTAAGATGGATGGTGAGTTTCATATCGTTGACATAAGATGTCAAGTCAAACACATAGGTACTTGTTAAAAGAACAAGTTTACCGAACTTGACCAAATATAGTAAGCCATATGGTTTTGAGTGTTAATGGCTTATTATACATTGTATCAGATACTATGTTTAGTAATGGTCTTTAAACCTGAGGCATAATAGATGTCTTATACATAGACATCTCTGATATGTGAATGCATAAAGATTGATTCCTAATCACGGAAGAGATCTAGCAATAGCTGTCGCGATTGGCTATGTATGAAGACAAGTGTATGACCAACATGAAATTCATCACTTTGTAATATATGAAAAGGATGTCCTTATGAGATAATATGAATTGGCATGAGAAATCCTTGGCCAAGGTGAAATATATTTGAAGGAGTTCAAATTATATTTTCATGCCAAGTTCATTTATATTTATTTTGAGATAAAGCACAACTGCTTAACATAATAAACCATAAGTTGTGCTTTTCTCTGGACATGGATGATGAAGAGACCAAAACATAGAGATACAATGGAATAGGTTCTATAGATCCAACAATTCTTGTTATTTGGATGGTTGTGATATACTGCTAGGTGTCACTCACGACTTGTAGAAACCTTAAGATCAATATTGGTAAAGCGTATTACCAATGCATCTTAAGGTCATTAGAAAGGTTCTAATTGATGACTAAAGAGTTTAGCATCATTTAATGAATAAAGAGTTATCATTAAAATAGTTCTACTACCTTATAACTAAGAACCTAAAAGGTCACACCCAATATAGAAATGAAAAAGGAGTTACTAGAAAATGAGAAGTTAAATTTCCTATTTTTAGGAAAATCAATATTTATATTATAATTCATTGAGAATGAATATAAATATAAATATATCTTAAATATGATTTAAGATAGAAATTTAGATGTTCCATAAATAGTTTAAGGAACAAAATAAATTTCATAAATCCTCAATTAAACATTATGGAATGTCGAGCACGTAAAATGACCATTTTGGACATGTTCGGGTTCATATATGATTATGGACTTCTAGACCAATTTTGGGTTTAGAATTATGGGCTTTTATTGGATCCAATATGGATTAAGAGAAAGCATTAGAACATGTCACAAGAGAAGCCCACATTTAACCATTTGATGTGATCAAAATGGGGTTAATTAATTAATTCCGAAATTAATTAATTTAGCTATTTATTTATTTGATTAAATAGTTTATTGAAGTGATGAGATCAATTTCAATAAATAATGGCTAAGTGGGTGGGTCTAGCACATGATAATGTTTGATGCCATTATTAGAGATAATGGTGGCTTTATTTGGTGGAAGGAATCATCATGAGCTAGCACTCATGTTTCTTCATTATCTCTCTCATTTCTAAATGAAATTTCTAGATTCCAAATCCTATGAACTCCTAGAACATTTCTAAGTGTGGACTGATTAGAGGCATCACAATTGGGGTGCTTAAAGGATCTCAGATCGTGGCAAAACAGAAGCTGTTCGTGCAGAGCTGTACTTTCTGGACAGTGTTCGTAGCTTGCTGTTTTCAGTCATTTTCTCATACTTCACGAAGTCGATTCTGAAACTAAAAGTGAGGTAATTAAACTTCAATCTTTCCTGTTGATTTTAGTTTTTGAATGAAGTCGATCCGAGGTTTCTAGAGCTTCCGCCATCTGTTTTAATTTTACTGCGCAAAAATTGCTTTATTAGGAACCTCATGGACAAATGTTGTCCATCACCTGAACCTATCCTTGATGTCAATGGCAACAAGGTTGAATCCACTCTTCAGTACCATATAGTCTCAGCCATCTGGGGAGCTGGCGGCGGTGGAGTTAATGCCAAATCAGTTTGTATAAGATAAGTTTGTAAAAGAGTTTGTAGCTGTATGGAAAAATCTAAGAAATCAACAACTCCCGAACGATACTCTACAGACAATCTATCACAAGTTATCCAAGTTCTATCCATTTCAAATATTTTATATGTTCACATAGTAATGTCAGTTTAAGTTTAATTAAATTGCATGATTAATTTAATGTTCAATGTTATTATGATTATAGTTGCAATAATAAACTCATAATTCTGGAAAATCACTAGTAGCCCCAATAAATCATTAATTATAATAATAATTTAGACAAAATCCTGAAATTGAAACAAAAGAAGCTTTGAAACTTAAATAGGAGATTAATAGGTAAGATGGGCGCTAATGGCTTTTTAAGTAGTCGAACTAATTCATAGGTCAAGTAACTAACAAAAGTTAAGAGTTCAAATAAATAATGTCGTCATACCACTTTGCAAGCCATTTTTAAGATTCTATAAATCACTTTTTAACTTCAAATACAACATGCAGAACTACCTTAAAACAAGCATTTCTTTCTTGAATCAAACACAAATCATCAACTTTATACAATCTCAAAATACTCACAAACACGAACTTAATTAATTCATATCATAGTCACTGTCTCTATTACAAATCTTCCAACCAAAACAAAATAAATAAACAAGTAGGATTATATAACAAAATTTGCCTCTCTTCACATGAAATAGAGATGTAAATAGTTCGTAACCACTAAATACACAGTCACTCAGCCAATATAATACCCAAACAATCATCTCCTAATAAGAAAGGCAAAAGCTAAAATGAACTTTCATATTTTAGTACATTCAAAATCAACTAACTTATTAATCAAAGTTAAGAAATAGAGCTAACAATTTATTTCAGAAACTAAAAAAATTGCACTTTCTTAGTTTAAAATAAAATGACAGTAAATCAAATGCACAAAAGTTTTAAACTGACCTCAAATGTGGCAGAAAAAATAGAGTCGCAGCAGCAAGTGTTTTGAGTTTAAGTAATGCACCACTAAAAATGCATGTATTTTTGGACTACATGTGAGTGAAGATATAGAAAAATAAGAACAAAAATTTCAAGTTACAATTAAATAAAAGAAAAAAAAGATTTGGAAAACAAAACCCACCAGGGTCGCACTACTGTTCAATTTCTGAACATCTGAAACAACCTAGAAATTAAATTAAAACATATTATTCATAAGCCAAATTAAAACAAACCCATTAATTAAATTGCCCAAAAAAATAAAATATTCAACCATTACCAGCTGATAACCTCCTCTACAGTTCTTTCAATAGACTTAACTTGTGAGGGAGAATGAGATTACTTGAATACACAATCGATGGTGCCACTTCACCCCTTGTCGATGGCTTTTACTTGCTTGCCTAGTATAGGCACTGGATGGTTTAGTTGGAGAAAAAACCCCTTCGATAACAATCGATTAGGGTTTTGGTTTGTTTTTCAATTTAGGGAAAATGGAAAAACGAAACGGAGTTTTAGCTTTTCATTATCTATTTAAATTAATTGAATTTAATTTGTAAATGGATAATGCAAAACAAAAGAGATCGAGAAGAGAAAAACGAAAGAGAAAGAGAACGATAAAAGGAAGATAGAGATAGTCGATACAGTCTGGGTAGATGGGGAAAAGTCATTTAGTGTGAGTTTTGTGTTGTTGTTATTTATATTTTCATTTTTAATAATTTAAATATTATTATGACTTTGATTCAATGAGATTTGATGGTCCGTGCTCTAAACATTAAAGCTTTAAACCTTAGAGCTCTCAGGTTCGAGTTGGAGCTCAAACAAATTTTTATGATTTTTTTTTATCTTTGATACTTTAGTGTTAGTAATATTTGATGTTTAATTTACTGACACCCTAGTATCAATAATATGTGATTCCTATTTGTCAAAACCAGAAAATGGTGCATATATGCATAATTACTGACACTTTCTGCAAAGTGTCAGTAACGAAGCGTCAGTAAAGCCCATTTTTCTAGTAGTGAACATAGAAAATTGGATGATTGATTATTTTTCTAAATAGTATTTCAATGGATATATGAGCACCAACAAACTGTGTGGCAAAGATATTAAATCACGAGTTTCTTTTTTTCTTTTTACTTTAGTAAATATATCTTGTTTGTTGAGGTTTACTTAAAAAAAGGCACATAAGAGTATTAATACTTTTGAAGGGGTGCGATTCCTCAAACTATGAGGGAAAACAAAAAATTTATCATGAAAAAAAAAATATTTGTTAATAGTTATTTTATAAAATAAATAATTTTCCTATTAATCTTGAAAGTAAAATAATAACATAAAATTTTGTAAAAATTTTTATATCACTTTTAAAGTTTATTTGATAAAGTAATATTTTTTCTTTTTATTAATATTCTCAAGAACGGAAAAATATTGTTGTAAGAGTATTATTGAAAAAGAAAGAAAAAACAAGGGGTAGAAGTGTAACATATTTAACCTTAAGATGTCTTGAGAATTTTTTTAAAATATAAAAATTAAATAAACACTTAAGTTAAAACATAAGAATTTAGCAAGAACTTATCCTTTTGAATCTTTTGCTTTATGGTTTGTCTTCGGTGACTCTGATAAGGTAAAACTCATAGCTTCCCTCCCAATCCGCTGTATTCATTCTTTAATCTCAATAAATTTCCTCTGTATTGAAGTTCACTTAAAAAAATAAAAATATAAAAAAAAGTCGGATGATTGATTATTATGCCGAATAGTGCTTCAATGGATATAAGCACCAACAAACTCTGTGGCAAAGATTAAATCACGAGTTTCTTATTGTTGTAATCTGTTTTTATCAACTCAATTTCGTATTTTGTCATATTGCTTCTGTCTTTTTGGATAATTGCAAACTTATACCGTGTATTTTTTTCATCCACAATATCAAAACGCATTTATTTTCTTTTCATCACACCATCACAAATATTTTCTTCGTTATTTTATCCGCAATGTCAATTATGTATAACGGCTTTGACGCTTTGTATTATTTCTTATGTGGGACTACATGGTGATTCAAAAATATTTTCTAGCTTAAAATCGTCGAGTGTGCAAGGCAGGGTGATAAAATAGCTAAGAATTGGTGTATGAAGCAAAGAAATGAGGATCACATTAAGATGTTAAATATCTTTCTCAATCAACAATAAATTTTCGGGTTCCATCATGGTATCGAAGTCCGTTTGGTGCAATTTATTAGGAAATTTTAATCCCACCTAAGATCTTCCAAGTAACAATATCAAACAAATAATAAATAGAAAATAGGTGGAGAATGAAACCAATCACACAACATAAAAATTAATGTGAAAAACTCTTTTTCCAAAGAGAAACTAGGCCACCAAAGACGACAAGATAAAAATCCAATATATAAAAAATTATTATAATCACTCTAATATTTTCCTCACACCCAAAACCATAATAATACCTAATTTCTCAATAAACCTTTTGCTTCTCACATATTAGAAACTGTCTACTTATGGAGAACTGATTGCTATGCTATGCAAACAAGTGAATTCAACCTCTCAATATATAGTGATTATTTCTTGTAGGAGAAGTATTGCTTTTCTTATAATAGTTGTATTCCTCCTTCAATGAGTTAAGTCCCAAATGAGAAATTACTCTTTCCTTAAATAGAAATTCTGCTAAAGAAGAAAATATTCTACGAAGTCCTTATTGAAAAAGAAGACATATTTACTAGTAATCTCCACCTTGGTGAGTTTTTCAATTAGGCGACAAAACATGATCCACCATGTATCCACACAACCATGTTGTCTCCACCTTCTTTACTCTACCAAAACCACATTCATGTAGGGCTTATGAAAATCATTCCACTATAGGTAAAATCTTGTCCTCTATCTAGTTGCCATAATTCTTTACATCGAGAATCATCATACTCCACCTTATCCAGAGTACACATATTCGACACACATCGATCACCTTGCTGAAAATATCTACTTTTACGTTTAGTTTCTTTGAATATCTTTAACCATCAACATAAAAATTCTACCACACACCTTGCATTAATTCCAAAACATGCCTTATGTATAAATCTTGTAGGCCTGCTAGCAGTAGCACATCCTCTTCTATGGCATTGCAAAAATGATAAACCAGTATCTCATGGAGAAAAAAGACACACCACTAGCTTGTTAGCCTAAAAGGCTATACATAATGTAATTTTGATGATAACAAACATGTGTCTTGAGTAAAAATAATAAATATTGTATTTCACATTTTCACTAGTTTTTGAAGGATAATATTTATGCAAGTGAATCAAGTGAAATCAAGATTGAAGACACTCAACGGACAACGGCGAAATCAAGAATAAAGTTTGGAGCTCAACGGACAAATTATTGCGACAAATTCTTGTAAAGTCGGTATGATTTAATTGATGTATGATTTAGCATTTGAGAAGCTCAATAAATTAATTTAATTAAATACTTTTCATAAACTAAAGTTTTATTTTTATAAGGAAAAGTATTTTATGAATTTAAGTAATTTGGACTTAAATGTTAAGTTTTGAAATCTTTGATTTTAATAAGTATTATTATAAAATTTCGGAGCTGGACGTTTTTATAAACATTTGAAATGTTTTGGGCCATACTATAATTTATAAATATTTTGGATTAAAGTGAAAGATTTTGAGAACTTTGAAAAACGGGTATTATGTTGAAAAAGACCTTTGTGCGAAATAATAAAAATTTTGGGGCCATATCATAATTTCAGAAAGTTTGGGAAAGACAACTATTTTTAAGGGGTTCTGAAATTGGACCTATTTGCAAAGTTTTCTTACATTTTGGGCCATAGTATAATTATGGAAAGTATTGGGCCAAAGTGCAATTTTAGAGAACAGTGTTACTGTAGCAAAATTCAAAAATAACGGTAATATCACTGTTCCTGAGCGGCTAGCCGGATAATCAAGCGGCTAACCGCTTGAGTGCTGGAATTTGCTTATAACGGCTAGTTTTTGGGGTTTAACTATAAAAACTCAAATCAAACTTCATTCTAATAATCAATACAAGGAAAAACAAGATCATATAACATATATTGAGCTTCCATTTCGTAAATCATCATTTGTTGAATCATCATTGAGCTATAATTTGTTATTCACTCTTGAAGAGAGTTTTATTGTTGTGAATTTCATTTCTCATCAAATTGTGAGTGTACAAGTGTGGGAAACACTTGGGGTGAAGAGATTAGGGATATAATCTCTTGTTGTAAAGGTTCATTGACACCTTGGAAGTCAATTGTAAACATTTGAAGCCTTGGGAGGCTTGGATAGTGAAATCCTCAAGCCGGGTGTGCTTGGAGGCGTGGACGTAGGCGGGGATAGCCGAATCACGTAAAAATCCTTGTGTTCGTTTTTCTCTTCCCGTACTCTTTTAATATTGTGCTTGATTAAATTTATTGTTTTGATTTGATTAAGGCAATAGATTAAATTGTTGTGCGAATTGTATAGCCTAAATTTTAAAATTCTAATTCACCCCCCCTCTTGGGTTGCATAACTTGCATTTCATTTGGTATCAGAGCGAGGTGCTCTTGTGTAGACTTAACTGTCTAGAGTTAAAGATCCATAGCAACCCAAATTAGCTCAACCATCATGGAAGGCCAATCTATCACTAGACCACCATTTTTCGATGGGAATGATTTTCCTTATTGGAAAACTAGGATGAGAATTTATTTACAAGCTTTAGATTATGAAATTTGGGAAGTTGTTTGTGATGATTTACTCATTCCTAGAAAGAATGCTTTAAGTGAGTTAGATAAGAAAAAGATGTCTTTAAATTCCAATGCTATGAATGCTTTATTTTGTGCCTTAGATAAAAAGGAATTTCATAGAGTTTCAAATTGTTCTAATGCTTATGAAATTTGGAGAAAACTTGAAATTGTGTATGAGGAGACTACAAACGAGGAGGAATTTCATGAAGTGTCGAATTTGGCTCTCATGGCAATTGGAGATGAATCGGATGATGAAGTTGATGAGGTAAATGATCTTTCTACTTATGATGAATTATATGATGCTTTTACGGAATTGCATGATAATTGGATAAAAATTGGTAAAAAGAATGCATGTTTTAAAAAGAAAATTGTAAAGCTCACAAATGAGAATGAATCTCTAAGTGCAAAGATTACATGCCTGGAATTGGAGAATAAAACATTGCATGATAGAGTTGCATTATCAAATGAGAAATCTAGCACTTCATATGAGCATCTAGAATCATATATAGATGACTTGAAAAATAAAAATGATGCTTTACAAAAATGCAATGATTCATTAAATGAAAAGATTAAAGGACTAGAGTTAGATAATAAAATGTTGCATGATAGAATTGCATCATTTAAAGTTAAACAAAATATTTCATATGAGCATGAAAAATCACATGTTGATAAATTGATTAAAGAAAATGATGTGCTCAAGAAAAAGAGCAATGAGTTAAATGAGATTGTTTTGAAATTTACAAATGGGCAAAAGATGTTGGATAATATGCTTAACTCACAAAAATGTGTTTTTGATAAAGGAGGACTTGGGTATAAGCCTTACTTGAAACAAAAATATTATAAGAATTATTTTGTTAAGGCTACCTCCACAAGTGATCATAAGATTGTTTGTCATTATTGTAATGGAAATGGTCATATGAGTTTTAGATGTCCTATTAAAAGAAATGCGTATTATGGAGCAAAATGTATTTGGGTTCCAAAAGGAACCATTGCTAACACTCAAAGACTCAAGAGTATTTGGGTACCAAAGCACACAACTTGAATTTCTTTTGTAGGTACCACAAACAAGGAATGGTGGAGAGTTCCTTGATGAAGCTCGTGAGGGTAATCATTTGAGCATGATCTAGGAGAAAAAGATGAGTTAAGATGATTTAATTGTTTTGGTAATAATTCTTGCCATATTAATTTTGTTGAATGAATCATGATAAATGAATTTGCGAAAGTATGCTTGTATGTTTACATGATGGTATTATCATTGTGTATAATATTGAGTGATTTATCATGATGCATGGTTATATATATATGATGATAGCTTGTCAACTCATCATGATAGCTTTGTTTGATTTTGATGATCATATAATGCCTAAGCTTGATAAATGAGTGATATGCTTGAATTATTAATCTTTTAAATGCATATATGTTTAATTATTGCGAACAATATATGCATGATGAATGAATTGTATTTTTGAATTAATCATGTCTTAAATGTTTATAATTCGAACTATAAAGTGTTATTATATCTCATAATTGTGATGAATATGCATGATGAATAAGTTATAAATTTGAGTTTTATGATTGGATGTTAATTATATTAATCCATGCATTAAAATGGTTTTTGAAAGTGTTTGGATCACGAAATGGTTTTAAAATTATTTGGAAAACAAATGAGTCTTTGAAAATCCTAGTCTGCACAAGCTGCAATGAATTGGTCATAACTCCTTCTAGAGAACTCCAAATCCAGCTCTGTAAAATTTATTGGAAAGCTAACTTAATTATCTTTTCAACGGTATATAGCTTGAACGTTACTTCTGGCTCAATCAATACAGTTTTTATTTTGAATTTGGCCCTTCTGCATTTTATTAAGTTTTGAATGCTTATATGCTTCATGATTATATGCTTGTTGGATGGATTATTTGTTTGAATTAATTATCTTTTGAATGTTTAAAATCATGAATCATGCATTAAATTGGCTCTTGAGATGTTTCGGGATCACAAAATGGTCACGGAATTGATCGAAATTAGCCGAAAATTAACTTGGGTGCAGGTGGACAGCAACCGGGCGGCTAGCCGCCTGTTCCAAGCGGCTAGCCGCTTGGAAACTGTCCCAAACCCGAGAGCAAGCGGCTAGCCGCTTGCCCCCAAGCGGCTAGCCGCTTGGTCACGGGTTGGGCATTCTGTTTTTGCTCATTCTCCTTCCTTCGTTATTTTTCTGCACTTGTTTCTTCTCTCTTCAAAACCGTGAGCCACTCTCTTCCATTTCCAATCAACTTCTCTTCATTTCTCAATCATTTTTATGCCAAGATCAATCTCTTAAATCATTACCCATGCATTTCATCTTCATTAAACACTTCATTATCATCATTTCTTCACTTATTCTTCATCATTTCTATACCATCTCATTCACGAGTGAACAGTACTTCTCCATTCTTCTCTCAAATTTCTTCATCTTTCACTCATTTTCTTGTTGAAATCAATCATCCAAATCATTATTCATCCATGACTCTTTCAATTTTCGTTCTCAAAACTTCATTTCATCAACTCTTCACATAAAACCCAAAATCAAAAACCTAACTACCCGTTTCTCTCTCTACATTTTCAAGCTTCCTTTAGTCCATTTTTGATCCAATCTACATCATATATGAGCTTCATTCATCTCTAGGATCAATTTTCTTGGCTCAAACAAATCTATTTCACTCAATTTTTGTAAACCCGAAATTGGATTTTTAAGCTTGTTTTTGTTCCAACAATGGTGGATGGTGATAAATCCATGAGCAAACAAGTTGCCAAGAGATGAAAGGACAATTATGGAGATAATACGGAGTTCACATCAACCCACTTTCAGCATCTACCTCTTCAGAAATGGTTTTACGACAATTTTTTTTGTCAAGGTCGATTATCGCTCCTTATTTTGTTTACCTTCGTAATTTGAAGAATTTAGAAAATTGTGTCAAATTTCTTAGTTATTTTCTCATTGATATGGGCTAGAAAAACGTTTAAGTTATTACGGAGCAATACTATGAAAATTTAGTTAAGGTTTTTTATTCGAATATGATTATGGGATCCTCGAATATAATTGTTACAAATGTTGGGGGTATTTATATTGAATTTGAAAATTGATGATTATATATGTGTCGCTTGAAGAATTGATGGAGTTGTTGGTTTATCATAATTGTTTAAGCTTATATGGAAGTGTTTTTAATCACATTGTGTATTTGAGGATTTGTTCATTTTTTAAGAGGAGATTCTGCCGAAATTTTTGCTCACCCAAAATTGGTAATATGTTCATTGAATTATTTTTGGTGATCTTGTTTCAAATTGCATATATCTATTTTTTTTTCAACGGAAAATAAATATGATATGTTTTTGATAATATCATTTTGGTTAAATTTTTTAATTGGCCATATATTTAGGGGGAGCATATAATATGATTTTAGAAAATATGCATTTTGAGCATTCTTTTGATAGCTTGATGGCTCATGATCATTTTATGGTTAATTGGATATTTGGTTATTATATATTTCTCGATTAATCATTGACATATTATCGGTCTTAGCATGAATTTATAGTAATTTTGATGATGAAGGGGGAGAGATCATGTATTTTGAATATGGAGATATATATGTTTCTTAATGTGTATTTATGCATGGTTTTGAAATATTAAGGGGGAGCTTATAAATTGTTATAGATCATATATTTAGGGGGAGTTTGTTCTTAAATTTGATTTATAAGTTGAAGTCATGTATGCCATGTATTAAGGGGGAGTTTAATGTCAAAATACATGAGATGTTTGTCATCATCAAAAAGGGGGAGATTGTTAGCCTAAAAGGCTATACATAATGTAATTTTGATGATAACAAACATGTGTCTTGAGTAAAAATAATAAATATTGTATTTCACATTTTCACTAGTTTTTGAAGGATAATATTTATGCAAGTGAATCAAGTGAAATCAAGATTAAAGACACTCAACGGACAACGGCGAAATCAAGAATAAAGTTTGGAGCTCAACGGACAAATTATTGCGACAAATTCTTGTAAAGTCGGTATGATTTAATTGATGCATGATTTAGCATTTGAGAAGCTCAATAAATTAATTTAATTAAATACTTTTCATAAACTAAAGTTTTATTTTTATAAGGAAAAGTATTTTATGAATTTAAGTAATTTGGACTTAAATGTTAAGTTTTGAAATCTTTGATTTTAATAAGTATTATTATAAAATTTCGGAGCTGGACGTTTTTATAAACATTTGAAATGTTTTGGGCCATACTATAATTTATAAATATTTTGGATTAAAGTGAAAAATTTTGAGAACTTTGAAAAACGGGTATTATGTTGAAAAAGACCTTTGTGCGAAATAATAAAAATTTTGGGGCCATATCATAATTTCAGAAAGTTTGGGAAAGACAACTATTTTTAAGGGGTTCTGAAATTGGACCTATTTGCAAAGTTTTCTTACATTTTGGGCCATAGTATAATTATGGAAAGTATTGGGCCAAAGTGTAATTTTAGAGAACAGTGTTACTGTAGCAAAATTCAAAAATAACGGTAATATCACTGTTCCTGAGCGGCTAGCCGGATAATCAAGCGGCTAACCGCTTGAGTGCTGGAATTTGCTTATAACGGCTAGTTTTTGGGGTTTAACTATAAAAACTCAAATCAAACTTTATTCTAATAATCAATACAAGGAAAAACAAGATCATATAACATATATTGAGCTTCCATTTCGTAAATCATCATTTGTTGAATCATCATTGAGCTATAATTTGTTATTCACTCTTGAAGAGAGTTTTATTGTTGTGAATTTCATTTCTCATCAAATTGTGAGTGTACAAGTGTGGGAAACACTTGGGGTGAAGAGATTAGGGATATAATCTCTTGTTGTAAAGGTTCATTGACACCTTGGAAGTCAATTGTAAACATTTGAAGCCTTGGGAGGCTTGGATAGTGAAATCCTCAAGCCGGGTGTGCTTGGAGGCGTGGACGTAGGCGGGGATAGCCGAACCACGTAAAAATCCTTGTGTTCGTTTTTCTCTTCCCGTACTCTTTTAATATTGTGCTTGATTAAATTTATTGTTTTGATTTGATTAAGGCAATAGATTAAATTGTTGTGCGAATTGTATAGCCTAAATTTTAAAATTCTAATTCACCCCCCCTCTTGGGTTGCATAACTTGCATTTCATAGCTATCATTATTAGTATCTCCATCTACTAATTTAGAGTTATTTTCCAAATTTGCTCTATTCCAACATTCTTCTTTAAGGTGCCTTGATTGTCTACACACCTCCTAGGGCTTTCGCTAGTAGGAACAAGGCTTAAATGCTCTTACTTTCCTTGTGCAACCATATTGAATCAATATATCCTTGACTTGAATTTGCCACAAGCCAAAATTGAACACAACTAGAAAAATTATCTTTATTGATACTTAGCTCGTGACACTTTATTAAAAAGTATCATATTTTACATACATATGAATCATTGTATCACAAATTACTGATATGATAGTATTAATAAGTTAGACATTAAAAAATTTTGACACTAAGATATCAGTAAAAAAATCAAAATAATTCTAATCTTATCCCAATTAGAACTCAAACCCAAGATCTCTCAAAAGTCTAGCTTCTAAGTTAAATAATAATAATAATAATAATATAATTAAAAAAATGTATATATAGAAAAAAAAGCCCTAAGTCGGCAAATCCCTAAATCTAATCTAAGTCAACTTCATCTTCTAAACTCTCTCTCTGAGTCTCAGCACTCAGCAGCCACGGTCTCTCTCTCCAGGGCGTCGTCACTCAGCCAATTTGTCGTTAGTTAGTGTGTTGTGACCGTCAGCCGTGTGCAGTCAGCGAGCACGTCGCCACTCCTTAGCTAGTCTTCCTCATAACATCCACACTATGTGACATCATCGACGATTCATGCTTTGCCTCACGGTGCATTCGCTGTGTCATGGTTTTCACTCATCAGCTCAGCCAGTCTCACATCCTCACAGTTATCACTCGTCAGCCAATGGTCGTCGTCACGGTCGTCTGCTGCCGTTATTTTCAAATTTTAATTTTCATTCATAATAAAGGTATAATATTGAAATATTATTTTAATTTATTTGATTTATGTATTAATGTATTGGATTGAAATTGGCCACATGGTTAAAAGTTTTTTGAAATTTTTTCATTTATGTATTTGATATCATTCTTGTTTAAGAAGAACGCATTTCAGTAGTTGATTTTATTTAGTCCCGTGTTCTTTTTGGCTACTTTATCTGGCAGACGAGTAGAAGGCTTTTGAAACCTTAATTTGTTTTTATTTTTTTGGGGGAAATAGGGTAAGAATAGTATTAAAACATTTTTTGCTTTCTTCTTGGATGGCTTGGCTTGGCTTGGCCTCCTGTGGGAGAATGGGAGGTTGGCTTATATCATATTAATTACATCATCTTCTACGGCATTGCAAAAAGTTATGTTTTTTTATGAATGTGTATTTATGTAATTTTTTAGGCAGAACATTTACTAGTTTCAAATTGGGACTTGTAATATACTGGCCTTCATGGAAACTAGGGATATTTCATGGCCAATACAGATGGTTGGCTATTCAAGTGTTGAATGTTGGTTTAATGGTCGTTGGATCTTTCTATTCTGTCTTTTTTTTTTGTTTATTTACTAGTGTTTATATAATGAATAATCAACAGTTCTTTGACTAGAAAGTTGTTGGTAGTATCATGGGCCCAATTTGTGAGTATATCATTTCTCCTAACTTGGAAATATTTGTTCATTAGTAGTATTTATTTGGAAATATTTTTGTACCTATAACAATCTGTAATGTTTCTGGATTCTATTTACCTTTTGAAGACTTTGGAATGATTACGTATGTCAATTTCTCTGTTAGATTTGTTCCTTGATTTACTAGTGTTAGATTTGTTCCTTGATTCTAGTTGTACTCACGTGGCTTGGGCTTTCCTTTACTATTGTACTCTCTTTTTCTTTTCTTTTGGAATAAATTTCTTCAATTAATCGGGGCCCTAAAAATGTTTATACTAAAAACTTTATTCTACCAAGTTATAATTTGCTACGACATATGGAGTGAAATATTTCTTGGAAAAAATTGTAAAGTTGATAGTTTGAGATGTATGCTCAGATATGGGGAGAGTATTCTTGTTGATGATGTATTATACTATATATTAGATGTACTATTGTAACATGTCCTTTTAGGTCATAGATTAATAATGGAGGTTTGTAAGCAAGCCTCTTGTATGATGCTAACAGGGCGTTACCACCTAGGTTAGATTACATGCTTGGTTGAAGTTTATAGATTACATGCTTGGTTGAAGTTTATGTATGTAGTCTCTGTACTCTTTTTTTTTGGGGTTAAATTTCAAACATGATTTAAAAATTTAATCTTAATACATTTTTCTATTCTATAAATGTGCAGCAAAATTCTTCAGTAAACTATGGAAGAAGTCAAAAGAAATCCTTCCTAGCTAGCACCTGCTGACTTTTATAAAACTGGCATTTTGTCTTATCTCCCATGGGGAGGAGTTGAACTATTTGAGGTGATGCTTAATTTAATCATTGCCTGATGGTTTATTAAAAATATAGCATATTTATTTTATTGTCTTATATTTTGTATTTGTATTTTGGATTTGGAATTTCTATTAATGGACTTCACCTCCCTACCCATAAAATTAAAATATAATTATACTTTTGTAGCTATTTTGAGAGACAAACATAAAGAATCATCACCTGGGCAAAAATAAGCTCCACCCTTTTTAAATAATTGACAGTGCGTCATGTCTAAGTGAATGATTGAGAGATCTTTATAATTGATCTAGTGATCTTTCTTCAATATTTCCTTTTGATTTCTTTATATCAATGACCTTAATCCTTTTTTTACTGCTTTACCTTGATAACTGAATATGTTTAGTTTTCTTTATGCTGAAATGACGTTTCTAGAAAGGTGATGTTGTATTTTGGCTCTAGATTTTTATAATTATATCTCGAAGATTTGATGGGAAATCGAAACATGTTGCAAGAGTTTGGTACCATACCTTTTCCCTTTTTTGGCTTATGGATACTTATTTAATTCATTAGTGATATCTTAAGAATACTTAAGATAAAAAAAGATTAATATCAACTCTAAGCTTTTTAGGATCTTTGGTAATTATTGTTAAGTGTGCTGGTACTGTTTATTACCATTTTTTTTTTTGTAATTTATAGAAAATGTTGAGTAATTGGTTACAAATTATTGTTTTAGCTTTGAAGTTTGTAATATATACTAACTTGTTAGTAATCGGATTGTTGGATATGACGAATACCCTATTGATAATCTTTCGTAACTTTTTGATGAGTGGACCACATATGTTGCCAAGTTATTTGTAGCATACAATAATCATGTAATGTATGAGTATATTCTTGCTTGTAAATGTCCAAGACTTAATTTGTGTAGCATACTAATTAAATCTATATGTTACAGTTATAGGTGGGAAAACAATGAAGTCAAAGGTGTAAAGGCAATGAGGAGAATTTTGTTGCAAACTAGATATTTGTATTTTTTTTTCAATTTGAATATCTACTTGTGTGCATTTCAAACCATATTTGAGATATTGTGAATTTGTATGTTTCTTTTAGTACTTGTTTTAATTTGTACTTGGTATAATTGTAATATATATTAATAATATCTAAACTTGGAATGAAAGATTTTGTAATATAAATAGAGTTTTTTTAGTTATAAATAAATTAAATAGTGATACTATAGTAACAATAATCGTAGACACTAATATAATATCAACAACTATCAATACTATAGTGTCATAATATTAGTAATACTATAGTAATAGTAATTACTAACACCACAAACAAGTGTTACTAATTTTTTGGCTGCCAGATTATTGATACAATTAACAAGTGTCCCTAAAAGTAATTATTGACACTATTGTAATGTCAGTAAAAACTTTTTTTTATAGTAGTGCTTCATTCAAAATTTTCAACCCCAATCCTCACAGGGTTTGAAAATTTGTTTGGAGACATAATTGCTTCATAGAACAAACCTTTAGCTCTAATGCCACTTTTAGGAAATTTTAGTCCCACCAAGATGTTACAAACAACAATATTAAATAAATAATAATATGAAAATAGATGGAGAATGGAACCATTCACATAACACAAGTATTTATATGAAAAACTCATATACTGAAGAGAAACCACGACCGCCAAGGATCATGAAGGAAAAATTCACTATGTAAAAACTTATTACAATCACTCTAATATTTTCCTCACACTCAATTCGATAACACTCAATCTCTGAATGTATGTGTTGCTTCTCCCACATTAGGAACTATCTACTTATAGAGAATTGATTACTCTATTATGCAAATAAGTAAACTCAACCTCTCTATATATAGTGATTATTTCTTGAAGAAGATGTGTTATTTTTCTTATACTAATTTTATTTCTCCTTGAATAAGTTAAGCTCCAAAGAAAAAAAAATTACTTATTCCTTAAATAGGATCCTACCAAAGTAGAAATTATCCTAGGAAATCCTTATTGAAAAAGGAAAATATTTCCTAACACAACTCATACTCAAAAGCTAGCTCAAGAGTCCAAAGTTGCCTCTTGCTTGTATTATTAGTCCGATAACTAGATGTTGGATATTTTCAACACCCCCAATCATGTACAAGACGATCATTTTGTTTGGTCTTGACACATGATAATGTAGTGTAGACTCACTTCAATTTGTCTCTGATATTACCATATATATAGAAGTTCATGAATCTAACTTGTACTCAAAAACTAAATTGATAGTTGAGGATGCCTTAAAGTTACATTATTATCTCAGTTTGAATTCATAGACCTGCCAAATGGCAGTTCATTATTGAATGATACTCGCACATAAATTTTTCTTCATTACTAATAAAGAGGGAGAGAAGGACCGATAAACCTGTAATGCAAAATGAAGGTCCTTCATGTTCGGGCGTATCCTTGAGCGTGCACCATAATTTTTTCTTTTTTCTTTACTAAGGATTGCTGGAGCGAAAACAAATTATTTATCTGTAGTGGCTAGTTATTTGTCATAGCCAGCTTTAATTAATTCAAAAATGTCAAAAAGTAATTTTGTTTATATTGCCAATTGGATAAGCAAAATCCAAGTCTGTGGCAAAGATTATATCACGAGTTCCTTATTTTTATAATCTCTTCGTCAATTCTACGTATTTTGTGCATATTCCTTCAGTTGTCTATAAACTAATTTACAAACTTTCTTTTAATTGCAACATGACATGGATATATCTGTAGATCGGATGTAGATTTGACCAAATTCATATTTAATCCACCATTTTACGGATTGGTTTACTAGCTAAAATTTTTTAATTATGTCATATCCACGAGCTAACTAAATAAAACAATTAATATAAAAAATTTACTACCAATTAAATTCAAAATTAAATAAAATATAAATAAATTAATTGTTTAAATAAAGTTAGAAAATACATTCAAAGTTTCAAAATATAGCACACTAAAAAGAAAAAAATCTCATTTGTTTAGATCAATACATGAAAATTAACTACTTAGAAAGCTATATTTGTTTGTTTAATTATTTTTATTTTATATTATTATCAAATAAGATATAATATGATGTTAATATATTAACTTATTTATTTAATAGTAAGTACTAATGCTATATTTACAAGTTTAATTTTTTTATTAAACATATATTTTTATTTTTTTGCAAATTTACAGAAGTAAATACATATCCAATCCACTGACTGCAGATTTTTAAAATTTTAATCTAATCAAATCCATCAATCCACATATCGTATCTTTTACGAATCAAACATATTAAGTGGATCAGATTAGATTCTGAACAATCCTATTCGTAAGCAATAAAAGTTCTTTCAATGCAAAACGTGCATCCAAAAGTCTTATTGGATACGACATCGTTTTATTCAAAACAAACAATTCTTGTGTCTTGAAAGAACAAAGAGAGCATGTTTTGTATGAAAAGGATGTCGGATCAAACTAGATGTTTCAGTGCATATTTTCTGAAAGGAAGAGATTTTGTTGCTTATGATCCTGGGTTGAATCCATTATGAGGTGTTATTAATGTGTTTTTTTTTAGTGTCTATTGTTTTGTTTAGTATTTGTTATTTTTTTAAGCAATAGATAACATAAGAGAAAAGATTAACTCTTTGAGGATTTTCACTTCTAATTCAAGTGCAATATATCTGTTAGCTTGTAAGATGTCATCATGGTAAGATCATTAGTTAAAGTTTGTATTTGGCTAGTGAGATGTTGTCTTGTTTAATTTCATTATCTCATTGCAATTTCGTAAAGTACAACACATAGTTAAGTTTAAATCATTCTTTATCCTTAATAAACAAGTGACTCACTCAATATGATAGAGAAAAGAATTATATGTGCAGTGCAAAGAATTTTATTATGAAAAGGTGTGTTCACTGTTTCATTAATAATTTAAGATAATAAGTATAATTTAATTAAGACCCTATTATGCCAATTTAAATTTGAAATTTTCTTCATTTCTGCAATTTGTTTTTAGTTTTTAAATATACATGAAGCTAAGGACAAATAATAATATTTAGTTGCAGAGATTATATGAGTTGAAGAGTATGACGGGAAGAAATTATTCATGAATTTAGTTAGAATTAGAATTTTCCTTTTTGTATAAATTTTTTTATAGTCGAGCTATAAATATAAACTTGGTTTTTTTTTTAAAGGTATTAGAACTTCCATCCTTCCATTTTAATCAGGCGATTGTATGCGGAGAAGATGGTGTATACATTCAAAAGCAAGGGCGGAACTTAGGAAATACTGAGATAGGCTGTGGCCGGCCCCGGTTAGAAATTGGATTTTTCTTTTGAATACTGAGATCACACCTGTTTGAAGAACAAGCAAATCCACAAATGTGTGAAAAAGCTATTCACAATAGTAGTAGGATTAATGACAAATAGACATCGACAGCTTTCATCATAGGTTTACCAATATTGAAACCATGCTTCATCAATTGAAAAAGTAATAATTCACTACCATATTGATGCTACTAGTTATGTTGTTTTAATACATTGTAATGCAAGTTACAATACCGTAGAATGATTAACTGTAATAAAAAATATAGGCCATATATTGACCATAATATTTGATCTGGTTTGAGCAGCTTAATATAAATTGGATTTTGATTCTTAAACAAGCATTGGTAGCAATCTATACATTCTAATCAGAACCTATATGGTTACATACATATGAATTGTTGGTCTAATCCCTATCACTTCTATCTGAATCATATGCCCAACAACTTACAAAATGCTACAAACCCTTTGTAACTTATGTACTACCGATTACAAAATGCATACCATTATAATTGGCAAGTTCAGTATCAAAGCACAAACTAAAACTGCAGTTCTAATTTTATGTAAAATGTATAACAAGTCAAAATACATGCCCCTAATCCTCATGTCTACCAGGTGTTTCAATATGGCATTATCGAAGGTTCCAAAAAATGGTTATACTACCTCTATTGCTTGTTAGTAGATCTGTTACTGCCAATGCATAAAGTAAACATACATGATCACTACATTCCAATTAATAATTATGTAAATATCATACCAATTCCAAATACTATACATAAAAGTATCATGTGGTATGTATCTAATACTTATGTATACTAAGTGCAAATGATATCATAGAATTTCCATCTATGAAGTATGCAAATTAATTCTTAGTTTAAGAAACATATAACTTATCCTCCATAGTGGGAAAGCTGGTGCCTTTCTTTGTCCAACTTCTTCTTATCTTTATGCTCATCTTTTCTAGTAGTTCCTATGATCTTTTCCTTTGCCTACTTACCCATGTAGCATCACTACTTCTTTCCATTCTCTTCTCCTTAACTAAATTCTTTGAACCCGATGGTCCTGCCTGAATAGCAGTCTTATGCTTCTTATCATTATACAGATTATTTGTTCTTATGTCTTCAACTTCTATAGTCAATTGGATGTTGTCGCCTGTTTAGAGCAACAGTTGATGCATAACCACGTCCTTCCTAACGAACAAAGCTATCTGTACCTCTTCTCTTTAATGTTGTAGCTGTATTTTTAACCTGACATTAAACATCTTTCAAATGCTACTTCACTTAACATATATTTAATATAGAAATTTAAAATGCTAACTTAATTGCTTAAACCAAACTATCCATGTCATCAATTAATTAAGTATTTAGTTTTAAGTATTTAATTATCTTAGTAAGTAAGATATTCTAATTAATTCAGTAATTAAGTAAATTCAGCAACAATTTAATAATAAATTTTTTTGTTAAAATATTATTGACCTTGTCTTTTTTCCTTCACATCTGTTTAGATAGCTTCTCAGATGACATTGAGACGAACAACAAAAAAAATAAAAAATTTATTGGTATATAGTTGTCGTCAAATGTAAGGAACATATATCTAAGTGTTAAAACTTCTACAAAAGCTAACAAACTGACCTGGTACAATCTTGTTCTCTTGTTTAAATTTTAAAGGTTAACAGAGTAGCCTCTTTTATTGTGACCAAACGCTTTGCAAAACTTGCATTGCATCTTGTATCTTCTACTCTTTGGTGGTACCTCATCAACTTTTTTCTTTTATTATTCATAGGACTTCCAGGAGTCCTTCATAGTAAAGAAGGAAAAATTTCATCACCATTAGGATTTGGACATAAATCTTTATTTGGAATTGAATAAATTATGCTGGAATAACCTCTAATGTAAGTGTCCTTCTTTAATCATGGATTGAAGAATTCAGCTTGGTCTTTATGATTGTAGACTATGCAAGGCATGGCGAGGATGCAAGGAATTCTACTTACCTACCAGTGCCCACAATCACACACATGATGTTCAAGGTCAAGAATCTAAGTTCTGTAGTTGTCATCCAATTCATACAACCATTCACTAGCTCTTGCAATAGGATTTACACTTCTGGTTTGCAAATGCTTCATCATCTTGTCATAAATTTTTCTTAAAATCTCACTTTCTTAAGCCATTGCTTTCTGTCTTCCATTAATCAACCTCCTTATAAGCTTTTTTTTTTTTTCTGATCTACTCTAGCATTGTCAATATTGATGTCTTCCTTTGAACCCCAACCCATGCATTAAAGGATTCAGTCAAATTATTAGTACATTAATTAGACTTGCAATTATTGTTAAAGGCATATCGGGACGAAAATTTTTGTTGGTAGTTTCCTTAGTGTCCTATAAGCACTCTCATTTTTCTTTCTTAAATCTTTTATAGCCTTACCAAATCCTCTTCTATTTGAAGCCCTTGCCGCTGCCTAAAAATATGATTTAAAATTAGAGAGTCGATGCTTTGCTTTTAGACTGGCTAGAATATACCTAGCACAATATCTCACATGTGCGTTAGTGAACTCTAAGGCTAAAACATTCTAAATAACTTTCTACCTAGCACATATAAAAGTGAGTTGCCTTTTATCTCCTATAAAAGTGTACAAGTACCCAAGAAACCATGTCCATGTGCTAGTGCTCTCAACACTGCACACATAAAAGTAATTAAGAAGATTCCATCATTCGCATCAATGACCACAGCTAACAGTAGCACACTCTTGTAAGGGCCCTTCAAATGGCATCCATTAATGCCCAAAAAAGCTCTGTAGACTTGGTTGAAGCATTCTCTTAATGAAAGAAATGATTTAACAAATCTATCAAAGTGAGTCTTGGACTGTTCTACATAATATCTTACCACACTAACAAGTGTTAGAGCTTGTGGCATCTTGTTAAGTATCATTTGTGCGTAACTCTTCACTAATTTATGACCTAACTCATGGTCAACACCTTGACGCTCTAAAACTTTCTTTTTTGATTTGTATATCTTATGCTTGTTTGCCTTCATACTATGCCTTCTTCACTTATAAACCATTTAAACTTAGTGTCTAGCTGCTCCATAATTGTTAATGCAAACGTCACAACCATGAACTCTATTGTACATTTAAGATCTTTTAGATCCCTCTGACATGTGTGGACATTATAAAGTTTTCTAATAAGAAATGTTGGTCCAAACCTAGTCTTTGTTGTATGTAAAAACCAAGGGCATTAGAAGAATACACAACCAATAATAATTCTATAACTTTCAAACTCGTACTTGTACATTTTGAACCTATTTTCAACTGCATAATCTCTTAAAGCCTTAGTCAACTACCTAAAGTTTCTAAAATAATGTCTAATTCTAAATACAACAAGGTCTTCATCGTGAAAATACATGTTTTCTCTCATTATTACATCCATCCTTATCAAAACCTCATCAATCTCATCATCGAAATCCTCACCAAATTCATTATCATCATTATCACACTCAGATGGCATACAATCTATATCACCATCATCAGAAGGCCTATAACCCTCATCAGTTTAATCAATAGGAGGGGTAGAGAGAGTAATAACATTTGGAGCACCTAGTGGATGATATGGATCTTCTTCTTTAGATTCAGTTAAACCATAATCACTGTCATCAAAGTCATTTTTGGAAGTTACTGGTTCAATTCTTATGGGCTTCTATACATTATCATTAGAACTTTAAAAAAGGTTTGACGTTTAGAAAACCCTTGAGTAAGAGTTATGTGTTGTTGGTTGGGCTAGGAAGGCATTTGGTTTATTATGTGTGGTTTCATTTAGGTTTAGTATCTGTTGTTGTTGTTGAAGCTGAGAAGAGATGGAAGAATATTCTGTAATTTTTTGCCCAGATGGGGTTTCATCAGAGCCACTTGAAGAGGTTTAATCAACATCACTATCATTGATACTGTTTGCTGGTCTATTGAAGATCCAAAATAGATGTCCGAAAAATCTTCAAACAAATCAGGGTTGGAAAGAGATTGCATATTTGGATTTTATGTGGAAGGATATAATGACTGATGTGGTTTAGACTGTGATTGCATGCTATCTGGTGCGATCAAACACAAGAAAATATTTGTGTTATTATTCACAGGGATTTATTTGCTAAGGGGGCATGATTAGCTTTTCGAGAAGGGATTTTGTCATTTGTATTGGTAAGAGGGGCCTCTTAGACAAGGTTATTCTTGTCAGTCTTGACTGGAATGCTAGTTTTAGGGGTAGCAGAAGGTGATTACATCAGAGTATAGAATAAGGCTCTTTTTGTTGCCGACTCTGTATGTGAAGGTATCTCATCAAGGCAAAGCTATACATAACAATACAGCATGTTATAGTGCTCATGTAACTGGACAATGAGATCATGATCATCGATAATCAAAACTTCTTATACTCCCAAGATAGCCAACAATTAGATTAAATTTCTCATCAAGAGTCATCCTTCTTCCATACACTCTAATCAGAACTTTGTTGATAATAGAAACTCTACTTATCTTGTCAGATCAATGACAGTAAGATTACATGACATGTCTTTGAATGTGACATAAAAGGTTGCATCATCGTCATCATCCATTTTCACCAATACGAAGTAGATTTTGTCCTTAATTAGCTAATACTTCGAGTTGTTGTCATGTAACACAAATATCATATTTCCTAAAATGAATATGCATAAATTCACCTAGATCCCATCCTAACTTTATCATCAAACATTGGAACCGTAAACCCAAGTTTCACATACATAATGTAATAACACGCAAAGAAATAAATTTTGAAGTGAAATATATCAGAAAACGCAAGCACTCAAAGTGAAATTGAAGACCCAATTAATAGATACTGCAATAATAGGCAAATACTTTTGATTAAGTAAAATATATCAACAAAAGTAAGCATTTAAAGAATTGTACATTGATTATTGTGAATAAAAATAAAATCTTCATCCAAATAAGTTCAATCTTTAAAAGAAGATTTAAACAAAAATTTATCAAGGAGTACTATAAAGGGAATCAAATGAGAAACTGGGAAGAAAAACAAGACTGAGATGGTGAGGAAAGAAATGGGTAGTGAATGAAATGCCATGAAAATGCTAACACCATCCAAAGATTGTTTTTCTAGGGTTAATAATATTAAAGATAATAACGATAATTCCCAGTACTTTTGAAGAAAGTTCATGTAAATTAAGAATAGAAGAGAAAGAAATAGAGGTTTGTGATTGTGTCAAAGTGAAATTGAAGACCAAATCAACTCACTTAAGGCACGATGAAAGTGATAGAGTAACAACAACAGAATGAACACAAAAATCACTGGAAGTGTTTATTAACGCAACCAAGATCATTTTACACAACATGGGTTTGAGCAATAAAAACAAATTGATCTCACTTAGCAATCCAAATATCTTGCCTCCAAAATGATTCACGCTATTCAGTCTATATTTTTTAAAAAAGTTTTTCCTCTCTAGAACTTTTTCAGGAGTCCTACAATAATTCTGACGGCCAATTACTAGTAGCAAATAGTCTTATCTTTATATAAGACCTAAAAACCTAAGAGTGAAAATTACATCAGATCCTTGGGGTCCTTTATCTTCAGTAGTGGGATTCAGATAAAACTCTTCTATTTGATAATTGGGTATAACTATTATCCTTAAACTTGAAATTTAAAATATTTCAAAATTTGAATTTGAAATATTATCATCTTATTTATCTTATTCAACAAGATAATGGACTTCCACTTAATTGCAATCATGTCCGTTAACATATTGACTTTACCCCTAAAGTATAGAGAAATTCAAGTGAAACCCTTTAATCAGCCGCTCCATCATACTATGTTCCGCATGAACTTTTAATTTTGTATTTAAAGCTCACTGCCGAATTGTTCATGTAATCTTTCATCCTTAATTTTCATTACTTAGACTCATTAAAAGAATTTTCAAAATACTAAATATATAAATATTAAAAATACACTTTTTTATATCAATAAAATAATTTTCCAAAAATTGCTAGCCAACCTTTTGAGTCCAATTCATTTATGAAAATTGCTTGAATAACCCAATTATTTGTATATTACTGATAAACATGATCAACATCACCAGTTGACAATATCAAAGTTACACAGATTATATGAAAGGAAATAGAAATTTCTCAGGCTTAAGGACAATTAATAAATCATAGTTGAACTACCCTTTACTTTTGATATCCATTATTTTATTTAGTGTTCTAAGTGGACCCAGTTCAATGTATGTACTTGTTGCATTACACCTAATTGTTTGCTTAAGGTCAGTATCTCAATGATGGAGTAAATCATTCTATCATATAGCAGCACAACGAGTGTAGACAAAATTTGTATTTTAATATTAACATAAAATTGTCCAGAACAAATATTAGGTTCACAAAGTACTAGAAAATCATTACTCCTAGCCTAGTGTCTAATAACCACTAACACGATTTTTCTACAATGTTACCTAAAATAATCTTATTTTATATATCAGATATACACTACTAGAAAAATGGGCTTTACTGACACTTTGCAAAAAGTGTCAGTACTTATGTACATATGCACCATTTTCCACTTTTGACAAATAGGAATCAAAGATTAATGATACTAGGGTGTCAGTAAACTAAATATCAAAAATCACTAACACTAAAGTATCAATGATAAAAAAAATTCATAAAAATTTTGTTTTAGCTCCAACTCGAACCTGAGAGCTCTAAGATTTAAAGCTTTAATGTTTGGAGCACAGACCATCAAATCTCGATGAGTCAAAGTTATAATAATATTTAAATTATTAAAAAATGAAAATATAAATAACAACAACATAAAACACACTTGACTTTTCCCCATCTAGGTTATATCGACTGTCTCTAATCTCTATCTTGCTTTCATCGTTCACTTTCGCATTCGTTTTTCTCTTCTCGATCTCTTCTGTTTTGCACTATCCATTTACAAATTAAATTCAATTAATTTAGATAGATAATGAAAAGCTAAAACTCTGTTTTGTTTTTCCATTTTCCCCAAATTAAAACACAAACCAAAACTCTAATCGCTTGTTATCGAAGGGGTTTTTCTCCAACTAAACCATCCAGTGCCTATACTAGGCAAGCAAGTAAAAGCCGTCGATAAGGGGTGAAGTGGCACCATTGGTTCGGTATTTAGGTAATCTCATTCTCCCTGACAAGTTAAGTCCAGAGAAAGAACTGTAGAGGAGGTTATCAGCTGGTAATGGCAGAATATTTTATTTTTTTGGGCAATTTAATTTTTGGGTTTGTTTTAATTTGGCTTATGAATAATATTTTTGAATTTTTATTTTTGGGTTGTTTCAGATATTCAGAAATTGAACAGTAGTGCAACCCTGGTGGGTTTTGTTTTCCAATCTTTTTTTTCTTTGATTTATTCGTAACTTGAAATTTTTGTTCTTATTTTTCTATATCTTCACTCACATGCAGTCCAAAAATACAGGCATTTTAAGTGGTGCATTACTTAAACTCAAAACACTTGCTGCTGCGACTCTATTTTTTCTGCCACATTTGAGGTCAGTTTCAAACTTTTGTGCATGTGATTTACTGTCATTGTTATTTAAAACTAAGAATGTGCATTTTTTTAGTTTATGAAATAAACTGTTAGCTCTTCTTAACTTATGAGCAATAAGTTAGTTGATTTTGAATGTACTAAAATATGAAATTTCATTTTATCTTTTGCCTTTGTGATTAGGAGATGATTGTTTGGGTGTTATATTGGCTGAATGACTGTGTATTTAGTGGTTACAAACTATTTACATCTCTGTTTCATGTAAAGAGAGGCAAATTTTGTTATATAATCGTACTTGTTTATTTATTCTGTTTTGGTTGGACGATTTGTAATAGAGACAATGACTATGATATGAATTAATTAAGTTCGTGGTTGTGAGTATTTTGAGATTGTATATAGTTGATGATTTGTGTTTGATTCAATAAAGAAATGCTTGTTTTAAAGTAGTTGTGCATGTTGTATTTGAAGTTAAAAAATGATTTATAGAATCTTAAAAAATGGCTTGCAAAGTGGTATGAAGACATTATTTATTTGAACTCTTAACTTTTGTTAGTTACTTGACTTGTGAATTAGTTCGACTACTTAAAAAGCCATTAGCACCCATCTTACCTATTAATCTCCTATTTAAGTTTCAAAACTTTTTTTTGTTTCAATTTCAGGATTTTGTCTAAATTATTATTATAATTAATGATTTGGCATGGCCTTATGACCCTTTAGTCTCTTCATCTTACAAGGTGAGTGCCTATGTCTAGTGTGTCACAAATCTTAACTTCAAGTATAGCCCTTATGGGATTCAAGATAAATTTAATCCAGGAAACTTAAATTAAGATCAAGTATTACTCTAATAATATCCACTAAGACATGCCCTTTTGTGGCTCTATCTTAACTTGAACTATTAAATGGGTGGTCAACCAAAATAACAGTTATAATAATAGCTACTAGAGTAAAATGCTACAGTAATGACATAACAACTCATAAGAACAGTCAAGAACCCATTAGATTGTTCGTCACTCAACTACAGGCAAATCTAGTTCATATTCTAAAAGAGAAAAACAAACATCAACATATTGTTCACATGATACATTAGATCATACGAAGAAAGAAGAAAGGTATAAGTTGAGAACAGTAAAAAGTAAATCCAAATAACTCTGCGGAATTTTTCAATACTGGTGAAACCGTCCTCTTGAATTCTGATCTCCTTCTTTTTTTTCTCTCTAATGTCCTTTATGATGATTTCTTGCCACCTTTTTATGTGGTGCGCGCCTCCTTTGATAACTAAAAACTAGGGTAAACAAAAGCATTAGGCGTGTATAAGTTAAATTAAGAAACTACATATTGCAATTCTGCAGCTGACCCGCGCTAAGTTTTCTCCTTCAGTGCTCCAGGATTGCTACAGCAATGGTTGCTCTGACAACGGCTAGAATACTGCACTGTTCTGGATTGTGCTTGACTTCTTTTGTGGCAATATTTTTTCCTCCTCTTGCTGGTCTAATATCTCAGCATCCCTTCATGAATTATAAACTTTTGAAAACCTACAACTATGCACCTGTTTTGAGCACAAATTACTTTAATTCAAGCAAAACTTATTAAGACTCACTAAAATGAATGTTTATGCAAAATATAATAAAAATACCTCATTTACTCTCTAAGTGATCTTGATTTAATTCTAAAATTGTTGTAATAACTCTCATTTAATAGAGTTATCACACCATCAAACTTAAACATTTACTTGTCCTCAAGTAATGACAACATACTAATACTTCACGCAAACAATCATGCAACACACAACTTTAGCTCTTTTATCAAATTTTCAAGGATTCTTCCACCTTCGGATCACAATCCCAATCATGCAAAATGACCATAGTAAATTAGTTCTAGACTTAAGCTTCCTTTTGTCCACAGTGCGTGTGTGTTACTTTGGTTAAATTCCAGAGATGCTACAACATTACTAAGAAATTGCAAGTATTTTAGCAATAACATAATTTTATTCATATATGGGGTAGCATAAATCTCACATACTCAAATTGTGTTGATTTTAAGAATGAAAACTTGAGAGTATTCAACCTCCTCACTGTAACATTTATTTTTCATGTGAATGCCAAGCAATTGTAATGATGACACCCAATTACTCAAACCATGCACAGATCAGAGTTACTGTAGCAATATTTGTAACATAATCTTATTTAGACATATCTTTTACCCAAGGCTGAACATGGGGCTCATGAGCAGACCTGGCTACTCAATATCCTAGACAGAGGACTTCCTTGTGTTATTGTCTCACTTTTCTCTTTTTTTTCATAAAGGCAATTGCTATAGCATTGTTCATAACTTTTGTTGCCTTTGAATGCAACTCTGCATATGGGGTACATACTCAGCTCTGGTTATTCAGCAACTTGAGCCATTGGAGTAGAATTTATTTTTTAGCCAGCACAATCAATCAAACTTTTTTTTTAAACTTGAGATCTTTTCTATTCTTTTGGCTCTGCTACAATAGTCTCATAAAACTCCATCAAAGTTTAAGTGTAAGGACATAATTTCACTCTCCATTTATTACTGTCTATACTCGGCATTCTTATAATCACTCATTAACACTCAATTTATCTTCATTAGGATTTCAAATCCATACACAAATATTATATATCAGAGCTTCACACAACACATACATAAACACATATCCAAAGTACCCAGATATACATCCCCCCCAAACTAAAAAGGTATTGTGTCCTCACAAGCGCACAACAATAAAGTCACACAATTGAAGGAGGACATTTAAAAATACCACACAAATTGAAAACATAATGAAAGAAAAGTTTTGCAGAATTAAATAAATTGAATAGTAAGAAGGGGATACTACCCTGTAGTTTGGGTATTGCTGTAATATAGTAGGATGACATCAGCGCTTCTTGGATGTACTATGCAGCTTATCCTTTGGGGAAGCTTGTGAGGAGATAGCTGACAACATCTTTATCATTTTCTTCACTGGGCTGGTGGGAGGAGTTGCGACTGGGGCAGATTGCTTGGTTGACACCGATCTGGTCCTTTTTGGTTCTATCAAGTCTGCTGTAGCAGTGCTTCCAGAAGTGTTGCTCTTTCTTTTGCTGGATCCTCTCGGACTAGCACGAATAGGTTTGTTAGGAGTGGGCTGTGGAGGAGCTAGGGTTGGTGCATCAGTTGCCTGTCCCTCAGTTGTGATAGTGGTAATGATGTCAAGTAGTTGCTGGGCTTCAGTGAGTGTACACATGACTCTGGTTGTTACGGTTTCCAGCTCTGCATCGACTTGCTCGGCTTTATCTTCGGAGGCAGGCGGGGTTGCTATATTTTCCTTGCCTTTTCTTGAAAGGACTGGAATGGGGGGCTCATCTTCAAGTTCATTCTCTTCCTCTTCTTGGATGATGTGTCTTTTTCTGGTTTTGGGAGAGGTCTTGACTGGGGGTTCCTCACGTTTTTTGTCAAAATCTTCCACTGCCTTTGTGGGCGAGCTATCACTTGCAGACTTATCACCTTCTTCCTCAAGTTGATCAAATGGTTCAGCATCTTCTTAGTTGGCCACTGCTTGTGGGTCTACTGCAGCTTCTGCTTCTGGTTTATCTGTGTCAGTAGCTTCTTCACTGACTTCTGCTGGAGCATCTGTAGTGTTGGTGTCAAAATTATACTGCTGGAGCAATGAATCAGGGAAATTCCGGTGGGTGTTTTTCATTTAAAGAGCAAATTGGTATAGGTGGCTGTCTAGGTGTTGTAAATAGCTCCAAAACTGATCGTTTTCCCTCTGCTGAGCCTCAGCACATTGAGTGATACTGGTGCTCAGCGCCTATACTGTTTGTTCTAAACCAATAGCTCGTCTCGCTCCTGTTATAGCAGCTGGTTCAGTTGTTGCTCCAGCACTTTCACCAGCAATTCTCTCAATGGTGCGTGCAGTAAGGGCACCATAATTCCTGACATGTTCATCCTTTGCATTAAGACGAACACCTAATACTACATAGATGCTGGTGATGAGTGAAAGAAATAGTAAAGCAGCAGCTCTTATTGCAAGCACCATTGAGATAATGATTCCCACATCTATGGGAAGCCCTCGAACAATAGCATATAACAAAACCAACCTTTCCTATGAAACAATAGTGGTGTGGGTGGTTGGCATAAGCCTGGATTTCAGAAATTTCACCCACACCTTAGCAATGGGTTTTAAATCTATCATATTAATTACATGCCCTTCCTCATTAGCCCACAATGCACTCTCCACTGCAAGAGTTGTGAAGATGGTGTTCTATCTTTTCGGGGTCAATTTGTCAAGCAACTTGGCATACTCACAATTAATTTCAGCAAGTAAATTATAAAAAGCATTTATAACTCGAGAGTCTAATGAAACAAGTGTTTTTTTTACCCAAATGTTGTGTTGACTAGGGCTTACCAAATTAGCGTAAAATTTTTTGACTACTGGCAGCACAAGATCTCTAGCCACCCACGCTTTGCTGCAGTATTGTGTACTGTTAGCACAATTCCGGTGAGTGATTTTGGAAATTGAAACCCTTTTTCTTCCAGAATCTTGCTCGGTTCAATGAATTCTTCATATTTTTCTTCCGTGTGGTAACTTTGGAAGCGTGAAGGATCTTTGAGTCAGCTGGCTATTCTCTTATGCCTTGGCATTGCTATAAAAGTAACAATTCGAAGGGTAACAATTCGAACGTAATATGCCTGAGAGTAAAATGAGAAGATGGTGGTAAGAATTATTAGAGTCGTGCTTTTGAAGGAGAGGGGAAATAGTGTCGTAGGTCACTACGCACAGTAATTCCCTTTTATGGTTGAATTTAAATAAAGATAAATCCAGTAAAGAAAGATAAATTAGGGAAGAAAATATTTTGAATATAATGAGTATATCCCATAAAAATAGGCAAGAGAAATTAATGCATTAATTTCAAAGATTTTTTTCTTCCTCAATTTCTATCAAAATCCATGTATCCATCTGTCATGATTTATCTCCAACGATAAGTGAGAGGCTTCAATTTTTAAGTTACTGTAATAGTAATATTGGTTGCTGCAGCACCCAATTATTTGTTCTAACAACGGTTACATACTCCACTCCAATAGCCTCTGACACGTGGATTGCCTCTGTACTCTGTTACAATACAACACCAATTGTCAATAAGGAATTCATTTGTCACACATACTTCCCTCAAAAACTAAAACCAGTTCTAGAAAAAATTAAAAATAAAGATATAGAATGATAATCAAAAGTAAAGAGTTCAATAATGCGAAAGGATAAAAATAAATAGCCAGAAGTGAATAACAATATTAAAATAAAATAAAAGAAAGAGCCTTCAACAAAACCAGAGAGGATCAAGCTCGGTTTGAAGTGGCTGCCTCCACAACGGGTTACCTCCCATCGAGCGCTTGATTTAAGGTCCTTCAGTCTGACCTTCTTTGACTGCTTAATAGCTTGGTTCTTTAAGGAATAAGACATCCTTTGAGCAATCTGCCGCTGGGTGTATGTAATGCTTAACCCTGTGTCCATTAACTTTAAATTCTTGGTCTGTTTATTCATCTAGAAGATCAACAACCCCATTAGGATAAATTCTGAGCAACTTAAAAGGTCCAGACCATTGAGATTTTACTTTTCCCAGAAATAATCTTAGTCTTGTATTATGGAGCAGCACTAGTTGACTAGGGCTGAATTTCCTGTTTTGGATATGCTTGCCGTGCTATTATTTTGTCCTCTCTTTATAGATTCTTGCATTTTCATATGAGAACAATTGTAATTCATCAAGCTCACAGAGTTGAAGCTTCCTTTGCTCTGCTGCAGCATGTATATCCCAATTTAATTGCTTCAGTGCCCAGTGTGCTTTATGCTCTAGTTCAAGTGGCAAGTGACAAACCTTTCCATAAACAATTCGGTAAGGAGACATGCCAAATGGTGTTTTGTATGCTGTTCTGTAGGCCCATAGGGAGTCATGTAGCCGAAGGACTAATCCTTCCTTGATGGGTTCACCACTTTTTCTAAGATCTTCTTAATTTTTCTATTGGACACTTCTACCTGACTATTAGATTATGGATGATATAATGTTGCTACTTTATGCCTGACTCCATATTTTACTGTGGCTGCAGCAAATATTTTGTTGCAAAAATGAGTACCCTCATCACTAATAATTACTCTGGGAGTGCCAAACTTGGAAAAAATATTTTTTTGAAGAAAGGCCACCACTGTTTTAGCATCATTAGTAGGTAATGCTGCAACTTCTACCCACTTGGAGACATAATCAACAGCAACAAGGATATATAAGTTCCCAAAGGATGGTGGAAAAGATCCCATGAAATCTATTCCCCATATATAAAAAGCTTCCACTTCTAGAATATTTGTCAATGGCATTTCATGTCTTTTAGTTATGTTCTATGTCCTTTGACACCTGTCACAATATTTAACAAATTCATAAGCATCTTTAAAAATAGAAGGCCAGTAATAACTTGATTGCAGAACTTTGCAGCTGTTCTGTGACCACCAAAATGTCCTCCATATACTGCAGCATGACATGACTCTAATATGTGAGGAATTTCTCCCTCTGAAGTACATCTTCGTATTACTTGATCTAAGCATAACTTATATAAATATAAGCCTCCCATTGGTAGCTTCTAGCATCATGAAGAAATTTCTTTTTCTCCTGAAATTTCAACTCATGTGGTAGCAACCCACTTACTAAGTAGTTAGTAAAATCTGCATACCATGGAGATCCTGATTGCTGCAGCATCTATGCTTGCTGTACTACCAATAGTTGTTTATCAGGAAAAGTTTCAGCGATATCCTTTCTTGTCAATGTACTTGTGTCTGCTTCCAGCCTCAACAGGTGGTCTGCTACTTGATTCTCAGTCCCCTTTTTATCTTTAATTTCCTTATCAAACTTCTGAAGCAATAAGATCCATCTGATTAATCTTGGTTTGGCATCCTTCTTTGAAATTAAATATATGATGGCTGCATGGTCTGTGTATACGGTCACTTTAGTACCCACCAAGTAAGCTCTGAATTTATCAAAAGCAAATATTACTGCTAGCAACTCTTTCTCTGTAGTAGTGTAATTAATTTGAGTTTGAGTAAGAGTTTTGCTTGCATAGTATATGGAGTGAAAAATCTTATCATTTCTTTGCCCTAATACTGCTCCAACTGATGGTCACTGGCATCACACATAAGTTCAAATGGTAGAGTCCAATCTGGTGATATAACCATTGATGTAGTGATCAGAGTTTTCTTTAATTCTCCAAAGGCTTGAAGACAATCTTTGTCAAACTGAAAAGGCTTCTCATGCTCCAGCAATGAGCATAATGGTTTAGCTGCCTTGGAAAAATCCTTAATGAATCTTCTATAGAATCTAGCATGACCCAAAAAACTCCTAATACCCTTTATTGAAGTGGGAGGTGGCAGTTTATCTATTACTTCTATCTTGACTTTGCCTACCTCAATGTCATTCTTCGACACCTTATGACCCAACACTATGCCTTCTTGCACTATGAAATGATATTTTTCCCAATTAAGTACTAAGTTAGTCATCTCACATCTTTTAAGAACTTCTTCTGAGTTGTGTAAACAATCATTGTATGTCTCTCCAAAAACTGAGAAGTCATCCATGAAAACTTTTAAAGTTTGCTCTACTATATCAGAAAAAAGTAGACATCATACATCTCTGAAAAGTTGTTGGAGCATTGCACAAACCAAAGGGCATTCTTCTGAAGGCAAATGTTCCATAAGGACAGGTAAATGTAGTCTTTTCCTGATCCTCTAGAGCTATAGCAATTTGGTTATAGCCTGAATACCCATCTAGGAAACAGTAGTATTGTTTTCTTGTAAGTTTGTCCAACATCTGATCTGGGAATGGGAGTGGGAAGTGATCATTCTTTGGGGCTTTGTTAAGCTTCCTGTAATCCATACATACTCTCCATTCAGTCACTGTCCTTTTAGGAATAAGTTCATCATTCTCATTTGCTATCACTGTAATCTCTCCATTCTTTGGAACACATTGGACTGGGCTCACCCACGAACTGTCTGGTATTGGATATATGATTCCAGCATCCAACCATTTGATGATTTTCTTTTTCACCACTTCTTTCGTAATAGGGTTTAACCTTCTCTGTTGCTCCACTGAATTGCTGAGCAGTCTTCTAATATAATTTTATACATGCATATTGATAGATTTATCCCTTTGATGCCTGCCATGGTCCACCTAATTGCTCTTCTGTATCTCCCAAGCATGTCCACTAGACTCTGTTCTTGTCCTGCATCCAAAGTAGAGGGAATAATTACAGGGAGTGTGTTGTTTTGACCAAGATAAACACATTTCAAATGTGAGGGTAACAATTTTAATTCAAGACTAGAAGGTGATTCAATAGATGATAAGGTTGTTTTTACTTCCTTGTCTGAAAGATTTAGATGCTCAACAAATCTGTTATGTCTAGCAAATTGCTTTCCTTCCATCCAATCTATCTGGTTTGCTGCAACATCTTCTTCTTTAAAGCTTTCAAAGGTGGTAACTTTGTTGATCTCATTACTGCAGCATCTGTCAATTCTGTCTGCCATAACAAAATCCACAGCACTCAGGAAATTGCAATCTTCTAACTCATAAGGGTTTTTCATAGCCTTTAATACATTAAATGTGACTTGTTGATCATTCACTCTCATGGTAAGCTCTCATTTCTGCACATATATTAGAGTTTTTCCAGTTTCTAAGAAAGGTCTTCCAAGTATAATAGGTACCTCTTTATTAGCCTCAAAGTCTAGTACAATGAAGTCTACTACGAAGATGAATTTGTCAACCTTCACCAGTACATCCTCAATTTTTCCTTCAGGATATGCATGAGATATGTCAGCTAATTGCAGGGTGACTGTGGTTGGTCTGTATTCCCTTACTCCCAACTACTTAAATACAGGCAATGGCATAAGTTTAATATTGGCTCCCAAGTCACAAAGTGCTCTACCAGTGCACCTAGTTCCAATGGAATATGATATTGTAAAACTTCTTGGATCTTTCAATTTTTTAGGAATCTTACTTTGGAGCATATGACTGCTTTCTTGTGTTAAAGCAACAATTTTAAATTCTTCCAGCCTTCTCTTTCGTGCTAAGAAATCTTTTAAAAATTTTACATAATTAGGCATTTGCTCCAAAGCTTCCACAAAAGGTATGTTGATGTGTAATTGTTTCAGCACTTCTAGAAATTTACTGAATTACTTGTCTTGTCTTTGCTTCTGGAATCTCTGTGGGAAAGGGGGTGGATACCTAAACTGTTGGGTAGCTTCAGGAAGTGCCAAACTCTGTTTGTTTGGTTTGTTGTAGGTTGTGGCTACTGGTATTGCAACTTCTTTTTCAGCATGTACTGGTTGAGTTCCTTCCATAGTTGTTGTAGCTTAGTCTCTGTCACCAGTGTCTTGATAGCTGGGTTGTTGTAACTTGCTTCCATCTTGAGGTGGTTTTTATGAGGAATTAAGTTCCAGCCCTTTTTTAGTCACATTAACAGGGATATCAACATTTTTTCCAGATCTTAAGTTAATTACTTTGCAGTGTTCTTTGCCCTCTCTTCTAGGATTTTCTGTGTTGTTAGGTAAGCTTCCTTGAGTTCTGCTACTCATTGCTGTGGCAAGTTGTCTCATTTGGTTCTCCAGGTTCCTCAAGGATACAGCTTGACTCTGCACAATTGCTTCATTCTTTGCAATGTATTCCTTAATTAGTGCTTCCAGTGAAGTGATTGGATCCTGACTGATATGTTTTTTCCCTTGACTCTGTTGATGAAAACCAAGTGGTTGAATTTTCCTATTTTGTCCATTCAATGCTGGAGCATTTCGATTCTAACTGCTCCATGATACATTTGGGTGTTGCTTCCATCCAGGGTTGTAAATATTTGAATATAGGTTGTTTTGTAGCTGTCGACTAAAATTACCCACATAGTTTACTAATGCTGGATTTCCAGGACAATTATCAAAGTCATGTTCTTCGCCACAATATACGTACGAAAGTTCAGCAATTTGCTTTACTGCTGATGGAGCAGATGTCATGGCTTTTATTATGTTAGTCAATGAGGTTACTTATGTTGATAAAACAGTAATTGTATCTATGTTATGTATCCCTGCTGCTCCTCTTGTTACTGGTTGCCTGGTTGATGGCCACTGATAATTATTGTTGGCAATTCTCTTCAGAATTTCATAAGCTTCAGTGTAAGATTTGGATAACAAAGCTCCATTTGTAAAAGCATCCACCATCAATCTTGTACTAGGATTCAACCCATTATAGAAAGTTTCCAATTGTATGCAATAAGGAATGTCATGATGAAGACACCTTCTGAGCAGTTCTTTGAATCTTTCCCAAGCCTTATACAAACTCTCATCTTCAAGTTGATGGAAAGAAGTAATCTCCTTCCACAATTTTGTATTTTTTGTCGTTGAAAAATATTTCATTAAGAATTTATCAGCCAACTCATTCCATGTAGTGATGGAATCAGATGGTAACGAATTTAACTATGCTCTTGCTCGATCTCTTAAGGAGTAAGGAAAAAGCCTCAGTCTTAAAGCATCTTGAGTTGCTCCAGCAATCTTGAAAGCATTAATCACTTCCAAGAACAACTTAAGATGAAGGTGAGGATCTTCATTTGGCAGTCCATTGAATTGACCTACTGTCTGTAACATCTAAAACATCATTGGCTTCAGTTCAAAGTTTGTGGCTTCTACTTCAGGTCTGATTATCCCAGGGTATACAACTTGAGGAGTTAACACAGCATAATCCCTAATAGCTCTATCCCTGTCATCAGCCATGTAAATAATGTTGTTGTTGTCTAGCTATCTCTGGTTAGCATGTTCATTTTGCTCTTCTTGAATGTTGACTGGTGTAAGGGCCCGTGAGGGTCCAACTTTCCCACATCCTGCAAGTTATCCATGCCTGAAACAGTTTTTAAATTCTTTTGTTCTCTTCGCAGTATCCTAACAGTCCTTTCAATCTCAAGATCAAATTGGAATACAATAGATCTGTCTTTGCGCATGCAAGTGTTGATCTGCCAATAAATAGAATAAATCAAATCAAATTAGCACTATCAAGAATTACTTCACACTTCAAAAATAAACATTTAATCCCCAGCAACGACGCCAAAAACTTGTTGGTAAATTTTTATAATCAAATGCTATTGATGCCAATGTGCAAGTGTGCACAACAAGTAATAAAGTGATGAATATTCAAGATCGTCTCCACAGGGATTGATGTCACTAGAAATGCTACAACATTCACAGTAGTGCAATCTAACTTAAGTCCGAAGTTAACAAATGTAAAGTAGGTTCTATCGAAATTGATAATTGTGAAAGAATAAAATAAAACAATGCAGTAATGAAATACACTAAATTAAATGTGTCTAAGATTCAATTGAGAATATGGTAGTTGAATGATCAAACTCTCTTTATGGGCTGACTGCTTTTCATCAAGTTAACACCAATTGTTACAACAATTGCTACAACACTAGGCAAAATTAATCTGCATCCTCAGTTGTCGCGTATTGGAACTCTCACACCCTTAAGTATGTTAGCAATGACCAGTTGCTATTCTACCTATGGCATGACCTTATGACCCTTTAGTCTCTCCACCTTACAAGGTGAGTACCTATGTCTAGTGTGTCACAAATCTTAACTTCAAGTATAGCCCTTATGGGATTTAAGATAAATTCAATCCATGAAACTTAAATTAAGATCAAGTATTACTCTAATAATATCCGTTAAGACATGCCCTTTTGTGGCTCTATCTTAACTTGAACTATTAAATGGGTGGTCAACTGAAATAACAATTATAATAATAGTTACTAGAGTAAAATGCTACATCAATGACATAACAACTCATAAGAACAGTCAAGAACCCATTAGATTGTTCGTCACTCAATTACAGGAAAATCTAGTTCATATTTTGAAAGAGAAAAACAAACATCAACATATTGTTCACGGGATACATTAGATCAGACGAAGAAAGAAGAAAGGTATAAGTTGAGAATGACAAAAAGTAAATCCAAATAACTCTACGGAATTTTTCAATGCTACTGAAGCCGTCCTCTTATTTTTCTCTCTAATGTCCTTTATGATGATTTCTTGCCACCTTTTTATATGGTGCGCGCCTCCTTTTATAACTAAAAACTAGGGTAAACAAAAGTCTTGGGCGTGCATGAGTTAAATTAGGAAACTGTAGATCGTAATTTTGCAACTAACTCGCGCTAAGTTTTCTCCCTCAGTGCTCCAGGATTGCTACAGCAATGGTTGCTCTGACAACGGCTAGAACACTGCACTATTCTCGGTTGTGCTTAACTTTTTTTGTGGCGATATTCTTTCCTCCTCTTGCTGGTCTAATATCTCAGCATCCCTTCATGAATTATAAACTTTTGAAAACCTAAAATTATGCACTTGTTTTGAGCACAAATTACTTTAATTCAAGCAAAATTTATTAAGACTCACTAAAATGAATATTTATGCAAAATATAACCAAAATATCTCATTTACTCTCTAAGTGATCTTGATTTAAGTCTAGAATTGCTGTAATAACTCTCATTTCATAGAGTTATCACATATCAAAGACAAACAATAATTATAGATATATACCTCAAAATCATTCAGGATGACGAATTGTTTAGGGCAAGCAACATGGGATCTAATGGCATGGCTAATAAGAACAAGCTTATTGCCAACAGGCCTTGGTAAAATGGCATCTCTTTTAATTGCAATATTAACAGCCACATGAACATCTGTGACTGCTAATGGTACTACATGCACAGTCATATTGGGATCATTGTTTTCTAACATTACACCTTTGGCTACAATATTATTTATGTTGCCCACTACTAACTTGCTTGATTTGTCCTCCATTATATATGAGTAAAGTATTAATCATGGCATTATAATTGATAAAAATTTAAATTTTGAGATTTGGAAAAGGAAAATAACTGCATTTAATATTCTTATGTACTTGTTTCTTCTTGGAGCACTCATTTTGCATATATATTTGTTTCTTCTTAGCGAACTTTTTCTTCATTCTTAGTTCCTTGAAGCAGCTGCCCTTTTATAAGGGAATTTTTGGTGACTGGCTCGGTAGGATTCCATTTCTTTGAAATTCTTTAAAAAAAAGTGCATCATATGTTCTTGTACAATCTTCCCCACATTTTGCTTTAACTAAGATTTTTCTTGTGAAATTTCTCATAATTCTCCTCTAGTTGAATTGTACGCTTTTGTAACTCATTGTTGGATGAGAAACTTCGTTCTTTCCTTCCAAAGTATGAAGATGGTATGGCAAAACGTTCTCTAGTTCTTACTCAACCTGAACTTTGAAATTGTTAAAACATGATTCCTTCCATTAATAACTATAACCCATTCCTCACTTTTGTTTGTTAACATACATGGAGAGCAAAATGAGTGAAAAATAAACAACGATTTGTTACTAACATGAGCTTCTTCAATGACCGAACACCGAGATCTGCTCTCACCTAAACAAAATGCACACAGCCATACGCCAATATCCACTATAGCTCTCACAAATCTCATCTCTTTCACATATGAGTGTGGGTTAGGTTATATATGTTAGGAAATTGATAGGTGAAGCAGGGTGACCGCTAAAATAAAATTGGAGAAGAATGAACAAAAAGCATATCAAGAGTACATTAGAATTTACGTGGTTCGGCTTTTAACCTATATCCTCCAGCGAAGATAGAAGAAAAATATTTTACTAGTGATGTGCAGTATACAAGTATTGTAATATTTTGTCTCACTACCCAAAACAACTCACTAAACTCTCAATAGCTTCTATAATTTAAGCTCTCAAAATTCTCTGCTCTCTCAATGCAGGAAATGCTTCTCACAAAAATGGGATGGATTTGCTCTTTTTCTTTAATCCAATTTATAAGTAAAATAATGGCAAAAAATCAACAATTGCAACCCAAAAATTCAAGCATTACAGAACCATCAGCCAAGCATTGAATTTGGTGCTTGAAATGTCAAAGTCAAACACTGATTTTAGTGCTGACTTTAACGTTCTCCCACTTGGAGATTTGATTAAAAATCAATCAATCTCCACACTATCCTTTCTGCTTCACCATTGTCATAATGTTAATGTCTCTACTGGGCCACAAGAGGATATACTCTATACAAACTTGTTAGCATTAATTAGCTTGGTCAAAACATCTGTTAAGTTCTCCTTAGTATGGGTAAATCCACACTTCCGTCTTCCACTACTTCTAAAATGAAGTGGTATTGTACCCCTTTGTGCTTTGTCTTGAGATGAAATGATGGATTCCTTGCAATGTACAAGGCACTCTGACTTTCACTAAACACAAGAATTTTTTCTTGTTTGTGCTTGAGCTCTTCTAGTGACATTTGCAACCAAATTGCTTCTTTGCAAGCTTGCGTAGTTGCTATGTATTCTGCTTCTGTTGCAGATAAAGCTAAAACAGTTTGTAGTCTTGAAACCTAGCTTATAGCTCCTCTTGCAAGTGTAAACATATAGCCAGTAGTGGATTTCCTTTTATTAGTGTTTTCTACAAAATTTGAATCCACATAGGCCCCAACAATAAACTTTGATCCTTCGTAACATAATGCAATATTTAAGGTTCTTTCGATGTATCTCAAGATCCTCTTCACAGTTTTCCAATGCTTCATATCGGAATTCACTATTTATTTGACTGATTACTCCATTGCTTGTGAAATGTTTAGTCTAGTACATATTATAGTGAATATTAAACATCCCACTACTAACATATACAGTACTCCAGACATCTCCTTCCTCCTTACTTCATTGTGAGGACACATACTTGAGAATAACTTGAAATTAATAAGAAATAGAGTAGAAACTAGCTTACAATCTTGCATGTTGAAGCGTAACAAGATTTTCCTTAAGTGATTCTTTTGATAAAGCCAAATCTTCCTATTATTTCTATCTTGGTGAATTTGCATTATTAGAATCTTGTTTGCTTATCCTAAGTCCTTTATTTCAATGTTCCTAGCCTATTGTGCCTTCAACTTTAAGACTTGATCTTTGTTGGGGCCTACTACCAACATGCATCTATATACAACAGTAAAATGATGAAATTATTATCCTCAAGCCTCTTGTAATATGCACAATGTTAACATACATATTTTCATAACATTGATTTTGATGTAACAAACTAGATTAATATGTTGGAGATATCAAAATTGGTTAACTTCTTAAAGTCATATGATATTTTTGGCAAGTTTAAGAATCTGGACAAAAAATAATAACTGTTAATCTTGAAATGGCAAACTGATTTTATAAGAAAAAGATATTATTTCTAGTATTGGAAGATAACGGTGAACTGTTTATTGGAAAATGATTACCAACCGAAATAGAGAATTACAATAAGCAAAATCAAGAAAAAATGTTGCAGCAACTTTAGAGCAACAGATATATATCAGTCAAATTGTCATTAAGCTTGTCTTTCACTCAACCATAACAAAGTTTAATTCATGATTTGTGATAAAACATAAACTAGAATCGTTTTAGCCATCAAATACATTCCCATAAAGAAATAAAAACAAGAAAATAAGATGAGGTATAGAGTTCCGCTAAGTCTTTGAGATCTTTCTTTCTTTTTCTCCTTGAATCCTCTGTTGTATCCCTCAAATCTCTATTTTTCTCTGTTTTTTTTTGTTTTTCTCTTTTTTTTTTGGATGATGGCTCTCCTTTTCTTCTTATGTGTGCTCTTTTCATATCATGACATAAGGGCACCCAAAAGCATGTGACCGCGTGCCTCCCATTTTTGGAAATCTAGGATCGTAATTTTTTTTGCCTGTCGTTGCTTTATCAATTAACACGCACGAGATCTTTGTTAACGTATATGTGTCTATAATATGATTTTGATGATAACAAACCAGATTAAGAATGATTAAGTTTTTAAAAGCTCAAATTATTTTTCATACATTTTAAATAAATCATTATTTTGATAAAATAAAGGTTTTATGCTTAAAGGAAAAATGATTTTACGAAATTGGTTATTTTTAAGTTCATAATCTAATTGTAAAGTTTTGAAAACTTTAAAATCAACAAATATTGCTAAAAATTCTGGAAATAGACTTGTTTGAAAAGTTTCATAAAGTTTTGGGCCATAGTATAATTTCTTAAAGTTTTAGGACAAAACTATAATTATAGAAAATAATTTTACTGTAGCAGTCGTTGTATCAAATGGCTAACCGACATCGAACAGAATTGAAGATTAACTTCTGACACTAACGGCGATCCGACAATTTGAGTTTTTAGCACAACGATCACTTGCTCAAGTCAAAACGGTGATCCGATAAAAGTTAAACGACGATCCAAATGTGTGCAAAAAGTCAACAACGGCTGGTTTTCGACTCCAACTATAAAATTGCTGAATCAAATGAGATCCAAGAGCTATCATTGAGCTTGCTACTAAGCATACAACCATTATTGGGCTATAAACTTATTTTTATTTCATTAATTCACATTTTAAAATTTCATTCTCAACCATATACATTGTGTGTGAGAGAATTCATTTGTAATCTTTATTTTTGAGTGACTGTAAGTGTTGAAAAATACTTAGGCTAAGAGATTGGGGATAATCTCTTGTTGTAAAGGTTTATTGACACCTTGGAAGTTAATTGTAAGAGTTGTTGAAGCTTTGGAGCTCGCTTACTGAAATCCTTAATCTCGATTAGCTTGGAGACGTGGACGTAGGCACGGTTAGCTGAACCACATAAAAATTACTTGTTTCCTTTCTTTTACCTTATCTCTTTATTTTTCATTGCACGTTAATTTGTTTATTTAGAATTTGGTTCCTTTGCTTAAATTGCATTAAGTTTTAGTTGCTTAAATTTTTAGAATCCCAATTCACCCCCCTCTTGGATTACCTAGTTAGTATTTCATTTGGTATCAAAGCGTGGTTCTCTTATTAGGATTTAACTGTCTAGAGTAAAAGATCCATGCCTACCCAAAATGACTCAAGCTTTAGGGAAGAACATTCAACAATTAGACCACCATTTTTTTATGGTAATGACTACTCATATTGGAAAATTAGGATGAGAATTTATTTATAAGCTTTAGATTATGAAATTTAGGAAGTTTTTTATGATTTTCCATTCATGCCTATGACTAAAAATGAAGTAGGAGATGATATTTCAAAACGTTCAAGTCAATGGAGTGAGTTAGAAAAGAAAAAGATATATTTAAACTCCAAGGCAATGAATGCTTTGTTTTGTGCTCTTGATAAGAAATAATTTCATAGAGTGTCTAGTTCTGAGAGTGCTCAGTAAATATGGAACAAACTTAAAGTTGTCTATGAGTGGACAAATCAAGTTAAAGAGTATAAGATTAGTAGATATACTCGACAATATGAATTATTCCAAATGGAACAAAATGAGAGTGTGTATTCTATGTATACTATGTTTACAAATATTGTGAACACTTTAGAAGCCCTAGGAAAAACATTTTCAAATAGCAAAAGAATTAAGAAAATTATTAGTTCTTTACCAATGGAATGGAGACCTACGAGAACCACAATAGAAGAAGCTAAAGATTTAAACACTTTGCCTATTGATGATTTAATTAGTTCTTTTATTTCATATGAACAAGATTTGGCAGCAGAAAATGGTAATGAGGAAAATAAAAAGAAAAGCATTGCACACAAAGTATCAAAACACGAGAGTGATGAGGAAAGCGAGCTTGATGATGAAGATATGGCTATGATGGCTAAGAGGTTCAGAAAATTCTTCAAGAAAATTGGTGAGCGGAAAAGATTTAGAAACTATAAGAACCAAAAGGAGAAGAATGAGACAATTACTTGTTATGAGTGCAATAAGCTTGGACATAGATGATTGAAGTGTCCTCTTCTCAACAAGCTCAAGAAAAAGGCAATGGTGGCAATGTGGGATGACAGCAACGTGGAAACAAGTGATGATGAAGAGCAACAAAATTTGTCAAATTTAGCTCTCATGGCAATTAGGGATGAATCGTTGGACGAACTTAATAAAGTATGTAGTCCTACCTATGATGAATTATATGATGCTTTTAAGGAATTACATGATGATTAGATAAAAATTGGTAAAAAGAATGCATGTCTTAAAAAGAAAATGGTAGAGCTCACAAATGAAAATGAATCTCTAAATACAAAGATTACATGCCTAGAATTAGAAAATAAAAGATTGCATGATAGAGTTGCATTATCAAAAGAGAAACCTAGAACTTCATATCAACATATAGAATCACGAGTAGATGATTTGAAGCAGGAAAATGAGATGCTGAAGAAAAAGAATATTGAACTTAATAATGTAGTCTTAAAATTTACAAATGGGCAAAAGATATTGGATAACTTGCTTAATTCGTAAAATTGTGTGTTGACAAAGGAGGTATTGGCTACAAGCGAAATTTGAAACAAAAGAATTACAAGAATCACTTTGTGAAGAGTACCACCATTAACAATCAAGTTGTATGTCGTTATTGTAATCAAAGTGGTCACTTGAAGGTTGGGTGTCCAATTAAAAGAAATGTATATTATGGAGCAAAATGTGTTTTGGTTCCCAAAGGAACTATTGCTAACACTCAAGGACCCAAAAAGATTTAGGTAGCTAAGACTTGAGATTTCTCTGTAGGGTTTGAAGAAGAAGATGAATAAATGGTAATTGGATAGTGGTTGCTCAAGACATATGACGAGAAATTATATATGGTTTTCAAGTTTTCCCAAAATAAAAAATGATGGAGATAATTCAAAGGAAAGATTCTCGAAATTGGTAATGTCGGTAAAATTTCCTCAACTCTCATTGAAAATGTATGTTTGATTGAAAATTTGAAACACAATTTGATTAGTATTAGTCAACTATGTGATAAGGGTTATATAGTTATTTTTTATAAAACTAGATGTGTTATTGAAAATGCATGTGATAGCAAAGTTTTATTTGTTGGAAATTTTACATCATTGACATAGATTGTGCATCTACCCATGATAAATATTTTCCTACATTACAAGATGATGGTTGGCTATGGCATAGAAGACTAGGACATGCTAGCATGGATTTAATTTCAAAGATTTCAAAAAATAATTTAATTAAAGGTCTTCCAAAAATTGGTTTAAAAAAATAGAATTTTTTAAGCATGCCAATTTGGTAAACAAATCAAAACCTCTTTCAAAAGAAAAAAAATCATATTTCTACTTCAAAACCACTTCAACTACGTCATATAGACTTATTTGGACAATCTAGATATGTTATCTTGAGTGGCAAGTATTATGCTTTTGTAATTGTTGATGATTTTTCAAGATACACATGGGTACTATTCTTAGCCAATAAGGATGATGCTCTTAATGTTTTAAAAGTATTTTGTAAAAAGATTCAAAATAAAAAAGGTCATGGTATTGCATGCATTAGCAGTGATCATGGAGGAGAACTTGAAACTCCTGCATTTGAAACCTTTTGCAATAATTTTGGCATTGTACATCAATTCTCTTCCCCAAGAACTCCACAATAAAATGGAGTTGTCAAAAGAAAGAATAGGTCTATTCACGAAGGACCATGTTGAACGAGAATGCATTACCAAAATATTTTTGGGCAGAAGTCATTAACGCCGCTTGTTATGTATTAAATTGTGTTTTGATTAGACCTCATCTCAATAAAACTTCATATGAGCTTTGGAAAGATAGGAAACTCAACATTGGTTATTTCAAAATTTTTAGATGCAAATATTTTATTTTGAGCACAAAAGATAATCTTAGTAAATTTGATCTAAAGTCTTGTGTTGGTATTTTTCTTGGTTATTCAAACACAAGCAAAGCTTATAAAGTATATAATAAAAGAACTTTGGTTGTGAAAGAATCTATGAATGTTACACTTGATGAGTCTAACTCTTCCTCCACGGAGAAAGTTGTTATTGTTGATGATGATGCAGATAAAGAACTACAAGAAGATTCATCAAAGGATAACCAAAAGAATGCACTACCTAGAAATCAAGATGAGCAAAATGAGGAAACAAATGTGGAACAAAATGAAAGTACTTCTCAAACACTTCTCAAGGAGTTGAGGTATGTCTCTTCTCACCCTAAAGAATTAATTTTAGCCGATCCTTTAAGAGGTGTAACTACTAGGTCATCATTTAGAAATATCTGTCAATATGCTGCATTCAAATCTCAAATTGAACCAAAATTCCTTTCGGATGCGGAAAACGATCAATCTTCGATTATGGCAATGCAAGAGGTGTTAAATTAATTTGAGAGAAACAATGTGTGGGAATTAGTTTCTAAACTGGAACACCAATCCATCATTGGCACTAAATGGGTAATTAGAAAAACAATGGATGAATCCGATATGGTTGTAAGGAATAAAGGTAGATTAGTGGCTCAAGCTTACAACCAAGAAGAAGGAATTAATTTTGACGAAACTTTTGCACCAGTACCTAGATTGGAATCTATTAGGATGCTATTAGCATTTGTATGTCATAAGGATTTCATTTTATATCAAATGGATGTCAAGAGTGCATTTTTAAATAGTTACATTATAGAGGAAGTTTATGTGAAACAACCTCCAGGTTTTGAAAATGAAAAATTTTCAGATCACGTTTATAAGTTAACTAAAGCATTGTATGTTTTAAAATAAGCATTTAAAGCATGGTTTGATAGACTTAAAAATTTCTTGCTAGATAATGGCTTTTCAATGGGTAAGGCTAATACAACACTCTTTATTAAGTATAAGAATCAAGATATTCTTATTGTCCAAATTAATGTTGATGATATTATATTTGGATCTACTAATGAGTTTTTGTGCAAGGAATTTGCATCTTGTTTGAGCAAAGAATTTGAGATGAGCATGGTGGGAGAATTGAAGTACTTTCTTGGACTTCAAATAAAACAAATTAAAGAAGGAATTTTCATTAATCAAGCCAAATATCTGAGAGATTTACTCAAGAGCTTTGGTCTTGAAGAATGAAAGATTAAAAGTATCACAATGAGCTCAACAATTAAGCTTGACAAGGATAAAAAAATTTAAGGAAGTTGTTGTCAAAACATATCAAGATATGATCAGATCCTTACTTGATTTGACTGCTAGTAGACCCGATATTATGTCTAGCGTATGCTTATGTGCAAGATTTCAATCATGTCCTAAAGATTCTCATTTGCTTGCGGTGAAAGAATTTTTCGTTACTTGAGTGGAACCATAGATCTTGGTCTTTGGTATCTTAGAGGAACACATATAGACTTAACATGTTATGCGGATGCTGGTTTTGCCAGATATAAGTTTGATGGGAAAGGCACTAGTGGAACATATCACTTTTTAGGTCATTCTCTAGTCTTTTGGTTTAGCAAGAAACAAAATTCGGTTGCACTATCAACTACCGAGGCTGAGTATGTTGCAGATAGAAGTTGTTATGCTCAAGCCTTGTAGATGAAACAAACTCTTAGAGACTATGGTATGTACTTTGATAAAATATTTATAATGTGTGACAATACTAGTGCCATAAACCTAATAAAGAACCCTATTCAACACTCTAGAACCAAGCACATTGAGATACGATATCATTTCTTGATAGATCAAGTTTAAAAAGGGATATTTCATTAAATTTTATTTCAATCGAAAGAAAACTTGCTGATATTTTCACAAAACCCCTTAATCAAGAACAATTTACTCAAATTAGGCATGAACTTGAAATAATGAATATTGCAAAATAGCTTAGCTTTATGTGATATCAAGTTTATTTTATTGTCCATAATGTGATTACTTATTTGAATTGGTTGTTTGAATCATATGAATTCATGAATCATGCATTAAATTGGCCTTTAAAATATTTTGGATCAATGAAATGATCTTGGAATTGATTAATTGTTGGCAAAAAACTAAAATAGATGTGCAAAATCATAAGTTGAAGAAAACGGATTGCCATTTACTTAATAAACGGTTAACCACTTTTGTACAGAAACCAGGTAAAACATTCTGGAAGCTAACGATTCGTCAATATCATGATAACAGCTCACTGTTTTTGGAGACATTTTTGGCATGGATTCTGGACGCTAATGGCTTGCCGTTATCATGCGATAATAGAATAGTGAACCATTTCTTCTTTATTTTCACTAGGCTTTAAACCGATTTTCTCTCTCCCTTTGACGATAGCCAGTTCTTTATCTAGAATCTACTTTTTTTCTACATAACCATTTTAATCCTTCTAAACATTTTATTTTTCGCAATACAAACCCAATTTTAAGCCCAAAATTCGAAAATCCCAAATTGAAACCGTAGGTTTTGCCGAACGTTCTTCACCCACTTTGAAATTCCAGTTATGCAACCGAAGAGGGGGTAAATTGGGATTCTAAAAATTATTCAATTCTAAAACAAAATATCACAGAAATCTAAAACAAATTTGAAGCGATAACAATTAAATCAATCACAATATAAAAAGATAAGGGAAGAGAGATTCAAACACGAAGATTTTTACGTGGTTCGGCCAACCTCGTCTACGTCCACGCCTCCATGCTTTCCGGGCTTGAGGATTTCACTAAGCAAGCCTCCAAGGCTTCAAATGCTTACACTTGATTTTAAAGGTGTCAATGAACCTTTACAACAAGAGATTATCCCCAATCTCTTAACCCAAGTGTATCCCAACACTTATAATCACTCAAAGTAAAAGATTACAAATTGTTTTTCTCTGACACAATATTTAAGATTACAAATCAATGCCCAATGTGTGAATAGATGAAGCAAGAATGTGTTTAAAGCTCTATGAAGAATGTATTCTCGAATATAAGCTCAATGGTAGTGTTGTGATCAATCTCTGTTTGAATTTAAATGAGCTTATTTATAGTTGGAGCTGAAAAACTAGCCGTTCGTCTACTTGAAAACGGTTCACCGTTAACAATTAACAGTTAACCGTTTAAACTGGTCAAAGTTACCATTGGGCCAAATTTCAAATAAACGGTTTGTCATTTAGGCTTACCCTTTCACCGTTAAATCTCAGAGACCTGCAAGATAAACTTTAGCTATCCGTTTACACTAAACGATCAATGATTTACACGAGATGACTTTTCTGGAATTTATCGGTTAGGCATTTGTCATTAACGGTTTCCAGTAACCCTAAAAACAAATTAGCCATATCCGTTTCTGTTAAACGGTGCCAGAGAAGTACAATCTTCCATTTTGGATTTTATCAGTTCGTCGTTTCAATAAAAAGTTCACCGTTAAATTCCAGTAGCCTTCCTAGCATTTTGTGTTTTCTGTTTTTCTTAATCGGTTAGAGCATAAGCAATTTGTTACTCTCTGAATTTAATCTGTTAACCGTTTCAATGTAAATAGTGAATCATTTACTTCCAGAATCACAATTTTAGCCAAAAATTGCAGGAAGTCATTTTCCAATTGAAGTTTGACAGATATCCATCTTTTATGAATCATGATAAGAAAGATTATAAGGCTTTCTTTTATTAATGAAATAGCTCCAACATTTAATAAAAAATCATTTAAAGTTTGTTATCATCAAAATCAATATTATGAACATATACATGTTAACATTCTCCCCATTTTTGATGATAACAAAATTCATTCAATATTTTGCTCCCCCTTAATATATGCTCCCTCTAAATGTATTGGCAATTTAAAAATATGTCCAACAAGCAGATTTTTGCTCAAAGAAGCATTTATAAAAAAAATCATTTCAAAAGAGAATGTTATTCTTATTAATCGTTATCTCCCCCTTTATCATTTTTTAACTAATTATACATGATCATTAATCTCTCCCCCTTCATCATCAAAAAGAAAAGAGAGCAAAGGAATACATAAAGGATACAATGGAGGAAGAAATTACCCAGTTTAGGCGAGCAAATATTTTGGCAGATTTTCCCCTTAAAATGGAACAAATCCTCTAATAGAAAATGAGATTAAAACACTTCCAAATATATTAACAAGTATCTATATACCAACAACTCCATCATCCAACATATAATCATCCAACATTAAGAACATCACAAAAAAAAAATCCATCATCAAAATCAACTAAAAGTAGCAATGTAGACCAAACAAAATATAAATAGGAACACACAAAGAAACAAAATATAAAATGTATGTGCGAATATAAGAATCAGAAACTAAGAGGGTGGTAAAGATGTGCTCCCCAGATCATAACCAAAATAACAAAGAAGAGTGCGCTGGCCAGCTATAAGCTTAAGCTACTGATCGATGCTCTGTTGCTGGAAGGTCTGAAACTTAGAACGGAGCTGCTGCTGGTCACGGGAGAGAGTGTCCAATCTATCGATAATCAATTGCTGCCGCTCAGAAAGTCTATGAATGTCATCAACCAGCTGCTGTAAAGTATCCAAAACTGAAGGCTGCTCGGGAACAAAAGATGACTCAGAAGCGGAAGGCTGCACGAGAGCTGGAGGTGGTGTAGAAGTGGATGGAATATCAACATCCATCTCATGCTCCGCTGTATCAGAATCAGATGGAGGTTGGGGAGCAAAACAACGACGCGAAGGTAGAGGATGAGCTCCTAATCTAAAATCTAGAAGCTGATTGAGAGGATAACCATCAGTAAGCATTTGATAATCTTTTGGAGCAATCAAAGTATCCCGGTTTTTGGAGTTTTTAGCCTTGATCCATTGGCCATTCTTTCTAGAAAAACCAATACTAGTCATGGCCTCTGGGCCAATCCGTCTGGTCTCTGCATAACCTGCATCTAGAAGAGGCTCCTCAAAGCGTCACAGCATCTTAGTAATGATACTGCCATACGGAAGCAAGTGGTGGTTGACCGCGGGAGTACTCAGCATGTGCCACACAATAATATAACCGAGGTTAATGGGTCGTCCTGAAATAAGACTATCTAAGAAGCCAACTTTAACCTCGTGACCTTATCCGAGTGACCCTTCCTAGGCATAATGATATGCTGTAAAATAGTGTGAAGGATATAAACTTGAAGAGGCAATAGTTGAGACCGAAAAGGTAGAGTACAAATGTCATCACTAAGGTCTCGACGCCAACAAATATTACAAACTCCATCATCATGAGTGAAACCGGCACAGGAAAGAGCTTTCCTAGAGGTATAAACTTTATGACCATCACTAGAGATACCTAGAAAGCCATTCAGGTCCTCATCATCAAATTCAATATACACACCTCCAACCTGAGTAACTATCCTATCTAGGAAGGTTGCGGAAATTTCCATGTTTGAATAGAAAACTTGCACTAAGTTAGGATACACTCGGTCATCAAAATAAATAGCAGATTCCCAAGGTTGAAGCATATTTCTAACACTTCTACCACACACAATTAAGGTTCTAAAATCTTCTATGTCAACATAATAAGAATCCAGTACCTTTCTGTTAGTAATATGCCCTAAAGGCCAATCAAATGGTATTTGTTTGTTTAGGGAATGTTTGTATTTGAATAGCATTTTGATATTTATAAAATGGCAAAGTTATCAACATTCATAAATTAATTTAATGAATATAGTCCAAGAAGTAAAATAGTTAAGGAACACATTCTCGAGTTTGTCGAGAATATGAAACGTGCATCCTTTGTACTATACTTCTAAAATAGTTCCTAGTGGTGGATTTATGATTGGACATTATAAATTCCTATAAATACTAGTATATGTTATGACTCCTTATGGTATGTGATACTAAAATGGATGGTGAGTTTCATATCATTGACATGAGATGTCAAGTCAAACAAATAGGTACTTGTTAAGAGAACGAGTTTACTGAACTTGACCAAATATAGTAAGCCATATGGTCTTGAGTGTTAATGGCTTATTATACATTGTAATAGACACTATGTTTAGTAATGGTCTTTAGACCTGAGGCATAAGAGATGTCTTATACCTAGACATCTCTGATATGTGAAAGCATAATGATTGATTCCTAATCAAGGAAGAGATCTAGCAATAGCTGTCATGGTTGGCTATATATGAAGACAAGTGTATGCCCAATATGGAATTCATCGCTTTGTAATATACAAAATGGATGTCCCTATGAGATAATATGAATTGGCATGAGAAATCCTTGGCCAAGGTGAAATATATTTGAAGGAGTTCAAATTATATTTTCATGCCAAGTTCATTTAGATTTATTTTGAGATAAAGCATAACTGCTTAACATAATAAACCATAAGCCGTGCTTTTCTCTGGACATGGATGATGAAGAGACCAAGACATAGAGATACAATGGAATAGGTTCTATAGATCCTACAATTCTTGTTATTTGGATAGTTGTGATATACTGCTAGGTGTCACTCATGACTTGTAGAAACCTTTAGATTAATATTGGTAAAGCGTATTAGCAATGCATCTTAAGGTCATTAGAAAAGTTCTAATTGATGACTAAAGAGTTTAGCATCATTTAATGAATAAAGAGTTATCATTAAAATAGTTCTACTACCTTATAACTAAGAACCTAAAAGGTCACACACCAAATAGAAATGAAAAAAAAGGAGTTACTAGAAAATGAGAAGTTAAATTTCCTAAGTTTAGGAAAATCAATATTTATATTATAATTCATTGAGAATGAATATATATATAACTATATCTTAAATATGATTTAAGCTAGAAATTTAGATGTTCCATAAATAGTTTAAGGAACAAAATAAACTTCATAAATCCTCAATTAAACATTATGTAATATCGAGCACGTAAAATGACCATTTTGGACATGTTCCGGTTCATATATAATTATAGACTTCTAGACCATTTTTGGGTTTGGAATTTTGGGCTTTTATTGGATCTAATATGGATTAAGAGAAAGCATTAGAACATGTCACAAAAGAAGCCCACATTTAACCATTTGATTTTATCAAAATGGGATTAATTAATTAATTTAGCTATTTATTTATTTGATTAAATAATTTATTGAAGTGATAAGATCACTTTCAATAAATAATGGCTAAGTGGGTGGGTCAAGCACATGATAATGTTTGGTGCCATTATTGGAGATAATGGTGGCTTTATTTGGTGGAATGAATCATCACGAACTAGCATTCATGTTTCTTCATTATCTCTCTCATTTCAAAACGAAATTTCGAGATTCCAAATCCTATGAACTCCTAGAACATTTTTAAGTGTGGACTGACTAGAGGCATCACAATTGGCGTGCTTAAAGGATCTCAGATCGTGGCAAAACAGAAGCAGTTCGTGCAGAGCTCTATTTTCTGGACAGTGTTCGTAGCTTACTGTTTTCAGTCATTTTCTCCTACTTCACGAAGTCGTTTTTGAAACTACAAGTGAGGTAATTAAACTTCAATCTTTCCTCTTGATTTTCGCTTTTGAATGAAGTCGATCTGAGGTTTCTAGAGCTTCCGCCATCTGTTTTAACTTTACTGCACAAAAAAATTCAAATTATTTTTCATACATTTTAAATAAATCATTATTTTGATAAAATAAAGGTTTTATACTTAGAGGAAAAATGATTTTATGAAATTGGTTGTTTTTCAAGTTCATCATCTAATTGAAAATTTTTGAAAACTTTGAAATCAATAATATTGCTTAAAATTCTGGAAATGGACTTATTTGAAAAGTTTCATAAAGTTTTAGGTCATAATATAATTTCACAAAGTTTTGGGGCAAAACTAGAATTATAAAAAATAATTTTACTATAGCAGTCACTGTATCAAATAACTAACCATTTATGAGATAACAGTTAACCTATATCGAATAGAATTGGAGATTATCTTCTGGACACTAACGACGATCTAACATTTTGAAAATGGCAATCCGGCAATTTGAATTTTTGGCACAGTGGTCACTTGTTGAAGTCAAAACGGTGATCCGATTATATGCAGAAAGTCAACAACGACTAGTTTGCAGCTTTAACTATGAAATGGCTCAATCAAATTCAAATCAAATGAGATCCAAGAGTTATCATTAAGTTTGCTACTGAGCATACAACCATTATTGAGCTATAAACTTGTTTTTGTTTCATTGATTCACACTTTGAGCTTTCATTTATAACCATAAAAATTGTGTGTGAGAAAATTCATTTGCAATCTTTATTTTTGAGTGATTGTAATTGTTGGGATACACTTGGGCTAAGAGATTGGAGATAATATCTTGTTGTAATGGTCTATTGACACCTTAGAAGTTAATTGTAAGAGTTGTTGAAACCTTAGAGCTCGCTTAGTGAAATCCTCAAGCCTGGTGAGCTTGGGCAAACCACGTAAAAATTACTTGTTTGCTTTCTCTAACTTTATCTCTTTATTTTTCATTGCACGTTAATTTGTTTATTTTGAATTTGGTTGCTTTGTTTAAATTACATTAAGTTTTAGTTGCTTAAATTTTTAGAATCCCAATTCACCCCCGTCTTGGGTTGCCTAGTTAGTATTTGAATCTTGCCTACAGTTACTCCAGGATTACTGCAGCAACAGCTATCGTATCCTCTCTGTTCTAGAATTGTTTTATTTCCTATATAGTCAAGTTCTTTTGTCTTCTCTGCAAGTTTATTGCTGCAACCTTTCATCCATAAAACTTGAGCTTTTTAGTCCCCTACAATCATTCACATAATAAGAGCACAAAGTGATCTAAAACATAATCAATCTATTAAAATTGAACTTAAACAGATACTCATGCAAAATATAACTAAAAATGCAATAAAAACATCATTTACTCTCTAAGTAATATTGGTTTAAGTTTAAAAATACCATGATAACTCTCATTTCATAGAGTTATCACACCCCCAAACTTAAACCATTACCTGTCCTCAAGTAATGACAACAACACTAACACTTCGCTCCCACAGTCATGTACAATCAACTTAGCTCTGTCATCTTGCTTGTTAGGATTCATCAACCCTCAGATCTAATTCTTAAACATGCAAAACTACCATTAGTAGTTCCATTTCTAGACTTAGGTCTTATTCTATCCAAAGTGTGTATGTGGCACTTTGATTAAGTTCCAAAGTTGCTACAACATCACACAAGCATCAAATATTACTTAAAGATCAAACAACAAACATTTTCTCTTGTAAAGGAACAAGAATAAAAAACAAATGGCTTCAAATTGTGCTACAACAAAAAAAAAATTCTTTTGTTTTAACTAGTGACATACTCTCCAATGCAAGATTGATTTTTTTTATATAAATGCCTATTACTCATAATGATGACACCCAATTACTTGACCAATGTACAGATCAGAGTTACAACAACAGAAACATCTAAGATTCTATAACATAGCCTTATCTATAGATACCTTTAACTTAAGGCTAAACATGTGGCTCATTAACAGACGTGGCTACTCAATATTCTAGACAAATGACCTTTTTTTAAGAACAATTGCTACAGCAATGCTCATAACTTTTGCTGCCTTTTTACTCAAGTCTGCATATTGGGTACATAATCAGCCCTGGTTACTCAACAACTAAGTTATTTGAGCATAACTTTATTCCATATCTAGCACAGTTTTTGATAACTCTGAAATTTTTTTTAGGTTTCCCACTAAACTTGAGATATTTTTAACCTTGTTGTTCTACCTGGTTTTGCTACAGCATGCTCACAAAACTCAACCAAAGCTTAAGTGTAAAAACAAGGTTTCAACCTTCATCTATAAATTATCTCTACTTGGCAGTCATACATCCTTCATTTCAACATTTAATTCATCCTCATTGGGTTTTTTAATCTAAATGCAAATGCTAGATAAACAGAGTTACACACAGAGCACAAACACATACATTCATAGACACATTACACCATAGCATAACCATCCCAAACTTGAGCGGTGTTGTGTCCTCACATGCACTCAACACAAATAAAAGACAAACATGCATACATTTAAAAGAAATAAATGCAAAATTAACAAGATAAAATAAATAAAAGAAAATAAAAGTTTCAGAAATTGAAAAATAAAATTGGGCTGGCAGGGGATACTCCTCTATTATCGGAAGATCTATTGTAGCACATGTTGAAAAGGTTTACTTCTTCTTTGATCCACTTCTTAAACGTTCTTTAGGTGAACCTAGTGGTGTAGCAACGAGTTGCTTCTTTTTTTAGCTTTTGGTTGGGCTGGTTGTAGGGGCTCCAACAACTTCTATGACTTTGGGCATAGTTTGCTTTGTTTTATTAAGTTTTGGTTCTTTTGGTGCTCGTATTGCTGCAGTACCTCCAGAAGGTTGTGCCTTTTTTCTTTTACTAGATGTCCTTGGAGTTGATACAAGAGAATTGGTAGGATTTTTCTTTACAATGGATGGTGAAAGAGTTATTACTGCTGCTTACTCAATAGTGATGCCACAATGATTTCTCTGAAACTCCTCTTTGCTTCTTCTGTCCTTGTAGCCTTGCTGATCGCTTCCTCTAAAACTGCATCAGTGTCCTCTTTCTCTGTCTCGGACTCCTCATCGATCAAAATCTTTTCTTTACCTTTACTTTTGGGAGTTATAATTAGTAGTTCATCTTATTTTTCCTTTTTTTCTCCTCATTTTCACTTTATGCTTCCTCATCTACTTCAGCTTCCCCTTGTTCTTTCTTCTGCTCTTCTGTTGACTCTCCTTCACTTTCTACTTCTTCACTTTCTTCTGTTGGAACAATCTCCTCAACTCTCTGAAAATTAAACTGTTGTAGCAGTAACTTAGGGAAATATGCATGTTTGATGTTCATAAATCTAGCAAATTGATGCTTCTATGTTTCAAGATGAAGTAAGTAAGTCTAAAACCTCTTATTTTCTTCTTTTTCTACTTGGGCACATGCATTTATGCTTTCACTGAGTTCTTCCAGTATGTTCTCAATCCATATGGCTTCTTGTACTTTAACTGCGGTAGAGTGTTCTAGGATTGTTGTAGAAGTAGATTTTACACCTTTCAACTATCCTAGTTGTGATAGCCCCTTCATTTTTCACTCTCTCATCACTTGCCTCAAATTTCATCCTTGAGGCCTTACAAATGCCTGTGATAAGTGAAGGAAACAGCAAGGCAGCAAACTTTTACTTCTTTGTTACACACTATTTAATTTCTTGCCTAATGATCTTTTCAATATCAATGGCTAAACCCTTGACTATAACATAAAGAAGTATAAGTCTATCTTGGGAAACAATAGTAGTGTGGGCAGTTAGCATCAGTTTATATTTCAAGAATTTCACCCAAACCTTAGCAATAGGTTTCAAGTCTATCATATTAATTACCCTACTCTCCTTAGTCATCAATTCACTACCTGCTACAGTCAAGGTTTTGAAAACCTTCCTCTATTTTTTTACAGCCATGTTCTCAGCAAATTCAGTGTACCCACAATCTCACAATAGGCAAGTCATAAAAAGCATTAATAACTCGAGAATCTAAGGGTATTTGCACTTGCCTCATAAACATGTTGTGTTGGTCATGCTGTCACATGTTTGAATAAAACTCCTTAACGATTGGGATAATAGGGTCTTAAAGGTGAGCACAAAACTTGATCCATCCTCTTCGTGCTACAACAGTATAAATGTTGTTCATCATCTCCATTGGCTGTTTTGGAAATTGAAAACCCTTTTCTTCTAGAATTTTTTGAGGCTTTACAGTGTCTTCATATTTTTCCTTGGCTTTAAAGCTATAGAAACGCTTAAGGTCCTTTAATCTTCTAGCTCGTGCTTTAATTTTTGGCATTACTGAAGCAATTTGAACAGAGTTTTGTTGTGCTGAAAAGAATAAAATGCGAAAAAGAATTGTAAAGATGTTAAAAGTTATAAATGAAGAGAGAAAGAGTAATAGCGAATTTGAAATATTGAAAGTAAAAGAAAATCCCTAGTTTATAGTAAAAGGAAAGTGGAGAAAAAGATAATGAAAATGATAACTTGGAAATATTTTTTACTTTTAAAAATAAATTTTAAATGGAAGGAAGAGATATGTGTCATGGAAAACTAGAGATTGCATTATCTTCCCTTGACACAAATTCTTATCTACTGGAATAAGCATGTCAACCCCCCCAACGGTAAAAATCCAAGGCAGTCAGAGCAACGGTAAAAATTTGTTGCCATAACAACCAATTTGTTGCTGTAGCAATAATGATAAATTCCTTTGTTGTTTAAGAACCATCTTCTGTCTCTTATGCTATAAGCAATGCTGCAGCAACTCTTTTCTACTTCTTTGCCCATATTTTTTTTTCAACACAAGAAAATAAAAGAAATTAGATGCACAATTTGAAATAACAAAAATGCAAACTATAATAATTTTCAAAACTAAATTTAATGCTTTAAAAACTTGAAACAAATTCCCTCATTAGGTTGCCTCCTAATCGGCCCTTGATTTTAGTACTTTCACTCTTTGTCCATTCACCTTGAATTTCCGACCTATCCTTTCATCTTATACTTCAACAGTCTTATAAGGATAAACTTTGATAAGTTCAAAAGGTCCTGACAATCTAGGCTTTAATTTTTCAGGGAATAGCTTTAGCTTTGATTATAGAGCAAAACTCGTTGACCCAGAATGATCTTCCTCTGCTGGATTTGCTTGTCATGCCATTGCTTGGTTCTCTCCTTGTATATTCTTGCATTTTTTGGGAGAATAACCGCAACTCTTCTAACTCACAAAGTTATAGCTTGCTTTGCTCTGCTGCAGCAGTCATATCAATATGCTTTGTGCTTTAGATCTAAGGGCAAATGGCAAGCTTTCCCGTAAATAATTTAGTTTAGGGACATGCCAAGTGGGATTTTGTAAGCTGTTTGGTATGCCCATAAGGAGTCATTTAATCTAAGAGACCCATCTCTTCTATTGGGATTCACCACTTTCTCCAAAATATTTTTTATCTCCCTGCTGGACACTTCTGTCTAACTACTTGTTTATGGATGATATGTTGTAGCAACTTCATGCTTGATCCCATACTTAGTCAATGTTGCAGGAAAAACGTCTGGTTGCAAAAAAAGGGTTCCTTTATAACTGACAATAGCCCTAGGAGTGCCAAATCTTGAGAAAATGTTCTTTTCAAAAAACTTTACCATTACTTTGGCATCATTTGTTGGTAATGTTGTAGCTTCTACCCATTTGGATACGTAGTCCACAACATCTAAGTTGTGTAAGTTGCCAAAAGAGGGTGGAAATGGTCCTATAAAGTCTATTCCTCATACATAAAAAAGTCTAACCTCCAAGATATTGGTTAATGGCATGTCATGCTTTTGAGAGATGTTTCCTGTTCTTTGGCACCTGTCACAACATTTAACAAACTCATAAGCATATTTAAAAATAGAGGGCCAGTAATAACCCAATTGAAGAACTTTTGCTGCTATTATGCTGCATCATGACAATATTGTAGAACATTTGAAATTTTTTCATCAAGAATACATCTTCTGATCACGTGGTTCGAACACATCTTGTACAAGGGTCATCCCACTAATAGCTTGTGACATCATGGAGAAACCTCTTCTTTAGATGGTAGTAATCCACTAACAAAATAATTAGCAAAATCTGCATACTACGGAAATCCAAATTGCTGCAGCATCTGTGCATGTTATATCATTAGCAATTGCTTATAAGGAAAAGCTTCTATTATGCCTTGCTCAGTTAGAGTGCTTGGATCTGCTTCTAGCCTTGAGAGATGATCTGCTACTTGATTCTCAATGCCTTTTCTGTCCTTGATCTTTAGGTCAAACTCTTGCAGTAAAAAAATCCACATAATCAACCATGGCTTAGCATCTTTCTTTGAAATCAAATACTTTATAGCTGAATGATCTATATAAATAGTCACTTTAGTGCTAACCAAATAAGTTTTGAATTTATCAAATGCAAAAAAACTATTAGCAACTCTTTTTCGGTGGTAGCATGTTAAGTTGTGCATCAGCTGGGGTTTTGCTAGCATAAAAAATAAAGTGAAAAATCTTGTCTTTCCTCTGCCCTAGCACTGCTCCAACAGAGTGATCACTAGCATCACACATCAACTCAAAAGGCATACTTCAATAGGGTGCTACAATAATTAATGTTGTAACAAGAGCTGTTTTCAGCTCAACAAAGGCCTTTAAGCAATTCTCATCAAAGTTGAAGGGTCTGTCATACTCCAGCAACATGCATAAAGGCTTGCCTATTTTGGAAAAATCCTTAATGAACCTTTTATAGAACCCAGTATGTCCCAAGAAACTTCTTATGCCCTTGACTAAAGTAGGTGGTGAAAATTTATCAATCACCTATATTCCCTTTCTAGAGACTCAATGGAATAGGATTATCCCTTCTTATACTATGAAATGATATTTTTCCCAATTTAACACTGAGTTTGTCTCTTCACATCTCTTAAGCACGTTTTCTAAATTATGTAAACAGTCAACATATGATTCCCTAAAAATTGAAAAATCATCCATGAATACCTCAAGTGTTTGCTCGACCATAGTTGAAAAAATAGACATAATACACATCTGAAAAGTTGTTGGAGCATTGCACAGGCCAAATAACATCCTTCTAAAGGAAAATGTTCCATTAGGACAAGTGAATATTGTGTTCTCTTAATCCTCTGGCGCTACAGTAATCTAGTTGTGGCCTTACTATCCATCCAAGAAATAGTAGTATTCTTTTCCAGCAAGTTTGTCCAACATCTGATCTATGAAAGGCAATGGGGAGTGACTATTCCTTGTGGCTTTGTTTAACTTTTTATAATCCATGTAAACTCCCTATCCAGTCACTATTCTTGTAGGAATGATCTCATTCTTTTAATTTTCTACGTTACTCTACTTTTCTTTGGAACATATTATACTGGGCTTACCCATTAGCTATCTGATATTGGGTAAATGATTCTAGCATCAAGCCACTTAATGATCTCTTTTTTCACAACTTCCTATATTATGAGATTTAATCTTCTTAGTTGCTCTAATGAGTTGCTGTAGCAATCTTCTAGCAGAATCTTGAGCATGCATATGGAGGGGCTAATTCTATTGATATTTGCCATGGTTCATCTAATGGCTTTCTCGCACCACCCTAATACATCCATCAAGCTCTTTTCTTATTATGTATTTAAAGAAGATGAAATGATTACAAGAAATATGTCATTGTCACCAAGATAAACATACTTCAAATGTGAAGGTAAAAGTTTTAATTCTAAGACAAGAGGTGACTCAATAGAGGGAACAGTAAGTTTTACTTCCCTATTTGAGAGATCTAGAGATTCAAAGTGCTTGTCAATTCTTACGAGTTGGTTCTCTCTTAACCATACTATCTCAATTGTTTCAGGATCATCATCTTCAAGTTTTTTAAATGTTACAACCTCGATTTCTTCATTGTTGTAGCAACTGTATAATTTCTCTACTACAGCAAAATCCACAACATTGATAAAATTATAGTATTCGACATCATTAGGATTCTGCAATAGCACCAAAAACTTATTAGTTTGCTTATTGCTAAGAGTCAAATGTGTAAGTGTACACAACAAGTAATATAGTAATGAGTATTCATATCATCTCCAGGGGGTGTTATAGGATTTGCTACAATAATCTCAATAGTACAATTTTCAGGCTAAAATAAAATAATTAATGAAACTAATGAACTAATGAAATTAAAAATGCAATAATGAAAATCTCAAGTTAAAGTTAGGGATGTATTCAATGGGAAAGGAGTAGTTGAGTGATTAAACTCACTTGGTATTGACTACTCTTCAAACTAAAATTTTGTTGTTACAGTATCTACTACAACACTGGGCAGAATCCCTCATGTATCCTCAGCTGTCGCCTGTTAGATATCTTATATCTAAATGCAACCTAACAGTGAACAGTTGTTACATGAACATTAGATATAGCGTTATGCGTTCTAGGTTCTAATTGCCCTAAAAGATAAATCACTATGTCTAGCTCTTCGCTAAGTTTAACGCCCTATTCAAATCGAGATTAACTTAGCTTAGGAAACCCAATCTAAAATCATGTATTGTCTTAATTTGTTCAACTAAGTCAGACCTTTTTTAGATTTATTCTTAGCTAGTTTCCACTAAATGGGTAGTCAACCAAAATAAGGAATTGCAATAAATAAAATCAAGACAAAATACTTTAGCAAATTCACAACATACATAGATTAATCAAATAGCCATTAAACTTGTCTATCACTCAACCAAAAAAAAGTTTAGTTCATGATTTGTGATAAAATAGTAACAAGAATCATTTTAGCCATCAAATACATTCCCATAAAGAAATAAAAGCAAGAATATAAGATGAGGAATTAAGTTCCGCTAAATCTTTGCGATCTCTCTTTCTTTTTCTCCTTGAATCCTCTATTGCATCCCTCAAATCTCTCTTTTTCTCTGTTTTCTTTTTGTTTTTCTTTGTTATTTTTTTTAATGACAACTCTTTTCTTTTCTTTTCATGTGTTCTCTTTTTATATCTTAAAATTAGGGCACCTAAAAGGGTGTGGCTGCGTGCCTCCCATTTTTAGAAACCTAAGATCATCTTTTTGTGCATGTCGTTGCTTTATCAGTTAACACATGGGAAATCTTGATCTTCTTTGTTCCAGACTTGTTTTATGTCCTCTACAGTCAAGTTCTTTTGTCATCTCTGCAAGTTCGTTACTGCAACATTCCATCCCTAAAACTTGAGTTTTTTGGTCCCTTACAATCATGCACATAATCAAAGCACAAAGTGATCTAAAGCATAATCAATTTATTAAAATTGAACTTGAACAAATACTCATGCAAAATGTAACTAAAAATGCAATAAAAACACATTATTTACTCTCTAAGTAATATTGGTTTAAGTTTAAAAATGTCATGATAACTCTCATTCCATAGAGTTATCAGTTACCAATAAATTCCAAAGGGCAACCTCGTTTGAAATGGCAAACCACTTACTGATAACAACTAACCCATAAATTCTAGAGAGGAATTAGTTTGCAACCGGTGAATTATTTAGCACAAACGGTTAGCTGATTATGTTTTGTAGGTCTTTGAAATTAAATGGCAAACTGACAAAACCAAAGGGTGATTCGACAATTCAAAAATTAGCATAACGTAGCTTGAACAAAGTCAAAATGGTGATCCGAAAGTAGTTAACGGCGATTCAATTATGCTAAGAAAGTTAACAACGACTAGTTTTCTTCTCCAACCATAAAAGGCTTAATCAAATTCAAATTGAACAAAGATTCTATGATTATCATTGAACCTATCACTATGTATCCAATCTCTTTTGTGGTTAAAATTTGTTATTCTTTGATTAAATCAAACTTTAGACTTTTATTTGCAAACACATACATTCCTTAAGGGAAACTCTATGTAATCTTCATTTTTTAGCGATTATAAATGTGGAAAACACTTGGGATAAGAGGTTTGGATAACCTCAAATTGTAAAGGTTCATTGACACTTTGGAAGTCAATTGTAAAGATTTTGAAGCGTTACGGTGTAAGGCTTAGATAGTGAAATCTTCAAGCCCAATGAGCATGGAGGCGTGGACACAAGTGGAGAATGTCGAACCATATAAATTTCTCTTGTTCAATTCTTTTTCCCTTCTCTCTCTATATTTTGATTGTTGATATTAATTTGACTATTATTTATTTGAGTTTATTGGAAATTTGCATTGATTTTTTTTTATTTCATAAGTTTTTAGAAACCCAATTCACCCCCTTTCTGGTTGCATAGCTAGTATTTCTTTTGGTATCAAAGCAATATTTTTTTGTTAGAACTTAACTACCTAGAGTAAAGGATTCATGGCAACCCAAAATGATTCCACTTTTAAGGAAGGTCAATCCACTATAAGACCACTATATTTTGATGGAAATAACTATCTTTATTAGAAAATTAGGATGTGAATTTACTTGCAAACACTAAATTATGAAATTTGGAAAAAATTTTATTATTGTCCATTCATGCCTATGACTAAAAATGAAGCAGGAGAAGATATTTTAAAAGCTTCACATGAATGGAATGAATTGGAAAAGAGAAAAGTTTTTTTAATTCCAAAGGCAAGAATACTTTATTTTGTGCCTTAAGGATAAGAAAGAATTCCATAGAGTCTTAGGTTGTTTTAATGCATATGAGATTTGAAAGAAACTTGAAGTAGTTTATGAAGGTAAAAATCAAGTCAAGGAGTCTAAAATCAATACATATACTAGGCAATACAAATTGTTCCAAATGGAACAAAATAATAGCATTCATTCTATGTATTCACGGACATTGTAAACAATGTAGGAGCCCTAGGAAAGACCGTTTCAAATAGTGAGAAAGTTAAGAAAATTATGAGGTCCTTACCAAAGGAATGAAGACCTAAGAGAACTGCCACTGAGGAAGCCAAGGATTTAAATATTTAATTATTGATGATTTAATTAGTTCATTTATTTCTTATAAAGAAGATTTGGCAGCTGAAAGAGTAATGAAGACAAGAAGAAGAAGAGCATTTCTCTTAAAGGCTTAAAAATCTGAAAATGATAAAGAAAGCGAATTAGAAGATGAAGATATGGTGATGATAGCCAAAAAATTCATAAAGTTCTTCAAGAAATCAAATAAGCAAAGAAAGTTCAGAAACTTCAAGAATCAAAAGGAGAAGAAAGAAGCAATTACTTATTATGAATGCAAGAAGCCTTGATATATAAGATCGAAGTACCCAATTCTCAACAACTCAAAAAGAAAGCCATGGAAGCAATTTAGAATGATAATGATAAAGGGACCTCAGATGATAAGGAATCACATGAAGTGTCAAACCTAGCATAATGATGTAAAGAAAATTGGTATGAAAAATGTTTCTCTTAAAAAGAAAATGTTAAAAATTTCAAATGAGAATGATGTTTTACAAAAACAAAATGATTCTACGAATGAAGAGATTAAAGGACTCAAATTAAAGAATAAAATATTGTATGATAAGATTGCATCGTTAAAAGGAAAACATAGTATTTAATTTGAACATGAAAAGTTACGTGCTAATAATTAGATTAAGGAAAACGAAAACTTAAAGAAGTTCAGAAATGATCAAAAGAATTTAGAGAAATTGCTCGGCTCTAAAAAACGTGTCTTTGATAAAGGAGGACTTGGGTACAAACCTAACTTGAAATAAAAGTATTACAAGAATTACTTTGTTAAGGCAACTTCTGTTAGTGATCATAAAGTTGTTTGTCATTATTGTCCCAGAAATGGTCACTTAAGTTATACATGTTTGATTAAGAAAAATGCATACTTTAGAATCAAAACTATTTGCCAAAGAAACCATTACTAACACTTAAAGACCCAAAAAGCTTTGGGTATCTAAAACCTGAGATTTCTTTTACAGGGATCAAAGAAGAAGAAAAATAGGTGGTACTTAGACAGGGGATGCTCGAGATATATGACAAGTATTATTCTTGTTTTTTGAGTTTTACCAAAATAAAAAATGATGGAGAAATATAATTTGGAGATAATTCAAAAGGAAAGATTATAGTATTGGTAATGTCGGTAAAGATTCTTCTACCTTTATTTAAAAGGTGTGTTTAGTTAAAAATTTGAAACACAACTTACTTGGTATTAGTCAATTTTGTGATAAAGGCTACAAAGTTATTTTTGACAAAACAAAATGTGTTATCGAGAATGCATGTGACAACAAAATTTTGTTTGTTGAAAAAGGATGTATCAATGTATACACCATAGATATTGATTGTGCATCAACTCAAATATCTTTCTGAATTACATGATGATAATTGGTTATGGCATAGAAGATTAGGTCGTGAAAGCCTGGATTTGATTTAAAAAATTTCAAAGAATGATTTAGTTAAAGGTCTTCCAAAATTTGGATTTTAAAAAGATAAAATTTATAAAACTTGTCAATTTAGAAATCAAATCAAAACTTCTTTCAAAAAGAAAAATCATGTTTCTACTTCAAAATTACTTCAGCTTCTTCACATAGATTTATTTAGACCTTCTAGATATGTAAGTCTAAGTGGTAAGTATTATGTTTTTGTAATTGTAGATGATTATTCTAGATATACATGGATATTGTTCTTAGGATGATGGCTTTGATGCTTTTAAAATCTTTTGTAAAAAGGTTCATGGTGAAGTGTACATAACAATTAATATAATGATGAGTATCAAGATCATCTCCACAGAGATTGATGTTATAGGAATTGCTACAACAATCTTAAGAGTGCAATTTTAAAAACTAATACTCAATGGCAAATGGGTAATTGGGTTCTAAACTCACTTACTGGTTATTGACTATCTTTCAATTGAGGTACAATTACTACAACATCTACTACAACACTGGATAGAATCTCTAATGCATCCTCAACTGTCGCATTTTCGATATCTTATATCTATATGCAGCCTAACAGTGACTAATTGCAACATTATACTTTTTAAACTCTACTTGCCTTATAAGGTGAATTTCTATGTCAAGTTCTTCACTAATGTTGTATTAAGCATGACCCTATTCAAATCGAGATTAACTCAATTTGGAAAACCCAATCTAAAACTATGTATTGTTTTAATTTGTTTCACTAAGTCAAACCCTTTTAACTAGTATCCATTAAATGGGTAGTTAACCGAAATAGGGAATTGAAATAAGTAAAATTAAAACAAAATAATGTAGTAAGTTCGGAACAACATACACATGTAAGTCAAATAACCATTAAGCTTATTCAAAACCCAGTTAAATTAAGGTTTAGCTCATGATGAGCTGTGAAACAGTAACAACACAATTTTGCGCGATTAAATACATTATCAAATAGGGAACAAAACAAGCCCATACAAGCAAAAGTTGAGATAAAAAAAACCAAAATGTCATGCTTTTATCTATAGTTATCTTTCTTTCTTCTCCACAAAAAATTGTCTTTGTTGCAGCTCTGAAATCTCTCTCTTTTTTTGTCTTTGCATCTGTCAGCTATCTCCTTCTTATTTCCTTAAAATGTGCTCTTTTATATCTTAGGATTAGGGCTATCAAAAAGTATAAGGATGTTAGTCTAAAGGGCTACACATAATGTAATTTTGAAGATAACAAACATATGTATTAAGTGATTTAATAGATATTGTATTTCACATTTTCATTAGTTTTTTAAGGGTAATATTTATGCAAGTAAATCAAGTGAAATCAAGCTCAAGAGACTCAACGGACAACGGCGAAATCAAGAATAAAGTTTAGAGCTCAACGGATAAATTAGTGCGATAAATTCTTGTAAAGCCGGTATGATTTAATTGATGCATGATTTAGCATTTGAGAAGCTCATGAGATTAATTTAATTAATTACTTTTTATAAACTAAAAGGTTTTATTTTTATAAGATAAAGTACCTTGTGGTTTTGAGTAATTTGGACTTAAATGTAAAGTTTTGACATCTTTGATTTTAATAAGTATTATTATTAAATTTCAGAGTTGGACGTTTTTACAAACATTTGAAATGATTTGGGTCATACTATAATTTATGAATATTTTGGACTAAAGTGAAAGGTTTTGAGAACTTTGAAAAATATGGGTATTATGTTGAAAATGACCTTTTTACGAAACAATAATATATTTGGGGCCATGTCATAATTTCATAAAGCTTTGAGCTGAAAATTATTATTAGGAATTTCTGAAATTGGACCTATTTGCAAAGTTATATAACATTTTGGGTCGTAATATAATTATAGAAAGTTTTGGGCCAAAATGTAATTTTGGTGAACAGTATTACTGTAGTAAAATTCAAAAATAACGGTAATATCACTATTTATGAGCGGCTAGCCCGATAAATCAAGCAGCTAACTGCTTGGGTGCTAGAATTTGCCTATAACGGCTAGTTTTCGGGCTTTAACTATAAAAAACTCAACTCAAACTTCATTTTAAGAACTAATGCAAGGACAAATAAGATCATATCACATATATTGAGCTTCCATTTCGTAAATCATCATTGAGCTATAATTTGTATATCCACTCTTAAAGAGAGTTTCATTGTTGTGATTTTCAATTCTCATCAAATTGTGTGTGTACAAGTGTGAGAAACACTTGGTGTAAAGAGATTGGGGATATAATCTCTTGTTGTAAAGGTCCATTGACACCTGGGAAGTCAATTGTAAACATTTGAAGCCTTGGGAGGTTTGGATAGTGAAATCCTCAAGCCGGGTGAGCTTAGAGGCGTGGACGTAGGCGGGGATAGCCGAACCACATAAAAATCCTTGTGTTTGTTTTCTCTTTCCTTACTCTTTTAATATTGTGCTTGATTGAATTTATTATTTTTTATTTGATAAGGCAATAGATTAAATTGTTGTATGAATTGTATTGCATAAATTTTAAAATCTCAATTCACCCCCCTCTTGGGTTGCATAACTTACATTTCATTTGGTATAAGAGCAAGGTGCTCTTGTGTAGACTTAACCGTCTAGAGTTAAAGATCCATGACAACCCATAATGACTCAACCTTTAGGGAAGGACAATCTACAATTAGACCACCGTTCTTTGACGGTAATGACTACCCATATTGGAAAACTAGAATGAGAATTTATTTACAAGCTTTAGATTATGAAATTTGGGAAATTGTTTGTGATGGTCTATTTTTTCCTTTGACTAAAAACGAAGTTGGGGAAGATATTCTAAAACCTTTACGGGAATGGAATGAATTGGAAAAGAGAAAAGCTTCTCTAAACTCCAAAGCTATGAATGCCTTGTTTTGTGCACTAGATAAGAAAGAGTTTCATAGAGTATCTAGTTGTGAAAGTGCTAATTAAATTTGGCACAAACTTGAAGTTGTTTATGAAGGCACGAATCAAGTGAAAGAGTCTAAAATTAGTAGGTACACTCGGTAATATGAATTGTTCCAAATGGAATAAAATGAGAGTATGTATTCTATGTATACTAGATTCACAGACATAGTAAACACCCTAGGAGCCCTAGCAAAGACCTTTTCAAATAGCGAGAAAGTTAAGAAAATCATTAGGTCATCACCTAAGGAATAGAGACAAAAAATGACTGTCATTGATGAAGCTAAAGATTTGAATATCTTACCTATTGATGATTTAATTGGTTCTCTTATTTCTTATGAGGAAGATTTGGCATCCGAAAGAGGAAATGAGGAAAAGAAGAAAAACATTGCTCTCAAAGCCACAAAATATAAGAGTGATGGGGAAAGTGAACCGGATGATGAGGAGTTGGCTATGCTAGCAAGGAGGTTCAGAAAATTTTTCTAGAAAACTGGTGACCGAAGAAAATTTAGAAACTTCAAAAACCAAAAGAAGAAGAAAGAGGTAATCATATGCTATGAATGCAAAAATCCCGGCCATATAAGATCGGAATGTCCACTTCTCAACAAACTCAAGAAGAAAGCTATGGTTGCTACTTGGGATGATAGCAATGAAGATTCAAGCGATGAAGAAGAATCGCAAGAAGTATCAAACCTAGCACTTATGGCAATAGGAGATGATGATGATCTCAATGAGGTAAGTGATCCAACCTATGATGAATTGTATGATGCTTTTAAAGAAATGCATGATGAGTTAATAAAAATTGGTAAAAAGAATGCATGCCTTAAAAAGAAATTGCTAGAATTTACAAATGAAAAGGATGCCATGAAAAAATACAATGAGTCATTGAATGATAAGATTAAAGGATTAGAATTAGAGAATAAAACCTTGCATAATAGAGTTGCATTATCAAATGAAAAACCTAGCACTTCACATGAGCATTTAGAGTCACATGTAGATGATTTGAAAAAGGAAAATGAAATGCTCAAGAAAAAAAAATATTGAACTTAGTAATGTTGTTCTAAAATTTACAAATGGGCAAAAGATGTTAGATAACATGCTTAACTCTCAAAAATGTGATTTTAATAAAGGAGGACTTGTGTATAAGCCTTACTTGAAGGAAAAGTATTATAAGAATTATTTTGTTAAAGCTACCTCCACGAGTGATCATAAGATTGTTTGTCATTATTGTAATCAAAATGGTCACATGAAATATAGATGTCCCGTGAAAAGGAATGCATATTATGGTGTCAAATGTATTTGGGTTCTAAAAGGAACCGTTGCTAACAGTCAAGGACCCAAAAATATTTGGGTACCTAAGACATAAGATTTTCTTTGCAGGGCTTGAAGAAAAAGAAAAATAAATGGCACTTGGATAGCGGATGTTCTAGGCATATGACCGAAAACTATGCATGGTTCTCAAGTTTCACCAAAATCGAAAATGGTGGAGATATATCATTTAGAGATAACTCAAAAGGAAAAATTCTCAGAATTGGTAATGTCGGTAAAGTTTCTTCAACTCTTATTGAAAATGTGTGTTTGGTTGAAAATTTGAAACACAATTTGATTAGCATTAGTCAACTATGTGACAAAAGTTATAAAGTTGCTTTTGATAAATCAAGATGCGTTATTGAGAATGCATGTGATGGGAAAATTTTATTTATGAGAAATAGATGTGGCAATGTTTACATGATTGATATAGAGTGTGCATCTACTCATGATAAATGTTTTTCGGCATTGCATGATGATGGTTGGTTATGGCATAAAAGACTAGGACATGCAAGCATGGATTTAATTTCAAAAATTTCAAAAAATGATTTAGTTAAAGGTCTTTCAAAAATTGGTTTTCAAAAGGATAGAATTTGTGAAGCTTGTCAATTTGGAAAACAAATCAAAACCTCTTTAAAAAACAAGAATCATATCTCTACTTCAAAACCTCTTCAATTACTTCACATAGATTTGTTTGGACCTTCTAAATATGCTAGTTTAAGTGGCAAATTCTATGCATTTGTAATTGTAGATTATTATTCTAGATACACATGGGTATTATTCGTAGCTAATAAGGATGATGCCATTGATGCATTTAGAATTTTCTGTAAAATGGTTCAAAAAGAAAAGGGTTATTTTATTACTTGTATTAGAAGTGATCATGGTGGAGAGTTTGAAAATCATGCATTTGAAAACTTTTGTAATGATTTTGGCATTGAGCATCAATTTTCATCACCTAGGACTCCACAACAAAATGGAGTTGTTGAGAGAAAGAATAGGTCTATTCAAGAAATGGGTAGGACTATGTTAAATGAAAATGCATTACCAAAATATTTTTGGGCCGAAGCCATCAACACCGCTTGTTATGTTTTAAATCGGGTGTTGATTAGACCTCATCTCAATAAAACTCCCTATGAGCTTTGGAAAGATAGAAAACTCAACATTGGTTATTTCAAAGTTTTTGGATGCAAATGTTTTATTTTAAACACAAAAGATAATCTTGGTAAATTTGATCCAAAATCAGATGTTGGCATCTTTCTTGGGTATTCAAACTCAAGCAAAGCTTATAGAGTTTATAACAAAAGAACTTTAGTTGTGGAAGAATCCATGCATGTTACATTTGATGAATCTAACCCTTCCTCTGCGGAGAAAGGGGTTGCTAATGATGATGTAGATGGAGAGTTACAAGAAAAATCATCAAAAGAGAATCAAGAGAATGCACCACAAGAAAATCAAGAGGATAAACAAGAAGAACAAACAAATATGGAGCAACAAGAAGGTATTTCTCAAACACTCGTCAAAGAGTGGAGGTATGTTTCTTCTCACCCTAAGGATTTAATTTTAGATGATCCTTCAAGAGGTATCACAACTAGATCATCACTTAGAAACACATGTAAGCATGCTACATTTGTTTCTCAAATTGAACCAAAATCTTTTACGGATGTGGAAAATGATGAGTCTTGGATTATGGCAATGCAAGAGGAGTTAAATCAATTTGAGAGAAATAAAGTGTGGGGATTGGTTCCGAAACTGTAACATCAATCCATTATTGGCACTAAATGGGTATTTAGAAATAAAATGGATGAATCCGGTGTGGTTGTAAGAAATAAAGCTAGATTAATTGCTCAAGGATACAACCAAGAAGAAGGAATCGATTTTGATGAAACCATTGCACTTGCAACTAGATTGGAATCCATTATGATGTTGTTAGCTTTTGCATGTCATAAAGATTTTATTTTATTTCAAATGGATGTGAAGAGTTCTTTCCTAAATGGTTATATTATGGAGGAAGTTTATGTGAAACAACCCTCTGGTTTTGAAAATGAAAAATTTCCAAATCATGTTTATAAGTTATCAAAAGCATTATATAGATTAAAACAAGCACCTAGAGCATGGTATGATAGACTTAAAAATTTCTTGTTGGATAACGGTTTTTTGATGGGAAAAGCGGATACTACTCTTTTTATTAAGAATAAAAATCAAGATATACTTGTTGTTCAAATTTATGTTGATGATATTATTTTTTGTTCTACTAATGAATGTTTGTGCAAAGAGTTTTCCTCTTGTATGAGTAAGGAATTCGAGATGAGCATGATGGGAGAATTGAAGTATTTTCTTGGACTTCAAATCAAACAAAACAATGAGGGGATCTTTATCAACCAAGCTAAGTATGTCAAAGACTTGCTCAAGAGATTTGGCATTGATGAATCAAATACCAAGAATACTCTAATGAGCACAAAAATCAAGCTTGATAAAGATGAAAAAGGTAAAGAGGTTGATATTAAAAAATATCGAGGTATGATTGGCTCTTTACTTTACTTAACCGCAAGTAGACCCGATATCATGTTTAGTGCATGTTTGTGTGCAAGATTTCAATCATGTCCCAAGGAATCTCATTTGCTTGCTATTAAAAGAATATTTCATTATTTGAGTGGAACCATAGATATTGGCCTTTGGTATCCTAGAGGAACTCATATAGATTTAACTTGTTATTCGGATTCTGATTTTGTCAGTTACAAGGTCGATAGGAAAAGTACTAGTGGAACTTGCCATTTTCTTAGTCATTCACTTGTTTTATGGTTTAGTAAGAAACAAAATTCGGTGGCACTCTCAACTACTGAGGCGGAATATATTGCCACAGGTAGTTTTTGTGCACAAGCACTTTCGATGAAACAAACACCTAGAGACTATGGTATTAATCTTGAACAAATTCCTATCAAGTGTGATAATACTAGTGCCATAAATCTTTCAAAGAATCCCATTCAGTATTCTAGAACCAAGCATAAAGAGATTAGGCATCATTTCTTGAGAGATCATGTACAAAAGGGTGATATTGCATTAGAATTTATCTCTACGAAAAAATAACTTGCCGATATTTTTATAAAACCCCTTTGCGAAGAACAATTTTCAAAAATTCGGCATGAACTTGGGATGATGAAATTTTTGCATTAACATCTCTATTTATGTTATTGAATCTATTAAATATGTTTGCTTGATGATTGTTAATGTTTATGAAGTGTTTGTGCATGTTAGATATATGAGGTGTTTGATTTATTAATTTTTGAATGCTTATGTGCTTCATGAATATATGTTTGTTGGATGGATTATTAGTTTGAATTAATCATCTTTTGGATGTTTAAAATCATGAATCATGCATTAAATTAGCTCTTGAGATGTTTCGGAATCACAAAATGGTCGCGGAATTGATCGAAACTAGTCGGAAAGCAATTATTGTGCAGATGGACAGCCACCAGGCGGCTAGCCGCCTGTTCCAAGCAGCTAGCCACTTGGAGACTGTCCCAAACCCGAGAGCAAGCGGCTAGCCGCTTGCCCCCAAGTGGGTAGCCGCTTGGTCACGGGTTGGAGTAATTTTTTTTTTTTTTTGCTTCTTCTTCTTCCTTCGTTAGTTTTCTGCACTTATTCTCTCTTTCATTTAAAACCGTGAACAACCCATCCATTTTCACTTCCAATTTCTGCCTTTTTCATCCATTTTTATGCCCAAATCAACCATTCAAACTAATACTCATGCATTTCATCTTCATTAAACACTTATCCATCATGATTTCTTCACTTGTTCTTCATCATTTCTTTATCATCTCATTCACGCGTGAATAGTGTTCTCCATTTTCTTTCTAAAATCTCTTCATCTTTCACTCATTTTCTTGTTAAAATCAATCATCCAACTCATTATTCATCCATTACTCCTCCAATTTTCACTCTTAAAACAACATTTCATCAATTCCCCACATAAAACCCAAAATAAAAAATTCTCACTCTACCCGTTTCTCTCTCTTCATTTTCAAGCTTCCTTTAGTCCATTTCTAATTCAATCTACATCATAAATTAGCCTCTTTCATCTCTAGGATTGATTTTCTTGCCTCAAACAAATCCATTTCACTCAAATTTTGTTAAACCCGAAATTGCATTTTTAAGCTCTTTTTTCTTCCAACAATGGCGGGTGGTGACAAGTCCAAGGGAAAACACGTGGCCAAGAAGGGTAAGGATGATCATGGCGATAATTTAGAATTTATGTTGATTCATTTTCCACGACCCATGCTTCGGAAACGTTTTCTCAACAATTTCAAGCCAAGGTCGCTCATTACACCTTATTTTGTCAATCTCAGTAATATGGATAATTTAGAAATTTGTGATAAATCCCTTAAAGATTTCCTTATTGCTATGGGATGGAAGAATTTGTTGGTTGTTAATGAGCATTATTATTAACATTCAGTCAAGGTTTTTTATTCGAATATGGATACGGAAGTTTCGAATAGAATTATTACTAATTTTTGGGGGAGTTCATATTGAATTTGATGTTGCCTTGCTATATTCTATCCTTAGAACTCCAAATGAGGGATTGGAACTATATAGTGCTAGAGCCAAAATCAAAGAACCTTGGTTTTCAATTGAGAATGTCGATCGAAAAATTTGTCGACGGCGTGATTTGTCCACTGCGTTCTCTAACTCACCTTTGAAATCTCAAGCCTTACCTCTTCAAACTCGAATCCTTCATTATGTTCTTCACCATGTTATTACTCCTAGGGCTGGTCATGCGGATGAAGTTAGTCATTTAGATGTAGCCATTTTGGACTGCATTCTAAAGGAGAGGGTGCTAAATATTGGGTATATTATCCTTCATCATATGCGTAGTACTCCCAGCTTAGCCAAAAGATCCCTTTCATATGCTAGTATTATTACCTGAATTCTAGAGTATTTCCATGTCCCTATTTCTGAGCGAGAGCGTTTCTTTGCTCAACAGCAGCAGCTTCTTGATGGCTAGCAGCAACTTTTTGCAGATCTTGGATTTCCACCACCATCCTCTTCATCACATTCACCATATGCTTAGCACTCTATTTTTATTTTTTATTTGTCGCTCTGCACTACATCTCTCCATGCATTGTTGTTTTTCATTTGCGTATGACATCTTGTTGTTTGATATTTGGATATGTTGTTTTTAATTTGTGGATTAAGGATGCTTGTTATTTGATCTTTGGATATGTTATATTTGGATGATGTTTTCGGATTCTTGGAATATTATATGCTTAATTCTTATGTGTTGCTTGATGACTTGGTGGAGTTGTTGGTTTTGTTTAAGCTTATATGGAAGTATTTTTAATCACGTTGTATATTTGAGGATTTGTTCATTTTTAAGGGGAGACTTTGCCGAAATTTTTGCTCGCACAAAATTGGTAATATCTTTATCGAATTATTTTTGATGATCTTGTTTCGAATTGCATCTATCTATCTTTCATTTTTTTATGATAAAGGGGGAGATAAATATGATAAGTTTTTTTGGATAATATCATTTTGGTTAAAAATTTTAATTGGCCATATATTTAGGGGAAGCATACAATATGATTTTGGATAATATGCATTTTGAGCATTCTTTTGATGGCATGATAGTTCATGATCATTTTATGGTTAATTGGATGTTTGGTTATTATATGTTTCTTAATTAACCTTTGACATATTATTGATTTTAGCATGAATTTCTAGTAATTTTGATGATGAAGGGGAAGAAATCATGTATTTTGAATATGAAGACATATAATATGTATTTTGATCTTAAAGTATTTGTGCATAATTTTTAAAATATTTAGGGGGAGTTTTTTGTTTTGAATTTGATTTATATGTTTAATTATATATGTCATGTATAAAGGGGGAGTATAAATGTCAAAATACATGAGATGTTTGTCATCATCAAAAAGGGGGAGATTGTTAGCTTAAAGGGCTACACATAATGTAATTTTGATGATAACAAACATATGTATTAAGTGATTTAATAGATATTGTATTTCACATTTTCACTAGTTTTTAAAGGGTAAATTTATGCAAGTAAATCAAGTGAAATCCAGCTCAAGACACTCAATGGACAACGACGAAATCAAGAATAAAGTTTAGAGCTCAATGAATAAATTAGTGTGATAAATTCTTGTAAAGTCGGTATGATTTAATTGATGCATGATTTAGCATTTGAGAAACTCAAGAGATTAATTTAATTAATTACTTTTTATAAATTAAAAGGTTTATTTTTATAAGATAAAGTACCTTGTGGTTTTGAGTAATTTGGACTTAAATGTAAAGTTTTGAAATCTTTGATTTTAATAAGTATTATTATTAAATTTCAGAGTTGGATGTTTTTACAAATATTTGAAATGATTTGGGCCATACTATAATTTATGAATATTTTGGACTAAAGTGAAAGGTTTTGAGAACTTTGAAAAATATGGGTATTATGTTGAAAAGGACTTTTTTGCGAAATAATAATATATTTAGGGTCACGTCATAATTTCATAAAGCTTTGAGTTGACAGTCATTATTAGGAATTTCTGAAATTAGACCTGTTTGTAAAGTTTTGGGTCAAAGTGTAATTTTGGTGAACAGTATTACTGTAGTAAAAATTAAAAATAACGGTAATATCACTGTTCATGAGCAGCTAGCCCAATAAATCAAGTGACTAACCGCTTGGGCATTTGAATTTACCTATAACAGCTAGTTTTCGAGCTTTAACTATAAAAACTCAATTCCAAGTTCATTTAAGAACTAATGCAAGGAAAAATAAGATCATATAACATATATTGAGCTTTTATTTCATAAATCATCATTTATTGAATCATTATTGAGCTATAATTTGTTTATCCACTCTTAAAGAGAGTTTCATTGTTGTGATTTTCATTTCTCATCAAATTGTGAGTGTATAAGTGTGAGAAACACTTGGGGTGAAGAGATTGGGGATATGATCTTTTGTTGTAAAGGTCCATTGACACCTTGCAAGTAAATTGTAAACATTTGAAGCCTTGGGAGGTTTGGATAGTGAAACCATCAAGCCGGGGAAGCTTGGAGGCGTGGACGTAGGCGAGGATAGCCGAACCACGTAAAAATCCTTGTGTTTGTTTTCTCTTCCCTTACTCTTTTAATATTGTGCTTGATTGAATTTATTATTTTTGATTTGATTAAGGCAATAGATTAAATTGTTGTGCGAATTGTATTGCATAAATTTTAAAATCTCAATTCACCCCTCCTCTTGGGTTGCATAACTTACATTTCAAAGGACACTTGTCTTTTCTTGTCATCCTAGGACCGTATTCCTTTTTGGGCTGGCTGCCGTTGTTTTGTCTGCACATGACAGTGGCAGTAAAGTAACAGATGCAGTAGACTTTATTTGTTAGCACGTGAATAGTCTGGACAATTTTGTCTATATTTAATCTTAGATTACTGCAACAGTTGCTGCAATATTCTCCTTTTTTCATATTTGTTTTTGTTCATATGCAGATAAGTCTTTTGTCGTTTTCTACAAGCATGTTGTTGCAGCAATGCAATCCTTCTTCTACAGCATGCATCAACAAGGCATGAGTTGTTAAGTCACCTACAATAGTGCACTTAAACAAAGCACAAATTAGTCTTAAACACATCAAATTGTTATAACTAAACTCAAATAGTTACTTATGCAAAATGAAACTAAAAAAAGGATTAAAAATTAATTATTTACTCTCTAATTAATACTAGTTTAAACCTAGAAATGCTATGATAACTCTCATTTCATAGAGTTATCACACCCACAAACTTAAATTGTTACTTGTCCTCAAGTAATGAGTGTAGGTTTGATTTCAAAATAAATTTTCGGTTTCAGATCAGTTCAGATACAATATTTAAAAAAACCATTCGGTTTTTATTTTCATAAAATTGAAACTGACAAGTTCGGAATCAGTTTTTGGTTTCAGATCAGTTTCAGTTCTCTTAACGGTTTTATTTAAACAATCGGTTTTTTGATTCATCTTAACGACTTTGTAATATATGCATTCTAATTTCTCTAATTAAGTGTAGTATTTAATTTTTCCCCTTCGGCATTAATTTTAAATTTGTCGAACTTGTTGAGAATTTTTACGGTGAAGTTGATGCAACTCGATTTTCCAACATTGTGGGTGAAAGTTGTTAAATGTTACATGCTTATTAAATATGTCGTGTTTGCATTATTTTAAATTTATGACGACAATGAATCGAGGCAAATCGAACACAATTAAAAGGGTCATGTAGTCAGATTTTATTTTCGTCATGGGTCTGATATTAGTTTAATTTGTATTAAGCTTAAAAAAAGGGATGCGTTATATAAATTAAGAAGAAGAGAGAGGGGGGAGAGAGAAGGAGAAAGAGAGAGATATACCTGGTTTTGACCCGGAAACCCACGTCCTTGACTTGACTCCAACCGCCGATTTCGGCCACCCACCGGCCGAGCAAGGTACCGATTTAAAGCTTAGTAGCGGGCCATCACATCCTTGTCGTCCTCGCCATCAAAAACTAACCGGAACGCCGTTGTTGGAAGCTCAAAAAGCAGCGGCCAAAACCTATCACCATTGCCATCGATTTCGTCTAAATTAGGCTGCGCCACCAGCTGGATTCCACTCCTCATGTCACCAGCATCAATTTCTGACCAGTTCCATCACCTGAAACAGCTGGATTGCCGCCGATCGACCACTTGGAGCTCACGGATTCAGGAAGCTCGATCCGTCATTGTTGCCACGTATGGGAGATCACCGTCGGCACCATTGGACTCAGCATGGCCAAAAATTTCAGACTTGAGCTTTTCGTCGCCGTTGACTAAGTCCAGTCACCATTGACCAGTAGGGGCAATTAAGTGATTCCATAAAACTTTGGGGGTAAATTTGTAATTTCTCAAAATAGTGGATAATTTGGTAGGTTTAGACTAGGACAGTGAGGTAATTTGAGATTTCGAGGGTAATTCGATAATTTACGTTGTTAAGGGCATTTTGGTAATTCTACACTCCGAGGGTGATTTAGTAGTTTCTGATATTGTGGTTATTTTGTGATCTGAATTGAGGGCAGCATGGTAATTTAGGATTTTGAGGATAATTTAATAAATATTGATGTCGGGGGCATTTTGGTAATTTTTTGCATGCAAGGGTATTTTATTGTATTTCATTTTATGAAAAATAATTTGTCGTTTAATTAGGAGGACCCGCAAACGAGAATCAACCCGCAAATGTTATTGATATCGAGTCTGGACATTGTCACTGTAAGTGGAATATGCAAAATCTATTTTCATAATATATCATGATTTTGTGATACAATACAATATATTTTGATAAATAAGTATTGAGAAATTATCATTCATATACCCTATATTTGCTCTGTTATAAAAAATACTACAACACTTTGAAGGTGTATCAATCGTCCACCCTTAGTTGACAAAATGTATCAGCCAACTACCAAATTGTTAGTTGTCGTTTGAAAGTTAACAGAGTTACAGTGAATTGACGATTTTACCCTTGAAATTTGTCACTTGTATACATTTAAATTCTCTTTTTATCACTTGTATACCCTTAAATTATCATTTGTATCATATAAAAAGACCAAATTACCCTTCTGATGTCATCATACTTAAACAGCAACTAACGGTTTGATGATCAGCTGATACATTTTGTCAACTTAAGGTGGACGATTGATACACCCTCAAAGTATTGTGGTATTTTTCATAATGGAATAAACTAAGAGTATAAAAATAATAATTTCCCATAAGTATTTAATGCTCCGATTTGATGATTTCCTAAAAAATGAAATTTTATCTCTGTGCTGTTATTTATTGTTATTAAAAATGAGTTTGATTAATGATTTTATCATTATTTTTGAGTAAATGCATGATAATAGAATTGAGTGGACTTGAGATATGTTAAATAAAAAGAAAATGGGATTTCAGATGTCATTATGTGTTTATATACATGTGTATAAACGGTTGTTTGGAAAATTATTGGACAATACCCTTTCCCTTCAGATACAGTGATACAAATGATATGAGATGAATACAATGATACAAATGATATGAGATGAGAGGCCTTTGGGGCCCGTCTGAACACACATAGAGGTTTTGGGCCGTGTGTTTGGGCGCTTTTTCCTTTTGGAGGCGTATGCATGCAATATGATGATTACAGAGATATAAATATTGAGATACAGATTATATATATGAGATGTGATGATACAAATGAGATATGATGATACAAATGTGATTTAGGCTTTTGGGGCCTGTCTGAGTACATGCACAGATATAATGAGATATATGAGATATGAGATGATATTTCTCTGTCTATTTGTTGTAGCTCCAGGGCATGATGGTTCCCTAATTGCCCGTTCCTTGAGGTCCGGATATGATGAGATTATTCTCCTAGGTACTTGTTTGTTGATAGTTTTTGGTGTTCAGTATTTTATATTATAAGTGTTCTAATTTTATTTATTTATGTAGATTCATGGAATATTGTTATTTTAGTGCATGATTTGAATTAAATAACTTTTGTAAGTTCTTATGATATTTCGATGAAATTGATTTGGGAAAGATTAAATCTTAAATATATTTATTTTTCAAAAATTACTATCCACTCACTGAGCTCACTGAGTTTTGTACTCACTTTGTTTTAATTATATTTTTCCCCCACATGAGACTTGCAGGTACATCAGTCGACCTAGCAACGATAGTTAGATTTGAAATTTTGGCCATGTGATGGTGTTAAAAATTATAGGTACTTTGTTGGGATATTTTCAATTGTATAATTTATTACTTATTTGTGATTAAGAATAAATTATTGTATACTTGACATCATATGTTTGAAGGATACTAGTATTTGATTAAGGAAGTTGGTTGTGGAGGTTGATTGAATATTGTTTCATTTTTTTGGGAGTGTTAATTTTATAAATTGCAAGTTTGGGGAAGTCATAATTATATAGGAGACTTTGCCGAATTTTTGGTAGAATTCTTAGATATTAGAATTATTATAAATTCGTTTAGACGAGATTGGATAGATTCATCCTAGCGATTCGGGGCAGGTCGTTTCAGGTTTGGTTTTCGGTTCGGTTTTTTTATTCTCAATACCCTCCTCAAAATCGTCCTTCATAAACTCCTCTATAGCATTGTTATTTCTTCCATCCTGCACACAAGACCTACTATAATCAATTTATAATAAACAAAAATAAAATAATTTACAAATTTGTATGTGGAAATGAATAATTTTTAGAATTATGGTTACTGTTTTTAATATTAAAACGTTTGGCCCAAAATGTAAATAAAATAAAATAAGTTTTTGTGCAATAGTAGAAATTAGCCAAACATTGGGCACTAAAATGATATTTTACTTATCGACCTTCGGTCAAGGACTATTTTGAAAAGTTTGCAAACAAATTAAACCATTATAGAATTCCCATATACAAACACTTCTTAAATATTAGGTCATACTAAAATTTTATAAAGAAAAAGGGTCCAAACGATATTATCCCTCTATCATCTTCAACAATTCATGAGTTTCTCATCCCTCACCCAGCACTGCCCGCAGCATAGTATCCAAGCAAAAAAATTGAAAAAATACAGTAACATACTCATATCCAAGCAAAGGCAAACCTATTTTAAACTAAATACCACTAATAATTTAAGCAAACATAAAACAAGAACAGATCAAAGAGTTATCTACAAAAAACAAAAAGACTCATTTAAAAGAAAAAGGAAAACCGAGCAAGTTAGTGGGTAACCTGACCGGATAGCTGGCGACAGAGTAATGGAAAGAACAGCAGTAAGGAGAAGGCAAAATGGGCAAAGGCATATTCGAATTAGGGTTAGGTCGTGGCTGTGTTGTGCAGCTAAACTGAAAAGTGAGAGAGAGATAGAGAGAGGTGCAAACTGCAAACGTGCAAATCATGTGATTTGTGTATATATATTTTAGAGCGAAATAACGAAAATGCCTTAATTTTGATTCAGTTAGGATTTTATAACTTTTGATCCGAACCTAAACCGAACCGAACAATTCGGTTCGATATTTATAAATTTGGATTTTTTGTTTTAAAAAATCGAACCGAACCAAATTTATTTCGGTTTCGGTTTAGTTTTATCCACCCTTAAACATAAACACTTCAGTCATATAATCAAACATTAAACAACTTAGCTTTGCTATCTAGATTGCTCTTATTCATTGTTGGTTATTTTAACTCAATTGCTATTGGTGTCTGTCTGGTAAGGAAACATAAGGCCAATGATGAAGCGCCACGTGTCGATATTTGAGAAATTAGCTTACCTCGGGTACTTTGGGTACCCCAAGTACCCTAGGTACCCCGACTACCCTAGGTACTTCGAGAGTAACTCGGGTACACCATGTAAGGATATAAAAAGTCTTCGTAAAAATGTGAAGGGATATGTGAGCTCCGAATATGAAAAAGATCGGTTTAATACGTGTCATAAATAAGGAATCGGTGAGGAAATCTCATGCCACAAAAGAGGAGACAGTCGCTTGTCACGCCAGTGAATTCGTCAAAAGTTTGATATTATGACAGTTGGGACCATCAGCTTTTCTTGGTACCCCTGCAAAATTACAACAGAAATGTAGAGGTACGCGGGACCACTCCAATACGCCCAGCACGTGAATACGCCACAAACTTACTCTACACGCATATTTTTGAAACGCCTAAGCCGCCATATGCATGAAAATAAGAATATTCCTGACATGACAGCAGGGAACCCCCTCCATCTCAATCCTCCTTCACTCCACAAAAAGCCTACACAACTCGCACGTGTCGAATAAGCGAGGCACCCCGCTCCCCAACAAAAATAAATTTATTGTTCTTGGCTTGGTTTTGTGATTTTATTTCGTTAACCCAAAATCAGCTGCAAACAATTGGCGTCGTCTGTGGGGAGTGCGCAAAAAGCCTTCACACGGTACGAAGCTTGTCAGTACGTGTGCTTGCGCCACCATGGCACCCGACGTACCTGCTGATAACTAAATACTAGGTTGTGATGGAGCGGAGAACTACGACAGTGATAAAAAGGGTGACTCGACAAGGAGGGCATCTCGCCTAAAGAAAGGAAAATATATTAAGCAATCAACTGGTATTCAACCCGACAAGGAGCCTGTTACTCATAAACACTTTGAGGATTTAGCTCACGCGATTCTCAGAGCAGTAGGATCTCGGGTATCCGAGGCAGCTACTTCCCTGGTAACTCAAGATGTTCCGCCTCCACACGGTGAAAAATAGATGATACCAAGATCTGAAATACTGGAGGGAAGTAGACCAAACCACAGGCCATCGGGCACGCATTTAAAGTTTCAAATCGGCGGCTCTCGGGAAGAACGCTCCACTGCCTCTTCTTATTCCCGTAGTAGCCAGGGTACCAAACGTAAACAAAAAGCTCATGAAGATCTCCGGCACAAGCTGAACGCCAAAAGAGCTTCCCAAACAACTATGACATCCTCGGGTGCACCTGGGGTACCCTGCAAGTTCTTGGAAAAAATGGAGTACCTCGAAGCTCAAGTGAAGCTCCTTTTTGAAAATTCCCACCAATGCTCTAGCGCCAGCATATAACTTGCCATTCACCATGGAGATTTGGACGGCGATTCTCCTGGAAGCGTTCACCATGCCTCAAATACAACAATATTCGGGTACTACGGATCCCATGGAACATGCTGAGTTGTATCGTGACCAGATGCTGATTAAAGGAGTGGGCGACAATGTTATGTGCCGGATGTTCCCGCATATAGAGCTGGCAAAATGGGTCATCGGGTCGTATTTTTGTCGTGTCAGCTTCGTGTCGTGTCGTGTCAAATTTAGGCCGACCCAAATCCGACCCATTTAAAATCGTGTCAAAATATTGAGACCCAAACCCGACACGGAAAAAAAATCGGGTTACCCAATAACCCGCTAAATGTTTATATATTAAACAAAAGTTACATCAAATATTTACACGTTGTCATACATATGTATGCACATACATACATACATACATACATACATACATACATACATAATTTATCAATATTATAAAATATACATATCTACTAAAATATTACACACACCATTGAGGTTTTAATTATATATATGTAAATAATATTATATATCAATATTATAAAATATACATATCTACCAATGTTTTATACATTTATACTATTAAAGCTCTAAATGTATTTAAAATTTTATAAATAAAATATTGTGTCTAGATTCATCCTTTTAAAGAATAAAAAAAATCATCTCTAATATTTGAGTTTCGATGACAAGAATATGCAAATTATTTTAAAATAAAAAATATAATTGGGTCATTGATCGGGTAAATTGGTCAAGAATTTTAACCCTAACCCGACACGGAAAAAAATCGTGTTGACCTGGACCCGACCCATTTAATAATCGTGTTAAATTCGACGACCCATGCCCATTTATTGGTGTCGTGTTCGTGCAGGTAATCGGGTCGTGTCAAATTTGGCCAGCTCTACCCGCATACCATCACTGGACCAACCAAATCATGGTTCTGATCATTAAGGCCAGGCAATGTATCCTCCTTAGACCAACTCCTAAAAGATTTTGTTCATGAGTTTGGTTATGCTTCCTCCCAAGATATAGCATCTTCCAAGTTTACTTTCATCAAGCAAGGGGAATCGGAGTCTTTAGCCGAGTTCGTAACCCGTTTCCACCGAGAGGTGTTGCGTACCGGTACGTTTGGCCACCAACATACTCTCACTCATTTTGAAAAGAATTTGCGTTTGGGGAAGTTATGGCGGTCGTTTCAAAAGCACCGCCCTCTTTCATACGGGGAAGCTTGTTCTCGAGCTCTGCAACAAATAGAAATGGACAAGAAGTGTTACCTGAAGCGGGAGAAAGATAGAGATGTAGTCGTGAAAAGCAAGGAGCACACAAGCTACTCTAAATGAAAAGAACAATTATAAAGCACCTGTGAAATGCTGCCATACTAAGGAATTACTAATAATAAAAGGAAGCACTTTACCTCTTTTTATTTACTTTATTTATTTTTCTTCAATGCTTATGCGTCTATAATATTTGATCTATTGTGTGGTGTACTTTATCATGTGGGCTACCCAGAGTACCCTAAACTGATTAGTTGCACTTTTCAATTCTCCAAGTCTCTAATGACAAGGGTGATCTCAAGATCCCCTATTCCTTTAAGATAACAGAACATTATCGTGCAATGATCTTGCTTATATCGTTTATAAGTATGTTTTTTACTTTATAAGATGATGTGTGTTCTTATTTTTTTATTACCGAATGTGATTGCAGTTAAATTTTCGCCATTAATGTGACTCCATCGTATTGCACCATGTCTAGTATGCACATTTCAGCTATAATTACTCCACTTCAAGATAATCTAAAGAACTTGGATATCTGACCCGACTTGATCGTGAAGATCTATTCGAGGTCAAAGCCAATAAGAAAGAATACAACAAATTTAAAGAGGGAGGGTCAGAGAAGATCTGAGGGTGAGGTAAACCAGTATACCCTAGCGCCATGAGACACCGTTAAGGTATGCACACGCCCACACCTCCATTCTTTAACTTGAGCCAAGTAAAGAATAGACAAATGGCAATCACAAGAGTTGGATGCCTAAAAGGAATGAGATAGGTGATAACTCTAGGAAATGAGAGTTATTACATCAATTCTAGACTTGAATAAAGGTCACTTAGAGAACAAATAAGGTTTTTTTATTACATTTTGGTACCTTTTGCATAAACATTCATTTTAGTTGAGTTTTAATAAGTTTGGATTGAATTATAGTAATTTGTGCTACAAACAGGTTTTAAATTTGTGAGAGGATGTTGAGGCATTAGAAGAGCAAGAGGAGGAAGGAAGATGGCCACAAAAGAAGTAAAGCACAATCGGGAATAAAACAGTGTTGTAGCGGCTATTAGAGCAACCAGTGTTGTAGCAATTTGGGAGCAGTGCGGGAAAAAATTTAGGCGCGAGTCAACCATAAAGTCGCAATCTGCATGTTTCCTAATTTAAACACATGCACGCTCATGGGCTTTGGTTTTAACCTAATTTGCAATATAAAAAGGAGGCATGCACTACATAGAAGGGCGGCAAAGAATTATCATTAGAGTAATTAGAAGGAACGAAGAAGAAGAATATCAAAATTGAAGAGTGTTGTTTCGGCAACATTGGACAATCGTACAGAATTACATGACTTTGATTTTCATTGTGCTCAACTTATATTTATCTTTTTCCTTTAATTGATTTGATGTATTCCGAGACCAATATATTTGTGCTTATTTTTCTCATCCTGATTATGAACTAAATTTACTTGTGATTGAGTGACAAATAATCCAATGGGTTCTTGACTGTTCTTTTATGTTGTTATAGTAATGCTGTAGCATTACACTCTAGTAGTTTTTATAAATACAACTGTTATTTCGGTTGACCACCCATTTAATAGTTTCAGTTAAGACAGAACAGTAAAAGGGCATGTCTTAGCGGACATTATTAGAGTATTACTTGTTCTTAAGTCGAGTTTCCTGGATTAGGTTATCTTGAATCTTATAAGGGCAATACTTGAAGTTAAGATTTGTGACACTCTAGACATAGGTGTTCACCTAGTATGATAGAGAGATTAAAGGTTATAATGTCATACCATAAATATATGAGCAACTAGTCATTGTTTGTAGATTTAAAGGTATGAGATTTCCAACATGCGATAGCTGCGAAGGCAAATTTATTCTACCCATTGTTGCAGCACTTATTGTAACAACTGGTACTAATTTGGTAAACAACAGTCATCCCATTAGGAGAGTTTGATCATTCAACTACTATATTCTCAACTGAATCTTAGACACATTCAATTCAGTTTATTTCATTTCAATATTGCTTTATTTTCATCTCTCACAATTATTAGTTACATAGAATTATTCGACAATTGTTTGTTTCGGCCCGTAATTGATTTGGATTATTGTGATTTGCTTTAGCATTTTGAGTAACATCAATTCCTGTGGAGACGATCTTGAATACTCATCATTTAATTACTTGTTGTGTATACTTGCATATTGGCATTGATAGTAATTGCTTATAGAAATTAACCAATAGTAGGCAAGCATGCACCTCTATTCACATTATTTCATTAAATATTTACTAGAAGCAGATGGCAAAACAAGTATGTTTTTTACCATTTTTGTAAGAAAGGGGGACAAGAAGGTCCCTGAACAAAAAAACAAAAATAGAGTACCTGGGGTACCCAAGGAAACTCCACAAGTCTATTTGAGATACGCCACAATCTTTATTTATATCCTAGTTGCGCCAATTATGAATTTCATTTTATATTATGATGATGCACGAATTATTAAATTATTTAAGATACGCCATAATCTTTATTAAAACGAGCAGCGAGCACATCTACAGAAATCACCACGCAAGTGCCAAAAACACATCAGGGGGGTACCTGGGGTACCCGAGAAACCCCCATGAGGCTACACAAATCTGTCATAAGCAAGGAATTCAATGGCATGCCAAATCAACCTTCCAAAAGACAACTATCCCAACACATCAAAAGGATGATATCATACTACAAAAGGTACAGAAGCAAAGAAAGAAAGCTGCTAAGACATCTCGAGATAAAACTCTAAATAGCAAGTAAGATCACGCAGAAAGGGAGACATCCTCTCTACCACTTCCCTCAACGGGGGCATCAATAGGAACACTCGAGGTCAAAGAGCTACTACCCTCATGAACAGCGCTAACAGAAAGGAGATCCACCTGGGGTACCTGGGGTACCTGGGGTACCCTAGAAGATTGTCGCGGCCTGTGAGATGGTGGAGCCTGGGTTACCCTCTTTGTCCTCTATCGCTTTCAAGATGGCCGAGTTGTCCACTCAGAGTACCACCAGCTCTGGGTCGACGCTCCAGGCCTCAGTCATAATAAGACTAAAAGTTGTGTCCATCATCTCCTGTTGGCGAGATAGTAGCTCGCCATGCTTAAACTCCACCTCTTCTGACTTCTTGGACATTCGGTTGTTCTCCCAGGCGTGGTCGTCCAAGCGCCTCTGCAAAGCCCTGGCCTCCTCTCCAAACTTTTCTTCCCCAGACTGTCTGAGTCTGACCTCCCCTCGCAGCCTCTTCGCTTCGGCCTGTGCAGCTAAGGTGCCACTAAAGTGGCAGAAACTATGATTGAGGTAGAAGGCCGCCTACAAAAAAAATTAATAATAATAAAGAGAAGAAAAGGGAGTCAGAATAATATAAAAAAATAGGCACTTTCGTCATGACAAGCCTTGAGCGCTCGGCTATAGCGCTCATTGAAGTCCAATTTATCTGCCTCTATGGCCATGTCTGTAGAAATGAACTCGGAGGAATGAAGGAAGTAATCGGCCAGGTGAGATATCTGCTTGTTTGCCATTGGATCCAGCTCACCCTCCATAAGATCTCCAGGAACCGGGAAAAATGAGCCAAGCTTCCTCTTGTGGGTAGCTGGGGTACCCCGAGAACCCCCAAAAGAGGAGACGAGCAATTTGCCCTTAGCGCCTGGAACAATGGGAGGTCGATCACCCTTCGTCGAGGTACCCAGGGTATCGGAGGAGCTACCACTCATGCGACTGAAAAAGGCGTCGAAATCTTCGGCAAAATGGTCCATACATATCCAACATCAAGCAAACAAAAAAAAAGTGAGAAACAAAAATGAATCAAAAGAATGAACATCAGAATCGTCACAGGCAAAAAGGCACATTAAGAAAAATAAGATATGGTCGCCAAAAAAAAAGGTTTATGCAAATGATGGGGGCACCCCACAGAACCAATTAAGGCAGGGTACCCCAACAACACTCTATAGCCATACGTGAATCGCCCCCCCAAGAAGATGGAAGTCTCTCCTCAATCAAACCAGCTCTCGCCAGCCGGGTAGTGTTCAAAACATCACCATCACTTTGCAAAAACTGGAACTTCTCTACAACACCACTCAATTTCCTCCCTACTTCATGAACTGGGGATGTTCCCTTGGACTAAGTGATATCTATAAAAGTCTCAAGAAACAACAGTAAAAAGTAAATTCATGCGAGAAATATATATACACATAAAAAGGGAGAGAGGAGGAAAGAAACACATACTATCTTTATTGAAGAAGTTCTGAACTTGCATAACTTCATTCCCTGCTGTTATACTCCTCCCCCACTCGCCTTCAGCCACAAACCACCCATATCTAAAGCCCTTTTTCAGCAAGGGATCTGGTCTCACCAAGCTACCATGAACCCCCCAAGTAGCAAAATAAACTACGGATAAACCAGCTGGCTTCTTCAACTGATAAAGGCCCCTCAGATCTCAATAAGAAATATCCTCCCCAAATACATTCAACCACAGTACCTCCAAACCTGTGAGCAATCTCCAACCGGGTAAAGATAACTGTCCGAGAGCAATCTTTATCTCAGTGAACATTTTTCTAAAAAATGGTTGAAGAGATAAACGGAAACCTAAGTCAAAAAGGTCAATATGAAGGGCTACACCATCAGAATGAGGGTGCTCAGGGCGCTCGCCCTTGTGAGGTACCCTAAGGCCGACAGAACGAGGTGTGTTATATTTAGCTCTAACCTTTTCTAAATCTCTTGGAGTAGCTGGTCTACCCCCAAGTGAATAAAGCCTACGAGCTATAGAGATAGAAGGGGAGACCAGGGGAGGCTCAGGGATGCTGACAGGGGCAGGAGATTTGGGTCTGGAATTTTTTGTACGAGTTTTCTTACGGGCTGCCCTAACTAGTTGCTTCCCCCTAGTTTTAGATTTATTACAAGGATCAGTTCGGGACAATTTGGGGCTGCCCGAAGGAGACCCATCCTTATCGCTAATGGAAACAAAAGGGGCTAACCTATAACATAGGGCCTCCTCACCATCTGAATCATCAACAATATTTCGACCCTTTATCCCAACTCTTTTTCTCTCCATTTTGTTCCCCTAAACACACGAGACACAAGTTGAAAAGAAAATCTCCACATCAAAACATGCCCCTACAACTTCATACTTCATCCATCACAAGCCAAACACCAACATCCACTGATAAAAGCATAAACAAAAAGAAAAAGTACCAACACTTTACATTAAATACATAAACAAAGCCACAATAGTATTTTTCAAAATAAAAAGCCAAAAAAGGTATAAAAATTCATACCCAGATTTCACCAAGAGTAGCAAATTTTAGTCGCCAAAAAAAGCAAGTTTGGAGATGAATAGACTGTAAATCGCCAAGAGAAGTCAGGGATCGCCAAAAATTGCTTAAAAGATGAAGATGTACAGAGGCTGTCATGGGCACAATGAAATCTGTTAGAGATTTAAAAAAAAAGAAAAGGAAAGGAAGTTAGGATGATAAACAAAAAAAAGTGAGCCTGGATGATAAAAAAAAATGAGGAGAGTCTGAATAAAAAAAAATAGAAGTTTGGACAAAAAAAAAGTGAGCCTGGATGATTAAAAAAAAGGAAATGAGGAGAGTCTACACAAAAAAAAGCCAAAAAAAAGTAGTGAAGGATGAAAAGAGAGAAGAAGACAATGTGGGGGAGAGAAGCACCACGCCAAACCCGCCGGAAGGAGACCTCGCCGGAAGCCGCGAGACGCGGCCGCGCACTGGACAGATCAGGTACCGGAGACCGCCGCAGTAAACACCGAGAGCCCGCCAGAAACGTGCAAAAAGAAGTGCAGCCGGGAGGGAAGGAAAATGAGAAAGAGAAAAGAAAAATGAAGGAAAGAAAAAAAAAGGGAGAAACACAAAAGAGAAAGAAAGAATGATGGTGGGCCGTGAAGAATAAAGGAAAAAGAGAAGAAAAGGAATATTTTTTACCTGGTTATGAAACATTAATGGAGCCCAGGAAAAAGACAAGCTAAAAAAAAGACGATAAGTCAAAAAGTAATAAGAAATAAAGCTAAGGAAAATATTGAAAGCCAGGGAGCAAGAAGAAGCCACTAAAAGCAATTAAACTTTATTGGAGATTTTTTGGGATTTTCAAAATAAAGTGGCAACATAAAAGGAGTGGAACGGGTTTTAATTAAACCTGACAAATCATACTTCATAAAGTGAGAGGTCAAATAATTTTGCAGAGGGGTGTTTTAAAATTCAAATCATGTGTCAAGCGATTACCACTTCCCAAGAGAAGCTAAAGAGACGTGAAGACAGGCATCAATTCAGTGTTTGAAAAAAAAAAGTAAATATTGCCACGTGTCACGTACAGTTCCTCCAAGAGTTTCTTGTACCTCAATTACATTCGCCATAAAGAAACTAGGGGGATGTTGTTTTGGAAGGGAACAAGAGGCCAACGATAAAGCACCACGTATCGATATTTGAGAAATTAGCTTACTTTGGGTACCCCAAGTACCCTAGGTACCCCGGCTACCCTAGGTACTTAGGGAGTACCTCGGGTACACCATGTAAGGATATAAAAAGTCTTCGTAAAAATGTAAAGGGATATGTAGGCCCCGAATCTCAAAAAGATCGGTTCAATACGTGTCAAAAATGAGGAATCGGTGAGGAAATCTCGTGCCCCAAAAGAGGAGACAACCGCCTATCATGCCAGCGAATCCGCCAAAAGTTTGATATTATGACAGTTAGGATCACCAGCTTTTCCTGCTACACCTGCAAAATTACAACGGAATTGCAAAGGTACACGAGACCACTCCATTACGCCCAACACGTGAATACGCCACAAACTTACTCTCCACGCATATTTTTGAAACGCCTAAGTTGCCATACGCATGAAAATAAGAATATTCCTGATATGACAGCAGAGAACGCCACTAAAATAACGTCAGGTGGCATGGCGACCGGGGTACACCATATAAATACTCAGGTTTAATTTTTATCAATTAAATTCACACATACACCAGAAAAAGCTAAGGTTTCTTCAACCTCAAAACCTCCATTTCTGAGAGCTTGCAAGCTCTCTAACATGAGATAACCCAACTCTGACTTGAGCGTCAGAGTGTGGTCGCCGGGCACCCCTGACTCCACCTCTGACCTCTTTTTTGGATGTTTCGTAGGTTTAAGGCGAGTTTCACCAGCCCTCCATACCAGAAGTTAGACCTCCTCCATATCCACCACCATCTCAATCCTCCTTCACTCCACAAAAAGCCTAAACAACCTGTATGACCCGAATAAGCAAGGCACCCTGCTCCCCAACAAAAATAAATTTATTGTTCTTGGCTTGGTTTTGTGATTTTATTTCGTTAACCCAAAATCAGCCACAAACAGTGTCAATGTGCAAGTGTACACAACAAGTAATAAAGTGATGAGTATTCAAGATCATCTCCATAGGGACTGATGCTACTAGAAACAGTACAACAATTACGACGGTGCAAACTTTCTTCTATCTTAAAATAATAGAATAAATAAGTTGACTAACTAATGAAATTAACAACTTAACAAAGTAAATGCATTAATGAAAGTAAATTGGATGGTTTGGGCAAAAAGAATTAAATAGGAATAGGGTAGTTGAATGATCAAACTTTCTTGATGGGATGATTGTTTTGTTCAAGCTAACACCAGTTGCTAAAGCAACTGCTATAGCACTGGGTAGAATTACTTTCCATCCTCAGCTGTCACATGTTGGACTTCTCATACCCTTATGCAACCTAACAATGACTAGTTGTTATGTCATATAAGATACGACGTTACAAACATATACTCTCTCTACCCTGTAAGGTGAATCCTTGTGTCTAGTTCATCACAAATCTTAAATCAAGTGTGGCCCTTTTGGGACTCAAGTTAAACTCAATCTAGGAAACTCGACTTAAGATCAAGTATTACTCTAATAATTTCCACTAAGACAAGCCCTTTTGTGGCTTTTTTCTTAACTTGAATCATTAAATGGGAGGTCAATTGAAATAATGATTGTAATAACAATTATTAAAGCAAAATGCTACAGCAAACGTGCAGCGACTCATAAGAATAGTCAAAAACCCATATAGATTATTTGTCACTCAATTACAATCAAATTTAGTTCATAACTTGTGAAAGAAAAAACAACAAAATCTCAACCATGAAATACATCGTTTCAATCAAAGAATAAATAAGGAGACAAGCAAATAATGATGAAATTTGAATCCAAATAGTTCTGCAGATTTTTTCTTCAATGGTGCAAACTTGTTCTCTCTTAAATTCTGTTTCTTTCTTATTTTTCTCTTGATTTTTCGATGCTGATTCACCACCCCCCTTTCATATGATGTGTGCTCTTTTTATAGTTGAAAATTAGGGTAAACAAACGCATAGGTCGCGTTCCTTCTAGATTAGGATACTACAGATCACAATATTCTACAAAATCTTTTCTGTCATTGTTCCAAGATTGCTACAGTAACGATTGCTACAGCAGTGGCTGCAGCAACTGTACTATAAAAGATTTGTTTCAATTCTTTTGTAGCCAAGTTCTTTTCCATCTTTTGCAAGCCTATTGCATTAGCATTCCTTCCTTGAAATTTGAGCTTTCGGTCACCTACAATTATGCACAGAATCTAAGAACAAATTATTCTGAATCAAACAAATTATTTACGAATAAATTAAGATGAATGTTTATGCAAAATATAATAAAAATACAAAGAAAACATATCATTTACTCTCCAAGTATTATTGATTTAAGTCTAAAAGTGTCATGATGACTTCATTTCATAGAGTCCTCAAGTAATGACAACAACACTAACACTTCAGTCACACAATTATGCAACAAATAACTTAGCTCTGTCATCAAATTTGCAAGGATTCTTCCCCCCTCAGATCACACTCTTAATCATGCAAAATAATCATAGCAGTTCAATTCTAAACTTAAGCTTCATTCTGTCTAAAGTGTGTGTGCCACTTTGATCAGGTTTCAGAGGTGCTACAGCATTACACAAACATTACATATAATTCAGAGGTAGAACACAAATATGTTCACATATTGGGGAGCATAAATTACAAATATACTCAAACTGTACTTCAATAATAATAATTTAAACTTTTTTTTTACTTAAACCTTCTTCGATGTAACATTGATTTTTGATGTAAATGTCAATCACTTGTAATAATGACACCTAATTACTCAACCAATGCAAATATCAGAGTTACTGTAGCAATACTCATAACAAAGTCTTATCTAAAGATATCTTTAACTCAAGACTGAAATGGGGGTTCATAAACAGACTTGTCTATTCTAAATCCTAGACACAGGACCCCTTTTCTTTTTTTTTAGTTGCTACAACAATGCTCATAACTGTTGATACTCAGCCCTGGTTACTCAGCAACTTAATCCATTGGAGAAAAATTTATTTTATAACAAGCACAGTACACAAAATTTTCCCCTCAAACGTGAAATACTTTCTACTATTTTCAGTTTTCTCTACTTTGCTACAGCGTTCTCATAAAACTCAACCAAGTCTAAGTATCAAGATAGAATTTCAACCTTCATCTCTACTATCTCTACTTGGCATTCTCATACATACTAAATAACAGTCAATTTATCTTCAGTAGGTTTTTGAAATCCATACACAAATAGTAGATAACGGAGCTTCACATAACACACAACAGAAACACATGCACTCAGGAACACAATACATAATAGCATAACCCCCCCCCCCCAAACTTGAGAGGTGTTGTGTCCTCACAAGCACAGAAAATCAAAACAACTCAAACTACACATGCATACACAAAACAAAATGACTTGCAGAATGAATCAAAAAATTAAAACTAAATGAAAGAAAAGTTTTGCAAAAAGAAGTAAAATAAACTAGAGGGTAGGGGGTATTCCCCTGTTGTTGGAAGCATTGCTGCAACAAATAGAAACAGATTCACCGTTTTTTGTAGGGGCTCCGCAGACGATCATTAGGAGATTCTTGCGGTAAGGTAGCGGACATCATCTTTTTTTTTCAGTAATGAGCTGGTGGGAGGAGTTACAGTGAGTGCAGCCTGTCGGGGTGAAACAGATCTGGTCCTCTTTTGCGTTGGTGTGTCTGATGCAGCAACACCTCCTGAAGTGTCATATTTTCTCTTGCTGGGAGTTTGTTGCGAAGTAGCTGGAGTAGTTTTTCGGCTACAAACCCTTCACGCGTGATTACGGCAATGATATCGAGCAGGTGCTTTGTCTCTGTGGGTGTGCGAGTAACCCTAGTTGCTACAGCTTCCAACTCTGCATTAATGTCTTCTGCTTCATCTTCAGAATAAAAAAAGGTAATCACTTTCTCTTTGCCCTTCCGAGAGAGGACTGAAATAGGAGACTCCTCTACAGGTTCATTTTCCTCATCTTTTATGATGTGCTTCTTCCTGGACTTGGAAGATGTCCTGGTTGGGGGTTCCTCGAGTTCTTTTTACGGGTCTTCATCCATTTCTTTTAGGTAACCGTCGGTTATAGACTTAACACCCTCGTCTTCAGGCTGCTCTGCCTGATCGTCAGTATCTTCATTGACTTCTGTTGGAGCATCTGTGTTCGAGGTACCAAAGTCGAACTGCTGCAACAATGAATCAGGGAAATTTCGATGAGTACTTTTTATACATATAGCAAAATAATAAAGGTGGTCCTCCAAGTGCTGCAAATAGCTCCAAAACCGATTGTTTTCCTTCTGCTGGATTTCAACACATTAAGTGATATTGGTGCTCAGTTCTTGGATTCTCCTCTCCAAACCAACAACTCTTTTCGCCCCTGCTACAACAGCTGGCTCGAGTGGAGCTACAGCAGCTTCACCAGCAATTCGCTCGATGGTGCGTGTAATGAGAGCACCATCATTCTTAATACAGTCATTTTGTTCTTCAAGGTGGACTCCCAATACCACACAAATGCTGATGATAAGTAAAGGAAATAGCAAAGCAGCCATTTTGTGCTTTTTCATACAAAAGTACTAACCTCTAACAATGACATACAAAAGTACTAACCTCTCTTGTGAAACAGTAGTGGTGTGTGTGGTTGGCATTAATCTGGATTTTAAAAATTTTACCCACTCCTTAGCAATGGGTTTCAAACCCATCTTATTAATCATACGTCCTTCTTCATTATCCCAAGATGCACCCTCTATGGTAAGTGTTTTGAAAATCTTGTTCCATTTTTGTGGGTTAAGTTGCCAAGCAATTTGGCATACTCAGAATTCATTTCAGAGGGTAAATTATAAAAAGCATTAATAACTCGAGAATCTAATAGTACAATAGAGTTTCTTACCCAAATATTATGCTGGTCGGGACTTAATAAGTTGGCTTAAAATTCTTTTACCAGCGGCAATACAGGGTCTAGTGGATTGTTACAAAACTCCAGCGACCCACGCTTTGCTGCAGCAACTTATAGTGATTGCACAATTCCAGAAGGTTGAGGTGGGAACTGAAACCCTTTTTTCGAAGATTTTACGTGGTTCAATAAATTCTTCATACTTCTCTTTCGTATGGTAACTTTGAAATCGAGAGGGATTCTTTAGTCGGCTGACTGTCCTTTTATACCTTGGCATTGCTGCAGTAGTAGGATGGATGTGGTAATACGTTAAAGAGTGCAATGAGAAGAAGAGGTTATAAGTTGTTGGGTGTATGGCTGTGTAGGGAAGGGAAAATAGTGTTAGAGGTCAATGTGCACAGTGAAACCCTTATATAGGTTGAAATAAAGTAAAACAAATCTTGTAAAAGAGATAAATTTTGGAAGAATTTTTTGAATTTATTAAACATATCCCATAAAAATAGGAAAGAGATATTTATGCGGTAATTTAGGGATTAAGCATCCTCTCCCAATCTCTATCTGGATTCACCCAACCAGTTGTCACACGTTATCTCCAATGGTAAAAGATTAGGTTTCTTAATTAAGTCACTGTAACGGTAAAATTCATTGCTACTGCAACAAATCGGGTGCTCTAGCAATCTACATTACAATCTCCTCAGGTGGCTTGTCCTGGTAATATATTAACATTACAACAATAATTGTCAGTGCTAAACCTAATTCCAAGTATTCCTTGTCTTGGTGTGCTTCTTTTCTCTTTTTTTTTTAACAATATGAAAGGATAGAATTAAACATTCCAAAGAATAAAAAATAAAACTAAAGTAAAAAAATAACAGAAATATGGAAGATTCATTTTATTAGAAATGACTCCCTCACCATTGGGTTGCCTCCCATTGAGCGCTTGATTTAAGGTCCTTCGGCCTGACCTTTCTTGAGAGCTCACAATGCCGGCTCACTAAGAAGTAAGACCTACTTTGAGCAATCTGTAGCTGCATGCATGTAATGTTTAACTTTGTGCCCATTAACTTTGAATTCCTGACCTATCTTCTCATCTAAGAGATCAACAGCCCCATGAAGATAACTTTTGATCAGCTTGAAAGGTGCAGACCATCTATATTTCAGCTTTCCTGTAAATATTCTTAATCTTGAATTATGGAGCAGAACTAGTTGGCCATGAATTAATCTTCTTTGTTGGATGTGTTTTTCATGCCATTGTTTTGTCCTCTCCTTATAGATCCTTGCATTTTCATAGGAGAATAACCGTAATTCATCAAGTTCACACAGTTGAAGTTTCCTCTGCTCTGCTGCAGCATGTATATCCCAGTTTAATTGCTTCAGTGCCCAATATGCTTTGTGCTCTAGCTTGAGTGGCAAGTGGCAAGCTTTCCCATACACAATTCGGTAGGGAGACATGTCAAGTGGTGCCTTGTATGCTGTTCTGTAAGCCCATAAGGAGTCATGTAAGCGCAATGACCAATCCTTTATTGTGGGGTTAACTACTTTTTCTAGAATCTTTTTAATCTCCTTGTTAGACACTTCCGCCTGGCCTTGTATGTTGTTCTGTAAGCCCATAAGGAGCATAAAAGGAATAATGTTATTGTTCACATGTACGGTACTATTCACATGTACGGTATTGTCTATGTTACTGTTCACGACACTGTTCACATAGACGGATCGATGATGTGGCATTGAACGATAATGTGGCATTGATTGATGAGGTGTCACAATTCCATTGGAGAAAATTCTTATGCACTGTTGATCGGTGACGTGGCAGTATGTTAATGGACCAAAAATTGTGCGTACGGTACATGCATATACACAGGATTATTTTCAACCAAACCACGTCACTGTTCAAACCGGTTGACTGTTCAAACTGCGTGGTCAAATCGTATCACTGTTCAAATCGTATGGTCAAACCGCGTACTGTTGACTGATGACATGGCGCAATCATGAGCGTCCACAATTAAAATCCACCTCATCGTGGGATCGACACTCGTCACCATTGATTTATTCTACAATAGATTCGTGTACTTGCGAGTTCAATAAAATTTGCACAACAAGTTTTTGGCGCCGTTGCCGGGCACGTAAGTTATTTTAATTCGTAGAATTAATTTTTGTGAATAATTTCTTTTATTTGTTTTTTTGTATTTTTTTCTTATTAAAAAAAAGGGAAAAAAAGTGAATCTGCATTTACAGGTAATAATTTCTTTTCTTTCTCTATTCTTTACAATTCTGCAATTTAATTTTTTAAGTTATTTTTCTTTGTAATTTTTTTATTTTATTAATTTATTTTTAGTTAATTTATTTCACGTATTTTTAGTGTGTTTTTATAGAAAGTTTTAACAGCGTAATAAGGTTAGTACCGTAATTTCTCTTTCTTTATTTTTATTTATTTTGTTCTCATTTTTTTATGTTTTTTGCATGCATGGTCGAAGATCATTATTACTTAATCTTGAACCTATAGACCTTGAATTAGAAAAAACATTGCGCACACTCAAACACATTAAAGATAAAATTGAAATGGATTTGCAACAACAACAAGCACCACATGAGAGGCCATTTAAGGGCTACTTCAGTCCTTTAGCTAATTTGAGCACATCATGCATAAAATACCGAAATGTAGCTGCTAGGAGTTTTGAACTAAAACCTAGTGTGCTAAATTGTCTCCCAACATTCTATGGCCTAGAAAATGAGGACCCATATAATCATTTAAATGATTTTCATGTTGTTTGTCAAACATTTAAATATGAGAATTTTTCAGATGATGATGTTAAACTTAGACTATTCTCATTTTCTTTAAAGTATAGAGCTCGTTCATGGCTCAATACATTGCCTGCTAATAGCATTACATCATGGGAACAAATGGTAACAAAATTTTTAAATAAATATTTCCCAGTGCATAAAACTAATGCTATTCGCAGGGAAATCTCAGAGTTTACCTAGAGAGAAGACGAGCAGTTTTTCGAAACATGGGAGCGATTCAATGGGCTACTCTTGAAGTGTCCACATCATGGGTACGAAAAATGGCACCAATGCCAATACTTTTTGGAGAGATTAGTACCGCATGTGCAAGAATGGCTAATGGCAACAAGTGGAGGAGAGCTAATGTCAAAAAGTGCATCAGAGATTTGGGAGTTCTTCCAGCGACAAGCGATTAATTCCCAACAACGGAGTTGATCGCTCAGGAATACTAAAAGAATTAAGGGAGTGAATGAGGTTCATATTGGCGAGTCAACTTCGAGAATCAAAGAAGTCAAGAAGATGGTTGAAGGTCTCTCTCGACAAATAGCATCGTTAACGACTGCTAAATCAACAGAATAATATAACCATGACTCATACTCAAATCAAGCCAATGCCATAGGTGTAATGAGAAACCATCAAATTATAACCCATACTCCAACATATATAACCCTGGATGGAGAGACCACCCAAATTTTTTATGGTCTCAAGGATTCCAACATAGTGTACCAGCAGCCCCAACTCCATCAATGAAACCAATTGCTCAAATTTTTCAAGCCTCTCAGCCACCATTTAGACCATACAATCAGAACCAGAACCACTCTCAACCCAGACCATGGGAGAATGCATTCCAGAATTTTAATAATATTACTCACTCTACGATTGAGCAACAGAACCGCACCATTGATGGACTACGAAATGAGATGAGAGCAGGCTTCAACTCACAAGCCTAATCAATTTGCTTCTTCAGTTCAGACCTTAGCAATGACTGTTGAGAAAGGCAAATTTCCAATTCAACCAGTGCCTAATCCTAAAGGAGTGGATGAAGTAAGTACCAGTTCACCACAACAGCACGGAGAGGTCAAAGCCGTCATGACCTTGCGAAAATGAAAAGAAGTCGACAACAAAGTGGAGATGTCGGTGACAAAAGAAAATCAAATTGTACATGTGAATGTTGAGGACTCACCATCGGAAGAGAAAGAAGAAACCAACCCATGAGAATATGTTCCCAAAGCTCCATTTCCTCAGAGGTTAGCTAAAGGAAAGAAAGGAAAATCCATAGGTGAGATTCTTGAAATCTTCAAACAGGTAAGTGTTAACATCCCTTTACTCGATGCTATAAAATAAGTTCTATTTTATACCAAGTTTCTTAAAGACCTTTGTACTAAAAAGAGAAATATTCTCGTTCAAAAGAAGGTCTTTTTAACATAAAATGTTAATTCTATACTCCAACAAAAAATTCCTCTAAAATGCAAAGACCCAGGCTCCCCAACTATCTCTTGTAGTATAAGGAACCACACAATTGAGAATGCTTGGTTGGATTTAGGAGCTAGTGTAAATCTATTGCCTTACTCAGTTTTCATGAAACTTTAACTGGGAGAATTACACCCAACTCCAGTGGTGTTACAACTTGAAGATCAGTCCACAAAAATACCTCGTTGTATTGTGGAAGACGTGTTTATCTAGGTAGACAAATTTTATTTTCCTGTTAATTTCATTGGAATTGACACTCAACCAATACAGGATTCAAGGAAGCACATCCCCATTATTCTAAGCCGACCTTTCTTGCCAATTGTCGATGCTCACATTTAATGCAGGACTGGAAATATGTAGTTGTCCTTTGGCAACATGACTATGGAGCTAAACATCATCAACATTGCCAAACAACTTCATCATGGAGATGATGAAATTATTGATGTGGATTTAATACAAGCATTAGTTGATGACACTTTTCTTTCAAACCTTAGTGATGACCTTTACAAATATGTTTAACTCACTTTGGTTTGGATTTTGATATTGACAAATCAGTCGATGAGGTCAACGCCCTACTTGACTCAACACCATCCATGAACACTAATAAATAGAAGTCAAGAGTTGAACAACTAGCACCATCAGAGAAGAAATTCATCCCATCATCAGAATCACCACAGAAACTTGAGCTCAAACCATTGCCCAACACTCTGACGTATGCATTTTTGGGAGAAGAAAGTACTCTGCTGGTAATCATCTCATCATCCCTAAATGACAAACAAAAAGGTACGTTGTTGGATATTTTAAAAAAGCACAAAGGAGCATTAGGATGGGCCATAGCTGACATAGAATGTGTAAACCCAGTAGACTGCATGCATTACATTCACCTTGATAAAAATGCTAAACCTACTAGGGAAATGCAACGTCGATTAAATCCTAACATGAAAGAAGTTGTTAGAGCTAAAGTTCTTAAGCTATTAGACGCATGTATCATTTACCCAATTTCTGATAGTTCATGGGTCAATCTTGTACAAGTTGTCCGCAAAACTTCAGGAGTCACAGTAGTTACCAATGCTGATAATGCATTAATACCCACTAGAGTGACTACAGGATGGCGTGTATGCATTGATTGTAGAAATTGAATTCTGTCACACGTAAAGACCATTTTTCTTTACCATTTATCGAACAAATGCTTGATAGATTAACAGGCCATGAATTTTATTTCTTTCTAGATATCTACTCAGGATATAATCAGATTCCCATAGCACCAAAAGATCAAGAGAAAACCACTTTCACTTGCCCTTTTGTCACTTTTGCATATAGGAGGATGACATTTGGATTATGTAATGCACCTGCTACATTTCAACAATGCATGTTGAGCATTTTTTCTGATATGGTTGAACGATTTCTTGAAGTCTTTATGGATGACTTTTCTATCTTTGGTGATTAATTTGATCAATGTTTACATCATCTAACACTAGTTCTGCAGAGATGTATTGAGAAAAACTTAGTCTTAAATTGGGAGAAGTGTCATTTTATGGTAAAACAAGGTATTGTTCTCGGTCACATCATTTCAAGCAAAGGTATTGAGGTTGACAAAGCCAAAGCTAAAGCTGATCTCATTTCCAATCTTCCTCCACCTAAAAGAGTCAGAGAAGATCTTTTCTTGGCCATGCTGGTTTCTATAGACGTTTCATTAAAGATATTTGCTAAGGATGTACTTTTTATCTTTGATGATTCATGTCTTGTGGCTTTTGAAAAATTAAAGCAATTGTTGACATCATCACCTATCATTCAGCCCCCAAATTGGAGCTTACCATTCGAGCTCATGTGTGATGCATCTAATTATGCAGTAAGAGCAGTTTTAGGACAAAGAGTTGATCGAATTCCCTATGTTATTTACTATGCTAGTATGACATTGAATGATGCACAGTTGAACGATTCAACTACTGAAAAAAAAATGTTAGCAGTAGTGTTTGTATTGGAAAAATTTAGATCTTATCTCATTGGTTGTAAAATAATTGTGTTCACAGATCATATTGCTCTTAAATATCTTCTCACAAAGAAAGATACAAAAGCTAGACTAATTCATTGGGTGTTACTTTTGCAGGAATTCGACTTGGAATTCAAATATAAGAAAGGCATAGAAAATTTTATGGCAGACTATCTCTCTCATCTCCATTTTGACACAATTACAAAGCCATTAATATTGAATGAGTCATTTCCAGATGAATAATTAATAAGTATGGAAGTATTACCTTGATATGTTGATATAGTTAATTATCTTGTTACAGATCAACTTCTAGAGCATTGGACCAAGCAAGACAAGGTTAAATTTTTTTGCGGAAATAAAAAATTTCTTTTGGGATGACCCCTATTTGTTCAAGTTTTGTGCAGATCAAATTATTAGACAATGTGTCCCAGAAAGAGAAATTCATAACATTCTTTCATTATGCTATGAACAAGCTTGTGGAGGCCATTTCAGCGCTAAGAAAACAGCGACTAAAGTTTTATAATGTGGTTTCTATTGGCCAACTATATTTCGAGACGCTTACACTTTCTATTCTTCATTTGATAGGTGTCAACGACTGGGGAGCATTACACGAAGGAATATGATGCCACTAAACCTAATTTTAGTGGTTGAGATTTTTTATGTATGGGATATCGACTTCATGGGACCCTTTCCCCCTTCTTTTGGCCATCAATAAATATTGGTTACTGTTGACTACGTATTGAAATTGGTAGAAGCAATTCCATATAGAACCAATGATCACAAGGTGGTGATAGGATTTTTGAAAAACAACATTATTTCACGATTTGGATTCACTTAAGCGATAATCAGTGATGGTGGTGCCCACTTTTGTAACAAAATATTCAAATCTCTTTTGACAAAGTATTCAATCACTCACAAAGTGGCGACCCCATATCATCCGCAAACCAGTGGCCAAATTGAGATCTCCAATCGAGAAATACAGCACATATTAGAAAAGACGGTGAGGCCAGATAGAAAAGATTGGTCATTAAGACTTGATGATGTATTATGGGCATATAGAACGGCTTTCAAGACCCCGATTGGGATGTCACCCTATAGGTTAGTGTATGGAAAAGCTTGCCACCTACCTGTGGAACTCGAGCATCGTGCATATTGGACCATCAAGAAATTCAACTCTGACATGCAGCAAGCTAGCTCAAAAAGAATATTACAACTGGCAGAACTTGAAGAAATTCGTAATGACGCAAACGAAAATGCCAAAATTTACAAGCAGCGAATGGAAGTCTTCCATAACAAGCAAATTATGAGAAAATATTTCACTCCAGGTCAGAAAGTGCTTTTATTCAATTCTCGCTTGCACCTATTCCCAGGTAAGTTACGCTATCTATGGTCTGGCCCCTTTATTGTTCATACTGTTTTTCCACATGGGGCAATTGAAATTAAGGACCTAAAGAACGGTGTCACGTTTAAAGTTAATGGTCAAAGATTAAAGCCATATCTAGATTACCGACCACATAGAGAGGACACCGAAATAAATTTGGGTGACCCACCAGATTTGAATTGAGTTTTTTTTTCTTTTCGGTGATTTGATTTTTTTTTCTTTTTATTATTCTTTTGCTAATTGAAATTATTTTTGGATAAGTGTGTTTGTTTAACCATTAAGTTTTCTCTTATTATTGTTAATCATGAGTGACATAGCTAAATAATTCCTCCTAGACATTCTTAAACCACTTCAACGTGTAAAATCTCATCTCAAAAGGCAGATTCAATTTTGTAAAACACATCGTATTTGGGCTCTACAACCACTAAAGTTAGTATCCTATGTTGAAGATTTAGAAAGCCAACTCAGAGATATTGAGAGAAGTGTCTACAACATCCAGTTGGAGCTTAAGGTAAATTCAATAAGAGGACGATTGTAATTTTATTTATGTGTTTTAGTTTGTTTTTCTTTATTTGTGTGCTTTAGTTTGTTACCCCGGTGAAGTGGCGGATAATAGTACTCCCTGACAATTAAGTCAATTACTTCAGTTTCCTATAATAACTGATATTCTGAGGGGAAGCTATGGACAGAAACGAAATTATAGCGAAGCTTCACAATTGATTCCTTTCACTTCCTCATAATGCCCTCCTTACAATCTATAAAGCTCGGTCCGAATGCATGTGATTGCTCATAAGAAATAACATACATGCCTGGTTGTGGTAAAGGAAATTATGCAAGAAAACGAAGAGCTCGAAAAATTTATGTTGCTTGTCATAAGTGTGCCAGAATGAGTTGCGATAAAAAACCATGTTCTTTAGGAATGGTGTCTGATAACAAAGAAGATAAGATTCAATTCATTAGGGATGGCTTGAATAAGGAGTCATTGGATGATAACCTTTTGTCTCTTGAAACGCATCCCAGTGGATATATGTAAGGAGCGATTCTCCAATTATAGCCATTATTCCAGAAAGAGCAGGCACGATGTAGTCTCCGGAATCTGACTATAAACGACCATGTTTGCTAGTTTATAAGAAAACTGGATGAGAAGCCTATCATCGACCCATAAAGGGCGTTTAAGCAGTTATTGGTCGAAAAACCAGAGGAAGATGTGAGCCACAGTCGCAACTACCTATAAATATTCTTTTACTTCACTGTTGTTTTATCATTTGCATTATTGTCTTTAATAATTTTATTTTTATTTTTTTCTTTTACTGTTTATTTTTTTACTCTTGAGCCATGTGCTTTACACGTTAATTGACACTGACATGCTACCTCGTACACAGTTGTGACCCATTGTCACCAAGATTATTACATATGATTTTTTGTCAAGCACTCACCAATTATTTTTTAGAAGTATCACAATGGCAGCTACTCTCAATAGACAATTCAAAAACATTTGTGGGCTTTCTGGATTTAACTATGGCAAACATAAAGAGTTTGTTAAGGCAGCCATAGATCTTGGTCGAAGCATAGCAGAGAGAAAATTACACTTGGTGTATGGAGGAGGTAACCGAGGGTTATCAAAATTGGTCTCAGAATGTGCTTTTGTCAGAGGAAGCCAAGTGTTAAGCATCATCCTAATAGCCCTAAAACCTTTGGGCAGTTTGTTTAACTCACCGACTAGAGAAGAGTTAGTCGTCTCAGGTATGCAAGAAATAATAACTGAAATGCTCAATTATGCTAATGCTTTTATTTTCCTTCTAGGAGATCTTGCAACATTAGAGGCACTTATCACACTAGCATCTTGGACCCATCTGCACATTCACCATAAACCCATCAGTTTGTTAAATATTAATAACTTTTATGATGGCTTCATCGCATTTCTTAACCATGCAATAAAAAAACTATTTCATTCCCTCCACAGCAAAAAAACTTTTTATTTGTACTCACACTGCTAATGGGCTACTTGATCTGTTATAAGCTTATAAACCGAAGCCAGGCCCATGGAGCTTTGTATTGGAGAGTCCAAATAATGATGGTAACAGTAGCCGCAGTAAGAAGTACAAATTAGATTTAACTCTCCGCTTCTAAATATTTTCTTTTGTTTTGCACCACCCAGGTGATGTCTACTAAACTCTGCTTCTTTCCTTTAAAACATTAGGGACAATGTTTCATTCTGGTTGGGAGGAGGGAATAGTTGACAATTGTAGAATCTTGGTTAAGTTTTTACTAATTTTTTTTTTTGTAGAGACTAACCGTGGCTAACTTTTTGTGTTGAAGATGGCTGAATATGGAGTGTAGTTACTCTAGAAACGCATCTTTTTCGTTTGAAAAAAAATAAAAAAAAATTCAAACATTTTATTTTTCTTTATTAAGTTTTGACAATCATTTTTCTTCTTCTTTTTAATTTCTCCTTTATAAATATACACTTTCAAATTTTTGAGTTGAACATGGTTGAATATGAAGTGTAGTGCCTCTATAAACGTATCTTCTTAGTTAAAAAAAACCATTTTCTTTTTATATCATTTTAAGTATAACTTTTCTAATTAGTTTTTCTGCATCATTTTTACCTTTTTACATGCATATTTTCCTTTCATGTTTAGAATAGGTTAGGGGGTAGAATGTTGTTTGAAAAAAAAATTGTGTGTTTTGTTTTAACATTGGATGACATGATGAATTTCAAATTTTAGTATTTGTATTGTCTTTGGTCGTAAGTGATGTTACACCATGTTTGCTACTTTACATGTTGATGTCGGAGACAAATATGAGTTACTTGAAGGAATGAATATGTCATAATAAGTATCAAGTGAGTTTTTGAGCCTATCATTTCTCTTGGAGAGTAACCCTTTTGCCCATTCTTCATACAGCTTAGCAGTTTGTTATTTTATACACAATCTCTAGATTTCTTTTGAGTTAACCCTTAAAAAAAAGTTGTAAAATTAAAAAAAAAATGTGTATTGCTACATCTAGAGGCCTATCTAACTAGTAGATATGGAAGATTATTTAGAACTCCAAAAGACGATGGAAATGCCATCTTTGATCCGTTTATGCACAGGATTATTTTCAACCAAACCACGTCACTATTCAAACCGGTTGACTGTTCACACTGCGTGGTCAAACTGTGTCACTGTTCAAACCGCGTGGTCAAACCGCGTCACGGTTCAAACCACGTGATCAAATTGCACAATCTTGACTGATGACGTGGCGCAATCCTGAGCGTCCAAACTATTTTTAATCTAATGGCCATGATTTACTCAATGTATTTCATGTCTTTGAGTTATGTTTCCTGTCTTTTGGCACCTATCACAACATGTTGTGAACTCATAAGTATCTTTAAAAATAGAAGGCCAGTAATACCCTGATTGCAGAACTTTAGCAGTTGTTCTATGACCACCAAAATGTCCTCCATATGCTGCAGCGTGGCAAGTTTGCAGTATGTGTGAAATTTCTTCCTCTGAAACACATCTTCGAATTACTTGATCTGAGTATAACTTATACAACTATGGGTCATCCCTGTAAGTACTGGAATATAGATTGTTCTGGGTCTGTCGATTAAAGTTGCCCACATAATTTACTGATGTTAGATTTCCTGGGCAGTTGTCAAATATATGCTCCTCTCCACAATACACACAAAATAGTTCAGTAACTTGCTTTACTGCTACAGAAACAGTAGTTATGGCTTTCACAATGTTAGTCAATGATGTTACTTAGGCTGATAGTACTGTAATTGCATCTATGTTATGTACCATGCTGCTCCTCTTGCTGCAGTTTATTTGGTTGATGGCCACTGATAGTTGTTGTTAACAATTCTCTCTAAAATTTCATAGGCTTCAGTGTAAGATTTAGATAATAAAGCTCCATTTGTTTAAGCATCAACCATCAATCTAGTGCTTGGATTCAACCCATTGTAAAAGGTTTCTAGCTGTATGCAACAGGGAACGCCATGATGAGGACATCTTCTGAGCAACTCTTTAAATCTTTCCCAAGCCTCATACAAGCTTTCATCTTCAAGTTGATAAAAAGAGGTGATCTCATTCCGTAATTTTGCATTCTTGGTTAGTGGAAAATATTTCATCAAGAATTTGTCAGCCAAGCCATTCCATGTAGTGATGGAATCAGATGGTAAAGAATTTAATCATGCTCTTGCTCGATCTCTTAGGGAGTAAAGAAAAAGTCTAAGTCTCAAAGCATGATGTGATGCTCCAGCAATTTTATAAGCATCATTCACCTCCAAAACAACTTCAGATGGAGATGGGGATCTTCGTATCGCAGTCCATTAAATTGACCCAGTTTTTGCAGCATCTGAAACATCACTGGTTTAAGTTTAAAATTGGCAGCTTCCACTTCAGGTCTGACTATTCTAGGGTGTACAACTTGAGGAGTTAACACAGCGTAATCTCTTATACCTCTGTCTTTGTCAGCTGCCATATAAATGATATTGTTGTTGCCTGGTTGTCTCTGATTAATTTGCCCATTTTGCCCTTCTTGAACATTGACAGGTTGTAGTGGCCCGTGAGGATTCAAGTTTCCTAAATCTTGCAAGTTATCCATTTTTAAAGCAGTTTTTAAATTTCTTTGCTCTCTTTGCAATCTCCTTACAGTCTTTTCAATCTCAGGATCAAATTGAAATTCAATAAATCTATCTTTGCGTATGCAAGTTTGATATGTCAATAAATTGAACGAATTAAATCAAAGTCGGCAATGTTAAAATTAACTTCACAATTCAAAAATTAACAATCAATCCCCGGCAATGGCACTAAAACTTTGTTGGTTATTTTAACTCAATTACTATTGGTGTCAATGTGCAAGTGTACACAATAAGTGATAAAGTGATGAGTATTCAAGATCATCTCCACAAGGACTGATACTACTAGAAATGCTACAGCAATCACGACGGTGGAAACTTTCTTCTATCTTAAAATAATAGAATAAATAAAATTGATTGACTAATAAGATTAACAACTTAACAAAGTAAATGCAGTGATGAAAGTAAATTGGACGGTTTGCACAAAAAGAATTGAATAGGAATATGGTAGTTAAATTATCAAACTTTCTTGATGGGATGATTGTTTTGTTCAAGCTAACACCAGTTGCTACAACAACTGATATAGCACTGGGCAGAATTACTTTGCATCGTCAGTTGTCGCATGTTGGACTTCTCGTACCCTTATGCAACCTAACAATGACCAGTTGTTATGTCACATAAGATATGATGTTTCAAACATATACTCTCTCTACCCTACAAGGTGAATCCCTATGTCCAGTTCATCAAAAATCTTAAATCAAGTGTGGCCCTTTTGGGACTCAAGTTAAACTCAATCTAGGAAACTCGACTTAAAATCAAGTATTGCTCTAATAATTTCCACTAAGATAGGCCCTTTTGTGGCTCTCTCTTAACTTGAATCATTAAATGGGAGGTCAACCAAAATAATGATTGTAATAACAGTTATTAAACCAAAATGCTACAGCAGACGTGCAGCAACTCATAAGAACAGTCAAGAACCCATCTAGATTTTTTTTCACTCAACTACAATCAAATTTAGTTCATAACTTGTGAAAGAAAAACTAACAACAAAATCTCAGCCATGAAATACATCGTTTCAATCAAAGAATAAATACACAGACAAGTAAAGAATGATGAAATTTGAATCCAAATAGTTCTGTAGATTTTTTCTTCAATGGTGCAGACTTGTTCTCTCTTGAATTATGTTTCTTCCTTATTTTTGTCTTGATTTTTTCGATATTGATTCATCGCCTCCCTTTCATATGATGTGTGCTCCTTTTATAGTTGAAAATTAGGGTAAACGGGAGCCTAGGTCGCGTCGCTTCCAGATTAGGAAATAGCATATCGCAATATTTTGTAAAAAAATTTCTGTCGTTGTTCCAAGATTGCTACAGCAGTGGCTACAGCAACTACACTGTTCCAGATTTATTTCAATTCTTTTGTACCCGAGTTCTTTTCCATCTTTTGCAAGCCTATTGCATTAGCATTCCTTCCTAGAAATTTGAGCTTCCGGTCACTTACAATTATGCATACAATCTAAGCACAAATTATTCTAAATCAAATAAATTTATTAAGAACAAATTAAGATGAATGTTTATGCAAAATATAATAAAAATGCAATGAAAATATATCATTTCCTCTCAAAGTATTATTCATTTAAGTATAAAAGTGCCATGATAACTTTCATTTCATAGAGTTATCATTCATCAACCCTCATACTTCGTTCTTAAACATGCAAAGTTACCATCAATATTTCTAGTTATAGTTAGCTAATATTGTAAATTTCCCCCTGCTGGTCCATGTATGTATAAAATACAGAATTGACTTGACAAAAGGAGATATTAACAATAAGAAACTTGTGATTCAATCTTTACCACAGATTGTTGGTGCTTATCTATTGAAACACCACTCGGCAAAATAAACAATCATGTAACTCCTTGAGTTTTTCCACATGAATCCAAGATGGCGATAAAAATAACTAGCCATGCATAGATATACAATAAATTGCTTCCATGCTAAAAAAAATTAACCTCATTATTTGAGGAATCACGCCCCTTTCAAAATATTAATATTTTTTAAAGTGATATTTACCCATAAAGATTAGAGAGTGGCGATAGAAATAGGATTTAGTTTCAATGCTAATCAACTCATGAGTTGATCTTTTAGCTAACGTTTTAGAAATATATAATGGGTAGTTATTAGATGAGAATATAAAACTAATTAAATCCTAAACTATATATTTTTATACATGCACATGTAGTAGAAAATTATGAAAAATGTTGAACACAGTTCTCTGCATTGGATCCAAATCCATAGAGTTAACAGTAAATTATATGGTGTTCGCATTTTTTTTTATTTTTTCAATCAACGATAACCTCATATGATTTTAATGTTAACTCTGTCGTTATTTTGAAAAATTCTTCTAGATAAATATTAGTGTTTTTTTTTCCTAAAGTAAACCTCAATAGAATGAGGGAAATTTATTAAAGCAAAAGAAAATAAAATAAAAATGATATTTAGCTGGGGGACGAAAATCCTCAAAAGAAAAAGAAAATTAAGCTTTAACAAATCTGGTGATAAAAGAGTAAAAGTACATACTATAACTAATGATGATAGAAACTGAAACTTAGAATGCCATTATTCAAGCCAAATCCCATCCATGCCATGCAAAATCACGAGCACCAAAGTATATACAGCCTTGTTGACGATGTTATTACTCATCCACTGAGAATAGATATTGGGCTAATAATATAAGGTTTTAGATCTTGTAAAACCTTAATTTTAATTTTGAGAGTACGATACTCATAAAATTTGGGGAAATGGCCATATAGATTTTCATGTTTTCGATAAAGGATATCAAGACTTTTTTTTTATTAAAATACTATGTGATTTTACTAACTCAAAAGAATTGACTCCAACGTTTTATAATAGAGTGATGATGTAGTCACAAACTCTTGTACAAGCTGATTTGTCATTAACTCATTGGTTAAATGAAAATACGAAATAATAAAAATAGATCATATGGGATAAGAGATATTTAATTCAACCAATTTTATCATGCCACACCAGTTTGTACAAAATAAATTTATATAAGAGTTTGTGGCTCTATTATTACTCTTTATAATAAATAGAAATGCAATATTAAAATAAATGTAATAATATATACATTTTAAAATAATTTAAATATTTAAATATTTTACAATCTCATATTATATTAAAATAAATTTTATCATAAATAGAAATATAATATTAAAATAAATATATAAAATTTAAATTATTTTCAATATTGTATAAAATAATTTTAACACTATTAATCTATGAGATAGATTTTATTAATTGTAAAATTTATCTAACGCAAAGATTTTTCTATAATTTTTATAATACATACAAATATATTGTTAAAATAAATATAATAATTTACATGTTAAAAATTAATTTATATATTAAAAAACATTCTAATACTATTAGTCTATTAAAATCATTTCTCCAAATCTTGAGGTAGCAGGTGTGATTTTCCCTTTTATTTTTGGTCTCATTTAAGTGTCACGTAACAGGATCTGAATCCTTTTCTAATCCAATATTCCTAAAATTGGCGAAAGATACTGAAACGGATCCGACTACGGTGCAATTGTGGTACCGTGTCACAGTTGCATTTAGTCGTTGGATGCACTTAAATAAAGGGGTCCATTAATATCCAATAACTGAATATAATTATGACATGATACTACAGTTATACCACAGATTTTCCCCAGTGAAACATGTCATTTTAATGATTCCACGGACAACATTTTAATGAATTATGAGATATTATTGTTTTGTTAAATGTTTATGAGAAAATAGACTATAAACGATAAGTGTGCCATTAGCTACATCACAACACTTGTCAGATAGCAGAAAAAAAATGCTTCAGTGGGGTACTCATGCATTTTTCATTTTTTTATAATAAAGTTTGCCTCATGCCGTTGACGTTTGCTTTTAAAAAGTTGGTTTATAAAATAATATTTTTTAGTAAGAAACTTGTTGGATTCAAATTTGCCAACCCGTATTTTACAGGTTAAGAGATAGGTACTAAACAAAAAAGGTGGTAACTTTAATTATTCAGACATACAAGCTTTTGTGTTGAGTTGAAGGAAATTTACACAATTAAATAGAGAAAGATGATGAATTGTATGTGTTAATTTTAATAAGTTTTCTAATCTTGGCACAACTGTAGTTGGTTTTTCTTGGTGGTCTGATCCGTCGCCTGAGATATTATCGTATTTGCATCGTCATGCGATAGTTGCCCGAATTATCATTTATATATGTATTTTTGTTATTGTTATTATTATTTTCTTGTGCATGCATGATCATTTGCTTAGGTGGTTTATTTATTGATTTTGGAGGGCTTTTGTTCTTAGTTTGATCTAGTTAAGACTCATTACGTCTCCGCATTTACGTGTATTTCTTATTTTTATTTTATTAAATTTCTCTCATACCATCAAGGTTTGCCAGTAGCTCTTAATCTAAGTGAGCTATCACCCATAGGTAATGGGTCGATATTTAATATTAAAGAACTTAAATTATTAAGGAGAATATGTCCATTAGCTTAGAATAGTTTATGAACTAAGAATATGACTTTGAGGTAACCCTCAACCTATGAGTTAGTTTTTTAATATGATTTTGGGTCATGAGTTTTATCTAGTATCAAAGCCAAATTAATGATCAATAGGTCTTCACTACCTTATCACAAGACAAGAAACTAGTATAATCTACATGTGTCAGGTGCTAAGGTGATAATGCTACATCAGCGCAACTAAGAATTAAGTATATAAACTTGAGACAACCGTCAATTTTTGAGCTAATTTTTCAACATGAGTTATACCCAATAAACTTCTATACAGTTATCCTCGTGAAACCCTTCCTTTTTTTTTTTTTTTAAGCATAGCTCATTGCTGTAAACAATTGATTTAAAAAATTATAACTATTGTTTATAGTACCTATTTGAAAATAGCCCAAAAATTATAATTAAGGCTTTTTTTAAGAAAAAGTTCGTTAAAAGTAATGATTTAATAAAATTATTTTGGGAGTTGGAAATGTTTACGGAAAAGATCAATAACGCCCTTGTGATTTAGTGAAATGATCATGCAGATGTTTTTATATTGAAAATGATTATATAAATCATGTTTGCACAATTATGTTGATATAAACTGCAATTAAATTATTTTATTAAAGAGCATAATTATCCAATAAAAAAATTATGTGATTATTTAAAAAAACAGTGGAATTGTCTTGACCTCTTCACCAAACCACAAATTTCGGTATCCGCTATCCCTCCTCAATTTTCATAATTCGCAAGATTATTTTTCGTTCATTGGCGATGTCGGAGGAAACAATACTTTTGTTATTTGCAAATTATTGTAGCCGGGAAATGTGTGCCATTAATTAGCTAGCCTGTCAATTTTTGATACATATGCTGCAGCATCTGGACAGATATTCAACCTCCAGAAATCATCCTTGTTCTTCAGTGGCAAAAGTTCCGAGCATCAAAGGGCTGTCATCAGGGGTCTCTTTAACCTAAGCGTGGTCTCAAAGCACGAGAAATATCTCGGCCTACCTTCAATGGTTGGGCGAAAGAAGGGGAGCTTTTTCCAGGATATTAAGTTGAAAGTTCTGACTAAGATTGCAGGCTGGCAGCAGAGGACGTTGTCCAGCGGGGGGAAGGAAATTCTTATTAAAGTCGTGGCCCAAGCCATTCCAGCGTATGCCATGAGTGTCTTCAAGCTCCCGCGAGGCCTTTGTGACGACATTCAGCGAGCCATAGCGAAGTTCTGGTGGGGCTCGACAGGGGACAAGCGTGGAATCCATTGCCGTCAATGGGAGAAGCTTAGCCAAGCAAAAATTAGAGGGGGGTTGGGATTTCGCGAGTTTTCTTGTTTCAACCAAGCAATGCTAGCTAAGCAAGCATGGAGGATTCTGCAATACCCCAACTCACTGGTCTCTAAAGTCCTTCAGGCGAGATACTTCCGACACTCCAGCTTCTTAACTGCAGCAGCAGGTGGCAATGCCTCCTACATTTGGAGAAGCATCATTTGGGGTCGGCAAGTCATTAAACAGGGTTTCAGATGGAGGGTAGGTGATGGTCAGCAAATCTCCATTTTTTCGGATAACTGGTTGCCAAGACCGGAGTCATTCAGACCTATTTTCCCTCCATCGCTGCCTGCACACTCCACTGTTGCAGAGTTGATCACGGCTGATCACCAATGGGATGACACCAAGCTCAGGCAGCACTTTAAGGATGTTGACGTAGCAGAGATCATCAAGCTTCCTCTCCCCGCGGAGCCAGAGGATGATGCAGTGCTCTGGCACTATGACAAACGCGGGCACTACTCAGTGAAGAGTGGATATCAGTTGGCGATGCGAACAAAATTTCCAGCCTCCACCAGCAGCTCTGAGGCCTCGCACCAGTACTGGAACGCCCTGTGGTCGATGGAGCTACCTGAGAAGCTCAAAATCTTCATGTGGAGGGCCTCAAACAATCTGCTCCCCACAGTGGAAAATCTGTGGAAAAGGAAGGTTTTGAAGGAACCCCTCTGTCAGCGATGCAAGCTCAGTGCTGAAACCATCAGCCATGCTCTCTTGGAGTGCAAGGCTGCGAGTAAAATTTGGGTCCAGTCCCCATATTCTGTACCTAGCCCAGAAGCATCGGCTCAGGACGTCTTCAGCACTCTTCGAGGGATGGCTAAGCAGCTGCGGAAATCAGACCTGGAAATCATGGTTGTGAAGGTCAACATTTGTCCATGAGGTTCCTAATTTCGCAACTATTGCGCAGTAAAATTAAAACAGATGGCGGAAGCTCTAGAAACCTCGGATCGACTTCATTCAAAAACGAAAATCAAGAGGAAAGATTGAAGTTTAGTTACCTCACTTGCAGTTTCAAAAACGCCTTCGTGAAGTAGGAGAAAACGACTGAACACAGCAAGCTACGAACACTGTCCAGAAAATACAGCTCTGCACGAACAGCTTCTGTTTTGCCACGATCTGAGATCCTTTAAGCACCCCAATTGTGATGCCTCTAATCAGTCCACACTTAGAAATGTTCTAGGAGTTCAGAGGATTTGGAATCTCGAAATTTCATTAAGAAATGAGAGAGATCATGAAGGAACATGAGTGCTAGCTCATTTGATTCCATCCACCAAATAAAGCCCCATTATCTCTAATAATGGCACCAAACATTATCATGTGCTTAGACCCACCCACTTAGCCATTATTTATTGAAATTGATCTCATCACTTCAATAAACTATTTAATCAAATAAATAAATAGCTAAATTACTTAATTTCGGAATTAATTATTTAACCCCATTTTGATCACATCAAATGGTTAAATGTGGGCTTCTCTTGTGACATGTTCTAATGGTTTCTCTTAATCCATATTGGATCCAATAAAAGCCCATAATTCTAAACCCAAAATTGGTCTAGAAGTCCATAATCATATATGAACCCGAACATGTCCAAAATGGTCATTTTACGTGCTCGACATTCCATAATGTTTAATTGAGGATTTATGAAATTTATTTTGTTCCTTAAACTATTTATGGAACATCTAAATTTCTATCTTAAATCATATTTAAGATATATATTTATATTTATATTCATTCTCAATGAATTATAATATAAATATTGATTTTCCTAAAAATAGGAAATTTAACTTCTCATTTTCTAGTAACTCCTTTTTCATTTCTATATTGTGTGTGACCTTTTAGGTTCTTAGTTATAAGGTAGTAGAACTATTTTAATGATAACTCTTTATTCATTAAATGATGCTAAACTCTTTAGTCATCAATTAGAACCTTTCTAATGACCTTAAGATGCATTGGTAATACGCTTTACCAATATTGATCTTAAGGTTTCTACAAGTCGTGAGTGACACCTAGCAGTATATCACAACCATCCAAATAACAAGAATTGTTGGATCTATTGAACCTATTCCATTGTATCTCTATGTCTTGGTCTCTTCATCATCCATGTCCAGAGAAAAGCACGGCTTATGGTTTATTATGTTAAGCAGTTGTGCTTTATCTCAAAATAAATATAAATGAACTTGGCATAAAATATAATTTGAACTCCTTCAAATATATTTCACCTTGGCCAAGGATTTCTCATGCCAATTCATATTATCTCATAAGGACATCCTTTTCGTATATTACAAAGTGATGAATTCCATGTTGGTCATACACTTGTCTTCATACATAGCCAACCGTGACAGCTATTGCTAGATCTCTTCCGTGATTAGGAATCAATCTTTATGCATTCACATATCAGAGATGTCCATGTATAAGACATCCGTTATGCCTCAGGTCTAAAGACCATTACTAAACATAGTATCTGATACAATGTATAATAAGCCATTAACACTCAAAACCATATGGCTTATTATATTTGGTCAAGTTCAGTAAACTCGTTCTCTTAACAAGTACCTATGTGTTTGACTTGACATCTCATGTCAATGATATGAAACTCACCATCCATCTTAGTATCACATACCATAAGGAGTCATAACACATACTAGTGTTTATAGGAATTTATAATGTCCAATCATAAATCCACCACTAGGAACTATTTTAGAAGTATAGTACAAAGGATACACGTTTCATATTCTCGACATACTCGAGAATGTGTTCCTTAACTATTTTACTTCTTGGACTATATTCATTAAATTAATATATGAATATTGATAACTTTGCCATTTAATAAATATCAAAATGCTATTCAAATATGATCATTCCCTAAACAATCAAATCACCATTCGATTGGCCTTTAGGGCATATTACTAACAATCTCCCACTTGCACTAAAGCCAATCGCTATGGTATCTCATACCCATCTTCTCAAGATAACGATCTAACTGCTGTTGAGTAAGTGCTTTAGTTAGAGGATCCGCAATGTTATCAGCGGAGGCTATTTTCTGCATAGTGATATCACTCATTCCAATGATTTCTCTAATAATGTGAGATCTTCTCTCAATGTGTTTGGACTTTTGGTGAGACCTTGGTTCCTTAGCTTGTGCTATAGCTCCATTGTTGTCACAATGAGATTGACAACGCAATGGTTGGAACCACTCCAAGTTTTTGAATAAATTTCCCTATCCAAACAGCTTCTTTTGCTGCATCTGATGCAACTATATATTCCGCTTTAGTGGTAGAATCTGCAGTAGTTACTTGCTTGGAACTTTTCCAGCTTACTGCTCCACCATTGATAGTGAATAAAAATCCTGATGTAGATTTTCTGTCATCTACATCTGACTGGAAATCTGAATCTGTGAAGCCTTCAATTTTTAGCTCACTTTCTCCATATGTTAAGAACAAATCCAATGTTCCTCACCCGGATTACTCTAGTATCTGCTAGTGACACTCACTGCATGAGCTATATCCGGTCTAGTACATAGCTTAGCATACATAAGACTTCCAATTGCAGAAGCATATGGAATCTTATTCATACGCTCTCTCTCATCATAAGTTTTAGGACTCATGCTTTTAGAGAGATGAATTCTATGTCTGAAGGGTATAAAACCCCTTTTGGAATCCCACATATTAAATTTCTTTAATATCTTTTCTATGTACTTAGCTTGACATAGACCTATTAATCTTCTGGATCTATCTCTATAAACCCTGATGCCCAAGATATACATTGCATCTCCTAGGTCTTTCATGGAGAAGTTTTGAGAAAGCCAAATTTTGACAGAAGACATTTGTCCAATGTCATTTCCTATAAGCAATATGTCATCTACATATAGCACAAGGAAAGTTATTGCACTCCCACTGACCCTTTTGTAAACACATGGTTCATCCTCATTCTTGATGAAACCAAATGATTTGATTGCATCATCGAATCGGATGTTCCAACTCCTGGAGGCTTGTTTTAGCCCATAAATGGACCTTTTTAGCTTGCATACTTTATGAGGATTTGTCTTAGATTCAAAACCACAAGGTTGCATCAAATAGATATCTTCCTCAATGTATCCATTAAGAAATGCAGTTTTGACATCCATTTGCCAAATCTCATAGTCATAATATGCTGCTATAGCCAATAAGATTCTGATGGACTTTAGCATGGCTACTGGTGAAAAGGTTTCCTCATAGTCAATTCCTTGTATTTGACGATAACCTTTAGCTACCAACCTTGCTTTATAGGTCTCTACCTTTCCATCTAAGCCTATCTTCCTCTTGAAGATCCACTTGCATCCAATAGGTACAATACCTTCGGGTGGATCCACTAGAGTCCAGACTTGGTTGGTTCTCATAGAGTCCATCTCTAAATCCATGGCTTCAAGCCATTTCCTAGAGTCAATATCTGATATTGCCTCTTCGTAACTAGTAGGATCATCTCTATGATCCGTATCACCCAATAAAAATAGATCGTTCATCTGATGAAGAAAACCATATCTTTCTGGTGGGTGAATTGTCCTACTAGATCTACGGAGTTGTTGTGTTCCTTGTGTTTGTACTTGAACAGGCTCTTCATTGGATTTATCCTCATTAGAATTCTCAATAAATTCTAATTTTCTTCCTTGCCCACCTTCTTGAATAAACTCTTTTTCAAGAAATATGGCATTTCTACTGACCAATACCCTTTGATCAGATTGGATGTAAAAGTAATAACCCAAAGTTTCCTTTGGGTATCCAATGAACCTCCCACTATCTGCTTTAGCTTCAAGTTTCTCACTCTTGAGTCTCTTGATAAAAGCAGGACATCCCCAAATCCTAAGATGATTTAGGCTTGGTTGTTTACCATACCATATCTCATATGGTATTTTAGGTACAGACTTGGAAGGTACTCTGTTTAGTACATATGTTGCAGTAAGGAGAGCATATCCCCAAAGAGACATTGGTAAGTCTGTATAACTCACCATTGATCGCACCATGTCTAACAGTGTGCGATTTCTCCTCTCAGATACTCCATTAAGCTTTGGTGTACCTGGAGGTGTCCATTGTGAAACAATACCATTTTCTTTAAGGTAAGACTGGAATTCTCCACTGAGATATTCACCACCTCGATCTGATCGTAGGGTTTTAATAAATTTTCCAGTCTGTTTCTCTACTTCATTTCGGTATTCTTTGAACTTTTCAAAGGCTTCAGATTTATACTTCATTAAGTATACTGAACAATACCTTGAGTGATCGTCGATAAAAGTTATGAAGTAGTAATATCCACCCCTTGCCATTTCATTAAATGGCCCACATACATCAGTATGTATAAGTTCAAGTAAATCAGTGGCCCTTGTACTTCGTCCAACGAAGGGTGCCCTAGTCATTTTTCCTTGAAGACATGATTCACAAGTTGGATAAGGTTCTAAACCAAATGGACCTATTAGTCCATCTTTAGCCAATTTTGTGACTCTTTCTTCTCCAATATGACCTAGCCTTAAATGCCACTTATATTTGGGGCTTATTTCTTCTCTTTCACGTTTATGTGTTATGGTATTTACATTCACAACATGCTCATTATTTTCTTTCATGTTTAGTACATAAAGATCATTATCTAAAGTACCATGTGCAACATATTTATTCTCATAATAAATATTACAAATTTTATTTCTAAAATAAAATTCATAATTGTCTTTGCATAAACATGAAATTGAAACTATGTTCCTTACAACAGAAGGAACAAATAAACAATCATTCAAACTTATAACATGCCCAGATGTCATTTTTAAGAAAAATGTCCCTATAGCTGAGGCAGCAACCATTGCTCCATTTCCCACATTAAGAGACACTTCTCCTTGTTTAAGTCTTCTACTTATTTTCAGATTCTGCATTGACATACAAATATGTGTGGTTGCAATAGAATCTAAAACCCAAGAAGTAGAATGAATAATTGAAATATTAGTTTCAATAATGAGTATACCTTCACAAGGATTCTCTTTAGGCTTGACTTTCAAGCTGTTGAGGTAAGCTTTGCAATTCCTCTTCCAATGCCCATCCTTACCGCATTGGAAACATTTTCCCTTGTCATTGGGCTTATTAGCTTTCCCCTTCTTAATCCCACCTTTAGCCTTGGGTTGAAACTTTTTCTTTTTACCCTTTTTAGTTGAGGGTCCTTCTATAGCCATAACTTCTTTTGGCTTCTTTATGCAAGTTTCAGCAGTATTAAGCATCTTTAGCAGTTCAGCAAGACTGCACTCAATTTTATTCATGTTAAAATTCATGATAAATTGAGAGAATGAGTCTGGCAAGGATTGTAGGATAAGATCGATAGCTAATTCCCCATCCATTGAGAAATTAAGAGCTTCCAGCTGCTCTATGTAATCAATCATTTTGAGTACATGCTCATTGACCGATCCTTCAGTCATTCTCATTCTAAACAGTTTCTTAGATATCTCATATCTAACTGTTCTGCTTTGTTCACTATACAACTCTTGTAGATGAAGTATCATGGAACTTGCATCAGGCATATTTTCATGTTGCCTTTGTAGCTCATTGGACATCGATGCCAATATATAGCTTTTAGCAGTGAGGTCATCATCTTGCCACTTCTGATAAGTGACACGTTCTTCCTCACTTGCTCCCTCAGGAATTTCATTTGGCTTAGGTTTATCAAGAACATAGCTAATTTTCTCATAATTAAGAACAATTCTTAAATTCCTTAACCAATCAACGTAATTGGGTCCCGTCAAACGGTAGTTTTCCAGAATTCGTGCTAGCGGATTATTCATTATTAAATATTTCTGCAGAAAATATTAAATTAAATTATTAGCATTTTATTATAAACTATTTGATTTTGGTCTTTAAACCAAATAGTACCTCCCACTATTTTATCATTTCATTACACTCCCACTTGTAATAAACGGAAACTCTCATTGGTAAAAGTTTCTAGTAGGAATCGGATTCTCATTAGCATAAGTTTACCTCACCTAACAGTTCTTGGCTTACTTATTATAATGAGTAGGTAACTCTTTACCAAATGCATCTCATGCATGTACCGATTATCCTTCGGCCTCTAAATCATTAATACCTCACCTAACAGTTCTTGGTATAAATGATTTAGTTAAGTTTACCCTAATACCCTTGCATATTTCAAAACATCTTACTAACCTCACCTAACAGTTCTTGGTAGCTTAATGTATGAATTACGCATCATCGTATGATATATGGTTTATTATCAACATTTTAATGAATGAGTAGCCCATGTATCCATGTCGACTAGCCCAACCATAAAATATTTTAAGTATTCCATTGGTATTAGTAGGCCATGATGAATATTCCCAATATCATCATTACAACTTAACAATAATTATGTTAATTTAATAAGGGAGTATTTGGACATTATTATGGTCTCACTTTTTAGCATGTTATTCCATTTATAACATTCAAATATGTCTAAGCACCCTAATATACATCTCATGCATATTATAGACAAACCAACCAAGGATGATCATGGAATTTTCTAATAAAACCAATTTGAGCCAAAATTGGTTTTAAGGTCCACCTAGGTATCAAGCAAACAATAATCACTATGAGACATCTTATGCCTCAAATTATTACAAATAATGATTTCTATTTGAAAGGCCAAAATTACATAGGAAGTGCTGCAACAATCCATGAAGTCTTCTTGCTCCAATCCTTCAACGCATCGTAAATACGCCATCCCTCCTTTGACAATCATCTTGCTTGTAGTAATTACATATTTAGAAGAATTGGGGTACAAATCTCAGGGGTAATGGGATACAATCAGATCTTAATAGAAGGAGGAACATGCAAGTCCCTATTTAAAAATATTACAACCATTTAAGCCTTTATAAATTGGCCAAATCAACAAATGAATCAATAGCTCATTCAATCATGCATATATCCAATCATCACATGACATAAATATATCTAGGTCTTTCCATGATCATCCTTCATGCTATTATAAATGGAAATAACATAAATCATGCTTTAAAAATTCGAAATTGAATGAAGATGGCTCTGATACCACTTGAAGGTCAACATTTGTCCATGAGGTTCCTAATTTCGCAACTATTGCGCAGTAAAATTAAAACAGATGGCGGAAGCTCTAGAAACCTCGGATCGACTTCATTCAAAAACGAAAATCAAGAGGAAAGATTGAAGTTTAGTTACCTCACTTGCAGTTTCAAAAACGCCTTCGTGAAGTAGGAGAAAACGACTGAACACAGCAAGCTACGAACACTGTCCAGAAAATACAGCTCTGCACGAACAGCTTCTGTTTTGCCACGATCTGAGATCCTTTAAGCACCCCAATTGTGATGCCTCTAATCAGTCCACACTTAGAAATGTTCTAGGAGTTCAGAGGATTTGGAATCTCGAAATTTCATTAAGAAATGAGAGAGATCATGAAGGAACATGAGTGCTAGCTCATTTGATTCCATCCACCAAATAAAGCCCCATTATCTCTAATAATGGCACCAAACATTATCATGTGCTTAGACCCACCCACTTAGCCATTATTTATTGAAATTGATCTCATCACTTCAATAAACTATTTAATCAAATAAATAAATAGCTAAATTACTTAATTTCGGAATTAATTATTTAACCCCATTTTGATCACATCAAATGGTTAAATGTGGGCTTCTCTTGTGACATGTTCTAATGGTTTCTCTTAATCCATATTGGATCCAATAAAAGCCCATAATTCTAAACCCAAAATTGGTCTAGAAGTCCATAATCATATATGAACCCGAACATGTCCAAAATGGTCATTTTACGTGCTCGACATTCCATAATGTTTAATTGAGGATTTATGAAATTTATTTTGTTCCTTAAACTATTTATGGAACATCTAAATTTCTATCTTAAATCATATTTAAGATATATATTTATATTTATATTCATTCTCAATGAATTATAATATAAATATTGATTTTCCTAAAAATAGGAAATTTAACTTCTCATTTTCTAGTAACTCCTTTTTCATTTCTATATTGTGTGTGACCTTTTAGGTTCTTAGTTATAAGGTAGTAGAACTATTTTAATGATAACTCTTTATTCATTAAATGATGCTAAACTCTTTAGTCATCAATTAGAACCTTTCTAATGACCTTAAGATGCATTGGTAATACGCTTTACCAATATTGATCTTAAGGTTTCTACAAGTCGTGAGTGACACCTAGCAGTATATCACAACCATCCAAATAACAAGAATTGTTGGATCTATTGAACCTATTCCATTGTATCTCTATGTCTTGGTCTCTTCATCATCCATGTCCAGAGAAAAGCACGGCTTATGGTTTATTATGTTAAGCAGTTGTGCTTTATCTCAAAATAAATATAAATGAACTTGGCATAAAATATAATTTGAACTCCTTCAAATATATTTCACCTTGGCCAAGGATTTCTCATGCCAATTCATATTATCTCATAAGGACATCCTTTTCGTATATTACAAAGTGATGAATTCCATGTTGGTCATACACTTGTCTTCATACATAGCCAACCGTGACAGCTATTGCTAGATCTCTTCCGTGATTAGGAATCAATCTTTATGCATTCACATATCAGAGATGTCCATGTATAAGACATCCGTTATGCCTCAGGTCTAAAGACCATTACTAAACATAGTATCTGATACAATGTATAATAAGCCATTAACACTCAAAACCATATGGCTTATTATATTTGGTCAAGTTCAGTAAACTCGTTCTCTTAACAAGTACCTATGTGTTTGACTTGACATCTCATGTCAATGATATGAAACTCACCATCCATCTTAGTATCACATACCATAAGGAGTCATAACACATACTAGTGTTTATAGGAATTTATAATGTCCAATCATAAATCCACCACTAGGAACTATTTTAGAAGTATAGTACAAAGGATACACGTTTCATATTCTCGACATACTCGAGAATGTGTTCCTTAACTATTTTACTTCTTGGACTATATTCATTAAATTAATATATGAATATTGATAACTTTGCCATTTAATAAATATCAAAATGCTATTCAAATATGATCATTCCCTAAACAATCAAATCACCATTCGATTGGCCTTTAGGGCATATTACTAACAGGTTGCTCTCTGTTGGTCTGTGTGGTTTGCTAGAAACAAATACATTTTTGATGGTAAGGAGATTAATCCTATCATATCAGCTGCCAAAGCTGAGTCTGTAGTGGCCGAGTTTCAGCGAGTTCGCAAGCCCGAGCAGGCCCACATTTCCCCCCACAGAGCAGAGCGACAACAAGAGTGGCTCCCCCCCCCCCCCCCTGAGCTTGTGTTTAAAATTAATGTGGATGCGGCTGTCAACTTCGAAAACCAAACTGGAGGAATGGGAGCTGTCATCAGAGATTTCACTGGTAAGGTTGTGGCGGCTGGGATTAACCAAAGCTCCCCAAAGGGCACCACTAGTATGTATGAAGCTGAGGCTATGCTATGGGGATTGCAGCTAGCAAGCAGTGCAGCAGTGACCTCTGTGATCATGGAGTCCGATTGCCTGGAGGTGGTCCAGCTGGTGAACAACACCAAGGGCAGCAGAACTGAAATTTTCTGGACAATTCTGGCCATCCAAAACCAGATGCAGAGTTTCCAGAAAGTGGTGGTTCAATATATTCCAAGACATTGTAATATTTATGCCCATGGCCTAGCTAAGATAGCTCTAGGGAATAATCTTCCTTGTATGTGGCTAGGATATATTCCAAATGAGTTAAATGATATATTCAAGGTGTTGTGATTAATGAAAGGCTTACTTTCTTTTCAAAAAAAAAAAAAAAATTAGCTAGCCTGTTACATCATCACCACCTGAGTAATAAAATAGTCGCAAAACCTGGAAAAGTTTGACAATTTTCCAATTTATAGTGCGTGCCCACAACATCCCATATCAAATCGGTTCACAATTTTTAAAGTTACAGGGCGCGTCGGTCCACAAAGAAATCATTTCTTGGAAAACAGAAGAGATTTCGTGATCAGTTCAATGGGTTATGAGATGCTGTTTTGTCAAATGCTTACGAGGAAATAGACTATAAACGATAAGTGCGCCATTAGTGCTACATCACAACAGTTGTCAGATGGCATAAAAAATGCTTCAATACCCAGAGTATCACATTTTCCCAAGAGCGCTACTATTCACCTCGATTTTAATCCCGAAACACATGCCGAATTTAAAAGGCACCGTTTTGATTAAATTGAAAACGGCGCGTTTAACCCATGTTTCTTCCTTCCCTTTTTTTTGTCAAACCACAGGAACATACCTTTGCTTCCTTTTCGTTTAATCCTATCATCTTGTGGTCACTGTCGCTGCTACTTCCTTCAAGACCGAGCTCTGTGCCGCTGCTGCTTCCTTCAAGAAGGATAAAAAAACATGTCTTGTAAGTATTTATTGCAAACAAAGGGGATCAGTTTATTTAGTGAGCCAATGGACTGTAGCCACATTTTCCAACTGACTACGATTTCTTTCGTGAAATAATTGATGCATGCACTATGTTTAGACGTTAGAGTAGGGTTGGCAATGGGGAGGGGAGGGGAGGGGACCAATCTCCCCATACCCATTCTCATCCCCGATATTTTGCATATGTCCCCGTCCCCTCCTCGTACCCGTCAGAATTGCTTAAGAGAATCCCCATCCCCTCCCCGAATAATAACAGGGGATCCCCGAGGGTCCCCGGTCCCCGAATAACTAATAGTCTAATACCTTTTTTATTTTCGATTTTAAATTAATCATATTAAAATAAAAAATTCAGATAAAAATAAAGTTCAAAATATATCTTACATTAATATTGATCCATTACAAAGTCGCATTCAAAATATAAATTATTAAAATAATTATATTTGTCAATGACTCAATCTTCATAATCCTACAATAAGTGCAAATATTAATAACTGTATAATATAATTACAATGTAAAATAAAACTCATACTGCTATTGTAAGCTCGTATCCAACTTTGACAGCACATTAAGGCCTCCAACGTGCTTAGATGAAGTTTGTTACGGTATGGGCTCACAACTCTACCACTAATGCTAAAAGCTGATTCAAAAGCAACTGTTGTAATTGGAATTACCAAAATATCTCTAGCAATCCGAGCTAATGTAGGATACCTATTAGCATTTGTCTTCCACCAACTCAAAATATTAAAATCCTCCATCTGGGGTATAACTTTCTCATCCAAATATGAATCTAATTCATCTGCAACAACTGCACAATCTTCATTGTTTACATAATCATCAAAACATGTCATCCATTTGGTTGCTTTATTATAAGAATCCCTTGTAGATCTAGTAGAAGAACTACTACTAGTGTAATAAAAGCAATAAACAGTTGGTGAAAAATTCAATTACTACTCTTCTACTAATTCCCGGCAAAGAGTGACTACTTTCCCAACATACAACTATTTTGATATTTATTATTTTTAACAATATTTATAATTTTGTTATTTATTAGTAATTTTAAAAATAAAAATAAAAATTGAAATGGGGAAATGGGTAGGGGATGGGGATTCCACCTCATCCCCGTCCCCTCCCCGAAAAAAAAATTGGGTAAAAAATTTTCCCCGTCCCCTCCCCGAATAAAAAATTGGGTATAAAATTATCCCCGTACCCTCCCCGAATGGGGAAAATCCCCGAGGGTACCCGTCCCCGTGGGGATTTTTGCCATCCCTACGTTAGAGTATGGATCGTCATTAAGTGTCAGCGCCCTCGTATACAAAGTAATAATTCTCTAAAGTCGCTCTCTTACGTGTTGCACATGCACATAATATATATATATATATACACACTTTGTTTATTTTACTTGTAGTCTTTGTATATGATGAGCATAATTTATATACATATTTTACCTTTAATTATTTAATTGTTAGTTATTTTTAATTAATAGAATTATTTTGTTGAATAGAAAATTAATTAAAGATTAAGAATAAAAAGGTCTGAGGAAGTTTAAATTGGGAAGAAATAAATATTAAATTAGAAGATAAAAATACAGCCAAAAATTAATGGAAATCAAAAAGACCAAAATTGGAAGTCAATTCGTTTAAGGAATGAAGGGTGGGCATGCATTTGAAAGCAAAGATTTGGCAATTTGAAATGCATGTGATGGGAATTAAAAGAAGAAATCATTAATTGGCCCTTTACTTTTAAGGTCAAATGTGTGGCTAACTTTCAAAGTTTAATAAGGAAATAATTTTAAAAGGGCTTGGTGAGTGGGCTTTGTAAGTCAGTGGATGGTTTTGGCTTATGATAAATTAGGAAATCACGCAGTTTTAGAAAAAAAATTAATATTATCTTTATATTTGATGAAATTGATAAAAAAATGAATTAATTTTTTTAAGATGAGACATCCTTATAAAATTAATGTTACTTATAAAAGTTAATTATTTATTTGTTAATTATATATATATATTAATGTGTGTAGTTAAGTGTACGGATCTTATACCTTTTGTAGTTGTTGATAAGTTCTAAATTATATTCAACTTGCTAATATGTTCGAACTTTTATATTTTTTTTTCCAACCAGCTCCAACGATCTCAATATCACCCACACCACATAAACTTCCGACAACATTTGTAATATTATGAAAAAAATAACATAAACATGTTAAAACATAAGGATCAATAATTTCTAAAATACACTTAAAGATTAACAAACATTAATAATTAAAAAAATATATCAGAGGATTGTGTTATTATTCACACGTATATCAACCAATAAAAGTTATAAATGTTGAATGCAGTAGAAGTATCCAATGCGGTCGTCGGAAACCGGGTGGTTTAAATAAAAAAGCTATTAGCCAGCAACACAAATAAAGAATAAACGCAAGATAAAGAATAAAATAAGATAATATATTATAGAGTGATTTTATTCATTCCAAATGTGTGTGTACAAAACAAAAAGATGAGCTCTCCTTTTATAGTCACATAATCACTCCATGAAATTAATGAAAAATTATGGATCATAATTCCTTGTGAGATAGTGGGAGTTATAGGGAAGTTAAAGGTTGCTAATGGGAGATAATGGGGAGACTAAGAGATATATATTATGAACATCCACATTTATTTTAATAAATTTATAACACTCCCCCTTGGATGTTCATTGCAAAGAATACGCCTCATTAAAACCGTTACATTATTGTTATTGTATAATAACAATGAAATTAATTATAAGAAGATGAAAAGCCAAATCTGAAAGAAAATTTATCTATTTATTAGGTAATAGAAAATATAAAAACATAAGAAATAGTGATGCCACATTACCTCTTGTAGTCCCATCTTTCTATATATATAGAGAGAGAGAGATTGTGAAGAATTAATGCAATTAGAATCCAATGAGGAATAAGCAATTCAGTAACATTATATAAAGGCAACACACAGCTGCCAAAGGGAGGAAAAAGAGCAGACATGATTTGGGCGACAAGGACGAGAGCAGCAGTTCAATATTTCCATGGCTAGTTTTATTTCTTTTGTTGCTCTCAATTCAAGTATGTCTACCTAATTTTCTTATACTGAAGTTAATGATAAAACCATATTCAATAAAATAATTATCTTTTTATTTCTTTAATTCCCTATATATGTTCTTTGATAATTATGGTTTTTATTTCACATGATTAATTGGATGTTATTAAAATATTCTCATTAATTCTGTCATGCATTATTGATTGTTATGATTAATATTTGATTAAATATATACTTGGATCTATAAAGTTTATACATGATTATCTTTGATTATGTGTCTTTCATTAAATTGTATACACATAGTACTTAGGAAAACTTTGACTCTTTGTTATTCAATATGTTTACATTGGAGGCTTAGATATCATACTATTAAGTAGAAAAAGAACTTACACAAGATTAATTTTAATTGGGCTTAATTGTTATATTTATGAGATGACATAGATTGATTTAGTTGTCACTCTAAAATTGGGGATTAATTAATATTTAGATAATTACTAATTGAATAGTGATGGATTCCGAAACCTTGGTAATTTTTATCTTATTGATTTCTCATTTGCTTTAATTGTTTTCTTAGTTTAATTAGTTTAATTTCTCTTAAAAATTCAAATTTCTCAACTAGGTTAGGATTAATTAATATTAATTTTAGATTTAAATTAGATTTTTCAATTTATAACAATCCCTGTAGGATCGACTTCGTTACCACTATTCTATCTCTAGATTCGTGCGCTTGCGAGTATATTAAAATTTTCACAACATTATATATGGATGATTCCCTTCATAATTATTAAATGGTTGGTGTGTTTTTGTAAAAATTAACATAGATCTCATATTTTAAGCACAACATGAGTTTTAAGATCTGAAATGTGTTTATATTTGAAGGTGCTTAAAACCTTCACTAGCCTCGTTTTAGATAGTTCATTGCAGCGGATAAAGAATTACACCTAAACACTCTAAAGATTTTGGAAACAATTTGTGATCATCGTAAGTTTTGATGAACTAAATTCAGGTGTCTACCTGCGAAAGGTACTCTGATGCTGAAGTCAGTCGTATGTGTTTAAGGAATTTTTTGGATCTCAGATTCTCTTAACTAAATTTTCATAATAGCCAAAAGATCCTTTTTTGATCAATTTTCACCTTTATTTATAGATATTAGATGTAAATTTGGTGAAAATTTTCATTCTAAATCTAAATCCCCACCTTTGTTTTTCGTGTTTAATTTATGTTGTTGGATCTTACTGTAACGGCGGCGAAATCATTCTCTCCGAACTCAACATTAAAAACAATGAAATACCCCCTACAAAAAAGCCCGAATTTTTGGATTCGAACTTTCAAAAAACCCTAGCTTTGCCTAAATTCTTCACAACACTTTCTAGTTCAAGGGTATTTTAGGTCAAGGATGGCGATTTGAAGGTTGGCAGCGACGGTTGAGGTAGATCATTGTTATAGAGAGAGAGAGAGAAGGAAGAGAGCTTCAGTTCATAGCAGGAAGCGGCCGTGGGGAATTTTTTTTACTTCTCAAAAATTTTAGATTTTAGGATTTCATGTACGCCTTCCATTAAAACGACATAGTATCTAGGTAATTTTATTTTAATTTTTAATATTATTTACTTATTAAGCGCAAATTCAAAATCCAATTCATGGTCCAGTGGTTAGCATTTAAAATTAAAAAGCTAAAGTTCAGATGTCTTCAGTTCAATTAAGAATGGACACAAAATTAAAATTTTATTTTTCTAATTACTAATACTTTCGTGTCATGGATCTCAGATATTTAATTTACAGACACTATAGTATCACAAATTTGTGATATTTATTTATTAAATACGAAAAATATCTGAAATACATGTAATTACTAAAGTATCACAAGACAAGTGTCAGTAAAAGTCATTTTTCTTGTAATGAGGTTGCTTTAGTATAAAAAAAAGGGCCGCGGCGGCGGGTGGGGGGGTGGTTGGGGACTCCTCATTCAAAACCAGATCTTAAAGAGGTAGATTAAACACTCAAAACTCGCAACTTGTATTGCATAATATTGTTACAAGTTTCGGTTCAAAGGATCAAAGGCCAGCTAAAGACAGTTTTATTTATTTCATAAGCGTCAGGAAGGCCGGTCCATAATTCCATTAGCTAGCTGGGAGTCACATAATACAAGGGCATTCAAGACTGGCATTTAGCTGATCGTTCCTTAGCCGGGATTACAGCAATAGGAAACACGAGCTCATCATCAGCTTTGAGAACCAAACGTCCAGCACCATCTTTGTGCAAGAATGTTGGGGTTTCTCATGAAGATGGTGCTGGACGTTTGGTTCTCAAAGCTGATGATGAGCTCGTGTTTCCTATTGTTTTAATCCCGGCTAAGGAAAGATCAGCTAAATGCCAGTCTTGAATGCCCTTGTATTATGTAACTCTCAGCTAGCTAATGGAATTATGGACCGGCCTTCCTGACGCTTATGAAATAAATAAACGTCCAGCACCATCTTCATGAGAAACCCCAACATTCTTGCACAAAGATACGCAGGAATTGCAAACTGAAGGAAAATGAACAATGTTGTATGTATCTGAAAAGAGTAACCACACGTTAGCCAGAAAACTTAGATAAAAATCAATTAAAGGCTTAAAATATATATTTTCAAGCTAGCTTAAGAGTTAGGGTTGCTCCAAGATTATATTTTTAGTTCATGGACCCAACTGTTAGCTAGACAGACAGTTTCAGAAAATTTATTTAAGATCATATTATATTTTAGTATATTTTAATTTAAGTTTGGGAGGGAATATTTCCACCCCACTTTTTGTGTAAACTCACCCAACTCCTATAAAATATTTACAACAAGTTCACATTACTTTTAATAAATACAAAATCAGCAAGAAAATTTATACAATGGATCAATTAAATTCCTCTTATAATTTTTTTTATTTATATTTCTTTGACTATTAAAGTTGCTTTAATATAAGTTTTATTTTATTATTTTACATGACACAAAATGACCAAATCACCCCAATAAAAATTTGTGATCTTACATCTAATTTTTTGGGCATCTAATTTTGTATTCTCTAGTCTAATCTTTTTTTTTTTATGAATTCTAATAATTTTTAATACCTATATGAAAATAACATAAATTTAACTTATAACTAATATGAGTATTATAACATAAAGACATTATGTTAGTTTAATTAAAGATTATAATCATGCATCTTGATAAAGTAATATTGAAACATCATTTAGAAATGCTGAATTTTATAAAGAAATTTTAAAAAAATTGAAGTTAAAGTAAATTTTTGGTACACCTTCTAAGGGTATAATAATCAATTTAAACTTAGGCCAATGCAATCCTAGTAATCAAATATAAGATAGAATCAATTAATTCATTCTATAAAATTCATCATTATTTAAAATTTTAAAAAATTATGTGAATTTTTTAATTAGTTTCGAGAAGTCGGGTGGGTTTAGAAAAAAAGGGTGAAAATATCAGCACCCTTTAAGTTTTACCCCTTTCTTTTAACATGTCCATTAGACAATTTCTTTAAAATCCTTTAAAGTTATGATTTTTTAATTTAAGAATAGAGTTCTACTTTATTTTTAAATGTGTCCCTAAATCAATGTCTATAAAAAATAATTTAAATACCCTTTTATAGAAAGGGTAATTTGTCATTTTAATTGCAGATAGAAACTTAGTCTATTAAATATGTGTAGCAAGAATTTTGATATATTTATATTTGTTTTTTTACTTTACTTCTTCATATGCACCAACAGTCACACAAACATAGGGGGATTGCCACTTTCCCCCCTACAATAATCAATATATATCATTTACCTCCCTACTATTTTTATAATGGCCAAAAACCCCCCTAACAGCATAAGTTTACAATATTACCCTTATTTTCAACTACTCTTTTATTTACATTTATTATAAATTAAATAAATTACATGAGTAGAAACTAAATAAAAAAATTAAGTATTAAAAACAAGAAATATATGTTTTGATGTGAGTAAAAAAATTAATAACAAATTTTTTTCTTGTAATTATTTATTTTGTGAACATTTTCTTATAATAAATATTTTGTAATATTTTAAAATTAAATGTAAAAAGTATAGGCAAAATATTTTATTATTTATCTTATAATAAATTTTTGTTTGTCATTCAAGTTTTCTTATAATAAATTTTTTTATCATTTTATAATAATTTTTTTTATATTTTTATTATAAGAAAATTTTCACAAAATAAATAAGTACAAGAAAAAAATTTTATTATTAATTTTTTTGCTCATATCAAAATATTTTTTCTTATTTTTAATGCTTAATTTTTATTTAGTTTCTATTCATGAGATTTATTTAATTTATAATAAATATAAATAAAAGATTAGTTGAAAATAAGGGTAATATTGTAAACTTATGCTATCAGAGGGGTTTTTGGCCATTATAAAAACAGTAAGGGAAAAAATAGTATATGTTAATTACTGTAGGGAGGAAAGTGGCAATCTCCCCACAAACATATACACTAAAATTTAAAATTTTATCCGGCCATATTAAAGATCTAAAAAGTCGTCAGCCTAACTCGTATTTAAAATTAGGTCAAAAGTTGACAATTTGCCTCAAAGTTTATATTATTAGCACAATAGCCAATCTCAACCGACGTGGGGTATCTTCAATATAAGTCACTCACCTGGAAATGTTCCGGATCTCTGAAACTTAAACCAGTTTTTCAAGGTTTGAGGTCCTGGGTTTCCTTCAACTCCATCAGTTGTTATAAACCATTTTCCTCTCGGTTCATCGTAGTGTCAACTTTCCATACTGTTGGTTCGTTGCAGCGTGTCTGTGCCGAGAATTTCGCGGTCAGATCCATGGCTTCATGGATAATACTGGTGTTCTTATAAGTTGCGAATCTTAATGGGGTCCCTTTCTGTAAATCGGAGCATTCTTGGATGACATCAAATGGGCAGAGACCATTTCTGCCCTTGAAGAGGCTGAGGCCACCGCCGCCTGCTCCTCGGATTGCTGAGACCACATAGTAGTCTCGGGTTGCTTCGACCTCGTTGCCATTGATATCAAGCAAAGGATCTGGGCGTCCCACAAGAGGCTTTGCGGCAAAGGCAAGGAGTAGGAAGGAAATTGCCGTCACAAAAGGAGTTTTCATTCTGTTATCTTTCAGAGAGCTATTTGAGTGAGTTACTTGATCAGTTTGACGTAGAAGAGTTCGAATTTATAGAGCTCTGGAGCTCAGATGACAAGGTCTGTTGTTGCCTCAAAACAAAGTGCATGATTTAAGTCATTTTCACCTTCTTTCTTTTTCTTTTTAATTTTGTCCAGTTTGACTTAGGTATCAAAGTAATATATTTCACTCGTTATCAAAGCAGATATCGTGGTCTATCAATTACTAAATAAAATCTAGATCAAGATTGAGTGTCGCTTATTTAATCAACATAAGTTCTTATAATAATCTCATAAGTTCTTATCATAATCCAATAACTTCTTATCATAATTTTTTGTTGTTATTTGGTTATTTTTTTAATAGAGTTTTTGAAACTTAAATAAACTATTTTTTTTCTACTAGTAAAAGCTCAAATTTTGGGTGTTTGGGAGTAACGGTTGAAAAGTTTTTTTTTAAATGTGAAAATATCATCTACTTATTTGATAATTTTATTTTATTCTTTCATAACATAACTTTAAAAATCTTGCCTATTAAAGTAATTTCATAAATGTTTAATAAAAACTCTTATTGACAATTAGGGATGGCAAACTAACCCAAACCCGGATAATCCGGACCTGGTTCAACCTGTACCAGATACAAATAATATACGGATCTGAAAGTAAAATAATCAACCCGGACGTATCCGGGTCTGGAATCAGAATGAGTCAACCCGCATATCTGGAACCCAAACCCGGATTTCTTTATTCTTAATATTATATTTTAAATTTTTCTTGATATAAATAAAAAAAGTTAAAAGAATAAAAAAGAAAAGAGGAAACCCTATTTTATACTTTACAGCTTTCTCTCAACAAGGCCGGTAACCATTTTCCTCTTCTCTTTGTTAATCGAACACAGCCGCCAACTATTCCCTTTCTTGCCATCATTGTGACACTGCTTTGCTGCCATCGCGGCTGTGTTGATCATTATTGTCGTTAGCTGCCATTCAATTTGTTGATTGGTGTCAAATTGGATTCAAGTGCGGTATCAATTACCAGCCTCCAATTATTGTTCCAGTTGGTGATCTCGCGAAGGTGCAGAGGTTGTGTGCGTGATATTGAAATCGGCTTGTGAGGCCAAGGTGTTTTCTCGCATTGACCACAAATTTGATTTGATGTAATGTTTAGTGGGCACAAATAAAGGTGGGTTCTTTGAAACCCGCGAGGATATTGCGGCTTTGGGGAAGGATTATGAGGAGGTTGGTGCTGAATTTGGTGACGATGAACATGGTGATCAGGAAGATGATCTGTGTTTGTAATTTTTTTAGCTTGTGTTCTTTTGCTTGCTTATTTGTTGTAGTAGTTGGATTCTATAATTGCATTGCTTCACATTCTGCTGCTTTTGCTTTTTTTTGGGTGAAATTACTATGCGGCTGTACGATTTTTCCCATTGTATCCATGGCCTTTCAGAGAAGTGGCAAAGAAAAATTCATATAGCTATCCGGGTTTGAAACCCATAATCTGAAAACCCAAATTTTTCCAGGTTAAACTCATTCCGGATCCGGAGTCTAATTATCCAAGTTTATATCCGGATCAAGGATAGTAAATTCGCATCCGAGTCCGGAACTGGAACAGTTAAATCTGGACCCGGACCCAGAATTTGCCATCCCTATTGACAAATAAACAACTAAATTGTTTTTGGCAAAAACTCTATTTAAATAAGATCTACTTGAAAAGTTATACCAAACGGAAGTATTGATCTCATTTTTGTACTGATAAAAATATAAAAATAATTAAAATAAAACGATATAATATACGCATGACAAAAGAAAAAAGATAAACACAAAAAGATGAATTTTCCGCCATCCAACAAGTTGTATTTAATTTAATTTAATTATTTTAAATATAAAATGAAAACTGAGATTTATCAATTTTATTCTTTTGAGTAAATTTTCCTTTAGTTACAAGGGATTGGGCCAATTACTCAGACTCTAAAATTCTTTAAAAAAATTACTTAAAACATTCATTTAGTTACTTTTATATTATAAAAATTCATGAACCTAAGTTATACTCAACAGTTCAAGAGTTTGAAAGTTGTCTCAACCTCAAAAACTTAATCCAAAATCAATTTTTGGCCCGTGGAAGATTATTCTCCTAACACCCTTTGTCACATGTAGAAAGGAAGGTTCTTTGTTACATGAAATACATGATTTAAGCCATTTTCATTTTCCTAGTTTCCCACCAGGGTTAACTCACGCCCTCAAACTGCTTGAGGGTATTATTTCGAGCCCTAGATGGGCTCGTTTTAATCTCCAAAAATATGTATCAGAAATACATTTCACCGCGATTATTTGTAGGAGTAGGTTTCTAAATTAATGTTCGATGTATTAGAAAATGATTTTTGATTTTTTTTCTTAATTAATTTATTTTATACATTTTGTAAGATTTGGTATCCAAAGTTTAATAACCCCTGTCGTTTGCTGGGTCCTTTTCGGACAAAACTACTTTGCAACCGTTGTACCAAACTCTCAAATTTGGTATTTTCTTTAACAATCCCTATTGTTTTCTCTAAATAATAAAATTTACAAGTTTCAGAAATTTTATGCAATAAGCCCCAATTAAAATATAATAATTTCAAAATTTTTAAAAATTTATTTGACATTTTCTTTAGCAATCTCCATTGTTTTTTGTAAATAATAAAAATCATATGTTTTAATAATTTTATGTAATAAGCCCCAATTAAAATATAATAATTTTCAAATTCTAAAAAGATTATTCTTTCTATTTCCTTCTCAAATCAGTTTGTCCTACTTTAAATATTAATTTATTCATTATCAAACATATAATTCTTCTAAAACTAAAAAAAATAAGAGTCTTCTAACTACATAAATTAGATTAATTTCTTAAACACAAAACCTCAAAAACATAATACTTGCATTTTCTCAAAAGAAATATATTGCATTTATTTTTTTTTTCTATAACAAGATCCAATCAATTAGGGTTTGCTAAATGCGATTAAAGATAGTGGGATTGGTTTACTTTACTAAAATTTAATCTCAATAAGGTGTTTGGCATGAATAAGTAAACTAAAAATAATAAAGTTTAGGCTACCAAATTATCATGTGATAATGATTTTTTTTTTTTACCCTAAGGAGACCCTAGAATGAGTATTTTAGACTAAATTTATGTCTTATGTTAACAAAAGAAAATAAAAATGTTACATTAGAAGCCTAAAAAGTTAGATAATTTTAATTTTTTTGAAAGGTATTCTCCCATAATCTATTAATTTAAGTTATTATTCATTCTTTGCAATTTTAAATTTAAGTAATAGAATAAATATTATACAATGCATTTGTTTTCACATTAAATAAATAATTAATCAGCTCTATACGTGTAATAAGGTATAAATAATTTTACATAATTTCAAGTTTACATATAGAAATTTATTATTTTGAAAATATTATTTATAAACTCCATAATGAAATTTAAACGACTATCCACGCATTTATTTAAAGTTATTTATTTTTCATTTTAATATTGTCAAATTTTTTATAAAACCTTGTCCAATCTTGTATTACACTAAAAACAAGATAATATTATAATCCAATTGGTATTTTAAGTAAATGGAAGTGGAGAGTACATCTCCTAATAATTTTTGTACTCAATATTAATGTTATATACTTTCCCAATATTATGGATAATTAATTATAGAAGTAGACATGGAAATAATAGTAATAATTAGAGAATTATAAAATATTGATGTACTTGTAGAATAAATTAAGGAATTTGTCTTTTTAAAGTTCATAGGCTTTGTTGTATTTAAGAGGTTGTGTCTCTCATGGATGAGCAACTAAATCATGCATTATAATTACCCAATATCAATAATAAAAAATACTCTCAAAATTCCCTATATCTTCCTTATTCGTATTATTTAATAACTTAGCCAAAAAATAAAAATATTTACTAAAAGAAATAAAATAAAACAATTCGATAAAAAGAAAAAAAAACATGAAAGTCTAAATAGGAATCACGAGTTGCATGAGAAGTAGAGATGAGGATAACTATTGATGGGGTGGGAGGGTAAAATAATAATAATAATAATATTAGTTCTGACATTTTGGAAAACTAGAGGGACTGCAATGTTAATTACCTAAGTAAATACATCCTGCCGTTGCTTTTACTTTTACAATTCTTTCGTTGGATCTAACGGTCAGGTTACAAAAAGACAAAAAAGAGTGGTACCATAACACTGAGGTAACTTAGCTGAACCCGTTATATTAATTCATCTACCTGCACGATTATAACATTTGTTTAAGCAAATATTATTTCTTTACTTTGTATCAAAGCCCAAACCTTTATATTAAAGAAAAATTTTATAATAAAATACAGTGTACAATATTAAAATATTTTTAATTTAATATTATATTTTTATTCTTATAAAACATTGGAGTCAATTAAATACAGTCAAAAGGATATCATAATTAAAAAGAAGTTTTAGTACCTCTTATTAAAAATTCAGTGGTATTAAAACCTGTACTTTTTCCTTATATAAATAAGAATTTCTGTTGCTTTAACGAGTTGTATTTTTTATTAAAAGAATCACTGTCTTTGGTTCAATAATGGTGCATTAAATTATGTTTGTTATTTTTGATAAATTTATATTTTATCATTCAATAATGCTAGATCCCAACTTTATTATCCCATCAGTTTGAAATGAATATGCTTATATGTAGCTATCACATTACGTCAGTCTTTAAAATTTATTAATTTTGAATTAAAATTTCATCCTTCCAATGAAAACATATGTTAATTACGCAGCATTGCAGTATTTGGGGATAATAGACATCTTGAATATCATAATGCAATACGAAAATACAAGCGTGTACCGGATGATAAAATGATTTCAAGATTGGTAAACACGTAGGTGAGTAATTGTGGTAACGATAATATAATGGGGATATGATTTATAGGTAGGGTTGCAGAAAAAATTGAACGTAATTATCTTTTTCATAGGAATAAAATAAGTGTTGTGAATACGTCTATGAATCCACCCTTGTATGGTTGTGTTGTGTATTTCATACCAATTGATGCAACAAGTGTGCTGCTGATTGATGAATGATAATTTGTATATAAATAGCAACCAAACCTTTGTAATTCATTAATTCATTCATTCGGAATTGAATACTGAAGCCACTTCAATTGAAGCTCTTCAATATCTTTGGCTATTAACATTCAATTCCTTTTAACTTCTTATCATTTGTGTTTTTTACTTATAATTGGTTTGGATACTTTCTAATTAGATCCAAAACAAAAATAAAGTTGTAATAGAAATTATGAAGTGTTATTAATTATTTGGTGGATTATTTTATAAAAAAATTCTTTGAAATAGCCTAAACAGTACATCACAATCATCTCTTATCCTTGTCAAGAATAGTCCTCCATTCCTGATCAAAGTCCAAGTTTTTTTTTTTTTTTCTTCTCTCAAACCTAAGAAACTTAAAACCAACAGCCATCATCATCCATCATCATAACAGCATCCTTCTTGGTCAAGAAAAAGACCTTTGTTCTTGATCAAACGCACCAGAAACTCTAAACACGTAGCCGCAAGAAACTGTTACTACAGTATTCTTTGTTCATTCACCAACCCCTTCTTAAATCGTAATTCAGTGCCGGAATCACCTTACACACTCCATAAAAAATCTTCTGTGATATCCTCGTCATAGAATTTCATCCTTAGGGTCACTTTCGGAATTAGGATTTTCCCAACGCTTACCGCAATAGCCCCCCGGCTTGCCATTATTTTCTAAGCATACTCCGCTCACACAGACACCAGTACTCGTAGCATGCTCCGCTCACACATACTGTGAAGTCCAGTCGAAATTGCAGCACAGGCTTTTCTGGGTCATACTAATGCCCAAATATGCTTTTTGTTCTCACTCTTAAACCATCAACAGAAGGTCAGTTCCCAGACCCAAGGCGACGCATGTCCAACTGAATACAGAAGAGCGCGTCCAACCAATCGAAAGGCGACGCATGGATAAGTGAAAATTCCACCCAAACATTTGGCGACTCTACTAGAGTTTGGTTAGGAGTTTGACAGAGACTATTCTGAGTACACCTGATCAGGCATAATTGGCTTTCATCTGGGAAACCTAAGACACGACACAAAAAGAGAGTCCAATATCCAGGCCGCGAATCCTGATCAACCTGTCCCATATGAAAAAGTATTATTTGAGCCCCCACAAAGCCTCATTTCAATTTGCAGTCCCACAAAAGTGGATTAAATGTAAGACTTTTCTTCAGTTATTCGTGGAAATAGATTTCTAGATTAATGCATAAACTTTTAGGTTGTACTACACGGATATGTGTACATAATTCCAAAAAAAAATCATACTGTAATATATACATAGAATGGTAACAAGTTAAAAAAAAAAAACAAAAACAGTCATTTTCATTTTGGATTTTGTTTTCTTTAATTAATTTATTTGTCCATTTTGTAAGATTCGGTATCCAAAATTAGCTACATCTGCCTGCTGCTGGGTCCTCAATTATCTAAGATTGATTTTATGAATAGACATCTCCTCAGACGATTTTGACTTTTATTAAGCAAAAATTGTTGTTTTACTCTGAAACCACAGAAGTCTGTATCACTTTTATAAAACTATAAATAAAAAAATCCGTCGCTGCCCAGTGGTGCCCATTGGCAGCGTGCTCCCGACGGTTCGACTCCCAACCTTTGTGCTTATAAGTAAACAAATTCCTCCAAATGAGTAAAGATAGAATTCTGGATTATATTTTAGTGAAAATTGATCTAAGTGAATCCCTATCGAATTTTGGATTGTACTTCAGTGAATATTAACGAACATCAATTACTTGATAAATTAATAAATCATTAATTTATGAAAATATTCATTAATTCAAAAAAATATGATCATGCTTAGAGTATTGATTTATCTTGTGTTGGAATCTATTATGGTATTGAAATTGAATAATTTCTTGTCGTAAAACAACAATACCAACTAGAATTTCTTTTCACATTACAAAAAATCAAAGATGAGATCCAAGTCAAAATTAATTTAAAATAGAAGCAAATAATATTAAAAAGATAGTTTACACAAGCCATATAGACATATCATATGGATTTTGATTTACACTAGATAATTATTAATTCATTTAGTAAGTGAATCCTATGAAAAAATATAATTTTTTTAAAAACTATTATCTTATAAAATTATTTAATTAATTAATTTATTATATTGTCCCCAAGTTGGGATCACAAAAACTATTATTTAATCTAGATTATCAATTTATTAAACATTAACTAATTGAAATTTTACTATAAATAGTTACTAATTGTCATGTTTGCGTTTCTCAATCAATAATTACTTCAACTTATTTTTGTTTTCACACACAATTTAAATCTCATCAAGTACTTAAATATTACCTAAATTTTTTTTTATCCCTCACTAATATTTAAGAAATATTTACTTTACTCACATTTTATAAAAGAGAAGAATGTCTCACATTTTGTAAGATAGCTCAACATGTGTCTTATTTCTTGTAACAATTTTCTTACTACAAAAACAATTCCTTTCTCATGACTGAATTTATATATGCGACACTTGCAGCCTTTTTCACCACGTGATCTGGCTACTTTTCATTGAATGGTGCATTTACTAGAAGACAAACTGTGGGGTATGGTGCCTCAGCTCTATTATTGAATATAATTGTTATTTTGTTAAAAAAATAAAGTTAATATGAAAACTATAAAGTTTTATTAATTATCTCTTATCTACTACATATAAAAGTTGTAGTTGTATAATATTCTTAAAAAAATATATAAATAAATAAATAAAGCAAACCACACCCAATAGAGAATTAAAGATTGATTTCAGAGTGGAGAAAAACTAACATAAATCTTTGTCATTCGTTATCCATGTTCAAAGTTTGTTTCTCTTGATGGACTCCAATTGTCAACGGCAGAGAGGCTGGATTCGAACATTAGGGAAGCCAAAACAAGAATAATTTTCGTAGTTAAGTATGAAAAAAATATGTTAAAAACAATATCATATTGCCTAATCTAACTTCCAAGTTCCATCCGAAGTTTAGGATGAGAAGTACTTATTTCATTTTCATCGCTGATCCACCAAATTCTGAGATTCAGAGTCCCATTTCTATAAAACAAGAATAACTTGTAATATAAGGAAGTACCTTGGGCGTTCTTGTCATTTGTTCATAACCCTAGCCTGAATTGACGTCAAATCTGAAACCTTGTTGATGCTACAGAAAGCCAGAGAGAACAAAATTAGATCAATGATAGAACTATGTTTATATTCAAACTAATATCCAAGTATCCCAAATTATTTTGATGTACAAATGTGGAAACAATAGGTTTACTTACTCATACATGATATCTCCGCCAGGCATAAGCTTCTTGGAAATCCATTCTGGAACCAGCTTTTCAAGGAGCTCAATTTGCTCTTCAACCTCTCCTGTAGAAAAGAATAAACCAGTTCAGCAACAACAACCAAGATTTCAATTTCTGATTAAATCATGTGCTTCTCGGTCAACTCAATAAATGCATACGTCTTTCAATTATGTCAAGATTATTCATAATTATCTTGTGCACAAGTTCCTGTTTTGTGATTGAAGAGTGGTTGACAGTCTGAAAGATGTGGTGAATGGAAGCAACCAGGTCGGGCAAGCAAACAGATATATCTTCGTCGATTACTATTTCGGACTGGCTCCTCCTGCTATCATCAGTTAGGTTGCCATGGCTCCCCTCTAGCTACAGCAGCAAACATTTGAGTCAATAATGCAAGGATAGGACCACAAAAGTACAATAATTTGAGTAACTCATAATAACAGGTAAAAGGATGAAAAACAAAAAAGCAACATGAATTGTACATGCATAAGGTAAATATATGTAATCCTTACATTGTTGGCTAAAAAATTTTTCATAAAAGTAGTAGGCCAAGTCATTAACTATACCAGACTCTAAAGAGCTTCTAAACATTTCCAAGCTTAAAATTCAATATTAAGTTAACTATTAAACTGCAACAAGATCAACACAATGCCTAGTTTGTACAATGTGCTAAGGGGATATCAAAAGGAAAGCCTAGAAAGGCAGTCACTTATGTACCACCTTTAAATTTTCTGGACAAACTCGGCCACTCACCATTTCATCCATACAATTCTTCCGCAAACCTGAAACTAGTTCTTTGGATGAACAGAATAAATCACATCAAGCCTACAAACTAACATTGATGTTATTGGATAAATGATGTAAGCAAATTGACTTAAAGATCATCGTACAAAAGCATATATGTCCCATAGTTTCAGAAGTACGCCACAAACATAAAATGGTTTGAATTGTGGACCTACCTTATCATGTAACGGAAGAGAAACATTGTCGTTGCCTTCCTCATTAGCCCCTACTCCTACATCTTGAGAGATTCCGTCATTTAGAACACTGTCACTGTCTGTCTGCATTCCAAATGAGTTTCTATCATCATCTAGATGTGAAAAGTCGATAAATCTTTTTGCTGGCATGTGGCAGGATCTACAATCTCGAATGGTCATATCCCTGAGCTTGTTGTCACAACTGGGTATTGACCTCTTTGGAATGACCTGTGCTGGTGTTTCTAGCATCAAACTGTCAGCAGGCGAAGCAAGCTTCTGCATAGGGCTTTCACAATCATGAGATCTAACACGTTGAGAGCTTATTGGAGGGACAGGAGGATTAACAACTCTGGATGTGGAACATGTATCTGGCAGCTCCATCATTTGCTTACTTTTGACACATTTGTTATTTACAAGACTGGCAGGAGATTCTTCTGCTTGCCAGGTTTTAACAGCTTGGTTGTTCATGGCACCAGATACGGCAGATGACACAGATGCTGGACATGTTAACAGTATAGTCTTTTCTGCTGCCACAGCAACTGTCTTCTGAGAGAAACAAGGACTGAAAGCTGGATGAAGATGGGATGATGTCAACAACAGCTCGTTGTCAGCAGAATATGGCAGTGATTCAATAGATTCAAGAGGGAACTGCTCTAGATCAAACATCCAACAGTTTCCACCACTGGACCCAACTACCTCTGGAAATTCAGCTGGCATTTTCCCCAAAGAAGCCTGACTTTTTTGGCTAAATGGTTCTGGCAATGTAGCCTCTGGAACACCACAAGCCTTGTACCCAAAAAATAAAACGAGTTCAACATGGCTACTCCAATAGAAAACATAGATACAATGAACTAGGCCCATAATTAGAAAGGCTTCTAAGCAAGCCAGCATGCTAAAACCAGCCGTTGATGCATGCTAACCGTTTAGTACCTCAAGCAGTTACATACTGTTACCCAACTGAAATCTATGTTTTCTTTATAATACCATTTACCAATTCTTTGAAAAACATAAATAAATAGAGGATCATAGTGTTACCCAACTGAAAATCCTCCACAAAATGAACAAAGTTACTTTCCACTCAGATTATGCTCAAATTCCAAATTTTCAAAGTGCAATAAAAACTATTACTGCAGCAAACTAATTAACTAAAACAAAATATCAGTCAAAAACTCTACTATGGTGCAGGAATTGTCTTTCAATGCAGCTAAACACAATAACCACAATTATAGGGACTGAGCAATACCTCAGGATGGACAGTGAAGAAATTTACAAGCCTGGAGCCAAAAACTTGGCAGAGAGCTTCATAATCAGAATGTTTACTGTGGCCTTCTATGACATCAAAAAGCAATGCAATTTTCAAATCTGGCTCCACACATAGGGTTTTCTTGTTATGCACCAGAATTTTATCTATTTGTATGGCTTCCGGAAGTATAAATTTTATTTGTGCGAGATCTCTGAATGAAAATTTTCTGAAAAGAGAAACATGTTCAACATTTTGTCACAAGATATGCAAAATGAATATGTGAAGGAAATATATAAGTGCATTGAAAGACTATATACAGAAATAAAATATCAAATGTTTTCCTATATAATGCTTGGGAAGTATGTGTGAAGGAAATATACATGTGCATTGGAAGAACAGATAGAAATCTAACAGGTATACTCTCAAAACATGAAAATTTCCCTATATCGGCAAAGCAAAGGTGGCATAACATTCTTCTTTTAGTAAACATCATATTTAAAACATAATGACTCATTACAAATGCGCAAAAGAGAAACGATTTTTCTTTTTTTTTTGGGATAAGAAACCATAAATTATATTAATGATGAAGAATCATTACAAGGAGTGAACCAGCTGTCCACGGAAAAAGCAAAAAATGAAAACTATTCAGTGCTATACAGAATATACCAAACATCTCTTTACAATACTAGACCAGCCTAGACATCTATCTCAAAACACTCCCCCAACTTAGATGAATGGAGAAAAAAGATGAATCTTGGAACTCCGTAGAAACTGAAACCCAAAGCAAAGTAGAGGATGGACTCCATCCCACAATTCCTCAATATTATCTGCATTTTTCCCTAAAAAATAAGAAGATTTCTTTCCTACCATGTTACCCGAAACAGAGCTGCCACAGCACAGATCCAAAGAGCTTTGGCCATTTTTCCTTTTCCAAAAGCATAGGAATTCTCCATAAGAATAAAGTGACAAAAACCCAGAATGACCCACAAAATGTTAGCCTCTTTGCACAACCTATTCCACAACTTTGAGGCCACAAAACAATGAAGAAAAAGATGATTACATCATATACAAAAGATATTCTCTCTCCAAAAACTGAACTCATATACAAATATCATTGTTTCAACCAAAAGAATTTTAAGTTCCAAGGAGAAAAAACGGTTCTTTATTCCCAATCAGGCCAAAATCTACATAAAAGTATCAACTAAATTAATTGAAAGATACATACACACATATATTTGAGAATGATGACATCAAATCACTTGATAAGTGACTACAGTTTTGAATTTTCTTTAGCTGTTCAGTAAATAGATTAACTCAAAAAATTAAATTAAAAAAAAAGGGAGGATGGTTGCACTCTTTTCACAACTATCTGTAGGAGCATGAATAGATTGAGACCATTCAAATCCAACATCCAACAGGATTTAGATATAGAAAATCATCTAACTTGATACGGGTCTAGGAAGCACAATTGTACAAGTAAATACCATTTTGCAAATAAATTTTATATGTCAATACAATCATTAACTTCTAATTCGTATGGTTATAAACAAGGCCCAGTCTATCGAAAGGTCTAAATTTGTTACATAGATTCACCATTAAGTACATATTGTGGGATAATAATAATAATAATAATAATAATAGTAATCAACTTTACTGAAAAGCTAGATCTTAAGTAGATTGTTTCTGCGCTTGCCCATAGGGGAAGTCAACGATTAAGTTGCAATGATGCAGACTACAAAAGATTCAAGAAAGCTAAAAGCTAGCACAATTCTTAACTAAGACCCACAATATAGATGAATTATTAAACCTGTAATAATTATTAAACTGTTTTACAAGAGATTTTCTCCAGTTTGTGATGGCCATAAATTATTAAACTGTGTGCTGCGGTTGTCTTGCTAGTCCTTTATAGTGTTTAATAAGGCTTTACCAATCAAACTCGATAATCTTATAATTGTTTTTGAGTTCAGGAATCACATTCATATGACGATAAAGGAAACCTGTAACATATACAAAGCCCATTTCATATTTATCAATACAAAATTTTGTTCCTCAGATGTGACTGCTTTCATATAAGTGATTCTTAAGAGCCCTAGACGCGATCGCCTAAATTCTAAACGTATGCATTTTTTTCTTTTCTGTGGTGCCAGATTTCAAGGATCTATCCCAACTCCAAGATCCATTATCGCATCCATCAAGACAATTAACAGTCAACTGATTCTCAACTAACCCCAAACCTTGTCCAAAGAACCCATAGACCACTGAGTTATAGAACTGATCCTGAATCTACAGTATTTAATAACCATAATAATCTTTGTTTTGAAATTATACCTTTGACGGTTACAAGTACTATTCCCTAATGCACTCAAAACGTTTCCCAAAACCGTCCTCTTCAACTAAGTGACTCAATTACTTTTTGCTGCTTAAATCTTTGGCAAGCATAACTACCGAATTAATTGAGTAGTGACATCTGGCAATGTAACAATAGCAATACACTAACACAACCATGCAAGATGGCACTATTAGTCATACCCTTCACCCTTTTCCATAATGACGCTTGTTTTGCAATTACACCTTTGACAGATACATGTACAAATCCATAATGCAATCAAAACGTTTCCTCAAACCTTCCTCCTCAACTATGTGACTGAATTAGATTTTTGTGCTTTAATCTTTGGCAAGCATAACTCCTTTAACTAGAGTAATTGACTGTGACCTCTAGCAATGTAAATCCATATCAATACTTTAGCACACTCATACAAGATGGCACTCATTAATGCTAATAAACCAAAAAAAAAAACTCATTGATGCTATAAAGCCAAAAATACCAAACAACAAAACAGAGGGTAAAGAACCAAAAAGAATCAAATTCAGTTACCTTTTAGTTAGTACCTCCACTTGAGCAGAAATATTTTTAAAAGTCTGCGACTTTCTGCACAAGCTAAGCAACCTCAATGAACAAGTCATTGCACCAAAGAGCTCCACCATGGCATCATATCTGAATATAGTCACCTTAAATTTTGGTTTCAAGCAAATAACATCATTAAGAACTCAAAAAAAAAAGTACCCATTGAAATTCTCACATGTGTAGATGTTTAACTCCTCTTGCTTTAAATTTAGCATGCAAATGCTCATTAGTTTTCTCTGGCGTTTGAGACGCAATAGTCGATTTCTCTTCTCCATGAATAATATTCTTACACTTGAAATCCAAAACTTTTTGTCCTCTCTCTTCACATTCACTCTGATCCATGCCTTGCCTTAGTAATTTAAAATTACCCGAAAAAAAAACTCAGTCGCCCGAGTTGTGTATCAATTCTGAGCCCTAAAACTGGTGTGATTAGTGTCAAACGCTGCGAACAAAATCAAAATCAACTAGATCAACCAAAATTTACGACTGCATCATAATCAGGGCACTATTAAAGATAGTATTTTTCCAGAGAACAAACCTGAAATCGTGGTAATTTTGAATTCACTTCGAAAAATTTTGTGTGCTCGAAACCCTATATTTTGCAGCGGAGTCTATGAAGTGAGGAGGGAAATAAAGAAGCAAGCGACTGTATTCAAATATTAGACCAATGGTGTAAGGACTAAAATGCCCCTTTATTCGTATCTGATTTCGCGCTTTCGCTTTTTACTTCTTCCGCTCCACTAATACTACCGTTGGAGCCTGGAGGTAGCAATTGATAATTCCAATCCCCATGCTACCGACATACCAAGAGAAGAGCTGCAAGACTGGTCGCAAAAGCTCATTTAAAAAATGAGTTGAAGCTTTTTAACGCCCCTCAAAATTTTTCATAAGTCCCTTCACTTCACAGGAAATTACCCACGAAATAAATTTTAAAAATGGATAGATTTATTTGAACCCATTAAAATAGTCATTAAATTTATTTATTTAATAAATCTGTTTACAAAAATTTAAAACTTTATAGTTTATTTTACAAACCCATATATATATATATATATATATACATGTGTGAATTAAACTATAACGATTTATGCAACTTCTTCTTTACAGTTTTACAACGTTTCTCTTGTCTCCGCAATTGTTCTGCCATGGCTCCATCTGACTGTACTCTTTCCATAGTTTCGTATGCGAATCTTCCTTCCAATTTCAGACATACTCTAATATAATCGCTAAAAAATATACAAAAGATTAGGGAAAGCAGCACAGGTAATAAAATAATATTTGTAATCACATTAAACAATAAAATTCAAGCTCTTAACTATACATTTTTTCTCTCATGCCTCTTTCCTTTTTCAGACATACATATAAAAAAAATAAAAGAAAAAAATTACTAAGGATAGAGAATTTAAAGGCCAAATTCAAAGAAGATTGCCTAAAAAATAGCTTATTGGCCGATTACAACTTTTACCAACAATAGACTTTTTGCTGTATCCGAATATAAAACAATTTTATCTAACCTTCAGTTCTAGAATAGATGGATTAAAGAGAGAGTATTAACTTATTTTTTTCATTTATTTTATATATAATTTTTAATAGTAATTTATGGCATGGACATTTTAGTAAGAAAAAGTTTTGTAAAAAAAAAAGTGGGTCTAATGAGTATTTTAAAAAATTCAAATAGTTATATTCTTGAAAATTTCATTAATTATATTAACACTTCTATAATTTTAAAATAGCCCTTCACAGACTCCACCTCTCTCGCAATATCAAGGGGAGAGGGGATTCGGGCATAGCTTAGTTACCACCAAGCCAAGGAGAGGAGTGAAATACTTCTCAATCCGCAGCTGCAGGCCGAGGATGAACTTGCGCTTTTTAGTTCATTAGCCTTCCTCACCAACTACTAAACTTAGACATAGCTGCCAGGGTGCCCTCTAAGCCAATGAGTTCAGCATCCATCCCTCACGAGCAAAGTCTTGAGATTCGGTGTAACCCCATGTTGGACTCTAATTAACATGGTTCACCATCCTTGATTTATCGAGAGCAGATTTACTCACACTTTGTTTAGACGGTCGATGCCCTACCATTGATAAATTATATAATGCATGTGATTATCTTATGTTGTATTGCATTAATATTGTCTTATAATATTGTATCATGTTTGGTCTATACTATACTGTATTAATTTTATATAAATATTAAATTATTATTTTTATATTAATTACTGATATAAATAAAATAATAGGATATATATAGTATTATTAAATAAAATAATATTATAATATAATATATTTTTATATTTTTATATTTTATTCATTATAATAAAAATTAAAATATATTTAATGCCTCAATTGAGGCCAAAGTTGGTTGTATTACACAAACCAGAGTGGAATTTGGGTTTGTGTAATGCACCATTTTAATGCATTGTGTGCATCATAATGCACCATAATCTCACTTCCATAACTTCTAAACAAGGCAAACAATAAATTAATGCGAACATTAATATAATACAATGTAATAAGGCGCCTTTTATTCACTGGATAATGCGTTCATATAGATAGGAAAATAACAAACTAAGCAAATTAATGAGAAATAATGAGTTATTATCCTACAAATGCTGCAGCCACTCTCTACTATTGTAACTATATCCTAAACACTAGGTAAACAATAATATTGCTAACAAACTTTCTAAAGACTAAGTAAACATAAGTATTTTATTGACATGACTAAATAATTTGCAAGAATCACTACCTTTAAATTGATGTTATAAACTTTCAATTTAAAAATTATGCAAAACCGTCCCTTAAATGGATTCCTCTAGTTTGTAAATTATAAGCGTTGAGTCTTTCTCATTAGGGTGGCCCAAAAATCAAAAATCCAAAAAGTTTGGTTGATGTGTAATTAATCATAAGCTTTGGAATTGGATGAAATTTTCCATTAAAAATGAGTTTTGAAAAGCTCATTATATAAAGGGAAATAAAACAAGCAACGGCTATTATCGTAGAATCACACAAAAATGATGAAAGAGTGAGAAGAGAGAACAGTGGCATGTTTTTGAATTTTGAGACAAGGATTTCAATCTTTGATTGAACAATCTAACGGTGGTTTTAACTCAATTTTCTCCCAAACTTTGGATGGGAAGTCTGTTATATATTTTTAGCTCGAGTGCTATTAGTGTTAATGTGCAAGTGTACACAATAAGTAATAAAGTGATGAGTAATCTAGATCGCCTCCACAGGGGTTAATGCTACTAGAGCTACTACAGCAATCTCAACAATGTAATCTCTTTTATAAAAAAAAAAGTATCTATTGACTAAAAACAGTAATAATGCATCAACACAAATTGCAGAGATACTAAAACTAAAATTCACATTAAACACACGGTTGAATCAATAAACAAGTGATAGTTGAGTGAGCAAATTCTCTTTATGGAATTGATTGTTTAGTGCCTGTTACGTTCCGTTGCTACAACATATTCTACAGCATTAGGTAAAATTCTCATGCATCCTCAATCGTCGTATGTTGGATATCTCATACCTTTATGCAACCTAATAGTGATCAGTTGTTACGTCAACATAAAATATGTCATTACAAACTTAGATTCTCTTTACCCTACAAGGTAAATTCTTATATCTAGTTCATTACAAATCTTAAATCAAGCACAATCCTTTTAGGATTCAAGTTGAGACTCAATCTAGGAAACTTAATTTAAGACCAAATATTACTCTAATATGTTCCACTAGGACATGTCATATTGTGGCTCTCTCTTAACTTGTGTCATCAAATGGGAGGTCAACCGAAATAATGCGTGTAAAATAATTTATTGGAGTAAAGTGCTACAACAGATGTGCAGCAACTCATATGAACAGTCAAAAACGCATCTAGATAATTTGTCACTCATGTACAATTAAATTCAGTTCATAACTTGTAAAAGAAAAACAAACGACAAAGTTCCAGCCATCAAGGACATATTTTCAACCAAAGAATAAGGAAGAAGAACAAGAATCGAATGAGAAAAGTTGAATCCCAAATATTCGGTAGATATTGTTATTGGTGCAGACTTGTGTCCTTCTCTTCAATCTTCTTTTATGTTTCTTTCTTATTTTTCTTTCAGTCGTGATTGATGGTCCTCTTTTCTTATGATGTGTGCTCCTTTTATAGTTGAAAATTAGGGTAAATGGAAGCCTATGTCGTATATCTTCTAGATTAAAAAACTGCAAATCGCAATATTCTGCAAAATTTTCTATGTCGTTGTTCCAGGATTGCTACATAAATGCAATGGTTGCTACAGCAACTGCACTATTTCATATTTGTTTCAATTCTTCTATAGCCAAGTTCTTTTCCATCTTTTGCAAGCCTATTGCAACAACATTCCTTCCTTGAAATTTAAGCTTCAAATCATCTACAATTATGCACACAATCTAAGCACACAAAAGTATTCTAAACCAACGCAATTTATTAAAAATAAAGTAAAATAGTTATTCATCCAAAATAAAACTAAAATGCAATAAAAACACATCATTTACTCTCTAAGTAATAATAATTTAAGTCTAAAATTATTATGATAACTCTCATTTCATAGAGTTATCAAAGTCCCTAGAATTGCCCTCTACAATCTTATTAGTCTTATTTTTGTTTTATCTTCTTGTTGGCTATTATTTAAAATACCCACTTGTTAAAGAGACAGATATTAGGCTATTACTGTAAGCTAAGATTGTTGAGATTCTTGATGTTGTTAACCTCTACAATCCTATGGTTTTTTCTATTTTAAGTTTTCCACGTAAAAATATACACCTCTTATGGTTGATTAATTACGTTGAACTATGTTGATTTATTTTCTACTTCTTAATTTATGGTACACATCCTATTGTAATCACACAAAGAGGAAAATAATTTGTTTCCTCTTAATTTGTAACTGCTTGTGTAGATTTCTTTACCAATATAATGGTATCAGAGCATCAAGTTCTGTATTTTTTATTACTTAGGTGGTTGAGATGAAGGAGCCTTCGATGTGCAAGATTAAATTGAAGTCATGGAATTATGGTATTTGGAGTCTAGAATAGAGGATGTGCTCTACATGAAAGACTTACATGAATCCATTAAAGATGAAAAAACTAGACCAACTGATTTTGATGATAACAAATGGGCGAAATTAAACTAGAAGACTATGAGTACTATTAGGTCATGGATTGATCAAAGAGTGTACCACCATGTCGTGAAGAAATCCAAAGCTGATGTTCCTTGGAGGAAATTGAAAACAATTTATGAGCAGCCAATAGCTCAGAACAAAGCCAATTGGATGAAAAGGCTTTTTAACTTGAAATACAATGAATGATGTAATATAACTGAACACACTAGTGAGTTACAAGGAATGATGCAGTATAAGTGAACACACTGGTATAACTACAAGCATTATTGTTGTTTAGTTCTTTACCTGACAGTTAGGAGACATTAGTGGTGTTAGTGAATAATTTAGCGCCAACTGAGAAATTAACCTAGGATATGGTCACAGATAGGCTGTGGAATGAATAATCTAGAATAAATAGTGTTAAAGTAGTTCTCTCTAAGTCAGATGCACTTGTTTCAAAAAAAAAAGACGGGGAAAAAGCCAAAGCAGAAATTCTTGTCAACAGAATAATGATAATCTGAGAAGAGAAATGTCAATTGCTTTCGCTCAAAAGATGGATCATATAAAAAAGAGTATAGATTGTGGAAAATAAGGAAAATGTGATACTTAAAAAAATGACAAAGAAAACACTACAGCCATAGTTGATGGTGATTTGGGTATTGTTTTATGATGAGAGCTCTATAAATCTCATTTGTCATACTAGTGATTAGGTGATTGATTTGGGGGTTTCATTTCATATTACCACATATCGTGATTACTTCACATCCTATATCAATTATGATTATGGCCATGTTCATATAGGAAATGAGAGAGCATATAAGATTATGGGTGTTGGGTATAAATACTAATACTATTAGTGTCGATGTGCAAGTGTACACAACAAGTAATATAATGATAAGTATTCAAGATCGTCTCCACATAGATTGATGTTATCAGACTTGCTACAGTAATTTTAACAGCGCAGATTTTGTTCTAAATTAAAATAAAACAATTAATTAAACTAATATACTAATTAAAATAAACACACCATAAATAAAATGCATCAAAGTAAATTATCACGTCAAGCTCAAGGATAAAATCAATGGGAATATAAAGTAGTTGAGTGAATAAACTCTCTTTAACGGTTTTGACTATTTTTCTAATGTTTGGCTCAGTTGCTACAACATTGGGCAAAATCCTTATGCATCATCAGTCGTCGCATGTTGGATATCTTATATTTATATGCAACCTAACAGTGATCAGTTGTTATGTCAACATAAGATATAGTATTACACGCTTAGGTTCTATTTACCCTATAAGGTGAATCTCTATGTCTAGTTCATCACTAATCTTAAATCAAGTATAGTGCTTTTGGGACTCAAGTAAAACTCAATCTGGGAAACCCAATTTAAGATCAAGTATTGCTTTGATATGTTCCACTAAGATAGATCATTTGTGGCTCTTTCTCAACTAATATCATTAAATGGGTGATCAGCCGAAATAATGAATAAAAATAAATTCTATCAAAATAAAATACTAATGCAAACATGCAGCAACACATATATTCAGTCAATAAACCATCAAGATTGCTTATCATTCAACTACAAATAAATTTAGTTCATGATTTGCAAAAGAAAAATAAAGAACAAGGTTTCAGCCATGAAACACATCCCTATTAATAAATAGAAAACAAGAAAATAAGAGAAGAATAAGAATGACTAAGGTCCCAATTGATCTCTGCAATTTCTCCTCTTGTGCAGCCCTTAATCTCTCTCTTGAATCTTGTTTTTCTTTTTTTTCTTTGTGGTTTTCTCCTTGGGTGACGGCCCTCCCTTTTCCTTATAATGTGTGCTTCTTGTATAGGTGAAAATTAGGATAAACGGAAGCCTAGGTCGCACATAAGTCAGATTAGGAAACTGCAGATCGCAATTTTGCAAGTATCCCGTGCAGAATTTTCTCTGTCATTGTTCTAGGATTGCTACTGCAACTGCACTATTCCGGATTTATTTCAATTCTTCTATAGCCAAGTTCTTTCTTTATTTTTGCAAGCTTATTTCATTAGCATTCCTTCTTTGAAATTTGAGCTTCCGATCACCTACAATTCTGCACACAATCTAAGCACAAATTATTTTAAATCAAACAAAATATATTAAGAATAGACTAAGATGAATATTTATGCAAAATATAACAAAAATGTAATGAAAACACATCATTTACTCCCTAAGTATTATTGATTTAAGTCTAAAAGTGTCATGATAACTATCTGAGAATGAAGAGTCAAAAGGGGTAAGAACCATGCGATAAAAGGCATAAAGTTATCAATGGGGATAAGAGATATTTGCTTGGAAGCTAGTATAGGCTGTAAGATGTTGTTTAAAGATGTCAGGCATGTACTAGATATTCACCTTAATTTGATCTTTGCAGACAGACTTAAAGATGATGGTTATATTAACCAATTTGGTAAAGGAAAATAGAAGCTCACCAAAGGCTTGGTCACATTAGTAAAAAAGAGTTAGAAACTCTTGCCAGAAAAAGATTGTGACCTAGCCTCGCAGATATGTCCTTTAAGATTTTTGTTCATTATTTAACTGAAAAAACACACAAAGTAGCTTTTAAAAACTTTTCTCCATCTAGAAAATTGTATATCCTTGATTTGATTCACACTGATGTTTGCATAATCTAAAGTAGATCAATAAAATGTGCACTTTATTCTGTAACTTTAATTGATGACTGTTCTAGAAAAGTGTGGGCTTTTGCGTTGAAATCTAAATATCAGTGCTTGATATGTTTAAGTTCTTCCATGCTTATATTGAGAGAAGGACAAGAAGAAAATTAAAATGTGTCAAGGCAGATAATAGTGTTGAGTACAGAGGACCATTCAAGCAGTATTTTAGATCTCATGTGATCAGACTTGAGAAAACTATACCTAAAACCCTCAACAAAATGATGTTGCAGAAAGGATAAACAGAACAACTAAAGAAAGGATCAGGTGTATATTTTATGATGCCAAGCTTCCAAAATTATTTTGGATAGAGGTTATGCATATTACAGTTTATTTGATTAACATTTCTTCTTCAGCTCCTTTAGATGGTGATGTACTTGAGAGAGTTTGGATTGGGAAAGATGTTTTCTTATAAATACTTGAGAGCGCTTGGTTACAGAGTACATATTCACATCTCTAAAGATGAAAGATCGAAGCTTGATAATGAATCTAAGGAATACATTTTCTTATGCGATGGACATGAAGAATTTAAGTACAGATTATAGAATTCAATGGCAAGGAAGCTTATCAGAAGTAGAAATGTGGTGTTTCTTAAAGGTCATATAGTTGGTGATGAAGAGAAGAATAATGATTTTCTATCAAAATCTAGATATTCTTATTATTCCAACTTTAGTTTCTCCACTTGTAGTTCATGACGATCTTAGGATCTGGAGAGAATAATAATCATGGTCCAGCAAAACCAGTTGACCAAGCACCTCCAAAACCATTTACACCATCAGTTGAACTAGAATTAAGGAGATCCACTAGAGAATAGTGTCATTGCACTAGATATCTTCCACATGAGTATATAATACTGACAGATGGAGAGAAGCCATACTACTTTGAAGAAATTATATCTCACTAGTATAAAAGTGAGTGGGTTAAAGTTATGTAAGAGGAGATGAAATCCTTGAATGAGAACCATACTTATAATTTAGTAAAGCTTCCCAAAGGAAAGAGAGCATTGAAGAACAAATGAGTTTTCATGTTAAAAATTGAAAATAACTCACAACAGCAGTAAAATTGAAAATAACTCAAAAATTGAAAATATTTTGAAAAAATATTTTCTCCTACCATGAAGATGTCTTCTATCTGTTTGTTTAGGATTATCAATTAGCTTAAATCTGGAGATTGAATAGCTTGACATAAAAAAAAAACTTTCTTGCACGGTGACTCAGAGGAGCAAATATACGTGGAGCAACTTAAAGGGTTTAATGTCAAAGGTAAAGAAGAACTTGTGTGAAAGTTGAAGAAAAGTTTGTATGGCTAAAAGAGGCACTAAGATAGTGGTACAACAAGTTTGATTCTTTTATGGAGAATTATGGTTTTAACAAGATAATGTGTGATTATTGGGTTTTTATGAAGAATTTTGGTGATAATGATTTTATCATTCTTTTACTTTATTTGAATAACATATTAATTGTTAGTCAGGATATTAGTGAGATTGATAATCTAAATAAAGAGTTTAACAAGTCTTTTTACAATAAAGGACTTGGGACCAGTAAAATAGATTCTTTGCATGAAGATTTCCAGTGATAGAAAATCTAGGGAGTTATGGTTATCTCAATAAGCATATGTTGAAAGCATTCTTGATAGATTTAACATTAGCAAGATAAAATCTATTTGTTATTCACTTGCATGCCATTTCAAGCTTAGTTTCGAGCATTGTCCTACAAGTGAGAAAGAGAAGTAAGAGATGACAAGAGTTCCTTATGCTTCAATAGTTGGCAATTTTATGTATGTTATGGTTTGTACAAGACCAGAAATTGTTCATGCAGTTGGTATAGTCAATCAATTTCTCTCCAATCAGGGCAAGGAGCATTAAATAGCAGTAAAGTGGATTTCTAGATATCTCAAAGGCACTTCCAGAGCATGTTGATATTTTGGTGGTGACAAACTTGTGTTATAAGTGCACACATATGCTAATATGACAGGAATGTTGATTCTAGAAAATCCCTAGTAGGATATTGACTCACTTTTGCAGAGAGAGCAGTCTCATGGTAATCCAGACTTTAATAGTGTGTTGCTTTGTCTACCACAGAAGTAGAGTATATTGCAATCACCAAAGGTTGTGAAGAAACCTTATAAATGAAGAATTTCCTACAAGATTTGGGTGTAAACCAAGAAAGCTATATCGTGTATTGTGACAGTCAAAGTGTCATTTACTTGACAAAGAATTTGACATACCATTTGAAATCTACGGATATTGATATGAGATATCATTAGACACGAGACATGCTTCAGAAGAAACAATTATAACTTGAGAATATTCACACGACAGAGAATAAGTTAGATATTGTGACAAAGCCATTGCCCAAGGAGAAGCTGAAGAGCTGTAAATAAAGTGCGGACTTGATGATGCCTCTCACATGATCTGGAGGAAGAGATTTGTTTGGTCAATTTCATTTGGGTGGCTGATAACTCTATGAAATGAGAGTTATCATGGCACTTTTAGACTTAAATCACGATTACTTAGAGAGTAAATGATATGTTTTATTGCATTTTAGTTTATTTTGCATGAATATCCATTTTAGTTTAATTTTAATAAATTGTGTTCTTTTAGAATAATTTTGTGTGCTTAAATCCTATGCATAATTGTACGTGATCGGAAACTCAAATTTCAAGGAATGAATGTTGTTGCAATAGGCTTGTAAAAGATGGAAAAGAACTTGGCTACAGAGGAACTGAAACAAGTCCGAAACAGTTCAGATGTTGTAGTTGTTGTTATAGCATCCGTTACTACATAAATCATGGAACAATGACAGAGAAGATTTCGCACAAGATACTTAAAATATTGCGATCTAGAGTTTCTTAATCTAGAAGATACGCACCCTAGACTTCTATTTATCCTAATTTCCAGCTATAAAATAAGCACACACGCAAAGGAAAAGGAGAGTCATCACCCAAAAAGAAAAAAACCACAAAAAAATAAAAGAAAAATAGAATTCAAGAGAGAGATTGAGGACTTCACCAGAGGAGAAAACGCAGAGATCCATTGAAAATCAGTCCTTGTTCTTTTGTTTTCTTTTCTTTTCATGGGATGTATTTGTGGTTTAAAATCTTTTCTTTATTTTTCTTTCGCAAACCATGAACTAAATTTAGTTATAGTTGAGTGATAAACAATTTTAACGGTTCATTGACTGATTATATGTGTTGTTGCATGTTTGTTATAGCGCTTTGTTTTGATAATACTTATTTTTATTTATTATTTCAACTGATCACCCATTTAATGATACTAACTAAGAAAAAGTCACAAAAGGGTCTATCTTAGTGGAACATATCGGAGCAATACTTGGTTTTAGATTGAGTTTTCTGAGTTGAGTTTTACTTGATTCCAAAAGAGTCATACTTAATCTAAAATTAGTGATGAACTGGACATAGGGATTCATCTTGTAGAGTAATTAGAATCTAAGCGTGCAATATTATATCTTATGTTCGCATAACAACTAATCATTGTTAGGTTGCATATAGATATAAGATATCCAACATGCGACAGCAGAGGATACATAAGGATTCTGGCCAGTGCTGTAGCAACCAAGCCAAACATTAGAAAAATAGTCAAAATCATTTAGTGAGTTTAATCACTCAACTACTTATTTCTTATTGATTGCATCTTCGTGTTTGATTTAAGATTTCCTTTATTGCATTTTTAACTTAGTTAGCTTATTTGTTTCTTTAATTATTTTATTTTAATTTAATTTAAATTGCACTGTCAAAATTGTTGTAGCAAATTCGAAAACATCCATCCCTGTATAGACGATCTTAAATATTCATCATTATATTACTTGGTGTGTACACTTGCACATTGCACCCATAGCATTTGAATTAATTATAACAGTGGCATAAAAGGCCAAAATTCAATGAGCTTGTTTAATGTGTGTTGTACAAATTTTATTGTACTTGCAAGTGCAAAAATCTATTATAAACTGTGATAAGTGTCGATCCTATGAGAATGTAAATTTAATAATGTATAGGGTTAAGTTTTTAAGTGTGGATATGAGTTGGTTGGAAGTGATTTTTTAATTTTAAGATTTAAAAAAATGGCGAGTGAATTAAAGATGAAACTATGCAAATGATGTGCTTGAGTTTCTATATCACAGTCAGCATTTTGCCATGGGATTATATTTCTTTTTAATTCCAATTAATTTATGAGAAAGGTATTTCCACTCCACATAATCCTCACTCTAATTAATATGATAGCAAGCGCTCAATGTACCAGAGGGAAATGATATTCCGCTAAGTGTGGTGTCAAGAACATATTTTGCCATACGAACATAATCCTTCTTTTAATAATGTTGCGAGAACGTCCTTAAAATAATTTAGATGCACTATTTGTTGAGATGGAGTCAAGATGACTCAAAAAATATTAGAGGGGGTACTTTCTTTAATGAATATGGTGCTAAGTGCTTATCTATTAAACAATATCAATCTTTCACTAAGGAGTGGTAAACCGTGTAAAATCTAGTTAAGATATATTGTTTGTCAATGATGAGTCAAAAAAACCACTTCAATCAAAGAGACATAGTAAATAAACTTACCAAACTAAGCCTATTGATCATATTAAGGCTTCACCTTCAGATGAAAATGAGTAAATCATGGCCATCAAATGAAAACAATTTGAATGCTTAGGATTGCGCCACATGGAAAGTTTTGATTGATTGGAACACATCATCAGTCAATGTCACATCAGCATTTTGGTCTAATAATATACTATCACATCATCGGTCAACACTATATCAACATTTCAGGCTAATAGAATCATACCACATCATCGGTCAATGCTACATAATCAGTTAATGTCACACATTGGTCCAATGGGATGCCATCACATCATCGGTCAATGTCACGTCATCATACTGTACATGTAAACAATTCGTACATGTGAACAGTATCATATATGTAAACAGTATCGTATAATCCTGTTTGCTCCTCCTAAGGTTTTCAATTGTTCTAAGCTTTAAAATGCTATCCATTTTGCTATCTAGCTTCTAATTAATTCTGAAATGACCAAAATATGCTTCGAATACTAAAATTATAACAAAACATACACAATCAAAGTTTAGAGGATTCAAATGCATAAAAGTAGAAATATTAATAAGATCTGGAGCATGCATTCTCCAGTACTCAATGTTGTATAAATTTTATTGAACTCGCAAGTGTTTGAATCTATTGTAGAATAGATTAATGGTGACGATTGTCGATCCCACGAGGAGGTGGATTTTAATTGCATGTATAGTTAATTTTCTAAATTGGTGGTTGGATTTATAGTGGAAATGATTTAGATTATCCTAAAATTTAAATGAAAATGGCGGGAATCAATTAAAGTGAAAACTATTAAAATGAAGCGCTTGGGTCTCTGGATCCGCACTCAACATGCACCATGGGCTAAATATTCCTTATTAGTGTCAATTAAATTATAAGGGGGGTTTTCACTCCTCATGAACCACACTCTAATCAATATGCTGCTTTGGCCTTATCATGTCAAATAGTAATAACCTTGCACTAGGGAGACGGTTAACCAGTGCAATATTTAGGTAAGATTATTACTAGCTGTCGACGAAAAGTCAAAACATCCACATAAATCAAAGGGGAAGAGAAAGTAAATTTACCAAATTAAGCTCATGGAATATGTTAAGACTTCACCTTCAACCCAAATTTAAAAGAAAATTAGCTACTCATAATTGAATGGTATTGTCGTTAAGGTGCACCAATTTAAAACCTTACTACTAGTATAAATAATTAGTACATAATGAGTAAGGATTGATCCCACAAATACTATGCTAGTTATATTTATTATCAACTCTAAAGCAAGACTTAAAATAAAATAATAATAGAAATAATTAATATAAATTAATCTAACTAAAGAAAATGCCAATTATAAATAAAAGTGGAGTTTTTGAATTTTTAACTAAATAGCAAGAAATAAAGAAATTAAACGATGAAAACAAAAATTTAATAAAAACTCTAATTAATGGAGAAAGAAATAATAATGATGAAAACTTTGGTTAAAAGATCATTTGCCACCACCAAACATGCACATAATATATCAATTATATCATCAATTTATATTGAAACTATCAACCGTAAACAATAATAAGCTCTGATAGTCTCAATCTTTCCTTAGTGTATCGTTAGGCAAAACAAGCTCTTCACATGATCTCTAACCATTAAATAATTTAAAACAAGCTCTTTAAATTTAAGATAATTGAAGCATGAAACAAAGAAATATATTAGGTTAATCTATGCAATAAACACATAAACTCATATTATTTAACCTATGTTATGTTCTCCAAATGAAATCATTGACTTCAACATGCTACTAATGATTCAAATATCAAGACAATTACGGACCAAGAATTTTAATCTAATAATATAATTTATTTAAGTCATATCTAATTGGTCACTCAAACAAGACGATAATAAAATCATAAACATTAATTATAGAAGAATATAAACAATCTCAATTAAATAAATTCAATGATATAATTTAAAAATTAATCATATGCATGTTTAAGGTTTTAAATTCACCCTCAACCAAATAGAAAATTTAGTCTAACATAATTAAATTGAGAATAAGAGAATTGATAAAACCAAACATGGAGATTAATTTAAACGGCTGCTTCCTCTTTTCTTTTCTTCTCCCTTTCAGCTGTAAATTATTTTGTATGTATGGCTGCCGAATAAAAATCCCCCCCTTGTGTTGCTTCCGCTTGGCCCTTATATAATGCTTCAATTGTGGCTTAAAAATCCTTTCATGGAAAGAATTAAATTCAAGCCAAACCGCCATTTTCATAACGTGCTTGCCATTTATAGCCATGCAAAATATTTGCTTCCTTTAATTGTCATGCACATGCCATTTAAATTGTCAAAGTACTCTCCACGATTTCCTTTTTAAATTGTTCCTTTTTTCGTCCTCATGCACAAGCTCTTGTGATTGGCCATGCTTAAAGCCAAAAGGCTTTATTTTTCCTTCTCTCACGAGCCGGCATGCTTAAGATGGCACTCTCTTTTTTCCAATTTTGCTTTCATGTGATGGCTTGACTTCCTTTTTCCATTTTTAGCTCCATGTGCAAGATTAATTTTGCTTGGCCCGTACAAGCTCTAATTGGGAAATATATTTTTATTTCTCTAATTCTTTCCAATTCTTGATCTCTTGTGCACTTTTGCCTCTCAATCTTCAATTATTTTCCTATTCTGATTCTTTCAATCAGATTTCTTTCCTGAATGTTCCGATTTAATTTCTCTTTAATCCCAAAATATACTTAAAATAACAAAATAAAAAAAAGATACAAATTAACACAATAAAAATATAATTTACTAAATTAAAAATTAACTAAAATAACTAGAATATTTGAGACCAAAACAAGAAAAAAATGGAGAAATTAATAGCAAAATATATTAAAAATATGCACTTATCATTGAATTAGAGGTAAAATAGAAATTTATTAAAATACGTAGAAAATACAAGATGGAGAATGAATTATAGAAAATAAAGCTCAAAAATGAATTCAAGAATGTCAAATTAGGGGGGAGCCCCCTATTTATAGATACACTAAGTAAATCATGGTCATCAGATTAACATGATTTGGACGCTCAGAATTATGTCACATGGCAAATTCTGATTGGATAGAACACATCATTAGGGCTGTCATTCTGTGTATATGCATGTATCGTACGCATGTTTTTCGGTCTACTAACATATTGCCCCGTCACCGGTGAACTCCACATAATCATTTTAGTCAAATAGGATTGCGACACATCATCGGTCAAGTCACGTCATTAGTCAACGCCACATAAGCAATCAATGCCACATCATTTGTCTAATCGAATGCGGCTACGTCAGCGGTTAATGTCACGTCATCGTGGCGTATATGTGAACAGTTCCGTGAACAGTATCATGAACAATACCGTATATGTGAACATTACTTTTTCTAACACTTAACATATCCCCCAACCAGCTTATTGTTAGTCCTTAGCAAATTAAGCAATAATATCTAGCAAAATTCAAACTAAAATATGTTTACTAAATAAATTAACTTTCCAAAAAATTATGTTTTTCCTCTTCGTTATTCAACCATCAATTAACAATTTAGCAAACCGTCTTTAGTGCTTAGCAATATTTAACATAATGATTATGGGGCTCGTTAAGGCCCAAAGCAGACAATATCTTGTCAGGTCTGCTTTGGGTCATGACAAATAGTATCAAAGCGGCTCTACATGTCCTATTAAGCGATGGTGGGGCAAACCTCAGTGAGGACGATGTGTCCCTAAGGGGGATGCATGAAACACCCTAAGCAAATCCCACATTAGCAAAGCACGGGAGAGATGTTAGGTTTATAAAGGGCGATCCACACCTTAATTGGCAAGACTTATTTTGGGTTGTGTTCCCAAGAACAAAACCGGGCGGGCCTTATTAAGGCCCAAAGTGGACAATATCTTACCAGGTTTGGGTTGGGTCATGACAACGCACATTCAGTAGTGAAAAGATGTAATAAATTACACATTTTGCTATAATAAGGTGTTGTCTAGTGATCTTAAGTGCGCAAGAAGTTGGGTTTTGATAATCTTATCATTTTTAAAAGAAGTAAATATACACTCCAAATGATATTATAACAAACATGCAACATGGGCACACTAGTCACTTATTATACTAGCAGACATATTCGGCCAAACAATTTTGCCCTAAGGTGTTCTGAGGAATCACAGTAGAGTTAGGGATGGCAATAGGCACCGCCCGCAACGAGTTTATCATTACCAAACCCACATCCATACAAAATTTAAATTACTAAACCTGCACCCGCATCCGCTGTGGGTTTTAATTTTTTAAGAAAACCCACCCATTGCAGGTCTTGGCATTTACCAAACCCGCAATGATACCTGACGGATTTTTTGTGGATTCTCACATTTAAAATAACAAATGTTTAATTTGTAAATTTATATTAATAACCTAAAATTCTACATAACATACTCAATTATAAGTTTAATCAATGTAAAATAGAAAATTAGAATTTCAATGTCAATCCAATACAAATTCTCAATTTTAAGTATGAAATATACAAATCAATTATGAAAAATCGCAAACTAGTTTCTAAAAATAACAATTACATTTCATATTTAGGGTAATTTTTAAAAACCACCCTTGAGGTTTGCCTCTGATACACCTAGAGAGAATATATGCATATATTGACAATATCCCCCCTTGCCGTTTATAAGAGTTATACATCTGTTAGCCAGTTGAGGGAATATTCAAAAATGCCCTAAACAACACCTTTTCAAGGAATGACAAGATAATTTGATACTGTAGAAGATTTTGCTTTTTGACGCCAAATGGAAAAGAGTATTGGAAAGGCTATTATACCCTTGTGAATTAACTTTTTAACATTACACAATCATATATAAAACAAAACTAAATTGGGTGTTAAAAAGACTGAAATGCCATTTAAACCAAGTATTTTAACAATAATAATTAGGTAGTAATAAGACAAACAGATTAAAATATTTTAAAGTAATTAATATAAAAGCAACAATATCAGTGCTGGTTTACTCTATTTAAATGGACATAATTTGATTCTTTGTTTGCACAATATTCTTCGTTTGCAAAGCATCTCAACTCTCATACTTGTCATAGCTTCAGCAAGTTCACAACAATCAATTGGATCAAGCAGTCAAGAAAGCAGAGGATGGAGGGATGAGATTAATGGCAACCTCATACGATATTCAAACAAGACATGTAGATGCTACAAAAGAGCTGCTTTGAAAGTGTCAGAATCGGATGACAACCCAAACAAGCTTTATTATTGTTGTATGGATAGTAAACATGGTTGTGGCTATTTCAAATTCTGGATTCCATCTCCAAATGATTTCAACAGAGGTGCTATATTTGATGGTATAAGAACATGTCAAGCAAATTCTGAGCTGCTGATGAGTATGCAAAAGGATATGAAGGAAATGAAATCAATTATGCAAAAAGCACAACAAAATAGAGTAAAATGCAGTGCTGTAAATGTAATCTTGCTCCTGAACTTGGTTTTTTTCATTTGTGCTATTGTAGTTTCAATAATAGGTGTAGTCATAGCTGCTAAGTAAATGTTTAGTCAACAAATGCATGTAATAATACCTAAAGCAGCTAAATGAATATGCATTAGCAAACAAATGAATCATCAAATGCTCTTTTGTAAAATTTTTGTGTATCAATGCAGTAACTGCCCAGTGAAGCCTCCATTATACTCAAAATCAACTGAACTTAATCTCACCATCATCAGCCAACATACTTGAAACTAACTTGTATCACCAGCCCACTTCAACAACAAATAATCACAATACAATCAAATCAAAGGATGACTGAGACTTGTTAAACTACTGGATGGTAAAGAAACTGTGCAGAAAAGTTTCCATTCAACTCCAAATCAACTCAAAGTAATCTCGTCATCATCATAAGATTGAAACAACAAGCATCACAACTAAATTATCATATATTTAAAAGAAAGCGTATAAATTGAAAGTGACTAATTAGGCATAACCAAATAGATAAATTGCATTCCAGCAGAATTTGAGTTTGAACAAGCATTGTTTGGCTAGCTTACACTTAGCCGTTACAAGAGACAAAAAGCACACCATATACATACTTACAAAAAAGGCAACTATCATAGAAATAGCTTGCAATAACTAAGCCAACTGCTACATACATGACAAATGCAGTAACTTCACACTGTTAGCTTATATTTCTGAACAAAATGTGATTAAAAAAACTCAAACCTATGTGTTAGGTGAGCAAAAGATGATACATCATCTATCGAGGTCCCGATTCTTCAAAAAATGTTGCATCATCTGATCCCTGCAAAAAAATAGTGTATGGGGTCAGGTTATGTGCTTTGTCTTGTCATAAATTTTGAGCATAATGTTCTACATACTGCTGGATGCTTTAAGCTTCAAATCAGACTTCATTCTTGAGTCAAATGCCCTACAAACATATTGCATATATTCAAATTCTAGAATGTTTATTTGGCAACTAAAAAAACGAAGGAAAAAAATAGAGTTATGAGCTGAAGTATGTGAATTAAAACTGAGTGAATTGGTTCTAGTTACAAAAGTTATATCTAATGATTTTGAATCTTCTACATAGTATATACTTTTGCTTTCAAGCTAACAATATAACTAACTTAGGACTAGTTAGCTAAGTGAGCTGGGCAGCAGTAATAAACTCTGCTAATTAGATTATGCTGAAGTTTTTCATTCTAGTTACCTTAACCCATATTCAGAATAAAACAAAATGATCTAAATAAGCATATTATATCAGTTGGCAGTATTTTAAGGATTGAAGAGATACCATTATTCTGAGCAGATGACTGTGTTTGGCTGATTTGAATGTCTACATGTTGTGAGCTCATATCATAAACCAGTGCCTGCAAAATAAAATGAAAATCATATGATTATGTTAATATTTTATAAGTTAAAGCGTCAAATACATTTACCTTGTCTTTTTTCATTTGATCGTTAATTGCTCTTGGACAAGTTCTCTTGTTATGGCCCCAGTGGTCACATCGAGAGCACCTAACACTTGAGCTTCGCTTGAATGTTGAAGATTCACCAGCTTCTCTCCTTCTCTTGGTTTGAGGTCTGCCAATAGACCTTATAATTGCTGGTGGCTGTAAGTTATCATGAAGTAAAAGTGGCCACCTCTTCTCATCAGGAACTGGTATGATTTGATGCTTGTAAGCGGCAATATAAGCTGCCTTTTACAGAAATAGATGTACATAGTCTTCAACATTATACCTCTTAGCATCTATGCAGCAGAGGGCATGTTTGCAAGGCATTCCAGAAATAGCCCATTCACCACAATCACACTTTCTCTTCAACAGATCAACAACAACAATCTTGGTCACATCTTCAAGGATCTCGAATGTCTCATTATGCCCAAAAATGACAGAAAGTGATCTTGCCTCTTCTCTTCCCTTAATAATCTTCCTTCTAACCACTGGTGGCAGCTCATTATTCCATCCAAGGGCTGCCTCATGTCTCCTATGAATCAAACGCATAGTTTTTCTTCGTATCTCCTCAAACATTCTCACAATTGGTAATCCTCTGAAATTATTAATCCAATTGTTAAAAGATTCAGTCATATTATTGGTAACATGATTGCATTTAGTATGTGGAGGGAATAGATGCTTTGCCCAACACACGCTGGGGATTTTCATGAGCCATTCATACCCTTCAGGAGTTATAGTTTTCAGTTCTTCCATATGGGAGTTAAAGTCGGCAACATTTGAACTTCTACAGGCTCTCCAAAACACTTTTTTCAGCAACAATCCAGGAAACTTTTGCTTGAAGTTCGCGTAGATGTGTCTGCAGCAATATCTCTTTAATGATAAAGGGAATATTCTATCTAAGGCATTGAGCACACCCTTTTGCCTATCACTAATAAAGCATAATCCTTCACCACCATTACAACCCACTTGATCATACAATTTATCCATAAAATATTGCCATGAGTCATTGTTTTCAGTCTCAGCCACACACATTGCCAAAGGATAAATGCCATAATTTGCATCAATGCTCACAGCTGTCAAAAGAACACCTTTGTACGGTCCTTTTAAGTGACAGCCATCAACCCCAATCATTGGTCTACATCCTTCAAAAAATCCTCTTCTACTATTATCAAAACAAATGAAGAACCTCTTGAATATTGGAAACTCAGCACCACCAAACCAATCCCTTTCAAGAGATATAGTAGAACCAGAGTTAGAATTCAATAAGGCATGCATGTACCTAAATAGTTTGCTGTAACTAGCCTTATGGTCCTGACCAAGCAACTCAAATGCTTTTCTTTTGGCTCTATACAACCTCTGATTATTACATTCAATTCCATACTTTTGCATTAAACCAGCTGCAATAACAGAAATCTTAATGTCGGGGTTGGCTTTGAATAGATGTAGATATGTGGCTGCTATCCAATTTGAAGAGGCTTCAAAATTATCATCAACTCTAAGACAAGCGTGGTCTGGACAATGAGTCTTAATCTGAAATGATTTCTTATTCCAATTAAGGCTTGCGTGGATTCTCCAAGTGCATCTTGCTGCTGCACACACACATGTCACTCTTGTTTTCTCATTTTTCAGCCTCTTCAATCTAAATCCATTCCTAATAGCAAACACTTTTAAAACCTTTCTAAACTCATACACACTGACAAACAATTGTCCAGGCCTCAACACTATCTCATCCCCAACAGAATTGAACTCAAAGCCACCTGCATTTTTTTCATATCTAATGCAAGCTTGTTCTTCAAAATTATCCTCTGAATCATCTCCACTGTCATCCCCAGATTCATAATCGTCAAGATCTCTGTCACTGTCACTTTAACTTCCAAATAAATGGCTCGAATCAGAATCATCTGGATATGATCCATCTACAGCAGCCTCATACTCATAATCATCTTCAAATTCATCAAGTTCATTTGCAAATCCAGCATAACCATAATGCAGCTCTTCATTTCCATTGTCAGCCTCATTGTCAACTCTTAAATGTAGCAATACAAAATTATATAAGCAATGGCATGAGCTCTAACATTACAGATTATACATAAAGAAATATATACATTTTGGCTGTAAAATTTCAATAAACATTCACAGATCATAGTCCAAAATCTTCAAGAATTAATTCTTTTTCAGAGTTTACATAATATATCCAATGATTATCAACTTAAAAATCAATTCATTTTCTGTCATTGCTTCAATTTGTAAAAATCATAATTAACTATATAAAAAATAAGAAGTGTCTAACTAGCAATAATTCAACAAAATCCAAGAATATAATAAAACCCAACTTCAGTTTTAAAAATCAATTCATTTTCCTAAAGTAACATCTTATTCTTTCGTTTTTGCTTTGCTACGAATCATGGAAACACTTAAACTGGATAAGCTCGACCAGACCAAAGCCGACATGGGACTGAACATAAGTAAAAAAGCCAGAGTGATTGCAAAAATAAGAAGATTTGCATATCTGGAGGCTGAATCTGCGAATTGGGTTTGCATTCAAAAGCCTAATGAAGAGGATTCTGATTCGGTTACCAAGCAGGTGAAAAAAAATCATTGTTTGATTTTTTGAGTTATATAGTTTAATTAACTATATAAAAAATACGAAGTGTCTAACTAGCAACAATTCAACAAAATCTAAGAATATAATCAAACCCAACTCCAGTTTTAAACTTTCATAGAAATACACACCTGCTGCTCTCTTCAATCGCCGGTTGTTCAGATGCCTTTCGTCGCTGAAATTCAGATGGAAGCATAGTTGAGCAGATGACTTGTTAGCTAAGTGTATGTACGCGTGCCTCTGCTATTGCTAAATTCAGCGGGTGTTAAAGTTATGTTCAGAAAAAAGAAGAAGAAGAAATGAAGATAAGCATTGTCTTCGGGTGTTAAAGTTTGAAAATGGGTTCCTACCCCCTGAGGTTTCACTAGTTTCAAAGCCATGTCCATTCTCTACCTGCTCTTGTCAAATCAATTACTTTATATCAGCTTTTTGTAAGATTTAAAAATAAAAAATAGATCATTTACGTTATTGTCCTCAACTAGCTAACGGATATATATCTCTTATAAACGGCCAGGGGGGATATTGTCAATATATGCATATATTCTCTCTAGGTGTATCAGAGGCAAACCTCAGGGGTGGTTTTTAAAAATTACCCTTCATATTTATCATTTAACACAACCTCCAAGAGAATATTTTCCTTTCATTCACCATCATTAGCATCCATCCAACATGATGCATACAAAAATGATTAAAATTAATATTTTTCAAAGAATAATATTTTTCAAATACTAATCCGAAGAAAGATGAGAGATGGTGCGCAGCTCAAGGGGAAACCACTTTAGTTTTGTTTAGGTTATGACTATTAGAGCCCCATATGGTACTTGTATTATTATACAAAATGCACGCATTTACACTTTAATTATTTGGCACTTTGCATAATTGTGTTATTTCCTTTACTTATTTTTTAGATTTTAAATATTTTTTAATTAAAATTAAATTAAAAATATTTAAAAAAAATGTTACGAGTTTGGCGGATATCTATACGAGTATCTGTCGGATATTAGACTAATACCAAACCCACACACATCCAAGTGTGGGTTTCAATTTGTAATATCAAACCCGCCCGCAGCAAGTAAATTATTCGCAGCGGGCGAGTGTTGGCGGCCAAGTTTGGGCGGGCTTGTGGGTATAATTTCCATCCCAAAATAGAGTCATATAACCTACTCCTAAACCACTCCCATATTTTGAAGAATGAAAATGAAGATAGCAGTTGCTCACCTAAAACTAGATGGCAATAATAATTTATTGTAATAGTAATATTTAGTTGTAATTGGCTCTTGCATCAATTATAGAGGGCATCTAGCCTGTAATTGCAGTAAATAGTACTCTTCGAATATGGCTATATCATAGAAGAATGTTTATGGCAACTAGGGACAATAAGAAATTCTAAATCCAACCTGCATCTGTAAAGATTCAAAAGATTTAGATCTATATAATAGAAAAATATGGATCTAAATGTAAAATTTAAGGATCCACAGAGATCTAAATGCGTATCCAGATGCACTAGCATCCAAAAACCACACCAATCCATCCCGAACTTGGTGGTTAAACTCTACTGCAATGACGATAATCATCGTGGTTCTAGTATGAATCTGAGGTTTCAATTGATTCATAGGACGTTTTTCCGGAAATTCCTTTATTATTTCGTCCAAGAGGAATAATTCCTCTAATTCTATGAATTTTTCTAGAATAATCTTTTCTTAAATATCATTCAAAAAGGTTTCGGATTGACTAGTATTCCACCAATTATATATATATATATATATATATATATATATATATATATATGTGTGTGTGTGTGTGTGTGTGTGTGTGTATGTATGTATATATGTCTATATATCCTAAGCTAAAGATATGTTACACATAACATTATAACAAACCCAACCTAAATACCTATTTCCCAACAGCCAACACTCATTATAACTGTAGACCCAAATCAATAAATCCTAACCCCAAATCCCTTATTTGCAAACAACAACAAATCATTAGTTCCTCGACTGCCAATGCCAGCCTCTTCAGTTCCTAATCATTCATTATGCCATCACGCCCATGTCATTCAATCTTCTCTTTAATTTTCACAGTCATTGTTGCTCAGTCTTCTCCTATTGTTACAACTCAGTCCCTTCTCACCATCATTGCTCAATCCCCTTCTCACGTTGTCATTGCTCCACCAAGTTTGTATACTCCCAGTTGCTAAGGATTTGTGTTGTTTTTACCCATGCAATTGTCATTTGTGATGTTATTAACAACTATTTTGGATTATTTTAGATTCGTTCATTATTCTAGATTATTTTAGATTCGTTCAGTATTCTAGATTATTTTATATTCGTTAAGTATTGGATGATTATTTATTTTTAATCAAGGATATGGATCTAAAAAAAATAATATGGATTTGGATCCAACAGATCCACATTCAGATCACTTACATCTAGATCCAAATCTGAAATTTGCCATCCCTAGTGGCAACATTCTTGTATGAAATAACCAATTATATCTAATAGCTGTTAGGATTGGAGATTCCAAAAATATTGATTCTTGAGAATGGCTTATGAAGAAATTGTATGAAGTGATTGGTGATTTTTCAAAGTTAATAATTATCTCTGATTATTACACCTTCACTGAGAGAGTAGTAATGAAAGTACTTCACAGTGCCTCCTACAGCGTTTGTTCCTACCATGTGAAAAGTAATAAAAATTCAAAATTTAAGATGTCTAAATCTTTTTAGGATAAATTTGAGCTTGCATTTATAGAAGTAGCAAAGGAATATGGATGCGGAGAGTCTAGAAAACAACTTGAAGGTTATGAGGGATGCACTCAGAAATTGTTGATTACTTAAAAGAATAATTTCGGTAAATATAATTGTGTGCATTCTCAATTTGACAGCAAGGGGTATAGCATTCTAACCACTAATACTACGAAAAGTGTAAATTTTCTGATGAAAGAGCTACGAACATTTCCCATTTCTTATTTGATTGATCACTTTAGAAAAAACTTATGATAATAGTTTTATGACAGGAAGATAGCAATAGAATCGATAAGTACTCTTTTAACAATGTGAGCAAACAAACTAATAATTGGCATGAAAGAAAGGCTAAAAGAATGATCCTTCATCCTATGTCTGAGTATAGATTTCAGGTTTGGGATGGTAGTGTGAAGAAGGGGTGACTTGTAACTATAGAGTATTCTAACTTGGTCAACTTGTCTGTGCTCATGCAATTACTGTTTGCCTAACCATCTGTTTGGATTATATAAAACTTTGTTCTCAGTTTTACTCTAAGGAATTATTATTAAAAGCATATGTAGTACTAATGAATCTAGTTAGCAACTTTGATTCTTGGCAAGTATCAAAGGACATCAATAGTTAAAAGTAAATCCATCAATAGAAAAATCACCTACTCGTCATCATTCATATCTAGAATACCATATATTGGTGAGAATGTATCTCGGAGAACTGTGACATGTTCTTAGTGCTTGAAAAAGGGCATAACAAAAAAAAAGAGTAAAATTCCTATTAGACTAAAAAAAAAAAAAAGATATATGGTTAATGTTACACAAAGTAACATAAACAATAAATTAAACAATTATTTGATATTCGATATTTAACGATCATTGAAACTAAGTTAAATAATATACTCACATTACGAACCCAATGTGGAATAGATGTCTTATAAACCTCTGTACTCCTCTGATATGACTTGTCCTTCTCATTCTTGTTCGGATCATGGTGTATTTAACAATTTACTATGCACAAAATAACCACAATTTGTTTTTAGTCTAATCATCTACTATTTAATAAATATTCACAATGAGTCTAAATATATATATATATGCAATACTTACAAGAAAAGTCTTGTTATTGTAAAAGTTCCACACTATAGTATAACATAATTTCGAAGAACCAATGCCTTCTAACTTTACGATGCAATGAGTTTTTATTTTTGTTTTAGTGTCCCAATTTTCGCTTAGAATACCACCAATCACTTTAAAAAGCCAAACATACAACAAACAAGGTTTCAAAAGTCATACAAAAGAACATTGTTAGTTAAACATTAGCACAAAACTAGGTATCCATAAATTTATCTTTTCAACGCACTTGAACCCTGGGACAAAAGTCTTAAATATTGTACTTCACCTCTTTATGACTAGAAGCCTTGGAAGCATTTAATTTTTCATTAAAGCATTATCATAATTGTCATATATCGTTTGCCATAAGTAACGACCTCATAAATGACTTGTGAATTAACTAGATCTTCAAGTTCATTAATAATGAACCTCCCTACTATTTATCTTTTCTCCTATTAAGTAATCTATCTGCAAAGTAATATAGCATGATTTTTAGTGCATTAATGTCGTCCATATCATGGAAGTTCAAATCCTCAAAACTTCAATCCAACTTTGGAAGAGTTCTTAGATGATCATTAAAATATTGGTCACACCAATGATTGATAGTAACTTTTGATTTTCTTTGTGAACGTCTTTTGCACCATAGCAAAGTCCAGTAACTAAGTACCACTCTGTAAGTAATAAGTATAGGAATTGGTCACCACATTGAAACCATGGTTGATCTTTATTGCATTTTTCGTGTTGTACTAGCCTCATTGAAGACATGATTATTCATTTTCATGAAATGGGCGAACACATCCATTTTAAAAATATGTAATTGTCGTTTCATCAACTTCTCTTTGATGGCTCAACTTCTCTTTGATGGCTTCCATTATAGATCCAAATTTCAAAGTATGCATGATATATCTGAAGAAATGATCGGACGCATGTAACTTTAATACTTTATCTTGCCTATTTCCATCCTTGGTCCAGGCATGTCACTCTTTATCAATTGCTTCTTGGCCATGTATCTACAATAAAATCTAAATTTTGTTCGTTTCTAACATTTATTAAATTAAAATTAAAAATTACAAAAAAAAATACAAGTTAAAATTAAATTTATGTTTTGATGTGACAGGCACCTATCACACCACAACATACCGTTAGATAAAACTGAACATATATTTTAGTGCGATAGACACCTATTGCACCACAACAAAGTGTGAGATATACCTGTCACACTAAATTTTCACACCAAAATTTGGAGTAATGGGTACCTCTCACACTAAGCACAAGTGTGATAAGTGTGCCTACAACACCAAGCATTCTCAAACCACCACTATCACCATTCACAAACAATGATCAAACCAACATAAAAAAAATAAAAATATATTTACTCCATCCAACCAACCTTGATCAAACACACAATGCAAAACGAATTATAGGAACAATAACACGAATAAGTTTCACACGTACATTTTGTCAAACACATTATGTGCAATAATAACTTTTAACTATTTTAACCACAAAATGTTGATAAGATTCACTAATGCAATCAATTGTAAAATCAATCCAATCTCACAAGAACAACTCAATTTTTTGAAAAATTAAGGATTAACAAATCAGATTTACACATGAAGCCACCGATGATGATTACATATGATGATAACACTTTCGGTCATCACTATGCCATTTGGGTCGAGATGCCAATGTTGGCTGAGGTATCGTCATTGGTTGAGGTTGAAATGGGAGTTGTGAGAATGATGAGAATAATTTCATCTAAAAAAATAATAATTGAGTAGTTATGATAGAAAAAGTTAGACTAACTGATTTTGAAAAACCTAAAATTTATGTAATTGGTTAAAATGGCGCCATTTTATTACAAATTTATCTTATTTTAGATTAGAATGCTAAAAAAAAAGTATTTTTTAAGACTTTTGAGTAACTAACTAAATTGCAAACAGAATCAGAAAATATATAGATTAAAATATATTGAGAAAAAAAATGTAGTAAATGTTGATTTTACTCTATAGAAAAAAAAATTTTAAAAAAACGAATAAAAATAAAAAGCCTCATCTTATCCAGTATTATAAAATCAGAAGCGACCGGTGGAGTGAAATTAGAAGAGAAGAGTAAGCAAGAGGAAGCTGTAAAGAAAGAAACCAAAAAAATGGCAACCCTCTGTACGCCAACTTGTGTAATCTTCTCATCATTACAATCATCATCTTCTTCTTCTTCATTCAAGACACTCAACACAGGCACTACCATCAGTTCTAGCACAACCCCATTCCTCGGGTTCTCTGGTGCTTCAGCGAAATCGACATCGCCTTTGAACACCAAGCGATCGTTTAAGGTTCGCTGCTGCCAGAACCTCGCTCTTGTCCCCGAAAACCAACGCTGGATGTTCGAGCAGTCCGAAGTTAATGGACCAGTAAAAATCTAACCCTCTTCTCAATTCAAGAAACTGAAGGGAAAAAAATTGTAATTTTTTTTTGTGGGTTTTTGTTCTTAGGAAGTAAAAATAAATCAAAACCCTTGTTTTTTTTTGTATGATTTCATTATTGCTTGGAAAAGGTAATGAATTGAGAATTTTTGAACTACTTTAGTTTGAACCCATTATTAAGCAAACGATAGTTTGCTCAATATCACTAAATTTTGAGCAGTTTCATGGTTAGGCTTTAGGCTGATGCGCAATTTGATCACCCGATTAGAGCAGATATTGTAGGTAAAAATATGGACCCTTGAGTAGTGTATGTGGGTTATTATGTTTAAGGGTTTGTTTTTTACTATTGTGTTTCTGTCTGCTTAACTTTAAAAGCACACCAACGGAAGTGTTTGGTTTGGTAAGCATCCTGTTAGGATCACACATTGGCTAAGTATGGGATTTGTTGGTGTTTTATTAACTCCAAGGCACCCGCCCCTTACATGTCGGTTTTTATGGGTGAGGTCTACTTTGTGGGCGCACAATACAACCACTTTTATGTGATAGCTAATCTGTATAATCTACCTGCAAACTTATACTGGGAAACTAGTGATTTCAAGTGTTACAATTAGTAGGACTCAAAAACTTACAATATAACCATAATAAGTGGTATGTTTCAATCATTGCATAACCCAAAACACGCCATAAACTTGTCCATCCAAAAACTACTTTTGAAAGACTTCACCCAAATGTGTCTTTGAAAACAAAGAATTTCATCCTAGTTTCTTTTATTTGTTTCCAGTACTGAGCATCGTTTGAAGTTTCACTTTACTAATTTTGATAATGTTAAGACTGTATGATAATGTGGCATATGAAATACTGTTCCAAGATTGTGCTAAACTATGAAATTGACAATGTGTTACTTGCCCCTCAATTATTAATTTAAGTATGTTGGAATTTTCTTTTCTTATTCTTTACGTTACGTAGGACATTTGGAACAATACATGGTATCCAAAAGCTGCTGATCACAGGCATTCAGATAAAACATGGTATGTGGTTGATGCAACCGATAAGATTCTTGGTAGACTTGCATCCACTATTGCCATTCATATTCGTGGAAAGAATCTGGCGACCTACACTCCCAGTGTGGACATGGGAGCATATGTGATTGTGGTATGTGGTTTGTGTGCTTACTCATGTATTCTTTTTCTCCCGCCACAACGGCAACGAATGCTGAGTGCATCAAGAAGATTGTGCTCCAATGTATTCAACTTTTGATAAAGATGCTCTTTTTGTTGGTTGTTAGTGTGAAGTTAAGTCTGTAGATTTGTTTAGGTACTTTTGGTAGTGGCATGACTGGCGTCAGCTTCTTTATTGATAAGAATATGGATATCACATTAAAGAGTAAAAAGTTCAAGGTGAACTAGTAATTTACATGGGCACCCATATGAAGCCCTTTCTGTGAAATATCAAAATCTATAGAGAAGCCAACTAGTGTATGTAAGTACAATATTTTTTAGATGATTATCAGTTTTTGAGAAGCTTTATCTTCTGGAAATCTGCAAACTGATAATGCCAGTCAGGTGTCTCATCATTGTAATTGAGATGCGGTTGTTTAGTAGGTGTCTATTTGTTATATGTTCCTTTTGTTTTTTCCTGATTGTCGTGTTCCAGAGATGGCTTTAGTGGATGCTGATCTAGGTTTTCAACTTATGTCAATGGTCTTGACAAGTTCTTTAAATATCTTAGTTAAATAGTTGTTGAGCGGTATTCAACTGGTTTTTATTGTTCTTGAAAACAAAAGGTGAATGCTGAAAAAGTTGCTGTATCTGGGAAGAAGAGGACACAAAAGATCTACAGGAGGCATTCAGGGAGACCTGGTGGTATGAAAGAGGAAACATTTGACCAGCTACAGCATAGAATCCCAGAAAGAATTATTGAGCATGCTGTTCGCGGAATGCTTCCGAAAGGGAGGGTGAGTTCTCTGATTCTAAATCAAATTTTGTGTGTCTGCATGTGCTTAACTTCTATGTTTTCCTCATTCTTCATCATAGTTGTTAACTAGAATAGAAGGCTGATAGAGGTGGTCAACCAGAAATTATATTTGTACTAATTTTTCCCACTTTGTTTTCCTTATCGCAAATGCTTGTAATTTTTAATCTGAGTTAAAGACATTCACATGGAATTTATATGGATAATTTGTTGATGTGAGAAGTATGAAAATGGCTCTGGGATGCATTTAGCTTTACTATGCTCTAATTATTTTTTTGTTATGTCATTTTGTTGGATGTGTATGCTCCAACTATCTAAGTGCTGTCTTTGCAGTGAAACTTTGTAATGTTGTCAAGAGATATTAGTTGGTGTGTTAGTGTGCTTTGTTGAATAATTTGTGCACACAGTCAACCAAAAGAAAGTGAGCACCGCATTTTCTTGAATAAATAACTTTTCTTTATGAGTATTGTTGATACATCGATCTCGAAATACTCTTGTGTTGGTTATGTTGAATGTGAACTTGATTGATGCATGAAGAAGTATGGCATTGACATTGTTATTCCTCGGTATATAATCCAGCCCATGGATGTTAAAATTGCATATATTTTGATGTATGTTATGTCTACTTAGTGCATCTTGAAATTGACCGAGGACATATTCTTATTCTCAATGGCCCCTTTTGTGTTAGCTTGACCAGCCACTAATTTTTCTCACTTTCTTCAACATTTTACGCCTTTTAGAAACAATAGGACATGTTTTGCATGTACTGCCTGGATAGGTGGGTACTTGTTTGCGAACTTTGGCTTGATCTGGGAGTCACTTTGGTGCAGCTTGGTAGAGAACTGTTCACCCATCTAAAGGTTTACAAGGGCCCAAATCACCCTCACGAAGCCCAACAGCCCATTGAGCTGCCGATAAGGGACAAGAGAATACAGAAGCAGCGGTAGGTTGAAATTAGTAACTCCGGCTTGGGATACAATGAGCAATTCCTCTTTTTTTTCTCCCCCAATTTCCGTACTTTCAAGCGTTCGGTCTCATGGGCTTCAAGTTTCATGCTTCGGCCTTCGGCCGTGCTAAAGCATGTTCTTTCGTGTTCATATTTTGCTTGTAGAGATATTTGAAATTGCTCTTACTTGTCTCTTGATGAGCTGGTGTTTGAAATGAAATGAAGAGAGTTATTCTGTAGGGACACATTGCTGTACTTGCAACCTTATGTATGTACAATTTTTCTTTGCAAAATTTATTGGCTTAAGGTGCAAGTTAATGTCCTTCCTTTGCTAAGTTAGTTTCGCGTAGCAACTGTTAAAAGTGTGTATGGAGGCACGAAGATAAGAGCGCAAGAACTTTGTTCTTTGTAGTTCCATCATATTGCATTGTCTATAATAATAATAATAATTTTAACTAATGGATATTTTTAGCAAGAAAAATGATATTTGAACACCACAATGACGCCGAGTCAACAGAAAATGAAGCACTTTATGCGGATAATGTGTCGTTTTGATTTATTAACACGGTTTTTGCTGCCGTAGTGTTCAAATTTCGGTGCTCTCTGAACATTAGCACCGATCTAATCGAAAATCTCCTAGAAATAACAATTTTTTTCTTAGAAGAGTGGATTGGGCTTGCGAAGAGACCGATTTTAAAGCCCATAGACTTGGAATATTGCATTCAACTCCAAGTACCCTCATCATGGAGGGTAGGGGCATATGAACTTAAAAACTTTTCATTTAAAATTGCGGCATAATATTGAGTCATTTTTCCATGCAATTTTGATAGTAAATGACTTGATGTATAGATCATTCTACATGCTATTTTTTTTGTCTAATTTAGATTTCAACTATTAGATTGTATGAAATCTATTGACATTTTTTTTATTTCAACTATTAAATTGTATGAAATCTATAGAAAGTAAGTTTCTTCTTTCTCTCACAAAGAAAAAAGAAAAAAATTATACTAAATAGTGAGATCGACGCCATTCATGAGGTTGTTAAACATTAGAATGTCTAAAAACTCCTTTGCAGCCACTTAAATAAAAAAAATTAAGGTAAAAGATTGTCGATTAACATTATCATTATAAACACTCAAATGCTCAAGTTAGTGAGATGAAAATGCTAGTAACATTAAGGGTGTGTTTGACATATCATATTACATGGGATTACATTAGCTAATGCAATGCAATCGCATGTTTGGTAATTTTTTCTATTCACATTATGGTAAATACACCATAATCTAAACAGTTCCACATTAAATAAATCCAAAGGGGGCATCAGGTTTGTGTAATACGACACTGTTTCCATTAGCTTATTTTATTTTTTAGTTAAAATAATAAATAAAAAGTACATAATATTAAATAAAATTAAAAAACTCAAATAATCGAAAGTATTAATTTAATATAAATATAAATATATTATTTTATATAATACAATTCATATTTCATCAAATATAATATTGCATTATTAGTTTAATATAATATAATGTAATATAACCTAATGCAATATAATGTACAGTGTGCCACGCAAATGCAAAAAAAAAAATAAGAGCAAAAAAATGAGAGCAAAGAAAAAGGAAAATCTAAAGCAAAGAAAGCACTCAAGTTTTCTCAGACAGCTTTACTACTCGTCAACAATAAGGTCCGCCTACTTTTGTATTTGATTACATTACACTACCTTATATTTTCTGTAAAATTTAATAGACACTAAAATTTATAAACTTTTACATATAAGTTCATTTTTGGAATAAAATGACATTTGAAAATAATTTTAATTTATTATTATTATTGTTAATATCATTATTATTATATAAGATTATTGCTATTAAATTTTATTATTTTAATTTATTTTAATTATTATTTATGATTATTACTATCATTATTATTATTATTATTAAAAATGTATTACTTTTATTATTTTAATTGTTATTATACCGTAATTAATTCATTATTATTAATATTTATCTTGTTATTATTAAAATTATTGTTATTATTAAAATATATTAACTTTATTATTTTAATTATTATTAATTATTATTGTTATTATTTTTATTAAAAATATTATTATAAAACTTATTAATAATTTTTATTATTTTACTTATTATCATTATTAATATTAATATTTCAGTTAATTTTGTTGTTGTTGTTGTTGTTATTATTATCATTATTGTTGTTAAATTTTATTGATTTTTTGTTTTAATTAACATTATTGTCATAATTATTACTTTTAGTTTTATTATTATTATTGTTTTAATTATAATATGTACAAATAATATTAGGGATACAATTTACAAAGGGCATTTTAATAACTTATAATAGTTTATTCTAATTATAAATAAAGTAAATACGTCAATGGGAATGTTGTTCAATCCGATTCCGATTTCGATTCCTATAGCTCAAGTAAATAACTTATTCTGATTCAAATTCCTTATTACAATTCTAGCTCATTTCGATTCTTATTTAATAAACGCACCATCAGAATGTGTTTATAACTTAGTATTATATATTGTTATAATATTGTTCACATTAATTTATTACTTACCTACGTTTGGAAATTTTAAAAGTTCGATTGTAGTCAATTATATAATTCACTACAATGTGCTAACTTTTGTCTTAATTGAAACATTAAATATATTTAAATTATATTTTTATTTTTACTATAATAATTATAATATTCAAAATAAATTATTTTATTTTATTATATCATATTATATTTATATATTAATAAGTAATATAAAAAATAATTAAATATAATTATTAATAAATTTAAATAATGAGAGTAGATCTAAAATGATAGTAATAATTAAAAAATTATGAAATATTTATGAATTTGTGGAATAAATAAACGTATTTATCTTTATGAAGTTATGACGCAAATATAAGCTTTATTTTATATTTAATGAGTTGTGACTCTTATAAACGAGTATTAAATCATGCATTGTAATTACCTAATATTAATAATAAAAGTCCTCTTAAATTTCCTACTTCTTCCTTATTCATATCATTTAACAACTAAGCCAATAAATAAAATAATAATTATTATATTTTTTCATGGTATTTCAAAAAACAAGAGGGATTGCTATGAAAATAACCAAAATAAATACACCATACCGTTGGATTTGCTTTTACCATTCTTGCCTTGAATCCAGGTTAAATTACAAAATGACAAAAGTAGTGGTATGTTGTAATTGTTGTAACATAGGCGGCCCCCAATAATCAATACCCCACTTCACGTAGCCTTATTTTTGGGCTTTAATTTGAGTCCGGCCTAAAGTGAAATATAAGAAAAATATGCAGTTTGTTATCATCAAAATTAATATTTATAGCTATATAGGCTAACATAAAGTTGAGTTATTGATAAAATATGAATAACATATAATCAATAGATAAAAATTTGTTTTTCAAATTAAGATAAGTGTCTTCCCTAATTTTTAAGCTCTTTTTATCATAATCTTGCTTTAGTTTTGAATGATCTTATGGCCTCTTCAATTGTAGCTGAGAATTCTTTTTAACTGCTTTGTTTTTAATAACAACCAAATCATCAATATGGACTTAAGTTTAAAAAAATCACCCCCCACAAATAACTAAATATGTCTAAAGATTGGTCTGATTATGATACTTTTGAAGACACCATACTCACAATTTGAATACCGTCAATTAGACAGAAAATTTACAAAAAATTTAATAGAATCTGCTCATTTGACGATGCGGAGATTGTAGAGTAAAAGTGTCGTAGTCACAGCAAAATTCAGACCATCAAAAAAAAAAAAATTTCATGTGTGCTCACCTTTACCTTGTTTTTTATTTTTAATTTTTTCAAGTAATAAATCATCTAAGCATTTTTTTTTTTCGTCAAAAGGTCTATCAAACAATATATCAACGATATAATTAAAGATTTCTTAATAAATAAAAATAAAATCACCTTATGTTAAGTTAAATGTGACGTACATACACTCACAATAATAATAATAGACTCTATTATTAAAATTGTTACTATAAATACGTTTATATTACGTTTAACGTAAGATAGCACTGGCCATAAAAATATTATTGATTCTTTTTAATAATGGATGTGATGTCTCTGAGGATGTTGATCACGTACAAGTAATTTTTTTTTATTTTGTCTTGCGCTTGCAATGCTTATTAGAAAATCTAGATTGCTTCAGATTCAAACTCTTTTTTTATTATTATTTTGAAAAAAAAATATCTTTCATTAATCATTGTTGCTGTCTTCGTCTTTTTCATTGTCGATGCTTTTATGCATCTTCCACCTGGCCATTTATTAAATTTGGTAGTGAAGCTGCCCTCTTTTGCTCGTTCAACAACTATATAAACAATTAACATTTCTAGATAATAACATTTTGTTGAAAAAAAAAATTGATCATCATCCACAGCTATCACAATAACAATATACCAAGATTCAAATACCTATATTTTTTTTCCTTTATAAAATAAAAATAAATATTAATATAATAATTTATAATAATAATAATTTTAAATATTTAATATAATATTAATAATCTGACGTGTAATGGATATTTAATACAATAAGATATGTAACGAGACCAACTCGAGACTTGATCTACCAATTCTAGTTTCGAATATATTATGATCATCCATATGTTAAAACACTGATTTAATTTCTCACATGTACTGCCAAAATCAAATAATTCTCCATCCCACTCGGAGTCAAATCAATTATCGTGACGAGGAGTCATGTTCGTTCGGCTAACTTAGACGTGGGTCCCGCACTAATGATCGGTGACACGTGTTCGGCTTATGCCCATACGACGTGATCGGACGGTTGTGGTTGGTGGCAGACAGTCGTGACGTGATCAACTCCCCCGCCCGCGGCGCTGTGCCTCGACACGTGTTCTCTATGGGCCGCTTATAAATCTCCCGTCTTATCTTCCGGAGGAAATATAAGCCCAAAAAGGGCAATATCACGTGCTTATCAAGGATCCTCTAACGAGTTATCCGCTTACACGCGTCGCTTTTCCATTAATTTCTCCATTAAATATTAAAAATATATATATTTTTCTACACCGTCCTTGGATGGGCAATGGTCCAATCAGAGGCCCGCTTTAGATAGTTTACCGGTTGAGATGACGTCATGCTTGGGTAATGCCACGCGTACGTACACGTGGAAGGTTATAAAACCTTGGACGGTGAGTTTAATTGGAGCTTGGTCGCTTTGTCGTATGGTCCTATGTTGAAGGCAAAACGACATTGGAACTTTTCACTAATTTTTATCCTTTTCTTTTTTTTTTAATGCTCAAGATTTTTAGGGTTTCTCTTGTTCTATCAACTTCAATCACAGATCAAATATAGTTGTGTGTGTATAAAATAAAAGCAAGGATTTGGCTTTTAATTAAAATTCCACATGGAGATCATTTTCTAATGATATGATCTTCAAAAACAAAAACAAAGATTGAGATCTAAAATTATGTGATGGATTGTTTGCATATCCTTATCTTAATGTAATTGTGTTAAATGTATCGGCATTCTAGGGTCCCAGGTTGTTATTTTCATATAATTTTTTCCGAAGACCATGACTAAGTTTTTTTGTCTCTTGTTTCTTGTTCTTCTTGAGAGGGATGACCAAGCTTTTGTCCAATTGAAATGATCGAATCTACGTATTTTTCAACTTGCTACACACACACACATAGAGCACAATGTACATTCCTTGATGACTAAAGATGTTACTACTAAAAATAAGAAATCACATATTGAGAATATATTCATTTGTGTATACACTACACTACGCAATGGAGGTTATATATTGGTCGAATAACTAATACTAGACTACTCATGTAGTATTATAATATTTTCACACCATGATACTCATGTATGAAATTACTTATTACATTATCTATCGATGAATGCCATCTCGCTTGAAATTACAAAGGTAATGAATAATGCTACTTACTCATATAGGTCATTGTGTATGTATTACAAAATTTATCACAAGATTATGTAAAGGGAGAAGTACGATAAACGTCGAGGTAATGGGTTCGATTCCCTCCAATTGAAAGGACACATATTCTCCAACAATTACTTATTATACGGTGTTAGAAATATGTACATAAATGATATATAATCTTTAAACGATCAATAAAACTTATATTAGCACTGGATCTAAATTTGTAAAAAATAATCACTATTGCATGTGGATAAAACATAGTTACTTATAAGACTTCGTAAAAAGATAAAACTATTTACAAATATATCCACATACTTGTTATGCGCAATTAAGACGACTAATTCCCCAAGATAATATAGATGGTTATACAAGTAGAAGTAAGAGGTTAAGGTCCGAGTGTGGGGTATACAAACCTTTATTTTGAGGAAGGATGAAATTGAACGTACGTACATAAACTATACACGCGTCTATATTAAAGACAAAGTCGTCTACTCTCAAAATTCGAGGGAGATTCTTCCATCTCACGTAGAAAATCGTTGAAGCAGGTGAGGTAGCCTATCGGTGGTTCACATGCATACTTTTACTTTTGATAGTATATACTGTTATATATTCTCTAATGATACTTTGATTGAAGCCTTGTTTTTTCTTTTTCTTTCTTTTTTTTTAAAGAGAATATATTGGCATAAACAATCATACAAGGCTTGATAGAATAAGTTTTCCAATACCTTTTTTTCAGTTGATCACTCAAATTTGAATCGTAAAAGAGGAAGGGGCTAAAAAATTAATTTCAACACTGCTTCCCTAATTTTTTTAAATAAAAAAAAGTTAAATTATGACCAACTTAATGAGGATGAGAAAATGTATGAGCACTTAAGATACCTATGAAAGAAATTTTCTACGAATACAAATTATGTGCACACAGTAAGCTAAAGCTCCGTTAAAAAATTTCTCCTAGCTTTTACTCTATAAACATTTTTCCCACTTATCCTTATTAATTTCTAACATCATTAATAATTAAACTGGATATAATTATAAAAAATTATAAAAGAAAATCTCTATGTACCCAAATGAAACTCCTAGCGAAGATTAGCAAATACATATCCATGGTGCAATAGGGGGGAAAAAAAACTTGAATTTGCAAGAAGTTACGTGAACAACAATCAATTAGTCATATTCATTTTCATTGAAATGACTAGAATGATGAGTACATTTTTCAACCTTTGCACATCAATCACGGTAAGCTTGTATGACTAATTAGTACAAAAGTTAGACGTCCATGGGACCATTCTATGTCCCATTCGATATTAACAAAATTTATTCTTAATCGCAGGTTCTCAACTCGATTATACTAATGCTGCGTTTATTAAATTAGAATCGAAATAAGCGAAAATCAGAATGGACATGAATGAGAATGGATTGAAATAAAAATCAGAATAAATTGTTTACTTGAACTGTAGGAATCGAAATCGAAATGAGCTAAATTGCCATAAATGTGTTTACTTTGTCTTGGAATCAGAATTGAAAGGAGTTAGATTGGAACAAATTACTAAAAAATGCTTAATGAATTATTGTCATAATTATTATTTTATATTTTAATTATAGTGATTATTTATTCAAAATTTATTATTATTATTAATTATTGTCAATAATATATTGATATATTAATTAATTATAAAAATTATTAATTAATTATAATTATATTAATTATTGTGATTATTTATTTAAAAACTATAGTTATTAATATATTGTTGTTATTAATATATTAATTAATAGTAATAATTATATTAATTAATAATAATAATAATATACGAATTAAGCATTATAATTATATTAATGATTATTATGATAGTATATTTATTAATTATAATAATAATAATATATTAATTATTGTGATTATTTATTAAGAAACTATAATTATTAATATATTATTGTTAAAAATGTATTAATATATTAATTAATAGTAATAATTATATATATATTAATTAATAGTAACTTATGAATTAATTATAATAATTATATTAATGATTATTATGATAGTATATTAATTAATTAATAATAATAAAATATATTAATTACTGTGATTATTTATTCAAAAGCTATGATTATTAATATATTATTGTTAATAATGTATTAATATGTTAATTAATAGTAATAATTATATATATTAATTAATAATAATAATATATGAATCAATTATAATAATAATAATAATTATTAATTATAGTTTTTATATTAATTAATAGTAATAATTATTTCAATTAATTAATGATAATAGATTAATTAATTATAATAACTATATTAATACTTATTATAATAGTATAGTAATTAATTAATTATAATAATAACATATTAATTATTGTGATTATTTATTCAAAAATTACAATTATTAATAATTCTTGTTAATAATGTATCAATATACTAATTAACTATAATATACTAACTAATTAATTATAATAATACATTTGGCTTTTTTATTTTTTATATTTATATTTTTTATTTAAAAGAGGGGCATTTTAGGAAAATTTGAATGTTAATGGGGACAAAGTCGGAACTCTAGGGAATGGGAGGTGGGAATCAATCTTCCATTCCCCATTCCCAAATAGTGGTGAGCCCCATAATTCTGATTGCAATTCCTACTCCATTTTTACGAAATTAACACCGTCAATCATTCCGATTCTCCAATCCGAAAAGTAAACGTACCTTAAACTTAATCCCATGGAAAAATTCTTTCCACAATAAAAAAAATCAATTATATATAAAGATATATAAAATCTGAGTTGAAAAGTTTAGTATAAAATCCTTTTAAAAACCAAAAATAAAAAAATATTTTTTATGGAATAAAGTGATTATTTAGAAGGAATTATTGTGGTCTATTTCAATATTACATTTTTATAACTTAATAAAAAATTATGGTAATTATAATACCTCATTAAATGACGATTTTATTGACCTTCTAATCATTTTACAGATATTATTGAGGTACATTAGTTCAAAAACTATCATATAGGACTATAGTTTTATATTAACTCTCAAGTTATTATAAAATTAGAAATTTTTTTTAAACATATATTGTTGATTTATTATATGCATATCATTTGGCTCAGCAGATTCTGAGTTCTGACACAGACCCAATGAATAGCTTTTTAAAAGTTGATGAGTCGATTCGTTGAGTTGTTCTAACAGAAGCCAGAGAATGAATCTGTTATATAATTTGTTTATTTATTTTGAATGGATAATATAATTTAATTATTAATAGTTTAATACCTCCTGAATTCTGCTGGAACAATAAATATTTTGGAATATTTGCAGGTCGATCGGTTCAAATAAAGAACAGCTATACGTTTTCAATTAGGCTTTTTCTACCTTACATGCAGCGTAAGGTACAGCCTCTCACAAGGCTGGTGGGCCCAAGTGAGACCCACATATAAGTTTGTGAGAGGTTGTACCTTACGTTGCATGTAAACTAAAGGAATCAATTGAATTACCCCAGCTATGAGTGATACATTAATAAGCCTGATTCGTTCTATAAATGTTTATTTAATTGTAAAAGTTTTTTTCAAAAATTTTGTTATCATCTAGTCTTATTTTGAATAGAATTTTTGGAGGATTAGATAAGTTATTTTACCTCTATTAGAACAAAAAAAAACCCTAATTTTAGATTTTGGAAATAGAGATTTGAGAGCTTTTAAAAAATTTCAATTATCTAAAATGCCAATTATTTATTTTATATTCTTATTTCATTCGTTTTATAACATAACTTTAAAAAATTATCTATTGAAGTGATTTTATAATATTTAATAAAAACTCTCATTCGCAGCCAACAACCAAAATACTAACAAGAAAAGCTCTACTTGAATAAGAGAGATTGTCAATTTCTCCTATTAAAAAATTAATATATACCGCTTATCTCCTTACTGTTTTCATAATAGTGAATAACCTCCTTACACAAATAATTTAAAGAAAAAGAATGATAAATGTGTCATTTACTTGATATTTTATCTAAGGAATATAAAATATATATTTATTATAAAGAATGATGTTTAAAATAATAAAAAAGTATAAAAAAAATTTTATTATTATTTTTTCAGGACGAAATTTATATTTCTTATTTTTAATATTTAAAAAAAATTATTTAAATTTCAACTCATATAATTTAATTATATTTCTTATTTTTAATATTTAAAAAAAAAATTATTTAAATTTCAACTCATATAATTTAATTATTTAATAATAAATATAAATAAAAATTTATTTAAAAATTATGACAATACTGTAAAATTATAGTGTTAAGGAATTATTAGCTATTATGAAACAGTAGAAAGACAAATGATATATATCAGCTATATGTTTTCTCTTATAAAAACTATATTTAAAAAGTTATACCAAAACAATGTTTAAATAATAATAAAACTAAAGGGGTAAGTTCAAAAGACATAAATTTAGGCACAAATTGTGAGCCTTTAAATTAAAACAAAATGAAGGGTCATGATCTAATAGATTCGATGATATGGTATATTAATACTATAACATTTATTTTTCTGTATCCACTCTCCTCCATATCAACAATTTTTTTAGTGGATAACACTCAACGTTGAAGTACTAAACTAATAACATCTTCTTAGTTTTTAAAGTACGATGTCGCGTATTGATGTAAATTTATTTATTTATTTATTTTTATCTCAATAACGAGGTTTATAATATGAAATGACAGTAACTCCTTTAATACGTCCGTTAAAAAAACAAACTTAATTTATAATAATATTATCGAGAATATTTAAATAAAATAGAGAGAGAGAGAGAGTGCAGTCAGCGGTACTTATTATATGTAATTAATTTAATAAATATTTGTTTATTAAAAATAATAATAATAATATAAACAGGTTTCAATGTTGATTGTTGCTTGGAACAAAATTCGCTGCATACTTTGCTTAGTTTCAACTTTCAATGAACCTTTGTCCCAATCTTGAAGGTGACGTCATTGTCGCATGATTGACACGTGTCTTCCGATGACGATTTAAAGGGTTAAGTCATTTTCTTTTTTGGTAGCAGACAATCTGGAGCTGCACCGTCATTTATTCGACGCGTGTCCCGTTTGTCATGTTGCTGTTTCTCTCCTCGTGGTTATCTTCGCTACCCTTAATCAATGATATCATGTCCCCATTTGTTGTCAAACCCTAATACCCTAATAAATTGCTCTTAACAAGACCCAAGAAACAATTAATATTTTTTTTAAGTACTAAAATAATTTTTATAAGAAAATAACTACCGTTCACTCATTTTTTCTAATTTTTTTAAAAATATGTAATTTTTTTCTTTTGCTGAAATCTACTTTTGCAATTTTCTAATTTTTTTCAAAAATATCTACCGTTTACATTTTGTTTTACTTTTCCACTTCCGTTTAGAATCCGTTAAGAAAACTAATGAAAACTTAAAAAAATAATCACTTTACCCCAAATAAAAATTACAATTTCACCCTAAAAAATATTAAAAATAATCAGATTTATAATGAATATCATTATTGGTACGTTAATGAAGTACAAAAAAATATTAACTACTAGATATTATAATTCAATGAATAATTAAATTCTATTTATCTTAAATTCAATTGATAGTTTGCGAGATTGAGCTATTTTTAATAGTACTGTTATAATTTAACATTCTAATTACATACATATTTAAAAAAAACCATGCATTTAATGGTTGTGGAATTAATTTCTTTATTAACCGATGGGAAAAATAATTAGATTTAATCTGATTATTTTTGGTAATTTTTAAGGTGAAATTGAAATTTTCATTTTGGGGGGTAAAATGGTCATTTTTTTAGGTTTCCGTTAGTTTTCTTAACGGATTTCAAACAAAAGTGAAAAAGTGAAACAAAATGTAACTTTAGGTGGATTCCAACAAAAAAAATAATTATATATTTTTAAAAAAGTTAGAAAAAATGCGTGGACAATGGATATTTTTCTTTTTTTTTTTATTTAAGTATGTGCATAAATTTGAAAATCAATTAGATTTATAATTTTTTTCATAATTTTATACGTAACCTCAAACTTAAACATACAATGTCAAAAAATAACATTAAAAATATATTCTACAAGGATTATTTTAATATTACATTGTCAAAATTATCGCAACTAATGCGGCAGATGAGGTGATATCATTTTATAGGGTCATCTAATAATTAATATTTAAACTTCATTATTTCTCTAACTAAATAACTACTCCTGTAATCACCAATCCGAGAAAAACTAATTTTCTTTATTAGAAAAACTCATTTTGTTAGTGAATTTCACCAAAATTTTTAATTATATTATGATTATTGATATTCCCAATCAAAATTCTCTTGAAAATTTTAGGTTAACTTTATGTTGGCGTGGCACGGTCTAAATGGATCCGGACTGATACGAGATCACATCTATACTTTTTAATATGCACCAAAGAAATCAATACATTTTTTTTTTGTGAAAATAACTGTTAGATTTTATTTTAAATATATTTAATTTCAATATGGGTTTCAAGAAACAGTGCGGTCAAAGCGGTCGCCTCTGAAACACTAAATTTAGTAAGTAGAAACCACATAAGTGGCAACTTATTTTTTGGCAACAACCAGCAGCACAAGTGGTTGATTGAATTTTTAACAAACAAATCCAACCTGTAAAAAGGCGCCCACTATTGGCACCATTTTTCTATTCATACACACCAAACAATTTCACCTTTTTGCTTGCTTCTCTTTTTTTGAAAAAGTGATAATTTTTATTTTAATTAATACTTTTTAACAGCATAATCAGTTTACTAATCATCAATTTGAAATTAAAATTTCAGAAACCTCCGTGTGAAAGTTGAAAATTTTGAAACGATTGCAAGAGAGGGAGGGAGTCGTCAAATCATAATTAAATCTTTCGAAAAATTACTATAAAGCTTTTCCCAAGAGACGTAAAGAGGGGGGCAGAGCTTATGTTACATTAGCCGTATGTTCCAGCTTAAAATTTTTAAACTCTTAGAAAAGATAATAATTATAATAAAGGTCAATAAATTTTAAAATTTTACTTTACACCACCCCAAGCTGCAACTAGATAATAGTATCGCTAGTATTTTGTTTTTTTTTTTTGAAGATCTTCATTTATATTTATAATAAATTTAGTTCCAAATTACTCAAACATTTTTTTTCTATTTTAGTTAATTGAATCTCTAACTTGTTTAATCTTATAACTATTGAGTATTTATTCATTATATTAATGATCTCTTGTTTTAATATATCATGATCATCAATGCTGAAGTTTTCTATGAATTATTTAACTTTATTACATTCTTTACTTAGTTGATCTTTTAACTTTTTTTAATTTATTTTATGTTTCCGTCACTGAAATTATGAATTTCTAATATTTTGTTTACCCTTTCTATATCATTTATAGATAATTTTGAGTTTTATAATTTATTTAATAAATACAGTGACATTTAATTTAATTGATTATTTCTCCACATGTTTGAATCATTGATCATATCAAAGGGTTGAAATATTTCATTAGAGGTTCTGGTAATTTATTCACTGTAATATCTTTTTAATAATTCATCAGATATATAAGATATTTATCACATATAATATCTCTTATAATTTAGGATATTGAATTTTGATAAAAAAATCTATGTGACAGCATTGATGGTACATATTTAGGATGGAAAATAGATTGAATGTGTGTGTGTGCGCGCTTGTGCATGTTAGAAGAAAAATCTAGTTTATATCTCAAGAGCGACAAGAAATTATAAATGTACGTACAAAAATTTATTCATAATCCGTGGATTTTTATGAATATAATAATAATTTAAATCTTTATAAAAAATATAGAAAAAATTTATTAAAAATAATTATAGAAGAGATGGACGAGAAAACCATTTAATTATAAAAAATTAATGAGGACATATTTGAAAAAATAAGTAAATATATGATTAGAAATGAAATTTTCTGTAAATTACACCTATCTTTTGTTTTATGTTAAAATTATTTTTATCCATTAGATTTAAGAAAATATTAAAATCAATTACCTATATTTATTGGTTGTTTGTTACATTATTTATAACATAAGCTTTGCCAAAAGAGAAGCTGTCTCTTGAACAACCACTCTTACCAAATTATTTAGCAACAAAGTTTTTTTTTTAAGATTTATTATAATTCTTTTTACGCAAAAGGGTTTATGTACCAAAAAAAAGAAAAGAAAAGAAAAGAAAAGAAAAGAAAAGGTAACAGATTAAACATATCACGTGTACTTCATCAATTCACAATTCGTAATACATATCTTTCACGTTTGATCTTCATTCAATTTCATGAAAAAAGTTACATTCTATGATGTATGTGGGGTTGTGATTATGCCAACAGTACCATTCCATACTCAACGGCCTAAAGCCAAATTTTATTGACTTTTCTGATTACCTAATACTAATCATAGAGTGAGGCATTTTCATACTTTAAAAACTCTTTATTAATAATTTAATTATAAATTTTTTTCAAACTTTTGATACAAAAGTCCAAACCATATTGATATTCTTCTGGCTTTTTAAGAAATATTTCATATTTCTGTATTAGAAAAAAGATATATTCTTGGAAATTCACTTATTAGTAGATTTTCATCTCTCCGCCCAAAATAAAAAAAGTGATTCAAAATAAATTCTATTAATTGTCATTTAACTATTATGAGTGATAATACAACTATAGATGAACAATGACTAACCAACCTCAAATATGTACTTTAAAACGTGCAAATACACTAGTGATTGGAATAAAGATAATTTTGAACCAATTAGGGTATCTACTTGATGTAGGTTAGTGGGTAGAAATTTAGGAGGAAAAGAAAGAATATTGATCTGATTCTAAGATCTTGGACTTGAACATTACATTATTAAATTATATAACTTAATAGTTTTCTTAAAAGGATTTCAGATGGAAAATATTTTGAGTAATGATATATCCACAAACTCTTATATAAATTTATTTTGTACAAACTGATGTACCATGATAAGATTGGTTGAATTAAATATCACTTGACCCACATGATTTATTTTTATTAATTTATATTTTCATTTAATCAATAAATTAATACCATGTTAATTTGTACAAAATAAATTTATATAAGAATTTGTGACTGTATCAATACTCAGATATTTTTGAAGAAAAAAAAATTAAAAAGTTTAAAAGAAGAGGGAACTTGGGAGGGGGGAGTTAGCGCCAATAAAACGAGATTAAAATTGGCAAAAAAGTCGTTTTACTTTTTACTTCAAAATAATAATAAATACCAACTCTTTTGTCTTTGCTCCTGCTACTAGTAGTACTAGAGATAGTTGTTAATATCACATCTCATTTCATTTCAATTTGCAATTATCAAATTCATTTCTTTCTTTTTGTCCCAGAGCCATTATTTTTTCTACTATTATTCTCTCTCTCTCTCTCTCTCTCTGGCCTTTGCCTCTTCAAATTTCCACTCAGCCAATCAGCAAACTTCCACTAACTACTTCAAAATTCAATTCCAGCACTAGGGTTTTTCTTTTTTCTTTTCTTCATTCTCTCTTTTTGTTCATTATTTGATTTCATATGCATACTGTTTCAGCATCAGTTTCAGTTTGACTCTGAACACCGTTAAAATATCATTTTTTATTTCAAATTTGATGGTAAGAATTTATTTAGAATCATCATACCCATTTCATCATCTCTTAATCTCTCCATCAAATTTTGCTCAGTTGTTGCACGATCAAATTTGTTAACTTTTTTTTAATCTTTTCTTTAATTTGTAGAAAAAGTTATCTGGGGTGGTTTCAAAATTTGAAATTTGTGTAGTCACTTGAAATTCAGCTTGCTTTGCTTGGTGGGTTTGCTTGCTTAGAGATTCTTTACTCACAAACTTCGCCAATTTTGAATTCTATGCATTAATATTAATACAGTGATGAGCTCTTGTGATCTGTTTGCCACCTACCCTTTTCATGATTCTAAGTTGCTTCATAGTTTTGATTATCGGGTCCGGGTTGAGTTCAAATTTCTTTATTCTCACAGTTTTCTTTAGAAAAAATTTCTCCTTTAATGCTAAAACATACAAGTTTTTGTTACATTTTATTTTTTATTTTTTTATGTTTACTGACGAAGAAAGTAAAAATTGTCATGCTTTACTTGTGATGCATTCTTCTTCTTCTTCTTTTTTTTTTTTTTTAATTTCTAATGTATTCATCTTTCTTATGTGCAGAAGTTGCTACAACTTTTGAGTTTTGACCAATAGTCCATTCTGATAAGGGACAAGGTGAGAGAAAATCCATTTCTTTTGCTTGTACGGTTTTAGTTAGTATTATGAGAATGGTCCATTTTTTCAAAAGTGAAAGGGAGATATAGAAAAAGATGGAAATATTTTATATATTTATTTTTGAAATTGCTAATGGTAAGATGGAAAGTTATCAGTTTTCAATATCTTTTGGAGAGTTCCAGTGAGAGTGATTTGGATGCTGCTCGTGAGTACCCTACTAGTTTTAGCTCTTTGTTGGTTGAACATTTATTGCTTTCTCTTTATGGTTTCAGCTCTGCTACTTGTCCACTTTCCTTATGACATATATCTATATTCTTTCAACTTCATTTTCTTAAAATTATATTTTACTCCAATTCATATTTATATGAATCTATGTAAATTTAGTTGGATTTTCCCTGATTAATTTTGTTTTCCTTAAATTGGTAGATACAATAAGTTTAAGAATATGGGATGCTTTTTGTCAACATCGAAGGATACTGGTGGAAATCGGAGGAGACCTGGAAACATTGGGGAGGTCTCTGTTTATGTACCTGGTTTACGGATTCCTAAACCTGTTGATTTCTCTCAGTCACTTGGTGACAACCTCTCAAAGAATATGGTTGAGCGTTTATCTGCTTTAAGAACGCGTATAGTTGTCATGGCAGCACAAGAGGGACCAACAATTACAAGAACAAGAAGAAAAAGTGCTACACAACATGGTTTGTACTTTGTTTTAAGCATGATGTTTAGATGTAGTTAGAAGTCAGAAATTTAGTGAATCAAGTGGAATTATTCTCTGCAGGGGGTTCGACATTGGCTGATCTTCATCAGGCTCTTGAAGATTATTTGCCTGTACTTTTGGGATTAGTAAAAGATGGTAAGGAGTGCATTTTGTGCCTCGTTCATTAGTGTGTTTGCAAGTCTGACAGTCCCCGGTAAATTCTAATGGTTTTGATAATTCATGTTTACCAGGAAGCCAGCTACAATATAAAGTACAGTTTGTTTGGGTTAATCAAGAGGATGAAGCTGAGGTGGGATTGTGTTACTAGTCTGTCTCATTTATATTTTTCGGATGTGTATCTTTATTTAAGTTTGTTTTGGGATTCTATACCTCTGCTTGTTGAAATGCAGGATTTGATGTGAATAGTTTGTTTGCAGGAAACAGCCATTTCCAATGCTTGGTATGAGGTGTTGTCAGTCTTGCACTTGATGGCAATGCTATCACTATCACAAGCCAACTTATTGCTTCTTCCTAGGACATCTGCTGATGGTTATCAGCCAAAAGTATCAGAAGGTCAGTATTTGTTGCAAGTAATTGTCAATATAGACTCATTGTAATATTATTTGCCCTTCATTATATTAAGTACAGAATTTTTAAATCTAAACATCAGTACTTACAATCTTAATAACAATAAATTGGTCCTAAAATTTTAATTAAACTTTCAGCTTTGTAAAAAAGCTACTAAATCTGGCATCCCGAGTCTTTTTAGAGATATTATGTATAACGACTATGATGTCGACCTCATTTGAGGAAAAACTATATCAGGGAAGTTTAAAATGTATCACAGGATTAATTTAAAACACAAAGTGCTGTTTTTGCACTCAAAACACTTTTTTCTCAAATTATTAGAATTCTTTGTGTTTATCACAGTGGAGGCTTTTCAATGAATTCAAAAGAACAGATACCTCAAAAATATTTAAAAGCTAATATGAGTTTTAATTACCAAGAATACATAGTAAAGAAAAAATCATGTGAACAATATCCTTATTTATTGTAATGTTTTATCTCACTAATCGTACCATTCTATTTCATTTTTTAGCAATCAAAATGTTTCCTCAGTGTCCAAATCTCTATGAACACTGTAGCTGTTACCGTCCAAAGTTTTGCACTGATAGGCCACTGGCAGTGTTCCTCTGCCCCTAGCTGCATTGAATTTTCAAGATCTTGCCATTACTGAGTTGGTTTATTTTATGGATTCAAATGCTTGTGATGGTTCATAAATCTTGGTAGACCAGACCACTGTCAATATGTCTGAATTTCTTTGCGTCTACTTTTGAATACTTCAAGCGTTCATTTGGAGCTTGGTCTAAAAATTAAGCTAGGTTTGCAGAAGTATCTATGCTTCTGTGTTGTATATTCACATGCGCTCCCTTAGTTGCTGAAGAGCATGGAAGAATTGCTCTGGCTTGGTTCGAAGTTATCTATATCACATAAGGAATTACTGAAGTAGAAAGGCATTTTCGCTTTCCTCTATAATGATCATCCTTTCTTCTAATAAGATGATTACTTACAGAAATGCCCTGGTGGGTACTTACAGAAATATCTTGGCAGTTAAGCTGTTTACCATTCACGTGGCAATTAAGTTAGATAACCAATTATGTTGCTCACTTGCATTCATTTACCTTGTGTTACCATTTTGCTGTCATATAAGTATTCTTATCTCTGTAGCCCCCACTGCAAAGGTGTCATCTTCTTTTTTTTTTTTTTTTGTGTGTGTGTGTGTGTGTGGCAGAAAGCAGGCGAGCATCAGTTGACATTTTTCTGAAGGCAGCAGGATACTTGGATTGTGCAGTTCGACATGTTCTGCCACAGATGTCTCCCGAGCTCAGGTTTGTAAACATGGAAAATTTGCAATGAAAGAAACTCTCTGTTTATTTTATTGTTCATTCTTCTTAGGGCTTTTCACCTTTACAAATTTCTGCTTTTGGTTGTAGGAGAGAGTTACCTGTAGACCTAGCAGAAGGAGATCTCCGTGCACTTTGCCTGCAAGCATTGGGGCAGGTACTTTCTGCTCTTTGGATGGATTTTTAGTTAATGAAATGTTGTACTGCATATTCTATTCTTCATATAATCCTACTGTGGTTAATTTAGCATATAATGATTTCTCTTCCTTTTGCTTTTCTTTAAATGCTAGATATTGGAAAGTGATACTCTCTCTTTCACTACTTCCCCTTCATCTATCCCCCAGTACCCCTCTTTTCCTTTCCTCCCATTCACTTACCCAACTTTATAGTTTCGATATTTTATCCCATTCAAGCAATTGGGTGAAGGAAGAATTTTTCTCTTCCCTTAGCCTGTCCTTTGCTCCTGCCAAATAGGGTGTTAAAGAGCAAAGTCTCTGTCCTTTTCCTTTGATGTTTATATTACATGGACTCTAATACAAAACAACTACAGAATATAGGCTAGATATTACTAAGTCAAATCGTGAATTATTGCATGGATGTTAAGTCCAGGGTCTTCAGGTATTGGAGAACAGTGTAGAGAATGCAATTCATCATTTACCATGAGTGATATGATTTAAAGGTTTGCATCATGCACTTTCACCTGCATGACACTAGTATGGCGTTTCATTAGGCTTCAATTTAAGTAGTTTTATATTAAACTTTTACCTGTATACTTAAAATAATCAAAAGTAGTCTACTTATGTTTATGAGATTCTTTTATTTTGACATAATAATGTGATAGTTACCTGAAGCATATTCAATTTTCTATAATTTTGAACACTTCCAACTTTGACTTGACTAATAGATGCTTTCTGATCCATCTTTTTGACATCTCTTTGGGATGATAACTTATCATATTTATCCATAAGAAGAAGACTTTTTCCCCTTACTAATTTAAAAGTAGAATCAATTGGTGTACAGGAACCTTCTCTTTTTTGTCCTTTTAGTTTCCCCGTTCATGCTCGCTCTCTGTGGTTTCATATTCTTTCTATTGTCTGATGTAGGGTGTTGATATTCAACTTGGAATGGCAATTGATAGTACTAAAGCCACTCTAGCTGTGAAGCGAAGACTTGCCTGTGAGATGGTCAAGTACTGGCAGCAGGTAACACAATCATTTTTCGAGCTCTTTCCAACTAAGGATGGTTTTTGGATTCTGGGATACTGTAATAAATTTGTTATGCTGTCATCATTGTTCTATATCTTTTACTATTATGTAGTTCTGTATAAATTTTTTGATACTGTATAATGGTTCAGGCATTGCCTTCTTGTTATTGGGATGTCTAATATGTTAACAAATGTGCTGCTTAGTCTGCAGACTGGCACATTTAGTAAAGATTTAATCTCTTCATTAACTTGAAATTAGGTTCCTTTTCCCAAATGTATGTTAGTGATAATGACTATCATGTTCCTCAAAATTCTCTCTTTTGCTAAGTGTTTCAGGATATTCTTTTCCCTCTATTTTATTTTAATTTTTACAGCTTAAGCTTGTACTTAAGGGCCCTAGCAAAATCATGAAGTTCTAGCAGACATCCTGGCATGCAAACCACCATAAAATAGAAGAAATAAAGAGTGACAAATGTGAATAATAATTTGTGGAGATTCAAACACTAGGCCTTTTGGACAAACTTCGCTCTGATACCATGATATGTTGCAACTTGACTGTTAAGCTTGTAGGTGAGGGCCTAAATAAAAGTATTAAGCTATAACAGTGAACATAGTATTCAGGGCTCATGATCTGAATATCATTATCTTTTAAATAGGCTAGGACATTTTTGGCAGCACAAAGGACGGTGGAGGTCATGATTTTGAAGTTTAGAGACACTAAGCCTATGTGTGAACTATTAGCCGTTGTGGTTCGGATACCATAATTTCCTCTAGTAGACAATATTCTCCAGACTTATGCTCATAAGTCATTTTGTTATTTGTTTATTTTATACAGATCCTGTCAGGAATCTGAAATGCATGTTGCCTTGTTATGCTTTTCCTTAACAGGCTCAAGATAACATTATGAATCTTCCACTAGCAAATGGTTGGGGGGAAAAACATAAGCTCTTCGTGAAATGGAAATTTTTTGAAGCAAAGGTACTTTATGTTTGCATTTTTTCACTCTCTCTGTCCTGCTACTGTTCAAAATGCTCGCTTATTAGGATATCTTCTTATTTAGTTCATATTGGTTATATTTATATTTTAATCCCAATAAATATGATTAATATATTGCCACACAAGGCTACATGGATACTTTTATTACCATCATTCCTAACATGTGTGTGGGAAAAATACTTATAATTTTCAGCCACACAAGGGCCTAGATGCCCAGCATAAAGACTTTGATACATGGTTGAGAATTCTGCGTAATTTGGAAGGATTTTACCTTCATATTTGAGAACTTCGTAAATAAAAGAGCATCCCTGTGTGTCAATGTGGTCACCAATATTTGTTCTATATATATCAAATTAAGGGTGTGTAATTGTTATTTTCTGTATCTGAAGTTATATGTTAGAAAGCGGACGTTCTTCAAGATTGCTCAAAGAGGCAGGATGCATTACATATCTGTAATACAGACATGGAGTAAACATGATGATTGCGAAACTATGATTATTTATTATCATTACTTACTTTTTGGGGATTTTATTAGTTAAAGTTCAGGATCAATTATCAGAATATGGGTCAATCATAACCAGAAAATAAATTTAGAACAGAAGATCCTCCTTCTCAGATGCCATTAGGGTGAGAATTCATTTGCTAGATGAGGGTCTTGCTTTGTTCAGGATTAGTATTTGTGGGTTTTTTTATTTTTTAGTTACTTTTAGGTTCTGTCTGTAAGTGAGTGGCTTGATGTTGTCGGTGGCAAAATGTGTGATGAATTTGGACTTGCTTGCAAAATTGCAAAAATTTCCCATCTGTATGTTTTTTAGTCCAATTTTCTGGTAATCATTTGATTTTTTCACCAAGTAGATGTGTGCTTGTAAGTCTATGGCAGAAGGTGAAAGTGGAATTGATGTTAGAAGCCAAGTATTTAGGTTTCTATTATGTTTTATTGTTTTAAGGCTTAAGTTGTTAAGGTGATATGGTTTGACAAGATATTCCATTTAACCAGTTACTTTGGTGTATTTGATCTGAACTTCCTCAGCTACTTAATATTCTCATAGTATTAGTGGACCAAACCTGGTTCCTTCTGCTGCTACCATCATATCCTTATAAATTTTGAGCTCTTATTTTGCACTTGTCCAGCTAATTAATGTTACTTTTAAAATTACTTTCTCTTATTTTCCCCTGCCCTTCAGGCTGCAGCGTATTATTACCATGGTTTGATCCTTGATGAAGGAAACACAGAGAAATTTCATGGCATGGCTGTAGCTGCTCTGCAAGCTGCAGATGAGTATTTTAAAGAAAGTAAGAAGGCATGTGAGGCATTTAATGCAGCTCCTCCTTTATCAAGGTATTCTACTAACGGCATTATTCTTTTTTTTTCCCTTTATATTTTAATTGTAGATGGGTCATGTAGTTTAATTTATAAAAAACTAATTATCTTACTTAAGCACTAGTACGCTTCTATTTTCATTGCAAAGTAGTAGCAGCAATAGAAAGTAGAGTATGTTTTGAAAACACTTCAATCATTTTCCAAATTCTGTCTCTTAAGTACCTCAGATAGTGTCAGATATTTTTGGATGACAAGGATTCTTCTTATTCATATAATTGGGTGCCAAAGGATGCTCATCATCAAAAATGTGGGAAATAGTGCTTACCACTCATTGGTCTACTTGGAAGCGTTTGATTTGGGCATCTTTAATGTCCTCCTCCTTTCTTTTCTAGCTTCATTGAATGAACTATACTTTTATTGATAAGTGGGAAATATTATTCTAAAAAGAATGTTGGACCTTATTGATTGAAAACATTGCAAACATGCTTCTATGGGTTTTTGCCTCATTTCATTTCTTCTTGGAAGGTGCTTTCAGTCTCCTCGCCTTATTTCTGTCTTGATCAGCCGCTGTTACAACTCACATCTTATTGTTGAGTTCTATTTCAAAAAGGTGGTGGGGGAGTGGCAAAGCCCAAATCTATTTTTTAATTCCTTATCTCCTCCAAAATTTGAACTTGGGTGGTCAGTTAAATAAAATTACTTGAAAACCACTTAGTTTAGCTCTCGTAGGGGCTAAACATCTTTGGTCAAAAAGGACTTGAATTCAATCTTAGGATCCTCTGATTCTGTTAATTGAAAATTTAGCACGCGGTAAGGTCAGCTTTTGTGACAAGGTGGTTATTGAATGTAAAGGTTATTAGGAACAGTTGTCCAAAGTAACCTCATATTTAGAAGTAAAAATTGAAAAAAGATTATATATATGTTTATTTGTAATTTTATGTTTATTGGATGCTCTCTTATGTACATATCCTGAAGTATGTAGTCCTTTAGAACATACTCATACTGATACAATAACATCATTCTTGGTGTTGGATAGAAATCCTCCACTTTGGGGAACCATGAAGTATCTGTCTGAGAAAATTCCTAAAGATACTTCAAGCAAGGTCCGGATAAATCGAGACTTGTACTCCTACGAAAAGTAAGTTTTCATAAAGCACTAGATGAATAAATATTATTTGTCTATGAAACTATTTTATCATTGGCAAAGGATCTAACGGTGAACTGTTCTCTGGGATAATGGTTATTTTAACTACAGAATCATGGAGACTGCGCCAACTTTGCCTGACTTTGCTTTGGCCCTAAAACCTGATGAATTTCAACTTCCGCCAGTGCACCCTTCCTGGACTGACGAGAACATGAATAGGGGGCAAGCCGGTGCCAACCAACCCAAGGGTGACAGAGGATAAACTGCGTGAATGGTAAAATTTATAGTTGTGGTTATACATTTGGCTATTCTCAAGCACAGAACAGCCAGTCAGAAATCAAAAGCAGGTGGACTATTCTTCACTTGTGTGTGTATCGAATGTTCATTATGTTCAGTTATCTTTTTCCATATCTTCTCTTTTCTTTTTCTTTCCCTTTCCAATCTCTTGTGCCTTTTCTTTTTCTCCATAAAAATAATGACTCATCCTATGAAAAAATCTTGTACAACTTCCCTGTGTGGGTAAATTGGCACTTTCTAGCAATGCGATGCATATCGTTGCCAATTCCGTGAAAATGTGTATACGGGTTCTGTTTTACAGAAATGAGCCAAGAAAATATGCGAATTGTATGCTAAAAAGATCTTGTACCAGTCCTTGTATGTAAAATAACCACTGTAATAGATGGTGCTCTTTTCCATTTTCCCTGATTAACTTCTCTAATCTCCAAATCAGTCTGCAAATATTGCTCTGTTTGCACACTGACCCCATTCTCATTAGCCGAGTAATATGAATGGTTTTGTAAAGTGCCTGTTTGGAGAAGGGAAGTTCTATTTCTTTAGCAACTCACTCGAGAGAACATTTGACTAAATGAAATTTTGTTAGTTTCTGGATATATGCAGTTTTGTTTTATTGATACTCATAACGTCATTTCTATACGAAAAAGGCTGTGTTTTATGCCATTTCTATACGATACTCATAACATCCCATTTGGAAAATGCACATTAGAAACAGGAGTAATGCTATGGATGCAAAACTTCTATACCGAATCCACTAATACAAACTAGTTATAATAATGAAGCATTGTCAATTGTTGCATTGATGTAGCACTTCCTACTCGGTTGCCAGTAACTTTACCAATTTGATATTAAGTTACGGATTGTAGAACAGTGGGACTACTATAGTTTCATGAAGTAGTCAATGGCAGAGATGTAAGTTGCAATAACCAAAGATATGCTAATACTTGCAACAATCGCTTACATTTAAACTTCTGTAATTGTATTTAATCTCTAATATCAGAATCTAGACAGTGTTCATGTATAGCCTGTACTGCATGCCATAATCTACTTTCCTCGTTTAAACATAAAAGCATTTTTGAAACTTAGAACATAATCTCCTGCAACAGAAATCAGGCATCTTAAGAAGTCTGGTATCAACTGATTCACAACTGAACGATATAAACCCATTTTTTTGGCAAAAATGCAGAGTTTTTCTTTCTGATTGGCCAAATATCTACGGTTTTCAATCATCTCTTGACAATCAGAAGTCTTCCTTCAACAGAATCTTTGCTCCCTTGAGCATGGTCTAATTCTAATCTTCCATTCTACTTCCTTCTTCATTTTCAGCCGTCAGCTTTTCCTTTTCTTGTTGCTCTGTGGAAAAAGGCAGTGAACTCAGTAAAAACAAATTTCACATGAATTCATGGAGTTGTAATGTTTAGTTTCTTCAAGGGACGAAATGTTTTAGACCATATCACCGGAAACTTGGGCAACAACAAAAAGCAAGCATCCGTAAACAAATGAGGTAATTATATAACCAAAACTGAAAAGGGATCTTTTAAAAGTGCAAGATCTCCAGAGGGGAGGCTACCAGGAAGCTTATGCCTAAACCCCACTGGACCAAAAAGGCATCAGTGTAGAGATGGAAGATGGCTGTTTCTGGGGCTCAGTACAGGTAAGGGTTATCCATGCCCATCATAGACATGCATTGTTTGTGTCCAGCCAGAATAAATACCTGGCTTGTAGCTTGTCGGGGAAAGGAGGATTATGGTCAAAATAAAGCCCTGAAACTCAACAACTTTAAAGGACAATGAATCACATACTGTCACTTACAAAGTCGCAAGGGGAAAATTTTTTCCTCCATTCTGCCCCAAAGGACAAGATTACCGGAGACATTAAGGGGCTGTTTGGTATGCATGATTGGATAGGATGAGGTAGGATGAAATATGATAGGATAGGATGTGATAGTATGGGATGGGATAGTATGGGATGGAATGGGTTAGATATTAACCTCATACTGTGTTTGGTGCAACATTGAATTGAACTCTAAATAATTTTGTCCTCTGTTTAGGTATGTCATTGGATTAGCTAATCACTAATATATCTTAAAGAAAAATGAGAAAGAAAAAAAGAAGAAATATTCTAAAAATCTTTTTGTTTTCCTCTTTCTTAATACTTCTCTTGCCTTTCATCTATTTTCTTTTTTTCTCATTTCTTCCTCTTCTCTATATAATTAGCTAATGACCAAAAAGCATCAGTTAATTAGCTACAAACCTACAGGTTACAACTGTTGTCGTGTCGTTGGAAAATTTTCTACCGATTAAGGTTAATGCAGGAGAGGGGTATATAGGATTCAAGAGCAATTTGCAGTCCTGGATCAAATGCTCAGTAGCGAAACATGAATAGAGCATGCCCAACCAATGTTTGACAAAATGACCCTGAAACAAGAATTGCTATTTTTTTTTTCCAATTGTGGTTTGATTATGTTTCGAGTCTAATTGAGGTTGACAATTTGGGGAATTTTTGCAAGAAACACTAAAGAGCTTTAATTCTTTAATCAATTGATTTCATTAATTAAATTTCAGTCTTCAGTTCCAATCATCAATCCACCTTAAGTTTCATAGCTAAAGCATTCAGTGGCCATATATGCTTTCGCTTAAAGCAATCCACCTTGAACAAGCAAAAGTTGAAGCTTATGAAGAGAAATTGGTCTAGCAGTTTGCTGCGGCCATGGCGGAAGCAAGAGAAAAAAGAATCTCTTATCCCATGATTGCATGTTAGGATAATTTTTAGCTCTAAATTTTTTATCCAAGGGTCCCCTTGGTACAGATTTTTAAACTGTTCACGTTAGGATTACTTATCCTATACTACTTTTGGCACCAAAAGTAGGATTGGTATTATTCTACCCTAAACTAATCCAATCCCAGAATATTTAACTGTCACCAAACACCCCTAAGATCTATTTCAATCTGATTAATTACTTCAGTTGTTTCTTTAAGCAGGTTTTCTTCTTTCCTCAATATTTTTTTGTAATTGAGGAAACTGTCCCATATGTAGAAGTTAATTTTTCAATCAAATCCAACCTGAATAAGAAGCCAAATATGCACAATATGTTTGCTCAAACAATGGTGTAACTCTAGATTTCCAAGAAAGAGGCTTGATACCGTCTCCTTGGAATATTACATCTCATGAAACTTTACTCACTATTAAAGGTGTAGGGCCTAATAGCAGTCATTAGTTCAGTACCCATTACATATGGTTAGGGATTTATGTTATTATTCTGGACGGGAAAAAAAAAGAAAGACCAAGGAAGCTCATGAGTCAAAGTCCATAGTAGGCGTGAAAGGGTCATAGACGAGATTCTAGTATAACAAAGGCATAAGAATAAAAAAGTAATCTCGCTTAATGAAATTAGCAACCAATATAATGAGGGAAGAATATCAAACATACCATTCCATTAAACCATCATATGCAATGTGGATTAAAAAAAAAAAAAAACAATGTTTGCAAGTGTGAACACATTTAAGATTAGGGCAATTATACACCAACCACTTGTTTTTTCGTGCTTTTCAAAAATACAATTTTTTTTTTTAGCTGAACTGCACCCGAAGTTACATTTTCTTGCACCCCTCCAACTCCGTTTGCATATCATTAAGAGAATTAACGGAATATTCAACAAATGACCTTTTTACCCCCGAATGTAAAGTTACAGTTTTATATGCTATCACTTTCCAAATTACAATATTAAAAATACCCTCACCGTGCTGCCTCTATTATTTCTCAACTTCTCCCTTTCCTTCTCCTGCCATGCCATCAAAAATCACATCTACAGCCTCAAAGGGCTCGGCGACTATGCCCCCACACGCTTCAAATCAAGACACGTGTGGCAAGATTCACGTGCCAACGGCCTCTCCCTCCTCCGCCTCAAATTTCTCCATTTCTTTCCCTCCTATCTCTTCTCTCTCATCGCCGCTATAACCACCATTAACTCCACTTACTCCGTCGTTAACAACAGATGCTTCACTCTCGAAACCGCCATTGCCTCTGTTAAGCTGACGTGGGAGCGTCCATTAGTCACCACAATTTGCATCTATGCTGTTGTTGTACTCTTCAGTTATTTTTTGTGATGCTATTCTTTGGTTTCTGTTGGTAGCTTCCAAACGCGAAGAAGAAGAATTGATGACCAAGTTAAGCTGACAAGTGGCTACGGTTTTAAGGTCACGTTGGTTATTTAAATTGCCACCTGGCAGCATGTGAAAGGATAGAGACATGACGATCCGACTTGGGTTGGGTGTAGACGGCATCGTCTTTATTTTGCCTCCCCCCCTAATCAAAGGCTGTAAACCCGCATGTGAAATTATAATTTTACTCCTATGGTGCAGCAAGGTTATAACAATGTGCAGATGGAAGTGGACAGGTGTAAGGAAATGTAACTTCAGGTGGATTTCAGCAAAAAAATAAAAGAATTGTGTATTTTTGAAAAAAAGATGAAAAAACAGGTGGTTGGTGGATAATTGCCCTAAAGATTATGTCATATATGTTAAAAAAAAATGGAATCACTTACGCATAAGTGTAAACATTGCCTTTTGCGTGCGCCTTTCAAGCTTATCAAGCTTCTTTTGCACATCCCTTCGCAGGTCCCAGTTGGGTTTCTTCGGAGCAATGTTCACAAATGGATCCTAAAAAACCACCAAATTAAGGATACGGTAAACTTATAATAGGGATACAATCAAAAGAAAACACGCAAGTCACTGCTTTTGGGTTGGGTTTGTTGGGGGGGGGGGGGGGAGGGGGGGGGGGAGGGGGGGGGGGGAGGTACCTCTTTCTTTTCTGATTGTGGAGGTGCAGCTGCAACTGGGTCCTCGAACTTTGGTAGTTCTGGCGGAGTGACCTTACCTTCCTGAAGCTGCTTATCATGAGGAACATAATTTCTAAATTTCATGCTGAGATTACTGCAAATAGCAATTATACATGTTAAGTTATATTTTGTACATCTAAGCAGATTTCTAGACTAAGAGATGCACATGAGTTTCTACTGCAATATGGACATCGTATACTACATGTCTAATTGTCTATACTATCAAATACAGGTGAAAAAAAAGTAACAGAGAAAGCGAGTGAGAGCCCATGTCAAGCTCTGATGAAAATAAATTGAATTCGCATAGACATATCAATGCGACATGCTTTGATGGCTTCTTTTCTTTTCAGGGAAAAAAAAATTCTGATGTGAGATTAAATAGCACTTCCGAGAATCACACGAACGAAACAAATCACACAGGGTCCACTAACAATTTCACATAGGAACAATGCTTTGACAACAAACACGCATGGCGGGGAAAAATTAAATATATCAACTATTTTTCATTCTTATATTCCTACAATTAGGTTTTTATACCATAATGAAACATATAAACAGATACCATCAACCAAACTAAAATTAAACTAAAAAGAACCAAATTAGCAACCTAATCATAAATTTTCATGGGCAACAACAAATTGCATAATAATAATACACAATATAAACTGCAAATCAAGAGGCGTAGTAGGTTAAGTATGAGATTAAGATACTAACATATCTTCAGCATCCTCGTTATCATTATCATCATCATCATCAGTGGCCTTATTATTATCATCAGCCTGACCGGAGTCATCGTCCCCGGCGCTTAGCAGTTCCTGAGCAGCTCTCAAAGCCTTGAGCCTCTCTCGCCGAGCCGCAGCCGCTTGCTCGACTGAGACTTCTTCTTCAGTACCCATCAAATCAAATTCACCTGCGTTTGCAAAAACACTAAACCGTTAATGGGTTTTGATTCCAAAGAGAAAGACATAACAAAAGTCTGTTAAATCTTATGCATACCGTACCGAGCAAGCCCTAGAGCTTCAACCAAACACACCCTTCCGATGTTATTTCCTAAAGTCTGCAAGATGTGTCAAATGGGCCGGACCTGTAAACTCGAAAGCTGGACTTACAGACGAGTCGGGCTTTGGGAAGATGTGATTTTTCAGTAAACTCTTTAAAGTTGAACTCGTGAGTTGGAAGCTTAGGTGACTTTTGATGAAAAGTTTACAATTTTTTTTTTACTATTTTTGAAAATAATTTAAAAAACATATTTAGCAAACATTATCAATCTTAATTCTACATTCAAAACTTTTATTTCATAGTATAGTATTGTAGTTGTATATGAAAATTAATGCGTGGCAATTAAGATTTATCGGTATAAATCCATGCACCTACAAAATCCTAATTAAGTCATCTATCACCTATCGCTAACTATTACTTAGTGTATCAGTTGACTTTAAAACAATCAATATTAATGTGCTAAATTTACAGACATATCAATGAGTGACATCTTGTGATATATAAACTATATATTATGTCTACATAATATTATATATCAACCGAATGTTAGCTCTTTTTAGAATAAAGTAAATCTTTGCTTGAACAACTATGAATGTTTGGAAATCTTTCTGTCTCCATAAATGAACTTGAATGCAAATATTTTTTTTCATTCCTAAAAACAACAAAAATACACTAATTCTTCCATATGTGTATTACATACGTTATCTATCTGTATGTAATGAAAATGATTACATATTATTCAATTTTAGATTCTATCACTTATAAGATGACAAGTCCTCTGATGTCAGAGAAACCAAAAAAACACCTACCAACTCATCAAATTAAATCATAATGACCTTACCACCTTAATGCCTATGGCCCTAGATTTCATCAAATCCATTGTTATAATTGCAATGATTTGAAGACCTCCCTATCTTGACAAATAAATTCAAATTTTACACAATATTCCTCAGATAAAAATTTTCGTCATAACTGTTGATTCAATAATTTATAATCAATGCAATTTTACGGTACCATTTAAAAAAAAAATTGGCAATTTGCATAAAATATAATAATGACTCTCCTTTTCAAATTATATACATAAAAAAATTATAATTTCTAAAATACATAAAAGATATTATGTCAATTACACAACAAACAAATGATATTGTTATATGCATATATTTATTTTGAAAATGTACCACGCGAATATTGGATATATTAAATTCATTTATACATGTTGTTTGTATTAGTTAGTTGTATCATCTTTGACGTATTTAGAATTTATCGAGAAAGAGACTAATTTAAAAAAAAAAGGATAGCGCCTCATTTAATAATTTGTCAATTTAAGTGTCATAAATGTGTACAACAAGGATATATACAACTTACCAATGCTATTATGGCATCTCTTCAAGACTTAAACTCTATATATAGCATAAGCTGTCAAGGGCAAGATAACACAATAGAAAAAAGCTACAATAATTTCATATTACTTTATCTCTTTTTAATTTCCATTATTATTCCTCAGGCATGACAAGAAAGAAGGTGAAACTTGCTTACATCTCTAATGATTCAGCGAGAAAAGCAACCTTCAAGAAAAGAAAGAAAGGCCTATTGAAGAAGGTGAGTGAGCTTAAAACCTTATGCGGGATTGATGTGTGTGCTATCATTTTCAGTCCCTATGACGATCAGCCTGAAATTTGGCCTTCCCCTCTGGGGGTCCAACGCGTGCTCTCGCGATTCAAGAAGATGCCGGAGACGGAGAAAAGCAAGAAGATGGTGAGTCAAGACAGTTTCTTGAGGCAAAGGATTGCCAAGGCCTATGAACAGCTCAAGAAACAACGCAAAGACAACCGCGAAAAGGACATGGAGCGAGTCATGTTCCAGAGCCTAACTGGATCAAATGTTTTTCTTAACATGAACATGATAGGTTTGAATGATCTGGGCTTGCAGATCGAGCACAACATTCGGGAAATTTGCAGGAGGATGGAAACCCTAAACAATATCGCCACAATGGCTCGTCCATCAAATGAGGAGCCCTCGCAACAAGTGGAGAAGTCATTCGGTTTTGATGGTCAGATGAACATGGAAGCTATGCAGAATCAGCAATGGCTTGTTGACTTGATGAGTACTCCTCCAAAACAGCATTTCGGGTTTGGTGGGGAAGAAGTGATGCAGCCATTTGCGGATACCATCAACAACAATCTTTGGCCTAATCCTTTTTATCCTTGATTAATATATATGTGTGTGTGTGTGTGTGTGTTATGTCTTAATTTATATGTTTTATTTTGATGATATTTAAGTTGTTAGCTTCTACATCTCTCGAAGTTGATGTACTTCAATTCGATGAATAAATCTATTTTATGCACCTTTTCAATATTTTTAATCGATCATTGTGATGTGATTGCCTTTGAAAGATGTAATGATTACTGTCATTATTTGAATTTTCTTAATCTATTGAAAGATCTTTTAACATTTTTATTAATTGTATTGACATGCATTTAGACGATTATCAGTTTTATTTCAATTTAGATGGAAAAAAATAAAACTCATATTCTTCTCCAATTTTTACCCTTAAATACCAGGTTTTGTGTTTATGTGCTCAGAATATCATTTTAGCCAGGAAAATAGTTCTCAATTCAAGGGAGAACGAAGACTAATTACCCATATGGTTTCTTTATAGTAATAACATTTTTTTATGGTTGAAAGGGGTAATCGAATCGGTATCAAATTGAATATGGATTGATTTTTCAATTAAATTTAAAAATTACAAAGTAAATATCGTAATGGCGCGAGATTTGAATTTTTTTTTTCCATCCAATCTCCACCATTCGTGAGTAAGGATGGCAATGGATATCACCCACAACGGGTTTGCCATTATCAAATTTAAACTCACACAAAATTTAAATTACCAAACTCATCCTTAACCCACAACGGGTTTTAATTTTTTTTTAAGAAAACCCACCCGCTATGGGTTTTGATAATTACCAAACTCGCAATGATATCCGACAGATTTTTTTTAGGTTTGTATATTTAAAATTACAAATGTTCAATTTATAATTTTACAATAATAACCTCAAATTCCATATAACATACTCAATTTTAAATTTAACCAATATAAATGAAAAATTAAAATTTAAACATCAATCCAACACAAATGATCAAATTTAAGTATAAAATACACAAATCCATTAAAAAAAATCACAAACTAGTATATAAAAATAACAATTATATTTTATATTATCATTCAACATAAGATCCAAGAGAATATCTTCATTTCATTCACTATCATTAGCACCATGATGCCTATGATAATGATTAAGATTAATATTTTAAAAAGAATAATACTTTTCAAATATTAATTCGAAGAAAAAATTATAATAATGAAATAATTCATTCATTAAGTTAAAGAAAAATAAACCATACAAAAACACTTTGATTATTTGGCACTTTACATAATTGCAATATTTTCTTTATATATTTTTTAGATTTAAATATTTTTTAATTAAAATTAAATTAAAAATATTAAAAAAATATTGTGGGTCTAGCGAATATCCATGAATATCCATGTGAGTATCTGCTGGATATTGGGCTAATACCAAACTCACCCGCATCCAAATGCGGTTTCAATTTGTAATACCAAATTCGCCCGCAACTCACAAAATTATCCGTAATGAGTGAGTTTTGGCGGGCGGGTTTGGATGAGTTTATGGATTTGTGAGTACAATTGCCATCCTTATTCATGAGTGTAAATTTATTTAATCTTTCCACTTGGCACATCATGTGCCTCCCTAAAATGAGTATGCGATGCATTATGCTATGTGCGATCTTTTTTTTTTTTAGGGAGTTAAACTCATGAAATTACTTTTAAAGTCTTGTCTTTCTCTTTTCACTTAACATGCAAAATTAAAAATTTTGGTTAGAACTTAAAAGGGGATGTTGAATAGACCAAATTAATGTTGAATCTTAGATTGATTTTTCTATTAAATTTGAAAAGTACAAACTACAAAGCGAATATCGCAATGGCGCGAGATTTAAATTTTTTCCCATCCGATCTCCACCGTTCATGATTGTAAATTAATTAATCTTTTCAGTTAGTACGTCATGTGCGTGACACATTTGTTAAAAGTGATCTATTTTTTTTTTTTCAATTTTTAGAGGAGTTGAGCTCATTAAATTTATTTTTAAAGTTTTTTCTTTCTATTTTCACTTGACACGGTATAAGTGATTAAGAATTATAGCACATATAATTATAACAGTAGATTTTTTTAAAAAATTAATTATAAAATAAATTTGCTCTCGAGTTACAAATATTTAATATACTATTAATACAATACCTAAAGAGATAAATTATATATTACGTAAGGCCATTAAAAAAAAAAAGGAACAGAACGGAAAAATCTCTACTACATAAAGGAGTGCTTATGTAAGTGGAATATTATATTAAGAAATGGGCTCAATAATGATAGATAATTTATAGGCCATTTTAAAATATCACCAATCTTTAAGAACATACAAAATAATTTGTTTTCTTTTTATTTGGTCCAACATTTGTTACTTAAGTCTTTAATTTATTTAAATTATTTGTTATATCCTTGATATTATAATTTAGACGTTCTCATATTTTACCGTCATAAATATAAATGATTTCTTAATATATAATTTTTTTAATTTTTGACAAACACATAACTCCAAATTAAAAATAAGAGAAAATAATAAAAAATCCAAAAGATTTTTTTTAATTAGTATTTTAACATCAACAATATAATAAATAAATAACTTAGTGTTTAAACATCGACAGTATAATAAAATGAATAATTAAATAAATATTAGGGCTTTAAATAATAAAAGCAAACAATATAAGGGGGCCAGGTGTAATTATCCTTTTAATATTTCTTAAGAGCCATTCTCTTCTTTTCTTCCCTTCAACTGGAACGCTAATGGAGGAAATAGAAGCACTAAAGCAAAGATGCAAAGGCGTGATCAAGAGAATCGAAAAATTACCTTCTTCAACAAAAATCCCAGAATCATGCAAGAAAACCCTTTTCAAATTAGCCAACTCTGAGCTCAATTATCTCTCTCGCCTCTCTTCTCCGATCCCTGTAAGGTGCCATTTCTAAAATCTTCATTTTCATTTATTAATTGAATTAATTGATTGTAATTTTTTATTATTTTTTGAAAATAATTTTTATTATGTTCTCTTTTTTCAGTTCCAATATTGGGCACCTTGAGTCTGTAGTTTACATTCTTCAGCAGCCTTTTATAACTGGGGTTTCTCGTGTTTGTAAGTCGATCAAGAATGGGTTTAAATCTGTACATGTCGATATAATTTGTACGCTTTATAAAACACCAGTTTGGATTATTGTATCAGATAGAAACCCACGTTATGTTTCATGGGATGGGTCTGATAAGGTTAAGGGTTTGAAGTTGAGAGTTGAGGAAGTTTTGGCTGCGGCTGTGTCTTCACCCTCGTTGAAACCTTGTTCAGTTGTTCTGTTTTTCTCCAATGGAGTTGGAGAGTTTGTGAATGATCGTCTGATCGGTGAATATGGGGCCGCTGAGTTTAATCTGTCGGATTTTGAATTTTTTGAGGAAGTAGAAGATGGGTGGGTGAATGTGCTTTCAAGATCGTTTCGTGATGCATGCATGCTTGAAATAAAGCTTAATTTTTGCGGGAGTGCTGCTTCTAGTTCAGAATGTGGTGTTAAACGCTCAATTGGTGATGTACCGGGTTTTACTCTTCAAGAAAAGAATAAGAAAGTAAGCTTGGGTGGTGCTTTTGGCTCTCTTCTATCACAAATGAAATTCTGTTGTGAGGTTGAGCTGGATCATCTGCTGAATGAGGGCAATCTTATAAACTTTGATACCACAGCTTTGATTGCTCTCGTCTCGGGTATCAGTAACGGTTGTGCGGAAAAACTTTTGGCAACACCAGATATCGAACTGAGGCAGCGGTTTAAGGGAAACACTCAGTTTGTTATTGCTCAGGTGAGTTGTTTTTAAGTTCTGATGATCTATATTATTGTTTGAATGTAGATGTTATCAAGTTTCAAATGCTGGAAAATGGTTCCATCTTGTGTTCTTGGCTTAAGATTGCAATTTCACGCAATTAAATCTTTTTCAATTTATCTTCCACTGTCTTTATTCAGCTGATGTTTTCAGCCTTTGACAAAATGATATATGGCTTATGGGCTATACATAATGATGTAGCTCTATTCCATTGCTCAAACAAGATTTTGTATTATGCATAGTTTTGACCCTAGATTCCATATTATACAATAGTAGAATTTACTAGTTAAGTAACACAGACCCCACCATTTTAGGGCAGTTATTGCAAAATGTTCATTTGGTAGGTCTTTCAGTGAGAATAATGGATGAGTTGTCTGAGTTCTATTTATATGAATAGGAATTAAGCCTTGAAACGAGACAAAATGTGTACTTCACTATATAAGGGGTGATTTGAGTGCAAAGTAAGAAATTATCAGTTATTGATATAGTGACATATCATGATAAAGGTTTAAAAGCTTTTAAAGTTGCGACCTTAGGGCAAAGTAGTAAATCCATTGGCTGTTTAAAGATACGCAGCATGTAATATTATTTCTAAAATTAAACTGAGAAGTCCAATCTTCTGTGCAACCTGTTTTGGGAAGTTGTTCTTTTATCTATTGTCTTTGATAGTTTTATTAAGTCCCAGTCTAGTATGTTCATTGGATTTGTGATAATAGTCAAGTTGCTTTTCATATGAAATGAAGCTTAAAGGCATGAGTTTGAGGTGCTTTGCTTAACAAGAATGTAGATAAACTTCCCTTTCTGTCCTCTTCCCCTCATTGTATTTTACTGTTCATCTTTTTCTGCACTGTTTTTCCTCAATGCTTGTAATTGTTGGTTGTAATTATCTGCTTTTAATTTTGAGTAACAATTATTTGTTGAATGTCCTGTTAAGAAATAAGTCTACTTTTCTGCCATATATAATTCTTCCGCGTACAACTTATATCCTTTTTTACTCGTAATTTTATTATTATTATTTTTTACCTATTGAAGATTGTACGCATTAGTATGATATAAAACTCAGCTTACCGAAGGTTATCTTGACTGCTTGCCAGGCACTGTCTGAAATTCAAACACCAATCGATAAGGAATTGGGTGGTGTAATAGCTGGAAAAAAGGGTATAATATGTGAAAGTGTGCTTTCTGAATTCAAGGAGTTAGTGTCGATGTGTGGAGGGCCTAATGAAAAGTTGAGAGCTGATGAATTACTGAAGTGCCTCATGTGAGTTCTCTGAGCACTTGTACCTTTCTTGAACCATTTAGCCAAGGAAAAATGTTGGGTGGAAAATTGATGTCAGAAGTGACTATGAAACGCTGAAGCTTACATAATTTGGTTGTCGTTGAATTCTAAGTCCACAATACATGTAAGCATTGCCCTTTGTGATGCTTGAAGTCGGGAGTATTAAAAAAATTGGGGATTTTAATAATGTAATTTTCTTGTTTCATGCACATTGGTTTTGAAAGTAAACAGCTACTGGATGGGGATCAAGGCCAAGCTTGGCATTGAGCTGGTCCTTTCTATCTAATTTTAGTTAGTGATAATTGCCAAAATTCAGGTCAATGAATTGAGCTTTTTCAACAGTGAGCTACCTCTTCTTTGCTGTAGTAAGGTTAGTTTGAGCTCCTTTGTTTCCTTTTGCAATCCCTGCTTTTTCTCTTTGAGGTGTCCTAAATATGATTAATAGTTTTAGAGACGCAATATAGGTATCATCTACGTAGACAGAAATGGTAAAAATATTCTGTAAATCCATCAATGCTAAACCAGTCTTCCCTGCTTTAAACAAGATTGGTAGCCTAAAACACAATATTTGTGCATTTTTTGCATATTTGGATGTTGATATTTTGTGTATTAATCAATTCTGAACTTCTAATGCTCCTATCTGAACAAGGCTGGTGGCGTAAAACACATTCTTTTTGCTATTTTTGAATAATTGGACGCTTCTTATCTATGCCTTTGATACGAACTATTTGATCACGTTTAGGAGACCTTGAAGTCAAAAGTAAAGACAATGCCAAAAAACCAAGGTAGCTCAAACTAGCCTTATTGAGACAAAGAAGAGAGAGTTCAGAACAAGTTTGATTTCTTGAGTTGAATTTTGCAAATTGTCCCCAACTGAAATGCAAAGTATGAGATTGCTTCCATGCCTAGTCTTCATCCTTGCAAAGTCCCTGTTTGGTTCTCTGTTTGGTTTCATAGCCGAAGGACTAATGACAAAAAATAGAATATTCAACTGGACTCTATAAACTTGAAAATAGCTTGTGAAAGTGTGGTAGTTGCAAAGAACTGCCTTCAATCTGAGGTATCTTTATTTCACATAGATTCCAGTTTTTATATGCTTCCAACGTTAAATACCACCAAAGGAGGAAACACTCAACGACCACAAATAATGTTCCTCCAAATCAAATATCTTTGATGCTGACTTCAAATCTTAATATCATTGTTGTCTATGATGAAACCCAGATAGCACAAGCCTTACAACTGTTTTCACAATTTATTGTTGAAGAAAACAGGAACTCATGACAGATTAGATTTTTAGTTTGGTTTCAATACTTGGATTGATTGTGGCACAGGAAAATGACACATAATTGTCGTGATTTCAATTCCAAGTTCAATTGACATCATGAATTGAACTGATTAGGGTTGCACCAGTACATTTGTTGTGTCTATCAATTAATCCCAAAGCAATCATTTTCATCATTTACTGCACTAATTATGATTGAACAGGGTTGTGCATGATAGTCCTTCTGTACGCATGGTGGGCCTTCCAACCACTAGAAAGCTGGCTTTGAAGAACAAGGTTGTTTTCGGAACTGGTGATCACTGGCGTGCTCCAACTTTGACTGCCAATATGGCATTTGTAAGAGCAGTTTCACAGATGGGGATGTCTCTTTGTACCATTGAGCATCGACCGAGGGCATTAACTGGTGATTAGTCCATACATGGTATCGGGACTGTATAATGACATGGTTTCCTGGAGAGCTGTTATAGGTAACAAAACATAGTTCTTATTATAATATTATATTTCGTACCCACGTGATTGTTACACTGCATTTCTGCTCATGTTTTGCTTGATAAGGTTGCTCATTGTTGTAACTGTATAGTTCATCGCAAGAGGAGGATTATGTATCAAATTCCCTGCCCTAATTGAAATAAAAAATTGAAACAGGTTTCTGTCCGATGGTCATTGAAATTGCAAGATCGATTTCCCATTCACTTAGCTGGGATAGAAGAACAAGTCTGTTTCTTGGACTGCCCTGTCTATGCACTACGTCTCATGTAGCATTTGTGAGGGCAATTCGACAGATTGGAATATCTTGAAGAATAGTTTTCAGCTTTTTATATGAAAGGTTTGTTTCTAAATACATTTGTTGGGGAAGAATGATTGTGATGGCCGTTGAAATCTTGTACAAGCAAAGAATTAATAATTATGGTTTAGATACTATAAACTTTCTCATGTTTTGTTTTCTTTCTGCCACCACGTATGCTCCTATTCAACAAACTGAAATCCACACGGTAATTACACTGCAAGTTGCTTTTGTTAGGTAAATTTTGAAGAAATTCACCATCATTTGCTACTGTCGAAACCATCTTGAAATTGCAGTGTTTTGATGAAAGAAAATTGCATTGATATGATGAAAGGCAAATAAATAAATACAGAGATAATGCAAATGCAAAGGGAAATACAGAGGAAAAAAGCTATCATGAACCTGGTAAAAATGAGTTTCCAAGCCAAAAAAAATGGGGAAATTGAAAAAAATGAAGAAATGAAAAAGAGATACAAATTTAAAGCTTCAAATTGAAGCTACAATTGCTGGCTTTAATGCTGATCTTGTTGTTAGCTGATAAACTATCCACAACCAGCAGGCATTGACCCAAAATCTTCACTTTTCTCAGCTTCAACTTTCCAAGTTTGATTGCCACTGGAGCATCAACTTTGAGATCTAATGGAATTCTCCCTGTTTGTTGCTGTTCTTGAATTGCTTTCATCAAAGTGCTTCCGTACTGTGTTTGGCCGGTTAAGGCCACGTCTAGCTTTGTTACATTTTGATGACCCTGATAGAATTTCGGCAAGAACCCTTCACACAGCTTAGCTCTTTCATCCCAGACACTGAGTTTTCCTCCTTTTTCGTAGTAAATTCCAATTTTCTTGTTTGGATTGTTGGCTGTGATCTTTACATCGAATTGTGCATACAGTGTCAAGTCTAAGTTGAGCCTCAAATCCCTTATTCTCAAGCTGTCAATTGAGTATTTGGGAAGTTTTGGCTGGAAAACAAGATAAAGAATGCCTCCGATGGCTGCAAGGATGATCAAGAGAAGCACCAGGATGCTTACAGTCCAACAAAAGCACTTACAAAAACAGCTTCTGCTTTTCTTTGGTGGGTTTGGATGCATTACTGGAATGCTTCGTTGTGGAGGATTTTGTTGTTGATGTGAACTGCTGCCTTTATCTTTTGTTGATGCTGCAGCTTCAACATCCATCACTGGATGAATTTTCTGATAATCTGCCATTACTAAAAAAGAAAGAAGAAACAACTGCTTCCACTTTTTTTTCAAGTAAACAATATCTGAAAACTTTGCATGGATACAATAAGAAGGGTGATGGTGAAATTCTGATGCCTCTTTATTGACAAAGTTGAGTTGCTTGTTGACTTTTGTTCTTTTATAGAAATGCTTCGTCATTCAAAGGAGCTTTTTCGGGTTGAGAAGTCCTCACCTTCCTCACCTAATAACTACATGTACAAAGCCTGGATATTGGAGGTAGGTCAGCTAAGGAGGAAGCCTTGTTCGATGAATCATATGCCAAACATCCTTCTGAACTCATGCTTTTTCACCAAATTATTAGGAGCTTTTGATGCCACAATTAATTAATCATGTGATATCATGTTATTAGTTTACAACACAGCACAACCGTTGGTCTATTACATCATTGACTAAACTCAATTTGTATTTTATAAACTACCAAACTTGCCTTGTGCAATAAGAGTGATTCTTTAACTCATTTATTGGACAAATATCAAAAAAGTTTTTTTTTTTCACTCTAATCCATTTTTTTTTTATTTTAACTCAATTTTTGTTCTCGAATAAAAGATAAATTCAGTAATCACAACTCAATAAAAATCAATTAGAGTAAATTTTATTCACCTCCTTCAACTTCAAGGTTCAATCTAATTATACAAAAACAACTCTAATTTGAGAAAATAAACAGACATTGACGAAAATATTTTATCAATTTTTATTAACTTGGATACATCAAAACATTTAGAGTTGAGGCTTAGTAAATACAATAAACAGAAGACAGCAACAAATTCTCTGGAAAAAGAACAGAGCTACATACTTCTCATAGATCTCCACAAATGCTGTGCATTATCACTTGTGCATTCATCCATCTGACCAGTGTTGTTTGGTTTCTATTTCTTGGTTTCAATAACCCAAACATAACTATTTCGGCATATGAATTACACTGCGCAAACATTTCCCTTCTTTCATGAGATTAAAAGCTTGATTGATATCCTCGAACAGGAGATTATGGGTGATAAACTCATCGACCATGAACTCCTACATGATAATACATCATGACGTTAACAAAACACATGTTCTCTGACAATTTGAAAGTGCAAGCTAATTGTTCTAGAGCCCAATCAATGCACACATCAGGGAAAGGAAAAATAAATAAATTCATGCATGTTTTCGCATTTTTCTTAGTGAGTGCTTTTTCCGACTTAGGTTCGCAGCTTTTCATTAGGCTTTAGTTTGATTCTGGGCTTTTAAGCATTAAGAGGATAAAGATTCCATATCCTGAGGATGGTCTTCAATGTAATTCCTAAGATATTTTGTCTCATACAACATCGTAGCTCCATAAGCTCATTTTAAAAGGCAGGGGATGAAGATCAACAAGCTGGTAAAAGCTGCAATATTCCATCAGAATTTTCAACAGGATGACCATATACCCGATAGAAATAGTTTCATTTTGCTAACGTTTTTCTTATAGAAGAACTACACAGCAAACCTAATCCTTTCAAGGCCTCTGTATGACGTGTCGATTTATATTTGACAGTAAATGGCTGAATGTAAATTCCATTATATTCAGTTTAAGATGAAAAGCAATTATTAACTAAGCACAATTCCAACAAGAAGGTTTTCTAGTGTTTCTTACCTTTTTAAGATACCTGTTTACTAATGAAGGAAGGTCAGTTTTAGGTTTCCATCCACCAAATAGAGAGCCTTTCAGTGTTCTTCCACTTAGAAACAGTCCATAGTGTGCAGCTACTTCGGGCTTCAGTTTTGGTACACCAAGAGTCACTGCAAGACCCCATCCCTAAGAGAAAAATTAGAAAACAAATAGAAGTTTTAAGTCAGGTAGTGTACAAAACACCTATAATAGAAAACAAAACATTAACAGCTTATTTAATAGATCTTACATCACAGCAAGATTGTAAAGCAGTAGTTATCATTCCTGTATCACCAATACATTCAAACGAGTAATCTGCCCCTCCATAAGTAATTCTCTTAATAACCTGAAATGTTAATAAACACAGAATGTTAATCAAACTTCAGGATTCTATTAAATTATGTATTGCAGGCGTGTATTGCATCAGCACGTAAGTGTGTCTGCAATTGCATGTCTGCACAAGTATGCTACATGGAAGGGCACAAAATTAGAGCTCATGTTTGCATTTCCTCGTTATACTTGCATATTACACACTATAAATAGCTTCTTCAATAGGATCTGAATTCTTATTACCACTGGTGATAAGGCTGAGTAGTCCCTTGTTTGTTTTTTGGGAGCGAAAAAGAACTAGATTAAAAAGTAGAGATAACCACTTTGTGTCTCACTAATGCGCTTCTTATGTACTCATACAAATTTTTTCTTTATTTTGTTAAAAAGTTGCTAAACTGTTGCTGCTAACTAGACTAAATGGTAATACCTGTTGAACAGGTTCATTATTATCATTTGGGTTGAGAAACTCCGTAACTCCAAAAGCTTTGGCTGCAGGCATGACAGAAGACCATCATCAACTAAAAAGTCTTATGATAGACTTGTAGTAGAAAATCAAAGAATACAGAACAGAAGTACCCAAAAATACCTTTTTCACATTTCTCAGGGTTAGTGTCAACGCCAATAATTCTAGACGCTCCTCTGACTTTTGCACCTTGTGCAACCTGATACATTATTGGTTCAGATTTGTCCTAAAAAATAGCTGAATGCAAATGGTTTGAATATGTAAAGACGGATTTTCATAATTATCCCTATACTTACAGAAAGGCCTACAGTTCCAAGACCAAAAATCACCACAGTTGATCCTTTCGATATATCTGCCACATTCCACGCTGCTCCAAGACCTAAAATATAGTCTTGGTTAAGAAACACACTCGCCCGGGACAAAGAATTACATCCTCAGTCACACAAATAAGCGCTCATAAATATATGTGCCCACATTTTTTTATACTCATTGAACTTTCTGACTTAAACAAACAAAAGAAACATTCTGCGTGTGTAAATGAAAGAAGTCTCAGACCATTGGGATGTTGCAGCATAGCTTGAAATTTTACCTGCAGATAGTCCACAACTCAGAAGGCATATTTTTTCAAGTGGTGCAATTGAGCTAACTTTGACAGCACATCCAGAATGTACCACGGTATACTCACTGAAACTTGAAACAGCACAATAGTGATAAACAGGCTTTCCTTTAATTGAGAAGCGTGTCTGCTGATCACTGTGCATCACACCTCTCCTTTCCAATCCCAGAACTTCACACGTGTTGCTTTTATCAGATTTACACTGTCTGCATGTCTTGCATTCTCCAATAAATACTGTAAGCACATGGTCCCCCTCGTTGAATTCTGTGACTCCTGGTCCGACACTTTCAACAATCCTACAACATTGTGGCCAATGGCTCAATACAAAATGCATTCTCATAAGATAAAAAGAAGCATTAAACCATCTACAGCTATTGAACTGCTAATAGCACCATACACTAAGCAATCATCCGTAGTCTCTAAGTCTTACATACTCTGATTTAATCCCTATTGCATAAGAAAACATAACTATCTTTGACTTTGCGGGCAATGACACAACTGATTTGCTATGACTCTCACTCAGTCTCACAAATGTAAAAGCATGATACATTTATGTTCAACTTTCACCCAATATATGGCATCTAACTCATAGACCAAACTCTTAGAATGTCCAATTAAAATTAGTTTATGCAGAGTTCAGTGCTTTCCAGAAACATCCTACACTTTAGATAGGACATTAGTATAACTATCCTCAAGCCCAGTAAACCCAATAAGTTTAAATTACAAGTGAAAAAGATGTAGGAGATACCCTGATGCTTCATGGCCAAATATTCGAGGAAATATAGCCTGTGTAAACAAAATGCGTTGTGTTAGATACATACACAATGCATATCATCCTGCTAACGAAATGCATTTGGGAATGAAAAGCAGGTGTTTATCCTACTCAATCAAGCACTTTTATCATAAGATCCAACATTAGAAGCAAATTTAAATATATTCTTCAACTTGAGCATTCAAAATACGAGTACAAAACAGACTATGATGCATACTCAATAGAAGCCCAATAATTCTTAACAACAAAACTCCCCATCTGTATTTGCTTCTTTAATTTTCAAGCACCAAGAAGGCAGATACAGAACTGATTTCAATCCACACTAAAAGCAAAAGCCCAAAAAGCAAGAGTAAGTACTTGTGTCTCCCAGGCAGTGATATCACTTCTGCAGAGAGAGGTGCAAACAACTTTGATTCTAATCTCCTCCGGCTGCGGCGGGTTCACTTCAACTTCCTCCACCACCAGCGGTTGTCCAGCTCCCCATGCAACCGCAGCTGTTTCTCACAATATTCAACAGTTATAAGTAATAATAATCAAATAAAAATGAAAAACAAGAAGATGGGTATGTCTCATTTTTTGCTTACAAATGCGATTTACCTTTGCAAGTGATGACTTGAGGTTGCTTGATGGAAGTTGACATTCTAGGAAAGAATCTGAAGAAGACAAATGTGACCCCAGAAGAAGCCGAAGTTCTGAGTTTGCGGAAACTCTTGTTGGTATGATGATGATGTCATTGTCTTCAATTTGTTGGAAGAGTGGTGGTAGTTGGTGAGAGGTGCGGTAGTTGGGAAGGAGGAGAGTATAAAACTATAATTTTTTTGAGGAGTGATATGAAACTATAATTTAGAAAAAAATTTATCATAAGATCCAACATTAGAAGGAAATTTAAATATATTCTTCAACTTGAGTATTCAAAATACAACAGACTATGATGCGTACTGAAGAAAAAAAAATTTATAATTTTCTACAAAAATTTAGAATTAAAAAATATTATTTTATAACTCACCCCCCCCCCCCCCCCCCCCCCCCAAACAAAAAAAAAAGGTCCAATAAAATAATACATTGTTGTTATGCAAGGGTGCGTGGCCATCGACTTTTGGCAGCCGCATTCCGCATGCTTAGCTCACCATGAGGTTCAAGTAAAAAGGGGTGACCGCTCGTTACATTTGTTTGGAAGGCTAAGTCACTTGGCAGGATAAGAGCTCATAAAATTTGCCACGATTAGATTAGTTGACACAAATATGATACGAATAAATATATATGAGTAGAGATGGTAAAATTCTGGGTTGGGTCCGGGTATTGTCATGATCGGATTCTACCCGGATGCAACCGGTCCGGGTCTGGGCCGAGTTTTAATCCGAGTACCCGGATTTTATATTTTTTAATATTTTATGTGTATATATTTTTTGGCAATTTTATAAGTTTTAAATTTATTTCAATAAAATTTGACATGAAAATATAAATTTTAAGTGTTTCAAACTTTATATATGTATAATAAATGAGTCAAATAAATATAAAATATTTAAAATAATATATATTTTATAATTTTTTTAATAAAATTCGGGTTTCGTATTTATCAAGTGGTGCCCAAGACCGACCCGGCTTCATACCTGGGCCGGGTATGAACGCCCGGGTACGGTCCGGGTCCGGACCGGGCGGGTATTTTTGCCACCTCTATATATGAGTTGTTAAATTTGACACGATTATTAAATAGGTCAGATTCGGGTCGATATGATTTTTTCCGGTGTTGAATTAGAGTTAAAATTCTTGACCTATTTACTCGAACAAGGACACGATTATATTTTTTTAAATTTATTTCTAGATTCTTTCTTTTTATTAAAACTCAAATTTTGGACATTATTCTCTCTTTTTATTTTTTTAAAGGGTAGATATATACATAGTATTTTATTTATAAAATTTTATATAAGTTTAGAACTTTAATAATATAAGTGTGTAAAATATTGGTATAAATGTATACTTTATTATATTGATATATAATATTATTTACATATATATAATTAAAAATTTTAATAGTGTAAATGTGTAATATTTTAGGGGTTGTGTATATGTGGGTGTGGGCGTGTGTATATAACATTTGTTAAATATATAGATATTAAACAAGTTATTGGGTAACCGATAACTCTATGAAATGAGAGTTATCATGGTACTTTTGGACTTAAATTATTATTATTTAGAGAATAAATGACACGTTCTTATTGCATTTTAGTTTTATTTTGTATGAATATCCATTTTAGTTTATTTTTAATAAATTACGTTGTTTTAAAATAATTTTGTGTGCTTAGATTGTGTACATAATTGTAGGTGATTGGAAACTCAAATTTCAAGAAAGGAATGCTGCTGCAATAGGCTTGTAAAATATGGAAAAGAATTTGGTTACAGAAGAATTGAAACAAATCCAAAACAATACAGTTGTTGTAGGCATTGCTGTAGCAATCCTGAAACAACGACATATAAAATTTCGCATGAGATATTTAGAATATTGCAATTTGCAGTTTTTAATCTGGAATATACGCGCCCTAGACTTCTGTTTACCCTAATTTTCAACTATAAAAAGAGCAGACATCACAAGGAAAGAGGGGAGCTATCACCCAAAGAGAAAAACCACAAAAAAAGAATTTAAGAGAGAGATTAAGGGGCTGCACAATAGGAGAATTTGCATAAATCAATCGAGAACTCAGTCCTTCTTATTCTTCTCTTGTTTTCTTATTTTCTTGTTTTTTTTATTTATTCACGAGGATGTGTTTGATGGCTGAAACTTTGTTCTTTATTTTTCTTTTGCAAACCATGAACTAAATTTATTTGTGGTTGAGTGATAAACAATTTTGATGATTTATTGACTGAATATATGTGTTGTTGCATGTTTATTATAGTATTTTGTTTTGATAGTATTTATTTCTATTCATTATTTCGGCTGATCACCCATTGAATGATACTAGCTAAGAAAAAGCCACAAAAGGGTCTATCTTAGTGGAACATATCAAAACAATACTTGGTTTTAGATTGAGTTTCCTGGATTGAGTTTAACTTGATTCCAAAAGGATCATGCTTAATCTAAAATTAGTGATGAGCTAGACATAGAGATTCACCTTGTAGGGTAATTAGAACCTAAGCGTGTAATGCTATATTTTATGTTGGCATAACAACTGATTGCTGTTAAGTTGCATATAAATATAAGATATTCAACATGTGGAAGCTGATGATACATAAGGAGTTTGCCCAGTGCTGTAGCAAATGCTGTAGCAACTGAGCCAAACATTAGAAAAATAGTCAAAACTATTAAGTGAATTTAATCACTCAACTACTCCATTCTCATTGGTTTTATCTTTGTGTACGACGTGAAAATTTATTTATTGTATTTTTATTTATTACATTTTATTTCAATTAATTTATTAGTTTTATTACATGTTTTATTTTTAATTAAAGTAAAACTGCACTGTTGAGATTGCTGTATCAAATCTGATAACATCAATCCATGTGGAGATGATCTTGAATACTCATCATTATATTACTTGTTGTGTATGCTTGTACATTGACACCAATAACATTAGAATTTATCGTAACAGTAACCCATTTATTTTTCATGTCGGGTTTAGGTCTCAATATTTTGATACGATTATTAAATGAACCGGATTTGAGTCAACCTAAATTTGACACGACACAAAACTGATACGACACGAACACGACCGGAAGACACTTTTTGCCAACTCTAGGTAAGACTAAGCTAATGAAGAGAGAAATAAGAGCCAATAATGAACACCACTAGCTCCTACTGGTTGGTTAGGTTCTGAGGACTAGAAGAAATAAAAAAGCCAGAGCAAACTAGGTGTGAGACAAGTCTTATATGTGGTTGACTTTAGTTAAAATTATTTCAAAACTTCCAACTTATACATCCAACTCCCATATTTTCTATAACAAATATATCATTTTCTTAAGTTATCAATTACTTTATGTCATATATCACCACATGAAGACATTGATATAGAAATTATGTTTTGTGATTGTCATTAATTTGGATCTTCCACATTAGAAAATGAACACAGAGGTAATCAAGAATAAAACTCTAATATTCATTTCTATTTACAAAGATAAGTTGCAAACCTATAGTTCAATATACAACAGATTCTATGTAAAGAAAGCATTTCTATTTACAAAGATAAGTTACAAGATGTAATGCCTTATATCATGGAAACTACTAATCTCAAAATCTAGATAAGCCAACTTATTTAAGTAATGATAACTAACTAGATCTTTCCACTCCCCCTCAAGTTGGCTTAAAAATATCTTGCATTCCTAACTTGCATGTAAGATAAAGGGTTGGCAAAATATGAGCTTGCACCAGGCTTTTCCAGGCCTATTATTGAGGACAAGCCCAAGCAGTTCAAAAGTGTTGGACAGGTTTGGGCCGGGCCTGAACTTTTCTATTAAATATGAAATAATTTTTTAATAAAGTAAAAAAATTCTAATTAGAGATAATTATCCAATACATAATAAAATAATAATCCAAAACATAAAATATTAGTAAAACAATATAATAAATTACCTTTACTAATAAAAAAATCAACATAATATTTTGTGTTTTTTCTTTTTTATTTAAATTTATTTTATTTATAAATTAAAAAACTTTCCTAAGCCCTTATCCAGGCCCAATTTATGTAGTCTTTGTATTATTGGCCCTATATCCAAGCCTAATCCATGTAGGCGGGCTTTAAGCCTGCAGGCTGGGGCCAGGCCAGCTTGGGTTTAGGTCGAACCCGACTTTTTTTGCCAACCTTAGTAAGATAATCACATTGCCTCCTTTTAACCCTTTCATGAGGAAATCAACCAATTGCTCTCCTGTAAGAACATAACTCATGGAAATTAAGCCTTATTCTAATTTCTCCTTAATAAAATTTTGATCAACTTCTATGTGTTTTTTTTAAAGAGAAAGTAAGCCTTTCTATTGGATAAACTTCGACAGTAACAACATGATTTGGGCTGGAAAATCATCCAGCCAAATTACTTCATTTTCAAAATCTAATGCCACCTTAGCTATTGAGTAAGCCATTACATTGCCTTTCCTAGAGACGTAGTTAATGGAGAAACCATTCTAATTTTTCAGTTTTGCCTGAATTTCTTCAATGTTCCAACATATCTCGGTTCTGCTACACTTTATGCCCAAAGAGAGCTCCACCAATTCTTTGGAGTCTGATTCAATTATTAATGGCATACAATGACTTTGTTGAGCCACATACATCCCAAAAATCATTGCTTCAGCCTCCATGTTGGCTACTTCTCCCTTGAAATGGATTTTTTTCACTGCTGCAGCTATTATTTTACCCTCTTAGTTTGTTACAATTGCCCTTAATCCTACCTTTAACTTAGAAGCATGAATAATTGCATCCACATTCACTTTGAATCTGTCCTTTGGGGGAGGCTTCCATGTTTGATTGCTATTTTGCTGACCTAAAAGACCTTGAGCACTAGGCGCTTTAATTCTTCTGTAGGACTCTATTATAGCTTCTGCCCTTGCTGCTGTAACCTTGGGATCTTCCATCTTCCCTTCTTTGACAAACCAATTTCTTGCATACCAGACAGCCCAACAGATTGCAATTATTTGCTCCACCTCTTTTATCTTCCTCTTTTTAGCCAGCTATTGCATCACACTTAGCATGTCCTGATGAGCTATCCACTTAATATCTTCGTAGAATTTTGTTAATTTCCACACTTTACGAGCTGCCTTGCACTCCAATAGGGCATGAAAAGCATCTTCACTTTGACACCAACATCTCTGGCATACTGCGTCTATTACCATTTTCCTTTTCCATAAGTTGCCTGCAATTGGTAGCATGTTTTGAGCTGCCTTCCACATAAATATTTTTATTTTCTCTGGAATGTCAGCTTCCCAAATAACCTTCCACTGAGTTTTGGAGCTATCTATGCAGCTTGGATTCCCTGGGGACTTCAACTTAACTGCCACTTGATACCCACTTTTCACTGAATAATTACCCTACTTATCAAATTGCCAAATCAAAATGTCATTCTGCGGAGTTCTTGGGAGAGGAGTCCTCAAGATTCTCTCTGTAGCCTCACTTGAGAAATGCTGAACAACCATATCCTCCCTCAACTTATTCTCCTCATTAATAAAATCTGCCACCATTGCATTCAGTTGCAATCCTGGTAGTTTAACTTCTCTAGATATATCCATATTCTGAATCCAATTACTCTTGTAAACTGGCACTTGCATCCCGTTCCCTACCCTCCATCGTAATCCCTTGTGCAGCACTTGTCTACCCCATAAGATGCTTCTCCAAACAAAAGATAGGCTTGATCCTAACTTTGCCTCCATAAAGCCCAAGTTCTTGAAATATTTCGCCTTCAAAATTTTTGCCATTAGGGACTCAGGATTCTGCAGAATTCTCCAGCCCTCCTTGGTTATGAGAGCCTGATTGAAGTTGGAGCAATCTTTGAACTCCATTCCCCCTCTTATCTTGGCATGACATAATCTTTCCCATTTAGCCCAGTGTATGCATCTATGATTTTCAGAAGATCCCCACCAAAATCTTGTTGTAGCTCTTTCAATATCTTCACAGAGAGCTTGAGGGAGTTTGAAAATACTCATTGCATAAGCTGGAACAGCTTGCACTACCGCTTTTATAAGCACTTCTTTTCCCCTACAAGAAAAGCTTTTATGCTGCCAGCTGGATAACTTATTCAAAACTCTCAGTTTTATGTCGCTGAAAAATCTTATCTTTCTTTTTCCCACTATAGAAGGCAAGCCAAGATATTTCTCGTGCTAGAAACCACGTTCAACCCAAAAATGCTTTTAATCTCCTCCAATTGGCTTTGGCTTGTTCCCGAACTGAAAGTTCCAATGTTTTTGAAAAAAAACTGCAAGGAATCCGTCCGGGCCCGGTGCTTTTGTTGGACACATTTGGGCAAGAGCATCTGTAATTTCTTCCTCCGAGAACGGCTGCTCCAGATAATCTACGATCTCCCCTGTGATTTTGGCTGGAAGATCCGAAAGGGCTGAATTTATCTGCTCCTGCGAAGGCTTTGTTGATGTAAAGATATTTGTAAAATACTCACAAAACATCTTTTCCACTACCTCCATATTTTTAATCAAGTTTCCATTTCCATCTTCCAAATCGCTGACTTTGTTTTTTACCTTTCTCGCCGAAGCTTTTGAGTGGAAAAAACTTCGTGTTTTTGTCTCCCTCTCTCAGCCAATCCGCTCTCGATCTTTGCTTCCAGAAAATTTCCTCATCCAGGAGGATATTGTCAATATGATTTTCTAGTCTTCAAACTTCCTCCCCACCTCGAATATGGCTGCCCTCCACTTTTTAGCTCTTTAAGTTGGTTCATTAAACTCTCTAGCTTTCTCTTTCAATCTCCAAATTCCTCCTTACTCCAACTCTTCAACTTAGCCAATGAGGCTTTCGAAATCCTCTTAAACATTTCCACTGAATTACTACTGCTCCAACAACGCCCTTCCATTCACTCATGCTTGACAATTTCCTTGCATCGCTCGTAAGGACTCCACATATCTTCATAGTATACTCTAGAGAGTTCTTTTAGCATGTCTATCTTCCTTCCCTTTTTCTAAAACCTCCATCAATATTGGATTATGATCTGAGCTTCAGGAGACTAAATTCACAGCTGCTTTGTCTTGAAAATAATTTCTCCAACTACTATTTCCCAAAAACCTGTCTAGCTTCTCTTCGATTAAGTGATCCCCAAACCTCTTGTTTGACCATGTGAAGGGGTATCTAGTGCTCCATATGTCAACTAAGTCACACTCTTTTATTGCTTCTCTGAAATCGTTTACTAAATAGTCCCTTCTATCTCTTCCTCCTAACTTCTCATTTACATTCAGCACCTCATTAAAATCTCCAAAGCATAACTAAGGCAATGAGTAAAGAGCAGCTAACCTTCTTAACAGCTCCCAAGTAAACCTTTTATAGTCTGATTCTAGATGGCCATACACCCTAGTGCACTTCCAGGAACTTCATGTTTTACTATAAACCACTGCATCTACGTGGTGTCTACTAAACGATTTGATCTCCACATTTATGTTTGAATTCCACATCATTGCCAATCCGCCTTCTACACCTTCTTTACCGACTGCCGAACAATTCTGGAAATGTAAATTATGAGCTCTCTCTTGCATTTGCCTCACCGTCATCTTTGTTTCACAGAAAAAAACAAATTTGCAGCTTGTACTTCCGCAAGAGTTGCTAGGCTTTTCAGAACGTTCGATTTTCGTCCAACCCTCGAACGTTCCAACTTAAGAGCTTCATGGCTGTCGTAGCCATCGCCGATATCCCATTTTCAATCTTCTGCAATTCCTCCATGTTTCTACACTCGTCATTCTCATATTCAGTCTTATAGCCACTGCCTTTTCTTCCTAGAGCTGCTCTAGTATAAGCTTGTTTTGAAGGCTGTTCAATTTACTTTTCTTTGGTTTTGGGCTTTCCCAATCCATAGAGCTGTTGGGTCTTTTTATTTTTGCAAGCTCTTCCTTTATTCCCCTTCGACCTTCCACATTTCGAGCTTGATACTTCCATTTCTTTTTACGGGTTTTGTCATTTCCGCTCTTGGCCCACTCTCATTGCTTTCAATTTCGGTTTCCATTTGATTCTGAGGCCCATTAATTTTTTCCTTATAGCTCATTTTGTCCAAATTGTTGAGTGTTAGAAAATGTATATTTATAAAGGAGAAAATCGTCATTTTACACTTTAAGTTTTACTAACACTCTTACTTTTATGTATTTAAACTTCTTGTCATTTAATTATGTGTGTTGTATTATAATTAAGTATTTTATGTATTTTAGGGGCATCATAGTCATTTCACAATGAACGAGAGATCAGACGGCAAAACAAACATCACTTTTGAACTGAGGACGGTCGAAAACCTTAGGAGGAGCATAAAAGGAAAAATGGCACTGTTCACATGTACGGTACTGTCTACAACACTGTTCACATAGACGAATCAATGACGTGGCATTGACCGATGATGTGGCATTGACTGATGAGGTGTCGCGATCCTGTTGGACTAAAATTCTTATACACTGTTAATCGATGACGTGACAGCATATCAGTGGACCAAAAATCTCGCGTACGGTACATGCATTACACAAGATTATTTTCAACCAAACCGCATCACTGTTCAACCCGGGTCAAATCGTGTTACTGTTCACCCGCGTGGTCAAACCGCGTACTGTTGACTGATGACGTGGCGCAATCCTGAACATCCAAACTGTTTTTAATCCGATGGCCACGATTTACTCAATGTACCTATAAAAAAAGGGCCTCCCCCCTAATTTAATATCTCTGAATCCATTTTTGGACTCCATTTTCTGTAATTCATTCTTCATCTTCTATTTTCTATGTATTTTAATAAATTTCTATTTTGCCCCTAGTTCAATTATGAGTAGTTAATTTTCTTTCAAGCTTGGGTTGAAGGTGAAGTCTCAACATGTGTCATGGGTTTTATTTGGTAAATTTATTTTTTCTTTTCCCCTCTAATTTTTGTGGATGATTTGACTTTTCATCGACAAATAATAATAATCTTGTCTAGATACCGCCTTGGTTACACCGGCTCTCTAGTACAAGATTATTATTATTTGGCACGATAAGCCCTTAACACTATATTGATTAGAGTGTGGTTCATGAGGTGTGGATTCCCCCCTCATGATTTAATTGGTATTAATAAGGACTATTTAGCCAATGATGCATGTTGATACAGATTCAGATACCCAAGTACGTCATTTTAATAGATTTCTATTCAATTTATTCTCGCCATTTAAATTCCAATTTTAGGATAATCTAAGTCACTTTCACCATAAATCCAACCATCCTCATACAAAATTAATTCTACATATAATTAAAATCCACCTCCTCGTGGGATCGACACTCGTCACCATTAATCTATTCTACAATAGATTCGTGCACTTGCGAGTTCAATAAAATTTGCACAATAAGTTTTTGGCACCGTTGCCGGGGAGGTAAGTAATTTTAATTCATAAAATTAATTTTTGTGAATAATTTCTTTTATTTGTTTTCTTGTATTTTTTTATTATTAAAAAAAGTGAATTTGTATTTAGAGGTAATAATTTCTTTTCTTTCTCTATTCTTTACAATTATGCAATTTAATTTTTAAGTTATTTTTCTTTGTAATTTTTTTTATCTTATTAATTTAATTTTTAGTCAATTTATTTCACGAATTTTTTTAGTGTGTTTTTATAGAAAGATTTTAACAGCGTAATAAGGTTAGTATCGTAATTTCTTCTTCTTCTTTATTTTTATTTGTTTTGTTCCCATTTATCTTTTGTTCTTTGCATGCATGGTCGTATGTCATTATTACCTAATCTTGAACCTATAGACCTTGAACTTGAGAAAACACTTCGCACACACAAACAAGTTAAAATAAAATGGATTTGCAACTACAAGAGAGGCCGTTTAAGGACTACTTCAGTCTTTTAGCTAATTTGAGCACATCATGCATAAAATACCCAAATGTAGCTGCTAGGAGTTTTGAACTAAAACCTAGTGTGTTAAATTGTCTCCCAACATTCTACGGCCTAGAAAATGAGGACCCATATAATCATTTGAATGATTTTCATGCTATTTGTCAAACATTTAAATATGAGAATTTTTCAGATGATGATGTAAAACTTAGACTATTCCCATTTTCTTTAAAGGATAGAGCTCGTTCATGGCTCAATACATTGCCCGTGAATAGCATTACATCATGGGAACAAAAGGTAACAAAATTTTTGAAAATATTTCCCAGTGCATAAAACCAATGCTATTCGCAGAGAAATCTCAGAGTTTACCCAAAGAGAAGACGAGCAGTTTTTCGAAACATGGGAGCGATTCAATGGGTTATTCTTGAAGTGTCCACATCATGGGTACGAGAAATGACACCAATGCCAATACTTTTTGGAGGAATTATTGCCGAATGTGCAAGAATGACTAATGGCAACAAGTGAAGGAGAGCTAATGTCAAAACGTGCATAAGAGATTTGGGAATTCTTCCAGCAACAAGCGGATGATTCCCAACAACGGAGTCGGTCGCTCAGGAATACTAAAAGAATTAAAGGAGTGAATGAGGTTTACATTGGCGAGTCAACTTCGGGAATCAAAGAAGTCAAGGAGATGGTTGAAGGTCTCGCTCGACAAATAGTATCGTTATCGACTGCTAAATCAACAGAGCCACATGACTATGACTCATACTCATATCAAGCCAATGCCATAGGTGTAATGAGAAAGCCATCAAATTACAACCCATACTCCAACACATATAACCTTGGATGGAGAGACCACCCAAATTTTTTATGGTCTTAAGGATTTTAACAGAATGGACCAACAACTCCAGTTCAACCAATGCAACCAGTTCCTCAAAATCCTTAAGTCTTTCAGCCCCTATTAGACCATTCAATCAGAACCAGAACTACTCTCAACCCAGACCATGGGAGGATTTATTCTAGAATCTCAAGAATCTTACTCACTCCACGATTGAGCAACAGAACCGCACCATTGATGGACTACGAAATGAGTTGAGAGCAGGCTTCAACTCACAAGCCCAATCAGTTTCAAGCCTCGAGAAGATGGTGGGACAACTTGTTTCTTCAGTTCAGACCTTGGCAATGACTATTGAGAAAGGCAAGTTTCCAAGTCAACCAGTGTCTAATCCTAAAAGAGTACATGAAGCAAGTACCAGTTCACCACAACAGCATGGAGAGGTCAAAGCAGTCATGACCTTGCGAAAATGAAAAGAAGTCGACAACAAAGTGGAGATGCCGGTGACAAAAGAAAATCAAATTGTACCTGTAAATGCTGAGGACTCATCACCGGAGGAGAAAGAAGAAACCAACCCACGAGAATATATTCCCAAAGCTCCATTTCCTCATAGGTTAGCTAAAGGAAAGAAGGGGAAATCCACAGGTGAGATTCTTAAAATATTCAAACAGGTAAGTGTTAACATCCCTTTGCTTGATGCTATTAAACAAGTTCCATCTTATGTCAAGTTTCTTAAATACCTTTGTACTAAAAAGAAAAATATTTATGTTCAAAAGAAGGCATTTTTAACAGAAAACATTAGTTCTATCCTCCAACATAAAATTCCTCTAAAATGCAAAGACCCATGCTCTCCCACTATCTCATGTAGCATAGGGAACCACACAATTGAGAATACTTTGTTGGATTTAGGAGCTAGTGTAAATTTATTGCCTTACTCTATATTCGTGAAACTTGGACTGGGAGAATTACACCCAACTCTAGTGGTGTTGCAGCTTGCAGATCGGTTCACAAAAATACCTCGTGGTATTGTGGAGGACGTGCTTATCTAGGTAGACAAGTTTTGTTTTCCTGTTGATTTCATTGTAATTGATACTCAACCAATCTAGGATTCAAGGAAGCACATCCCCATTATCTCAGGCCGACCTTTCTTGGCAACTGTCGATGCTCACATTCAATGCAGAACTAGAAATATGTAGTTGTCCTTTGACAACATGACTATGGAGTTGAACATCGTCAACATTGCCAAACAACCTCACAATGCAGATGATGGAATTGTTGATGTGGATTTAATAGAAGCATTAGTTGATAATACTTTTGTTTCAAACCTTAGTGATGATCCTTTACAAACATGTTTAACTCACTTTGGTTTGGATTTTGATATTGACGGATCGGTCGATGAGGTCAACACCTTACTTGACTCAGCACCATCCATCGACACTAATAAATGGAAGTCAAGAGTTGAACAACTAGCACCATCAGAAAAGAAACTCATCCTATCAACAGAATCACCACCGAAACTCGAGCTCAAACCATTACCCAACACTTTGGAATATGAATTTTTGGGAGAAGAAAGTACTCTACCGGTAATCATCTCATCATCCCTAAATGACGAACAAAAAGGTAAGTTGTTAGATGTTTTAAAAGAGCACAAAAGAGCATTAGGATGGACCATATAAGACATTAAAGGTATAAACCCAGTAGACTGCATGCATTACATTCACCTTGATGAAAATGCTAAACCTACTAGGGAAATGCAGCGTCGGTTAAATCCTAACATGAAAGAAGTTGTTAGAATTGAAGTCCTTAAGCTATTAGACGCATGTATCATTCACCTTGATGAAAATGCTAAACCTACAAGGAAATACAACGTCGGTTAAATCCTAACATGAAAGAAGTTGTTAGAATTGAAATCCTTAAGCTATTAGACGCATGAATCATTTATCCAATTTCTGATAGTTCATGGGTCAGTCATGTACAAGTTGTTCCCAAAAAGTCAGGAGTCACAGTAGTTACGAATGCCGATAATGAATTAATACCAACTAAAGTGACTACAAGATGGTGTGTATGCATTGATTATAGAAAGTTGAATTCTGTCACACGTAAAGACTATTTTCCTTTACCATTTATCGATCAAATGCTTGATAGATTGGCAGGCCATGAATTTTATTGCTTTCTTGATGGCTACTCAGGATATAATCAGATTCTCATAGCACCAAAAGATCAAGAGAAAACTACTTTCACTTGCCCTTTTGGCACATTTGCATATAGGAGAATGCCATTTGGATTATGTAATGTACCTGCTACATTTCAACGATGCATGTTGAGCATTTTTTCTGATATGGTTGAACGATTCCTTGTAATCTTTATGAACGATTTTTCTGTCTTTGGTGACTCGTTTGATCAATGTTTACATCATGTAACACTAGTTTTACAGAGATGTATCGAGAAGAACTTAGTCTTAAATTGGGAGAAGTGTCATTTTATGGTAAAACAAGGTATTATTCTCGGTCACATCATTTCGAGCAAAGGTATTGACGTTGACAAAGCCAAGGTAGATCTCATTTCTAATCTTCCTCCACCCAAAACAGTCAGAGAAGTAAGATATTTCCTTGGGCATGCTAGTTTCTATAGACGTTTCATTAAAGATTTTGGCAAAGTTTCTAGACCCTTATGCAATTTTACTTGCTAAGGATGTACCTTTTATCTTTAATGATTCATGTCTTGTGACATTTGAAAAATTAAAGCAATTGTTGACATCATCACTCATCATTCAGACCCCTAACTGGAGCTTACCATTTGAACTCATGTGTGATGCATCTGATTATGCAGTAGGAACAGTATTAGGACAAAGAGTTGATCGAATTCTCCATGTTATTTACTATGCTAGTATGACATTGAATGATGCATAGTTGAACTATTCAACTACTGAAAAAGAAATGCTAGCAGTAGTATTTGCATTAGAAAAATTTCGATCTTATCTCATTGGTTGTAAAATAATTATATTCACAGATCATGCTGCTCTTAAATATCTTCTCACAAAGAAAGATGCAAAAGCTAGACTAATTCGTTGGGTGTTACTTTTACAGGAATTCGACTTGGAATTTAAAGATAAGAAAGGCACAGAAAATGTTGTAGCATACCATCTCTCTCGTCTCCATTTTGACACAATTACAGAGTCATTAACATTGAATGAGTCATTTTCAGATGAATAATTGATGAGTGTGGAAGTATTACCATGGTATGCTGACATCGTGAATTATCTTGTTACATGTCAGCTTCCAGAGCATTGGACCAAGCAAGACAAGGCTAAATTCTTTGCAGAAATAAAGAATTTCTTTTGGGATGATCCGTATTTTTTCAAGTATTGTGCAAATCAAATTGTTAGACGATGTGTCCTAGAAAGAGAAATTCAGAATATTCTTTCATTCTGCCATGAACAAGCTTGTGGAGGCCATTCAGTGCTAAGAAAACATCGACTAAAGTTTTACAATATAGTTTCTATTAGCCAACTATATTTCGAGACGCTTACACTTTCTGTTCTTTATGTGATAGGTGTCAACGAATGAGGAGCATTACACGAAGGAACATGATGCCACTAAATCCAATTTTAGTGGTTGAGATTTTTGACGTATGGTGTATCGGCTTCATGTGACCTTTTACCCCTTATTTTGGCCATCAATACATATTGGTTGTTGTTGACTACGTATCAAAATGGGTAGAAGCAATTCCATGCAGAACCAATAATCACAAGGTGGTGATAGGATTTTTGAAAAGCAACATTGTTTTGCGCTTTGGATTCCCTCGAGCGATAATCAATGATGGTGGTGCCCACTTTTATAATAAAGCATTTAAAGCTCTTTTGACAAAGTATTCAATCACTCACAAAGTGGCGACCCCATATCATTCGCAAACCAGTGGCCAAGTTGATATCTCCAATCGAGAAATAAATCACATATTAGAAAAGACGGTGAGGCCAGACATAAAAGATTGGTCATTAAGACTTGATGATGCATTATGGGTATATAGAACGACTTTCAAGACCCCGATTGGGATGTCACCCTACAGGCTAGTGTATAGAAAAGCTTGCCACCTACCTGTGGAACTCGTTCATCGTGCATATTGGGCTATCAAGAAATTCAACTTTGACATGCAGCAAGATAGCTCAGAAAGAAGATTACAGCTGGGAGAACTTGAAGAAATTCGCAATGATGCATACGAAAATGCCAAGATTTACAAGCAATGAATGAAAGTCTTCCATGACAAGCAAATTATGAGAAAATCTTTCACTCCAGGTTAGAAAGTGCTTTTATTCAATTCTTGCTTGCACTTATTCCCAGGTAAGTTACGCTCTCGATGGTCTGGCCCCTTTATTATTCATACTATTTTTCCACATGGGGCAATTGAAATTAAGGACCCAAAGAACGGTGTCACGTTTAAAGTTAATGGTCAAAGATTAAAGCCATATCTAGAGTACCAACCACATGGAGAGGATATTGAAATAAATTTAAGTGACCCACCAGATTTGAATTGATTTTTTTTCGGTGATTTGATTTTTTTCTTTCTTTCATTTTATTATTCTTTTGCTAATTGAAATTATTTTTTCATAAGTGTGTTTCTTTAACCATTAAGTTTTTTTTTTCTTATCATTGTTAATCATGAGTACCATACTTAAATCGTTCCTCCTGAACATTCTTAAACCACTTCAACGTGTAAAATCTCATCTCAAAAGACAGATTCGATTTTGTAAGACACATCATATTTGGGCTCTGCAACCACCAGAGTTAGTATCCTATGTTGAGAGTTTAGAAAGCCAACTTAGAGACATTGAAAAAAGTGTTTACGACATCCAATTGGAGCTTGAGGTAAATTTAATAAAAGGACGATTTTAATTTTCTTTGTGTATTTTAATTTATTTTTCTATTTGTGTGCTTTAGTTTGTTACCCCGGTGAAGTGGCGGATAACAATACTCCGTGACAATAAAGTCGGTTACTTCAGTTTTCCCATAATAACAGATATTCTGAGGCGAAGGTATAGACAGAAACGAGATTCTAGTAAAGCTTCACAAGCGATTCCCTTCACTTCCTCATTATGCCCTTCTTACAATCTATAAAGCCCAGTCCGAACGCATACGATTGGTCATGAGGAATAACATACCTGCTGACATCCGTTGGTTAATCGAGGCTAAAGTACGATTGTCGGGTGAGTTACCTCAAAATTTATTGCATACATGCCTGGTTGTGGTAAAGAAAATTATGCAAGAAAACAAAGAGCTCAAAGAATTTCTGTTGCTTCTCATAAGTGTGCTAGAATGAGATGCAATAAAAACCCATGTGCTTTAGGAATGGTGTCTGATAATATGGAAGATAAGATTCAATTCATTAGGGATGGCTTGAATAAGGAGTCATTGGATGATATCCTTCTGTCTCTTGAAACGCATCCCACTGGATATATGCAATGAGCGATTTTCCAGTTATAGCCATTATTCCAGAAAGAGCATGCACGATATAGTCTCGGGAATTTGACTATAAACAACCTTGTTTGCCAGTTTATAAGAAAACTGGATGGGAAGCCCATCCTCGACCCATAGAGGGAAGTCAACCTGTTTCTGGACGTAAAACCAGAGGAAGATGTGAGCCACAGTCGCAACTATCTGTAAATATCCTTTTACTTCACTGTTATTTATTTCACTGTTATTTTATCTTTTGCATTATTGTCTTTAATAATTTTATTTTATCATTATTTCTTTTTCTTTTTACTGTTTCCTTTTTGACTCGCGAGCCATGTGCTTTACGCGTTATTTGACACTGACATGCCACCTCATACACAGTTGTGACCCACTGTCACTAAGATTCTTGAATATGACTTTTTGTTAAGCACTCACAAATTATTTTTGAGAAATATTCCAATGGCAGCTACTCTCAATAGACAATTCAAGAAAACATTTGTGTGCTTTCTGGATTTAAATATGACAAACATAAAGAGTTCGTTGAGGCAGCCATAGATCTTGGTCGCAGCATCGCAGAGAGAAAATTACACTTGGTGTATGGAGGAGGTAACTGAGGGTTATCAAAATTGGTCTCAGAAGCTGCTTTTATCATAGGAAGCCAAGTGTTACGCATCATCCCAAGAGCCTTAAAACCTTTGGGTAATTTGACCGACTCACCGACTGGAGAAGAGTTAGTCATCTCAGGTATGCAAGAAAGAATAACTGAAATGCTTAATCATGCTGATGCTTTTATTTTCCTTCCAGGAGATCTTGCAACACTAGAGGCGCTTATCACACTAGCATCTTAGGCCTATCTGCACATTCACCAGAAACCCATCGGTTTGTTAAATGTCAATAACTTTTATGATGACTTCATCGCATTTCTTAACCATGCAATAAAAAAATATTTCGTTCCTTCCAATGCGAAAAAACTTTTTATTTGTGCTCACACTGCTAATGAGCTACTTGATATGTTACAAGCTTATAAACCAGAGCCAGACCCCTGGACCTTTGTGTTGGAGCGTCCAAATAATGACGGTAACAGTAGCCGCAGTAAGAAGTACAAATTAGATTTAACTCTCCGACTGTAAATATTTTCTTCTGTGTTGCATCACACAGGTGATGTCTTCTAAACTCTACTTCTTTCCTTTAAAACATTGAGGACAATGTTTCGTTTTGGTTGGGGGGAGGGAATAGTTGACAAATTGTGAAATCTTGGTTAAGTTTTTACTAATTTTTTGTTGTAGAAACTAGCTGTTGCTAACTTTTTGTGTTGAAGATGGCTGAATATGGAGTGTAGTGACTCTAGAAATGCATTTTCATCGTTTGAAAAAAATAAAAAATAAAAAAAATTTCAGACATTTTCTTTTTCTTTATTATGTTTTTATGTTCATTTTTCTTCTTCTTTTTAATTTCTCCTTTATAAATATACATTTTCAATTTTTTTTAGTCGAATATGGCTGAATATGGAGTGTAGTGCCTCTAGAAACGCATCTTCTTAAGTTAAAAAAAAAACTATTTTTGTTTTCTATCATTTTCTAATTAGTTTTTCTGCATCATTTTCACATTTCTGCATGCATATTTTCCTTTCATGTTTAGAATAGGTTGGGGGGTAGGATGTTGTTTAAAAAAAAATTGTGTGATTTGTTTTAACATTGGATGACATAATTAATTTCAAATTTTAGTATTTGTATTATCTTTGGTCTTAAGTGATGTTACGCTATGTTTGCTACTTTACATGTTGATGTAGGAGACAAATATGAGTTGCTTGAAGGAATGAACATGTCATAATAAGTACCAAGTGAGTTTTTGAGCCTATTATTTTTCTTGGAGAGTAATGTTGAGTGTTAGAAAATGCATATTTATAAAGGAGAAAATCGTCATTTTACATATCAAGTCTTACTAACAACCTTTACTTTTATGTGTTTAAGTTTCTTGTAATTTAATTATGTGTGTTTTATTTCCATTAAGTATTTTATGTATTTTAGGGGTATCATAGTCATTTCACAATAAACGAGAGATCAGATGGCAAAACAGACATCATTTTTGAACTCAGGACGGTCGAAAACCTTAAGAGGAGCTGTCTACGTTACTGTTCACGACATTGTTCACATAGACGGATCGATGACGTGGCATTGACCGATGACGTGGCATTGACTGATGACGTGTCAAGATCCTGTTGGACTAAAATTCTTATGTACTGTTGATGGTGATGTGGCAGCATATTAGTGGAACAAAAAATGCGCATACGGTACATGCAACACATGGGATTATTTACTGTGCAAACCGCGTTATTGTTCAAACCGTGTGCAAACCGTGTTACTGTTCAAACTGTTTTTAATCCGATGGCCATAATTTACTCGATGTACCTATAAAATGAGGCCTCCCCCCCCTAATTTGGCACCTCTGAATCTATTTTTGGACTCCATTTTCTGTAATTCCTTCTCCATCTTGTATTTTCTACGTATTTTAATAAATTTCCATTTTGGCCCTAGTTCAATTATGAGTGGCTAATTTTCTTTCAAGCTTGGGTTGAAGGTGAAGTCTCAACATGTGTCATGAGCTTTATTTGGTAAATTTATTTTCTCTTCCCCTCTAATTTTTGTGGATGTTTTGACTTCTCGTCGACAGATAATAATAATCTTGTCTAGTACCGCCCTGGTTTCACTGGCTCCCTAGTATAAAGTTATTATTATTTGGCACGATAAGCCCTTAGCACCATATTTATTAGAGCGTGGTTCATGAGGTGTGGATTCCCCCCTCATGATTTAATTGGTATTAATAAGGAATATTTAGCCCATGATGCATGTTGATACGGATCCAAATACCCAAGTACGTCATTTCAATAGAATTCTCTTCAATTTATTCTTGCCATTTCAATTCCAATTTCAGAATTTATTCTCGCCATTTTAATTTAAGTTTTAGCATATTTCCAAATCATTTCACCACAAATTCAACCACCCATTTACAAAATTAATTCTATATATAATTAAAATCCACCTCCTCGTGGGATCGACACTCGTCACCATTAATCTATACTACAACAGATTCGTGCGCTTGCGAGTTGAATAAAATTTGCACAACAAGTTTTTGGCGCCGTTGCCGGGGAGGTAAGTAATTTTAATTCATATAATTAATTTTTGTGAATATTTTCATTTAATTATTTTCTTGTATTTTTCAAAAAAAAAGAAAAAGAAAAAGAAAAAAGAAAGGTGAATTTACATTTAAAGGTTAGTATTTCTTTTCTTTTCTCTTCTTTAAAATTCTTTAATTTAATTTCAAGTTATTATTATTTTTTTCTTCTTTGTAATTTTTATTTATCTCATTAATTTATTTTTAGTTAATTTATTTCACATATTTTTTTGTGTGTATTTTTATAGTAAGGTTGTAATAGCGCCATAAGGTTAGTATCGTAATTTCTCCCTCTTCTTTATTTTTATTTGTTTTGTTCCCATCTTTAGTTTTATTTTATTTGTTTTGTTCCCATTTATTTTTGTATTTCTTGCATGCATGGTCGTAGGTCATTATTACCTAATCTTGAACCTATAAACTTTGAATTAGAGAAAACACTTCGCACACACAAAAACATTAACAATAAAATGGATTTACAAGCACCACAGGAGAGGCCATTTAAGGACTACTTCAGTCCTTTAGCTAATTTGAGTACATCATGCATACGATACCCAAATGTAGCTGCTAGGAGTTTCGAACTAAAACCTAGTGTACTAAATTGTCTCCCCACATTCTATGGCCTAGAAAATGAGGACCCATACAATCATTTGAATGATTTTCATGCTATTTGTCAAACATTTAAATATGAGAATTTTTCAGATGATGATGTAAAACTTAGACTATTCCCATTTTCTTTAAAGGATAGAGCTCGTTCATGGCTTAATATATTGCCTGCTAATAGCATTTCATCATGGGAACAAATGGTAACAAAATTTTTAAATAAATATTTCCCAGTGCATAAAACCAATGCTATTCGCAGGGAAATCTCGGAGTTTACCCAGAGAGATGACGAGCAGTTTTTTGAAACATGGGAGCGATTCAATGGGCTACTCTTGAAGTGTCCACATCATGGGTACGAGAAATGGCACCAATGCCAATACTTTTTGGAGGGATTATTGCCGAATGTGCAAGAATGGCTAATGGCAACAAGTGGAGGAGAGCTAATGTCAAAAAGTACATCAGAGATTTGGGAATTCTTCCAGCGACAAGCAGATAATTCCCAACAACGGAGTCGATCACTCAGGAATACTAGAAGGATTAAGGGAGTAAACGAGGTTCACATTGGCGAGTCAAGTTCAGAAATCAAAGAAGTCAAGGAGATGGTTGAAGGTCTCGCTCGACAAATAGCATCGTTATCGACTGCTAAATCAACAGAGCCACATGACCATGACTCATACTCAGATCAAGCCAATGCCATAGGTGTAATGAGAAAACCATCGAATTACAACCCATACTCCAACACATATAATCCTGGATGGAGAGACCACCCCAATTTTTTATGGTCTCAAGGATTCCAACAGAATGGACCAGCAGCTCCAGCTCCACCAATTCCTTAAAATCCTCAAGCCTCTCAGCCCCCATTTAGATCATTCAATCAGAACCAGAACTACTATCAACCCAGACCATGGGAGGATGCATTCCAGAATTTCAGGAATGTTTCTCACTCCACGATTGAGCAACAGAACCGCACAATTGATGGACTACGAAATGAGTTGAGAGCGGGCTTCAACTCACAAGCCCAATCAGTTTCAAGCCTAGAAAATTTGGTGGGACAACTTGCTTCTTCAGTTCAGACCTTGGCAATGACTGTTGAGAAAGGTAAATTTCCAAGTCAACCAGTGCCTAACCCTAAAGGAGTGCATGAAGCAAGTACCAGTTTACCACAGCAGCATGGAGAGGTCAAAGCTGTCATGACCTTGAGAAAAGGAAAAGAAGTCGACAACAAAGTGAAGATGCCGGTGACAAAAGAAAATCAAATTGTACCTGTGAATGTTGAGGAATCATCACCGGAGGAGAAAGAAGAAGCCAACCCACGAGAATATGTTCCCAAAGCTCCATTTCCTCAGAGGTTAGCTAAAGGAAAGAAGGGAAAATTCACAGGTGAGATTCTTGAAATCTTCAAACAGTTAAGTGTTAACATCCCATTGCTTGATGCTATTAAACAAGTTCCATCTTATGCCAAGTTTCTTAAAGACCTGTGTACTAAAAAGAGAAATATGCATGTTCAAAAGAAGGCATTTTTAACAGAAAACGTTAGTTCTATACTCCAACATAAAATTCCTTTAAAATGCAAAGACCCAGGCTCCCCCACTATCTCATGTAGCATAGGGAACCACACAATTGAGAATGCTTTGCTGGATTTAGGAGCTAGTGTAAATCTGTTGCCTTATTCAGTTTTCATGAAACTTGGACTTGGAGAATTACACCCAACTCCAGTGGTGTTACAGCTTGCAGATCGGTCCACGAAAATACCTCGTGGTATTGTGGAGGATGTGCTTATCCAGGTAGACAAGTTTTATTTTCCTGTTGATTTCATTGTAATTGACACTCAACCAATACAGGATTCAAGGAAGCACATCCTCATTATCCTAGGCCGACCTTTCTTGGCAACTGCGGATGCTCACATTCAATGCAGGACTGGAAATATGCAGTTGTCCTTCGGCAACATGACTATGGAGCTGAACATTTTCAACATTGCCAAGCAACCTCACAATACAGATGATGGAGTTGTTGATGTGGATTTAATTGAAGCATTAGTTGATGACACTTTTGTTTCAAACCTTAGTGATGATCCTTTACAAACATGTTTAACTCACTTTGCTTTGAATTTTGATATTGACAGATCGGTCGATGAGGTCAATGCCCTACTTGACTCAGCATCATCCATGGACACTAATAAATGGAAGCCAAGAGTTGAACAACTAGCACCATCAGAAAAGAAACTCATCCCATCATCAGAATTACCACCGAAACTCGAGCTCAAACCATTGCCCAACACTTTAGAATATGCATTTTTGGGGGAAGAAAGTACTCTACCGGTAATCATCTCAGCATCCCTCAATGACGACCAAAAAGGTAAGTTGTTGGATGTTTTAAAAGAGCACAAAGGAGCATTAGGATGGACCATAGCAGACATAAAAGGTATAAATCCAGTAGACTGCATGCATTACATTCACCTTGATGAAAATGCTAAATCTACTAGGGAAATGCAATGTCGGTTAAATCCTAATATGAAAGAAGTGGTTAGAACTGAAGTCCTTAAGCTATTAGATGCAGGTATCATTTACCCAATTTCTGATAGTTCATGGGTCAGTCCTGTACAAGTTGTCCCCAAAAAGTAAGGAGTCACTGTAGTTACGAATGCCGATAATGAATTGATACCAACTAGAGTAACTACATGATGGCGTGTATGCATTGATTATAGAAAGTTGAATTATGTCACACGTAAAGACCATTTTCCTTTACCATTTATCGATCAAATGCTTGATAGATTAGCAAGCCATGAATTTTATTACTTTCTAGATGGCTACTCAGGATATAATCAGATTCCCATAGCACCAAAAGATCAAGAGAAGACCACTTTCACTTGCCCTTTTGGCACTTTTGCATATAGGAGGATGCCATTTGGATTATGTAATGCACCTGCTACATTTCAACGATGCATATTGTGCATTTTTTCTGATATGGTTGAACGATTCCTTGAGGTCTTTATGGATAATTTTTCTGTCTTTGGTGATTCATTTGATCAATGTTTACACCATCTAACACTAGTTCTGCAGAGATGTATCGAGAAGAACTTGGTCTTAAATTGGGAGAAGTGCCATTTTATGGTAAAACAAGGTATTGTTCTCGGTCACATCATTTCGAGCAAAGGTATTGAGGTTGACAAAGGCAAGGTAGATCTCATTTCTAATCTTTCTCCACCCAAAACAATCAGAGAAGTAAGATCTTTCCTTGGGCATGCTGGTTTTTATAGAAGTTTCATTAAAGATTTTAGCAAAGTTTCTATACCGTTATGCAATTTACTTACTAAGGATGCACCTTTTATCTTTAATGATTCATGTCTTGTGGCTTTTGAAAAATTAAAGCAATTGTTGACATCATCACCCATCATTCAGCCCCCAAACTGGAGCTTACCATTTGAGCTCATGTGTGATGCATCTGATTATGCAGTAGGAGCAGTATTAGGACAAAGAGTTGATCAGATTCCCCATGTTATTTACTATGCTATTCAACTACTGAAAAAGAAATGCTAGCAGTAGTGTTTGCATTGGAAAATTTTCGATCTTATCTCATTGGTTGTAAAATAATTGTGTTCACAGATCATGCTGCTCTTAAATATCTTCTCACAAAGAAAGATGCAAAAGCTAGACTAATTCGTTGGGTGTTACTTTTGCAGGAATTTGACTTGGAATTCAAAGATAAGAAAGGCACAGAAAATGTTGTGGCAGACCATCTCTCTCGTCTCCATTTCGACACAATTACAGAGCCATTAACATTGAATGAGTCCTTTTCAGATGAACAATTAATGAGTGTGGAAGTATTACCTTGGTATGCTGATATAGTTAATTATCTTGTTACAGGTAAACTTCCAGAGCATTGGACCAAGCAAGACAAGGCTAAATTCTTTGCAGAAATAAAGAATTTCTTTTGGGATGACCCGTATTTGTTCAAGTATTGTGCAGATCAAATTGTCAGACGATGTGTCCCAGAAAATGAAATTCAGAATATCCTTTCATTCTGCCATGAACAAGCTTGTGGAGGCCATTTTAGTGCTAAGAAAACAGCTACAAAAGTTTTACAATGTGGTTTCTATTGGCCAACTATATTTCGAGACGCTTACACTCTCTGCTCTTCATGTGATAGGTGTCAACGAATGGGGAGCATTACACGAAGGAACATGATGCCACTAAATCTAATTTTAGTGGTTGAGATTTTTGACGTATGGGGTATCGACTTCATGGGATCCTTTCCCCCTTCTTTTGGCCATCAATACATATTGGTTGCTGTTGACTACGTATCGAAATGGATAGAAGCAATTCCATGCAGAACCAATGATCACAAGGTGGTGATAGGGTTTTTGAAAAGCAACATTGTTTCGCGCTTTGGATTCCCTCGAGCAATAATCAGTGATGGTGGTGCCCACTTTTGTAATAAAGCATTCAAAGCTCTTTTGACAAAGTATTCCATTAATCACAAAGTGGCGACCCCATATCATCCGCAAACTAGTGGCCAAGTTGAGATCTCCAATCGAGAAATAAAACACATATTAGAAAAGACGGTGAGGCCGGATAGAAAAGATTGGTCATTAAGACTTGATGATGCATTATGGGCATATAGAACGGCTTTCAAGACCCCGATTGGGATGTCACCCTACAGGCTAGTGTATGGAAAAGCTTGCCACCTATCTGTGGAACTCGAGCATCGTGCATATTGGGCCATCAAGAAATTCAACTTTGACATGCAGCAAGCCAGCTCAGAAAGAAGATTACAACTGGCAGAACTTGAAGAAATTCGCAATGATGCATACAAAAATGCCAAGATTTACAAGCAACGAATGAAAGTCTTCCATGACAAGCATATTATGAGAAAATCTTTCACTCCAGGTCAGAAATTGCTTTTATTCAACTCTCGCTTGCACCTATTCCCAGGTAAGTTATGCTCTCGTTGGTCTGGCCCATTTATTGTTCATACTGTTTTTCCACATGGGGCAATTGAAATTAAGGACCCAAAGAACGGTGTCACGTTTAAAGTTAATGGTCAAAGATTAAAGCCATATCTAGAGTACCAACCACATGGAGAAGACACCGAAATAAATTTGAGTGACCCACCAGATTTGAATTGATTTATTTTTCTTTTCGGTGGTTTGATTTTTCTTTCTTTCTTTTTATTATTCTTTTGCTAATTGAAATTTATTTTTGCATAAGTGTGTTTGTTTTACCATTAAGTTTTCTCTTATCATTGTTAATCATGAGTCTCGTACGTAGACCGTTCCTCCTGAACATTCTTAAACCACTTCAACGTATCAAAACTCATCTCAAAAGGCATATTCAATCTTGTAAAACACATCGCATTTGGGCTCTACAACCACCATAGTTAGTAGCCTATGTTGAGGATTTAGAAAGCCAACTCAGAAATATTGAGAGAAGTGTTTACGACATCCAGTTGGAGCTTGAGGTAAATTCAATAAGAGGACGATTTTGATTTTCTTTGTGCGTTTTAATTTTTTTTTTCTGTTTGTGTGCTTTAGTTTGTTACCCCGGTGAAGTGACAGATAACGGTACTCCGTGACAATCAAGTCGGTTACTTCAGTTTCCCATAATAACTGATATTCTGAGGCGAAGGTATGGACAGAAACGAGATTCTAACGAAGCTTCACAAGCGATTCCCTTCACTTCCTCAGAATGCCCTCCTTACGATCTATAAAGCTCGGTCCGAACGCATGCGATTGCTCATGAGGAATAATATACCTGCTGACATCCGTTGGTTAATCGAGGCAAAAGTACGATTGGCAGGTGAGTTACCTCCAAAATTTATTACATACATGCCTGGTTGTGGTAAAGGAAATTATGCAAGAAAACGACGAGCTCGAAGAATTTCTGTTGCTTGTCATAAGTGTGCAAGAATGAGTTGCAATAAAAACCGATGTTCTTTAGGAATGGTGTCTGATAACAGAGAAGATAAGATTCAATTCATTAGGGATGGCTTGAATAAGGAGTCATTGGATGATATCCTTATGTCTCTTGAAACGCATCCCAGTGGATATGTGCAAGGAGCGATTCTCCAGTTATGACCATTATTCCAGAAAGAGCATGCACGATATAGTCTCGAGAATCTGACTATAAACGACCCTGTTTGCCAGTTTATAAGAAAACTGGATAGGAAGCCTATCCTCAACCCATAGAGGGCGTTCAAGCCGTTTCTGGACGTAAAACCAGAGGAAGATGTGAGCCACAGTCGCAACTACCTGTAAATATCCTTTTACTTTACTGTTATTTTATTTCATTTAACTGTTGTTTTATCATTTGCATTATTGTCTTTAATAATTTTATTACTGTTTGTTTTTACTGTTTACTTTTTGACTATCGAGTCATGTGCTTTACACGTTATTTGACACTGACATGCCATCTCATACACAGTTGTGATCCATTGTCACCAAGATTCTTAAATATGACTTTTATGTTAAGCACTCACAAATTATTTTTGAGAAATATTCCAATGGCAGCTACTCCCAGTAGACAATTCAAGAACATTTGTGTGCTTTCCGGATTTACCTATGGCAAACATAAAGAGTTCGTTGATGCAACCATAGATCTTGGTCGAACCATAGCAGAGAGAAAATTACACTTAATGTATGGAGGAGGTAACCGAGGGTTATCAAAATTGGTCTCAGAAGTTGCTTTTGTCAGAGGAAGCCAAGTGTTAGGCATCATCCCTAGAGTCCTAAAACCTTTGGGCAGTGTGTCTGACTCAATGACTGGAGAAGAGTTAGTCGTCTCAGGTATGCAAGAACGAATAACTGAAATGCTTAATCATGCTGATGCTTTTATTTTCCTTCCAGGAGATCTTGCAATACTAGAGACACTTATCACACTAGCATCTTGGGCCCATCTGCACATTCACCAGAAACCCATCGGTTTGTTAAATGTCAATAACTTTTATGATGGCTTTTTTGCATTTCTTAACCATGCAATAAAAAACTACTTTATTCCTTCCAGTGCGAAAAAACTTTTTATTTGTGCTCACACTGCTAATGAGCTACTTGATATGTTACAAGCCTATAAACCGGAGCCCGACCCCTGGAGCTTTGTGTTGGAGCATTCAAATGATGATGGTAACAGTAGCCGCAGTAAGAAGTACAAATTAGATTTAACTCTCCGCCTGCAAAAATTTTCTTTTGTGTTACACCACGCAGGTAATGTCTTCTAAACTCTACTTCTTTCCTTTAAAACATTGAGGACAATGTTTCGTTCTGGTTGGGGGGAGGGAATAGTCGACAATTGTGGAATCTTGGTTAAGTTTTTACTAATTTTTTGTTGTAGAAACTAACTGTTGCTAACTTGTTGTGTTGAAGATGGCTGAATATGGAGTGTAGTGACTCTAGAAACGCATCTTCATCGTTTGAATAAAAAAAAACCAAAAAAAAAATTTTAAAAATTAAAAAATTTTAAAAAAATTCAGATATTTTCTTTTTCTTTATTATATTTTGATGTTCATTTTTCTTCTTCTTTTTAATTTCTCCTTTATAAATATACATTTTTAAAAAATATTTTGAGTCGAAGATGGCTGAATATGGAGTGTAGTGCCTCTAGAAACGCATCTTCTTAAGTTAAAAAAAAAACAATTTTCGTTTTCTATCATTTTCTAATTAGTTTTTCTGCATCATTTTCAAATTTCCGCATGTATATTTTCCTTTCATGTTTAGAATAGATTGGGGGGTAGGGTGTTGTTTAAAAAATAATAATAATATTTTGTGATTGTTTTAACATTGGATGACATGATGAAGTTCTCAAATTTTAGTATTTGTATTATTTTTAGTCTGAAGTGATGTTACACTATGTTTGCTACTCTACATATTGATGTCAGGGACAAATATGTGTTGTTTGAAGGAATGAACATGTCATAATAAATACCAAGTGAGTTTTTGAGCCTATCATTTCTCTTGGAGAGTAACCCTTTTGCCAATTCTTTATACAACTTAGCAGTTTATTATTGTATACACGATCTCTAGATTTCTTTTGAGTTAACCCTAAAAAAAATGTGTGTTTCTACATTTGAAGGCCCATCTAATTAGTAGATATGGAAGATTATTTAGAGCCCTAAAAAATGATGGAAAGGCCATCTTTGATCCGTTTGAGCCTTTCTAGCCATCCATTTTATCAAATATCTATAGTTAACCCTTTTGAGCCTTTAAAAAAAAATCTTTTCTTTGTCAACTTATCATCTTGACCCACTCCGATTTGGAGTATTACCCAATATCTTACAAGATCCATCACCTATTTATGTTTGAGAAAAATATGAATAAATATTTTGTATGGTGAAGTTATGCCTAGTTAAAAAAAAGAGAAAAAAAAACAAATTGTTGTTTCAAAGAAAAAAATAATAATAGGTGAAATCCACCTTGCAACTTCCAAAAAAAAAAAATTCCTCTGCATTTTTCTCAAACATACACTTTATTTTTCCTATTTCCCTTCTTTGTTAGCCATGTCCCTAGCCTACGTTACGTCCTAATAAAAGTCCTTCTTGATTTTAGGGAACTATAATCTGAAGTAGAAGCTAGTTATATGGGCTAAAAGGATGTAGTGATGCATAAAAAAAATAATAAATAAATAAATAAATAAATTGGGTTGACTAGCATTTTTATTTGACTGGAGATCGTATTATTTCTAAGCTAAGGGCATATTTCTTTCATTTTGGTGAGAGCATGTGAGATCACTTCTTTATTATTTTCTCTCAATTACCATTCATTGGAGTGACTATTTTATTGGGTTTAATTTCTTTGTGAGAGTGTCACTACTTCCAGTGAGATTTTGGGGTTTGACATGTCATTCTTGAAGGTAGCTACGACAAAGTCTACTGGGCTGATTCATGTGGATGGTTGATGTGGGTGTGATGTTTCTTTAGACTTGAGATAATGCTTATACTTTTATTTGATTGTTATCATTTGTCTGATTGAATAAACAAGAGTGTTAAAAAAAAAACATTTTTGAATTTTGTTTTCGCTTTATTTGCTAGGGACTAACAATAAGCTAGTTGGGGGGTGTGTTGAATGTTAGAAAATGCATATTTATAAAGGAGAAAATCGTCATTTTACATATCAAGTCTTACTAACAACCCTTACTTTTATGTGTTTAAGTTTCTTATAATTTAATTATGTGTGTTTTATTTTAATTAAGTATTTTATGTATTTTAGGGGCATTACAGTCATTTCACAATAAACGAGAGATCAGATGGCAAAACGGACATCATTTTTGAACTCAGGACTGTCAAAACCCTTAGGAGGAGCATAAAAGGAAAAATGGTTCCAATTTAAAAAAAAAACATATACGACACTATTCACATGTACGGGTACTCTCTACGTTACTGTTCACGATATTGTTCACATAGACGGATCGATGACGTGGCATTGACCGATGACGTGGCATTGACTGATGACGTGTCAAGATCCTGTTGGACTAAAATTCTTATGTACTGTTGATGGTGACGTGGCAACATATTAGTGGAACAAAAAATGCGCGTACGATACATGCAACACATGGGATTATTTACTGTGCAAACCGCGTTATTGTTCAAACCGTGTGCAAACCGCGTTATTGTTCAAACCGTGTGCAAACCGTGTTACTGTTCAAACCGTGGTCAAACCGTGTTACTGTTCACTCATACTGTTGACTGATGACGTGGCGCAATCCTGAGCGTCCAAACTGTTTTTAATATGATGGCCATAATTTACTCGATGTATCTATAAAAAAGGGGCCTCCCCCCCCTAATTTGGCACCTCTGAATCCATTTTTGGACTCCATTTTCTGTAATTCCTTCTCCATCTTGTATTTTCTACCTATTTTAATAAATTTCCATTTTGCCCCTAGTTCAATTATGAGTGGCTAATTTTTTTTCAAGTTTGGGTTGAAGGTGAAGTCTCAACATGTGTCATGGGCTTTATTTGGTAAATTTATTTTCTCTTCCCCTCTAATTTTTGTGGATGTTTTGACTTCTCGTCGACAGATAATAATAATCTTGTCTAGTACCGCCCTAGTTTCACCGGCTCCCTAGTATAAGGTTATTATTATTTGGCACGATAAGCCCTTAGCACCATATTTATTAGAGCGTGGTTCATGAGGTGTGGATTCCCCCCTCATGATTTAATTGGTATTAATAAGGAATATTTAGCTCATGATGCATGTTGATACGGATCCAGATACCCAAGTACGTCATTTCAATAGAATTCTCTTCAATTTATTCTTGCAATTTCAATTCCAATTTCATAATTTATTCTCGCCATTTTAATTTAAGTTTTAGCATATTTCCAAATCATTTCACCACAAATTCAACCACCCATTTACAAAATTAATTCTATATATAATTAAAACCCACCTCCTCGTGGGATCGAGACTCGTCACCATTAATCTATACTACAACAGATTCGTGCGCTTGCGAGTTGAATAAAATTTGCACAACAAGTAACCCTTTTACCCAATCTTTATACAGCTTAGCAGTTTATTATTTTATACATGATCTTTAGATTTCTTTTGAGTTAACCTTAAAAAAAATATAAAATTAAAAAAAAAGAAAAAAAAAGTGTGTTGCTACATTTGGAGGCCCATCTAACTACTAAATATGGAAGATTATTTAGAGCCCTAAAAGATAATGGAAATGCCATCTTTGATCTGTTTGAGCCTTTCTAGCCATCCCTTTTGTGAAATATCCATAATTAACCATTTTGAACCTTAAAACAAAAAAAAAACATTTTCTTTGTCAACTTATCATCTTGACCCACTCCGATTTGGAGTATTACCCGATGTCTTATAAGTTCCATCACCTATTTATGTTTGAGAAAAATGTAAATAATTATTTTGTTCAGTGACGTTGTGCCAAACAAAAGCAAAAAAAAATATTGTTTTTAAAAAAAAAGAAGAAAAAAATAACAATAATAGGTGAAATCCACCTTACAATTTCCAAAAAAAAACAAAAATCTCTGCATTTTTCTCAAACATACACTTTGTTTTCCTTATTTCCCCTCCTTTGTTAGCCATGTCTCTAGCCTACGTTACGTCCTAATAAAAGTCCTTCTTAATTTTAAGAAACTATAATCTGAAGTAGAAGCTAGTTATATGGGCTAAAAAGATGTAGTGGTGCATAAAAAAAATATAAATAAATAAATTAGGTTAACTAGCATTTTTATTTGACTTGAGATCGTATTATTTCTAAGTTGAGGGCATATTTCTTTAATCTTGGTAAGAGTATGTGATATCACTTCTTCATTATTTTCTCTCAATTACCATTCATTGGAGTGACTATTTTTATTGGGTTTAATTTCTTTATGAGAGTGTCACTACTTCCAGTGAGATTTTAGGGTTTGACATGTCATTCTTGAAAGTAGTTATGACAAAGTCTGTTGGGCTAATTCATGTGGATAGTTGATGTGGGTCCGATGTTTCTTTAGACTGGAGATAATGCTTATATTTTTATTTGATTACTATCATTAATCTGATTGAATAAACATGATTGTTTAAAAAAAAATCATTTTGGATTTGAATTTTGTTTTCGCTTTATTTGCTAGGGACTAGCAATAAGCTGGTTGGGGGGTGTGTTGAGTGTTAGAAAATGTATATTTATAAAAGAAAAAATCGTCATTTTATACTTCAAGTTTTACTAACACCCTTACTTTTATGTATTTAAACTTCTTGTCATTTAATTATGTGTGTTGTATTATAATTAAGTATTTTATGTATTTTAGGAGCATCATAGTCATTTCACAATGAACGAGAGATCAGACAGCAAAACGGACATCACTTTTGAACTGAGGACGGTCGAAAACCTTAGGAGGAGCATAAAAGGAAAAATGGCACTGTTCACATATACGGTACTATTCACATGTACGGAACTGTCTATGTTACTGTTCATGACACTGTTCACATAGACGGATCGATGATGTGGCATTGACTGATGAGGTGTCACAATCCTGTTGGACTAAAATTCTTATGCACTCTTGATCAATGACGTGGCAGCATATCAGTGGACCAAAAATCTCGCGTACGGTACATGCATTACACAAGATTATTTTCAACCAAACCGTGTCACTGTTCAACCCGGGTCAAACCGTGTTACTGTTCACCCGTGTGGTCAAACCGTGTACTGTTGACTGATGACGTTCCGCAATTTTTGGACTCCATTTTCTGTAATTCCTTCTCCATCTTCTATTTTCTACGTATTTTAATAAATTTCTATTTTGCCCTTAGTTCAATTATGAGTAGCTAATTTTTTTTCAAGCTTGGGTTGAAGGTAAAGTCTCAACATGTGTCATGCGCTTTATTTGGTAAATTTATTTTCTTTTCCCCTCTAATTTTTGTGGATGATTTGACTTTTCGTCGACAAATAATAATAATCTTATCTAGATACCGTATTAGTTACACCGGCTCTCTAGTAAAAAATTATTATTATTTGGCATGATAAGCCCTTAGCACTATATTGATTAGAGTGTGGTTCATGAGGTGTGGATTCCCCCATCATGATTTAATTGATATTAATAAAGAATATTTAGCCCATAATGCATGTTAATATGGATCCAGATACCCAAGTACGTCATTTCAATAAATTTCTATTCAATTTATTCTCACCATTTAAATTCCAATTTTAGGATAATCTAAGTCACTTTCATCACAAATCCAACCATCCTCGTACAAAATTAATTCTACATATAATTAAAATCCACCTTCTCGTGGGATCGACACTCGTCACCATTAATCTATTCTACAATAGATTCTTGCGCTTGCGAGTTCAATAAAATTTACACAACACAAATCCCCTATCATTTCCTTTTTCTACCTCTCAAAATTCCCCCCTCTTTCTGAACTCCCGCCATTTCTTTTATTGATTTTTTGACTTTGAAAATTTCCTTCCCGCTGATTTTCTCTCCTGCCCATAATTCCGTTCTTCCCAAGCATTCCCGTACAGCTATCACCTAGTTGTCTGTGTTCTAAGGCCCCTTGCATTAATTGCATTTCACATACCCTCTGAGTTTCTCCCATATGTCTACTCATATTATCCATACCCGTATTCCTTTGGATCCGATTCACTACATCATCCCCACCCGATTCTTCAATTCGGCATTGCTTTTTTCGGTCTGGCTTCTACTTGTTTCTTTTTTTGTTGGTGTTGAGAGCAAGTGTGACTTTTACTGGGTTCCGAATCCCATTTTTCTCTCCTCCTGCTCTGCTTTAATCTCTCTGATGCAGTGGTTGCCTTTACCCATGGGCCGTATAGGAGCTCATCCTTTGATTGGGATCTATAATGCCCGCATTCCCTATATTGGTACCCTATTCTTCCACAACAGAAACAAAAATCGGGCAACCGTTCATACATGACTCTCATGGGAATGTCCTCTTCCTCTTCTCCTTCTTGTTCTAACTCGATTAGCTTCTTCAGTGGCTTGGTGATGTCTACTGAAATTCTCATTCTTAGGAATTGTCCAAAACACTCCCCAGCCGCATCTGTATATACTTCTTCCACCTTTCCAATCACCTCTCATAATTCCACAGCCATCTCCTTTGACATACACATAATGGGAACATCATGAATTTTTGCCCAAAAGGATATATGACTAAAATTCTGCTTTTTAACATCCCCTATCCCCACTGGTTCCGTGAGCACAATAAGAGCTCTGTCGAAATGCCAAGGGCCTCCCATCATAATGCTTCTTTTATCACTTTCAATCCCAAACTTAAACATGAAGACATTATCCCCTAGGCTTTCTATTTTAACTTCCCGTGAAGTTTTCCATACCTTCTGCATTGCAAATTTCAAACCTTCAAAGCTCACCCCCCTTGTATTGAGCACTTTCCCAATCAGGCACCCTTCAACGATCTTTTCTCCCTTAGGTTTCATTTTGCTTTTGAAAGCCACTCTTCCTTCTTCCTCTTCACTTAGCTTTATAGCTCTGCACCTCTTATTTAAATTTTCAGGATCCATCTATGCACCTTTTCTCCCAGCTTTTGACTATTTTGTAGTGTAAAGGACAATGAAACTTCTATCTTAATAAAGAAAAAGCATAAAAATTTCTCAACCACCCATCCGAGAGTGACCCCAAAGAGTCATGACGGCTCTACTCTCCCTCTTATCCTTATTCGTTTTCAGAGAAAACTAATAAAGAAAGAGACCCGAAAGAGTAACAACTTCTATGTGCTTAGTTGTATCATGTTGGACAAGATTGTGAGCTATTGATTATAGCTTTATTACAAAATAAAGTTTCATAGGTACTAAAGTAGAAATTTTGAGATATTCAAGTAGCCATTTTAGCCACAAAAGCTCACAGATTCCCTGAGCAACAGCTTTGAATTTGGCTTCCTCACTACTCATTGCTACAACAATTTGCTTTTTGCTTCTCCAAGTTATTAAGTTCTCACCAATCAAAGTATAATAACCTAAAGTAAATCTTCTATCCATTATACTTCCTACCCAATCAGCATCAGTGTAGGCTTCAATCTTTAGGTGGCCATGATTTGCAAACAATAAACCTCTTCCAAGTGTACCTTTAAAATACTTGAGAATTCAATAGACTACTTCAAAGTGTTTTTGTCCAGGTGATTGCATAAATTGACTCATTACACTTAATGCAAAGACAATATCTGGCCAAGTATGTAAAAGATAAGTAAGACTTCGTAGATGCTCTCGATTCACTACTTCCTCTGTACTTATTACTTGCAACTTTAAATTGGCTTCCATAGGTGTTTCTACTGGTTTGTAGATAATTAAACTAGTCTTCTTCAATAAGTTTAATATATACTTCCTTTGAGAGACAAATACTTCTCTTGGATCTAGCAAACTCCATACTCAAAAAGTAGATCTTTTTTATAAGTTCTTTGACAAGAACAATCTTTAAATCCTCCAATTCTCCTGCATCATCTCTAATCAAGAAAAAATCATCCATATAAACAATAAGTATAGAAATCTTAACTTAACTTGGTGTTTGTAAAATATTGTATGATCAGCTTGACTCTGATGATATCTATATCTTTTGATAGCTTTAATGAATTGGTCAAACCATGCTCTAAGTGATTGTTTCAACCCATATAATGATTTCTTCAATTTACAAACCTTTTTTATTCCATATACATTTTCAAAACCCGGTGTCATATCCATGAACACTTCTTCCTCTAAATCACCATTTGAAAAGGCATTCTTTACATCTAATTGCTGCAATAGCTAGTTCAAACTTGCAGTAAGAGACAACAACACTCGTATTAAATTTACCTTTGTTATTGGTGCAGAAGTTTCTTGATAATCAACCCTATATGTTTGTGTAAGTCTTTAGCTACAAGTCTTGCCTTGTATCTCTTGATGATACCATCTATATTTAATAATGAACACCCATTTACAACTTATTATTTTCTTTGACCTTGGCAACTCAATAATCTTCCATGTTTTCTTTTTAGCAATAGCCCTCATCTTTTCCGTTATAGATGTCTTCGACTCAACATGCTTCAAGGCCTCCTGTATAATTCTAGGAATAGAAACTTTGGAAAGATTACTTGGTAAAAGCTCTATGATTGGGAGACAACCTATGTTATGTCATAAATTTAGTAATAGGATGCACAATACAAGAACGAGTACCCTTCCTGAGTGTAATTGGAATATTTAGATCATAAAAAAGATTGCCATCTTGCTAAGACTCATGAATTAAAGATGGGTTAGGAAAGAACTACTTGCTGCATTTAACTTACCGTCATCCAGAGAATGTTTTTGGCAAGTAGTAGGTTGGTGTTCTTTGTTCTGACAACCCTTCCTTCGAGAGTAAACACGAAACTTAAATTGAGGTTGATTTCATAGTGGTTATCCCCCTAAAATGTTGTCTATAATGTTTGGCTCAATAGGTAATGGTAAAAAAAAAAAACTAAGTGAAGTAACAGGTATAGGTGCAAGTATTAGTGAAGCACCCAATAATTCCCAAGAATGGTCTTCTTTGTCATTATGCTCCCACTGGAGAACATTTTTGGTAAAATAAGGTTAATGCTCAAAAATAGAGCTGGCAAAATTTGACACGACCCGATTACCTGACACGAACACGACACCAATAAATGGGTATGGGTCGTCGAATTTAACACGATTATTAAATGGGTCGGGTCCGGGTCAACACGATTTTTTTCCATGTCAGGTTAGGGTTAAAAATCTTGACCCATTTACCCGATTAATGACCCGATTATATTTTCTATTTTAAAATAATTTACAGATTCTTATCATCAAAACTCAAATATTATGATTTTTTTTATTCTTTAAAATGATGAATATAGACATAATATTTTATTTATAAAATTTTAAATACATTTAGAGCTTTAATAGTGTAAATGTGTAAAATATTGGTAGACATATATATTTTATAATATTGATATATAATATTATTTACATATATATAATTAAAACTTCAATAGTGTGTGTAATATTTTAGTAGATATGTATATTTTATAATATTGATAAATTATGTATGTATGTATGGATGTATGTATATATGTATGTGCATACATATGTATGACATAGTGTAAATATTTAATGTAACTTTTGTTTAATATATAGATATTAAGCGGGTTATTGGGTAACCCGATTATTTTTCCGTGTCGGGTTTGGGTCTCAATATTTTGACACGATTATTAAATTGGTCGGGTTTGGGTCGACCTAAATTTGACACGACACGAAGCTAACACGACACAAACACGACCCGATGACCCGTTTTGCCAGCTCTACTCAAAAAAGGTCACATCCATACTTATACTAAAATTTTTAGGCACTGGATTATAGCATTTGTACACTTTTTGTTTAGGAGAATACCCAACAAACACACTTTTTAGCCCTAGGATCAAGTTTTGAACAATCTTGTTTATGAATATGCACAAAAACAATGCAGCCAAACACTTTAACTAGTAACAAGGTGAAGATCCTCATGTAGGAAGAAATTGTCATCAAATTAGTTAGGGGAGGCTCAAATTTTAATACTCTAGTTAGTATTCTATTGACCAAATAAAAAGCCATAATAACAACCCCAACCTAAAGATATTTAGGAATTCTTATAGTGAACATTATCGACCTAAAAATGTCAAATAAGTGACAATTTTTTTCGTTATGCTATTTTGTTTTATTATAGAATATCAAAACAAGTTGACTGATTAAAAATACCCTTTTCTTTTAGAAAACTACTAAGAATAGAGTTAACAAATTCTTTCCATTAAATGTTATAAACACTTAAATTTGAGTATAGAATTGATTTTCAATCATGGCATATAATTCTTTAAACACACTTGAGACCTCATATTTTTCTCTCAAAAAGTACACCCAACATATTTTAATGTGGTCATCAATAAAAGTGATGAACCACCTAGTTCCGGTCACATTGGTAACTGGAGAAGGTCCCCACGTCTTATTATGAATTAGATAAAATGATTTAGATGCTTGATAGGAATGTGAAGGTTAATGCACACGATGATGCTTGGATAATTGAGAAGTTTCACATTAAATTAATAAAGGATTTAAATTCTGGAACGGAGATGAAAACAATTGTTTTAAGGAATATTAAAATGGCCTAACCTATAGTGCCATAACATTATTTAACTTTGATCAAGAAGAAAAATATCACTACTTCTTGTAGCATGAGCTTGTCTACTCTTGAAGAAATTATTGTCAAATAATAGAGTTTTCCACCTTTCTAGCACTGCCAATTATCTTCTCTGAATGTAGGTCCTGAAATTCAAAGTGAGAATCAAGAAATTTGATAACATAGTTAGAATTCTAGGTGAGTTTACTTATAGACACAAGATTACTTGAAAGCTTAGGAACATGGAGAACATATTTTAGAACCAGATTTTCTGAGATAATTATTGAACATTTTCCTGCAATAGGTGAGAAACTACCATCAGCAATTCAATTTTTTAAAGTACTAGAACATGGAAAATATGTACTAAACAAATGAAACAAACTAGTCATGTGATTAGATGCACTGAATCAATGATATAAGATGCTGGATTCAAAAGGCTAGTTAGGGCACTTGTAGGGCTGCATGAGCTACCTTTTTAGGCAACAAAAACTGAAAGGATACTTGAAGACTAAGCTAGGTTTAGCAAGTTGTAAAGATGATCAAGTCGCTCCTTATTGAAGGGAGTTGTCCTTATTTCACTAGAAATCTGTAATCCACGCCCACTTATATCTCCAAATCTACCCCCTTCCAATTTGCTGGTGTGCCATGTAATTTCTAGCATGTTTCTCGGTTTTTTACAAAGGTTGCACCAAATCTTGATCATCTCTTTCAACTTTCACTATGGTTGATGGCTAATTTTTTTATTAGACATAGTTATTGCCTCAATGGCTGTTACATTGGGTGAAGAATTTTTAGTTTCTGTTGCACTGAGTGCAAAATTTGCATGAGTAATATTATGTGACTTCTGCCTCATCATCACCAATCCATAACTTTCTTCCCTCTTGACTTCCCAAAAAACTTCTCTAATAGAGGGTACTGGGTCTTTGCCAAGAATTTGCCCTCGCAATTCATCTAAATCAGTATTGAGTCCAGCCAAAAATTCAAATACACAGTCCTTCTCGACCGCTTTCTTGAATTGAGCACTATCTTCTGCACATGCCCATTCAAAACCATAAAAAAGGTTAAGTTCTTGCAGAAACCTCTTAGTATATTATAATGTTGTGTAACTGTCTATTCTCCTTGTCATCTCTCTCAGATCTTTGTCTTAATTTCATAGATTTGTGCATAATTGCCCATGTCTAAGTATGTCTCACTCACTACATCTCATAATGCCTTGGCTATAGAGAGATCATAAATGTTTGACCTATCTCCTTGTCCATGGAGTTCATTAGCCATGACATAATCATTAAATTCTTTGAATCCTAGATATAATAAGTCAGATCGTCTTCCTCTGGAGCTTTCTTTGGCCAGTTAAATAGCCAATTTTCACTTGACCTCAGATGAACAACTTCATGGATTTTGATCACCGTAGAAAGTTTTGTCCAATCAGCGAGTAAGTAGTGATTTGGAGGATTGGGCTATCAACCAGGCTAGATGATAAATTTGCCCAAGATGATAATAAGGTTCCAAACATTATGGATTCAAAAGAAAAGGATAACTTTGGTGTGAATAGTTAAAAAGAGTTGCTGAATTTATCAAATAATCAACACATTGTTAGAAAATTTGTTTTCTTAGAAAGGGCAGCTCTAATACCACAAGCACATAGGTAATTGAGAGCAGAACTTTGATAATCAATTTTATTTACCAAGATAAGTTACAGACTTGTATATAGATCAGTGTACAACAGATTCTAACTAAAGAAAATAAAAGTAAGAGATATAATGCCTTATATCATAAAAACTACTAATTTCAAAATTTAAATAGGCCAACTTATCTAATTATTGATTACTGACTCGATCTTTCCATAGAAAATAAGGTTGATTATTATTTTTTTTCTCATTTATTTTATACTACTTATGCTACAAATAAATACCAAAGCATACAAGATTGAAGTATACAAGACTAATGCATAACTAACGCGTAAATCAAGATCAAAACATACAAAATTCATATTAAAGCCTTAAAATATCAAGATCGAAGCCCATTCATCTGAAGCCATAATTTGGATGTTCTGAAGTCCCTGAAGATTAATTGAAGATGGTGAATCCAATGAAGCCTACAATATTTTTTATGAAAATTATTTGCCGTGAATTATGCCTCAGTGATTTATCTAGAAGCCATAAGGTAATTCATCTAGAAGCCACGAGACTTACTAGCACAATCAAGCCCATCGAACTGATACGAAGTCATTGCTTGAACTAGTACAAAGCCATTTCTTGAAGATAGAATATCTCACTTGAATGAAATAAGTTTCAATTGCATATTTCAAGCAATCTATGATTACAACTCAATGCTTAACAGAATTTTATCAGAGTTGAAGATATATAGAAACAAAATCACTAATGAAGAAGACATGCTCAACGTTTAATGCTTCGAATATGATTCTGTAGCAACAATATCGAGCTCACTATACTAAAAGGCATTAATATCATTTTTGAAGCAAAATGCTATTACAGAGAAGTATGGTGAAAATCATTAACATGAAAAGGTCATAATCACACTAAAAATCATGATTTAGTCACGTTCGTAAAGAAATCATTATCGATCTCACGGTGATAATGATATCTCAGATGCATGATGTGTAAACAGTTTGACTTAATTGATGATGGAGATATCTATACCAATTAGGATTACTATCAAATTTTATGATCTTTTATATTCACACATGTTATTTTATATATGATGATGTCTAACATATTTTTCTCTTGAAAGCATATGGATCTTCAAAGAGGATTGCATGATAGAGAAATGTGTTTAGCAGACAGTACAACTACACATATTATCATTAGAAATAAGAAATATTTCATGAGTTTAACTTTATTTGAGGTTAAAGTGAATACCATTTGAGGCCTTGCACATATGATTGAGGGCTTTGGGAGAGCAATGCTCATTTTAGTGCATGGTATAGAATTACATATGACATAACTCAAAAGTGATTTATAATTGACAAGTATAAGAGTGTCTTATTATTTTATAAGTCGGTGACTCCGAGGTTGATCACATAGAAAAAGATTTAATTTGTCAATTTCCATTAATTATCTAAAAACTAAAAGTATAATTTAAATACACACTATTTAATTTAAGTGAAACTATAGAAATAAATTAATTAAAGTTATGGATCTACTCTTAGTAGTAAATATAATTTAATAATTCTTTTTATCATTTCTATTTATTTGCCAAAAAGATTAATTACATATAATTATTTTTCTAATTAATTTTATTATGGATTAAGTACCTCGTGTGCAAAAATTCAGTTTCTCTAAAATAAATCAAAATATTATTTTACCATACTTATATTGAAATATTAAGAATTTATTGTACCAAACTCCCTTATTTGTTTACAATAAATCAAAATTACAAAATATAAAATATGGACAAAATCAAATAGAAAGTAATTTAATTTATATAATTAAAAATAGTTGATTAAACCATATTTTTCTACTAAGAGTGTCACCTTACCCTAATTATTATTATTTAGTTAAAAATTGAAATAAAAATAATTTTTAAAATTAAATTACACATAATTTAAAAATAGAATAACTAAAATTAAAAATAAAACTAAATTTATTATGAAAATTATTTTACAAAAAATTCAGGAAGACATATGTGGATCTATTCACCTTCAGGAAGACATATGTGGATCAATTCACCTACATAGTGGTCTATTTTGTTAATTTATGGTCTAGAGTGATGCGCCTATACAATAGTCACACGTTTGCTTATTATCCACCCATAACATTATGTTTGTTAGATTGATCTGCACATGTTATCAGTTTATGTGCATTGTTTCCAAATTATCTAATCAAGACTATGTGGCTAGATAATATTAGTGAGTTCATTTCTAAAGCTTTTGATGATTATTACATGTTAGTTGGGATTAATGTAGAGCACCTAATACGAAATGTGCATACATAGAATGGATCAACAAAATCACTTATCAAACGTCATCGTGTAATTATAAGAACTTTGTTATTATGCACTCAATTACTTATTTCCGCATAAGGACATACTATTTTGCATGTTGTGATGTTGATCCGCTTGAGGCCTACTACCTATCACTAGTATTCTCTATTGCAATTGGTACTGGGGGCATCGACCTAATATATCCTATTTGTACACCTTTGGTTGTGTTGCAAAGTACATGTTGCACCTCTCTGATGCACTAAAATGGGACCCCAACTATGTTTAAGAATTTACATAGATTTTGACTCATCATTTATTATCAGATATCTTGAGCGTATCATCAATGATTTATTTATCGCATACTTTTCAGATCGTCATTGATGAGACAAAATTTCCTTTGTTAAAAGAGAAAAAGCCACCGTATGATGATAAGTATATATTTTCTCTACATTTTACTAATTAATTTCTCCATTTTTTTTCTTGTTTTGTTCTTAAATATTCTAATCACTTTAGTAAAAATAGAAGAGAAGAAAAAATAGAAGTAGAGTCAACCTTTTGAATTAATCTCCATGATTGGTTTCATCAACTATTTATTCCATTTTCTTGTTATGTTAGGCTAAATTTTCTATTTGATTGAGGGTGAATTCAAAACTCGAAACATGTCATATGGTTAATGTTCAATTTCTATCATTCAGTTTAATTGAGATTGTTTATGTTCTTCTATAACTAATGTTTATGATTTTATTGTTGTCTTATTTGAGTGGCCAATTAGATCGGACTTGAATGAATTCTATTACTAGGTTAAAATTCTTGATCTGTAATTGTCTTGATATTTTAATCATTAGTAGCAAATTGGAATCTTTGGAGAACATAATCTAGGTTAAATAATTCGAGCTTGTGTGTTTATTGCCTAGATTAACCTAATATGTTTCTCTGCTTAATGCTTCCATTATCTTAAATTTAAAGAGTTTGTTTTAAATTATTTAACGGTTAGAGATTAAGTGAAGTACTTGTTTTACCTAACGATACATTAAGGAAAAATAGAGACTAACATAGTTGATTGTTGTCTATGGTTGATAGTTTCAATATAAATGGATGATAGAATTGATATATCATGTTGCATGTTTGGTAGTGGCGAATGATCCTCTAACCAAAGTTTTTATCATTATTATTTCTTTTTCTTTTAATTAGAGTTTTTATTAAATTATTGTTTTCATAGTTTTAATTTCTTTATTTCCTACTATTTAGTTAAAAATTCATAAAACCCTTTTTTTAATAGTTGGCATTTTCTTGAATTAGATTAATTTATAACAACAACAACAACAACAATAATAATATAAATTGAGATAATGGAAGCATTAAGCAGAGAAAAATATTAGGTTGAACTAAGCAATAAACACATAAGCTCGAATTATTTAACCTACGTTATGTTCTTCAATTGAAATCATTGATTCCAATTTGCTACTAATGATTAAAGTATCAAAACAATTACGGATCAAGAATTTTAATCTAGCAATAGAATTTATTCAAGTCCTATTTAATTTGCCACTCAAAAAAGACAAGAATAAAATCGTAGACATTAATTATAGATGAATATAAACAATCTCAATTAAGTTGAATCATAGAAATTGAAAATTAATTATATAACATGTTTAGGGTTTTGAATTCACTCTCAACCAATTGTTACAAGGCCAAAAGGGAAAGCCACCAAATTGAATTAGATTCAATTTCTTCTTTAGTCTTCACGTGATGGCCGTAATCTTCTTAATGTGCATGAATTAATTTTAGGACAATTATCTACCACCACATGTTTTTCCGACTTTTTCAAAAATACACATTTTTTTTAGTTGATTTCCACCTAAAGTTACAAAATGTATCATTTTTCCGCTGCTGTCTAAACTCTGTGAGAGAAGTTAACAGAATATTAACAAAATGACTATTTTACCCCCTTTAATGTAAAATTACTATTTCACCCTAATTAAATAAAAAAATTAAATTACTTCAAATTTTCTTTGCAATTTAGACAGTAGATAATAAGTTAAACAAAATAATCTAGGATATTTTTACATTTTTTTTCCTCTTTCTACCGCGTTTAAATGATGTTGATTTTTGCTATGTAGGTGAAATGACAATTTTACCCCTATGACATTAGCAAGTTATAATAGAATGAAAACGGATGTGGAAAAGTGCAAGAAAATATAACTTCCAGTGGAAATCAACAAAAAAAATAAGATATGTGTATTTTTGAAAAAGCTGGAAAGAATAGGTGGTCGATAGATAATTTCCCTTAATTTTGTTTGGCTTTTGGGTTCCAAAAATCTTCAATTATTTCCCTTTTTTAATTCTTTCAAGTAGATTTTTTTCTTGAATGTCCCGATTTAATTTCTCTTTAATCCTAGAATATATCTAAAATAACAAAATATAAAAGCTAAGATAAAAATTAACATAATAAAGTAATTAGAAAATAACTAAATTAAAAATTTACTAAAGTAAATAGAATATTTATGACCAAAACAATAAAAAATAGAGAAATTAATTCGTAAGAGACCTTTATCATCCTAAGAGGACAATTAACATTTACTTGGTCCTAAAGTACCATATTTGAATGTCATTAATATTATGATATATTTAGCCAATGTACTAGATCGAACATAGCTTTTCCAGTGTACTTATTAACAGGGTTTAGTTATGAACCAACTAGATGACATTAGAATGGTTTTGAACAGATTTTTCATTTTTCATGGAGCTATTGATTTGTGTTTATTTCATAATAATGAACTAAAGAAAAATCTTGGTTTTGTTGCTTTATGTAGATGCATGTTATTTACTTGATCCTTATAAAACTCATTCAAAGGCAAGATAGGTTATTACTTATTGATTGACACTAAAGAATTTATATTTAATAAAGATAAAATTATCAGTATTTCACTTACATTGTCAATTAATGTGCTCATTGTTTCTAAATTATCTTAACACTCCACAAATATATTTTTATGTTAAATTAATTTGTAATATGTTAATTTTATTTTAATTGTATACTGTAAATATATTTCTAGAATAAAGAGGAGTTGGAACTGAGAGCGGGAAACAAAGAAGAATTGATGGAGCCATTTAGAATGCATTAATTTGAAAAAAAATAAAAAATAAAAAATAGAAAAATGAAGAGTGAGCAAACATGTTTGTGATTTTGCCACTTGACCATCACACTTCTCTATGTATATATACTATAAAAAATAAAATAAAATAACAATAAAATAAAAGAAGAGGATGCATTCATTGCCTATAAAAGGCAAGGTGATGCAAGCAGTGGGGGGATCTGTAAAGAGAACAAGAGGAAAACTATGAAATCCTTTCTTTCTTTCTTCTTCTATTGTCTTGTTTTCTCGAGTAATCAATCTTCTTATAATATATTTCAGAACTTTTTAAAATAAAATGTGTGTTTTTTTTTAATATGAGTTGCTAAATTTACTAAGTTAAGGTAAAAGGTAAAGCTCAATTATTCAAATTATTGAATTAATTACTCTCTTAAATGAGTCTTAAAATTTATTTTATTTGTTGTATTTTTCTTCCTTACCAGTTTCTTTTATGTCATGTTAATTTATAAATTTAGAATTCTTCAGAATTATAAGGTTTTTTGACATAATGTCAACACTTCAATATAGTTGTGGCACATTAGGTAGTTGTGGCACATTAGGTACTTGGTTCATATTTATCACACTAATGCTTGGTTAAGAATTAAATGGAATAATAATTAACTGACAGAATAAATGCAAAATACAAATATGAGAGAGTGTTATAATCATAATTTGAAATTCGAGAGTGAATCTCGTAACCTTAGCATATTTTTATATTGATTCCTATCAATTTCTTTTCCAAACATTTAATTTTCTTTATTTAATAAATTGACTACCAAATTTTAAATTCCATGTGATTCAACCCCGGACTCACCGAGTTATATTATGAATAGACACTTTTATACTTGAAAGTAATAACACTTTTGAATCATGTCACTTATAATAGCACAATAATTTCTTGGAATTCTGTGAAGTAGACTTTTATGACTACATCCTCTTATAGTTCTTACTTTACATGAAGCAAGTAAGAATGCATATTGTTGTGGTTTGTTACCCAAAATATTCAGAGTGCATGTAAATTATCTTGAAATGCCGACGTCCAAATAGTGATATATGAAGATAATACTGCTTGCATAGTTTGACTCAAAAGAGGATATATAAAAAAAGATAGAATGAAGCATATCTCGTTGAAGTTCTTCTATACTCATGAACTTCAACAAATAAGAAGATTGATATTAACTATATACATTTCACATAGAACTTTGCAAATATGTTTCCAAAAGCTCTACCCATTTCAACATTTGAGAAGAGAGAATATGACATTAACATTCGCCATTTAAATAGACTATCGAGTTGGTCATTAGGAGGGAGTATCCATCACGAGAGCACTCATTTGACGGAGCACCCATCGGGGGGGAGCGCTATTTTACTAAAGAATTTCTACATCTAGACTTAGACACATGTGCAATGTACTCTTTTTCCTCCCTTTGACCAACTTTTCTATTGGGTTTTTAGTGGTAAATGGTTTTAATAAGGCAATCATAGAGCACGTCCAGTGCTGCTTTAGCGTTCACTAAATTATCATGAAGCAGTGGGTATACAAGGAGAAGCGATATATAAGGTTGTGTTTGTGTGACTATCCACTTTGGCCAGCCACATGGTGCTTAGCTCACCATCAGGTCCAAGCTAAATGTGTGACCGCATGTTACAATTGTTTGGAAGGACAAGTCTCTTAGTAAGACTAAGCTAATTAGGTGAGAAACAAGAGCCACGAATGCAAACCGCTAGGACCGATTGGTTGGTTAGCTTTGGAGGATTAGAAGAAATAAAGAAGCCAAGGCAAAATTGATGTGTGCCAACCCTCCTCATATGTGCAGATTTCAATTGGTTGGAATAGCCTATAAACAAGATCATGAAGTTTTGTATTTAGTATAACTTGAAATTAATTTAAAATTTCTCTCTTTAACTTGTCCATCAGAATTTCCATATTTTCTATAGTTAACTACATTATTTGCTTGAGTTATTAATCACTTCTTGTTAACATCCATAACAGTTGTCACATAAGAATGTTCGTATTATGATACTGAATTATTGACTCATAGTATCCCATTGTAAATGTTAGTGCCTCTTTGGTATGACTTATTTAAGAGTCATAAGTGCTTATTTAATCCCATAAGCACTTTTTAAAATCTTTTATGGTGTTTGGTTATTTTTTTAGTAGAGTTTTTTTAGCTTAAATAAGTTAATTTACCTCTACTAGCAAAAGCCCAAAATTTGAGCTTTTGGGAGTAGATATTAGAGAGCTTTTCCAAAAAATATGTAATATCAAAAATATCCTTGACATATTTAATTAATTACATAATACCATTTGTATAAAACCTACCCAACGAAAATTGTTGCCGCCATATAAACATATTACTGCCGCCACTTCACTTTATCTCTTTTTGTTTTTTTTTTTAAATAACCAACACTTTAATTTTGCAATCTCTAATACATAACCAACACTTGAGAGAGTAATCATAATCATAGCCAACGTTTTTGGTGAGAAGGATGTCAGGTAATACGATAGTTCTTATGTTCCGTTAACATTTTAGTTATATTATTGATTATCATTTTAATTTGGATAGAATTATTTGTTTAGGAGAATATATCAATTATGAAATTTTTAATTTTGAAAATTAAAGAAATGATTAAACTGATTTTTTCTTATTAATTGATAGCTTGAATGTATTTTGTTACATGTTAAATAATTATGAATACATATCTTTTTTAGTAATTTAATTACACAAAAGCACTTTTAATTTTACACAACCAAACCATTTAATGGTTCAAAAGTGCTTTTTTAATTGACAACCAAACACCCAATGACTTTTTGCCCAAAAGCTCTATTAGTATAAGCTCTACTTCTATAAGCTCTATTTAATAAGTTGTACCAAACGGAGCCTTAGTGTGTTATTACAAGTTAAAGTTATTTTCTATATATATATATATAATTTATGCTTATTTTTCATTTTCATTAATCTGATTAATATTTAACATCATTTAAATATGATTTATTGATAATAAAATTGGAATGATTTGTGTGGTTTACTCTCAATATCTACGCTTGCTTTTAGGAGTTATACTAATATTTCATTTTGATAAATGCAAGGGGGTCCAATCTCATTTACCAATAATCCTCCACAATAAATAATAAATTATGTTTTAGCCATAAATGCCTCTGTTCATGAATAATAAAACAATTAAATATGAGGGAAACATACAAATACAAATCCTGAAGATGTAAATGTTTACAGTATAATAACACTTTTCTTATCTCTTTGAGACACTATCTTCAACAAAAGTTCCGAGAAAACGTCACTAAATATTTTTGAATAAGGGACTCAATGGCAGCTGCCTTTGAAAAAAGGGGCATAAAAGAAGTACAAGGCTTGTAAACTGATCATAATTTGAATTCATACTATGTAAAAGTCACAAAATGTTGGTTAAGCTCCTGTCATTGGAAAAGTACTAATTGTCAAAAGTTCGAACATTGGTTTGAATCCATCACAAGGGGCTTTCTAGCTATTAACTAGCGTTAGCATACCACTTTGCAGCCAGCCCACTGCCTTCTGGCCTAAAGGCATCTTTTCTACACACACGAAACTGGGTTGTATTGTGTTGTCACAGTTTTGATACCACTTAGATGCATGAGCTTATTTGCCAAGAAAAAGAGGAATCATTGGTAACAAAAAGAAGGCCCTTGTACAGAAGCTCATTTCTCTAACTTCTTCACCAGGATATACACCACAACTCGAGGGCTGCAGTAATCTGGATGCCACTGTGTCTGTTCCACACGGCCAATCACAAAATCTTTCATTGCAGCTTCTAGAAAGTACTCCAGAACAGAATCTGCAAACCAAAAAAAGTACTGAGAACCTAAGGATGATCCAACAGAGAGCAAAAGAGTGATAGTGAGGGAGAGAGACTTGCCATTCCGAAGTTCTCCAGCCAAAAAGATAGTAGTTTGGGTTCCACAAAGTTGCAGAAGGGTATCCAACAAATCACCCACTGCACCTTCACTGTAAATCACATCCGATCCTAGCACTGACAAAGCAGTGTACATAAAATTAATACACAAAAGCTCAACTACATCAAGAAATTCAAGGTCACCAAATAACTCAAAAACAGGTTAAGTGCTCCAGAATGATTCAAGGAATCATGCGAGAAAATTTCCCATGCTCTGTTTCTTTCTTTCTTTTTCTTTTTCTTTTTTTAAATAAGAGTAAAGAAGTTAACCACATGTAATTGTTCAGTACACTCCATCTGAAGATCGACATGGAAAATTGCTGTACGTTAGACAATGGGTTCACTGATAATCTCATGAACTATTTAAAGCCATCAGCTAATTGTGGAACTCAAGGAGGCTATGAGGGTATGTGTAGAATTGAGGTGCCATCGCTTTTAATCCACAACTGTTGTGGGATGGAATCACCAAATTTTAAAATATAAGTGTGTTAGTGGCTGGTAAACATTAGCTACCAAATAAAAGTGAGTGTTTATAAAACACTACAGTTTCTGTGCGTTCAAAGTTAAGCTCAAGCACAGAAGCCCCGAACATACCCCCTAAGTTTTGTTTGAGACGAAATGCTGGGCAATATAAAAGAGTAAAAGCAGAAGTTAGTGCTCTAAGTGGGAAAAGAAATCCTGAGTAAGGCAGTGCATCAAATTTTGATTATTTTTAGGCTTAAAAATTGTAGTTTAACATGTCAGCACTGAAGCAATATTATAGCTGACCACCATCCACCATTTGTGTAGCATATCAGCACTCAATTATCAAACGACATTTTAAGTTGCTTGTAAGAAAAGCAAGAGTGATTCATTACCATAATTAGGTAAAGGTTGAATCAGATCTTGATCAGGATCATCTCCCCATGTGAGCTCTGTGACTACAGCAGATCCCCGTAAATCTCCATGTCTCAGGTTGTTTTCAATGTTCTTCTTCAGTAGCCTCAGTCTATCGGGCAAATCGGTAAGGATAACTTGAGCACCCAAAAGGGCTGCAATGCAGCTAAAAACAGAAAAAAGTAATAAAATAATTAAACTGAGAAGCAAGATATTCAGGATGAGCTTATACCAAAACCCAATTTTAAGCTAAATTTAAAATGTTAAAATTTAGACCGACTAAGGTTATATGCCTGGGAATGTTGTGCATCAACCTAATTTTAAACACACAACTAAAGTGTTTCGTAAACACCAATTTAGATAACGTTTATCACACACTGACCCACCCACACACTTAGTACTTAAGAGCTAGTGATTTCATTCTTAAAAAGAAAAAAAGTTTCATTTTCATGTTGACACAAGTACTATACTGCATTTTCACTGTTTTTAGTCTCATAATGTAAATGCTATCAAGCCCTATTCCCGAGTCTCAAAAATACAAAATTCAAACTTCATTTCCTAATCCAAAAGAATCTCTAAAACCAGGGTCAAAAAGTGTAAGCGCTTACCCTACCAAGCCACATCCAGAACCCAATTCAACAATCTTCTTCCCATGAAGTAAAAGCATCCCTGAATCCACGGCATGCTCCAAGAACTTCCCCAAGACAACCCCACTATCCCACATCACTGATCCGGTCACTCCGGGTGTGCCCTGCAATCACACCATAGAATACATCTGTAACTGTTGTGCTTGTGATATACTTACATAGATAGTGCTTCCATAATACAACAATTGCAGCATAAAAGCCACGGCACCTCAATCCGAAAAATAGCCATTATAAAAAAAGATTAAAAAAAAAACTGGGTATCAGCTGAAAATTAAAATATAAAACCCATTAAAGAAATGGAGAGTTAAAAATTACCAAAGAAGAAGGAGACTGGAGAATAGATAAAGAGTGGCCACAAGCGTCAATGCGGAGGTTAAGAGATGATTGGGCGACAAATGCGTTGGGTTTTGAGAGAGTTGGCTGTTGAATTCCCCACAGTAACATTGTCTCCTCTGCTGCTGATTCTGATTCTGAATCCCCGCTAACTATCAGTAATCTTACTTTGCCATCGTATGATCCCAATTTCACCATTTTCATCATCTCTGTTTCTTCCTCTGTTTCCACTTCAGCAGCAGCAGCCATTCTTTTCAACTGTTCCTAAATTTCGTTTCTGGGATTTTGTGTTCGCTCCAGAGGCTTTTTAATTGTCTGAAGTTTTTAAGGCTTTTCATTGAGTCATTTTCATAAAAATACTATATTTCAGGGGCCATATTGATAAAACTAGATTTCTTAATTTTTTTTTATGGGTAATTTACCTTGCAGTGCTTGTTGTTTGATGAAATATTGTAAATTCCAGTAGTTCGCAAAATCCTTAATTTCAATCCTCTCTATTTCGGTTTTTTTTTTTCATTTTTCTTGCAATACCTTACTTTTAAAGAAGATTTATAATCATATTGTTGAAAATAAACTGTATTCAAATAAAATTTAATTAAATAAAAGTTTTCAACGTAATATTTCAATATGAAATATCATCAGTGAGTTGTTATAATATATAGCGTAAAATAAATAAATAAACCGAAAAAAAAGGGAAGTAGTGGGGCTGCTGGACATATGGTATGTTTGATGCACTTTACGTAGAACCACCATCGATTGACAATTTACTTGATCTCAATGATTTTTATTTATTCAGTACTTTAACGTATAATTGCAATGACCGAATGCAGATAGATAAATATGAAACAGGGAGGACCAAAATCTCATCATTCAATCTCTATCTGTTCTGGAACTTCTTCATCGGATTTTGAGTCTTCAGCTTTGATTTCTTCTTCTGTAATTCCAGCAGCTTCCACTGTTCTTGTAACCCAGTCCTTCAGTGGATCATCGTTCAAATCAAGCCTTAGAAGACCGGCAAACATGCCGCCCACAAAGGCAACCGGCTCCTGGAGAGATGAAAATGATGATTTCATAAATGAGTCACGAGAAAACATATCAAAGAAAAGCTTATTTTCCCAGGACATAAACATTATGGCAAAACAAAAGCTAGAAAGCCAGTGGCTCAGCAATCAGTGATAGCAGTTAAGGTAAAGGAAGATAGAGCTTTCTAAAGTGAAATATGCAGTATGCTGTGATGCAACTGTTCACAAAAAGTGAGTTGCAGATTATTGAAACATGTTGAGAAAAGCATTAATAAAAGAAACTAAACAAAAGAAACAAAGAAAGGGACACCTTGCCTTCTTATAGACAATTTTATATGTTAAACATACATACGAATTTCAAATATTTCACATACTTTTAGGGGCCAAAAAGGAAAAATTTGAAGAGGACACAATCTGAGAAGACTCAAAAAGAAAGAAGCAAGTACTTGTGGAAGACTGTGCACAAAGACTGATCAGTCCAAGTGGAACGAAAGCTCACCAGAACAAACACAATCTCTATTTCACTACTAACTTAGAAAACAGAGGCCAGCAAAATATAAAAATTCAAAAGCTAAACAATCAGAGCAGATGAGAGCGAATTAAACTCTTCTAATACTCAGAGATAAAGCATAACATTAAAGCTTATAAAGACAAGGAACTCTCCATTCTAGTGATGAGGATGTCAAAAATTGCTAAAACATTCTCTTAACAGACCTAAGCACGCTTTTTGAGTGTATTTATGAATGACATTCAGAAAAATACAAAAATATTCCAGGTTGTGTTATGCATTCACTTGAGATACAAAAGGTTTGAAGTACCAATTACTTTCAATCTTAAAATACTGAATAAGGCTTTACCAACCAACCATCAAGGAACTCTCCATTCTAGTGATGAGGATGTCAAAAATTGCTAAAACATTCTCTTAACAGACCTAAGCATGCTTTTCGAGTGTATTTATGAATGACCTTCAGAAAAATACAAAAATATTCCAGGTTGTGTTATGCATTCACTTGAGATACAAAAGGTTTGACGTACCAATTACTTTCAATCTTAAAATACTGAATAAGGCTTTACCAACCAACCATCAAGGAACTCTCCATTCTAGTGATGAGGATGTCAAAAATTGCTAAAACATTCTCTTAACAGACCTAAGCACGCTTTTCGAGTGTATTTATGAATGACCTTCAGAAAAATACAAAAATATTCCAGGTTGTGTTATGCATTCACTTGAGATACAAAAGGTTTAACGTACCAATTACTTTCAATCTTAAAATACTGAATAAGGCTTTACCAACCAACCATCAAGAAAATATGATAATAGAAGCCAGAAAACACAAGCTAAGTGAATCTATGAGTGACATTTTTTTGCACAACCCTTGCGGCACACATTGTCGAGCAAATGATGAGGGAAGCCAGATGAAGAAGATTTAACTCATATATGCTCCCCACCCCCTAGGAGAGGCCTGGGGTCACCAGTGGATGCAAAGAGTATCCAACTCCTCTTCAACAAAAAAACAAAGCAACCAATACAAGAATCAACAGCTCACTGTTACAAATACAACTGAAAGGACATTTCTCAGACAAGACTTCATCAGTTTGCCATAAGTTAAGAGAAGCAAAACAACTTTTCTCTCTTCCACCAGTTCATCAATAACCATCAATGAAAAGACACAAATACGGCAAAGGATAAATTGACCAAACTCGATCAAATCACAACCAAAACAGTAAGAGAAAACTATCCTAATACACAAGCTTGCAACAAGTGGAATGTGTTCAAAAAATATAAATTCCCAAATAAATAAATAAACCCATATACAAAAAGCAGAGTGAAAATTCTAAAGCAACAATGCAGGAAAGCAAACATATGGATGTTTAAGTCATCTGGGTTTGCTCTATTGAAACAATATAAACAAATAAACATTAGAATGAAGTCAAATGAAGACCAAATCGACGGCGGTAAAAATTAGCAAGTACCTTAAGAGCTTCTTTGAGGATGGGTTCATCGATGGGACTGGGGAAACACGCTCTCACACCATTTTTGTTTCTATGATTATTACTCCTTAATCTTAAACTAGAACAACTGCTGCGTTTAAGCAGTAATGATGATGGCGGTGGAAATGAGTTTTGTCTTGGATTCCTTATTTGATACTGCCCAAAACAAAACAAATATGTAAAAGATTAACAATTGAAATAATTATTGAATAAATTGAAAAGCATGGAAATAATTACTGAACCAAAATTGTAATTAATAATAAGCTCACCAGTGTACATGAAGGAGAATTGTTGAGAGATTGAGCCATTGTTTCCAAGTGTTATCTGATGAAAATTATTATAATATCTGCCTTATTTTTCTTCTGCACAGTGCACTCCCAGAAACATGTGGGTCGGTTCCGTTCCGGTTGGGTTGGGTCGGGTCCAGCTGGATCGAGCTCTTCAATCATGTCAAATTTTGATTTTTTAGCCGGTATTTTTTGGGTTTCGAACAATGCCACGAGTGGTCTGTAAAATAAAATTATAAAAAAAAAAAAAAACACAAACACACACACACACTAACTTAAAAACCCATTAAGCACACCACTTAAATAGAGAAATTTATGACAAAATTTTTTATCTTTTTTTTAAGGTAATTTTTGTCAAAATTAACTTAAGATCTCTTAAGAGTTGATTTTAAGAGACTTAAAAGCAATTATGAAAACCCAATTTAAGCTAATTTATTTTTTGGTTCGCTGATTTTGTTGCATTTTGCATGATTATTGGCTTCAATGTCTTCTACCAATACCATTGTATTTCTTTTTTGAGTGATTTTTTACAAAATACTTAATGAGTTTAAAAACTATCTCAACATTTCATTATTTTTTAATTTTTTATCTTTTTTATGTCATGTGCATACCTCAAAATTCAAATGCATAGGGATGGCAATTTAACCCGGACCCGGCCCGGACCCGGACAAACCCGGATAATCCGGTCCGGGTTGAACCCGTACCGGATTAAAAATAAATCCGGATCCGGATGTAATTTTGTCAACCCGGATGTTTCCGGGTCCGGGTCCGGGTTCTTATAAACCCGCATATGCGGAACCCGGACCCGGATTTCTTTATTTTAATATTAAATTTAAATTATTTTTTTAATATAAAAAAGGAATATAAAGTCAATGCCCTAGACCCTAGTCTTCACAGCCGCCCACTTCTCTTCTCTTCTCTTCTCTTCTCTTCATCTCATCAAATCATCATTTTCGTCTCTGTTCAGTGCTTCACTTCTTCACTTCTTCACTTCATCAAATCATCATCATTATTTGTCATCACTTCGCAACGCTGTGTTCCAGCACATCATCATCATCAGCCTCTGTTTGGCAGCCATTTGTCCATCACGATCTTGATTTTGGCTGCCGTTCATCCACTTTTTGCGAATAACGCTTGCAGCTGTGACGTATTCATCATCATCATATCATCAACAGCCGCTGTTCGTTGCTTTACCAGACGCCGATTGTTGAAGTTTATGAACTAAATCCCTGAGTCGCGGTTGTGACATGAATTGGAGATATGGATTTGTATTTTGTAAATGTTATATCATAGATCTATGGTTTATTGCTTTGAAATTTAAAATCTGTAAATTTAAAATGGTTTATTGATTTGTATTTGATTTGGGTATGGATCTGTAAATTTGTGACGTGAGTTTGATTTTTTTTTTATTTGAATGTAATCCGGGTTGAAAACCCGCAATCCGGAAACCCGGATTATTCCGGGTTTAACCCGTACCGGACCCGGTGTCATAAAACCGGGTTTAAATCCGGGTCCGGTACAACATTTTTAGTGTCCGGGTCCGGAACCGGGAAGGCCAAACCCGGACCCGGACCCGGTTTTTGCCATCCCTACAAATGCATAAAAAAGTCCCTGACAATTAAAATTAGTAGACTTAGTAGCAACCCTCGAAACTCCTTATCTTCGTTTAAAAAATATTTTATTTCTAAAATGCCTATGTTAATATTTTAAACCACTTCAAATCTGCAATAAATTTTTTTCTTATAAAATCAACATATTTTTTTCACTAGTTACGTAGTTGTTTTTAGGAAGAACACAGACACTAAAAAATTGAGTGTAGAAAAAGAGTCTCTTTCTTTTTCAACACTTAACTAATAAATACAATTATATTTTCAAGCAAAGCCCGCTCCCTCTCATAGACTTTGTTGACATCTAGCTGTGGAGCTACGAACCATTACTAAAGACACGGACTGCCGTTAGATTAAGAAATCCTTAAGTTGTGACCCCTTAGATTACTTTCATTCTTTTAATTACTCTTGTAAACTTGTGACCTCTTAAATTACGTCCATTCTTTAATTGTCCCCATAAACTAAATTTCTGGCTCCGTCCAATACCATTCCTATGCAGAAATTCGTAATCGATCCCAACATTATTTGCGAGTAATCTCTGCGGAATAAAAGCACTCTGAAAAGAAGAGATGATTTGGTCTAAGAAAAGGCTTGATTCTGTTTCTAATGTCTTAGCAATAATCTTGTAGATAATGTTACACAGGCTGATATGTCTGAAGTCTGTAACCTTCCTTCTGAGGATTATCAACCTCTGGTATGAGAACTATGAATGTCTGGTACAAATTTGGCAAATGCAGGCCAACTCTAAGACCTATCTCACAGAGAAGGAGTTCTACAATATAGCAGAGGTAATATAACCAACTTATTATGAAGGAATTCTACAATGCATCACAGGTAATACAACAACTAGAATTTCTCTTTACAGAGAGGATCAGTTCTTCAGGCAGAAACCTGCTGCAAAACCATCTGCACCAGGGGCTTTAATGAATTATTGTTTCTATTCTCATAATGTAAATACTACTAAGCCTATTCCTTAATCTCAAAAGTACAAAAATTCAATCTCCATTTCCTAATTCCAATGAATCTCTAGAACCAGGGCAACAAGGAAAATAGCTTACCCAACCAAGCCAGAACCAGAACCCAATTCAACAGTGTTTCTTCCCATCGAATATGAAACAAAAAATCATTTGAAATTGATCTTAGATGAAAGAGCTAAGAAGATCTGGATTCAAGTCCCCATTACAGTTCCAGCTTCCAATGCTCAATTGCAAGATATTCAAAGCTTTTTTCAAGAAATGGCAAGGATTCTGAGGAAACCTGATTTGAAACTTTCGGTGGTTTACGGCTGGATTGTGTGGTACTCAAGAAACAAATTTATTTTTGAAGGTAAGAAGTTAGAGCCAGATTTAGCAGCAGCAAAAGCCGAATCAGTCCTGGAAGCATATCGAAGAGTGAGGAAAACAGAGGCATCACACAGTGATATTTCCAGAAAAAGGAAAAAGCAAGAGTGGACTCCTCCTGAAAATGTCTTCAAGGTCAGTGTGGATGCAGCTGTTAGCAACAAAGATCAGATGGCTGAGCTCGGAGCTGTGATAAAAGACTCAAGAGGCAAAATAGTAGCTGCTGGAATTAGTCAGGCTCATCTAAGGGGAAATGTTAGTTATGCTGAAGCTGAAGCTGTTCAGTGGGGTCTTAAAGTGACAAGAGAAGCAGAATTGAACTCGGTGATCATAGAGACAGATTGTTTGGAAGTGGCCGAGCTAATCAACAACACAAAGGGCAGCAAAACAGAAATCTTCTGGACAATTGCAGATATCCGAAATCAGAGAAGGGATTATCAAAAAGTCATAGTCCAACATGTGTCCAGAAATCGTAATGCTTATGCCTATTCCTTAGCAAAGTTTGCTTTAGGACGCAATTTGCCTAATGTCTGGTTAAATTCTATACCAGCGGAGGTCCAAATTGTATTTGATGTGTTGTAATGAAATGAAAGGCTTACTTTCTTCTCAAAAAAAAAGATGAAAGAGCTAAAAGGGAAAGACAGTTATAGAATACACATTTGAGTAGTATATACCATAATCGAAGTCCCGCCATCCGATATAATAGGAACTTATTAACACAAACCATATTCATGAAAATACGATTATCGTAATAGCTAATTAAGATTTGTAATTCTTCACAGCTCCTTTACGTAGCTCTAAAGTCTAAACCTAGATATCAGGCTCAAAAAAGAAGATAGATCATATTCTAGTCTGACACTGTTGTTTGAAGGGGAAGAGCACTTTCCACTCCCTTGGCATCCGCATTTCTTTCCGAAATTTTTGACATTCCAGCAAACATCTGAGAAACAACCCAACACACGTCGATAAATGGGTGTATACATACAGATTAGACAGCCAAAAAATATGAATTTACACGGTACGGGCGGCATTCTTTCGCATGAACTACCTTTTGGACAGTATTCTTAAAACAAGCTTTGTGTTCGTCCATTGAAGCATGAATGAACTCGTCAATGTGATCCCTTAGATCCTCCAGGAAACTGGCATCATCATTCTTCTTCTTTCGGCACGAAGTCATAGCAGCAGCAGGGGCTGGTTCTTTCTCTTGTTGAGCTTTTTGGGTATCCATCTTTGTTATCACCTAATAACATTATAAACAGTACAATCCCAGTAACAACAATTACGGTAATTTCAACTCGTTCACTGAACAATGATCCTTTCACTTACAAAACTAAGCATAACTTAAATGATACATTGTGGATAAAGTTAAGTGATTTGGATTCAAATATTGATGCCCTTTTGTTAATATCAGTTTCCAAGCCTTCACTCATCGATTAGTGATAATTTTAATGTTAAGAAATCGGTATTGCATGCCACCTGTGTGATAGAATATCCCAAAGAGGCAAAGAGTCGCATAACAAATCATCTATAAAACATCTATACATCGCAAATTTGATCAAAGCAAGAGTAAATTAGAAAAGAGCGCTTACGGTTTGATGGCCTTTTTGACTTGTCAGTTGTTGCTAATCTTCGTCGATGGTGTGGAAGCTTAATTGTATTTGTAGTTGGCAACTTTTCTTGGAAAACAAGTTTTATTATATTTATTATTTTTTCTAGAAACTTGCGGAGCAAGTTCGGGTGTTTGTTGAAGACAGTGTCAGTGAGGCCGAGGTGGCCAGAGAAGTCTAGAAGAGGCGCGCGCGCGCGTGTAGGCGTATATTTATTTTTATATTTTCATATATTTTCAAGTGAAGAAAATTATTTATCCACTTATATTAAGAATGTCCGATTACGTTCTCAATAACCAAAATACACTTTAGATTAAATTTTTTTTTTAACTAGTTAGAGTTGACGTGGTTTTCGAATACTAAATAGTTTAATCTACCGAAAAAAAAATATTTTTTTGAATCTACATTACAATATACTAATATTTACCATAAAAATATATTAAAATCTCCTAAATTAATTTTGTGATAGTGTAGTTTAGATATTTAATTTAGAACGAGCCAAATCTCTATCAAACTTACATAATCAAAACTTAAACTTCTATGCCTATAATTGGGAAGGAAGGAGATTTATTATTATGACATTGAGAATCACATAAGTGTGTTTGTTTTGATATCGAGTCAAGGAACTAGTGGCATGACCGTGGTGCATTAGTTGCACCATACATATGCACTCACTTTTTCATTATTAATAACAATTATTTTATTGCATATACAGTTTATAATTTTTTTTTTTACCTGTACATCATGAAAACTTGTACATAATCTTGGAAAAATAGTTTCGTCAATGGTTATTTTGTGGTATAATTTTGAGTAAGACCCAATTTATGTAAATAAAAAGTCATGAATGATTCGAATATTTTATCGTAAATTCTTTATATTGGTATATTTATATGTTCAAAATAATGCTCAAGTGAATGATAAATTATCACTCAAAGCACACCCATAAAATTAAAAAACATTAAAGAAAATGTAATTATTCTACATAAGAAAAGAAGCCAAAGCATTACTTTATGCACAATTACTCAAGTGTAGTTGGATAAGAGTACAAATGTAGAGGCTGATAAGAGTAAAAATATACAGGCTTTCTCTCGCTTGCGCAAGTTCAAATCCCATCTTGATTTAGCAAAGGAGTTACTAGTGATTTGCAACAGGTAGATTAATTCTAATATTAGTTTTTGAAATTAATCAGAACAGTTACGCTCGCTAACTATTAAAATTAATATTTTTTTAAAAAGATAAATGATATGAAAGCTTAAAAGATGAGCTAGTTTTAGAAATCTCCCCTGAAGTTTGGTATAATTTCACTTAGATGGCAAGATTAATTGTATTCTCACATACCTCTTATGCCGTTAGTATACATACATGTATAATGTGAGTATTTGAGGGCAAAAATGTAAAAGACAAGTTGAAATTCTAAAAAAATCAAATAATAATAAAAAAATAATTTAAAATCTATTGGATAATTGTATTATCTAATTACATACAATATCCATTGTGTAAAAAAGTGTATTTCTCTTTCCGTACCATAAAAAATCAATGGAGATAAACACTATTTTCACTCACAATTTTCACTCATCTCTACTCCACTCCATTTTCACTCACAATTGTCGATCTTCACCATTTCTTTCTCTCACAATTTTCACTCAACTCCCCTACTCTCATTTGCTGGAACAAAAGGAAATAAACACCAAGAGCATCTATAACCCATGAAGAAGAAAAACATGGGTGGTCGGAGAAAGCCACCGACCGGTGACGATCGACAGTGGCCGGGATATGCCAGTTATATTGGAGTTTGTAAGAGGTTAGTTACTTTATCAAAGTCTAAAATTTTAAAATACCATTGATTTTCTTATTTTTGGAGATTTTATCAGTGGTTGTTGTTGGTTGTATTTGATTTGTCTTGTTCATGGATTGGTGGTGGAAAAATTGATAAAAGGGAGAATGGGTTTAGCCATATGTGGCCATTAGCTGAAAAAAATTAATTATTGGTTATTCTATGTTTGTAATTTACATTTTACATAGTGTAATAAGGCATATAAGCCTATAATTTGTTATTCTTATGCAAATGAGTTGTAAAATAGAAGAAGTATTAACTGTAATTTTTATTTTTCTTGCCAAAGTTTGCTAAAATTGATCTGTTTATAAATTTACAGTGTTTGTGTGCGCCTATCGCACAAATACAGCTCCTTCATTTTTGGACGACAAGGCCTATCTCCCATGCGACAAGCCCTCATCATACAAGCACAGTTTTTGTGTTTTTGGGTGACATTGTTGTCACACGTGCGACGAACTTATGTCACCCGAATTCAGTTTTTTTTTAAGCGACAAAATTTGTCGCCCATGTCACCCAAAAATACTATTTTTGTGTTTTGGCCGGCGACATGCTCTTATCGCACATACAGGCATTCTGTGGTTTTGAGTGACAAGTGATGTCTCCCGTGCGACAGTTTTTGTCGCATGAATGCGGTTTTTGTTTTTTTAGGCGACGGACATGTCACATGAAAAATATTAAAATGTATTACTATTATTATTATTTTTCTTTATTATTGTAACTGTTGTTGTTGTTGTTTATTAATGTCATTATTATTATTATTCATAATTATTACTTTGCTTTCACTTATTAGCGTGTGCTTATTGACATATGATAGGGACAAAAAGCCAGTTGAACCGTCTGTTGTTTCACTAAAACCTGCAGCAGAAATGGACAATGTCATGTATAAAGTATAACTTAACTATCATGCCACATTGTTAGTGTAGTTGTTCTTTTTGTGTATATGGGCGACTGTTGGATGTATAGGCTGATAAAATTCAGTCAATTTGTGATTGTCACCAACTGTAGGCTGCAGAAATGCACATGTAACTATTATTTAAATGATAGTGTCATTCTACTTAGTGTTATTTTTCAATTTAATTAACTCATACTAATATTTTTTTGCCTTTCACCACAAATTAAAATGTTTGTTATTTTTTATTTGTGTTGCCATTTTGGTGACATACAACTTGATAGTTTCAAATTTAATTATTTCTTTAAACAAGTAAAATATTAGTGGTTTGTTTGGTGGAGACTGGTATAGTATATTGCTGAGAGAACTAAATTATGTTTTAGCGGTTTTTTATTTCACCCTCCAGCCCTACAAGCATTCTGTAATTTGGGGAGACAAACACTTGTTATCCCGAAGATGGCATTTGTCGCTCGAAATTACAGAAACAAACATTCTGTAATTTAGGAAGACAAGCACTTGTCGCCCCGGGAGACATGTTCTGTCTCCCCAAATTGGTTTGGATATTTTAGTAATTTCGTAAGTCAACTAACGGTCAAGAGTCAACCCATATGTATACTAACAGCAGAAGAGATAAGTGAGAATATAATCAATTTCGTCATCTAAGTGAAATTATATTAAACCTCAGGTGAGGTTTCTAAAACTAGCCCCTTAAAAGATCCTTAGATGCTTAAATACCCATCTACCTTTTGGGCTTCTGCTGAAGTAAACGAAAGCCCATCTCCATGCTAATGCGAAATTGAGAAGTCTAGGAGAAAAATGTCCCTTAAAATACCCTTAATTTTCAATTTATTATTTCAATTACATTACATTCTGCTGATATTAATGATCAGAAGTCTATTGGAAATCTTGTAAATCAGTTTTGCGATGGGTTAATTTAAATATCTAATTTTTTGATTTAGAATAGACCGAATTTACATTACATTATCCTATGTTTTGGGAAACGCCTCAATTCGGTTGGTTTAAACTTAATTGCGAAATGGGCATGTGGCTGTTAATGCTAAGTGTGGTATTGTGAGTTATGGGCAGTGACTCGCAATCAAGATGGGTTAGTTATATGAGTATGGGCTCGTTTGGATGGAGTGTAAAATGATGGGAATGGATAATTTTGTTCTAAAATTATCTTAATGCAGTGTTTGGTACATAAAAATAATTGTAGGATAAAATTAGTGGAACCCACCATTTAATCCAACACAATTAGGGATGACAATGGGGAGGGGAGGGGAGGGGACCAATCTCCCCGTACCCATCCCCGATATTTTGCGTATGTCCCCGTCCCCGTCAGAATTACTTGAGAGAATCTTCATCTCCTTCCCGAATAATAACAGGGGATCTCCGAATAACTAATGCATTTTTTTATTTTCAATTTTGAGTTAATCATATTAAAATAAAAAAATTCAAATAAAAGTAAAGTTCGAAATATATTTTACATTAATATCCATTACAAAAGTCACATACATTAAATTAGTAAGTAACACAACATGCAATGGATACAAACTTCTTTTACAAACTATCATGAACAAATTAATAATCCAATACAAAATTGTTACAAATAAAATCAAATTTAGATTCCAAATTAACTTTTTCAATGGCGGCGTGAGCACTTTATAAATGTGGACTATTTCCTTTACAACACAATAGTTAAATTAGAGCAAATCAAGAGCAAATATTAGATTAGATTAGATATTAAAATTGTGATTCACTGTGGGCAATTATAACATCTAAAAATAAAAAAAAATAGATTTAAGTTTAAAATATTTAAAGAATATTAAAATTAAAAAAATTTGGCTAATAGAATCTACTCAGTCTTTTTAATGTCCTAAATAAAAATTTAGAACTTTAATTAGTTAATTATGCCTAAAAGTTTAATAATATAAATATTTTGATATTTTTATTTTTACCAATATTTATAATTTTATAATTTAAATTTTATTATTTATTTACTAGTAATTTAAAAAAAAATTAAAATGGGGAAATGGGTACGGGATGAGGATTCCACCTCATCCCCGTCCCCTCCCCGAATAAGAAATTGGATAAAAAAAATTTCCTCGTCCCTTCCCCGAATAAGAAATTGGGTATAAAATTATCCATGTACCCTCCCCGAATATGAAAAATCCCCGTGGGGATTTTTGCCATTCCTAAACACAATATCAAAATTTTATAACGAAGGGGGCATGAGATAATAATATATAAGCTACAATTTAGCCAATCATTGTTCATAGGATAATAAATAATTTTTTTATTGTGAACTGATGCCCTTATTATAATTGTTGATGATATTCTTGTTATGTTTATGATGATATTATTTAGTAAAATGTAAGTTTAGAAACTATAACATGTTAAATATAAAAAAAAATAAGGGAAGGTTTTTTATTTTTTTAATAAATTCACCAATACTTATTGATTTAAGTTATATTATATTCTATGTCATTTTAAAATAAATTTAAGATAATTTTGATAAATTAATATATAAGACATTTTATGAGTTACTAACATGTCCCATGGCCTACTAAACACAAGATATGATTATTTATAATCTAATTCAGTATTGCACCAAACACAACATAATATTATATATAATTCAGTATTATCAAATCCAATCTAATTTGACATACCAAATAAGCCCTAATAGTTGACATTAGTGTTTATTCTGATGATGTTAGTTTGGATGAGGTGGAAGCTTTAAGTTGTGATTTATGACCGCAAGAGAGGCTAGTTTGTCTTCGTTGATTATAGAGTCGGATTCATTATATATTACTCAGCTCATTCAAGGGCAGCAAAATACCCAGAGTGATCTTTTTTAGATTTATAGTTGATATGCAATAATTCTTTATAGTAAAGCATGACTTCAAGATTCAACATATCTCAAGGAATTGCAATCAAGCTACGGATGATTTAATTAAGTTTGCGCTTGGTCCTAGTAATTCCTTTGTATTGATTGAAGATTTTCTACAAGAATTATCTTAATATCTTTGAGATTCTACATCTTTGATTTAATGAGAATTTTCTCCTTTCAAAAAAGGAGTTGACCGAATTTACTTTTATTTTTATGTATATGAGAGGAAAACACAAGTAGCTTTTACAATGCAAACAAATGTGGGGAAATGATGTGGCACGTACGTAAAGATATACTTGCATGTATATTATTATTATTATTTTTCTATCTAAAGTGATGTGTTTGCACTGTTGTTTGCTAAATCAATTTTCACAACATTTTATAATTAAATTATGTATTAATACTACATCATTTGACATTTGGTAAAAATTTTTGATTATGTAGAATCATTTAGTTTTAAATCAAAAATTATAATCACTTTTTGTCCTTTGAAGTAAATTTTTATGTCAATCATATTTGACAAATATAAACAAAAGAATTGCAATTCAAAATTTCTGATAAACCGATTTTGGGAATCACCTAATATTTGTCAACCATAATAAGCTCAGGAGACTTAGCGAACACAACAGACATGCAACCCTCATTGTGAGTTTTAAATGCACAGTTAATATCAAAGTCCACTTCATTCAGCTGCCAAATTTCTTTAATTACAAGCAGAAACAATTAAAGTCGGATGAATGACTCAATCCACCGACCCAACATGAGCAAGTTTTGCTTGTTTCACATGGGTCACAATTAGATTTTGTTATCTTCAAAAAGCACTTTCTAGATAAGTTGATGCAAAATTAATCAACTTGAAAGTTAGAGCTGCTGGTCATTGGAAAAACAATTTTGACATTAGAAGAGCTAGGCATCACAAATTGTTCCCAAATCACAAGTCCATAACAAACAAACTGTGAGCAACTTCTCATTCTTGAAATCGAGGATTTAGATCCTTTCTTGTGTGCTGTAGATGTTAATTTTCTTTCAAAGTTTAAAGGTAAATCTCATATATTTCAAACTTAAATATCCAAACTGACTCATCATATATCTAAAAGATTAATTATAATAAATTTCTAATTATAAATATCATTACTTTGATTGTTATTCAAAACATCAGACGCTACACATTTACAAAAAGGTAAGTGTATAAACATATATTATCTGTAAGCATGTTCACAAGTGCTTGCCAAATTGCAATAATAAATGAGAATTGAACCAGAAATTAACAAATTGAACCAGTTGAACTTTTAAAATTGTGGGGTGTGATTGGGTGATAAACAAGTTGAAGAAATCATGCCTAGCTGGTTAAAGCTGGCATGACTCATGAGTCTACATTGTGATACCAGTGATCATTCTACTCTTCATTAAAATATTGAACTAAATGATTGCAAATATTCAGGGCCTTGATTCTTGGAAAGTATGCCTAGAATCAAGGGTTACTCTAATTAATTCAACTCCTAATTGCTTTAACTCTCCCTTTTTGCTTCTTTGACCGGTTTAGTGGCTCTAGAACTGGAGACCCAAATTCATTTCTTGCATCATCAAGAATCTGTTATAATAGTCGGTAAGCACATCAGTACTCAAAACGTTTGATGCGTGCATACACACACACACACACACACACACACACGTGTGTGTGCGGTTTTAAAGAGTTAAAAACTAACCCTCTTAAACTCCATGGTTTTAAAGTGTATCTGCGTGAAAAAAAAAATGAGAACGCCCGCATTAGAGAAGGACTATACACACACCTGCACGTGCACGCGCGCGCACACACACACTAATTTAATGCTTACCAATTATTATACTCTCGCTTTTATTTAACAATTAGTGATTTAGGGCAAGTTTGGTAATGTTGTAAATTTAAAGTAATTATTATGTATCCTATAGAAATAAAATGTAGTGAAGAGAATTATTTAAATACTTAGTAATATTTGTTTCTAAAAGTGTTGTGAGATTTCAATATAGTCGTATGTATTTAGTAAATCTCACTTTTAAAATGTTGTAAGAATATAAATGACCAAAATAGACATAATATTGAATAAAATTTATTTAATAAATATTTATATATAATATTTTTCATGTGCATATATAATAATTAATAACTAAAATAAATATTTTATTTTATTAGTTTTTATTTTTATTTTGTTATCTCAATATAATTGGTAATACTAATAATCTCTTTAAATTTAATGAGTTTATTTCTTAATTGAATAACGATAATTTTGGATTTTATAATATATGTTAGGATATATGTGGAATTTTATTAAGTATAAAACTAATTCTCCAAATCAAATTTTGAAAAGCAACTATTCTTTTCTTACTTCTCAAAATCGACTATAAAATAAGGAGATTTTGCTAAAAGTGGTTTTTTTTAAAAAAAATTATCAAACACTAAAATTAAATTTTTTAACTTTTTAAAATTACTTTTAAGACTATCAAAAAGAAAAAAAAAATCCGAAATAGATCCTTAATTGTGTAATCTTAAAACTTTTATCCTTTAGTTATCTTCAATATAAGGTTCTATATACACATAACAAAATTCAAGCATATAATAAACACAAGAATCATTGGAGAAAAAAAATTAAGAATTGCACAACTTAAGAATTTATGTGAGGAACCCTTAGGATCACATTTGCTAGGAATGATTAGAGAAAAGTGATGGGCGTTAAATATTCTCCTAAAATATTTGAAAATGAAAAAAGGTCGGTCAAATATCCCCTATAACAACTACTGATTATGCTATACACATTTGGAATTTTGATATGCGTACGTAGCTCAAGAATGATACTGTGCAAGAACATGGCAAAGAATGAAGGGCCATAAATAGCAGGCCGACCTCGAGCTCTCAACTTGTCGATGTATGAAACCTGCAATTTCATTAATTTAACCACATAATAAATATAAGACATTAATAACAAATTCAAGTCAAACTTGAGCTAACTTTATACATGCAGTGAAGCATCTCTTCAACTTGAAGATTACTCTCTTGCTTTTAAGCTTTTGCAGTTGAACACAGGTTTGATACTTTAAATTAACCCAAATACCAATTTGTTTTTAACATTATTGAGCAACTTTTTCTTTATTTATTATTTATCTTTCCTCTATCAATAATTACATCTATTTGAACATTATATCAATTTGATTTCAAAAAGATAGTACAAAATGACACTTTATTTCTCATATTATTTTTAGGTTTTACCCCCGATCCCTTACATTTCCCTTAATATGTCATTGCTCTTCCTCATGTTAAATTTTTTTTTTTCTAAAAACTCATCTCAATATATGGTAGAACAACAACCTGATTTTTATTAAAATTTTGACGTAAAAAGAGTAAGGAAGTATTATAAAAACTACAAGTGGGTAATATGTGATAAATTTAAAAAATTATAGTTTGAATTTTGAGAAAATTACTTATAAACACTATATATCCTATCCATTTCTCCATTCACCTTGGCTTTCTTTACTTTTTAAAAAATCTTGTGTCACATATACATTATTAATTATGTATAATTTAGAAAAAGTCTTAAGTGTCTCAAGAACATTGCTAATTTTTTATTCACTCCTTATTATGTATTTTGGAAAGAAAATTTATTTTTTTATTACTTTTATTTTTATATACCATTAATGACATCCATATATTTGGTAAGGTAAAAGGTAAGTACAGGATCCTGGCCCATCTCTAGTATAAAAATTATCAAAGAAAATTTACTCGACGTGGCTTTGCTAGATCTTTATATAAACTTGAGGTCAACGAAACTTGTTTGCAATTTAAATAATATTAATTAATTGCTGATTTTTCTAATAGTTTCTGTTATAATATTCATATTTAGATCACCACTATATTAATGATGATGATGAACTGTTTTTGCATTCTTAAATTCAACTATCTCTCTCTCATTCCACAAATTTCTTTTTCTTTTTTTTTTTAAATTTTCCCACAGAAAATGAGGGAAATTTTTGCAGGACAATGGCCTGTTGCCACCATTCTCACAACACTAATGTTCATTGTTTTCGTGGGAAAGTTTCTAAGCAGCAAGAGAAAAAGCCCTGAAAAGATCTCATACAAATTGCCTCCAGGAAGAAGAGGCTGGCCGTTAGTTGGTGATAGCTTCAACTTCTACAATGCTGTTGCTGGCTCTCACCCTCCTAGCTTTGTTCAAGAACAAGTCAAAAGGTACAAAATCTATCACTAATTTTCCTGGAAAATTCTGATGCTTTATCTTCCAGGGAAGCTAAACTCATCTTGCTTTCACTTGTTAATTCAAGAGAACATGGTCTGATGAAATGTTAGACAAAGAAGTTTTCGGGTCAAGTTTTAGTTTCTCTAACATAGTATCAAGAGGCTAACTTATGCATGCATGGCTGTGGCATGGGGCTTTGGACCGCAAGTCAAAAATTTTTTGGAGAAGATAAGAGTCTTAATTGAAATTCAGCCCATTCTTTGAATGTATTATGTTTGGACTCTTCAGTTATAGAATTTCGATTTTAATCCTCTTCAAGTTAGTAGTTTTTCCACTTTGATTTTATCCCATTTCTTTGAACCAAAATCTCGGTTCTACCACTGATCATTGATTTTAATTGTCAATTTCTCTTCGGTAGGTTTGGAAATATTTTTTCCTGCAGCTTGTTTGGCAAATGGACAGTGGTCTCAGCAGACCCCAGTTTCAATCGATTTGTAATGCAAAATGAAGGAAAATTCTTTCAGTCAAATTATCCGAAATCTTTCAGAGATTTGGTTGGTAAAAATGGGGTGATTACAGTTCAAGGAGAGCAGCACAGGAAACTACATGGCATTGCTGCGAATATGATGAGACTAGAGAAGCTGAAATTCCATTTCCTGAAGGACATTCAGATAGTTATGCTTCACACCTTGAAAAAATTCCAGGAAAATCAAGTCATTCTTCTCCAGGATGTTTGCAGAAAGGCAAGTACAATTCTTTTTCCTATTTAGTCAAGTTTGTACTTAAAAGGATAAAAATTTCTAATTCTAGGTTGCTGAATTTTGTTAATTCTCATTTCAGATTGCTATCAATTTGATGGTTAATCAATTATTAGGCGTATCAAGCGAGTCAGAAATTGATCAGATGGCTCAGTTTTTTTCTGATTTTGTTGACGGCTGTCTTTCTGTTCCAGTCAATTTTCCAGGTTTCACTTACCATACTGCCATGAAGGTAACTTAATTTCATTTTCTGAAAACTTTTATATTATTTAAACCTTGATTTATGCAATCCAATTACACTTTATGGACACCAAACTTTTAGAAACAATTTCTTTTTTTTTTTAAATTTTGGAAACAGAAAAGTGTTGTAATTAAATTTAAAAAACAGCAACCACTATGTTATATCCAAAATGTTTTCTTGTAGGCTAAGTAATCTTTTATTTTGTAAAACGTGTAAACTGATATTTGAATGTGTCATGTCTTTGACAGGCAAGGGAGAAAATAATAAGCAAGATTAAGAAGACTATTGATGAGCACAGGCAAAAAGGATCATCAGAATCCGGCGACGGCTTACTTGGAAGATTATTAGATGAAGAAAGCTTGCCGGATGAAAGTATATCCGATTTCATTATCAATCTTCTGTTTGCCGGAAATGAAACAACTGCGAAAACAATGCTTTTTGCTGTTTATTTTCTCACTCAGAATCCTAGAGCCATTAAGCAGCTTCTGGTATCGACCCATAATTGAAATCGTTTTCATAAGAAAATTATTCAATAATTGTAGTGTCTCCAACAATTCTTCTTTTTCTTCTTGTTTTTCTTTTTGGCCCAACAGGAGGAACAAGAAAGTCTAAAGAGGAACTCTCTTGAAGAAGAAATGCTAACCTGGCAAGATTATAAAGCAATGCCATTCACGCAATGTGTAAGCTATATTTGGACATCAAGTCCAATAATTACCCTCGTTCTGACTGAATGAGATTCAAGAAATTCTACTAGTTGAATCAACTAATCCCTGAAGTTAACGTGATAATTGTAGGTTATTGATGAAACACTTCGGATTGGGGGCATAGCAATTTGGCTAATCAGGGAGGCAAAAGAAGATGTTACATACCAAGGTTTATACTTCAATTCATTAATATAATATATGTAATGTCATAAATCATCAAATATTTTTGAAGTTCTTGCATTTTAAAATTTTGTTCATTTTTTTGATTGGTTTTGGCAGATTACGTTATCCCCAAAGGGTGCTCTGTAATTCCATTTATGTCAGCAGTTCATTTGGATGAGAATTTGTATAAGGATGCTATCACCTTCAATCCCTGGAGATGGATGGATCCTGAAAATGAGGTTAGAAAAATCTATTTAATATTCAACTTTTGAGAGCACTAAAGCATAGGGTATCATCATTCATGTCCCTGATTTCTATAGATTTCTCAATTTAGACATAGGTTTCCCGCTTGTATCAAATGGATCCCTGCTAGTGCTAGTATTTGGAATTTCTAGTTAGCTAATTTGATGTAATTTGTCTGTAGCAAAAGAGAAATTGGAGAAATAGTCCATATTTTTCCCCATTTGGAGGAGGAGCTCGGTTTTGTCCTGGGGCAGAGTTGGCTAGGCTTCAAATTGCTCTATTTCTTCATTACTTTACAACTACATACAGGTGCTTCCTCTCTCTTTCTCTTTATAAATTGTTATGGGTAATAGTTAAATTTTCCAAGTAATATATGAAGAAATTTTACCACATATAATATGATATTTATCTGTTAGATGATAAGATAGTTGAATATCTAATTTTATAAATGTGGACTTTTATCATTTAACAAATGAATGATGAATTAATAATGACACGTCAGCACAAAAAAATTACTTGAAAAATCTAATTATTATTTAATTATTAATATTTTTTAATTTAAATTGAGCTTATATGATTTATTAAATTAATTCTTAGAATTTTTTTTTTAATCAGATGGACTCAAGTGAAGGGAGACCGGATGTCCTTTTTCCCATCTGCTCGCTTGGTGAATGGCTTTCAAATTCGTTTGATGAATAGACATGATGAACAAATGAAATCAAAGTGAAAGAGTTTTTTTTTTCACTTAGCTTTATATATATATATATATAAATAAATAAAGATTTTAGACTTTGTTAAAATCTGAAAAAGATATTAAGTCATATGATTTTTTAAACTTTAATAAAGCACGGGATCCTGAATTGGAACGTAAATATGTATATGTGGTTGGCAATTTATTACACCCATTTGTTTGATGAATGATTTGTAAATTCTTCCTTTCGTATCATATATACAAATGTAATATTCTATAGTATCATTACCATCTATTTTGCCAAAAATTATCTCAACGGACAATGAAGATAACTCCCATGTAATAAAATTTTTATGAGTCTGAAACACACCTTATAAAATTATTTTTATGGCCTCTAAAATATAGTTTTAAAAAATTTGGTTATTGATTGAATCTATGAGCTCAATTGCAAATTTCAAATGTGGTATATTTATTGTATTTTTTAGTGTATTAATAATATCATGTGCTCATATGCTCCATGTTTCTCTTGATTTCTAAAATAGTCGAAGTCCTAAACAACTTAAACTCATCTTCATATTTGCATATTTCATTCACTTATAAAACTCCCACTATCATGCACTACACCATAAGGGCTCGCTTGGTATGTCGGATTGAATTGAATTAAATTGGATTGGATTAGATAATATAGAATTGAATTAGATTATATATAATACCATATTGTGTTTGGTGCCATATTGGATTGGACTATAAATAATCATATCTTGTGTTTGGTATGTCATGAGATTGGCTAGTAACCAATAATATGTCTTATATATTAATTTATCAAATTTTTCTTAAATTTATTTTAAAATGACATGGAATATAATCTAACTAAAATAAATAATTATTGGTAAATTTGCTAAAAAAATGTAAAACCTTCCCTTAATTTTTTTTTAATATTTAACATGTTATAGTTTTTAAACTTATATTTTACTAAATAATATCATCATAAACATAACAAGAATATCATCAACAACTATAATAAGAGCATCAATCCATAAATAAATAAAAAATTACATAACAATGTCACTAGTTGTATATATGAAAATATTACATATCATTAATATAAAAGAGTGTCCTGGCATAAATACTATCATTGGATGATGACATACCAAAAAATCAAAAGTCATCACCCAAATGAAATTACAAGTTTACAACACAAAGGTGCCGGCAAGTTAAACTATTATCAAGTTTCCCAAAAGTCATTTCTTGCAGCATGTTTAACACATGATATCCATCTATGTCAGCCACGTATATGGTTACAAAAAAATTATATATCAACACTACATTTGTCAACCACGTACGAAATCCACCCCTCACAACTGACATAATGAATTCCATTTTGTCATGGTCATTACGTAGTATTTTAAAAATCTCGACACTATTTGGTTCATTTAAAAATTTCTTCATTAACTTAATTCGATCATGAAATGGCAACCCCATTCTCTCCAATGATCAGTGGTTTTTTGGCTTTCACTTTCTTTCTCTTTGGTCATACTTTGAACTAGTTGTGCCACATTTTCATTTCACCTCTCCGTAACATCCTTATGTTGGGGAAAAATTAGGTTTTTAAATTTTTATAAAACCTATTAAGGACCGCTCTCATATAATAGATAAGAATACGTAATCTAGAAATCGTACCTTGAAAATCCGAGTTTGCTTTTTCCGCTGAAGTGATTTAGGCTCCTAGATCACGATCCGCCACCACCAATCCTGTTAGATCACGATCCGTCACCACCACGCTTGTTGGATCACGAACTGTCACCAATGATCTTCCAGGTTATGACTCAGGTTCGATCTGCACTTGACGTGTGGGCGCCTTTATCACTACCAAAGCAACTAGCACGAGAAAATTTTTCTCTCAACAATAGAGAGAAAAATCTTATTCTCCGATTTGTATAAAGTGGTTTCTCTTTTTCTTTTGAGAAAATAAGCCTTATATATCTCCCATTAGTGAAAACCCTAGGCTCCAAATAATGTCCTTTTTAAAACTCACGTTTCTTTTTCTTTTAATAAGGGACCCACCATGTAAAATAACATAAGGCCCCTTACACATAAGCTAATTAAATGGAGCCTCCCACTAAATGATATAATTAGGCTTTTGACCCAAATAAGTAGTTATCTTGCTTATTAGTCAAGCAGTGGTGCAGTCAATTAAATGAGCTAACCCGGGGATCATTTGGGAACATACAATAGTGGCTACAATAATTAGGCCTGTAATTAAACTAGCCCAATTATTTAATTCCAAATCTACTCCACTAAAAGATTGGAACTGACTTCCATAATTGTATGCTCGAATAATAATTCGTCCCAAGCCACATTGATTTCTTTACTGCACAATCCTTTGTACCACATCGTTAATTAAATTGATATCTCAACTGTCCAATCAATTTAATAACATCTTATTCCTTGATCCTTACTGGTTTTCTCTAATGATCATTTTCAACATACTAAATATGTTGACACACTCTGGCCAGAGAATTCTATGATCAAGTGCCGAAAACCTATCAAGAGATGTGTTGTACAAATTCTATATTGTTAATCTATAACTCCAATACTCATAATTGCTCCCACCAAGATACCGGGTAATCTTGACCACAAAAATGTGTCGTGCCCATTGGTAACTCAAATGGAATAACAATCACAATCATGAAATCATAATTAACTCAAGATTAAGATTACAGTAAAATCAACGCCTATGAGATTTAATAAGTCTGATAGTTATTACAAAGTTAATTAAATCTCATATGTGATCCAGTTCAATGTAGTCGTACTACATCAATAAATTCATACATGATTAAGACAAATCATTCAATGAATTTATTACAGTTTATACCTAAATAAAGTGCCCAACTTTATTTATCAACTGCGAACTAAATTTATTTAATCATAAAATAACTTGTATTTATGTCTTCTGTGAATCCACATGGTGATCACATAAATACATATAATATGATTAAATGGACTTTAATACAAATATAAATGCAATTAAGATATTTGAATAAAATACCTCATCAATTTTATTAATCAGAAAAATGTTTATTACAATTAAATAAACACATATGATTTTAAAGAGCATAATTTCCCAACACCTTAAATACACCAACAAAATTCTCAAATGTATTCTCAATTGGATCTTTTGACCTCTCTCTTCTTAACAATAGTTTGAGATTCATTTTGATTCATAAAATGATCAGATCAATTTGATTAGGTGACAGTGGAGAGAAACCCATATCTAAATCAAATTCCTAAATCAAATTAAAAATAAATAAATAAATAATATATACATAAAGACACATAACAATTAAAAATAATACAAACTAAATGATAATGTTTATTTAAAAAAAAATTATTGCAAACCTGCACATAAGATTCCCACGCTTCATCACTGTTAACTTCAATGCACTTCTTCTCATCATTCCATCCAAATCCACTTGTGTTCAACATATCAAAAATGATTGAATATTGTCGTTTCCAAACCTTCATTTTGGAATCAATATAGGGGCTAGCCTTCAATCCAGATTCAGGAAGCAATTGCTACATTTTCACCTCCATTTTTCTTGTAGTCCCTACTATTAACTGCCCACAATCAACACGCCCACCATTTGCCACTATTGCCTCCAACACATCCACTAAAGCTTCTTCTTCTTCCCTAGTCCATACACGCCTGCCCCTTTTTTTGTCTCATTCATTGACTTGAGCATTACCACCTCCATCTTTCGTTCCTATAAAATGTTAATTTCACTCACTTTTCATTATAATGATAATGTATATATATATTACAAAACAATAGCACCCATGTTCAATAACTAACTAATAAAAGATATTACATAATCAAATAATTTCAAGAAATAACTTTCAGGAATAATTCATATATGAAATTAATATGAAAACAAATATATATTTACATATTAAAACAACTCTAAAATTCAAATACAAAAAAAAAATCTTAATTGAGAAATCTTAAGTTCTACAACTTCTACTTCACTCATTAAACATTTGTAAAGTTAAGTTGCTTCTCCCTGTAGACCACTGCTCTAATGAACCAACTTCATTAATAGTCTTAAAGTCAACATGGTTTTCGCTATTAACAAGTTGGTATATCTCATGTTCCATTGGATTTATTGACATCTCTCTCCTAATCAGATTGTGTAAAAGACAGCAAGCAGTTATTATTTTGCATTGCATCGTTAATGGATAAAAAGAAGGGCTTTTTAAAATTGCCCAACGAATTTTCAGAAATCCAAAACAACGCTCTACTACATTCCTTGCTTATGAATATTTCATGTTGAAGTATTCCTCATGATTAATTGGGGTACATCTATCTTTCCATTTCGATAAATGATATCTTGTTTCTTTATATGGTGCAATAAATCTTTTAGTATTTGCATACCCAGCATCCACTAAGTAATAATAGCCTATCAAATGTTTAAAAAATGTTAATAAACATAAGTCAGCTATATAAACATTAATAAATAATAAAGCATTATATCGAAATAATATTTTGCATCATTAATTTATTAGCTTACCAGTTGGTACTTTTAATTCATTTGGTCTAGATAATGCATCTCAAAGCACTCTTGAATCTGAAGTTGAACCCTCCCAGACAGGAAACACAAATATGAACGTCATATCTCGTGAGCAAACTCCTAAGACATTAGATGCAATGTAGTTTTTCTTGTTCTATATCGTGGTTTATCAACTTCAAGTACATGTACTGATAGGTCCCAGTTAGAATTAGCGGAAACAACAAGCAAATAATTTGTTCTTCTTAGGGTGAGAACTACCGCAATTGCTAATTAAATTAGATAAAAGTCTGATACCCCTTTTATTGAAATATTCGAGTTTATTTATAGAACAAAATTAATGAAATAAAATAGTTAAAACTAATTAAACCACTTAGCTATAATTTCGAAATAAATAATAATCTTAAAGGAAACATGATTACATTTGAATTCTTCATCAATACGGTTTGAAGAGTCCTTGAAGGAACGTGATGCCCACCTCATGCATGGCTTGCATGGTTGCTTGCATGTGACAATGCATACTGTTGGATTTTGCTTCTCATTCGGACTTGCGTATTCTCTTATCATTACCCCCTCCTCGAAAAGAACCCTTGTCCCCAAGGGTTAGTGAAGGAAACCGTTGATGGATCATTACTGTATCTTTCCCTGTTTCACTCTCAAGTTTTATCGTTGCTGCAGATTCTTCATGTATGTTCTCCTCGTCTTCGGCTTCAAGGATTAACAACTGTGGTTTTGTGCACTTATGACCTGCAGTGAATTTATCATTACAATTAAAGCACAAGCCTTGAGCTCTTCGCCTTTACATCTCCTCCCAAGGAAGCTTTTTAATTGGTATTGTTGGTGAAGCGCGGTTGTTGACGATTTGTGGTGGCGGTGAACAACTGAAATCTGGAGATCTCACCAGCCTCTTCTGTCGCTGCAATTGTTCATCTCTCATTCTTGCCAAACTGATCGCTTCCTTAAGAGTTCTTGGTCTGAACAACCGGATTTCCTCAGATATCTCGGGTTTCAATCCTCCTATGAATGTGCCGACAAGAGCCTTTTGAGTCCACCCTTGAACCCGGTTGCCAAGCCTCTCAAATTCTTTCTGGTAATCTCGAAGAGTCCCAGTTTGCTCGACCCTAGATAATGCCTCGTCGAAGTCCTCGCAATCGGTTGGCCCAAACCTCGCCCATAGCTCCTCCCTGAAGATTTCCCATGTAACGTCTAGTCCTTTCTCTTGATAAGATTTCCTAAGCCACTACCACCATTGGTTAGCTTCTCCCTCCAAGTGGAATGAAGCCAAGACAACTTTTTGGTCTTCTGTTGACCCTTGGTATTCGAAGAATTGATCGACGCGGTTGAACCACTCGGTGGGGTCGTTGCCGGCATAACGTGGGAACTCTAGTTTTGCCACTCTTGATTGAAACTGCTGCCGTTTGCCATCCTTGTCTTCTCGGTTTGGTCGCGATGTTGCTATGTTGTTGTTGATGTGAAGTGCGTCTTTGGATGTATGGAAAGACTCTGCAAGTTTGCTCAAGGTTTCTTCAATGTGAGCCAACTTGTCGTTAACTCCTAACTCCATGCGCTGCATCTTATCTTGCATCTCCCCGAGCGTCGTTTCTATCTGTTCGATGCGTTCCTTGTTGGTTGTCATCCTTGCCTAGCTCTGATACCAATTGATAGGTCCCAGTCAGAATTAGCGGAAACAACAAGTAAATAATTTGTTCTTCTTAGGGTGAGAACTGCTGCAATTGCTAATTGAATTAGATAAAAGTCTGATACCCCTTTTATTGAAATATTCGAGTCTATTTATAGAACAAAATTAATGAAATAAAATAGTTAAAACTAATTAAACCACTTAGCTATAATTTCGAAATAAATAATAATCTTAAAGGAAACATGATTACATTTGAATTCTTCATCAATACTGTTTGAAAAGTCCTTGAAGGAACGTGATGCCCACCTCATGCATGGCTTGCATGGTTGCTTGCATGTGCCAATGCATACTGTTGGATTTTGCTTCTCATTCGGACTTGCGTATGCTCTTATCATGTACCTTGATGTGTATACCATCTAATGCCCAAAGCAATTCTATTAATCCATTCGACCATAAAAAAAATTATGATATAACATGGCAAAGTCTCTTTACTAAAAAAGAAAACAAAAATCAAGAATTTAAGCATGTCGTACCTTAAGTCATTTCCATCTCTCATCAGTGCAGTTTTCAGTTACAATGTTAGGTGTTCTCAATAAGATATTTTCCAATTGTAAAACTGCATTAAAACCAAGTTGAAGTATCTACTAATTGTCTCCCCTGAACGTAGAACTTTACTATGAATTGTTTTGTTATTTACATGATGGGCAGGTATATGTATAAACATGCATACTTGTTCCTCAACAGAGACTGTACCATCAACCTTCAAACCCCCATTTATATGAAGCAGCTTATATAATAATATGAATGTCCTCTTATCTATCAGTAGTTGATTCACACATTCTATGTTATTGCCTATTATACTTTCTAGATAAATGAGGCGTGTTGCATGCCTAATGAATGTGCGATTTGCAACTGTATATTTTTCATTTTGTCGACTTCTACGATACCAAACTACGGTTGCCAATACACACAAACATAAATGTAGGGGTGGGCAAAATCGGGCTCGGGTCAACCCGATCGGGTTTCGGGTTGTTCGGGTTAGACAAGAATCAATCCGAACACAACCCGAATGAATGACCTGACCCGAACTATGTTCGAATCGGGTCATTCATTCGGGGAATTTAAAATGGGTAGGATTGAGTTCGGGTCAATTTGGGTCAGTTCGGGTCGGTTGAAATCGGATCAATTCGGGTCAGTTCGAGTCAGTACGGGTCAATTCGGGTCAGTTCGGATTAGTTGAAATCGGGTCAATTGGGGTCAGTTCGAGTTTATTGGTGTGCAGTGTTAGGTTTTTTTTTTGAGAACTCGATCGGGTATTCGGATCGGGTCGGGTTTGACCCAAACCGATCACAACCCGAGCGGGTTTGTAAATTTTAAACCGATCGGGTTTCGATCCCGACCCGATCCGACCCGAACCCAAAATTTATCCGGTCGGATCGGGTCGGGTCAAATGTCCACCCCTACATAAATGTTGTAACTGTGACTTGTATATAAGAGATAATAATATAATTTCTCTTTCATCCATATCTAGTTATTGGAAGATATATAGTGCGAGCATATCATATGAATATTAAAGTAAGTGAAGTAGATATCAACATAAAGAATTACCATAACTGGACAAATAAGGAACTAATCAAGAAACATTCCTTGTGAACAAGTTATTAGCTCAGTTCTAAGAAACTTATAAAGCAACCATTTTCTCTTCAAAATATCTAAATCTTGTCAACATAAGAGACATAGTTTAATTATTGTATTCTTAAAAGCATAAAGATCAAGTTCTATCATTAGATAGCAAGTAAAGTAAATTCACTATCAGCAAGAACAAATTTCCAGAATTGCTATCCTTATTTTCTTTAAAATAGAAAAATCGCTAAAAAAACAAAATGACAAGATACAACTTTAATCAAAACTATGAAGATAAAGTTCTATTATTAGAAAGCAAGAAGTAAAGTAAATTCACTATAGGTAAGAACAAATTCCCAAAATTACTCAAGAAACAATTTCCAGAATTGCTATCCTTATTTTCTTTAAAATAGAAGAAATTCACTAAAAAAATTACAAGATACAACTTTAATCGAAAGTATAAAAATAAAGTTCTATTATTAGATAACAAGTACTAAAGTAAATTCCTTATAGGCAAGAACGAATTTCTAGAATTGCTCAAGAAACAATTTCCGGAATTGCTATCCTTATTTTCTTTAAAATAGAAGAAATTCACTAAAAAAACGAAATGACAAGATACAGCTTTAATCAAAAGTATGAAGATAAAATTCTATTATTAGATAGCAAGTAGTAAAGTAAATTCATTATAGCCAAGAATAAATTTCTAGAATTACTCAAGAAACAATTTCCATAATTGCTTTTTGTTTTTAAATAGAACAAATTCACTAAAGAACAAAATGACAAGATCCAACTTTAATCAAAAGCAAATCACATAAACTAACAAAGAATCTAGACCATATGGGTAGAAATTGATAGCAAGATTTGCTAGCTTATAAACAATCCTATTATTGTATCGGGAAAAATAAAAGAAATTCCACGAAAATGTCTCTTTTTAATTCAGCCTGAATTTTAGTCAAAACCCAAAAAATTCATGGAGCTACTCTTTCCCATGAACTAATCCATAAACAAGTTCACTCAACATAAACAAGTAACCTCCAAATTTGATTTATACACATGAAAATTAATAGAAACTAAGAAACACACTCAACTACCATATAAAACATGAAAATTCATTCTATTAAATAATTACAACAAATAAATAAACAAATGAAAAAATATTTAACATAAATTGACTTTTTTAGTCAAGATTTAAGGAGACTTACTGCATGAAGAGGAAATCTGGCGAGAAGAGAGACTTTGGTGGTGAGAGTGATGGAGAGAAATTTTGGGATTTTTTTCTTATCCTATGAATAGTGATATGTTATATTTTAGCTTATCCCACACTCCCCTCATTATAAAATTTTGATACCGTGTTGGATTAAATGATGGGCTCCACTAATTTAATCCTACGATTCCTTTTGTGTACCAAACACTACATTAGGATAATTTTAGGGTAAAATTATCTAATCCCATCATTTTATACTCCAACCAAAGGAGCCATAACTATAGCAAACTGACTACCAATTTTCTTTACTATAAAATCTCTCTCCCATTTTCACTTCTTCATAAATCTCTCTAATTTCTTTCTAAAATCCTTAAGAACAAGATTTCTTTCTAAACTCCTTAAGAACAAGACCTACAATCATGGCGATATTGTGGCATTTTGCTATAGTTGTTTCTATTGCCATTGTTTTCATCCCTCCATCTACTCTTGCCATGAACGTGACTGATCAATGTTGGAGGAAAAATCCTAACTGGCGGAGGCATTGATGCCAGGTCGCTAAATGTTCCTTAGGTTTTTCTGGAAAGATAACTGATAATGTTGGTAATGACGCAGTACATTACAAAGTCACTGATCCTGGTGATGATATTATAAACCCTAAACTTGGAACCCTAAGATATGGAGCCACATTGATTCCACAAAAAAGTATGGATCACTTTTTAGAAGCACATGAACATCACACTCCACATACCACTAATTATCAGTAGTTTAAGTACCATTGACCATCAAGGTGTCAACATCCACATTATAGGCACTGCATGCCTTATGGTATACAAGGTAATTAATCAGCATGCCATCACATTCCAATATTTTATGCAATGATTTTTTATAATTTTTCTTACATTATTTCCATTGATGAATTAATTAATTTTTCAGGTAAGCAATGGGATCATTTATGGGCTATACATCCACTATTGTTGAGCTAAGGGCCCAAGCCCTATGATGGGTCCAAACAGAAAGATAATGCAACTAGGAAAAATTGACGGAGGTGCAATCAGGCTAGTGACAGCATCAAAGGTTTGGATAGATCACAACATACTGTATGAATGCCAGGATTGGCTGACTGATGTAACACGTGGCTCGAAAAATGTCACCATCTCAAATAACTGGTTTAGAAACCAAGAGAAGGTCAAGCTTCTTAGACATGAATAACAGGATGATGGATACATAAGAGACAAGAACATGAACGTCATTGTTGTGTATAATCATTTTGGCCCTAATTGCAACCAAAGATTGACATGGTATATGTCTTGCTACACTCTCATCTCTCATACCGATGTGGAGCTCTTACATATTAATTTAATTTTTTTAGTCAAGTAATTTTTTTAACATGGTATCAAAACCAATGCCTCAAGTTTTATTCGTATTATGCACAAACTCTTTCGAATTTGATTATTTCTTTATTTTCTAGTTCAAACATTTTCGACCCATCTATGATCTTCTGGCTCAAGTCTAAATTCATGTTTCAAATAAGAAGACTTATGAAAATTTGTTTTAATACTATTTCCATTGATGAATTAATTAATTTTTCAGGTAAGCAATGGGATCATTTATGGGCTATACATCCACTATTGTTGAGCTAAGGGCCCAAGCCCTATGATGGGTCCAAACAGAAAGATAATGCAACTAGGAAAAATTGACGGAGGTGCAATCAGGCTAGTGACAGCATCAAAGGTTTGGATAGATCACAACATACTATATGAATGCCAAGATTGGCTGACTGATGTAACACGTGGCTCGAAAAATGTCACCATCTCAAATAACTGGTTTAGAAACCAAGAGAAGGTCAAGCTTCTTAGACATGAATAACAGGATGATGGATACATAAGAGACAAGAACATGAACGTCATTGTTGTGTATAATCATTTTGGCCCTAATTGCAACCAAAGATTGACATGGTATATGTCTTGCTACACTCTCATCTCTCATACCGATGTGGAGCTCTTACATATTAATTTAATTTTTTTAGTCAAGTAATTTTTTTAACATGGTATCAAAACCAATGCCTCAAGTTTTATTCATATTATGCACAAACTCTTTCGAATTTGATTATTTCTTTATTTTCTAGTTCAAACATTTTCGACCCATCTATGATCTTCTGGCTCAAGTCTAAATTCATGTTTCAAATAAGAAGACTTATGAAAATTTGTTTTAATACTACTATTGAACTCTTACTTATCAATTTAAACCTTTAGGTCAAGTTTTTTATCTAACAAATTTAAAACCCTACATGGTCCACCATGGATTTGCACATGTAGCCAACAATTTGAACCTAAAATGGATAGACACAATACGCAATCGGGGGAAGAATGAACCCTAGCATTAAGAGTCAAGCCAACTTGTTTAGTGCACCAAAAGTAGGAAACAAAAAAGTAAACTTAATTCAACACTAAATTTTAAAGAGAGTGAAAAAAAATCTTTGAGCTAATCATTAATTGTACAAAAGTAAACAGATTACATGGAGCCAAGAAAACTCAAAGAAATTTGTTTCAGTGGGGGATCTTTTTAAGAATGGTGCTTCCTTTACAGAAACATGTATTTAAATTACACCGAGGAACAAAAATTTCAAGTTGCAGATGCCAAGTCTGCGAGGTCATTGACAAGTGAATCAGGTGTTTCAAAGTGTTTGAGGAGATCTAGATGTTAAATCAAACAAGGGTCCAATAATTGTTGATAGATATACATACTAGAAATATATAAGTTGTATTAGAGTTTTCTTTTCAGACTTTAAATTCATTGATTTCTTGTATTCAAGACAAGTGATAAATTGGATATAGAATATACTTCATATTATTTTCCCTACTGTATATATTATCCTTTAATTTCTTTTCGCATATAGGTGATTCTCATAATATTTATTTTAAATATGAGAACATTTATTGTAATCTAGCTCATCAAGTTAGTTTGGACTAGAACACTATCTAGTTTCAGTTGACGTCTGTTACAACAATACCTGCAACAATACTGTATCAAAGAACTAAATATGTTTCAGCATTCGAACAAGGTGTTTTAGTATTAACGTTATTATTTTTCTCTCGTTACCATTTTTTTTGCTTAAAATACTTCGTTGTGTATTTTATATAAATTGATGAAAAACAACAATAGTATGAGTTAAATGAAAATATATAATATATAGTAGAATCTATTGGAAATATGAGTTAATATTATTTCTTTGAATTCCAAATTAAATAAGTCGAAATAGAAATTCCAATCAGTAAACACAATGATGGGGAACAATTGCCTGCAAGATATTTTAATCCATTGCTCGCAAGATGAACAATTGAGAATAGTGATATAGATATTGTTGTGCAAATTTTATTGAACTCGCAAGCGCACGAATCTATTGTAGTATAGATTAATGGTGACGAGTGTCGATCCCACGAGGAGGTGGATTTTAATTATCTATAGAATTAATTTTGTATGAGGTGATTGGATTTGTGGTGGAAAATTATTTGGAATATGCTAAAACTTAAATTAAAATGGCGAGAATAAATTCTAAAATTGGAATTGAAATGGCAAGAATAAATGGAAGAAAATTCTATTAAAATGACGTATTTGGGTATCTGGATCCATATCAACATGCATCATGGGCTAAATAATCCTTATTAATGCCAATTAAATCATGAGGGGGGAATCCACGCCTCATGAACCACGCTCTAATAAATATGGTGCTAAGGGCTTATCGTGCCAAGAATAATGGGGATGTGCTTCCTTGAATCATGTATTGGTTGAGTGTCAATTACAATGAAATCAACAGGAAAATAAAATTTGTCTACCTGGATAAGCACGTCCTCCACAATACCACGAGGTATTTTCGTGGACCGATCTGCAAGCTGTAACACCACTAGAGTTGGGTGTAATTCTCCAAGTCCAAGTTTCACGAAAACTGAATAAGGCAACAGATTTACACTAGCTCCTAAATCCAACAAAACATTCTCAATTGTGTGGTTCCATATGCTACATGAGATAGTGGGGGAGCCTGAGTCTTTACATTTTAAAGGAATTTTATGTTGGAGGATAGAACTAACGTTTTCTGTTAAAAATATCTTCTTTTGAACATGCATGTTTCTCTTTTTAGTGCACAGGTCTTTAAGAAACTTGGAATAAGATGAAACTTGCTTTATAACATCAAGTAAAGGGATGTTAACACTTACCTGTTTGAAGATTTCGAGAATCTCACCTGTAGATTTTCCCTTTTTTCCTTTAGCTAACCTCTGAGGAAATGGAGCTTTGAGAACATATTCTCGTGGGTTGGTTTCTTCTTTCTCCTCCGGTGATGAGTCCTCAACACTCACAGGTACAATTTGATTTTCTTTTGTCACTGGCATCTCCACTTTATTGTCGACTTCTTTTCTTTTTTGCAAGGTCATGATGGCTTTGACCTCTCCATGCTGCTGTGGTGAACTGGTACTTGCTTCATGCACTCCTTTAGGGTTAGACACTGGTTGACTTGAAAATTTACTTTTCTCAACAGTCATTGCCAAGGTTTGAACTGAAGAAGCAAGTTGTCCCACCATTTTCTCCAAGCTTGAAACTGATTGGGCTTGTGAGTTGAAGCCCGCTCTCAACTCGTTTCGTAGTCCATCAATAGTGCGGTTCTGTTGCTCAATCGTGGAGTGAGTAACATTCCTGAAATTCTGGAATGCATCCTCCCATGGTCTGGGTTGAGAGTAATTCTGGTTCTGATTGAATGATCTAAATGGAGGCTGAGAGGCTTGAGGATTTTGAGGAATTGGTTGTATTGGTGGAGCTGGAGCTGCTGGTCCATTCTGTTGGAATCATTGAGACCATGAAAAATTAGGGTGGTCTCTCCATCCAGGGTTATATGTGTTGGAGTATAGGTTGTAATTCGATGGTTTTCTCATTACACCTATGACATTGGCTTGATCTGAGTATGCGTCATGGTCATGTGGCTCTGTTGATTTAACAGTCGATAACAATGCTATTTGTCGAGAGAGACCTTCAACCATCTCCTTGACTTCTTTGATTTCTGAACTTGACTCGCCAATGTGAACCTCATTCACTCCTTAACTCTTCTAGTATTCCTGAGTGATCGACTCCGTTGTTAGGAATTATCCGCTTGTCGCTGGAAGAATTCCCAAATCTCTTATGCACTTTTTGACATTAGCTCTCCTCCACTTGTTGCCATTAGTCATTCTTGCACATTCGGTAATAATCCCTCCAAAAAGTATTGGCATTGGTGCCATTTCTCGTACCCATGATGTGGACACTTCAAGAGTAGCCCATTGAATCGCTCCCATGTTTCGAAAAACTGCTCGTCATCTCTCTGGGTAAACTCTGAAATTTTCCTGCGAATGGCATTGATTTTATGCACTGGGAAATATTTATTTAAAAATTTCGTTACCATTTGTTCCCATGATGCAATGCTATTAGCAGGTAATGTATTAAGTCATGAACGAGCTCTATCCTTTAAATAAAATGGGAATAGTCTAAGTTTTACATCATCATCTGAAAAATTCTCATATTTAAATGTTTGACAAATAGCATGAAAATCATTCAGATGATTGTATGGGTCCTCATTTTCTAAGCCATAGAATGTGGGGAGACAATTTAGCACACTAGGTTTTAGTTCAAAGCTCCTAGCAGCTACATTTGGATACCTTATACATGATGTACTCAAATTAGCTAAAGGACTGAAGTAGTCCTTAAATGGCCTCTCCTGTGGTTGCAAATCCATTCCAAATTTATTTTTGACGTTCTTGTGTGTGCGAAGTGTTTTCTCAAGTTCAAGGTCTATAGGTTCAAGATTAGGTAATAATGACCTACGACCATGCATGCAAAACAAATAAAATAAAATAAAAATAAAGATGAGAACAAATAAAAATAAATGAAAATGAGAAATTACGATACTAACCTTATTGCGCTATTACAACCTTACTATAAAATACACACAAAAAAAATACGTGAAATAAATTAACTAAAAATAAATTAATGAGAAAAAATAATAATAATTTGAAATTAAATTACAGAATTTTAAAGAAGAGAAAAAAGAAAAGAAATACTAACTTTAAATGCAGATTCACTTTTTTTCTTTTTTTTAATAAAAACAATTAAAATAAATTAATCACAAAAATTAATTCTACGAATTAAAATAACTTACCTCCCCGGCAACGGCGCTAAAAACTTGTTGTGCAAATTTTATTGAACTCGCAAGCGCACGAATCTATTGTAGTATAGATTAATGGTGACGAGTGTCGATCCCACGAGGAGGTGAATTTTAATTATATATAGAATTAATTTTGTATGAGGTGATTGGATTTGTGGTGGAAAATTATTTGGAATATGCTAAAACTTAAATTAAAATGGCGAGAATAAATTCTAAAATTGGAATTGAAATGACAAGAATAAATGGAAGAAAATTCTATTAAAATGACGTACTTGGGTATCTGGATCCGTATCAACATGCATCATGGGCTAAATAATCTTTATTAATGCCAATTAAATCATGAGGGGGGAATCCACACCTCAAGAACCACGCTCTAATAAATATGGTGCTAAGGGCTTATCGTGCCAAATAATAATAACCTTATACTAGGGAGCCGGTGAAACCAGGGCGGTACTAGACAAGATTATTATTATTTGTCAACCAAAAGTTAAAACATCCACAAAAACTAGAGGGGAAAAGAAAATAAATTTACCAAATAAAGCCCATGACACATGTTGAGACTTCACATTCAACCCAAGCTTGAAAGAAAATTAGTCACTCATAATTGAACTAGGGGCAAAATGGAAATTTATTAAAATACGTAGAAAATATGATATGGAGAAGGAATTACAGAAAATGGAGTCCAAAAATGGATTCAGAGGTGCCAAATTAGGGGGGGAAGGCTCCCTTTTTATAGATACATCGAGTAAATCATGGTCATCGGATTAAAAACAGTTTGGACGCTCAGGATTGTGCCACGTCATCAGTCAACAGTACAGTCAACAGTACGCGTGAACAGTAACGCGGTTTGCACAGTAATAATCCCATGTGCTGCATGTACCGTACGCGCGTTTTTTGGTCCACTAATATGTTGCCACGTCACCATCAACAGTACATAAGAATTTTAGTCCAACAGGATCTTGACACGTCATCAGTCAATGCCACATCATCGGTCAATGCCACGTCATCGATCCGTCTATGTAAACATTGTCGTGAACAGTAACGTAGACAGTACCGTACATGTGAATAGTCCCGTATATGTGAACAATGTCATTTTTTCTTTTATGCTCCTCCTAAGGTGTTCGGCCGTTCTAAGTTCAAAAATGATATCCGTTTTGCCATTTGATCTCTCGTTTATTGTGAAATGACTATGATGCCCCTAAAATACATAAAATACTTAGTTAAAATAAAACACACATAATTAAATTACAAAAAGGTAAAACACATAAAAGTAAGGATTGTTAGTAAAACTTGATATGTAAAATGACGATTTTCTCATTTATAAATATGCATTTTCTAACACTCAACAGATATTAAACCCACAAATTGCACTCGAGAATTTGTAGCCATGGACACAAAAGTTGTCTCCCGTAATGATGAAATTGACACTACACCAACATATAGAGGATTTGTCAAGGTGTTGAAGAGCACTTATCCTTAAGACCAAATTTTGTGCCTCAAAAGAACATTTTCTAATGTAAAAAGGAAAAACAAAATAAAGTAGTTGTGAAAAATTTAATATACTCGCAAGCGCACAAATATGGAAATAGAATAGTGGTAATGAGGATGAAGCCACATGGATTGTTATAAATTAAAAAGTCTAATTTAAATCTAAAATTACTATTAATCCTAACCTAGTTGAGCAATTTGAGTTTCTAAGAAAATTAAACTAATTAAACTAAGAAAACAATTAAAATAAAGGAGAATTCAATAAGACAAAAATTAGTAAGGTTTCATAATCCACCACTATTCAACTAGTAATTATCTAATTATTAATTAATCCTCAATTTTAGAGTGACAACTCGAAATCAATTTATGTCATCTCATGGACATAACAATTAAGCCCAATATAAAATTAATCTTGTGTAGATTCTTTTTATGTTTAATATTATGATATCTAAACATCCCATGTAAACATATTGAATAACAAAGAGTCAAAGTTTTCCTAAGCACTCTAGGTAAATAATTTAATGAAGACACAGAATCAAAGATAATCATCTATAAACTTTGTAGATCCAAGTATAGATTTAGTCAAATATTAATCCTAACAATCAATAATACATGATAGAATTGATGAAAAGATTTAATAACATTCAACTAATCATGAGAAACAAGAACCATAAATATTAAAGAACATATATAGAGAATTAATTAAAAAGATAATTATTTCATTGAATAGGGTTTCATCCTTAACTTAAGTATAAGAAAATTAGTTGGACATATTTGAATTGAGAGCAACAAAATAAATAAAACTGCCATGGAAATTATTGAAATGTTGTTGCCGGTTTTCTTCTCTGCCAAATGTCTAACGTTGCTCTTTTTTTTCTCCTCTGGCGGTTGTCCTCTCAAAAGCCAAAGTCAGCTTTTATAGTCTTCAAAATGGGCCACCGACCTTTTCAATTCAAAAGCCAAAAGGCTTGGCCAGGGATGGCAAAATAACCCGGACCCGGACGAACCCGGATAATCCGGGCCGGGTTGAACCCGTACCGGAATGTAAAAAAACCGAGTCCGGAATAAATTTTAATAACCCAGATATATCGGGGTTGAACCCAGACCCGGACCCGGGTGAAAAAATCCGGGTTAAAATCCGGGTCCGGGAAAAGAAAATGGTATCCGGGTCTGGATCCGGAAAAGCTAAACCCGCACCTGGACCCAGATTTTGCCATCCCTAGGCTTGGCCTTTTAATTTGTTTTTCTCTCGCACGTGGCCACCACTTAGAATTGCATTACGATTCCTTTCTTAATGCCATGCACATGCTAAAAATAATGGCGATTGCTTCTCTCGTGATGCGTCTCTTCTTTACTTGAATTAAATCTCAATAAATTAATTCTTTTAATTCCTTGTCCTTCAATTGATTCTGAATTTAATCTCCAGTGCTTCCTAAATTGAGTTTCTTCATGTCTTTTTATTTATAATCTCCAATTAATTCCTTATTCAATAAAATAATTCAATTAATTAAAAATAACAAATAAAAATAACTAGCAATTATATAATTAAGGGTAAAATATGTATATATTATATGCTCATCAGTAGTTTGATCTCCAACATATAATGACACCGTTGTGAGATTGAACTCCTAACACTATAGTTTAGAATAGTAAAAGAAAAATTAATAAAGAAAAATATAAAATAGAAGTAGAGAGCATTAATTAGAATATTAGGACTATTCTCTTCTTTTTATCGTTTTTGTAGTAATTGTATCATTAAAAACTATGTTTGTCTCCCTTAAAAACCCTTTATAGTCATTTTCCTAATTCAATTTGATTTAGTCACCTGCTTTTCTTATTTGATTTAAATTTTTCATTCATATGTCTAACAATTTAATTCAACTTGAATAATCTAAATCACATAAAGATATCAGTTAATCAGCTCTAACTTGTAACTAAATCAAACATATGGCCAATTTTAAATCAAACACAAAAATAATTGCTTTCACTTCCTCTAGTGTGGGATTTTAGTATTTTGAAATATTCATATAATTCTAACAATCCCCACATATTTCAAAATATACAATCAATCTTCACCATGAAATTTAGTGCATATGAATTGGTGCTTTTCAAGCTATGAACCGGCTATTGAACAATTAATCGTGTCTCACAAAAACTTGATGAAACTTAAGAGTTTCTATAACCTAATGTTTCTTTGTGTAACGAAGATGACTAGATGCCCACACTATATTTTATTAGAGTTTTGCTATTCAGTAGTATGATGCTTTAATGACCATGTGCTTCATGGAATTCATGAGTGCTCTAAGATGCCTATCTTGCTCTAATAGGAATGGATCCAATTCCATACTCATCTAGGTGAATCCCTTGCAAGTGTGTCATGCTACTTTGACAAATCATTATACACAAAATGTGGGGCTAAGGAGTTCCTTAAGAGCCTAATTGCTCAAAACTTAATAACTACAGTAAGCAACCATGTCACTGTAGAAATGACTCAAACAAATCAAAGCAACCATGTCACTGTAGAAAGGACTCAAACAAATCAATAGTGCTACAAGACAACAAGTGATTTTTCATTATTTTTATGAATTTACCTTTTAAGATCTCCAATAACATAGGTACGGCTACCATCATTTTTGTCTAGGTAAAAGTCCAATTCCCCTTAACTTATTTGCCACTAGCCTCTTGTTCAGAGGTTTTATCATAGAATTGACCAAATTTGACTCTAACATCACAAACTTAGGCTAACAATTCCAAAATCTAGTAACTGCTAAAACAATGTTATATCTCAGACAAATTTCTATGTTTTTTTCCCATTATATTACTTTTTTTTATATTCACAATAACAACATGACAATTACAATATAATCACACAAGAACATAAGGATAACTGTTAATAGAAAGATATGCTAAAAGACATCTTAACTATTCAAACTCAATTAGCGATGGGCATTAAATTGAATTTGGCCAATTATGTCTGATATGATCTGAACTAATTTTGTTTGGATCGAATGTGGATTTTGATCTAAATCCAATCAGATAAGAATTTTATAATTTTATCATATTTGATTTGTATCAGATCCGATCGAGTTGCACTTACAATTAGAAAGAATATACAACTTAAATATAAATAAGAAATAAGACAACCCTAATCCTTAAATTCCCTAATCAAAATGAAAAGAATCAAATAAGCAACTCAACCGCATCACCTAAGAACCCATCCATTCTCTTTGAGAGAAAGTCAGCCAACTATCTAGTTGCCGACACCCCAGTTGTACACAAACGACGATGCAACTAATAGTTGCTGAGCTTATGAACCACACATTGTAAAAGTCCTAAACCTAGCCACTACATTTATTAGTTTATTACAAAAGTTTCAAATGGAGTCGGATCCATCAAAACTTGTGAGTTGCAGAGGTTATAAGAATAGATACTTTGACTTTGAAAAACTTGTAGAGGTTTGGTCTTTTGAATTTCTTGTGAATTTGCTTTTAGGATGCATATCATTCTCCTTATTTTCGGTGATTGTAAAATTAATTGTTTGATTTGGATTTCTTGCTTTTAGGATGCAATTTACTAAAGTCCTTAATAAAATAATTGATGTTAAATAAACACACTTTCATTTTCTGTCTTCCCCTTTTCCCTTTGCTGGCTTGCTGCAATTTCAATTATGTGCTTCAACTTGCAAGTGATCCAGATTCATTTGATTTATTTGAACACATGCAAATCTGATTTCAGTATGATATTATCAATTTGGTCTAAATCCAAATTAATCCGAATTATTCACCTAATTTGAATTCAATTTGAATATGTTTATATTGAGTTTAAGTTGGAATTGCACTTGGATGACTTTTTTAAGTTAATTTGAATAATTTGAATTAGCCTTCCATATGTGATATGTCTCATAATTTAATTGATAAGCCCTTAACTGGAATGATTAAATAAACAACGCAGTAGAGGGCCGAAAGTTGTTGGAAGTAGGAAAACTGGAATTTATATGCAGAAATAAACCAAAACACCTAAGCATTCGAGCAGCTTGGTATCTCTCCCAAAATGAGCAAGTTCACTACAAAATAATTCTCCTGATGCCCTCACCCAGCCAACGTTCCACCCCTTATCACCTCCTCACTTCTCTGCCCCCAAAAACCAATCGACAACAGAAAACTCTCACCCCTGATCAAAAACAGAATACAATCAACTTATTACTAACAGAAATACATAACAACCTCTTCTCTCTCTATTACTTGATGACACGTCAGCCATGATTGGTAGTTCCGGAATTACCCTTGCGCCTTGCATATGTGAAACACACTTGTGGCCTAACATTAATTCAACTTGAATAATCTAGATCACATGTGAATTTGCCTTATTAAACTCTAATTTAATTTGTAATTAAACCAAACATATAACTAACTTCAAATCAAACACAAAAGTAATTGTTCTCACTTCTTCTAATGCGATACATTATTATTTTGAAATGTCCATATAATCTCAACAAAATCTCAATAAATTAATACTCTATAAATTGATATTTCGATTAAATAATATATTTTGTCAATCTCAACTTAGGAACAACGTGCTAAATTATATTTTGAGTAATTAAAATTTTCTTAATGAATAAATTTTTCTTGGGGCCAAGAATACTAATTTATCGAGAATACACTAAAACAAATCAAATAATTGTTATGCCACATCAATTAATAACATGAAAAAAGGGTATCTATAGATAATAATTACATATGAAATCAATAACTATTTGGGCCGCTCTATTGCGCCCAATTACTTAAAAAAGTTGGCCCATTTAATAGAAGCCCAAAAAATACGAGTCATCGTAGTTATTTATATTTTGTGAAAATCCAGAAGAATCCACAAAAAGGTCGAAGCGGAAACACAGGAAGAGAACTCCGAAAGAAAGAAAGAAAGAAGATGGCGGGGAGAGAAGTGCGAGAATACACAAATCTCAGCGACCCAAAAGGTAGTAATTACGTTTACAACACTTCAATCTGCTTAAATTTACACATAATTATGTTAAAACTGCTGTAGTGCCCCGTCGTCGTCGTCGTAGAAGTAGTAATATTTTCTTAATTTTGTTTAAATTTTGATGCACAGACAAGAAATGGGGTAAAGGGAAAGACAAAATAGACGATGAAGACATCACTTTTCAGCGCATGGTTGCCAAGGTTAGACCGTCTCCCTCTTTTTTTTTTTTGTGTGTTTAATTTTATTGTGACCAAAAAATTTAAAGAAATTGGGAAGATTTCTGATCACATGCCCCGGCAGGGATGTTGGCTTTGTCCTATTGGGTGATTAATGCAAGCAGATGCAAGAAGTTGCTGGTGAACGTGGCGGTTATCTTCATGGCCGTGGAGGTATTACCCTTCTCTCTTTTCTGTGTAGTCATGTATGTGCGTACATTTGTGGTTTTGTTACATTATATAGAGGTTATGTTTGTAATTGTTGTAATTCTGCTTAGTTTTGAAAGGAAGGTAGTCAAAGCAGTTGGGTGAATGCCCACTTAGGCTAGCTCTTCAATATGAAACATATCTGTAGTGTGTTGAGGTTTGTTTGTGCAGCTTTGGACAGTGATGATTTGCTCTACCTCAAGGAGCAGATGGAAGCTGAGGAGGATGCTGAACGCCTCCTTCGGCGTACTGAGAAACGGGCTTTTGCTGCTTTTAAGATATCCTTTCTTTTTTATATGCTCTATGTTATATCATTGTTATGTTTTAAATTAGTATTTGGGGAGGACATGGAGGTAATAGCATGTGAAACCAGTGTGTTTTCTTCTTCCTGTTGCATCTTTGATGTAGTTGAAGCATGGGCTTCATTGTGAACTAATTGTCTGGTTCTTGTGGAAACCAATTAAATGTGTGTAACTGGAACTCCAAATTGGGTCTTTTTATTCCATCTGCTAGGTTTTTTGAATATCTGCTTTTGCAGTTACTGCAGAATCTAATGACACGACTCATTGTTGCCCTGCATTTTTTCCTATTTGAAACTAAGAGCTAGTATCATCTTCTTTTTCTGTTGTCATTCAAGTTTTGTTTGTTTCCATGATGATGACAGTTGAAAAACACAAATTTAGAGTATTAATACTTTTACTAGAATCTCGTAAATCTGAAATTTGCTGACTCAGTCATGGGCTATTTCTTAATCATTTCCATAATCTGGTGCTTTTGGTTTCAAAGATCAGCTTATTAGTTTTGCTCCTTAACCAATGGATACAAAGCTGCAAGTTTAGCAGATTCATCACCTGCATCTGTTCCCTTGCCACTTCGTGTTGAGCCCAAGCCGAGGAGTGGGATTAGGTATGTGCGTTTACTCTTTCAGAGACATGTACGTACACATGCATAAACAGAAACAGAACCTATATTGTCTTTACAATTTGCAGTTCTGCTTATTCAATTGCTTCTTTTGTGTAGCTGATATGATTGTTGTAATTGTAGACAGCAGGATCTGTTGAAAAAGGTGTTGGAAGTCAAACCAAAGAAACCGAGAGTTTCAACCCCATCTGATGTTAATCAGCCCAAAGCAATTTCTAGCAACTCAGCAGCAAACGATATCAAGCCTGAGGTTGACCAGGCGAAGAAGAAAGAGCAAACTACATCAAAATCAGACAAACCAGGAGGTCAGAATGAGGTTGAAAAGCCTGTTAAAAGCTTATTAGGCTTAGCATATGCAAGTTCTGATGATGAAGATTGATTGTAGAATTGAGGGGTATCGTTAGAGCCAGCCTATATTCATTCATTTTTCTGTAATAGATAACTTTTGCTTGCTTTCTTAATTAGTGTGGCGTGTTCCAGTGTCCGAACAAGACTAGTTGTTTGATGAATTCTGTGTTCTACAAAGCTAAAGTAGAAACTTGTAGATTACATGCTAAGGCTGAAACCCAAAAAAAAAAAAAAATCCTAGTATTTTTGTTCATTATCTATATTCTCTTAGTCGACCTAGCACCTAAGTCGCCTGGAGCATTTGAAAGCACTCGATGAACTTGTCAACGGACGTTCTGACCTGGCATCTGCAGCTTGAAATTTTTGTTCCTCATTGTACTGCAGATTTGCATTTCCAGAACCTGTTTTCTTGGAAAGAAGCTCCGTTTTTTAAGACATCTTCAACAGCAAAAAGTTTCCATGAGTCTTCTTGCCTCGCGATCTGTTAAAATTTTTGTAATGGTTAGTTATAAAGCTTTTTTCTCTTTGTTTTTGTTTTTTGTTTTTAACTGTTATATGATTCAAAAAAAGATAATTCCTCTGATGTTACTCTTTGTTTTCCATTTGCTATTCGATTGTAATAGTTATAAGAAGTGTTGCATTTACCTCTTCGTTTCCAGATTTTGGTGCAATAAATAGGTTGTACTAGGATTCACTCTTCCCCCAATTGCATTTGGTGTCCTTTCTTGGTACAGGTTATTGACTAAGTGAGCAAATCCATTGCAAACCCTGCAAAGTTTTGATGTCTTACAATGATTTATATATCTTGTACTTGCATCGCATGGTTCAGACTCTTGCTTTTTGAATTTCCGAGTTCAGAGTTTTGAAAATCTTTCATGCTGGAAGTTTACTCTTGTACTTTTGGGTATCGATACCTTTATGTAATGTAGCCAAATTATTGATAGAGATAAAGAATTTAGCAGGACACTAGTATATTACCTCGGCCTTTGTTAATTGCATTCAGGTCCAAAATGGTTGAAAGCAATAGTCGCCGTCATGTTCTTGTATCTTATATATCCATTATCATGTCACGCATAGCATAACTTTGTCCTGGTTCCTAAACCAGTTGTTAGTTGTTAGGGATGGTTACATCTGTCAAGCCAAGTGTGTTGTGATCTATCCGAACCTCTGATGCTCTCACTGACCTGATTGCATCCCCATCAACTTTTGCTAGCTGCATTACCTTGAGGTTGGAACCCATCACAAAGCCTGGCCCCGCAGCTTGACAGTGGTGGATCTATAGTCTGTGAGTGATACATTACTTGCCTGAAGAATTCATCAATAGAAATAAAGGTTGAAAATTTTGCATATTTCATTCGAAAAACTGTTGCATGAAAACAGGGAATGAGATGGTGTCCCAAACTATCAGATGCTGTTGGTAAAGTTAAAGATCACACGAACCAAATTCTGTTGTCAAATTGAATGATGTTTGTTACCTTCTCTCTCTACGATATTGTCTACTGGGACAACCCCTACTAACTGTCTCATCCATTACCCCGAGACTCTAATAATGCAACCATTATAGTACCAGCATTTAACACTTTCCTGGCCTCCGTTCTCTTTCTTGTCATTTTTTTTTGGGCAATCTTTTAGGTGGTTGTGTTTGTGCTTGAACTTGTGACCCAATTCATCATTTAGAAGTCTTGTAAATTGTGCAAAGGAGAATACATTAGGGTCTTTTTTTTTTAAATAAAAAAATTATCTCATTATTTCCTAATATTAAAACCGTGAAAAAAAAAGTGAAAAACCACCATCCTCTACTGTCAATCTAATATAATAATATCAAAGTTGTGTATTAAGAGAAACACATTTATAATTCACAAGTAAATACAAATATTACCTTATACAACCCGAGGCATGCAGCTGCTGTTATGTGTATGTTTATACCACGACCATCAATGGCAATTCAACAAATGATAATTAGCAATTTTGTGGAGTGTTATGTTAATGTTCTTTTGGAAAATGATCAAAACATATCTTCAGGTTCCGCGTTTAGGGCTTAAAGGGTGATCACTAGGATCTATACCTTTGTAACTTATCACATCTTTACCAACATTATTGGTCATCTTTCGTGAAAAGCCTAGGGAGCATGTAGCAAGCCGATAACGGTGCCCCCGCCGGTCAGGGTTCCTTCTCCAACATTGATCAATCACATTCATGGCAAGTAGATGTAGGAATGAAAAAATGGCAATGGAAAGAGCTACTGCAAAATGTCAAGAAGTCGGCCATGCTTTCAGGTGCTGTTTTAGGCTTTAGAGTGGAATAGAGAGCTATTGGACAAGTGGAGAAGGAGACATTTAATATTAGGATAAGAAAGAAAGCAAATAAGCAAAGAAAATTAGTAGTCAGTTCTTTTGGTTGTGGTGTAGTAGTAGTGGTAGGAATTTTTACCAGTGAATGAAAGATACCAATAGAAAAGAAAGTTTCAGTTATTGAATGTTGAGAGATTTGACCTATTATTGGATATTCGGCAGCAACGAAGGATGTCAGCCAGTGACATTCTATTTGTGAAATGGTGATGACAATAATATTTTTTAAAATTTAAATCCATGCAACGTAAAATTTTCACTATCAACCAATTGATTTATTCCCCAATCGATGGATTTACCTCAATATCCTTGCTAATCAAAGAATCCACAGTTATCAGTTCCATTCCTTAAATGGACACATTTTGTTGCTCCTAAAATAAAGTCGCCCCGTGTGATCCTGACTTCTTCCATGTAACAGCAGCTATCTTTTTGCAAATGATAGGGCTTATCATGAAAAAAAGGCATATGCTATACAAATAACACAATGACATTCAAGAAAATGAGCTAGCAATATACTAATCTCTTATGCCAATATCACAGTTCTCAAGTTATCGACAATGATTTAAGATTTTCTCCACATACTGAAAAAGTCATCTGCAAATGACTTCAGATTGTCCCACAGAGTAGTTTTCTTTGGAACTTCTGCATCATCGGTTTGCCTACTAGAACTGTCACTGCAGAACAGAATTTGCTTTTCAGTTTGGCAAATAAAAGGGATTGCGAAAATTTAGAAAAACAAGAAACAGAGATGATATGGTTCAAGTGGAGATAAAAATGTTCGAAGAGTCTGTTTTAAAACCTAAGCCATGTTCAAGGCCAGTTAACTGAACTATGTGTGAGAAACCCATAAGAGCCCTATCAGAGTCATGTCCCACAAATCGGGAAGTCACTAAGTCTTTCGAAGCCTAAAATTCAAGAACTCCAAAGCAGTAACATTTTGTATATCAAAATCCTTGTGGGCTAGCTAAGACTAACTGTTCACAATAACCTTCCACATCTATATAGACATAATCTAGAAACTCCTTTGTTTTCTAACTTTTGCTCATTGTGCTCCCTATTGAGCTTCAATGGAACAAATCCTAGGCAAAGTAGACACTACAGAATTTGTAAACATTACTTCCAAGATGTACAAATACTCACTACTGTTATAGAAACAAACTTACATTGCACTTGTTTCGAGCTCAGGAGACCCTTTAGACTGCTCAGCTGTGTGCTGTGTGTCACCAGACTCCACTGAAACTTCATATACAACCTGTTCCTCTTTCTCATCTGCATTCCCAGCTGAAGGATGAGAAACTTCCTCAGTTTCTCCCATAGGCAGAGGACTTTTGCTCGCAACAAAATTAGAAGGGGCACCCTCAGGTTCCTCTTTTTTCTTGTTCTCTGCTGTATCTTGACCTTGATAAAAAGTTTTATCAGCTTCTTCTTTCAATGGATGTATTTCCTTTGCAACAAAATCCAGATGATTTTCCTGAGCTCCTTCCAATTTCGCACCCTCCGGTTCTATAAATTGGGGATAACCAACATTGTTACTATTTTCTGTCATCAGATTAACAGGACCAGGTTGACCATCCTGCAAGAACGAAACATAAATTATAATAGGCAGAGAAAAGACTCCACTCTAGCAACTGAAAGAGAAAACGTAATAATAATAATAATAACATTAAGGATTTCAAGACCAAAGGAGAAGAAGAAAAAAAATCAACAAGTCACCAAAAATTCCTATCAAATACATTGAAGATGCAAAGCTTTTAGATAAGATCATAAGACAAGATCTGTGAAAGCTATCTTGGCATATAAATAGACAACCATTTGTTATTAACAAGAAAAAATATGACTATCAAAGCACCATTTCGATGCAATTGTTGTGTTTAGAACTGAAGCAAGTGCAAGCACGCATCCAGGACTTCTTTAAAATTGTTAAAACAAATAATTTCATTTTATCATTTTTTCTTTTTGCCCCAAGAATGGGGAGGATGTATGTACACACACACACACGTGTACGTTACACACATAGTTTATGTGCCAAATCTGCTTCTTCCACAATCATCTTACAGCAGTTTGTTTTCAGCACCACACTTTTGCCATTAACAAAGTAACAAACCATAACAAAAGAATCAGAGGAAAATATTTAAATAAAAATGTCAAGATATTCTCCATCATGATGCAGAATACATCTATCAATTGAGCGTTCTAATTTCAACCGCAGAGGAATTCCTACAATCAACCTTCCAACCTTCATGGGCATGAACCACAATTCAGTTGATAAACCCTAAAAGGCTTTAAAATTTCTGATTCATCTAATTATGTTTTTGACAGAGTAACTACCATTTCCACCCAAAAAAAAAAATGCAAACAAACAAACAAAAGGTGAAAAATGTCAAATACGTACTGGAGCTGTGGGATTTTCAACCTCTTCAAAGATGTTCCTTTCAGCTACAGAGGAAGTGAATGGGCCACCCTCTACTTCTAGATGGTTTTCACTGACATCACCAATCTCCACATTATTAGCAGCTACTTTATCAACCTCATTTTGAGTTCCCCCATCTATGCATACTTCGTGCTCTTTAAGTAGTCCATCTCCTACTAAATTTTCAGTCCCATCAGGAGATGATGATTTACATTTGTGCACCACTTCCTGGAGAATGATCTTCACAACATAGTAAGAACCACCCACATTCTTGCAAACATCAGATGCAGTTGGGAATTTCCCATCATGTGTTACTCTATACCTGTACAACATTGAATTAATGGTAAGATTCAACACAAAAGCTTTGATTTTTGTATTATTCTTTATCAAAAACAACAAACAATAGCAATAAGATGATGATATAAAACAGAGAACATAAGATATGTTTCTAAACAAACTTAAGGACCATACAACTCAGGCTACCAGCAACCTGAAAACTCAACACAAAATCTATGTACCGGCAAATTCCAACAAAATGTGAAGAAAGAAAAATCAATGGAATTGACTAGTTTTGTCTTCCTAAACACTGTAAAAATTTCCCATTTCAGAAAGCTTCCCAAGTGACAAATCATAATTTTGTTATAGCTTCTTCGCTGTTGCTGTATTGATCCAGGGATGGTGTTACTTGACTTCTATGGAACAGTAGCTTCATAAAACCACAGAGTGATAATAATTTTTTATCTGCCGAACAAAATAACTTTCATCTCCCCCCTTTCTCCTCCACATTGATCTTCCCCAAGGTACAAGGGATAAAAGGCTATTAATCTGTTCTCTCTTTCTTTTCCCCATCCAAAAGCAATCACACAGTTAGATGAGATTACTAAAGTTTAAATTGGAAAAAGAACATAAGGTACAAATACTTGGTAACAGGATACCTATAGATTAACCAGGACATCCAATGAATCAAAGGCCTGATTTTTGAATGCTTTAAGATAATTACAATCTCTGCCATGATGAAGTTGAAGTACCAAAAAAAAAAAGATATATTTTCACCTTCTTTTTGATAATCACAGTCCTTTTAAATCATAAATAAATAAATAAATCATAGTCCGCTATGATATCTCCTTGCCGTATACTTCCTCAAAAAGCTAAGCTTTAAATTCATACATTCCGAATGCTCTATTTGCCTTTTCAAAATTGGAACATTCATTAAAAGCAAAACACAATTTCCTTGTGTTCGTATAATAATTATACCCTCTTATCGGAAAAAAAATCTAACAATTATACCCTCAAAAAGAGTCAATCTAAAAAATAATCATGGTGTGAATACAGCTTGATGTAGCTGTTTAAAGAAGATATAAAAAATAAAAAAATAAAAAAATACTTGTTTACAAAAGATTCCACCATAGCTTTTCGTTCATCTCTTGGAAGCCTCCGACCTCTCTGGGATTTCGGTGCATCAGAAGGAACAGAGGCAGCATATGACTTTCCACGCCACTGAATATTTGATCCATTTACAACATTGTTTAACCCAGTGAGAGCTGTCAAGCACCAAGGTTGCAAATAATTTGAGAAAATTCAGACATACTGAAAACGCAAAACTAAAAAGGAAAGACGCGATACATTGCATCAACTAGAAATGAATACCCAACAAATGAATACTAAAGATTTCAAAGGAAAAACGGATGGGTATGAGAAACTTGACCAACTAAACACCAACTCTTACTCTCTATTATGACTTGATCTCAGGTAACAGTGGGTGCAAAGTGCACTCACGGCCAGCTGAGCTGAACCCAGATGGCTATATCACCATGTACGCTAGTCAGATCGACCCTTACAAAAAGCTAAGCTTTATTTATTAAAATCCTTCATGAGCAACTTCCAACGAAAGTTTTAAATGCAACCTTTTTCAGCCCTTTTCACTATCTATAAGTTTTTATATGCTACATTTATTTTTCACAGGCACACGGAAATACACGTCTATTCATTTCCTTATGCCAAATCCAGGAAGTTGTCGTGTCTGACATTACCGATGAGACTACATTTGCATTTACTATCAGACTTCATTACTTCATGCACTGATGGATCAGCAAATCTTTGTAGGCTTTTCACTGTATATAATTTTTTCACAAGCACATAAATATATTCTTAAACATGTACGGAAACACAAATGTATAATCATTTCCTAAGATAGGTTGCTGTGGCTAACATTTTATCTTAGTGCGACTCTTTCCAACAAGTCATAGCTTTAATCATTTTACGCCTCACGTTTCCAATCATACTTCTTTACATACTTACCACATGCATTGTTCCGCTTAGAATCAAAAGTTCCCTTAATTTTTTACCAATAAGCAAAATAAGATGGCTTCTTCCACCAATATTGTTCATGGCCAATCATCAGTTAGTTTTCCCTTTCTTTAATATTGATCTAATACACTAAAAAACATCCCAAAATCACAATATTTACTTCATCATTTCCAGCAAATGCTAGTTAAAAAAAGAAAAAGAAAAGGCAAGAAAATGTTCAGTTGACAGCTTAGTAATAAAAATACAAAAGCATCAAAAAACCTTCATATCTAAACAAACTCAAACACAGAGAGAGAGTGGTTGCAGTTTTCTTTACCGATTCTATTTCTATTAAGAAGAAATCGACGAGCAGGAGAGGTTCTTACAATCTTCAGCATCCTTTCTTCAAATCAAAATCCCACCCATTTACTTATTTTACACCCAAATTCAAAAGAGCAAGAGAGTTTTACAAGAAAGGGTTTTAGGGTTCTTTTTATTTATTTGTTAAAATTTTTAAATCAAGGGTTTTAGCTTTTAGGGTTTTTGATTCGATGATATTAAGGTTTTATTTTTATTTTTCCAGAGCGGTTTTGTTTTTTTGACTTTTTGATTTCCAGCCGAGCGGGTTTGTAATTTTTGGGTAATATTTTATGGCAACCATTGAGGTTTAGCCTAAATTCGATAATACCCCCAAGGTTTCAGAATTAGCTTCTAATACCCTTACGGTTATTCAAACAGACCATTTTCCACAAACTTTAAACTCATTTAAATAACTTTGAATATTATCACACCTAGTCTTTACAAAATCGATATTAGACCCAATAACTAGCCCTTGACCTTATCTGACAAAATGACAAAATGCATGTATTTATATTTATAGACCTAATCTATTATATTAGCATTACTATTATCATGTGTTTACTACAACGGTAATCAAAATGAGTTGGAATTGAAATAAAAGGGAATCGGAATAGGGAATGAGAATCATAATAAATTATTTACTTAGCTATATGAATCAGAATCGGAATGAGCTATATTACCATTGATGTGTTTATTTTGTCTTGAAATAGTAATGAATTATTACAAATTATTAAAATGACCTTATTTAATTTCTGTCATTCTTTGTTATAATAATTTTGATGATTCTTATTAGTCAAAATAATTATTGTTAATAATAATAAGAATAATAATGATGACAACGACGATGATGATAATGAAACTAATAATTATAATTATTGTTAGAATTATTATTACTATTATTTATTTATTTATTAATTAATATTAATATAATTAGTTAAAATTATTATTATTAATTTTATTATCATTAATTAATTGTATTATAATTATCTCCACCACCAACACCACTAGTTAATTATAATACAACTATTATAAAAAAATTATTACTATTATTATTAATTTTATTATCATTAATTAATTAATTATATTATTATTATTATTATTATTATTATAGTGATGATGATTATGACGATAACGAAAAATAATCATAATTTTAACATTAATAGTAATAATGATTATTATAATTTTTAAAATTATCATTACTATTATTATTAATTAATTAATATTAATATTATTAGTTATAATTATAATAATATTTTTTATTAATAATTTTTATCATTAATTAGTAGTATTATTATTGTTAAATTATTACTCCTATTATTTAATAACAAAATGATACAATGTAATAATATTTTATTTGAAGATAAAATAGAAATTATAAAATTTGGGTGAGGGTAAAATGAAAAGTTTAAGAAATGGAAACTTAATTCCTTACCCCCTGATGTGAACATCATTAATCTTAAAAATATATAGGTCTCATATGTTTCATTTTCAATCTCACTATTATTTTAGTAGGTAGACACCATCAATTATTTTCATTTAAATTCCGATTCCTTAATCTAGGAAGTAAATACACCATTATGAGTCATGATTTGGAACTTGTGAAATGGGTAACGGAAAGGCCCGTATAAGCCAATAGCTAATTTAGGCACATGTCTTAGTCTAAATAGCAACTTGTAGAATAGATCACATGTCACAAAACCCTCTTAATCTTGTTTAATTACTCAACTTATGTTTTGGCTATTGTTTGATAACAAAGATTTCTTAAAGTGTACATGATATCACATAAAAATAGATGGAAAAAATGGCTAATAGGTGAGCAAAGTCGTCATTGATTTATAACAAAAAGGTGCATTCCATAAATTAAAAGAGCTCCAACTAAAAGGAAGATAATTGTCCAAGGGAAGCTTGAGTAACAAAAACATTAATTTTGATAGAAAATAGGGAGACTTCAATTTCAATCGACCCACAAAACACTTAAAACTAGAAAAATATCTCTCACAAATATTATTAACAAAGTAGGAATAAAACTAACTTAAAAAATAGATAGGAGTCCCACAAAAGTTAATAAAGTGAGATAAAATTATATTCTCATAAAATAAAAAAGATAAAATTTCACATTAAGGGTCTGTTTGTGTTAACTTTTGCTTTTGCTTCTACTTAAAAGTAAAAGATAAGTAAAAGCTCTAGTTTATTTTTGTTGTTTGAATGACCATAGTAAAAGATCTTTTTTTTTTTAATTAGAAGCTCTTTTTAAAGTGTTTGTATGACCATCTAAAAAAGACCTTTTAATCATTATAAAGTCATTAATACCCTTAAATATTTGAGTCTAACAAATACTTATCAAATTTAAAAATTAATGACAAATAAAATAATTATTTGATCAATCTAGTTAAACTTTTACAAATTAAAGTATCGTTTTTCTTTATAAAAAAAAGAACAAAAATAACTAGATTAAGTTTCTCTAAGCATAAGTTCCCTAGCAATTTTTTCACGAACCACTCCCATTTCACTTGCTTCATTTTCATCAACATTAATGTTAACTGATGATTCTTCATCATCTGGAAAAATTAAAAATAAGATGCCAATCAAAGTATGAGATTAAAAAAAAAAATTCTCACTTGAAAGAAGATTGGTGTGGTGATTGTGCTCCTTTTGTTATTGTTGGCTTTTTTTTTTGGTTGAACAATGAAGAGGCAAAACAAGAAAATATACATAAGAAATAGATATGGATGTAATATATTTTTTTGTTCCTTTGTTAATTTAAGGTTAGTTTATAAATTATGAAAAATGTAATAAATGAGAAAATAGTTTCTCAAAAGGTCTTTAGGGCAAAACTAGAAATCCTGTCTTCTCCCAAAAGACCTTTTGGATTAAAAAAATAATTTTTAGTTTGACACCCAAACAATCCTAAAAAATCTTTTTTTTAATTCTAAAAATTCAAAAAAAAACTTAATTAAGCTAACTCAAACAGACACTAAAGAGATTTAGACAATTAGAAACCTATTTGTCGTTTTATTATTAGTATGAAAATAGAATTGATGGTCTTTTTTTCTTTCCTGCAAAATAAAGAGAGGGAGAAAAAGGTTTTGACGGCTTAGATTTTATTTGAGATTTAAAAGTACTTTTTTTGAACTACAAAACTTTTAGAATGATTGATGGGACTAAAATTTTTCCCGACATGATAATAACAACAACCAGGTTCTTGATTTTCAAAAAATGTAAATGAGAATATGATCATTTTATTGGAAAGGCGTTATTTGGCCCGAAAGATGACAAATTGCCTCCCGGGGAAAAAAAAAAACGAGATAAAGCATTTTATCACCCTTATGTCACTATTCGGGCCAAACACCCACACAAATTTACCTTTTTTTTTTTTCATTTAAGCATTTATCCAGCTATGCCCTCTACCAAATAATAAATGGACCTAAATGATACAATTTAGATAAATATATCATTATTTGAAAAACTATAACAATGTAGGAATTCAATTGTTATTAACTCATAATTAGGTTTTTCTTATGTATTTATTTTGAAATGCAAATAGGGCTCATTTATCAAAAGAAACCCGCGCTCTGGAATTATATAAAATTACGCAAAATAAGAGAGAGAGGGAGAGAGAGGGCTATATAACAAAGTATTTCAATTTCATTGATTAGGGTTTAAGAACAACAGGCAGAGAAAGAAATTCTCTTGTTCCACTTCAATGGCTTTCTGGGGTGACCGTTTCCTTTTTTTTTTTCCGAATATATAATTTTATAATGTTATTTGTTTCAAGTTTTTATTTATCGGTCTGGGAATCTTCTAAATTTTCTTGCAGGAGTAGAAGTGAAACCCGGAAAACCTTTCACTCATACTGCTGATGATGCAAGAGGAAGGCTTCACATTTCACAGGTAACCAATTTCCAATTAACTCTTTTTTTCCCTTAAAATAAATATTATTTTCATTTCCAGGGCTAATGCTTCTTTGTGCTGATTCCTGTCTCTGTTAGTTTGTTGAGTATATATGATTTTTATAAGTTTTCTTTAATGGGTTTCGATAGAACTATTGTTTAAATAACATTTTTTAAATGAAATTCTTTTTTTTTTGGGGGGGTTTCTATTTGTTGTATTTTGACTCCAAATCTTTGATCAATCAAGATTGAATCTTGATCGAACAAGTTGCTGATGATAGGAAAAAAAGAAGAAGTAGAAATCACTAAAACAATCCTAACCGAAGTGAAGAACATAGTTTATACAAAGAGAGAAGACACTTGGATTTACATGGTTCGGTTCACAGAGTACCTACATCCATGGCTGAAAACAGCTTTTAGCTTGACCTTTAATTAATGGTGATTAATACAGAATGGATTAACATGTTCCAGTGAACAAAGCATTCCTACACAAGTTTCCTTAATAATGACTCAGATTTACAAGAAAATCCACACATAAGATATACTGGTGACCAGCTTAAAATTGTAACTAACTTTAACAGCTCTGGTGGCCCCCTTCATTTGCTTAATCACCAAATGCCACATAGGCTTAAATAACCATCAATAACAGAATTTTAAGCCAAACTTGATCTTCGCACTCCTTTACCAAGTGGATTTCACCATCTTCGTTTGTGTTTTGGTTCTTTTTTCTTATAGGTGTTCTGGAGTTAAATGGTTGAATTTTTAGTTCTGAGAAATGGTTTGTGGTAAAATGGCTAATAATTTTGCTTTATGTTTAACTCAGGCAACACTTGGGATCGGTACTGCCCCCAAGAAAAGTGTGGTTCAGTGTAATGTTGGGGACAAGAGTCCTGTTTTTCTGTGCTCTTTGTTTCCTGAGAAGGCTGAGTCATGCCAACTGAATTTAGAATTTGAGGAGGCTGATGAAGTTGTGTTCTCGGTTATTGGTCCACAAAGTGTTCACCTCACTGGTTACTTTTTGGGTGCTAGTGGTCAGCGCTATAATCTTAATGATGAATCGTATCCTTTAATGGGTTCAGGAAAAATAGTGTTTCCATATTGTGCTTTCGGCCTTAGGCATGCTTGATACATGTTTGCTTTTTGGTGCTAGAAATATATAGAAAAAGAGAAAAAACGAGTGAACAGTTTGTGTACTGTGGGTGGTCCATATAAAATTGTATTACTCTAACCAATTGAGCCTGTATATCTCTTTCTAATCTGTTATGGTAACTTGTCAATAACAGAAACCAAACCAACAGAAAATTTTATATTGCATTTTTGTTCGTCTCCGTTGTAACACTAAACAGTCAGTTGAAGGTTATTTCAATTAAAGGGGAAAAAGTAAGTGTTGTTGGTATTTTTTATATGATTTCCTCCATTTGTTTTTCCTTTACTATAGCTGAAAGAGAATCCTATGGAGAAGATATTGCGGATACAGAGACAGAAAGATCCACTGGCCATAGTGATGAAGATAAATATGACGATAGTTTCATCAATGATACTGATCTGGACATCATACCACCCTCCCCTGTTTCTGGTGGTGGAGGTATATTATGTTATTTTTCTTTGTTTTCAGTGAACATACATGAACTTGACATCAAAGTTAAATTTTGGGATATTAGCACCAAAGTCAAATATCCGATCAAGTAAAATGTTAAGTTCCTAATTCAACTAAAAAATTTGGCCCCATCAAATATTTGCATACTTTTGTACATTTTCTGAGAGTACCAAGAGTCCAAGTACATCCGTTATACTGGTCAGTCATTTGAAAAATCAATTTCTGACCGCAAACAAACTTTGACTATTAATTCAATTAGAATTATTTGATATGGTAACAAGTGAATGTGTATTAGAGTTAGATGTTGTGAGAAATTGAATATTATTATTTAAAATGTACTGTTTTCTGGATATATTCAGAAATACCTCAATTTGGCACATCGACATTGTCAGCTATTTTGGATGAATGTGCTCCATATGCTTCCACTGAGATTTACCAGAATTGGCCATTGAGTTTTATTAATTGCATTATGTGGTTTGAATGCATTCCATTTTCTGGTTAGACTGTTATTTTTTTAAAATTATTTTGCCAATAAAGAATTTTCATTTGTCGGTTTAAACGATACTTGTTTGGAGGTGTTTCTTTGTAAGAAATCAATATTTGAAGGTTTTTTTACATTTTCCTTTTTGGTTTTAATTCCAGAAATTGAGGAGATACCAGACAGGCAAAAAGGAAGCCGTAGACGGCTTAGGAAGAAGAACCAATTGAGCGGATCTGACGATGATGCTAGTGCTCAAAAAGGTTGAGTTTTTTTTTTCCCCATTAATTCATTTTCATTTATCAGTTTAAAGGGTACTTGTTTGGAGGTGTTGCTTTTGTAAGCAATAAATATTTGAAGGTGTTTGATATTTACTTTTTGGTCTTTAATTCCAGAAATTGAGGAGATACCAGACATGCAAAAAGGAAGCCACAGGCGGCTTAGGAAGAATTACCAATTGATTGAGTCTGATGATGATGTGAGTGCTCAAAAACAAATGTTAGCCGATGGTAGTACTGCTGCAGCAGCATCAGATGGTGAAAGTGAAGATATGCAGCCAATTTCCTCTCTTTGTAAGGTTAGCTCAGATAAACAAGAAAACATTGAAACAAGAGAAAAAAATGTCAGGAAATCTGGTGGGACCAGCACTGATGAGGCGAAAGATGAAGGAAATTGCTTTATCCTGTCAGAAGAAAGAAGTGATGATGATGTTAATGGTGAGCCCAAAAGGTGAGAGTCTGTATAACTGTTGAGGATATAATTGTTTTAGTTGGTTCCCAGTGCAGGCCATGCCTTGTCATTCTACAGAAAACCATGTTGGCATAGAGTTTTCTTCTTTTTTTTTTTTTGGATATTCAAAAGTTTTGAAATGAGTCATTCTCCATCTTATTGTGTTTTAGTTCAATAGCAATATAACATTAGTTATAGATTAATGAATAATGGCAATGGATTTTGGATCTTATTAATCAATCTGTGTGTCCAACTTATTTGGTGTACACAAGCAGGTCTGACATGTGTGATTCTGTGCTGCCTTCTGCGGAAGTGGACCTGGAGAATGGTGTAAAGCCTAAGAAGAAAAAGAAAGTGCAGTCCAAGGAGGGCACACAAGTGGAGGAAAAAGGCCTCCAAAATGATACAGAGACTGACAAAATCATACAAAATTTGCCTGTTCCAAATGAAGAAAATCAGAAGACATCTAATCATGTGTAAGTATTCTTCTTGTCATTTCATTCTTGCATTACAGAATATTAGAAATCATATAGGTGAGTTATAAATCGGCTAGTTAAAAATCCTCTCTCTGTCTTTGCAAGAGAAAAGAAATAAACTATTCCTCTAAATTGATACTAAAGCCAAACACAAACTCATTTGCTACATAGTTTTGACTGAATGAAAGAAAAATGCATCTAAGTATAATTAATAATGCTAAACAGCAAATAAGTTACTCTCTCTCATGATCTATATTGTCATGTTTGCAAATATTTTTAATCAGGGAGTCTAATCTATTTGTTTCTTCTTGTCATCTAACTTATCTTTATTGTTCTGATAAAATCTGGCAGCGAGAATGTGGGTTCTGTAAATAATGCCAAGCCAAAGAAGAGGAAAAGAAAAGAGCAACAGAAAAGTCTTGAAGCTGACAGTGTTGACTGTACCAATGTTATAAAAGGGGATAAAGCCCTTCATGATGAGGTGAAGCATGACAGGATGGGCCAGGATACTCCTGGAAGAGTTGAGCAAAATGAGCAGCAAGTTACTGATGTGTGAGTATCATGGTTTTTTTTTTTTTTATGTTTTATATTATAGTTTTTACTTGTGCAGTTGCATCTCACACACAAATTCAAAGAGGTAGTCTCATAAATGGTGTTTATTAAATTGCTACGGATGTGCTTGCTACCTTTAATGCAAAGGGCATATATTCTGGCTAGTTTAGTATTTTAATTTTCTCTATACACTAAATGCAGGATTCCTGGGAATGATGTTGATCAATCTGTTGCTGAACTTCAACCTGAGAAGAAGAAAAAGAAGAAGAAGAAGAGAAGAACTGAAGAGGATGGGAAGGATTCGAACATGGAAACACATCCATTATCAATGGATGCAATGAGCGGATCTGTTATGGTCACTGAGAACAGCAGTGCTGAAGGCAAGTTATCTCAGCTTAGGACCTTGCCTAATGGATTAGTCATTCAGAAGCTAGGAACAGGGAAACCAGATGGCAAGGTAGCTGCACCCGGGAAAAAGGCAAGTTCTCTTGAATCTGTGTCCAGCTAAGGGGGTGGGCAAAATGTTTTGATCTTTCATCCGAGCTCATCTTACCAGATGACATGATGGAAGAGTTATGAGTTTTGTATTGTTTTTTTATTCATTGTCATCTAGAGTTCCATCTTATCTGTCGATTCATTCCCTTTTCTTGAACATTCTGCTATAGCACACTGTAGATGATGTTAAAGAATTTTTGTTGATTGAAATGTCTTCTCTTTGATTGCAGATCAGTGTCCTTTATACTGGAAAGTTAAAGGAAAATGGACAAGTATTTGACTCAAATCTTGGGAGCACCCCCTTAAAGTTCCACTTTGGTGATATCTTGTTAAAATGAAATGTTGGATTGCAATGATATGGTGTATTAATTTTTTTTGTTTCTTCAAATCTTATGTCTTATCCATTTGATCATGTTGGTAATAACAGGTGGAAAAGAAGTTATAGAGGGCTTGAATGTCGGACTTGAAGGTATAATCATTTAGACTCATTTTTTTGTTTCTCCTTTAACATGATTGAAGGCAGCTATTCTTAGTTATTTACTAGTTACCTTCTCTACTGTAACTCTTTGTTGCACTTTTTTATGCATGCATTGGTATTATCAGGTATGCATGTTGGTGAAAAGAGAAGGCTACTCATCCCTCCCTCTCTAGGGTATGCGATTGAATCTCTTTTCCTTATTGATTTTCTTTCAAAGCCAATTCCTTTCTTGACATGTTTATTTCTAATGTAGTTACGGAAGTGGAGGAGATGATAGTAAGAATATTCCACCTTACTCATGGCTGGAATTTGATGTCGACTTGGTCAAAGTCCATCGATAGTTTTGCTCCACTGCTTGTTTCCCATGTCAATATACTGTTTTGCATCCAGATTTTGGTTTGAAGAGCAGGCTCATGGCGACAAAATCTTGAGAATTTTTGTGACGTAAATTTTGCCTCAAGAAAGCCGGGAATCTGTTTCTTCTACATCAACTAAACCTTGAGAATTTCATTTATTGAATTTTTTTGCCGCCGAAAGCTGGGGTTCTGTTTTCTTGTCAACAAATGCTTGCTATAGCTATTGATTTGACTTCAGAAGACTTCTGTGTTTCATTTTCAACACCAAAACATTACGTGCAGATTGCCTTTTTGTACATCAAGTACATATATGAAATAGAATCACTGGTTATGATTTCCCCCTTTTTTTTCCCTGGTTCGGTTTTGCAATCCTTTTAGGAATGATCTTAACTGTTGCTGTCAACAAATATTCACATATAATGTGGTTTACCTTATGCTTCATGCAATCTGCATTGCTTAAAAATATGAATAAGTGCAGACGACTATGATTTAGCTGATATCAATCTTGCCCCAACCCCAAAGTTCGGTAACTGGTCCTTTTAACATCAATAATATACAAATTTCAGTAACATCAAAACGAAGACTTCAGAAGTAATAAATACATCTAATGCATAAAATTTATCAGTTTTTGTTCTCATCCTTCATTGAGTCCACAACAGCTCTACATCTTTTAACAGTTCATTAATGGATCACTGGTTTGAGGGGATGAGCTCTCAAATTGGACAAGTCAAGATGAGAATCCAGCTCTTCATCAACTTCCCCAACGATGCTTCTGCAATAATCAAAAGAATCAATTCATCATTCTTTTATTAACATAATGACAGATTAGGTAACAAGTATAAGTGCTATAATAAAGTAATGACAATAAGAAAATTGCGTTACATGTTGTCACCCCTTATTATGTACAATCCCAACACAAGTTGCTGAACACCTTCCTGCAATAACAAAATCAGCCAGATTCAACACAAGTAATGCTTCATTTGGTTTTCTTAAGGATACCGACTGAACTTTAAAACCATTTTACCTCCAATTACTAAGGCAGCAAGCGAATTGCAAAGTAGCTCATTGAGATGAGGATAAATACCTTAGTCGAGTAAACACGCTCATGAGATTCATCAAGGATTATATTTGTAGCCTGGTCAAATCCTTTCAAGACTCCCTACATTTATTATAGAAAATGCACCTTAGGAATTATATGATAAAGAGAATGTAGATCACTCAACTAATATTCTAAAAGATCATGTAGATTTACGGGGCTAGTGTTGTAACATACCACTATGTTACGTCCGTCATTTGTGATAACTGATATTTGCTCTGCAGAAAAAGGAAAACAATCAAGAATTACAGATGAGAAGAAAATTATGCCCCAACAGATGCTGAAAAGTGCAGGACAAAGCATCAACAACTACACGTACAGTTCCAATTTCTTCCCCCCAACAAAAGTTAAAGTTGGGAAAAAAAAATGAAAAAGGAGATTTTAAAATATTTTGAGAGCCTCAAAACCAACTCCAGGAAACTAGTTTTTAAGACTTATTAAAGCCTAGTCAGCCTTACTGCTTGCAAGCAAAGCAAACAACTCCTGCTTTATGTGCCTAGACCCATGAGCAAATGTCTTCATTAACACCTTTTATCATGTCTCTTTCTATTCTATTAAAGTAAATTTATGTTCCCTCAAGTATGTTAACCATACCTTAGGTATTATTTTACACTTCCCCTCAAATCTAGACAGTGATTTAGGTCTATAATATACTTTCAACGAAGATAAACAGAATAAAGAAGTGTTACAATTGAGATAATTCTCCTCCCCCCCCCCCCCCCCCACAAACAAAAAAAATAAAAAAGAGTTGCTTTTAAGCTGTAAAAGAAAATCGGATCAGCAAAATTCCAAAAGCTTGACTCTTAGACACCTTGTTCTATTGCATACAAAAATGACACATGAAAGACATCGGTGATAAAATGGGAAAATAATGAACACATACGGTCTACAAGAGACTCAAGCCCAGGGCCGCCTGACATTTTGCAACTTAAGAACCCCTTAATTGAAAAATCCTTCACAAGACTGGTAGCAAACAAAAATTCTGCAAAGCAAGTTTGATTTCATGAGAAAGCGAAAACACAAATTAGATATATGAAATTGAAAACAGTATAGATAATAAATACTCAACGTATAGCATCTTTAGCGGCTATGCAAGATAGAATGGAATAGAAATATGGTCAATTTAACAAAGTTATCTGGCATCCTTAACAAAAATAAAATGACCCACCATGACTATTTGGTCAACGCAAGCACCAATCACGTTACAGAGAGGCCAAAAAGAGAAGAATATTAATCATAACTCAATAACATTGTTATTTAGATTTTAAAAAATTAAATAAAATAAGACCAAGAAAACCAACAACATAAAACCCTAGAAGCGTAAATCTCGAAAGATTAATAGAATAGAACAAAGCCTAAAAAACCCATTAACCACCAGCAATCAGAATGCAAAATAAACCACCAAAATAACTAAATTTGTACATAATAATGTCATGACATTACTGATGAAAATCAAGTATAAGCTGAATAAAATTAAAACCCTAAAATGCAAATAGAAAATATGCAAAGAACAAACAGAAGAAGAAAGCTTACAGTAAGAGAGACAGAGAGCTCGTATGCGCAGAGCTTCAGCCACTGTAGAACGATTGAAAGCTAAAACCCTTTCTTCCTTTTCACTCCCGTCATACTTTCTTTTTTTAAGGGTTTTATATAGCTAAATACTTTTTCATAAAAAGGAATGAATAAAAAAAAAATTTTAATGTGAAATGCTCCTCTACTCGTGCGGTGCACGTGTTCGTTCATGTAGAAATAATCAAATAAAGATTGAAATTTCTAAGATGTTTTTTTTTTCAATCGGCTTATGTATGATTCCTTAAAATTCAAAATTGGATTCTTGTTTTTAATATTACATGACAGCGATATTTCCAATAAAAAAAATCTAAGATTAAAAATCTAAGATAACTTAGGGATGGCAAAAATCCCCACGGGGACGGGTATCCTCGGGGATTTTCCCCATTCGGGGAGGGTATGGGGATAATTTCATACCCAATTTCTTATTCGGGGAAGGGACGAAGAAATTTTTTTACCCAATTTCTTATTCGGGGAAGGGACGGGGATGAGGTGGAATCCCCATCCCCTACCCATTTCCCCATTTTAATTTTTAATTTAATTTTTATTTTTTTAAATTACTAGTAAATAAATAATAAAATTTGAATTATAAAATTATAAGTATTGGTAAAAATAAAAAATATCAAAATATTTATATTATTAAACTTTTAGGCCTAATTAACTAATTAAAGTCCTAAATTTTTATTTAGGACATTAAAAAGACCGGACAGGTTCTATTAGCCCAAAACTTTTATTTCAATTTTAATATTCATTAAATATTTTAAACTTAAATCTATTTTTTATTTATCTTAAATCTATTATTTATTTATTTTTAGATGTTATAATTGCCCACAGCAAATCACAATTTTAATATCTAATCTAATCTAATATTTATTCTTGATTTGCTTCGACTTAACTATTGTGTTGTAAAGGGAATAGTCCACGTTTATAAAGTGTCCACGCCACCATTGAAAAGTTAATTTTGAATCTAAATTTGATTTTATTTGTAACAATTTTGTATTAGACTATTAATTTGTTCATGATAGTTTGTATCATTTGCATGTTGCGTTACTTACAAATTTAATGTATGTGACTTTTGTAATGGATATTAATGTAAGATATATTTCAAACTTTACTTTTATTTGAATTTTTTATTTTAATATGATTAACTCAAAATCGAAAACAAAAAAAATGCATTAGTTATTCGGGGATCGGGGACCATCGGGGATCCCCTGTTATTATTCGGAGAGGGGATGAGGATTCTCTTAAATAATTTTGACGGGGATGGGGAGGGGACGGGGACATACGCAAAAAATCGGGGATGGGTACGGGGAGATTGATCCCCTCCCCTTCCCTCCCCATTGCCATCCCTAAGATAACTCCCTTAAATAAACCGAGACATCTAATCAGAATATCTAAACTCAAAATAGCGTGAATTTATTCTTTAATACATAAAAATATATAAACTAATATACACATGCGTTTTTTTAATTTAAACAAGTGTTTACCAAGCAATTTTTTTTAATATTATAAAATTAATGCTGACATGAAACTTGAACTTATATCCATACGAGAAGGGAAAATATTTACCATTGACTAAGTGCAAAATTGTAAAAAAAAAAACTCTTTGAAAAACATAAAGATTTTAATTGAAACTCGGGATTAGCTTCAAATTTATAGTTTAAAAATGTTATGATCTCTTTAAATTTTTTGTTACTCAATTAAGGGCTAATTTAAATTACAGTAGTTAATGAAATAATCTGCTTCTACTGTGCAAATGAAATAAACTACTGATTAGAAAAGTAACTCAATGCTTGGTAAATTGTATTGTTGTAGTTGTTGTGAGTTTTTTCTTCCAAATATCTTAAATAAATATTTACAAAAGAAACTCAATATGTGAAGATTTTAACTTTAATGAGGTATGTGTGATCCTTTTAATTTTCTAATTTATGGCCCAAATAATCTTCATTGTTCTTCCTCAATGGTTAGGTAAGTGACAATATTAGAATAACATTGAATTTTTTTTGTTTTGTTTTTCGTTTTTTTTGTCTCCAAAAGATGTGTGTCATTCCACAATATTAGAATAACATTAACAATTATTCATATCCTTATAAGCCAGCCTGCAACACTAAGGTATTACAAACCCGCATGCATGTTTGCGGGTTACTGGACATAATAGTCCAGAGGAAAAAACAATAATAATCCTTAATAAGTTACCAATTGCATGTCCCTTACGTCCAAATCCAACAATCAACACCTCATCATTTTCTTCAAGTGGCTTCTTTCCATGGGAACAGAAGTGATAATCTGCTTTCCATGGGAAGAACTAGCAAATGGCTTCTCCCACTCATTGCCGAGGTGACACCTTTTGTATGACTTATCAGCCCACCTTTAAGTCCTATGGTGAGACTTCAGCTTGTGACCAGCTCCCATACCACGTGTCTTGCCCGTGATTGCTGAGTGTAGTTAATCAACTACTACGATTAAGAATTTCATCTTCACTTCTCTTCCGATTCTAAACTCCGAATTTGCGAAGTAGAGCAAATTGTGTCCTTGATTTGGCCAAAGGATATATTGTTTAATTGATTTATTTGTTTGAGTGTATATAGTATTTTCATGAGTGTGTAGAGTAACTAAGATGATTAATTTAAAGAGGATTAAGTGAGGACTTTTTTGGCATTTTAAAGAGTGTACAAAATATAATTTATTTTTTTAAAAATTAATGGATGAGTGTACATAGTAATAGAGTGTTCAGAGAAATTTTTAGAGTGCATATGACCTTACCCTTGACTTTTATTTATATATTAGGGTCAATGAGGAAAAAAAAGATATAATTTGTCTTTTCATTAAAACATTAAGTATATAATTTGAGTTTTTAAAAAGTGTGATGGTCTATTTAATATGCGGCTAATAAAAAGAAACTCCTACTTATTCTTAAAAACTAGTATCAAAATAGAAAAATTTATTTTTAAAAATTTACCAAATACCTTTTCCGTCTAAATTTATTAAATAAGCGGCTTATATTGTTTCAACTTCAACCGCAAACAATGTCTAAGACTTTAGTTAAAACCAAATTTATTGGATGCGATCCAATCAAATTAGATTTTTTAATAGGAAAAAAAATACTAAGTTAATCTTGAATTAAATATAAAAACTAATTTCCTTTTTAACGTTAAATATACCTAACTAATGTAAAAAAATTATTGTTACGTACAGTGTTTTAGCAAATTCAGCGGGTGACTGTATTCGGCTTAGCACGTGGGCGGTGTCATTCCAAACCCAGCCCAATTGAGCCCAAACCATTTGCTACATTTAATTTTTCTCTCTCATTTGGTTTAGCTAACAAATTTAATAGAAACTACTAATTATAAAAAAATTAAAAAAAAAATCCACACGGTTTTTGTTTTTTAACTTTATAAAAAATTTATTTATAGATTATGGAATAATAAATGACATAAAAAATCTGAATTAAAATAGTTAATAGATTAACTTTACATGTAGTTAGAACATGATTTAACTTTCATTTTCAGACGATGACTAAAAATTTCAAAGGAATAATTATTGGAAACCAATTTTTTTTTTCAAAGTCTTTGGGTAAATAATGTTTTAAAACATGAGAGAAACCTCATTTGAAAACTTTCTAGAAGGCAAGTATTCAATTGTATGATTTGTGGTGTTTTATTAGTTATTTATTTATTTTTAAGATGGAAAGATAATTTCATAATATGGGGTCCAGCTATCTTCCTACTATGATGTGGGATCCTAACATTCTAACAGCTTGTAAGAGAAGAGTGCTTTGGGATTAATAAACGACCAACCAGTCCCATACAGAGGTGGCTAATGGGCTGGACAACACGAGGTAAGGCACGAGCATGGTGCGTGTCCGTATAATATAGTACGACAAGAGCACAATTTTGATAAAGTATGCGGCGCGACACGTCATGCACGTGGGCTGAGCCGATTTTAGAATTTTAGGTACGTGAGCCTTAAAAGTACAGTACGATTAGAGATAGGATAAAGTACGGCACGCGAAAAAGAACGCAATAACCACGTTTCATTTTTTAATGAAAGTAAACTTAAAATTTTATGATTTTATTAAGAACTTAAAATTGAATCTTTTAATATATTTTATTAGCTCAAGTTTTTTAAATTTATTTAATTTTGAGTTTCAAAAAAATTGATTTATATTTATAATTTATTAAATAAATAATTGATATCATGATTTTAATAAATAAAATTATAAATATCACGATTTCATAAATATGTATTAATATTATTATAAACTATGACATATGACTCTACGTAATTCCAAGTTAACAATTAAGTTAACCCTTAAAAAAATTATTATTATTATTGTTGTTGTTAAGTACTAAAAAAGAATTCTAACACTACAGAGTCAAACTCAGTAACTAATAGTACATTCTCTTATTATTATTAATTTATTATTATTGAATATGGACTTGAGTTTTGAATTTTTGATTCTATTAAATTTGAATAAAGGCACATGGATTCAAAAAAGTACATGCTTGAAAAAAAAATAAGATAACAACTTGGCATGCGCTTTAAAAAAATAAAGAAGGAGAAAAACTTAGGTGGTGTTTTTTTTTTTATCTGAAATCTGAATAGATCTGAATTAGTCTGAATTCTGAATAGGTCTGAATGTCTGAATCTGAATAATATGTTTGTTTTTTCGTATGAATCTTGAAAACTAAGTATTAAGTTGTTTTTTTTTTAACTTAAAAAGTTGAAAATATGTACTTTTACATTTGTATCCTTATTAAATTTGAATGTCGAAAAAATAATATATTAAATACCACAACATTTTAACATTTATCAGTAAAACTATATTCAAATGAATACATAATTATTTTGAAATTTTAATATATAAAATACCATAAATTTCAAATTTTATCGTATATAATATAAGAAAGAAAAAAGCATGGATATTTTTATGTGGGGTAAATATCTATGGGTGAGTTTTGAGATAGACATGAAAAATAAATTATAAAACATGAATATTTTTGACATTAGCAAGCAATTGACTTAATTCAGATTTCTCCATTAAGTAAAAAGCCAAAAAAATTAGCTTATTTTATTAAGTCAAAATTATCTAAAAAGTCTCATTAAGTTATAAAAACAAACACCTCTAATTAACTTAATTAATTAAGTTAAGTCATTTTAAGTCATTAAGTTAAAAAAAAAACGTCACCTTAGTTGGCTTTTTTTCCTAAGCACGGCACAACACGACACGTAGGGGTGGCAAAAAAGCACAGGCCGGCCCAAGCCCAACCCGGGTCCGCGGGCTTAGGCCCAGCCCTCACACATGAGGGCTTGGATAAGGGCCCAAGAAAAAAAGCCTGGACAAAGCCCAGATGCACTACTTTTTTTAAAAAATAATTTTATAAATTAGAATAATATAATTAAAATTGAAAAGTAATTTAAAAATAAAAAAGAAAACTTAAATTCTTAACTTATAAATCAATTATGATTCAAAAAAGCTAAAATTATGGTATCAAATTCTCTTTTTTGTGTCAATTAATTAAGAGAACGTTTGAATTAAAAAAATCCAGTATTAAAGAAATTTAAAGTTATGAGCTTTTATTTACTTTATTTATTATTTTAATTTGAAATATTCATTTTCTTTAATTTATCTATGATTGTAATAACTTGTTGATCATTAATTTATTTTAAATTTATAATAATTTAAAAATTTTAAAATAAATAAATAAAGCCCATGTCCCGCCCCAGCTCGGCCCAACCCCGCACACTTAACTGACAGTGGGCCTGGAGATGGGCTTGAAAAAGCCTAATCCAGGCCCGCTATTTGCCATCCCTAACAACACAACCCATAGCACAGCACGTGTGGGCACGACATGAGTGGGCACAGCAAGTGTGCTGGGCTAGGCCTAAGCAAAAATAAATTAAGCACAACACGTGTGGGCACAACACATGTGCTGAACTAGGCCTAAGCAAAAATAAATTAGACACAACACGGTATGAAACATATAGTGGGCACGACATCGATGGTGGTTCACACATCGGGTTAATAAACTATCAACTAGTCTCATACTTAGTTGATGTTGGATCCTAGCATTCCACCGTTCTTCAGAACTAACATACACGACGGTTCACACATTCTGACCAGGCGACACCCCAAGGTCATGAAGGCAGGACTGTTGTGGTAAGGGCCACCTTTAAAGGACCGGACTGTCATCGTTTCACACACTTCGATTGGGTGTAACTAGTCGATGTGGAATTCTAACATTATACTTTTTCTTCAAAACTGATGTCCACAGCGGTTCACACATCGGTTTAATAAACTACTAACTAGTCTCAGACATAGTCGATGTTGGATCTTAGCATTACACCCTTCTTCAAAACTAACATCCACGACGGTTCACACATTCTGACTAAGTGACATCCCCAGGTCACAAAGGCAGGATCACTGTGGCAAGAGCCAACTTTAGAGGACTGAACTGCCATTATTTCACATACTTTGAATAGGTGACACCCACAAGGTCACGAAGACAAGACCGCTGCGGCAAGGGATCTCACACCCTGACTATGTGACACCCCAAGGTCGTGAAGGTAGAACTATTGTGGCAAGGGCTAACTTCTTTAGAAAATCGAACTGCTCTAATACTAATTATTACGAATCCACAAGTTAGAACTCACTCTTAAATGGGTTGTAAGAGGAGGATGCCTTAGAGTTAATAAACTACAAATTAACCCCGTATCTAGTTGATATGGGATCTATCATTCTTTAATTGTTATTAGTTGTAGAATTTTGTGTACATTTTATTAAGTCAAAACAGTTGAATTTTGTGGATTGCAGGCAGTACTGTATGAGTTTTGTATTATTGTTGGAATCAATTTCTCATGAATTCTTAAATTTTTCTATCTGATTATTTTTAATTTGCGGAGTGATTTTGGTTTTTGTTACATGCACTGATAAAACTTCAAATCTGAAAATGAAAATAAAATTAAATATTAAGTCAAAGTAAGTAGCACTTGCCTGATGCATCAATGAGTTATAGACATCTTCTTGGTTCTTAAATTAAGTAGTGACTGAAAGCTGCATATTTTGGATTAATTAAGATGAGATGAAGTCATCATAGCTTCTCAAGATGTTGATTTTATAAAGCTTCTCAGTTGCCCGAGAATATAATCAAAATATTAAAATATGGTGATTGTTATTATTAATTACTCTCATGGATTATTATTATTATTATTATTATTATTTTAGTTGTTCGAATTCTTGGCCTTTTGTTTATGAAATAAATAATGGCAAGGAGATTTAATTAATTTTCGTTTTAAAAAAAGTTATGGAATTATATTGCTAAATATTAATATCACAAAATCACAAAAGTCAAAATTTAACGAAATCGAATCATTTACAACGTTCATAATTTGTTGATTATGGCAGATTTTAGATCTTGCCTTTAATGAGGAAATTCATTGAATTTCCACTTTTTACAGATAATTAAGTTACATAAAATATTTCTAAAAATTTATTATTATTATTAATTATGATCAGTATTTTTATATCATTGAACTAGGGTCAAGACGCAGTTGCATCCGTGGACATTACATGATTTTTTTGAATTTAGTTTAATATAAATTAGCATGGCATGACAAAAAACAAGAGATAATCTTGTCGTATCTGTGTTGAATCACCTTAGCTCATTTAGCCATTTACGACGTGAATATCAATTAATATATGATCATATTATTGAAAAGAATAACTAATATTACCCATAAATTAATCATTTGTGTAATGTCATAGACGTACTGATTTCATGTTAATCCATTTATAATTTATTTAAAAATAATGTTGACAAATTTGTCATTTTTTCAATAATTTTTTTATATAAATGTGTTAAATAGGCCAATATAATTAATAAATGGATCATATCTATAATTTTGCTTCATTTTTCTAATAATCATATAATATATATATATATATATTTTATTTTGACCACGAGGTATCCTGGGGAGGGCCCCAATTGTGGGAGGCACCTTTAAGCCCGTATCACAACTCAGATTAGAAGTCCCCGCTCGAATCGATAAGCACAAGTTCTCCCAACAAAAGCGACTTTCCTGCGACTTGAACTGGGGAGCAAACTCAGTCAAGCCACTTAAGGGGACTCCATTGCCAGTGGAGCCAACACTTTGTTGGTAACAATCATATAATATAATATAAAGTATAGTTTTATATTATGTTGAGCTGTACATTAGCAAGAGTGGTTGGTCATCCAATAACCAGTTGTTACATTGCAAGAATTCCATGGATACACTCCTTTTACATTCTTTGCTTCTCACGAAAATATGGCAAAGAAATAAAAATTATATCTTTTATCAATATGGCATCTATTTAATATCTTCTATCAATATATTATCTATTTCATATGTTTCATATCAATATTAGTATTAGATTAAAGTCTAGTTTAATATTTTTTTTTTCATATTATTCAAGGACTCGAAAAGAGTAAAATGAACAGGGAGATGTGGGTTCAATGTGATCATGATTAGAAGATCAATTGGATATTTAATTTAAAATTGATTGATTAGGGAACACTGTGGGCTCCAACAAAAGATTTTGACAAGCTTAAGCATATTTATTTATTCATAATTTATCTACATTCAAATTTTAATCAAATTAAGATGGATTAAGCTTTCACATGAAAGACAAATCCTAAAGTCTAACAAGGACAATATAACTAATTAATTATAATATTATAAATTTATAATGTCACGTTTTCCCATGAACAGCCCGGTTCCAAAGACATAATAAAAACAGAGATTTAAAACTCAAAAATGAATGAAGCCTAAGCTGTCAACTTAGTTATTACAAAGTCTTTGTTTTGATGCTCCCTTTGTTGTCTCCGCTTTTGTTCCTTCCATTCAATTTCAAGCAATCATTGCCTTGCATACTTCGCACTCACAAGTGCTTTTATTTGATCACCAAGAAAGGTCATTACCCATCTTTTGGTTCGATCATCATCAAAAGTGCTATTTTAATGTTCAATCCAATAACGCATATTCATCATGAATATTTTATCAGCTGCAGAAACATTATATTTACTTCTATTGATGATGATGGTGTCGGTTCTGTTGCCAAAAAATGTTGTGCTTGTTGCAGCTTCTGTGCAAATCGCAGACTATTACCCAACTGAAAGATATGACTTGTTGCAGATTAGAGACTCTCTCAATTCTACCGCAAATTTGCACAGTCGTTGGACGGGCCCTCCTTGCATAGATAGTGTAAGCAATTGGTTTGGTGTTTCTTGTTCAAACGGGCATATTGTGAGCCTTGAGCTTGAAGAAATTCAACTTGCAGGAATTCTGCCACCAGGGTTTTTGCAGAACATTACGTTTTTGAATAAGCTCAGCCTCAGGAACAATTTGCTCTCAGGTTCTCTTCCGAATTTGACCAATCTTGTGAACCTGGAAACTGTTTTCCTCTCCCAGAATCACTTTTCGGATGGAATCCCTTTCGGCTACATTGATCTGCCAAAGCTGAAAAAGCTTGAGCTGCAAGAAAACTACTTGGATGGGCAAATTCCTCCTTTTAATCAAACAAGCTTGATAGATTTTAATGTTTCGTATAACAATCTGGACGGTCCAATTCCTCAGACTCGAGTCGTTCAGAGTTTTCCAAGCAGTTCTTTTGAGCATAATTCTGGTCTTTGTGGCAGACCTTTGGAGAAATTATGTCCAATCTCTCCTCCGCCTCCATCTCCAGCCATTCCACCACCATCTCCTCCTCCCCCGCCAAAGGAAGACAAGAAGAAGAGTCTGAAAATATGGAGTGTGGCTTTGATTGCAGCTGGTTCAGCCCTGGTTCCTTTCTTGGTCATGCTTCTATTCTGGTGTTGTTACAAAAAAGTTCATGAAAAAGAAAAGTCAAATGAGGGGCAAGCAGGTATTACTAATTTTTACAGAAAAGTTTTGAAATCATTTTTACTAGTGCAAATGTCCGCATATTAAAAAATGCTTACATCGTAATTTTTTATATTGGGTGTAAATTATTTGAACTTTATTGGTTTTGATTTATTTGTGAGGCAGGGGAAGGATCAGCACACTTGTCAGAGAAGAAAATGCCGGATTCTTGGAGCATGGAGGATCCAGAAAGAAGGGTAGAATTGGAATTTTTCGACAAGACCATTCCGGTATTTGACTTGGATGATTTGCTAAGAGCATCAGCAGAAGTGTTAGGCAAGGGGAAAGTAGGCAGTACATATAAAGCGACATTGGAATCAGGTGCTGTTGTTGCTGTGAAGAGAGTCAAGAACATGAATGCATTGAGCAAAAAGGAATTTGTTCAGCAGTTGCAACTGCTGGGAAAATTAAAGCATGAAAATCTTGTCAAGATTGTCTCATTTTACTATTCAAAAGAGGAGAAGCTGATCATATATGAGTTTTTGCCTAATGGAAGCTTGTTTGATCTTTTACATGGTGAGTTCAGGTTCTTTTATAGCTGTATTTGAATATGTTTTTCTTTTCTTTTCTTTTTAAAATAAAATATTTCTTGTTAGCCAATGTCTTCAACCTCATTTTCAATGTTAATTCAACAAAATTATAATGGAATTTAATACCTGAAAACTTGTAAAAATGATTTTAGAAAGCAGAGGAGTTGGAAGAATACCTTTGGCTTGGACTACAAGGCTGTCAATCATCAAACAAACAGCTAAAGGTCTAGCTTTTCTTCACCAAACTTTACATTCCCACAAGGTGCCTCACGCAAACCTGAAGTCCTCAAACATTCTGATCTTTCGAGAAAATGACATTTATCGCGCGAAGCTCACAAACTTTGGATTCCTACCCCTACTTCCATCGCGTAAAGCCTCCGAAAATCTAGCTATTGGCAGGTCACCAGAATTTCCTGAAGGAAAAAGGCTGACACACAAGGCTGATGTTTATTGTTTTGGTATCATTTTACTGGAGGTTATTACTGGAAGGATTCCGGGGAATGGTTCTCCTGGCAACAATGAAACGTCGGGTGATCTTTCCGACTGGGTTCGGATGGTGGTGGACAATGATTGGTCGACGGATATATTGGATGTCGAAATATTGGCAGCAAGAGAAGGGCAAAATGAAATGTTGAGGCTGACAGAGTTGGCCTTGGAATGCACAGATATTGCACCTGAAAAGAGGCCTAAGATGAGTGAAGTGTTGAGAAGAATTGAAGAGATTCAGCCAATGATTGAAGAAAATGATTGAAACATTTTTATTTTTTAAGTTCTTGATTATTTTGGATTCATTTCTTGCATAGAGATACTGGAAGAAATTCATGATTAGGGCACAGGTTACATTCAACTCTAACTGTACTAACTGCGCGATTGTAGAAAATAATTAAGAATCTGTCAAGTGATTATATTCTGTATTTCAACTGTAAGAATAAATTAAATTGAGTGCATATTTTAGACTAGATAGTGTTTTCACTTTTGTAATATGTTCTTTTGAAATAATACTACAGCAGAACACTGAACACTCAAGAGTAGTTTTCTTTGCCTGGATGAATTTATTGGCTAGCCAATACATGATTGTTTGGTGATTGCTCTTTACTAGTTTGATCGTTAATCATTCTTGTAGAAAAGAAATTAAGAATTAATTCTGTACTTTGATTTTTAACAAAACCCTTGGAAAAATAAAAAGTTTTGCATGCAATAATAACTTCGCAGCCTGATTTAGTTATTTCATAGTTAATGTAGTGAAAGGGAGTGACCCAAATCTTGAAGTTACTAGATAAGGACTTAGTATTTAAAGTTCAAGTCATGCTCAGGTTCAGATGTCCAGATTTTACAAAATTTGGATTTGAATTTTTGCATTGTCTTCAAGAATTTGCTTGAATGTTTTGTAATCATCAAATTCGAATCTTAAGGGTTAAAAATTCAATTTAGAAGTCCACCGTGACTGTACAATATCAAACATTGAAGACAATAATACAAAAAAATGAAAAGAATACATTATTATATCATATGACCAAGCCCATTTACTATTGTATATGCACTGACAATCTGGTTTTAGTGGGACTTAAACGAGTATCAGGATAAGAGTGGATGAATTAATCCTTTGCCAACGACGAAGTCATAATAGGTGAAGAGAATCATTTCCTTATGAAGCCAGGAGTGATATTTGATTTGCATATTTAATGTAGCATGATGTTAAATGAAGAGCAGTAAATAATTTTATTTTTTATTTTTTGGGTTCAAATCAAGAGTGAAGATTTGGATGAGTGAAGTTAGTCCAGCAGCCAAACATGTCCATGTATACTCAATCCATGTATATCTTAAGAGCAAAGCAACAACAGTTTGGATTGGAGAGAAGACCAAATAGATAGAGATAAAAAGATGATAATAATAATTAGAAATATAGAATTAATAAGACACACCGTTTCATGTACATACATGCAGCCTCCAGTTGGACAAGCAGCTGCTTAACACATTCATACACGTGTCACTTTTCATGCATTTCAATCCGCCAAGTGTCCCACATAACTCCAAGCTTCCTTTGGCCATTTTAAGCGATTACCACTTTGCTTCCATGCACACACCCAACAACAGAAGCAGGAAAATAAAAATACTAAAAAAAGCCGCAGCATCATCCATTAACACTCTTCTCTTTACCTTTTCACCTTCAAAATCAAACTCTCATAAGCAGAAGCAGACGCAGCTTTTTGGTGGGGATAATCTGATTGTTGTTTTTGAAGAAATTAAAAAAATTGATATAAAGATTACTTCAACACGAGTGTACATAACCAACATGCCACCTCGTAGATATGCAATTGGGAGGGCTGATGAGGCTGCTCATCCAGACACCATGAGAGCTGCCTTGGCTGAATTTGTTTCCACTCTGATCTTTGTCTTCGCCGGCGAAGGCTCTATACTTGCTCTAGGTACATATATGCATTGCTCATCCTAGCTCTTTGATTTTCGTCATCTCCTTTACATATATGAAAAGCGTTATATATTTATTTATTTTGATTGATTTTGTAACACCCTTTGCTTACACATGCAAAGACGCTAAGTAACACTTTATGTTGAGAGAGGGTCTAAACAAGATTAATTTGTAATAACTTGATGCAGACAAGATATCTAAGGCCACAACTACATCGCCTTCTGATCTGGTGGTGATAGCACTTGCACATGCTTTAGCCCTATTTGCGGCGGTGGCCTCGAGCATCAACACCTCCGGTGGCCATGTCAATCCTGCTGTTACCTTCGGTGCACTTCTTGGTGGAAGAATCTCCGTCGTTCGCGCCATCTATTACTGGATTGCTCAGCTCTTGGGTGCCATTGTTGCTGCCCTCCTCTTAAGATTCGCCACCAATGGCATGGTAAAACATACTATATACACAGCTATATATTTGATAAAATTTGTTTCGCGCTCATAATATCACAGGACGGTTATATTAACTGTATGACTATATGTAAAGCCCTATATCGATTTAATTTGCATCGCGTTCAGGAAGGTTGCATTAACTGTAGGTCTATTTTGCAGAGACCAGTGGGGTTTTATGTGGCATCTGGAGTTGGAGAAGGGCATGGGCTTGTGCTGGAGATAGTGATGACATTTGGTTTGGTTTACACTGTCTATGCAACAGTGATTGATCCCAAAAGAGGAAGCCTGGGGATAGTTGGATCTCTGGCCATCGGGTTCATTGTCGGCGCCAACATTCTGGTAGGTGGACCGTTTGAAGGAGCATCAATGAATCCGGCCAGGGCATTCGGACCGGCACTCGTGGGCTGGAGATGGAGGAACCACTGGATTTACTGGGTCGGTCCATTCATTGGAGCAGGACTTGCGGCACTCATATACGAGTACGTAGTGATACCTACAGAGCCACCAATCCACACTCACCAGCCTTTGGCTCCTGAAGATTACTAGTGATCTGTTTCTTTCTGTTTCTGTAATCATTTGCACACGAATCTCTCTGCCTGACCTTTTTTTTTTGTTTGAACCTTTTTTTGTTTGTTGATCTTTTTTAATCTTTCTGTGTCTTCTTCCTATTATTCTCTCTTTGTGCAACTGTTGTCATCTTCTGTCTTATATTACCATCAAAATAAAAAAAAGGGGGCCTCTTATTTTCTTTACCTACGTATTTGCTTCCAGTTCTTTCTCATACACGCATGTCTGTTTATATATGATAGATAATATGAAAATCTAGTACTGTAAGAGAGGCAACCCAAAAATTCCAATTTGATGAAGATTAATTGCTAAAAATTTGGTCAGGAAGGTGAAGCTGTTTCCCATCTCAACATGCTAATTGCTTTTTATTGTCACTTAAGCAGATAAAATGGTATCAGGCAATGGCTTCCGAACAAATACATGCAAAAATTCTCATTGTCATTATTTTCATAATATCTTAATATAAACATATTGGCAAGAAAAATGACTTCCCATGAAAGCATCATAAAAAAAAAAATTGATAATATATCTCTCAATGCCTAGCAATGAAAAGTAGTCCTATGATATACAATTTTTCCCAATTTTTAAAATCGTATTGATACATATAGATATATGATTTTTTAACGGCGAAACACAAGCAAACGATTCTTGTTAAGATTAGAATACCATACCATGAACTTACATGCTTCATCCTTGTTTTTTTTTTTTAGATAAAGAAAGCTTTTTAGTTGGTGACAAAAGGTCGTGATTACAAAATTAAATTGACAAAATATTATTAGAAAAGAGGGATATTTTATTTTTTAGGAGTTGAGAGAAGTTAAAATACACACACACACAGAGGAATTAGAGATAAAAATCATTTTTTAATATTTAGGGCCTGCAAAATATATCTGAGTGTTTACTTTCATGACAGTATTTTGTGATTTAATAATGAAAATAAAGTTTCGTATTCATTTATCCAAATTTAATGTAAATTAGAAAATTCTGGGTATAGTTTTTGACCCGTTCTACAAATCCCTTAAGCGCAGAGCTCTCAGATTATGCTAAATATTTTTAGGAAGGACGTGTTGAGTTATCTGGCAAGCTATATGAAGGTAATGTGTACGGGACCATATTGTAGGGATGAGATGGGAATTAACCCTATTTAAACACACACGTATTTTGTTTTTTCATGCGGCATTAATATTTTGTGAAATTCTATTTGTCATACATTTGATGTTAATAATAAATATGTCTCAGTCCCTCCAAAGAAGAGGATAAAACCTCTGTCTCGAAAGCAATAAAGTAGATTAATTATTACATCTTTTTGAAAATTCTTTTAACCTATAGAAATAAATGAGAGTTGTGTTAAAATATCGGAGGAAATTAAAAAGAAAATAGACATATTGGCGATGGATTCAAATTTGCTATTTTAGCTAGCTGACAGTCGCCTTTCTAATTTAAGAACAAGCACTGCTAGCACCCCTGAAATCTCTCGTCGCCACAATCGAGATAGGTGCAATGAACCTGCAAGAACAAATATGAGAAATCGCCCATCCTTTATGATAATGATGAGTCATTACACAGGGTTTTGCTTCGGGTAAATACTTCTGATAGAATTGTTAGCAATTTACGCTTATGTTGCAACATTTGTAACTGTTTGAGGGAAAAATGGGAAGAACAGTAAAAGCGCCACGTGTCGATTAATGGAACGAGTCCAGAATAAATTAAGGTATCCTATGTAAAAGGGGTACCCCATATAATATGAGGTACCCCACATCGCGAGGGGTACCCCAAGTAGTAAGAGGTACCCCATGTAACTTGGGGTACCCGACAGGACGATGTAAGAGAATCCTCCAAAATATCCACCATGAGAAATGTCTCCGCCTCCTAAAAGATTTTATTTGATTTGGTCAGAAAAATGAATCGAAAACGATGTGCAAAAAGGAGGGACAGCCGTCTGCCACCCCTGCCAAATGCAGAATATTGTACCAAGGACAGTGGTCCCCCAATCACCTACCCGACAGCTACTGCAGAGGTACCCCGGGACCACTCGCCAGCGCGCGCCACGTCTCCAAATGATGAGATACGCCGCGAGCATGCATATAACGGCCCAAAAATCATGAAAACAGCAAAGGGCCGTTAGCCAAAAAGGGTACGCCACGTGGCAGCTGAGGTACTCCATATATAAAGGCACCTAGGTTTCATTCTCCACAAGCTTTCTCCTTCCACCAATATTCTCTATTCACACTCCCACTCCAAAAACCAGGTTCTCTCCAACTTTAAACCCTAATTTACAGAGAGCTAGCTAGCTCTCTTCACCTAAAAAGCTCGAGTTTGCTAACTTGAGCGTCGGAGTGTGAACGCCAGGGGTACCCCCCAGCTTCACCTCTAACCTCTATTTTCTCTGTTTTACAGGCATAGAACTCACACCCAAGGAAATCTCTCTTGTTCCAGACCTTCCACCATTGCTGTCACTCTCACTCCCCTTCTCACCTCCTCTGAAGTTCACATACACCGCATCCCCCACAACAAACTAGCGAGGTACCCCGTTTCCCCAAAAATAACAAATTCATTGTTCTAGATTGATTTTGGATTTCCTTACCCCAAAATCAGTTGAAAACAATTGGCGCCGTATGTGGGGATTCGTACAAAAAGCCTCCACTGCGGTTACCAAACTAGTTGTTGTGTGTACTCCAATACATGGCACCTGACGTACCTCCCGAAGGTTTAATGGGGGATCCTACGAGGATGAGAGGTGACAACAGCAGTGAAGGTAGTGATCCCGCAAGAAGGGTAGCCCGCATCAACAAGGGCAAGGGTGTCAAGCAATCGACGGGTGTTCGCCAAGAGGAGGAACCTATTACGCACCAGCGTTTTCCCACGCAATACTTAGGGCGGTCGGATCTCGGGCACCCGAAAGTTCACTTCCTCCGGTGACGCTAGAAGCTCCATCACCTCAAGCGGACGACCAAGCTATGGTCAGAAGAAGGGTACCCAAGGCCAGCAAGCCAAAGCCTAGGCCGTCGGGTACTCGTTCCAAGTTTCAAACCGTGGGTACCCGTGATGAGCGTTCCACCGCCTCTTGCAACTCCCGCAGCAGCCAGGGTACCAGGCGAGCAGAGCGTACCCACGAGGATCTCCGTGAGAAGTTAAAAGCCAAAAGGGCTTCCCAAATGGCGGCGACGTCATCGGGTACACCGGGGGTACCCCTCGAACTTATGGAAAAGATGGAGAACTTGGAAGCCCAAGTGAAGTTCCTCTCCGAGAGGCAAAACATCACAGCTGCACCAGCGTCAACGACCTACCAATCGCCGTTTTTATGAAGATTCGGAAGGCAACCCTCCCCGAGGGGTTCACTATGCCTCAGGTACCCCAATACTCGGGTACCACCGACCCCTCGGAGCATGCTGAGTTGTACCGCGACCAGATGCTTATCAAGGGTGTAGATGAGAGTGCCATGTGTAGGATGTTTACACACACGCTCACAGGCCCCGCGAAGTCATGGTTTCCCTCCTTGAAAGCGGGTAGCATATCTTCCCTACACCAATTGTTATCCGAGTTTACTAAAGAGTTTTCCTATGCTTTTTCTCAAGACAGGGTAGCCTCCAAACTTACCTTTATCAAGCAAGGGGAAGTCGAGCCTTTGGCGGAGTACATGACGCGTTTCCACCAAGAGGTGCTGCGAACGAGAGCATTTGGAGATCAACACACACTGACCCATTTCGAGAAAAATTTTCGGTTGGGTAAATTATGACGTTCTTTTCAAAAGAAGCGTCCGCTTTCATACGGGGAAGCCCGTTCTCGGGCGTTGCAGCAAGTGGAGATGGACGAGAAATGTCAATTGAAACGCCAAGAGGAGAAGGCCGACATTGCAAAGGACAAGGAAAAGCCCAGAAGGATGGAGACCCCAATACCGCGGGTGCCCCGGCCGCGGAGCCCTCCACGGGTTGCCCCGCGGAGACGAAGGTATAACCCTCATGTTACCTCAGGGGTACCCCATCCTCCAAGGCCGCCACTACCAGATCATCGGGAGCCACCACCGAGGCCTCGGCACGAGTCTTTCCACCCACTGAATCGGTCTCCGGACCAGATCTTCTACCATATTCGGGATAGTGGCCTCCTCCGTCCTCCTAAGCCGATGAGGAAGTACCCCAACATGAAGCGTAGCTTGAAGTATTGCGAGTTCCATGAGGACTTTGGTCACAGCACAGCTGAATGTTTTAGTTTGCGGGAGGAAATTGAATCCTTGATTCTCAGTGGCTACCTCAAAGAATTTGTTGCTGACATGAGAGAAGCTCGGAAGTCCGCAGAACAAGATAAGGGTAAGCGGGTAGCCGACGACATCCCTGAACGAGAGGTACCCCCTGGGCACAAGAAAGGTGTGTACGTTCGGATGATCATGGGTGGACCAACTTTAGCGGGCCAATCTAGGAGGGCTATCAAAGGTTATTGTAGATCGTTGTCGGTAACCACCAATATGGGCAGAGAAGTCAACCTTAATGAATGGGGTACACCAAGGATACCCCACCATCCCCCACCTATCCTTTTTACGGAGAAAGATGCGGAGGACATCTCGTACCCTCACGATGATGCCTTCGTAATTACTTTGAAGGTTGCCACTGGAAAGGGGGCGCGAACTCTTGTAGACACCGGTAGCTCCGTTGACATTATCTTCAAAAGCGCCTTGGACCAACTATTGATTGAGTCGCCAAAGATCACCCCCTATGCTACGTCTCTTATCGGCTTCGCCAGAGATATGGTTATACCGAAGGGCATCATCACACTGCCCGTTACACTTGGTAAGGTACCTCACCGTGTTGTTCATATGATTGATTTTCTTATTGTAGATCACCCGGGAGCATACAATATTATATTGGGTAGGCTGTTTTTAGTAACAACTAAGGCGGTGGTATCCATGCATTATCTCGCCATGAAAGTCCCAGCCGCCCAAGAAGTTATCACCATTAAAGGGGACCAGCAATCGGCTCGTGGGTGTTATTCCGTGGCTTCTAGAGTCACTTACCAAATAGCTTCTGATTCGGGAGTGAAGGGGTACCCCAGCGGCGGCCAACCCATACCTTCCCCCTCAAGGCGAGCACTTGCTAAACAGCGAAGAGCTACACTCAGGAAATTTCCTCAGGTAGTCCCCCCACAAAAGCTGTTGGAATCTTCACCATGGTGGTGGAAGCAGTTACGGGGGATAGTTCGAGGGTACCCCAAGGGGAGCTGGATGAGCTCCGATGTGAAGTAGAGGCACCTTTGGATCCCCGAATATCGGAAGATGGAAAGTGGGGTACCCCAGCTGAAGACCTTATCTCAGTTCCGATTTGTACTGCCGACCCAACAAAGACCGTGAAAGTAGGCTCCAACCTTTCGGAAGAACAGAGGGAGGAGCTCATCGCCTTCCTACGTGGGCACCAAGATGTATTCGCCTGGTCCCACTCGGATATGCCGGGTATCCCACCAGTCCTTTCTTGTCACAAACTTAATGTCAGTACGCACAATAAACCGGTCAAAAAGAAGCGTCGCGCCTTCAACCAAGAGAGGTACGATGCAATCGAACAGGAGGTAGATCGCTTATTAGCAGTAAAGTTTATACGGGAGGCGGTGTACCCTGATTGGGTATCCAATGTTGTTCTTGTTAAGAAATCAAATAGAAAATGGTGCATGTGCGTGGACTTCACTGATTTGAACAAGGCCTGTCCCAATGATAGTTTCCCACTTCCCCGGGTGGATCAGCTAGTTGATGCAACGGCGGGGCATGAAATGCTTAGTTTTATGGACGCTTTCTCCGGTTACAACCAAATTCCGATGTATGAACCCGATCAAGAGAAAACGACATTCATCACCAACCGAGGGTTGTACTGTTACAAGGTGATGCCGTTTGGCTTGAAGAATGCCGGGGCTACCTATAAGCGGCTAGTGAATAAAATTTTCAAGGAGCAGATAGGGCGCACTATGGAGGTATACATCGACGATATGATCACTAAATCGGTGCATGCGGGGGAGCACCTGGGGCACCTCAGGGATACCTTCACCGTTTTGAGGAGACACCAAATGCGGCTCAATCCTGAAAAATGTGCGTTCAGGGTTACCTCGGGTAAGTTCCTCGGGTTCATGGTACAACAACGGGGGATTGAAGCCAACCCCGATAAGATCCGTGCAGTACTTGATATGAAATCGCCAAGCAATATCAAAGAAGTTCAAAGCTTGGCAGGCCGGGTAGCTACCCTGAGCCGCTTCATCTCCAAGGCTATTGACTGGTGTAAGCCCTTTTTCAAAGCTTTGAAGGCCGGCAAGAAGCTCCAATGGACTCCCGATTGCGAAGAGGCCTTCCAAGAGCTGAAGGGGTACCTCGTGAATGCTCCACTGCTTGCCAAACCCAAGCTGGGAGAGGTGCTTCTGTTGTATCTCGCTGTATCCGAGCATGCCACTAGCTCTGTGTTACTCCGAGAAGATGATAAGGGGGTACAACGACCTATTTACTACACTAGTAAGGCTATGGTTGATGCTGAAAAGAGGTACCCCACCACTGAAAATGTTGTTTTGGCATTGGTCGTTTCCGCACGGAAGCTCAGACCGTATTTTCAAGCTCACACCATTGCGGTCGTCACCAATCTTCCCCTCCGGAAAATCCTTCAAAAGTTAGACATGTCCGGAAGGCTTCTCCGATGGTCCCTCGAATTAAGTGAGTTCGACATCATCTTCAAGCCTCGCTCGGCGATTAAAGCCCAAGCCGTCGCTGACTTCATTGCGGAGTTTGCCAGCGACTCAAGTGGCGGAGGCGAGCTGAGGTACCTATCGAATACCCCATCCACCGATGAAGGGGAACAGGCCTGGGAAATATATGTAGATGGTTCCTCTAATTCACATGGGAGTGGTGCGGGAGTCATTATAATTGACCCGAATAAGGTGAAAATATGCTACGCCTTGCAGTTCGGGTTCAAGGCCTCAAACAACGGGGCCAAATACGAGGCTATCATAGCGGGGCTGAGGATGTCCAAGGCTTTGGGAGCGAGAAGGGTACACATCAAGAGCGACTCCCAATTGGTGGTGAGCCAGATTACGGCACGATATCAAGCGAAAGAGGAAAAAATGAAGGGGTACCTCGGGAAAACCAGAGAGTTGATGTCCCAGTTTGGCGAGGTTAAGGTGGAAAGGGTACCCCAACTTGAGAACAGCGAGGCCGATACCCTGGCAAAAATGGCGTCTCTTGGGGTAGCCCAGTCATCTGGCCCCATCACGACCGAACACATACCCGCACCCAGCTTCGGCCTCACCGAGTCATTGGAAGTTGGATCACTGTCCAATGTGGTACTTTGGATGGAGCCTATTGTAAGGTACCTCAAGGACGGAGACCTTCCCTCGGATAGAACTGAAGCAAGAAGACTAAAATACAAAGCTGCACGGTACTGCTTGATCCAGGATACCTTATACAGAAGATGGTTCACTCTCCCTTACCTCAGATGCTTGGGAGGCGACGAGGCCGAATATATCATGAGGGAAATACATGAGGGGATTTGCGGCAATCACTATGGAGCACAGTCACTGGCACAAAAAGCTCTCCGACAGGGGTACTACTGGCCAACCATGAGGGATGATGCCAAGGACAAGGTACGAAGCTGCGACAAATGCCAGAGGTTCGCCAAGGTACCCCACCTACCCCCAGAAAAGCTAACAGTTATATCTTCCCCTTGGCCTTTTGCTATATGGGGAGTGGATCTCATTGGCCCGTTACCTGCCGGAAAGGGGCAAGCCAAGCATGCAATCGTGGCGGTAGATTATTTTACAAAATGGGCAGAAGCGGAGCCGCTGACGAATATCACAGAGAGGAAGACTACGTAATTCATTTGGAAGAACCTCATTTGCAGATTTGGGATACCCCATGCAATCGTCAGTGATAACGGCAAGCAATTCGATAATGAAAAATTTCGAAACTTTTGTTCGGAGTTGGGGATAGCCAACCGATTTGCTACACCTGCCCATCCCCAGTCCAATGGGCAAGTCGAAGCCGTTAACAAAATTATCAAAGGCATCCTGAAGAAGAAGCTAGAGGAGAGAAAGGGAGCATGGGTAGACGAGCTACCTGGAGTTCTATAGGCCTACCGGACTACTCAAAACACTTTCACTAGGGAGACCCCGTTTTCTCTCGCATTCGGTGTAGATGCAGTGATTCCAGCAGAGATTGGGGTACCCTCTCATAGGGTTGAATACTTTGATGAGGCCGAGAACACCTCATTGGTAGCCTCAAACCTTGATTTGGTGGCTGAGAAAAGGGCTAGAGCAGAATTACGGACCGCCATATATTAGCATCGCATCGCGGGTCTATATGAGAAAAATGTATGCCTTCGATCCTTCAAGAAAGGAGACTTGGTCTTGAGAAGGGTAACTCAAAATACGAGGGTATCCTGCGAAGGCACTATTGGAGCAAATTGGAAGGACCTTACCCCGTCGACAAGTCCGTTGGGACAGGTTCATTCAGGCTGCTCCACATGGATGGCACAATTGTGAGGCACCCCTGGAATGCCGCGATGCTACGAAAATATTACTAAAGGACAGTGTCTAAACATTTAGTCTTTTGTTTTCTTTAACGCTTTCTTCAATGTTCTTGGTGATAGGCCAAATGGGGTACCCCAAATGCCCTATGTTGGTCAATTGCAACTTTAGAGTTTCTTTAATTTTCAAATGAAAAATGGGTAGGAGGTTCTGTGGTCTTCCATTCTCCTCAGGGTAACAAAGCTACGTCATGTACTGATCTACGCTTTCGTTATTTATAAATGCAATTTCTACTACAACAAATATGATGTGTGCTCTTTCTCCAGTTTTGCCATTCCGGTCTTAGCATGCAGATTATATTCGTTTATCGCCATTAATATACACTCGCATCTGGATATATGCAATCTTCGCCATTCGCCAAGCTACCTAAACAAAAAGAGTGAGGGTCAAAGAAGGCCCGAGAGTGAAAAAACCGGCATACCCTAGCGTCACGAGGTTCGGCTTAGGTATGCTAACACCTACACCTCCGTCCTCTTACTCGGCAGAGTAGGGGATAAGCTATCTGAAAAATTTGAAGAGAGGGAGGGTCAAAGAAGACCCGAGAGTGAAAAAACCGGCATACCCTAGCATCATGAGGTTCGGCTTAGGTATGTTAACACTCACACCTCCGTCCTCTTACTCGGCAGAGTAGGGGGTAAGCTATCTGAAAAATTTGAAGAGAGGGAGGGTCAAAGAAGACCCGAGAGTGAAAAAACCGGCATACCCTAGCGTCATGAGGTTCGGCTTAGGTATGTTAACACTCACACCTCCGTCCTCTTACTCGGCAGAGTAGGGGTAAGCTATCTGAAAAATTTGAAGAAAGGGAGGGTCAAAGAAGACCCGAGGGTGAAAAAACCGGCATACCCTAGCGTCACGAGGTTCGGCTTAGGTATGCTAACACCCACACCTCCGTCCTCTTACTTGAGCAAAGTAGGGGGTAAGCTATTTGCGCCGAAATTTTAATTACCAATTCGAGAAAAGATCTACCATAGTTGTTGAGAAAGGCAGGCACCAGATTCGCCAATCAGTGTAAGACATCGGGGGTACCCTATTTCAGAGAAGAAGCGCCTAATATTGAACATTCGAAGGGGTATCCCATTTAAGAAAATATAGGGGGTACCCCATTTCAGAAAATATAGGGGGTACCCCATTTCAAAAAATACAGGGGGTACCCCATTTCAAAAAAAAAAAACAAAAGGGGTACCCTAAAAAAGTTAGCAGTTTGGCCAAACATCCAATTGCGGAACGACAAGCATGCAAAGTACAAGAAAATCCAAGTAGCATAGTATCATCACAAAAGAAAGTTATCAACAATATAAGCATCCCAAGAAACCAACAAGAAAGAAACAAAATCCCAAAGTCAAAATATGGATAGATCCGAAAAGTGAGAGCATAGTAAACAAAGCCTACACCGAGGGGGGATCATCATCTCCAACATCCGTCTCCGGGAGGCGACCAGCAGAGGACTCAGAAGTACCCGGAATAGGAGCAGCCGAAGTAGGGGCCTCTGAAACAGGCAATGGCTGAATCTCGCGGGGTATCCCAGGGGACCTGGAAGAGGCACCCGACTGTGTCTGAGAAGACTTCTTCCTTTCCGCAATCGTCTTCAAAACCGTGGCCTTATTGACAAATTTCTGCACACGGGGTACCTCCAACTCAGGATTTACACTCCACACCTCCGATATAATGAGCGAGAACGCATCCTCCGCCATCGTCTTCTGTCGAGATAGCAGCTCGTCGTTGGTGGCCTTCAACTCTTCTCGGTCCTTCTCCACCCGAGCTTTCTCTGCCAAAAGGTCAGTAACGCACTCATGCAAAGTCTTGACCTCTCGGGCAAGCTGGTCCTCTCGAGACTGGCGGCTTTGAAGCTTATCCCTTAGCTTGTCCACCTCCGACCGAGCAGCGGCAAGAGAGTCGAGGTCCGGAAGGCAGTGGCTGAGAAGAAAAGATGCCTGCGAGTCATAAAGACATGTCAAGTGTATATGTGTGGCGATATAATCGAAAAAAAAATTTTTAAGGATACTCTCGGGGTATCCCAAGAAAGCTTACCTCTTGGGCAGCCCTGAGTGCTTGGCCGTAGCGTTGGCTCAAGCTCATCTTGTCCGTCTCCTCGGCAATGTCGGGGGTAACACTCTCAGCGGAGTAGTAGAAGCACCGAGCTAAGTGGGAGACATCCTTGTTAGAGGCCGGGTCCAGATCACCCACGCGTAAATCCTCTGGGAAAGCGGACACCAACCCAAACTTTCTCTTTTTCGGGCGTGGGGTACCCCTTGACCCACTCTGGGAGGCACCCTGAGACTTCCCTTTCCCACCGGGAGCTCCAGGAGGACAGGAGCCTGACGAAGGAGCAGCCGAATCCTGAGACCCGGAAGCCCCTCCCACGATCGCTTAGAAGAAGGCATCAAAAGCATCCCCTGATGATTCCATGGCTGCACACAAAGCACAACATTCATGTTAGCCAAGCAAGCACTGAAAACGTCAAAGGAAAAAATGGCAAATGAAAAGAAGGGGGAGCAAATTCAAGATGCGGTGATGACGGGGTACCCCAGTCCAGGGGATAATGATAGGGTACCCCTTATCACCCAAGCCATACATGAGCTACCCCCACGAGCAGTTGGAGAACTTCGGTCAATCAGCCCCGCTCTCCACAATCTATTCTCCTCCAGCGCATCACTACCCCTTTGTGCACTGCGGAGTCTATCCACAAACCCCTTCACCTCCCTCCCCACCTCCTGGATTGGGCATGATCCTTTAGCCCAAGTCACGCCTGCAAAAGCATAGAAACCCAAGGTTAGCGAGACATTTATGTGAGAAATGATGGTAAAGAACTATGAGTAAGGGAGACACTTACTGCCTGCGTTGAAAGAATTTAGAACCGCCACGGGATCGCCATTCTCGCCCAGAATTTCGGTCCCCCACCTACCCTCGGCTACAAACCACCCCTTTCGGTAGCCTTTCTTCAGGAGGGGGCTCCCCTCAACAATATGACCGTGGTCACCCCATGGGGAAAAGTAAGCCACATCGGGGCCCTTAGGCTTTTTGAATTGGTAAAGGCCCCTCAACTCCCTAAAAGAAATACCGCGCTTCACAACCTCCAACCACAACACCTGTAAACCCATGAGCGTCCTCCACCCCGGAAGGGACAGCTGCCCAGGAGCTACACCCAAGAAACTAAACATTTTCATGTAAAAGGGCTGGAGAGGGAGGCGAAGTCCTAGGTCAAAAAAGTCGATGTGGAGAGCTATCCCTCCGGACTGAGGACGCTCAGGCCGCTCATCACCATGGGGTACCCTAAGCTGCACAGACGAAGGAATGTTGTATTTAGCCCTAATCTGTTCTAGGTCCCCTAAAGTGGCTCTCTGAATGCCTAAGGAAAAAAGGTTACTAGATTTCGAAGGCGTGGCGGGGGAAGAGGTGGAAGGCTGCTCCAAGGAACGAGCGGAAACTTTAGGCTTTGGTGGCTTACCCTTTTTCTTAGGATGGGAGGTAGGCCGTTTACCAGGGAAACGAGGGCTGACGCGAGGGGTAATCCTAGGAGGAGGAGGCTCGGAACGAGAGGTACGACTATCCGAGGAGTCAGGGGAGGACCTATCCCCCTCGCTAATAGAAATATGAGAAGGAGAACCCTCAGGGGGGCTGTCAGCCTTTCTAGCCCCAACTCTACGCCGCTTCCTAGCGGGCACCGTATGTTTCTTACCCATTTACTCTCCCCAACAATACACCCGCAAACCCCCAGCCATACATCCACAAAGCGCCAAAATTACACCCAATAGAACATCCAACAAAAACACAACCACAAACCATCCACCACCCATCAACCATCCAAGGCAAGCACCAACCACCAAAAACAAAAGAAAAACAACAACAAACAAAAAAAAATAAAATTTTTCCCAAAGCGTACGAATGGCGCCACTGTAAATGCGCCGAAAAGACGAGAAACGAGGAAGGATACCTCTTGTTCACCAGTTCAGCAGATCGGGATCGATGGTCGCAGGGAGACGAAGCTGCAAGCAACCAAACACAGTAAGCACAGAATAATAATAAAGCTTAAAGTTGTGTAAATATTTATAAGTAAATATTTACATATATATTTACATATATATAAAAAAAAGAGGAAAACGGGCAACAACCGAGAATCCACGGCCGGCAGCCGTGACTCCCATCACTGAGAGTCAACGCCGGAAAACGAGAACAAGTAACTTCGGCCGAAACCAAAAACAAAAAAAAAGAAAAAAAAAGGGAAAGAGAAACGAAGTTGCAGCAAACCAACGCAAGGGGGAGGGAGATGCAGCCACCACACTGGCGTCGGCTGACCGCCGCAGCAGCCACCAGCAAAACAGAAGCCAGCCGACGTGGGTATAGCCGTGAAAACCGCCGGAAATAGCCCAGAAAACCGCTGCCCGAAACAAGGAAAAAAGAAGAAAAAGAAAGAAAGAAAAGAAATAAGAAGAAGAATGAAGAAAAAGAGAGAGAGAGGGATGATTACCGTGGCCGAAAACCGCCGAAAACACGCCCGAAAACCACCGGATCTGGAGCTCGAAATCACCACTGCAGCAGCCGCGAATCACGCTGGAAAAATACTCCAAGCCGACACCGACCAAGAGGAAAGGAAGAGAGAAAGAAAGAGAGGAAAAGGAAGGAAGAAAAGAGAAAAAAGGAAAGAGTAGTGACCGGCCGAGAGAGAGACGAACGGGAAAGGAAGAGAAAAGAGAGAAAAAAGGGGGTGGAGAAAAAAAAAGCAACTGGAAAGAAGTTTTGGAAACTGTTTGGGGATTTTCAAAATCAAGAAGATAAAGGTTGACATGCGTCAGGAGTTTTAATTGAACCTGACAGAATGCGCAGTCCGAGAAGAGAGATTCAGGGATGTTTGAGAATTTTTTTTAAAATTCAAATTTCATGTCAGACGGCTGCCACTTCCCGATAAAAAAAAAAGAAAGAAAGGCGGGAAAACGAAAAGACAAAGGGAAGATTTTTAATACACAAAGCATAGTCAAGGGAGGAAATCAAGCAAGTCAACCCCTGTCCAGCCATATCACCACGTGTCACTCACACAATGAGTTTCTTTTGCCTCCAATACTTCTCGCCAAAAAGAAACTAGGGGGCTGTTGTTTGAGGGAAAAATGGGAAGAACAGTAAAAACGCCACGTGTCGATTAATAGAACCAGTCCAGAATAAATTGAGGTACCCTATGTAAAAGGGGTACCCCATATAATATGAGGTACCCCACACCGCGAGGGGTACCCCAAGTAGTAAGAGGTACCCCATGTAACTTGGGGTACCCGACAGAACGATGTAAGAGAATCCTCCAAAATATCCACCATGAGAAATGTCTCCGCCTCCTAAAAGATTTTATTTGATTTGGTCAGAAAAAGGAATCGAAAATGATGTGCAAAAAGGAGGGACAACCGCCTGCCACCCCTGCCAAATGCAGAATATTGTACCAAGGACAGTGGTCCCCCAATCACCTACCCGACAGCTACTGCAGAGGTACCCCGGGACCACTCGCCAGCGCGCCCACGTCTCCAAATGATGAGATACGCCGCGAGCATGCATATAACGGCCCAGAAATCATGAAAACAGCAAAGGGACGTTAGCTAAAAAGGGTACGCCACGTGGCAGCTGAGGTACTCCATATATAAAGGCACCTAGGTTTCATTCTCCACAAGCCTTCTCCTTCCACCAATATTCTCCATTCACACTCCCACTCCAAAAACCAGGTTCTCTCCAACCTTAAACCCTAATTTACAGAGAGCTAGCTAGCTCTCTTCACCTAAAAAGCTCGAGTTTGCTAACTTGAGCGTCGGAGTGTGAACGCCAGGGGTACCCCCCCGGCTTCACCTCTAACCTCTATTTTCTCTGTTTTGCAGGCGTAGAACTCACTCCCAAGGACATCTCTCTTGTTCCAGACCTTCCACCATTGCTGTCACTCTCCCTCCCCTTCTCACCTCCCTTGAAGTTCACATACACCGTATCCCCCACAGCAAACTAGCGAGGTACTCCGTTTCCCCAAAAATAACAAATTCATTGTTCTAAATTGATTTTGGATTTCCTTACCCCAAAATCAGTTGAAAACAGTAACATACCACTATTTTGGTCCTTTTGTAATTTAGCCATTAGATCCAAGGCAAGAATGGCAAAAATAAATGCAACGGCACCGATATATTTATTTAGGTTATTTTCATTGTAATCCTTCTTGTTTTCTAAAATGTCAGGAAAAAAACATAATTATTATTATTTATTTATTGACTTAGTTGTTAAATAATATGAATAAAGAAGAAGTAGGAAATTTTAAGAGGACTTTTATTATTGATATTAGGCAATTAGAATGAATGATTCAATACTCGTTTATAAGAGCCACAACCCGTTAAATATAAAATAAGCCTATGTTTGCTTTATTCCACAAATTTATAAATATTTCATAATTATTTAATTATTACTATCATTTCTAGATCTACTCTCATTATTTAAATTTATTATCAATTATATTTAATTATTATTTTTATATTAATTATTAAAATATAAATATAATATGATATAATAAAATATTTTTAATATTATAATTATTATAGTAAAATAAAAATATAATTTAAATATATTTAATGTTTCAATTAAGGTAGAAGTTAGCACATTGAAGTGAATTATATAATTGACCACAATTTAGCTTTCAAAACTTTCAAACATAGGTAAGCAATAAATTAATGGGGAAATTATCATTCGTATACCTTATATTTCATATGTTATAAAAAATACTACAACACTTTGAGGGTGTATCAATCGTCCATCCTAAATTGACAAAATGCATCAACCGACCACCAAACTGTTAATTGTCGTTTGAAAGTTAACGGAATTACAGTGAATTTACGATTTTACCACTGAAAATTATCACTTGTATACCCTTGAATTCTCTTTTTTACAATTGTATACCCTTAAATTATCACTTGTATCATATGAAAAGACCATATTACCCTTATGATGTTATCATATTTAAACGACAACTAATAATTTGGTGGTTGGCTGATACATTTTGTCAACTTAGGATGGACGATTGATACACCCTCAAAGTGTTGTAGTATTTTTGATAATGGAGTAAACTAAGGGTATACAAATAATAATTTCCCTAAATTAATGTGAACAATATTGTAACAATATACAATACTCTATTCCAAACACATTCTAATGGTGCATTTATTAAATAAGAATCAAAACGAACTAGAATCGTAATAAGGAATTTGAATCAAAATAAGTTGTTTACTTAAACTGTAGGAATCGATATCGGAATGAACAACATTCTCATAAATGTATTTACTTTATTTTAGAATTGAAATAGACTATTATAAGTTATTAAAATATCATTTGTTAATTGTGTCTCTAATATTACTTGTATATATTATAATTAAAACAACAACAACAACAATAATAAAACTAAAAATAATAATTACGACAATAATGTTAATTAAAAAAATTAATAAAATTTAACAATAATAATAATTACAACAACAACAACACAATTAACTAAAATAATAATAATAATAATAATAATAATTAAAATAATTAAAATAATAAAAATAATTAATAAGTTTTAATAATACTAATAATAATAATAAGGAAATTATCATTGCACCACCTTTGTTTTGCCTTATGTTCATCAAACCACTAAAAAATTATAACATATTTTCTGTATCACCTTTCTTTTTATATTTGTATCAACTAGCCACTTTTGCACAAACATCGTTAAATAATTTAAATAATATAACAATTTTATCCCATATAAATTAAAGGACCATTTTATTTTATAAAAACTTTAAAAAATAAAAAATTATAATGAGAAAAATATCCCTAAATTAATAAAAATAAATCCCAAAATTAGAATTTTTATTTTTAATAAAAATTATTTTAATATAAAATTATAATTATAAAAATAATTGTAAAATTTTGGGATTTAATAAAAATCCCCTAAATTATTAAAATTTTAGGATTTATTATTTTAAGAAATAAATTCAGTTATTTTATTAAAATTTTACAAAATTATAATTTTTAATAAATAAATTCAATTATTTTTATTAAAATTTTGAAAAATTATAATTTTTAATAAAAATAATTATTAAAATTTTTTAAAATCTAAATTTAGTAAAAATCAATTGAGCACCCCTATTTGTGATTTATTTTTTTATTAAATCTATGGATTTTTTATGATTATAATTTTTTATTTTTTAAAATTTTTATAAGATAAAATAACCTTTTAATTTATTTGGGGGTAGAATTATCATTTTATTAAAATTATTTAACGTTGTTAGTGCTAAAGTGGCTGTTGATACAAATGTGAAAAGAAAGATGGCGCAGAGAACATGTTAGAAGTTTGTGGTGGTTGGATGAACATAATGCAAAACAAAGGTGATGCAATAATAATTTCCTATAATAATATTAATAAAAATAATAACAACAATAATTAAAATAATAAAATTAATATATTTTAATAATAACAATAATTTTAATCATAATAAGATAAATATTAATAATAATGAATTAATTTGGTATAATAACAATTAAAATAATAAAAGTAATAAATTTTAATAATAATAATAATGACAGTAATAATCATAAATAATAATAATTAAAATAAATAAAAATAATAAAATTTAATAGCAATAATCTTATATAATAATAATAACAAATTAAAATTCTTTTCAAATACTATTTTATCTAAAAAAAGGACTTATATGTAAATGTTTGTAACTTTTAGTGCCTATTAAATTTTACAAAAAATATAAGGTAGTATAGTGTAATCAAACACAAAAGGACAAAAATTATTGTATGTTGCCGCAATTGCAACATAGACGGACCCATTAAACGTGTAATTTCTTTTTGTCTCTTTAATTTTAAATGTGAAAACACATGGTGAATTTCTTTCCTATATCATTGTGTTTCATTTCAATTTGTTAACAGGAGAATTTATGTTTAATTTTTATCCGTATTACTAGTTCTTGACTACTACCATTAAGATGTGCCTTTACTAGCAACATTAAAGATGCTTAACTGCCTCATGCAAGTTTCTTTATAATATCCTTCTCTTATTTTTGTCTTCTAATGATTCTATGGAGTATTGTAGGGAAAAAGACCTTCTCATCCATAGAGTTTCACACAATAGCTCATTTCATTCTTACTTTTTAAGCAATAGCCCAAAACATCATTCCGTTAACTCACCGTTAGTTGAATGTCGTTTGTTAGTAATTCATTAAGAGTAAAAAAAGATTTTTTATTGAAGAGAAAATGAGAAAAATAAATAAAAGTTGACATATAACTAAAAATAATTTTATCTAATCCCAATAAATAGGAAATATTAGATGAAAAACTTATATTTCAAGCAATTCTTTTTTCACTTTTTTCTATTTTGGTAGCATGAAAACCATATAAACCCTATATCTAAGTACTAAAAATATCACAATTTTCTTATTCATATAAGTATACTATCTAATTGTACTGTAAAATGGCTTGAATTGAGTTGAAGATAAAGAAGGTACTCAGTACATGCAAGCACATAAAAATTGGTGGTATTTTTTAATTTTTTTCTAATGATTTAAAGATATTATGTTAATTACAGTTTGTTATTTATAACAATTATTCAATGGATATATCAAATTATATCATCGTTGATTTCATTTAAGAAAAAGTTAATGAATTTTGCATACTTTGTAGTGTTATTTTTTTGATATGAAACTGAATCTTTCATTTCTCAAAATCAGTGATTACAGACAAAATACTTTCTGGAATGTTTTCCAGCCATGAGAATACAGTATCTTGCTTTAAGGCTAATTTAGCTAATAAGTGGGCTGCATTGTTACCACTTCTCAAAACATGCTGAAATTTGCTCTGCTGCATTCTTAATAAAATGGCTTGAATCTCGGATATTAACCAAAAGATCTCTTTCCGAGTGCCCTTTCTATTTAAGACCAAATCCACTACTTCCTGAGAATCTGTTTCAACTATCAAAGGCAAACAACCAGCTTGCTCTGCAATTTCTAAGCCAAACTTAGTGGCTTCAGCTTTTGCGAAAGCAATGCTTCCATGGAACTCTACTGGTTTCATAGTTGCTGCTGTACACTTTCCTTCAGAATTTCTAACCACCACCCCTAAGCCTTCTTTGTTTTGATCTTCCAGTATAGCTGTGTCCACATTTACTTTGAACCAACCTGAAGGTAGAGGTCTCTATTGTTGAGTCTTTGGTTCATTTCTCTCCTCTTGCATGAGTGATTGCTGCTGCTTGACTTATTTGTAGGATTGAACTACTGCTTTTGCTCGTGCTACTGATATCTGGGGGGTCTTCCTTCTTATTTTTTAAGATTTGAAAATTTCTTGAGTGCCAAGATACCCAACATAATGCCATTAGCATCTCCATATTAGCTTTTCTCTTCTTTTTTGCCAATTCCTCCATTAAACTCAGCACATCTTTGCTTTCACACCAACTGATCTCCTCTCCATATTCTGTGAGCCTCCATACTTTTTGGGTACATTTGCAATTGAAAATAGCATGATAGGGTGTCTCTTCAGTTCTTCTACATCTCTGACACCAAGGACTTTGAATCACCTTTTTCCTCCACAAGTTAACTGCTGTTGGCATTAGATTTCTTGTTGCTCTCCACATGAAAATTTTTATCTTTGCTGGCAACTCTGAAGCCCATATGATGTTCCATGGAATTTGCTTATTCTCTGAACTGTTTGGTTGATCAGGAAATTTTAGATTCAAGGCCACTTGATACCCACTCTTGATTGAGTATTCTCCTTGCTTATCGAAATGCCATAGCAGCTTATCAGGTTTAGAGGCTCTTAGCAGGGGGGTATTCAAGATCTGTTGAGCATCTTCTTTCATGAAGTTCTGCTGAATTAATACCTCTTTCCACTTATTTTCCCCATCAATTAACTCTGATACTGTGGATTCTAGAGGGAGTTTTGGTGGAGAGAATGGCTTGAATGTTGAAGGTCTTGGCAACAGCAACTGTGATAAATCTGGGCACTCTTTCCATCTCCTATTCTCCACCTCAGCCCTTTGTGAATGATCTGCCTTCCCCACAAAATACTTCTCCATATGAAGGATGGTTTTGATCCTAATTTCGCCTTTAAGAATTCCACATCTTTGAAGTATCTAGCTTTCAATACTCTTGCCACCAGAGAGTTGGGATTTTGAATGATTCGCCAGCTTTGTTTGCCCACCAACGCCTGGTTAAAACAGATTAGATCCTTAAAGCCCATCCCTCCTCTACATTTTGCCTGGCATATATTTCTCCAGTTGGACCAGTGTATAACTCTCTGATCTGGTTTGGAACTCCACCAAAATCTAGCCATAGCCTGCTGAATATCCTCACACAACCCTATTGCCAGCTTAAACACACTCATAGCATAAGCAGGAACTGCCTGAGCTATTGCTTTAATGAGCACTTTCTTCCCCCCTCTTGAGAACATCTTCGAGTTCCAGTTGGATATCTTGCTTAGAACTCTAAGCTTGATGTCGTTAAAGAAACTCAGCTTCTTTCTCCCTACCATTGAAGGTAGCCCTAAATATTTTTTGTGCTTTAACACAACTTGAAGCTGAAAGAGGTTTTTGATTGAGGCTCTTTGTGCTGGCTGGGTACTTCCGCTAAAGAGCATGGAGGATTTTTCATAATTGAAAATTTGGCCTAAAGTAGCCGCGTAGCTATAAAAAAATTTCTTCAGATTTGAACAATCTTCGATAGTGGCTCTTGAGAAGATTAGATTGTCGTCGGCGAAGAGTAAGTGGTTGATTGAGAGTTCCTTACTGAAGTTCAGCCCCTTGATCAGATTTTTCCTTTCAGCTTGGTTCAAAAGGTTTGAGAAGACTTCTGCACACAGAATGAACAAATATGGGGATAGGGGACAACCTTGTGTTAGCCCTCTTTGGGGTTGGATTAGGCCTTTGGGGACTCCATTAATCAAGACAGAAAATGAGGGAGTGGTGATGCATCTCATGACCAAATCTACCCATTTTGATGAGAACCCCAGCATTTCCATTGTTCGCTTAAAAAAGCTCCACTCCACCCTATCAAAAGCCTTACTAATATCTAATTTCATAGCTACCCAGCCACCCTTTTTCTTTTTGCTGTGCCTTATTTTATGTAGACATTCATACCCAATGATTATGTTGTTGGTAATAAGCCTATTTGGGATGAAAGCACTTTGAGTATTGGATACAACATCATGTAAAAAAAGCTTTAACCTATTAGCAATGACCTTGGCTATTATTCTATACATGACATTACATAAACTAATTGGTCTAAAGTCTATCACTTTCTTAGGTTTTGCAACTTTTGGAATTAAGGCTATGTAAGTGTGATTCAGAGGAGCAATGTTACCTCCTTTGTTTAAGATGTGCAGGCTTGTAGCTATGACTCCCTCCTTGACAGCTTGCCAATGTTTTTGAAAGAAGACAGCGGGTAGCCCATCAGGACCAGATGCTTTGGTTGGGTGCATTTGGTTCAAAGCTGTAACTATCTTCTCTTCCAAGAAGGGTTGATTCAGCTGCTCATTCATCTCTTCCGTCATTTTCTTCGGCATGTCTTCTAATGCTTTTTCCAGTTGACTTTCTGTAGGGTGTGTTGAAGTAAAAAGGTTTGTGAAGTGTTCACAACATAACTTTTCTATCTCCCCTGCTTCTGTTGTCCAGTTGTTGTGCTCGTTTATGAGACCCTCTATTGTGTTCTTCATCTTCCTTGCTGATGCTTTTGAATGGAAAAAAGTGGTGTTTTGTCCCCTTCTTGAAGCCAAACGGCTCTGGATCTTTGCCTCCAGTAAATCTCTTCTTCCAGAAGCATTACATCTATATGCTTTTCTATTTTTTTGACTTCATTCCCATTGACATATTTTCCTGACTTTCTTTGATGCTCTGCAGCTGATGCAGCAATTAATCTATATTCTTTTTCCTTCCTTCAAATTCAGACTTACTCCACAGCTTTAATTCAGCTAATGAATCTTTTGCCTTTTTCTTGAATAACAGAACAGGATTCTCGCAACTCCATCTGCAACTATTCCTCTACTCTTGATTCATAATCTCTTTGCACCTTTGATAATGACTCCACATGTCCTCGTAATGGGTCCTAGTGAAGGTTCTTTTACTGTACTTACATCCACCCGTTCTTTCTACTATCTCCATTAAAATTGGGTTGTGATCGGATGTCCATGTCACTAAATTAGTGGCCGAATTCTCTTTGAAAAACCTTCCCCAGTTTGTGCAGCATAGAAATCTATCCAACCTTTCATTTACCAAATGAAGTCCAAATCTCCTAGTTGACCACGTAAAGGGATACCCTTTGTAGCCTAAGTCCCTTAGCTCACACCACCTGACAGTCTCTCTGAAATCGTTTACTGTTGTGACACTCTTATCATTCCCCGTCTTTTCATTTAAATGCAGAATTTCATTGAAATCCCCAAAGTAAAGCTATGGCAGGGATGAAAGCTTAGCTAGTCTTTTCAATAACTTCCATGTATGATGCTTTTGGTCAGTTTCAGGGTGTCCGTATATGCCGATAACAACTATTCTCACTGTGAACTACAACATCTATACGATGCTTGCTATAGGATTTTATGTCAACAGCAATTTCCCCCTTCCACAATAAAGCTAAACCACCACTTAAACCCCATCTATCTACTGTAAAGCAATTATCAAATTGTAACTTCTTACATTTTTCCATCATTTGCTTAGACTCCAGTTTAGTTTTACATAGAAACATCATCTGCGGCCTATGCATTCGGAGAATTCTTTGAGTTTCTTGGAACGCTTGATCATTCCCCAATCCCCGAGCGTTCCAGTTTATTATCTTCATTGCTGTCGGCGGGGCTAGTGGCCAGCCTCCACCGTTGAATCTTTTGTAAGCATTGCTTCAAAGTCATTCCCTCCTCTACACAGCATCTCCAGCTTCAGTTTGCATTTAGCATTTGGAGAATGAAATGTTATTTCTGCAGTTGGACTTCTCAGTTTTTGCTTTTTTGTTTCTGGAGTATCCCCGAAAATTTCTCCACACAGCCTTTTCGTTGCTGTTTGTCCACTTTTTTGCTTATTGGAGTGATTTACATTTCTTGCTTGTAATTTCCATTTGCATCTTTTGGGCTTTTTTTTTGTTGACTTCTAGGCCTTCAGTTCCTTCCACCGGTATTATTTTTTTATCCGCACTCAGGCTTTTATCTGTTGGGCCACCTTTTTTTGGGCTGAAAACAATCAATTTCTTTCCCTTCATTTCTGATTTCTTCTTTTCCATTTCGCTTTCATTTTCCTTCTCCTTCAGATTTCCATTTCCCGCCTCTTTTTGGCTCCTTCCCCGAGCCAATGTACTTTCTGTTGTTCTTGGCTACTTGTCCCTGCTCTGATCTGACATCCTCGGGATTTCTACGCTTGTCGATGAATCTTGACCTGTACCCGTTTTTTCTGGATTCTCAGTTTGCCCCATCTGTGGTTCCGAATTACCCTGTTTGTCTTGAACCACCTTCGTTTGATAAATATGACTTTTCTTCTCTGATTCCGTTTTTCCTTTTTCTTTTCCCCTGTTCTGCTTCAATTGTTCAATCATTGACGGGGCCTTCATCCATGGCTCGTATGCCATCTTTTCTCGTAATTGATTTTTATAGTTTGCACATTCCCTGTACTAGTGACCCACATGCCCGCAAACATAGCAAAAATCTGGCGGTCTCTCATACTTTACCGGCATTGGAATTTCCTTTTCTCTGTTGACACTATCTTTACCTTCCTCCTGCTCCTCTCTATCCATTGCATCTTCATCCTCCTGTCTCAAATGCAGAACTTTTATTAATGGTTTGGTGATATCAATAGAGATGTGCAACCTTGCATATTTTCCAAAGCATGCCCCTGTGACATCTGTGGCTACCTCTTTGACTCTTCCAATGGCTTCTCCCAGCTCCCTTATCATTTCCGTATTCATGCACATAATGGGGACATTTAGAATTTGGACCCAGAACGAGACATGAGTAAAGTTTTGTTTCGTTACTTCACCTAGCCCTGCTGGTTCTGTCATCACAATCAAGGCTTTATCAAAGTGCCATGGTCCCCCTGCTAACACTTTTCGCTTGTCTGCTTCGCATCCAAACTGAAAAATGAAAATATTGTCTCCTAGCTCTTCGATTTTGATTTCCTTCATGGTCTTCCACACTGGCAGTAGGGCTGCTTTAAATCCTTCATTTTTCACTTCTCTATTCAGCAGTACTTTCCCCACCAGGCATCCTGCCATTATCTTTTCCCCTTTTTCCTTCATTCTGCTTTTTAGAGTTATTTTCCCCTTGTTTCTCCATTCAGCGAGATTGCCTTACACTTTTTTAATTAGTTCCTCTGTGTCCATTCTTTTGAAACTGATCTGTGTTCATTTAACTGCAAAGTTTGCGTTCCTCCCCCTTATTTAATCTCCTCTCTCCCTGACCCAACCTTATTGAACTTAGATTGGTCTATAAGAAAGAAGAAAATTTTCAACAGCCTGTAAAACAACCTACAACACCCAACCTTTAGTGAGTGACGCAGAGGGTCATGACAACCCACTCCCTAGCTCCTATTCTGTTTTCAGAGAAAGCACAAGGAGAATTGCCACAATGCTAGTGTTATTTAATTATGTAAAAAAATTATTTTAATATAGCTTATATCACTTTAATGAAAAATTCTATTTTGCCCTCAATGAATTACTAGTTAACGGTTTAACACTAACGGTGAGTTAACGGAAGTATATTTTAGAATATTGTTTGAAAAGTAGGGATGAAAAGAAGTTTTTCCCGAGTATTGCATGGCAAATAAGAGGAGTATTTTGTTGGTTATAAAATGGATATGTTGAAAATTGTCATTTTATGAGAAAGTAATCCAAAATTAATCTTATGAGAATTATTTTAAAGTAATAAATCATTACATAACTCTTTTCGTAAAGGGATTCGGCATATTCTCGTCTTTAACCAATTCTTTTCTACAAAGAGTTACTGTTCTAAATTTTAACAAAATGAATCTATTCACAATACAAAATAACTATATGAGATATATAAACAAAGAGAACATTAAAATGTTCACCAATTTAACTACAAAGAGTTGCTTTTTTGGATTTGCAGCTGTTGTTTTGAATTCTTTAAAATTGTGATAGTTAAAGAAAAGTTTTGGAGTTACCATGGTCCATGAGTTAAAAAAAAATATTTCAATGTATGATTTAACTTTAGCTATTTAAGGCCTGTTTGGAATTGATGTTGAATAACTGTAGCTTTTAAGTTACAGTACCAAAGTGTTTGGCAAACACTAACTGCTATAGTTTAAAAGTTAAGTTGATTCGATTTTATATTTGTATGGTGAAAAATCTATTATATCTTTATTAATTTTATCAAAATTATTATTTAAAAATTATATTTACTACATAATATTAATTTTTAGTTCATATTTATATATATTTTTTACAACAATTGTACTTTAAAAGTTACACCACCTCAACCCCAAATAAGATCTTAATTTCATTTATAATTTATGTCAATAGATTTTTGCATGGTTAGGCAGATTAGAAGAAAAAATTATCTGAGAGAGGATTGGGATCCTTTAATTTAGCATAAAAAATTATGTTATGAAAATGCACCTACAACCACCATTCAACTTAAGTAGAGCAACATTCAATTTAAGTAGAAAGGGGGATGAGAGAGAGAAGAAAATAAAATAGAATAAAAATAATAAGTTTTTGTTTTTAATAAAAATAATTTTAAAAAATAATAAGATAAATTAAAAATTATGGGCTCATGAGATAATAAGATAAATTAATTTTAAAAAATTGCCTTTTAATCAGCAATCTCTTTAAAATACCAAAACGACGCTTAATTAAATCACATGCATTGTTGCATACTTGTTTTCGTCCGTACCCACCAATAGCTCCGACTCTGAAGTTCTACCAATCAAGCCATGTATCTAGGGTTGGCAAAAAAACCCGGGCCGACCCAAGCCCGTCCGGGCCCAGCCCAGGCCCGGCCCGGCCCTCACCCATGAGGGCCTGGACAAGGGCCCAAGAAAAAAAAACCCGAACAAAGCTCAAGGCCACTACTTTAAAAAAATAATTTTATAAATTAGAATAATATAATTAAAATTGAAAAGTAATTTAAAAATAAAAAAGAAAACTTAAATTTTTAACTTATAAATCAATTATGATTAAAAAAACTAAAATTATGATACTAAATTATCTCTTTTGTGTCAATTAATTAAGAGAGCGTTTGAATTAGAATCCAGTATTAAAGAAAATTAAAGTTATGAGTTTTTATTTGCTTTATTTATTATTTTAATTTGAAATATTGATTTTCTTCAATTTATCTATGATTGTAATAACTTGTTGATCATTAATTTATTTCAAATTTACAATAATTTAAAATTTTTAAAATAAATAACTAAAGCCCAAGCCCGGCCCAAACCCATACACTTAACTAACAGAGGGCCTGGACATGGGCTTGAAAAAGCCCGGCTTAGGCTCGCTGTTTGCCATCCCTACATGTATCATTAGATCTATTAAAGATTAGCAAAAGTTAGCAAAATAGGTGTGCTCAACATCAAATATATATAGACATGAGAAAAATAGTGGGAAGATATTTTTCTTTTCCATAGAAGTTGCAATCTTTACATTATATACTAGTCTGACTAGGCTATATAAGGAAGCTATAGGAAACTAGGAAAAATAAGCTATACAAGGAAAGGAAATAAATATATGCTATACAAGGAAAAAATAAATACATGTGCACAAAATTAGGCTATAATCTCTTACTTTCAACACTCCCCCTCAAGTTGGCTCGAAGATATCTATCATTCCCAGCTTGGAATTCAGTTATTGAAAAACTTGTTTTGATTATCCCTTGGTGAGAATATCAGCTACTTGCTTTTGAGTAGTAACATATGGAATGCATATTAGGCCTCTCTGCAGCTTCTCTTTTATAAAGTGCCTATCAATCTCGATATGTTTTGTCCTATCATGTTGGACTGGATTATGAGCAATGCTAATGGCAGCTTTATTATCACAATACAGTCTCATTGATTCAGGTTTCCACACCTTCAACTCCATTAGAAACATTCTCAGCCACATAAGCTCGCAAATTCCCAATGCCATTGCTCTAAACTTAGCTTCAGCACTTGATCTTGCAACCACCGGTTGTTTCTTACTTCTCTAAGTAACTAGATTTCCCCCAACAAATGTACAATAACCTGATGTTGACTTTCTATCAACCAATGATCCAGCCCAATCTGCATCTGTATATGCCTCAACCCTTAGGTGATTATTCTTAGAGAATAAAATGCATTTTCTTGGAGATGTCTTCAAATATTTCAGTATCCTAAACATAGCTTCCATGTGCTCTACATTAGGAGAATGCATAAATTGACTCACAACGCCTACTGCAAACGTAATGTCTGGACGAGTATGACACAAATAGATTAGCTTTCCAACTAATCTTTGGTACTGTTCCTTATTAACCAAACTGTTTTTAGTAGTTGCCCCAATTCTATGGTTGGATTCTATAGGAACATTGCTAGGTTTGCATCCCAACATCCCAGTTTCTTCCAAGAGATCTAAAATGTATTTCCTTTGTGACAAAAATATCCCTTTCCGAGACCTAGCCATTTCAATTCCGAGGAAGTATTTAAGAGAACCTAGGTCTTTAGTTTCAAACTCTTTGGTTAACAACATCTTGAGTCTCTCAATTTCATCTATGTCATTTCCAGTCAAGATGATATCATCCACATACACAATAAGGACAGCGAGCTTATCTTCTTTACCATGCTTAAGAAACATGGTATGATCACTATGGCTTTGTCGATATCCACATTTGAGAATAAATCTTGTAAATTTGTCAAACCAGGCTCTTGGTGATTGCTTGAGCCCGTATAAGGACTTTTCCAGCTTGCAAACTTTTCCTGTTTCAAACATATTCTCAAACCCTGGTGGTGGATCCATATACACTTCCTCTTCTAAATCTCCATGGAGAAATGCATTCTTCATATCTAGCTGTTGTAATGGCCATTCTAAATTTGCAGCAAGTGACAATAAGACCCGAATAAAGTTCATTTTTGCAACGGGGCAAATGTCTCTTGGTAATCAATTCCATATGTTTGAATATATCCCTTAGCCACCAGCCTAGCCTTGAATCTCTCAATTGATCCATCAACCTTATGCTTAACTGTAAATACCCATTTACAACCCACAGTTTTCTTTCCAGAAGGCAAGTCTGCAAGACCCCAAGTTCTATTTTTATATAATGCTCTCAGTTCTTCATGAATCGCTTCTCTCCACTTTGGATTTGCAAGAGCATCCTGTACTATTCTAGGAATAGTTACAGATGACAGATTAGTAGCAAAAGCTTTAAATGATGGTGACAATCTATGATAAGAGACAAACTTAGAAATAGGATGTTTAGTACAAGTTCAAACACATTTTCTATGAGCAATAGGCAAATCTAAATCTAAATCAAGTGATGGAATAGAGTTTAAATGTAATTTAGACTCAGATTGAACAGTACCTGTGTCTTCCAATAACTCTATGTTCGGTTCAGAATTTTGGCAGTCAGGAGATGTACAAATTGTTTTATTTTGTCGAGAATATACCTTTAGCTTTTGAGTATCCTCTTGATTTTGTGCGGTGGATGGTTGAATTTGTGAAAACACTTGTTGGTCATCACTTGGGTCAGGCTGTTTCTGTGGGGAAGAATAATGTTGTTCTTTTTGCGGATTGTTATTGGAAGGTGGCAGATTTTGTGGAGAGGAAACTATCAAAGGTGGAGTTGAATTTGTGATATCCTCCCCCTGAAGAGAGGTTTTGGAGAAATAAGGGTTAATTTAAAAAAAAAGTCACATTCATAGTTACAAAATATTTCCTAGTTGGAGGATGAAAACACTTGTACCCTTTTTGTGTAGGAGAATAACCCACAAACACACACTTAAGAGACCTAGGATCAAGCTTACTTTTGTTGATTCTTATCATGAACAAAAGCAACACACCCAAAAACCTTAGGAGGAAGAGAACTAAAGGACCGAGACATGGGATAAAGTTGCTGAAGAAGTTCGATTGGAGTTTTAAACTTCAAAGTACTAGTAGGCAATCTATTTATGAGATAACAGGCAGTTAAAACTGCTTCACCCCACAAATAATTTGGTACCCCCATAGTAAACATCAAAGATCGAGCAACTTCAAGTAAATGTCTGTTTTTTCTTTTAGCAACTCCATTTTGTTGAGGAGTATCAACACAAGAGGATTGATGAATAATTCCATTCTCAGTCAAATAATTTCCCAACATAGAAGAAAAAAATTCTTTGCCATTGTCAGTTCGAAACACTTGAATTTTTGCTTGAAATTGGGTTTGAACCACTTTATGGAAGATTTGAAAAGTTTTAGAAACTTCAGATTTTTCTTTTAATAAATACACCCAACAAACTCGAGTGTGATCATCAATAAAAGTGACAAACCACTTAGCTCCAAAATTATTGGGAAAACAGAGAGGACCCCATACATCACTATGTATAAGAGAGAAGGGTTGTGAAACTTTGTAAGTTTGGGCAGGAAAATGAGTACGATGATGCTTGGACAGTTCACACACTTCACATTTAAAATTAATGTCACTTTTATTCTTAAACAATGTCGGAAATAACAACTTCAAATATGAAAAATTTGGATGTCCTAATCTGAGATGCATCAAACTAATTTCATTCTCACTAGGCTCTTGAGAAACAATTTTGTCAACTAAGGATAGATTACTCAAAGCTTCAGGCTCCTCTTCGAAATAATAAAGTCCATCCACCTCCTTAGCACTACCAATCTTCTTCCCCGTACACAGGTCTTGATATTCACAATTGGAAGGAGAAAAATTAGCCATACAGTTAAGGTCTTTTGTAAGTTTACTGACAGACAAAAGATTACAAGATAGATTAGGGACGTGCAACACTGATTTTAAGATCATTGTTTTAGAAACTGAAATTGAACCTTTTCCTGCAATTGAAGAAAGAGACCCATCAGCAATTTTCACCTTTTGTTTACCAGAAAGCGGTTTGTAAGTAGAGAATAAGTTGGACAAACCAGTCATATGATCGGTTGCTCCTGAATCAATGATCTAAGGGCAAGAAGTATTTGAAGAGATGCTGAAAGCATTTAGAAAATTACCTATTTGGGCTAGATTAGCAGAAGGTGTTTGACTCATGAACCTGACAAGTTGCTCAAGCTGTTCCTTAGTGAACAGATTTGATCCTTGACTCCCTGAGTTTGCATTGGCATTATCAGTTGCAACTTGAAAGCCCTTTGAATTTTGTCCAGAAGACTTGGTACCCTTGCCTGAGTTTTGTGGCCTTCCATGGAGCTTCCAACAAAACTCTTTGGTATGTCTCGGCTTATGGCAATGATCACACCAAAGTTTATCCTTGTCATCTTTCTTCTTGCTCATATTCTTTTGTTCACTTACCAAGGCTGAATCAGTAGCACAAGTAATCAAGGCAGAATTATCAGTATTAGTGCTATTCATCATTACCCTTTTTCTACTTTCTTCCCCTCTCACATATGCATAGACTTCCCTAATTGTGGGAAGAGGTTCTTTGCTTAGTACTCGTCCCCTAACTTCATCCAAATTTGGATTCAAACCAGCCAAAAATTCAAACACCCTCTCCTTCTCCTATAACTTCTTAAATCTTTTATTGTCATCTCTACACTTCCATTCTCCATCATAATACAAATCCAATTCTTGCCATAAGCTATTCATGATATTGTAATATGCAGTCATAGTGTCACTTCCTTGTTTGGTTTCATGAATACGACACTTAAGTTCGTACAACTATGCAGTATTTCCAAGATCAGAATATGTCTCTGTGACTGCATCCCATAAATCTCGTGCTGATGGTAAGAAAAGAAACGCCTGACTAATGCGAGGATCCATTGAATTAATAAGCCATGACATTACCATAGAGTTCTGTTCATCCCAGATTTTATACGAAGGGTCGTCAGCCTCTGGTATGTCTATTGACCCATCAAGATAGCCCATTTTACCTTTTCCCTTCACATACAACTTCACAGACTGTGACCACTGCAGAAAATTTTGGCCATTCAATTTGTGAGTTGTAATCTGTAATGACGGATTGTCAACAGAATTATTGGCTTGAACATGTTTAACGTTGATGCCAGAGCTAGATTCGCTCACATCTGACATTTTAAATCAGAATTTTTAAAATCACAGCACAAGATAAGGCCCTAAAGGTATTGGCAGCTAAAAATTTGTTGAAAAACAAAAACTGCCCAGAAACCCTAACTTAGGCTCTGATACCACGAGAAAAATAGTGGGAAGATATTTTTCTTTTCCATAGAAGTTGCAATCTTTACATTATATACTAGTCTGACTAGGCTATATAAGGAAGTTATAGGAAACTAGGAAAAATAAGCTATACAAGGAAAGGAAATAAATATATGCTATACAAGGAAAAAATAAATACATGTGCACAAAATTAGGCTATAATCTCTAACTTTCAACAAGACACATACGTGAGAAAAAAAAAAAAGTGAAGCTTTAAGCTCTTATTTGTATTGAAGTCCTGTAATCATAGTTAAAAAAATTATAATTATTAAATAAAAGTAAATATTATATAATAAATATAATTTTTAAATAATTTTTGACAAAATTAATAAAGATATAATAAAATTTTTCATCATATAAATATAAAATTAAATCAACTTAATTTTCAAATTATAACAGTTAATATTTATCAAACACTTTAGTACTGTCTAAACTACAATTGTCCAATTTCAATATCAAGAGAGTCTTCTTTTTATCTGAAAGTCTTAAAACCTTAGTAATTTTCATAAAATAGCCTAGTCTAGCCACCATCTAAAATCCGCGTATGCTTATTGGTCGTACATTGCCAGATTGCTGGAGTAGACTCTCCTGTAATTTTCTACTTCATTTTTCCAAAAGCCTCCTGGAAAATGTACTACCTGCACTTGTATTTTATCTTAACGGCTGTTTCTCACGATTGATCTTCTCCAAAATAAGATAAAAATAAAACAACTCTTGATGAAGCACATAATCAATTAATGCTAGTACTGGCGAAGCCGTGGATTCGATACCGGGGACTAAGTTCTACGATAGCAAAATTATAAAATTTTCCACAAAAAAAAAAGAAGAAAAAGAAAAAAGAAGTACGAATAAATTTCATTGAATATTTAAATTCCATAATGGTGGACACAGTTTGTTGAGGAATTTGGTCATGATGATAGATAATTTAACATTCATTCCTAATTATTAGTATTAGAACTCTGATTTCCAAGTTCTATTGTAAAATCTGGCAACCCAAGGAGCAAGTTCAGTAATGTCAGGTGATCTGGGATTAGCAGCATAGTAATCTGACCAGTAACAATGTGATAGCTTATCAGCAAATTTCCCATCAGAATAGACACAATATGGAAGACAATTTTCACCTCCATTCATTCTTCTTTTCCGCTCTCTAGGGTAAGCCAATGGTGCCTGTACATACCTGCATTTTACAGACAATCAAACCATGAGAACAATAAGACCCTGGGCGCAGCTCGCTTGCAGTCACTTGATCTCACACGACTGGCCGTGAATCCGGCCGCTTTATGCCTATGGTTACCAGATTACCAATGCTGTCTAAAGTACTCACTAAGAAGATTATGGTTTGTTCTATCAATTTCATCAAAAGAACACATCTAAACTATCTCAGCCCAATCTCACCCACAGCATAAGACACGAACATCTCACTTGCAACTAAAAGAATGGGAAGTTCTTCCTTGCTACAGCTTCTCACTATGTTCCTAGTCTTTCAAGTGGTTTAAATGACTAGCATGTGAATCTGTAACAGGCATGCAGGTTAGCATAGTGTGTTGGAGTTTATGGTTTTTGGTCTTTTATCTTAGCTTTATTAAAATGAGAGCTACATAGAGTCCTCTTGGGAGAGAGCCTCATTTTAATAAAGTAAGGACCAATTAACAATTAATGTTAGATAGCCGTTTTGTTGCATCAAATCAAAGTGGTGATTTTTTCCCCAGTTGCATTTCCACTCACGGCTTCCACAACAACAATGTGAAGAAAAGAAAAATGATTTCCACTCAGGGCTTCCACAACAAGTTTTTTAAACGCAAGCAAGAAAGAAAAAGAAGGTTCACAAAATTCTTTACTCATCAACTATACTTTCTGAATCCACTATGCCAGTCAATAAAGAGATTATATTCTGAGCGACTAAAGAGATTATATTCTGAGCGAAGTGAGTGAAATATTCAAGATATAAGTACAATAAATTCCTCTTTTACTTCTAAATTATTAGAAGCAGACTTCTCCACAAATGCATGTTAAAAAGGTATCGTAGTTCCGAATAAATTACTGCATTATTCTCTACCTCTAATACCTGAGAATCCATTAAAGAGGTAACATGTTCTGACACCATTTACTAACTAATAAAAAGAGTATTGCAATGAAAATCATTGAAAAACATTTGAAACCAAGTTCATAGAAAATACCTGATTCCATCAAGCACTGCATCCCAGGAGAAATGGGTATGACCAAACACATGGCATGCGGATGTACTTCCCATGGCCCCGTGTATAGACCTTATACGCAGCTCAAGAAAATCAGAGCCAATAATCTTTGGGAGATTCGGATAAAATAGCATTCTCTTCTCTGGACATAGGTCTTGCCTGGATGATATGACAAATGTAACAATAAATCAGTGCCCAGATGCTCTTAAAACAGAATACATCTGAATAAAATGGCATATTGAACAAAACTTGAGTTTTATTGGAAAGGTATAGAAAATATTAAAGATCAAATAATTGATTTGACAATGGTTTTAAGTATTTACACTTAAGCTTAAGACCATTGTAAACTGCATATTGCATCAGGTGACATGTATTCACCAGAAGCTTTATAAAAGAGCATTGACAGATTTCTAACAATTGCAGTGACTCTATGCTACTAGAAGCTTCAAAAATTCTTTTTGGCTTGACCAATACTAAGTTCTTGGGAATTCAGTTTGCCTTGAGTACATTAAACATTTTATTAACAATGATTTGAAAAGGAAAAAGAAAATTCAGAAACAAAGTATAATTTAACATAGAGATGACGGATTCACCCAACTATGGAGAGATCTCAAAGAAGGGAGTGCCGGCCTAAAAATCCCGAGCTCAAATCCTTCAAAAACTCCAACTATTCCTTTCTCTCCAAATATAGCACAAAATGACTGTACTAAGTTCCAACACATTAAATGGTTAACGGCTAAAAATAACACTTATGAACAAACAATAAATAGTCATCAGTATGCTAAACTGCCATAATCTAAGTCTCATAAGTTGATGCAAGCTAGGATAAAGAATAGAGAAGGCACAAAGCATAATCCTAGTCTACCAAATCCTAAAAATTTATAGCGGGACTTTCTAAAAACATATGGGAAGAAATCCTAGTCCAAAGAAAAATGCAAAAAACTTAAGCTCAATCAAATACAAGGAACCACTTATTTACAATGTGTTCTGCTCAAAATTCTGCAGTCTAATCCTTCAAGTGGGAAGTTTGTTCATCTCTCTTGGGCCCCTAAAGTACATATAGGGTGATGAATCGATCTGCCCTTTAAGTATTTGCAAAACTAATGTTAGGGTCACATAAAATATAGCCAGTTACAAGGACAAATCCTTCATTACCTGCACCCGTAAATCAAACAAACCATTGTAATTGCAGTTAATGCTGACACCATTTCCACACCAATAGTGTCAAGAATGTTCAGCCAACTCGCACAAGTACTTTTTCATTTTGGTTACAAAGAATACAACTATAACAGCCTTATCAAAAAGGGGGGGGGGGGGGGGGGAGGAAAAAATGGAAAAAAGAAAAAAACAAAGAAGAAAGAGAGATAAATATGACACTGTTTTTGGTAATGTCCACACCAGTTAATGAACAATTAAGACTTGAATAATATGGATTGTGGTTTATCTTAAAAATGACATTTTTGAATATACCAGCATGCCTCTTGTTGAACATAAATAACACTAAACATGTTTGCATTTCAACTAGCATTTGACTGACCTGGGCACAAAGTGAGAGAATGTTTAAAGGTTATACCAGCATGCCTCTTGTTGAACATAAATAACAATAAACATGTTTGCATTTCAACTAGCATTTGACTGACCTGGGCACAAAGTGAGAGAACGTGATTATTTGGTTGCATGTCCTCTGGATCTCATTGATTACTTCCTGATTATTTTCATTCATTGCATCAAAGTATAAAGAAAGGGAGGTGTCTCGGCTTGAAAGATCACCGGGCCACTTGCAGGCGTGAAAGTCCCTACATGCCTAAGTATTGAAAATTTGAAAAATGATTCCCCATGAATTAATGTTCAGCCGTCACCATGATTGGTAACTTGAATCACAAAAAAAAAAAAAAGGATTGGAGGAAAAAGGAAAACACAGTGAAAGTAAACAGCCTACTACAAGACAGGAGTTTGAGAAAACTATTTGAAATTTAGATAAACATAAAGACGGCAAAAGCCTTGATAAAAATTAATCACCAGATAGGACGAGCCAAAGTAACAGCTCAAGAAGACCAAATTTTACACCACAAAAAGCATATATGCAAATCAAATAGCCCAAGGGCTATAAATTTGGCATGAGCTAACATAATTGTCCACAAAGATACATAGCTCCTCTATTTAACTAAAGGATATTACAATTTTTTTGATAAAAAATGTAGCACTATTTAGTAACACTTGTTTGTTACAGTCATCACGCAGTATGTAACTACTGAAAAAAAGGCAATCATTTTTTAGTAAAATAAAAAACAATAAAAAATCTGTTGCCAAATGCATCATCAAAAGTAACCTCAATACAAAAGAGAAATTGTAGATGATATGCACCTCATGGAGAATAAAAGAAAAATTATGTTCAAAGAAACCTTAACAAACACCATCCAAAGGTCTCTGAAACCTTACAAGGAGAAAAGAAAGTGAATCACCATCTCCAATGGCAGAATGCAGATGCCACTTATATCCTTTTCTCTATCAAAGCTCTGCAAAAGAAGGAAGACACAGAGTACATGGATGCACAATTAAGGATTTTAAACATTAGAGAAACAACAGAAAAGAAAAGGCATTGCTTTGACAAAGTCATCAATAAACAGGAAGCAGAGATCTGAAACACAAATTCATTAACTAATTACCTCATGGTACCAAGAGAAAAGAGGAATGATTCCCATGCCATCTATGACCACTGGATGGATCTCAACTCCTAGTCCTCTACATGCATCAAGCAATTTATTCAGCTTTTCAAGAGAATCAAGCTGAAAAAACAAGTGCAATTTAAATTCAGACTACATTTTCTAAGAGCAGAAACTTAAACAAGAAGAAACAAATACTATGCTAATTGTAAGATTGCAAACTGCCGTTGGATAAAATTTTACTGGCACTGTAAAAGATATGGCAACTAAAGTAAGACAAAGATGCATAAGATGGGTTAAAATAATGAACAACACTGCCATTTTGATGATGGAGAAGCATTGTCTAGACTAAAATTACATGTACTGTGCTTGTATTGTATCAGTTGAGATACTTAATCTGAATTCAGCCAGAGCAGCCTGTTATGGCTCTTCTTAGATTGAAAAAATTCATGACATCATTTAACTGTACTGAAAAATAAAACGCCAAACATAAGGTAGACTCAAGAACACTTGATTTACTCAAAATGTAACAAGAAAAAAATGATACACCATGCATTGCTCTTTACCTAGGTGAGTTTGTCAATTTAAATCCACTGGATTATATCAAAACCCAGTTAAACTAACATTGACCATTAAGTGGATAAGAATTAATCTAACTTCAAGAAGATTAAACTGATCAGTTAAGGGATAAGAATCAATCTAATACAAAAATGTACTAAATTCATGTTTTTTACTCAAATTATATTTTCGTTTTCAAATTAGATGAATTTGCACATACATTTGCCTAACCAGTAACAAATTACTTGTCTAACTTATCAATCCAATCTAAATTCCCAATCCATTTGTATTAAAATGGTTCAACATGAATCATAAGGTATGATAATAATAATTATGAATCCTAAGTTTTTGACAACTACATAAAGTTAATAAATTTCACATACAATTCAACAGCATAAACAATAAAAAAAAAACAACTAAAACATAATGCAAGAAAATGAAACAAAAAATTTTCTTACAGAATCATCTTCCTGCCCACGGCACCAAAGATCATGGTTTCCGGGCACGAATAAGACACGTTGAAAGCGATCTTTCAAAAGGGACATAGTAAAAACGAAATCGTCATACTTCTCGGCAACATCACCAGCAACTAAAAGAACATCTTTCTTGTGTCTTGTAGCGGACAAGCATTTGACCCATGTCATGTTCTCAGAGTAATCAGTGTGTAAATCGGAAAGCACAAAGACCCTTAACCCAGAAGCACTTGTGGAAGAAGCAGCCGCAGAAGAAGTTAAAATCTCAGACCTCCTCGTTGTTGTGTATTTCATTTGGGTTCTGATTTGTACTCGTTTGGGTAAAGGTCTCTGAGATAAGCTCGGACAACAAGGCATCAATTTCACTACCATGACCTCGAAATGAATCCGACCCAATTCAGATACCAGACAATTTGACTGTCAATTTGATGGCCCAGGTGTTCGTTACCACTCGATTTGGACGTTAAATTAGTTGCTACTGATTTCAATAAGTAGTTTCGTTTAAGGTTGTTAGGGAGGGGCAAAAGGCCTGACCGGACCTTGCTCGATTGACCGGTCCTTGCTCGATTGACCGGTCCTAATTTTTAGGATTTTATCTCAAATTTAAGGGATTTAATTCAGACAATGGCTCAATAAATCAGGTTCGGTTATATTTAAATTAGAGCTAAGACCGCATTAAAAGCCTTAATTTGACCCTTACCCTTAAATTAATTTTTAAAATTAAAAAAAAAAACACTTACACGTTAAAAAACACACACTCCACATACATAATCAGTTAGTCACAACTCACTCCACTAACTTTTGTCTTTATTTTGAATAATTTAGTATTTTCCATTTGATTTATTTACTTGTCAATTTAGTTACATCATTACATGTTGTGTTGTTGTTTAAGTTAAATAAGAAATAATTTATTAAATTCCTTACAACCAAATTCAATATAAAAATAAAATAATAATGATACAATATTATTAGTAGAGAATGAAGAATTGAAGTCCTACTATAAAAGAATATCTAAAAATTAAAAAAAAAGTATAAAAAAAGGTTATGGCTAGGTCGAGCTCCATCTTAATTGAATAAAACTCGGGTTTGACTTGACCTTAGTTTGAAGGATTGGACTTTCTAAGGATTAGGACCCTTTATTTTAATCATAGAATCGGGCTTAGGTCCCATTCTTAAGTAAAAAGGTTGGCGAGCTATTTGATATAAACTGGAAGACTATGGATGCATTTGAAATTAAAGTTGGACAGCTGTAGCTTAAAAGTTACAGCTGTAGTTTTTAAATTACGTTGATATGATAATGAAAAATCTATTATATCTTTAATAATTTTGTCAAAATTATTATTTAAAATTTATATTTACTATATATTATTAACTTTTGTTTCATAGTTACAGTTTTTTTTCCACAATAGCTGTAGCTTAAAAGCTACAATACCTCAATCTCAAACGCACCCTATATCTATTTAGCAAATAATTTAAAACATTAAGGATTCAAATGTTACAATGTCATTTTAAATATTAATCAATAAAATCACTTAATTTTAAATATAATTTAATAAAATTGCTTTGCTGTTGAATTTAAGGGCGCGCAGGCTAATCTTATAGATACAATTACGAACTCTTTTACGAATTATTTTTATATAAAACGATATAATAAGATATAACTGAAGCTAAGTTCTAATTCTAAGAAGCAATTTTTTTTTTTTAAATCTCAGTCCTTGAGTTCAAACTTTAATAGAAGCGTGTTTTAAAAAAAAATTAAAAATAATATAGCATAATTGATCGAATAGAAATAAATTATGTGATACATAACACATATAATATTTTCTCAATTAATCTTGTGCGGTAACATTTTTTTGTACAAAAATTTGTAAGCAAAGTATAAAAAATAGCAGAAAGAAAATCCTCCTACCAAATAACAAAAAACATTCGATTTGCAAAGCAAATTGAGCTAGACGATGAGCAGTTGAATCGACCAGCCAAACGAGAGGCACGGGCAACCAAGAAATCAAGATGAAGGTCAAAAAATTAATGCCTGCACACTTTGGACAAGACGTGGAGAAGGCAGGATTTCTTAAAAAAAATAAAGACTTTTTTCATGTAGGCAGGATATTTTTCGAAAATAACGTTGGTTGGAGTTCTGTAATCAAAGTTTCGGCCTCCAAAATTTTGACTGTAAATTTATAAGTAAAGAAAATTCTATTGCTGGGTAATATTGGTATTATTATGTATTTAGAACTAACGATGATGATTTTAGAAGTATAGAATATGGCGGAGGCACTATTTGATATTGAGATTGAATTGTTCTAGGTTTATAGTTTTTAAGTTATAATACTAAATTATTTAGTAAACATTAACTACTATAGGTTAGAAATTAAATTGATTTGATCCAACACTCGCAAGATGAAAATGTAAAATATCTCTATTATTTTTGTTAAAATTATTATTTAAAAATTATATTTATTATATATTATTAATTTTTAATTCACAATAACTAGTTCTTTTTCATAGCAGTCTTACCACCAGATGATACCGTAAAATGATAATTGCAGACCTGATAGTAGCTGTTGATTAATTTATTTTTATTAGTAAAATAAAAATGCATGAAGCTAATGTAACAATCTAGAAGCGCCATAAGAAGCCAGTAATAAAATATGGCTGGAATGTTAATATTGGCATAGCACTAAAAGATCATGATTCTCTCAATGAACTTGTTTTGAACAAAAATTGAAGTAATGATTAGCATTTAATAAATAAATAAATAAATAAAAAAGAAAGAATTAAGAAGTTGTTTGCTGCTACACACTATCATTAACGGGATATATTACACAAAATCTTTAAAATCTGATTAGAAGAGATTCGTTAGTAAACAACTAACCAGACGTCAAGATGTTACACACTTACACCAGTAACCACGACCTACGTAGTTCAGGCCACTGCCGCCTAATGTAGCTTCACTTATGCAAAGAGCCCCTCCACAACCAATGGGAATGGGGGCAAACCCCGGTTTGGCTACAGCTGCCACCGCCTCCACAGCAATTGCTTGGAAGAACCCCGATGCAACATATGTCAATTCCACCACCTCCGCCACGCCGTGCCCCTCCACCATCCCATCAGGTTGAAGACTTGAGAGAGCGACGATATTTTTGACAAAATTTGTTGATTGCTCATTGTAGAGCTTCCTGTTTCTTCGTTACCGCTATTTCTTTCTTTAGTTTCATTCCTTTCACAGTCTTTATTTTGATCGCAGAGCTACGACGTCCTATTGGTTGATCTTATCGCGATGGCAATGACATCTGATGAATCCAAAAACATATGCAGTCACTGTGACAGAGCTATACAGTCTTCAGATATTGATTTGCATATGCACATTGCTCGGGGAATCTGGAACGATGTAAAGTATTTGGTGACATGATTCCAAAGAAATAATTAAGTTGAGGAGCACTTCTTAAATACCCATGCTCCGGTGGTCTGTTCACAGTGCTGTGAGACAGTGGAACGTGAAATTTTAGCCATCCATAAAGGTGAAAATTGCCCTCAAAGGATTGTCACTCTGCGAAAATTTTGAGTTTCCATTGCCTGCAGTTGATCCGGTCGACCATCAGGAAGTAATCTCACAGAACTTTGTCGTCTGTGTAACATATATATTAGGTTGCGAGAAATATATAACCATGAAAGTAGGTGCACGGGTGTCCCAGAAAACGCTGTAGGATCTTCCGGCAGCCCCGCCGCCAAACGAGTTTCCTCGGAAACGATTTCTACTCACCATAGCAATAACAGGCATTGCTGTTCTATTAGCATCTCTTTTTCTACAAGAGAAAGAGACTAGTCAAGTGCATTAGCAGCAGAATAGAGGATTAACATGGGGAGGAGTATATATCAGCGAAAAGCCAATGTGTTCCATTTATCTGTACCTAAATCATCTAAAAGCATGTACTTCTATGACCTCACTGAAGTCATTGCCATTTTGCCAATAAGTTGAACGGCAATGCAGTATTTGTTTCTCGCTTGAAAAAGAAATGATCTTGCTTCTTCGTTAGATGAATAAAATAGGGCTGGATTGTTGATGTTGGTATGGACATAAGGATCGGATTCTCTCGAACTTATTTTCTAGCAAAAATTTAAATTTAAATAGTGATCGGTGGTTAATACTGATAAGAGTTGAAATTAGAAGAGAATCTTAATTTTATAAAAAAAAATTGTAGTGCTCGAAGAAATTAATAAAAGATCAACCAAACTACATTAACAATTTAAGAGGATGTTGAAGCACTTTTAACTGACAAAGAGAGAAAGACTCATTACATATACCAATAATATAATACCAAAAACAATTTTGAAATTCATAACAGAACGGATTCTGTGTCTCATGGCCGATACTATTCATGCAAACGAAAGGATCATCTTGTGTATTCTGCCATTCCCATCATGTTTATCTTTACAGACAATTCAGTAACAAAATCCATTAAAGTAAGCAAAATCACAAATAGTGAAATGATACATTTGAAATTAAGTAGTTTCAAACTCTATTCAATTATGGGAGATTGTCAATTTCTCCCCTATAGTAATTAACATATACCATTTTCCCCCTGCTGTTTTTATAATGACCAAAAACCATCTCTGACAGCATAAGTTTACAATATTATCCTTATTTTCAACTACTCTTTTATTTTAATTTATTATAAATTAAATAAATCACATGAATAGAAACTAAATAAAAAATTAAACATTAAAAACAAGAAATATATGTTTTGATATGAGAAAAAAAATTAATAATAAGTTTTTTTTCTTGTACTTATTTATTTTATGAAAATTTTCTTATAATAAACACTGGACAACAGTAAAATGGATTCTCAGTGTACACTTGTGAGCAATATCTGGTCTTGTACAAACCATGACGTACATCAAATTACCAACTGCTGAAGCATAAGGAACTCCTTTCATCTCTTGCTTCTCTTTCTCACTTGTATGACAATGCTCGGAACTAAGCTTAAAATGGCCTGCAAGTGGAGAACAAACAAATTTTGCTTTGCTCATATTAAATCTTTTAAGAACCCTTTCAATATATGCTTCTTGAGATAACCGTAACTTCCTAGCTTTTCTATCGCGAGAAATTTTCATGTTAAGAATCTGTTTTGCCAGTCCCAGTTCTTCACTGTAAAAGAATTGCTAAGCTCTCTTTAAATTGTCAATCCTACTTGCATCCTCCCCAACAATCAACATGTCATCCACATAAAGCAAAAGAATAATAAAATCATTATTACCAAACTTCTTCACAAAGACACAATGGTCGCACATAGTCTTGCTGAAACCATGATTCTCCATAGAAGAATCAAACTTCTTGTACCACTGCCTTGGTGCATGTTTCAACCCATAAAAACTTTTCTTCAACTTGCACACAAGTTCTTCTTTGCCTTTGACACTGAACCCTTCAAGTTGCTCTATGTATATTTCATCCTCTAAGTTATCGTGTTGTTTTGACATCAAGATGTTCAATCTCTAATTTCAAGCTAGCTGTTAATCTCAGAAATACTTGGATAGAAAACATCTTCACCACATGAGAAAATATTTCTTTAAAGTCAAAACTTTTCTTCTGACCGAAACCCGTCATAACCAATCTAGCCTTGTGTTGTTGTTGTGAATTATTTTTAGTTTTCAACCTGTAAACCCATTTGTTCTTCAGTGCCCTTTTTCCTTTAGGCAGCTTCACTAGATCATAAGTGTGGATCTCATTTAAGGATTTTATCTCCTCTTGCATGGATTTACCCCACCCACTTTTATGCTGGTGAGACATGGCTTCTTCAAAACATTCTGGTTCCCCTTCATCTGTGAGCATCGCATACCCATGTGGAGGATATCTAGTGGAAGGTCATCGTTCTCCGGTGGATATCCTCAATTCTGGCTCCACTGTTGGTGCAAGTGGTTCTGGAGGTGCTTGCTCAACTAGTTCTGCTGGACCATCATTATTATCCTCTCCAACTCCACTACGATCGTTATGAACTACAAGTGGAGAAACTGAAGTTGGAATAATAGGAATTTCTGGAGATGACTGAGGCTCGTCACTCTTCTCCGCATCACCAACTATTTGATCTTCAAGGAACAAATCATCTATACTTCTAATCAATTTTCTTGCCATTGGATCCTATAATATGTACCCAAATTCTTTATGCCCATAGCCTAAGAAAATGCATTCGTTGGCTTTATCACCAAGTTTCAATCTCTCATCTTTAGGGATATGAATATATATTATGCAACCAAATACTCTTAAGTAATAAAAAATACAAAACATGACGCTCTAATACTACTCTGTTGGGAAAGAGACCACCACAACCAATTATAAATTAAGCGGAAACAAAACTCTTTCTCTTTTTGTGTGATTAAAATAAGATATGCACCACAAATAAATGGGCAAAAAAATAAACTAACAAAATCCAAAGCAAAAACCAATCACAAGAGACAGATTTTTACGTGAAAAATCCAAAACGAGAAAAACCACGGGACCATAGTTCGATTTAATCTTCCACTATTAATGAAATTACAGCACAAATTCTTTTCTAAATGACACTAGAGGGCAACAACATTAAGAATCTCAATATTCTTAGCTTATAATAACAGCCTAATAACTATCTCTCTAATGAGTGGATATCTCAAATAATAACCAAAGAGAGTGGATAAAATAAAAATCAAGACTAATAAAATTATAGAGGGCGATGATAGAAACTTACCCTTAAAATTTAAGAGAAAACAAAGTTAAAATTATCTTCCGATCGCCTAATTAAAGATTGAAAATCTTATCCCCAAATTATAATAGCCAACCACTATCTTGTTTCTCTCTTTTCCCACTTGTCTTTTTGCGATGCACAAATTAGGGCTGCCGCTTGTTTTTTAAAGGCAAATTTCATGGCAATTTTCACTACCTCAATAATTCTTTTAATTACTTAACTACCCAAACTTATTAAACTTTAGGCTTGGACCACCCAAATGGGATGGACCCAACAGGTGGGAAGACTTTTTTTTTCCAATTTTTATGTTAATTATTATTTTTCCTTAATTTGATCTACAAATGTATTATATATATACTCATGCTTTTTAATTTTGTCTTACATAATTAAATTAAATCATAAACATTATCCATAATTTGTGATGAAGAGACGACTAATAATATTAGCATTCGTCCTTTAACCAACTTTCTATGCAAGAATTAGAGTTTGAGTATATATTTTTGATAAATAAAAAAAATTGTTGAACAATGTCTATAAGTACAAAATTGGAATTCACATAGAATTATCGAATGTGTCAATGTGGCATTGGTTAGAGTGCAAAAATTTATGTTCTAATCTTGTGAGTCTGGCTACACTACAAGAAAATGAGGATAAGGCAACATTATTTTAACGATGTACACATATGAAATGTTGTCAAATTTATAATTTAACAATCATAAAAAATTGCATGTTGGCGAATATAAAGTTTAAGCAACAAACAATAAGTGACTGTTGTGTTAAACTTTATCACAACGAGCAATCATTTGTTGTGATATAGGAGTATCTAATGACAACATTCAAACTTTGCATGTGGTAATTAGTTATTTAAGACAACACTAAATTGTCTGTTGCATAAGTTATTATTTAAATAACAACCTTTAGTTTTGTGTTGTTAAATTTTTGTTAACTCAATTTAATATGAAATTGGTATAAATTAGACATAAATAGATGCTTATGAAATTTATTCATAAAATATTATAATAATTTTTTTGAGTATATCATTAACTACAATATTTCTTAAATCTAAAATAGTAGAAAATAATGTGCAATAAATAAAAAACTTCATTTCGCGTGCAGGGGTTATGTAGCGCTGCTTAAAGCGCGGCAAAAGGAAGATAAACAAAAAAAGAAAAAAAGACAACTTGACTTAATGAAACCCTCACTTCACTTTGCAATGCAACTTTACTCATTCTCTGCCACTGAAGCAAATCAAGCCCTTTCATCTTCATTGTAATAATAGGTGCCCACCAAGGAAACAAGTTTATCAGGTACTCTTCTTTTCGTTGATAAAGCTCACTTTCACTTTCCTAATTTCATTTAATTAATAGTTTGCTCTTTACACTAATTCTTTTTAGGAGAGTTCGGGCTTTGTCCTATTGTTCCCAATCAAAATCATTCAACATGGTCCCATTGCAAATTTATTGCTTGGTAAGTGGGGCAGTTCTTTATTGTTTGTGGGGTTCATATGTTATGACATAAACCAAACTAATATTAATTTTTTGTGGTGGGTCATTAAAACGAAAAGATGATTTTCTTCTTTGAAATGCCAAAAGCCAAAAATTTACATGGAAAAGATTATTGGGAAATTTACACCAATAACCATAAAATTTTTGACTTTTTCCATCTTAACTCCCCAAACAAACTTCTATCAACATTAGCCATAAAAAACCCTTTGAGACCAAAATACCCCTCTCTCTCATCTCTCCCCCAACAATCTCTCTTTCTCCCATCTCTCCCAAACCGAAGAACATCCCATCGTCGGCGGCGTCGGTGGCAACTTCAGCACTCGTCGGCAGTCCATCCCTCATCAGCTTTGAGATCAAAATACCCCTATCTCTCATCTCTCCCCCAACAATCTCTCTTTCTCCCATCTCTCCCAAACTGAAGAATCTCCCATCGTCGGCTGCCTGTCGCTCCAAGGCTTGTCGCACCAAGCTAGGTGCGACAGGTGCCTGTCGCATGAAGCTAGGTGCAACAAGTGCCTATCGCACCAAGTGTCGCACCAAGCCTTGGTGTGACAGGCAACAGGTTCCCTGTCGCGTGAAGCTTCGTGCGACAGGCAGCCTGTCGCCATATTCACCCACGACTCGCATTTCATTGAAACTCTCGAGCAAGTTCAGAAAAAACTCATACCACAATGTGATGCCTATTAGTGTTGGATCCGGATAGATTGTGATCGGATTTCACTTTTATCGTTGCCTTTTGCCGTCGCCGTTGGTTGATGATTCAAGAGTGGAAAACTGCCTTTGGTTTGATGAAAGGGGAGAAAGAAAGTTGCTTTTGGTTTGTAAAGAAGGGTAATTTGGGGAGAAAAGCGTGTATTTGGCTAATGTTGATAAAAAAAAGTTGAGAGGGTTAATTGTGAAAATAGCAAAAGTTTTATGGTTATTTTCATAAATTTCCCAAGATTATTTGGTGATTATATTTTATTTTTAATTTGAATTGGTAAATATTACTAGTGAGATGGATGATGATTGCTTTTAACCGAGTGGCATAATTTTAATCTATTATTGGTGTTGTTGACATCATGAAACAAATAACTTTTATTAACACCATTAAACATAGTCTCCTATATCACCAGTGACTTCTTACGATTTGACTGCGAAGCAAAACTTGAGGTATTGCTTTCTTCTGTATAATTAAAATTCTTAATGGAATTTCTCTGTTTTGATGTTTGCTTTACAAAATTTATTGCAGTTTTTATTATTTTCTCTATTTTATGTTTGTTCATAGTCTTATTTTGTTAATTTTACTAGCCTATTGGATACTCTAAATGGATCCTATTTCTTTAAATTTATTTTTTATATGGTCCAATCTAATCACCTTTGCACAACCAAGTATTGCCAACATTAGTAATTCAAAATGGATAAAAGATGGGTCCACTTGTCAAGGTTTCATGTTTATTTAATAAAAATAATGAATAGTTATAGCTTTAGATTAACCAATAAGTTATTACTTGTTGTGTGTTAGAAAGTGCATATTTATAAAGGAGAAAATCGTTATTTTACATATCAAGTATTACTAACAACCCTTACTTTTATGTGTTTATGTTTATTGTACTTTAATTATGTGTATTTTATTTTAATTGAATATTTTATGTATTTTAGGGGCATCATAGTCATTTCACAATAAACGAGAGATCAAATGGCAAAACGGACATCATTTTTGAACTCAGGACGGTCGAAAACCTTAGGAGGAGTATAAAAGGAAAAATCCTGAGCGTCCAAACTGTTTTTAATCCGATGGCCGTAATTTACTCGATGTAACTATAAAAAGGGGGCCTCTCCCCCCTAATTTAGCACCTCTGAATCCATTTTTGGGATTCATTTTCTGTAATTCTCTCTCTATCTTGTATTTTCTATGTATTTTAATAAATTCCCATTTTACCCCTAGTTCAACTATGAGTGGCTAATTTTCTTTCAAGCTTGGGTTGAAGGTGAAGTCTCAACATGTGTCATGGGCTTGATTTGGTAAATTTATTTTCTCTTCCCCTCTAGTTTTTGTGGATGTTTTGACTTATCGTCGACAAATAATACTAATCTTGTCTAGTACTGCCCTGGTTTCATCGGCTCCCTAGTATAAGGTTATTATTATTTGGCACGATAAGCCCTTAGCACCATATTTATTAGAGCGTGGTTCATGAGGTGTGGATTCCCCTCTCATGATTTAATTGGTATTAATATGAAATATTTAGCCCATGATGCATGTTGATACGGATCCAGATACCCAAGTACGTCATTTCAATAGAATTCACTTCAATTTATTCTTGCCCTTTTAATTCTAATTTCAGAATTTATTCTTGTTATTTTAATTTAAGTTTTAGCATAGTCTAAATCATTTTCCAACTTAAATCCAATCACCCATTCACTAAATTAATTTTATATATAATTAAAATCTACCTCCTCGTGGGATCGACACTCGTCACCATTGATCTACACTACAACAGATTCGTGCGCTTGCGAGTTCAATAAAATTTGCACAACAAGTTTTTGGCGTCGTTGCCGGGGAGGTAAGTAATTTTAATTCTTAGAATTAATTTTTGTGAATATTTTCATTTAATTGTTTTCTTGCATTTTTTTTATTATAAAAAAAAAAGTGAATCTACATCTAAAGGTTAGTATTTCTTTTCTTTTTCTCTTCTTTAAATATTGTAATTTAATTTTCAAGTTATTCATTTATTTTATTTTTTTTTCTTCTTTGTAATTTTTATTTATCTTATTAATTTATTTTTAGTTAATTTATTTCACGTATTTTTTGTTGTGTATTTTTATAGTAAGGTTGTAATAGCGCCATAAGGTTAGTATTGTAATTTCTCCCTCTTCTTTATTTTTATTTGTTTTGTTCCCATCTTTATTTTTATTTTATTTTATTTTGCATGCATGGTCGTAGGTCATTATTACCTAATATTGAACCTATAGACCTTGAATTAGAGAAAACACTTCGCATACACAAAAACTTTAAAAATAAAATGGATTTACAAGCACCACAGGAGAGGCCATTTAAGGACTATTTTAGTCCTTTAGTTAATTTGAGCACATCATGTATACGATACCCAAATGTAGCTGCTAGGAGTTTTGAATTAAAACCTAGTGTGCTAAATTGTCTCCCCACGTTCTATGGCTTAGAAAATGAGGACCCATACAATCATTTGAATGATTTTCACGCAATTTGTCAAACATTTAAATATGAAAATTTTTCAGATGATGATGTAAAACTCAGATTATTCCCATTTTCTTTGAAGGATAGAGCTCGTTCATGGCTTAATACATTGCCTGCTAATAGCATTTCATCATGGGAACAAATGGTTACAAAATTTTTGAATAAATATTTCCCAGTGCATAAAACCAACGCTATTCGCAGGGAAATCTCAGAATTTACCCAGAGAGATGACGAGCAGTTTTTCGAAACATGGGAGCGATTCAATGGGCTACTCTTGAAGTGTCCACATCATGGGTACGAGAAGTGGCACCAGTGCCAATACTTTTTGGAGGGATTATTACCGAATGTGCAAGAATGGCTAATGGCAACAAGTGGAGGAGAGCTAATGTCAAAGAGTGCATCAGAGATTTGGGAATTCTTCCAGCGACAAGCGGATAATTCCCAACAACGGAGTCGATCACTCAGGAATACTAGAAGGATTAAGGGAGTAAATGAGGTTCAAATTGGCGAGTCAACTTCAGGAATCAAAGAAGTCAAGGACATGGTTGAAGGTCTCGCTCCACAAATAGCATCGTTATCGACTGCTAAAACAACAGAGCCACATGACCTTGACTCATTCTCAGATCAAGCCAATGCCATAGGTGTAATGAGAAAACCATCGAATTACAACCCATACTCCAACACATATAATCCTGGATGGAGAGACCACCCCAATTTTTCATGGTCTCAAGGATTCCAACAGAATGGACCAGCAGCTCCAGCTCCACCAATGCAACCAGTTCCTCAAAATCCTCAAGCCTCTCAGCCCCCATTCAGACCATACAATCAGAACCAGAACTACTCTCAGCCCAGACCATGGGAGGATGCATTCCAGAATTTCAGGAATGTTACTCACTCCACAATTGAGCAACAGAACCGCACCATTGATGGGCTACACAATGAATTGAGAGCGGGCTTCAACTCACAAGCCCAATCAGTTTCAAGCTTGGAGAAGATGGTGGGACAACTTGCTTCTTCAGTTCAGACCTTGGCAATGACTGTTGAGAAAGGTAAATTTCCAAGTCAACCAGTGCCTAACCCTAAAGGAGTACATGAAGCAAGTACCAGTTCACCACAGCCGCATGGAGAGGTCAAAGCCGTCATGACCTTGCGAAAAGGAAAAGAAGTCGACAATAAAGTGGAGATGCCGGTGACGAAAGAAAATCAAATTGTACCTGTGAATGTTGAGGACTCATCACCGGAAGAGAAAGATGAAACCAACCCACGAGAATATGTTCCCAAAGCTCCATTTCCTCAGAGGTTAGCTAAAGGGAAAAAAGGAAAATCCACAGGTGAGATTCTCGAAATCTTCAAACAGGTAAGTGTTAACATCCCATTACTTGATGCTATTAAACAAGTTCCATCTTATGCCAAGTTTCTTAAAGACCTGTGTACTAAAAAGAGAAATATGCATGTTCAAAAGAAGGCATTTTTAACAGAAAACGTTAGTTCTATACTCCAACATAAAATTCCTTTAAAATGCAAAGATCTAGGTTCCCCCACTATCTCATGTAGTATAGGGAACCACACGATTGAGAATGCTTTGTTGGATTTAGGAGCTAGTGTAAATTTATTGCCTTATTCAGTTTTTGTGAAACTTGGACTGGGAGAATTACACCCAACTCCAGTGGTGTTACAACTTGCAGATCGGTCCACGAAAATACCTCGTGGTATTGTGGAGGACGTGCTTATCCAGGTAGACAAATTCTATTTTCCTGTTGATTTCATTGTAATTGACACTCAACCAATACAGGATTCAAGGAAGCACATCCCCATTATTCTAGGCCGACCTTTCTTGGCAACTGCGGATGCTCACATTCAATGCAGGACTGGAAATATGCAGTTGTCTTTCGGCAACATGACTATGGAACTGAACATCTTCAACATTGCCAAACAACCTCACAATGCAGATGATGGAATTGTTGATGTGGATTTAATTGAAGCACTAGTTGATGATACATTTGTTTCAAACCTTAGTGATGATCCTTTGCAAACATGTTTAACTCACTTTGGTTTGGATTTTGATATTGACAGATCGGTCGATGAGGTCAACGCCCTACTTGACTCAGCACCATCTATGGACATTAATAAATGGAAGCCAAGAGTTGAACAACTAGCACCATCAGAGAAGAAACTCATCTCATCATCAGAATCACCACCAAAACTTGAGCTCAAACCATTGCCCAACACTTTGGAATATGCATTCTTGGGGGAAGAAAGTACTTTACCGGTAATCATCTCATCATCCCTCAACGAAGAACAAAAAGGTAAGTTGTTGGATGTTTTAAAAGAGCACAAAGGAGCATTAGGATGGACCATAGCAGACATAAAAGGTATAAACCCAGTAGACTGCATGCATTACATTCACCTTGATGAAAATGCTAAATCTACTAGGGAAATGCAACGTCGGTTAAATCCTAATATGAAAGAAGTTGTTAGAACAGAAGTTCTTAAGCTATTAGATGCAGGTATCATTTACCCCATTTCTGATAGTTCATGGGTCAGTCCTGTGCAAGTTGTCCCTAAAAAGTCAGGAGTCACTGTAGTTACCAATGCTAATAATGAATTGATACCCACTAGAGTAACTACAAGATGGCGTGTATGCATTGATTATAGAAAGTTAAATTCTGTCACACGTAAAGACCATTTTCCTTTACCATTTATGGATCAAATGCTTGATAGATTAGCAGGCCATGAATTTTATTGCTTTCTAGATGGCTACTCAGGATATAATCAGATTCCCATTGCACCAAAAGATCAAGAGAAAACCACTTTCACTTGCCCTTTTGGCACTTTTGCATATAGGAGGATGCCATTTGGATTATGTAATGCACCTGCAACATTTCAACGCTGCATGTTGAGCATTTTTTCTGATATGGTTGAACGATTCCTTGAGGTCTTTATGGATGATTTTTCTGTCTTTGGTGACTCGTTTAATCAATGTTTACGCCATCTAACACTAGTTCTGCAGAGATGTATCGAAAAGAACTTGGTCTTAAATTGGGAGAAGTGCCATTTTATGGTAACACAAGGTATTGTTCTCGGTCACATCATTTCAAGTAAAGGTATTGAGGTTGACAAAGCCAAGGTGGATCTCATTTCTAATCTTCCTCCACCCAAAACAGTCAGAGAAGTAAGATCTTTCCTTGGGCATGCTGGCTTTTATAGACGTTTTATTAAAGATTTTAGCAAAGTTTCTAGACCCTTATGCAATTTACTTGCTAAGGATGCACCTTTTATCTTTAATGATTCATGTCTGGTGGCTTTTGAAAAATTAAAGCAATTGTTGACATCATCACCCATCATCCAACCCCCAAATTGGAGCTTACCATTCGAGCTCATGTGTGATGCATCTGATTATGCAGTAGGAGCGGTATTAGGACAAAGAGTTGATCGGATTCCCCATGTTATTTACTATGCTAGTATGACATTGAATGATGCACAGTTGAACTATTCAACTACTGAAAAAGAAATGCTAGCAGTAGTGTTTGCATTGGAAAAATTTCGATCTTATCTTATTGGTTGTAAAATAATTGTGTTCACTGATCATGCTGCTCTTAAATACCTTTTTACAAAGAAAGATGCAAAAGCTAGACTAATTCGTTGGGTGTTACTTTTGCAGGAATTTGACTTGGAATTCAAAGATAAGAAATGTACAGAAAATGTTGTGGCAGACCATCTCTCTCGTCTTCATTTTGACACAACTACAGAGCCTTTAACATTAAATGAGTCATTTCCAGATGAACAATTAATGAGTATGGAAGTATTACCTTGGTATGCTGATATAGTTAATTATCTTGTTACAGGTAAACTTCCAGAACATTGGACCAAGCAAGACAAGGCTAAATTCTTTGCAGAAATAAAGAATTTCTTTTGGGATGACCCGTACTTATTCAAGTATTGTGCAGATCAAATTGTCAGACGATGTGTCCCAGAAAATGAAATTCAGAATATCCTTTCATTCTGCCATGAACAAGCTTGTGGAGGCCATTTCAGTGCTAAGAAAACAGCAACTAAAGTTTTACAATGTGGTTTCTATTGGCCAACTATATTTCGAGATGCTTACACTTTCTGTTCTTCATGTGATAGGTGTCAACGAATGGGGAGCATTACACGAAGGAACATGATGCCACTAAATCCAATTTTAGTGGTTGAGATTTTTGACGTATGGGGTATCGACTTCATGGGACCCTTTCCCCTTTCTTTTGGCCATCAATACATATTGGTTGTTGTTGACTACGTATCGAAATGGGTAGAAGCAATTCCATGCAGAACCAATGACCACAAGGTGGTGATAGGGTTTTTGAAAAGCAACATAGTTTCTCGCTTTGGATTCCCTCGAGCAATAATCAGTGATGGTGGTGCCCACTTTTGTAATAGAGCATTCAAGACTCTTTTGACAAAGTATTCAATCACTCATAAAGTGGCGACCCCATATCATCCGCAAACCAGTGGCCAAGTGGAGATCTCCAATCGAGAAATAAAGCATATATTAGAAAAAACGGTGAGGCCGGACAGAAAAGATTGGTCATTACGACTTGATGACGCATTATGGGCTTATCGAACGGCTTTCAAGACATCGATTGGGATGTCACCCTACAGGCTAGTGTATGGAAAAGCTTGCCACCTACCTGTAGAACTCGAGCATCGTGCATATTGGGCCATCAAGAAATTTAACTTTGACATGCAGCAAGCCAGCTCAGAAAGAAGATTACAACTGGCAGAACTTGAAGAAATTCGCAATGACGCATACGAAAATGCCAAGATTTACAAGCAACGAATGAAAGTCTTCCATGACAAGCATATTATGAGAAAATCTTTCACTCCAGGTCAGAAAGTACTTTTATTCAACTCTCGCTTGCACCTATTCCCAGGTAAGTTACGCTCTCGATGGTCTGGTCCATTTATTGTTCATACTGTTTTTCCACATGGGGCAATTGAAATTAAGGACCCAAAGAACGGTGTCACGTTTAAAGTTAATGGTCAAAGATTAAAGCCATATCTAGAATACCAACCACATGGAGAAGACACCGAAATAAATTTGAGTGACCCACCAGATTTGAATTGATTTTTTCTTTTCGGTGGTTTGATTTTTCCTTCTTTTTATCTTTTTATTATTCTTTTGCTAATTGAAATTTATTTTTGCATAAGTGTGTTTGTTTTATCATTAAGTTTTCTCTTATCATTGTTAATCATGAGTCTCTTACTTAGACCGTTCCTCCTGAACATTCTTAAACCACTTCAACGTGTCAAAAATCATCTCAAAAGGCAGATTCAATTTTGTAAAACAAATCGCATTTGGGCTCTACAACCACCAGAGTTAGTAGCCTATGTTGAAGGTTTAGAACGCCAACTCAGAGATATTGAGAAAAGTGTTTTCGACATCCAGTTGGAGCTTGAGGTAAATTCAATAAGAGGACGATTTTGATTTTCTTTGTGTGTTTTAATTTGTTTTTCTGTTTGTGTGCTTTAGTTTGTTACCCCGGTGAAGTGGCGGATAACGGTACTCCGTGACAATCAAGTCGGTTACTTCAGTTTCCCATAATAACTGATATTCTGAGGCGAAGGTATGGACATAACCGAGATTCTAGCAAAGCTTCACAAGCGATTCCCTTCACTCCCTCAGAATGCTCTTCTTACGATCTATAAAGCTCGGTCCGAACGCATGCGAATGCTCATGAGGAATAACATACCTGCTGACATCCGTTGGTTAATCGAGGCGAAAGTACGATTGGCGGGTGAGTTACCTCAAAAATTTATTGCATACATGCCTGGTTGTGGAAAAGGAAATTATGCAAGAAAACGACGAGCTCGAAGAATTTCTGTTGCTTGTCATAAGTGTGCCAGAATGAGTTGCAATAAAAACCGATGTTCTTTAGGAATGGTGTCTGATAACAGAGAAGATAAGATTCAATTCATTAGGGATGGCTTGAATAAGGAGTCATTGGATGATATCCTTTTGTCTCTTGAAACGCATCCCAGTGGATATGTGCAAGGAGCGATTCTCCAGTTATGGTCATTATTCCAAAAAGAGCATGCACGATATAGTCTCGGGAATCTGACTATAAAAGACCCTGTTTGCCAGTTTATAAGAAAACTGGATGGGAAGCCTATCCTCGACCCATAGAGGGCGTTCAAGCCGTTTCTGGACGTAAAACCAGAGGAAGATGTGAGCCACAGTCGCAACTACCTGTAAATATCCTTTTACTTTACTGCTATTTTATTTCATTTCACTGTTGTTTTATCATTTGCATTATTGTCTTTAATAATTTTATTACTGTTTGTTTTTACTGTTTGCTTTTTGACTATCGAGCCATGTGCTTTACACATTATTTGACACGGACATGCCACCTCATACACAGTTGTGATCCACTATCACCAAGATTCTTAAATATGACCTTTTGTTAAGCACTCACAAATTGTTTTTGAGAAATATTCCAATGGCAGCTACTCCCAATAGACAATTCAAGAACATTTGTGTGCTTTCTGGATTTACCTATGGCAAACATAAAGAGTTCGTTGATGCAGCCATAGATCTTGGTCGAAGCATAGCAGAGAGAAAATTACATTTGGTGTATGGAGGAGGTAACCGAGGGTTATCAAAATTGGTCTCAGAAGCTGCTTTTATCAGAGGAAGCCAAGTGTTAGGCATCATCCCTAGAGTCCTAAAACCTTTGGGCAGTGTGTCTGACTCAACGACTGGAGAAGAGTTAGTCGTCTCAGGTATGCAAGAACGAATAACTGAAATGCTTAATCATGCTGATGCTTTTATTTTCCTTCCAGGAGATCTTGCAACACTAGAGGCACTTATCACACTAGCATCTTGGGCCCATCTGCACCTTCACCAGAAACCCATCGGTTTGTTAAATGTCAATAATTTTTATGATGGCTTTATCGCATTTCTTAACCATGCAATAAAAAGCTACTTTATTCCTTCTAGTGCGAAAAAACTTTTTATTTGTGCTCACACTGCTAATGAGCTACTTGATATGTTACAAGCTTATAAACCGGAGCCAGACCCCTGGAACTTTCTGTTGGAGCGTTCAAATGATGACGGTAACAGTAGCCGCAGTAAGAAGTATAAATTAGATTTAACTCTCCGCCTGTAAATATTTTCTTCTGTGTTGCACCACCCAGGTGATGTCTTCTAAACTCTACTTTTTTTCCTTTAAAACATTGAGGACAATGTTTCGTTCTGGTTGGGGGGAGGGAATAGTCGACAATTGTGGAATATTGGTTAAGTTTTTACTAATTTTTTGTTGTAGAAACTAACTGTTGCTAACTTTTTGTGTTGAAGATGGCTGAATATGGAGTGTAGTGACTCTAGAAACGCATCTTCATTGATAAAAAAAAAATAATAAAAAAAAAATAAAAAAATCTTTTTCTTTATTATGTTTTGATGTTTATTTTTCTTTTTCCTTTTTAATTTCTCCTTTATAAATATACATTTTCAAACAAAAATTTTTGAGTCAAAGATGGCTGAATATAGAGTGTAGTGCCTCTAGAAACGCATCTTCTTAAGTTAAAAAAAAAAATCGTTTTCTATCATTTTCTAATTAGTTTTTCTGCATCATTTTTACATTTCTGCATGCATATTTTCCTTTCACGTTTAGAATAGGTTGGGGGGTAGACTGTTGTTTAAAAAAAAAAAAAAAATTTGTGATTTGTTTTAAGATTGGATGACATGATGATTTCAAATTTTAGTATTTGTATTATCTTTAGTATGAAGTGATGTTACACTATGTTTGCTACTCTACATGTTGATGTCGGAGACAAATATGAGTTGCTTGAAGGAATGAACATATCATAATAAATACTAAGTGAGTTTTTGAGCCTATCATTTTTCTTGGAGAGTAACCCCTTTTGCCCATTTTCTATACAGCCTAGCAGTTTATTATTGTATATACGATCTCTAGATTTCTTTTGAGTTAACCCTTAAAAAAAAATTGATTAAAAAAAAAAAAAGAAAAAAAAAAGAAAAAAAAATGTGTGTTGCTATATTTGGAAGCCCATTTAATTAGTAGATATGGAAGATTATTTAGAGTCCTAAAAGATGATGGAAAGGCCATCTTTGATCCGTTTGAGCCTTTCTAGCCATCCCTTTTATGAATATCCATAGTTAGCCCTTTTGAGCCTTCAAAAAAAAAAAAAAAAAAACTTTTCTTTCTCAACTTATTATCTTGACCCACTCCGATTTGGAGTATTACCCAATATCTTACAAGATCCATCACCTTTTTATGTTTGAGAAAAATGTAAATAAATATTTTGTATAGTAAAGTTATGCCTAGTTCAAAAAAATAAAAAGAAAAGAAAAGAAAAATTGTTGCTTCAAAAAAAAATTATTGTTTCAAAAAAAAAAGAAAAAACAACAATAATAGGTGAAATCCACCTTGTAACTTCCCAAAAAAAAAAAATTCTGCATTTTTCTCAAACATACACTTTGTTTTTCCTATTTTCCTTCTTTGTTAGCCATGTCCCTAGCCTACGTTACGTCCTAATAAAAGTCCTTCTTGATTTTAGGGAACTATAATCTGAAGTAGAAGCTAGTTATATGGGCCAAAAAGATGTAATGATGCATAAAAAAAAAATAAATAAATAAACTGGGTTGACTAGCATTTTTATTTGACTGGAGATCGTATTATTTCTAAGATAAGGGCATATTTCTTTTTGGTGAGAGCATGTGAGATCACTTCTTTATTATTTTCTCTCAATTACCATTCATTGGAGTGACTATTTTTTGGGTTTAATTTCTTTGTGAGAATGTCACTACTTCCAGTGAGATTTTGGGGTTTGACATGTCATTCTCGAAGGTAGCTACGACAAAGTCTACTAGGCTGATTCATGTGGATGGTTGATGTGGGTGTGATGTTTCTTTAGACTTGAGATAATGCTTATACTTTTATTTGATTGTTATCATTAATCTGATTGAATAAACAAGAGTGTTTAAAAAAAAAAATCATTTTTGAATTTTGTTTTCGCTTTATTTGCTAGGGACTAGCAATAAGCTGATTGGGGGGTGTGTTGTGTGTTAGAAAGTGCATATTTATAAAGGAGAAAATCGTTATTTTACATATCAAGTATTACTAACAACCCTTACTTTTATGTGTTTAAGTTTATTGTACTTTAATTATGTGTATTTTATTTTAATTGAATATTTTATGTATTTTAGGGGCATCATAGTCATTTCACAATAAACGAGAGATCAAATGGGAAAACGGACATCATTTTTTAACTCAGGACGGTTGAAAACCTTAGGAGGAGTATAAAAGGAAAAATGACACTGTTCACATGTACGGTACTATTCACATGTACGGGTACTGTTGACTGTACTGTGCAAATAGTGGCTGTTGACTGTACTGTACAAATAGTGGCTGTTGACTATACTGTGCAAATAGTGGCTGTTGACTGTACTGTGCAAATAGTGTCTGATGACGTGGCGAAATCCTGAGCGTCCAAACTGTTTTTAATCCGATGGCCGTAATTTACTCGATGTAACTATAAAAAGGGGGCCTCTCCCCCCTAATTTAGCACCTCTGAATCCATTTTTGGGATTCATTTTCTGTAATTCTCTCTCTATCTTGTATTTTCTATGTATTTTAATAAATTCCCATTTTACCCCTAGTTCAACTATGAGTGGCTAATTTTCTTTCAAGCTTGGGTTGAAGGTGAAGTCTCAACATGTGTCATGGGCTTGATTTGGTAAATTTATTTTCTCTTCCCCTCTAGTTTTTGTGGATGTTTTGACTTCTCGTCGACAAATAATACTAATCTTGTCTAGTACTGCCCTGGTTTCACCGGCTCCCTAGTATAAGGTTATTATTATTTGGCACGATAAGCCCTTAGCACCATATTTATTAGAGCGTGGTTCATGAGGTGTGGATTCCCCTCTCATGATTTAATTGGTATTAATATGGAATATTTAGCCCATGATGCATGTTGATACGGATCCAGATACCCAAGTACGTCATTTCAATAGAATTCACTTCAATTTATTCTTGCCCTTTTAATTCTAATTCCAGAATTTATTCTTGTTATTTTAATTTAAGTTTTAGCATAGTCTAAATCATTTTCCAACTTAAATCCAATCACCCATTCACTAAATTAATTTTATATATAATTAAAATCCACCTCCTCGTGGGATCGACACTCGTCACCATTGATCTACACTACAACAGATTCGTGCGCTTGCGAGTTCAATAAAATTTGCACAACATTACTCTCATTGTTTTTTTTTTGTAGACATTCAGATGAATATAGAAAGGGAGCACATGACTTTGTAAATAGTGCCCGTGCAAATTCAGGTAGTTTAAATATAATAGTATGTCCCTACATTCGTTGTAAGAATGTACAATGCCACCATTTTGATTTAGTGTATGAACACTTGGTTATGAAAGGCATGTATCCTACCTATAATACTTGGGTTCTTCATGTTGAAAATTCTGATTATTCTGGCATGTCAATGCAATATGATGATATTAAAATGATAGAAACATATCAGATGTATAGAGATCAAGTTTATTTTCAAGAGACAAATGTATAAGAGCACACACATGAAAATAGCAAAAAAGCGTTCACAAATGTTATCAAAGATGCTGAAATTCCATTGTATCTTGGATGTACAAAGCACACAAAATATCCAATAAAGGTTTTGATGAACTTCTTCAAATTGTTCATGATATTCTTCCATCACAAAACACACTTCCTGAGTCATTGTATTAAAAAAAAAGCCACTTAAGACCTTTGACCTTGGGTATGAAAAAAATACATACTTGTATAAATGATTGTTGCCTTTTTAGAAAGGAGTTAGAGAATGCACATGTGTGCCCTAAATGTGGCGCTTCCTGATGGAAAGTTAATGAGCGCAGTGAAAAGATTCAACAAGGAGTTCCTGCCAAAGTTTTGCATTATTTCCAATAATACTAAGACTTAAAAGAATGTTTAGTGTAATTGATATGGCATACCAACTTAGGTGGCATCAAACTCATAAAAGTCAAGATGACAAAAAGTGGTCGTCTTTTGCAATTGATCCTTGAAACATTAGATTTGGCCTTGCTACTAATGGTTTTAATCTCTTCCAAGATCTTAGCACAAGATATAGTTGTTGACCTATAATTTTGGCCATTTACAATTGCCTCCACGGTTATGCATTTCCAAAGATAGTTTAATGTTAAGTTTATTAATCCCAGGGCCAAAGCAACCAGGTAATGACATAGATATTTATTTGGCACCACCTATAGAAGATTTGAAAGAGTTATGGATAAATAGAGTTGAACTGTATGATGCATTGAGTGAATCCACATTTAAGGACAATTTAAATGTGGACAATTAATGATTTCCCAACTTATGCAAATCTATTAGGTTGGTCTACAAAGGGAAAATTGGCATGTCCCGTATGTCATCAAAATATTTGTTCGAAATGGTTGTCATATAGCAAAAAGTTTGCATACATGAGTCATAGGCTATTTCTTCATTCTAACCACTTATTTAGGAGGAAACAAGCATGGTTTGATGGTGTAATTGAAGAAGGCACCAGGCCAAGATATTCACTGGTTAAGGCATTTATTTTAAAGTTAAAAACTTAGTGATTAAGGTAAATTAAGAAAAAAAAGAAATATTTTTTTATCATTATGGAAGAAGAAATCAATTTTTTTGACTTGCCGTACTGGAAGGTATGTTATACTAATCATATTATTTTATCTTATTTCCATTATTCTATATTTACATAATGGGTTTTAAAATGCAATATCATAGCTAACTTTTTTTTTTTAATTTTTGTAGAATTTGTGGGTGCGCCATAACTTGGATGTGATGTATATTGAGAAGAACATATGTGATAGTATAGTGAGTACATTGTTGAATATAAAAAGGAAAACAAAATATGGTCTTAATTCAAGATTAGATTTGAAAAGTTTGGATATTAGAAGGAATTGCATCCTAAGAAAGAGAATAAAGTACTGAAGTTACCTGCTGCATCACACACACTCTCTAAAAAAGAGAAATCAATATTTTGCAAAAGGCTTGCTAGTTTAAAGCTACTTGATGGCGATGGCTCAAATACAACAAAATGTATTTAGTGGATGAATGCAAGGTGGTTGGACTCAAGTCTCATGATTGCCATATTCTAAAGCAACAACTCATACATGTAGCTTTGATATGAATTTTACTTAAGGGTCCATGAAAAGTAATTTTTTGATTATGTGCATTTTGTTGTGCAAATTTTATTGAACTCGTAAGTGCACGAGTCTATTGTAATATAGATCAATGGTGACGAGTATCGATCCCACAAGGAGGTCTATTTTAATGTGTAGAATTAATTTTGTAAATGGGTGATTGGATTTGTGGTGGAAATTGATTTGAAATATGCTAAAGCTTAAATTAAAATGACGAGAATAAATTATAAAATTGGAATTGAAATGGCAAGAATAAATTGAAGAGAATTCTATTGAAATGACGTACTTGTGTATCTGGATCCGTATCAATATGCATCATGGGCTAAATAATCCTTATTAATGCCAATTAAATCATGAAGGGGGAATTCACACCTCATGAACCACACTCTAATAAATATGGTACTAAGGGTTTATCATGCCAAATAATAATAACCTTATACTAGGGAGCCGGTGGAACCAGGGCGGTACTAGACAAGATTATTATAATTTGTCAACGAAAAGTCAAAACATCCACAAAAACTAGAGGGGAAGAGAAAATAAATTTATCAAATAAAGCCCATGACACATGTTGAGACTTCACCTTCAACCCAAGCTTGAAAGGAAATTAGCCACTCATAATTGAACTAGGGGCAAAATAGAAATTTATTAAAATACATAGAAAATACAAAATGGAGAAGGAATTACAGAAAATGGAGTCCAAAAATAGATTCAGATGTGCCAAATTTGGGGGCGAGGCCCCCTTTTTATAGATACATCGTGTAAATTATGGCCATCGGATTAAAAACAGTTTGGACGCTCAGGATTGCGCCACGTCATCAATCAACAGTACACGTCAACAGTACGCGGTTTGACTATGTGGCTTGAACAGTAACACGGTTTGACCACACGGTTTAAACAGTGACACGGTTTGATGAGTAACGCAATTTGGTTGAAAATAATCCCATGTGTTGCATGTACCGTACGCGCATTTTTTGGTCCACTGATATGTTGCCACGTCATCGATCAACAGTGTATAAGAATTTTAGTCCAACAGAATCTTGACACCTCATCAGCCAATGCCATGTCATCGATCCGTCTATGTGAACAGTGTCGTGAACAGTAACGTAGATCGTACCGTACATGTGAATAGTACCGTACATGTGAACAATGCCATTTTTCCTTTTATGCTCTTCCTGAGGTTTTCGACTGTCATGAGTTCAAAAGTGATGTTCGTTTTGCCGTTTGATCTCTCGTTTATTGTGAAATGACTATAATGCCCCTAAAATACATAAAATACTTAATTAAAATAAAACACACAATTAAATTACAAAAAGCTAAAACACATAAAAGTAAGGGTTGTTAATAAGACTTGAAATGTAAAATGACGGTTTTCTCCTTTATAAATATGCATTTTCTAATACTCAACACATTTTTTTAATGAATTGTGTAACACGATCTTAAGATAGAGGTAAATTAGAACAATTGGAAGAAGAAGTTACTGAGACATTGTGCATGTTAGAGAGATTCTTCCCACATTTGTCTTTTGATATCATGATCCATTTAACTATTCATCTAGGAAAATAAGCTCGTCTATGTGGACCAGTACAATATTGCTGGATGTACCCAATTGAGAGGTTTTTACTTGCCACCATCTTTTAAAAAATAGAACAATAATTTTATAAAAAAATAATTAATTTATTTTACCTATGTCATGTCTTAGGTTTATGAAAGTTTTGAAATATTGAAAATCATACACGACCCGAAGGATGTATAGCTAAGAGGTACATTACTGAAGAGTATGCATCATTTTGTGGCAAATATATAAGGCAAATAGCTGAAATAGGTACTCAACATAGGAGAAATGAAGAATCTGAGAATGACTTATTATTAGGAGGGTGTCCAATATCTGGAGGCAAGACATATTGTTCATCGATACATTTTATTTAACAACTCAGAGGTCCAACCTCATATGGAATAAGACTTCATAACAATATTTAATTGTTGTTTTTCAAGTTTAAAAGATGTGAAAAGTAACTTAAGGTTCATTTTTTCACTAGAGACCACTTGGAAGAATTGAAGTGTATGGATAAACGACTTTTGAAAAATGAAACCATGTTACAGAAAAGGCATATGGACACTTTTAGCATGTGGTTAAATAATAAGGTTATAAGTAATTTAGTTTTGCTTTTTACGAATATGCAATATTTATGTTTTCGCACTTATGCTTAACTTTTTTTTTCAACAGATAACAATGCAGAAAAGACAAACCAATTTGCCAAAAACTTTAATTTAGCTTGTAAGGGGTGACACAACTCAAAAGTGTATTACTCTCAAGTATAAGAGTGTTTAGTTACAATATAACCCGGTGAGACTGGGGTCGAACCACAGAGAGTTTTAAATCTAGTAAAACTACGAAAATTAATTGTGAGGCAAAGAAATTATTTGAAATTGATTTAAAAATAAGCTAAGGTTTATGATCCACTCTATGTATTCAAACTATAATTTTAATACTCTCTCATTTATATTTTATCCCATTTTTACCAATTAACTATTATATCATTTAATTATATGTGTGTGGATAAATATGGAATAAAGTACTTAATGTGCCACACTATATTAATGTGTCGACATTATGTCAAAATACCATAAAATCCAATGAAATTTATAAATTAACATGATATAAAAATAATTAGAAAGGAATTAAATAAACTTAAAAACTCATTTGAGAAAATAACAATAATTAATAGTTTGAAACATTGAGCTTCATCCTTCACCTCAGTTTAATAAAATTAGCTACTCATATTGAAAAAAAACACAACACTCTTTTTATTTGATAAAAATTTTTAAATATATTACAAAGAAAATTGATACAAATGGAAACAAGAAAAAAAAGAAAGAAAGATAAAAATTCTTCAGTCTCGACTTTAGCTCTCAAAATAGCTCTCTAGCTTTTGGTCCCCAGCTCTTCAATATCTCCTCCCTTTTTATAGGCAACAACTGCCTTGAACTTTCTTTATTTTATTATTTATTTATTATTTTATTATTATTTTAAAATATATAAGTATGTTGAAATGTGTGATGGTCAGGAGGCGTAATGGTCTCCTGACCATCACCAACATGATTTCCAATCTCTTTTTTTTCTTTTTTTTCTTTTTAATAATATCTCCTCGATTGATGAATTCTGAATTGCTCCAGTTGTCTTCTTTGTTCTCGCTTTCAATTTCAATTCTATCTTTATTCCTGAAAAATATTTACAAGATGAAAATTAACATATTGTGAATTAACATAAAAATATATTTGGGGAGTATTAAAATAATTTAGAAATAATGAGCGCATTAATTGACACAATAAGTGAAAAATTAATAATTTTATCCTTATTAAATGTACACTTTTTAGTGTCAATCACACCCCCAACTAGCTTATTGCTAGGCCTTAGCAATTTAAGCGATATAAATTTAGAGAAATTTCAAAACCAAATTGAATTTTTTTTTTGAAAATTTGTGTTTACTTCTTTCATCAAATTAATGACAACAATTAAATAAAAGTATAAGTATTATCTTCAGCCTAAAGAAAATCACACTCGCACAAAACAGTTCAGTAAAATCTTGTAAAATAATTAATTATCAGAGTTATATAAATCAAGCCACTTTTAAGAATGATACATCAAACCCCAAAATCTCACGATTAAGAGCGACTCTCTCAAAAAAATGTATACTCCAAATTAAATTGTCACTTTAAAAAATGGTAGATTTGAAAGAATAATAAAACCATATCATTTGCTCTCACCAAGATGAAAATAATGCCTACAACTTAGAAATAAAATGATTTCAAGTTCAAGGAATTACTAGCAAAATTTATTTTTATTTTTATGCATCACCACATCTTTTAGTCCATATCGCCAGTTTTACTTCAGACTATAGTTCCCTAAAATTAAAAATGACTTTTATTATAATGTAACTTAGGCTAGGGTCATGACACACAAAAAAAAAGTAATAGGGAAAATAAAAATATATGTTTGAAAAATAGGGGATTTTTTGGAGATTACAAGGTGCTTTTTTTTCTTTTTTTTTGCTTAGATTTTTTTATTTTATTTATTCATATATACATATCATCTTTTTTTTAAATAGCACCATTATTAGGAATACATAATCATCCCTATTTTCAAACATAATTGAGTGATGGAAAACATAAAACATAAGGTGATACTCCTCATTGGAGTAGGAAAATATGATAGGTTACCAAAGGAAAAGTTTTTTTTTTCAAAGGCTCAAAGGGGTTAACTATGGATTCTTTATAATAGGATTGGCTAGAAAGACTTAAACGAATCAAAGATGGCCTTCTGTCATCTTTTAGGGCTCTATATAATCTTTCACATCCACTAGTTCTATGGACTTTTAGATGCGGCTGCACAAACTTTCTTTCTTTTTTTCTTTTTTTAAAAAGAAAATATTGAGATCTTGTACAATAAATTGTGAAGCTGTATAGGTAAACAAGGTTATTCTCCAAGAATAATAGGCTCAAAATCTCATTTGGTCTTTTCATAACATGTACATTCCTCCAAATGGCTTAATCAATTTCACTCATCCAATTTCTTAATTTATGTTTCAACATGCAAAAGGGAAAACATAGTGTAACATAACTCAAAGCCAAAGATAATACAAATACTAAATTTTGAAATCATCATGTTATTTAATGTTAAAAGATCACACTGAAAAAGAAAACTTTTTTTTTTTTAGAAAACACTAAAAAATTGGGACTGATTGTAGAAACTTAAGGAAGACGATTAAGAAAAAAAAAGAAAAAAGACATAAAACAAAAGGTTAGAAGACATTTGTTTTGGAAACAAAACACTAAATTTAAGAAGATGCGTTTCTAAAGACACTACATTCTATATTCTGCTATCTTCGACTCAAATTTTTATTCAAAGGTAGTCTTTACAATAAAAATTAGTAAAAACATCACTAGGACTGAGACATTCCCCAATTATCAACGATTCCTTCCCCCCAACCTGAAAGAGACATTGTCCTCAATGTCTAAAGAAAAGAGCAGAGTTTAGAAGATATCACCTGACCATTACTGGAAATATTTACAAACGAAGAGTTAAATCTAATTTACACTTTTTACGAGAGTTACTGCCATCGTCATCAGTTGCCCAATCCAACGCCAAAGTCACGGGATCTGGCTCTGGTTTGTAAGCTTGCAAAAGATCAAGTAACTTATTAGCAGTAGGAGCACAAATAAAGAGTTTTTTCGCTAAGGATGGAATGAAATAATTTTTAATTGCATAATTAAGAAATGTTATTAAGTCATCATTAAAAGTTATTAACATTTAACAAACCGATGGATTTTTTTATGGATATTCAAATGGGCCCAAGAAGTAAATGTAATTAGCGCCTCCAAAGTTGCAAGGACTCCTGACAAGAAAATGAAAGCCTCAGCATGGTTTAACATTTCAGATATTCTTTCTTGCATACCTGAGACAATTAACTCTTCTCCAGTTGGTGGGTTTGGTAGACATCCTAAAGGTTTTAAGGATTTTGGAATGATGCATAACACTTGGTTTCCTCGAACGAAAGCAGTTTCAGAGACAAGCTTTGATAAACCTTGACCACCTCCTCCATATACAAGATGTAGTTTCCTCTCTGCTATAGCACGACCAAGATCTATGGCTACTTGAACGAACTCCTTATACTTTCCATAATGAAATCCAGAAAGCACACAAATGTTTTTAAGTTGACTGCTTGAAGTTGCTGCCATTAGAATAATTCTAAAAAGAAACAATTTTTGAGTGCTTGAAAAGAAGTTCCTATTTAAATATCTTGGTGACGGACATAATGATATACATCTGTAAATGGGGTGGTGTGTTTGTCAAATGACGCGTGAAGCTTTTAGCTTAATAATTCAAAGGAAAACAGTGAAAAGAAAAAATAAACAATGATTAGATATAAAAAGACACACAATAACAATAATACAAAAGATAAAAGAATAATAAAATAAAAGAATATTTATTGGCAGTTGTGATTGTAGCTCACATCTTCCTCTGGTTTTACGTCCAGTAATGGCTTGAAAGCCCTCTATGGGTCGAGGATAGGCTTCCCATCCAGTTTTCTTATAAACTGGCAAATATGGTCTTTTAGAGTCAGATTCCTAAGACTAAACTGTGCACTTTCCTTTTGGAATAACTTCCACAAATTTTAAATTTCACGTTGAACATATCCGCTCGGATGCGTCTTAAGAGATTGTAAGATATCATCAAACGATTCTTTACTCATGCCATCCTTAACGAATTTGATTTTATCTTCACGATTTACAGAAACCATTCCTAACGCTTTACAACATGGCTTTTTGCAAGCAAGTTTTACACAGTGGAACATTCAAAGCCAAGTCGCTTAGCTCTTCTTTTCTTAGTAAATGTACTTTTACCAAAACTAGACATGTAGGAAATGAATGGATCAGAAAACTCACTTGCCAATAGGACCTTTGCTTCAATTAACCAACGAATGTCAGTAGGAATCCCATTGATCATTAACAAACACAGTCGTTCACAATGAGCTTTGTACATATTCTTAAGAGCATTTTGAGAGAGAGAAGGAAAATGTTGATGCAAATTTTGTTGTATTTCTTTCATACTTGACATTGAGGTTTCAGTTGTTGTGGGAAACTAATAATATCGACTTAAAAAGTCACGAAGTACCGTTATCCGCCATTTATATGGGAGAGTGAATAAAAACAAAACGAACCAAATCTGTAAAATCAAATCCAAAGTGAAGAAGAACAACAAAATAAAACAAAAACACACAAGGAATATAACTCACCTTCGTCCTTTTATTGAATTTACCTCCAATTCCAATTGCAGATTATAAATACCATCATTTATTTCCTTGAGTTGTCTTTCTAGATCTTTCACGTGGGATACTAACTCTGGTGGTTGTAAATCTTAAATGGGATGTAATTTACAAAATCAGAGCAATTTCCTTAGGTGAAATTTTACATGAAAAAGCGTTTTAAGATGATCGAAAAGGAAATTTCTCATGGAGGTACTCATGACAAGTATAAAAATTTAGTGAGCTAAATCACAATTGTCAAACAACACACAATTAAAACAATGCAATGCACTCCATTCAAGGCATAGGGAAAAGGAAAAAAAATCAAATAATTCAAACGATAAAGTAACAGTAAATCACATTCACAAAATGTTAAAATGAAAAAGGCTTAATCAAAATTTGGTGGGTCACTCAAATTGATTTCGATATCTGCTTCACGTGGTTGGTATTCCAGATATGGTTTTAATCTTTGCCCATTAACTTTAAATGTGACACCACATTTGCATTCTCAATTTCTTCGGCTTCATATGGATATACATTTTTTACAACAAATGGACCATTCCACTTTGACTTTAACTTCCCTGTAAATAAATGAAGACGAGAATTATAAAGCAACACTTTTTAATCAATGTCAAATGTTTTCTGAAAAATTCTTTTGTAATGAAAAAAATTGGTTTTTGCCTTAATAATTCTAGAATTTTCATATGCATCATTCATTAATTTCTCACGTTCATTTATTTCCAATTTATGCACATTACCAGCATCATCAAGATTTGAATTAAACGTTTTAATGGCCCAAAATGATTTATTTTCAAGTTCAATTGGTAAGTGGCAAGATTTTCCATAAACAAGCTGATAAGGTGATCCTCTATTCTGCTGCTAATGCACTTGACTAGTCTCTGTCTTTCTCTGGTAGAAAAAGAGATCCTAACATAATAGCAACGCTTGTTATTGCTATGGTGAGTAGAAATCGTTTCTGAGAAAACTCGTTTGGCGGTGGGTGTGCTGGCCTTCTGTGAGCCCCTTGGTATCTTTCAGTTACCCTCACGTCCTTAGAAGATCCTACTACGTTTTCTGGGACACTCGTGCACCTACTTTCATGGCAATATATTTCTCGCAACCTAATATATATGTTACACAGATGACAAAGTTTTGTGAGATTACTTGTTGCTGTTCGACCATATCAACTGCAGGCAATGGAAACTCAAAAGTTTCGCAAAGTGACTGTTTGGGGAGAAAAATGAAAATGTAGTAGAACGCCACATGTCGATGAGCGAAATAACTCCAGTATAATTCGAGGTACCGCATAACTCGAGAGTAACTTAAGGTACCTGGCATAATTCGAGGTACCCCGTATAACTCTAGCATAATTCAAGGTACCTTGCATAACTCGAAAGTAACTCAAGGTACCCTGCATAACTCGAGAGTAACTCGAGGTACCCCGTATATCTCCAGTATAATTCGAGGCACCCTGCATAACTCGAGAGTAACACAAAGTACCCCGCTTAATTCGAGGTACCCCTCATAACTCGAGAGTAACTCCAAGTACCTCGAATAGCTCAGGGTACCCCGTATAGTTTAAGATACCCGACAAATTGGATGCAGGAGAACCTTTTGAAAAAGTTCGCAATGAGAAATGTCTCCACCTCTTAAAGAATAATATTCAATTTTGTGAGAATTAAATATCAAAACGTCGTACCGAAAAGTGGTGACAGCCACCTGCCACCTCTGTTAAAAGTGAAGGACACTATCCCAAGGACAGTGGACCTCAGCCGCCTAACCCGACAGCCACTATAGAGGTATCCTGGACCACTCTCTAGCGTGCGCCACGTTTCCAAAGGATAAGATATGTCGCGAATGCTTTCTTGATTCCTAAGCATGCACATAAAGGCCCAAAAATCATAAAAAGGTAAAAAGACGTGAAAAGCCTGAAAAGGGATAGCCAATAGCCAAAAAGGATACGCCACTTAGCAACTAAGGTACTCCATATATAAAGGTTCCTAGGTTTTATTCTCCATATGTATTCATTCACTCATGAACACTCACACTCCACAAAATAAGCTTTGTTCTACCCCCAAAATCCATTCACTCATGAACACTCACACTCCACAAAATAAGCTTTGTTCTACCCCCAAAATCTATCTAAAACAGTGACAATCCTTTTTGGGAAATTTTCACCTTTATGGATGGCTAAAATTTTACGTTCCATTGTCTCACTGCACTGTGAATAGGTCATCGGAGCAAGGGTATTTAAGAAGTGCTCCTCAACTTACTTCTTTGGAATCATGTCACCAAATACTTTACATCGTTCTAGATTCCTCGTGGAATGTGCATAATGCAAATCAATATTTAAAGACGGTATAGCTTTGTCATAATGACTGAATATGTTTTTGGTTTCATCAGATGTCATTGCCATCGCGTACAATCAATCAGTAGGACGTCATAGCTGTGCGATCAAAATGAAAGGAATGCAATTAAAGAAAGAAATAGCGGTAACGAAGAAACAAGAAGTTCTACAATGAGCGATCAACAAATTTTAGTCAAAAATCTCGTCTCTCTCAAGTCTTCAACCTGATGGGATGGTGAAGGGGCAGGGGTTGGCAAAGGTGGTGGTATTGACATATGTTAGATCGGGGGTCTTCTAAGCAATTGCTGCAGAGGTGGTGGCAGCTGTAACCAAAGCGGGGGCTGTGCAGCCATTCCCATTGGTTGTGAATGGGTTCTTTGCATAACTAAAGCTACTTGAAACGTTGGTGGCGGCATATTTGGTGGTGGCCTGAACTACATAGGTGGGGGAATGACTCGTGGTGGAACACCTTGACGCTTGGTTAGTTTTTTATTAACTTCTTCAAAGACCTCAGTATTAAGATTCTTTTTTAATCTGAACTCTTATAAGATTTTAAAGATTTTGTGTAGTATATCTTTTAATGATAATATATATTGGGAGTTAGTTATTTATTTATTTATTAAACACTAACCACTATTTCAAGTTTTCTTCAAAACAAGTTCACGTGAGAATCATGATCCTTAAAGGTCATACCAACATCAACATGCTAGCCATATTTTATTACTAGCGTCTTGTCATGCTTCTAGATTTGTTACATCAACCTCATGCATTTTTTACTAATAAAAATAAATTGATCGATGGCTACTATTGGTTTGTAGTCAGCAATTATCATTTTATGGTATCATTTGGTACTAAGACTGCTATGAAAAAAAAAAGCAGTTACTGTGAATTAAAAATTAATAATATATAATATATATGACTTTCAAATAATAATTTTGATAAAAATAATAAAGATATTATACGTTTTCATCCTACGAATAGTGGATCAAATTAACTTACTTTTTAAGATATAATAACTAATGTTTACCAAATACTTTAGTATTGTAATTTAAAAACTAGAGACCTAGAGTATCTAATCTCAATATCAAATAGGGCGTATATCATATTCCATCTAAAATCATCATCGTTGGCTCTATATACATGATAATACCAATATTACTCAGAAATGAAATTTTCTTTGTTTATAAATTTACAATCAAAATTTAATTTGGAAATCGAGACTTTGATTATAGAACTCCAACCAACGTTAAAAATATCATGTCTACATGTGAAAAATCTTTTTTTTTTTTGAAGAAATCTTGCCTTCTCCACGTCTTGTAAAAGTTGTGGTTTTCTTCTTGAAGATGTAGTGGAGGCATTAATTTTTTTACCTTGATCTTGATTTCTTGGTTGCCCAAGTCTCTTGTTTGGCTGGTTGATTCAACTGCTCATCGTCTATCAATTTGCTTAGCAAATAGAATGTTTTGTTATATGGTAGGAGGATTTTCTTTCTGCTATTTTTTATACTTTGCTTACAAATTTTTGTACAAAAAATGTTACAGAGGGGATGTCATTTGGAGATTTGCTGGAGCATTGTTGAAAATAACACCTTTAATTTCCTCATTGTGATCAGCAAGAAATTGTAAAAGCTCAAGAAAGTTTCCTCTATTATCTGAGCTTTGAGATTCATTATTACCACGAAATGCAAGGCCTTATCTCAAAAGAAACCGAATGCAGTCAATTATTGCAGTTAAACAAAGTCGGTACTCCCTTTTAATGTTTTTAGAATGGTTAAAGAAAAACGTAGCAACATGTGCCTTTTGATTCATCAATGATTCACAACGACGCCTAGCTATATTATGAGCACTATTTACGCCACCAACATGTTGTCTCAACATTTCTTTTTTCTTCCAATTTCTAAACCCTTCACCAGTAAAGCATGGACCAGCCCCTTGACTACCATTTTCTTCTCTGAAAACATAACAATAAAGACAAAAAGCTACATCCTTTACTAGACTATATTCTAACCAATCAGGATAATTATCAAACCAACTCCGGACAAATCGTCGTGATTTTTCTCCTAACAACCTAGTAGGAAAATCATGGCTTTGAGGTTGAAAAGGACCCATTTGCAAATAAGCTCTCCGAACTTCATCTTGAATATTAGGATCTAACTTCGAAATTACTGTTCGTAAACCAGGATCCCTTTGAAGATCATGCAAATTAAGACTAACTTTTTCTTTTGAATTGCCACTCATTTTTCCTAATGAGGTTGCTGAATTCTTTCTTAAATATTTATCCATGGATGTTCAAAGAAATATATTCATCGAATAAGTATGATATTTATCATTCAAAGAAAAATTTCTTCATAAAAAAATATACATGAAAATTACAGTTACAGAACTAGACAAAAGATTACGGGTCTTCATTAAAATTTCACTATATAGTGTATTAATCTTAATAAATTAATTTGTTCTTAAATCTTTTAATAATGGCAAAAATATTCATATATGACATCACAAAAATCAAACATGAATATATAATAAAATTAGCAATTTTAAAATGTAAAAAACAATGAAATAATAAAAACTTAGTATTAATAAACTTACAATTTTAAAACATCAAGCGACGCAAATGAAGAAAGTGAGAAGAAATTCACGCACTAGTGACAATTGATGAGCACTGCACTGGTGACAATTGATGAGCACTGCAAATTGCCTAGTTCCACCCACCACACTTTAATCCATGGAAGAGACGAAAGAAAGAGACGGAAGAAAGAGTAAAGTTGAGATTTCACTTACTTTAATTGATTTTTTAATAGATTTTATTTGATAAAAGGCGTTCTCCTTTTTGTCTTTGTTGACTTTTATGAAATTATAATAACTGATCAAATTATTTAGATTTATACATTTAAGTTAGGGACAATATGAAATTTTTTAAAATTACATATGGCACTTTTAGATTTTCACAATTGACCTGGGGCATTTTTATAAATAATGCATAAATTTTTTTTTTAAGATAATCATCAAAAAAATATTTTAAAAGCCTGGGGCATGTACCCCGCCTGGTCCTATGCTGGCTACGTATGCATGTAGTCAAAACTTACAACCTTTGCTGATCATCATCAAACAAGACAAAAATGTAAGTTAGTTAATGTCTTTGAAAGCCCAGTGAATTTAAACAAATTAGATCATAAATTGTGTCTTCAAAGAATTCAACTAAAGTGGAGCTAGAGGGCAGCCTATAACGACAAGAATCTTAACTAGATCTAGAACCAAGAACTAGTAGCTAGCTAGCCAGCCAGCCAGCCATGGACACAACACACAAATAGAACATGAATAGTAAATGTTGCAACACGAGATCAGGATCAACATTGAAGTCCTTGCAATCAAGCTTAGCTATTTAACAGCTCCCTTTTTTATGTTAATTATTTATTTTTTCCCTTAATTTGATCTACAAATGTATTTTATACATACTCATGCTTTTTAATTCCGTCGTAAATAATTAAATTAAATTATAAACATTATATTAGGAAATTGATGGGTGAAGAAGGGCCACAATTAAAATGAAATTGGAAGAAAATAATGAGCAAACACAAAAGAGGATCTCAGGAAATTACGTTATTCGACTTTTAGTCTACGTCTACAGGCGAAGACAGAAGGAAAATATCTCACTAGTGATATGTGAGGATTACAAGTATTGTAATATTTTAGCTCACTACTCAAAACCCCAATACACCCAATCTCTAAACTCTCTCTAAATATAAGAAAACTTTTCTCAAAATTGGATGAGCAAATGAGGGAATGAGCCCCTCTATTTATGGCCAAAATCTTGGCTACTATTCACGTATTTTTTAATTATTTATTATTTTTCAAAATTCAAAGTTCAAAGTTTGATATTCAAACTTTGAATATTTAGAATTTTGAATTTGATATTTAAAGTTTGAATATCTAAAAGAGGCACCAATCTTGACATTCTTCCACTAGGACCCACTTGGAGATTTAATTGAGAACCAATCAATCTCCATATCATCCTTTCTGTTTTACCATTGTCATATTGCTTACGTCTCTACAAGGCCACAAAAGGATCTACTCCATACAAACTTATCAGTATTTATCAACTTGATCAAAACATCTGCTAGGTTCTCTTTCGTATGGATTTTCTGCCACTACTTCACGAACGAAGTGATACTGTACTCCTCTGTGCTTTGTCCTGGAATGAAATGATGGATTTCTTGCAATGTGCCAGGCACTCTGACTGTCACAATACACATAAATTTTTTGTTGTTTGTGACCGAGCTCCTCTAATAACCTTTTTATCCAAATAGCTTCCATGCAAGCTTGTGTAGCTGTCATGTATTCTGTTTCTGTTTCTGTTGTAGATAAAGCCACAACAATTTGCAATTTTGAAACACAACTTATGGCTACTCCCGCAAGTGTAAACACATAGCCAGTAGTGGATTTCCTTTTATCAAGGTCTCCTGCAAAATCTAAATCAACGTAGCCCCTGACAGTAAATTCTGATTCTCCATAACATAATGCAACATCTGAGGTTCCTTTGATATATCTCATAATCCTCTTTACAACTATCCAATACTCTCCACCAGGATTCATCATGTATCGACTGACTGCTCTCACTACTTGTGCAATGTCTGGTCTTGTACAAATCATAGCGAATATTTAACTTCCCACTGCTGATGCATATAGTACTCGAGACATTTGTTTCCTTTCTGCTTCATTGCTAGGATATATACTTGAGGATAACTTGAAATTAACAGGAAGTGGGGTAGAAATTGGCTTACAATCTTGCATATTGAAGCGGCGCAAGATTTTTTTTCAAGTAATTCTTCTAAGAAAGCCAAATTTTCCTGTTATTTCTGTCTCGGTGAATTTGCATCCCTAGAATCTTGTTTGCTGGTCCCAAGTCCTTCATTTCAAACTTCCTTGCCAATTGTGCCTTCAATTCTCGAACTTGATCTTTGTTAGGGCCTGCTACCAACATGTCATCTACATACAACAGCAAAATAATGAAATCATTGTCTTCAAACCTTTTGTAATATGCACAATGGTCTGGATTGAGTCTGTTGTTGTGAGTCGAACTATCGGAGAAAATATCTCGTTGAAGTCGATACCGTCTTTCTTAACATATCCTTTCACCACCAATCTTGCACGATACCGCTCCACTTGTTCATTGTCATCACGTTTGATCTTGTAGACCCTTTGTTTCTAATAGCTTTTCTTCCATGTGGTAGTGGCACAAGTTCCCATGTCTTATTCTTGTGTATAGCTTCAATTTCTTCTTGTATTGTTGTCATCCACAAAACAACATTTGAGCTGTTTAAAGCTTCATGGAAAGTTGATGGCTCTCCATCATTTGTTAGAAGACAGTATGCAACATTGATCTTTGTGACATACTCCGAGTGCCACACTGGTTGCCATCTCTTACAATTGACTGATGAACTTCTAGAGCCTCGGACTTGACTGGTTCTTGTTCCTCGTGCTCTAGTGCTGCTTTAGAAGAATCTGAATCTTCTTTTTCCATATTATTTTTCACATATACTAGTACAATCTCTGACTTTTCTTTTACAGTGCTATCATCCTTATCTCTCATTTGCAGTTGATTTTCTACAAAGATAACATCTCTGCTGATAAAAATCTTGTGGGCAGTAGGGTCCCATAGACGATACCCATTTATTCCATCATAATAACCTAAGAAGATACACTTCTTAGATTTTAGATCCAATTTTGTTCTTTCTTGGGCATTGTACATCACGTACATAGGACACCAAAATGCATGTAGGTAGGAGTAATCAACTGGTTTTCCAGTCCAAATCTCCATCGTTGTCTTCAGTCCAATTGTTGTGGATGACAACCAATTTATTATATAATAGGTAGTTTTGGCTGCTTCTGCCCGAATGAATTGGGTAGATCAACATTCCTCAATATAACTCTTATCATTTCTATAAAAGTCCTGTTCATCTGCTTCGTCACTCCATTTTGTTGAGGAGTGTATGCTACCATAAACTGCCTCTGAATACCTTCTTACTTACAAAAAGTAAGAAACTCGCCATCTGTGTACTCTCCACCGTTATCTATCCTCAAGCACTTGAGCTTTTTCTCAGATTCAAGTTTAACCCGCGCTTTATACTGTTTGAACATTGGAAACACATTTGACTTTTTCTTGATTGAATACACCCAACATCTCCTATTTGAGCCCTGGAATCAATTTTCACTTAAAGAGAATCTTCAAACATTGTTCCAACATGTGGCCAAGTTTATGATGCCACATCATTATTGACTGTCCTCCATTTGATGCGACACACACATCAGCCTCCTGTAGTGTTTCTCCTTTAAGCATGAATAGACTAGTACCGATCTTTTCTACCTTCATCAATACAAGCGCGCCTTTAACAATCTTCAGAATTCCATTCTCCACATGAGTTTTTTACCCATGACTATCCATTTGTCCCAAAGACAATAGATTCTTCTTCAAGCCTTTGACATGTCGTACCTCCCCAATTATGCGAATTGTACCATCAAACATTTTTATTTTGATAGTATCAATACCAGCAATCTCCAAGGCATGATCATCTCTCATATATACAGATCCTCCTGAAATAGGTTTATATGTGTGGAACCATTCTCTTCGAGAGGTCATGTGTTAGGTATCTCCTAACTCTATAAACCAGACTCCAGATAGCCGTTTTCTACCTTTTGAAACAGTTGTTATCTCATTGTAGAGAATTTTACCATCATCTGAGATACTTACTACACACCCCTGAGCATTTGATGACTCAGGTTCTTTGCCATTTTTTCTCTTCTGGTTATTTCAACACTTTTTCTTGTCGTGCCCTTTCTTACCACAGTTGTAGCAATAACATTCTTCTTACTTCTGGATTTTGATATACCATGATTGTGACTCCCACTGGGATAACGTTCCGTTGATCTCCCTCTCGTCATGATAGCGCTTCTATCTGCTGCGAACTCGCTAGTCTATCTTCCTTGTTTTTCCGCTGGCTCTCCTCATTTAATAAGGAGGTTGTAATATTGTCGAAAACTAGAGTATCCACTGGATTGTTGTTCGTCAAGTTGATGATGAGTTGATCATACGAATCTGGTAGACTTTGAAGTAGAAGCTCCGCACATTCATTTTCCTCTCTATTATGACCCAATGTTGTGAGTTGTGAAAATATAGTCTCCAAGGTGTTGATGTGGTCGGTCACCAGTGTAAATTCCACCATTCGAAGAGTATAGAGTCTCCTTTTTAAAAAGATCTTGTTGTGTAGTGATTTGACCTCGTACAATTTTGTGAGAGTATCTCAAATTTCCTTTGTTGTATTTTTCTCTGCTACACTGGATAATACTCCATCTGCAAGTGCCAAGTGTAGATCAGAAATGACGTTGCCGTCTATCTCATTCCACTTGTCATCAGTTATCTCCATGAGCCTTTCTCCAATCACTGCCAAGCAATTATTTTTCTTCAGACAGCTTTCATCTTCATTTTCTACGACAAGAAATTATTCCCATTGAACTTCTCAATTTCGCATTTTTCCGCCATCACTTTTCACCACGAACTAACTTTGCTAGGATCGGCTCCTACTATTTCACATGAACAGTAACTGTATACGGGAAAAGTATCATATACATGAATAGTACTATATACGTGAACAATACTTTTACATAAACAGTACTATCAACTCTAAAAAATACAACCAGCAGCTCTGATACCACTGTTGAGAAATTGATGGGTGAAGTAGGGCATCAGCTAAAATGAATTGGAAGAAAATAAAGAACAAACACAAAAGAGGACACCAGGAAATTACATGGTTCGGCTTTTAGCCTACGTCTACGGGCGAAGACAGAAGGAAAATATTTCACTAGTGATATGATGATTATAAGTATTGTAATATTTTGGCTCACTACCCAAAACCCTAATACACTTAATCTCTCAAATCACTATAAAAAGAGCTTATAATTTCAAGCTCTCTAAACTCTCTCTCAATACAAGAAAAATCTTCTCAAAATTGGATGAGCAAATGAGGGAATGAGCCCCTCTATTTATAGCCAAAATCTTGGCTACTATTCACATATTTTTTTAATTGTTTATTATTTTTCAAAATTCAAAGTTTGATATTCAAACTTTGAATATTTAGAATTTTGAATTTGATATTAAAAGTTTGAATATCTAAAAGAAGCACCAATCTTTACACATTATCCATAATTTGTGATGAAGAGACGACTAATAATATTAGTATTCGTCCTTTAACCGACTTTCTACGCAAGAAATAGAGTTTTGAGTATATATTTTTAATAAATAAAAGACTTTGTTGAACAATAAGTACAAAATTGGAATTCACATAGAATTATCGATATCTATCAATGTGACATTGGTTAGAATGCAAAAATGTATGTCCTAATCTTATGAGTCTAGCTGGCATTACTTATTTATTAAAGCAGAAGACCAAATATAAATTGAATTATACAGGTATGAATTTTAAGGAAGTGTCGAAGTATATTTAGGCACTTTAGTTTTCTCATAACCATCTAAATGCTGGTAGAATGACAGCAAAGATATGAGTAACACTGTAAAAGAACCCAAAGAATGTGTTTTTTTTTTCAATTACTGTTTTCACGTCAGGGATCTAAGTGATAAAAATGAGGTATTTTAAGAACCTAATCTTATTCCTTTCAAAATATTTGTTAAGTAATTAATATACAGACACTGAAGTATGTTTTTTTTTTATTAAGTAATCATTTAGTCACTATATTTTGAGTTAAGTGCTCATTTAGTTATTATATTTTAAAAAAATCTCAAGACACCCTTACTATCAAATATTATATACTCATACCCTTACTTTTTCTTCATTTTATAGTAATAACTTATAACAATATTCTTGTGGGTACTAATGAAAATAAAAAAAATATTAATCTATCAAATCAACCTCGAAAATGAAAAACTAGTGTAGGTTTTTTTTTGAAAAATTTTACATTTAGGATTAATATTGTAAATTAATTATTTTAGATATAATTATTAGTAAGATTATTGTAAGTGTATTAAACATTACTTAAAGTTTGTTGGTATTAATTTATTAATAAATAATCATTAGTAAGATTGTTGCAAGAGTATGAAAAATACTAGTTCTTTTATACTTATATTTGTTAATTTATTTACTAATTAACTTTTCAATAAATAAATTGATTAATGCAACGATATTATAACAAGGGTATTACTGTAAAAAAATATAAGAATAAAATTAAATATATTTAAAAACAGAGATATTTTAATATATTTTTTAAAATATGAGAACTAAAAGCACTCATATACCACCTCCAACTATAAACCACTCTCCTAACTATGTATAAATATATATACCACCTCGACATCTAAGCCAAATTACATCACCATTGTTTTTTTCCTTTGCATCTTCTTCTGCTTGTAAATTTATAAATCTATGTACTCATATCAATGGCTACTTCATCCTCAGCCATGGTGACTGTCTTTTGTCTTTTGCTAATCTTAAATGCCGGAGCCACCGCCACCGTCCGCCATAGCCAGAAGATGACAGCGGGTGGCAGCAATATTAGTAGGAATCTCGTTGATTTGACTTGGTCGAACACAAGCCATGGGATAATATCATTGTGCTTTATTATTTTTAATTTTTCCTTTTTTTGTTACAACATTAAAGATGATAGAATTTATATGTAATTTATTAGTTATAAATTTTGAGTTGTTTGTTTGTCAATCAAAAATTTTTATTGACAATTGTAAAATTATTTTAATAAATAAGCTTTTAAAGTTATGTTATAAAATGAATAAAATAAGATTGTAAAATAAATAATGGGCATCTCAAACCTCTACTCTCAAAAGTTTAAAATTTTAACTTTTCGTAGTAAAGGTAAAATAACTTATTTAAGGATTGAACGCTCTCCTTAAAAAAGAAAAAAAATCAAATAATAGTAAAATTTTTTGAAAGAGTTCATGTAATTAAATAAGTACTAACAACCATTAGATAATTCATATCAAATGGATACTTAATTGTATTATTTTAGCTTATAATAAGATAGAGAATTTTTGCGCTAATACTTTAGAAGTTATTGTTCACTCATTTTAATACATGAGCACGAGTGTAGAAATCTCTCTCACACATTCTTGCTTTGCTTGGTTTTTGTGTGTGCAGGTTCGAGCTTGGATCAAGGCAATAACTTCTGGATTTAGATCAAGTTGTAAGGTTGAAATAGGAGCAGTAACAGGAGACAGCAAGCTTGGAAATGGTAAATTAAGGTGAGAAACACTATCTCTTTCCTGAAGTATGTGTTTGAATGGTTATGCCAAACAATTGGTTTAAGTCTAAAAATTTTACTATAATTAAGGTAGCATTTACTTTTTAGATTAGAGCGAGAATTTTAGGATTAAGAGTATAGAGTGAGAGTGAGAGTGAGAGTGAGAGTGAGAGTGAGAGTATATTATTTATTTATATTGAAATAGGAGTGTGGAATCGGAATTAAAATCTCAGTTATGTTTTTACTGCGTCTTAGATTGTGAGTGAATTGTTTCAAATTATATTTTACCCTTATCTAAAGAATTGCAGCTTTAATTATAAAAGTGAGTAAAAATATATAGCTGTAAAAAATATTTATTTTATTATTAATTTCAATTATATAATTAGTAGTAATTATTAATATTCCTAGTTATGTAAATCACATTTTTTATTAATTTTAATTTTGATTATGTAAATTACAAATTATTAATGAGAGCAACACAAATAAAAGATTATTATTAATAATATAGTAAAAAATAATATTTTATTATAATAAACTACTTATTATTATTAATTATTAATGTTAAATAAATATAATGCTATTAAAATTGAACAAATATAATAATATTTTATTTTTAAATAAAGATAGTATATAGTAACATTATTAATTGTGTATGAAAGTAATATTGTTATTTTTAAGTAATTTTAACTTAAAATCAATATAAATTATTATTTTTAATTACACATAATAATATTATATTTAAATAAGTTTAATATTACTATTTTTAATAAATGTCATATTATTAAATAATATAATAATATTATTTAAATAAATATGATATTATTATTTTAAATAAATGTAATATTATTTTCTTTTAATAAATATAATTATATTATATTTAATAACTGAATGATAAAAACGAAAAAGTGGGAATGGGATTGGGATTGGAAATCTCACTCTTCACTCCAAAAATGAATGAGATTCACAGAGTGAGACTCCCACCTCTCCTTAAATGAGTAAGTGGGAGGAATTTACACTCTCCACTTTCACTTTAGCAAATAAACACAATAACTTATCAAAGCCATTGATTATGCATTTCTGTTCTAACCATGAAGAAGTTGTTGAATCAAATCCAAAATCCTCCATGTCCATTTTCTAAGATATGGCAAGAACAAAATTCAAGATCAAACAAATGTGTATTTTGCTCTTGTTGAAAATAAAAGAGAATTGGAGATTGATCGAGGACATTTTGTGACAAAACTTGATCCAAGAAAGATCATAATACTCCTTTTTGAAGCAAATTAAATCAACGGGTAAGATAAAGATGGCACGGCATAACCCAATTGACACGACTCAAACGTTTTGATTATTTCAAGTGTAAGAGTGTCTAGGTATAATATAAGTCAGTGAGTCCAGGTTGAATCATAGGGAATCTAAAAAGCTGGTAGTTAATTATTAAATAGAAATAAATTATTGAAAATGAAATATAATAAGAAACAGTCTAGAAAAGTACTAAGGTCACAGGATCCGCTTTTGTTTTTTAAATTATGGTCATAATATTCTCTTATATTTATATTTTGCATTTCTTTTACCAGTTAATTATTATGCCATTTAGGTCTTAACTAACCGTTTGTATGGATAAATATGGGATCAAGTACATAATGTGCCAGAGTTATATTGGAGTATTGACATTATATCAAAATACCATATAGATTCAAAGAGGAACTAAAATTATAAATTAACATGACATAAAAGCAACCGGTAAAAAGGAATACAAATTATAAATATGTAATAAATAAAATAAACTTAAAACGTACTTGAAAGGGTAATTAATTCCATTATCTAAATTCTTGAGCTTCACCGTTCACTTTAGCTTAGAAAATTAGCCACTTATATTTGAAAGTAAAATGCTCATTTTATTTAATCAACTTGTGAAATACAATAGAAGAAATTTGAAAACAAAAGGAAAGATAAGAGATCCCCCCCCCCCCCCAAATTCACTCTAGATTTACAACTAAAAAGCTTGCTTTAAAGTTCACCACAATTCTCTTATTTCGTTCTTTCTCTGAAATATAGCACACCTAAGTTGTGGGAGCTCTCGCCTATATATAGGCAAATTTTGAGTAATCAAGTGTGGGTATTTATATGATATTTTTGGTTAACTTGCAACCACAATATTTAGATGAGTTTTTGTAGCACAATCCAAGGGATGAAAATTGCAGCCGTTATAGATAGTTGGATTTAACATAATCAATGGCTACAATTGAAGCTAAAGCATGACTCTCATTTTGCTCATTTGTCAAGGTTGTTGATCTTACCCAATTTAATGTGTTAAATCTAGTACAATAAGGTGCGTGGAAGTTCGGACACGGACATGATCTCAACCGTTCAAAAATGATTCTAGATCAAAGGGCTACCGATTATTCCAAAGGATTTTGAGTATCCAAAATCCAAATTTCACGTCCAAATTTTCGATCCAAGCATCAAGGTTTAGGAATTTCCTACAAAACACAAAAAATCATACTCGAAAACGAATAAAAATAAACAATTCATAGAATAAGGTTCGGAATTTGTAAATACGATAAAATTGTTAGTATTATCAACACTGTAAGTGCAAAATAGTGATTTTATTATTTATTGAATTTATACTTTCTAATATTAATCATCAATCGTGCCAAGCACGTGAGCTAAATTTGTGGTTTGGCATGGTACACATGGGTCGTAGGTCGTGGACCGACCCATGGGCCTTAATTTAGTTAATTTGTTTTGGCTTTTATTAAGTTATGATTCTCTTTAACCATACCAAGTTATCAGCTAAGTTGAAAAACAATTATAAATACTAATATTTTTTATTTAATTGAGTAATAATGATTCAAATCATCCAATTAATTTTAAATTAACTCAAATAATAGCTTTTATTAGTGTGAAATTAGAAATTTAGAATAAATGTCAAATTTTAAATTTAGTTTTCAAAGTTTGAACGTCAAAATTTTAAATTTGTATATTACTTTTCTATTACAAAATAACATGAGAAACTAACAAAAAAATATTTTTTAAAATTTAGGGTGGGCTAGGGCCGGCACAGCAACCCTTAATAGGCATGTGTCCATGCCGTGCTTGTGCACGGCCTATGTCGTGTACTCGTATCTGAGCACAACATGGTGGATGGGCTATATTGCTTGGTCGATGGACTATATTATGTTATGGGCCCGTGGGTCTTGCACGGTCCACTAGTCATCCCTAAGGGTGCGTTTGACACATTGTATTGTATTATAGTATTTGTACTAATTTAATGTTGATGTATTGTATTATGTTGTATTGTATTATAATAATACTATATAATATTTTGTGTTGTACTATATTGTATTAACTTTTAATTAGACTATATTTGGTTTTGCATTGTATTGTACTAATTTTTTGTGATTAATTAAATTAAATAATTAGAAAAATAATATTTATTAATACTTAAAAAAATACTCTTAAATTATAGAAATTTAACAATTTTTTGGTAAATGTTAAAATAAATCATTAAATTTCTAAAATTTGTATTATAATTAAAATAAAATAAATTTTATAAAAGTTAATATTACATGTAAATATATTATTTTTATATGAATCATTAATATATAAATAGAATATTATAATAGAATATAATTGGTAGTGTCGTTAAAGTCACCAAATTTAAAACTTTACCACTAATATAAATAATTAGTACAGAACGAGTAATGATTGATCCCACAGAGACTATGCTAGTTATATTTATTATCAACTCTAAAGTAAGATTTAAAATAAAATAACAGTAGTAATAAAAATAGTAATAATAATATAAATTAATCTAACTAAAGAAAATGGCAATTATAAATAAAAAGGGGGGTTAATGAATTTTTAACTAAATAGTAAGAAATAAAAAAAATTAAAACTACGAACAAGAATTTAATCAAAACTCTAATTAAAGGAAAAAGAAAAATAATGATGAAAACTTTGGTTAAAGGATCATTCGCCACCACCAAACATGCACATAATATATCAATTCTATCATCAATTTTATATTGAAACTATCAACCGTAGACAACAATAAGCTCTGCTAGTCTCAATCTTTCCTTAGTGTGTCGTTAGGCAAAACAAGCTCTTTACCTGATCTCTAACCATTAAATAATTTAAAACAAGCTCTTTAAATTTAAGATAATGGAAGCATTAAACAGAGAAAGATATTAGGTTGATCTAGTCAATAAACCTAGGTTAAGTTCTCCAATTGAAATCACTGATTCCAACCTGCTACTAATGATTAAAATATCAAGACAATTACGGATCAAGAATTTTAATCTAGCAATAAAATTTATTCAAGTCCTATCTAATTGGCCACCCAAATAAAATAAGAATAAACCATGAACATTAATTATAGAAGAACATAAACAATCTCAATTAAATAAATTGAATGATAGAAATTAAAAATTAATCATGTGACATGTTCGGAGTTTTGAATTCACCCTCAACCAAATAAAAATCTAGCCTAACATAATTGAATTGGGAATAAAAGAATTGACAAAACCAATCATAGAGATTAATTCAAGCGGCTGCTTTTTTCTTCAATTCCTTTTCGGTTTCTCCCTTGGTTTTCCTTCTTGCGGCTGCTGGTTCCTCAAATCCTCTTGGCTGCAAAAAAAAACCCCCCCGTGTTGCTTCCGCTTGATCCTTTTTATAATACTTCAATTGTCGCTTTTTTAAATCCTTGCATGGTAAGAATTAAATCCAAAGCCCAAAACCGCCACTTTCATGCTTCAATTAATAAGCCAATAATGATTTGGCCATGGTTTGGCTTGTTAATTGGCTTGGCTTCCTTTTTGACTTCCATTTTTCAATTTTAGCTCCATGTGCAACATTAATTTTGCTTGGCCCATACAAGCTTTAATTAGAGAATATTCTTTATTTTTTAATTCCTTATAATTCTTGATTTTTGTGCACTTTTGTCTCTCAATCTTCAATCAAATTTCTTTCCTGAATGTTCCGATTTAATTTCTCTTTAATTCCAGAATATACCTAAAATAACAAAATAAATAAAAGTGAGATAAAAATTAACACAATAAAATATAATTTACTAAATTAAAAATTAACTGAAATAACTAGAATATTTAAGACCAAAACAAAAAAAAGATGGAGAAATTAATAGCAAAATATATGAAAAATATGCACTTATCAATAATATTATTAAATAAAATAATATTATCATATAATTTGTTTTTATATTAGTATTTAATTGTAAAATAATTTATTTTTATAATATTTTAATAAAATAAAATTACCCCAATTGAGGCAAAAGTACCTGCATTACGCAAACCCGAGGTTCCCTTGGGTTTGCGTAATGCAGCTAAATGCCTCATTGTGGTATGATACATGCATAATGCACCACAATGCGGTCTCAAATTTTGCCAAACATCCTTTTGATAATAAACTAATGTGAATAGTATTATAATACCGAGTTTCTCTATGATGCTGTAATTTTTTTACAGTATTAGTAATGTTTTTAATTGTGTACCATTGGATTTAATCAATGATACACAATATTTATAGTAAAAAAAAATAATGGTAAACGGTTAACAAACTTGTAAGGGGTAGAGAATTTTGTAAAATAACTATGACCATCCTTAGAGTTTGAAATAATATCACTTAAATAGCGTATTTTATTTAAAATTATTTTTCAATCCTCCTTTAAATTTGAAATGTGATAATTTTTTTTAAATAAATCTTCCAAAATCTATTACTATTAAGTATAAAATATAATGGTAAGTTATTTAACACAAATCAAATAAATAAGTTGCAATTGCAAAATTATATATGATATAATAGTAATAAATAACACAACTAAGTACATATAATTAAGTAAATGTCATAGTTACATCAATAAACTCATTGTTGAGATTGCTTATAACATAAAAATTACTTGATCACATATTTTTAATAAAATTTAATATCATATATTAAAATACTCATTATTTTATATAATATTAAAGGTCATTGTATAATTAATCATGAAGTATGTATTATTTTTAACACCCATTTAACATACTTATTCTCTGAACTTTATATTTATCTTATAATAAATATCCTTACATGATAGGAATTTTAAGTTTTATAAGCCTATATATTTTCATTTTATTTTCAAATATCACTTTGTTAATTTCATAAAAGTTAAATCTAATATATATTCCTAATGAGCTTTAGTTTATTAATTGTGAAAAATTATTTTATTGATATCCTTTGATTGTAATTATAAAATTTTATGTTATTAAGAGTCATTACTTTTATTATGATAATTAATAGTGACAACAAATAAAATATTGCCTCTAATAATATTTACGTGGGAAAAAAGTGAAAAAAAATCATTTATATTTTTAGATTTTTATTGACATGATAAGAAATTATCTCGGCCTTATAAAATTTAACTTTCACAAGTTTGTTTTCATTTTATTTTCAAATGTCACTTTGTTAATTTCATAAAAGTTAAATCTAATACATATTTCTAATTAACTTTAGTTATGAATCATAAAAGATTATTTTATGGTTATTCTTTGATAGTAATTATAAAATTTTTATGTTTCGAAGAGTCATTACTTTTATTATGATAATTAATAGTGACAATAAATAAAATATTACATCAAATAATATTTAATGGACAAAATGAGGAAAAAAAACATTGTATGGTTTTATATTTCCATTATAAAGATATGGTTTGGTTTGGGATACTTTAACTTAAAATTTTGGCACAATATTTGAGCCACTAATATCTCATAGTCTAATGGTTGATATTCAAAGTCAAAGCAGCATTTCATAATGTTATATCCTCCACCATTGAATTGCATGAAATAAATAGTTTAATTTTTTGATAAAAATTTAAATCAAAATACTTCTCACTCTATAGTTATATAGACATATATATTTTTCAATAATAATTGGTGAATAAAATATTTCTCATTTGTTGTGACTCATATAGTATTATTAATAAAACACATATAAAATAGTTTATTGCAATGCTTTCTATTATCATTATTGTTTAGGTATTAATGGTTTGTAATTAAATTCATACAATATAAATTATTACAAGACTTTGTGTTAAATAACTTATATGATATTATATTTTATACTTAATGGTAACTGATTTTGGAAGATTTATTTAAAAGAGATTATCATATTACAAATTTAAAGGAGGGCTGAAAAGTAATTTGAAATAAAATATACTATTTAAGTGAAATTGTTTCAAACTCTAAGGGTGGTCACAATTAATTTACAAAAATAATCCACCCACTTGAACAGTTACCATTATTTTTAAATTATTTTTTTAGTATAAATATTGTATACCATTGATTAGATCTAATGGGTCACAATTATTTTACAGTATCATAGAGGAACCCTATAATACCACATAATCCTATATACCAAACATATCCTAAGATAATAAAATGGCACACGGTCTAACAAAATAAAAAATAAAAAATAAAACGCATTTAGTTTAAAAATGGGTAAGCAGTCCAAAGTGTTTTATTTTATTTTTGTTGATCCTCTCCCTAGACTTGAGCGGGTCCGGTCCATACTTTTCTAATTCTCTAATAAAGTAGAAAAATTATTCTCAATGATTTATTTATTTTAATTAACGAATTGAAATCTAATAATCACCATGGTTCATCGTCCCTCGCCACCGGCTTCCATCTGCCACTTCAATTTGTGGTAGACTGCTACCATGGTCCGATAGTCTTTGATGCCAAATTTGGTACTTTTAAAATTCTTATCTCCAGCTCAACGTAAAGATACCCAAATGTCCGACAATATAACTTCATTTGATTGTTAATTTTTTTTTAAAAAAAGGCAAAACTATGTAGTTTCTAATGATTATTTTATCACCCTTAAGTCACCCGTTTGTGCAATTGAACATCATTGCTCCTCATACGATAAGTAACTTGTTGACTCGTAGATATTGCTACCTCGAATGCTCTTTTTTTTTTTTTTTTTAAAATTTAGCCAACAACTCAATCTCTCCCCCACTTATTTGAGTAAGGTTCGAATTTTAAATTTTTTTCTAATATTAGATTTTACCAACTCAACTAGTTAATTAGTACCCACTCCACGAACACTTAAATAATTAAACTTTGATTTAATTAAATAATAATAATTTGGAGTTCCTTTCAATAATAATAAACCTAATTTTGTGTAAACCCACATACCCAATAATAATTTAATCTGTAATTAAGTGTTGGGGAAGGAATTAAAGCTAACTGATTATGCGAAATAGTATTCTTCAAGAATACCATTCATTCTATTAGCAATACAATTAGTAACAATTTTATAGATATGATATTGAACAATCTCATAGGCCTCAATTCTGGTACCTTCTTTGATACTCTATTTTGGGGGGATTAAAGTGATGTAAGTAAGATTGAGAGCGGATATATCTCCTTTCTCATTATTTACAATTGTTTAATTGTGGAGATTAGTAACAATTGTTTAAGTTATGTAAGTCTGGTTGGTTGATACTTGGTATTGCTTTGCTTGTCTTCGTAATGATTTTTTTTTTTTTTGTTGGGGGCGGGGGCGCATGAATTCGTGCTGGTACGCTACCAATACCCACGTGCTATTAATGTTGCATGATGATTGGGGACATTACCTTCCTCTAAACTTAATTAGGTTACAAATCAAATTACTCATTTGTCCAATAGTAATCATTTAAAAACATATGAAACATCTCCTCTTGTAGCAAACTTATGGTTGATCTTTATAAAATTATTTAAATAAGGATCAAATATAATGCAGGAAATCTGAACACCGTGTTAAAAGGTTGTCCATAATAATTTAAAAGCATATGAAACATCTCCTCTTCCAAGTCAATGTTGTTATCATTTGGCACAATGAGTGGGGCCCCTAGAAGTTTTGATAAGAAAAGCAATTTATTAGATTTTCAATTTAATGGATCCTATAGTATTGAAGTCAACATTCCCTTTGGTGCACTATGGAACCCATCTACTCTGCCAAATAATAGAGATTGATTAGCTAAATATACATAAACTTTCCTTGATGAGAAAAAGCAAGAAGAAAAAAAAATGTGCATTGTAAAGATTGAGAAAATACTATATAATTAGATTTTCTAGAATTGCAATATGGCAATTATCCCTTACACCGATTAGAACTAAAGTTGAAGGTGTTCGTAAATTGGCTTCATTGGTAAATCCATAATTTTACAAATTACATTTTTTTTTAATTCAATCCAATTCATGCATCAATAGATCATATGCAGATTTAATAAGAATTTCATATATAGTCCACCATTTTACGGATAGTTAGCAAATTACAAATATTTCATTTTCATCTCATCCAAAAAGTAATTAAATAAAATAAGATTCAAATTAACTAAGATTTGCAACAACCAAGTACTTTCACAGACGTATTAATTGAAATAAACTAGATTTTTATTTTAATTGTTAATTTATATATTTCTTTTGGTTTTATATTACTATTAGGTCAAACATAATATGTGAAACTTCATTTTCGTATGTAATATTTACTAATAGTGGCCCCTCTACAAATTTTTTAATTCTTTTTTTTAAAATTTAAATTTAAATTTTATTTTTTCATTATATTAAAATTTTTCTTGTTACAAATCATTTGTAGATTTTTACTAATCTGAAATAGTCAATCCATATCCAGTTCACCCAACTGTGAAGTTTAAAATTTTCAATTCAATCCATCTACAAATTGAATTTTTGTGGAATCTATTTCTACAAATTGAGAGGATGAAGAAAATTGAATTGGGTTAGATTATGAATACCCTTATAATATATATGTTAAATGGGCTGATCAATTAATAAAATATCTCTCGTACTAGAAGTGGCAAGACTATAATAATACTATTTTTTAAAAAAAAAGACAATATAAATAGTTTAAAGTAAAATTCTATGGATATACAATGTCAACCATAATGCATAAAAATAGCTCAAATAGCTCAAATAATAATTCTATGGATATACAATGTCAGCCATAAGTTAAATTAGATATTATTGTTTCTCTCCACATCTACACTTCCAATCCCCCATCATGGTTCAATGATGGACCAGTTTTGATTCATGATAAGATCTGAACTTCTGGGCTTGAGCTGCATTTTTTGTTGTGTGTTTTGATTCATGATAAGATCCGAACTTCTGGGCTTGAGATGCATTTTTTGGTGTGTGTTTTGATCCATGATAAGATCTGAACTTCTGGGCTTGAGCTGCATTTTTTGGTGTGTGTTTTGCTTTGTGTAAATTTTAGAAATTCACTTACATGATCAATTTCGTTCCATCTTCTGCCCATTTTTGTTGACGGTTACTTTGACATGGTCTAACCGGTTGTTAGTATCTCATAGTTGCAACTTTAGAAGTTTAAGATGTTGGGGTCAATGGAGGAAACGATGGGACCAAAAGAAGCTTCAGTGGGAAGATATCTGTCGGCAAAATGTGGGCAGATGCTCTTTCTTGATGTCAGCAGCCCCTTCTTATCCTTGGGTAAATCTGGATCCTTTTTTCTATTAATTTGTTGTAATTGGTGGTCAGAAAAGACATTTATCATTTGTTTAACATGATCGAGTCAATTAAACAAATGATTATATGCTTGAAGAAAAACACAGTAGTTAGGATTACACGTTTGAATTGAATTATTGCAAGGTTTTGTGTTTTTGATCACTTGAGTTTCATACGTTAGGTGGAGTTGCACTCGCGTTTCTTCTGTCAAATTTGAGTTTGAATAAATACATAATGCATGCAGCCAAAACTTACAACCTTCGCCGATCATCATCAAATTCAAACAAGACAGACATGTAAGTTAATTAGTGTCATTGAAAGTTATGTGAATTCAAACAAATTAAATGATGAAGTGTGTCTTCAAAGCTCAATTCAAATACAACAGCTTGCTTCCAGCCCAATACGACAGGAATCTTACGTGTACCATCAAAACCATAGCCCTAGAGGCAAGAGCTAGCAGCTGGCCAGCCATGGACACAACACATAAATAGAGTATGAATAATAAAAATATTGCCCATGAGATCAGAATCAGCATCGGAGTCCCCGCAATCAAGCTTAGCTGTTTATTTAACAGCTCCGATTTTTATATGTATTATTTATTTTAATCTTCCTTAAGTTGATCTATAAAATGTATTTTTATGTATACTCGTGCTTTTTAATTCACTCGTGAATAATTAAATACAATACACATTATCCATAATTCGTGAGGAAGGGACTCCTAATAATTTCATTATTTGTCCTTTAACCAACTCTGTACGCAAAATATTTTTAGTTTCAGTACATATGCTTTTAGTAAATAAAAATAATAATTGGTGAACAATGTCTACTCTACAAAATTAAAATACACGTAGAGTAATTGATATATGTCAACGTCGCATTGGTTAGAATACAAAATTTATGTCTTAATTTTGTAAGTCTAACTAGTGTTATTTTGTTTATAAAAGCAAAATACTAAATATAAAGTAGACGGGTTTGAATTTTATTGATTTTCTCACACCTATAGAAACAATAATTGTATAACGATTAGCTTGGTTAATTTGGGTCTTTACGTGGCACTTTTTCTTGGGAGAGTGATCCACATACTGAGATTTAAAAGCTTCTTTCTCAAGATGCTAATGATTTTTCAAAGTATTGATTCAATTAGACATAGCATGTTGTTTTCTATCTTTTATTTTTTGTGGATCTCATTTTAAGCTTTTGTCCTATGGTTCTTGTTAGGAATAAGACTCATTATGTCCCTCCTAATTTCTCTTATTTTGTTTCTTTTTTTATTATTAATAAATACCTCCTTTGAGAGGCTCGCTTATGCAATATATGTATATATATAAATATACACACACACACACGTACTTTTTCAATTATTATTCTAAAGCCAGGGATCTAAGTGATAAAAATGACATACTTTAGGAACCTATCCCATTCCTCTTAGAATATTTGTTAAGTAATTAAAACGCAGGTGCTGAACTATGTTCTTTTGAGTGTCTCTCCTAACTCTATATAAATATACATACCACCTCCGCCTCTGAGCCAACTTCTATCTTCATTACTTTATCTTTCGCATCTTCTTGTTCTGCTTATAGATAAATAAATATAAATCTATATACTCATATAGCCATGGCTACTTCAGCCTCAGCCACGGTGGCCGCCTTCTGTTTTTTCCTGATCTTAAATGCCGAAGCCGCTGCCGCCGTCCGCCATGGCCAGAAGATGACAGGGGGTGGCAGAAATATTCGAAGGAATCTCATTGATAATGGACTTGGTCGAGCACCACCCATGGGGTAATATCTTTGTGTTTATTCTTCTTTTTTTTTTCATTTTCTTTAATGCCACACTAAAGATGATAGAATTTATATGCAGTTTCTTAGTTGATATTATTATTATGATGTTTTTTAGAATATAGATGGGTGAACAAAATGTAAATTAATTTTTAATCTTTATTTTTCTTTAACATTAAACGAAGTCGAATAATCAAAAAAAAATTTTTTTTTTTAAACTATTTAACTAAACCCTGATTGTATTACTAATCTTATGTCACCTAATATTTCAATTTTTTTGGTGTAAATTTGTTAAACAAACGTTATATCAACTGTCATAGATAAAATCATCTGATCTATCTTACAATTCCGGTGACAAAAGTATCGATTTTTGCTCCGTGATACATCGTATAGTCATAATAAAGACATAGAAAAAAGACAGAAAGAGAATTAAAAATGAAGGCATCAATTACTCAATAACTTATAATATATAGTATTAATATTAATTTAGGTTACCTTAGAACAGTAAAGCAAGAGCACAAGTCTTCGATGACTATCCATAGTGGAACTTTAATTATTACCTACACTTCGCCACTTCTTTAAGAAAAATCAAATACCATTACCTTTTGATGAGTTGTCTGATATGTATTGTTTGGCTTGTGATGATACAATTAATAATTAAGTTTTTTTCTTTCCTTTACCTTCAAATATTAATTGCATCATCCATGAGGTCATTTTAAAATTAATTAATATTGTCACGTAGAATTTATCCCGTCATTCATTAAAATGAATACTAAGCATAAATTATATATGTATAAAAATACTAGCCTATAAATTCTGCAACTTTTTCTTCATTTTTTTTTTCATTTATTCGCGCGCACTAATTTGTTACTAAATTAAAATATAATTAAACAAATAAAATAAACTATTGTTAAAGAATTTTAAATTGACCAACTTAAAGCACTCTTAATTTCAACTTTTGATGTGGTTAAAGAAGCAAATAATCAAATGCCAATTGCTTAATTACATTTTTCTTCTCTTTTCCAACTCTCAGTGAGCATACATTTTCCTAATGATAAAATTAATTTTAATTTTTTTTTTGTGGTCAGATGGAATAGTTGGAATCACTTCGGTTGCAACATTCAAGAGAAGCTGATTAGGGAAACAGGTAAAATAATCATCCTTATAAACATTAACAAATAATCGAAATTAATTATAAATTTTATTCCGCAAAATTTAATATTAATCCCGCCTAATTAATTAATTAGTTGATTTCTAATTATTTATTTTAAAAAATTTGTTGCCAACAACAGCCGATGCAATGGTGACATCTGGACTTGCCGCCTTAGGTTACCAATATATAAATTTAGGTTGGTCTAATTAGTTAGCTTATTACTTTTCTTTTTCTTTTTTTTTGTTGATGCTATTTTCTGAATTAATAAGTAAATCTAAAATAATTTATTTCAATATTATTTCCACAGATGATTGCTGGGCTGAACTTAATAGAGACTCCACGGTACTTTTTAAAGATTATTCATGAGTTTTTCTAATTATATTGTCTAATTAATTTTTCAATACTTATGAGTAATTAAGTAAATGTATACTGATGCTAATGATTTTCAAAGTTAATTAATTTTAAAAAAAAATGGCAGGGAAATTTCGTTCCTAAAGCTTCAGCATTTCCAGCTGGAATCAAGGCATTAGCAGATTATGTTCATGCCAAAGGGCTAAAGCTTGGAATTTACTCAGATGCTGGGTAAATTTAACTACATTTGATTGATCGAGATATTTTAATATTTATAATTTTTTTTAATTTGAATCGTTTTTTTAATTATTATTGTTTTTCTTATGTTTTCCATATATGTGAAGCACTCAAACCTGCAGTAAAACTATGCCTGGATCTTTAGGCCACGAGGAACAAGATGCAAAAACCTTTGCTTCCTGGGTGAGTAAATATAATTGAATAGGAGTTACAAGAAAAAACAAATAAAATTCTTAAAGTCTTTGTACATCAATAAATTTTTATCTTTTAATAACTACATATATGGTGGGTGGTGGTTTGAGTTTTTTATTAAAATTATTAAGCACTTTATAATTCTTGTTTAATTAACATATTGAAGTATTCTTTTACTTAATGTACCTTTACATTTTGATACTTATTTAAGTATTGAGTCATGAATTAAAAACAGGGAGCTGATTACTTGAAGTATGATAATTGCTTTAATACTGGTTCAAGCCCTAAAGAAAGATATCCGATAATGAGCAAAGCATTATTAAACTCTGGAAGGCCAATCTTTTTCTCTATATGTGAATGGTGAGATTTTTTATTTTAATTCTTGTCTTACACATTTCATTAATTTATTAATTATTTTATTTAATCTCTAATCACATGTAGCATTGTATATTAAGTGTTAATTATTTGTTATTATTATTTTTAAATTGAAATCTTATAGGGGAAAAGAAGATCCTGCTACTTGGGCTCCAAAAATTGGAAATAGTTGGAGAACCACAGGTGACATAAATGACAACTGGAACAGGCAAGCATCCTACCAAATTAAAAATTTTAGTTTCATATAAAATTAAGTAAAATTTTAGTCTATGTAGAAGGGGAGAAATACTTATATGAATCCGTGCACCACCATAGTATGTTTACGAATACGTCAGAGGTAATACAACTAAATAATGCATATATAACATATGTAATTAGATTTAATATGACCATTATTTACATCGTGATTTTTCAAAATACACACCTTTCATAATATCATTTACTTGTTGTATAATTAACATGATACCTCGGATATATTATAAAATTTCTCAATATGTTGAGGTAGTGCATATTACCAAGGAAAAATGACAAACACACCCCAACATTTAGACAAAAGGACAAAAAACCCCCCAAACATTTCGAAAAAGACATTTACACCCCCATTCACTAACGGAAATAGTAATTTTAATATATAATTACCGTTATATCCTTCTAGCATATAAAAAATAATGGTTAATTACTTAATTTGTCCATATATTGTTAATAAAATTATAAATATACCCTCATTGCCCAATTCCTCTATTTAAATTTTTATCAAATTCTCTCTTCAAACCAAAGAAATTTAATCCATTATCAATTTTTATGTCTATTGGATATGTTATTTAATACAATTAAGATAACATTTTTGTAATTATTGTTGTAACCAGTCTTTTTTTATTTTGTTGATTATACAAGTTTAAATGATTGACATGTAGAGAATTGTTATTCTTATGGCATTAATAACTAATTTTATTTATTTTTATTCTTGAGTAGTGGATTAAATTTATTTGGCTTGAAGAGAGAATTTGATAAAAATTTAAATAGAGGAATTGGGCAATGAAGGCATATTTGTAATTTTATTAACAATATATGGACAAATTGGATAATTAACAATTATTTTTTTATGTGCTTGAAGGGTATAACGGTAATTATATATTAAAATTTCTATTTCCGTTAAAAGTAACTATTTCCGTTAGTGAATGAGGGCGTAAATTTTTTTCCAAAATATTAAGGGGATTTTTGTCCTTTTATCTAAACGTTGGGAGTGTGTTTGTCATTTTCCCAATGACAAGTGATAGGTTCCCACTAAAGGAACCACCAAACCTGGTCAAGTGATAGGTTCCCACTGATTGGATGCACTACTCAACTATTAAGGTGATGCGTTCAACCCATGGGATCAAATCTTGAAATTTTTTAAATTTTTAATACCATTTTTTAAAAATCAATTAATTAGCTCACATAAATTTGCACGAGTCAACAATTTAATACACATACATAGTCCTTTTATAGTTCAGGTGTCCTTATTTTTTCATTCGAAAACACTCATAAATTATGCGGTTTAAAAGAGTTAAAAAAAATACGAACGCCCGCATCTGAGAATTAATATATATATATATATGTACACACACGCGCGCACACACCCCTAAATGTAAATCAAATCTCTTTCGAATGTACTAATAAGTGGGATTGCCATCTTAAATTTTTTATTGCTAATTGAATTGAATAATATTTATTAATGACAGTTTATTTAAAAAAATTATATTATTTTGTTAAACAAAATAAGCTAATGTTTTTAAGGTTGCTATTTTATTTGGGGCATTCAGCATGACATCTCTAGCAGATCAAAATGATAAATGGGCATCTTATGCTGGACCTGGTGGCTATAATGGTAATTGACTAAAGAAGAATTGACATTTAACATTCTTTTTTCTTGTTGTTTTTTTTTTCATTATAGTTTATTACTGAAAAATAAATCAAATGGTTAATTAATGATGATCAGACCCTGATATGCTTGAAGTTGGAAATGGAGGCATGACAACCGAGGAATATCGTGCACATTTTAGCATTTGGGCTCTAGCTAAGGTACAGAACAAAATGTCCACAAATTTATTGAAAACTCATAAATGATTCATTAAGCAATTTCGGTTATCTTATGGATTTCCATATATGATATTAAACTAATAAAGGTGATAGATACAAATAATCGTTTAATTCTTATCTCTTAAAGATTTAAATTTGGATGACTAACTAAAAAGAACTACTTAAAAATTACTTGACTAAATCTTTTGAAAATTAGGCTCCTTTATTGATTGGATGCGATATTCGAGCAATGGACAAAATAACTTTTGAAATACTCGGGAACAAGGAAGTGATTGCAGTTAATCAAGGTACACGTGTATATTATAAATTATGTATTTGAAGTCTAGTTGAAAAGGGTTTTAATTAGCTTAATTAATTTGCTTTGTGCCTGTATATTAATGTTTGTGTGACTAGATAAACTTGGAGTTCAAGGGAAGAAGGTCAAGAAGGAGGGAGATCTTGAGGTTTGTTTAATTAATATCCCCTCACCTTTGCTTTATATCTATTTATTAATTATTAATGTTTGGATTATTACATAAACTTGGAGTGCAAAGATACCAATTAAACCCTAATAATTTGGCAAAATGATTAAGAGAACTCTATTATTTTCATAAATGAAAATATATATATATATATATAAATTCTTTATTATTATTATTTTTATTTGTAGGTATGGGCAGGTCCTTTAAGTGGGAACAGAGTAGCAGTAGTGCTTTGGAATAGAGGTTCTTCAAAAGCTACAGTTACTGCTAATTGGTCAGACATTGGCCTTAAGCTTAATCATTCGACTGTGGTCAATGCTAGAGATCTTTGGCAGGTAATTAAGTCACATGCTAATCATTCCTTTCCATATTCATTTTGCATATTAATCGTATACTAAAAATTAATTAAGATTATAGCTATAACAATTAAAGAAATTGAAAATTTCCCCCTATAGTTTCTGAATTTTACCACTAACCCTTCTATAGTTATTGTAAAATGAGTTCTTTTGCGAAAGTTGACTCCATAAGTAAAAAAGTATGATAAAAATAGTACGAGGATAACGGTAAAATAAAATAAAAAATTAAAGGGGGGGAAAGTGTCATTCTTGCTAATGATCAATATATGATAACACAAAAAAATATTTACTAATTTTTCGACCTATTTCTCAAGTTATTTGTTAAAATTATCAAACTTTTGATAATCTCTTTAATTTTTCCATTGAATTAAAATGTACTTTAAGTTTTCAAAAAAAACTTAAAAAATATAACCAAAGCAAGAATATAGAGGCAATTGTATGGCAGTTTATTACTTTATTCTTACTCTATGTATACTAATTGTGCAGCATAAAACCATACTTCCAATCAATGGACAAATCGCAGCAAATTTGGAATCTCATGCTTGTAAAATGTTTGTCCTCGCTCCTCAGTAATTGAGCCAACAACTAGCATGTATATGTTTCAAGGCAGAATGAAGAAGATCATGAAGATGAATGAAGAAGGATGCTTAATTTGCATCTTCTTACTATATATAATTATATATAGAATTTTCTATGTTTCATTGGCACTCTCCCATTGATGCTAAATAAAGTAGTTCTTGGTTTTAATCTAAAATGGAAATACGAGTTGATTATCAACTAAACACAATTTACTAATTAATTATAATCTTGAGAAATACAAATAATTTTTATTTTTCATCGATCACTTATTTTATTTGGTATTGTGATGTTGTGACTTTTAATCATCTATTTCTATATTTTGCCTATTCAATCAGCAAGTGGCATCATCATTAAGTATAATCAGGTTAATTAGTAAAATTTACAGTTTTTTGTTTTTAAAGTACTTTTCATAGTATTTGTTTAATCAACCATTCCAAAGCGTATAGAAGTGTCAAGTGGGTCTAACCATCGAAGGCTGTGATAGACTTGGCCTACTTTCTGTAAAAGTCAAGATTAGCCCAATTAGGAAGGGCCAGACCAGTGCCTAGTCTTGGACCAGCTAATAAATATAATAGGCTAAAGACGGCTATTTTGAAAGCCCCCCTTCCTATCCTTGATTGTAATTTGGGTCGAATTTTTGGGATAAAAAATAATCTATTTTAGAGAAGCTCAAATTTTAGATGGGTGAGGCTATTTGAACCAAATTACTCAATAAATTTATTTACTAAATGAATCTATTGTCAAATTTTGAAATTTTAGATTTTACTCAATAAACCTATTTAAATATCTAATATACCTTCACTAAACTCAATTTTTATAATAATTGTGATTTTACCCATTAAACCCATTAAATTCATTTATAAACCCATTAAATTCTTCTAAAAAAAAAAGAAGCAAAAGAAAAGGAAACAAAGTTTTTTTTTTGACGATTTTAGAATACATTCATGATGAAGCAGGTTACGTTAAAGTTAGCATCACATATGCATCCAACATATTTGCTCTTCGGCATGTTCCACATCAGTTTATGAAATTATATTGGACTAAAAAACTGAAATCATAAAAGGAATTATGTACCAACGAGGTGTTGGTTCTGCTGGCTCCGGCGAACCCCATAGGGCGCTCGACTGGGTTTGCTCCCCAGTTCGAGTCCCCGTGGAGTCGCACTCGTTGGGAGGGCTTATTCTTGGACTCCCGGCCCGAATCCGGAGTAGTCGGGGCCCAATGTGGTCGCCGGAAACCGGGTGGTTTGACCGAAAAAAAAAAATAAAAGGAATTATGTTAGTGTTATACTTCTAGAATTAATATTTGCTATCATGTGGATTAATATTTGGCTATTTGATTAATGCTTGGCTATTTTTGGACAATCCGTCGTCTCTTTTGGTATTGAAGATATTAAGGGTTTTCCGGGTAGCTATTGTCGTGGTTGTAGAACACGTTGGAGGGTATTGAATTTGAGAAATTGAAGCAACGGAAGCCATTTTTGAGTTTGGTTGGTGAAGGTAAGGCTCGGTGTCAGTGGAGAGTGAAGAATGGAGAAAATAAACGGAAAAAAAACAAAAATCAAATGTAAATAAAAAAAATTCATACTTGTTTGTGATTCAAATTATTGTCAACATTGTTTTGTTCCTCCATAAAATCAATATCCATCAAATCAACAGCAACCAATTTTGTTACTCTGAATTGAATCATACATGCCTCATTTAACAAAAATATATGGCTTGACAGAAGAATCACAACTCTTGATTATTTAGGATTTAATGAAAATATGATTAGAATTCAATAAAACTATGTTAAATATAGAGATGGGTTCAAAGAGTAAAAAGTTAATTTTTTTTCTTTTTTATTATGTTCTAATGCCCATAATTGTAATTTAATTTAGAGATATTTTAATCATAAAAAATTTATTTTAAAAGTGGGTTTATTGAGTAATTTGGTGGGTTCAAATAGCCCCACCCATTTTAGATTTTTTAAAAGAAAATGATAAGTGAACACAGCGATGGCAGAGGGAAGATAGAAACAACAGTCACTTACTGTCGTTTCACTCAATTATCATTTCTTCTTCATGGGCTCACAGTTACTTTAAAAAAAGAGTAAATATCAATAAAAAACAAAAGAGAAGGTCGAGAAGGATATCAGACGAGAAGGATATCAGAGCAAACCTCATCTCTTCTCAACCTTCTCAACCTTATCTTTAATTGTCTTTCACAAATTAGTTTTACGATTTTTTTATGTCTTCTTTATCATCACAGAACCGGCTAACCAACCTTATCTCTTCTATACCATGACCACGCCAACCAACCTTGCAGATTTTCCTTTGCCGTCAACGCACCACGGAGCCAACAGATCTACGAATTTTGCAGACTTTCTTTTTCAAATTTCTTTTGCCGTCACCTCGCACTCGTATACTCTCTCCCTCTCACTTTCCTTGCATAAAGGAACTGTTTTTGTTCGTTAATTTGTTTGATTTTGTTTAATATTCGTATTTAATTAAAATTGATTAAAACTCAAATTAAATTGTGTTCAATATTAAATTCAAATTAACTATGCAGATTTGATTTTGTTTAATATTTGTTCAATTTTGTTTAATATTTGTACTTAGTTGAATTTAATATTCTTTTGCCATTTTTCTTATTGTTGTGTTTATTTGGTTGTGAATAGAGCTAGGATTTTAATCAAATTCTTAGATATAAATTTTGAACCTTAAATAGATTTATACATACAACAGGTTAAGCCATAGTTTCTGATTTTGGCACATTAGGGGCTTAATTGCTAATATTTATCCCAATTGTAGGGTTTAGACGAAGTTCCTGATCTTGTATTTCTAGTGGATACTTGATTCTGTAGTGTTTTAGGACTGTTACATTTTTGTACTAATGCAATATTTTATGATTAAGAATACAAATATCAAATTTTTCTTATAATATCAATTTGATGTACTGGATTGTGAAAAAAATCAATTAACATGTCTATTTTGGGTTGTTGCATATTATTTGATTTGATTTTTTTTTTCAATTTAGAAACCAAATGCCTAATCAAATCTATTATGTTTGTGTTTCAAAGGATGAAAGCAAGGCATATACGATTCCTGGCCTGAATGCTAGAAGCAGGTAAATGGATTCAAAGGTAATGCTTATCAATCTTATAAATCTTTGTTGGATGCAGAAACAACGTACAATGAGTACAAGGGCATATGTCTGAAAAATTGCTAGAGACATCTAATATGGTAGAAACTACAAAATATATTGTGGAAACATGCGAAAAGGAGGGGGAGTGCAAACTAAAGTGCCTACATACGACAAAGATGTACAATCTAATAAAGCTAGAAAGATTGTAGTATTCTACCTATTTTATCCTTTGTACATTGTATTTTAGGAATAATGATTGCAATATATATTTTGCATAAATGAAGAGATTGTACCCTTTCTTATGTATGAATTGCGATATGTAAATAAAGTTATTGTTATTTCTATCGTGATTTGTGTTGTGTGTTATTTAAAATTGCAACTGTATTTATAACCATTAAGCTTCAAAGATTTGCATTTTTGCAATCAGTTGTAAATAGATATTTAACTACCACAATAGATTCAGTAGTACAACAAATTACATTTCCCACATAAGCTAATTTGTAATAAAAACCAATTGTGGGGCAACGTTGCTTTCATGGCAAAACAAAAGCATCACATATACATACATATATATAGTATGAATAGGTAAAATGTAGTAGCTACTTGGCAAGTGACTTTTGTTTCTAGATTTTAACAAATCTCATTCAGTTTACAATTGGTCAGATATGTAACACATCAAGGCCATGAGCTATATAATCCATTAATCCATCACTAGAATTTACAAAATTTAAAGTCAAATCTAGCCTATGTTTGCAGATCTATTACCACTGGTTTTGTTTCACTTTTTTTTTTCTGCTATTGAACAAATCCAAATCTAACTTTTCTCCCTTATTCCTTATGGCCTTTTTTTTAAGTTATTAAAATTGAGTAAATGTAGAGCTGGAAATATATATATCAGTTGTGTGATAAACGACTAAAAGAGATGTCGATAGAGTTATGACCTTCCACTTTAATCATCATGTTAAAACCTTGTCCAATAACAAATTTTTTTTTTTCACTTTATTCAAGCATGTGAGCCATTATATATTCATTTTTTTAAACTTATTGTAGGCCCATAACAAAAGAGAGAAATGATAGGAAATGGCAGCATGTGCTGCCGTTTTGTCTAAATAGCAGAACTCTCTGCTGAAAGAACTTAACCATTTGTACCTAGGCTCACCTCGCCAGCTTAGCAATCCACGTCATTAGCTCTAATTAACTTTTTATGAAAGGATAGCTACTCCAAAGCGAAACCCAAAGTTACTTCCATTAGTTCAATATATATATTTCTAAAATTTTTTATCTCAAGGCCAAATTTAGATCCGATACTAAACTAATCCCCTGGGGCTCATTCAATCAGTGTATCATCATCACTCAAAACTTTTTAATTGATGATTTGTGAATATCTCGAGTGTCTCTCACAAAGATAAATATGATTAAACACAAGTGCCCACAAAGCCCGCGAGTTCTTAAGCAATCAAAATTGGAAGAGCGAAGTGAATTGAGCAACACACAAAAAAGTCACTTGAGCATTATCTCGGATGGCTCTTCAATTTAATTTGACCCGTAACTTAATCCAGTGGTTTTCAAATTAATTTCTTCAAGTAATTTTCGCTCGTGTCCGAATTCTGTAGAAGCAGGGCTGAAAAAATACAAAGAACTGCCAAATTGGGCCTTCTTAACAAACTTCGGTCCAGCCCAGCTGTAAATTCATTTTGCCAAGTCATATGACTTCATCACACAACTGATTGACGGTAACTTTAACTTCATCTTACAAAGTGCCAATTGCATGAACAACAACAACAATAATAATAATAATAATAAAGCCACCAAAATTGTGATTTGGGATAGAGTGTGTGTAACTGTAAATGCAACACCTTTCATCAGTAAACCCCAAAAGACCGCTGTATCTGTGGAACTTGATGATCAGAAACTCTACCAACAATGGTTCTTTCGAAGAAACTCTCAACACATACTCTTCAATGTTACAAACCGGAGTTCATGGCAACAGCTTCACTTTCCCATTAGTCTTGAAAGCTTGCGCTAACATAAACTCTATTTGGGACGGAAAAAGGGTTCACTCTCAGGTACTCAAAGTGGGATTTCAACAAGACGCATTTGTTCAGACGGGTCTTATAGATATGTACTCTAAATGCTCCGATTTTGTGTCTTCGACGAAAGTGTTTGATGAAATGCCTGTCAGAGTGAGAAGTGTCGTTTCTTGGAACTCTATAATATCTGCGCATTCCCGTGCTTGTTTGAATGATGAAGCCATTTTGGTTTTGAAGGAAATGTGGGTTCTTGGTTTGGAACTTAGTGCTTCTACGTTTGTTAGTGTTGTGTCTGGTTGTAGCTTTCGACAAGGAATATCAATGCATTGCTGCGTCTATAAACTTGGGCTGTTAAATAATGAGATACCTTTGGCTAATTCAGTCATGAGTATGTATGTAAAATTCGGTAAAGTTAATGAAGCTCGTTCCATCTTTGATGAAATAGGTGAAACTTCCATCGTTTCATGGACTACTGTTATTGGTGGGTATGTGAATGTTGGAAATGTGAATGAAGCTTTTGGTCTATGTAATCAAATGAGACGAATGAGTGTCACTCCCGATTTGGTAGTGTTCTTAAATCTCATTTTGGGTTGTGCACAAGTAGGGAATCTGTTTCTAGCTTTGTCCATGCATTCTCTTTTACTGAAATCTGGATACAATAATGAGGATCCCCTTGACAACTTGCTAGTTAGCATGTATACAAAATGTGGCGACCTTGAGTTGGCTCGTAGAGTATTTGATGCGGTACTTGAAAAAAGTGTGTTCTTGTGGACGTCCATGATTGGTGGGTATGCACAGTTGGGTTATCCTAGTGAGGCAGTGAATCTCTTTAAAAGATTGTTGAAAACATCTGTTAGACCCAATGAAGCAACTCTTGCTACTACTCTTTCAGCTTGTGCAGAGTTGGGGTCATTAAGCGAGGGGAAAGAGATTGAAGAGTACATTGTGCTAAATGGGTTAGAATCAAATCGGCAAGTTCAGACCTCTTTGATACACATGTTCTCCAAATGTGGGAGGATAAACAAGGCAAAAGAAGTGTTTGAGAGGGTACCAGACAAAGACTTAGCTGTTTGGAGTGCAATGATAAATGGTTATGCTATTCATGGGATGGGAGATCAGGCTCTTAATCTGTTTTATAAGATGCAACATGTAGAAGGTCTAAAGCCAGATGCTGTAGTTTACACGAGCATATTATCAGCTTGCAGTCATTCAGGAATGGTTGACGATGGATTGAGTTTTTTCGAAAGCATGCAGAGTAATTTTGGGATAGAACCCAGCATAGAACATTATTTATGCTTGGTAGATCTTCTTGGTAGAGCCGGTCGCTTTGACTTGGCCCTGAAGACCATCCACGAGATGCCTGTCGAAGTACAAGCTCAAGTTTGGGCTCCATTGCTTAGTGCATGCATGAAACACCATAATGTTGAACTAGGGGAATATGCAGCTAAGAATTTGTTGACTCTAAACTCTGGAAGCACTGGCAATTACGTATTGATGGCTAATTTGTTCACATCTGCAGGTATGTGGAAGGAAGCGGCTACAGCAAGAGGCTTGATGGATGATAGGAGATTGACAAAAGAACCTGGTTGGAGTCGGGTAGAGATTGATGGCTCTGTTCAAGTTTTTGTTGCTGGAGACCGATCCCACCATCTGTCAGTTGACATCCGTAAGACCTTAAAGGAGCTACATATTAAACTATTAGAGGCAGGGTATATTGCAGAAGCAGACATTGTTCCATGACTTGTGAAGGGAAGAGGAGGAAACATTGGAGGTTAATAGTGAGTAATTGGACAATGAATTTGGCCTCGTCAGCTCTAAGGCAAGTATGACCGAGAGTTACAGGAAGCCATCTGATTCCAGACATTGTCCCTGCTTTCAACGTTGTCTGTTTCTTGTACAATAAAAGGATTTCTGGAGATCATACTTCTCCTCGGTGCCATATACATCCCAAGCATTATCTCTATGTGATCTCAGAATAGACTAGGACCTTCTTGCACTGGAGAGACATCATGCATTAGTTCCTTTTCGCCATGCAAATGAAAGGAAAGTTGGTGATGTAATCACGCCTTAACTTGATGAAGGTAATTTGCTAGCTTCGGTTATTGGCTTCCTCTAATAATCTTGCATACTTGATACCCTTGGAACTTTTCCTTCAATTGACTCTTGACTCTGAATTTACAGAACGTTGTTAGTATGTGACACGTGTCCTCTGTGGTGCAAGAAAAAGAAGAGTCAGTTCATGAACCTCAGCTTGGCGGAAAATTTGACATCCTCAAGGCAAAATCGTTTCATGCTTGACAATTGACAAACAAGTATGATTTACAACAAAGAATGGTAACTGGCATTAATTTCTCTGAGTCTGTACTTTTTACAAGGTAAATAACATCTTATATCTTTCATCGGGTGTCATTTTACTATAAACAGTTGACTTATAAAAGTTGAAACCACCGTTATCTACATCTGCTGTAATTCCTTATCTAAGAATGCTGTAATCTTTGAATGAACTACATCCTTTCTGCAAGAAACTAAGCAAGAGCTGATGTTCAAATTCAAAGGAATACACATCTGAAAAGTACAACAAAAATCAATGCAAGAGCAACAGTGGTTCTCACCGTAGATCCTCTAAAATTTCCTGCCTATGTCTTTCTTATTTTGAGAATTTGGCTATTTTATGGCCCTCTCATCTTCTCAACAATGTGCCTGCCCTTTTCTTCGATGTGACGCCTTTTCTCTTCAAGTTTCTCCTTCATATTCTTTCCCAGATCAAGCATTCGTGCCCTTCTACCTGATTTTTTCAGCCTTGAATCATCCTCCTCTATTCCAATCATCTGTTTTTCTGATTGAGTTGAACTAGTAGCAGATGGCGATTGGCACTCTGAGAGTTCCTCTTTATTCTGTTGACATGCTTCCCGTGAGTTGTCAATTTCCAGCAATGGCGTTCTTAGTTCTCGTAAAAACTTGCTATTTTGAATAGCCGGAGTGGAAGAACTTGTTGAGGGCATTGATGTAACTTTAGATACAGTGTCTGGCCATTCATAGCAATCTAAGTTCTTTGAATTTTGATTCTTTTGTTCTGGCTGATCAATTGATGTCACACTGGTAGCTTCCATTGTGGTTTTTACTTCAGTGGTTTGGGAGCTGAAAGCTTCACATGCAGGGACTTGATCACTATTAGCTTCATGATTAAGCCATATAAAAGGAGCAACATTCCGTGGCACCCAATCATCCTTTTCTGCTGACATCCAGGGAACGGATACACTTTCACAGTTTGGAAGCACCATAGTTTCCCGGATGGAAGCCTGCAAAAAATGAAGTCAATATCAGCAGTAGCTACTACAATTACCAAGTCCAGCCAAAGGAGATTTCTTATCAGAATATGTTCTCTTATTAAATGAATAAGAGAAATGCTAATTATCCCAAAAATTTAGACCATGAGATTCATCCCTAACAAGGCATCATTCAATCTTCATGTGCATTAAAATTAATTTACTGGGATAAGTTTTGGGATATTTTAACATTTTTGAATGAATAATTCGGGATTTGCTCTGTTTCAAAGAATTGTCTAAATCTTTGCAAAACACATACTTTCGTCTTCTTTGTTAACATCATTAGTAAATGGCTTCATCTCGTTTAATCTTTATACATGATTATAACCATAGGAATGAAACTAGTTACAAATGTTTCAGCACATGCTTTGTTCCAATGTCCAATAAAAAACAAACGAGAATCCACGAGCGTTTAGAACATTTTAAGTACTTTATTTCTTCAAGACTAAGTACTGACTTACAGAATGCACTTCAGTATGCATCTACTCTCTAAAATGTTACGAGGATAAATCATGCAAATCCGGTTCTACAGCCAGATTTCCTGTGGATGCTCACCAGCAACGAAAGGAAAATTAGTGAAGGTTGGACATTTGACAAAAAGCAAATACCTTAAACCGGTTGATTAGGAACAATGCAACTTGTCCACTGGTAATCTTGTGATCCCCAACACTGGACTCCATGGCAAACTCTATGTCAGGCATGGATGTGAAACCAAACCATAATTGATCAGAAGGAGGTGGCTTTATATGCAAACGCAGTGTTCCACGAAGGGCTGCAACCCGTATTGACAAAGAGATGGGCACCTTCAATTTGAAGAATCAATTAGCAAGCGAGTATAGGCTAGCTTTCACTAAAATATTTTCTCAATCAGCCAATAAATACAATGTTTTCTTTTCCTTCTCTTTCATTTTTTATTGTGTATGAATCAAAAGTTTCATTACAATAGAAAGAGAATGATGCGTGTATGCATATATTTGGGTGCCTGACTAGTTAGAAACTAGTTCAGTTCAAGAACAAGAATTGCTCACAAACCTGAGAAACCTGTTTGGCTATGGAATTTAGAATAGACTTCCACCTGGATCCAGAAGTTGACACAGGCATAGTGCTTCTGTTGTTCTTTAAGCCATCTGTAACAGAATTAGGATGTAAAATGTCATTTCTCATGAATAAGAAAAAGTAGGATGCAAAACATGAAGAAATTATCACAAATTGACCATATTGATTCGCTAACATGAAAAAGTTACAGAGGTTCAACGTTAACAGACTTTTCATACTCCCATTCTTCAGTTCGCCCTCGTGATTTTTAGAATCATTCATTCAGCTCATCGAGTCTCAATGCTTCGCCACTGAGAATTTTAGGTTTAATTAATTGGTAATTTTGACTGTCAGAGAGACACCAATCTAACTCGAACTTTTGACAACGAAACTTTTCTGCGGTAAGTGTAATTGTTAAGAAAATCATAAGTTCACGCAATAAAGACACCCACATTGTTTAAAATTACGTCAGACATTCATTCATCAGAATCCACTAGCTAAAACACACAACACCCGCGCCCCCCCCCTTCCTTTCTCTCTCCATTATGTAGCACCTTGTCACCAAAGTAATAACAGAGTTCAACAACCCATCATCAGAACAAAACCAGAAAACACAATATAACATTATGGTTAATCAATAAAATCCAAGGGAAAAGATAAAAACATTCATAAAATTTTATACAAAAGAATCGAGGACAAAACTTTCTTGTTGACTTCTACAACACCATCACTGGCCTCAGCAAAGCATGAAAACACGTACCGAAGGATTAACAAAGTTGAGGTCAATAAAATAACATTAAATAGTGATCTAAGCAAGTTCAACACCATCAGCTGGAAAATTTTGTTTCTCTAATATCCGGGAAAAAGAGAACTGCAACTTGCGCATGCTTCATAATATGGAGAAGTTGCTTCCGCAACAGCCTTAAACCTATCCACAGATCTCATCTAACAGCTGCTAGGCTGCTAGGCTGCTAGGTATCGAGTAACTAGGCTCTCACAAATAAATTATTAAGAAATTGCTCTTAATAAGTGCACGCAAGTAATATCCATATTACAATTTCTCAACCCAGACTTGAAATACTTAAAATCCAAACATTATTTTATAAGAGAAATCAATAGTGAACTCTTACCATAAAATTGCACATTATGCATCACATTTGAATCGTTTAACCCATATTCAAGGGAAAATGTATCCAGAATCATCTAAAACATATGCATGCAACATTCATCTAGAAACCAAACACAAATTTTCTTACTAACCAGGCTTAGGATCGCCTTGATCCTTGTGGTCTTGTCCATCAAAAGTCCCTTCGGATATATTCAACTGCTTTCCAAAATATTCAAAGCCTTCAAGAAGATCTGAAGAAACATCCCCCACAGCGCCTGCCTCTTCAGAATTTGCATCCACTATGCCCTTATGGAGATCTAGTTCACGGACTTCAAGTCTTGTTTCAACATCTAAAACTACACCACCAGCATATTCAATGTCAACTTCGAATGCCCATACTTCATTCATGTCTGTAGGAAGAACCCTCATACCATGGACATAAGGTGGGAGATTCCCGGTGTCTATGTCAGTACAGATGATTTCACCGATGTAACTTGGGGTTCTCATATTCGACAATGCCCTCTGTTATAACAATAAGAAAGAACAGTCTTACATCAACATCTAAACAACACCAGAAGAACCACATAAATTTCGGAATAGCTTAGTAGAGGCAACAGCAGTAAACATTTGGCCCCATGTACTAATGAATCTGAAATAGATAGATAGATAGGCAGATAGATAGATAAACCAAATACTGATTGGCTGTAAACAAAACAAATAATGAGCAGACTAAAGCCATACCTAACATCAGCAGGTGAGATAATATTTATGCCTCGGAGAGTATAATCTATATTACCAACTTATCCACAAAATTTAACGTGGAAAGACAAGACAAAGGAACAGTTTGTGACATTTAAAATCAGTCCCGGAACACATCTTCATAACTACAAATACAAAATAAATCTTGATTGGGAAAGTAACAGACCTGGATTCGTGCATGAATGGAGCTTTTCACCCCTACATTAATTTTGGCATCAAAAAAGAGCCGAAAGATTAACAAATTCCAGCAGAGTGTCGCCTCATCAACAATAAACTTGTCATCAGAGTCTGCATCAGAGACAACAGAAAACTGACTCTGGCTTTTTGATCGTGGAAATGTTGATGATAGTGGTTCCGCATTTTCCTCTCTAGAACAGTTCGGCACCTTTGATGTTCTGGATTTCACTGAGGTAGCACCCAAAACCGAATCTTGGAATGGACGAAATTTCTCATAAACTTTTCTTTCTTCACGACCTGAATAGGATGAAAGAGCCTTACTTTCTATACAAGGTTTTGAAGCCTTTCTGGCAAGTTTTTTCCATAGCAGTCGAACCTTTGATGAAGAGCCATCGTACCTACTCGCCTTCTCCATTGGGTCAGCAATCAGCCCCATTGAAGGGGACTCGCCAGTCATACCCATTGAAGGTTTTGTAAATGAAGGATATCCAGCGACTAAAGTTGTCAGGTAAATGTGGAAGTCTTCATTCAACTTGGTGAACCATTCTAGTCTCTTTTTGTCCTCACATGAAGCAAGACGAAGGGCTTTACACCATGCCTCCTTTTCCCAGGAAGTCTCCAGAAAAATATAAATTAGTTTACTTCCATTGTATAACACTGAACTCTTGTTTTCCACTTTTATGGGGAATCTTTTTGCCCTGTAAAACAGTTATGTGTATAAGAAGAAATTTTTTATAATTTTTAAGACATGCGGATAAATAATGACCAAATAGATTCTTGAATAATATTACATGGTTTAGCGCAACGAAGAAAAAAAAAGAGAAAAAGCCTAATGTTATAACCAGAATCTACATCTTGGAAATGCATAATATGCATGCAATATATGTTCTCGAGAATTCAATTTTTTTTTCCTGCACCCATCTTTTTGCTAATAATTATTTGTACTTGATCCAAAATTCTTTAAATATTTGTTATTGGAAACTTTTATGATCTATTTAGCTAGTGCTAAATACTATTATCTCATCTATGTACACACAATTACTAAGTGGCTTCTATATTACTGCTTCTGAATCCTAAGAGGTGAGGTAACAAGCAGAATGTCTTTTGACTTGCCACTTCCCTTATAGCTCCAATTGAAATCCAAAAGAATTACCACAACTTGAGAAGCATTCTCCGTTGAAATATTGATTAGAAAAGTATGCCTACAGTAAGCAAACAGAATGAAGGGCCCATGTATACCATTTTCTCGAGGATAGACTTGAGGCAGAGACAGCTTTAATTTCGCAACCCTTAAGCGGAAAACTTGTCTGGGAACCATCTGTGCTGGTCAAAATAAGAGCTCGATGCTTTATTTTTGCATACTTGCGAACGGGATAAACCTCCAAGAACTTTTTTTTCTTTTGCTCTTTCGAAAATTTTTCTTTTGGTACTTTTTCTGGTTCCAAAACCCAAACGTATCCCTGAGAAGCACAGAAATAAGCTAGCACATTAAAAAAAAAACAAAAAGCCTACTTTAAACTGCAATATTTCTCCGGCATAATCTCCTTTAACTAATTTCAATAATTTTTTTATTTTCACCTATCTATTATTTATTTTCATGTCGCATCAGTTTGTACACATAAAATTTGAATAAGAATTTGTAACACAATATCACTAAGAACGATAAATAAATAAAATGCTGAAAATTTCCTGAAAAATTCAATTAATTTACGAGCAAAATTAGTTCAAATTGAAGAATCATAAACGCAATAGCTTCTACCAATCAAGAAATTAAGCATACATGTATAAACAAGTACGAGATCAAGTACCTGCTTCTTGTAAGCAAATTCAAGAGACTGTTGAGGATCAAGCACTTCACTGGAATCTACTGATGAAGGGGAAGGCGAAAACGACGCCGCTTTCTTCGTTTTCTGATTCAATTTGTAGATGAAATACAACACTGCCGCTGCTTCCACTGCCACTACACCAATCGCTCCAATGATTAAACCGACAAAAAATGAAATCATTTCTTCAAATTTCAAGTAAATTAAGAAGAAAAAAATCAAAATGAAAAAAATTGTAGTTTTGTTTATTGTGTAAAATAATGACGGTAACGATATATATTCTTTGCTTCTAAACTTGTTCGAATCAAATTCCTCTGATTTGGGTGATAACACTGTAAATGGGATGCTTCGTTGTTTTTTGTTTCTTTATTATTAAATACGGATAATATCATCTACGCTACTAATTTTGAATTTATTTTGAAGTGATGACATAGGTTTAGGATTTGTATGAAATAGGTCCCGGTTTGTGTCCAATTTAAAATGACCAAATTTTCTACTTTTTAGTCATCGGGTTGAAATCAAAGGTTGCATTTGTGATTTGTCATTCTGAATTGAAAAAAAAATAATTCTTTTTTACCTTTAGGATTTGATACAATAATTTCTTTTATTTTAATTTTTTTAAACAATATCTCATTTCATCCTTATTTTTCAATAAATAACCCTAAATACCCTTATGTAAATTTAAAATTAGTTTATTCTATAATTCTTTGAGGGTAAAATAAAATTTCTAGTTAAATAAATACAAATCATTGTAAAAATAAAAAATCTCAAGATCAATTAAATAACATCCAACTTTCTTCATAAATTTAAAATTTAAGAATAATTTAATGAAACAAAAATAACACTATATATATATAGAAACACGTGCGTGTATGTGTGTTCATTAAATTTTTTTAATGAAGTTAATTAAGGTTGCGTTTGTTTTTTTATTTTAAATTTGAATAAGTCTGAATTTAGTTGAAGTTTGAATATGTCTGAATGAAAATATCTTAATGGCATAATCGTTTTTTTTTCTTTTTCAACATTTGAAGAAAAAAAACTTAAAAACTAATAATTTGACATAAATATACTTTTAAATAGTGCATATATTTGTTCTACACAATTTATAATTTTCACAGGTTTATTAGTTTGGTAGCATTAAAAAAAAATACCATCATTGTTGATCTTAATTTAATTTTTTAATAAAAAAATGTAATGATAACATCTAATTTTATTATAAAGTCAACATTGTTATTTTATTTTTATTTATCACAATGGAAATAATTTGATTTGTTCAATATTTCAGTTTAATTAATGTTATCGCGTGAATAAAATTTTAAAGCAATTTAAAAAATAACTTCAAGAATCATACAAAAATATTAGGTTTATACATAAATTGGAAATACATGAATTATTAAGGGTATTTTTGAGATTTGAAATTGAAATTTTTTATTTACACTTCGGACTTAAGATAAAAGTAGACTTTTTCTATAAAATTATCTAATAATAAGTGATAAGTTAAAAAAAACAACCTAAAATAAACATATGTCTAAAAAAAATTTAAATTCAAATTTCAAACTAGAAAACAAACATCACCTAATTTTTTTTATAAATAATAATAATAATAATTTTCCAATCAAGGGTCATTGTCTATATAAAGGTCAAGGAGATGCTAAAAGATTAATATATATATATATATATATACACTCTAATGTAGTCTATTTTATTTTATAGTATTTTTAACTATTTTATTTTATAGTATTTTTAAATATGTGTTTTTATATCTTTAGTGTGCATTTTTTTTAAATAAATGAAGTAGCTTGTGTTTACTTTTAGTAGAACAACAATATTGATTGATTATTTATTTATTTATCTTGACCGAATCAAAGTTAAGAACAAGGTAAATGATTTTTTTTTTAAAAAAGAAAACTTAGGCTGATGCCTGTGAAATCTATTTTTTTTATCCCAAATATCTATTTTACAGATTATGTAGTATTATTATTGTTTACTTATTAAGTTACCCTTAAATTTTCAATTTCTGCATAAAGGTAAATTTTTTTATTGTGTTTAAGAATTTATTTTAAAATAATTTATCATTATTTGGAAATCCTATTTTGTGCTCAATGCACTATGCCATATACTAATAATAAATTAATGAAAGGGTTATTTTGGGCTATTATTTAAAAAATAAGGATGAAATGAGCTATTATTTAAATAGTAAGAATGAAATGTGTTATTATATCAAATCTTAAGTGTAAAAAATACATTTTCTTTGTCGTATTGCATCATGATATATCATAGCTTGGTCATGTTTCGTGTAGTAGACAATATTATTATATAATATTATTTAAATTTTATTATTAGTTATACTAAATAATTTATTTTGTATATTATATTATTTGTAATATAATATAATATAATATCACAAGATAACATAATATTATATTAAGATATTATATTATTTTTTTATTAATTATGTAAAAATAGAATGAAATATAATATTATTCAATAATATTATATAAATTCGTCAATGTATATTAATTATAATATATTATTAAATAATGTGACATTATATTACAATTTTATTTTTATTTTGTTATAATATAGAAAAAAAAGAGAAAACAACTAATGTGGTAGTTGCTGCAGTCCAAACATAAGACTGCATTACATAATGTAATTCAGTCACATGTTATGCAGGATGCCAAACACACTCTAAAACAAAACAATAATACTACTAAAAGCATAAATTATTATATAAATAATGTGGTATGTTGTACTATTGTCTCATATTTCATATTATTTATTTTCTTGAAATAACAATAAGTAACATTATTGTCTTAGTTTGTACAAATAAATTTTTTATGTCAGAGTTTATATATACAATATTAGTAAAATATCAAACGACATTAAAAATCATGATTTAGTATAAATACTATCTCTCATTTACTTTCTATCATTGGAAAAAAAAAGCGAAATTCATCTTTCTTTCTATTTCTTTTTTTTATATATAATTTCTTTAATCCTTTTACTTCATATGAATATCCATATATATAAGTTTATAATAACTTTTGTCTACTCAAATTTAAATTTGTGATAATTATACTTTGACTTTTATCTTTGTATATAGATATAGTATTACTTTCTTCTGGTTCTAGTGTCGAAATATGAAATATTTCACTCTATAGATAGTCAATCGATGTAAAAATTTATCACAATGTCAATTAAAAGAACCAATCGGATAATTGAGAGTAATGAGAAAGAGTTGAAGATATATTTTAGTGGAGTTTAATGAAGTTCAAATTTGATATGTGTACGTCACTTATTAATGGAGATATTTTTAAGGCACTATCCCTTGTTCTTAAGTGTAAAAATACAATAATATGGCCCATTGATTATTGTAATAATTGCAAGTAAAACAAACAATGAAGAGTAACCAACCTTTAAACCGAAAGGGTATTTTGGTCATTTGAATTAGCAACGAAGGGCCAACTTAACATAAGGGACAAACTATTCTTTGTTTGAGAATAAAAAAGAAATTAGAGATCTTGGTGATAAGAACCTATATTTCTAATGCTTGCTTGATATATAAGAAAAGACACTCAGCAGTTCAAAATTCAAATGCGCGTATTTTTTTGTCTTTGGCTGTGGGTGTTGTTTGGGATTAGGAATTTAGTAACTCTAGACCAGTTTGTACTTATAACCGTCTCAGCTACTCTGTCCACTAATGGGTACGTCAGGTGTAAATCCAACCGTCTAATTAGAGTTTTTAATAAAGCAAATAAATTCATGCGCGTTATGTTATAATTTACTAGGTTTAGCTATTAATTCAAGGAAAAACGACAATCAGCCCCTAACGTTTGAAAAAAAAGATATAAAATTTCTTAATTTTTTTAAAAAGATATATATAATTCTCTTTTTATTAATAAATTTTGTTTGTTTTAATAATAAATTAATTTTTAATTTATAATTATTATTATGTCCGTATAATAAATAAATTAAAATATTAACTTAAGATAAATCATGCGTATAATGAAATCAATAATTTTTTATTTAAAACTTAAAATTAAGATATAATTACCTTTTATCCAAATTATTCATTATTTTTAGAGTGAATTTTAATTTTATCCATTCATCATTTTTTATTGGGAAAGGTATATTGATAATTTAGAGTGGATAACTAAGGAAAAAGGTAATTATATCCCAATTTTAAGTTTTAAATAAAAATTTATTCATTTTATTATACAAGTTATCGACTATATATCTTAGGTCAATATATTAATTTATTTATTATAGGAACATAAAAGTAATTATAAATTAAAAATAAATTTATTATTAAAACAAATTGAATTTACTAACAAAAATATGGGTTATATGTCTTTTTTGAAATATTAAGGGATTTTATATTATTTTTCCTAAACGCTAGGGGGTTTACAGTCATTTTTCCATTAATTTAGTTTGAACTTTGAATGGTACATGGCCTTAATATTACTCTTTTTCAATGTTATAATTATTTGTTTTGAGTGTTAATTGATTGAATGTGTTAAAATAGAAATCTAGTCAATTAGAAAATTAATTTAGGTGCGGGTGATATAATAAAAAAATATAAAGAACTAACGTGGTTTTGCCTTTTGCATACTTCCACAAGTAGAGAAAATAAATATATTCTTAGGATCGCAATTACAATTAAACTCTTACTCTCTTCGCTATTTTTCGCAATTACAATTATACTCTTACTCTCTTCACTATTTTTTTCAATGCTTGCTTCCTATACAAGAAAGACTTTTTCTTTATGGCTCTCTACAGATAAAATTCATTTCTAACTAAAACTCATCCTAATTCTCCGCTCTTCTTTAGGATTTGAATTAAAAGATATTTTTTTATCTTCTCACCATTTTATATCCGTGTCAAGCCTCATCGATTTTACTTCTAAACCAAGCAATATCGTTCAATTGTTGACTTTTATTAAGCTAGGCTTAATACAACAATAGTTTTTCTATTTAGACTTGATTTTTTTTTTGCAGGGTCGATGATCCAAAATTGGGTCTACGGTCCAGATTAGCTTATGATCTATGACTTATTTTGCTATCTCCTAATCCTAGGGTGCATAAAATTCTGGTCCCCACACTTGGTACAACACAATCTCTGGTCTCTACTCTAAGGAAACATGGATGCTAATTCCCACTTTTGGGGAGCATGGCTCCTAGTCTCAATTTTTAGGGAGCATGACTCCTACTCCTTATTCTTGGGCCCAATCTTGGGGTCATTCCTCACACTCCCTACTCATTGGGGGGGGGGGGGAGGGCATGGCTACTGGTCCCCATTCTTGGGGAGTATGACTCATGTTCCCCACTCCTAGTGAGCACGACTTCTCAACTTCTCCATTCTTGCATACCCTTTTTTTTGGCTTTTCACACATTTTGTATAAGAGCTACTCACATAGCTCTTGGTTTCTAGTTCCACGAAAGCCAAAAGTATAAGAGCTTAAGTTGTTTCTCTCTTCGTACCTTCTATACAAACTAATTTTGACACCATTCGTTGACATTGTTCAACTTGCATCTCTTTGGCTTTCACTTTCCCTCATGAGTGTTTTTTATTTTCTTTTGGAATTTTCAATGTCTTTAAATTCTGAGGATAGTCCTAACTCTTTCTATCATGACTACTTTGATGATAATGATTATTATTATTGTATATCAATCACCCTTGTTGTAAATCCCGCATCATTTGTCCCTGATAACCAAACCAACTTCCAGTCCAACTCTGACTGGTCCATCGATGAGGCGGGGAATGGGATATCTGAAGAATCCATCTCATCCTTAAGAGTCAAATATGAGATTTCAAGTTCAATTGAACTTAGAAAAGCACAAACTAGTAAGCTTGCTAGTCAGCCCTTTCTTGAGGTTGTCGCTTTTTATCCATATTTTTTCTGATATGGTATTAGGTTACCATTACACACTTTTTTGAGGCATATATTTATCTACCTTATATGCTCTAGCACAGTTTTGCCCTAATATTTGGTGTGCAGTGATTGATATGTATGTTGCACGGAAATTAAGAGATTTGTGTGGCACTACATTTAGTCTATTTCAGCGAGTTTACCAATTAGTGAGCCTTTTATGTGGTAAAAACTCCTCTTTCAAAGGCTGATATTATATCCGAACTTGGACTAAGTATCCCCCTTTAATTATTCAAGACAAATCACATAATGATTCCTAAAAGGATTCTTGGCTTTTCACCCTCAGTGATTGGGAGCTAGAGATTTTTTCCAATACGTACCCTAGCTATTAAGTTCAAACTCACTTTCCACCCTAAGTAGCTTTATAGGAAATTTTTGCAGAATATTTTTTTTAACTCAATATGCTTTTTTTTATAATTATAATGGAGTTGCATCTCTATCGATCCTGCTGAGTAAAGTCTGATTGACCAAGGTTTTAAAGAATATGAAAACTTACGACCTTGGAAATATGCTTTCTAACTATATTTGGCTTTATCTCTTCTACTTCTACCATTATTCCACTATCAGGTGAGCTTTTATTCAAGAATAGCAATTTTTATGTTGTAGAATGATTGTAATATTTTACTTTTTTTTATCTATGCTTTTTGGAGAAGACATTGCTTGAAAAAAGCCAAAAATAGGGTAATCACCTCAAGTTGTGGGATCATCTTCTCAACTTCCGGGAACATGCTCCCAGGTAGTTACAACTACTCAAGGGTTACGGAAAACACCTGAAACTACTTTAGAATCGTAGCAAGAAACTTGGTATCCACAGTCTGCAAGCTCTCGCTCTACATTTGTCTCCACTAATGCTCTTATGACCACACATTTTCTAGTAGATTTCAGCTAAGGAGCTCTGCTTCTTTTAAAGAATTGTAGAACTTCACTTAGGAAGCTCATTCTCAAGTATACTTGAACTCTTTTATTCAACTTGGACCTTAATATGTCTCTTCTAATAATGTGACGCAAATTAAGAGTTATAATATTATTGATGTCATGCTTGCCAGTGTTTGTCAGGTATTATACCGTAATACTTTTTGGTTGCCACTATTCGTATAAGGTTGGATCCTAACTTCGTCCATCCCTCTGTAGCTTGGTTGTGCTGTTCAAGTATTAAGAAAGAAGATAAAAATCCTAAAGCCGAAGAGAAATGTTTTACTTGAGTCGAGTCAAGCTTCTAAAGAAAGGATTAATGAGTTGGAAAAATGTTTGAAGGAAGAGAAAGCTCTCGTGGCTCAATTGAGATTGGATTTTAATGTTGCAAAGGAAGAGCTAACTCAATCCTAATTGGATTTTAATGCTGCAAAGGAAAAACTAGCTCAATATTAGTCCCAAGTTCAAGAACTATCCAGCTCTCTTGACCAACTAAACCCCAAATTCTACGTATAAAGGCTTTAGCCATTGAGGGGTTCAAAACTTCTGCTGAGTTTGAGAATTTCCTTGATGAGGAACTTTTTAAAAAGTGATGCAAACTTTAAGACCATGATGGAGATTCGTTATCCTCAACTTGACCACCACTTTCTATAAGATTGATGATATTGATTGCCAATTATGTGTACGATGCTGCTTTTTCCATTAGCTTTTAGTTGTTTTTTTTCCTTTGTGCTCTGTAATAAGTATTTTTGTTACCTTCACAAAAAAAAAAAATCCACAAAAGCAGTTAAAGGGCAAGGATTAGCAAACTACTTGTCTCAAATAGATTAATAAAACAGAAAGATCATGTCCAGTTTATAATTTTATTACTGGAACAACATTATTACAGAGAATAGTGTAAAAAAAACAAAAGCAACAACTAAGAGCTAATAAAAGAAGTTGCACCACACACATAACTAGCAACCAGTATCATCAATCTCCTAGAAAGCGGTAATCAAGTTGATGTTAATGACTTTCTATCATGGTCTTTTACGCCATCTTTTAAAAATTCCTTGCTAAGGATATTCTCAAACTCAACAGAAGTTTTGAACTCCTCAACAGTTGAAGCCTTCATACTTGGAATTTAGAGGTTTAATTGGTCGAGAAAGCTAAATAGTTTTTGAACTTGGGACTGAGATTAAGCTAGGTTTTTCTTTGCAGCATTAAAATCCAACTAAATTGATTTAGCTCTTCTTTTGTAGCAATAAAATCCAACTGGATTGAATTAGCTCTTTCTTTGCAACACTAAAATCTAATTTCAATTGCCCACGAGAGCTTTCTCTTCTCTCAAACATTTTTTTGACTCATCAATGCGTCTCCCAAAAGCTTGACCCGACTCAAGTAAAGCATCCCTCTCTAGCATCAGGGTTTTTATCTTTTTCCTTGTCTAGATACCGCCCTAGTTACATCGGCTCCCTAGTACAAGGTTATTATTATTTGGCACGATAAGCCCTTAGCACCATATTGTTTAGAGTGTGGTTCATGAGGTGTGGATTCCCCCCTCATGATTTAATAGGTATTAATAAGGAATATTTAGCCCATGGTGCATGTTGATACGGATCCAGATACCCAAGTACGTCATTTTAATAAATTTCTATTCAATTTATTCTCGTCATTTTAATTCCAATTTTAGGATAATCTAAATCACTTTCACCATAAATCCAACCACCCTCATACAAAATTAATTCTATATATAATTAAAATCCACCTCCTCATAAGATCGATACTTGTCACCATTAATCTATTTTACAATACATTCGTGCACTTGTGATGCAGAGCAAGAAATTAAAGAAATCCTAATTATATTTAAATGTATAATATTTAGGAATATTTTAATTAATTTGTATTCTAGTTTAATTTGGTTTCCTATTTAGATTCTTATTGTTTAGGTATTACTTATTTAGGTAATATTCATAATTTAGGCATAAGTCTTATTAAAATAGGTTTTCTAATCATATTAGGATAAGTCTTACTTAGTATAAATAAGTGTCTTTTGTAGCTTTTACAAGCAGAGAATTTTGAGTTTAATAATATTTCAATTTTCAAATCTCTTTGTAAGTATTTGAACAGTTAATTCTCGGTATTCTGTGGAATCAACGAGTCTTAATCCCTTAATTCGCGGTATTCTTTTGAATCAACGTGAATTTAGTTGTTCTTTTGTTCCGGTATTCTCCAGAATCAACGGAATATTTTGAACATTAAACTTCCGCTGCATCAATTTGGTATCAGAGTTAAAACCGGGTCCCACCAATCTAACTCCATCTACCACCAAACCTTTCCTTTTTTTCCTTTTTTGTTTTTTTCCGTTTAGTTTAAAAAAAAAAACCTAAACAACACCAAAAAAACATAGGAAAAAAAAAGAAAAAAATTATATCATGAAATCACAACATCGACGTGAAGATTTCATCTTGAGAGATGTTTTAGTTAAGATGTTGAGGATTTTGCGTTCAATTTCTCAAGATTTAGAGAAAATTCGAGATAGAAAAACTTTACCCATAAAGCATGAATATGGATTTGATGAAGTTGTTCATGATGATGTTTGTTATGAAGATAATGAGGAAAATGGTAACTTTGTTCCTTTCGACAATATTATTCCTTCCGAGGAGAATATTAATTGGCAATTCATGTCTACAACAAATCCTCAACACAAAGACATTGATTTGGATCAATCGCCGAAATTTGACGAGTATCTTGATATTGTGGGACTAGAAGAGGTAATTGTTCATCCATCTTTTGATCTTGTGGAGGAGAGAGAGATAGTTGTTGATACAATCTCTTATTGTTCTCTTGATTTGCCGAAAGAAGACAAAAGGAGTTGTGATATTTTTCAACAGTTAGTGGATTATGAAAAGAAATCGTTTTTCCTCAACTATGTTGAAGTTCGACACGAACAATACGAGAAGACATTATTGGAGAAGTTGTTGATAGAAGAATTTATTTTATGCCATTGAAGTGATTAGATGGACGTTATTGCAAAAGTTGGAAAATTTAAAGTTCGTTGTCTATGTCAAAGCTCTGTTTTAAAAATTAATCCTTATGCACATGAAGATGTTCTTGAAGACTACAACATACAAAATTCGAGGACGAATTTTCTCCAACCTGGCGGGAATGATGCAGAGCAAGAAATTGAAGAAATCCTAATTATATTTAAATGTATAATATTGAGGAATATTTTAATTAATTTGTATTCTAGTTTAATTTGGCTTCCTATTTAGAGTCTTATTGTTTAGGTATTGCTTATTTGGGTAATATTCATAATTTAGGCATAAGTCTTATTAAAATAGGTTTTCTAATCATATTAGGATAAGTCTTACTTAGTATAAATAAGTGTCTTTTGTAGCTTTTACAAGCAGAGAATTTTGAGTTTAATAATATTTCAATTTTCAAATCTCTTTATGAGTATTTGAACAGTTAATTCTCGGTATTATGTGAAATCAACAAGTCTTAATCTCTAAATTCGCGGTATTCTTTTGAATCAACCTGAATTTAGTTGTTCTTTTATTCCGGTATTCTTTAGAATCAACGGAATATTTTGAACATTAAACTTCTGCTGCATCAACTTGCGAGTTCAATAAAATTTACACAACACTACTTCTACCCACTTTGTTAAATAATTTATAGCCACTACAGTAAACTTTGTTTGCCACTTGTCAATTGGCATTGGATCGATGATGTCCACTGCCCAGTGAGCAAATAGCCATGGCCTAGTAACTAAGGTGAGCTAATCTGTGTGTTGACGAGGTATGTTGGAGAACCTTTGACATTTGTCACACTGTTGAACAAATTTATGTGCATATTAATTTCTTCGTAGTAGGCCATAAATACCCTTGGCGAATGGCCTTAAAAGCTAATGACCTTACACCCGAGTGATTGTCGTAAATACCCTAGTGGATTTCTCTCATTATATAATCTGCTTCATCATATAATAGATATCTCAAGTAAGGTAATGGATATCCTTTCATGTATAACACATCTCCTAAAATTACATATCATGCTAACCTTAACTTGATCTTTTTTGCTTTCTTCTTGTTATCAGGTAATCTTTTATCTCTCAAGAAATGAATTATAGGACTCATCTAGCTCCTTAATCTATTAACAAGATTAATCTTCTAGTTCCTTTTGTGGTTAATACTCGGATTTTGTAAGAACTCAACAGGGATTAATCTAGTGAAGCATGTATCAGTGTCTGATGCTAATCTTGAAAGGGCATCTGTCTTGCTATTTTCCTCCCTCAAAACCTGAGTTATGTTGTATTATATAAAATCCATTAGTAGTTCTTTTACCTTCTAAAGATAAGTCAATATTCTTCTTTCTTTTGCCTTGTACTAAGATATAACTTGATTACAATCAACTACAAATCATTGAAAATTTTCAACTTTTCTATTCCTATATCTTTTATCAGCCTGAGCCCAATGACTAGGTCTCATAGTCTGCTTCATTGTTGGAGGCCTGAAATCTAAACTTGAGAGTAAAACTTATTTTTGTATACTATAAAGTCACTAAAATTAGTCTTACTCCACTCCTTTGTTGGTTGACGATCCACCGACGTACAACCTCCAAATTGACATAATTGATTCACTAGTTCTCTCCTTCATAAATTAGTCATCAGTGAATTTTGCTATAAAGTTTGTAGCTGCTTGCCCCTTAATGTTGTTCTAGGTCGATACCTGATATCATGCTCTCCTAGCTCTACACTCCACTAAATCATTCTTCCTGACACATTTGGTCATTGTATTATTTGTCTTAGGTGTTATTTTGTGAGCACCACTATGGCATGAGCCTAGAAGTAAGGCGTTAATTTTTTGGCAGATACTACTAGTGCTAGGGCCATTATTTCTATAGTTGGGTACCTCATCTTAACATCTAAAAGAGCATAACTCATACAATAAATTGGCTTCTATACCCTATCTTCTTCTCTTATAAATATTCAACTTATTGCCAAGTCTGAAATGGCTAGATACAAATAAAGATTCTTCTCCCAATATTGGCTTAAAGAGAATGAGAGGACTCTCTATATATTTCTTCATTCCCTAGAAGTCTTTCTTTCATTCCTCTGTCCATACTATTTTTTTTCTTTCTCTAAGGATTTTGAAGATTAGCAGGCATTTATTTGTCGTTCATGAAATAAACCAATTCAAGGTTGCAACTCTTTTTGTCAACATCTGAAATTCTCTAATTGACTTTAGAGACTCCATGTCCAGAAGGGCATGGATTTTTTCTGAGTTAGCTTTTATTTCTTATTGGCTAACCATGAACCCTAAAAACTTTCTTGAAGAGATCCCGTATGCGCACTTGCTTCGATATAGCTTTATATTATATTGCTTCAAAATCTAAATGCTTCATCTAGGTCTGCGATCATCCATTTTTCTACTTTAACAAGTACATCATCTATGTGGACCTTCATATTTCTCCTAATTTGGCTATTAAACATTTTGTTGACCAATTTTTAATAGGTCGCTCTTGTATTTTTTTAGCGCAAATGGCATAATATTATAGTAATATAGGCCTTTGTTCATGAAAAAATATGTCTTTTCCCTATTTGGATGGTACATTTGAATTTGGTTATACTCAGGGTATGCATCCATAAAAGTAACTAGCTTATGCTCTGCAGTAACATCGACCAACTGATTAATTCTAGGTAAAGGAAAGTTATTTTTAGGATATACTTTATTTAAATCAGTGAAAAAATCCATCCACTTCTCATTTTACTTTTTAACCATCATTATATTGGCCAACAAACTTGGATAGTAGGGCTCTCCAATAAAGCCCGTTTTCAAAAGTTTCTTCACCTCATCTTTTATTGCCTTGTATTTTTTTGGATTGAAAGACCTTATCTTTTGTCATACTAGCTTATGACTTATATCTACATTTAATCGATGGACGATCACTTCTGGATCTACACTTGGCATGTGTTCATGAGACCATGCAAACATATCAGATTGTGCTATAAGAAAACCTTCTAGTTGTGATCGTATTTTTGGAGCTAATGATAAGTGAACATAAACTGTCTTACTCTAGTCATCGTGTTGCACTCGGATGGTGTCTAGCTCGTCTGTTGGTGATCCATTTGTTCACTTGTCTTATCTCTAAGATCAAGCGTGATTTGAAGACATTTTCGTTTGTCCATCTTGCCTCTTAAGGCTGTGGCATAATATTTTCTAGACTTCTTCTGATCTACCCTTAAGAATATAACCTCGATTTCTGTAGGAAATTTTACCATCAAGTAATAAATTGATGTCACTGCTCAGAAAACGTTTAAGATGGTCTATCCAAAATAATATTATAAACTAAAGGATGCTTCACTACTAAGAAGCTTGTTATCTTAGTAGCTTAGTGATGTGGTTTTTTTAATGGTAGTTGGCAAATTTATACTGCCTAAAGGAATTAAGCACTCTCTGCTAAAGCCAATCAGTGGATTATAGATTGGCCTCAGTTTTTTTCTTTTTATATTCATCTTTTCAAATGCTGCTACATGTAAAATGTCTGCTGAACTCTCATTGCCCATTAGGACTTTAAAAACCTTCTTGTTTGCTAGGCCTTCTTATTTGCTAGGGTTACCAAAATAACTAAAGCATTATCTTGCGGTTGGTACATTCTCTTACTTCCTTTAATGTGAATGTGATAGTATTATGCTCTATCATAGTCTCTTTCGAGGATTTACCTACCAAGTTAGTAGGTAAAGCTCCTGGTGTAGCCCTAACCTCCCTTATATGATCTTTTCATGTCTTCTTGGAGTCCCCTACTCCTGTGAGTCTACTAAAGATAGTTCTTGCAAAGGCCTCTCATACAACCTCTTGGTCATCAATCCAATCTCCTACCACTACAGCAACATTTTATGGCGCATCAACGAGGGCATCATTCTGCATACCTTGTGCTCATTTCTTCTTACAAAATCTTTAAATATCCTCTCTGAATTAGAGACTACATCTCCTCTTTATGATTAAAGCAGTCATTAGCATAATGTCTATGATCTCTGTGGTACCTATAATACTTGCTTCTGTCTCTTTGATTTAGTGTAGTCGAGATTTCTTTAGGCTTCCGCAGCAATCCTAGATCCCTTATCAATAAAAGTTGTTATTCCCTTAGTATATTAAGTGGTTATACTTAAGAATCTGCTTTGTGAGATTCTTAGTCCCCTGTTGTCTTTTGGTTTATTGATTTTTTTTAACCAGTTCATCATTCCTCTTTTCTTTAGACCTCCGAGGGTTCAAATCTATTCCTCTCTTTGTATTAACTCATCGGCATTGGAGTATTTTTGTGCTCTTAATAGTAACTCAATGAAGGCTTCTAATGCATTCTTGGCGAGTGAGTAATAGAATCTTCTTGGTCATAGCCTTGTGATTATGATGGTTAACGCTGCCACATCTATATAATTTTCTACTCTCACTGTCTCTTTGTTAAAATAAATAATATAGTTCTTCAATGACCTATCCTTCTTCTGCTTCACTGATAACATATAAGTTTAAAAGAAGTTAATGGTCTCTTGCTCCCACAAATTGACTAGTAAATATCTAACTAAGCTAGGTAAATGATTAGATGGAACCGGGTTTCAACTTTCTATACCACTTACGTGCCACTCTTGTAAGTATCGAGGAGAAAGCCCTACACATGGCTGCCCCTATTGCGCCTCACAACTCCATCTACAACCTAAAGGTTTCTAGATGCTTGGTTGGGTCTCCTTCTCCCCCCTGTACCTTTACTTGGGGTAACTTAAATTTTGTTGACAATGGGGCCTCTAATATGTCCTTGATGAATGTGGTTCCACCTCCTCCAAGTGAGGTTCTGCAGGACATATTGATCAACATGAGAGTCCTCTGAGTTATGCTTGTACTGACGTTTTGAATTCAACTTTTGGTGCAAAATCCTGCTTGTCTTCCAGTTAGGGATGGTAATTGTACCCGCAAATCCGCAAACCCGCCCAAACCCGTCCGCTGCGGGTAATTTTACCCGTTGCGGGTGGGTTTAATATTATAAACTAAAACCCACACATGGATGCGGGTGGGTTTGGTAGTGACCTTAAATCCGCTGGATATCCGCATGGATATCCGTCAAACCCGCAATATTTTTTTCTAAATATTTTTAATTTAATTTTAATTAAAAAAATTTAATTTAAAACATGTATAAAGAAAATTATGCAATTATTCAAAATGTATTTTAACTTCAATACAGTATAATATCTATTATACATTACAATAACAAATTTATAATCATCTATATTTTTTTTCTTGATATACTTGTTACTTGTAGATGCAGATTTTTCTAATAAAGTAGGAAATAGCAAATTCTCCGAAGATGAAGATATTGTTGATGAGGTAAAGAATTAAGTTTCTTTAACTTAATTCATGGATTGTTATATACCTATTATAATTTTGTATGTATTATTTTTTCTTTAACTTAATACATGGATTATTTCATTAATATAATTTTTTTCTCCGAATTAGTATTTGAAAATAATAATATTAATTATTATTGTAGGCATCGTGTTGGATGGGTGCTTGTTGCGGTGAATGAAATGAAGTATCTTCTCTTGGAGTTTGTTTTAAATGATGATATTAAATGTAATTGTTATTTTTAGATACTAATTTTTATTTTTTAAATGAATTTGTATAACTTATACTTAAATTTGAGAATGTGCTGGATTGATATTGAAATTTTAATTTTTTATTTGCATTAGTTAAATGTAAAATTGAGTATGTTACGTAGAAATTGAGGTTATTATTATAAATTTATATATTAAATATTGGTGATTTTAAATGTAAAAACCCGCAAAAAATCCACTGGGTATCATTGCGGGTTTGGTAATTGTCAAAACTCGATGCGGGTGAGTTTTCTTAAAAAAATTAAAACCCGCTGTGGGTTGCGGGTGGGTTTGGTAATTTAAATTTTATGCGGGTTTGGGTTTGGTAATGTTAAACCCGCTGCGGGCGGTGCCCATTGCCATCCCTACTTCCAGTACATATTGGAAGTCTCTTAGATGATCAGTATGACTTGCATGAACCTATATTGTTCTAGCTGATCTGGCAAAGTTGCTTTTTTTACGAACCCTTTGTGGGCTATTATTATCAGCTTGCAAATTATATTGCAAATCATTATGCCACCCCTTTTTCTTCCTACAGGGGTGGATCTAGGTTTGCTGCATGTTCCTGGTTCTATATATACTGGAGAACCCTGGCCATGTTATGAGTTAAATCAACCACTTGCTGTGCAAGTGGTGGATATGGCCCAGCACTACTACGTCACTTTCTTGGTGGATTGGGAACTATTGACAAATTGCTATGTAGTTGCAACGACTTCGTTAACTCATAGTTATAGAGAGCTTGATGCGACCTTAATAATAGTGTTTATATTGTCCCCACAAACGACGCTAATCTATTGACATAGAAATCCGGTCAATTAGAGAATTGATTTATGTGGGGATGATATAATAAATAAAAAAGAGAATTAACATGGTTCGATCATTGGCCTATATCCATGGATAGAGAAAATAATTTTTTTTTATTAAGATTGCAATTATAATTAAACTCTCATTTACTATATTACCTTCTTTAGTGCTTGTTTATCATACTAAGAAAGACCTTTTCTTTATATCTCTATAGATAAAAATTCATTTATAACTAGAACTCATTCTAATTCTTCTCTGTCCTTTAGGATTTGAATTACAAGATACTCTTTATATTCTCACTATTCTACTTTATATTCATTTATCCATGTCAAGTCTCATTTATTCTACTTTTGGACCAAGCAACATCCTTTAATTTTTTACTTTTATTTAGCTGATCTTAATGCAACAATTGCTCTATTTAGACTTGGTCTTTTTGCGTGGTCTATGATCTAAAACCGTGTCTATGATCCCCATAGGCTTATGGTCTATGACTTATTTTGCTATCCCCTACTCTTGGGGTGCGTGAATTTTGGTCCTCGTACTTGGTAGAGCACGATCTCTGCTCCCCGCTCTTAGGAAGCATGGTTGCTGATCCCCACTCTTGGAAAACATGGATCTTGCACCCCCCCCCCCCCACTCTTTGGGAGAATAGTTCCTAGTCTCCACTCTTGGAGGGGATGGTTGCTGCTCCCAATTCTTAGGGGCCATGGTTTCTGCTCCCCACTCTTGGGGAGCATGGCTACTCCTCCCCACTCTTTAGGGGGCATGATTGATGCTCCTCATTCTTGAGGAGCATGACATTTTAACTTCACTATTCCTACACACTTCTTTATTGACTTTTTGCACATTTTGTACAATATAATGAACGAATCGAAAATCAAAATTAAGTTTGATTTAGTTTGAAATTAGCAAAAACTTGATAATCGATTTGATTTAAATAATTAAACTATTATTGGTTTAATAAATATACAATGAAGTAAACGATTGCTGGTGTGAGAGTTGTTCGAGACTTTTGAGTCCCTAAGGGACTCATGTGTCCTCTCTAAAATAATATTGGGGTGGAGGTAGATATTTCTCTCACTAATTTGTTGATGGAGCATATATCCCTATACTATTTGTGATAGTGGATAACTGTGCTATAATAAAATAGATGTAGCTGGTCCCAAAACAAAATCCTATGTAAATATTTGTAGACATTTGATTATAAAATATATATCACTAATTCCAAAAACAAAAAAGATTGTTAGTTTGGTTTGATTGCGTTTTCATGAAGAATCTTCATTCATTTTAATTCTTTAAGGAAATTAACTACACGATAAAAAAAATCATTATAAGATAGGAATTTTTTTTTATATCTTTATGTATTTTATATTAAATTTGTGTTATCTTCTGTTAGTGGTATTATTCTACGGTAAAACATATCATAGACTTAATTTAATTTAAAATCAATATAAAAACAAAAAAGCAAACCAAACTACTTTGAAATGGTTAAAGTCATTGCTAGGATTCAATTTTTTCAGTTAAATTAATGCTGAACACAGGAATTGATTTTTTTATGGGTTTAATTTTGACGGTGCCTGCTGCACCCTAATTCTAACGTTCAAAAGGAAAAAGAAAAAAAAGCTGATCGTAGCTAAGAAGATTATGTTCACATTTCTTAACATTCAAAAGATTATTATATTCTCATTTTTTTTTTATTATTACTTTTTTATCATCCATAATCTTTCTACTTAAATGGATAGGTTGTCGCATCAACTACCTTAACTTATAAAATAATTAAATTAAGAGGCTGAAAGCCAGGAAAATTAAAAAGATAAGATGACCATAGAATAGAGCAGATGCCGTAGTATTTTGACTAAACACAAAGAATTTGATGGTTCCTTTGCAGTAGCTTAATATATGCTAATTATGATTAAAAGAGATCCCTACTTTTGCACGATAAACAAGCAAAGATTAAAAACATATTGTCAAAAACCTTGTAATCAAGGCCACTTTCTTTTACTTGTTTTAGAGGATCTTAAAAATTAGATAAAAGTTTACGATTTAGTTGAATTGCTGAGTTTGTACTGAATACGGAATCAATGATCAGGAATTGATTATGACCCTTATCAATCCATAGTATAAGTAAAATCCAAAATAATAATTGATGGTTAATAAAAGGCCACTTTCTTTTACTTGTTTTAGAGGGTCTTAAAAACTAGTTGATTAGGACCCTTGTAATCAAGGCCACTTTCTTTTACTTGTTTTAGAGGATCTTAAAAACTAGATAAAAATTTACGATTTAGTTGAATTGCTGAGTTTGTATTGAATACGGAATCAATGATCAGGAATTGATTAGGACCGTTATCAATCCATAGTATAAATAAAATCCAAAATAATAATTGATGGTTAATAAAAGGATATTAAAGAAACAAATCTGAACCATATGAAAAACTCATAGCAAAACTTAGCATGTTTGAATTTTAATTACCTGGTCCATCAATGGGACAGGTTTGATAACATGTACTAAAATGGTCTGTATTGTTAATAACAGCACATACCCATGTTTGGTAGTAAAACAAAGATTAACCGCGTTGTATCAATTGCACATCAAAGTCAAAAAAAAAAAAAAAAACTAGATTATTGAGACTCGCACTCACCGCCGGGTCTGCGCGTGTCGTATCTGTACATTTCTTTTATTTTTTTGTTATTAAAAATGCTTTTAACATTATTTAATTTATTTACAAATTAATGATAAGTTATTGAATATACACAGTACATAGATAGTCACCGCCGGCGGCCACACATCGTCGCTAATTAGCGGTCATCGGAGTCTTTAGAAGTCGAATTTGATGTCTTTGGAATCCTTATCGTTGGATCTACACACCATATAAATAATCACTGATGAAGGAGACTTATATGGCTGGAAAAGAAAGTTGATAATAATCGGCTTCGATAATTCACCACGGCGAATTGAAGTTGATAAGCCTTTTCTGGGCGAAGGGTGTTTCTTTTGTTTATTATCACTGTGCAGCTGTGTAGATTCGACAAAGAGGATTCTAACGGTATGAAATATTGATTTCAACTATCTCTAGTGGGCGGTTGTCAGTGGCGGTGGACGGCGACCGGTGCAGTTGCCGGCGATTAACATTCTTATTTTTTAAATAATTATTAAAATTAATTAATTTTATAATAAAATAATAATATAAAATATTAAAAAATGTAATACGGACCATACCTACAGCAATCTTGAGTTCTTGTAATATTAAATATACAGTATTATAATATAATATAATTTAAGTTATGGTTATGTTTGAGTTAATTTATGATAGAGCATGAATCTCAATCACACACGTAAAATAATAAATAATAAAAAATTTATTATAATTCAATATTTATTATTTCTCACGTGAAGTTAAAGATTCGTGTTTTCCCGTAAATAAACTCCAACATAATTTATTATAATAAAATACAATTCAATACAGTATGACGCACCAAACATAACAAAAAAAACACTCATTAGCTACATCATCCTACTAGGCTATCTGAAAAATTAACGAAAATCAAAATTCAATATCCCTGACAAAAATACTTGCATTCGATTATACGAGTGATTGATAAACATTAGTTGGTCAAGAAAAAGTGGGGCGTATATCAAGCACTTTTGCTCCGAAAGTTAATTAGATGAACAACAGTTACAAACATATCCTTAAAAAGGGGAATTACCCTTAAAAGGGGGAACAAGAACATGTCACATGATTCTGATTAAACTTGTTCTAGATTCATACAACACAAAATTTTCTGCACAAACTTGACCTAGAGAAGATGAAGAAAACGAAAAGAAAAAGAAGGAAGTTAGAGAAATGTTGAGTCCTATTTAATTTACCAACACGCTCTACTTGTCTGTCTACAAGTACCTCACAGAACAAAGCAACTCAATTCACGAAAATCCTTTGAAGAGAGCCATTGCTTTGAGATAGTTACAATACCATTGGTTCCGGGGCTACCTTTGAAACGCACTGGTTAGAGCTAGCATTGGGAGTTTTCCCGTTGAGTTTACCGGAACTGAAGCAAAATGAAGGGTTGGGGAGTCGTGAGCACATACCGATCTATATGTTAGAGTGGCAAGCGAAAAATTTGAAGTCTTGATGGTGGACACCGAGCTGCTTCAACCAGGAATCCGCTGCATTGAAAAGATCGAGAATCCTTTCTTGGTCGCTTGTATCTGGATTTAGCCAAAGATCTCCTAGCATCTTGTAAGTAGCCAGCCCAAAAGGAGTAAGGGCAATCTTGCTGCTGCTTTTTCTTTTCGGCTTACCTTCTGTTCTTTCACCAACTTCAGAACAACATGAATTATCTGTGTCATCATATTCCTTAACACTCTCTGCAAAATCATGCCAGGGACAAAAGAAATATCTAAGCACAAGGAGCCATGATACAGCATTAATAAATTGCATCAATAGTATGACAAAGGAACCCGCTCAATCATCCACAAGTCACCAAAATATGCAATAAACGGAAAGGGATACCCAACATTCAGAAAGTTCTTTTATGCCTGCATCAGAAAACTCTAAGGCAGGCCGAAAAGTATATAATGTGGAAAGAGATGCCAAACTTGAATTGCAAGCTCGACATAACTTAATCCGGGTCAAAATCTTTCTTTATTATGTAAAGAAAATACCAAAATGATTTATGGCACTAGTGGTAAAAAAATATAATCATTGGTGATAGAAAATAGAGATGATGGTGATGCACTATTTGATTGTGAAAATTTGGTATGACAAGATAATTTAAGATTCTAAACCTCCATAGTTCCCCCCTATATGGATAATAGCAATTCATTTTCCCTCTTAAATGTGTAATAATAATCAGTTGCCAGATACCCTTTCAATTAGAAAGCCAGTACAGAACAATATTTCACCACCAAATACAAGAAAAATGCAGCAAGTCTTTTTTACTATGACATCTATTACCAGTATAAGGAAATAAGAAAGCAGAAAACTTTTAACACCCCTATGGCAGGGCTAATGACTACCAAAAATAAAGCATTATGGACTACAGAGTTAGCATAAGCCTCTTTCTATTTCTACACAGTTTGTCAAGCTACTATTGCATGATGGGCAAAAGAACGCAATCAGACCCTTGGGTAAGTGAGTTGGTATGCTAAGTAATAAACTGTTCTGGTCTAAAATTTGTGCGGGGAAACGTAGCAGCAGCGGGAAACACAACAGGCTGGTGGTGATGTAATGGAAGGCACTTCAGTTAGTTAATGTCTGACTTAATACCATCTCATTTAAACTGTCCAAACAAAGGCCATACAATGCATTTACTGGTTCCATGTCGATATTGCAAGGAAACCATGGAGAATGTGGAGAGAAAAATACATTCAGAAATATCAATTAACTTTTCAAGAGATATTGCAAAATGTTCTTGCATTTATCATTCAACCAGCGATAATTTATCTATGAATTATGTAGATAAGAAAAATACCTTGAAAAATTGACGACAGTGTATGATAAGTGAGGAAGCATGTTGACAAGTCCTTCTCATTCTTCCGGGATGGAATATGATATATGGGATACCTATCATTAAAAATCATCCACATGAAAACCTAAGAGAATCAATCTCCAAATACAGAAGAAAAATAGTATGCAACAAAGTTTCCCATGTCTTAGGAAAACTTCTGCAATGATTAATATTATCTCATCAATCACATGTTATAATAGGTAATCAATACACAGCTGCCACTTGTACTTCTAGAAAAAATTTAAGAAAATTAATGCATAATCAATTCTCTTATCAGATTTTATCAGCGTCAGAAAAGACAAAATCACCTTTAAGCCGTCTCTTTGAAGTGTGATTGGGCAGAGATAGAACCTATTAATCAAGAAAATGTGTAATGAGAACAGAAAATTATGCTTACCAAGCAACAGCCATCCAACTTGCTGGCGAGAGATCCACACTTTTAAGGGTTGTTAGTCCCGGATGATTCCGAGCTAATTCTGTTATCTGAATGCCACACAAAAGTTAAATATCTAATACTCAATTAAATAGTCAAGCATGGTATGCTTTTGTAATATAGCGAAGAAACTCAATTAAGTTATGATTTTGTAATTTAGCAAAGAAGCTGACAACGCTAAGCCATTAGTAGTAATGACATAACTGTGCATACGGAAAAGGATTACCTTGTCAGCAAGCGGAACCCGCCAATAAGGAGAGGCCATCTCAAAATACTGGAAGTAAAGGTGGCCAAGCTTATTGGTCATCAGCCATGAACCTTCCTGTTCTATGCTTGAATCCTCAGAAATGCCATCCCAAGTTCTGCTGGAGTTGTTGCTGAGGGACCTCGATAGCTTATCACTCCCACTGTCATCACTCCAAGAATCACTTTCTAATTCTACCACATCACTATCCTCCCTCGGATTCCTACATTATATTGAATAGATATACTCAAACTCATTGCTAATAACACTATTACAATGGCTAGCTCGCTGAATTTGATACGTCAAACATAAAAATGAATTCATTAAGAACCTGGAAGAGACAAGAGACTTGTTAGTGTAGATCTGGATGGCCGATAGATAAGGGACATAATATTGCGTAATTTCCTCTCCGTTGCTCAACACCACCGGCATACCAGCACCATATGCACTCCATTCACAGTAGCAGTTCCAAAGATCTCTCAAAGTGAAATATTCAACAATTTCCTTATCAGTTGGTTGACATTGGCTTTTCAGTTCATGAATGCAGCTCTGCCAATATTTCACAAAATTAAATTACAAAATTTCCAAATATTTTAATTTAAAAAGTTCACAAAGCTAGCAACTCCCATGGCATGCACCTAATTCATGAAACATTTTATCCCTGGAACTGTTTCGAAGATTAAAAGCAAATCACCACCAATTATTATTATTATTATTATTTTATCTTGTAATCATGCATAATAAAATGTACAGAATAATTACCTAGCCCATTACAACCAACTTTTATTTCAATTAACTTACAAGTTTCTATTTACGTCGTTATAAACGTGGTATTTGTAATATTTTTTTTTATTACATGAGATTATTGCTCAAGAGTACAACTTATATTATATAAAATTATTGAGATTAGTTTATATCAATTCTTATTAAAGTCCGTCTAAATTCTTACTATTTTTAATATTCGAGACATATTTTTATTCTTTTTAATATTCAAGATATATTTACTCCACTAATATTTTAAAGAAAATATCTTTACTCAAATTAAAAAAAAAAATTAAAGACTTTAACCCATAATCTCACTATTGTGAGGTTTGACTCTAACCACGAGAGCTAAAAACCTATGGGCGTATTTGTAACATTGAAATAGTCACGTTTCAGATTTGGAGTATGAAGTTGATGTGTTGCTAATCTTATCCACAACTGACAACTGTACTGCAATAGACCTACAGCAGGTAGAGCCAATAAACTAAATTCACACCCGACGTGTTATAAGCTAACTAATACAGCACACTGCCACGTCACCAAAAAATATCAGAAAAATAATTCAATTGGTCAAAAGGCTGAACCCTCAATCAGTGGATAAATAAATCTTACAAAATGAAACAATTCAAGACCCCAAATTCAACTCTAAATTGCACTTAATTAGTTTATTAATTTATGTTTCCTTCCCCTAATCAACTACACAATTGAAAATAATATTAAAACAAGACAATATTCCTGGCAGCTTAAGAAATACGACCAGTATTATTTTTTTTTAATCGTTTTCCTCCGTTGCGCGTACGGCTCAAATTGTCGAGGAAGCTAAAAAGGGGCCCCACCTCCCTCAAATCTCAAACGGAACGGAGAAATTATTGATTGAAAAACTACTACAGTAATATGTTATCTTTTTCCTGAATTTTTCTCGACCCGTAAAATTTTTATTTTGTTTTATTATTCCGAATCAACAAAAAATAATAAAAATTATCCACACGAAACGGCGTCGTTTCGGTGTCGGAAGAGGGGAAAAACATAATGTAAATTATCTACGCAGACAACAAGATATCGAAAATCGAAATTTGACCTTGAAAAAAATCAAAAACAATGGCGGCAGTACCTGAGGAGGATGCGATCGCGATGGAAGATTGGGGGTGACACAGTGAATGAAGTTTTCGAGATTCGAGTTACCTCTCGTTGACCACGACGAGGACCACATTGATCGACTGATCGTTTTTATTTTCCCGATGAAAATTCGAGAGACGGCAGCGTTTTGGCTATCCCGAAGCAGAAGGAAAAGTTTTGCAAGAAACGAAAAGAAAGAAAGGGGATTGTTTTAGAGAATCCTTTTGAGACTTGCAGATTTTCTCAACTCTAAAAAGGAAGAAGAAGAAGAAGGGAAAAAAAAGGAAAATTAATTAAATTAGATAAAAAAAACAAAAAAATGGAAAGTGTGAACTCGCTTGAATTCACTACCTTTTTTAGAAAATATCCGAAACACGGTAAATAGCTAATTAATTAAAATAAAAAGACACTCTTATCACTCACCTCTGATTCTGAATGCTTATTGTGTGTGTGTATGATATATATGTTGCTATTTATTAAACAAAAGAGAGGAATTCAAAACCATAAAAAGCAGAGCAAAGCAAAAGCATAACGCTCTCTCTGTTTCTTCTTACTCTCTTTCTTTCTTGCTATCTTTCTTTCACTCGCTCTGTTACGAGTTTTTTTTTGGGTATTTATTGCTCCCCATTTCTTTTATATTTATTTATTAGAGTAAAAACAAAACGGATTAGAGCAGAAGTCTACTTGTGTTTTTAATTTATTTTATTTAAAGAAAATAACATAAAGACACTTTTCTTTTTTCTTTTTTCTTTTTTTTAAAAGTGAAGTGAAAAGGAGATAGAAGCAGAGACTAAAGGGTGAGTGGTGTCGAGGCCTTGGGCGTTCGTTTCGCCGCGTGTTGTTCTGGAGACAGCATCGATGTCTCACTCTCAAGTTTCTGTTTTTTGGATTTTTTTACTGGTTGGGCCTTTTGGTTGTAGCACACGTGTCCGTTTCAGTTTTCCCATCTTTTAAACAACGTCGAGTGTCCACATTTCCTCACGATTTTTTCTTTGCACAAGTTTTGTTCTCTAATACGATGAAAATGACGGCACATAATACACGCACACACACGTAGATACATATATAAACTAGTAAATTTTAAAATACAGGAAAATTTTGTTGAAATTTTAAAACCATGACATTTAAAAATTTTAAATTTTTTTGTATTTTAAAATTACAGATTAAAACATTTTTATATATATACATATACATATAGAAAAATACACATATATATATAATAGTTTTCTAATATGAAATTTTAAAAGACGAAAAAATTCAAGAAAATTTTAAATTTCTAAATTTTACAATTTTTCCAAACTTTAAAATTCTGAATTAGAAAATTCCTACACACACATACAAACTCAATTTTCAACAAATCAATTTATATTTTCAGGGAGATGGGCTAACAACAGTAACAAGTGTTTACGAATGATTTTGTAAGGAGTATGGAATCAATGAAATAGCCTGGTGGTGAACTAAAATGAGGTAGGCAAGTAACATTGAACTACAAAATAAAACAGTAATTGGATCTCGAGATTATGAAGTAACCTATAAAACAGACACAGTAAAGGTCGATGGTTGGGCTAGCAGTGGCTGACGACCACACTTTAACTCTCAAGTCAAATTCCTCAATCATCCAATCAAGGTTTAGAGTTCAAGAACCCTTGAATCTCAACAATGATGGATATCAAGAGATTAAAGTTAGCGAGAGAAAGAGTGGAGTTAAGAGAGAGTTCTCAAGTCCATTTAAAATTGAAACCTACTGAACTTAAAGAAAAGTGTACTTGAGCGTCCTTTTTTTTTTTATTCCGACCAGTTGGGCAATTTTCCATTGCTTCTTTTCCCCTCAAGTAGGGATAGCTTGGTATTTCACTAAAATGCCAGTTATTGGTAATTCTTATTAAGCTTGGTAGCCCATATGCAAGCGGTGTTTTCCATTTGGACCATTGTCCACGTCGCCCGTGTTGCTTTGATAGCTCAGCTATCTCAATGAGATTGTTCTAGGTTCCTACTATATCCCTTCTTAAGGGATCACAACTCCTTTGCTAAGATCAGAGCTACTGCAGAAGATTTGGACTTTCTTAAGGCGAAGTAAAAGATTCCCTTTAGTTTCATACTTAGAGTCCTTAAAATATATGAGACTCTTAGTGATCCTCAAACGAATTGGATTTCCCTTCGTTTAGATATGTGATCCTCAAACGAATTGGATTTCCCTTCGTTTAGATATATTTAATTTTAGGGTAAGACTTCTCCTCTAGGAATCTTTTAGGAAAATGCTTTGCACTTTTGATGTTGCTCCAGGACAATTATCTCTACCTGAATGGAGGATTTTGAGCGGGTTACTTGTCCTCTGAGCAGAAATGGAGAAAAGAGAGATCATCTTGATGAAATAAGGCTTATTTCAACTCATAAATATTAACAAACATGATCGAATTACTTATTTTTCAACCTACTCCAAGGTAAACAACCTTATTCCCACTCGGCCTTATTAAAAAAAAAAGGTGAAAACATAGTTGGGTCATAATATATAGGAATTGGGGTAACTTTATTAAAATTAGAGGCCATTTATTAAGTGAGGAATCGGTTTAATATTTTGGGTATTTGGTTTATACTTTATCTATTTCCCATAATTCTCTTTTCTTTTAAGTGTTTGTGACTTAGGCCTCCTCCTCTTGAGGGTAGATTTGGGTTGTACTAAGAACAATACCCTTCTAATAAAGATATAGGAAAAGGTAAGTGCACTTGGACATGAGATCAGTCGGCAAAATAAGGAGGGAGAAATTGTTATTAATAAAAGGTTGTTGATGCCGAACTGATTAAATAGTTGCCGACTTCTACTTCTATATTTAAAAATATGGGAAGTGTCATGCCCATGCAATGCCAATTCCCTTGAATAGTTCTTTAATTATCTTTTAACTACTTCTCTAAGCTTTTGCAAGAATGAATTTTTCCCAAAAAACTGATAATAGTAGTGGCGTTAAATCAATCAATGCAAAGGGTTTCCTTCAATATTTAATGCATGGTGCACCTAAAGAGGACAAACAATCTTCTTGACACTAATTTCTGGTCGACCGAAGAGTTCAATAAAAGGGTGATATAAAGAGCAAAACACCAAAGATTTACGTGGTTCAGCGCTTGGCCTACATCCACGGGAGTCAAGAGAACAAATTCACTATAAAATAATGATTACAACGGAGATTTTCTTTCTTACTACTCTCTTGCCAATTTTTTTTTTTTTGCCTGCCTCTACATCTCTGAAGCTCTTTATTTATAATATAAATTTTCGATATCCTAAATCTTTATTAATTCTTAATTTTTATCGACTTCCCCTACTTAATTAGAATTTCATTTAAAGTCTATTTTTGTCTTCTTCTTAAAGTAGGTTTCGAAACTTCTAGATTAATTACAATTTTATTATGCTTTGTTTCCTTGTATGCTGCAAGCTATATTTCCTTTTATTTTTGGTTTCCTGGTTTACTTTTGACTTTTCTTAGTTCCTGGTTCCTGGTTTCTGGTTCTTGGTTCTTGATTCTTGATCTCTTCTTATAACTAATGATCTTGAAGTGGATAATCCCAGCAGAGGTGGATTTTATCAAATAGCCACTAGAGACTCTAATGTATCTGAGCATCTTGTTGATCTTGATGATGATGACAAAGAGAAGAATCTCCAAACCACCATTTGACGAGCTTCTAGAACAGATTAATTGTGCTTATGCTATTTAAACCTTTAAAACCTAGTGTTGGTTTGAAGTTCCACTCACTATAGCTTTTGGGATTTTTTTTTTTTGGTTCTATTTTACTTTTTTGGTGATTTTTTATTTTGGACATTGCATTTGGTTCATGTGCCTTAAGCAAGGTGTGCCAAACAAGACTATTTATGTAGTAAACTTGGTTTATTTTAGCATTAAGTTTGTTGAATCTTGTTAGTTAATTTTTTATGCAATAACAGCACTGAACAATTCTAAACAACATGAATATCTCGAAATAAAAATTATATTTTATGAACGATTTTTTAGAAAAGCCTTGTCTTTGTGTAAACTAGATATATAGGGCTTATTGAATAAATTTTATTTCATAAGATTTGGCCTTATTTTCGATTTTATTTGAATTTTCGAAATAGACATTGTTGTACTCAAAAACTGTGATTTTAGTAGAATGACCAAGTTTACAAATTTATTTGGAATGCCAAATGAACTCAGAAAATTCTACAATTTTAAACAAAGATTATTATATTGTCTAGTATTCTCATTTTTAATTTCATATTTCTTATCAATATATAATTTTATAAAAATCTCAGAACCTATGTTGTTTAATTAATGCACTGTGAGATAGTTTTGAATTTGTCAAGAAACAAATAGTTTTGAAAATATTTTTGGCATAGGATCGTCTTGAAAATTTTATGGGATATACCCATGGATGTGTAAAATAGTTTTGTATAATATTGTATCATTCTGATTATTAGATTAACAATGAAAATTCAGAGAACCAGGCTTGTATAGGTATGAGTTAGAAAATTAGGATATTGAAATAAGTTGTTAATAGTTATATCTTGTATTTATACAAGGTACTTGAGGCAGTTGGAGGATTAGTGGTGTATTAAGATCATTGCTTTTGTCAAGGTAAGTATCTTTATTCCTAATGTACTAGTTATGTATGATTATTTTGATAACTATTATGAGTCAATGTGTTTTTATAGATCTTTAAAAATTCACTGATTTTCATACCAAAATTATATAAATGTTTTCAAATATGAAAATTAAGTGGTTTTTATGGTTTTAACAAAATATTCTAAATGCCTTTAAACACACAATTTATTTTGCTAAATGCTTATCTTTTATGAAGTTGTTTATTAAATGTTAGAATGGAATTTATTTTTCAAGTGTAAATCATTTTTATGATCTTTTATGAACCCTCTACGAATGTGACCAAGATTATTTATGAAAACTTATTCAATGGCCACCTGTTGAGATTGTATAAAGCTCACCTCTCGAGGGTCAAAGTGCCACATGCAAGTCATTACATATGAAAATGTATTTAAATATTTTGGCTCATTCTCAATAGTCATGTTGATTCTAATTCTGATCGTTACGAATTTGTGTCCTTCTATTACAATATGTAATTTTGTAAAACTTATGTTTCTAATATATATTTTGATAAAGAAAATAAGGCTTGCAAAAGTGTGTTGGGAATAGTTTTACTTACCGAGTTGACAGCTCACCGAGTTGACGACTCACCTCTCGTCATTACTTTTGTGGACTGAGTAACTTGTTGAGAGGTGTGCTTATATTTAGAGTTAGAAATTTATTACTTTTGCTAGTTGAATAAGAGAATGACAAACTTATATTATCTTTTGAACTTGTAATTGGGGAGTTTTGTTATATTTATGTCTTTGGAGAAAATATTTAGTATTAGACTTATGAATTTGTGGATTTGATTAAAAAAAATTGAGGTATTTCAAGTTGAGTTTTCTTATGTAAGGATTACAATTAATCAGTAACCTCCTTTACCACGTGCTTTGCGCATGTTAGATTTGGATCATTGCATATTAGGTTGAGGTGATTAAATTTTAGCTCGACTCAGCCTACCTATATATTTGGGGGAAAAAAAACTCATGAAACTTGCAAGTATGTGTATTTTGTTAGACTATTGCTGATTGTGTTTGTAAGTTAATACCTTGATTTATGGATAATATTAATATGGTTTTAGATGTGAGAATAAGTTAATAAATTAATTGTTGAGTAATGCTAGAGACAAATTATTATTTTTTCAATAAATTGAAATGTAATAAAGTATAAAACTCAGTGTAATAAAAGCAACCATATACCCATGTGATCCTTACCAAACTCACACATAATAAACATTCAATTAAGTCGAAATATCTCCACACACAGCAAGTGTTAAGCCATGAGATCCAAACCAATGGTTATTTTTAATGTTAAAATTAAAAACATAAAATGGGTAAAGAAATAGTAACATCTTAGCAATTAGAAAATGTTTGCAGCTGGGCAAAATAAATTGTTCAGAAAATTTGTATATATTTAACAATACTCTTGTTCCAAATTTGTGAATCAAAATGACTTATGTTGTGAAGTAACATAAAGAAGATTGTTACCTAATTAGTCTTTTGTATTTTATTATAATTTATCTTGTTTTAGTAAATTTATCCAAGTCATAGTTATAATTCTAATTTATTTAGGATTTTAAATCATTTCTCTTATTTAAGATTTTATGCATAATTATAAACTTATTATTTATAGCTATTATGTTATCTTTTAAACCTTTTATTAATAATATTTTAAATTATTTTAAGTACAACTGATTAAATTAACACTAGTTAGTTTCTTTGGATTGGATTGAGTTACCTATTCATCAAATCCGAAATTCCTCGACTCGGCTTCTACTCGTCCCTACAACAAATCAATAAGACAATGCCGCTTGACAGTAGTATTTGTCATTACATGTCGACGATGCTTATTAAATAATTGTTCTCGCCATTATTAGGCGATGAGCAATGCTTTATTATTAGCCTCTAATTTGTTTTATTAATATCTAGACCAGTGATGATTCTACCACATATACAATAAGCCAATGTTATTTTGAATCCGACGATATAAAGTGATTCAACATTCCTTTTTTCGAGAATATCACACAAATGATGAGAGGGTTTGATCATCATGTGATAATGCATATAATGCTCATAGTGGGATGCTACAGAATTTAGATCTTTTTTCGTACGCCATCTAAGATTTAGAATATAGTCTTTATATGAAAACTACTTTAGTATGTAACTAACATTTATTTAAAATTATTACACAAAATGATAAGATGTGTGTGCAAATCATCATGTGATTAATTAATATCATATTCTACTGAGATGTCATTATATTTCCAGCTAAGCTTTTGAATGCTTTTTGGAAGCATCTAAGATTTGGATTACATGTATAACGTTCTTGGTATGTTGACAACCCAAGTGTCCAAATTACATTGTTGTTGGGGCACAACCTGCTCAAGTCACGTGTCCTTCTCTCTTGTCTCTTATCATATTTTATTTATTGTTTGTTTTAGCTAGTAGGTAGTCGGTATTATATATATATATATATATATATATATATATTAGGGGAGTAACGTCATACATTTTTTTCTCAAAATTATATTATAATCTATTGATATTGACCATAAAAAATCAATTGAAACATCTTAAATCAGATTTAATTCTAAATGTATAGGAAAAATTTGACATCTATAATTTTTTTTTTTTTTGAAACTGATTAAGCATCAGTTGGTTACTGTATTACACAGAGATATATATACAACTGCTATGACAGCAAGGCATTACACTGATAATTATAATCAGATATATATACATGAGACTTATATTATGACATTTATCCTATAAAGTACATGCCCATCCAAATAGAAGAGGGATGCCTCCACTCCACTCGCATTTCGCAAGGGAGAAAGATGTGGTAAGAATGCTCCGCATAATTAAATTTAATTGAGGGAGTTTTTGAGTCTGTGGGGACTCGAACCATTGCCCTCATAGTCATGCTTAACTTTAAGGGCAATGGTCCACCACTGGGCCAAGCGGCGACATCTATAATTTAAATAAGAATATTCGAACTCTTTGTCTTAAAAAATAAAGTGAAAGGATACCCACTCACTTCGCGGAACAATTGATCGATATGGTGCATAAAAAATGATAATTTCACTTTTATTATTTCAAAATAACTTAAATCTGCTTCTAAATACGTAGCAACTCTTGTCTGAGAAATGAAGTGAAGAGGCAACCATTGCTATCACATATGAAAAACCATTGTTAACTTCATCTTTTATGTGTGAACTGAAACTGACTGTCTGAGCGGAAAATGTCGAAATCTATGGCGTGATTCATAATGGTCCCATCCCGGCCCAGCAAGTATTGATTGATTTTGGGTTCATTACGAATTTTCCGTAAACATTTAAATTGAAATGATATCTTTGGACCACATAATAATCCTCTTCATCAACAATCCAAGTATTTTAAGGGGTATTGATGAAACCGAAGAGTAATTTTCTAATAAGTTATTATTTACTTTATTAAATTTAAGAATAAATTAAAAAATAAAAAATACTCTAATACACTGTATTTTATTTTATAATATATTTAAAAAATTTATTTTTTTATCTTTTAATTTATTCTTTATTTTATAAAGTAAGAGATATTTTACTAGATAGTAACTCTTGAAACCAAAATGATTGTGTGTGACCTTTAAACATAAAACTTTATTAAAATAGGAGTTGTGTAAATTGGCTTTGTCAGTACGACAAGGAGAATCGAAGTGGGCGCGTGCATGGCTCACATCATAGGCAAGAAAATCATATTAGCCAATTGTGTACCAACACAAATATATAAATAATTAATTTATTTTAAATTTAAAAAAAATGCTGACAATATGCACATGCAATAGCAAATCAAGGGTGCCAATATAAATTGATGTTGTATTTTCTTCTATTTAAGATAATATAAATGTGTGTTTAATTTGTTTAAAAAGAAAATTATGACTAATTCAATTCATTGTTTTTCTTGTGTGAATAGTAATGGATGTAACCATTATCAAATAATTTTTTAAATTATAATGGTTATAGGTCTTATTATTTGGGATAAGAAATTAACATATAAATATTATACTACCAAAAGTGGAATGAAACTGAATTGGTGATAGACCAGACGTGCAAATCCAAAATCTTCACATATTTAGCTTAGTAACTTTGCTATATATACACGCTGAATGTATGAATTTCCAATTTTCGTGAAAATGATTCTACAATTAGTGGAAGCAAAATGATCCATATTTGATGGATAATATAAATGGTATGAATCACCTTTATCCCATTTTGATATTTATACAAGCTAATTTATTTAAAGTTGAAATTCAAAAGAATGTTTACCAATGCATCGTATATATTGCTAGGTAAATTTATTGATATGTGAAAATGAGAAAATCACAAATATGATTGGGGGTTGATATATTTGATATACTTGAAGGATAAGATGATGATACGGATAAATATATGAACCTTGTGATATATCAATTAGTGCAAATAATTTAGTTCTTAGGAAAACGATGTGAAAATAATGTAAAATGATTTGGTGCTCCTAAAGAGACCATGCTTGTAATTACAACAAACATATTTTATCTATATAAATTATTGATTAAATATAATCGTGGAAGAGGGCATATGTACCAACAAGCAAATGAATCTTAAGTACCCTTGAATAGAAGTATAGTGAGATATAAAGATATTTAAATTTCCTTATAAACAACATGTGTGCAAATTAACAAAGACAAATCTTTAGCCCTTGCAAACGCATATATATAGCTTAGAAAGCTCCCATTGGACAAATATATTGAAAAAATAAAAATATTTAATTAACAATATGTTGGTACTTAGTGCAAGAGAACAATTGAAATTGACATAAGATTATTGTCAATAAAAAAATTATTTGCTATGACAAAATTTTCAAGATCCTAAACTACAAAATTTGAAGATCATAAAATTATATGACTGGCCAAATTGACAATATTTGACTTGTATTCCATACTCAGAATGTAAAATTAATTCACTTTTGACTTATAGTGCTTGTGTCTGAAGTCATAAAATTTATTAATAAAATGTGAACTAGAATAATAATATGTCACAATTAAAGTACAAGAATCTATGTACTTATTTTTTAAGGATAAAATGCTTGAAAAAGTACATAAAGCACTAAATTGAAAAGCTTGCACCTTATATTCATGATAAAGTAATAATCATGCTTTTGTATATTATAGCAATTTAGAGTTATGAAGCATATCGACTTTGCCAAAAACTTATGATAAACAAAATATGTATGTCATTATCTATTTTGCATATGTTTTTGACTAAAATGATTGAATTATTTATTATCTCAACAATTAAATTGAGATAAGATGATTTGATTCTTAAGATTACTTTTGAGAAGTGATCAATTACTATTTAAGGAAGAAGTTCAAGATATCAAAATTCTCGAATGAGATTTTTTTTATTAATCTAGGGATTAAATACTTGCATGACATATAAAAAAAATCTTGAAGTATTTTCATATTAGACATTTGATATGTGCTATATTGTAAAGCATGTTATGCCAAATTACATATCTGAATACTTGGAATTGCTCTGTGAATTAAAGATACGAAAAATAATACGAAACATAAAGCTTATAACTTCTTTTATGAATATAATCTTCAAAAGGATGGTGTTGATTGTACATGTTGTTTCACCAAAATATTATTAGTTGCAGCAATATATAATTGATCATACAAAGCACACATGTAATTTTCAAGGGGTTCGTATTTATGAAGGGGAGTTATTGATTTGAAGGACTACATGCATTGTACTCTTTTTATTTTACTAGGTTTTTGTCTAATCAAACTTTCCTAATAAAGTTTTAATGAGACCGTTTATACTTACTTAAAAATACAAATGATTAGTGTACTTCTTTCTTTTTTATTCACTAGTCTTTTTCTTATAGGGTTTACTAGCCAAGTTTTTAATCAAACATATTCTTTATAGGATGGACATTCAAAGGGGAGTGCTATAAAAAAATTATAATTTATGTGGATGTTCATCAAAGCAATATAATATCTCCGCACCAAATGAGTCTCCATCTTATATAATTCTCAATATCTCATAAGGATTTATAACTAATGATATATTCATTTACTAATTATTTATTTTATTCATATGATTATGTGGCTATAAATAGAGGGCTCATCTCCTTATTTGTAATATACCTGAGAATGAATTGAAGTGAGCTCAAGACCTTTGTTGTGTCTTTTATTTGCTCTCTATTTCTCTTACTATATCATTATGTGTCAAATTGATAAATAATGTAAAATTAAGATAATTTTATAATTTTTAAATAAAAAATCTTAATAACAACCAAATAGCTAAAATACTTTTAGTAAAATCTCAATTTACATAAACTTTATTTGAAAAACTATACTAAACAGAGTACCCAGGGGCGAAGCTCTGAGGAGGCTAACCCGGGCTACAGCCCGGGTTAGTTTCTTAAAAAAAATATTAATTAATTATAAATTTAAAAAAAAAACTTATAGTAAAATATAAAAATATAACTAATAATTATAGTCAATATTTATTTTTTCTAAATCGAAAAATTAACTCAAATCCCTGACTAATTGGTTCAATTATTCAAATTCTAAATTTCCTAAAATTTAGTTGTTCAAGTCATCAAGTTGCCACCTCATGAGTGACAACCAGCCTCTACCGTACTTACATGCTCATACTGTTTTTGAATTAGTTATTGGCTTATACTATTGTCAATTTTTTTTTGACAAAATAATTAATAATTCTCTAATGTAATATTATCACAGACAATATAATTCAGATACAATAATATTTGAGTTTTCTTTTTTGAAGAATTGTAGGACGAAATTTCGTCGATAGTGTTTTTTTATTTACATTGTATTTTTATAATTTTATTATTAATTTTTTACATGTCTAGTATATTTTAATAATTTCATTTGTATAGAATAAATTTTTTGAGAAGTAATTGAATTTAAAAAAAAAATCTAGCCCACCCCAAAAAATAGTGCTAGCTTCGCCACTGAGAGTACCCTTCATTTTAGTTATTTAATTTAAAACCGTGCCCTTGTCTTTCTAATCTTCTCTAAAGATGGCAAAATTTCTAGTCCAGCGTGGTTCGGATTTTCTTTGAGCCATGCCAAAAGTCTGAATTTTACGTTCTGCATTTTTTTGAAATTCCTTTTATTATGTTTTACAAATTTATAGTTTATAAAATTTAATTTTTTGTTAGATTAGGCTTTAAAAGTTGGGATTAAATGATTTAAAACATTAAATACATGTAATGAGTGGGTTAAATATTAGTCAAAAATTGTATTTTAATTAAAATAATACATATTTTTTAAATTTTTAAATACTTTCCAAGCTTTCAGGCTGGACTTGGGTTTTTTAGGTAAAGCCCAAGCACGGTCCAAATACTTGAAAACATGCTCCACTCAGGCCTTCACCTCGTCAAGTCCTAAAATTTGCTTACGTGGCTTATTATTATTGGGAACTGACATGACAAGTAATTTACTAAGTAGGCCATATAGGCTCCCTTTCTATGGTAATCTCATGGACTAGGGTATGGCTACAATGCCGGGGGCATTGTAGCCGGCACCATGCTGGACTCTCAAAAAGAGAGCCCGGGTGTCTTTGGCAGCCAAAGACTTGGTGCAGCCGGTTAACAAACCGATTGCACCATATTTTTTTTAAAAAATATATAAAAAATACAATATAAAAATATAAAAATAAAAAAAAGTCAAAATAATTATTTATAATATAATTAATAGAAAAAGATAAATAAATCCGGATTGCCTCTTATGGTCAGAAGCTTGCTGCACAACAACCGGATTGCCATTTGTAAGTATCCGGTTAGCCGCTTTCGATTCGGATACATTCTGCCCAAATTCGGCTTGTCGGATTTTCACATCCGGTTAGCCGCTTCCTTGAGTGAAATATTATCCAATTTTATAGTTTGACCCCAAAACGTTATAAAAATGTATTATGGCCCAAAACGTTATGAATGTTTGCAAATATGTCCAGTTTTATAATTTATAAATTTTGCTTTATTAGTCTCAAAACTTGCTGTAATTATAGAATGACCCAAACTATTTAAAATCGTTTCAAATAAGTCCAAATCTGAATATTTATAACACTTTTTATAACACATATTAAATAATCCGGATGCCCTTCATCATAAAAAAGAATAAAAGAATAAGATCTCCCCCTATCAATCATCAATCATCAATCATCACAATACAATCACATTAGTCCAAAAATATCCATAAGTAAAAGGAAATCCATATAATCCATAATCATCCATAATAAAAAATATCCACAAATACATAATCATCCAAAATAAATACATAGTCATCCAAAACAAATACATAATCCAAATACAACCATAGGAGACTACCGAGGTGGTGAGGATGGAGGTGATGGAGGTGGATACGGATAAACCATGCCGAAGTGCTCGAAGAGAAGACGATGTCCATGAATGAGCTGCTGCAGCTGCTGTTGAAACTCAGTCTACCGCACCGAGAGTGTCCGCACCTCATCCGTAAGCTGGTGAAGAGTAACCTCCGTAGAGGGAGGAGGCTGTGGAGGTGAGGATGCGGATGCAGAGACACCAGGAGTTGGAGCAATCACGGGATGATCTCGACGTCTACGCTGGCCTCGAAATGAGAGTGAGAAAATGGGTAGCTGATCGGCTGGAACCACAACATTAAGTGGCTGATCATCACTTGGAGCCAAAAAAGTAAACTTGTTGTCAGTGTATTTGACCCAAGTGTCATTCTTCCACTGAAAGCCTAAGCTGAGAATAACATCTTCCTCGATACCCTTAGACGGTCTACACGACGGTTCTTTAATAGGTACTTTATAAAATTTCAAGATTCGGGTAATGAAGTTACCATAAGGAAGGGAGCGGGTAATCAACTTAGGTATGTTGAGCATGTTTCGGACAATGGTATATCCTAAGTCCACTGGACGACGTCTAACAATACAGTCAAGCAAAGCGACATCCATATGAGAGACCTCATCCAAATGCCCGGATCTAGGAAGGACAATACTATGAATAAAACAGAGTAAAATCCGGGTTTGAAGACAAAGACATTGGGTGCGAAAATGGACAGTACAATCTTCATCGGAAAGGTCGACACGACGACATATATTCTTAACAGCATCTATATACACATAGTCATCAATATCAGGAGCTTTCCTAGGAGAAAAAATTTTTAGGCCATCATTGGACGATCCTAGGATGGAGTTCAAATCCGAATCATCAAATTCAATCAAAACTCCTCCAACTGTGGTGATTACTCGATTCTCTTTCTCCGCGGAACAATCCATATTCGAGTAAAATACTTTCACCAAGTCGAGATATACATTTTCCTCAACAACAAGGGCATTAACCCAACCAACATCTTCCAACAATTGAAATAAGGTAGTATTGTTAATATTAACTTTCCGGTAAAATAAAAAAGGTTGGGAGTACCTCACGAGTCATGAATTGTTGGTGAAAACGTTTGGCAAGATGTTTCTGGCTCTGAAAATGTATGGACTCGAAATGGGATTCATTGGTGGTGCCCCTTGCTTCCCGTGGCCGGTCGGTTTGTTGAACCGACTCCTTCTCTTTTCTTCGAATCGGCCGTGAGCTTGACATTAGATTTTGGTCGATTTGGAGTAAAAAATGATAAAGATAATGAAGATGATGAGGATTGAAAGTGGTTTGGTGAAGCAAATTGATCAAAAAATGGCTTGAGGAGAAGAAATTTAGAGAGAGAAAATGTGAGGTTAAACGCTAGGTTGAGATTCGGATCTAAGGATTGAGATGTTAAAAACGAGTTTTGAAAGTGATTTTAGGCATAAGAACACTTGGGGAGTAGAATTTATGGATTGATTTGCATTAAAACGGAGTTGAAATAGTAGATTTTGGAGTGAACAGTGAGAGAGAGGAATCAGTTTTTAAAGAGAGAACGGGAACCGGATTGCCGAAAGAGGAAGAAGAATGAACAGTTTAAATATTCTGCGAAACCGGCTTGCTGGTTGTGACCAGAAGCAAAACAAAAGCAAACTGGGTTGCCGGATGAGTATAACCGGAAATCCGGTTTTGGTCCAGCAAGGTCTTCAAGCAAATCCGGTGTTCCGGATATCAAGAACCGGCTTGCCGGTTGGATCCAGTAGGTAGCAAGTGACAATCGGCTTACCGGTTGTCCTGAACCGGTTGGCCGAATGAGTCCAGAAAGTTAACCGGCTATCCGGTTGTGCCCATAAGCTTAATACTTGGGAGAATTGGTTTGCCGGATACGCTTAACCGGCAATCCGATTGTGGACAGCAAGCATGTCCAACGAATCCGGCTAACCAGATTACACAATCCGGTTAGCCGGATTCGTCCAGTAAGTACTTTGAAGGAGATTTTCATCTCCCTCGAAATTGGATAACCGGATTGTGTAATCCGGTTAGCCGGTTGTGGACAGCAAGCATATCCAATGAATCCGGCTAACCGGATTACACAATCCGGTTAGCCGGATTCGTCCAGTAAGTACTTTGAAGGAGATTTTCATCTCCCTCGAAACCGGATAACCGGATTGTGTAATCCGGTTAGCCGGTTGTGGAGAGCAAGCATGTCCAACGAATTCGGCTAACCGGATTACACAATCCGGTTAGCCGGATTCGTCCAGTAAGTACTTTGAAGGAGATTTTCATCTCCCTCGAAACCGGATAACCGGATTAAACAATCCGGTTAGCCGGTTATGGACAGCAAGCATGTCCATGCAATCCGGATAACCAGATTGCACACTCCGGTTAGCCGGTTGTGGACAGTAAGCAAGTCCATGCAATCCGGATCACCGGATTGCACAATCCGATTATCCGGTTGTTAAACAGTGCCATTAAAATCGAATCTGGTCAGCCGGTTTGCATAACCGGTTAGCCGAGTAGTTGGTTAGGTTTGCAATAAATATGTTCCAACAAAACTCACTTTCCCTCCATTAATGAAGGATTATCGTAAGGCTCATGTACAAGACTTATTCACAAAAAATACAGTCACTGCAAAACATACTCCCAAATGCTACGTTCTAAAATCTCGTTGAACATCTCTGGTGCCTAGTTTCCAACTTTTCATAAGTGAAGTTTCTCTCCAACAAAGGTATGTGCTGTAATTTACGTAGTAGATTTGTGCTCCCATAGATGGTTTCATATATTAGTATATTTTGATTTTTAAGAGATGAAAGACAGTGAATTATGTAATTAACAAAGTTTTGGTTGAACATCGATTAAATATGAGTTGCCCACACAGTTCTAGCAACCTAGCAATATCAATTGCTCTAGAGGTTGGTTTAGAGGCGTCGGACGTACTTGGCAGACATTTTGACTCAGTAGAGGATGCACAACTGTGGTATAACAATTATGCCTGAATGATTGGTTTTGGTGTTAGGAAAGATGATATGCGTTGCGGAAAAAAGTCTGGGCGAATCACAATCCGACGTTGGGTTTGTCATTTCGAAGGGGTAAGAGATGAAAGACAATCTGAAAACTGCAGTAGGGTGCGAGAACCACGACCTCTAACACGAACCGGGTGTCGGGCATCATTTCGAGTGAATTACGATAAATCAGTTGGTAAATACATCGTCAAAGAATTCAAGCCTGAGCACAACCATCATTTGGCTTCTAATAATGAAGTTCATCTCATTCGTTCACATCGAAAGGTTACTGATACAGAACTTGCGCAAGCAAAGGCATTAAGGCATGTTGGTGTGAAGACTTGTCAATTCATGGATTACATGGCTGATCAGGTAGAGGGGCCTCATAACTTAAGGTTCACACGCAAAGACATGCAAAACACGCTAGATGCTTTCACTCGTGCCGAGGTTGGAGATTCTGACTTAGACACAACTATAGCATACTTTGCGGCAAAATCTGAACATGACCATGGGCTTTACTTTGAGTACACACTAGATGATGAAAATAGACTAAGAAATTTGTTTTGGGCTAATTGTGTAGCTCGTTATGACTATCAGTGTTTTGGTGATGTGTTGGCATTCGATGCAACGTATAAGACTAATGCATATCATAAACCCCTCGTAACACTAGTCGGAACAAACCATCACTTCAGAACAACAGTCTTCGGTTTTGCTTTGCTCGCAGATGAGACAATTGGCTCATACACGTGGCTGCTGCAAACTTTCCTATCCACTATGGGCAACAGAAAGCCCGTGTCTGTAATTACTGATGGTGACAAGGCAATGTCGAAGGCAATAAAGACAGTGTTTACCGGGTGCATCCATCGTCTTTGTTGTTGGCATCTCGAGCCCAATGCACAGGCAAATTTGAAGAACGAAGACTTTACGAGAAAATTTTGTCATTTGATGTTGACACCTATGACGGTAGCTAAATTTGAAACCCAATGGTCAGCTGTAGTGGCTGAATTCGCACTTGAACATCATGCATGGATACAGAAAATGTATTCGAAGCGGGGCAACTGGGCGGAAGCTTATCTGAGAGGAACATTCTTTGCTGGTATGCGAAGCACTCAACGATGTGAAAGTATGAATGCATATTTTAGCCGATTTGTCCAACATAAACTAAAATTGTATGAGTTTGTGCCACAAATCGATCGTGCTCTCCGCAAATATTCGTACCACAAAAACAACCGATAAGTTCAAAACCAAATACAGTACTCCTGTCTTAACAACGCACTTACAGAGCCTGGAGAAACATGCTGTACAATTGTTCCCATTAAGAGTTTTTTTTAAGGTTAGAGATGAGATGCTACGAGAAGGAGCGGTCATCGAAGTAAAAACTGTCAAAGCTGTCGAAGTTGCATTGTACACAGTGACTGAATTTGGGACACCTACAACATGTTGGAATGTCATCCACAATCTACAAGAAAACCACATACAGTGTTCTTGTCAAATGATGGAGTCTGTTGGGCTTCCTTGTAGGCATATGTTTCATGTCTTGAAAGTGGAACAAATTGAAAAGATTCCTGACAATATGGTTCTTCGTAGATGGACAAAAAAAGCCAAGGAGCACAATACTTGCAGGACCACAAAACCAGAAGTTGACACCGATGTTTCAGAGTTGGCTAGATTTAGTGCATTGTCTACAGCCTGCAATAAAATGTGCTACAATATAGCAAAAAACGTTGAAGCATATGAAAATGCATTGGTAGAAATTAATCGGCTAACATTAACTTATGAACAACAAGCTGAACAAGATGGTCTCGCAAATAAAAAATTGCGGATGGGAACAAAACTTCGTAATCCTGCAATTGTAAAAACCAAGGGCGCTATGTGTAAAGGGAAATGTGTAGCAGAAAGCTCTAGAAAGTGTGGAAAATGTCGTCAGGTTGGGCATACAGTACGAACTTGTTCTATTCAAGGGAATGATAGCACCCAACTAAGGTATGTCCCTAGTTCTTTATCATGTGTTTAATTATTGCATTGTTGGATATTTCAGTGCAAATAACTTTCATGGTATTGATTTTAGAGTGGATGGAAACCGTTTTGCGGCATTCGCTTCATCAAGCACCTAGGATCCTGGAGCCTTTCCTGGTGTCGATCCAACATTGTTAGGTCATGCAAGCAACCAATTTTCTAATGTTTTTTATTGGTGGCCTCATTAAACAGTGCCATTAAAATGACTCAATATATATTACCATTTGAATTCCACTATCATGTACCAAAATGTTCCACAACCAGTTTAATATCAAATGATGAGATGTCAACACTGTTAACATGCATATGTTCATTATAGTTAAATAATGTCTCGGCCGAGAATACATAACCATGTCATAAATGTAAAGATAATTCTCCATTAAAATTGATTTTACATCCATCGTAAGCAAGAAGACAAAAAAAGAAACCAAAGAATTACCTCCCAACACGTTTCAAACAACTTACAACAAAAAGTAGTATGCAATCACTTGCATAATCATTCCATAGTATGGTACGATATCTAAGCGCGCGTTCTCGTGTTAACTTTCTTCTTCTTACGAACATTGCCGCTTTGTTGGTGAAATGGCTTTTGCACTTGCGAGGATACAGGGTTCACCATTATAGCATGAATAGCAAACTGTGCATTGCTTAGTTCCAGCAACTTATCTCGATTTTGATTCAATGCAGAATTAATTAGTTGAATGGCTAGCCTACCCCGTGTATCCTCAGATGTGTACTGGTCAATTTGAAAGGAAACTGATATTACTTTCATATAATTAGTAGTTTTTATATAATTACGAAGTTAACAAAATTTTGAGTTCAACAATTAAACAAGTTTGGCATAGTCGTACCAAAGTTGACGATTTCTTCGGAATAAATTTTGGGTTGTCCATATAGTTTATCACATAAACCACACAGTCATATCCATTCCTTTGCTTTGGAACTGCAATGCCCCTGTTGATTGGAAAGTCTTCAAACTTAACGTGTTGCATATTGCTTGGCAATTGGGGCTGCAGAATCCAATCCAAGGAATGTAGCTGTCGGCAATGTCGAAAACCAGACAATATTATGGATATGAATATAACACAATATACATAACTGATACAAAGTAAATTGATAACAAAAAAAAGAACATGATTAAGATACAATGCGCATAGCTTAATCGTGCCGTCTTCTATTACTGCGGGGATCTGGAAGAGGATCCTATATTTCTGCACTTGTATCTCTGACATTCACGATCAGTAGATACCAATGAGATGATTCATCGTTTATTGGCACATAAATCTGACATTTCAATTGCCAATGTCATACAGCAAGCATACTAGTAGAAACTGAAATAAGTTAAAGGTTAACAAACTAACCTTTTGACACCTATGCACCTGTTGCATAAAATTCTTTCCACATCTAGCTGCCCTTGCAAAACAATCCACCTCATCTCCGACCATTAAAACTGCTTGCTACACATAATAAAGACAATGTTGCATAAGGAAGTTGTCAATAAAGAAACCAAAGAACAATGCAACAAGTACATGCGAGACTCATAGAATATCTTGTTGGTAAATACCAGTTCATTGGCACATCTTTCTCCACCACCTGCTGAACGAGGGTGAGGTGATGCGCTTTCATAGAAATCACCTAAAAGTGATCATATTTATTGAGATATATAATAACATATAATAAACGACAAACATGTATTGTGACATGACCAAATGTTGAAACCTAATACCTCGCCACATAGATAAGCCCCTGGCAAAAGAGTCAATAAAGAATGCCGATTAAGAATTTCACCGTAACTAGAAACAATGATTTCACTAAAGACAAAACACGGTAATTTTTTAGTCGTATAGCATAACAACAATATACAGAAAACTAATTTCAGACTTTTGAATTTTACCTTCCGTCAGCCTCTTTGTTAAAAGCATATTGAATAAGCTTCAATTCTTCCAGCGTAACTGGATCAAAGACTTGAAACTGACCAGCTTTATACTTGGGATTTACTCCCCTTGACACTTGATCGTACGGTGAAAGTTGATATCGGCCTGGCCTACGATTCCTACTTGGTCGCGTTGGCAGGACACTGACACTAGTAGATGTTTGAGGTTCTTGCTTAAGTTGAACTGGTTCATCTATATCCTTTATAAAAAATAAATTTATATGTAAGTTACTTCATAAGTGAGTTATCATCGAAATAATTTTAAGAAAACGACATTATAAAACTGTACCTCATCTCGGAGATTAGGTGGTGGAATAGGGAAAAAGTGGGTAGGATCTTTGCGAAATTCACTGATTCCTTCTCTTGTCCCCATCCAGCCCATTATTTTATCGAGGCTCAGGTTCAATCTGCGATCCACAGAGTCCTCGTCGCTATCCATTACCATTTTGTTTTTTCCATCAGTGGTTGGCACGGTTTTTCTGACTGGACATGTTGGTTCTACTATTTTCAAGCTCGGAGATTGCAGGCATGGATCAGATGGTTGTTTTGATGGTGCACCAACCGGAGACTTGGATATCAATTCCTCCAAAGACTTCTCAACCATTTTCATTCTCACATTGAACGAATCCATTTTGTGTTCAATTCTATGGACACACTGTGTTAGTACCCTAAAAGCTTCCTCCATATTAACAGTGCTCGGCCCAGCATCTTCGGTTTGTTCAACATGAGGAAAATTTCTTTCGAGCTGCAAAAAATTTGATTCACGCATTGGAACCTAAAACAAATATGCACAACAATCATACATAATGACAATCAAAATATATTCAATTAACTGTAAACAAAATTAAATACACGTGTGAACAAGACAAAAAATAAAACAAACCTCAGTACTTGTCATGTCCCCAACTTTTTCCGCCAATTCAATAAGCGTCGAATCTCTTCCTTGGTCCATACACTAACAGGGCAAACTGTTCTGTCCATGGAACACCGATCATACAAAACAGCACTAAAGTAGAACAACTGTTCATTCAAAAAATAATTACTACGTCATTTTATTTTTCGTATTTGGAAAATTAATTATGACATTTAAGATTTCTTAAATATACCTCTAAAAGCACAACACAACCACTAACTGACTTCACTTGATGATCTTTATACTTCGCTATGCCCTCCCACAGAAAGTTGAAACACCATGTAGCCCAATTCTTTTTCCTAATTAACTGCACATCTTTTAGGGCATTCAGATACATCGAATTGATGTAGCTGGCACTTGTGGGACACAATACAGTTCCTAGAAGAAACAAACAAAACATGATCTTAAAGTCATCATCACTACTCTCACTAGCTATCAATCTTTCACTAACTGCGGCTATTTCAATTCCTCTTCCACCTGTTCTATACTTGGCACGCAGTTCAATTATATCACCCGCTTCTTCTCGGATGTATACTGGTTCCCCTCCATCTTTGATCCCCATTACAATGTTGAAGGTTGTAGGGTTTAAAAAAAACTCTCTCCCGTGCAAAACTATACAATGCCTCTTTGTATCACATTGTTGGACAAGTGTTTCACAGAAGTCTTGTCTCAGGCGACCACATCGTAATTCTAGCATGCTTCCGAAGCCAATTTCTCTAATTGTAGCTTGTTGGTCGGGCGACAGTGTGGAAATGACCTTAATGAATGCACTGACACGACAACGAGATAAATTACATTGTCTATGCTTATCCTCAATTTTTTGTTCTTTATCTGTTTTTTCAGTGCTCATTTCACAAACATTTGAACTTGGGTCCTCATGCATCGTACCAAATCGGCACTTCTCCTCATTCGTTAATTTCTTCCATTTTTTAACAATTGTCGCCCTACAAACTTTTTTTATCCCTTCTTGCCTGACCTTTTCTGCTTCATGCTTACTGTGCACAACATTTTAGTTCAGCTAATTACGTCAACAGAATTGATAGTTATAATAAGAACTTTATTCAAAGTAATAATTTTATACTTACAAAAAGTGTATCTACGCTCTCTGACCAGGTCCTCCCTTTCTAGCTTTTGTGGACTCCATTTTATAACTGTATGCTATGGTTCAAATCCTGAAATAGACCATAGATAAATGTAGTATCGATTGAATTTATAACGAGAGCTAAAACAAAAACAATAACGGTGTTTACAATTCTAGACAATAACAAGAGTTAATGGTGAACCAACAATTTCCATAAACATATTATTCTAACTCTGGAAGATAACGGTTCACCGTTTATTTCATAACGGTTAGCTGATATATTCTAGTAGGAAGTGTATTCCCAAACAGAAGTGTGTTTGATAACTTTGTTTAGTTTCTTCTTCTCTCTCTAAAACTCATAACCTACGCTCTCTCTCCCTACAACCCACCATTTTCTCATGTTTTTCTTGCCAATTTCATGCTTCCAAACCATTAATCATCTCAGGAAAATTTGTAGAGCAAAAAAATAAAAATAAAACCTTTCGGCTGTTTTGAGGAGCTTCGTCACAACTTCGGCTTTCACAGTAATGATTTCGATAATGATTATCAAGGTTGAACGGCTGGAAAAGAAAAAGAAAGGAAACGTCAAGCCCAGGAATTTCTTGATGAGCCAAAAAGAAAGGAAGAATGCACAGCCTATAATCATTAATAACAACAACATAAGAACAGAAACGTTTAAATTGCATAGGCAATTGTAGACCTCCCTCATAAAATATATGAATTCCAGCTATAAGGAAACAAAAGGGTGAGTGCCGGTCCTGAATGCTCTCTAGCAACCGTTCCAACAAGAATATATGCTCTAGCCCCAAGTATTGAGTCAACCCCAAAATAATTAACTCAAGAGTCACAACCAAAAAAAAAAAAAAAAGCCGCACCCAGAACAATGGGTAAGTTCTTACCAAATTATTGAGCGCCCATCTTTAATATTCCTAGCAAAGAGTGTAGAGCTCAAAACAAGCAAACAACACTTAAAACCAAACAAGAAAAAATTAAGGTACCCATAGAAAAATAACACTTAAAAACCAAACCTCAAAAAATCAACCATAATAAAAAATTAACTTGTTTTGAGGGTTTTCGATGGTAACTTGGGGCAGCTCACGGGCCAATGATTTCGGCCAAGAATCGTTGTCTAGCCATAATATCCCGGCGCTTTCTTCTCTTCCTTGGTGGTTGGTGAGCCCTCTTCCATGGATCCGATTGGTTGATTAGTGTCAGAGAGATGGTGGATTTGTGTGATGAGTGAAAAAATCAGGATGAGAGAAACTATGAATTTGAAAGAGAGATGAGATTTTAGGGATTTAAGAGAGCAAGGAAACCGGATTGGGGTGAGAGAAAATGGTGGGATTTTCTTTTGAGGGAACCGGTTCATGAGGTAACCCAATTATTTCTATTTTTAATATAAATTTAATCTCAACCGTTGGATTCAATTAGATTGAATCCAACGGTTTTTTTTCCAATTCCGGCATGGTGCCGGGGCTTTAATGCCCGGCATTGTAGCATTAGCATATGGACTAAGCTATCTTGTTGGGCTCACTGCGTATTCAACGGCATTCTCAAAGTGGATGCAAGGACAAAATGAATCAAAACCTTAAGAAAATATAATAAATTAAAATTATATTTTAATTTATTATTATGCGGATTCAGATATTTAGAATATTCGCTCGCAATCTGTGCGGATATTATTCGCATCCAGATCCGCATATATTTTTTATAGATCTACATCGGATGCCAACAGTTTCATCTGAATCCTGATCTGAATTTTACCATCCCTAATTAAAAGTCGCCTAAAATATATTTTGGAAAGGACTACCATTTGAATTTATCATTAATTGTCTGTTTTCTTTCTAAATTTAACTCAAATCCCTTTTTTTTCATTAGACAACCTTTCCAATTGGCAATTTCTTATTTTATTAAATTATTGAGTAAATGAAAGATTCATTGTGTATTTAACTATATCGCATACTTGTCTCATGGGCTTGTCTGTGTTGTTGTCAAAGTAATTTTGTGTGTCTAGCCATGCAAGTTTGAATCCCGAAAAATGTGGAGATTAAAACTTGATTTGAACGGTTAAATAATAAAAAATGTATTACGTCACATACGGTCATATTTTCTTGTGATATATATTATTTTCAAGATAAAATAACCTTTTATTTATTTTATTTACTTAGCTTAGTGCCCAATTTCCAAAAGCTTACTTCATCCGAGAAAATGCTAGCAAGTCTTTAGAGTTTTGGTTTTACACATAAAATTAGCTGTCTTTTGCATAAAGAAATTAATGCTACTTTTCTTCTCAATATTTAACTTGAATTTTTTGTAGATTTGATGTAACTTGCAAATTTATTCGTCACAATGATTTTTTTTTTCCATAATTTTGATTATTCACATGATAATGGGGGTAGCGTTGGCAATGGGCATGTTCAAACAATTTCGCATCGTGTTGATATCATGTTATGATTTTATTTATCTGAATGAATACAATTTATTAGTTTATTGGGTTCAAAAAGCAAAATTAAATTCATTCGTTAATTTTATCGTGTTACAAAAACATGTCAACTTGAGTCGCTATTGTTATTATATAAAAATAGACTGCCAAATTATTGTTATAATTTTAATTATTTAAATAAAATATTTAGATCTTAAAAAAGGGTAGGAAAGGAGACTCAAATTTTAATAGAAATACTTTAGGGATATAGAGAATAGAGTTTATAATTATATTATAGTATACAATTAGCCAATTTATTGGAAGCAAGGACTTAGTTTCGGTGGTAAGGCGTAGTCGTCCTATAGTTCAGGTTTTAGATTAAATTTTCAGTGGGGTGAGTTAATAATTACAAAAGGATTTTTTTTATAATTAATTTTTTTTTTAAAAAAATTTTTAAAAAATATTGACGCTGATTTTTAGTCAACTTAAAAATTAAATAAATGGGACGATATAAAAAGTAAAATATAAAAAATTTGTGTGGCTCAGCATTTGGCCTACGTTCATGAGAATAGAAAGAACAATTTTTACTATTCAATGAGAATTATAACAATTTTTTTCCTAGTTATTTGCTTTTGTCCTATATGCGATAAGAGCTCTCTATTTACAATACAAATTTAGGTATCCTAAGTCGTTAATATCTCTTTGTTTTAATCGACTTTTACCACTTCACTAGAACTTGATCTGAATTCTATAATTATCTCCTTTTCAAATTGGGTTTTTGAAACTTCTGGATTTTTCTTTTAGATTTAGTTAACGGGTCCTTGACTCTTCCTCTATAATCACAATTACTTTGGGTTCATAACCTCATGCTTACATCATGCTCACATGCTTCTAGCTCACGTATCTTCATGACATCTTGCTTATGTCATGTTTCTTGCTTCCAACTCCCGTGTCTTCATGACATCTTACTTATGTCATGCTTTTTGCTCTCATATCTTCATGAAATCTTACTTTATCATGCTTCTTGCTTTTATATCTTCATGACATCTTCCTTAAGTCATGCTCTTTCCTCTAGCTCACATATCTTCATGACATCTTGCTTATGTCATACTTTTTGTTATTAAGAATGAGGTGATGAAGCCAAAGTAATCGCAGTTGTAAGGGAAGAATCCTAGGACCCGTTATCTAAATCCAAAAGTTTCGAAACCCAATTCGAGAAGGAGATAAATAGAGACTTTGGATCAAGTTCTAACTAAGTGTGAAAGCCAATTAGAATAAGGAAATATCAATGACTTAGGATATTGAAAATTGTATTATAAATAGATAGCTCTTAATGTGTAGAGGGCACAGACAAATAGCTAAGCTGGAAAAAAAAAAACACCTTTGTTATAATTCTCATTGAGTAGTGAGGGTTGCTCTTTTTATTCCCGTGAACATAGGATAAGTTAGGGGTGGGCATAAACCCACAACCCATGGGTTTAACCAAACTCAAACCAAATTAAATGGTTTGGGTTGGGTAAATCATGAAAATGGGTTAGATGTGGGTTTTATATAGAAAACTATTTTATTATGGGTTGGGTATGGTTTACCCATGGGTTATGAACAAAATCCCAACACTCAAATTTTTCAAATGAAATAAATGAATACAAATAGGTAAAAAATATAATAAACAAACAATTGTAAAAATATTATATTAACTAGCGAAAAATTTAAATTCATCTTATATTAAAAACTAAAATTTTCAAAATTATCCTTTAATTTATTTAATATTATTAATAATTATTATTTTATTTATTAATTTAATATTATAAATAGACTTCCACCGGAAAGTCGCCGGACCACCACCGGACCTCGCCGGACCACCGCCGGACCTTGCCGGAAGTTCGCCGGACCACCGCCGAACCTCGCCGGAAGTTTGCCGGACCACCGCCGGACCTCGCCGGAAGTTCGCCGGACTAATGCCGGACCTCGCCGGAAGTTCGCCGGACCACCGCCGGACCGCCATTTTATTTTATTATATATATATATATTAATATAAATAATTTAATAACCAAATTTAATATTAAAATTTTAACTATTTTATATTTTATTTTTATATAATAAAAATAAAATATCCATGGATATCCATAGATCTCCATAGTTTTATGGATAAAATCTATATCCATATCCAATATTAAATACTGGATATGGATATGGATATATCCATTATGGATAATTATGGATTTGTGTTTGGATGGATATTATCCATCCATAATTGGATATTTGTCATCCCTAATCAAAACATATATTGCTTATTTTTAATGCTTTATTTTTATTTAGTTTCTATTCATGTGATATATTTAATTTATAATAAATATAAATAAAAGAGTAGTTGAAAATAAGGGTAATATTGTAAACTAATACTATTAGGGGGGATTTTGACCATTATAAAAACAGAAGGGAGAAAAATGATATATGTTGATTACTGTAGGGAGGAAAGTGGCAATCTCCCTAAATTAAGCATATAAGTAGACAATATAACGTAAAACTACCAAAACGATAAATAAAAATAAATATTGCATAATTAAATAAATAACAAGTGACAAAATTTATTATTAGATTGTTAATGTCATGTTTGTGAAAGTTTATTATTAAAGTGTACGTTCTTATTTATTGAGAAATAATAATTTTTGTGATTAAACTTTATTTTGATTTTCTAGTATTCTTTAATTTAAGGATTAAGTTATTGTAAAATTTATAATTTTTATCCACTATATTTTTTTATATTTTAATATCAATTTAATAATTAATAAAAATTAATAATTATTATAATTTTGATATAATTAAATTTTATTAAAATAAAAATTATTTTGATAATAAAATTCAAACCAAACCCAAACCAAACCCAAATGGTTTGGTTTGGATTGGGTTAAAAATATTTGGGTTGGATCCAAATTTTTATGGTTTGGTTTGGGTTGACTTAAAATCCAACCCAAACCAACCCATGCCCACCCCTAGGATAAGTGTTGAATCACGTAAATTTCCTGTGTTTTACTTTTATATCATCCCGTTTATTTAATTTTCTAGTTGACGAAGAATCGGCGTCAACAAAATTAATTCTCTATTTTATTTCATGGTAATTATAGTTTAAAAACCACAACAAACAGAGCTTTGCTATAAATACAGTCAGATCTACAATGTTTTAATTTATAATAAAATATTTTGTTTCACCAATACTAATATTTAAAATGATATAATTAAAATACAGTTACACTTAGAAATTACTTGTATAAATTTGTACATACAAACTGAGATGCCATAATATATAAGTGGAACTATCAAATCTTTACTATATTCCGAGTTCACTGATTCCAAAGTTGAAGATAATGATGACAATGATGTAATAATGTTGCATTGATTTGTAGACTATGACTACGATATTTTATTTAAAAGATTTACTAAATGTCATAATCTGTGCACCGTTAAATTGTTAAATTTTAGTAATTTTTATTAATTTTTATTAATTTTTAACCATTTAACAATGCCCAATTTTAAATGACATAAGAAATGTATGATATAATATGTGATACATAACAAAACTTAGTTGTCCCTTATCTTGTAACATATAATAGAATAATACATATAAGAAAGTAAAATTATCCTCTCCAAAATGTTTGGCATGAACTATGAATGGAGGAGATGCAATAGACATTGGTAGGAGAAAATGAGTGCACTTGCCCAAGTCATTGTCACATATACAAGCTTATCTTTTATGGCTTTTGCAATTTGTAAGGAGTTGAAAGTTAAAATATTGTGTAACGTGTTTCATTTTTATTTGATATGATATTGAACATTTAGTGGGAGGAGTAAAAGTAAAAAATAATGTGAAAGGAGAAAAGGTAGTCTTATTTAATGGGATTAGATTTCTTATCTAATCTTTTATGAGAGTAAGTATGTCAAAGTGTATTTTATAAGGATCCTTTTTTTTTTTTTTTGAAGAAAAAGAATTAAATCTGACCTTGAAACGAAGCATTTAGCTACACCATAAAGGGCTATTTAATCAGGTCATAAAAAAAGAAAAAATTAATTGTAGTTTTAATAGATAGGTAGTAACATGAAATATAATGAAAAGATACATTATGATCAAGACTTTTCTCAATTAGAAATGTTCTTGAGCACCCAATAATTTTTCTATGATCATATTGTAACGATAACATACTCATCGTAAGACATCTTTTAAGAATATTAAGTAAGTCCAATTCAAAATTGATTTTTAAATTTTATATGATTTTGTTTTGAGATGGTATCATACTTGTATTGAGTTTTTTTAGATTATTTCAAAAATACAAGACTTGTTTATACCTAGACCCTAGACATAATTTTCAAATTAAACATATCTTAAGGGTGTATAATCAAGACACACGCGCGCGCGTATATAATTATTCTCAGATGCGGATACTTAATGCGGACACACTCTTAAACAAGACAATTTAAGAGGGTTAATTTAAAAACACGTCCACATGAAAAAAATAAAAAATAAAAACGCTCAAATTAAGGTAAGACTATATATATATATATATATATATATATATATATATATATATTAAATTATGATAGATTTTTGCCCTTTTGGTAGCAAAATAAAAAGTCTTTAGATGTTTAAAATGTTGATCTATTGATTGTGAAAAAATCAATACATCATCAATGTAAACAATGCAAAATTCAGAATACGGGTTGTAAATGTCATTCATGATTGTTTGAAATTCTGAAGGTGCATTCTTTAAACCAAATGGCATAACAGTCCACTCATACTGTCCAAATGGAACAGTAAAAACAGTTTTATACCGATCTTTAGGGTGAATCTGAATTTGCCAAAAACCAGACTTCATGTCAAATTTGGAAAATATGAAAGCAGAATGAAGTTTTTGTAGCAAATCCTTTTTGTTTGGAATTGGATAACGAATCCATTTTAAAGCTTTATTCAAAGGTTTATAATTAATAACAAGTCTTGGTGTGCCTCTTTCAATTTCAGAATTTTTGTTAACATAAAAAGCAGCACAAGACCAAGGTGATCTTGATTTAACAATTAAACCTTTAAATTCCTCGGTCACTACATTTTTGCCCTAAACGGATCACCCGAATACAATAACAAATTCCTCAAGGATCTAAGGTGTACGTGTGCTTGGAAGAAGTGATTACTGCTGAGGAAATGATAAAGGGTAGATCTTGGTGAACTACCGGCAGTTTTGACGGCTTTTCAAATTTTAATACATTAATACTTTAAAGATACGTGGCGTTGTTCCACACCGTGACGGGTTCCTTAGCTCTTTTGAAGCTAAGATATTTAATTCCCCTTTGGACCAGTAGCCCGCACACAGTGGTGTCCAGCCTATATACCTTTTAAAGTTCTTTGAAATTATTAAGCAAGCCTAGCAACAAGGGTTTGCATAAATTAAACATGCATTAAGGTTGGCTTTCTATGCATACACAGTACCAGATTTGGATCCCAGAAATGGTGCTCTGAAGGAGGAGGGAGAAGAGAAGAAATACAACTGAGGATTGAGATCTGGTCTCGTTGCCTCAGAGGAACGTACAATTTTTATGGCAGATCTGATACAAATCAGTCTGCGATCATGCTTTTAAAAGAAAGTGCAGAAAAGTAAATGCTTTGAAATTAAATTGCGAAAATTAAAAGTACATAAATTAAATTACAGAAATTGAAAATGCTTTAAATAAATTGCTTTAAATAAATTACAAAAGAAAGATCCTTACATGTTCGGATCTTGATGCTTGAAAAAGAAAAGAAAGGAAAAGAATTAGAAAGGAAAATTAGAAAGACAAAATAAATTCAAGGAAGAATTCCTTGATGCCTTTCACTAGATTTCCGTTTCTTAGAGAGAAGGAGGAGAGAATTTTGGAAGGAGAGAGAGAGAGGGAGTGGAAAAAATCTGAGGAGTCTAAGTCTTCCTTCAGATTAAATACATGAAAAAAAAAATAACTATTCACTGTAGCGGGATTTTAAGTGCACAGTAACTCGTGGAAAGTTGCACTGTTTACTGTAGCGGGTCTTTAAGTGCATAGTAACTCGTGGAAAGTTGCACTGTTCACTGTAGCGGGTCTTTAAGTGCACAGTAACTCGTGGAAAGGTGCACTGTTGCTTTATACGGCTTTGTAGAATACAAGAGAAAATACTAACGGGTGAAGAGACATGTGCGCTCCCACTTGTGTCCAAAGGACCACCCGAATACAATCTAATTTATTACAAGGAAAATACAGAGAGAGTTTTTTTTTTTTTTTTTTTTTTTTTTTTTTTAAATAAATATCCAGAAATACATACAAATTATTTACAATGCTTTACTGGGGGGAGAATACCAAAACAGTCGTCTTCATTTTCATCCCCAAGAGAAATGAAGGGCTCTTCATCTTCATCTTCGGTATCAGAGGATGCTGCAACAGAGGACTCAGATCGAGTTGTTAGGAGTTGCTTCATGATATCGAAGTATTCTTCTTCAGACTTTGCACCGGCGAGAAGGGCTTGGGCCTTAGAACGCTGGGCGAGGAAAGTGCAATGGGCTTTAGTATCTTCAATGCTGGGCTTTAGGTAACCATTTAACTTAAGCCAATTGTAGACAATGGCTTCGGTCAATTTTGATTTTTCATCGAACTTAGACCACCATTTAATTCTAAAACATCTTTGGAGAATTAATTGGGTGTCTTGGGTAAGATACTGGAAATTCCACATCCAAACCCAGGGGAGGAAGAACTTTGTACAGAAACAGAGGAAAGGAGGGAATCTTTTTTCGGATTCAGAAGGAACGTAATGGGCTTTAAAGAGATTGAAACAGATTGTGGCATTAGGGGTTAAGATATCTGTATTTGGTCCAAAATAGGTCCACCATTGTTGGAACCAGTTCGGGAGGCTTTGTATGGTTATCTTTGTGTTAAAGAAAAATAACCATGAATGGGAATGTTTTGGGTTTTGAAGGAAGAAAGTGTTAAACCACGCCTGTTGGTAGTCCCAATAGGAATAGGACAAACAGTGTGGGATTTTAAAAAGGAAATTGGCGGGGAATTTCTTTTGTGCATGGAGTGGTTCACCCCACTGGTTTGGGCTAATAATATTTTGGATAGTGGCCGTGGAGTAGGCCGGCTCAGAATGGGACTCAGTGTGAAAGAAATGTTTAAATTTTACTGAGCCTGTGGCTTCAAGGATGCTTTGGTAATAAGAATGGGGTTTATCAAGATCCCATGGTTTGAAAAACCATCCTTGTGGGAAAAACTTTGAAATTGCTTGAAATTGATCAGAATTATAAAATCCATCCTCCATAGTTAAAACATTTTGAGAATGGGGTTTATTGTGCCAATCCGATTTTTGAGAAAGTTTTGATTGTGAAACCACAACCTGGGAAGAAGTACTTCCAGAAGAAATAATTTCTTTAGCTAGAGAAAGACCTTGGGAGTAAGAAAGTTTTGGAATTTCTTTAGAGATAGATTTTTCTAAATCAAGATTTTCTTTTGGAGAAATTTGACTTTGAGAAAAACTTTGTATTGCTTTTAAAAACTCAGGGGATTGAGAAATGGATTTCATCCATTGATTTACCTGATCTTGGGAGGCCAGGGCTTTGACTTTGGTTTCGTCTTCTTCAACTATATCTATCCAGGACTTTATGGGCATTGCTGAGGATAGCAATTTTTCTTTAGGAGGAGAGACTTTAGAAGGTGTCTGGGACACAGGGAGTTTGAGGATCCCTTTCCCTTTATCTTTCTTTTTGGGCGGCATTTTATCTGTTTTGGAGGAATTCCCTTGTCAGAAAATCGGGAACAAAATTTTTATCACCTTTAATAAATTCAATATCAAAATCAAAAACACTTAAAATTGCTTGCCATCTTGCAAAAATCTGTTTTGATGCAATGTTTTGAACATCCTTTTCTAAAACATGTTTTGCAGCTTTGCAATCAATTCGAAGTAAGAATTTTTGATTTAGCAAATCACTTTGAAACTTTGATATGCATAAAACAATCGATAAAATTTCTTTTTTAATAGTAGAGTAATTTTTCTGGCAATCATTCCAATGTGCAGATGCATACTGTACTATTTACTCTTTATTATGATCAACTTGCTTGAGAATACCACCATAACCTAAATCTGATGCATCAGTTTCAACAATTTTAGGTAATGTTGGATTAGCCAAGTATAAGCATGTGATTTCTTTTACTATACTCTTTATCTGCTTTACAATTTGGGTATGGTGTTCTGACCATGCAACAGGATTTTTCTTTAATCTATCATGCAAAGGTTTTGCTATCCTATTAATATTAGGACAGAAATCAAGAACATAATTTAAACTACCCAAAAATCTTTGTAACTGGGTTTTATCCAAAATCTTGTCAGGGAATTTATCAGTAAATGATAGGGATCTTTCAATGGGAGTGATAGTTCCCTTGGAAATGTAGTGACCGAGGAATCTGACTTTAGTTTGAAATAAAGAGATTTTAGAAGAGGAAATGGCTAAACCAGCCCTTTTGGTAGCAAAATAAAAAGTCTTTAGATGTTTAAAATGTTGATCTATTGATTGTGAAAAAATCAATACATCATCAATGTAAACAATGCAAAATTCAGAATACGGGTTGTAAATGTCATTCATGATTCTTTGAAATTCTGAAGGTGCATTCTTTAAACCAAATGGCATAACAGTCCACTCATACTGTCCAAATGGAACAGTAAAAACAGTTTTATACCGATCTTTAGGGTGAATCTGAATTTGCCAAAAACCAGACTTCATGTCAAATTTGGAAAATATGAAAGCAGAATGAAGTTTTTGTAGCAAATCCTTTTTGTTTGGAATTGGATAACGAATCCATTTTAAAGCTTTATTCAAAGGTTTATAATTAATAACAAGTCTTGGTGTGCCTCTTTCAATTTCAGAATTTTTGTTAACATAAAAAGCAGCACAAGACCAAGGTGATCTTGATTTAACAATTAAACCTTTAAATTCTAAATCTTTAATTTCGGCTTTACAATGTTGCTCAAGTTCCATATTCATTTGAATGGGACGGGCTTTAGTTGGTATTTGTCTTTCATCAAAAGAACTTTCATAAGGCAAATCTACCATATGTTGTTTTCGGTTCCAAAAAGCAGTTGGTAAATCTGCACAAATTTCTTTTTCAATGAGATCTTTGAAATCAGAAATTTTTCTTTTTATGAAATTATTTTGCAATTGAACTTCAATTCTTTGCAAATTTAAATCTGTTTTCAAATAACATAAATCTTTTTGTTTTGATTTTAATAAAACATTTATTTAGTTTTGGTAAACAGAACAAGCTTTAATGATATTCAAATTTCTTGTTTTTGGCTTTTCAACAAATGGGAAAACAAGTTTTTTACTTTTGGCTTTAAAAGATATACCATCATAATCAACAGTATACGGGGTAATTAAATTTATAAAAGGAGTTCCTAAAATAACAGTATGACGAATGTCATTTGTTAGAAGGAAAGAAGTTTTAAAATCAAAACCATTGTTATGAACAAAGGCTTCAGCTTTAGAAGTAATTTTCAATTTTGAATTGTTGGCGGCAGAAAGCTTTTCTTTTGTCTTTTCATGAAATTCTTTTGGCACAATAACTTCTTGAATACAATTTAAATCGGCACCAGTATCAAATAGGGCAATTGTATCAATCATGAAGTCTTTAGAAAAAATTAAAGTAACTCCAATTAAGTACTTTCTCATTGTAACTTGGTTTAAAACAAAAAGAAAATCATCAGGAACAGACTCAATGTTTTCTAAATTTGGATTTTCATCATTACCATCACTGGAATGAGATTCGTTCTCAGAATGATTTTGAAGTTGTTTTTGTAAAAGAATCTGAATAGTTTCAGAATCGGTTTTTTGTTTTTCTTTCAAGTCCTTTATTTTAGCTTTAATATCTTTGATTTCTTTTTAAAGATCTTGAATAGAAGGTAAAGAAGACTTTGAATGCTTTTTTTTTTCAAGAATTTGTGTGAGATCATATGCATGCTTTTTGACAATAGGAACTTTTGAAGGTTCGGGTTTTCGGTCAAGGGTCTTCAGGAGTTTATCCAAATATTCTCTCTGAAGAGTAGGGTCAGAAATGTGTTTGACTAATTCAAGAAATGTTTCTTGGTCTTTAGTCAAAACATTGATATTCTTTAACTCTGACTCAGAATCACTAAAAGAAGAAGAGGAGGTATCGGAGTCAACTAACTCGTCTACCTGGAGAGGTTCACTATTTCCAGACATGGAAGACTCAGTATCAGAAGACTCAATAAGAAGAGAGGAGATTTTAGAAAGGACTTCCTCATCGAGATTAAGCTCGTGAAGTTTTCTATTCATTCTGCAAAATTTTGCAGTATGGCCTTTCTTTCCACATTTATAACATGTGGCTTCTTTGTAATTGAAAGGAGCTTTGGATTTGGGCTTGAATTCTTTCTTTTTAGAGAATTTGGGCTTTTTATAAGGCCTCGAAGGTTTCTTATAAAAATTTTCTCTAAAATTAGAAATGGGCTTTCTATAGCTTTTGGATTTGTAATGTTTTTTGTAAGGTCTCGAAGAGCACTTACCATTACAATTTTTAGAGGGAGATTTGAAAGGGTCATAGTTGAATTGCTTACAAAAATCACCTAGTTCATGCTTAGATTGTCTAAGCTCTCTTTTTAGGCGTTTTTGTAGTTTTAGATCTTGACAGATCTTTAAACCTTCTTTGTTGACAAAACTGACTAACTCACCATAGGTAAGTTCGTCATAAGGAATACGATTGTCATAAAGAGCTTTGATAGAGTTTCTTACCTTTTCTCCTAAGAGAGTAGGTAATCCAGCAAGGAATTTTTCTTTCCAAGTAGTATGATGTGCATCATCTCTTAGAAAGAGTCGAGTAAAGAAAGTGGTTTTGTAGTCTTGGAATTCACTAAGTTTCCTACATCTCAAATTGTGTAGTAACTCAGCATTTTTATCTCTTAGGTGTGAAGGATCACCTATGAAATGGAGAGAAATGGTCAATATAAGAGTTGCAACTGCATCTTGAATGGGGTTATTATGTTCATCCAGAATGGGGATTCGATCCTCATCTGTTTGAATAGCATCCAAGATGTCTAATTGTTGCTGTTTGGTAAGGAGATGATCCCACCAACCTTTAAGTTGACCTGTGAAACCTGCTATAAGAATTTCTGCTATGGCTTTATCGGAAGTTCCAGATTGAGTTTTGTAAGCATTGGCAGCCATAGTCATTTGTTGTAATAGACCAAGTATATTATACTCAGACATTCCATCTATATTCCATTCATAGACAGAAGATGCATTAAACCTGGATTGGTTTAGTGCACTAGGCCTATTATCAACAGCAAGGTCATGAGGAGAACGAGAAGTAGCAGGAAGTGCTAGTTCCCAATGAACTCTATTTACTTTCGGAGTAGGTTCTTTAAATGCTTCTATATCAGAAGTAGTTATAGAAGACTGGTCAAAATCTTTGTCAAGGACACCTACGGTATGAGATTGGATACTACCAGGTGTTTTAGACTGAGGTGTATCAGGAGCTATTTGTATTTTTGAAGTAGAAGCAGAAGAGGAAGCTTCTATTCTATCTAGTTGTTCTCTAATGGCTTTAGCAAATTCTAACTTTGACTCTTGAACAAGCGTTTGACTATGTTTCGAGACCTGGAAAGGCCTGAAAATAGGTTCTTTAAGCTTCTTCAAGGACTCGGCTTTTGAGGGAATAGACTTTGAAACAGGAGAGACAGTTATGGAAGACTGTTGAATTTGACCTTCTATCCTAGTCAACTGCTTTCCTATGGTATTTAGATTAGTATTACAAAAATTATTCTGTTGAATAATACTATCTAAATCTTTGTTGGGGTCATCGGATTTATGAACTTTAAAAGGAAAAGCTTTAATAGGAATAGGAGGTTCACCATGCTCTATGGTTATACTCCTGAGAGGAGGATGTACGGACTCGATGGTGTTACTACTATCAGAAAGATTCCATTCAGGAATTTTCTTTCTAGTAGTAATTGGGTTAGATTCTTTGAATGGGTAGGAAATATTATTGTCAGAAGCATACATTTCAAACCATTCGAAAAATAAAATATGGACTTTATGTAAATTTACAAAATTATAATAAACTTGTTGAATTTCTTTTCTTTGATTTAAAAAATATTTAAAAAACCAAAGTCTTTTTTCTTTATTATTATCAGAATAGAAATCATTATGAAGAAGAGTTTTGTCAAGTTCGAAATCCTTTTCAAGGACATTAATGACATTTTCTGTGACAGCAGAAAAGGTAGGAGAAGTCGGAGGAGAAGGTTCCTTCTCTTCCTGTCTTTGGACTCTCTGGCGGCTAGTGTAAATGGGATGAGGAACACTAGTACCATAATTGACAGAATGAATAGAAGAACTAGGAATATCCGAAGTGGAGAACCTAGGTTGGTCTTTAGAGATATTTATCTCTGTAGGGATTTTTGAAAATTATTTTTCAAAAGAATGCATACTGGAAGAACAAGAATCTTTGTCAGAGAATCTAGAAGAATTAGATCTCTTAAAAGATAGTTTGACTTTACCATCGGAGAACTGAGTCACATTTTGCAACTCTGTATTAGGTTCAAGATGTTTTGGAATCACTGGTTCAGTGGCTCCATCCAGAATCCATTCGTCTGGAATGTGAATATCTTTCCATTGGATAGGCTTTGGGACAACCATGTTGGCTTTAGACAAATCAGTCTGCAAGAGAAGAGTTTCATCTCTTTTTGACTGGAATTTATGTTGCGTATTAAACGCAGAATTCATTGCTTTATATGAGATCTTGTAAATCAATGCAACTGGAATTGAACCCTCAATCATATGGTAATTGTGGGTTTTGATTTGCAAAATCATGCTTTTGAGGATATTTTTGTCTTTAAGGGAAATTGTTATATTTGGATAACAATTGAAATGGATTGGTCCTTTGCAAAGGCTGGATTCTATACTACTTAGTAAAGAATCGTCAAAGGACATGAACCTGCCATCACGGAGGACAGCAAGGATGGAAGTATCCAAACCTTCCTTGGTCAATGGCTTGATGCCTACTTGGATAAGACCTATATGAACATAATTAATTTTTTTCTCTTTTAAATTCTTTAAAGTTTTCTCTGAAAACAAATGAATTGTTTCAAAAGGCTTTGAAAGTGTGATATCTCTTTCTTCGGTTTTTATAATATAATCACTTTTTAAGAAATCAAGCTTTTTTGTCTTATAAATCATTTCTTTAGAAACTTTAGGTAATTCCCAATTATCAATTGCTTTATCAAAATCAGAAATAACAAATTCCTCGGAACTCACGACATGCTTTGAATCACTAGTCTTCCCGGAAGAAGAGCTAGAGAAGGAAGATGCTCTACAGAGTAGAGAATCCATGATGCATAAAAGTTTCAAAATTTTAAAACCTATATGAATGGCTACAGGTATGGGATTATTGCCCTAAACGGATGCAGACTCCTATGACGGGACTTATGACCAGTAAAGATTCACCACACACACAGAAGATAATTTTTTGAAAACTTTACACACACAGACTCTATACAACTATATTACACTTACCCCCACTTGGCTCTGATACCAGTAGGAAAAGGAAAGGGCTAAACCAGCCCTTTTGGTAGCAAAATAAAAAGTCTTTAGATGTTTAAAATGTTGATCTATTGATTGTGAAAAAATCAATACATCATCAATGTAAACAATGCAAAATTCAGAATACGGGTTGTAAATGTCATTCATGATTCTTTGAAATTCTGAAGGTGCATTCTTTAAACCAAATGGCATAACAGTCCACTCATACTGTCCAAATGGAACAGTAAAAGCAGTTTTATACCGATCTTTAGGGTGAATCTGAATTTGCCAAAAACCAGACTTCATGTCAAATTTGGAAAATATGAAAGCAGAATGAAGTTTTTGTAGCAAATCCTTTTTGTTTGGAATTGGATAACGAATCCATTTTAAAGCTTTATTCAAAGGTTTATAATTAATAACAAGTCTTGGTGTGCCTCTTTCAATTTCAGAATTTTTGTTAACATAAAAAGCAGCACAAGACCAAGGTGATCTTGATTTAACAATTAAACCTTTAAATTCTAAATCTTTAATTTCGGCTTTACAATGTTGCTCAAGTTCCATATTCATTTGAATGGGACGGGCTTTAGTTGGTATTTGTCTTTCATCAAAAGAACTTTCATAAGGCAAATCTACCATATGTTGTTTTCGGTTCCAAAAAGCAGTTGGTAAATCTGCACAAATTTCTTTTTCAATGAGATCTTTGAAATCAGAAATTTTTCTTTTTATGAAATTATTTTGCAATTGAACTTCAATTCTTTGCAAATTTAAATCTGTTTTCAAATAACATAAATCTTTTTGTTTTGATTTTAATAAAACATTTATTTGGTTTTGGTAAACAGAACAAGCTTTAATGATATTCAAATTTCTTGTTTTTGGCTTTTCAACAAATGGGAAAACAAGTTTTTTACTTTTGGCTTTAAAAGATATACCATCATAATCAACAGTATACGGGGTAATTAAATTTATAAAAGGAGTTCCTAAAATAACAGTATGACGAATGTCATTTGTTAGAAGGAAAGAAGTTTTAAAATCAAAACCATTGTTATGAACAAAGGCTTCAGCTTTAGAAGTAATTTTCAATTTTGAATTGTTGGCGGCAGAAAGCTTTTCTTTTGTCTTTTCATGAAATTCTTTTGGCACAATAACTTCTTGAATACAATTTAAATCGGCACCAGTATCAAATAGGGCAATTGTATCAATCATGAAGTCTTTAGAAAAAATTAAAGTAACTCCAATTAAGTACTTTCTCATTGTAACTTGGTTTAAAACAAAAAGAAAATCATCAGGAACAGACTCAATGTTTTCTAAATTTGGATTTTCATCATTACCATCACTGGAATGAGATTCGTTCTCAGAATGATTTTGAAGTTGTTTTTGTAAAAGAATCTGAATAGTTTCAGAATCGGTTTTTTGTTTTTCTTTCAAGTCCTTTATTTCAGCTTTAATATCTTTGATTTCTTTTTAAAGATCTTGAATAGAAGGTAAAGAAGACTTTGAATGCTTTTTTTTTTCAAGAATTTGTGTGAGATCATATGCATGCTTTTTGACAATAGGAACTTTTGAAGGTTCGGGTTTTCGGTCAAGGGTCTTCAGGAGTTTATCCAAATATTCTCTCTGAAGAGTAGGGTCAGAAATGTGTTTGACTAATTCAAGAAATGTTTCTTGGTCTTTAGTCAAAACATTGATATTCTTTAACTCTGACTCAGAATCACTAAAAGAAGAAGAGGAGGTATCGGAGTCAACTAACTCGTCTACCTGGAGAGGTTCACTATTTCCAGACATGGAAGACTCAGTATCAGAAGACTCAATAAGAAGAGAGGAGATTTTAGAAAGGACTTCCTCATCGAGATTAAGCTCGTGAAGTTTTCTATTCATTCTGCAAAATTTTGCAGTATGGCCTTTCTTTCCACATTTATAACATGTGGCTTCTTTGTAATTGAAAGGAGCTTTGGATTTGGGCTTGAATTCTTTCTTTTTAGAGAATTTGGGCTTTTTATAAGGCCTCGAAGGTTTCTTATAAAAATTTTCTCTAAAATTAGAAATGGGCTTTCTATAGCTTTTGGATTTGTAATGTTTTTTGTAAGGTCTCGAAGAGCACTTACCATTACAATTTTTAGAGGGAGATTTGAAAGGGTCATAGTTGAATTGCTTACAAAAATCACCTAGTTCATGCTTAGATTGTCTAAGCTCTCTTTTTAGGCGTTTTTGTAGTTTTAGATCTTGACAGATCTTTAAACCTTCTTTGTTGACAAAACTGACTAACTCACCATAGGTAAGTTCGTCATAAGGAATACGATTGTCATAAAGAGCATAAGGAATACGATTGTCAAAAAGCATGCATATGATCTCACACAAATTCTTGAAAAAAAAAAGCATTCAAAGTCTTCTTTACCTTCTATTCAAGATCTTCAAAAAGAAATCAAAGATATTAAAGCTGAAATAAAGGACTTGAAAGAAAAACAAAAAACCGATTCTGAAACTATTCAGATTCTTTTACAAAAACAACTTCAAAATCATTCTGAGAACGAATCTCATTCCAGTGATGGTAATGATGAAAATCCAAATTTAGAAAACATTGAGTCTGTTCCTGATGATTTTCTTTTTGTTTTAAACCAAGTTACAATGAGAAAGTACTTAATTGGAGTTACTTTAATTTTTTCTAAAGACTTCATGATTGATACAATTGCCCTATTTGATACTGGTGCCGATTTAAATTGTATTCAAGAAGTTATTGTGCCAAAAGAATTTCATGAAAAGACAAAAGAAAAGCTTTCTGCCGCCAACAATTCAAAATTGAAAATTACTTCTAAAGCTGAAGCCTCTGTTCATAACAATGGTTTTGATTTTAAAACTTCTTTCCTTCTAACAAATGACATTCGTCATACTGTTATTTTAGGAACTCCTTTTATAAATTTAATTACCCCGTATACTGTTGATTATGATGGTATATCTTTTAAAGCCAAAAGTAAAAAACTTGTTTTCCCATTTGTTGAAAAGCCAAAAACAAGAAATTTGAATATCATTAAAGCTTGTTCTGTTTACCAAAACCAAATAAATGTTTTATTAAAATCAAAACAAAAAGATTTATGTTATTTGAAAACAGATTTAAATTTGCAAAGAATTGAAGTTCAATTGCAAAATAATTTCATAAAAAGAAAAATTTCTGATTTCAAAGATCTCATTGAAAAAGAAATTTGTGCAGATTTACCAACTGCTTTTTGGAACCGAAAACAACATATGGTAGATTTGCCTTATGAAAGTTCTTTTGATGAAAGACAAATACCAACTAAAGCCCGTCCCATTCAAATGAATATGGAACTTGAGCAACATTGTAAAGCCGAAATTAAAGATTTAGAATTTAAAGGTTTAATTGTTAAATCAAGATCACCTTGGTCTTGTGCTGCTTTTTATGTTAACAAAAATTCTGAAATTGAAAGAGGCACACCAAGACTTGTTATTAATTATAAACCTTTGAATAAAGCTTTAAAATGGATTCGTTATCCAATTCCAAACAAGATCTACCCTCTATACAACTACCGAAAGTTTTCCTATTGATTGCAAGGGCAAAAATCTGTTTTGATGCAATGTTTTGAACATCCTTTTCTAAAACATGTTTTGCAGCTTTGCAATCAATTCTATACAACTATATTACACTTACCCCCACTTGGCTCTGCCATCAAAACTTTCTTACTCCCAAGGTCTTTCTCTAGCTAAAGAAATTTATTCTTCTGGAAGTACTTCTTCCCAGGTTGTGGTTTCACAATCAAAACTTTCTCAAAAATCGGATTGGCACAATAAACCCCATTCTCAAAATGTTTTAACTATGGAGGATGGATTTTATAATTCTGATCCATTTCAAGCAATTTCAAAGTTTTTCCCACAAGGATGGTTTTTCAAACCATGGGATCTTGATAAACCCCATTCTTATTACCAAAGCATCCTTGAAGCCACAGGCTCAGTAAAATTTAAACATTTCTTTCACACTGAGTCTCATTCTGAGCCGGCCTACTCCACGGCCACTATCCAAAATATTATTAGCCCAAACCAGTGGGGTGAACCACTCCATGCACAAAAGAAATTCCCCGCCAATTTCCTTTTTAAAATCCCACACTGTTTGTCCTATTCCTATTGGGACTACCAACAGGCGTGGTTTAACACTTTCTTCCTTCAAAACCCAAAACATTCCCATTCATGGTTATTTTTCTTTAACACAAAGATAACCATACAAAGCCTCCCGAACTGGTTCCAACAATGGTGGACCTATTTTGGACCAAATACAGATATCTTAACCCCTAATGCCACAATCTGTTTCAATCTCTTTAAAGCCCATTACGTTCCTTCTGAATCCGAAAAAAGATTCCCTCATTTCCTCTGTTTCTGTACAAAGTTCTTCCTCCCCTGGGTTTGGATGTGGAATTTCCAGTATCTTACCCAAGACACCCAATTAATTCTCCAAAGGTGTTTTAGAATTAAATGGTGGTCTAAGTTCGATGAAAAATCAAAATTGACCGAAGCCATTGTCCACAATTGGCTTAAGTTAAATGGTTACCTAAAGCCCAGCATTGAAGATACTAAAGCCCATTGCACTTTCCTCGCCCAGCGTTCTAAGGCCCAAGCCCTTCTCGCCGGTGCAAAGTCTGAAGAAGAATACTTCGATATCATGAAGCAACTCCTAACAACTCGATCTGAGTCCTCTGTTGCAGCATCCTCTGATACCGAAGACGAAGATGAAGAGCCCTTCATTTCTCTTGGGGATGAAAATGAAGACGACTGTTTTGGTATTCTCCCCCCAGTAAAGCATTGTAAATAATCTGTATGTATTTCTGGATATTTATTTAAAAAAAAAAAAAAAAAAAAAAAACTCTCTCTGTATTTTCCTTGTAATAAATTAGATTGTATTCGGGTGGTCCTTTGGACACAAGTGGGAGCGCACATGTCTCTTCACCCGTTAGTATTTTCTCTTGTATTCTACAAAGCCGTATAAAGCAACAGTGCACCTTTCCACGAGTTACTGTGCACTTAAAGACCCGCTACAGTGAACAGTGCAACTTTCCACGAGTTACTGTGCACTTAAAATCCCGCTACAGTGAATAGTTATTTTTTTTTTCATGTGTTTAATCTGAAGGAAGACTTAGACTCCTCGGATTTTTTCCACTCCCTCTCTCTCTCTCCTTCCAAAATTATCTCCTCCTTCTCTCTAAGAAACGGAAATCTGGTGAAAGGCATCAAGGAATTCTTCCTTGAATTTATTTTGTCTTTCTAATTTTCCTTTCTAATTCTTTTCCTTTCTTTTCTTTTTCAAGCATCAAGATCCGAACATGTAAGGATCTTTCTTTTGTAATTTATTTAAAGCAATTTATTTAAAGCATTTTCAATTTCTGTAATTTAATTTATGTACTTTTAATTTTCGCAATTTAATTTCAAAGCATTTACTTTTCTGCACTTTCTTTTAAAAGCATGATCGCAGACTGATTTGTATCAGATCTGCCATAAAAATTGTACGTTCCTGTGAGGCAACGAGACCAGATCTCAATCCTCAGTTGTATTTCTTCTCTTCTCCCTCCTCCTTCAGAGCACCATTTCTGGGATCCAGATCTGGTACTGTGTATGCATAGAAAGCCAACCTTAATGCATGTTTAATTTATGCAAACCCTTGTTGCTAGGCTTGCTTAATAATTTCAAAGAACTTTAAAAGGTATATAGGCTGGACACCACTGTGTGCGGGCTACTGGTCCAAAGGGGAATTAAATATCTTAGCTTCAAAAGAGCTAAGGAACCCGTCACGGTGTGGAACAACGCCACGTATCTTTAAAGTATTAATGTATTAAAATTTGAAAAGCCGTCAAAACTGCCGGTAGTTCACCAAGATCTACCCTTTATCATTTCCTCAGCAGTAATCACTTCTTCCAAGCACACGTACACCTTAGATCCCTTTTCCTACTGGTATCAGAGCCAAGTGGGGGTAAGTGTAATATAGTTGTATAGAGTCTGTGTGTGTAAAGTTTTCAAAAAATTATCTTCTGTGTGTGTGGTGAATCTTTACTGGTCATAAGTCCCGTCATAGGAGTCTGCATCCGTTTAGGGCAATAATCCCATACCTGTAGCCATTCATATAGGTTTTAAAATTTTGAAACTTTTATGCCGTATTCTGAGTTATTAACCTTTACATAATTTAATTCTACAAAAACAGTGATTACTGCTGGGCTCTTCATCTTCGTCTTCGGTATCAGAGGATGCTGCAACAGAGGACTCAGATCGAGTTGTTAGGAGTTGCTTCATGATATCGAAGTATTCTTCGATATGAAGTCTGGTTGGAACAACGCCACGTATCTTTAAAGTATTAATGTATTAAAATTTGAAAAGCCGTCAAAACTGCCGGTAGTTCACCAAGATCTACCCTTTATCATTTCCTCAGCAGTAATCACCATACAACGTACAACAAGGGTTTGCATAAATTAAACATGCATTAAGGTTGGCTTTCTATGCATACACAGTACCAGATCTGGATCCCAGAAATGGTGCTCTGAAGGAGGAGGGAGAAGAGAAGAAATACAACTGAGGATTGAGATCTGGTCTCGTTGCCTCAGAGGAACGTACAATTTTTAAGGAAGAAAGTGCACTTTCCTCGCCCAGCGTTCTAAGGCCCAAGCCCTTCTGGGATCCAGATCTGGTACTGTGTATGCATAGAAAGCCAACCTTAATGCATGTTTAATTTATGCAAACCCTTGTTGCTAGGCTTGGGGATGAAAATGAAGACAACTGTTTTGGTATTCTCCCCCCAGTAAAGCATTGTAAATAATCTGTATGTATTTCTGGATATTTATTTAAAAAAAAAAAAAAAAAAACTCTCTCTGTATTTTCCTTGTAATAAAATATATATATATATATATATATATATATATATATTGCTCTTGGTTGTTTAGTTGATTAGTAGAGGAGTCACATAAAAACAAGCGACGACAATTGACCCTGCTTATATTAAAATTTTCAGAAAATCTTTTCTAAATTACAATTAAAAACTGTATTTACCTCCAATAAAATTTGTAATTTGTTCCCGCTGGTTTTGAATAATTAAAAAAAAGGAAAAAAAAAAGAGAAAAAAATTAGGTTTATAAGTTATATTAACATGGAAGACCTTCCTTCTAATATTTCGCTTAGAAATCCTGTTACGGGATATCAATACAAATTCGCTAGCGTGCCTTCCTCGAAGGACTGCATTCATATCAGCGATCACAGTCTTGGCTTCTAACATACCTTGTTCATATTTTCCTGTTGTGGTTCTCATTAAACTTAAAATACTTCATATTGTGCTGAAGTGTGTGCGGTTTTGCTCACCATCCTTTGAAGATTGTAGATATCCTCTTGTGCTGCTTGTCCTCAAATTAGTTGCTGTGATAGGTTTGTAGTATCAGATGAGCAGCTACCGGTTATTGACTTCACTCCTATAGATTTTGCGAGAAGCGAAATAGTGAATGGGGTAAGGACTAAGGCGGACAACTTGGCTGAGAAATCCTTGTTCCTGGGTGACATGATGACTCCGAGGATGTGCAACATAATAGAGTAGGGGAATAACAAAAGGCAGTAAATGTTGATTCGATGAAAGCTGAAGATGGATTACTAAAACAGTGCAAAACATGGCTAGTACATCTAAAAGTTGAAGCATAATTCATACCTAAAATTGAAAATGTGATATATAATCATCTCATCGCAGCAGAACCAATGAAAAGCATTGCCACCCAAGCCATATTCTAAAAATTGCCGTGGCTTTAAATATGCAACTCATGGTCGTGGTTCATAAGCTATAGCTACACTTGAAACCAATAAAAATAGGGTTCCTAGGCAACAAAGATGTGCACCTCAAAGGGCTAACATGACATAAATTACGTTCAACATTCTCCTCAAACCATATTCTCTACATTGTGTTATAGATGTTCCTGGCATTTCGGGATCCTCTATCATAATTTTATTCAATTTCCTCAGTGGGCCATAACATTCTAAAACACCAAAAACATGCGGATCAAAAACTGTTTCTATCGATCGGCCAACCACCCTGAATAAGGTCAAAGGACTTTTAAAATATGGCTTGGGTGGCAATGCTTTTCTAGAAAATTCATAATCTTTTCGATTGACATGTGTGAAGCGTAAGCCAATGGTAGCGTTAATTGAGGAAGAAACTTTGCGATGCTGCATTTGCACACAAGAGATGAGATGATGAGGGGACTTTTGAACAACTAAACACGCTCACATTACATAAAGAAAATAATAGTAATAATTTTATCGGCTGTAATGTGTGCGTGTGTAAATGGTAAAGGCGTAGTTTCTCTCTGTTATTAATTAGTCCGTAAGAGTACCCTAGGGGCTAGGGGCCACGGCTAAGGAAAACTGTATAGTGGTTGGCTTGGCGGGCGAATCGGACGATGAAAAAACACAAGTAATCTTGATTCCTATACCTATCTATGTCTCTGTGTGTGTGGGGAGATGGATGGGACAAGTCAAGTCCATTGCCTCGTGGCATCGGGGGTCGGGAAATTTGTACGAACTCTTGTTTGTTTTTTTTTTTTTTTTTTTTTTTTTTTTGAGGTTAATTCATGATAAATGATCAAATCAAAACAAACATCACTGGTAATCGTTTACCAATCAATTACCAGTGATGTTTGTGAACCGTACCGTAGGAAGGCTCATACAGCTGCCCCCCCCGCTAGCTGTCTCTCGTAGAACATGAGTGATGATGACCCCACTCACACCGCGCGTTTCGCTTCGTTTTGTTCCTCTTTCATGCTGTAGCTACTAACTAAAAGCTGCATTTGAGGAGGCTAACCAGGGCTCTTGAAAAAAAATATTAATTAATTATAAATTTTAAAAAAAACTTATAGTAAAATATAAAAATATAACTAATAATTATAGTCAATATTTTATTTTTTCTAAATCGAAAAATTAACTCAAATCCCTGACTAATTGGTTCAATTATTCAAATTCTAAATTCCCTAAAACTTAGTTGTTCAAGTCATCAAGTTGCCACCTCATGAGTGACAACCAGTCTCTGCCGTACCCACATGCTCATACTGTTTTTGAATTAGTTATTGGCTTATACTTTTGTCAAAAATTTTTGATAAAATAATTAATAATTCTCTAATGTATTATTATCACAGACAATATAATTCAGATACAATAATATTTGAGTTTTCTTTTTTGAAAAATTGTAGGACGAAATTTCATCGATAGTGTTTTTTTATTTACATTGTATTTTTATAATTTTATTATTAATTTTTTACGTGTCTAGTATATTTTAATAATTTCATTTGTATAGAATAAATTTTTTGAGAAGTAATTGAATTTTAAAAAAAAAATCTAGCCCACCCTAAAAAATAGTGCTAGCTTCGCCACAAAAAATAGTGCTAGCTTCGGCCACTGAGAGTACCCTTCATTTTAGTTATTTAATTTAAAACCGTGCCGGCGTGCCCTTGTCTTTCTAATCTTCTCTAAAAAGATGGCAAAATTTCTAGTCCAGCGTGGTACGGATTTTCTTTGAGCCATGCCAAAAGTCTGAATTTTACGTTCTGCATTTTTTTGAAATTCCTTTTATTATGTTTTACAAATTTATAGTTTATAAAATTTAATTTTTTGTTAGATTAGGCTTTAAAAGTTGGGATTAAATTATTTAAAACATTAAATACATGTAATGAGTGGGTTAAATATTAGTCAAAATTGTATTTTAATTAAAATAATACATATTTTTTTAATTTTTTAAATACTTTCCAAGCTTTCAGGCTGGACTTGGGTTTTTTAGGTAAAGCCCAAGCACGGTCCAAATACTTGAAAACATGCTCCACTCAGGCCTTCACCTCGTCAAGTCCTAAAATTTGCTTACGTGGCTTATTATTATTGGGAACTGACATGACAAGTAATTTACTAAGTAGGCCATATAGGCTCCCTTTCTATGGTAATCTTGTATTCTTGTGGACTAAGCTATCTTGTTGGGCTCACTGCGTATTCAACGGCATTCTCAAAGTGGATGCAAGGACAAAATGAATCAAAACCTTAAGAAAATATAATAAATTAAAATTATATTTCAATTTATTATTATGCGGATTCAGATATTCCGAATATTTGTCCGCAATCCGTGCGGATATTATTCGCATCCAGATCTGCATATATTTTTTGTAGATCTACATAGATGCCAAAAGTTTCATCTGAATCCTGATCTGAATTTTACATTCCCTAATTAAAAATGCGCCTAAAATATATTTTGGAAAGGACTGCCATTTGAATTTATCATTAATTGTCTGTTTTCTTTCTAAATTTAACTCAAACCCTTTTTTTTTTTCATTAGACAACCTCTCCAATTGGCAATTTCTTATTTTATTAAATTATTGAGTAAATGAAAGATTCATTGTGTATTTAACTATATCGCATTCTTGTCTCATGGGCTTGTCTGTGTTGTTGTCAAAGTAATTTTCTGTGTCTAGCCATGCAAGTTTGAATCCCGAAAAATGTGGAGATTAAAACTTTTAAAATATGGCTTGGGTGGCAATGCTTTTCCCGAAAAAGTAATTTTCTGTGTCAAAGGACTTTTATCCGATGTAAAGTACATTGACCAATGACCATTGTTTCCTTCTGTTTCAAGGATTGCATTTACAAATCCCACTAATAACAAATTATGAGAAGTGATAATTCAGCAAGGAAAATATGGCACCCAAAAAGAAATCTCTAACAAAAAATAATGTATCGGGTATATGGAGTAGCTTATTTCTTCACAACTTGGGGAAAAAAAGATTCTTCAGGTCACTCCATTTCCAAAAAAGAAGTAGAAACCTAGACCATCTGATCAAGCAATTATTTCTGATTTCCAGAAACAAGAAGGCTAGAGAGAAACCAGAAGGGAAGCTAGTTGACGACATCAAGGACCAGCTTCCGGGACTTAAGAACTGACCACCTCAGGCGCCGGTAGTAACCAGCTTGAAGTAAAGCCAATGACAGTACGAATATCCATTTAAAACCCATCTGCAATAAAGGCACATAAAGTTAGAAATAAGTCCCGCATTCAATGTCATTCAATGTACACTATCTGATGATATCATAATATAGAAGCAAACACACCAGCTTCCTCTCTTCCATTTCCGGTTCTGCAGCCCACGATAAAAATGTCACAACATCTTTTCCCATCTGCACCAAGACCATAAAACAAAACTGAGTTTTGCACCAGGAAAACATCCATACCATAAGCTTATGAATATGAGCCTCTTCTTATCTTGGGGCATTATTTATTAGAATAAAAACCAACCTGAGCTTCTGTTGCAGGGGTACCATCTTCATACTCTAAAGCACCATCAATAAGCATTTTAGGCATAGCAATTGCTCCGCCAGGAAAGTAAGGATTATAGTGCAATCCCTCTCTGATCTAAAGTAGCAATTGAGATTAGATACGTGGTCAGGAAGTGAAACAACGATCAGCTTTTTTTTTTTTTTGTTATGTTAACAAAAGAATCAAATTACTACTACTGCCAACTACACAGAAAACTAGTCACCATAAAACATTAAATGAAATCAGATATCGTCTTGTTTACCAGTAACACAACTATACTCCGATGTGAAATATGCAGTATCAAACAAGATACAGTTTGTAAGTCTTAAAACACTTGGGTATCACGGTGATGGATCAATGATCAGGAAAACATCAGCTAGACAAGATGAACAGGCCAGCTTCCCCACTAGATCTCATAGGTATATCAGAAGCGGCGACACAATTTAACAAACAACAAAATCTGATGGATAAGTGATCTGGAAAACATCAGCTTAGACAAGATGAACAGGCCAGCTTCCCCACTAAATCTCATAGGGATATCAGAAGCGGCGACACAATTTAACAAACACCAAAATCAAGAGCAACTACATGTTCATTCCAGTATCAAAACTTTTTTTGCTGGACTCTCCTCCCCTACTTCCGAAAACGTGTATACATATGATAACAAATGAGAATTGCCACAAAAGCATAAAATTAGTATTGCACAAACAGAAAAATATGGAAACTGTGTTGAAAGGTTGGAGCAGAAATTACCGAAACACCAGCAGGAGGATCACGATAACCAGTTAGAAGAGCAAACACATAATTCTGACCATCATGACGAGCCTGAAAGCACAAAAGTTTAGACCTTCACAGAGTAGAAAATTACATTCGAAGTTCAAAAAACATATGTATCAGAAGAAAGTTCTTACTTTGGTAATAAGACTTAAATCTGGAGGATATGCCCCGCCATTAGCAAACCTTGCTGCCTGTTCATTGGAATATGGCTGAGGAAAACGATCGCTGAGTTTACCTGGACGGGTGAACGTCTCACCCTCATCGTTAGGTCCATCAACGACCTCAATCTCAGCAGCCATTGCCTTTGTCTCCTCTTCAGTATATGCAACACCCACCAAATCACGGTATGATATTAGTGACATAGAATGGCAGGATGCACAGACTTGCTGGTAGACCTGGTGTCCACGGCGAATCCTGAACATTCAAAACCAACCTCACACATCTAAGAGTAACATACCATAAATTTTGAATATTGTTAGAAAATATGCAACACAATCATATTACAATTTCCCACATTTAAGATTACGCATGTTTATCAAATGAGTTAAATTGTAAGCTTTATACAAACTATAACAACCGAGAAATAGAACATACGAGGCATGGTCGTAAGAACTGAGAATGCCTTTGTGAGGCCAAGGATAACTGGGACATGCCAACCCATGTTCAGCTTCATCAGCAGAAGCTAACGTTGCGAAACTTAAAAACCCTGAAACACCGGCTCCAAGGAGCGCAAATGCCCTTAGGGACTTCATACAGACAGATCCAGCATCTTCATGAATTTTCTTTGACGTAAAAAAGGATAACACTGGTAAGCCCTGCATGATCACATACTTAAACTATTAGGTCTTTTACTTCATAGCATAGTACTGCAGAGATACAACCCAATGCAATGCCACATTTCCCAGTTTATAACCAAAAGGCAGGATTTGGAAGTTGCAAACAGTCTGAAACATTTAGCATTATGTCATCCATTTTTTACATTCAGCGGACGCACACACAACATAGAAACAGTAAATAAAACCAGTACGCGAGCAAAGATCAAATAGATTAGAACAAAGAAAACTCGTTAAGACACAGAAGTGACTGCATCAGCATATAAAACTCACAAATGAACTCGAATAGACTTGATACTTCAAAAACTCCAAATTAACAAACACAGGAGGCCGCCATGTGTAGCAGCATGAGGGAAAAGATTCTTACAGTGGACTGAGACTGAAGTCTCTTTCTCAGGAGCTGGTGGATAACTCCTCCTCCAACCATTTCAGCTAATATCTCTATCAATTAGTTCACTGAAACAATAAATTACACACACATTCTAACTACCGTCAATTACAGAACCAAAAAAATAAAAAAAAAAGAATATGAGGCTAGAAATTGCACAATCATTTAAGTAAAATGGGCAAAAATCCCAAACAAAATCAGAAAATTCCACAAAAACGGCAAGTTCATTATTTATCATAAGGTTTATCCTATCAATCAGGCATCGGCTCGTTGATTATGTAATCATCTTGAGTTAGAAATTTTATACAAGCATTTTTCAAACCTTAAATTACAGACAGAATCACAGGTGCTTCCAGTAAGAATTCCGAAATAAAAAACCCTAGATCGGGAAAAAAGATACGGAGAAAGAGAAAATGAAAACGAGAAGAGAACTCACGAGATGATGAGATGAGCAAAGTTGCTCGACCGGAGAGCCTGTGGTCAACGATGAGGGCGCACTGGGAGAGATCTGTCCAACAAAGAAGTAGCGGCAACAAAAAAACTAAAATGAGGGAAGAAATAACGAGTGAATTATTCCTAGCTGGCTGCTTCAACTGCTACCACACGCCCTCTCCTTCCGTCTGATCTTTTCATCATTGTTTACCTTTTGGGCCTCCTCGGCCTTCCTCTTTGGCCCAATAATTATTTATGGGCTTAGGTTACCGACTGAAGCCAAGTATTCAGATCTGGTACCCTATGAATCCGTTTCCAATGATCCGTGATAATAATTAAAATAAATTACGCTTTAAGATTAATTTTATTCATTATTGTATATAAGCTCCTATTGTTTGATTTCTCAAATTGTTGTTCAATGTATTAGAGGCGGCATTTTTTTTTTGTATTCATGTCTTATCTTAGTTTGAAGTTTTAGTTTGTCGACCCAATACAACCTGCTAATTAATCATTTCAATAATCTTAAACACTACCCTATTTATTTATTATTGTTTCAAATTTCTGTCAATTTCGAAAATGTAAAATTTTTTACATACGACCACATAGCTTGGGATGGGGTTTTTAATTAAATATATCCCAACGGAGGGTATTTATATAGATATACTATGTACTTTATAATTATGTAGATATGTCATTTTTTACTAAAATGTCCTTAAAAGAAAAATATAAAATACTCACAAAAATCACATCCAACTAGGGGTGGCAATGGGGAGGGGAGGGGTCCCCTCCCCAATATTTTGCGTATGTCTCTGTCCCCCCTCATCCCTGTCAGAATTGCTTGAGAGAATCCACATTCCCTCCCCGAATAATAACAGGGGATTCTCGAGGGTCCCCGATCCCCGAATAACTAATACATATTTTTTTTTATTTTGAGTTAATTATATTAAAATAAAAAATTCAAACAAAAGTAAAGTTCGAACTATATTTTACATTAACATTGATCCATTATAAAAGTCACATGCAAAATATAAATTATCAAAATAATTATCTTTGTCAAACTTCATAATCCTATAATAAAAAGAAAAAGAATTTACTTTTATATCGATAATAAAATAAATGAAATAAATGTAGATAATTAATATTTTTAATAAAATAAAATTAAAATTAAAATAAAATTTTTGGGCTAATAGAATCTACCTGACCTTTTTAATGTCATAAATAAAAATTTAAGACTTTGATTAGTTAATTAGGCCTAAAGGTTTAATAATATAAATATTTTGATATTTGTTACTTTTACCAATATTTATAATTTTATAATATAATTCAAATTTTATTATTTATTTACTAGTAGTTTAAAAAAAATAAAAATAAAATTAAAAATTAAAATGGGGAAATTGGGAGGGGATGTGGATTCCACATCATCCCTGGCCCTTCCCCGATTAAGAAACTGGGTAAAAAAATTTCCACGTCCCTTCCCCGAATAAGAAATTGGGTATAAAATTATCCCCGTACCCTCCCCGAATGAAAAAAATTCCCGAGAGTACCCGTACCCGTGGGGATTTTTGTCATCCCTACATCCAACTCACTTTTTTACACACATCATTTCACTCACATTAATTCACTTCTCACATCATTTCACTCCACAATCTCAAAATCACTCATGAACAGATAATATGTATTTTCATAATTGATACGGATGGGTTTTGGCTTGTTAAATTATAATTTTATTTCTTCTTAACTGTTTTTGTGTGCTAATGGTATTTATACTTAATTAAAAAGTTAATATATTGTAAGGACTTTAATGTAGATAAAAGGTTAGAGAGAATCAAATAGTATTACTTATGGAGATAAAATAGAAGGAAGAGAAGAAAAAGCAATTAATGTAGATATTTTATTTAACTTAATATTTTTACTTACTTTAAATTTTAGGACAAATATTCACACCTTCTTTTTCTTCATTTTATCTAACAGTATAGTTTGTAGTAGTACGTTGTTAAATTGGTAATAATGTTAAATGTTATTCTTTTTACAAAACTAATTTTTTTCATATATATTATGTTAGGGTTTGCTCACTGAAAATTAGGTTTCTATGTTTACATATTTAAAAAAATATTTTTTTGGAGATTTAAAATTTAAAATTAAGAAAAGATAATTAAAAATTTATATATAATTGTAAGCCAAATAAGTAAATTAGGAACAATTCGCCAATTTTTCGCTACAGCCTCAAGAATCAATGTTTTCTGCTCTTTCCCATTCTGTCCTCCACCCACCCAGTCAAGTCCTAAAATTTCCACACGTGGCTTATTATTATTGACACCTGAACATGACCTAGACTATACAGGCTTTCTTTCAATGGTCATCTTATGGATTGGGCTATCTTACTGGGCTTACTAGGTGTTTCAATAGCATGCTCAAAGTGGATGCAAGTACAAAAATGAATCAGAAAATTAAGAAAATAAAATGATGATACTCCAAGGGAAAAAAGGTTAGGATATAATAAGATGGGCACTATAATGTCAGGAAACAAGCTATCTAAAAGCATCATCAAAGGAAAAATTTATTGCCACAAGTAGCACGAATTAAGTTACACGAATCAACCAATCATGGTACCAAACATCATATCGGTTATGCCTTTATGGCTTTTCAAATTACTATAATTAGAGATTCATATAAAATTTTTGATAAATTAGGGATAATTGAGTTACAAACCGTTATATAAATTAATGTAAAATGATTAAATTGATTGGACCAATATCTTTTGGTAAATATGATTTGTTTTTATTATTTTATATTTTTATCCAACCAATAAATTTATGTTACATTAGTTTACATAAAATTTATTTGTATCTCTATCATCACTCTAAATTAAGAGTTGTCTTTGTGATATAAAAATCACATGCTTAAAATTATCCTTCGACTTGTTAGCTCTATCATATGTGGCAATATTTCTAAGCTTTATTATGGAAGCCTAATCCTAAAATTCGCTAAACATATATATTGGTTGGAAAATGTTATATTTTGAATTTATTATTAATTGTCTGTTTTCTTTCTAAATTGAACAAATCTCTCAATTTTTTATTGGACAAACCTTTGAATTGGTAATTTCTTTTTTTATTAAATTAATTGAGTATATGATAGATTAATTATATATTTAAATATGTTGCATGCAGTTATAAATACAAATTGTTTGCAATGAGAAATCAAAGAAAATAAAAGGAACAAGTGATTAATAGGTTGATTTAAGAAAACTCAAAGGAAAATGATAAACGAATTAAGCCAAGATAAAGAGACGATAGAAAAATTGTGTGGACCCATGGAAAAAGAAAAAAAGAGAAGACCATACAGAAAAATTGTGTGGACCCACGGAAAAAAAAAAAAGAGAAAATCGATGGCCATTTTACTCCCCCAACCACTCATTTTACTTTTCATTTTACTCCCCCAACCACTCATTTTACTTTTCTTCCATTGAGTTTGCTTCGTTATCATTTTCTTTAGCAGACTCCCCTTCATTGAACGGATTTCTTCGTTATCATTTTCCTTCCAGACTCTTCTCTCCATTTGCTTCGTTACCGGACTCCAGCCCCAGTGAGCCCCCTTTTTTTTTTCTCGCCCACCCCCAGTGAGCCGTTTTTTTTTTCTCGCTGCTTTGAAAAGAAAGAGTTGTTGCTTGCTGCATCCATAAGCATTTCTTTTTATTTTATTATTTTTTATTTTTTTATGTTGTGGATGATGAAAATGTTTGAGATGGTGTTAGATTTTTTAATTTTATAATTATAGCTTTGGAAAGAAAGAGTTGTTGCTTGCTGCATCCGTAAGAATTTTTTTTATTTTTTTTATTTTTTTATGTTGTGGATGATGAAAATGTTTGAGACAGTGTTAGATTTTATAATTTTATAATTATAGCTTTGGAAAGAAAGAGTTGTTGCTTGCTGCATCCGTAAGTATTTCTTTTTATTTTTTTTATTTTTTATTATTTTTTTATGTTGTGGATAGGGTGGGCATAAGTAGCTGATTAATTAAAAATCGAACCGAACGGTTCGGTTCGGTTTTTTTGCGGTTTTTTATGCTAAAAAAACCGATTTAATAATGTAGTAATAATAGTAAAACATTTCGGTTCGATTTTTGGTTTTTAAAAAAAAACCAAAAAACCGAACCGATTATAAAAAAAAACCAAACCCCAAAATTTGTAATTCCTAAATGTCTAAAGTCTAAACCTAGAATCATATTTCTATTTTCCATTTCTATTTCATTTTCACAGCCGTGAGCCCGTGACCTTCAGCCGCTGGAACTCGTCCCAGTCGCTTGTCCCCGTCGCTTGTCTCCGCCGCTGCTGGTCACTGCTCTGCCGCTGCTGTTCGTTGCTGCTGCCGCTGCTGGTCGTCGCTGCTGCTGCCGCTGCTGGTCGTCGTTGCTGCTGCCGCTACTGTTCCCTGCTGCTGCCGCTACTGTTCCCTGCTGCTGCCGCTGCCGCTGCTGGCCTGCTGCTGCGTTTTTGGTTTGGTTTCTTTCGAATCTTTCCTATTAAGAATTGAAATGAAATGAAACTCAAATTATTTGTAGCAAATGCAAACACAAGTGATTGGGTCCTATTTTACGCTGCACATGGTTTGTGAATTGTGATTGATGGTACATATCATGACTTCTTTCTCCATTGAATCTTCTTTCATCTTTTCACAGCAAAACACCCAAGAAAATTTCTTACGGGCGAATATTTGAAAGCCATGAAAGAGGTAGTGTTCGATTTTTCAGTCAAATGGTTGTATACTGATCTTTAACTACTAGTTTTATGGCAATAAAAAAATTATTACTTTAACCTTGGTTAAAATTGGGGATCATGCTTGCCACTGTGGGAACAGTTTTGGTCCATTCTCATCAACATGTATAATACGTGAATTAGTATTACTGCTTATTTGCTTTTCAGGTTTCTACCCCTTTGCTTTTGAATGCTTGCAGCTTGCTTGCTCCAATGCGTTCCGCATAATCTCATTTCTCGAAAAGAAAAATAGAAAGTGGGGTTCCTGTGTTGACACAGTTTAATGACACAGTTTAGGTACTGTGTTGTGTTGATTTGCTGGCCTGCTGCTGCGTTTTAAATTTTCTAACATAATGATTTATGGGTACTCTGTTCTTTGCTGCTGAAATTTGTTGCTGCTGTTGTGTTGATTTGTTCACTACTTTTGAACATGTTATGTGTTATTTGAACATTGTTCGAGACATATTTTTGAATTTTTATTTGTTAACTTTTTATGTTTGTAGTAGATTTATTAATTTAAGGTTTTAAATTTAAAAAAGCTCAAAATAGGCCCAATAGGCCCATAATCAAAATAATCGAACCGAACCGAATCGAATTATTTCAATTAATCGCGTATTTGATTATTTCGATAATTTGATTAATCGCGATTATGATTTTAAAATAATCGTAATCGAACGATTATGAAAAATTTAGTAAAAAACCGAACCGAACCGAACCGAACCGCGCCCACCCCTAGTTGTGGATGATGAAAATGGTTGAGACAGTGTTAGATTTTTTAATTGTTGTTACTTTTTTCTTGCACCATGGGTGAGTTGTTGTGGTGAGTTGTTGGTGGTGGTGTTGGATTTGATTTTGTTTGCGTGTGTGAATGTGTACCGTAGCTCTGTTTTTAGTCTCGACTCTGTGAAAATTCATTTATGCACTTGGGTTTTCATCTTTGGGTAACCAGTTCCGACTTTGGATCTATGGGATTTGCTGGCATTGTTCTCCCACAGCCCCTGGTCCTTCTGGCACCGGCACTGATACTAGCTTTGCTACCGTCTTGATGTTCATTGCCGTAGGCTTGTTCTACTAGGCGGTTATACCATATATTGCTTGCTTATGACGGTCTTTTAGGTATCTTTATTGCTATGGTTTTTACTGGACAGAATACAGACATATTCATTTGATCGTGATGATTGTTTGAGAATTTTGTATTTGAATAAGGCTGTTTGTAATAAATTGGTAATGGTTGTTTGCTGGATATGAATTTGTTTCAGGTCTAAATTGATTAGAGACTTCCAACAACGTTTTTTTAGCCTTTTGAAATTCTCTCTTATTGTTAGCAGTTGAAATGCCTACTCAAAGCTGTTATGTTGTTTTCAAAGGACGAAAGCCGGGAATATACAATTCTTGGCCTGAATGTCATATGCAAGTAAATGGATTCAAAGGGAATTCTTATAAATCTTATAAATCTTTATTGGATGCCGAACTAACCTACAATAATTACATAAAAAGGCATGAAAAATTGCCAAAGACCTCCAATATGTTAGAAACTACAAATTTTATTGTGGAAACACTCGAAAAGGGGGTGCAAACTAAAGTGCCTAGATGTGACAAAGCTGTGCAAACTGATAAAGGCATAAATGATTGTATTATTCTGTCCATATTATCCATTGTATGTTGTATTTTAGGGATAATCGTTGCTATATGTATTTTGTATAAATGAAATTGTACCCCGTGTTATGTATAAATTTAAATAATTCAAATAAAATGATTGTTGTGTATGAATTGTTCCCACGGTTTCAAATTTCCTAAGTTTTTCCTCATTTGTTGAAAAACCAAATTAATATAAAAATAATATGTATGACAAGGAAAAAAGAATACAATGCATGCCGGACAGAACCACCATCAGTTGCACAAGAAGGGTGTTTTCCAAACAATTTGATACAAGATACACTTAATGGCATAAGTATTGAAGCTTTATTCAGTCTCCATATGTGCTCAGGTGCTTTAAAACTTTCTGTTTTATTATATTTGATGCAACGCCACACACAGCTGGAAATGAATTTAACTGTATCATGAGCATGTTGTCCTACATTTCTAACTTCAAACAAGTTGCAATAGCACAAAACGTAAAAAGCAATAGCTTGTGATAAACACTTTATAAACACTTTATCACAATGGCATGCAACTATAGTATTATTAAGAGGAAAAATTATTACCTTAAACAAATCTAATGTAATATGAAAAATTAAAAGTTCAATTTAACACAAAACATTATTTCATCACTACAATTTCAAAGATTTAAAGTCAAATCTAACATAATTTTAAAAATTTAAAGTTCAATTTAACACAACATTATTTCATCACTACAATTTCAAAGAATTAAAGTCAAATCTAACATAATTTTAAAAATTTAAAGTTCAATTTAACACAACATTATTTCATCACTACAATTTAAAGCCAAAATACTAGTCAAGCATCATCATTGTTATCTTCATTACGCTGCTACTGCTGTAGTAACTGTTGGAAATTCTCACTTTGAGATCCTTGATAAGTCAGCGAAGGAGAAGAATAATGCAATTGCGAAGTATACGGTGGGACTGGTTGCTATAATTCATAAAAATAAACATCATATTACATTACATAAATATTAAAATATATGTATTCATTACCGATTTGTAAACAACAACTTACTGTGTGCCAATTATAAGGAAATGGCTGATAAATGTTGCTTCCACCGAATTAGGATTGGTACATGGCTACCTAATCAAATAATAAAATATATGTAAAATTCATATAAAAATCTTAAAACTAAAATTTAAATAATTTAATTCTTACATTATAATAGCCCATAGTGCCGCATTGGTTGAGATTTCCGTAAATAGTACTTTCTTCTTGTAGCGTCTACATATGCGCAATCTTATACTTAATTACATATCCTCGAAATAAAAGAAAATTTTAAAACAAAAAATTCACAAAATTTACCGTGGCTATGTTGCTCCCTTGTGTGGAGATTTCATTAGGCACATGATAAGATGATGGGGCAGTTTGTTGTAAATCCTACAAGATTATTAAAGACAATTAAACTAAGACCAAATTAATTAGAAAATAAATCTTTGTTTTTAATCATACCTTATTTTTTTGTGCGGACTTGTTCTTTTGAACGGATTTCTTTCGAATTGAAGATTCTTTCCTCAGGTAAGGTGGACGGCCTTTACGACGTGTCACTACTGGATCATTTATTGCAAGTTGAACATTGTTGCTGCCACAACTTACTTCGCCAATAACAGTTCTTTCCACACTCTCACTGTTAATTTGTTTGTTACTGCTATAACTTGCTCCACCAGTATTAGTTTTTCCCACACTTTCACAATGAACTTGCTTGGGCAGATACTTCATTGCTTTCTCAATCTAATCCAACACCGTTTTATAGCTATTTTCATCATCAAATGCTATGTCTGCAACCTCACTGAAAGCGTTACACATTTTTTCATATCTCTCTTGTTGGATGCTCAAATTCTGCACACCATAACAAACTTTCAGTTTACTATAACATCTCCTCACATCTTTCCTCCACCTTGATAAGATGTATCTTTCTGGAAGTAATTCAACTGCGTTATGTATCAGCACTGCAAGGGCATGTCTGCAAAGAATCCCCATAAACTGGAATTTTGAACATATACAAGTAACTTCACACTCAGCTTCTTCAAAAACAACCTCAAAGAAGCCTATCCGACCTTGCCCAAAATGACTCAATTATTTGATATATTGATCCCACAGAATCCAAGATATCACAATACATCAGAGCAGTCAATTCTTCTTGAAATTCTTTAAACTTGGAAATGGTGTACACTTCTTCAACTTGCCTCTCCATCTCATATCTTGACACACATGGTGTCCTTTTACTGAAACACTTGGCATCTGCTTGCCATTCTAATTCAGCTTTCCTCCGCAATGCATTTTCATATTGCTTTACAAACTGTTTCAGATTTGTTTTTGAGTTAACAAATCCATCAAAAAATACATTCATACTTTCACTTCGCTGAGTTATTGACATTCCTGCCCAAAAATAGCCTTTTAAATAGCATGGGACCCAACGATGCCTTTCCTCATTCAAACCATTTAACCAATCATTATCCCACAAATCATATTCTGTAATCATGCAATGCCAAGCTTCCTCAAACGCATCAGAACTCAGTGAATCATAAACAACTGAGAGCAGGGAAGATATAATACCTTCACGTTCTTTGAAAGCCCCTAACTTCTCAGGCACCTTCTTCATTATGTGTCATAAACACCATCGGTGCCTAGTAGTAGGAAAAATATTTTCAATTGCCTTTTGCATTGCCCTGTCTTGATCTGTAATAATACCAAGGGGAGGAGAATCAGACATGCATAATAGCTACGCCTCAAATAACCACGTAAATGTCTCTGTATCCTCGCGTGAAATCAATCCGCATCCCAACAAAATAGATTGCCCATAGTGATTAACTCCAACAAAGGGCGAAAATGGCATGTCATACTTATTGGTCAGATATGTAGTGTCAAATGTGATGACATCTCCAAAATATTTGTAAGCTGCCCTACTCCGTGAATCTGCCCAAAACACATTCTTTATTCAATCCTCTTCATCCAAATCAATGCTAAAAAAAAATCCATTACATTCTGCTTGCTTTTTCTGGAAGTACTTTAAAAGTGCCATAGCATCTCCTTCCTCAAGCTGTAATCACCTTGTTTTGTCAACAAAATTTCTACAATCTTTTTCTAAGAATGGGACATTTTCATACCCACCAGCTCCAACAACAATAGAATGGAAATTTTGGGCAATTCTAATTCCTGCACAATCATTCATTTCAATTCTCTTTTTAGCGCTTGCACTAATTCTACGATTGCATGGGAAATACCTAGCTTTGTCTGGACTCAATCCATGGTTGTGTTGAAGATTTAAAGTTCGAAGAACCCATTTTCCATCTTCATTTAGACAACCTCCAATTTTTGCATCACAACCATTTTTCACATTCGGTTTCGGCTTCAATGCATTAGTAGATTTACTTTCTGACTTGCCGCTACGCCCACATGCAAATGTTGCATATCTTACAATTCCATCGGTCCCCTTCTTAGTACTTCGAACCTTCACAGGAAACCCCTCTTGTTTACCATAAGCTTTGTAAAATGCAAACATTTCTTCATGATTATCAAATAACATTCCAAGGGCTGGCTCACATTTGTTCGGTTCCACAATTTCATTTACATCGTTAGCTCTTGTTTCTTGCAACTCTTCAAATGCATGCTCATTTTCCAAATACTCCATTTCTACAAAATAATCAACATTTGTATTAAGAAACTTATATAACATTTTGTCCAGTAACGAAAATTCCTAACAATTTAAATATATAAAACACATCCACAAATTGTTATAATTTATTTCATTATCTCCAACAATTTAAATTATAAATTCCTAACAACTTAAATATATAAAACACATCTGGAAATTGTTATAATTTATTCCATTATCTCCAACAATTTAAATTATAAAATCCTAACAACTTAAATATATAAAACACATCCGGAAATTGTTATAATTTATTCCATTATCTCCAACAATTTAAATTATAAATTCCTAACAACTTAAATATATAAAACACATCCGGAAATTGTTATAATTTATTTCATTATTTTCAGCTATTTTAATTAAAAATAATCCTAACATATTTAAAATGCATTTAGAAATTGTTATAATTTATTGTATTATTTCCAGCCATTTAAATTAAAAATAATCCTAACATATTTAAAACGCATTTAGAAATTGTTATAATTTATTGTATTATTTCCAGCCATTTAAATTATGAAAAATCCTAACATATATAAAACACATTCAAAAATTGTTATAATTTATTTCATTATTTCCAACCATTTAAATTTAAAAAATCCTAACATATATAAAACACATTAAAAAATTATTATAATCTATTCCATTATTTCCATCCATTTAAATTAAAAAAATCATAACAATTCATAACAATTTAAATATATAAAAAGTAAAAATTTACGAATTTTTTCAATTTAAATTAAATATTCTAACTATTTAAACATCTCTCACCTCTGTTTGTAGATCTAGATCTAATTTATTCCTTCTGATAACTGAGATGCAGAAATCAAATTTGTGAGAGACGAAATTTGTGATAGAATTTTGGCTTCCTGGCTTCCTGAACACACAGAGAACGAGTTCTGCTATGAGTGAGTTCTGCTATTTTGAGAGAAATGGAGAGAGTTCTCGGCATGGACAAAAAGTCTTTCTTTCTTTTGATTATTTTAATTTTTAAATTCAAAAGTAGCACCACAAAGGGACAAAATTGATTGATTCACAGGCCTTTTTTCGTTTCCATTCCATTAATCAAGTGAGTTCTGCAATCACGTGGAAAATGAGTTCTGCAATCAAGTAGCAGGCATTCACTCAGCAAGTGGAAAATGACGTGGCAATGTTTTCTGTCTTCATTTTGTCTTCGTTGAGTTCAAATAGCAGAACTCAAAACTCAAAACCTTCATAAACATGTTTTCAATATTTTGAGGGATTAAATACCTCTTAATATGACTAAAGAATAGGAGCAACAATCCTAAACCAATGCAAATAATTAACTACTAATTTGCTAAGCCCAAGTACATGTTAACCACAACCAGCAGGATAAATATAATTTAAAATAAATCAAAACTAAAAATATCTCAAGACTTGAAGATCTTGTCACATACTTGTCCCATGTGCTTGTCAAAAAAATTTCTATGTTTAGCTATCGAAGCTTGAATCTCTAAGAATGTAGAGCTAAAAACCTTGATTTGCACTTTACCCACGTTGTATCTTCTTAATAAAAAAAAAAAAAAAAGATTGCACTGTATGCTTGTTACAATTGAAAGATTTTATCTTGTACCAAGTATGATGAATATTTGTGTTAATTCTCTTTTATAATGCTTGAACCACATACGGTCGTATTTTCTTGTAATGTATATTATTTTTTACCTATAAATCAACCAGCGAGATGAAAAAAATAAATATTTGTGTTTCCTGTATAACAACCTTATATTGATTTTATTTAGAGTTGTCTTTGGGCAAAAGGCTAACGTTAATTGGCACGAATAAGGCATGGCATGCAATCGAATGTCGTCTAATTACTTAGCATATGTTTGCAGCGCAGTTGCCCCAAACGCACCTTTAGATTGTAATCCAACTTCTAAAAGCTTATTTTATCTAATAAAATGCTCGCAAATCTTGAATTTTTCATACATTTTTTTTATAAACTGATATATTACAATCTTGATATTTATAATTAGAAATCAGTCAAGACTTGTCCTAAGTAATTCTATTACAACACATGGTCAATGCTGGAACTTGCCTCCCCTGTATAATGGGGGTTAGATGGCTCCCTACATTAGGGTAGAATCGATTTCCCTCCAGTTTTAGTAAGGATAAATCTCCCTCCAGTTGTAGTGAGGCTTAACGTCCGAGCGATGTAACTTGCAAATTTATTTTATGCGCCACAGTGAATTTTTTTTCCTCCTTAATTTGATTATGCACATGAGAGCGTGCTGAAACAATTTGGCATCGAGCTGATATCTTATCATGATTTTATTTATCTGAATTAATAAAATTCTCTAATTTATTGGGTCAAAAAATTAAAACTAAATTCGTTGTTAATTTTATCGTGTTACACAAACCGATCAACTTAACTCGTTATTGTTCTTATATAAAAATATACTACCAAATTATAAGTATTAGAAAGAGGACTCATGTTTTAATATAAATGCTGAGGGATATAGAGTTTATAATTATATTACATTATACAAGTAGCCAGTTTATTGTCTTTTTCTTCTTCTTTTTTAAGAAAGTATGAATTGCATTAGAGAGATAAAGCATTAATTAACCAGGGTGGGGGAACATGACTCCACTCACCCAAACCTGACATAGAACGCCCCACCCGAGCAACAGTATGGGCAGCGGAGTTCGCAGATCGATGAACGAAAGAGAAAGCCACTTCTCCTAGAGATTGAGCCAAAGCTCTACAATCAGCGATAATAGTCCCAAAACCATTAGGATAAACAACCTTATCATTTAAAGCATTAAAGACTTGAAGGCTGTCCATCTCTAAGATAACAAAATGGAAAGCAAATTTCTTGAGCCAGCTGAGAGCTTCATTTACACCAAAAGCTTCAGCCTCACGAACTTCAAAACTATCAGGGAGGATGTCACTCTTTGCCGCAATAAAATCACCTCCAGCTGAACGGATAACAGTCCCGAAACTAATCAAGCCTCTTGAGATATCAATGGTTGCATCAACATTGCATTTGACCCACCCTATACTAGGTTTAAGCCAGTGAACAGAACCATGAGCAGCTGAGTCCAAAGTTGGGGGGACAAAGACACTCTTGCGAGCTTGTTGCCACAGGAACAGATTCTGCACAGCAGAATTCACCACATTATGGACCCTCCCTTTAACATCATTTCAAACTTTGTTATTCCTATTCAACCATAAACCCCAGTAGACCATGGCAGATTGGCTACAATCATCAATATTACAGCAAGAAAACATGACCTCCAGCCAATGAACAAAGCTCACACAACTCCCATTAAAGCCCAAAACAGAGGATATCCAGCATGCTTTTGCAAAAGGGCAAGTAACCAAGACATGGAAAACAGTTTCAGAAGAAGCGTGACAGATGGGGCAGGAAGCTTGTACCTCTACACGGTGCTACAAGAGATTGTCGGCTGTTAGAAGAACATTTGCCATAGCTCGCCAAAGGAAGTTCTTGACTTTTGCAGGAACAGGAAGAAGCCAGAGTTTTCGCCAAGCACTACTGCTAGGGGGAGGATGCAATGTGTCAAGCATTTTGTAGCAACTACGAATAGAGAATAGCCCTTCGGAATCAGGCAGTCAGAACCAATTATCCTTGTCAACCCTTGAGCTAAGAGGGATCCGACGAATTAGGTCTCGATCTCTAGTGTTGAAGATATTATCTACAGCATCAAAGTCCCAACGACGCTGGTTAGGGACCATAAGATTATCAACCGTTGCAGAACTGATGCTTTCTGGAAGATTAGAAGTAATGAAGCCGCTGTCCATGTCTGGCAACCAAGGGGCACTACCAATAGTAGTTAACTGGCCCCCTCCAATTTGAATGCGACTACCTTGACGAATAGCCGGCTGAGCAGCCAAAATTGATCTTCAAACATAACTAGGATTTCTCCCCAGCTGGGCCTCAACAAAAGAAGTGTTCAGGTAATATCTCGCCTTGAACAGACGAGCCACAAGGGTATTGGGATTGGTAAAGAGACGCCACTCTTGCTTTCCAAGCATTGCAACATTAAACAAATGCAATCTTTTAAACCCGATACCCCCATGAGTCTTCGGCTTACAAAGTCTATCCCATCTCATCCATATAATACCCCCACTGCCATTCCCTTTTTTACCCCACCAAAAGGAATTCATCATTCTTTCAAGCTCTCTACAAAGCTCCAAGGGGAGGAGGTAAATATTCATAGCATAGTTAGGCATTGCTTGAGCTACTGTCTTAAGCAAAATTTCTTTTCCCACTCTAGATAACAACTTTTGATTCCAGCCTTGTAAGCGCTTCCACACTCTATCTTGGATATAGCTGAGGGTTGCTGACTTGCTTCTACCAATATAAGATTAGGGATGGCAATGGGGAGGGGAGGGGAGGGGAGGGGACCGATCTCCCCGTACCCATCCCCGATATTTTGCGTATGTCCCCGTCCCCGTCAGAATTACTTGAGAGAATCCTCATCCTCTCCCCGAATAATAACAGGGGATCCCCGAGGGTCCCTGATCCCCGAATAACTAATACATTTTTCTTTTGTTTTGGATTTTGAGTTAATCATATTAAAATAAAAAATTTAAATAAAAATAAAGTTCGAAATATATCTTACAGTAATATCTATTACAAAAGTCACATGCATTAAATTAGTAAGTAACGAAACATGCAAGGGATACAAACTTCTTTTACAAACTATCATGAATAAATTAATAGTCTAATACAAAATTGTTATAAATGTGGATTATTCCCTTTACAACACAATAGATAAATCGGAGCAAATCAAGAGCAAATATTATATTAGATTAGATTAGATATTAAAATTGTGATTCGCTGTGGGCAATTATAACATCTAAAAATAAATAAAAAATAGATTTAAGTTTAAAATATTTAAAGAATATTAAAATTAAAAAAAATGTTGGGCTAATAGAATCTACTCGGTCTTTTTAATATCCTAAATAAAAATTTAGGACTTTAATTAGTTAATTAGGCCTAAAATTTTAATAATATAAATATTTTGATATTTTTTTATTTTTACCAATATTTATAATTTTATAATTTAAATTTTATTATTTATTTACTAGTAATTTTAAAAAATTAAAATAAAATTAAAAATTAAAATGGGGAAATGGGTAGGGGATGAGGATTCCACCTCATCCCTGTCCCTCCCCGAATAAGAAATTCGGTAAAAAAATTTCTTCATCCCATCCCCAAATAAGAAATTGGGTATGAAATTATCCTCATACCCTCCCCGAATGGGGAAAATCCCCGAGGGTACCCGTCCCCGTAGGGATTTTTGCCATCCCTATATAAGATGGAATACCCAAATAAGAGCCATGGTTGACAGTGCCCTGAACCCCAAGGAGGCTGCAAATCGAGTGAGCAACCTCTTGGTGAACATTTGCGCTAAAAGAGATGGAAGATTTATTATAGTTAACCCTCTGACCCGAGGCAGCCCCATATAAAGAAAATATAGTCTTCATCACATGAGCCTCTTGAGGAATAGCTTTGAAGAATAAGAAGCAATCATCAGCAAAGAAAAGATGAGTGGGGTATGGAGTACCCCTAGCAATCCGAACCCCATGTAACAGCCCTGCGCTTTCGTAATGGTTAATGAGCAAGCTTAAACCTTCAGCACAGATAATAAAAAGGTACGGAGATAAAGGGTCACCTTGCCGAAGACCACGGCTAGGGACAATAGGGTCTATTTCCATTCCATCACGAGGAAACTTGTAGGTTACAGTGGAAACACAGAGCATAATCAGATTAACAAAATCCGGAGTAAAGCCCATCTTGGGCATAATAGCGGATAAGAAACCCCACTCGATTCTATCATAGGGTTTAGCCATATCGATCTTAAAAGCAGTTGCCCCTTCTTTACCCTGTCTTTTTCGCTTAAGATAATGCATAAGTTCGGCAGAAATCATAATATTATCAATAATAGTACGACCCGGAATAAAAACACTCTGAGAATCCAAAATGATGGACCCCAAGATCAACGAACATCTTAGCAATAACTTTGTAAAGGACGTTACATAAAGCTATTGGCCGAAAATCAGTTATGCTTTCAGAGTTGGGAGTTTTAGGGATCAAGATCACAGTGGTCTCATTCAAGTTAGCAGGAAACACACAATGACTAATATAGTTTAGACACGCATCAGAGATTTCGTCACCAACAATAGACCAAAATTTTTGATAGAAAGCAGGGTTCATACCATCAGGACCAGGAGATTTATCTGGATGCATGCTGAAGATCGCCTTACGAACGTCTGCTAGACTAAAAGGCTCCATAAAAGAGTGATTCTGCTCGGCTGTAATTCTTGGCTGAACATAGTGAAGGACCTCAGCACATGAGCCACCTTCTGAGGAGAAGATATGAGTGAAATACTTGTTAATAATTTCATTGATGTCTTCCGGAGTAGTGCACCACTGCCCTTGAGCATTCCAAAGCTTCTCAATCACATTTTGCTTCTTTCGAGCTGAAGCCATAGCATGGAAGTATCTTGAGTTCATGTCACCTTCTTTAAGCCATATAGATTTTGCCCTCTGTTTCCAAAAGATTTCGTGGCTGTGCAAAAGCTCGTTATAGTGCTTCCTAGCTTCAGTAAAACTAACCACACTTGCCGAATCTCATTTGCCCTGAAGCAAAGCCATTTTCCTTTTGCATTCCAAAATGCGAGCTTGGAAATCTTGGGTGAGATGATTGCCCCAACGAAGCAGAGCAGAGCTACAAGAAGCAATTCTATTTTGAATAGGCACTCATATAGTCGAAGCCCAGCTAACTTTCACAACGTCAAAACAATCGGGCTCACGCAGCCAACTATTCTTAAAACAAAACTTCTTAGTTCTCGGGGATCTCACCATCGGAACAGGCTCAAGGAAAATAAGGAGGTGATCCGACCAAGAAGCTTCCACACTGGTTACCTTCGCTTTCGGGAAGAGATGAATCCAAGAACTAGAGGCAAGGCCTCGATCCAGCCTCTCCTCAACCCAATCTTCGCAGCCCCGAGAACGCTCCCAAGTGAATTGGTAACCACTCATGCCCAAATCGAAGAGACCCGCATATGAATTAGCTTCCTAAAACCCATGTAATTTCCACTTCGGGTGCTTATTCTTCCCACGCTTTTTGCTTGAATGGAGAAGGTCATTAAAATCGCCCAAACAAATCCAAGGAAGAGAGGAAGTCAAAGCCAGAGACCGCAACAACCTCCAAGATTCGCGACGACGGGCAGATTCTGGGAAGTCATAGAAACCCGTGATACGCCACTGTCTCCCCTCTGAATCCCCAACAGCCACATCAATAAACATCTTCTCAAACTTGAGTAATTGAACCATGGAGTTGGGCTCCCAAAATAAAGCAAGCCCACCACTCCGGCCAACCTTATCAACCACAAACAAACCGACATAACCCAATTGAATTTTAAGCTTCTCTAATTTATCTCTATGGCACAAAGTTTCCATAAAAAAAATAAAATTAGGCTTATACTATTTGGCCAGGTTAACAAGAACCTGAACTGTTCGTGGGTGGCCTAAACCACGACAGTTCCAGTTTAAGCAACTCATTTGGTTTGGTGGGCCTAATTTGCAGGTCCCACCGCTGGTCCGTTTTTTGGCACATCCGAGATTTCCATTATGGGAATTGTAACCAACTCTTCTTGACCCACTATTGGAAGTGGCCCATTACTCGATCTTCTGCGCTTAGCCTCTGAAATAATTAATTGAGAGTCGTAATTAACTTCATTGGCCTTTACTATGGGCATGCCACTTGCAGGATCCCCCGAATTCTAGCCATTACTTTCCATTTGACTCCAACCTCTGACAAGAGTGGGGGGTTCTGCAAAAGTAGGCACATTCTTATCCATCTACTTTTTCCCACGAGATTTGTTCCCAATCTTCACGGATTTTGTGGCCCTAATCTCACCCACTACCTTTCATCTATATGCCATAGGGTCTAGGAGCATTATCATCCACCCCCATCGTACAAGGAAGGGCAGTTGCGTTCAGTATGGCCAAGAAGCCCACATATGAAGCAGAACACATTGAGACGTTCGTATTTAAAATCCACCCAAAACCATTCCCCTCCCGTTCATTTCAGTCGCATTTGTCTCTTGAGAGGCTTCCTTACATAGAGAGTCACCCTCAGCCGCATATAATTCCGCCAAACTCCTTTGAGTTATTTTCATCCGACTCTATAAACGAACCAATATAGTTGCCGATACTTTGCAAGATCATTTCAGATTGGAAGCCAAGAGGCAGATTATACACTTGGATCCAAAAATTCGTATGATACAAAGGGACATTTTGTGGTTGCTCCTCAGCACCTAGTCGATGAACAAGGAGAATGTGTTGATCACATGTCCATGGTCTAGAATCGAGAATCCTCCTTATGTCAATTTCATGAAAGAATTGGAACAAGAATAAAGTAGGAGATAGATCTTTGATACAAACACCCTTCCCCGGTCTCCATATTACCACCATAGTATTCTTCATAGCAGCAAAGTTGACCACCTTATCAGTTAAAAAACGCCCCACTAGGCAATAACGAAAGTCGTTTTTTATTCTCTCATTATTTTCATCCACCTCTGTAGCCACCTCGATGCCACCCTCCTCCTCTTCATCTAGTTGCAGCCGTGCACATTCATTCTGCAAGTCAAACACTCCTTGATTGCTTAAACCAGCCATAGGGGATCGAGGGAGCTAGATCAAGGAAATAGAAGGCAAAGCAAACCAGCTAAGAACAATATAACTTGTCAGTGAGACAAGACGAAGCAAACTTGCCAAGAGACAAGACTCATAGTTGGGCGACTAACTATTAGTTATGATAACATGATTGGCTTAAAATCTCTACAGCTCAAGTAACCAAAATTAATTTGCCAATGAAACACCCCTAGTTAAAACTTTTAAAATGGAGAAAATTTGAGATTAAAAGTGGAGTAGGTGGTGGCTAGCAACCATAATCAGACACTCAATTCAAGTTTCAATGAGTTGTTCAAGGCGGTTTAGGCCTATGAACCCTAAAACCAAATAATAATGGAGAAACATCATAGGTTTAAGGTGAACTTGGAAAGTGAGTGAAAGATGATACCAAAATGGGGAACGTGCGAGATTGTAAAGGGAGTGTGCCTAAGGACGTCCTCATAATTTGGGAACCTAGAGGAAATCTCTCTTTTTCTTCTTATTCGTCCTCTTCTTCTTCTTTTTTAAGATTAAGTTATTAAAAATACATTTATATTAATGGCTTAAATGGGCTATCAAACCCAAAATACAAGGATAACATGACAACGTGAACCTTCTTCTTTGACCAAACCAAAATCATAATTTGACCCACGAGCCGATATGTAGGTGCCGGGTTTACGGTTCAGCCAGCAGCCACCCATTAACTAATTAATTAACAGCCAGAAAATTAATTAAAGTATATTAGATTCAACTTAAAAAGCTAAACATAGTTTTTTTTCTTTCCTTTTGGGTTTAGAGGCGTAAGTTAATAATTGTAAAATAATAATTTTTTTGAAAAATAATTTTTGAAATCAGTTTTCTATTTTATTTTAATATTAGAACTTCTATTTCATGATAAGTGCAGCTTTAAAGCCACAACATTTCACTAGCAAATGTAGCCTTACTGTAATCCCAATCAAATCTACCATATTTTAATTTATGACAAAATATTCCATTTCAGCAACGCTAAATTTTAAAATGATATAAAATATAATTTACACTTATAAACTATTTGTATAAATTTGTACATACAAACCAAGGTAGTTATAATATATAAGTGGAACTATCGATGATTTCAAGATTGAAAATAATTGACGACAATGATGTAATAATGTTGAATTGATTTGCAGAATGTGACTAAGGTATTTAAAAATTTTACTATGTTTCTGATTGTACACTATTAAATAATTAGATTTTATTGATTTTTTTTTAAACGAGATTTTATTGATTTTTATTAATTCTTAACCTCATTTGTATAGCTGTAAGGCGTATCATTATATATATTTTTTTCTAAATTTTTCATTATGTCTCATATTATTTGCCTTAACTTTTAAGTGACATAAAAAAAATTACCTCTTAATAGACACACAACAAGAATTATTAGTTGTCCTTTATCTTGTGACATATAATAGAATAATACGTATAACTAAGTAAAATTATCCTATTCAAAACGTTTGGCATGAAGGAAGGATATGCATTATTATCGGTTGACCATTTTAGGAGGAAATGGGTGCCCATGCCCACGTTGTTGCCACATATATAAGCTTATCTTTTATGGCATTTGCAAATTTGTAATGAAAGTTATATATATATGATCTTGCACTTAGTGAGAGGAAAAAAAATAATATTAATGTGAAAGGGAAAAAGATGGTCGTATTTACTAGGATTAGATTTCTTATATGATCTTTCATATGTGTAATTACATCAAAGAACATCTTATAAGGATTTTTTTTTTTTAAAAGTAAATCAGATTTTGAGACCAAGCATTTAGCTACACTATAAAAGAGCTATTTAGGCAGGGTCATAAAAAAAAATTAATTGTAATTTTAATAGATCAAAATATAACATATTTAAAAAAAAAAGTGATTTTGATAGGGAATAATAGGAAATATATATAATGAAAAGATACATCATTATCAAGGCTTTTTCATTGATTAATGCTCTTGAGCATCCAAGACATTTTCTATGATAATATACTCCCTTGAAACATCTTTTAAGCATATTAAGTAAGTTCCTATTCAAAGTTTATTTTAAATTTATATGATTTTGTTTTGGTATGATGTCATACTTGTGTTAAGCTTTTCTAGATTGTTTCAGTTGGCTTAAAACTTTCAGGAAATCTTTTCTAAATTACAACTAAAAATCATATTTGCTCCCAATAAAGTATGTGATTTATTCCCACCAGCTTTGAATAATTTACAAAAAAAAAAGTAGATTCAAAATTATATTTTCATCTCCAAAATCATTTAAAAGTGTATGTTAAATCTAAAATTATTTTAAAATATTTGAGAAAAGTCAAATTCTTTTAAGTTGTTGCCCATTAGAGGTATACAAGTTATTTTATTTGATTCATATCTCTGCTACAATTAAGATTTACAGCCACTAGAGATAAAACAGCAAAATAATAAATAAAATTATTAATTAGCTAACGTCAGATGGATTTAGATTAATTTTAAGGGATTCTAATTTCTCAAAATAATGGGAGAGTTTGCCTCATTTTCCAAATCTTTAAAGGCGAATTTGAACTAATGAAGCAAATGATCCTGAATGGTAGATTTGTTTGTATTTATTTATTATCTATAAAAGTTATCAACGATCCGAAAAAATATATCTGAAATTTTATGGCAATATGTTTATGGTAAAGCGTTGTAGACATTGTTTGTAGAGCTGGGCTGCTTCTGTCGGTTTGGACCTAAACAGACATTGAACTGGCTCAACAGGGCTAGAGCTCCACTGAGTTGAATTTATGTTTTTTCCTTAGTAAAAATTCTTTTAACTCATTCACGGCTACATAATTTGTTTTTGTTTTTGTTTTTTTCCCCCAAAAAAAAAAAACCATTAGTTCAATTGATTTGCACACACTTATAATTATCTCAATACATGAAGGCTATTAAACTAGAATACATTTTTCAATAATTTAAAAGTAGGACTTAAAATATGTTTAATTTAACTTAATCACTGGCATTCAAAACCTTGTGACATAGAGGGTTGGGAATCAATACAGCCAACGAAAATTAAGAATACATGGATTTATGGCGTTGAGCATTTAGAAAATTAAAGCCAAAAGCAAAGGAAAAAAATGACAATTTAAAAAGGTATTTTACATCACACCATTTGCAATCTTTTTGGGTGCGGTTCCTCTTCTTCATTAGAGTTGAAATTTTGCTGGGATCTTGGGTTGATTCCCCCAAAATCATCTTCAGCATCCAAAAAATGAATCCCACATTTTTTTACCCCGTAACACTTCATGGCTCCACCATTATTACTATAAAAGAAAATCTGGAAAGTGGCCACGTCATCGTATGCACATGTCTATGAAAAATGACCCCACTTATTTCTATGGAAGAAATGGTACCCCATGAACAAGTAATCTGACTCGACATAATGAATTGTCCTAACATACCAACGATAAATGCAGCGTTTGAATTGGAACCTGCAGCGCAACTGAACACCCACGTCCTCATCATGATGGTCTTGAAATGCAACAACAGCACAAAAGGCAATGCCCAAGTATTCATTATTGATCCAATCTAGCCGCGGCTTGAACTCTACAGAGGATCCCATACTTGACAATCTAAACCACTTTAGAATTTCACTTCCGGGAAAATAAATACCACCGCCAGATGATTCATACTCATAATCTTCCTCTATCACCGCCAGATGATTCATACTCATAATCTGTCCGTATCATGCAAATAAGAGTTTTTGACGATATTATTTGAAACTGTAATGCTGAACATCTCAGCATTATTATTCCAAGTTGAGTCCTAGTTGATGTGGCAGCACCAAATCAAATTAATTTTTAATGTTTAACAGGATATGACTATTGCAGATAAGCGCTATCAGATCAATTGTGACTTATATGTTGATATCAATAACGATATTGTAACTGAAATTATGTAAAAAGAGACACCTCTTCTTTTAATTTCATCCGCCATGAAGCAGCCTTCTGCTGAATTTTCTGTAGAGCATCTTCTGCAATTCCTTTGAGCCCATTCTGATCCAATTTTAAGCAATCACTCAAGTTGAAAAACTGATCATTGAGCGCCGACATAGCTGAGAATAAAATTAAAAAACTTGACAATGCTTCTAGTGATGTGCAACGACGCACTCCCACGGAAAACAGATTGCATGGAAGCTCTGGTAAGGATAGAAGTTTTGAACAATTCTTTAAATGCAGCAGTTCCAACTTTGAAAGATTTATGATGCTTTCTGGTATTCTCCGAAGATTTGAACAACCCGATAGATAGAGTCTTTGTAGAGAAATCAACTCACATAGGCTGCTTGGGAGACTATTCAGGTTTTTGCATGAGCTCATATCAAGGGTAACAAGTTTACTCAAATATTGAATAGATGAGTGAGTCTCAACCAAACTTGAGCAGGCTTTTAAAAGCAGATTCTCAAGATTTCGGGCTTGTGAGAGATCCGGGAGTTTCTTTAGCTGCCTGGAGTAGCTGAGGTCTATCTCCTTTAAGTTAACAAGATTCTGCCAGATAAAAAAATAATAAAAATACAGAGGAAGACACCAACACACATCAATAGCATGTGTGAAATTTTAAAATTATATATTGCTATTAATAGACATACCAGGACACCATCCCAAAGTTGTTCAACCTTGCTCTCACGCAATTGAAGTGAAATAAGAGTATCTAGACAAATAACTGGAGGCAATGATTCTGATGAATATCCATCCCAATAAAGATACCTTAGCTCGGCGAAAGCCTCACCCTCAAAATGAGAAAATCTTAAATTTGTTCTCACCATGAAATTTTAAAAATCTCAGTCTAGGCATCTTTATGAAAGTACTGGAGTTTAAGTGTATTTCATTGACTTTAGACATATCCAGCAAGATACCCTCGATTGCTTCAGTTCCCTAACAATCAATGAGTGATTATAAGTTTAGCATCAGATTTATATAATTCAAACCACAGCAGCTGTTACACAGTCATAATTAACGCACATCAAGACATAAAAATTGCAGGCAGAGCATGTTACATTGAACAATTTGGAGAAAAATTATTAACAAATAACAATTATTCTAAAGAAAATGACAAATATTTAGACTATATTTTGAATTTTGAATTTTTAAATTTTATTTTTTAAAAATTCACAAATGTGGTAGTATGACATGATGTATGAACTTGAATTATGATTATCGATGTATAAAAAATTTAGACACAGCATGGCACAAAACGCATAGTGGATACGGTACGGTACGAGCATGAGTATGCATGGACCTTGCTTTGGTGCCGGCCCGGCCCATTGGCCATCTATATCATTCTCCATATTTTATGTTATTAATTTACGATTAATACGGATATGAAGTTTCTTTACCCATACTAGTAACTCATATAATGTTATTGTTATGCAAGGGTTAAATATGAGTACTCCATATAATCATAGCATCTTATAAATATCCAATGTTGTAAATAGTTGTGAATTGTCATCTTCAAATGACCAGTCCCCACTCAGTCAAGAACGGATGAGATTTTGGAGGCATCGGACGTACTTGGTAGTGAGGGCATATCATTTTGTAGTATCACATTATCTGCACCATAAATCTAAATCAATTTAACCTAACAACTAATTGTTTGTGGATGGGGAACAAGGGCAGCTTTGCACACCATTTTCTCTATAACCGCATGGCATTAATTGGCAGCTTATCATTTAGGCCATGTTAAAAGTTATAAGTTAATCAAAAGTCTTTAAGATATTTTATTTAACTTAGTAATTTTACGTACTTTAAATTTTAAGACAAATATGCACACCTTCTTTTTCTTCATTTTATCCAACAGTATAGTTTGTAGTAGTACGGTGTTAAATTGGTAATGTTAAATGTTATTCTTTTTTACAAAACTAATTTTTTCGTATATATATATATGTGTGTTAAGGGTTTGCTCACTGAAAATTAGGTTTCTATGTTTAAATATTTTAAATTCCTTTTTTGGAGATTTAAAATTTAAAATTAAGAAAAGATAACTAAAAATTTGTATATCATTTTAAGCCAAATAAATAAATTAGAACAGTTGGCCCATTTTTTAGCTATAGCTTAGAGATGGCCAACGAGCCGTGCTGTGCCGGCCCAGGCCCATCAAAGGAAGCCCACGCGTGCTCGTGCTCGTGCCGTACCGTGTCCACTATGTGTTTCATGTCGTGCCGTGCCGTGCCAGCCCGGTACACGTGTCGTGCCTAGGAAAAATAGCCTACTAAGATTTTTTCCTTTTTTTTAAGAGCTCATGTCAAGTTGTTGTCTTATTTTTTTCAAGTTTATGTACTTTTTTTGGATCCATGTGCCTTTATTTAAATTTAATAGAATAAAAAATTTAAAACTCAAGTCAATATTCAATAATAATAAGAGAATGTAATATTAGTTGTTAAGTTTGACTCTATAATATTAGAATTCTTTTTTAGTACTTAACAACAACAACAATAATAATTTTTTTGAAGGGTTAACTTAATTGCTAACTTAGAATTACGTAGAGTCATATATCATAATTTATAATAATATTAATACATATTTACAAAATCATAATATTTATAATTTTATTTATTAAAATCATGAAATAAATTATTTATTTAATAAATTATAAACATAAATCAATTATAATTTTTTTGAAACTAAGAATTAGATAAATTTTAAAAAATATATTAAAAGATTCAATTTCAAGTTATTTATAAAATCATAAAATTTTAAGTTTACTTTCATTAAAAAATAAGATGTGCTTATTACGTGCTTTTTCACGTGCCATGCTTTGGCCCATCTCTAATCGTTCCGTGCTTTTAAGGCCTACGTGCCTAAAATTTAAGCCCAGCACGGCCCACATGAGTGTCGTGCCGTGCCGCGTGCTCTACCGAAACGTGCTCGTACTATGCCATGCTGTACAGACACATGTCATGCCCGTGTCGTGCCTCGTGCCGTCCGGCCCATTGGCCACCTCTACTATAGCCTCAAGAATCAACTTTTTCTTCTCTCCTACTTTGGCCCCGTTTGGGATTGAGGTTGAAACTCAATAAGCTGCTTATTTTATATTTTTGGATAAAAATAGTGTTTGGTAAATTTTGTAAAAGCAGCTTATTTCATAATTTTCTCCATTTCGTCAGCAGCTTTTAAAAGCAGGTAGAGGGTTGTTTTTCACAAGCAGCTTATTCAATAAGCTACTATGCCTTCTTAAAATACTTATTATAACCTTAGTATTTTGATAAAAAGACAATTATATCATACTTATCCATAAACCTTAATATATAAATCATTAGATATTCTATTACTGCCACAATTTTATTGCAAAAAATTTATTGCGAATGTAATACATATTATTTTTTATTTTATTTAGATTATATAAAAGTATAAATTTTTATCATATTTTATGTAATAGATAATGAAGTTCTTCAGATTTTTATTAATTGAGTTTTTTGAATTAATTTTACACATTTAAGAAAAAAGTATGTCTAAACAATTTATTAAACATAAAGTAAAAAAAAAATTAAAATGTACGTCCATTTTGGTCATTATATAATATAACAATACTTTCGTAATAAGATTTTCCAAACGCATGTACTCTACTTTTCAAACTCACAGCAACCGTAACAACACAATTTACCAAACACCAAGCTACTTTTTTAATCAGCAGCTTATTTCATGTGCACAGTACAAACAGCTTATTTTATCAGCCTCCGCTAGAGCTGGCAAAACGGGTCATCGGGTCGTGTTCGTGTCGTGTCAAATTTAAGTCGACCCAAACCCGACCCATTTAATAATCGTGTCAAAATATTGGGACCCAAACCCGACACGGAAAAATAATCGGGTTACCCAATAACCCGCTTAATATCTATATATTAAACAAAAGTTACATCAAATATTTACACTTAGTCATACATATGTATGCACATACATACATACATACATCCATACATACATACATCCATACATACATACATAATTTATCAATATTATAAAATATACATATCTACTAAAATATTACACACACTATTGAGGTTTTAATTATATATATGTAAATAATATTATATATCAATATTATAAAATATACATGTCTACCAATATTTTATACATTTACACTATTAAAGCTCTAAATGTATTTAAAATTTTATAAATAAAATATTGTGTCTATATTCATCCTTTTAAAGAATAAAAAAATCTTAATATTTGAGTTTTGATGACAAGAATCTGTAAATTATTTTAAAATAGAAAATATAATCGGGTCATTGATCGGGTAAATGGGTCAAGAATTTTAATCCTAACCCGACACGTAAAAAAATTGTGTTAACCCGGACCCGACCCATTTAATAATCGTGTTAAATTCGACGACCCATACTCATTTATTGGTGTCGTGTTCGTATCGGGTAATCGGATTGTGTCAAATTTTACCAGCTCTAGCCTCTGCAATCCCAAACTAGTCCTCTGTCCTCCACCTAGTCGGGTCCTAAAATTTCCGCACGTGGCTTATTATCATTTGCATACAAATATAGGCTTTCTTTCAATAGTAATCTTATGGATTGGGCTATCTTATTGGGCTTGCTGGGCGTTCATCAGCATGCTCAAAGTGGATGCAAGTTAAAAAATGAATCAGAAAATTAAGAAAAATGATGATATTCCAAGGGAAAAGGTTAGGTTATAATAAGATGGGCACTATAATGTTAGGAAACTGCCTCCCCAAAGGATCGTCAAAGAGGAAAAATCACATGCTTAAATTCGGTTAATGTCGGTAGTATCAAGGGTATTTTTGGCATGATGAAATTCTTTTAAATTTTTATCATATGTACGGAATATTTTCCTAGCATTATCATGGTTACATAACTTAAATTAATTATGTACACGATAGATTCTTACGTATTTAACTATATTGCATATTGTTATAGACACAAAATTGTCTGTAGCGAGAAATCAAATAAAAAAAAAAGTGATAAATAGGTTAATTTGAGAATACTCAAACTTTTTTAAACATATTTTTGGTATTTTGAATGATCACATACCTTTCAAAATAATAATTTAGTTGCCAAATAAAATATCCCAACCGATCATTATTGACATTGACGCTAATTTAAATATTAGCTTATAGATAAAATTTGAAACTAAATAATAGAAGCCACAATCCTAACTAACTACTAATTTGCTGAGTCCAAGTACACTGTACATGCTAACCACAACCAACAAGATAAATATATTTTAAATAAATCAATAATAAAAATATCTGAAGACTTGAAGATCATATCACATGTCCCATGCGCTTGACCATATAGTAATCAAACAATTTCCTACCTTGATTTGAACTTTATCCGCACTTGTACCTTCTTAAACCCAAAAAAAAAAAAAAAATCATTATGTGCTTGCTAAAAAAAAGAATTTAACTTGTACCGAATATGATTAATATCTGTGTTGATTCTCTTTTATAATGTTTGAGTCCTATATAGTCATATTTTTTTTGTAGATTCAAATTGAAACTTAAATATTGGGATACCTAGCAGTAGTCTTTTTTACAATATATATTATTTTCAACATAAAAATCAACCAGCCGAGATGAAAAAAATAAATATTTCTGTTTCCTATATAACAGCTTCATATTGATTTTACTTTAGAATTGCCTTTGCCCGAAAGTCTAACGTTAATTAAGATAAATAAGAATATCACCAAAATGCTCTTCAAATAAGATTTTATTATTTATTTAAAGAGACACATCAATATTTAAGGTTTCAAAAGATATTTTAATTAAGATTCTTCAAATAAGAGATGATTCCCTCACTTCAAATTTGGAGAGTTGATTTCTTCCTCTTCAATTTATATTTTATTATTTTTCATTGAAGAAAGAGAGAGAAGTGTTTTAATTGCTATTGACTTTTTCTTTAAAAAATAATTATTTGATTAAAATAATATTAACTTATTTTTATTTTAAGAATTTTTTTGGAGAATAACATATTTTTTCATTTTTTTATTTACCACATAAGTAAGTAAATAAATATTTAAAAAATAAAATTAATAGAGGTTTTTAGAGATACTCTAAGGTATGCAATTGAGTGCCGTGTAATTACTTTAATCAGAGTCCAATTTCAAAAGCTTACTTTATCGAATAAAATGCTAGCAAATCTATAGAGTTTTGATTCTTCTGAATATTTGTCTTGAATTTTTCATACGCTTGATGTAACTTGCAATTTTTTTGCAACACAAGTAGCCAATTTATTGCCTTCTTCTTCTTTTTTTTTAAAGATTAAGTTATTAAAAATATATTTATATTAATGGCTTAAATGGGCTATCAAACCCAGAATATGACAATGTGAATCTTTTCTTTGACCAAACCAAAATGATAATTTGACCCACCTGCCGATATGTAGGTGCGAGGCTTACAGTTCAGCCAGCAGCCACCCATTAACTGATTAATTAACAGCTGGAAAATTAATTAAAGTCTGTTATATTCAACTTAAAAAGTTAAACATTGTTTCTTTTTCTTTTGTCTCTTCTTCGGAGGTAAAAAGCAGTCATCCTATGGCGTGAGTTAATAATTGAAAAAAACTAATTTTTTAATAATTTTTTTTTTGAAATTTTAGAACTTCTATTTTCTTTTTTTTGGTAATATTAGAACTTCTATTTCATGATAAGTGTAGCTTAAAAGCCCCAACATTACACTAGCAAATGTAGCCTTATTGTAATTACAATCAAGTCTGCCGTATTTTAATTTATGACAAAATATTCCGTTTCACCAACGCTAACCTTTAAAATGATATAAAATATAATTTACACTTATAAATTTTTTTTTTGCATAATCTTGCACGTACAAATTAAGATAGCCATATTATACAAGTGGAGCTATCAAGTTTTTATCATATTACGAATTCGATGATTCCAAGGTTGAAAATAATTGACGACATTTATGTAATCACGTTGAAATTAATTTGTAGAATGTGACTACAGTATTTAAAAGTTTTACTGTATTTCCTATTATATAATGTTAGAATATCAAATTTTATTGATTTTCAGTAATTTTTAACCATTTAACAATATCCGATTGAGCCTTGACTGTGGGTACCATATTATAACCCTCATTTGTATAGCTGTAAGGCGTATCATTATATTTTTTTCCCCAAACTTTTCATTATGTCTATATATTATTTGCCTTAAATTTTAAGTGACATAAGAAATGTACCACATAATAGACACATAACAAGAATTGGTTGTCCTTTATTTTGTGACATATAGTAGAATAATACATATAAATAAGTAAAATATCCGATTCAAAATGTTTGGCATGAAGGAAGGAGATGCATTATTATTGGTCGACCATTTTAGAAGTTGAGTGCCCATGCGCAAGTCGTTGTCACATTTATAAGCTTATCTTTTATGGCATTTGCAAATTTGTAATGAAAGTTAATATATTGCTTACACGTGTTTCACTTTTTTTCTCTTTTTCTTTTCTAATATGATCTTGCACTTAGTGAGAGTAAAAAAAAAAAAATGATATTAGTGAAATAGAAAAATGTCGTCGTTTTTACTAAGATTATATTTTTTATTTGATCTTTCATGTGTGTAAGTACATTAAAAGTGCATCTCATAGGGACTTTTATTTTTTAAAGGTAAATCCGATCTTGAACCCAAGTATTTAGCCACACTATAAAAGAGCTATTTAGCTAGGGTCATAAAAAAAATTAATAGTAATTTTAATAGATTAAAATATAGCATATTTATTTTAAAAAATTATCATTTTGATAGATAATAATAGGGAATAAATATAATGAAAAGATACATCATTATCAAGGTTTTTTTCAATTATTAATACTCTTGAGCATCCAAAACTTTTTCTATGATCATATTGTCATGATGATATACTTCTCTTGAGACATGCATCTTTTAAGCGTATTAAGTTCCAATTCAAAGTTGATTTTAAATTATATATAATTTTATTTTGGTACGGTGTCCTCGTAACGAGCTTTTCTAGATTGTTTCATATATGCAAGACTTGCTTATACTTAAACATAATTTTCAAATTAAACATATCTTAAGGGTGCATTATGTATATATATATAGAAATATTTCAGTCAGAAATTTTAAAGTACGAGAAAGTGTGGGAAACTTTTAAAACCGCATGGTTTTAAAGGTTTAAAATTGTAAGTCTTTAAAATTGTATGGTTTTAAAGCTTTCCCTAATTTTCTTCTACTTTAAAATTCCTGACCAAAAAACTAATATATATATATATATATATATATATATATATATAGGCTAATTTCATCTTGGGTGTTCAGTTGATTAGTGGAGAACCACATCGAGACAAGCAGGGCATTTGACTCCACCTGTCTTAAAACTTTCAGAAAATATTTTCTAAAGCACAACTAAAAATCATATTTACTTCCAATAATGTATGTGATTTATTCCTGTTAGCTTTGAATAATTTAAAAAAAAAAGTTAGATTCAAAATTATATTTTCATCTCTTAAATCACTTTAAAGTGTATGCTAAATTTAAAATTATTTGAAAATACTTAAGAAAAGTCAAATTCTTTAATTAAATTACATTTATCCCCGCTGATTTTAAAAGCTACCTGTGCCGCTTACAGTTGATTAGTGTAGGTGGCAAAATATATTTTCTAGCCTTTTTCTAGCATGTTACCTTTGAAATAAAAAATCTCGTTTTCGATAAAAATAATTTTAATTCATTTTGATTAAATTTTCGTTTTTTTATTTAATTTTGATTTGGTTTTATTATTTCCAATGCTGAATTCCCATATTGTTTTCCTTAACTACACACCAACTAATGTGTGAAAATTTTATGGGTATGAACATGCATTTCGTACATAAACTCGGAAAATTGCCATCCTATATAGTAGGACTTCAGCTCAAAAGTTTCCTTCAATTTAGGCATCTTTTGTTATGTTTTCTTTTCAATTCAAAATTTCTTTTGGATAAATATTTTTGAGTGAGGCTTTAATATCAAAGTTTGGCAATATGAAAAGAAAGTAAGTACATTTTTGAGTGAGGCCTTCACATGTTGTCGGCCGAAATTAATTCCTAAAATCCATCAATTATACACGATGCATATGCATGCATATCATTTTGTGGCATCACATGGGATGGGCTTCATATTCAAACCCATGCATGAGCACAAAACATCACATCAAAATCCATCCAACCTAACAACTAATTATTTGTGGCTGCGGGACAAGGGCGGCTTTGCACATCCTTTGTTCTCTACCACTACTTCACAATAACTAGCAGTTCACCATTTTCGGCCATGTTAAAAGTTTGTAAATTAATCAGAACTCCTAAAGATCTTTAATTTAACTTAATATTTTTACTTTCAATTTTAGAACAAATATTCATCTTTATGGACAGTAGTATGCGTTGTTAAATTGGTAATGTTAAATGTTTTTCTTTTTACTTAAATCTTAACCTTATGTTACAAAACTCATTTTTTCATATATATTATGTCAGGGTCTGCTTGTTGAAAATTCGATTTGTGAGTTTACACATATATAGAGAGTCTATTATAAAACCATGAGTTACTTCTAAAAACTTTTAAATTCTTAAAATTTTAAATTAAGAAAGGATAATTAAATAAATTAGAACAATTTACCAGTTTTTTTTTTTTATCTATAGTCTATAAGAATCAATTTCTTCAACTATCTTGTATCACGAAGGCGATTATAAAAATTTCAAGATTTGTTTGTTCTTTTTTTTTATTTTTTATTTGGCTAACTGCTAATTACATCACTGAACATTTTACTAAGATAAAGGTTTAGATGATAAGAGAAATTTAACCCAAAGTTTGCACCTTTATATCTAAAATACAATAGTAAAAAAGTAAATATAGGTAACAAAGAAAAATAAAACTGTACAAGTGTGAATAATTTGATCAATTTTCTTTCGGCCACGCATATGAACACTAGAAGCTAACAGTTAAGAATATTTGTTGTCAAAAACTCATTGGGAGCGAAAAATAGAGATTAATGTGGGTCGGTTTTCATAATAAATGCCTCTACCAGCACCCAACGGTATCCATTTATTAGTTAATTAAAGGGGGGCCAAAAACCCTGTTCCATGCATACTCATCATTTTCAATCTTTAGTACTGACTTGAAACAATGCACTTCCCTAACTAAATCACTTAAACCATTTTATATGTTCAACAAATAAGAAGCACTTTTCAAGATAAGCAACTTGTGTTTTTCTATTTTGGATTTTGCTTTTGTCACACCAAAAAACTGAAGCTACCTAGCTATAGCCGTTTCATTTCATTTCTCATGCATGACAATCTCTTAACCTAATCATATGTTCGTTCCAGTCAAAGCTCATACAACTCTCATTTGATCGTCACATCTTTTACATTTTTATTTTTTATTTTTTTGGTAAGTGTGACCCTTTGATCTAGCTCCATTTTGTGTTTACTATTATAAGGCTGCTGCTGCCCTTCTGAGAGTTTGAGATGAGGGACTCTGCAGCAAGTAATGTGATAATGGAGATAGAGGCAAGTAAGCCAGCAGGAAATAGTATAGTGGTGGGTGGATTGAGTCCTTTGAGTGAAACAATATGGAAGGAGAAGATAAACACCGAGTTCTCTGGAGATGTGTCGGCAAGATTGACATGGAAGGATCTGACAGTCATGGTTACTGTTAGCAATGGTGAAACTAATAACGTTTTAGAAGGGCTCACCGGTTATGCTGAGCCTGGTACCCTCACTGCTCTTATGGGTCCTTCTGGTTCTGGCAAATCAACTCTCCTTGATGCCCTTTCTAGCAGGCTTGCTTCTAATGCTTTTCTTTCCGGTACCATTCTGCTTAATGGCCACAAAACCAAGCTCTCTTTCGGCACCGCTGTGAGTATATTTATATTTTTATATATATCTCCATTTACTTTGTTAGTTGCTATACTAGTTGATTCATCTGATAAGATCTCTTTATAGTAGACGCTCACGTCAAGACTTACAAGGAGTTTCTTTGATTTCTTTTGCTTTATATGCTTGTTTCATTTTGTTGGAGATTTAGAATTTGAGGCTTCATTTTCAGTCATAACCTTTTACGAGTTTGGATTGTTTTTCTAGTTAAATTACTATATGTTTATATTTTGGTTTGGTTTCTTTGATTTCTTTTACTATGTTTGCTAGTTCACAGTGGGTATTGCTAAGATTTTAAGGGCAGTATAAGAGAGGTTTTGAGATTAGAATTCTGAAAAAGTTCGGGTCTGTGAGTCTTAATTTTAGTCATAATCGTTCATGAGTGCATGGTATTATTTTTTGTTTAATTTCTTAATTTCTTCTATAAGTTTGTTTGATTGTTTGACATGATTTACACAAAAATTTTCAGGCCTATGTGACACAAGATGATAACTTGCTTGGTACTCTAACAGTGAGGGAAACAATTTCATACTCGGCCACATTGAGGCTCCCAGACAAGATGCCATGGTCAGAGAAACGAACTTTGGTTGAGAGGACAATCATTGAAATGGGATTACAAGATTGCGCAGATACAGTGATTGGAAATTGGCATTTGAGAGGAATCAGCGGAGGTGAGAGGAGAAGAGTCAGCATTGCTCTTGAAATTTTGATGAGGCCTAGATTGCTCTTCCTTGATGAACCCACCAGTGGCCTTGACAGGTTCTGCTCTAATTATAATCTCTATTTTTAATTGCATCACGGTTCTGTTTCCGAACTTTAGTTTATGCATTGAGTGGTAAAGTTTCCGCTTTTTGCACTTCAATTTCTGTTATTGGATTCTTAGACCTTAGTGCTTGGTTTATATGCTGTTTGTAAAAATGGTTTACGGAAAAATGAATCTTGCCATTTCGGAGAAAACAAGGACAAAAAAGAAAAGTGAAAACAAGTCCTCTCTTCGAATAGTTTATTTTATCAATGCATTTTCTCTCTTTTCATTTTTGAATTACTATGTAAATAACATGCTACTGAACTCTCTTTATTACCCGTATTGCGTGGCAGTGCTGCTGCATTTTTTGTGACTCAGACACTTCGTTGCTTATCAAGAGATGGGAGGACTGTCATAGCTTCAATCCACCAGCCTAGCAGTGAAGTTTTTGAGCTGTTTGATCGATTGTACTTACTTTCAGGGGGGAAAACCGTGTATTTTGGCGAGGCTTCAGCAGCATTTGAGGCAAGAACCTTCAATCTTCATTTGATTGAATGCATATTGTTTCATATAATAATGGAGTTTTGATATTGTTTTTGGTGAATGCAGTTCTTTGCACAAGCTGGATTCCCCTGCCCTGCTTTGAGGAATCCTTCAGATCATTTTCTTCGATGTATCAACTCAGACTTTGACAAAGTGAAGGCTACTCTCAAGGGTTCCATGAAACTTAGGGTATTGTAATTTTCTTTTGTCAATTCTTGCTTGAGCTTTAGTTGTTATTGTTCTTATGTATATTGTAAACTTTGTTTCCGCTCAGTTTGAGACATCTGATGATCCGCTTGAGAGGATCACAACGGCAGAAGCTATAAAAAATCTGATAGATTTCTACCAAACTTCTCAGCACTCGTATGCAGCCAAAGAAAAAGTTGAAGGGATATCCAAAGTTGTAAGTATTTTACTACCATGCCATCTGTTCATTCATCTTGTTTCTTGTTCAAAAGTTGTAACAATTTCATTGAAAATTTTCTCAATCAATTGCAGAAAGGAACTGTGCTGGATGCAGGGGGCAGTCAAGCTAGTTTCTTGATGCAAGCCTTTACTTTAACCAAGCGTTCATTCGTCAACATGTCAAGGGACTTCGGATATTACTGGCTGAGGCTTGTAATTTATGTCGTTGTCACAATCTGCATCGGAACCATCTATCTGAACGTGGGAACTGGTTACAATTCAATCCTGGTATTGCCATTCTCTGCACGTATAATTGAGAGAGTTCAAATTCTATTTATCTGTGGAGAAACTTTTGAGCAATTTCATTGAACTACTTTGATTTTTTATGCGACAGGCAAGAGGATCATGTGCATCTTTTGTGTTTGGCTTTGTGACATTCATGTCAATTGGTGGATTTCCTTCCTTTGTAGAAGATATGAAGGTGAGTCTTTTAATATTTTATCCAACTGCGGTCGCGAAATTTATCAAAAGGGGAGTAATCAACATTAGTTCTGTAATATTTTTCAGGTTTTTCAAAGAGAAAGGCTGAATGGACATTATGGTGTCACTGCATTTGTCATTGGCAACACTCTCTCAGCAATGCCATTCCTGATTATGATCACTTTCACATCTGGAACAATTTGCTACTTCATGGTCAGGCTTCATCCTGGTTTCATACATTATCTCTTCTTTGTTCTGTGCCTCTATGCCTGTGTCGCCGTTGTTGAGAGCTTGATGATGGCCATAGCTAGCATTGTCCCCAACTTTCTGATGGGTATCATCACAGGAGCTGGAATTCAGGTTTCCGTCCTCTAATCTATTTTTCTGATGATCACTCTCATTTTCATAAGCTAACTACGAACTTTCTTCTGATTTTAGGGAATATTTATGCTTGTTTCTGGCTACTTTAGACTCCCAAATGACATCCCAAAGCCAGTCTGGCGCTATCCGATGTCATATCTCAGCTTCCATTTTTGGGCTCTGCAGGTAAAATTCAGTCGAATGATCAATAACTCTTAACAAAACTACACCCATTGTTTCAGTTTCATTAATGACAAAACTTTTACCCATATATTGCCAGGGACAATACCAAAATGATCTGAAAGGCTTGTGGTTTGACAACCAATCGCCGGATCTTCCCAAGATACCAGGTGAATACATCCTGGAAAATGTTTTCCAGATTGATGTGCGTCGATCAAAATGGATCGATCTCAGTGTCATCTTCAGCATGATTATCGCCTACCGGATCATCTTCTTTGTAATGATCAAGATCAGTGAAGACGTGACTCCTTGGATCAGAGGTTGCTTAGCAAGAAGAAGAATGCAACAGAAAAATGGAACTCAAAATACAACAGTTGCTCCAGATCGTCTAACTCAATCCCCTTCTTTGAGGAATTATGTTGCTAATCACACAACCAGAGCTGGTAAAAGGTAGATAGATGAATGATATGCAAGAATGATTTCACAGATTCAATAGTTTGTAATTTGAAATTTCAATGTCACAAGTGATAGTAGCTAAAAATTGAACGATCTTTTGAAAGGTATTTCTACTTCACACTCTGAATACTAGCTGTGCTTTCAGCTTATAGAGATGGCTGGTATTCGAAGAGATGAAATGTTGAATTGCAACCCCACTTACATATACTTCATAATCTGAATATTCTGTGGCTGGTGAACAGAATTTGAATTTGAAAACTTTTGTCTTCCTGAAAGATATTCCGAGTTGAATGAATTTGAAAATGGCACTCACAAAACATCACCCTTTGATGTTATTGCTCTATTCAAGAGTTGGAGAAGGTAAGTTTACAAATATACCACTTCCAATTGGAACATAAATTCTTCCACTGGATTAAGACTACATGTTCTTTCTTTTACTGTTTCTCTGTGCTCAGCAAAGGAACTGCCTAAGCATACTTTTTCAACTCCCTCCAGAATCACTGTGTGTTCTAAACATGCTCCAGCTTTGTCCATTGGTATTGGAGATCACATTTGTAGGAGTTACCCGATCCAAGCATAAGGAAGGGCTCATTCGTGAACCTCCTGAAAATTGCCCTAGGTTAGCATGCACCCGCTTTCTGGAAACACGAACCAGAGAAGAAAGCCGCTTCTCAACAGAAACAGGACTGGGTGGTAGCATGTACACTGGCATGATAGCCATCAAAATGAAAATTAGAATTGAGGATGCAAGCAGACATTCTTCCTTTTGATTGTGGAAACGTAAAGCAGTAAGAAAACAAAGATCAACTTTAGGAAGCATGACTAAAGCGGGTGAAAGCCAAATCCCAGGAAGATATATAAAAGAGTTGCAAGACATAATCCATAAGATGAAGTCATGAAAAAATGAAGACATAACAACATACTATCAAATTATAGCCTAACAATCACATGGTTCACATCTCTTACAAAAAGAAATCCTTTAAGCCACAAAGAACAATGGTGGCTAAAGATTAAAGCCTTGATAAATAAAAAGTTTCCTTTTCCACTATTCTACAACCTCAATAAATAGCAAAAGAGTGAACAACAGACTAAGGTCCTGTTTAGTATTGAGGTGCTGTATCTTTTAAGCTACAGCTGTTGTGGAAAAAAAACTTTAACTATGAAATAAAAATTAATAATATATAGTAAATATAAATTTTATATAATAATTTTGCCAAAATTATTAAAGATATAATAGATTTTCTATTATATAAGTGAAAAATCATATTAATATAGCTTCTAAGCTACAACAGCTAGTGTTTACCAAACACTTTAATACTGTAACTTAAAAGCTATAGCTGCCCAACCTCAATCTTAAACGCACCCTAAATTTTTAATAGAAAAAAGTTCCAAAAAAGGGTGAAGTATAATTTATAGCCCTTTCAGCTGAGCCATACCAATGGCATATAGGAGCAGAACACATGAGGTTCATGACAGATGGAGAAAACGAAAAGAAAAGGACGAGAAAAAAACGAAAAAGAGTAAAAGGGGGAATATAAACACACATAGTTAATATTCATATCAAAAGGAAACCATCAAGATGCATTCACCATCAGGAAGAGGAACAAATAAAAAGGATTGTCAGGTTTTAATAAAGTTTGTATTCCCCTTTTTCGGGTTTAGTGTAGAGGAAAAATTGGAGCAATGGTGATTGAGATAACTAAAAAACAAACTGATGTCATGAGAAAACTCCAAATGTACAAAATACAAAACGAAGGTTACCACAACTAGATTACATATATACTGGGATATCACAAAACATGACCATAGCTCTGAGCCAAATGGAAAAACCACACTCTATAAGAAAAGAGTACAAGGTGATACTTACAACTGGAAAAACTCCAATGCGTTATGCTGTAATCATTCAGTATGACAAAACAACATGAATAAGCGAAGACAAAAATCTGGCCCCAAACTATTTTTCTGTCATCCTGCGCTCCAAAAAACAATTCCAACTTTTGCATATTGAGGTGATAACTAAATATCATCCGGGAATCCCAAGAAAAATAATGTTAGAAGTTGGATGAATAGCATAGGGCTTCAACATGTTAGAGTCACGTTGAACAAACAGATTTTGCCCAGCTGGATGCTTGGCCGCTAAGTCGTGTATCGAGATGTAATGCTTCAAAATGCAGAAACAATCAGTTTTGCAAAGAAAGTCAAATTGCCAAATCATCAATTTGATGCCATTGTGATTCGCATAATGCAAAACACCTTTCAATACTCCAATGAATCCATATTCATCAATTTCATCAATGCATGGGAGTTCAATAGCATCAGCTCTCATGGCTTCTATGTCCAAGTGAAGGAGGTGCTTTGACTTCATTAACTTGTACAATATTCCAACCAAGTAAATGCTGCACTTCAGCCAGGTAACCTCATACGCAACTGGAGGTTCAACAGACAAACTACACCTATTCCACGTTGTAGTTTCAGATGAATATAAGCCCAACAGTTGGGGGGGGGGGGGGGAGGCAGACTTAGTTATATGTATATTTAAAGCAGACGACTTTAAAATGTGTGGATTCCTGGGGATCAAATGCAAGTGAAGAATGACACACTCTCTTACGTGCTTTGTTTTGTGGAATCCCAATATACTGTTTGGTCGCTGGGTTGCACACATAATAGCACGGAACAATTTGGCTGGCAAGTAGAATCAACCCATTGCAGTAGTCGAGCACATCATATGGAGCGTTTTCGGATGGCAACAGTCTAGAATATGACTCAACAAACCCATCGCCAGCAATGTAATTACTGTCACCATCAGAATACGAGACAAAGTCCATAAAGTATTCATTTCTATTAGAAGGGTTTCCAGTACGGAACAAAAGGCCAGATAGGTGGGAGGATGCCCTCGAAATTCTGGGAATGCAAACATCGGAAATAATAGTGTGTTCCATAATTTGCATACACACTTGAATCCAACCAGAGCCTTTATGGGCAGTCGACAAAGAATTTCAGTTATGCAGTCTTCTGATAAGTACTCTGTCATATGTTTTGTTTCCATTTTCTAAGCTAATCTAATTCAAACCAAATGAAATTCCATAAATAAGCAACACATCTGACATATATATATATATATATATAGAAACTGAGCAACATAAGCTAACCTGCTAAATAGAAGAAAAAACCCAAATGCAAACCAGGTTAGGATTAGGTGAGCAGCTATATTTAATTTCCACAAATGCATCAGGGAAATTCTAAAGATTGGGTGGGTTTTAAGAGAATTATAAAGATTGGGTGGGTTTTAAAAGTTGAAGTTGGTTTAATGGGTTCTGTTTCTGGAAGAGAAATGGTTCAAGTTGGTCAGTGGGTTTTGTGTAGGAAACCAATATCATTATCACCCACCAACAACAGATTCCACCGCCCTACCTGGGAATTCTTTGAAACACTTCAAGCTGGTAAATTCCCACGCTGGATTGGGCCTGAATTTGGACCTCCCACAAAAGGGTAGGTTTGAGATATTCTTTGTTTGAATGGGGAAGGAGTAATTTCGGTGGATTCTTAAATCATTACTTATTTGAAAAGTCAATGAAGAACTGAAGATTGTATTGATTGTGATCAGGTGAATGCCAGATTTGGGCCCTTTGCCGCACCATTTTTCTTTCTAAACCCTTAATAGATTATAGATTGTGGTGGGTAAATAATCCAATCCGAAAAATTTGGATTCAGATAAGATGCGAATGAATTTCCCAACTTGATCGGGTAGAAATTTGTCCAACACGAACGGATTCGAATTATTTATTTTCCAAAATGCTATTTTTCAAAGGATTCTTCGTTCATATTGGGGGTTGAAAAATAGAAATAATACAAATAATAATGAAATTTTCTCTTTTTTTTTTTTTAGTAAGTAATGAAACTTGTTTTAAACAAGAGGAGAGAGCAAGAAGAATAAAAAAATATGAGAGAAGAAAAATAAAAATTTTGCGAGCAAAGTGAATGAAAACCACGTTGATTGGGGATTTGATGAGGAAACTTGTAAGACTTAGGGTAAGACGTTTCAATGTTTAGTGAAGAATAATATTTTAAATTAAGGTATGGATTGCAATGGATTAGATATGACTTAAAATCCACGTTATGCAAATTCAATTGGATTAGATTTGGGTCAGTTTAGAATGAATTTGGATCGAATTTGAATATTGATGGGTGAATCTAAGATGGATCTGGAGTAGGCCTGGATCTATCTTACTATCTAAATTCATATTCATATCCACCAATCTTTTAATTTTATTTTATTTTAAAATTTTTTTAACAATTGTGAAATTATAATGATAATAAATTTTATTCATTGCATATTAGTGGTATTTATCATGCATTGAAACTCTTAAAACTTAAAGGTTAGTTTTATAAATTTAAAGGTCAGCCAACCCCAAAGTATGTACATGAAATATTCAAATTGCAAGCCAAATAATACAACCTGACAATTTATTTTACTATATTGGCTAAATAATTTTCAAGGAATATAGTTATTCATATATTTAGTCAAATATGACCATAATAAAAATAAAAAAACATTGAATATAAAATAATATTTAATTTATATGTCATTATATAATATTGTAGGAATGAGGGTGAGTGTGTCGTGGATATTAAAATGATGAAGGAGACAATAAAAGATTAGATTGATCTTACTATTGCAATTACTTTTGAAGGATATTTTATTATCTTTCTTATTTGTTGTTTTGGTTGTAAAAATATAAGCTACAATATTTATTATATTTTTGAGAAAAATTATATAATTTATTTGTTATCAATACATTTTGGCCTTCAATTTTCATTATAAAAAATAATTTAATTTTTTATTGCTGAGTTTTAGAATTCATGACGAATCTAGAGCAGATTTGAATTTTAATTTTTTTTCGGATTTGGAGCAGATATAGATATTTATTTATTTTTGGATCTGGATATGGAGCGAAAAATATGGATTCATGACGGATCTAGAGCAGATACGGATCTTGATTTTTATTATGGATTTTTATTACACCAGATCCAACACATATCTGCCCCATTATCATTCCTAAATTAAGGTTACTGTTGTTATTGATGGTGGTGAATTGTAAGAAATTCATATTATTTTTAAATATTAGAATCTATATATAAAGTTGTGACTAAAAAAGCTACTGTGACATCACTATTTCTCATCTTTTTATATTTTCTATTATCTAATATATTCAATAATATATAACCATTAAAATAAATAATTATAAGTCTTAAAAACATTTATTTCTTTTATTATGCCAGTAATTAAACCTTCGTGGCTTAAAATACATTAATCAACTAATTATTATAGGAATGAAGATTCATTCATCTTCCCTTAATAATATAATAATATATAAAGCTGGGAATAAAAGAACTGATGTGACATTATTATTTCTTATCTTTTTATATTCTCTATTATCTAATATATTCAATAATATGTAACAATTAAAATAATTAATTATAAGCCTTAGAAACATTTATTTCTTTTATTATGCCAGCAATTAAACCTCCATGGCTTAAAATACATCAATCAACTAATTAATATAGGAAGAAATGCTCATTCCTCTTCTCTTAACAATGCCACTACCAGAGCCTAATTAATATAGGAAGGAAGACTCATTCATCTTTCCTCAACAATGCCACTATCAAAGCCTAATTTTAATGTCATAATCTCATATTTAATTATGCAACCTTTTGTTTGGCGTCTTTTGCCTTCTTCAGACTTTCTAAACACTGAGTATTTAAGATTTGTTGTGTTTGAATTTTTTTTTATTTAACCAATATCTTATTTAGACAGATTCTTATGTTTTTATTGTTTGACTTATTTGAATTTTTAGTATCTTGTGCTTCATGAAGTGCTCTCTTCTTCATGAGTTGAATAATGATGGAGATGGTTAGATGATAAGAATTAGGTTTTGTAGGATGTGAGAGTCTATTAATACCAAAAAGAATGAAGAATTGATTAGTGTGGACATGACTTTTATTGATGGAAATGTTATATAAAAAATTCCTTCTTCTATTATTTTTTCTAATTTTTTTTCCAATTGTTTTACACTTAATGTAGCATTTTTTTTTCATAGAAAAATCTAATGCATGCAACAATTAGGAAAAAAATTAGTGACAAGGTTTAGACCCATGTTGAGTAAGGGTTCTTTGTATAGTGTCAAGAATTTGAAAGCTATTTCAACTATAGGCGAATACAAACCACTTTCAAATCAATATAATATTATTTTCTTGGTTATAACTTCATTTAAGAGGTTAGAAGAAGGAACTGTTAAAATTCCTATAAATGGATTCCAATTTGTATCTCCGAATTTGATTTATTTACGTGTAAATGATAACACAATCCTCTCATGTATTTATCTTAATTATTAATGTTTGTTAATCTTTAAGTGCATATTAAAAATTATCGATTATTATGTTTTAACATGTTTGTGTTATTTTTTCATGATATTACAGATGTGTCGGAAGTTTATTATTTTATGTGGTGCTGGTGATGTTGAGATCGTTTGAGCTGGTTGGAAAAAAAGAGATATAAAAGTTCTAACAAATTAGTAAATTGAATATAATCAAAAAAATTATGATTATATATATTTTTAGTTATTGTTTTATCATAAGAATTGATCGACAATTTGACTTCACTAAACTTATTAATTATTACCTAATTTTTAATTTTCTTTTTTAATGAATACATCCAATATTTGTTGAAGAAAAACCATTAAAAATACAATGAAAAATGGTATAAGCCTTAGAGATTATTTAACGTATTCACAAAAAAAAAGATAATATTTATTTTTTTTTCAAACCCGCGCAAACGTGGTTATATTTTCTAGTGGGAAACATAAAGAGGAGGATGTTAAAAAGTTTATTGAGGAGTGCAATAGTCCAACTCATAAATATATTCTAGTCAAATTTCCATTTCCACGTGCCAGTTTATGGGGCCGTGGTGCCTTAGATGTGAGCCCAAATCGAACCACTTTGAACTCTGGCGTTGGGCTTGTCCATCCTAGAATGCTTCTTTTCATCTGACTAATTCAGACTCTATTCCAAGTGATAAGAAATTGTAGGAAAGCAAAAAACACATCACAACTTGATTGGGAATGTTTTAATTCCCAAGACAAAATTGTCTCTTCATAGAGCTAGCAAAAGTAATATCAACTCCCAGAAAAATAGTAACATATATGAGTTCAACATCAAGTGTAATATATCCCAGATAAATCCCTATATGTCTCATTAGTCTCAGATGAATCCGCATATGGCTCACCAAAAGCCAAAATTAAAGCTACTAGTAGCATTACTGGTAGAAGCCCAAAAGTAGCCAAAAAAGAGGGCACACCTATGGTACCACAGTGGTATGGTACCACTGTGGTACCATAGGCGGACCCCAAAAAAGAAGCACAAGCATTAATGGCATACAACTTGTGAGTGCTGTCATCTCAAATGTCAACCTTCAGTTAAATCATCGAACGTGGCGTATTCATTCTCTGATTCAGAACCTTCATTGCCCTGTGATATTGAAAAAGTAAAGAAAAATTTATCACCTAGTGATTTCACAGATCAACTAGGAAGAAGGGACATCACTTCCACAGAGAAATGAAATTTTTCTATCCGATGTAATTCATTTGATTATTATAATAGAAAAATCTTTTATAAGATACATTCACTCAAAAGATCATAATTTCATCATGAATTTCGATGCACAAATAGCACAAGTAAATCATGAGAATTGATTGTCTAACAAAAGTCATTGTTACAAAAGTCAGAATATCATCAGTAAAAAGAACCATCTGCACACACTAAACATGATTATTGTTGCTACAAGCTTAATGGTATTGTGCTAAGCTTTCGCTAATCTGACCCTAGTGCCCTATCTCGAGTGAAAGATTGATCCCTACAAGACTTTGTCAAAGCAAATCAAAATTAAGATTGGAACTGATCCGCTAAACAAAGCAACAATATATACTGGCCTACACCGCTACACCTTTAGGGATCGCCTTTTCTAGTTTCCAGTTTCACAAGTTCAACTTATAAGCATGCAAGTTTAAGTGCGTACATTCATTAATACATACAAACACAAATACATGGACAATAAAAGTGGGGACAGAAAGAGACATCTTTATATACTGTTAAATCATGAGGTTCGAGCAAGTTTACATCAGTAGGTGCCTGAAATGGTAAATTGTCAACTACTCAAATTTGATTTAAAGATTTCACAAAATACATAGTTTCTGAACTGTAGGCACCTTAAATTTTAATATCAAAGGAAATTCACGGTTATTCAAGTATGCATTAACAATTATATAGGTAACAATGGGGAGAAAATGAGACCTTATCATGTATTGGCCAAGAAGGGTCTTGCAAAATCTCTTTAGCTGATGGTCATTCCTTTGGCTCTACAGACAGTAACTTCAAGATGAAGCTTCAAAGCTTTTGTTCATCAACTGTAAGATTTTCATTTAGCTCTGCAAGAAAACTCTTTTTGTCTCTCAGATCTTGTAATACTTCAATCTTTTCAGTCTGTGTGTCACCAAATGGATGGAACAACTTATAAAGGATAAGCCCTGCATTAAACATATCAACCTTGGTTGATATTTTAGAGCCTTCTATCTTCATCTCTGGTGCCATATACAACTTGTGTTCCTTCTTATCAGCACCGGTAGTCGTAAAGGTTTGGTTCTTCTCACAGAACTTTGCTGCAAAAGCAATTTCAACAAAACAAACAAGTACTTAGAAAACAAGTGATATAGCTCAATGAAATTATATATTAGAAACTAGAACATACCCAAACCGAAATCACTTATTTTAATACTTTTAAATTCATCCAATAGGATGTTCTAAAGACACAAGTCTCGGTGGATAATCCATTTAGCATGCATCAAGGATGATGCCTCCACAAGTTGGTGAAAATAACTCCAGGCCCTATCCATTGTGTTCTTTTCTTTCAAATCCTGATCTAGACTCCTGTATAACAACAATTATTACGTTATTATGATTATAACAAATCACAAAAAGGAAAGAAATAAGTTTCTACCTTGGACAGAACTACATCTAGATGTACAAGCACTGTTCCTTTTCCCCTGATTATACATAATTATCTGAATCTACAGCTTCCTCAACATTTATTTGAGCTGATCCAAGTATTCATTTTATAGATGTAATAAGAAATTGAAAAATTGTTACAGCATAAAACTCAGTCATTTAAACATTACACAAATATCACCAGAAAGAAAACAAGAAATTTTTTTCACCTGATGGTATCTTACAATATTGCTGTGGTACAAACTTGACAGTGCAATCACCTCTCTATTGATATGACGCAATGAAACACATTAATAACTTCAACACCAACTTGTTAGCTTAAAAGGCTATACATAATATAATTTTGATGATAATAAACATATGTATTAAGTGATTTAATAAATATTATATTTCACATTTTTCACTAGTTTTTGAATGGTAATATTTATGCAAGTGAATCAAGTGAAATCAAGCTCAAGACCATGGTGAAATCAAGAATAAAGTTTAGAACTCAATGGACAAATTAGTGCAATAATTTCTTGTCAAGCCGGTATGATTTAATTGATGCATGATTTAGCATTTGGGAAGCTCAAGAGATTAATTTAATTAATTACTTTTTATAAACTAAAAAGATTTTATTTTTATAAGATAAAGTACCTTGTGGTTTTGAGAAATTTGGACTTAAATGCAAAGTTTTAAAATCTTTGATTTTAATAAGTATTATTCTTGAATTTCGGAGTTGGACTTTGTTACAAACATTTGAAATGTTTTTGGGTCATACTATAATTTATGAATATTTTAGACTAAAGTGTAAGATTTTTGAGAACTTTGAAAAATATGAGTATTATGTTGAAAATGACCTTTTTGCAAAAAAATAATATCTTTGGGGCCATATCATAATTTTAAAAAGTTTTCAGAAGACAATTATTCTTATGAAATTCTGAAATTGGATCTATTTGTAAAGTTTTATGACGTTTTGGGTCGTAGTATAATTATAGAAAGGTTTGGCCCAAAAGTGTAATTTTAGTGAACAATTTTACTGTAGTAAATTAAAAAATAACGGTAATATCACTGTTCATAAGCGGCTAGCCGGATAAATCAAGCGACTAACCGCTTGGGCTCGGGAATTTGCCTATAACGGCTAGTTTTCGGGCTTTAGCTATAAAAACTCAACTCCAACTTTATTTTGAAAACTAATGCAAGCAAATATAAGATCATATAACATATATTGAGCTTCCAAAACGCAAATCATCATTGATTGAATCATTGTTGAGCTATTATTTGCATATCCACTCTTAAAGAGAGTTTTTGTTGTAATTTTCATTACTTATCAAATTGTGAGTGTATAAGTATGAGAAACACTTGGGGTAAAGAGATTGGGGAGATAATCTTATGATTGTAAATGTTCATTGACGCATTGGAAGTCAATTGTAAGAACTTGAAGCATTGAGAGGCTTGGATAGTGAAATCCTCAAGCTTGGTTGGCTTGGAGGTATGGATGTAGGCGGGGATTGCCGAACCACGTAAAAATCCGTGTGTTTGTTTTTCTCTTCCCTTACTCTTTTATTTTTGTGGTTGTTTGAATTTATTGTTTTCTATTACATTAAGATGTTAGATTAATTTTTTGTGTGAATTGTTTTGCATAATTTTTAAAAACCTAATTCACTCCCCTCCCCTCTTGGGTTGCGTAACTTGCATTTCACAACTTTCTTAGATTATTAAAAATCAAATTTGAAAAAAGAAAATGTATCTACATTAAAACTTCTTCTCTTTCTTCTTCGTTAAATGGTATCTTTTTAACTGCATATATCTTGCCGTCAAGCTTGTGAACACAGTGGAAGACCTGTCCGTAACCTCCCCTACCTGCGGCATGTTCAGGAAGTGGTAAATTAGATTTTACCAATACTTCAAATAAAAATTAATCTTATAGCGATAAACAACAGTGAATAATTTAAAATAATAAGAGTAAATCTAAGCAACTATTCATTAATAGCCATCAGAAAATTCATACGTGTTTGAAATTTTGTATTATGCGGCCACTGCAAAATAAAAACATAGGAGTAGAATACATGTGAAAAAATAGGAGTTCCATATACAGAGTGAACAATAAATATCATTTTATACAGGGCTACTTTGCAAGATTAGTTAATTTTAGGAATTAAACGTTCAAAATTCGATTGGAATTAAGTCTAAAACAATTTAATCTTGAATTTGTCCAATCATACTTGTGAGAGTTTCTCGAATCATCTATAAGGTTTTTGGCATAGTCTTACATCCTTATATGATCAAAAACCTCTAATATGAGGGTGCTGTGATATTTAATTAGCCAAAGAAAAATTTCAAACTCACATATTAAACATAATCAAACATTGTCTTCACAAAAACAAATAGAAGATCGTCTAGTCACAAAATTTTATTAATCTAAGCAAATCAGAACAAATTTACAGCTTCTAATTTACTATACTAGCAAAAGAAACGTTCATTATAAATTTTAATATAGTTAATGAGGGTTAAAAATTAGTAAACATTCCTCGAATATTACTGAGACGTCCCTCTAACTCAAATTTTGAGTTAAGTAAACATCCATCAAATATTAATTAGAGTTAAAAATGAGTAGACGTCCCTTACTAAAACTTAATAGACATCCCTCAAATTGTTTAAGTGCATACAATCATTAATATATACAAACACAAATGCATAGATAACAATAATAGAGAAAGAAATTGCTCGAGTTGTTGTACTAATCAACCTTGCTTGATATCTTAAAGCTTTTTGTCTTTATATTTGGTGTTATGTACAAGTTCTGTTCTAGTCAATGCTCGTAGTCATAGAAAATTTGTTCTCTTTACTAAACTTAGATGTAAAAGCAATTTTACTAAAATAGACATGTACTGAGAAAAAAAAGTGATTTAGTAGATTAAAAATCACAACATACCTAAACCAAAGTCACTAATTTTATACTCTTAAATTCATCCAACATGTTTTGCGGACACAAGTCTTAGCGGATTATCCATCTAGCATGTATCAAGGATAATGCCTTCACAAGCTGACGAAAATAAGTCCAAGCCCTAACTGTTGTTTTTTTCTTCCTTTCAAATCCTGATATAGACTCTTTCATAATAATAATTTTGAGGTTATTATGATTATAAAAAATCAGAGATAGAAAAGGTTTTGGCCTCGACAAAACTGCATTGGTATATAGAAACGCTATTTCTTTTTCTCTTATTTTCCAAAAACTATTGTTATTTCATAAAACTTAATCTTTTAGACATTACACATATATCATTAGAAAAAAATAAGTTTTTTTCCTGATGGTATCTCACGATATTAATATTGTATAAACTTGACAATCCATTCACCTCTTTGGTGATATGACACAATGAAATTTTAACTACGAAATGTGAGTGGATTAGACGTCTCTTAAATATTAGTGAGAGTTAAAAATTAATATAAACTAATTCCAATGCTAGTGGAGTAGACATCTCTTAAATTGTGAGTGGAGCATATATTTATCGAATATTGATGAAGGTTAAAATTAGTAAATGATGTGCAATACTAGACCTGACCCCATATCAACACTGTCCATAGTGCATTCCACACTATGGAGACTCTGAGCTCCCTTTGGTACTCAGACTCCACCTCTAGATTGCCCTAAGGTGGCTCACTTAGTGCATGCCCCATGCCTGCACCGAGATTGGTGGAGACATACATCAAATATTAGTGATGGTCCCTTGAATATTAGTGAGACATCCTTATAATATTAGTGATGGTTAAAAATTAATGTAAACTAGTAATAGACGTTGCTAGAATTGTAAGTGGACATCCCACCAAATATTAGTGAAGAGTAAAAATTAATGTAAGTAGACATCCAATAAATATTGGTAAGGGGTAAAAATTGATGTAACCTAGTCTCAGTAGTAGTTGAGTAAACGTCTCTCGAATATTAAAAAGGTTAAAAATTAATGTAAACTAGTTCCAACAATAGTCTGATTACTAGTGAGGATTAAATAAATGTGAATGAAGTAGGTGTCCTAGAAAATTAGTGAGTAGACATGCCTTGAATATTAGTGACAATTAAAAAATTAATGTAAACTAATGATATTAATAGTCTAATGTAATATCAATTGTATGCTCATTGTGATATCAATGTGCAAAAAAATATAATAATGCTAAAGTGATGACCAAATTAATTCTATATTATTTACATATGGTCTGTGTTAGAACCAAGGCTTGCAATCCGAAGCTTCTAAGGCTTTTCATGTAAGTAGTAATCATTGGTACTTTAATTTTCTTTTTCTACTTTTCAAAACACTAAAATATAATAAGAAACGTTTTGGAGTACTTTTAAATAAGTTTTAGAAACCCCAAAATTTTGATCATGATTCAGGATCTCAATCCATTGGAATAAGATTCAGGACAAAATTTTATTTTAATTTATTATCTAGGTCAGGATTTGGGACATTTAAGAATTTTAATCAGGATCCTGAATGACCAAAAATATGGGTTTGTAGAAATATATAACAAGTCGGTTTAATGAATCACATATATCTGACATGTATATCATATGTGTATGACAAGTCGTTTATTATTATTATTTTATGTATATGTATATATGTATGTACGTATGTATGTGTATATATATATATGACATGTTGTTTGTGACAAAATCTACAGCATATGACAAAAAACTTATGTCATCCAGAACAATTTGGGATCTTGATTAGTATTAGAGTTCCTGATCGATATACATTTTTGTTTTGATTTACTATTTGGAACATGATCAAGATTGGGAAATACTAGCCCTATCCCAACTAGTTGGCAACCTTAATTTTGAAATGTTTAAAAGTAATTTTAGAAAGTTAAAAGCAAATATTTGTGTTTTGTAAATTTTTTTAAAAGTCACATTTATCAAAATTATCTCATCTTATTGCAAATTTTCAAAAGTAGAGAATAAGTAACTTTTTAAAATCTAATTTTGACAAGCCGTTTTATACTTAATGCAATTCTATATATATCCACACATTATAAAATTTTAAAATTTCAATTTAGGAAATAAAATTATTGAATTTAGAGAAATTATTAATTTTTACCAAATACTAATTATATTGTGATAAAAAATAAAAAATTATTTTAGTCATCAATTATTAATATACACCATAAAAAATTATCTCTACATGTTTCTAAATGTGTAACTAAAATTATTTAATTATTTGTACTCTTACAATAGTTCAACAATAAAATTTACCAAAGACATACAACTGTTTTTAAACCTCATAAAACTTTTAGAAAAAATTTACCAAACGTTTATATAATTTTTTTCACAGTTGATTATTTTTACAATATAGTTAATAACAATTATTTTAAAAGCCATAATATTACCAAACTAGTGCTAAAATTAATTTGCCCATAGTTTCAATTAAATTTACAGAACTTTAGTAGTGGTAAACATGTATACCAGTTGTTGTATATGATGTACTTAAGGTTGTAATTTATATATTAGGATTTATATAAAAGATAAGACATAATTATTTTTTTGGTTAAATTATTAATGTTGTAATGGATTAATTTTATTTACTAAGTTTCTTTCTAAAAGAAATCCCTTACTAAAAATTATTATCAAAATAGAGAAACTTATAAAATAAGAAACTTTTAAAAACTTATTAAGAGCCATTCTTGTCAAAACTGACAAAATTAAGTCACTTTTAGCATTTAACCAAAATTCCAAATGAGATATAAAAGTTTTGGCAAACACATGTAATTAGAAAGTTAAGTAATTTTATCTCACATTTATATAATAAACAACTTATTATATTTTTATTATTTTATCAAAATTATTATCTAAAAATAAAAATTGTATTTACCACATATTAACAACTTTTATTTTACGATTAATTTCTAATTGTATAGTTAATTATCTCTTAAAAATGACCATACTTATTATTGATGGAAAAGGTTCAAAATTTGCGTTCCTCTATGATGCTGTAATTTTTTTACAGCATCAATAATGTTTTAATTTTGTACCACTGGATTTAATCATGGTATACAATATTTGTAGTAAAGAAAAAATAAATAATTTAAAATTAATGGTAAATAGTTTGTTAGGAGAATTTTGTAAAATAACTCTAGCCACCCTTAGAGTTTGAAACAATTTCACTTAAGTAGTATATTTTAATTAAAATTATTTTTCAATCCTCCTTTAAATTTGAAATGTGATAATCTTTTTTAAATAAATCTTCCAAAATCTATTACCATTAAGTATAAAATATAATGGTAGGTTATTTAACACAAATCAAATAAATAAGTTGCAATTGCAAAATTTATATATGATATAACATTAATAAATAACACAATTAAGTACACATACTTAAGTAAATGTTATAGTTACATCAATAAATTCATTGGTGAGATTGCTTGTAACATAAAAAATACTTGATCACACATATTTAATAAAATTTAATATCTTATATTAAAATACTCATTTTATATAATATTAAGGGCCCTTGTATAATTGATCATGAAGTATATATTATTTTTAACACCCATTTAACATACTTATTCTCTGAACTTTATGTTTATCTTACAATTAATATTCTTGCATGGTAGGAATTTTAAGTTTTACAAGCCTATATATTTTCATTTTATTTTCAAATATCACTTTGTTAAAAGTTAAATCTAATATATATTCCTAATGAGCTTTAGTTTATGAATGATAAAAAATTATTTTATTGATATCATTTGATTGTAATTATAAAATTTTATGTTATTAAGAGTCATTACTTTTGTTATGATAATTAATAGTGATAATAAATAAAATATTGCCTCCAATAATATTTACGTGGGAAAAAATGTAAAAGAAAATCTTTTATATTTTTATATTTTTATTGACATGATAGGAAATTATCTGAGCCTTATAAAATTTAACTTTCACAAGCTTGTTTTCATTTTATTTTCAAATGTCATTTTGTTAATTTTATAAAAGTTAAATCTAACACATATTCCTAATTAACTTTAATTTATGAATCATGAAAGATTACTTTATTGGATTCTTTTATAGTAATTATAAAACTTTTATGTTACGAAAAGTCATTACTTTTATTATGATAATTAATAGTGACAATAAATAAAATATTACATCAAATAATATTTAATGAACAAAATGAGAAAAAAATCATTGTATGCTTTCATATTTCCATTATAAAGACATAGTTTTGGATACTTTAACTTAAACTTTTGACATAATATTTGAGCCACTAATATCTCATAGTCTAATGGTTGATATTGAAAGACAAAATAACATTTCATAATGTTATATCCTCCATCATTAAATTGTATGAAATAAATAGTTTAATTTTTTTGTTAAAAATTTAAATCAAAATATTTCTCACTCCATAGTTATATAGACATATATATTTTTCAATAATAATTGATGAATAAAATGTTTCTCATTTGTTATGACTCATATAGTGTTATTAATAAAAACACATATAAAAAAGTTTATTGCAATGCCTTCTATTATCATTATTGTTTAGGTATTAATGGTTTGTAATTAAATTCATACAGTACAAATTATTATAAGACTTTGTGTTAAATAACCTACTTGATATTGTATTTTATACTTAATGGTAATTGATTTTCGAAGATTTATTTAAAAAATATTATCATATTACAAATTTAAAGGAGGGTTAAAAAGTAATTTAAATAAATTATGCTATTTAAGTGAGATTATTTCAAACCTTAAGGGTGGTCATAGTTATTTTTAAAAATTCTCCGCGCCCTTCAACAGTTAACAAACTGTTTACCATTATTTTTAAATTTTTTAATAAAAATATTGTATATCATTAATTAAATTTAATAGTTCACAATTAATACATTATTGATGCTGAAAAAAAAATTATATTATCATAGAATAACCCTCAAAATTTTGAGAATAAGAAAATTTGACCAACTGTAGTCTCACTAAGACTAAAATACCCCTCGCATCAAGAGGCGCGCGCAGTCACTGAAACGTTGTCGTTTCTGGCTCTTTTAAACCCTATCATCTGAGTCATCGGCCCCCCTCTCTGGATCTCCCGTCTTTTGATCTCACTGTATTGAGGCCGTGCTCGGTCTCTCACACATCACATGTTTCATGGGTATTTTACAGCATTAAATTAAATTTATTTCTATTTTCTTCGTCAATTAATGTCAAATTTAATTTCAAAAATAAAAAAATTAAACTTGGTGTTTTTGGTTTAATAATTATATCTTATTTATTCTATTGATTTTTTTCTCATTGCTGCAGATAATACAAATGGAAAATAGAAACAGCTGTGACCTAAACAGGTAATCTAATATCTAAAACTAATACAATGTAAGCAACTGAGGAATTTTAATCAGGAAAATTTCATTCTTGTTTCAAATGAAAAAAAAAAAACTTATAGTCAAAATTTGAAGATAAAAGTACTTGGTAACATGTTAAGCTTTTAGACCACAGCGTAGATTGGAGTAGAAAACATAGAAGGATTGGAAATGGGAAGGAAAATGGAATGGGCTGCGAGAGCAGACCACATGAAAGGAGTACCAAGGAAGATGTTGATCATGGCTGTTGGAACATTTGCCAAAGTGGTGGCCAATTTCCTTAACACCACCTCTGTTCATAATGCCGATACTCTGATTAATCTTGTGCGATCAAGACCTCAAGGAGTTCCACTTATCAGTGTTAGCAATCACATGTCCACGTCTGTCCCGGTCTCTTTCTTTCTCTTCCATTTCATTTTCCCATTTTTTGTGGAGCGAGAGATTGTGCCACTCTTATTCATCTTACATGCACAAATGGAACAGGTTGGATGATCCAGTTATGTGGGGATTTCGGGGTTTTCCCACCATGGATGCGGAATTGGCCCGATGGGTTCTTGCTGCAGAAGATATTTGCTTCAAAAACTCAATCTTGTCCTATTTTTTCCGTGTGGGTACGTTTTGATTTCTGAAAGCCTTTTAATTTTTACCATCAGCTTGAATGACTACGAGCTTTGATTTTTTCTATGTAGAAATGAGCACTTTCTCTTATGAGTGTTAAATGTCATCTTATTAGCTTGATGGCTGCTTAGTATTTACATTGTCTGGAATTCTTGAATTAACTAAACTCCAGAAGCACTATTTGAAATTGGTAGAATCTAATCAGATTGCATAGAACATCACTTGCTCATGTAGATTCTTTACTTTAATTCTTTGAATGTTATTCAAGCTCTCCTGTGAATTTGGTAAAGACTTTGTTATGCAATTTTTCATCACTGTCTTTAATATGTTTCTTGATAGCTCTAGTTGAATGTTATTCGAACTTGTAATAAATTATATATCTTTTGCACTTTTTTTAGCAAGCCTCTGTCATTGAATTATAGTAAACTTGCAGGAAAATGCATACCTATTACAAGGGGTGGTGGAATTTATCAAGAACATATGAATGAAGCTCTTGAGCGGTTAAGTGATGGAGCATGGGTATTTATTTTCACTTTCTGTAGTTAGACAACCTGTTTTTCTTCTAAGTAGTTGGGATTTTTTTTTTTAAAGACCATACTTCAAGCATGATTTTCTTTGAAGTCTTGGACAATTCATTTAGTTCCTTCTGTCAATTTTGATAAATGTTTGGATTATGTTCCCTGTTTTAAGATGCATTGAAATGTTTCTAAGAGTAAAGATTGGGAAAATTTACAGTTCCAAGGTTTTGAAATTGCTAGGTTTGATGTGATTAGATCGTGAGAATATGCTTTAGTTTTGTGGTGATTGTGATTTGAGTTCTTGAAATTCATTTGTTCCTCCCTTTTTCCTTTGTCTTTCTTCTTGATTGGTGACTCAGCAGAATGAGTTGCTTATAGGGTTTTGTAGAATGTGTGGCACTGACCTCTGTCTCCTTTTCGGTCTCAATGATGCCTGGAAGATCCGAGGCTTATTTTCAAATACGAGAAATGAGAATAGTGCGATAACATGATGCCAAACTTAATAATTTAAATAATTGCTCTTTCAATATCCTATTCCCCTGTTGATTTAAGTTGCCATGCCTGATCCAGTCAAATTAGGCTCTTGTTATATAATTTGCCAACATGCCAATTCGATTCTGGGCCATGATCAGTCTGGTTATTGTTGAGCTGTGGTTGGTCCTTAGGTTCCCTGATTGTAAATGTAGTTTCAATCCACACAGAGCTCAATCAATGTGACCGTGCAAGGAACTGAAATGTGGAAATTAAAGGTTGGTGTTTGTTTTCTAGATTAATCAGTAAGTGAAGAAAATGGAACTGAAATGTGGAAATTAAAGGTTGGTGCTTGTTTTTGAGATTAATCAGTAACTTGTGAAGAAATGGACTGGTGCTTTACTGATTAAACTGTATTGCAGGAACCTCACAATTGTTTAAGGCTCACAGTTTTAATTAATAGGCACAGTGCAATGACTGTTGGAGAGTTTTAATAACTTATTTGATTGTGATGTTAGCAGATTACTAATGTTTTCAGAATACATTTTTTGTTGTAGTTCTGAGTTTTTCTTTTTCCTCCGCAGCTACACACATTTCCTGAAGGAAAAGTATCACAAGAAGATGCACCTATTCGACGGTTGAAATGGGGAACTGCTAGTCTCATTGTCCGTGCCCCAGTCACTCCAATAGTTTTGCCTATTGTTCATCATGGTTTCGAAGAGGTAATTTCTTTTCCTGAAACAAAAAATCTTGTTTATTTATAATTTTTATGAAACATGTAGTAAAATTTTGGCATTGGCAGGTTGTTTTTTATATATAATCTTGAACATTGATAACCTATTGAGTGCTTTTTTGAATGACTAATTTCTTTCCTTCACAAGAATTTATTTTTTCTTCTGTTCAACTTTTAGTTTTAGTTGTCTGTTTTGTTAAGTTACAACCCTGTTGTTGATTCCACCTATTGGTTGATGACATAATTATTTCCCCCAACACCCCACCCAAAAAAAACCCAAACCAGCAAAAAAGGGCCGGTATCTAGTTTTACATTGTTTGCTAGAAGAAAATGTTTTCTAAGTTGGATTTAGCATTCTATTGGTCAAAAGAAATTATTTCTCTTGACATCCTGTACAGTGTTATATATGCATTGGATAATTTATCTATGCATGTAAAGTGTAAATGGGCAAAAGCAAGTTCATTTTGAAGCACTGGAGATCCTTAACAAATATTGCTCTTTCAATACTCCAGCTTCCAGTTTCAGCAAATAAAATTTACTAGCAGACATTAGATCACTTGATTTCTATTTTAAGAGAAAACCTAAATCTTGTAATTATTTGGTAGTAATTTTCCAAGTGCATGAGTCTCATCAGATAGCTTCGTTTTTTCCCTTTTGGCTCATTTCCTACTTCCTTAATGACTTACAGGTGATGCCTGAGAACTTTCTGTTTGGAAGAAGGCCTCCAGTTCCGTTATTTAATAAGAGAATTAGCATAGTTGTTGGCGAGCCGATAGAATTTGACATCCCTAAAATGAGGCAGATGGCAATTTCCATGTCTCGTGATTCGTTGCTGCCTGGCATGGGATGGCCCAGCACTACCCCTTGCGGACTGGACGAAGCAGCACAGAGGTGTCTGTACTCTTCCATTTCAGATAAAATTCGAACTGTGATGGAGAACTTAAGGATTTTTGGCAAAAGTGTTCTGAAGTAAGACGATTGAAATGTAATTTGGTTGGCAGATCTTTGCCAGGAAGAATATCTGCCACAATTCAATCGACCAGCTGAAAAATTTTGGTGCAGCTTTTGGTCATTTTTTCAGGAATGCTGATTATGAGGTAGCAATTTGATTTAGTAATTAAACTGCTACGCTTACAGTACAGATTGCATATTTGTTATTTGGAAATGTACCTCTACCCGTCTACCGCAGTGCTTGAGATGGTCAGTTATTTGAACACGACCAAGCATTTAATTTGTCAATTGGAGAGTATTCCTGGAGAACGAATTACTTATAGTCTTTTTAATGCAAAACCCTATGACAATACTCTCTTCAAGTTTCAAACAAAAAGTATTAATGCAAAGAGGCTGTTTCAATTTATGCGCAGATTGAAAATTTGCCAGTAGTATAAGTCCAAGTCTGCAACTATTACTCAATTTTCTGCAGTACAAAGAAAAATTGTAAACAAAGAATTGAAGTAATCTACAACAAAGTAATTACGAGATATTGGGCAAACAAAAAATATTATCCATTTTTCTTTTTATAGGAATTTTAACAGTTCAATGGCTTTTGTTTCTTGCCGGAGAATAGGTTTTGTATCATTTGTTCTCCGTTACGTGCTTGTCTAAAAATGCCTTGGCCAGATTACTGAAGCTCACATTCACGCTTTCAGCTGCAGCATACCTCCTGATAACATCAACCACTTCTGGCTTCAGAATTTCTTCCTTGGTAGACATACTACACAAATAGTAAAGCGCCCCAAGAGCATGATTCACCTAACAGTCAAAATTAGATATAGATGCACCTTTACCAATTAAAAAACAAAAGAAGTATCTATTTGGATAAGAATGATCAGGTGCATGCCATCCTGCACACGGTCTGCACCTGATTGGGTCCCCTTATTTGGATACATTGATTCAAGGTTATACATTATTATAACAAAGCTGCCTTAGCATGGTTTGCACACCATAGTACTCTCTCCAGTCAGTTTTGAAGAGATTCAGAAAACTAAATCCCTTACAGAGAAAACAAGACGACTAAGAAATAACTCACTCATTGTTGGCATGATCTATAAGCAATAATATCAGACAAACTCCTATTCAGAATGGTAGAACCCTCTGGTTCACCTGATGAAGAGCCAGAACCCAATTAGGATTTACTTAAATTAGAGTCAATCTCCAATTCCTATTTGCTTATACGCATTTGTCTTATGTTACGTTTTTGAGATAGAATAGTAAAAGATTATATAATCATTTTCTCCTTTTTCTCTTTAAATCTTCCCTATCTTTATTTTCTGTTTCTTCTCTTTTCCTTCTTTCATGCTTAGAGAAGAAAACTATGACCCAAGGACATAAATGAAAGAGATTGGGAAATGTATCTCAATAATTGGCCACCAATTGGAAGAAAAATACCTGATAAACAATTAAAATATGCACTTGGCAGAAATGATGAATAAGAATAATAGGAATATTATATACAGTGAGTTTTGGATGGCCTGTGATGCAAACTGCCTCTGGTCTAACATTAGAGGTCCAAACTAAATCTTAAACTCCAACCATTTTAAAGCAAAAAAGTTAAATAGCCAAGATTTAGCTTTTTCCACTTACCGTGTTTCTAACAGGACTTGACAAACACTCAATGATAAGAGGGATTCCACCACTTTTGGTGATGATAGCAGCATTTGCAGGATCTGTGGGGGAGAAAGATGGAAATTGAAACAAATAGAAATTGAAACAAATAGAAATTGCTAATTAACAAGAATGATTCAAAGAATCATGGCAGTTCCTGAAGGAAAAGGAAACAGGAGAAAAGAAATAAGACTGCACTTAGGATTACAGCTGGACTGACCCACACTTGCATTGCAGATCCCACCAACACCAAATTCGACAAGCTTCTCATTTGGTTCTGTTATGCAGTCTAAGAGGAGTTCCAAAACATTGAGCTGCAAAAAATTACATATACACTACGTTTATGCGGCAGAAGCCAGTTATAGAAGAATTTTATTCCATCTTTGTAGCCAAATTAATCCATTGTTCAAGCATAAGTTTCAAACCTGGCATAAGAATGTATAATTGTATGGATCATAGGCGAAGTTTGCCAAATTTGCAACAATCTTCTCTTTTCTCTCTGTAAAGAGGGAGAGATTAGGTGGCAGTCAAATGATTACAGCAGCAAAAGTATTTCGACTTGATACTTCTCCAATTATTCAAAGATATACAAACCAAAATGCTAAATTATCAAGTGATCAATTTCATGGCTTCACAAGCTTAACAGTACAAGTGGAGCAATGAGATCCACAGAGTACAGTTATCCAACAAATTCTCATCAAGGCTTAATAACTGAAAGCAGGGTTTGACTCAAAAGACAAGAAATCCACAAAATACGACATCTCTTGCATCAAGCTGAAAATATCTCCAGCTGAAGCTGAACCGATGAAATTTCAAAAAAATTAACATCAAACAATTGCCAATAATGATTTTTTAGCAATCTAGATTCATGTTAATAGCAACAATCATATTTCGATCATTTCATTCGATACAACCTCAATTGATTTGAACCCACAAAACATGAGATCAATAGTAGCATGCATCAGCTAGAGAATAAAAACATCATACAGGAAATACCAAACGTAAATAAATAAAATAGACCCACCAAGAGAAAAAAAATAATATTTGACATTAAAACGAGACAATATAATTGGAATATAAAATTTTTATGCACAGGATTACCTTCGTCCGTAGAGTTCTGAAATTGACTGACCAGTTCCTACAACATAACGGAAACAGAGGCAAAGAAAACAAATAAAGTAAATACCCATCTCACAAAAGGTAAAAAAATAAAAAATAAAAAAATCAAACAAAGATGAATTCGAAGTATCCAATAAAGGAAAAAAAAATGTAATCAATAAGTAAAATAACGAAAGAGTACCTGGAGGTATTGCAATCTTGGGGTTCCAGAGCGTCCTGTTCGCTCTTCTTGTCTCTGATTATTAGTGAACATGGAAACTTATTCTATTTGTTGGCTCTGTGAATGAATTAAAAAATTTGGAAGCCATGAAGTTCATGGTTTGATACCGAAAAACAGAGCTAGTTAGAAGAGGGGTAGATATCATAAACTACCCCTCATGTTTGGTTTATATACATTCGTAAAACTTGTTTCAATTTATAATGAAAAGCTACCCTTGAGTCAAATCTAGGTGGATCTGGAAAATTTTGATTTTAGGGCCTGTTTGGGATTGAAGTGTTATAATTTTTAAATTATAGCTGCCGTGAAAAAAATTGTGAATATGAAATAAAAATTAATAATATGTAATAAATATAAATTTTAAATAATAATTTTGATAAAATTATTATTGATATAATAGATTTTTTATTATACAAGTGAAAAATTATATTAAAATAACTTCCAAACTATAACAGCTAATGTTTACCACACACTTTAGTACTGTACTACGAAAGGCACAGCTATCCAACTTCAATCCCAAACGCGCCCTTAGAGAGTTGTGTAAAGTTGGAATAGTTATTTTTTTACACCTGTTTTGTCATAAAAGAGAATAATGAATATAAAGAAAATTTTAATTCTTTGGTTACATTTTTACTATGTTATAGTAAAACTTAAAAATTTGAGATAATCATATTTACTTCAAAATATTTAGAAGAAAATCAACTTCCACAATACATGCATGAAGATTCAATCCCTCAACTTTAAGAATATCACATTTAAAACAAATAGTGGTTTATTTGAGATAGTATGGTTATGCTAAGGATTAGGCATTTGTTAGATTTTGAAAATTGAAATGATACTCAAGTCTCAAAAAGCCTGGGAAAGTGTCAAAAACTCAATCAAACATTTTAAATAGTCATGGATGATTATAGTAAAGGATTCTCAGCATATCATAAAATTCCCGTTCTTGAAAATTCGCACATTTTCAAACCCAAAAAACCCCTAAAATTTTATGATTACTCTTTAGAGCAAATACTTTTATGTGCACCTCTTCTAATTGATCTACAATCTACTCTATTCTCATCAAACAATATGCATTAGCTAATTGTCCACCCTGTGCTACATCATAGGCTCATTGGTACGTAGATAGGTGTAACGATATTGCCAGTCCACGGACTTTAAAAATAAAGTTCTTATTCCTTGGTAATAGAAGCCCAAAAATCTACCAACTAGCCCATGCTTGACAGCCTAGCAGGGAAACCGCTGGAATGGAAAATGCTCGTCGTTTTCTAACCCCACTTCCAACCCCTAAGTAATAAGGTTTGTCTCTCATGCCTCATTGCCATTGTTTTCCTGAGTACATTATCAAACATGGAGCTTTGTTTTTCACATCTTCGGCTCAAGATTGCACCATATTTCTCTCCTGTATCATCATCATCTTCTTGTTCTTGAGCAGAAAACGATCATGGGGGATCGGATTTTGTCGTGCTAATGCTGATGCAAATGTGCTTGTAATCTTGGTAGTGATCGGAGCTAGGGTTTCAGATGGACATTCATGACCAAGTTCGAATAGAGCTTGTTTTCTTGGCATGAAAGGTATTTGGGTTACATTCTTTTACCTTGTTTTTAAGATTTTCTAGGCAATGGAGTTGCAATCATTCCATTTTATGCCGTAAATGCCATGCCTGGGACATTAACTGGTTCATGACAATGATACATTAGACTTGTTACTCACATTAGATTTGTAAGTTAAAAACGGTTCGAAATGAGCTGCTTTTAACATTATATGTACGTTTCTATATTTTGATTTCTTTTTGCATTTTCAGCTTTAAGAGAATTGTTTGCACAAGACACCAAGGAGAAAAAGAAAATTATAGGGTAGAAAAAAGAAAATTATAGGGTAGAAACACATTCATAAATTGAGGCAAAACGAATACCGCAACATCTCCCTATGTAACTCTATACATGAATCATATAATATAGTCATAACAAATTTTAATCTCAATTTAGACCAGTTATAAATAAGAATAAACTCTACATTATTATAAAGAATAACTTTTTAAAAGCTCATCTTAAGAAACTTGCCTCCATTTGATAATGACTATCTATATGTTATACAAAATATATGCTAATTTTTTAAAATTGTACCTATTTTTTTAATCAATGTTTATACATTGAATTTAACATACTCCATTAATTAATTAGTAATGTAGTACACCTTTTACCTCTATATCACTTGCAATAAAGGATAACTGAGCCAAAACAATAACTTTTTATAACTACACCACTATTAAGTTGTAACCTCCTCATAATAATAAAATTAAATTGGTTCTTATAATATAACTATAGAGAGGTTTTACCATATCATCATTATTTTAAAGAAATAAACTAGAAAGTTTCGCGTTAACGTTATTTGTTGTCTAACAAGCTAAAACTTTTTAAGGAAATAAATTCTGAATTGCTTTCAACTAAGGGATTCCATCAAACAGCAGCAATAATAAACTTTTTGAGGTATACAATGTTTGCATGAACAATAATGGAGGTAGAAGGAATTTACTTACAGTGGCCAATTGTCAAACAGGCAATGGTGGCTCCATTCAAAATGGCAGGAAAGCTTAGTTAAACCTGGGATAGAAAGCCTATATAGTTTTGGCTGATGAAATAGATTCCTATGGTTGAATCAATTCACAGGCTCTATTCCTGTCAAAGGAGTCCCTGCATGAAGTTGAAGGGCAACGTCACCAACAAACTGTAATTGTACAACCAAGAGAGATGCATATAGGACACATCCGGTATAAATAATCTTAGATGAAATACTGTTAGCAAAGTGATAATAGTCTATACATGCAAGCTAATCATACAAATTCACACAAATAAACTGATACCACATAAAAGTAACAGACAAGTGGAAATTACAAGTCAATAAATAAAATGACTGATATGGAACGAATAAAAGCAACTTTCCCTGATTTCTGGCAAGGGATCAAAACTATTCTCCTGGCAAGGAGAATTGGCCAGCAAAAGTAAAGAGATAGGTCATAGCCACAAAAAATCCAAACTTTCTAGTGATTTTGACCAAGCATCAACAGTAAAAAGAGTACGCGTGTTAATCATATTGTTCATCGTGAATGACTGGAGACAATGCTCATCTTTTCTAGAAAATAACGAAAACAGAATAATAGATGCTGCAAAATGCTAATAAAGTGACGCCAACCTTCAGTGAATCACGGCTGTCATTCAGAATGAAGGGAGTGAGGCCCTTTAAACTTCAAGCTATACCTTATAATTGCCCAAACCCTCTAATGAACAATTTTGTATCTTCTTTTCCCTCTTCTGTGGCATTTGCTGCGGCTTAGAGAGATTTAGGACCAAATGAATAAATAAAACTTCAAGGCTTATGAGTTTCTTATTGTCAGTTGTGTGCAAAACTTAGTTTTACAGGGATTGTCACGAACAGCCATTGGCTTAAGTATTGTTCCAAAAAGATTCTATTACCAATTGCATCAATACATACCTTAGACGTGGATCTGTAAGAATGTTCTGTAACACCTCCAACATGAGGTGTGATTAAAACACTCTGGAACTTTAGAATTGGGTCATTGGAATCAAATGTCTCTGTCCAAGCAACATCAAGGCCTAAGCCTCCCAAGTGGCCAGACTCGAGGTAATGAGCAACAGCCTCATAGTCTAACACACCTCCTCGAACAATATTCACCAGAAGAGAACCCTAGAAATATGGACAAACCTTTTCCATTGAAGATAATAATGACTTGTTTACAATGCCAGCCTGTAAGTCAAGATATCCAAATGGTCAGTTGCAGTCAATGACTAGTTCAGACAGCAGACATTCAATATATTCCGGATTGTAAATAGGTTGAGCAATAATGACGTGAACAGACTCTTCTATAAAAGAAGCAACAATCCCATCATAATAAATTAACAATTATCTAACATAAAGACCCCAATGTGAAACGATGTGAACATGCCTGAAGTTTTATATACTTTTCATACTAGAGAAATCAACATGTATCGTGCAAAGGCCTGGCACACACAGAACATGCTTATATACATAGGCTGGGCACAGACAGAGCATTCTGGTTGTACTAATTATCTAACACAAAGACCCCAACGTGATGCCTTTTGAATGGACCTGAATTTTTATATGTTTTATCATATCGGAAACATCTGTATGTGAGCAAAGTCTGGGCACAAAAAGAACATGTTAGAAACAAATAGTTATCACCTTTAAATGGAAGAATATAACTGCAAAGAAAAAAAATACACAGGTAAAAAGATAGACAGATTCATATTGCTAGAGTTCCAAATAATCTAAGAAAAACTGGGATTGTATTGTAGGAAAAAGGTATACCATACAGGTTAACATGAGATTACATACGTGGGAAAAAAAAAATCAATTTGCTGCAATGACATTGAGGAACAAGCGCCATATGAAATTTTCCGGTTAAGATTATCTATATTGAATGCATATAGAATTAGAATGAATTCCCACGTCCTTGAAACATGAAAACAACATACAACTATGTCGGCGTAGAAAACAACAATGTTATAAAAGAACATAGATTTGAAAATAAGAAGTATGAGCACAGTTTCACCGTCTGTTAAATCAAACTCAGGCAGCAAACGACTATGTCGGCCTTGCTAGCGAACCCAAAAATATCTTCACGACACCCGTTCTCATCAACCAAATCATCAATCATCCCTTTTTTTACTACAAGTGCTGATAAATGAAACAACTAAATGAAAAAGACTTCAGTGATGAGTTTCACGGACACTCGAGGGTCCATAATTACCACTGGATTGGCAACAAACTTGAGAATGTGAAGCCCAACTCCTTTTTGCGGCAATAATTTTCACACCAAATGGTCGCAAGCACTTTGCCAATTCAACCCCAATATTTCCAAAGCCCGAGATAAATACCTGCAAGAACAAGAAAATCTAATATTTAACAATAACAGGATAGGGAAAGTCAAAGGTAGTAAACCTCACTTAAAATGGTAAACATTCAAAGATCTTTATTTAAAAGGGCTTTCAAATTCTTTTATGATAATAGGAATAATTTGTATTGTCCAACACTAGCAGACATGAAGCAAGGATAAGACACGGAGAAAGAAACATGAAATTTAGGAAATTTTGGACAGCAACAGCTCTGCAAGGAAAAAATGTGAATGTACTTAAAAGACTAGGAAAGTAGACACTCACAGTTTTCCCAAGTAGTGTTTCACCAGTTGGCACTCCAAGTTTTTTCTGCTCTATGGCCATTCTCATCTCATTCTATAACATTTCAGAAGTTACTCAGATGGTCAGGAAATCATTAAAATGGAGGTTGTATACTAAAAATAATATGCAAAACAGATTTAATTTGGCCAAATATTTCAAGGTACAAATACATGAAAGGAACACCTTCTGTTCACAACCACTGCTCTTTCTCCTATCACAATGAGCTATTGGGCTATTACGAGAAAGGAGGAATGACTGTCAGGTATTAGATTGAACAAACCAATCTGCTTTCTGAGAAGGCCCAGCATTAGATATATGGACAATTCAGCACATGATGCAGCATTCCCAGATACGTCACCTGGGATTCTAGCCGCTTTGATTGCACAGTTTGTAGCAGCATCAATATCCATACCTTCACACAAACATACAAACACATAAACTAATCAATTTCAATAGCAGACATTATGAAAAATATATGGAACATACATCCAAAAGTACATATCATATCCAAAAAGCTCCAAGGTTATGGCAAATGAGCTGATAAGACAATGGCCTTCCAGACCAACCCCAAACCGCATTATAAGCTTCATCGGATTCACACGAGATATAACATTTGAATCTAGCCGTATGTTTTTTGAAACACAAAGATGGTAGTTTGCTATGACATCAGGCATATCACTGACGGGGAGCACATCAACCTACAAATGTGAAAATAGGAATACTTAATAAATTCACAGCAACTGGCACATTTTATCCAAGAAAATTTTATATTTCATGTCTGTTTCAATTAAATAAAAATCAGCAAAGGAAGAAGCAGTCACGGAACCTACGGAAGGTCTTTAATCATGCAATAACCTGAGGCTATCATCTGTTCAGAAGTTCCATATGAGGCATACAATGAATGCATACTAAGAAAAAAGCATAGACCCTTACTTTTAATATTGAAACAAATTGTTTCCAAAATAATTTAGGTCATGAATGCACTTTGGTAGACAATTATAAACTTAGTTCAAGCGTCTGCAAAAAATAAAAAATAAAAATAAAAACTCCACAAATAAAGTTTAATCCACAACTATTATATGTGAAAGACTTTAAATACTATATGTTGGCTCTTGCCCATAAGCATAGGTTTTGGACTCAGGTAATAACTAACAAACTAAAGTTGATTTTCCAACAAATACCTCATATACAGACTGCTCCACAACAGCAACGCTTGTAACCTCAAAAAGTGCAATTACATTCCACAAGCAACTTCTTCTTTTGCAAGTCCGAAGTTAGCAAAGTACTTAGGTATGGTACACTAGTGTCGTTTATACTGCCTACAAGCAAACTATTGAAGGAAGTGAATTCTTAAAGAAAAGTGTAAGAATACCTTAATGGAAGGGTAGTTTTGCAAGTATCCTTTAGCATAATTATGAGAAGCAAGGAAATGTGGACCGCGAAAGAGAACAAGGGTGATGCTTTTATAGCTGCTCCTAGCCATTCCCTCCATTTTGTTTATATTTGTATTGAACAAGGGAAGAATTAAAGAAAACATTTTATTCTAGTGGGTGAAAGAAAAAGGCAAACTAGGAATAAAACACCAAACCAAAGAAAGTTTCTAGCTTCAAACACATGCGTAAAATATTTGCACAAGTGCATACGTGTACATGTGTGCATAACACTAGATTCGAACTAGCCTAGGTAATAAACTTTATCCAAGTGTGTGATGACCAAAGGTCATTTAACTTTTTTGTAACATTTACAAAATTTCCATAACACCCCAAAAAGATTAGCACAATCCCCGGGGATACTAGTAAAATAGCTCCGTCTGCCACTAAACCGTCATATTCTCTCGCTTCCTCGGTGAAAGTGAATGCTAAACCATGTCAATCTTTTCTCACTGCATATGGCTTGTATATTGTATCAAATGCTTGAATTAAAGAAAAATGAAACAAAATAAAATCAATTACAGCAATAATATTTACTGAAATCTTAAATTTGTCCCCAATAAAATATTAAAATCAGACTACATTGAGCATTATTCAAGCAAAAATTCTAAAATAATTAAAAGGTCAAAGAACAACCAGCTTAATATTTGGCACACTGTAGCTGATAGTAATATCACCAAACAAAGATCCAAAAACACAATTTGAAAAAAAAATAAAAAATTTAAACTTCACCCGTGTGAACTGAAGAGACTCCAATATATCCGGTGGCCCTTTCAGCGAAAGCTTTTGTATAATCTATATTTTTACTAGACAAGATTCTTCGTTTTGGATAATATACATTTGTCTACCCTAATCTTTTACAGTTTCTCAAATTTATACATAGTTTGTTCATTCTTGCCATATTGATCCTGGTTTCAATGTGAATGAGCAAAATACCTTGATGAAATTGGAATAATGAAAATAACAAAGAATATTTTAGTCAATTATAATGCTTAGGACTATTTAGAGCCAATTTGGTAATGCAGTATTTTTAAAAATTGTTGCTATTAATTGTATTATAGAAATAACCAATTATAAAAGGAATTAGTTAAACTTTTAGTAAATTTTATTTTAAAGTGTTGTAAGTATTAAAAGTAGTTGTATGTGTTTGATAAATCTTATTGTTAAATTGATGTAAGAATATAAATGACTGAATTGGACATAATATTAAATAAAATTTATTTACACGTTTATAAATATGTATATATTTTATTATATATATAATAATTGAGAACTAAAATGAATATTTTATATTATTAATTTTATTTTTTATTTTGTTATCTAAATATAAGTGGTGTAATAATGATCTCTTTAAAATTAATTATTGTATTTCCTAATTAATAAGGATAATTTTGAATTTTTAAAACATATATAATGATATATAATAAATTACATTAAGTATAAAACTGATTCTTAAAATCGGGTTTTAAAAAGCTTCTCCTTTCTTACTTTTTTAAGATGTATTATAAGATAGGGTATTTTTACCAAAAGTCATTTAAAAAAAAATCAAACACTAAGGGGCTATTTATCTTTTAACTCAAAGTCTTAATTGACTTAATTTCAATCAATTAAGTCATTAAGTTCATTTGTTTTTTTAGTTATTAAGTCACTAAATTATGAACCTAATTTTTTTAGCTTTCTGCTTAATTTAAAAAGTCTGAATCATATCAACCAAAACATAGCTATCTCATTAATTAATTTTCTATCCTTAACTGAATAAAATTTAATAATTAGCATTATTACTCATCTATCTAACTTGTGATAATATAGTGTAAACTATTATTATATTTATCTTTTATTTTCTTCAAATTAGCGTTATTTATCTTCATAATTTTTAATGAATATTTTTCATGCAAAAACATCTTAAACTACAATAAGATTGATGAACATATATTAATTTAGAATATCAAAAATTGAATACGATTTATGTTATGATAATATATTATCTTATTTATTTTCTTTGAGATATCTATTATTTGCTTAATATTTATAATTTATAAGAGAATAAATATAAAAATACTAGTTTTCATTTTTTAACTTAAAAAATAACTTAATATTTAGTTTTAGCTATCCAGACAAAATAAAAAAAATATATTATTCAGATTCAGACATTTAGCTCTATTCAGAATTCAAACTAATGCATGGCTATTCAAATTTTAGACTAAAAAAAACAAACAATGCCTAAAATTACTTTTTATTTTTTAAAATTACTTTTAATCCTCCAAAAGCAATCCCAAATGGACCATTAGGAGGAATCAGTTGGATACTAGATAACAAACTATAACCTTGTATGTAAAGTAGTTATAAAAGCTCCAAAGATTGTGATGTATTACTTATTGTCCTCTTTGTGCTCAATGATTTGGAAAGAATCAAAAAATCAACTAAACCATCAATTCTGAAAATGTATCAACTATGTACTTCTAACACCTAATTAATCTAACACTTGGTCTTTAATTGCAGCATTAGATTTGTATGTTAAAACATTTCGAAATGAGCTACTTGTATCATTATATGCATGTTGTTACTTTTAATTCTTTATATTTTGATTTCTTTTTGCATCTTCAACTTTAAGAAAATTGATTGCACAAGACTCAAGGTGAAGAAAGGAAAATTAGGCAGTAAAATCCAAGGATTTGTCCCCGCCATACCCCAAAAATAGGGTATTTAGATAAATACACCCTCATACTCCAAGATTCCTCATATATATTTTTTTTTCTATGTGCAATTACAAATTACCCTAACTCAAAACATAAATCATCACAATCATTCACAACCAAGTTAAGTGACATAACATCCAATTTATCATTCACGACCAGACTGGTGTTTTCATTCTCGACCACTGTTATCATTCACGACCAACATTCATCAGGATGTCCAGTGAGGGCGCTCCAGTGGGCTATGAGGTGAGGTCAACACCAAAGACGCTTATGTTATTGTTACTTCGCACTCATGTTGCTGCTTGTTCTAACACCATAAATTTACTGCTCTAAATGGAAATTGACCAAATTAAAGGTGATTTACCACACCTACAATTCATTTTTAGCATGTGATGGTGTTATTGCACTATATTGCCTATTTTGAATATCTTGTCAATTTTATTAAACTTCAACTTAACAATCTTGTGCTAAACTCATATTGGGTTTTAGCTTTTCTTCAAGAGTAGCAATCATCAATGGAACTTTTTGACTTTACTAGTTGATAACTCTAGGAAATGAGAGTTATTACATCAATTCTAAACTTGAATCAAGATCATTTAGAGAATAAATAAGGAGTTTTTATTACATTTTGATTATATTTTACTTAAACATTCATTTTAGTTGAGTATTAATAAGTTTTGTTTAAATCATAGTAATTTGTGCTAAAAACAGATGTATAATTGTAGGTTCGTGGAAAGTCTTAATTCATGAGGAGATGTTGAGACATCAGATGAGCAAGAGGAGGAAAGAAGATGGCCACAAAAAGAAAAAAAAGCACAATTGGGAACAATGCAGTGCTGTTGAAGATGTTAGAATAGCATGTGCTGTAGCAATCTGGGAGCAATGCGGGAGGAAACTTAGGCACGAGTCTGAGCATGTTTCCTAATTTAACGCATGCACGCTAATGGGCTTATGTTTACCCTAATTTGCATTATAAAAGGGAGGCATGCACCACATAAAAAGGCGGCAAGAAAGGGAAATTATCATGAGATTAATTACAAGGAACAAAGAAGAAGAAGAGGAGAATTGAAGATTGTTGTTTCGGCAACATTGGAGAATCGTGCAGAATTACTTGGCTTTGATTCTCACCGTGCTCAACTTATATTTATCTTCTTCCTTTAATTGATTTGATGTATTCCGAGATCAATATATTTATGTTTATTTTTCTCATCCAGATTATAAACTAAATTTACTTGTAGTTGAGTGACAAATAATCCAATGAGTTCTTGACTGTTCTTATATGTTGTTATGGTATTGTTGTAGCATTTTACTCTAGTAATTTTTATAAATATAACTGTTATTTCGGTTGACCACCCATTTAATAGTTTCAGTTAAGATAGAACAGCAAAAAGGCATGTCTTAGTGGACATTATTAGAGTATTACTTGTTCTTAAATCTATTTTCCTAGACTAGGTTATCTTGAATCCCATAGGGGCAATACTTGAAGTTAAGATTTGTGACACTCTAGACATAGGTGTTCACCTTGTAGGGTAGAGAGATTAAAGGTTATAATGCCGTACCATAAATATATGAGCAACTGGTCATTGTTAGTAGATTTAAAGGTATGAGATTTCCAACATGCGATAGCTGCGGATGCAGATTTATTCTACCCATTGCTGCAACACTTATTATAACAACTGGTGCTAAATTGGTAAACAACAGTCACCCCATTAGGAGAGTTTGATCATTCAACTACTATATTCTCAATTGAATCTTAGACACATTTAATTTAGTTTATTTCGTTACAGTATTGTTTTATTTTCATCTCTTGCAATTATTAGTTACAATATAATTATTTGACAATTGTTTGTTGTAGTCTTTAGTTGATTTGCACTATTGTGATTGCTTTAGCATTTTGAGGAACATCAATCCCTGTGGAGACGATCTTGAACACTCATCATTTTATTACTTGTTGTGTATACTTGCACATTGGCATTGATAATAATTGGTTATACAAATCAATCAACACTAGTCCACTAATTTTAATATTTCACAATTAAATATTTATTTATCCAACAACTCTATACATATTTAACTGTCTGTGTGAGGATTAAAATCCAATGTGCTTCAAACCTTAGGATAAGGTATCTTTTGCTATAAGTACCAGTACAAATGCAGCTGAAGCTGGGCACTTTTTCCTTGTGAGATTCTAAGTTTTTGAATTGTGGTTCAAGGAAAGATTCACTTGTGATATATTACAAAAGAGTAAATCTAGTGCTTGTTTATTGCCTAAATGGAGTGTTATGTATATAGAAAGGCTGCGAAAATTGATTATTTCTTTATTGCTTCATGTCTAAGGGCACTGTATTAACAAAAAGGCAATGAAATTTTTTCCAAGTTATTCTAACTTCTTGTACCTTGACTTTTTATAGATAATCATTACTTTTTCTTGGATGGTAGAAAACCAAGGCTTTATGAAGTTATATTGTGCAACTTTTTTGTAGATTATTTGGCAAAAAAGAAATAGGAAAGTTCTTGATGATGCTTACAAAGAACTTATTTTGTCTTGTTTTGTTTTGCCTTGATGTTGAATTCATCTTTACTATAATCTCTCTATTTGATCGAACAAATTTATTAGGCAGACAATTTACTCATAATAATGTGATTTGATTACTCTGCCGGAGGGTATTAAAAGGATAGTTGACTTCTATTCACACTTAAGAGCTGAAAATCAGTTCAAGGGAGAGAAGGGCCATCCAAATCTTCTATACTTCATTCCCAGGTAAAACCTCATCTAAAAGTAGGTGTCATTGCCAAGTTGTTTTTTCTCTTTTCTTTTTCATGTCCAGATAATAAGATATGCTAAATCTAGAGATCATGGAAGCTTGTTAATAAATGACCCAAAAGTTTTAGGATAATGTGTTGAATTTAAGACAAATTCAAATCATCTCTTTTCCTTTACATCTTAATCAGTTATAAGGTTTGATTTGTGTTGAAAAATTCTAGAATATATATATATAATAGAGAATTAATCTAGTGTACATGTAAGTTATTTTCAAGAAATCACAATTAAAAAAGCATATAGTTAGATACATGAAAATGACTTGACCATCAAATCCGATGGCTTCTTTTATATGTAGGACCAAAATTAGAGCTAGCTGGCTAAACTAATTATTATGTCTTAAATGGTTTAAACTTCTTTTATCCTACAACAAGGGCCAGCCAAATATGGAATTGCAAATCACGTCTCAAAATCGTTTGATGTGTCATTGTTAGATAACGATCTTATGTTAACAACAGTATAATAAGTCAACAATAATTCATGTTTAAAAAAAATCAAATTAAGAGTGGTATAAAAAGTCAATAACTAAATAATCGTAGTATGATAATTGATATGAACGATAAGGTTTTCAAAATTAATTAAAACTAAATAAATGAGATAAACAAATAAGCATACAAATTGAACTAGACATGAACAAATTGAAAAACACATTTATTAATGTAGGATTTCTCATCTTCATCCATTTTTAAATATAGAGATCCCTATTTCCATTTCTTTCTCTTTACATTATAAGTTCAGACTATGTGCTAGCTTTTAGAACTTCTTAGAAAAATAAGGTTTTTGTTATGGTGACATGTACTGAAGTCATTGCTCTCCTGTTTTAGGCTTGATTTTTGTTATTATGATGAATTATGAGGCATCCTTTCTTTTTGGATATTTTCTTTGAAGTCGTATGTAAATTGAATAGTTTCTCTTGCTTGTCTAATTTGTTTAAACTAATGGCTATGTGCATATGATCTAATTGTTCAATGTTTCTTTCTTCATTTTCTATACATGTTTTTTTTTCCTCTATGGCACTTTTTCTCTATTTCTTATGCTTAGATCAATATTTAGAGTCAAATCTTGTAGTTAGTTAGACTAGTACACCACGTATTTTGGTTGAAAAACTATCTCACATGGATAATAAGTTTGAAATACTCTTTTTATTTGAAACTAAAATCAATGACGTATGCATTACTACCTTTTCTCCCTAGGCAAATAATCATTTACTTGTATATACTCGGCTGTAGTCGAATAATTAATTCTTTTCTCGACCGTAGTCTTGTAATGAATTCTTTACTCAACTATAGTCATGTAATGAATACTTTACTCTATTGTAGTCATGTAATGAAAACTGTACTAGACTGATATGTCGTGTAATTTTTCTGATTAGTTTAGAATATATTATTATGCAACCTTTTAGTTGTATATATATTATAATTCAATTATGTAGATGGAATAGAAAATCAAATGATTTGATTATTTGAAAGTAAAGATTTCTTACTGATCATCATTAGATGCAGTTGAAGACTTCAAAAGAAAACTATCTAAGGATCAAATCATTATATTCAGGCATTCTTGTTTCAATCATTTTTTGATGTCAAAGAGCTGAAGTTTTCTGCTCAGTTTCTCTATAGCATCTTATTAACGGAAGTGAAATCAGATAAGAAGACAATATGAATTAGGATTGGGTAGAAAAATATTCGATTCTCAATGGAGGAGTTTGCCTTGGTAACAAGATTGAATTGCAATCCATCATACGGGCCCGATACTTAAAAACACTAACGGTGATGAGAGAATAATTGATAAGTTCTTAAATGGAAATTGTGCAATCACAACAAAACAACTTCGTGAAAAGTTCATGAATGCTAATTTAGATGACGACATGAAAGTGGTCAAACTTGTCATAGTATATTTTGTAGAATTGATATTGCTCAGAAAGGAGAATCGAAACTATATAAATTAAATTAATTTACTACTTGTAGACAATTTTAATAAGTTTAATGAATATCCATGGGGACGTTTTTGTTTTAAGATGATCATTGAGAATTTGAGAAAATGCATTGTAGACTATGTGGCTAAGCATAAGAAGAAGTCGAACATAGATTGTAAAAATAAAGGAACAACGTATAGTGTCCACGGGTTCCCCTGTGGTTTTCTAGTAACAAAACTAAACTAATTAATACATGACTTGCCCACTTTAGTTACTTGATATAGTTTACCATCATTTTATTTATATAATTTAGAAATTATGTTATTTAGGGATGGGTATTCAGTTCGGTTTTTATCGAACAGAACTGAAATTATTAAATTCGGTTCAGTTCGATAGTTAAAAACCGAATGGTTAAAAGATATAAGACCTGATTGGTTAGTATTTGGTTTGGCTCAAAACCGAATCGAACCGAAGAACCGATCGATTCTTCACTTTAAAATTATAAAAAAATGAAGAAACCCTAGATCTAATCCCCCCCCCCGGTGGGAAAAACATATCAAACCCATCTCCTCTCTCTCTCACACCACAGCCCCCCAACTACCATTATCTTTCCTCTTTCTCACTTCCATTGTTTGTCTTACAACCGTCTTCATCGGCCATTAGCAACTCTTTGTCATGTTCTCACAGTCGCCGTCATTGACCATTAGCAACCCCCTGCCGTGTTCTTGCAGGTCATCACTATGCAAAGTCATGTCTTTGCCATCTCATCATCCCGTCACAGAGTTGCTTCTTGTTTCTTGTTCGCAGAGGTTGAAGGATTAAAGATGTGTTTTTTTTTTTTTTGTGCTTTCTCTCTCTCTTTTAATGGGTATTAAAGTTGTCTTTTTTTACTTGTGTGATATCTGGTGATCAAAGTTGAAGGTATAACTCTTAGGGATTAAGATTGTTTAATTTTAAATGCTTTCGATGCTGTTGTTTCTATTTGTTGTAGTTTTTTTTTTCAATTGAACTATACGTGTAGCCTAATCCAAGACACATGAGGGAAAAATAATATAAATAACAGTTGGTTTTGATGTGTTTTCAGTATTCCAAGTTATTTTTAATTCACCCTTAATTTGCTTCACTGCAATTAGCTATAGCTTATTCTTCTAAAAACATCCTATGTATATTAATGAAATTCAAAATGCAATGTTATATGTGGAAACTTTGTTTATTCTTCCCAACTACAGAACTACTCTTTGAAGTTTCAATGGAAGACTTACTGACAACATAATTTTTTTCTTATTAGAAAATTTGATCTATATGTTTCTCTATCTAAATCAAATTAAAAAAAACATAATTATAACGTATTTGTAAAGAATAAAAATATGGAACAAATTTATCTTCACTAATGTTGCTTGATTAATCAATTATCTATTTTTTGTCATATCAATTCATCCTTGCTGATATCTGAGTCTTCAAGCAAGAGTTTAAATTTCAAAACAAGATAAAATTCAAGATGAGAATGAGTCTCCTGTTTATCATTAAGTTGAAGATGATTCACCCAAAATTAGTTTTAACAAATATAGAGTAATTGTAATTACATGAATATTTTTGTATAAAGTTTTGAGTGGTTATATTTGAATTGGGATATAAAAAGAATTAAATTTAGGTTGAAAATTTTGAGTAATTCGAAAGGGAAAAAAATCAAATCGAACTAAGTTAAACTGAACCAAACCAAACCGAAGAACCGAACCGAACCGAACTGAATTAATTTGTTTCAGTTCTCCAGTTCGGATCGTGTTCAGTTTTAGTTTTAAAAAACCGATTGCCTTTGGTTTGGTTCAGTTGTGGTCCAGAACCGAACCAAACCGAGTAATGCCCAATCCTAATGTTATTGATTATATAGATGTGGGCATATAAAGTTGTTTTCACCATTAGTGATAAATGTGCAAAATGATGTGGTGAATTATTTCCTCAGATTTTGAGATGGAAAAAAAAAAGAAACTTAAAGATTTTGGTGAGATTTAAAAGAAAACCTTTAATAAAAAAAATCAAGGATGATTTTCATAAAAAAAAAAATGCATGCTACTGGATATGTGGAGGAAAATAAACATTACATGCAGTTTTTTGGTGAAGATGAATGGCTTAAAGAGATCGGTGAAGTAGATGATAGTGGTAGTGAATCAGATAGTCATCCAGAGGGGAACAATTCACATGATGATAGTGAATCAAATAACAGTGAGTTAAACAACTTTGAAGACTCTCATGATGATAGTGAATCAGATGGTCTACCCACCTTTGTTGCTCGAAAAACATTGCCTGCAGATTATATAAATGAAACAACACCAATACCAATTAAGATAACCCAAAAAAAAGTAACTGTCTAGTGTGTTTTTAGTTAATAAGTATTTTCTGATTGTGGATTCAAATTTAATATTTAATTTTTTGTTCGTATCAGGGTGGCTCATCTCAACATGCCTCATTTGCCTTTCATGGTTCTATTGCCAATGAGAAGATTAATCATTTTGGTTGTCGCATTCAAAATATTGAAAAAAAACATCACCAAAATGAAACATATGATGAAGAATATGGACACTAAGATTGATTACATTGAGGGAAAAATTGGTCATATGGACTTAATCGATGATAAGTTGAACAAGCTTATTTAGCTATTTACGAAGACTTCAACTACAGAGCCTTAAGATTGACAAATGTTCATTGAGTATATATGTTTGTTAAATTCTCAAACAATTTGGTTGTTGTGTATGTAGCCTATAAACAATGCTATAGGAGTCACATTTGTCTCACTGATGCAACAACCATTGGACATGCTCGTCAATCTTTGTAGTACATAAAAGAATACAATCCCATTAAAGATGCCAGATAATTGTCATGCTAAAAAGAGAGATCCTATTGTCATATCAACACAAGGAAAAGATTGTAGATTGGTGTATAATTTAGGGAAGAGAAGAGATAGAAAAACTTCAACTTACTTATAGACATCGTACACCAAACCCTTGACAAAGCTGCAAAAGACAACAAATGTTGAGGTGCACCCTCAAGAGACAGTGGACTTTCAAATGTGTCCCCTTATACCCCAAAAGGAATTACCAGAGCTGCAACAATAGATGAATATCGCCAATGATAGAAATGAGTCGTAAGTTTCTCATATTATGATATTAACTTTTTATTTATTTTAATTATTATTATTTAACACCTCTGGTCATTTTATCATCTATTTATGTAGGAAAGTAATCAATTTGACTCTTATGGATGTTGATAGAGAATTTTTTCGTAAATTATTTACACCAGATATGTGGTTATCTAATTTTGTAAGTTCTTTAACACTATTTTTTTTTATCATTTATTTTGATAAATATTTTTTATTTTCTAAATAAAATTTACACTTTATATTTAGCATATTGACATTGCGCTCTACTACTTAATGAAAGATATGTCGAAGGCTACGACTCCAAACAAACAACTGTATGCTATTATGGACAACAATTTTCCAATATGTTAATTTTGCACTATATTTTTCTTAACCTCTAAAAATAATAAGAGATAATATATTATTGTTAAATTTTCTAGAACAATCTCAAGGAGAGACAAAAGATTTATATGCAAGACCCCAATAGGGTGTGGGAAAAAGAGTTACTATATTGATGATGCTAATGGTGCAAATTAGACTGCACCACTCCTTGAAAAAGTGTTTCGACTATGAGTTTGGCATTATATGATTCTTTTTTACATTATGTGGAATTTAATTACTAAAATATTGTGCAAACTATGTAGGTATATTTGTTGTTACCATAAATGAGCAATGGATTCCCATGGTGATCGATATACCTATGGGCAAGATTAATGTTTATGACTCTACGATAAACTATACAAAATAATTGCTACATGTTGCAAACATGATACTTTTACTACTTTGTAGGATATCATATCACAAAAGACATTCACATTGTATTGATGTCATATAAAAAATTCCTTAGCCCATCTTGTTAGTACGAAACATTCTACAACAAAAATAAGCTATACAAATAAGTACATTAGATATTGGTTGTTTAATTAAAATGATGATTTTATTATTGATATATATATGAATTTTCTTAGTGGTGACTGTAGAGCATTTTTATTGTGGTACTCGGAGGTTCTAGCTTATGGCCTTAATGTGAACACATATTGCCAACAGGATGATGTTACACAACATAAAAAAGCAATGGCTGTCAAATTATTTAGACATAGGTCATTGAAACCAATGACCTAGTGTCACACCCTCAAGAACTTTATTTCAGTGATTTTTCCATTTTTTGGATAAATTATTATCATATATAACAGTTACAATAGAGATGCAATTGACATTTGATGTAATTGAAGATAGTTTTGCATCATATATTAGCTTATTTTAAAAAATCTATTATTGAAAGAACATAAGATAATTTTGCATTATATATAAGCTTTATTTTTTATTAAGTCTACTATTGAAAGAATAGAAGATACATTTGCATCATATATGGGATATAATAGGATAGTCACAAACATTGAAGATATGCTCAGCCCAAGTTCACTACTACAGTTAAATAGATGACTACAATTGAGTATTTTCGTAGATATATACAACTTTAGTTTAGTACATTTGTAGATACACTAGTTATTCTTGATCATTTTACAGTTATAAATCATTATCCATTAGTTACAGATCAATGGTTCATCTCTTAATAAATGATTATAGTCAAATGAACTTTGTACATACACAACAACAGTTGGGTATCTTCGCATATACACGACTATAGTCGAATATCTTCCCACATACACGCTACTACAATCGAGCATCTTTATAGATACACCAATTATTCTTGATCACTTGATAGTTATAAATCATTACCATCAGTTGCACATCAATGATTCATCTCTTAATAAATTTCTATAGTCGAGTGAACTTCGTAGATACATGACAAAAGTTGGGTAACTTCATAAATGCATGATGTTAATCGACTACGTAGATAGGGAACAAAAACTACCTAAAACACTCATCAAAATGACAACACAATCAACGTACTTGATAAATAACATAATTAACATAACACATCAAACTTCAATACATTAAATAAAGAAAGTTTTTCTACATCAAACAACATAGGCCCAACACATGTTAGAATTATAAATTAGTTTTAAGTGAACAAAAGTTTCTACTCAATTGACATAGTTATTAATTTTCTCCAGACACTTAGCCAACTACGATAAACCCCTAGTTGCCTCCCTTTGAAAACAACAAAAGCCAGACAAATATACTTATCCACCTGTAAAATAAAAAAAAGTATAAAATTTTCAACTAACTATTACAGATATTAAAGAAATTAAGATAATAAAAAGGACAAGAATGTAATTTTGAGTATATTATGCATGCTTGTTTTTATTTCATTTAGTCCAACTACAAGCTCATTGTCAGATAGTGGAATTAGTGCATTGCAAGTTAGTCGATTATGTACTCTATAACCACACTTACCACATTTATGACTTAACTTCTCATTGTCTTGTGATTCTATCCTAATTTCTCATGGCCGAGCTTTTTTCCGCTTTTTCACAGGGGGGTAAACCTCATAACTGTACACTTGTTTTAAAACTTCTCATTCTTCTTGTGCACCAATGAGATAGATTGTTTCATATGCTGCAACCCATGCTTCACTAGAATAATAATGGGAACACATATGATATACATACAATGTTTGTCGGTATCTACATATAGTTAATCCATGTTTATAAAGTAGTTGATTAAGTACAAGACCATTAAGGCCAGCATCCTTAACAATAAATCATGCATATTTAGTGCCACCAGTCTATATATACGAGAATTCTCTGATTTTTTGAACAACTTCATTTTAACCCATTTTGTAAGTTGAGTGTGACAATTAACTGCGTTCTTTCACCTATCACAAAACTACTCTCGTAGTTTATCAATGATCAAATCCAATAACTTATGAATGGGTAACTGTCGAGGATCTTTAAGGACAAAATTCATGGATTCTACTATTTTGGTTGTCATAATATTATAATGCAAATCGTCAAAATGAGAATGAGCCCTACATCGAGTCCACTTCTCATATCTTGTCTTAAAGATATTTTACAGCTCTTTCATCGACCTTTTGTATCTCATTCATAAAGTAGTTAAATTATTGTGGTCAATAGACCTTTGCAGGTAGTTCAACAATTGCACTTACCTCAATTTCTTTAAACTTGACACGTAAGTTTGGCTTCAAGTGGTGAGTACAAGTACCATATGCAACTTTTAGGAATATAATGTTAACTTTTTTCTTTATACTTAGGTACCGGTCAGAAATAAAACCAAATTATAAATTTCACCTCTTGTTTCCTTTAACTTCATTAGAAACCACCCTATGAGGCATTGTTCCCACTGTCACCGATACCAAATGCAATAGGATAAAGTTGATTGTTACCATCAAGTGTTGTCGCAATAAGCAAAGTTCCTTTAAATTTTTCCTTCAAGAATGTGTCGTCATTTGTAATGACTAGCCTTCTTGATCAAATAAATCCATGTATACAGCACCTAACTGCCTTAAAGAAATATTTAAGGTTATTTGCCTTGTCTACTTTAAGAAATTTATGGGTGCCCAGATTTTTCTTCTTTAACATTACCATGTAGGAAGGGAGTAACTTGAATGAATCCTCAGCTGTGCCTTTAACTTTATCTATTGTATATTCTCTTGCTTTTTATAGTTTGTGGTAACTTATTTTATACCCAAATTATTTTTGGAAATCTTTTCTGGTAACTTATTTTATGCTCAAACTATTTTTGAAAATCTTCTCTGATATCACCAGGCCTATATGAGGATAAAGCACCTTTATACTTGTGACAAATCTTTTGTCCATTAAGCTTGAATGAATCATAACGATGATCTCTCTTACAGACATCAAGTGCGTAAGTATAGACACTCTAATACCTTCTAATTTCAAACATATTCGAACTTCCAAGCTTGGTAGCGCGAAGTAGCCATTTATAAGTATTGTCAATACACCTAACAACAAGTATGTTCTTCCTTGACTTTAAGGTTTTAAACTCAAAATTTTTCCTCAAGGCTTCCATAAAAAGCATTTTTGCAACTCATCTTTCGAACTAAAGAACTTTTTCCATATTAACCTTTCACTATCACTAACAACTTCCATGGATGGCAAGTTATTACTACTTGAAAGTGAGTTGTCATTGTCTAATGTATTGCTGCATGCAAACAAATTAACTCTAGGCATATATCTACTATTAGGGAGTGGGAAACTCATATTGCAAGGTACTATAATCCCCACTATTGGATCACTAACTGTTATACCAAAAAAATCATTGTGAACAATAATATTTACATTTTCTAAATTTAGCCCTTTCTATCATTAGATTGTGTTTCAAGAATAAATTCGGATACTAATTGATCTTCAGTAACAAAATTATTTGAGCTTAAACCTTCACCTTTAACATATGCTCGACAGGTTCTTGTGGATAGCTATCTAGCCCGAAGTTAGGGTCAACATCAGCAACATGTGTCACCAAAAGCTATTTTCGCTTATAGGCAATACAAAAAATAATCTTCAACTCAGCTCCACTAATCTTTTTTCTTTAGAAAATAATCTATATCATCATTAGTCATAATTGGAGCGGACGACATTAGATCGAATGTTTTAAGCTTGAACTTCATTTAAATGTCAAATGCAGAAATATTAATGAAAATAATTAGAGATACTTTTTCTATCAGTGCATATGTTGTAGAACAGGGCACTATTATCCCTCTTGCTTCTATCGATTAAATTTATAATGGTCGTTTTGTTTAACTTATTCACCACAAAACATAATAAGCACACGTACTGAAATCATTTCCTAGAATAACACAACACATGATTATACTACAAATTCAAAAACAGAATCAAACAAGACATATAATGAAGTGTGGAACCATTAGCCCATTTACACGACTGCAGTCATGTAATTGCTCGTTTACACGATAAAAATTGCGTAACTTACTAAAATATACAACTATAGTCCAGTAAACAGTCAAAGAATATATTTAGTAGAAAAAAAAAATATTTTTTACACTAACAGAATACTATGTGTCATAAATATACCATCAAAATCATTGTGAACAATAATATTTACATTTTCTAAATATTCATAACAACTATTATATTTTTCGTACTTGCACAACTGTTGTAGTATAAATTCGTACATACACGACAAAAGTTGTGTAACGTGCAAAAATATACGACTACAACCCAGTAAATAGTCAGATGACATATTTCTTCTCTCTTTTTTTTTTTGCACTGATATTATACTAGGCTCTCATAACAATTAGAACATTTTACATATATGCACGACTGTAGTGTGTAAGTTCATATGTACATGACAGTAGTCGTGTAACTTATTAAAATACACAACTATAATCCAATAATAGTCAGATGACATATTTAGTAAAAAATATATTTTTTACACTAATAGAATGTTAGGGTGTCATAGTAGTTGGAACATTTTGCATACTTGCACGATTACAGTCGTGTAAATTCATACATGCAGAATACGGGTGAAAAACAAAATTTTGATAACAAATTGAGGTTTTGACAAATTTAGTTAGAAAATCCATCACATAACAGTGATATGATGAAATGTAATGAAAATGTGAGTTGTTTTATTATTTATCACAAACCAAATAAGATCCTAAAAATGTCAAGAAAATGAATAAATAACACAAAATAAAAATAAAGTTGAAAGTACGCCATTCATTGGATGAATAATGTACCTATTTGCAAACTAAAATAACAACACATTGGTTGTTCATGAGTGATTTTGAGAGTGTGGAGTGATTTTGTGTTGTATGAAGTGAAAAAGTGTGAGAAGTAAAGAGTGCGTTAGAGGTGATTTTTGTGTGTATTTTATATTTTTCTTTAGGAATATTTTAGACAATACACCACATAAAAAATAACATATCCACGTAATTTTCAAGCATGGAGTATTTACCCATTTTTTGGGGTATATTTAATTAAAAACCCAATAAAATCTCTCAATATGTTTTATACATAGGAATAATCTTTATACTGTCTTAAAAAAATTTTGATCTTAATTTAGGTCAATTATAAATAAAATAAAATGTACATTATAATAAATTATAATTTTTTTAAATTCTCATCTTAAGAAACTTGCATCTACTTGATAATAATTATCCGTATATTATAAAAAATATGTGCTAGTTTTTCTAAATTATATCTATTTTTTTCCATCAATGTTTAAAAATTGGATTTAGAATGTTCCATTAATTAATTATTAATGTAGGTACATATTTTATCTCTTTGTCAATTGTACTAAGAATAACTAATCTCTACCTAAAAAAAACAAAAAAATGAATTACTAAGCCAAAACGATAAATTTTGTAACTACACTTCTATCAAGTTGTAACCTCTTCTTTGTAATAAAATTAGTTTGGTCCCAATATCATGACTATACTTAGCATCTACCGTAACATCTTTATATTTAAAGAAATAAAATAGAAAATTTCTCATTAACATTCTGAATTCCTTTTAACTAAAGATAGCCAATACACGGCACGGCCCGTCAAACCTCGACCCACTAGAGCCCATGGGCCAACACGGTACGACCTACCAAGCTGGTGGGTCGTGCCATGCCGCGCCCAAATTGTTTTATAAGGGCCTAGCATGACCACAGCAAGAGCCTAGTCATGCCATGCTCGGACCGTGCCCAAAAAAAGTCTATCAATTTTTTTTTTCCCCGCTCAAGCTCACATGTCTAGCGTGCCTAAAATAACCCACGTATCTGATGTGCTTTATTTAATCTCACGTGCCTGACATGTTTTTTTAAGCCCATCAACCTAATAATAATAACAACAATAACAATAATTTTTATTAAGAGAGCAATTAATATTTTATTATCAGTTTATGATAATTTCACAATTATATATTTAATTTCACAATAACCAATCATAACATATAAATTTGATTTCATAGATCATAGTAATGATTAATGAAAATTAAATATCATAAAAAATTTGACCCATTGCTTTTAAGGTCCGCATGCTTAAAATTCTAGGCCTGACCCAACCCACGTGCGTGCCGTGCCGTACCGAAACGTGCTTATGCCGTACTGTGCTATAGGACACATGCCGTGCCCGTTTCGTACCGCGTGCCGCCCGGCCCAATGGCCATCTTTATTTTTAACTAAGGAATTCCATCAAACAGCAGTAAGAATACACTTTTCGAAGTATACAATGTTTGCATAAACAACAATGGAGGTATAAGGAATTTGCTTGTAATGGTCAACTGTCAAACAGGCAATGGTGGCTCTTTCAAAATGCCAGGAAAGATTAGTCAAAGGATAGCATGCCTATTTGTTTTGGCCGATGAAACAGATTCCTTAGAGTTGAATCAATTCACAAACTCTAGTCCTGTCAAAGGAGTCCCCGCATGAAGTTGAAGGGCAACGTCGCCAACAACCTGTAATTGTACAATCACGAGAGATGCATATAGGACACATTCAGTATAAATAATCTTAGATGAAATAACATTAGCAAATCATATAAACTAATAATACAAAGTAATAGTTGAGTGAATATTATAAGCAAATAAATAAAACGATTGATGATATAGAGACCAGAACAATAGATGCTGCAAAATGCTAATAAAGAGATGTCAATTTTCAGTGAATCACAGTTGTCATTCAAAATGAAGGGCGTGGGGTCCTTTAAATTTCAAGCTATCCCTTATAATTTCCCAAACCCTCTAACGGACAATTTTGCATCTTCTTTCCCTCTGGGGCTTAAATTTATGATTCAAAGTATAAACACACATCAATTACTATAATTTCAGATTGAGCAAGATTTAGGACCAAATGAGTAAGAAAACTTCAAGGCTTCTCAGTTTCTTGTAGTCAGTTATTATGTGCAAAACTTAATTAAGGCTTATCAGTTTCTTATTGCCAATTGTTATGTGCAAAACTTAGTTTTACGGTGATTTTCATGAGCAGCCAGTGGCTTAAATAGTCTCCTAATTCAAGTTCTATCACTAATTGCACCAATACATACCTTAGCCATTGATCTGTAAGAATGTTCGGTAACACCTCCAACATGAGGTGTGATTAAAACATTCTTGAACTTTAGAATTGGGTCATTGGGATCAAACGGCTCTGTCCAAGCAACATCAATGCCCAAGCCTCCCAAGTGGCCAGATTCGAGGTAATGAGCAATGGCCTCATAGTCTAAAAGACCTCCTCGAGCAATATTCACCAGAAGAGAACCCTGGAAATATGAATCACTTCCATTATGTATGTTATGCTCTCTTGCAATGCCTATAGACGCAGATTTTGGAAAATGAAAATAGGGAAAGGAAAATAAAAAGGCCTTCTTGTGCAGTTTACTAGTGCTTATAAAAGAACAAACCTTTTTCATTGAAGATAGAAATGACTTGTTTACAATGCCAGCCTGTAAGTCAAGATATCCAAATGGTCAATTGCAGACAATGACTAATGCAGACATTGAATATAATCCAAATTGTAAGTTGGTTGAGTAATAATGACATAAAAAGACTACTATAAAAGAAGCAACAATCCCATCATCGTAATTATCTAACATAAAGACCCCAACGTGCAGCGTTGTGAACACTGAACAGACCTGAAGTTTTATATACTTATCATATTAGAGATATTGACATGTATAGTGTAAAGGCCTGGCACACAGAGCATTCAGGTAGTACTAGTTATCCAACACAAAGACCCCAACATGATGCTTTGTGAACAGACCTGAATTTTTATGTACTTATATTACCCGAAGCATCTATATGAGTACAAAGGCCGGGCACAAAGAAAGAACATGTTAGAAGCAAATAATTATCACCTTTTAAATGGAAGAGTATAATTGCAAAGTAAAAACATACACAAGCAAAAAGATAGACAGATAGATTTCATATTGCTAGAGTTCCAAATAATCTAAGAAAAACTGGGATCGTATTGTAGGAAGAAAGTATATCATACAGGTTAACATGAGATGAAATAACAGGGGAAAAAAAAAATCTTTTCACTGGAATCACATTGAGGAACAAGCTCCATATGAATTTTTCCGGTTAAGATTATTTATAAGAATGCATATAGAATTAGAATGAAACCCCATGTCCTTGAAACATGAAAACAACAGATGTTGCAAAGAACATAGATTTTGAAGATAAGGAGGATGAGCAGAGCTTCACCGTCTGCTTATTTAAACTCAGGCAACAAACAACTACGTCGGCCTTGCTAGCAAACTCAAAAATATCTTCATGACAGCCCTTCTCATCAACCAAATCATCAATGATCCCGTTTTTTACTGCAAGTGCTGACAAATGAAACAGCTAAATGAAAAAGACTTCAGTGATGAGTTTCACCGTCACTCAAGGGTCCTAACATACCACTGGATTGGCAAGAAACTTGAGAATGTGAAGCCCAACTCCTTTTTGTGGCAATAATTTTCACACCAAATGGTCGCAAGCGCTTTGCCAATTCAACCCCAATATTTCCAAAGCCCAAGATAAATACCTGAAAGAACAAGGAAAATATAATATTTAATGATAAACGTGATAGGGACAGACAAATATAGTATATCTTACTAAAAATGGTAAACATTTGAAGATCATCGTTTAAAAGGAGGTCTCAAATCAATCTTAAATTTTTTTTATGATAATAGGAATCATTTGCGTTGTCCAAAACTAGCAAACATGAAGCAAGGAAAAGACATGGAGAAAGAAACATGAAATTTATTAAGCTTTGGACAGAAACTGCTTGAAGGAAAAAAGTGAATGTACTTAGAACTTAAAAGACTAGGAAAGTTGACACTCACAGTTTTCCCAAGTAGTATCTCACCAGCTGGCACTCCAAGTTTTTTTTGCTCTATGGCCATTCTCATCTCATTCTACAACATTTCAGAAGTTACTCAGATGGTCAGGAAATCATTAAAATGGAGGTTGTATGCTGAAAATAATATGCAAAGCAGATTTAATTTGGCCAAATATTTCAAGGTACAAATACATGAAAGGAACACTTTTCATTCACAACCACTGCTCTTTCTCCTATTACAATGAGTGCTTTTATGAGAAAGGAGTGTCAGTTGTTAGATTGAACAAAACAACCTGCTTTCTGAGAAGGCCCAGCATTAGATATATGGTCAATTCAGCACACGATGCTGCATTTCCAGTCACGTCACCTGGGATTCTAGCAACTTTGATGCCGCATCTTGTAGCAGCATTAATATCCACACCTTAACACAAACACAGAAACTAATCAATTTCAACAGCAGATATTATGAAACATAAATGGAAAATACATCCAAAAGTACAAATCATATCCAAAAAGCTCCAAGTTTATGGCAAATGAGAATATAAGACAATGACCTTCCAGGCCAACCCCAAACTGCATTACAAGCTTCATCTGATTCGCACGAGATATAACATTTGAATCTAGCCGCATGGTTTTTACCACACAAAGATGGTAGTTTGCTATGACGTCAGGCACATCACTAATGGGGACCACATCAACCTACAAATGTGAAAATAGGAATACTTAATAAATTCATAGCAACTAGGACATTTTATCAAATAAAATTTTATATTACATGTACGTTTCAATAAATAAAAATCAGCAATGGAAGAAACAGTCATGGAACTTCTGGAAGGTCCATAATCATGCAATAAACTGAGGCTATCATCTGCCCAGAAGTTCAATAAGAGGCGTATAATGTATTCTTACTAGGAAAAAGCATAGACCCTTACTTTTAATTGCGAAACAAATTGTTTCCAGAATAATTTAGGTCATGAATGCACTTTGGTAGACAATTATAAAATTAGCTCAAGCGTATGCAAGAAAACCCCTCGCAAAGAAAGTTTAATCCACAACTATTATCTATAAAAGACTTTAAATACTATGTTGGCTCATGCCTATAAGCATAGGTTTTGGACTCAAGTGATAACTTACAAACTAAAGCTGATTTTCCAACAAACAGCAACTCTTATAACCTCAAGAAGTGCAATTACATTCCATAAGCAACTTCTTCTTTTGCAAGTCTGGAGTTAGCAATGTACTTAGGTATAGTATACTAGTGTGATTATTCTGCCTATAAACAAACTATTGAAGGTAGAGAATTCTTAAAGAAAAGTGTGAGAGTACCTGAATGGAAGGGTAATTTTGCAAGTATTCTTTAGTATAATTATGGGAAGCAGGGAAATGTGGACCGCAAAAGAGAACACGGGTGATGTTTTTATCACTGCTCCTAGCCATTCCCTCCATTTTGCTTATATCTGTATTGAACAAGCCGGGAAATAAAAGAAACCTTTTATTCTAGAGGACCAGGAATAAATCACCAAACCAGAGAAAGTTTCTGTCATCAAACACATGCATAAAATATTTGCACAAGTGCATAAGTGTGTTTGTGTGCAGAACACTAGATTGAAACTAGCCTAAGAGATAAACTCTATCCAAGGGTGTGATAAACCGGGCATTTAACTTTTTTGAATTTATTGATTTACAAAATTCCCAAAACACCATGAAAAGATTAGCATAATCCCCCCAGATACTAGAAAAATAGCTCCGTCTGCTGCTAAAATATAATATTCTCTCGCCTCCTTGGTGAAATTGAATGATGAACCATGTCAATCTTTTCTCACTGCATATGTCATGCATATCCTATTGAATGTTTGAATTAAAGAAAAGTGAAACAAAATGAAATGAATTACAGCAATAATATTCACTGAAACCTTAAATTTCACTAGATTCCTCAATAGAATATTAAAATGAGACGACATTGAGCATAATTCAAGCAAAAATTCTTAAATGATTAAATCTTTGACAAAATAAAAAATCAAAGAACAGGCAGAAACCGGCTTGAGATTTCAGATACTGTAGGAGAGGGTAATATCACCAAACAAAGATCAAAAACATAATTTAAAAAATAAATAATAAAATATTAAACTCTACCAAATCCGCCCAGTTACCCTTGCGAACTGAAGAGACTGCAGATATTGAATAAATCCAGAGGCCTTTTCCGCTGCTACCGCGAAAGATTTTGTATCCTTTATTTTTACGAGACAAGGTTTATGTTCAGGATAATAATATTTATATCCCCAATCATCTACAATTTTTCAAATTTAAACAAAGTTGTTCATTCTTACCAAATAGATCCTGGTTTCTCAAAATTTTAATATTATTATTAGTAGTAGTAATTTAAATAAACATCCATTTCCTATTTTTGTTCCCCATCATGATTTCAATCCATTTCAATTCTACTTATCAATTAGTAAACCCAACATATATGTAAAGTATTTATGAAAGCTCAAGGACTATGATATTATTACCTATCGTCCCCTTTGTGGTCAAGGATTTGAAAAGAGTAATTTACACTACAACCCTTGTTGTTTGAAAAAATATCAAATAAACCATTAATTCTGAACATATATCAATTAAGTCCTCCTAAAACGTAACTGACCGAACACCTGGTCCTTAATTGTCGTTGACCGTAAGAAACTACGGATTAACTGGCAAAATCACAAGACATGCAAAAATCAAAGTTACCAAACACATAATTCACCATTAACTAACAAACAATCCTGATACAAAGCAATAAAAGAAACAAATCAATTGTGAAAAAACTCACTAGAAAGAAGATTCAAATTCTCGTGAAAACCAGTGGACTGAGAGTCATGAGTCTGAGCCAAAACACCAGCACCACCAGCACTGCAACATTCCCATTTTGTGAAAAATCTCAAATCAGAAGCAAACCCACATCCGTTGGGCACCAAATTTGGCAATCCCAGATGAAAATTTACAATTTTAGCTAAACGCCAGCTGGATTTTGGCTTAAAAGCCATAAAAAGCTATTAAAGTTCCTGAAACAAAAGCTAAAAATGAAAGTGCTGCTGTTTGGCAGCTGAGATAGTAACGTCAGTTGATCAAGATTCAATAGCGTCTGTTACAAAGCACTATAGATATTTTACACTAATTACAAATCCTTCTATCTATATATCTCTATAAAGTTGGGACTTGAGAAAGTGACGTGACATCACTATTTCTTATCTTGGTATATTCTCTATTATCTAATTAACTAGGAAATAGAACCGCACTTCGTACGGCTTTAAAAAAAATTAGTATTATTTTTTTTATTACTTTGCAATTGATGAAACTAATAAAAAATATGAATTATTTTTTTTAAAGATGACGCAGTCTTATATAACTAATGTTATTTATGAAAGTTAATTATTTTTTTATTAATTTTAAAAATATATATTAATGTGTATAGTTAAGTGTACACAAGATTTTCATCAATAAAAATTATGTTCACACTAATCAACTCTCCATTTTTCTTAGTATTAACAGACTCTCACATCTTACAAAGTCTAACCCTTATTATCCAACTATCTTTATCATTGTTTAACTCATGAAGAAAACAATACTAAAAATTTAAATAAGTCAAAAAATAAAAACACAAAAACATTTCTAAAGAGAATGTTGGTTAAATAAAAAAAAAACTCAAACATAACAAATCTTAAATGCTTAATATTTATAGAGCTTGAAGAAGCCAAAAGATACTAAATAAAAGATTGCATAATTAAATATAGGATTATGACATTAAAATTAGGTCATAGGGCATTGGTGAGGGAAGAGGATAATTAGTTGATGTATTTTAAACCACTAAAGTTTATTTGTTGGCTTAATAAAATAAATGAATGTCTCAAAACTTATAATTAATTTATTATTAATGGTTATATATTGTTGAATTTAAATAGAAAGAGGAAGAGGCATGTAATCTTTTGTAATCTATTAATTATTTTATATTTTTAATATTTTGTAATGTAATCATTTTTTAATCTCAACCAATATATTAGATAATAGAGAATATAAAAAGATGAGAAATAATAATGCCACAAATCTTAACTACTTAATATTTATAGAGTTTGAAGAAGTCAAAATGTACTAAACAAAAGGTTGCATAATTAAATATGAGATTATGACATTAAAATTAGACCTTAATGGCATTATTGAGGGAAGATGAAGGAACATTCCTTCATATATTAATTAATTGATATATTTAAGCCACTAAAATTTAATTGTTGGCATAATAAAATAAATAAATGTTTCAAGATTTATAATTAATTATTATTAATGGTTACATATTATTGAATTTAAATAGAAAGAGGAAGAGACGTGTACTCTTTTATAATCTAATAATTATTTTTATTTTTAATATTTTATAATGTAATTATTTTTTTAATATCAACCAATTTATTAGATAATAGAGAATACAAGAAGATGAGAAATAGTGATGTCACATCACCTCCTCTTGTCCTAACTTTATTTATATATATATATATATATATATATATAATATTTTGTAATGTAATTATTTTTTAATCTCAACCAATATATTAGATAATAGAGAATAAAAAAAGATGAGAAATAATGATGCCACAAATCTTAAATATTTAATGTTTATGGAGTTTGAAAAAGCCAAAAGGCACTAAACAAAAGATTGAATAATTAAATATGATAATATGACATTAAAATTAGGTTCTAATAGCATTGTTGAGGGATGATGAAGGAACCTTCCTTCCTATATTAATTAATTAATGTATTTTAAGCCACTAAATTTTAATTGTTGGCATAATAAAATAAATGAATGTTTCAAGACTTATAATTAATTATTATTAATGGTTACATATTGTTGAATTTAAATAGAAAGAGGAAAAGACGTGTAATCATTTATAATATAATAATTATTTTCTATTTTAATATTTTGTAATGTAATTATTTTTTAATTTCAACCAATTTATTAGATAATAGAGAATAGAGAAGATGAGAAATGGTGATGCCACATCACCTCTTGTAGTGCCAACTTTATATATATGTAGATTAGTTGATGTATTTTAAGGCACTAAAGTTTAATTGCTAGCATAATAAAATTTGAAGAAGCCAAAAGGCACTCAACAAAAGGTTGCATAATTAAATATGAGATTATGGTATTAAAATTAGGTCCTAGTGGCATTGTTGAGGGAAGATGAAAGAACTTCTCTTCCTATGTTAATTAATTCATGTATTTTAAGCCAATAAAGTTTAATTGCTAGCATAATAAAATAAATGAATGTTTCAAAAGACTTATAATTAATTATTATTAATGGTTACATATTGTTGGATTTAAATAGAAAGAGGAAGAAATATGTACAAAGAATATCCACTAATGTTTTAGATATTTTAGATAATAGAGAATATAAAAAGATGAGGTTGAGGGAAGATGAAAGAATCTTTCTTCCTATGGTAATTAGGTTATGTATTTTAAGGCACTAAAGTTTAATTGATAGCATAATAAATTTTGAAGAAGCCAAAAGACACTCAACAAAAGGTTGCATAATTAAATATGTGATTATGGCATTAAAATTAGGCCTTAGTGGCATTCCTGAGGGAAAATGAAAGAACTTATCTTCCTATGTTAATTAATTCATGTATTTTAAGCCACTAAAGTTTAATTGCTAGCATAATAAAGTAAATAAATGTTTCAAAAGACTTATAATTAATTATTATTAATGATTACATATTGTTGAATTTAAATAGAAAGAGAAAAAAAAGTACAAAGAATATCCACCAATTTTTTAGATATTTTAGATAATATAAAATATAAAAAGATGAGGAATGATATATATTAATAAAGTTATTATTTATTAAATGAGTTAACTACAATCAAATTAATTATGAGAAGATGAAAAGCCAAATCTAAAAAAAAAACTCTATTTATTAGATAATAGAGAATATACAAAGAAGCAAAATGGTAATGCCACATCACCTCCTCAAGTCCTAGCTTTATATATATATATGGATAGAGAAATTTTCTTTTAGATTTGATTTTTCATCTTCTCATAATTAATTTGATTGTTATTACACAATAACAATTATGTAAAAGTTTTAATGAGAAATATTCTTTGTAATAAACATCCAAGGGAATTGTGCTATGAATTTATTAAAATAAATGTAGATATTCATAATATATATCTCATACTCTCCCCACTATCTCCCATTAGCGACCTTTAGCTTCCCTATAACTCCTACTATCTCACAAGGAATTATGATCCATAATTTTTCATTAATTTCATGGAGTGATTATGTAACTATAAAAAGAGAGCTCATCTTTTTATTTTGTACACACACAATTGGAATGAATAAAATCACTCTATAATATATTCTCTCATTTTATTCTTTATCTTACGTTACTTCTTTATTTGTATTGCTGGCTAATAGCTTTTTTTGTTTTTTATAAGGCTAACTCATCTTAAAAAAAATAATTCATATTTTTTATCAGTTTCATCAAGTGTAAAGTAAGAAAAAATGATAATACTAAATTCTTTTTTCAAAGCCGCGTGAAGCGCGGTTCTATTTTCTAGTATATGTATAAATCTAGGACTTGAGGAGGTGAAGTGAAATCACTATTTTACTTCTTTGTATATTCTCTATTATCTAATAAATAGAGATTTTTTTTTTAGATTTACCTTTTCATCTTCTCATAATTAATTTGATTATATTTAACTCATTTAATAAATAGTAACTTTATTAATATATATCATTCCTCATCTTTTTATATTTTCTATTATCTAAAATATCTAAAATATTGGTGGATATTCTTTGTAATTTTTTTCTCTTTCTATTTAAATTCAACAATATGTAATCATTAATAATATTAATTATAAGTCTTTTGAAACATTTATTTATTTTATTATGCTGGCAATTAAACTTAGTGGCATAAAATACATGAATTAATATATATATATATATATATATATATATATATATATATATATATATATATATATATATATATATCTATATATAAAGTTGGGGCTTGAGAAGGTGATGTGGCATCACCATTTCTCATCATCTCATATTCTCTATTATCTAATAAATTGGTTGAAATTAAAAAATAATTACATTACAAAATATAAAAATAGAAAATAATTATTAGTTTATAAATGATTACATGTCTTTTTCTCTTTCTATTTAAATTCAACAATATGTAACCATTAATAATAATTAATTATATAAATCTTGAAACATTCATTTATTTTATTATGCCAACAATTAAATTTTAGTGGCTTAAAATATATCAATTAATTAATATTAATATATGAAGGAATGTTCCTTCATCTTCCCTTAACAATTCTATTAGAGCCTAATTTTAATGTCATAATCTCGTATTTAATTATTCAATCTTTTGTTTAGTACATTTTGACTTCTTCAAACTCCATAAATATTAAATATTTAAGATTAGTGACTTCATTATTTCTCATCTTTTTATATTCTCTATTATCTAATATATTGGTTGAGATTAAAAAATAATTACATTACAAAATTTTAAAAATCTATATCTATATATATATATATATAAAGTTGGGACTAGAGGAGGTGATGTGACATCACTATTTCTCATCTTCTTGTATTCTCTATTATTTAATAAATTGGTTGATATTAAAAAAATAATTACATTACAAAATATTAAAAAAAATAATAATTATTAGATTATAAAAGATTATATGTCTCTTCCTCTTTCTATTTAAATTCAATAATATTTAACCAATAATAATAATTAATTATAAGTCTTGAAACATTAATTTATTTTATTATGCCACCAATTAAACTTAAATGACTTAATATATCAATTAATTAATATAGAAAAGAATGTTCCTTCATCTTCCTTCAATAATGTCATTAGGGTCTAATTTTAATACTATAATCTCATATTTAATTACACAACCTTTTGTTTAGTGCCTTTTGGCTTTTTCAAACTCTATAAATATTAAGTAGTTAAGATTTGTGGCATTATTATTTCTCATCTTTTTATGTTCTCTATAATCAAATATATCCGTTGACATTAAAAAATAATTACATTACAAAATATTAAAAATAGAAAATAATTAGTAGATTATAAAAGTTTACATGTCTCTTCTTCTTTCTATTTAAATTCAACAATATGTAACCATTAATAATAAATTATAATTTTAAAACATTCATTTATTTTATTAAGCCAACAACTAAATTTTAGTGGTTTAAAATACATCAACTAATTAATATAGGAAGGGAGGTTCTTTCATCTTCCCTCACCAATACCACTAGAACCTAATTTTAATGTCATAATTTCATATTTAATTATGCAACCTTTTATTTAGTGTCTTTTGGCTTCTTCAACCTGTATAATATTAAGTATTTAAGATTTGTTATGTTTAGATTTTTTTATTATTTAACCAACATCCTTTTCAGAAATGTTATTGTTTTTTTATTTTTTTGACTTATTTAAATTTTTTGTATTGTGTGTTTCATGGAGTATTATTTTCTTCATGAGTTAAACAATGATAAAGATAGTTGGATGATAAGGGTTAGACTTTGTAAAATGTGGGAGTCTATTAATACCAAGAAGAATGGAGAGTTGATTAGTGTGAATATAATTTTTATTGATGAAAAGGTTGTGTACACTTAACTATACATATTAATATATATTTTTAAAGTTAACAAAAAAATAATTAACTTTCATAAATTAATAACAAAAAAATATTAACTTTCATAAATAATATTAGTTTTATAAGGCTGCGTCATCTTTAAAAAAATCAATTCATATTTTTTATCAGTTTTTATTAAGTGTAAAATAATAAAAAAATAATATTAAATTATTTTTTAAAGCCGCACGAAGTGCGGTTCTATTTCCTAGTATATATATAAAGTTGGGACTACAAGAGGTGATGTGGCATCACCATTTCTCATCATTTCATATTCTCTATTATCTAATAAATTTTTTTAAATTAAAAAATAATTACATTATAAAATATTAAAATAGAAAAAAATTATTAGATTATAAATGATTACATATCTTTTCCTCTTTCTATTTAAATTCAACAATATGTAACCATTAAGAATAATTAATTATAAGTCTTGAAACATTCATTTATTTTATTATGCCAACAATTAAATTTTAGTGACTTAAAATACATCAATTAATTAATATAGGAAGGAAGGTTCCTTCATCTTCTCTCAACAATACCATTAGAGCCTAATTTTAATGTCATAATCCCATATTTAATTATTCAATCTTTTATTTAGTGCCTTTTGGCTTCTTCAAACTCCATAAACATTAAATATTTAAGATTTGTGTCATCATTATTTCTCATCTTTTTTTATTCTCTATTATCTAATATTTTGGTTGAGATTAAAAAATAATTACATTACAAAATATTAAAATTCTATATCTATATCTATATATATATATATATATATCTATATATATATATAAAGCTAGGACTTGAGGAGGTGATGTGGCATCACCATTTTGCTTCTTTGTATATTCTCTATTATCTAATAAATAGAGATTTTTTTTTTAGATTTGGCTTTTCATCTTCTCATAATTAATTTGATTGTATTTAACTCATTTAATAAATAGTAACTTTATTAATATATATCATTCCTCATCTTTTTATATTTTCTACTATCTAAAATATCTAAAATATTGGTGGATATTCTTTGTAATTTTTTTTCTCTTTCAATTTAAATTCAACAATATGTAATCATTAATAATATTAATTATAAGTCTTTTGAAACATTTATTTATTTTATTATGCTAGCAATTAAACTTTAGTGGCATAAAATACATGAATTAATCTATATCTATATATATATATATAAAGCTAGGACTTGAGGAGGTGATGTGGCATCACCATTTTGCTTCTTTGTATATTCTCTATTATCTAATAAATAGAGTTTTTTTTTTAAATTTGACTTTTCATCTTCTCATAATTAATTTGATTTTATTTAACTCATTTAATAAATAGTAACTTTATTAATATATATCATTCCTCATATTTTTAAATTCAACAATATGTAATCATTAATAATATTAATTATAAGTCTTTTGAAAAATTTATTTATTTTATTATGCTAGCAATTAAACTTTAGTGGCATAAAATACATGAATTAATCTATATATCTATATCTATCTATCTATCTATCTATCTATCTATCTATCTATCTATCTATCTATCTATATATATATATATATATAAAGTTGGGACTACAAGAGGTGATGTGGCATCACCATTTCTCATCATTTCATATTCTCTATTATCTAATAAATTGGTTTAAATTAAAAAATAATTACATTATAAAATATTAAAATAGAAAATAATTATTAGATTATAAATGATTACATATCTTTTCCTCTTTCTATTTAAATTCAACAATATGTAACCATTAATAATAATTAATTATAAGTCTTGAAACATTCATTTATTTTATTATGCCAACAATTAAAATTTAGTGACTTAAAATACATCAATTAATTAATATAGGAAGGAAGGTTCCTTCATCTTCTCTCAACAATACCATTAGAGCCTAATTTTAATGTCATAATCCCATATTTAATTATTCAATCTTTTGTTTAGTGCATTTTGGCTTCTTCAAACTCCATAAACATTAAATATTTAAGATTTGTGTTATCATTATTTCTCATATTTTTTTAATTCTATTATCTAATATTTTGGTTGAGATTAAAAAATAATTACATTACAAAATATTAAAAATCTATATATATATATATATAAAGTTGGGACTAGAGAATGTGATGTGGCATCACTATTTCTCATCTTCTTGTATTCTCTATTATTTAATAAATTGGTTGAGATTAAAAAAATAATTACATTGTAAAATATTAAAAATAAAAAAATAATTATTAGACTATAAAAGATTACATGTCTCTTCCTCTTTCTATTTAAATTCAATAATATGTAGCCATTAATAATAATTTATTATAAATCTTGAAATATTTATTTATTTTATTATGCCAATAATTAAACTTTAGTGGCTTAAATATATCAATTAATTAATATAGAAATGAAGGTTGCTTCATCCTTCCTCACCAATGCCACTAGGACCTAATTTTATTGTCATAATCTCATATTTAATTATGCAACCTTTTATTTAGTGTCTTTTGGTTTCTTCAAACTCTATAAATATTAAGCATTTAAGATTTGTTATGTTTGAGTTTTTTTTTTTATTTAACCAACATCCTCTTTAGAAATGTTCTTGTGTTTTTATTTTTTGACTTATTTAATTTTTTAGTATTGTGTGCTTCATGGAGTACTCTTTACTTCATGTGTTAAACAATGATAAAGATAGTTGGATGCTAAGGGTTAGACTTTGTAAGATGTGGGAGTCTGTTAATACAAAAAAAAAATAGAGAGTTGATTAGTGTAAACATAATTTTTATTGATGAAAAGGTTGTGTACACTTAACTATACACATTAACATATATTTTTAATGTTAACAAAAAAATAATTAACTTTTATAAATAGCATTAGTTTTATAAGGCTACGTCATCTTTCAAAAAAAATAATTCATATTTTTTATCAGTTTCTTCAAGTGCAAAGTAATAAAAAAAGATAATACTATTTTTTTTTAAAGCCGCACGAAGTGTGGTTCCATTTCCTAGTATATATATAAAGCTAGGACTTGAGGAGGTGATGTGGCATCACCATTTTGTTTCTTTGTATATTCTCTATTATCTAATAAATAGAGATTTTTTTTTTAGATTTGGCTTTTCATCTTCTCATAATTAATTTGATTGTATTTAACTCATTTAATAAATAGTAACTTTATTAATATATGTCATTCCTCATCTTTTTATATTTTCTATTATCTAAAATATCTAAAATATTGGTGGATATTCTTTGTAATTTTTTTTCTCTTTCAATTTAAATTCAACAATATGTAATCATTAATAATATTAATTATAAGTCTTTTGAAACATTTATTTATTTTATTATGCTAGCAATTAAACTTTAGTGGCATAAAATACATGAATTAATCTATATATAAAGTTGGGACTACAAGAGGTGATGTGGCATCACCATTTCTCATCATTTCATATTCTCTATTATCTAATAAATTGGTTTAAATTAAAAAATAATTACATTATAAAATATTAAAATAGAAAATAATTATTAAATTATAAATGATTACATATCTTTTCCTCTTTCTATTTAAATTCAACAATATGTAACTATTAATAATAATTAATTATAAGTCTTGAAACATTCATTTATTTTATTATGCCAACAATTAGATTTTAGTGACTTAAAATACATCAATTAATTAATATAGGAAGGAATGTTCCTTCATCTTCTCTCAACAATACCATTAGAGCCTAATTTTAATGTCATAATTCCATATTTAATTATTCAATCTATTGTTTAGTGCCTTTTGGCTTCTTCAAACTCCAAAACATTAAATATTTAAGATTTGTGTCATCATTATTTCTTTTTTTTATTCTCTATTATCTAATATTTTGATTGAGATTAAAAAATAATTACATTACAAAATATTAAAAATCTATATATATATATATATATATATATATATATAGTTGAGACTAGAGAAGGTGATGTGGCATCACTATTTCTCATCTTATTGTATTCTCTATTATCTAATAAATTGGTTGATTTTAAAAAAAATAATTACATTATAAAATATTAAAAATAAAAAAATAATTATTAGATTATAAAAGATTACATGTCTCTTCCTCTTTCTATTTAAATTCAATAATATGTAACCATTAATAATAATTAATTATAAATCTTGAAATATTTATTTATTTTATTATGCCAATAATTAAACTTTAGTGGCTTAAATATATCAATTAATTAATATAGGAAGGAATGTTCATTCATCTTCCCTCAACAATGTCATTAGAGTCTAATTTTAATACTATAATCTCATATTTAATTATGCAACCTTTTATTTAGTGCCTTTTGGCTTCTTCAAACTCTATAAATATTAAGTAGTTAAGATTTGTGGCATTATTATTTCTCATCTTTTTATATTTTCTATTATCTAATCTATTGGTTGAGATTAAAAAATAATTACATTATAAAATATTAAAAGTAGAAAATAATTAATTGATTACAAAAAATTACATTTCTCTTCCTCTTTCTATTTAAATTCAACAATAAGTAACCATTAATAATAAATTAATTATAAGTTTTGAAACATTCATTTATTTTATTAAGCCAACAACTAAACTTTAGTGGTTTAAAATACATCAACTAATTAATATAGGAAGGAAGGTTCCTTCATCTTTCCTCACCAATGCTACTAAGACCTAATTTTAATGTCATAATCTCATATTTAATTATGCAACCTTTTATTTAGTGTCTTTTGGTTTCTTTAAACTCTATAAATATTAAGCATTTAAGATTTGTTATGATTGAGTTTTTTTTTTATTATTTAACCAACATCCTCTTTTGAAATGTTCTTGTGTTTTTATTTTTTGACTTATTTAAATTTTTAGTATTGTGTGCTTCATGAAGTACTCTTTTCTTCATGAGTTAAACAATGATAAAGATAGTTGGATGATAAGGGTTAGACTTTATAAGATGTGGGAGTCTGTTAATACCAAAAAAAATAGAGAGTTGATTAGTGTAAACATAATTTTTATTTATGAAAAGGTTGTGTACACTTAACTATACACATTAACATATATTTTTAATGTTAACAAAAAAATAATTAACTTTCATAAATAACATTAGTTTTATAAGGCTACGTCATCTTTAAAAAAAATTATATTTTTTATCAGTTTCATCAAGTGCAAAGTAATAAAAAAAGATAATACTAATTTTTTTTAAAGCCGCACGAAGTGCGGTTTCATTTCCTAGTATATATATAAAGGTATGACTTGAGGAGGTGATGTGGCATCACCATTTTGTTTCTTTGTATATTCTCTATTATCTAATAAATAGAGAATTGTTTTTAGATTTAACATTTCATCTTCTCATAATTAATTTGATTGTATTTAACTCATTTAATAAATACTAATTTTATTAATATATATCATTCCTCATCTTTTTATATTTTCTATTATCTAAAATATCTAAAATATTGGTGAATATTCTTTGTACTTTTTTTCTCTTTCTATTTAAATTCAACAATATGTAATCATTAATAATAATTAATTATAAGTCTTTTGAAACATTTATTTATTTTATTATGCTAGCAATTAAACTTTAGTGGCTTAAAATACATGAATTAATTAACATAGGAAGATAGGTTCTTTCATTTTCCCTCAACAATGTCACTAAGGCCTAATTTTAATGTCATAATCTCATATTTAATTATGCAACCTTTTGTTGAATGTCTTTTGGCTTCTTCAAAATTTATTATGCTACCAATTAAACTTTAGTGCCTTAAAATACATCACCTAATTAACATAAGAAGAGAGATTTTTTCATCTTTCCTCAACCTCATTTTTTTATATTCTCTATTATCTAAAATATCTAAAATATTAGTGGATATTCTTTGTACATATTTCTTCCTCTTTCTATTTAAATCCAACAATATGTAACCATTAATAATAATTAATTATAAGTCTTTTGAAACATTCATTTATTTTATTATGCTAGCAATTAACCTTTAGTGGCTTAAAATACATGAATTAATTAACATAGGAAGAGAGGTTCTTTCATCGTCCCTCAACAATGCCACTAAGATCTAATTTTAATACCATAATCTCGTATTTAATTATGCAACCTTTTGTTGAGTGCCTTTTGGCTTCTTTAAATTTTGTTATGCTAGCAATTAAACTTTAGTGCCTTAAAATACATCAACTAATCTATATATATATATATAAAGTTGGGACTACAAGAGGTGATGTGGCATCACCATTTCTAATCAATTCTCATATTCTTTATTATCTAATAAATTGGTTGAAATTAAAAAATAATTACATTACAAAATATTAAAAATAGAAAATAATTATTAGATTATAAATGATTACATGTCTTTTCCTCTTTCTATTTAAATTTAACAATATATAACCATTAATAATAATTAATTATAAGTCTTAAAACATTTATTTGTTTTATTATGCGAACGATTAAATTTTATTTGCTTAAAATACATCAATTAATTCATATTGGAAGGAAGGTTCTTTCATCTTCCCTCAACAATGCCATTAGAGCCCAATTTTAATGTCATAATCTCATATTTAATTATTCAATATTTTGTTTAGTGCCTTTTGGTTTCTTCAAACTCTATAAACATTAAATATTTAAGATTGGTGGCATCATTATTTCTTCCTCTTTCTATTTAAATCCAACAATATGTAACCATTAATAACAATTAATTATAAGTCTTTTGAAACATTCATTTATTTTATTATGCTAGCAATTAAACTTTAGTTGCTTAAAATAAATCAATTAATTAACATAGGAAGAGGTGCTCTTTCATCTTCCCTCAATAATACCACTAGGGCCTAAGTTTAATTTTAATAATTTTAATGTCTCTTCCTTTTTCTATTGAAATCCAACAATATGTAACCGTGAATAATAATTAATTATAAATATTTTAAAACATTCATTTATTTTATTATGCTAGCAATTAAACTTTAGTAGCTTAAAATACATCAATTAATTAACATAGGAAGAGAGGCTCTTTCATCTTCCTTCAACAATGTCATAAGGGCATAATTTTAACACTATAATCTCATATTTAATTATGCAACCTTTTATTTAATGTTTTTTGGCTTCTTTAAATTTTATTATGCTAGCAATTAAACTTTAGTGGCTTAAAATACATCAATTAATTAACATAGGAAGAGAGGTTCTTTCATCTTCCCTCAACAATGCCACTATGGCATAATTCTTCTTATTCTAAATTTAAGTTTCATTTGCTTGTCATCATCAGCAACACAAGTAGATTATGATGCAACTACCATTGTAATTAATGGAGAACAACGAGTTATCTTCTCTAGTGCAATTCATTATATTTTCGCAGCAATCCACAAGTACTGTATGCAAATAATTAATTTACAATTTCTCAAATCACTTGCACTTTCACATTTTCTTCTTCTTTTAACCAAAAAAAAAAGCTACTTTGCTGCGAAAATATTATCTTAATTTTTTTTCCTAACAAGCCAAACATGATCTCACATTCAAAACAGTGCGCTTTCATGTTTAGGAAAAATTATGGGCAATATTTTGGGATCCAACAGCATTGTTATTCTTAAAATATGTAAAATGTGATATGATTTATTTCTATATGCGTTATATTTGTGCAGATGTGGCCAAATCTTATACAGAAGGCAAAGGATGGAGGGCTTGATGCAATTGAAACTTATATTTTGTGGAATGCTCATGAGCCTCAGCGTCGTCAAGTGCCAATTATTATTATTATTATTATTATTATTATTATTATTATTATTATTATTATTATTATTATTATTATTATTATTATTATGTGCGATCGTTATTATTATTGAAATAAACATACAAAATTAACTTGTTTAATCTTCCTTTTGAGAAGAGATCAAAACGATTTCTTAGGAAATTTGAATATCATCAAATTTTTCATTTTTAATTTAATATTTTCAAAGCCGCGCGAAGCGCGGTTTTATTTCCTAGTATATATATAAAGTTGTGACTAGAGAATGTGATGTAGCATCACTATTTCTCATCTTCTTGTATTCTCTATTATCTAATAAATTGGCTGATATTAAAAAAATAATTACATTATAAAATATTAAAAATAAAAAAATAATTATTAGATTATAAAAAATTGCATGTCTCTTCCTCTTTCTATTTAAATTCAATAATATGTAACTATTAATAATAATTAATTATAAATCTTGAAATATTTATTTATTTTATTATGCCAATAATTAAACTTTAGTGGCTTAAATATATCAATTAATTAATATAGGAAGGAATGTTCTTTCATCTTCCCTCAATAATGTCATTAAAGTCTAATTTTAATACATAATCTCATATTTAATTATGCAACCTTTTGTTTAGTGCCTTTTGGCTTCTTTAAACTCTATAAATATTAAGTAGTTAAGATTTGTGGCATTATTATTTCTCATCTTTTTATATTTTCTATTATCTAATCTATTGGTTGAGATTAAAAAATAATTACATTATAAAATATTAAAAATAGAAAATAATTAATTGATTACAAAAAATTACATGTCTCTTCCTCTTTCTATTTAAATTCAACAATATGTAACCATTAATAATAAATTAATTATAAGTTTTGAAACATTCATTTATTTTATTAAGCCAATAACTAAACTTTAGTGGTTTAAAATATATCAACTAATTAATATAGGAAAGAAGGTTCCTTCATCTTTCCTCACCAATGCCACTAGGACCTAATTTTAATGTCATAATCCAATATTTAATTATACAACCTTTTATTTAATGTCTTTTGATTTCTTCAAACTCTATAAATATTAAGCATTTAAGATTTGTTATGTTTGAGTTTTTTTTAAATTATTTAACCAACATCCTCTTTAGAAATGTTCTTGTGTTTTTATTTTTTGACTTATTTAAATTTTTAGTATTGTGTGCTTCATGAAGTACTTTTTTGTTCATGAGTTAAACAATGATAAAGATAGTTGGATGATAAGGGTTAAACTTTGTAAGATGTGGGAGTCTGTTAATACTAAGAAAAATAGAGAGTTGAATAGTATGAACATAATTTTTATTGATGAAAAAGTTGTGTACACTTAACTATACACATTAACATATATTTTTAATGTTAACAAAAAATAATTAACCTTTATAAATAACATTAGTTTTATAAGGTTACGTCATCTTTAAAAAATATAATTCATATTTTTTATCAGTTTCATCAAGTGCAAAGTAATAAAAAAAGATAATACTAATTTTTTTTTAAATCCGCACGAAGTGCGGTTCCATTTCCTAGTATATATATAAAGTTAGGACTTGAGGAGGTGATGTGGCATCACCATTTATCAACTTTGAATTTTCTCTATTATCTAATAAATAGAGAAATTTTCTTTTAGATTTGACTTTTTATCTTTTCATAATTAATTTGATTGTTATTACACAATAATAATTATGTAAAGATTTTAATAAGGCATATTCTTTGTAATTAACATCTAAGAGGGAGTGTTATGAATTTATTAAAATAAATGTAAATATTCATAACATATATCTATTAGTCTCCCCACTATCTCTCATTAGCAACCTTTAACTTCCCTATAACTCCTACTATCTCACAAGAAATTATGATCTATAATTTTTCATTAATTTCATGGAGTGATTATGTAACTATGAAAGGAGAGCTCATCTTTTAATTTTGTACACACATAATTTGGAATGAATAAAATCACTCTATAATATATTCTCTCATTTTATTATTTATATTGCGTTGCTTCTTTATTTGTATTGCTGACTAATATTTTTTTTTATAAGGCTGCCTCATCTTAAAAAAAAATTAATTCATATTTTTTATCAATTTTATTAAGTGTAAAGTAAAAAAAAATAATAATACTAAATTTTTTTAAAATCGTATTAAGCACAATTTTATTTTTTAATTAAATAATAAAAAAAGAGTCTACTGACTAAATTCTCACGCCTTAAGCATGTTTATTAACTAAATTCTCACGCCTTAACTCGCATGTGTGTATGACCAACTTATCCTCCACTGTCATTTTGCTGAGAGGCGATGTCAGGAATTAGATACTGAGAGAGGCTAAGTTACACAACATCGCAATTTGATTTTTTCTCTAAAAAGTATTGAAATAATAAATTTCATTCAAAACTTATATTGTTTAAATTCTATAATGGCTTACTTATAATTTTTGTGGTTTATAACTAAAATAATTTTTTTATTTTATTTATCTTATTTTATTATTTTAATATAATCGGTGACAATAATAATCTTTTTAAATTTAATATTTTATTTACTAATTGAATAAGAATAATTTTAGATTTTATAATATATGTGAGGATGTATATGAAATTATATTAAGTATAAAACTTATTCTTAAAATTACATTTCGAATATGAGGTGATTTTTTAAAAAAATTACTAAATATTGAAATTAAATTTTTATTTTTTAAAAATTATTTTTGAGCCTTTCAGAAGTAATTCCAAAAGGTGTTCTTACTCTAAAAATCCACCTTAATAACCAATATACCCCTATATTCAAAATGAAAAACTAATTGTCACGATAACTTATAACTGTTTCTCTCTATTCATATTTCTATTTAAAAGAAACTTTGTTTAAACATGAAAACATCTGTTTTAAGTTTCGACCGATTAGAAGCTAATGTCAACCTAAATTTCATCTCAAAGTCTTTCACTCTAAAGTTTCCTAATTTCGTTGAACTTCAACCTGTAAGTCTTTACTCTTTATGACCAATTGATCAAAATACTTTCTGTTTCAAATACTTTGTTATCTTATAAGTTTATTAAGAATGCAGAACTTTTCTTTTGGGAAAAGAAAAAAAAAACAGCTGCGAAATATATCCAAATTGAAAAGATTTTTTTTTATTTTTTTAAACAATTTATAATTTAGAAGGGGCTTGATTTTGCATAATTATAACATATTGATAGCGCAAAATAATTATTGAGAGAGGAACAGTCGAACACATATGCATGAAAATAAAAATGAAGAAAAAACTCAAAACATTAGCAAGAGAGATGAAAGTGATTACCGGCATTCAAAGAGAAAAAAATAATAACAATTACTTTTTTAAAAAAAGAATTATCCTGTCTAAAGTAGTAACATTAGGTATGGCTATTTGAGTAATAAAAGCATTTATTCGCAATTGACTGTGGAGCGTATTTTTAATTTATTAAAAAAATCCCAAAAAAGTTAATAGGGAATATGATAAAACTAGATGGCCAAAGTGAAGATATTTTAAACTCTAGGGGAACTGCAAAGAATTCCAACACGTCCTCCGTAGTCAAGCAAAAGTCTTCCCAATTAAAAAAAATAAAATAAAGATAAAAATGCAATGATCGCCGTGTACTGAGCATAGTTGACATTCTTCAGCTCTCTCAAAGCAGCGAAAACAGTTCGAGAACCGATGTAATCTGGTAATATTATTTCAGTTTTTCTTAATTTTCTACTTGATTTTACTCATTTTACTTGCAGATGAGTAGATTTTATTTTATTTTATTTTTTGTTTTTCTATTCATCATGGGTTTGTTGTGTCCATAGAAACTGAATTATTATATCTGTTACTCTTAGTGAGAAATTTTACTTGAAAAAGATGAGTTGGGTCAATTTTATTAACTTGGTTTACTGGGTTCGTTGAGCTCTTGGCTGAATTGGTTCTTTTTGTTCATTGTAATATGAAATCCTAGTAATTATAGATAAAGCATTGTGGGTTTCCTTCTGATTATTCATAATTGTTTGTGTTTGATTATTTGCTCCGCTAATATTAAATTGGAAAAAAAAAAAAACTAAAGGTGCGTTTGTAATTATCGCTTTTACTTGGCAGCTATTGCTTACCAAACTACTCGCAAGCTTATGCTTCTCTGCTAGTGATTTCATTCTTACACTAGTGTAACTGGGAAATTTTTTGTATTCAATTGCTGTAAATATTATGATAAGTAATAAATTATGATATTGCTGAAACAAATACATTGAGAGGAATCAGAACATTTGGAAGAGTAAAACAATTGTCAATTTGACACGCCGAAATCTCAATTCATAAAAAGCAAACTTAACTGTGACGTCACTGAAAGAGTCACTATTGACCTGAAATGTAAAACAAGCCTACGTAGGTTTAGATTTGATTTTAAGTAACTTTTCAAATAAGATAACACAGTCTGTCTATGTATTTATGATATGTTTCATTATGGTGATAGTTTCTTACAGCTGATTTATGATTCTCATAGGTAATTTGTCATTATTTATGGTCTAGTCCATTACGTGTACTCCTTCATGTTATCTCATCAGAGGGTGAAATAGCGGATATGATTGGTTGCTCTATCTCTTTCTCTGTATTTCTTTACTTTGTTAATAAAAATCCCATCCAGAAACTTTAATATCACTATTTTGATCTTTAGATTTGTTAGCAAAGGAAAAATGGCCAAATCAATTGGAAGCAGGAATGCAAACTTGTTGAGATTGGTAGAAGAGAGAGCATTGTTGAAGAAAGTGGAAGGGAAGAAGGCGGAGGAAGAACACGAGGAAGTACTCCCTTATCTTCCTAAAGACTGTATGTTGAAAATTCTTATTCGACTTCCTCTTCAATCTCTTTCGAGCACGAAGTTTGTCTGTAAACCTTGGTACAACATGATTACCAGTGACAATTTCGTGGATGTGCATTTTCGCCGCTCTGAATCTGTCTTGATCTTTCAAAAACCAGTTGTAAGTCGTACTCCGACATCATATCAACCAGAAAAATCGAACACATTTTCAGTTGAAGCAAGTCTACAACCCAGACCTTCCTATTCTTCAATTTTTGACAATCGAGTGAGAAGGAAATTTTATATCCAGTTCATGGAATTTAAAGGAGGAAAGATTGAAAATGAAAGGTATAATCTTTGCTGCTTAGGCAAAATTAGAGCTACGTGCAACGGCCTGATTTTGCTTGATAATGATCTGAAAAAAGGAGGGCTTATAGTGATGAATCCTGTGACAAGGAAATTAATTGCACTTCCTGCAGGTACTATATGTCGTCCCCATAATGAATCCTTTGGCTTTGCACTAAATGAAGTTACAGGTGATTATAAAGTGGTGCATTTGTTTCGAGATGAGTTGGGATATGTCAGTTGTGAGACACTAAATCTGGGGACGAGAAAGTGGAGAGAGGTGAACGGACCTGCATTTGGGGTCTTTGGTTGGTTTGGATACAGACCTATTTCAGCTATCGGAGCTTTGCATTGGGTTCCTCAGATCAATCATAGCGATTGCATAGTGTCCATGGAAGTGAACAGCGAAAAGTTCCAAACAATCTCTCTCCCAAAGTCTTGTACAACTCATGATGGAATTGTCGAAATGGGTGGTTTCCTTTGTTTCGTTGCACATGATTATCAAGAATTGATCATAGACATTTGGATCTTAAAGGGCTTATGCAATGAGGCCTGGACAAAGTATCATAGAATCACGAGAAGCGTAATTGATATGGTTCCCCATTTCTGTTTAAGAATCAGTGGAGATATGGTTTTCAGGAGGGATGAAGATGGCTCATTTTATGCTTATGATTTCACACACAAAGTGATGACGAAGATTGAGAGAGAAAAGGGGTGGTTTCCATCTTCCATTTCCTGTCTACCTCATGTGAACAGCCTTGTCTCCTGGGAAAAACGTCAGAATGTGTGTGATTGATTGCTTTAGTATAAACCATGCCCACACCGGCCACTGGCGCTGGTGTGAGCGGGATTTGAACCTAACTAAGGCCTCTTATACCATAGTGTGGTTTTATGCTTCCTGTCAAATGAGTATATTCACCAGACAAATAGTTAAATTTGGTTGTTTACTTGTAAGCTTGTTTTGGCAGATGGAATCATTGTGAATGAATCCTTGTCAGATCATGCATCGTGCCCATTATTAACTATCATCTTTGGTATTTAGCATAAGATTCGACAGTATGGTAAGGATATAAATTGATGTGCAACAATGTTAACAATTTTTATGAACAGTTTAGTCATATTAATGATGAAGGGAAGAAGGGACTGTGTGTTTTAAAATGACTCAGCACCGTTTTTTAGAACAATTATTAATATGTCAACGTGGGATGCTGACCTTTAATTTGTTTAGTGAATTTTTATGTTTATGAAATCAATGCTTGCAAACTTTTTAAAGGATCATCTGTTCCCCATTTTTTTTTTAATCTAAATTCTTCAAATATTTAACGTTAGAAATCCAGACCTAATTGCAGAGAAATTTCACCCCATCTAATTTTGTTGGAATATAAATTTAATCCTAGCCTGAGAATCAGAACTTCTGAGTGGATGGGTTGTGCCCATTGGCTCAATGCATTATTACTTTAAATTTTATTAAATTATTTTAATAACTTAAATTCGCTTTCCTTAACATATTTTTATAATTTAATTGGAACAAGGAGGGTTAAAGACGGCAATTCATATTTCCGAAGAAACCGACAAAACATTCCATTGAAAGGCTATTTCATCATCTCGTCAAATGGAAAATTCTATCTACCTCTCTATAATTTGGTGTATTATCATTTAGACCCCTTTACATTTTATTTTTCACTGTCCACACCTTCTGAAATAGTTGCATTCATTTGTAAAGATCAACTAAAAAGAGAAAAAATTGTATTTTTATTTTCCTATTTTTTAACTTTCTTTATTAAAAAAAAAGGTACATATTTCATCCCCTCATCAGGTTCTTCCCTCCCTCCAAAAACATTTACAATATTTGTTCTTCTGTATTCCTATTTAAAGCATAAAAATTATTTTTGTTAATAATTTTAACTAAAAATCACTTTGATAATCTTCTTTTCTTGTTCCTTTTTTTTTTCAAGTTTAATGACTATCGATGTATGTTGCTATTAGGTGTTTTTCACATTTTTGAACTACTTAATATTATAGTCTAATCAAGTATACTCATGTTAAGTCAACTTATTTTAAAAGTCCATAAAAAATTAGTTTCCTAATATATTTTTATTAAAAATATATTTGAATTCAATAGATCTGAACCTAAACAATTGATGCTAATTGCTATGTCAACTTATTTTAGTATTTTATTATTCATAAAACTTGATTTCCTACTTACTTTTTCATCAGAAGATTTTCGCAAATATTACTAATTCAAAGCTCAAAAAGCAGCCAACATGCATATTTAACTCCTTTAAAATAAAAAAAACTCATTGCAAAATGGAAAAAGGACCAAAAAGTCATTAGGAGAATCTGGACAACGATATGATAAAACTAGAAGGTCAAAATGAAAATATTTAAAACTTTAGGAGTGCCGCCAAGAATTTCCAATACGTCCTCGGCAAGTCAAACAAAGGTCTCTCTCTAAACAAAATGCAAGGCTCGCCTTGAACTCCACGGCCCTCTGTTAAATGTAAATATTCAGTTGTCTCAAAGCAACGAAAACACCAGGTAATATTGTTTCATTTTTCTTATGTTCCTGCTTAATTTTTCTCATGTTACTTGCACATAGTAGATTTTATTTTATTTTTGTGATGGGTTTTTAAGTCTCAGTAGAAAGTCAATGATTAAATCTGTTGTGATAGATTTTACTTGAAAACGATGAGTTAAGTCAAATTTATAAACTGGGTTTTCTTGATTTGTTGAGCTCTGGCCATTTTTTTTTAATTTTTTTTGGGTTATTGTAATTTGAAATTCTAGTGAATATAAAGAGAGTGAAGTGGGTTTCACTTTGATTGTTCATAAGAGTAATGCTACGGACATTTGAGTTCCAGGCGTTGAGACTTTCATCTATTTGGATGGTAGAATGGTAATTTTACTAGTCACGAAGTTCATCATCAATTGGATGACTAACACATTGCAGTTGGACCTAAAGTTAGGACTCAGGCGTTAAGATCCTCAGTATTATTATTATTCACAGTCGTTTGTATTTTGATTATTTTCACTGTCTGTAATACAATAAAAATCATTTGTATTTCGATTATTTTTACATTTTTTAATACAATTAAAAAAAAACTAAACAGTATATTTATAATTGTCGTTGAAGTATTTGGCAGACACTAGTTTTTACACGGCTGCTAATGCTTATGACCTACTCGCACACTTGTAATTGACGGTTAATGATTTCATTCTACAATGGCTTAATTGTGTATTTTTCATATTTGATTGTTGTAAATGGTATGATAAATAAGAAGTAACGAAATAATTGAAACAAATATCTTGGAAGCAAATAAAAGATTATGATAAATAAGAAGTAACGAAATAATTGAAACAAATATCTTGGAAGCAAATAAAAGATATGTTTCAATTTGACGATAGTTTGTTGGAGCTATTTAATGTTTCTCATACGTAAATTTACCATGATGTATGGTCTGTTTGTTTCCCTCATGTGATCTTTCAGAGAGTGAAATACCAGATTTGATAGATTGCTCTGTCTCCTGCTCTTTACTTTTTAAAATTAGTTTTGATAATGAAAATCTCATCCAGAAACTCTAATATCCCCATTTTTTTCGGTTGTTTTTTTTTTTTAGCTAGCTGGGAGTATAACAGCATGATGGCCAGGTCAATTGGAAGCAGGAATGCAAACTTGTTGAGATTGGTGGAAGAGAGAGCATTGTCGAAGAAGGTGGAGGAAGAACACAAGGAACATCAAGAAACTGTAGTCCCATATCTCCCTAAAGACTGCATATCAAAAATTCTAGTTCGACTTCCTCTTCAGTCTCTTTCAAGCATGAGATTTGCCTGTAAACCTTGGTACAACATAATTGCCAGTGACAATTTCGTGAATGCACATTTTCACTGTTCTGAATCTGTCTTGATCTTTCAAAAATCAGTTGCAAGCTGTGCTATGACATCATATCAACAAGACAAACCAAATTTATTTTCAGTTGAAGCAAGTCTAGAACCAATGCCTTCCACGTCCTCAATTTTTGGGAAACGAATCTTAAAAAATTTTTATATCCAGTTCATGGAATTTAGAGGAGGAAAGATCAAAACAGAAGGCAATGGAAGATGAATACAATGCCTTGCTGAAAAATGAGACATGGACCCTGGTACCAAATGACTCAAGTTGCAAGCTGATTGGAAATAAATGGGTGTGCAGAGTCAAAGAGAATCCAGATGGAACCATAAACAAATATAAGGCCAGATTAGTGGTGAAGGGATTCTTGCAGATTCCAGGCATTAATTTCACAGAAACATTCAGCCCAGTTGTTAAGGCAGCAACAATCAGAATCATTCTCACGTTGGCAGTAAACAATAACTGGAGTTTGAGGCAAGTAGACATAAATAATGCCTTCTTGAATGGTGAGTTGACAGAAATGGTTTACATGCCACAGCCTGAGGGCTTTGTGGACAAAAGCAAGCCTAATCACATTTGCAGACTAAAGAAGGCATTGTATGGCTTGAGACAAGCTCCCAGAGCTTGGTTTGACAAACTAAAGGGTGTATTAAACTCTTGGGGATTTGAAAATTCCAAGTGTGATATCTCATTATTCTACAGAAGAACAAAGTCTGAGATAGTTATATTGCTGATCTATGTTGACGACATCATCATTACAGGTGATAACAGTGGCAGCATTGAAGAGCTGGTCAGTAATTTAAATAAAGCTTTTGCTTTAAAGGACTTGGGGGAGCTTAACTTCTTCTTGGGGATTCAAGTAAACAGAAATCAAAGTGCTATTCTGCTGTCTCAAACCAAGTACATACAAGACCTGCTTGCCACAACAGGAATGAGTGACTGTAAAGGAATTGAATCATCTTTCAGCACTACAGAAAAATTAAAGAAAAATGAAGGAGAAAAGTTTCATGATCCCACATTATATCGAAGTGTTATAGGCAGCCTGCAGTATGCAACACTCACAAGACCTGAATTTTCTTATTCAGTGAACAAGCTCAGCCAATACATGTCTGATCCTAGGCAACCTCACTGGATAGCATGTAAAAGAGTATTGAGGTACCTCAAAAGCACCATGAACATGTGTCTGAAATTCAAAAGATCTGAGTACTTTGATCTAATAGCTTACACAGATGCAGATTGGGCAAATGACTTGGATGACAGGAGATCCATCAGTGGTTATTGTGTATTCTTAGGAGGAAATCTCGTTGCTTGGAGTTCAAGAAAACAAGGATTGGTAGCTAGATCTACGGCTGAATCAGAATACAGAGCAGTGGCTCTTTGCACCACATAACTCACATGGATTGGTTCCTTACTAAGTGAGCTGAAGATAGAAACACAAAGAACACCAACAATCCTAAGTGATAGCACAAGTGCAGCTGCAATAGCCACCAATCCTGTATTTCACTCAAAAACTAAGCATTTTGAGATAGATTTACACTTCATCAGGGACATGGTAGCTAGAGGCAAATTGGAAATCAGTTTTGTTGCAGGCAAAGACTAAATAGTTGATGTTCTAACCAAGCCATTACCTTACTATAAATTCAGTTGTTTCAGAGGCAAACTCAAGGTGTTTGACAAAACCTTGTGTTTGAGAGAGGGTGTTGAAGATAGCAGCAGCCATGACCATGGCAGGACATCAGCCAAATCTTGTGATACAATCGAGTCTTGTGACACATTGGCATGCCACCTAAGCTACATCTATGAACCAGCTGGTACAAGTTCAATGAGGTGGCAAAACTGCTATGCAGAAATACCAGCACACAGAGTAAATGCATGAAGATTCTAGAAGCATCATATCATTGGCTAATGATTGCTGCTTTGCTATTTTGTTATATCTGAATTTGTAATTTTAGCTAGCTGTCATCTTTGTTTCTTTGTGTATAAATTCACGTTGCTGTAAACAAAACATTCATTCAAGCAATATACTTCTCATTTTACAAGTTTCTGGTTTTGTGCTCTGCTTGTCAAAAGAAAGCAATTCCTGAGAAATTTAACTATCACCAACTCCTGTCCTTGATTTAATCATCTTCAAGATTTAATTTATACCAATATCCAGGGGTAGGCGACCAAGAAAAGTTCCTTGGAGCTTGCATGAATGGAGTTAAAAATTAATACCTCATTGATGACTACTCTCAGCACAAAGGGTGAAAGTGGCTTCGGCTTTAGCAAAAATCTTCTCTGCATCTTCATCTTTTAAAAAGCACACCATTTCTTGCTCCCCAATTAGCCCACATTAAAATTACAAGGGATTATTTTTTTAGTTATTTGATGAAGAGGCAGCGTAATGCATAAAATCCATAAATTATGTCCAGTCTTTTTAATCAACTCACGAAACAATTAGAATAAATCTAATTAAACTTTCGATTTTTTGCATCCAATACGAGCAGGACATGAAACTCCATCTTTCACCGGCTTCAGATGGACAACAAAAACTCTCTTTTTTTAGCTTTTGGCAGCAAATCGGATAAAATTCGTCATAAAAATAAAAAAGTAACCCCAAGGATCATCCAGGTCAATCTGCATGAGTTTTGCTCTTCATACATGACCCATAAAAGCAAGCTACCCGCCAAACCGGGCACGAAGGTGAGACGTGAAAACACCCGATCACGTTCTGACCTTGATCTGTTCGTTTCCTTGCTCAGAACGGGCGGATATGCGCAAGTAGGAAGTTTCCTCAGTCTGGGAGTTCAAAGAAATCATGTCGCGTTGGGTTGCACAGGCTATAGTTAGGGATGGCAAAAATTCCTACAGAGACAGGTATCTTTGGGATTTTTTCTATTCGGGAAAGGTATAAGGATAATTTCATACTCAATTTTTTATTTGGGGAAGGGACGGAGAAATTTTTTTACCCAATTTCTTATTCAGGGAGGGGACGGGGATGAGGTGGAATCCTCATTCCCTACCCATTTTTCCATTTTAATTTTTAATTTTATTTTAATTTTTTAAAATTACTAGTAAATAAATAATAAAATTTAAAATATAAAATTATAAATATTGATAAAAATAAAAAATATCAAAATATTTATATTATTAAACTTTTAGGCCTAATTAACTAATTAAAGTCCTAAATTTTTATTTAGGACATTAAAAAGACCGAGTAGATTCTATTAGCCCAACATTTTTTTTAATTTTAATATTCTTTAAATATTTTAAACTTAAATCTATTTTTTATTTATTTTTAGATGTTATAATTGCCCACAACGAATCACAATTTTAATATCTAATCTAATCTAATATTTGTTCTTGATTTGCTCCGATTTAACTATTGTGTTGTAAAGGGAATAATCCACATTTATAAAGTGTCCACGCCACCATTGAAAAAGTTAATTTTGAATCTAAATTCGATTTTATTTGTAACAATTTTGTAATAGACTATTAATTTGTTCATGATAGTTTGTAAAAGAAGTTTGTATCCCTTGCATGTTGCGTTACTTACTAATTTAATGTATGTGACTTTTGTAATAGATATTAATGTAAGATATATTTCAAACTTTACTTTTATTTAAATTTTTAATTTTAATATGATTAACTCAAAATTAAAAATTAAAAAATGTATTAGTTATTCGGAAATCGGAGACCCTCGGGGATCCCCTGTTATTATTCGAGGAGAGAATGAGGATTTTCTCAAGTAATTCTGACGGAGACGAGGAGGAGACGGAGACATACACAAAATATCAAGAATTGATACGGAGAAATTGTTCCCCTCCACTCCCCTCCCCATTGCCATCCCTAGCTATAATAGAAATTATTCCTCTTTCGACCAACTTTTTTCAACCGGCTACAAACCGCCTCAATCGATAAAATTAGAATTATAATAGTTACACGTGGTGTAGTGTCGTTGATTTGTTTGTCAATTTCTTTAATGTTTGTTACATTTTATGTAAGATAACAAGACCCGTAAGTTAATAGTGGGTGTATTTAATTCTTTTCTATTTTGGTATTATTTTACTAATAAAGGACTCATGTAGCTTATGGCGTATTTGTTATACAAGCAGGGAAAAAAAGTAAATAACCAAATGCATGGTTAAAGATTAAATCAAATTTTTTAATCATTCTTTTTAGGATATAAATTCCAATAAAATAAAACTGTTTAAAAACTTCTCGACTAAGGCTCGAGGACTTATTGCACAAGTAGCTTCAATCTTTTTTTTTTTTTATGAGTTTGAAAGCATAAGATTAATATGTAGTTTCCAATTTATTGATTGTCCCAAATCATTTACAGCAAAGAAGGATACAATAAAGAATGTCTAGTATTACTGTAAGTGTAATGATCAATTTTTTTTTCTTTATTTGTTAGCACTTTGCAATGATCTAAATAAATAGTTATAAATAATAAATAAGGTAAATGTTCTTTCAATCCCTATAGATTAAACCAATTACTCAATTAGTTTTTGTGCTCTCATGTTGTTATTTTTGTTGCAATTAGATTTAATTTTTCAAGGGTGAAATGGTATTTATATTTGATATTGTTTAAAATTGAAACAAATTTGACAAGAAACTATGAACAATAGATGATGAATCAGATTTCATGGAATTATATATATAGTAAGGTCCTTTTAAATAATTTTAAAAAATACAATAACTAAATAATTTGCTCAAATTATTAAAATAAAAGGAACATTTACCCTGATAAGTAAGACCAGGGATGACAAAACCTGGGGTTGGGCCCAGGAATGACAAAGCCCAGATCTGACACAGGACATGTTTTTTGAACACCTAAGCTAGCCATTTTGTTCGAGCTTCAAATTTCAAAATTTTCATTTATATAATTTTTAATCTTTTAAAATTTTCAATGAAACTGGACATGAAAATATGAATTTAAATGTTCAAAAATTTTAACGTATGTAATAGACTGGCTGAATAAATATAATTATTTAAAATAATATATATTTTATAATTTTCTTAATAAAATTAGAATTTTGGACACTACCCCCAGCTTATCAAGCGTTGCTTTGGGGCTACAGCCTGACCTCATCCTGACTAGATATTACTTGGCCCACATCGTGTAAGTTCTGTCCAAGTCCGGTTGCGCGGATATTTTTGACACCCCTAAATAAGGCTTTAATGCAATTATCCATATTTAATTTGGTCACTTTATCAACTAGTAATAAAATTTCCGCACTTTTATCAAAAGTACGACCTTATGTCCAATGAACCCCAATTACTAAAATGATCTCAAATTTCATCAATGCATTTTATAAAATGAACTAAAAAAATGGAAACAATTGAATTTGAATGCTTTCAAACTCATTAACAAAATAATATTGAAACTACTTGCGTAACAAATAGGGCGCTATGTGAGATGAACCCTTTATTAGTAAAATTTTCTGTTTTCTGTGTAAAGAAAATTTTACGAATACAATCAAATTTAAAAAGAGATTAAAAAGAAGAAAAATATGATATGAATATAAATGGTATGAGACAAACACCGATGCGCAATTCCAGTAAGAAAATAATTTTTTATTTGATTAAATAACTTCATTCAATGAAAATGCCAGAATCAAGGGTTCGGTGTTGTTTGTTTTTTCACTTAATATTGAAACTAGATCCAGCTATTTTCAATTTGTTTGTTTTTAAATTAACACCGAAAATTTATCAAATAAGTTTGAATTAAATTAAGTGTGAAAAAGAATAACTTAACATTTAAGGTTGAATGCTAGATGGATTGTTTAACTTTTGCTTTCGAAACTACCATCATATTGAATCCATTCTAGCGCTAAGTTTACTAAACGATTTGACCATTTGAAAGTGATTATATTGTTTTCTCCAATTTTATCATAGGATTTGTCTGCTTTCCCCTGCCTATTTTGTGAAATAAAGATAGAATCTGAATTTGGCGGCATAAATAAGCTCATTTGAGAAGCACGTAATTTTAGGGGTGGTCACGCATTGGTTGAATAAGATTTGTGAATACTTAATCTAAACCACTATTGAATGGGTTGATATAAAATCAATCCAATCCAACTTAATAAATATGCTCAATCCAATCCAACTTGACCCTTAAATCATCAGGTTGGGTTGGGTTGATAAAATTTGAATGTCAAATTAAAAGTAAAATTAAAAATTAAATAAAAAAATATAAGACTTAAAATGAGACTTAATAAAATTAAATGTAAATATCTTATAACATAAAAATTTCATTCATGGTCTAGCATTCGATAAAGAAAGCTAAAAACACTTAAATGTGTGGTCACCTAGAATTTGTAAGGCCTATAAATACATAGCCATGTCTCCGACTGAAGCAATGAAGTTAAGAATAACTAAATTTTTCACTACTAAAATACTTTCCACTAATCAAATATTCCTTATCAAAAATAGTTTCCACTTTAATTATTTTAGCCTATTATCTACCCCTGCTCCAACTCCTATGCCTTCCACTTCCTTAATTCTTGGGAATCGAACCTTAAAATTTTTTTATATCATGGAATTTAAAGTTGATAAGGAATATATAAAAGCTTCAGAGACAATTTAAAGTTGGAGCAGGGAGTAAAAATAGGCATGGAGTTCCATGTTCTGTTATTCCGTCTTCCGATTTATTGACACAAAACAAGGATAGAACTAGTTTCAGAGACAATTTAAAGTTGGAAATTACATAAATTAAGCTTCTTATTCAAAAGCCGTACGTGCAGGTTTTGGGGGGTCAATGAGAAAAATGTCAAGAAGTTGATCGATTGTGGTGAATTTAAAATCTGGATACAGCTTTGAAGCTTCAATGTCATCCTCTCCAAGTTCAAAGTTCATCGAGTCACCCTTTGCAAATAGGCTGTGCATGATGGATATTGGTATGTCTTCTGGAGGTGGTAAGGCTGCAACAATTGAAAAATTAATAGGTTGTAATAAACAATATCAATTAAGTGTAAAAATGAATGAGATGTCAAAGAGATTGAAGCCTATAAAATCTTATAGTTAGGGGTGGAACTAGGCAGAGGCAAAGATATAAATTTTTCTTAGAATGAGCTAACTAAAATTTTTTCAATTTAAAAAAATCTAAAATAAAAGCTGTTACATCACCCTAACATTAAATAAGTACTTTTAGGTTTGAGAAATACTTTATTAATTGACTTCATTTAACAAGAAAAATTATCCTATATACACCATACCCAAACTGGCACAATTAGATAGTTTTTATTTTATTGACTTTCTTAAACTTTTTAATTATCTAACTCGGATTGTGGGGTATTGTACACTTAGTTAGATACTAACTTCAAACAATTAGCAGTCAAATGAGTGATAAATATCATACATGAGAAACATATTAGGTTATGGCAAAAATTTATAAAAGATGAGCGCCTGCTTTGAAATTTAACAAAAAAACAAATTTACGTTTTGACCCCACTAGATTTATACTTTGGGCCCATAGAATGGAACATCATTCCGGTTCGCTCCTGCTTGCATTGATTTTATCTTTTTATGACTTTATATAAAAGTGAATAATTTTATTAAACAAAAAATTAAATAAAAAATCAAAATTCTTACTCTGAGATAGCTTTACTAGCTCTTCCTCAGAAACCTGAATTCTTTTAAAACTCCGTCCAGTCTTCTGTTCCCAAAGGGAGATCAATTCAAGCTGTGATAAAATGTTTGTTTGCGGTCGATAAATCACAATTCGATTGCATGTCCTTGGATCATTTATCACTTTGATTGTACATTTAGCTATATCTTCCTCGTAATTAAAGACAGCTGAAATAGATAAATGGATGATATAACATCAAAAAAATATTCAACAAATGAACTTTTAGTGTAAATTGTATTTAATATGTGTGGACTTCTGCACTGGGAAGCAAACGTACCTTTTGCTTCACCACTTCCATAAACAACAACATCATCATATGATTCAGATGGACGGAGCAAGACATTCACAAAGTAAGCACCATAGAGATTTGCTGAGACAAAAGTGTAGGGAATTTTAGCTGCTTCTATTGCCCTTCTTACTATTCTTTTTTTCTCCAAGTAAGCTTCAAAAGGGAGCAGAGGCCTCACCCTGTCCTCTTCACATCCAAAGTCAGATGGAAGAAACCTCTAGCAACCAAAACATAGTGTCGTTAAGATCTGTCCTATATAAACAAATTTGAAGCAATGCAGCACTGAATTGTAAAAAGACACTAAAATGTTACAAAGATACAGATACGAAATTAAAGTTTGTAATTTTAGGTATTTTGCTAATTAACTAGCCCTCATATATATTTTTACATCTTTTATAGCTAACTACCATTGCCTAACTTAAATCTACATTTACAAAGTGCAGACGTGCACATTTAAAAGTTTCTAATATTTTCCAATTAGTAAAAAAACTATATTTCAATTTCTGAAAAAAAAAGACAACAAGCGATTTATTTTATTTTTAAAAAAAGAAAGAGCTCAATCAAATACCTTGATGTTACCAGCAACTTTGATGGCACGAACAATTTTCAGTTGATCAAGACATTGAGGATAAGATACAGTTGATATCACCACATCTACTTCTTTAAGTATAGATACAATTTTCTCCTGCTCATCTAGCTCTCCCTGTTTTAATTTCAACAGTATTATTATAAATAATATCGAAGGGTTCCAATTAGATCAACACAAAATTAATCTCATAAAAAGAAGTATAAGAGGGCTGAGGTTCGAATTTCACGCGTGCATTTAAAGGGGGAAAAAAGAAGAAAAAAAAAAGAAGAAACAAAACCAAACGAGATCGAGATAATTGAGTAATGAAGTAACCTCAATAATGGTGACGCCAATACCCTGAAATTCCTTGTGGATTTCCAGCTTGGAGGGTCTTGAATTTTGTGTAACAGGTCGAGCATAAACAAAAGTTTTGTGACCAGAAGAAACACTTGCTTTCACCATATACTTACCGAAGTATCCAGTACCCCCAAAGATAAGTATCTTTGGTTTTGTGTTCTCACCTTCCATTTCTTCCTTTCACTTCAATTTATCTTTCATATATCTTCCCTTCCCTTTTTACATATTTATATATGATATCAGGAACTCACATTTTTAGTGTTGAAAATGTGAGACTCGACAGTTCATGTGGGGGACTCAATTTATGGTGTTTCCCTGCATGTACGTTCTAAATGTTAAAATCAATGGAGCTATTTCAGCCGTTAAAAAATCCGAAAATTGTCTCCTTATTTGTGGTTAATAAATTAAAAAGAAAAAAGTTAAATCTTAATCCTACACTAACACTAAAACACAAGTGGTATAAGATCTATAAAAAATCAAAAATATTAATCCAAATAATTGCTCCGCAAAAGAGTGATAATGAAATAGCAAAATTTTTTGACAATTTTGTTCATGCAATTAAATACCAAGTGGTGAGAGCAAAAACAAATAAAAGGCCAAAGCCTTTTGCATTAGAATTGAAAAAGTGGGGCCCATTTTGAAGATTCTATAAGTAAGCTTTCGGCTTTTGGCTTTTGGACGAAGAGGTGAGGAACCGCCAAAGAGGAAGAAAAATGGCGGACGCAAGACAGAAAAGGAGAAGAAGAATAGTGGCAGCAGCAGTATTTTAATTCTCCATGACTGATTTTATTTATTTAGTTGCTCTCTATTTAAATATGTCTAATTAATTTTCTTATACTGAAGTTACGAATGAAACTATATTTAATGAAATAATTATTTTTTTATTTAATTAATTCCGTGTACTTTAATGTTTATGATTTTTGTTGAAAATGTGAGACTCGACAGTCCATGTGGGGGACTCAATTTGTGGTGTTTCCGTGCAATAATGTTGTACGCTCTAGATGTTAAAATCAATGGAGCTATTTCAGCCGTTCAAAATCCGAAAATTGTCTCCTTATTTCTGAGTGAGATAAATTGATAACATCTTTTAGTGTGATAAATTTATAGTTTTTCACTTAGTAATTTTATCTCGGCGTCTTTGACTGTTTACACATAAATTGACAAAATCAGCCATGATTCTTATGTTTCTCCTTATAAATGGATAATTTAAATTTGTGATAATATATATTTTATTTATTTATTCTTTAAATGATAGAATAGTAGACAAAGTTTAAATTAATTCCTTATTTTCTTTAGTTTTAGGATTCAAACTCGGAACTAACCAAATAATACTACTTGAAAACTATTCTTTAGGCCGGCGACAAATAAGTGATAATAAATTTTTGGTTTATAAACAAAATGACAACGTTTTCTATGCGAAATGAATGGTGACTATTGCTCTACGCCACGTAGGGGTGGGCACGGTTCGGTTCGGTTCGAAATTTTGTAGAACCGTTTTAATTCGGTTATTTTATAAAAAGAACCGAATAAGAACCGAATTAAAAAAGAACCGAATTCAAACGGTTCTTTTCGGTTCGGTTCGGTTCGGTTCGGTTTTTCGGTTCTTTTTATAAAATGAGCCTATTTTGAATTTTTAAATTTTTAGTCTATTGGGCCTCATGAATGTAATAATTTTTTTCAACAATTAATTTGGATCTATTAAAAAAATTTAAACAATAAATAACTAAATAAACAATCTATATAAATAAGATGCTAGTTTAAAAAAAATAAAGAAAACATACTAGTAAACAACATCAATCAACTGTCATTTACTCCTCAGCTCCTTGTTGTTGTTCTTGAGATTGCATTGGCCTCAAAAATTCTTCAAGAAATTGAAACAATTATATTAAAATAATTATTTCTAATATACAAAATGTTATAAGTGAAATAGAAAAAAATAACATAATAAATTACAATATTACCTGTTTCAACTAATTCATAGAATTCAGCTTCTTCCTGACTTGGTTGTATTGTATGCTCTCCTAATAGAGTTGAGCGAAGCCAATTTTGAGTGCATATTAATGACTCGATTGTTTTATGAGTTAAAGAACTCCTAAAAGGATCAAGAATGCGCCCTCCTGTGCTAAATGCTGATTCAGAAGCCATAGTAGACACCGGAATTACCAAAATATCTTTGGCAATTTGAGATAAAATCGGATACCGAGGCCCATTCAATTTCCACCAAGTCAAAATATCAAACTGGGGATTACTAGCACTCTCACAAGTCTCTGACAAGTACTTTTCCACATCATTTTTTCCACTAATGTCATCATTTGAACTTTCTTTCATCTTTTTAAATTGTGTAAAAGGATCAAATAACTCAATACTACTACTAGCACCATCATGAACAGCCGTACATCTCTCACCTCTATTTAGATTACTCTCACCACCATAGCTTTCAAGAAGCTTCAACAACAACCCTTTAATATTACCTCTCAATTCATCAACCTTTCTAATATCATACAAGCTACTGAAACACCATATAACAAAGTCAAGTTTGCAACGAGGATCAAGCACATTTGCCACAATCAACAACATGTTAACCTTTTCAAAAGAATGACCCCAATACTTGACAAATTTTTCCTCCATCTTGTAACCCATTTGATTTAACAAAAAATCATTAGAATTAACCAGTGACTTCAAATGAATATAAACTTTCCACATTTCATTCAAGAAATTATTGGAAGTGACTGTTAAAGAGCTGCTGAATTTTAAAGTCACATGATAAAAAATCGAAAGACACTTGACTAACCTCTTTGCATTTTCCCAATCCTTATCAATCGGTGGCCCCACCCTCCTTTTTTCACTCTCATCCTCATCAAACCAGTTTGAATAATGGCCATCATCTTCCTTTAGCCTCTCAAATGCTTTCTCAAATGCTACCGCTTTTTCTAACATCAAATATGTTGAATTCCACCGAGTCGGCACGTCTAACACCATAAGCCCTCCACGTGAGATTTTCTTCCTATCAACACATGTTTTGAACTTTTGTAATCTTGCCGAAGATGATCTAACATATTTCACCGCATTTCGGATACTAGCTATTGATTGACTCACTTGTGACAACCCATCTTGCACAATTAAGTTGATTATATGCGCCTCACATGCATATATAAACCATTCAAAACCATCGAATTTCCACTCCAATTTGCCAACTTCTTCTTCACATAAGCTATTGCAAGTGTATTAGCACTTGCATTATCTACTGTAATTGTGAACAAATTCTCAATCCCCCAATCAATCAAACAATTTTCAATTAACTTCCCAATGCCATCTCCTTTGTGATTAGAAATAAGTGTGAAAGTGAGAATCCTCTTGTGCATAACCCACTCTTCATCAATAAAGTGAGCTGTAACCACCATAAAGTTTGCCATTTGAATTGAAGTCCATGTGTCGGTGGTAATGCATACCCTTTGTTTATTTGCACTCAAAATACTTTTCAGCAGCCCCTTTTCATTTTGATACAATTCAAGAATATCCCTTGTAATTGTTCTTCGAGATGGTACCTCAAATTTCGGACAACAAGCTTCCATGAACTCCAAAAACCCTTCAGCCTCTACAAATCTAAAAGGAAACTCATCTTTAATTATCATTTTCACAAGTGCCATTCTACAAGCCTCTCTATTAAATCCTATGTGTATAACCTTGGCAGTACCATCATCATTACCTTTACCCTTTTTACAAACTAATGTCTGCTGTGTTGCATCATTTTCAACCTTCATTTTTTTGCGAAATTTACATCTATCCAAATGACTCGACAAACCACTTGTTCCAGAATTACTATGGGCTGCATAACTTTTTCTGCAATAATGACACTTAGCTCTAAGTCCTCCAGGTAGCTTCGAAAAATGCTTCCACACAAATGATCTCAACTCAGTTTTTCTTTTTTTACTACCACTGACCTCTTCTTCACTATTAACTTGTTGCACTTCATCACTAATTTGTACTTCACCAACATTGTCAGCCATTCTGTAAAATTAGAACTATTATAATGTCAAAATAAAATCTAAATAAGTAAATATAGCCACTGTCCACCATACATAAAATATGATACCAGAAAAATGTCATTTTGCATGAACTATTATAATGTCAAAGTAGAATAATAAACAAAATAAAATGCAGACAACTCAGATAGACCTCCATCAAATTACCGCTAAAGAAAATTCACTTAGAACAACCAAAACTTCAAATGCAATCAATAAATTCCTTCAGTGAGAAAATTTATTTATGTATCATGCACAGAATGCCAACTCAGAGATTTAATAATTAGCTTTATTTGCTTAAAGCATATTATAGATTAAATTGCATGGATGAGCTCAGTTATTAAATATAATATTACATATTTACATTCTAAGAATTAATTTCTCAACACAAGTAAAAATGAGACTAATATGATGTGCGCCCATTTTTAGAAGTGCTAAAAAGAATTCAAATCAAATGGACTACTAAAAGCACAAAATTTATGGGCAAATATTTGTCAATCACCAAAAGCAGGAAAAATTAATCCATCTCAGAAATCACAGAGGTTGGCAATCGTGGGTTCAATTCTGGAGTCGGCAAAAAGGCACAATAATCAAACTCTTCTATTTACATGCATCCATTTCCTAACACACGGGTGGTGTCACATGAATCAACCACAATGGCACAACAGCAAACATTGAAAATGCAGAAATACATGTTCGCGAGCTACTGGCTAGCGAGCAAAGCAGTAGACTATGGCACAACAACAAACATATCAGCTCTTTCTACTTGATAATAAGGCTTGACATACCTACTGGACTACGGTGGTTACTGGCTAGGCTGGAGAACGGATATGCAGAACGGAGAAGAAGCAGAAACTGTCAAAGTAGAAACTGTCACGCGGTGGCTGGAGAACGGAGAAGAAGCTGTCGCGCTGTGGCTGGCGAACGGAGAAGAATCTGTCGCGCGGTGGCTGGTGAGTAGAGCAAAGCTGTCGCGCGGTGGCCTCAGGCTTGTGAGTTGAGCAGCGTCGGCCGTGAGCTGTGGGTGGGTGTGTGGGTGATTTCGATTTGGTATTTTGGTTTGATTTTGATAGCTTTAGGGTTTGGGGAAATAAAAGTTAGGAAATTATAACACAGTTAACACTTAAAGATATATATATACTGCAAGTTTATGTTTCTTATGTTACATATTACTTAAAAATTAATATATATTTAATTTAAATTAAATAAAAAAATTCGGTTATTCGGTTTGGTTTTTCGGTTCAGCTAAATGAACCGAATACCGAACCGATATTTCGGTTGTTTTTACAAACGGTTTTTTTGGTTTTTCTTAAAAAAAAAACCAAACCAAATAAGAAAAAACCACCGGTTCGGTTCGATTTTTTTCACACTGCGGTTTTTTGCCCACCCCTAACGCCACGAGCGATTTTTGTGAGTATTCAGATTCTCAGATGAATATATAATACAATGGTTGATTGATAAAAGGATGACGGGTCTTTTGTGAGCTTTGTAGATATATTTTTCTTCCATTTGTACTATTGAAAAAAAAGAAAAAAAGGGATCCGAATCTTCAATTGATTTTTTTTAAATTGTTTTAAGGGGAAATTAAAGCACTTACGTGGTTTTGTACAATTTTTATAAATATATATATTTGTTTTAAAAATTAGTGACATCGTCTCTTCTTACGACAACTATGTCTTTTATTGTAGTGATCGAATTATTTTTATCTAGGTGTAATTATTCAAAAAGTATCTATATAATCATTTTGCTAAATGACGAAATGTGACCATTTTTTTCTCATTTGTTTTTCATTTACAGTGCTGATATTTTCATACCACAATTTTTGTAAACCCACACCACTTCAAGAAAATAATTATAATAAATTCACATTATTTTTAAGAAAATTCAAATAAAGAAGAAGTTTGAGAAGTAATTAATTAAATTTACCTTGATTTGTTTTGTGACTTTAATTTTTTTAATCATATTTGACTAAAAAGATTGCTTTGTCATAATTTTAAATTGATTATTTACTCTTATAAGGTAAAAGTACCAAAATACCAAAAAATTTACTTTAAGTTCAGAATTTTTGAATTTGATACAAAATTTATAATTTCTAAAAAATGTATCAAAACAAATTTATTAGAATGATTATTAAGATTTAGTTAAACTAACAAAATATTTTTATGGCATAAGACTCATGTAATTTATTGGATGTCATGTTGTAAGTCACAAAACTAAATACCTAGATTGTTAGATATAGGAACATTATCACATCATCTTTGGATAATTTGGTCATTTTATGTATCTTGGGTAAAACATTGAAATAAAATTTATCTTAAACCAACCTTAATAGCAAATATGGTTAAACAAACATAAGTGAAAAAAATACATAAGAATTAATTGATTAATTGCCCAATCTCTTTGTTTATCTCTATTTTTTGAAAATAATGTGAGCTTATTATAACACTTCTATCTGTTGGGAAAATATGCTCTTTAAAAGCATATGTGTTTATTTAATTGTAATAAATAATTTTTCTGATTAATAAAATAAATGAGGTATTTTATTGAAATATCTTAATTGCATTAATATTTTTATTAAAGTCCATTTAATCATATTATATGTATTTATGTGATCACTATGTGGATTCACAGAAGACATAAATACAAGTTATCTTATGATTAAATAAATTTAGTTCGCAGTTGATAAATAAAGTTGAACAGGGTCACATATGAGATTTAATTAACATTGTCATAACTATCAGACTTATTAAATCTTATAGGCATTGATTTTACTATAATCTTAATCTTGAGTTAATTATGATTTCATGATTGTAATTGTTATTCCATTTGAGTTACCAATGGGCATGACACATACTTGTAGTCTAGATTATCCGGTATCTTGGTGGGAACATTTATGAGTATTTGAGTTATAGATTAACAATATAGAATTTATACAATACATCTCTTGATGGGTTTTCGGCACTTGATCATAGAATTTTCTGGCCAGAGTATGTCAACATATTTAGTATGTTGAAAATGATCATTAGGGAAAACCAGTAAGTATCAAGGAATAAGATGTAATTAAATCGATTGGACAGTTGAGATATCGATTTAATTAATGATGTGGTACAAAGGATTGCGCAGTAAAGAAATCAATGTGGCTTGGGACGAATTATTATTCGAGCATACAATTATGGAGGTCAATTCCAATCTTTTAGTGGAGTAGATTTGGAATTAAATAATTAGACTAGTTTAATTACAAGCCTAATTGTTATAACCACTATTTTATGTTCCCAAATGATCCCCAGGTTAGCTCATTTAATTGACTGCACCACTACTGGACTAATAAGTAAGATAACTAGCTATTTGGGTCAAAAGTCTAAATATATCATTTAGTGGGAGGCTCTATTTAATTAGCTTTTGTGTAAGGGGCCTTATGTTATTTTACAAGGTGGGTCCCCTATAGAAAAAGCAAGTAACGTGAGTTTTGATTTTCATTATTTGGAGACTAGGGTTTTCACTAAAGGTAGATATAAAAGGCTTATTTTCTCTAAAGAAAAAGAGGGCAGCCACTTTATACACATCAGAGAAAAAGATTTTTCTCTCTATTGTTGAGAGAAAAATTTTCTCGTGCTAGTTGCTTTGGTAGTGATAAAGGCGCCCACACGTCAAATGCAGATCGAACTTGAGTCATAACCTGGAAGATCATTGGTGACAGTTCGTGATCTAACAAGCGTGGTGGTGACGGATCGTGATCCAAAAGGAGTGGTGGTGGCGGATCGTGATCTAGGAGCCTAAATCATTTCAACGGAAAAAGCCAAATCAGATTTTCAAGGTACGATTTTTAGATTACAAATTCTTATATATTATATGAGAGCGATCTTCAAAAGGTTTTATAAAAAAACCTAATTTTTCCCCAACACTATCTCCCTCAAGATTTACATTCGGGTGACTAGCCAAATATAGATGCTTGAAAACCAAAAGGCTTGGGGAAATAAGAAAATCTTATATATTTTCACTATCTGTTTCAACAAATTTATACACATGGAATCTGGTAAATTTGTTTTCTTGAAAAACTTGTTTCACTTAAACCATTATTTTTTTTTTAATTTTCATCAATAATCAATATTGTTAACCACATAAATTTTAATTCCATTACTGTTCCCTAAAAAAAATTTATTTAAATATAATTTTCAATAGCTAAATTTATTATTAAAATATTTGAATTTTTTTAAACCGCGATAAAAAGAAGTCTAACCCGACCAACAAGTGCTAAATTTTCTACATGTTGAAAATTTGACTTGAATGTGGGAAAACATTAAAGAAAATAGGGCAAAATAATTGCTCGGTAAAAGCGTGATAATGAAATAGCAAAATTCTTTGACAATTTTGTTCATGCAATTAAATGCCAAATGGTGAGGTTGGGGATCATTGAAGAAGTCGAAAGGTCTTTATGAATGGTCGATCCGCAATTCATTCATGATTTGTCAATATTTGCTCATGGAAATGGCGGATATTTCACCGGAATTTGGACCGCAAGCTAAAGGCGATCCTTACACGCCATCTGTTGAAAAATTCAAAATTGGAATTCAAATACACATGCATGCATTCAACTTTGAAGAGGTAAATTTGAAGACAAATTCCTTGCATGCAAATTTCAAGCACACCAATATTGAGCTAGCGTGATCCAATTGCATGTGCTCGGTTGGCCGGTGCCGACTTATGTTGACCGACGTTGACTTATATTGACTGGCTTTTATTTATATTAAATTATATTAAATAGTTTAAGATATTAATTTATTTTATATTTTATATTAAATATAAATCATGAATTGTTTTAGAACTTTTTGAAATTAAAAAAGTTTGGTATTAATATTAAATTATATTTTATTATTAATATAGATAATTTAATATTTAAGGCAAATGATAAATTTATCTAAAAAATTTACAATTCCTTTCCCTATTAAATTTTATGTCAAACCAAATAATGAAATTTAATTTCATTATTCTCTTCCACTCCTCTCTTCTCCTTTCCCTCCATTCCACTCTTTTCATCTCCTCCCCTTTCTTAAAACCAAACACCACCTTATAGCTATTATCGACGATTCCGTAACACAGGTAGGCTTAAGGCCAACCACTGCCTATACTGACTGCTTACTATTGTTCTAGAGCGGGGAAAGTCTTCAAGAACGTTGACTTTTTGCCGTTGAATCCCGAAGAAAGAATAAAATAGACAAAATTCCTAACAAAAAGATAGTGATGGTTCCTCTTTGAGGGCTCGAAGGGCAACGTACTTAATAGATAAAGAATTTTTCAAATGGGAACTCATCTTGTACTGCGACTTAAATAATCATCGTAGGAAGGGCCGGAAACTTACATTTTCTTATGATAGATTGTACCTTGAGTATAATCCTGGTATCTTTCTACAATCGTCTTTGTGATGAGTGAGTTGCCAAGTGCCTCCTAGGAGGGTAGTCTACCACAAGATCTTACTCATGAATTTCAAGGAAGAAAAAGAAAGACAGGTAGGTTTGTAAACTAAAGCCAGAAGCCCGGGAAGAGGTGTTCTCTATTATAACTAAGGCTCGCCCGCTGGTAGTAGAAGGAAGCAGAGATTCAGGCAATTAGGCATCAATTTGAGTTCAAGATCGAGACCCCATAGATAAGGTAGGTGTTAATAAATGAATTTATCTAGTTGAGGCATGCTTGATTGCTTGCATCTCATCAAAACCTTTCTTTTTTCGGTATGCAGCTCCACGAGCAAGGAGTGCCACACACGAGCGGAGCGAAAACAAAGCCAGTCAAAGATTCCATTGGAAAGGTAGATGACATTTCTGCTATTTCGGTAATGCCTGAGCAGGGGCAGCCCAGCCTTAGTCTAACTAAGTATTCTATCCTTATTATGACACTGCGCAAAAGAACCAGGCATAGTATGAAATATGATAATACAAATAGGGGCGTGCCACATTCTTGGTTTAAGTATACTAGAACATATTCCATTTTGTTGACGGTGAACGCCTGTCGAACCACTAGCGGAAAAATAATAAAAAAAGTTTCTAAAAATAAAAAATACTCAAAAATAATTGATAAGGGGGGTTGAGCACATAGGCCCAGGAGAGGAGGGCTCGTCGCTTCGTATTTCTTGCTTAAAGCACCGCAACTTATACGCTTTAAAGCTAAACTTTAAACTTAACGACATTTGAGCACCTGTTTTCTTGCTCCTTGTCATGGAGGCTCTCCGGCTGGAGAGAGGCTTGCTATGGTAACGTTTACAAGCCATGATCTAAAAGTGATTGACCCCCAACAGGATTGGAACTCTAGTTGTTCAAGTTCCGTTCACCTCCTTTTCCTTCCAATTAGTGAAATTCTATCTATTTCTTTCTTGGGGAATTGTGGTCGACCCTGACTAGATGACCTGAGCCTGAAGAAGGACAGGTTTTATCTTTAGCTAACTACTACCTTCTCTAAATACCCAGGTTCCGCGATATCAGATCGCAATTCTGATTCTTTTGCAATCACCTTCTATTACTTCCTTGGTCGAGCATCTATCAACACCTGACGATGAGGAGTTACCCTTGCGCTTTATGAAAGTACGTTGTACTGGCCTTCCTTCCCCTACCTGTCAGTGAGACTTATTTTCTTTATTTTCAAGGCTTCTCAGATTCTTGTGGATTCGCCTCTTTCTTCCCTTCCCCATACTCTTTCTGGCAGAACCCTCTGAATTTTTAGAGAAAAACTACGCTAAATTTTTTTGAGATTTTGAAACTTATTTCAAGCGAAAATCAAAATGGGATGTCTATATGATGAATTTCTAAATAAAAAAAAAATAGTGAGTGAGAAAGAAGATAAACAAAATCAAGACAGATGCCGAGAGAAACTGTTAAGACTTTTTTATTGCGTTGCGAAGAGAGACTCCTTTCGCTTCATCCATTGATCAATGTCCTCGCAGATGGACTGAGCATCAAACGCTTGGGGAAGGAACGTTTCCCTCCGCGGGGGCCTATTCCTATCTCTTCACCAAAAGTCACACCAAAGCCATTAAAATTGAAAATGGCCAAAGTTTTTTTCATGCATTCATATTGTAAGCTTTGCCTATAAATAGAGAAGTAGAATGCATTTGTAAAGCATCCCAATTTGTGAGAAGTAGAGAGCAATTGCAAGTGAGTTCTTTGAGAAAATTTGAGAGAGCTTACACTCTAGTGAGGTTCCATGTTGTGAAAAATTTTAATATACTCGCAAGTACATGAATCTAAAAATAGAATAGTGGTAACGAGATCGAACCCACATGGATTGTTATAAATTAAAAAGTCCAATTTAAATCTAAAATTAATATTAATTCTAACCTAATTGAGCAAATTGATTTTTTAAGGGAAATTAAACTAATTAAACTAAGAAAACAATTAAAGCAAATGAAAAATCAATAAGACAAAAATTACCAAGGTTTCAGAATCCACCACTATTTAACTAGTAATTATCTAATTATTAATTAATCCCCAATTTTAGAGTGACAACTCGAAATCAATCTATGTCATATCATAAATATAACAATTAAGCCCAATTAAAATTAATCTTGTGTATGTTCTTTTTCTGCTTAATAGTAAGATATCTAAGAATCTCATGTAAACATATTGAATAACAAAGAGTCAAAGTTTTCCGAAGCACTCTGTGTAAGCAATTTAATGAAAGACAGAATCAAGTATAATCATTTATAAATTTTATAGATCTAAGCATAGATTTAATCGAATATCAATCATAACAATTAATAATGCATGGCAGCATTGGTGAAAATATTTAATAACACCCAATTAATCATGTGACACAAAAATCATAATCATCAAAGAACATATATAGGGAATTAATTAAATGAAAAAATAATTATTTCATTGAATAGAGTTTCATCCTTAACCTCAATATAAAAAAATTAGTTAGACATACTTGAATCAGGAGCAACAAACAAAATAAAATGAGCCATGGGAAGCCGAACTGCTGCAGCCGGTTTTCTCCCGAATTGCGTCTGCTTTTTTTTTCCTTCCTCTGGCAGCTGCTTTCCGTCTTCTCTTCTATTTTCCTGGCGGCTACCCCCTAATTCTTTTTATACTGTAATGCCACCACAAAATCCTCAAATCAAAAGGATTTTAAAACAAGCCAAGCACAACCAACTTTAAGCCCATGCACGTGAAGCCCACTTGAAATCAATGGTCAATGTTTTTCCAACTATTCACGTGAGATGCACACTTAGAAAGCCAATTATTCTCCTTTAAGCATCTTTTTTCCTCTTTTCTTTTATTCTTCACAAGCTAGCAATTATTTCCATAAACTCTATTTTGTTTCCTTTTTAAGGTCCCTTTTATCAATGGCTTCCACAAATTGATTTGATCTTCAATGCTGTCCAATTATTATTCCTTATGCACTTTTCATCCATAATCTCCAATTAATTTCTTAATTAATAAAAAAATTTAATTAATTAAAAATAACAAATAAAAATAACTAGCAATTATGTAATTAAGGATAAAATATGTATATATTCTATGCTCATCAAATACCCCAAACTTAGATTTTGATAGTTCTCGAGCAAAACTATAACTAAAAACAAAAATAAAAGTAACGAAAAAATAAATCCTAACTAAACCATTTTCGCAGGTAATCGCGATTGCATTTAGCCTATGCAACAAGCCTTTAAACCCCTAGGCGGCCCTAGTGGACGAGTTATAGTCTCGTGAGGGCTTCAGTGATGATACCCACAAACATCATTTAAAAAAATAAATAAATAAAAAGAACAAAAAAATTTAACTAAAATATGAAAATAGCCTCAAAGATTGCATAAATTATATAGCTCAAAGAAAATTTCAAATATTGACAAAGTTCTAACTTTAATTCAATAGTCAATCTCATCTCTCTTTCGATTCTTGTAGTGTGTGTGTGGAATCAATTCAATCAAATTCATTCCTCAAATCATCAATGTCAACAGCCTTCGCCTCAAACAAAGAAAAGAGTAAGTTAAATTAATCTTATCATCTTAATCTCCAAATTTGTTTTTCACAGGCTTTTATGTGCATTTTCTTTTTTTTTAGCACATGCACTTGATTTTTCTTCTATTTTTTTCTTTACTTTCTTTTTTTTTTCACCATAGTCACGAGCTTTCACTCTACCCCTTAAGGTAGCATTCTTCTCATGGTAGATTATCTTCTACATACTGGTGGTACATAGGCCCAAATTACTCAAGGATAGCGTCACTCTTAAGGGTTATGGATAACTATTTCTGACTTTGGTGCATGTGTATACTATTTTGTATTGTGGAGATAAGAATCAAGACAAGCAGTCATTTACTCTATCTAAAATTCTCAGCTCAGACTGCGTCAATCTCAAATTTCAAGTCAAAATTACGAAAGAAGTAATATTAGTGCTCATTATTAAAGAATCTCAATCAAGATGAATTAACACAAGAATCAAGTATAAACTAAGACAATATTCAACCATTTCTAAGAACTATATTAATTGTCAATCAATTTCTTATCATTGGCTTTTTACATTAAAAAATAATTTTTTTTTAATTTTTGATTTTTTTGATTTTTTTGATTTTTTTAATAAACAAAGCACACACTATTCCCACCCCCAAACTTATTCGGAACATTGTCCTCAATGTTTCTCAAACAAAAGATATGCATGCAAAAAGATGAGAAAATAAATAAATAAAAACATAAATAATAAAAGAAAAAAGTTAGAGAGAACACACCTAGGGGGTTGGAAAAGCTTAAAAGAAAGTGATAAATAAAAAGAAAACATTAGAAAAGAAAAATATTAGAAAAGAAAAACAAGCAAAGAAAAGAAAACCTACTATTTAAATAAAACAAGAATGTAAAAATGAAATTAACTAATCCTGATAAACAAGATCATCTAAAAGTATCTCCTCGACTTCTGTTGTTCTTAACTCTAAAAATAGTTTTAATCTTTGACCATTGACCTTAAATAAATCACCATTTTGAGGATTTTTAATCTCAATTGCTCCATAAGGAAAGACAGTACGAACTATAAAAGGACCAGACCATCGAGAACGTAACTTACCTAGAAAGAGATGCAATCGGGAATTGTATAAAAGTACTTTCTGACCTGGTGTAAAGGATTTTCTCAAAATGTGCTTGTCATGAAATACTTTCATTCGTTGCTTGTAAATCTTGGCATTCTCATATGCATCATTCATGATCTCTTCAAGTTCTACTAGTTGTAATCTTCTCTTGGAACCAGCCTGCTGCATATCAAAATTGAATTTCTTGATAGCCCAATATGCACGATGCTCCAACTCTACCGGCATATGACACACTTTTCCATACACAAGTCTGTAAGGCAACATCCCAATTGGTGTTTTGAAAGCAGTCCTATATGCCCATAATACATCATTAAGTCTCAAAGACCAATCCTTTCTATCTGACCTAATTGTTTTTTTCCAGAATTTGCTTGATCTCTCTAATAGAAATCTCTACTTGGCCACTAGTTTGAGGATGGTATGGGGTGGCAACCTTATGTATAATAGAATATTTGTTCAAAAGAGTTTTGAAAGGTTTATTGCAAAAATGGGTACCGCCATCACTAATGATTGCTCTAGGGAAATCAAAACGAGATAGAATATTACTTTTCAAGAATTTCACTACAACCCTATGATCATTGGTTTTGCATGGAATAGCTTCAACCCACTTCGACACATAGTTCACTGCAACCAATATATACTGATAACCAAAAAATTGAGGAAAATGTCCCATGAAATCAATACCCCATACATCGAAGATCTCAACCACTAGAATATGATTTAGTGGTATCATATTCCTCTTTGAAATACTACCCATGCGTTGGCACCTATCACAAAAAGAACAGAAAATATAAGCGTCATGAAAAAGAGTAAGCCAATAAAAACCACACTGTAAAATTTTTGTTGTTGTCTTTTTAGTACTAAAATGACCTCCACAAGCTTGTTCGTGGAAAAAAGAGATGACACTTTGAATTTTATTTTCTGGAACACATCTCCTAATAATCTGATCAGCATAATATTTGAATAAATATGGATCATCTCAAAAGAAATTCTTCATTTCGGATAAGAACTTTATTCTATCTTGCTTAGTCCTGTGTTATGGGATTTGACCTGTGGCTAGGTAATTAACTATATCAGTAAACCATGGTACAAAATTTACACACATAAGTTGCTCATCCAGAAAAGACTCATTCAAAGGTAAAGATTTTGGAATAAATTTAAGATCAAGGCGAGACAAGTGATCCGCCACAACATTTTCCATAACCTCACCTGTTGAAGTTCCTTTCTTTACCTTTGTTAACCTTTGAGGAAAATGAGCCTTGGGAATGTAAGCTGGTGGGCCACTCTCTTCTGGATAATTTAGTGATGAGTCTTCTGATGGAGCTGGATCTGAAGAAGTAGGCTCATATGTCTTCCTTGTTTGAACCTCCACTTTGTTGTCAAACAATTTTCCTCTTCTCAAGGTCATAATAGATTTTGCTTCTTCATGTTGATGGCTTGAACTCGATCCAACTTCATACACTCTTTTAGGATTAGAAACTGGTTGACTTAGGAATTTTTCTTTTTCTCTCTCAGCCACAGTAGTTGCTAATTGACCCAATTGATGTTCAAGCTTTAGAATAGCTTGAGTGTTTGACTGAAAGGCTTGTTGGGTTGACTGGATGAAACTTTAAAGTGTATCTTCTAAAGAAGGTTTTCTTTGTTAGGGTGCAATAAATTGAAACATAGGCTGTTGGGCAGGAGGATATACTTGGTTAGAAGGGATAAATTGCTGATTGGGCAAGCTAAATGGTTGTCCTCCTTGGTTTGACAAAGGTTGATTTTGTTTCCAAGAAAAATTAGGATGATTCCTCCAATTAGGATTATATGTGAGTGAATATGGATTATTGGAGGTTTCCCATATAATTGTAAGGCATGTACCTGCTCAGGATAAGCCTCTTGATAGGCTGGTAATGATGGACAATTTTGTGTTGTATGAGACAAGTTAGAACAAAGAGCACAAACCTCATTAGCTACACTAGGATGATGATTCATTGATTGGTTCAGAGCTAAGGCATCTACTTTCCTAGAAAGAGTAAATAGAGTGGCTTTCACATCAAAATCATCTTCAACTTCATATAGACCCTTTCTAGAAACTTGAGGTGATTTCTCTCTTTGATGTGAAAAATTCCACTGTTGAGAATTCTCAGAAAGTGAATTAAAGAAATCTCATGCAGCCCTTTCATGTAGGTTAAAAAATCTCTCACCATTCATAGACTCTACCATATGACGATTCGACATGGTTAAACTGTTATAAAAGTATTGTATAAGTCTCCATTTCTCAAAAACATGGTGGGGACACTTGAGGAGTAAATCATTAAATCTATCCCAACACTCATAAAATTGCTCACCCTCTCTTTGATAAATATCACTTATCTCTCTCCTAAGGGCATTTGTTTTAGACATAGGAAAAAACTTGGTGAGGAACTTGTTGCTTAATTCATCCCACGTAGTAATAAACCCATCATGAAGTGAATTCAACCAAGCTTTTGCTTTGTCTTTTAATGAGAAAGGGAACATACGAAGCCTAATTGACTCATTATTAAAATTTTGAAAACGAAATGTAAAGCATATGTCAAGAAATTCCTTAATGTGCAAATATGGATCCTCTCTCTCTAACCCATGGAAAGATGGTAAAAGTTGAATGACAGAGGGGTTAAGTTCAAAGTGTGTTACTGTAGTTTGTGGCAACACAATATAAGATGGTTGGTTGGCTGCAAGTGATGAAAAATATTCTCTAAGGGTTTTCTCTGTTTGCACTGGTGGAAGTATTGGCAATAGTCTATTAGGGTCATCTATCACTTCTGAAGAACTATCTCGACTACAATCAATTTTTAACTCTTTTTTTTTTACCAAATGATTTGTTAAATCGCCTTCCCAAATACTCATAACTAGATAAGGAAAGAAAAAATAAAATACAATACAATAAAATAAATCAACAATAATGAAAATAAACAAAATTTAAAAATAAAAGAAATCAAACAACCAAACAATGAATTTAAAGACAAATAAAAATAAAAATAAAAATTAATAAATAAAATTAAATAAATAAAATAAAAGACAACCTAAATTATAACTAGTGGAAGAATCAAATCAACCTAAATTAAACTGACTTTCTGGCACAATCCCCGACAACAGTGCCAAAAACTTGTTGTGAAAAATTTTAATATACTTGCAAGTGGCACGAATCTAGAAATAGAATAGTGGTAACGAGGTCGAACCCACATGGATTGTTATAAATTAAAAAGTCTAATTTAAATATAAAATTAATATTAATTCTAACCTAATTGAGCAAATTGAATTTTTACGAGAAATTAAACTAATTAAACTAAGAAAACAATTAAAGCAAATGAGAAATCAATAAGATAAAAATTACCAAGGTTTCAGAATCCACCACTATTCAACTAGTAATTATCTAATTATAAATTAATTCCCAATTTTAGAGTGACAACTTGAAATCAATCTATGTCATCTCATAAATATAACAATTAAGCCCAATTAAAATTAATCTTGTGTAGGTTCTTTTTCTTAATAATATGATATCTAGAGATGGCCAATGGGCCGGGCGGCACGTGTCCGTACGGCATGGCACGGCACGAGCACGTTTCGGTGGGGCACGAGGCACGACACGCATGTGGGCCGTGCCGGGCCTAGAATTTTAGGCACGCGGGCTTTAAAGCACAGCACAATTAGAGATGAGCCAAAACACGGCACACAAAAAAGCACGTAATACGCACGGTTCATTGGTGGGCTAGCACGCGGCCCGTGGGCCATCAATAACAAGTGGGCCAAAATATATCTAAGTAAAATTTTTTAATAAAAAGTAAATATAAAATGTTATGAAATTAAAGTAAAATATCTTGAAATTAAATGTTTTAATATATTTTTTAGCATAGACTTTTTTGTAAATTAATTTAAATCATTAAATCTTAGTTTAAATAAATATTCTAATTTTTTTGTGTTTATAATTTATTAAATGAATAAGTAATATCATGATTTTAATAAATAAAATTATAAATATCATAATTTTATTTATGATATTTATTAAATGAATAATGTTATTTATGATATTTAATTTTATTTATGATATTTATTTAATTATTTATTTATGTTTATAATTTATTAAATGAATAAGTAAATAACTAAATATCATGATTTTAATAAATAAAATTATAAATATCATAAATTTATAAATGATAAATAAAAAATAAAATTTTAACAACATTAATAATAAAATATTTTTCATATTAATATTAAGTCATAACTTAGTTAATATTTAATAGAGATATGTTTCATTTGTGAATGAAATATTTTTCATATTTATACACAAGAAAAATTTATGAACGAAATATTTTTATGATAAATTAAAAATTACATTTTCATTAAATAAAGTTCAAGTACAATTATAATATTAGCAATTCAAATACAATTAGGAGTAATTTGCATTACTACAGTTAACAGTACATCACAGCTAGGTTGGCACCTACTGAACCATCTATCATTTGCAAATTTACAACCTTTTCACTAATAAAATTTGTTTCAAAAAGTTACAAGAAAAAAAAGTCTCTAGTCTTTGGAAGTGGCTTTAATGTTCAGTACTCTGCATAATCTGGATCCACTTCATCTTGATCAACATCCAAACTCTCAATTTGTTTAATTAAAGCATTTTTCCAATCTTGTTGCACTCGACGTTCAGCATCTTCTCAATCTTTCAAACACAACAAAGAGTCTAATGTCTCTGATGACAATCTTGACCGACGTTCATCTTGAATTCTGCCACCTGTACTAAAAGCTGATTCTAATGCTACAGTTGAAGCTGGAGGGGTTAGTAGATCACGGGCCATAATGGATAATATAGGGAAAAAAGATGTCTTACCCATCCAAAATTCTAAAATATCAAAATGTTGCAATTGTGAAGGAGTTGCTAAATCTTCAAGATTGGCAGAACAATATCTTTGCAATTCATTACGATTAGTATCAATACTAGAGGCAACACCCTTACCTTTGAGTAACAAAAGGTGAGCTGAATTTTTATAAGAAGTCGATGCTTGTTGAACATTAGAATATGTATTGCTTGATCCGAATTTATTTCGATAAAAATTAAAAAGTTCATGCATAGAGGACATAATTGTATCAAAATTTGTATCAAGCCTGGTTTGTAAATTTTCACTAATACCCTCAACTAAAGGTTTTGCACCAACTTCCTTGATTGTAGGATCCAACACTGCTGTAAAATAAATAGGTGGGGAATATCTTTCCAATATTTTTGAAAATTTTCCTCCATGGCATCACAAATATTTTTAAACATAATATTCTCTCTAAAAGTCTTAAAAGTATAACTCATATTATACAAATGCATTAACACTCTACATGAAGTAGGCTCATAAACAGTAGAACATGCAAGAGTAGCATCATAAGATACCTTTAAAAAATCCATAAATTTAAATGCAATATTTCAATCATAATCAGTGATATGATAATCTTCATCATTCATTCTCTCATTGTAAAAACTAGAAATTGCTTCAGAATAGTTTTGGCAAGAATTCAACATCAAATACGTAGAATTCCAACGAACTTTCATGTCAATGTTGAATTTTCTCCTTTTCAATCCAAAAATTTTCAACGTATACAAAAATTGTTGACGTCTTGAAGGTGCTCTAATATATAAAATGGCTGCTCTAATTTTTTTTAAATAATGATTTATATGAGTCATACTAGCTTGAACAATTAAATTAATAATATGACACACACATCTCACATGAAAAAATTTTGAACCACGTGCAGGCATGAGAGTAGAAATATTCCGCAAAAACATATCAATTGCAGTGGTATTGGCAGATGCATTATCAAATGATATGTTAAACAATTTATCAGTAATTTCATATTCTCTTAAAACATACATTATAGCTGCATAAATTACTAAACTAGTGTGAGGATATTCTAATTCATGAAATGCAGGCAATTTTTTTTCCAGCCTCCATTTACCATTAATCTCATGTATAGAGTGCGAAGTCACACACAAATAACCAACCATATTAATACCAGTCCAACAATCAGAAGAAATTAAAACAACACCATTAAAATTGATAAAAGTATTAATTAAAAGTTCTTTCATGTCATGAAAATTTTTAGTTAAATCACGTTTTAATGTATTTCTAGGCACTTTCTTAAGTTGAGGCTGAACATACCTTTGCAGAAAATTTATTAGACGTTCATCTTCTGAAAATGTTAAAGGTTGTTCTGCTGCAGCAATATACCGAGCCAATCCTTCTCGCATGTTCTGTTGTGAATATCTGAATGATGTTATACCGGAAGGTCCAGAAGCATATTGTGAGAGTTGGGTTTGTGTTGGGTCTTGTGACGCGTGTTTTTTCTGACAAGTTTCCATATGTCATCTAAGATGTCCAGTTCCACCATTGCTTTTGGCACTTAAAGCGGATTGACAATATTTGCACACTGCTTGATCCACCATTTCACTTTTTTTGTTTTGACGTTTTTCCAAAGTAAAACATGACCAAACAATCGATGTTCTTTGTCATTTGGAGGTAGTAGTAGGATCGGCAATCGAAGAAGTAGAACCACTTTGACTTGCTTGAGAAGTAGGAGGCGATCGTTCAGGTGGGACAATAAATATATTACTTGGATCAAATTCTGGTGCAGCAATTTCTTCATTTGCAACTTCCTCCCCCTCTTCAACAAAATTAAACTTCTCATCTAACTCGAAATGAGAGTGAGACATTTTATATAATTAGCGTTTTGGTAAATAAAGGCGGCTGGAATGTATTTGTGCGGGTGAAAAAAAAGAAAAAAATTATTGAGCAAGAGAATGGAGATTCGTGTGTTAAATGGTGTTGAATGATGTTTTGCTTTTGTTTGAGATTTCAGTAATAAAGGGAAATTGCTGGAATTGTTGTTGGAATTGTAGCAAAGTTTCGAGAAGATTGGGCAAGCAGAGACTAGAGATGACTGATGACACAAGAGAGATAACGAGGAGATAGAGATTGAGAAGTGAGATAAGTTCGAAAATAATTTAATCGTTTAAATAGAATAAAAAAGTAAAAATATTAACAGTCAAAACGGGGCAAACACGCAAAGCTTCCTGCAAGGTTGCAGCAAATTAAACTGTTGCATTTAATAATTCATTTGTCCGTTGGAATTGTAAGGTGAGTAATTGATTTAATTTTAAAAAAAAATTGTTATTAAAAATCAGAAATAGTTAATTGTTGAGGGACTTGTCTATGGTACCGATTCAGTAACAAACATCTCCCATCATCCCACCATCCGATTGTCTATTGTTTAGTTTCTCACTTCACATCCAACCACATCCAACAGCTGATGCTGCAGTTTGTAGTTCACAGATTTTGTAAGCTAGTCAAGTCCAATTGTTGAGTGCCCATGCTGTGAAATTGACTAGTCACCTAGTCATATCAACTTTATTGTTTTTTTAAAGGCATATAAACTTTATTGTTAATTTAATTAATTCAGAATTTTTTTTGTCCGTTGGGTGAGTAATGAAATTAATTTAGAATTTTTTTGTCATTAAAATAAGAAAACATTAATTGCTAATTGGAGCCCAACTGCCCATGTTGTACAATTGAGTAGTCATATCAATTCTATTATTCATTCAAAAATTTTTGTCCGTTGGGTGAGTAATAAAATTAATTTAGAATTGTTTTCTTTATTTAATAATTAGAAAAAATTAATTTCTAAGTGCACCGTTGTTATTTATTTTTTAAAATAATTTTAGTAATTAATTTTTTTTCAAAACAACGTATTAAATTAAAAAAATTATGGTTCATTGTTACAAGAGAATCACGCAACTATCACAATGTTAATAAATCCTACACAAGTGTGTTGATGAGACAATATTATAGTAGGAATACGGGAGGAGCTTGCATTCATTATGTAGAGCATTTTATTTCTTTGAATTTAAATTTTCAACTCAAATTTTCAACACGGTAGTTGTCATTTAGTGCACATGCAGACGTGCAGATTGCAGTGTAGCTGTGCATCAATTCAAGTTTCAGGATTTCAAAATTGTGAAAGTTGCAACTTGCAAGCGTGTTGCAAAATTTAGGTATGTCAATTTTATTGTTTCGTGATTGTAAAATTTTAAAATTATGTACAGTGTAATCAATTAAAAATTTGAAAAATTATGAAAGTTAACCGACAATGATGTTTAAATAATAAAAAATGGGATAATTGTGCATTTTTTTTAATTAAATGAAAAAATAATTATTTCATTGAAGATAATTTCATCCTTAACCTCAGTATAAGAAAATTAGATAAAAATACTTGAATTAGGAGCAACAAAAAAAATAAAATCAGCCATGGGAAGCCGAACTGCTGCAGCCGGTTTTCTCCCGAATCGCGTCTGCTTTTTTTTTTACTTTCCTCTGGCGGCTACTTTCCGTGTTCTCTTTTTTTTCCTGGCGGCTACCCCCTATTTCTTTTTATACTGTAATGCCACCACAAAATCCTCAAATCAAAAGGATTTTAAAACAAGCCAAGCACAACCAACTTTAAGCCCATGCATGTGAAGCCCACTTTTTTTTTTTTTTGAAAAGAAAGTAAACCTTTCATTAATCACAACACCTTGAGGACATCATATACATCAATTGGAATATCTCCTATCAACATACAACGAGAGTTTGTCCCTAAAGCTATCTTAGCTAAATGATGGGCATGAGCATTACAGTGTCTTGGAGTATGATTAACAGCAACTTGCTGGAAGTGCTGCACTTGGTTTTGGATTGCCACAATTGTCCAAAATATTTCTGATCTGCTACCCTTGGTGTTGTTTACTAGCTGGACCACCTCTAAGCAATCGGTTTCAATGATCAAAGAGGTTGCATTCACACGGCTGGCCAGTTGGAGACCCCAATGCACAGCCTCTGCTTCAGCCATGCTAATTGAGCCATTGAATAGCCGCTGATTAATCCCAGCCGCAACTATACTGCCATGACAGTCTCTAATCACAGTTCCCACGCCTGCCCTCTGCTGCGTTGGATTAACAGCCGCATCGACGTTAACTTTGTAGACATTCTCCGGGGGGGGGGGGGAAGCCACTTCTGCTGCTTTGCTTCTTTAAGGAGAGCGAGAGGGGCTAGCTCTAGTTTCCTAATGTGCTGGAAGGCTATCATCACCGACTCCGCTGTAGCAGCTGAGACTATGGGGTCAATCTCCCTCCCATTAAATATAAATTGGTTTCGAGCAAACCAAGCAGCCCAGCACAACGCAACCATTAGCTCCAAATCTGATTGCCTCAATTCCTTAGCCATCAACTACAGGGTGCTGAAAATGTCCTGAGCTTTTGCTTCTGAAGAAGGGACTGAATAAGGTGACTGGAGCCAGAGCCTCCTTGCAGCCTTGCACTCCAAAAGCGCATGGCTGACAGTCTCTACACTCCTGCTGCAGCGCTGACAAATTGGCTCCCCCACAATTTTCCTTTTCCACAAATTTTCTGCCGATGGGAACAGATTATTGGAGGCCCTCCACATGAAGATTTTGATTTTTTCGGGCAGCACCAAAGACCACAGAGCAGTCCAGTATTGGTGAGAAGCCTTTGAGCAGCTGGTGGAGTCTGGAAATTTTGTTTGCAAGGCTAGTTGATACCCACTCTTGACCGAGTAGTTCCCGCGTTTGTCATAATGCCAAAGCACGTCATCTTCCGCTTGCTCAACTGGAAGGGGAACCTTTAGAATCTCCTCTGTATCCACATCCATAAAATGTTGCCGCAGCTTGTTTTCGTCCCAATGGTTGTCATCCGTGATTAGCTCTGCAACTGTTGAGCTTGCTGGCAGCGAAGGAGGGAAAATTGGTCTGAAGGACTCCGGTCTTGGCAGCCAATTATCCGAAGAAATGGTTATCTTTTGCCCATTCCCAACGCGCCATCTCAGCCCCTTCGTAAGCACTTGCCGACCCCAAAGGATACTTCGCCAAATGAATGAGGCATTGGCTCCTGCTGCTGCACGTAAGAAGCTGGAGTTTCTGAAGTAGCTAGCTTGAAGGACTTTGAAAACCAAGGAATGTGGATACTGCAGCAGCCTCCAAGTTTGCTTGGCAACTATCGCTTGATTGAAGCAAGTGAATTCTCGAAAACCCAGCCCCCCTCTAATCTTCGCTTGACTGAGCTTCTCCCAACTTTGCCAATGGATTCCGCGCTTATCCCCTGCCGAGCCCCACCTGAATTTTGCTATGGCTCGTTGGATGTCGTCACAAAGACCTTTGGGCAGCTTGAAGACGCTCATTGCATACACAGGGATAGCTTGGGCTGCCGCTTTAATCAAGACCTCCTTCCCCCCGCTGGACAACATTTTCTGCTGCCAGCCTGCGATTTTGGCTAACACCTTCAGCTTGACATCCTTAAAAAACCTCATCTTCTTTCTCCCAATCATGGACGGAAGACCGAGGTATTTCTCGTGCCGTGAGACCACTTGAAGATTGAAGATGCCCTGGATAACATCCCTTTGATGCACTGGAATTTTGCCACTAAAGAACATAGAGGATTTCTGGAAGTTAAAGAGCTGCCCGGAAGCTGCAGCATAGTTATCGAAAATCCGTTTCAAGTGCCTGCAGTCAGCTACTGAAGCCCAGGAAAATACCAAACTGTCATCCGCAAACAGTAAATGAGAAATGGACACATCCCTCGCGAACTTAAGGCCCCGAATAAGCTGGCGTTGTTCGGCCAATATCAATAAATTGGAGAGGGCCTCTGCACAGATGATAAAGAGATACGGGGATAGCGGGCAGCCTTGGCGTAATCCCCTCTCCGGATGAATCATGCCTTTAGGCACTCCATTAATAAGAACCGAGAATGAAACGGAGGTAATACAGCGCATTATTAAAGCAACCCAAGAACTAGAAAATCCCAACTTTAACATGGTTTGTTTTAAGAAGGACCATTCAACTCTATCATAGGCCTTACTTATGTCCAATTTTAAAGCCACCAGCCTATTTTTCTTCCCTCTGCAATGCCTAATTTTATGAAGGCATTCATAACCAATAATGACATTGTCAGTAATGAGCCTATTGGGGATGAATGCACTTTGCATGGGAGAGATGACTTGGGAGAGGATCGGCTTCAATCTATTTGCAATAGCCTTAGCTAATATTCTAAAGATAACATTACAAAGGCTGATAGGCCGATAATCACTCACTTTCCTAGGATTAGCTAACTTTGGAATCAAAGCGATAAAGGTGTGGTTGAGAGTAGATGGATTACCTCGCTCATTAAGGACATCGAGGCACGTTGAGAGCACTCCCTGCCGGACAGCATGCCAATGCTTCTGGAAGAATGCAGCGGGAAGACCATCAGGCCCAGGGGCCTTTGTGGGGCACATACTGGCAAGGGCTGCCTCAATCTCATCTGCGGTAAATGGTTTCTCCAGCTGAGCATTCATTTCGGGGGTGACTTTGGCAGTCATGCCTTAAAGGGTGGCTTGGATTTGGTCGGGAGTTGGACTGGAGGTAGTGAAAAGTTCTTGGAAATGGTTGCTAAACTCCTCCTCAATTTCATCTCGTTCCGTCAACCACGTACCCGTGATAGTTTCAACCCCCCACACCTTGTTCTTCCTTTTACGGGCAGAAGCTTTGGCGTGGAAGAACTTTGTGTTACGGTCTCCTGCTCGAAGCCAATCAGCCCTCGAACGTTGCTTCCAATAGATCTCCTCGTCCGTTAACATAGCATTCAGCTGACTTTCCAACCTCCTAATTTCCTTACCATCAGTCAACTTGGAGATCCCTCTCTTGGCATCTTGAAGACGCTGCATAAGCTGATCGTGCTGACGCTGCCGCCCGTGGAATTCGGCTTTGCTCCATCACTTTAGCTGAGCCAAGGAAGCTTGGGCTACGCTCTGAAATTGCTGAACAGGGGATTCCCACCCTCTAGCCCCATACCGACTCCATTCTTCCTGGACAATCCTCCTACACCCGTCGTAAGAGCTCCACATATCCTCATAGTGATCTCAATGGAAGGATTTGCCCGTAATTCTTAATTTCTTGCTTTTCTCAGTGAACTCTAAGATGATTGGGCAATGGTCTGATGTCCAAGTCACAAGGTTTTTGGCAATGGAACCTTGAAAATGATTCCCCCAGTCCGTGCTACACAAGAATCGATCCAACATTTCTTCTATGTAATGAGCACCGTATCGGTTGTTTGCCCACGTATAGAGATAACCCTTGCTACCCATATCCTGCAAATTGCAGTTACGCACAGAATCCCTAAATTCGGCTACCCCATTCAAATTTCTCTCATTGCCCCCGTTTTTCTCGTGCATATGCAATATCTCGTTGAAATCCCCAAAACAACACAAAGGATAAGAGAAGAGACTGGCTAACATTTTCATGAGGGTCCAAGTATGGTGCTTCTGACTGTGCTCAGGGTGGCCGTAGATCCCTGTGCACCGCCAGCTCCAACCACCTTCATTGGTCACAACAACATCTATGTGATGGGGGCTGTAAGATGCAATGCTGACATTGACATCGACACTCCAAAACAGAGCAAGACCTCCCCCCATGCCCGTTCTATCTACTCCAAAACCATTTTCAAAATTAAAATAGCTACCACTGGATGCAACCTGCCGAGCCAACATTTTAGTTTCACAGCAAAACAGAATTTGAGGCCGGTGCAGGTGGAGAAGTTTTTTGAGTGCTAGGCGCGTTCGAGGCTTCCCCAGACCTCGAACGTTCCAGCTGAGGATTTTCATGGTTGTCGGCGGGCCTGAATTTCAGAACCCACCGATACATCTTCTTCCATTGCTACCGCATGTTCCTGGCCATCTGAGAGCTCTGCTGTTCTTGCGAACTGCCGAACTGATGAGGTGGGATGAATGTGGTGACAGTGGTCGGAGTTGAGCTCTATCCTGATGTGTGTACCCACTGGGGATTGTTCCAGTGGGCGTGGCACTCTTTGTTTTTTGGTGAGGTGACCAGAGCTGATGGTCAGTTTGCTCGATCTTTTTTTACCTGATAACTCGAGAGTTGGCACTGCTTTTGCTATGGGAACGCTAGCTTTCAGCTTCCACTTTCTGACTTTGGGCCGCACGTGAGACTTGGATGGCCCATGATCTCTTGCATCCACAGCTGATCCGGCCCTCACAGTAGGTTGCCTCATTTTATCTGTGATGACTCTCGAGGGTGCTTTATCCACAGGACTTTCACCTACTCTCAAAATATTATTTCCCGCCTGTGTACTTGCAGAGCTATAGCTGCGATTAGTACTGACCTCCCTAGGCTGCATCTTGGTGATATCACTGCCCATACTCTGACTCCCCACTTGTTGGGGTTGCGTCTCTGGAGAGGTCAACATTAAATGTGGTAAGTCAGGATTCGGCTGGTTGCTTGCATCCTCTGTTTCTATGCCTGTGGTTGCCCCACCCACTTGGTTTAATTCGGACCCATAACACCCGGGTTAGAGGTGGTTGGCCTGGTGGTGGCTTGCACATTAGCTGGACTGTTGGAGTGTTCGCGACCACCTTTCTCCCTGCTGCGGCCTTGCTTGAGCCTGTCAGCGTGAGTACCAGCTCTCATCCAACTGCCATAAGGCAAAGCTTCCTTTTGTTGCCCTTTATATTTCAAGCATTCTCTGTACTGGTGGCCGATGTGTGCGCAGCAGAAACAAAAGTCCGGGAGTTTTTCATACAATATTGGCATTGGGATTTGTCATCCTCCTACTGTAAAAAGACTATCTTTTTTAGAGGCTGTAAGATATTAATGGATATTCTAACTCTCGCAAATTGCCCCATACAGTCCCCAGCTTCATCGGTCTCCACTTCCTGAACTGTACCAATTTTTTCCCCCAGCTGTTGGATGGCCTCCTTATTCATACACATGATTGGGATGTTATGGATCTGTACCCAAAATGTGGCATATGAAAACGACTGGTTCTTGATATCTCCAAATCCTAAGGGTTCGGTTAGGACTAACAGTGCTCTGTCAAAGTGCCACGGCCCTCCCATAAGCACTCTTTTTTTCTCCTCGCCAGCAGCAAATTTGAAGAGGAAGATGTTCTTCCCCCATGCTTTCAATCTTTACCTCTTTGACGGTCCTCCAAGCCATTTGCATAGCAGCTTTCAGGCCCTCCTTATTAATACTTCTGGATGTGAGCACTTTGCCAACTAAGCAGTTCGCAGCTATTTCCTCTCCCTTGATCTTCATCCGTCCCATGAATGTTACTATGTCTAACTCCTCTTCTTTTGACACATTCACTTGACATTTGCGCAATAACTCCCCAGCATCCATTATTGTTTGCGCTACTAAGAGTAATGTCACTCACCAACTTTCTGCCCACCGCAACAATGTATGTTGCATAGATGATGTGGAAAAAACACCCAACTCGTGAGTGAGTGGAGGAAGCCACGGGGGCTTCAGTTAGCTTTCATTCCTATACTTTTTCAGAGAAAAAGTACTGTAGAAGAAAGAGGTTGACATAACCCACTCGTAAATGGACTCTCCATGTGAAGCCCACTTGAAATCAATGGTCAATGCTTTTCCAACTATTCACGTGAGATGCACACTTAGAAAGCCAATTATTCTCCTTTAAGAATCATTTTTCCTCTTTTCTTTTATTCTTCACAACCGGCAATTATTTTCATAAACTCTAATTTGTTTCTTTTTTAAGCTCCCTTTCATCAATGGCTTCCACAAATTGATTTGATCTTTAATGCTGTCTAATTATTATTCCTTATGCACTTTTCATCCACAATCTCCAATTAATTTTCTAATCAATAAAAAAAATCAATTAATTAAAAATAACTAGTAATTATGTAATTAAGGATAAAATATGTATATATTATATGCTCATCATTCCATTTGGGTGTATTGGGGTTGTGGGTTTTGTGAGTTTTTCCCACTTTTGTAAATTCTCATTATTAGTAAAATTATCTTTCAGTCTTTGCCGGTGGACGTAGGCATTACGCTGAACCACGTAAATTATTGTGTTCTATTTTCTTTACATTTGTTTGTCACATTTATATTTCTCCAAAAGTTACAGTCATCGTAATATTGATAATTGTTCAACCTCGCACTTCCGCAACACCATCCTTACACTATTAACGAAGAGAGAGAGAGAGAGAGAGAGTAAAGCATCCCAAAATGTAGAGAGCTTAAGATTTAACTCTTTGATAGAGAGTGCAGAGAAACGGAGTACTTACAAGTGAGTTCTTAAAAAGTTTGGAGAGTGTTCTCTTGAGATCTATATTATTTGTAGGGATGCGAGAGATTGTTTCCTTCGACAGATTGTTTCTTTCAAGAGCGTTGAGAGTACTAAATGTATTTAAGTATTTGGAAAATAAGGTTTAATTACTCAAATTTATACTCTATTAATTGTTAATAAAATAATTATTCTCTCTTTGCCTCCTTGGATGTTGGTATCGTTGCCAAATCAGGTTAAAGACAAGTGTCTTTATCTTTTGTAAATTATTTAGTGCCTATTGATTGCACATCTATGCATAAGTGGCATTGAACTGCAACAAATGACACTTTTGCACACAACACCACATTGGATACGTCACCGAGCAAGTTACCAGCAACTCGCATCTTATGAACCTAATTTACATGTGAATATAAATGAGTGTGGCATTGGCATGTTACTAAAGATATTGTACATAAATCTACTATTCTTAATACCAACTAAATATTGGTCGTGTATCATTGTGCACAAAACTTTTAGGCAACAGCGAAGTCAGATAATAGCGTAGTTAAATATCCAATATAGTTGGAGTTATGTTCAAACAACAATATGATTTAAAAAATTTTAGTATGTACTAAAATTCTAAATTGGCTTTACTGAAATAATATAATTCAGTTGCTCGTAGGCGAAAGTGCTGAAAAGAAATAATAGAGACCTTAAAGAGAAAGTTAAGTAACTGAAACGAGCAGTAGGCATTGCTTTCACGTTCAAACGATAGGCCTTTAAAGGTCAAGGTTTTAGAATCTAAGGCTTATAGTAGAACTCGGAACACTAAGAAGTTGGAGAATTTTTAGTAAGACGTACAACATCACTTTCTAGCTATTCGAGTACCATAGACAAAGCACGTCACTATCACAAGCATATACTTAGAGGGTGATACTAAGTTGTGGTAATGGGGTAGGCTTTAACAGGATACTGAAGCACACAACGATTGACAATTGAAAAATAGGACACACTTAAAGGAGAAGTAAAAGCTCAGTTCTTATGCAGGAATGGTATTTGGCTTGGAAGGAAGAGCTTGAAAAAGCTAAAGCACATCGGCTTAGTGAGAGAATACGTTAAAGAGTTTATTTCATTGATGTTGGACATCAAGAACATATAAAGTGAGGGCCAGCTCTTCAATTTTATATTAGTATACACTAATAGGCTTAAACGAAATTACAGAAGTAGGCTGTAAAGTACTTACCAACGGCAATTCCAGCTGCTGATAGCTTGGTGCATTTTAGACCCATGAATACTTATCCTTTTAAATATAAGAAATCCAAAGATAACAAGAAAGGCAACACTTCATGTGATAGTGGGATGAAGAATGGCAACCACATCAAAGCCAAGTAAAGGAACTGCAAGACAAAAAGGGTTCAGGGTACTTCATTTGCGACTGACCACATCGGGCAAAAGATTATCTAAACCCTGAGATGCTTAATGCTTTGGTTAAGGAAACAGAAGGGGATTCTTTGAAACTTTCAGCTGCCAAATTAGACGCAACACGCATAAATCCATTACAACTATTAAACAACATGGATGTCAAGAATGAGGTATCCGTAAATGAAAAGAAGCTAAAAAGTGTCTTGATGGGTAAATCCTAATTAGGTAGACTGATTTGTGTAGTAATGATGGCTAACAGAGTAGAAATAAGGGCAATGATAGACATGGGGTGGAATGGTGAAACATGTAAAGGCGAATTTGATACCACGTCTTGGACTGCAAATTGCTAGAGCTAACATTGACGTGAGTTTTGCTTCTAATAATCAAGTAGTTCCAGAGCATATAGTAGTAGCCTACCTAAGTATGGGAACTTGGGCACTAGATGCTAGGTTTGTGATTATATGATCGACGATATTTGTTGTAATTTTAGGAATGGAGTTCTTATACAATTCAGATACATTTACTATCTTACTTATTATGCATTTAGATTAGGAGCATGAAAGAGTCGTGCCCAGTCAAATGTGAGTTTAAAAGTTTCAGTAAGTTGGGACCACCATCCTAATTTACCATAACTGCTGTAAATTGAGGGAATTTTGTGATCATGTCCATAGTTATGGAGCACCTTCAATTTAAGAAGGGAATTGATGGGTATACCAAGGTGTTCAAGAATGTGGAAGACTTTCGGAAAAGTATCGACTGTGGTATACTAATGTCATTCGAGCTAAAATGGCGGTAAAAGGGCATAGAAGTGTGGCGAGCATTTTAAGGCAGCAAGCAAAAATTTAGTAAGAGTTTCATTGATGGCTTTTTGGTTCTTATTGGTGCCTATTAGAGGTAACAACATTGTTCCTCATTTATTAGTGTGCAATTAGATGGTGTGAGCGTCAAATATTTGGCGAGAAAGTTCAGTATGGTGACCTGAAGTGGATAAAGACATATGTAGCCCTAGAATTTATGAAAAATTTTAATGTTCTTAGCGAAATCGAAACAAAAGTTGAGCTTTATTGTGCAATTTCCAAGAAAAGCAAGCAGGAGCTTTTACGATTAACAGATGAAGAAATTATTAGTCTAAAATCATTTAATAGGTAGTAAATAGTTCCATATATGTAGAACATTATAGGGACTTAACAATGGCAAATCGGGTGCATAGTGAGCCAAATGTTGACATAGGGATGTTTGTCAAAGAGAAGGAAATGTAAGCTTTACTATGGCCATATGAGGGAGAGGTTATTGTAGACTTATTACCTTATCGACGAGGACATCAAGTTTTCTGGTTAAAGAGGTTTGTCACCGCTATAAATCATTATGGCTTATGCCAAGACTTAGCTTGTGGCCTTGTGCCAAGCCGCTAGCAGCATTATGGGCATACTTGTAGGCGTGAACGAAAGTAACACTAGACTGGACTGTGAACTAGGGCACGACATCAAGCACATGTTCCAAGACAAGTGCGGGGAGTGCGAGACAGTGCTCGCAAGGATGTGTGCTACCATCTATATAAATGTAGAGGCATGGGATGTATAGAGCACACCTATAGGCTAAGCTGGGCAGAATACAGGATGGCACAATGCAGTTGTGCTCAGGCTAAATAGGCAACGCGTACGTTGGTCGGCAGCAGGTGCAAAAGCGTCCAAGGCAGTACATAAATGCGCAACGTGCAACATATAGATATATACATGGGAGTCAAACTATATAAGTATGAGAGACATTTGGATTATACATGTGGCCTATATTTGGGCAATAGCAGTCGAACACTGAGCATGTTGGCTAGAAAATTTCCAAGAATAAGTCTTAGAAACAAAAATGAGTGAGATTTTTGGTGCAACGAACAAAAGACATGGCCTTCAAATTCATGCCTAAAACCATGTAGACAAGAGAAGTAGATAGTGGCGATTACTCATTATTTCCTTGCTTCTAGTGTGGTGGGCAGCGGTTGCCTAATCCTTAAAGGAATAGATATGTGATTCCTAGAATCATGCTTAATAGTGCCTAGTTTGGGGGGGGGGGGGGGGAGGAAATGAGGTGGCATAAGGACAGTAAGCCACCTCGCCTTGACAAAAAGTGGTGTCATATGTAACATGTATATATAGTGAGAGTGCGTGTGTGTTTTGGGAGATCTAAATTTTAGTAAAATGAGTGGTCCCTAAACACACAAAGCTTAGAGCTATTTCGTAATTTTTCTTATTATGGGAATTGAAAAGTTAGGGATCAGTGCCTCCATAAAAAGCAATATTGTGTGTTCTTGTTATTTTTATTCTTTTTTTTTGTTGGTTTGGTTTATCTCTTGTGATAACCTCTATTACGGGCCTTTTGGGTTGCTTTCATTAACGTTGTTGAGTGATTGGCTAAGTGGGGGCTTAGCACCATCACACAAGTTGTCATGTCTTCAAACAAAACCAAGTGACGACTAGTATCAGAGCAAATGTTGCTTCAGTTGTTAGAACAATTAGTGTTAGAGTAAAGATTGCATTAGTTGTTTGGACAACTAATATCAGAGCATAGGTTGTTCCAATTGGTAGAACAATTTGGTATCAAAGCAACAATTACGAAGCAGGGTTGCATCAATGTCGGTGACAAATGATTTCAAGGCTCGATTAAAATCAGTTCAAGGATAATTGATTGTGTGATTTTAGGGAAGCTATGATGCATGAGCTAGATTGTGTAATTTATAGGCAAATTAACAATGGTACATGAATTGTGTGCTAGCGACTAAAACCAGCATGGCAGGAGAATCAATAAAGGATGAGTTAGATGATTGGACGCTATTGTGGGTACTTTGTAGCCTTACTTGTAGAGTTTGGCTAAGAACACAAAAATCAACTCAATTAAGATGGCAAGTATGCAAAAAACTTGCAAGGAGTTTGGAAATGATTTCATGAAGACGCTTAACAAGGTGATAAAAAATGTTATTCATAAGCGAAGGTGCTGAAAATCAATATTATAGAACTTGAAGAGAAAGCTGGGTTACTGAAACGCACAGTAGGCAATGCTTCATATTCTAAAGATGGGCCTTTGAAGGTCAAGGTTTCAGGACTTAAGGCTTATAGTAGAACTCAAAACGTTAGGGAATTGGAGAATTTTCTGTGAGATGTGGATTAGTGCTTTCTAGCTGCTCGAGTATCAGAGATGGAGCATGTCACTATCACGAGCATGCACTTAGAAGGTGATGCTAAGTTGTGGTAGCAGAGTAGGCTTTAAGAGGATGTCGAAGCACATAGTGATCGGTAATCGAAACATAGGACACATTAATGCAAGAATCGAAGGGTTAGTTCTAATGGGAAATCCTGGCTGGATGAAGACAGAAATCTTTAAAGAGCTGAAGCATGCCAAAGATTTTATTTAATTGATGTTGGACATCAAGAGCATGTCAGATGAGGACAAACTCTTAAATTTTATATTCAGACTGCAACCATGGCCTCAATCAAAATTGTGGAAGCAAGCTGTGAGGGACTTGTCGATGGCAATTATAGCTATTGATAGTTTAGTGGATTTTAGATTCATGAACACTTCTCCTTCTGAATTTAAGAAATCAAAAGATTGCAAGAAATAAAATTCTTAGCATGATGGTGGGAAGAAGAATGGCAGCAAAAGCAAAGTCAAGCCACGAAATCTATAAGAATAGAAGAGCTTGGGGTACCTCATTTGCAATAGACCACATCAGGAAAGGATTGTCCAAAGCACGAGAAACTGAATGATTTCGTGAACAAAACAAAAGGAGAGTGTACAAAACCTTCAGTGGCCGAAGTATGTGCAACACAAAAGAATCTGCTACAATTGTTGAACAACATGGATATCCACTAAAGTATTATTTTTTCTTACAATATGTTCAATTTTTTCTTTATATCCTCTACCTATTATTACTTCTAAGAAATATATCCATCTTTTACCAATAAAACAATTTTTCTTCTCAAAATTCTTCTTTTGTACTTTTTTATAAAATTCTATAATTTTATTACAATCTATTCTTATTGTAAATGTGTCACTTTTTATATACAAATGAAATGAGTTTAAAGAATTTATTATTCACATATTCTCTAATTCTGTACCAAACTTTCTACTTTCTATTTCTGTAAATTTTCTACTAGTATACGTTGTTATTTCTTCTTTCTCTTTTGACCTATCTTCATTGGGCTTTTGTATTAGTATTCTTGTCTATCCTAAACTACTTGCATTAGTTTATATAATTTTATAATTATTGTTTATAGGCAATGCTAATGGCTTAAGATTCCTAACTATTCCTTTTAAGTTTTTGTATTAATTTTGTATCTTCTCTGGTAAAACATTTCTATCCATTTTTACTTAACTTATTATATAAAGGTTTTATTAATGTATTAAGATTTGGTATAAATTTCCTACTACAATTTAATAATCCTAAGAATTTTTGTAGTTTTGTAATATCTTCTATTTTATTAGGAAATTCTAATATTTTACTAACTATATGAGGTTGTAATTCTATAGTTCCTCTATCTATTGTTAGTCCAAATTTTTTTTGTTTTAATAATTCAATTTTCTTTTTAGAAATTACTATATTATTATTCTTAAAACAATCTAAATTTTTTTGTAGGTGAGTTATGTGCAAGAACTTGTTATGACTAAAAACAAGAATATCATTCATATAAACTATACAAAATTTTGTAAAGGGTTTCAGTATTTTATCTATTATACCTTAAAAAACTTGTGGTGCATTTTTTAATCCAAACGACATTACTAACCGTTCAAAGTGTCCTTTAGAACAACTAAAGTTGTCCATTGAACAGATTCTTCATGGAGTCATATTTGCCAAAAACCACTTTTACAATCAAATTTAGAAAAATATCTAGTATTTTGTATACAATTTACTAGCTCATCTTTATTAGGTACTTTATAACTATTGTCTAAAGTATTGTCGTTTAATCTTTTATAATTAATTATCATTCTATTCTTACCTCTTTTTTGTTCACTATGATTATTTACAATAAATACTGAACTTCTATGTCTACTTGTATTATTTCTTATTACTATTATTTCTAATAATTCATTTATATGAATTTTAAATTCATTTTTTATCTTTATGCTATAAGCTAAATTATGTGTTTTTATTGTTATATTTGGATTAATAATTTAGAATTTATATACTTCTTTATTATCTTTTCTAATTGTGTTGTTACCTATTATTTTTAATTTTTCTTACTCTTCAACTTTTTTTTATTATGTCTACAGCCCATTTTTCACATTTTAAGCATTTTACTTCTTTTTCTATACTCATAACATTTTCTAAATACTTGTCTATCTCTTCATCGTCTAAAATTTCTACTTCAGTACTTTCTAACTTATTATACACGTGCATGTGTCACTTTCTAATTCTATCTTACTATTGTCTGTTAGCTCTTTAGTATGTTCCACTTTGCTATCTTTTTCTTCTTCTTATAAAAAAAAAAAAATCAAAGAATTTTGTACCTACTTCTTTTTCTAGCATTAAAGTCTTCTTTTCATATGGCAAAATGTGTATTTCATATTTGGGTTGAGTAAATGTTGATTTTTTAAAGAAATTAAATGCATTTGGAGTTATTAATATACTGCTATTATTTCCTGATATAAAGTTTAATCCATTAATAAATGTATATCCTACTTTCTGATTAGAAATAAAAGTTTGTGGTAAAATGTGTGTTTCTCCATTTATTCTAATAGGTATATTAGCTATACATTCTATTATTTGCATTAATTTAAACTGTCTAATATTTACTGAATTTCTTAACTTCTTTCTATTTTCTTTAGGTACTAAACTATCATGTATAATACATTAATTTCTAAATCTAATTCTATTATTGTTAGAAATTAATGTCCTAGAAACTTATACATCATTCTTTGGTATAAATTCTACAAATTGTAATAAAAATTTTGAATTAGGATATAGAGATATAAACACAAATAAATTCTTTTGTAATAGTTGCAAAGATAAATACCAAGATAAAAAAGCAATAGAAATAAATAGAGTAGGAAGTGAATTAATAAATATAGATGTAGAATTATTATTTAAAAAAGAAACAATTTACACTAAAGCAATGATAGACACGGGAGCAAATAAATGTATTATACACGATAGTTTAGTACCTAAAGAAAATATAAATAAGTTAAGAAATCCAGTAAATATTAGACAGTTTAATGGTGAATTAATGCAAATAACAGAATGTATAAATAATGTACCTATTAGAATAAATGGAGAAACACACATTTTACCACAAACATTTATTTCTAATCAGAAAGTAGGATATAAATTTATTTTAGGATTAAACTTATATTAGGAAATAATGGTAATATATAAATAACTCAAAATGGAGTTAATTTCTTTAAAAAATCAAAATTTATTCAACCCAAATATGAAACACACATTTTGTCATATGAAAAAGAAGACTTTAATGCTAGGAAAAGAAGTAGATATAGAATTCTTTGATTTTTTATTAGAAGAATAAAAAGACAGCAAAGTAGAAAGTACTAAAGAGCTAGCAGACGATAGTAAAATTACCTACCTATATATAGAAAATAATCATTACTATTTTTTTTACGATAGTAAAATTACCCAAATATGACCTATGCAAGTGAATAATAAGTTAGAAAGTACTAAAGTAGAAATTTTATACGATGAAGAGGTAGACAACGATTTAGAAGATGTTACGAGTATAGAAAAAGAAGTAGAATGTTTAGAATGTGAAAAATGGCTTGCAGACATTAGAAAAAAAGTAGGAGAGTTAGAAAAATTAGAAATAATAGGCAAGAATCTAATTAGAAATATAAAAAGAACTATATAAATTAGAGATTATTAATCCGAATATAACAATAAAAACACATGATTTAACTTATAGCTTAGAAGATAGAAATGAATTTAAAATGCGCATAAATGAATTATTAGAATTAAAAGTAATGAGAAATAGTACAAGTAGACATAGAAGTACAACATTTATTGTAAATAATTATAACAAAAAAGAGGTAAGAGTAGAATGGTAATTAATTATAAAAGATTAAACGATTATACTTTAGAAAATAGTTATAAGATACCTAATAAAGATGAGATAGTAAATTGTATACAAATGCTAAATATTCACAAGGACATTTTGAATGGTTAGTAATGCCTTTTGGATTAAAAAATGCAGCTCAAATTTTTCAAGCAAGAACGGATAAAATATTAAAACATTTTTCATAATTTTGTATAGTTTATATAGATGATATTTTTTTTAGTCGTAATAAGTTCATGCACGTAACTCTCTCACATAAAATTTTATATAGTAATTTCTAAAAATAAAATTGAATTATTAAAACAAAAAATAGATTTTTTAGGACTAACAATTGACAGAGGAACTATAGAATTACATCCACATATATTTAGTAAAATGTTAAAATTTTCTGCTAAAATAGAAGATACTGAAGAACTATAAAAATTCTTAGGATTATTAAATTATAGTCAAAAATTTATATCGAACCTTAGTACACTAACAAGACCTTTATATAATAAGTTAAGTAAAAATGGAGAGAAATATTTTAACAGTGAAGATATAAAATTAGTACAAACTCTTAAAGGAATAGTTAGGAATCTTAAGCCATTAGCATTATCTATAGACAGTTATTATAAAATTATACATTTTGATGCAAGTAGTTTAGAATGGACAAGAATACTAATACAAAAGCCAAATAAAGATAGCTCAAAAGAGAAAGAAGAAATAACAATGTATGGTAGTGAAAATTTTATAGAAATAGAAAGTACAAAGTCAAGTACATAATTAAAAATTCTAAGAATAATAAATTTTTTAATCTTGTTACATTTGTATATACAAAATGATATATTTACAATAAGAACAGATTATAATAATATTATAAAATTTTATAAAAAAGTACAAAAAAAAACAATTTTTGAGAAGAAAAATTCTTTTATTAGTAAAAGATGGATATATTTCTTAGAAGAAGTAACAGGTAGAGAATATAAAGCAAACTTTGAACATATAGTAGGAAAATATAATATTTTAGCTGATATTCTTTCAAGACTAATTATTCAATAATTATTTTATAGGAATGGAGTGATATATGAATTTCGGTCCAACAGCACTTAGAGAGTTCCCTTCATGAACAAATTTAAGGTTTAGAAGTAAATATCAATTATTGGACAATCAACAATCCATCTTAGATAATTCGTAGAATTGTAATAACCTAAAAGATAAATTTAAAGTAGCCAATGCACTCTTGCATTACTTTAGACAGATTAATAAGCATATAGAAACTAATCATTTTGCATTTTTCGTATTAGTCAGAGGTAGACAACTAGGCATTTATAGTTAGTCGAGAGAGATAGTTGATCTAACAATCAATTATCCTGATCCATACTATGGAGGTTTTTATATATTTCATGAAGAAATAGAATTTGCTAGACAAAAGATAGGACCAAATACAATGTTAGATATTTAATTAACCTTTTAACAGTGCATCAACATCATCAAACATATAATTCAATAATTCTTTAGATAGTGCATCATCATTATCATCATCATCTATATAGTTTTGCAACCATTGCGAACTTATGACACACAGTTAGAAAACTTAATGATACTAGACATCATTTAGACAGTGTAAATGAAAAATGTAAACAAAAAATGATTGCATTAGAAAGTGAAGATAAAGAGTTAATTGGACAGAATATTAAATTACCAAATAAATATCATATTCTACAGTTGGATCACCAAAAAACCCAAAAACAAAAACAACTACTGAAACAATTATTTAATCATATCCTACCATGATAATTAATAAAAATCCACCATATTTCTTCCTTCCTTGGTGGCAGCATAGACATTGTAAAGAAAAAATAGTAGAAAATCTATACCAAGACTTTGTTTCTTTAGCCAACCAATTATTTTATAGTCAGTTAAATTTCTTAATCTAATTTGTACTTAGATGGTCAGAATTAAGGAATATTACCCCTCTTGGACATGATTTGTCTATAATTTCCTTCGATTATTCTTTAGCCAAAACCCTAGACAATGAAGATTTATTATTAAAGGCTATCAGTTTTGGTCTAAATTGCATTTTATAATATGTGGAATTCAATCTTGGAGAATAAAATACCTTTTGTTGCACCACTTCCATAAACAACTACTTCATCCTGTGATTCGGATTGACGAAGCAAGACATTCACAAAGTAAGCACCATAGAGATGTGCTGAGACAAAGATTATAGGGAATTTTAGCAGCTTCTACAGTTCTACTGCCCTTCTTACCATTCGTTTTTTTCTCCATATAAGCTTCAAAAGGAGGCAGAGGCCTTACCCTGTCTCTTCACATCCAAACTCAGATGGAAGAAACCTCCAGCAGCCAAAACATAGTATGTTTAAGATCTGTTCTATATAAACAAATTTGAAGTAATTCAGCACTGAATTGTAAAAAGACACTAAAATGTTACAAAGACGCAAATACTAAATTAGAGTTTGTGATTTTAGGTATTTTGCTAATTTACTAGCCCTCGTATATATTTTTACGTCTTTTTTAGATAACTACAATTACTTAGCTTAAATCTACATTTAGAAAGTGCGGGAATCCACATTTAAAAGTTCATAATATTTTCCATTTACTAGACAAACTATATTTAAATTTCTGAAAAAAAAAACAAGCGATCTATTTTATTTTTCAGAAAGAAAGAGCTCAATCAAGTACCTTAATGTTGCCAGCAACTTTGATGGCATCATCAATTTTCAGTTGATCACGAAACTGAGGATAAGCTACAGTAGATATCACCACATCTACTTCCTTAAATATAGATACAATTTTTTTCTCGTGCTCACCTAGCTCTCCCTGTTTTAATTTCAACAGTATTATTGTTAATACTTAAGCTTACAAATAATATTGAAGATTCTAATTAGATTAGCACAAAATTAATCTCATAAAAAGAAGTATAAGAGATCATTCCACGCGCACTTAAAAAAGAAAAAAAAAGATCAAGAAAACAAAAGGAGATCGAGATGATTGAGTGATGAAGTTACCTCAATAATTGCGACACCAATATCCTGAAATTCCTTATAGATTTCAAGCTTGGAGGGACTTGAATTGTTTTTTTTAACCGGTCGAGCATAAGCATAAGCTTTGTGACCAGAAAATAAACTTGCTTTCACCATATATTTGCCGAAGTATCCGGTACCCCCAAAGCTTTTGCGTTCTCACCTTCCATTTCTTCCTTTTACTTCGATTTATCTTTCATATTCCCTTCTCTTGTTGCGTACATTTATATATGAGATAGCACGAAAGAGCTCATTGCATTTTTGTCATGATAATAAAAAAATAAAAAACTAGCATTTTTGTTCTTTTTTTTACTAGAAACGCAATGGATTGAACATTTATAATTAGTAAAAGAATAAGTGTGACTTCACAGTTTATGGAGTTTTTCATTGCAATCATGTTGATGTTCATAATGTTAAAATTAATGGAGCTATTTCAGCATGTTGAAAATCCAAAAATTGCATCCATCATGTAGTACTTGTGTCATGTCATTGAGTTTTGTTCTCTTATCTTTTTTATTTTAATATATTACTTGTTTGACATATTACCCGTGGAGATATTTCTCAGGTGAAATCATAATTTAGTTTTTTTTAAATAATTTAAATATGTGATATATAGTACTTTTAGGCCTCGTCTAAGATTGAGGTTGAAATTTAGTAACTTGCTTATTTCATAATGGTGGCAAAAATATTATTTGATAAATTTTGTAAAAACTACTTATTTCACAATTTCTCCATCTTGAAAGTGGCTTTTAAAAGCAGGTGCGGGTTGTCTTTCATAATCAGTTTATTATATAAGCTACCACACTTTTTAAATTTCCTATTATAACCTTAAAATTTAAAAGAATAACTATCTCTTATTTTTTCATACACCCTGATATATAAGCCATAATATCATATTATCACCACAACAAATTATAAAACTATTGTGCATTCTCTTCAGTATCAAAATTTTGATCCAACAAGTTCATTGGATTTTATTTAATTGAGATTTTTTTTCTTTATGTAATTTTATGTGTTTTAAAAAGAAAAAGATATGTCTAAACATTATTAAATATACTCCAGAAAAATAAAAGGTAATTTAAACTTATATCTATTTTGGTCATTATATAATAAAACAATACGTTTGTAATCAAATTTACTGAACACATGTACATTGCTTTTTAAACTCAAATTCACAACAACTACAACAATAAAGTTTATCAAATAATATACTACTTTTTTAATCAACAACTTATTATATCTAGACAGCAAGAGTATCTTATTTAATCAACGGCCACAATACCAAACTAGTCCTTAGTCTAATGATAACTCAGTCTCTTCTCCATTCATGTGAGCAGACATCAAACATTAAAACTCTTATTTTCAATTCAAGAGGTTTTACTATTTCAATTAGATGATACCATCTCAAATTTATGACAATATTATCTTAACAGCAAGTAGTTCCTATAAATGAAAAATGAACATTGTCTTTTCTTCTTTGCATCCAGCAAGTAGCAAGGCAATGAGTCATTTTTATGCATATTCAAATTCTCACACGCATAATGCAATGGTCTCACATGAATAATACAATGGTTTATTCACAAATGATGATAGGTCCCTTGTCTGCTTTTTAGATATATTTTTCTTTCATTTTTATTCATAAATAGGTATCAAAATCTTCATTTGATGGAAAAAATATAAGGATATATTTTTATTTAAAAGATGGTCACATAATCTTTTTTGTAGGATAATAAAAAAAATCTATATAACTATTTTTGAAAACAAGAAGATCTTTATAACATATTTGGATTCAATGTTGCCAACCTTCTAGAAAAAAAAAACAATTGATGGTTATTGCATAATAATATAAAACTAATTAAATCTTAACCATATATAATTATATATACATGCATATGTGACAAAAGATTACGAAGAATTGAATACAATTTAGCTGAGTAGTGGATTCCAATCCCTTCATAACTATTTCGCCAACCCCCACAAGAATGTTGCAACTATTTTTCTTTTTTTCTTTTTCTTATATTTTCCATTTAGTAACAACTAAGTAACTGTACATTCTAATGAACACACCTGAAGGATGTAAATTTGAGAAATCAATGAAAATAACTATAAAAAGTTTAGGATTTTTTAAATTTGACCCCTCAAAATTTTTTCTATTATAACTGGCCAAATGCTTGTTTTTTTAATCAAATAGTCCTCATTGCTTTCAATAACTTTACCAACAAATGGTGCCCCTATGAAAAATCCAGAAAAATAGGAACCTCAACACTCTCAATTCTCCCAACAAATCATTAAACCCCATTACTCTCAACAAATAACCAAACCACATCAAACAAGTATTATGTAATTGAAGATATAATCATCAATTGCATAGCTTCTTAGGATTAATGTATGTTCTTACACAAAAGAAACTTTTAATGTATTAAGTTTAGGATTTAGTTCGAAATTGATGTGCATTTTGTTGTGAATATTGTTATCTTTTATCATAAAACAATGTGATTTCTTAATGTACTTAGTTTGAGTTGAGAAATTAAAAAAAAAATAATTGAAAACAATAAACATTTGAGGTAAAACAAGCCTATATTAAGTGCAACATGAAAGTTCACGTGCGAGAAGCAGTGAGACAAGTTTCTATTGTACATAAACACAACTACCTGTTGTACATAATCATAATATGTGCGACGGCCATGTAAAATATATTGGGTCCCTCCAAAAGTCATAACTTAGGCTATGTGTGTCTGTTTTGAGCATATAATATATCGTTTCGAAGCTTGTGATAAGAAGAACCAAGGTATATTAGTGTGATATACACATGTCACACTAAAATAAAGTTTCAAAGTCACTGTATTTTAGTGTGATAAGCAAATGTTGGTGCGACAGGCACCTATCGGACCAAAAGATAGTTTCAATGTGATTGTCTTTTGGTGCTACAAGTGCTTATTGCTCTAATATGCTTTGATTTGTCTCGTCACCAGTTTCGAAATAATATATTATATATTCAAAACGGACACATATAGTTTAAGTTATAGCCTCCGAAAGATATCAAACACATTTTACATGGCTATCGCACATATTGTGATTATATATGTTAGCCACCTGTCTCACTGCCTGTTGCACATGAACTTTCCTAGCCCACATAATCTAGGCTTGTTTTACCTCAAATTTTTCTTGTTTTCAATGATTTTTTTTCCTCAACTCAAACTAAAGTACCTTAAGAAATCACTTTGTTTTATGATGTAAAATAATAACATTTACAATAAAACTCACATCAATTTTGAACCTAAATCTTAAACCTAATAGATTAAAAGTTTATATTGTTTAAGAACATACATTAAGAACATTCATTAACCTTAAAAAGCACTCCAATTGATGATTATATCTTCAGTTATGAAATATTTATTTGATGTGATTTGGTGATTTTTTGAGAGAGATGAGGTTTGATAATTTGGTAGAAGTGTTGAGAGTGTTGAGGTGCTGATTTTTTCTGAATTTTTTTGTAGGAGTGCCATTTGTTTATAAATTTGTTGAAAGTGATGAGGACTATTTGGTTAAAAAAACTAGTATTTAGCTAGTTATGATTGGAAAAAGCTTGAGGGGTTAAATTTAAAAAAATCCAAAATTGTGTATCTATTTTGATAAATTTCCCTAAAATTTAAGCTTCAGGCTTAACAAAGCCCAAGCCAGAGCCCAACATGTTCTTCAATTCATGATTTTATGAACCAATAGTTACTATGTATAATATTATTCTTATAATTTTTTTATTTCATTCTTTTATGTTTTAAAACCACCAAATTTCTTCTCATGTTATAGTGATAAACAACCTAATAAGCTCTATAGAGAGCAACTTGCTCTCTATTTAATAGTTAAATATGATAGTAAAAAAATGAATGATTTCAATACTACTTTTGAAGTAAAAAAATATTGACAAGTCACAAAATATTGTTAACATTTAGGGTGTTCTAGTAAATTTAAAAAAAGGATAAGGAAACAATTATTTTTTTTGAAATAAATGGGGTTTGTGTTTGATATTGTTTTTCAAATCATATTTTTGTATTTGTTTTATAATGTAAAAATAATTATTTTTGCGAATTTAAAAATGCATTTCATAGCTTGTCTCTAAAATAGTATTTGAAAACGAAAACTTAAAACCATTTTTAGTTGTTTGTCTGAAAATATGAAGATAATAGAGCTTAAAAAAATTGTGTTATAATGTGAGAATTTAAGGGAGTTTATTAAAATATTAAAAATAAAATTAATATGTTCTAAAAACTAAAAATATTAAATAAAATAACATAATATAATATTATATTTTTAGTAAAGTGATTTGTCTACAAGTGCAATTTATCAATGCGAATGTATTGGATGAAAATTTTTCAATTGGAAACTAGAAAACTTAAGAGGGTGTATTTGCTATCATTTTCTCTTAAGCATTTTCACTATACGAGTACAAAAATTAATTAAATTAATTTGGTTCACCATTTTCTAAGAAAATGTGAGGAATAAATTATTTAAGTGTTATTTTTTATAAAAGACGTTGAAAAACATTAAGTTAGTGTTCTCTATGTTTTTTTGTCGCTAAAGTCATGCATATAGGACCACAACCTATCTTTATTTTATTTATTTGACAAGTGACTAATGTAAGGACCAAACTTACTTTTCTTTTAGTTTATGTCTAAAGTTAATCACTTATGGTAATCATTTATGTCTGAACAATATGGGAATTTTAAGAAATACAAAAATCTTTCAAATTAAACAGCACTGTTATGAATTTATTAAAATAAATGTAGATTTTCATAACATACATCTCTCAATCTCTCCACTATCTTCCATTAGCAACCCTTGATTTATTTATAAATTCTACTATCTTAAAAAGAATTATAATCCATAGTGTTTCTCTCATCTCTTTATTTTGTACACACTTAAAATAAATAAAATTACTCTATAATATATTATTCTTTTATTTTATTCTTTATCTTGTGTTGCTTCTTTATTTTTCTATTGATGGCTAAAAGCTTTTCTAATACAATATGTTTGTAATTTTAAGAAAGTTAGCCATTTCTTTTCTCGAATAGGAGTTATGAGAACGCCATTCAAAAAATCAAAATGCAATACGAAATGCTGAAATATGAGAATGATTCACTCTCGCGAAATACAAAAAACAGTGAGCAAACGCATTTTACACGATTTTGTTTTTGGAAAACGGAAAACGCCAAAACAAAACCAGTGCCAAACCCACATTGTTTAAAATCCTAAAATTTTGTCGCCAAGGACTGCTTACTTTGGAACACGACGCGGTCCCAGAACTGCCGTCGTTTTGGTGGTCTGAAGTGTGAAGATAAACACGACGACCTTTTTCGTGAATCCCCGAGGCACCATAAAACGAATCAGCTGAGGCGTTCTTGTTCTTCCCCTTTTCAGTAAGGAGCACGAGCTGGTGAGTGAATTCTTTCAACTAAACGAAATTCAATTACATTAGTATTATCTGTAAGTTTTCGTTTTCGAAGATGTATGGATTATTCTATAGAAGTAATGGAAGGCTATCACTAGCACAAGTGTTATCAAATAGTAATAGGTCTATTGTGCAAGATTTAGCCACCTCTTATTTGGATTTGTTTTCTGGTTTGCGTTTGAATGTTCAGAACGCAAGGTTGTTTAATCCTTTTGGCGTTAAGTTATTCTCAACTGAAGACGAACAAATTAAAAGGAAAGTGCCAAAAGAATGCTCATTTACGGTGTCATACCTCATAAACTCATGTGGGTTTCCCCAAAAATTGCAAAATCTGTTGCCGAAAGAGTAAAGCTTCAATCTTCGAAACAACCAGATTCAGTCCTTCAGTTTTTGAAAAATCGTGGATTCAATGGTTCCCAAATTGCTAAACTTGTTAGGGTGCGCCCACAGTTACTTTTTGCCCATCCCGAGAGGTCTCTCTTACCTAAAATTGAGTTCTTGAATTCTGTTGGGGCCACAGACGCTGAACTTGCTGATGTTTGCTCGTCAATCCCAGCTATTTTGGGTCAAAGCTTGGAGAATGTACTCATTCCCAATTATAAATTCCTCAAAAGTGTGTTTTTCTCTGATGAAAATGTTATTAAAGTTTTGAGGAAAAAAAGAACGCGGTTATTTTGTTTTGATTTGCAGAAGACTGTGTCTCCAAAACTTGCATTCTTGAGAGACCTCGGGATGCCCGAGGCCAATTTTGCACTGATTTTATCATGTTATCCCCCTATTGTCCTCCAAAGACAGGATAAGTTTGATGGAAATGTTAAGAAGGTCATCAAAATGGGTTTTAATCCTCAAAAATGTGAATTTGTCCATGCAATGCAAGTATTTTCTTCAATTGGTGAATCAACTCTGGAGTGCAAATTGGATGTCTTGAGGAGGTGGGGTTGGTCTGATGAGGACATTAGGTTGGCATTTAGAAAGTGTCCCATTTATATGACTACATCTAAGACCAAATTAGTCAGCGTATTCAATTTTTTGGTAAACAAGATGGGTTGGCAGCCTTCAGCTATTGCCCATGTTCCAAGTGCTTTTATGTATAGTTTGGAGAGGAGGATCATCCCCCGTTGTTCAGTTATAAGAGTTTTGCTTTCAAAGGGCTTGATCAATGAAGAAAATAAAATCTGTTTATCTTCTCTGGTGATAAACTCTAACAAGCACTTCTTGGATACATTCGTGACCAAATATCAGGATCATGTGCCTCAATTGTTGAATATCTTTCTTGGGAAAATGACTATTGGAGAACTAGGCTTAGAATTTGAGCCACAGTCTGTCATGAAGAATTGTAGCGCATAAATGTCAATACGATGAATTCTTTTTACACTGTGCCCGAGTTCTTCTTGGTTGTAGTTTTAGCATAGTAGATTCATCACTTATGCTTTTTTGGGTATCTTTTTGTGCTTCATGCTTCTTTTATCGGAGAAATGACAGTCATCCATTTTGCCTCACTGCTCTTGGTGGACTTAAAATGGTTTGTTTCACTAGTCTTTTCTAGCCTGCTATTTCCTTAACTTGATCTAGATTTCTTCTTTTATGAGGAGAGAATAAGCTTCTACAACCCTGTTTATCTATGCCTGAATTTTGTTATATGATGTTGCTCTTTGCCCCAACTCAAACAGAACTTGTACCTTTCATCTTTATCATTTATGAATCATGGGAAATGTTTTGACGCGGACAGCTGATCTACTTTCCTGTCATCTGTTATGTTGGCAGTAGTTTCATGATCTTGGCTTTTTTGATGGAGGATTAGTTGGATTAACATAAACCCTTAGGGGGCTGCTGGATCACAACCTTTGGCTTCTTCGTACAGCCTCAGATCTGTAAGATTTTTAGCCTTCTTGAAGATTGGACTAAAGAAGTAAAACTGCAAACGGATACATATAATCCTGGATAATTTAGGATTCCCAATTTATTTGTAATGAAATATTTCTTTTATTCTTTAGGAAAAAGGACTTGGCTGGGGTAGACATACTATTTATTTTTAATGGTTATTTAGTAGAATGTTACTGCATTTATTTTGAAATTGACCGATTATGATAGTAGTTACAGAAGTGAGTGACAAAATACATTCATGGCATTATTTTATTGGATTGTCCTATTGATAAACAATTAGCAAAATTTATACACTTTGATGTGTGTAGTTCTTTGCTGTGGATACTTACTCTGACTCAGAACTTGTGTGGGTTAGGCTGCCAAGGTGATGCGTCTGAGAACTTATGTGGGTTAGGCTGCTAAGGTCGTGCGACTGATCGGGCGGGACCCAAAAACTAAATTATATGTATGTGGGTCCCATGGCCTGCTAATTCGCTCCACACAAGTAATTCTCACTCAGAAACACATTGATGTTTGTCAAAGCAGCATAAGATGTAATAGTCTTTCATCGATCTCACTCTCTATATTTTTTTTTTTTTTTCGGGAGCCTTTTTCATCCATTTGTCTGAATGCGAAAGAAACAGCTTCTAAATTTTAATAGTCATTTTGGATCAAGTCGAAGTCCAGCCCATCTTAGTTGTTCAATAATTATTACAATTGGGTTTAAATTGCGGCCCATTCGCTAATATGTTTGCTCAAGTTAGATGGTGAATAATCTTTTTTTTTAATAATTTTTTTTACTAATATAATTTTTTAAAAAGATAAGAGGGTAACAAAAAACTTTAAATTATTATTATTATTTTTGCCTCCTACCTCTTTAAATATTCGAACTCAAATGATCAGCCAAAGAAAAATACTTAAAAACCTCTCCACCAAAATTTTAGAAGCGGATGGTAAACAAACGTATTTCAAAATATAACTGTAAATTACAAAATCTTTCCAATTGTTATTATATAACATATTACGTCATGCCTGATGAGAAAATAACAATAAACAAATAGCGTGCTTCATTTATTTGTCATGCATTTCATGACCAAGCCACTATTTAGGCTTTAATTTCCATTCTAATCAATTCAAAACAATTCATAAAGAGAATTACGCTGTTGGGTTATTTGACTTTGACTTTTTAGAGAACAAAGAAGTTAATTGTGGGTGTATTTGTTATAAAAGCAGGGGAAAGAAAAGTAAAGAAGTAAATGCATGGTTAAAGTTTAAATCAATTGGTTAAATAATTGGGGGATTGTCACTTTTCCCCCTACAGTAATCAACATATACCATTTATCTCTCTACTGTTTTTATAATGGCCAAAAATCTCCCTGACAGTATAAGTTTATAATATTACCCTTATTTTCAACTACTCTTTTATTTATATTTATTATAAATTAAATAAATTACATGAATAAAAACAAAATAAAAAAATTAAGTATTAAAAACAAGAAATATATATTTTGATGTGAGTAAAAAAATTAATAACAAATTTTTTTCTTGTAATTATTTATTTTGTGAATATTTTCTTATAATAAATATTTTGTAATATTTTAAAATTAAATGTAAAAAGTATAGGCAAAATACTTTATTATTTATCTTATAATAAATTTTTATTTGTCATTCAAGTTTTCTTATAATAATTTTTTTATCATTTTATACTAATTTTCTTATATTTTTATTATAAATTTTTTTTCACAAAATAAATAAGTACAAGAAAAAAAATTTATTATTAATATTTTTGCTCATATCAAAATATATTTTCTTTAATGCTTAATTTTTTATTTAGTTTCTATTCATATAATTTATTTAATTTATAATAAATATAAATAAAATATTAGTTGAAAATAAGGGTAATATTATAAATTTATGCTATCAAGAGGGTTTTTGGCCATTATAAAAACAGTAAGGGGGAAAATGGTATATGTTAATTACTGTAGGGGGGAAAGTGACAATCTCCCTAAATAATTTCATTCAAGGAAACTGCCAGAATTAAGGGTTCAGTTTTTTTTTTTTACTAAATATTGAAACTAAATCCGGCAATTTTCAATTTGTTTATTTTTAACTTAACACTGAAAATTTATCAAAAAAGTTTGAATAAAATTAAGTGAAATAATCCATTCAGCATTCAACATTGTGTCAGTTAACTTTTACTCTCGAAACTACCATCATATTGAATCCATTCTAGCGCTAAGTTTACTAAACAATTTTATCATCATATGGTTTTTCACTTCTTGCTGACCATTTGAAAGTGATTCTATTGTTTTCTTCAATTTTATCAGTGGATTTGTCTGCTTTTCCCCGCCTATTTTGTGAATTACAGATTGTTGGGGGATTTCGCATAAGATTTTTAGGTATCCAACCAAAAAGACTAGCCTTTTAGGTGAAGTGATCTACCACTTTATACACTCAAGCATCTCCCCTTTACTAGCCAATGTGGGACACAATTCAACAATCCCCCCCCGGACGAAACCATCGCTGGATTCCAGTCCTTTCGTCCGACACACTTGAGTTATTCCACCACCACATTCCAATTACTAGGGTCTAGCTCTGATACCACTTGTTGGGGAGACTTCACATAAGATTTTTAGGTATTCAACCCAAAAGACTAGCCTTTTAGGTGGAGTGGCCTACTACCTTATAATTATAAACCAAAGCATCTTCCATTTACTAGCCAATGTGGGACACAACTCAACACAGATAGAATCTAAAGTTGGTAGTATAAATAAGCTCATTTGAGAAGCACGTATCAGAACAAGAAGGAACTATTTTTCCTCTTCAGTTTCTTTCAAGCATGAGATTTGCTTGTAAACCTTGGTTCGTGAATGGGCATTTTCACTGCTCTGAATGTGTCTTAATTTTTCTAAAATCATAACAACCACACAAACCAAACAAATTTTTCGTTGACAAATAGTTTTTACACAATATGACACATTTAGATCTGCGAAATATCGAAACATCTAGAAAATATCTTCTAAACATCTAAAAATATCTAGATGAAAGTTGTGGTTAAAAATTAGTCATAGAGAAAAAATCTTAATGTATGGTCACCAAATGTTTGTAAGGACTATAAATACATGGCATCTCCAATTGAATGAGCTGTTACAAAATTGAATGATGTTGCTTGCTAATCTACCTGGAATGATGTCTCGTAACTGGCAGCTCTCGGTTTGACACACATGCTATCAATTCGATGGGCTGTTACAGGAGGATCATCATTACAATTGCCAGTTACGAGACATCAACTACAAGATGCCACGGATCAGAGACAAAGCTGCATTATGATTTCCCGAAGGTTGTTGAAGAAGTTAAATGACACACATGCTATCAACTTCAGCTTGAAGAACCCAATTGCCCTTATTCCATGCCAAAGTGAGACCCTGTATAATCCCCAAAGTTCCGCAATGGTACTGGAACAATCCCCGATATTCATGCCAGAACCAGCCACCAAACCACCATTAGCGTCCCTGATTAATCCGCCGGCAGAAGACTCCTATGACAACTTGCTCGAGCCATCAGAATTCAATTTAAAGGCAGGCCAAATAGGAACAGACCAGCCAAAGAATTTTTCCATGCGCAACATCCTATTTAGAGCGAACTCCTCATTGAATGTTTGAATTTCCTCTGATCTTGAATTGATATCAATAGCCATATTAGCTACAGTGTTAGACGATCCTTCATGAACGAGTTTGTTGCGCCAAAACCAAAGTCTTCAGATGCAATCCCAGAAACGCAAGACCACTGACAATTGCCATCCCACTGGCCATTATGCGTTAAGTTCAGAATAATCCACTTCTGTAAGGGCAAATTGAAAAAATCTCTATGGTCGCTACTTGGAATGAGCATTGACAATTGCTCAGAGAGTGGAACATTAATTTTTAGGCACCCAATGGTCCCACGAAAACCGAATTCCCTGGCCGTTACCTATTGTCCACCTTATGCCATCCACGACCATGTGCCAAACTTGCCCTAACGCTTTCCATAAGTACGATCCGCACCTCGTGGGAAGATTCGAATCAAAAGAGCTAGGATAAAAACCATACTTGGAGCGGAGCACTTGGACCCAAAAACTCGTTGGAGATGACAAAATGTCCCAGTCGAGCTTCATTATCAGCGCATTATTCACGGTTCTCAAATTCTTCAAACCAAGCCCACCACAAAATTTCGGTTGGCAGAGTCTACGGCAGTTAGCCAGATGAATCTTCTTTGGTCCCGTCGCTCCAAATGAATCTTCTTTGTTGGGATTATGTGCTCTTTTAAAATCATAATAATTTATTTTTTGATTAATAAAAATTTGAGATATTTTCAATTGCATAAATATATTAAATAATGTCCGTTTAATCATATTATATGTATTTATGTGATCATCATATGGATTTACAGAAGACATAAATATAAGTTATTTTATGATTAAATAAATTAAGTTCGCAGTTGATAAATAGAGTTAGACACTATATTTATATTTAGACTGCAGTAAATTCATTGAATGATTTATCTTAATTATGTATGAATTTACTGATGTAGTTTGACTACATTGAGTTGGATCACATATGAGATTTAATTAACCTTGAAATGACTGTCAGACTTATTAAATCTCATAGGCATTAATTTTACTGTAATCTTAATTTTGAGTTAATTATAATTTCATGATTGTAATTGTTATTTCATTTGAGTTACCAATGGGCACGACACACACTTGCAGTCAAGATTACCCGATATCTTGGTGGGAGCAATTATGAGTATTGGAGTTATAGAATTTGTACAACACATCTCTTGATGAGTTTTTGGTACTTGATCATAGAATTCTCTAGTCAAGATGTGTCAACATATTTAGTATGTTGAAAATGATCATTAGAGAAAATCAGTAAGTATCAAGAAACAAGATGTAATTAAATTGATTGGGCAGTTGAGACATCAATTTAATTAACGACGTTGTACGCATGATTATCCAGTAAAGAAATCAATGTGGCATGGGTCGAATTATTATTCGAGAACACTATCCTGGATATTATACAATTATGGAGGTCAGTTCCAATCTTTTAGTGAAGTAGATTTGGAATCTAGTTTAATTACAGTCCTAATTATTGTAGTCACTATTGTATGTACCCAAATGATCACTGGATTAGCTCATTTAATTGACTGCGCCGCTACTGGATTAATAAGCAAGATAACTAGTTATTTGGGTTAAAAGCTTAAATATATTATTTAGTGGGAGGCTCCATATAATGTGCTTGTGTCTAAGGGGTCTTGTGTTATTTTACAAGGTGGACCCCTATAACAAGAAGAAGTAATGTTACTTTTTATTTTATTATTTTTAATTTAAATCAAATTTGATTTAATAGAATTAAAAAAAATAAAAATATGGAGTCTAGGGTTTCCACTAGATAAAGATATAAAATGACTTATTTTCTCCCAAAAGCAGAGATAGCCACAATATACAGATCAAGAGAAAAATATTTTTTCTCTCTAATTTTGAGAGGAATATTTTCTCTTACTAGTTGCTTTTAGTAGTGATAAAGGCGCCCACACGTCAAGTGCAGATCAAACTTGAGTCATAACTTGGAAGATTATTTGGTGACGAATCGTGATCTAACCAATGTAGTGGTGACGGATCGTGATTTGGGAAGCCTTGATTAATTTCAATTGTTCATCTTCTCGGATTGTCAAGGTATGATTTTCTAGATTACGTATTCCTATATATTAGATGAGATCAGTCTTGAAAGTTTTTTTTAAACTGATTTTTCTCCAATAATTCACTATTCCATAAGATTTGCATCGTCGTTGAAGGGTTACAATCCATAATAGTACATATAGATCAGGCAAAATACCAGCCTCGCATAACGTCTCATGAATGAACTCCCAACTTAATCTGCCATAAGCCTTCTCAAGGTCAACCTTTATGAGCATTTGCCCTCTTTTACCTTTCTTCCTCCTTATGTTATGAATGATATCTTGGGCGAAAACTATATTTTCTATAATATGACGTCCAACGACGAAACTTGCCTGATTGGGGCTGATCAAGTCAGGGAGGATGACTTTAATCCTGTTAGCCACAATCTTAGTAATAGTTTTGTAGAACACTATACAGAGGCTAATAGGGCAATACAACTTGAGGCTATTGGGATGCTTAGTCTTAGGAATAAGAACAATCAACGTCTTATTGACTTCGCTCAGGACATTGTTCCCATTAAAAACATTCTTCACCAAGTTGCACGCTGACTCCTCCACCGCATGCCACTGAGATTGATAGAAGACGGCATGTAGCCCAACAACCCCAGGAGCTTTCAACGGCTGCATAGTCAACATGGCTACTACAATATTTCTTTGATAATGAGACAATTTAGGGGTGGGCATGGTTCGGTTCGGTTTAGTTCAGATCAAGAATGAGTACAATTGATTAAATTTGTTTATTTTATAAAAAGAACCGAATAAGAACTGAATACAATAAAAAATCGAACATGATCTTATCCATGGTTCGGTTCGTTTTAGTTTTTTCAGTTTTGTGGCTATTGAGCCTATTTTGAATTCCAAATTTTTAGTCCATTGGGCCTCATTAATAAAATAAATTTTCTCAGTAATCATTCATTATAGTTTCATTATAAATGCTAACAATAAACAAAAAGTGTTCAAAACAAATTTATCACAACTGTTTTACTAACTAATGCTAATGAAATATGAAATATTAAGATTTAAGAATACAAATCTAGACTCCAATGCTCTATCTAAATAAATTTAAAGTTGTAAAAAAAATAAAAATAGTAATAGGTACAACACAAAATAAAAATAACAATCATGTGTGAGCAGGTTTATTGTAATCATTTTGCATAGCCAATTAACATAAAACACATTTCATGTTTTGGTAAAATTACAAAAACATTTCGGTTCTTCAGTTCGGTTATTCGATTCAGTTAAGTGAACCGAAATCCACACCGGTATTTCGGTTTTTTCTTATAAATTGGATATTCGAATATTTATAAGAATTAAAACTTATCCGAACCCGAACGGATCCACCGGTTTAGTTCAATTTTTCGTAGGCCTCAGTTTTTTTGCCCACCCCTAGATAATGTATCATTCTCATTATAAACAATATCACGATCGCTTATATTGTTTGCTTATTTTATTTTATATTTTTGGCTACCACAACATTTTTCTATATGGTAACAATATATAAAGCTTCAAAACATGCATGGAGTTTATTTATTGACAAAAAACAAGGATATTATTAACGTATAGAATTCGTATTCATATAGCATTCGGTTTTATGTATAGAAGTCATATAGAATTCGGTTTCATGTTTAAGGCAATTAGATTTGTATATATATTATGAAACCGAATTCCTTTTCTACGTAGGATTCTATTCTTTAAGGCTGTACATCTATATATATGTAGCAACGTTCATACAAGAAATAATAACAGAGTTTTATTCATAAACTCCATTCTTTATTTTACATGGTATCAGAGCTTTTTTTTTTTTCACTTATAAAATCATTCTCTTCGTTCTTTGCCTCTGTTTGAATACTCATGGCAGAAGGTCAATTATCAAGACAAGCTGCCATCCTTAATAAACAAGTGGATGATGTCTTCCTTGTCCACCCATCAGATAGTCCAACTGCTGTATTAGTTTCTCCTTTACTCACTGGTGATAACTATGGTACATGGGTAAGGGCAATGACTATGGCTTTACGAGCGAAAAACAAGCTCGGTTTTGTTGATGGAACTATATCAAAACCAGATGAAGATGAAGATGATGGTGGTAGATGGCAACGTTGTAACGATCTTGTTGGATCTTGGGTGTTGAACTCCATATCAAGTGAACTTGCGGGAAGTGTGTTGTATGCACAGTCTGCTAGAGAAGTATGGGAGGATTTGCAAGAGCGTTTTCAGCAAACCAATGCACCGAAAATCTATGAACTCAAACAGGCCATCTCTAATTTACGACAAGGAGATGCATCTGTTTCACTTTATTATACTCGCATAAAAGTGCTTTGGGATGAGTTGAATTCTCTACAACAAGTAGGACCATGTACTTGTGCGAATGCAAAAACTGTCAGTCAATTGCAGCAACTAGATCGGGCTATGGAGTTTCTTCAAGGCTTACATGACAGATATGCAGCAACAAGGAGTCAGATTTTGTTGATGGATCCTTTTCCTAGTGCAAATAAAATTTATTCCCTTGTAAGGCAAGAAGAAAAACAACAAGATCTTCACGCTATAGTGGGATCTCCAGAAGCTGCAGCATTGACAACACAAAGCCGGAATTCATTTGGAAATAGGAATTGGAATAACAATTCTGCAGTAGATAACAAAGGAGGAAACGTGAATTGGAATAACAAATCTGCAGTAGATAACAAAGGAGGAAACATGAATGCAAATGGTGGCAGACCATCGTGTGAACACTGTGGAAAAATAGGCCACACAAAACAAAAATGTTTTGAGTTAAATGGATACCCACCAAATTGGAGAAGACGTGGACAAGGTAACAAAAATGAGATTAAAGCTGCCATGGCAACAAATAACAATCAAGACGTCCAAGCACCAATATTTACTCAAGAGCAATATCAAAAACTCCTAGCTATGTTGTCCTCTTCAGGTAGTCTACATACTGCGAATCTTGCAGGTATAGCACTTAATTCCGCTTTATCACACACTTGGATCATAGATACAGGCGCTACGAATCATATGTGTAGTTCGCTTGAATTTTTTCACTCCTATGAACCATGTCATGTTCCTCTCCACGTTCAATTACCAGATGGTACCATAGCACAAGTTACTCACATAGGGAAAGTCTCCTTTTCACCAGATTTTTTATTAGACAAAGTATTTTACATTCCGAGTTTTAAGTTTAATTTACTATCTGTTAGTCAGTTAACCAAATCAAATAAATATAAAGTAATTTTTTCTTCCAATTTTTGTGAGTTTCAGGACCTATACACGAAGAAGCAGATTGGCAAGGGTAGACTTCGTGAAGGCCTTTTTTACATCCAACTTCCAGCTGCATTTTCTTTCACCTCCCAAATCACCTCTACACATGAGATGGATCTTTGGCATTGGAGACTTGGCCACCCTTCTCTTGGACGTTTAGAGCATTTTTCAAAAACTTGTCCTATGGTTAGTTTTAATAAAGCATATGTTTGTGATATTTGTCCTAAAGCAAAACAAACTAGAAAGCCATTTTCCATTAGTAGCATCAAAAGTAAAATACCTTTTGAATTAATCCATTGTGATGTTTGGGGTCCTTTTTCAACTTCAAGTTTTTCAGGGGCTCATTATTTTTTAACCATTGTTGATGATTATACTCGATGCACTTGGTTATATTTAATGAAAACCAAATCCGAAACCCGATTGCATTTATGTTCTTTTCATGCTTTGATAAAAAATCAATTTAATGCTAACATTAAAATTGTGCGTTCCGACAATGGGACTGAATTTCTTGTTAAAGAATTACAGAAATTTTTTTTAGACCAAGGGATTATTCATCAAAGAAGTTGCGTTCGAACACCGCAACAGAATGGTGTGGTTGAGCGTAAACATCGCCATCTTCTCGAAGTTGCGCGAAGTCTACGTTTTCAAGCCAATTTGCCAATCAAATTCTGGGGAGAGTGTGTTCTTACTGCAGCATATTTAATCAATAAATTGCCTAGTGATGTTCTTAATGGAAAAACCCCACATGAAATGCTTTTTGGTGTAGCACCAGATTTATCACGCCTAAAAGTTTTTGGTTGCTTGTGTTTTGCCAAAAATTTACAAGTTAAACATAAATTTGATCAACGGGCGAATATGGGAATTTTTATTGGTTATCCTTTTAGTCAAAAAGGATACCGAATTTATGATATTGAATCTAAGACAATCTATGTGTCTCGTGATGTTTTCTTTTATGAACATATTTTTCCTTTTCAGGATGTTAAATCACCGATTTTTTCTACACATGTCACTAATGAGTTTTTATTTGATGAAAATTTTTTTGAGTCTAATACTCTTTTATCACATTCTCCAAATAAAAACATAAGTTCATCGCATGATCTTCATAAACATGACCCACCGTTGCAAGACACAGACCCATCCGTGACCAATTCTTCTTCTCCTGACACCACTCATGAACACGTCATAACTGAAACACCATCTACCCAACAGCCTGGTTCACCAGCAGATACAACCGTAAATTCACCAGCAGCCACTCCCCCACGACCCCAACGTGATAGACGCCCACCAGCTTACCTTCAAGATTATTGTACCTTGGCTTCTCACAATTCTACCCATGCTGATCGTGTTTCTTCGTCTCAAGGTAAGAAATATTCTCTTCACAATTTTATTTCCTACCATCGTTTTTCTCCAGCACATAAGTCTTTTTTGTCTGCTATTACCTCTACAACCGAACCAATTTTTTTTCATGAGGCAGTCAAGCTACCTGAGTGGCGCAAAGCCATGGAGGATGAGATAACAGCTCTTGAGAAAAATAATACCTGGACTCTGACACGTTTGCCGGATGGTAAAAAGGCCATTGGCAGCAAATGGGTTTACAAAATTAAATATCAGTCCGATGGCACCATTGAGCGTTACAAAGCTCGTTTAGTTGCTAAGGGATATACTCAAACAGAAGGTATTGATTATCATGATACCTTTTCACCGGTTGCTAAGCTTGTCACTATAAGAGCTTTACTTTCTCTTGCGGCTGTTCAGGGCTGGATTTTAGATCAATTAGATGTAAGCAATGCATTTTTACAAGGAGATTTAGACGAAGAAGTTTATATGCAAGTACCACAAGGTTTTTCTAAGCAGGGGGAGCATCTAGTCTGCAAACTCAACAAATCTATCTACGGATTAAAACAAGCATCCAGAAATTGGTTTTCCAAGTTTTCTGCCACCATTCAACAAGCTGGTTTTCGCCAATCTAAGGCTGACTATTCATTATTTGTGAAAACTAATGCCAAATCTTCAACCTTTGTGTTAGTTTACGTTGATGATATTATTGTTGCAGGGAATGATGCTGCCGAGATTAGTAGAATTAAAGATTTTCTTGCACAGAAATTTTACATCAAAGCACTAGGGAAGTTGAAGTATTTTTTGGGGATAGAAGTGGCACGGTCATCACGTGGCATTTTCTTGAGTCAGCGAAAATATGCCCTGGACATTTTAAAGGATGCTGGTTTACTTGCTGGACGAGTTTCTCCTTTTCCAATGGAACAACAGCTTCGGCTTTCATCTACAGATGGCGACCTTTTACCAAACCCCTCAAGTTATCGACGTCTTGTAGGTCGGTTGATATATCTCACAGTTACCAGGCCTGATATTGTCTTTGCAGTACATGTTTTAAGTCGATTTATGCATGAACCACGAACTACTCATATGGATGCTGCCATTCGAGTGCTTCGGTATTTAAAAAGCTCACCAGGCAAAGGTATCTTATTATCTTCAACAAGTGACTTGCATATCCAGGGTTACTGTGATGCGGATTGGGGTAGTTGTCCTACTACACGTCGGTCTGTTACTGGTTATTGTACTTTCCTTGGTGACAGCCCTATATCTTGGAAAACAAAGAAGCAAAATGTGGTCTCTCGCTCTACAGCAGAAGCTGAGTATCGCTCCTTGGCTGATCTTTCATGTGAATTACAGTGGCTCAAAGCACTTTTTGCTGATTTGGGGCACCTTCAACATGACCCTATGACTGTTTATTGTGATAATCAATCAGCCTTATATATCGCCGCAAATCCTGTCTATCATGAGCGAACAAAGCACATTGAATTAGATTGTCATTTCGTACGAGAGCGTGTGCAATCCAACTTGTTATTACCACGGCATATACCTACTTCCATGCAAGTAGCTGACGTGTTTACAAAACCTCTCGGACATGCTCTTTTCCATCACCATATACGCAAGTTGGGCGTCGTTGATCTCCACGCTCCAACTTGAGGGGGAGTATTAACGTATAGAATTCGTATTCATATAGCATTCGGTTTTATGTATAGAAGTCATATAGAATTCGGTTTCATGTTTAAGGCAATTAGATTTGTATATATATTATGAAACCGAATTCCTTTTCTACGTAGGATTCTATTCTTTAAGGCTGTACATCTATATATATGTAGCAACGTTCATACAAGAAATAATAACAGAGTTTTATTCATAAACTCCATTCTTTATTTTACAGATATAACTAGTTTCAGAAACATAAATTAAGGTCGAAGATTACATAAATTAAACTGTTTATTCAAAAGCCGTGCGTGCAAGCTTTGGGGGATTAATGAGAAAAATGTCAAGAAGTTGATCAATTGTGGTGAATTTAAAATCAGGGTACAGCTTTGAAGCTTCAATGCCATCCTCTCCAAGTTCAAAGTTCATCAAGTCACCCTTTGCAAGTATGCTGTGTATAATGGATATTGGTATGTCTTCTGGAGGTGGTAAAGCTGCAACAATTGAAGATGGAAAGGTTGTGGTGAACATTAATATTAATTTAAGTGTAAAATGAATGAGATGTCAGAGATGGGGGCCTATAAAATCTTGTAGTCAGGGGTAGAACTAGGCAGAGGTGAAAATAGGAATTTTTCTTAGAATGGGCTAAACTCAATTTCTTTCAATTTAAAAAAAATTCTAAAATTAAATCGTCAAATCACCCTAACATCTATATATATATATAAAGCTAGGACTTGAGTAGGTGATGTGGCATCACCATTTTACTTCTTTATATATTCTCTATTATCTAATAAACAAAAATATTTTTTTTATTTGGTTTTTCATCTTCTCATAATTAATTTGATTGTATTTAACTCATTTAATAAATAGTAACTTTATTAATATATATCATTCCTCATCTTTTTATATTTTCTATTATCTAAAATATTGGTGGATATTCTTTGTAATTTTTTTCGCTTTCTATTTAAATTCAACAATATGTAATCGTTAATAATATTAATTATAAGTCTTTTGAAACATTTATTTATTTTATTATGCTAGCAATTAAACTTTAGTGGCATAAAATACATGAATTAATCTATATATCTATATCTATATCTATATATAAAATTGGGACTACAAGAGGTGATGTGGCATCACCATTTCTCATCATTTTATATTCTCTATTATCTAATAAATTGGTTTAAATTAAAAAATAATTACATTATAAAATATTAAAATAGAAAATAATTATTAGATTATAAATGATTACACATCTTTTCATCTTTCTATTTAAATTCAACAATATGTAACCATTAATAATAATTAATTATAAGTCTTGAAACATTCATTTATTTTATTATGCCAATAATTAAATTTTAGTGACTTAAAATACATCAATTAATTAATATAGGAAGAAAGGTTCCTTCATCTTCTCTCAACAATACCATTAGAGCCTAATTTTAATGTCATAATCTCATATTTAATTATTCAATCTTTTGTTTAGTGCCTCTTGACTTCTTCAAACTCCATAAACATTAAATATTTAAGATTTGTGTCATCATTATTTCTCATTTTTTTTTATTCTCTATTATCTAATATTTTGGTTGAGATTAAAAAATAATTACATTACAAAATATTAAAAATCTATATCTATATATATATCTATATATATATATAAAGCTAGAACTTGAGGAGGTGATGTGGCATCACCATTTTGCTTCTTTGTATATTCTCTTTTATCTAATAAATAGAGATTTTTTTTTAGATTTGGCTTTTCATCTTCTCATAATTAATTTGATTGTATTTAACTCATTTAATAAATAGTAACCTTATTAATATATATATCATTCCTCATCTTTTTATATTTTCTATTATCTAAAATATCTAAAATATTGATGGATATTCTTTGTAATTTTTTTTCTCTTTCTATTTAAATTCAACAATATTTAATCATTAATAATATTAATTATAAGTCTTTTGAAACATTTATTTATTTTATTATGCTAGCAATTAAACTTTAGTGGCATAAAATACATGAATTAATCTATATATATATATATATATATATATATAAAGTTGGGACTACAAGAGGTGATGTGGCATCACCATTTCTCATCATTTCATATTCTCTATTATCTAATAAATTGGTTTAAATTAAAAAATAATTACATTATAAAATATTAAAATAGAAAATAATTATTAGATTATAAATTATTACATATCTTTTCCTCTTTCTATTTAAATTCAACAATATGTAACCATTAATAATAATTAATTATAAGTCTTGAAACATTCATTTATTTTATTATGCCAACAATTAAATTTTAGTGACTTAAAATACATCAATTCATTAATATAGGAAGGAAGGTTCATTCATCTTCTCTCAACAATACCATTAGAGCCTAATTTTAATGTCATAATCCGATATTTAATTATTCAATCTTTTGTTTAGTGCCTTTTGCCTTCTTCAAACTCCATGAACATTAAATATTTAAGATTTGTGTCATCATTATTTCTCATCTTTTTTTATTCTCTATTATCTAATATTTTGGTTGAGATTAAAAAATAATTACATTACAAAATATTAAAAATCTATATCTATATATATATATATATATAAAGCTAGGACTTGAGGAGGTGATGTGGCATCATCATTTTGCTTCTTTGTATATTCTCTATTATCTAATAAATAGAGAATTTTTTTTTAGATTTGGTTTTTCATCTTCTCATAATTAATTTGATTGTATTTAACTCATTTAATAAATAGTAACTTTATTAATATATATATCATTCCTCATCTTTTTATATTTTCTATTATCTAAAATATTGGTGGATATTCTTTATAATTTTTTTCTCTTTCTATTTAAATTCAACAATATGTAATCATTAATAATATTAATTATAAGTCTTTTGAAACATTTATTTATTTTATTATGCTAGCAATTAAACTTTAGTAGCATAAAATACATGAATTAATCTATCTATCTATATATAAAGTTGGGACTACAAGAGGTGATGTGGCATCACCATTTCTCATCTATATATCTATTATCTAATAATTTATTTATTTTGTATATTCCCTATTAATTTGATTGTATTAATATCTAATAAATAGAGAATTTTATTTTACTACTATTTGTGTATTCTCTATTATCTAATAAATAGAGATTTTTTTAGATTTGGTTTTTCATCTTCTCATAATTAATTTGATTGTATTTAACTCAGTTAATAAATAGTAACTTTATTAATATATATCATTCCTCATCTTTTTATATTTTCTATTATCTAAAATATCTAAAATATTGGTGGATATTCTTTGTAATTTTTTTTCTCTTTCTATTTAAATTCAACAATATGTAATCATTAATAATATTAATTATAAGTCTTTTGAAACATTTATTTATTTTATTATGCTAGCAATTAAACTTTAGTGGCATAAAATACATGAATTAATCTATATCTATATATCTATATAAAGCTAGGACTTGAGGAGGTGATGTGGCATCACCATTTTGCTTCTTTGTATATTCTCTATTATCTAATAAATAGAGATTATTTTTTTTAGATTTGGCTTTTCATCTTCTCATAATTAATTTGATTGTATTTAACTCATTTAATAAATAGTAACTTTATTAATATATATCATTAATCATCTTTTTATATTTTCTATTAACTAAAATATCTAAAATAGTGGTGGATATTCTTTGTACTTTTTTTCTCTTTCTATTTAAATTCAACAATATGTAATCATTAATAATAATTAATTATAAGTCTTTTGAAACATTTATTTATTTTATTATGCTAGCAATTAAACTTTAGTGGATTAAAATACATGAATTAATTAACATAGGAAGAGAGGTTCTTTCATTTTCCCCCAACAATGCCACTAAGGCCTAATTTTAATGCCATAATCTCATATTTAATTATGCAACCTTTTGTTGAGTGTCTTTTGGCTTCTTTAAAATTTATTATACTATCAATTAAACTTTAGTGCCTCAAAATACATCACCGAATATATATATATATATACAAGAGGTGATGTGGCATTACCATTTCTCATCATTTCATATTTTCTATTATCTAATAAATTGGTTGAAATTAATAAATAATTACATTACAAAATATTAAAATAGAAAATAATTATTAGATTATAAATGATTACATGTCTTTTCTTCTTTCTATTTAAATTCAACAATATGTAACCATTAATAATAATTAATTATAAGTCTTGAAACATTCATTTATTTTATTATGCCAACAATTAAATTTTAGTGGATTAAAATACATCAATTAATTAATATAGGAAGGAAGGTTCCTTCATCTTCCCTCAACAATTCCATTAGAGCCTAATTCTAATGTCATAATCCCATATTTAATTATTCAATCTTTTAACAATGCCATTAGAGCCTAATTTTAATGTCATAATCCCATATTTAATTATTCAATCTTTTAACAATGCCATTAGAGCCTAATTTTAATGTCATAATCTCATATTTAATTATTCAATCTTTTGTTTAGTGCCTTTTGGCTTCTTCAAACTCCATAAACATTAAATATTTAAGATTTGTGTCATCATTATTTCTCATCTTTTTTTATTCTCTATTATCTAATATATTGGTTGAGATTAAAAAATAATTACATTACAAAATATTAAAAATCTATATCTATCTATCTATATCTATATATATGTATAAAGTTGGGACTAGAGGAGGTGATGTTGCATTACTATTTCTCATCTTCTTGTATTCTCTATTATCTAATAAATTGGTTGATATTAAAAAAATAATTACATTACAAAATATTAAAAATAAAAAATAATTATTAAATTATAAAAGATTACATGTCTCTTCCTCTTTTTATTTAAATTCAATAATATGTAACCATTAATAATAATTAATTATAAATCTTGAAACATTTATTTATTTTATTGAGCCAACAATTAAACTTTAGTGGCTTAAATATATCAATTAATTAATATAGGAAGGAATGTTCCTTCATCTTCCCTCAACAATGTCATTGGGGTATAATTTTAATGTTATAATCTCATATTTAATTATGCAACCTTTTGTTTAGTGTCTTTTGGCTTCTTCAAACTCTATAAATATTAAGTAGTTAAAATTTGTGACATTATTATTTCTCATCTTTTTATATTCTCTATTATCTAATATATTGGTTGAGATTAAAAAATAATTACATTACAAAATATTAAAAATAGAAAATAATTAATAGATTACAAAAGATTACATGTCCCTTCCTTTTTCTATTTAAATTCAACAATATGTAACCATTAATAATAAATTAATTATAAGTTTTGAAACATTCATTTATTTTATTAAGCTAACAACTAAATTTTAGTGATTTAAAATACATCAACTAATTAATATAGGAAGGAAAGTTCATTCATCTTCCCTAACCAATGCCACTAGGACCTAATTTTAATGTCATAATCCCATATTTAATTATGCAACCTTTTATTTATTGTCTTTTGGCTTCTTCAAACTCTATAAATATTAAGCATTTAAGATTTATTATGTTTGAGTTTTTTTTTATTTAACCAACATCCTCTTTAGAAATGTCTTGTGTTTTTATTTTTTGACTTATTTAAATTTTTAGTATTGTGTGCTTCATGGAGTACTCTTTTCTTTATAAGTTAAATAATGATAAAGATAATTGGATGATAAGGGTTATGTTTTGTAAGATGTGGGAGTCTGTTAATACCAAGAAAAATAGAGAGTTGATTAGTGTGAACATAATTTTTATTGATGAAAATGTTGTGTACGCTTAACTATACACATTAATATATATTTTTAATGTTAACAAAAAATAATTAAATTTCATAAATAACATTAGTTTTATAAGATTGCGTCATCTTAAAAAAATAATTAATATTTTTTTATCAGTTCCATCAAGTACAAAGTAATAAAAAAGATAATACTAAATTATTTTTTTAAAGCTGCACAAAGTGCGGTTCTATTTCCTAGTATATATATAAAGTTGGAACTATAAGAGGTGATGTGGCATCACCATTTCTCATCATTTCATATTCTCTTTTATCTAATAAATTGTTTTAAATTAAAAAATAATTACATTATAAATTATTAAAATAGAAAATAATTCTTAGATTATAAATGATTACATATCTTTTCCTCTTTCTATTTAAATTCAACAATATGTAACCTTTAATAATAATTAATTATAAGTCTTGAAACATTATTTATTTTATTATGCCAATAATTAAATTTTAGTGACTTAAAATACATCAATTAATTAATATAGGAAGGAAGGTTCCTTCATCTTCTCTTAACAATACCATTAGAGTCTAATTTTAATGTCATAATCCCATATTTAATTATTCAATCTTTTGTTTAGTGCCCTTTGGCTTCTTCAAACTCCATAAACATTCAATATTTAAGATTTGTGTCATCATTATTTCTCATCTTTTTTTATTCTCTATTATCTAATATTTTGGTTGAGATTAAAAAATAATTACATTACAAAATATTACATGTCCCCAAATAATTCAAATGAGAAACACATCTAATTAATTAAGACCGATTTCTAACTTTGTAGCAGATGTCAACAACAAATTGATACAATCAAAGAAAGATTCAGATTTTATTCTATAATAATTTCGTCCTGATCCAATAAAAATGACCTAATATCATAATTTCCAGCCCTAAGTGTCGGTGGTTCATAATCGATAAGATTTTTGTAATAATGCACGGTTGGTGGGATCGACGGCGGAATTTTGTTCGTTCACAGAATTAGGTAAGATGAACGGCTACGATAAAATTGCATATTCGAAACGTGGGTGCATGACTGGATCCGCAGAATAAATAATTGTACATAAGAACGACCAACAAAATCACGTGGAAGGTAAGATGGGTCCGCAAATTAGGTATGATCATAACTGAGCTTCAGGAAGAATGAGAGCAAATACAAAATGTTCCAGAACTGCAACCCGGTCTAATGTCTAATAGAGTCTTTTCCTCATTCAAAATATCATTTCATTTGGAATTGCCATATCTATATATATATATATATATTATAAAAGATAGTTCACTGAAATGGGCATTTCGTGATGATAATTTGCTAATTTTTGCCAAATAAAAAAGTAATTGAGTTTAAATTATATTATAAGGCAGTAGACCTTATGGGGGCCAATGAATATCTCTAAGGACTATGAATGGATGAAGTTAAATGGTTTTGTATTCATTCTTTTTTTATTTCCAATTAGTTTTCAAAGGAATATGAAAACTTTAATCTAAAAGCTTTGTAATTAAGCGTGCTAAAACTGAATCAATTCAATGATTGGTGACTTGATAAAAAGATACAATAAGTGACCTGCTATTGCTAATAACAATAATATAATTTAACATTTATATATTTTTTTTATAATAACTGTGATTAAAATTATAACACCTCAATATTAAATAATTCGAAGACTTTGTTTCCAAATTTTAACTCACAAGATGGGAAGAGCAAACTTAACATGCATATTTTATTAATAAAACAAATAACTTGAGTATCACCCGCGGGGTGTTCCCACCCTGTGAGTCAAAATAATAAATTGAATAGTCAATTTATATATGAAACAATAATTAATTTATTATTAAAAATTTTAGAAGGCTAAAATTAATATGATGCTCGCTTTCCTACTAAAAAGTGCTAAATAATATAGAGCAAAACGTGAGTGGTTTATTTTCTTAATTGCTTGTTTTAAGTTGTGAAAAATCAAATTTACTTTTAGCGAGAATTATTTAAAACTAAAATTAGCTCATTAAATTTCAATATACTAGCAAATAAGTAAAAAATAATAAAAAAATAATGGCATTAACATAATATGAATAAATTACTAAATATTCCCTTACAATGCGAACAAAATGGTTGTTAAGGTTGGTCGGCTAGCAGACTAGTATATATATAAAGTTGGGACTAGAGAAGGTCACGTAGCATCACTATTTCTCATCTTCTTGTATTCTCTATTATCTAATAAATTGGTTGATATTAAAAAAATAATTACATTATAAAATATTAAAAATAAAAAATAATTATTAGATTATAAAAGATTACATGTCTCTTCCTCTTTATATTTAAATTCAATAATATGTAACCATTAATAATAATTAATTATAAATCTTGAAATATTTATTTATTTTATTATGCCAATAATTAAACTTTAGTGGCTTAAATATATCAATTAATTAATATAAGAAGGAATGTTCCTTCACCTTCCCTCAACAATGTCATTAGAGTCTAATTTTAATACTATAATCTCATATTTAATTATGCAACCTTTTGTTTAGTGCCTTTTGGCTTCTTCAAACTCTATAAATATTAAGTAGTTAAGATTTGTGGCATTATTATTTCTCATCTTTTTATATTTTCTATTATCTAATCTATTGGTTGAGATTAAAAAATAATTACATTATAAAATATTAAAAATAGAAAATAATTAATTGATTACAAAAAATTACATGTCTCTTCCTCTTTCTATTTAAATTCAACAATATGTAACCATTAATAATAAATTAATTATAAGTTTTGAAACATTCATTTATTTTATTAAGCCAACAACTAAACTTTAGTGGTTTAAAATACATCAACTAATTAATATAGGAAGGAAGGTTTCTTCATCTTTCCTCACTAATGCCACTAGGACCTAATTTTAATGTCATAATCTCATATTTAATTATGCAACTTTTTATTTAGTGTCTTTTGGTTTCTTCAAACTCAATAAATATTAAGCATTTAAGATTTGTTATGTTTTTTTTTTTTTATTATTTAACCAACATCCTCTTTAGAAATGTTCTTGTGTTTTTATTTTTTGACTTATTTAAATTTTTAGTATTGTGTGTTTATGGATTACTCTTTTCTTCATGAGTTAAACAATGATAAAGATAGTTGGATAATAAGGGTTAGACTTTGTAAGGTGTGAGAGTCTGTTAATACCAAGAAAAATAGAGAGTTGATTAGTGTGAACATAATTTTTATTGATGAAAAGGTTGTGTACACTTAACTATACACATTAACATATATTTTTAATGTTAACAAAAAATAATTAACTTTCATAAATAACATTAGTTTTATAAGGTTACGTCATCTTTAAAAAAAATAATTCATATTTTTTTATCAATTTCATCAAGTGTAAAGTAAAAAAAAGATAATATTAATTTTTTTTAAAGCCGCACGAAGTGCGGTTCCATTTCCTAGTATATATATAAAGCTAGGACTTGAGGAGGTGATGTGGCATCACCATTTTGCTTCTTTGTATATTCTCTATTATCTAATAAATAGAGATTTGTTTTTTAGATTTGCCTTTTCATCTTCTCATAATTAATTTGATTATATTTAACTCATTTAATAAATAGTAACTTTATTAATATATATCATTCCTCATCTTTTTATATTTTCTATTATCTAAAATATCTAAAATATTGGTGGATATTCTTTGTAATTTTTTTCTCTTTCTATTTAAATTCAACAATATGTAATCATTAATAATATTAATTATAAGTCTTTTGAAACATTTATTTATTTTATTATGCTAGCAATTAAACTTTAGTGACATAAAATACATGAATTAATCTATATATATATATATATATATATATATATATATATATATATATATATATATATATATATATATATATATATATAAAGTTGGGACTACAAGAGGTGATGTGGCGTCATCATTTCTCATCTATATATCTATTATCTAATAATTTATTTATTTTATGTATTCTCTATTAATTTGATTGTATTAATATCTAATAAATAGAGAATTTTATTTGACTACTATTTGTATATTCTCTATTATCTAATAAATAGAGATTTTTTTTTAGATTTCGCTTTTCATCTTCTCATAATTAATTTGATTGTATTTAACTCATTTAATAAATAGTAACTTTATTAATATATATCATTCCTCATCTTTTTATATTTTCTATTATCTAAAATATTGGTGGATATTCTTTGTAATTTTTTTCTCTTTCTATTTAAATTCAACAATATGTAATCATTAATAATATTAATTATAAGTCTTTTGAAACATTTATTTATTTTATTATGCTAGCAATTAAACTTTAGTGGCATAAAATACATGAATTAATCTATATATCTATATATATATATATATATAAAGTTGGGACTACAAGAGGTGATGTGGCATCACCATTTCTCTTCATTTCATATTCTCTATTATCTAATAAATTGGTTTAAATTAAAAAATAATTACATTATAAAATATTAAAATAGAAAATAATTATTAGATTATAAATTATTACATATCTTTTTCTCTTTCTATTTAAATTCAACAATATGTAACCATTAATAATAATTAATTATAAGTCTTGAAACATTCATTTATTTTATTATGCCAACAATTAAATTTTAGTGACTTAAAATACATCAATTAATTAATATAGGAAGGAAGGTTCCTTCATCTTCTCTCAACAATACCATTAGAGCCTAATTTTAATGTCATAATCCCATATTTAATTATTCAATCTTTTGTTTAGTGCCTTTTGGCATCTTCAAACTCCATAAACATTAAATATTTAAGATTTGTGTCATCATTATTTCTTATCTTTTTTTATTCTCTATTATCTAATATTTTGGTTGAGATTAAAAAATAATTACATTACAAAATATTAAAAATCTATATCTATATATATATATATATAAAGTTGGGACTAGAGAAGGTGATGTGGCATCACTATTTCTCATCTTCTTGTATTCTCTATTATCTAATAAATTGGTTGATATTAAAAAAATAATTACATTATAAAATATTAAAAATAAAAAATAATTATTAGATTATAAAAGATTACATGTCTCTTCCTCTTTATATTTAAATTCAATAATATGTAACCATTAATAATAATTAATTATAAATCTTGAAATATTTATTTATTTTATTATGCCAATAATTAAACTTTAGTGGCTTAAATATATCAATTAATTAATATAGGAAGGAATGTTCCTTCATCTTCCCTCAACAATGTCATTAGAGTATAATTTTAATACTATAATCTCATATTTAATTATGCAACCTTTTGTTTATTGCCTTTTGGCTTCTTCAAACTCTATAAATATTAAGTAGTTAAGATTTGTGGCATTATTATTTCTCATCTTTTTATATTTTCTATTATCTAATCTATTGGTTGAGATTAAAAAATAATTACATTATAAAATATTAAAAATAGAAAATAATTAATTGATTACAAAAAATTACATGTCTCTTCCTCTTTCTATTTAAATTCAACAATATATAACCATTAATAATAAATTAATTATAAGTTTTGAAACATTCATTTATTTTATTAAGCCAACAACTAAACTTTAGTGGTTTAAAATACATCAACTAATTAATATAAGAAGGAAGCTTCCTTCATCTTTCCTCACCAATGCCACTAAGACCTAATTTTAATGTCATAATCCCATATTTAATTATGCAACCTTTTATTTAATGTCTTTTGGTTTCTTCAAACTCTATAAATATTAAGCATTTAAGATTTGTTATGTTTGAGTTGTTTTTTATTATTTAACCAACACCCTCTTTAGAAATGTTCTTGTGTTTTTATTTTTTGACTTATTTAAATTTTTAGTATTGTGTGCTTCATGGAGTACTCTTTTCTTCATGAGTTAAATAATGATAAAGATAGTTGGATGATAATGGTTAGACTTTTTAAGATGTGGGAGTCTGTTAATACCAAGAAAAATAGAGAGTTGATTAGTGTGAATATAATTTTTATTGATGAAAAGGTTGTGTACACTTAACTATACACATTAACATATATTTTTAATGTTAACAAAAAAATAATTAACTTTCATAAATAACATTAGTTTTATAAGGTTACGTCATCTTTAAAAAAAATAATTCATATTTTTTATCAATTTCATCAAGTGCAAAGTAAAAAAAAAAATAATACTAATTTTTTTTAAAGCCGCACGAAGTGGGGCTCCATTTCCTAGTTAAATTAATACTTCTAGGATTGAGAAACACTTTGTAAATTGAGTTCATTTAACATTAAATGGTTTCTATTTTATTGATTTTTCTTAAATTTTTAATTATCTGGCTGTATTTTGAGTGTGGGTTTTGATACCCTTAATTAAATACCAACTTTCAAACAGTTCAAAGTCAAATGAGTGATAAGTATCTTACCATCATAATTTTATTTGAGACTGAGAAAGATATGTAGGTCATGGCCTTCAGGCCTGGCCAATCAATGTGGAAAAAATTTATAAAAGATAAGGGTCTGCTTTGAAATTTAACTGAAAAATTTACCTATTGACCCCACTAGATTTACACTTTAGCCCCATATGGTTCCGCTCTTACTTGTAGTGATTTTATCTTTTTGTAACTTCATATAGAATTAAATCTTTTTATCAAAAAAGCTAAAAAAAATAGAAATTCTTACTCTGAGATAGGTTTACTAGTTCTTCCTCGGAAACATGAACCCTTTTGAAACTTCGACCTGTCTTTTGTTCCCAAAGCGAGATCAATTCAAGTTGTGATATGATATTTGTTTGCGAACGATCAATCACAATTCGATTGCATGTTCTTGGATCATTTATCACTTTGATTGTACAATTAACTATATCTTCCTCGTAATTGAAGACAACTGAAATAGATAAATAGATGATATAACTTCATAAAGATATTCAACAAATGAACTTTAAGTGTAAATTGTTTTTCAATGTGTGGAGTACTTGTGCATTGGGAAAGTATACGTGCCTTTTGCTTCACCATTTCCATAAACAACAACATCATCATGTGGCTCAGATGGACGAAGCAAGACATTCACAAAGTAAGCACCATAGCAGTTTGCTGAGACAAAGGTGTAGGGAATTTCAGCTGCTTCTATTGCCCTTCTTACTATTCATTTTTTCTCCAAGTAAGCTTCAAAAGGAGGCAGAGGCATTACCCTGTCCTCTTCACATCCAAACTCAGATGGAAGAAACCTCTAGCGGCCAAAACTTAGTGTGTTTTAAAATCATGTGCAATATAAATTTTATAAAATGCAGCATTGAACTGTAATTTTAATATTAAGACCCAAGTCCAAGTTTGAATCTCATAAAATATGACGCCCAGAACTCCTAAGAATTGGCCAAATATACTCATGGATTCTCTTAATTTCGAAAAATGTCCACAGAATTTCCTTTGACTGAATATTTCATAATATCTTTGACTATAGTAACCCCAAATATTGACTTTATTTTTTTAATAAATATAATAAGATAATATACAGAGAGTAAATACTTGTTTAATTTTATATTTTGAGTGAAGTGTTCATTTAGTTTTTATATTTAAAAAAAATCTCAAGACAATCCCGCTATCCCGCTATTAAATAAACTCCTACACTTACTTTTCTTTCTTTTTACAATAATACCGTAGGAACAATATTCTTTGAGATGTTAATGAGAAGAAAAAAATAATAAATTATCAAATTAACCATAAAAGTAACAAAAACATTTACACAAACTTTTATATTATTATTTTACTATTCAAGTTAATTGGGTAAATTAATTTTTATAAATAATTGTGTAATGTAACATTTTTAACTATAATGATGTTTTGAGGTATTTAATAATATCTTATTCCTTCATACTTACTGGTTTTCTCTAATAATCATTTTCAACATACTAAATATGTTGACACACTCTGGCCAGAGAATTCTATCATCAAGTGCCAAAAACCCATCAAGAGATGTGTTGTACAAATTCTATATTGTTAATCTATAACTCCAATACTCGTAAATGCTCCCACCAAGATATCGGGTAATCTAGACTACAAGTATGTGTCATGTCCATTGGTAACTCAAATGGAATAACAATTACAATCATGAAATCATAATTAACTCAAGATTAAGATTACAGTAAAATCAATGCCTATGAGATTTAATAATTCTGGCAGTTATTACAAAGTTAATTAAATCTCTTATGTGATCCTGTTCAATGTAGTCGTACTACATCAATAAATTCATACATGATTAAGACAAATCAGTCAATGAATTTATTACAGTCTATGCCTAAATAAAGTGCCCAACTTTATTTATCAACTGCGAACTAAATTTATTTAATCATAAAATAACTTGTATTTATGTCTTCTGTGAATCCACATGGTGATCGCATAAATACATATAATATGATTAAATGGACTTTAATAAAATATTAATGCAATTAAGATATTTGCATAAAATACCTCATTATTTTTATTAATAAGAAAAATGTTTATTACAATTAAATAAACACATATGCTTTTAAAGAGCATATTTTCCGAACAAAGATAACTTATATTTATGTCTTCTGTGAATCCACATGGTGATCACATAAATATATATAATATGATTAAATGGACTTTAATAAAAAAATATTAATACAATTAAGATATTTGAATAAAATACCTCATTTATTTTATTAATCAGAAAAATTGTTTATTACAATTAAATAAACACATATGCTTTTAAAGAGCATATTTTCCAACACTACTTCCTTAAGTATAGATATAATTTTCTCGTGCTCGTCTAACTCTCCCTGTTATAATTTCAACAATATTATTATTAACACTTAAGCTTATAAATAATATCAAAGGGTTCCAATTAGATCAACACAAAATTAATTTTATAAAAAATTAAAAAAATCTGAGGTTCGAATTTCACTCGGACATTTAAAGGGAAAAAATAAAAGCAAAGGAGATCGAGATAATTGAGTAATGAAGTAACCTCAATAATGGTGACACCAACCCTGAAATTCCTTGTGGATTTCAAGCTTGAAGGTTCTTGAATTTTGTGTAACTGGTCGAGCATAGACGAAAGCATTGTGACCAGAAGAAACACTTGCTTTCACCATATACTTACCGTGGTATCCAGTACCCCCAAAGATAAGTATCTTTGGTTTTGTGTTCTCACCTTCCATTTCTTCCTTTCACTTCAATTTATCTTTCATATATCTTCCCTTCCCTTTTTACATATTTATATATGATATCAGGAACTCACATTTTTAGTGTTGAAAATGTGAGACTCGACGGGGACTCAATTTATGGTGTTTCCCTGCAATAATGTTGTACGTTCTAAATGTTAAAATCAATGGAGCTATTTCAGCCGTTCAAAAATCCGAAAATTGTCCCCTTATTTCTGAATCTCCTTATTTCTGAGTGAGATAAATTGATAACATCTTTTAGTGTGATAAATTTGTAATTTTTTACATAGTAATTCTATCTCATCGTCTTTGACTGGTACGATTTTTTTTCCTCTCGATAGAGAAGTTTTTGAGGTAGTACTTGCATCCTCGATAGAGTTTGTTCTCCATCTTTTTTTACTTTGATATATTACTTGTTTCACATAGTGATTGCGCTTATATCTTAATGGAATCATAATTTTTCCACTCATGAATTCTTATTTATTGTAAACAGTTTTACAAATTCATATGAAACAATTTTTCAGATATTAAAAATAAGAAGAATACAATTCAAAATTTTGAATTAATCTTAACTTCTCAATGCTATGTTTGAATCCCATATCAAACATACCCTAAACTTTAAGAACATAAAATTCACATATAAAAAATAATTTGAGTGAAAAAAGAAAATGAAAGGAATTTGTTTTCCGAATTTCCTTGGTGTACTTTTTTTTAAGGGAACCCAATCATAAAACTGGTTTATGATTAACGTATATTTCATAGTTTACACATAAATTGACAAAATCAGCCATGATTCTTATGTTTTTCCTTATAAATGGATAATTTAAATTTGTGATAGTATATATATTTTTTATTTTTCTTTAAATGATAGAGTAGTAGATAAAGTTCAAATTAACTTTTTAACTCCTTATTTCTTTTTTCTTTAAGATTCAAATTCGGAACCAACCAAATAATACCATTTGAAAAACACTCTTTAGCCCCGGGACAAATATGTGATAACAAGTTTTTGGTTGATAAATAAAATGACGACGTTTCCTATGCAAAATGAATGGTGTCTACTGCTCAATGCCACGAGCGACTTTTGTGCGTAATTGCAATTGCAAGTGAAGCAATTTGAGAGTTTTGAGAGATCTTCTACTTGAGTGCTAGGAGGATTCAATTGGGTGTATTAGGGTTGTGGGTTTTTAGAGTTTTTTTCACTTTTGTAAATTCTCATTTATTAGTAAAATTATCTTTCAGTCTTTGCCCGTAGATGTAGACATTACGCCTAACCGTGTAAATTATTGTGTCATATTTTCTTTGTATTTTTTTATTCACCACATTTATATTTCTCCAGAAATTACAGTCGCCATAATATTGGTAATTGCTCAACCACACGCTTCCGCAACAAGGTTTGCCTCTAAACATTGGTTCATGAATGGGCATTTTCGCTGCTCTGAATGTGTCCTAATCTTTCAAGAATCATAACAACCAGACAAACCAAACACATTCTCAGTTGACAAATATTTAATACACAGTATGACAAATTTAGAGCAGTGAAATATCTGAGCATTTATAAAATATCTTCAAAACAAATTTATGAATGCTAGAAATATCTAATCATCTAATAAATTTCTTTTAGACAGATAGAAATATCTAGGCAAAAGTTGTAGTTAAAAATTAGCCACAACGAAAAATTCTAAATGTGTGGTCACCTAGTGTTTGTAAGGCCTATAAAAACATGGCCATGTCTCCAATTCAAGCAATGTTAAGTTAAGAACAACAAAATCTTCCACTAGTAAAATCCTTTCCACTTCCCTTTATCTTTGATCAAATATTATTGATCAAAAATAGTTTCCACTTTAATTATTTTAGCCCACTATCTACCCCTGCTCCAACACCTGCCTTCTGCTCCCTCAATTTTTGGGAACCGAATCTAAATTTTTTTTATATCATTGAATTTAAAGGGGGAAAGATCAAAATGGAAGAGTATGATAAGTTTCTTTTGAAGGATGAATTATTTTTTCAACATTTCTTTGATAATGTATCATTCTCAATTTCTCACTATAAACTATAGCATGATTAGTTATGTTTTCTGCTTATTATTATTATTATTTTAACATCACAGCATTTTTCTATAGAGTAAAAATATATAATGCTTAAAAATATGCATGGAGTTCCATGCATGTTCTGTTATTCTTGCTTTTGATTTATTGACACAAAACAAGGATAGGACTAGTTTTGGAAACATAATTAATTAAAGTCGAATATTACATAAATTAAGCTGCTTATTCAAAAGCCGTACGTGCAGGCTTTGGGGGGTCAATGAGAAAAATGTCAAGAAGTTGATCGATTGTGGTGAATTTAAAATCAGGGTATAGCATTGAAGCTTCAATGTCATCCTCTCCAAGTTCAAAGTTCATCAAGTCACCCTTTGCAAGTGCGCTGTGTATAATGGATATTGGTATGTCTTCTGGAGGTGATAAGGCTGCAACAATTGAAAATGGATAGGTTGTAATGAACAGTATTAATTAAGTTTGAAAATAAATGAGATGTCAAAAAGATTGAGGCCTCTGAAATCTTATAGTCAAGGGTGGAATTAGGCAGAGGAGAAGATAGTAATTTTTCTTAGAATGTGGTAACTAATTTTATTAATTTAAAAAAATCTAAAATTAAAGTTGTTAAATCACCCTAACATTAAATAAATACTTTTAGGTTTGAGAAACACTTTATGAATTAACTTCATTTAATAAGAAAAATTATCCTATTGTGACATCATACGCAAACTGGCACAATTAAATAGTTTTTATTTCATTTTCTTAATTTTTTAATTATCTAATAATACTTAGACTGTGGGGTATGGTACCCTTAGTTAAATACTAACTTCAAATAATTAACATTCGAATTAGTGATAAATATCTAACACAAGAAACATACATGGTTATGGTAAAAAATTTATAAACGATGAGGGTCTGCTTTGAAATTTAACAAAAAAAATTCACGTATTGACCCCACTAGATTTACACTTTGTAGTGATTTTATCCTTTTATGACTTTTTATAAAAGTAAATAATTTTATAAAAACAATTAAATCAAAAATCAAAATTCTTACTCTGAGATAGCTTTACTAGTTCTTCCTCAGAAATGTGAACTCTTTTGAAACTTCGTCCAGTCTTTTGTTCCCAAAGGGAGATCAATTCAAGCTGTGATATAATGTTTGTTTGCGGTCGATAAATTACATGGAATTTAAAGGAGGAAAGATCAAAATGAAAGAGTATGATAAGTTTCTTTTGAAAAATGAATTATTTTTTCAACATTTCTTTGATAACGTATCATTCTCACTATAAACTATATTGTGATTATTTTATGTTGTCTGCTTATTTTATTTTATATCTTTGGTTACTACAGCATTTTTCTAGAGTAAAAATATATAAAAGCTTCAAAATAGGCATGGAGTTCCATGCATATTATGTTATTCCTTCTTCCGATTTATTGACACAAAACAAGGATAGAACTAGTTTCAGAGACAATTTAAAGTTGAAAATTACATAAATTAAGCTTCTTATTCAAAAGCCGTACGTGCAGGTTTTGGGGGGTCAATGAGAAAAATGTCAAGAAGTTGATCGATTGTGGTGAATTTAAAATCTGGATACAGCTTTGAAGTTGAAAATTTAAAACAAGGATAGAACTAGTTTCAGAGACAATTTAAAGTTGAAAATTACATAAATTAAGCTTCTTATTCAAAAGCCGTACGTGCAGGTTTTGGGGGGTCAATGAGAAAAATGTCAAGAAGTTGATCGATTGTGGTGAATTTAAAATCTGGATACAGCTTTGAAGCTTCAATGTCATCCTCTCCAAGTTCAAAGTTCATCGAGTCACCCTTTGCAAGTAGGCTGTGCATGATGGATATTGGTATGTCTTCTGGAGGTGGTAAGGCTGCAACAATTGAAAAATTAATAGGTTGTAATAAACAATAAAGTGTAAAAATGAATGAGATGTCAAAGAGATTGAAGCCTATAAAATCTTATAGTTTGGGGTGAAATTAGGCAGAGTCAAAGACATGAATTTTTCTTAGAATGAGCTAACTAAAATTTTTTCAATTTAAAAAATCTAAAATAAAAGCTGTTACATCACCCTAACATTAAATAAGTACTTTTAGGTTTGAGAAATACTTTATTATTTGACTTCATTTAACAAGAAAAATTATCCTATGTACACCATACCCAAACTGGCACAATTAGATAGTTTTTATTTTATTGACTTTCTTAAACTTTTTAATTATCTAACTCGGATTGTGGGGTATTGTACACTTAGTTAGATACTAACTACAAACAATTAACAGTCAAATGAGTGATAAATATCATACAGGAGAAACATATTAGGTTATGGCAAAAATTTATAAAAGATGAGCGCCTGCTTTGAAATTTAACAAAAAAACAAATTTACGTTTTGACCCCACTAGATTTATACTTTGGGCCCATAGAATGGAACATCATTCCGGTTCGCTCCTGCTTGCATTGATTTTATCTTTTTATGACTTTATATAAAAGTGAATAATTTTATTAAACAAAAAATTAAATAAAAAATCAAAATTCTTACTCTGAGATAGCTTTACTAGCTCTTCCTCAGAAACCTGAATTCTTTTAAAACTCCGTCCAATCTTCTGTTCCCAAAGGGAGATCAATTCAAGCTGTGATAAAATGTTTGTTTGCGGTCGATAAATCACAATTCGATTGCATGTCCTTGGATCATTTATCACTTTGATTGTACATTTAGCTATATCTTCCTCGTAGTTAAAGATAGCTGAAATAGATAAATAGATGATATAACATCAAAAAGATATCCAGCAAATGAACGTTTAGTGTAAATTGCATTTTAATATGTGTGGACTTCTGCGTTGGGAAGGTATACGTACCTTTTGCTTCACCACTTCCATAAACAACAACATCATCATGTGATTCAGATGGACGAAGCAGGACATTCACAAAGTAAGCACTACAGAGATTTGCTGAGACAAAGGTGTAGGGAATTTTAGCTACTTCTATTGCCCTTCTTACTATTCGTTTTTTCTCCAAGTAAGCTTCAAAAGGGGGCAAAGGCCTCACCCTGTCCTCTTCACATCCAAACTCAGATGGAAGAAACCTCTAGCAACCAAAACATAGTGTGTTTAAGATCTGTTCTATATAAACAAATTTGAAGCAATTTAGCACTGAATTGTAAAAAGACACTAAAATGTTTCCAAGACACAAATGCGAAATTAAAGTTTGTGATTTTAGGTATTTTGCTAATTCAGTAGCTCTCGTATATATTTTTACGTCTTTTATAACTAACTACTATTGCCTAGTTTAAATCTACATTTACAAAATGTGGACGTCTACACTTAAAAGTTTCTAATATTTTCCAATTAGCAAACAAACTATATTTCAATTTCTCCCAAAAAAAAAACAACATGATTTGTTTTTTTTTTAAAAAAAAGAAAGAGCTCAATCAAATACCTTGATGTTACCAGCAACTTTGATAGCATGAACAATTTTCAGTTGATCAAGAAACTGAGGATAAGCTACAGTAGATATCACCACATCTACTTCCTTAAGTATAGATATAATTTTCTCGTGCTCGTTCAGCTCTCCCTGTTTTAATTTCAACAGTATTATTACAAAGAATATCGAAGGGCTCCAATTAGATCAACACAAAATTAATCTCATAAAAAGAAGTATAAGAGGTTTGAGGTTCGAATTTCGTGTGTGCATTTAAAGGGGGAAAAAAAGAGGAAAAAAAAAAGAATCAAAACCAAAGGAGATCGAGATAATTGAGTAATGAAGTAACCTCAATAATGGTGACGCCAATACCCTGAAATTCCTTGTGGATTTCCAGCTTGGAGGGTCTTGAATTTTGTGTAACAGGTCGAGCATAAACAAAAGTTTTGTGACCAGAAGAAACACTTGCTTTCACCATATACTTACCGAGGTATCCAGTACCCCCAAAGATAAGTATCTTTGGTTTTGTGTTCTCACCTTCCATTTCTTCCTTTCACTTCAATTTATCTTTCATATATCTTCCCTTCCCTTTTTACATATTTATATATGATATCAGGAACTCACATTTTTAGTGTTGAAAATGTGAGACTCGACAGTTCATGTGGGGGACTCAATTTATGGCGTTTCCCTGCAATAATGTTGTACGTTCTAAATGTTAAAATCAATAGAGCTATTTCAGCCGTTCAAAAATCCGAAAATTGTCTCCTTATTTCTGAGTGAGATAAATTGATAACATCTTTTAGTGTGATAAATTTGTAATTTTTTACATAGTAATTCTATCTCATCGTCTTTGACTGGTACGATTTTTTTCCTCTCGATGGAGAAGTTTTTGAAGTAGACTTGCATCCTCGACAGAGTTTGTTCTCCATCTTTTTTTACTTTGATATAATACTTGTTTCACATATTGATTGCGCTTATATCTTAATGGACTCATAATTTTTCCACTCATGAATTCTTATTTATTGAAAACAGTTTTACATATTCATATGAAACAAATTTTCGGATATTAAAAATAAGAAGAATACAATTCAAAATTTTGAATTAATCTTAACTTGTCAATGCTATGTTTGAATCCTATATCAAACATACCCTAAACTTTAAGAACATAAAATTCACATATGAAAAATAATTTGAGTGAAAAAAGAAAATGAAAGGAATTTTTTTTTCCGAATTTCCTTGGTGTACTTTTTTTAAGGAAGCCCAATCATAAAACTGGTTTATGCTTAACGTAAATTACATAGTTTACACATAAATTGACAAAATCAGCCATGATTCTTATGTTTCTTCTTATAAATGGATAATTTAAATTTGTGATAATATATTTTTTTTATTTTTCTTTAAATGATAGAATAGTAGACAAAGTTCAAGTTAACTCCTTATTTCCTTTAGCTTTAGGATTCAAACTTAGAACCAACCAAATAATACTATTTGAAAACCACTCTTTAGGCCGGCGACAAATATGTGATAATAAGTTTCTGGTTGATAAATAAAATGACGATGTTTCCTATACGAAATGAATGGTGTCTATTGTTGGATCATAAACTCGATCCAACATGAATAAATTCAAGCCCAACTCATGGAAGAATCCATGAGTAGGTATGGTTTGTGAGGTTTGAATTATTTGTGTTAGGTGTGGTAGATGTGGTTGGTGAAGTAGGTGAGTAGTAGGTTTTAATGGATGGTGAGGATTTGTGTATTAGTTGAATAAATGAATGGTTGTGATTAGTTTGTTTCATGTATAAATACCCCCTCTCCCCTTTGGTTTAAACATCAAGTGAAGTAGCAAAATCTCTAAGGTGTAGAGAGTGAAAAATAAGAGTTGTAATTGGTGAGAAGTGTTGTTGAAGAAATAAAATAGTGTGTGTTTTGTGTGTTTTATTTGTTAATTCTCCAACATCTATTGTTCCATGCCACAAGCGACTTTTGTGCTTATTCAGATTCTCGCATGAATATATAATACAATGGTTGATTAATAAAAGGATGACAGGTCTTTTATGAGCTTTGTAGATATATTTTTCTTCCATTTGTACTATTGAAAAAAAAAAAGAAAAAAAGGGATCCGAATCTTCAATTGATTTTTTTAATTGTTTTAAGGGGAAATTAAAGCACTTACGTAGTTTTGTAAATTTTTTACAAATATATATATTTGTTTTAAAAAATATTCACATCGTCTCTTCTTACGACAACTATGTCTTTTATTATTGTAATCGAATTATTTTTATCTAGGTGTAATTATTCAAAAAGTATATATATAACCATTTAGCTTAATGACGAAATGTGATAATTTTTTGTCTCATTTTTTTCATTTATAGTTCATATTTTCATATCACAATTTTTGTAAACCCAACCCACTTCAAGAAAATAATTATAATAAATTCACATTATTTTTAAAAAAATTCAAATAAAGAAGAAGTTTAAGAAGTAATTAATTAAATCTATCTTGATTTGTTCTGTGACTTTAATCTTTAATCATATTTGACTAAAAAGATTTCATTGTCATAATTTTAAATTGATTATTTACTCTTATAAGTAAAAGTGCCAAAATACCATAAAATTTACTTAAAGTTCAGCATTTTTGAATTTCATACAAAATTTATTATTTCTAGAAAATGTATCAAAAAAAATATCTTAGAATGATTATTAACATTTAATTAAACTAGCAAAATATTTTTATGGCATAAGACTTATGTAATTTATCAGATGTCATGTTATAAGTCACAAAACGAAACACCTAGACTGTTGGATATAGGAACACATTATCACATTATCTTTGGATAATTTGGTCATTTTATGTCTCTTGGGTAAAACCTTGAAATAAAGCTTATCTTAAGCAACGTTAATAGCAAATTTGGTCAAAGAAAGATAAGTGAAAAAAATACATAAGAATTAATTGATTAATTGTCCAATCTCTTTGTTTATCTCTACTTTTTGAAAATAATGTGAACTTGTTATAACACTTCTATCTCCCTCAAGATTTAAATTCGAGTGACTAGCGAAATATAAATCCTTGAAAACCATAAGACTTGAGGAAATGAGAAAATCTTATATATTTTCACTATTTGTATCAACAAATTTATACACACGGAATCTGGTAAATTTATTTTCTTAAAAAAGTTGTTTCACTTAAACTATTATTTTTTAATTTTCATCAAAAATCAATATTTTTAACCACGTAAATTTTATTTCCATTATTGTTCCCTGAAAAAAAAATTTAATTATAAATTTCAATAGCTAAATTTATTATTAAAATATTTGAATTTTTTTCAACCGCGATAAAAAGAAGTCTAACCCGATCAACAAGTGCTAAATTTTCTACATGTTGAAAATTTGACTTGAATGTGGGAAAACGTTAAAAGACAATAGGGCAAAATAATTGCTCGGCAAAAGCGTGATAATGAAATAGCAAAATTCTTCGACAATTTTGTTCATGCAATTAAATACCAAGTGGTGAGGTTGGGGACCAATGAAGAAGTTGACAATTGTCTGTACAAAATTATTGACAATTGGCTAGTGCGTATTGATTCCACATCTGTGCCTAAGTGGCATTGAACTGCAACAAATGACACCTTCACCAAGCAAGTTACCAGCAACTCGCATCTTATGAACCTAATTTACATGTGAATATAAATTAGCGTGGCATTGGCATGTTGATACCAACTAAAGATATTGCACATAAATCTATTATTCTTAATACCAACTAAATATAGGTCATGTATCATTGTGGACCACAAAACTTTTAGGCAACAGCGAAGTCAGGTATTCAATGTAGGAGGGGTTATGTTCAAACAACAATATGATATAAAAATTTTTAATATGAATAGTAAGTACTAAAATTCTAAATTAACTTCATTGAAATAATATCATGCAATAAATTCATAATCGTACTAAATTAGTTTTCATAACTGTACTCAATTAGCCATAATACTTATGGTAGCTCGAAAACATGGCCCAAAACATAGCGGCTACCTAAAACATTTGTATAAAATTTTCGTTATGAAAGAGACTTTAGGGTGCTGATTTTTATCATCCACAAATCCAAAAAAAAAAAAAAAATAGTCCCCGAGAAGCAGTGCATCAAATTATGCTCCCCATGAAGAACGAGAGTATTTGCAAGTTTTGGGGTACGGTATTAATGGTTTAATGAGAAAAAAACATGGAGTGTTGCCCCTGTTTTTTCTCATTAAACCATTAACACCGTACCTGGCTAATTGCCCTTTTTGGCCAAACAATCCAGAAAAATTTGTGGAACAGTCAAATAATATTCTGTCATATGAGAGGTAGGGGCTGTATTAAAGGATTAAGATTCTCGCCTGATCTGAACATTCTTGATATTTTTGCAAAGTTTTTGCCACTTATGTTTATATTATTATATTATTAAGATTTAACTACTTTTTTAATTTATTAACTACCAATCATATTAATAAAATTTACCCAGATAAAATTAGATCCGGAGAAAATCTTCATCCTGTATTAAATTGAAAAGTCAATGGGACTCACTAATGGTCCTATCTCTGAACTCACTATTCTAGAACAGAACACCAATTAACTGTCTCAATTAAATTTTTCTCCAAACAATGACAAAGCAAAGGACCTCATTAAATTAAAATAGTTAGCAGCACCTACTAATGGTCCCACTTTTGAACCACTACTTTACTACATAGCAGAACACTAGTAGTCTGTCTTACCTAAATTTTTCTCCACATTTATACAGTAATAAAAAAATGGCCTTCACTAATATTAAAAAAAATGATTTGGATCTAGTTTAGAGTTGAGCTATACTCAACTCTTTCAAAAAAAATTTATACACGTGCATGTATAGAATATATGGTTATGATTGAAGTAATTTTATATTGTTATCCAATAACTATCAAATCCAAACAAAGAAATTGCGATTGAGAACATAAAGAGAGGAATTATTCCCTAATAGGATTCACAATAATTTGGTATCCAATGTTCTAAAAATCTTCACGTGACAATCATCAAAATGTATGGCGAGGATTTATTTTCTCATTAAATATATTACAAGCCTCTTAAGCGATGCACTAATAAACAACTCGCACTTCATGATTCCATGGCTCCTAGTGGTTTTTTCCCTCTCCATCAACAACTCATCTTCTCCTCAACAATTACCCACTACACAAAAAAAAAAGGAAATAAAATTGAAGAAGAAGGAAAGAGCAGGCAGCCAGTGCAAGAAGAAAAATTAAAGAAGAGCCTATGTTTGAGCGTGTACTTTAACAAGTACAATTATCCAAAGACTATATTGTAATTAAACCTATTAAAGAATAAAAGTCTCTTCTATAGCAGTTTTATTTTCAGATGGCAGATCGAAGGTCCAACTTTAGGATGATACAAACACCCAAGAACTAATTTTAGCTGAGAGTAGCAGACCAATCACGCATGAAGAGAATTCTTATGATGTTGAATCAATATTGGCCAAGAAATTATTCACATTGAAGAACCTAATCAAATTACGGCTTCCTACCTTCATAACTTCGGCTTTATTTTTCTTTTATTTTTAGAAATTGCAAAGACTTGATTTTGATAGAAATCGTAGATGATCAAAAGTATTGTGTTCTGTAGAGCGAACTAGAGAGCGTAAGATTTTTGAGAGTTAGGGAAGAAAAAGAAGAGTTTAAGAGTTGTTAAATAAAATTCAAATAAACAAATCTTAGCCATTCATTTTGCTAATAGCCACGCACCAAGTGGATCTTCAAAAAGTCAAATATTTCAGATCATGAGAGAATTAGTTGGAAATATCTATAAACCAAAATCGATGATTAAATCCCTTGAGAACATTTCCTAGATCACTATTTCCAATGGCAGCATTTTAATAAAGAAATGTAAAATAATGTTGTTTCAGCAGTGGCATATAATGCCGTTTTCTTCATCATTTTATTTGTGGTGGCTTTAAGGTATCCATCAATTCACCTAGAAAGTAATAGTAATATATAAGTATCAATTGCTTATGTATTAAAATCAAATATTGTCATCTATCTTTGTAATGTATGGCCTTAAAGACAAAATTAAATGTCGAATATACAATAAGGATGAGATTTGGGATATTTTGTTCACCAATAGACTGTTATCATTGAACATCCTCTCAATTCTAAATTTGACATAAACTTTGAAGTGGATAGGTGTCACCGCCATAGATCATGATGGCCGATGCCATGGCTTGGCTTCTAACTATTGGGAAAATATACTCTTTAAAAGCGTATATGTTTATTTAATCGTAATAAACAATTTTTCTGATTAATAAAATAAATGAGGTATTTTATTTAAATATCTTAATTGCATTAATATTTTGATTAAAGTCCATATAATCATATTATATGTATTTATGTGATCACCATGTGGATTCACAGAAGACATAAATACAAGTTATCTTATGATTAAATAAATTTAGTTCGCAATTGATAAATAAAGTTGGGCACTTTATTTAGGTATAGACTGTAATAAATTCATTGAATAATTTGTCTTAATCATGTATGAATTCATTGCTGTAGTACGACTACATTGAACATGATCACATATGAGATTTAATTAACTTTGTAATAACTGTCAGACTTATTAAATCTCATAGGCATTGATTTTACTGTAATCTTAATCTTGAGTTGATTATAATTTCATGATTGTAATTGTTATTCCATTTGAGTTACCAATGGGCATGACACATACTTGTAGTCTAGATTACCCGGTATCTTGGTGGGAGCATTTATGAGTATTAGAGTTATAGATTAACAATATAGAATTTGTACAACACATCTCTTGATGAGTTTTCGGCACTTGATCATAGAATTCTCTGGCCAGAGTGTGTCAACATATTTAGTATATTGAAAATGATCATTAGAGAAAACCAGTAAGTATCAAGGAATAAGATGTAATTAAATCGATTGGACAGTTGAGATGTCGATTTAATTAACGATGTGGTACAAAGGATTATGCAGTAAAGAAATCAATGTGGCTTGGGACGAATTATTATTCGAGTATACAATTATAGAGGCCAGTTCCAATCTTTTAGTGGACTAGATTTGGAATTAAATAATTGAGCTAGTTTAATTACAGGCCTAATTATTATAGCTACTATTGTATGTTCCCAAATGATCCCCGGGTTAGCTCATTTAATTTATTGCACCACTAGTGGATTAATAAGTAAGATAACTAGCTATTTGGGTCAAAAGCCTAAATATATCATTTAGTGGGAGGCTCCATTTAATATGCTTATATGTAAGGGGCTTTATGTTATCTTACAAGATGGGCCCCCTATAAAAAAAGCAAGTAACGTGACTTTTGATTTTCATTTTTTTGGAGTCTAGGGTTTTCACTAAAGGGAGATATAAAATGACTTATTTTCTCCCAAAAGAAGGAGAGCAGCCACTTTATATAGATCAGAGAAAAAGATTTTTCTCTCTATTGTTGAGAGAAAAATTTTCTCGCGCTAGTTGTTTTGGTTGTGATAAAGGCGCCCACACGTCAAGTACAGATCAAACCTGAGTCATAACGTGGAAGATCATTGGCGACAGTTTGCGATCTAACAAGCGTGGTGGTGACAGTTCGTTATTTAACAAGCGTGGTGGTGACAGATCGTGATCTAACAGGAGTAGTGGTGACAGATCGTGATCTGGGAGCCTAAATCACTTCAGTGGAAAAAGTCAAATCAGATTTTCAAGGTACAATTTTTAGATTACAAATTCTTATATATTGTATGAGAACGATCTTAAAAAGGTTTTAAAAAAATTTTAAAAAATTGATTTTTCTCCAACAATTGGTATCAGAGCTATCTCATATTAATATATAAGAATTTCGTATAAAATCAACCTTGATATTTATGTATTAGAGTGGCACAATTTATTCAGATATATATTATTTGTTTAATATATGAATAAAGTATGTTATGGTTTGTCTTAATTCATAGTTAGATTTTCTGTTGTATTTTTCCTTTGGATCTGTAACAAGAGGGGTGATTTATTATCACCATGTTTCCCTCTTGATTTAGTTTACTATTATAGAAATTTTGTAAGCCAAAATTGGCGTAGGAAATTTGTATGTCGCTGGAAATTTCACCCGCTGCAATCACATAACAGTAGCACGCACAGCAGACAGCAACGAGGCCAGCAGCAAACGCGCACGCGAAGCCAGCTGCATGTATGCGCGAGGCCAGCAGCTAGCGCACACACGAGGCCAACAGCTAGCGCGCGCACGGCCAGCGTGGCCAACAGTGCGCACTGCACATGCTGCACTAGCAGCAAGTTGCGCACGCAGGTTTGGTCGGCTTTCGGTGACGCGACGATGGTGACTCCGCGTCGGAGATGCGTCGGAGACCGGTGGAAAGAGTGAACAGTGGCTGGATTGTGGAGATGGCGGCTAGGGAGAAGGAAAAGAAAAATATGAATTTAGGGTTTCATGATTTTTATCATGGAGGTCCCTATAGTTTCATATTCTTTCTTGTGGGCAGAAAATTTTAATTTTTTGCATTTAAGTTCAAACATAGTTTTGGGCTTAATGAATCCTAGTTTTAGGCTCAATTTCAATAGGGCTTAATGGATTAAAATGCATAGATAAAATTGAATATATTAAATTTATTTTTGGTCCAAAAGCTTTATTTTAATAAAAAAATTAATTATTTATTTATTTCGTTTCAAAATTAAAGTTGGACCAATAATAAATTTAAAAGCCAAATTTTCTCTAGTCCATTAACAAAGACAAACTTATGGAAGATGGACATTGACAAGAAGCCCAATGAAGATTTGGCTTAGGGTTAATGTATTTTTCCATTTTAGGAAAGCCATGAATTAAGATTATTTAATTATTTTTCTATATGCTATGTTTTGGATGATAACATGGCATGATAACATGTCATATAGAATAGGTAGTGTCACTTTATACATAATGGTACATGTCATTCATTAATTATGAATCTCATTATATTGTTTGAAATTTGTGTATGCTTAATAATATTGGATATCATCTAGATAATATTATAGGAAGCATGCAATTAACAATATGTATGTTTTAAAAGAAAAAAACCAATTTTAAAATATTGAGTGGGAGAGGGAAAATTCAAGATAATTTTCCCACGGCTCCATTGTTAGTTCAATAATAAAATTATATATATATACCTCGACTTCATGATACGATGATGCTCCCTTCAAAGGGTATATATATTAGATATTTTATTTGATGAACTTCTTCAAAGATAAAATTGAAATATTTTTCAATCGATTGTTCACCCCAACGGTGACTACTGATATGAAAAATACGTAGATTGAAACAATGGTTATACACTCAACTAATATTTGTTATTAACCTTCCCAACGAAGCTCTGTTAACAATGGTTATACACTCAACTAATATCCAATGGGTAATTGGGTCTAGTAAGTGTAGACATGACTTCCCCAACGGATAGCTTGTCAAAGCAGTACTAGATTATCGTTACAATAAATTAAAATGCATTTCTAGTTTTATGCATTTTTATCATTTATTGTGAATATTATTTTAAATTATTTATGCATGGATATTTTATTTTTCAGAAAATGTCTTCCCTGAGTCCACTTACCATTATTCTGAGTCAAAACAAACTCACTGGAGAGAACTATATAGATTGGAAAAGAAATCTATTCATTGTCCTGACTGCTGAAAATTATAAATATGTCTTAACCCAGCCATGCCCTCCAGTTCCAGCAAATGATGCTCATAGAAATCAGAGGAGACTTTATAAGAAATGGCAAAATGCTACATTTTAGCCTTGATTTCTAATATTCTGCAGACCAAACATCAGAACTTGGAGACTGCCACTGAAATAATAAATAGTCTCCAACAGATGTTCGAGCAGAGTACTCGCTTCACGAGACAAGTAGCGCTATAAGGAATTGTGAACAGTAAAATGGGGAAGGGCACAAGAATTCGTGATCATGTCCTCAAAATGATGGACTATTTGAATGAGGCTGAGATTTAAGGAGCACAAATCGATGATAACTCAAAGATTGATATGGTACTAGAATCTCTGCCAGAGACATTCAAGGAGTTTAAGGTCAATTATAACATTTACAAAAGAAACATGACCTTAACTGAATAAATGAACGAACTTCATTCTGATGAAAAGATCTATCGTGCTGAGAAATCTCTGGGAAGCATAAATATTGTTGAAAAAGCTTCTTCTTCTAGACTTAAATCGAAAGGCAAACGTAAGAAGAAAGCTGGGAAAAAGGGATTGTCTACCATGCAAGATGGCAAGCCGAAAGGAAAATGCTTCAAGTGTGGATAGAAAGGTCACTGGAAAAAGGATTGCCCTAAGATTGTGAAATCAGATATGGAAAATCTTTTTGTAATTGAGGCATGTTTAGTTCAGAATCCTATTGACACTTGGGTGTTGGATTCAGGAGCAACTAATCATATTTTTAATTCACTTTATTGGTTTCAGGAAACCAGGAAAATAAGTGAAGAAAGCATCAAGCTGCAGCAGTTAGGGACAAGACAGTTTGTGTCAGCAGTGAAGACTAGATCTGTTTTATTATCTTTTAATAATGAGACTTTAGCTTTGAATAATTGTCTTTATGTTCCAGACATTAACAGGAATTTAATTTCAGTAGTTTGTTTTTCAAAACAAGGGTACACTATAAATTTTGGATCCTCTGTTTTTATTTTTTATAATAAGAGACTTATTTGTTCTGGTACATTGGAAGAAAATTTATATCATTTAAGTCCAATGATCCATTCTATGCATGACACAATGATCAATAATGATGAGTATACACATTTATCTAAGAAAAAAAATATTTCTTCCAACCAATGTTACCTCTGACATTTATGCTTGGGTCATATAAACTAAAATAGGATACAGAGAATGATCAAAGATAGACTTTTGGATTCATTAGAAAATGAATCATTGCCACTATGTGAATCCTGTTTAGAAGGAAAAATGACCAAAAGGCCATTCTCGGCCAAAGGAGTACGTGCAACAGTACCACTTGAATTGGTACATATAGATGTATGTGGACCAATCAATGTACAAGCTCGAGGAGGTTATAAGTATTTCATCACTTTCACTGATGATTGCTCGAGATACAGTTATGTTTATCTGATGCGTCACAAGTCTGAAGCTCTTGAGAAATTCAAAGAATATAGGGTTGAGATAGAAAAGCTATTAGATAAGAACATAAAGAAACTTCAATATGATCGAGGTGGTGAATTTCTCTCAGGAGATTTCAAAGAGTATCTAGTTGAAAATGGGATTATATCCCAGTTGACTACCCTGGGAACACCACAACAAAATGGGGTAGCTGAAAGGAAAAATGAAACTCTTTTGGATATGGTGAGATCTATGCTTAATTATTCGTCATTACCAATCTCTTTTTGGGGACTAGCACTGGAAACTGCAGTTTACCTCTTGAATTTAGTTCCATCTAAGTCAGTACCTAAAACCCTAATAGAATTATGGTCAGGTCGCAAACCAAGTTTACGACATGTCCGTATTTGGGGATCACCAGCACATGTGCTGAAACCAAAGGCAGACAAAATGGATTCACGTTCTGAGGTTTGTATATTTGTGGGGTATCCCAAAGGAACAAGGGGAGGTTTATTTTATAGTCCCCAAGATAGGAAAGTGATCGTGAGCACACATTTCACTTCCCTCGAGGAAGACTATATGAATAACTTCAAACCTAAGAGTAAGGTAATACTTGAAGAACTGTCAGGTGATCAGGTTGATGTTCAGCTTTCAACGCCTGTTACAGAACAGGAAGAATAACAACAACCAGCTGATCAATATAGGATCATCCCTGAACAACCATCACTTTTAGAACCTCGTTGTAGTGAGAGGGTAATTAGGTTACCTGCGAGATATATATTATTGGGAGAAACCGATACGACTATCTCAGATGAACATGTACAAGATCCCATTAGCTACTACGAAGCTCTAATAGATAAAGATGTTGAATTTTGGAAAAAGGTCATGAATCAAGAAATGGAATCTATGTATTCCAATAAAGTCTGGGAACTTATAGAGGCACCAAATGAGGTAAAACCTATAGGGTGCAAGTAGATTTACAAGAGAAAAAGATGAGTAGATGGAATGGTGGAAACATTTAAAGTAAGATTAGTAGCCAAAGAGTTTACTCAGAAAGAGGGATGTGGGGGTTACTCAGATTGCGTCACAGCAAAACTTGGCAGATCCTTTCACTAAGGCCATACTTGGGAAACCTTTTAACTTGCACTTAGAATCCATGGGCATGCGTGAGATGTCAAATATGCTTTGAGAGCTAGTGGGAGATTGTTGGAAAAATATGCTCTTTAAAAGCATATTTGTTTATTTAATTGTAATAAACAATTTTTCTTATTAATAAAATAAATGAGGTGTTTTATTTAAATATCTTAATTGCATTAATATTTTGATTAAAGTCCATTTAATCATATTATATGTATATATGTGATCACCATGTGGATTCACAGAAGACATAAATACAAGTTATCTTATGATTAAATAAATTTAGTTCGCAGTTGATAAATAAAGTTGGGCACTTTATTTAGGTATAGACTGTAACAAATTCATTGAATGATTTGTCTTAATCATGTATGAATTTATTGATGTAGTACGACTACATTGAACAGGATCACATATGAGATTTAATTAAATTTGTAATAACTGTCAGACTTATTAAATCTTATAGGCATTGATTTTACTGTAATCTTAATCTTTAGTTAATTATGATTTCATGATTGTAATTGTTATTCCATTTGAGTTACCAATGGGCATGACACATACTTGTAGTCTAGATTACCCGGTATCTTGGTGGGAGCATTTATGAGTATTAAAGCTATAGATTAACAATATAGAATTTGTACAACACATCTTTTGATGAGTTTTCGGCACTTGATCATAAAATTCTCTGGCCAGAGTGTGTCAACATATTTAGTATATTGAAAATGATCATTAGAGAAAACCAGTAAATATCAAGGAATGAGATGTAATTAAATCGATTGGACAGTTGAGATATCGATTTAATTAACGATGTGGTACAAAAGATTATGCAATAAAGAAATCAATGTGGCTTGGGACGAATTATTATTCGAGTATACAATTATGGAGGTCAGTTCCAATCTTTTAGTGAAGTAGATTTGGAATTAAATAATTGGACTAGTTTAATTACAAGCCTAATTATTATAGCTACTATTGTATGTTCCCAAATGATCCCCAGGTTAGCTCATTTAATTGACTGTGCCACTACTGGATTAATAAGCAAGATAACTAGTTATTTGGGTCAAAAGTCTAAATATATCATTTAGTGGGAGGCTCCATTTAATATGCTTGTATTTAAGGGGCTTTATGTTATTTTACAAGATGGGCCCCTATAGAAAAAACAAGTAACGTGACTTTTCATTTTTATTTTTTTGAAGCCTAGGGTTTTCACTAAAAAGAGATATAAAAGGGCTTATTTTCTCCCAAAAGAAGAAGAGCAGCCACTTTATATAGATTAGAGAAAAAGATTTTTCTCTCTGTTGTTGAGAGAAAAATTTTCTCGTGCTAGTTGCTTTGATAGTGATAAAGGCGCCACATGTCAAGTGCAGATCAAACTTGAGTCATAACCTGAAAGATCATTGGTGACAGTTCATGATCTAACAAGCGTAGTGGTGACAGTTCGTGATCTAACAACCGTAGTGGTGACGGATCGTGATCTAACCAGAGTGGTGGTGACGGATCGTGAACTGGGAGCCTAAATTACTTCAGTGGAAAAAGCCAAATCTAATTTTCAAGGTACGATTTCCAGATTACAAATTCTTATATATTGTATGAGAGCAATCTTAAAAAGGTATTATAAAAATTTAAAAAAAAACTGATTTTTCTCCAACACTAACCTCATGCCAAGTCGTTGGCAACAACATGGGCGGAGTTGTAGATGAACATGAAGGCAAGGCAAGATTGGCACACGAGCTGAAGCGTGATAGCAAGCGCATGCTATTGGACAAGTTCGGGGGAGCACGAGACATTACACCCAGCTCACGGATGCCACATCTCACAAGTGTGCAGGCACAAGGCGCGCACACAAGCCAAATTGGACAGAGTGTGAGATGGCGCAAGGCAGTAGTGCCAAGGCATGTATGGACGTAAAAATGTGCAGTGGAGCACGTAAATAGGCAACATGTAGCACATTAAATGAGGGCCAAACTATGCAAATATGAAAGGTATTCGAATTACAAGTACAATTTATGTTCGAGCAATGGTGGTCGAACGTTAAGCATCGTGGAAAGAATTCTTTGGAAATAAGTCTTGGAAACATGCATGAGTGGGCAATTGTTGGTGCAACTAATGGGACATGGCCTTAGAATTCATGCCTAGAAATGTGTAAACAAGGGACGTAGGTGGTTGTGGTTACTCATCACTTCCTTGCTTCTAGGCTAGTGAGCAGTGATTGCCTTATAATTGGGGGAGTAAAGATATACTTCCTAAAATCATGCTTAATAGTGCCTAGTCTTAGAGAAAAGAAATAAAGTGGCGCAAAAGCAGCACGCCACCTCACCGTAGCAAATGGGAGTGTTATTTGTAACATGTGTATATAGTGAAAATAAGTATGTGTTTTGAGGGATCCGAATTTTGATAGAGTGAATGGTCCCTGAGCATTTAAAGCCTAGAGCTATCTTATAATCTTATCTTATTATGGCAGCAAAAAGTTGGGTTGATGCCACTGTAAAGAATAATATTATGTGTCCTTATTGTTTTATTTCTTATTCTTTGTTGTTGGTTTGGTTAGTTTTTTGTGATAATCTCTGTTGTGGGTATTATGGGTTATTTTTATTGGTGTTATCGAGTGGTTGACTAAATGGAGACTTAATGTCATCACGTAGATTGCCACATCTTCGAACAAAACCTGGTGACAATTGATATCTGAGTAAAGGTTGCTTCAACTGTTGGAACAACTGGTATCAAGGCAAAGGTTATTTCAATTGTTAGAACAATTGGTTTCAAAGCCAAGGTTGTTTCAGTTGATGGAACAATTTGGTACCAAAGTAGCTGTTACAAAGTAAGGTTGCATCAATGTTGGTGACAAATGATTTCAAGGCTTAGTTAAAATCATTTTGGGGATAGCTCATTACGTGGTTTCAAGGAATCTATGGTGTAAGATCTAAATTGTGTAATTTTAGAGGAAATTGGTAATATCGCACAAATTGTACGACTAGCAGTGAAAACCAACATGATGGGAGAATCAAGAAAGGACAAGCTGGCGCTATCGAACACTATTATAGGTGCTTTACAACTTGACTTGGAGAGTGTGAAAAAAACTTGCTCTGAGTTTGTCAATGATTTCATGAAGAAGCTGAATAAGATGATGGAGGATGTTGCTTGTAGGCGAACGTGCTAAAAAGCAACATTAAAGACCTTGAAAAGGAAGTTAAGTAACTGAAACGAGCAGTAGGCATTGTTCACGTTCAAAGGATGGGCCTTTGAAGGTCAAGGTTTTAAAACCTAAGGCTTATAGCAGAATTTAGAACACTAAGAAGTTGGACAATTTTCAATAAAATGTATAGTAATATTTTCTAAGTGCTCAAGTACTATATAATGGATATTGGTATGTCTTCTGGAGGTGGTAAAGCTGCAACAATTGAAGATGGAAAGGTTGTGGTGAACATTAATATTAATTTAAGTGTAAAATGAATGAGATGTCAGAGATGGGGGCCTATAAAATCTTGTAGTCAGGGGTAGAACTAGGCAGAGGTGAAAATAGGAATTTTTCTTAGAATGGGCTAAACTCAATTTCTTTCAATTTAAAAAAAAATTCTAAAATTAAAGCCGTCAAATCACCCTAACATCTATATATATATATAAGGCTAGGACTTGAGTAGGTGATGTGGCATCACCATTTTACTTCTTTATATATTCTCTATTATTTAATAAACAGAAATTTTTTTTTTATTTGGTTTTTCATCTTCTCATAATTAATTTGATTGTATTTAACTCATTTAATAAATAGTAACTTTATTAATATATATCATTCCTCATCTTTTTATATTTTCTATTATCTAAAATATTGGTGGATATTCTTTGTAATTTTTTTCGCTTTCTATTTAAATTCAACAATATGTAATCGTTAATAATATTAATTATAAGTCTTTTGAAACATTTATTTATTTTATTATGCTAGCAATTAAACTTTAGTGGCATAAAATACATGAATTAATCTATATATCTATATCTATATCTATATATAAAATTGGGACTACAAGAGGTGATGTGGCATCACCATTTCTCATCATTTTATATTCTCTATTATCTAATAAATTGGTTTAAATTAAAAAATAATTACATTATAAAATATTAAAATAGAAAATAATTATTAGATTATAAATGATTACACATCTTTTCATCTTTCTATTTAAATTCAACAATATGTAACCATTAATAATAATTAATTATAAGTCTTGAAACATTCATTTATTTTATTATGCCAACAATTAAATTTTAGTGACTTAAAATACATCAATTAATTAATATAGGAAGAAAGGTTCCTTCATCTTCTCTCAACAATACCATTAGAGCCTAATTTTAATGTCATAATCTCATATTTAATTATTCAATCTTTTGTTTAGTGCCTCTTGACTTCTTCAAACTCCATAAACATTAAATATTTAAGATTTGTGTCATCATTATTTCTCATTTTTTTTAATTCTCTATTATCTAATATTTTGGTTGAGATTAAAAAATAATTACATTACAAAATATTAAAAATCTATATCTATATATATATCTATATATATATATAAAGCTAGAACTTGAGGAGGTGATGTGGCATCACCATTTTGCTTCTTTGTATATTATCTTTTATCTAATAAATAGAGATTTTTTTTTAGATTTGGCTTTTCATCTTCTCATAATTAATTTGATTGTATTTAACTCATTTAATAAATAGTAACCTTATTAATATATATATCATTCCTCATCTTTTTATATTTTCTATTATCTAAAATATCTAAAATATTGATGGATATTCTTTGTAATTTTTTTCTCTTTCTATTTAAATTCAACAATATGTAATCATTAATAATATTAATTATAAGTCTTTTGAAACATTTATTTATTTTATTATGCTAGCAATAAAACTTTAGTGGCATAAAATACATGAATTAATCTATATATATATATATATAAAGTTGGGACTACAAGAGGTGATGTGGCATCACCATTTCTCATCATTTCATATTCTCTATTATCTAATAAATTGGTTTAAATTAAAAAATAATTACATTATAAAATATTAAAATAGAAAATAATTATTAGATTATAAATTATTACATATCTTTTCCTCTTTCTATTTAAATTCAACAATATGTAACCATTAATAATAATTAATTATAAGTCTTGAAACATTCATTTATTTTATTATGCCAACAATTAAATTTTAGTGACTTAAAATACATCAATTCATTAATATAGGAAGGAAGGTTCATTCATCTTCTCTCAACAATACCATTAGAGCCTAATTTTAATGTCATAATCCGATATTTAATTATTCAATCTTTTGTTTAGTGCCTTTTGCCTTCTTCAAACTCCATGAACATTAAATATTTAAGATTTGTGTCATCATTATTTCTCATCTTTTTTTATTCTCTATTATCTAATATTTTGGTTGAGATTAAAAAATAATTACATTACAAAATATTATAAATCTATATATATATATATATATATATATATATAAAGCTAGGACTTGAGGAGGTGATGTGGCATCATCATTTTGCTTCTTTGTATATTCTCTATTATCTAATAAATAGAGAATTTTTTTTTTAGATTTGGTTTTTCATCTTCTCATAATTAATTTGATTGTATTTAACTCATTTAATAAATAGTAACTTTATTAATATATATATCATTCCTCATCTTTTTATATTTTCTATTATCTAAAATATTGGTGGATATTCTTTATAATTTTTTTCTCTTTCTATTTAAATTCAACAATATGTAATCATTAATAATATTAATTATAAGTCTTTTGAAACATTTATTTATTTTATTATGCTAGCAATTAAACTTTAGTAGCATAAAATACATGAATTAATCTATCTATCTATATATAAAGTTGGGACTACAAGAGGTGATGTGGCATCACCATTTCTCATCTATATATCTATTATCTAATAATTTATTTATTTTGTATATTCCCTATTAATTTGATTGTATTAATATCTAATAAATAGAGAATTTTATTTTACTACTATTTGTGTATTCTCTATTATCTAATAAATAGAGATTTTTTTACATTTGGCTTTTCATCTTCTCATAATTAATTTGATTGTATTTAACTCATTTAATAAATAGTAACTTTATTAATATATATCATTCCTCATATATTTTCTATTATCTAAAATATCTACAATATTGGTGGATATTCTTTGTAATTTTTTTTTCTCTTTCTATTTAAATTCAACAATATGTAATCATTAATAATATTAATTATAAGCCTTTTGAAACATTTATTTATTTTATTATGCTAGCAATTAAACTTTAGTGGCATAAAATACATGAATTAATCTATATATATATATATATATATAAAGTTGGGACTACAAGAGGTGATGTGGCATCACCATTTCTCATCATTTCATATTCTCTATTATCTAATAAATTGGTTTAAATTAAAAAATAATTACATTATAAAATATTAAAATAGAAAATAATTATTAGATTATAAATTATTACATATCTTTTCCTCTTTCTATTTAAATTCAACAATATGTAACCATTAATAATAATTAATTATAAGTCTTGAAACATTCATTTATTTTATTATGCCAACAATTAAATTTTAGTGACTTAAAATACATCAATTCATTAATATAGGAAGGAAGGTTCATTCATCTTCTCTCAACAATACCATTAGAGTCTAATTTTAATGTCATAATCCCATATTTAATTATTCAATCTTTTGTTTAGTGCCCTTTGGCTTCTTCAAACTCCATAAACATTCAATATTTAAGATTTGTGTCATCATTATTTCTCATTTTTTTTATTCTCTATTATCTAATATTTTGGTTGAGATTAAAAAATAATTACATTACAAAATATTAAAAATCTATATCTATATATATATCTATATATATATATAAAGCTAGAACTTGAGGAGGTGATGTGGCATCACCATTTTGCTTCTTTGTATATTCTCTTTTATCTAATAAATAGAGATTTTTTTTTAGATTTGGCTTTTCATCTTCTCATAATTAATTTGATTGTATTTAACTCATTTAATAAATAGTAACCTTATTAATATATATATCATTCCTCATCTTTTTATATTTTCTATTATCTAAAATATCTAAAATATTGATGGATATTCTTTGTAATTTTTTTTCTCTTTCTATTTAAATTCAACAATATTTAATCATTAATAATATTAATTATAAGTCTTTTGAAACATTTATTTATTTTATTATGCTAGCAATTAAACTTTAGTGGCATAAAATACATGAATTAATCTATATATATATATATATATATATATATATATATATATATATATATATATATATATATATATATATATATATATAAAGTTGGGACTACAAGAGGTGATGTGGCATCACCATTTCTCATCATTTCATATTCTCTATTATCTAATAAATTGGTTTAAATTAAAAAATAATTACATTATAAAATATTAAAATAGAAAATAATTATTAGATTATAAATTATTACATATCTTTTCCTCTTTCTATTTAAATTCAACAATATGTAACCATTAATAATAATTAATTATAAGTCTTGAAACATTCATTTATTTTATTATGCCAACAATTAAATTTTAGTGACTTAAAATACATCAATTCATTAATATAGGAAGGAAGGTTCATTCATCTTCTCTCAACAATACCATTAGAGCCTAATTTTAATGTCATAATCCGATATTTAATTATTCAATCTTTTGTTTAGTGCCTTTTGCCTTCTTCAAACTCCATGAACATTAAATATTTAAGATTTGTGTCATCATTATTTCTCATCTTTTTTTATTCTCTATTATATAATATTTTGGTTGAGATTAAAAAATAATTACATTACAAAATATTATAAATCTATATCTATATATATATATATATATAAAGCTAGGACTTGAGGAGGTGATGTGGCATCATCATTTTGCTTATTTGTATATTCCCTATTATCTAATAAATAGAGAATTTTTTTTTAGATTTGGTTTTTCATCTTCTCATAATTAATTTGATTGTATTTAACTCATTTAATAAATAGTAACTTTATTAATATATATATCATTCCTCATCTTTTTATATTTTCTATTATCTAAAATATTGGTGGATATTCTTTATAATTTTTTTCTCTTTCTATTTAAATTCAACAATATGTAATCATTAATAATATTAATTATAAGTCTTTTGAAACATTTATTTATTTTATTATGCTAGCAATTAAACTTTAGTAGCATAAAATACATGAATTAATCTATCTATCTATATATAAAGTTGGGACTACAAGAGGTGATGTGGCATCACCATTTCTCATCTATATATCTATTATCTAATAATTTATTTATTTTGCATATTCCCTATTAATTTGATTGTATTAATATCTAATAAATAGAGAATTTTATTTTACTACTATTTGTGTATTCTCTATTATCTAATAAATAGAGATTTTTTTAGATTTGGCTTTTCATCTTCTCATAATTAATTTGATTGTATTTAACTCAGTTAATAAATAGTAACTTTATTAATATATATCATTCCTCATCTTTTTATATTTTCTATTATCTAAAATATCTAAAATATTGGTGGATATTCTTTGTAATTTTTTTTCTCTTTCTATTTAAATTCAACAATATGTAATCATTAATAATATTAATTATAAGTCTTTTGAAACATTTATTTATTTTATTATGCTAGCAATTAAACTTTAGTGGCATAAAATACATGAATTAATCTATATATATATATATATATATATATATATATATATATATATATAAAGTTGGAACTATAAGAGGTGATGTGGCATCACCATTTCTCATCATTTCATATTCTCTTTTATCTAATAAATTGTTTTAAATTAAAAAATAATTACATTATAAAATATTAAAATAGAAAATAATTCTTAGATTATAAATGATTACATATCTTTTCCTCTTTCTATTTAAATTCAACAATATGTAACCTTTAATAATAATTAATTATAAGTCTTGAAACATTATTTATTTTATTATGCCAATAATTAAATTTTAGTGACTTAAAATACATCAATTAATTAATATAGGAAGGAAGGTTCCTTCATCTTCTCTTAACAATACCATTAGAGTCTAATTTTAATGTCATAATCTCATATTTAATTATTCAATCTTTTGTTTAGTGCCCTTTGGCTTCTTCAAACTCCATAAACATTCAATATTTAAGATTTGTGTCATCATTATTTCTCATCTTTTTTTATTCTCTATTATCTAATATTTTGGTTGAGATTAAAAAATAATTACATTACAAAATATTACATGTCCCCAAATAATTCAAATGAGAAACACATCTAATTAATTAAGACCGATTTCTAACTTTGTAGCAGATGTCAACAACAAATTGATACAATCAAAGAAAGATTCAGATTTTATTCTATAATAATTTCGTCCTGATCCAATAAAAATGACCTAATATCATAATTTCCAGCCCTAAGTGTCGGTGGTTCATAATCGATAAGATTTTTGTAATAATGCACGGTTGGTGGGATCGACGGCGGAATTTTGTTCGTTCACAGAATTAGGTAAGATGAACGGCTACGATAAAATTGCATATTCGAAACGTGGGTGCATGACTGGATCCGCAGAATAAATAATTGTACATAAGAACGACCAACAAAATCACGTGGAAGGTAAGATGGGTCCGCAAATTAGGTATGATCATAACTGAGCTTCAGGAAGAATGAGAGCAAATACAAAATGTTCCAGAACTGCAACCCGGTCTAATGTCTAATAGAGTCTTTTCCTCATTCAAAATATCATTTCATTTGGAATTGCCATATCTATATATATATATATATATTATAAAAGATAGTTCACTGAAATGGGCATTTCGTGATGATAATTTGCTAATTTTTGCCAAATAAAAAAGTAATTGAGTTTAAATTATATTATAAGGCAGTAGACCTTATGGGGGCCAATGAATATCTCTTAGGACTATGAATGGATGAAGTTAAATGGTTTTGTATTCATTCTTTTTTTATTTCCAATTAGTTTTCAAAGGAATATGAAAACTTTAATCTAAAAGCTTTGTAATTAAGCGTGCTAAAACTGAATCAATTCAATGATTGGTGACTTGATAAAAAGATACAATAAGTGACCTGCTATTGCTAATAACAATAATATAATTTAACATTTATATTTTTTTTTATAATAACTGTGATTAAAATTATAACACCTCAATATTAAATAATTCGAAGACTTTGTTTCCAAATTTTAACTCACAAGATGGGAAGAGCAAACTTAACATGCATATTTTATTAATAAAACAAATAACTTGAGTATCACCCGCGGGGTGTTCCCACCCTGTGAGTCAAAATAATAAATTGAATAGTCAATTTATATATGAAACAATAATTAATTTATTATTAAAAATTTTAGAAGGCTAAAATTAATATGATGCTCGCTTTCCTACTAAAAAGTGCTAAATAATATAGAGCAAAACGTGAGTGGTTTATTTTCTTAATTGCTTGTTTTAAGTTGTGAAAAATCAAATTTACTTTTAGCGAGAATTATTTAAAACTAAAATTAGCTCATTAAATTTCAATATACTAGCAAATAAGTAAAAAATAATAAAAAAATAATGGCATTAACATAATATGAATAAATTACTAAATATTCCCTTACAATGCGAACAAAATGGTTGTTAAGGTTGGTCGGCTAGCAGACTAGTATATATATAAAGTTGGGACTAGAGAAGGTCACGTAGCATCACTATTTCTCATCTTTTTGTATTCTCTATTATCTAATAAATTGGTTGATATTAAAAAAATAATTACATTATAAAATATTAAAAATAAAAAATAATTATTAGATTATAAAAGATTACATGTCTCTTCCTCTTTATATTTAAATTCAATAATATGTAACCATTAATAATAATTAATTATAAATCTTGAAATATTTATTTATTTTATTATGCCAATAATTAAACTTTAGTGGCTTAAATATATCAATTAATTAATATAAGAAGGAATGTTCCTTCACCTTCCCTCAACAATGTCATTAGAGTCTAATTTTAATACTATAATCTCATATTTAATTATGCAACCTTTTGTTTAGTGCCTTTTGGCTTCTTCAAACTCTATAAATATTAAGTAGTTAAGATTTGTGGCATTATTATTTCTCATCTTTTTATATTTTCTATTATCTAATCTATTGGTTGAGATTAAAAAATAATTACATTATAAAATATTAAAAATAGAAAATAATTAATTGATTACAAAAAATTACATGTCTCTTCCTCTTTCTATTTAAATTCAACAATATGTAACCATTAATAATAAATTAATTATAAGTTTTGAAACATTCATTTATTTTATTAAGCCAACAACTAAACTTTAGTGGTTTAAAATACATCAACTAATTAATATAGGAAGGAAGGTTTCTTCATCTTTCCTCACTAATGCCACTAGGACCTAATTTTAATGTCATAATCTCATATTTAATTATGCAACTTTTTATTTAGTGTCTTTTGGTTTCTTCAAACTCAATAAATATTAAGCATTTAAGATTTGTTATGTTTGATTTTTTTTTATTATTTAACCAACATCCTCTTTAGAAATGTTCTTGTGTTTTTATTTTTTGACTTATTTAAATTTTTAGTATTGTGTGTTTATGGATTACTCTTTTCTTCATGAGTTAAACAATGATAAAGATAGTTGGATAATAAGGGTTAGACTTTGTAAGGTGTGAGAGTCTGTTAATACCAAGAAAAATAGAGAGTTGATTAGTGTGAACATAATTTTTATTGATGAAAAGGTTGTGTACACTTAACTATACACATTAACATATATTTTTAATGTTAACAAAAAATAATTAACTTTCATAAATAACATTAGTTTTATAAGGTTACGTCATCTTTAAAAAAAATAATTCATATTTTTTTATCAATTTCATCAAGTGTAAAGTAAAAAAAAGATAATATTAATTTTTTTTAAAGCCGCACGAAGTGCGGTTCCATTTCCTAGTATATATATAAAGCTAGGACTTGAGGAGGTGATGTGGCATCACCATTTTGTTTCTTTGTATATTCTCTATTATCTAATAAATAGATATTTGTTTTTTAGATTTGCCTTTTCATCTTCTCATAATTAATTTGATTATATTTAACTCATTTAATAAATAGTAACTTTATTAATATATATCATTCCTCAACTTTTTATATTTTCTATTATCTAAAATATCTAAAATATTGGTGGATATTCTTTGTAATTTTTTTCTCTTTCTATTTAAATTCAACAATATGTAATCATTAATAATATTAATTATAAGTCTTTTGAAACATTTATTTATTTTATTATGCTAGCAATTAAACTTTAGTGACATAAAATACATGAATTAATCTATATATATATATATATATATATATATATAAAGTTGGGACTACAAGAGGTGATGTGGCGTCACCATTTCTCATCTATATATCTATTATCTAATAATTTATTTATTTTATGTATTCTCTATTAATTTGATTGTATTAATATCTAATAAATAGAGAATTTTATTTGACTACTATTTGTATATTCTCTATTATCTAATAAATAGAGATTTTTTTTTTAGATTTCGCTTTTCATCTTCTCATAATTAATTTGATTGTATTTAACTCATTTAATAAATAGTAACTTTATTAATATATATCATTCCTCATCTTTTTATATTTTCTATTATCTAAAATATTGGTGGATATTCTTTGTAATTTTTTTCTCTTTCTATTTAAATTCAACAATATGTAATCATTAATAATATTAATTATAAGTCTTTTGAAACATTTATTTATTTTATTATGCTAGCAATTAAACTTTAGTGGCATAAAATACATGAATTAATCTATATATCTATATATATATATATATATATAAAGTTGGGACTACAAGAGGTGATGTGGCATCACCATTTCTCATCATTTCATATTCTCTATTATCTAATAAATTGGTTTAAATTAAAAAATAATTACATTATAAAATATTAAAATAGAAAATAATTATTAGATTATAAATGATTACATATCTTTTTCTCTTTCTATTTAAATTCAACAATATGTAACCATTAATAATAATTAATTATAAGTCTTGAAACATTCATTTATTTTATTATGCCAACAATTAAATTTTAGTGACTTAAAATACATCAATTAATTAATATAGGAAAGAAGGTTCCTTCATCTTCTCTCAACAATACCATTAGAGCCTAATTTTAATGTCATAATCCCATATTTAATTATTCAATCTTTTGTTTAGTGCCTTTTGGCATCTTCAAACTCCATAAACATTAAATATTTAAGATTTGTGTCATCATTATTTCTCATCTTTTTTTATTCTCTATTATCTAATATTTTGGTTGAGATTAAAAAATAATTACATTACAAAATATTAAAAATCTATATCTATATATATATATATATAAGGTTGGGACTAGAGAAGGTGATGTGGCATCACTATTTCTCATCTTCTTGTATTCTCTATTATCTAATAAATTGGTTGATATTAAAAAAATAATTACATTATAAAATATTAAAAATAAAAAATAATTATTAGATTATAAAAGATTACATGTCTCTTCCTCTTTATATTTAAATTCAATAATATGTAACCATTAATAATAATTAATTATAAATCTTGAAATATTTATTTATTTTATTATGCCAATAATTAAACTTTAGTGGCTTAAATATATCAATTAATTAATATAGGAAGGAATGTTCCTTCATCTTCCCTCAACAATGTCATTAGAGTATAATTTTAATACTATAATCTCATATTTAATTATGCAACCTTTTGTTTATTGCCTTTTGGCTTCTTCAAACTCTATAAATATTAAGTAGTTAAGATTTGTGGCATTATTATTTCTCATCTTTTTATATTTTCTATTATCTAATCTATTGGTTGAGATTAAAAAATAATTACATTATAAAATATTAAAAATAGAAAATAATTAATTGATTACAAAAAATTACATGTCTCTTCCTCTTTCTATTTAAATTCAACAATATATAACCATTAATAATAAATTAATTATAAGTTTTGAAACATTCATTTATTTTATTAAGCCAACAACTAAACTTTAGTGGTTTAAAATACATCAACTAATTAATATAAGAAGGAAGCTTCCTTCATCTTTCCTCACCAATGCCACTAAGACCTAATTTTAATGTCATAATCCCATATTTAATTATGCAACCTTTTATTTAATGTCTTTTGGTTTCTTCAAACTCTATAAATATTAAGCATTTAAGATTTGTTATGTTTGAGTTGTTTTTTATTATTTAACCAACACCCTCTTTAGAAATGTTCTTGTGTTTTTATTTTTTGACTTATTTAAATTTTTAGTATTGTGTGCTTCATGGAGTACTCTTTTCTTCATGAGTTAAATAATGATAAAGATAGTTGGATGATAATGGTTAGACTTTTTAAGATGTGGGAGTCTGTTAATACCAAGAAAAATAGAGAGTTGATTAGTGTGAATATAATTTTTATTGATGAAAAGGTTGTGTACACTTAACTATACACATTAACATATATTTTTAATGTTAACAAAAAAATAATTAACTTTCATAAATAACATTAGTTTTATAAGGTTACGTCATCTTTAAAAAAAATAATTCATATTTTTTATCAATTTCATCAAGTGCAAAGTAAAAAAAAAATAATACTAATTTTTTTTAAAGCCGCACGAAGTGGGGCTCCATTTCCTAGTTAAATTAATACTTCTAGGATTGAGAAACACTTTGTAAATTGAGTTCATTTAACATTAAATGGTTTCTATTTTATTGATTTTTCTTAAATTTTTAATTATCTGGCTGTATTTTGAGTGTGGGTTTTGATACCCTTAATTAAATACCAACTTTCAAACAGTTAAAAGTCAAATGAGTGATAAGTATCTTACCATCATAATTTTATTTGAGACTGAGAAAGATATGTAGGTCATGGCCTTCAGGCCTGGCCAATCAATGTGGAAAAAATTTATAAAAGATAAGGGTCTGCTTTGAAATTTAACTGAAAAATTTACCTATTGACCCCACTAGATTTACACTTTAGCCCCATATGGTTCCGCTCTTACTTGTAGTGATTTTATCTTTTTGTAACTTCATATAGAATTAAATCTTTTTATCAAAAAAGCTAAAAAAAATAGAAATTCTTACTCTGAGATAGGTTTACTAGTTCTTCCTCGGAAACATGAACCCTTTTGAAACTTCGACCTGTCTTTTGTTCCCAAAGCGAGATCAATTCAAGTTGTGATATGATATTTGTTTGCGAACGATCAATCACAATTCGATTGCATGTTCTTGGATCATTTATCACTTTGATTGTACAATTAACTATATCTTCCTCGTAATTGAAGACAACTGAAATAGATAAATAGATGATATAACTTCATAAAGATATTCAACAAATGAACTTTAAGTGTAAATTGTTTTTCAATGTGTGGAGTACTTGTGCATTGGGAAAGTATACGTGCCTTTTGCTTCACCATTTCCATAAACAACAACATCATCATGTGGCTCAGATGGACGAAGCAAGACATTCACAAAGTAAGCACCATAGCAGTTTGCTGAGACAAAGGTGTAGGGAATTTCAGCTGCTTCTATTGCCCTTCTTACTATTCATTTTTTCTCCAAGTAAGCTTCAAAAGGAGGCAGAGGCATTACCCTGTCCTCTTCACATCCAAACTCAGATGGAAGAAACCTCTAGCGGCCAAAACTTAGTGTGTTTTAAAATCATGTGCAATATAAATTTTATAAAATGCAGCATTGAACTGTAATTTTAATATTAAGACCCAAGTCCAAGTTTGAATCTCATAAAATATGACGCCCAGAACTCCTAAGAATTGGCCAAATATACTCATGGATTCTCTTAATTTCGAAAAATGTCCACAGAATTTCCTTTGACTGAATATTTCATAATATCTTTGACCAGGGACGTAGCCAGGAATTTAGTTGACCTGGGGCACACTAAAAGTGTAGTATAATTTTGAAAATTTATTTTACAACACATAAAATCGTAATATAACATAAATTGATAATAAATTTTTAAAATTTATACCACTAATACGTTGTGTCAACATTTCTTTTTTCTTCCAATTTCTAAACCCTTCACTAGTAAAGCATGAACCACCCCCTTAACTACCACTTTTTTCTCTAAAACATAACAATAAAGACAAAAAGTTGCATCATTTACTATGCTATATTCTAACCAATCAGGGTAATTATCAAACCAACTCCGGACAAATCATCGTGATTTTTCTCCCAACAATCTAATAGGAAAATCATGGCTTTGAGGTTGAAAATGACCCATTTGCAAGTATGCTCTCTGAACTTCATCTTGAATATTCGGATCTAACTTTAAAATTACTGTTCGTAAATTGGGATTCCTTGGAAGATCATGCAAATTAAGACTAACTTTTTCTTTTGAATTACAACTCATTTTTCCTTATGAGGTTGCAATTGCAGAATTCTTTCTTAAATATTTATTCATGGTTGTTCAAAAAAATATATTTATTGAATAAGTATGATATTTATTGTTCAAAGAAAAATTTCAACATAAATAAAAATTATATACTTGCAAATTATAGTTACATGACTAGATAAAATATTATGAGCCTTCATTAAAATTTTTGTGTATAGACACTAATCTTAATAACTTAATTTGTCCTTAAATCTTTTAATAATGACAAAAATATTCATATATGGCAACACAAAAACCAAACATGAGTATATAATAAAATTAGCAATTTTAAAATGGAAAGAATAATGAGATAAAAAAATTAGAATTAAAAAAACTTACAATTTTAAAACATCAAACCATACAATACAAGTGAAGAAAAGTGAGAGAAGAAATAACGCACATGGTGACGACTAGGGAGCACTGCAAGTCTGCAAATCTCCTAATCTGCTATGCTATGGAGTCCACCCACCACAATTTATTAAATGGAAGAGACGAAAATGGAGTCCACCCAGTCACCCACCACACTTTATTCCATGGAACTATGGAATAGACGAGAGAAAGCAGAAAGCTAAAACTTCACTTATTTTAATTAATTTTTTAATGAATTTCATTTGATAAAGGTTCTCTCATTTGTCTTTATTGATTTTTATGAAATTATAATAGTTAATCAAATTATTTAGAATTAGATATTTAAGTTGGGGGCAACATGAAATATTTTTAAAATTATGTGGGCATTGTCAAAGTTTTACAATTTACGTGGGGCATTTTGATAAATAATAAATAAAATATATATTTTTTAAGAGAACCATCAAAAAAAATTTGAAAGCCAGCTGGGGCATGTGCCCCACCTGGTCCTATGCTGGCTCCGTCCCTGTCTTTGAATATAGTAACCCCAAATATTGACTTTATTTTTTTAATAAATATAATAAGATAATATACAGAGAGTAAATACTTATTTAATTTTATATTTTGAGTGAAGTGTTCATTTAGTTTTTATATTTAAAAAAAATCTCAAGACAATCCCGCTATCCCGCTATTAAATAAACTCCTACACTTACTTTTCTTTCTTTTTATAATAATACCGTAGGAACAATATTCTTTGAGATGTTAATGAGAAGAAAAAAATAATAAATTATCAAATTAACCATAAAAGTAACAAAAACATTTACACAAACTTTTATATTATTATTTTACTATTCAAGTTAATTGGGTAAATTAATTTTTTATAAATAATTGTGTAATGTAACATTTTTAACTATAATGATGTTTTGAGGTATTTTTTAAAAAAAATAGAAACTAAACGGGTGCTTAGGTTAAAATATAAGGATTAAACGAGTATTTACCCTAATATATATTTATAAATTTTTATATTAAAATTATTAATAACGAGACACATTTTATTATTAATACTATATCTAAATTTAGGAAAAAGGACATTAACACCTTCATGCTTTAGTAAAAGGTCATGGAGACCTTTTATTTTTAGAAATAATTAGACCCGAAAAATTTGTCCGATAAAATGGTCTCTTTACCAAAAGGAGTATGACTGAAAATTTCTAGACCATTCACCACTAAATTAGAGTTTGTGATTTTAAGTATTTTATGCTAATTGACACTAACTAGCCTTCGCGTTTTCGGTTTTTTGCAGCTAATTATCATTCCTTAGCTTCAAATATGCATTTATAAAGTGTCAATATTTACGTATGAAAAATTTCTAATGCTTCGGAAAAACACAACAAAAGCTTTTTCAAAAGGTAGAGAGTTCAAAGTTCAAACAAATACCTTGATGTTACCAACAACTTTGATTGCATCAACAATTTCAGTTGATCAAGAAATTGGGGATAAGCTACAGTAGATATCACCACATCTACTTGTTGGAGAAAAATCAATTTTTTCTATTTTTATAAAAAAAAAACCTTTTTTAAGATCGCTCTCATATAATATATAAGAATTTATAATTTAAAAATCGTACCTTAAAAATTCGATTTAGATTTTTCCGCTGAAGTGATTTAGGCTCTCAGATTACGATCCGTCACCACCACGCCTGTTAGATCACGATCCGTCACTACCACGCTTGTTAGATCACGAACTGTCACCAATGATCTTCCAGGTTATAACTCAGATTTTATCTGCACTTGACGTGTGGGCGCCTTTATCACTACCAAAGCAACTAGCACGAGAAAAATTTTCTCTCAACAATAGAGAGAAAAACCTTTTTTTTTTATCTGTATAAAATGGCTGCTCTCATTTTCTTTAGAGAAAATAAGTCTTTTCATATCTCCCTTTAGTGAAAACCCTAGGCTCCAAATAATAAAAATCAAAACTCATGTTACTTGCTTTTTCTATAGGGGACCCACTTTGTAAAATAACATGAGGCCCCTTACACACAAGCTAATTAAATGGAGCCTCCCACTAAATGATATATTTAGGTTTTTGACCCAAATAGCTAGTTATCTTGCTTATTAATCCAGTAGTGGTGCAGTCAATTAAATGAGCTAACCCGGTGATCATTTTGGAACATATAATAGTGGCTACAATAATTAGGCCTGTAATTAAACTAGCCCAATTATTCAATTCCAAATCTACTCCACTAAAAGATTGGAACTGACTTCCATAATTGTATGCTCGAATAATAATTCGTCCCAAGCCACATTGATTTCTTTACTGCACAATCCTTTGTACCACATCATTAATTAAATCGATATCTCAACTGTCCAATCAATTTAATTACATCTTGTTCCTTGATACTTACTGATTTTCTCTAATGATCATTTTCAACATACTAAATATATTGACACACTCTGGGCAGAGAATTCTATGATCAAGTGCCGAAAACCCATCAAGAGATGTGTTGTACAAATTCTATATTGTTAATCCATAACTCCAATACTCATAATTGCTCGCACCAAGATACCGGGTAATCTTGACCACAAGTATGTGTCATGCCCATTGGTAACTCAAATGGAATAACAATTACAATCATAAAATCATAATTAACTCAAGATTAAGATTACAGTAAAATCAAAGCCTATAAGATTTAATAAGTCTGATAGTTATTACAAAGTTAATTAAATCTCATATGTGATCCTATTTAATGTAGTCGTACTACATCAATAAATTCATACATGATTAAGACAAATCAGTCAATGAATTTATTACAGTCTATACCTAAATAAAGTGCCCAACTTTATTTATCAACTGCGAACTAAATTTATTTAATCATAAGATTGTTGGGGAAAAATTAGGTTTTTTTAAATTTTTATAAAACCTTTTGAAGATCGTTCTCATATAATATATAAGAATACGTAATCTAGAAATCGTACCTTGAAAATCCGATTTGGCTTTTTTCCGTTGAAGTGATTTAGGCTCCTAGATCACGATCCGCCACCACCACTCCTTTTGGATCACGATCCGTCACCACCACGCTTGTTAAATCACAAACTGTCACCAATGATCTTTCAAGTTATGACTCAGGTTCGATCTGCACTTGACATGTGGGCGCCTTTATCACTACCAAAGCAACTAGCACGAGAATATTTTTCTCTCAACAATAGAGAGAAAAATCTTTTTCTCTGATCTGTATAAAGTGACTGCCTTTTTCTTTTTCTTTTTCTTTAGAGAAAATAAGCTTTAAATATCTCCCTTTAGTGAAAACCCTAGGCTCCAAATAATGCATTAAATAAAACTCACATTGCTTTTCATTTAATAGGGGACCCACCATATAAAATAACATAAGGCCCCTTATACATAAGCTAATTAAATGGAGCCTCCCACTAAATGATATAATTAGGCTTTTGACCCAAATAGCTAGTTATCTTACTTATTAATCCAGTAGTGGTGCAGTCAATTAAATGAGCTAACCCGGTGATCATTTGGGAACATATAATAGTGGCTACAATAATTAGGCCTGTAATTAAACTAGCCCAATTATTTAATTCCAAATCTACTCCACTAAAAGATTGGAATTGACCTCCATAATTGTATGCTCGAATAATAATTCGTACCAAGCCACATTGATTTCTTTACTGCACAATCCTCTGTACCACATCGTTAATTAAATTGATATCTCAACTGTCCAATCAATTTAATAATATCTTATTCCTTCATACTTACTGGTTTTCTCTAATAATCATTTTCAACATACTAAATATGTTGACACACTCTGGCCAGAGAATTCTATCATCAAGTGCCGAAAACCCATCAAGAGATGTGTTGTACAAATTCTATATTATTAATCTATAACTCCAATACTCGTAAATGCTCCCACCAAGATATCGGGTAATCTAGACTACAAGTATGTGTCATGTCCATTGGTAACTCAAATGGAATAACAATTACAATCATGAAATCATAATTAACTCAAGATTAAGATTACAGTAAAATCAATGCCTATGAGATTTAATAATTCTGGTAGTTATTACAAAGTTAATTAAATCTCTTATGTGATCCTGTTCAATGTAGTCGTACTACATCAATAAATTCATACATGATTAAGACAAATCAGTCAATGAATTTATTACAGTCTATACCTAAATAAAGTGCCCAACTTTATTTATCAACTGCGAACTAAATTTATTTAATCATAAAATAACTTGTATTTATGTCTTCTGTGAATCCACATGGTGATCACATAAATACATATAATATGATTAAATGGACTTTAATAAAATATTAATGCAATTAAGATATTTGCATAAAATACCTCATTATTTTTATTAATAAGAAAAATGTTTATTACAATTAAATAAACACATATGCTTTTAAAGAGCATATTTTCCGAACAAAGATAACTTATATTTATGTCTTCTGTGAATCCACATGGTGATCACATAAATATATATAATATGATTAAATGGACTTTAATAAAAAAATATTAATACAATTAAGATATTTGAATAAAATTCCTCATTTATTTTATTAATCAGAAAATTGTTTATTACAATTAAATAAACACATATGCTTTTAAAGAGTATATTTTCCAACACTACTTCCTTAAGTATAGATATAATTTTCTCGTGCTCGTCTAACTCTCCCTGTTATAATTTCAACAATATTATTATTAACACTTAAGCTTATAAATAATATCAAAGGGTTCCAATTAGATCAACACAAAATTAATTTTATAAAAAATTAAAAAAATCTGAGGTTCGAATTTCACTCGGACATTTAAAGGGAAAAAATAAAAGCAAAGGAGATCGAGATAATTGAGTAATGAAGTAACCTCAATAATGGTGACACCAACCCTGAAATTCCTTGTGGATTTCAAGCTTGGAGGTTCTTGAATTTTGTGTAACTGGTCGGGCATAGACGAAAGTATTGTGACCAGAAGAAACACTTGCTTTCACCATATACTTACCGTGGTATCCAGTACCCCAAAAGATAAGTATCTTTGGTTTTGTGTTCTCACCTTCCATTTCTTCCTTTCACTTCAATTTATCTTTCATATATCTTCCCTTCCCTTTTTACATATTTATATATGATATCAGGAACTCACATTTTTAGTGTTGAAAATGTGAGACTCGACGGGGACTCAATTTATGGTGTTTCCCTGCAATAATGTTGTACGTTCTAAATGTTAAAATCAATGGAGCTATTTCAGCCGTTCAAAAATCCGAAAATTGTCCCCTTATTTCTGAATCTCCTTATTTCTGAGTGAGATAAATTGATAACATCTTTTAGTGTGATAAATTTGTAATTTTTTACATAGTAATTCTATCTCATCGTCTTTGACTGGTCGATTTTTTTTCCTCTCGATAGAGAAGTTTTTGAGGTAGTACTTGCATCCTCGATAGAGTTTGTTCTCCATCTTTTTTTACTTTGATATATTACTTGTTTCACATAGTGATTGCGCTTATATCTTAATGGAATCATAATTTTTCCACTCATGAATTCTTATTTATTGTAAACAGTTTTACAAATTCATATGAAACAATTTTTCAGATATTAAAAATAAGAAGAATACAATTCAAAATTTTGAATTAATCTTAACTTCTCAATGCTATGTTTGAATCCCATATCAAACATACCCTAAACTTTAAGAACATAAAATTCACATATAAAAAATAATTTGAGTGAAAAAAGAAAATGAAAGGAATTTGTTTTCCGAATTTCCTTGGTGTACTTTTTTTTAAGGGAACCCAATCATAAAACTGGTTTATGATTAACGTATATTTCATAGTTTACACATAAATTGACAAAATCAGCCATGATTCTTATGTTTTTCCTTATAAATGGATAATTTAAATTTGTGATAGTATATATATTTTTTATTTTTCTTTAAATGATAGAGTAGTAGATAAAGTTCAAATTAACTTTTTAACTCCTTATTTCTTTTTTCTTTAAGATTCAAATTCGGAACCAACCAAATAATACCATTTGAAAAACACTCTTTAGCCCCGGGACAAATATGTGATAACAAGTTTTTGGTTGATAAATAAAATGACGACGTTTCCTATGCAAAATGAATGGTGTCTACTGCTCAATGCCACGAGCGACTTTTGTGCGTAATTGCAATTGCAAGTGAAGCAATTTGAGAGTTTTGAGAGATCTTCTACTTGAGTGCTAGGAGGATTCAATTGGGTGTATTAGGGTTGTGGGTTTTTAGAGTTTTTTTCACTTTTGTAAATTCTCATTTATTAGTAAAATTATCTTTCAGTCTTTGCCCGTAGATGTAGACATTACGCCTAACCGTGTAAATTATTGTGTCATATTTTCTTTGTATTTTTTTATTCACCACATTTATATTTCTCCAGAAATTACAGTCGCCATAATATTGGTAATTGCTCAACCACACGCTTCCGCAACAAGGTTTGCCTCTAAACATTGGTTCATGAATGGGCATTTTCGCTGCTCTGAATGTGTCCTAATCTTTCAAGAATCATAACAACCAGACAAACCAAACACATTCTCAGTTGACAAATATTTAATACACAGTATGACAAATTTAGAGCAGTGAAATATCTGAGCATTTATAAAATATCTTCAAAACAAATTTATGAATGCTAGAAATATCTAATCATCTAATAAATTTCTTTTAGACAGATAGAAATATCTAGGCAAAAGTTGTAGTTAAAAATTAGCCACAACGAAAAATTCTAAATGTGTGGTCACCTAGTGTTTGTAAGGCCTATAAAAACATGGCCATGTCTCCAATTCAAGCAATGTTAAGTTAAGAACAACAAAATCTTCCACTAGTAAAATCCTTTCCACTTCCCTTTATCTTTGATCAAATATTATTGATCAAAAATAGTTTCCACTTTAATTATTTTAGCCCACTATCTACCCCTGCTCCAACACCTGCCTTCTGCTCCCTCAATTTTTGGGAACCGAATCTAAATTTTTTTTATATCATTGAATTTAAAGGGGGAAAGATCAAAATGGAAGAGTATGATAAGTTTCTTTTGAAGGATGAATTATTTTTTCAACATTTCTTTGATAATGTATCATTCTCAATTTCTCACTATAAACTATAGCATGATTAGTTATGTTTTCTGCTTATTATTATTATTATTTTAACATCACAGCATTTTTCTATAGAGTAAAAATATATAATGCTTAAAAATATGCATGGAGTTCCATGCATGTTCTGTTATTCTTGCTTTTGATTTATTGACACAAAACAAGGATAGGACTAGTTTTGGAAACATAATTAATTAAAGTCGAATATTACATAAATTAAGCTGCTTATTCAAAAGCCGTACGTGCAGGCTTTGGGGGGTCAATGAGAAAAATGTCAAGAAGTTGATCGATTGTGGTGAATTTAAAATCAGGGTATAGCATTGAAGCTTCAATGTCATCCTCTCCAAGTTCAAAGTTCATCAAGTCACCCTTTGCAAGTGCGCTGTGTATAATGGATATTGGTATGTCTTCTGGAGGTGATAAGGCTGCAACAATTGAAAATGGATAGGTTGTAATGAACAGTATTAATTAAGTTTGAAAATAAATGAGATGTCAAAAAGATTGAGGCCTCTGAAATCTTATAGTCAAGGGTGGAATTAGGCAGAGGAGAAGATAGTAATTTTTCTTAGAATGTGGTAACTAATTTTATTAATTTAAAAAAATCTAAAATTAAAGTTGTTAAATCACCCTAACATTAAATAAATACTTTTAGGTTTGAGAAACACTTTATGAATTAACTTCATTTAATAAGAAAAATTATCCTATTGTGACATCATACGCAAACTGGCACAATTAAATAGTTTTTATTTCATTTTCTTAATTTTTTAATTATCTAATAATACTTAGACTGTGGGGTATGGTACCCTTAGTTAAATACTAACTTCAAATAATTAACATTCGAATTAGTGATAAATATCTAACACAAGAAACATACATGGTTATGGTAAAAAATTTATAAACGATGAGGGTCTGCTTTGAAATTTAACAAAAAAAATTCACGTATTGACCCCACTAGATTTACACTTTGTAGTGATTTTATCCTTTTATGACTTTTTATAAAAGTAAATAATTTTATAAAAACAATTAAATCAAAAATCAAAATTCTTACTCTGAGATAGCTTTACTAGTTCTTCCTCAGAAATGTGAACTCTTTTGAAACTTCGTCCAGTCTTTTGTTCCCAAAGGGAGATCAATTCAAGCTGTGATATAATGTTTGTTTGCGGTCGATAAATTACATGGAATTTAAAGGAGGAAAGATCAAAATGAAAGAGTATGATAAGTTTCTTTTGAAAAATGAATTATTTTTTCAACATTTCTTTGATAACGTATCATTCTCACTATAAACTATATTGTGATTATTTTATGTTGTCTGCTTATTTTATTTTATATCTTTGGTTACTACAGCATTTTTCTAGAGTAAAAATATATAAAAGCTTCAAAATAGGCATGGAGTTCCATGCATATTATGTTATTCCTTCTTCCGATTTATTGACACAAAACAAGGATAGAACTAGTTTCAGAGACAATTTAAAGTTGAAAATTACATAAATTAAGCTTCTTATTCAAAAGCCGTACGTGCAGGTTTTGGGGGGTCAATGAGAAAAATGTCAAGAAGTTGATCGATTGTGGTGAATTTAAAATCTGGATACAGCTTTGAAGTTGAAAATTTAAAACAAGGATAGAACTAGTTTCAGAGACAATTTAAAGTTGAAAATTACATAAATTAAGCTTCTTATTCAAAAGCCGTACGTGCAGGTTTTGGGGGGTCAATGAGAAAAATGTCAAGAAGTTGATCGATTGTGGTGAATTTAAAATCTGGATACAGCTTTGAAGCTTCAATGTCATCCTCTCCAAGTTCAAAGTTCATCGAGTCACCCTTTGCAAGTAGGCTGTGCATGATGGATATTGGTATGTCTTCTGGAGGTGGTAAGGCTGCAACAATTGAAAAATTAATAGGTTGTAATAAACAATAAAGTGTAAAAATGAATGAGATGTCAAAGAGATTGAAGCCTATAAAATCTTATAGTTTGGGGTGAAATTAGGCAGAGTCAAAGACATGAATTTTTCTTAGAATGAGCTAACTAAAATTTTTTCAATTTAAAAAATCTAAAATAAAAGCTGTTACATCACCCTAACATTAAATAAGTACTTTTAGGTTTGAGAAATACTTTATTATTTGACTTCATTTAACAAGAAAAATTATCCTATGTACACCATACCCAAACTGGCACAATTAGATAGTTTTTATTTTATTGACTTTCTTAAACTTTTTAATTATCTAACTCGGATTGTGGGGTATTGTACACTTAGTTAGATACTAACTACAAACAATTAACAGTCAAATGAGTGATAAATATCATACAGGAGAAACATATTAGGTTATGGCAAAAATTTATAAAAGATGAGCGCCTGCTTTGAAATTTAACAAAAAAACAAATTTACGTTTTGACCCCACTAGATTTATACTTTGGGCCCATAGAATGGAACATCATTCCGGTTCGCTCCTGCTTGCATTGATTTTATCTTTTTATGACTTTATATAAAAGTGAATAATTTTATTAAACAAAAAATTAAATAAAAAATCAAAATTCTTACTCTGAGATAGCTTTACTAGCTCTTCCTCAGAAACCTGAATTCTTTTAAAACTCCGTCCAATCTTCTGTTCCCAAAGGGAGATCAATTCAAGCTGTGATAAAATGTTTGTTTGCGGTCGATAAATCACAATTCGATTGCATGTCCTTGGATCATTTATCACTTTGATTGTACATTTAGCTATATCTTCCTCGTAGTTAAAGATAGCTGAAATAGATAAATAGATGATATAACATCAAAAAGATATCCAGCAAATGAACGTTTAGTGTAAATTGCATTTTAATATGTGTGGACTTCTGCGTTGGGAAGGTATACGTACCTTTTGCTTCACCACTTCCATAAACAACAACATCATCATGTGATTCAGATGGACGAAGCAGGACATTCACAAAGTAAGCACTACAGAGATTTGCTGAGACAAAGGTGTAGGGAATTTTAGCTACTTCTATTGCCCTTCTTACTATTCGTTTTTTCTCCAAGTAAGCTTCAAAAGGGGGCAAAGGCCTCACCCTGTCCTCTTCACATCCAAACTCAGATGGAAGAAACCTCTAGCAACCAAAACATAGTGTGTTTAAGATCTGTTCTATATAAACAAATTTGAAGCAATTTAGCACTGAATTGTAAAAAGACACTAAAATGTTTCCAAGACACAAATGCGAAATTAAAGTTTGTGATTTTAGGTATTTTGCTAATTCAGTAGCTCTCGTATATATTTTTACGTCTTTTATAACTAACTACTATTGCCTAGTTTAAATCTACATTTACAAAATGTGGACGTCTACACTTAAAAGTTTCTAATATTTTCCAATTAGCAAACAAACTATATTTCAATTTCTCCCAAAAAAAAAACAACATGATTTGTTTTTTTTTAAAAAAAAAGAAAGAGCTCAATCAAATACCTTGATGTTACCAGCAACTTTGATAGCATGAACAATTTTCAGTTGATCAAGAAACTGAGGATAAGCTACAGTAGATATCACCACATCTACTTCCTTAAGTATAGATATAATTTTCTCGTGCTCGTTCAGCTCTCCCTGTTTTAATTTCAACAGTATTATTACAAAGAATATCGAAGGGCTCCAATTAGATCAACACAAAATTAATCTCATAAAAAGAAGTATAAGAGGTTTGAGGTTCGAATTTCGTGTGTGCATTTAAAGGGGGAAAAAAAGAGGAAAAAAAAAAGAATCAAAACCAAAGGAGATCGAGATAATTGAGTAATGAAGTAACCTCAATAATGGTGACGCCAATACCCTGAAATTCCTTGTGGATTTCCAGCTTGGAGGGTCTTGAATTTTGTGTAACAGGTCGAGCATAAACAAAAGTTTTGTGACCAGAAGAAACACTTGCTTTCACCATATACTTACCGAGGTATCCAGTACCCCCAAAGATAAGTATCTTTGGTTTTGTGTTCTCACCTTCCATTTCTTCCTTTCACTTCAATTTATCTTTCATATATCTTCCCTTCCCTTTTTACATATTTATATATGATATCAGGAACTCACATTTTTAGTGTTGAAAATGTGAGACTCGACAGTTCATGTGGGGGACTCAATTTATGGCGTTTCCCTGCAATAATGTTGTACGTTCTAAATGTTAAAATCAATAGAGCTATTTCAGCCGTTCAAAAATCCGAAAATTGTCTCCTTATTTCTGAGTGAGATAAATTGATAACATCTTTTAGTGTGATAAATTTGTAATTTTTTACATAGTAATTCTATCTCATCGTCTTTGACTGGTACGATTTTTTTCCTCTCGATGGAGAAGTTTTTGAAGTAGACTTGCATCCTCGACAGAGTTTGTTCTCCATCTTTTTTTACTTTGATATAATACTTGTTTCACATATTGATTGCGCTTATATCTTAATGGACTCATAATTTTTCCACTCATGAATTCTTATTTATTGAAAACAGTTTTACATATTCATATGAAACAAATTTTCGGATATTAAAAATAAGAAGAATACAATTCAAAATTTTGAATTAATCTTAACTTGTCAATGCTATGTTTGAATCCTATATCAAACATACCCTAAACTTTAAGAACATAAAATTCACATATAAAAAATAATTTGAGTGAAAAAAGAAAATGAAAGGAATTTTTTTTTTCGAATTTCCTTGGTGTACTTTTTTTAAGGAAGCCCAATCATAAAACTGGTTTATGCTTAACGTAAATTACATAGTTTACACATAAATTGACAAAATCAGCCATGATTCTTATGTTTCTTCTTATAAATGGATAATTTAAATTTGTGATAATATATTTTTTTTATTTTTCTTTAAATGATAGAATAGTAGACAAAGTTCAAGTTAACTCCTTATTTCCTTTAGCTTTAGGATTCAAACTTAGAACCAACCAAATAATACTATTTGAAAACCACTCTTTAGGCCGGCGACAAATATGTGATAATAAGTTTCTGGTTGATAAATAAAATGACGATGTTTCCTATACGAAATGAATGGTGTCTATTGTTGGATCATAAACTCGATCCAACATGAATAAATTCAAGCCCAACTCATGGAAGAATCCATGAGTAGGTATGGTTTGTGAGGTTTGAATTATTTGTGTTAGGTGTGGTAGATGTGGTTGGTGAAGTAGGTGAGTAGTAGGTTTTAATGGATGGTGAGGATTTGTGTATTAGTTGAATAAATGAATGGTTGTGATTAGTTTGTTTCATGTATAAATACCCCCTCTCCCCTTTGGTTTAAACATCAAGTGAAGTAGCAAAATCTCTAAGGTGTAGAGAGTGAAAAATAAGAGTTGTAATTGGTGAGAAGTGTTGTTGAAGAAATAAAATAGTGTGTGTTTTGTGTGTTTTATTTGTTAATTCTCCAACATCTATTGTTCCATGCCACAAGCGACTTTTGTGCTTATTCAGATTCTCGCATGAATATATAATACAATGGTTGATTAATAAAAGGATGACAGGTCTTTTATGAGCTTTGTAGATATATTTTTCTTCCATTTGTACTATTGAAAAAAAAAAGAAAAAAAGGGATCCGAATCTTCAATTGATTTTTTTAATTGTTTTAAGGGGAAATTAAAGCACTTACGTAGTTTTGTAAAATTTTTACAAATATATATATTTGTTTTAAAAAATATTCACATCGTCTCTTCTTACGACAACTATGTCTTTTATTATTGTAATCGAATTATTTTTATCTAGGTGTAATTATTCAAAAAGTATATATATAACCATTTAGCTTAATGACGAAATGTGATAATTTTTTGTCTCATTTTTTTCATTTATAGTTCATATTTTCATATCACAATTTTTGTAAACCCAACCCACTTCAAGAAAATAATTATAATAAATTCACATTATTTTTAAAAAAATTCAAATAAAGAAGAAGTTTAAGAAGTAATTAATTAAATCTATCTTGATTTGTTCTGTGACTTTAATCTTTAATCATATTTGACTAAAAAGATTTCATTGTCATAATTTTAAATTGATTATTTACTCTTATAAGTAAAAGTGCCAAAATACCATAAAATTTACTTAAAGTTCAGCATTTTTGAATTTCATACAAAATTTATTATTTCTAGAAAATGTATCAAAAAAAATATCTTAGAATGATTATTAACATTTAATTAAACTAGCAAAATATTTTTATGGCATAAGACTTATGTAATTTATCAGATGTCATGTTATAAGTCACAAAACGAAACACCTAGACTGTTGGATATAGGAACACATTATCACATTATCTTTGGATAATTTGGTCATTTTATGTCTCTTGGGTAAAACCTTGAAATAAAGCTTATCTTAAGCAACGTTAATAGCAAATTTGGTCAAAGAAAGATAAGTGAAAAAAATACATAAGAATTAATTGATTAATTGTCCAATCTCTTTGTTTATCTCTACTTTTTGAAAATAATGTGAACTTGTTATAACACTTCTATCTCCCTCAAGATTTAAATTCGAGTGACTAGCGAAATATAAATCCTTGAAAACCATAAGACTTGAGGAAATGAGAAAATCTTATATATTTTCACTATTTGTATCAACAAATTTATACACACGGAATCTGGTAAATTTATTTTCTTAAAAAAGTTGTTTCACTTAAACTATTATTTTTTAATTTTCATCAAAAATCAATATTTTTAACCACGTAAATTTTATTTCCATTATTGTTCCCTGAAAAAAAAATTTAATTATAAATTTCAATAGCTAAATTTATTATTAAAATATTTGAATTTTTTTCAACCGCGATAAAAAGAAGTCTAACCCGATCAACAAGTGCTAAATTTTCTACATGTTGAAAATTTGACTTGAATGTGGGAAAACGTTAAAAGACAATAGGGCAAAATAATTGCTCGGCAAAAGCGTGATAATGAAATAGCAAAATTCTTCGACAATTTTGTTCATGCAATTAAATACCAAGTGGTGAGGTTGGGGACCAATGAAGAAGTTGACAATTGTCTGTACAAAATTATTGACAATTGGCTAGTGCGTATTGATTCCACATCTGTGCCTAAGTGGCATTGAACTGCAACAAATGACACCTTCACCAAGCAAGTTACCAGCAACTCGCATCTTATGAACCTAATTTACATGTGAATATAAATTAGCGTGGCATTGGCATGTTGATACCAACTAAAGATATTGCACATAAATCTATTATTCTTAATACCAACTAAATATAGGTCATGTATCATTGTGGACCACAAAACTTTTAGGCAACAGCGAAGTCAGGTATTCAATGTAGGAGGGGTTATGTTCAAACAACAATATGATATAAAAAATTTTAATATGAATAGTAAGTACTAAAATTCTAAATTAACTTCATTGAAATAATATCATGCAATAAATTCATAATCGTACTAAATTAGTTTTCATAACTGTACTCAATTAGCCATAATACTTATGGTAGCTCGAAAACATGGCCCAAAACATAGCGGCTACCTAAAACATTTGTATAAAATTTTCGTTATGAAAGAGACTTTAGGGTGCTGATTTTTATCATCCACAAATCCAAAAAAAAAAAAAAATAGTCCCCGAGAAGCAGTGCATCAAATTATGCTCCCCATGAAGAACGAGAGTATTTGCAAGTTTTGGGGTACGGTATTAATGGTTTAATGAGAAAAAAACATGGAGTGTTGCCCCTGTTTTTTCTCATTAAACCATTAACACCGTACCTGGCTAATTGCCCTTTTTGGCCAAACAATCCAGAAAAATTTGTGGAACAGTCAAATAATATTCTGTCATATGAGAGGTAGGGGCTGTATTAAAGGATTAAGATTCTCGCCTGATCTGAACATTCTTGATATTTTTGCAAAGTTTTTGCCACTTATGTTTATATTATTATATTATTAAGATTTAACTACTTTTTTAATTTATTAACCACCAATCATATTAATAAAATTTACCCAGATAAAATTAGATCCGGAGAAAATCTTCATCCTGTATTAAATTGAAAAGTCAATGGGACTCACTAATGGTCCTATCTCTGAACTCACTATTCTAGAACAGAACACCAATTAACTGTCTCAATTAAATTTTTCTCCAAACAATGACAAAGCAAAAGACCTCATTAAATTAAAATAGTTAGCAGCACCTACTAATGGTCCCACTTTTGAACCACTACTTTACTACATAGCAGAACCCTAGTAGTCTGTCTTACCTAAATTTTTCTCCACATTTATACAGTAATAAAAAAATGGCCTTCACTAATATTAAAAAAAATGATTTGGATCTAGTTTAGAGTTGAGCTATACTCAACTCTTTCAAAAAAAATTTATACACGTGCATGTATAGAATATATGGTTATGATTGAAGTAATTTTATATTGTTATCCAATAACTATCAAATCCAAACAAAGAAATTGCGATTGAGAACATAAAGAGAGGAATTATTCCCTAATAGGATTCACAATAATTTGGTATCCAATGTTCTAAAAATCTTCACGTGACAATCATCAAAATGTATGGCGAGGATTTATTTTCTCATTAAATATATTACAAGCCTCTTAAGCGATGCACTAATAAACAACTCGCACTTCATGATTCCATGGCTCCTAGTGGTTTTTTCCCTCTCCATCAACAACTCATCTTCTCCTCAACAATTACCCACTACACAAAAAAAAAGGAAATAAAATTGAAGAAGAAGGAAAGAGCAGGCAGCCAGTGCAAGAAGAAAAATTAAAGAAGAGCCTATGTTTGAGCGTGTACTTTAACAAGTACAATTATCCAAAGACTATATTGTAATTAAACCTATTAAAGAATAAAAGTCTCTTCTATAGCAGTTTTATTTTCAGATGGCAGATCGAAGGTCCAACTTTAGGATGATACAAACACCCAAGAACTAATTTTAGCTGAGAGTAGCAGACCAATCACGCATGAAGAGAATTCTTATGATGTTGAATCTGTTGGGAAATTATGCTCTTTAAAAGCATATGTGTTTATTTAATTGTAATAAACATTTTTTCTGATTAATAAAATTAATGAGGTATTTTATTCAAATATCTTAATTGCATTTATATTTGTATTAAAGTCTATTTAATCATATTATATGTATTTATGTGATCACCATGTGGATTCACAGAAGACATAAATACAAGTTATCTTATGATTAAATAAATTTAGTTCGCAGTTGATAAATAAAGTTGGGCACTTTATTTAGGTATAAACTGTAATAAATTCATTGAATGATTTGTCTTAATCATGTATGAATTTATTGATGTAGTACGACTACATTGAACTGGATCACATATGAGATTTAATTAACTTTGTAATAACTGTCAGACTTATTAAATCTCATAGGCATTGATTTTACTGTAATCTTAATCTTGAGTTAATTATGATTTCATGATTGTGATTGTTATTCCATTTGAGTTACCAATGGGCAAGACACATCATTGTGGTCAAGATTACCCGGTATCTTGGTGGGAGCAATTATGAGTATTGGAGTTATAGATTAACAATATAGAATTTGTACAACACATCTCTTGATAGGTTTTCGGCACTTGATCATAGAATTCTCTGGCCAGAGTGTGTCAACATATTTAGTATGTTGAAAATGATCATTAGAGAAAACCAGTAAGGATCAAGGAATAAGATGTTATTAAATTGATTGGACAGTTGAGATATCAATTTAATTAACGATGTGGTACAAAGGATTGTGCAGTAAAGAAATCAATGTGGCTTGGGACGAATTATTATTCGAGCATACAATTATGGAAGTCAGTTCCAATCTTTTAGTGGAGTAGATTTGGAATTAAATAATTGGGCTAGTTTAATTACAGGCCTAATTATTGTAGCCACTATTGTATGTTCCCAAATGATCCTCGGGTTAGCTCATTTAATTGACTGCACCACTACTGGACTAATAAGCAAGATAACTAGCAATTTGGGTCAAAAGCCTAAATATATCATTTAGTGGGAGGCTCCATTTAATTAGCTTTTGTATAAGGGGCCTTATGTTATTTTACAAGGTGGGTCCCCTATTGGAAAAGTAAATAACGTGAGTTTAATTTGGAGCCTAGGGTTTCACTAAAGGGAGATATAAAAGACTTATTTTCTCAACAGAAAAAGGAGAGGCCACTTTTATACAAATTTGAGAATAAGATTTTTCTCTCCATTATTGGGAGAAAATTTTTCTCATGCTAGTTGCTTTGGTAGTGATAAAGGCGCCCACACGTCAAGTGCAGATCGAACCTGAGTCATAACCTGGAAGATCATTGGGGATAGTTCGTGATCTAACTAGCGTGGTGGTGACGGATCGTGATCTAACTAGCGTGGTGGTGACGGATCGTGATCTAACAGGAGTGGTGGTGGCAGATCGTGATCCAGGAGCCTAAATCACTTCAGCGGAAAAAGCCAACTCGGATTTTCAAGGTACGATTTCTAGATTACGTGTTCTTATATATTATATGAGAGCGGTCATTAAAAAGGTTTTATAAAAAATTAAAAACCTAATTTTTCCCCAACAATTGGTATCAGAGCCATCTCATATTAATATATAAGGATTTCGTATGAAATCATTCTTGAAATTTATGTATTAGAGTGGCACAATTTATTCAGAAATATATTATTTGTGTAATATATGAATAAAGCATGTTTTGGTTTGTCTTAATTCATGGTTAGATTTGTCGTTGTATTTTTCCGTTTGGATCTGTAACAAGAGGGGTAGTTTTTTATCACCATAATTCCCTCTTGATTTATTTTACAGTAATAGAAATTTTGTAAGCCAAAATTTGGCGTAGGAAATTTGTAAAGTAATCTCGGATTGTAAGATCGGAACATGAAAACCGGAAATTTTAGAAACGAAGGCCGGAAATTCTGCAGCAACGAACCAGTGCGCGAGCAGCGCGCGGCCAGCAGCACTTGCTGCCAGCAGCGCGCGCTGCGCGTGCAGCGGGCAGCAGCCACGCTGCTAGCAGCCCGCGCTGCACACGCAGCAGCTGCAGCGCGCGCTGCACATGCAGCAACTGCAGCGCGCGAGCAGCAGCTGCAGCGCAGGCTGCAACGCTGCAAGCAGCGCAACCATCAGTGCGCGCGTATTGGTCGGCTTCCGGTGACGCGGGTTCCGTCGTTTTGGTACGTTTCCGGCGTGACGGCGGCAGCGAAATCGGCCTGGGAAAATCATGAACAGGGGTGCCCGTTTTGGAGATGGCGGCTGGGGAAAGAAAAATATGATTTTAGGGTTTCATGGTTTTTATCATGAAGGGCCCTATGGTTTCATAAGTTTTTCTTTGGGCATAAATATTTTAATATTTTGCATTTAAGTCCAAAAACGATTTTGGGCTTAGTGAATCCTAGTTTTAGGCTCAATTTCAATTGGGCTTAATGGATTAAAAATGCATAGACAAAATTAAATACATTAAATTTATTTTTGGTCCAAAAGTTTTATTTTAATAAAAAAATTAATTATTTATTTATTTCGTTTCAAAATTAAAGTTGGACCAATAATAAATTTAAAAGCCAAATTTTCTCTAGTCCATTAATAAAGACAAACTTATGGAAGATGGACATTGACAAGAAGCCCAATGAAGATTTGGCTTAGGGTTAATGTATTTTTCCATTTTAGGAAAGCCATGAATTAAGATTATTTAATTATTTTTCTATATGCTATGTTTTGGATGATAACATGGCATGATAACATGTCATATAGAATAGGTAGTGTCACTTTATACATAATGGTACATGTCATTCATTAATTATGAATCTCATTATATTGTTTGAAATTTGTGTATGCTTAATAATATTGGATATCATCTAGATAATATTATAGGAAGCATGCAATTAACAATATGTATGTTTTAAAAGAAAAAAACCAATTTTAAAATATTGAGTGGGAGAGGGAAAATTCAAGATAATTTTCCCACGGCTCCATTGTTAGTTCAATAATAAAATTATATATATATACCTCGACTTCATGATACGATGATGCTCCCTTCAAAGGGTATATATATTAGATATTTTATTTGATGAACTTCTTCAAAGATAAAATTGAAATATTTTTCAATCGATTGTTCACCCCAACGGTGACTACTGATATGAAAAATACGTAGATTGAAACAATGGTTATACACTCAACTAATATTTGTTATTAACCTTCCCAACGAAGCTCTGTTAACAATGGTTATACACTCAACTAATATCCAATGGGTAATTGGGTCTAGTAAGTGTAGACATGACTTCCCCAACGGATAGCTTGTCAAAACAGTACTAGATTATCGTTACAATAAATTAAAATGCATTTCTAGTTTTATGCATTTTTATCATTTATTGTGAATATTATTTTAAATTATTTATGCATGGATATTTTATTTTTCAGAAAATGTCTTCCCTGAGTCCACTTACCATTATTCTGAGTCAAAACAAACTCACTGGAGAGAACTATATAGATTGGAAAAGAAATCTATTCATTGTCCTGACTGCTGAAAATTATAAATATGTCTTAACCCAGCCATGCCCTCCAGTTCCAGCAAATGATGCTCATAGAAATCAGAGGAGACTTTATAAGAAATGGCAAAATGCTACATTTTAGCCTTGATTTCTAATATTCTGCAGACCAAACATCAGAACTTGGAGACTGCCACTGAAATAATAAATAGTCTCCAACAGATGTTCGAGCAGAGTACTCGCTTCACGAGACAAGTAGCGCTATAAGGAATTGTGAACAGTAAAATGGGGAAGGGCACAAGAATTCGTGATCATGTCCTCAAAATGATGGACTATTTGAATGAGGCTGAGATTTAAGGAGCACAAATCGATGATAACTCAAAGATTGATATGGTACTAGAATCTCTGCCAGAGACATTCAAGGAGTTTAAGGTCAATTATAACATTTACAAAAGAAACATGACCTTAACTGAATAAATGAACGAACTCCATTCTGATGAAAAGATCTATCGTGCTGAGAAATCTCTGGAAAGCATAAATATTGTTGAAAAAGCTTCTTCTTCTAGACTTAAATCGAAAGGCAAAGGTAAGAAGAAAGCTGGGAAAAAGGGATTGTCTACCATGCAAGATGGCAAGCCGAAAGGAAAATGCTTCAAGTGTGGATAGAAAGGTCACTGGAAAAAGGATTGCCCTAAGATTGTGAAATCAGATATGGAAAATCTTTTTGTAATTGAGGCATGTTTAGTTCAGAATCCTATTGACACTTGGGTGTTGGATTCAGGAGCAACTAATCATATTTTTAATTCACTTTATTGGTTTCAGGAAACCAGGAAAATAAGTGAAGAAAGCATCAAGCTGCAGCAGTTAGGGACATGACAGTTTGTGTCAGCAGTGAAGACTAGATCTGTTTTATTATCTTTTAATAATGAGACTTTAGCTTTGAATAATTGTCTTTATGTTCCAGACATTAACAGGAATTTAATTTCAGTAGTTTGTTTTTCAAAACAAGGGTACACTATAAATTTTGGATCCTCTGTTTTTATTTTTTATAATAAGAGACTTATTTGTTCTGGTACATTGGAAGAAAATTTATATCATTTAAGTCCAATGATCCATTCTATGCATGACACAATGATCAATAATGATGAGTATACACATTTATCTAAGAAAAAAAATATTTCTTCCAACCAATGTTACCTCTGACATTTATGCTTGGGTCATATAAACTAAAATAGGATACAGAGAATGATCAAAGATAGACTTTTGGATTCATTAGAAAATGAATCATTGCCACTATGTGAATCCTGTTTAGAAGGAAAAATGACCAAAAGGCCATTCTCGGCCAAAGGAGTACGTGCAACAGTACCACTTGAATTGGTACATACAGATGTATGTGGACCAATCAATGTACAAGCTCGAGGAGGTTATAAGTATTTCATCACTTTCACTGATGATTGCTCGAGATACAGTTATGTTTATCTGATGCGTCACAAGTCTGAAGCTCTTGAGAAATTCAAAGAGTATAGGGTTGAGATAGAAAAGCTATTAGATAAGAACATAAAGAAACTTCAATATGATCGAGGTGGTGAATTTCTCTCAGGAGATTTCAAAGAGTATCTAGTTGAAAATGGGATTATATCCCAGTTGACTACCCTGGGAACACCACAACAAAATGGGGTAGCTGAAAGGAAAAATGAAACTCTTTTGGATATGGTGAGATCTATGCTTAATTATTCGTCATTATCAATCTCTTTTTGGGGACTAGCACTGGAAACTGCAGTTTACCTCTTGAATTTAGTTCCATCTAAGTCAGTACCTAAAACCCCAATAGAATTATGGTCAGGTCGCAAACCAAGTTTACGACATGTCCGTATTTGGGGATCACCAGCACATGTGCTGAAACCAAAGGCAGACAAAATGGATTCACGTTCTGAGGTTTGTATATTTGTGGGGTATCCCAAAGGAACAAGGGGAGGTTTATTTTATAGTCCCCAAGATAGGAAAGTGATCGTGAGCACACATTTCACTTCCCTCGAGGAAGACTATATGAATAACTTCAAACCTAAGAGTAAGGTAATACTTGAAGAACTGTCAGGTGATCAGGTTGATGTTCAGCTTTCAACGCCTGTTACAGAACAGGAAGAATAACAACAACCAGCTGATCAATATAGGATCATCCCTGAACAACCATCACTTTTAGAACCTCGTTGTAGTGAGAGGGTAATTAGGTTACCTGCGAGATATATATTATTGGGAGAAACCGATACGACTATCTCAGATGAACATGTACAAGATCCCATTAGCTACTACGAAGCTCTAATAGATAAAGATGTTGAATTTTGGAAAAAGGTCATGAATCAAGAAATGGAATCTATGTATTCCAATAAAGTCTGGGAACTTATAGAGGCACCAAATGAGGTAAAACCTATAGGGTGCAAGTAGATTTACAAGAGAAAAAGAGGAGTAGATGGAATGGTGGAAACATTTAAAGTAAGATTAGTAGCCAAAGAGTTTACTCAGAAAGAGGGATGTGGGGGTTACTCAGATTGCGTCACAGCAAAACTTGGCAGATCCTTTCACTAAGGCCATACTTGGGAAACCTTTTAACTTGCACTTAGAATCCATGGGCATGCGTGAGATGCCAAATATGCTTTGAGAGCTAGTGGGAGATTGTTGGAAAAATATGCTCTTTAAAAGCATATTTGTTTATTTAATTGTAATAAACAATTTTTCTTATTAATAAAATAAATGAGGTGTTTTATTTAAATATCTTAATTGCATTAATATTTTGATTAAAGTCCATTTAATCATATTATATGTATATATGTGATCACCATGTGGATTCACAGAAGACATAAATACAAGTTATCTTATGATTAAATAAATTTAGTTCGCAGTTGATAAATAAAGTTGGGCACTTTATTTAGGTATAGACTGTAACAAATTCATTGAATGATTTGTCTTAATCATGTATGAATTTATTGATGTAGTACGACTACATTGAACAGGATCACATATGAGATTTAATTAAATTTGTAATAACTGTCAGACTTATTAAATCTTATAGGCATTGATTTTACTGTAATCTTAATCTTTAGTTAATTATGATTTCATGATTGTAATTGTTATTCCATTTGAGTTACCAATGGGCATGACACATACTTGTAGTCTAGATTACCCGGTATCTTGGTGGGAGCATTTATGAGTATTAAAGCTATAGATTAACAATATAGAATTTGTACAACACATCTTTTGATGAGTTTTCGGCACTTGATCATAAAATTCTCTGGCCAGAGTGTGTCAACATATTTAGTATATTGAAAATGATCATTAGAGAAAACCAGTAAATATCAAGGAATGAGATGTAATTAAATCGATTGGACAGTTGAGATATCGATTTAATTAACGATGTGGTACAAAAGATTATGCAATAAAGAAATCAATGTGGCTTGGGACGAATTATTATTCGAGTATACAATTATGGAGGTCAGTTCCAATCTTTTAGTGAAGTAGATTTGGAATTAAATAATTGGACTAGTTTAATTACAGGCCTAATTATTATAGCTACTATTGTATGTTCCCAAATGATCCCCAGGTTAGCTCATTTAATTGACTGTGCCACTACTGGATTAATAAGCAAGATAACTAGTTATTTGGGTCAAAAGCCTAAATATATCATTTAGTGGGAGGCTCCATTTAATATGCTTGTATTTAAGGGGCTTTATGTTATTTTACAAGATGGGCCCCTATAGAAAAAACAAGTAACGTGACTTTTCATTTTTATTTTTTTGAAGCCTAGGGTTTTCACTAAAAAGAGATATAAAAGGGCTTATTTTCTCCCAAAAGAAGAAGAGCAGCCACTTTATATAGATTAGAGAAAAAGATTTTTCTCTCTGTTGTTGAGAGAAAAATTTTCTCGTGCTAGTTGCTTTGATAGTGATAAAGGCGCCACATGTCAAGTGCAGATCAAACTTGAGTCATAACCTGAAAGATCATTGGTGACAGTTCATGATCTAACAAGCGTAGTGGTGACAGTTCGTGATCTAACAACCGTAGTGGTGACAGATCGTGATCTAACCAGAGTGGTGGTGACGGATCGTGATCTGGGAGCCTAAATTACTTCAGTGGAAAAAGCCAAATCTAATTTTCAAGGTACGATTTCCAGATTACAAATTCTTATATATTGTATGAGAGCAATCTTAAAAAGGTATTATAAAAATTAAAAAAAAAAACTGATTTTTCTCCAACACTAACCTCATGCCAAGTCGTTGGCAACAACATGGGCGGAGTTGTAGATGAACATGAAGGCAAGGCAAGATTGGCACACGAGCTGAAGCGTGATAGCAAGCGCATGCTATTGGACAAGTTCGGGGGAGCACGAGACATTACACCCAGCTCACGGATGCCACATCTCACAAGTGTGCAGGCACAAGGCGCGCACACAAGCCAAATTGGACAGAGTGTGAGATGGCGCAAGGCAGTAGTGCCAAGGCATGTATGGACGTAAAAATGTGCAGTGGAGCACGTAAATAGGCAACATGTAGCACATTAAATGAGGGCCAAACTATGCAAATATGAAAGGTATTCGAATTACAAGTACAATTTATGTTCGAGCAATGGTGGTCGAACGTTAAGCATCGTGGAAAGAATTCTTTGGAAATAAGTCTTGGAAACATGCATGAGTGGGCAATTGTTGGTGCAACTAATGGGACATGGCCTTAGAATTCATGCCTAGAAATGTGTAAACAAGGGACGTAGGTGGTTGTGGTTACTCATCACTTCCTTGCTTCTAGGCTAGTGAGCAGTGATTGCCTTATAATTGGGGGAGTAAAGATATACTTCCTAAAATCATGCTTAATAGTGCCTAGTCTTAGAGAAAAGAAATAAAGTGGCGCAAAAGCAGCACGCCACCTCACCGTAGCAAATGGGAGTGTTATTTGTAACATGTGTATATAGTGAAAATAAGTATGTGTTTTGAGGGATCCGAATTTTGATAGAGTGAATGGTCCCTGAGCATTTAAAGCCTAGAGCTATCTTATAATCTTATCTTATTATGGCAGCAAAAAGTTGGGTTGATGCCACTGTAAAGAATAATATTATGTGTCCTTATTGTTTTATTTCTTATTCTTTGTTGTTGGTTTGGTTAGTTTTTTGTGATAATCTCTGTTGTGGGTATTATGGGTTATTTTTATTGGTGTTATCGAGTGGTTGACTAAATGGAGACTTAATGTCATCACGTAGATTGCCACATCTTCGAACAAAACCTGGTGACAATTGATATCTGAGTAAAGGTTGCTTCAACTGTTGGAACAACTGGTATCAAGGCAAAGGTTATTTCAATTGTTAGAACAACTGGTTTCAAAGCCAAGGTTGTTTCAGTTGATGGAACAATTTGGTACCAAAGTAGCTGTTACAAAGTAAGGTTGCATCAATGTTGGTGACAAATGATTTCAAGGCTTAGTTAAAATCATTTTGGGGATAGCTCATTACGTGGTTTCAGGGAATCTATGGTGTAAGATCTAAATTGTGTAATTTTAGAGGAAATTGGTAATATCGCACAAATTGTACGACTAGCAGTGAAAACCAACATGATGGGAGAATCAAGAAAGGACAAGCTGGCGCTATCGAACACTATTATAGGTGCTTTACAACTTGACTTGGAGAGTGTGAAAAAAACTTGCTCTGAGTTTGTCAATGATTTCATGAAGAAGCTGAATAAGATGATGGAGGATGTTGCTTGTAGGCGAACGTGCTAAAAAGCAACATTAAAGACCTTGAAGAGGAAGTTAAGTAACTGAAACGAGCAGTAGGCATTGTTCACGTTCAAAGGATGGGCCTTTGAAGGTCAAGGTTTTAAAACCTAAGGCTTATAGCAGAATTTAGAACACTAAGAAGTTGGACAATTTTCAATAAAATGTATAGTAATATTTTCTAAGTGCTCAAGTACCATAGACAAAACGTGTCACTATCACGAGCATGTATTTAAAGGGTGATACTAAGCTATGGTGGCAAGGTAGGCTTCAATAAGATATCGAAGCATATAGCGACTGGCAATTGAAACATAGGACACACTTAAGCGAGAATTGAAGGGTTAGTTCTTATGGAGGAATGGTATTTGGTTTGCCAGGAAGAGCTTGAAAATGCTAAAGCACATCGACTTAGTGAGAGATTACGTCAAAAAGTTTAGTTTATTGATGTTGGACATCAAGAACATATAAAGTGAGGGGCAAGCTTTTCAATTTTATATTAGGATATAGTCATGGGCTCAAACAGAATTACAGAAGTAAGCTGTGAGGGACTTACCAATGGCAATTGCAGCTGATGATAGCTTAGTACATCTCAAACTTGTGAAAACTTCTCCTTTTGAATATAAGAAATTAAAAGATAACAAAAAATGCAACTCTCCGCATAATGGTAAGATGAAGAATGACAACCACATCAAAGTCAAGTAAGGGAACTGAAAGAAAAGAATAGTTCGGGGTACTTCATTTGCGATAGACCTCATAAGGCAAAAGATTATCCAAAGCCCGATAAGCTGAATGCTTTAGTGAAGAAAACAGAAGGGGATTCTTTAAAACTTTCAATGGACAAATTAGGCGCAACGCGTATGAATCCATTACAATTGTTGAACAACATAAATGTCAAAGTAAAAGAAGAACCCATAAATGAAAACAAGCTGGAAAGTGTCTTGAAGGGTGAATTATACATGGGTAGACCAATGTGTATAGTAGTAAGGTTTGATGGACCAGAAATAAGGGCAATAATAGACATGGGTGTAATGGCAAAACATGTAAAGGCGAACTTGATACCACGCCTTAGACTGCAAGTCGCTAGAGTTAACATTAACGTGAGTTTTGCTTTTAATAATTTAGTAATTCCAAAAGATATAGTAGTGGCCAACCTAAGTGTGGGAACTTAGCCACGAGATGCTAAATGAGTGGTTATGTGATTAACGATATTTGTTGTGATTTTAAGAATAGAGTTGTACAATTTAGAGTACATTTACCATCTCACTTATTAAGCATTTGGATTAGGGGCATAAAAGAGCCGTGCACAGTCAAATGTAAGTTTAAAAATTTCAATCGGTTGGGACCACCATCCCAGACAACCATAATTGGTTTAGATCAAGGGAACTCCACAATGATGTCCATAATTGAGGAGCACTTTCAAGTTAAGGAGCGAATTGACGGGTATACCAAGGTGCTCAAAGAGCTTGCGACTAGCATCATTAGAAAACAAGTCGTTAAACGAAGAAAATGACCCATATAAAGTATAATCAAAGGCTGAGTCTTAGTAAGCGATTTTAATTACAAAAGGACTGCCTATAGTGAGAATACAGAAGACTTTCAAAAAGGTACCGACTCTGGCATGCTAATGTCATTTGAGGAAAAATGGGGGTAAAAAGGCATAGAAGTGTGGGTCTACAACTACTCTAAGGCAGTAAGCAAAAGTCCAGTAAAAGTTTCATTTATGGCTATTTGGTTCTTGTTGGTGCTTGTTGGGGTAACGACATTGTTCCTAATTTATTAGTGTGCAATTAGGTAGAGTGAGCATCAAATATTTGGCGAGAAAGTTTAGTATAGTAACCTGAAATGGATAAAGGCATATATAGCCTCAGAATCCGTGAAAACTTCTAATTTTTTTAGCAAAATCGAAACAAAAACTAAGATTTATTGTGTGGTCTATAAGAAAAGCAAGCGCGAGCTTTTAGGGATCAACGGGTAAAGAAACTATTACTCTAAAATTATTTATTGGGCAGTAAATAGTTCCATATAGGCAGAATATAAGAGGGACTTAACAATGGGCAATGAGTGCACAGTGAGCTAGATGTTGACATAGAGATGTTTGTCAAAGAGAAAGAAATGCAGTTTTTACTATGGCAACATGAGAGACATGTTATGGTAGACTTATTGCCTTACGAACGAGGTACATCAAGTTTTCTAATTAAGGAGGTTTTTCACCATTGTAAATCATGATAACTGAGGTCAAAACTTAGCTTGTGGCCTTGTGCCAAGCCGGTGGCAACAACATGGGCATGCTTGTAGGTGTTAACGAAAGTAACACAAGACTGGCTCGCAGACTAAGGCGCGACATCAAACGCACACTCCAAAATAAGTGTAGGAAGTGCAAGACAGTGCTTGCAAAGATATGTGCTACCATCTACATAAATGCAAGGGGCGTGGGATGTATAGAGCACACTCATAAGAATACAAGATGGCACAAGGCAGTTATACTGAGGCATATATGAGCAGTGCATACATTGGTAGGCAACGAGCACAAAAGCGTCCAAGGCAGTGTGTAAATGCGCAACATACAACACATAGATACATACATAAGAATCAAACTATATGAATACAATAGGCATTTGGATTATACATGCGGCCTGTATTTGGGCAGTAACGGTCGAATGCGGAGCATGTTCGCTAGAGATTTTCCCAGAATAGGTCTTAGAAACAAACATGAGTGGGTAGCTTTTAGTGCAACTAATGGAAGACATGGCCTTAAATTTCATGCCTAAAAGTATGTAGACAAGAGAAGTAGGCAATGGCGATTATTCATTTTTTTTCCTTGCTTCTAGTTTAGTGGTCAGCGGTTGCCTAATCCTTAGAGGAATGAAGGTGTGAGTCCTAAAATTATGCTTAGCAATGCCTAGTCTTGGGGGAAAAGATGGATGGCACAAGGACAACACGCCACCTCGCCTTGACAAAAAGTGGTGTCATATGCAACATGTATATATAGTGAAAGTGAGTGTGTGTTCTTGGGTATCTGGGTTTTAGTAAAGTGAGTGGTCCCTAAGCACACAAAGCTCAAAGCTATTTCATAATTTTTTTCTTATTATAGAAGTAGAAAAGTTAAGGATCAGTGCCTCTATAAAAAGTAATATTGTGATGCAAAACTGTGGTGGCAAAGTAGGCTTCAAGAGGATGTCAAAGCACATAGTGATCAGCAATCGAAACATAGGACACATTGAAGCAAAAATCAAAATGTCAGTTTAAATGAGAAATGCTAGCTGGCTCAAGACAAAGATCTTTAAAGAGCTAAAGCATGGTAGATCAATAAGGGGATTATGTCAGATTTTATTTCATTGATGTTGAACATTAAGAACATGTCAAGTGAGGACAAACTCTTCAATTTTATATTGAGACTGCAGCCGTGGGTTCAATCAAATTATAGAAGAAGTTGTGAGGGACTTGCCGATAACAATTATAGCTATTGATGGCTTAGTGGATTTTAGATTCATGAACACATCTCCTTTTGAATTTAAGAAATCAAAAGATTACAAGAAAGGCAATTATTAGCATGATGGTGAGAAGAACAATGGTGGCCAAAACAAAGTCAAGCCACGAAATCTACAATAGTGAAGAGTTTGGGGTAACTCATTTGCAATAGACCACATCAAGAAAGGATTAGCTGTTTAGACGAGAATCTAAATGATTTCGTGAAGGAAACAGAAGGAGAATGTTCAAAACCTTCAATGGTCGAAGTATGTGCAGCGCAAATGAATTTGTTACAATTATTGAGCAACACAGATGTCAAGATAAATGACTCATAAATGAAAAAATCTTGAAAATTGTCTTTAGAGCAATTCCTACCTAGGAGTACTGATTTGTATGTTAATAAGGGTTAATATAATGGGAGTAAGGGCAATAATAGACAAGGGTGCAATGGCGAACATTATAGAAGTGAATTTAGTACCACGAGTTTGGCTACAAGTTGCTAAAGCTAAATTACTATGAGTCATGTTTCCAATCATCAAGTAGTTTCGGAAGGCATAACGGTAGCTAAATTAAGTGTAGGAACTTGGGCTTGGGATGTTAGGTTTATGGTTATGGTAATGACGAGATTAGATGTAACCTTGGGAATAGAGTTCATATTTAATAAGAAAGTACATGTACTACCTTACTTATTAAAATAGAGGAGTTATGCATGGTCGAAAGTGAGTTTCAAAGTTCCAGAAGTTTGAGGCCATCACCGAAACTACCATGATTGGTTCATATCAAGGAAGTTCCTCTGGTAATTCAATAGTTGAGGAGCAAATTCAAGTTAGGGTGGGACTTAACGAGTGTACCAAGGCTTTCAAAGAACTTGCAATTAATGCATCGTTGGAACCTCGACTAGAATCAAGGCTAGGTCACAAGTAAGTAATTCTGATTACCAAAGGGTTTCTGATAGTGAGAATGTATGAGATATTTGGAAAAGTACCGGTTGTGACGTTCGAACAATGTTCGAGGAAAATCGAAGGTGCAAAAGCAAAGAAACAATGGGCTTCAACCACTCTAAGACAACAAGCAGGAATTTAAGAAGTCTTACTGATGACTATTTAGTTCTTATTGGCATTGTCAAGGGTAGTAGCACCATTCTCTATTTATTGGTGTGACTTTAGTAGATGAGCATCTAATGCTTGGTGAGAAAGTTCAGTATGGTGACATGATGTGGAGGAAAGCATATGTAGCTGTCAAATCCATAAAAACTTTAAATTTTCTCAGCATAATCACAACAAATGCTGAGCTTTGTTTTATAGTCTGGGAGGAAAGCAAATGAGGACTTGTACGGACACAATTGTTTGTGGGGAGCTAAGAGAGAACAACTGGTGGCCACACATTCATTATCAGGGAGAATAGTTGATAGAGAAACTACTGGCATGGAATCATTTTGTGGGCAGCAAATGGTTCTATATAGACAGAACATTCAAGGAACTTAAGGATGGCACAGTATGTGCGTTATGAACCCAATGTTGACATACGGAGTATGTCAAGGAAAAGAAAATGCAAGCTTTACTATGACAACGTGAAAGGGAAGTTTATAGAAAACTAAGGTATTCTATCGATAAGGACATCAGACTTTTCTGCTGGGCGAGGTTTATCATCGCTATAAACCATAATCGCCAATGTTGAGGCTTGACTTGTGGCCTTGTGTCAAGCTACTGGTAGCAACACGGGCGTGCTTGTGGGTGAGCATAAAAGTAAGGCAAGACTAGCACATGAGGTAAGGCGCGAAACAAGCGCATGCTGTGTGGTAAGTGCAAGACAGTATGCTCTCAGGTGTGCGTGGGTAACACACACCACATATTGTAAGCGATGGGCCACGAGGCATACGAGGCATGCATACAGGTTGAGTTAGGCAGAATACACGAGTGGGAAGCTGGCATTAAAAGGTGAAGGGGCAACGTGTCAACATGCAATGTGCAACATATAGAGACATACATGGGGGCCAAACTGCATTCGAATTATTTACGCAAGCTGTGGTCGGACAATAGCGGTAGAATGTAAGGTATGTTGGTAGGAAATTCTCCAAAAATTAGTCCTAAAAACAAGCATGAATGGGTAGTTGTTAGTGCAGCTAAGGGAAGACATGGTTGTGGAGTTCATGCTTATAAACGTGGAAACAAAGAAAGTGGATAGCAGCGGTTATTCATCACTTTCTTGCTTCTAGGTTAGTAGGCTACATAGATGTACTTCCTAAAATCACGCTTAGAAAAAAGAAATGAAGTGGCAAAAGGGCACCATGCCACCTCACCTTAGCAAATAAGGATGTCATTTGCAATATGTTTTAAGGGATCGGGAATTTAGTAAAGCGAGTGGTTCTTGAGTGCACAAACCCTAGAATAATTTTTGCGGCAATAGAAAAGTTAGGGATCGGCCTTCATAAAAAGTAATATTGTATTTTTTTTGTTGCTTTATTTCTTGTTCTTTGTTGTTGGTTTGGTTAGTCTCTTAGAACTGAAATACTAACTAGGCAACTCAAGAGGGGGGGTGAATTGGGATTTTAAAAATAATTCAACTAAAAACAGAATATCATGCAAATCTAAAACGAAATTAAAACAATAATAATTAAATCGATCACAATATAGAAAGATAAGGGAAAAGAGATTCAAACACGAAGATTTTTACGTGGTTCGGCCAACCTCGCCTACATCCACGCCTCCAAGCTTTCCGGGCTTTAGGTTTTCACTAAGCAAGCCTCCAAGGCTTCAATTGCTTACACTTGACTTCCAAGGTGTCAATAAACCTTTACAGCAAGAGATTATCCCCAATCTCTTAACCCAAGTGTATCCCAACACTTACAATCACTCAAAGTAAAATATTACAAATTATTTTTCTCTCACACAATATTTAAGATTACAAATCAATGCCCAAAGTGTGAATAGATGAAGTAAGAATATGTTTAAAGCTCTTATGAAGATTGTAAACTCGAGTACAAGCTCAATGGTTGTGTTGTGATCAATCCTCTTTGAATTTGAATGAGCTTATTTATATTTGGAGCTGAAAAACTAGCCGTTACTGACTGTCGGCCCGAAAACGGTTCACCGTTAGCCATTAACGGTTAACCGTTTGCGCTGGTCAAAGTTACCGTTAGGCCAAATTTCAAATAAACGGTTTACCGTTTAGGGTTACCCTTTCGCCGTTAACTTCCAGAGACCTGCAAGATGAACACCAGTTATCCGTTTATAGTAAATGGTTAAGGCTTTGCATGAAGTGACTCTCTGGATGTTATCGGTTAACCGTTTGTAATAAACGGTTCGCCGTTAGTTTCCAGTAACCTGCAAAATGAACATCAGTTACCCGTTTTAAGTAAACGGTTAAGGCTTTACATGAAGTGACTCTCTAGATGTTATCGGTTAACCGTTTGTAATAAACGGTTCACCGTTAGTTTCCAGTAGCCGTCAAAGTGAACATCAGTTACCCGTTTTAAGTAAACGGTTAAGGACTTGTATGAAGTCACTTCTCTGGACATTATCGGTTAACCGTTTGTAATAAACGGTTCGCCATTAGTTTCCAGTAGCCTTTCCATTTTTCCATTTTTCATTAACGGTTAGAGCTTAGGCAACTTGTTGCTCTCTGGTCATAATCGGTTAACCGTTTAAAAGATACCAGTTCACCGTTTATTTCCAGAAACACATTTTAAACCAGATTTTGTAAATAATCTTTTTCCAATTTGAAAGTCCATCTTTTATAAGAATAAATGGGATTGTTTTTAAGACTTTTGTTTATTGATAAATAGCTCCAATATTTTTATCAAAAATCATTTAAAGTTTGTTATTATCAAAATCAATATTATTAACATATTCATGTTAACAATCTCCCCTTTTTTTATGATGACAAACTCTATTCAATATTTAGCTCCCCCTTAATATGTGCTCCCCCTAAATGTATGATCAACTTAAGAAATGTTCAATTAAAAGGATTTTTGCTCAAGAGAGCATTTTTAAATGCATTTTAAATCTCCCCAATTATAAAAAATTTTTAAATTCATTCTAAAACTCCCAAATTATCTCCCCCTTCATCATCAAAAAGAAAAAGAGAAAAGAAAGAAACGCAAATCCGGTTTTTAGCGAGCGAAAATTTTGGCAGAGTTTCCCCTTAAAAATGAGCAAAACCATTAATCCAAATGAGAGAAAAACACTTCCAAAATCCATAAATAGCATCAATACCAACTTCATCAACAACCCAACAACACCATGAGCAAACTAACACTTCAATATTCAATAAACTACAAGTTTTATCAAGTCATCCAACATCAAGAACAACATAAAAACATGTCATCAAAATCCATAAATAACATATAGAAGTAGCAGTAAAAAAATATACATGACAACATGCAAACAATCAAAATATGAACTGTATGTGCAAAAATAGAACTCAGAAACTACGAAGGTGGAGGAGGAGGAGAAGATGTGCTCCCCGGATCATAATCAAAATAGCCGAGAATAATGCGCTGTGCATGGATAATCTCAAGCTGATGATCAATGCTCTGCCGCTGGAAGGTCTGAAAATCAGAACGAAGCTGTTGGTGGTCGCGAGAAAGAGCGTCCAACCGATCAAGAATCAACTGCTGCATACCGTTTGAAACTGGTGGCTGAACTGGAGCTGGAGGCGGCATAGAGGCAGATGGCTGCTCAGGAACAGCTGATGGCTCAGGTGCAGGAGGCGGCTCAGAGGAGGAGGGAATGTCAGCATCCGTCGCACGCTCCTCAAAGTCAGACTCAGCTGGAGGCCGAAGGACAAATCGGCGACGTGGAGGAGGAGGATGAGCTCCTAATCTAAAGTCAGGAAGCTGATCGGGAGGATAGACATCATTAAGCATCCGATCGTCCTCCGGAGCTATCAAGGTATCCCGGTTTTTGGAGTAGCTGGTTTTTATCCACTTTCCATTCCTCCGAGAAAAACCGATACTAGTCATCGCCTCGGGACCAATCCGTTTAGTCTCCATATGTCCAGTATCACGAAGAGGCACATCAAAGCGTCGCAGTATCTTAGTAATGATACTATCATACGGAAGCAAGCGGTGATTAACCGCGAGAGTACTCAATATGTGCCGTACAATAATATACCCAAGGTTTATGGGACGATCTGAGAGTAGGCTATCCAGTAAGCCAACGTCCAACCTCGTAACCTCATCCGAGTGACCCTTCCTAGGTGTCACTATATGCTGTAGAGTAGAATGAAGAATACGGACTTGGAGAGGTAAAAGTTGAGACCGAAACGGAAGCATACAAATCTCATCAGTCAAGTCTCTACGGCGACATATATGACGGACGCCATCAGTATGACTAAAATGGTCAAAGGAAAGGACTTTCCTAGAGGTGTATATGTCATGCCCCTCACTCGAGATACCAAGATACTCAGCTAGGTCCCCATCATCAAATTCTATATGCACACCACTAACTTGAGTAATTATCATATTTTGGCGACTTGCGGAAATATCTATGTTCGAATAAAAGACTCGCACCAAATTAGGATAGACTCGTTCATCAAAGTTAATTGCAGACTCCCAAGGCTTAAGCATATCCCGAACACTTCTACCACATACAATTAAGTGACGGAAATCATCAATGTCAACAAAAGAGGAGTCAAGTACCTTTCGCCCATCAAAGCGATCCTCGAACCACTTCGCCAAGGGAGGAGTGGGGAAGTGAATTCTTGCAAATTTAGTGATTTCCTGTGGTCGTATAGGATTCCTTGGAGGCACGGATTTTCGCCGGACATTTCTCCGAGAAGATTCAGCCATGGAGAAGCACAATGGAGTGAACAAAGCGGGAGAGAGGAAAAATGAATCGGTGATTTGATGAGAAATGAGTAAAAGATGTGAGGTATATGCTCAATTTGGTTGAAAAAATGGACAAAACGGATCAAAAATGAAGAATCCCAACTCGCGGCAGTTAGGGTTTAGATTTGGGATTTTTCGATTTGGGGCTTGATTCGAAGTTTTGAATCGGTGAAATTGATCTAAAGATGATAAGAGATGATTTTGATGGTTTGATTTGGCACGAAAAGCAAGAAAAATGAAGATTTGAGGACAGAGAGAGCTTCGGCTGCGCAACAATGGAGAAAACGGTGAAAGGGTAAGCTAGAGAGGGAGAAGAGAAATGCTTTGAACAGTTTTAAAAACACGAAAATGGTTAACCGTTTACTTAAACGGTTAAAGGGTAACGTCCAGAGACTAAGAATGGGTAACGGTTCACCGAAAACGGTTAACTGTTTATTTAAACGGTTAAAGAGTAACTCCCAGAGGCTAATCAAAGAGTAACGGTGAACGCTTAAGCGCTTAACGGCAAAGGAGTAACTGATAGAGGACTCTCTGTTAACAAACGGTTCACCGTTTGAAGAAAACGGTGAAAGAGTAAATGGACAGACACATATTCTAGTTTCTGGAGAAAAACGGTTCACCGTTTATTGGAAACGGTTATCCGTTTATTTTATCTAAATTTTCGCACATTTGATTTAATATTTGGCCAACAAATAATAAATTCCCAGATCATTTAATTGATCTGAAAATATTTTATGAGCCATTTTAATGCGTGATTCATGAACATATTTTTAACCAATTTATTCATACAATCAAGAGATAACAAGGCAAATTCATCATTTGACAATCAAGCTCAAGCATTTCATAAATATTTGATCACAACTATAAGTCAATTAATTCAGTACACACAATAGCATGAATAGAGACGTTAATGTGAAAATTTCATCATCCTAAGTTCATGCTGAATTTTTGAAAATTGTTCTTTGCAAAGTGGTTTTGTGAAAATATCGGCAAGTTGTTTTTCTGTAGAAATAAACTCTAATGCAATATCTCCCTTTTGAACATGATCGCTCAAGAATGATGTCTAATTTCTATATGCTTGGTTCTAGAATGTTGAATGGGATTCTTTAAAAGATTTATAGCACTAGTATTATCACACTTAATAGGAATATGTTCGAGATTAATGCCATAATCTCTAAGTATTTGTTTCATCCAAAGTGCTTGTGCACAACAACTTCTGGCGGCTATATATTCAGCCTCGGTGGTCGAAAGAGCAACAGAATTTTGTTTCTTACTAAACCATGAAACAAGTGAGTGTCCTAGAATATAGCAAGTTCCACTAGTGCTTTTCCTATCCACTTTATAACCGGCAAAGTCCGCATCCGAATAACAAGTTAAATCTATATGAGTTCCCCTAGGATACCAAAGGCCAACATCTATGGTTCCAATCAAATAACGGAAAATTCTTTTAACAGCAAGCAAATGGGATTCCTTGGGACATGATTGAAATCTTGCACACAAACATACACTAAACATGATATCGGGTCTACTTGCAGTCAAATAAAGTAAAGATCCGATCATACCTCGATACATTTTGATATCCACTTCTTTTCCCTTTTCATCTTTGTCAAGCTTGATGGTAGTACTCATAGGAGTGCTTTTTACCGTTCCATTTTCATAGCCAAACCTTTTGAGTAGATCTCTCACGTACTTGGCTTGGTTTATGAAAATTCCTTCCTCGTTTTGTTTGATTTGAAGTCCAAGAAAGTACTTCAACTCTCCCATCATACTCATCTCAAACTCTTGGCTCATACATGATGAAAAATCTTTACACAACAACTCATTAGTAGAACCAAAAATAATATCATCAACATAAATTTGAACAATAAGTATGTCTTGGTTCTTATGCTTAACAAAAAGAGTTGTGTCCGCTTTTCCCATCGAAAAATCATTATCCAACAAGAAATTTTTAAGCCTATCATACTAAGCTCTAGGTGCTTGTTTTAAACCATACAAAGCCTTGGATAACTTATACACATGATCATGAAATTTTTCATTTTCAAAACCAGGAGGTTGTTTCACATAAACGTCCTCCATAATATATCCATTTAAGAAAGCACTTTTGACATCCATTTGATATAGCATAAAATCCTTATGACATGCATATGCTAACAACATCCTAATGGATTATAGCCTTGCTACGGGTGCAAAAGTTTCATCAAAATCAATTTCTTCTTCTTGGTTGTAACCTTGAGCTACTAATCTAGCTTTATTTCTTACAACCACACCGGATTCATCCATTTTATTTCTAAATACCCATTTAGTGCCTATAATGGATTGATGTTCTGGATAAGGGACTAACTCCCACACATTGTTTCTCTCAAATTGATTCAACTCCTCTTGCATTGCCATAATCCAAAATTCATCATTTTCAGCATCCGCAAACGATTTTGGTTCAATTTGAGAAATAAATGCAGCATGCTCACATGTGTTCCTAAGAGATGATCTAGTGGTAACACCTCGTGAGGGATCTCCTAAAATTACATCCTTAGGGTGAGAGGAAACATACCTCCACTCCTTGGGGAGTGTTTGAGAAGTACCTTCATTTTGCTCCACATTTGGTTCTTCATGATGTTCCTTTTGAATTCCATGTGGTGCGTCTTCTTGGTTGTCATTTGATGCTTCTTCTTGTTGTTCTTCTTCTGCATTATCATCAACAATGGCTTTCTCTAAAGAGAAGGAGTCAGACTCATCAAAAGTAACATGCATAGATTCCTCCACAACTAAAGTTCTTTTATTATAAACTCTATAAGCTTTACTTGAATTTGAATAACCAAGAAAAATACCAACATCAGATTTTGGATCAAATTTACCAAGATTATCTTTTGTGTTCAAAACAAAACATTTGCATCCAAAAACTTTAAAATAACCAATGTTGGGTTTTCTATCTTTTCAAAACTCATATGGAGTTTTATTAAGATTAGGTCTAATCAACACCCAATTTAAAACATAACAAGCGGTGTTGACGGCTTCGGCCCAAAAATACCTAGGCAAAGAATTTTCATTCAACATGGTCCTAGCCATCTCTTGAATAGACTTATTCTTTCTCTCCACTACTCCATTTTGTTGCGGAGTCCTAGGTGATGAAAATTGATGTTCAATGCCAAAGTCATTACAAAAATTTTCAAATGCATGATTTTCAAATTCTCCGCCATGATCACTTCTAATACAAGTAATAGAGTAACTTTTTTCATTTTGAACCTTTTTATAGAAAATTTGAAATGCAACAATGGCATCATCCTTATTGGCTAAGAACAATACCCATGTGTATCCAGAATAATCATCCACAATTACAAAAGCATAATATTTTCCACTTAAACTAGCATATCTAGAAGGTCCAAACAAATCTATATGAAGCAATTGAAGTGGTTTTGAAGTAGAGATATGATTCTTGTTTTTTAAGGAAGTCTTGATTTGTTTTCCAAATTGGCATGTTTCGCAAACTCTATCTTTTTGAAAACTGATTTTTGGAAGACCTTTAACTAAATCATTTTTCACAATTTTTGAAATCAAATCCATGCTTGCATGTCCTAATCTTCTATGCCATCGCCAACTATCATCATGTAATGCGGAAAAATATTTATCAAGAGTAAATGCACATTCTATGTCAATGGTATAAACATTACCACATCTATTACCAACAAACAAGATTTTGTCATCACATGAGTTCTTGATGACACAATTAAATTTATCAAAAATGACTTTATAACATTTGTCAAATAATTGACTAATGCTAATTAAGTTGTGTTTTAAGTTCTCAACCAAACATACATTCTCAATTAGAGTTGAGGATACTTTACCAACATCTCCAATTCCAAGAATTTTTCCTTTTGAGTTGTCTCCAAAAGATACGTCTCCACCATTTTCAATTTTGGTGAAGCTTGAGAACCAAGAATAATTCCCTGTCATGTGTCTTGAACAACCGTTGTCCAAGTACCACTTATTCTTCTTCTTCTTCAAGCCCTGCAGAGAAAATCTCAAGTTTTAGGTACCCAAACCTTTTAGGGTCCTTGAGAGTTAGCAATGGTTCCTTTTGGAACCCAAACACATTTCACACCATAATATGCATTTCTCTTTACTGCACATCTATTTTTCATATGACCATCTTGATTACAATAATGACATACAATTTTATGATCATTTGTGGAGGTAGCTTTAACAAAATAATTCTTGTAATACTTTTGCTTCAAGTTAGGCTTATATCGAAGTCCTCCTTTATCAAAAACACATTTTTTAGAATTAAGCATGTTATCCAACATCTTTTGCCCATTTGTGAATTTTAGAACAACACTACTAAGTTCGGTATTCTTTTTTCTTGAGCATTTCATTTTCCTTTTTCAAATCATCTATATGTGATTCTAAATGCTCATGTGAAGTGCTAGGTTTTTCATTTGATAATGCAACTCTATTATGCAAGGTTTTATTCTCTAATTCTAATCCTTTAATCTTCTCATTCAATAACTCATTGCATTTTTGCATGGCATCCTTTTCATTTGTAAATTCTAGCAATTTCTTTTTAAGACATGCATTCTTTTTACCAATTTTCATCAACTCATCATGCATTTCTTTAAAAGCATCATACAATTCATCATAGGTGGGATCACTTACCTCATTGAGATTATCATCATCTCCTATAGCCATAAGTGCTAGGTTTGAAACTTCTTGTGATCCTTCTTCATCACTTGAATCTTCCTCGCTATCATCCCAAGTTGCAACCATAGCTTTCTTCTTGAGCTTGTTGATAAGTGGACACTCCGATCTAATATGGTCAGGCTTCTTGCATTCATAGCATTTGATTGCTTCCTTCTTCTCCTTATGGTTCTTGAAGTTTCTGAAATTTCTTCGCTCTCCGGTTTTCTTGAAGAATTTTCTGAACCTCCTTGCTAGCATGGCTAGCTCTTCATCATCCGGTTTATCTCCCCATCACTCTTATGTTTTGAAGCTTTGAGAGCAATGTTTTTCTTCTTTTCCTCATGCCCTTTTTCTGCTGCCAAATCTTCTTTATATGAAATGAGAGAACCAATTAAATCATCAAGAGGTAAAGTATTTAAATCTTTTGCTTCCTCAATGGCAGTCCTTTTTTGTCTCCATTCCTTAGGTAGTGACCTAATGATTTTCTTGACTTTTTCGCTATTTGAAAAAGTCTTCCCTAGAGCTCCTAGAGTGTTCATTATGTCCGTGAATCTAGTATACATAGAGTACACATTTTCATTTTGTTCCATTTGGAACAATTCATATTGTCGAGTGTACCTACTTATTTTAGATTCTTTCACTTGGATTGTGCCTTCATAGACAACCTTAAGTTTGTGCCAAATCTCATTAGCACTTTCTCAACTAGACACTCTATGAAACACTTTCTTATCTAATGCACAAAACAAGGCATAGAGAGGCTTTTCTCTTTTCGAATTCATTCCAATCCCGTGAAGGTTTTGGAATATCTTCTCCAACTTCATTTTTAGTCAAAGGCATGAAAGGACCATCATTAACGATTTCCCAAATCTCATAATCTAGGGCTTGCAAGTAAATTCCCATCCTAGTTTTCCAATATGGGTAATCATTTCCATCAAAGTAAGGTGGTCTAGTGGTGGACTGTCCTTCCCTAAATGTGGAATCATTTTGAGTTGCCATTGATTTTTAGCTCTAGGCGATTAAGTCTAAACAAGAGCACCAAGCTCTGATACCAAATGAAATACTAACTAGGCAACCAAAGAGGGGGGTGAATTGGGATTTTAAAAATAATTCAACTAAAAACAGAATATCATACAAATCTAAAACGAAATTAAAACAATAATAATTAAATCGATCACAATATAGAAAGATAAGGGAATAGAGATTCAAACACGAAGATTTTTACGTGGTTCGGCCAACCTCGCCTACGTCCACGCCTCCAAGCTTTCCGGGCTTGAGGTTTTCACTAAGCAAGCCTCCAAGGCTTCAATTGCTTACACTTGACTTCCAAGGTGTCAATGAACCTTTACAACAAGAGATTATCCCAAATCTCTTAACCCAAGTGTATCCCAACACTTACAATCACTCAAAGTAAAAGATTACAAATTGTTTTTCTCTCACACAATATTTAAGATTACAAATCAATGCCCAAAGTGTGAATAGATGAAGTAAGAATATGTTTAAAGCTCTTATGAAGATTGTAAACTCGAGTATAAGCTCAATAGTTGTGTTGTGATCAATCCTCTTTGAATTTGAATGAGCTTATTTATATTTGGAGCTGAAAAACTAGCCGTTACTGACTGTCGGCCCGAAAATGGTTCACCATTAGCCATTAACGGTTAACAGTTTGCGCTGGTCAAAGTTACCGTTAGGCCAAATTTCAAATAAACGGTTTGCCGTTTAGGGTTACTCTTTCGCCGTTAACTTCCAGAGACCTACAAGATGAACACCAGTTATCCGTTTATAGTAAACGGTTAAGGCTTTGCATGAAGTGACTCTCCAGATGTTATCGGTTAACCGTTTGTAATAAATAGTTCGCCGTTAGTTTCCAGTAACCTGCAAAATGAACATCAGTTACCCATTTTAAGTAAACGGTTAAGGCTTTACATGAAGTGACTCTCTGGATGTTATCGGTTAACCGTTTGTAATAAACGGTTCGCCGTTAGTTTCCAGTAGTTGGCAAAGTGAACATCAGTTACCCGTTTTAAGTAAACGGTTAAGGACTTGTATGAAGTCACTTCTCTGGACATTATCGGTTAACCATTTGTAATAAACGGTTCGTCGTTAGTTTCCAGTAGCCTTTCCATTTTTCCGTTTTTCATTAACGGTTAGAGCTTAGGCAACTTGTTGCTCTCTGGTCATAATCGGTTAACCGTTTAAAAGATACCGGTTCACCGTTTATTTCCAGAAACACATTTTAAACCAGATTTTGTAAATAATCTTTTTCCAATTTGAAAGTCCATCTTTTATAAGAATAAATGGGATGGTTTTTAAGACTTTTGTTTATTAAGAAATAGCTCCAATATTTTTATCAAAAATCATTTAAATTTTGTTATCATCAAAATCAATATTATTAACATATTTATGTTAACAACAACCACCTTCGATGCGGGCCTTGTGGATTATTTTTATTGGCACTGTCGAGTGGCTGGCTAAGTAGAGACTTAGCACCATCATGCGAGTTCCACATCTTTGGACAAATCCTAGTGACAATAGGCTCAATGCTATTAGTGCATAAGCAAGTGATGTAGTTGCTGCAACAACTGAAAGGAATGTTGGTTTTTTTAAGTTGGGGCATTACGATAGAAAAATTTCAATTGCTCCATATATAAACATTAAGGTTTCATGTACTTTTCATTTTGACCCTTTATGTCGAAACAAGTTGATCTCTTCAAATTTCTAAAAATATAAAAAGTGACATTAAAGTTTTAAAAAAAATTACAAGGGGGAAAATTTACTAAAGCTAACATAGCACTTCCACAAAAGATCAAAATTTATATGGACTTAATTTATTATTGACGTGACTCTTCCCCTAGGCAACTTAGACAGTTTTTTAGGGCCTCACAACATATAAAGGCTAGAAATTATTTTTCTAAAATTATAGGTACTAAACATTCTAAGTTCAATTTACCCTAAAAGGTGAATCTCTATGTTTAGTTCATCATTAATTTTAGATCAAACATGCCCTTATTTAAATTGAGATTAACTCAACTTGGATCTAAAACCAAGTATTGTCTTAATAAGATCATCTAAGTCAAACATTTTTTAGACTTTTCCTTAGTTAGTATCCACTAAATAGGTTGTCAACTGAAATAGGGAATTAAAATAAATACAACTAAGACAAAATACTACAGCAAACACAGGGCAACTTATATATATTAGTCAATCATCCATCAAGATCGTTTATCACTCAACCACAATAGAATTTAGTTAATAATTTGTGATAAAACAGTAAATAAAATTTTTTCAGCCATCAAATACATCCCAATAAATAAATAGAAAATAAGAAGGTGATAAGAACAACTGATTTCTGATTGATCTCGGCGATTTCTCCCCTGTTACAACCTCCAATCTATCTCTTGATTTCTGTTTTCTTGTTGTTTCTTTGCGGTTTATCCCTTTGGGTGACGGCTCTCATTTTTCCTTTCTGCGTGTGCTACTTTTATACCTTAGAATTAGGGCAACCGAAAGTGTGTGCTGCATATCCTCTATTTTAAGAAAATTTAGATCACAATCTGTTATTTATCTCACGCAAAATCCAATTTTTCATTGTTACAGCAACAGTTACAACATCTTCATTGTTTCAGATTTGTTTCAATTCTTTTGTAGCCAAATTCTTTCATTGTGTCTGCAAATCTATTGCAGTAGCATTCCTTCTTTAAAACTTGAACTTTTGGTCACCTACAATTATACATATAATCTAAGCACAAATTATTCTAAAATAACTTAATTTATTAAAAATTAACTAAAATGAATGTTCATGCAAAATGTAACTAAAATACAATAAAAATATATCTTTTACACTCTAAGTAATCTTGATTTAAGTCTAAAAGTGTCATGATAACTCTCATTTTATAGAGTTATCAATAGAAGATAACAAAACATCTCTCTAATAAGATATTGGAAGATTTGATTGCGCCATCATTGACCTAACCATTTCTAACAAAGTTTTATTCCTTCTTTCAGGTATACCATTTTGTTGCGGAGTTTCAGTAATAGTCAGTTGTCTATGTATCCCTTTCTCATTACATAGTTTCTTGAATTGTTCCGAAAGGTATGTCCTTGGTCAGTCCTTAGGACTTTAATATTGTTAGCTAATTGATTCTCTATCATGTTAAAAAATAATATAAAGCAATCCAATTCTTCTGATTTATGAGAAATCAAGTAAACATGACCAAAACGTTAATAATCATTAATGAATATGATAAAATATGAGGCTTCATGTTTAGTCTTTACATTCATTGGACCACAGATGTCGGAGTGGATTAATTACAATGGTTTTTCAGCTCTAATTCTCTTATTAAATGGTTTTCTATTTGCTTTTTAGTTAGAAAATTTCACAAATAAGCATTTCAGCCTTGGTGAGTAGGCCCAACATGCCCTTTCTCGCAAGTCTATGCATTCTTTCTTATCTTATATGTCCTAATCTAGCATGTCAAGTAATTGCATATATCTCATTATTACTCGAAGAAATAACGTATGAAAAAAAACTATTATTATAACTTGAACCATCAAGTATCGTATCTAAAACAATAAAACAATTAACCAAATGCCCAGTTCTAATAAGGACTGTATTAAAAAAAACTCCAAACAAACACTATGAAATTTTAAATTATATCCTAACTCAAGAAGAACAGGAACAAAAACTAAATTTCGTCGAATCTTTGGTGCATATAGGACATCGAGTAAAAAAAGAATACGACTACCATGCAAAGTCAACTTGCAAGTGCCTATTCCTTTTGCTTCAACTATACACCACAAATGCATCTCGATCACGAGCAATAAGGTATGTTGCTCCTAAGTCTACAGTCCACATAGGATGAAATTCGGTTAGGAATATAGAACTAGTAATTAAAGCATAATTTAACAAAGTGGAGTTGGGTTTTACCTTTTTTGGATCAGTGAATTCACGAGCGAAGTGACCCAATTTACTACAGTTGTAGCATTTCATCTTAGTTTGTCCTTTTTCTTGCCAGCACGCTTACCCTTTGGGTACTTCTTAGCATCTAGCTTCTTCTTATCAGTATTAGATCTCTTACCCTTCTAATTATATTTATGAGCCCTTCTACGCTTAAAGCTTGAAGCTTTGTGCGAGTTTGACTCGGCCATGTAAACACGATCAGAAAGCTTAGCTGCCCTAAGGCACTATGGCTTCAATTCTAAGTGATGTTCAATATCATTGAAAGTTTTGACACTCTAATTGTGAGTCATATCCCCCTTCATGTGTACCTAGGAATCAAGTATAGATCTTATCATTACCTGGACTTACTGTTCATCAGTCAGAATATGTCCAACAAACTTAAGTTCACGAACCATGTTCAACATTTCCCTCAGATACTACCTCAGAGTATAATTTCAGCGCTTCCGATAAGAATGTAACTTAATCGTAAGCCTTCTTAGCTTAATGGTTGAAGTTCCACCAAACTTGTCTTTTAGGGCAAGCCGCATTTCTTGAACAGCCTCATACTTCTCAAACTCACATATGAGGTCATCTTGCATACTGCTCAACATCGTTATGCGAACATTACTATTCTTCTTTTTTCGGGCATGATAAGTCTCAAGATCCCTCATGTGTTGAGCAGTATTAACTTGCTCGGGCTCAGCTAGGTGTTGTTAAGAGCTTCTGAAGTCTCTTGTTCTTCAAGGATGTACTGAATTTTATGGTGCCAAATATCATAATTGTCACCATTCAGCTATTAGTATATAATCCCCGAATTATTTTCAATATTTTTTCCCCTCTACTCCACTATTTTCTACTTCTCTGTAGGAAATCTAACTTCCCACCACATTTATTCGCAGCAACAGTATTCAACTCAGTTATTATAAGTTCAGCTCCCACTAGCTTAAATTTCTGTTGCCGAAATCCCTCGCTCTTACAATTTCGATATATGTGTTTATTAACATAAAAGCAATAGTAAAAAAACTCCTTTATATTACTACATTGTTCATAAAATTTTTGCCCTGTACTCTTATATCTTCCCATTATCCATATGAAATCTAATTTTGCACCAGCTGTATTATCAGCTACAAATTATTCACATTACAAATCTCGTATTAAATTACACTTGCCTTAGTGTTTGTTTACGCAATCCCTTCTGTTTCTTCAATACGACCACAACAAATCCACAAGTCACCACAATCCACTTCGAAAATTTAACCCAATGTTGCTGCTGCAGTTATAGTCACACACAATTATGAAACTATTGGTTGCTTGAGGAAAATCGCTCATGTTGGTCCAAATACGGTTAACGATTTACAAAACCCTAAAACTAATATTGTACCTCAAATAGTTTTGGACGGTTGCCCGCTTCACATCATTGTTCGCTTTCCAAATCTCAACCGTTGAATAACAGTCATTATAATCTAATGGCTACACTAGATAATGACAAATGAAGGGGGCACGATAGCTAGACCCAAATCATTAGAATTATACATCTTTTTTAGTGTTCAAACAGCCTATTTTTAAATTTCTTATAATATTTTCTTTTAAGATTGCATGTCTAACTAAGCTGGCTCATTATGTCTATTGTAACTAGCTATCATTTTATTTTGGATGGGGCCATTTACTCTTTGAAAATTAATCTGATCACTATATTATTTTGTATACTTATCTTTAAAATTTCTAAAGATAGATTTTATTTTAAATACTCTCTAAAATGCCAGAAAATCCTTATTTAAATCTTTCAAATAAATTATCTTTATTAAGCGCATAAAAATATTTAGTACACCTAAAGACAAGAAATTCTGACCTTCCAAAAATAATAATAAATAAATAAATAAAAGTTTTATATATCTTTTACCTTTTTTTGTTTTGGGGGGGGGGGGGGTTTGAATTTACTTTTACATGACTTTCATTTTTCTTTGCCATCTCAATATGAAAATTAAAATCTACTTGTGGGCTGGTGTTATATCCACAGCGCAACAAAAAATATTCATGAATTTTGTTTGGTTGGCTTATTTCATCTTCTGTATGACGAAAATGCAACGATTTCTTGTTAATAACCAAACCAAAAAAAAAACAGTTTTGTTGCCACCCTTTTAAATTAAATATCTACTCAAAAAAAAATTCTAAGATTATAACTAAACTGGGATTTTCAAATGTGTTATTTGTTAAAATACTGAATATCAAGAACAAAGTATTAGATCGTTTGTGAGTATACTCAATGCTTATGGGTCGTAAGAGAAATCACATTTTATTAAGAAATATATTAAATTTTCATTTTTGATAAAATAAATTAAAGATATTTTAATAATATAAAATTTTAGCAAAATAAAACATCGAAAATATTTATTAAAGTACTAATAGCCCCTCTCTTTTTATTTTTATTTCAATAAGCTTCCCTCGTATCATCGAGATTCACAAAAAAAACTATTTAAAGTTATTATTTTTGTTTTATTAAAATATTCAACTAGTACGACTATACACACACACACATACACACAAGTAGTAGTTGAAAGAATATATGTTAAAGAAAAAGTTTTCAGTTTCTAGTCTACAAAAATAAATAATTTACCATTTATAATCAAACATCCAAGAAAAAAAATAAACAATGTTCCAAATATAAAATATTTAAATTTATAAAGAAGTTTAAACCTAAAGTATGATAATGACATGCATGATTAGAATCCAAAGAAGGCAGTGTATAGACCAGGATTCTTAGAGTTGAATATGCAACAACTTCGCATGCTTAAGAAGATCCGAAATATCTGCTATCGAACCGATAGCAGAAACAAGTGTTACAACCAAGCAAATCAGCCCCAAAATTTGAAGCATAAACCACTTCAAACTTCCTCTCTTGATCTTTGCTTGCTCAATATACATCCTCAACGGCAAGTGAACTGTTAAAGGCCAGAAAGAAATGGAGCCAAGAAGGCCAAGAATTGCATTGAAGAATGGGAACATCATGGCAACTCCAGTTGTGAAAATAACAAAAGCTGTGCGTAGGAGGAGCCTTGCTAGGGTAAATCGAACGGTGAAATTTTTTATTATGAGCGGGAATCTGATGGTGTAAATATTGTTGAACGATGATGTTGGCCACCTTGACTCAAGCCATTTTTCATGCATAGCGAAAATTGGTTGAGCAAACACCTGTAAAAGTTCAAAAGGGGAAAAATAAATGAAAAGAAATAGGAATACTCCACAGGTCTATCTCAACCCAAACTAAACCAAAAGCTAGCTTGTTGAGAGTAGACTCATGCAAGTTTATATTATTACCCTAGTAACTAATCTTATCCAATTCGGAAATTTTTTCCTATTAATCCCGTTACATGCAAGCTACTCTTTTTTTGTCATTGTCACGTGCCAAAATAATGAGGATTTACTCGTGTAAGGGTTTCACTATATATAAAAGTCCACTGGCCTAACTCAACCCAAAAGCTAGTTCAAGTTTATAATGGTAGCCCAATAACTAAAAATATAAGCCTATGAAAGATAATATTTTCCCTATCAATGTACTCCACAAATGAAACTAACCATATCATCATTAGGATACGACAACATTTTGCGTTTACAACCTATGTGTTTATGAGAATTTTTTTTAAAAAAATGATATCCAATTTGGTCGAAGACCCCTGATCCTGTCTTTACCTCATTGCTCCCCATGCTGAAAATATTAAGCTACTTACCCAAATTATATCACTTTCTTAATTTGTCGGATCAAAAGGTTCACATTCTAAATTGAATTTTTCATTTGAACCGATGTAAATATATAATCTGCAATAGTACTTAACATTTAGGCATGTAGGAGCAATGAAATCATTGCCCGTGTAATAAGTCTTATAGAAAAGCTTGTATCTTTCCTTCAAACTTCTATATGATATCAAAGCCAAACTATGTTATGAGGATGAGAGAGCTTACCTGATAAGCTCCAATTAAATGTAAAATCACAGCAATATTGGCAATATCAACAAGCCACAACACATTGTAAAATCCTGTGAGAATATTTCCTGGGGCCTCAATTCCATAGGCGGCATAACCCATACACCCCAGTGAAATATAAAACAGTGCTGTCGCCCCAATAGCATACAAGCTCACTTTCTTCATCACTTTGTTCTCTGGGGGAGGTGATTTCAATGTATCCTTTTAAATCAACATTGAAATAAAAAAATATATATAAATAAATAATAGTTACTAAAATTAGAAAAAGAAAAACTAAATTTCTGGTTTCGTCGAAACACCTGAATTTCAAGCAGCATCATGGAGTAAGTATAAGCAAAAGCAATGTTTCCGAGAGCTTGGAAGGCATGCCAAATCTTTTTCGAAGAAGCTACATCGACGCCCGCTTTCATCACCATGAGATTTCCTTTGATCTTGCGATGAGAAAATATTTTTGCAATTGATAGACAAAGTGCTATAGATGAATATACAAGTGATGTAACGGCAGCAATTATTGAAAGGAATGTTGCTTTCTCTAAATTCGGACATTGAGAAAGGATAGTTTCAATGGCTCCATATGTAAGCATATATAAATTGCCTGAGACATGGCATTTTGCATTTTCTCCCTTCTTATGGTAACAAGTTGATCTCTTCAAATTCCTGTTAAATTCAGGAATAATAACAGAGTGAAAAAAAGCGTAATGGTAAAGAGAAAAAAAAAAAAAAGGCATTTGGGATGATAAAATGGACTCATTAAAAATAGTGGTTGATAGGGAGAATTTGAATTCAATATAATCTAATAAATGCTTATCTTTTTATAATTTCGTCTATCAAAATAATTAAATTCTGTAACTGCCAATTAAAATTGATTATTATTATTTATATATATATATATATATATATATATATATATATATATATATATATATATATATATATATACACATAAAATGCTCAGCACTGAATCTAAATTAGGACAAAGTAATAAAAAGATTTTGTAGAATATGCTTACGCTACACTTATGGCAGTGGTAATTGTGTAGCCAATCATTGTACCCCACAATAACGAGTATTGCATTATTCCACAAACCACCACGTTTTTTGGGTCTGCATGTGAGCAATTTAAATGTGACACAAAGTTTGAGGGATAATTTTCACCCTATTATGAGAGTAATTAAAAACATAAATATTTTCTTTAATAAAAAGCATAAAATAGATCTAGCTAAATATTTTCGACGCGGTCCCTCAGCGGGACACATTTTTTAATTATTACTTTTTTTCCCCTTCTTCCGAAGTCCAAACTTCCTCAAGGCTGCATTCGAGGTTAACGCCTGACCTATTATTGCAGTGCCTCTTAAAATTCAATTTTACCGTTTAGGTCCATAAATAAATTTAAATAACTCATTTCATCTTTATTTTTAAAAATAATTAATCAAACAAAAAAACAAAATTTAAAAGTAAATGTGATTTTTTTAATAAATCAATTAACTAGCTTTAATTTGTAGAGGCATTAATTAAATAATTAATTTATCAATGAAAATGCCTTAAGCTCGATCGAGTGGTTTTTGATAGAGTGTTTTTCAAATAATTTTATTTAACTGAGTCATTCGAGTTTGAATTTAGGTTTGGGATAAAAACATGATTTAAACTTCATCCACCCTTGTACCTTTAAAAAGAAAAAAAAAATTTAAAAAAATTATTCGTTAAAATCTCATATTTTTATTTGAATATTTATTACTTTTTTAACAAAAAAGATTAAAAGGATATTCAAAATTTACCAGAAACTCAAGAGTAGTAAAAAAGAGTCTTAGGAGATATGAAAATGTTATTCTCCCTTATATCTTTATCACCAAATTAAAAAGACTGGTGGAAGAGAGGACATACCACTCTCCCTCATTGTTACTCCAATTTAGGGTCCTGGATTGGAAACCTCCTATCTATGTGTACACACACACACATATAACATTTTCGGAAAAAAAAAAAAAAAAAAAAAAAGAAAGCCATACCTAAAAGTGCTCTCACAGCATCCATGTAAGTGTAATTTCTGCTTCCATTAATTGGATCAGGAGTTCTGTAGCAATCAGAGAGAAGAATGGCTGTGTAATATGTAATAGCAGCAAATGCAACCAAAATAATTAGTCCAAGAATCCAACCCAGTTGAGCGACACTCCATGGCAATGCCAAAATTCCAGAACCAACAATTGCAGTAAATGCATGGGCTGTTCCGGACAACATGCTTCCTGATGATGAATCAAAATATGAAACAATAATTAGATATCAGAAAAAGAAAACTATGAATTTAAGTACACTACTAAGAGTTTTGTATCCCGATGATATGAAATTTTACAGGAAAATTATCGGGTTCAGTATATATCACTTACACTTTTATTATTTTCATAAAATTTTAAAATTTTCCTGACACTGATAATTAATAAAATAAATAAATAAATAGATAAGTAAGTAAGGAGAAACTGACAATCTCCCAAACTTATTTAATATTGCTATAAAATGATGAGAATATTTAATAAGTAATATATATGGTAGTCAATTTATTTAATATGATTGGACTAGGTATACGAATCTCTCTCTCTCCATTATCTGCAAATGCCAGATTGACATGCTAGCATTATGCCTGCTGCTTCAAAGCTTCTTCAGTTTCGTAGTGATGAGCACACAAAAACAGTGAAAACAAATAATGGAAACTAAGACTGAAATGAAAGCTAACCTGTCCTAATGCGTCCATCATCTCTTGCATCCATTTCAGTAACTTGCAAAATAATATTAACAATAATAATAATTTTTGAGAGAGAGAGAGAGAGATCAAAAGAAGCAAAAATGGTGAAGAAAGTGATTTAATGGAGCGTTTAATTAAAGTGAGAAGGAAAGGCAGCTTTAAAGGGAGAGTTACGAATAGGAGAGCATGCAATGGTGAGAATTTTCTTGTGGGCCACGTGTCATGCACGTGTTTTGAGACTGTGAAACCACCTAGCTAATGTTATCCTTGCTTGCTTCTATTAGAAAAAAAAGATATATATAGCAAAAACATTCAGTAAGAGAGGGACAAAAATTATGGATGTAGATTTTTTAATAAATGACAATTAATTGGCCCTCCAAAATATGTTTTTGACACATTGCTATCTATATATATAAAGTTGGGACTTAAGGAGGTGATGTGGCATCACCATTTCTCATATTTGTATATTCTCTATTATCTAATAAATAGATAAATTTTCTTTTAGATTTAGTTTTTCAACTTCTCATAATTAATTTGATTGTTATTACACAATAACAATTATGTAAAGATTTTAATGAGTCATATTCTTTGTAATGAACATTCAAGGGGGAGTGTTATGAATTTATTAAAATAAATATAGATGTTCATAACATATATCTCTTAGTCTCACACTATCTCTTATTAGCAACATTTTACTTTCCTATATCTCCCACTATCTCACAATGAATTATGATCCATAATTTTTCATTAACTTCATGGAGTGATTATATAACTATAAAAGAAAAGCTTATCTTTTTGTTTTGTACACACACAATTGGAATGAATAAAATCACTCTATAATATATTCTCTCATTTTATTCTTTATCTTGCGTTACTTCTTTATTTGTATTGCTCTCTAATAGTTTTTTTTTTATTTTTTATAAGGCTGCATCATCTTAAAAAATAATCAATTCATATTTTTTTTTCAGTTTTATTAAGTGTAAAATAAGAAAAAATGATAATATTAATTTTCTTTTTCAAAGCCGCGTGAAGTGCGGTTCTATTTTCTAGTTTGTTAAAGAAGGAGAGGCCCTCGTACGGGGCGTCGTACATGTGTGCGAGCTTAGCTCATTTTTTAGTTAGATACTCAAATTATAAGGTTTTCAGGACATACTCTTCTTGTTACCACTATAAAATTGATTTCTAGATATAAATCAATTTGAGCTCGCTTATTTATGCAACATGGGATAATATTGGTATTGTAAAATGAGCCTTACTAATATATTTCATCTGTAATTTGCAACAACTCAAAATCTATTTCTTTAGATGACTTAATTGCTAGTTATCATCAAACAATTAAAGAATCGTAAGAAATTATTTTTAAGTCAAATGAAGTTATAAATAATATAACTTAATAATTATCTTTTGAAATACTTACCCACATTTCCAAAGTTTCAATGATAATATGTTAAGAGTAAGGTAATTATATCTTACTTTAACAAATAATTTGTTATTAAAAATTATATATAAAAAAAATGTTCTTCTATCTTACTTTAATTCTGTGCAGGGTTATTTAAAAATTGAAATATAGATGTGGGGTATTTAGAACTTCTTGCTTGGGCCCAGATTAACCGACATCCAAGCGTTCTTATATCCGGGAAGCCGAGGAACCCTCTTGGGCCTGTTTTCAAACGTTGTTGGATTTGGAGCTCTCGTCTCGTAGTTTCTTGAACGGCACCGTTTTAAGTTCGACGCCGGTCCCCTCTACTGCTGTCCCCCAATCGGCAAACCCTATGGTAACGAAGAATATCAAAACCCTAATTTAAATCTAATCAAAACAGAAAGCTGAAAAGTGAAACGAATCTTGCTGCCCGCTCCTCCGCCGTCTGCTAGCTGCACCCAGCCGCCCACCGGCTGTTACCGTCCATCGCCGACTCCGAGCTCGGTCGGTACTTTCTCTTTCTTATCCTTATTCACTTCAATAAATGTACGGGCTGCAATCTTTTCCTTCTTATCTTTTTTTGTATGTTTTTATGTTATGAATGAATTGATTATGTGAGCATGTGTTTTTTTTTTTTTCAATTAGTTAATTGGGTTATGTGATATATTAGATTCTTTCAAAGTTCGTTGAATGAATTTATATTATGGACCAAGTAGCAATGATAATGTGGAGACTTTAGGATCTGAGCCGCAAACTTATCGTCTTTTAGTTTAAATTATTGTGCCGATGTTGTGATATTGCGTTGGATTTGATTGCTGGATGGTAAACTTATTATGTTTTGGATGTTTGTTTGGGATTTTAGCCTAAAACTTGGCATGGATCTTCTCCAAAACTATGCGGATGAGAAAGAAGGTGACCTAGATGAACCTGAAAACCAGAATGACAGAAGTCTTAATTCTTCAGCATTGGAATCACCAGACTCGTCACCACCACGCCTCCTTCCATCCAAATCGGCTGCACCTAATGTTGATGATACCACGCTGGCTCTAACTGTTGCCCAAGCCCGCCAAACCCAATCTAGGCCCATTGACCCCAGCCAACACGTTGTTGCCTACAACCCCACTTACGAACAGCTGTGGGCCCCTATATATGGTCCAGCCCATCCCTATGCCAAGGATGGAATCGCCCAGGGCATGCGCAATCACAAGCTTGGTTTTGTAGAGGATGCCTCCATTGATTCTTTTGTTTTTGATGAGCAGTACAATACCTTCTACAAGTATGGCTATGCAGCTGACCCAGCTGGCAACAATTACGTTGGTGATTTTGAAGCTTTGGAGAAAAATAATGGTGTGTCGGTGTACAATATACGTCAAAATGAGCAAAAGAAGAGAAAACTGGAGAAGAAACAGGAAGCTGAGGAGGTTGATGGTACGGCTGTAGATGTGGATCCTGCGGAGTTTAATAATCCTGCAACTGACACTTGGCTGATGAAAAATCGGAAGAGCCCTTGGGCGGGTAAAAAGGAGGGGGTGCAAACAGAGTTGAGTGAAGAGCAAAAGAAGTATGCAGAGGAGTATGCAAAGAAGAAAGAAGAGAAAGGTAATGCTGGCGGTGAGAAAGGTGAGCATGTGGAGGATAAAAGTACTTTTCATGGCAAAGAAGAGAAGGATTATCAGGGTAGGTCTTGGATTGCTCCTCCCAAAGATGCTAAAGCAGCTAATGATCATTGTTATATTCCAAAGAGGTTGGTCCATACTTGGAGTGGGCATACAAAGGGTGTTTCAGCAATTCGGTTCTTCCCCAAATATGGACATTTGATTCTCTCTGCTGGGATGGATACTAAGGTGAAGATTTGGGATGTGGTCAATTCAGGCAAGTGTTTGAGGACTTACATGGGTCATTCAAAGGCAGTTCGTGATATTTCATTTTGTAATGATGGGACTAAATTTTTGACTGCCAGCTATGATAAGAACATTAAGTACTGGGATACAGAAACTGGGCAAGTTATAAGGACTTTCTCGACTGGGAAGATTCCATATGTAGTCAAGCTTAATCCAGACGACGATAAGCAAAATATTTTATTGGCAGGTATGAGTGATAAGAAGATTGTTCAATGGGATATGAACACAAAAGAAATTACTCAAGAGTACGATCAACATTTGGGAGCAGTGAATACAATTACGTTTGTGGACAGTAACAGGAGATTTGTTACTTCAAGTGATGACAAGTCTCTTCGGGTATGGGAATTTGGGATTCCGGTGGTCATAAAGTATATTAGTGAACCTCACATGCACTCAATGCCGTCAATTTCACTTCATCCAAATACCAATTGGCTTGCTGCGCAGAGTTTGGATAATCAGATTCTTATTTATAGCACAAGGGAGAGATTCCAGCTGAATAAGAAAAAGAGGTTTGCTGGGCACATTGTGGCTGGATATGCTTGCCAAGTCAATTTCTCACCAGATGGACGGTTTGTCATGTCAGGAGATGGTGAGGGTAAGTGCTGGTTTTGGGACTGGAAGAGCTGCAAAGTTTTCAGGACCCTCAAGTGTCATGAAGGGGTTTGCATTGGGTGTGAGTGGCATCCACTGGAACAAAGTAAAGTTGCAACATGTGGTTGGGACGGCTTGATTAAGTACTGGTAAGTAATTTCTCAACAGGTTTATGTACTTTCATAAGTTTAATGACCTTACCATGCATGTTCTGTCATTATCTGTGTATAATGAACTTGTGATTCACTGGCATTACTTAGTAGGGTCTATTATGCAAACTTGTGCCTAAAGTTTCTGTTGCTTGCACACTTAGATCAATCAATATACACTTGAATTGATAGTTGGCTATATTATATGTGAAACTTGTGCTTAAAAATACTGTTGCTTGCATGTCACTGTTGCACTTTGGGCACAGATGAGTATGTATATGAATTTTTTTAGTTTTACGATGGATCTATTGTCACGTGAAAATTGGTTTCCAATTGCCTTCGCCTCACATACCATATGGAGGTTTATATTAACTAAATTTGCACCATTTCACTTGTTTGATATATATCGTGCCCATATCTACAATTCATCCATTTAAATGATGAATTTGATGCCCATATACAGAACACAGTGGGATAATTTTGTCTTATATCTTGTTCTATTTATTTTTAGAACCTAGGAAAAGTTGCCACTGAAAGCTAGATTGTTGTTTGGGTTTATTATGTTTAACAATGGGACTGACCTTTGTAATATATCTGGCTTGCAGGGACTAGCTTTTTCATTTGCTTCGGATGGCATGGACCAATCTGGTGAGACATACCTAACTGGGAGACTACAGGAGTCAAATTGGACCTGGCTAAGCTTTGAGGCGGTGGCTGCGACCTATATATGGGGATGAGGACAACATATGGGCACATTGCAGTTGTGCTGATGAATTGGAAGGTATTGTCATTTAATATAGCATTGCTACACCTACACATGCAATTTTCAGTAGATGTGCATTGCTTTGTTATGCTGTTGTGAGCATGCATTCAGTTCTTTCCTGGGATTTTTCTTTTAAGGACATGACTACTCAGTTTTAAGAAATTATAAATTATATATATTTTGTAGGTTTGAACAAGGATTTCAAGAAAATGTTTCCAGTGAACGTGTTGAATTCGATCAGGGCACTGTATATCCTTGAAAGACATTCTCACAGCATCTGATGACACTAGAGAGACAGAAATAAGCTTCTTTCATCTGCAACTGTTGTGTCCATAGTATCATCTGACTAAAAAGCATGTATGCATGAGTGGTACGGGGACACTCAGCTTGGACTCTGAGCTTCCATGGAATTAAGTTTTGTTTGAAACTGCTGTTAGTTGCTTCTATAGTGCATCATCCATCGGCTTCATTTTCATCTTCCAGCGCTCGTTTTAACCCCAGCCAGTTTCAGCTGCAATTGAATGCTTATAATTTAACTTGTAATTATGGAATTTTATAACTTGAAGTTCAATAAATATACGATGTTAAAAATGCTTTCCTTTCAGTTCATGAGAACACAACCATCATGAGATTTGTTATGAGAAGCTAAAAAGGTCCAGAACACAGAGTTAAAAATCTCCAAACCGGGAAGTGCAGTTCAAACTCGAAGAAGTAAAACCATGGGGTGTAAACAATGGTTGGTAAAAAGGTGTCGTCACCTTAAAGGTCCCATGAAGTGAAAGAGAGGTTCCTTTTCTGATTATTCTGTCAAATCACGGGGATTCAAATGCAGCAAAGATAATTTGAGGAAAGATTAAGGAGTTGCATGAAAAATTCCCAAAGTCCAAAAAGGCATATTGTTAAAAACTAACGGAAAAAGTGTAGAGGTTAATTTTGGCGGCTAATCTGAATTATGAAATTCCTTTTTGTCCGCGGAAGGATGGCAACTGCCCTCTTCAATTAGTCAACATAGGTTTGCTTGCAATTGTCTGGTTTCATGTGCGGGGATTCTCCTTTTGAGTTCTGGTAATATTAAAAAAAAAAATTTAAAACTGAGTTTCAAGAAATTTTGTGATCTCAATTAAATTAAATAATACTTATAATAAACTACTAGTCATTAAAAAAATATTTTAATTGCTCTCATAATAAAATAAAATGGACTCAAACCCTTGACTTTAATATTAATACCAGAATATGCTCAACTTTAAGGGATTTTAAGCTAAGGAATTGCATGTGCTTTTCATCCCTTATTTACTAATTTTATTTATTTATTATTATCATTATTTAAAAAAAAAAAAGGACAGAAGAGCATAAATATATACCAAACACAGCGCAAAGAAAAATCTGGGAGAGAGAAATTGTGCTGGCGAAATGGCGACTATGATTAGCAGCAGCAGCACCGTAAATTTGCCAATGACTGTGAAAACCAACTCTTTCTCTACTTCTCCCTCTTCTTCAATCAACTCCAAACACATTCTCCCTTCGCAGTTACCATTTACTCCGACCAATCACGGCCTCTCCCTCCGATGTGACGGAAACCCACTTCGCTGCCGCCACCGGAGGTCGCCGCAGTCGCCCAACTCCGCGAATTTCCAGGTGGGGTTTTGAATTTGTGAAGGTTTCTTTATTGGGTTAAGTGAATAGTTGTTGATTTTGTTGTGGAACGAATGAATAGGTGTTGGCATCAGCAACAGTGGAGCCTTTGAAGATTATGATATCTGGAGCTCCTGCTTCTGGTAAAGGTACTCAATGTGAGCTCATCAAAGAGAAAGTAAGTTTATTTATTTTATCTTTAGCTTGCTGTCAGTTTGCAGTTCATCATTTTATGCTCATTTTATTAGAGTTTCATAGGATTGAGAAATAGGGATAGGAGAAGAGAAGTTAGATTTTTTTGCTGTGAATTTCAGATGGATTGATAGGAGAACTAAAGTAATTAAGGAAGTCTGTAATAGAAATGATGCAAAACACAGGGGGTGAATGATATTAGACTAGACTCTAGACAGAGCTCTTTTATTGGTTTCGAATTCTGTTTGTAACTTACAATTCCCATGCACATGTTTTTAGCACGAGACCAGCTAAAATGCAACCCAGTTGCTGCTATGTGTCTTGTTGAGAAGAAAATATACAAAATAATTTCTATTATTTTCTTAAATTATCTGTTGCTTCCTGTTAACATCCATAACAATTTCTTCAATCTGTTGTTTACTATTCCTTTTGCAGGACTCTTATTTTTAATAATAATAATAATAAATCATTTTGACAAAACTTGTCAACAATAGAGAACTCAGACATTGCCACATATTAACACTAGTTTCACTCGTAAAAAATTCATGGGCATAATATGTGGCTATCTTAAAAAAATGTTTGAGCATAAGATGTGGCTAAGTGCAGTTGGGTTGATGGTGGTCTAATTATTCATATCACTTCTTCTTGGATATTGACCACTTTAAGATAATTGTGTTTGACCTTTGTGGGGGGAGAAAAAAACTCAGTAAGATTAAAACCTACAAAAAAAAATACAATTCTTTAATGAATCATAAAGTGGTGTTGGATCTCCAACTATTAGTGACAATTCATACCCATGCATTTTTACTAATGCCAATTGTCTTCATAGCTGGCAATACAAGTTATTCATTGTTGTCAAGTGTCCTAATATTTAGCATAGCTTTTGGCAAGTGGAAAGCTTTGTTATTATAAACAGAGACTTTTGTATGAAGACGACAGACTTTCCATGTGAATGGAAAACAACTGAACTGAACAAATATATGTATGTGTATGTATACATGCTAGAGGTCTAAAGAAACAGTGACCAAATAATTATGAAAATTATATAATTTGGAGAAGTGCAGGAAAAGATTGAAAAATATATTGTCATGGCCTATTTACAGTGATCCATGTTCTTTAACAAGTTGACAAGTGTCATTAATATGTCATAATGGCAGTAGAAATAACCAACGTTGTTGAGAATTTGAAGAAGCAAGTCCATTTGATACCCTTGCTTTGTAGAAGAACATGGATATCTAAAGGAGTGTTTTGAAATGACTGAATATCCACCCATGTGTTTCACCAAAGCAAGAATATAGAATCAAATTTACTTCTCCAAAGCAGGGTGGGAATGAGACTTGTTTCTCCACATTCTCAACGATACCGACCTTTTGTATTGTCATTATAACATGTGTCTAACATTTGCCAATTTTCTGGAAAATTGAACTAAAAGATATCCTTCTGTGGAAATTAGTTATCTAGTCATCTTAAGATTGGTGCTACGTGATATCTTGTGGTGTTTAGCCCTCTCTTTTGCATTACTTCAAAGTATTGGGAAGTCATTGCTAATCTCACTGAAATCAATCTACAAGATCCTTCTATCTTATGGCAACTAGAAGATATGTGAGGAGTGATTGTGATTTCTGAGGAAAGGTTTCAAGACTTGTAGCACTGCTAGTTTCTTTAAGCTTTTATTTAGTAGGACAAATTATGTGCACTGGGCCAAAGAGCTTCAAGCCGTAGTCCTCAGGGATAATCCTACATCCAGCTAACCTTATTTTTGTTATACTTCTATGTTTCATTGCTGAAAATTCCTCTTTAATCACTTTTTTTTTCCAATTAGCTTCAAAAGGTGGCATCTTTTTTTTTTTTGATGAATTATGTGCTAGATTTCTGTCATTCACTCACATGATAGACTGCTGACCAGTCATTGATGAGTACACGGTTATTAGTGGTCCATTTGCTGCTTCGTGCATCCTTTTTTAGGTGATATCCAGAAAGGCGTAATTAGCATATTATCCATAAGTTGTTTACTCTGTTTCGTGTAGTTGGGGTTCTTAAGTATACACTCTGTTGTTAGTCCATTGTTTCCCGATTTTGATAGTTATTAGCGGTCTACTGGCTGTTAAATTCAGTTACCTACAGTTAATTTGCTTATGTTTGAATCTCTCTCTGTTTTGACAAAATTTCCTGATTGATAGTTTTAATTTAATGATGTAATTTCGAATTTGAAAAATATATGTGCCGCAATGCATGCTATGTACATCATCAAAGTGTTACATTCTGCCCAGTAGCAGTTTATAGTCCGTTCGTGTTACGTTATCAAAGTGTTTCATTCATTACATGTAGATTGTGCGTTGCCCTGTGTAGGTGAACTTGCTTGTAATGAGTCACTTTAGAATCGTAAATAAACTATCTTAGATGGTTTTTCTTATACCAACCTCACCTTTATTTCTTTTGATTTAGGAATTTGTTTCTTGTTCTCTTTTCTTGGCACAAATATATTAGATAGCCGAAATTATTTGTTATATCCTGAACGATTTCGACAGGTCTGAGAGGTGAATTGTTGGGCCCAGTGTTTTAAGAGACTAAGAGGAGAATTTCAACAATTTTATGGCTGAAACTAATAGCTTTGAGAGGTTTAGGCAGTTGCTGGCAGTTCTATGAGGATAGAAAGGAAAATTTAGCATTTTAATATAATAGATGACACTCAAACAGTTTTGGAGCATTTGGAAGGTGAGAAGAAAGCATGTCTTTGGACGTTGGTGTTTAGAATGTGGGCATTGTATGTTAATTTTCTTTCTTTTTTCACATCATTGGTATTTAGTATGTCTGTCTATGGTTGCACAGAAATGTATCCACATAACAAATAGCATAATGATGGATCACAGGAAAAGTAATCCTACATTTTCTCAATTATGTATTAACATTAAGGGCATAATTATTTGATGGGAAATGTGTTTGTGAATATAAGATAAAAGCATTCGTCAGAGTTTTACTGACAAATAACTATTGCATAGTTTACTGAGGAACCACTGCTGGCTCTACAGAGGAGTTTTCCATAAACTATTCTCTATATTAAATTATAAAAACTTTTCCTACATCTTCTCCACCAAACAAATGCAGTGTTGATGGTTCATGAAGAACAAAATCACTTAATATGATATGGCTCCCATTAGTCATTTCTCAGATGGCACTGTGTCACTGACATTTATTCATACTATGCTGTCCTCCTCTTTAGGTGATTGATTTCCTTGTCGAAATAGCTGCATGCCATTGTTTGTATGAGTTACCAGTCTTGCTGCATGAATCTCTTATACTCTAGCTGCTGAAAGAAAAGAAGATTGAATGAAGTCATCCTCGTATATGCAGTATGGCTTGGTGCATATTGCGGCTGGAGATTTACTAAGGGCTGAAATTGCTGCTGGAAGTGAAAATGGAAAGCGTGCAAAGGAACACATGGAGAAAGGACAGTTGGTACCTGACGAAATTGTTGTCACGGTACGGGTTGTATATGAAAATTGACCTAAAAGCTGACATAAAAGCCATTCTCTCCGTTGATTCCTTGGTTTTGTTGTAATAGATGGTGAAGGAGCGTCTTTCACAGCCAGATTCTCAAGAAAATGGCTGGCTTTTGGATGGATATCCTAGAAGCTTATCTCAGGCAACTGCTCTTAAAAAATATGGTTTCCAGCCTGATCTTTTCATTCTATTAGAAGTAAGAATTGTTTGCATAATTGAATGTTATAATTTCTTTATGATTTCTTGCTGAGTATTAGATTGTGCATACAATTCTTTTGGTCAGTTTCTAATTAAGCTTTGTCCAACCATGTGTGCAGGTCCCAGAAGATACTCTTGTTGAGAGAGTAGTGGGTCGTAGGTTGGATCCTGTAACTGGGAAAATATACCACATGAAGTACTCTCCACCAGAAACTGATGAAATAGCTGCTAGGCTGACCAAACGCTTTGATGATACAGAAGAGAAGGTATGACCCTGCCTATTCCTTATAGTTTTAAAACTTTTGACTCAGTAAAAAGAGTCTGTGTACTCTGTGGTCTCTTTTGCTTCTTCCTAAATAGTGGCTTTCCTCCTTTATGGTCGCTCCTGGCAATTAATTGAGATAATTCAAGGAAAAACTTTCTTATGTTTAAAATTTGGCTCTCTATAGGTGAAGTTGCGTTTGAAGACTCATCATCATAATGTGGAGGCAGTACTTTCATTGTATGAAGACGTGACAGTCAAGGTATGTGATATGATCTCTCTATCTTTCTGTTTCCATTTACATTTATAAATATCTGTGTACATCTCTGTTTGACTTAGGGAAGCTACTTAATGAATTTATACTGCATATGCTGCATCGAAAGATCCATTGGAGAACTATTAGTGGCTTCAGAAATTGTTGTATGAATCATAACTGGCTTTTAGGCAATCTGTGTGACCTACAACTACTCTTCCATTTTGAGTCCTTGTTATTGTGCACATGGCACTGCCTTGTATGTATCTGGTGCAAATGGGGATACCGGATACTCATGGTGAAGTGGCTACTAGAAGTTTATGATATTGACAAGCAAAATTAGCAAATGACTTTGGAAAATACAGGGAACAAAAGTTTGAACAAGTTGAATGTTAACTGGATTTTAGGACAAGCAAACTTATTTTAAGGTAAATCCACTAAATTGGTTTTCTAGGCTATGTGGTCAAAATAGCATATGCACTATTGAGTTTCAAGGTCCATCTATATGTCATGTTTGAAAACCGAGTAGAATGCTTGAAACAGAATTATGGTTTACAGTACAGTGACCTATGATAAGATGCATCTGTTCAAGCTATAGCTGCTTTATTATGTTATATAATCACTTATACATGGCAAGAATCTGATTATTAGCAAGTGATTACTTTCTGCCTGAGTACAATAGAAAAGAAAAGATCTTTACCGACATAATGGGGTTAGTTATGTGGTTAGCATAGTTATTTCAATGTCATACTGAAGTTGGAGGACTTTTATTTCTATTCAGGTTAATGGAAGTGTTAACAAGGAGGATGTTTTTGCTCAAATTGATGTTGCTTTGACAAATTTACTGGAGCAAAGGGAGAGTGCATTGGGATCTTTGGCGGCATAGAAGTCGAATATGAATAGGTAAAAGAAAAAGTTTTCTTTTGCAATTACTTGCAACTCTGAATAATCGTCATACTGTTCTCTTATACTCGGGTTTAGTCCAGGCTGAGCAACAAGTAGATCAATTTAAGAAAAATGAAAATTTTAATTACCCACCGATATAAACCATGTCAAATGATGATTCAAAACTATTTGTTGAGTGTAAATTCTCTTAATTATTCATAGTGGAAGTATACAATTGATTTGAATTTGATTATTTTTTATCACCCACATGTTATGTTGTGTTCCCATAGATTGCTAGAATTTTCTTGCTGTTTACATTGAAATTAATCAAAAACTATTCTAAATTGATTCACAATAGGTGCATTTGGACATATATATATATATATATATATTATATGGGGTAGGTAAACCTATTGGTATTGAAAAACAGTGTCATTTAATCTTGACCTCTTTGCATCTAACAAAAATATGAAAAATATGAAAAATATGAAAGCAGTGACGACGAATACAGATCTAGTAGGTATAATATCGATATGTTTCTGACTCACAAAATTTTATGGCAAAATTTCTCTTTCCTACCCCAATCATTTATCAAACTCCCACCAAGTCTTCTTTGACTCACCAAAAATGTTCTTTTCAAAGTCTTTTTCAGTTCACAACGATACAAAAGATATGGAATGGTTGGAATTGGAAAGAATCTTAGACTTTTTCAAAGTAATGAAATCATATATGTTTCTTCAAAATTTCAAATTAGTAAATTATTGTGGCTGATTGAAGTTTCTTTATCAGATTTTTTGTTTCGTTGATCTGCAAACAATGATCCAATTGGTTCAAATTATTATAAATTGATATTTGACATTTCTGAATTTCTGCAAGAAAATTGGCCAAGGAAGCAGGTTGCGGTTTCACTTTCCTATAAATAATTTGTTAGAAGGTTCCTTCAATACGCTGATTTTTCATTTTCAAAGTTTTCTTCTCGTTTGACCCTAACAATTCTAAGCTGAATTTTCAAGGATGCCTTGACTTTGTCTATAATTTTTTTTTAATAAAAGAAAAAGATTATACTTATGGAGAAAAAGTGTTAACACATGCCTTTACGTCCCCTTACTGTGGGGAAGAGGTAGGCTGAAGAGATCTTACAGACCACTTAACGAGGAGGGAAATTTGAGTGGAACAGTTTTAACGAGACCTTCCAATCAACTTATGTCATTAAGCTTTTTTTGTCAGAATGTTGGTGGATGGGGCGTATGAATGATATAGCACATCTGTCTCGCCCAAGAAAATGAACTTATGAAATTTACGAAGAAACATGCTAACATGTATTATTGACACGGACATGTACGATTAAAGAATGATTCTCATTACGTAAACTGTCGAACAATTGTAGAACTAAACTCAAATCAACAAATGAGCGGAAATATGTGTAAAATATGAACAAATTACGAAAGAATGGGTGGTTTGCTCTCCAAAAATGGAGAAATTTCATTAGTGTACATGAATTGGGGGCGTGGGTGCTATGCGGAAGAGGAAGTGGCCGACCGGGAGATTGATGGGGAGACCAAACATGCAGCCAAAGCCCTTTCCAAGCTATTTACAATCTCAGTCATTGAAGGTCTGTTTCTACCTTCTAATGAGACACAATCAGCTGCCAGGTAACCCACGTATGCCACTGCCTCTATTTCAAATGGTGTTGGTGGTGGCACATTACGATCCAAAACTCTGTGAATTTCATCTCGAACTATATATGGAACAACAAAATCAACTACATTCCTCGGCGTGCCGTTATCGGTCCGATGAATTGCCCGGTATCCGGATAATATTTCTAATAGTACTACTCCAAAACTATATACATCGCTCTTTTCGGTAAGCTGTTGCAGCCTATAGTACTCGGGGTCCATGTACCCGACCGTGCCCGCAGCACGGAGTGATAGGTGTGACTCGTCATCCTCGGGACCTATCAAAGACAGTCCGAAATCGGACACTTTGGCGGTCCACGTGGCGTCGAGCAGAACGTTTGATGACTTGATATCGCGGTGTATGATCGAGGGTACAGCGTACTCGTGCAAGTATTCAATCCCTCTAGCTGCATCCAAGGCTACTTTAATCCGAGCAGGCCATGACTTCAGCGGTGATGAACTTTGTGGGTTGTGGAGATGATCATGAAGGGTGCCATTTTCCAAGTACTCATAGATTAAGACTCTCTCATTGCGATCTTCACAAAAGCCTAATAAACGAACAAGATTCTTGTGATGAAGTCGAGATAAAGATTCAAGCTCATTGATGAAAGCATTGTCTTTGTCTTCTTGGCGCTTGGTGCCAATGGCATAAGATGAAGTGCTTGATATTTCAGCTCGTTTAACAGCTACTTGGCGCCCGTCATCTAATGTGGCTTTGTACACGGCGCCAAAACTTCCTGAGCCAATCTTGTGATCTTCTGAGAAATTGTTAGTGGCTTCAAGTAGAATTTCTAAAGAAAATTCCTCCAAACGACCTGCATTCCCCATGCTAGCCAATTGGCTAAGCTTTTTCTCCAGAACTGGTGGTGACGGAGGAGGTGGCGGCATTGGCGGCTGTGCTGATTGTGCTTGCGCCACAGCCTCATCGAGGCGCCCAGAATCATGCACACGGCAGCCTTTACACTTGCAGTGTTTGTAGCCAAAGAATGCAGATACAAGCACCACTACCAATGAGCCTAAACAGCCCACAACTAGGAGAGCCACCATTCTCCCACTCCAGCCGCCGCCACTTCCGGACTCCGGTGGCTGCTGTGGCTGCGGCGTAGGACTAGGTGTGACTGATGTTTTCTCAAAACAAGGCTGGCAAATAATTTGTCCCTCGCCACAGACATTGCCAGAACCCGGCAACATTGGACACGGACATGTGTTAGTACATGGTCCTGGTAAAACACTCTCAAAAACCATATGATTTGAGCTAAAATTTTCATTGCCCCAACAATAGAGGGAGTAATTTGATGCCAAAACTCCACAGAAAACGCTTCGTTTAGCTTCAATCGATACAAAATATATTCCCTGCAAAGAATCAGGCAAAGTGAAACCATTCTGCCCCCAACAAACAACTTTTTGATTGTTTCTCAGAGCACAGCTACGATTTTCTCCCAAGGCCACAGCTTTGAACTTACCTTGCGGCACTTCACCCACCGAATCCCCCCAACAGCGCAACTCTTGATCATCATCTATGGCACAAACATGCCGAAAACCAGCGGCTACCACTCTGAAAATCCCACTTGGAACTTTCTGAGTGACGCTGGTTGGACTATTTCTCGATCCGAAGCAAGTGATCGTGCCATTTTCTAACAACCCGCAAACAAAATCTTCACCGACAGCGATATTAGAGAAGTTATGAGTTGAAGTTGAGCTGAAATCATGCCATTGCCACCAATAGAGGCCATGAGTCCCATTAACAAGCCCACAAATGTGAGAGTTTCCAGCCTCAAGTTGTTGCAAAGCAGGGCCCCGATATATTCTTTTATAGTCATTGATAATACCATCAGCAGAGAATCTCCAGCAATGCATAACTGAAGATGACGAAGCTGAAAATGTTATTAACGTGCACAAGAATCCATCTCCGGATACAATACTTGCAAATGAAGCATTGGGATTCACAGGAATAAGCTGAGGAATTGAACAGTTGAGAGAAAAATCTCCCGGCCGGGAAGAAGGTATCAACGCGCAAACCAAAGACTGGTTTCCAGTTTCGGATACTGAGAAAGTCGAGAGCGAAGAATTGAAGGGAACTAAACAGACAAAGAATAATAATAATAGCTTAGTTAGCAAAAAAGGGTTGTTGGGCTTGCTAGCCATGGCTGTAATGGAGGAGGATTAATGTTATTGAATGTTTTGATAATTTCATGATGGGACAAAAAAGAATTAGGGAGGTGAAGTTTTTGGTGATGAATTTGTAAAGAGAGTTGTTTCTGAGATAGAGAAAGAAAAGGACGCGGTTTGGTGAAGTTTATTGAGGACCCAAAGACCGAGTCGTTTTAAGAGAACAAGGCGCGGAGGAAGAAGAAGAACAAGTTGTGTAGAAGGAGCGCGTGTGGTCAAGAGTTTGAAATGCTCACTCGATCGTCTCTAAGACACTTCCCCTTGGCACAGTTTCACTATTTGAATTTTGTATCCAATAACTTGAAAATTCTAAATTTATACCCCCACCAGATTTAATTTGTTACATGGATATTTCAACACGCGGGGAGCGAAAAAACAAATCATCAAACTTGCACAAAAAAATTGCATTGTCATTAAAGTTGAGTAAATCAGGTAAGGTTGCGTTTGGAATTTCCATGGCTAATGAAATAAGTTACTTCTATTGTGTGGATGCAAAAAATTGCTAATTAAAAAAGTATCTTAGTATTTGATAAATTATGTTATTGTGCAGTTGGTGTGAATTTAAAAGTAATAGAGTACATGCATTTGATAAATTTTATTATCGAACTATTGTTTTATTATATAATGACAAAAATAAATATAAATTTAAATTGTCTTTCATTTGTATATTATGGTTTTTGTTAAAATATTAAGATTATAATATAAACTTTAAAAATGTGCTTTTTAATTAGCAAAACGATTTCCTACCTACTTTTAAAAGTTGTTATTAAAATAGAGAAACTTATTAATCAACTTTAGAAAATTCATCAAACACTATTTTTATTATAACTTATAGCATTTCAACCTCAATCCAAATGGGGGCTAAGTAGAGTAAAATTGTTTTATATCATTAAGTACTACGAAAGTCTGATAAGGCCATGTCTTGTATGGTTGAGTACTAGTTAAGTAAGGACTTGTATTATTGTATAGGACAATTTGGGTGGGTCAAGCTAGTAGAATAATTATACATTAGGGCATTTTTGTGTTAATCACTAAAAAAAACCCCAAACTTTTGACCACAAACTGCCACAACAAGAAATATTCAACCATGACCCAGCAGGACAATTAGTAAAAATCCAAAAACATTTTACCCTCATTGGTGAGAGTATAGACATTGTAAAAGAAAATATAGTAGAGACCTTGTACCAAGATTTTGTTTCAGTAGCCAACCAAATATTCAATCACCAGATGAATTTCTTAGTTGAACTCAGACCTGGATTGTTAGAACTAAAAAACATCACTGCTCTTACAAATGATTTTCTAACCATCTCATTTGATTATTCCTCAGCCAAAACACTAGACAATGAAGTTTTGTAATTTAAGACTCTTAAGTTTTGGAATGATTAGAACCATTTATCTTTTTAGCCTAGACAGATTTAAATCCTTCTATCACCCCTAACCAAAGCCTTATTTATTTTAAAGCCAGCACCATTGTTATTAAACTTCAGTTCTTTACCATTGAGACCCTAAATAATCAGTAAAAGGAAAATATGTGTCATACTGTCAGCATATCATGTCATCCTCATAGCAAAGGAGCTAAATGGTTTAAAAGAAGGCATTATCATGATAAACCAATCTTCTCTGCAAAAGGCATATAAAAGAACATATGCAATTGTAGTATTTTATGAATGAATTGAGCTGCACGACAAGATCATAGTCCAAGGACAAAATTATACAATTTTAGCGCAAAAGCATCTTGTTCCTAAAGATCAACTTAATCTTTCACTACTATTAATAATTCAGAGAATTTTGAAGAATATTAGATGTGATAATTGAGGTCAATGGAATGCCAGCGTCGGGTCAAAAATAGAAGCTATGAGTCACTAGTCGTTGGGATGAAAACATAACAGAAGCTATTGGCGGAATGATGAACAAATAAACTACACTATGAAAATAATATTCAGCCAGTTGTTTGAAAGTAACCAAGAAGCTCAAGTAGTCAACCTTTTCTTTATTTCATCTTTACATATGTCCTACCATTACTCACTTTTCGTTAAGGAAAAAACTATGAAGGTATCTTTTAATTTTACCATTTTTTTACTGAACCTAATCATCCTAAAATACAGTAGTCAGTCGTGCTTTTTCTTGTTTATTTTTTAGTCGGTCCTTTAGTAAATTGATAGTTGTAAATGTAATATTTATCTTTTATAATTAGAGTCAAATCTTTTTGTAACTAGAGTGAATCTTTTTGTAACTATAGTTGGTTTACACAAATTGTATATATATATGTCTCTCAAACTACTGAGAGAAGAGGGAGGCTTTTAGCAAGCACAACACTTTGTATTAAAAAAGGAAAGCAATAAAATTCCCTTTTCATATTTCCTTTTGTACTTAGAAAGTTTAGACATCATTTGAAAAGTAATTAGCAACTAAGTTATTTTAATTTCTTTAATCTTATTATTTATCTTTGGGATTAAGAAGTTAACAAAAGTATAATTTTTATTTAAAGCATTAAGAAAAGGTTGGTCCTTTTATTATTCAAGAGAAAAGAGTTTTTGTTAACTAAGTTAAGGTATATTTAAGTAATTTTCGCATTATCAGCCTATCTGGGGATATTTGGTGCAATTCTTCTTGTAAATTGCTGACACAATGTTAATAATATTTAGTGAAAATTATGTAATAATCTTTAAATTGTGTTTTTTTTTTAAATTATGTTATAAAAGAGGTAAACAAAAGTTTGTGAAACATTCCTTGTGTTTTGCTTAAATACAATCTGGTTGGATATTATCATGAGATCGGATTGGAATGTATAAGATTGTATAATTGAGTATTGTACTAAGTTTTGTATACTCGTGAAATAATTAAATAAGTAACTGAGATATATGCATACTTTTATTATTTTATTTCCATTAGTTTACATGTAACGCTGAAAAAAAAAATTCTTATTTCGTATATATTTTAAATTTTTTTATACCCAACAAAATGAACTAACAATTAATGTCTCTTCGAGTATAATATACGTAGTTGGTACAGTACAGAACTTTGGATAATGCACGTAGCTATTACAAACCGACTCTCGTCTTCGTTGACTTGACATTTCACAAAAAGACAATGTGCTTCATGTTTAAAGCACTTTATGTAGTGTCAATGTGAAAAGTGCTTTCTCCACACCCCGTGCTTTTAGAATTTTTTAGGCTTTCGTACGTCTATGAGTTGAATTTTCTTACATTCACTTTTCTGAACAATTTCGTGCACCTTGATGCTCGGTCAAAAACGAACGTAAATAGGTTTCCTCTTTATTAGGGAAGTGGAATAAGTTGACGAATTATAATATAGTAAATTAAGTTTGTCATCATTTCTTTTGCAAACAAATACCCATTAAATGAAGAAAAGATAAATCAACTCACAGTTTAGTGACATGATCACATCTTATTTTCACAAAATGGCATTATAATTAATATCTCTTCGAGTTTAATTTACCTAAAGGACCTGGGTAGTGCCAATCATGAACAGAGCTTTCGATAAGATGTATAGCGATTACTTTATTGTATGCAAACGAGTGATCTCGTCTACGTTGACTTGATACCTAGACAAAGTGCTTCGTATTAAAAGCGCTTATGAGTTAACATGAAAAGTGCCTTGATTCACACCGAGTACAATTAGGGATGGCAATGGGCACCGCCCGCAGCGGGTTTATCATTACTAAACCCAAATCCGTACAAAATTTAAATTATTAAATCCACCCGCAATCCACAATGGGTTTTAATTTTTTTAAGAAAACCCACCCGCAGCGGGTTTGGACAATTACCAAACCCGCAATGATACCCAGCGAGTTTTTTGCGGGTTTTTACATTTAAAATCACCAATATTTAATATATAAATTTATAATAATAACCTCAATTTCTACATAACATACTCAATTTTACATTTAACTAATGCAAATGAAAATTAAAATTTCAACATCAATCCAACACATTCTCAAATTTAAGTATAAGTTATACAAATTCATTTAAAAAATATAAATTAGTATATAAAAATAACAATTATATTTCATATCATCATTTAAAACAAACTCCAAGAGAAGATACTTCATTTCATTCACCGCAACAAGCACCCATCCAACACGATGCCTACAATAATAATTAATATTATTATTTTCATATACTAATGCGGAGAAAAAATTATATTAATGAAATAATCCATGTATTAAGTTAAAGAAAAAATAATACATACAAAATTATAATAGGTATATAACAATCCATGAATTAAGTTAAAGAAAAAATAATACATACAAAATTATAATAGGTATGTAACAATCCATGAATTAAGTTAAAGAAAATTAATTCTTTACCTCATCAATAATATCTTCATTTTCGGAGAATTTGCTATTTCCTACTTTATTAGAAAATTCTGCATCTACAAATAACAAGTATATCAAGAAAAAAAATATAGATGATTATAAATTTGTATATTGTAATGTATAATAGATATTATACTATATTGAAGTTAATACATTTTGAACAATTGCATAATTTTCTTTATACATGTTTTAAATTAAAATTAAATTAAAAATATTTAGAAAAAAATATTGCGGGTTTGACGGATATCCATGCGGGTATCCAGCGGATTTAAGGTCACTACCAAACCCACCCGCATCCATGTGCGGGTTTTAACTTATAATATTAAACTCACCCGCAACGGGTAAAATTACCCGCAGCGGGCGGGTTTTAGCGGACGGGTTTGGGCGGGTTTGTGGGTACAATTACCATCCCTAAGTACAATTGTACAAACAGTATTCCCCTTCATGATTAGTGATTACTCCTTTAACTTTTAGAATTTATGAGCTTCGGCACTATTTTTATAAGTTGAATTTTCTTATCATTCACTTTTCCATACACCTTATTGCTCGGTCAAAAATTCAAAACATAAATAATTTTCCTCTTTAATTAAAGGATGTTGAGTAAGTTGATCGAGTCAATTATGTTTGGCATCATTTCTTTTACAAACAAATACTTATAAATAAGGGGAAAGGATAGGAATAGCCTCGTGGTTTAGTGAAATGATTGCAAGTATTTTTGTTTTCAATTGCTTTAGGGACACATAATGATGCAAAACACTTTTTTTTTTAAACAAATTTTTCAAGTATGCATGAAGGTCTCCATGAACATGTTATAAAAACGGATTTATGTGATCATTTCTGAAAATAAGAAAACCCCCATGACCATTTTAGCAATCCCTTTTCTAATATACATATATTCATACATATATTGAAATATGTATTTTTTTTAATTTTAATAATATCATCACTTTAATAAAGTGAGAATGCTCTCATATGAGATGTTATCCTAACTATAGGAATGACAAAAACTTAGGTTGATTCAGGGTTTTATATTTTATAATATTCTATATGTATATTTTTTAACTTATTTTATAATTTTAGGTTTTTAAACTTTATTTTAATGAAATTATGTTTGAAAATATAAACTTTAAATATTTAAAATTTTAAATACATGTAATAAATTGGTCAAATAAATATTTTATAATTTTTTCATAAAATTTAGATTTTAGGCCAGACAGTCGTTCTAATTTGGGCTGAACATGTATTTTTGACATTCTTATATGACTCGTGTTATTCTTTTTATTTTTTTATTTTCAATTGTGAAATAACAACCTCCTAGCATGTTATAATTTTTGTTTTCCAGTCCAAATTGCTATATACCATAACGTATACGTGGTATGATACGTATAGTCAATATTGCCTCTCGGTCTTTGCTCTTGATCTTATCATAAACGCACTTGTTTAGACGTCGTTGATCAGTTACATTCAAAGGAATCCATTTCTCCTCTCTCATTGTCACCAACGAGTCTTCCACTTATTTTAGCCCATTATACAAGTAAATCAATCTACATGGCTTCAGGTCCCGAATTTTGACTGGAAAAAAATGCAACATTACTATGACTGAGCCTCAAACTAAGTTTAGTTAACATTTCAATTTCCTATGCAATTACGTATAATCACTAACACATATAAATATACTAGTTAGAATGATACAATTATAAGTACAAAGAAAAGAAAGGGGAAAGAAAAGTTTATAAGCAAGGGTGTCCTTTACAATAATTTTTCTATCGGTCAATGATGTATTGATGAAATTATAGTTTATAGATTCTCAAAAGATATATCAAATTCTATATCTAAATAGAAATGGACAATTATTTAGGAAGAAGGCTAATAATTTTTTTTTGGGGGGGGGGGAAGACGACGGTATTGAATGGTTCTCTTTTATATGAATGTAGACTTGTAGTTGTAGACCTTGTCTTTTTCTTTGTTAAATTATTATATTACAATATATACTAACATCATTTTTAAAATTTATCAAGAGCTGATATCTATGTAATTATAGCGTTGTTCAAGACTGTCAAGTATAGTTATAAAATCTATGTCTAATATGAAGACACTTACTGTAGATTTATAAAACTAAAGTCTCTATTTAGAAGTCCTCGGGAGCCTGATCGAGTGATTTTTAAAAAGTTTTAATTTGACTAACTACCCGAGTTCAAATTTTGAGGAAGATAAAAATTAAAAATTAATCGTACTTTTTTAATACTTAGAAAATAAAAGCCTTTATCCCGTACATAAATGTAAAAGATGAAAATTTGAATTTGTAGCTATAGGGCATGAATTTGTACCAACAAATCAAACCTTGTCATGTGACAAAATGAATTAAAAAACCAGCTACGATCCATGGTGACAAGTAAACCAAGCAAGAGAAGACACAAATAAATGACACGGACAATTAACAGGGACGGGACATAGGACCTTTCATCAATATTAGTTAATTTATAAATTTATTGTAAATTTGTGTGATTAATGATGCTTATAAAAGAGTTAGGAAATACATTTAGCGATACAAAAATTATTAGAAAAATAATGAGAACAACGCAAGAAATAAGTTTATTAATATAAATTATTAAAATTGTACCAAAAAAATTATTTATGAATTTCTTTTGTATTTTATTGATAGAAAGGATAAAAATTTGAATAACTTGATGAAAACAAGCAAGTATAATTGTGAAGCAAATAAACCATGAAAGCAGGAAATTATGATTTGTTGTTGATTGTTACTGTATACCAATTTGTAACTTTCTTGTACAAGTGGCAATGTAATAATATATTAACATACATTTCTTTCAATTACTACAAACCATAATACTTTTTAACAATAAGTTAAAATAGTAGTAAGATTTTAGCTCCAAAATGATTTCAATTTATTGATACATATATAATTGAATTATTTGATAAAAATAAGTCTCTAACTCCAACTTAAAAAAGAAAATAAATAAAAGAATTGAATTGGAGACATATGTGAAAATAAAATAAAAACTCTATTAATACATGAAAAACTAAGAAAAAATTAAGGCGTATTAATGAATTTTTTTTAGATTAGACCGGATTACACCCACTGATGATCAAATATAGCATCATGAGGGGATCCTATAACAATGAAGAGAAGAGAAAGATACTAGGAAAGTATTATTTCTCTCAAAAATTCCTCAGTCATGCAAAAACATCATCTCAGAAAATTCTCACAATGAGTTAGAAAAAAGAATTTGAGCAATTAAACCCTTCTGATAATCTAAATGTTGACCAGCGTTTAAGTGTTCTTAACAGACATTGAACTGACACTAGAAGTTCTTGAAGCTCAAATTAAAGACAACAAAAGGAAAATCAAAACCGGTCGTTTAAGGGTAATGTAAATCTTGTCATCTTCTACAGCTGATTATCACAATTAGAGTCATCTAACTTCTATACAATTAGAGCAAGATGGAATGGTGATGGTGTTGGAAAAATATGTTCTTTAAAAGTATGTGTGTTTATTTAATTGTAATAAATAATTTTTCTGATTAATAAAATAAATGAGGTATTTTATTCAAGTATCTTAATTGCATTAATATTTTCAGTAAAGTCAATTTAATTATAGTATATGTATTTATATGATCACTATGTGGATTCACAGAAGACATAAACATAAGTTATCTTATGATTAAATAAATTAAGTTCGCAATTGATAAATAAAGTTGAGCACTTTATTTAGATATAGACTGTAATAAATTCATTGAATGATTTGTCTTAATCATGTATGAATTTATTGATATGATACGACTATATTTAATAGGATCACACATGAAATTTAATTAACTTTGTAATAACTGTCAGACTTATTAAATTTCATAGACATTGATTTTACTGTAATTTTAATCTTGAGTTAGTTATGATTTCATAATTGTAATTGTTATTCCATTTGAGTTACCAATAGACACGACCCACACTTGTAGTCAAGATTACTCGGTATCTTGGTGGGAGCAATTATGAGTATTAAAATTATATATTAACAATATAGAATTTGTACAACACATTTTTTGATGGGTTTTCGACACTTGATCATAAAATTCTCTAGGCAGAGTATGTCAACATATTTAATATGTTGAAAATGATCATTAAAGGAAACCAGTAAGTATCAAAGAATAAGAAATAATTAAATTAATTGGACAATTAAGATATCGATTTAATTAACGATGTGGTACAAAAGATTATGCAGTAAAGAAATCAATGTGGTATGGGTCGAATTATTATTCGGAAACACTATCCTAGATAGCATACAATTATAGAGATCAATTCCAATATTTTAATGGAGTAGATTTGGAATTAAATAATTAGGCTAATTTAATTACAAACCTAATTATTGTAGCTACTATTGTATGTACCCATATGATCCTCAGGTTAGCTCATTTAATTGATTGCACCGCTACTGCATTAATAAGCAAGATACTTAGCTATTTTTGTTAAAAGCCTAAATATATTATTTAGTGAAAGACTCTATTTAATATGTTAGTTTGAAAGGGGCCTTATGTTATTTTACAAGGTGAGCTCCTAAAACACAAGAACAAGTAACCACACTTTTGGTTTTATTATTTTTTAATTTAAATCAAATGTGATTTAATAGAATTAAAAAATATATAAATATGGAGCCTAGGGTTTCTACCAAAGAGATATATAAAATGGATTGTTTTCTCTAAAGAAACAAAGAGCAGCCACATTATACATATAAGAGAAAAATATTTTTTCTCTCAACTTTTGAGAGAAATATTTTCTCTTGCTAGTTGCTTTTAGTGGTGATAAAGGCGCCCACACGTCAAGTGCAAATAAAACTTGAGTCATAACCTGGAAGATCATTGGTGACAGATTGTGATCTAACAAGATTGGTGGTGACGGATTGTGATCTAGGAGCCTAGATTAATTCAGCGAAAAAGCAAAATCAAATTGTCAAGATATGATTTTGTAGATTACAAATTCTTATGTATTGTATGAGATCGGTCCAAAAGTTTTATTAAAAAAAAATTGATTTTTACCCATCAGATGGTAAGATATATAAATCAATATTTTAGAATACTTGAGGTCCAACTACCGTGCACTTTTTGCCCATATACGAGTTGGCCATTAGATCTAAATTGTAAGTTGTCTACTTGTTGTAATGGAACATGGATGCATTTTATTTGATTTTTAACATTGATGTCCAGATTATTTTCTGGGAAAAAAGTCAAAGGTTTCAAAATTTGACAAATAATTTTGTATTATTTCAAATTTTTACACTTTGGTCGATTGACCTCTTTGACTGTAAAAATGAGAGATAGTGTAAGGACAATGACCTATGAAAAAATTGAATACAAAATATTTTTTTTTGGTAAAAACATAATTCATATTTAATTTATAATAAATAATCTAATGTTGCATTTACTAAATTGCAATCGAAATGGACAGGAATGAGAATGAGTTGGAATGAGAATGGAAAATGAGAATCAGAATAAGTTGTTTACTAGAACTGTAGGAATCAAAATCGGAATGAGTTGAATTGACATTAATGTGTTTATTTTGTCTTGGAATTGGAATTGGAATTGAAATGAATTAGATTGTTTCAAATTATTAAAAAGTTCTTAATAATAACGACAATAATATTCATTAAAACAATAAAATTAATAAATTTTAATAATAATAATTAATAATGATAATATTAATAAAAAATAATAGAAATTAATAAATTTTAATAATAGAAATAAAATAAATAAATTTTAATAAAATAATATTAAAATAATAATGATAATGACAATATTATTATTATGATAATATTAATAAAAATAATAATAACAATTAATATAATAAAAATAATAAAGTACATTTTAATAATAATGACATTATTGACAATACTAATAATAATTAATAAATTTTAAATAATATTAATATTATGTCATTAATGACAGTAGTAATAACAATTAAAATAATAAAATTAATAAATTTTTATAATTATAATTATTTAATTTCATTATTATTATTATTATTATTAAATAATAAAAGACATATTTGGAAATAATACAAACTTTTGGTTATTTTTATAAATTCTGTAGGAACTAAAATAAAAAAATGATAAAAGTTGATTAAGGGTAATTTGGGGATTATAAAAATGTAAAGGAAGTAAAATGAAAAATCTAGGAAATAGTAGATTGATTCTCAAGCATTCCCTATTCCCAAATTTGGGTGGGGCCCATATTTCATTCTGATTTTCATATTTATTTTTGCGAAGTAAACGTTGTCAATAATTCTGATTTTAGATTCCAATTCCCTAATCTGTAAAGTAAACACTGCATAAATATGGAATAAAAATATATTAATTTATCAAAAATATTAATCTATTTTTAGAAACGATAAAATATTTTTAATCTAAAATAATTAATTTAAATATATACTAAAAAATTAATTTACCAATGACATTAACATATGACTAGTAATGATAGTGTAAAAAATTTCGTACTAATCAACTATAATCTAGGATCCAAGAATAGACAATAGAAGCATATACGATTTATATATTAAAATTTTAAAGTCTTTAATTTTTTTAATTTTCAACAAATATGAGAGACGCACTGTAAATAGCCAAAAATGGGGTTTCGGTGCATCACTATAGTTTTGTCCTATTTGATCATTTTTTTTTTGTCAAATATATCATACTTGGTAAATCTCATGTGTATTAAATTTGTGTGTCTGTGTGTGCACACGCCTGCGGGTAAAGTTTAAGATCTTTGACTTTTTTTTAAGTTGTTATACCATATGATGTGATAATGTAATAGGTTTTTTTGGACTTTAATAAAATTCAATATTCTAGATTTAATAATATACGTACGTATACATATACATATATGTGTATATATATGTATGTATGTATACTTACTAATTGCTACATGATATAATATTATAATTATACAAAATTATAAGGTATTTTCCTCTTAGAGAGAATATCATTTAATATTTTATATTAAATGAAATTTATATTAGTAGATGAAATGGATTAAAAAGCAAAAGAATGATGATAAGTTAGAAATATATTCGGAGCTTGCTATGTTACAGCTTCTGCAAGTAACATAGCAATGGGAATCTTCCACGGATGTTGGTGCTGATGCAACCTAGGCAAGGGAGCTGTTGATGCAAGGTCAAAATGCCAAGGCTGTTACTTGCAGCTTCTGCAACTTAGCCGTGTCCCAATATATTCATATAATTCGGACCAATCTACGTTACAGAATCTGTAACGAACACACCCAATGAAAAGCAACACACGTGTCTTGAGGAGAGAGAAAAACCGTGCAAATGCAGGCAATAGGAGTTGGCTATAGTTGGATCTGTAAGTCACAGAATCTGTAACTTAGCCAGCTCCTATTCATATATATCAAACATTGGTGTAAAATCTTCCGTACAAAATTTTGATAGTGGGGCGCCGACAAATATTCCAGCGGGTTGACAGCCACTAAATTCTTAGTGTCCACGTGTTAGGTTATACTACTCCCACGTGGCACCTTCCAGTGGTCCAGAGATAACGAGTTGTTCTAACCACCCGCCCCCAAAATCTTATCTTTCCTTTATTCAACCTTTTTTTTATTTTCTTTTTGTTAAAGAAATTTATTAGCTTTAATTTTGAAAAATGTTCTTAGAAAATTATCAAGTACCCTATAATTTGGCCTATTTTCATAAAATTTCCAATTGGCAAAAATGGTTAGAAACGTGGTTATGATTACCGTAATTCAAGAACATCGTGGCCTACGGTCTGAGCACCGTAGGCCATTAGATTTTATTAATTTTGTTTAATTTTTCAACTACTTGACCATATCCAATAACATCATCATCTTTAGAGATTTTTGTTTATTTTTCCTACTTATGGGGATATTTGATAATATATCAAACTATAAGGGTAATCAACAATTTTTTCCTTTTTTTTTTCTCTTTTCTTTCTCTTTTAACATTTCAATATTTCACTATACTCTTTTAAATAAAAAGAATAAATCGAATAAGCAAACTTTTTATTACTACAACAACCATGTTCCAAGTGTCAAGGACAAAAATTAGAAGCTGCATTTCATTGTTCATTTTCTGATTCTGTGACAAACTTATGAAAACAAAATGGCTAAAATGCTGCTCACCTACCCATCAGCAGCCACTTTGAAATATGGAAGTTATGTCCAAAAAGGTGCTTTGAGGAAAGCAAATGGTACTTATGTAGTGCATTGCTGCAGTTTTTCATCAGCTAAGGAAGTGGGATTGATGGGTAATAAAGTTGAGGAAGATGCAAAAGTGCCTTTTAAAGAGAAAAAGAATGATATTAATAAGCAGTTTGAGTATTTGGTAAGTGAGTATGGTTGGAAAGTGAGGAAGTTGGTTAGAGTGGGTGAAGAGATGAGAGAAGTTGCTTTTATTCAAGCAGAAGCATTTCATAATCCTGTGGCCCTCTTCAATGATGTTTTCTTTGAATTCTTTAAGGTTTGAATCAATTCTTTCTATATTCTATTTTAATTCTTAGTTATGTTTGCTTCTAGCTTTTGCATCTTTGCCTTTTGATATTGGTGCTTTTCAAGTTCTATATAGAATGAAAAATCACTTTTAACTTTTTTCTGCTCTACACAGGCAGAAGTGCTTTCCGGACTTCTTTACAAACTGAGAAACTCACCCCCGGACAGGTAAATGCAGAAAAACAAATTCTCTGTCCGAACGTCCGTACCTTACAAAATGCAGAATAATTTAAGTAATAAATTGTTGTTTTACTAGAATTAATAGTCCATAATTTTTCACTTTACTGCGAAATAATTCTCTAATGTTTAAAAATATGGACATTCTCACTAGAGAATGACTTGGTAAACAAGTCTTAATGCGAATTTGAATAATATAATGTTGTTTTATACACTATTGGGGCAACAGATGTTGGCATGGTATTGTAATTGGACCAACGAAATGAAACATGAAGAAAAATATTTGTGAATAGAATTAGATTGTCTTAACAGGTATGCGTGTTTGGTAGCTGAGCATTCAAATCCAAATGACAATGTTGAGCCACAAAGGAAACTTGTGGGTGTAGTAGATGTCACAGTTTTGAGAGATGATCCTGTTCTTCAACATCTCCGGGGAGCAGAAGAATACCTCTACATCTCTGGCCTCGCCGTTTCAAAACGTTTCAGGTTTCATATTCTACTTCACCCATATAGCTAGTCAATAACTCTGTGTGTACTGTGTTGTTTATACTTTGAAATTGACCAAAGGCTCTTATGGTAACAAATAGGAGACAGAAAATAGCTACTGCGTTGATGAAAGCCTGTGAGGTGCTTGCCGTTCTCTGGGGTTTTGAATACCTTGTTCTCCGAGCTTATGAAGATGATTATGGTGCTCGAAGACTGTATTCGAATGCAGGATACCGAGTTGTTTCAAGCGATCTGCCATGGTTTTCTACCTGGATTGGACGAAAACGCCGAGTTCTTATGATCAAGCGTTCCGATCATAATTTGCTTAATTGAAAACCTTCAATATACCTGCATTTTGCCTCACCTGTACATTCATGTGAAATGCCATAGAAATGAAAAGAACAAAATTGCAAGTGCATGCATCTCATTTTCTGATGCTTGTGGCAGAATATTAAACTGATTGAACATGATATTACGATTTTCTTGACGTAACAAGATGGAATTAAGTAGATATTGGAATAGGTGGAAGCTACAATCATACATGATCACGAAAAAATCACAAGCATAAGTACATAAAAACAATCTAAGTAGCCTAAATTTATGATCAAATCACAATAAAATGTTTTCTTATAACATCAAACATTACATAGATAACACATCAAAAACCTATGTCATCTTATGGGTAAACCTAATCCTTCAGAGTAAATAAAAAATCAAAATATATTCGAGAAACTTTTTGCCAGCATGTGGACTTTTGAGTCATATTTGCTTGAAATTTGAACATTCAAAGATAAGATACAGGTATTAGAAAAATAACTACAGAGAAATCTTCCCCGATTTGTCAGAAGAGTTGTCAGGAGACTTGTCAGTGCATGGATCGGCATCAGCAAGCATCTTGACGACCTCTCTCATAGGAGGACGTAGATTTGGAAGCTTGGTAGTGCATACAACAGCAATCTTCAAAATCTTGATCATGTCCTCTTTGATAGATTCTGATGCAACTTCACGGTCGAGAACCTTGAGGACATTTTCGTGGTTATTGAGATGAGTTGAAACCCAATAAACAATATCTTTTCCATCTCCATACTCCTCTTCAATAGGTTTTCTTCCAGTAACTAATTCGAGTAGCACCACACCAAAGCTAAATACATCACTCTTTTCGCTAACTTTACAAGTGTATGCAAGCTCTGCCAAGAAAAATTAGACGCAGATTTATTAAGAACAGCTCAACAATTAGTCAAGTTCAAATTGGAAATAACTAAAATAACAAAAAAAAAGGACATTAATTCAAGAGATATGAAACCGAATAGAATTGGGGGCAGGGGATGAGGAGAATAATATAGCTTGCTAAACAAGTTTTAAAACTAACCAGGGGCAATATAACCGTGAGTTCCAGCAAAGCAGCTATAATCTGACACCTTAGGAGAATTTTCTGCAATCTTTGCAACTCCAAAATCAGCAATTTTTGGCTCATAATCCTCATCAAGCAATATGTTGCTCGATTTTATATCTCGATGTATAATAGGAGGCGAACAATCATGGTGCAGATAAGCAATTCCTTTGGCAGCTCCTAAAGCAATTTTGTATCTCCGAAACCAATCTAATTCTGGTTTCCCTTCTTTCACCCGTTTGTGAAGGGCTTGAAACAGATTACCATTAGGCATGTACTCTAAAACCAGAAAACTCGATCCTCCTTTCAGTAAACAAGCATAAAGCTTCAGTATGTTTCTGTGCCGGATTTTGCCCAAGATCTCCATTTCTGCTACGAAAACCTTTACTCCGTCGCCTTTCCATAGTTGCTTTACGGCCACTGTGCCCGCATTTTTCTTCAAATCCAGGCGATAAACTTTTCCTGTACCACCACTTCCAATCAGATTGTCTTCTTCCAAATTACATATTTGCTCAGCATCAATGTCAATATGGTGGAAAGAGGCAAGCTTCCATTTTGAACTTACTTCTTTCTCCCCCTTCTCCATATCAGCTGAAAGCTTGAAATTTTTGTAACTCACAAGCAGCAACCCAGCTAGAAAGGCTGCCAAAGCAACTGCAATGATACAGAACAAAACCAGTTTATCTTTAAATCCTCCTTTCTGTTTCTGTATTGCAGGGCAAGCAGTCAGTTTTGAATTCATAAGCATTTTAGTGTTTTGGTCTAGGCAGAGTCCTTCATTACCAGCAAAGGCTCCGTCTCCTCCCATCCTTAAAAAATCCAATGGAACACTTCCAGACAACTGGTTTTCCGACAAATCAATAGAACTTAACTTCAATTTCATCAAATTATCAGGAATAGAACCCGTCAGTTTGTTTCCAGAAAGATTCAAAGCGTTCAAAGAGCTCAGTAGTGAAAGAGAACGAGGAATATTGCCACTCAAAGAATTCCGAGCAAGATTCAAGTCCACAATTCTAGCACAATCACCCATTTCATTCGGTATTGATCCTGTTAATGCATTTTCTTCCAAATGCAAGGAAGATAACTGCCTTAGAGCACCGAGAGCAGAAGGTATTTTACCCGAGAAATTATTGTTAGTCAAGATAAGCCTCTCCAAGTTTGTTAACCTGCCAAGCTCTGATGGAAGCTCACCTGAAAATCTATTGTTTTGCACAACCAATTGACTTAAGCTAGCGGACAACCCAATTAGAGGCGATATCCCTCCAGTAAAGTCATTATCACCAAAATCAAGCATACCTACATTAGGCAATGCCCAAAGTCCATCTGGAATCTTCCCAGACAAATGATTGTCACTGATTCTCACCCTCTGAAGAGTTCTACAGTCAGCATAAGAATCTGGCACATCCCCAGAAAAATTATTGCTCAAGGCAAGCAAGTTCAACAATTTCCTTTTTTCACACAAGTATTTGGGGAAACTACCAGAAAATTGATTTTCTGATATGTCAACATCAGTCAGTGCAGTATAACGGCCCAAATTCTCTGGAAATGGGCCAGAAAATCTGTTTCCATAAATTGAGAATGCAAAAAGCTTTCGCATATCCCCAAAACCAGAAGGGAATTCTCCAGAAAAGTTATTCTTAAAGCATTGAAAAACCGTCAAGTTCTTCAAATTTCCAATCTCCTCAGGCAATTTCCCATACATCTGGTTTGAAGAGATATCAAATTCTTGCAAAAGAGTAAGGTTGCTAAGCTCTGCCGGAAGTTCCCCAGTCAAATTATTTGCATAAAGCTCAATCTTCCAAAGCTTCTGCAACTTCCCAATGGATCTCGGGAATTCCCCAGAAATCTTGTTTCTACATATGTCAAGTGTGCCTAACTCCCTCAGTTCAGAAATGGATTCTGGAATCCGTCCCCTTAAATTGCAATGAGCCAGAAACAGGTAAGTCAAATTTTTCAAATTCCCAATACTCTCCGGAATTTCAGCCTCATCATACACATTATCCCCTATACTCAATGAAACTAGCTGGGTAAAATTGACCACCCAACGGGGGAATCTACCAGTGAAGTAGTTGATTGACAAATCAAAAATTTCCAAGTTTTTCAAAGCGGAAAGATCTGGTACTGATCCAACCATTGCATTTCCCGTAACATTCAGTACTTTGAGATTGCTACAATTGCTTAGCTCCGAAGGAAGCTTCCCAGACAGAACATTGAAAGGCAGCCAAAGGACGGTGAGACTTTGTAATGCTGAAATGGAACTTGAAATTTCACCAGACAAAGACTTGTTGTCAAATGATATTTCGGTGACTCTCCCAGTGACCGAATCGCAAGTAATCCCCGAGAACCCGCATGGAGAATCAGCTGACTCTTTCCAGGAATCTAAGACCCCATGAGGATCTTTCAGCTTGCTTTTGAACTGAATAAGGGCTTGTGTTTCAACATTCAAGGACAGCGATGGCGGGAAAACAGAGACCAAAATGAAACATAACAGAGCTAGCAAATGGAAGCAGAGAAATGGCATTTTGGCCATTGTCAAAAAACCAAGTGGCAAATTTTGGTCATTTAAACAAAGGATGTCGCCACAAGATCAATAAACTCGATTAATGACCATGGCAGAAACAGCTGAAAAGAAGAAGATTCAAAATAAAATCATAATCTATTGACCACCCAAATTAAATTATACCTTTGAAATACAATAAAATTAAATAAATAAATAAACAAATCACATAAAATAAAGTTTATCTATAAAAAAATTGACGTTCAAACGTCAATTTTGTTTTTAGCTGTGGATTTTGGTGTGATTCTTGTTGATCATTATAAAATTATATCTAAGAAAGAGACTATTAATTATATGTACTATGCTTTGAAGTTACTCTACTCATTGCATTGCTTTGCATTTTGGCTATATAAATTTAGCATCAAGAAAAGTTAACAATTAGAAAGAAATAAAAATAATGGTAACAATTGAATCTTGCTTTTAAATACAGTTTAAAAACTTTTGTAAAAACTAATAATTTTCATTAGTTTTTTGGGTTAGCATGTCCCCTATACTGAAAACCAAATCTAACTTTTAGGTTTCTTTTTACTATTAGAATAGTTAATTATACATTAACTTACTATTTTTTCTTTTTTAAATACCAATAAAAAAAGTGAATTGAATGAAGATTCATAAGAGAGGGTAAAAAGGCGATAAACTTACCTGAATTCTGATAAAGTAGTAATTTGATGACTTTCAAGTTTCTTCTCTAGAGAATTCTGAAACTACAACACAAATTACAAGTTTATTAAGCCAACAAGAAAAGAAATAAAGTATGAATAAAATTTTTAAGAAATCCTCTGTTTTTTTCTCTTTAATGGATCAAAGAAAGAAAATATATACCCAGAAATGGAAATCTCGTGCAGCAACTTGACTTAATGACTAGTTGTTTTGTCTTAAAACCCCTGGAATTCTTCAACAAAATGAAAGAACTGGGGAAGTGGGGTTGCCACCGCACTAAAAAGCTGTATAGTTGTTTGTTTGTTTTCCAAGAAAATATATAACCGACCTTAGAAACAGCACCAACAGCTGGAATTTTTCTAGAGAAAATGAAAATCTTTGTTCAGGCCACCGAGAGAAAGAGAGTGTATGTGCATGTTGTTGTTGTTGTTCGTACACGAGAATTGAGAAGCAATTAAGCTCAAATTCCCAAAAGAGGGGGGAGAAAAAATAAAGGAAAAGAAAAGCTCCAAATTTTCTGCTGAGAAAAGCAATTAATTATTAACTGTTTGAAGAAGGTTTCTTAGCAGCTGCTCAAAGACGAAAATGAGAGAGAGAGAGACAGAGACAGAGAGAAGTTGGAGGGAGAAAGAACATTGGATCTTAGAAGAAGAAGCAAAGGGACAAAAGTGCTCCCATGAGAAGTCTTTGGCAGTGCTTGTTGTTACACTGTTCAGTCACCGTGGTGGTGGGGGGAAAAGGTTAACATCATCAAATTCATTATTGATTGGACTGATGTTTTGGTATTTTATCATTTAGGTCCTTCACGTCTTGCATTTCTGTTAAATAAAACTTAACTTATGACTTTTGATTGAATAAGTCATAACTTCTGTTTTATGTTTAACATACGAGTGCTTCCCTAATGCCAAGTGCTAACATAATATGATATGATTATCATATCAATACAAATTTAATTACTCAATGCTAAGTGCTAACATAATAAGATATGATTATCCGATCAATATAAATTTCAGTGTAAAATACATAAATATATGTATTTATTTCATTGAATTAATTAAAAGGTACACATGACAAGAATTCAATAGAAAATAATGTGTGCATTAACAACATATAAGATTTTATATTATTAAGACTAGCTAATTACTTAATTATAACTTTTGTTATATTTGTCCATATGCATATGAGAGGAAGGGAATGTGCCCCTAAGCTAATTATGTATTCCATTTGCTGAAGGTAGTTTTGATATTTGTAAATACTATTAAAGAGTATTACCATATGTAAATTTTATTTATATAACGTTACATAATGTCACATTTACATCTTATGTCTAAATTAAAGAATTATCTCTAAATTTGAGTGACAGTGAGATTTTTCATTTTATTATCATGATATATTTTTTTCTCTCATTTTCCTCTGATGCTTTGAATAATTAATTAAAAAAAAATTGACTGTGGAGACTCTTTTAAGAAATATTATAACTTATTACTATTAAACACTAATATACTAAAAAATAGGGTGATCAGTGATAAAATTTGCTGTATTAGTCTAGATTAATTTTACTTTGAAGATATGTTGGATTTTCCTTTTAATTCAGTCAAAACCGAAAAAGACAATATGGTGTAAGAAAACGATTAAACTTAAACGAGTAGTAATTTTACGGTAATAATCAAATGAAAGCTAAACGAAAATAGAAATAACATAAAATATTTGTAACTGCCGTTTGGTCTGAAATGTGGATCTAATCAATATGTCCATAGTAAGAAATAATGCGCATTTTTTTCTTCATCATTATCTAAGTTATTTCTTGTTATAGATTTTTTTTCATAAAGCATAAATAAATAAACAATTATATTTTCATACTTTAATTTTCAAGTGAGAGTATCTTAAAATAATTTGTTGACTCAAAATTTTGACATGAATTTTAAGATTTTAATTTCTTCTAATTTAATGATGGATTAATTAAACTCAGTAAAACTAATTTTGACTTTGAATATTTATTATTAGTTTATGAGTAATGATATAGCTACAAACTCTTGTACAAATTTATTTTGTACAAATTGATGTGGTGTTAATTCATTGGTTGAATTAAATATCTCTTGGCCCACATGATTTGTTTATATTATTTTATATTTCTATTTTACCAATGAATTAATGCCACATCAGTTTGTACAATATAAATTTATACAATAGTTTGTGACTGTATCATTACTCTTAGTTTATTTAAAGTCTCAAGGGTATGAGTACTTGTAGGCTACAAGTACTCAAACTCATTCCCTAGTTATTTAATTTCAGTCATTTTTTCTTCTACTCATTAACTTTTATTTGCTATTTTTTTCCACTTATTAGCTTTTATTTGCTATTACAGATTTGAGAAAAAAAGAAGCTCAAAATTATATTTTAGTGTCACGAAAATGACATAAAATAAAAAAAATCAAAACTAAATTTTTTTTTAAAAAAAAAAGAAATCAATTTTGCTTTCCCTTATTGAAACCTAAATCAATTAAGTCTCTAATACACGAACATAATATCCTAATATGACTTATTTTCTCGTGGCATATGTAGCTCATAATCATGATATTAATATTGCTTTACAATGTTCTCTCTCTCTTTCTTTTCTTTTTTTTTAATATGTCTCCTGGATGTCAAGAAATTAAAAAAATGAAAAATCCTATCTTATGAATTAAAAAAAGTACAACTTAATATCGTAAATATTCAAATTCTAATAAAAATAACAGAATTAATTAATCCAATCATGAATTTAATTATTTATACATATGTTGTTTCACTACATGCGATTGTTTCATTTTTTTTTATTAGCCCTACAGCAGTGACTTACAACAAGCGAATAATCAAAGTTTACATAATATTGTATAAAAAAATATGTTTTTCATTATCAAATTCAAAAATCGATTTGTAATTTGGCCTACAATTGATTGCATTTAAAAGCAACCAATTATTATTCACATTTTTCCTTCTCTGTTTCTGCTAAAAATTTTAAAAATTAGTAATAATCATGGTTTGTTGGGATTCCAGTCAGTCAATCCATTATTAATTGGTGTGATTAATGTTTTTCAATAATTACTCAAAAAATGGAAGAAGAAATTAAACTTGACAAACTTCTGCCACTTAAGACACTGCCGACACATTAGTGGAAGTTGGATTTTGATGTTTTATCATCCCCCAATAGAATTGTTTTTTTTTTTAAATTGACAAAAATTAGAGTTTTATATTTGATTTATGAAGAAAGTAGGATTAGTCTTAATCTTTGTCTTATTTACATCTTGTTGAGTTAGTTTAGTTTTATTTTTTCCTTTTTGAGTGTTTAGTTAGTCGTAGCAGATCTAATTTCAAAAATATTTTTTTAATTGAATAATTAAACAATTTTATGTAAAATTAATCATACTGTATTTAACAGTAACGTGATGTAACTGATCCATCAATTTTATGGAAGTGTTATCCACTGGAAACAAACCCTTAAAATTAAAATATATTCTAAATAATATTACTATTTTGCAGTTCCTGTAATACGTTGAATTGAAGAAATATTTAACAATTTAATTATTTGAAGTGTGCGATTAACAATGAAATTTAATAAGATCATGTTTTTTGTTTTATTAATTAGTTCCATTGTGCAGTTGAGAATATTGATTAGAAAACTACCGACAGTGTGTGACTGTCCAATCATGAAAAGAATTAAGAAGCATTATTTAATAATATAAGGTCATGATGAAGATGTCAAGTGAGAAGGAAATTCAATTGAACGGCCAACGTTTTTCAATCTCGTTTTACTCATGTACTCTCACCCCGTCTCTAGGAGATAAATTTTGGGTGATTTCGACTTTTATATATGTATATATTTTTTTCTTTTTTCTTTTTATTACATACGCCTCTTAATTAATTAAATAATAGTAAATAAACAGATGAACAAAACTAGACAAATTTGGACACTATTAGAACACAACTTAAATATCTTGCCCAAGAAAAAGTAGTCTACATATGCCCAAATTTTCTTACAGAAATTTGGGCACACATTCGATGCAAATTCGTGTCAGTTAGTGACAACTGGGGCTTACATAATTTTGGTTTATATACGATAGGCCAAGCTATAAATGTTTCCACTTGATAGTTGATAGTAACACACACAATATTTTTATCACAAGTGCCCATACATTTAACACGTATTGCATATTCTTTTTGTAGGAGCAAAATGGGCAAACGAAAAGTACAAAAATAAGTTCATTTGAGCTTATAAAGTGGTCTTTTTCTTAGCTGTCCCAAGTCCTAACTATCCACAACCACTCATTTTGTTCTTTGTAGGCATAAAATTAGTGTAAGAATATTTAAAGGTATAATTAGAGTTAAAATTTAGTAACACCAACATAGTAAAAGAAAATGGATCAAATCTAAAGTAATTGTCAACTCGTTTGAAATAAATTATTAAATTAATCAACAACTCCTTATTTGAGTTAGTCAAATATTTTTGACTTATCTTTGGGATCGAGTTCAAGTTAAAATCTTTAATATTAAATTTTTGAATTTGACTTTAGTTTTAAAACGGCAAAAGCAGGTCTCAACCAACATTGAGTTAGGTTTCAAGTCTGCATGGTGAGCTTATTTTTTATTACCAATATTGTGTTTTACTCTCTAATATAATGTTAAAATAATAATAGTAATGAGCTCGAAAGGGTCAAACAAAAAGATATACGCACGCAGTAATTAAATTTTGAAAAGCCTATTATTAGAAACAAAATTTGCTTGAAAATTAGAAATCACGTGGCGGTGAATGTGAGATAATCTACTCATGCTATTAATATGATCAACTATTATATAATAGAAAATCATTTGTGAGAAAAGGCACACAAATCACATGGTACATGACCGTCATCGGAGTCATCGAGAAAGAAGATAATAAAACGGCTCTCGACCAACGACCAGGAGACAGAAAATTATTAATTTGCTTAAAAGATAGCAATTGCTTATCTGTTTTTAAGCATTACAGCTGTATTTTGTGCTGGAATCTGCAAAGCTCAGGCACGTGAAATCAGATATGAGTGAGCTGTAATAATTCTTCCAGATTTAATGTTGATTGATGCAACAAACAAAATATTTTCAATTGAAGGTGTGAAATGAAATACGAAATCTTAGGATTTTACCTATTACATATTTGTGTAATATTTTACTTAAAGGGCATAATTATGATTTGGTCTGAAGAGTTAAGGGTTGCTCAAGTATCGTATACTTAATCTAACGCGAGTTCTCATCTAATGTGTAATATTTCTCTTAAACACCCCTTATCCCGTTTTTTTTTTTTTTTTTTTGCTTAAGTCTTGTCATGTGATAAGATAATGTGAGTTAATTTAAAATATGAGTTAATATTATAAACTTCCATCGATATATACCTCAATCAAGTAGTCATGAAAATGATTATTTTTTTTAAGTTTTATTTTCTAGAAGAGTGAGATCCCAAAATCATCCCATCCCAAGGACTATTTAAAGACAAACTATATGAAAACTACATTTTTTTTCCTTGAATTATATTGACAGAAAAAGATGTACATTGCGTAGTTCCCGATTATCCCTGCTTGCTTCTTCAATTATTGGACACCTAGCTACCATAAATACAAAACTTTCACATCTCTATTGTAAATGAATTTGTTTGAAGGCAAACTATTGGAGACAGCAGGAATGGAGAATGAGATAAGGATTACTATTTTTATGCTCGGGGGGCAACGCATGCGCCAAAGCTGGGCCATGAAAGTAACAATACGAGAGCATGCTAATAATACCCACTACATTACTAATTTGAAGTATATATTCTTTGGTCAGCATTAGAGGCATGAAAAAAGACATACGTGGTGCTTGTTTCTTTCATTTTAAGAATGTGATTGTCAATTTTTATTTGATTGGGGTTATGGAATCCCAAGCACTGAAGAGATAATCTTTGAGAGGAACGGGAAGTGATTTTTCACTTTTTTGAAGGATTTAAGCTTGGATATTATAGATATTGGTACGTAATTGAGGTGGTGTTCATATTTTAGTTAGAAATCTAAATAAATTTGAATTAATAGATGAAATCCGAATTGATTTGAATATTTAAATTTAAATAATTTATTTAATTTTCTGAATATATGAATATAAGAATTACATTGTTTATTTTTTTAATTCTCTTGTCGAGTCATGACTAGAGAAATTTGACGGCAAATAATCACACCAAGTTATAAATATAACATATATACCTAATATCAGTAATTTAAATAAAAAAACTACAACACAAAAAAATTAAGGAAAACTATCCAACGTCCACCCATTTTTTCACAATTTTTTCAAAAAATACACAATTTTTTTTTACACCACTTCGCCTAAAATTAACATTATTTTATTGGTCCACTATCGTTATAACACCGTTAGAACTTTGCTGACATCATAAGGGTAAAATTATCATTTCACAATAACACAGTAGTAGACAAGTGCAAAATAATATAACTTCAAGTGAAGTTCATCAAAAAAAGAATTAAGAATTGTGTATTTTTTAAACAATACGGAAAAAAAGGTAATCGGTGGATAATTTAATTTTATATTTGAGGGTAAAAAAGTTATTTACATAATATTTCGTTAGTTTTTTTAACAGTCTCCAAATAAAAATTGACGAGCGAAAAAAATGTAATTTCATGTTGATTTCAATAAAAAAAATTATATATTTTAAAAAAAATTAGAATAAAACATGCGAATAATTTTTCAAAAATTAATACTTTTCCAACCTTCTCACCTCAATAATGACACAGCATGGAAAGTCCCAGGGCTACTTGCCTACTTCGTACAGTGAATATGGAGATAATTGTGAATAGTGTTCAACCTCCTCGCTATTTGTTTTGTAATAAATCCTTCGCTGATGGTGAAAGCGGCAAAAAGATGTCAGTGGAAATAGAAAGGTTAAGGCACTAGGAATCAAAGCATTGTTGAAATTTGTTTCTTGATAAAGATAAGGGAGAACCGGAGAAGCAATATGGTGCAGTCACCTTTTTTTTTTTTAAAGTGGATTCACTATTAAATTGTACAGCTTAATAAAATACTGTTAAATTGTGTAGCTTAATAAAATTATCTTTGAAAGCACTATAAAATTATAAGATTTAATAGTATATCTACAATGATTCTATTAAATTATATGATTTAGTAATATATTTGCATGAAAAAAAATACATACATACATATTGTATGTATGTATCTACAATGATTCTATTAAATTACATAATTTAGCGCATGTTCGCATGAAAAAAAAAAGATATTTGTATGAGTGAAGGACCATATATACATACGTACGTACATACATGCATACATACATAAAAATATTCAAATCCGGAATTTAAAAATGTGGAAACGTCCGGAAAAATGCATAAACCGTGCGGTTTTAACGCTTCCCCAAATTTTTTCCGCACTTTAATATCCCGAACTAGAAAACTATATATATATATATATATATATATATAGACATTGTATTAATTACTAGATATTTTTGGATTATAGATATTTTTAGAGTGGCCATATCGAAACTATTTTTGAAAAATCATAATATGTAGATATTTTATTGAAAGGTTTGTCAACAGAGATAAAATAACAACAAATAAGAATTTATCTTTAATTAGACTTCAAGAAATTTAAAAATAGACACTAAGATGGCTCATAATTTGCTATGTACTTAACTTAAAAAAATTATGAAAGAAAAGAATAATAAAATATTCCTATAAATCAAGGTAGATATTAAGGGGTTATTTGTTTTTTGGCTGGAGTCTGAATTTGAATTATTTTTAAACATTTAAAATTTTTATTTTGTTTGTTTTTTTATCACTTATACCTGATTATAAGATGTTTAGGTCTGAATGAAAAAAAATTAAATATTATAACTTTTATCTAAATAGCAAAATATCTAAATGGAATTTTAATATGTTTTCTCATTAATACCCCTATTAAATAAATTTATTTTCTATTATATAAATTATCCTTTTATTATTTTTTATTTATCCCTTTTTTGTATATATAATCCTTTTATTATTTTTTATTTATCCCTTTTTTGTATATATATTCAACTATTATTATTATCTTTTTTGATGATGAGAATTTTAAACATAATAGCAGTTTAGGTGAATGCATTTTATAATAGGTCCCGTCTCTTTATATTTATATTTATTATTTTTGTAATAGATTTTGAATTTTATTTAATACATTAATTTTAATTCCAATGATTAAACAAGTATTGATTGACTTATATAATTAACAAGAAAAAGTATCAATATAATATACTAAAAATAACATTATAAGTATCATATGTCAATGTAAAAAAATACGTGTGTTTGATATGTATTTTGCTTTTCATGCTTTGTTAAGGTAAAAATTATCATTTTTTTACTAATTAAATAATTTATTTATAACTTGTCATGTGTTTAACCAATAAATATAAGTATTGTTAATATTTATGAAGTTAATATGTCAAAATATCATATTTAAGATTTTAAAAAAAAAAATAAGTTAACACTTATATTCATATATTGAAAAAAGAAAAACAAACATGTCATTCAAATATATGTATTCAGACTTATTTAGATTTTAGTTAAATTCAGACCCATTCAGATTTTAGACAAAAAAAAAAAAAAACGCTACCTAAATTAAATCACAATTCCAAAATTAAAATTGAACTTGAGATGATCAGATTATAAATAAAATTCCTTAATTTTAGGACAAAAAGTAAAATCAAGCATTTAATACGGTGTTTTATTTTTTTATTTATATCACCAAAGTTAGAGGGCAAAGAGTGAGAGAGACTTGGGTAGAAGAAAATGAGTTAAGGTTGATATGGATAAGTTAAAAAAGAATAAAGAAAAAAAATGAAACATTATTAAAAATATTAATAATATCACTATAAATAAATCTATTTCGAAGGGCTTATTTAAAATTTTCCCAAAATTTTGGACGGTTATAGCCCATCCTAGCCCTTATGTGGCTTCCCACTGGAAGATACTAATCCAAAAAAACCCCGCCAAAACAAATAAGAAAAAGGTCGTGGATATTTTACTTCATTATTTTTTTAAACTCACCCTACCTCGAAAGTATAATTACAACGCATTCACATTATTTTATAAAATTATAAATTAACAATAAATTTAAATAATTAATTAATTAAATCATTTTTATAATATTGTTTTCTTTAACTTAGTCTTTCAACAATCTTTATCTATTTAAAGTTGATATAAGATAAATTTGATTTGACCATTTTACCCTTAGATTATAAAATAACCAAATTACCTAAAAAATATTTGTTATTGTAACTAATTATTTAGGCATTTAGTTTCTATAATCTAATATCTTTTATATAAAAATTAATAATTTTCAATACTCCACATGTCCTAATTATATCTTGTTAGGTTAGTGGAAAATTAATAATCGTACTAATAAAGTACTACTCATACATCATTAAAGTAAAAAAAAATTATATAAATTTTTTTTAAATTAAAATAAATTTTTAGATATTTTGTAACTTTTACCTTATGAGGGTAAAATAATTGTATTAACTTATGTTAAAGCAACCTTATTGATCAAATAAAATAAATATAGTCTCATTAAAAAATGAATATGGATTTAATTGATTAAGTTTTTAAACTTCTTCTTAATTTGAATTTTTAAAATAATGTGCATTTGATATAATAATTTTCTAAAAAGGGTGGGGATATTTCCACCCCATTATTTGTGTAAACCCACCCCACTTCTAAAAAATATTTACAGTAAATACACATTTTTTTAATAAATACAAATCAACAAAATTTTATGTAATTAATCAATTAAATCATTCTTATATTTTTTCTTAATTATTTTTTTACTATTAAAGTTGTTTAATATAAATTCTATTTAATTAATTTGCTTTATGACATAAAATGACCCACTTGCCCCAAAAAATATGTGTTTTTGTATCTAATACTTTAGGCACTTAATTTTGTGACTTATAATCTAACTTCTTAAATGAAGTCTAATAATTTTCAATATTTTACATGTACATGACATAAATTTGATAGCCTAATAATTTAATGAGCATTTTCTCATAAAGACATTATGTTAGTTTAATTAAAAATTAATAATCATACTAATAAAGTAGAATGAAATATTTAGAAACAATGAATTTTGTACAAAATTAAAAAAATTGTTGAAGTTAAATTAAATTTTTGGTATTTTTACCTTTTAAGGGTAAAATAATCCATTTAAATTTAGGTTAAAACAATCTTATTAGTCAAATATAATAAAAAAAAATTTACGTCACAACAAAATAAATTAAGGTAGATTTAATTGATTAATTCTTTTAAATACTTCTTTTTTTGAAATTTTTAAAAATAATGAGAATTTTTTGTAATTATTTTCTAAAAGTGAGGTGGATTTTCAGAATTTGTGGGGTGGAAATATCATCACCCTTCTAAAAATGGGGTGGGTTTATAAAATTTATAAGGTAGAAATACCATCCCCTTAAAAAAATGAATATATTTTAAAAATAGCATTTTAAAATAATTATTTAACCGTTATAATTTGAGTCAATTACTTAGTTGACCTTTATATTTATAATAATCACTTAAAATGGTATTTTTATATATTTAATTTCATTAAAATCGCCACTTTATTATTCCCTATTTTTTATCAACTACATCTACATGTCTGACTTGTTAGAATATTTGACTTATTAGAATTTTAAGTTATACCATACAAAATATTATTTTTTTCCCTTAAAAAGTTAAAGCCGCTACCAACAAAAGTAATGATAAAGACTATGATTTTTTTCAAAAATACATATACAATCTAAATAGATAATTAAATCAAATAATAGGGACTAAAAAAATATTTACTATGAAAATAATTTTGAAGGGGACAATTATGCTTTTTCTTGTTTATCATGACATCACTGTATTTGTTAATTTTGTTATTGTTTTTTTTTTTCATAGATGTGATAAAAGTTTATTTGTAAGTTACTTGGAATATTTGTTCCAACAATAAATTAACTTCCTTGTCAAGTAAAAAATAACGACGGTGAAGTAAAGATAATTTTGAGAATAAGTTAGATTCATATGTTCCCATAGAATAAGCTGACCAGAAAGTCAACTTCAGATTAAAGGGAATTATTCTATAAATTTTAAAGAAAATCTACCCTTATACGCCCACTAAAGAAAATTAAACCCAAAATAATCATCAAATGAAAATTTGAAATTAGGGCGTTGGCGTTTTTGTTGGGACTTAGGAGTCTTGGGTGGAGTTATTTGTTTCTCGAAAAAGGGCATGTGAATCATTGGGGGGTAAAGTCATTGCTGAATGCTGATACTGTGTCTTCAACTAAAGAACAAAAGAATAAGGATAAGGAGAATCAACAAGGGGTCGATTGCCATTGGATCCCAAAATCGAAAAGCACAAGAAACGAGAAAAGAATTAAATATTTCTATATATGCGTATATTATTCTGCATATCGGTTTTGAATGAAGATCACATATATATTAGTTAATTTTTTTATTGCAAAGAGTCATGGCAGCCAGGCCTAGGGTGGTCCATCCAATTAATTTGATATATATACTAAACTTAGACATCTTATTTTTCTACACACAATATGTAATTATATCAAACAGATAGCATCAATCCATGCCTCAACTATTAGAATAGCGACACATTACTTGATATAGATACATAATATATAATATATGATTATGTTATGACATGCAATGCAAAGAACTTGTATGAGGACCAAATAAAAAACGCCAAGGTGGATTTATTTATTCATTTCGTATTCTTTTTCATTAATTTTATCTCTATTTAGATAGATGGGATATTATCCTCTGAATTAAAATGAAATATAAAAAATTAATTATTTACAAAGATATAATACTTTTGTAAATTGATCATTTAGAAATTTAGAATAACCAATTGATAAAATTGTAAATATTATAACACTCTTAACTTAATATGCTAAAATTCTTGAAATACCCTTTGTGACATAAGTGATTTTTTAATGGAGTTAACAGTTTGATAGTAAAATAATAAAAATTGAAACGTTAGGAGGAAAAAGGTAATTGTCAACCAATTTTAATGTTAAAATGATATGTAGCAAAAGGTAAGTGATAAAATAATAATTTTCTTTAATAAATTTGTTAAATTACTAAAGAAAGGTCAGTACTAGATATGTACAAATGGGCTTGCATTGGGTAAGTCGCAATCCAGCTCGTTTAGACTTGAAGGGTTGAAACTTTGAGCTTAAATTTACAACTTGCACAGCTCTTTACCAATTGCATTTCTATTACTTTTTTTATTCACATTAAGTAAAACAAGGCATTATCCTACTAGTAAATTTAAAGTATATACCAATGAGAATAAATTTGATTCTGTGAAAAAAATAATAATGATAATGCAAATTAAGAATGTGAGTAAACAGTCTCTTGGTCGAAGAATATGTGCAACGTGGATAGGAAAGAATAAATTCAATGTCTCAAGAAACAGTGAATTCATCTCAAGCCAAGTGCAAAGTCTCAAGTGAATGCTGCCAAAAACCATTTCCTTTTTGTTAACTTGCAGACGCAGCTTGATGTTTTAGCCAATGGTGCTGCACTGTTGCCTGTATTGCCCGTTTCTTTCATTCGAATTGTGGTTGAGCAAGTGGGCATGTCCTTTTCAAGTTTTCATAGTGAAAACTACCTTTCAATTTTTTTCTTAAACTTTTTTTCTTTAAAAGATTTTTCTTACTCAGGGAATCCACTTTTTAAATTTTGATCATCTATAAGATTAGTGCTACGTTACGATTATCATAACGTATATTTACACACTAACACCAATAACGGATCTTATCATAAATATTATTGTTGAGTGTGAATGTACGTTACGATTAATGTAAGGCAGACGGCTCCCATCCATAATATTATTGTGTAACATTTCCATTGGGATTAGGAAAGAGCATGGCCACTGGGCAGATATTAAAAAATACATAAGGCCTTTTCTTTTCCGGCTGTAGTAGGTATGGTGCTCGATGTGTCCCTGGAATTGTAATACGGTGACAACTCTATGCACTCAAAAGTACAGGTGCGAGCTACAAAAATCTATCCCATTAATATGAATAAATTTTCCTTCAATATTAATGAAAACGAAAATTTAATTGGATAGTCCCAACAAATTTCTAATAGTAATATCAGTAGATTTTGAATTATAATATATATATATTTTGTAGATTTTAAAAAATATAATAATTTTAAAAATTTTAATATTTGAGTCCCAACTTGAGTTTTATATACTATGTATCACTAATTTATTGAACGTTAGATCATTATTTGTAAAATTATTAAATTATTTTTTAATAAATGAATTTCATATCAATTAAAACTCAATTTAATACTCGAATATTGAGATGTTTGGCATTATTCTAAAAACGAAGGTGTAGAGTTTTGGATCTTGATGTCCGATATATATATATATATATATATATATATATATATATATATATATATATATATATATATATATATATATATATATATATAAGTAACTGATACATACATATAAATATGTCTGCTTCTAGCCAACTAATTTGATTTTCATTTCGGGGAAGATTCTGTAGTTGATTGCTGGACTGTGATTCTGTGAATGTGAAAATTAGCAGCAGCAGCAACAACAATTTAATTATTTTACCTCTCCTTGAGATTGTTTATTAATCAATCATGTCATGACACAAATAACAACCCCAAAGTTATTGTTTTTCGTAGGAATCTTGAATTTGTTGATTTACTTTTGTTTAATCCGTCTAAGAGTCTAGGCTTAACGTTTTGTTTAATTTTTTAGGCTTCTAGCGACAATGAAAGGGCAAATTTTAAAAAAAAAAGATTGATTTATTCTTGAATTTACTACAACCAACATTTGATTCATTTGATGAATTAAAAAAAAAAAAAAAGAAGAAGAAGAAGCCATGGATCAATTTTTAACCCATTATAGAAATCGGCCCACAATGTGCTTCAACAATCAAAGATTTCTTCTTGCTTGGACATGGGTCACCATCAAAAAATTGGTCAGATGCTGGGATTGAACAACTCCTTTTTCCTAGACAAGCCTGAAAAATATTATAAATTTGATCAGCCTTGATGAAGAAAAAATAATCAAAGATTTTATAAAACAAATTACTTTAGTCCTTCGGCTTGAGGCAGTTACTTAATTACTCCGTGTAATTTAAAAAATGATCCAAAATGTCTTTGTATACTTATTTTTGTTAAAATTTACATATCAAATTTGTTTGAATTTTAAATCATATCAGACATAAATATATTTTATCCTAAAAAAACTGAGTGCCACAAAAATGACTACAAGGTGTTTTAGATAATTTTTGAATAAATAAAGACTAAACGGATAATTCACACATTTTATGGACTAAATGAACATTCATATATGTTAAAACTAGATAAAAAAAATGTGAATAAAATATGATGACAGGAATTGAGCAATAATCAACAAAAGCTGACCTTTTCCGCAGCAAATTTTGAGTTTGGTGAGTCACAATACCCAATAGCATGCCCATCACGTCCGCAGCCACCAGAAGGGGTTCCATAGCTTGCAAACAAAATTTTAGTAATGTACCCATTTGGAGCACACTGTAGATGAACTACTTTTGCTACTCCACTTCCATTATAATGTCTGTAATGAGAAGCTCTTGCTTTCCCACAAACTGAATCAATTACAACTTTTTCTAAGGTGATGGATAGAGGGTCTCCACCCTCTTCTTCTAGTAAAACTAAAAGGTTGCCTGTGGGCTTGAGGAAGGATCTTGGTATATTGTATCTAAATATGAAATAAATAACAATAAAAAACATAGTTAGAAAAAGTAAAAAAAAAAATGTACTAAATATTTTAGAAACAACTCTATAGCCTTACATTGTTGAACATTTAAAATAAAGGAAAAAAAATTAAAAGTACATTTGTTACATTATTTTTCTTTTTTTCTGAAAGGTAGAAGGTGGCATGGAGAAAGTTGAAAATAAACTTTTTTTTAACTTCTCTGGATTCAAATATTTATAAGTGACTAGCTAAGACGGAATAGATTGAAAGCCACTAGGCCAAACCCAGAAAACTTACTCATAAACTGAGTTAAAATTTATACTGTTATTTTAAAATAAATGAGCATAGATATAGCATAAAATAAATATTTGGACTTGGCGAAAATTAAAGGTACTTACGAAATTTGCGAAGGTTCACCTCGAGGAGTTCTCAAAGAGGGCCAATATCGACCAATACTTTGGCCGTTAACCCAAGCTTCACCTTTTCTCATTCCATTAAGATTCAATGCAACATGCTCATCTTCGCCAGTTGCATCAAATGCAGTCTATCAAATTATCAACAAAAATAAAATTATTAATTAACATTTAATGTCAATTAATTAGTTACATATGTAATATAATGTTTTGACATTCTGTGTTAAACATAACGAGTTGTATGTTAAAGAGAAAAAAGAATTATCTGAACTTGCTTCTTACCTTGTACCATGTAAGCGGGGGACTAATATCTAAAGATGAAAGCTTACTCCACTGAATTATTTTGGATCCTTCATCAGTGTAAATTTGCAAATTTTCTCCTAGCAATCCTACCTGTAAGTAAATACTAAGTGTCAAGAGTATTATCTCACATCAGTGAAGAATGAATCTTAAGTCGAGTACATCAATTTAATGCAACTCTCAATTATTGAGCTAATTTTTAAGAATGAGTCAGCCCATAAACTTCTATAATAAGAAGTTATAACAAAATGTAAAGTAAAAACGTTTAAGTATAAGTAGTCCCATAATTTATTTTTAGTTACCTATTTTACATTCAAATCGGCAAATTTTTTACATTCAAACTTTTTTATAAGCATGTTACAGCAGACTGATAGTTAGATTATAGTAGTAAAAGAACCCGAAAAGAGTTTTAAAAAAAAATCGACAAAAGTGATAAAAGTGAGAAACAATAGCCACCTAAATGTCTTTCGCTCAAGCCAAACTAAAAATATATATAAGATTACCTTCTGTCCCCATTTATAGTTAGTGAAGTTCATGCTTCCTTCTTTATTCTGAATCGACACGGCAACCGGTCCATATCTCTTTCTTTCTAAATAAGCTCCTGAATCCTTAATATACCCATAGAAGAATTAAGTTGATTAATTGTTTGACACAATATGAATGAATTAGGGAAAATTCTCGAATGAACAAGACTTGCCTTTCAAAAGAGAAAATCACTCGACTTCAGAATGACTATAATAATCTAGGTTTTGTTTGGTATACTTATTGGACAGCTTTACCTTAAAGGCAACAGCTATAAAATTTTTGGTGAATATTTACAATTATGGCTTAGAAGTTTAGGTGATTTTATCCAACACTTGTTGATTAATATTTTATAATACCTCTACTATATTTGTCAAATGCCTAACACAATTAAATTTTTATTCACAGTAATCGTGGCGTTTATTTACCTAACAGAGTCTCAGTGAAAGTTATTTGAAGAATTGAGAAACTTGGAGATAGAAGAGTACCGGTAATCCAACCATCACACTTAGCAAAGAAACATTGTTGATCCCGTTGCTTAATGAAAAGTCAGTTTGGAGCGTAAAGCTTGTATTCTTATAACTTCCATGCGCAGATCCTAAATAATATTGACAACAAATTAAAAATGAATGAATAAGGTAATTATTAACAACTACTAGGATTTTGAAAAGTATTACATAGAAGATGAAATTTGTATACCATAAATTTGTATCACCCTTATTTGACCCAAAAGTATAAAGATACATGGTATAAGAACTTTTAGGTGTATAGGACTGCACGTGTAAAAATTAGCATGTTTTCAAGTATTAATTATATCAAACACATTTTCAAATATTAAAAGTACTGAAAAAATACACCTTAAAAAATTGTCAACCTGTTAATTAATTTTACTTTTCTAAAATAATTTTCGAATCGGAAATCAAAAGGACCCTTTGAACTTACCAACGGGTACTCCGTCGACAAATGCATGCAAAACGTGCCCAAGAGAATGCACACTGAGTTGAGCTCGAGTATCAGAAGGTTCATGCTGAAAGCTGCACAATGCAATATTTGGAATCAACCAACCAATCAATGATTTGTTTCAAATTAATATTGTTTAAGTAAAATTTTGCAGCTAGGTATGTCAAAATAATTGAATTTTATACCTGAAACTGTACCATAGGTAATCAGATGTATCCTTTGTTGTATCTGTGTGCTCTAATAAAGTATCGGATTTCAACGAAGTGTCTTCAAAATTAGGAATCGGCTCTTTGAATTCCTCCCACTGATCTGATGCGTTGAAGGTCATGATTGGTATCCTTGATCTAGTATTCGTTTGAGTTTTTACCTGTTAAAGAAAACAAAACCCCCAAAAAAATGGAAATTAATTATTATAGCCAATGAATTAAAAGCATGTAAACAAATAAGTGCTGCTGATCTTAGCTTGTGCTACCTTTTACAAAGTTATAATTAGCAAAATTGGATAAGAAAATATATATTGTTGAATCATAGCCGTACACGATTAGATATGCATACATGTGGTACAAAATTTTTAAAAAGATCAACACAGCTTAGATCAGCACCCGTCAAATTTAAAGAGGTAATGTATGATTAAGTAGTCTTGCCTCTGCAGTATTGAAGATTACATTCCTACAGTCAGGTAAAATGCTAATCGAATTAGCGAGCAATTTATAAGAAGAATTTTGGAAGACAACATCAACATTTTGCTTATCCTTGTTCACCAGAAAGGCTGATGCACATTCTTCAGATGAAGTTTCAGCAAAGAGATAGGCCTGCATTACATTAATTTCATGATATCAGATTTTTTCTTTTTTCTTTTTTTAAGTTCTCACTCAAACTGGGAGTTAATTATGCTATTTCTAGTATATACTTCTTGTTTTGGACCCAGCTGAAGAGGAGTCATTGCCTTTCCCAAGAGTAAAGTATTTGAACACAGCTTAATTGCAGCATGCAACTCCTTCAAATGGCCCCATTTTGGTTGATTGATCATACCTTAATGTTACCAAGTGATTTGTCAAAATTAATTTAGAAAAGAGGAAATAATATAAACGCAAAGGAAAATATGTGTAGAAAAAAGTACGCATACCGTACTCATCAAGAGGGGCGTCATCATAGTAACTTGCTGTTACAAAAGCTGAGGCTTCCCTTCCGAAATTGGTTCCCCCGTGATACTGTGTTAGAGCATTAAAAGCCAGGTTTAAAAACACTTCACACACACACACACACACACACACACACAATCCTCCGAACGTAACTACAGAATTAACATATACACTGTCAATAAGATACATGCTTCTTTGTTTTTTGTAATTTAAGATAATCATCACATCAGTTAGTCCTTGTATTTAAAAATGATCTAAAACATCTATGTTGTTATTTTTGTATATATGGGATACGATTTTTCAACAGTTAAATAGTATTTGTTTTGTATAACTTACAAATTCCAACAAATATGACATCAACAGATGAACAGATAGATGATAATTAAATATATTTCTAATATATATACATAGACACACACACATTATAAATACACACATGATGCATGTATGATAGAAATGGTTTAAGTGAGATCAACTGAGAGAACATACATATACAACATCAATCCACTATATATAAATATGAGGTACCGGAAGGATTATAATTCTTTTACCATATAATAATTTACAAAGCTTCCATTCCTCGCAACCCATAATGCAACATGAAATGCTATGTCGTCAGCAGTTCTTCCTATTGGATCTTCACCTTATGCTTGATACCTTCAAAGCAACCAAAAGGATTTGTGCGAAGCAAGATAGAAAACCAAATAACATAACAACAGAATAAAGTAAACAATCGAAACAAAAATTTATTCCATGATATATTATAATGCTATAAATACCGAGAAGTCCAATTTTCTGTCCATATAGATGGCTTATTGGGAGAATTTGGCCCCTTAAATGTCTCCCCACATTTCCTCCCATTGCATGCATTTATCTGCAAATTGAATAAAAATATTAGATCTCATTTGAAGATGGACAAAAGCTCGTGCTAGAAAAAATAAAAATTAGAGAAAATGACATTGAAACCCAGGAAAGGTTTACCAAAGGTGCATCCAAGTTGCTCATTTATTTGAACGGAGATAAGAACATTATTGTATATTGACCATGGTTTAATAATCCTTGGGTAACGGATAGTAATGAATTTTTCACCATCCAAATAAATGAAACAACAAGAAGAAAAAGGGTATAAATGTACATTTATGAAATGTTGGGTGACTAGCCGACCATTGTGGGGAAGCTTGGGGCATCGGTATCCTTTTACCTAAGGTTATGAATACATTCACTAAGGCCTCTAATGTTTACATTACCGTCACTTAACAAAGGATATCAGAGAAATAGGCACTTAGATCCCTCTTGAGTCTTGATTAAAACATGAGGGACCTAAGTGCTTATTTCTGCAAAGAAATAGAGCTAATGAAAATATTTTCAGAAGATCATCTTGATTTAAACCTAATAAGATGGAGACTAACCACAGGATCAGGTGCATCATCTTGCTTGCACATCACCCACGGCACGCCGGTTTGAAGTCCGACCGCCATCTCTGCTGCCCATTTGATATATGGTGGCCCTCGTTCACCGAAAGCATTTTCTACCATTTGATACTCATTCTCAATCTATAAATATATACATGAAATTTAATGTCAAGTCACTCTCAGTACAGACCCTCAAGTTTAAAAATGTAAATTTGAGGATAGACAACTTTGTCTAACTACAAGACGATGTTGTCTCTCTGAAATTTATATTTTAAAATGAGTGAATATCTGGACCTGCGAATTTTTATTTTTAGTTCAATGAAAATATATACGATAGTTAATTTATGAGAAGAAATGTATTTACCTGGGATAAAATGATGGGGCCTCCTTGTGAGGCATACAGCCTTTCTGATTTCATCATGTTTACAATTTTTGTCGTAAAATTTTGCATGAAAGCCTTCCATATCGATCAACAAAATATGAAATAATTTCACATTCAAACTCATTTTCTGAATAGGCATTAATCACGAAATAATGAAAATATCACGAAATTAAATATTGCCATCACCTTGAAGGGTTCATTGTCACATCTAAAAGTAATGCCTGGAACGTCATGCAGCCAAAATGGGAGGCCTCTGCAACGATTTAAGAAGCCCTAATTTGAATTTTAAATGTTCTAGAAAAAGAATATGTAAATAATTCAAATAAAGTAGCAGAAGTGAAATTTACCCATAAGACCATTCGCTCTGAATGAAAGGTCCAATCCTAATGCTGGCATATAATCCTTGTGCTTCGATTTCTTTAATGAACCTTACTAGATCTCTGCTTCCACTAAAATCATACTAAAAAAATGTAATAATAATAATAAACATAAATTAGAATAAAATCATTGAAGGTTAGCCAGCCTCTTTTTGAAAATGATGAAATTAAGTTAATTAATTACCTTGCCTGGTTGTGGCTCATGAAGATTCCAGAACACATAGGTTTGTATCACATCCAATCCTCCTTCTTTGGCCTTGCTTATCAAGGATGGCCACATCTGATATAATTTCAGTACAATTTTCTTTTAATATCAATGTAAAGTCAATTTTAAATTTTGTTTTACTCTTACGTAATAAAACTTGTTAAATTCTAAAATAAATGCGTTTCACTACTTGAACTCCCCTATTATCTGAATTTCTCTGAAGAAAAATTTATATCAATGATTAGTGACTATTAGATAAAAAAATAAAATTATTAATATTAATATAAACTTATATACTCCATGATGCATAGTAATTTAAACTTATGTACTCCACTTACGTAATTTTTAAATCATATAGTTCAAAAGGGCGATTCCGTATTAATCAATAATTAATACAAAAAGTCAAACGATACATTAATAAGAAAATGTTTTTATTTTTTTTTTCCCTTTTTACCAATGAAACATTGGAGTAAGCCACAAGCAAAATACAAATATTGCTTCAACAATCTCATAGATGTTATACATACGTTACTGGCATGTAGGAGAGAAGATCCAGAGAAACGCACTGGCCTTTCCGATTTTTTCGAGGAGCCCATATATATCTAGTTATTTAGCAAAGATAATTTATTAATTAAACAGTATATATTAACCAACTCATAGTGGCATCTATGTGTTTTTTTTTTCAATGAAATTATTATTTGATAAGTTATGGCAATATAAAGATCATAAAATGTTCGAGAAATTAACACGTAGCACATAGTTTTAAATTGCTCATACAAATAAAACTAATATAATTGACAAGATGGTATCGAGGCTGGCATTCATGAAAATTGTCGTTATTCCAAATTTTATTATAAAATGACATTTTGTTAAAGCACCCATCGATACAAAAATAAATAATATAAATCAAAATCATAAATGAAACATGTCTAAAGAAAATTCTAAGCAGAAACTTTAGAATATCTCCACGGATCAATATCATGCATGACATATTTGTATAACGAAAGAAATGAAGAGGATTAACAAAAGTATATATAATACCTCTCGAGGGCTCCGCGGATAGTGAATTGAACCAGAGAAAAGAACCTTTCTTTCACCATTAATGATCAAAGATCTGCCGTCGTACGTCACTTCTCCGCCGCGAACGCCACCACTCATTACCGCCAGCAGCGGCAGCAAAACCCAACACAATATCAGTAGCCTCACCATCTTCTATATTTGCAACTTCTCAAATTTGCAAGCGAATGGCTCACTCTAGCTAGCTAGATAGCTGGCTATATACTCTCTATAAATGAAAAAAAATATATAATAAAAAAATCAAAGTATTTTCATACACACACCTAGTCCCTCTTTAGTAAGGGTGTCCTCTTTTTTTTTTTTCATTGAAAGCTGTTAAGGCATGTGGTTTAATAGAATTAATTTTTAATACTATTAAGCTGTATCGTTTTATAATGTATTGAAAAAAACTCTACTAAATTACGGGATTTAACATCTATATACGTTCAAATCGAGGATCCTAATCAACTAGATCACTATTCTCTCTCTATACATAAATGGAAATCGTAGTGTAAAGGGCGATTGAGATATTAATTTATAAAAATTTACGTAGAAAAGAAGGGAGAGCTAAGCCATTAATGGGATCTTGAGTTTATAGATTCCAAGTGTCAATTTTACGATATAAATTAGATTGATATATATTAAACAGGGTGTTAATTAAATAAATAAAAACATTGACAGCCAGTTGTACAATTACAGGATGTTAATGAGAAAGAGTGAGAGACGGCAAAGAATAGGGTATTGTGTTGCACGTCAACTGATTTTTAATTTTTATTTTTTTTCCCTACGTTGTGTGAGAACTGAGAAATAATGTTTGTTTATTTTCATGCCAAGTTTATGAGGCATGGATGGTGGATCATGCATCAACTTCTGAAATAAAACTTAGACAAAGAATTTAAACTTCAATCTCTGTTTATTCCGTACATAGAACATAATAAGTTTATATGCAACCTGAAGTACTAAACTTAAAACGCAAAATTTGGAACACAAGAGAACGAAATTTTTTAATTTCTTGTCAAGGATTTTACAGTAGACATACTCAGCACGATAGCTGATGGTGATATGATTGGAGTACTTGTAATATCATGGCTTGCATTTTGTTTTCAAAGCAAATAAATAACTTAATACTATTCTGGTAGGGGTGGCAAATAAGAATGACATTTTTTGGGGATATTCCCTATTTGGAGAGGGGATGAGCATAATTTAATATTTAATTTTTTATTTAGGGATGGTATGAGAAAAATTTAATATCCAAATTTTTGTTTAAGGAAGGGATGAGAATAAGGTAAATCCCCACCCCTCTTTTTTCCCCTGCTTTTAATTTTAATTATATATATATATTTTAACATAATTCTTAGTACATATATTTAAAAATTGTATTTATATGTATGTAAATAAAAGGCCTAATATTTATAGAAATAATATAGATAAGAGATCATATAAGAACTTGAATGAAATTTGTCATTTCCTCAATTATATAGACAAATAACACCTTTATTTTTTGGAGAAATCACATATTGATGATATTAACTTAGTTTGACAAAATTATTTTAATTGAGATAATTTTTTTTGATATTTTTGTATTGGTATTATAATTTTATATTTTTATATTGATATGATTATATAAAATACAAAAATTAAAATTGTCGGTTATTCAAAAAGTAAGTACCCTTGGGGATCTCTTTTTATTAATTGGGGATCCTCATCCCCTCTTCTCAAGTAATTATAACGAAAATAAAATGGTTATGACCACTTAAGCAGAAAGTATAGAGATGTCAATCTACTCCCTTCCTCTCTCGTTGCCACTTCTAATGGTAAAATGAGGTTAGATCCAAGGACCATTAGGTACTAGTAAAAATTTAGTTCAACACTGAATTTTTATTGATTTTTTCAATTCCTAGATGAAATAATAAATTTTTTAAGAAAATTTTTATTGTCAGGATTATTGTTTTATTATTATTGTTGATGTAATAGTTGTTGTTGATGACTTGAAATTTCTTGTTAGTATTACACGGGCCGAAGTGGGACCGAGTTGCAGCATGTTTTGAGATGGGTCAAATAAGAAGATGGAGCCCAACTTAAACCTTGGATTGCATGAGTTCTAAACTTGTGCTAAAGTTTTGGGGCTTGGTTTTTGACTGAAGATCACAGTGTGATAAACACCCCCCACAAGTTTGTTATGGTTCCCCCATAGCTGTGAAGTTTCTTACCTGTTGCTCCATCTTCAATGCAATATACTTTCATCAGTAGCTGCATTGGATATTAGGGTTTTTTTGTGTTTTTTTTAATCAATCATTCATCATCTCGACACCATATCGCATTTATCCTCACCATAAGGAATGCTAATATTTATTCATAATACTTTTTCAGAATTGTGACAGAATCAATGTTAAAACTACAAATATGAAATTACAGTTAACTGAAAGACTAATAGACAAAACACGTTAAAATCACATGAAATTATCGTTATTTGAAAAAATAATTAAAAAAATACGATAACACCATATGATTTTTTTCCTTTGAATTTTCTTTGCGAATAAACACAACAGTTAAATATTACAGCTACATCTTCCTCTAAACACAAAACTTGACAATTGCTATTAAATTCATAGGGACGACATCATGGTGGTTCACACTCGAACAGTTAACATCTTCATTTTATCAACTATTACAAACTCCAAATTTGCAACGTTTTCTTTACAATAAGATAACTAAAAAGAAATGACAAAATTAGGAAAGAGAGTTCTTTTAGGTATTTGGTCCTGCATGTAAAAGCTATTATATTTACTCCAGCATATAAACCTTGTTTTCAAAAATTTTTTATCACTATAAGATAATTTTTTAATATTTTATTTTTATTTTTTAGTCGAGGCATATGCAGGGCAAGGATTTAATGGAAATGTGCATTTTATTTACTAACAGAAGTGTCCGAAATATTTCTCATTCAGTAAAAAAAATTTATGTAACAAAATTTTAAAAAAGAAAAAAAGCTTTAGTTTACAGTTTATTTAATTCAATTTCTATTCTGTTATATTACTTTTTTACCATGATCTTACTTTCCAATTATGATCAAATTGTTTTCTATTTTTTCAAGGTGGACTCAGGGAAAAAAAAAATATAATTGCTATTTCTCTTTGATATGTCCATCTCATCTAACATTTCCTACATTGACTAAAGCCGAATAAATGTTGGCATGAAGACTGATAGATTAGGTAATAATTATAGGACAAAACTAGCTTACCCCCATTGTACCTGACACTCAGTTTTGGTATTTTTATTGCGGTCTTATCATTTTCTGTAAATAACAATAATTACAAATTTAAAAAATTTTACATAATAAGTCCGGATCAAAATACAATAATTTTAAAATTATAAATTTTGTTCTTTTCTCTCTCTGCCTTCTTTTCAATCATTCTGCCGTACTTCTGATCCTAGTTCGATCATTGTCAAGCATATAATTCATCAAAACATAGAGAGTCTTCATAAATTAGATTAATTTATTGAACACAAAAATTAGAAAAATAATACTTACATATTCTTAAAAGAAATTTATTACTTTTATGTTCTTTCCTTCATCACCGGAATAAGAAATGATTGTATCTTACTTTCAATAAGAGGATCTAAACAATTAGTGTACTTTTACCAAAATGTAAAAAATGATTGTATCTTACTTTCAATAAGAGGATCTAAACAATTAGTGTATTTTTACCAACATGTAAAAAAACTGCCATTACTCTAACCTAGATAATCCTATTGTTTCAACTGGATTTTTGCCAGGGTCAGATTTACACTATTTAGTGGTTGTTCACATCGAATTGAGTTCAAATCCAATTTAAACAAATAAATTCATGTTTATGGGGAGACTGGGTTAGCAAAGGTTGGAGTTTAGGTGAGTTTTTCTGACATTTGAGATAAGTGATATAGCTTATCGATGTTCTAAGAGGTGAACTAAGGTGATTTGTGAGGTGAGTTGAGGTGAATAGGGGTGGGCGTTCGGATCGGGTTAACCTGAACCAAATTGAACCTGAAATTTATTTCGGGTTCGGTTCGTTTGGGTTAACCTGTACAACCCGAACGGATTCAAACTATCAACCTGAACTCAAATCGAATTTTAACTCGAACGGGTTGAATATTTTTTTTTTAAGTTTTGGCTTTTAAAAATTAAAAAATATATATGTATTAAACAACAAAAAAATTCTCTTTGACTACATGTTTTATGTTTTATTAACTTTAAAAAGACTTGTTGAAATGTTGTTAAGGATGATTTTAGTTGATGTTTGTTGTTAAAAATGTTTGGATTTGAGATTTTTGGATTTTAAGTGGTTTTTGGTAGAATTTGTGGATTGAATTGTTCCAAACCGAATTAACTTGAATTTTTAGATTGAATTGCTCTAACCCAAACTAACTCGAATGAACTCAAACCGAAACTTTAACCCGAATTATCAACCCAATCCGATCCGAATTACGAACTCGAACTGAACCAAACCGAATTTAATTCGATTCGGGTTGGTGTTTTCAACCTGATTGGGTTCAATTCTCTAACCCGTTCGGGTTGAAACCCAAATCGAAATCCGAACAACCCGAACCGAAACCCAATATGCCCACCCCTAGAGGTGAATAGATTTTAGAATATTATGGAGAGCTCAATAGAGCTCGTAAGAGTTAATTTAGAGAGTTGATATGGGGTGCTCGAAAGAGTTCAAAGGTATCTTAGGTGTAATTGGGAGATAACTCTAGAGAACTTTTCTGGGAAGCTCAATAGAGCTCTCAATCCTCATGGTATACCTCATGTGAGCTCATGCATGAAGTACGATTTAGGCATAAGAACGTCATAGTAAGTAGAAAATAATACAGACAATAAAGCACACACAAGATTTTACGTGGTTTGACCATTTGTCCTATATCCACAAAGTACTCATTTCCAATCCACTGTGTAAATGAAGTATTATATAATTTGCTTTACAATATCAACAAAACCTTATTAGAAATTGTTTGTGGTGAATAATAACATAAGGGAGAAAGTGGATCTTATGGAGATTAAAGAATTTTCTAAGGGAAAAATAAGGAAAATGACTTCTTGGGAGATGAGATGGTCAAGATCTTCTATAAAATTAGAAAAATAAAGTAAAAAGCTAAAAATCGAGTAAGAAAATAAAACCTCTTAAGAAATCAAATCTGGGAAAAAAAAAGGCCCTTAAAACTAAAAGTTAGATAGAGGCCCTTTTAAGGGAATAGTTTTATCTACCGTTTTTGCCTCCACAGCTATACTTGTGGCAAGCTCTTAGTGTTGTGGCCCTTTTGGTTTTTAGGAAATAGTAATGGACAGTTGACATGATTATCCATAATTGCTTAGCTAAGGAATCTTCACTCTTATTGGCTCTTGTTTTTAGCCAAAAAGAAAATATTTTAAAATTTAGATTCTCATAATACTCCAAAAAGGATATTTATTGAAACTAACCTTTTTCCCCAGTGAACTTATTTTCTCATCTCTGAGAGTTCAGTCAAATGAATTGACTTTATTTTGCTGAATTTCCTTAGCCATGTGTCATGATGTCATTAGTCCATGTCAGCATCCAAATTTCCCCTAAAAAACCTTTCAAAAACTAATATTGGGAATTTTTGTAGTCTACTTTCTGTATTTTAAACATGATCACAAAATTCAATGGCAAGATCCTTGCAAAATCCAATTACCAAAATTTGCATTTCAATTATAATTTATGGCTTATTCGAGTTATGCAATTGAGAGAGGGGGAAGCTTTCTTCATCAACTTTTAGATTCATGATCAGAATTCCAAAAAGATTTTCTAGGTAACAACATTAACATAAAAAATTTTATTCTTAAAAGGTATAACACAGTATAATTTGGTTATTTGTATTGGGAAAATATACTCTTTAAAAGCATATGTGTTTATTTAATTATAATAAATATTTTTTCTGATTAATAAAATTAATGAGGTATTTTATTCAAATATCTTAATTTCATTAATATTTTTATTAAAGTCCATTTAATCATATTATATGTATTTATGTGATCACCATGTGGATTTACAGAAGATATAAATACAAGTTATCTTATGATTAAATAAATTTAGTTTGCAGTTGATAAAAAAAGTTGGGCACTTTATTTATGTATAGACTGTAATAAATTCATTGAATGATTTGTCTTAATCATGTATGAATTTATTGATGTAGTACGACTAAATTGACCATGATCACATATGAGATTTAATTAACTTTGTAATAACTGTCAGACTTATTAAATCTCATAGGCATTGATTTGACTGTAATCTTAATCTTGAGTTAATTATGATTTCATGATTGTAATTGTTATTCCATTTAAGTTACCAATGGACATGACACATACTTGTAGTCTAGATTACCCGGTATCTTGGTGGGAGCATTTATGAGTATTGGAGTTATAGATTAACAATATAGAATTTGTACAACATATCTCTTGATGAGTTTTCAGCACTTGATCATAGAATTCTCTGGCCAGAGTGTGTCAACATATTTAGTATGTTGAAAATGATCATTAGAGAAAACGAGTAAGTATCAAGGAATAAGATGTAATTAAATCGATTGGACAGTTGAGATATCGATTTAATTAATGATGTGGTATAAAGGATTGTGCAGTAAAGAAATCAATGTGGCTTGAGACGAATTATTATTCGAGCATACAATTATGGAGATCAATTCCAATCTTTTAGTGGAGTAGATTTGGAATTAAATAATTGGGCTAGTTTAATTACATGCCTAATTATAATAGCCACTATTGTATGTTCCCAAATGATTCCCGGGTTAGCTCATTTAATTGACTGCACCACTACTGGATCAATAAGAAAGATAACTAACTATTTGGGTCAAAAGCTTAAATATATAATTTAGTGGGAGACTCCATTTAATTAGCTTGTGTGTAAGGGGCCTTATGTTATTTTATAAGGTGGGTCCCCTATAGAAAAAGCAAGTAACATGAGTTTTGATTTTGATTATTTGAAGCCTAGGGTTTTCACTAAAGGGAGATATTAAAGACTTATTTTCTCTAAAGAAAAAGAGTGCAGCCACTTTATACAGATCAGAAAAAAAGATTTTTCTCTCTATTGTTGAGAAAAAAATTTTCTCGTGCTAGTTGTTTTGGTAGTGATAAAGGCGCTCACACATCAAGTGCAGATCAAACTTGAGTCATAACTTGGAAGATCATTGGTGACAGTTCGTGATCTAACAAGCGTGGTGATGACGGATCATGATCTAACAGGCGTGGTGGTGACAGATCGTGATTTGGGAGCCTAAATCACTTCAGCGGAAAAATCTAAATCGGATTTTCAAGGTACGATTTCTAGATTAGAAATTCTTATATATTATATGAGAGCGATCTTTAAAGGTTTTATAAAAAATTTAAAAAACTGATATTTCCCTAACAATTGGTATGAGAGCCATCTCATATTAATATATAAGAATTTCGTATGAAATTAATCTTGATGATTATGTATTAGAGTGGCACAATTTATTCAAATATATATTATTTGTTTAATATATGAATAAAGCATGTTTATGGTTTATCTTAATTCATGATTAGATTTTCTGCTGTATTTTTCATTTGAATCTGTAACAAGAGGGGTGACTTTTTATCACCATGTTTCTCTCTTGATTTAGTTTATCGTAATAGAAATTTTGTAAGCCAAAATTAGCATTGGAAATTTGTAAATCGCTGGAAATTTCACCCGCCGCAATCGCATAACAGTAGCACGCACTGCAGACAGCAACGAGGCCGACAGGGAATGCGCACGCGAAGCCAGCTGCTTGCGCGCGCGAGTCCAGCAGCTAGCGTGTGCGCAGGGGCAGCCATTCCAGCCCGCGTGGTCGTGCTGCACGAGCAACAAGTTGCGCGTGGGTTTTGGTCGGCTTCCGGTGACGCGGCGATGGTGGCTCCTCGTCGGAGATGTGTCGGAGACCGGCTGGAGTCTCTGAATAACGGCGGCTGACCGGGAACAGCAGCTGGTGCTTTGTGGAGATGGCAGCTGGGGAAGAAGAAAGAAAGAAAGAAAAATATGATTTTATGGTTTTATGGTTTTTATCATGGACGTCCCTATGGTTTCATAATTTTTCCTTCGGACATAATTTTTTAATTTTGTGCGTTTAAATCCAAAAATAGTTTTGGGCTTAATGAATCCTAGTTTTAGGTCAAATTTCAATAGGCTTTAATGATTTAAAATGCATAGATAAAATTGAATACATTAAATTTATTTTTGGTCCAAAAGTTTTATTTTAATAATTTTTTTAATTATTTATTTATTTCCTTTCAAAATTAAAATTGGACCAAGTATAAATTTAAAAGCCTAATTTCTCATAGTCCATTAACAAAGACAAGTTTATGGATGATGGACATTGACAAGAAGCCCAATGAAGATTAGGCTTAGGGTTAATATATTTTTCATTATTAGGAAAGCCATGAATTAAGATTATTTAATTATTTTTCTATATGTTATGTTTTGGATGATAACATGCCATGATAACATGTGATATAGAATAGGTAGTGCCACTCTATGCATAATGATACATGTCATTCATTAATTATGAATCTCATTATGTTGTTTGTAATTTGCGTATGCTTAATAATATTGGACATCATCTAGATAATATTATAGGAAGCATGCAATTAACAATATGCATATTTTAAAAAGGAAAAACTAACTTTAAAATATTGAGTGGGAGAGGGAAATTCAAGATAATTTTCCCACGGGCTCCATTATTAGTTCAATAATAAAATTATATATATACCTCGGTTTCATGATACGGTGATACTCTCTTCAGAGGGTATATATATTAGATATTTTATTTGATGAACTTCTTAAATTTTTTAATCGACTATTCACCCCAACGGTGACTATTGATATGAAAAATATCTAGATTGAAACAATGGTTATACAGTCAACTAAAATTTGTTATTAACTTTCCCAACGAAGCTCTGTTGACAAATTTAGGCCCAAAAAGGATAACGAGAATTATTTATCATGTCTCTACATGAAAGTAAATAATCCAATGGATAATTGGGTCTAGTAAGTGTAGACATAATTTCCCCAATAGACAGCTTGTCAAAGCGGTACTAGATTATCGTTACAAATAAATTAAAATACATTTATAATTTTTTTGTATTTTTGTCATTTATTGTGAATATTATTTCAAATTATTTATGCATGGATGTTTTATTTTTCAGAAAATGTCTTCCCTAAGCCCACTTACTATTATTCTGAGTCAAAACAAACTCACTGGAGAGAACTATATAGATTGGAAAAGAAATCTATTCATTGTTCTGACTGCTGAAAATTATAAATATGTCTTAACCCAGCCATGCCCTCAGTTCCAACGGATGATGCTCATAGAAATCAGATGAGGCTTTATGAGAAATGGCAAAAGGCCAATGAAATGGCAAAGTGCTACATTTTAGCCTCCATTTCTAATATTCTGCAGACCAAACATCAGAACTTGGAGACTGCCACTGAAATAATGGATAGTCTCCAACAGATATTCGGGCAGAGTACTCGCTCCGCGAGACAAGCAGCGCTGAAAGGAATTATGAACAGTAAAATGAGGAATGACACAAGAGTTCGTGATCATGTCCTCAAAATGATGGACTATTTGAATGAGGCTGAGATTCAAGGAGCACAAATCGATGATAACTCAAAGATTGACATGGTGCTAGAATCTCTGCCAGAAACATTCAAGGAGCTTAAGGTCAATTATAACATGAACAAAAGAAACATGACCTTAACTGAATTGATGAATGAACTCCATTCTGCTAAAGAGATCTATCGTGCTGAGAAATCTCTGGGAAGCATAAATATTACTGAAAGAAGTTCATCTTCTGGGCCTAAGCTGAAAGGAAAAGGTAAGAAGAAAGTTGGGAAAAAGAAACCGTCTACCAAGCAAGATGGCAAGCCGAAAGACAAATGCTTTAAGTGTGGACAGAAAGGTCACTGGAAAAAGGATTGTCCTAAGATTGTGAATCAGATATGGGAAATTTTTTTGTAATAGAGGCCTGTTTAGTTCAGAATCCTATTGACACTTGTGTTAGCTTTTATATCTATAGATATTGATTTTGATGATAACAAAACACATGTATTAATTAAACAAAGATTTATAAATTGTGTTTTATAATAAGAAAATGAGGCTATAAAATCAAAGTGTTATGGACTAAAATAAATGTGTTATAAAACCTTTGATATTGTTTATGAATTTCGGATTTGGACCTATTTGAAACTATTTACACGTTTTGGGTCATACTATGATTTATGAATATTTTGGACTAAAGTGAAAGGTTTTGAGAACTTTGAAAATATGGGTATTATATTGAAAAGGACCTTTGTGCGAAACAGTAAACTCTTTGGGGTCATATCATAATTTCAGAATGTTTTGGTATTAATAAAGTAATATTTAGAAATTCTGAAATTGGACCTATTTGCAAAGTTTCATAACGTTTTGGGTCATAATATAGTTTTATAAAGTTTTGGGGTCAAACCGCTAACCGTTTATTTTTTAACGGTTAACCGATAACGTCCAGAAAGCTTGTTTTGTCCAGTTTTGTTAAAATGATGATTCTGGAACAAAACGGTGAACCGTTTACTGAAAACGGTTAACCGTTTATTTTAACCTTGAACCGTTTATTGAGAAAGGTTAAGCGAAATTTGTTTTGCAGGTTACTGGACACTAACGGTGAACCGTTTACTGAAAACGGTTAACCGTTTATTTGAAATTTAGCCCAATGTTCATCTTGCAAGTCTCTGGAGGTTAACGGTGAAAGGGTAAGCGTAAACGGCGAAAGGGTAAGCGTAAACGGTGAAAGGGTAAGCCTAAACGGTGAAAGGGTAATTTGAAATTTGGCCCAACGGTAACTTTTGACCAGCGAAACGGTTAACCGTTTATAAGTTACCCTCTAACCGTTTTCGGGCTGACAAGTGCATAACGGCTAGTTTTCAAGCTCAAACTATATAAACTCAAATACAACTCATTTTCAAGGTCTCCAACAAGCAAAAAGAAATAGCACACAAGATATCTTGAGCCTTCAACTTGTAAAACACAAAAGATTGAATCATTTCTTGTTCTTCATTTTTGAATATCTACTCATTGAGGAGTTTAGTTGTAATCTTCATTTGTTCATCTCATTTGTGAGAGGTTGAGTGTGTGAAACACTTGGGTTAAGAGATTGGGGATATAATCTCTTGTTGTAAAGGTTCATTGACACCTTGAAGTCAATTGTAATTGGTTGAAGCCTTGGAAAGGCTTGGATAGTGAAATCCTCAAGCGGGTGAGCTTGGAGGCGTGGACGTAGGCGGGGATAGCCGAACCACGTAAAAATCATTGAGTTCGTTTTTCTCTTCCCTTACTCTTTAATTATTGTGCTTGCATTGAATTTATTGTTTTCGAATTTATTAAGGCATTAGAATAAATTGTTGTGTGGATTTGCTAGGATAAATTTTAAAATTCCAATTCACCCCCCCTCTTGGGTTGCACACTTGTATTTCATTTGGTATCAGAGCAAAGTGCTCTTGTGTAGACTTAACCGTCTAGAGTTAAAGATCAATAGCGACCCAAATTAGTTTAACTTTCATGGAAGGCCAATCTATCACTAGACCTCCATTTTTCGATGGAAATGATTTTCCTTATTGGAAAACTAGGATGAGAATTTATTTACAAGCTTTAGATTATGAAATATGGGAAATAGTTTGTAATGATTTACTCATTCCTAGGAAAAATGTTTTAAGTGAATTGGATAAGAAAAATTTGTCTTTAAATTCCAAGGCTATGAATGCTTTATTTTGTGCCTTAGATAAAAAGGAATTTCATAGAGTTTCAAATTGTTCTAATGCTTATGAAATTTGGAGAAAACTCGAAATTGTGTATGAGGAGACTACAAACGAGGGGGAATTTCATGGAGTGTCGAATTTGGCTCTCATGGCAATTGGAGATGAATCAGATGATGAACTCAATGAGGTAAGTGATCCAACCTATGATGAATTATATGATGCTTTTAAAGAATTGCATGATAATTGGATAAAAATTGGTAAAAAGAATGCATGCCTTAAGAAGAAAATGCTAGAACTTACAAATGACAAGGATACCAAACAAAAATGCATTGATTCATTGAATGAGAAGATAAAGAAATTAGAATTAGAGAATAAAACAATGCATGATAGAGTTGCATTATCAAATGAAAAACTTAGCACTTCACATGAGCATCTAGAATCATATGTAGATGACTTGAAAAATGAAAATGATGCTTTACAAAAATGCAATGACTCATTAAATGAAAAGATCAAAAAATTGGAATTAGATAATGAAATGTTACATGATAAAATTGCATCATTCACATGTAAACAAAGTACTTCACATGAGCATTTAGAGTCACATGTAGATGATTTGAAAAAGGAAAATGAAGTGCTCAAGAAAAAGAGCAATGAGTTAAATGAGATTGTTTTGAAATTTACAAATGGGCAAAAGATGTTGGATAATATGCTTAACTCACAAAAATGCGTTTTTGATAAAGGAGGACTTGGGTATAAGCCTTACTTGAAACAAAAATATTATAAGAGTTATTTTGTTAAGGCTACCTCCACATGTGATCATAAAATTGCTTGTCATTATTGTAATCAAAATGGTCATATGAAGTTTGATTGTCCTATTAAAAGAAAAATATATTATGGAGTCAAATGTATTTGGGTTCCAAAAGGAACTAAATCTAACGTTCAAGGACCCAAGAGTATTTGGGTACCAAAGGGCACAACGTGAATGCTTTCTTTATAGGTACCACAATCAAGGAATCGTGGAGAAGTTCCTTGATGAAGCTTGTGAGGATAATCGCTTGATCATGATCGAGGAGAAAAAGATGAGGCGAGATGATTTAATTGTTTTGGTAACAATTCTTGCCATATTAATTTTGTTGAATGGATCATGATAAATGGATAGTAGCTTGAATTTGTGAAAGCATGCTTGTATGTTTACATTATTATCATTGTGTATAATATTGAGTGATTATCATGATGCATGGTTATATATATATGATGATAACTTGTCAACTCATCATGATAGCTTTGTTTGATTTTGATGATCATATAATGCCTAAGCTTGATAAATGAGTGATATGCTTGAATTATTAATCTTTGAATGTTTATATGTTTCATAATTGTGATGAATATGCATGATGAATATGTTATAAATTTGAGTTTTATAATTGGATGTTAATTATATTGATCCATGCATTAAAACGGTTTTAAAATTGTTTGGAAAACAAATGAGTCTTTGAAAATCTTAGTCTGCACAAGCTGTAATGAATTGGTCATAACTCTTTCTAGAGAACTCCAAATTCAGTTCTGTAAAATTTATTGGAAAGCTAACTTAATTATCTTTCCAACGGTATATAGCTTGAATATTACTTCTGTCTCAGTCAATACAGTTTTTCATTTTGAATTCTCTCGGGACAAATTTCGGATGACCGGATTTTTCATCCGGAAAGCCGAATTCAAGAGGCAAACTTTCTGCCTCAAACCGGTCTACCGGTTAGCCACATCCGGCAAACCGAATTCCATTCTCTCTCTCTTTAAAATCCACCATTTGTTTTTAATCAACACCATACATCGCCTTGAATCATCTTTAAAATCTTTTTATTGATTCAAACTTACTCTTTTTACTCAATATCTTGAAAATCCGAATTTGTGCATTTTGAGTATTTCAAATTACCACTTCAATAGTGTGCTCTCCTTATGGATTTTACCATAGTTTTCTACTATATTATGCACTTATATTTTCATATGCATTGTTGCTTTCATTGTGGATTGATATTAATTATTGTTTGATATTTGGATGTTTGATATTTGGATATTGTGGATCTAATGTGCTTATCTTGACTTTTTGATGATCAAGAGAGAGATATGAGATGTAAGGGAGAAATACATCTTCTTTGAGATTCTTAAGCATATGAATTTTTAATTTTGTCACATTAGAATTTTGATGAGTTTAGTTGTCTTGATTTCTAAAATGTGATTAGTAATTATAGAGCTTGAATTGTTGATATATGATTATGGAATCCTCGGATTTAATTGTTGCAAGTATTGGAGGAATTCATATTGATTTTGATGATTCATGATTATATGTGTATTGCTTGATAAAACTTGTGGATTATTGAATATTGAAGTGTTGGTTGGCTAATGGTGTTGTTGGGTTGGTGATGGAGTTGATTGCTATGACATTTTGGAAGTGTTTTCTCTCATGTTGTATATTTGAGGATTTGTTCATTTTTAAGGAGAGATTCTGCCGAAATTTTTTCTCGCCCAAAATTGGTAATATCTTTATCAAACTATTTTTTACGATCTTGTTTTGATTGCGTGATTCTATTTTTTAAAGGGGAGACAAATATTATATGTTTTTGGATAAAATCATTTTGGTTAAATTTTTAAATTTGCCATATATTTAGGGGGAGCATATAATATGATTTTGGATAATGTGCATTTTAAACTTTTTTTGTTGTCCAAAAGGGGAGACAAAATAATATATCATTTCGATGTTGTCAAACGGAGGAGAATAATATGTTTTTTGAATAATTCTTTTGATGTTTGATATTTGGTTATGATAACGATTTTGATGATTTTGAGATAATGATGATTTGATCACATTGTTGCTTTTTATATGATAATTTTATGTCATGAGTTGTTGATTTGGTAATTAATGGAATAATGATTCATGATATTTTTTGTGTGATAATTTATGTATGGAGTCGGCTTGCATCATGATTTATAATAATTTGGGAGTAATATTACTAATCTTGTATTTGAGGTGATACTTGTTGTCAGGGGGAGATTTCGTCGAAATTTCTATTCAGACAACATGGGTAACAAATATGCTATTTTTATTCTTTTCCTTTAAAATTTTCTTTTTATGATGAAGGGGGAAAAGAATACATGTTTTTCATATTTATAAAAATTTTGCTACTCTTATTCTTTTCCTTTATGTTTTCTTTTTTGATGATAAAGGGTGAGAAGAATACATGCTTTTAAATTTGTAAAAATTTTCTACTCTTTTTCTTTGCCAATTAAGTTTTCTTTTTGATGATGAGGGGGAGAAAAATCCATGTATTTAAATATGTTAATTTAGTTAATTGGCAATTTGTGCAATTTGTGAAATCATTCTTTAAATACATGAAATGTTTGTCATCATCAAAAAGGGGGAGATTGTTAACATATATGTTTTCATAATATTGATTTTGATGATAACAAACAAGATTAAGAATGATTAATCTTTTAAGCTCAAATTATGTTTTATATTTTGGAAAAATGATTTATGAAAATATACATGTATCCAAAGGGAGTATGCATGTATGCAAGGGAAGTCTATTTTAAATAAATTTTTTAACCTTGCATTGATTTAAGGTGAGCTTTTTATAACTAGATTAAATCTTTGTAATATATTTTGTCATCATCAAAAAGGGGGAGATTGTTAGCTTTTATATCTATAGATATTGATTTTGATGATAACAAAACACATGTATTAATTAAACAAAGATTTATAAATTGTGTTTTATAATAAGAAAATGAGGCTATAAAATCAAAGTGTTATGGACTAAAATAAATGTGTTATAAAACCTTTGATATTGTTTATGAATTTCGGATTTGGACCTATTTGAAACTATTTACACGTTTTGGGTCATACTATGATTTATGAATATTTTGGACTAAAGTGAAAGGTTTTGAGAACTTTGAAAATATGGGTATTATATTGAAAAGGACCTTTGTGCGAAACAGTAAACTCTTTGGGGTCATATCATAATTTCAGAATGTTTTGGTATTAATAAAGTAATATTTAGAAATTCTGAAATTGGACCTATTTGCAAAGTTTCATAACGTTTTGGGTCATAATATAGTTTTATAAAGTTTTGGGGTCAAACCGCTAACCGTTTATTTTTTAACGGTTAACCGATAACGTCCAGAAAGCTTGTTTTGTCCAGTTTTGTTAAAATGATGATTCTGGAACAAAACGGTGAACCGTTTACTGAAAACGGTTAACCGTTTATTTTAACCTTGAACCGTTTATTGAGAAAGGTTAAGCGAAATTTGTTTTGCAGGTTACTGGACACTAACGGTGAACCGTTTACTGAAAACGGTTAACCGTTTATTTGAAATTTAGCCCAATGTTCATCTTGCAAGTCTCTGGAGGTTAACGGTGAAAGGGTAAGCGTAAACGGCGAAAGGGTAAGCGTAAACGGTGAAAGGGTAAGCCTAAACGGTGAAAGGGTAATTTGAAATTTGGCCCAACGGTAACTTTTGACCAGCGAAACGGTTAACCGTTTATAAGTTACCCTCTAACCGTTTTCGGGCTGACAAGTGCATAACGGCTAGTTTTCAAGCTCAAACTATATAAACTCAAATACAACTCATTTTCAAGGTCTCCAACAAGCAAAAAGAAATAGCACACAAGATATCTTGAGCCTTCAACTTGTAAAACACAAAAGATTGAATCATTTCTTGTTCTTCATTTTTGAATATCTACTCATTGAGGAGTTTAGTTGTAATCTTCATTTGTTCATCTCATTTGTGAGAGGTTGAGTGTGTGAAACACTTGGGTTAAGAGATTGGGGATATAATCTCTTGTTGTAAAGGTTCATTGACACCTTGAAGTCAATTGTAATTGGTTGAAGCCTTGGAAAGGCTTGGATAGTGAAATCCTCAAGCGGGTGAGCTTGGAGGCGTGGACGTAGGCGGGGATAGCCGAACCACGTAAAAATCCTTGAGTTCGTTTTTCTCTTCCCTTACTCTTTAATTATTGTGCTTGCATTGAATTTATTGTTTTCGAATTTATTAAGGCATTAGAATAAATTGTTGTGTGGATTTGCTAGGATAAATTTTAAAATTCCAATTCACCCCCCTCTTGGGTTGCACACTTGTATTTCAACTTGGGTGTTGGATTCAGGAGTAACTAAGCATATTTGTAATTCACTTTATTGGTTTTAGGAAACCAGGAATATAAGTGAAGGAAGCGTCAAGCTGCAGTTAAGGACATGACAATTCGTGTCAGCAGTGAAGACTGGATCTGTTTTATTATCTTTTAATAATGAGATTTTAGTTTTGAATAATTGTCTTTATGTTCCAGACATTAAGAGGAATTTAATTTCAGTAACTTGTTTGTCAAAGTAAGGGTATACTGTAAATTTTGGATTTTCTGTTTCTATTTTTCATAATAAGAGACTTATTTGTTTTGGTACATTAGAAGATAATTTATATCATTTAAGTCCAATGATCCATTCTATGCATGACACAGTGATCAATAATGATGAACATACACATTTATCTAAGAAAAGAAATATTTCTTCCAACCAATGTTACCTCTGGCATTTATGCTTGGGTCATATAAACCAAAATAAGATACAGAGAATGATCAAAGATGGGCTCTTGGGTCCATTAGAAAATGAATCATTGCCACTTTGTGAATCCTGTTTAGAAGGGAAAATGATGAAAAGGCCATTCTCGACCAAATGAGTACGTGCAACAGTACAACTTGAATTGGTACATACAGATGTATGTGGACCAATCAATGTACAAGCTCGAGGAGATTATAAGTATTTCATCACTTTCACTGATGATTACTCAAGATACGGTTATGTTTATCTGATGCGTCATAAGTCTGAAGCTCTTGAGAAATTCAAAGAGTATAGAGCTGAGACAGAAAAGCAATTAGATAAGAACATAAAGAAACTTCGATCTGATCGAGGTGGTGAATTTCTCTCAGGAGATTTCAAAGAGTATCTGGTTGAAAATATGATTATATCTCAGTTGACTGCCCCGGGAACACCACAACAAAATGGGGTAGCTGAAAGGAAAAATAAAACTCTTTTGGATATGGTGAGATCTATACTTAGTTATTCATCATTAATAATTTTTTTTTGGGGATTAGTGCTGGAAACTGCAGTTTACCTCTTGAACTTACTTCCATCTAAGTCAGTGCCTAAAACTCCAATAGAATTATAGTCAGGTCACAAATCAAGTTTACGACATGTCCATTTTTGGGGATCACCAGCACATGTACTGAAACCAAAGGCAGACAAAATGGATTCACGTTCTGAGGTTTGTATGTTTGTGGGGTATCCCAAAGGAACAAGATGGGTTTATTTTATAGTCCTCAAGATAGGAAAGTGATCGTGAGCACACATTTCACTTCCCTTGAAGAAGACTATATGAATAACTTCAAACCTAAAAGTAAGGTAATACTTGAAGAACTATCAGGTGATCAGGTTGATGCTCAGCTTTCAATGCCTGTTACAGAATAGGAAGAACAGCAACAACCAGATGATCAATACATGATTATTCCTGAACAACCATCACTTTTGGAACCTCGTCGTAGTGGAAGGGTAACTAGGTTACCTGCGAGATACATGCTTTTGGGAGAAACCTATACGGTTATCTCAGATGAACATGTACAAGATCCCACTAGTTACAACGAGGCTCTAATAGATAGAGATGTTGAATTTTGGAAAAAGGTCATGAATCAAGAAATGGAATCTATGTATTCCAATAAAGTCTGGGAACTTGTAGAGGCACCAAATGGGGTAAAACCTATAGGGTGCAAGTGGATCTACAAGAGAAAAAGATAAGTAGACGGAATGGTGGAAACATTTAAAGCAAGATTAGTAGCCAAAGGGTTTACTGAGAAAGAGGGAATTGATTATGAGGAAACCTTTTCTCCAGTTGCTATGCTTAAATCAATAACGATTCTACTCTCCATTACTGCAGTGCTAGATTATGAAATTTGGCAAATGAATGTTAAGACTGCATTTCTTAACGGGCATCTTGAAGAAAACATCTACATGCAGCAACCAGATGGATTTATACAAAAAGGCCAAAAACACATGGTATGTAAGTTGCAGAGATCCATTTATGAATTGAAGCAAGCATCCTGGTCATGAAATATCAAATTTGATCAAGCGATTAAATCGTTTGAATTCATTCAGAACATTGATGAACCATGTGTGTACAAGAAAATTCAAGAAAAATCTGTAGCCTTCCTAATTATTTATGTGGACGATATTCTCCTAATTGGAAATGATATAGGAGTATTGACTACAATAAAGAGTTGGTTAGCAAAACAATTTGATATGAAAGACCTGGGAGAGGCAAGTTATATTCTTGGTATCAAGTTACTACGAGACCGGAAGAATAAAACTTTAACATTGTCTCAAGCGGTCTATATCGATAAGATATTGGCTAGATTTAGCATGGAAAATTTCAATACTGGTTTATTACCATTCAGACATGGAATTACATTCTCTAAGGATCAATCACCTAAAACATCTGAAGAGATAGATAGAATGAGATGAGTTCCCTATGCAGAAGTTGTGGGAAGTCTCATGTATGCCATGCTTTGCACTAGGCCAGACATTTGTTTTGCGGTAGGGATGGTTAGTAGATGTCAATCTAATCCTGGACCTGAACACTGGACTGCAGTCAAGCATATAATGAAGTATCTGAAAAGAACTAAAAATTATATGCTTGTGTATTCTAGTGATGAACTCATTCCAGTGGGTTATACTAATTCTGACTTTATGTCAGATAAGGATTCCAGAAAATCAACTTCCGGCTATGTGTTTACATTGGGAAGTGGAGCTATTAGTTGGAGGAGTGTGAATATGTGGCTGAATCCGAAGCTGCAAAAGAAGTTGTATGGCTCCGCAAGTTCCTACAAGATCTTGAGGTGGTACCTGCTGTAAATGCACCCCTTAAACTATTTTGCGACAATAGTGGTGCGGTAGCTCAATCTAAGGAACCAAGGAACCACAAGAAACAAAAACATATTGAGAGGAAGTATTATCTTATAAAAGTTATAGTGCAGAGAGGTGATGTGGAGGTTACTCATATGCGTCATAGCAAAACTTGGCAGATCTTTTTACTAAGGCCATACCTGAGAAACCTTTTAACTTGCACTTAGAATCCATGGGCATGCGTGAGATGCCAAATATGCTTTGAGAGCTAGTGGGAGATTGTTCGGAAAATATGCTCTTTAAAAGCATATGTGTTTATTTAATTGTAATAAATATTTTTTCTGATTAATAAAATTAATGAGGTATTGTATTCAAATATCTTAATTGCATTAATATTTTTATTAAAGTCCATTTAATCATATTATATGTATTTATTTGATCACCATGTGGATTCACAGAAGACATAAATACAAATTATCTTATGATTAAATAAATTTAGTTCGCAGTTGATAAAAAAAGTTGGGCACTTTATTTAGGTATAGACTGTAATAAATTCATTGAATGATTTATCTTAATCATGTACGAATTTATTGATGTAGTACAACTAAATTGAACATGATCACATATGAGATTTAATTAACTTTGTAATAACTGTCAGACTTATTAAATCTCATAGGCATTGATTTTATTGTAATCTTAATCTTGAGTTAATTATGATTTCATGATTGCAATTGTTATTCCATTTAAGTTACCAATGGACATGACACATACTTGTAGTCTAGATTACCCGGTATCTTGGTGGGAGCATTTATGAGTATTGGAGTTATAGATTAACAATATAGAATTTGTACAACACATCTCTTGATGGGTTTTCGGCACTTGATCATAGAATTCTCTGGCCAGAGTGTGTCAACATATTTAGTATGTTGAAAATGATCATTAGAGAAAACGAGTAAGTATCAAGGAATAAGATGTAATTAAATCGATTGGACAGTTGAGATATCGATTTAATTAATGATGTGGTATAAAGGATTGTGCAGTAAAGAAATCAATGTGGCTTGGGACGAATTATTATTCGAGCATACAATTATGGAGGTCAATTCCAATCTTTTAGTGGAGTAGATTTGGAATTAAATAATTAGGCTAGTTTAATTACATGCCTAATTATAATAGCCACTATTGTATGCTCCCAAATGATCCCCGTGTTAGCTCATTTAATTGACTGCACCACTACTGGATTAATAAGTAAGATAACTAGCTATTTGGGTCAAAAGCTTAAATATATAATTTAGTGGGAGGCTCCCTTTAATTAGCTTGTGTATAAGGGGTCTTATGTTATTGTACAAGGTGGGTCCCCTATAGAAAAAACAAGTAATGTGAGTTTTGATTTTGATTATTTGAGCCTAGAGTTTTCACTAAAGGGAGATATAAAAAACTTATTTTCTCTAAAGAAAAAGAGTGCAGCCACTTTATACAGATCAGAGAAAAAGATTTTTCTCTCTATTGTTGAGAGAAAAATTTTCTCGTGCTAGTTGCTTTGGTAGTGATAAAGGCGCCCACACGTCAAGTGCAGATCAAGCCCGAGTCATAACCTGGAAGATCATTTGTGACAGTTCGTGATCTAACAGGCGTGGTGGTGACGGATCGTGATCTAACAGGCGTGGTGGTGACGGATCGTGATCTTGAAGCCGAAATCACTTCAGCGGAAAAATCTAAATCGGATTTTGAAGGTACGATTTCTAGATTACAAATTCTTATATATTATATGAGAGCGATCTTAAAAAGGTTTTATAAAAAAATTAAAAAATTGATCTTTCTCCAACAATTTGGACCCTAAAAATTCCTCCCAATTCCCATTTGCTCAATATACCCAACAATAAAATATTGAAATCTTAATTTTACTGTCAAAAATACCAAAAAATAACTTAATTATTAAATTTTATTAGATTTTAATTTCCTCTGCACCCACCAACTATTATTCATTTTCTTTTGAGGAAGTGGTTAGATCCATAAATTTCTCATTTCTTTTTCCTTCGTCTTCTTGTTGTCATTAAATAATTTTTCAAAAAGAAGAAAAAAATTTAGGATCATAATGTTCAAGGAAGTTCAACATTTGTTTCAAATTTCATCTCTCTAGAAGGAGAAAAAAATACCATAAAAAATAATTTGATTTGCAGATTCATCAATCATCATCAAAATATTTTCAGTTCTCATGTAAAGATTACACAAATTATTCATATAAATGTAGAAACAAAGACAACATAAATGATAAAAGCTAAATTTATTCAAATAAACTATTATATATTCTACTGAAATTATTAGCCGGCACCATACTACCTAAAAAATATTATGATGATTTAGAAAAGAAAAATCTTAAATAAAAAGTACGCAAGAGATGAGAGTTATAAAGTAATTTGATGCTAAATTTTCCTCTTATCTAAGGATTTCTTTGAAACACCTTATCTCCTCCAACCAACTAACTTGACCGCCAACGTAACTTCTAACGACCGTTTTCTTTAATTTTGGGGTCATCTCAGCCATCACTGTTCCTAAAAAAGTGCCTCTAAGCTACTTAGTCTCTACAATCATCAAAACTATCTCTTGATCTAAAGCTCTCATAATATTTTTGGATTGAACAAAAAACAGACCAAAACAATACTCATAATTAATCAGCTTGAAAAACTTTAATCAATATCATTTTCACCATAAATAAAAGAATTGTTTGCCCAAGAAACAAAAGTTCTCTCTTAATTTGGAAAGTGCTGGAAATTGAATTTCACTTCATTTTGTTATGCATGTCATGTCAATAAATATTCTAATTATTATTTCAATTTTGTAGTTAAAATTGGAAAGTTCAACTTTTAGTGAGTCAATAAATGCTTGCAATTAATAGCTTCGAGTGGGGGTAGAGTGCTCGATTAATTAAGTGAGCCAGAGCTACCTATCATATTTAAGATTTACCAATGTTGAAGTTTTTTAATGATATATAGATTTCATTTTTAATCTAAAAATTGATGATTTTTTATATTTTCTTTTTAATATAAAAAATGCAGCGATGAAACCGTCAAAGTACTTTTAAATAATTTTTTTTAAAGAAAAATGCTAAGTGCACTAAATGTTTGACAAACTAGCGATGAAATATACCCAAAGGCCAAAACAAATTGTTTTGATTGTGTTTCTAAGAATAGAAGGTAAAAACCCCAACATAATATTATTCTGGACGTCATTTTGTCATTTTTTTAATCAGAATTTTGTTTGAATAATAACAGAGGTATTATAAACCCAAAATTTCATTATACAAGTCTAATTATCGCATCTTTATCAATAGTCCCAAGTGTGTTAAAAACTTTTTCCTTTTTGGAAAGAAATTTAATACCTCTTTCTAATCTTAAGGCTAGACGCATATTAACATCATCTTTTAAATTTTAAAATATGGAGTTTAATTGGGAGGTAAAGGCCAGAAAGGACAATGAAAGTATTTGTAAAGCATGTTGTGTATATCTTTAACAACTGTTATCCATGTGCTAATGACTTGGAAAATGCATCAAACATGGTGTACTTTTTTCGTTTTTGATTTTTTGATTAATTTCAAACATGGTACCTAATCGTAACAGATAAGACACCTCAATTATCATGTAATCATTGCCTGTTTCCGCCTTTTTTTCCCCTATTATATATTTAAATTTTTATCCAGACAACACTACGAAAGTCGAAACTTTCAACCCGGAACAAGAAAAAAGTAAAACAGAGTTGCTTTTAAACAGACATTAAATAATAAACATAGTAAATAGCAATGATGTAAAACAATAATGAGATCCCTAATTGTTTATAATTTCTCAAAAAAATACTTACCTGTATTATTTATTTCAAATGGGTCCCAAACTCGTGCACAAACAAGCAAGTCGGATCAAACTTTTGCTTGGCTCGTGTTTGGAAGGAGGTGGGGGAAGAGGGGGTGAGCTGCAGTCTTTTTTTTTTTCCCCCCAGAAAACATAATATAATTGTTTGTAGATAGATCAAGCTCGCCATCCCAATAGTTTGACCTACATAGAGAACTTGTAGTTGGTAATATTCATTTTATATAAAATATTTAGATTTCCTTAAATACTATTTTACGCTTAGTCGATGACGTAGGGATGCTCTTTGGTTGCCATTATCTTTTGTTACTGATCACTCACCTTCGTTAAAATTACCACATACTCCATCAAAATCATAAATTAATGATTATATTCATTTGTAGTGTTTTTCATCAGCATTCGAGAAACTGTTGACATGAGAATAACAGTAAATTTAGGTCAAATATATAAACCTATTGTAAAGTAGCGATAATTTTATAGGAGAGCCTTACCATTATTTTTGAGTTTTTGAGTTGATTGATAGATGATGAAAAATATAGCATATTATTTACTCAAGTAATTACTTCGTTTAATTTATTTTAATAGCTGTTCGTAGATGTGGTAAAATTTGACACGACTCTTTTACTTGACATGAACCTAATAAATAAATAGGTTTGGGTAGTAAAATTGAATGCTTTTTAGATGGACTATGTTTGAATGGGCTTAAACTTGACACGATACGAATATGACTTGTTGACATGTTTTGCCGACTCTTTGAGAACTTATTTGATACAAAAAAGAAATTTATCATTATTTTTGAATTGATCGACAAACAATGAAAAGTATAACCATTTGGTTTTTGACCGAGTGATTAGAATCATTCCCTCACAATTATAAGGATAGTGGTTCAAACTCTCACAAAAGTTTTATGAATGTTAATTCCTTCTTTAAATTTGAGTAAAAATAGTTTTCTCTTTTTCGAAATGTGAATGGAGTTAATGTCCGAGATAGTAAAATTCTGAGCAATGCTATATAAGATTAAATATAAACTTATCACAATAATTATTTGATTATAAGTATTAGTTGTAATCTCATATAATATAAGTTATAATTTGAGTAATAATTTCATATAATTAAAAAAAGGAAAAAAAATCTCTTTTTCTGAGAAAACTTTAAGAATTTGGGTCCAAAATGTTATTGTGTTCTATAGAAACAATAGTCATGAACAATCTTTATGCTTCAGACCAAACACTTAAGTCTCCACTTTTGTCTTCGCGTTTACTGCTGTTTTGTCAAAACTGTTAAAAAATCGAAAAGCAAAGACGTTGAAAGTCTAACAAAACAGCCTATCTGTGACGCTTGACGGAGATAAACATTAAATAGCCTTTCAATTTAGTTGAAGATTTTTATGTTACAAAAAACTAAATAAATAAATTTCCTCTTCCTTCATTCACACGATCACACATTTAATTTCTTCCTTTAAATTATTATTATTATTTATTAATTATTAGTAAGCTTCTCTCACCTACTCTTTCTTCATCTATCTGTGGAAGCAAAATTCTCAATTTATTATACAAATAACCGAAAATGCGAGTTGGGTTTAGTAATACTTCATTTTCCCGGAAAAATTTCTGATTTTTCTTCCCTTTTCTGGGAAAAATAACTAGTGGGTTTTGTGTAGAAGCCGATTTGGAGAAATGGGTAATCGGTTTATTTGCATGAACAAGAAGGAGGCTAAAGAGAATAATAATGGATCAAGGAGCAAGAGAATGGGTCGGTCTCAGAGAAAAATGTTAGCAGAAGAAGAGTTTTTGCACAGGCAAGCTTTGTCAATGGCGCTTCAGCAGCATCAGCTGTCTCAGAGGTTTGAGGGATCCATGTCTAGAAGAATTGGAGGCAATACAAGCTCTAGAAGACGCACTCTCTCGGAATCTTTATCTAATGGACAGCAGGTCAAAGTCCTTTTTTGAAATTTTTTGATGATTTTGTTGTGCTTATTTGTTAGTTTTGTTTATCAGTGGATCTGTGACGAAAGTGGGGTTCAAATTTGATGATTAAGGTTTTGTTTAAGTTGTGAAATGGAAGTGGAACTGCTTTTTTACAATAATAGATTAATGTTTGTTTTTGTTACTTTTTGGTGATGGCTAAACAAAAGTGAAGCTGAAAAGGTATGGGAGTTAATTGATTTTGCTTTTAGTTTTAGATTTATAGCTTATTTTGGAAGAAAAAGGGATCTAAGCATATTAAAGTCAAGATGGTGCCGCAGAGATATAATCAAATGGGTAGTATAAACTTTAGTTAGGCTTTGGCATGTCAATATAGATGTTGTAGGTGGTCTATGAAGTTTGAGTAAGTGATTACTAGAGATAAGATCATCATTAGTGGCCAACATAGTATGAGAACTAAGACATTTGAAAGTCTTGAAGTTTGTTTCTGGGATCATGTGCTTCATCCTAACCCGAAAGAAAGAATTTGTTATGCTCGTAATGAAGAGGTCTTTTTTCCATTATAAGTGGGACAACAGCTAGATTCATATGACCAAATAATTATTAGTTCCTATTATTATAAATTAGAACTAATATTGTTTAACTGGTGGATAATCATGGATCACTTTTTTTTGCATGCTCTGCTTACAAGTATCTGTAATAATTTGAATTCACTTTTCCTTCTGATTTAACATATTTTGTCAAGTATGAAATTTTACAACTGAAGTTTGGCCATTCCATATCTTCTGGCAATTTTATACTTCATGTTGTACGTCATCTGGGAAAACTTTAATGTGCATAACATACCCTAATACACGGTGATATAATTTCACTGACTTATATCTCTACAGGATACAAACATTCTGGAGAATATCCAGTATAAAAAGTTTGTTTTAATACATGGAGAAGGCTTTGGAGCATGGTGTTGGTACAAAACTGTTGCTTCATTGGAGGAAGTAGGATTGATCCCGACTGCCTTAGATCTCAAGGGATCTGGCATTGATCTGTCAGATACAAACAGCGTCACTACACTTGCAGAATATTCAAAACCATTGCTTGATTATCTTGAAAACCTTCTAGAGGATGAAAAGGTTAGAAGATGAGAAATATATCATGATGGTTCTATTTTATTTCAAAAATGACCTTGATGGATGTGTTTATTTTATCTTCTGCAGGTTATTTTGGTAGGTCACAGTAGTGGAGGTGCTTGTGTTTCATATGCGTTGGAGCATTTCTCTCAAAAGATCTCAAAAGTGATTTTTCTATGTGCTACGATGGTGTCAGATGGCCAGAGGCCTTTTGATGTCTTTGCTGAAGAGGTATGTTTAATCCTCAATGCTCCACTAATATCATTGGTTACTGTTGAGGAATAGCAATCCCTTAGAAAAATAATGAAAGTTTGACGTTATGCAAAAGCAATAATGGTTGTGTATATTTAATATTTTTCCCATCTTAGTTTGATCAATCTTTCCTAATTTTCACTTAATTGTATTAGATTTTCAAAGATGATATCATTAAACCTGTCATTAACCATTTGGTGGAGCTTTTTTTATGGATGAATATTAATGAGCTGTACTGACACCCATGTGAATGATTCATTCATTTATACTCAAAATATGCAATATGCTTCCTCTTAATGGTGTTTTGTCTTTCTATTTCTTGTGTGGATGTAATGCTTCCAATCAGTTTTCATTCTTCTGAATTATTTAATTCGAACAACCTCGCTAATGGTATCGGTATTGCAGCTTGGATCTGCAGAGCGTTTTATGCAAGAATCACAGTTTTTAATTTATGGAAATGGTAAAGATAAGCCTCCTACTGGATTCATGTTTGAGAAACAGCAAATGAAGGGGTTATATTTCAATCAATCACCATCAAAGGTATGGCATAGTTCTAGCCTGTCTTTTCCCATAAAACAATTTCTCTGGTTCTATCAATTTGCAGAAAGCCCCACATCTGCATGTCTCATGGAAACATTTTTGGGATGCCATATTTCTTGGGTTTGTTACACTGTTTACTACTTACCGATAGATAAGTCGACGAGTGTATAAGGAAGTTAAGAGCACAAATTCCCCTTTTTTTTTTCCTTTTTTCTTTCTCTTTTAAGTACTAGAAACTGACAAAGTCTGCTGGTACGGTATGGTACATCTGTGTAGTTTATGGCTTACATGGAGGTTAATACTCTGCCTTGTTTTATGCATGCCACCAAGTGATTTAACCCCACCCTAAAAAAGTAAGAATGTCTACTTTTGTTTGTTTGTGCTTGAGATGGGAAAAATCTGGCCATCACAGGACATCCACATGGTGCTACACTTCATTACCGTCCATAGTTTTTAGTCTATGTTTGTTGATTTCTAATCGCGTTGATTTCTGATATGCGTTTTCAACATTGAGTGTTTGGACTTTGGAGCAACGTGGTAGAGATAGGTTGTGATTATATCTAGTTTTTGGTGAGCCAATAAAAAATTTCTATCACTACTCATATAGCGAATATAATTCAACATGGATTTTGGTTCTTTCCAGGATGTTGCCTTGGCCATGGCTTCAATGAGACCCACCCCATTGGGTCCAATCATGGAGAAGCTATCATTATCTCCAGAAAAGTATGGAACTGGCAGACGCTTCTTCATTCAGACACTGGATGATCGAGCCCTTTCACCAGATGTTCAAGAGAAGCTTGTTAGAGAAAACCCACCAGAAGGAGTCTACAAGATCAAAGGAAGCGACCACTGCCCTTTCTTCTCAAAGCCACAGTCACTACATAAAATTTTAGTTGAAATTGCTCAAATCCAATAACTTCAATATAACAAATGAGTAAGATTTCTTTCATCATTACTTTAGAAAACAAGAGTTGGGTTATTACTTGTTGAATGTAGAACATCAACGCCAGCTTTTATGCTGTAGTTTCTTTTTCAGAATATGGGTATAGAGGAAGTCAATGTATCATTACCTTATTTATTAATTAGTAGTAAATTAAATCAAGTGCTAGAACGCATGACTTAGGGCTCAATTGGATTATACTTGGGAGGTTCAAAAGTAATTTTAAAAAGTTAAAAGTTAATTTTGGTGTTTGTTAATTTTTTTAGCAATCGCTTTTGGCAAAATATTCCTTTCTGTAGTAGATTTTAAAAATCAAGAACAGAGTAATTTTTTAAAATATAATTTTAAAAATTAATTTCATACTTAACATAAGTCTATATATGTTTTAATATATATTATAAAATTATAAAATTAATATTATTAATTAGTAAATAAAATCTTTAATTTTAAAAATTTTATTATTATTATTATTATTATCAATTATATTAAGATAACAAAATAAAAAATAAATTAATAATATAAAATAATTATTTTAGTTAATAATTATTATATATGCACAATAAAAAATATTATATTTATATATTTATAAATATATAAATAGATCTTGTCTAATAAACTCATTTACATTTTAAAAGTAATTTAGTAGTAATATTTATTAAATATATACAATTACTTTTAGCTCCAGGTACATTTAACTACTTTTTCACTAAACATACACAATTACTTTTTATATACTGCTTTTTCATCCTTTCGCTCGCAGCTTTGATGCTTTATCACTTTTCTAATTGCGGTCAGGGTTCTTGCTGTTGTATGTAAAATAATATAGTGTTAGCATGGTGTCGTTAATTCCTGAAGAAGTGATTTGAGTCATTGAGAGCAGCAACAGAGAAGCAGAGTAAGCAAATTCATATACTACCTATATTTCTAAAATAATTAATACAAGAGCGTCGCCAACACATAAAAAACAATAAGCTTTGCTACTTACACACCGAGTGGATTCTATTCGCTACTCAGCTCAATATATATATATATATTCAGGTTCCGCTTCCCAAATGAGCATGCCTACCTTGACAATTTTAATCTAAGGTTCAGTCAATGGCAGCATACAAATGTTCGCACTGAATGCATGTAAGGGCTTTGCATCTAGACCGAAACAATAAAGAAATCCAGCAGTAAGCTGCTGACCTAGTAACAAATATACCCTACAGCGAAATGACATTGCCCACCTAAAAACAAGCCCTATACCTGATACCAGCTGGGTAACGGTCTATATGGATTTAGGGTCTTGAGATTGTCACCAGAAAAATGCAAGCCCTCCCATTTTCACCAAAGATTATCTATAGGTCAAGGACCTTCGATTATAGCTTTGACAGCACTGCACTCCTGACATCCATCTTTTATTCGTTTGGTTGTAACCATATGGAGATGAATGAAAATTTGTAGATAGAGAGGCAGGAAATTCAACAATCACAGCAGTTGAAACCCTCAACGGCTTCAAACAGATTTCCCCAGATATCATTCATGGCTGCCTCAGATTGCACTGAAAAGAGAATGGATTCAAACCGAAGCATGTACAATGATGAATCATAAAACGATATCGCAACTTCAACATCCAATGAGGCAAACAAATTTCTCTGTCATTCAATGCAGCATGACACAGAAACTAAAGCCTTGCATCAGAGAGTTGCAAATTTCTAAAACCTGCAAAACACACAAACTGGATATGAGCTCACTGAATAGGAAAATATAGAAGAGTACCTCAGCTAATTTTATTAGGATTAAATGGGAAGAACACTTTGAGATCAACTTGGGCCTTAAAATGTATCAAATATAAACAGTGTTATGCGGCACTACATACAAAGCAAAAGCTGATTGATTCTGAACATAGCAACCGCAGCTAATTGGTGATCAAAGGCTTCCTTCTTACTGGACAAATATCAAACAAGGATACTTACGTACATATTAAAATACAGAAAGACCATTGCTTCATGAGATGAGATGACACCCACTGGAATAAACAAATTTGGGCAATAAGAATTTGCAGTGACTTTGAGCAAGTTTCTAATGCATTTTGTAAATCATCTGCAATTTGACATATCATATAAAGATCTGATACATGTATATTTGATTTTGATAGGAACACCATATACAAAAGAGCCTTACCAGAACTAGATTTTCTAATGCCCAGAAGATGACTTTTGAATCCACACTTGTTTCTGCACACACAAAAAAGATGTCATCTTCTCATCAGAAAGAAAAGACCCACACAGAGACAGAGAGAGAAAGAGAGGGGCAACCACAGGGGGGCAAGGGGGTGGGGTGTGAAGAGAGAGAAGGGAGATTCAAATCATTTAAGATAAAGACCATAATGACACAGAACTAATAGCTGTAAGATGAAAAAAATTTGCCTCACCTCATTGCCACCTGAGCCAGTAGCACCTCTTCTTTTGGAAGACTTCCCCTCAATCGTATTTATGCAACCATCATCCTTTGTATTATTGGTAGCTGCACGGCGACCATTATGTCTATGGGAACCTGGATAAATGAAATATTTTTTGGTAGCAGTAATGGTAACATTAGAACCATTGTAGAAAAATGAACACTCAGTGGAAGGAGTAAAAAAAAAACATTTCCCATGAATATACCTCCACTTGTAGGTGCTGCAATGTCAACAGTCTTGCTTCCATAGGACATATCATCTTTCATCTCTCCACGAGTGACTGAAAATTATCAAAATACTGTAAGACTTAACACATTTCCTACTGCAGAAAAACTCTCATACAGTATGCTAAAGTCACTATCCTCCAGCATACTATCAGTACTTACACAAATACCAGATAACCTATCCAAAGTAACAACAATACCTTCAACTGAATCAGAAAGCAGCTGAGTCGGTTGCGAGGATGACAAGCGCTCCCCGTTAGCCTGTGAAACATCAGACCGACGGGGAGTCCACACAACACGATCAGGTCTGTCCTTATTTCTTGTACGTTTTTCTTGCTTCTCACTTACAGCACCAGAACCATGCAGGACTTTTCTAGCAAACCTATCATCTGAAGATCTTTTTGTATTACCATCAAAACTAAATATAGGTGAGTCATTATTGGTCACATGCCCATTTGGCGAGCTGGTAGGCCCAGGAAATGGCTTCCCGTTCTCCTGATTCAAGTTTTGCATCTTCTGCTGAGGCTGGACTCCAGTCACAGACTGGGTTTGACGCGTTTCATTATTCAAGAGTATTTTTCTGATTAACCTCCCACCAGCTTCACGTCTCTGAATCTGTTTTGGAACAGTTGGAGAAGCTGAGTTTTTGACAGGAGATGATTCTCTCTGCTTGTCCAGCAGGGCATCAGGAACCTGAGGTTCACAAAATCCATCACAACTTGCATCCATGAGATTAGACATGACCAATTATAAAGCATGCAAGACTTATGTATGCTAAAATAACTCTATCAATGGCTCATAGTGGACATCTTCAGTGCAGAACGCAAGTCAAAACCAATCAGCTTACGTGAGGAATTTCTCGTTCTTTCCCTTTCAAAAGCAGGATCTTCTTCTTTCCAGTATCAGAGGTCAAAGGGATTCCTACAGAACCTTCAACGCCACAAACTGCAATTTAAAAAATGAAAAAAAATGGTGTCAACATGGAAGCTTAGCCGATCTTTAGGGCAATAATAGGTAGATATAAAACATGTAAATGAATGAAGACGTATGAAAAGAAAGGCTGACAGCAAAAGAGAAAATCTATACAAGGGCAAAAGGAAGCAATAACACCCTCTTCCCCAGAAAGTAACCAGCCAAATTGACTACCCACCACAGGAAATAAATAACATAGGTAGAAAAAACAACACAAGGTCAGCATTGCACAATGAAGAGAGATATAAACGAAATATTTGTTCTCAAGATTATATATAAAACAAACAAATACAGTCACATCACATCATCCTGTCCCCAAATGTTCCATGCACAAGTCTGTCTTGATCAACTCCTCTGACGACATCCTTGAGCCAGAATGCATAAAAGAAGTACACAGCGATAGGAAAATTGTCAAGGAACAAAATACATTAAAACTGCACATTATCAAATATATAATAGACCATGGAAGTTGATAAATGTCCAACAGTAGAAGAAATGGCCAGCGTTTGAGATAATAGCATCAAATTACGACTGCACAAAATGAGGCTCCAGAGATATCAAATTGTTTTTGATAGGAAACAAAGAAACTGGCATTAATAAGAACAATAATTACAAAATATGAAACTAGCATTAATAAGAGCAATAATTACAAAATGATGTGAACAAGGAGTCCACAAAGAAAGAAACCCCAAAAGATCACTAAAAGATCTATACAGTTGATATTTATCAAATTGATTTTGCTAAGTGGGTGAAAAAGGCTAAAAGATTTGTGCCTTTGCAACATAGCTGCATCCATTAAATCTTAAACAGTCCAACACTAGCACATGATCTAATGAAACAACATAATGAATGATCTTAATCTTTCAAAACAAATAAAAAAGAAGGAAGGCATTTATTTTTAATGATTTCGAATGAAAATTAAAAGTGCCCTTACTGGTTTCACTTGCTGATGTTTCTTTTCCACTTGAAGAGGCTGGCTGGTCCTCTCGCTTGGCTACTACTGTGAAAGTTGATTTGTCCTTCCGCCTTGCATTCTTTGCACTATCCTTTAGAATATACTGATAATAAAGGGGAAAAAATAAATGAGAGATGGTTGCAATCCACATCCATATATGATAACGTACTTCTCCCAATGAACGCTCTGTTATTTCATTCCAATTACAAGGGATCTTCCACTCCCGCATACTCAACACCAACAAATCAATGAATCATCCACAAGACATTGCATCACACAAGCAAACATAAGAAGAGAATACGAGGCACCATAATTTAAAAATAAACTGCAATGTAAAAGTAAGTAATCAGCTGGTTGTCCATCATATTAGACATACGACTAACTAGAAAACCCTTTTTTGAGCTTGGCTTGTTTAATGGGAAATAACTTGCCGAAACAAATTTTTTCTCTATTTTCTGGAGTTCAGTGCAACATTTGAACAATCATCCAAAAATATTTTTACATCAATGAAAAATCAAGCTTGAATTCATGTAAAAGACTTGTTTCCAAATCAGTTAATCATTTTTTTTGCTGAATATATAGATAAACATCAATGCTCATTATTAACATATCAACAACCATGGTCTTTTAGCACTGCTCCTCACTAACACTACCCAGTTATCAATCACCATCAAGAGGGCTGGTCATCTTTGTTGGTAAACAGTGATCCACATGAACGGCCACCTTCGTCAACCAATGACCTTATGTAATAATTATTATTGGTCGTATACAATTATCAACACCACCAACAATTAATGGCCATGATTAGTCATAAAAGATAATTGACAGTGTCTCATTGATTGTCATTAAGCATTACTAGACTATTTTACTTGAAAGTATTTTCTACAATTTTTTATCATGAAAAAAGCTCTAATAAAAATATCTAGATTCCATAAATTTATGGCAGCAACAAAAAGTTGCAATAATTGACCTTAATATAGTCCGTTAGATATTCCCTCTCCAACCAATTGCGGTGCATAAAACAAAGATCTTAAAGCAAATCCTTCAATTTTTAATACTTTAAAAAAAGATTTACCCAAAGGAACTGCTCCTTAGCACCTGATAAAATACCCAATAATAAATGAATTTAAACCATTGCAATCTCAAGCCTCTAATCCTTTGGAAACATGTTGACATTTTAAGTCGCACTAGATATAAAGTTGTCATTTTTCCAGATTTCACAAAATGATAACACAAGTAGCAACTGCCTTTAATGTCTGCTTAATGCGTCAAAGAATTGGACTCTAAAATTGTGCCTAGTTAAGTTCATGCATGATCCAGATATAGATCAAAACTCTAGCAAAGCAGCCAAAGAGTAGGCATTACTTCTACCCAAAGGTCTTAAACCTGCAGCCAAGAAGCCAGACAAAGGAATTTAAATTTTTTACCTTTCAAATTTCTCTATTTCCCGAGTTTTTTTAAACTTTTTTTATTCACAAGACCACCAATGCCCACCCACTAGTAGTGCGATCATATATGTGATATATTCATGATTCACCCGCACAAAAAATAAAATAAAATAAAAAATAACTGGCCAACAAATTTCCAAGATAAACAACTAAAGAGGACAGTGTTGTTTACCAAAATTCAAATTATAAGCCATGCTCAAAACATATTCTAGGAGGTAATTACCTTTTTCTTCTCTGAGCCGCGCTTAGTGGTAGTTGAACTAGTCTTGCTAGCAGAAGCTGCCCTACTTCTTCTGCCAACTCTCCCAACAGCTAAGGACTCCTGACTCACTCAAAAAATTGCAAATCAACACTTAAATACGTACGCTTCTAAGTACACAAAAAGAATAATTGAATAATCCAGAAAGATTGATTAAAACATCTAATTTCCATTATTCCATGAAACTTTTTAAACTGTGAACTAATTTTGAGGAAAATGTGAAAAACTGCAGAAGAAATTCTTAAAGAGCCTGTTTAACTTATTTTTTATTGTTCACTCCTCGGAAACAAAAACCGAAATATAAAATTATAAATGCAAGGCTTTCAAGATTATCAAAATATGCAACTCCAAAGACTTTGAATCTCTCCTATGCACATTTATATATTTACCAAAAAGAAGGGCCTCGTACCTGAGCTCCACTCTCAGCAGCTCGTTTCTGCCGAACATATTCCATTAGAGGTGTAACAACAAGAGTTTCCTTTGGAGCACCTGCAACATGTATATTAAAAGTCCGCACCAAGGTACATACACACACTCTCTCTCTCTCTCTCTCTAAGAACAGCAGGTTATATTCATCAAATTCATAAAAATAACTAACTAACCAGATAGCTCAGCTTCTTTTCTTTCCAACTGAATTTCTGCACTTGGTAGATTCTCGGCAGGTTTAGCAATAACCTTCAGGAACTCCAGATAATCCGGGTCTTCATTGTCCACATCAAAACCAAAAACAGCTTATTACTACAGTACTTCTAGAAACAATAAGAAGAAAAAGAAAATAAAGGTATACTTGTAATTGTTGTGTTTTCAACTTAACTTTGAAATTTAGTAGCTTAAGCGTACGGTAGAAGCCACGGCACTTCAACCCCAAAAGTACCCTAAGTTTTTTTTTAAAAAAATTACCTTTAAAAATGGTGCCTTCACGACTATCCTTTCTAGAAAAAGGCTTGGGAACACGTTGAGATGGAGCATATTCAACAATAGCCTTAAACTGAGCACCTAATCGAGAAACCAATAACACATATAATTAACCAAACAGAAAGTGCCCTTTTCATTTACAACAACATAAACTCATTCATTACCAAATTAAAATTGATAAGTAAAAGCAAAAGGGTAAGCAAAATTACCCTTTTCATTAACAAACACATGTCCATTCAACAACTCAGCAAACTCAAACACATCGGCAGGCTTCATCAATTCTACATATGCTCGTGAATACCTCTGATGCTTGTAACTGTAAAAAAACTAAAATCCAAAGTTAAAATAAAATTTCAAAAAAAAGGCCAAAAATCAATCAATTATAAAGAATAAAAGAAATTAAAACAATACCTAGATTTTCCGGGGCGAAAGCAGAACCAATTGTAACGGTCGTTGAAGTGATCGCGGAAAAGGGCTAAAAGGTCATTTTGAGAGAGGGAAGGAGGCAAATGACGAATCACTACTTTGGTTCTCTGCAATGGCTCCTTCATTTCATCGCATTCAATTTGCTCCGATTGTATTGAATTCGAAAAATCGAAAAAGAGTTTTGATTATTTTGTACCCTAATTTTCGATTTGGGTTGAGAACGAAATTGGAATGTTGTTTATTGGAAATTTTTAGACGCACGTAACCGTTGTGTTTTTCTCCAGAGAGGGACCTGAGCACTCACAAACGGGAGATTTACCCTTGGGAAACGTCGTCGTGTGGACATTTCCAATTCCCGATACGAGTAACACGTGTCGATAAATTAACCTAATTCATATTTCATTCCCCAAGGCATGGGCAATTGATATTCCCTATTTCCCTTTGTATAACTTCTTGGAGTCCAGGGGACTTGACGTATAAAATGACTAAAAAGTCTCTTTATAGAATGGATATGCTAATTTAATAAAGAAGGATTATCAATAATAATAATAATAAGGGTTATTTTTAACTAGTATCTAAATATTTCAACATTTTTTACCGTGTCCCTAAATATTTCAACAATGCTCACTCCGCACCCAAATCCGTTATTTTGACCATTTATTCTAACAGTCAAAGGGTAAATTTGGAAATTCATACCCTAAATATTATTTGATGATGATAAATTAAATTTATTTGATACTTTAATTGATGGGATTATTATTAATTACTTTTAAATAAAATTTTTTTATGTAAATATTAATTATTAAATTAACATTTTATCTCATTTTATTCTTCTCTAATTCAAGATAAGGGGTATTTCGGTCATTTACTTAAATTTCAAATAGTTCCGTTAAACATAACGGTCAAATTAACGGAATTAGGTGTGGAGTGACATTGTTGAAATATTTGGGTGCGGGGCGAAAAATATCGAAACATTTGGGTACTAGTTAAAAATAACCCTAATAATAATGGGAAATTGTTAGTTTTCTCCCATTCAAATTAATATATATTAATTAACTTCATATTATTTTTATAATAACTAATAATTTTTTAATAATATAATTTTATAATATTCTTTTATTTTTAAATAATTTTTTATTCATATTTATTATAAATTAAATGAATTATATAAATACAAATTACAAAAAAAGTTAAGAATTAAAAATAAAATATATATGTTTTAATATAAAAAAAAATTAATCATAAAGTATTTGTTAATACTTTTGTTATTTTTAAATATTTTTGTTATAATAAATACATATATTATAGGCCCAAGATAAATTATTAAAAAAATAACTTATTTATCCCTCTTTTGTTTTAAATGTTTTGGTGACGGGAGAGTTTTTAGATATTATAAAATTAGTAGAAGATAAGTGATATATATTAGTTTTCAATAGGAAAGCATTAGCATTCTCCCTAATAATAAAAGTGACAAAATAATGGAAGGCAAAAGAGAGAAATTGAATTGTGTATTCATTCCTCTTTTAAATTCTTTTATTTTCAACTTTCTCTTTAAATTCTTAATAAAACCCGTGTATATATTCCATTTATTATTTAATTTATAATTTTCATACCTTAAATCTTAAAATTTTATTTTTGATATCTTAATCAATACTTAAATAAATAATTTTAAAAAAATTGACAACACAACATGTAGGATACTTTTTTATTTTTGTAAAAATAAAACAAAATAAACGTATTGTGAAATGACTTTTTTTTTTCTTTTGCTTTTGACCCTTCTTCTCTGTCTTTTTCTTCTTTTACTTTTTTTAGTACTTATAGAATATTTTTTTTATATATTATTATATACTCGGCGCAGCTTATTTTATATGAAAAATCTAATATCAATAAAGAAAACATTAATAACTAAACTTATGTTAAATAATTTGATTACAATTCATTTGATTATATTGTTATAAGATAGTATATGTTAAGTCTCTTAAGAATAAATAAAGTTAATTAATTTAAATAATTTAAGTTAAGATTTTTTTTAAAATTTAAAATAGTGTACAAAATAATTTTTAAGGGCAAAAATAATACTACCCTTTTATTTATATTTTTATGCATACACTTTCTCGCTCTCCAACAAAACACTTCCAAAAAAGTCAAGTCTCTTCCCCTTTCTCATCTCTTCATACCCAGGCCAACGCAATCCCTTTAGCTTTCCTCTCTTCGCAAGTAAGTAAAATCTCAGTTCATCTCATCATCTGACGGTTTGTTTTCGTACTTTACTTTCCCCAAATTGCCCTCGCCTTTTCCTCTCTTTTTCAATTTCAGTTTCTTTTCGTTATAGACTCGATTTTCTTTATCTCGGTTTGTAAATTTTATCAGATGTAATGCATAATTGATCGTCGTCGTTGTTTTGTTCAATAGTTTCGCAAAACAAGCCGAAATTAAATTAAATTATGTATCGGCATAATTAATTAATGAATTAATTGATGCTGTTTAGATTGTGTGCTTGATTATATATCAATATCAGCATATTTTTATTAAGATTTTAAATTTAATTAAATAATCAGGATTCTGAATGATTTTTATTTTAAATATTTTTATGAATTTATTCATGTTCGGTTGGATAATATTTAAAGTAATAATAAATATAGGTTTTAATGGAGTGAAATTGTAAGGGTATGGTAACTGAATTTTGTTTCTTATTGTTTAAAGATAAAGACTGAATTCAATATGAAGTGGTTTGATATTGTAAATGCATTGCAGGTAAATTGAAACTTTTTATATGATGGGAGGCAGTGCGATTGATGATGATTGGGAGCTTACTTCTCCATCTAATGGGGAGCGCACTGTGGTTTTAGTTGGCCGTACTGGCAATGGAAAAAGTGCGACGGGCAACAGTATTCTTGGAAGAAGAGCCTTCAAGTCAAGGGCTAGTTCATCTGGTGTTACTAGTACTTGTGAAATGCAGAGAACCGTGCTCAAAGATGGCCAAGTTGTTAATGTCATTGATACCCCTGGTAATTTACTGATGTCATTGCCTAGATATTCCATTTCCATGCTTGTTGATGTTGTGGTGGTAAGTAGATTGATGTTATGAGCAATTGCAGGACTTTTTGATTTTTCCGCTGGCTCTGAGTTTGTCGGCAAGGAAATTGTCAAATGTATCGGTATGGCCAAGGATGGGATCCATGCAGTCCTTGTAGTTTTCTCTGTTAGAAGCCGTTTTTCTCAAGAGGAAGAAGCTGCACTACACAGTTTGCAGACCTTGTTCGGGAAAAAAATTTTTGACTATATGATTGTTGTTTTCACTGGAGGAGATGAACTTGAAGATAATGAGGAAACGTTAGAAGATTATTTGGGTCGTGAGTGTCCAAAGCCTTTAAAGGTTTGTTTCTGAACGACAATAGTGTTCGATAATTTCATTAGTCATTTTGATCAAGTTGTCTTTGGTTGGTTCTTTTGTGAAGTTTTAGACTCCTTTACTGTTGGACTATTGGAAGTTTAATATGAATATATGCATGCTGAAAATACTAGATAGGTGTATAGTAGTCCAGCCGTCTTAAAATTCCGTTTTCAATAGGGCTTCATTTCCTGAATGGTTTTCTTCTGCCATGCGGGATATGCCGGAGAGGTGATTGGTTGGTAATTTTCTGCTGGCATTACTTAATTTTAGTTATATTTTAATGTCTTTGAATGAGATGTCATTCATTCATTTGCTAAGCATTTATGCTTTTCTTATTTGTATTCTTTGATTTCATCTGTTATTTAATCTTGGTTCTTATTCTATTAATGTGTGTTCATTTGTTTGTTCCTTAAAATATGTACCTCTTTGATTTATATGCTTAAACTTAACCTACTTTTAAGATTTTAGAAGTGCGGCAAGGAGAATCTGACTTGCTATACAGGTCCATTTAATTAGGCGTTGTTTGAATAAAATATCAAGTCTAACTTTACAAGATTTAAAATTCTCTTAAAAATCTCTGTGGATTCTAGCCTCAAAATTGGTGTCTAAAATTTCAATGTGAGATCTTTTTTCAGTTTCAACATGCAAATCTCTTATTGTCAGAATTTACTTGATGAATTTGGTCCGTAAAACTTTTCAAGTTCAGGAGTAGGAAGAAAAATAACAAAAATGAAAATAAAGACCCCTTCAAGTTGTAGCTTTGTAATTAACAAAATCGGGTTATTTTACAGTTAAAGGGAACTTTGTTTTACTTATTGTACTAATTTTTGTAGTTTGAAGGAATCAAAATTTATTAATTATAATGCTGCAAAATTAGGTCAATTATGTAGATGCCACAGAAAATATGATCATGTCTTTTGGCAGTTTTGAGCTTTGGTCACTTGAGTTTGTTTATGACAATAGTACAGTCTTTCATGCTTTTTTCTAAATGTAAGAATTTGCCTAGTGAACAGGCAGCTACTGATTTGTAGCCACTAATTTTGATTGGGTCAATGCTTTTCACTGGAATATGTGCAGATTATTATTATTATTTTTTCTGTTATATGGAATGCTGATCACCTTTTAAGATCTTTAAATTTGATGGACGTAAAAGGTTGTTGTAAGTGGTCAAACCATAAGGAATGGAATTAATTATTAAAAGTTGATTATTGCTGGCCCTTATATTAAGTACCAATGATCACAATAAAAACAAATTTTGTCAGCTGAATATCTTCAAACTTTTAGAGACTACAAGTGTTTGATTGGTTTATCAATGCTTACAAAAGGGGCTAACATTTGCTTTATTCCTGATCATTTTTCCATTATTTTAGGAAATCCTTCAACTATGTGATAATAGGCGCGTGCTTTTTGACAACAAGACTAAGGATGAGGCCAAGAGAACTGAGCAGGTTTGGAAGCTTCTTTCTCTGGTTAACTCTGTGGCCGTGCAGAATGGTGGGCAGCCATATACGGATGATATCTTTGCTGAGTTGAAGGTGACTTCATTACTATCGTGATAGACTTCTGCGCTGCTTCTTTCTGAATATGTCATGACGATGTCTCTTTTTCTTTTTTTCTATTCAGAAAGGGGCTACTAAACTCCGTGATCAACAAGTTGAGGTTGATTCTCTCAAGGGATATTCAAAACGAGAAATTTCAGAGCTGAAGGAGCAGATGCATAAATCATATGAAGATCAACTCAAACGAATTACTGAGATGGTATTTTTTATGCTCCTTGTTTTGGCATCAAAATATGACATGCATATGTGTTCGTTTCTCAGATCCAAAAATGCTTATAAAGTGTGCAGGTATCTGTAATGATATTCTAAATTGTGACTTGGAGGTGATAAAGACTGCCGCTGTGTCCTTACCCCTAGATTGTTGGAGATTGCCATCTGAAAAGAGGCTTCATCTTACTAGTTGATGGGGACAAATCTGTTATTAAGTTATCTGTTCACTGATTGCGTTTTGAAGGCTGTAACACGTTGTTCTTACCTTGAAGATTGTTTGACTGCCTTGTTCTGTTTTGTTTCTTGATGAAATTAAGTAGATTACTCTATGGTAGTAGCTATAGGTGGTTTGCTCATCATGACTTGCACTTAGGAATGGATTCTGCACTTGTTTAGTCATCAATCATAAGACATTTCTTGTAATACTGTAGATCCTGTTTTGTTGCTAGGAATTTTGCGCGCCCGAATCTGTGGGAACAATTGAAATGTTATAACAAGTTATGTTATATTCTAATTTTGTTAAAAACAGAATAGCCACATTCAAAATAAGTTTTTTGGAAAATATAGTTAGGTACATGGAACCTAATCAAATAGCTGTGTAGTTTAATTGTTCCTTTCCACAGTTTTAATTTATAGCAAGGCAGTAGAATGAACTGGCATTAAGCGAGATCCTATTCAACAATAGTCTGGATTTGCTGTAGCATTCTGTGTACTGACTATGTGTCTGAGGTGCTAATAAGTTTTAATCTCCACATTCCTGGAGTGTGACAAAATGAAAAAGTTAGTATATTCTTTAATACCTTATATTTTGGGTTTATCTGTTTATTTTTTTAAGCTTTTGTTTCTACCATTTATCAATGATTGAGAGAGTGGAATTGATTGAAGTAAGAAAGTTGTGCCGAGTGTGGTGAACTTAGCAACTCCCTTTGCAATTGGATTAAACTAAATTAATACTTAAGAATTTTCTTCTCTTACGTTGGAGTTTTATATTACCAGTACCCAATCTTTCTTTGTATTATATTGCTACTCTAGGGCTTAATGGCATGTTTTCTGACTGATATTGATGCTTTTTTGATAGGTTGAGTCTAAGCTCAAAGAGACAACAACTAGGCTCGAACAGCAATTGGCAGAGGAGCAAGCTGCTCGATTAAAGGCAGAAGAGGTTGCACAATTAGCTCAAATGAAGTCGAATGACGAAATTCGTAAGCTTAGAGAGAATCTTGAAAGAGCTCAGAAGGAGACAGAGGAACTCCGTAAGCGAGCTGAAAAAGGAGGGTGTTCCATTCTTTGACCTAATCACCTGCTGGCACTATATGCCATTGGTGTGAAAATCACCTAAAGTATATTTTGCTGTCTCCCCTACCTTTTCAGATAATATTTGAAGTTAATACTGCATTTATTCTCAGTGGTTTACTACAGTCAAGAAGCTTGTATCCTCTATTATGTAAATGTTCCCAGTCCAATCTCGAGTGCGGTCTTAAGATAGTATTATATGGAAAAATTGAATTGACATCAAATGAAGTTTCTTTTATGGAGCCGTTTATAATCTTTTCTTACACGGTGAATCCAAAGAGATCTGATTCCTTTTTCTCCTCGCGCTATATTGTTTCCAGATTTGTAACAGATGCAGCCCAAAGCATGCCCTTTTAACAATCAACGACCTTCCCAAAATTTCGAATATACACTCGAGTTTACTTGTACCTTCACTTTTTTGTTTTCACTCTTCTAACGTCATATCAGTTTGTTTAGTATTTGCTCCTTTTGTATAATAGAGTAATCCTAATATCCAAGAGACTTGCAATAAAACCACCAAGCCTATGACCCTTCTTTGATTCACACCAAACTTCAACTAGCTCATAGTCTAGGTTTATCAAGTACAGTATTTATTTATGAATGGACGACCCAATATTTATTTACCTTATACATAATGCAAACCCGTCGACATCATACAGCGTCAGTTAAATAGATATTAAGTTTCAGCTTGATAACTGGTCTCCCGAGAAGAAGATGCCAATGATAAGTCAGAGTAAGTAATTAGTTTACACATAAACTCATCCAGTTTCGTACATTGCAGGTTTCTAAAATAGGAATCCAGTAGCACACACATTCAGTAGATAATGATAGTCTGATTGTAGATCTCGTAGTACGAGATGCCACAGGCTTGATCTCCAGCATCTAGCTTACCTGCAAACGGGAGAAAACATTGATGCATGAGCAACATGATTTCGTAGAAATGAAATGTGATGGGAGAATTACTTACGCGAGATGGAGTATCTTATTGTCTGGGTGAGAGTAGGCAGTGCCGCCGCCCTCGATGATAGCAGGACTGAAGAAATTCCGAGAAGCTAATGCATGGATTGCATTCAACTCTTGCCCAGTCACCGTGTTTGCTTGCTGAAACTCCCCATTTCTGCTAGCTGAGTTTCAGAAACAATGAAATTTTAATAACGTGCTGAAATTTTGGAAGAGGGCGAGAAAAAAATGCATTATACATACAACGGACTGATTTGCATACCTTGGATCGGAGACACACGCTTTCATTTTCCAGCTCAATCTCCTATGAAAATGAAAATGTTAAAGAGTTCCATAAAAGCTTTGAAGAAAACGAAAAAAAGGCTAAACAGGATTTAATGAATTTTAATTATTACCCTTTTCTGCAAGAACTCAATTTCAGCTAGCGGCATTTCATGCTGTTGCACAAAACAGGAAACGCACAAAGCAACAAATTATTTTCAAAATGACATAAATTACATATATTGAATGTATATAAATAAAGTTTATGCAATATATTGTTGCAAAACAATGGTGTATTGCTCAAATTCAATTATTTTTTGTATGCATAATGCAATTAATTAATTACCTTCTTGGACCTGATCCTAGTGATGCCTCGCTCAAGCCTGTTCTCCAGTTGCTTAAGCTCCTTTACAGTTAAAGAACTCAGAGAATCACCCATCAAATGCCTATATGAAGAGTCAAGAGTGAGATAACCGATTGAAAATTTAATTGAAATTGTATATTTTGGAATAATTAATTAACTGCACTTAATATGAAAATAATTGTTGATGAAATAATTGAAAATACCTGTTAGAATTCAGTGACATTTGAATTTGCTGTCGCAGCTTTGCTGACTCCTGCTGATGGTACTGTTTCCATGGGTCACATGTAACGGAAGAAGTTGAATTTTTATTGGGAACTTTATATTTCAATGCTAGCTATGTGGTAATAAATGATAATTAGTTGGTTTTTTTTTTCACCTTTTCATAATAATATATATTCCTAGCAAAGCCTGAATTTATAGCTTAAATTAATGAATTACTTACCTGAGCATTGATCCGAGTCTTTATTGTTCACATCAAAACCAAATACTGCTTATTGCTACAGTACTTCTAAAAACAATAAGAAGATAAAGAAAATAAAGGTAACTTTGAAATTTAGTAGCTTAAGTGTATGGTAAAAGTCACAGCATTTCAACCTCAAAAGTACCCTAAGTTTTTTTTAATAAAAAAATTACCTTTAAAATTGTGCCTTCACGGCTATCATTTCTAGAACAAGGCTTGGGAACACGTGAAGATGGAGCATATTCAATAACAGCCTTAAATTGAGCACCTAATCGAGAAACCAATAACACATATAATCAACCAAATAGAAAGTGCCCTTTTGATTTAAAACAACATAAACTCATTCTTACCGAATTACGATTGATAAGTAAAAGCAAAAGGGTAAGCAAAATTACCCTTTTCATTAACAAACAGATGTATATTCAACAACTCCGCAAACTCAAACACATCCGCATGCTTCTTCAATTCTTCATATGCTTGTGAATGCCTCTGATGCTTGTAATTGTTAAAAAACTGAAATCCAAGTTAAAATAAAATTTCAAAAAAAAGCCCAAAAATAATCAATTATAAAAATTAAAAAAATTAAAAAAACCTAAATTTTCTGGGGCAAAAGTAGAATCAATTGTAATGGTCATTGAAGTGATCGTGGAAAAGGGCTAAAACGTCATTGAGAGAGGGAAAGAGGCAAATGACGAATCATTACTTTGGTTCTCTGCAATGGCTCCTTCATTTCATCGCATTCAATTTGTTCCATTTGTATTGAAATCGAAAATCAAAAAAGAGTTTTGATTATTTTGTACCCTAATTTTTTATTTGGGTTTCGGAATGTTGTTTATTGGAAAGTTTTAGATGCACGTAACTGTTGTGTTTTCCTCTAGAGGGGCCTCTGAGCACTCACAAACGGGAGATTTACCCTTGGGAAACGTTGTCGTGTGGGCGTTTCCTATGCGGGTAACACGTGTCGATAAGTTAACGAGATTCATATTTCCTTGCCCGGGGCAACATCAATTGATATTCCCTCCTTCCCTTTGTATTACTTTTGGGGAGTCTAGGAATGTCGTGGATATTCCTCTATTCAAATCAATATATACTAATTATTTTAGTATTTTTTAAAATATTTAATAATATAGTTTTATATTATTTTTAAATAAATTTTTATTTCATATTTGTTATAAATTAAATGAATAATACAAATACAAATAAAAATTAAAATTAAAATTAATTATAAAATATTTTCTTGTACTTTTTGTTACTTTAAAATATTTTTCTTATAATGAATACATATATTATAGCTCCAAGATAAGTTATTAAGAAAATTACTCATTTGCCCTTTTTGTTTTAATTTTTTTGGGGACAAAAGAGTTTTTAGATATTATAAAATCAATAAGAAATAAGTGATATATATTAGTTCCAATAGAAAAAAAAATTAACAACCTCCTTAATAATAAAAGTGACAAAATAATGAAAGGCAAAAGAAAGAAATTGCATGTTCATTCATCTTTTAGATTCTTTTCTTCTCAACTTTGTATTTAAACCCTTTTAAATTCTTTTCTTCTCAACTTTCTATTTAAATTTTTTTACATTCTTTACTTCTCAACTTTCTATTTAAACTCTTTCAAATTCTTTTCTTCAAACTCTTTTAGATTCTTTACTTCTTAACTTTCTATTTAAACTCTCTTACATCCTTTACTTCTCAACTTTCTATTTAAACTTTCTATTACATTCATTATTCAATTTATAATTTTCATACCTTAAATCCTAAAATTTAAGTCAAGTTTCTTCCCCTTTCTCATCTCTTCATACGCAACGCAATCTTTTTAGGTCTCCTCTCTTCGCAAGTAAGTAAAATCTCAGTTCATTGCATCGTCTCACTGTTTGTTTTCATACTTTGCTTTCTCCAAATTGCCCTCACCTTTTCCTCTCAATTTCAATTTTTAGTTTTTTTTCTTTTGATTATAGACTAGATTTTCTTTACTTTGGTTTGTAAATTTTATCGGATGTACTGCATAATCATGGGCGACCCAAATAAGGCCCATAAGGGGTTTTAGCCCCTTCTGAATCATTAATTTTTCTTTTAAATGTACCTCAAATCCTTTTTCAAAGAATTAAATATTTTGCGAAAACTACTTAGAAAAATGATACTTTCATGCCTTTGAAATAAATAATTTGTTGCTATTACTATTTAGAATTTAAAAGAAAGTAATGAAATTTGAGTTTATGAGACTTAAAATATATGGTGTGAACATTTAAAAAAAAAACCCAAATTAAATAAAATTTTTTGAATTCAGTCCCCTTAATTGAAGTGTTTGGGTCCGCCACTGTGCATAATTCATCATCGTCATTTTTTTTTCAATAATTTCATAAAACAAGCAGAATTAAATTAAATTATATATCAGCATGATTAATTAATTAACTGATGTTGTTTAGATTCTGATCTTGATTATTTATCAATCCATCATATTTTTATTAAGATTATAAATTTAACTATATCGTCGGGTTCGAATGATTTTTATTTTTAATATTTGTTTTTATGGATTTATTCATGTTCGGTTGGATAATATTTAAAGTAATAACAAATATAAGTTTTAATAGAGTGAAATTGTAAGGGTATGGTAACTAAATTTTCTTTCTTATTGTTTAACGATAAAAAGTGAATTCAATGTAAAGTGGTTTGATACTGTAAATGCATTGCAGGTAAATTGAAATTTTTTTTAGGATGGGAGAAAGAGTGATTGATGGCGATTCGAAGCCTACTTCTCCATCTATTGGGGAGCGTACTGTAGTTTTACTTGGCCGTACTGGCAATGGCAAAAGTGCGACGGGCAATAGTATTCTCGGAAGAAAAGCCTTCAAGGCGAGTGCCGGCTCGTCTGGTGTTACTATAACTTGTGAAATGAAGACAACCGTGCTCAAAGATGGCCAAGTTGTTAATGTCATTGATACCCCCGGTAATTTACTAATGTTGGTGCCTAGATATTCCATTCCATGCTTGTTGATGTTGTGGTGGCAAGTAGATTGATGTTATGAGCCATTGCAGGGCTTTTTGATTCTTCCGCTGGCTCTGAGTTTGTCGGCAAGGAAATTGTCAAATGTATTGGTTTGGCCAAGGGTGGGATCCATGCAGTCCTTGTAGTTTTCTCTGCTCGAAACCGTTTTTCTCAAGAGGAAGAAGCTGCAGTACACCGTTTGCCGACCTTGTTCGGGAAAAAAGTTTTTGACTATATGATTGTTGTTTTCACTGGAGGGGATTATCTTGAAGATAATGAGAAAACATTAGAAGATTATTTGGGTCATGAGTGTCCAAAGCCTTTAAAGGTTTGTTTCTGAACTGCAACAGTGTTCGATAATTTCATTAGTCATTTTGATCAAGTTGTCTTTGGTTGGTTCTTTTGTGAAGTTTTAGACTCCTTTACGGTTGGACCATTGGAAGTTTACTATGAATATATGCATGCTGAAAATACTAGATAGGTGTATAGTAGTCCAGCCGTCTTAAAATTCCATTTTTAATAGGGCTTAATTTCCTGAATGGTTTTCTTCTGCCATGCGGGATATGCTGGAGAGGTAATTGGTTGGTAATTTTCTGCTGGCATTACTTAATTTTGGTTATATTTTAATGTCTTTGAATGAGATGTCATTCATTCATTTGCTAAGCATTTTTGCTTTTCTTATTTGTATTCTTTGATTTCCTCTGCTATTTAATCTTGGTTCTTATTCTATTAACGTGTGTTCATTTGTTTGTTTCTTAAAATATGTACCTCTTTGATTTATACGTGAGGTCCATTTTATTCGGCGTTGTTTGAATAAAATATCAAGACTAACTTTACAATATTTAAAATTCTCTTAAAAATTCCTGTGGATTCTAGCTTCAGAATTGTTGTCTAAAATTTCAATGTGAGATCGTTTTTCAGTTTCAACATGCAAATCTCTTATTTTCATAATGTACTTGATGAATTTGGTTTCTAAAATTTTTTAACTTTAGAAAGATTTATATCAAGTTCTTCTATTTTACTGCATACTTGATTTAACCTATGAGGAGTGGGAAGAAAAATAACAAAAAAGAAAATAAAGACCCTTCAAGTTGTAGCTCTGCAATTAACAAAATCGGGTTATTTTAAGGGAACTTTGTTTTACTTATTGTACCAATTTTTGTAGTTTGAAGGAATCAATTGTAGATGCCACAATTAGGTCAATTATGTAGATGCCACAGAAAATTTGATCTTGCCTTTTGGCAATTTTGAGCTTTGATCACAACAATACAGTCTTTCATGCTTTGTTCTATAATGTAAGAATTTGCCGAGTGAAGAGGCAGCTACTGCTTTGTAGCCACTAATTTTGATTGAGTCAATGCTTTTCATGGGAATATATGGAATGCTGATCACCTTTTAAGGTCTTTAAATTTGATGGACGTAAGAGGTTATGTAAGTGGTCAAACCATAAGGAGAATGGAATTGATTATTAAATAGTTTCTGAGGAGGCCTGATATTAAGTGCTTACGATCACAATAAAAACAAATTTTGTCAGCTTAATATCCTCAAACTTTTAGAGACTACAAGTGTTTGATTGGTTCATCAATACTTACGAAATGAGCTAACATTTGCTTTATTCCTGATCATTTTCCCATTATTTTAGGAAATCCTTCAACTATGTGATAATAGGTGCTTGCTTTTTGATAACAAGACCAAGGACGAGGCCAAGAGAACTGAGCAGGTTGAGAAGCTTCTTTCTCTGGTTAACTCTGTGCTCGTGCAGAATGGTGGGCAGCCATATACGGACGAGCTCCTTGCTGAGTTGAAGGTGACTTCGTTACTGTCGCGATTGACTTCTGTGCTGCTTCTTTCTGAATATGTCATGACAATATCTCTTTTTCTTTTTTTTCTACTCAGAGAGGGGCTACTGAACTCCGTGATAAAAAAGCTGAGGTTGATTCTCTCAATGAATATTCAAAACAAGAAATGTCAAAGCTAATGGGCCAGATGCAGGAATCATATGAAGATCAAATCAAACAAATTACTGGGATGGTATTTTTTATACTCCTTGTTTTGGCATCAAAATATGACATGCATATGTGTTCATCTCTCAGATCGGGTAATCATTTCTAAAACTGTGTAATTAAAAAAATGCCTACAAAGCGTGCAGGTACCTGTAATGATATTCTAAATTGTTAGATTTGGAGGTGATAAAGACTGCCGCTCTGTCCTTACCCCTAGATTGCTGGAGATTGCCATATGAAAAGAGGCTTTATTGATGTGGACCTATCGTTATTATCTGTTCATTGATTGCGTTTTGAAGGCTGTAACATGCTGTTCTTAACTTGAACATTGTTTGACCGTCCTGCTCTGTTTTGTTTGTTGATGAAATTAAGTGGATTATTCTATGGTAGTAGCTATAGGTGGTTTACTTATCATGACTTGCACTTAGGATTGGATTTTGCACTTGTTTAGTCATCAATCATGAGAACATTTCTTGTAAAACTGTGGATACTGTTTTCTTGCCTGAATCTGTGGGAACAATTGAGATTATGACATATTCTAATTTTGTTAAAAACAAAATAGCCACATTCAAAATAAGTTTTCATGGAAATATAGTTAGGCACGTGGAACCTAATCAAATGGCTGCATAGTTTTGATTTTCCTTTCCACAGTTTTAATTTATAGCAAGGCAATAGATTCGAAATTAAGCCAGATCCTATTCAGCAAGAATCTGAATTTGCTGGAACATTCTGTGTAATGACTATATGTCTGAGGTGCTAATAAGTTTTAGTCTTCACATTCCTGGAGTATGGAAAAATTTAAAAGTTAGTAGATTCTTTAATACTTTATATTTTGAATTTATGTGTTGATTTTTTAAGCTTTTGTTTCTACCATTTATCAATGATTGAGAGTTTGGATTGATTGAAGTAAGAATGTTTCGCCGAGTATGGTGAACTTAGCAACTCCCTTTGCAATTGGATTAAACTAAATTAATACTCAAGAATTTGCTTCTCTTAAGTTGGAGTTTTATAATACCAATACTCTTTTTTTTTTAATTTGTATTATGATGCTACTCTAGGGCTTAGTAGTATGTTTTCTGACTGATATTGATGCTTTTTTGATAGGTTGAGTCTGAGCTCAAAGAGACAACAGCTAGGCTCGAACAGCAATTGGCAGAGGAGCAAGCAGCTCGGTTAAAGGCAGAAGAGGTTGCACAATTAGCTCAAATGAAGTCGATGAAATTCAAGCTCGGAGTGCTGAGAAGGAGACTGCGGAGAGCCCTAAGAAACCTTATAATGGGGATTGTGCCAGTTTTTAACCTAGTCACCTGCAGGCGCAATGTGCCATCGGCGTGAAAATCGCCTAAACTATATTTTCTTATTGTGCCATTCTTTGACCAAGTCACCTGCAGGCACAATGGAAAAACGGTATTGACATCAAATGAAGTTTATTTTATGGAGCCGTCTAGAATCTTTTCTTACACGGTGGATTCAAAGAGATCTAATTCCTTTTCTCCTCATTGAGTTCTTAACGAACGCTATATTGTTTCCACATTTGTAGCAGATATAACCCAAAATGTGCCCTTCTAATAATCATGACTTTTCCAAAAATTCAAACAGACTAACAGAGCAAACCTAACATCCAAGAGACTTGCAATAAAACCACCAAGCCTATGACCTTTCTTTGATTCACACCATACTTCAACTAGCTCATGGTCTAGGTTTATCAAGTACAATATTTATTTATGCATATATGACACAATCTATATTTACCTTATTCATAATGCAAATCCTTCGACATCATACAGCCTCAGTTTTGTAAGTTTTATAGATATAAGTTTCAGCATAATAACTGGTCTCCCAAAGAGAAGATGCCAATGATAAGTCAGCGTCGGTAATTAGGTTACACATAAACTCATCCAGTTTCATATATTGCGGATTCAAAAATAGGTATCAAGTAGCACACACATTCAGTAGATAATGATAGTCTGATCGTAGATCTCGTACTGAGATGCCACAAGCTTGATCTCCAACATCTAGCTTACCAGCAAACGGGAGAAAACATTGATGCACGCGCAACACGAGCTTATAGAAATGAAATGTGATGGGAGAATTAATTACCCTTGATGGAGTATCTTCTTATCCGGATTGCATTCAGCTCTTGCCCAATCGCCATGTTTATCTGAAACCTCTCCATTTATGCTATCTGAGTTTCAAAAACAACGAAATTTTAATAATGTGCTGAAATTTTGGAAGAAGGCGAGAACAAATGTTTTATACATACGAAGGACTGATTTGAATACCTTTGATCGAAGACACACGTTTTCATTTTCCAGCTCAACCTCCTATGAAAATGAACATGTTAAAGAGTTCCATAAAAGCATGGAAGAAAACGAAAAAAAGGCTAAACAAGATTTAATGAACATGAATTATTACCCTTTTCTGCAAGAACTCAATTTTAGCCAGCAGCATTTCATGTTGCACAAAACAGGAAACAGACAAAGCAACAAATTATTTTCAAAATGACACAAATTACATATCCTGAACGTATATCGATAAAGTTTATGCAATGTTTTGTTGCAAAACAATGGTGTATTGCTCAAATTCAATTATTTTTGTATGCATAATGAAATTAATTAATTACCTTCTTGGACCTGATCCTCGTGATGCCTCACTCAAGCCTGTTCTCCAGTTGCTTAAGCTCCTTTACAGTTAAAGAACTCAAAGAATCACGCATCAAATGCCTATATGAAGAGTCAAGAGTGAGATAACCAACTGAAAATTCAATTGAAATTGTATATTTTGGCATAATTAATTAACTATGCTTAATATGAAAATGATTGTTGATGAAATAATTGAAAATACCTGTTAGAATTCTGTAACATTTGAATTTGCTACCGCAGCTTCACTGATTCCTGCTGATAGTACCGTTTTCATGGGTCAAATATAATGGGAAAAGTTAATATTTTATTAGGAACTTTATATTTCAATTCTAGCTATGTGGTAACAAATGGTAATTAGTTGGTTTTTTCTTTTTTTCTTTTTTTTTCACCTTTTCATAATAATATATGTTCCTAGCAAAGCCTGAATTTATAGTTTAAATTAATGAATTACTTACTTGAGCATTGATGAATACAGTGATATAGATGAATACAGTGATATAGATGATATGAGATGAGAGGCGTTTGGGGCCTGTCTGTACACACATAGAGGTTTTGGGCTGTGTGTTTGGGCGTTTTTGCCTTTTGGGGGCTTTATGCATGCAGCATGATGATTACAACGATACATATGTTGAGATATATGAGATATGAGATGACATTTTCTAGTCTATCTTTGTAGCTCCGGGGTATGATGGTTCCTTGATTGCCCGTCCGTCGAGGTCTGGATATGATGAGATTATTCCCCTGGGTACTTGTTTGGTGATAGTTTTTGGTATTAAGTATTTGATATTATAAGTATTATGATTTCATTGATTTTATGCAGATTTATGTAATACTGTTATTTTAGTGCATGATTTGAATTAAATAAGTTTATGTAAGTTCTTATGATATTTTGATGAAATTAATTTGGAAAAGATTAAATCATTTTAAATAAATTTATTTTTTCAAAAACTATTATCCACTCACTGAGCTTACTGAGTTTTATACTCACTCTGTTTTTATTATATTTCCCCTTCCCCCACAAGAGATTTGCAGGTACATCAGTGACCCAGTAATGATAGTTAGATTGAAATTATGGCCACGTGATGGTGTTACGAATCATAGATGTTTTGTTGGGACATTTTGAATTGGATAATTTATTACTTTTTTTTATTAAGGATAAACTATTGTATTCTTAACATTATATGTTTGAAGGAAATTGGTATTTAAATTGAGGAAGTTGGTTGTGGAGGTTGATTAAATATTGTATTATTTTTTGGGAGTGTTAATTGTATAAATTGCAGATTTGGGGATGTCATAATTATATAGGAGACTCTGTCGCATTTTTGGTAGAATTCTTAGATATCAGAATTATTTTTAATTTGATCAATTGAGATTAGATAGACTCGTCTTGGAGATTCGAGGCAGATCGTTTCAATTACCTTTAAAAATGGTGCCTTCAAGAGTACCCTTTCTAGAACAAGGCTTGGGAACATGTTGAGATGGAGCATATTCAACAATAGCCTTAAACTGAGCCCCTAATCAAGAACCCAATAACACATAGAATTAACCAAACAGAAAGTGCCCTTTCCATTTGAAACAACATAAACACATTCATACCAAATTAAGATTGATAAGTAAAAGCAAAAGGGTTAGCAAAATTACCCTTTTCATTAACAAACACATGTCCATTCAACAACTCAGCAAACTCAAACACATCCTAAATTTCCGGGCGAACGCGGAACCAATTGTAACCGTCGTTGAAGTGATCGTGGAAAAGGGCTAAAAGGTGATTTTGAGAGAGGGAAAGAGACAAATGACAAATCACTACTTTGGTTCTCTACAATGGCTTCGTCATTTCATTGCATTCAATTTGTTCCGACTGTATTGAATTCGAAAAATTGAAAAAGAGTTTTGATTACTTTGTACCCTAATTTTCAATTTGGGTTGAGAATGAAATTGGAATATTGTTTATTGGAAAGTTTTGGACACACATAACCGTTGTGTTTTCCTTTGTAGAGGCTTTTGAGCACTAACAAGATTCATTTTTCGTTGCCCGGGACAAAGGGCAATTGACATTCCTAATTTCTCTTAGTATTTACTTATGGGCAGTTTAGGTCATCTCCAATGTAACACCAAAACCAATACCAAAATGATGTTTGAATAGTATTGGACCAAATATGGTGCAACACTATTCATTTGGTGCTAGAGAAAAAAAGTCCCAAATATCCTTATTACTTTTTTTTATTTACATATATGTCCTATTTTATATAATATTTTAAGTTATTATTATTATTTTTGTTATTATTTTAATTTATGAATATTATACTAATATTTTAAATAAAGAAATATTTAACACAAAAATTAATAATAAAAATAAAATTCCAATAACATTAATTACTAGATTACATATTACAAAATTAAAAATACAAAATTAAATTAACACAAATTAAAAAAGCTACTACTACTATCATAAATTAGAACAATTATTTAATAATATGGGAGATCATTATTAGATCTTCCAATATCATCAAAATATTGGCCAATATTATTGGAAATATTTTGAGATGCTTGGCCTTGCGGAGACCTTCTCTGTAAAATCTTAATTTGTTCATTTTGAAAATATTGACGTAAGCTCGAATCACTTATCGAATTTAAATCTTGAAGTAAAATTTTGTTTTCTTCACGATATGTGATCATCTCCAATTTTTTTTTTCTCATTTTGGACTCGTATCATTTGAATTTGATAATTTTGTTGCCTATCTTCACTAGGGGTGGCAAAACGAATAAACGAATCGAATTCGAATCGAATTCGAATCGAATTGTAAACGAATTGGGTCAAAATTCTATGGATTCGGATTCGATTCGTTTATTAAACGAATTGAAATTTCAGGATTCGGATTCAATTCGTTTATTAAACGAATATTCGGTTCGATTCGTTTAATTCGTTTAACAGAATTGATTTGATTCGTTTAATTCGTTTAATATCCGAATTCGTTTATTATTCGTTTATCCTTTACGAATCCATAACGAATCGAATCAGGATTCGTTTACAATTCGTTTAGAAAAATATAATTAATAAACAAAATTAAGCAAAAAAAAACACAAATTTAATATTACAAATAACAATAATTCAAATTCAAATTATAAAGAAATGAAATTTTTTTAATTCTCTTCATTTGTCTCTGTCACCTTGAAAACAAAAATCCTACAGCAAAAAGTAAATAAAATGTTATTAACATGCTGCAATATTAATAATAGTCATTGTAAAATTTCAAAAATCAAATATATAGCAAATTTGTAGCATTGATAATAGCCAACTGCGGTATGTAATGACCTGTGAAATCAAATTAATATACTACACAAAAATATGTTGATCAAAGTCAAAATAATCAATATGCAAATCATATATATTTCTTGAGCTAAACACAATTGACACTTGCATGTCAACTTAAAGCGATAGTCTTTTATGAGTTTGATATCCAATAGGGCACTGTCTATACTATCCATCTAAATGGATAATAGAGGCAACACTTGAAAAGGTTCTACTCGAAGCAAATATATTTTGCTGGAACTAAAACTCTAATTGCTATTTGTCATACCTGCATAGCTTTCCCCTGTAAGAAACAATTCTCTTGACTTGAATTCTGGGAATTTTTCATACCAGTTCATCATAAATACATGCATATCCCTGGCAGCCAAGAAAGAGAAAATTATCTTCAATCAGTCCAAATTTTACACTAAGCCAAAATTATTATGTAAATTTGTAAAAATATAGTTTTTTTTCCCATAATCATATCAAATAAATTAGCTGTATCCTGTTCCTCTTTCCAGTGGAGGCATCCCCGCAATTATAGTCAGAAGTTGTATTTGAGTATGACCATCCAACTCCAGCAAGAGACTCAACAAAGAGAAGATTTGATGCTACCAAGAAAAACAGACAATTAAAATAAGTCTAAATTGGAAACTTAATTATTATCAAATGAATTCCAGTTGCAGTAGCTATACCTTTATTCCATGACATCGAATTCCTTCTAAGGCCCCGGCCATCACCTCTTGGATAAAATGGACCCAATTCTGTGAAAGCACCTCCTCCAACAGAAGAGCAACCTGGGCCTGTACATCATATGCTAATGTTAGTTTGGTTCTTGGCCACTCGTTATTTAAGAACACAACAAAAGAACTGTTAAGACTCTTCCCCAACTACTGCTTTACTCTACAGGAGGTAAACAAAAGAGAAACAAGAACAAGAAAAGTCGCATCCAAATTGCCTAGTAAAAAAAGAAGCAGGAAACTAACAACTAAAGTGACAAGAAGGCAAGTTAAAAGGAAAATAATACATATGAAACCCATCAAATAGCAAGTTAAAAGGAAAAGAATACTGAACAGAATCCCGTCAGATCCGAGAGAGCAAAGATCCGAGAGAGCAAGTACAGATCCGAGAGAGCAAGTGCAGATCCGAGAGAGCAAAGACGAAGTAGCAGCAACTGGACGGAGTCGGAGCAGCAGCGGTTACGGCGGAGAAAGAGCTGCGGCAGTGGCTAGCACACCAAGAGCGACCAAGAGAGAGATTTGCTGCAATTGGATTGAGAAAATTGAGGGGAAAGAGTGAGCTGCAGTGAACTGGATCGAGAGTGAGGGCTGCAGTGAAGAGAAAAGTGAGGGCTGCAGCCTGCAGGATTTCTTTGTTTAGCTTTAGGTTTCCGGCTTTCCGCTACTTTGTTTTTATTTTTTCTTAAAATTACAATATTAACCTTCAAATTTTAAAAAGCTTTCAAATAAATTTAAGGATAAAAAAGTAATTTAATTAAACGAATCATAAACGAATCGACCCATATTCGATTCGTTTATGACCCATTTATTAAACGAATTCTAAACGAATAAACGAATCCAAATTTTCAAACCCGCATTCGATTCTTTTAATTAACGAATCGAATCGAATTCACCCATTTATTAAACGAATCAATTTTTTCAAACCCAAACCCATTTAATTCGCATCGAATCGAATCGAATAAACGAATCCTGACCCATATTGCCACCCCTAATCTTCACCGCCTTTTTTGAGAATTTCATAAAGTCATCGATGGTCTTCTTTAATAGTATCAATAACTAGTGAATTTTGATCTTCAACTTTCCTTTTTCCTTTTGCCTTTAGAATGTCTCGAAGTTTATTCAGTCGTATTACTAATGCCGTGCAAGGTCATGACAACTATTTTATGTAGCGAAGGAGTGGCGTTGGCAGACTTGGGTTATTTGGTCTTCAAAATATCACTGCCGTATTTAGGATGTTGGCATATGACATGCTAGCAGATGCTATTGACGAGTATATTAAAATTGGAGAGTCTACAACAATTGAAAGTTTGAAGAGGTCCTATTGTGCAATTGTGGAAGTTTTTATAGAGCAACATCTTAGATCACCCAACGCTAATGAGGTCACCAGGCTACTCCATGTTGGTAAAGAACGTGGTTTTCCAGGAATGTTAGGCAGCCTAAATTGCATGCACTGGAAGTGGAAAAATTGTCCAACAGCTTAGGCCGGACAATATGCTGGTCGTAGTGGAACCTCAACTATTATTTTGGAGGCTATAGCTGATTATGATCTTTGGATATGGCATGCACATTTTGGTTTGCCTGGTTCAAATAATGATATTAATGTGTTGGAGGCATCCTATCTTTTTGCCAACCTCGCTTCAGGTATTGCTCTTCCTGCTCATTATGTTATTAAAGGGAACGAATATAATATGAGTTATTATTTAGCTAATAGTTTCTACCCAAAATGGTCTGCTCTTGACAAACTATCCATGATCCACGTGGTCATAAAAAAACATTATTTGCCATGAAACAAGAAGCATGTCGGAAAGATTTAGAACGTGCATTTGAAGTCCTTCAATCACATTTTGCAATTGTTGCTGGACCATCACGCTTTTGGAACAAACATGTGTTACATGATAATGATTGCTTGCATTATTATGCACAATATGATAATTGAAGATGAACGTAATGTTAATGCAACAATTAATGATTGGATGTAAGCACCAATACCAACAGTTGATATGAGGGTAGATGAGAATACTAAATTTCAAGAATTTATTGCTCAACACAAAAAAATCAAGGATAAAGAGGCTCACATTACACTCCGAAATGCACTAATTAATCATTTATGTGATGAATTTAGTAATTCAAATAACTAGAGTATTATTATTGTTATTGTATTTTTCTATATTAATGTAATGTTTAATTTTCATAATGCACTAATTTAGTTAATTAAAGGCAAATTTAATAATTTTCTATTTTTTTATTAATCGATATAAAATTACTTATTACTTAATTATCTATATTAATAGTAATATTTATTGTGTTAATTGAATTAATTCTTGAGAATTAAAAGAAGAAAAAGAAGAATATTCTTTTTGGTATAAAATTTGGTGCAAATGGGTTGGAGATGAAATAGTAATTTGGTGTGAAAAAAGTAAATTTTTGGTGTTGGTGTTACACCAAAATGGTGTTAAAGCATTGGAGATGCCCTTAGGGGCCTTGACGTATAAAATGACTAAAAAGCCCTAATGTAGTATGAATATGCTGATTTAATAAAGAAAGATTATCAATAATATTAATAATGGGAAATTGTAAGCTCTCCTTTATACAAATCAATATATATTAATTACTTTAGTATTGTTTTTATAATGCACACTAATTTTTTATTAGTATAATTTTATAGAATAATTTTTATTTTTAAATAATTTTTATCATAATTATCATAAATTAAATGAAATTTTTTATATTATAAAACTAGTAATAAATAAGTTATATATATTAGTTCTAATAGAAAAAAAATTAACAACTTCCTTAATAATAAAAGTGACGAAATAATGAAAGGCAAAAGAGGGAAATTGCATGTTCATTCCTCTTTTAGATTCTTTTCTTGTCAACTTTCTATTTAAACTCTTTTATATTCTTTACTTCTCAACTTTTTATTTAAACTCTCTTATATTCTTTTCTTCAAACTCTTTTAGATTCTTTTCTACATTTCAACTTTCTATTTAAACTCTCTTATATTATTTTCTTCAAACTCTTTTAGATTCTTTTCTGCATGTCAACTTTCTATTGAAAAAAGTAAATTTTTGGTGTTGGTGTTACACCAAAATGGTGTTAAAGCATTGGAGATGCCCTTAGGGGCCTTGACGTATAAATTGACCAAAAAGCCCCTATGTGGTATGAATATGCTGATTTAATAAAGAAAGATTATCAATAATATTAATAATGGGAAATTGTAAGCTTTCCTTTATTCAAATAAATATATATTAATTACTTTAGTATTGCCTTTATAATGCACAATAATTTTTTATTAGTATAATTTTATAGAATAATTTTTATTTTTAAATAAACTTTTATTCATAATTATTATAAATTAAATGAAATTTTATATTATAAAACTAGTAATAAATAAGTGATATATATTAGTTCTAATAGAAAAAATATTAACAACTTCCCTAATAATAAAAATGATGAAATAATGAAAGGAAAAAGAGGGAAATTGCATGTTCATTCCTCTTTTAGATTCTTTTCTTCTCAACTTTCTATTTAAACTCTTTTATATTATTTACTTCTCAACTTTCTATTTAAACTCTCTTATATTCTTTTCTTCAAACTCTTTTAGATTCTTTTCTACATCTCAACTTTCTATTGAAACTCTCTTACATCTTTTATTTCTTAACTTTCTATTTAAACTCTCTTACATCCTTTACTTCTCAACTTCCTATTACATTCATTACTCAATTTATAAATTTCATACCTTAAATCCTAAAATTTAAATCAAGTCTCTTCCCCTTTCTCATCTCTTCATACGCAATGCAATCTATTTAGTTCTCCTCTCTTTGCAAGTAAGTAAAATCTTAGGTCATCGCATCATCTCACAGTTTGTTTTCATACTTTGCTTTCTTCAAATTGCCCTCGCATTTTCCTCTCAATCTCAATTTCTGGTTTTTTTGTTTGTTGTAGACTCAATTTTCTTTACCTCGGTTTGTAAATTTTATAGGATGTAATGCATAATCATGGGCGACCCAATTAAGGCCAGGAGGGGCTTCAGCCCCTTTTAGGCCATTAATTTTTTTTAAATGTACCCCACGCCCCTTCTAAAAGAATTAAATAAAAAAATTTGGACACATATTTTATGTAACAAAAGACTTATAGTTCAATGATAAGAGTGCTATTTGATGGTTTTAAAGTCCTGGTTTAAATCCCAATAGTCACATTATTTTGTTTCTTTTTATAAATAGTTTTTGAAAATTACTTAGAAAAATGATACTTTTATGCATTTAAAATAAAAAGTTTATTACTATTATTATTTAAAATTTAAAAGAAAATAATGAAATTTGAGTTTATGAGATTTAAAATGTATTCATGTGAACATTAAAAAAAACCCCAAATTAAATAAAATGTTTTGAACTAATCCCCCTAATTTAAGTATCTGGGTCTGCCACTATGCATAATTGATCGTTGTCGATTTTTTTTCAATAAATTCGTGAAACAAGCATAATTAAATTAAGTTATACATCACCATAATGAATTAATTAACTGATTCTGTTTAGATTTTGTGCTTGATTATATAGCAATTCATCATATTTTATTATGATTATAAATTTAACTATATGGTCGGGGTCTGAATGATTTTTATTTTTAATTTTTTTTATGAATTTATTCATGTTTGGTTGGATAATATTTAAAGTAATATTAAATATAAGTTTTAATGGAGTGAAATTGTATGAGTATGGTAACTAAATTTTCTTTCTTATTCTTTAATGATAAAAATTGAATTCAATGTGAAAGTGGTTTGATATTGTAAATGCATTGCAGGTAAATTGATTTTTTTTTTAGGATGGGAGAAAGAGTGGTTGATGGCGATTGGAAGCCTACTTCTCCATCTAATGGGGAGCGCACTGTGGTTTTACTTGGCCGTACTGGCAATGGCAAAAGTGCGACGGGCAATAGTATTCTCGGAAGAAAAGCCTTCAAGGCGAGTGCTGGCACGTCTGGTGTTACTAAAACTTGTGAAATGAAGACAACCGTGCTCAAAGATGGCCAAGTTGTTAATGTCATTGATACCCCCGGTAATTTGCTAATGTTGATTCCTAGATATTCCATTCCATGCTTGTTGATGTTGTGATGGTAAGTAGATTGATGTTACGAGCCATTGCAGGACTTTTTGATTTATCTGCTGGCTCTGAGTTTGTCGGCAAGGAAATTGTCAAATGTCTCGGTATGGCCAAGGATGGCATCCATGCATTCCTTGTAGTTTTCTCTGTTACAAACCGTTTTTCTCAAGAGGAAGAAACAGCAGTACACCGTTTGCCGAACTTGTTCGGGAAAAATGTTTTTGACTATATGATTGTTGTTTTCACTGGAGGGGATGATCTTGAAGATCATGAGAAAACATTAGAAGATTATTTGGGTGATGAGTGTCCAAAGCCTTTGAAGGTTTGTTTCTGAACTCTTATAGTGTTCGATAATTTCATCAGTCATTTTGATCAAGTTGTCTTTGGCTGGTTCTTTTGTGAAGTTTTAGACTCCTTTACGGTTGGACTATTGGAAGTTTAATATGAATATATGCATGCTGAAAATACTAGATAGCTTTATAGTAGGCCAGCCATCTTAAAGTTCCATTTTCAATGGTGCTTCATTTCCTGAATGGTTTTCTTCTGCCATGCGGGATTGGCCGGAGAGGTGATTGGTAATTTTCTGCTGGCGTTACTTACTTTTACTTATACGTTATTGTCTTCAAATGAGATATCATTGATTCATTCGCTAAACATTTTTGCTTTTCTTATTTGTATTCTTTGATTTCTTCTGCTATTTAATCTTGGTTCTTATTCTATTAAGGTGTGTTCATTTGTTTGTTTCTTAAAATATGTACCTCTTTGATTTACACGCTCAAAATTAACCTACTTTAAAGATTTTAAAAGTGGCCCAAAGAGGATGTGACTTGCTATACAGGTCCATTTTATTCGGCGTTGTTTGAATAAAATATCAAGACTAACTTTACAAGATTTAAAATTCTCTTAAAAGTTCATGTGGATTCTAGGCTCAGAATTGGTGTCTAAAATTTCAATGTGAGATCTTTTTTCAGTTTCAATATGAAAATCTCTTATTTTCAGAATTTAATTGATGATTTTGGTTCCTAAAATTTTTTAACTTGAGAAAGATTTATATCAAGTTCTTCTATTTTACTGCATACTTGATTCAACCTATGAGGAGTGGGAAGAAAAATAACAAAAATGAAAATAAAGATTTATATGAAGTTGTAGCTTTGCAATTAACAAAATCGGGTTATTTTACAGTTAAAGGGAACTTTGTTTTACTTATTGTACTTATTATTATTATTATTATTCCTACTACTACTACTTATGTTATATGGAATGCTGATCACCTTTTAAGATTTTAAAATTTGATGGACGTAAGAGGTTATGTAAGTGGTCAAACCATATGGAGAATGGAATTGATTATTAAATAGTTTTTGAGGATGCCTGACATTAAGTACTAACGATCACAATAAAAAAAAATTTTGTCAGCTTAATATCCTCAAACTTTTAGAGACTACAAGTGTTTGACTGGTTCATGAATGCTTACCGAAAGGAGCTAACATTTGCTTTATTCCTGATCATTTTCCCATTATTTTAGGAAATCCTTCAACTATGTGATAATAGGTGCGTGCTTTTTGATAACAAGACCAAGGATGAGGCCAAGGGAACCGAGCAGGTTCGGCAGCTTCTTTCTCTGGTTGACTCTGTGATCGTGCAGAATGGTGGGCAGCCATATACGGACGAGTTGGAGGTAACTTCATTACTATCGGGATAGACTTCTGTGCTGCTTCTTTCTGAATATGTCATGACAATATCTCTTTTCTTTTTTTTCTACTCAGAGAGGGGCCACTGAACTCCGTGATAAAAAAGCTGAGGTTGATTCTCTCAAGGAATATTCAAAACGAGAAATTTCAAAGCTAATGGGCCAGGTTCAGGAATCATATGAAGATCGAATCAAACGAATGGCTGAGATGGTATTTTTTATGCTCCATGTTTTGGCATCAAAATATGACATGCATATGTGTTCATCTCTCAAATCGGGTAATCATTTCTCAAACTGTGAAATTAAAAAATGACTATAAAGCCTGCAGGTACCTGTAACGATATTCTAAATTGTTAGACTTGGCGGTTGTAAAGACTGCCGCTCTGTTCGTACCCCTAGATTGTTGGAGATTGCCATATGAAAAGAGGCCTTATCTTGCTAGTTGATGTGGACAAATCTGTTATTATTTGTTCACTCATTATGTTTTGAAGGCCGTAACATGTTGTTCTTAACCAAGGAGGATTATGCACTTGTTTAGTCATCAATCATGAGAACATTTCTTGTAATACTGTGGGAATAATTGAAATGTTACGAGCAGGTTATGTCATATTTTAATTTTGTTAAAAATAGAATAGCCACATTCACAATAAGTTTTTATGAAAATATAGTTACGCACATGAAACCTAATCAAATGGCTGCCTGGTTTTGATTTTCCTTTTCACAGTTTTAATTTATTGCAAGGCAATAGAATGATTCGGCACTAAGCCATATCCTATTCAACAATAATCTGGATTTGCTGTAACATTCTGTGTAATGATTATATGTCTGAGGTGCTAATAAGTTTTATTCTCCACAATCCTGGAGTATGGCAAAATGAAAAAGTCAGCAGATTCTTTAACACTTTATATTTTGGATTTATGTGTTTATTTTTTTAAGCTTTTGTTTCTACCATTTATCAATGATTGAGAGTGGAATTGATTGGTCATAAAGTTGTGCCAAGTATGGTGAACTTAGCAACTCGCTTTGCAATTGAATTAAACTAAATTGATACTTAAGAATTTTCTTTTCTTAAGTTGGAGTTTTATATTACCAATTCCCAATTTTTTTGTGTTGTGCTGCTACTCTAGGGCTTAGTGGCATGTTTTCTAACTAATATTGATGCTTTTTTGATAGGTTGAGTCTGGGCTCAAAGAGACAACAACTAGGCTCGAACAGCAATTGGCAAAGGAGCAAGCTGCTCGATTAAGGGCAGAAGAGGTAGCACAATTAGCTGAAATGAAGTTAAAAGACGAAATTCAATCTCGAAGTACTGAAAAGAAGACTGCAGAACCCCCTAGGCCACCTGCAAGTCCTCCGCGGGAGCCCCCCAGGCCACCTGCAAGTCCTCCGCCGAAGGCCTCTAGCAAATCTGATGGGTGGTGTGCCACTATGTAAATGTTCGCAGTCCAGACGCTTATATCTTCTGTTATGTAAATGTTCACAGTCCAATCTCGAGTGCGGTCTTAAGATAGTAATACTTGAAAAAACGGTATTGACATCAAATGAAGTTTCATTTATGGAGCTGTCAAGAATCTTTTCTTACACGGTGGATCCGAAGAGATCTGATTCCTTTTCTCCTCATTGAACTCTTAACGAACACTGTATTGTTTTCACATTTGTAGCAGATGCTACCCAAAATGTGCCCTTCTAACAATCATGACTTTCCCAAAAATTCAAACCGACTAACAGAGTAATCCTAATATCCGAAAGACTTGCAATAAAACCACCAAGCCTATGACCCTTCTCTAATACGCACCATAGTTCAACTAGCTCGTAATGCAAATCCTTCAACATCACACAGCCTCAGTTTTGAAAGTTTTATAGATATTAAGTTTCAGCATAATAACTGGTCTTCCAAAGAGAAGATGCCAATGATAAGTCAGCGTAAGTAATTAGGTTACACATAAACTCATCCAATTTCATATATTGCTGGTTTCAAAAATAGGTATCAAGTAGCACACACATTCAGTAGATAATGATATTCTGATCGTAGATCTCGTATTGAGATGCCACAAGCTTGATCTCTTGCGAATGGGAGAAAGCATTGATGCACGCTCTACACGAGCTCATAGAAATGAAATGTGATGGGAGACTTAAGTACCCGAGATGGAGTATCTTCTTGTCCGGGTGAGAGTGAGTAGAGCCGCCACCCTCGATAATAGCAGGACTGAAGAAATTCTGATCGGAGACGCACGCTTCATTTTCCAGCTCAACCTCCTATGAAAATGAAAATGTCACAGAGTTCCATAAAAGCTTGGAAGAAAACGAAAAAAAAGGCTAAACAGGATTTAATGAACTTTAATTATTACCCCTTTCTGCAAGAACTAAATTTTAGGAAACAGACAAAGCAACAAATTATTTTCCATAAATTACATATACTGAACGTATATCTTTAAAGTTTATGCAATGTATTGTTGCAAAACAATGGTGTATTTCTCAAATTCAATTTTTTCTTCTTTTTTTTGGGTTGATTTCATGCATGCATAATGCAATTAATTAGTTACCTTCTTGGACCTGATCCTAGTGATGCCTCACTCAAGCCTGTTCTCCAGTTGCTTAAGCTCCTTTACAGTTAAAGAACTCAGAGAATCACACATCAGATGCCGATATGAAGAGTCAAGAGTGAGATAACCAATTGAAAATTCAATTGAAATTGTATATTTTGGAATAAATAATTAACTACACTTAATATGAAAATGATTGTTGATGAAATAATTGAAAATACCTGTTCGAATTCTGTAAGATTTGAATTTGCTGCCGCAGCTTTGCTGACTCCTGTTGATAGTACTGTTTCCATGGGTCACATGTAAATGGAGAAGTTTAATTTTTATTGGGAACTTTATATTTCAATGCTAGCTATGTGGTAACCAATGATAATTAGTTGGCTTTTTTTCTTTTTTAACCTTTTCATAATAGCATATATTCCTAGTCAAGCTTGAATTTATAGCTTAAATTAATGAATGATTTACCTAAGCATTGATCTCAGTAACAGTGCTAGAATTTGAATTATCCGAACATGCCTTCTTGTACCTATCAATGGTTGACTTTATGCTGCTGCGTGCATGACACATAAATTTCTAATTATTTAGCATAATTGTTTGAAATTGTTTTTGGGAAAAAAAGAGAGGAATAAGAAAAGAGGGAGCTGAAGTTTAAAAAACAATTTTATTTCTTTATTAAATATCATTAATGTTATCTCATTAGTTTTGATGATCCCACAGTCTTCAGCTACATGGATAAACAAACATAGGCATAAAAAGAAAGACATGTTAAGTAAGATGTATGTAAAAATGTTTTATTTTATTTTTAATTCTTTATTCTCAATGAGGACATTGGAATAAGTTTACTAAACCTAGCTACCCTCTACATCTAGCTAGGTCATTAATTCCAAGCTCAAAGTGGCATTTATTTACTCTCTAATTTGAGAGAATTTTATCCCCACAAGCCAATTGAATATTGAGATGAGAACTACTAAACTAATAGGTGCTTCTTGATATACGTATCAAGTTAACATTTCAAGTTCGACGCCTGATATTTCAATTGTAAGTTTAATGTGCAAGGTTTCTTTAATCTAACATTTTAATTGACAGCCACTCCCTATAGCTTCCTAATCATAAATGAAATTATATGTGCCCACTCCCTATAATTTGAACTTTGAAGTGAAGAAGTTATTACTTTATATCCCCATCACATTGAAGAGTAAAAATTTCTTTCACGTTTTAGGTTTCTATTCACCATGCATGCGGAAAGAGCAAGACCTAATAGCATTTAAATTTCTTCAAACAAGTCCATCACTTTAATCGCACGAAAATGTTAATGCAAACTGAGAAAGAAACCAATACACGATTGAAAATTTTCGGTCCTTTTAGAGTCAAAAGTACTGAAGAAAACTGAAGTGAAAGATATGATTCAGATTGCTTCAATGAAGAAAAAAGATATGGGAAAATTTTTAAAGCTAAAAGTAGAAACAAAAGCCAAAGAAAATTGAGAATTTGTAAATGATTATAAAAGGAAAGAATCCATCTGGCCAGACTTCAGATCACTGCTACATGCTGTGATTATTAATATGATTATTAATATATTGCAGCTGCTGTGTATTTTGTCAAATGATCTAAAACTGTAGATAAAGATAGGAAAGTCACCGCAGCCTTTTCTTTTTCTGGGGAATTGGAGTCGACAACTTCGGTCAAATTTTTTTAGCTACCATGAAATGATGTACTTGCAAGAGTCTAACTTTCATCACGAACAAAAATCCCTTTATGACATTCGTTTAATTATATCAAAAAGTTGAATTTGTTGAAAAAAAATTGTTCAAAAAAAAAATTATTGTTTTTAACCAAAGCAGTGGCTCAAGACCAGCAATATTCTTGAGCACTAAAGTCTCATTACCTATTTTCTAATTAGGATAACATTATTTATAATTTACCTTAAAATGCAGTTGAACGACTTTCAGTTTCTTTGTTTAATTAGTCATTCGAGTTGAACTCCTAAAAAAGATATGAGTTAAAAATAATGTTTGGGCTATGCTCCTTCCCCTTTAATAAAACTTGAAAAAATAAAATAAAATGAATTCGTGATGTGGTTTTATCTCAATAACATTATTACTTCTCCTATGGGGGATTTTGAACTGTTACTAGTTATATAAATGGCTAATCTAAATATCTGAACTCTGTTATATAATAGGCTAATCCATGCCATTCTAATAAATATCTAACTATTAATTCTATAAACTAAAAGGAAAAAAATAATTGTACTTTTAGTAGTACATATACCATGCTAGCGATATTGAATGTTAATTAATTATTAACATTAAATATACCATGCTAGCGATATTGAACGTCCTACCAACAGCAGTCAATCTTCGCTCCAAACATGTAAGTTTAAATAATCTTTGCCTGGTTTGTAACTCTGATAAAGAAACTGTTTTTCACCTACTGGTTGACTTTCCCTTTGCAAGAACCTGTTGGATTAAATCAAAAGTGGGCTTCTTTAGTATCTATTCATCATTCAAGGATTGGCTTCAAGCTTTGTTTAGGAACTGCACTAATGAGCAGTGCTGGATTGCTGTTATGGTCTGCTGGAAGCTGTGAAGAGTGCTCATTGTGCAGAAGTAAAGCAAGGAAGAAAGTCAGCAGCCAAGATTTCTCAGCAATGCCACGTCAGTGCTGAGTCAGCTGATTCTGTTGAGAAGGGTTGAAAGTTCACGTGATAGTTACTTAGTTAATTAGCTTTCAGTTAGTGATGTAGTATTCTGATTGGTTTACTGATTGCAATGGTTATGTGATTACCAAGGGCCTGGAAATGTTTTGTATATAAGCAGAGTCTGTAACACTTGCTAATTTTTAATAAGAAGAAAATATTCCAGTGAATTCCATTTATTTTCTCAGTAGCCAAACAAGTATTCAGCTTATTTTGCTGATATTTTACATGGTATCAGAGCCACAAAATGGCAAGATCAAACAATCCAAACGAAAATTCAAACATAATTACTGCAAATCAATCAATACAAACTACATTCTCCTTCATATCACCGATCAAGTTAGATAGATCTAACTACATGCTCTGGCGAAATCAAGTTCTAGCCTCTATAAGAGGGAACAGGCTTGAAGGTTACATTAATGGAGAGAAGATTGCTCCTGATCAGTTTATCATGACTGGAGGATATGCTGGAGCAGCATGTAGTTCTACTCAACATAATGAAAATCCAGAATACACAATATGGAGATCACAAGATCAGACATTACTAAGCTGGCTGTTGAGCTCAGTCACTGAAGGTATTCTAAGTCTTGTTCATTCTTGCAAAACTTCGTATGATGTATGGAAAACATTGGAGAAAAATTTTGGTGCAAAATCTGAAGCAAGAGTACTTCAACTTAGATATGAAATGAGTGTTTTAAGAAAAGATTCACTGAATATAGAAGATTATTGTTTGAAGATGAAACAAATAGCAGATAAGTTAGCATGTGCTGGTAGTCCAGTTTCTGATAAGGATTTGCTGCAACAAATTCTAAATGGTCTTGGACAAGGATATCTTGATTTAGCTACATTCATAACAGCAAGTAAACTTGACTATGATGATGCTTATGCACTACTGCTTACTCATGAAACAAGACTTGAACAGAGCATGAATGAAAAACAGATGTTCAATGCAAATTTTGCAAATTTTACTCCTAACAACAGTGGATATGGTGTGATGAATGCTTTTTATGCACAAGCAATGGGTAATGCTCGAAGAGGTGGATATAATGGAGGATTTCAGAATGGAAATCAAGGTGGAAGAAATAATTTTCATACTGGAAGGGGAATGTTTGTTAATTCTCATCCAAGAGGTTTTCCCTCTGGAACTGGAAATTTTGGTAACAATCATGGTAGAAGTTAGATGGCTGGTTTTTCATCTGGAGCTGGAAATTTTGGCAACAATTATGGTAGAGGTCAAATAATTGGAAATGGCAAACAGATGCAATTTATGAGAAGCCAATACAATGGAAATTCTGGTATGCCAAATTCTGATGGTAGTGATGAGCAGAATGTGGTGTGTCAAATTTGTTTTAAGACTGGACATACAGCAGTAGAGTGCTGGCATAGATTTGAAGAGAATTTTGTGCCACAATTTATGAAGAAAGGAATAAATCAGAGATCAGCTTATATGGCATATGTTGATGCACCAGCTGAAAGCTCATGGTCAACTGCCTATTCAGGAATGTCTCACATGCCCAATTCATCATTCACTCCTTACATGTCTGACTCAGAAGTTTTCTCAGGAGCTGGAGCTGGAGCTGCCTATGTTGCAAATTTTGAGGGTCCAGCAGATGAAGGATGGTATCTTGACAGTGGGGCAACACATCATTTGACAAACAATATGGCTAATATGCATGTCAGAGATGAATTCAATGGTAATGATAAGCTGATCATTGGCAATGGTAAAGGCCTGTCAATTACACACATTGGTAGCACTATCTTTTCAGTTCAAAATTCTAAGTCACAAGCTGCACGTAAATGCATTACACTTAAAGATATACTGCTTGTTCCTTCTATCACAAAGAATTTAATAAGTGTCTCTAAACTTACTGCTGACAATAACCTATCTATTGAATTTTTTGGATCTGTTTGTTATGTGAAGGATTCACTGAAAGGGAAGGTTCTGCTACAAGGTATTGCTGAGAAAGGTCTTTACAAATTGCTGATCAAACCATCTTCAAAACCATCACAACACTCTGCATACATCTCGTGTCTTTCACAAAACTTAATAAATCAACCTTTGTCTATGTTGTCTTTCTGCCATTTCAGTTCTGCAACTGATAATGTCTGTTCTGCAAATTGTTTCCATGCAAATAAAAACTCTTATACTGATTCATCATCAAATAAAATGTCTTTATTTCACAGAAGATTTGGTCATCCTAATTCTCAAAGTCTCATTCACTTACTTAAGCTTGTGCATCCTAACTTATTATCTTCAAATATGCTTAATCAAGTAACAAAGCATTTCTGTGAAGCATGTCAGCTGGGCAAATTCCATAGACTTCATTTTCCCATAACTGATATTAAGTCTAAGTCAGCTCTAGAACTAATTCATACTGATCTATGGGGCCCTTCACCAATATGTTCTAGAGAGGGTTATAGATATTATATTAGTTTTGTGGATGATCATACTCGTTACACTTGGATATATCCTCTGAAATTAAAATCAGAAGCTCTAGAAGTGTTCAAATTGTTTAAACTTCAAGTGGAAAATCAGTTTCAAACCACTATCAAAGCTCTACAATCTGACTGGGGGGGGGGGGAGTTTAGACCATTCACCACTTTTCTAAATGAATGTGGCATTCTTTTCAGACACTCTTGTCCCTACACTCATCATCAAAATAGCCTTGTTGAAAGAAAACACAGACAGATTGTAGAACTAGGCTTGACACTTCTAGCACAAGCTAAACTTCCATTTCAGTTTTGGTGGGATGCCTTTCATACCTCAGTTTATCATATTAACAGGCTTCCCACATCTGCTCTTAAGATGTCTATTCCATATGAAAAACTATACAGACATAAAGCTGATTACAACATGCTGAAATGCTTTGGATGTGCTTGTTATCCATACTTGAGAGATTACAATAAGCATAAGTTTGATTATCATACAACCAAGTGCATCTTTCTTGGTTACAGTCCTGTTCATAAAGGTTTCAAGTGCTTTCATCCCTCTGGTCGTGTGTACATTGCTAGACATGTTAATTTTGATGAGACTTCATATCCATTCCTGTCAGATTTTGATTTTCATTCACTGAATAAATCACAGTCCAGCTCTTATGATTCTATTACACCTATACAAGTATTTCAACTGTCTACCTTACCTGTCATATTAGATTTTTTGAATAACAGCAATGAGTCTCTTTCTCAAGCATATACCAGTGGTGATAACCTTTCTTCAGCAGTGGATTCAACACAAGTACATGTCTCAAATCAACAACCCTCAAACACAAATCATGTCTCAGATCAACAACCCATTTTATCCACATCTACAACATTACTTTCTCCAGATGAGATCCCACAAAATCAACCTATTCTAAACTCACCATCTCTAAACCAACATCCTATGATTACCAGAGGAAAAGCAAGTATCTTTAAGCCAAAGCTATATACTGCAGTATTGTTGCACAAAGAACCAGAGACTGTTCAGGAGGCTCTCAACAATGAAAGATGGTTTCAGGCAATGAAAGCTGAATATAATGCATTGATATCCAATGGCACCTGGACATTGGTACCAAGAACAGAAATCATAAGCTTGTTGGCAACAAATGGGTTTTCAGAATAAAAACCAATACTGATGGAAGTGTTGAAAAATATAAGGCAAGGTTGGTTGCTAAAGGATTCCAGCAGGTTGAGGGTGTTAATTACTTTGAGACTTTCAGTCCAGTAGTAAAGTCAGCAACAGTTAGAGTGATCCTGAGCTTAGCTGTGATGAACCAGTGGCAAATAAGACAGGTTGATGTGAACAATGCATTCCTAAATGGAGATCTAACTGAGGAGGTGTATATGAGACAGCTAGAAGGATTTGTTGATCCACAAAGACCAGACTTTGTATGTAGATTGCACAAGGCTCTTTATGGCCTGAAACAGGCTCCTCGTGCTTGGTTTGACAAACTGAAAAGCAGTCTTGTACAATGGGGATTCAAGAATTCTAAGTCTGACACATCTTTATTCTTGAGGAGAACCAAGAGCTCAATCATCATACTTTTGATATATGTGGATGATATATTGATCACAGGATCAGATTATGTTGAGTTGGAAGAGTTTATTAAGTTGTTTAGTTCTGCATTTGCTCTAAAGGATCTGGGGAGACTATCTTATTTTCTGGGTATAGAAGTATTAGATGGTCATGACAGTATATACTTGTCACAGAAAAAGTATATCCGAGACTTGCTTGCAAAAGTTGACATGCTTGAATGTAAGGGAATAGATACACCAATGAGTAGCAGTAAGGATTATAGACTGCAGAAAAGTATTGAGGGAGAAATGGGCTTCTATATTGAGGATCCCACTCATTACAGAAGCATAGTTGGGGGACTGCAGTATTTAGTTTTAACCAGACCTGAGATAGCTTATTCTGTTCACAAACTAAGTCAGTATGTGGCTTCACCAACTCTTCAACATCTTTTGGCATGTAAAAGAGTGCTAAGGTATTTGAAGGAGACACAAGAATATGGTCTGAAGTTTATCAGAGAAGGTGACATGAAGCTTACTGCATTCACAGATGCTGATTGGGGAAGTGATCTTGATGACAGAAGATCAGTTGGAGCTTATTGTGTATACTTGGGAAACAACTTGATATCATGGTCCTCAAAGAAGCAATCAGTGGTTACTAAATCATCAGCTGAAAGTGAATACAGGGCTCTTGCTGCAGCTGTTTCTGAGATAACATGGCTGAAGTCATTGTTTCTGGAAATTGGTTTATGTTGTAATGACAAGCCAATCATATGGTGTGACAATGTGAGTGCTGCTGCACTTGCTCATAATCCAGTATTTCACTCAAGAACGAAACACATAGAAATTGATCTACATTTTATCAGAGACAAGGTGCTGGCTGGAGACTTGAAGATATTATATGTTCCTAGTGTTGAGCAAATAGCTGACATACTAACAAAGCCACTGAACTCTTCTCAATTCAATTACTTAAGGCTCAAACTCAATGTGGAGCAATGTCCCTTGAGTTTGAGGGGGGCTGTGAAGAGAGCTCATTGTGTAGAAGTAAAGCAAGGAAGAAAGTCAACAGCCAAGATTTCTCAGCAATGCCACGTCAGTGCTGAGTCAGCTGATTCTGTTGAGAAGGGTTGAAAGTTCACGTGATAGTTACTTAGTTAATTAGCTTTCAGTTAGTGATGTAGTATTCTGATTGGTTTACTGATTGCAATGCTTATGTGATTACCAAGGGCCTGGAAATGTTTTGTATATAAGCAGAGTCTGTAATACTTGCTGATTTTTAATAAGAAGAAAATATTCCAGTGAATTCCATTTATTTTCTCAGTAGCCAAACAAGTATTCAGCTTATTTTGCTGATATTTAGAGAAGCTATTAAGCAAAAGGAATAATCTGGTTTGGCAGGGGAAATGCGACACAGAAAAACAGATTGTTAATGCAGCTGGTAATTTGTTGTTTCAATGGCAGTCAGCTAAATCCTCTGTGATGTTTAATCAAGTCTCAAGTGATCCAGGTGCTGGTGCTATTGCTTGGTCTCCTCCTCGAGTGGGCTGGCTTAAATGTAACACTGATGCTGCAGTTTTTGCTGATGAGGGAAGAGTTGGGCTGGGCAGTGTTATCCATGATGAATCGGGGAAATTTGTTGCTGCTCTTTGTTGTAATATCAGGGGAAACTATTCTCCTCAGGATACTGAGGTCCTTAGCATTCATAAACTCTCTCTTGGCTGAAGTCTATGAAGTTGTCAAAGGTTATCATTAAAACTGATTGCCTTCAAGCGTTTTATGCTCTAGTCGATCGAAAGAGTCCTCTAAATAGCTTTGGCTCATTAGTTTTGGATTGCAAATGTATTGCTGATTCTATAGGCCATATTGTTTTCTCTTTCATCAAAAGATCTGCGAATTCTGTTGCTCACTTTGTTGCTAGAGCGGGAAATTCTTTACCAGGTCGTAAAGAGTGGCGTTCTGTGCCACCTTCTTAGTTAATCTCAATGCTGTAATTGCTGGTTTTATTGTTAATGAAATTGCACTTTCCATAAAAACATATTAAATGTTATCAAGATGATGACATTATCATTATTTTCCGTAATTAAAAATATTGTAACACTACCGTAGTTAGGATTTTAGACGATCATTTTCCAAGCATCTCCATCAATGATTTGGTTATTAAGAATCTCAATAGTAAACAAAGGGACAATAACTAGTGGGACTCAAAAGCCAATCAAATACGGGTATGGATAGAAAAGGCAATATTATGACAAAATCATTTTGCTCTTCATGCACCAATCACAACTTTACTTTTTCTGCTTATTATTAACTTAACATGAAAATAGGAAAGAAGAGAACTTCATTTAATGAGTTATAATATCACTGTAGAAAAACAAAACGTGGATTAAGCTGGCTTGCTTGCTTTCACTAAAGAAATGCAAACAAATTGTAGTGAGGCCTCCAAAGCCGGAACTAGAAACAGATAGTAATATTCAAGAATCATCAACTTAAACACTCAAAAAACACACAATTTTATTTGTTCAACAACACTCCTCACTAACTACAACTTTTATTTTTCACTCTCTACACCTTAGAGATTTTTGTTACCTCACTTGATGCTTAAACCAAAGGGGAGAGGAAGTATTTATACATGAAACAAACTAATCACAACTATTCATTTATTCAACTACTATATAAATTCTCACCATTCATTTAAAACTACCACTCACCTATTTCACCAACCACACCTACCATACCTACCACAAGAAGCTTCTATGTATGAGTTTGAATTTATTCATCTTACATAAAGTTTATGATCCAACACCCCCCCTTAAACTTGATCCTGTGACACCAAGCAAACTTCTGAATTTTACGAAGTCTTCTTGCTTGAGCGGCTTGGTGAAGATATCAACTGCTTGATCTTGTGATTTTACATACTTGATTTGTACTTCTTTTCTTGCAATACACTCTCTTATGAAATGATAGCAAATATCTATGTGTTTGCTTCGATCATGAAAGACTGGATTCTTGGATAGGGTAGTTGCTGACTTGTTATCAACACAAATCTCGCTTGGCTATTCTTATGGCAAACCCAACTCCTTCAGCAAATTTTTGAGCCAAATTGCATGACAAACACTTGATGTGGCAGCTACATACTCAGCTTCATAGGTCGATAGCGTGAAAATTGATTGCTTATTTGACATTTATTGGAAAGCAGTATCTCTTATGAAGAACGCAAATACTGTGGTGCTCTTTCAATCATCTACATCTCCACCCCAATCGCTACCGCTATATCTAACAAGCTTATAATAATTAAAAAATGAGTATAACAAGCCGAAATTAATTGTACCTTTGATGTAGCGAAGGATTCTTTTTGCAGCTTTAAAATGAGTGGTCTTTGGATTCTCCATGTATCGACTCACAAGTCCAACAACATAAAGGATATTTTTTCTTGTGCATGTCAAATAACGTAGGCTTCCGACTAAATTTTTAAAGAATGTTGGATCTATATCTTCACCTTCATCATGTTTGGATAACTTGACTCCGCATTCCACTGGCGTGCTTATAGGCTTGCAATCATTCATCTTGAACCTTTTGAGAATCTCATTTGCATATATAGCTTTCTTGGGAGATAAATATGACTTCTTCCTTTTGCTTGACTAATACTGAGGTAATGTGTCATTAGTCCGATGTCAGTCATCTCGAACTCTTCAAATAAGCTTGGACCACTTTCAGTGAAGATGAGATCATCCACATACAAGCACACAATCAAAATGTCTCCAGCTTTTTCTTTGACGTAGAGAGCATGTTCATAAGGGCATTTGGTGAAGTCGTTTTCTTGAAAATACTTATCAATTCTGCTATTCTATATTGCTTTAACCCATAAAGAGCTTTCTTCAATCTTAAAACTTTGTCTTTATGTCCTTTCACCATATAGCCTAACAGTTGTTCGATGTAAACTTCTTCTTCAAGGAATCCATTTAAGAAAGCAGACTTTACATCCATTTGAAAAATCTTCCATTTGTTCTGAGCAGTCAAAGAAATAATAAGTCTAATAGTTTCAAGTCGAGCTATAGGATTAAATATCTCGTCGTAGTCTATGCTAGCCTTTTGACTATAGTCTTTTATAACTAGCCTCACCTTGTGCCTTTCAATTTCTCCCTTCGCATTTCTTTTCATTTTATAGACCCATTTGGCATCAATCGCCTTGTGACCTTTAGGAAGAGTAGTAAGCTCCCAAGTATCATTCTTCACAATGGCTTTGAGTTCTTTATCCATTGTAATTTTCCACTTCTTATCTAGTGCAGCTTCTTGGAAGTTGACTGGCTCACAATCGGTAAAGAGACAAAATGGAGTGAGATTATCATGTCTCTCAGTTACCTCATAGAGATATTGAAGACTCCTTATACGTTCTTTGGTTATTTCATTTAAGAAAGATGGTAGTGAATCTCCACATGTGGTTGATGCTTGTGAGATAGGTGGAGTAGTTGGCTCTTATTGTTCTTCTACTTGTTTTATTTGTGTATGATCATTTTCTTCAATGGGAAATAAGTTGAAGTCATCCACACGAGTAAACATCATTCACAAAGTTGATCAGGGTGATTGATGCATGGTAAGCCTTTCACTATATTCTTCTTGGATAGTAGCTCTAGTCCTCCAAAGTTGAGATGCTCGTATCAAAGATGCAAAGTCGAGGATGGATATTTGTGACAGATTTTGAGACATTTTGCAACATTATTTTGAATAATTAAAGGAAACATTCTATTCTTCGACATTTTTACCTTGTAATTAAATTTCCTTTGTCATCTCTTAAAAAAAGACTACAATCTTTTAAGTGAATATCATAGCCCTTTTCCAAGAGTTGACCCAAACTAAGGATGTTGCTTTTTATATTGGGCACATAGTAAACATTCGAAATTATTTAGTGGCTACCATCTTTTGCAGGAAAAAGAATGTTACCTCTATCCTTCATTGGTACTTTTGAATCATCTCCAAAAGCAACACTGCCATTCACAGATTCATTTAGTTCCATGAACATGCTTTTGTTTCCACTTATATGATTGCAAGCACCTCTGTCAAGATATTATGTATTTTCTTGGCCTACGCTTGTGTTATTGCGTGCTAGTAAAAGGGTACCATCTTCACCATTTTCTCTTCTACATAATTCACTCTCTCATCATTCTGGTACTTGGAGTTCTACATTCTGAAGCATAATGCCAAAACTTTTGACAATTAAAGCATTATACTTGGGATTTGTGATACCTCGATCTTAGATTGCCTCTGCCTTGTCCTCTGGTTGAGCTTTCTCCGTTGGCATAATTGGAGTTGTTGTTGAAATTCCAACCTCGTCTATGACCACGACCTTTACCTCGAACATAATACCTTCTCTCATTGTTAGAGCTTTTCTCTCTTTTCGTTGGATTGATTCTATATTGAGAAGTTGTTCTTCAATTCCTTACTTCCTTTTTAGTTTTTCTTCATAGGCTTGTAACCTTCCTTAAAGTTGCTTGATCGTCATATCCTCCAGATCTTTTGTTTCCTCAATTGTCACAACAATATGGTCAAACTTCGAGTCTACTGATCGAAGTATCTTTTTAATTATCCTTATATTTTTTAACTCCTTGCCATTTCTTTTTAATTCACTGGAAACAGTCACAACCTGAGTAAAGTAGTCAAAAATTGACTCCGATGACTTCATGTGTAAGGACTCAAATTCTCCTCGTAATGTTTGGAGACAAACCTTCTTAACTTGCTCTGCTCCTTTGTAAGAAGTCTTTAGTTTCTTCGATGCTTCTTTTGAGGAGGTTATACTAGTAATCTTTTCAAAAGCATATTCGTCTAATGATTGAAAGATGAGATACTTTGCTTTATTCTCTTTCTTCTTTAAGTCTTTTAAATTTTTCTTCTGCACCGCAGTTAAAGTGAATTCATTTTCTGGCATAATAAAACCGTTCTCCACGACATCCCATATGTCATAAGCACATAATAGAACATTCATTTTAATACTCCAATTGTCAAACTTACTTCCCTTTAATTGTGTAACTTGAAATGATATCATACCACTATTTTCCATAACTCACAAATTGAGTGAGAATTTTGAGATTCCAAATACACGGATGGATCTGGCACGTTGAGAAACCTTGGGAGGGACTCGAGTCAATTTTCGATCAACGATCAATTTTTCGTCAATGATCAACGCGGGTCAACAGTCAATTGCAGTGTAGTTGACTTGGTTCAGTCCGGGTTGGTTCGGTTTGACTTGATTTGGTTCAGCTCGGCTCGGCTTGGTTCGGTTGGTTTCAGCTTTGTTCAACTCGGTGAGTCGACTCAGCTTTAGGACATAAAACTTCTGGCAGCGAGTGTGGGTGCGTTCAGCCTCTGATCGGGATGAGTTTTGTGGCGTTGCATTCCTCTCATCGAGATCTTCGATTTGATATGCTATATGATTATATATAGCATGGAACACTAGCTCTTATACTACTTTGTTGGAGAATCAACAAATGTTGCAACTAATGTGTCATGGGGCTATAAAAGAAAGAGAAGAAGAAAGGCTTTCATTGGAAATTTTGGATTCTTTAAGATATGAAACATGAGAGACCTTGAAAAGAAAGAAAAGAAAAGAAAAACCTAAAACTGAGATTTCTTAAACAATGGAAGAGTAAAACAGAGTTAAAAAATGGGGGTAAATTCTTAAAAATATACCAAGGAGGAAAATAAAGACCTGTGAAAAACAAATTTTAATGGATGCTCTTGTGGACCTAAAAGAAAACTGATCCCAATGTTAGTTTAAAGACAAGTTTTGATGGACACTCTCATGTAGAATCTATTTAATCACACATGATGAGAGCAAGTTTTTAAAAATGTTATCATAAATGAAATTAGGTTACTAGACTTCTCTCTCTCTCTCTCTATACATATATATAAGTGTGTGTGTGTGTCTATAAAATTATTCTCAAGTGCACGTGCCCTCATTTTTTTTAATGCGGACACTTTATTAAACCACATGATTTAACAACATGTTTGCATAAAAAAAAAGGGATGCTTGTATGAGAGAATGACTCTATGTATATATATAATCATTTCTTACGAAGCATATAGCCTCCCCTAAATCCTAAAATACAGTGCAAAGAAACAGGTTGTAATTACATTTTTCTAAAGAAAACTATGGGACATGGTTTGAATTAAGATACTTGGGGTGCTTTTCGACACCTAAGTCACCCTTAACGAAGCTAGCTAATTGGAGTCCAATTTTAAATATAGATGAATTTATCTTGCAATTTCAGACTGCAAGAAAAAAGGTTTTTAGATCTTCCAAGAGGAAAGTTACGGATGTGGGTTTTAAATCAAGATACTAATTACTAATTAACCAGGCTATACCATCATTGAAGTCTGATTTCGATTATATATGTACGAGTACTTCACTGCCTTCATTAATCTCAAACTCATGTGAACTAGATAGCATCCAAACAAATTACAAAAGCATAATTTTCTAAATTGTTTAGAAGATCACAGCTGTTACCAGTGAAGAGATTTTAGATCTAGGGATTTCAAATCTTAACACTTATTTCTCCTTAAATCTTAAAGTCAAACAACCAAAATTTTCTTCCAAAAGCCATTATGAGAGAATGAATATTTCTGTTAAAAGTTTAGGACAACAAATTACTGCTAATAAATGACCATTTCATACGTTTTCAAGCATCTGCAGACTGCAAAACTAAAAAGCCAGCATCTCAAAACAATTGGGAAAATATTAAAAAATATATGCCAAAAAAGAAGAAGAAGCAAACTTAAGGATCTTGAAAAACTTGTCAAATTTTGGATGCCACAATAAAAATATTAAACTGCAATTTTTTCTTTTTTTTTAATAATTTTTTCTCTGTCACAATTGAGATTGACTAACATACCCTCGAGTAGAATCTAACTACAGTACCACCATTTGGATTCTTAGTCGATAAAAAATATCTTAAAAAAAATTAGCGTTTTTTGTTTTCGACGTATTTGTCCAAGAAGGATTTTATGTTTTGGATTTTGGTCTTGTCAATGGTGAGTGAGTACCGATTTTCAAGTTTGTATATACGTTGAATTAATTGTATGTTTTATTAGTGGGGTGTAGAGCATATACATAGAGAGAGAGAGAGAGAGAGAGAGAGAGAGAGAGAGAGAGAGAGAGAGAGAGAGAGAGACGACAGCCTTGTGAATATCATTATACTGCTTCCTGCAAATCTTATACGATTGTTGTTGAAATTTTGTACCTTGATAAGAGCTTTCATTGATAAATATGTTTCAGTGTTATAAGACTTTTGATGAACGTCTAGGGAGTCATCTTAATTTGAGATGTATGGTACATGCATGAAACGTGTGTAGGAATTGAATTGTAGTGATACAACATCAATCAATTTAACCCATTGGATACAAAATTTAAGTTATTATAGACCATGATAGTGATGAATGCCAATTCACATCAAGCGGAATCGGTATTAGAAGTCATGTAGATTTAAAGAGATTAATAAGGTAAGGGGTTCGAAAAATAATTGAAATTGACATAGTACTTAAATATGTAAGAATTTGAATGTGAAACTTTATTTGTTTTGATACTGTATTTGTGAAACCATTAAAATTTTGCAATAAAGACCAAAACTAGTGAAAAATCTTAACTGATAAAAGCTGATTGAGAAAAAAATTGAACACCACTAACACTATCTCTAATACTGTGTAATTATTGTTTCACTGAATTACAAGCTTAAAGTATAAAGCCAATGCCCAAAATTATTAATTTTAAACCAAAAAAAAAAAAGAAAGAAAGACGTAACTTACAGTTTTAACTTTATAAAAAGTTTTATTAGCCAATATATAGATTTTATTTATTTATTTATTGTATAAGTAAGGGATCCTGCTATGTAGGTTATGCTCTAACTTAGAGCATCTCCAACATATCAATTTTCAGAAGTAAGAAGTCAAGGGTTCAATCCAATGCGTAACTGATTGGTCGTGGTTTTGTTCAATAATTTCGCAAAACAACATAAATGAAATAAAATTATATACCACCATAATTAATTAATCAACGGATTCTGTTTAGATTCTGTGCTTGATTGTATATCAAGATCATCATATTTTTATCAATATTTTAAATTCAATTATATTGTTGTGGTCTGAATGATTTTTATTTTTAATATTTTTACGAATTTATTCATGTTCGGTTGGATAATATTTAAAGTAATAACAAACATAGGTTTTAATGGAGTGAAATTGTAAGGGATGGTAACTAAATCTTGTTTCTTATTGTTTAATGATAAAGACTGAATTCAATATGAAGTGGTCTGATATTGTAAATGCATTGCAGGTAAATTGAAATTTTTTATACGATGGGAGGAAATGCGATTGATGATGATTGGGAGCTTACTTCTCCATCTAATGGGGTGCGCACTGTGGTTTTTGTTGGTCGTACTAGCAATGGCAAAAGTGCGACGGGCAACAATATTCTTGGAAGAAGAGCCTTCAAGTCGAGGGCTGGCTCGTCTGGTGTTACTAGTACTTGTAAAATGCAGAGAACCATGCTCAAAGATGGCCAAGTTGTTAATGTCATTGATACCCCCGGTAATTTACTAATGTCGTTGCCTAGATATTCCATTTCCATGCCTGTTGATGTTGTGGTCGTACGTAGATTGATGTTATGGTAATAAAAAAAAAGTAGATTGATGTTATGAGCAATTGCAGAACTTTTTGATTTTTCTGCTGGCTCTGAGTTTGTCGGCAAGGAAATTGTCAAATGTATCGGTATGGCCAAGGATGGGATCCATGCAGTCCTTGTAGGTTTCTCTGTTAGAAGCCGTTTTTCTCAAGAGGAAGAAGCTGCACTACACAGTTGGCAGACCTTGTTCGGGAAATTTTTTTTGACTATATGATTGTTGTTTTCACTGGAGGGGATGAACTTGAAGATAATGACGAAATGTTAGAAGATTATTTGGGTCGTGAGTGTCCAAAGCCTTTAAAGGTTTGTTTCTGAACGACAATAGTGTTTGATAATTTCATTAGTCATTTTGATCAAGTTGTCTTGGGTTGGTTCTTTTTTGAAGTTTTAGACTCCTTTACGGTTGGACTATTGGAAGTTTAATATGAATATATCCATGCTGAAAATACTAGACAAGTTCATAGTAGTCCAGCCGTCTTAAAGTTCCACATTCAATATTGCTTCATTTCCTGAATGATTTTCTTCTACCATGGGGTATTGGCCGGAGGGGGTGATTGGTTGGTAATTTTCTGCTGGCATTACTTAATTTTAGTTATATTTTAATGTCTTTGAATGAGATGTCATTCATTCATTTGCCAAGCATTTATGCTTTTCTTATTTGTATTTTTTGATTTTATCTGTTATTTAATCTTTGGTTCTTATTCTATTAATGTGTGTTCACTTGTTTGTTCCTTAAAATATGTACATAATTGATTTATATGCTTAAAATTAACCTACTTTTAAGATTTTAGAAGTGCGCCAACGAGGACATGACTTGCTATACAGGTTCATTTTATTAGGTGTTGTTTGAATAAAATATCAAGTCTAACTTTACAAGATTTAAAATTCTCTTAAAAATCCCTGTGGATTCTAGCCTCAGAATTGGTGTCTAAAATTTCAATGTGAGATTGGTTTTCAGTTTTAACATGCAAATCTCCTATATTCAGCATTTTCTTGATGAATTTGTTTCCTAAAACATTTTAAGTTGAAAAAGATTTATATTGAGTTCCTCTATTTTACTGCATACTTGATTAAACCTATGAGGAGTTGGAAGAAAAATAACAAAAATGGAGATAAAGACCCTTCAAGTTGTAGCTTTGCAATTAACAAAATCAGGTTATTTTACAGTTAAAGTGAGCTTTGTTTTTCTTATTGTAGTAATTTTTGTAGTTTGAAGAAGTCAAATTTTTTTAATTATAATGCCGCAAAATTTGGTCAATTATGTAGATGCCATAGAAAATATGATCATGTCTTTTGGTTTGAGCTTTGGTCACTTGAGTTTGTTTATGACAATAGTACAATCTTTCAGGCTTTGTTCTATAGTGTAAGAATTTGCCGAGTGAGTAGGCAACTACTGCTTTGTAGTCACTAATTTTGATTGGGTCAATGCTTTTCATTGGAATATATGCAGATTATTATTATTTTCTGTTATATGGAATGCTGATCACCTTATTCTAAGTGGTCAACCCATAAGTCGAATGGAATTAATTATTAAAATTTGATTATGGCTTGCCTTTAAATAGTTTTTGAGGATGCAAGATATTAAGTATCAATGATAACAATAAAAACAAATTTTGTTAGCTGAATACTTTCAAACTTTTAGAGACTACAAGTGTTTGATTGGTTTATCAGTGCTTACAAAAGGGGCCAACATTTGCTTTATTCCTGATCATTTTTACATTATTTTAGGAAATCCTTCAACTATGTGATAATAGGCGCGTGCTTTTTGATAACAAGACCAAGGATGAGGCCAAGAGAACTGAGCAGGTTTGGAAGCTTCTTTCTCTGGTTAACTCTGTGGCCGTGCAGAATAGTGGGCAGCCATATACAGACGATATCTTTGCTGAGTTGAAGGTGACTTCATTTCTATAAAGTGTGCAGGTACCTGTAATGATATTTTAAATTGTGAGACTTGGAGGAGGTAAAGACTGCCGCTGTGTCCTTACCCCTAGATTGTTAGAGATTGCCATCTGAAAAGAGGTTTTATCTTGCTAGTTGATGGGGATAAATTTGTTATTAAGTTATCTGTTCAATGATTGTGTTTTGAAAGCTGTAACATATTGTTCTTACCTTCAAGATTGTTTGACTGTCTTGTTCTGTTTTGTTTCTTGATGAAATTAAGTAGATTACTCTATAGTAGTAGCTATAAGTGGTTTGCTCATCATGACTTGCACTTAGGAATGGATTCTACACTTGTTTAGTCATCAATAATAAGAACATTTCTTGTAATACTGTAGATCCTGTTTTGGTTCTACGAATTTTGCACTCCTGAATCTGTGAGAACTTTTGAAATGTTATTACCAAGTTATGTCATATTCTAATTTTGTTAAAAACAGAATAGCCACATTCAAAATAAGTTTTTTGGAAAATATAGTTAGGTACATGGAACCTAATCAAATAGCTGTACATGTAGTTTAAATATTCCTTTCCACAGTTTTAATTTATAGCAAGGCAGTAGAGTGAACTGACATAAAGCGAGATCATATTCAACATTAATCTGGATTTGCTGTAAGTTTTACTCTCCACAATCCTGGAGTGTGGCAAAATGAAAAAGTTAGTATATTCTTTAATACCTTATATTTTGGGTTTATTTGTTTATTTTTTTATGTTTTTGTTTCTACCATTTGTCAATGATTAGGAAAAGAAAGTTGTGCCGAATAAGGTGAACTTACCAACTCCCTTTGCGATTGGATTAAACTAAATTAATACTTAAGAATTTTCTTCTTTTAAGTTGGAGTTTTATATTACCATTACCCAATCTTTATTTATATTATACTGCTACTCTAGGGCTTAGTAGCTTGTTTTCTGACTGATATTGATGCTTTTTTGATAGGTTGAGTCTAAGCTCAAAAAGACAACAACTAGGCTTGAACAACAATTGGCAGAGGAGCAAGCTGCTCGATTAAAGGTGTTGAGTGTTAGAAAATATATATTTATAAAGGAGAAAATCGTCATTTTACATTTCAAGTCTTACTAACAACCCTTACTTTTATGTGTTTAAGTTTCTTGTAATTTAATTATGTGTGTTTTATTTTAATTAAGTATTTTATGTATTTTAGGGGCATCATAGTCATTTCACAATAAACGAGAGATCAAATGGCAAAACGAACATCATTTTTGAACTCAGGACAGCCGAAAACCTTAGGAGGAGCATAAAAGGAAAAATGGCACTGTTCATATGTACGGTACTATTCACATGTACGGGTACTGTCTACGTTACTGTTCACGGCACTGTTCACATAGACGGCTCGATGACGTGGCATTGACCGATGATGTGGCATTGACTGATGAGGTGTCATGATCCTGTTGGACTAAAATTCTTATGTACTGTTGATGGTGACGTGGCAGCATATTAGTGGACAAAAAAATACACGTACGGTACATGCAACACATGGGATTATTACTGTGCAAATCGCGTTACTATGCAAACCGTGTCACTGTTCAAACCGTGGTCAAACTGTGTTACTGTTCACGCGTACTGTTGACTGATGACGTGGCGCAATCCTGAGCGTCCAAACTGTTTTTAATCCGATGGCTATGATTTACTCGATGTATCTATAAATAGGGGGCCTTCCCCCCTAATTTGGCACCTCTGAATCCATTTTTGGACTCCATTTTCTGTAATTCCTTCTCCATCTTATATTTTCTATATATTTTAATAAATTCCCATTTTGCCCCTAGTTCAATTATGAGTGGCTAATTTTTTTTCAAGCTTGTGTTGAAGGTGAAGTTCAACATGTGTCATTGGCTTTATTTGGTAAATTTATTTTCTCTTCCCCTCTAGTTTTTGTGGATGTTTTGACTTCTCGTTGACATATAATAATAATCTTGTCTAGTACCGCCCTAGTTTCACCGGCTCCCTAGTATAAGATTATTATTATTTGGCACGATAAGCCCTTAGCACCATATTTATTAGAGCGTGGTTCATGAGGTGTGGATTCCCCCCTCATGACTTAATTGGTATTAATAAGGAATATTTAGCCAATGATGCATGTTGATACGGATCCAGATACCCAAGTACGTCATCTCAATAGTTTTCTCTTCAATTTATTCCTGCCATTTCAATTTCAATTTTAGAATTTATTCTTTCCATTTTAATTTAAGTTTTAGCATATTCCAAATTATTTCCACCACAAATCCAATCACCCATTTACAAAATTAATTCTATATATAATTAAAATCCACCTCCTTGTGGGATCGACACTCGTAACCATTGATCTATACTACAACAGATTCGTGCGCTTGCGAGTTCAATAAAATTTGCACAAGTTTCTTAAAGCAAGTTCCATCTTATGCCAAGTTTCTTAAAGACCTGTGTACTAAAAAGAGAAACATGCATGTTCAAAAGAAGACATTTTTAACAGAAAACGTTAGTTCTATACTCCAACATAAAATTCTTCTAAAATGCAAAGATCTAGGTTCCCCTACTATCTCATGTAGCATAGGGAACCACACAATTGAGAATGCTTTGTTGGATTTAGGAGCTAGTGTAAATCTATTGCCTTATTCAGTTTTCATGAAACTTGGACTTGGAGAATTACACCCAACTCCAGTGGTGTTACAGCTTGTAGATCGGTCCACGAAAATACCTCGTGGTATTGTGGAGGACGTGCTTATCCAGGTAGACAAGTTTTATTTTGCTGTTGATTTCATTGTAATTGACACTCAACCAATACAGGATTCAAGGAAGCACATCCCCATTATCCTAGGCCGACCTTTCTTGGCAACTGCGGATGCTCACATTCAATGTAGGACTGGAAATATGCAATTGTCCTTCGGCAATATGACTATGGAGCTGAACACCTTCAACATGGCCAAACAACCTCACAATACAGATGATGGAATTGTTGATGTGGATTTAATTGAAGCATTAGTTGATGACACTTTTGTTTCAAACCTTAGTGATGATCCTTTACAAACATGTTTAACTCACTTTGGTTTGGATTTTGATATTGACAGATCGGTCGATGAGGTCAACGCCCTACTTGACTCAGCACCATCCATGGACACTAATAAATGGAAGTCAAGAGTTGAACAACTAGCACCATCAGAGAAGAAACTCGTCCCATCATCAGAATCACCACCGAAGCTCGAGCTCAAACTATTGCCCAACACTTTGGAATATGCATTTTTGGGGGAAGAAAGTACTCTACCGGTAATCATCTCAGCATCCCTCAATGACAAACAAAAAGGTAAGTTGTGGATGTTTTAAAAGAGCACAAAGGAGCATTAGGATGGACCATAGCAGACATAAAAAGGTATAACTCCAGTAGATTGCATGCATTACATTCACCTTGATGAAAATGCTAAATCTACTAGGGAAATGCAACGTCGGTTAAATCTTAATATGAAATAAGTGGTTAGAACTGAAGTCCTTAAGCTTTTAGATGCATGTATCATTTACCCCATTTCTGATAGTTCATGGGTCAGTCCTATACAAGTTGTCCCCAAAAAGTCAGGAGTTACTGTAGTTATGAATGCCGATAATGAATTGATACCAACTAGAGTAACTACAGGATGGCGTGTATGCATTGATTATAGAAAGTTGAATACTGTCACACGTAAAGACCATTTTCCTTTACCATTTATCGATCAAATGCTTGATAGATTAGCAGGCCATGAATTTTATTGCTTTCTAGATGGCTACTCAAGATATAATCAGATTCCCATAGCACCAAAAGATCAAGAGAAGACTACTTTCACTTGCCCTTTTGGCACTTTTGCATATATGAGGATGCCATTTGGATTATGTAATGCACCTGCTACATTTCAACGATGCATGTTGAGCATTTTTTCTGATATGGTTGAACGATTCCTTGAAGTCTTTATGGATGATTTTTCTGTCTTTGGTGATTCATTTGATCAATGTTTACACCATCTAACACTAGTTCTGCAGAGATGTATTGAAAAGAACTTGGTCTTAAATTGAGAGAAGTGTCATTTTATGGTAAAACAAGGTATTGTTCTCGGTCACATCATTTCGAGCAAAGGTATTGAAGTTGACAAAGCCAAGGTGGATCTCATTTCTAATCTTCCTCCACCCAAAACAGTCAGAGAAGTAAGATATTTCCTTGGGCATGCTGGTTTTTATAGACGTTTCATTAAAAATTCTAGCAAAGTTTCTAGACCCTTATGCAATTTACTTGCTAAGGATGTACCTTTTATCTTTAATGATTCATGTCTTGTGGCTTTTGAAAAATTAAAGCAATTGTTGACATCATCACCCATCATTCAACCCCCAAACTGGAGCTTACCATTTGAGCTAATGTGTGATGCATCTGATTATGCAGTAGGAGCAGTATTAAGACAAAGAGTTGATCAGATTCCCTATGTTATTTACTATGCCAGTATGACATTGAATGATGCACAGTTGAACTATTCAACTATTGAAAAAGAAATGCTAGCAGTAGTGTTTGCATTGGAAAAATTTCGATCTTATCTCATTGGTTGTAAAATAATTGTATTCACAGATCATGATGCTCTTAAATATCTTCTCACAAAGAAAGATGCAAAAGCTAGACTAATTCGTTGGGTGTTACTTTTGTAGGAATTTGACTTGGAATTCAAAGATAAGAAAGGCACAGAAAATGTTGTGACAGACCATCTCTCTCGTCTCCATTTTGACACAATTACAAAGCCATTAACTTTGAATGAGTCATTTCCAGATGAACAATTAATGAGTGTGGAAGTATTACCTTGGTATGCTGATATCATTAATTATCTTGTTACAGGTCAACTTCCAGAGCATTGGACTAAGCAAGACAAGGCTAAATTTTTTGCAGAAATAAAGAATTTCTTTTGGGATGACCCGTATTTGTTCAAGCATTGTGAAAACCAAATTATTAGAAGACGTGTCCCAGAAAATGAAATTTACAATATCTTTTTATTCTGCCATGAACAAGCTTGTGGAGGCCATTTCAGTGCTAAGAAAACAGCTACAAAAGTTTTACAATGTGGTTTCTATTGGCCAACTATATTTCGAGACGCTTACACTTTCTGTTCTTCATCTGATAGGTGTCAACGAATGGGGAGCATTACATGAAGAAACATGATGCCACTAAATCCAATTTTAGTGGTTGAGATTTTTGACGTATGGGGTATCGACTTCATGGGACCCTTTCCCCCTTCTTTTGGCCATCAATTTATATTGGTTGCTGTTGACTATGTATCAAAATGGGTAGAAGCAATTCCATGCAGAACTAATGATCACAAGGTGGTGATAGGATTTTTGAAAAGTAACATTATTTCGCGCTTTGGATTCCCTCGAGCAATAATCAATTGTGGTGGTGCCCACTTTTATAATAAAGCATTCAAAACTCTTTTGACGAAATATTCAATCACTCACAAAGTGGCAACCCCATATCATCCGCAAACCAGTGGCCAAGTGGAGATCTCTAATCGAGAAATAAAGCACATATTAGAAAAGCCGGTGAGGCCGGATAGAAAAGATTGGTCATTAAGACTTGATGATGCATTATAGGCATATAGAACGGCTTTCAAGACCCCGATTGGGATGTCACCCTACAGGCTAGTGTATGGAAAAGCTTGCCACCTACCTGTGGAACTCGAGCATCGTGCATATTGGGCCATCAAGAAATTCAATTTTGACAAGCAGCAAGCCAGCTCAGAAAGAAGATTACAACTGGTAGAACTTGAAGAAATTCGCAATGATGCATACGAAAATGCCAAGATTTACAAGCAACGAATGAAAGTCTTCCATAACAAGCAAATTATGAGAAAATCTTTCACTCCAGGTCAGAAAGTGCTTTTATTCAATTCTCGCTTGCACCTATTCCCATGTAAATTACGCTCTCGTTGGTCTGGCCCATTTATTGTTCATACTGTTTTTCCACATGGGGCAATTGAAATTAAGGACCCAAAGAACGGTGTCACGTTTAAAGTTAATGGTCAAAGATTAAAGCCATATCTAGAGTACCAACCACATGGAGAAGATACCGAAATAAATTTGAGTGACCCACCAGATTTGAATTGATTTCTTTTCTTTTCGGTGGTTTGATTTTTCTTTCTTTCTTTTTATCATTCTTTTGCTAATTGAAAGTTATTTTTGAATAAGTGTGTTTGTTTTACCATTAAGTTTTCTCTTATCATTGTTAATCATAAGTACCATACGTAGATCGTTCCTCCTGAACATTCTTAAACCAGTTCAACGTGTCAAAACTCATCTCAAAAGACAGATTCAATTTTGTAAAACACATCGCATTTGGGCTCTACAACCACCAGAGTTAGTAGCTTATGTTGAGGATTTAGAAAGCCAACTCAGAAATATTGAGAGAAATGTTTATGACATCCAGTTGGAGCTTGAGGTAAATTCAATGAGAGGACGATTTTGATTTTCTTTGTGTGTTTTAATTTGTTTTTCTGTTTGTGTGCTTTAGTTTGCTACCCCGGTGAAGTGGCAAATAACGGTACTCCGTGACAATCAAGTCGGTTACTTCAGTTTCCCATAATAACTGATATTCTGAGGCGAAGGTATGGACAAAACCGATATTCTAGCAAAGCTTCACAAGCGATTCCCTTCACTTCCTCAGAATGCCCTCCTTACGATCTATAAAGCTTGGTCCGAACGCATGCGATTGCTCATGAGGAATAACATACCTGCTGATATCCGTTGGTTAATCGAGGCGAAAGTACGATTGGCGGGTGAGTTACCTCCAAAATTTATTGCATACATGCCTGGTTGTGGTAAAGGAAATTATGCAAGAAAACGACGAGCTCGAAGAATTTTTGTTGCTTGTCATAAGTGTGCCAGAATGAGTTGCAATAAAAACCCATGTTTTTTAGGAATGGTGTCTGATAACAGAGAAGATAAGATTCAATTCATTAGGGATGGCTTGAATAAGGAGTCATTGGATGATATCCTTCTGTCTCTTGAAACACATCCCAGTGGATATGTGCAAGGAGCGATTCTCCAGCTATGGCCATTATCCCAGAAAGAGCATGCACGATATAGTCTCGGGAATCTGACTTTAAACGACCATGTTTGCCAGTTTATAAGAAAACTGGATGGGAAGCCCATCCTCGACCCATAGAGGGCGTTCAAGTCGTTTCTGGACGTAAAACCAGAGGAAGATGTGAGCCACAGTCGTAACTACCTGTAAATATCACTTTACTTCACTATTATTTTATTTCACTGTTGTTTTATCATTTGCATTATTGTCTTTAATAATTTTATTACTGTTTATTTTTTTTTCTTTTTTACTGTTTTCTTTTTGACTATCGAGCCATGTGCTTTACGCATTATTTGACACTGACATGCCACCTCATACACAGTTGCGATCCACTGTCACCAAGATTCTTAAATATGACTTTTTGTTAAGCACTCACAAATTATTTTTGAGAAATATTCCAATGGCAACTACTCCCAATAGACAATTCAAGAACATTTGTGTGCTTTTTGGATTTACTTATGGCAAACATAAAGAGTTCGTTGATGCTGCCATAGATCTTGGTCGAAGCATAGCAGAGAGAAAATTACACTTAGTGTATGGAGGAGGTAACCGAGGATTATCAAAATTGGTCTCAGAAGCTACTTTTGTCAGAGGAAGCCAAGTGTTAGGCATCATCTCAAGAGTCCTCAAACCTTTGGGCAGCGTGTCTAACTCATCGACTGGAGAAGAGTTAATCGTCTCAGATATGGAAGAAAGAATAACTGAAATGCTTAATCATGCTGATGCTTTTATTTTCCTTCCAGGAGATCTTGCAACACTAGAGGCACTTATCACACTAGCATCTTGGGCCCATCTGCACATTCACCAGAAACCCATCAGTTTGTTAAATGTCAATAATTTTTATGATGGCTTTATCACATTTCTTAACCATGCAATAAGAAACTACTTTATTCCTTCCAGTGCAAAAAAACTTTTTATTTGTGCTCACACTGCTAATGAGCTACTTGATATGTTATAAGCTTATAAACCGGAGCCAGACCCCTGGAGCTTTGTGTTGGAGCGTTCAAATGATGACGGTAACAGTATCTGCAGTAAGAAGTACAAATTGGATTTAACTCTCCGCTTGTAAATATTTTCTTCTGTGTTGCACCACCCAGGTGATGTCTTCTAAACTCTACTTCTTTCCTTTAAAACATTGAGGACAATATTTCGTTCTGGTTGGGGGGAGGGAATAGTCGACAATTGTGGAATCTTGGTTAAGTTTTTACTAATTTTTTGTTGTAGAAACTAATTGTTGCTAACTTTTTGTGTTGAAGATGGCTGAATATGGGGTGTAGTGACTCTAGAAACGCATCTTCATCGTTTAAAAAAAAAAAATAAATAAATTGAGATATTTTCTTTTTCTTTATTATGTTTTGATGTTCATTTTTCTTCTTCTTTTTTAATTTCTCCTTTATAAATATACATTTTCAAACAAAATTTTTTGAGTTGAAGATGGCTGAATATGGAGTGTAGTGACTCTAGAAACACATCTTCTTAAGTAAAAAAAAAACAACTTTCGTTTTCTATCATTTTATAATTAGTTTTTCTGCATCATTTTCACATTTCTGCATGCATATTTTCCTTTCATGTTTAGAATAGGTTGGGGGGGGTAGGGTGTTGTTTAAAAATAAAAAAAATTTGTGATTTGTTTTAACATTGGATGACATGATGAATTTCAAATTTTAGTATTTGTATTATCTTTAGTCTGAAGTGATGTTACGCTATGTTTGCTACTCTACATGTTGATGTCGGAGACAAATATGAGTTGCTTGAAGGAATGAACATGTCATAATAAATACCAAGTGAGTTTTTGAGCCTATCATTTTCTTGGAGAGTAACCCTTTTGCCCATTCTTTATACAGTTTAGCTGTTTATTATTGTACACACGATTTCTAGATTTCTTTTGAGTTAACCCTAAAAGAAAAAAAAAAAGAAAAAGAAAAAAAGAAGAAAAAAATGCGTGTTGCTACATTTGGAGACCCATCTAATTAGTAGATATGGAAGATTATTTAGATCCCTAAAAGATGATGGAAAGACCATCTTTGATCCGTTTGAGCCTTTCTAGCTATCCTTTTTTATCAAATATCCATAGTTAACCCTTTTGAGCCTTAAAAAAAAAACCTTTTCTTTGTCAACTTATCATCTTGACTCACTCCGATTTGGAGTATTACCCAATATCTTACAAGATCCATCACCTATTTATGTTTGAGAAAAATGTAAATAAACATTATGCATAGTGGAGTTATGCCTGTTTCAAAATAAAAAAAAAGAAGAAAAAAATTGTTGCTTCAAAGAAAAAAAAACAATAATAGGTGAAATCCATCTTGCAACTTCCAAAAAAAAAAATCCTCTGCATTTTTCTCAAATATACACTTTGTTTTTCCTATTTCCCTTCTTTGTTAGTCATGTCCCTAGCCTACGTTACGTCCTAATAAAAGTCCTTCTTGATTTCAGAGAACTATAGTATGAAGTAGAGACTAGTTATGTGGGCTAAAAGGATGTGATGCATAAAAAAATAAATAAATTGGGTTGACTAGCATTTTTATTTGACTGGAGATCGTATTATTTCTAATCTGAGGGCATATCTCTTTCATTTTGGTGAGCACATGTAAGATCACTTCTTTATTATTTTCTCTCAATTACCATTCATTAGAGTGACTATTTTTATTGGGTTTAACTTCTTTATGAGAGTGTCACTATTTTCAGTGAGATTTTGGGGTTTGACATGTCATTCTTGAAAGTAGCTATGACAATCTACTAGGCTGATTCATGTGGATGGTTGATGTGGATGTGATATTCCTTTAGACTTGAGATAATGCTTATACTTTTATTTGATTGTTATCATTAGTCTGATTGAATAAACAAGAGTGTTTAAAAAAAAATCATTTTTGAATTTTGTTTTCGATTTATTTGCTAGGGACTAGCAATAAGCTGGTTGGAGGGTGTGTTGAGTGTTAGAAAATGCATATTTATAAAGGAGAAAATCGTCATTTTACATTTCAAGTCTTACTAACAACCCTTACTTTTATGTGTTTAAGTTTCTTGTAATTTAATTATGTTTGTTTTATTTTAATTAAGTATTTTATGTATTTTAGGGGCATCATAGTCATTTCACAATAAACGAGAGATCAAATGGCAAAACGGACATCATTGTTGAACTCAGGACAGCCGAAAATCTTAGGAGGAGCATAAAAGGAAAAATGGCACTGTTCATATGTACGGTACTATTCACATGTACGGGTACTGTCTACATTACTGTTCACGACACTGTTCACATAGACGGCTCGATGACGTGGCATTGACCGATGATGTGGCATTGACTGATGAGGTGTCATGATCCTGTTGGACTAAAATTCTTATGTACTGTTGATGGTGACGTGGCAGCATATTAGTGGACAAAAAAAATGCACGTACGGTACATGCAACACATGGGATTATTACTGTGCAAACCGCGTTACTATGTAAACCGCGTTACTATTCAAATCATGTCACTGTTCAAACTGTGGTCAAACCGTGTTACTGTTCACGCGTACTGTTGACTGATGATGTGGCGCAATCCTGAGCGTCCAAACCGCTTTTAATCCGATGGCCATGATTTACTCGATGTATCTATAAAAAGGGGGCCTCCCCCCCTAATTTGGCACCTCTGAATCCATTTTTGGACTCCATTTTCTGTAATTTCTTCTCCATCTTGTATTTTCTATGTATTTTAATAAATTCCCATTTTGCCCCTAGTTCAACTATGAGTGGCTAATTTTCTTTCAAGTTTGGGTTGAAGGTGAAGTCTCAACATGTGTCATGGGCTTTATTTGGTAAATTTATTTTCTCTTCCCCTCTAGTTTTTGTGGATGTTTTGACTTCTCGTTGACAGATAATAATAATCTTGTCTAGTACCACCCTGGTTTCACCGGCTCCCTAGTATAAGATTATTATTATTTGGCACGATAAGACCTTAGCACCATATTTATTAGAGCGTGGTTCATGAGGTGTGGATTCCCCCCTCATGACTTAATTGGTATTAATAAGGAATATTTAGCCCATGATGCATGTTGATACGGATCCAGATACCCAAGTACGTCATCTCAATAGTTTTCTCTTCAATTTATTCCTGCCATTTCAATTTCAATTTTAGAATTTATTCTAAAATTTTAATTTAAGTTTTAGCATATTCCAAATTATTTCCACCACAAATCCAATCACCCATTTACAAAATTAATTCTATATATAATTAAAATCCACCTCCTTGTGGGATCGACACTCGTAACCATTGATCTATACTACAACAGATTCGTGCGCTTGCGAGTTCAATAAAATTTGCACAACAAAAGACAGAAGAGGTTGCACAATTAGCTCAAATGAAGTCGAATGACGAAATTTGTAAGCTTAGTGAGAAGCTTGAAAGAGCTCAGAGGGAGACTGAGGAGCTCCATAAGCGAGCTGAAAAAGGAGGATGTGCCATTCTTTGACCTAATCACCTGCTGGCACTGTATGCCATTGGCATGAAAATCACCTAAAGTATATTTTTACTGTCTCCCCTACCTTTTCAGATAATATTTGAAGTTAATACTGCATTTATTCTCAGTATTTTACTACAGTCAACAAGCTTGTATCCTCTATTATGTAAATGTTTCCAGCCCAATCTCGAGTGCGGTCTTAAGATAATATTATATGGAAAAATTGTATTGACATCAAATGAAGTTTCTTTTATGTAGCCGCTTAGAATCTTTTCTTACACAGTGAATCCAAAGAGATCTCCTCTGGATATCTTGTTTCCACATTTGTAATAGATACAACCCAAAATATGCCCTTTTAGCAATCAATGATTTTCCCAAAAACTCGAACATACACTCGAGTTCACTTGTTCCTTCAATTTTTTGTTTTCACTCTTCTAATGTCATATCACTTTGTATAAATAATTTGTTTGTATATTATTTACTCTTTTCGCATAATAGGGTAATCCTAACATCTAAGAGAGTTGTAATAAAAACCTGTTTGAGATTAAGGTGTTGTAACTTTTAAACCATAACTGCTGTATAAAAAAATCTATAATTATGAAATAAAAGTTAATAATGCATAGTAAATATAAATTTTTATAATAATTTTGACAAAAATATTAAAGATATAATAGATTTTTCATCATACAAGTGAAAAATCATATCAAAATAGCTTTTAAGCTACAACTGCTAGTATTTACCAAACACTTTAGTGTTGTAGATTTTAAGCTACAACTGCCCAACCTGAATTCCAAGTGCACCCTAAAACCATCGAACCTATGACCCTTCTTTGATTCACACCAAACTTCAACTAGCTGATAGTCTAGGTTTATCAAGTACAATATTTATTTATGCATATATGACACAATCTTTATTTACCTTATACATACTGCAAATCCTCCAACATCATACAACATCAGTTTTATAGATATCGAGTTTCAGCATCATAATTGGTCTTCCAAGGAGAAGAAGCCAATGATAAGTCAGCGTAAGTAATTAGGTTACACATAAACTCATCCAGTTTCATATGTTGCTGGTTTAAAAAATAGGTATCAAGTAGCACACACATTCAGTAGATAATGTAGTATAATCATAGATCTTGCACTGAGATGCCACAAGCTTGATCTCCAGCATCTAGCTTATCTGCAAATAGGAGAAAACATTAATGCACGTGCAACAGGAGCGTGTAGAAATGAAATGTGATGGGAGAATTAATTACGCGAGATGGAGTATCTTCTTGTCCGGGTGAAAGTAAACAGTGCCACCACCCTCGATGATAGGAGGACTGAAGAAAATCCGAGAAGCTAATGCATGGATTGCATTCAGCTCTTGCCCAGTCACCATGTTTGCTTGCTAAAACCTCTCCATTTATGCTATCAAAGTTTCAGAAACAATGTAATTTTAATAACGTGCTGAAATTTTGGAAGAGGGCGAGAAAAAATGCATTATATATACAATGGACTGATTTGCATACCCTTGATCGGAGACACACCCTTTCATTTGCTAGCTCAACCCCCTATGAAAATGAAAATGTTAAAGATTTCCATTAAAGCTTCGAAGAAAATGAAAAAATGGCTAAACAGGATTTAATGAATTTTAATCATTATCCACTTATGCAAGAACTCAATTTCAGGTAGCAGCATTTCATGCTGTTGCACAGAATGACATAAATTGCAACAAATTATTTTCAAAATGACATAAGTTACATATACTGAATGTATATCGATAAAGTTTATGCAATGTATTATTGCAAAACAATTGTGTATTGCTCAAATTCAATTAATTGTTTCGGTCGATTTCATGCATGCATAATGCAATTAATTAATTACCTTCCAGCACCTGATCCTAGTGATGCCTCGCTCAAGTGTGTTCTCTAGTTGCTTAAGCTCCTTTACAGTTAACGAACTCAGAGAATCACCCATCAAATGCCTATATGAAGAGTCAAAAGTGAGATAACCAATCGAAAATTCAATTGAAATGTTATATTTTGGCATAATTAATTAAGTACGCTTAATATGAAAATAGTTGTTGATGAAATAATTGAAAATACCTGTTAGAATTTTGTGACATTTGAATTTGCTGCCATAGCTTTGCTGACTCCTGCTGATAGTACTGTTTCCATGGGTCCATGGGTCGCTATGCGGTAATAAATGATAATAACCTGCTTTTTTTCACCTTTTCATAATAATATATATTCCTAGCAACGCCTGAATTTATAGCTTAAATTAGTGAATTACTTACCTGAGCATTGATCTCAGTAACAGTGCCAGAATTTATTTATTTTATAGCTTAAATTACATACATTTACACACACACACGCACACACACTAGGAACAACAGGTTCTATTAATCTAATTCATCTAAAAATAACTAACTAATCAGATGGCTCAGCTTCTTTTATTTCCTACTGAATTTCTGCACTTGGTAGATTCTCAGCAGGTTTAGCAATAACCTTCAGGAACTCCAGGTAATCCGGGTCTTTATTGTCCAAATCAAAACCAAATATAGTTTAATACTACAATACTTCTAAAAACAATAAGAAGATAAAGAAAATAAAAGTATGCTTGAAATTGTTGAGCTTTTACTTAACTTTGAAATTTTGCAGCTTAAGTGTATTGGTAAAAGTCACAGCACTTCCACCCCAAAAGTAACCTAACTTTTTTAAAAATAAAAAATTACTTTTAAAAATGTTGCTTTCACAACTATCCTCTCTAGAACAAAGTTTGGGAACATGTTGAGATGAAGCGTATTCAACAATAGCCTTAAAATGAGCACCTAATGGAGAACCCAATAACACATATATAAAGTGCCCTTTTCAATTTAAACAACTCAGTCATACCAAATTACGATTGATAAGTAAAAGCAAAAGGGTAACCAAAATTACCCTTTTCATTAACAAACACATGTCCATTCAACAACTCAGCAAACTCAAACACATCTGCAAGGTTCTTCAATTCTTCATATGCTCAGCAAACTCAAACATGTTGAGATGAAGCGTATTCAACAATAGCCTTAAAATGAGCACCTAATGGAGAACCCAATAACACATATATAAAGTGCCCTTTTCAATTTAAACAACTCAGTCATACCAAATTAAGATTGATAAGTAAAAGCAAAAGGGTAACCAAAATTACCCTTTTCATTTTTTTTCAGTTAAACCCATTAATGCAACATTGAGCTTTCATGTGAATGCCTATCACTTGTAATGACGACACCCAATTACTCATTCAAAGTACATGTCAAAGTTGCTACAGCAACGCATTTAAGATGTTGTATCTAAGTCTTACCTTTGGACGCCTTTGACTCAAGGCTGAACATGGGGCTCATGAACAGACCAAGTTACTTAGTATCCTAGGCAGCAGAAGTCTTTATCCTTTTTTTTGCTTTTATTTTTTTCTCTCTTTTTTTTAATAATTGCTATAGTACTGCTCATAGTTCGTGTTGCCTTTGGACTCAAGTTTGCATTTTAAACCATTGGAGCAGAATTTATTTCATAATAGACACAGTCCAACAAATATTTTCCCCCAAACATGAGATATTTTCTACTCTTTTTTGGTTTTCCTGGCTCTGCTACAACATTCTCATAAAACTCAACCAAAGTCTAAGTGTTGGGACAGAAGTTCAACCTTTATCTATAACAATCTCTACTTGGTTTTCTCATAAATACTGAAAAACACTTAATTTATCTTCATTAGGTTTTCAAATCCATACACAAATATTAGATAACAGAGCTTCACACAACACAAGCATAAACACATGCACTCAGAAACACAACCCCCCCAAACTTGAGTGGTGATGTGTCCTCACAAGTACACAAAACAAGAAATTTGATTAAAAAAGGAGAATTAACCATTGGGGTGAATTAACCATTTGTCTTTTTGTTATTCAATGCCTTCTTATTTGATCCACTTCTCAAAGACTCCTTATCATAAAATTTGATTAATCCATTTGCTGTTGCAAAAGCAAGAAATGCCTCTGTTGTTTGAGAATCTTCTGTTATATGTTATACTGTAAGTGATGCTGCAGCAATTCCTTCATGCTCGTTTTGCCCACATTTTTTTTACTTACTGTAATTTAACACGAAGACATAAAAAAAATATATGCACACTTAAAATAACAAAAAGACAAATTAAATCATTTAAAAGCTAAATTCAATGCCTTAAAAACTTGAAACAACTTCCCTTATTGGATTGCCTCCCAATTAGCGCTTGATTTTAGGTCCTTCAGCCTGACTTTTCTTGTTTTCTCAACCTGGATCTTTCAAGAACAGATCCGTCATTAGGATGTTCACATCAGCTCCCATATAGTGCTTCACTCTCGGCCCGTTAACTTTGAATTCTTGTTGGTCTGGAGTGCGTTCCCTTCACTAGATTTGGTTGTTAATTTTGAAGGGTTGCTTCTCCCCTGACCATGTTATGTTAGTTGCTCCACGATTTTCATCATCAAGTTCTTCAAATGTTACAACATTGATTTCTTCCTTACTGCAGCAACTGTGTAATCTCTCTACTACAACAAAGCCCGCAACACTGATAAAATTACAATCTTCAATCTCATCGGGACTCTTCATGGCATCCAGCACATTGAATGTAACTTGCTGGTCATTCACCCCAATGGTTAATTCTCCTTTTTTAACATCAATTAAAGTCTTTTCTATGGCTAAGAAAGGTCTTCCTAGAATGATTGGCACTTTTTTGTCTGCCTCAAAGTCTAGCACAATGAAATCTATCAGAAAAATGAATTTATCCACCTTTACCAATACATCTTCAATCTTCCCTTCTGGATATGCATGAGATCGGTTAGCAAGTTATAGAGTCACTGTTGTTGGTCTACATGCATCTGAAATATAAATGTGCAACCCAAGAGGGGGGGTGAAATTGAATTTTAAACAACTATCCTAGCAAATCCACACAACAAGCTATCTAATGCCTTAATAAAAATTGAAAGCAATAAGTTCAATAAAAGCACAATAATTAAAGAGCAAGAGAGAAGAAAAACAAACACACGAATTTTACGTGGTTCGGCAATTCCCGCCTACATCCACGCCTCCAAGCGATCCAAGCTTGAGGATTTCACTATCCAAGCCCTTCCAAGGCTTCAACCAATTACAATTGACTTCAAGGTGTCAATAAACCTTTACAATAAAGAGATATCTCTCAATCTCTTCACTCAAGTGTCTCACACACTCAAACTCTCACAAATGAGATAAATAAATGAAGAGTACAATGAAACTCACTCAATGAGTAGATATACAAAAATGAAGAGCAAGAAATGATTCAATGTTTGTAGTTTGCAAGTTTGAAGACTCAAGATATCACGTGTGCTTTTTGTTTTTGCTTGTTGGAGAGCTTCAAAATGAGTTGGATTTGAGTTTTTCTATTTTGAGCTTGAAAACTAGCCGTTATGTTCATTTTTGGCCGGAACCGGATTGCCGGATATGGAATCCGGTTAGCCGCTTGATGTTACCGTTACAATCACAAATTTGAAATCTTGAACATCCGGCTTGCCGTTTGTCGAATCCGGATTACCGGTTGTGTTTTGGTTACAGCATCAACTCTAAATTTCTTTAACACTGATAAAGGCATGAGATTGATGCTAGCCCCCAAATTACAAAGTGCTTTACCACTGTATTTAGTGCCTATAGAGCAAGGGATTGTGAAGCTTCCTGGATCCTTCATCTTCTACAATATCTTACTCTGAAGCATTCGGCTATACTTTTGTGTTAGAGCAACTGTCTCAAATTCTCCAAGTCTTTTTTTCTTTGTCAAGATATCTTTAAAAAATTTCGTATAATTTGGCATTTGCTCTAGAGCTTCCACAAAAGGAATATTGATATGTAGTTGTTTCAGCATTCCCAAGATTTTGTTGAACTGCTTATCTTGTTGCTGCTTCTAAAATCTTTGAGGGAAGGGTGGTGGGTGCCTAAACTGCTGTGCTGCAGTAGGTTGTGTAGACTGCTTCTCTTTTGCCATATTCTGAGTTGGTGCTACAACCTCATTATCCACAGGTGTTGGATCATCATTTTTTGCAAATGTTGCAGCTTGATTGCTCTCACCAGTGTTCTGTGAAGTGGATGATTGTGACTCTTTTTCAATTTGAGTTTCTTTCTGGATTGAAGTGGGCTCAGTTCTTCTTTTTGGCACCCCAATGGGACTATGAACATTCTTTCCAGATCTCAAGTTAATCACTTTTCAGTGCTCTTTCCCTTCTCTTAGTGGGTCTTCTGTACTACTAGGTAAACTACTTTGAGGTCTATTGCTCAATACTGTAGCAAGCTGTCCAATTTGATTTTCCAAGTTTCTCAACGATACAGTATGACTTTGGACAACTGCTTCATTCTTCATAATATAATCCTTAATCAGACTTTCAAGGGAACTGAGTTGATCATTGTTGATGCTTCTTTGCTCTTGATTTTGCTGATAAAATCCACTAGGTTGAGCAAGTCTGTTCTATCCACTGAATGCTGCAGCAGGCTGATTCTAGTTACTCCATAAAAAGTTCAGGTGCTGTCTCCATCTAGGGTTGTAAGTGTTTGAATATGGATTGTCTTGGTTATGTCTATTGAAGCTGCCCACATAATTGATTGAAGTTGGATTCCCGGGACAATTGTCGAATAAATGCCCTTCTCGACAATAAATGCAAGACACATCAGAAATTTTGTTAACAATTGCTGGAGCAGTAGTCATAGCCTTTACCATCTTTGTTAAGAAAGCTACTTGGGCTGATAATACTGTCAAGGCATCTACGTTATGGACTTCTGTTGTTCCTCTTGCTACAACTTGTCTGGTTGATGGCTACTGATAGTTATTGTTGGCTATCCTCTCCAAAATTTCATAAGCCTCAATGTAAGACTTAGATAACAAGGCCCTATTTGCTGAAGCATCCACCATCAATCTAGTGCTTGGGTTGAGACCATTATAGAAAGTTTCCGACTGTATACAACAAGGAATACGATGATGAGGACATTTTCTAAGTAACTCCTTGAATCTCTCCCATGCATCATACAAGCTCTCATCTTTAAGTTGATGGAAAGATGTGATCTCGTTCCTCAATTTTTCATTCTTGGTTGGCGGGAAGTATTTCATCAAAAATTTGTCAACCAAATCATTCCATGTAGTGATAGAATCTGGTGGTAGAGAATTCAACCATGCTCTTGCTCGATCTCTCAAAGAAAATGAGAAAAGTCTGAGTCTCAATGCTTCATGCGATGCTCCAACAATCTTGAAAGCATCACTCACTTCCAGAAATAACTTAAGGTGTAAATAAGGATCTTCGGATGGAAAGCTATTAAAATGCCCCACTGTTTGAAGCATCTGAAACATCACGGGTTTGAGTTCAAAATTGTTAGATTGAACTTCGGGTTTAACTATTCCCTGATGTATGGCTTGAGGAGTCAACACTGCGTAGTCTCGAATGGCTCTATCTCTATCGTTTGCCATGTGAATAATGTTGTTGTTCCCTGGTTTCCTTTGAACATATTGTCCATTCAGACCTTCATGTACATTGACTGGTTGTATCCCCTCTCTACGGTTCGAGTTTCTCAAATCTTGCAAATCATTCATTGCTACAACAACTTGTAATTCCCGACGCTCTCTTCTCAATCTCCTTACGGTTTTTTTAAATTCTGGATCAAATTGGAATTCAACATATTTATATTTGCGCATGCAAGGGGTGCTAGATCACCTATATCAACAAAATAAACAAATAAAAAAATTAAAAATTAGCACCGTTAAAACTAATTTAACAAATCACAATGAACAATCAATCCCTGGCAACGACATCAAAAACTTGTTGGTTTATAAATACTAATGCTATTGGTGTCAATGTGCAAGTTTACACAACAAGTAATAAAGTGATGAGTATTCAAAATCGTCTTCACATGGATTGATGTTATCAGATTTGCTACAACAATCTTAACAGTGCAGATTTTGTGCTAAAATAAAATAAAACAATTAATGAAACTAATATACTAATTAAAATAAAAACGTAATAAATAAAATGCAACAAAGTAAATTATCACGTCAATCTCAAGGTTAAAATCAATGGGAATATAAAGTAGTTGAGTGAATAAACTCTCCTAATGGTCTTGACTATTTTCTAATGGTTGACTCGGTTACTGCAGCATCTGCTACATCACTGGGCAGAATCCTTATGTATCCTCAACCGTCGCTTGTACGATATCTTATATCTATATGCAACCTAACAGTGATCAGTTGCTATGCCAACATAAGATATAACATTACACGCTTAGGTTCTATTTACCCTACAAGGTGAATCCTTATGTCTAGTTCATCACTAATCTTAAATCAAGCATGGCCCTTTTGGGACTCAAGTAAAACTCAATACATGAAACTCAATTTAAGATCAAGTATTGTTCTGATATGTTCCACTAAGATAAGTCCTTTTGAGACTCTTCATTAGCTAGTATCATTAAATGGGTGATCAACCGAAATAATGAATAAAATAAATACTACCAAAACAAACTGCTACCACAAACATGTGGCAACACATATTTCCAGTCAATAAACCATCAATATTTTTTATCACTCAACTACAAATAAATTTAGTTTATGATTTGCAAAAGGAAAATAAAGAACAAAGTTTCAGCCATGAAATACATCCCCATAAATAAATAGAAAATGAGAAAAGAAGAGAAGAATAAGAAGGATTGAGCTCCCAATTGATTTCTGTAAATTCTCCTCTTGTGCAGCCCTTAATCTCTCTCTTGAATCTTGTTTTTCTTTTATTTCTTTGTGTTTTTCTCCTTGGGTGACGGCTCTCCATTCCTTATGACGTGTGCTTCTTTTGTAGTTGAAAATTAGGGTAAACGGAAGCTTAAGGCACGCATAAGTCAGATCAGGAAACTGCAGATCGCAATTCTGCAAGTATCCCGCGCGAAATTTTCTCTGTCGTTGTTCCAGGATTGCTATGGCAACAACTACAGCAACTGCACTGTTCTAGATTTGTTTAAATTCTTTTGTAGCTAAGTTTTTCCTCATTTTTGAAAGCTTATTGCATTAACATTCCTTCCATGAATTATAAGCTTTTGGAAACCTACAATTATGCACATAATTTAAGCGCGAATTACTTTAAATTAAGCAAAACTCATTAAGACTAAACTAAAATGAATATTTTTCTAAAATGTAATAAAAATGCAATAGAAACACATCATTTACTCTCTAAGTAATATTAATTTAATTGTAAAAGTGTTATGATAACTCTCATTTCATTGAGTTATCAATAATCCCGAAGAGATCCACTTTATGTTATATGTGAGAGAGCCTTGTCAAAGTCTTCTCCATCTGTTAGTCCAAACCGTGCCCATAGTTCTTCAGTAAACATAGTCCACGTCACTGTTCAATTTTCTTCCTTGTATGTCCGATTCAACCATTGCCACCATTGGTTTGCTTCACCTTCTAGGTGGAAAGACGCCAAGCTCACCTTGTGATCTTCAGGAGTTCTTTGAAATTCAAAGAACTGTGCCACTCTATTAAACCACTCTGTTGGATCATCTCCTGCAAATCGCGGAAACTTAATCTTGGCTCGAAGAGGGGGTATGTTCCAACAAGAACTTTCTATTTTGTCTTGTTGGTACTGATGCATGTGTCCTTGCTTCACGAAGTGCGACGACTGAGATGCCTTTGAGGAAAGAACTGCATTGGATAAAGCCTTCAAAGACTCCTCTAAGCGTTGCATATAATCGTTCATTCCGAGCCCAAGCTTATGCACCTCATCCTGTAAGCCTCCCACTCCTTGCTCCAATATTTCAATGCGCTCTTTGTTGGTTGTCATTGTAGCTCTAATACCACTGATAGGTCCCAGTCAAATTACAAAACTCAATAAATTTGGCTTTTTTTGAGTGAAAGTCAACCAGAGCTTTGAGTAAAATTCTTCACATTCTTATTCAGTTCCAAATAAACTCCTTAAATAAAGTTTCAATACATCAAACCGATATCAACAATAACTCCTAAACTTCAGCAAGTTAAAACCATGACGTAACTATTATTCTGAAGGTGACTAACCACCTTTGACTATGACCACACAATTTGAAATAAAAACAACAACTAAACTGAAAAAGGACAAGTCAATCTTAACCTAAAAACTTGGGATTTTTCCTGAGAAATCTGAAGGATCTTCTTGATGTATCAAAAACACTAAAAGAGGCCATCAGTTTATCCAGGATGAGAGACGAACAACTTACACGACAAAAGAGGTTTGCTCAGCCAATCCCACAAAATCGGTCGCCGGCTGCTGTCACCTCGGTCAATCAAAGAGCAACAATAACTTCTAAACACTTGGGCTGGGAAGAGATGCAAAAACGACGAGCTCAAGGGCTATGTTTTAGCTGCAACGAACAATTCACACCAGCCCATAAGTGCCAAGGGCTTCGACTGCTACTCATCCAAGGTCATGATAATTCTCAAGAGAATGAAGAAGAGACAGAGAGCGAAGGTAACAAATAAGAGGAATTGGAAGTTTCTATACATGCATTGACCAGATGGTCATCTCCACGGACCATGTGAGTAGCTGCTTCCATCAAGTCGCAACCAATAGTGGTGTTAATCGATAGTAGATCTACACATAATTTTTTGAAAGAAAAAGTAGCTAGCACACTGTGGCTCCTAGTGGTTCCTACGAAGTCTTTCACAGTCCGTGTCGCCAACGGAGAACGACTCCTGTGTCAAGGGCGATATGGGAAGGTGCTGATTGATTTACAAGGCATTCAATTCTCTCTTACTTTCTACTCTTTGCCATTAGCAGGATTAGACATGGTATTATAAATACAATGGTTGGAGATGCTGGGGTTGGTAGTTTGTAACTGGAAGCATTTAACTATTGATTTCAATTGGGACAATTAAGCACAAAGGTTGCAAGGGATACAAAGGCCCATTCAAGTGACTTCACTAGAGATCGTTGCAAAAGAGTATCGATAGGGTTAGATGGTCTTTGCTATTTATGTTCAAAACTTGGAAGACTCTTCCTGGGATGACATTCAACCAGATATGCAACAACTTTTAAGTGAATTCGAGGATGTCTTCAAGAACCCTCTAAGCTGCCACCACTACGAGAAATTGACCATCATATACCCTTTAAGGAAGGAACCCAGCCCATCAATGTTTGACCATATCGGTATGTGTATTTTCAGAAGGCAGAAATTGAAAAACAAGTGCAGGCAATACTGAATGTAGGAATCATCAGACTAAGCACTAGTTTGTTTTCGTCTCCTGTCCTTTTAATAAAAAAGAAAGATGATACTTGGAGATTTTGCACGGATTACAGAGCATTAAACGCCGCCACGATCAAAGATCGATTTCCCATTCCAACAGTAGACGACATGTTGGATGAGTTGTACGGCGCTACCTATTTTACTAAGCTGGATCTTCGAGCTGGTTATCATCAGGTACGAGTACATGCTTCCGACATTCCGAAAACTGCATTTAGAATGCATAATGGGCATTTTGAGTATCTTGTTATGCCCTTTGGGTTATATAGCGCTCTATCTACTTTTCAAGCCATAATGAATTCTATTTTTCAGCCTTACCTTTAAAAATTCATATTAGTTTTCTTTGACGATATATTAGTCTATAGTCTAATATGGGAATTGCATTTAACTCATGTGAGGAAGACATTAGAAAATTTGAAGAAACACAGCTTCCTCGTCAAAGTTAATAAATGTGACTTTGGTAAGCATGAATTGGAGTATTTAGGCCATATCGTGACAAATCAAGGTGTCAAGGTAGATGGTAAGAAGATTGAGGCTATGGTTGCATGGCCACAACCCAATAATACTACTAAATTGCGTGGGTTTTTAGGCTTGATAGGCTATTACATGAAGTTTGTCCGCAATTATAGTACTAGCTTGTCCCCTCACCAACTTGCTCAAGAAGGGGAATTTTAAATGGGATGAGGATGCTGCTAGTGCGTTCACAATGCTCAAACAAGCTATGACAACCACAGTCACTCTCGCCATGCCTAATTTCAACGAGCCATTCACTATCGAGACTGATGCTTCTGGGGATGGAATTGAAACTGTTCTCACTCAGCAAGGGAGACCAATTGCATACATGAGTAGAGCTTCGGGGATTGCTGAACGTACCTGGTCAATCTATGCCAAAGAGATGTTAGCAATTGTGGAGGCCATTCGGACATGGATACCATACATCTTAGGTTAGAAGTTTTTCATTCAAACCGACCAACGAAGTCTCAAATACTTCTTAGAGCAACGAGTAGCCACTCCTGAGCAGTAGAAACGGGTCGCTAAGCTTCTTGGATACGACTATGAGATAAAATATCGGCCTGGAAAAGAAATTTAGCAGCGGATGCTTTATCTTGCCCCCCCAACAGCCTTCTCCTTAATCCAATATTTGTTTCACAGGTTTCTTTATGGGATGACATTCAAAAGGCAGCAGAAACAGATTTGTATAAAAAAAAAAATTCCAGTAGGCAGCAAATGATCCTACGAGCAATTATATAGTAAAGAATGGGCTATGTTTTTACAAGCAAAGAGTGGTGGTTCCACCTGCACTACGAGATCAGCTGCTCTAAAATTTTCATGACAATAAAGTGGCTGGACATTCTGGAGTTCTAAGGACCTTCAAATGGCTAGCTCAGCAATTTTATTGGCCCTCTATGCACAAATTTGTACAAGAGTACATGCAACAATGTGCAACCTGCCAAAAGATAAAATTCGAGACACTAGAACCAGCTGGACTGCTCCAACCACTCCCAATTCCTTGTCTAGTTTGGGATGACATCTCGTTAGATTCATTGAAGGATTGCCATCTTCACATGGTAAGGATAGTATTACGGTGGTCGTGGATCGCTTTAGTAAGTCTGCTCATTTCATTGCTTTATCTCATCATTTCTCTACAAAAATCATTGCTGAAAAGTTTGTGGAACATGTTATTAAACTTCATGGAATGCCAAAGTCTATCATTAGTGATTGAGACCCTATTTTTGTAAGCAAATTTTGGCAAGAGTTTTTTACCATGTTAGGTACTAAGCTGAAGCTCAGTTCAGCTTATCATCCTCAAACGGATGGACAAATGGAGGTGGTGAACCATTGTCTTGAATAGTATCTGCGATGTTTCGTCCATCAGTGGCCTCATAAATGGTATAGCTATCTGCCATGGGCAGAGTATTGGTACAACACCACATATCTTTGCTCGATGAGGATGACACCATTTCAAGCCTTATATGGTCACTTTCCTCCATGCATTCCTCACTATACAGAGGGTTTGTCTCATGTTAATGATGTTGATCAAAGTATCCTAACTCGAGATGAAGTACTGCAGCAGCTGAAGATAAATTTAGAGTTGTCTACCGCTAGAATGAAACATGTGGCTGATCAAAAGAGAAGAGAAGTGGAGTTTCAAATATGAGATTTGGTGCTTTTAAAATTGCACCCCTACCGCCAACAATCTGTGTTCAAACGCGCCCATCAAAAACTTACCAGCCGATTCTATGGCCCATTTCCAGTTGAGCAGAAGCTATGCAAGGTAGCTTACCGTCTTTGTTTACCACCTGCAGCTTAGATTCACCTGGTGTTCCATGTTTCTCTCTTAAAGAAGTATGTGGGTACTTCTCTTCCTGCCGTTGTTGACTTACCACCAATGTATGATAAAAGACAGATTCAAGTTGTGCTGGAGAAGGTGATCGATACAAGATGGGTCAGGCATGGTACCAAGTTTATTGAAGAAAGTTTTGTGCAGTGGAAGACTTTGCCTACGGAAGATGCTACTTGGGAGGAAACACTGATGCTGAAACAACAATTTCTTGTATTCAACCTTGAGGACAAGGTTCCGCTTGTGAGGGGAAGTATTGATACACCGAGAAGATCCTTCAGAATTCCCAGGAAAAATCCCAAGTTTTTAGCTTAAGATTGACTTGTCCTTTTCCAGTTTTGTTGTTTTTATTTCAAATTGCGTGGCCATAGTCAAAGGTTGTTAGTCACCTCCAGAATAATAGTTACGTCATGGTTTTAACTTGCTGAAGTTTAGGAGTTGTTAGTCACCTTGTTCGGGAAAAAAGTTTTTGACTATATGATTGTTGTTTTAACTTGAGGGGATGGACTTGAAGATAATGACGAAATGTTAGAAGATTATTTGGGTCGTCAGTGTCCAAAGCCTTTAAAGGTTTGTTTCTGAACGACAATAGTGTTTGATAATTTCATTAGTCAATTTGATCAAGTTGTCTTGGGTTGGTTCTTTTTTGAAGTTTTAGACTCCTTTACAGTTGGAATATTGGAAGTTTAATATGAATATATGGATGCTGAAAATACTAGACAGGTTCATAGTAATCCAGCCGTCTTAAAGTTCCATATTCAATATTGTTTCATTTCCTAAATGATTTTCTTCTGCCATTGGGTATTGGTCGAAGGGGGTGATTGGTTGGTAATTTTCTGCTGGCATTACTTAATTTTAGTTAAATTTTAATGTCTTTGAATGAGATGTCATTCATTCATTTGCTAAGCATTTATGCTTTTCTTATTTGTATTATTTGATTTCATCTATTATTTAATCTTTGGTTCTTATTCTATTAATGTGTGTTCATTTGTTTTTTTCCTTCAAATATGTACATCATTGATTTATATGCTTAAACTTAACCTACTTTTAAGATTTTAGAAGTGCGCCAAGGAGGACATGACTTGCTATACAGGTCCATTTTATTAGGCGCTGTTTGAATAAAATATCAAGTCTAACTTTACAAGATTTAAAATTCTCTTAAAAATCCCTGTGGATTCTAGCCCCAGAATTGGTTTCTAAAATTTCAATGTGAGATTGCTTTTCAGTTTTAACATGCAAATCTCCTATATTCAGCATTTACTTGATGAATTTGTTTCCTAAGACTTTTCAAGTTGAGAAAGATTTATATTGAGCTCCTCTATTTTACTGCATACTTGATTAAACCTATGAGGGGTTGCAAGAAAAATAACAAAAATGGAGATAAAAACCCTTCAAGTTGTAGCTTTGCAATTAACAATATCGGGTTATTTTATAGTTAAAGTGAGCTTTGTTTTTCTTATTGTATTAATTTTTGTAGTTTGAAGGAATCAAAATTTTTTTAATTATAATGCCGCAAAATTTTTTAGTTAAAGTAATTTTTGGTCAATTATGTAGATGCCACAAGAAATATGATCATGTCTTTTGGTTTGAGCTTTGGTCACTTGAGTTTGTTTATGACAATAGTACAATCTTTCAGGCTTTGTTCTATAATGTAAGAATTTGCCTAGTGAAGAGGCAGCCACTAATTTTTATTGGGTCAATGATTTTCATTGGAATATATGCAGATTATTATTATTGTTATTATTATTTTCTGTTGTATGGAATGCTGATCACCTTATTGTAAGTGGTCAACCCATAAGGAGAATGGAATTAATTATTAAAATTTGATTATGGCTTGCCCTTAAATGGTTTTGAAGGATGCATGATATTAAGTATCAATGATAACAATAAAAACAAATTTTGTCAACTAAATACCTTCAAATTTTTAGAGACTACAAGTGTTTGATTGGTTTATCAATGCTTACAAAAGGGGCCAACATTTGCTTTATTCTTGATCATTTTTCCATTATTTTAGGAAATCCTTCAACTATGTGATTATAAGTGTGTGCTTTTTGATAACAAGACCAAGGATAAGACCAAGAGAACTGAGCATGTTTGGGAGCTTCTTTCTTTGGTTAACTCTGTGGCCATGCAGAATGATGGGCAGCCATATACAGACGATATCTTTGCCGAGTTGAAGGTGACTTCATTACTATAAAGTGTGCAAGTACTTGTAAATTGTGAGACTTGGAGGAGGTAAAGACTGTTGCTGTGTCCTTACCCCTAGATTGTTAGAGATTGCCATATGAAAAGAGGTTTTATCTTGCTAGTTTATGGGGACAAATTTGTTCTCAAGTTATCTGTTCACTTATTGTGTTTTGAAGGCTGTAACATATTGTTCTTACCTTGAAGATTGTTTGAATGTCTTGTTTTGTTTTGTTTCTTGATGAAATTAAGTAGATTACTCTATAGTAGTAGCTATAGGTGGTTTGCTGATCATGAGTTGCACTTAGGAATGGATTCTGCACTTGTTTAGTCATAAAATCATAAGAACATTTCCTGTAATACTGTGGATCCTGTTTTGTTGATAGGAATTTTGCACTCCTGAATCTTTGGGAACATTTGAAATGTTGTAAGCAAGTTATATCATATTCTAATTTTGTTAAAAACAGAATAGCCACATTCAAAATAAGTTTTTTGGAAAATATAGTTAGGTACAAGGAACCTAATCAAATAGTTCTGTAGTTTAAATTTTCCTTTCCACAGTTTTAATTTATAGCAAGGCAGTAGAATGAACTGGCATAAAGTGAGATCATATTCAATAATAATCTGGATTTACTGTAACAGTTTGTGTACTATGTGTTTGAGGTGCTAATAAGTTTTACTCTCCACAATCTTGGAGTGTGGCAAAATGAAAAAGTTAGTATATTCTTTAATGCCTTATATTTTGGGTTTATCTGTTTATTTTTTTAAGCTTTTGTTTTTATCATTTGTCAATGATTTAGAGAAGAAAGTTGTGACAAATATGGTGAACTTAGCAACTCCCTTTGCAATTGGATTAAAATAATTAATACTTAAGAATTTTCTTCTTTTAAGTTGGAGTTTTATATTACCATTAACCAATCTTTATTTGTATTATACTGCTACTCTAGGGCTTAGTGGCATGTTTTCTGACTAATATTGATGCTTTTTTGATAGGTTGAGTCTAAGCTCAAAGAGACAACTAGGCTTGAGCAACAATTGGCAGAGGAGCAAGCTGCTCCATTAAAGGTAGAAGAGGTTGCACAATTAGCTCAATTGAAGTCGAATGACGAAATTTGTAAGCTTAGAGATAATCGTGAAAGAGCTCAACGGGAGATTGAGGAGCTCCGTAAGCGAGCTGAAAAAGGAGGGTATGCCATTCTTTGGCCTAATCACCTACAGACACTATATGCCATTGGCATGAAAATCATCTAAAGTGTATGTTTTCCATCTCCCGTACCTTTTCAGATAATATTTGAAGTTAATACTGCATTTATTCTCAGTGTTTTACTACAGTCAAGAAGCTTGTATCCTTTATTATGTAAATGTTCCCACTCCAATCTCGAGTGCGGTCTTAAGATAGTATTATATTGTATTGACATCAAATGAAGTTTCTTTTATAGAGCCGTTTAGAATCTTTTCTTACATGGTGAATCCAAAGAGATTTGATTCCTTTTTCTCCTCCGGCTATCTTGTTTCCACATTTGTAACATATACAACCCAAAATATGCCCTTTTAGCAATCAATGATTTTCCCAAAAACTCAAACATACACTCGAGTTCACTTGTACCTTCACTTTTTTGTTTTTACTCTTCTAATATCACATCACTTTGTATAAATAGTTAGTTTGTATATTATTTACTCCTTTCGTATAATAGGGTAATCCTAACATCTAAAAGAGTTGCAATAAAAACCTGTTTGAGATTGAGGTGATGTAACTTTTAAACTACAACTGCTGTAGAAAAAACTATAATTATGAAATAAAAGTCAATAGTGTATGGTAAATATAATTTTTAATAATAATTTTGAAAATATTATTAAAGATATAATAGATTTTTCATCATACAAGTGGAAAATCATATCAAAATAGCTTTCAAGCTACAGCAACTAGTGTTTACCAAACACTTTAGTGCTGTAGATTTTAAGCTAGAACTGCTTGACCTCAATCTCAAACGCACCCTAAAACCACCAAACCTATGACCCTTCTTTGATTCACACCAAACTTCAACTAGCTCATAGTCTAGGTTTATCAAGTACAATATTTATTTATGTATATATGACACAATCTTTATTTACCTTATAAATACTACAAATCCTTCGACATCATACAACATCAGTTTTATAGATATTGAGTTTCAGCATAATAATTGGTCTCCCAAGGAGAAGAAGCCAATGATAAGTCAGCGTAATAATTAAGTTACACATAAACTCATCCAGTTTCATATATTAGTGGTTTCAAAAATAGGTATCAAGTAGCACACACATTTAGTAGATAATATAGTCTGATCGTAGATCTCACACTGAGATGCCACAAGCTTGATCTCCAGCATCTAACTTATTTACAAACGGGAGAAACAATTAATGCACGTGCAATATGAGTGTGTAAAAATGAAATGCGATGGGAGAATTAATTACCTGAGATGGAGTATCTTCTTGTCCGGGTCAGAGTAAGCAGTGCCACCACCCTCGATGATAGGAAGACTGACACGACCCGCCCCAACCTACATGTCATAATTGAGGTGAATTGTGTGGACTAATAACTAAAACTTGTGGCACAAATTTAATTCATGAAAATATGTGTAAAATATGGTCTTTCCTATAAACACAGGACAACCTCTATGCCTTTTCTGAAATCATATTTGAATTCAAAACTTGCATAGCTTATGTCTCATTATACATACTGACATTACATGTATATTTACATATAAAACATAAGCAACATAAAACATGCTCAAAATGCAAGACATGCAGTAATGCATCTCGCGGCCTAACCTCAATTAACTAGAATTGATCTGCATGAAATCCTACGGAATCCTGAGAAGAAAGGGGTAAATAAGAAAATAGTGAGCTTGCGGCTCAGTGAGTGGATGTAATATTATATTAAAAATATTAATAGTAATAATTATAATAAAGTATATTTACTAGTGCTTATACATAATCATGTAACATAACTCCACACTGAATACCATACATCAGCAAACATGGAATTCATACATACATACATCACAACTGCAGCAAATAGTACCTAGGGTAAATAACTCTTAATACTCGTCGGGATTATCATCGCACGAGTAGAGCGGGGGAAAAAATCTCCCAATACCCGGCAGAATTTAGCTACATCGCTCGGATATAGTAACTTCACTCTCAATACGCATGCGCATAGTCTACGGGGACGGGTACATATATGGTGACTGGCAATCACATCTTATGACTCAATCAAACATATAGTGCATATAATCATAACATGATATTAAAACATAATATCAAACATAAATGCTTCATGGAATACATAATAGTAATAATAGTATCTACTCACAGATCATGTTTCACTCTGGGGTTCGTTGGGGCTCTTGTAGGTTCCTGGATTCTCGAGTTCCTCTTAAAATACAGGGTTCAAAAATTAACTGTTAGAATTGATATAATAACTTATACGTACCATGCAAACTGTAACATAATTGCTCAAATTTCATAAATCTATTGCCCACTGGTTCAACTGGATTTAATCTAACTATCCAGTTCTAATTTCCGTATTATTTCCTCTTAATTCCACTTTATTTCTCACACTCAGCTTCTTTCTATTTCTTATCTTCTTTTCTTTTTTTCCTTCTCTTTTCTCTCGGTTTTTCTTCTTTTCTTCTCTCGATTTTGATTTCACTTCAGAAATGGAAGCACAAATGAGAGCTGGTTTCAATTATTTCCAATTATATATACATGGCCACCGGCTCACAAGTGAAGCATGCATGTCAAATATGCATGTGGCAAGCAAGGAGTGAACTTGGCATGTGGAGAAGTGGTGAACCAGGCAGCTGGCTGTTGCTGTTGAAATCAGCCACGTTTGGCACTTTTTTTTTCCAAGTGGTGCATGACAAGGACTGAAGAAAATCCGAGAAGCTAATGCATAGATTGCATTCAGCTCTTGCCCAGTCACCATGTTTGCTTGCTGAAACCTCTCCATTTCTGCTATCTGAGTTTTAGAAACAATGTAATTTTAATAACGTGCTTAAATTTTGGAAGAGGGCGAGAAAAAATGCATTATACATAGCACAGACTGATTTGTATACCTTTAATCGGAGACACATGCTTTCATTTTCCAGCTCAACCTCCTATGAAATGAAAATGTTAAAGAGTTCCATAAAAGCTTCGAAGAAAACGAAAAAAATGGCTAAACAAGATTATTAGCCATTTATGCAAGAACTCAATTTCAGCTAGCAGCATTTCATGTTGTTGCACAGAACAGGAAACAGACAAAGCAACAAATTATTTTCAAAATGACATAAATTACATATACTGAACGTATATCGATAAAGTTTATACAATTTATTATTGCAAAACAATTGTGTATTGCTCAAATTCAATTATTTTTTTCGGTCGATTTCATCCATGCATAATGCAATTAACTAATTACCTTTTGGGACCTGATCCTAGTGATGCCTCGATCAAGCCTGTTCTCTAGTTGCTTAAGCTCCTTTATAATTAAAGAACTCAGAGAATCACCCATCAAATGCCTATATGAAGAGTCAAGAGTGAGATAACCAATCGAAAATTCAATTTACATTGTATATTTTGGCATAATTAATTAACTATGCTTAATACAAAAATAATTGTTGATGAAATAATTGAAAATACTTGTTAGAATTCTATGACATTTGAATTTCCTGCCGCAACTTTGCTGACTCCTGCTGATAGTATTGTTTCCATGGGTCGCATGTAATGAGAGAAGTTAAATTTTTATTGGGAACTTTATATTTCAATGCTAGCTATGTGGTAATAAATGATAATAACTTGTTTTTTTTCGCCTTTTCATAATAATATATATTCCTAGCAACGCCTGAATTTACAGCTTAGATTAATGAATTACTTACTTGAGCATTAATCTCAATAAAAGTGCCAGAATTTATTTATTTTATAGCTTAAATTACATACATTTACACACACGTGCACACACACTAGGAACAACAGGTTATAGTCATCAAATTAATCTAAAAGTAACTAACTAACCAAATAGCTCAGTTTCTTTTTTTTTTTAATGAATTTCTACACTTGGTAGATTCTTAGCAGGTTTAACAATAACCTTCAGGAACTCCAGATAATCTGGGTCTTTAGTGTCCACATCAAAACCAAATACAGTTTATTACTACAGTTCTTCTAAAAACAAAAAGAAGATAAAGAAAATAAAGGCATGCTTGTAATTGTTGAGCTTTTACATACCTTTGAAATTTAGTAGCTTAAGTGTATTGGTAAAAGCCACAACACTTCTACCCAAAAGTATCCTAGGTTCTTTTTTTATAATAAAAAAATTACCTTTAAAAATGTTGCCTTCACGACTATCCTCTCTAGAACAAGGCTTGGGAACACGTTGAGATGGAGCATATTCAACAATAGCGTTAAATTGAGCACCTAAACGAGAACCCAATAACATATATAATTAACCAAACAGAAAGTTCCCTTTTCATTTAAAACAACATAAGCTTATTCCAAGGATTTGTCCCGGCCATATCCCCAAAATCGGGTATTTAGCTAAAAATACCCCCAGACTCCAAAATTCCTCACATATGCTTTTTTTAAAGTGCAAATACGAAATTACCCTAAATAAAAACCTAAATCATCTCAAGCATTTAGAACCAAGCCGCAACACAACCCCCAAATTTCATTCACGACCAGCCAACACTATCATTCACGAATAGCGTTCTCCAGGAACTCTGGTGAAGTCGCTTCAGTGGGCTTTGAGGTGAGGTGAACACCGGCGATAGTTCTACTGCTGTTATTTCGCACTCTTGTTGCTACTTGTTCTAGCACCTAAATTTGCTATTTTAAAAGGAAATTGGCCATATTAAAGGTGAGTCACCACATCTACAATTGATTTTAGCATATGCTGGTTGTATTGCATTGTTTTTGTTACCCTATTTTGAATATCTTATCAAAAAATCAAACTTCAACTTGACAATCTTGTTCAAAACCCATGGTGGGTTTTAACTTGGCTTCAAGAGGTAATCATCAATGGAACTTTCTGATTGGGGTTTTTAATTTTACTATTTTTAATCCTTCACATTGTAATATTTACTTAAGCAACAACTCTATGCATATTTAACCATTTGTGTGAAGATCAAAATCTGATGTGCCTCAAACCTTGGGATAAGGAACTGTTTGCTATAATTACTAGTACAAATGCAGCTGAAGCTGAACACTTTTTCCTTGTGAGATTCCAAGTTTTTCATCTATGGCTGAAGGAAGGGTTCACTTGTGATATATTACAAAGAAGTAAATTTAGTGCTTATTTTTCGCCTAAATGGAGTGTTGTGTATATAGAAAGGCTGAGAAAATTGATCATTTGTCTATTGCTTCATGTTTAAGGGTGTTGTATTAACAAAAAGATAGTGAAGTTTTTTTAAGTCATTCCAACTTCTTGTACCTCTTTTTTTTTTATGGATAATCATTACATTTTCTTGTACGGTAGAAAGCCAAGTCTTTGTGAAGTTATATTATGCACTTTTTGTTTAGATTATTTGGCAAGAAATGAATAGGAGAGTTCTTGATGATGCTTACGAGGGACTTATTTTTTTCTATTTTGTTTTGCCTTAATTATGGCTACTCGTTCATCTTTACTATAATCCTTCCGTTTGATCTAATAAATCTATTAGGCTGACAATTTTTTTATCCATTACTTTATTTTCTACAAAGGCAAAGAATCATTTATGGTTTTTATACTCGACTATAGTGGTGTAATGAATTCTTTACTCGACTGTAGTCATGTAATGTATATTTTACTCGACTGTAGTTGTGTAATATATACTTTACTCGACTGTAGTTGGGTAATGCATATTTTACTCAACTGTAGTCGTGTACTGGATACTTTAATCGACTATAATCGTGTAAGGAAAATTATTCTCGACCAAAATGACGTGTAATTTTTCTGATTGGTTTAGAATTTATTATTATGCAACTTTATTTGCATTTATATTATAATTCAAATATTTTCTTTTTGTTTATGCAAATGGAACCAAAAATCAAGGAATATGAATACTTCAAAGCCAAGATCTCGAACCGATCATCACTAGATGTTGTGGAGGGCATAAAAAATAAACTCTTTGAGGAGCACAAAAGTATTTTCAGGCATTCTTGCTTCGATCATTTTTTGGATGTGAAATAGCTAAAGCTTTTGCTAAGTTACTCCACAACATACTACTGATAGAAGTGAAGTCTGATGAGAAGAAAATGTGGTTTAGGATTGGCTGTTTGCGTTGGTAACATGATTAAATTGCAATCCATTATATTAGCCTAATCGTGCGAGTACATAATATCCCGCAACAAAAATCAAGGTATGTATGTGTGTGTGTGTGTGTGTGTGTGTATTATTTTTTTGACTTAACAATAAGAATGGTGATTTCTAACGATTGATTTATATGAATTGTTTTAGTGATGATTTTAGAACATTTTTGTTGCGGTACTTGGAGGTCTTGACCCATGGATTTGATGTCAATTCATATTGCCAACAAGATGATGTTACACAATTTTGAAAAACATTGGCTGTTAAATTATTTGGGCTTAGGTCGTTGTTGGTATAGATTCAAATGCTATTGGGGTCAATGTGCAAGTGTACACAACAAGTAATTTAATGATGAGTATTCAAGATTGTCTCCACAGGGATTGATGTTATTAGACTTGCTACAGCAATATTAACAGTGTAGATTTTGTTATAAATTAAAATAAAACAACTAATGAAATTAATATACTAATTAAAATAAGAACGCAAAAAATAAAATACAACAAAGTAAATTATCATGTCAAACTCAAAGATCAAACCAATAGGAATATAGAGTAATTGAGTGAATAAACTCTCTTAATGGTTTTGACTATTTTTCTAATGTTTGGCTCAGCTGCTATAGCATCTACTACAGCACTGGGCAGAATCCTAATGTATCCTCAGCCGTCGCATGTTGGATATCTTATATCTATATGCAACTTAACATTGATCAATTATGCTAACATTAGATATAAGATTACATGCTTAGGTTCTAATAACCCTAAGCACATCATTTACTCTTTAAGTATTATTGATTTAAGTCTAAAAATGGCATGATAACTCTCATTTCATAGAGTTATCACATATTCACAAGGTAGTTGATAGATTTGAAATTCCCGAAAACTACATGTCTTCTCAATAATGTTGACATGACCATCAAGGTCACCATCTTTAACAATAAACTCATACATATTTAGTGTCACCACTTTATATATACGAGAAATATTAATACAAATAATAAACTCGTTTTCAGCCTATTTTGTAAGTCGTGTGGCATTGGATCGAATGTTTTCAGTTTGAACTTCATTTTAATTTCAAATTCAGAAATATTAATACAAATAACCCAAGATACTCATTCTATGAATTGTGCATACGTTGTAGAATAGGTCACCATGATCCTTCTTGCCTTCGTACCATCAAATCTATAATGGTTGTTTTGCTCAATCCATTCACCACAAAACATAGTAGGCACACATACTGAAGGCATTTCCTACAATAATATAACACATGATTATACAACAAATAAAAAAATAAAATCAAACAAGGTATATAACGAAGTGTGGACCTGTCTGCATATATACACGACTGTAGTTGTGTAATTGATAGTTTACACGACATTAACTATGTAACTTGCTAAAATACACAACTATAGTCCAGTAAACAGTCAGATGATGTATTTAGTAAAAAAAAATATAATCTTTATACTAACAGAATGTTAGGTGTCATAACAGCCACTATATTTTTCACAATTCCACAACTACTATCATGTAAATTCATATACACAAAAAAAGTAGTATAAGTTGTAAAAATACACGACTTAATAAATAGTCAGAGAGTATATTTCTTCTCCAAAAAATATTTTTCTTGCACTGATAAAATGCTAGGGTCTTACAAAAATTAGAACATTTTTCATATATGCACAATTATAGTATGTAAGTTCATACGTACACAATAGTAGTCATGTAACTTATTACAACACATGACTATAGTCCAGTAATAGTAAGAGTACATATTTAGTGAAAACAATATATTTTTTGCACTAATAGAATGCTAGGGTGTCATAATAATTGGAACATTTTGCACTTTCATGATTACAGTCGTGTAAATCCATACATACACGACTGTTGTCATGTATGTCGGGTGCAGAACAAAATTTTGGAAACAAATTCAGGTTTTAACGAATGTAGTTATAAAATACGTCAAATAACAGTGATATAATGCAAATGTAATGAAAATGTGAGTTGGTTTATTATTTATCACAAACCAAACAAAACCCTAAAATAAAATAATTTCAACAAAATGAATAAATAACACAAAATAAAAATAAAGTTTCAATACCATATTCATGGGATAAATAATGCACCCAGCTGTAAACTAAAATCTAAGTGTATTGGTTGTTTATGAGTGATTTTGGGTGTGGAGTGAGTTTTTGTTGTGTGGAGTTAAAAAGAGTGAGAAGTAAAGAGTATTTGAAGTGAGTTGTTTGTGTTTTATATTTTTCTTTAGGGATATTTTAGACAATGTACACATAAACAGGTATATCTAGATAATTTTCAAGCATGGGGTATATTTAACTAAATACCCTATTTTAAGGCATTTTTAATTAAAAAAACCCCAAGTTATTCATACCAAATTAAGATTGATAAGTAAAAGCAAAGGGCAAGCAAAATTACCCTTTTCATTAACAAACACATGCCCATTCAACAACTCAGAAAACTCAAACACATCCCTAGGCTTCTTCAATTCTTCATATGTTTGTGAATATGTTTCATGCTTGTAACTGTTAAAAAACTAAAATCCAAGCTAAAATAAATTTTTAAAAAAAGCCCAAAAATCAATCAATTATAAAACAATACCTAGATTTTCTAGGCCGATAGCATAACCAATTGTAACAGCCATTGAAGTGATCTTGAAAAAGGGCTAAAAGGTCATTTTGAGAGAGGGAAGGAGGCAAATGACAAATCACTACTTTGGTTCTCTGCAATGGCTTTTTCATTTCATCGCATTCAATTTGTCCCGATTGTATTGAAATTGAAAATCGAAAAAGAGTTTTGATTATTTTGTACCCTAATTTTCAATTTGGGTCGAAAATGAAATTGGAATAACATTTATTGGAAAGTTTTTTATGCACATAACCATTGTGTTTTCCTCTGGGGTGCCTCCGAGCACTCCCAAAGGGGAGATTTATGTTGTGCAAATTTTATTGAACTCGCAAGTGCACGAATCTATTGTAGTATAGATCAATGGTGATGAGTGTCGATCCCACGAGAAGGTAGATTTTAATTGTGTGTAGAATTAATTTTCTAAATGGGTGGTTGGATTTGTGGTGAAAATGATTTGGATTATCCTAAAATGGCAAGAATAAACTGAAGTGAAAATCTATTAAATTGACGTACTTAGGTATTTGGATATGCATCAACATACACCATGGGCTAAATATTCCTTATTAGTGCTAATTAAATCATGAGGGGGGAATCCACACCTCATGAACCACACTCTAATCAATATGGTGCTAAAGACTTATCGTGTCAAATAATAATAACCTTGTACTAGGGAGCCGGTGAAACTAGGGCAGTATCTAGACAAGATTATTATTATTTGTCGACAAAAAGTCAAATCATCCACAAAAATTAGAGGGCAAAAGAAAATAAATTTACCAAATAAAACCCATGACACATGTTGAGACTTCAACTTCAACCCAAATTAGGGGGTAAAGGTCCTTTTTTTATAAATACATTGAGTAAACCATGACCATCGGATTTAAAACAGTTTGGATGCTCAGGATTGCGCCACGTCATCAGTCAACAGTACGCGCTTTGACCACATGGTTTGAACAATGACACGATTTGACCACGCGGTTTGAACAGTGATGCGGTTTAGTTGAAAATAATCCTGTGTATATACATGTACCGTACGCGCGATTTTTGATCCACTAACATGCTGCCACGTCATCGATCAACAGTACATAAGAGTTTTAGTCCAACAGAATCGTGACATCTCATCAATCAATGCCATATCATTGGTCAATGCCATGTCATCGATCCGTCTATTTGAACAGTGTCGTGAACAGTAACGTAGATAGTACTATACATGTGAACAGTGCCATTTTTCCTTTTATGCTCATCCTAAGGTTTTCGACCGTCTTGAGTTCAATAGTGATGTCTGTTTTGCCGTCTAATCTCTCGTTTATTGTGAAATGACCATAATGTCCCTAAAATATATAAAATACTTAATTAAAATAAAACACACATAATTAAATTACAAGAAACTTAAATACATAAAAGTAAGGGTGTTAGTAAAACTTGAAGTATAAAATTACTATTTTCTCCTTCATAAATATACATTTTCTAACACTCAACAATTTACCCTTGGGAAACGTTGTCATGTGAGCATTACCTTTGCGAGTAACACGTGTCTATAAGTTAACAAGATCCATATTTCATTGCCCGGGCAAGGGCAATTGATAGTCCCTACTTCCCTTCGTATTACTTCTGGGGAATCTGGGGGTCTTGATGTGTAAATGACCAAAAAACCCCTATAAAGTATAAATGGACTAATTTAATAAAGGAGCATCCATAATAATAATAATAATGGGAGATCGTCGGTATTCCTCTATTCAAATCAATATATATTAATTACTTTAGTATTGTTTATAAAATATTTAATAGTATAATCAATATATACTAATTACTTTAGTATTATTTACTCAATCAGACTAAATGATAGTAATCAAATAAAAGTATAAGCATTATCTTCAGTATAAAGAAATATCACACCCACATCAATCATCCACATGAATCAGCCCAGTAGACTTTGTCACAGCTACTTTCAAGAATGACATGTTTAACCCTAAAATCTCACTGAAAATAGTGACACTCTCACAAAGAAATTAAACCCAATAAAAATAGTCACTCCAATGAATGGTAATTGAGAGAAAATAATAAAGAAGTGATATCACATGCTCTCACCAAGATAAAAGAAATATGCCCTCAACTTAGAAATAATACAATCTCAAGTCAAATAAAAATGCTAGTAAACCCAATTTATTATTATTTTTTTTATACACCACTACATCTTTTTAGCCCATATAACTAGCTTATACTTCAGACTATAGTTCCCTAAAATCAAGAAAGACTTTTATTAGGGCGTTACATAGGCTAGGGACATGGCTGACAAAGGAGGAAAAATGAGGAAAACAAAGAGTATGTTTGAGAAAAATGCAGAGATGTTTTTTGGAAGTTGCAAGGTGGATTTCACCTATTATTGTTATTTATTTATTATTTTTTTAACAATAATTTTTTTTGCTTTTGTTTGGCACAACTTCACTGAACAAAATAATTATTTACATTTTTCTCAAACATAAATAGGTGATGGAACTTGTAAGATATCGGGTAATACTCCAAATCGGAGTGGGTCAAGATGATAAGTTTGACAAAGAAAATATTTTTTTTTAAGGCTCAAAAGGGTTAACTAAGGATATTTCACAAAAGGGATGGCTAGAACGGCTCAAACGGATCAAAGATGGCTTTTCCATCATCTTTTAGGGTTCTAAATAATCTTCTATATCTACTAGTTAGATGGGCCTCCAGATGTAGCAACGCACATTTTTTTTCTTTTTTTTTTAATGGGTTAACTGAAAAGAAATCTAGAGATTGTGTATAAAATAATAAACTACTAAGATGTATGAAGAATGGGCAAAAGAGTTACTCTCCAAGAAAAATGATAGGCTCAAAAACTCACTTGTACTTATTATAATATGTTCATTCCTTCAAACAACTCATATTTGTCTCCGACATCAACATGTAAAGTAGCAAACATGGCGTACCATCACTTAAGACCAAAGATAATACAAATACTAAAATTTGAAATTCATCATGTCATCCAATGTTAAAACGAATCACACAATTTTTTTAAACAACATTCTACCCCCTAACCTATTTTAAACATGAATGGAAAATATGCATGCAGAAATGTGAAAATGATGCAGAAAAACTAATTAGAAAAGTTACACTTAAAATGATAGAAAAAGAAAATGGTTTTTTTTTTACTAAGAAGATGTGTTTCTAGAGGCACTACAATCCATATTCAGCCATGTTCGACTAAAAAATTTGAAAATGTATATTTATAAAGGAGAAATTAAAAAGAAGAAGTAAAAAAAATGAATATCAAAGCTTAGTAAAGAAAAAGAAAATGTCTGAAATTTTTTTTAACGGAGAAGATGCGTTTATAAAATAATTGCACTCCATATTCAACCATCTTTAACATAAAAAGTTAGCAACAGTTAGTTTCTACAATAAAAAATCAGTAAAAAAACTTAACCAAGATTCCACAATTGTCGACTATTACTCCTCCCAACCAGAACAAAACATTGTCCTCAATGTTTTAAAGGAAAGAAGTAGAGTTTAGAAGACATCACCTGGGTGATGCAACACAGAAGAAAATATTTACAGGCGGTGAGTTAAATCTAATTTGTACTTCTTACTGTGGCTACTGTTACCATCATTATTTTGACGCTCCAACACAAAGGTCCAGGGGTCTAGCTCTGGTCTATAAGCTTGTAACAGATCAAGTAGCTCATTAGCAGTGTGAGCACAAATAAAAAGCTTTTTCATTCTGGAAGGAATGAAATAATTTTTTATTGCATGGTTAAGAAATGCGATAAAATCATCATAAAAGTTATTGACATTTAACAAATTGATAGGTTTCTAGTGAATGTGCAGATGGGCCAAGGATGCTAATGTGATAAGTGCCTCTAGAGTTGCAAGATCTCCTGGTAGGAATATAAAAGCATCAGCATGATTAAGCATTTCAGTTATTCTTTCTTGCATACCTGAGACGACTAACTTTTCTCCAGTCGGTGAGTCAAACCCAAAGGTTTTAGGGCTCTTGGGATGATGCCTAACACTTGGTTTCCTCTAACAAAAGCAGTTTCTGAGACCAATTTTGATAACCCTCGATTACCTCCTCCATACACCAAGTTTAATTTTCTCCCTTCTATGCTTCGACCAAGATCTATGGTTGCCTCAACGAACTCTTTATGTTTGCCATTGTTAAATCCATAAAGCACACAAATGTTCTCGAATTGTCTATTGGGAGTAGCTGCCATTGGGATACTTCTCAAAAATAATTTGTGAGTGCTTAACAAAAAGTCATATTTAAGAATCTTGATGACAGTGGATCACAGCTATATATGAGGTAACATGTCAGTGTAAAATAACGTGTAAAGCACATGGCTCACGAGTAAAAAAGGAAACAGTAAAAAGAAAAAGAAACAAGGATAAAATAAAATTATTAAAGACAATAATGCAAATGATAAAACAACAGTGAAATAAAATAACAATAAAGTAAAAGGATATTTACAAGTAGTTGCAACTGTGGCTCACATCTTCCTCTGGTTTTACGTCCAGAAACGGCTTGATCGCCCTCTATGGGTTGAGGATAGGCTTCCCATTCAATTTTCTTATAAACTGGCAAACAATGTCGTTTATCGTCAGATTCTCGAGACTATATCGTGCATGCTCTTTCTGGAATAATGGTCATAACTGGAGAATCGCTCCTTGCACATATCCACTGGGATGCATTTCAAGAGACAAAAGGATATCATCCAATGACTCCTTATTCAAGACATCCCTAATGAATTGAACGTTATCTTCCATGTTATCAGACACCATTCCTAAAGAACATGGGTTTGTATTGCACCTCATTCTGGCACACTTATGACAAGCAATATAAATTCTTCGAGCTCTTCGTTTTCTTGCATAATTTCCTTGACCACAACCAGGCATGTATGCAATAAATTGTGGAGGTAACTCACATGCCAATCGTACTTTAGCCTCGATTAACCAACGAATGTCAACAGGTATGTTATTCCTCATGAGCATCGCATGCGCTCGGACCGAGCTTTATAGATTGTAAAGAGGGCATTCTGAGGAAGTAAAGGGAATCGATTGTAAAGCTTCGCTAGAATCTCGTTTCTGTCCATACATTCACTTTATAATATTAGTTATTATGGGGAACTGAAGTAACCGACTTGATTGTCACGGAGTACCGTTATCCGCCACTTCACCGGGGTAACAAACTAAAGCACACAAACAACGGAAAGCAAACTAAAACACATAAAGAAAATTAAAATTATCCTCTTATTGAATTTACCTCAAGCTCCAACTGGATGTTGTAGACACTTCTCTCAATGCCTCTGAGTTGGCTTTCTAAATCCTCAACATAAGATACTAACTCTGGTGGTTGCAGAGCCTAAATACGATGTATTTTACAAAATTGAATCTGCCTTTTGAGATGAGATTTTACACGTTGAAGTGATTTAAGAATGTCCAGGAGGAACTGTTTAGCTATGGCACTCATGATTAACAATGATAAGAGAAAACTTAATGGTTAAACAAACACACTTATGCAAAAATAACTTCACTTAGCAAAACAATAATAAAAAGAAAGAAAAAATCAAATCACCGAAAAGAAATAAAAAAAACTCAATTCAAATCTAGTGGGTCACTCAAATTTATTTCGATGTTCTCTCCATGTGTTTGGTACTCTAGATATGTCTTTAATCTTTGACCATTAACTTTAAACGTGACACGTTCTTTGGGTCCTTAATTTCAATTGCCCCATGTGGAAAAACAGTGTGAACAATAAAGGGGTCAGACTATCGAGAGCGTAACTTACCTGGGAATAGGTGCAAGTGAGAATTGAATAAAAGCACTTTCTGACCTAGAGTGAAAGATTTTCTCATAATTTGCTTGTCATGGAAGACTTTCATTCGCTGCTTGTAAAATTTGGCATTTTCGTATGTATCATTGTGAATTTCTTCAAGTTTTGCCAGTTGTAATCTTCTTTCTAAGCTAGCTTGCTGTATGTCAAAGTTGAATTTCTTGATGGCCCAATATGCACGATGCTCGAGTTCCACAGGTAGGTGACAAGCTTTTCCATACACTAGCTTGTAGGGTGACATCCCAATCAGGGTCTTGAAAGCTGTTCTATATGCCCATAATGCATCATCAAGTCTTAATGACTAATCTTTTCTATCCAGCCTCACCGTCTTTTTTAATATATGTTTTATTTCTCGATTGGAGATCTCAACTTGGCCACTGGTTTGCGGATGATATGGGGTTGCCACTTTGTGAGTGATGGAATACTTTGTCAAAAGAGCTTTGAATGCTTTATTACAAAAGTGGGCACCACCATCACTGATTATCGCTCGAGGGAATCCAAAGCGTGAAACAATGTTGCTTTTCAAAAATCTTATCACCACCTTGTGATCATTGGTTCTACATGGAATTGGTTCTACCATTTCGATACGTAGTCAACAGCAACCAATATGTATTGATGGCCAAAAGAAGGGGGAAAAGGTCCCATGAAGTCGATACCCCATACATAAAAAATCTCATTCACTAAAATTGGATTTAGTGGCATCATATTCCTTCATGCAATGCTCCCCATTCGTTGAGACCTATCACATAAAGAAAAAAAAGTGTAAGTGTCTCAAAATGAAATGATATTTTAAATTTCATTTTCTAGGACACATCGTCTAATAATTTAATCAGCACAATACTTGAACAAATAAGGGTCATCTCAAAAGAAATTCTTTATTTCTACAAAAAATTTGGCTTTGTCTTGTTTGGTCCAATGCTCTGGAAGTTGACGTGTAACAAGATAATTAACGATATCAGCATACCACGGTAATACTTCCACACTCATCAATTGTTCATGTGGAAATGACTCATTCAATGGTAATGGTTCTGTAATTGTGTCAAAATGGAGACGAGAAAGATGATCTGCCATAATATTTTCTATCTTTCTGATATTTAAATTCCAAGTCGAATTCCTGCAAAAGTAACACCCAACAAATTAGTCTAGCTTTTGTATCTTTCTTTGTGAGAAGATATTTAAGACCAGCATGATCTGTAAACACAATTATTTTACAACCAATGAGATAAGATCGAAAATTTTCCAATGCAAACACTACTGTTGTGCAAATTTTATTGAACTCGCAAGCGCACGAATCTGTTGTAGTATAGATCTATGGTGACGAGTGTCGATCCCACGAGGAGGTGGATTTTAATTATTTATAGAATTAATTCTGTAAATGGGTGGTTGGATTTGGAATATGCTTTAGACTACGCTAAAACTTAAATTAAAATAACAAGAATAAATTCTGGAATTGGAATTAAAAGGGCAAGAATAAATTGAAGTATAAATCTAATGAAATGACGTACTTGGGTATCTGGATCCGTATCAACATGCATCATGGGCTAAATATTCCATATTAATACCAATTAAATTATGAGAGGGTAATCCACACCTCATGAACCACGCTCTAATAAGTATGGTGCTAAGGGCTTATCGTGCCAAATAATAATAATCTTATACTAGGGTGCCGGTGAAACCAGGGCAGTACTAGACAAGATTAGTATTATTTGTCGACGAGAAGTCAAAACATCCACAAAAATTAGAGGGGAAGAGAAAATAAATTTACCAAATCAAACCCATGACACATGTTGAGACTTCACCTTCAACCCAAGCTTGAAAGAAAATTAGCCACTCATAGTTGAACTAGGGGCAAAATGGGAATTTATTAAAATACATAGAAAGTACAAGATAGAGAGAGAATTACAGAAAATGAATCTCAAAAATGGATTCAGAGATGCCAAATTAGGGGGGGGAGGCCCCCTTTTTATAGTTACATCGAGTAAATCATGGCCATCGGATTAAAAACAGTTTGGACGCTCAGGATTTCGCCACGTCATCAACCACTATTTGCACAGTATAGTCAACAGCCACTATTTGCACAGTACAGTCAACAGCCACTATTTGCACAGTACAGTCAACAGCCACTATTTGTACAGTACAGTCAACAGCCACTATTTGCACAGTACAGTCAACATCCACTATTTGCACAGTACAGTCAACATCCACTATTTGCACAGTAACGCCAACAGTACCCGTACATGTGAATAGTATCGTACATGTGAACAGTGTCATTTTTCCTTTTATACTCCTCCTAAGGTTTTCGACCGTCCTGAGTTCAAAAATGATGTCCGTTTTGCCATTTGATCTCTCGTTTATTATGAAATGACTATGATGCCCCTAAAATACATAAAATACTCAATTAGAATAAAATACACATAATTAAAGTACAATAAACTTAAACACATAAAAGTAAGGGTTGTTAGTAATACTTGATATATAAAATAACGATTTTCTCCTTTATAAATATGCACTTTCTAACACTCAACACACCCCCTAACCAGCTTATTGCTAGTCCCTAGCAAATAAAGCGAAAACAAAATTCAAAAATGATTTTTATTTTTTATTTTTTAAACACTCTTGTTTATTCAATCAGATTAATGATAACAATCAAATAAAAGTATAAGCATTATCTCAAGTCTAAAGAAACATTACACCCACATCAACCATCCACATGAATCAGCCCAGTAGACTTCATCGTAGCTACCTTCAAGAATACATGTCAAACCCCAAAATCTCACTGGAAGTAGTGACACTCTCATCAAAGAAATTAAACCCAAAAAAATAGTCACTCCAATGAATGGTAATTGAGAGAAAATAATAAAGAAGTGATCTCACATGCTCTCACCAAAAAGAAATATGCCCTTAGCTTAGAAATAATACGATCTCCAGTCAAATAAAAATGCTAGTCAACCCATTTTATTTATTATTATTTTATTTTATTTTATTTTATTTTTATATTTTTTTTATGCATCACCACATCTTTTTAGCCCATATAACTAGCTTCTACTTCAGACTATAGTTCCCTAAAATCAAGAAGGACTTTTATTAGGACGTAACGTAGGCTAGGGACATGGCTAACAAAGATGGGAAATAAGAAAAACAAAGTGTATGTTTGAGAAAAATGTAGAGGAATTTTTTTTTTTTTTTTTTGGAATTTGCAAGGTGGATTTCACCTATTATTGTTGTTTTTTTTTTAACAACATTTTGTTTAAGCAACAATTTCTTTCTTCTTTTTTTTTTTTTTTTTTTTTTTTTTTTGAACTAGGCATAATTTCACTATACAAAATATTTATTTACATTTTTCTCAAACATAAATAGGTGATGGATCTTGTAAAATATTGGGTAATACTCCAAAATGGAGTGGGTTAAGATGATAAGTTGACAAAGAAAAGTTTTTTTTTTTTTTTTTTTTTTTTTTTTTTAAAGGCTCAAAAGGGTTAACTATGGATATTCATGAAAGGGATGGCTAGAAAGGCTCAAACGGATCAAAGACGGCCTTTCCATCATCTTTTAGGACTCTAAATAATCTTCCATATCTACTAATTAAATGGGCTTCCAAATGTAGCAACACACATTTTTTTCTTTTTTTTTTTTTTTTTTTTTTTTTTTTTTTAGGGTTAACTCAAAAGAAATCTAGAGATCGTGTACAATAATAAACTGCTAAGCTGTATAAAGAATGGGCAAAAGGGGTACTCTCCAAGAAAAATGATAGGCTCAAAAACTCACTTGGTATTTATTATGACATGTTCATTCCTTCAAGCAACTCATATTTGTCTCCGACATCAACATGTAGAGTAGCAAACATAGTGTAACATCACTTCATACTAAAGATAATACAATTACTAAAATTTGAAATCATCATGTCATCCAATCTTAAAACAAATCACAAATTTTTTTTTTTTTTTTTTTAAACAACAGTCTACCCCCCAACCTATTCTAACGTGAAAGGAAAATATGCATGCAGAAATGTAAAAATGATGCAGAAAAACTAATTAGAAAATGATAGAAAACGATTTTTTTTTTTTTTTTTTTTTAACAATGAAGATGCGTTTCTAGAGTCACTACACTCCATATTCAGCCATCTTCAACACAAAAAGTTAGCAACAGTTAGTTTCTACAACAAAAAATTAGTAAAAACTTAACCAATATTCCACAATTGTCGACTATTCCCTCCCCCCAACCAGAACGAAACATTGTCCTCAATGTTTTAAAGGAAAGAAGTAGAGTTTAGAAGACATCACCTGGGTGGTGCAACACAGAAGAAAATATTTACAGACGGAGAGTTAAATCTAATTTATACTTCTTACTGCGGCTACTGTTACCGTCATCATTTGAACGCTCCAACAGAAAGCTCCAGGGGTCTGGCTCCGGTTTATAAGCTTGTAACATATCAAGTAGCTCATTAGCAGTGTGAGCACAAATAAAAAGTTTTTTCGCACTGGAAGGAATAAAGTAGCTTTTTATTGCATGGTTAAGAAATGCGATAAAGCCATCATAAAAATTATTGACATTTAACAAACCGATGGGTTTCTGGTGAAGGTGCAGATGGGCCCAAGATGCTAGTGTGATAAGTGCCTCTAGTGTTGCAAGATCTCCTGGAAGGAAAATAAAAGTATCAGCATGATTAAGCATTTCAGTTATTCGTTCTTGCATACCTGAGACGACTAACTCTTCTCCAGTCGTTGAGTCAGACACACTGCCCAAAGGTTTTAAGACTCTAGGGATGATGCCTAACACTTGGCTTCCTCTGATAAAAGCAGCTTCTGAGACCAATTTTGATAACCCTCGGTTACCTCCTCCATACACCAAGTGTAATTTTCTCTCTGCTATGCTTCGACCAAGATCTATGGCTGCATCAACGAACTCTTTATGTTTGCCATAGGTAAATCCAGAAAGTACACAAATGTTCTTGAGTTGTCTATTAGGAGTAGCTGCCATTGGAATATTTCTCAAAAACAATTTGTGAGTGCTTAACAAAAAGTCTTATTTAAGAATCTTGGTGACAATGGATTACAACTGTGTATGAGGTGGCAGGTCAATGTCAAATAATGCGTAAAGCACATGGCTCGATAGTCAAAAAGTAAACAGTAAAAAGGAAAAAAAAAACAAACAGTAATAAAATTATTAAAGACAATAATGCAAATGATAAAACAACAGTGAAATGAAATAAAATAACAGTAAAGTAAAAGGATATTTACAGGTAGTTGCGACTGTGGCTCACATCTTCCTCTGGTTTTACGTCCAGAAACGGCTTGAACGCCCTCTATGGGTCGAGGATAGGCTTCCCATCCAGTTTTCTTATAAACTGGCAAACAGGGTCTTTTATAGTCAGATTCCCGAGACTATATCGTGCATGCTCTTTCTGGAATAATGACCATAACTGGAGAATCGCTCCTTGCACATATCCACTGGGATGCGTTTCAAGAGACAGAAGGATATCATCCAATGACTCTTTATTCAAGCCATCCCTAATGAATTGAATCTTATCTTCCCTGTTATCAGACACCATTCCTAAAGAACATCGGTTTTTATTGCAACTCATTCTGGCACACTTATGACAAGCAACAGAAATTCTTCGAGCTCGTCGTTTTCTTGCGTAATTTCCTTTACCACAACCAGGCATGTATGCAATAAATTTTTGAGGTAACTCACCCGCCAATCGTACTTTCGCCTCGATTAACCAACAGATGTCAGCAGGTATGTTATTCCTCATGAGTAATCGCATGCGTTCGGACCGAGCTTTATAGATCGTAAGGAGGGCATTCTGAGGAAGTGAAGGGAATCGCTTGTGAAGCTTCGCTAGAATCTCGGTTCTGTCCATTCCTTTGCCTCAGAATATCAGTTATTATGGGAAACTGAAGTAACCGACTTGATTGTCACGGAGTACCGTTATCCGCCACTTCACCGGGGTAACAAACTAAAGCACACAAACAGAAAAACAAATTAAAACACACAAAGAAAATCAAAATCGTCCTCTTATTGAATTTACCTCAAGCTCCAACTGGATGTCGAAAACACTTTTCTCAATATCTCTGAGTTGGCGTTCTAAACCTTCAACATAGGCTACTAACTCTGGTGGTTGTAGAGCCCAAATGCGATTTGTTTTACAAAATTGAATCTGCCTTTTGAGATGATTTTTGACACGTTGAAGTGGTTTAAGAATGTTCAGGAGGAACGGTCTAAGTAAGAGACTCATGATTAACAATGATAAGAGAAAACTTAATGATAAAACAAACACACTTATGCAAAAATAAATTTCAATTAGCAAAAGAATAATAAAAAGAGAAAAAGAAGGAAAAATCAAACCACCGAAAAGAAAAAAAATCAATTCAAATCTGGTGGGTCACTCAAATTTATTTCGGTGTCTTCTCCATGTGGTTGGTATTCTAGATATGGCTTTAATCTTTGACCATTAACTTTAAACGTGACACCGTTCTTTGGGTCCTTAATTTCAATTGCCCCATGTGGAAAAACAGTATGAACAATAAATGGACCAGACCATCGAGAGCGTAACTTACCTGGGAATAGGTGCAAGCGAGAGTTGAATAAAAGTACTTTCTGACCTGGAGTGAAAGATTTTCTCATAATATGCTTGTCATGGAAGACTTTCATTCGTTGCTTGTAAATCTTGGCATTTTCGTATGCATCATTGCGAATTTCTTCAAGTTCTGCCAGTTGTAATCTTCTTTCTGAGCTGGCTTGCTGCATGTCAAAATTGAATTTCTTGATGGCCCAATATGCACGATGCTCGAGTTCCACAGGTAGGTGGCAAGCTTTTCCATACACTAGCCTGTAGGGTGACATCCCAATCGGCGTCTTGAAAGCCGTTCGATATGCCCATAATGCATCATCAAGTCTTAATGACCAATCTTTTCTGTCCGGCCTCACCGTCTTTTCTAATATGTGCTTTATTTCTCGATTGGAGATCTCCACTTGGCCACTGGTTTGCGGATGATATGGGGTCGCCACTTTATGAGTGATTGAATATTTCGTCAAAAGAGCTTTGAATGCTTTATTACAAAAGTGGGCACCACCATCACTGATTATTGCTCGAGGGAATCCAAAGCGCGAAACAATGTTGCTTTTCAAAAACCCTATCACCACCTTGTGATCATTGGTTCTGCAAGGAATTGCTTCTACCCATTTCGATACGTAGTCAACAGCAACCAGTATGAATTGATGGCCAAAAGAAGTGGGAAAGGGTCCCATGAAGTCGATACCCCATACGTCAAAAATCTCAACCACTAATATTGGATTTAGTGGCATCATGTTCCTTCGTGTAATGCTTCCCATTCGTTGACACCTATCACATGAAGAACAGAAAGTGTAAGCATCTCGAAATATAGTTGGCCAATAGAAACCACATTGTAAAACTTTAGTAGCTGTTTTCTTAGCACTGAAATGGCCTCCACAAGCTTGTTCATGGCAGAATGAAAGGATATTCTGAATTTCATTTTCTGGGACACATCGTCTGACAATTTGGTCTGCACAATACTTGAACAAATACGGGTCATCCCAAAAGAAATTCTTTATTTCTGCAAAGAATTTGGCCTTGTCTTGCTTGGTCCAATGCTCTGGAAGTTTACCTGTAACAAGATAATTAACTATATCAGCATACCAAGGTAATACTTCCACATTCATTAATTGTTCATCTGGAAAGGACTCATTCAATGTTAAAGGCTCTGTAGTTGTGTCAAAATGAAGACGAGAGAGATGGTCTGCCACAACATTTTCTGTGCCTTTCTTATCTTTGAATTCCAAGTCAAATTCCTGCAAAAGTAACACCCAACGAATTAGTCTAGCTTTTGCATCTTTCTTTGTAAAAAGGTATTTAAGAGCAGCATGATCAGTGAACACAATTATTTTACAACCAATGAGATAGGATCGAAATTTTTCCAATGCAAACACTACTGCTAGCATTTCTTTTTCAGTAGTTGAATAGTTCAACTGTGCATCATTCAATGTCATACTAGCATAGTAAATAACATGGGGAATCCGATCAACTCTTTGTCCTAATACTGCTCCTACTGCATAATCAGATGCATCACACATTAGCTCAAATGGAAGGCTCCAGTTTGGGGGCTGAATGATGGGTGATGATGTTAACAATTGCTTTAATTTTTCAAAAGCCACCAAACATGAATCATTAAAGATGAAATGTGCATCCTTTGCAAGTAAATTGCATAAGGGTCTAGAAACTTTGCTAAAATCTTTAATGAAACGTCTATAAAAACCAGCATGCCCAAGGAAAGATCTTACTTCTCTGACCGTTTTGGGTGGAGGAAGATTAGAAATGAGATCCACCTTGGCTTTGTCAACCTCAATACCTTTGCTCGAAATGATGTGACCGAGAACAATACCTTGTGTTACCATAAAATGGCATTTCTCCCAATTTAAGACCAAGTTCTTCTCGATACATCTCTGCAGAACTAATGTTAGATGACGTAAACATTGATCAAATGAATCACCAAAGACTGAAAAGTCATCCATAAGGACTTCAAGGAATCGTTCAACCATATCAGAAAAAATGCTCAACATGCATCGTTGAAATGTAGCAGGTGCATTACATAATCCAAATGGCATCCTCCTATATGCAAAAGTGCCAAAAGGGCAAGTGAAAGTGGTCTTCTCTTGATCTTTTAGTGCTATGGGAATCTGATTATATCCTGAGTAGCCATCTAGAAAGCAATAAAATTCATGGCCTGCTAATCTATCAAGCATTTGATCGATGAATGGTAAAGGAAAATGGTCTTTACGTGTGACAGAATTCAACTTCCTATAATCAATGCATACACGCCATCCTGTAGTTACTTTAGTTGGTATCAATTCATTATCGGCATTGGTAACTACAGTGACTCCTGACTTTTTGGGGACAACTTGTACAGGACTGACCCATGAACTATCAGAAATTGGGTAAATGATACCTGCATCTAATAGCTTAAGGACTTCAGTTCTAACCACTTCTTTCATATTAGGATTCAACCGACGTTGCATTTCCCTAGTAGATTTAGCATTTTCATCAAGGTGAATGTAATGCATGCAGTCTACTGGATTTATACCTTTTATGTCTGCTATGGTCCATCCTAAAGCTCCTTTATGCTCTTTTAAAACATCTAACAACTTACCTTTTTGTTCGTCATTGAGGGATGATGAGATGATTACCGGTAAAGTACTTTCTTCCCCCAAAAATGCATATTCCAAAGTGTTGGGCAATGGTTTGAGCTCAAGTTTTGGTGGTGATTCTGATGGTGGGATGAGTTTCTTCTCTGATGGTGCTAGTTGTTCAACTCTTGGCTTCCATTTATTAATGTCCATAGATGGTGCTGAGTCAAGTAGGGCGTTGACCTCATCGACTGATCTGTCAATATCAAAATCCAAACCAAAGTGAGTTAAACATGTTTGCAAAGGATCATCACTAAGGTTTGAAACAAAAGAGTCATCAACTAATGCTTCAATTAAATCCACATCAACAATTCCATCATCTGCATTGTGAGGTTGTTTGGCAATGTTGAAGATGTTCAACTCCATAGTCATGTTGCCGAAGGACAACTGCATATTTCCCGTCCTGCATTGAATATGAGCATCCGCAGTTGCCAAGAAAGGTCGGCCTAAAATAATGGGGATGTGCTTCCTTGAATCCTGTATTGGTTGAGTGTCAATTACAATGAAATCAACAGGAAAATAAAACTTGTCTACCTGGATAAGCACGTCCTCCACAATACCACGAGGTATTTTTGTGGACCGATCTGCAAGTTGTAACACCACTGGAGTTGGGTGTAATTCTCCCAGTCCAAGTTTCACGAAAACTGAGTAAGGCAATAAATTTACACTAGCTCCTAAATCCAACAAAGCATTCTCAATTGTGTGGTTCCCTATGCTACATGAGATAGTAGGGGAACCTGGATCTTTGCATTTTAAAGGAATTTTATGTTGGAGTATAGAACTAACGTTTTCTGTTAAAAATGCCTTTTTTTGAACATGCATATTTCTCTTTTTAGTACACAGGTCTTTAAGAAACTTGGCATAAGATGGAACTTGCTTAATAGCATCAAGTAAAGGGATGTTGACACTTACCTGTTTGAAGATTTCGAGAATCTCACCTGTGGATTTTCCCTTTTTCCCTTTAGCTAACCTCTGAGGAAATGGAGCTTTTGGAACATATTCTCGTGGGTTAGTTTTTTCTTTCTCCTCCGGTGATGATTCCTCAACATTTACAGGTACAATTTGATTTTCTTTCGTCACCGGCATCTCCACTTTGTTGTCGACTTCTTTTCCTTTTCGCAAGGTCATGACGGCTTTGACCTCTCCATGCTGCTGTGGTGAACTGGTACTTGCTTCATGTACTCCTTTAGGGTTAGGCACTGGTTGACTTGGAAATTTACCTTTTTCAACAGTCATTGCCAAGGTCTGAACTGAAGAAGCAAGCTGTCCTACCATCTTCTCTAGGCTTGAAACTGATTGGGCTTGTGAGTTGAAGCCCGCTCTCAACTCATTTCGTAGTCCATCAATGGTGCGGTTCTGTTGCTCAATCGTGGAGTGAGTAACATTCCTGAGATTCTGGAATGAATCCTCCCATGGTCTGGGTTGAGAGTAGTTCTGGTTTTGATTCTGATTGTATGGTCTGAATGGTGGCTGAGAGGCTTGAGGATTTTGAGGAATTGGTTGCATTGGTGGAGCTGGAGCTGCTGGTCCATTTTGTTGGAATCCTTGAGACCATGAAAAGTTGGGGTGGTCTCTCCATCCAGGATTATATGTGTTGGAGTATGGGTTGTAATTCGATGGTTTTCTCATTACTCCTATGGCATTGGCTTGATCTGGATATGAGTCAAGGTCATGTGGCTCTGTGGATTTAGCAGTTGATAACGATGCTATTTGTCGAGCGAGACCTTCAACCATGTCCTTGACTTCTTTGATTCCTGAACTCGACTCGCCAATGTGAACCTCATTTACTCCCTTAATCCTTCTAGTATTCCTGAGTGATCGACTCCGTTGTTGGGAATTATCCGCTTGTCGCTGGAAGAATTCCCAAATCTCTGATGCACTTTTTGACATTAGCTCTCCTCCACTTGTTGCCATTAGCCATTCTTGCATGTTTGGCAATAATCCCTCCAAAAAGTATTGGCACTGGTGCCATTTCTCGTACCCATGATGTGGACACTTCAAGAGTAGCCCATTGAATCGCTCCCACGTTTCGAAAAACTGCTCGTCATCTCTCTGGGTAAACTCCGAGATTTCCCTGCGAATAGCATTGGTTTTATGCACTGGGAAATATTTATTCAAAAATTTTGTAACCATTTGTTCCCATGATGAAATGCTATTAGCAGGCAATGTATTAAGCCACGAACGAGCTCTATCTTTTAAAGAAAATGGGAATAATCTAAGTTTTACATCATCGTCTGAAAATTTTTCATATTTAAATGTTTGACAAATAGCATGAAAATCATTCAAATGATTATATGGGTCCTCATTTTCTAAGCCATAGAATGTGGGGAGACAATTTAGCACACTAGGTTTTAGTTCAAAGCTCCTAGCAGCTACATTTGGGTATCGTATGCATGATGTGCTCAAATTGGCTAAAGGACTGAAGTAGTCCTTAAATGGCCTCTCCTGTGGTTCTTGTAAATCCATTTTGTTTTTAACGTTTTTGTGTGTGCGAAGTGTTTTCTCTAATTCAAGGTCTATAGGTTCAAGATTAGGTAATAATGACCTACGACCATGCATGCAAGAAATATAAAAATAAATGGGAACAAAACAAATAAAATAAAAAATAAAAATAAAGATAGGAACAAAACAAATAAAAATAAAAATAAAGAAGAAGGAGAAATTATGATACTAACCTTATTGCGCTATTACAACCTTACTATAACAATACACACAAAAAATACGTGAAATTAACTAAAAATAAAAATAAATTAATAAGATAAACAAACAAAAATTACAAAGAAAATAAATTGAAAATTAAATTACACAATTTTAAAGAAGAGAAAAAGAAAAGAAATACTAACCTTTAAATGTAGATTCACTTTTTTTTTTCTTTTTTTCTTTTTTTATAATAAAAAAAATGCAAGAAAACAATTAAATGAAAATATTCACAAAAATTAATTCTAAGAATTAAAATTACTTACCTCCCCGGCAACGGCGCCAAAAACTTGTTGTGCAAATTTTATTGAACTCGCAAGCGCACGAATCTGTTGTAGTATAGATCTATGGTGACGAGTGTCGATCCCACGAGGAGGTGGATTTTAATTATTTATAGAATTAATTCTGTAAATGGGTGGTTGGATTTGGAATATGCTTTAGACTACGCTAAAACTTAAATTAAAATAACAAGAATAAATTCTGGAATTGGAATTAAAAGGGCAAGAATAAATTGAAGTATAAATCTAATGAAATGACGTACTTGGGTATCTGGATCCGTATCAACATGCATCATGGGCTAAATATTCCATATTAATACCAATTAAATTATGAGAGGGTAATCCACACCTCATGAACCACGCTCTAATAAGTATGGTGCTAAGGGCTTATCGTGCCAAATAATAATAATCTTATACTAGGGTGCCGGTGAAACCAGGGCAGTACTAGACAAGATTAGTATTATTTGTCGACGAGAAGTCAAAACATCCACAAAAATTAGAGGGGAAGAGAAAATAAATTTACCAAATCAAACCCATGACACATGTTGAGACTTCACCTTCAACCCAAGCTTGAAAGAAAATTAGCCACTCATAGTTGAACTAGGGGCAAAATGGGAATTTATTAAAATACATAGAAAGTACAAGATAGAGAGAGAATTACAGAAAATGAATCTCAAAAATGGATTCAGAGATGCCAAATTAGGGGGGGGAGGCCCCCTTTTTATAGTTACATCGAGTAAATCATGGCCATCGGATTAAAAACAGTTTGGACGCTCAGGATTTCGCCACGTCATCAACCACTATTTGCACAGTATAGTCAACAGCCACTATTTGCACAGTACAGTCAACAGCCACTATTTGCACAGTACAGTCAACAGCCACTATTTGCACAGTACAGTCAACAGCCACTATTTGCACAGTACAGTCAACATCCACTATTTGCACAGTACAGTCAACATCCACTATTTGCACAGTAACGCCAACAGTACCCGTACATGTGAATAGTATCGTACATGTGAACAGTGTCATTTTTCCTTTTATACTCCTCCTAAGGTTTTCGACCGTCCTGAGTTCAAAAATGATGTCCGTTTTGCCATTTGATCTCTCGTTTATTATGAAATGACTATGATGCCCCTAAAATACATAAAATACTCAATTAGAATAAAATACACATAATTAAAGTACAATAAACTTAAACACATAAAAGTAAGGGTTGTTAGTAATACTTGATATATAAAATAACGATTTTCTCCTTTATAAATATGCACTTTCTAACACTCAACAACTACTACTAGCATTTCTTTTTTAGTAGTTGAATAGTTCAATTGTGCATCATTCAATATCATACTAGCATAGTAAATAACATGGGGAATTCGATCAACTCTTTGTCCTAATAATGCTCCTACAACATAATCAAATGCATCACACATGATAAGCTCGAATGGTAAGCTCCAATTTGGGGGCTGAATGATGGGTGATGATGTTAATAATTGCTTTAGTTTTTTCAATGCCACAAGACATGAATCATCAAAGACATAAGATACATCCTTAGCAAGTAAATTGCATAAGGGTTTAGAAACTTTACTAAAATCTTTAATTAAAAGCGTCTATAAAAACCAGCATACCCAAGGAAAGATCTTACTTCTCTGAATGTTTTGGGTGGAGGAAGATTAGAAATGAGATCCACCTTGGCTTTATAAACCTCAATACCTTTGCTTGAAATGATGTGATCGAGAACAATGCCTTGTTTTACCATAAAATGACACTTCTCCCAATTTAAGACTACGCTCTTCTCGATATATCTCTGCAGAACTAGTGTTAGATAATGTAGACATTGATCAAATGAATCACCAAAGACAGAAAAGTCATCCATAAAGACTTCAAGGAATCTTTCAACCATATAAAAAAAATGCTTAACATGCATCGTTGAAATGTAGCAGGTGCATTGCATAATCCAAATGGCATCCTTCTATATGTAAAAGTGCCAAAAGGGCAAGTGAAAGTGGTCTTCTCTTGATCTTTTGGTGCTATGAGAATCTGATTATATCCTGAGTGGCCATCTAAAAAGCAATAAAATTCATGGTCTGCTAATCTATCAAGCATTTGATTGATAAATGGTAAAGGAAAATGGTTTTTACATGTGACAGAATTCAACTTTCTATAATCAATGCACACATGCCATCCTGTAGTCACTCTAGTGGGTATCAATTCATTATCGGCATTCATAACTACTGTGACTCCTGACTTTTTGGGGACAACTTGTACAGGACTGACCCATTAACTATCAGAAATGGGGTAAATGATACCTGCATATAATAGCTTAAGGACTTCAGTTCTAACAACTTCTTTCATGTTAGGATTTAACCGACGTTGTATTTTCCTAGTAGGTTTAGCATTTTCATCAAGGTGAATGTAATGCATGCAGTCTACTAGTTTATACTGATTGACAATAAAAAGTGTACATTTAATAAGGATAAAATTATTAGTTTTTCACTTATTGTGTCGATTAATGCGTTCATTATTTTAAAATTATTTTAATACTCCCCAAATATATTTTATGTTAAATTAATTCGTAATTTATTAATTTTTATCTTGTAAATATTTTTCAGGAATAGACATGGAATAAGAATTAAAAGCAAGAACAAAGAAGAACTACTGGAACACAATTGAGGAGATGTAATAATAAATAATAAATAAAATAAAAAAATAAAAAAAAGAACAAAAGCATGTTGGTGATGGTCACCATCACGCCTCCTGACCATCACACAATTCAATATATATATATATATATATATATATATATATATATATATATATATATATATATAAAATATAATATAAAAATAAAATAAAATATTAATATTAATAAAATAAAAGAAAAGAAAACGATTCCCTTGCCTATAAAAGGCAAGGGGATGCAAGCCAGAAGGGGGAGAGCTATTTTGAAAGCTGAAGCCGAGACTAAAGAATTTCTATCTTTCTTTCTTTTCTTTTCTTGTTTCCATTTGTATCAATTTTCTTTGTAATATATTTCAAAACGTTTATCAAATAAAAAGAGTGTTATGTTTTCTTTCAATATGAGTAGCTAATTTTATTAGACTGAGGTGAAGGGTGAAACTCAATATTTCAAACTATTAATTATTATTATTTTCTTAAATGAGTTTTTTAATTTTTTTCTAATCATTTTTATGTCATGTTAATTTATAAATCTCATTGAATTTTATGGTATTTTGACATAATGTCGACACATTAATATAGTGTCGCACATTAGGTACTTTATTCTATATTTATTCACATAAATAGAATTAAATGATATACTAATTAATTTGGTAAAAGTAAGGCAAAATATAAATGAGAGAGTATTAAAATTATAGTTTGAATACAAAAAGTGGATCATAAACCTTAGCTTATTTTTAAATTGATTTCAAATAATTTCTTTTCCCCACAATTAATTTTCTTAGTTTTACTAGATTTAAAACTCCATGTGGTTCGACCCTGGTCTAACTGGGTTATATTATAACTAGACACTCTTATACTTGAGAGTAATACACTTTTGAGTCATGTCATGTTTTTGGCGCCGTTGCTGGAGAGTTTTCTAAATTTGGTGTTAGTTTGTCTTTACTCTATTTTTTATTTTAATATTTTTTTTGTTTTGTCGTTACTATCTTTCCATGATTTTATTTTATTCTCTTTTTGTAAAACTTCAGTTAGCACCCTCTTCTTTTCAAACTTTAACATTATCCATAAAATTTATGAGAAACTTCATCTTAGCCCAGAAACCTTTGCAAATCAGTCTCCAAATCGAATTTATTTCTTTTAATTTCTCTAATTTACTTTCTGCATTTATTTTAAATGGCCGATTCTACCGACTGACTGTTATTTAAATTTTGTTAATTTATGTATTTTTATTTATATGGTTGGTTCTACTACCTAGCATTTTAATTTTAGTTTATTTATTTTTGTGTATTATTTTATTTAATTTTATGTTTTATTAGATGCCTGGTTTTAAAATACCGCCTAAACTGCCTCTTCTAATGGCTGGTTTCACCGCCTAATTTATTTATTTATTTTTTCAGTTTGTTTATTTTTATTTCGCATTTTTTTGTTTATTTAATTTCCAGTTTATTTTTATTTATGCAATTTTCATTTAGTGTTTTTGCATCATTAGTTTAGCACACATCATGAGCATTGCATGCGTCATTGGTCTCGTACAAATAGTGGTAGATTAATTAGCAAATCACCTTCACGACCCTTAAATATGGCATATGGCTGACATAGGAGCTGAAAATTTTTCGGAGCATGAAAATGACCAAGCCTTGCAAAATCTTCATGAACAACGTAGGACCCTTAGAGACTTCATGCATCCTACTAGAACAGGGTCACCATCATGCATAGTTTTACCGCCTGATGCATCACATTTTAATTTCAAACCTGGTATCATTCAACTTCTTCCTACTTTTCATGGTTTTGAGTATGAAAATCCATATTTGCATTTAAGGGAATTTGAAGAAGTCTGTAACTCATGTACTGATCAAAATTGTAGCATGAGTATAATTAGAATAAAACTTGGCTACAAAATCTTAGGTCAGACTCTATCCGAACTTGGGATGAAATGCAAGCACAGTTTTTAAAAAAATTCTTCCCACCCCACAGAACAAATTCTTTCAAAAGACAAATCACCACTTTTACTAAAAAACTAGGAGAAACAAATGTTGGGATAGGTTTAAAGAACTACTTAACATTTGTCGACATCACGGTTTTGAAACATGGAGATTAGTGTCTTATTTCTACGAGGGATTAACATCCTAAGGTAGACAAGTCGTTGAAATGATGTGTAATGGTGAGTTTAGAAATAAAAGTCTTGAAGATGCATTAGACTATCTTGACTATATTGCAGAAAATGCACAACACTGGGATACAGTTGGTTCTTATGAGTCATCAAGTAAACCCCAGTCATCTCCATCTGGTGGAGGCATGCATAACCTTAGGGAAGACCATAATTTTCAAGCCAAATTTGCATCATTAGCTAGAAAAGTTGAAGCATTAGAGTCAAAAAAGAATGATCATGTAAAGTCTGTTCAAAATATTTCATGTTATGTTTGCGATTCTACTGACCATTCTACGCAGGATTGTCCAACTTTGCTAGCTCTGACAGAAAGCTTGCATGACCAAGTAAATGTCATTGACAATTTCAAAAGGCCAAATCCAAATCCATACTCCCAAACTTACAACTCTAGTTGGAGAAACCACCCAAATTTCAGTTGGAGAAATGACAATCATGCACAACCTTCACAACCAGTCCCTCCACGTCAAAATTTCCAAAACTCCCAGAGTTACCCATCTATGTCCCACCACTAAGAAAAACTTTGGAAGACACATTGCATTCGTTTATTGAAAAACAAGAGTCAATCAATAACCAAACGATGCAAACCTTAACCAATTTGACAGAAACTATCTTTAAACTTACATATGCTCTGACCATATAAGAAAAAAGAAAGTTTCCTGCTCAACCTGAACCAAACCCTAAGAGTCAACAACATCCTCAGATAGGAAATTCAGTGGTCGAAAAACACATTATGGACCCTCGTGAAACTAGTAAAGATTAAATTTCAGAAAATAGGGAAGAGTCTGTCAAACCTTTAAACCATGAAGAAATAACCAACTCTCCTCATGTACCCCTATTTCCTCAAGCACTAATCAAGCTAAAGAAATCAAACCACAGTCCAGAAATTTATGAAGCTTTTAAACAAGTAAAAGTAAACATTCCTCTGTTGGATGTCATTAAATAGGTACCTTCTTATGCTAAATTTCTAAAAGATCTGTGCACGGTGAAAAGGAAACATAAGGTGCAAAAGAGAGCTTTTCTAGCAGAAAAGGTAAGTTCTATTCTTTCAACCGATAGTGCTTTGAAATACAAGAATCCTGGTTGTCCAACTATTTCTTACACTATTGGGAATCATAAAATTGGACATACTTTACTTGATCTTAGTGCCAATGTTAATTTGCTTCCTTATTCAGTATACCAACAACTCAATCTCGGTGAGTTAAAATCAACTTCTACCACACTTTTACTTGTTGATAGATTGATTAAAGTTCCAAGAGGAACAATTGAAGATGTAATAGTTCAAATCGATAAATTCATATATCCTATGGATTTTATTATTCTGGAAATGGAACCAATTACTAGTGAATGCAAACAAATTCCTGTTATATTAGGTCGACCATTTTTAGCTACTACTAATGCTTTGATAAACTGTAGGAATGGATTAATGAATTTATCTTTCGGCAACATGACACTGAAACTCAATGTGTTCAACATGTGTAAACAACCTCACCACCAAGAAGATGATGATAATGAGAATGAGGAAATTGATCTCATCGAGCCAATCATTGAGGAACACATTCAGGATGAGAATTTTACAAACTCTACGGAAATTTATTTTGTTGGTTCTGTTGAATCAAGTAAGGAATTAGATTTTGATACTGCTAACATATGCCCTAAACTTGATTCTATGGAGGTACCTATAGGTGATGATGACACTGCTAACATATGCCCGACACTTGATTCTATGCAGGTACCTATAAGTGACAATGACCAATCGAACTTTGAAGATACGGTACAATCTGAAGAAGAAAACGAAAAGGAAGCACCAGAGCTCGAATTAAAGCCCTTACTAAAAGAATTAAAGTATGCCTATCTTCGAGAGCAGCAGACATATCCGGCGGTAATTTCTTCCCAGCTCACGCATGATCAAGAAGATAAGTTGTTATCTGTACTAAAAAGACATAAAACTGCATTTGGTTGGACCTTAAAAGACATAAAACTGCATTTGGTTGGACCTTAAAAGACATAAAAGGCATTAATCCTTTAATTTGCACATATCGAATACACTTAGAAGAAAATGCCAAAACAACCCGTCAACCACAAAGAAGACTAAACCCTTATATGAAAGAATACTAGATATAGGAATTATCTACCCTATCTCTAATAGTAAATGGGTAAGTCCAACACAAGTAGTACTAAAACAATCTAGAATAACTGTTGTAAAAAATGAAAAAGGTGAACCAATCCCAACACAAATTCTATCTAGTTGGCGCATGTGCATTGATTACAGAAAATTAAATTATGCCAATAGAAAATATCATTTTCCCCTTTCATTTCTAGACCAAATTCTCGAAAGAGTAGCTGGACATCCCTACTATTGCTTTCTTGATAGCTACTCTGGCTATTATCAAATCTCTATAGCCTTAGAAGACCAGGAAAGGACCACATTCACATGCCCATTTGAAACATTTGCATTTAGGAGAATGCCCTTTGGACTTTGTAATGCTCCTGCAACATTTCAAAGGTGCATGCTAAGCATTTTTAGTGACATGGTTGAAAATTGTCTAGAGGTTTTTATGGATGATTTAACTATATTTAGTAATTCTTTTAATACATGTCTTGTTAATCTAGAAAAAGTTTTGGGAAGGTGCAAAGAAAAAGAACTAGTTTTAAATTGGGAAAAATGTCATTTCATGACCACTTATGGAATTATCTTAGGTCATATTGTGTCTTCAAAAGGAATCGAAGTTGATAAAGCCAAAGTTGAAGTCATTTCAAAATTACCCTCACCAAAGACAATTAGAGAAGTTCGTTCTGTTTTAGGACATGCAAGATTTTATAGGAGGTTTATGAAAGCTTTTAGTGCCTTATCTAGACCAATTTGTAACCTCTTAATAAAAGACACACAATTTGAATGGACTAAAGATTTTCAACAAGCTTTTGAAAAGATAATTAGTCTTTTGACATTAGCCCCAATAATGCAACCCCCTGATTGGTTTTTACCTTTTGACCTAATGTGTGATGCTAGTGATTATGTCGTTGGTCCTGTTCTGGATCAAAGAAAGGAAGGTAAGCCCTTTGTCATCTATTATGCAAGTAGAATTTTGAATAGTGCTGAAATGAATTACACTACAACTGAGAAAGAACTACTTGTTGTAATATTTGCATTGGATAAATTTCGTTCGTATTTAATTGGTTCATCTACTGTTGTTTATTCTGATCATGCTAATGTGAGATATTTAATGTCAAAATAGGATGCCAAACCAATGTTGATACGATGGATTTTGCTACTTTAAGAATTTAACTTAACAATCAAAGACAACAAAGGCGTTGAAAATGTTGTTGCATATCATCTTTCAAGACTAATGAATGAGTCTTCAATTGGAACAACAACCATCAATGATTATTTCCTTGATGAATTTTTGTTTTCTATAAACAAAATGCCTTGGTATGTTAATATTGTTAATTATCTTGCAACAGGTGAAGTGCCATGTGACTAGAGCTCCCAAGACAAGAAGAAATTCTTAACAGAAGTGAAAAGCTCCGATCAAATTTTTCGAAGATGCATACCAGACGACGAGGTAAGTAGGGTCATTCAATTTTGTCATTCTAAAGCATGCGGTGGCCATTTTTCTTCAAAAAAGATAGCTGCAAAAATATTGCAGTGTGGATTTTATTGGCCTATATTATTTAAATATTCACATGCATTCGGTAAAATGTGCAAGAATTGTCAAATGGTAGGGTCTATTTCAAAGCGAAACATGACGCCTTTAAACCCCATCCTTGTCATTGAAATATTTGATTGTTGGGGAATTGATTTTATGGGCCCTTTTCCATCATCATTTGGATTTGTATACATTTTGGTTGCTATTGATTATGTTTCAAAATGGATCGAGACGATTCCTTGTCGGCACAATGATCACAAGATTGTGATCCGCGTTTTAAAAGAAAATATTTTGAGTAGATTTGGAATACCTCGAGCCATTATCAGTGATAAAGGTAAGCATTTTTGTAATAAACCATTTGAGTCCTTAATGAAGAAATATGGAATTACACATAAGGTTGCTACCCCTTATCACCCTCAAACAAGTGGTCAAGTTGAATTAGCAAATAGGGAGATAAAATAAATTTTAGAAAAGATAGTTAATCCAAACCGTAAAGATTGGTCTCTTCGACTAATTGATGCACTTTGGGCATATGGTACTGCTTTTAAAACATCTTTAAGAATGTCACCCTATCGGCTTGTTTATGGAAAATCTTGCCACTTACTAGTAGAAATTGAACATAAATCATTTTGGGCCATTAAAGGTTTTAATTCAAATCTTGATGATGCTGGCAATGTGCGTAAATTGCAAATAAATGAACTTGAGGAATTAAGGAATGATGCATATGAGAATTCCAAAATTATTAAGGCAAGAACCAAATTTTTTCATGACAAAAGAATTTTTCAGAAAACATTTGAAATTGGTCAAAAAGTGTTGCTTTATAATTCTCGTCTTCATCTATTTCTAGGGAAGTTAAAGTCAAAGTGGAATAGTCCAATTGTTGTAAAAAATGTGTATCAATATGGAGTCGTAGAAATTGAGAATCTAAGGGATGGTGTCACATTTAAAGTTAATGGCCAAATATTAAAACCATATCTGGAATATCAACCACATGAAGTAGGTACCAAAATCCATTTGAGTGACCCACCAAAATTTTGATTAAGCTTTTTCATTTTAACATTTTGTGAATTTGATTTACTGTTACTTTATCGTTTGAATTATTTAATTTTTTTTCTTTTTCCTTTTCCCTATGTCTTGAATGGAGTGCATTGCATTGTTTTAATTGTGTGTTGTTTGACAATTGTGATTTAGCTCACCAAATTTTTATACTTGTCATAAGGACCTCCATGAGAAATTTCTTTTTCGATCATCTTAAAACGCTTTTTTCATGTAAAATTTCACTTGAGGAAATAGCTCCGATTTTGTAAATTACATCCCATTTGGGATCTGCAACTACCAGAGTTAGTATCTCACGTGAAAGATCTAGAAAGACAACTAAAGGAAATGGAGGATGGTATTTATAATTTGAAATTGGAACTGGATTCAATAAAAGGACAAAGGTGAGTTATATTCCTTGTGTGTTTTTATTTTATTTTGTTGTTCTTTTTCACTTTTGATTTGATTTTGCAAATTTGATTCGTTTTGTTTTGATTCACTCTCCCGTATAAATGGCAGATAACAGTACTTCGTGACTTTTTAAGTCGGTATTCTCAGTTTTCCACAATAACTGAAACCTTAATGTCAAGCATGGAAGAAATACAACAAAATTTGCATCAACATTTTCCTTCTCTCCCTCAAAATGCTCTTAAGAAGATTTACAAAGCTTGTTGTGAACAACTGTGTTTGTTAATGATCAATACGATTCCTGTTGACATTCGCTGGTTAATTGAAGCAAAGGTCTGATTGGCAAGTTAGTTTTCTGATTCATTCATTTCCTACATGCCTGGTTTTGGTAAAAGTACATTTGCTAAGAAAAGAAGAGTTAAGCGACTTGGCTCTGAATGTTCTCACTGTGTAAGACTTGATTGTAAAAATCCACATTGTAAAGCTTTAGGAATAGTTTTTGTAAATCGTGAAGATAAAATCAAATTCGTTAAGGATGGTATGAGCAAAGAATCGTTGGATGATATCTTACAATCTCTTGAGACGCATCCGAGCGGATATGTTCAACGTGAAATTCAAAATTTGTGGAAGTTGTTCCAAAAGGAAAGTGCATAGTTTAGTCTTGAGAATCTTACTCTAAAAGACCCTATTTGCTAGTTTATAAGAAAATTGGATGGGAAGCCTATCCTCAACCCATAGAGGGCGTTCAAGCCGTTACTGGATGTAAAATCAGAGGAAGATGTGAGCCACAATCACAACTACCAGTAAATATCTTTTTCTTTTAATGTTCTTTTATCTTTTGCATTATTATTATTATTGTGTGTTTTTTATTTTTCTTTTCATTGTTTGCCTTTGAATTATTAAGCTAAAAGCTTCACGCGCCATTTGACAAACATACCACCCCATTTACAGATGTATATCATTATGTCAATCACCAAGATCCTTAAATAGGAGCTTCTTTTCAAGCACTCACAAATTGTTTCTTTTTAGAATTGTTCTAATGACAGCAACTTCAAGCAGTCAACTTAAAAACATTTGTGTGCTTTCTGGATTTCGCTATAGAAAGTATAAGGAGTTCGTTCAAGCAGCCATAGATCTTGGTCGTGCTATAGCAGAGAGAAAACTACATCTTGTATATGGAGGAGGTGACCGAGGATTATCAAAGCTTGTCTCTGAAGCTGCTTTCGTTCGAGGAAGCCAAGTGCTAGGCATCATTCCTAAAGCCTTAAAACCTTTAGGATATCTACCAGACTCACCAACTGGAGAAGAGTTAGTTGTCTCAGGTATACAAGAAAGAATATCTGAAATGTTAAATCATGTTGACATTTTCATTTTCTTGCCAGGAGACCTTGCAACTTTGGAGGCGCTAATTATATTTACTTCTTAGGCCAGTTGAATATCCATAAAAAACCCATCGGTTTGTTAAATGTTAATAACTTTTATGATAAGTTGATAAAATTTCTTAATCATGCAATAAAAACTACTTCATTCCATCCTCAGTGAAAAAACTCTTCATTTGTGCTCCTACTGCTAATGAGTTACTTGATCTTTTGCAAGCTTACAAACCATAGCCAAATCCCATGACTTTGGCATTGGATTGGGCAACTGATGATGATGGTAGTAACTCTCGTAAAAAGTGTAAATTAGATTTTGTTAACATGTATATGTTAATAATATTGATTTTGATGATAACAAACCTTAAATGGTTTTTTGATAAAAATATTGGAGCTATTTCTTAATAAACGAAAGTCTTAAAAGCCATTCCATTCATACTTATAAAAGATGGACTTTTAAATTGGAAAAAGAATTCTTTGCAAAATCTAGTTTAAAATGTGTTTCTGGAAATAAACGGTGAACCGGTATCTTTTAAATGGTTAACCGATTATGACCAGAGAGCAACAATTTTCCTAAGCTCTAATCGTTTATGAAAAACGGAAAAATGAAAAGGCTACTAGAAACTAACGGCGAACCGTTTATTACAAACGGTTAACCGATAATGTCCAGAGAAGTGACTTTATACAAGTCCTTAACCGTTTACTATAAACGGGTAACAAATGTTCATTTTGCAGGTTACTGGAAACTAACGGCGAACCGTTTATTACAAACGGTTAACCGATAACATCCAGAGAGTCACTTCATGTAAAGCCTTAACCGTTTACTTAAAACGGGTAACTGATGTTCATTTTGCATGTTACTGGAAACTAACGGCGAACCATTTATTACAAACGGTTAACCGATAACATCCAGAGAGTCACTCTATGCAAAGCCTTAACCGTTTACTATAAACGAATAACTGGTGTTCATCTTGCAAGTCTCTGGAAGTTAACGGCGAAAGGGTAATCCTAAACGGCAAACCGTTTATTTGAATTTTGGCCCCAACGGTAACTTTGACCAACGCAAACGGTTAACCATTAACGGCTAATGATGAACCATTTTCTGGCCGACAGTCAGTAACGGCTAGTTTTTTAGCTCCAAATATAAATAAGCTCATTCAAATTCAAAGAAGATTGATCACAATACAACCATTGAGCTTATACTCAAGTTTACAATCTTCATAGAGCTTTAAACATATTCTTACTTCATATATTCACACTTTGGGCACTGATTTGTAATCTTAAATATTGTGTGATTGTAAGTGTTGGGATACACTTGGGTTAAGAGATTGGGGATAATCTCTTGTTGTAAAGGTTATTGACACCTTGGAAGTCAAGTGTAAGCAATTGAAGCCTTGGAGGCTTGCTTAGTGAAATCCTCAAGCCCGAAAAGCTTGGAGGCATGGACGTAGGCGAGGTTGGCCGAACCACGTAAAAATCTTCGTGTTTGATTCTCTCTTCCCTTATCTTTTTAAATTGTGATTGATTTAATTATTATTGTTTTAAATTCGTTTTAGATTTGCATGATATTTTGTTTTTAGTTGAATAATTATTAGAATCCCAATTCACCCCCCTTCTTGGGTTGCCTAGTTAGTATTTCAAATTTAACTCTCCATTTGTAAATATTTCCTACAGTGGCCAGATGATATCTTCTACACTCTACTCCTTTCTTTAGACATTAAAGATAATGTCTTTTTCAGGTTGGGGGGAGGAAATAGTTGATAATTGTGGAATGTCTCAGTCCTAGTGATGTTTTTACTAATTTTTGTTGTAAAGACTAAATTTGAACAAAAATTTGAGTCGAAGATGGCAGAATATAGAATGTAGTGTCTCTAGAAACGCATCTTCTTAATTTTTGTGTTTTCTTCTAAAAAAAATGTTTCTAACTTTTTGTTTTCGGTCTTTTTCTCTTTTTCTCTTAATCATCTCCCTCAAGTTTCAGCAATTAGTCCCAATTTTTTAGTGTTTTCTAAAAAAAATATTTTTTTTTTCGGTGTGATCTTTTAACATTGGATAACATGATGATTTTCACATTTTGGTAGTCATATTATCTTTGGCCTTGAGTTATGTTACACTATGTTTTTCCCTTTGCATGTTGAAACATAAATTGAGAAATTGAATGAGTGAAATTGATTAAGCCATTTGGAGGAATGTATATGTTATGAAAAGACCAAGCGAGTTTTTGAGCCTATTATCCTTGAAGAGTAACCTTGTTTGCCTATATAGCTTCACAATTTATTGTATAAGATCTCAATATTTTCCAAAAGTCCATTGAACTAGTGGATATGAAAGATTATATAGAACCCTAAAAGATGACAGAATACCATCTTTGATCCGTTTGAGCCTTTCCAACCAACCATATTATAAAAAATCCATAGTTAACCCCTTTGAGCCTTTGAAAAAAAAAATTCTTTGGTAACCTATCATATTTTCCTACTCTAATGAGGAGTATCACTTTATATTTTATGTTTTCCATCACCCAATTATGTGTTAAAAATAGGGATGATTATGTATTCCTAATAATGGTGCTATAAAAAAAAGAAAGAAAGATGATATGTATATATCAATTAATAAAAAGAAAAGAGAAAAAAATCCAAGCAAAAAAAAAGCACATTGTAATCTCCAAAAAGTCCCTTATTTTTCAAACATATATTTTTGCTTTCCCTATAACATTTTTTGTTAGCCATAACCCTAGCCTACGTTACGTCTTAATAAAAGTCCTTCTCGATTTTTGGGAACTATTGTCGGAAGTAAAAGCACTAGAGGCACTTATCACACTAGCATCTTGGGCCCATCTGCACATTCACAAAAAACCCATCGGTTTGTTAAATGTCAATAATTTTTATGATGGCTTTATCGCATTTCTTAACCATGTAGTAAAAAACTATTTCGTTCCTTCCAATGCGAAAAAACTTTTTATTTGTGCTCATACTGCTAATGAGCTACTTGATCTGTTACAAGCTTATAGACCGGAGCCAGACCCCTGGACCTTTGTGTTGGAGCGTCCAAATAATGATGGTAACAATAGCCGCAGTAAGAAGTACAAATTAGATTTAACTCTCCCCATGTAAATATTTTCTTCTGTGTTGCACCACCCAGGTGATGTCTTCTAAACTCTACTTCTTTCCTTTAAAATATTGAAGACAATGTTTCGTTCTGGTTGGGGGTAGGGAATAGTCGACAATTGTGGAATCTTGGTTAAGTTTTTACTAATTTTTTGTTGTTGTAGAAACTAACTGTTGCTAACTTTTTGTGTTGAAAATGGCTGAATATGGAGTGTAGTGACTCTAGAAATGCATTTTCATCGTTTAAAAAAATTAAATTAAAAAAACAAAAAGTAGATATTTTCTTTTTCTTTATTTAGCTTTGATGTTCATTTTTCTTCCTCTTTTTAATTTCTCCTTTATAAATATACATTTTCAAATTTTTGAGTCGAAGATGGCTGAATATAGAGTGTAGTGCCTCTAGAAACGTATCTTCTTAGTTTAAAAAAAAAACAAAAACCGTTTTCTTTTTCTATCATTTTAAGTGTAACTTTTCTAATTAGTTTTTCTGCATCATTTTCACACTTCTGCAAGCATATTTTCCTTTCATGTTTAGAATAGGTTGGGGGGTAGGATGTTGTTTGAAAAAAAAAATTATGTGAATTGTTTTAACATTGGATGACATGATTAATTTCAAATTTTAGTATTTGTATTATCTTTGGTCTTAAGTGATGTTACGCTATGTTTGCTACTCTACATGTTGATGTCGGAGACAAATATGAGTAGCTTGAAGGAATAAACATGTCATAATAAGTACCAAGTGAGTTTTTGAGCCTATCATTTTTCTTGGAGAGTAACCATTTTTCCCATTCTTTATACAGCTTAGCAGTTTATTATTTTATACATGATCTCTAGATTTCTTTTGAGTTAACCCTTAAAAAAAAGTTGTTGTAAAAAAAATGTGTGTTGCTACATCTGGAGGCCCATCTAACTAGTAGATATAGAAGATTCTTTAGAGCCCTAAAAAATGATGGAAAGGCCATATTTGATTCGTTTGAGCCTTTCAAGCCATTCCTTTTGTGAAATATCCATAGTTAACCATTTTGAGTCTTAAAACAAAAAAAAAAAATCTTTTCTTTGTCAACTTATCATCTTGACTACTCCGATTTGGAGTATTACCCAATGTCTTATAAGTTCCATCACCTATTTATGTTTGAGAAAAATGTAAATAATTATTTTGTTCAATGACGTTGTGCCAAACAAAAGCAAAAAAAATTGTTGTTTAAAAAAAGAAAAAATAACAATAATAGGTGAAATCCACCTTGCAACTTTAAAAAAACAAAAATCTATGCATTTTTCTCAAACATACACTTTGTTTTCCTTATTTCCCCTCATTTGTTAGGCATGTCCCTAGCCTACGTTACGTCCTAATAAAAGTCCTTCTTGATTTTAGGGAACTATAGTCTGAATTAGAAGCTAGTTATATAGGCTAAAAAGATGCAGTGGTGCATAAAAAAATAAATAAAAATAAATAAATTGGGTTGGACTAGCATTTTTATTTGACTTGAGATCGTATTATTTATAAGCTGAGGGCATATTTCTTTCATCTTGGTGAGAGCATGTGATATCATTTCTTTATTATTTTCTCTCAATTACCATTCATTGCAGTGACTATTTTTATTGGGTATAATTTCTTTGTGTGAGTGCCACTATATCCAGTGAGATTTTGGGGTTTCACATGTTATTCTTGAAAGTAGCTGTGACAAAGTCTACTAGTCTGATTCATGTGGATGGTTGATGTGGGTGTGATATTTCTTTAGACTGGAGATAATGCTTATACTTTTATTTGATTACTATCATTAGTTTGATTGAATAAACATGATTCTTAAAAAAAAAAATCATTTTGGATTTGAATTTTATTTTTGCTTTATTTGCTAGGGACTAGCAATAAGCTGGTTGGGGGGTGTGTTGAGTGTTAGAAAATGTATATTTATAAAGGAGAAATTTGTCATTTTACATTTTAAGTTTTATTAACACCCTTACTTTTATGTATTTACACTTCTTGTCATTTAATTATGTGTGTTGTATTATAATTAAGTATTTTATGTATTTTAGGGGCATCATAGTCATTTCACAATGAACGAGAGATCAGACGGTAAAATGGACATCACTTTTGAACTCAGGACGGTCGAAAACCATAGGAGGAGCATAAAAGGAAAAATGGCACTGTTCACATATACGGTACTGTCTACATTACTGTTCAAGACACTGTTCACATAGACAGATTGATGACGTGGCATTGACCGATGACGTGGCAACATATCAGTAGACCAAAAATCTCGCGTATGGTACATACATTACACAGGATTATTTTCAACCAAACCGCATCACTGTTCAAGTCGGGTCAAACCGTGTTACTGTTCAAATCGTGTTATTGTTCACTAATGACTGGCGCAATCCTGAGCGTCTGAAATGTTTTCGATCCGATGGTCATGATTTACTCAATGTATCTATAAAAGCGGGGCTCTCCCCCCCTAATTTGATATCTCTGAATCCATTTTTGGGCTCCATTTTCTTTCATTCTTTCTCCATCTTGTATTTTCTACATATTTTAATAAATTCCCATTTTGCCCTAGTTCAATTATGAGTAGCTAATTTTATTTCAAGCTTGGGTTGAAGGTGAAGTCTCAACAAGTGTCATGGACTTTATTTGGTAAATTTATTTTCTCTTCCCCTCTAGTTTTTATGGATGTTTTGACTTCTCATCGACAAATAATAATAATCTTGTCTAGATACCGCCTTGGTTTCACCGGCTTTCTAGTACAATGTTATTATTATTTGGCACGATAAGCCCTTAGCACCATATTGATGAGAGTGTGGTTCATGAGGTGTGGATTCCCCCCTCATGATTTAATTAGTATTAATAAGGAATATCTAGCCCACGGTGCATGTTGATACGGCTCCAGATACCCAAGTACATCAATTTAATAGATTTTCACTTCAATTTATTCTCGCCATCTTAATTCGAATTTTAGGATAATCCAAATCATGTTCACCACAAATCCAACCACCCATTTAGAAAATTAATTCTACACACAATTAAAATCCACTTCCTCGTGGGATCGACACTCGTAACCATTGATCTATACTACAATAGATTCGTGCACTTGCGAGTTCAATAAAATTTGCACAACATTCATCACTTTATTACTTGTTGTGTACACTTGCACATTGACACCAATAGCATTAGTATTTATAAACCAACAAGTTTTTGGCTCCGTTGTCGAGGATTGATTGTTCATTGTGATTTGTTAAATTAGTTTTAACGGAGCTAATTTTTAATTTGTTTATTTTGTTGATATAGGTGATCTAGCAACCCTTGCATGCGCAAATATAAATCTATTGAAGTCCAATTTGATCCAGAATTTGAAAGAACCGCAAGGAGATTGAGAAGAGAGCTTCGAGAATTACAAGTTGTTGTAGCAATGAATGATTTGCAAGATTTGAGAAACTCGAATCGTAGAGAGGGGATACAATCAGTCAATGTACATGAAGGTCTGAATGGACAATGTGTTCAAAGGAAACCAGGGAACAACAACATTATTCACATGGCGAACGATAGAGATAGAGCCATTCGAGACTACGCAGTGTTGACTCCTCAAGCCATACATTCGGGAATAGTTAGACCCGAAGTTCAAGCTTACAATTTTGAACTAAAACCCGTGATGTTTCAGATGCTTCAAACAGTAGGGCAATTTAATGGTTTGCCATTCGAAAATCCTCATTTACACCTTAAGTTATTTCTGGAAGTGAGTGATGCTTTCAAGATTGTTGGAGCATCGCAGGAAGCATTGAGACTCAGACTTTCCCATTTTCGTTGAGAGATCGAGCAAGAGCACGGTTGAATTCTCTACCACTAAATTCTATCACTACATGGAATGATTTGGCTGACAAATTTTTAATGAAATATTTCCCGCCAACCAAGAATGCAAAGTTGAGGAACGAGATCACATCTTTCCATCAACTTGAAGATGAGAGCTTGTGTGATGCATGGGAGAGATTCAAGGAGTTACTCAGAAGATGTCCTCACCATGGTATTCCTTGCCGCATATAGTTGGAAACTTTCTATAATGGTCTCAACCCAAGCACTAGATTGATGATGGATGCTTCAACAAATAGGGCCTTGTTATCTAAGTCTTACAATGAGGCTTATGAAATTTTGGAGAGGATAGCCAACAATAACTATCAGTGGCCATCAACCAGACAAGTTGTAGCAAGAGGAACAACATGATTCCATAACGTAGATGCCTTGACAACATTATCAGCCCAAGTAGCTTCATTAACAAAGATGGTAAAGGCTATGACTACCACTCCAGCAACTGTTAACCAAATTTCTGATGTGTCTTGCGTTTATTGTGGAGAAGGGCATTTATTCGACAATTGTCCTGGGAATCCAACTTCAATCAATTATGTGGGTAGCTTCAATAGACAGAACCAGGACAATCCAGATTCAAACACTTACAACCCTGGATGGAGACAACACCCGAAATTTTCATAGAGTAACCAGAATCAGCCTGCTACAGTATTCAGTGGACAGAACAGACTTGCTCAACCTAGTGGATTTTATCAGCAAAATCAAGAGCAAAGAAGCATCAACAATGATCAACTCAGCTCCCTTGAAGGTTTGATTAAGGATTATATTGTGAAGAATGAAACAGTTGTCTAAAGTAATACTGTATCGGTGAGAAACTTGAAAAATTAAATTGGACAGCTTGCTTCAGCATTGAGCAACAGACCTCAAGGTAGTTTACCCAGTAATACAGAAGACTCACTAAGAGAAGGGAAAGAGCACTGCAAAGTGATTAACTTGAGATCTGGAAAGGATGTTCATAGTCCCGTTGGGATGCAAAAAAGAAGAGATAAGCCCACTTCAATATATAAAGAAACTCAAATAGAAAAAGAGTCACAATCCTCTACTTCACAACACACTGGTGAGAGCAGTCAAGCTGTAACATTTGCTAAAAATGATGATCCAACACTTGTGGATAACGAGGCTGTAGCACCAACTTAGAACATGACAAAAGAGAAACAGTCTGCACAATCTGCTGCAGCACAGCAGTTTAGGCACCCACCACCCTTCCCTCAAAAATTTCAGAAGCAGCAATAAGATAAGCAGTTCAGCAAAATCTTGGGAGTGCTGAAACAACTACATATCAATATTCTTTTTATTCAAAGCTCTAGAGTAAATGCCAAATTATGTGAAATTTTTTAAAGATATCTTGACAAAGAAAAGAAGACTTGGAGAATTTGAGACAGTTGCTCTAACACAAGAATGTAGCTGAATTCTTCAGAGTAAGATACCATAGAAAATGAAGGATCTAGGAAGCTTCATAATCCCTTGCTCCATAGGCACTAAATACAGTGGCAAAGCACTTTGTGATTTGAGGGCTAGCATTAATCTCATACCTTTATCAGTGTTTAAGTAATTGAGAGTTGGTGAATATAGACCAACAACAGTGACTCTTCAACTTGCTGACCGATCTCATGCATATCCAGAAGGGAAGATTGAAGATGTATTGGTGAAGATGGATAAATTTATTTTTCTGGTGGATTTTATTGTGCTAGACTTTGAGGCAGACAAAGAAGTGCCAATCATTCTAGAAAAACCTTTCTTAGCCACAGGAAAAACTTTAATTGATGTTCAAAAGGAGAATTAACCATGGGGGTAAATGACTAGCAAGTTACATTCAATGTGTTGGATGCCATTAAGAGTCCCGATGAGATTGAAGATTGTAATTTTATCAGTGCTATGGACTTTGTTGTAGCAGAGAGATTACATAGTTGCTGCAGTAAGGAAGAAATCAATGCTGTAACATTTGAAGAACTTGATGATGAAGATCGTGGAGTAGCTAACATAACCAGGGGAGAAGTAACCCTTCAAAATTGACGAGCAAATCCAGCAAAGGGAACTCACTCCAGACCAACAACAATTCAAAGTTAACGGGCTAAGAGTGAAGCACTATCTGGGAGCTGATGTGACCAACCTAAAGAGGGATCGGTTCTTGAAAGATCCAGGTTGATGAAACAAAAAAGGTTAGGCTGAAGGACCTAAAATCAAGTGATAATTGGGAGACAACCCAATAAGGGAAGTTGTTTCAAGTTTTTAAGGCATTGAATTTAGTTTTTAAATTATTTAATTTGGCTTTTTTTATTTTAAGTGTGCATCTATTTTTTCTTTATTTCTTTGTGTTAAATTATAGCAAGTAAAAAATAAAATGTCGGCAAAAAAAAACATGAAGGAATTGTTGCAGCATCACTTACAGCATGACATATAATAGAAGATTCTCAAACAACAGAGGCATTTCTTGCTTTTGCAGCAGCAAATGGATTGATCAAATTTTATGATAAGGAGTGTTTGAGAAGTGGATCAAAGAAGAAGTGACCTTTTACAGCCTGTGCTACAGCAGTGCTTCCAGCAATAAGGCAGTACCCCTAACCGCTAGTTTATTTTACTTCTTGCTGCAAAACTTTTCTTTCATTTAGTTTTAATTTTCTAATTTATTCTTCATGTCCTTTTATTTAGTGTATGCATGTCTGGTTTATGTGGTTTTGTTTTGTGTGCTTGTGAGGACACAACACCATTCAAGTTTGGAGGGGTTGTGTTTCTGAATGCATGTATTTATGCTTGTGTTGTGTGAAACTCTGTTATCTAATATTTGTGTATGGATTTGAAAACCTAATGAAGATAAATTGAGTGTTATTAAGTATTTATAAGAAAGCCAATTAGAGATAGTTATAGATGGAGGTTGAACTTCTGTCCCAACACTTAGACTTTGGTTGAGTTTTATGACAATGTTGTATCTGAGCCAGGAAAAGCAAAAAAGAATAGAAAATATCTCATGTTTGGGGGAAAATTTTTGTTATACTGTGCCTATTATAAAATAAATTCTGCTCCAATGGTTTAAGTTGCTGAGTAACCAGGGTTGAGTATGCACCCCATATGCAAACTTGAGTCCAAAGGCAACACGAGTTATGAGCAGTGCTGCAGTAATTATTAAAAAAAGAGAAAAAAAAGAAGAAAAGCAAAAAAAAAATAGAGGTCTGCTGCCTAGGATACTGAGTAACCTGGTCTGTTCATGAGCCCCATGTTCAGCCTTGAGTCAAAGGCGTCCAAAGGTAAGACCTCGATATAACATCCTGAATGCGTTGCTGTAGCAACTCTGACATGTACTTTGAATGAGTAATTGGGTGTCGTCATTACAAGTGATAGACATTCACATGAAAGCTCAATGTTACATTGAATGCTTTAACTGAAATAAAATATATTATTGTTGTAGCACAGTTTGAGTATATTTGTGATTTCTGCTCCCCCATATGTGAATATATTTTTGTTCTACCTTTGAATTATATGCAATGTCTATTTAATGTTGTAACACCTCTGGAATTTGATAACAGTGGCACAACACACTTTGGACAGAATGAGGCCTAAGTCTAAAACTAAACTGCTAAGGCTATTTTGCGTGATTAAGAATGTGATTTGAGGGTGGATGAATTCTTACAAATTTAATGACAGAGCTAAGTTATTTGTTGCATGACTGTGTGATTGAAGTGTTAGTGTTGTCGTCATTACTTGATGACAAGTAATGCTTTAAGTTTGGGAGTGTGATAACTCTATGAAATGAGAGTTATCATAGCACTTTTAGACTTAAATTAATATTACTTAGAGTGTAAATGATGTGTTTCTATTGCATTTTTATTACATTTTGCATAAATATTCATTTTAATTTAGTCTTAATGAGTTTTGCTTAATTTAAACTAATTCGTTCTTAAATTGTGTGCATAAATGTAGGTTTCCAAAAGTTTATAATTCATGGAAGGAATGTTGATGCAATAGGCTTGCAAAAATGAAGAAGAACTTAACTACAAAAGAATTGAAACAAATCTGGAACAGTGTAATTGTTGTAGTTGTTGTTGTAGCCGTTGTTGTAGCCATTACTGTAACAACATTACTGTAGTTGTTGCTGTAGCAATCCTGGAACAACCACAGAGAAAATTTCGTGCGAGATACCTGCAGAATTGCAATCTGCAGTTTTCTAATCTAACTTATGCGCGCCCTAGGCTTCTGTTTACCCTAATTTTCAACTATAAAAAAAGCATACATCATAAGGAATGGAGAGCCGTCACCCAAGGAGAAAAACACAAATAAACAAAAGAAAACAAGATTCAAGAGAGAGATTAAGGGCTGCACAAGAGGAGAATTTGCATAAATCAATTGGGAGCTTAATCCTTCTTATTCTTCTCTTGTTTTCTCATTTTCTATTTATTTATAGGGATGTGTTTCATGGCTAAAACTTTGTTCTTTATTTTTCTTTTGCAAATCATGAACTAAATTTATTTGTAGTTGAGTGATAAACAATCTTGATGGTTTATTGACTGGAAATATATGTTGTTGCATGTTTGTTATAGCAGTTTGTTTTGATAGTATTTATTTTATTCATTATTTTGGTTGATCACCTATTTAATGATCAGTTGCTATGCCAACATAAGAGCCGCAAAAGGGCCTATCTTAGTGGAACATATCAGAACAATACTTGATCTTAAATTGAATTTTCCGGATTGAGTTTTACTTGAGTCCCAAAAGGGTCATGCTTGATTTAAGATTAGTGATGAACTAGACATAAGGATTCACCTTGTAGGGTAAATAGAACTTAAGCGTGTAATGATATATCTTATGTTGGCATAGCAACTGATCACTGTTAAGTTGCATATAGATATAAAATATCCAAGAGGCGACGGTTGAGGATACATAAGGATTCTGCCCAGTGCTGTAGCAGATGCTGCAGCAACCGAGGCAACCATTAGAAAATAGTCATGACCATTAGGAGAGTTTATTCACTCAACTACTTTATATTCTCATTGATTTTATCCTTGAGATTGACGTGATAATTTACTTTGTTGCATTTTATTTATTACGTTTTTATTTAAATTAGTATATTAATTTCATTAATTGTTTTATCTTATTTTAGTACAAAATCTGCACTGTTAAGATTTCTGTAGCAAATTTGATAACATCAATCCATGTGGAGACGATCTTGAATACTCATCACTTTATTACTTGTTGTGTACACTTGCACATTGACACCAATAGCATTAGTATTTATAAACCAACATCTACCAAGATAATCACGTCCTCCACAATATCATGAGGTATTTTCGTGGACAGATCTGTAAGCTGTAACACCACTGGAGTTGGGTGTAATTCTCCTTGTCCAAATTTCATGAATACAGAGTAAGGCAACAAATATACACTAGCTCCTAAATCCAACAAAGCATTCTCAATTGTGTGGTTTCCTATACTACATGAAATAGCAGGGGAGCTTAGGCTTTGCATTTTAAAGGAATTTTGTGTTAGAGTATAGAACTAACGTTTTCTGTTAAAAATGCATTCTTTTGAACGTGAATGTTTTTCTTTTTAGTACAAAGGTCTTTAAGAAACTTAGCATAAGACGATACTTGTTTTATAGCATCAAGTAAAAGGATGTTAACACTTACCTATTTGAAGATTTCATTAATCTCACCTATGGATTTTCCCTTCTTTCCTTTAACTAACCTCTGAGGAAATAGAGCTTTGGGAATATATTCTCGTGGGTTGGTTTCTTTTTTCTCTTCCGATGGTGAGTCCTCAACATTCACAGGTACTTGATTTTCTTTTGTCACCGGCCTCTCCACTTTGTTGTCAATTTCTTTTCCTTTTCGCAAGGTCATGACAGCTTTGCCCTCTTCATGCTGCTATGGTGAACTTGTACTTGCTTCATGCACTCCTTTAGGATTAGGCACAGGTTGACTTGGAAACTTGCCTTTCTCAACAGTCATTACCAAGGTCTGAACTGAAGAAGCAAGCTATTCCACCATCTTCTTGAGGCTTAAAACTGATTGGGCTTGTGAGTTAAAGCATGCTCTCATCTCATTTCGTAGTCCATCAATGGTGCGATTCTGTTGCTTAATGGTAAAGTGAGTAACATTCTTGAAATTCTAGAATGCATCCTTATATGGTCTGGGTTGAGAGTAGTTCTGGTTCTGATTATATGGTCTAAATGGTTGCTAAGAGGCTTGAGGAATAATCCCTCCAAAACGTATTGGCATTGGTGCCATTTCCCGTACCCATGATATGGACACTTCAATAGTAGCCCATTGAATTGCTCCCATGTTTTGAAAAATTGTTCACCCTCTCCTAGGTAAACTATGAGATTTCCCTGCGAATAGCATTGGTTTTATGCACTGGGAAGTATTTATTCAAAACTTTTGTTACCATTTCTTCCCATGATGTAATGCTATTAGCAGGCAATGTATTGAGTCATGAACGAGTTCTATCCTTTAAAGAAAATGAGAATAATATGAGTTTAACATCATCGTCTGAGAAATTTTCATATTTAAATGTTTGACAAACAGCATAAAAATCATTCAGATGATTGTATGGATCCTCATTTTCTAAGCCATAGAATGTTGGGAGACAATTTAGCACACTAGGTTTTAGTTCAAAACTCCTAGTAGCTACATTTGGGTATCTTATACATGATGTGCTCAAATTAGCTAAGGGACTGAAATAGTCCTTAAATGGCCTCTCTGGTGGTGCTTGTTACTGTTGCAAATTCATTTAACTTTTATCTTTAATTACAACGTGTTTGTGTGTGCGAAGTGTTTTCTCAAGTTCAAGGTTTATATGCTCAAGATTAAATAATAATGACCTTCGACCATGTATGAAATGAATACAAAAAATGAGAACAAAATTAATAAAAATAAAGAAAAATGAGAAATTACGGTACTAACCTGATTACGTTGTTACAACCTTACTATAAAAACACACTAAAAATGTGAAATAAATTAACTAAAAATTAAAATAAATCAATAAGATAATGAAAATTACAAAGAGAAATAACTTGAAAATTAAATTACAGAACTTTAAAGAAGGGAAAAAGAAATGAAATGAAATTCTTACCTCAAAATGTAAATTCTCTTTTTTCCTTTTTTTTAAATAAGAAAAAAATTACAAGAAAACAATTAAAAGAAATTATTTACAAAAATTAATTCTCGCAAGTGCACGAATCTATTGTAGTATAGATTAATGGTGACGAGTGTCGATCCCACGAGGAGGTAGATTTTAATTGTGTGTAGAATTAATTTTCTAAATGGGTGGTTGGATTTGTGGTGAAAATGATTAGGATTATCCTAAAATACAAATTAAAATGGCAAGAATAAACTAAAGTGAAAATCTATTAAATATACATTCTTGGGTATTTGGATCAGCATCAACATGCACCATTGGCTAAATATTCCTTATTAGTGCCAATTAAATCATGAGTGGGGAATCCACACCTCATGAACCACACTCTAATCAATATGGTGCTAAAGGCTTGTCGTGCCAAATAATAATAACCTTGTACTAGGGAGCCGGTGAAATCAGGATGGTATCTTGACAAGATTATTATTATTTATTGACGAAAAGTCAAATCATCCACAAAAATCAGAGAGGAAAAGAAAATAAATTTACCAAATAAAACCCATGACACATGTTGAGACTTCACCTTCAACGCAAGCTTGCAAGAAAATTAGCTACTCATAATTGAAGTAGGGGTAAAATAAAAATTTATTAAAATACTTGAAAAATACAAGATGGAGAAGGAATTACAGAAAATGAAGTCCAAAAATGGATTCAAAGATGCCAAATTAGGGGGGAGAGGTCCCTTTTTTATAAATACATTGAGTAAATTATGGCCATCGGATTAAAAACAGTTTGGACGCTCAGGATTGCGCCACGTCATCAGTCAACAGTACGCGGCTTGACCACAAGGTTTGACCACGCGGTTTGAACAGTGTCGCGGTTTGGTTGAAAATAATCATGTATATATGCAAGTACCGTACGTACGATTTTTAGTCTACTAACATGCTGCCACGTCACTGATCAGCAGTGCATAAGAGTTTTAGTCCAACAAAATCGTGACACCTCATCAGTCAATGCCATATCATCGGTCAATACCACGTCATCGATCTGTCTATGTGAACAGTGTCGTGAACAATAATGTAGATAGTATCATACATGTTAACAGTGTCATTTTTCATTTTATGCTCCTCTTAAGGTTTTCGATCGTCATGAGTTCAAAAGTGATGTCCGTTTTGCCATCTGCTCTCTCGTTCATTGTAAAATGACCATAATTCCCCTAAAATATATAAAATACTTAATTAAAATAAAACACGCATAATTAAATCACAAAAAACTTAAATACATAAAAGTAAGGGTGTTAGTAAAACTTGAAGTACAAAATTAAGATTTTCCTTTATAAATATATTTTCTAACGCTCAACAATTTACCCTTGGGAAACGTTGTCATATGGGTGTTCCCTTTGTGAGTAACACATGTCGATAAGTTAACAAGATTCACATTTCATTGCCCGGGGCAAGGGCAATTAATAGTCCTTACTTCCCTTCGTATTACTTCTAGGGAATCTGGGGGTCTTGACGTGTAAATGACCAAAAAACCCCTATAAAGTATGAATGGGCTAATTTAATAAAGGAGCATCCATAATAATAATAATAATGGGAGATCGTTAGTATTCCTCTATTCAAATCAATATATACTAATTACTTTAGTATTGTTGATAAAATATTTAATAATTTTTTAATAGTATAATTTTTATTTTTGAATAAATTTTTATTCATATTTATTACAAATTAAATGAATAATACAAATACAAATAAAAATTTAAATACTAAAAATAAAAATATATGATTCAATATAAATAAAAATTAATTATAAAATATTTTCTTGTACTTTTTATTTTTAAATTTTTTTTATAATGAATGCATATATTATGGCTCCAAGATAAGTTATTAAAAAACTTACTCATTTGCCCTTTTTTGTTTTAATTTTTTTGGGGATGGGAGAGTTATATATATTAGTTCCAATAGAAAAAAAATTAACAACCTCCTTAATAAATAAAAGTGACAAAATAATGAAAGGCAAAAGAGAGAAATTACATGTTCATTCATCTTTAGATTCTTTTCTTCTCAACTTTCGATTTAAACCCTTTTAAATTCTTTTCTTCTTAACTTTCTATTTAAACTTTCTAACATTCTTTACTTCTCCACTTTCTATTTAAACTCTTTTAAATTCTTTCCTTCAAACTCTTTTAGATTCTTTACTTCTCAACTTTCTATTGAAACTCTTTTACATTCTTTTCTTCTCAACTTTCTATTTAAAGTCTTTTACATTCTTTATTTCTCAACTTTCTATTTAAACTCTCTAATTACAGGCTTTACTTCTCAACTTTCTATTACATTCATTATTCAATTTATAATTTTCATACCTTAAATCCTAAAATTCAAGGCTTTCTCATCTCTTCATACGCAACGCAATCTTTTTAGCTCTCTTCTCTTCGCAAGTAAGTAAAATCTCAGTTTATCGCATCATCTCATGGTTTTTTTTTCATAGTTTGCTTTCTCCAAATTGCCCTCACCTTTTCCTCTCAATCTTAATTTTTGTTTTTTTAATTATAGACTCGATTTTCTTTACCTCAGTTTGTAAATTTTATCAGATGTAATGCATAATCATGGGCGACCCAATTAAGGCCTAGGAGGGGGTTCAGCCCCTTCTGAGCCATTAATTTTTCATTTAAATATACTCCAAGCCCTTTCTAAAAGAATTAAATTAGAAAAATTTAGACACATTTTTCATGTAATAAAAAACTTTTAATTCAATGGTAAGAGTTTATTTGATGGTTTTAAAGTTCTGATTCAAATCCCAATAGCCACATTATGTTTTTAATATTTTGTGAAAACTACCTAGAAAAATGATACTTTCATGCATTTGAAATAAATAGTTTATTACTATTATTATTTAGAATTTAAAAAAAAAGTAATGAAATTTGAGTTTATTAGACTTAAAATGTATTCATGTCAACATTTTTTAAAAAACCAAATTAAATAGATTTTTTTTAACTAAGCCCCCTAATTAAAGTGTCTAGGTTCGCCACTGTGCATAATTGATCGTCGTCATTCTTTTTTCAATAACTTCATAAAACAAGCAGAATTAAATTAAAATATATATCAGCACAATTAATTAATTAATTGATGCTCTTTAGATTTTGTGCTTGATTATATATCAATTCATCATATTTTTATTAAGATTATAAATTTAACTATATGTCGGGGTCAGAATGATTTTTATTTTTAATATTTTTATGAATTTATTCATGTTCCGTTGGATAATATTTAAATTAATAACAAATATAGGTTTTAATGGAGTGAAATTGTAAAGGTATGGTGACTAAATTTTGTTTCTTATTGTTTAATGGTAAAATCCGAATTCAATGTGAAGCGGTTTGATATTGTAAATGCATTGCAGGTAAATTGAAATCTTTGTTATGATGGGAGGAAGAGTGACTGATGCCAATTCGAAGCCTACTTCTCCATCTAATGGAGAGCGCAATTTGGTTTTGGTTGGCCGTACTGGCAATGGCAAAAGTGCGACGGCCAATAGTATTCTTGGAAAACGTGCCTTCAAGTCGAAGGCTGGCTCGTCTGGGGTTACCAAAACTTGTGAAATGCAGAGAACCATGCTCGAAGATGGCCAAGTTGTTAATGTCATTGATACCCCTGGTAATTTACTAATGTTGGTGCCTAGATATTCCATTCCATGCTTGTTGACGTTGTGCTGGTAAGTAGATTGATGTTATGAGTGATTACAGGACTTTTTGACTCTTCCGCTGACTCTGAGTTTGTCAGCAAGGAAATTGTCAAATGTATCAGTATGACCAAGGATGGGATCCATGCAGTCCTTGTAGTTTTCTCTGTTAGAAACCGTTTTTCTGAAGAGGAAGGAGCTGCAATACACATTTTGGAGTCCTTGTTCGGGAAAAAAATTTCTGACTATATGATTGTTGTTTTCACGGGAGGGGATGAACTTGAAGATAATGACGAAACATTAGAAGATTATTTGGGTCGTGAGTGTCCAAAGCCTTTAAAGGTTTGTTTCTGAACGGCAATAGTTTTCGATAATTTCATTAGTCATTTTGATCAAGTTGTCTTTCTTTGGTTCTTTTGAGAAGTTTTAGACTCCCTTACGGTTGGAGTATTGGAAGTTTAATATGAATATATGCATGCTGAAAATACTAGATAGGTTTATAGTAGGCCAGCCGTCTTAAAGTTCCATTTTCAATAGTGCTTCATTTTCTGAATGGTTTTCTTCTGCCATGCGGGATTGACCAGAGAGGTGATTGGTTGGTAATTTTCTGCTGGCCTTACTTAATTTTAGTTATAGGTTAATGTCTTAATTTTATTTAATCTTGGTTCTTATTTTATTAATACGCTCATTTGTTTATTTCTTAAAATATGTACCTCTTTGATTTATATGCTTAAAATTATCTTACTTTTAAGATTTTACAAGTGTGCCAAGGAGGATATGACTTACTATACAGGTCCATTTTATTAGGCATTGTTTGAATAAACTATCAAGTCTAACTTTACAAGAATTAAAATTCTCTTAAACATTCCCTGTGGATCCTAGCCTCAAAATTGGTGTCTAAAATTTAATGTGAGATCTTTTTTCAGTTTCAGCATGCAAATCTCCTAAATTCAGAATTTACTTGGATGGATTTGGTTCCTAGAACTTTTTAAGTTTAGAAAGATTTATATCAAGTTCCTCTGTTTTACTGCATTCTTGATTTAACCTATGAGGAGTTGGAAGAAAAATAACAAAAATCAAGTTGTAGCTCTGCAATTAACAAAATCGGGTTATTTTACAGTTAAAGTGAACTTTTTTTTTATTGTACTAATTTTTGTAGTTTGAAGGAATCAAAAATTTTTAATTATAATGCCGCAAAATTAGGTCAATTATGTAGATGCCACAGAAACTAGGATCATGTCTTGTGGCAGTTTTGAGGTTTGGTCACTTGAGTTTGTTTAGGACAATAGTGCATTCTTTCATGCTTTGTTCTATAACGTACGAATTTGCTTATTGAAGAGGCAGCTACTGCTCGGTAGCCACTAATTCTGATTGGATCAATACTTTTCACTGGAATATATGCAGACCATTATTGTTATTATTATTACTTTTTTTGTTCTATGGAATGCTTATCTCCTTTTAAGATCTTTAAATTTGATGGACGTAAAAGGTTATTGTAAGTTGTCAAACCATAAGGAGAATGGAATTGATTATTAAAATTTGATTATGGCTTGCCCTTAAATAGTTTTTTAGGATGCATGATATTAAGTACTAACGATCACAATAAAAACAAATTTTGTCAACTGAATATCTTCAAACTTTTAGGGACTACGAGTGTTTGATTGGTTTATCAATGCTTACGAAAGGGGCTAACATTTGCTTTTTTTCCTTGTCATTTTTCCATTATTTTAGGAAATCCTTCAACTATGTGATAATAGGTACGTGGTTTTTGATAACAAGACAAAGGATACGGCCAAGAGAACTGAGCAGGTTGGGAAGCTTCTTTCTCTGGTTAACTCTGTGATCGTGCAGAATGGTGGGCAACCATATACAGACGAAATATTTACTGAGTTGAAGGTGACTTCATTACTATCGTGATAGACTTCTGTGCTGCTTCTTTCTTAATATGCCATGACAATGTCTGTTTTTCTTTTTTTCTACTCAGAAAGGGGCTACTAAACTCCGTGATCAACAAGTTGAGGTTGATTCTCTCAAGGGATATTCAAGACGAGAAATTTCAGAGCTGAAGGAGCAGATGAAAAAATCATATGATGATCAACTCAAACGAACTACCGAGATGGTATTTTTAATGCTCCTTCTTTTGACATCAAAATATGACATGCAAATGTGTTCATTTCTCAGATCTGGTAATCATTGCTAAAACTGTGTAATTAAAAAATACATATAAAGCGTGCAGGTACTTGTAATGATTGTTGGAGATTGCCATATAAAAAGAGGTCTTATCTTGCTAGTTGATGGGGACAAATCTATTATTAAGTTATCTATTCACTGATTGTGTTTTGAAGGCTGTAACATGTTGTTCTTACCTTGAAGATTGTTTGACTGTCTTGTTCTGTTTTGTTTCCTGATGAAATTAAGTAGATTACTCTATGGTAGTAGCTATAGGTGGTTTGCTCATCATAACTTGCAATTAGAAATGGATGCTGCCCTTGTTTAGTCATTAATCATAAGAACATTTCTTGTCATAATGTAGATCCTGTTTTGTTTCTAGGAATTTTGCACTCCTGAGTCTGTGGGAAAATTCGACATGTTATAAGCAAGTTATGTCATATTCTAATTTTCTTAAAAAAAGAATAGCCACATTCCAAATAAGTTTTTATGAAAATATAGTTAGGCACATGGAACCTAATCAAATAGCTGCGTACTTTTGATTTTCCTTTCAACAGTTTTAATTTATAGCAAGGCAATAGAATGATCCAACATTAAGCCAAATCCTATTCAACAATGATCTGGATTTGCTTAACATTCCACGTAATGATTATATGTCTGAGGTGCTAATAAGTTTAACTCTCCACATTCCTGGAGTGTGAAAAAATGAAAAAGTTAGTAGATTCTTTAATATTTTATATTTTAGGTTTAGCTGTTTATTTTTTTAAGCTTTTGTTTCAACCATTTATCAGGGATTGAGAGAGTGGAATTTATTGAAGTTAGAAAGTTGTGCCGAGTATTGTGAACTTAGCAACTCTGTTTGCAATTGGATTAAACTAAATTAATATTTAAGAATTTTCTTCTCTTAAGTTGGAGGTTTATGTTACCAGTACCCATTCTTTATTTGTATCATACTGCTACTCTAGGGCTTAGTGGCATGTTTTCTGACAGATATTGATGCTTTTTTGATAGTTTGAGTATAAGCTCAAAGAGACAACAACTAGGCTCGAACAGCGATTGGCGGAGGAGCAAGCTGCTCGATTAAAGGCAGAACAGACTACACAATCAGCTCAAACGAAGTCAAATGACGAAATTGGTAAGCTTAAGAAGGAGACTGCGGAGATCCGTGAGCAACCTAAAAATGGATGGTGTGCCATTCTTTGACCTAGTAACCTGCAGGCATTATATGCCATTGGCGTGAAAATCACCTAAAGTATATTTTTTCTGTCTCCCATTCCTTTTCAGATAGTATTTGAAGTTCATACTGTATTTATTCTCAGTGTTTTACTACAGTCAAGAAGCTTATACCCTGTATAATGTAAATGTTCACAGTCCAGTCTCAAGTGCGGCCTTAAGATGGTACTATATGGAAAAACTGTAGTGACATCAAATGAAGTATCTTTTATGGAGCCGTTTAAAATCTTTTCTTACATGGTGAATCCAAAGATTATCTGATTCCTTTTCTCCTCATTGAGCTCTTAAGGAACGCTATATTATTTTCACATTTGTAGCAGATACAACCCAAGATATGCCCTTCTAACAATCATGACTTTCCCAAAAATTCAAACGGACTAATAGATTAATCCTATGACCCTTCTTTGATTCACACCAAACTTCAACTAGCTCATAGCCTAGATTTATCAAGTACAATATTTATTTATGCATATCAACACAATCTTTATTTACCTTATACATAATGCAAATCCTTCGACATCATACGGCATCGGTTTTATAGATATTAAGTTTCAGCATAATAACTGGTCTCCCAAGGTGAAGAAGCCAATGATAAGTCAGCATAAGTAATTAGGTTACACATAAACTCATCCAGTTTCATATATTGTTGGTATCAAAGATAGGTATCAAGTAGCACACACATTCAGCAGATAATGATAGTCTGATCGTAGATCTCATACTGAGATGCCACAAGCTTGATCTCCAGCATCTAGCTTACCTGTAAACGGGAGAAAACATTGATGCACGCGCAACACAAGCTCATAGAAATGAAATGTGATGGTAGAATTAATAGCAGAGCCCCCTCGATAATAGCAGGATCGAAGAAATTCGGAGATGCTAATGCATGGATTGCATTCAGCTCTTGTCCAGTCACTATGTTTGCTTGCTAAAACCTCTCAATTTCTGCCTTTTGAGTTTTAGAAACAAAGAAATTTCAATAATGTGCTGAAATTTTTGAAGAGGGCAAGAACGAATGCATTATACATACAAAGGACTGATTTGCATACCTTTGATCGGAGACACACGCTTTCATTTTCCAGCTCAATCCCCTATGAAAATGAAAATGTTAAAGAGTTCCATAAAAGCTTGGAAGAAAACGAAAAAGGCTAAATAGGATTTAATAAATTTTAATTATTACCCTTTTCGGCAAGAACTCAATTTCAGCTAGCAGCATTTCATGCTGTTGCACAAAACAGGAAACAGTTAAAGTAACAAATTATTTTCAAAAGTAATATTAATCACATATACTGAACATGCACCGATAATGTTTATGCAACGTATTATTGCAAAACAACGGTGTATTGCTCAAATTCAACGTATACTTGTAATTCCTGCTAATAGTACTATTTCCATGGGTCACATGTAATGGGAGAAGTTAAATTTTTATTGGGAACTTTATATTTCAATGCTAGCATAAATGATAATTAGTTGGTTTTTTCTTCACCTTTTCATAATAATATATATTCCTAGCAAAGCCTGAATTTATAGCTTAAATTAATGAATTATTTACCTGAGTATTGATCTCAGCAACAGAGCCAGAATTTATTTATTTTATAGCTTAAATTATGTCCATTTACACACACACATACACACTGAGAACAGAAGGTTATATTCATCAAATTCATCTAAAAATAACTAACTAACCAGATAGCTCAGCTTCTTTTCTTTCCAGCTGAATTTCTGCATTTTGTAGATTGTCACATGGTTTAGCAATAAGCTTCAAGAACTCCAGATAATCCAGGTCTTTATTGTCCACATCAAAACCAACTATAGCTTATTACTATAGTACTTCTAAAAACAACAAGAAGATAAAAAAAATAAAGGTATACTTGTAATTGTTGTGCTTTTAATTAACTTTGAAATTTATCAGCTTAAGTGTACAATAAAGTAAAAGTCACAGCACTTAAATCCCAAAAATACCCTATGTTTTTTTTTAATTTTATAAATTACCTTTTAAAATGGTGCCTTCACAGCTATCCTTTCTAGAACAAGGCTTGGGAACACGTTGAGATGAAGCATATTCAACAATAGCCTTAAACTGAGCGCCTAATTGAGAAGCCAATAACACATATAATTAACCAAACAGAAAGTGCCCTTTTCATTTACAACAACATAAACTCATTCATACCAAATTAAGATTGATAAGTAAAAGCAAAAGGCTAAGCAAAATTATTCTTTTCATTAACAATCAGATGTCCATTCAACAACTCAGCAAACTCAAACGCATCCCCAGGGTTCTTCAATTCTTCATATGCTTGTGAATCCCTTTGATGCTTGTAACTATTAAAAAACTAAAATCCAAGTTAAAATAAAATTTTAAAAAAAGCCCAAAAGTCAACCATTTATAAGGAATAAAAGAAATTGGAATGTTGTTTATTGCAAAGTTTTAGACGCACATAACTATTGTGTTTTTCTTTATAGAGGCATCCGAGCACTCCTAAATGGGAGATTTACACTTGGGAAATGTCGTCATGTGGGCATTCCCTATGCGGGTAACACGCATCGGTAACTTAACAGGATTCATATTTCATTGCCCAGGGCAAAGGGCGATTGATATTCCCTATTTCCCTTCATATTACTTCTGGGGAGTCTAGGGGCCTTGATGTATAAAATGACCAAAAAGCCCCTATAAAGTATGAATACGCTAATTTAATAAGGGAGTATCCATAATAATAATAATGTGAGATCTTCAGTATTCCTCTATTCAAATCCATATATAGTAATTACCTTAGTATTGCTTTTATATTATTTAATAATTTTTTAATAGTATAATTTTATCGTATTATTCTTAATTTTAACTAAATTTTTATTCATAATTATTATAAATTAAATGAATTATATAAATACAAATTAAAATAAAAAATTTAAGTACTAAAAGTAAACATATATGTTTCAATATACATAAAAAATTAATTATAAAATATTTTCTTGTACTTTTTGTTATTTTTAAATATTTTCTTATAATGAATATACATATTGTAGCCCCAAGATAAGTTATTAAGAAAATAACTCATATACCCCTCTTTTGTTTTAAATTTTTTGACGACGAGAGAGTTTTTAGATATTATAAAATTAATAAGAAATAAGTGATATATATTATTTGCAATAGAAAAAAAAAATTAACAACCTCCTTAATAATAAAAGTGACAAAATAATGAAAGGCAAAAGAGATAAATTGCATGTTTGCTTCCCTTTTAGATTCTTTTCTTCTTAACTTTCTATTTAAACTCTTTTAAATTCTTTTCTTCAAACTCTTTTAGATTCTTTACTTATCAACTTTCTATTGAAACTCTTTTACATTCTTTTCTTCTCAACTTTCTATTTAAACTCTCTTGCACTTCTCAACTTTCTATTTAAACTTTCTATTACATTCATTATTCAATTTATAATTTTCATACCTTAAATCCTAAAATTTGGTCAAGCCTCTTCCCCTTTCTCATCTCTTCATAGGCAACACAATATTTTTAGCTCTCCTCTCTTCGCAAGTAAGTAAAATCTTAGTTCATCGCATCATCTCATGGTTGTTTTTAATACTTTGTTTTCTCTAAATTTCCCTCGCCTTTTCCTCTCAATCTCAGTTTCAGTTTTTTTTCTCGATTATAGACTTTATTTTCTTTTTCTCGTTTTGTAAATTTTATCGGATGTAATGCATAATCATGAGCGAACCCAATTAAGGCCCAGGAGGGCTTCAGCCCCTTTTGGGCTATTAATTTTTCTTGTAAATGTATATCCGCGCAATTACTTAATTAACTCTGATGTTTAGATTCTGTGCTTGATTATATATCAATTCATCATATTTTATTAAGATTACAAATTTAACTATATTGTCGGGGTCTGAATGATTTTTATTTTAAACATTTTTTTTATGAATTTATTCATGTTCGGTTGGATAATATTTAAAGTAATAACGAATATAGGTTTTAATGGTGTGAAATTGTAAGGGTATGGTAACTAAATTTTGTTTCTTATTGTTTAATGATAAAAACTGAATTCAATATGAAGTGGTTTGATATTTTAAATGCATTGCAGGTAAATTGAAATATTTTTTATGATGGGAGGAAGAGTGATTGATGTCGATTGGAAGCCTACTTCTCCATCTAATGGGGAGCGCAATTTGGTTTTAGTTGGCCGTACTGGCAATGGTAAAAGTGCGACGGCCAATAGTATTCTCGGAAGAAGAGCCTTCAAGTCGAGGGCTGGCTCGTCTGGGCTTACTAAAACTTGTGAAATGCAGAGAACCATGCTCAAAGATGGCCAAGTTGTTAATGTCATTGATACCCCTGGTAATTTACTAATGGTGGTGCCTAGATATTCCATTCCATGCTTGTTGATGTTGTGGTGGTAAGTAGATTGATGTTATGAGACATTTGCAGGGCTTTTTGATTCTTCGGCAGGCTCTGAGTTTGTCAGTAAGGAAATTCTCAAATGTATTGGTATGGCCAAGGAAGGGATCCATGCAGTCCTTGTAGTTTTCTCTGTTAGAAATCGTTTTTCTGAAGAGGAAGGAGCTGCAATACACAGTTTGGAGTCCTTGTTCGGGAAAAAAATCTTTGACTATATGATTGTTGTTTTCACGGGAGGGGATGAACTTGAAGATAATGACGAAACATTAGAAGATTATTTGGGCCGTGCGTGTCCAAAGCCTTTAAAGGTTTGTTTCTGAACTGCATTAGTGTTCGATAATTTCATTAGTCATTTTGATCAAGTTGTCTTTGGTTGGTTCTTTTGTGAAGTTTTAGACTCCTTTAAGGTTGGACTATTGGAAGTTTAATATGAATACATGCATGCTGAAAATACTAATTAGGTTTATAGTAGTCCGGCCATCTTAAAGTTCCATTTTCAATGGTTTTTTTCTGCCATGTGGGATATGCCGGAGAGGTGATTGGTTGGTAATTTTCTGCTGGCATTACTTAATTTTAGCTGTTTGTTAATGTCTTTGAATGAGTCATTCAATGCTAAACATTTATGCTTTTCTTATTTGTATTCTCTGATTTCATCTGCTATTTAATCTTGGTTCTTATTCTATTAATGTGTGTTCATTTGTTTGTTTCTTAAAATATGTACCTCTTTAATTTATATGCTTAAAATTATCCTACTTTTAAGATTTTAGAAGTGTGCCAAGGAGGATACAGGCTTGCTATACAGGTCCATTTTATTACATTGTTTGAATAAATATCAAGTCTAACTTTACAAGATTTAAAATTCTCTTAAAAATTCCCTATGGATTGTAGCCTCAAAATTGGTCTCTAAAATTTCAATGTGAGATATTTTTTCAGTTTCAACATGCAAATCTCCTATATTCAGCATTTACTTGATGACTTTGGTTCCTAAAACTTTTTAAGTTGAGAAAGATTTATATCAAGTTCCTCTGTTTTATTGCATGCTTGATTTAACCTTTGAGGTACTTGATTTAGCCACTAATTTTGATTGCGTCAATGCTTTTCACTTGAAAATATGCAATTTGCTTTATTCCTGATCACTTTATTATTATTATTATTATTATTATTATTATTAGGGAAATTATCATTTGTATACCCTTAGTTTACTCCATTATCAAAAATACTACAACACTTTGAGGGTGTATCAATCGTCCACCCTAAGTTGACAAAATGTATCAGCTGACCACCAAACCGTTAGTTACCGTTTAAGTAAGATGACGTTAGAAAGGTAATTTGGTCTTTTCACATGATACAAGTGATAATTTAAGAGTATACAAGTGATAAAAAGCGAATTTAAGGGTATACAAGTGATAATTTTTAAGGGTAAAATCGTCAATTCACTGTAATTCCGTTAACTTTCAAACGGCAACTAACGGTTTGGTGGTCGGCTAATACATTCTATCAAGTAAGGGTGGACGATTGATACACCCTCAAAGTGTTGTAGTATTTTTGATAACAGAGCAAATATAGGGTATACGAATGATAATTTTCCTTATTATTATTATTATTATTTATGTTATATAAAATGCTGATCACCTTTTAAGATCTTTAAATTTGATAGACATAAGAGGTTATTGTAAGTGGTCAAACCATAAGGAGAATGGAATTGATTATTAAAATTTGATTATGGCTTGCCCTTAAATAGTTTTTGAGGATGCATGATATTAAAGTACTAATGATCACAACAAAAACAAATTTTGTCGGCTCAATATCTTCAAACTTTTAGAGACTACAAGTGTTTGATTGGTTTATCAATGCTTACGAAAGGGGCTAACATTTGCTTTATTCCTGATCACTTTTCCATTATTTTAGGAAATCCTTCAACTATGTGATAATAGGTGCGTGCTTTTTGATAACAAGACTAAGGATGCGGCCAAGAGAACTGAGCAGGTTCGGAAGCTTCTTTCTCTGGTTAACTTTGTCATCGTGCAGAATGGTGGGCAGCCATATACAGACGAAATCTTTGCTGAGTTGAAGGTGACTTCATTACTATCGTAATAGACTTCTCTGCTGCTTCTTTCTGAATATGTAATGACAATGTCTCTTTTTTTTTCTACTCAGAAAGGGGCTACTAAACTCCGTGATACCCAAGTTGAGATTGATTCTCTCAAGGGATATTCAAAACGAGAAATTTCAGAGCTGAAGGCGCAGATGCAAAAATCATATGAAGATCAACTCAAACAAACTACTGAGATGGTACTTTTTATGCTCCTCATTTTGACATCAAAATATGACATGCATATGTGTTCATTTCTCAGATTCGGTAATCATTTTTAAAACTGTGTAATTAAAAAATGCCTATAAAGCGTGCAGATACCTAGATATTATCATTTCTCAAACTATGTAATGATATTATAAGTCATGAGACTTGGAGCTGGTAAAGATTGCCGCTCTGTCCTTACCCCTAGATTGTTGGAGATTGCCATCTGAAAAGAGGCTTTATCTTGCTAGCTAGTTGATGGGGACAAATCTGTTATTATCTGTTCACTGATTGTGATTTGAAGGCTGTACCATGTTGTTCTTACCTTGAATATTGTTTGACCGCCCTGTGCTGTTTTGTTTCTTGATGAAATTAAGTGTGTTACTCTATGTTGGTAGCTGTAGGTGGTTTACTCATCATGACTTGCACTTAAGAATGGATTCTGCACTTGTTTAGTGATTAATAATAACATTTCTTGTAATACTTTGGATCCTGTTTTGTTGCTAGGAATTCTGCACTCCTGAGTCTGTGGGAACAATTGAAATGTTATAAGCAAGTTATGTAACATTCTAATTTGGAGTTGCTGTAACATTCTGTGCAATGACTATATTTCTTGGGTGCTAAGAAGTTTTACTCTCCACATTCCTGGAGTGTGGCAAAATGAAAAAGTTAGTAGATTCTTTAATATTTTATATTTTGGGTTTGTCTGTTTATTTTTTAACCTTTTGTTTCTACCATTTATCGATGATTGAGAGAGTGGAATTGATTGAAGTAAGAAAGTTTTGCCCAGTATGGTGAACTTAGCAACTCCCTTTGCAATTGGATTAAACTAAATTAACACTTAAGAATTTTCTTCTCTTAAGTTGGAGTTTTATATTACCACTGGCCAATCTTTTTTTGTATTATGCTGCGACTCCGGGGCTTAGTGGCATGTTTTCTGGCTGATATTGATGCTTTTTTGATAGGTTGAGTCTAAGCTCAAAGTGACAACAACTAGGCTCGAACAGCAATTGGCAGAGGAGCATCTTGCTCGATTAAAGGCAGAAGGGGCTGCACAATTAGCTCAAATGAAGTCAAATGAAGAAATTTTTAAGCTCAGAGAGAAACTTGAAAGATCTCAGAGGGAGACTCAGGAGCTCCGTAACCGAGTTCCGCAACCGCCGTGTCCCATTCTTTGACCTAGTCACCTGCAGGTTCTCTGTGCCATTGGCGTGAAAATCACCTAAAGTATATTTTTTCTGTCTCCTCTTCCTTTTCAGATAACATTTGAACTTCATACCGCATTTATTCTCAGTGTTTTACTACAGTCAAGAAGCTTATAGCCTGTATTATGTAAATGTTCACTGTCCAGTCTCGAGTACGGTCTTAAGATAGTATTATATGGAAACACTCTATTGACATCAAATGAAGTTTCATTTATGGAACCGTCTTGAATCTTTTCTTACACGGTGAATCCAAAGAGATGTGATTCCTATTCTCCTCATTGAGCTCTTAACGAACGCTATATTGTTTTCACATTTGTAGCAGACACAACCCAAGATATGCCCTTCTAACAATCATGACTTTCGCAAAAATTTCAAACAGACTAAAAGAGTAATCCTAATGTCCAAGAGACTTGCAATAAACCACCAAACTTATGACCCTTCTTTGATTCACACCAAACTTCAACTAGCTCCATAGCCTAGACTTATCAAGTACAGTATTTATTTATACATATATGACACAATCTGTATTTAATTTATAGGTAATGAAAATCCTTCAACATCATCCAGCATCAGTTATATAGATATTAAGTTTAGCGTAGCAATTGGTCCCCCAAAGAGAAGCAGCCAGTTTTAATTCAGCGTAAGTAATTAGGTTACACATAAACTGATCCAGTTTCATAGATTGCTGGTTTCAAAAATAGGTATCAAGTAGCAAACAAATTCATTAGATAATCATAGTTTGATCATAGATCTCGTGCTGAGATGCCATAAGCTTGATCTCCAGTGTCTAGCTTACCTGCAAATGGGAGAAAATGTTGATGCACGAGCAACGTGAGCACGTAGAAATGAGATGTGATGGAAGAATTATTTACCCGAGATGGAGTATCTTCTTGTCCGGTTGAGAGTAAACGGTGCCACCACCCTCGATGATAGCAGGACTGAAGAAATTCTGAGAAGCTAATGCATGGATTGCATTCAGCTCTTGCCCAGTCACCATGTTTGCTTGCTGAAACCTCTCTATTTCTGCTATCTGAGTTTCAGAAACCATGAAATTTTAATAACGTTCAGAAATTTTGGGAGAGGGTGAGACAAATGCATTATACATACGAAGGACTGATTAGCATACCTTTGATCGGAGACACACACTTTCATTTTCTAGCTCAATCTCCTATGAAAATGAAAATGTTGAATAGTTACATAAAAGCTTGGATGAAAATGAAAAAGGCTAAACAGGATTTAAATAAATTTTAATTATTACCCTTTTCTGCAAGAACTCAATTTCAGCTAGCAGCATTTCATGCTGTTGCACAAAACAGGAAACACACAAAGCAACAAATATATTTACAAAATGACAAAAATTACATGTACTCAACCTATACCGATAATGTTTATGCAACGTATTATTGCAAAGCAATGGTGCATTGCTCAAATTCAATTATTATTTTTTGTTGATTTCATGCCTTCTTGGACCTGATCCTAGTGATGCCTCGCTCAAGCCTGTTCTCCAGTTGCTTAAGCTCCTTTACAGTTAAAGAACTCAGAGAATCACCCATCAAATGCGTATATGAAGAGTCAAGAGTGAGATAACCAATTGAACTCGTATATTTTGGCATAATTAATTAATAACTACGCTTAATATGAAAATGATTGTTGATGAAATAATTGAAAATACCTGTTAGAATTCTGTAACATTTGAATTTGCTGCCGCAGCTTCGCTGATTCCTACTGATAGTACTCTTTCCATGGGTCACATGTAATGGGAGACGTTAAATTTTTATTGGGAACTTTATATTTCAATGCTAGCTATGTGATAACAAATGGTAATTAGTTGGTTTTTTTTCATTTTTTTTTACCTTTTCATAATAATATATATTCCTAGCAAAGCCTGAATTTATAGCTCAAATTAATGAATTACTTACCTGAGTATTGATCTCAGTAACAGTACCAGAATTTGAATTATCCGAACATGCCTTCTTGTACCTATCAATGGTTGACCTTCTGCTGCTACCTGCATAACACATAAATTTCTAATTATTTAGCATAATTGTTTGAATTGGTTTTTGGAAAAAAAAAAGGAATAAGAACAGAGGAAGCTGAACTTTAATAAACAATTTTTTTCTTTATTAAATATCATTTATGCTGTCCCATTAGTTTTCATGATCCTTCAGCCTTCAGCTACATGCATAAACAAAAACAGACATAAAAGGAATACTAAGTAAGATGTGTATAAAAATGTTTTAATTTATTTTCAATTCTTTATTCTCGGGGAGGACATTGGAATAAGTTTACTAAACCTAGCTACCCTCTACATCTAGCTAGTGCATTAAGTCCAAGTTCAAAGTGGCATTTATTTACTCTCTAATTTGAGAGAATTTTATCCCCACAAGCCAATTGAATATTGAGATGAGAACTAAACTAATAGGTGCTTCTTAATATACGTATCAAGTTAACATTTCAAGTTCTACGCCTAATATTTCAATTGTAAGTTTAATGTGTAAGGTTTATTTAATCCAACATTTTAAGTTACAAATCTAATAATATCCAAGTTACTTGTGTCAACAGTCTCATATGACACACTTCAAAAAAATTGCTAATAGATGACAGACAATTTATGACAGATTTTGGGTATATAACACAGGAGTGTTTGAAATATTTGGTAATCAAGTTATACCAACTGCAGCTCAAGTTCTTACATTAATCAAGTGAGCAGAATTTCTGTGCAGAAGGGGCATCTTTGGGAATTAAAATGTACTGCATGAGATCGAATTAATTTTCGAGCCATACATCATTGGAAAGATATTTCTGTTAGCTTTCCAATGAATTTTACTAATCTAAATTCGGAGTTTTCTACAGTAAGTTATGATCAGTTAAGTACAGACTGTTCAGTTTTGAGTCAAGAAGAATATTTCGGGACTTGGATTTTTTTTAATGTTCTTTGTTATGTTTTAAGCATACCAATGTTTTATTAATGTTTAGCTTTAATGTTGGTCTTTAAAGTCAATTTATTTGAAGGGTTTTTTTTAGTAAATCTATATTTGGAGGATTGTTCCAAGAAAGTTATTAAATTTGTAGTAAATCTATGCTTGGAGGATTGTTCCAAGAAAGTTATTTAAGCTTATGTAGTTGTAACCAAAGGACATAGATTAATTTTGGAAATTGAATGAACTTTGAGCTATTATCAAAATCTGTATCTCTTTGGTGGATTTCATCGAGTGGTGAGTGTTTTAAGCTCTGTATCCTTAGCTTAACAACTTTAGGTGGTGAATATTTTATGTATCCTTTTATTGTTTGCTGTAGTGGTGAGCTTGTGATTTCTTGAGTGTGTGACGTTGTGCTTTCTCATCTATTGTGTCCGGTATCAGTATATCATAAAATTATGATATACTTGTGACATAATTTTCAATCTATCATAAATTAATAATGGTCTTGTGATAGAAATATTTTCTATCATTAATTTATAATGGTTTTATGATAGGATTATCATTTATCATGAACTTATAATAGAATAGTGATAGAAATTTAATCTATCAAAAAATTGTGATAAAAATATTATTTTGACTATATTTGACCCAAATTTTATATATTATTTTATTTAAAAAAACAAAAGGTGCGTTTTAGTAATTAAAAAAAATGTTGGCAACTATACAGTTTTTAGTACTTTCAACTTTCTTTCTTCCTTAAAAGTCATATGTTCTCAAATCTTACTTCCGGGAAAAAAGGTTAATTAAAGATTACTACGAAAAAAGAGCTGTTGAGAATGCTCTCAACCGAAAACTCTCTCGACAAGAACAACCCCCCTCCCCTTGAGGATGATAGATCGACTAAGAAAACAAAATTCAGAGCACAAGGGGATGATGGAGATAACCCATCTATGCTATCATTTCGAGATAAGCTAATGGAACAACAAAGGGGGATGATCGATGCCGAAAGCAGTAGAGAAGATTTCATGGGGAGGGAAAAGGATATCAAAATCGAAAAGGAGGATGTGGTCATTGAACAGGAAGGCTATTTACCTTCAATTTCTTTTTCACAAAAAGTCCATGAGCAACTCATAAAACCATGGCAATCCACTGTGGTGGTGAAACTCCTTGGTCGCATGATTGGATACAAAGCGCTTTGCTCACGGCTGGAAATCATGTGGCCTAATATTGGAGGATACTCTGTTATCGATCTGGATAATGGATATTTTCTCGTTAAGTTCAGGAAGGCCGACGATGCTGACTTTGTTCTTACACAAGGGCCATGGCTTGTGGCGGGACATTACCTGACTGTTCAGCTATGGTCGCCTCATTTCGAAAGCTCGAATGAAAAGATTGATAAAATCACGGCATGGATAAGACTTCCAGGTATGCCTCTGCACTATTACCATAAAAAAATCATTAGAATGCTGGGACATGTCATTGGAAAGGTTATCGAGATTGATTATAATACGGAATTGGCAACGAGAGGGAAGTTTGCCCGTATTGCAGTTGAAGTATCCCTTGGAAGTCCTTTAATCTCTCAATTTTTACTGGATGGAAGAATTCAAAGGATTGAATATGAAGCAATTCCAACAATATGCTTTGGACGTGGAAAGTATGGACACATATCTTCCTCATGCCCGGATAAGTTGATTTTGGAAACTAGAGGGGAAAAGACGACTGTCATGGCTCCAGGTGAACCTACCAACGCAAAGCCCGAGGTCTCGACGATGGCAGCTAATCCAGACAATCCAAAATTTGGCCCTTGGATGATCGTGGCTAGGAGAGGAAACTATAGAGGAAACAAGGGAAGAACATATGCAAAGGAGCCTCATCAAAACAACTTTGGGAAACAGAGGACATGTTCCATATTTGGCATTTTACATCAGGAAAGTAGGTTAGGCAATGATGCTGGGATGAGTTCAAACGAGACTACCACCATGGACAACCACAAGAAGACTGTTAATCCGATCAAAGACAAGGACACGATGATATCACGTGACTCTAAAGGACCCACCCAAACGAAACTGTATGGGAGCAAAGGAAAACCCGTGACAAGCAATAAGAAGGCTGACACACCTGAACACACTGCACCCACACCATTACGTAAATTACACGCTAGGCACCCCACCCCCCACACAAGTGATCCCAGCTCATCAAATCAACACCCCCTAGAGGCCATGGAAAAAAATATCTCAAGGAACAAATCTCAATTATCCAGAACCCATCATTTTGAACCAACTTTAATCCCAACGTCTCTGGATCCTAAATATCATTCAGCAATTATTTTCAAAAACAAGCTTGAAAATGAGAACTTCCAGGCACCCATGTCGATTCCTCCTAAACCAAGTCCGAATGAGGAGCCTCCTGATAAAGGAAATAGAGGCATGGAACAGATAGGGGAGGACTCATCAGACAGTGAGTATATGGAGGAATCAGAGGAGGACGATTCTGAGACCTCAGAAGAGTCTCAATGTTTTGTGGAGGCAGATAATATGGATGTTAATCAGCAAGGCTTTGAGCCTTTGGAGTAAGTCGGTCTCTCTCTTTCGTTTATTTTATATAATGAATCTGCCTTTTTTGTTTTGGAATTGCTAGGGGGTGGCCTCGCAGTCCTTTAGACGAATTTTCAAGATGTTTACTCAAAATTATAAACCTCAACTTGTGGCTCTTTGTGAACCTCGGATTAGTGGAGTGAAAGCGGATGACTTTATTCGTTACAGTTGGTATGAGCGTTCCCATCGAGTGGAAGCGGCTGGATTCTCAGGTGGAATTTGGCTTCTATGGAAAGCAGGATTAGACGTCACCATCCTCATTAACCATAAGCAATATATTCACCTCCAAGTGTCAGATACAAGAGGGTTAATTACTTGGGTAACAGCGATTTATGCGAGCCCAATTCCTTCCCTCCGAAACTCTCTTTGGCATGATTTAAATTATATGGCTGAGACTATTCACGAGCCATGGATGTTAGCTGGTGATTTCAATGCCATTCTTTCAATCTCAGAGTGCAAAGGAAGCACTAATAACCGTAGCCAGCCGTGTAAAAAATTTCAAGAATGGTTCCACAAACACGGCAACTGTGACCTCCATTATACGGGTCCAAAGTTTACTTGGAAAAGGGGCTCGCTTTATAAACGCTTGGATAGAGTCATTTGCAATGATAGGTGGTTCCACACTTTTAATAAGGTGCGAGTCTTTCATTTACTAAGATTGGGGTCTGACCATCGGCATATCCTCCTTAGTCTGAATAATGAGAGCACTGGAAACGGAGGGTTGAAACCTTTTAGATTCCTTCCTTCTTGGTTTACTGATAAGCGGTTTTCGGAGTTTGTTGCTCAGGTGTGGCGAAATCGACAGCGACGAAAACGGGTTTGGCCGCGGGTTTTCGAGATTCAAACGGCGGCGTTCCAGTCGTTTTCCGGCAACGAGGACGGTTGGGTTACGACGGCCGGCTTCCAAGCTTCAGATCGGTACCAAGCTCGGCCAGTGAGGTGGCCGGAATTGCGAGATCCGACCGGGTCAAATTCGCGGGTCCGAGTCGGGTTTTGGGTCAAACCTCTCTCTCTCTCTCTCTCTCTTATGTCTCTTTCTCTCTCTTTCAAAACAAAACCGTTTCCCCCTCATTCAAATATAAAACCCGGCATCTCTTTTTTTTTTTTTCTTCCACTTAAGCTTAATACAAATTAAGCTTATACCGGACCCGTAACGAAAATAAAATCCGACCACTCGAGCTTTTAATCGCGCTCAATTTATCTCGATTCGAAGAGGAAAAATTAAATCATACACTTAATTAAGAAAATCAAAGTGCATATGTTACTTGTGTATCCTTGATCCATGGTATTAGGCTTAGGTACCCTTGATGAGCGTCGAGGCCTATCATCCTCCCCCCCTGGAAGTGGTCCCTTGTCCACAAGGGACAAATGAGGAAACTTCTGCATAAGCTCGACAACATCTTCCAACGTTGCTTCTTCCTTTGGCAAACGTTTCCATTGCACAAATTTGCCACTTCTTTTAATCCAATGAACATCAATAATTGCAGCAGGTTCTAAAATGATTAGCCCATCATCATCAACAGATGGCAACTCAAGACCAAGGCTAGGGTTATCACCAATAAATTTTTTCAACAATGAAACATGAAAGATTGGGTGCACACGAGATTGAGCTGGCAATCGTAGTTTATAAGCAACACTACCAATCCGTTCAAGAACTAGATACAAACCAAAGTATTTGCTCGATAATTTCTGATGAGCACGCCGAAAAATCGTAGTTTGACGATGTGGCTGGAGTTTTAAATAAACCATATCGTTAGGCTGAAATTGAACATCACGACGCCTTTTTTCGGCTGATTGTTTCATGCGATTAATGGCAGCAGCAAGATTGCTCTTTAGTAATTGAAGCAACTCATCTCCAATTAGTAGGGCCTGGTCTACTTCATGAACCGGAGAAGAGCCTTCATGATACATGGGCAAAATGAGAGGTTTGCAGCCGTAAAGAGCAAGAAAATGGGTAATACCAGTAGACTCATGATACGTCGTATTGTACCAATACTCTGCCCTAAGGAAGGTATGGATTCCATTTGCGAGGCCATTAGTGAACAAAACTCCTGAGGTATTGTTCCAAACACTTATTTGTGACCGCAGTTTGACCGTCGGTCTAGGGATGATATGCCAAGCTCAATTTCAATTTGGTTCCTGACATTTGGAAGAACTCCTGCCAAAACTTACTAATAAAAATGGGGTCTATACTACATGAGATAGGAGGGGAGCTTAGGTCTTTGCATTTTAAAGAAATTTTGTGTTAGAGTATAGAACTAACATTTTCTGTTAAAAATGTCTTCTTTTGAACGTGAATGTTTCTCTTTTTAGTACAAAGGTCTTTAAGAAACTTGGCATAAGATGAAACTTGTTTTATAGCATCAAATAAAGGGATGTTAACACTTACCTATTTGAAGATTTCATGAATCTCACCTGTGGATTTTTCCTTCTTTGCTTTAACTAACCTCTGAGGAAATAGAGCTTTGGGAATATATTCTTGTGGGTTGGTTTCTTTTTTCTCTTCCGATGGTGAGTCCTCAACATTCACAAGTACTTGATTTTCTTTTGTCACCGGCCTCTCCACTTTGTTGTCGATTTCTTTTCCTTTTCGCAAGGTCATGATGACTTTGCCCTCTTCATGCTGCTACGGTGAACTTGTACTTGTTTTATGCACTCCTTTAGGATTAGGCACAGCTTGACTTGAAAACTTGCCTTTCTCAACAGTCATTGCCAAGGTCTGACCTGAAGAAGCAAGATATCCCACCATCTTCTTGAGGCATAAAATTGATTGGGCTTGTGAGTTAAAGCCTGCTCTCATCTCATTTCGTAGTCCATCAAAGTAACATTCTTGAAATTCTAGAATGCATCCTCTTATGGTCTGGGTTAAGAGTAGTTCTGGTTCTGATTGTATGGTCTAAATGGTAGCTGAGAGGCTTGAGGAATAATCCCTCCAAAACATATTGGCGTTGGTGCCATTTCTCGTACCCATGATGTGGACACTTCAAGAGTAGCCCATTGAATTGCTCCCATGTTTCGAAAAATTGCTCGCCCTCTCCTAGGTAAACTATGAGATTTCCCTGCGAATAGAATTGGTTTTATGCACTGGGAAGTATTTATTCAAATATGTTGTTACCATTTATTCCCATGATGTAATGCTATTAGCAGGCAATGTATTGAGTCATGAACGAGCTTTATCCTTTAAAGAAAATGGGAATACTATGAGTTTAACATCATCGTCTGAGAAATTTTCATATTTAAATGTTTGACAAACAATATAAAAATCATTCAGATGATTATATGGGTCCTTATTTTCTAAGCCATAGAATGTTGGGAGACAATTTAGCACACTAGGTTTTAATTCAAAACTCCTAATAGCTACATTTGGGTATCTTATGCATGATGTGCTTAAATTAGCTAAGGGACTGAAATAGTCCTTAAATGGCCTCTCTGGTGGTGCTTGTTGTTGTTGCAAATTAATTTCACTTTTATCTTTAATTACAGCGTGTTTGTGTATGCGAAGTGTTTTCTCAAGTTCAAGGTTTATAGGCTCAAGATTAAATAATAATGACTTTAGACCATGCATGCAATGAATACAAAAAATGAGAACAAAATTAATAAAAATAAAGAAGAATGAGAAATTACGGTACTAACTTTATTACGTTGTTACAACCTTACTATAAAAACACACTAAAAAATGTGAAATAAATTAACTAAAAATTAAAATAAATCAATAAGATAATGAAAATTACAAAGAGAAATAACTTGAAAATTAAATTACAGAACTTTAAAGAAGGGAAAAAGAAATGAAATGAAATTCTTACCTCAAAATGTAAATTCTCTTTTTTTTTTCTTTTTTTTTAAATAAGAAAAAATTACAAGAAAACAATTAAAAGAAATTATTTACAAAAATTAATTCTACGAATTAAAATAACTTACCTCTCCGGTAACGGCGCCAAAAACTTATTGTGCAAATTTTATTGAACTCGCAAGTGCACGAATCTATTGTAGTATAGATTATTGGTGACGAGTGTCGATCCCACGAGGAGGTAGATTTTAATTGTGTGTAGAATTAATGTTCTAAATGGGTGGTTGGATTTGTGGTGAAAACGATTAGGATTATCATAAAATACAAATTAAAATGGCAAGAATAAACTAAAGTGAAAATCTATTAAATGTACGTTCTTGGGTATTTGGATCCGCATCAACAGGCACCACAGGCTAAATATTCCTTATAAGTGCCAATTAAATCATGAGGGAGGAATCCACACCTCATGAACCACACTCTAATCAATATGGTGCTAAAGGCTTATCGTGCCAAATAATAATAACCTTGTACTAGGGAGCCGGTGAAACCAGGACAGTATCTAGACAAGATTATTATTATTTGTCAACGAAAAGTCATATCATCCACAAAAATCAGAGGGGAAAAGAAAATAAATTTACCAAATAAAACCCATGACACATGTTGAGACTTCACCTTTAACCCAAGCTTGAAAGAAAATTAACTACTCATAATTGAACTAGGGGTAAAATAAAAATTTATTACAATACTTGGAAAATACAAGATGGAGAAGGAATTATAGAAAATGGAGTCCAAAAATGGATTCAGAGATGCCAAATTAGGGGGGAGAGGTCCCTTTTTTTATAAATACATTGAGTAAATTATGGCCATCGGATTAAAAACAGTTTGGACGCTTAGGATTGTGCCACGTCATCAGTCAACAGTACACGGCTTGACCACACGGTTTGACCACGCGGTTTGAACAGTGACGCGGTTTGGTTGAAAATAATCTTGTGTATATACATGTACCGTACGTGCAATTTTTAGTCCACTAACTTGCTGCCACGTCACTGATCAGCAGTGCATAAGAGTTTTAGTACAACAAAATCGTGACACCTCATCAGTCAATGTCATATCATCGGTCAATACCACGTCATCGATCCGTCTATGTGAACAGTGTCGTGAACAATAAGTAGATAGTACCATACATGTTAACAGTGTCATTTTTCATTTTATGCTCCTCTTAAGGTTTTCAATCGTCATGAGTTCAAAAGTGATGTCCGTTTTGCCGTCTGATCTCTCATTCATTGTAAAATGACCATAATTCCCCTAAAATATATCAAATACTTAATTAAAATAAAACACACATAATTAAATCAAAATAAACTTAAATACATAAAAGTAAGGGTGCTAGTAAAACTTGAAGTATAAAATTACGATTTTCCTTTATAAATATTTATTTTCTAACGTTCAACAATTTACCCTTGGGAAATGTTGTCATGTGGGCGTTCCCTTTGTGAGTAACACGTGTCGATAAGTTAACAAGATTCACATTTCATTGCCCGGGGCAAGGGCAATTAATAGTCCCTACTTCCCTTCGTATTACTTCTAGGGAATCTAGGGGTCTTGACGTGTAAATGACCAAAAAACCCCTATAAAGTATGAATGGGCTAATTTAATAAAGGAGCATCCATAATAATAATAATGGGAGATCGTCAGTATTCCTCTATTCAAATCAATATATACTAATTACTTTAGTATTGTTGATAAAATATTTAATAATTTTTTAATAGTATAATTTTTATTTTTGAATAAATTTTTATTCATATTTATTACAAATTAAATGAATAATAAAAATAAAAATTTAAATACTAAAAATAAAAATATATGATTCAATAAAAATAAAAACTAATTATAAAATATTTTCTTGTACTTTTTTATTTTTAAATATTTTTCTTATAATGAATGCATATTTTATGGCTCCATGATAAGTTATTAAAAAACTTACTCATTTGCCCTTTTTTGTTTTAATTTTTTTGGGGACGGGAGAGTTATATATATTAGTTCCAATAGATAAAAAAATTAACAACCTCCTTAATAACTAAAAGTGACAAAATAATGAAAGGCAAAAGAGAGAAATTACATGTTCATTCATCTTTAGATTCTTTTCTTCTCAACTTTCGATTTAAACCCTTTTAAATTCTTTTCTTCTCAACTTTCTATTTAAACTTTCTAACATTCTTTACTTCTCCACTTTCTATTTAAACTCTTTTAAATTCTTTCCTTCAAACTCTTTTAGATTCTTTACTTCTCAACTTTCTATTGAAACTCTTTTACATTCTTTTCTTCTCAACTTTCTATTTAAACTCTTTTACATTCTTTATTTCTCAACTTTCTATTTAAACTCTCTAATTACAGGCTTTACTTCTCAACTTTCTATTACATTCATTATTCAATTTATAATTTTCATACCTTAAATCCTAAAATTTAAGGCTTTCTCATCTCTTCATACGCAACGCAATCTTTTTAGCTCTCTTCTCTTCGCAAGTAAGTAAAATCTCAGTTTATCGCATCATCTCATGGTTTTTTTTCATAGTTTGCTTTCTCCAAATTGCCCTCACCTTTTCCTCTCAATCTTAATTTTTTTTTTTTAATTATAGACTCGATTTTCTTTACCTCAGTTTGTAAATTTTATCAGATGTCATGCATAATCATGGGCGACCCAATTAAGGCCTAGGAGGGGGTTCAGCCCCTTCTGAGCTATTAATTTTTCTTTTAAATATACTCCAAGCCCTTTCTAAAAGAATTAAATTAGAAAAATTTAGACACATTTTTCATGTAATAAAAACTTTTAATTCAATGGTAAAAGTTTATTTGATGGTTTTAAAGTTCTGATTCAAATCCCAATAGCCACATTATGATTTTAATATTTTGTGAAAACTACCTAGAAAAAGGATACTTTCATGCATTTGAAATAAATAGTTTATTACTATTATTATTTAGAATTTAAAAAAAGTAATGAAATTTGAGTTTATGAGACTTAAAATGTATTCATGTGAACATTTTTAAAAAAACCCAAATTAAATAGATTTTTTTAACTAAGCCCCCTAATTAAAGTGTCTAGGTTCACCACTGTGCATAATTGATCGTTGTCATTCTTTTTTCAATAACTTCATAAAACAAGCAGAATTAAATTAAAAGATATATATCAGCACAATTAATTAATTGATGCTATTTAGATTTTGTGCTTGATTATATATCAATTCATCATATTTTTATTAAGATTATAAATTTAACTATATGTCGGGGCCTGAATGATTTTTATTTTTAATATTTTTATGAATTTATTCATGTTCGGTTGGATAATATTTAAAGTAATAACAAATATAGGTTTTAATGGAGTGAAATTGTAAGGGTATGGTGACTAAATTTTGTTTCTTATTGTTTAATGGTAAAATCTGAATTCAATGCGAAGCGGTTTGATATTGTAAATGCATTGCAGGTAAATTGAAATCTTTGTTATAATGGGAGGAAGAGTGATTGATGCCAATTCGAAGGCTACTTCTCCATCTAATGGGGAGCGCAATTTGGTTTTAGTTGGCCGTACTGGCAATGGCAAAAGTGCGACGGCCAATAGTATTCTCGGAAAAAGAGCCTTCAAGTCGAAGGCTGGCTCGTCTGGGGTTACCAAAACTTGTGAAATGCAGAGAACCATGCTCAAAGATGGCCAAGTTGTTAATGTCATTGATACCCCTGGTAATTTACTAATGTTGGTGCCTAAATATTCCATTCCATGCTTGTTGATGTTGTGCTGGTAAGTAGATTGATGTTATGAGTGATTGCACGACTTTTTGACTCTTCCGCTGACTCTGAGTTTGTCAGCAAGGAAATTGTCAAATGTATCAGTATGACCAAGGATGGGATCCATGCAGTCCTTGTAGTTTTCTCTGTTAGAAACCGTTTTTCTGAAGAGGAAGGAGCTGCAATACACATTTTAGAGTCCTTGTTCGGGAAAAAAATTTCTAACTATATGATTGTTGTTTTCACGGGAGGGGATGAACTTGAAGATAATGACGAAACATTAGAAGATTATTTGGGTCGTGAGTGTCCAAAGCCTTTAAAGGTTTGTTTCTGAACGGCAATATTTTTCGATAATTTCATTAGTCATTTTGATCAAGTTGTCTTTCTTTGGTTCTTTTGAGAAGTTTTAGACTCCGTTACGGTTGGAGTATTGGAAGTTTAATATGAATATATGCATGCTGAAAATACTAGATAGGTTTATAGTAGGCCAGCCGTCTTAAAGTTCCATTTTCAATAGTGCTTCATTTTCTGAATGGTTTTCTTCTACCATGCGGGATTGACCAGACAGGTGATTGGTTGGTAATTTTCTGCTGGCCTTACTTAATTTTAGTTATAGGTTAATGTCTTAATTTTATTTAATCTTGGTTCTTATTTTATCATATGCTCATTTGTTTATTTCTTAAAATATGTACCTCTTTGATTTATATGCTTAAAATGATCTTACTTTTAAGATTTTACAAGTGTGCCAAGGAGGATATGACTTACTATACAGGTCCATTTTATTAGGCATTGTTTGAATAAACTATCAAGTCTAACTTTACAAGAATTAAAATTCTCTTAAACATTCCCTGTGGATCCTAGCCTCAAAATTGGTGTCTAAAATTTAATGTGAGATCTTTTTTCAGTTTCAGCATGCAAATCTCCTAAATTCAGAATTTACTTGGATGGATTTGGTTCCTAGAACTTTTTAAGTTTAGAAAGATTTATATCAAGTTCCTCTGTTTTACTGCATTCTTGATTTAACCTATGAGGAGTTGGAAGAAAAATAACAAAAATCAAGTTGTAGCTCTGCAATTAACAAAATCGGGTTATTTTACAGTTAAAGTGAACTTTTTTTTTATTGTACTAATTTTTGTAGTTTGAAGGAATCAAAAATTTTTAATTATAATGCCGCAAAATTAGGTCAATTATGTAGATGCCACAGAAACTAGGATCATGTCTTGTGGCAGTTTTGAGGTTTGGTCACTTGAGTTTGTTTAGGACAATAGTGCATTCTTTCATGCTTTGTTCTATAACGTACGAATTTGCTTATTGAAGAGGCAGCTACTGCTCGGTAGCCACTAATTCTGATTGGATCAATACTTTTCACTGGAATATATGCAGACCATTATTGTTATTATTATTACTTTTTTTGTTCTATGGAATGCTTATCTCCTTTTAAGATCTTTAAATTTGATGGACGTAAAAGGTTATTGTAAGTTGTCAAACCATAAGGAGAATGGAATTGATTATTAAAATTTGATTATGGCTTGCCCTTAAATAGTTTTTTAGGATGCATGATATTAAGTACTAACGATCACAATAAAAACAAATTTTGTCAACTGAATATCTTCAAACTTTTAGGGACTACGAGTGTTTGATTGGTTTATCAATGCTTACGAAAGGGGCTAACATTTGCTTTTTTTCCTTGTCATTTTTCCATTATTTTAGGAAATCCTTCAACTATGTGATAATAGGTACGTGCTTTTTGATAACAAGACAAAGGATACGGCCAAGAGAACTGAGCAGGTTGGGAAGCTTCTTTCTCTGGTTAACTCTGTGATCGTGCAGAATGGTGGGCAACCATATACAGACGAAATATTTACTGAGTTGAAGGTGACTTCATTACTATCGTGATAGACTTCTGTGCTGCTTCTTTCTTAATATGCCATGACAATGTCTGTTTTTCTTTTTTTCTACTCAGAAAGGGGCTACTAAACTCCGTGATCAACAAGTTGAGGTTGATTCTCTCAAGGGATATTCAAGACGAGAAATTTCAGAGCTGAAGGAGCAGATGAAAAAATCATATGATGATCAACTCAAACGAACTACCATGATGGTATTTTTAATGCTCCTTCTTTTGACATCAAAATATGACATGCAAATGTGTTCATTTCTCAGATCTGGTAATCATTGCTAAAACTGTGTAATTAAAAAATACATATAAAGCGTGCAGGTACTTGTAATGATTGTTGGAGATTGCCATATAAAAAGAGGTCTTATCTTGCTAGTTGATGGGGACAAATCTATTATTAAGTTATCTATTCACTGATTGTGTTTTGAAGGCTGTAACATGTTGTTCTTACCTTGAAGATTGTTTGACTGTCTTGTTCTGTTTTGTTTCCTGATGAAATTAAGTAGATTACTCTATGGTAGTAGCTATAGGTGGTTTGCTCATCATAACTTGCAATTAGAAATGGATGCTGCCCTTGTTTAGTCATTAATCATAAGAACATTTCTTGTCATAATGTAGATCCTGTTTTGTTTCTAGGAATTTTGCACTCCTGAGTCTGTGGGAAAATTCGACATGTTATAAGCAAGTTATGTCATATTCTAATTTTCTTAAAAAAAGAATAGCCACATTCCAAATAAGTTTTTATGAAAATATAGTTAGGCACATGGAACCTAATCAAATAGCTGCGTACTTTTGATTTTCCTTTCAACAGTTTTAATTTATAGCAAGGCCATAGAATGATCCAACATTAAGCCAAATCCTATTCAACAATGATCTGGATTTGCTTAACATTCCACGTAATGATTATATGTCTGAGGTGCTAATAAGTTTAACTCTCCACATTCCTGGAGTGTGAAAAAATGAAAAAGTTAGTAGATTCTTTAATATTTTATATTTTAGGTTTAGCTGTTTATTTTTTTAAGCTTTTGTTTCAACCATTTATCAGGGATTGAGAGAGTGGAATTTATTGAAGTTAGAAAGTTGTGCCGAGTATTGTGAACTTAGCAACTCTGTTTGCAATTGGATTAAACTAAATTAATATTTAAGAATTTTCTTCTCTTAAGTTGGAGGTTTATGTTACCAGTACCCATTCTTTATTTGTATCATACTGCTACTCTAGGGCTTAGTGGCATGTTTTCTGACAGATATTGATGCTTTTTTGATAGTTTGAGTATAAGCTCAAAGAGACAACAACTAGGCTCGAACAGCGATTGGCGGAGGAGCAAGCTGCTCGATTAAAGGCAGAACAGACTACACAATCAGCTCAAACGAAGTCAAATGACGAAATTGGTAAGCTTAAGAAGGAGACTGCGGAGATCCGTGAGCAACCTAAAAATGGATGGTGTGCCATTCTTTGACCTAGTAACCTGCAGGCATTATATGCCATTGGCGTGAAAATCACCTAAAGTATATTTTTTCTGTCTCCCATTCCTTTTCAGATAGTATTTGAAGTTCATACTGTATTTATTCTCAGTGTTTTACTACAGTCAAGAAGCTTATACCCTGTATAATGTAAATGTTCACAGTCCAGTCTCAAGTGCGGCCTTAAGATGGTACTATATGGAAAAACTGTAGTGACATCAAATGAAGTATCTTTTATGGAGCCGTTTAAAATCTTTTCTTACATGGTGAATCCAAAGATTATCTGATTCCTTTTCTCCTCATTGAGCTCTTAAGGAACGCTATATTATTTTCACATTTGTAGCAGATACAACCCAAGATATGCCCTTCTAACAATCATGACTTTCCCAAAAATTCAAACGGACTAATAGATTAATCCTATGACCCTTCTTTGATTCACACCAAACTTCAACTAGCTCATAGCCTAGATTTATCAAGTACAATATTTATTTATGCATATCAACACAATCTTTATTTACCTTATACATAATGCAAATCCTTCGACATCATACGGCATCGGTTTTATAGATATTAAGTTTCAGCATAATAACTGGTCTCCCAAGGTGAAGAAGCCAATGATAAGTCAGCATAAGTAATTAGGTTACACATAAACTCATCCAGTTTCATATATTGTTGGTATCAAAGATAGGTATCAAGTAGCACACACATTCAGCAGATAATGATAGTCTGATCGTAGATCTCATACTGAGATGCCACAAGCTTGATCTCCAGCATCTAGCTTACCTGTAAACGGGAGAAAACATTGATGCACGCGCAACACAAGCTCATAGAAATGAAATGTGATGGTAGAATTAATAGCAGAGCCCCCTCGATAATAGCAGGATCGAAGAAATTCGGAGATGCTAATGCATGGATTGCATTCAGCTCTTGTCCAGTCACTATGTTTGCTTGCTAAAACCTCTCAATTTCTGCCTTTTGAGTTTTAGAAACAAAGAAATTTCAATAATGTGCTGAAATTTTTGAAGAGGGCAAGAACGAATGCATTATACATACAAAGGACTGATTTGCATACCTTTGATCGGAGACACACGCTTTCATTTTCCAGCTCAATCCCCTATGAAAATGAAAATGTTAAAGAGTTCCATAAAAGCTTGGAAGAAAACGAAAAAGGCTAAATAGGATTTAATAAATTTTAATTATTACCCTTTTCGGCAAGAACTCAATTTCAGCTAGCAGCATTTCATGCTGTTGCACAAAACAGGAAACAGTTAAAGTAACAAATTATTTTCAAAAGTAATATTAATCACATATACTGAACATGCACCGATAATGTTTATGCAACGTATTATTGCAAAACAACGGTGTATTGCTCAAATTCAATGTATACTTGTAATTCCTGCTAATAGTACTATTTCCATGGGTCACATGTAATGGGAGAAGTTAAATTTTTATTGGGAACTTTATATTTCAATGCTAGCATAAATGATAATTAGTTGGTTTTTTCTTCACCTTTTCATAATAATATATATTCCTAGCAAAGCCTGAATTTATAGCTTAAATTAATGAATTATTTACCTGAGTATTGATCTCAGCAACAGAGCCAGAATTTATTTATTTTATAGCTTAAATTATGTCCATTTACACACACACATACACACTGAGAACAGAAGGTTATATTCATCAAATTCATCTAAAAATAACTAACTAACCAGATAGCTCAGCTTCTTTTCTTTCCAGCTGAATTTCTGCATTTTGTAGATTGTCACATGGTTTAGCAATAAGCTTCAAGAACTCCAGATAATCCAGGTCTTTATTGTCCACATCAAAACCAACTATAGCTTATTACTATAGTACTTCTAAAAACAACAAGAAGATAAAAAAAATAAAGGTATACTTGTAATTGTTGTGCTTTTAATTAACTTTGAAATTTATCAGCTTAAGTGTACAATAAAGTAAAAGTCACAGCACTTAAATCCCAAAAATACCCTATGTTTTTTTTTAATTTTATAAATTACCTTTTAAAATGGTGCCTTCACAGCTATCCTTTCTAGAACAAGGCTTGGGAACACGTTGAGATGAAGCATATTCAACAATAGCCTTAAACTGAGCGCCTAATTGAGAAGCCAATAACACATATAATTAACCAAACAGAAAGTGCCCTTTTCATTTACAACAACATAAACTCATTCATACCAAATTAAGATTGATAAGTAAAAGCAAAAGGCTAAGCAAAATTATTCTTTTCATTAACAATCAGTTGTCCATTCAACAACTCAGCAAACTCAAACGCATCCCCAGGGTTCTTCAATTCCTCATATGCTTGTGAATCCCTTTGATGCTTGTAACTATTAAAAAACTAAAATCCAAGTTAAAATAAAATTTTAAAAAAAGCCCAAAAGTCAATCATTTATAAGGAATAAAAGAAATTGGAATGTTGTTTATTGCAAAGTTTTAGACGCACATAACTATTGTGTTTTTCTTTATAGAGGCATCCGAGCACTCCTAAATGGGAGATTTACACTTGGGAAATGTTGTCATGTGGGCATTCCCTATGCGGGTAACACGCATCGGTAACTTAACAGGATTCATATTTCATTGCCCAGGGCAAAGGGCGATTGATATTCCCTATTTCCCTTCATATTACTTCTGGGGAGTCTAGGGGCCTTGATGTATAAAATGACCAAAAAGCCCCTATAAAGTATGAATACGCTAATTTAATAAGGGAGTATCCATAATAATAATAATGTGAGATCTTCAGTATTCCTCTATTCAAATCCATATATAGTAATTACCTTAGTATTGCTTTTATATTATTTAATAATTTTTTAATAGTATAATTTTATCGTATTATTCTTAATTTTAACTAAATTTTTATTCATAATTATTATAAATTAAATGAATTATATAAATACAAATTAAAATAAAAAATTTAAGTACTAAAAGTAAACATATATGTTTCAATATACATAAAAAATTAATTATAAAATATTTTCTTGTACTTTTTGTTATTTTTAAATATTTTCTTATAATGAATATACATATTGTAGCCCCAAGATAAGTTATTAAGAAAATAACTCATATACCCCTCTTTTGTTTTAAATTTTTTGACGACGAGAGAGTTTTTAGATATTATAAAATTAATAAGAAATAAGTGATATATATTATTTGCAATAGAAAAAAAAAATTAACAACCTCCTTAATAATAAAAGTGACAAAATAATGAAAGGCAAAAGAGATAAATTGCATGTTTGCTTCCCTTTTAGATTCTTTTCTTCTTAACTTTCTATTTAAACTCTTTTAAATTCTTTTCTTCAAACTCTTTTAGATTCTTTACTTATCAACTTTCTATTGAAACTCTTTTACATTCTTTTCTTCTCAACTTTCTATTTAAACTCTCTTGCACTTCTCAACTTTCTATTTAAACTTTCTATTACATTCATTATTCAATTTATAATTTTCATACCTTAAATCCTAAAATTTGGTCAAGCCTCTTCCCCTTTCTCATCTCTTCATAGGCAACACAATATTTTTAGCTCTCCTCTCTTCGCAAGTAAGTAAAATCTTAGTTCATCGCATCATCTCATGGTTGTTTTTAATACTTTGTTTTCTCTAAATTTCCCTCGCCTTTTCCTCTCAATCTCAGTTTCAGTTTTTTTTCTCGATTATAGACTTTATTTTCTTTTTCTCGTTTTGTAAATTTTATCGGATGTAATGCATAATCATGAGCGAACCCAATTAAGGCCCAGGAGGGCTTCAGCCCCTTTTGGGCTATTAATTTTTCTTGTAAATGTATATCCGCGCAATTACTTAATTAACTCTGATGTTTAGATTCTGTGCTTGATTATATATCAATTCATCATATTTTATTAAGATTACAAATTTAACTATATTGTCGGGGTCTGAATGATTTTTATTTTAAACATTTTTTTTATGAATTTATTCATGTTCGGTTGGATAATATTTAAAGTAATAACGAATATAGGTTTTAATGGTGTGAAATTGTAAGGGTATGGTAACTAAATTTTGTTTCTTATTGTTTAATGATAAAAACTGAATTCAATATGAAGTGGTTTGATATTTTAAATGCATTGCAGGTAAATTGAAATATTTTTTATGATGGGAGGAAGAGTGATTGATGTCGATTGGAAGCCTACTTCTCCATCTAATGGGGAGCGCAATTTGGTTTTAGTTGGCCGTACTGGCAATGGTAAAAGTGCGACGGCCAATAGTATTCTCGGAAGAAGAGCCTTCAAGTCGAGGGCTGGCTCGTCTGGGCTTACTAAAACTTGTGAAATGCAGAGAACCATGCTCAAAGATGGCCAAGTTGTTAATGTCATTGATACCCCTGGTAATTTACTAATGGTGGTGCCTAGATATTCCATTCCATGCTTGTTGATGTTGTGGTGGTAAGTAGATTGATGTTATGAGACATTTGCAGGGCTTTTTGATTCTTCGGCAGGCTCTGAGTTTGTCAGTAAGGAAATTCTCAAATGTATTGGTATGGCCAAGGAAGGGATCCATGCAGTCCTTGTAGTTTTCTCTGTTAGAAATCGTTTTTCTGAAGAGGAAGGAGCTGCAATACACAGTTTGGAGTCCTTGTTCGGGAAAAAAATCTTTGACTATATGATTGTTGTTTTCACGGGAGGGGATGAACTTGAAGATAATGACGAAACATTAGAAGATTATTTGGGCCGTGCGTGTCCAAAGCCTTTAAAGGTTTGTTTCTGAACTGCATTAGTGTTCGATAATTTCATTAGTCATTTTGATCAAGTTGTCTTTGGTTGGTTCTTTTGTGAAGTTTTAGACTCCTTTAAGGTTGGACTATTGGAAGTTTAATATGAATACATGCATGCTGAAAATACTAATTAGGTTTATAGTAGTCCGGCCATCTTAAAGTTCCATTTTCAATGGTTTTTTTCTGCCATGTGGGATATGCCGGAGAGGTGATTGGTTGGTAATTTTCCGCTGGCATTACTTAATTTTAGCTGTTTGTTAATGTCTTTGAATGAGTCATTCAATGCTAAACATTTATGCTTTTCTTATTTGTATTCTCTGATTTCATCTGCTATTTAATCTTGGTTCTTATTCTATTAATGTGTGTTCATTTGTTTGTTTCTTAAAATATGTACCTCTTTAATTTATATGCTTAAAATTATCCTACTTTTAAGATTTTAGAAGTGTGCCAAGGAGGATACAGGCTTGCTATACAGGTCCATTTTATTACATTGTTTGAATAAATATCAAGTCTAACTTTACAAGATTTAAAATTCTCTTAAAAATTCCCTATGGATTGTAGCCTCAAAATTGGTCTCTAAAATTTCAATGTGAGATATTTTTTCAGTTTCAACATGCAAATCTCCTATATTCAGCATTTACTTGATGACTTTGGTTCCTAAAACTTTTTAAGTTGAGAAAGATTTATATCAAGTTCCTCTGTTTTATTGCATGCTTGATTTAACCTTTGAGGTACTTGATTTAGCCACTAATTTTGATTGCGTCAATGCTTTTCACTTGAAAATATGCAATTTGCTTTATTCCTGATCACTTTATTATTATTATTATTATTATTATTATTAGGGAAATTATCATTTGTATACCCTTAGTTTACTCCATTATCAAAAATACTACAACACTTTGAGGGTGTATCAATCGTCCACCCTAAGTTGACAAAATGTATCAGCTGACCACCAAACCGTTAGTTACCGTTTAAGTAAGATGACGTTAGAAAGGTAATTTGGTCTTTTCACATGATACAAGTGATAATTTAAGAGTATACAAGTGATAAAAAGCGAATTTAAGGGTATACAAGTGATAATTTTTAAGGGTAAAATCGTCAATTCACTGTAATTCCGTTAACTTTCAAACGGCAACTAACGGTTTGGTGGTCGGCTAATACATTCTATCAAGTAAGGGTGGACGATTGATACACCCTCAAAGTGTTGTAGTATTTTTGATAACAGAGCAAATATAGGGTATACGAATGATAATTTTCCTTATTATTATTATTATTATTTATGTTATATAAAATGCTGATCACCTTTTAAGATCTTTAAATTTGATAGACATAAGAGGTTATTGTAAGTGGTCAAACCATAAGGAGAATGGAATTGATTATTAAAATTTGATTATGGCTTGCCCTTAAATAGTTTTTGAGGATGCATGATATTAAAGTACTAATGATCACAACAAAAACAAATTTTGTCGGCTCAATATCTTCAAACTTTTAGAGACTACAAGTGTTTGATTGGTTTATCAATGCTTACGAAAGGGGCTAACATTTGCTTTATTCCTGATCACTTTTCCATTATTTTAGGAAATCCTTCAACTATGTGATAATAGGTGCGTGCTTTTTGATAACAAGACTAAGGATGCGGCCAAGAGAACTGAGCAGGTTCGGAAGCTTCTTTCTCTGGTTAACTTTGTCATCGTGCAGAATGGTGGGCAGCCATATACAGACGAAATCTTTGCTGAGTTGAAGGTGACTTCATTACTATCGTAATAGACTTCTCTGCTGCTTCTTTCTGAATATGTAATGACAATGTCTCTTTTTTTTTCTACTCAGAAAGGGGCTACTAAACTCCGTGATACCCAAGTTGAGATTGATTCTCTCAAGGGATATTCAAAACGAGAAATTTCAGAGCTGAAGGCGCAGATGCAAAAATCATATGAAGATCAACTCAAACAAACTACTGAGATGGTACTTTTTATGCTCCTCATTTTGACATCAAAATATGACATGCATATGTGTTCATTTCTCAGATTCGGTAATCATTTTTAAAACTGTGTAATTAAAAAATGCCTATAAAGCGTGCAGATACCTAGATATTATCATTTCTCAAACTATGTAATGATATTCTAAGTCATGAGACTTGGAGCTGGTAAAGATTGCCGCTCTGTCCTTACCCCTAGATTGTTGGAGATTGCCATCTGAAAAGAGGCTTTATCTTGCTAGCTAGTTGATGGGGACAAATCTGTTATTATCTGTTCACTGATTGTGATTTGAAGGCTGTACCATGTTGTTCTTACCTTGAATATTGTTTGACCGCCCTGTGCTGTTTTGTTTCTTGATGAAATTAAGTGTGTTACTCTATGTTGGTAGCTGTAGGTGGTTTACTCATCATGACTTGCACTTAAGAATGGATTCTGCACTTGTTTAGTGATTAATAATAACATTTCTTGTAATACTTTGGATCCTGTTTTGTTGCTAGGAATTCTGCACTCCTGAGTCTGTGGGAACAATTGAAATGTTATAAGCAAGTTATGTAACATTCTAATTTGGAGTTGCTGTAACATTCTGTGCAATGACTATATTTCTTGGGTGCTAAGAAGTTTTACTCTCCACATTCCTGGAGTGTGGCAAAATGAAAAAGTTAGTAGATTCTTTAATATTTTATATTTTGGGTTTGTCTGTTTATTTTTTAACCTTTTGTTTCTACCATTTATCGATGATTGAGAGAGTGGAATTGATTGAAGTAAGAAAGTTTTGCCCAGTATGGTGAACTTAGCAACTCCCTTTGCAATTGGATTAAACTAAATTAACACTTAAGAATTTTCTTCTCTTAAGTTGGAGTTTTATATTACCACTGGCCAATCTTTTTTTGTATTATGCTGCGACTCCGGGGCTTAGTGGCATGTTTTCTGGCTGATATTGATGCTTTTTTGATAGGTTGAGTCTAAGCTCAAAGTGACAACAACTAGGCTCGAACAGCAATTGGCAGAGGAGCATCTTGCTCGATTAAAGGCAGAAGGGGCTGCACAATTAGCTCAAATGAAGTCAAATGAAGAAATTTTTAAGCTCAGAGAGAAACTTGAAAGATCTCAGAGGGAGACTCAGGAGCTCCGTAACCGAGTTCCGCAACCGCCGTGTCCCATTCTTTGACCTAGTCACCTGCAGGTTCTCTGTGCCATTGGCGTGAAAATCACCTAAAGTATATTTTTTCTGTCTCCTCTTCCTTTTCAGATAACATTTGAACTTCATACCGCATTTATTCTCAGTGTTTTACTACAGTCAAGAAGCTTATAGCCTGTATTATGTAAATGTTCACTGTCCAGTCTCGAGTACGGTCTTAAGATAGTATTATATGGAAACACTCTATTGACATCAAATGAAGTTTCATTTATGGAACCGTCTTGAATCTTTTCTTACACGGTGAATCCAAAGAGATGTGATTCCTATTCTCCTCATTGAGCTCTTAACGAACGCTATATTGTTTTCACATTTGTAGCAGACACAACCCAAGATATGCCCTTCTAACAATCATGACTTTCGCAAAAATTTCAAACAGACTAAAAGAGTAATCCTAATGTCCAAGAGACTTGCAATAAACCACCAAACTTATGACCCTTCTTTGATTCACACCAAACTTCAACTAGCTCCATAGCCTAGACTTATCAAGTACAGTATTTATTTATACATATATGACACAATCTGTATTTAATTTATAGGTAATGAAAATCCTTCAACATCATCCAGCATCAGTTATATAGATATTAAGTTTAGCGTAGCAATTGGTCCCCCAAAGAGAAGCAGCCAGTTTTAATTCAGCGTAAGTAATTAGGTTACACATAAACTGATCCAGTTTCATAGATTGCTGGTTTCAAAAATAGGTATCAAGTAGCAAACAAATTCATTAGATAATCATAGTTTGATCATAGATCTCGTGCTGAGATGCCATAAGCTTGATCTCCAGTGTCTAGCTTACCTGCAAATGGGAGAAAATGTTGATGCACGAGCAACGTGAGCACGTAGAAATGAGATGTGATGGAAGAATTATTTACCCGAGATGGAGTATCTTCTTGTCCGGTTGAGAGTAAACGGTGCCACCACCCTCGATGATAGCAGGACTGAAGAAATTCTGAGAAGCTAATGCATGGATTGCATTCAGCTCTTGCCCAGTCACCATGTTTGCTTGCTGAAACCTCTCTATTTCTGCTATCTGAGTTTCAGAAACCATGAAATTTTAATAACGTTCAGAAATTTTGGGAGAGGGTGAGACAAATGCATTATACATACGAAGGACTGATTAGCATACCTTTGATCGGAGACACACACTTTCATTTTCTAGCTCAATCTCCTATGAAAATGAAAATGTTGAATAGTTACATAAAAGCTTGGATGAAAATGAAAAAGGCTAAACAGGATTTAAATAAATTTTAATTATTACCCTTTTCTGCAAGAACTCAATTTCAGCTAGCAGCATTTCATGCTGTTGCACAAAACAGGAAACACACAAAGCAACAAATATATTTACAAAATGACAAAAATTACATGTACTCAACCTATACCGATAATGTTTATGCAACGTATTATTGCAAAGCAATGGTGCATTGCTCAAATTCAATTATTATTTTTTGTTGATTTCATGCCTTCTTGGACCTGATCCTAGTGATGCCTCGCTCAAGCCTGTTCTCCAGTTGCTTAAGCTCCTTTACAGTTAAAGAACTCAGAGAATCACCCATCAAATGCGTATATGAAGAGTCAAGAGTGAGATAACCAATTGAACTCGTATATTTTGGCATAATTAATTAATAACTACGCTTAATATGAAAATGATTGTTGATGAAATAATTGAAAATACCTGTTAGAATTCTGTAACATTTGAATTTGCTGCCGCAGCTTCGCTGATTCCTACTGATAGTACTCTTTCCATGGGTCACATGTAATGGGAGACGTTAAATTTTTATTGGGAACTTTATATTTCAATGCTAGCTATGTGATAACAAATGGTAATTAGTTGGTTTTTTTTCATTTTTTTTTACCTTTTCATAATAATATATATTCCTAGCAAAGCCTGAATTTATAGCTCAAATTAATGAATTACTTACCTGAGTATTGATCTCAGTAACAGTACCAGAATTTGAATTATCCGAACATGCCTTCTTGTACCTATCAATGGTTGACCTTCTGCTGCTACCTGCATAACACATAAATTTCTAATTATTTAGCATAATTGTTTGAATTGGTTTTTGGAAAAAAAAAAGGAATAAGAACAGAGGAAGCTGAACTTTAATAAACAATTTTTTTCTTTATTAAATATCATTTATGCTGTCCCATTAGTTTTCATGATCCTTCAGCCTTCAGCTACATGCATAAACAAAAACAGACATAAAAGGAATACTAAGTAAGATGTGTATAAAAATGTTTTAATTTATTTTCAATTCTTTATTCTCGGGGAGGACATTGGAATAAGTTTACTAAACCTAGCTACCCTCTACATCTAGCTAGTGCATTAAGTCCAAGTTCAAAGTGGCATTTATTTACTCTCTAATTTGAGAGAATTTTATCCCCACAAGCCAATTGAATATTGAGATGAGAACTAAACTAATAGGTGCTTCTTAATATACGTATCAAGTTAACATTTCAAGTTCTACGCCTAATATTTCAATTGTAAGTTTAATGTGTAAGGTTTATTTAATCCAACATTTTAAGTTACAAATCTAATAATATCCAAGTTACTTGTGTCAACAGTCTCATATGACACACTTCAAAAAAATTGCTAATAGATGACAGACAATTTATGACAGATTTTGGGTATATAACACAGGAGTGTTTGAAATATTTGGTAATCAAGTTATACCAACTGCAGCTCAAGTTCTTACATTAATCAAGTGAGCAGAATTTCTGTGCAGAAGGGGCATCTTTGGGAATTAAAATGTACTGCATGAGATCGAATTAATTTTCGAGCCATACATCATTGGAAAGATATTTCTGTTAGCTTTCCAATGAATTTTACTAATCTAAATTCGGAGTTTTCTACAGTAAGTTATGATCAGTTAAGTACAGACTGTTCAGTTTTGAGTCAAGAAGAATATTTCGGGACTTGGATTTTTTTTAATGTTCTTTGTTATGTTTTAAGCATACCAATGTTTTATTAATGTTTAGCTTTAATGTTGGTCTTTAAAGTCAATTTATTTGAAGGGTTTTTTTTAGTAAATCTATATTTGGAGGATTGTTCCAAGAAAGTTATTAAATTTGTAGTAAATCTATGCTTGGAGGATTGTTCCAAGAAAGTTATTTAAGCTTATGTAGTTGTAACCAAAGGACATAGATTAATTTTGGAAATTGAATGAACTTTGAGCTATTATCAAAATCTGTATCTCTTTGGTGGATTTCATCGAGTGGTGAGTGTTTTAAGCTCTGTATCCTTAGCTTAACAACTTTAGGTGGTGAATATTTTATGTATCCTTTTATTGTTTGCTGTAGTGGTGAGCTTGTGATTTCTTGAGTGTGTGACGTTGTGCTTTCTCATCTATTGTGTCCGGTATCAGTATATCATAAAATTATGATATACTTGTGACATAATTTTCAATCTATCATAAATTAATAATGGTCTTGTGATAGAAATATTTTCTATCATTAATTTATAATGGTTTTATGATAGGATTATCATTTATCATGAACTTATAATAGAATAGTGATAGAAATTTAATCTATCAAAAAATTGTGATAAAAATATTATTTTGACTATATTTGACCCAAATTTTATATATTATTTTATTTAAAAAAACAAAAGGTGCGTTTTAGTAATTAAAAAAAATGTTGGCAACTATACAGTTTTTAGTACTTTCAACTTTCTTTCTTCCTTAAAAGTCATATGTTCTCAAATCTTACTTCCGGGAAAAAAGGTTAATTAAAGATTACTACGAAAAAAGAGCTGTTGAGAATGCTCTCAACCGAAAACTCTCTCGACAAGAACAACCCCCCTCCCCTTGAGGATGATAGATCGACTAAGAAAACAAAATTCAGAGCACAAGGGGATGATGGAGATAACCCATCTATGCTATCATTTCGAGATAAGCTAATGGAACAACAAAGGGGGATGATCGATGCCGAAAGCAGTAGAGAAGATTTCATGGGGAGGGAAAAGGATATCAAAATCGAAAAGGAGGATGTGGTCATTGAACAGGAAGGCTATTTACCTTCAATTTCTTTTTCACAAAAAGTCCATGAGCAACTCATAAAACCATGGCAATCCACTGTGGTGGTGAAACTCCTTGGTCGCATGATTGGATACAAAGCGCTTTGCTCACGGCTGGAAATCATGTGGCCTAATATTGGAGGATACTCTGTTATCGATCTGGATAATGGATATTTTCTCGTTAAGTTCAGGAAGGCCGACGATGCTGACTTTGTTCTTACACAAGGGCCATGGCTTGTGGCGGGACATTACCTGACTGTTCAGCTATGGTCGCCTCATTTCGAAAGCTCGAATGAAAAGATTGATAAAATCACGGCATGGATAAGACTTCCAGGTATGCCTCTGCACTATTACCATAAAAAAATCATTAGAATGCTGGGACATGTCATTGGAAAGGTTATCGAGATTGATTATAATACGGAATTGGCAACGAGAGGGAAGTTTGCCCGTATTGCAGTTGAAGTATCCCTTGGAAGTCCTTTAATCTCTCAATTTTTACTGGATGGAAGAATTCAAAGGATTGAATATGAAGCAATTCCAACAATATGCTTTGGACGTGGAAAGTATGGACACATATCTTCCTCATGCCCGGATAAGTTGATTTTGGAAACTAGAGGGGAAAAGACGACTGTCATGGCTCCAGGTGAACCTACCAACGCAAAGCCCGAGGTCTTGACGATGGCAGCTAATCCAGACAATCCAAAATTTGGCCCTTGGATGATCGTGGCTAGGAGAGGAAACTATAGAGGAAACAAGGGAAGAACAGATGCAAAGGAGCCTCATCAAAACAACTTTGGGAAACAGAGGACAGGTTCCATATTTGGCATTTTACATCAGGAAAGTAGGTTAGGCAATGATGCTGGGATGAGTTCAAACGAGACTACCACCATGGACAACCACAAGAAGACTGTTAATCCGATCAAAGACAAGGACACGATGATATCACGTGACTCTAAAGGACCCACCCAAACGAAACTGTATGGGAGCAAAGGAAAACCCGTGACAAGCAATAAGAAGGCTGACACACCTGAACACACTGCACCCACACCATTACGTAAATTACACGCTAGGCACCCCACCCCCCACACAAGTGATCCCAGCTCATCAAATCAACACCCCCTAGAGGCCATGGAAAAAAATATCTCAAGGAACAAATCTCAATTATCCAGAACCCATCATTTTGAACCAACTTTAATCCCAACGTCTCTGGATCCTAAATATCATTCAGCAATTATTTTCAAAAACAAGCTTGAAAATGAGAACTTCCAGGCACCCCTGTCGATTCCTCCTAAACCAAGTCCGAATGAGGAGCCTCCTGATAAAGGAAATAGAGGCATAGAACAGATAGGGGAGGACTCATCAGACAGTGAGTATATGGAGGAATCAGAGGAGGACGATTCTGAGACCTCAGAAGAGTCTCAATGTTTTGTGGAGGCAGATAATATGGATGTTAATCAGCAAGGCTTTGAGCCTTTGGAGTAAGTCGGTCTCTCTCTTTCGTTTATTTTATATAATGAATCTGCCTTTTTTGTTTTGGAATTGCTAGGGGGTGGCCTCGCAGTCCTTTAGACGAATTTTCAAGATGTTTACTCAAAATTATAAACCTCAACTTGTGGCTCTTTGTGAACCTCGGATTAGTGGAGTGAAAGCGGATGACTTTATTCGTTACAGTTGGTATGAGCGTTCCCATCGAGTGGAAGCGGCTGGATTCTCAGGTGGAATTTGGCTTCTATGGAAAGCAGGATTAGACGTCACCATCCTCATTAACCATAAGCAATATATTCACCTCCAAGTGTCAGATACAAGAGGGTTAATTACTTGGGTAACAGCGATTTATGCGAGCCCAATTCCTTCCCTCCGAAACTCTCTTTGGCATGATTTAAATTATATGGCTGAGACTATTCACGAGCCATGGATGTTAGCTGGTGATTTCAATGCCATTCTTTCAATCTCAGAGTGCAAAGGAAGCACTAATAACCGTAGCCAGCCGTGTAAAAAATTTCAAGAATGGTTCCACAAACACGGCAACTGTGACCTCCATTATACGGGTCCAAAGTTTACTTGGAAAAGGGGCTCGCTTTATAAACGCTTGGATAGAGTCATTTGCAATGATAGGTGGTTCCACACTTTTAATAAGGTGCGAGTCTTTCATTTACTAAGATTGGGGTCTGACCATCGGCATATCCTCCTTAGTCTGAATAATGAGAGCACTGGAAACGGAGGGTTGAAACCTTTTAGATTCCTTCCTTCTTGGTTTACTGATAAGCGGTTTTCGGAGTTTGTTGCTCAGGTGTGGCGAAATCGACAGCGACGAAAACGGGTTTGGTCGCGGGTTTTCGAGATTCAAACGACGGCGTTCCAGTCGTTTTCCGGCAACGAGGACGGTTGGGTTACGACGGCCGGCTTCCAAGCTTCAGATCGGTACCAAGCTCGGCCAGTGAGGTGGCCGGAATTGCGAGATCCGACCGGGTCAAATTCGCGGGTCCGGGTCGGGTTTTGGGTCAAACCTCTCTCTCTCTCTCTCTCTCTTATGTCTCTTTCTCTCTCTTTCAAAACAAAACCGTTTCCCCCTCATTCAAATATAAAACCCGGCATCTCTTTTTTTTTTTTTCTTCCACTTAAGCTTAATACAAATTAAGCTTATACCGGACCCGTAACGAAAATAAAATCCGACCACTCGAGCTTTTAATCGCGCTCAATTTATCTCGATTCGAAGAGGAAAAATTAAATTATACACTTAATTAAGAAAATCAAAGTGCATATGTTACTTGTGTATCCTTGATCCATGGTATTAGGCTTAGGTACCCTTGATGAGCGTCGAGGCCTATCATCCTCCCCCCCTGGAAGTGGTCCCTTGTCCACAAGGGACAAATGAGGAAACTTCTGCATAAGCTCGACAACATCTTCCAACGTTGCTTCTTCCTTTGGCAAACGTTTCCATTGCACAAATTTGCCACTTCTTTTAATCCAATGAACATCAATAATTGCAGCAGGTTCTAAAATGATTAGCCCATCATCATCAACAGATGGCAACTCAAGACCAAGGCTAGGGTTATCACCAATAAATTTTTTCAACAATGAAACATGAAAGATTGGGTGCACACGAGATTGAGCTGGCAATCGTAGTTTATAAGCAACACTACCAATCCGTTCAAGAACTAGATACAAACCAAAGTATTTGCTCGATAATTTCTGATGAGCACGCCGAAAAATCGTAGTTTGACGATGTGGCTGGAGTTTTAAATAAACCATATCGTTAGGCTGAAATTGAACATCACGACGCCTTTTTTCGGCTGATTGTTTCATGCGATTAATGGCAGCAGCAAGATTGCTCTTTAGTAATTGAAGCAACTCATCTCCAATTAGTAGGGCCTGGTCTACTTCATGAACCGGAGAAGAGCCTTCATGATACATGGGCAAAATGAGAGGTTTGCAGCCGTAAAGAGCAAGAAAATGGGTAATACCAGTAGACTCATGATACGTCGTATTGTACCAATACTCTGCCCTAAGGAAGGTATGGATTCCATTTGCGAGGCCATTAGTGAACAAAACTCCTGAGGTATTGTTCCAAACACTTATTTGTGACCGCAGTTTGACCGTCGGTCTAGGGATGATATGCCAAGCTCAATTTCAATTTGGTTCCTGACATTTGGAAGAACTCCTGCCAAAACTTACTAATAAAAATGGGGTCTATACTACATGAGATAGGAGGGGAGCTTAGGTCTTTGCATTTTAAAGAAATTTTGTGTTAGAGTATAGAACTAACGTTTTCTGTTAAAAATGTCTTCTTTTGAACGTGAATGTTTCTCTTTTTAGTACAAAGGTCTTTAAGAAACTTGGCATAAGATGAAACTTGTTTTATAGCATCAAATAAAGGGATGTTAACACTTACCTATTTGAAGATTTCATGAATCTCACCTGTGGATTTTTCCTTCTTTGCTTTAACTAACCTCTGAGGAAATAGAGCTTTGGGAATATATTCTTGTGGGTTGGTTTCTTTTTTCTCTTCCGATGGTGAGTCCTCAACATTCACAAGTACTTGATTTTCTTTTGTCACCGGCCTCTCCACTTTGTTGTCAATTTCTTTTCCTTTTCGCAAGGTCATGATGACTTTGCCCTCTTCATGCTGCTACGGTGAACTTGTACTTGTTTTATGCACTCCTTTAGGATTAGGCACAGCTTGACTTGAAAACTTGCCTTTCTCAACAGTCATTGCCAAGGTCTGACCTGAAGAAGCAAGATATCCCACCATCTTCTTGAGGCATAAAATTGATTGGGCTTGTGAGTTAAAGCCTGCTCTCATCTCATTTCGTAGTCCATCAAAGTAACATTCTTGAAATTCTAGAATGCATCCTCTTATGGTCTGGGTTAAGAGTAGTTCTGGTTCTGATTGTATGGTCTAAATGGTAGCTGAGAGGCTTGAGGAATAATCCCTCCAAAACATATTGGCGTTGGTGCCATTTCTCGTACCCATGATGTGGACACTTCAAGAGTAGCCCATTGAATTGCTCCCATGTTTCGAAAAATTGCTCGCCCTCTCCTAGGTAAACTATGAGATTTCCCTGCGAATAGAATTGGTTTTATGCACTGGGAAGTATTTATTCAAATATGTTGTTACCATTTATTCCCATGATGTAATGCTATTAGCAGGCAATGTATTGAGTCATGAACGAGCTTTATCCTTTAAAGAAAATGGGAATACTATGAGTTTAACATCATCGTCTGAGAAATTTTCATATTTAAATGTTTGAAAAACAATATAAAAATCATTCAGATGATTATATGGGTCCTTATTTTCTAAGCCATAGAATGTTGGGAGACAATTTAGCACACTAGGTTTTAATTCAAAACTCCTAATAGCTACATTTGGGTATCTTATGCATGATGTGCTCAAATTAGCTAAGGGACTGAAATAGTCCTTAAATGGCCTCTCTGGTGGTGCTTGTTGTTGTTGCAAATTAATTTCACTTTTATCTTTAATTACAGCGTGTTTGTGTATGCGAAGTGTTTTCTCAAGTTCAAGGTTTATAGGCTCAAGATTAAATAATAATGACTTTAGACCATGCATGCAATGAATACAAAAAATGAGAACAAAATTAATAAAAATAAAGAAGAATGAGAAATTACGGTACTAACTTTATTACGTTGTTACAACCTTACTATAAAAACACACTAAAAAATGTGAAATAAATTAACTAAAAATTAAAATAAATCAATAAGATAATGAAAATTACAAAGAGAAATAACTTGAAAATTAAATTACAGAACTTTAAAGAAGGGAAAAAGAAATGAAATGAAATTCTTACCTCAAAATGTAAATTCTCTTTTTTTTTTCTTTTTTTTTAAATAAGAAAAAATTACAAGAAAACAATTAAAAGAAATTATTTACAAAAATTAATTCTACGAATTAAAATAACTTACCTCTCCGGCAACGGCGCCAAAAACTTATTGTGCAAATTTTATTGAACTCGCAAGTGCACGAATCTATTGTAGTATAGATTAATGGTGACGAGTGTCGATCCCACGAGGAGGTAGATTTTAATTGTGTGTAGAATTAATGTTCTAAATGGGTGGTTGGATTTGTGGTGAAAACGATTAGGATTATCATAAAATACAAATTAAAATGGCAAGAATAAACTAAAGTGAAAATCTATTAAATGTACGTTCTTGGGTATTTGGATCCGCATCAACAGGCACCACAGGCTAAATATTCCTTATAAGTGCCAATTAAATCATGAGGGAGGAATCCACACCTCATGAACCACACTCTAATCAATATGGTGCTAAAGGCTTATCGTGCCAAATAATAATAACCTTGTACTAGGGAGCCGGTGAAACCAGGACAGTATCTAGACAAGATTATTATTATTTGTCAACGAAAAGTCATATCATCCACAAAAATCAGAGGGGAAAAGAAAATAAATTTACCAAATAAAACCCATGACACATGTTGAGACTTCACCTTTAACCCAAGCTTGAAAGAAAATTAACTACTCATAATTGAACTAGGGGTAAAATAAAAATTTATTACAATACTTGGAAAATACAAGATGGAGAAGGAATTATAGAAAATGGAGTCCAAAAATGGATTCAGAGATGCCAAATTAGGGGGGAGAGGTCCCTTTTTTTATAAATACATTGAGTAAATTATGGCCATCGGATTAAAAACAGTTTGGACGCTTAGGATTGTGCCACGTCATCAGTCAACAGTACACGGCTTGACCACACGGTTTGACCACGCGGTTTGAACAGTGACGCGGTTTGGTTGAAAATAATCTTGTGTATATACATGTACCGTACGTGCAATTTTTAGTCCACTAACTTGCTGCCACGTCACTGATCAGCAGTGCATAAGAGTTTTAGTACAACAAAATCGTGACACCTCATTAGTCAATGTCATATCATCGGTCAATACCACGTCATCGATCCGTCTATGTGAACAGTGTCGTGAACAATAAGTAGATAGTACCATACATGTTAACAGTGTCATTTTTCATTTTATGCTCCTCTTAAGGTTTTCAATCGTCATGAGTTCAAAAGTGATGTCCGTTTTGCCGTCTGATCTCTCATTCATTGTAAAATGACCATAATTCCCCTAAAATATATCAAATACTTAATTAAAATAAAACACACATAATTAAATCAAAATAAACTTAAATACATAAAAGTAAGGGTGCTAGTAAAACTTGAAGTATAAAATTACGATTTTCCTTTATAAATATTTATTTTCTAACGTTCAACAATTTACCCTTGGGAAATGTTGTCATGTGGGCGTTCCCTTTGTGAGTAACACGTGTCGATAAGTTAACAAGATTCACATTTCATTGCCCGGGGCAAGGGCAATTAATAGTCCCTACTTCCCTTCGTATTACTTCTAGGGAATCTAGGGGTCTTGACGTGTAAATGACCAAAAAACCCCTATAAAGTATGAATGGGCTAATTTAATAAAGGAGCATCCATAATAATAATAATGGGAGATCGTCAGTATTCCTCTATTCAAATCAATATATACTAATTACTTTAGTATTGTTGATAAAATATTTAATAATTTTTTAATAGTATAATTTTTATTTTTGAATAAATTTTTATTCATATTTATTACAAATTAAATGAATAATAAAAATAAAAATTTAAATACTAAAAATAAAAATATATGATTCAATAAAAATAAAAACTAATTATAAAATATTTTCTTGTACTTTTTTATTTTTAAATATTTTTCTTATAATGAATGCATATTTTATGGCTCCATGATAAGTTATTAAAAAACTTACTCATTTGCCCTTTTTTGTTTTAATTTTTTTGGGGACGGGAGAGTTATATATATTAGTTCCAATAGATAAAAAAATTAACAACCTCCTTAATAACTAAAAGTGACAAAATAATGAAAGGCAAAAGAGAGAAATTACATGTTCATTCATCTTTAGATTCTTTTCTTCTCAACTTTCGATTTAAACCCTTTTAAATTCTTTTCTTCTCAACTTTCTATTTAAACTTTCTAACATTCTTTACTTCTCCACTTTCTATTTAAACTCTTTTAAATTCTTTCCTTCAAACTCTTTTAGATTCTTTACTTCTCAACTTTCTATTGAAACTCTTTTACATTCTTTTCTTCTCAACTTTCTATTTAAACTCTTTTACATTCTTTATTTCTCAACTTTCTATTTAAACTCTCTAATTACAGGCTTTACTTCTCAACTTTCTATTACATTCATTATTCAATTTATAATTTTCATACCTTAAATCCCAAAATTTAAGGCTTTCTCATCTCTTCATACGCAACGCAATCTTTTTAGCTCTCTTCTCTTCGCAAGTAAGTAAAATCTCAGTTTATCGCATCATCTCATGGTTTTTTTTCATAGTTTGCTTTCTCCAAATTGCCCTCACCTTTTCCTCTCAATCTTAATTTTTTTTTTTAATTATAGACTCGATTTTCTTTACCTCAGTTTGTAAATTTTATCAGATGTCATGCATAATCATGGGCGACCCAATTAAGGCCTAGGAGGGGGTTCAGCCCCTTCTGAGCTATTAATTTTTCTTTTAAATATACTCCAAGCCCTTTCTAAAAGAATTAAATTAGAAAAATTTAGACACATTTTTCATGTAATAAAAACTTTTAATTCAATGGTAAAAGTTTATTTGATGGTTTTAAAGTTCTGATTCAAATCCCAATAGCCACATTATGATTTTAATATTTTGTGAAAACTACCTAGAAAAAGGATACTTTCATGCATTTTAAATAAATAGTTTATTACTATTATTATTTAGAATTTAAAAAAAGTAATGAAATTTGAGTTTATGAGACTTAAAATGTATTCATGTGAACATTTTTAAAAAAACCCAAATTAAATAGATTTTTTTAACTAAGCCCCCTAATTAAAGTGTCTAGGTTCACCACTGTGCATAATTGATCGTTGTCATTCTTTTTTCAATAACTTCATAAAACAAGCAGAATTAAATTAAAAGATATATATCAGCACAATTAATTAATTGATGCTATTTAGATTTTGTGCTTGATTATATATCAATTCATCATATTTTTATTAAGATTATAAATTTAACTATATGTCGGGGCCTGAATGATTTTTATTTTTAATATTTTTATGAATTTATTCATGTTCGGTTGGATAATATTTAAAGTAATAACAAATATAGGTTTTAATGGAGTGAAATTGTAAGGGTATGGTGACTAAATTTTGTTTCTTATTGTTTAATGGTAAAATCTGAATTCAATGCGAAGCGGTTTGATATTGTAAATGCATTGCAGGTAAATTGAAATCTTTGTTATAATGGGAGGAAGAGTGATTGATGCCAATTCGAAGGCTACTTCTCCATCTAATGGGGAGCGCAATTTGGTTTTAGTTGGCCGTACTGGCAATGGCAAAAGTGCGACGGCCAATAGTATTCTCGGAAAAAGAGCCTTCAAGTCGAAGGCTGGCTCGTCTGGGGTTACCAAAACTTGTGAAATGCAGAGAACCATGCTCAAAGATGGCCAAGTTGTTAATGTCATTGATACCCCTGGTAATTTACTAATGTTGGTGCCTAAATATTCCATTCCATGCTTGTTGATGTTGTGCTGGTAAGTAGATTGATGTTATGAGTGATTGCAGGACTTTTTGACTCTTCCGCTGACTCTGAGTTTGTCAGCAAGGAAATTGTCAAATGTATCAGTATGACCAAGGATGGGATCCATGCAGTCCTTGTAGTTTTCTCTGTTAGAAACCGTTTTTCTGAAGAGGAAGGAGCTGCAATACACATTTTAGAGTCCTTGTTCGGGAAAAAAATTTCTAACTATATGATTGTTGTTTTCACGGGAGGGGATGAACTTGAAGATAATGACGAAACATTAGAAGATTATTTGGGTCGTGAGTGTCCAAAGCCTTTAAAGGTTTGTTTCTGAACGGCAATAGTTTTCGATAATTTCATTAGTCATTTTGATCAAGTTGTCTTTCTTTGGTTCTTTTGAGAAGTTTTAGACTCCTTTACGGTTGGAGTATTGGAAGTTTAATATGAATATATGCATGCTGAAAATACTAGATAGGTTTATAGTAGGCCAGCCGTCTTAAAGTTCCATTTTCAATAGTGCTTCATTTTCTGAATGGTTTTCTTCTACCATGCGGGATTGACCAGACAGGTGATTGGTTGGTAATTTTCTGCTGGCCTTACTTAATTTTAGTTATAGGTTAATGTCTTAATTTTATTTAATCTTGGTTCTTATTTTATCATATGCTCATTTGTTTATTTCTTAAAATATGTACCTCTTTGATTTATATGCTTAAAATGATCTTACTTTTAAGATTTTACAAGTGTGCCAAGGAGGATATGACTTACTATACAGGTCCATTTTATTAGGCATTGTTTGAATAAACTATCAAGTCTAACTTTACAAGAATTAAAATTCTCTTAAACATTCCCTGTGGATCCTAGCCTCAAAATTGGTGTCTAAAATTTAATGTGAGATCTTTTTTCAGTTTCAGCATGCAAATCTCCTAAATTCAGAATTTACTTGGATGGATTTGGTTCCTAGAACTTTTTAAGTTTAGAAAGATTTATATCAAGTTCCTCTGTTTTACTGCATTCTTGATTTAACCTATGAGGAGTTGGAAGAAAAATAACAAAAATCAAGTTGTAGCTCTGCAATTAACAAAATCGGGTTATTTTACAGTTAAAGTGAACTTTTTTTTTATTGTACTAATTTTTGTAGTTTGAAGGAATCAAAATTTTTTAATTATAATGCCGCAAAATTAGGTCAATTATGTAGATGCCACAGAAACTAGGATCATGTCTTGTGGCAGTTTTGAGGTTTGGTCACTTGAGTTTGTTTAGGACAATAGTGCATTCTTTCATGCTTTGTTCTATAACGTACGAATTTGCTTATTGAAGAGGCAGCTACTGCTCGGTAGCCACTAATTCTGATTGGATCAATACTTTTCACTGGAATATATGCAGACCATTATTGTTATTATTATTACTTTTTTTGTTCTATGGAATGCTTATCTCCTTTTAAGATCTTTAAATTTGATGGACGTAAAAGGTTATTGTAAGTTGTCAAACCATAAGGAGAATGGAATTGATTATTAAAATTTGATTATGGCTTGCCCTTAAATAGTTTTTTAGGATGCATGATATTAAGTACTAACGATCACAATAAAAACAAATTTTGTCAACTGAATATCTTCAAACTTTTAGGGACTACGAGTGTTTGATTGGTTTATCAATGCTTACGAAAGGGGCTAACATTTGCTTTTTTTCCTTGTCATTTTTCCATTATTTTAGGAAATCCTTCAACTATGTGATAATAGGTACGTGGTTTTTGATAACAAGACAAAGGATACGGCCAAGAGAACTGAGCAGGTTGGGAAGCTTCTTTCTCTGGTTAACTCTGTGATCGTGCAGAATGGTGGGCAACCATATACAGACGAAATATTTACTGAGTTGAAGGTGACTTCATTACTATCGTGATAGACTTCTGTGCTGCTTCTTTCTTAATATGCCATGACAATGTCTGTTTTTCTTTTTTTCTACTCAGAAAGGGGCTACTAAACTCCGTGATCAACAAGTTGAGGTTGATTCTCTCAAGGGATATTCAAGACGAGAAATTTCAGAGCTGAAGGAGCAGATGAAAAAATCATATGATGATCAACTCAAACGAACTACCGAGATGGTATTTTTAATGCTCCTTCTTTTGACATCAAAATATGACATGCAAATGTGTTCATTTCTCAGATCTGGTAATCATTGCTAAAACTGTGTAATTAAAAAATACATATAAAGCGTGCAGGTACTTGTAATGATTGTTGGAGATTGCCATATAAAAAGAGGTCTTATCTTGCTAGTTGATGGGGACAAATCTATTATTAAGTTATCTATTCACTGATTGTGTTTTGAAGGCTGTAACATGTTGTTCTTACCTTGAAGATTGTTTGACTGTCTTGTTCTGTTTTGTTTCCTGATGAAATTAAGTAGATTACTCTATGGTAGTAGCTATAGGTGGTTTGCTCATCATAACTTGCAATTAGAAATGGATGCTGCCCTTGTTTAGTCATTAATCATAAGAACATTTCTTGTCATAATGTAGATCCTGTTTTGTTTCTAGGAATTTTGCACTCCTGAGTCTGTGGGAAAATTCGACATGTTATAAGCAAGTTATGTCATATTCTAATTTTCTTAAAAAAAGAATAGCCACATTCCAAATAAGTTTTTATGAAAATATAGTTAGGCACATGGAACCTAATCAAATAGCTGCGTACTTTTGATTTTCCTTTCAACAGTTTTAATTTATAGCAAGGCAATAGAATGATCCAACATTAAGCCAAATCCTATTCAACAATGATCTGGATTTGCTTAACATTCCATGTAATGATTATATGTCTGAGGTGCTAATAAGTTTAACTCTCCACATTCCTGGAGTGTGAAAAAATGAAAAAGTTAGTAGATTCTTTAATATTTTATATTTTAGGTTTAGCTGTTTATTTTTTTAAGCTTTTGTTTCAACCATTTATCAGGGATTGAGAGAGTGGAATTGATTGAAGTTAGAAAGTTGTGCCGAGTATTGTGAACTTAGCAACTCTGTTTGCAATTGGATTAAACTAAATTAATATTTAAGAATTTTCTTCTCTTAAGTTGGAGGTTTATGTTACCAGTACCCATTCTTTATTTGTATCATACTGCTACTCTAGGGCTTAGTGGCATGTTTTCTGACAGATATTGATGCTTTTTTGATAGTTTGAGTATAAGCTCAAAGAGACAACAACTAGGCTCGAACAGCGATTGGCGGAGGAGCAAGCTGCTCGATTAAAGGCAGAACAGACTACACAATCAGCTCAAACGAAGTCAAATGACGAAATTGGTAAGCTTAAGAAGGAGACTGCGGAGCTCCGTGAGCAACCTAAAAATGGATGGTGTGCCGTTCTTTGACCTAGTAACCTGCAGGCATTATATGCCATTGGCGTGAAAATCACCTAAAGTATATTTTTTCTGTCTCCCATTCCTTTTCAGATAGTATTTGAAGTTCATACTGCATTTATTCTCAGTGTTTTACTACAGTCAAGAAGCTTATACCCTGTATAATGTAAATGTTCACAGTCCAGTCTCAAGTGCGGCCTTAAGATGGTACTATATGGAAAAACTGTAGTGACATCAAATGAAGTATCTTTTATGGAGCCGTTTAAAATCTTTTCTTACATGGTGAATCCAAAGATTATCTGATTCCTTTTCTCCTCATTGAGCTCTTAAGGAACGCTATATTATTTTCACATTTGTAGCAGATACAACCCAAGATATGCCCTTCTAACAATCATGACTTTCCCAAAAATTCAAACGGACTAATAGATTAATCCTATGACCCTTCTTTGATTCACACCAAACTTCAACTAGCTCATAGCCTAGATTTATCAAGTACAATATTTATTTATGCATATCAACACAATCTTTATTTACCTTATACATAATGCAAATCCTTCGACATCATACGGCATCAGTTTTATAGATATTAAGTTTCAGCATAATAACTGGTCTCCCAAGGTGAAGAAGCCAATGATAAGTCAGCATAAGTAATTAGGTTACACATAAACTCATCCAGTTTCATATATTGTTGGTATCAAAGATAGGTATCAAGTAGCACACACATTCAGCAGATAATGATAGTCTGATCGTAGATCTCATACTGAGATGCCACAAGCTTGATCTCCAGCATCTAGCTTACCTGTAAACGGGAGAAAACATTGATGCACGCGCAACACGAGCTCATAGAAATGAAATGTGATGGTAGAATTAATAGCAGAGCCCCCTCGATAATAGCAGGATCGAAGAAATTCGGAGATGCTAATGCATGGATTGCATTCAGCTCTTGTCCAGTCAATATGTTTGCTTGCTAAAACCTCTCAATTTCTGCCTTTTGAGTTTTAGAAACAAAGAAATTTCAATAATGTGCTGAAATTTTTGAAGAGGGCAAGAACGAATGCATTATACATACAAAGGACTGATTTGCATACCTTTGATCGGAGACACACGCTTTCATTTTCCAGCTCAATCTCCTATGAAAATGAAAATGTTAAAGAGTTCCATAAAAGCTTGGAAGAAAACGAAAAAGGCTAAATAGGATTTAATAAATTTTAATTATTACCCTTTTCTGCAAGAACTCAATTTCAGCTAGCAGCATTTCATGCTGTTGCACAAAACAGGAAACAGTTAAAGTAACAAATTATTTTCAAAAGTAATATTAATCACATATACTGAACATGCACCGATAATGTTTATGCAACGTATTATTGCAAAACAACGGTGTATTGCTCAAATTCAATGTATACTTGTAATTCCTGCTAATAGTACTATTTCCATGGGTCACATGTAATGGGAGAAGTTAAATTTTTATTGGGAACTTTATATTTCAATGCTAGCATAAATGATAATTAGTTGGTTTTTTCTTCACCTTTTCATAATAATATATATTCCTAGCAAAGCCTGAATTTATAGCTTAAATTAATGAATTACTTACCTGAGTATTGATCTCAGCAACAGAGCCAGAATTTATTTATTTTATAGCTTAAATTATGTACATTTACACACACACATACACACTGAGAACAGAAGGTTATATTCATCAAATTCATCTAAAAATAACTAACTAACCAGATAGCTCAGCTTCTTTTCTTTCCAGCTGAATTTCTGCATTTTGTAGATTGTCACATGGTTTAGCAATAAGCTTCAAGAACTCCAGATAATCCAGGTCTTTATTGTCCACATCAAAACCAACTATAGCTTATTACTATAGTACTTCTAAAAACAACAAGAAGATAAAAAAAATAAAGGTATACTTGTAATTGTTGTGCTTTTAATTAACTTTGAAATTTATCAGCTTAAGTGTACAATAAAGTAAAAGTCACAGCACTTAAATTCCAAAAATACCCTATGTTTTTTTTAATTTTATAAATTACCTTTTAAAATGGTGCCTTCACAGCTATCCTTTCTAGAACAAGGCTTGGGAACACGTTGAGATGAAGCATATTCAACAATAGCCTTAAACTGAGCGCCTAATTGAGAAGCCAATAACACATATAATTAACCAAACAGAAAGTGCCCTTTTCATTTACAACAACATAAACTCATTCATACCAAATTAAGATTGATAAGTAAAAGCAAAAGGCTAAGCAAAATTATTCTTTTCATTAACAATCAGATGTCCATTCAACAACTCAGCAAACTCAAACGCATCCCCAGGGTTCTTCAATTCTTCATATGCTTGTGAATCCCTTTGATGCTTGTCACTATTAAAAAACTAAAATCCAAGTTAAAATAAAATTTTAAAAAAAGCCCAAAAGTCAATCAATTATAAGGAATAAAAGAAATTGGAATGTTGTTTATTGCAAAGTTTTAGACGCACATAACTATTGTGTTTTTCTTTATAGAGGCATCCGAGCACTCCTAAATGGGAGATTTACACTTGGGAAATGTCGTCATGTGGGCATTCCCTATGCGGCTAACACGCATCGGTAACTTAACAGGATTCATATTTCATTGCCCAGGGCAAAAGGCGATTGATATTCCCTATTTCCCTTCGTATTACTTCTGGGGAGTCTAGGGGCCTTGATGTATAAAATGACCAAAAAGCCCCTATAAAGTATGAATACGCTAATTTAATAAGGGAGTATCCATAATAATAATAATGTGAGATCGTCAGTATTCCTCTATTCAAATCCATATATAGTAATTACCTTAGTATTGCTTTTATATTATTTAATAATTTTTTAATAGTATAATTTTATCGTATTATTCTTAATTTTAACTAAATTTTTATTCATAATTATTATAAATTAAATGAATTATATAAATACAAATTAAAATAAAAAATTTAAGTACTAATAGTAAACATATATGTTTCAATATACATAAAAAATTAATTATAAAATATTTTCTTGTACTTTTTGTTATTTTTAAATATTTTCTTATAATGAATATACATATTGTAGCCCCAAGATAAGTTATTAAGAAAATAACTCATATACCCCTCTTTTGTTTTAAATTTTTTGACGACGAGAGAGTTTTTAGATATTATAAAATTAATAAGAAATAAGTGATATATATTAGTTGCAATAGAAAAAAAAAATTAACAACCTCCTTAATAATAAAAGTGACAAAATAATGAAAGGCAAAAGAGATAAATTGCATGTTTGCTTCCCTTTTAGATTCTTTTCTTCTTAACTTTCTATTTAAACTCTTTTAAACTTCTTTTCGTCAAACTCTTTTAGATTCTTTACTTATCAACTTTCTATTGAAACTCTTTTACATTCTTTTCTTCTCAACTTTCTATTTAAACTCTCTTGCACTTCTCAACTTTCTATTTAAACTTTCTTTTACATTCATTATTCAATTTATAATTTTCATACCTTAAATCCTAAAATTTGGTCAAGCCTCTTCCCCTTTCTCATCTCTTCATAGGCAACACAATATTTTTAGCTCTCCTCTCTTCGCAAGTAAGTAAAATCTTAGTTCATCGCATCATCTCATGGTTGTTTTTAATACTTTGCTTTCTCTAAATTTCCCTCGCCTTTTCCTCTCAATCTCAGTTTCAGTTTTTTTTCTCGATTATAGACTTTATTTTCTTTTTCTCGTTTTGTAAATTTTATCGGATGTAATGCATAATCATGAGCGAACCCAATTAAGGCCCAGGAGGGCTTCAGCCCCTTTTGGGCTATTAATTTTTCTTGTAAATGTATATCCGTGCAATTTCAGATGAGATTATATGTCTATATACATGTGTCTTAAATGTTATTTGAGAAATCATTAAACAGTACCCTTCCCTCCAGATACAGAGATACAGATACAGATGAGATGAGATAGAGGCCTTTGGGGCCCGTCTGAACACACATAGAGGCTTTGGGCCGTGTGTTTGGGCGCTTTTGCCTTTTGGGGGCTTATGCATGCAGTATGAGATATACAGAGATACAGATATGAGATATGAGATGAGATTTTTCCCATCTATCCGTTGTAGCTCCGGGGCGTGGCGGTACCCAGATAGTACGTCATTGCCTGTCCGTTGAGGTCCGGATATGATAAGATTATTCCCCTAGGTACTTGTTTGATGATAGTTTTTGATATGCAGTATGTGATATGACAAGTATTATGATTTCATCGATTTTATACAGATTTATGTAAAATTGTATTTCAGTGACTGATTTGAATTAAATATGTTTATATAAGTTTTTATGAGAGTTTGAAGAAAATTGATTTGAGAAAGAGCAAATCATTTTAAATAAATTTATTTTTCAGAAACTAGTATCCACTCACTGAATTTTATAGTCACCGTGTTTTTCTTTTATCATATTGTTTCCCCCCCCCCCACAGGAGTTTTGCAGGTACATCAGTCGACCCAGCATCGGTAGTTAGATTTGTAATTGTGGCCACGTGATGGTGCTAGGAGACGTAGATTTAAGATCTTGATATTTGAGATATTGTGATTTGTATTTATTGTTATATTTTGTTATTAAGAATAATCTTTGTATTTGTTTTTAATATTTGAGTGTTTTGGGTGATATTTGAGGTGTTGATTGGAGAAGTTGGATTTGCAGTTTGGATGGTTGTCGAGATATTATTGGGAGTGTTGTTTTGTAAATTGTAATTTTGGGGATGTTCTATTTATAGGGGAGATGCTGCCGAATTTTTTTCGGTAAAATCCTTAGATATTACTATATTTATCGTTCCGATTTTTCGAGTTTAGACAGATTCGCCCTGGGGGTGCAGGGCGGGTCGTTTCACTAGCTTACCTGCAAATGGGAGAAAATGTTGATGCACGAGCAACGTGAGCACGTAGAAATGAGATGTGATGGAAGAATTATTTACCCGAGATGGAGTATCTTCTTGTCCGGTTGAGAGTAAACGGTGCCACCACCCTCGATGATAGCAGGACTGAAGAAATTCTGAGAAGCTAATGCATGGATTGCATTCAGCTCTTGCCCAGTCACCATGTTTGCTTGCTGAAACCTCTCTATTTCTGCTATCTGAGTTTCAGAAACCATGAAATTTTAATAACGTTCAGAAATTTTGGGAGAGGGTGAGACAAATGCATTATACATACGAAGGACTGATTAGCATACCTTTGATCGGAGACACACACTTTCATTTTCTAGCTCAATCTCCTATGAAAATGAAAATGTTGAATAGTTACATAAAAGCTTGGAAGAAAATGAAAAAGGCTAAACAGGATTTAAATAAATTTTAATTATTACCCTTTTCTGCAAGAACTCAATTTCAGCTAGCAGCATTTCATGCTGTTGCACAAAACAGGAAACACACAAAGAAACAAATATATTTACAAAATGACAAAAATTACATGTACTCAACCTATACCGATAATGTTTATGCAACGTATTATTGCAAAGCAATGGTGCATTGCTCAAATTCAATTATTATTTTTTGTTGATTTCATGCCTTCTTGGACCTGATCCTAGTGATGCCTCGCTCAAGCCTGTTCTCCAGCTGCTTAAGCTCCTTTACAGTTAAAGAACTCAGAGAATCACCCATCAAATGCGTATATGAAGAGTCAAGAGTGAGATAACCAATTGAACTCGTATATTTTGGCATAATTAATTAATAACTACGCTTAATATGAAAATGATTGTTGATGAAATAATTGAAAATACCTGTTAGAATTCTGTAACATTTGAATTTGCTGCCGCAGCTTCGCTGATTCCTACTGATAGTACTCTTTCCATGGGTCACATGTAATGGGAGACGTTAAATTTTTATTGGGAACTTTATATTTCAATGCTAGCTATGTGATAACAAATGGTAATTAGTTGGTTTTTTTTCATTTTTTTTTACCTTTTCATAATAATATATATTCCTAGCAAAGCCTGAATTTATAGCTCAAATTAATGAATTACTTACCTGAGTATTGATCTCAGTAACAGTACCAGAATTTGAATTATCCGAACATGCCTTCTTGTACCTATCAATGGTTGACCTTCTGCTGCTACCTGCATAACACATAAATTTCTAATTATTTAGCATAATTGTTTGAATTGGTTTTTGGAAAAAAAAAAAAGGAATAAGAACAGAGGAAGCTGAACTTTAATAAACAATTTTTTTTCTTTATTAAATATCATTTATGCTGTCCCATTAGTTTTCATGATCCTTCAGCCTTCAGCTACATGCATAAACAAAAACAGACATAAAAGGAATACTAAGTAAGATGTGTATAAAAATGTTTTAATTTATTTTCAATTCTTTATTCTCGGGGAGGACATTGGAATAAGTTTACTAAACCTAGCTACCCTCTACATCTAGCTAGTGCATTAAGTCCAAGTTCAAAGTGGCATTTATTTACTCTCTAATTTGAGAGAATTTTATCCCCACAAGCCAATTGAATATTGAGATGAGAACTAAACTAATAGGTGCTTCTTAATATACGTATCAAGTTAACATTTCAAGTTCTACGCCTAATATTTCAATTGTAAGTTTAATGTGTAAGGTTTATTTAATCCAACATTTTAAGTTACAAATCTAATAATATCCAAGTTACTTGTGTCAACAGTCTCATATGACACACTTCAAAAAAATTGCTAATAGATGACAGACAATTTATGACAGATTCTGGGTATATAACACAGGAGTGTTTGAAATATTTGGTAATCAAGTTATACCAACTGCAGCTCAAGTTCTTACATTAATCAAGTGAGCAGAATTTCTGTGCAGAAGGGGCATCTTTGGGAATTAAAATGTACTGCATGAGATCGAATTAATTTTCGAGCCATACATCATTGGAAAGATATTTCTGTTAGCTTTCCAATGAATTTTACTAATCTAAATTCGGAGTTTTCTACAGTAAGTTATGATCAGTTAAGTGCAGACTGTTCAGTTTTGAGTCAAGAAGAATATTTCGGGACTTGGATTTTTTTTAATGTTCTTTGTTATGTTTTAAGCATACCAATGTTTTATTAATGTTTAGCTTTAATGTTGGTCTTTAAAGTCAATTTATTTGAAGGGTTTTTTTTAGTAAATCTATATTTGGAGGATTGTTCCAAGAAAGTTATTAAATTTGTAGTAAATCTATGCTTGGAGGATTGTTCCAAGAAAGTTATTTAAGCTTATGTAGTTGTAACCAAAGGACATAGATTAATTTTGGAAATTGAATGAACTTTGAGCTATTATCAAAATCTGTATCTCTTTGGTGGATTTCATCGAGTGGTGAGTGTTTTAAGCTCTGTATCCTTAGCTTAACAACTTTAGGTGGTGAATATTTTATGTATCCTTTTATTGTTTGCTGTAGTGGTGAGCTTGTGATTTCTTGAGTGTGTGACGTTGTGCTTTCTCATCTATTGTGTCCGGTATCAGTATATCATAAAATTATGATATACTTGTGACATAATTTTCAATCTATCATAAATTAATAATGGTCTTGTGATAGAAATATTTTCTATCATTAATTTATAATGGTTTTATGATAGGATTATCATTTATCATGAACTTATAATAGAATAGTGATAGAAATTTAATCTATCAAAATATTGTGATAAAAATATTATTTTGACTATATTTGACCCAAATTTTATATATTATTTTATTTAAAAAAAACAAAAGGTGCGTTTTAGTAATTAAAAAAAAATGTTGGCAAACTATACAGTTTTTGGTACTTTCAGCTTTCTTTCTTCCTTAAAAGTCATATGTTCTCAAATCTTACTTCCGGGAAAAAAGGTTAATTAAAGATTACTACGAAAAAAGCGCTGTTGAGAATGCTCTCAACCGAAAACTCTCTCAACAAGAACAACCCCCCTCCCCTTGAGGATGATAGATCGACTAAGAAAACAAAATTCAGAGCACAAGGGGAGGATGGAGATAACCCATCTATGCTATCATTTCGAGATAAGCTAATGGAACAACAAAGGGGGATGATCGATGCCGAAAGCAGTAGAGAAGATTTCATGGGGAGGGAAAAGGATATCAAAATCGAAAAGGAGGATGTGGTCATTGAACAGGAAGGCTATTTACCTTCAATTTCTTTTTCACAAAAAGTCCATGAGCAACTCATAAAACCATGGCAAATCCACTGTGGTGGTGAAACTCCTTGGTCGCATGATTGGATACAAAGCGCTTTGCTCACGGCTGGAAATCATGTGGCCTAATATTGGAGGATACTCTGTTATCGATCTGGATAATGGATATTTTCTCGTTAAGTTCAGGAAGGCCGACGATGCTGACTTTGTTCTTACACAAGGGCCATGGCTTGTGGCGGGACATTACCTGACTGTTCAGCTATGGTCGCCTCATTTCGAAAGCTCGAATGAAAAGATTGATAAAATCACGGCATGGATAAGACTTCCAGGTATGCCTCTGCACTATTACCATAAAAAAATCATTAGAATGTTGGGACATGTCATTGGAAAGGTTATCAAGATTGATTATAATACGGAATTGGCAACGAGAGGGAAGTTTGCCCGTATTGCAGTTGAAGTATCCCTTGGAAGTCCTTTAATCTCTCAATTTTTACTGGATGGAAGAATTCAAAGGATTGAATATGAAGCAATTCCAACAATATGCTTTGGACGTGGAAAGTATGGACACATATCTTCCTCATGCCCGGATAAGTTGATTTTGGAAACTAGAGGGGAAAAGACGACTGTCATGGCTCCAGGTAAACCTACCAACGCAAAGCCCGAGGTCTCGACGATGGCAGCTAATCCAGACAATCCAAAATTTGGCCCTTGGATGATCGTGGCTAGGAGAGGAAACTATAGAGGAAACAAGGGAAGAATAGATGCAAAGGAGCCTCATCAAAACAGCTTTGGGAAACAGAGGACATGTTCCAGATTTGGTGTTTTACATCAGGAAAGTGGGTTAGGCAATGATGCTGGGATGAGTTCAAACGAGACTACCACCATGGACAACCACAAGAAGACCGTTAATCCGATCAAAGACAAGGACACGATGATATCACGTGACTCTAAAGGACCCACCCAAAAGAAACTGTATGGGAGCAAAGGAAAACCCGTGACAAGCAATAAGAAGGCTGACACACCTGAACACACTACACCCACACCATTACGTAAATTACACGCTAGGCACCCCCCCCACACAAGTGATCCCAGCTCATCAAATCAACACCCCCTAGAGGCCATGGAAAAAAATATCTCAAGGAACAAATCTCAATTATCCAGAACCCATCATTTTGAACCAACTTTAATCCCAACGTCTCTAGATCCTAACTATCATTCAGCAATTATTTTCAAAAACAAGCTTGAAAATGAGAACTTTCAGGCACCCCTGTCGATTCCTCCTAAACCAAGTCCGAATGAGGAGCCTCCTGATAAAGGAAATAGAGGCATGGAACAGATAGGGGAGGACTCATCAGACAGTGAGTATATGGAGGAATCAGAGGAGGACGATTCTGAGACCTCAGAAGAGTCTCAATGTTTTGTGGAGGCGGATAATATGGATGTTAATCAGCAAGGCTTTGAGCCTTTGGAGTAAGTCGGTCTCTCTCTTTCGTTTATTTTATATAATGAATCTGCCTTTTTTGTTTTGGAATTGCTAGGGGGTGGCCTCGCAGTCCTTTAGACGAATTTTCAAGATGTTTACTCAAAATTATAAACCTCAACTTGTGGCTCTTTGTGAACCTCGGATTAGTGGAGTGAAAGCAGATGACTTTATTCGTTACAGTGGGTATGAGCGTTCCCATCGAGTGGAAGCGGCTGGATTCTCAGGTGGAATTTGGCTTCTATGGAAAGCAGGATTAGACGTCACCATCCTCATTAACCATAAGCAATATATTCACCTCCAAGTGTCAGATACAAAAGGGTTAATTACTCGGGTAACAGCGATTTATGCGAGCCCAATTCCTTCCCTCCGAAACTCTCTTTGGCATGATTTAAATTATATGGCTGAGACTATTCACGAGCCATGGATGTTAGCTGGTGATTTCAATGCCATTATTTTAATCTCAGAGTGCAAAGGAAGCACTAATAACCGTAGCCACTAGCCAGCCGTGTAAAAAATTTCAAGAATGGTTCCACAAACACGGCATCTGTGACCTCCGTTATACGGGTCCAAAGTTTACTTGGAAAAGAGGCTCGCTTTATAAACGCTTGGATAGAGTCATTTGCAATGATAGGTGGTTCCACACTTTTAATAAGGTGCGAGTCTTTCATTTACTAAGATTGGGGTCTGACCATCGGCCTATCCTCCTTAGTCTGAATAATGAGAGCACTGGAAACGGAGGGTTGAAACCTTTTAGATTCCTTCCTTCTTGGCTTACTGATAAGCGGTTTTCGGAGTTTGTTGCTCAGGTGTGGAAGAATGATGTGGATTATAATGTTTCGGTAAAAGAGTTTACTGGAAAAATTGACCATTAGAACAAGAATGAGTTTGGAAATATTTTTAAGCGAAAAAAGAATATCTTAGCTAGATTAAATGAAATCCAAAAAGCTCTAGAGAGTCACCATTCGGATAATCTGTTGAAGCTGGAGACTCAGCTCAGCAAGGAGCTTAACAACATTCTTAATCAAGAAGAACTTTTGTGGCTTCAGAAATCTCGTTGCGATTGGATCCAGTTTGGAGACCGAAACACTTCTTTTTTTCACCAGAAGACAATGACGAGGAGAAGACATAACCAAATTGTCTAGATGAAAGATGATAGGGGCCAGTGGATTTCAAACGAGGATGAGCTTAAGGCTCATGCTATTAATTTTTTCACCAAGTTATGCACGGCTGATAATATTTCTATTGATAGCTATTATACTCCTAATGATTTTCCTTGCACTGATACAGGGAGGAACCATGGCATGGAAAAATCTGTGGATGACGAGGAAATTCGTGACACTATTTTTAGCATGAAACCTTTAAAGGCACTAGGAAGTGATGGTTTGCACGCAATTTTTTACCAAGCTCAATGGGAGGTGGTGGGCAAGTCGGTTTGCAAGCAAATTAAAGCTATTTTCAACGGAGAGACAGTGCCTGAAGACTTCTTCAAGATTTTAATTGTTCTTATTCCCTAAAATTGACAATCCAACTAGCTTAAATTCTTTCCGGCCCATTAGTCTTTGCACTATTATGTACAAAACTATCACTAAGATAATAGCTAATAGATTAAAAAACTTTCTCCCTGATCTTGTAGGTCTGCATCAAACCAGCTTTGTTTCAGGGAGACACATCACCGAAAATATTATTATCGCCCAGGAGGTCATTCACAGTATGAGACGGAAGACGGGTAAACGAGGCTTCATGGCCATCAAAGTAGACTTGGAAAAAGCTTATGACAGATTAAGCTGGGAGTTTATCAAGGAGACTTTGGCTTTTGTGGGTCTTCCTACAAACTTTATTCGAATCATAATGGAGTGCATCACATCAGGCTCCATGCAACTTCTTTGGAATGGAAAGTTGATCGAATCTTTCAAGGCTTCAAGAGGGATTCGTCAGGGGGATCCGATCTCTCCTTATATTTTTGTGCTCTGTATCGAAAGACTGAGTCATATCATTAATCGAGAAGTGCAGCAGGAACAATGGAAGCCCATCAGGCTGTCCAGGAATGGTATACCCCTCACCCATCTTTTTTTCGCTGACGATCTTCTTCTCCTTACAGAAGCCTCCTTTGATCAGGTGAAGGTGGTGATTAAAGCTTTAAATAATTTCTGCAACATGTCAGGGGGAAAAGTTAGTGCAGAAAAAACTAGATTGTATTTCTCAAAAAATGTGGCTCCTGCTGTGTCAAAGAAAATTAGCGAGCTAAGTGGTTTTTCAACCTCCAAAAACTTGGGGAAGTACCTGGGCATGCCGCTTCTTCATGGCCGGGTGACCAATAAAACCTATCAAGAGGTGATAGATCGGGTGGACAAACGGCTCTCAGGATGGAATGCGAAGCATCTCTCTTTTGCTGGAAGGTTGACCCTCACCCAAGCGGTAATCCAAGCCTTGCCAATTTACTCTATGCAAACCACAATGATTCCGCGAGGAACTCAAGAAAAAAATCAATCGCATTTCTCGCCGATTTATATGGAGTGGGAATAGCGAGAGGAATAGCATGGCCATGGCTAGCTGGGAAAGAATCTGTCAACCTAAAATGGTAGGCGGGCTTGGCTTAAAAAATCTTCGCCACATCAATGAGGCGCTTTTGATGAAGATTGGGTGGAATATTATTGTGGCTCCTACTAGCTTGTGGATTAAAGTGTTATGCTCTAAATACGGAGTTGAGAATGATAAGCTCCCCACAGAGCCACCTACAAAATACGGTTCTTATGTGTGGCGAGCAGTGGGTATGGTTTGGCATAAAGTTTTGCAGGGGATTTGTTGGCAAGTTGGAGATGGGTCAAAAGTTCGGTTTTGGAAAGATTGTTGGGTTAGGCAAAATGTCGTTTTGAAAGATTATGCTGTGAGGCCGGTGCCGAGTAATATGTTGGAAAACTCAATTAGGGATTGTGTGAACGATCAGGGGCAATGGAATTGGGTTGCTTTCAGTAATTATCTTTCTCACAGCTTAGTACTTGTTATTGCGGCCATTATGCCACCTTGTGTTGAGGGAGGTATGGACCGCATATTTTGGGGCTTCTCGACTAAGGGTAAGTTTACAGTGAAATCGGCTTACCATAATATTTCAAACAGAGCCTCCAGTCATATTGGACCAAGATGGGATCTTATTTGGAGCTGGAAAGGGCCACAAAGTGTTAAAACCTTCCTGTGGTTGGCTATTCAAAACAAGTTAAAGACCAAAGCTGAGCTGGCTAGAATACACATTTTGACAGAAAATCAATGTGAGAGATGCAAAGTTTGTGTGGAAGACTCCCTTCATGCCCTTAGAGATTGTGTGGCGGCCAAACGTATTTGGTTAGATATAGTCCCGTGTAGATTACGAGGGAGTTTTTTCTCTTTAAACTTAGAGGATTGGATTTTTACTATTCTAAAGCCGAACTGTTATGATTGTAATAGAGTGGACTGGGCGGTAATTTTTGGCACAGCAATCTGGCGGTTGTGGTTTTGGAGGAACCAAGCTCTGTTTAAGAATGTGCAGAGGAGCAATCAGAACATCACTTTAGATATTATGACCAGAGCTGAAAATTCTCATAAAACCACGATGGATTTGATCAAGCCTGGAGCTTCAAAAATGGTTAAATACTTTGGATGGAAACCAGCTCCTGAAAATGTTTTCAAATTGAATACTGATGGGGCCTGCAAAAAGATGAATATGGCAGCTGCAGGTGGGTTGATAAGAAATGGCAATGGGAAGTGGATTTCTGGATTCTGTGCGAATATTGGAATTAGTTCGGTTACCAATGTGAACTTTGGGGTTTATTCTATGGTCTTGACCTGGCTTGGAAGTTGGGTATTCGATCTTTGTTGGTTGAAGTTGACAGTAAGTGCATCATTGATCTACTTGCAGACACGAGTAATAGCCCTAATAATTTTTCTTCAGTGGTTCAAAGTATCAGAAGGCTCATCAACAGAGAATGGCATGTGTGCATTAGCCATATTTATCGTGAAGCAAACTTTGCAGCGGATTGTCTGGCAAATTTAGCAATAAGGCAACCTCTTGGCTTCCATTTGCTCCACAATCCTCCTATTGGGGTTGTTAGTTGCTTATTTCACGACATGTACGGGAATGCTTTCCCGCGTTTTGTTTCGGTTTAGCCTTGTTTGGCTCCCTTTTATATAAAAAAAAAAACTTCCTTTCTTCCTTTTTTGTCATAAGTGTTAAACGAATAAAACACTGCTTCTCTCGTCACTCTCTCATTTTCTTCGTTTTTGTCTTTTCTTTCATATTCTCGAGAAACCTTAACGAAATTTTCTCGAGAACCAATCAGTTTACAAATCCTTCGACAAACAGTTTACAAATCCTTCGATTTTGAAGGAAAATGCAGTATCAGGGGTTGAAGCAGCATCAGCAGCAGCAACAAGCACTGGTGCAGCAAGCGCTTCCTCAATAGCAGCCTCTCAGCCACTCCTCAGGTCCAATTTCTCATTTGCATGTTGTTTCTTGTCGCTTATGTGAATCCATGATGCTGTGATTTCGATTGTGTTTTCATAATTTCAAGCTTTGATTTGTTTGCGCTATTTAGGCTTAGCTTTTGTGATTTCGATGTTCTTGTTTGTTTTAGTTTTTAATTTTCAAGCTCTGCTAAATTTAGGTTTTGATGATTCTTATTTTGTAAATTGTTCAAATTTCTGGGCGTTTGTTCAATTTTTCAAGCTTTGTTCAATTTATTTTACTTTCCAGATGCGTATTTTGGATCTCCTTAGTCGGCTCGATGCCGCTTCTTAACTCCGTTGACAATTCTTTTAAGCATGAGTACCTTCTTAATGAGTGCTTTGAGAGTTGGAAGGATAGTCTGAGTACCTTTTAAGCATCTCACTTTACTATTGTTGGTGTTTAACACATATTTTCAAGCATAAATCTCATGTTTTGAATTTGCACTGACTTTATAGAAAATCTTTATGTGTTCAATACAGAAACTGAGCAAGGCGTAGCACAGGCAATTATTCGCTCAGTGATTGATTTTAAGAGGGACCCCTGGCCCAAAGTTTCCGAAAATGCAAAGGACCTTGTGAAGAAGATGCTTAATCCTGCCCAAAGCAAAGGCTTACAGCTGAGGAAGTACTAGGTAATGTTCAATAATGTTAATTCAATGAGTTATATACTCATTGACACTACTACAAAAAAGGGTCTTTATGACGGTTTTTACCTGTCATCTGCCCTATGACATGACAGTTGAACGACCAACCGTCATTGATTCCGATGTCAAGAAAATAAAATGACCGGTGTCAAGAAAATAAAATGACTATTTTTATATGTCATGATATGTATGACATATTATATGTCACAATTCTATCATAGTAACTTTAATAAAAAAATTTCGATCATGATTAATTTCTATCATAAACACTTCTCATTCATGACTGTTATCTGTCATATAACAATGACATATTTAATTGGAATAATAAAATTATTTAATTATTTTAATTAAATATTAATTTGCTAAAATTATTTTTATTAAATTTAACGGGAATAAATGAAATTTTAGTATGTGAATTTTTAGCAGTAAATAAAAATATATTTTAATTATTTGGCAGGAATTATTGAAATTGGTATCAATTTTGTTTTTTTTTTTGCGAGAATTGAAATATATTCTTTAAATTATTATATAACTAGAGTATATATATATATTCTTAAACCCATTCACAGGTTTTATAGAGTAAAATTCAATTATGAAATAAAATAACTACAACAATTATAGTTAAATGAATACTTGATTAATTTTTAATTTGGTTCCTAACATTACAATTACAATTCTTAAATAAACAATCTTGAGTCAACCATCTAAATTAACCAGCAACAATGCCTGAGTCAACCATCTGAATAAACCAGCAACACCAGCTAATTAAAGCACCTGGAGTTAACATAAACACAAAAAGAACAATCTTAAATCAACATTAAGAACAGACCAAACTGCCATGAATTGCCACAAAACCAAACACAATATGATATTACCATCAAATGCAAGTAAAACATTTGCAACAGAACCAAATGCAAGGGAAAATTTGGAGAGCATCAAATAAACCAAACCAAATCCCACTAGTTCACACTTCTAGTAATTAAACTATATGCAATGTTCAATTAAACTAAATGTAGTGTCATACTATCATTACATTCAATTTTTCCAGAAAGGCAGTGTTCCATCAACTAAGCACCTAAACCAAACCAATCTAATCCAACATAATTACAAGCTCAACCCAAAACAATTATACATTATATACGACGTATCAAAATTCTCTCTCAAACCAACCTAATATAGCCAAGTATATTAACATTAAAACTCAAAACAGACCTAAAATAACCGAAGTATTTAAGAAATAGCTCCTCACCTTATATGAGCATTCAGACACAATTCATGCATTCATAAATTGCTTGTGTCCTCGCTATATGCATTTTAAGTGCATTTTCAACTTTATTGAGGCTAACATGACCTGGATTCATGAACCCAATAGGTTTCCCCATCTTATCAACTAAAATTTTGTCATATAAGCAACTAACATTCCAGAAAAAGCAATAAGTGAGAAGGCAACGGTAACAAGAATGCAACTAAAGTGATTTTGAATGTAAACGTTCCCCATCATCAGCCTATTTATAGTTTATCAGGTTTCCAAAATAACTCCATAAATCATTTTCCTTCTACATATTCAAGATCTCTCCAACCAATAACAAATAAAGCAATGATAGTTTAATAGGCATAGCCAATAACATGTGCAAGAGATTCAATCCAGACCTGTCCATAAATGAAGGTAAGTTAAGCATTTATGTAAAAGCAAAACAAAAACTTTGACGTGATCAAAACTTCACTTGTTTTCCGTTGCTAATATCTCCAAACAAAATCAAAATAGGACACCTTTTTTTTATCTTGAAAAAGTACTAAAAGGGCACACAATCTTGCAATAGTTTTCAGTAGGTTATGAAGGATATTTACTTAGGCGTCCACAACATTGTGCAAGTGCAACTTAATGCCATATTGAAAATATAATGCCTACAAAAACAAATAAATAAATTTAAAAACAAAAATAACATACTGTCAAGCATATCATATATGCCATGATGCAGAAGTAAACAAATTCAATAAGAGACCTCACTATCTCGTTTGCAATCGGGAATAACTTTTGTGATGTAACTAGACTTAAGTGTAGGCTTACAGGCTTTCCCAATTATCTCCCCACCCTGAATGGCGTCAACCAGGTATATAGCTTCTGGAAATGCTAGCTGCCAAAAATCACAAAGCTTAAGTTTATAAATTTTCTCATTAATCAAATTCACATACATAAGCGTTTGGTTCATTCCTATTAAAACACAACAAACATAAAGATGTATTTCATTTAGCACATATAGTAGATGGATCAAATAGGACAACAAAACACATTATACCTGCGTCATACAAGACTTCCATGGCGATAAATGTCAACTCCCTCACAGTCAAGACCAATGACCAATTGCCTATCAGAAAATGGTTCCAAGAATTCAGCAGGAAGTTAAGAAGCATTGGTAACAATATGGATTGGAATCACTGAATCTATGGGCTTTCCATATGAAATATAAGAAAAAAGATAGTGGAAAAAAATGTTGCAACTCAATAAAGCTTCAACTAATAACTCAAAAAAGAATATATCAGTTGCTTATAACAAATTAAGAAAATAAAATTATAAATGTGATTCTAACAAATTAGTGATTGAATTTGAAAGTGTTTAAAAAAATCTTAATTTCCACATAGATTTAGGATTCTTAAAGAATATAATTTTTCATCTTCTTAAAATTTCTAAGTAACCAAACACAAAGCAAGTTCAAAGTACAAAAAGCTAAATGAAAAACGAATCTAATGACATGCAAGCACTCCCCAATTAACAATCTGCAAATGTTCAATTACAGCCTAAATTTTAAAAATTAAAATTCTTGCTCGAAATTAAAAAAATAAATGTAAATTAAATTAATTAATTACCAAGGTCTGAAGAGAGGAAATATGAGCGTGATGAGAAGGAGACTAAGCCATCTCTCATCAGGACCATCCAACCAGATCAAACTTTTTTTTTCCTCTGTATTATACCCTATTAGGGATTTTACTTTAGCTTTTCTTTTTTATATTTTGGAAATGAATTACTGACGTCGTTTCCTTACTCTAATTTGCAAATTAATTGACTGTTGGCTTTTTATTAACTTACCTTTTCTCCTTCTTCTCTTTCTTCTCTAATGACGGTGTTCTGAATGAGAGGTTGTTGGATGACGGCGGATGAGTGTGAGTGCAAAAGGCTTGGCAGTTAGTGTACTTCTGTAAATTCATGATGGGTGCTTGGTGGCTGTGATGGGCTTCGTTCAATTGATTTTCTTCAGTGGTGATGAGGCTGTCAGGGACCGTAGATGATTAGGATTTTCGTCAATTGAGTGAAAAATAAGAACTCTGCAAAAGGCTTCTTTTGTGCTTAACAGAGAACCAAAAAAAAAAAAAAAAGATACAGAAGGGTTTCAATCGTAATTTGCCAAGTGTTGAAGCGTTGTTTACAAAGCAAAATTAAAATTAAAAAATCCAATTTTTTGTTTGGAAACAAAATCAAAATTAAAAATAACAAAAATACATATTCGTGACTACTGAAATTGACTCCAAAAAAAAGGATTAGAGATAGTGAAGGCTTATGGAAACAAAATCTATTCAAATAAACTTACATTGAATTGAGATGGAGCTCTTGGATCTTCGTGCAGCCAAGTTCATTGTGGTGGTGGCCAAGAGAGCGAAAGCTTTTGGACATTGGAACTAGGGTTTTGACGGCTACAGAAGGAAAGGTCAAGGAAAAATGAGAGAGCGAAAATTTTTGGCGAAGTAAGGGTAAGGGATTGGAAATTTTTGTAAAGGAGAGCAAAATTGGGGAGCGAACAAGAGAGATAGAGAGACAAAACGAAACAACGAAATTTGGGGGTTTGGGGCTGAAATGAGAGGGATCGAATATTTTGGCTGAGTGTTGTGTTAGATACTACTTGTACCAACTCTAAACGGTACCGTTTACAATAAGATCTCATTTCAATCCATGATAGACGTCTGTCATGCCTAGCAAACGACATCGGATTGTATTGTAAAAGACTTACTGTTTTAAATTCTAAAAAAATAAAGAAATTCAAGTATGACGTCTATTTATCATTTGTTTATGTCAGTAAGCTATAAGTTATGAATATGTCATGAAATCTTGATTTAAGATTATATATCACGAATATGTCATCTCCTCATGATAGAATCGTGACTCAACGATATCCGTCATAAAAATTCTGTCATAGATACGCTTTTTTTTAGTAGTGTGAAGTTTAATCAAGTAACAGTTCGTCCTCGTGCATGCAGAGCATCCTTGGTTACAAAATGCCAAAAAGGCTCCAAATGTTTCACTGGGTAAGACCGTGAAAGCAAGGCTTAAACAATTTTCTGTAATGAACAAGCTTAAAAAAAGAGCTCTACAGGTAATAATTTTGATTCTGAGGTGAAAGCAAGGCTTAAAACAATTTTCCTTTTGGTGTTCTATACAAAGATGCTGAGGCACTTGGTTAGTTTGGAGTCTATATTGGCCTAAAGATATTGCAAGTAAATGATTAGTTCAAGGATGATGAAGAATGTATAAAGAAGTTATTTCATACTTCCACTGGAAAGAAGTTATAATAGGACGAAATATGAAAGTGGAATTTTATGTATTCATTATGATGTCAGGGTGTTCCTTTTGGTTCGGGAGAGTGGACTGCCATTATAAATGGGGGAGTTTGTGAAGTTTTACTTGAAAATGACTGCTAAGTAGTGTGGCCTATAGTTTTCCAGTGCTTGACACGTTTTCAAATTATAAGGATATAAATATGCACGCTTTTGCTGTATATACATCCTGTTAGATAATGTTCCCTATCAAGACAGTTCCAGAATTATTACGGGAGTCTTATTCTTCTCTTTTCATTTTTTCGCAGGATGGTGTCATTCTTGGGGCAGATACCAGAGCAACTGAAGGACCCATAGTTTGTGATAAGAATTGTGAGTAAATTCATTACATGGCCCCAAACATATATTGTTGCGGTTCAGGAACTGCTGTTGATACTGAGGCTGTAACTGGTACTTCCTATGATTGAGTTTAATTAACTTGGCATTGCTAGATTGCAGTTGTGTTCTTTATCAACTCTTGCTTAAACAAATGATGTATTTTCTTTTTTTTATAATATTGTAGCAAACACGTTGTAAATTTTTTTCATGTCCCTGGATATGCTTAGCTCACAGCTGCAGTTACATCGTTATCATACTGGTCGAGAGTCAAGGGTTGTTACAGCATTGACTCTTCTCAAGAAGCACCTTTTCAAGTTAAGTTCATTCCATTTCCATTGTTTAGTTATTAGCAACATATGTTTGGATAGTCTCTAAGAGTGCGTGATTCTGATCGGTTTTTTTTCCAGCTACCAAGGTTATGTGCAAGCTGCTTTAGTTCTTGGTGGAGTTGATTGCACTGGACCTCATCTTCACACAGTTAGTTTTCTTCTTCTTGCAGAATTGTCAGAAACGAAGATGATTCTTCGTACTATTTAACAAATATCTTAGGCAAAATACTGATGGCTATGGTTAATTTTGCAGATATATCCACACGGTTCAACTGATACTTTGCCATTTGCGACAATGGGTTCTGGTTCTCTTGCTGCCATGGCTATGTTTGAATCAAAATGCAAAGAAGGCCTGATTGTAAGTTTGCCTGTTATAATTTTTTTTTTTATAGGTGCTATGAGGATGTTTTTTCATGTTTAATTCACTTTACTGTTTATGATCATCTCATGAACTTTTAGTTCTCTGGAAAAGCTTTTGAAGTATACTTAGATGTTGCCATCAAGTGGTCTAAGTTAATGCAAATATGTTTTGATCAAACGACGCTCCTGTTACATTTGGATTTCATTTATTTATTTGCAAGTGGTAACTTTTACACCATGACTTGTGTCGGTATTGTTTGATAAAATAAAAATAAAAATTGTCAAATTGACAATATTTTTGTTCAATGTCCACAAGAACTATACTTTTTTGCTAATTAAGACCTAAAATTGGTTGAAGCTCATCTCTCAATACCTTAATTGAAGTACTCTATTTTCTTTTTCCCCCTTAAGCATCAGACTCACTAGTTATTTTGCTTTTTATGAGTTTAATATTAAATTTTCAAATTCGTTGCCTCAAAATTGATTGATACCTTCAGTTTCTCTTGTAAATTGTAAGCTTTTTATGAGTTTAATATAGTTATTTGGCTTTTATGTTTTAGTGTTGTAGTTCTAAACAATGTAATAAGTTTTCAGATTATTCAATGTATTGCCGTTGGAAGAGGGTATTGCTTATGGAAGTCTTGCTGTTGGAATATTTCCATTAATCTTTGGAAGTTTTGTTGGGGAACTTGGCTCGGTGGCCGGAATTTGAATTACTTTTCTTGGAATTTAATTGAAATTTAACTATTGTTTTTATATTTTGGCATTCTTTTTTTTTTAATTTGGGATGTTTTATTATGTATTGGTGGCAATGACATTGAAAACTAAATGTATTTATTTTGAAATTAATTTGTTAGATTGAATGGATGTTAATTACACTACAAGAGTTCTTATTATTTACGACATCACATATACAACATTCTTTGAAGAAACGTTGTAACAAGTAATATTGACAGGTTTTATTTAAAAAAAGCTGTGAAAAAATCTTAAGTTTTGATTGACTGTGGTGTTAAAGTTAGAAGCGCGTTTAACAAAATTGGGAAATTTACAATATTAGCCAAAAAATTTAGGCTTTTTTCTCAATTAACCCTTCAAATTTTTTTCTTTCAACATTAGCCATATCCTCAATTTGTGGACGAAATTACCCTCCCCATTCTCACGTTTCCCTCACCTAAAATTTTTTCTCTCTCACCAAAGTCTCATCACCGGAAGTTGTATAGATCATTGGCGGCGGCGTAGATCGGCAGCGGAGGAACTTGGCGACAGCGGAAAGAAGTTAATCACCTTGAAAACTTCGGAGATAACTAAAATCAAAGGAAAAAATTGAAAACCCAAGGTGAGTTATTATTGTCGTTATTGTTTGGCTTTTTGTTGTTGTTGGTGGTGTTGTTGGTAGTCTTTAATGGCGGTGGTGGGTGAGATCCATGTGGGAAAGGGAAGAGAAAGAGAAGAGAAGGGAAAGGGATGTCGCGCGACAGGGAGTTCCTGTCGCGCGCGCCTGTCGCAATTATTTCGTACGACAGGCGCGCGCCTGTCGCACGAAACCCGTGCGACAGGCACGCCCGTCGCACGAAAAGTGTTTTTTTTTAAGTTAATTTTTTTTTAATATAATGAAATAATTTTATAAATATTACAGATACATGGCGAAATCTGAATCACCGGATATTGAAGTTGGCAAGATGTATATTCCTTATGCCGATCACTTTCCTGGTCGAATTACGAGCATGTGTAAGTTATCTTCGGTCGTGAAAGTGATCCAAGAAAAATTAACAAAGCGGCAGTTGAATATGTTCAAAAAGGATATATTTGGGCATTTCTTGGAATGTCGAAGTTTTCCATTTAGTGGGGTAATATTGCACAATCTTTTACTGAGGCAAGTGGCCCCTGAAGAAGATAGCCCTGAGGATCAGTTATGGTTCGAAATTGGTGGGCATTTGATTCGCTTCTCAGTTGTCGAATGGTGCTTGGTTACTGGACTTTCATTTGCGAGTTCGAGCGAACAAATGAATGATAAAACGGGGCAGCAGAGGCTACGGAATAAGTATTTTGGTGGTTTGCATCGTAAGATGTATGTGAAGGAATTCGATGCAGAATTTTCCTCGTTGAAATTCGAGGAAATGGATGATATCGACGCATTAAAAATTGCGCTGTTTTATTTTGCGGACAGAGTACTCAATGCAAAAAAAAAATAACGCTCAAATCAACTGGTTTTGGCTTGACGACGTTGATGATATAGAATTCTTCCGAACTCGTCCATGGGGTGTATTGTCGTGGAAAATAATTTACGACAGTCTTGACTTTGCATTGTCCGACAGAAATGAGAAATTTAAGAGGACTCGGTTGCAAAATCCAGATCATAACATCGAAAAATACAATCTTTACGGCTTTACGGCTGGGGTTCAGGTGCGTTTTTTAAATTAATAAGTTTTATAGTATTAAAAATTTGATAGTTGTTTTATTTGAATTAAAATAAAAGTTGTTGCAGGCATGGATTTACGAAGCAATCGGAGGTATGCCATCAACGTGGGTTGTCAAAACGAAAAACAAAATTCCCCGCATTTTGCAATGGAAGCCCATGGCGTCTTCTGCCATCAACTTTGCGGAGGTTTATGCGTTCTTTAACGACGAATCTCGTCTTGTAAGTAATATGTATTAATTATTTTTTTAACTTTACTAAATTTAAGTTTTGTATATGCACTCACTATTTTTAATTGAATTTATGGCAGGAGGACCTTTCACAAACTCTTGAGCCAACTTCAAAGGAGAGTAGCAAAAAATATTGGCTCTCTTTGAAGGGTTACAAGCCAAGCATTCCAGACTGGGTTCATACGGTTGGTATATTTTAAGTACAATAAAATTTTTAATCGATATTGTTTACATTTCATTCATTAATTTTAAATAATACTTTATATAGCACCAACCCTCAATCAATGCGATGCCGTCGGATACAAGGCAATCAGACGAGCATGACGATCATGACGACATACCAAACCTAATACCAGAACCAGAGCAGCGTTATGACACTTTTGAGGATGAGGTTGAGGTGCCTGCTGATGACCACCAGGAGCAAACAGACAACTCTGATGACGCACGTGAGGTATTTATTGTAAATAATATACGATATTTTTCCATTATAATTCATTATTGTTTTATTGTTATTCTAGAGTTTTTATTTCTTTTGTAACAGTCAAGGACAAAGCAGTTTAATGATTACGTCCGACGACGGTTGGATAAGCTTGATCGTAACGTGGAGAAGCTTGATCGTAACGTGAATGAAATAAAGTCAGATTTAAAAGAGTTTACAGAAACCGTTGTTGGCTTTATCGACACAATCTCTAAACGTCGAAATAATGATTCTCCCACTGCACGCTCGTATGCGGTGAGCAATTTTAAATTTAATAATTATGTTCGTTTAACTTTTTTTTTAATAGTTGTTTAATTTTTTCTTCTTTGCGAATGGACAGGCCCCGGATGATTGTGGAGTGTATACTGACGTGGGCAATCAAAATTTGTCTACGCCCACGTCATTGTATAGTTTCTACGGGGATGTTAGTGGGGAGAGCGTGCAGGTGTTCACTGAGTTGCCTCCACGCGTTAGTAAGTTCGGCCGCGCGTACATACCGTCGTATGTTTATAACAGTCCGTTCGTGATTCCTCCAGCCAGGAGAGGACAGAACGTGCGGCATTTACCTCGACCCCAAATCATGGAGCATGCGATTGACATGAGTACGAATGTGGATGTAAATCCACTGCGGGGATTTGAGGACGCTAGTATGTTTGCTGAGTTTGATCGATGGTTCGCTGGTGATATCACAATGGATTGGCGATAGCGGCACCCGCGGTCATTCTTTGAAATCATTTTGGGTACAGCCTCGCTGGGATGGCTAGGCAATGGGGTATTTATACTATAGAATATTTTAGAGTGTTGTCGACTTGTGTATAAAATTTTGCTTTTACAGCGTAATGTTTGTGTTTCTCTACAGCACATTCACGAGTATCTCCGCTTGATTAGCGCGAAGCAACGACAGTTTCCAAATGCCTTAGTTCAACGTGTCACACATACTGACACATGGTTTTGGGTAACGTGCCGACAAAACTTATAAATGCTATTTAATTTTTTTTTAATTATTACATTTTAGTTTTGTTAATTTATGCATTTCTTGGTTGTCTATGTACTAGGTGTTCTTGAAGCAGCAATGGAACAACGGGAATTGTGAGGTCGATTCATTAGAATTCGACGACCGCGTGAATAGTTATCTGTGTGGGCGACAGCACACACTGTCCAAATCAATGACGGATGTTGATATGGTATGTATTTTATTATATTTCAATATTCTAGTTGACGCTTTTGCCTGATTTCTGTTTCAACTTCGTATATAACGAACATGTTTTTCAAATTTTATATGCAGTTACTCATTCCTGTTAACTTGGACAACAAGCATTGGGTCCTAGCACGAGTTGACTTTCGGAAAAATAGAGTATGGATTTATGACTCATTGCTCACATTTCGCGACGACAAAAGGTACAGGTTGACATTCAAGCCACTTGAGGTCATATTCCCGCGATGGTTGGAATATGTTGGCTTTTACAACATTCGACCTGACTTGCGGAGTGCAGACCCCTGGAAAGTTATAGCAGTTAAGAGCGCGCCTCAACAAGAGCCCGGAACTGGCGATTGCGGTGTTTTTGTATTGATGGTTACGATGTATTTAATATTCGGGCTTAGATTAGAGTTTGACGCTAGGCATGTCCAGTACTTTAGAAAGAAGATTGCGGCTGACATATTTAATGACGATATTGTATTATAAACGGTTGTAGTAATTTAAATGTTCAAACTTGAATTTTTACTTTAATTTGCGTACTTAAGTTTATATCATTTTAATGCTCACATTTTAATAATTAAAATAAAATAAAGTTGTATGACATATAAGTGTACAATACACAAAAATAAATAACAATTATAACCAACGAAACACTAAAAATAATAAAAGTTTAAAGCGACACATAACACAGAAAATACATCTAGCTTGAAGTCGACGCAATGGGATTCTTACATCGCTTACGATTATGGCCTAGTTCATGACACCGCCCGCATCGTACAGTCCGCCGGTTAACGTCCTCGCCAGCCGAGGGTATTCTGAGCTCTTTACGACGGCCAGGTTGTGGTGACTCAACTGGTGGGTATACTTGCATCTCTTGAATTTCATCTGGAACTTCCCAATCAGCCATATCACCAACTGGCTCCACTGGTTGTGCATAAGCCATCGCCAACGATTCTGTAGTGTAAAAGTCCGAGCAAAGGCTAATAAAATCCACCCGGTGTGTTAGACACGCCGCAATTGCATGAGCACATACAAGCTGATCAAGCTGAAACACTCTGCAGGTGCAAGTTCTCTTTTGCAAGTCAACCAAACCTTCCTTAAGCCCACCACCGACAACTTGAAATCGATGCGGTGACACCGGTTGAACTCTCATTCTTTCAGTTATAGTTCTTCTCTCAGTGACTATTTCATCCGCCCATGTCGTTAGCCGAGTAGTCATTGATTCAGCCACAATTTTCCGATCATAAAACCATTGCTGTAATGTTTTCCTAAAGTGATCAACAAGATGAGTTACAGGAAATTTTCGAGGTTCCCTCATGAAAGAATTCACACTCTCCGCGATGTTTGTGGTAAGTATGCTGTACCTCCTACCTTCAAACTGAGATATTGCCCAATTACACGTACCGACATTATTTTCTAGGTAATCAGCCGCACCAGAGTGGATCATCCACAGCCCTTCAAGTTGTCTCTTAAATTCCTCGTGGCCATATGCTTTTGCTGCATTAATAAAGGTAGGCTCAAATTGATCCCAAAGAGCTTTGGACATTCTAAACTGTGACTTAATGTTACCTTTCACGTGGTAAAAACAAACACCATGAGTTGCATTGTGAAATACTTTAAGAACGGCTCTCCTGATGGCAGTGCATCGATCAGAGATGATTACCAACTCAGGTCTATCGCCAATCACTCCGTGTAACTTCATCATAAACCATTCCCAAGCATCATTGTTTTCAGAATCCATGATTCCAATGGCTAACGGATACAATTGATTGTTACCATCAAGACATGTTGCCACGAACATGCTTCCACGGTATAGTCCCTTTAGATGAGTACCATCTACAGCAATGACAGGCCGAATGAACTGCATAAAACCCTTGATAAAAGATCCGAGTGCCACAAAATAGTACAAGAAATTACCATCTCCATCCTGCTTGAGGTGAGTGACTGTACCGTCATTCGCTGTAGTTAGTACGTGAGAGTATTTCGGGAGCAAGTTATATGACTCTGCAGGGTTGCCTCGAACTATTTCAAGACCAACTTCTCTCGCCCGATATGCCTGCTGATATGTTAACTGAACACCGTATTGCTGTTGCATATATGCTCTTATGTCATTCGGAGTATAAATCCTCTTGTCTTGAACATATTTATCTGCGATAATATGACCGACAACCCGGCTCCTTACTTGATGACGTCCATCAACCAATACCTCATTATGACAAGTGTGTACATTGTCAATTCTCTTCACCACCCAAGGAATATTTTGCTCGTTCGAACATCTAGTTGCTCGAATACGCCATTTACATGATTCTGAAGAACAATGAGCCTCAAAACGTGTCGTAGTAGACCGTGCAATCTTGAAATCATACTTATCTCTAAAGGCCACCTTGCGTAGTTGTAATATAAACTCACTCTTCTCAGCAAATAGCATACCCACACTGATATCATCTGAGTCACAACTGCTAACAAAGCTTGGAGCAACCGTGTCCGAAGGCAAAGTTGGAGCAAGACTTGTAAGAGGATCAATTCTCCTTCTCGACCGAACCATAGAAGGAATAGGTCTATTGCCTCTGTTATTCACAGGAGCATTATCTTCATACTCATCCTCATGCTGATCCGACGGAACATTCGAAGGACCGGCTCCTCCATCATCACCATCATAATTGAAATGAGTGCCCCTCGTATTATTAGAAGGTTCTGCACAAACATTATCCCCCGCTGTCTCATCATGAAAATCATCATTGTCCCGAAAATCATTGTTGTGATACGGAGAATACCGTTGCTCCAACATCCTGTAACGTAACGACGTTATCCTCAATGTTGTCATAATTGTCGTGGATTGGAGAGTAATATTGCTGTAGCGATACTGTCCTTGGCAACACCTCCTCATCATTATCGGGGCCAGACATATTTGCTCTAAACGAAGTTTTTGTATCGACATGCGGCTCAATACCTTCACTCGGAACTCGAGGTGATGTGGTCACGAATATAGGAATGCATCCAAAATTGGCTACGTCGGATGCCATATGCAACACAACCCTCACCATTTCATCATCAAATATATCCATAGGCAGTGCACATATACGATATAATGTGTTACTAGACCTCAAAGTTGTCTTCATTGTAATACTATATTCATTAGGGTTTATTTGTAACACCTCGTATACTCTTGCCAATAACTGATCAAACAGATAATTTTTCCCACCAAAAAAGCTCGATTTTTACCATTCACATACTCCATACGGCCATCATCTAATGTCTCCCACCAACCATCGTAACACAATTCAAGTACAACTGAATCCATTATACCTGAAATTATAAAAAAAAAATTACTTAGATCCGAAATTATAAAAAAAATTACCTAAAATTATAAAAAAAAGCTTGGGGCGACGGGCAGCCGGTCGCCCAAGACTTGGGGCGACGGGCTGCCTGTCGCCCAAGCCTTGGGCGACAGGTGCATGTCGCCCAAGCCTTGGGCGATAGGCTTGGGCGACAGGTGCCTGTCGCACCAACTGTTATTGCTACAGGTAGCCCGTCCCAGAATTTAGATTCACCAAGAAAGCTGAGAAAATAACTCATACCAGTAATTGATGTCGATTAATGTTGGATCTGGATAAATTATGACTGACTTTTACTATTATTTGTTGCCGTCGTTGATGATTCACGAGTACAAAGGTAAGCTGCTGCGTTGTGTTTGTTTCATGCGGAGAAAAGTTGGTTTTGTTCCGTGAAAAAGGGTAATTTGGGAAGAAAGACTTAGATTTGGCTAATGTTGATAGAAAAAAGTTGCTATGGTTAATTAAGAAAAATGCCTAAATTTTTTAGCTAATATTGTAAATTTCCCAAAATTAAACAAAGCTGAGACAAAAGAAGTTATTTATTACTAACTGGCCCACACTAAACTCCAAACTCCATGCATCCTCCATTACTCCATTCTATATATTTTGCTTATTACGAAACCCACGCCAAAAGCTTTTTTTTATCATCTTTTTAACTCAAACAAAAGACCCAACTCACGCCAAAAGCTCACCCAAATCCAGAAACCCACGCCAAAAGCTCACCCAAATCCAGAAACCCACGCCAAAAGCTTTTTTTTATCAATTTTTTTTTACTCAAACAAAAAACCCAACTCACGCCAAAAGCTCACCCAAATCCAGAAACCCACGCCAAAAGCTTTTGATATCATTTTTTGAACTCAAACAAAAAACCCAACTCACCACGCCAAAAGCTCACCCAAATCCAGAACGAGCACATTTTTTATTCAGTCTCATTTTCGATTCAATTTAATTCGTTTCTCAATTTCATAAAAACACACGCTACTAAAATCCACTTCGTTATTATTTGAAATTTCTTGTAAGTCTTCTCTCATTATCTTAGTTGGATATGTTAATTTCTTAATCTTTTAAGATTTTTTCCTCAAATTCTTAAGATTTCAATTTATTTCAGCTTGGGCTTTGATTTTGCCGAGGCAAAAATTGCCTTCAGCTTCCTATTCTAGTAATTTCTTAATCTCTATCTTCGTATTTCAATTTATTTGATTTCAACGAGATTGTTCTAGTTGTTTAATTGTTTTAATTTGGTTAAATTACTATGTTCTTTTTTTTTTGAGATATTTGATTAAATCGACTATGTTGAGATTTGAAATTTTTTATCTGACACTTTAATTGTTCTTTTTAAAGTGTGCCGTGTACTTGGTGAATTTGAGCTTAAGAAAAAACTTACAATATTGAATGTTGTTTAATCAAATTCATCTGTAAACTTTTATTTTATATATATATATTCTTCAGGCTATGATATATTTGTTGCAGGATCATTATCTAAAGAGGAGAAGAAAACCTTTTGTAAGAGGCTATTTGATATAAAGTTACCGGATGGATATGGCTTTAAGACTATCATGTTTTGATGCAAACAGTGGCATTAAGAGGTCTTTTACCTAAAGGACCAAGATTTGCGATTTTTCAACTTTCGGCATATTTCAATGAATTATGTCGAAGAGTTATCGATGGGGCTAAGTTAGAAGAAATGGAAAACGACATTGCTGAAACTTTGTGTATGCTGGAAAGATTTTTTCCTCCATTATTTTTTGACATCATGATCCACTTGACAATTCATCTAGGACGTGAAGCTCAACGGTGTGGTGTAATACTATATTGTTGGATGTATCCTTTTGAAAGGTGTGTTATCATGTTTTTTATTATAGTTTATTTTTCAGTACAACTAATATTTTTCTTTTTAAAAATAAATTATGTAGATTTATGAAAAAATTAAAGGGATATGTTAGGAATAAAGCACGACCAGAAGGATGTATAGCAGAATGTTATCTAGCTGAAGAATGCATGAGATTTTTTAGTGGATACATGAAATGTGTTGGTGCATTAGGTTCTCGACATAATCGTAATGAAGATATGGGTGATGAAACGATTTTGGGAGGTCACCCATTCACTGCTGGAGAACTTATATATAGAGTAAGTTCATCCAACTCCATAAAGCAAATTGCTCACCGTTATGTGCTATACAATAGTCCTGAAGTGGAACCATATATAGAGTAAGGACAATAACATCAAGACTTTCGATATTAGAATTTTTTATTTATTTTTACAGCTAACTCCTTTTTCCTTTTTTGATATTGGAATGCATAAAATAGATTTGAAATCTTTAGATAGACGTCTTAGTAAACCAAAGAATAAAAGCTTGCTACAAAAAAAGGCACCACTTGATTAATAATAGTTTTTTCATATATTTTTAGGATCGAATTGACATAGATAGCATGATGAAAAATTCTCGAGACATTCGACTAGTAAGTTAATATTTTACTATTAGCTTTGAATTATGTAATACGTAAACCAAGTATTTTTCTTACGTGAATTGTTCTTTCTTTATGATATTTTCAGGATCACAATGAGACAAGCCACAAAAGGAAATGTTCCGAAGACACTTCACATGTGAAAGTAAGTGATGATTTTTATGAGTTTTATAAATGCTATGCATCATTTATGGTTGATCCTCAAAACTCTGTTTAACACTAAAATGAATAGATTTTTGAGTTGCTGCTAATAAAGAACCATTCTCTTTATGAAAAAAAATTATTAGAACTTTGAGCTTGGAAAAACCTTTTGAATTTATTCATATTATTTGTTTGCCTCTAATCAGATTTTTTATTTGTTATTATAGAAAGCTAAAACATGTGGAAGCACTTTCACAAATATTGAAAATACTCGTTGTAGATTACTAGATTGGATGGGAACAGGAAAAGTTGTAGGGGAAGGAACAATTGCATCAAGAGATCCACTTGCCAAAGTACATCATAGATGTCTTGGACCAGATTGCTGGAAAGTTTGGGTGACAATTGCACTGGTTGAAGATACTCCCTTATATCGTGCTACATCTGAGTTTCATGTTCTTAGTGATGCAATTGGAAGCACAATTGCTTGGCTAAAAAACTACATCTTGTTGGAGTAGGCTTATAGTTTCTAATTTTGTTCATACATATACTTGAATCTTACAAGTCAGGGGAAAAAAAACATTAACCTAGGCAAGAGTTTCAGTTTACACTTTGAGAATTCACAAATGAATTATAATCACAATATATTTTTTTAAAAAATTAACTTTATGACAGAAAATACACATCATAAAATCTGTCATAAAAACTTTTCCACCAAAATCGTATAATAAATTTACAAATGAAATTTAATTTCCCGCCAAAAATTTAAAAAAATAGAGAAAAAATTAAATAAATTTTAATTAAATTAAATTAATTTTCTCATTAAAATATTGTGTGATGGATATATGACTGTAAAATATCATTAAGAATTTATGATGGAAAATATTCTGTCACAAATTAATGACAGTGACATAAATGACAGTTGAACTATCTGTCATGCACCACATTTGATGACAGTTATTTTTCGTCATCTGTTGTCTATTTTCTTTTAGTGACAGCCACTCCCTATAGTTCCTAGTATCATGAACCCTAATCATAAATGAATTTATATGTGCCCACTCCCTATAATTTGAACTTTGAAGTGAAGAAGCTAGCACTTTCTATCACCATCGCATTGAAGAGTAAAAATCTCTTTCACGTTTTAGGTTTCTATTCACCATGCATGCAGAAAGAGCAAGACCAAATAGCATTTTAAATTTCTTCAAACATGTCCATCACTTTAATAGCATGAAAATGTTAATGCAAATTGAGAAAGAAACCAATACACGATTGAAAATTTTAGGTGCTTTTGAGTCAAAAGTACTGATGGAAACTGAAGTGAAAGATATGATTCAGATTGCTTCAATGACGAAAAGAGATATGGGAAAATTTTTAAAGCTAAAAGTAGAAACAAAAGCCAAAGAAAACTCACAATTTGTAAATGATTATAAAAGGAAAGAATCCATCAGGCCAAATTTCAGATCACTGCATGCAGCATGCTGTAATTATTAATATGATTATTAATGCATTGCAGCTGCTGTGTATTTTGTCAAATGATCTAAAACCCTAGATACAGATAGGAAAGTCGCTATAGCCTTTTCTTTTTCTGGGGAATTCGAGTGGACAACTTCGGTCAAATTTTTTAATTTTTTTCTAAAAATTTTTTAGCTATCATGAAATGATGTACTTGAAAGAGTCTAACTTTCATCACGAACAAATATCCATTTATGACATTCGTTTAGTTATATCAAACAGTTGAAATTGTTGAAACAAAATTGTTTAAAAAGAAAATTGTTTTTCACCAAAGCAGTGACTCAAGACCAGCAATATTCTTGACCTCTAAAGTTTCATTACCTATTTTAACATTAGGATGACATTATTTATAATTTACCTTAAAAAGTGCAGTTGAATGACTTTCCGTTTGTTTGTTGAATCAGTCATTCGAGTTGAACTCCTAAAAAAGATAGGAGTTAAAAATAATGTTTGGGCTATGGTCCTTCTCCTCCCCCCCCCCCCCCCCCCCCACCCCTTTTTTTGGTACAATAACAAGCCTATCTAAAGGCTAAGGCAAAACAATGCGAGGGTATGAAACCCCAGTACAATCATGCAGAAGCCATAAATCAGCCCCTGGAGGAGGAGAATTGAAAATGTGCAGACCAACAGGTAAGGATAGAGCAGAGTTTGCAAGGAAGTCAGCTGCAAAGTTAGTTTCTCTGTAGGCATGTTTGATCTGCACTTGCCAGCCTCTGTTCAGCAGATCCTTGATGCTCCTGATAAGTGATGCATACGCATTTGGCCTAACACTGTCATTAGCCACCAATTAAGTAACGCAAATACTATCAACATCAACTTGAAGCTGTCGAATTCCTATATTCCAGGCCAAGCATAATCCCTGGTAAAGGCCCCATAGCTCAGCTCCACTTATGGAGCCAACACCAATATTCATGCTAAAACCAATTATCCATTCTCCATCGTAGTTTCGAATTAAGCCCCCATTACTAGATAAACCAGAACTTTTATGCCTTCCATCTGTATTAAGTTTAAACCATGGTCAGCTCGGGGCAACCCATCTAAAATGTTTTTCAACCTACATGTCAGTAGGAATAAATAAGCTCTGGTTAATCTTTTGAATTTCCTCAGTACGACACTTAATATCCATCACTATGTGGCTCGTGCTGTTGGTTACACCATTGTGAAGGTTTTGATTACGCCAAAACCAAAGCCTCCAGATTGTGACTCCAAAAAGACATGTCCAATAAAAAAACCCTTCATACTTCCATAAGTTCTTCAAATTATATAATATCCAATCTCTGAGATTCAGATTAAAAAACTATTGCCAAATCTCAAGGGGTAGCAAACCTAACCAAACATGCTTAGCATCAGGGTAGTCTCTCAAAGTATAGAGAGTATTCTCAATGAGACAGCCATATCTCGCACAGCTCATATCAGCTCCAATGTGCCTTCGGAAAAGTTCAACTTTAGTTTTCAATCTATTATGTCCAACTACCCACAAAATGGTTCTGATACGTTGGGGTCCTCGCTAGTGCCAATCAAAGCTCCAAAAGGAGTCCTCATCATTAACCGTCATTTTTGACAAAGCTACGTATGCTGATTTAGTTGTAAAATCTCGACTTGGAATAAGCCCGGTACATTTGATCATCCTCATCAGACACGTTGAGAGGCTTTATCGCAGCAATTTTGAGGAGTAGATGATGAGGCAAAAAATTGACAAAAAGTCTCCAATTCCAAGCTCCCTCATCAGTGATAAACCTCGCTACACACTTATTGACCTGCTCAAGAGGTATCGGCTGCAAAGCGAAAGCATGCAAAGGGTATTCCTCTGTTGCCCAATTATCCGACCAAAATCTAACTTTGTTGCCATTACCCATATCCCATTTTATTCCTTTTAAGACCTCTGGCCAGACTCCTCCCACAGCCTTCCACATGTATGATCCATATTTCGTAGGCAGGACATTTAGGAGCGAGGTATGATCAAGCCCATACTTTGACAAGAGAACTTGGACCCATAAACTATTCGGGGAAGAAATTAAGCCCCACCCGACTTTCATAAGTAACGCCTCATTCATCAAACTAAGGTTCTTCAGGCCAAGGCCTCCGCAAAGCTTTGGTTGGTATATGTGATCCCATTTAACTAAGCTCATTTTCTTTTTTCCTACTTCCCCACCCCAAATAAAATGTCGACAAGCCTGGTCTATATTATCCCGAATACCAAAAGGAATCTTTGTGGTCTGCATAGCATAAATAGGAATAGTTTGGATTACCGATTGAGTGAGAGTAAGCCTTCATACTAAGGACAAGTGCACAGCATTCCACCCTGACAGGCGTTTGTTTACTTTGTCCAAAATCTCTTGGTACGTTTGCTTATTGACTCGAGAATGGATGACCAGCATGCCTAAATATTTTTCTAGGTTTTTAGTGACTAAAAAACCCAAGGTAGCACCAATTTCCTTGGCCTCAACTGGCTTCACATTTCGGGAGAAAAAAACTTGAGTCTTGGACTTGTTGACCTTCTCCCCAGAGCTCATACAAAAATCATTTAAAACATCATTTATAACCATTGCTTGCGTAGAGGACACTTCGCTAAGCAAAATAAGATCATCGGCAAAGAATAAGTGACTTAAAGGCATACCTCCACGTGCAAGCCTAATCGGTTTCCAGAGTCCTCTCTGCACAGCATCATTGATCCCATGGCTTAGTCTTTCTATGCACAAAACAAAATTATATGGAGATATGGGATCTCCCTGTTGAATGCCTCTAGATTGTGTGAAACTCTCTGCAGGTTCCCCATTCCACTGAAGTTGCATAGTCGTTGTTGTAATACACTCCATAATAAACCGAATACTTGATGCTGATATAGACCCTGCATGTTTGCTGAGAGCAGCTTCAATTTGATGTAGTTTATCACTCATCCCTAGTTGCCCCTCTTTCATCTGTTCCATCCCTTCTTACAGATGAGTTATGTCAGCTTCCACACAGTCGAGTCAATCTTTGTTGGTAGTCATAGTAACTTATGCTCTGATACCACTTGATGTGGTTCTAGTCAAAGCTAATTAAGATAGATTTCTCTTAGGGTGACAATAACCACAAGTAATTGAATTCAATTGATACTGAACAATTTTATTCTTGATGTTGGAGCTTATTTATACTTAGAACAATATTAAACCAGAACAATCTCAACTGATCGTGATTGTTGGCTGATTCTAGGCTGATTTATTCTCTTAAACTAACAGCTAAATCAAATAACAATAATTCAAATAATAAGAAATCAAATAACATAAAAACAGCAAGTGAAGATTCTTTGGAGACCAAGTCCATCCGCAAAACTAGCGGAGTGCACATGTGTCCCTTCAGCTACCACGTTCTCATGCAGCAGCTCATGTGTATCGTTGATATAGGGTATTAGGCTTAGGTACCCTTGATGAGCGTCGAGGCCTATCACATTCATAACAAATCAGGGGGAGACTTTCATATTCAACCTTCTGAAGTTTGCCATCAAGCAAAAACTGGGAACAAAAAGGTTTAGCCAAATCGAACTCCATCGCTATGCGAGCAAATTTGCCTCTGCACACAGACTTGGTGTTGTAATCAATTCTTATAACCTTCCCAATTACTTGCCTGAGCATTCGAAGAATTCTCTTGTGGTAGTAATGGAGAGGCATTCCTGGAAGACGGATCCATGCAACGACTGAATCAATGGTTTCCGTAGAGCAATCAAACCTAAGAGACCATTGCTGAACTGTCAAGTAGTGCCCCAATATAGACCAAGGTCATTGCGTGAGAGCGTATTGGGCATCATCCTCTGTTTTAAACTTAACCAAGAAAAAATCATTCTCAAGGTCAATCACTGTAAAAACTTGTGATCCGCTCCATAAGGACTCCAAATGGTTGTACAAGACCTTGTAGCCAATCGTTCTTCCGCGAAGCTTGATAACCACAGCTGTCCTCCATGGTTTCACGTGCTGTGCATTAACTTTATGTGAGAATGAGATCGAAGGCAGATATCCTTCCATTTCTATCACTACATCTATTTGGGGGATTTACTTCGACGAGACCTGGTAGCAGAGTGTACTTCGACGAAGACCAGCAGTGATGAGCAGACATCTGGTAGCAGGGTCTCGCGAGCAAGTATATACTGTAAGAATCTGGCAGCAGGGGAGCAGGAGCAGGAATATTCTACTTGTCCACGAATGCACTATCCGCGAGGCCGATCCTCTGTTAGAAGCATAAAGCCATTCTAGCTAAGGCTTGAGTCGAGGAGACCCGATCAACGACAGTTGGCGAGACATGCTCTCCAACCCGAGAATCAAGGCACGAAGGCCATACAACCACCCATGACTACAGAATAGAACATCCACTTTCGAGAGGTGGGAGGATAACGGGTGCGAATAGAGGGAAGGTCTGAATTCAGGAGAGGCCTATAAAAAGGTAGCCAACGAAGGTAAAAGGGTTAGAACTTTTGATACTGAAAACTAAGATAAAGAAAACATTCAACAATCGATACTAAAAAGAAGCCTCAAGATTAGTGGCTAACGTTCCCAGGAACATAAAACCTTCATATTTGACTTGAACGTCGGAGGGTTTACGCCGGGAAAACAACCGGCGTACTCTGACCTGTTTCTGTGTACGTATGAATTTTTGGAGAAGAAAGCATACGAGAAGAGATCCTGATCGTGGTTGAGTTGATTGAGCAGAGATCCTGGTCGTGGTAGAAAGAGTAACCAGAATCTCGCATCAACAACATCCTCCAAGTCAAACACCAGATCATCCTCCTTCCCCATGAGATCCTCTTCCATAGTATCATGTGTTTCCATCAACTTGTCTTTGAAGGATACCATTGGAGGATTATCCTCATCATCTCCTTCAATCCTAAACTTTGCCTTTTTTGTAGACCGGTCATCCTCCAAAGGAGGAGGGTCCTTTTTCGCCAGTTTGGAAACGCTCTCCATCCTAGTTGTTCACACTTCTGAAAAACAAATACACAAATTCTTCGAATACTTAAGAAAGACGCTCAACGGTTAACATCTATGGTCCTTCCCCTTTAATAAAACTTAAGAAAAGAAAAAAATAAAGTCAGTGGTTTTATCTCAATAACATTGTTACTACTCCTATGGGGGATTTTGACCTGTTACTAGTGATATAATTGGCTAATCTAAATATCTGAACTCTGTTATATAGTAGGCTAATCCATGCCATTCTAATAAATATCTAACTATTAATTCTAGTAATTAAAAGGAAAAAATCTGTACTTTTATTAGTACATATAAGGTGCGATACCATGCTAGCGATATTGAATTTTAATTAATTATTAACATTAAATGTTATCAAGATGATGACATTATCATCATTTTCCGTAATTAAAAATATTGTAACACTACCATAATTAGGATTTTAGACGATCATTTTCCAAGCATCTCCATGAGTGATTTGGTTATTAAGAATCTAAATAGTAAACAAAAGGGACTCAAAAGCCAATCAAATACGGGTATGGATAGAAAAGGCAATATTATGACAAAATTCATTTGCTCTTCATGCACCAATCACAGCTGAAACAAGAAGATCTTGTCCCAGTTTCATTACTTTTTTTGCTTGTTATTGACTTAACATGAAAATAGGAAAGAAGAGAACTTCATTTAATGAGATATAATATCACTGTAAACAGAAAAAAAAAAAAAAGTAGACTAAGCTGGCTTGCTTGCTTTCACTAAAGAAATGCAAACAAATTGTAGTGAGGCTTCCAAAGTCGGAACTAGAAACAGACAGTAAGTGCTTTTTTTATTTTTTATTTTTTAGAATGTGAAATGATGCAACTAATGTATCATGGGGCTATAAAAAAAAGAGAAGAAGAAAAGCTTTCATTGGAAATTTTTGGATTCTTTAAGATATGAAACAGGAGAGACCTTGAAAAGAAAGAAAGTAAAAAAAAAAAAAAGAAAACCTAAAACTGATATCTCTTAAACAATGGAAGAGTATGAGAGTTAAAATATGGGAGCAAATTCTTAAAAATATACCGAGGAGGAAAATAAAGACCTGTGAAAAACAAATTTTAATGGGTGCTCTTGTGGACGTAAAAGAAAAATGATCCCAATGTTAGTATTAAAGACAAGTTTTGATGGACACTCTCGTGTAGAATCTATTTAATCACACACGATCAGAGCCAGTTGTTAAAAATGTTATCATAAATGAAATTAGGTTACTAGACTTCTTTCTCTCTCTCTACATATAAATATGTGGGTGTATCTATAAAATCATTTTCAGGTGCACGTGTCCTCATTTTTTTTAAATGTGGACACTTTATTAAATCACATGATTTAACAGCATGCCCGCATTAAAAAAAAAGGCGCTTGTATGAAAGAATGTTTCTATGTATATATATAATCACTTCTTACGAAGTATAAGGCCTCCCCTAAATCCTAAAATGGGCAATATCAATACAGTGCAAGGAAACAAGTTGTAATTACATTTTTCTGAAGAAAACTATGGGACATGGTTTAAATCAAGATACTTGGGGTGCTTGTCGACAACTAAGTCACCATTAACTAAGCTAGCTAATTGGAGTCCAATTTCAATTATAGATGAATTTATCTTACAATTTCATACAGCAAGGAAAATGGGTTTTTACTTCTTTCAAAGAAAGTTACGGATGTGGGTTTTAAATCAAGATGCTAATTAGTAATTAACCAGGCTATACCATCATTGAAGTCTAATTTCGATTATATATGTATGAGTACTGCACTGCCTTAATTAATATTAAACTAATGTGAACTCGATAGCATCCAAACAAATTACCAAAGCATAATTTTCTAAATTGTTTAGAAGATCACAGCTGTTACCAGTGAAGAGATTTTAGATCTAGGGATTTTAAATCTTAACACTTATTTCTCCTTAAATGTTAAAGTCAAACAATCAAAATTTTCTTCCAAAAGTCATTATGAGAGAATGAATATTTCAGTTAGAAGTTTATGACAACAAATTACTGCTAATAAATGACCATTTCATACGTTTTCAAGCATCTGCAACTGTAAAAATAAAAAGCCAACATCTCAAAACAATTGGGAAAATATTAAAAAATATTTGCAAAAAAAGAAGAAGAAGAAGCAAACTTAAGGATCTTGAAAAACTTGTCAAATTTTGGATGCCACATTGAAAATATTAAACTGCAATTTTTGTTCTTTTTTTAATAATTTTTTCTTTGTCACAAATGAGATTGACTTGATAAAAAATACCCTCGAATAGAATCTAACTACAGTACCACCATTTGGATTCTTAGTTGATAAAAAATATCTTTGAAAAAATTAGGGTTTTATGTTTTCGACGTATTTGTCCAAGAAAGATTTTATGTTTTGGATTTTGGTCTTGTCAATGGTGAGTGAGTACCGATTTTCAAGTTTGTATGTACGTTGACTTAATTGTATGTTTTATTAATGGGGTGTATAGCATATACATAGAGAGAGAAAGAGAGACGACAGCCTTGTGAGCATCATTATGCTGCTTCCTGCAAATCTTATATGACTGTTGTTGAAATTTTGTACCTTGATAAGAGCATTCATTGATAAATATGTTTCAGTGTTATAAGTCTTTTGATGAATGTCTAGGGAGTCATCTTAATTTGAGATGTATGGTACATGCATGAAACGTGTGTAGGAGTTGAACTGTAGTGATACAGCATTAATCAATTTAACCCATTGGATTCAAAATTTAAGTTATTATAGACCATCATAGTGTTGAATGCCAATTCACATTTAGAAGTCATGTAGATTTAAAGACATTAATAAGGTAATGGGTTCGAAAAATAATTGAAATTGACACAGTAATTAAATCTGTGAGGATTTGAATGTGAAACTTTATTTGTTATTATACTGTATCTATTAAAATTTTGTAATAGGGAGCAAAACTAGTGGAAAGTCTTAACTCATAGAAATTGATTGAGTAAAAAATTGAACACCACTAAACACTGTCTCTAATACTGTGTAATTATTGTTTCACTGAATTACAAGCTTAAAGTATTAAGGCAATGCCCAAAATTATTAATTTTAGACCAAAAGACAAAAGAAAAAGAAAGAAAGAAAGACGTAACTTACAGTTTTAACTTTAAAAAAAGTTTTATTAACTAATATATAGATTTTTTTTATTGTAGAAGTAAGGGGTCCTGCTATGTTGGTTATGCTCTAACTTAGAGCATCTTCAACATATCAATCCCTAGAAATAAGAAGTCAAGGGTTCAATCTAATGCGTAACTGATCGGTCGTGGTTTTGTGCAATAATTTTGCAAATCAAACTGTAGTGAATTGCGTGCTGTAAAACTTTATACGCAACCCAAGCACTGCCCAAGATCACAAACCAAACCAACACGATGTTATCAACCCAAACAATCAAGCTTTAAGTTTGAGAAAAACCTTTTGACGAGAATGGCTTTTATCATAACACACTCAGAATAAGAATTAGAAACAAATTAAAAACAAAAGAAGGAGAAGGATTTACGTGGTTCAATTGTGCAAAGAAGCACAATCTACATCCATGGGAGAAGCCAACAGAGCAAGTTTTATTGATGATTCAAGTAACCCTTACAGAGCAATACAAGAGTTAAACACTAGGAACAAGACAAAGCTTTCTCTCTATCTTAACTTTCTCTATAACACTCTTAGATTCATTCTGAAACTGCTTCAAAGGTCAGCTTACATAGCAGCTGATATAGAACCCAGAATGCATAGATTTCTGCCACTTGGACTTACAGCTTCTAACTAATTTGATTCTTCCACCACGTGCATTTCACATGCTTTACTTAAGCCTTTGGCCAAAACGTCTCCAGCCCCTGCCGTTTTGAATTTAAGTAAATCACATGCTGAGATCGTGACTGCCTGAGCTTATTAAACTTATTCTAAACGACATTGTTTAATAAGCTCAAGTTTTGGATTCATCATTTTAGTCCACACTTCTCCACCTTGAACCAAAACTCCTCAATCTGCTTCCTTCTCCAAAACCTCAGGTAATCAGCAATCACCCAAGCTGACTAAGCTCAAGCACACCTTGAACATAGTCGTCGATACCACCTTAGTAAGCATATCAGTGGGGTTCTCATCTGTATGAACCTTGGACATTTTTACAGCTCCTTTGGATACTTCATTTCGAATGAAATGGAGTTTAATGTCTATATGCTTTGTTTTCTCATGATGTGCAGGGTTCCTGCACAGATGAAGAGCACTTGAGCTATCACAATACACTATTACAGTCTTCTGCTTTACCCCCAACTCTCTCATTAACCCTTGTAGCCATAATGCTTCTTTCACAGCTTCAGTGGCAGCTGTGTATTCTACTTCAGTAGTTGACAAGGCTACCACATGTTGCAGGGTTGCTTTCCAATAAATGAGATAACCTTTAAACAGGAACATGTAGCCAGTTAAAGATCTCCTCCTGTCCAAGTCCCCTGCATAGTTTGAATCCATAAATCCCAATAGACCTTCACAACTTCCTTTATTTTTTCCATACACCAGGCCATAGCTGAATGTACAAGACAGATACCTTATTATCCACTTCACTGCTTTCCATTGCTCTTTTCCAGGTGCTGCCATGTATCTACTCACAATACTCACAGCATGACAAGGCCAGACATAGGCATCCCACTACATTAGCATAAGGTACATCCTCTATTTCCAACTTCTTTTCACTTGTTTTAGGACTTTGTAAGTTACTAAGCCTAAAACGAGCTACTAAGGGAGTCACTATTGGTTTAGAATTCAATATTTGAAATGAGTGCAATACCCTGGTCAAATATTTCTTCTATGACAGGAACATGAGACTAGTAGCTCTATTTCTTTCAATTTCCACCCATAATATTTTCTTTGCAATCCCCAAGTTCTTCATATCAAACTTAGAGCTTAAAATCTTCTTCAAATCTTATATTTCTTTCCTTAATTTACAAGCTATCAACATGTCGTCTACATATAGGAGGAGATATATATAGAGATCATCCTTGAGTATTTTGTAATACACACAACAATCACAATTGCATCTCATGAATCCATGTGTCACCATGAATTCATCAAATCTGAGATACCATTGCCTAGGGGATTGTTTTAAACCATAAAGGGATTTGCTAAGCAAACACACATGTCTCGGCTTATTGGGATCTTTATACCTTTTAGGTTGAGTCATGAATATCTCTTCTTGAAGTCTTCCATGTAAAAAAGCAGTCTTGACATCGACTTGATCAAGTTCCATGTCTTGAACTGCTATAAGTGACAAAATCACTCTTATTGCAGCATGCCTGACAATAAGTGAGAATACCTCTTTAAAGTCAACTCCCTATTTCTGTGTATAGCCATTTGCCACAAGTCTTGCTTTAAATCTCTTTGGTTCTGAGCTTGTCAAGTCTTCCTTGATTTTGAAAATCCACTTGCAACCCACTATTCTTATTTTTTCTGGTCTTTCTACCAGTTCCCAAGTTTGATTGTTATGTGGGGACAAGATTTCATCATCCATAGCTCCTTTCCATTCTGTTCTGAACTTGCTCTGGATTGCATCATTGAAGGTCTTTGGTTCATCATCATCAATCTCATGTGCAACTTCTAAGGCATATGCGATGAGATCAACATATCTATATATTTTTTGTGGTCTTGTTGGTCTTTTTGCTCTATCTCTAGCTAGCTGGTAACCATGTACTTGTGATTCTGGTTGAGTTGAACCCTGAGCTTCTGACTCATTATTGATATCACATGAATATGCAGTTGCATGTGTATCATAATAGTTAGGTAGCTCCACCTCAATCTGATGTGTATCTGACCTCTTTGTATCTTCCTCAAACTTCATTTGGACAGACTTCTTGCTTATCAGTTCTTCTTCATTGAATATCACATCCCTGCTAATTATGCATTTTGGAGGATTAACATATGTGCACCAGATTTTGTAGCCATTAACCCCTTTGGATAGTCTATGAAGATGCCCTTTAAAGCTCTAGGAGCTAGCTTTCCCTAGCTTACATGAGTATAGTCTGTACAACTAAAAGCTTTTAGATCTTCATAGTTTACTGGCTGACTAATCCATTTTTCATAAGGTGTTTTGAATTCTATGGCTGAGGATGGACTAAGGTTGACCAAGTAACAGGCTGTTAAGAGTATTTCAGCCCACAATGACTTAGAAAGCTTTGTTTGAACAAGCATGCACCTCACTCTCTCCATGAGTGTCCTATTTATCCTTTCTGCCAAGCCATTCTGTTGAGGTATCAATCTAACAATTCTTTGTCTCATAATTCCCTCATCTACACAATAGTTATCAAACCTCTGATTACAAAACTCTAAGCCATTGTCCGTTCTAAGTTTCTTCGGCTTCTTTCTAGTCTAATTTTTAACCAAAATCTTCCACTCTCTGAACTTATCAAACACTTAATCTTTATTCCTCAATGTATAAAGCCATACCTTTCTGGAAAAATCATCAATGAATGATAGGAAATAACTATTACCTCCTATAGATATCTGCTGAGCAGGCCCCCATAAATCTGAATGAACATACTCCAGCTTATCCTTGGACTTATGTACCGATCTTTTAAAACTAGTTCTAGTTGCTTTGCCTAGTACACAATCTTCATAGAAATCCAAGTTTCCAAGCTTATCATTCCCTAATACACCTTGTTTTTCAAGTTCTTTAAGGCCCTTTTCTCTTATGTGCCCTAACCTTAGATGCCATATTTTGATTTTATCAATGGTAGTAGCTGATGACACTCCAGCTTCACCGTTAACTACATCCCCATCTAAGATGAACACCTCTATTACGCCCTTTCTTCTTAAGCTTATTTTCTGGAAAATCTTTCTTGAAGTTTCCTTCTTTGTGACACAAGAAACACTTCAGATCCTTTGGCTTTTCTTTGTACTTGCCTTGCTTCTTTTTCTTGCCTTTTGTTCTGGCTTTTACTGTTAAGCCTTGGCCTGATTCATTTCCCAGATGATCTTGTTTACTTTGCAATTCCTTTGTGTTGAGTGCTGATTTTACTTTATCTAGAGATAGTGTTTGCCTCCATACATCAACGCATCAATAAAATTTCCATAAGATTTTGGTAGAGAGCTTATTAACAGAAGGGCTTTATCTTCATCATTAAGGGCTGCATCAATAGTTTCCAAAGTGTCACACACTTTGTTGAACTCATCAAGATGGTCATCTAATGATGTGCCCTCCACCATTTTTAATGTGAACATCCTCTTCAATGTGAACATCCTCTTCTTTATGTATAACCTATTTGCCAGGGATTTCTTCATGTAGATACTTTCTAGCTTGGCCCACAAATAAGCTACAATGGGTTTTTTTGTCACCTCCCTTATAACAGAATCTGCAAGACTCAAGATTATCGTGCCTCTGGCCTTTCTATCAATCTCAGCAACCTGCTCAAGAGTCTTTGATATGGACAACTCTTTACCCTCCTTCTTGGTCACTGGTTGAATTCCATTACCAAGACCTTGAGTAACCAACAAGGCCTCCATTTTCACTTTCCACATGTTGAAGTCATTTTTCCCATTAAACTTCTCAAGGTCGATCTTTGGAGTAGGCATACTAGGATCTTGATTTGTTAACTTTGCTCTAATACCAAGTGTAGTGAATTGGGTGCTGTAAAACTTTATTAGCAACCCAAGCACTGCCCAGGATCACAAACCAGACCAACAAGCTGCTATCAACCCAAACAATCAAGCTTTAAGTTTGAGAAAAACCTTTTGACAAAAATGTCTTTTATCATAACACACTCAGAACAAGAATTAGAAACAAATTAAAGACAAAAGAAGGAGAAGGATTTATGACAATCTACATCCACGAGATAAGCCAACAGAGCAAGTTTTATTGATAATTCAAGTAACCCTTATAGAGCAATACAAGAGTTAACTACTAGGAACAAGACGAAACTTTCTCTCTATCTTAACTCTCTCTATAACGCTCTCAGATTCATTCTGAAACTGCTTCGCAGGTCAGCTTATATAGCAGCTGATATAGAACCCAGAATGCATAGATTTCTGCCACCTGGACTAACAACTTCTAACTAATTTGATTCTTCCATCACGTGCATTTCACATGCTTAACTTAATCCTTTGGCCAAAACGTCTCCAGCCCCTACCGTTTTGAACTTAAGTAAATCACTTGCCGAGCTTGTGACTGCTTGAGCTTATTAAACTTATTTTGAACGACGTCGTTTAATAAGCTCAAGTTTTGGATTCATCATTTTAGCCCACACAAGCAAAAATGAAATAAAATTATATACCACCATAATTAATTAATTAACTGATGATGTTTAGATTCTGTGCTTGATTATATATCAATTCATCATATTTTTATTGAGATTACAAATTTAACTATATTGTCGAGGTCTGAATGATTTTTATTTTAAACATATTTTTTATGAATTTATTAATGTTCGATTGGATAATATTTAAAGTAGTAACAAACATAGGTTTTAATGGAGTGAAATTGTAAAGGTATTGTAACTAAATCTTGTTTTTTTATTGTTTAATGATAAAGACTGAATTCAATATGAAGTGGTTTGATATTGTAAATGCATTGTAGGTAAATTGAATTTTTTTATACGATGGGAGGAAGTGCGATTGATGATGATTGGGAGCTTACTTCTCCATCTAATAGGGTGCGCACTGTGGTTTTAATTGGCAGCACTGGCAATGGCAAAAGTGCGACGGGCAATAGTATTCTTGGAGGAAGAGCCTTCAAGTCGAGGGCTAGCTCGTCTGGCGTTACTAGTACTTGTGAAATGCAGAGAACCGTGCTAAAAAATGGCCAAGTTGTTAATGTCATTGATACCCCTTGTAATTTACTAATGTCGTTGCCTAGATATTCCATTTCCATGCCTGTTGATGTTGTGGTGGTAAGTAGATTGATGTTATGGTAATAAAAAAAAAAAGTAGACTGATGTTACGAGCAATTGCAGGACTTTTTGATTTTTCCGCTGGCTCTGAGTTTGTCGGCAAGGAAATTGTCAAATGTATCGGTATGGCCAAGGATGGGATCCATGCAGCCCTTGTAGTTTTCTCTATTAGAAGCCGTTTTTCTCAAGAGGAAGAAGCTACACTACATAGTTTGCAGGAAAAATTGTTTTGACTATATGATTGTTGTTTTCACTGGAGGGGATGAACTTGAAGCTAATGACGAAACATCAGAAGATTATTTGGGTCGTGAGTGTCCAAAGCCTTTAAAGGTTTGTTTCTGAACGGCAGAAGTGTTCGATAATTTCATTAGTCATTTTGATAAAGTTGTCTTTGGTTGGTTCTTTTGTGAAGTTTTAGACTCCTTTACGATTGGACTATTGGAAGTTTAATATGAATATATGCATGCTGAAAATAGTAGGTAGGTTTATAGTAGTCTAGCTGTCTTAATATTCCATTTTCAATAGGGCTTCATTTCCTGAATGGTTTTCTTCTACCATGCGGGATTGGCCGGAGAGGTGATTGGTTGGTAATATTCTGCTGGCATTACTTAATTTTAGTTATATTTTAATGTCTTTGAAAGAGATGTCATTCATTCATTTGCTAAGCATTTATGCTTTTCTTATTTGTATTCTTTGATTTCATCTGTTATTTATTTATTTTTCTTATTCTATGAATGTGTGTTCATTTGTTTGTTCCTTAAAATATGTACCTCTTTGATTTATATGCTTAAAATTAACCTACTTTTAAGATTTTAGAAGTGCGGCAAGGAGAATATGACTTGCTATACAGGTCCATTTTATTAGGCGCTGTTTGAATAAAATATCAAGGCTAAATTTATAAGATTTAAAATTCTCTTAAAAATCCCTCTGGATTCTAGCCTCAAAATTGGTGTCTAAAATTTCATTGTGAGATCTTTTTTCAGTTTCAACATGGAAATCTCTTATTTTTAGAATTTACTTGATGAATTTGGTTCGTAAAACTTTTTATAGCAGGAAGAAAATTAACAAAAATGAACATAAAGACCCCTTCAAGTTGTAGCTTTGCAATTAAAAAAATCGGGTTATTTTATAGTTGAAGGGAACTTTGTTTTACTTATTTTACTAATTTTTGTAGTTTGAAGGAATCAAAATTTTTTAATTATAATGTTGCAAAATTAGGTCAATTATGTAGATGCCACAGAAAATATGAGGCTAGAATCCAGAGGGTGTAATATTAGGCGCTCAAAACTGCAATTTTGACCTAATTTTCTGTACTATTTTAGACACCAATTTTGAGGCTAGAATCCAGAGGGATTTTTAAGAGAATTTTAAATCTTATAAATTTAGCCTTGATATTTTATTCAAACAGCGCCTAATAAAATGGACCTGTATAGCAAGTCATATTCTCCTTGCCGCACTTCTAAAATCTTAAAAGTAGGTTAATTTTAAGCATATAAATCAAAGAGGTACATATTTTAAGGAACAAACAAATGAACACACATTCATAGAATAAGAAAAATAAATAAATAACAGATGAAATCAAAGAATACAAATAAGAAAAGCATAAATGCTTAGCAAATGAATGAATGACATCTCTTTCAAAGACATTAAAATATAACTAAAATTAAGTAATGCCAGCAGAATATTACCAACCAATCACCTCTCCGGCCAATCCCGCATGGTAGAAGAAAACCATTCAGGAAATGAAGCCCTATTGAAAATGGAATATTAAGACAGCTAGACTACTATAAACCTACCTACTATTTTCAGCATGCATATATTCATATTAAACTTCCAATAGTCCAATCGTAAAGGAGTCTAAAACTTCACAAAAGAACCAACCAAAGACAACTTTATCAAAATGACTAATGAAATTATCGAACACTTCTGCCGTTCAGAAACAAACCTTTAAAGGCTTTGGACACTCACGACCCAAATAATCTTCTGATGTTTCGTCATTAGCTTCAAGTTCATCCCCTCCAGTGAAAACAACAATCATATAGTCAAAACAATTTTTCCTGCAAACTATGTAGTGTAGCTTCTTCCTCTTGAGAAAAACGGCTTCTAATAGAGAAAACTACAAGGGCTGCATGGATCCCATCCTTGGCCATACCGATACATTTGACAATTTCCTTGCCGACAAACTCAGAGCCAGCGGAAAAATCAAAAAGTCCTGCAATTGCTCGTAACATCAGTCTACTTTTTTTTTTTATTACCATAACATCAATCTACTTACCACCACAACATCAACAGGCATGGAAATGGAATATCTAGGCAACGACATTAGTAAATTACAAGGGGTATCAATGACATTAACAACTTGGCCATTTTTTAGCACGGTTCTCTGCATTTCACAAGTACTAGTAACGCCAGACGAGCTAGCCCTCGACTTGAAGGCTCTTCCTCCAAGAATACTATTGCCCGTCGCACTTTTGCCATTGCCAGTGCTGCCAATTAAAACCACAGTGCGCACCCTATTAGATGGAGAAGTAAGCTCCCAATCATCATCAATCGCACTTCCTCCCATCGTATAAAAAAATTCAATTTACCTACAATGCATTTACAATATCAAACCACTTCATATTGAATTCAGTCTTTATCATTAAACAATAAAAAACAAGATTTAGTTTCATAAACACACTCAGTTTTGAGCCTTGGTCACTTGAGTGTGTTTATGAAAATAGTACAGTCTTTCATGCTTTTTTTTTTAAATGTAAAAATTTGCCTAGTGAAAAGGCCGCTACTGATTTATAGCCACCAGTTTTGATTGGGTCAATGCTTTTCACTGGAATATATGCAAATTGTTATTATTATTATTATTATTATTATTATTATTATTATTATTATTATTATTATTATTATTATTTCAGTTATATGGAATGCTAATCACCCTTTAATGTATTAAAACTTGATGGAAATAAAATGTTATTGTAAGCGGTCAAACCATAAGGAGAATGGAATTAATTATTAAAATTTGATTATTGCTCGCCCTTAAATAGTTTTAGGGGATGCATGATATTAAGTACCAATGATCACAATAAAAACAAATTTTGTCAGCTAAATATCTTCAAACTTTTAGAGACTACAAGTGATTGATTGGTTTATCAATGTTTACGAAAGGGGCTAACATTTGCTTTATTCCAGATCATTTTTCCATTATTTTAGGAGATCCTTCATCTATGTGATAATAGGTGCGTGCTTTTTGATAATAAGACCAAGGATGCGGCCAAGAGAACTGAGCAGGTTGGGAAGTTTCGTTCTCTGGTTAACTCTGTGATCATGTAGAATGGTGGGTAGCCATATACAAATGAAATCTTTGTTGAGTTGAAGGTGACTTCATTACTATCGTGATAGAATTCTGTGCTGCTTCTTTCTGAATATGTCACGATAATGTGTCTTTTTCTTTTTCTTTTCTACTTAGACGGGCTATTAAACTCCATGATCAACAAGTTATTAAGTTATATGTTCACTGATTGTGTTTTTATTTCTTTTTCTCTCTCAAGAAATATTAAGAACGAGAAATTTCAGATTTAAAGGAGCAGATGCAAAAATCATAAGAAGATCAACTCAAACAAATTACTGAGATGATATTTTTTATGGTCCTTGTTTTGGCATCAAAATATGACATGCATATGTGTTCATCTCGCAGATCGGGTAATCATTTCTAAAACTGTGTAATTAAAAAAATGCCTACAAAGCGTGCAGGTACCTGTAATGATATTCTAAATTGTTAGATTTGGAGGTGATAAAGACTGCCGCTCCGTCCTTACCCCTAGATTGTTGGAGATTGCCATCTAAACAGAGGCTTTATCTTGTTGGTTGATGTGGACCTATCTGTTATCATCTGTCACTAATTGTGTTTTGAAGGCTGTAACATGCTGTTCTTAACTTGAACATTGTTTGACCGTCCTACTCTGTTTTGTTTGTTGATGAAATTAAGTGGGTTATTCTATGGTAGTCGCTATAGGTGGTTTACTTATCATGACTTGCACTTAGGAATGGATTTTGCACTTGTTTAGTCATCAATCATGAGAACATTTCTTGTAATACTGTGGATCCTGTGGGAACAATTAACATGTTATAAGCAAGTTATGTCATATTCTATTTTTTTTTAAAACAGAATAGCCACATTCAAAATAAATTTTTATGAAAATATAGTTAGGCACATGAAACCTAATAGAATAGCTACGTAGTTTTGATTTTCCTTTTGACGGTTTCAATTTATAGAAAGGCAGTAGAATGATCCGGCATTAAGCCAGATCCTATTCAACAATAATCAGGATTTTTCGTAACATTCTGTGGAATGACTACATTTCTAAGGTGCTAATAAGTTTTACTCTCCACATTCCTGGAGTGTGGCAAAATGAAAAAGTTGGTAGATTCTTTAATACTTTATATTTTAGATTTATCTGTTTGTTTTCTTTAGCTTTTGTTTCTACCATTTATCAATGATTGAGAGAGTGGAATTGATTGAAGTAAAAATGTTTCGCCGAGAAGGGTGAACTTAGCAACTCCTTTTGCAATTGGATTAAACTAAATTAGCACTCAAGAGTTTTCTTCTTTTAAGTTGGAGTTTTATATTAGCAATACCCAATTTTTTTTTGTATTATGCTGCTACTCTAGGGGTTAGTGGCATGTTTTCTGACTGATATTGATGCTTTTTTGATAGATTGAGTCTAAGCTCAAACAGACAACAACTAGGCTCGAATAGCAATTGACAGGGGAGCATGCTGCTCGATTAAAGGCAAAAGCGGCTACAAAATCAACTCAAATGAAGTCAGATGACAAAATTCGTAAGCTTAGAGAGGATCTTAAGAGAGCTCAGAGGGAGAATGAGGGGCTCCATAAGGGAGTTGAAATTTGAATTGTGCCATTCTTTAACCTAGTCACCGGTAGGGATTATATGCCATTGGCGTGAAAATTAGCTAAAGTATATTTTTTCTGTCTCCTCTTCCTTTTCATATAATATTTGAAGTTCATGTCGCATTTTTCTCGGTGTTTTACTACAGTCAAGAAGCTTATATCCTGGGTTATGTAAATCTTCACAGTCCAGTCCGGAGTGCGGTCTTAAGATATTATTATACGGAAAAACTGTATTGACACCAAATAAAATTTCTTTTATGGAGACGTCTAGAATCTTTTCTTACACGGTGGATCCAAAGAGATCTGATACCTTTTCTCTTCATTGAGCTCTTAACGAACGCTATATTATTTTCACATTTGTAGCAGATACAACCCAAGATATGCCCTTCTATCAATCATGACTTTTCCAAAACTTCAAATAGACTAATAGAGTAATCATAGTGTCCAAGAGACTTGCAATAAATCACCAAACTTATGACCCTTCTTTGATTCACGCCAAACTTCAACTAGCGCCATAGCCTAAACTTATCAAGTACAATATTTATTTATACATATATGACACAATCTTTATTTACTTTATAGGTAATGCAAATCCTTCAACATCATACAGAATCAGTTGTATAGATATTAAGTTTTAGCATAATAATTGTCCCTCAAAGAGAAGCAGCCAGTTTTAATTCATCGTAAGTAATTAGGTTACACATAAATTGATCTAGTTTCATATATTGCTGGTTTAAGAAATAGGTATTTCAAAAATAGTTACACAAATTCATTAGATAATCATAGCTTGAAAATGTTAAAGAGTTCCATAAAAGCTTGGAAGAAAACGAAAAAAAGGCTAAAGAGAATTTAATGAATTTAATTATTACCGTTTTCTACAAGAACTCAACTTCAGCTAGTAGTATTTCATGTTGTTGCATAGAATAGGAAACAACAAAACAACAAATTATTTTCAAAATGACATAAATTACATATACCGAACATATATCGATAAAGTTTACGCAATGTGTTATTGCAAAACAATGGTGTATTGCTCAAATTCAATTATTTTTTTTGTCGATTTCATGCATGCATAGTGCAATTAATTAGTTACCTTCTTGGAGCTGATCCTAGTGATGCCACACTCAAGCCTGTTCTCCAGTTGCTTAAGCTCCTTTACAGTTAAAGAACTCAAAGAATCACCCATCAAATGTATTAGGAATTTAGATCTATTAGAAATAGATATAGGTAATTAAAAACCAAAAAAATTAACAATTTAATTTTTTCCGAAAGTACTGTTTACGGTTACTGTTTATGACAACTGTTCACGACTACTGTTCAGGAATACTATTCATCCGCATAAAAAACTATTAATTTTCAAAAACATAATAAAATGCAGAAAATAAATTACACGGAGATTTTTACGTGGTTCGGATTAACCAATCCTACATCCACGAGGCCACACCCAGATGAAAAGCAATTCACTAAGTTTAGATGTTACAACCTATGGATTTACCAAACTTAAGACTCTCACTTACAGTTTATCACCATACAGTTTATTCAACCTTAGACTGAATTTGCTTCTCTTGAATAATCGCTACCCCTCTTGATCCACGATCCTCAAGGCATTTCGCAAAGTAATCAATAGCAATTCTTCAATTCTTCAATGTCTAGTGATCCAAGATCTACATAAACTCTCTGCAGAGATGAACAAAAGATAAGAAAACAAATCAACACAACATGATGCCCCAGATCCGGATTCTCTGGGGAGGAGGCCGAATTTTGCTTCTCTTCTTTATGCTCTGTGTTGTGTACTCTTCAATTGTGAAATACCTCTCTTTATATAGGCACTAGGATTTCACCAAAATAGCAAGTCTTAAAAGACTTGAATTCTTTCCAAATAAGAGTTTCCTTCCTCTTATAATTCCCATGAATCTGAATAGAACCTGATCTTCTTGCCTTGCTTATCTCCCAAGAAATATCTAGAGCATTTAATGAACTTTCTGTTTGACCCAACTTCTTGCTCTAAATAGATCTCACGCGCCAATTATAAAATCCCAACATTAATTGACTTGCTAAATTAGACATCTAATTAAATTAGGAAACAAATATTCCTAATAAATTGGAATCTCACTAAATTAGGGAATTAATAAATTAATCCCTATTACAAGATATGCAATAAATAAATCTCTAATTTAACTAGACTTGCCATAAAATGCCAACTCAATAAATATTGGACTTAGCAAAATGCCTATATGAAGAGTCAAGAGCGAGATAACCAATTGCAAATTAAATTGAAATTGTATATTTTGCCATAATTAACTAACTACGCTTAATATGAAAATGATTGTTGATGAAATAATTGAAAATACCTATTAGAATTCTATGACATTTAAATTTGTTGCCGCAGCTTTGCTGATTCCTGTTGATAGTACCGTTTCCACGGGTCACATGTAATGGGAGAAGTTAAATTTTTATTGGGAACTTTATATTTCAATGCTAGCTATGTGGTAATAAATGATAATAAGTTGGTTTTTTTTTCACCTTTTCATAATAAAATATATTCCTACCAACGCCTGAATTTATAGCCTAAATAATGAATTACGTACCTGAGCATTCATCTAAAAATAATTAACTAACCAGATAGCTTTGCTTCTTTTCTTTCCAACTGAATTTATGCACTTGGTAGATTCTCAACAGGTTTAGCAATAACCTTCATGAACTCCAAATAATTTGAGTCTTTATTGTCCACATCAAAACCAAAAACAGCTTATTGCTCCAGTACTTCTAAAAAGAATAAGAAGATAAAGAAAATAAAGGTATGCTTTGTAATTGTTGTGCTTTTACTTAACTTTAAAATTTAGCAACTTAAGTGTATTGGTAAAAGCCATAACACTTCCACCCCATAATTACCCTAAGTTTTTTTAAATAAAAAATTACCTTTAAAAATGGTGCTTTCACGACTATCCTCTCTAGAATAAGGCTTGGGAACATGTTGAGATGGAGCATATTCAACAATAGCCCTAACCTAAGCACCTAATCGAGAACCCAACAACACATATAATTAACCAAACAAAAAGTGCCCTTTTCATTTAAAACAACATAAACGCATTCTTACCAAATTAAGATTGATAAGTAAAAGCAAAAGGGAAAGCAAAATTACCCTTTGCATTAACAAACACATGTCCATTCAACAACTCGGCAAACTCAAACACATCCGTAGGCTTCTTCAATTCTTCATATGCTCGTGAATACGTCTGATGCTTGTAACTGTTAAAAAACTAAAATCCAAGTTAAAATGTAATTTAAAAAAAAGCCCCAAAATCAATCAATTATAAAGGTCATTTTGAGAGACTGAAGGAGGCAAATGACGAATCACTACTTTGGTTCTCTGCAATGGCTTCTTCATTTCATCGCATTCAATTTGTCCCGATTGTATTCAAATCGAAAATCGAAAAAGAGTTTTGATTATTTCATACCTTAATTTTCAATTTGGGTCTAGAAGGAAATTGGAATATCATTTATTGGAAACTTGATGGTTGTCGAACCCAGCAAAAATAAATACATACTCTAAATAAATTGTGTATAGTAATTGAGCAGGGTCGTGTCCACAGAGATCAGTAATTATTTAAATCCTTTTAAAACGTAAAACATAAATGGGGGTTTTGGTGACAATAATAAAAATCAAATTAAAATATCAAGAATGCAAATTAAAGTTGTAATTCAAATTGGAGAAAGCTCTGGTTGAAGGAATTAACTCAGCTTGATTCGACTACTGATCATTGATTCAAATATAAATTATTATTACTTATGAATAGACCGGTTATAACTACTGAGACCCTCTAATAGCCAATCTCTCCTTAACTAGTCGATAACCAAGGTACGATCGTTGGTTATTTCCCTAATCAATAGACAACCCTAGATACGATCATAGGATTTAATCAATTGACAGCCTGAAAAACCAGAGAGACTCAAATCCTAATCAACAAACACATACGATAGTTCATTTAAATTAGATTGTTTATTCTCACAACACAACTCTCTGCTATGTTATTTGTCACCAACATTAAAATCTTCATACGATGAATCCTTTAATTGACAATAGATTAAGTTGATAATTAAATAGTGGCCAATTACCTAATTAACAAACATAATCATGAAAATAATTCAGAGAATAAACAAATACCCAAAAAGCAATAAACAATTAAAGCATAAGAAAGATCTCACAGTAGTGATGAATCAAAGCTTCATTAACCTTTAACCAGAAAAATAGGTTTAGTTCTTCATAGAGAGAAGAGAAAAGTTTAGATCTAGGGTTTCTTTCTTTCTCCAATCCGCTGTTTTACAATAGATTCCTCCCTTAAATACTCTCTCTCTTTTCTTTTAGAGTTCTATTTAAAATAAAATACTAATATCTGAAATATTAAATTCGTAATTACAAAAATAACCAAAAATACAAAACACGTTAAACTAAAAACTGCAGGTCCGCAGTTGACAGCACGCGCCCACGCCTTATCAACAAAGTTCTTCTGATGCTCATAATTTCTCCAAGAGAACAATCATCCTTAAACATCATCTTGTAGCTCAATTTTATCACCAATTAATAGAATTGAACCTACAAAAGTAAAACACAAGTAAATCACTATTATTAAATGCAAAATATTGATATTAAGGGAAGTAAACAATGCAAAACTAGTGCATAAATTGCACTCTAACAAATTCCCCTACACCAAGATGATGCTTTTCCTCAAGCATATAACGCAAGACTAATCCCAAATCTCCACTCAATTCTCATCTCAACTCATCCAAAAATAATTTTAAGCAAGCATACCTCAAGAAATTAAGTCGATCAACATTCGAGAGACAAGGATTTTAAAGCATAGAATCTCATAAGATATAATAAAAGAAAAACATCCAACCACCATGAAGATCCATTCAAAATTCAAGTGCAACAATATTTAACAACCCTCTCATTGACTTCACTCCATGCACTCAAAGTGTTTAGGGTATCATTTATGCACTCAAATCAAATCAAAAAATGCTATTACCAAAAGCTTGCTCATATATCACATCTCAATCCACAAAACATGAATAAAATGCAAAAATCTAAGGGTCTTAAAAATGTTGTAATGGGGTTAAATGGGTTAAATGAAAAAGAAAGGTCTACAAAAGAAAAAGAGATCAAAATGAGAATAATGAACTCATTGAATGAACTTATGATATCAAAATGCTTATTTCTACTCAAGTCACTAAGAATGTAAACATTTTTTTCAATTTCTCTTTTTTTTCCTTTTCTTTTTTTTGTTTTTTTTCGAATCAAACAAAAGAAATGAACCTTGTACAATTTAATTCAAGCATAATGCTTGTTGATCTAATTGAGAAACTTTAATACAAGGTAGAAAAAGCAACAAAATATATCCACACAATGAGTCCAAAAATCTCTTTAAATTGAGGCTCAAAAAGAAGAAAAATGGTTAAGTAGATGGAGAGAATTAGATGGGTAATGGTTAAGGTTTAAACAAAGATAGCAAATAAAGGTCTTCGGGTAGAGAAAAAAAAATGCGAGAATAGAAAAATGGTAAATGGTTTGCCCTTATCATTTTAATGCATAAAATCCCGTAATGCGGCTTCAACATGCATAACAAAGCAAGTTCTAGAATAAACAAACTAAGATCGATATTCACATAACAAAAATATTAGAGCAAAGTGATTGCTCATAGGCTTAAATCCTCACAAAGTTGGTAAATTTGCCATCAAATCATGTACACTCTTCAAATGAATCAACCATCAATAGTGGTGTAGAATGAGTAGAAGGTATGAGTGATATATAAAAGAAAAGGTAAAAATGATAAGAAGTGAGAAAGATCTATGTAGTAAAAAAAATGAAAGATAAAATGTGAGTGATGAAAGAGTATGATAGAAAAAATCGACGTAAATAATTTGACATAGATGGGAAAAGAGTAGTGAGAGAGAAAAGAAAAGAAAAATAATAATATATGAAGCATACTAACTCCAAAATCATTTAAGGATGAGTAGAGTGAAAATAGATGAGTAGAGTGAAAATAATACTTTCAGACATCAATAATACAAAAATCCCTCCCCCACACCAAGAACTTACATTGTCCCCAATGTAAGATAATCAAAGCTCACATAAAAATTAAAGCGTAAGGATAAAAGATTAAAGGCAAAAAGAACTTCCCTGAATTGTGAGCTTTGATCCACATAACGTCTATGGGCTTGGTGGAAATGGTGGGGTAAATCCCACACTCTCGAAGTATGCGACCAAATTCTGCTCCATCTTGTTCAGCTTGTGCTCCATGTTCTCTAACTGAATGCTCAAAGGTGGTGCGGATGTAGAAGGAATAGTTGGCGGGGCAACAGTGTCGTCGTCAAACTCGTCATCAAAGGTAGCACCACTCCTAGCATAAAGCTTCTTTGGAGGTTGAGTGGGTCCTGGTTTAGTAAACTGAAATCTCCCCTCCTTGAATTCGACCACACATATTCTTTCAAACACAGACATATCCAAAAATTCCTTTTTGCAAGCAGGACGCAAATCATTATTGTCAAGATTAAGCACACATAGGTTTATAGCTAACAGAGTAATGTATGGACTAAGAAATAAAGTCCTATACCGTTTAAGCACACTTTAATATTGATCCGCTAACTAAAAACCTAAATTAGGCCTCATATCATTTAACATGCACCAGCTAAAATAAAATTCAGTTTTAGAAAAAACTCCTAAGTGATCTTTTTTTCCTAAAAAATTATATGTTAAGAATTGAAGCACACATTTCAAAACAGAATCACGTAAGAAAGAACTCTTTGATTTACTGGGGTCATAGGCATTGTGATCAACATATAAATTACGCCAAAGACCATAAGGCTCAAAATTTTCACTAAAGTCACAAGTTGTTCCTAAATATGCATCACTAGAAGAATAATCATCATCAATGAATCCTAAAGCTAGGTTAAAATCCGTGATAGAGAGTGAAAAATTTCGTCCCATTAACCTAAACTATATGACATCCGGGGTATGCAAAGTAAAATCATTCGGTATATTATATTGAAAAGTCGCATAAAACTCCCTAATCAACTCAACATAACCCAAACAATCAACATCAACAAACTTACGCAACCCAATCTTATCTATCAAAGAATCAAAATTATCCTTAACATTCAATTTTTCAAGAGTCGGGTAATGAATATACTTAGCTGGAAGTATTTTGCGCGTGGAAATATCTTTGTACCTCTCTTTCTCTTATTGAGTCGCGAATGCGAGGCACCCTCTGAGATTAGATTATGAAAGTGGCAAAACACTCATCCCTTTTCCATGTTTCGATCTTTGTTCCATGGAACCGTAGTGGGAGCGGCAATCTTAGATTTCTTTGCGACGGGTGTCTTTTTAGATGACTTGGAAGTAGATGCTTTCCTCTCGGCATTGTTACAATAATTGCACTCACGAATTTCGATTTACCTGGCTGGAATACAGGGTGTAGGCAGGTTGTGTTGTGCTTGCTGCTCGGCTGGAACTTGTTGCTCAAGTTGGGACTAGTTGTACGAGCTGGTGACGTTGGTTACGCGCTGCTGGGTTGATTCGCGCTGCGCGCGCGGGCTGGGGATGCTGGATCTGCACGCTAGAGCTTGCTGCGTGATGCTGCGTGTTAGGGCTGGTTCTTCGCTACTGGTGACGCTGGTTACATTGCGTTGCGCACGCAGGAGTGATGCGTTACGCTGATGCGGATTCACTTCGCTGCTGGTTGCGCTGGTTGAGTTGCGTTGCGCGCGGGACTGATGCGCTGCGTGATGGTGATGGCTGGAGCTTGCTGCACGTGGGCTAGTTGCGTTGCAGGTGGGATTGATGCGACTGCTGCTGGTTCTGCTTGCTAGAGCTGAGGATTGCTGCGGGAAAACGATAATCAGCAGTGAATTTTTTGAATTAGGGATTTATGAACAGTGGCTTGTGATTTTTGTTTTTTTTCTTTTTTTAATAAATAAATTAAAAAATATATATATATATATATGTATATAAAAGAAAGAAAAGAAGGAAAATAAATAAACATAAATAAATAAATAAATATTTTGTTTTTAGTGATGAATCACTTTGAGACACTAAAACTTTTAGAAGCACTTTTCTAAAAAGCACATGGGCACGCCTTTAAACTATTTTACTTTAAAAATTACAGAAGTACTTATTAGTTAAGACGTGGGCACACCTTATCAAAAATTTTATTCTGACTAAAATAAGCAAACACATAATTTTTTTTTTTTAAAAAATCTGAATCAAAACTAAAAGAAGATATAACAAAAACTAAAATAAATAAATCATTTGGGTTGCCTCCCAAAAAATGCATTTGTTTTATGTCTTTGGCTAGACACATTTATGCATCAATCTCCATAAATAGAATTCTCGAGAGCCATTTCCTCCACTATATTCACTGAAAAACCTTCATAAAAAGGTTTTAAACGATGACCATTAACCTTAAAAACCTTATCAGAGGTTGGACTCCGAATCTCAACTGCACCATGAGGAAAAACATTAGTAACAATTAAAGGTCCTACCGACGAGAACGTAATTTACCAAGAAAAAGTTTAAGTTTAGAATGAAAAAAGAACTTTTTGACCAACATAGAACTCCTTTCTCAAAATCATTTTGTCATGAAATGTCTTCGTCTTTTCCTTGTAAAATTGTGAACTCTCATAGGATTAATTTCTAATCTCCTCCAACTCTGACAGCTGCAACTTCCTCTGCTTTCCCGCTTCATCCATCCGTATATTGCATTGCTTAACTACCAAGTATGCTCTGTGCTCAAGTTCTACAGGTAAATGACAAGGCTTACCAAATACTAAACGATAAGGAGACATACCTATGAGAGTTTTGTAAGCGGTGCGATACGCCAATATCGTAAACTCCAATCCTTTCGATTTGGACTAACTGTTTTTTCGAGAATAGACTTGATTTCTCTGTTTGATATCTCAGCTTGTCCACTTGTCTATGGATGATAGGCGGTAGATACTCAGTGGGTAACATGATATCTTTTGAACAAAGCTTCCACCACTCGATTACAGAAATGAGTGCCTCTATCACTTATCATCGCTCTCGGTACACCAAGTCTGGCAAAAATATTAGACTTGACAAAATCTACAACAACTTTAGCATTGTCAGTTTGGGTGGCCTTAGCCTCTACCTACATAGAAACGTAATCCACTGCTAAAAGAATCTAAGCATTACCAAAAGATGAGGGAAAAGGTCCCATAAAATCAATGCCCCACACATCGAATATTTCACATACAAGAATAGGGGTAAGTGGCATTTGATTTCTATGACTTAAATTACCAGTCTTTTGACAATTCTCACACGACTTACAAAACATGTATGAATCACGAAATAAAGTAGGCCAAAATAAACCACATTCTAACACCTTGGATGCTGTCCTTTTGGGACTAAAATGACCACAACATGTATATGAGTGACAAAACTGAAGAATAGAAGGAATTTCAAACTCATACACGCACTTTCTGATGACTTGGTTAGAGCAATATTTCCACAAGTAAGGGTCATCCCAAACATAGCATTTAACATCGCTCTTAATTTTATCTTTTTGAGCCCTCGTCAGATCACTAGGTAGTGTTCTTGTCACTAAGTAATTGACAATGTCAGCGTACTAAGGAACCATACCTTGAGTTACAAATAGATGCTCATTTGGAAAATCATCGTTCAAAGGTGCTACTTCTTCACTCGTGGTCAATCTACTAAGGTGGTCTGCAACTAAGTTTTATGTTCCTTTCTGTCATGGATCTCTAAGTTGAACTCTTGAAGTAGTAGGATCCAACGGATAAGTCTCGGTTTCGCTTCCTTCTTCAAGAGCAAATATTTGAGAGCTGCATGGTTAGAAAAAACAATCACTTTAGTACCCAATAAATATGAACAAAATTTTTCTAAAGCAAAAACAATAGCTAAAAGTTCTTTTTCCGTTGTTGAGTAATTGCACTGAGCACTATCAAGTGTTCTTGATGCGTAATATATCACGTGAGCAACTCTTCCAACCATTTGTTCGAGAACAGCACCAACAGCATAATTACTGGCGTCGCACATTATCTCAAAAGGGAGGCTCCAGTCGGGTGGCTGTACAATTGGAGCTGAAGTCAATAACTCCTTAAGCTTATCAAATGCTACCTTGCATGCTTCATTAAAATCAAACGTCACATCTTTCTGAAGAAGCTTGCATAAAGGCTGAGCTATCTTCGAAAAATCCTTGATAAATCGTCTATAGAAACTTGGGTGACCAAGGAAAGAACGAACTTCCCGCACACATGTGGGATAAGGCAAAGATTTAATAACATCTATCTTAGCTTTATCTACCTCAATTCCTCTAACAGAGACTACATGACCCAAAATAATGCCTTGATCTACCATTAAATGACATTTTTCATAATTCAAGACAATGTTTGTTTCAATGCATCTTTCAAGCACTTTCTTCATATTATAGAGACAATTATCGAAAGAATCAGCATAGACCGTAAAATCGTCCATAAATACCTCTATAGTGTTTTCTACATAGTTTGAAAAAATACTGATCATGCACCTCTAAAAAGTGGCGGGAGCATTACAAAGACCAAATGGCATACGTCGGTACGCAAAGGTTCCAAAAGGACATGTGAAGGTAGTCTTCTCCCAATCCTCAGGCGCAACTGGTATCTAATGAAAACCTGAATAGCCATCAAGACAACAAAAGTGAGATTTTCCCGCCAACCTTTCAAGCATCTGATCAATAAAAGGAATAGGAAAATGATCCTTCCTAATGAGTGAATTAAGCTTTCTAAAATTAATACAAACCCTCCACCCATTCTGAACTCGGGTAGGTATTAACTCACCATAAGAATTCTCAACAATTGTTATATCAGTTTTCTTCGGTAGTACTTGTACCGAACTTACCCATTTGCTATCCGAAATTGGATAGATTATACCTACATCAAGAAGTTTTAGAATTTCTTTCTTCACTACTTCCATCATGAGTGGAATCAAACGGCGTTGAGCTTGAATTGAAGGTTTGGCATCTTCCTCCAGCAGTATTCTATGCATGCACGTGGACGGACTTATCCCTTTAATATCTGTAATTGTCCACCCAATAGCTTTTTTGTAATCCTTCAGCACTCTAATAAGTTTCTCTTCCTCTAAAGTACTAAGTTTTGAAGAGATGATCACCAGAAGTGTCTCATCATCTCCTACAAACATGTACTTTAGATGACTCGGCAGTGGTTTAAGCTCTATTTTCGGTGCCTGCAAAATATATAGAAGACGTTTTGCATGAGATGAAGGTAATTCAATATTAGACATATGATGAGTTAAAGTTCTCAAAGAATTTAATTCATAAATTGTCTCTTGCAATACAGAATTTAAAACAAACTCATTTTCATCCTTTTACAATCATTCGAGGCCCAAACTGTTATTTAAAGCAGCTACCAATGAATCTTCAACATCCAAATAAAAAACTTCCTGCACTATAAGGTTAATAACATCCATAGAAAATACCGAATATTCCTCACTGAGATATTTCATGGCATCAAACATATTGAACTCTATAACCTTTCCATCAAACTCCATAGTAAGAGTCTCTTTATGTACATCCATTTTAGTTCTAGAAGTCTTAAGAAAAGGTCTTCCTAGCAAAATTGGGACAGAATTAGAGGAGTTATCCTCTTTCATATCAAGTACATAAAAATCAGAAGGAAAAACCAACTCATTAACTTGTACTAAGACATCCTCTAATACTCCATCAGGATATGCTTTAGACCTATCAGCTAGTTGAATTATCACGCCAATTTCTTTTAATGCACCAATATTCAAAGACGAATAAATAGAACGAGGCATGACATTAGTAGAAGCTCCTAGATCTAACGTAGCCTTCTCAACTCTAACACTACCAATTTTGCAAGGGATAGTAAACATACCTAGATCTTTGCACTTAAGAGGTAGTTTCTTTTGGAGAACTACTGAAACATTCTCCCCCATGTGAACTCTTTCATCTCCTCTTAATTTTCTCTTAGAGGTGCACAGTTCCTTAAAGAATTTAGCATATCGAGGTATTTGTTTTATAGCATCTAATAAGGGAATATTTACCTCAACCTTACAAAATGTCTCAAGAATATCTTTCTCTTGTTCCTCCTTCTTGGATTTTGCAAACCGGCTTGGAAAAGGAGGAGGTATCACAATAGGTAGGGGTTTCGCTCTGGTGGGTTGCGCATCTTGAGATTTAGGCATCACTTCACTCTTTTCAAGCTCATCTTCTACATGCTCTGTCACTTTCTTACTAGGCTCTTGCAACTCCTCCCCACTTCTAAGGACGACGGCACTAGCGTTTTTCTTGGGATTCACCTCAGATTGTGAAGGCAATCTCCCTGATACTTGAGACTCTAGACGGCTCATCGTAGTTGCCAATTGACTCACTTGGCACTCCAAATTCTGAATGCTTGTTGTAGTTGCCTGCTGAAATTGTTGAGCGTTAGTCGCAAGTGATTTAACAATTTCTTCAAGAGATATACCTGACTTGGAGTTTGATTGTGGAGGTGCTGGTTGTCTTGGTGGATACTGTTATGGGAATCCTGACGGCCTAACTCCATAGCTGAAGTTGGAATGATCATTCCATCTCGGATTGTATATTTGTGTATAAGGATCATTCCTCCTCTGAGGCATGCCTGGAAATCCTTCAACTGCATTGCCTTGTTCAATAGGTTCTTCTTGAAGTGTAGGACACATATCGGTTGAATGACCCATATTGTAACAAATGCCACAAGTTTTCACTTGTTGCACATTACCTACAACAAACTTTTCCACAAGAGAAGTAAGTTTATCTAAACGTTGTTCAACATAAGAAATATTTACCTCATTCACCTTCCTTGAAGTGAGATCTTGCCTGCTACCAAATTGTTGTGTGTTGGCAGCCATATTTAATATCAACTCCCTTACTTGAGTAGGGGTCTTGTTCATCAACACGCCTCCACTAGCAGCATCTATCATACTCTTATCCATTAATGACAGTCCTTCGTAAAAATATTGAATAAGAAGTTGATCAGAAATCTGATGCTGAGGATAGCTGGCACACAATTGTTTGAATCACTCCCGATACTCATACAAAGTCTCCCCAGGAAGTTGTCTGATCCCATAAATGTCTTTTCTGATGTTGGCAGCTCTTGAAGCAAGAAAGTAGTTCTCGAGGAACTACTTCTTCAAACCATTCCACGTTGTAATTGATCCAGGAGGCAAGTAGTACCACCAATCTTTAGCTAACCCATCTAAAGAGAACACAAAAGCACACAGCTTAATCTGCTCTCCAGTCACGCCTTGTGGCTTCATACTTGAACACACAACATGAAACTCCTTAAGATGTTTATAAGGATCTTCACCTGCAAAACCATGAAACTTGGGTAATAAATGAATAAGACCAGACTTTAATTCAAAATTTACCTCTAAATCTACATATTGAATGCAGAGTGGTTGCTGATTCAAGTCTAGTTCAGCTAACTCTCTAAGAGTTCTTTGTATAGGTGCAGGTCTATCCATCACTTGTTCTTCTGAAACGCAAGATGATTAAACTAAATCAGGTACTATATCTCTTTCAGAAAGCAAAGGCGACGAGGATCATTGCTTAGCTAGCTTCGTCTGTTGTCTCAGCTGGTGAGATGTCTTCTCAATTTCAGGATCAAACGAAAGTGTACATGTACGAGAAGAACAAACCATACACCAAGTAAAATGTAAAAAGGATTAAATAAATGACACCAATCCCAGGCAACTGTGCCAAAATTTGATGGTTGTCGAAGCCAGCAAAAATAAATACCTACTCTAAATAAATTGTGTATAGTAATTGAGCAGGGTTGTGTCCACAGAGATTGGTAATTATTTAAATCCTTTTAAAACGTAAAACATAAAATGGGGGTTTTGTTGACAATAATAAAAATCAAATTAATAACAAGAATTCAAATTCAAATTGTAATTCAAATTGGAGAAAGCTCTAGTTGAAGGAATTAACTCAGCTTGATTCGACTACTGATCATTGATTCAAATATAAATTATTATTACTTATGAATAGACCGGTTATAGCTACTGAGACCCTCTAATAGCCAATCTCTCCTTAACTAGTCGATAACCAAGGTACGACCGTTGGTTATTTCCCTAATTAATAGACAACCCTAGATACGATCATAGGATTTAATCAATTGACAGCCTGAAAAACCAGAGAGACTCAAATCCTAATCAACAAACAAACGATGGTTCATTTAAATTAGATTGTTTATTCTCACAACACAACTCTTTACTATGTTATTTGTCACAAACATTAAAATCTTCATACGATGAATCCTTTAATTGACAATAGATTAAGTTGATAATTAAATAGTGGCCAATTACCTAATTAACAAACATAATTATGAAAATAATTCAGAGAATAAACAAATACCCAAAAAGCAATAAAACAATTAAAGCATAAGAAAGATCTCACAGTAATGATGAATCAAAGCTTCATTAACCTTCAACCAGAAAAATAGGTTTAGTTCTTCATAGAGAGAAGAGAAAAGTTTAGATCTAGGATTTCTTTCTTTCTCCAATCCCTTCTTTCATAATAGATTCCTCCCTTAAATATTCTCTCTTTTCTTTTAGAGTTCTATTTAAAATAAAATACTAATATCTGAAATATTAAATTCGTAATTACAAAAATAACCAAAAATACAAAACACGTTAAACTAAAAACTGCAGGTCCGCAGTTGACAGCACGCGCCCACGCCTTATCAACAAAGTTCTTCTGACGCTCATAATTTTTCCAAGAGAACAATCATCCTTAAACATCATCTTGTAGCTCAATTTTATCACCAATCAATAGTATTGCACCTACAAAAGTAAAACACAAGTAAATCACTATTATTAAGTGCAAAATATTGATATTAAAGGAAGTAAATAATGCAAAACTAGTGCATAAATTGCACTCTAACAAAAGTTTTAGACGCACGTAATTATCATGTTTTCCTCTAGAAAGGCCTCTGAGCACTCCCAAAGGGGAGATTTACCCTTGGGAAACGTCGTTGTGTGGACATTCCCTTTACGGGAAACACGTGTCGATAAGTTAACAAGATTCATGTTTCATTGCCCGGGGCAAGGGTGATTGATATTCTTCCCTACTTCCTTTAATATTACTTCTGGAGAATTGTAACGACCCGCCCCGACCTCCACAGGGCGAATCTTACTGACAGACGCTTAAAAATAAAATAATAATAATAAATAATAATAATCCTTGTACAATCTATAAAAATTATATCCTTGAAAATACAAATATAAAATGCAAACTACAGCGGAAGAATTTAAAATTCATGCCAAACCATTTAATTCCTCCATTCAAGTCCTTCTCGATGCTCATCATGAATCAATCCTGATTTACGGAAACTGAATCACAATAAACTATAATGAATACAAAGCTCAGTAAGTAAACCAGTTTTGCATATACCAAAATACATACATATATATAGTGCAAATGAATGACGTGCCATGCTATTCGAAAACATTGTAAAACAAATCATCGAAAGCTCACTCTTTCTTTCTCAAACTTTCACATTCTTTTTCAAACCACTTACTTGAGCTATCTTCATTCGATTACCGCTTAGTAGGACACTCTCTTAACTTTCATACTCTTTGGGCTTCTCGCCAATGAGTCCGTCGCCCACTTATCTCATAACTATATAAAAATCTAGAGTATCCTCCACTAAGCCAGTAACGAATTCAAGCATCCAAGCTAAAACTGTAAAACAATCTTTCTTTTCTACAAATTCCATTTGGCTAAAATCAACTTTCTCATTTTATAAAAAACATAATGCATTTCATGTTCATGCCAGTGAAACATTCACACATACGTATGCCCATGTCCATAAACACACATAACAACACATCACATAAACACATGGGCAGAGCATATAAATCAATATCTGGACATTATAAAAATAGGCTTTTCAAACATGTCAAACATATATATTGTTTATTGTGATTAATTTGGAAATCTAATTTACTTACCTCCTCGTATCCTCGAATAACAGATGCACATTGATCTCATCAGCCTAAAAATAAATAAAAAATACTCTCGTAAAAATAAAATTAAACCATAATCATAAACTCCAATATTCTCAAATTCCTCAATATAATCACATTCCATACTTAACCTCAAATAATCTTAATTTAAATCATAAATCATCCAAATACTCATAATTCTTGAAATTCTGAAATTACCCTCAAATATCAAAATTACCAAATGCCCTTGAATTCAATATTACCAAAATACCCTCAAATATCAAAATTACCAAATTAACCTCAAAATCATAAATTACAAACTTTATCCTCAATTTCAACAATTACTAAAATACCCACAAAATCTGAAATTACAAAATTGCCCTTATACTGTAAAATTACCAAAATACCCTTGCTGGTCAACGGTCACCGGAATTCAACCGATGACGACGGAAAGGTCAGAACTAAAAGTTCAAGCCACGCTGAGTCCAATGGTGGCGGTGGTGACCTCCCACGCGCAGTGATGGCTCCGGATCGAGCTCCCAAAGTCGTAAATCCTTCAACGGCCGATCAACGGCAAAACGACATCCTCGGCGTCAGTGGTTAGTTGGAAATGACAGAGGGAAAGGTAAGGAACAAAACCCAAGTGATGGCTTCACCGAAAACCGGTGAAATCACTGCGAATCGAGGCGGCGATTCTGTGGAACTTCAAAGCTTCGATCGGTGGCTTTCCAATCGATTGCCAGCGACAAGGACGACATGGATACGTTGCTCGTCTCTCAAGCTTCAAATTGGTACCAACCTTGATCGGAACAGTGGCCGGAAATGGGAGAACCGGCTGGGTCATGCTCGCGGGTCAGGTTGGATCCGGTTTGATTTCTCCTCTCTCTCTTCTCTTCTCTCTTTCCTTTCTCTCTCTCTCTCTCTCAATTTATAAGGGTGGTCAACAGGGTCAAAATCAAGTGTGGGGTAGTACAGGAATCTGGGGGTCTTGATGTGTAAATGACCAAAAAATCCCTTTAAAGTATGAATACGCCAATTTAATAAAGGAGCATCCATAATAATAATAATAATGGGGGATCGTCGATATTCATCCATTCAAACCAATATATACTGATTACTTAAGTATTGTTTATAAAATATTTAATAATTTTTAGTAATATAATTTTATAGTATTATTTATATTTTTAAATAAATTATTATTCATATTATTATAAATTAAATGAATAATGCAAATACAAATTAGAATTAAAAAATTTAAATACTAAAATAAAAATATATGCTTCAATATAAATGAAAATTAATTATAAAATATTTTCTTGTACTTTTTGTTATTTTTAAATATTTTTCTTATAATGAATGCATATATTATGACTCCAAGATAAGTTGTTAAAAATATTACTCATTTTCCCTTTTTTGTTTTAATTATTTTGGGGACAAGAGAGTTTTTATATATTATAAAATCAGTAAAAAAAAAATAAGTGATATGTATTAGTTCAAATAGAAAAAAAAAATTTAAAAACCTCCTATAATAGAAGTGACGAAATAATGAAAGGCAAAAGAGAGAAATTGCATGTTTGTTCATCTTTTAGATTCTTTTCTTCTCCAAATTCTATTTAAACCCTTTTAAATTATTTCCTTCTGAACTTTCTATTTAAACTTTCTTACATTATTTGCTTCTCAACTTTCCATTTAAAATCTTTAAATTGTTTTCTTCAACCACTTTTAGATTCTTTACTTCTCAACTTTCTATTACATTCATTATTCAATTTATAATTTTCATACCTTAAATCCTACATTTAATTCAAGTCCCTTCCCATTTCTCATCTCTTCATACGCAACGCAATCTTTTTAACTCTTCTCTCTTCGCAAGTAAGTAAAATCTCAGTTCATCGCATCATCTCACGGTTTGTTTTTATAATTTGCTTTCTCCAAATTTCCCTCGCCTTTTCCTCTCAATCGCAATTTTTGTTTTTTTATTATAGACTCGATTTTATTTACCTCAATTTGTAAATTTTATGGGATGTAATGCATAATCATGGGTGACCCAAGGCCAAGGAGGGGGTTCAACCCCTTTGAACCCCCTCCTGGGCCATTAATTTTTCTTTTAAATATACTTCAAGCCATTTCTAAAATAATTAAATAAAAAAATTCGACACATTTATCATGTAACAAAAGACTTTGATTTCAATGGTAAGAGTTTATTTGATGGTTTTAAAGTCTTGATTTAGATCCCAAAAGCCACATTATTTTTTTAATATTTTGCAGAAACATCTTAGAAAAATGATACTTTCATGCATTAAAATAAATAGTTTTTAATATTATTATTTAGAATTTAAAAGAAAGTAATAAAATTTGAGTTTATGAGTCTTAAAATGTATTTTGTGAACATTAAAAAAAATTAAATAAAATTTTTAACTAAGCCCCCTAATTGATGTGTCTAGGTTCGCCATTGTGCATAATTGATCGTCGTCAATTTTTTTTCAATAATTTCATAAAACAAGCAAAATTAAATTAAAATATATATAAGGACATTTAATTAATTAATTGATGCTGTTTAGATTTTGTGCTTGATTATTTATCGATTCATCATATTTTTATTAAGATTATAAATTTACATTAATCATCGGGGTCTGAATGATTTTTATTTTTTAATATTTTTTATGAATTTATTGATGTTCGGTTGGATAATATTTAAAGTAATAACAAATATAAGTTTTAATAGAGTGAAATTGTAAGGGTATGGTAACTAAATTTTCTTTCTTATTGTTTAACAATAAAAAGTGAATTCAATGTGAAGTGGTTTGATATTGTGAATGCATTGCAGGTAAATTGAAATTTTTTTAAGGATGGGAAAAAGAGTGATTGATGGTGATTGGAAGCCTACTTCTCCATCTAATGGGGAGCACACTATGGTTTTACTTGGCCGTATTGGTAATGGCAAAAGTGTGATGGGCAATAGTATTCTCGGAAGAAGAGCCTTCAAGGCGAGTGCTGGCACGTCTGGTGTTACTAAAACTTGTGAAATGAAGAAAACCGTGCTCAAAGACGGCCAAGTTGTTAATGTCATTGATGTCCCCGGTAATTTACTAATGTTGGTGCCTAGATATTCCATTCCATGCTTGTTGATGTTGTGGTGGCAAGTAGATTGATGTTATGAGCCATTGCAGGACTTTTTTATTCTTCCGCTGGCTTTGAGTTTGTCGGCAAGGAAATTGTCAAATGTATTGGTTTGGTCAGGGGTGGGATCCATGCAATCCTTCTAGTTTTCTCTGTTAGAAGCCGTTTTTCTCAAGAGGAAGAAGCTGCAGTACACCGTGTGTAGACCTTGTTCAGGAAAATGTTTTTTGACTATATGATTGTTGTTTTCACTTGAGGGGATAATCTTGAAGATAATGAGAAAGCATTAGAAGATTACTTGGGTCTTGAGTGTCCAGAACCTTTAAAGGTTTGTTTCTGAACGACCATAGTTTTCGATAACTTCATTAGTCATTTTGATCAAGTTGTCTTTCTTTGGTTCTTATGTGAAGTTTTAGACTCCTTTATTGTTGGACAATGGGAAGTTTAATATGAATATATGCAAGCTGAAAAATACTAGATACGTTTATAGTAGGCCAGCCGACTTAAAGTTCCATTTTCAATAGTGCTTCATTTCCTGAATGATTTTCTTTTTCCGTGCGGGGATTGGCCAGAGAGGTGGTTGTCAATTTTCGGCTGGCATTACTTAATTTTAGTTATATGTTAATGTCCTCGAATGAGTCGTGATTCATTCATTTGCTAAACATTTATGCTGTTCTTATTTGTATTCTTTGATTTCGAGTGTGTTTAGAATTGAGGTTGGATAGTTGTAGCTTAAAAGTTATAGCAGTAAAGTATTTAGTAAATACTAGCTTTTGTAGCGTAAAGCTATATTAATATAATTTTTCACTTGTATAATGGAGAATCTATTATATTTTTAATAATTTTGTTAAAATTATTATTTAAAATTTATATTTACTTACATATTATTAACTTTTGTTTTATAGTTACAATTTTTTCCCCACAGCAGCTGTAGCTTAAAAGCTACAACACCTTAATCCCAAATGCATCCTTCATCTGCTATTTAATCTTGGTTCTTATTTGATTAATTTGTGTTTATTTTTTTGTTTCTTAAAATATATACCTTTTTGATTTATACGCTTAAAATTAACCTACTTTTAAGATTTTAAAAGTATGTCAAGGAGGATATGACTTCCTATACAGGTCCATTTTATTAGGCGTTGTTACAATAAAATATCAAGTCTAAGCCTCAAAATCAGTGCCTAAAATTTCAATATGAGATCTTTTCTCAGTTTTAACATGCAAATCTCTTATTCTCAAAACTTACTAGATGAATTTGGTTCCTAAAAATTTTTAAGTTAAGAAAGATTTGTACTAAGTTCCTCTATTTTACTGCATACTTGATTTAACCTATGAGAAGTAGGAAGAAAAATAACAAAAATAAAGATAAAGACTCATTCAAGTTGTAGCTCTGCAATTAAAAAAATCAGGTTATTTTACTGTTAAAGTGAACTTTATTTTTTTTATTGCACTAATTTTTATAGTTTGAAGGAATCAAATTTTTTTAATTATATTGCTGCAAAATTAGGTCAATTATGTAGATGCCACAGAAAATATGATCATGTCTTTTGGAAGTTTTGAGGTTTGGTCCAGGGATTTGTCCGTGGTATACCCCAAAAGAAGGGTATTTATCTAAAACTACCCCCATACTCAAAAATTTCTTGTGTATACCTTTTCTAACATGCAGTTACGAAATTACCCTAATAAAAAATCTAAATTAACCAAACTACCACAGCCAATCGTGTAACAAAATCCCTAATTTTTTCTCATGAGCAGCTTCTCCTTCCTAGATTTCTCCTCCTCCATTTTACAAAATCTCTCTGCAAACCAGTAGCTGCAATTCCCCCAGTCTTCTTCAGCGTCTCCTCCTCCAGGTACTTTTAGAAAGGCCGCCTCTCTGCAAACCATCGCGCCAGGCCTTCAGCCTCCCCAGTAGCCATCTCATTGCCGAGACTCCACCACACCAATAGCCACGCAAATGTTGAGCGCATGCTCCATTGCGCCACACAACTAGCGTCTTGTCACCATCACCAGCCATCGACGCTGTCTAGCTACAATAAGCCGGTATTCTTTCATGATTTTGTTATGTGTACTTGAGCTAGATGAAGCTGTAATCTCTTAAATCCCTTGACCCAAAGATGGGTTGATTGCTTTTGTGGTGGCATAGCCTTTGAGGTGCGTGAGGGGAAGCGATAGGCATAGCTTGCAATGACCCAACAACCTTTTTAAAATTTTGTCGTTTAATTCCTTAAACCCCAGTTATTTTAAAGCTCTGTGTGTTTTGGGATAATAAGTTTGTGATTTAGGGTTTTTAATTGGCTTAATTGATGAGTTATATATTGAGGCTGAATTTGCTAGGCTTGAAGTGTTTAAATTTTTCTATGGAAATTTCGTTTACATAAGTATACTGCTGTCCACAGATCTTTGATCTTTACCATGGACCATCAGGTTCATACTAAGTACAGAGGTATGGAAATAACTTCAGAACATTCTTTGTTGCTGCTTAATCTTAATAAAATCTTAACAGCATTTTTCATATGGTTAATCAACTGTCAAGAAGACCTATGCCTCTAACGATCTTCTTAGGTTCCCTAATCAACAGTCTTGTTGTACCTAGTCTTGGCCGGCCACCTTTGTTAATTCTTGTACTTGTTGAGTCGTGCAGACCACTCAAGCCCTTTTGGGTTTTGGCATGATTTATTATTACTCAACCGTTTTGCTAGCAGAAGTAATAGATAACTTTTCATAATATTAATTGAACTGAGAGCCTGAAATTTCTAATGCTACTATGTGTTTTCATTTAAATTGCTTAGGCTTTACTTGAATTAGTGCATGTCAAAGGCTTCGAAACTGATTAAGAAATTCTTTTTCTTAATTGATGAGTTATATATTGAGGCTGAATTTGCTAGGCTTGAAGTGTTTATAGTGTTTTATTAATGAAAATAAATTAATTTGTTTTGCAATCTTTCATCTTTAATAGTGATTATGTTGCGGGATAAAGTTATCATTTCATTAATATTTTATTAATTTTTTTATTGATTTCGTTTAATTAATTGTAATCTACAATGTATAGTCTATGGTTGTGATTTGCAGCTCAATTTTCTTTTTTTAGTTGCTATTATAATCTAGCCTCCAATATAGTTGTGTAAAGAATTTTTTGACCTGACTTTTACCCTAGAGTCGTGTAAAGAATTCTCCAATGCAGTTATGTAAAGCATTTGTTTACCTGACTTTTACCCTAGAGTCGTGTAAAGAATTCTTTACTCGACAGCAGTCGTGTAAAGAATTCTTTACACGACTGTTGTGTGAAGAATACTTTACTCGACAGTAGTCGGGTATGAACACTCCACTATATTTGCATAATTAGTTCTTTACTCGACTATAGTTTGTAAAGAATTCTTCACTGGACACACGTCGGGTATGAGCACTTTATTTCCAATGTTACAAAGAATCTATGGTTTATATAGTATACTGTAGATCAATGCATGTTTTACTCGACTGTAGTCATGCAACGAATGATTTACTCGACTGGTATGTCGTGTAATTTTTATGATTGGTTTAAAATATATTATTATGCAACTTTTCAATTATTTTATATATTGCTTGATAAATTTTTTTGTATTTATGCAGATGGAACCGAAGATCAAGGAATCTGAATGCTTCAAAGCAAAGATTTCAAACCGATCATCACTAGAGGCAGTGAAGGACATTAAAGAAAAACTGTCTGAGGCGCAGAAAAATATTTTCAGGCGTTCTTGTTTTGGTCATTTTTTGGATGTGAAAGAGTTAAAGTTTTCTGCTCAGTTACTCCACAACATATTATTGAGAGAAGTGAAATCAGAAGAAAATGCAATGTGGTTTAGGATCGGACAAAAAAATATTCGATTTTCATTGGAGGAGTTTGCCTTGGTGACAGGCTTAGATTGCAGTCCTTCGTATGAGCCCGATACTGAAAATAATGATGATGATTACAGAATAGTTGATGAGTTCCTAGATGGAAATTGTGCAATCACAACAAAAGAACTTCGTACAAAGTTCTTGCTGGCTAAGTCAAATGATGACATGCAAATGGTCAAGCTGGCCATGTTGTATTTTGTTGAGTCTGTGTTACTTGGAAAGGAGAATAGAAATCATATAAATGAAACTAATGTACTCCTTGTGGACACTTTTACTGAGTTTAATGAATTTCCCTGGGGACGCATTTCTTTCAAGATGACCATTGATAGTTTGAGAAAAGGCGTTGCAGAGCGTGTGGCGAAGCCTAAGAAGAAGTCAACTGCGGAATCTAAATACAAGGGAGCAACGTATAGTGTGCATGGTTTCCCCCATGCTTTTATGGTAACAAAACTAAACTTATTTATTAATCGCTTATTGAGTATCATCTTTCTATTTATAATTTACTATTTTTTTTTGCTGAAAATAAATTGTGTCATTGATTATACAGGTGTGGGCATATGAAGCTGTTTCTGTCATCGGTGATAAATGTGCAAAGCGTTATGGTGATTTATTTCCAAGGATTTTGAGATGGAAATCAACAAAGCCTAAAGAGTTTGAAGAAATTCAAATGAAGGTGTTCAATAAAAAAACCTCCAGGATGGTTTTCATAGAAAAATTACATGCTACCGGAGATGTCGAGGCAAATAAGCATTACATGAGCTATTTTAGTGAAGATGAGTGGATTCAAGAGATCGGTGAAGAGAATGGTAATGCTATTGAGTCAGATGGTCATCCAGAAGAAAATCCGTCACATGAAGATAATGAATCACATGATAGTGAGTTAAATAGTTTTGATGGTTTTCCTGATGATAGTGATTCAGATGGTGCACCCACCTCCAGTGCTCCAAGAACATTGCCTCCAGAACATTTAAATGAATCAGCATCAATACCAGCTGAGGTCACAAATAAAAAGGTAAGTCACTGTTCTAGTAAACTATGCTGTAAATTATGCTATAAATTGTTTACCTATTTATGCATATCTGTTATGAAGGGAGTAAGTAACAAAATACTGCGATACTAATTTATTATCCAATAAGTTCATTACTTAGTAAAAAAAATACTAAGTTGCAACCTATTTATGAGCATCGACTTTGGAACTTTTGATTTGATCGCTTTGTTGTTGTAATATTTGTTTGATTTTATATTGAGTCAAATGATTTTAGTTTATGGTTATTTTTATTTCTCAATCCTCAAAAATATATATTTGCTTCAATATATTTACTACACTACTTCATTTTCTACTGTGGTCGTGTACACTCGACAGTGGTCGTGTAATGGATACCTTACACGACTGTACACGACTACATCAAGGCTAATATAATATTTTGAAATTCTTTATACATGTCAGGGTGGTCCATCTCGACATGCCTCCCGTGCGTTTGATGGTTCTATTCTTGAGGAGAAGGTTAATCATCTTGGTCGTCGTATCCAAAATATTGTGAAGATGGAAAATACCATGAAGAATATGGACACAAAGATTGATAACATTGAGGGGAAAATCGATCATATTAACGTGATCGACAATAAATTGAGTAGGCTTATTCAGTTACTTGAGGAGTCTTCAACCTTAGAACCTCAGGGAAATGATTTTAAGGTTTGATATATAAAAATATTAATATTTTTTTCATTTAGTATATATGTTTATTTAATTATCTAACAATTTGGTTGTTATGTCTAAAGCCTATGAACGATCCCATGGACGTCGCATCGGGTCAGTCACCTATGCAACAATCTTTAGAGATGCTTGTCAATATTTGTAGTACAGAAAGGGCTACAGACATGATGACGCCAGATGATTCTCATGGTACAGAGGGGGATCCTATTATCGTCTCAACGCAAGAAAAAGGTTGTAGATTGGTGTACAATTTACGGAAGAGAAAGGATATGAAAACTTCCACTTATTTACGGACACCGTACACTAATCCTTTAAAGAAGCCGCGAGAGACGATAAATGTTGAGGTGCACCCTCAAGAGACAAAGAGCTTCGAAGTGTGTCCCGTTATGATTCAAGAGGAGTTATTGGAGCTGCAGCGATGGATGAACATAAAAAATGATAAAAAAGAGCCGTGAGTTATCTCATATTATGATATTAATTTTATTTGAACTCCAGATAATTATATTGTATGTTTATTTAATAGTTTTACTAATTTTATAATCGATTATATGTAGTAACCTCATCGATTTGACTCTTACAGAGGTTAACCGTGAATTTTTCCGTAAATTATACATACCAGACATGTGGTTGTCTAATCTCGTAAGTCATAAATTTTGTTGTGATTATTACAATAAATATTTGTAATTATTGTTTACGTATTTCACACTTTATGTTCAGCACATCGACATTGGCTGCTATTACTTAAGGAAAGAAATGTCCGAGGCTCCGACTTGGAATGGACAAGCCAGTGCCATTATGGACAGTAATTTTGTGGTATAGTCATTTTTCTGTAACCTACTCCTTAACTTCTTAGAAGAATAACAACTAATATAATATTGTTAAATTTGCTAGAATAATTTGAGGGACAGACACAAGGTGTATCTGAGAGACCCAGATAGGGTGTCGGAAAAGGATTGTTACTACATTGATTATGCTAATGGTGCAAAATTGGACTATGCCACTCATTGGAAAAATGTTTCCACTGTAAGTTTCACATTGTATGCTTAGTTTTTTACATCATAGATATATTTGCTGTTACTTGTTAAGAATATTGACTGTATTTCGTAGGTGTATTTGCCAATATTCATGAATGATCATTGGATTCTCGGTGTGGTCGATATACATGGGGGCAAGATTTCTATTTATGACTCCATGATAGATTTAACAAATGATTCAGTTTTGGTGAGACAATTGCTGCCTGTTGCAGACATGATACCTCTAGTACTTCAAAAGATAACATATCACGAAACACATCCAGACTGTAGTGAGATTATTTCGAAAATTCCTTGGCCCATCGTGCGAGTGCGTGACATCCCACAACAAAAATCAGGGCATGTGCTATATATATAATGTGTTTTGAACATAATAATAAGAATGATGATTTTTAACAATTAATTTATATGAATTTTTTTAGTAGTGACTGTGGAGCATTTTTGTTGCGGTACTTGGAGGTCCTAGCCCATGGACTTGATGTCAATTCACACTGCCAACAACATCATGTTACACAATTTCGACAAGTCTTGGCTGTAAAATTATTTAGGCATAGGTTATGGAAAAAAACGTTGTAGTGTCATTTTTTTTACTATGAGATGTAATAGTTATAATGAGGATGTTGTTGATATTTGATGTCTTTAAAGACAATTGACAGCATTAATAGATTTTATTTCCTTGTTAATTATATAAATGATAGATAAGATAGTTTGCATAATCTATGTGATATAACAGGATTGCCATATGCATCAGGGAATACACTGTAAGAAAATACACGACTGCAGTCCGGTATTTGCAGAGATACACGACTGCAGTCGGGTATTTGCACATATGCATAATAAGCTTTGTGACAAAATACTCGACTGCAGTCGGGTATTTGCAGAGATACACGACTGCAGTCGGGTATTTAGAAGTAAACATGACAAGCTCTCTGTGACAAAATACTCAACTGCAGTCTGGTATTTGCACAGATACACGACTGCAGTCGGGTATTTAGAAGTAAACATGACAAGATCTCTGTGACAGTCGGGTATTTGCCATATGCATAAGGGAATACTTGGGTATGTGTACAGAATAAAAACTCTTTTCAATCATTCATTATATTGATGACACAATCAATATAGATTTTAAACATATCAAACTTCAAATAAATGAAACTAACTATAGCGCGGTTGCCTATCAAATAACATAAATCCAAAACTTATTGAAATCGTAAATAAGTCGCAATACAATAGAAGTTGTTTAACATTCATCATAAATTTTTGGCATATTCAACCCAAACACTCAGTCTATATTTTATAAGCCTTTGGTTGCCTCCCTTGAATACTTATTCTTAGAAAGCCACACAAATACGGTTATTCATCTGCGAAACAAAAAGGTAGAAATTTATCACCAAATATGAAATATATTAAAAAAATTAAAACGACAAAAAATAACAAGTATATAAGGTTTATAGTAGTACATGTGCTTGTTTATGTTTCATTCGATCTAACTACCGGCTCATTGCTAGACAGTGGGATTGGTGCACTGCAAGTTAGTCGATTATGTCCTCGAGAACCACACCTACCACACTTATGGCGTAACTTCTCTTCGCCTTGTGATGGTATCCTAATTTGTTGTGGCCGACCCTTTTTCCGCTTTTCCACAGGGGGCAAAACTTCATTACTTTGCACTTCTTCTAAAACCTCCCATTCTTCTTCTATGCCAACAGGATATATCGTTTCTGCATATGCTGCAATCCATGCTTCACTGGAATAGTAACGAGAACACATGTCATATACAGACAATGTTTCTCGATACCTACAAACAGCTAATGCATGTTCACAAGGTAGTTGATCGAGTTGAAATTCCCGACAACTGCATGTCTTGTCAAGAATGTTGACATGACCATTAAGGTCACCATCTTTAACAATAAACTCATACATATTTAGTGTCACCACTTTATATGTACGGGAATTCTCAGATTTTGCTAACAACTCCTTTTCAGCCCATTTTGTAAGCCGTGTATGACAATTAACTGCCTCTTCTCGTCTATCACAAAACCACTCCCATAGCTTATCAATGATCGAATCCAATAACTTGTGAATGGGCAATTGTCGGGGGTTTTTAAGAACAGAATTCATGGATTCTGCTATGTTTGTTGTCATAATACTATAACGCAACCCATAAAAATGAGAACGAGCCCATTTCTCATACCTTGCATCTTGAAGATATTTAACAACTCTTTCATCGACCTTTTATATCTCATTCATAAAGTAATCAAAATGTTGTGGTCGATAAGCTTTTGCAGCTAGTTCAACAATTGCACCTACCTCGATTTCTTTAAACTTAGCTCGTAAGTTTTGCTTTAAATGGTGCGTACAAATACCATATGCAGCATTTGGGAATGCAATGTTAACATTCTTTTGGATACTTGGGTGCCTATCAGAAATGGAAACCAAATTAGGAACTTCACCTATTGCTACTTTTAACTTCATTAGAAACCATCCCCATGATGCATCATTCTCATTGTCACCAACACCAAATGCAACAGGATAAAGTTGATTGTTACCATCAAGTGCTGTCGCAATGAACAAAGTTCCTTTAAATTTTCCCTTCAAGAACGTGCCATCAATTGCAATGACTGGCCTTATTGATAAAATAAATCCATGTATACAACCCCCAATTGCCATAAAAAAATATTTAAAGTTATTTGCATTGTCAACTTCAAGAAACGTACAGGTGCCCAAATTTTTCTTCTTTAACATTTTTATGTATAAAGGGAGTAACTTGAATGAATCCTCAGGCGTGCCTCTAACTTTCTCCATTGCATATTCTCTAGCTTTCCATGCCTTGTGATAACTTATTTCATACCCAAACTGTTTCTGAAAATCTTCTCTGATATCACCAGGCCTATATGAGGATGAAGCACCATCAAACTTATGACAAATCTTGTGTCCGATAAGTTTAAATGAAGCATGACGATGATCCCTCTTACGGACATCAAGTGCACAACTATGGACACTATAGTACTTTGTGATTTTAAATATATTCAAACTTCCAAACTTCATAGCATGAAGTCGCCACTTACAAGTATCGTCAACACACTTAACAACAAGAATATTCTTCCCCGACTTGAAGGTTTTAAACTCAAAATTTTTCTGTAGAGCTTCCATAAAAAGCACTTGTTGCAACTCTTCTTTCGAACTAAACAACTTCTTTCCCATTAACCAATCATTATCACCAACAACTTCCGTAGATGGCAAGTTAATAGTATTAGAATGCGAGTTATCAGTGTCGAATGAACTGCTGCATGCAAACAAATTAACTCTAGGCATATATCTATTATTCGAATGAACTGCTGCATGCGAGTTATCAGTATTGGAATGTGCTATATTCCCCAGTGCTGGATCACTAACTGTTATCCCATCAACATCATCATGAACAATAACATTCACATTTTCCTCATTTGACCTTCTCTCATTGGGTTGTGTTTCAGGAACAAATTCGAATATTGACTGATCTTCAGCAACAAAATTGTTTAGGCTTAAACATTCACCTTCGGCATATGGCTCAACAGGTTCTTCTGGACAGCTATCTGGCCCGAAATTAGGGTCCACATGACTAATAGGGGTCACCAAAATATGTTTTCTTTGGTAGGTAATGCAAAGAGGAATCTTCAACTCAACTCCACTAATTGTTTCCTCTAGAAAATAATCTACATCATCATCGTTCATAATTGGGACGGGCGGCATTGGATCGAATGTTTTGAGCTTGAACTTCATTTCAATATCAAATTTAGAAATATCAATACAAATAACCCGAGATACCTTTTCTATCAACTGTGCATACATTGTAGAATGGGGCACCATGATCCCTCTTGCCTCCGTACCATTAAATCTATAATGGTTGTTTTGCTCAATCCATTCACCACAAAACATAATAGGCACACGTACTGAAGTCATTTCCTGTAATAATACAACAGTTGATTATACAACAAATACAAAAATAAAATCAAACAAGATTTATAATGAACTGTGGATCTGTCTGCCTATTTACACGACTGACGTCGTGTAATTGATAGTTTACACGACAATAGTTGTGTAACTTGCTAAAATACACAACTATAGTTCTGTAAACAGTCAGATGATATATTTAATAAAATATAATTGTAATCTTTGTACTAACAGAATGCTAAGTGTCATAACAACTACTATATCTTTCAAACTTGCACGATTGTTGTCGTGTAAATTCATACATACATGACAGAAGTCGTGTAAGTTGCAAAAATACATGACTTAGTAAATAATCAAAGGACATATTTCTTCTTAAGAAAGTGTTGGGATCTCATACCAATTGGAACACTTTACATATATACACAATTATAGTATGTAAGTTTATATGTACACGCTAGTAGTCGTGTAACTTATTAACACACACGACTATAGTCCAGTAATAGTAAAATGATATATATAGTGAAAAATATATATTTTTTGAACCAATAGAATGATAAGGTGTCATAATAATTAAATTTTTTTTAGCATATTTTCACGACTACAGTCGTGTAAATACATACATACACGACTGCTGTCGTGTATGTCGGGTGCAGAAAAAAAATTTGACAGCAACTTCAGGTTTTAACGAATGTAGTTATAAAACCCATCAGATAACAGTCATATGATGCAAATGTAATGAAAATATGAGTTGCTTTAGTGTTTATCACAAACCAAAGAAAACCCTAAAAATAATATAATGTCAACAAATTGAATAGATAGCCCAAAATAAAAAATAAAAAGTTTCAAATACCTTATTCATGAGATGAATAATACACCCAGCTGCAAACAAAAATCTCAGTGCATTAGCTGTTTTTGAGTGATTTTGAGTGTAGTGTGGTGTGGTGTTTTTCGGCGTTTGTGTTGTGAGTAGTGTGGAGTGTTGAGTTGTGTGTGTTTTATATTTTTCTTTAGGGACATTTTAGACAATGTACCACATAAAAAGGCATATTTAGATAATTTTCAAGCATGGGGTATATTTAACTAAATACCCTACTTTTAAGGCATATTTAATTAAAAACCCCGGTTTGGTCACTTGAGTTTGTTTACGACAATAGTACAGTCTTTTGCCTAGTGAAGAGGCAGGTACTGATTTGTAGCCACTAATTTTGATTAGATCAATGCTTTTCAATGGAATATATGCAGATGATGATAATGATTGTTATTATTATTATTATTTTGTTATTCCTTGCCCTTAAATAGTTTTTGCGTGGATGCATGATATTAAGTACCAATGATCACAATAAAAACAAATTTGGCTAGTTGAATATCCTCAAACTTTTAGAAACTACAAGTGTTTGATTGGTTCATCATTGCTTATGAAAGGAGCTAACATTTGCTTCATCCTTGATCATTGTTCCATCATTATAGGAAATCCTTCAACTATGTGATAATAGGTGCGTGCTTTTTGATAACAAGACCAAGTATGTGGTCAAGAGAACTGAACAGGTTCAACAGCTTCTTTCTTTGGTCAACGCTGTGAACGTTAAGAATGATGGGCAGCCATAAACGGACGAGTTCTTTGCTGAGTTGAAGGTGACTTCATTACTATCGTGATAAACTTATACGCTATTTTATGACTGATATGATCATGTCTTTTGGAAGTTTTGAGGTTTGGTCACTTGAGTTTGTTTACAACAATAGTACAGTCTTTTGCGTAGTGAAAAGGCAGGTATTGATTTGTAGCCACTAATTTTGATTGGATCAATGCTTTTCACTGGAATATATGCGGATGATGATGATGATTGTTATTTTTTTTATTGCTTGCCCTTAAGTAGTTTTTGTGTGGATGCATGATATTAAGTACCAATGATCATAATAAAAACAAATTTTACTAGCTGAATATCCTCAAACGTTTAGAAACTACAAGTGTTTGATTGGTTCATCAGTGCTTATAAAAAGAGCTAACATTTGCTTCATTCTTGATCATTGTTCCATCATTATAGGAAATCCTTCAACTATGCGATAATAGGTGCGTGCTTTTTATAACAAGACCAAGTATGAGGTCAAGAGAACTGAATGGGTTCAGCAGCGTCTTTCTTTGGTCAACGCTGTGAACGTTAAGAATGATGGGCAACCATAAACGGACGAGTTCTTTGCTGATTTGAAGGTGACTTCATTACTATCATGATAAACTTCTGCGCTGTTTTATGACTGATATGATCATGTCTTTTGGAAGTTTTGAGGTTTGGTCACTTGAGTTTATTTAAGACAATAGTACAGTCTTTTGCCTAGTGAAAAGGCAGGTACTGATTTGTGGACACTAAGTTTGATTGGATCAATGCTTTTCACTGGAATATATGCGGATGATGATGATGATGATGATTGTTATTATTATTTTTTTTTGTTATTGCATGCCTTTAAATAGTTTTTGTGTGATGCATGATATTAAGTACCAGTGATCACAATAAAAACAAATTTTGCCTGCTAAATATCCTCAAACTTTTAGAAACTACAAGTGTTTGATTGGTTCATCAATGCTTATGAAAGAAGCTAACATTTGCTTTATTCTTGATCATTGTTCCATCATTATAGGAAATCCTTCAATTATGTGATAATAGGTGCGTGCTTTTTTATAACAAGACCAAGTATAAGGTCAAGAGAACTGAACAGGTTCAGTAACTTCTTTCTTTAGTCAACGTTGTGAACGTTAAGAATGGTGGGCAGCCATACACGGACGAGTTCTTTGCTGAGTTGAAGGTGACTTCATTACTATCGTGAAAAACTTCTGCGCTGCTTCTTTCTAACTATGTAATGACAATGTCACTTTTTCTTTTTTGTATAATGCTGCTACTCTAGGCTTAGTGGCATGTTTTATGACTGATATTGATGTTTTTTTGATAGGTTGAGTCTAAGTTCAAACAGACAACAACTAGGCTCGAACAATAATTGGCAGAGGAGCAAGCTGCTCGGTTGAAGGGAGAAGAGGTTGGACAATTAGATAAAAGGAAGTCAAATGACAAAATTCGTAAGCTTAAAGAGAATCTTAAAAGAGCTCAAAGGGAGATTGAGGACCAGATGCATGCATCAAATGAAGATCAAATCAAACGAATTACTGAGATGGTATTTTGTATGCTCCTATTTTCGAGATCAAAATATGACATGCATATTGTCCATCTTTAAGATTGGGTAATCATTTCTCAAATGAAGTCAAATGACGAAATTCGTAAGCTTAGAGAGAGTCTTGAAAAAGCTGAAAGGGAGATTGAGGACTAGATGCATGAATCAAATGAAGATCAAATCAAACGAATTAATGAGATGGAATTTTTTATGCTCATACTTTCAACATCAAAATATGACATGCATATTGTCCATCTTTAAGATCGGGTAATCATTTCTCAAACTGTGTAATTAAAAAATGCCTATAAAGTGTGCAGGTACCTAGAATGGTATTCTAAATTGTAAGACTTGGAGGTGGTAAAGACTACCCCTTTGTCCTTATCCATAACCTGTTGGAGATTGCCATCTTAAAATACGGTTCATCTCACTAAATGATGGGGGAAAATCTGTTTTAAAGTTATATGTTCACTGGTTGTGTTTTGAAGGTTGTACATGTTGTTTTTACCTTGGAGATTGTTTGACTATCTTGTTCTGTTTTGTTTCTTCTCTTGATGAAATTAAGTATATTACTCTATGGTAGTAGCTATAGGCGGTTTGCTCATCATGACTTACACTTAGGAATGGACACTGTATTATCTCTTTACTTTTGTAAGCTTTTGTTTCTATCATTTATCAATGATTAAGAGAGTGGAATTTATTGATGTAAGAAAGTTGTGCAGAGTACGGTAAACTTAACAACTCCCTTTGCAATTGGATTAAACTAAATTAATACTTAGGATTTTTCTTTTCTTAAGTTGGAGTTTTATATTACCAATACCAAATCTTTATTTGTATTACTACTACTTTAGGGCTTAGTGGCATGTTTTTTTACTGATATTGATGTTTTTTTTCAATAGTTTGAGTCTAAGCTCAAAGAGACAACAACCAGGCTCAAACAACAATTGGCAGACGAGCAAGCTACTCGGATAAAGGAAGAAGAGGTTGCACAATTAGTGCAAAGGAAGTCAAATGATGAAATTCACAAGCTTAAAGAGAATCTTGAAAGATCTCAGAGGGAGACTAAGGACCAGATGCATGAATCATATAAAGATCAAATCAAACGAACTACTGAGATGGTGTTTTTTATTCTCCTTGTTTTGATATTAAAATATGACATGCGTATGTGTTCATCTCTTAGGTCGGGTAATCATTTCTCAAACTGCATAATTAAAAAATGCCTACGAAGTGTGCAGGGACTTGTAACAATATTCTAAATTGTAAGACTTGGAGGTGGTAAAAACTACCACTCAGTCCTTACCCGTAACTTGTTGGAGATTTCCATCTGAAAAGACGCTTCATCTCGTTAATTGATGGGGACAAATCTGTTATGAAGTTATCTGTTCACTGATTATGTTTTGAAGGCTGTAACATGTTGTTCTTACCTTGAAGATTATTTGACTATCTTGTCCTGTTTTTTTTTCTTCCCTTGATTAAATTAAATAGATTACTCGATGGTAGTAGCTATAGATGGTTTGCTTATCATGACTTACACATAGGAATGGATTCTGCACTTATTTAGTCATCAATCACAATAACATTTCTTGTAATAATGTGGATATTATATTGTTTATCTATTTTTTTAACTTTTTTTTCTATCATTTATCATGATTGATAAAGTGAAATTGATTTAATTAAGAAAGTTGTCCCGAGTATGGTGAACTTAGCAACTCCCTTTGCAATTAAATTAAACTAAATTATTACTTAAGAATTTGCTTCTCTTAAGTTGGAGTTTTATATTACCAATACCCAATCTTTATTTGTATTATGCTGCTACTCTAAGGCTTAATGGCATGTTTTATGACTGATATTGATGTGTTTTTGATAGGTTGAGTCTAAGCTCAAAGAAACAACAATTAGGCTCGAACAACAATTGGCAGAGGAGCATGCTGCACGATTAAAGGCATATGAGGCTGCACAGTTAGCTCAAATGAAGTCAAATGACAAAATTTGTAAGCTTAGAGAGAATCTTGAAAGAGCTCAGAAGGAGACTGGGGACCAGATGCATGAATCATATGAAGATCAAATCAAACGAATTATTGAGATGGTATTTTTTATGCTCCTTGTTTTGACATTAAAATATGACATGCATATGTGTTCATCTATCAGATCGGGTAATCATTTCTCAAGCTATCTAATTAAAAAATGCCTATAAAGTGTGTAGGCACCTGTAATGATATTCTAAATTGTAAGACTTAGAGGTGCTAAAGACTGTCATTCTGCCCTTATCCCTGACTTGTTGGAGATTGCCATATAAAAATATGCTTCATATCGCTGGTTGATGGGGACAAATTTGTTATTAAGTTATATGTTCACTGATTGTGTTTTGAAGGTTGGTAAATATTGTTCTGACCTTGAACATTGTTTGACTATTTTGTTATGTTTTGTTTCTTTTCTTGATGAAATTAGGTAGATTACTCTATGGTAGTAGCTATAGGTGGTTTGGTCGTCATGACTTACACTTAGGATTTTGCACTTGTTTAGTCATCAATCATAAGAACATTTCTTATAATACTGTGGATACTCTATTATCTGTTTATTTTTTTAAGCTTTGGTTTCTATCATTTATGAATGATTGAGATAGTGGAATTGATTGAAGTAAGAAAGTTGTACCGAGTAAGGTGAACTTAGCGACTCCCTTTGCAATTGGATTAAAGTAGATTAATACTTAAGAATTTTCTTTTCTTAAGTTTGAATTTTATATTACCAATACCCAATCTTTATTTGTATTATCTGCTACACTAGGGCTTAGTGGCATGTTTTATAACTGATACTGATGCTTTTTTAATAGGTTGAGTCTAAGCTCAAAGAGACAACAATTGGCAGAGGAGCAAGCTGCTCAGTTAAAAGGAGAAGAGGTTGCACAGTTAGCTCAAAGGAAGTCAAATGACGAAATTAATAAGCTTAGAGAGAATCTTGAAAGAGCTTAAAGGGATACTGAGGACCAGATGCATGAATCATATAAAGATCAAATCAAATAAATTATTAAGATGGTACTTTTTATATTCTTTGTTTTGACATCAAAATATGACATGCATATGTGTTCACCTCTCAGATCGGGTAGTTATATCTTAAACTGTGTAATTAAAAAATGCCTATGAAGTGTGGAGGTGCCTGTAATGATATTCTAAATTTTAAGATTTGGAGGTGGTAAAAACTGCCACTCTATCTTTGCTCTTAACTTAATGGAGATTGCCATCAGAAAAGACACTTCATCTCGCTAGTTGATGGGGACAAATATGTTATGAAGTTATCTGTTCACTAATTGTGTTTTGAAGGCTATAACATGTTGTCTTGACCTTAAAGATTGTTTGACTATCTTGCTCTGTTTTGTTTCTTCTCTTGAAGAAATTAAGTAGATTACCCTATAGTAGTTGCTATAGGTGGTTTGCTCATCATGACTTACACTTAGGGATGGATTCTGCACTTGTTTAGTCATCAATCATAAGAACATTTCTTCTAATATTGTGGATATTGTATTATCTGTTTATGTTTTAAGCTTTTGTTTCCATCATTTATCAATGATTAAGAGAATGGAATTGAATGAAGTAAGAAAGTTATGCCCAGTATAGTGAACTTAGCAATTCCCTTTTCTTAAGTTGAAGTTTTATATTATAGATACCCAATCTTTATTTGTATTATGCTGCAACTCTAGGACTTAGTGGCATGTTTTATGACTGATATTGATGCTTGTTTGATAGGTTGAGTCTAAGCTCAAAGAGACAACAACTAGGCTCGACCAACAATTGGTTAAGGAGTAAGATGCTCGGTTAAAGAGAGAAGAGGTTGCACTATTAGCTTAAAGGAAGTCAAAAGACGAAATTCATAAGCTTAGAGATAATCTTGAAAGAGCTTAGAGGGAGATTGAGGACCAGATGCATAAATCATATGAAGATCAAATCAAACGAATTACTGAGATGGTAATTTTTATGCTCCATGTTTTGACATCAAAATATGACATGTATATGTGTTCTTCTCTCAGATCGAGTAGTAATTTCTCAAACATTGTAATTAAAAAATGCCTATGATTGTGCAGGTACATGTAATAATATTTTAAATTTTAAGATTTGGAGGTGTTAAAAACCGCCACTTTAGACCTATAACTTGTTGGAGATTGCCATCTGAAAAGACGCTTCATCTCACTAGTTGATGGGGACAAATCTGTTAAGATGTTTTCAGTTCACTGATTGTGTTTTAAAGGCTGTAACATGTTGTTCTTACCTTGAAGATAATTTGATTATCTTGTTCTAGTTTGTTTCTTCTCTTGATTAAATTAAGTAAATTACTCTATGATAGTAGCTATAGGTGGTTTGCTCATTATGGCTTATACCTAGGAATGGATTCTACACTTGATTAGTCATAAATCATAAAAATATTTCTTGCAATATTGTGGATGCTGTATTATCTATTTATTTTTTTAAGCTTTTGTTTTTATCATTTATCAATGATTGAGAGAGTGGAATTGATTGAAGTAAGAAAGTTGTGCCGAGTATGGTGAACTTAGCAACTTCTTTTCATTTGGATTAAACTAAATTAATACTTAAGAATTTTATTTTCTTAAGATGGAGATTTATATTACCAATGCCCAATCTTTATTTGTAGTACGCTACTACTCTAGGACTTAGAGGCATGTTTTATGACTGATATTTATGTTTTTTTTTATAAGTTGAGTCTAAGCTCAAAGAGACAACAACTAGGCTCGAACAACAATTGGCAGAGGAGCAAACTGCTCGGTTAAAGGGAGAAGAGATTGGACAATTAGCTCAAAGGAAGTCAAATGACGAAATTCATAAGCTTAGAGAGAATCTTGAAAGAGCTCAGAGGGAGACTGAGGACCAGATGCATGAATCATATGAAGATCAAATCAAACGAATTACTGAGATGGTATTTTTTATGCTCCTTGATTTGACATCAAAATATGACATGCAGATGTGTTCATCTCTAAGGTCAGGTAATCATTTCTAAAACTGTGGAATTAAAAAATGCCTATAAAGTGTGCAGGTACATGTAACGATATTATAAATTATAAGAGTTGGAGGTGATAAAGACTGCCATTCTGTTCTTACCCATAAATTGTTGTAGATTGCCATCTAAAAAAGACACTTCATCTCGTTAGTTGATGGGGACAAATTTGCTATTAAGTTATCTGTTCATTGATTGTGTTTTGAAGGTTGTAACAAGTTGTTCTTACCTTGAAGATTGTTTGACTATTTTGTTTTGTTTTGTTTCTTCTTTTGATGAAGTTAAGTAGATTATAGGTGGTTTGCTCATCATGACTTACACATAAGAATGGATTCTGCACTTATTTAGTCATCAATCGCAAGAACATTTCATGTAATGATGTGGATATTGTATTGTTTGTTTATTTTTTTAACTTTTTTTCTGTCATTTATCATGATTGAGAGAGTGAAATTGATTGAATTAAGAAAGTTGTGCCGAGTATGGTGAACTTAGCAACTCCCTTTGTAATTAAAATAAACTAAATTAATACTTAAGAATTTGCTTCTCTTAAGTTGGAGTTTTATATTACCAATAACCAATCTTTATTTGTATTATGCTGCTACTCTAAGGCTTAGTGGCATGTTTTGTGACCGATATTGATGCTTTTTGATAGGTTGAGTCTAATCTCAAAGAGACAACAATTAGGCTCGAACAACAATTGGCAGAGAAGCATGTTGCACGATTAAAGGCAGATAGGGCTGCACAATTAGCTCAAATGAAGTCAAATGACGAAATTTGTAAGCTTAGAGAGAATCTTGAAAGAGCTCAGAGGGAGGCTGAGGAGCTCCGTAAGCGAGCTAAAAAAGAAGGTTGTGTCATTCCTTGACGTAATCACCTGCAGGCACTATATGCCATTGGCATGAAAATCACCTAAAGTATATTTTTTCTGTCCCCCCAACCTTTTCAGATAATATTTGAAGTTAATACTGCATTTATTATCAGTGTTTTACTACAATCAAGAAGTTTGTATTCTCTATTATGTAAATGTTCCCAGTCCAATCTGGAGTGCGGTCTTAAGATAATATTATATGGAAAAATTGTATTGACATCAAATGAAGTTTCTTTTATGGAGCCGTTTAGAATCTTTTCTTACACGGTGAATCCAAAGAGTTCTAATTCCTTTTCCTCCTCATGCTATCTTGTTTCCACATTTGCAACAGATACAACCCAAAATATGCGCTTTTAACAATCAATGACTTTCTCAAAAACTCGAACATACACTCGAGTTTACTTGTACCTTCACTTTTTTGTTGTCACTTTCTAATGTCGTATCTGTTTGTATTAATAGTTTTTTTGTATAGAATTTGCTCCTTTCGTATAATAGAGTAATCCTAATATCCAAGAGACTTGCAATAAAACCATCAAGCCTATGACCCTTCTTTGACCCACACCAAACTTCAACTAGCTCATAGTCTAGGTTTATCAAGTATAATATTTATTTATAAATGTATGACACAATCTTTATTTACTTTTTATATAATGCAAATCTAATGCAAATCCTTCGACATCATACAACATCGGTTTTATAGATATTAAGTCAGCGTAAGTAATTAAGTTACACATAAACTCATCCAGTTTGATATATTGCTGGTTTCAAAAATAAGTATCAAGTAGCACACACATTCAGTAGATAATGATAGTCTGATCATAGATCTCGCACTGAGATGCCACAAGCTTGATCTCCATCATCTAGCTTACCTACAAACGGGAGAAAACATTGATGCACGCGCAATACAAGTGCGTAGAAATGAAATGTGATGGTAGAATTAATTACCCGAGATGGAGTATCTTCTTGTCTGGGTGAGAGTAAGCAGTGCCACCACCCTCGATGATAGCAAGACTGAAGAAATTCCGGGAAACTAATGCATGGATTGCATTCAGCTCTTGCCCAGTCACGGTGTTTGCTTGCTAAAACCTCTCCATTTCAGCTATCTGACTTTAAGAAACAATGAAATTTTAATAACGTGTTGAAATTTTGGAAAAGGACGAGAACAAATGCATTATACATACAACGGACTGATTTGCACACCTTTGATCGGAGACACACGCTTTCATTTTCTAGTTCAATCTTCTATGAAAATGAAAATGTTAAAGAGTTCCATAAAAGCTTAGAAGAAAACGAAAAATAAGGCTAAACAGGATTTAATGGAATTTAATTATTACCCTTTTCTGCAAGAACTCAATTTCAGCTAGCAGCATTTCATGTTGTTGCACAGAACAGGAAACAAAACAAAGCAACAAATTATTTTCAAAATGACATAAATTACATATACTGAACGCATATCAATAAAGTTTATGCAATGTATTATTGCAAAACAATCGTGTATTGCTCAAATTCAAATATATTTTTTCGTTGATCTCATGCATGCATCATGCAATTAATTAATTACCTTCTTGGACCTGATCCTAGTGATGCCTCGCTCAATCCTGTTCTCCAGTTGCTTAAGCTCCTTTACAGTTAAAGAACTCAGAGAATCACCCATCAAATACCTACATGAGAGTTAAGAGTGAGATAACCAATTAAAAATTCAATTGATATTGTGTATTTTGGAATAATTAATTAACTACACCTAATACGAAAATTATTGTTGGTGAAATAATTGAAAATACTTGTTCGAATTCTGTGACACTTGAATTTGCTGCCGCAACTTTGCTGACTTCTGCTGATAGTATTGTTTCCATGGGTCACATGTAACGGGAGAAGTTCAATTTTTATTGGGAACTTTATATTACAATCCTAGCTATGTGGTAATAAATGATAATAACTTGTTTTTTTTTTCACCTTTTCATAATAATTTATATTCCTAGCAACGCCAGAATTTATAACTTAAATTAATGAATTACTTAATTTGTAGCTTAATATATATTCCTATATTCATCACGGGTCTGGTATTAGCTTAATTTGTATTACAAAAAAAAGAGGGAACTATTTCTATATATAGAAAGAGAGAGGAGGAGTTGGTTTCCAAAAATAGAAAGAGAGAGACCCGTTTGACACGAACAAACCCACGACTATGACCCAGCTCCAGCCTTTGGTTCCGGCCAGCACTTCAGCCGATCCAGGTACCGATTTGAAGCTTGAAAGACGACCAACATATCCCTGCCATCCTCATCACTGGATAACGCCCAGATTACCAACGATTTAGCCCGAAACGATCGTAGCTCCACCCATTTTAGTTGCTGTCAATTTCATTGGAATTAGGCTGCATCACCACTTGGATCTTGATCCTCAGATCACCCTCATCATTTTTCAACCAACCCCACTACTTGAAACCTCCGTTTTAGCCGTGAACGACCGCTGGAAAGCTCATGGCTTTGGGACCATGATCTGCCGCCATCGCCATGCGTGGGAGGTCACCGCTGGCACTATTGGACTCACTGAGGTCCAACCTATCAGACTTGAGCTTCTCGTCGCCATTGACAAAAGTCCGGTCACCATTGACCAGCGGGGGCAATTCGAAGGACCTGTGAACGAGAATCAACCTGTAGATATTGTTGATATCGAATCTGGACATCGTCATTGTGAGTGGAATATACAAAACCTATTTTCATAGTATATTTTGATTTTACGATACAGAAAAACATATTTTGATAATTAGTATTTAATGCTTTGATTTAATGATTTTCTAGAAAATGAATTTTTATCTGCGTGTTCATTTTTATTATTATTGAGAATGAGATTGATTAATAATTTTATTATTGCTTTTGAGTAAATGCATGATAATAGTTTTAAAGAGAATTGAGTGGAATTGAGATATGTTGAATAAAAAAGAAATAAGAATTCAGATGTGATTATATGTTTATGTACATCTGTAAAAGGTTGTTTACAAAATCATTGGACAATACCTTTGCCTTCCAGATACAATGAACACAAATGATATGATATGAGAGGCCTTTGGGGCCTGTCGGAACATACATTGAGGTTTTGGGCAATGTGTTTGGGCACTTTTGCCTTTTGGGGGCATATGCATGCGGTATGATGATTATAGCGAGATATGGATATTGAGATACAAATGATACAGATGAGATATGATAATACAGATGAGATATAGGCCTTTAGGAGCCGTCTGAGTACACACAGAGGCTTTGGGCCGTGTGCTTAGGCGTCTTGTCCTTTGGGGACTAGATTATGCATGCACATATATGATGAGATATATGAGATATCCGTTGTAGCTCTAAGGCATGATGGTTCCCTAATTGCTTGTCCGTCGAGGTCTGGATATGATGAGATTATTCCCCTAGGTACTTGTTTGGTGATAGTTTTTGGTATTCAGTATTTGATATTATAAGTATTATGATTTCATTGATTTTATACATATTTATGTAATATTGTTATTTAAGTGCATGATTTGAATTAAATAAGTTTATGTAAGTTCTTATGATATTTTGATGAAATTGATTTGGGAAAGATTAAATCATTTTAAATAAGTTTTTTTTCCAAAAACTATTATCCACTCACTGATCTCAATGAGTTTTATACTCACCATTTTTTTTATTTTATTTTTCCCCCATAAGAGATTTACAGGTACATTAGCTGACCTAGTAATGATAGTTAGATTTGAAATTATGGCCATGTGATGGTGTTAGGAATCATAGATGTTTTGTTGGGACATTTTGAATTGTATAATTTATTACTTATTTGTGATTAAGGATAAATTATTGTATTCTTGCCATTATATGTTTGAAGGATACTAGTATTTAATTGAGGAAGTTGGTTGTGGAGGTTGACTGAATATTGTATCATTTTTTGAAGTGTTGATTGTATAAATTACAGGTTTGGGGATGTCATAATTATAAATGAGACTTTACTGAATTTTTGGTAGAATTCTTACACATTAGAATTATTATTAATTCGTTTAGGTGAGATTAGATAAACTCGTCCTGGGGGTTCAGGGCGGGTCACTTCAATTTATAGCTAAAATTAATGAATTACTTACCTAAGCATTGATCTCAGTAACAATGCCAAATTTTATTTATTTTAAAGCTTAAATTACATACCTTTATGCACACACACACATACATACTCAGACACTAAGAACAACGGCTTATATTCATCAAATTCCTCTAAAATAACTAACTAACCAGATAGCTCAACTTTTTTTCTTCCCAATAGAATTTCTGCACTTGGTAGATTCTCAGCAGGTTTAGCAATAACCTTTAGGAACTCTAAATAATCCCAGTCTTTATTGTCCACATCAAAACCAAATACAACTTATTACTATAGTACTTCTAAAAACAACAACAAGATGAAAAAAATAAAGGTACACTAGTATTTGTTGTGCTTTTAATTAACTTTAAAATTTAGCAGCTTAAGTGTATGGTAAAAGCCACAAAACTTGAACCCTAAAAGTACCCTCAGTTTTTTTTTTAAAGAAAAATTACCTTTAAAAATAGTGCCTTCACGGCTATCCTTTCTAGAACAAGGCTTGGGAACACATTGAGATGGAGCATATTCAACAATAGCCTTAAACTGAGCACCTAATAACACATATAATTAACCAAACAGAAAGTGCCCTTTTCATTAACAACAACATACACTCAACAATAGCCTTAAACTGAGCACCTAATAATACATATAATTAACCAAACAGAAAGTGCCTTTTTCATTAACAACAATATACACTCATTCATACCGAATTAAAATTGATAAGTAAAAGCAAAATTGAAAGTAAAATTACCCTTTTCATTAACAAACACATGTTTATTCAACAACTCAGCAAACTCAAACACATCCTCAAGCTTCTTCAATTCTTCAAATGCCTTTGCTCGTGAATACCTCTGAAGCTTGAAAAAAAAAATCCAAGTAAAACTAAAATTAAAAAAAAAACCCAAAAATAATCAATTATAAAAAGTTAAAAAAAAATTATAACAATACCTAGATTTTCCGAGGCGAAAGCAAAACAAATTGCAACGGTCATTGAAATGATTGTGGAAAAGGGCTAAAAGATGACGAATCACGACTTTGTTTCTCTGCAATGGCTCCTTCATTTCATCGCATTCAATTTGTTTCGATTGTATTGAATTTGAAAAATCGAAAAAGTGTTTTGATTATTTTGTACCCTAATTAGCAATATGGGTTGAGAATGAAATTGGAAAATTATTTATTCAAAATTTTAATAGTATTATTCTTATTGTTAAATAAATTTTTTATTCATATTTATTATAAATTAAATGAATTATATAAATACAAATTAAAATAAAAATTTAAGTACTAAAAATAAAAAATATATGTTTCAATATAAAGAAAAAAATTAATAATAAAATATTTTCGTTTACTTTTTGTTATTTTAAATTATTTTTCTTATAATGAATACATATATTATAGCCCCAAGATAAGTTATTAAGAAAATAACTCTATAACATATACACCTTAATTTTTCCTAATTAAGTGTATTATGTAGTTTCTCTTTTCGGAATTAATTTTAAAAGTCATCAGATTGGTTACAAATTATTTTGGATGAATTAATGGATTTGGGTCAGGTTAATGAATGATCGTATTTTGATTAAATTTAAATTTGTCATGACATAAATCAAGGCAAATCAAATGCGATTATGAGGTCATGTAGTCGGATTTTATTTTCATCACGGGTCCAATCTTAGTTTAATCTGTATTAAGCTTTATAAAAAATGATGCATTCTATTAATTGGAGACAGGGAGAGAGAGGACGGGAGAGAGAAAGAGAAAGAGAGAAGCTGACCAGTTTTGACCTGACCCCTGAGCCGCGTTCGCAACCCAAATGGAACTCACGATTCCGGCCACCGTTTCGACTGAGCTAGTTATTGATTTAAAGCTCGTGACATGCTGATTATACCCCTGCCATCCTCTTCGCAGCGGCTCAACCTATCACCATCGCCTTCAATTTCGCCAGAGTTTGGCCACGCCACTAGCTGGGTTCTACTTCTCACGTCACTAGCTTTAATTTCTAACCAACCTCGCCACCTAAAATCGTCATTTTGGCCGTGAACAACCGTGGAAAGCTCGCGGCTTTTCGAGCACGATCCGCCACCATCACCGCACGTGGGAGTTTACGGCCACTACCAATGGACTTAGCGTGGTTAGTACTATCAGACCTGAGCTCCCCGTCGTCGTTGACTAAAGTCTGGTCATCGTTGATCGGGAGGGGCAATCCGATAATTTCACAAGATGTTGGGGTAAATTTATAATTTTTGAAAATGATAGATCATTTAGTAATTTTATATTAGGGCTGTGAGGTAATTTTGAGGGTAATTTAGTAAATTTTGACATCACGGGCATTTTGGTGTTTGGAATGTAGGGGCATTTTGTGAATGATAGTTGTTTTGAGCTCTATTGCGTAAGATTAGTTGTATTTCACACTTATGGAAAATGATTATGTCGTTTCCTTGAATTAGGAGGATCTGTGAACGACAATCAACCCGCGAACGTTGTTGATACTGAGTTTGGACATTGTTAGTGTGAGTGGAATATACAAAATATATTTTGATAGCATATCTTGATTTTATAATACAGTACAATATGTTTTGATAAATAAGTATTAATGCTCCGATTTGATGATTTCCTAGAAAATTGATTTTTATCTATGTGTTGTTATTTATTATTATTAAAAATGAGTTTGATTAATTATTTTATTATCGTTTTTGAGAAAATGCATGATAATATAATTCAGTGGACTTGAGATATGTTAAATAAAAAAGAAATGAGATTTCAGATGTGATTATGTGTTTATATACATGTGTATAAAAGGTTATTTGGAAAATCAATGGACAGTACCTTTCCTCTTTAGATACAGTGATACAGATGATATGAGATGAATACAGTGATACAAATGATATGGGATAAGAGGCCTTTGGGGCCCGTCTGAACACACATAGAGGATTTACGCCATGTGTTTGGGCACTTTTACCTTTTAGGTTCGTATGCATGCAATATGATGATTACAAATATACAGATATTGAGATACAAATAATACAAATGAGATATAATGATACAGATGAGATATGGTGATAAAGATGATACAAATGTGATCTAGGCCTTTGGGGACCGTATGAGTACACACAAAGGCTTAGGGTCGTGTGCTTGGGCGCTTTGTCCTTTGGGGACCAGTTATGCATGCACAAATATGATGAGATATATGAGATATGAGATGATATTTCCCCGTCTATCCATTGTAGCTTTGGGCCATGATGGTTCCCTGATTGCCCATCCATCGAGGTCCGGATATAATGAGATTATTCCCCTGGATACTTGCTTGGTGATAGATCCGGTATTCAGTGTTTGATGTTATAAGTGTTATGATTTCATTGATTTTATGCAGATTTATGTGATATTGTTATTTCAGAGCATGATTTAAATTAAATAAGTTTATGTAAATTCTTATGATATTTTGATGAAATTGATATGGGAAAGATTAAATCATTAATAAATTTATTTTTCAAAAACTACTATCTGCTTAGTGTGTTAACTGGGTTTTGTACTTACTACGTTTTTATTATATTCCCCTCCCCCCCCCCCCCGCGCCCGCACAAGAGATTTGCAAGTACATCAGTCGACCCAACAACGGTAGTTAGATTTAAGATTATTCATAGATATTTTATTGGGATGTTTGGATTGTATAATTTATTACATATTTGTGATTAAGAATACTTTACTGCATTTAATATTATAATGTTTGGGTGATATTTGGTATGTTGATTGAGAAAGTTGGTTGTGGAGATTGGTTGAATATTGAATTATTTTAGAAGTGTTAATTTTATAAAACGTAGGTTTGAGAATTTCAAAATTATATAAGAGACTGCCAAAATTTTGGTAAAATTATGAGATACAAGAATTATTATTAATTTAGTTAGGCGAGATTAGATAGACTCGTCCTGGAGATTCAGGGCGGGTAGTTTCAGACTCATTTACCCCTTTTTTATTTTAAATTTTTGGCAAAGGGAGAGTTTTTAGATATTACAAAATTAGTAAGAAATAAGTGATATATATTAGTTCGAATAGGAAAAAAATTAACAACCTCGATAATAATAAAAGTGACAAAATAATGAAAGGCAAAAGAGAGAAATTGCATGTGCATTCCTCTTTTAGATTCATTTCTTTTCAACTTTCTATTTAAACTCTTTCAAATTATTTTCTTGTCAACTTCTTATTTAAACTCTTTTAGATTCTTTACTTCTCAATTTTCTATTTAAACTCTCTTACATTCTTTACTTCTCAACTTTCGATTTAAACTCTTTTAAATTCTTTTCTTCAAACTCTTTTACATTCTTCACTTCTTAACTTTCTATTTAAATTTTCTATTACATTCATTATTCAATTTATAATTTGCATACCTTAAAACCTAAAATTTAAGTCAAATTTCTTCCCCTTTCTCATCTCTTCATACGCAATGCAATCTTTTTAGCTCTCCTCTATTTGCAAGTAAAATCTCAGTTCATCGCATCATCTCATGATTTGTTTTCATACTTTGTTTTCTCCAAATTGCCCTCGCCTTTTCCTCTCAATCTCAATTTCAGTTTTTTTTTCGATTATAGACTCAATTTTCTTTTTCTCGGTTTGTAAATTTTATAGGATGTAATACATAATCATGGGTGGACACATTTTATCTTTTAAATGTTCCCTAAGCCCATTCTAAAAGAATTAAATAAAAAAATTTGAACACATATTTCATGTAACAAAAGAACTATAGTTCAATGACAAGAGAGTTATTTGAAAAGAACTATAGTTCAATGACAAGAGAGTTATTTGATGGTTTTAAAGTCTTGGTTCAAATCTCAACAGCCACATGATTTTGTTTTTTTTAATATTTTGTCATAGCTATTTAAAAAAATGATACTTTCATGCATTTAACTATACTGTCGATGACGAAATGATTTTTATTTTAATATTTTTTTACGAATTTATCCATGTTCGGTTAGATAATATTTAAAGTAATAACAAATATAGGTTTTAATGGAGTGAAATTGTAAGGGTATGCTAACTAAATTTTGTTTCTTTTTGTTTAATGATAAAAACTGAATTCAATGTGAAGTGGTTTGATATTATAAATGCATTGCAGGTAAATTGAATTTTTTTTTGTGACAGGAGAAAGAGTGATTGATGTCAATTCGAAGCATGGCTCATCTATGGTTACTAAACTTTTGAAATGCAGAGAACCAAGCTCAAAGATGGCCAAGTTGTTAATGCCATTGATACCCTGGTAATTTACTAATGGTGGTGCTTAGATATTCCATTCCATGCAGTCCTTGTTCGAGAAAATTTTTTTTGACTATACAATTGTTGTTTTCACTGGAGGGGGTGAACTTGAAGATAATTGTTAAGAAATGATGGGTGAAGCAGACACGTAGCTAAATAAAATTGGAAGAAAATAAAGAACAAGCACAATAAAGGACACCAGAAAATTACGTGGTTCAGCTTTTAGCCTACGTCCACGGGCGAAGACAGAAGGAAAATATTATACTAGTGAAAATGAGTTACAAGTATTATAGTATTTTAGCTCACTACCCAAAACCTCAATACACCCAAACTCTCAAATCACTAAACACATAAAACTCTCTACTCTGCAAGAATTACTTCTCACAACTCTCGACTCTTTCTACAAAAATTGGATGCAAAATGAAATGGGGAGCTCTCCCTTTTATAGCCAAAAAATGGCAATTAAAATAATAATTATTTTTTTTCTTGTCAAAACTGTGTTTCCCCTTTTCTTCTTCAAACTTCTTCTTTTCCCATTTTCTTCATTCCAAATTTACTGCTGCCAAATTTTTCTTCTTCTTTAAACAAAATTGTTGCTGACTATCTAGATGGTTGCTTTATACAATCTAGATAGCTACTTTATTTGACATTTCTCCCACTTGGAGATTTGATTGAGAATCAATTAATCTCCACATCATCCATTCTGCTTCGCCATTGTCATGTTGCTTACGGCTCTGCTAAGCCACAAGAGGATCTACTGCATACAAACTTATCAGTATTTATCGGCTTGGTCAAAACATCTGCTAGGTTCTCCTTCGTAGGGATTTTCTGCAAATCCACATTTCCATCTTCCACTACTTTTTGAATGAAGTGGTACTGAACTCCTATGTGCTTTGTCCTGGAATGAAAGGCTGGATTCCTTGCAATGTGCAAGGCACTCTGACTGTCACAAAATACAGGAATTTTTTGTTGTTTGTGCCCGAGCTCCTTCAATAACCTTTGTATCCAAATAGCTTCCTTGCAAGCATGTGTAGCTGCCATTTACTGTGCTTCTGTTGTAGATAAAGCCACAAAGGTCTGCAGTTTCGAAACCCAGCTTACAACTGCTCCCGCAAGTGTAAACACATAACCAGTAGTGGATTTTCTTTTATCAATATCTCCTGCAAAACTTGAATCCACATAGCCCCTGACAGTAAACTCTGATCCTCCATAACATAATGCAACATCTAAGGTTCTTCTAATGTATCTCAGAATCCTCTTCACAATTATCCAATGCTCTCTACCAGGATTCTCCATGTATCGACTAACTACTCCCACTACTTGTGCAATGTCCGGTCTTGTACATATCATAGCGAACATCAAACTTCCCACTGCTAATATATACGGTACTCGAGACATTTTCTTCCCCTCTGCTTCATTGCTAGGACACATACTTGAGGATAATTTGAAATTAACAGGAAGTGGGGTGGAAATTAACTTACAATCTTGCATGTTGAAGCACCGTAAGATTTTCTTCAAGTAATTCTTCTGCGAAAGCCAAATCTTCCTATTATTTCTGTCTCGATGAATTTGCATCCCTAGAATCTTATTTGCTGGTCCCAAGTCCTTCATTTCAAACTCCCTAGCCATTTGTGCCTTCAATTCTTGGACTTGATCTTTATTGGGGTCTGCTACCAACATGTCATCCACATACAATAGCAAAATAATGAAATCATTATCTTCAAACCTCTTGTAATATGCACAATAGTCTGAACTGAGTTTGTTATATCCAAGGCTCATAATGAAGGAATCAAATCTCTTATACCAACACCTCGGTGCCTGTTTGAGACCGTATAGATATTTGTTCAACCTACAAACCAAGTTCTCCTTTCCTGTTTCTGCAAAACCTTCTGGTTGGAGCATATATATTTCTTCTTCAAGTTCTCCATAAAGAAATGCAGTTTTCACATCTAACTGCTCAAGATATAAGTCAAATGTAGCACACATCGCCAAGACTACTCTAATTGTTGTGAGTTGAACTACTGGAGAAAATATCTCGTTGAAGTCAAAACCTTCTTTCTGAGCATATCCTTTTACCACCAATCTTGTATGATACCGCTCCACTTGGTCAGTGTCATTACGTTTGATCTTGTAGACCCATTTATTTCCAATGGCTTTTCTTCCACGTGGTAGTGGTATAAGTTCCCATGTCTTATTCTTGTGTAGAGCCTCAATTTCTTCCTACATTGCTGTCATCCACAAAGTAACATCTGAGCTCTCTAAAGCTTTATGGAAAGTTGAAGCCTCTCCATCATTTGTTAGAAGACAGTAAGCAACATTGATCTCTGTGACATACTCCGAGTGCGATGCTGGTGGTCATCTTTCACGAGTTGACCGACAAACTTCTGGAGCCTCAAACTTGACTGGTTTTTGTTCCTCGTGCTCTGGTACTGCTTTAGAAGAATCTGAATCTTGTGGATTATTTTTAACATATACCGGCACAGTCTCTGACTTTTCTTTTACAGTGGCATCATTTCCATCTTTTCTTTGCAGTTGATCTTCTACAAAAATAACATCTCTGCTGATGACGATCTTATGGGCAGTGGGGTCCCACAAACGATACCCCTTTACTCCATCAGCATATCCCAAGAAGATACATCTTCTAGATTTTGGATCTAGCTTTGTTCTTTCTTGGGCATTGTACATCATGTACACAGGACATTCAAATGCATGTAGGTAGGAATAATCAACTGGCTTTCTAGTCCACATCTTCATCACTGTCTTCAGTCCAATTGCTGTAGATGGTGACCGATTTACTATATAACAAGCAGTTTTGGCTGCTTCTGCCCAGAATAAATTGGGTAGACCAGTAGTCTTTAATATAGCTCTTATCCGTTCTGTAAGAGTTCTATTCATCCACTCTACCACTTTATTTTGTTGAAGAATAGATGCCACCGTGAACTGCCTCTGAATACCTTCTTGCTTACAGAAAACAAGAAACTCGCCGTCTATATACTCTCCACCATTATCTGTCTTCAAGCACTTGATCTTTTTACCAGATTCAAGTTCCACCCACGCTTTGTATTCTTTAAACACTGGAAATACATCTGACTTTTTCTTAATTAGATACACCCAACATCTTTTGGAATAATCATCAATGAAAGTCACCGTGTACTTTACACCTCCCATGGATATATCTGGTGATTCCTAAACATCGGAATGAATCAAGTCTAGAATGCATTTACTTCTAGCAATAGATCTACTGAATTTTAATTTATGCTGCTTACTTGTAACACAATGCTCGCAAAATGGTAAACTTACCGATTTGAGCCCCGAAAGCAATTTTTGCTCAGAGAGAATCTTTAAACCTTGTTCTGACATGTGGCCAAGTTTGAGATGCCACATCATCGTTGACTTTTCTTCATTTGATACAATACACGTATCAGCCTCCTGTAGTGTTTCTCCTCTAAGCATGAATATATTAGCACCGATTTTTGCTGCCTTCATCAATACAAGCGCTCCTTTAATAATCTTCATAATTTCATTCTCCACATGAGTTTTGCACCCATGACTATCTATTTGTCCCAAAGACAATAGATTTTTCTTTAGGCCATTGACATGTCGTACCTTCCCAATTGTGTGAATTGTACCATCAAATATTTTTATTTTGATAGTACCAATACCAGCGATCTCCAAGGCATGATTATTTCCCATATATACAGATCCTCCTGAAATAGGTTTATATGTGTGAAACCATTCTCTCCTAGAGGTCATGTGCCAAGTAGCTCTTGAGTCTATAAGCCAGACATCAGATAGTCGTTTTCTGCCTTCTGAAATAGTTGTTGCCTCACTGTAGAGAATTTCGCCATCCTCCGAGGTACTTGCTACACAACCCTGAGCATTTGATGACTCAGGTTCTTTGCCCTCTTTTCTCTTCTGGTTACTCCAACACTCTTTCTTGACGTCCCCTTTCTTGCCATAGTTGTAGCATTTAACATTCTTCTTACTTCTGGATTTTGGTCTACCATGATTTTGACTCCCACTAGGGCCACATTCCGTTGATCTCCTTCTCGTCATCGATAGCGCCTCCGTTTGCTGCGAACTTGCTTGTTTGTTTTCCTTATTTTTTCGCCTGCTCTTCTCATTTAATACGGAGGCTGCAACATCGTCGAAAACTAGACTCTCCATTGGATTATTGTTCGTCAGGTTGATGATGAGTTGATCAAACGAATCTGGTAGACTTTGAAGTAGAAACTTTGCACGTTCATTTTCATCTATATTATGACCCAACGTTGTGAGTTGTGAAAATAGAGTTTTCAAGATGTTGATGTGATCGGTCACCATTGTAGATTCCATCATTCGAAAAGTATAAAGTTTCCTCTTCAAGAAGATTTTGTTGTGTAGTGACTTGGCCTCGTACAATTTTGTGAGAGTATCTCATACTTCCTTCGCTGTATTTTTCTCTGTCACACTGGATAATACTCCATCCGCAAGTGCCAAGTGTAGATCAGAAATGGCATTGCTGTCTACCTCGTTCCACTTGTCATCCGTCATTTCCATGGGCCTTTCTCCAATTGTTGCCAAGCAATTATTTTTCCTCAATACAGCTTTCATCTTAATTTTCCACAACGAAAAATTATTTCCTTTAAACTTCTCAATTTCATAGTTTGCCGCCATTTTGTTGATAAATACCGCACACAAGCTAGTGTAACACCTTGAATAGTTGTGAGTATGTGTGAGAATGCACACCAGGAAAATTTCTAGGAAAGACTGGAGGGGTCACAATGGTCCCACTTAAAACCCAGACTCATGAAGCTCTTATCGCCTTTGTGACAAAACTTTCCTAGACATGTACAAAAACACACAGTTGTTATACTCACACCACTATTCCCTGCTTTGCACCGCAAAATTCTTGGATCGCTCCCACCGTTTCACGTGAATAGTACCGTATACGTGAACAGTGCCGTATACGTGAATAGTACCCCTTACGTGAACAGTACCCGACTCCAAAAAAAATACAACCAATAGCTCTGATACCACTGTTAAGAAATTGATGGGTGAAGCAGAAATTCAGCTAAAATAAAATTGGAAGAAAAGAAAGAACAAGCACAATTGGAAGAAAATAAAGAACAAGCATAATAGAGGACAGCAGAAAATTACGTGGTTCGGCTTTTAGCCTACGTCCACGGGCGAAGACAGAAGGAAAATATTATACTAGTGAAAAGGAGTTACAAGTATTGTAGTATTTTACCTCACTACCCAAAACCCCAATACACCCAAACTCTCAAATGACTAAACACATAAAACTCTCTGCTCTGGAAGAATTACTTCTCACAACTCTTGACTCTCTCTACAAAATTTAGATGCAAAATAAAATGGGGAGCCCTCCCTTTTATAGCCAAAAAATGGCAATTAAAGTAATAATTATTTTTTTTCTTGTCAAAATCGTGTTCCCCCTTTTCTTCTTCAAACTTCTTCTTTTTCCATTTTCTTCATTCCAAATTTGCTGCTGCCAAATTGTTCTTCTTCTTCAAACAAAATTGTTGCTGACTATCTAGACGCCTGCTTTATACCATTTAGATAGCCACTTTATTTGACAATAATGACAAAATGTTAAAAGATTATATGGGTCGTGAGTGTCCAAGGCCTTTAAAGCTTTCTTTCTTAACATCAATAGTGTTCGATAATTTCCATTTTGATCAAGTTGTCTTGGGTTGCTTCTTCTGTGAAGTTTTAGACTCCTTTACGGATGAACTATTGGAAATTTAATATGAATATATGCATGCTGAAAATACTAGATAGCTTTATAGTAGTGCAGTCGTCTTAAAGTTCCATTTTCAATATTACTTCATTTCCTTAATGGTTTTTCTTCTACCATGTGGGATTGCCCGAAGACATGATTGGTTGGTAATTTTCTGCTCGCATTTCTTAATTTTAGTTATATCTTAATGTCTTTGAATGAGATGTCATTCATTCATTTACTAAGCATTTATGCTTTTCTTATTTGTATTCTTTGATTTCATATGTTATTTAATCTTTGGTTCTTATTCTATTAACGTGCGTTCATTTGTCTGTTCCTTAAAATATGTACCTCCTTGATTTATATGCTTAAAATTAACCTACTTTTAAGATTTTAGAAGTGCGCCAAGGAGAATATGACTTCCCATACATGTCCATTTTATGACTTGGCATTGTTTGAATAAAATATCAAGTCTAACTTCACAAGATTTAAAATTCTCTTAAAAATCCATGTGGATTCTAGCCCCAGAATTGGTGTCTAAAATTTCAATGTGAGATCTTTTTTTAGTTTCCACAAGCAAATCTCTTATTTTTAGAATTTACTTGATGAAATTGGTTCCTAAAACTTTTTAAGTTGAGAAAGATTTATATCAAGTTCCTCTATTTTACTATATACTTTATTTAACCTATGAGGAGTAGGAAGAAAAATAACAAAAATGAAAATAAAGACCCCTTCAAGTTGTAGCTTTGCAATTAACAAAATCGGGTTATTTTACAGTTAAAGGGAACTTTGTTTTACTTATTGTACTAATTTTTATAGTTTGAAGGAATCAAAATTTTTTAATTATAATGCTGCAAAATTAGGTCAATTGTATAGATGCCACAGAAAATATGATTATGTCTTTTGGCAGTTGTGAGGTTTGGTCACTTGAGTTTGTTTATGACAATAGTACAATCTTTCATAGTTCGTTATGTAATGTAAGAATTTGCCTAGTGAAGAGGAAGCTACTGATTTGTAGCCACTTCTTTTTTTATTGTCCATATCAAAACCAAATACAACTTATTACTACATTACTTCTAAAAACAATAAGAAGATGCAGAAAATAAAGGTATACTTGTAATTGTTGTGCTTTTACTTATCTTTGAAATTTAGTAGCTTGAGTGTACGGTAAAAGCCACAGCACTTCAACCCCAAAAGTACCCAAAGTTTTTTTTTAAGTTAAAAAAAATTACATTTAAAAATGGTGCCTTCACGACTATCCTTTCTAGAACAAGGCTTGGGAACACGTTGAGACGGAGCATATTCAACAATAGCCTTAAACTGAGTACTTAATCGAGAACCCAATAACACATATAATTAACCAAACAGAAAGTGCCCTTTCCATTTAAAACAACATAAACTTATTCATACCGAATTAAGATTGATAAGTAAAAGCAAAAGGGTAAGCAAAAATACTCTTTTCATTAAAAAACACATGTCTATTCAACAACTTAGCAAACTCAAACACATCTGCAGGCTTCTTCAATTCTTTATATACTCGTGAATACGTTTGATACTTGTAACTATTAAAAAACTAAAATCCAAGTTAAAATATAATTTTTAAAAAAAGCCCAAAAATCAATCAATTATAAAACAATACCCAGATTTTCCAGGCTGAAAGCAGAACCAATTGTAACGGTCGTTGAAGTGATCATGGAAAAGGGCTAAAAGGTCATTTTGAGAGACGGAAGGAAGCAAATGACAAATCACTACTTTGGTTCTCTGCAATGGCTTCTTTATTTCATCGCATTCAATTTGTCCCGATTGTATTGAAATCGAAAATTGAAAAGAAAAAGGAGTTTTGATTATTTTGTACCCTAATTTTCAATTTGGGTCGAGAATAAAATTGGAATATCGTTTATTGGAAAGTTTTAGACGCACGTAACCGTCGTGTTTTCCTCTAGAAGGACCTCAGAGCACTCCCAAAGGGGACATTTACCCTTGGGGAACATCGTCGTGTGGGGGTTCTCTTTGCAGGTAACATGTGTCGATAAGTTAACAAGATTCATATGTCATTGCCCGCGGCAAGGGCGATTGATATTCTTCCCTACTTCCCTTCGTATTACTTCTGGGGAATCTAGGGGTCTTGATGAGTAAATGACCAAAAAAACCCTATAAAGTATGAATACGCTAATTTAATAATGGAGCATCCATAATAATAATAATAATAATAATGAGAGATCATCGGTATTCCTCTATTCAAATCAATATATACTAATTAATTTAGTATTGTTTATAAAATATTTAATAACTTTTAATAGTATAATTTTATAGTATTATTTCTATTTTAAAATAAACTTTTATTTATATTTATTATAAATTAAATGAATAATGCAAATACAAATTAGAATAAACAATTTAAATACTAAAAATAAAAATATATGCTTCAATATAAATAAAACCAGTAAAAAATAAGTGATATGTATTAGTTCCAATAGAAAAAAAAAATTAAAAACCTCCTTAATAATAAAAGTGACGAAATAATGAAAGGCAAAAGAGAGAAATTGCATGTTCATTCATCTTTTAGATTCTTTTCTTCTCAAATTTCTATTTAAAACCTTTTAAATTCTTTTCTTCTTAACTTTCTGTTTAAACTTTCTTACATTCTTTACTTCTCAACTTTCTATTTAAACTCTTTTAAATTCTTTTCTTCAAACTCTTTTAGATTCTTTACTTCTCAACTTTCTATTACATTCATTATTCAATTTATAATTTTCATACCTTAAATCCTAAAATTTAAGTCAAGTCTCTTCCCATTTCTCATCTCTTCATACGCAACACAGTCTTTTTAGCTCTCCTCTCTTCGCAAGTAAGTAAAATCTCAGTTCATCGCATCATCTCACGGTTTGTTTTCATACTTTGCTTTCTTCTAATTGCCCTTGCCTTTTCCTCTCAATCTCAATTTTTGTTTTTTTTTTATTATGGACTGGATTTTCTTTACCTCAGTTTGTAAATTTTATCGGATGTAATGCATAATCATTGGTGACCCAATTAAGGCTCAGGAGGGGGTTCAGCCCCTTTTGGGCCATTAATTTTTCTTTTAAATATACTTCAAGCCATTTCTAAAAAAATTAAATACAAAAAAAAAATTCGAAACATTTTTCATGTAACAAAGACTTTTGATTCAATGGTAAGAGTTTACTTGATGGTTTTAAAGTCCTGATTCAAATCCCAATAGCCATATTTTTTTTTTATATTTTGTGGAAACTACATAGAAAAATAATACTTTCATGCATTTGAAATAAATAGTTTTTTACTATTATTATTTAGAATTTAAAAGAAAGTAATGAAATTTGAGTTTATGAGACTTCAAATATATTTGTGAGAACATTAAAAAAACCAAATTAAATAAAAGTTTTTTAACTAAGTTCCCCTAATTGAAGTGTCTAGGTTCGCCACCGTGCATAATTGATCATCGTCATTTTTTTTACAACAATTTCATAAAACAGGCATAATTAAAGTAAAATATATACCAGGACAATTAATTAATTAACTGATGCTGTTTAGATTATGTGCTTGATTATATATCGATTCATCATATTTTTATTAAGATTTTGAATTTACACTATATCGTCGGGGTCTAAATGATTTTTATTTTTAATATTTTTTTATGAATTTATTCATGTTCAATTGGATAATATTTAAAGTAATAACAAATATAAGTTTTAATGGAGTGAAATTGTAAGGGAACAGAAACTAAATTTTCTTTCTAATTGTTTAACGATAAAAATTGAATTCAATGTGAAGTGGTTTCATATTGTAAATGCATTGCCAGTAAATTGAAATTTTTTAAGGATGGGAGAAAGAGTGATTAATGGAGATTGGAAGCCTACTTCTTCCTCTAATGGGGAGCGCACTGTGGTTTTACTTGGCCGTACTGGCAATGGCAAAAGTGCGACGGGCAATAGTATTCTCGGAAGAAGAGCCTTCAAGGCGAGTGCTGGCTCGTCTGCTGTTACTAAAACTTGTGAAATGAAGACAATCGTACTCAAAGATGGCCAAGTTGTTAATGTCATTGATACCCCCGGTAATTTACTAATGCTGGTGCCTACATATTCCATTCCATACTTGTTGATGTTGTGCTAGTAAGTATATTGATGTTATGAGTGATTGCAGGACTTTTTGATTCTTCTGCTGAATCTGAGTATGTCAGCAAGGAAATTGCCAAATGTATTGGTATGGCCAAGGATGGGATCCATGCAGTCCTTCTAGTTTTCTCTGTTAGAAGTCGTTTTTCTCAAGAGGAAGAAGCTGCAGTACAGCGTTTGCAGAACTTGTTTGGGAAAACAATTTTTGACTATATGATTGTTGTTTTCACTGGAGGGGATGATCTTGAAGATAATGAGAAAACATTAGAAGATTACTTGGGTCTTGAGTGTCCAAAGCCTTTAAAGGTTTGTTTTTGAACGACAATAGTTTTCGATAATTTCATTAGTCATTTTGATCAAGTTGTCTTTCTTTGGTTCTTTTGTGAAGTTTTACACTCCTTTACTGTTGAACTATGGGAAGTTTAATATGAATATATGTAAGCTGAAAAATACTAGATAAGTTTATAGTAGGCCAGCCATCTTAAAGTTCTATTTTCAATAGTGCTTGATTTCCTGAATGGTTTTCTTCTGCCAAGTGGGATTGGCCGAAGAGGTGATTGGTTGGTGATTTTCTGCTAGCATTACTTAATTTTAGTCATATTTTAATGTCTTCGAATGAGATTTCATTAATTCATTTGCTAAACATTTATTCTTTTCTTATTTGTATTCTTTGATTTTGAGTATGTTTGGAATTGAGGTTGGACAATTGTAGCTTAAAAGTTATAGTAGCAAAGTGTTTGGTAAATACTAACTGTTTACTTGTATAATGGAGATTCTATTATATTCTTAACAATTTTGTTAAAATTCTTATTTATAATTTATATTTACTACATATTATTAACTTTTGTTTCCTGGTTACAGCTTTTCCTCACAACAGCTGTAACTTAAAAGCTACAGTACCTCAATCCCAAACACACTTTTCATCTGCTATTTAATCTTAGTTCTTATTTGATTAATTCGTATTCATTTGTTTGTTTCTTAAAATATATTCCTCTTTGATTTATACGCTTAAAATTAACGTACTTTTAAGATTTTAAAAGTGTGCCAAGGAGGATATGACTTCCTATACAAGTCCATTTTATTAGGCGTTGTTAGAATAAAATATCAAGTCTAAGCCTCATAATTGGTGCCTAAAATTTCAATGTGAGAACTTACTTGATGAATTTGGTTCCTAAAACTTTTTAAGTTAAGAAAGATTTATGTCAAGTTCCTCTATTTTACTGTATACTTGATTTAACCTATGAGAAGTAGGAAGAAAAATAAGAAAAATGAAGATAGAGACCCATTCAAGTTGTAGCTCTGCAATGAAAAAAATGGAGTTATTTTAGAGTTAAAGTGAACTCTTTTTTTATTGCACTAATTTTTGTAGTTTGAAGGAATCAATTTTTTTTAATGTTAATGACGCAAAATTAGGTCAATTATGTAGATGCCACAGAAAATATTTTCATGTCTTTTAGCAGTTTTGAGGTTTGGTCACTTGAGTTTGTTTATGACAATAGTACAGTCTTTTGCCTATTGAAGAGGCAGGTACTAATTTGTAACCCCTAATTTTGATTGGGTCAATGCTTTTCACTAGAATATATGCAGATGATGATGATGATTGTTTTTTTTTTTTTTTGTTATTGCTTGCCCTTAAATAGTTTTTGCGCAAATGCATGATATTAAATACCAATGATCACAATAAAAACAAATTTTGTTAGCTCAATATCTACAAACTTTTAGAAACTACAAATGTTTGATTGGTTCATTAGTGCTTACAAAATGAGCTAACATTTGCTTTATTTCTGATCATATTTCCATATTTTAGGAAATCCTTCAACTATGTGATAATAGATGCGTGCTCTTTGATAACAAGACCAAGTATGAGGCCAAGAGAACTGAACAGGTTCAGCAACTTCTTTCTTTGGTTAACGCTGTGAACGTTAAGAATGGTGGGCAACCATACACAAACGAGTTTTTTCCTGAGCTGAAGGTGACTTCATACTATCGTGATAGACTTCTGTGCTGCTTCTTTCTAAATATGTCATGACAATGTCACTTTTTCTTTTTTGTATAATGTTGCTACTCTAGGGCTTAGTGCCATGTTTTATGACTTATATTGATGTTTTTTTGATAGGTTGAATCTAAGATTAAACAGAGAACAACTTGGCTCGAACAGCAGTTGGCAGAGGAGCAAGCTGCTCGGTTAAAGGAAGAAGAGGTTGCACAAATAGCTCAAAGGAAGTCATATAACGAAATTCGTAAAGTTAGAGAGAATCTTGAAAGAGCTCGGAGGGAGATTGAGGACCAGATGCATGAATCAAATGAAGATCAAATCAAACGAATTATTGAGATGGTATTTTTTATGCTCCTGCTTCTGACATCAAAATATGACATGCATATGCGTCCATATCTAAGAGTAGGTAATCATTTCTAAAAGTGTGTAATTAAAAAATGCCTATAAAGTGTGCAAGTACCTGGAATGATATTCTAAATTATAAGACTTGGAGGTGGTAAAGACTGCCACTTTGTCCTTACCTATAACTTGTTGGAGATTGCCTTCTGACAAGACGCTTTATCTCGCTAGTTGATAGAGAAACATTTGTTTTTAAGTTATTTGTTCACTAGTTGTGTTTTGAAGGCTGTACCATGTTGTTCTTACCTTGAAGATTGTTTGACCATCTTGTTCAGTTTTGTTTCTTCTCATGATGAAATTAAGTAGATTACTTTATAATAGTACCTATAGGCGGTTTGCTCATCATGACTTACACTTAGAAATGGATTCTGCACTTGTTTAGTCATCAATCATAAGAACATTTCTTGTAATATTGTGGATATTGTATTATCTGTTTACTTTTTTAAGCTTTTGTTTCTGTCATTAATCAATGATTAAGAGACTAGAATTTATTAAAGTAAGAAAGATTTACCGAGTACGGCAAACTTAAAAACTCCCTTTGCAATTGGATTAAACTAAATTAATACTTAAGAATTTTCTTCTCTTAAGTTGGAGTTTTCTATTACCAATACATAATCTTTATTTGTATTATGCTCCTACTCTAGGGCTTAGTGGCATGTTTTACGACTGATATTGATGCTTTTTTGATAGGTTGAGTCTAAGATCAAAGAGAAAACAACTAGGCTCGAACAACAATTGGCAGAGGAGCAAGCTGCTCGGTTAAAGGGAGAACAAGTTGCACAATTAGCGCACAGGAAGTCAAATGACGAAATTCATAAGCTTAGAGAAAATCTTGAAAGAGCTCAGATGGATACTGAGGACTTGATGCATGAATCATTTGAAGATCAAATCAAGCGAATTACTGAGATGGTATTTTTTATGCTCCATGTTTTGACATTAAAATATGACATGCGGATATGTTCATCTCTCAGATCAGAGATTCTAAATTGTAAGACTTGGAGGTGGTAAAGACTGCCACTATGTCTTTACCCATAACTTGTTGGAGATTGCCATCTGGAACGATGCTTCATCTCGTTAGTTGATGGGGACAAATTTGATACTAAGTTATCTGTTCACTAAATGTGTTTTGAAGGTTGTATCATGTTGTTCTTACATCGAAGATTGTATGACTATCTTGTTCTGTTTTGTTTCTTCTCTTGATGAAATTAAGTAGATTACTCTATGTTAGTAGTTATAGGTGGTTTGCTCATTATGACCTACACTTAGGAATGGATTCTGCACTTGTTTTGTCATCAATCATAAGAGTAATATTTTGGAAACTGTGTTATCTGTTTATTTTTAAGCTTTTTTTTCTATCGTTTATCAATGATTGGGAGAGTGGAATTGATTGAAGTAAGAAAGTTGTGCCAAGTATGGTGAACTTAGCAACTCTCTATACAATTAGATTAAACGAAATTAATATTTAAGATTTTGCTTTTCTTTAAGTTGGAGATTTATATGACCAATACCCAATCTTTATTTGTATTATATTGTTACTCTAAGGCTTAGTGGCATGTTTTATGACTGATATTGATGCTTTTTTGATAGGTTAAGTCTAAGTTCAAAGAGACAATAACTAGGGTCGAACAACAATTGGCAGAGGAGCAAGCTACTCGGTTAAAGGAAGAAGAGGTTGCACAATTAGCGCAGAGGAAGTCAAACGAAGAAATTCTTCATAAGCTTAGAGAGAATTTTGAAAGAGCTCAGAGGGAGACTGAGGACCAGCTACATAAATCATATGAAGATCAAATCAAACGAATTATTGAGATGGTATTTTTTATACTCCTTGTTTTGACATTAAAAAAAGACATGCGTATGTGTTCATCTTTTAGATTGTGTAATTGTTTCTCAAATTGAGTAATTAAAAAATGCCTATAAAGCGTACAGGTACCTGTAATGATATTCTAAATTGTAAGACTTCGAGATGGTAAAGACTGCCACTTTATCCCTATCCCCATCCCTAACTTGTTGGAGATTGCCATCTAAAAAGATGCTTCATCTCGCTAGTTGATGGGGACAAATATTTTATTAAGTTATTTGTTCACTTATTATGTTTCTAAGGCTGTAACATGTTGTTTTGACCTTGAACATTGTTTGACTAGTGTGTTCTATTTTGTTTCTTCTCTTGGTGAAATTAAGTAGATTAGTCTATGGTAGTAGCTATAGGTGGCATCATGACTTACACTTAGGATTATGCACTTGTTTAGTCATCAGTCATAAGAACATTTCTTGTAATATTGTGGATACTCCATTATCTGTTTATTTTTTTATGCTTTTCTTTATATCATTTATCAATGATTGAGAGAGTAGAATTGATTGAAGTAAGAAAGTTATGCAGAGTATGGTGAACTTAGCAACTCCCTTTGCAATTGGATTAAACTATATTAATACTTAAGAATTTTCTTTTCTTAAGTTGGAGTTTGATATTACAAATACCCAATCTTTATTTGTATTATCTGCTACTTTAGGGCTTAGTTGCATGTTTTATGACTGATATTGATGTTTTTTTGATAGGTTGAGTCCAGGCTCAAAGAGACAACAACTAGGCTCGAACAACAATTGGCAGAGGAGCATGCTGCACGATCAAAGGCATATGAGGCTGCACAATTAGCTCAAATGGAGTCAAATGACGAAATTTGTAAGCTTAGAGAGAATCTTGAAAGAGCTCAAAAGGATACTGAGGACCAGATGCAAGAATCATATAAAGATCAAATCAAACAAATTACTGAGACGGTACTTTTTATGCTCCTTGTTTTGACATCAAAATATGACATGCATATGTGTTCATCTCTCAAAATTGGGTAATCATTTCTAAAACTATGTAATTAAAAAATGCCTATAAAAGGTGCAGGTACCTGTAATGATATTCAAAATTGTAAGACTTGGAGGTGGTAAAGACTACTACTCTGTCCTTAAAGATTGTTTAACTATCTTGATCCCATTTGTTTCTTCGCTTGAAGAATTAAGTAGATTACCCTATGGTAGTTTCTATAGGTGGTTTGCTCATCATGACTTGCACTTAGGAATTGATTCTGCACTTGTTTAGTCATCAATCATAAGAACATTTCTTCTAATACTGTCGATACTATATTATTTGTTTATGTTTTAAGCTTTTGTTTGTATCATTTATCAATGATTGAGAGAGTGGAATTAATAAAAGTAAGAAAGTTGTGCCGAGTATGGTGAACTTAGCAACTCCTTTTGCAATTGGATTAAACTAAATTGATACTTAAAAGTTTTCTTTTCTTAAGTTGGAGTTTTATATTACTAATACCCAATCTTTATTCATATTATACTGCAAGTCTAGGGCTTAGTGGCATGTTTTATGACTGATGTTCATGCTTTTTTGATAGGTTGAGTCTAAGCTCAAAGAGGCGACAACTAGGCACGAACAACAATTGGCTAAGGAGCAAGCTGCTCGGTTAAAGGGAGAAGAGGTTGCACAATTAGCTCAAAGGAAGTCAAATGATGAAATTCATAAGCTTAGAGAGAATCTTGAAAGAGCAAAGAGGGAGACTGATGATCAGATGCATAAATCATATGAAGATCAAATCAAACGAATTACTAAGATGGTACTTTTTATGCTCTTTATTTTGACATCAAAATATAACATGCATATATGTTCATCTCTCATATCGGAGAGTCATTTCTCAAACTGTGCAATTAAAAAATGCCTATGAAGTTTGCAGGTACCTGTAATAGAATTATAAATTTTAAGATTTAGAGGTGGTAAAAACTGCCACTCTATCCTTGCTCGTAACTTGTTAGAGATTGCCATCTGAAAAGACGTTTCATCTCGCTAGTTGCTGGGGACAAATCTGTTATGAAGTTATCCGTTCACTGATTATGTTTTGAAGGCTGTAACAAGTTCCTACCTTGAATATTATGACTATCTTGTTCTATTTTGTCTCTTCTCTTGATGAAATTAAGTATATTACTCTATGGTAGTAGCTATAGGTGGTTTGCTCATCATGAATTACACTTAGGAATGGATTCTGCACTTGTTTAGTCATAAATCATAAGAACATTTATTGCAAATCTATTATGAAGTTATCTGTTCACTTATTATGTTTTGAAGGCTGTAACACGTTGTTCCTACCTTGAAGATTGTTTGACTATCTTGTTCTATTTTGTCTCTTCTCTTGATAAAATTAAGTATATTACTCTATAGTAGTAGCTATAAGTCGTTTGGTCATCATCACTTACACTTAGGAATGGATTCTGTACTTGCTTAGTCATAAATCATAAGAACATTTATTGCAATATTGTGGATATTGTATTACTTATTTTTTTAGTTTTATTTCTATCATTTATTAATGATTGGGAGAGTAGAATTGATTGAAGTAAGAAATTGTGTTGAGTAAGGTGAACTTAGCAACTCCCTTTTCAATCGAATTAAACTAAACTAATAATTCAAAAAAACTTTTCTTGAGTTAGAGATTTATATTACCAAGACCCAATCTTTATTTGTATTATGCCAATACTCTATGGCTTAGTGGCATGTATTATGACTGATATTAATACTTTTTTAATAGGTTGAGTCTAAGCTCAAAGAGACAACAACTAGGCTCGAACAACAATTCGCGGAGGAGCAAGCTGCTCGGTTAAAGGGAGAACATGTTGCACAATTAGCGCAGAGGAAGTCAAATGAAGAAATTCATAAGCTTAGAGAGAATCTTGAAAGAGCTCAGAGGGAGACTGAAGACCAAATGCATGAATCATATGAAGATCAAATCAAACGAATTACTGAGATGGTACTTTTTATGCTCCTTATTTTGACATCAAAATATGACATGCATATGTGTTCATCTCTCAAATCGGGTAATCATTTCTAAAACTGTGTAATTAAAAAATGCCTATAAAGTGTGTAGGTACCTACAATGATATTCTAAATTGTAAGATTTGGCGATGGTAATAATTGCCACTCTATCCTTTCCCCTAAATTATTAGAGATTGCCATCCGAAAAGAGGCTTAACCTCGCTATTTGATGGGGACAAATTTGTTATTAAGTTATCTGTTCATTGATTGTGTTTTGAAGGTTGTAACATGTTGTTCTTACCTTGAAGATTGTTTGACTACTTTGTTATGTTTTGTTTCTTCCTTTGGTGAAATTAAGTAGCTTATAGGTGGTTTCCTCATCATGACTTACACTTAGGAATGGATTCTGCACTTGTTTAGTCATCAATCATAAGAACATTTCTTGTAATAATATGGATATTGTATGGTCTGTTTTTTTTAAGCTTTTGTTTCTGTCATTTATCACGATTGAGAGATTGGAATTGATGTAAGTAAGAAAGTTATGCGGAGTATGGTGAACTTAGCAACTCCCTTTGCCTTTGGATTAAACTAAATCAATACTTAAGATTTTTCTTTTCTTATGTCAGAGTTTTATATTACCAATACCCAATCTTCATTTGTATTATGCTACTACTCTAGGGCTTAGTGGCATGTTTTATGACTGATATTGATCCTTTTTTGATAGGTTGAGTCTAAGCTCAAACAGACAACAACTAGGCTCGAAGAACAATTGGCAGAGGAGCAAACTGCTCGGTTAAAGGGAGAAGAGGTTGCACAATTAGCTCAGAGGAAGTCAAATGACGAAATTCATAAGCTTAGAGAGAATCTTGAAAGAGCTCAGAGGGAGACTGAGGACAAGATTCATGAATCATATGAAGATCAAATCAAACGAATTACTGAGATGGTACTTTTTATGCTCTATATTTTGACATCAAAATATGACATGCATATGTGTTCATCTCTCAAATCGGGTAATCATTTCTAAAACTGTGTAATTAAAAAATGCCTATAAAGTGTGTAGGTACCTGTAATGATATTCTAAATTGTAAGATTTGGCAGTGGTAATGATTGCCACTTTATCCTTTCCTCTAAATTATTAGAGATTGCCATCTGAAAAGAGGCTTAACCTCGCTTTGATGGGGACAAATCAATTATTAAGTTATATGTTACTAATTGTGTTTTGAAGGTTGTAACATGTTGTTCTTACCTTGGAGCTTGTTTGACTATTTTTTATGTTGTGTTTCTTCTTTTGGTGAAATTAAGTAGATTATAGCTGGTTTTCTCGTCATGACTTACACTTAGGAATGGATTCTGCACTTCTTTAGTCATCAATCATAAGAACATTTCTTCTTATACTGTGGATACTGTATTATCTGTTTATTTTTTAAGCTTTGGTTTTTATCATTTATCATGATTGAGGGAGTGGAATTGATTTAAGTAAGAAAGATTTGCCAAGTATGGTGAACTTAGCAACTCCCTTTGCATTTGGATTAAACTAAATTAATACTTAATATTTTTCTTTTCTTATGTTGGAGTTTTATATTACCAATACCCAATCTTCATTTGTATTATGCTACTACTCTAGGGCTTAGTGGCATGTTTTATGACTGATATTGATCCTTTTTTGATAGGTTGAGTCTAAGCTCAAACAGACAACAACTAGGCTCGAAGAACAATTGGCAGAGGAGCAAACTACTCGGTTAAAGGGAGAAGAGGCTGCACAATTAGCTCAAAGGAAGTCAAATGACGAAATTCATAAGCTTAGAGAGAATCTTGAAAGGGCTCAGAGGGAGACTGAAGACCAGATGCATGAATCATATGAAGATCAAATTAAACGAATTACTGAGATGGTACTTTTTATGCTCCTTTTTTTGACATCAAAATATGATATGCATATGTGTTCATTTCTAAGATCGGGTAATCATTTTTAAAACTGTGTAATTAACAAATGCCTATGAAGTGTGCTAGTACCTGTAATGATATTCTAAATTATAAGACTTGGAGGTGGTAAAGACTGCCACTCTGTCTTTACCCTTAAATTATTAGAGATTGCCATTCGAAAAGAGGCTTAACCTCGCTATTTGATGGGGACAAATTTGTTATTAAGTTATCTGTTCACTGATTGTGTTTTGAAGGTTGTAACATGTTGTTCTTACCTTGAAGATTGTTTGACTATTTTGTTATGTTTTGTTTCTTCTTTTAGTGAAATTAAGTAGATTATAGGTGGTTTCCTCATCATGACTTACGCTTAGGAATGGATTCTGCACTTGTTTAGTCATCAATCACAAGAACATTTCTTGTAATAATGTAGATATTGTATTGTCTGTTTTTTTTTAAGCTTTTGTTTCTATCATTTATCATGATTGAGAGATTGGAATTGATTGAAGTAAGAAAGTTATGCGGAGTATGGTGAACTTAGCAACTCCCTTTGCAATTGGATTAAACTAAATTAATACTTAATAATTTTATTCTCTTAAGTTGGAGTTTTATATTACTAATACCCAATTTTATTTGTATTATGCTGCTACTCTAAGGCTTAGCGGCATATTTTATGACGTATATTAATGCCTTTTTGATAGGTTGAGTCTAAGCTTAAAGAGACAACAATTAGGCTCGAACAACAATTGGCAGAGGAGCATGTTGCACGATTAAAGGCAGATGGGGCTACACAATTAGCTCAAATAAAGTCAAATGATGAAATTCGTAAGCTTAGAGAGAATCTTGAAAGAGTTGAGTGGGAGGCTGAAGAACTCCGTAAGCGAGCTGAAAAAGAAGGGTGTGCCATTCTTTGACCTAATCACCTACAGGCACTCTATGCCATTGGCATGATAATCACCTAAAGTATATTTTTTCTGTCTCCCCTACCTTTTCAAATAATATTTGAAGTTAATACTGCATTTATTATCAGTGTTTTACCACAGTCAAGAGCTTGTATTATGTATTATGTAAATGTTCCCAATCCCATCTGGAAATGCGATCTTAGGATATTATATATTATATGGAAAAATTATATTGACATTAAATGAAGTTCTTTTTTTATGGAGTCGTTTAGAATCTTTTCTTACACAGTGAATCCAAAGAGTTCTGATTCCTTTTTCTCCTCATGCTATCTTGTTTCCACATTTGTAACAGATACAACCCAAAATATGCGCTTTTAACAATCAATGACTTTCCAAAAAACTCGAACATACACTCAAGTTTTCTTGTACCTTTACTTTTTTGTTTTCACTCTTCTAATGTCATATCAGTTTGTATTAATAGTTAGTTTGTATAGCATTTACTCTTTTCGTATAATAGAGTAATCTTAATATCCAAGAGACTTGCAATAAAACCATCAAGCCTATGACCCTTCTTTGACTCACACCAAATTTCAACTAGCTCATAGTCTAGGTTTATCAAGTACAATATTTATATATGCATGTATAACACAATCTTTATTTACTTTTTACATAATGGAAATCCTTCGACATCATACAACATCAGTTTTATATATATTAAGTTTCAGCATAATAACTGGTCTCCCAAGGAGAAAAAGCCAATGATAAGTCAGCATAAGTAATTACGTTACACACAAACTCATCAAGTTTGATATATTGCTGGTTTTAAAAATAGGTATCAAGTAGAATACACATTCAGTAGATAATGATAGTCTGATCGTAGATCTCGCACTGAGATGCCATAAGCTTGATCTCCAGCATCTAGCTTACCTGCAAACGGGAGAAAACATTGATGCACATGCAATACGAGCACGTAGAAATGAAATGTGATAGGAGAATTAATTACCCGAGATGGAGTATCTTCTTGTCCGGGTAAGAGTAAGTAGTGCCGCCACCCTTGATAATAGCAGGACTGAAGAAATTTCAAGAAGCTAATGCATGGATTGCATTCAGCTCTTGCCCAGTCACCATGTTTGCTTGTTGAAACCTCTCCATTTCTACTATCTGAGTTTCAGAAACAATGAAATTTTAATAACGTGCTAAAATTTTGGAAGAGGGTGAGAACAAATGCATTATGCATACAACGGACTGGTTTGCATACCTTTAATCGGGGACTCACGCTTTCATTTTCTAGCTCAATCTCCTATGAAAATGAAAATGTTAAAGAGTTCCATAAAAGCTTGGAAGAAAACGAAATAAAGGCTAAACAAGATTTAATGAATTTTAATTATTACCCTTTTTTGCAAGAACTCAATTTCAGCTTGCAGCATTTCATGCTGTTGCACAGAATAGGAAACAGATAAAGCAACAAATTATTTTCAAAATGACATAAATTACATATACTATGTTGGATCATAAACTTGATCCAATATGAATAAATTCAAGTCCAACTCATGGAAGATTCCATAAGTAGGTATTGTAGGTGAGGTTTGAATTGTTTATATTAGGTGTGGTCGGTGAAGTAAGTTAGTGGTAAGTTTTAATGAATTGTGAGGATGTATGTATTAGTTGAATAAATGAATGGTTGTGATTAATTTGTTTCATGTATAAATACCCCCTCTCCCATTTCGTTTAAGAATAAAGTGAAGTAACAAAAATCTCTAAGGTGTAGAGAGTGAAAAATAAGAGTTTTAGTTGGTGAGGAGTGTTTTTGAAGAAATAAAATAGTGTGTTTTTTTTAGTGTTTAATTTATTGATTCTCCAACAAAGTGTTATAAGATCTAGTGTTCGATGCTATATATAGTCATATAGCATATCAAATTGAAGATCTCAACGAGAGAAACGTGACACAGCAAAAATCAGCCCAATTGAAGGCCGAACGCACCCACACTCGCTGCCAAAAGTATTTTGTCCTGAAGCTGAGTCAACTTACCAAGTTGAACCAAGCTGAACCGAACCGAACCAAGCTGAGCTGAACCAAACCAAGCCGAGCCGAGCTAAACCAAATCAATTCGAACTAAACCAACTCAAACGGAACTAAGCTAGGCCGAACCAAGTCAACTACAATGTCGTTGATCGTTGACCGAAAGTTGAGTCGAGTCCCTCCCAAGATTTTTTGACGTGCCGGATCTATCCGTGCATTCAAAATCTCAAAATTCCCACTCAATTTATGAGTTATGGCAAATGGTGGTATGATTTCATAATTAAAGGGAAGTAAGTTTAATAATTGGAGTAATAAAATGAAGGCTCTATTAGGTGCATATGACGTATGGGATGTCGTAGAGAAAGGCTTTATTGTGCCAGAACATGAAGCCACTTTAACTACGACGCAGAAGTAGAATTTAAAAGAATTAAAGAAGAAACAGATGATATGAGATGAATACAGTGATACAGATGAGAGATTTTTGGGGCCCGACTGAACACACATAGAGGCTTTGGGCCATATGTTTAGGCGTTTTTTTTCCTTTTGGGGGCGTATGCATGTAATATGATGATTACAGAGATACATATATTGAAATACAAATAATACAGATGAGATATGATGATACAGATGTGATATAGGCTTTGGGCCGTGTGCTTCGGCGCTTTGTCCTTTGGGGACCAATTATGCATGCACAGATATTATATTTCCCCATCTATCCATTGTAACTTCGAAGCATGATGGTTCCCTAATTGCTCGTCCGTCAAGGTCCAGATATGATGAGATTATTCCCCTAGGTACTTGTTTAGTGATAGATCTAGTATTCAGTGTTTGATGATATAAGTGTTGTTGTGCAAATTTTATTGAACTCGCAAGCGCACGAATCTATTGTAGTATATATCAATGGTGACGAGTGTCGATCCCACGAGGAGGTGGATTTTAATTATATATAGAATTAATTTTGTAAATGGGTGATTGGATTTATGGTGGAAATGATTTGGAATATGCTAAAACTTAAATTAAAATGGCGAGAATAAATTCTGAAATTGGGATTGAAATGGCAAGAATAAATTGAAGAGAATTCTATTGAAATAACGTACTTGGGTATCTGGATCCGTATCAACATGCATCATGGGCTAAATATTCCTTATTAATTTCAATTAAATCATGAGGGGGGAATCCACACCTCATGAACCACTCTCTAATAAATATGGTGCTAAGGGCTTATCGTGCCAAATAATAATAACCTTATACTAGGGAGTCGGTGAAACCAGGGCGGTACTAGACAAGATTATTATTATTTGTCAACGAAAAGTCAAAACATCCACAAAAACTAGATTGGAAGAGAAAATAAATTTACCAAATAAAGCCCATGACACATGTTGAGACTTCACCTTCAACCCAAACTTGAAAGAAAACTAGCCACTCAAAATTGAACTAGGGACAAAATGGGAATTTATTAAAATACGTAGAAAATACAAGATGGAGAAGGAATTAAAGAAAATGGAGTCCAAAAATGGATTCAGAGGTGCCAAATTAGGGGGGATTTCCCCTTTTTATAGATACATCGAGTAAATCATGACCATCGGATTAAAAACAGTTTGGACGCTCAGGATTGCACCACGTCATCAGTCAACAGTACGCGTCAACAGTACGAGGTTTGACTATGCGGCTTGAACAGTGACACGGTTTGCACACGGTTTGAACAGTAACGCGGTTTGCACAGTAATAATCTAATGTATTGCATGTACCGTACGCGCGTTTTTTGGTCCACTAATATGCTGCCACGTCACCCTCAACAGTACATAAGAATTTTAGTCCAACAGGATCATGACACCTCATCAGTCAATGCCACATCATCCGTCAATGCCGTCAATGCCACGTCATCGATCCGTCTATATGAACAGTGCCATGAACAGTAACGTAAACAGTACTCGTACATGTGAACAGTGCCATTTTCCTTTTATGCTCCTCCTAAGATTTTCGACCGTCCTGAGTTCAAAAGTGATGTCCGTTTTGCCGTTTGATCTCTCGTTTATTGTGAAATGACTATAATGCCCCTAAAATACATAAAATATTTAATTAAAATAAAACACACATAATTAAATTACAAAAAGGTAAAACACATAAAAGTAAGGATTGTTAGTTAGACTTGAAATGTAAAATGATGGCTTTCTCCTTTATAAATATGCATTTTCTAACACTCAACACACCCCCCAACTAGCTTATTGCTAGTCCCTAGCAAATAAAGCGAAAACAAAATTCAAAAATGATTTTTTTTTAAACACTCTTGTTTATTCAATCAGGCGAATGATAACAATCAAATAAAAGTATAAGCATTATCTCAAGTCTAAAAAAATATCACACCCACATCAACCATCCATATGAATCAACCCAGTAGACTTTGTCGTAGCTTCCTTCAAGAATGACATGTCAAACCTCAAAATCTCACTGGAAGTAGTGACACTCTCATCAAAGAAATTAAACCCAATAAAAATAGTCACTCCAATGAATGGTAATTGAGAGAAAATAATCAAGAAATGATATCACATGCTCTCACCAAAATGAAAGAAATATGCCCTCAACTTAGAAATAATACGATCTGAAGTCAAATAAAAATACTAGTCAACCCAATTTTTTTATTTTTTTATTTTTTTATGCATCACTACATCTTTTTAGCCCATATAACTAACTTCTACTTCAGACTATCATTCCCTAAAATCAAGAAGGACTTTTATTAGGACGTAACGTAGGCTAGGGACATGGCTAACAAGGAAGGAAAATAGGAAAAACAAAGTGTATGTTTGAGAAAAATGCAGAGGAATTTTTTTTTCTTGGAAGTTGCAAAGTGGATTTCACCTATTATTGTTTTTTTTTCTTTGAAACAATAATTTTTTTCTTCTTTCTTTTTTTTTAAGAAACAAAAAAAAATTTAACTAGGCATAACTTCACTATACAAAATGTTTATTTACATTTTTCTCAAACATAAATAAGTGATGGATCTTGTAAGATATTGGGTAATACTGCAAATTGGAGTGGGTCAAGATGATAAGTTGACAAAGAAAAGTTTTTTTTTTAAAGGCTCAAAAGGGTTAACTATGGAGATTTGATAAAAGTGATGGCTAGAAAGGCTCAAACGGATCAAAGATGGCCTTTCCATCATCTTTTAGGGCTCTAAATAATCTTCCATATCTACTAATTAGATGGGCTTCCAAATGTAGCAACACACATTTTTTTCTTTTTTTTTAATTTTCAATTTTTTTTAAGGGTTAACTCAAAAGAAATCTAGAGATCGTGTATACAATAATAAACTGTTAAGCTGTATAAAGAATGGGCAAAAGGGTTACTCTCCAAGAAAAAATGATAGGCTCAAAAACTCACTTGGTATTTATTATGACATGTTCATTCCTTCAAGCAACTCATATTTGTCTTCGACATCAACATGTAGAGTAGCAAACATAGCGTAACATCACTTCAGACTAAAGATAATACAAATACTAAAATTTGAAATTCATCATGTCAACAAATCACAATTTTTTTTTAACAACCGCCTACCCCCCAACCTATTCTAAACATGAAATGAAAATATACATGCAGAAATGAGAAAATGATGCAGAAAAACTAATTAGAAAATGATATAAAACAATTTTTTTAACTTAAGAAGATGCGTTTCTAGAGTTACTACACTCCATATTCAACCATCTTCGACTCAAAAAATTTGAAAATGTATATTTATAAAGGAGAAATTAAAAAGAAGAAGAAAAATGAACATCAAAACATAATAAAGAAAAAGGAAATATCTGAAATTTAAAAAAAAAAAAATTTGTTTTTTTTTTCAAACGATAAAGATGCATTTCTAGAGTCACTACACTCCATATTCAGCCATCTTCAACACAAAAAGTTAGCAACAGTTAGTTTCTACAACAAAAAATTAGTAAAAACTTAACCAAAATTCCACAATTGTCAACTATTCCCTCCCCCCAACCAGAATGAAACATTGTCCTCAATGTTTTAAAGGAAAGAAGTAGAGTTTAGAAGACATCACCTGGGTGGTGCAACACAGAAGAAAATATTTACAAGCGGAGAGTTAAATCTAATTTGTACTTCTTACTGCGGCTACTGTTACCGTCATCATTTGAACGCTCGAACACAAAGCTCCAAGGGTCTGGCTCCGGTTTATAAGCTTGTAACATATCAAGTAGCTCATTAGCAGTGTGAGCACAAATAAAACACTTTTTTTCATTGGAAGGAACGAAATAATTTTTTATTGCATGGTTAAGAAATGCGATAAAGCCATCATAAAAATTATTGACATTTAACAAACCGATGGGTTTTTGGTGAATGTGCAGATGGGCCCAATATGCTAGTGTGATAAGTGTCTCTAGTGTTGCAAGATCTCCTGGAAGGAAAATAAAAGCATCAGCATGATTAAGCATTTCAGTTATTCTTTCTTGCATACCTGAGACGACTAACTCTTCTCCAGTCGATGAGCCAGAAAAACTGCCCAACGGTTTTATGACTCTCGGGATGATGCCTAATACTTGGCTTCCTCTGACAAAAGCAGCTTCTGAAACCAATTTTGATAACCCTCGGTTACCTCCTTCATACACCAAGTGTAATTTTCTCTCTGTTATGCTTCGACCAAGATCTATGGCTGTATCAACGAACTCTTTATGTTTGCCATAGGTAAATCCAGAAAGCACACAAATGTTCTTGAATTGTCTATTGGGAGTAGCCGCCATTGGAATATTTCTCAAAAATAATTTGTGAGTGCCTAACAAAAAGTCATATTTAAGAATCTTGGTGACAGTGGATCACAACTGTGTATGAGGTGGCATGTCAGTGTCAAATAACGCGTAAAGCACATGGGTCAATAGTCAAAAAGAAAACAGTAAAAAGGAAAAAACAAACAGTAATAAAATTATTAAAGACAATAATGCAAACATTAAAACAACAGTGAAATGAAATAAAATAACAGTAAAGTAAAAGGGTATTTACAGGTAGTTGCGATTGTGGCTCACATCTTCCTCTGGTTTTACGTCCAGAAACGGCTTGAACGCCCTCTATGGGTCGAGAATGGGCTTCCCATCCAGTTTTCTTATAAACTGGCAAACAGAGTCGTTTATGGTCAGATTCCCGAGACTATATCGTGCATGCTCTTTCTGGAATAATGCCCATAACTGCAAAATCGCTCCTTGCACATATCCACTAGGATGCGTTTCAAGAGACAGAAGGATATCATCCAATGACTCCTTATTCAAGCCATCCCTAATGAATTGAATCTTATCTTCTCTGTTATCAGACACCATTCCTAAAGAACATGGGTTTTTATTGCAATTCATTCTGGCACACTTATGACAAGCAACAGAAATTCTTCGAGCTCGTCGTTTTCTTGCATAATTTCCTTTACCACAACCAGGCATGTATGCAATAAATTTTGGAGGTAACTCACCTGCCAATCGTACTTTCGCCTCAATTAACCAACGGATATCAGCAGGTATGTTATTCCTCATGAGCAATCGCATGCATTCGGACCGAGCTTTATAGATCGTAAGGAGGGCATTCTGAGAAAGTGAAGGGAATCGCTTGTGAAGCTTCGCTAGAATCTCAGTTCTGTCCATACCTTCGCCTCAGAATATCAGTTATTATGGGAAACTGAAGTAACCGACTTTATTGTCACGGAGTATCGTTATCCGCCACTTCACCGGGGTAACAAACTAAAGCACTCAAACAGAAAAACAAATTAAAACTCACAAAGAAAATTAAAATCGTCCTCTTATTAAATTTACCTCAAGCTCCAACTGGATGTCGTAAACACTTCTCTCAATATCTCTGAGTTGGCTTTTTAAACTCTCAACATATGCTACTAACTCTGGTGGTTGTAGAGCCCAAATGCGATGTGTTTCACAAAATTGAATCTGCCTTTTGAGATGAGTTTTGACACGTTGAAGTGGTTTAAGAATGTTCAGGAGGAACGGTCTAAGTATGAGACTCATGATTAACAATGATAAGAGAAAACTTAATGGTAAAACAAACACACTTATGTAAAAATAATTTCAATTAGCAAAAGAATAATAAAAAGAAAGAAAGAAAAATCAAACCACTGAAAAGAAAAAAAATCAATTCAAATCTGGTGGGTTACTCAAATTTATTTCGGTGTCTTCTCCATGTGGTTGGTACTCTAGATATGGCTTTAATCTTTGACCATTAACTTTAAACGTGACACCATTCTTTGGGTCCTTAATTTCAATTGCCCCATGTGGAAAAACAGTATGAACAATAAATGGACCAGACCAACGAGAGCTAACTTATAGGAATAAGTGCACGTGAAAATTGAATAAAAGCACTTTCTGACCTAGAGTGAAAGATTTTCTCATAATGTGCTTGTCATGGAAGACTTTCATTCGTTGCTTGTAAATCTTGGCCTTTTCGTATGCGTCATTGTAAATTTCTTCAAGTTCTGCCAGTTGTAATCTTCTTTCTGAGCTGGCTTACTGCATGTCAAAGTTGAATTTCTTGATGGCCCAATATGCACGATACTCGAGTTCCACAGGTAGGTGGCAAGCTTTTCCATACACTAGCCTGTAGGGTGACATCCCAATCGGGGTCTTGAAAGCTGTTCTATATGCCCATAATGCATCATCAAGTCTTCATGACCAATCTTTTATGTCCGGCCTCACCGTCTTTTCTAATATGAGCTTTATTTCTCGATTGGAGATCTCCACTTGGCCACTGGTTTGCGGATGATATGGGGTTGCCACTTTGTGAGTGATTGAATATTTTGTCAAAAGAGCATTGAATGCTTTATTACAAAAGTGGGCACCACCATCACTGATTATTGCTCGAGGGAATCCAAAGCGCGAAACAATGTTGCTTTTCAAGAACCCTATCACCACCTTATGATCATTGGTTCTGCATGGAATTGCTTCTACCCATTTCGATACATAATCAACAGCAACCAATATGAATTGATGGCCAAAAGAATGGGGGAAAGGGTCCCATGAAGTTGATACCCCATACGTCAAAAATCTCAACCATTAAAATTGGATTTAGTGGCATCAGGTTCCTTCGTATAATGCTCCCCATTCGTTGACACTTATCATATGAAGAATAGAAAGTGTAAGCGCCTCGAAATATAAATGGCCAATAGAAACCACATTGTAAAACTTTTGTAGCTGTTTTCTTATCACTGAAATGGCCTCCATAAGCTTGTTCATGGCAGAATGAAAAGATATTGTGAATTTCACTTTCTGGGACACATCGTCTGACAATTTCATCTGCACAATACTTGAACAAATACGGGTCATCCCAAAAGAAATTCTTTATTTCTACAAAAAATTTAGCCTTGTCTTGCTTGGTCCAATGCTCTGGAAGTTGACCTGTAACAAGATAATTAACGATATCAGCATACCAAGGTAATACTTCCACACTCATTAATTGTTCATCTGGAAATGACTCATTTAATGTTAATGGCTCTGTAATTGTGTCAAAATGAAGACGAGAGAGATGGTTTGCCACAACATTTTCTGTGCCTTTCTTATCTTTGAATTCCAAGTCAAATTCCTGCAAAAGTAACACCCAACAAATTAATCTAGCTTTTGCATCTTTCTTTATGAGAAGATATTTAAGAGCAGCATGATCTGTGAACACAATTATTTTACAACCAATGAGATAAGATCGAATTTTTTCCAATACAAACACTACTGCTAGCATTTCTTTTTCAGTAGTTGAATAGTTCAACTGTGCATCATTCAATGTCATACTAGCATAATAAATAACATGGGGAATTCGATCAACTCTTTCTCCTAATACTGGTCCTACTGCATAATCAGATGCATCACACATTAGCTCAAATGGTAAGCTCCAGTTTGGGGGCTGAATGATGGGTGATGATGTCAACAATTGTTTTAATTTTTCAAAAGCCACAAGACATGAATCATTAAAGATAAAAGGTACATCCTTAGCAAGTAAATTGCATAAGGGTCTAGAAACTTTACTAAAATCTTTAATGAAACGTCTATAAAAACCAGCATGCCCAAGGAAAGATCTTACTTCACTGACTGTTTTGGGTGGAGGAAGATTAGAAATGAGATCCACCTTGGCTTTGTCAACCTCAATACCTTTGGTCGAAATGATGTGATCGAGAACAATACCTTGTTTTACCATAAAATGGCACTTCTCCTAATTTAAGACCAAGTTCTTTTCGATACATCTCTACAGAACTAGTGTTAGATGATGTAAACATTGATCAAATGAGTCACCAAAGACAGAAAAATCATCCATAAAGATCTCAAGGAATCGTTCAACCATATCAGAAAAAATGCTCAGCATGCATCGTTGAAATGTAGCAGGTGCATTACATAATCCAAATGACATCCTCCTATATGCAAAAGTGCCAAAAGGGCAAGTGAAAGTGGTTTTCTCTTGATCTTTTGGTGCTATGGGAATCTGATTATATCCTGAGTAGCCATCTAGAAAGTAATAAAATGCATGGCCTGCTAATCTATCAAGTATTTGATCGATAAATGGTAAAGAAAAATGATCTTTAATTGTGACAGAATTCAACTTTCTATAATCAATGCATACACGACATCCTGTAGTTACTCTAGTTGGTATTAATTCATTATCAGTATTCGTAACTACAGTGACTCCTGACCTTTTGGGGACAACTTATATAAGACTGACCCATGAACTCTCAGAAATGGGGTAAATGATACATGTATCTAATAGCTTAAGGACTTCTGTTCTAACAACTTCTTTCATATTAAGATTTAACCAACGTTGCATTTCCCTAGTAGATTTAGCATTTTCATCAAGGTGAATGTAATTCATGCAGTCTACTGGGTTTATACCTTTTATGTCTGCAATGGTCCATCCTAATGCTCCTTTGTGCTCTTTTAAAACATCCAACAACTTACCTTTTTGTTCGTCATTGAGGGATGCTGAGATGATTACCGATAGAGTACTTTCTTCCCCCAAAAATGCATATTCCAAAGTGTTGGGCAATGGTTTGAGCTCGAGTTTCGGTGGTGATTCTGATGATGGAATGAGTTTCTTCTCTGATGGTGCTAGTTGTTCAACTCTTGACTTCCATTTATTAGTGTCCATGAATGGTGCTGAGTCAAGTAGAGCGTTAACCTCGTCGACCGATCTGTCAATATTAAAATCTAAACCAAAGTGAGTTAAACATGTTTGTAAAGGATCATCACTAAGGTTTGAAACAAAAGTGTCATCAACTAATGCTTCAATTAAATCCACATCAACAATCCCATCATCTGTATTGTGAGGTTGTTTGGCAATGTTAAAGATGTTCAGCTCCATAGTCATGTTGCCGAAGGACAACTGCATATTTCCAGTCTTGCATTGAATGTGAGCATCCGCAGTTGCCAAGAAAGGTCGGCCTAGGATAATAGGGATGTGCTTCCTTGAATCCTGTATTGGTTGAGTGTCAATTACAATGAAATCAACAGGAAAATAAAATTTGTCTACCTGGATAAGCACGTCCTCCACAACACCACGAGGTATTTTCGTGGACCGATCTGCAAGCTGTAACACCACTGGAGTTGGGTGTAATTCTCTCAGTCCAAGTTTCACGAAAACAGAGTAAGGCAACAAATTTACATGAGATAGTGGGGGAGCATGGGTCTTTGCATTTTAAAGGAATTTTATGTTGGAGTATAGAACTAACGTTTTATGTTAAAAATGCCTTTTTTTGAACATGCATGTTTCTCTTTTTAGTACACAGATCTTTAAGAAACTTGGCATAAGATGGAACTAGCTTTATAGCATCAAGTAAAGGGATGTTAACATTTACCTGTTTGAAGATTTCGAGAATCTCACCTGTGGATTTTCCCTTTTTTCCTTTAGCTAATCTCTGAGGAAATGGAGCTTTTGGAACATATTCTCGTGGGTTGGTTTCTTCTTTTTCCTCCGGTGATGAGTCCTCAATACTCACAGGTACAATTTGATTTTCTTTTGTCACTGGCATCTCCACTTTGTTGTCGACTTCTTTTCCTTTTCGCAAGGTCATGACGGCTTTGACCTCTCCCTGCTATTGTGGTGAACTGGTACTTGCTTCATGCACTCCTTTAGGGTTAGGTAGTGGTTGACTTGGAAATTTACCTTTCTCAACAGTCATTGCCAAGGTCTGAACTGAATAAGCAAGTTGTCCCACCATTTTCTCCAGGCTTGAAACTGATTGGGCTTGGGAGTTGAAGCCTGCTCTCAACTCATTTCGTAGTCCATCAATGGTGCGGTTCTGCTGCTCAATCGTGGAGTGAGTAACATTCCTGAAATTCTGGAATGCATCCTCCCATGGTCTGGGTTGAGAGTAGTTCTGGTTTTGATTGAATGGTCTAAATGGGGGCTGAGAGGCTTGAGGATTTTGAGGAATTGGTGGAGCTGGAGCTACTGGTCCATTCTGTTGGAATCCTTGAGACCATGAAAAATTGAGGTGGTCTCTCCATCCAGGGTTATATGTATTGGAGTATGGGTTGTAATTTGATGGTTTTCTCATTACACCTATGGCATTGGCTTGGTCTGGATATGAGTCAGGGTCATGTGGCTCTGTTAATTTAGCAGTCGATAACGATGCTATTTGTCAAGAGAGACCTTCAATTATTGCTTTGACTTCTTGAATTTCTGAATTGAATTCGCCAATGTGAACCTCATTTACTCCCTTAATTCTTCCAGTATTCTTGAGTGTTCGACTCCGTTGTTGGGAATTATCCGTTTGTCGCTGGAAGATTTCCCAAATTTCTGTTGCACTTTTTGACATTAGCTCTCCTCCGCTTGTTGTCATTAGCCATTCTTGCACATTCGGCAATAATCCCTCCAAAAAGTATTGGCATTGGTGCCATTTCTCATACGCATGATGTGGACACTTCAAGAGTAGCCCATTGAATCACTCCCATGTTTCGAAAAACTGCTCGTCATCTCTCTGGGTAAACTCCGAGATTTCCCTGCGAATAGCATTGGTTTTCTGCACTGGGAAATATTTATTTAAAAATTTCGTTACCATTTGTTCCCATGATGAAATGCTATTAGCAGGCAAAGTATTTAACCATGAACGAGCTCTATCTTTTAAAGAAAATGGGAATAATCTGAGTTTAACATCATCATCTGAAAAATTCTCGTATTTAAAGGTTAGACAAATAGCATGAAAATCATTCAGATGATTATATGGATCCTCATTTTGTAAGCCATGGAATGTGGGGAGACAATTTAGCACACTAGGTTTTAACTCAAAGCTTCAAGCAACTACATTTGGGTATCTTATACATGATGTGCTCAAATTAGCTAAAGGACTAAAATAGTCCTTAAATGGCCTCTCCTGTGGTGCTTGTAAATCCATTCCAAATTTATTTTTAACATGCTTGTGTGTGCGAAGTGTTTTCTCAAGTTTAAGGTCTATAGGTTCAAGATTAGGTAATAATGACCTACGACCATGCATGCAAAATAAAATAAAGATGGGAACAAAATAAATAGAAATAAAGAAAAGGGAGAAATTACACTACTAACCTTATGGCGCTATTACAACCCTACTATAAAAACACAAAAACAAAGACGTGAAATAAATTAACTAAAAATAAATTAATAAGATAAACCAAAAAAAATTTACAAAGAAAAATAAATTGAAAATTAAATTACAGAATTTGAAAGAAGAGAAAAAGAAAAGAAATACTAACCTTTAAATGTAGATTCACCTTTTTTAAAAAAAATTCAAGAAAACAATTAAATGGAAATATTCACAAAAATTAATTCTATGAATTAAAATTACTTACCTCCCCGGCAACGGCGCCAAAAACTTGTTGTGCAAATTTTATTGAACTCGCAAGCGCACGAATCTATTGTAGTATAGATCAATGGTGACGAGTGTCGATCCCACGAGGAGGTGAATTTTAATTATATATAGAATTAATTTTGTAAATGGGTGATTGAATTTGTGGTGGAAATGATTTGGAATACGCTAAAACTTAAATTAAAATGGCGAGAATAAATTTTGAAATTGGAATTGAAATGGCAAGAATAAATTGAAGAGAATTCTATTGAAATGACATACTTGGGTATCTGGATCCGTATCAACATGCATCATGGGTTAAATATTCCTTATTAATTCCAATTAAATCATGAGGGCGGAATCCACACCTCATGAACCACTCTCTAATAAATATGGTGCTAAGGGCTTATCGTGCCAAATAATAATAACCTTATACTAGGGAGCCGGTGAAACCAGGGCGGTACTAGACAAGATTATTATTATTTGTCAATGAAAAGTCAAAACATCCACAAAAATTAGAGGGGAAGAGAAAATAAATTTACCAAATAAAGCCCATGACACATGTTGAGGCTTCACCTTCAACCCAAGCTTGAAAGAAAACTAGCCACTCATAATTGAACTAGGGGCAAAATAGGAATTTATTAAAATATGTAGAAAATACAAGATGGAGAAGGAATTACAGAAAATGGAGTCCAAAAATGGATTCAGAGGTGCCAAATTAGGGGGGAGGTCCCCTTTTTGTAGATACATCGAGTAAATCATGACCATCGGATTAAAAACAGTTTGGACGCTCAGGATTGCGCCACGTCATCAGTCAACAGTACGCGTGAACAGTACGCGGTTTGAATATGTGGCTTGAACAGTGACACGGTTTGCACACGATTTGAACAGTAACGCGGTTTGCACAGTAATAATCCCATGTGTTGCATATACCGTACGCGCGTTTTTTGGTCCACTAATATGCTGTCACGTCACCCTCAACAGTACCTAAGAATTTTAGTCCAACAGGATCATAACACCTCATCAGTCAATGCCACATCATCGGTCAATGCCACGTCATCGATCCGTCTATATGAACAGTGCCGTAAACAGTAACGTAGACAGTACCGTACATGTGAATAGTACCGTGCATGTGAACAGTGCCATTTTTCCTTTTATGCTTATCCTAAGGTTTTCGACCGTCCTGAGTTCAAAAGTGATGTCTGTTTTGCCGTTTGATCTCTCGTTTATTGTGAAATGACTATAATACCCCTAAAATACATAAAATATTTAATTAAAATAAAACACACATAATTAAATTACAAAAAGGTAAAACACATAAAAGTAAAGATTGTTAGTAAGACTTGAAATGTAAAATGATGGTTTTCTCCTTTATGAATATGCATTTTCTAGCACTCAACAAGTGTTATGATTACATTGATTTTATGCGGATTTATGTGATATTGTTATTTCAGTGCATGATTTGAATTAAATAAGTTTATGTAAGTTCTTATGATATTTTGATGAAATTGATTTGGGAAAGATTAAATAAATTTAAATAAATTTATTTTTCAAAAACTACTATTCACTCACTGAGTTCATTGAGTTTTATACTCATTCCATTTTTATTATATTCCCCCCCCCCTCCCAACAGGAGATTTGCAGGTACATCAGTCAACCCAGCAACGATAGTTAGATTTAAGATTATAGCCACATGATGGTGCTATGAATCATAGATATTTTATTGGGATGTTTGGATTGTATAATTTATTACATATTTGTGATTAAGAACACTTTACTGTATTTAATATTATAATGTTTGGGTGATATTTGGCATGTTGATTGAGAAAGTTGGTTATGGAGATTGGTTGAATATTCAATTATTTTGGAAGTTTTAATTTCATAAATTGTAGGCTTGAGAATTTCAAAATTATATAGGAGACTCTACCGAAATTTTGGTAAAATTCTGAGATATAAGAATTATTATTAATTTGGTTAGGCGAGATTAGATAGACTCGTCTTGGAGATTTGGGGAGAGTCGTTTCAAACTCATTCACCCCTTTTTTATTTTAATTTTTTTGGCAACGGGAGAGTTTTTAGATATTATAAAATTAGTAAGAAATAAGTGATATATATTAGTTTGAATAGAAAAAAAAGAATAGAAAAAAAAATTAACAACCTCCTTAATAATAAAAGTGACAAAATAATGAAAGGCAAAAGAGAGAAATTTCATGTTCATTCCTCTTTTAAATTCATTTCTTTTCAACTTTCTATTTAAACTCTTTTAAATTGTATTCTTGTCAACTTCTTATTTAAACTCTTTTAGATTCTTTACTTCTCAATTTTCTATTTAAACTCTTACATTCTTTACTTCTCAACTTTCTACTAAAGCTCTTTTACATTCTTTTCTTCTCAACTTTCTACTAAAGCTCTTTTACATTCTTTTCTTCTCAACTTTCTATTTAAACTCTCTTACATTCTTTACTTCTCAGCCTTCAATTTAAACTTTCTATTACATTCATTATTCAATTTATAATTTGCATACCTTAAAAATTTAAGTCAAGTCTCTTCCCCTTTCTCATCTCTTCATACGCAACGCAGTCTTTTTAGCTCTCCTCTATTTACAAGTAAGTAAAATCTCAGTTCATCGCATCATCTCATGATTTGTTTTCATACTTTGCTTTCTCCAAATTGCCCTCACCTTTTCCTCGCAATCTCAATTCAGTTTTTTTTCGATTATAGACTCGATTTTCTTTATCTCAGTTTGTAAATTTTATGGGATGTAATGCATAATTATGGGCAGACTATAACAACCCAAAAATTACCCATAAAAACATAAGGGTAAAATTGGAATGAAACCTCACATCATTTATTCTTATTAATAAATCTCAAGATCGACAATCATTATTCATACTCCAACTGAATCCTTACAAAAAAAAACATTTGAAATAAAGTCTCCAAAAAAAAGTCTCTAATCAAACATAAAGAAAGTCTAGCCAAATTTAATCTTTAAAGCAACTCCAAAGATCCACTAAGAAATTTCTCCATCTAAGAACACAAGCCACATCTTTAATCAATCTGCAAAATATTGGAGACGGGTGAGCCGTCAACTCGATAAGTAGATCCATGCACAATATTTGAAAACTTTTGTATTTTACCTTTAAACATTTTATAACATCTTCATTTAGCATAAGAGGTTGATTCATGTAAAAGCATTAAAAACATTAAAATATTCATAAAAACTTTTAAACATAAACATTGGTAGCTCATGCCTCGTAGTCATCATCATTTATCATTCATCATTTAGGGTGTTATACCTCGCATTGTTCCTCATTCAGAGTATTATACCCCACATTGTTCATAATATCCTTGTGCACAATATCATCATCATACCGGCAAACTGGCCATAGCATTACATAACATCATAACATTTGCATTGTATACATTACTACGGCCTATGAGCCAAAACATTTTTATATCCACCTTACATCCTTTCATAAATATCATTTAAAGTCTTCTAAAACATTCAAGAACTTTTCTTTGAACATTTAATTCTTTCAGAAAATTCTTTAAGAAAACATTTTGTTTAGGAAAAATAATTTATTAAGAAAATTTTATTTTAAAATACATTTTTTATAAATTCATTTAAAAGTCTTTTTATTTTACAAAATTCATTTAGATATTTTAGAAATCAATTTTGTAAAAACTTCCATTTAAACATAATTCTTATAACATAAATTACATTTATTATAAAGCACGTCATGCATGAATCTACTTACCTCGATCTTCAGCAATCAACTCAATATCTTATGAAAAAACCAACGAACTCACCCACGTCCTATAATCATCATAAAAATATCCTTATCAATATCATCTCTAACCTTAAACATAATCCCAATCATCCTTAATTCATAGGCACTTATACTAGCTAAATATTTATACATATTCTATACATAAGTATGAGTATCTTACACATGCTGATTTTTAATAACCTATAAACATGTCGGAAAACCATGAAAATTAACAGAGGCACTGTGAACATGCAGACCATTGCATAAAAAATTTCACAAAAATCAGCACAAGTGAAAATCAAGTCAGAATATTGACCTTTCACCAAAATAACAAAACTGTCCAGCATTGACCAAGTCAGACCTTTATCACTTAGGAAATTCATCAAATATTCTTTAGTACTCGAAATAATCTGTTTCTTTTTTCTAATTACATTAGACACATCCAGAAAGCATGTAATTGAAATTCATAATTTTTGGACACCTGAAACTATTTTAAAAGTGTTTTATTTCCGAGAACATCTAACCTGTCCAGAAAATTCCAGATTTGAAAACAGAATTTCACAAATTCATATCTTTTATTTTACATGCCTAAAAATCTCGATTCCAGTTTTTAAAGACAGAGGAAAGATTGAAATTTCATTATAAAATCCTAACACGGCCTGTAATATTTCATAAGTTAGCCCAAACTGTTACACGTATCAGCTTCTGCAATTTCTGGAAAACAGTTTCCAGATCTGCAGCAGTCGCATGTTACAATTGTTAATAATTTAACCATAACGAATAAAAGTACTAAATTAAACAAGAAATCATATTAGACATGGATAAGTTGATAAAAAAATCACCATAATTTTTAAGGATTTGTAACTTTACGGAAAAATTTCCAGAAGTGAGAACCGCTGCTGAAAATCTGAATTTTCCAACACCAGTAACCCAACTTCGAAAAAACCATAACAATTTGCGTACTCAGAGGATTTCAACACAAGACCTATCAATGGAAAGCTTAGGATGTCTAGTTCCATGATATGTAAGCATATTCACGTGATTCTAAATAAAGAAAACGATTTCGAGCAAAGAATACAGACTGTTTGTATCATCACAACATTACAAACACACATATATTACCTAGATCATACCACAAGTAATTAAACTCAAACAACTAATAAAAATAACTCATAAAAGTCAAAGAAATACTTAATACCTTAAGGAAAACACCGAGCAAAGAAGTTATAAAACTTTCTTTTTCTTCTCCAAAGGCTTATATTTCTTTCTTCTTCTTTTTTTCTAGAGTTTGTAACGGCGTAGAAAATAAATCTTCCTCTTAACAAGATGGCTTCCTATTAAATACTTGGTAATTAATAAATATTTTTTTTATAAAAACTAATAACTTACGTAACTTATTTAAAGCGATTTGATAAATTTTACTCACACACAAACACTCAATAATAACTATCCTACTCAATTTAATAAGGGTAAAAGAGGAAAAAAATAAATAAACAAAACTGGGCGTTACACGGACACATTTTATCTTTTAAATGTTCCCTAAGCCCATTCTAAAAGAATTAAATAAAAAAATTAAACACATTTTTCATGTCACAAAAGAACTATAGTTTAATGACAAGAGTGTTATTTGATGGTTTTAAAGTCTTGGTTAAAATCTCAATAGCCATATTATTTTATTTTTTTTAATATTTTGTCATAACTATTTAAAAAAATGATACTTTCATGCATTTAACTATACTGTCAGAGTCTGAATGATTTTTATTTTTAATTTTTTTTATGAATTTATCCATGTTCGGTTGGATAATATTTAAAGTAATAACAAATACAGATTTTAATGGAGTGAAATTGTAAGGGTATGCTAACTAAATTTTCTTTCTTATTGTTTAATGGTAAAAACTGAATTCAATGTGAAGTGGTTTGATATTGTAAATGCATTGCAGGTAAATTGAAATTTTTTTTATGATGGGAGGAAGAGTGATTGATGTCAATTCGAAGCCTACTTCTCCATCTAATATAGAACGCACTTTGGTTTTAGTTGGCCGTACTGGCAATGGCAAAAGTGCGACGGCCAACAGTATTCTCGGAAGAAGAGCCTTCAAGTCGAGGCCTGGCTCGTCTGGTGTTACTAAAACTTGTGAAATGCAGAGAACCAAGCTCAAAGATGGCCAAGTTGTTAATGTCATTGATACCCCTGGTAATTTACTAATGGTGGTGCCTAGATATTCCATTCCATGCTTGTTGATGTTGTGGTGGTAAATAGATTGATGTTATGAGCCATTGCAGGACTTATTGATTCTTCGGCTGGCTCTGAGTTTGTCAGCAAGGAAATTGTCAAATGTATTGGTATGGCCAAGGATGGGATCCATGTAGTCCTTGTTCGGGAAAATTTTTTTTGACTATATGATTGTTGTTTTCACTGGAGGGAATGAACTTGAAGATAATGACGAAACGTTAGAAGATTATTTGGGTCGTGAGCAGGGGCGGACCCAGAACTCCGCAGTACCCTGGGCTAAATTAAAAAAATAAAAAATTTGTACCAAGTGAACATGAAATTTCATATATATAGATGACAAAATACACCTAATAACAAGAGACATTATGAGTCTTATGCGTAAAATCCAAATTATAAATAAAAATAAATTTAAAAAAGTAGTATAACAAAATACAATCCCAATACAAATTTTCTACCGAAGTTGTACTTTTCGGGGTTTCAAATTATAAAAATCATCAATTACAGAATCTGAATCAACAATATCAGTAATTTCTCTTTCAACATAGATAACCATACAATCTGAAAAAAAATCATTTTCCATCTTACTACGAAGTGATGTCTTGATAAGTTTCAAGGCTGAAAATGTATGCTCTGTTGTGGCCGTGGAAACAGGAAGAGTCAAGACTAGACGAATCAATCTATCAATCAATAAATAGTGTTGTGACTTCATTGTTTCAACAAGTCGTCGACATAGCTCAGAAAGGGAAGCCATACTTTGAAACCGTGGATGAGAAAGCACATCAATTTGATAATGTTCTAATTCTCTTCTCAAAGCAAACACCTCATTTGGAGTGAAATCATATCAACCATGACTTAGAACAACTTTAAAGGAAGAATATATGTATTTTTTTTTATTTCTCTTCCTTCCTTTATTTATTTATTTATATATAAAATGGGAACAATTATTCTTCTATATCATTTTTAACATAACCGAGCAAACCCTCACCCAACCCAGATCTCAAATCTAGACCTACCTCATATTCCCAAGCAATATTTGGATCCTTGGAACTGATTTTGTTTGCTTGACAAAAATAGGGAGTCATATTACTCTCAGCTTTTTCTAAAGAATAGATTACAAAAATAGGGAGCAGATGGATGGATGCAATAAAAGCAATGAAGTATGTGTAATTGCATGATCAAATACAATAAAAATAATAAAAATAAAAACAAAGAAGGAAACTATGAGAAGAAAAGCATACCTGGCTGTCCGTTGCTGCTGGATGGATGCAAAAGGGCGAAAGGGAAAGGTAATAGAAAAAAATTAAAGTAAAAATTATTTTATGTATTAATGGCAATTCTGTAATTTTTGACAACTTTTTAATTTTTTTTTTTGGGGTTAGACCGGGCTATAGCCCGGTCTAGCCCAGGCGCAGGTCCGCCTCTGGTCGTGAGTGTCCAAAGCCTTTAAAGGCTTGTTTCTGAACGGCAATAGTGTTTGAAAATTTCATTAGTCATTTTGATCAAGTTGTCTTTGGTTGGTTCTTTTGTGAAGTTTAAGACTCCTTTATGGTTGGACTATTGGAGGTTTAATATAAATATATGCATGCTGAAAATACTAGATAGGTTTCTAGTAGTCCAGCCATCTTAAAATTCCATTTTCAATAGTGCTTCATTTCCTAAATGGTTTTCTTCTGCCAAGCGGGATTGGCCCGAAAGGTGATTAGTTGGTAATTTTCTGCTGGCATTACTTAATTTTAGTCATATTTTAATGTCTTCGAATGAGATGTCATTCATTCATTTGCTAAACATTTATGCTTTTCTTATTTGTATTCTTATTCTATTAATGCGTGTTCATTTGTTTGTTTCTTAAAATATGCACCTCTTTTATTTATATGCTTAAAATTATCCTACTTTTAAGATTTTAAAAGTTTGCCAAGGAGGATATGACTTGCTATACATGTTCATTTTATTAGGCGTTGTTTGAATAAAATATCAAGTCTAAGCTTCAGAATTGGTGTCTAAAATTTCAATGTGCGATCTTTTTTCAGTTTCAACATGAAAATCTCTTACTTTCAGTATTTACTTGATGAATTTGGTTCTTAAAACTTTTTAAGTTGAGAAAGATTTATATCAAGTTCCTCTATTTTATTGCATATTTGATTTAACCTATGAGGAGTAGGAAGAAAAATAACAAAAATGAAAATAAAGACCCCTTCAAGTTGTAGCTTTACAATTAACAAAATCGGGTTATTTTACAGTTAAAGGGAACTTTGTTTTACTTATTGTACTAATTTTTATAGTTTTAAGGAATCAAAATTTTTTAATTATAATGCCGCAAAATTAGGTCAATTATGTAGATGCCACAGAAAATGTGATAATATTTTTTGGCAGTTTGGAGATTTGGTCACTTGAGTTTGTTTATGATAATAGTACAGTCTTTCATGCTTTGTTCTATAATGGAAGAATTTGCCTCGTGAATAGGCACTGCTTTGTAGTTTTTTTTTTTTTTTTTGAAAAGAAAGTAAGCCTTTCATTAATCACAATGCCTTGAATACATCAATTAACTCATCTGGAATATGTCCTAGCCACATACAAGGAAGGTTATTCTCTAAAGCTATCTTAGCTAGGCCATGGGCATAAGTATTACAATGTCTTGGAATATATTGAACCACCACTTGCTGGAAACTCTGCATTTGGTTTTGGATGGCCCGAATTGTCCAGAAAATTTCAGATCTGCTGCCCTTGGTGTTGTTCACCAGCTGGACCACCTCCAGGCAATCGGACTCCATGATCACAGAGGTCACTGCTGCACTGCTTGCTAGCTGAAATCCCCATAGCATAGCCTCAGCTTCATACATACTAGTGGAGCCCTTTAGGGAGCTTTGGTTAATCCCAGCCGCCACAACCTTACCAGTGAAATCTCTGATGACAGCTCCCACTCCTCCAGTTTGGTTTCCGAAGTTGACAGCCGCATCCACATTAATTTTAAACACCAATTCAGGGGGGGAGCCATTCTTGCTGTCTCTCTGATCTGTGGGGGGAAATGTGGGCCTGCTCGGGCTTGCGAACTCGCTGAAACTCGGCCACTACAGACTCAGCTTTGGCAGCTGATATGATAGGATTAATCTCCTTACCATCAAAAATGTATTTGTTTCTAGCAAACCACACAGACCAACAAAGAGCAACCATGATTTCCAGGTCTGATTTCCGCAGCTGCTTGGCCATCCCTCGAAGAGTGCTGAAAACGTCCTGAGCAGAGGCTTCTGGACTAGGAACAGAGTACGGGGACTGGACCCAAATTTTACTCGTAGCCTTGCACTCCAAGAGAGCATGGCTGATGGTTTCAGCACTGAGCTTGCATCGCTGACAGAGGGGTTGCTTCAAAACCTTCCTTTTCCACAGATTTTCCGCTGTGGGGAGCAGATTATTTGAAGCCCTCCACATGAAGATTTTGAGCTTCTCAGGTAGCTCCAGCGACCACAGAGCGTTCCAGTACTGGTGCAAGGCCTCAGAGCTGCTGGTGGAGGCTGGGAATTTTGTTCGCATTGCCAACTGATATCCACTCTTCACCGAGTAGTGCCCGCGTTTGTCATAGTGCCAGAGCACTGCATCATCCGCTGGCTCCGTGGGGAGAGGAAGCTTGATGATCTCTGCTGCGTCAACATCCTTAAAGTGCTGCCTGAGCTTGGTGTCATCCCATTGGTGATCAGCCGTGATCAACTCTGCAACAGTGGAGTGTGCAGGCAGCGATGGAGGGAAAATAGGTCTAAATGACTCCGGTCTTGGCAGCCAGTTATCCGAAAAAATGGAGATTTGCTGACCATCACCTACCCTCCATCTGTAACCCTGTTTAATGACTTGCCGACCCCATATGATGCTTCTCCAGATGTAGGAGGCATTGCCACTGGCTGCTGCAGTTAAGAAACTGGAGTGTCGGAAGTATCTCGCCTGAAGGACTTTAGAGACCAGTGAGTTGGGGTACTGCAGAATCCTCCATGCTTGCTTAGCTAGCATTGATTGGTTAAAACAAGAAAACTCACGAAATCCCAACCCCCCTCTAATTTTTGCTTGGCTAAGCTTCTCCCATTGACGCCAATGGATTCCACGCTTGTCCCCTGTCGAGCCCCACCAGAACTTCGCTATAGCTCGCTGGATGTCGTCACAAAGGCCTCGCGGGAGCTTGAAGACACTCATGGCATACGCTGGAATGGCTTGTGCCACGGCTTTAATAAGAATTTCCTTCCCCCCGCTGGACAACGTCCTCTGCTGCCAGCCTGCAATCTTAGCCAGAACTTTCAACTTAATATCCTGGAAAAAGCTCCCCTTCTTTCGCCCAACCATTGAAGGGAGGCCGAGGTATTTCTCGTGCTTTGAGACCACGCTTAGGTTAAAGAGACCCCTGATGACAGCCCTTTGAGACTCGGAACTTTTGCCACTGAAGAACAAGGATGATTTCTGGAAGTTGAAGATCTGTCCGGATGCTGCAGCATATGTATCAAAAATTGCCTTTAGATGACTGCAATCTGCCACTGCTGCACGAGTAAATACCAAGCTGTCATCCGCAAATAACAAGTGGGTAATAGACACGTCAGGCGCAAATTTGAGCCCGCGGATGAGCTGGTTCTGTTCAGCTACTGCCAGCAGATTGGAGAAAGCCTCTGCACAAATGATGAAAAGGAACGGAGATAGCGGACAGCCCTGCCGAAGCCCCCTTTCCGGAATAATCATTCCTCTAGGCACCCCATTGATAAGCACCGAGAAAGTAGCAGAAGAAACACACCGCAGAATCAATTCTACCCAAGGTCTAGAAAATCCCAACTTTAACATAGTTTGTTCCAAAAAAGACCATTCAACTCGGTCGTAGGCCTTGCTAATGTCCAATTTGAGAGCCACCAAACCATTCTTTTTCCCTTTGCTATGCCTTATTTTATGAAGGCATTCATACCCAATAATGACATTGTCGGTAATGAGCCTATTGGGGATGAATGCGCTTTGCATTGGAGATATAATTTGGGCAAGTATTGGTTTCATTCGATTGGCAATGGCCTTAGCTACGACTCTAAAGATAACATTACAAAGGCTTATAGGGCGATACTCACTCACTTTCCTAGGCTGTGCAATCTTTGGAATCAAAGCTATATAAGTATGGTTGAGGGTAGAAGGGTTACCTTGCTCGTTAAGAATATTGAGACAGGTGGAGATCACTCCTTGCCGGACTGATGGCCAATGCTTTTGGAAGAATGCCGCAGGGAGGCCATCCGGGCCAGGAGCTTTTGAGGGACACATACTGGACAGGGCAGCCTCAACATCTGCAGCAGTAAACGGCTCCTCCAGCTGAGTATTCATCTCCGGAGTTACTTGAGGAGTCATTCCTTGAAGGGCTGCTTGAATTTGAATTGGAGTCGGACTGGTGGTAGAGAAAATAGCTTGGAAGTGGCTGCAAAATTCCTCCGCGATTTCTTCCCTTTCCGTCAGCCAATTACCATGAATATTTTCAATCCCCCACACCTTGTTCTTTCTTTTGCGAGCAGAAGCTTTGGCGTGAAAAAATTTCGTATTCTGATCACCTTCACGCAGCCAGTCAGCCCTCGAGCGTTGCTTCCAGTAAATCTCTTCGTCAATTAGCATAGAGTTAAGCTGACTCTCGATTTGTCGAATTTCCCTGCCATCTTGCATCTTTGAAGGCCCGCTCTTTACAGCCTGAAGGCGCTGCAGTAGCTGGTCATGCTGATTTTGCCTTCCCTTAAATTCGGCTTTGCTCCAGGTTTTTAGATGCGTCAATGAAGCTTTGGCTACTCTCTGAAACTGCTGGACAGGGGACTCCCAATCTCGGCTTCCAAACTGATCCCACGCTTCCTTTACAATTTTCTTGCACCCATCATAGGAGCTCCACATATCTTCATAATGATCACGGGGGAAGGACTTGCTCGCAACTCTCGAACGCTGACTTCGCTCATGGAATTCGAAGATGATTGGGCTGTGATCCGAAGTCCAGTTCGCTAGGTTCGTGGCTGCAGATGCATGGAATTGAATCCCCCAATCCTTGCTACACAAAATGCGGTCCAACCTCTCCTCAATGAATTGAGGGCCGTAACGTTTGTTGGACCACGTAAATGGATATCCGTGGCTACCCATGTCCTGCAAATTGCAGCTTTGCACAGCCTCCCGAAATTCGGCAACCATATTCACCTTTCGGTCATTCCCCCCATTTTTTTCGTGGAGATGCATAATTTCGTTAAAATCCCCAAAACAACACCAAGGATAGGAGAAGAGGCTGGCTAACCTTTTCATGAGCGTCCAAGTGTGATGCTTCTGACTGAATTCGGGGTATCCGTATATTCCTGTGCATCTCCATTTCAACCCACTGGCATTGCTAACAATTGCGTCGATATGGTGCGGACTGTATGATGAAATACTGACATTAACTTCTGAGTTCCAAAACAATGCTAGGCCGCCCCCCATACCCTTTCTATCAACCACAAAACAATTTTCAAACTTAAGTTCTATTCGACTAGATTCAACCTGACCGGCCTTCATCTTGGTTTCACAGCAAAATAGAATTTGGGGCCGGTGCAGGTGGAGAAGTTTTTTGAGTGCTAGGCGCGTTCGAGGCTTCCCCAGACCTCGAACGTTCCAACTTAGGATTTTCATTGTTGTCGGCGGGCCTGAAATTCAGCACCCGCCGATACCTCTGCATCCATGGCTGCCACATTTTCCTCTGTAGCTGAAGGTTCCTCTGTTCGCTGAAATTGATTTGCTGATCTGACTAAGGAAGTGTGAGTGAAGCCTTCTAAATCAATGGCGAAGTCTGAGAGGTGCAGTGAGCTGTGCACCCGTCGTTTTTTGTTGGGTGGCTTGAGCTTTGCACAGCCATGTCGTTTTGCCCCTGACAGCCCCTGTGCCTGCTCTCCTTTTGCAATAGGGATGCTTGCCTTGAGCTTCCACTTCCGAAGTTTGGGCCTCGCGGGGGACTTCGTTGGCCCACTAACCACTGCTGCCCCATCTGGCCTGGCCTTTTCGGCTACCTGCTCCCTGTTATCGTTTGACAGAGGCACGCGTGCTTTAACCGCAGGGTTTTCGCATGCCTTCAAAATATTTTTTCCCCCTTGAGTGCTGTCACAGGTAGGTCGTCTATCAGTACTTACCCCCCTAGGCTGCACCTCGTCATCTGCACAGCCCATGCTCTGGTTCCCCACTTGCTTGTTTTGCGTCTCCGGAGGGCTTAACATTAAATGGGCATTGTCAGTAAGCAGTGTGTTCCTTGCATCCTCGAGGCCTGCTCCAGTGATTGCCCGACCCGTTTGGTGCAATGCTGACCCGTCTCGAGTAACCGGGTTGTGAGCTTTTGTTCTGGTTGTTGATTGCACATTATCTTGGGTATTGAAGTGGTCTCGATGGCTGGTCTCTCGACTTCTGGTGTGCTTTAGTCTTTCAGCTTGGGTAACAGCTCTCATCCACCCCCCATAAGGCAAGTTCTCCTTTGGCTGCCCTTTGTAGCTCAGGCAGTCTCTGTATTGGTGGCCAATATGCGCACAACAAAAACAAAAATCCGGAAGTTTTTCATACAAGATTGGCATTGGAATTGTGTCCTCCTCTTGCTGTAAAAACACGAGCTTTTTTAGAGGCTGTGAAATATCAATGGAGATCCTCACTCGCGCATACTGCCCAATACATTCCCCAGCTTCATCAGTCTCCACTTCAATGACTGTGCCAATTTTTTCTCCCAGCTGGTGAATGGCCTCCTTGTTCATACACATAATTGGTATATTATGTATCTGAACCCAAAAGGTGGTGTGTGTAAATGATTGAGTTTTGATGTCACCAATCCCGGATGGTTCGGTTAAAACTATTAAGGCTCTGTCGAAGTGCCACGGCCCGCCCATGAGCACCCGTTTCTTTGTTTCTGCAGCGGCGAACTTGAATAGGAAAATGTTATCCCCCATGATTTCTACTTTGACCTCTTTGACAGTGCGCCAAGCCAACTGCATAGCAGCTTTCAATCCGTCCTTATTCAGACTTCTGGAGGTGAGTACTTTGCCCACTAAGCAGTGTGCAGCTACTTCCTCTCCCTTTATCTTCATCCGCCCCATAAACTTAACTATATCGGCTTCCTCTGCTTTAGAGACATTCGCCTGACACTTGCGTAATAATGCCTCAGTATCCATTAAGGCTTTGGTGCTAGAAATATACTCCTCACCTACCTATTAGTCCCCGCATCTGATGAAGATGCAAAGGGAGACAGGAAATAGCACTCAACTAGTGAGTGATGGGGAAGCCACGAGGGCTAGAAGAAGCTTTCATTCCTATGCGTTTTCAGAGAAAAAGCACTGTGGAAGAAAGAAAAAAATATTTGCCACTGCTTTGTAGTTACTAATTTTGATTGGGTCAATTCTTTTCACTGGAATATGCAGATTATTATTATTATTATTATTATTATTATTATTATTATTATTATATGGAATGCTGATCACCTTTTAAGATCTTTAAATTTGATGGACATAAAAGTTTATTGTAAGTGGTCAAACCACAAGGAGAATGAAATTAATTATTAAAATTTGATTATTGCTTGCCCTTAAACAGTTTTTGGGGATCCATGATATTAAGTACCAATGATCACAATAAAATCAAAATTTGTCAGCTGAATATCTTTAAACTTTTAGAGACTTACAAGTGTTTGATTGGTTTATCAATGCTTACGAAAGGGGCTAACATTTCCTGATCATTTTCCCATTATTTCAGGAAATCCTTGAACTATGTGATAATAGGTGCGTGCTTTTTGATAACAAGACTAAGAATGCGGCCATGATAACGAGCAAGTTTGGAAGAAGTGGTTAACTCTGTGATCGTGCAGAATGGTGGGCAACCATATACAGACGAAATCTTTGCTGGGTTGAAGGTGACTTCATTACTATCGTGATAGATTTCTGTACTGCTTCTTTCTGAATATGTCAAGACAATGTCTGTTTTTCTTTTTCTTTTTTTCTACTCAGGAAGGGCTGCTAAACTACGTGATCAACAAGTTGAGGTTGATTCTCTCAAGGGATATTCAAAACGAGAAATTTCAGAGCTGAAGGAGCAGATGCAAAAATCATATGAAGATCAAATCAAACGAGCTACTGAGATGGTATTTTTTATACTCCTTGTTTTGACATCAAAATATGACATGCATATGTGTTCATTTCTCAGATCTGGTAATCATTTCTAAAACTGTGTAATTAAAAAATGCCTATAAAGCGTGCCAGTACCTATAATGATATTCTAAATTGTGAGACTTGGAGGTGGTAAAGACTGCGGCTGTGTTCTTACCCCTAGATTGTTTCTTGATGAAATTAAGTGGGTTACTCTATAATAGTAGCTATAGGTGGTTTGCTCATCATGGCTTGCATTTAGGAATGGATTCTGCCCTTGTTTAGTCGTGAATCATAAGAACATTTCTTGTAATACTGTGATCCTGTTTTGTTGCTAGGAATTTTGCAGCCCTGAATCTGTGGGAACATTTGAAATGTTATAAGCAAGTATTGTCATATTCTAATTTTGTTAAAAACAGAATAGCCACATTCAAAATAAGCTTTTTTTAAAATACAGTTAGGTACACGGAACCTAATCAAATAGTCGCGTAGTTTTGATTTTCCTTTCCATGGTTTTAATTATAGCAAGGCAGTAGAATGATCCGGCATTAAGCCAGGTCCTATTCAACAATAATCTAGATTTGCTGTAATATTCTGTGTAATGACTATATATCTGAGGTGCTAATAAATTTTAGTCTCCACACTCCTAGAGTATGGCAAAATGAAAAAGTTAGTAGATTCTTTAATACTTTATATTTTGGATTTATGTGATTATTTTTTTAAGCTTTTGTTTCTACCAATTATCAATAATTGAGAGAGTGGAATTGATTAAAGTAAGCAAGTTCTGCCAAGTATGATGAACTTAGCAACTCCCTTTGCAATTGAATTAAACTAAATTAATACTTAAGAATTTTCTTCTCTTACGTTGGAGTTTTATATTAGCAATGCCCAATTTTTTTGGTATTATGCTGTACTCTAGGGCTTAGTGGCATGTTTTCTAACTGATATTGATGCTTTTTTGATAGGTTGAGTCTAGGCTCGAACAGCGATTGGCAGAGGAGCAAACTGCTCGGTTAAAGGCAGAAGAGGCTACACAATTAGCTCAAGGGAAGTCAAATGACGAAATTTGTAAGCTTAGGAAGGATCTTGAAAGTACTCAGAGGGAGACTGCGGAGCTCCGTGAGGAATATGAAAATAGTTGGTGTGCCATTCTTTGACCTAGTCACCTGCAGGCACTATATGCCATTGGCGAGAAATCACCTAAAGTATATTTTTTCTGTCTCCCCTTCCTTTTTAGATGATATCTGAAGTTCATACTGTATTTATTCTCAGTGTTTTACTACAGTCAAGACGCTTATATCTTCTATTATGTAAATGTTCACAGTCCAATCTCGAGTGTGGTCTTAAGATAGTATTGTATCGACAAATTGTATTGACATCAAATGAAGTTTCTTTTATGGAGCCGTCTTGAATCTTTTCTTACACGGTGGATCCAAAGAGATCTGATTCTTTTTCTCCTCATGGAGCTCTTAACGAACGCTATACCACATTTGTAACAGATACAACCCAAGATATGCCCTTCTAACAACCATGACTTTCCCAAAAAATTCAAACAGACTAATAGAGTAACCCTAATATCCAAGAGACTCTCAATAAAACCACCAAACGTATGACCCTTGTTTGATTCACACCAAACTTATCAAGTACAATATTCATTTATACATATATGACATAATCTTTATTTATACCTTATAGATAGAGCAAATCCTCCAACATCATACAGCATCAGTTATAAAGGTATTAAGTTTCTGCATAGTAACTGGTCTCCTAAAGAGAGGAAGCCAGGGATAATTCAGCGTAAGTAATTAGGTTACACATAAACTCATCCAGTTTCATATATTGCTGGTTTCAAAAATAGTATCAAGTAGCACACACATTCAGTCGATAGTGATAGTTTGATCGTAGATCTCTTGTTGAGATGCCACAACTTGATCTCCAGTATCTAGCTTACCTGCAAACGAGAGAAAACATCGAAAACATTGATGCACAGGAAGCACATGCACGTAGAAATGAAATGTGATGGGAGAATTACTTACCCGAGATGGAGTATCTTCTTGTCCGGGTGAGAGTAAGCAGTGCCACCACCCTCGATGATAGCAGGGCTGAAGAAATTCCGAGAAGCTAATGCATGGATTGCATTCAGCTCTTGCCCAGTCACCATGTTTGCTTGCTGAAACCTCTCCATTTCTGCTATCTGAGTTTTAGAAATAACTTTCTGAAATTTTGGAAGAGGGCGAGAACAAATGCATTATACATACAAAGGACTAATTTGCATATATACCTTTGATCGGAGACACACACTTTCATTTTCCAGCTCAATCTCCTATGAAAATGAAAATGTTAAAGAGTTTCATAAAAGCATGGAAGAAAAAGGCTAAACAGGATTTAATAAATTTTAATTATTACCCTTTTCTGCAAGAACTCAATTTCAGCTAGCAGCATTTCATGCTGTTGAACAAAACAGGAAACAGACAAAGCAACAAATTATTTTCAAAATGACATAAATTACATATACTGAATGTATATCGATAAAGTTTATGCAATGTATTATTACAAAACAATGGTGTATTGCTCAAATTCAATTATTTTTTTCCGTCGATTTCATGCGTGCATTATGCAATTAATTAATTACCTTCTTGGACCTGATCCTAGTGATGCCTCGCTCAAGCCTGTTCTCCAGTTGCTTAAGCTCTTTTACAGTTAAAGAACTCAGAGAATCACCCATCAAATGCCTATATGAAGAGTCAAGAGTGAGGTAACCAATTGAAATTGTATATTTTGGCTTAATTAATTAACTACTCTTAATATGAAAATGATTGTTCATGAAATAATTGAAAATACCTGTTAGAATTCTGCAACATTTGAATTTGCTGCCGCAGCTTTGCTGACTCCTGCTGATAGTACTGTTTCCGGGGGATCACATGTGATGGGAGAAATTAAATTTTTATTGGGGACTTTATATTTCAATGCTTGCTACGTGCTAACAAATGATAATTAGTTTTTTTTTTAACCTTTTCATAATAAAATATATTCCTAGCGAAGCCTGAATTTATAGCTTGAATTAATGAATTACTCACCTGAGCATTGATCTCAGTAACAATACCGGAATTTGAATTATCTGAACATGCCTTCTTGTACCTATCAATTGTTGACCTTATGCTGCTACGTGCATAACACATAAATTTCCAATTATTTAGCAAAATTGTTTTAATATTTCTTTTTGAAAAAAAGATTAAGAAAAGAGGAAGCTGAAGTTTAATAAACAATTTTGTTTTTTTATTAAATAGCATTTATGCTATCTCATTAATTTTCATGATCCTTCAGCCTTCAGCTACATGCAAAAACAAAAATAGACATAGAAAGAAAGACATACTAAATAAGACGTATATAAAAATATTTTATCTTATTTTTAATACTTTATTCTCAATGAGGACATTGGAATAAGTTTACTAAACCTAACTACTCTCTACATCTAGCTAGTTCATTAATTCCAAGTCCAAAGTGGCATTTATTTACTTGCAAATTTGAGAGAATTTTATCCCCACAAATCAATTGAATATTGAGATGAGAACTACTAAACTAATAAGTTCAACGCCTGATATTTCAATTTTAAGTTTAATGTGTAAGGTTTCTTTAATCTAACATTTTAAGTTACAAATATAATAATATTCAAGTCACTTATGTCAGCAGCCTCATATGACAGCCACTCCCTATAGTTCCTAGTATCATGAACCCTAATCATAAATGAAATTATATGTGCCCACTCCCTATAATTTGAACTTTGAAGTGAAGAAGCTAGCACTTTATATCACCATCACATTGAAGAGTAAAAATCTCTTTCACGTTTTAGGTTTCTATTCACCATGCATGCAGAAAGAGCAAGACCTAATAGCATTTTAAATTTCTTCAAAAAAGTCCATCACTTTAATAGCATGAAAATGTTAATGGAAACTGAGAAAGAAACCAATAGACGATTGAAAATTTTAGATGCTTTTAAGTCAAAAGTACTGATGAAAACTGAAGTGAAAGATATGATTCAGATTGCTTCAATGAAGAAAAAAGATATGGGAAAACTTTTAAAGCTAAAAGTAGAAACAAAAGCCAAAGAAAACTGAGAATTTGTAAATGATTATAAAAGGAAAGAATCCATCAGGCCAGATTTCAGATCACTGCATGCAGCATGCTGTAATTATTAATATGATTATTAATGCATTGCAGCTGCTGTGTATTTTGTCAAATGATCTAAAACCCTAGACACAGATAGGAAAGTCGCGACAGCCTTTTATTTTTCTGGGGAATTGGAGTGGACAACTTCGGTCAAATTTTTTAATTTTTTTTCTAAAAATTTTTAGCTATCACGAAATGATGTACTTGCAAGAGTCTAACTTTCATCACGAACAAATATCCATTTATGACATTGGTTTAATTATATCAAAAAGTTGAAATTGTTGAAACAAAAATGTTTTAAAAGAAAATTATTTTCACCAAAGCAGTGACTCAAGACCAGCAATATTCTTGACCTCTAAAGTTTCATTACCTATTTTAACATTAAGATGACATTATTTAAAATTTACCGTCAAAAGTGCAGTTGAATGACTTTCCGTTTGTTTGTTTAATCAGTCATTCGAGTTGAACTCCTAAAAAAGATAGGAGTTAAAAATAATGTTTGGGCTATGCTCCTTCCCCTTTAATAAAACTTAAAAAAAGAAAAAAATAAAGTCATGATGTGGTTTTATCTCAATAACATTGTTACTGCTCCTATGGGGGATTTTGACCTGTTACTAGTGATATAATTGGCTAATCCAAATATCTGAAGTCTGTTATATAATAGGCTAATCCATGCCATTCTAATAAATATCTAACTATTAATTCTAGTAATTAAAAGAAAAAAAAATATGTACTTTTAGTAGTACATATAAGGTGCGATACCATGCTAGCGATATTGAATGTTAATTAATTATTAACATCAAATGTTATTAAGATGATGACATTATCATTATTTTCCGTAATTAAAAATATTGTAACACTACCGTAATTAGGATTTTAGATGATCATTTTCTAAGCATCTCCATCAGTGATTTGGTTGTTAAGAATCTAAATAGTAAGCAGAAGGGACAATAACTAGTGGGACTCAAAAGCCAATCAAATACGGGTATGAATAGAAAAGGCAATATTATGACAAAATCCATTTGCTCTTCATGCCCCAATAACAGCTGAAACAAGAAGATCTTGTCCCAGTTTCTTTACTTTTTCTGCTTGTTAATAACTTAACATGAAAATAGGAAAGAAGAGAGCTTCATTTAATGAGTTATAATATCACTGTAAACTGAAGAAAAACAAAAAGTGGACTAAGCTGGGCTGCTAGCTTTCACTGAAGAAATGCAAACAAATTGTAGTGAGGCTTCCAAAGCCGGAACTAGAAACAGACAGTAAGTGCCTTTTTTTTAATTTTTTAGAATGTGAAATGATGCAAGTAATGTATCATGGGCTATAAAAGAAAGAGAAAAAGAAAAGCTTTCATTGGAAATTTTTGGATTCTTTAAGATATGAAACAGGAGAGACCTTGAAAAGAAAGAAGGAAAAAAAAAACTAAAACTGAGATTTCTTAAACAATGGAAGAGTATAACAGAGATAAAAAAAAATGGGAGTAAATTCTTTAAAATATACCAAGGAGGAAAATAAAGATCTATGAAAAACAAATAAAATTCATTGAATGCAGGCATGCAGCAAATCAGTTGACGTTAGAGGCTGAGAGATGAATATACATGAATCAACTGGTTGCACTTCAAATTATTTTGACACAGGAATATCTGAAAGAATTCTTGACGTTTTGAAAATTATGCATCATAAATAATCTCATTGAATTTAGCAAATCAGTTAATTTCCTAGTACCATCCCTTTTTTTTTTCGGTTGAACTGCTGACCGTAAGATTAAGTTATTATCTAAAACCTACAGAACTAAAGACAAATTTTAATGAGTGCTTATGTGGACGTAAAAGAAAAATGATCCCAATGTTAATATTAAAGACAAGTTTTGATGGACACTCTCATGTAGAACTTGTTTAATCACACACAATGAGAGTGGGTTGTTAAAAATGTTATCATAAATGAAATTAGGTTACTAGATCCCCTCTCTCTATATATATAATCATTTTTAGGTGCAGGTGTCCTTATTTTTTTTAATGCGGACACTTTATTAAATCATATGCCCATATGAGAGAGTGACTATATATATATATATATATATAATCACTTTCTTACAAAATATAAGGCCTTCCCTAAATCATAGGAAACAAGTTGTAATTACATTTTTCTAAAGAAAACTATGGGATATGGTTTAAATCAAGATACTTGGGGTGCGTTTGGACAGCTAAGTCACCCATAACTAAGCTAGCTAATTGTAGTCCAATTTCAATTATAGGTTAATTTATCTTACAATTTCAGACTGCAAGGAAGAAAGGTCTTTACATTTTCAAAGGAAAGTTACGGAGGTGGGTTTTAAATCAAGATACTAATTAGCAATTAACCAGGCTATCCCATCATTGAAGTCTAACTTCGAATATATATGTGTGTACTTCACTGCCTTCAATCTCAAAATCATGCGAACTAAATAGCATCCAAACAAATTACCAAAGCATAATTTTCTAAATCTATTACAAGATCACAGCTGTTACCAGTGAAGAGATTTTAGATCTAAGGATTTCAAATGTTAACACTTATTTCTCCTTAAATCTTAAAGTCAAACAACCAAAATTTTCTTCCAAAAGCCATGATGAGAGAATGAATATTTCTGTTAAAATGTATGAAAACAAATTACTGCTAATAAATGACCATTTTGTACGTTTTCAAGCATCTGCAGACGGCAAAACCTAAAAAGGCAGCATCTCAAAACAATTGGGAAATATTAAAAAAATATATGCAAAAAAAAAAACTTAAGGATCTTGAAAAACTTGTCAAATTTTGGATGCCACATTGAAAATTGTCAGAGTAGAGTGATAACTCTTTGCCAAAAAAGGAAAATTGCATGCATGTGACCCAGCTCCTGAAATCATAGCTAGTTTCTTAATTTATAACTCGATGAGTTAATAATATTTGGTCATTTACATTATACATACTGTCTGTTCTCTTCTGTTTTTAGCTCAGAAACAGCTCATCATCATCATCTAATTAATCAACATCCATGCATTGATACATGTTCAATATTATATTAACTACTTTTAACTTATGTTTTGTTCGAAGATTAAAAATGTAAAAAAAATCCACAAGAAAAAAAAAATCAAGCGACTGAGGACTATTCAAACATTAGATGATGATGATGATGCATGGATTTATATATGATGAAGAGATCATGAGAAGGCAAAATAAATGATTACTTGCTGTTGGAGTACTCGTAGAGGCGGCCGCGGCTGGAGAAGACAATGAGGGCAACTTCAGCATCACAAAGAACAGAAAGTTCATAAGCTTTCTTCAAGAGTCCATTTCTCCTCTTGCAGAAGGTCACTTGACGATTCGTTGTGTTTTCGATCCTTTTGATCTCAATCTTTCCTCTCCCCATTGGACCTGAAATTAATCGGCCCCTCGTATGTAATTTTGGTCAATTTGATGAAAAGTTTCCAAGAAAAAAGATATGAAATATTAGAAAGATTATTAACTAATGAAAACACTCATGCCCTTTTCTTGTTTACACGAAAGCAAACTCAGAAAGCTATAGAGATTCAGTTATAGAAGTGAGAATAGAGGCAAAAGCCAGCAAGAAATTGTTTAACAAGATGAAAATACGAAGGTTTGGTTTGGCACTCTATATATACATGCTTATATATAAAATCTTGGAGTAAAAGAAAAGGAAACGGTATATATGAAGAGAAATGGTACTTGAGGAAGATTGTTTATTTATTTTTAAAATGAAAAAGGAAAAATGAAAATTTTTTGATATGTTGAGATCTAGAACAATGAGTTGAAACTGAACATGAGAAGCCAAAAAGCTGTTGTAAGCCACTGTGAAAACATGTATCGTTGGGTTCCAAGAACATCAGCTGAGAAAAAAAAAATGTTATGCATACAATCTTGAGTTGAACTGATCTAGTAGATCTTTTGTACGGCTGAATTAAAGAAAACCCAATTAAGGCAACCAAATCAAATAAATTTGGAAAAACAAATATATAAATTTGATGTGTGTGTGTGTGTGTATAATAATGAGATCAAAAGATTTAGAATTAGGGCTAACGAAATAATGAGACCGCTTGAATTTACATATAATTTGTGTGTATGTGTGTGTGTGTGTGGAGTAAGATTTCATGTAGATTCTATTTATCTAGCAGCAGATCGAAGCTGAAAGGCCATTTTAATCAAGAAACCATGCTAAAAGAGTAAGGAAGTATTGCATATAAAAATAACATATTTGATGAGATGGATCTGTGACCAAATATTTTCTTTAAAAAGATTATAAGAACAATTAAATAAAATTAAAAAACCTATTTACAGACCTGAGTTTTTTGGCCACAGTCCGGCCAATTCAGCTTTCGGAAAATTTAGAATCCCGAAGAAAAATAGAAAACCAAAATCAATTGTGTTTTATAGACTTCAGTTTTTAGACTCTCTATCATATTTATAGCTCTTTCTTTGTTTGTATATCAATAGACTTGAGAGAGAAGAAATAAAGCAAAAGAAAGGCAAGATGAAGTGCTGTGCTGTGCTTTGAAAGTGACATGCAAATTGTTTTTTTGCCAAAATTTTGTACAAGACGTTGTAGTTTTAGCTAAATTAACCTTCTTTGCAGGTTCAAATTCGCACTATAAACTGCAATTTTTGTTCTTTTTTTTTTAATAATTTTTCTTTGTCACAAACGAGATTGACTAACATACCCTCGAATAGAATCTAACTACAGTACCACCATTTGGATTCTTAGTCTATAAAAAATATCTTTGAAAAAATTAGGGTTTTATGTTTTCCGCGTATTTGTCCAAGAAAGATTTTATGTTTTGGATTTTGGTCTTGTCAATGGTGAGTGAGTACCGATTTTCAAGTTTGTATATACGTTGAATTAATTGTATGTTTTATTAGTGGGGTGTATAGCATATATAGAGAGAGAGAGAGAGAGACGACAGCCTTGAGAACATCATTATGCTGCTTCCTGCAAATCTTATACGATTGTTGTTGAAATTTCGTACCTTGATAAGAGCATTCATTGATAAATATGTTTCAGTGTTATAAGACTTTTGTTGAACGTCTAGGGAGTCATCTTAATTTGTGATGTATGGTACATGCATGAAACGTGTGTAGCAGTTGAACTGTAGTCATGGGCGGACCCAATGAAGGCCTGGGAAGCCTCGCTTGAGCCATTAAATTTTCTTTTAAATGTACCCCAAGACCCTTCTGAAAAAGTTAGATAAATGAATTTGGACACATTTTTTATATATCAAAAGATTTGTAGTTCAATGGTAAGAGTGTTATTTAATGGTTTTAAAACCTTGATTCAAATCACATTAGCCGCATTATTTTATTTTTTAAATATTTTGTGCAAACTACTTTGAAAAATGATATTTTCACGTATTTAAAAAAATAATTTATTACTATTATTATTTAGAATTTAAAAAAAGTAATAAAATTTGAGTTTATAAGACTTAAAATGTATTCAAGTGAACATTAAAAAAAATCTAAGTTAAATAAAAAAATTTTAAACTAAGCCCCCCCTCATTTTAGTTTCTAGGTCCGCCACTGACTGTAGTGATACAACATTAATTAATTTAACCCATTGGATACAAAATTTAAGTTGTTATAGACCATGATAGTGTTGAATGCCAATTCACATCAAGCGGAATCGGTATTAGAAGTCACGTAGATTTAATATAAGGTAATTGGTTCGAAAAATAATTGAAATTGACACAGTAATTAAATCTCTAAGAATTTGAATGTGAAACTTTATTTGTTTTGATACTGTATTTACGAAACCATTAAAATTTTGTAATAAGGAGCAAAACTAGTGGAAAGTCTTAACTGATAGAAGTTGATTGAGAAAAAAATTGAACACCACTAAACAATGTCTCTAATACTGTGTAATTATTGTTTCACCAATTTACAAGCTTAAACTATTAATCCAATGCCCAAAATTCTTAATTTTATACCAAAAAAAAAGGAGAAAGAAAGACGTAACTTATAGTTTTAACTTTATAAAAAGTTTCATTAGCCAATATACTGAGTTATTGATCAACCAGATTATGTGAGAGTGTATAAGAAGAGATAGATCATATGGGAAACTTACGAGAAAATTTGAGGGCAATTTTGGAAGCTATGAACTCGGAAGCTGTCAAAGAATTAATTGTTCTTTTGACATAGGGATAGAAACCAATAATGCAAAGATTTATGATATGTTGAAGGAAATATTTTTGTACATGAAAAGTTGTGTAGCCTGGATTTTGAGTATGGTCAATTGAGAGCTGGTTTTAACATAGAGATGGAAGCTGGCTGGGGAAAGTTATTATAGATTAAATTTGTTAAAAGTCAATAATTTGTTGCCAAATTAAAAATTTTGGAAGCCCATATATTGTCATTTACATGCACAGAAACCCATATGCTCCAAAGTAGTCCAAGTGGCATACTTAATTGGAATTGGAATATATACTTTTTCGAGACAAACAAATATGATGGGCAAAGAGAAAACAATTATGAAATGTTTGCATAATGCTGTCTTCTCAATACTTTTTGCCTCTTAAAATTGCCCAAAAATATGTTTCATTAAAAATTGAAACACGTCATGAGATTATTCAACTCATGAAAGCAAACGTAGAAAGAAATAAATTGATTTTTCCCTTTGAATAATTTGTATATATCCATGTTTTGCTGGCCAAAAACCCTAAATTTAAAAAATCAACAGAAAATGTGGTCAAATGCTTTTCAAATATCTTTATTTTATTGGGGTAAAAGGATAAAAAATGAATTTAAACTTTATCCGATCTTTAAAAAAAAAGCAAATAAACAAAGTGGCTTAGAGATTTACTTGGTATAAGTTGAGAAACCAGCTATTTGCCCGATATTAACCCCAATTTGCAAACTTAATTAACCATAAATCAATCACTTCCTAAAGGGTCTGTAACCTCATACATTTTCCTTTTTGAAAATTTCAAAAATATGCAAAATCAATTTTATCCTTTTTTTTACCTTAAGAAAAAATAGATAGAAAACGATGAGCCTACTTATCTCTCTGATTTAACTATCTAATATAATTTTTTTTAATTTACTAATAAATTTTCTTCCTTAAGTGGCGTTTGTTTTTTAACTTAATGACTTAAAGTGACTTAACTTAATTAATTAAGTTAATTAGATGTGTTTATTTTTATAACTTAATGAGACTTTTTAGATAATTTTGACTTAAAAAATAAGCTAATATTTTTGGTTTTTTACTTAATGGAGAAATTTGAATTAAGTCAATTACTTGCTAATGTCAAAAATATCCCTGTTTTATAATTTATTTTTCATTTCTATCCCAAAACTCACCCATAGATATTTACCCCACATAAAAATATCCATGTTTTTTCTTTCTTATATTATATACGATAAAATTTGAAATTTATGGTATTTTATATATTAAAATTCTAAAATAATTATGTATTCACTTGAATATAGTTTTACTTATAAATGTTAAAATATTGTGGTATTTAATATATTATTTATTTGACATTCAAATTTAATAAGGATACAAATGTAAAAGTACATATTTTCAGCTTTTTAAGTTGAAAAAAACAAACAACTTAATACTTATTTTTCGAAATTCAGACGAAAAAACAAACATATTATTCAGATTCAGACATTCAGACCTATTCAGAATTTAGACTAATTCAGATCTATTTAGATTTCAGATAAAAAAACAAACGCCACTTTAGTCGGTCTGCCCAAAAAAAGGGTAATTCATGCCAATCCTCCCCACAAAGCCATCCAGGGTATTGAATAAAAAATTCCACACATACAATGACTCAAATAAAATCAATCTGGGTGTTTGCTTGGAAAAATCTCGTCCAGAGACCTTTTTTTTTTTTAATTAATTGTTTTTTAAAAATCAATTAAAGCACTTGGAGATAGAGAATATGGATTGAGTGATTTCACGTCGAGGCATGCCTTCCATATACGTTAGCCCTCAAGTTATACTTTCCTAATTTTCAAACCATTTCATTTCACAAAATTTTTCTTGCTGCCTATTGCCTAAACAAGAAAGAGAAAAATTATTTGTTGGGGTGAAAATAATATTCCTATATATTAGTCTCTTAGAATTTTTAAGTTCAATTAACATTTCCTTTACCATATTTGAGTGAAGGACATTAGCTAATCATTTTTAGTCGAAAAATGTGACTTTGTTATTGGTTAGTCCATAAATATACAGCGGCCGTATATCTCATCTGGGAAAATTATGATCAAACTCTAATGCATGAAAATTTAGGTTAGTAAATGAACGCAACAGCATAATTGCGGCCGAGCAAGGGTAAATTCGCTGTTAGTCCCTACAGTTTTACACACACACACATATATACACAATCATAAAATCTCATATTTTATAAAACAATATCTAATTATTCTCTATTTTTCACTTGTTACATGTCGGATTCGTTTTTGAAATTTAAGTTATATCAAACATAAATAGTATTTTACCCTTGGAAAGTTATATATATCCAACAACAATTAAAGTAATAACAAGGGTGTTTTGGGGAAATTTTTAAAAATTTAAGGTCTAAACAGAATAATTAATTGAAACATACAAACTAATGGAGGCGTAAATGATCGTTTAAGGGTAGGGATATTTCCACCCCATTATTTTTGTAAACCCACCCCACTTTTAAAAAAATATTTATAATAAATACTCATTTTTCTAATAAATAAAAATAATAAAAAGTTTATGTAATTAATCAATTAAATCATTCTTATATTTTCCTCTTAGTTTTTTTTTTACTATTAGAGTAGCTAATTAGTTTTTTTACTATTAAATTAGCTTTAATATAAGTTCTATTTAATTATTTTGCTTTATGACTTAAAATGACTCACTTGCCCCAAAAAATATGTGTTCTTATATCTAATACTTTAAGTACTTAATTTTATGACTTATAATCTAACTTCTTAAATGAAGTCTAATAATTTGTAATATTTTACATGTAAATGACATAAATTTGACAACCTAATAATTTAACGAGTATTTTCTCATAAAGACATTAAATTAGTTTAATTAAAAATTAATAATCATACTAATAAAGTAGAATTAACTATTTAGAAATAATGAATTTTATATAAAATTAAAGAAAGTTGAAATTAAATTAAATTTTTGGTATTTTTACCCTTTAAGGCTAAAATAGTCAATTTAAATTTAGCTTAAAGCAATCTTATTAGTCAAATATAATAAAAAATAAATCACAAAATAAGTAAAGATAGATTTAATTGATTAATTCTTTTGAATTCTTCTTTATTTAAAATTTTTAAAAATAATGAGAACTTTTTGTAATTATTTTTCAAAAGTGAGGTGGATTTGTAGAATTTGTAAGGTGGAAATATCACCACCCTTCGTTTAATCCTTATATTTTGAGTTAGATACCCATTTAATCTTTATATTTAAAAAAAAATTCCCTCAAGATGACCATACTGTTAAACATGTTACATTCCTACCGTTACTTTTTCTTACCTTTTGCAATAATACCCCTGCAGCAATATTCTTGGGGATATTAATTAAAAGAAAAAAATGATAATTTATCAAATTAATTTTAAAAATAACATAAAAATTTACGCAAAAGTTTATATTATTATTTTACTTTGAGGATTAATTTGGTAAATTAATTTTTTATAAAATAATTATAAGTAAGATTGCTATAAGGATGTTAAACATTACTTTAAATTGGCTAATATTAATTCATTAATAACATTTTTAGAATGATTTTTGCACAAGTATAAAAATATTTGTTCTTTCACACTAATATTTATTAGTTAATTTGCTAACTAATTTTTTTATAGATAAATCAATTAATGTCAAAAATATTGTTGGAATGATATTATTGTAAAGAAAAAGAAAAAAAATAATTTTAAAAATATAAAGATTAAACGGACATTTAAATCCAAATATAGGAACTAAAAGAGCATTTATCCACTAATGGTGCATTTGTCCTTCATAAATTAATACTGTACTTTTGGTCACAACACTAGACTCTCAAGTAATAAGAAAAAGGAAGCTCCAATGTTTGTAAATACTTAGGGTTTGTTTGTAACAGTTGTGCTTCAATTAAATTTTACAAATCGAAACTTCAATTTTAAACAAACCCGTAATGTAATTAAATATTTTTAATGACGTATGACGTAATGTAGGCTAAGGTGTCGAATATCATTCTTACAAATAAATTGACTCGAAGTCTTTAAAATTGTATAAGAAAGGAGTAAAAGATGCGGAGACTATATATTATGGATTTTACTATCTTACATTTAACGTAAAGTACAACTTAGTCGTGGCTAGGACCCACCACTGGTAAAGAGGACTGCACCTTACCTTAAATGTAAAGCAGCAGCTCCCATATATTGTTAGACAACGACTATGAGAATCAGATTAATAATGGCATTGCAAGTTCTTTCCTAACAATGCATTATGGGCCAACGCAGGATTCAAGGAGATTATTAATATTAGTGATTGATGACAGATTCCCCATCGTTTTCAATGAGATTGAATTTAGATCTCCTCTGTTTTGAACTTATACAATGAATTTCCCAAAAAAAAAAAAAGAATACGTATTTGATATGGGAATGTTTCTGTGTATGCGTGATCAAGATCACTTTGTTATATATTTCTTTGTTTTACTCCAGACCATTCATCTTATATTTGTTTACACCAAAGCCAATTGAATATAGACCTAGACCTAGTTTATTCACAAAAAGAATATTAATTTCTTTAATTTTTTTTTAATCATTACTATACTTATCAACTTAATTTCTATCTCGAAATTATACGTTTATTTCATCGTCTATATATAACTTAGAAACCCTCATCAAATGGAGACTTCGAAATGATAGACTAGTTGGTTGGTCTTTTATTGTAGAAGTAAGGGGTCCCTGCTACGTTGGTTATGCTCTAACTTAGAGCATCTCCAACATATCAATTCCCAGAAGTAAGAAGTCAAGGGTTCAATAAAAAGAAATATGTTTAATTTAGAGTGTGAAATGAGATAATCAGGTACAAACGTAAACATATGTAAGTGTATGCTCTAGTTGGCATCGTCTACTAGGTTATTACGACTATATATAAAATTTTTAAAAGAAAATTATATCTAACGTAGAAAGTGATTTACATATGACTTGGAGTACAGGAATTAAGATACATCTCTAATATATTTTGGGATGAAAATATAAATTCTATATCTCCGATTAATATCAAGTAGTTTGATGCGTTTAAAAGTTTACCAGAAATAGATGGTGGAGCTAATAAATACCTTGTAAGCTGACAGTGAGAGCCCTTAGTGTCAAGTGGTCCAAAATGCCTGGTCTTTTCCCATTTACACTGTCATCAATGAACGTCCACATTTTCGCGTGATTAGTGCCTCATCGTTTTCATTCTGAAATAAAAATGACCCCACTCTCTCCGTCGTGGAACTTCTTGGTTCATAGTTGTTAGCTGCACAACCAAGACAGTTACCAGGTGAAATATTGTAGTACGTAGAAGATTTAAACATTCGAAATGAGTTTCCTTGTAATGAGTCGGACTACGATGCTTTGAACTCATCGGTACAACTCATCAATTTTTTCGTTTCATATTTCAATTCTTTTTAAGTTATGTATCATAAATTTTAAGAGACTTTCACAGTTGTAACCTATAACTCGAGACGGAGACGAAAAAACTTAATTGTTACGTACTCGGATAAAACTGAAGCACCGTAGATTTGCCCCTTGTAATCCCAACATTATTAACTTTAAACAAAAACATGAATGTAATATGAAAATTAACTAGTAAGTTCTGATGTATTTAAATCAAAGTTAATTGAATGCTTAAATAGGGTCAATTTGCTAACAGCACAAAACTAAAGATGAAAAATTAGAAAACTTAAATGATTGCAACAGCATCACACACACACACCAGCTACTTCTCCGGTCTGGTCCGTCTGGATGATCTCACTTGAAGCACTTGGCATCTAACAAGGCCTCGCCCTCGAAAGGTTCATGATCTTCGATCATCTGGCTTACACGCTCCTTCTGAGCTTCGTCATTGATGTCCACTTTCTTCCAATCATACAACTCCATGTCGTAACACTCGTCCATTATAAATTGAGGAATCTCTTGTCCACGGAAAAGCCACAAACCCTTTACCCTGAAAGGTGGCTCCGAGCCAATAACCAGCATCTTCCCAAAAGCATACTTACGAGCCAAGTCCATTCGCTGCAGGAATCCGCCCACTTTGTTCAAAGTCACAAATGAGACTGTATTCTCATCATTGTACTTGTAATCACAGAACCACAGAGAGTAGCCCTCCGGATCATACATGTCCCAAAATCCTACAAAAGAAATCCACAGAAGAAATATCTTTTAGAAAAGCTGACTATATGAACACCTGTATCCATCAAAGATTGTCCCTGGTCCATACATGCCCAAATTTTAATTTTATTTTTGATATGAAAATACATATTAATATTTACCACACATAATGAAAATTTCACTTCTCGATAGATTGACATCTTCTGCTGATAACAGTTAAAAAAAAAAAAAAGGATTTGAAGAATCACCGCAAGGTAAATAAGATATTTCCTTAATGAAACAATTCAAAGAATATTCAATTTTGTTTGTGAATAAATTCTAGTTGCAATTAGATTAACCAACATAGTAACAAAGCAGAAACTCAACTCACAAATGACAAGAAAGATAAATGCAACAAGGCAGAGGATGATAGAGAGAGGAATATAAGTGTGACAGCAAAAACACATTTAACAAACTTGGCCAGGAGGAAATAAAAATCTATCAAAGGATCCCCTGACTGCAAGGTCGACGAGGAGAGAACACCATACTGACTTTGATTATCTTCTTCAACTATAACTTTAGCAAACTTTAGCATATTTCTTCAAAATGAAACAGAGCAATGTCTGCAGCAAGTTTCTGAAAAAGTACCTTTAATGGCAACCTCACGAAAGTTGGTCTTTGTGTTTGAGTACAGCCTCTTCCACTCATCCAAAATCATCTTGCTGGGAGGCAAAAGGTCAAGTGGATTCTTTGGCTTGGGCTTTGGTGCCTCTTCCTCACCAGCGTCTTCAACTTTAGGTTTTGCTGTTTCTTTTGCAGCCTCTTTCTTTGGCTCAGCCTGGGCCTTGGGTTTTGCAGGCTCTTTTGACTGCGTGGGCTTCTTCGCTGATTGAACAGGAGGGACAGATTCTGCTTGCTTTATCTCTCCCAATATCTTGCGGAAATTTGGTATGTTAACCATTGTCCAAAAGTATCTCTCAACGTGAGGGAATTCTGATGTAAAGCTCTTGGTCAGGATCCGACTGAATCCCAACGTCAAGTTACATGTCATAATGATATCAGCCAAAGTCACTGAATGGCCAACTAAGTAAGTGTTGGAAGCGAGATGTGTATTCAATGCAGCTAGAGCTCTCTTCAAAGAAGCAATTGCAGCTTCCTCAGCCTTTGCACAGATTAAAAGTAAATCATAAGCAAAATAATGAATAAAAAAGAAAGAGTGAAAGCAGAATTTAAATGGATACGGCGGCAAATGTTGGAAAACCTGAGGAAGGTACACCGCGAAACCAACTCTTGGTATAAACCAACGCAAAATATTGGTGTCAATTTCTAATGATGAGAAATCAATCCACTGCTCAATATGAGCCTGCCAAAACCAAGAATGACAATTATAACTATCAAAAGAAAGAAGGGGAAAAAGAAACTAAAATCAAGAAACTCATTTTCAAAAGGGCAAACATTTTTTGAGCGAACAAGAAATCAATTTGTACACCAATAGATATGAACTTACATTATAAATTTAAATAAACACAAAAAATAAAAAATATTATCCCCCAAAAAAAAGGAGAAAACAAGTAAACAGAATCTAGTTAAAAACCCATATTAACAGCCATCACATAACTTACAGAATCAATTAAAGACGAGCCCAACAGTGGGTTGTCAGCTTTCAAGCGTGCAACTGCAGCAGGTAAAGACAGATCACACAAAGTCTGATCTTAATAGAATATACTAAACAATCAAGTGGAGAATCTAACAAATGGCCTCACCATATCGTGCAATGGCATTACTCTCAAAGATGGGTCCATCAGGTGTTTCCAACACAGGAACCTACATATTGAGAAACTTTCAAGCAAACCAGCATATAGAACATCCATCTGGTACCCAAAAAAATATTAAATATTTCTTGCAAACCTTTCCAATGGGATTCATCTTAAGAAATTCAGGAGTTTTGTTTGTTACACCCATCTCAAAATTCTTGACCAATTCAACATTTACCCCAGTGTACTCTGCAGTAATAAGTGCTTTAAAAGCATTTTTATTGGTGTTCCCTGCATGCAAGACCTAAAAGAAGATAATAATAAAAAAAAAGAAATACATGGTCAAGAAGATCATCAAATATATTTGCAACATAATATGCAATTACTCAGACGATGATGATAGTGATAACTGCATTTCCTCAAGAGTATATGTTTTAATCATAACAACAATAGGTAATACATTCAGGACCGGACAAAATCGATTTGATTGAGATTTTGAAAAACATGTCAATAGTCAAACGGGGAACACAATAGAAAAATAGCCTAATGTTACAAATATATTATCACATTGTCACTGGCAATAAATCATAAATTCTATCAACATGAAACAATCAAGATTCATCTATACTTTCGTATTCCTAGGTGTAAGGGTAATGGTTTAATGAAGGGTGATGGTTTAATGACTTCAATTTTAGCATTGTTATTAAATTAGAGAAAGATAAATGAACATTTGACCTTCTTTAGTAACTTATCAATGAAAAAACTTCTTAGGTTTTATTGACCAGATGCAATGATGAAAGAATTCTGTATCTAAAATTGGCTAGTCATGCAGCCAATTCAAGTTATTCAACATACAAATCAACACAATTGCCGTCACCTGATATGGGATCAGCCAGTACCAGAAGAGTGGCCTAGTTTTCAGCATTTGAGAATATGCTACCAATGACATAGTTTCAATTATCACTACTCACAAATAAACAAGTGCTTTATCCAGCCAAATCCCCAAATTCCAACTTTATGCTCACTGTGTCCGACACTCCAACTCCAATAATTCAAACTAAAACTACGTGTCTAACGTACCTGCACTTCTACAACACATTGTAAACCAATAGATACCCATTTGCACACTGCTATGAAAATAACTGTTTCAGCAGTCACCACAATTTCAACATTTTCATTTCAAGTTTTCCAAAAAGTCTGTTATCAAACATAAAGCGAAGACACTAAAGTCCCAATTTCACATTGTACATTAAATGTTCCTTCAATCACTTCAATTTTTGCTACTGAACAGCTTAAAGTTAAATAAATATGCAAAACGCAAGCTCTTAGTTACAATACAAAGCATTAAAAAAAAAAGGTTCAAAGTGAGCTTACCAGAGCCATTGCTTCAGAAAGATTTTACTTCAGTTAACAACCCAAGATCTGAATCAAGTAAATGAACATTTTAATAGATATATAAGCACAAATCAATAAACAGAACAAAGAGTATAAACTAAAAAAGATCAAATTACCAAACAGCGAATCAGAGCGATTGTGTCAACGGCTTGGTCTTGCGAGGTTTAGTGAGTGTAGTATTCGTGTACGGGATCTAGGGTTTAGCAGTGGAGTAACAAAAATTGAGATCCTTAATCTGTATTACGTAGGTCCCTTACCTTACCCTTAATGACCAAATTACCCTTTTTGTTGATTTTTTACTATAGAGGTACTAAATTATAAATTAAATAAGCCCAATACTCACATAATAACTCACATTTTAAGCATGATGGTTTGAAGGATCGGTATACGAATCGACATAATAGTGCAAGCATTCATTACATTTTAAGATAATTCAAAAAATTATTCATAGATATAATTTTAGAATATAAGTATTACAACTAATTTAAAAGATAATTTCATAATTCCAATCGATAATAAAGTTTTAAAAGTTGAAAAATGAAAAGTCCAACGGCCAAAGCTCAATACGACACAAGACCATATAGTATGTTGAGCCGACCTGTATAAACCAAGTACGGCATAAATTTAGCATGAAGCGCCAAATGGGCCAAAAGCTTCAAGCCAGGCAAACAAGGCATGGCGCGACGCCGTTAGCATTTCTAATTTTGAGTATCACAATGCAAATAAACACTTTCAATGGTATTTCAGTCATTTTGATTAGAGGTTGAGGTTGCGATCTAATTAATACAGGTGGGAAAACTATGTTCTTTTTAAAGAAACTACAAAAGTATAGGAGATTAAATGTGTGTTTACTTGTAGGATTAGAGAATAAGAATAATTAATTATATTTATGATGTAGGAAAATATTAAAAAGAATATATTAGAAATTATAGTATTTAACTCAATTCAATATTTAGTAGTTTATTAATATTTATCTTATTTTATTAAGTTAATTTCAATGGTATTACTAATTCTAGTTTAATTAGAAATTTAGATTATCACTCTTATTTGAGAAGGATTAGAATTAAGTTAGTTACTAATATGTATAGGCTTATTATTAATAGTTTATTAGAATACCTTTAAGCTTCTCATCAACAATATTTAATATTTTTCAATTGAAATATTTTCTTTCTTGTAGGAGTTCCTTTTTTGATTTTTAAAAAACGTATGCTAGAATGATATCTAGTATCACTTCTGCACTACGTCAATTTACTTGTTAAAATAAAATAGAAATAAGAATGAAATGAGGCCCAGATAAAGTCTCAAAGATGCCATTATGTAATCTTTTTTGTATTATATTCTTTCTTTAGTTAATGGGAAAAAGACATCTAGGCCTCCAAGATTTGAGAAAATGATCATTAATACCCCCAAGTCTTCAAAAAGGTATACCAACCCTTTTGACTATTGTATGTTCTAACTTCATTATTCCAAAAAATTTGACTTTAAAATTTTTAATAATATTTATTATAAGTAATGTAATTTATGTCATAGACTAACAATATCAAAATTATTTAATATGTTACTAATTTTAAATATGTAAATTATTGTATTTATTTTAATAATATATTTTTATTGTAGAAAATTTATATAAAAATTTGTATTAAATACATTTTAAAATTAAAAAAATCTCATATACTAATAATGTTAAAATTATTATTTTACATAATATTCAAAATAATTTAGATTTTAATACATTTATCTTAATATTATGATTATGTTTATTATACAATTTACTTCAATGTAATAAAATATATCTAATAGATTGTAAAATATTAAAATATTTTTTAAATATTGAAATTATTTTAAAATGTATATATTATTACATTTATTTTAATGTTATATTTTTATTTATTATAAAATATTAGAGTCAATTTTTTTTAGAATAATAGAGATAAAGAGTGTTATAATTAAAAATAAATATTGATATTTTTTATTTAAGGGTGTTGGTGACTATTTTCTTAAACTTTCGGCTGTAAATGTCCATTTTCCTTAATTGAGCTTTTAAAAAAAGGGGAAAAAACAACAAAAGCAAAAGGGAAAGAAAAGCAAAATTAAAGAAAGCTTTTGCACCAGCGTAGGCCCATTTAATAAAATATGGGCTCGGATCCAAAGTATAATGGATTTGTTTGACTCATAGCCCGACCCAAAACTCAAATTTTATTTCCTTAACCGAACGGAAGGTTACGACTTAACAATATCCACCTTTTGTGGAACCGACACCCAATAGCATGTATGCCCCAACCCCACCCAAACCCACCAACCCCCAAAAAAAAAAAAAACACCTAATAACATAGGTCAATTTATATGAAGTCTTAGTTCTTTTTCAAGTTAATTTTAATTTTAAATTATTTGAATAGAGATTGCCAATCAAATAAAATTATTTAGTAGTAGGGTGTAAATACACAAAATATCAGTTGGAAATATCAACTATGTGCCCCCACTTCATGATAATTTATTACAGTACATAGATCAAATTAACACTGAATTTAAATTCTGACATAATTCATAAGCTCTCATAAAATGGATAGTCAGTATAACCAACAACAGGGTCATGAGTGTAGAACGTAGCTCTGTCATATTTATTCAGAGGTGCATTCATTTCAAATCTCCTCGGTAAATCTGGATTAGCCAAAAACCAACGACCATAAGCAACAAGATCTGCATGGCCCTCACCCACAACTTTGTTTCCGTCTTCCCTATTATATCCCCCGGAGACAATGAAAGTGCCACTAAAAGCCTTTCTCATAGGCAACAAAGTACCATCGGGACCATCACATTTTTCTTGTTGGGCTTTTATCATTCTTGGCTCAATGACGTGGCAATAGAGAATGTTATATTTGTTCAATGCCCTTGCCATGTAAAGACCTAATGCTTCAGGATTTGAATCTCCACAGTCTAAATAGTCCGCAAATGGGGATAATCTTAAACCAATTTTATCAGCTCCTATTTCATCGGCGACGGCTTCAACTAGTTCTAGGGCAAATCGACAACGATTCTCGAGGGATCCGCCGTATTGATCTGTGCGATCATTCACTTGATCTTTCAAAAATTGGTCTATTAGATAGCCATTTGCCCCATGGATCTCAACTCCATCAAAACCTATACAGTAAATTCAGTTAGTGGCAGAACTAGGATTTTGATTCGAAGAAACTTATAGTGTAGAATTCATAAACTTGAGTAGGTTCTAACATATGAACTGTTTTTGCTCCAATCCAATGAGGAAAAAAATAAAAAAAAGTAAATCCTTGTGATAAACTAGATCCAGCTCAGTGATTGATAGAGTCAATAGATCTATGAATGAATTTTTTATTGTGAATATGTCAGATCGTGAATTAGTAACTACATTCAATCTCCAAAACATATCCCAATTGTTTTGAACTTTTTATTTCTGAAAAAATTAATAAAGCTGGGAGACTGCAATAACAACCATAATAAAGAAACTAAAAACCTGAGTGACACTAAAATATAAATCTGCAAAATTAAGGGGCCAATCTTAAAAATTGAGATGAAATTAATTACCAGCCTCAATAGCATTCCTGGCCGCAATCCTGAAATCATTGACAATTTGGGGGATTTCACCTGTCCTTAGGCGCCTTGGAGGCGTGAACTCGGCAGCATTGAAGCCACCATTTGGTTGATTCTTTAATGGCTTGTCTGAACACGAGATTGGTGCTTTACCATTTGGCTGAAAATCTGCTTAATAGACGCCAAAAGAGACTTGAATTTTATTTAAAATCAATTATCACTAAAAGAAGTAACAACAACAACAACAACAATAATACTATTTTTCTGATCTAAACTCTCCTGTAGTTTTAAATATTTCGTGTTGTGTATGAACTATTATCTATGTATAGTCAAAACTTATTTCCTTTTATAAACAACCAATCACCTATATGTATTTGATATAGTCAAAACTTATTTCTTTATTAATTTTAGTTTATTAACAACCAATCATTTTTATGCATTCGATCAATTAAAAGATTATTTCAAGAGAGAGTAGTACTGTAATAGCTCGAGCCATCACAGTTTAGTTATTAGGTTTTGTAACGCAAAACGAGCCTGCTTATTTAGGAGAGCCTATGAATTATAAACCAATCTAGGAACACATTCACTAGTGATGTGAGATATTATATACTTCCCCCTTAAGGACCTCGCATCCTCATGTAGATCATTGGAAACTAATCAAAATGAAACCATATCATAAACATATCAATCCACACATGGGGATGCGAGTTCTCTTATACCAATTGTACCAACTCGATTTCAACAACTAAGTAAAAATTATCTACTTTGGCCGTACAACCCATCTCGGTTTTGTTATTGGACTTTATGACCCAAAACATGTCTATGTAATTAGGAGAGTCCATCACCTATAAGTTAGTCTAGGAACTCACTTGCTAGGAATGTTGGATATTATAAGTAGTGGGGTCTTTTAATCCAAAAGCTAATTAATGGAAAGAGGTTTTCCATCAGACTAATAAATTACTCATCAGTTGCTTCCACAATCGATGTGGTATAACCCTAAAACATCCTATCATATATTATTTTTTCTTTTTACTCTTAATAGAAAATATCAAATATCTGAATGATATTCCATTGACATATTTGTTTGTACAAATTAGGATTTCTAATTTTGTTAAAGCAGCAAAACTCCCCGCCATTAGAAATATTTTGTCGGCTATCAATGTTTTCGTTAGCTCCTTGAAATTTTGCAAAAATAACCATTGGTCTAGTCACTTTCTGGTCATGACCATTTGAGAAATTAGAGACATATCACCTTCACTAGTCTAGCTCGATACGGCATCCTGCAGTAATTACATTAGACTCTATTAGGTTTGGTTAAATTAGTTTATTTATCTCTGTCCTTTCAATTTTACTTAAGTTTGTATTTGTTTTCAGATAATTTCGGTTATTTTCTCAGAAAGCAAACAAAATGTTTGGTCCCTTACATGGTATTCCCCTCAATTCTCAAAACTTTTTGGTCCAAGCACGAGAAAGTAAGAATGTTAGTTTTTCAACTCATTGATGAAAAAGTCAAAATGTTTAACTTCACCTAATAAAATTACTTTAATTTCAACTGGAAAATATTTATGATATATATGGAGTGCACGTCATTTTCTTTAGACTTTCTACATTCTTTTTTTTCTCCGAAGAATATGCTTAATTTATGGACCTTGATGAGTTATATTCGTGTACGTATGCTAAGATTTCGTCCTACTAATTAATCCACTCTTCAAGAAAACTGATGAATCCCACTCACAGGCCATATATTTTACGTGAAAAATACTGGAAAAGGACGACCACACTTTTATAATTTGGTGAAATAGTTAAGTATATCTCCTTGTTTTTAACAAATAGTTTAAGAGAAATTCTTTTTGGGACAATTATGTTTAGACTAGAACAATTTGAGCCACTACAAACAAATAATATAATCATACGAAAAGGATTTTTGTGACCAATATTTATAAAATGCGAGTTTCCATGACAATTTTATCAGATTATGAGAGTTTTGTTATCCTTTCCTTTGAAAATAATAACAACTAATAACAAACCTCGATTTGAAATTCGACCAGCATGCCAAAGTTGACAAAAGAAGATTCCACCTTTGGCTTGAACTTCAGCAACAATTGGTTTCCACGCTTCAACTTGCTCTTTTGTCCATATACCGGGTGTATGCTTATATCTTATTTATAACAAAGAAAAAAAAAAAACACTCATGAAATGTAATTTGAAGGTAAACAGTCAGTTTCAGTTATGAAGGTTTCCAATTACTATGTTCTAACAAAAAAATGTTGTTTTGAGCTAGGCAAAATTACTTAAATTCTACTCGTGAAGACAAGATACCAAAATGTCCTGTATCTAGGGGTTCGGGATTCATTTAATAAATGGACTGAACTCAAATCTATCATAATTTAACCTAAGTTTAGCATTCGACACGAATTCAATCCACCAACTCATAATACCACCCCTAGTTAACTTACCTGAATATTACCAGGAAGACAAAACATCAAAACTCCTTTTTTGGTGCATGTAATTTTGTTTTAACATTTTCTTACTTTCAAGAAACAAATATATAAACGTTGCCAGTAAGTATATTACCCTCGACCGGTTTCAGAAACTACAGAGGCTTCAGAAATGAGAAAGCCACCTTCGGTGGTCCTTTGAGAGTAATACAAGATTGCATGCGGCTGAGGAATATAATCATATGATCTCATTCTGCTCAATGGTGCCAAAACAATTCTGTACATATAACATGCAAAACAATTGAACAATAAATCAAACAATGCCAATTACTACTGAAGATCAACCAGAACAAATAAATTTTAAAAATAAATTGAAACTGTTACCGATGAGAAAGATTGAAACTGCCCATCTTGTATGGAGTGAGAAGAGGAATAATATTATTATTGTTCTTCTCTTCTTGTTGATCTCGGTGTGTTATTTTATCCCTCCAGGTTTCCATGTTGTCAGGCATATGACTTCTGATTCTTAATTTCTTTCTCTACTGAAACTGAACTAGAATGTAGATCCAGTTGGATATAATGAAACTGACAGTTACAAGGTATATGACTTGAAAGGTTTCTAAGCAATAGAGTTTTTATATGGTATACGTATACACATGTGGTCATGATTAATCTGGAAAAACAATAAAGTCACGTTTAGTGTGATAGGATAGAATATGATGAGATGGGATTATTTAATACTATTTTATTTTGTATGGTGTAGCCTAGGATTGAATTTTATTACAAATATATTGTCATATAATAATAGAAATAGTGAACTTTTCACAACATGTCCAAATTCATCTTGATACAAAAAAAATGTCCTGGTTCGTCTTTGTCATCAAATGGACAACAAAATTATCCAAAAATGACATATTTAACCATAAGGAGTTGGTATTATATACCCCTTGGACCACTCACTCTGAAACATACTCGCATTATAATCCTATATATTCGTGTTATTACAACTTTCTTTCCCCCAAAGATTCAGGTATTTTAATTCTGGGCCACATTGCAAATTTAATTTCAGAACTTGGATCCGAATGTAGGATTCCTGCTAAATATATATAATTAGGTTGGAGTTGATTTCTCTCCTACTAGTTTGTGATTAGAGCTATTATATCCCTTCAAGTTTGTTAAGGTTAAATTCTAGTGAGTTTTAGCTGAATTTTGATTGTACATATTTTAGTTGAATTGTACCATATTAAAAAAAATATATCTTTTGGACAGAATGTAATTCTAATTTAGTTTATATTTTTGTCAAAGTTAAACTCGAAAGGTTCCAAATCAGACTGTTGCTCTGTGGAACATTTTGCTTATGAAAGGACTATTACCGCCAATTTCTCATTATTCATGGATGTGCTCTACATTTAGCCATACCTCAAGGGTGTTTAAGCAGATATTTATTTGAGTTGAGTTAAGGTTTGTACTAGATTTCAATATGCATACTACTGCGTAGCCCCCACATTTTGCTGCAATTGACTAGCATAACGCAGTAGGGATGGGTATTTCATTTTGATTCGATTTTGTTCGAACCAAATCAAACTAAACTGATTATGGCAGTACCATTCGGCTCTTTGGGCTATAAAAAACAAATGTTTCATAAATCTCTGAACTAACTAGTTTTTGTTTGGTCCGGAGGGAAAAATTGAAAATGGATTTTATGTTAATTGATATAAGTTATTATTAATGTGCTAGTATAATTTATTTTAATTTATTTGTTGGTGCTTGGCTCATTATTATGAATGTGGATGTGGATGTGTGTTCGTGTGAAGTTCTAATATTATTAGAAATAAGTTGAAGAATCAAGAAACGATGAATATCGACGACAAATTGGCAATGAAACTTTGAAATTTGTTTTATATATGATTCTGTAAGACCCCAAAAATTACCCATGAAAACTCAAGGGTAAAATTGAAATGAAATCTCACATCATTTATTATTATTAATAAATCTCAAGATAAACAATCATTATTCATATTCCAACTGAATTCTTACATAAAACATATGAAAAAAAGTCTCTAAAGTAAAGTCTCTAATCCAAAATACAAAAGTCTAGCCAAATTTAATCTTTAAAGCAACTCCAAAGATCCACTAAGACAAACTCTCCATCTAAGCACCCAAGCCACATTTCTAATCATTCTGCAAAATATTAGAGACGAGGGGTGAGCCGTCAACTCGGTAAGTAAATCAATGTACAATATTTGAAAACCTTTGTCATGTATCGTTAAACATTTTATAACAACATCTTCATTTAGCATAAGGGGTGGATTCATATAAAAACATTTATAAAAACATTAAAGCGTAAACATTGGTAGCTCATGCCTCGTAGTCATCATCATTCATTATTCGTCATTCATTATTTAGGGTGTTATACCCCGTATTATTCCTCATTCAGGGTACTATACCCCACATTGTTCGTAATATCCTTGTGCACAAGATCATCATCATACCAGCAAGCTGGCCATAACATTTCATAACATCATAACAGTAACATCATTTACATTACTACGGACTATGAGCCAAAATATTTTTGAATCCACCATACATTCTTTCATAAATAGCAGTTAAAGTCTTCTAAAACATTTAAAAATATTTCTTTGATCATTTAATTCTTTTAGAAAATTCTTTAAGAAAACTAATTTCTTAAGAAAAATTCATTTTAAAATAATTTTATATAAATTCATTTAAAAGTATTTTTATTTTACAAAATTAATTTAAATATTTTAGAAATCAATTTTGTAAAGATTTCCATTTAAACATAATTTTGTAACGTAAATTGCATTTATTATAAAGCACATCATGCATGAATCTACTTACCTCGATCCGTAGCAATCAATTCAATACCTCAAGAATAACCAACGAGCTCACCCTCATCCTATAATCATCATAAAAATATTCTTATTAACATCATCTCAATCATCCTTAAATCACAGACACTAATACTACCTTAATACTTATGCATATTCTAAACATATCCTATACTTATGAGTATTCTGCACATGTTGATTTTTAATAACCTATACACATGTCGGAAAACCATGAAAATTTACAGAGGCACTGTGAACATGCATAGCATTGCATACAATATTTCACAAAAATCAGCACAAGTCAAAATCGAGTCAGAATATTGACCTTTCGCCAAAGTAATAAAAACTGTCCAGCACTGACCAAAACAGACCTTTCCCACTTAGAAAATTCATAAAATATTCGTTGGTCCTCGAAATAATATGCTTCTTTTTTCTAATTACAGAAGACACATTCAAAAAGCATATAATTAAAATTCATAATTTTTGGACTCCTGAAACTATTTTAAAACGTTTTATTTCCAAGAACATCTAACCAGTCCAGAAGATTCCAGATTTCAAAAAAAAAATAAAAAATTCGTATATTTTATTTTACATGCCCAAAAATCATGATTCTAGTTTTAAAAGACAGAAGAAAGATTGAAATTTCATTATAAAATCCTAACATGGCCTGTAATATTCATAAACTAGCCCAACTGTTACACGTTTCAGCTTCTGAAATTCTGGAAAACAGTTTCCAGATTTGCAGCAGCCATATGTTACGATTTTTAGTAATTCAACCATAAAGAATAACACTACGAAATTAAACATGCAAGCATAGGAGACACAGATCTGTTGGTAAAAAAATCGGCATAATTTTAAAAGATGCGTAACTTTATAGAAAAATTTCCAGAGTTGAGAACCGCTGTTGAAAATCGGAATTTTCCAGCACCAGTAACCTAACTTCGAAAACCAATAACAATTTGCATACTCAGATGATTTCAACATCTGAAGAGGTATGCATATGCAGACTTGATTGCATTTGCACTATCAACAGCACAAGGAATAGAAAAAGATGAACCAAAGACTTACACTGAGGCTGTCAGTAGTAAGGACTTAAAGAAGTAGGTTGTAGCTATGGATGAAGAAATGAGATCACTGATCAAGAACCACACATGGGATCTGATTCCAAAACCAGCAAAGAAGAAAATAGTTGGCTGCAAGTGGATCTATAAGATCAAAGAAGGCATACCAGGAGTTGAACCACTTAGATACAAAGCCAGGCTGGTTGCTAAAGGCTTCACACAAAAGGAGGGAATTGATTTTAATAAAGTTTTTTCCCCAGTGTTAAGACACACTTCCTTGAGGATCTTGTTAGCACTTGTTGCAGTAAAATATATGCACCTGGAACAAATGGATGTCAAGACTGCATTCCTTCATGCTGAATTGGAAAAAATGATTGTAATGGCACAACCAAGAGGTTATGAGGATTCAGATAAGGCTGATTATGTGTGTCATTTGAGAAAGTCTCTATATGGATTAAAGCAATCCCCGAGACAATGGTACTTGAGATTTGATAAATTCTTGGCTGAGAACAGCTTTCAAAGGTGCTCTTATGATTGTTGTGTGTACCACAAAGACTTGATAGATGGAGATAAGATCTATCTATTGCTATATGTTGATGACATGCTCATAGCATGTAAACATATGGATCAGATAGATGAGCTAAAGAAGCAGTTAAAGAATACATTTGAGATGAAGGATCTTGGAGCAGCCAAGAAGATCCTTGGAGTAGAGTTGCTAAGAGATAGTAAGAAGGGAATACTAAAGCTGTCACAGCACTGCTATATAAAGAAAGTACTTAAGAGATTTGAAATGATGAACTCAAAACCAGTTCAAACTCCACTGTCAGCTCATTTCAGGTTGTCATGTAATCAGTGTCCAAGGACTGAAGATGAAAAAGCTGAGATGAGCACCACTCCATACTCAAGTGCTGTGGGATGCTTAATGTATGCCATGGTCCTAACAAGGCCAGATATCTCACATGCAGTGAGTGTAGTTTCCAGGTATATGGGTATAGGGGTGGGCGTTCGGTTTGGTTTGGGTTAACCGGTGAAACCCGAATGGGTTAAACGCGAACCGAATTTTCAACCCGTTCGGGTTGAATTTTTTTTAATTCAACTTTTAAATTAAAAATATATATACAATTATACATTAAACCAAAAAAATCCCTAAATCTCACTCTCACTCTCTCAGACTCTCACCGCCGTCTCACTCCCTTCCCCTCCTTGCTCCATCTGAGTTTCGTGGCCGACGACGACAGCAGCAGCCAGCAGCCCCGTTCAGCTTCAACAGAAACTCTCGGTCTTAACATCTCACTCGCTTCCCCTCCTTGCTCCCTCTTCTCAGACGGTCAGACCTCAGTTCTCACTTTCTGCGTTTCGTGGCCCATGACGACAGCAGCAGCCAGTAGCCCCGTCCAGCTCCAACAGATAGCAGCCGTTCACCGCAGCCCACTCGCCGTCAGCCAGCACGCCTCGCCCGCAATTGCGCTTCACCGCAGCCCACTCGCGTCCCACTAAGCCCAGCATAGTCTCGATATGCCGACGTTGTAGCCGCTCCGACCTCCGAGATCAAGGTTTGTCTTGCCTTGCCGATGCTGTAAGCCTGTAACTTGCTGACTTGGTCGCAGCTGATGGGAACAAGCTGAATCGAATTTTAAGTTTTTGACAGCCTGTTGCTATTAATTAAATTGTATATTTTTAATTAATTGATTGTTGTAAGGCTCCATCAAGTTATATAATGCATGTACCCAGTCCATGAAAACTGAACGAAGTAGCTTCTTATAAGAGGCTGAAATTATTATTCTCATGATCATGGTTCTGTGATGGTTCTTTAATTTAATTAATTAAATTGTTTATTGCTTGCATGATTCTGTGATGTGTTTGGTCTAATTACTTGCTTTGATTCTTTGGGGATAAATTTTGAAATATTTAACACTACCCTTCCTTTCAACAGTTGAAAATGAGCCCGAGGTCACGTTGGAATCTCTTTCAATTGCCAAACTCCTCCCCTCTTCAAGCATTTAAACTGTGAACTCATAAAAATGTTACACTACATAATCGATATTTCTAAAATGTGATTTGAGGTCTATGCTTTTTGGTTCATATGAGGAGGGTTTAACCAAACAAAGAGAAGATATGGATTTGTGAAGACAAGTTTCAACTTTAAATCTCCCCTAAAATAAGTGACTTATACGAAAGCAAGTGCTTGCATGGATAATATGGAAATGTAGCCCATGGGTGTTGTGCTAGTCATTAGAGCAAGTACCTCCCCAAATGCAATATGCATAGCAAGTTAAAACACAACTAGAAATCTAGAATCTTTATAAACTGTTGGTTTCTCTTATGACAGTCACAGTCATCCAGTGTTGTATGGTACAAATCTGAAAACATTAATTTGGGGAAGCCAAATGCTATTGTGATTAGTTAAAATAGTAGTTAATTAGCTATAATTGATTTGTTGCTGTTATTATTAATTAAATTGGAGATTGTTAATTAATTGATTAATTTTTACTTTTTTTTTAATTTAAAAAATGGCAATATGCTGAATTGTTGATCATAGTTATTATTAGTGTTATTATTATTGTTTGTGTTTAACTTAATTGTTGTTCGACAAAGTTATATATATTTCCATATGTTGTTGTTGCTATTGTAGTTATTATTAATTAAATTGTGAGAACCTAATGCAATCATGTTATGGATTTATGATTCAGATGTCTGATAGTGATGGCTCAAGAGTTCATGAAAACATCCAATCCACTGAATCTAATGAAGTTAGTGATATATCACCAACGGCTACGGGAGCCCAATCTGAATCAAAGAGGAAGAGGTCATCGAGGACATCATCAAAACCACCTCAGCCAAGAAAAGTGATGGCTCCGAGATCAAAAGTGTGCAAAATTTCACTAAATTGCCAGAAGATTATAATCGGTGTAAGTGCAACTACTGTGGCCAAGAATATTCATGTAAATCTACTGATGGGACTAGTAGTTTGTCGAACCACTTGAAAAGGTGTTTAGAATATGAAAGTTATTTATAAAATCAAGCAGCTTTAAGTCAAGAAACTATTGGTGTCGGTAATGAAGAGGTTGGTCAGGTTGTGGTTAGGGAGTTTAGTCAGGAGGTTATTAGAAGAGCAACTGCTAAAATGATTATTCTTGATGAATTGCCATTTTCGCATGTGGAGAATTCTGGGTTTAGACATTTTTGCAGTGTTGCATGTCCTAGGTTTATGGTCCCATCTCGTAGAACCATTACTAAGGATATCCTTGACATATTTCTATCAGAAAAGGCTTCGTTGAAGAGTTTATTATGTGATAATAAGCAAAGAGTGTCTCTCACTACGGATATTTGGACTTCCATCACGATGGCCAGTTATATGGTAATAACAACACACTTTATTGATCAAGATTGGCAATTGCGCAGGAGGATCATCAGTTTTAACACAATTTCTAATCATAAAGAGGAGACGATTGGTAAGCAGCTCGAGAAATGTTTGCTTGATTGGGGTATAGAGAGAGTGTTCACAGTCACCGTGGACAATGCAAGTGCAAATAAAGTTGTCATTACCTATTTGACAAATAAATTGAAGACTTGGAGAGATGGTGCATTGGTGTTGAATGGTGACTTTATCCATGTACGTTGTTGCGCACATATCATGAATCTTATTGTTAATAAGGGGTTGAAAAAACTAGATAACAATATTATTAGTATCCGCAATGCTGTGAAGTATGTAAGATCATCTACTGCGAGATTGAAAGCATTTCAAATTCGTGTAGAGCAAGAAAAGATCTTGGGGAAGAATGGTCAGCCTTCTAGAGGTAGTGTGGTTTTAGATTGTCCAACTAGGTGGAATTCCACATATACCATGTTAACGACGGCATTGAAGTTTAGATCGGCATTTGATCGAATGGCATATGAGGATAAGCTTTATGATGCTTATTTTCGTGAAGAAGAAGGCGGGAAAAAAAAAGTTGGACCACCAGGAAGTTATGATTGGGATAATGCTCGTCGGATGGTCAGGTTTTTGAGGATTTTTTATGAGGCCACACTGTCATTTTCTTCTTCACTGAGGGTGACATCTAGTACGTGCTACAACGAGATATGCAAAGTTAAAAAGGCTTTGAATACAATGGCGGACAACCTTGACCCACACATTAGTATGATAACAAGTGGCATGAAGGAAAATTTTGAGGAGTATTGGGAGAGGTCTTCGAAGATAAACAAGTTGTTGATCGTTGCTTCTATATTAGATCCACGAGGGAAAATGAATTTTACAACACTTTGCTTTGAGACTTTATATGGTAAAGATAGTGCAAAATGTGCTGAGATGAAAGATGTGGTAAAGGATGTGTTAAACAAGCTTTTTGAAGCATATAGTGCTCAACACTTAAAACTAAGTGTTAATGCAAGTGCAAGTGCATTTTCAAGTGAAAGTGTGAGTGCATTTCCGAGTGAAAGGGCTGGTGTTAGTGCTAATAGTGGGCTGAATTTTATGGATGAAGACGATAAGGTATTTGAGGACCCTTTCTCCAAATACACTGAGATGGTTGCTGTCACTAGAGATCACATAGAATTGTCAAATGAACTAGATCTTTACTTGATGGAGTCGGTTGAATATCAAGCGCCTAATACATTGGGGGCTCCATTTGATATTTTATTGTGGTGGAAAGCTAATAGTTCGAAATACCCAATTTTGTCGCAAATAGCTAGAGATGTACTTGCCATTTCGGTATCTACAGTTGCATCCGAGTCCGCCTTTAGCACATGAGGTCGTATTTTAGATGAATATAGGAGTTCTATGACTCCTGATATGGTGGAAACATTGATACTGACACAAAATTGGTTGCAAACTTCACTTTTTGTTGATTCAACGACAAATCTTCAAGTGTTGGTGGAGGAAAACGAGTTTATGGATGCTCTTACAGAAGGTATAAATATTAATGATTATTTTTTTTAAGATTTGTTTACTTTAAGTTAATAGTTATTTACTTCAAGTCTTTTTATTTTATGTAGAGCTTCGTAAATCGACACAAGCGGAACATCCAAGTGTTTTAATATGAAGATGTTTTGCTGCAGCAGTAAGTGTGTAATTATGTATATCGATTTGGATCAAACTTAATAATCATTTACAATTAAGGCCTAATCATAATACAAATATGCTACTAGTAAATTAGTAATATTGAGAATTGTTAAGGCATATTGAGTGATTCAACTAAATTTTAATTAAGTGTTTTAATTTTTTTGCAGCATGGACTGATTTGCTTCATTTTCTATCCGTTCGATATTTTGCTATGATGGTGGTTAATTATTGCTAAGTTGGAGATGTTGTGTTGAGTATTGATGGTGTTGGAGATGGATTATTAGCTTGTTTGTCATGTGGAGAATGGAGATGTTTAATCATGGTTGCCATTTGCCATTTTAATTTTTAGATTTGTAATTTTTGTAGTTTTATTGTACTTGACTACATGTTTTATGTTTTGTTAACTTTAAATCATGGTGGTTAATTATTGCTACATGTTTAATCATGTTTTATGTTTTATACTTTTATGTTCCATCTCTACGTTCTCCAGCAGGTGGCCCTGTCCTACCTTCCTCTAAATGCAAGCCCTCAGAACTGATCAAAGCATGCATAGAATATATTTATCCATTATGATATTATCATGCATCATTAAGCAGCATTGTTGGAATATAAAATCTATATACCCGAAATGGGCTTATATGAAAAAAATAACCCGATGAGTTATTATTATTATTAACCACATAGTAATTAGTAAGTTATATTATTATTATTATTATTATTATTATTATTATTATTATTATTATTATTATTATTATTATTATTCTCTCCGTTTTTTTTTGTGAATTTCTTTGAAGTTGTAGCAAAAATTGTTGTGCTTATGTATGCATCTGAGCTTTAATTTTTGCAATAACTTATTTTTTTTAATTAAGTTTCTCAAGTAACGTTTTCTGGCAATTTGCTCTAATTTTTTAATTTTTTGATTATGGTTAATTTCTACAATATAAATGGACTGCTTCAATGTATTTGTACAAAAGAGACATTTAAAATCCTGGTGGGATCCCATTATGCCAATGCCTTGATATTTTAATCTGTTAAAAAAAATGGATCCTAAAATAATTAGAATTGATAGAGACTGAAGCTTCACGTTTCCTTCATTAAAATATCACTTTATAAACTGCACATGCTTCCCTATTACATACTTGTCCAAAAGTGGCAAAATTGGCCAATAATTTTTAACTTGATTAAAAAAAAACTAGATGCTAGATCTCTATTTTTCCTCCACCAACTGAAAATGATTAGAAATTTAATTAGTTGTATAGTGAATAACTGAATATCATGAATTTTAGCTTAATGATATAAATCTATATCATTAAGCAGCATTAACCCATTCTAACCCGAACTAACCCGAATTATTCTAACCCGAACTAACCCGAATTAACCCGAACCGAAAGTTTAACCCGAATTATCAACCCAATCCGATCCGAATTGCCAACCCAAACCGAACCGAACCGAATTAAATTCGGTTCGGTTTGGTTCGGGTTGGCATTTTCAACCCGATTGGGTTCAATTCTCCAATCCGAATGGGTTGAAACCCAAACCGAAACCCGAACAACCCGAACCGAAATCCGATATGCCCACCCCTATATGGGTAATCCTAGAAAGGAGCACTGGAGAGCTGTAAAATGGATCTTAAGATATCTCAGTGGGACTGCAAATTATGGCCTCATCTATGGTTTAGAAAGAGGTACAGAAGTTAATGCTGAAGGGTATGTGAATGCTGACTATGCAGGGGATCTAGATAAAAGGAGGTCTCTGACATGCTACTTGTTCACACTCAGTGGCTGTACCATAAACTCGAAAGCTTCACTGCAAAGTGTTGTTGCTTTATCAATAACAGAATCAGAGTACACTGCAGCTATAGAAGCCTTTAAGGAGGCAATATGGCTTAGAGGAATGGTTACAGAATTGGGATTTGAACAAAGACAGGTGGTTGTTCATTGTGACAGTTAAAGTGCAATTTGTCTAAGCAAGAACTAGGTGCATCACGAAAAGACAAAGCACATTGACATTAAATTGCACTTTGTCAGGCTGGAGGTGTCTAAAGGTGTGGTGAAACTGTTAAAGATACATACTGATGATAACCTTGTTGATATGCTGACAAAGGCTGTACCAGCAGCCAAGCTGGAGTTCTGCATGAACTCAGCTGGGATTTGTAGGCTATAAAACTGCAGGGATACATTGGAAGGCAGAAGCAAAAGGGTAACTGATTTGAGTTTAAGGTGGAGAGTGTTGGAAATGTGAAGCTCAAATCTGTTCTCAGGGATTTGTATGACACATCGTCTATTTGTCAGCAAGGATAAACGACATGTCAAGCATTTGAGTTCAGAGCAGCTGATTGAAGTAAACGATATGTCGGCTGGATTCATTAGTAATGCACATGATGCATCACATGCTTCACTAACTCAAACGGCAGCCAAACTCTGTGTTTTATTCAACAGAATACATGAGCGTTTGACAAGTGTCCCTGAGCAAATTCAAGAAGTGGTTTTGCCGTTAGATCGCGCAGGAAGTAGTTGGAGATCGGTTTTGGCTGGAAACCCAGGAGCGTGAAATGGCTTCTTGGGGTTCTTTCTGATTGATCATAGTAGAGTATAAAAGGCCATAGGGTCTATTGTTTAGGGTATCGGTTCATTTGCATGTATTCTCCAGATTTGTAACTTGTTCTCTGAAATTAGTAAAGAGTTTGCTCTGTTTTCCACAGTGGATGTAGGCAAGAAAGTTGTCGAATCACTTTAAGCTTTGGTCCAAGTGTGTGATATGATTTTCCTTAATTGTGTGGTTGGTTTAAAGCACTTATTCATGTTTCTTGGGAAAACTTAGTTTATTGATCATTTCCAGTTCAAGATCAAGGTTCTTAGAGTGGGTCTTGGGGGTTCCAAGTTGGTCTTTGTGATTGATTTGGTTCTAACAATTAACTATCTTGGCATTAAATGGCTGTAAGCTGGAGTTATGAGCAAGTTCATTGTTTCCTTCTTTGAGACAGTTACGTTTGTCGTCAGCTAATACAGATGATCATGTTGTCAAGAATTTACTTGGTGGGCGTGCTTTGCTTGACGTTATAATTTTTTATGATTGCAGAGGGTTAAAAAGTCTTGAGTTAGCTGGTCTAAGTAATTCAGATCAAGATATGGAACAATTGTCATGATCTTAAACTGCTGGTGATCAAAGAATTGAGTGTCTATTCGATTGAAACAAAATTGAAAATTTAGTTCTGAGATCAATATGGAAATGTATATCTCTTCTTACAAAGAATCGAGTACCTGCACCCATGTACCCAAATTTGAGTCCATTGGTCGTGCCAATGGATTCTTAGCCCATCGCTAACGTGGTAGCTCCATTGAGACTCGAGAGATATTAAAAAATTAGATAGTGCAAGTTGAGATTTAGTTTCCTCTAATATTTTGATGTTATTAAGCATATACAATCTCTTAAAAATAAGTTTAAAAAAGATATATTTTTTATTAATTTATTTTCACATCCGGATCTGGATCTTCTAGATCCTTGCAGATTTGGACCGGATCCGAATTTAATTGCCATTCCTAGTACTTGGAGGAACTATTAGTTGAGGTAAACATATGGTGAAAAGTCAAATTGATATTGGACAACTTGAAAAAGTACATTTTGGAAAGAATATAAAGTTCTCATTCTATTGAGACAGATCCACAACAACTATATTGATAACATCTTTCACGGCAACACTCAATACTTCAATAGGACGTTATGACAATGTTCAAATACTTGTCATTATTACAGAAGGGGAAATGTTGAATTTGCCTCCTTTTTTTCAACAATCAAATTGGTCAGAAAAATAAAACTAAATGAGATTAAATTAAATTTTTTCTGATAATAAGAAAGCAAATAATTAACAGATATATGTAACAAAGAATCAGTAAGAAGAGACATACCTTTCGGACTTAACTTTTTTTTAACATAATTAAAGTACGAATGAGTGTCCATATTTTCATAACACAAACAAAGATCAATCTTCGACATCAGAAGTGCTGAGCTGAAGGACAATAAATCATCCAAATAATATAAAATACGCAAATCAGAAGTCCATAAAGCATAGTGCTAGCAAAATGTAATCAGTTACTTAAATAGCTGAGGAGTCCAAATTTTTTAATGTGGTTTTTAAAAAAATAAGATTGATTTCAAGAATTTATATTTTTTCAAATGAACTGACTACATTTTTAGTTCTAGAACAAATATGTAATTCTCTTGACTTGGTAGTTATTCTTAAATAAATATCGTAATAATAATGTTAGAAAATTGCATGATAAGTTTCTATTTATAAGGCATAATGTGGGGTGAGACCTACTTGATAAGTGAAAGTTCATAAGTGATTTGGACTCCCCTCCGTAATCACTTTGTAATAGCATATTTGTAAGCTCAAAATAATGCTCGGATAATTGGGAAATTGACACTTGAAACAAAGCCGTGGAGTTACGAAAGTTCAAAGAAATTCACCTGTCTCACATGAAAAAAATGGCTAAAGCATAAGTAGTATATCTATTATTACTCAATTGTGAATGGTTAAGATTATAACCATAAAGGCCCTCTCTTGCGTGCCTGCTTGACTTTCACATTTTTTAACAATATCATTGATACTTCCAAATGTGAACAGTATGCAGGGAGCCTACACTGGAACCATTCAGAGAAAAACAGAGACATTCGTATTGGATTCAAAGTAAAACAGAGACATTCATATTGGACTCCGATATTGCATTTCTTCCTTTCTCGTATTGATAAAAAGATTTGGACTTGTTGAAACAAAACAGCAATTGACAACTGTACCAGGAAGAAATCAGAAATGGCTTTCAACAATCTGGACTTCTTTGTTTCTCCTTCACTGGTCCAACGTGACTCCAAATGAACCCAAGAAATACAAACCTGAATAATACGGTTTGCAACAATAAGTATCCAAAATATAAAAGAGATATTAGATTAAAACGAAACGCATCTAAATGATATTAAACAAACATAAATTGATTAGAGCACTGGACTTACATGAGAAAAGCAAATACGGCATATCTCTTACGAAAAAATGGGGAAAACGAAGAACTTCGTTGTTCATCCTCATCAGAGCTGCAAACACTATCAGTAGTTGCAGTCATGTCAGCCTTATTATCAAGAAAGTCATTTTGCAATTTGCCATGTTGTGCGCATTCTTCTTCATTGCTGGCAGCAAATTTGAGAGTAAAGGTGTTGGTTTTGGCCTGGTCGGGATTTGCATACACTGGATTCACCCCACAACATTTCACCTTGTGGCCTTTTCCACCATGGCTAATAAAGAAGTGGAATGAAACAGCTGTACGGCGGTCCCCTTCTGGTAGTCCAATATCCCAACAGTGATCAAATCCAAGTATTACATGATCCGAGTTTATAGACGCGCTATCAACCAAGATGAAAGAGTGATCAAACAACTCGCAGAACTGCTCAAAACTGTATTTACATCCGACTCTGAAATAACAGCTTTCATCAGCATCAGAACCTCCAACAAATTCAATAACAGCAGAAAGAGCAAATCCAATAAGGTATTTGTTACAGCAATGCTGTGGCAGTTGAATAGTTATTGAAGATCCTAAAGATTGATTCCCGAACCAGTCTGGAATTGCTCGTCCAGGTAAACAAATGCTGATTCCACGCGATTCATCAATTCCCTGTAATATTAAAATCATGATTACAGATGCTCCCAGTGTACTGGTCGAGTGATTATCATGCAGCTTTATTCCACGGGTAACTAGAATTTGAATCTTAAGAAGGTAGAGGTTAAAAAAAATTGTTTGGAGTTTGCGCCCCTCACTACCTATAAAATTCATGATTTCAGATGTAATTGAGAAAAGAGAGAGAGAGAGAATTGTTTACCTTTTGATAGAATAGTCTCAGAGATACTGTTGCCAAATGATGAATTCTTTTCTGCATTTCTGCCCAAATACGTTTGTTGTTTGCTTTTTCATTCAGTTTGAGGCAATTAGCAAATATAAAAATCCGTCCATAGATGCATATTTCCCGGGAACCATCGGACAGTGTGTGCCATTTAGTACTGAAATCTTGATCTTCTAGACACGATGGAAGCTCCGGCAAAGATCGGAGACGCCTGCAATTTTGAGCATTTAACCTCAGCAAGCCCCGTGGAAGCTGTGGTATTGACTGAAGCATGTTGCAATCTAACAAGTTAAGCTGCCTCAACCGAGAAAGTTGGCCGATACTTGTAGGTAAAATCTCAATTTTACTTCCACTTAGATCTAACACCTCCAATGAGGATAGACAGTCAACATCTTCTGGGATTTCTTTTATCTCACAGCCGCTTAATTGTAGCCGTTCTAATGAAGAAAGTTTGCTGAATTTTGTAGGCAGTGCCCAACCGCTGCATTTGAGTTCCGAGCAACCTATCAAACTCAACTGCCTAAGCCCTTGTAGATTTTCAAATGAAGGTGGCAGCTCTTTAACTCCCGTCCTCTCTAAATCAAGTGTTTCTAAGAGTTCCATTTTCTCCAAGATTTCCGGAAAACCCTCAAGGTTTGAGCAGAAAGCAAGAAGAAGGCTGCCAAGAGATTTCAGTTTACAAATACTAGTTGAAACCCTCTTCAGCCTTTCGCAAAGACGCAAATCTAAGGTTTCAAGCTTAGTTAGGCACTCAATTGATGAGGGAACTTCCTCTATTGGTGTATACCATAACCTTAGCTTGACTACTTTTCCAGAAATCTGTGGAAATTCTGTGAGATTAACACACCAAGTGCAATCAATCTCTATGGGAGATCTGAAATGAATGTTGCGTGGGAAGCAACGAAGACTTTTGCAGCCCTTCAAGGACAAGGAACCAAGGTTGTGGAAATTCTGGACGTACAGGGGAATGTAAGATAAGTTTGTGCAATTGCATAGATTAATTCTCTCCAGATTTGGGGCTTCTAACGGTTCCGGGATGCTAGTGAGATTGTGCGAGTCGTGGAGGTCGATAAATTTTAACTTGAAAGCTTCCTGCAGTAAAATATAAACCTTTGATATTAAATTAGAATCAATGAACCCCACAATCCAGATATATAATTAAAAAAGAAAAAAATATAAATAGTCATCCTCAGTGCGGAAGTCCGAACAAAATTTTTAGAACAAAATTTTTTATAGCATTGTAAAATTTTTTACAAAGTTTTAGAATGTTATAGTTCCTTTGCAGCATTTCAACGACACACCTTTCTAACATTACATTTTCACACATAATTTCGTGTAAGCATCTGCTTGAATATTTTTATAAAAATCATATATATAAAGAAAAATAATATACCAGTGAAGTATGAGTCTATACCTTTTGTCCTTTCCAAATTTGCTCAACTTCACTATAAGGCAAGTGGAGTGCAATAAGGTTCTCCAAATCAAAATCTAATGGCAATGTTTTCAAAGGATATTCGTGCCAATAGAGATATCTCAGTTCCTCTGGAAGACATTCCAAATCCTCGTCAAGACGAACGTTAGAGCTCATAATTGGAAGACCACGATGCTCAGGCATATAGAATTTTAGCAATCTAAGATTTGACATATTTGCAAAAGCTCGAGAATTTAGATGTATGTCTCTTATTTGCGACAAATTGAGGAATATACCTTCAATTGCATCGGTCCCCTTATAAACAAAAGCAAAGAATGAATTAGCATAAATATATAGAAAGCTTCCTAATTGAATATAAAATCTGCTTTCGTTTCATTTTTATTTCTTTTAATACATGTAATCTGTAATCCCCCCCCCCCCCCCCCAAAAAAAAACCCAAAGTGCAGGGCTATGTGCCCCTTTCAAATCCCCATAGCACCCAATTTCTTCTCATCTATAGTCATCTCCATTCTTTCCCCAATAAATCTTCAATTAAAAAGTTGAGAAGATAAAATTTAAGCAAATTCATAAGCTTAACTATTCTTATAAGGTTTCAAATAGCAGCATTAGTTGATCTAGTAGTCGATGAATGTAATGATGCTATCACTTAATATTAGGGAGATATTTACTCTGCCTATATTTTGTGGGAAAGAAAATGATCCTTATCCAATTAAATTAAGAGGGAAAATAAGTTACTTGGACTCGAAGCTAGGCACTCAAAAATTGTGCCAATAGGCTATGAGCGCATTGACAATAATATTGTAAGTGTTTAGTTACCTAAGGTTTTATGTTTGAACATGATTATAATCAATCATTGACCTAAGTTGTTTTTTTTTTTTTTAATTACTAAAAAATTTCAAATGCACTTCAGGTGTTTGATTGCCTAGAATTTCATAACTAAACTTTTTAATTTGTACATGATTCTTAAATCCGGTACAACTAGGAACTTTGAAAGTCACTTAAGCTGTTTAATAAATGTTTGAAATGACATGATGTTGCATTGAACGGATGTAAACAATAATTTTGGGTTTTACATTTTGGGTTGTTTATCCGTACAAATAAATTTTGACTACCGACAGTCGTGGGATAATAAATTTACTGAAAACATGGTTATGGCTATGAAAATTCTTACCTTATTTTTCTTCAATACATGACAAACATCTTCATGATACCACAACCTGCTACGTTTGCCTGGCTCTTTGACGCATTCTTGACGAACAATTTCTCGTCCCATTTCTTGCAATAAATCGTGCATTTGTATGTCGTAACCTGACATTGTTATGAGCGACTTTTCAATGAGGACGTTCAATCCACAATGTGGAAAATTAGGATCGTCTAGTATACATGTCAGAAAATCTTTTTTCTCCCCTGCAAAGAAGCATGCAATGTCTAAGAACATACTCTTTTCTTCCGGCCTTAAGTCATTATAACTGATTTTCAACACATCATAGATATCAGGGTCAGAGATTCGATTTAAGTTCTCCAATGCTTTCTCCCAATCTGATTTGCTCTTCCGGTGAAAGAAAGAACCCAACACTCTAAGTGCTAATGGATTTCCATTGGCATATTTCAATACACGCTCTAAGAGCGCCAAGAGATCCCCAGGGCACTGGTTTTCGTTAAAGGCGAAATTAGAAAAGAGCACAAGAGCTTCGTGAAATCTCAATTTATTAACCTCATATATGTCAGTGTCATATACACGAAAATCATCAAGAATCCGTTTATCTCTAGTGGTAATAATAATTCTACTTCCCGGACCAAATTGATCAAGCACGCGAGCTAAGTAACGTAATTGCCTAACTTTATTCACATCATCAAGAACTATCAGCACCTTCATCTGATTGAGCCTTTCTACGATATAGTCAGGAAGATAAGGCGTTCCTATTTTGATATCTTCTTGGAATATTTCAGAAACGACTCGGTCTCGTAGATATACCAACCCGCCTCCATTCTCTGATTCTTCCCTGACATTTGGCATGAAGCACTTGCCTTCAAATTCCCTAGAAATTAGTTTGAAAACAGCACCGGCAAGGGTTGTTTTGCCTATACCGCCCATACCCCAAATTCCTATAGTTCGGAAATCTGGCAATCCGATGCATAGTAATGATTTAATTTTCTGAATACGTGAATTTAATCCTACAAAGCCATCGGAGTAGGTTGATGCCGTTACATTTTCTAATTTCTTCAAAATATCTTTAACAACAACGTCTACAAGCTGTGCCTCAGATCTAGTAGCAGTTGTGAAGATAGAAGTAAATTAGTCGAAATTTTCAAAGACAGAAACAGAACAATGAGAAATACTTATAAAGTATCATGTAAAATTTCCAGTGTTACGGCGTTGAAAAAGACTGTTACAAATCTTGTAAAGGCCCATACAGAAGTTCGTGCAAACACAAAAGTGTTAAATACTTCAAAGGATCAAGAGATATACCTGATCTCCTTGGAAGCCCATCCGGACAGATTGGATGCCTGGGTCAACGCAGCCTTCCAATTCTGAGCCTTTTCTGGCATATCCTTGAACTGTTTTTGATGCTTAACAAACGCATCCCTGAAGCATCCAGTTTGCTTCCGCACGTCGGCTGGATCCACTTGGTAGAAAACTGGCACAACCATTTGTCCATTCAAGTTCTTGCAATCAAGAATCTTGACAAGCTCATCCAGGCACCATTTTGAAGAAGCGTAGTCCTTTGAGAAAATGATCACCGAAATCTTCGAACCTTGGATTGCGTTCAAAAGGGCAGGTGAAATATCATCTCCTCGCCTAAGCTCTTCATCATCGATAAAGGTTTTGATTTTCTTTCGACACAAAGCAGCGTAGAGATGGCTCGTAAAATTATCACGAGTATCCTCTCCTCTGAAACTGAGGAACACATCAAATTTACAACAACTAGAAGAAGATGAGGCCATGAAGGATCTATATTTTGGTGACTGAAACTGGGTGATGAATTTTGAGAGTTGAGATTAGTCAGCAGAGTAGACTTGTAAAGCAAATATTTTAAGCGCTTGCAGCTTTCCTCATAATTTCAACCAAACTCGAGTTTCCTGGACATTTCCAATTTCACATATTTTTTTCCTTTCGACAATTTTTTTTAGGGAAATGATATTTGGCCACAGGCCATAGGGAAGCCAGAAACGACATGCTTAGTGTGCCGTTTTTGGAGCTTTAGATTTGTAGACTAAAAACAAACTTTATCATTAAAATATATTATATTAAAAACATACTTTACCACTAAAATATATTATATTAAAAGTAGATCTAGAAAATCTGAAAAAGCCAAATTCTTTACTACTCACTCTCTCTCTCACTCAGTCACCCGCTTTCTCCCTGTCACTCAACCAGAAGCTCTCTGGTCTCTGCCCCTCTCACCCACGAAGCTCGTTGCACGCCACGCCCATGAAGCTCTGTGTCACGCCACGCCCATCACCGACCAGTTGTCTCACGTCGACGACTAGCGAGATTTGGTACTATTGGTGTTCAGTTCTTGATTTTTTTCTGGATCTGAAATGTAGATTTTGTTTGTTCTTTTATTTATTAAATCTATGGGATTTGATGAAGTATGTCTATGTGGGGTTTTTTTTTTAATTATTATATGCTAATCTGACGAACTCTTTTGCTTTTGTTCCATGGTTTTTCTTTGTTATGATGTTAAAGTGTTATATTCCAGGGTCTAGCAAGCACCATTATGTGTTTAAATTTATTTTGGGGCTTGCATGCATGCATGTTTAATTGATGGACATATCTGGGAATTATTGTTTGGTAGCTGAGAAATTAAATAGAAAATTTTTATTTAAGCTAGCTAAAGGGTTTGCTTTTCGATCTTTGTTAAGCTTATGCTGGTAGTCTAACTATTTTTTGGGTTGTTCTAATTAATTTCTATTAAGTTTAGGATGATCAATACACAAGTCATATCATAGAAAAATAGAATCCATCCTTTTCTTTGTCTCTTTATGTTGCTAATTTGTATTTGATTTTTATCAAATGCAGAAACCTAATGGCTCGTTATACCTATTACGCTGTTTTTGAGGCACGTCAGCCTGGCATATAGGAACAACCAATTCCCTACTTCAATTACGCTAGAAGCTGGGAAGACTAACGTGGAAACATGTGATAGGAGTGTACAAACTGATGAAGTTAAGAATGATTGTTGGAATTTTTGAATTATTTTTTCCATTGTGTTGTGTATTTTAGGAATGGCAATTTCGTTATGCAATTTGTTTAAGTGAATAATTGTACCTGATATTTTTTTGGTTTTTGTTAATTTGGCATTTCTAAGCCATTCACGTTGCTTGAACTACTCTTGTTGTCATAAAGGTTTCATTTACGTTATAAAATACTATTTTCACAAAAACTTCACCTTCATTTTTGCTTTGGAACAATTCTTCAGTTTACGAATCTGCATGCATCATTCTTATTAGAATAATATGCTGTTTGGATAGTAAGAAACTAAACAAGAAAATGAAAGGAAAAAGAACGCAATCTGATATTCTTATTATTTCATCATAAAAACAGAACAAGTAATTACAGCACTATATATACCCTGGTGACTTTACTAAAACAAATATAACAACCTGAGATACTGGACCAATGATAAAATGACAGCTGTAATCTGTTATTCCTTAACATCCCCCCACAAGCTCAACCTGGGAAACTAAGGTTGAGCTTGGAACGTAAGTAATGAAAAGGTGTATGAACCAAGGCTTTGGTAAGAATGTCTGTTGTGTTATCTGAGCTGGGAATGTAGCTGACTTGAAGACTTTGATTGGCAACTTTTTCTCGCAAAAAATGAACATCTAACTCAATGTGTTTAGTGCGAGCATGAAACTTAGGATTGCTAGATAGGGCAGCTGCACTTTGATTGTCACACCAGAGTACTGGTGTTGAAACAAGTGAAACGCCAAGCTCATTTAATAAAGACTTGATCCACAAAACCTCAGAAGCTGCTAAAGCTAGAGCTCGATACTCAGATTCTGTACTGGACCTGGACACCACAGCTTGTTTCTTGGAACACCACGAAACCAGGTTGGAACCTAAGAAAACACAGTAGCCAGCAATAGACCTCCTATCATCCTTGTCACTTGCCCAGTCAGCATCACTAAAGCAATCAAGACTTTGAACCCCATTGTTGTAGAACTGTAAACTAAGATGTAAAGTACCCTTAAGATACCTGAGAAGTCGTTTACAAGCCTGCCAATGATTCACTGTTGGAGCAGCCAAGAACTGACTCAACTTATTAACAGAGAAAGCAATGTCAGGTCGAGTTAATGTGACATATTGTAATGCACCAATGACACTTCGATACAGAGTAGCATCAGCAAACAACTCACTGTCAGATTTAGTGAGAGATACACCAGCAGCCATAGGAGTAGAGCAGGGAGTACACTCCTGTAAGTTGACCTTATGAAGAAGATCAACAATGTACTTGGATTGAGAAAGATGCAAACCTGAGCTAGTTTTAACAACTTGTATACCCAGAAAATAATTCAACTCCCCAAGATCCTTAAGAGCAAAAGTGGATTGCAGATTAGAGATGACCTGCTGGATTAAACAGGAGCTAGACCCTGTCACAATTATATCATCCACATAAACTAGCACAAGCAGAAGATGATTCTGAACCCTTTTGAAGAATAAGGAAGTATCAGACTTAGAATTTTGGAAACCCCACTTAGCTGTTAACACCTGCTTCAGCCTATCAAACCAGGCTCTTGGAGCCTGCTTAAGACCATAAAGAGCCTTCTGCAACTTGCAAACATGATGAGGTCTGGACTGATCAACAAAACCAGCAGGTTGTTCCATGTAAACTTCTTCAGTAAGGTGACCATTGAGAAAAGCATTATTGATGTCAACCTGCCTTAAGGTCCAGTGATTTAAAACTGCTAAACTCAAGATAACTTTAACAGTTGAAGCTTTCACTACAGGGCTAAAAGTTTCATTGAAATCTATGCCTTGAGTTTGATGAAAGCCCTTAGCAACCAGACGAGCTTTGTATCTGGAAATGCTGCCATCAGGGTTAGGTTTGACTCGAAAAACCCACTTACTGCCTATTACCTTGACTGGAAATGAAGGCTGAACTAATGTCCAGGTTTGATTAGCCAGCAGTACTTGATATTCCAATTTCATAGCTTGAAACCATTTAGAATCAGCTAATGCCTCTGAGACTGAATGTGGTTCAGGTGGTAAGGGTGAAGATGTAGCAAGGAAGGCTGTTTTAGGCTTAAAAATACCTGCTTTAGATCTTGTGATCATTGGATGGCCTTGAACAAGTTGGGAAGGTGGAGATAAATGATGACTTGGAGTTGAGGGAGTTGTTGGAGACTGAGTATTTTGTGCAGGTGAGGAGAAAGAAGATGAAGGAGATACTGGATCAGCTGCTGGAGAAGACTGTAAAGCAGAACCATCAAGAGGAAATGCAGACTGTGATAGTGTAAAAGTAACTTGTGGATTAACAGAATGTGAGGACAAGGATGAGCTGGAATGATCAGCTGAAGAAAAATCAACACCAGACTCAAAAGGAAAAGTTTTTTCATCAAAAACAACATGATTACTGATGTAAGTTCTGCCTGAGGAATGAAGACAAACATACCCTTTATGATGAGAGCTATAACCAAGGAATATGCACCTCTGACTTCTAAAAGCAAACTTGTGATGGTTGTAAGGTCTTAGATATGGATAACATGAACAACCAAAGACCCTCATGACTGTATAATCTGGTATTTTGTGAAAGAGCATTTCAAAAGGAGATCTGTTATTAAGAACAGGTGTAGGAACTCTATTAATGAGATAAACTGCAGTATGGAAGGCATTCCACCAAAATTTCAAAGGAAGATGAGCTTGAGCCAAGAGGGTTAATCCAGTTTCTACAATGTGCCTATGTTTTCTCTCTACCTTTCCATTTTGGTGATGGATATATGGACAAGGATGACGAAATTGAATACCCTGAGAAGCAAGATAAGGAACAAAAGATCTGAACTCACCCCCCCAATCTGTTTGAAGACACTTAATTTTCTTCTCAAGACTGTTTTCAATCATAGTTTTGAAGTTTGTGAATACTGCTAAGGTGTTTGATTTGGCTGTGAGAGAAAATATCCATGTAAACCTAGTGTAGTTATCAATGATTGAGAGATAGTAATGGTAGCCTTGAGAAGATGAAATAGGGGCTGGTCCCCAGAGATCAGCATGAAGAAGTTCAAGTGGTTGTGTTGTGGAAGTTTCTATGGAAGGAAAATGATGCATATGACATTTCCCGAACTGACATGCATCACAGAATTGAGGTTTGATTGTTCTATTAACTGGAATATTTGGATTCAGTCGTTTCATAATATGATGCAAAGCATGGACAATAGGATGTCCCATTCTTTTGTGCAGAATATTACAATCAATACTCTTTGAGTTTGAAACAGCAGAAGCCATAAATGCAGTTTTATTGAATTGAAAGGTATTTACAGGTATTCGAAGTTTAGACAAATTGTTTGAAGAATCAAACTGAGCAAACATTGACACTAGATGTACTTTTGAAATTGAAACAATCTTAGACAAACTGGACACAGAAACTGGAAACTTTGAACTATCACAGACTGCAGAAATATTTTCAACTTGATAAAGTCCTCCTCTAGCAATCCCCTTGAGCAATATGATTCCTGTATTCTTGGCCTTTACAAAACAAGCATAATCATAGAATTCAATAAAGACATTGTTATCAGCTAACAATTTAGAAATGCTAAGTAAATTTTTGGTTATGGCTGGAACAAATAGGATATTATTCAGGGAAAGATATGTTGAGGAAAGAGTTTGAATAACAGCAGAACCAATGCTCTCAATAGCTAATCCCATACCATTACCAACATGCAATTTATCATTTCCAAAGTAAGTGGAGCAGTGAACAAAGATACCTGGATCCTGAGTTACATGATTTGTAGCTCCAGAGTCAAGATACCAGGCTGAATCTGCAACTGTACCATAAGTAGCTACTGGTGCAGAGGAAGTAGCTTGTCCTGCAAACATTGAACTTGCTTCTGATCCAGGAAACACACCAAGATGATAATTGCTACTGTTTGCTTGAAACTCTGACATTTGCTGAGGGTAGATGAAGCTTGGAGCTTGGTAAGCCATATAGCCTTGAAATGGTGGTGCCATTTGTCTAGGGTAGCCAGAACCAAAACCCCTGCCAAAACTCTGATAATTGTTTTGGCCATTTCCAGAAAAGTTCCTAAAATTTTGGTAGTTTTGACCCCCTCTAGGCCTAAAACCTCCAAAAGCTCTGTTCCTTGGAACAAACCCCTGATTAAACCTATTTTTGCACTTATATGCAGAATGTCCTGGAATGAAGCAAATCTGACAAACTATATCTCTACCAGAATTATTGTTTTTCTGGGTTCCAAAATTATTCTTGTTAAAATTCTGGCCTTTCTGAGCAAAATTAGCAGTCATATCATGCATTAATTCATTCTGTAGCTTCCCTTTACTCATCTCTAATCTGGTTTCATGGCTAAGTAACATTGAATATACTTCTTCAACAGTAAGTTCTTCCTTCTCAAGTCTCGTGAGAATATTAGTTACAAGAGATTCATAACTATCATCTAGTCCAGTAAGTAAGTGCATAATCAACTCATTTGATGAAAGTGCATTACCTCCAATAGCTAGACTATCAGCTATCTTCTTCATTTTATTAAAATAATCACTTATAGAGAGTGATCCTTTCTTAGTTGACTGGATTTGCAACTTCAGTGCTAGAAACCTAGCCTTCGATTAAGACATAAAGATCTGACCAAGTCTTTCCCATAGCTCTAGTGAAGACTCGCAATTAATCACCAGGATAAGAACATTATCTACCATTGATGAGAGCATCCAACTTTGAAGGAGCTTGTCAGTTTTCATCCAGACAATGTATTCTAGATTTTCTTGCCTCTGTGGGATTATCCTTGCTGAGCTGTTCGATTCTCCCTCTGTCAAGTTGAGATACCGATCTGGACAAACACTATCACTAGTAACAAAGCCTTCAAGTCTATTTGCCATTATTGATGCTCGTACTTGAGCTTTCCACACCAGGTAGTTTGACCTATCAAGCTTAACTGGTTGAATGAAATTGAAGGTGACAGATCCAGAAGCTTGATTTGAATTAGTCATGTTTGTTTGCTCTGATACCATATTAGAATAATATGCTGTTTGGATAGTAAGAAACTAAACAAGAAAATGAAAGGAAAAAGAACGCAATCTGATATTCTTATTATTTCATCATAAAAACAGAACAAGTAATTACAGCACTATATATACCCTGGTGACTTTACTAAAACAAATATAACAACCCGAGATACTGGACCAATGATAAAATGACAGCTGTAATCTGTTATTCCTTAACAATTCTCAAGTTACAAAATAAAGAAAGATTTGTCAAAATCTGTCCTAAAATATTGACATACTCAACCTGTGAATATGTAGTAAAAAACGTTCAAAATGTTTCCACAATCAATTAAGAATAAGGTAACATGACTCCATCGATCATTGAGCATTAGAGTAATATCATCCAACCAACTAATACACAAACCACAACTAAAATTATTCAACAAAAGACTAAGTCAATGATTAATTCGTTATGTCCGCTTCAAACTTCTTTGTCATTGTCATTTTGTTGTAGTAAATGTTGAAAACTCCCTTGTTGAGATCCTCCACATGGTATCCAAGACGAAGAATAAGGCAACAAGGATGAACGCGATGAGAGTGATAGAGATTGCTAGTTAGCACAAAATAAGAACCATATTAAATCCCAAAAAATGAAAAATTAATTAGACATAAAATATATAAATTGGATTATAACTTACAGTGTAAGAATCAAAAGGAAACGATGGATAAATATCACAATCTTGTGATTGGCATGTGAACACAGGTGCCTAAATAAAGAATGTACTGGCAACTTTTTAGTGACCATTAAAAATACAACAATGGCATATTTAGTGACCATTAAAAATAAAAAAGAATTAAATAGTATTACATCAAAGAACACAAAACTTACTGAATCCTTGTTGCTCTCCTGTATTGAGACTATAGTATTGACCTCACAAGATAATGGTGTTTCTACATTTAAGTTCTGCAAATCCATTAAAAGAGAAATTAAAATTAAAAATAAATTGACTGTAGAATAATTAACTAAGTATTTTAATCTTACCTTAATTTTCTTTTTATATTTCTTCTCAACCTTCGATTGTTTTCTTTGAGAAGGTGGACGACCTTTTCTTCGGGATACAGTTGGATCTTGTATTTGCTCAATCTGCTCATTCTCATTCATTTTACATCTCACATTGTTGCTACCACTTCCTTCACCTCTAAAATGAATTTTCTTAGGTAGATCCACTTCCGTTTTCCCAATCCAACCCATAACAAATTGGTAACTTTTTTCATTATCTGCAGCTATGTTCGCAATATTAGTAAAAGCTTCACACATTTTTCTATATCGCTTCTGTTCATCAGTCAAACTCCACTTCTCACAACTGAATTTCACCTTACTATGACATCTTCGTACATCTTTTCTCCATCTCCGTAAGATGTATTTTTCTGGAAGTAGAGTAATAGAATTACAGAACAATACAGAAATGGCATGTCTACACAGAAGCCCTGCAGATTCAAACTTTAAACAGCTACATCCAACTGTACTTTCATCCTTTTCAAAAATGACTTTGAAACTTCTTTTTTTACCATCCACACTCTGTTCACTAACATCATATAATGACCCCACACAGTTAATTACGTCACAATACATCAAACTAATTAACTCTTGCTGAAATTCACGAAACTTTGAGTTAGTGTACACCTCTTGAATTTGCCTCTCCATTTTAAAAAGAGTTACACATGAAATCTGTTGCCTTAAACAATTCGCATCTTCTTGCGATTCTTTTTCAACTTTGCTTCGCAATGCATTATCGAATTGCTCCACAAATTGCTTCAATGTTGTTTTTGACGTCATGTACCCATAAAAAAAAACATTCATACTTTCACTTCGTTGAGTTATTGACATTCCTGCCCAAAATCTATTATTCACAAAACACGGAACCCAATGACGTCTCTCATCATACAAACCACTTAACCATTCATTACAGCCTAAATCATATTTCACAATCATGTCATGCCATGCTGTCTCAAAAATAGCTAGGGTTTGTGAATTATAAATAGCAAAAAGCAATGAAGATTTAATGCCATCATGATCTTTATAAGCCCCTAACTTCTCAGACAATTTTTTTAAAATATGCCATAAGCACCACCGATATCTAGTATAAAGGAAAACTATCTCAATAGCCTTCTTCATTGCTTTATCTTGGTCTGTAATGATTCCATTCGGAAGAGAACCAGACATGCAGGAGAGCCAGGATTGAAATAACCATGTAAATGTCTTAGTGTTCTCATATGAGATCAATCGACACCCTAACAAGATAGATTGACCATAATGGTTAACTCCTACAAAAGGACCAAATAGCATGTCATATTTGTTTGTAAGATATGTAGTGTCGAATGTAACAACATCTCCAAAATCCTTATAAGCTGCTCTACTCCTTGGATCTACCCATAATATATTGACTAATTGACCACTTTCATTGACGTCCATGTCAAAGTAAAAGCCATTGCATTCTTTCTGTATTTTCCTAAAATACACTTGAATTGCCATATCATCCCCTTCTTTGAGTTGTAATCTCCTTGCCTGAACAATATGATTTCTCACGTCTCTTTCTATGAATGAGACATTTTCAAATCCACCTGCTTCAACAACATAAGAGAAATTTTGTGCAACTTTAATTCCTGCTTTATCATTTATATCAAGGCGTTTTTTTACACTTAAACTAATGTGGCGATTGCATGGGAAATACTTTGCTTTGGCCGGACTCACTTCATGATTGTGTTCAAGAACTAAATTTCGAACAACCCATTTTCCATCTTGAGACATCCTCCAAATTTCACTTCGCAACCACTTCTCACACTAGATTGTGGCCTCAATACATTAGAAGACTAACTTTTAGGCTTCCTGCTACGCCCACATGAAAATGTCACATATCTCACAATCCCATCAGACCCTTTCTTAGTAGTTTGACGCTTCACTGGAAAACCCTCCTGTTTACTAAAACCTTTATAATAATCATACATCTCATCAAGATTATCAAACAGCATCCCAAACTTTGGCTCATACTTTTTTTGTTTCACATCCACAATATTATCACTTATTTTATTGTTTCCATCTAAATTGTTGTCATCTAATTCTTCCAAATCCTCGACTTCACAATTTTTTTAAAATCCATCATTTCTATATCATGAAAAAAAATTATATTAACCTATATAATTTAGAAAAAAAAATCTCCATTTCAAATAACTTATTTATGGTAATTTCAGTATATAAATACAACAAAAAAAATCCAAACACCAATAATAAAAAGTATCAAAAAATTGAACACCAATAGTGAACAGCGTGATGGCTGATCGTCGACGGGAGACAACTGGTCAGTGATGGGAGTGGCGTGACAAGAGCTTCGTAGGTGGCGTGCAACGAGCTTCGTGGGTGAGAGGGACATAGAGCTTCTAGGTGAGAGTGACAGGGAGGGCAGGTGACTGAGTGGGAGAGAGAGAATAGTAAAGAATTTGGCTTTTTCATATTTTCTAGATCTACTTTTAATCAGGGCCGGCTTTAAAATTTGAGGGGCCTTAGGCGAAATTTTTTTATGAGACCTCTATTATTTTGTAATTTTAATACTCAAAGACATATAAAAAGAATTTATTTCATCTTTAATTCTTGAATTTCAACAGTAATAAAAAAATCAAAAGTTTAAAAAATAAAACCTAAAAAATAGTCAAGAAGATTGGTTTTTTTATTCCATTAAAAAGAAACAAACAAATAAATAAAAATAATTTTATTTTCAAATAGAATATTTAGAATGATAGAATATAAAAATTTTAAAATGATGAGTTGATGTTCAAAACTAAAAATGGACTTTATATTTTAAGAAACTAAGTATTTTAAGAAACTAAGTATTTTAAATGAACCAATGAATATATTAATTTTATTTGTAGAAAAGAGAACAAGAAATTTTTTTCAATTACTAATTCTTGAGATTATGAGGTTTTTAATAGAAATTAAAAGAAATATTAAAAGGCAAATATGCTAATATTGAATAATTGAAAAGGAATGAAGGTTAAAGAATATTATTAATTATATTTCTTTAAAATTAAGGTTCCCAAATGTAGATTTTTATAAAAAAATAATTCTTCGTTATAGAATAATTAAGAATAGAGAGATATTTAATAAACTTTTTGATTTCTTGAAATACGTATTAAAAATATTTTATTAATTAGAGAATTATTAAAGAAATACTCAAAAAATGAGGCTTTCTTAAAATATGAGGCCTTAGGCGACGGCCTTGTTCGCCTATACCTAAAGCCACCCCTGCTTTTAATATAATATATTTTAATGGTAAAGTTTGTTTTTAATATAATATATTTTAATAATAAAGTTTGTTTTTAGTCTATAAATCTAAAGCTCAAAAAACGGCACACTAAGCATGTCGTTTCTGGCTTCCCTATGGCTTGAGGTGGCCAAATATCAATTCCCTTTTTTTAATCTCATTGGTTTAATCTTAAATTTTCTCTCTCTTTAATGTTATAATGTTTATTTTCTGGATCCTACTAAGGTGAAAGCAGTTCACAGGGTGCATCATACCTCTCTTTTTGTCTTTTGTGACTAATTGTGATGTAGGACAAACATAGTCATATTAGAAATATAAGTTTAAGTTCTTTTTTTTTTTTAGTTTGATTAGGATTTGCCTTATATTTTCATGCTTAAGTCATATTCCTTTTCTTATAAGGAATCATAAATTTATAAGGAATAAGATAATTCTAACTATTATAAATAGACTTTTTACGCTAATATTCAATATTTTCTTAATCGAGATATTTTCTCGTTTGTGAGAGTCCTTGAGTTTTCAAGAATGTATGCTGGAACGACATCTAGTAACACTTATGCGCTGCATTAAGTGGTATCAAAGCTTCTTTCTGTGCTAGGCAGAGCTTTTCTGCCCATCAACCACTCTCTATAAACAAATCCTTCCTTCATCATTCATTAATTCCACCAAGTTAAAAAAAAAAGTAGAAGAAACCGACCATCATAACCCAACCCATCCCACCACCAAACACTATAGCCACCAAAAACGCACCAAAATAATCGTAAATCTTCGGCAATGCCGCCGCTAAATTTTCTGCCCTCCGTTGTAATTTGATAGCCACCACCACTACTAATCCGTTTACCATCATTATCCCTTCCCTTCCAGCCAATTTTCACCGCTTGCTACCACCTTATTCATCGAAAACTGAAACAAACCTCCAACCACCACTTCACTTTAATTTTTCAATTAAACCATCACGATCTGAGTTAAACCACCACCACAATCACATTCACCACCATCAAAATCTTCCAGATCTACCCTTTTTTATCGTTTTCCCTATCACAATTACCGGTGACATATTTTACTTATTTATAAGTTTTACTTAATATTTTCTTTAATTACAGTATTCCCCTATAGTTTTCTATTCTCACATTAAAAAAAAACCTAAAAAACCAAAAGAAATGAGGAAAAAAAAAGAAACAGCAGCAATGGTTTTTAGAGAAAGCGATACTCAACTTGAAGATTGAGATACAAGGAACATAGAGCAACTCCAACAATCACAAGACTGTTTAACAAAAGTATTGTGCAAATCAATGAAAGCCTTACAATCAATGCAAACCTCAGCTATGGTAATGCAAGAAACATTACACAATGTAAAACAAGATTTACAAGAGTTTAGACTAGACCTAAGATGTAACCAAGAAGCTAAGGGTGTTGACAATGTTGATACAATAGTAATTTTAGCAACCAAAAGAAGATTAACAAAGCTAAGGAAATAGGTAGCAACAATAGAAAATCAAAAGCTACTCCGCTCATTTTTGGTGCAGTCGATTTAGATGAAGAGAAAAAAGAAGATGAACGAGGAGAAATGCATCAAAATGACTACTGCATCAAAATTAACCCCCCGTCATTCAATTGACAACTAAGCATTAAAGTGTTTCTTGATTGGTTATTGTTGAGTGTTAGAAAGTGCATATTTATAAAGGAGAAAATCGTTATTTTACATATCAAGTATTACTAACAACCCTTACTTTTATGTGTTTAAGTTTCTTGTACTTTAATTATGTGTATTCTATTTTAATTAAGTATTTTATGTATTTTAGGGGCATCATAGTCATTTCACAATAAACGAGAGATCAAATGGCAAAACGGACATCATTTTTGAACTCAGGACGGTCGAAAACCTTAGGAGGAGCATAAAAGGAAAAATGGCACTGTTCACATGTACGGTACTATTCACATGTACGGGTACCGTCTACGTTACTGTTCACGGCACTGTTCACATAGACGGACCGATGATGTGGCATTGACTGATGACGTGTCAAGATCCGGTTGGACTAAAATTCTCATGTATTGTTGATGGTGACGTGGCAGCATATTAGTGGACCAACAACTGCGCGTACGGTACATGCAACACAGGGGATTATTTACTGTGCAAATAGTGACTGAACCGCGTTACTGTGCAAATAGTGGCTGTTGACTTTACTGTTGACTGATGACGTGGCGAAATCCTGAGCGTCCAAACTGTTTTTAATCCGATGGCCATGATTTACTCAATGTAACTATAAAAAGGGGGCCTCCCCCCCCTAATTAGGCACCTCTGAATCCATTTTTGGGATCCATTTTCTGTAATTCTCTCTCTATCTTGTATTTTCTACGTATTTTAATAAATTCCCATTTTGCCCCTAGTTCAACTATGAGTGGCTAATTTTCTTTCAAGCTTGGGTTGAAGGTGAAGTCTCAACATGTGTCATGGGCTTGAATTGGTAAATTTATCTTCTCTTCCCCTCTAGTTTTTATGGATGTTTTGACTTCTCGTTGACAAATAATACTAATCTTATCTAGTACCGCCCTGGTTCCACCGGCTCCCTAGTATAAGATTATTATTATTTGGCACGATAAGCCCTTAGCACCATATTTATTAGAGCGTGGTTCATGAGGTGTGGATTCCCCTCTCATGATTTAATTGGTATTAATAAGGAATATTTAGCCCATGATGCATGTTGATACGGATCCAGATACCCAAGTACGTCATCTTAATAGATTTATCTTCAATTTATTATTGTCATTTCAATTTCAATTTCAGAATTTATTCTTGTCATTTTAATTCAAGTTTTAGCATATTCCAAATCCAACCACCCATTTACAAAATTAATTCTATAAATAATTAAAATCCACCTCCTCGTGGGATCGACACTCGTCACCATTAATCTATACTACGATAGATTCGTGCGCTTGCGAGTTCAATAAAATTTGCACAACAGTTATCTTGTTGAACGATTCTTTGAAATGATAGACTTTTTAGAATCAAAGAAGGTCGAGGTAGTAGTGTATGAACGCAAAGGCGCATGTATAGTTGTTGGGACAATCTATAGACTTCTCGCGTACTATAAAGAAAAGGAAAAGTCAAGACATGGCATCACATGCATGATGCATCACCTGTTAAGAGAACAATTTTTGCCTCTTAACTATGTACAAAGCTTATTTTGTGAGTACAACAACTATCATCAAAAAGCCAAAATACTCGAAGAATATGGCCTTAAATTTCAAAGGCTTATAGAACTAAATAATCTCCACAAGACAGAAGCCCAAACAATTGGTCGATTCTTGGATGGTTTACACACTTAATAAAAGATCAATTTGGGTTCCATTTCATACATTGCAAAACACCATATGACTAACTAAAACAGTGAAAATGCAACTTAAGAAACAAAAAGCTTATAATCAAGCCACCCATGCTCATTTACTCTTGGTCAGCAGTTAAAATAGAGGTATAAACTATAAAGTTAACAAGGGAAAGGTTCCTATGGAAAACTTTGGAAAGACAACACAAAATCGTAATAGACAAAACATCCAACCAACAAAAAATCCACAAAGTAATAATAATCCTTATGCAGGTCCTCGAGGTGAAAAATGTTTTTGTTGTTCAAAACCAGGCCACGAATTAAACCAATGTCTAGAACGAAGATGCTAAACAGTCAATTTTGCAACTCATGCAGGGGAAAGTGAGGAGCCTCAGGATGAACCTTATAAAGAAAATGAACACATAAAAGAGGAGGAAGAGTGGACACATCGAGACGAAGGAGTATCATTAGTAATACAACGTTTACTACATACACCAAAGAAGGAAAAAGAAAATTGAAAGACATAGCATTTTCAAGACAAGATGGACAATTGATAAAAGGATATGTGATTCAATTATTGATAGTAGTAGTAGCAAGAATATAGTTTCCAAAACTATGGTTGATATGCTACAGTTTAAAACTCACAAGCATCCTTCTACTTATGGATAAGAGAGTTAGAGAGTCTAAAGTAATAGAGCAATGTTGCGATCTTTTTTCTATCAGAAGATACAAAGACAAAGTAACCTGCAATGTTGTCGACATGAATGCTTGTCATATGTTACTTGGGAGACCCTGGCAATTTGACTTTAATACGGTACATCATGGGAATGATAATACATATAGGTCCAACAAAGACAAAATGAAGGTTATTCTTGATCTAATGAAATAAAAAATCAAGGGAACCTATCTTTTAGTACCGAAAGAGGTAGCTAAAGCTAAGTCAGTGGCCAAACAAATCCAGCTGCTACTTTTAGAATTTCAGGATATTATGCCTAAAAAACTTCATAACAAGTTACCTTTAATAAGGAGCGTTCAACATCAAATTGATCTTGTTCGTAGAGCTAGCCTACCCAATTTACCTTATTATTGTATGAGCCCAAAAGAGTATGAGATCCTACAAAAGCAAGATAAATAATTACTTTAGAGAGACCTAATCTGTAAAAATATGAGCCCATGTGTTGTGCCCACTTTACTAACTCCAAAGAAAGACGGAAGTTAGAGAATGTGTAGATAGCATAGTTATTAATAAAATCACAGTGAAATATCGATTCCCAATTCCTTGATTAGATGATATGCTTGATAAATCAAGAGAATCAAAGATATTCTCAAAGACAGATTTGAAGAGTGGATATCATCAGATTCGTATCCGCCCTGGTGATGAATGAAGACAACTTTTAAGTGGATATCATCAGATTCGTATCCGCCCTGGTGATGAATGAAGACAACTTTTAAAACTCAGAAGGTTTATATGGGTGGTTAGTTATGCCTTTTAGACTATCTAATGCACCAAGTACCTTTATGAGATAGATGAATCAAGTATTCTAACTTTCCATACGCAAATTTGTTGTTGTTTACTTTGATGATATTTTGATTTATGGTTATAACTAAGAAGAACATTTACAACATCTGCAAGTTCATCTTCACTGCCTTTCGGGAGAACAGCCTGTAAACCAACTTGAAAAAGTACAACTTTTTGATTGTGAGTGGTTAAGGCATCAAAGTAAACGAAGAGAAAGTGAAGGCTATACAAAAGTGGCCGATACCAACGAATATTACAGAAGTATGAAGTTTCCATGGATTTCTACATTTTATAGGAGATTCATTAAAGATTTTGGTACCGTTGCTGCTCCTCTCACTGATTTTCCAAGGCAGAAGCAGCTAGTTTAAATAGATGAGGCAGAACAGAGCTTTATAAAGTTGAAAGAAAGATTAACCACTGCACCAGTCCTTGCACTGCTAGATATCAATAAGTTATTTGAAATTGATTGTGATGCTTCTGGAATTGGAATTAGAATTGTTCTATTACAGGAAGGAAGCCTTTTATCATTCTTCAGTGAGAAGCTTGGTGAGGCTAGATAGAAATGGTCTACTTATGAATAAGAATTATACGTTGTTTTTTTTACTTTAAAATAATGAGAGCTCTATTTAATTCAAAAGGAATTTGTTCTGAATAGCGATCATGAAGCTCTTAAATTATTCAACAAATCTTCAAAACCAAATCGTATGCATGCTCGATGGATTCCCTACATTCAAATATTTACCTTCTCTTTTAAGCATAAGTGGGGACAACTAAACAAAGAAGCCGATGCTTTGAGTCGCCAAGTAGTTTTTCTTACCTTAGTAAAGAGTGAAATTATTGGCTTTGAATATCTAAAGGATTTGCAATGCAGATGATGAAGATTTCTGGCAGGAATGGAAGAACTATGCCCTAGGAGCTTCAAGTAAGTATAAGATATATGGTGGATTCCTATTCCTTGAAGATTGTCTACGCATTCTTCAAGGTTCTTAAAGAGCACATATAATTCGAGAGCTATATAGTTGAGGATTAGGAAGACATATGGGTCAAGATTAAAGCATTGCACTAGTAAAGGCACGATACTACTGGCCGCATCTTCAAAGAGATATTGAGAAGTCTATTAAACATTGTTACACCTGGCAGACAACTAAAGGCTATACATAGAATACAAGTTTATATACTCCTCTCCCATTCGTAAGACTCCTTGGGAGGATTTGTCTATGGATTTCATCTTGGGACTTCCACAAAACTCAACGAGGAACATATTTTATCTTCATAGTTGTTGATCAATTTAATAAAATGGCGCACTTCATTCTATACAAGAAGACTTTAGATGCAAGGAATATTGCCCAACTATTCTTTCAAGAGGTTGTTCACTTACATGGATTACCTAAGACTATTGTCTCTGATCGAGATAGTAAATTCTAAGTTACTTTTAGAAGACCTTATAAAGAAGACTAGATACATCCTTACAGTATAGTAGTACTTGTCACCCACAAAGAAATGGACAAACTAAAGTTGTTAATCGCACACTAAATAATATTCTGCGAAGCTTGATTCAAGAAAACCACTGCTAATGGGGTATGCTTTACCTCAAGTAGAGATCGCTTATAATAATGTGCCCAATCGATCAAGTGGGAAGTCACCTTTAAGATTGTCTGTATTAGACCTCCCTTGCATATCTTAGATTTGGTTCATTTACCTGAACTACCTAGAATGAGCATCATTATTAATCATATGATAGACAAAGTAATCAATGTTCACGAAGAAGTCAAGAAGAAATCATTACTAAGTACAAGACAGATGCACATAAGCATAGGCGCTTCAAATCCTTTGCTGTAAGAGATCATGTGATGGTTCATCTATGAAAGGACAAATTTCGTATTAGAGAATATAATAAGCTCAAGTAAAAGAATATTGGACCATTTTGCTTCTTGCAGAATATCAATGACAGTGCTTATGTCGTGGACCTACTAGCCAACTACAATATTTTTCCATAATTTTAACTATTCAAGACTTGTTCGAGTATCATGGTCATTCGCCATTGCCATATGATTGAATCAACTCGAGGGCTGGCTCTTCTAAGGGGAGGAGACTGATGTAGGACAAACATAGTCATAGGAGGAACATAAGTCTAAATTCTCTTTTCTAGTTTGATTATGATTTGCTTTATATTTTCCTTTTTAAGTTATATTCCTTTTCTTATACGGAATCATAAGTTCATTATGAATAAGATAATCCTAACTACTATAAATAGGCTTGTTGTACTTGTTTCTTTATACAAGCTTTTCATCAATAATATTTGATATTTTTCTCCTTTGTGAGAATCCTTCTTCTTAGGTTTTCAAAAACGTACACTAGAACCACATCTAGTATTGCTTCTGTGCTACGTCAAATTACATGCCAAATTACATGCTGGTTCTTTAAAATAAGTGCACACATATTATAATATCATTTACTTATTATATGACTGATATAGTAACTTAAAAATATTTTAGAATTTCTCTTAAACCTAACTGAAACTAATTTCGTGTCAATGGTGGAAGCCCAAAAATATAAAATTAGGGGTATGATGCACCCGTTGCACCATAACGGGCGCTTATGTCGTGGACCATTTTGCTTAGAGAATATAATAAGCTCAAGTAAAAGAATATTGGACCATTTTGCTTCTTGCAGAATATCAATGACAGTGCTTATGTCGTGGACCTACTAGCCAACTACAATATTTTTCCATAATTTTAACTATTCAAGACTTGTTCGAGTATCATGGTCATTCGCCATTGCCATATGATTGAATCAACTCGAGGGCTGGCTCTTCTAAGGGGAGGAGACTGATCTAGGACAAACATAGTCATAGGAGGAACATAAGTCTAAATTCTCTTTTCTAGTTTGATTAGGATTTGCTTTATATTTTCCTTTTTAAGTTATATTCCTTTTCTTATACGGAATCATAAGTTCATTATGAATAAGATAATCCTAACTACTATAAATAGGCTTGTTGTACTTGTTTCTTTATACAAGCTTTTCATCAATAATATTTGATATTTTTCTCCTTTGTGAGAATCCTTCTTCTTAGGTTTTCAAAAACGTACACTAGAACCACATCTAGTATTGCTTCTGTGCTACGTCAAATTACATGCCAAATTACATGCTGGTTCTTTAAAATAAGTGCACACATATTATAATATCATTTACTTATTATATGACTGATATAGTAACTTAAAAATATATTAGAATTTCTCTTAAACCTAACTGAAACTAATTTCGTGTCAATGGTGGAAGCCCAAAAATATAAAATTAGGGGTATGATGCACCCGTTGCACCATAACGGGCGCTTATGTCGTGGACCATTTTGCTTAGAGAATATAATAAGCTCAAGTAAAAGAATATTGGACCATTTTGCTTCTTGCAGAATATCAATGACAGTGCTTATGTCGTGGACCTACTAGCCAACTACAATATTTTTCCATAATTTTAACTATTCAAGACTTGTTCGAGTATCATGGTCATTCGCCATTGCCATATGATTGAATCAACTCGAGGGCTGACTCTTCTAAGGGGAGGAGACTAATGTAGGACAAACATAGTCATAGGAGGAACATAAGTCTAAATTCTCTTTTCTAGTTTGATTATGATTTGCTTTATATTTTCCTTTTTAAGTTATATTCCTTTTCTTATACGGAATCATAAGTTTATTATGAATAAGATAATCCTAACTACTATAAATAGGCTTGTTGTACTTGTTTCTTTATACAAGCTTTTCATCAATAATATTTGATATTTTTCTCCTTTGTGAGAATCCTTCTTCTTAGGTTTTCAAAAACGTACACTAGAACCACATCTAGTATTGCTTCCGTGCTACGTCAAAATACATGCCAAATTACATGCTGGTTCTTTAAAATAAGTGCACACATATTATAATATCATTTACTTATTATATGACTGATATAGTAACTTAAAAATATTTTAGAATTTCTCTTAAACCTAACTGAAACTGATTTCGTGTCAATGGTGGAACCCCAAAAATATAAAATTAGGGGTATGATGCACCCGTTGCACCATAATCAGATCTTATAAACAAATAGTTATTAAAGTGTATTTTAAAAAAAAATAATGTTAGAAACAGTAAGTCGAACATCTAATTTCAAACTCAAGTCGCTAACTTAAGTCGATGTGGATCGTTATTAATTGAATAATTTATAAAATTAATCTCATATCAATTTTGAAATCAAATTATGTTCAAATCTTAATGTTCTTAGAATTACTCATTTGAAAAATAATAGCATTCTGAACCGAGTACATAAAAGCTAATCATATCCCTCAACTCTGATGCAAAAAGCTTGTTTCATTGTAATAGATCTTACAAACTGAATCAACTATTAGCCAGTGCAAAACTTTGAAGGAATATGTATTGTATTAGTTAGCCACTTTACTCAGTTATTATATAATCCTCAATTAAATTTTTAATGTGAAATGACGAAGCAACTTCTAACATAGAAACAAAATGTCCACAGTAAGGTAAGTGAGTCAGCTGCTGCGAACACATACAAAAGGAAAAAGACATTCTCACAAAGAATTGCACAAAGGATTGCACAAAACGGTAAGTTTTGAAAAAATAAAATTACAAAATTTAGAAAAATCTTAAAAGTTAATCAGATACATCCCTATTTTAATGGAAACCTCACTAATAGAATTAAAAGAAATACTTTTAAACCTTAAAGAGGAAATAAAAGAAATAAAATTAGAAGTAGGAAAAATAAAAATAGAATTAGCTACAATACAAAAAGGTCAGAAGAAAAATAAAAAAGTAGAGAGATTTGAAATATTAAAAACTGGATTTATAGGAACAAGTTCAAATAAACCCACACAGAAGCCACAACCAGGAAGCTATGATGAATGGTTTATGAGAACACAATATCCTAAAATATTAAAAGAATCAGAAGAATTAATGACAGAAATAAAAAGGAAATAAAAGGGAAAAGAAAAATTAGAAATAAAAGAAACAATACCAAGTGAATCAAACTCAGAGTAATGGAAGATTTAGAAAATTTAACTGAAAAATTTAGTGATATAAATTTAAGTGATTTAGAAACATTTGAAAAAGAATACCATATAAAAATGAATACATCTGGAGGACCAGAAATGAAACCTAATGTAGCAGAACCTAGCCATAGGTACGCAACTAGAAAAAAGAAAAATAGACCTTTTTATGAATACATGCCCCAAACCAGGACTACACCTTGGAAAAAAGAATATCAACCTAATCAAGACACATTAGTACCAATAAGTAATGCTGGAGCATTATTAGATTTAGACTGTAAAATAAATCCTAGAAAAACATTAATTGAATGGGGAGTACAAATGAAATTGTTTTTTACATACAATGGGACAAATGACGATTGGAATGTAGAAACAGAGGAAGAAAAAATAAATGTATTCACAGAAATCCTTTTAGCTAGTATGATTGGAAATGTATTTAACTGGTGGAAAGGATTAAGTGAAGATACCCAAAGGATTGTAATAGATTTAATAAAAATAGCTTTCAGAAGAAATAAATCATTAGGAATTGAAAGATTAATAGAATATATAGCAAATGAATTTTTAGGAGAAGACTGGTTAGAAAATTCAGCAACAGAAGCAAATAGAGACAAATTAAATGCTAGATTGAAATTAATGAATTTAACAATTTGTAATATGTGCTATGTTAAAGAATATACATGTGAATTTACTAAATATTATTATGAACAATATGTAAGTTTAGAAGACCAAGAAGTATACAAAAATTTATACTATTCTAAATTACCATATCCGTGGAATAGTTATTTTATTAATGAATATGAAAAATATAATGTAAGAGATAGACTCCCAGATACTTTAGGATCTAGAATAAGATTTTTAAATACAAGGCTAAGTGAGATATGCATGCAAAGAAATTTAATAAAGAAGAGCAGAAACATAACAGAAATATGCTGTGAAAAAACGGAAATGCCAACCCAATAGGGTTGTTATGTACCACATAAAAGAAAGAGAAAATTGCATAAAAAAGAAAGAAAATATAAGAAATATAATCATTTTAAAAAGAAATATAAAAGAGCTGGAAGAAAATATTATAGAAGAAAATACCAAAATCAAAATCGAAATCCAAAGAAACAATTAGATAAATCAAAATGTAAATGTTGGAACTGTGGAGAAATAGGACATATAAGTACAGACTGTACAAAAAAGAAAGTCAGAATTCTACAAAGAGAATTTGAAGATATAGAATCTGATTTAGAACAAATAAATAATGTATCAGATTATGAAGGAGAAGAAATATACATAATGGAAAAGAGTGATAGTGAAAATGAGTCAGAATAATATTATAGTAGAAAAAGAAGAAGAGATAGAAGAAATTGAGGAATTAGAAAGAGAAGAAAATAAAAGTGGATATAGCTTAGTTGCTACATTTAATAAAGAAAAATATAATAAACTTCTAAAATTAAATATTGAAAAGCCTGAATATGGAGTATTACAAAAATTACGAGATTTGTTCAAAAGAAAAAGAATAATCCTACATGAATATTATGAATAAGAAAAAGCAGTGACTATAACACAAGCTGAAGGAAATATTAGATTTAGTTTAATAAATAAAAGAACCATAGATTTGGCATTAAGAAAAATAAAAAATGAGTCAACAAGAGAAAAAATACAATATGTATATTTAGCTGAAATACAGATTTTAGTAAAATCTCTATTTAAAGAATGAGTAGATAGCCCGATAGTAATGTCAATACATGACCAGAGATTCCATGATCCTAGTATTGGACATCTAGGTACAATAGAAGGAAATTTATGTTATACAAAATTATTATTTACCTGTCACCCTAGATACTGCGTACACATAAAAGATAAAAACATAGATGAAACATTAAGCTTACATTTTAAGTTATTAAAAAAGAATTTAATGAAAGAAGGAAATAGATTAATGACAATACATTATTCTGCGTTATATAGTTTTTGCAACTCAAATTATGGAGAAATTTATGGAAATAAACCTTATATAGAAATTAATAAGGAATGTGAGGATATAAGTACACTTATAGAACCTGTTATACAAGATTATAAAATCCCATTAACATATGAACTAAATATAAACGACAATAAACAATTTATAAATGATAATAATGAAAACTCTATTATACCTATAAGTTTTGCAGGAAAAACCTTATTAAGAGGAAGCTCATCTAGAAGATTAAGCGCAGATAGACAATTAGTAAATATAGATAAACAATTAACTAGACCAAAAACCATTAGTAATGTAGTTAAAATACTGGGACAATACTTTAATGGCATAGAATACACAACAAACATACCCATATTAATAGATACTGGAACAAGTCATAATTATATGAATCATACAAAAAATAAAGGACTTTTAGTAAAAGAAAGGGAAATCCCATATGAATATACAGATTTTAATGGAAATAAACACATTTGTAGACAAGAGGTAAAAGTACCATTAATTATAGAAGGAATAAGAATAATAGTAATTTGTTATATAGATTCCTTTATGACAACAGATCCAGAAAAACATATAGTACTAGGAAATAGTTTCCTTAATAGTTTGGAATATTATAAAATTGAGAAAAATCAGATAACCTTGCAAATAGAAGGACAAAAAATAATATGTGACACATGTTAAAACAAGCTTATATTAAATACCCTATGTCAGTTTATATACAAATAAATATCCCAGAAAGAGATATAGATACTTGTGCTTTAATAGACACAGGCAGTGAAATCACAATAATGAAATCCTTTATATCTAACCAATGGAAGCCCAATGGAAGTTTAAAGATTATTGGGATTACAGGAGATAAACAACAAGTCAATTTATCATTACAGAATTATGAAATCCTTTTAGGAAGTAAACTTATCCGTATCCATCAAGTATATCAATATAATCAGATGGATTGTGATATCCTTTTAGGAAATGATTTTATCCAACAATTTCAATATTACCAACAAACTACCTATATGATTACCCTTAAAACCCCTTGTAACTATATTCTGCGCATCCCTCGCGAATTTAAGCCCTACAGAGTTTAGCCAGCTCAGCGTGGTGATACTCTTATATATGAAAAAAGATATTTAATATCACAAGAACAGAGTTACAATATACAAATAGAAACAATAAAATCACAACTTGAACAAGTATACAAAGAAAACCCTTTAGCATTATGGAAACCATATCATCCTATAGCAAAGATAGAATTAATAGAAAATAGAATAATAAGACTAAAACCTATGCTATATACAGAAGAAGATAGGGAAGAATTTAAGATACAACTAAAAGAATTATTAAATCTCAAATTAATAAGACACAGTAATAGTCCACATAATAGCCCAGCCTTTATGGTTAGAAAAAGAGCAGAACAAGTTAGAGGAAAAGCTAGAATGGTAATAAATTATAAAGAATTAAATAAATATACAAAATTTGATGGTTATTTCTTACCCAATAAAGAAGTCTTAATAAACATTGTCAAAAATAAAACTTATTACTCAAAATTCGACTGTAAGTCAGGATTTTGGCAGATAAAAATGCAAGAAAAAAGTATACCTTATACAGCTTTTAGTACTCCACAAGGTCATTATGAGTGGATAGTGATGCCTTTTGGATTAAAAAATGCTCCACAAATATTTCAGAGCAGAATGGATAAAATATTTAAGGACTATAAATATATCATCGTTTATGTAGATGACATATTAATAGCATCAGAAACACTAGAAGACCATAGAAAGCATTTAAAAGAATTTGTTAACATATGTATAAAAGAATGAATAGTTTTATCAGAAAGAAAAGCAGTAATAGAACACAAACGAATAGAATTTTTAGGAATGATACTGGATAAAAATGGGATTAAACTCCAAAGTCATATAGGAAAAAAGATTATTGAATTCCCTGATAAGTTAGATAATAAACAACAAATACAAAAGTTTTTAGGATGTTTAAATTATGCAGATGGATTTATAAAAGATTTGGCGAAAAAGAGAAATATTCTTCAAAAATTACTAAGGAAAAATAACACAAGAGGATGGAGCTTAGAACATACAGAAACTGTAAAAAGCCTAAAAGAAGAATGTAAAGAACTCCCTACATTAAGATTACCAGGAGAAAAAGATATATTAGTAATACAATCTGATGCATCTGATTTACATTGGGGAGCTATACTAAAAACAGATATAAATGAAATATGCAGATACACCAGTGGCACATTTAACCAAGCCCAAGTAAATTACCCAGTACATGAAAAAGAATTACTTGCAATGTATAAAGGAATAAAGAAATTTTCCTTATTTTTATTACAAAAACCATTTATTGTAGAAACTGATAATACACAAATAAATTCTCTCATTAATAGAACTTTACCAAATGAACCTCAGTATAGAAGATTACATAGATGGCAAGCATATTTGTCTTATTACAATTTTAAAATTGTCCATATAAAAGGAACTAATAATTTTCTTGCAGATTTCTTGAGCAGGAACATAGAATTCGGGAATGAATCCTGAAATAAATAAAACCATCGGTGCAATAAGAACCGAAATAGCCCGGCTCAAAGCAGAAGCATCTGACATAGTAGATGCAACATGTTTTCTGAAAGAGGCCTCTGAGGCCCATGAGAAGGGGATACATTTGTTAGAGTCATATATAGAAGACCTAACAAAAGGGCTTACAATAAACACTAGCCCAATAAACACTGATATCGGAAGTAGTAGTGGACCCACCAGAGAAAATAAACCAATCTCTGATCCTACACCTAGCCAAGTTATAACCATAGAAGTTGAACCCCAAAAAACAGAGTCACCAAAAAAGTACATCCAAATAAACACGTCCCAAATAGAGAGAGAGGAAGAATCACCTCTGAACCCAAAAGAAGAAGACTATAAACAGTTTTCTACATGGATTTATTCCACGTGTTCTCAGCAGAATACAATATTCAAAGCACCAGGGAAAAATATGTACCCTAGAATGATTGCTACAAAAGGAGCAGACCCACTCCTCATAGGTAAAATAGCAAAATATGGATTTCTAGACCTAATATATCCCGACATAGATCTTAGGGAAATTGCCAGCTTTGATGATTTACTTGTTAAAGAAATCTCAAAGTTTGCACAAAAAAGACCCATATATCTCAAATTTTACACTATAAGCCCAGAATACCATCAGCACATAGAATACCAGGCCTTCTACATGATCTCAGTCGGCCATGTTACTAAGAATTTTAAAGTGGAAGTTGGAACAGAATATACAAAAGTTCCAGAAATAAATCAGTCATGGATGAGAACCAGAAGAGCAAGAGGTATTAAAGCCATATGGAGCATAGCAAAGGATCTATACAAGAGAAATTTCAGGACCATAATAAAATTTGAAAATTATGTCTTAGTCAAATCAGAAGATAGCCATTCACCATCAGCCATACTACTGGATTTTATCAATGAAATAAGCACGATGAGATTTCCCAGTAGCTGTGAAACCATCCAACTAGCTCATCAGCTCATGGAAGATGACAACAAAATAAGACAGGCTCGTGGCGGACAAAATTAAAAGCAGATGCCCGACATAAGCGAGGCAGACAGCAAGATAAAGAAGATGCTCGCGTGATAAACGGCCAGCAATTATGACAGACAAAATGGCCAACAGAATAAATCAAACTTTGGACAAAAGTAAAAGAAGATGCTCGACAGGATAAGATGCTCGTGACTAAAGAAGATAAAAGGAAGACCACATGGCAGTGTCGGCAACATCTTTAATAATGTAATTTTATTGCTTGGGCCCAAGGGGGCAATAATGTAACCTTTATTTTCAAAGCCCAATAATACAAGGGCAACGATGTAAAAATACGATTGGAATATAAATAAAGAAAGCAAAGAGGAAAACCTCAGAGCTTACATTAGCCATAATTTTTCAAAGTTTACGATTCCCATAATTTCAGCAGCTTTCAATAATGAATAGCTAAACTTCTCTCCGCTCTAAATCCAAGATCAATACACTATTAATCAAAAAACAAAACACACCATAGAAGGGAAAGAGAAACCTAGACTTGTTTAACATTTCTAAGCATAACGATCAGAGTCCATACAGTAAGGCCGTTCAAGTCCGCTGATCCCGTGGAGGCAAGGAGGTCGTTAAGGGAATTAGGACAACAAGGCTGCAAGTCACTGGATAAGGATCGGGAGGCATAGAAACAAGAACAGCTTAGGTAATAATTCTCAATCTTTATCTGTTGGTGGAAGTTTGTTGATGATTAATAATGTGGAGATCTATGGAGGAAGAGCAGATCTCAAACTGAAAATGAATAATTATATTTTATTAGGAAATTCTAAAGAACAAATGATAAATCCAACAACCATAATAACATATAACGACTACATGATGATAATAGACTTTAATCTAGGATCATTCAAACAAAGTTCTTACTTATTCAGTAAACAAGAATTAGTAAGTACAGAAGAACTTCAAGCTGTATATTCATTCGAACTTCCCCGAGAAATTAAACATAAAATCATAAAACATATAGAAACTGAAAACATGAAACATAACATAATTATGTTAACAGTCGAAGAAGGAATTGATATAGCTTTGGCTTACATAAAACATGGAAATAGAGAAGCTGGACCATCATACATATACGAAATTAATTCAGATAACGAAGAAATTGAAATTTGATATAATGATTTTTATTTTAATGCCAGAATTCATAATAGAAACAAAAGAACATTATTATGATTTTTATCAAATAGAAGCACCCGATTATATCCCAGACTTTATAAGAAATTCAAATGGAGAATTGGAACCAATAATAGCATTATATTATAAAAATTTAGATGGATCTTATAGCAGATACACAAATTAGAAAATATATGTTACTAATTGTATTCCATTTTTTAATTTTACTATTATTTTGATATTCTGTTATTGTTATTGCATATATCATAAAATCAGTTTAAATCATAACCCACAAAATATATCCATTAAAAATAAGATTAATATGTTCATAAAGCATAATTTGTTATAATCTGTTTTATTGTTATAATTATTTGTTTTACTATTTTTATTTGTTTTTCTTTCGTTTTATTTGTTTTTCTGTTATTATTGTTTTTCTGCATCGAGCACAAAATTGGTATCAGAGCCATAGATCATACAATTAAATGGACCCTATAGAAGCTATAGTAAATATATAGTAAATAGCCTTTATTCCTTAAGAATATATGATAAAGAAGAAGTAAAAAATTTAATAAAATCTATTAAAGTTGAAAAAATAATATACGAAATATAGAACTTGAAGTAGCCCAAGATATATTAGAAAGATCGATAGATACTACATGTGTAGAAACTTTAATACAAAAGAGAATGAAGTTTATAGATGAATTTATAAAATTTTTAATATACTGGTATAAAACAGAAACCCTATGAATCAACACGCATTCAATACAATACATTCATTAGCAGAAAGTATAGACCGTATGAACCTTGGATAGGAAAATATAATAAATGTTTATATAAATTTAATAAATAAAAAATAGACATGTTAGATCAGGAACGAATGGGATTAATAAATTTAGGACTGGAAATTTATTCCGAATTTATGGATTTATATGAATTCGATAATCATATAATAATGTTTAGAGAAATAAAGAAAACATTGGAGAAATTTAAAAATAGATGTGGAAGAGATGGAAGGAGAAATAATCCAATTAATCAAAATTAATAAAATTCATAAAACCCAAAAATAATACAAAACTTTGAAATAATTTACAAAGAGGTCCTTATTGTACAAACCTTTGTACACTCTTTTGTGAGCATATCATTGTTGCATACAAAATGACCCAAAAAAAAAAAAAAATGGAGCCAGTCACGAAAGAAATAATTTATGCAAAAGCGCACGGTGGGCGGTGGCCCTACAATTACTTAAAGAGTAATTGTAATGTGATAATGTGATCCACTACTCTACCACCAACTTTATTATTAAAAAGTCTATAGATTCATAATGTGATCCACTACTCTACCACAAAATAAAATATTAACAAGCTCATCATGCCAACACCGCACCATATTAAGCTGATACGACCGTCTCATTTAAATTTTTCTCCAAAACGTCTCCGTCCACTCTGCTAGTCAACAATTCTTTTTTTTTCCTTTTCCTCCGAAATTGAGGAATGCGTCATATTTGCAGGACGAAGAAGATAAGAAGCAGTAGAAGAAGATGAAACCATGACGCATGAAGGATACTCGGTGACTGAAACAGAGTGAATGTTTGAGAGTTGAGAGTGGAATAGATGGAGATGTAAAATGATTATTTTAACTGCTTGCGGTTTTCATCATTTTTTTTTTATAAATGATTAAGGAACTCAAATGTCAGGGATGACACACCTATGACTTTAATTATTTTTAAATATAATAATGAATAAAAAAAATAAAATTTATAAAGAAAAGGCAGGCAGCTCACCAAATCTGACGAATCAATTTAGAAACAAAAATTTTTTATTTGAATTTTAAACCCAAAAATAATACTCTCACTATCTAGAAATTTTAGAATACATAATAAATAATATAGCCAATTAATACATTTCTATTATGTATAATTGAATTTAATATAACTACAATTTACATGGTGATTTTTTAAAATAATTACACACATGTAATAACATTATTTACTTATTTTATGACTGACATAGTACATTTGATGTGTTAATTTTTTCTCAACACTAGATAGCAATCTAACAAAGTCAACGTCATCAAAACTACAAGATAATCTATGAAATAAAACAAAAGGAAAGCTTTAAATTTGAACACATCCATAAAATGAAAATATCTATTGCAATAACATGAATACATTCAAAAGTCGCATGATATTGATATTTTTTTATTTACATTCATACTATTACAATTTTAATTTTAAAATGTATTTTTACTAAAATTTTAGAAAAAAAAACAAAAAGGGAAAATGAGAACGAATGGATTTCACTCAATCTCCATCCCCTCTCTGAACAAGATATTAAGTGTTAAATTATCCTCATCCCTTTTCTCAATAAGAAATTATATATATAATTATTCTCTTGCCTGAGAAAGGAAAATTGCTCATGGCCTAATCCTTAACAGGATTTCTGTCATCCCTATTCTCACGCCATTTTGTCCATAAATTTTTATACTTCAAATTTACTTTTATTTACTTATAAATTCTTATTCTCTTCTTCATCTATGTTATTATTTTCTCTTTAAAATTTCTAAATAAGTTTACTCTTCCACTTTAATGAACATCTTCCACTATGAAATATTTTGAAAAGATTATGATTTTAATCCTTTCTTGTGAATAAAATAAGATCTGTTGAAACAAGAATAATGCCATTTTTCAAGTTTGATATCACAAGCTAAATTAACATATTTGTGCAACAAGCTAAATTAAAATCGTTAACAGATTTGTGCAAAAAGAAGGAAAAGAATTATTAAAAAAATAATCAAATCATAACTCGCAGTTATATTCCAGAGAGTAGTATTGAAGTCATTTTTGCACAAACAGCAAAAATCTCTTTACTTGATACCAAATCAAAATAAAGGGGCTTTCTCAATTAGAAATCTTTATGATTTATAAATTTATATTAATATATTAATTCCGAAACTAATAATTTGTAAGAAACACTTAATAAATTTACTGGTTTGAAACTGTTCTGAAAAATATACCATGGATAATGATCGAGAGCTTCAATTTTCATATCAATCAAATCGATATTGATAAAGAGAATAGAAATGAGAGGATATTTTGGGAATTAAAATGAGTGTTAGAAGTAAAACTAGAAATTTTAAATTTTATTGATGAGTGTCATGAGAAATTCTATTTACAGAATATTTTTATAAGTTCAAACAGTCGTAATTATTTTTAAGGTAAATAATGATAGAAATAGTAATTCAAACATTTAAGTGAACACTTTAGCGATAATTATTGTGTATTGCCATTTATTAAATAATAATCTAATAATTTATAAAAATAAATCAATTATTTAAATAAAAATATCACATTCGTACAAATTCAAGTCCTAGCATTATTCTTCTTACAAAGGAATAGTGCTCAGAATCGACTACGTAAAAGTTAATCAGATCCCTCGATAGCCAATTCTGATTGCAAAAATCTTGTTTCATTGTGAAAGAACTTAATCCACTGTTTAGCCAGTCAAAAAGTGTAAAGTGAACATGTTAGAGAAGTGGGAGACAAAGACAATAAAAGAATAGCAGCAATAAACATGGGTCCATATTTGATTATTTTCTGTATAAAATGATAATAAAATGAAGCAAATCGAGAAAGAAATATACTTTATACAAAGGGGAACTTTGAAATTACGAGAAAAGCAAAGCAAAAGGATAAGGTTGCCCTAAAAATACTCAAACAGACACGGCTACTTCTAGGTCCCATCAATCCAACAAGACCTTCAATTAACTGAATTAACTTGTGGAGTGAAATTATTTATTCACTGATGTTGTTGATGTAGTAGTGATTTCATGTATTTTTCCAGGTTTCAATAATTATTGGATCATCTGAATCGGATGAGATTGAATTTATTTTATGGTGGTTTGGATTAAATTGAATTTCAATCAAGCTTTAATTTGAATGGATGGAAAGTTACAGTATCCGATGCATGACTAGATTGGGTTAGATTTAACAAAAATCCTTGGATATAAACAAACATACGTCATTGTCCCTTATATAAAATAATTACAAAAAAATTGATTATATCATTTTCTTACTTATCAACAACATAATTAGAACTGAATCTAAATCAAAATTATTTTGAATTAATGTGGATTATGATATCTAGGCATGCATGCACAAATTGAAATTTAGTCTAATTCAGCTTAATTTATTCTTTAATGAAAAAATAAATTCGAAAAAAATGACCCACAAAAGACAATCACAGAGAAACATACAACGTACATTTAGAAATTGGTTATAGAAATATAATATCGGGAGATTATCATTGTTTCCCCTACAGTAATCAACATATACCATTTACTTTTCTACTATTTTTATAATGGCCAAAAACCCCCCTGACAGCATAAGTTTACAATATTACCCTTATTTTTAATTACTCTTTTATTTACATTTATTATAAATTAAATAAATTACATAAGTAGAAATTAAATAAAAAAATTAAATATTAAAAACAAGAAATATATGTTTTGATATGAGAAAAAAATTAATAATAAAAATTTTCTTATAATTATTTATTTTGTGAACATTTTCTTATAATAAACATGGTGTAATATTTTAAAATTAAATGTAAAAAGTATAGGCAAAATATTTTATTATTTATCTTATAATAAATTTTTATTTGTCATTCAAGTTTTCTTATAATAATTTTTTTACCATTTTATAATAATTTTCTTATATATTTATTATAAGAAAATTTTCACAAAATAAATAAGTACAAGAAAAAAATTTGATTATTAATTTTTTTGCTCATATCAAAACATATATTTCTTGTTTTTAATGCTTAATTTTTTATTTAAATTCTATTCATGTGATTTATTTAATTTATAATAAATATAAATAAAATAGTAGTTAAAAATAAGGGTAATATTGTAAATTTATGATGTCAGGGGGGTTTTTGACCATTATAAAAACATCATGGGAGAAAATAGTATATGTTGATTAGTGTAGGGGGGAAATTGGCAGTCTCCCATATAATATCTGTCAACCATCAACAACCTCACCGTCTAAAGCAAATATAATAATGGTTCTCAAACATTGTTAAATCCCTTAACACTTTAGAATAAATCAATATAGAAAATTATGGGCAAATATTTATTTAATTTTTATACTTTGAGTTAAGTGTTCATTTAATTTTTATATTTAAAAATATATATCAAAACAAAAAGCAAAAAAAAAACAACAAACAAACAAAAAAAATGGAAAAAATGATTTCCAGAGAAAGTCTTGAAACTTTTATGACAAAGCATCTTGAACTAGGAGTGGGCATGGGTTGGTTTGGGTTGGATTTTAAGTCAATCCAAACCAAACCATAAAAATTTGGATCCAACCCAAACCAACTCAAATATTTTTAACCTAATCCAAACCAAACCATCTGGGTTTGGTTTGAATTTTATTATCAAAATAATTTTTATTTTAATAAAATTTAATTATATCAAAATTATAATAATTATTAATTGTTATTAATTATTAAATTGATATTAAAATATAAAAAATATAGTGGATAAAAATTATAAATTTTACAATAACTTAATCCTTAAATTAAAGAATACTAGAAAATCAAAATAAAGTTTAATTACAAAAATTATTATTTCTCAATAAATAAGAACGTACACTTTAATAATAAACTTTCACAAATATGACATTAACAATCTAATAATAAATTTTACCACTTGTTATTTATTTAATTATGCAATATTTGTTTTTATTTATCGTTTTAGTAGTTTTACGTTATGTTGTCTACTTATATGCTTAATTTTAGGAAAATTGCCACTTTCCTCCCTACAGTAATCAACATATATCATTTTTCCCCCTTCTGTTTTTATAATGGCCAAAATCCCCCTTAATAGTATTAGTTTACAATATTACCCTTATTTTCAACTACTCTTTTATTTATATTTATTATAAATTAAATAAATCACATGAATAGAAACTAAATAAAAAATAAAGCATTAAAAATAAGAAATATATGTTTTGATATGAACAAAAAAATTAATAATAAAATTTTTTTATACTTATTTATTTTGTGAAAATTTTCTTATAATAAATATATAAGAAAATTATTAGTAAAATGATAAAAAAAATATTATAAGAAAACTTGAATGACAAATAAAAATTTATTTTAAGATAAATAATAAAATATTTTACCTATTTGTGTTCATTTATTTCATTTGAAAAATTTGAGTGTTGGGGTTTTGTTCATAACCCATGGGTAAACCATACCCAACCCATAATGAAATAGTTTTCTATATAAAACCCGCATCTAACCCATTTTCATGATTTACCCAACCCAAACCATTTAATTTGGTTTGAGTTTGGGTAAACCCATGGGTTGTGGGTTTATGCCCACCCCTATCTTGAACAATCGTAAAAGGTATTGTAAAATATAAGGGTTGAATGGTCATGAATATTTATCCGAAAATAATGAATTATTATTTTTTTGTTTAATTGAACATTCAAATATCATTTATTTTTAAATTTCAAAACTCTTTACTTTATATGATATATATATATCATAATAATTTAAAAAAGAAAATTGTATTTGTTCTATCTCTAAAATAAATTAAAAAAAAAAGAATCCTACAAACTATCAAGATATATTAAATTGTTATTATTATTATTATTATTATTATTATTATTATTATTATTATTATAACAACGACAGCGACAACTATGAGGATGATGATATATGAATAAATGTTTACTTAAATACCCTTGAGGTATGGCTAAATGTCAAAATCATCCACAAACATGAGAAACTGGAGGCAATAGTCCTTTCGTTTGCAGAATGTTCGATAGAGCAACAGGCTGATGTGGAACCGTTCATTTTAATTCGACAAAAATATAAAATAAATTAGGATTACGACGTGGTTAAAAGATTACAAATACGTCAATCTTTTATAAAAAATTACAAATACGTTAATCTTTTATTAAAAGATCATAAGGACCCACAATATATAACGGACTGAGATGCTATTATTTTTTACGGTGAGTGGTCTAATGGTTATAATTCCAACTTTTATGGATAAATTTGTAATTTTAATCGATAACTTCGTCAGCTCATTTGATGTCTAAGTGAACATGGACATGTTTGCGTTCCTATTAAGAGTGATGCGCCATTTTCTTTGTTGTTTTAAGAGTGATGCGCCATGTTTTCGCTCATTTTCTGTGAGTGGTCTAATGGTTATAATTCCACTATTTTCGTTCCTATTAATTAAGTTTATAACATTAATTATTGACGATGGTGTGGTTTCTGTCTTTCTTTTATCTTTTTTTTTCAATTTAGTATTGACGTGTTGAGTTTCGATTGTGTGACTAAACTAAACATATTAAAACTTAAATCTACTAGATTAAGGTCTTGTTTGAGATTGATGTTGAAACTACGTAAAATACTTATTTTATAATTTGTAACAAAAATAGTATTTAGTAAACTTTGTAAAAGCTGCTTATTTCATTATTTGTTTTCCATTTTGATAGAAACTTTTACAAGTAGAGGGTTGTATTTCATAAGTAGCTTATTAAATAAGCTAACATACCTTTTTAAAGTTCCTATTATAATCTTAATATTTTTTAAAAAAATAAGTGTCTTATTTTTTTATTCACAATAATATTAAGTCATTGGATATCATATTACCACCACAATCAAATTACCGCCACAACTACTGCATATTCTCTCTAGTATCAAAGTTTTGATCTAATAAGTTCATATTTTTTATATTTTACTTGTATTTTCGATTATAAGATTAAAAAAGGTTTGCATATAATTAGTATGAATTCTTATCATTTTTTTGCATATAATAAGTATGAATTCTTATCATATTTTATATAACAAATTTATTGATTTTTTTTAGTTTATGTAATTTTACGTGTTTTAGAAAAGAAAAGACATGTCTAAATATCATTAAATATACTCCAAAAAATAGAAGATAATTTAAACTTATATCTATTTTGTTTATTATATAATAGAACAATACATTTGTAATAAAATTTACCAAACGCATGTACATTGTTTTTCAAACTCATAGTAACTACAATAATACAATTTACCAAACATCAAGCTACTTTTCTAATCAGCTGCTTATTACATCTGCACAACAGAAGCAGCTTATTTAGGCTCTGTTTGGGATTGAGGTTTAAACTCAATAAGCTGCTTATTTCATAATCCGTAACAAAAATAGTGTTTGGTAAATTTTGTAAAAACTGCTTATTTCATAATTTTTTCTATTTTAACAGCAGCTTTTAAAAGTAGGTAGGAGATTGCTTTTCATAAGCAGCTTATTAAATAAGTTGTTACATCTTTTTAAAATACCTATTATAACCTTAATTAATATTTTAACAAAAAGAATTATGTCATATTTTTCCATACACTCTAATATATGAGCCATTATATATCATATTATCACCACAATCAAATTACCATCACAACTACTATATATTCTCTCCAATATCAAAGTTTTGATTTAGTAAGTTCATATTTTTTATATTATACTTGTATTTTCGATTATAAGATTTAAAAAGACTTGCATATAAGTATGTAAAAAAAAATTAAACTATGAATAATTTCACATGAAAATTAACCATAACTTTTAAAATCAATTTCATAACCATAGTTTTTAACATTCAATCTATTTATATTTTTTTTTCTATAATCATGGTGTTTATTGCAACAAGTTCATTGTGAAAGTAATGTATATTACTTTTTTATTTTATCTGGATTATATATTAGTATGAATTTTTTATCATATTTTATGCAACAAATTATTAATTTTTTTCACTTGATATAAATTTTAATATAAGTTTACGTGTTTGAAAAAGAAAAGGGCATGTCTAAACATTGTTCAACATACTTAAAAAAAAAGATAATTTAAACTTATGTCTATTTTGGTCATTATATGATAAAATAATACGTTTGTAATAAAATTTATCAAACGCATGAACACTGCTTTTCAAATACACAGCAACTGCAACAACATAGTTTATCAAACACCAAACTGCTTTTTTAATCAACTGCTTATTACATCCGCATAGAAGAAGCATTTTATTTAGTCAGTAACTGCAATCCCAAACTGGCATGTTAGAGTGCAATTTATGCACTAGTTTTGCATTGTTTACTTCCCTTAATATCGATGTTTTGCATTTAATAATAGTGATTTACTTGTGTTTTACTTTTGTAGGTGCAATTCTATTGATTGGTGATAAAGTTGAGCTACAAGATTATATTTAAGGATGATTGTTCTCTTGAAGAAATTATGAGCGTCAGAAGAACTTTGTTGATAAGGCGTGGGCGCGTGCTGTCAACTGCGGACCTGCAGTTTTTAGTTTAACATGTTTTGTATTTTTGGTTATTTTTGTAATTACGAATTTCAGATATTAGTATTTTATTTTAAATAGAATTCTAGAGGAGAAGAGAGAGAGAATATTTAAGAGAGGAATCTATTGTGAAAAAGGGGACTTTTGGAGAAAAAGAAAGAAACCCTAGATCTAAACTTTTCTCTTCTCTCTATGAAGCTTTAATTCATCACTACTGTGAGATCTTTCTTATGCTTTAATTGTTTTATTGCTTTTTGGGTATTTGTTTATTCTCTGAATTATTTTCATGATTATGTTTGTTAATTAAGTAATTGGCCACTATTTAATTATCAACTTAATCTATTGTTAATTAAAGGATTCATCGTATGAAGATTTTAATGTTTGTGACAAATAACATAGCAGTGAGTTGTGTTATGAGAATAAACAATCTAATTTAAATGAATCATCGTATGTGTTGATTAGGATTTGGGTCTCTCTGGTTTTTCAAGCTATCAATTGATTAAATCCTATGATCGTATCTAGGGTTGTCTATTGATTAGGAAAATAACCAACGGTCGTACTTTGGTTATCGACTAGTTAAGGAGAGATAGGCTATTAGAGGGTCTCAGTAGCTATAACCGGTCTATTCATAAGTAGTAATAATTTATATTTGAATCAATGATCAGTAGTCGAATCAAGCTGAGTTAATTCCTTCAACCAGAGCTTTCTCCAATTTGAATTACAACTTTAATTTGCATTCTTGTTATTTTAATTTGATTTTTATTATTGTTAATAAAACCTCCATTTTATGTTTTACGTTTTAAAAGGATTTAAATAATTACCGATCTCTGTGGACACAACCCTACTCAATCACTATACACAATTTATTTAGAGTAGATATTTATTTTTGTTGGCTTCGACAACCATCATGGCCCTTAATCAGCAACCGTAATCCTAAATTGCCTCTAAGTTTGACATGCTACAACGACATGTTATATCTTTACGAATTTTCTTAATTTCTAGATTTATTTATAAAGAAACATAGGTTTTGTAATGGAAAAGAATATAAGAAAGACAACTTGTCAGTATAAAAATTTGATAAATAGAAGAAAAAATATACTTATTGATAGGGACATTAGAGCTATACCCCTAAAAATGTGTTATTTTACATTAATAAATATTAAAAAGAGAGTAGAAAACAGAAATACAATTTAACAATAAAAAATACTAATGAAGTTATAATTTTGCAACTTAAAAGTATAGAATTCATCAATAATGAAATTTTAGTCAATAGTATTTATATTATATCTTCAACATAGATAATTATACAATCTAAAAGAACTCATTTTCTATTTTACAGTTACGTAATGTCTTCATTAAGATTCTTAGCTAAAAATGTACACTTGTTGAAAAATATTATAAATAAGTAAAACAAAAAACTATTAGGATAAACAAAAAGCTTAAACAAAAAACTATTAGGATAAACAAAAAGCTTTGATAAATTAATAATAAAATCTAATTACGATGATTGGGAAAATAACTATGGAAAATAGACCACCAGTGGAAGGGACAAGGGAGCACTTTTGCTGGTGAAGGAAATTGGGAAAACGGAAAGTAATTAATTCAAAAATTAGAACAAAAATTTCCCAAGTAGAGTAATTTTTTTTTAATAATTTTACGGAAATAATAAAAAATTTTAGGCCGGCATCCTAGAAATAAAATTATTAAGCATCCAATTAGGCTTAGGCATCGCTTTATCACGATTTTTTTTAAAATTGACGTGAGACCAAAAATTTCTCAAGTAGAGTAATTTTTTTAATAATTTTAGGGAAATAATAAAAAAAATTTAGGCCAGCATCCTAGTAATAAAATTATTAACCATCAAATTAGGCTTATGCATCGCTTTATCACGATTTTTCATAAAAGTGACGTGATTCTTTTTTTTTTTTTTAAATAGAGAAAAGATCCCATCAATTAATTTCAATATTTTGCGTTTTGACAAAGACAATTCACTTCTATTTGAGTACTTTACAGATTAAATTGTCATTGGTGAAGTCATTCCACCTATATGATTTTTTGATATTCTTATTTAAACTAATTTCATGTTTCTTTAGATATAATTTTTAAATTCTATTTTATTTTCTTTGTTCGTACTATTTGATTTTTACAATCATTTAATTATACATACTTTTATGACAACACTAAACTTTCATTCCATTAAATAGAATTATTACAATCAATCAGTAAAATCAACATAATAACTTAGGGTTATTCTAAAAATACTGTAACTTTTAAAATAATTTATGTTAGCAGTCTTAGAGAAATAATTAATTAAATATTTCGTAACATTTATTTTTAAAAGTACTGTGCATTTTAAAAATAATTGTGCATGTTTAGTAAATCTTATTGCTAAATTGTTGTAATAATGTAAACGACTAAATTGGACATAATGTTAAATTAAATTTATTTACATATTTTTAAATATGTATATAAAGTATTTTTTATTTTGTATAAATGATAATTGATAACTAAAATAAATATTTTATATTATTAATTTTTTTGTTATCTCATTATATTGGGCAATAATAATATCTTTCTAAAGTTAATGATTTTATTTCCTACTTAAAAATATAATTTTAAATTTTTATAATAAATATAAAGATATATATAAAATTATATTAATTACAAATTAATTCCTAAAATCAAATTTTAAATAACTACTCATTCTCTATTTTTTAAAATCTATTATAAAATTAAAATAAATTTACTAAAAATAATTTTAAAAAATTATCAAATACCAAAATTAACTTTAACTTTTAAAAATTACTTTTAAATTTATCAACAATAATTCCAAACAGCCCTCAATATCTCATCATTAAAAATAAAAGCATATTGGTTAGTTGATTAAAGACAGGCAACAGCAGCCGGCTACGTACTTGCAAACGTCACGTGACAGCGATTACAAGCATTTTAATCAATCTCCAATGGCAAAGGAGATTGATTCGACCCTCGTGGAATTTTTTTATATTCCAAAACGGACGACCCATTTCGGTCTTTAAATACCCAATCGAACCATTCCGTTTCTTTAATCATTTTATTTTCAGTAGCGTTAAAGATTCTCTATTTGCTTGTAATGCTACTAAACATGGGAAGCAGAGCAAAGGAGGCTAAGCAAAATCAAGAAGAGAACAACGATAACATGGCCATTGAAACTCCCGTTATCCCTTTTCTCACTCCTTACAAGATGGGTAATTTCAATCTTTCTCATAGGTACAGTTTTTGCCGACCTTTTATTTCATTGAGTTTTTTATTTTTTATTTTTTTGGATTTACATTTTCTTTTGTTGTATGGATTTTGTATGGCGTTAACTTTATTGACGAAAGTGATATCTGTCAAAGTACATTTGAGCGACAAGCATTCACATCATGAGCACTCAGATTCTTACTGTTGATCCAGTGCTCATCACAAACTCAGTTGGCCCCTGAATCCTTGTCCGTTTAGGATGAATGGATTAGTGAATATTTGGGATGGATCAGGGAATGTTTGGGATTGAGTTGCTGTGGTTTTTAATTCAAAGTCTCTATGTGGAGTGAATCACTAGCTATCGAGTAAAATTTTTGGTGTTTACGGAACACTTTTAACTGTCCTCATTTGGTAATTAAGCAGAAGCACACCCGGTTAAAAACTTATAATACCAATAACTGATTATGAGTGTACGATCTTATTTAGTTTCTGTATCTTCTTTGTGTTTGTTTGTTTGGTCTATGATCTGACTGAGAGTTTCACACAGGCAGTTTAAGTGTAGTGTTGCAATTTTATGGCTTTTTTCTTTTGAGTTGAGTTATTGGTGATGAGGCTAATTGAATTGTGACTTGCTTGATTTGTTTATTTCAGAGTTGTTTTGGCACCACTGACTAGACAGAGATCATACAACAATGTTCCTCAGCCACATGCCATTTTGTATTACTCTCAAAAGAACCACCAAAGGGGGTTTCCTCATAGCCGAAGCCACTGGAGTTTCCAACACTGCTCAAGGGTAATTTTACATCTGTTAAACTGTTTTAAGAGCTTCTTGAGGTATTAATAAATAGGAAATTGTATGTTTGAGTTTTGAAGGCATTACCTGTACTTAGTTACTTGAAAATTTTGTGTGTTCTGTTGTTTCTTTTATTTTAAGGAATCCAAATACACCTAGTATCTGGACAAAGGAGCAAGTTGAAGCATGGAAACCGATTGTAGATGCTGTTCATGCCAAAGGTGGGATCTTCTTTTGTCAGATTCGGCACGTTGGCAGGGTTTCAAATCAAGGTGTGTTCTATATCCCTCTCTTCTACTGACAGTTACTGGTTACTTATTATCAGGATCATACATAATTTGTTGTTTCTGACAATAAGATAAGGTACCGTGGGCTTAAGCTATTGAATTGCAGTAACTTGCAGTAATCTAACATGAGGCAAGTGTTGAGAGAATAAGCAGCTCGGATTAATCGAATGCTCAAATTGAGTACTGATCATCCTACAGATGCACCATCCATTTGCATTTGATTTTCAGTTAATGAAACGGTATTCAATAGTTTTTTTACAAACTGCTTTTGATGCATCCGACTGATTTTATAGAAAAGCATGAGGGCCGGGCTCAGGCCGAGCTTTTATTTATTTTAAATTTTTTTAAATTATTGTCCATTTGAAATGAGCTAATAATTAACAAGTTGTTATAATCATAAATTAATTAAAGAAAATAAATATTTCAAGTAAAATAATAAATAAAATAAACTAAAAGGTTAGAAATTTAATTTTTTTAATACTGAATTCTCTAATTCAAGCTCTCTTAATTAATTAACGTATAATAGAGAATTTAGTATTATAATTTTAACTTTTTTGAATCATCATTGATTTATAAATTAAGAATTTAAGTTTTTCTTTTTTATTTTGATGTTATTTTTTCAATTTTAAATATATATTATTCTAATTTATAAATTGATTTAAAAAAAATAATGGGTCTGAATCTAACTCGATCTCTTTTTCTCGAGCCCCTGTCCAAGGGTCAGGCTAGCCCGGACTTTTTTGCCCACTCTCCTTCATTGGTTTTTCCTATTGTCGTTCTGTACAGATTATCAGCCAAATGGTCAAGCTCCAATCTCCAGTACAGTCAAGCCATTGACACCTCAAATCCGCGCTAATGGTGTTGATGTTGCACAATTCACTCCTCCAAGGCGGCTAAGGACAGATGAAATCCCTCAAATTGTAAATGATTTCAGGCTTGCTGCAAGAAACGCAATTGAGGCTGGTAAATTCTTTTTTCTTAAATTAAAACTTGAATTGTGGGCAATAAATGTTTTAAGCTCGCCACAGGATGGGTGATATTTCACTGGTCTACTTTTCTTGAGATTAAGGAAAATATGTATAAACGAATAGTGAGATTCTTCCATTCCATGAATGGCTATCAGAAGGAAAGGAAAACTAAACATGAATGCATTAATAGATTTTTACTAGCATTTTGTGGTTTGTAAATAATGTTGTTTTATTGTACCGTAAGGTTTATGTGAAAGCAGTTAAGTTTCTTTACAATTATGTCTATTGGGCATATTTGGTTGCTGTATTATAACTCCTCGTTGCATTAGCTTTATACAAGCCCACGTTTGATAAGTTAAAAGCTACAGAAACACTGCATAATGGGCCAATCTAATGCAGCAAACTGCTGGCGCTTGCTCGTTCTTTTTTTTTTTTTTTCCTTTTCGTTTCCAACTTTCCAGCTTTTGCTATCTTTTACTTTTACTTTAATTTTATTATTATAATAATAATAAATATTATTTTTTTAATTTAATATTATATTATTTAATTTTTTTATTTTTTTACATTATAATTATTAATATAAATAAATGATTTATTGTTCAATAATATTATATTATTTTTTATTTTTATTTTAATTTATTAATAAATTTATAATTTATTATGACTAATAATAAATATTTAAATATGAATAATATTAATTTAAAATTAATAATAATATAAATATTAATATAAAATATTAATACAATTTAAATATATTAATATAATATAATATTTAATTTAAATTAATCAAAAAAATTATTACAGTACAGTATAGTACCAAACATTGTACAGTATTATTATAATACAATGTTAATGCAATACAGCATAATATAATATACCAGCATTAAAATAATGTAATACAATATAATACAATACGTATACTAAACGCACCCATTGTCCCATAGTTGTATTTATCATATTGATTAAAGAATTTGAAAACTTAACACCTTACCTACATGCGTCATTAATGTAAATGGAGTCATTACAATAGTCGATTATTTGGAATGGTTTCTAGAATCTTACATGTGACTCCTTTTGTTATTTAAAATGGTGGTTGAGGCTTTGTTTTTAATGATCTTATCAACTGTTTTGTTGTTAGTTAAAGTAGGGATTGAGTACCTGCAACTCTGAGTAGTTTTGTAGCCTTCTGCCTGCATCTCTGAGACATCGCAAAACTGCCGTGGATTAACTTTGAGAGCCAACCTAGTAAATGCTTAAAATACTTTTTCTTCTTCTTAAAATGAATGCTTGACCCTCAGTCTGTCTGTCCGCACAATGCTAGCCTCAGAGCTTTTAGTTATATGAGAAGAGTTAGATAAATAAGGTGTTCGTGCTGCACAGGTTTTTGGTTTCTAACTTTGTCTTATGCTGTATAGGTTTCGATGGCGTTGAGCTCCATGGTGCACATGGCTACCTAATTGACCAATTTTTGAAGGATCAAGTGAATGATCGAACAGACCAGTATGGAGGATCCCTAGAGAACCGTTGCCGTTTTGCTTTAGAAATAGTTGAAGCTGTTTCCAATGAAATAGGGGCAGATAGGGTTGGGATAAGACTATCTCTGTTTGCAAACTATATGGAATCAGGAGACTCTAACCCGGAAGCTTTAGGTCTTTACATGGCAGAATCCTTGAACAAATATGGTATCCTGTATTGTCACATGGTTGAGCCGAGGATGAAAACACGTGAAGAAAAATCTGAATGTCCTCACAGTTTGCTGCCCATGAGAAAGGCTTTCAAGGGTACTTTTCTTGTCGCTGGGGGTTATGACAGGGAAGATGGAAACAAAGCTATTGCTGAAGGCCGTGCAGATCTTGTTGTTTATGGTCGCTTGTTCTTGGCTAATCCAGATTTACCCAGGAGATTTGAGCTCAATGCTCCCCTCAATAAGTACAACAGAGAAACATTCTACACATCCGATCCTGTTGTTGGTTACACAGATTATCCATTTCTCAACACCTCTTCTTTGGTTACCAAGAAAAATGATTAGACTGATAAAGCATTATCTCGGATTTAATCCTGTTTTCTGAATGTTTATAGACATACTGTGTTTATGTAAAAGCCAATATAGGTTATCTCAATAAAATTGTATTGGCGTAAGGCCAAGGGCTATACCTATACGTTTCACATACACTTCCTCTCTCATTCCAATTGAGACTGCAATTCTCAAAAATCACAAGGATAAAAGAAAGACGAAGCATTGTGGTATCAAACTCAAAACCATCCTTTCGTCTCATAAATTGGAAAACGAATTAACATGGAGCAATTCATCACCAGCATGTTTGAATACATACTTCGCTTTCCCTTCAGTTAATTTCAAAATACTTACAGTCTTACACTACTCCAAATTGACAAAACATAAAACAGGTCTTCACACGTGTGCATACGGGCTTGGCCCATTTCTCAGCCATTTGATGAAAACTAAATATATATTATTTTGGATTAAAAATCAGTTAGTAGAATTGATTTGAATTGGTCAAGGTTCGTATCTAAAATAAAATATTTAATCTAAAACTATAAAAGAGTAAAACTAAACCTAATTGTATTCGATTAACACCACACATGTACAGAATAACAATGACACATATACTCTTTCTTCTATAGTACTTTTTCTCTGAAAAGGTACTAGAATGAAAGGAGACTGAAGCCTATTTTGGCTTTTTCATTCGCTCACTAGTTGGGTGTTCTTTTACAATTTTCCATAGTACTTCTCGAAGGAATTTGGGTGATTAACTCCTTTTAGCTTTTATTTGCGGATAATAGAGGGTAGGTGAGCTAAGTTATTGCTGGATTCACAGCTAAGTATGGATACAAAGGATTTATTGCGCAAGTGTCAGCTGTCGTTCTAAAAGAAGAAGAAGCAGACATAGTAGCATTCATGGGGCAACTGAGGATTAAGGGAGAAGAAGTTGCTGCGAATTGTCTAGTAGGGAAGGTGTTGCTTTCACGAAGCATAAACAGGGAAGGCTTGAAAGCAGCTATGCAAACGGCTTGGAGAACAGTGAAGGAGGTAAAAATTGAAAGCATGGGGGATAATATTTTTCTCTTCAAGTTTGCTTCAGAATAAGAAAAGAAAAGAGTGCTTATGGGAGGGCCATTGCATTTTGACAGAGCACTGATAGTTTTGATCGAACCACCCGACATTGGTGATATCAAAAATCAATCCTTTATGCATATAACATTTTGGGTACAGATCCATAATATACCCATAATGTGCATGAACAAGGAGGCAATTCAAAAACTGGGTGAAAAGATTAGTGAGGTCAAGGAAATAGAGACAGACGAAGCCGGGGATTGCATAGGACAGTTTGCTCGAGTAAGAATCTCCCTTGTCATTACTCAGCCATTAAAAAAGATTGTGTTTTTACAACAAGATGAAGGAAAAATTCCAATGCCAATCCTGTATGAAAAGCTACCGGACTTTTGCTTTTGTTGCGCGCATGTAGGTCATCAGTACAGAGAGTGCCTGAGGTACAAAGGACAACAAAAGGAGGATATGCCTTACGGGGGATGGATGAGAGCAGTCATTCAGGCTGAAAGGGCAAAACAAAATCGAAGTAAAGAGAAAGGCAATCGAGAACAATTCCATTCCAGAGCAAATGATTCAGCAACAACTAGCCTAAGGCCATACCAGTCTCAAAACAGCTCGGATAGTCAAAATGGATCTTACCTGATCAAATCGGGTCCGGAGGTAGATAATGGTGATGAACCAGTGGGTAAAAGCAAGGAACTAAGAGCTGATGGGTAACATCTAATGTTGAGTGTAACAGAGCAGGAAAACCAGCAAGTGGTGCATTAAAGCAGGATGATGACATCAACAAGTTGCAGGACAGAGTGGCTAGTAATGATAGCCAATCTAGATATGAACGCAAAAAAGGCGGAAAAGAAGGATTGGAGGGAAAATGAAAATCTTGTAGAAAAAGACAATGTGGGGAACATGGAAAATAAAATGGAGGACACGGGGGGTACCAGATCAGATGATGAGGATTTGGATAATGGGTCCAGCAAGGCCACCGTGAAATCCAAAGGAAGAAAATAGACATTGCGGGCAAGAAACACCAAAGGAGAAGGAGCAAATAATATTACTTTCATAGGAAGTAAAAGACACAACAGTGAAGGCCATGGGCCTAGCCCAGAGAGCAAAAAAAAGTGATTGTCCAGTCCAGAAAAGCAACCATAGGAAGGAAAACACATAAGCCTAGCAAAAGCATTAGGCAACTACAACCATTTTAGCCCCAACAAAGTAGCTCGCTAGCTGAAGCAAGCAGAAGAAGTGATAGATGCTGGGGAAAACTTGGAAGCAATGGATGAAGACCTATCATCAGCACCCGCCGACAAGCATGAAGATCTTCAGTTGGAGCGTTCGAGGTCTGGGGAAGTCTCAAACGCACTTAGCAATTAGAAAAGTTCTCTACCTGCACCGGCCCCAAATACTATTTTGTTGTGAAACTAAGATGATGGCTAGGCAGGTCAATTTAATTTACAGAAGTTTTAATTTTGCAAATTGTTTTGCCGTGGACAGAAATGGTTTGGGTGGAGGCCTAGCTATGCTCTGGGGAGCAGACGTTAATGTCAATATCACCTCATACAGACCCCACCATATACATGCAATAATGAGTAGTAAAAGTGACTTGGTTTGGAGATGTACGGGGATTTATGGCCACCCAGAGCTCAGCCAGAAGCACAACACATGGACCCTTCTAAAAAGTTTAGCTAATCTTTCTTCCCACCCTTGGTGTTGCTTTGGGGATTTCAATGAAGTGATGCATATGTATGAGAAAAATGGGGGCAACGAGAAGAATGTAGATGTGGTTGTTGAGTTTAGAGAGGTTGTGGGCTGCAAGGGGTACCCGTATACATGGTCTAATAAGAGATTTGGTGTTAATTACATAGAAGAATGACTGGATATATTCTTATGTAGTAAGGATTGGGGCAACAAATTTCAAGACTTTACAGCCATAAACCTTGTTAATTGGGTCTCGAATCACTGCCCAATAGTCTTAGAATTCAAATAGAGATGCAAGAAGTCGAGGACTGTGAGCAGATTGTTTCCCCGTGACCACTATGAGGATATGTGGAGTACTTACGAAGACTGTAGGAGCATAGTAAGGGATGAGTGGGGAAACTATGGGGCTAGAGCTTGGGAGTATCCTGCTCACCAATTTCAGCGGATAGCAAAAAACTCTTTTGCTCAACTTAAGCTCTGGAGTAAAAACGAATTTGAAGAAAGACAAATAAAACAAGAAAAGTTGTTTCAGAGCCTTCAGAATGCTATGCAAGGAAGCTCTAAACTGACTGATGGAGAGGAGATCAGGAAGATTGAAAGCCATATCAATTCCATGCTTATTGACGAGGAGATCTATTGGAAGCAACGATCGCGGGCTGACTGGCTAAGAGAAGGAGACAAAAACACTAAGTTTTTCCATGCCAAAGCTTCTGCCCGTAAAACAAAGAATAAGGTGTCGGGGGTAGAAAACTCTCAAGGCATCTGGCTAAGGGAGAGAGATGATATAGAAAAAGGAATTTTGCGGTTACTTCCAAGAACTCTTTACTACATCTAGGCCAATTCCAAGCCAAATTCAAGCTGCTCTTCAAGGAATGCCGGCAAAAGTAACATCATAAATGAATGTCCAGCTGGAGAAGCCCTTCACTCTAGAGGATATAGAGGAGGCTCTAGGACAGATGTGCCCCACAAAAGCCCTAGGTCCAGATGGCTTAACTGCTGTATTTTTTCAGAAGCATTGGAAATTAATTCGCAATGGAGTTGTTATAAAATGTCTTCATATCCTTAATGAGCAAGGTAACCCGTCTCCTCTTAACCATATTTTTATCGCATTGATCCCTAAAATTGATAAGCTTAGGAGAGTCTCTGATTACAGGCCCATAAGCCTTTATAATGTAATTTATAGAGTCGTGGCTAAGGCTATTGCAAATAGAATGAAAATAATCATCTACTAAATCATTTCTCCAATGCAGAGTGCATTTATACTCAATAGACTTATTACAGACAATGTTATTATTGGTTATGAATGTCTTTATAAGATAAGACACTGTAAAGGGAAGAGGAATGATCTTGTGGCTCTTAAGCTAGATATTAATAAGGCGTATGATAGAGTTGAGTGGTCTTTTTTTAATCAAACATTGTTAAGGTTAGGTTTCTGACCTAATTGGGTGGATTTGATTATGAGGTGTGCCTCTACTGCCTCACTCTCGGTGATTATTAATAGTGTGCCAAAGGGAATGATTCAGCTGGAAAAAGGTCTGAGGCAGGGCTGCCCGCTATCTCCATATCTCTTTATCATCTGTACTGAGACGTTCTCCAATATGCTGGTGAAGGCGGGAAAGAATCAGCTAATCCGAGGTCTGAAATTTGCAAAAGAAGTCTCAATTACCCACTTGTTGTTTGCGGATGATAGCCTAGTTTTTTTATCGTGCTTCAGTGGCTGATTGTAAGCATCTGAAGGGGATTTTTGACAACACTGCAGCAGCTTCTGGGCAGATTTTTAATTTTCAGAAATCCTCCTTGTTCATTAGTGGTTGAATCCCTGCAAGTCAAACAGCTGCTATTAAGGACTTTTTCAAGTTAAATGTGGTCTCCAAGCATGAAAAATACTTAGGCCTCCCCTCAATGATAGGAAGAAAGAAGCTGAGCTTTTTCAATGAAGTAAAGCTAAAAGTTTTAAACAAGATCGCAGGGTGGCAACATAAAAGGTTTTTGAGCGGGGGTAAAGAAATCTTGATTAAAGCGGCAGCCCAAGCTATGCCAGCTTACGCAATGAGTGTGTTCAAGCTTTTGAGAGGTCTTTGTGATGACATTCAACGGGCTATAGCGAAGTTTTGGTGGGGAACGAAGGAAGATAAGAGGGTATCCATTAGTTAAAATGGGAGAAGCTCAGCCATGCAAAAAACAGAGGTGGGATGGGATTTCAGGATTTTGCTAGCTTTAACCAAGCTTTGGTGGCAAAGCAAGCTTGGAGGTTTCTGCAGTACCCAAATTCTCTAGTCTCAAGAGTCCTTCAAGTAAGATATTACAAGAACTCCAGCTTTCTAAGTGCATCAGTAGGGTCCAATGCTTCATTCATCTGGAAAAGCATTCTTCGGGGCAGAGAAGTAATCAAGAAAGGTTTTAGATGGCGGGTGGGCAATGGCAAGAACATATATGTTTACAAGGATAATTGGTTGCCAAGGCCGGATACGTTCAAGCCAATCTCCCCCCCTCCACTTTGCCAGCAGACATAGTGGTGGCAGACCTAAATAAGGAAGATAACTATTGGGATGAAGACAAGTTGAACCAACACTTTATGGAAGTAGATGCAGCAATGATTCTTAAGATTCCTCTCCCAAAAGAACATTTGGATGATGATGTTTTATGGCATTATGATAAAAGGGGAGAATACTCGGTCAAAAGTGGGTACTTGCTAGCCTTAAGAATGAAATTTCCAGATGCTCCTAGTAGCTCAGAGAGTATGTCTCAGTATTGGAGTGCCCTTTGGTCCCTAGAGCTACCTGAAAAAATAAAAATATTTATGTGGAGGGCATCAAACAATCTGCTCCCATCAACAGAAAATATATGGAAAAGAAAAGTCCTTCAAGAGCCAACTTGTCAAATATGTAGAAAGAGCATAGAATCTATAAGCCACGCCTTATTGGAGTACAAGGCAACAAAATCGACTTGGTTGCAATCTCCCTTTACGGTTCCAAGCTTTAAAGATCATTCTCAAGACTTTTTTAGCATTTTGCAAGGAATGGCCAATGAGTTAAGGAAAGCTGCTTTGGAATTAATGGTAGCTTTGTGCTGGGCTGTATGGTTTTCTAGAAACAAATTTATTTTCGAAGGCAAGAAGATAGCCCCCAATATCTCAACTGCAAAGGCAGAGTCTGTTTTGGATGCATTTCAAAGAGTAAGGAAGACATACCCCTCTCATATTGCCTACTCCAGTGGAGAGAAGCTGCAGAAGTGGATTCCCCCCTTCCCCCTCGAAAATGTCTTCAAAGTTAATGTGGATGCTGCCATTAATGCCAAGGATCAGACTATAGGAGTAGGAGTAGTCATCAGAGGAACAAACGGCAAGGTAATTGCAGCTGGCATCAATCAATCTTCTCTAAAGGGAACGATCAGTAATGCAGAGGCCGAGGCTATGTTATGGGGAATTCAAGTGGCGAGAGAAGCAAATTTAGCCTCCTTGATCATTGAGTCAGATTGCTTAGAGGTGGTTCAATTAGTAAACAACACTAAGGGTAGCAGAACAAAAAAATTTTGGACAATTCTAGAGATCCAAAATCAGTTGAAGGATTTTCATAAAGTGGCAGTCCATCATACTCCAAGATAATGTAATGCTTATGCCCATTCCTTAGCTAAGTTAGCTTTGGGGAGAAACTCTTCTTCTATCTGGCTAGGAACTATCCTAGCTAAGATTCAAGTTGTATTTGATGTATTGTGATTTATAAAAGGATTACTTTCTTTTTTTTAAAAAAAAAAGCACCACACCTGTACTGAGCATTCACGCATGCCTACAAATCAGTGGCAGCATAGTAGTTGGCATGGCAGTTTGCATGACAAGATACACAACACAGTAGACTCACCAGACAGCACACACACAACAGTAGTCGCTGACTCACCAACGCAACTGCGTGAAGCCAGGCCATCGTGAGTCTGCGACATGCTGACACAATACACATTGACCACTGCTGCAGCTTGCTCCACCTTGATCGATAGCCATTAAGTTCCTCCAACGTACTTTTTTCAATAAACATTATTATACTATGTATATTATATTAAATAATTAATTTCCAAACTTCTATTACGTTTATAACTTTTCAAGTTCAATGATTTTTGTATGCTTAATAAGACTACTCAGCAAGAAAAAGTCACAATTTATCTATGATTTTAGTTAGAATTAGTAATATAGTGAATAGGAGTATAGAGATCATATTTTTTAATTTTAATTTCAATACAAATCAAACCCTATAAATTTATATAAGAAAATGTATGTTAAAATTTTATTCCTAAATAATCATCATGTAAAATTACGTTTCATTGTTTTTTGCTTAGATTGAGACTAATTAATTTATTAATTGAAATTGTATTGTTAATTGTTTTTAGCACAATTATCCTAGTCTTATTATTAATTGTTATTTTTAAATGTACTGGGGATGTTTGAGATTGTGAGTGTTGTGGTGATATTTTAATAGTTTTATGTGTTTGAATTAATGATGACTATTCATTTTTTTCTATGTTCAAGTGACTAGACACTTAAGATCAAATTTCACAATTGATGATGAGGAACAAAGGGTACAACTAAAAGGAAATAAAAAAGGGAGGGAAAAGGCGAAGCAGGCGAAAAATACAGCAAATGAAAAAAAGATTTCTAATGTGGAATCATCTCACTTTATTTAAGGACAATTCAAACAAATACTAGTGCAACTATTGTGGTAAACAATATCAATGCCATTCAAGGCATGAGGAGATTACCAATCTGAGAAATAATATAAAAATTTATAACATATACAAGACATTCCAACAACAACAAGATGAAAATCAGCAGAAGTTGATAGTTGAGTTGAGGATGGTGAAGGAATTGCAAGTGACATGGTTTTGGCTAAAGGATAGGATGAGTGGATGACAAGTGGTTCAATTATTTGTTTGATACATACATGAATGATCTATATTCCAAGTTCCAACGGTTGCATTCAAATTCACCAATAGCAGAAAAGAAAAGAAAAGTAAATCAATATCTTTGCATAAATTTGTAATTTTTTAATTTACTTTTTCTCTTCAATTCTTCTCCAGGGGATCCGTCCTCCAACTTCGAATACAAGAAGTTGAAGTTAGAACTTGTCCAAATATTTACGTGAAGGAAGGTTATTTAATATTTATGTTTAAATTTTGTTGTTTTAGAAACAGTTTATTTTTAGACTTTGTATTAGAAACTATTTAATTATATTTAAACTTTGTGGTCTTTGAATTTTGAAGGCTATTTAGATTTGAATATCGTGCTTTGGGTGGAGGCTATTAAATTTGGACTTTGTGTTTATTTTAATTTGTATACATTTGATTTTAATGGTAGTAGACTAGTAGTTTTCATTTTTTTTTGAGAATTGGTAAAAAAGACTAAAATGAGATAATTATATAAAAATAATTTCCTAGTAACTAAATAATTTGTAAAGAAAACTCGAAATATACAAAATAAAAGCTTAAAATTGCCCATGACATGAATCGACCCAAATCCAATTTTAAACCGAACTCAATTCGATCCGTCTATAATCCTAGCTCAGTCAACTTGAACTAAACCCGAACTTTTGATCTGATCCAAATACATACGGATTAGATTATATCATATTACAGTTCGAATTGAGTTTCTCAATCCAACTAACTCAAAATTCGATTGGATTGATTCAAACCTAATTTTGCCCACCCCTATTCAATATTGATGCAATTACATTGTTGTGATTCTTACGCAACACTAGTCGAACTACATCATTATATACAATGTTATGAACTACTTGGGTTATATTGGAAGAAATATGAACACATGGAAAAATCAGCAACCGATGTCATAAGTATCCTATTTTGGTAACCAGTACACTAGAATCACTTGCAATCCATTCTGCAGTTTCCCCATTTTGGCATAAATTTCCCTACCAACATTCAGGGATGTCCACTCAAGCTTGCTTGTTCTGTGCCGGGATCCTTTGCAAAGTAAGAAACATGTAGCTCCTTTTGAAGAAGTGAAAAAAAAAAATTCATATCCAAGAAATATCCGGGCTGATGGAAATATATAATGAAGTATCCGGGTTTCTAAGGGAAACATGAGTCATAGAGTATTAGGACTCATTATTTATCTCGTTGGACAGCTTAGTTAAACTTTGCTGTAAATTGCTTATAAATGGCAAGCAAGCAGAAATCAGAAACTTTCCATAAATGATCTAAAACTTGATGGAATAAATACAAGCTTGCGTTTGTTTATATACACTGGAAAAAGACAAAAAACAGCTAGCACAGAGGGTAACAGAGTAATTATTCAAATAACTAATTCATGAGCTCATCCAATCATTTTAAGCTTCTAGAAACGCCACAGCTGCATGCACATGTTCTGGAAATCTTCTGCATATCCATTTTGCCAGCGTAGCAAATCCATCTCATCTTCAGCATTTCTATATTGCGGTTGACTACAGCTGAGGTGGCATGCCAGCTTGTCATTGGAGTCAGCTGTTGGCTCTTCATAATCTTGATTTTCAACACCCTCTCTCAAACACAAGGTCTTATCAATGACATTGAGTTTGCTTCTGAAATGACTGAGTTTATGATGTGGCAGAGGCTTAGTTAGAGCATCTGCAGTTTGATCCTTACTAGCAATATAGCTTATCTCTATTTCACCCTTCATAACTTTGTCTCTGATGAAATGAAGATCAATTTCAAAATGCTTAGTTTTCGAATGGTAGACAGGATTAGCAGCTATGGCTGCTGCACTGGTACTGTCACTCAGAATCACTGGAACTCCTTCAACTTTCAATTTCAGCTCACTAAGCAATGAACTAATCCAAGTAATTTCAGCACTACACAGAGCCATGGCTCTGTATTCAGACTCTGCAGTAGATCTAGCAACCACACCTTGTTTCCTTGAGCTCCACGCCACCAGATTATCACCCAAATACACACAATAACCACTGATGGACCTCCTATCATCAGGATCACTTGCCCAATCTGCATCAGTATAGGCAGTGATATCAAAATACTCTGACTTTCTGAATCTTAAACACATGTTCATTGTGCTTTTGAGGTATCTTAGTATCCTTTTGCATGCTATACAGTGTTGCTGTCTAGGATCAGACATGTACCGGCTGAGTTTATTGACAGAGAAGGCAAGCTCAGGTCTTGTAAGTACTGCATATTGTAGGCTTCATATAACACTTCTATAGAGTGTATGGGTTCATGAAATCTTGCTCCTTCATTTCTTCTCAGCTTCTCAGAGGTGCTAAAAGGAGTCTCTATTCCTTTGCAGTCAGCCATTTATGTTCTAGTTAACAGATCTTGAATGTATTTCGTCTGGGAGAGTTGAATGATATTATGAATTCTGGCTACTTGTATCCCGAGAAAGAAATTCAGATCACCAAGATCCTTTAAGGCAAAGGTTTTGCTTAGCTTCACTACCACTTCTTCAACCTCTTCACAATTGCTGCTAGTGATTATTATGTCATCAACATAGATGAGTATAATTGTTATGTCTGACTTTGTTTTCCTGAAAAACAATGAGGTATCACACTTGGAATTTTCAAAGTTCCAAGAGTGTAAAGCACTCTTCAGTTTATCAAACCAAGCTCTGGGAGCTTGTCTTAGTCCATACAGTGCCTTGTTGAGCTTGCATATGTGATTTGGTTTATTTTTGTCTTCAAAACCCTCTGGCTGTGGCATGTATACAGTTTCTGTCAGCTCACCATTCAAGAATGCATTATTGATATCCACTTGCCTCAGCTTCCAATCATTATTCACAACTAAAGTCGGAACAATTCTGATTGTTGCAGCCTTGACCACATGACTGAATGTTTCCTTGAAATAAATGCCTGGTGTTTGTAGAAAACCCTTTGCAACAAGCCTGGCTTTGAACTTGTTAATGGTGTCATCTGGATTTTCTTTGACTCTGTACACCCACTTGTTTCCAACCAACTTGTAGTTTGGGCTGTTAGGTATTAAGATCCAGGTTTTGTTTTTCATTAAAGCATTATATTCATCTTCCATTGGTTTTCTCCATTTTGTTTTCTTTAAAGCTTCAGGGGTATTGTTGGGAAGAGAAGGCTGTAATTGGATAGATGTCTGAAATAGTTTTGGCTTGAAAATTCCTACCTTGGATCTTGTTGCCATAGGGTGTGATGGACAGGCTTTTGGTTTTCCAATGTCTTGAGTGTTAGGTTCTGTGGTTGGTGATGAGTTGTGGCTATTTTCTGGAGTAAGTGATAAGGGTTGATGAGATAAGTTTTTACCTGATGAGATGTCAGTATCCAAGGTCTGTTGTGCTTCATCTTGAACAAGATTTGGGGTGTGTTCCATGCTTCCAGCAGTGTCTTGAGAGTGGCTGTATGTAGCTGCTGGTTGTGTGAGACTGTGAGAATCATTTACAGAGAATGACACAACCTGGAATCTTTCAGAAAGAATGTCAAAATCATTTTTACTCACAGACTCCCTTTTGAAGTTTGGATCATTTGAGAAAGGGAATGATCTCTCATTAAACTTAACACTAGCTGAAATATAGATCCTACCAGACTGACTCATACATACAAATCCTTTATGTGCAATGCTTACTCCTAACAAGACACACTTGGAGGTATGAAAATCGAATTTATGTTTGTTGTAGGGTCTTAGGTAGGGAAAACACTCACAACCAAAAACTTTGACTTGAGAGTAGTCTGGTTTGAGTGAGTACAACAACTCAAATGGTGTTTTGTTTCCTGTTACAGGTGATATCAGTCTGTTGATGACAAAAGCAGCATGTGTGAAGGCTTCTTGCCAGTATTTTAGTGGCATTTTTGCTTGAGCCAGCAATGTAAGACCAGTTTCTACAATGTGCCTGTGTTTCCTCTCAATTTTGCCATTTTGCTCATGTAGGTAAGGGCAAGAGTGTTTTAGATTTATTCCCTCTCTTTTAAGATATGGTTCAAAGATTCAAAACTCTCCCCCCATGTCTGTTTGTAGAGTCTTGATCTTTAAATTCAGTTGATTCTCTATTTGTTTTCTGAATGTAATGAATGTGTCAAGGGCCTGAGATTTTGTTGTTATGGGAAATAGCCATGTGTATCTGGTTTTGTCATCAACAAAAGATATATAATATATGTGTCCTTTAGTTGAGGGAATTGGTGCTGGTCCCCATAGGTCTGTGTGGATAAATTCCAAGGTTGTTTTGGTTTTTGTCTCAGTGTTCTTAAAGTGTTGTTTTGATTGTTTTCCATATTGACAAGCACAACAAAATGAAGGAGTGACAATTTTATTTTTCTTTAACTGATTACAAGACAGCAGGGTATTTTTCAAAGCAACAACATTAGGATGTCCTAGCCTAAGATGCCAAAGGTCAATCTCTTCTGTAGTTTTTGAAATACTGTTGCCTGACTTATCAGCTGTACTGGAATTACTGACACTAGCAGACTCATCACCATTTGAGCTAAAGGATAACATAGACACAGGATCACTAATGGATCTTATTGACTCAGACACTGAAGATGCAGATAAACAGATAGCATTTGAAGGTTTGCTTTTGCCCAAGTGAGCAGGTAAGCACAGCAGTTCATACAGCCCATCTCTAGCCACTCCTTTCATTAGGATTTTCCCTTGCTTCTTGTCCTTGACAAAACAAACAGATTTGTAAAATTCGACATTAATCTCATTATCATGTAATAACTTAGATATGCTGATGAGGTTTTTTGTAATGTCAGGAACATATAGGATACTGTTTAGTGCAATGTGTTTGTGTGGATCATAAGTGGGCAGAACAGAGCAGCCAATATGAGAAATGAAGAGTTTCTTACCATTTCCAACAACAAGTTGGTCATTACCATGATACTCAAAATTCATGCTGATGTTTCCAAGTGCATTTGTGACATGGTTGGTGGCACCACTGTCAAGGTACCAAGCTCCATTGCTAGGGCCATCAGTTGAGGCTACATATGCCCCTCTTGTCTCCCTTCTTCTGTTGGGTTGTGGCACAAAATTCTTCTTGAACCTGTGCCAGCATTCAGCAGCCGTATGCCCTATCTTCAAGCAAATTTGACAAGGTCCTTTTGAGTCTGAACTGTCATCATTTGCCATAGCTTTTCCTTTTCCCTTATCCTAAGGGTTTTGACTTCCCTGGTTATTTCCAACTCCACTGCCAGGGTTTCTGAAGACTATTCCAGGCTGATACTGGTTTCCAAATCATTCATTGTTGCCCCAGTATCTTCTCCCATTTCTCACTTGTGTGTAATTGGCCTCAATAGCTCCTGAGCTCAAGTTTTGCTCAGTTCTATTCTCTTGACTGAGCAGCATGCCATATACTTCAGAAACTGAAGGACTCTCTGGCATGGAGCTTATATTTGTGACTATTGAGTCATATTCTGGGCCAAGTCCAGCCAGCACACACATGACAAAGTCATCATCAGTCATGTTATTCCCAACAACTCTAAGTTGGTTTAGCATTGATTTCATTTTGGAGTAGTAATCATGAATGGTGAGTGAGCCCTTTTTGGTTGTTTGAATTTGAGTTCTAAGGTGTAATATCCTGGCTCTAGTTCTAGCACCAAACTGATTTGCAAGGGTTGTCCAAACCTCACATGAGGTATAACAGTCAACTACTGTGCCCAACACTCCCTCACTCAAGGAGGACAACAACCAACTTAGCAAAATGTGATCTTGCTTTTACCAGATTTGGTATTCATGGTTAAGTGTGTTTATGACAGTTCCATTTGGTCCTGGATTTGTGAAGAACCTAGGAGGACAAGTATGGCTACCATCAACAAAACCTTCAAGCTCATTAGCCCTGATGCTGGAAATCACTTGTGATCTCCAGAGCATAAAATTGTTTTGTGTGAGCTTGATAGGAGTTGTGAAGATGTATGTGTTGCTGTTGATATGTTGTGTGGAGGGTTGATTAATCACTGTTGAGTTAACAACATTTTGTCCTAAGTTTTGATTTTGATTCAAGTTTTCTTCTTGATCATTTGGATTGATTTGTGACTGATTTGCATCCGTTTGTGCATTACTGCTGCTGCTTGCCATAGCTCAAATTGTGGCTCTGATACCAAGCTAAACTTTGCTGTAAATTGCTTATAAATGGCAAGCAAGCAGAAATCAGAAACTTTCCATAAATGATCTAAAACTTGATGGAATAAATACAAGCTTGCGTTTGTTTATATACACTGGAAAAAGACAAAAAACAGCTAGCACAGAGGGTAACAGAGTAATTATTCAAATAACTAATTCATGAGCTCATCCAATCATTTTAAGCTTCTAGAAACGCCACAGCTGCATGCACATGTTCTGGAAATCTTCTGCATATCCATTTTGCCAGCGTAGCAAATCCATCTCATCTTCAGCATTTCTATATTGCGGTTGACTACAGCTGAGGTGGCATGCCAGCTTGTCATTGGAGTCAGCTGTTGGCTCTTCATAATCTTGATTTTCAACAAGCTTGAATTTAATTCTGTGTCACTTTCATTTCTGTTTCTTGTAAATTGGATTCAAATATTCATAGATCTTGGTTAATTCTAAAGGGTCTCGGGTACAAAATTGATTCTAGATTTATCTTGATTTATAGATATGGCCTTTGCATATACAAATGAATAAAATACCTGATAAAAAAGGATACATCATTAATCATCCACATAAATTTTAAGAAAACTTGATTTTTCGATGATTATGTACCTGTGTTTCTAAGGGCACTATCACATATTGTTGTCAAAGAAATACCAATAAGCAAACATACCTAACACCTAGTGCAAATGAAGACCCTTCAATATATAATTACTGGAATATGGCAAAATTTTATAAAATAAAATTTATATATATGATTATTTCCGAAGATAGCTAGCTCACCATTACTTGTTTCGTTCATGCTTTCATTCGAATGCAAATCCTTAAAAAAAAAAACGATGTGACTTAGAGTAACTTGATTTCCTAAAAAAATTATGAATATCCTTTAGCATAATACACTGTTTTGTAATTTTAACTTACATTATTTGCAGCAAGTTAGAGCAACCTTTATTTGCGTGCACATTACTGAAATGTTAAATTGAACTTGTGTACAAGCGCAGTAAGTTGCATACATTTGTCTAGTACTTTCTAATTATAGTCTAGTTTGGGGTTTGAAGTTGAGTAACTATAACTTAAAAATTAGTAAGCACTGTTGTAACTTAAAAACTAAGTTAATTTGTTTTTATACTTGTATGGTAAAAAAAATATTATATATATTTACTAATTCTGTTGAAATTATTTTAAAATTTTTTTTTTACTATATATTACTAACTTTTATTTCATACAGCAACTAGGACTGGGCAAACGGTTCGGTTTTTTCCGAACCGAACCGAACCGAACCGAACCGAACCGAACCGAAATAACTTAATTCGGTTCGGTTCGGTTCTAAGGAAAAAAACCGAATGGTTTGCCAATATAAGAACCGATTGGTTTTCATTCGGTTCGGTTCAAAACCGAACCGAACCGAAGAACCGATCGGTTCAGTGCAAGAAAATAATTTAATAAAAATCAAAATAAAAAATATAAAAGGGTAAATCACGATTTCCCCTTTTCTAATTCCTAATTTCGTAATCGTATTCGTAACCCTAATTCAAAAATCCCAAAATCCGGCCATCTCCCTCGTCGGACTCGGATCGGTGACTCGCGGCCTCTCCCTGGATCCCTTGCATCACGGTCAGCGGTGGCTCATCTCTTCAAGCGTGGTGGCGCATCTCTTCAATCGTCGTCAGCCCCTCACGGTTTCACAAGTTCAGTAGCTCGGTGCCTCGGTCCCTCACGCTCACCGTCAAGGCTCAAAGCCCTCACTCCCTTACGCTCACGGTCTCGGTTTCACGCCGCTCGTCTTCGGCCTCACTGCTCTAACAGCCACTCATCACTCAGCGTCTCAGCCTGCGTCATCACTCATCTTCACTGCTGCAGGTTATTTTTTTTAATTTATGTTGTGGCAGTCTGAAATTGTGTTTGAATTGAAGCTGGGTTAAATTTGTGGAGGTGTTTGTGGAGCCATGGAGGTGTTGGTTGCTGGCAGGCTCTATCTTAGTCTCTCTGTGCTTATAGTTTTTGAGGCCGGCAGTGTTTATACAATGAAGTGAATGAACAAAAAAAAATAGAGGTTTGCTTATAGAGAGAGAGGGGAAGCTAAAAGCTATGATCTTTGTGGGTTCTGAGTGATGAGAGAGGGGTTCTGTAAAGTGGGTGTGTTTTGTTTTTAAGGCATTCAGTGTGTGTCTGTTTTTGGTTTTGATGGCCACCAACGGGAGGCTTGTTGCTGTAGCCTGTTTCCTGTTACTCTGTTAATGGTTTTTAAGGCATTCAGTGATCAGTGTGTGTCTGTGTTTTTGGGTTTGATGGCCACCAACGGTTTATGGTTCTTATTGTTACTAGTTATTAACTTATTATAATTAGATAGTTGTAATGAAATGAATTGATGTGTTGGGATCTATTGTATTATCACATTATAGTCTGGTCAGCGTCACGCCCAGTCATTGGAGTTCCAGTTCGCCCATGAAGTCTATCCCATTCTTAATCTGTTTCTGTTATTAATTATTATTGAGTGTTATACAAATGTAAAAGTAGGTCTCTTGTTGTTGTGTAAGTATCTGTTGAGTGTTGAATGCATGCATGATCTCAAGTTAATTGTTGTTTAAGCGAAGTTTTTCTGAAGTTTATATGAAAAATTCATTTAGTCAACAAGCAAATGGAATTCCAGCACGCACAGTTTATTATTGCTTGCACTATTTTTTAAGAATAATTTACAATATTCTATGAGAAACTAAGTGTGCTTGCGAAACAAGAATTGAATTCATAAACTTGCAAAGGTTAAATAATAAACTTAATATTTTTTATATTTGAATTTACAAGATATTGCACCCCCTATCAATTAATCGTCATTCGTCATTGTCGTTTTCATGATTTGTAAATTACATACTGTCGGCATTCGACTAATTGCAGCTTAATTCAAACTCCAACTTTGAAAAACCATTTTATATTTTGATTATATTTGAATATAGTATTTTTATCTAAAAGGCAATGCATGCACGAGCATTTTATTTTAACTTTACTTGTGTAATGTGTCAAGAATTTAATACCAAATAAAACAATTCATCAAGAATTCAATAATACCAAATAAAAGAATTCATCAATAATTCAATTTCAAATTTTCAATTAAAAAAAAAATCTGAGATACTTTATGTCATCCTATCTCTTATTTTTAATTTAAAACTGTAAAATACATGTATATGTGCGAACCGAACCAAACCAAACCGAACCAAATCGAACCGAACCGAACCGAACCAAACCAAACCAAACCAAACCGAACCGAATTGTAGAACCGAACCGAACCGAACCGAAATATTTCGGTTCGGTTCGATTCGGTTCGGCAATTCAGTTCGTGTTCGGTTTGAATTTTTGAGAACCAATTGGTTCCGGTTCGGTTCGGTTCGGAGCCCGAACCGAACCGAACAGGAAAACGCCCACCCCTAACAGCAACTATAATTTAAAAGTTGAAACACCTTAATATCAAATAAGACCTATATGAGTTTTTGATTCGATTATGACCATTTTTGCATGAAGTGAAATCCAAAGCAAGCTACCTATAGCATCTTTCACGGCAACACTTATACCTTCAAAACAAGTTATGATAATACCCAAATGCTTGATTACAAGTGGGAAAGGTTGGATTTGGCATGACTACTTCTGGAACACTCAAATTCTTCACAAAAGTAAAACTAATAAAATGAAAATTTGTCGATGTTGAGAGGGCAGAGAATGGCAAGAAGAGACATATATTTCCATTGAAACTTCGCAAATTCAATGTCTTTTAGATTGAGTGTCTTTTATTTAAAATTATGAGGGAAGTTAAAAATCGAGGGAGTTCATTTAAGAGAGTGGGTGAGAGTGAGTAAAACTCCAAGATTCAAACACAGGGTAGTTAGAAGGTAAAGAGCAAACTTGTTGTTCGTCATCTATGGACACAGAGGAGTTAATATGTAAATGCAAAGCTATTTCTATATGAGATGGCAGTGAACGAAAGCTATCAATTAGAAGCGGAATGCAAGGAAAAAGAGGGCGTATAATGGCAAATTCTCTAGTTGGGAAAATTCTATTGGCAAAGAGTGTCCACACGGATGTGATCAAAACTGCATTAACACAAGCATGGAAAACAACAAAAGAGGTGAAGATTGAGAGCATGAGAAACAATATTTTTCGGTTCAAATTTGGGTTAGAAGTTGATAAACAGAAAATAATGGCAGGAGAGTCATGTCATTTCGATGGGGCTCTGATTGTGTTGAAAGAACCCAGTGGAATAGGAAACATGAGAAAGGAAGAATTCACGCATACACGTTTTTTGGTACAAATTCACAATATACCCATAGTTTGCATAGAGAGAGACAATGTTCAAAAGCTGGGAGGACTGATTGGAGAGGTGTTGGAAGTTGAAACTGACGATGACGGGGAGTGTATTTGTTTGTATGCAAGAGTCAGAATATCCATTGACATCACAAAGCCATTACAGAAAATGGCTGGAGCTAGAAGAAGATGATAAGGTGGAGTTGCCAGTATTGTATGAACGGCTCCCAGATTTCAGCTTTTGCTGTGGTACCATTTGGTATCAATTTAAAGAGTGTGAATCATACATGGGGGCAACCAAAAAAAAAAACTGCCCTATGGAGTGTACATGAAGGCATTGTCCAAAGTTGAAAAAACTGGGCTGAACAGGGGAAAAGATAGATGGAATAGAAGGTTTGAGCAGCTCAATAACGAACCAAAGGAAGCAGAACACCATGGGAGTAGGCAGGCAAAACAAATTGGTTTAGACCCGTATAAACATGAACCCGAGTCAAACCAATCTAATTCGGGAGATCATGATAGTTAAACAAGGAAGATTGGGGAGTAATTAATGCAAATGACTCTAGAACTAAGAAATTAGAAAGACACGGTCAAAAGTAACCTAACATAGCTGATACCGAAAACTTAAACAATCGTGGAAAAAAGAGAGAAAAAGCGGGAACGGAGAATTGGGAGGGAATAGAGTTAAATTTGGCGCTAAATTTGGAGCCAAAATTAACTCTAAATACAAGCCCAAAAAAATATCAAAGCAACTCAAGCCCAGAAGAAGTGGTTTGTGATGGACCGAAAACAAAAAATGTTAGGCCTAAGAGAAAGAAGTGAAAGCTGCAAGCTAGAAGTGTAAGTAGCAAAGGACACAAAAAAAGGCTGATTGTGGGAAAACGAGTAGGTTGTGGAGTAATAAGGTCAAAGCCCAAATTATAAAAAAAAACCCAGATCCTAAGCCCACAAAAAAACTCAAAGCTCCTGCAATACATCTCCTCTTAGCTATAAGCTCGACGGGGTTGTTTGAACAATGGAGAAAATGTTAAAAACACAAACAATGCAACTCAATCGACGGAGGCAGAACATCAACCCTGCCGACAGCTATGAGGATTCTAAGTTGGAACGTCCGGGGGATGGGGAATGACCGGACGTTCATAGCTCTCCAAAAATTCCTCACATTGTATAGGCCTAAATTAATATTTCTATGTGAAACTAAATTGACATCTGTACACATGGAAAATGTTGGCAAGAAGCTGAAGTTTGAAAATTGTTTTTGGGTTAGTAGAGGTGGTAAGAATGGGGGTCTAGCTATGCTTTGGAATTCATAAACAAGGGTAGATATCACCTCTTTCAGCAAACACCGCATAGATACTGAGGTATAATTGAAAGTGGGAAGCAGATGAGATGCACTAGAATCTACGGGCACCTAGAAACGAGTCAGAAAAAACACACTTGGACTTTATTAAGGAGATTAACAGGTTTATCTTCACCCCCTTAGTTATGGTTTGGCAATTTCAATGAGATAATGCACTTAGATGAAAAAAATGGAGGAAAAGACCGGGAGGTTCATATGATTATAGAGTTTCGAGATGATGTTCAGGATTACAATTTGAAAGATTTGGGTTATGTAGGCCACCCTTTTACATGGTCTAATAGGAGATTTGGTAGCTGTTGGGAAATTATGATCTTTAAAAGCATATGTGTTTATTTAATTGTAATAAACATTTTTTCTGATTAATAAAATTAATGAGGTATTTATTCAAATATCTTGATTGCATTAATATTTGTATTAACGTTCATTTAATCATATTATATGTATTTATGTGATCACCATGTGGATTCACAGAAGACATAAATACAAGTTATCTTATGATTAAATAAATTTAGTTCGCAGTTGATAAATAAAGTTGGGCACTTTATTTAGGTATAGACTGTAATAAATTCATTGAATGATTTGTCTTAATCATGTATGAATTTATTGATGTAGTACGACTACATTGAACAGGATTACATATGAGATTTAATTAACTTTGTAATAACTGTCAGACTTATTAAATCTCATAGGCGTTGATTTTACTGTAATCTTAATCTTGAGTTAATTATGATTTCATGATTGTGATTGTTATTCCATTTGAGTTACCAATGGGCACGACACATCCTTGTGGTCAAGATTACCCGGTATCTTGGTGGGAGCAATTATGAGTATTGGAGTTATAAATTAACAATATAAAATTTGTACAACACATCTCTTGATAGGTTTTCGACACTTGATCATAGAATTCTCTGGCCAGAGTGTGTCAACATATTTAGTATGTTGAAAATGATCATTAGAGAAAACCAGTAAGGATCAAGGAATAAGATGTTATTAAATTGATTGGACAGTTGAGATATCAATTTAATTAACGATGTGGTACAAAGGATTGTGCAGTAAAGAAATCAATGTGGATTGTGACGAATTATTATTCGAGCATACAATTATGGAAGTCAGTTCCAATCTTTTAGTGGAGTAGATTTGGAATTAAATAATTAGGCTAGTTTAATTACAAGCCTAATTATTGTAGCCACTATTGTATGTTCCCAAATGATCCCCGGGTTAGGTCATTTAATTGACTGCACCACTATTGGACTAATAAGCAAGATAACTAGCTATTTGAGTCAAAAGCCTAATTATATCTTTTAGTGGGAGGCTCCATTTAATTAGCTTATGTGTAAGGGGCCTTATGTTATTTTACATGGTGGGTCCCTTATTAAAAGAAAAAGTAACGTGAGTTTAATTTGGGGCATTATTTGGAGCCTAGGGTTTTCACTAAAGGGAGATATATAAGGCTTATTTTCTCTAATGAAGAAAAAGAGAAGCCACTTTATACAGATCAGAGAATAAGATTTTTCTCTCCATTGTTGAGAGAAAAATTTTCTCGTGCTAGTTGCTTTGGTAGTGATAAAGGCGCTCACACGTCAAGTGCAGATCGAACCTGAGTCATAACCTGGAAGATCATTGGTGACGGATCGTGATCTAACAGGAGTGGTGGTGGCGGATCGTGATCTAGGAGCCTAAATCACTTCAGCGGAAAAAGCCAACTCGGATTTTCAAGGTACGATTTCTAGATTACGTATTCTTATATATTATATGAGAACGGTCCTTAAATAGGTTTTATAAAAATTGAAAAACCTAATTTTTTTCCAACAGTAGCCACTTTGTTGAAGAACGTCTAGATAGATTTTTATGTAGTAATGATTGGACAAATTCTTTCTAAAACCAAGCTGCAAAAAAATCTGATTATATGGTGCTTAGACCACAATCCGATTTTGATGGAAGTGATAAACATAGCCAATAGAAAGCCATATAATAAAAGAACCTTTTCAAGAACCCATTATGAAGACATGTAGAGCAACTATGATGAGTGTAAGAACATTGTAAAGGAAGAATCGGCCAAAGACTGGTCAAGGGATAATGCAGTGCGGCTTTTTAAACAAGCCAACAAATCTTCACTAACTGAACTAATACACTGGAGTAAGAAAACTTTTAAAGGAAGCAAGAATAAATTAGAGAAGTTGATGAACAAAATATAAGAGCTCCAGTAGGAAAGACAGTGGGATAGGGGTGAAGAATTGATAAGCATTGAGAGGCAGATCCATAACCTACTTTTAGATGAGGAGATCTTTTGGAAACAGAGAGAGGTTTAGGGCTCATTGATTGAGGGAGGGAGATAAAAACACCAAATTCTGCCATTCAAAAGCTTTATCTAAAAAGAGGAAGAACAAAATTTGAGGAGTTGAAGATGCATAGGGAAAATGGGTAGAAGAAAATGAAGATATTGAGAAAGAGTTTTGCGGTTACTTTGCAGAGTTATTTTCAACTTCCAACCCTACTCAAGATCAAATAGAGTGTGCTTTGAAAGGAATGGTCTCAAAAGTTTTAGCTTAAATGAATATCTGACTCAACCATATACAGAGGAAGAGATAATGGAGGCTCTAAATCAAATGTGTCTAACCAAGACACTAGGCCCTGATGGGCTACCGACTGCCTTTTTATTGGAAGCACTGGCCATTAGCTAACATCACCACATGTCTTCACATCCTCAATGAAGCAGGTAACATTGCTTCTTTGAACCACACACACATTGCTTTAATTGCCAATAATGCAAAGCTTAGGAAAGTGACGGAATTTAGACCAATAAGTCATTGTAATTTCATTTATAGGATTGTTGTAAAACTATTGCAAATAGATTGAAAACTATCCTACATGTTGTAATTGATTCTTCGTAGAGTGCTTCTATCCCCAACAGATTGATAATTGAAAATATCGTTGTTGGGTATGAATGCCACCATAAGATTAGGCATAACAAAGGAAAAAAAAAATGGCTTGGTAGCTCTGAAGTTAGATATCAGCAAAGCTTACAATAGGGCATAGTGGGATTTTTTAAAGCAGAGAATGATCAGATTAGGTTTTGCTAAGAAGTTGATAAATTTAATTATGAATTGCATTACTACGTCATACTTTTCTATAATCATAAATGGAATACCAAAGGGCAAGATTATTCCTAAAAGGGGCTTGAGGCAGGGATGCCCTTTATCTCCTTATCTGTTTATAATATGTGCAGATGCTCTTTCAAATGTGTTGATTCAGGCTGAGAGAAGCAAGTTAATACATGGGTTGAAATTTGGACAACATATTTCTATTTCTCACCTCTTATTTGCATATGACAGCCTAATTTTTTTTTTCCAAAGCCTCAATTAAAGATTTCTAGCATTTAAAAGATTTGTTCGATTGCTATGCCACTGCCTCTGGCCAAATTTTTAATTTTGAAAAGTCATGCATGTTCTTCAGCGGCAGTGTCTATGCAAACCAAATTTCAGCCATTAAAAGAATATTTCAACTCAATGTGGTAACGAAGCATGAGAAGTACTTAGGGCTGCCCTTAATGATAAGGAGGAAAAAGAAAAATTTCTTCAATAAGATTAAGCTAAAAGTCCAAAGCAAGATCTCTAGTTGGCAACAGAAACTTTTCTCGAGTTAAGGAAAAGATGTCTTGATAAAAGTAGTGGCACAACCAGCTTATGCAATGAGTGTCTTCAAGATACCTATTGGTCTATGTGATGATATTTAGTGAGCAATAAAAAGAAGGAAAAAAAGGGGCATCGTTTGGATCAGAGGGGAGAAGAGGAGTCAAGCTAAAATTTGAGGGGGAATGGGCTTTAGAGACATATCAAGTTTTAACCAAGTCATGGTAGCTAAGCAAGGATAGAGATTGATTCAAAATCCAGATTCCCTTGCAGCTTTTGTCTTAAAGGCTAGGTATTTTCGAGAAGACTGATTTTCTAAATGCTTCAATGGGTCAAACCCATCTTATATTTAGAGAAGCTTACTTTGGGGTCGACAAGTAATTCTTAATGGATATAGATAGAGAATTGGTAATGGGTAAAACATCTTAGCCTACAAAGGAAATTGGATTCCAAGACCATCCACTTTCAAACCGTGGATACCAAGTGGCTATAAATATGAAATTTTTGAATTCACCAAATTGCTCTAACAGTAAAGGTAGAAATTGGAATATCATATATACCCTTACCATCCCAAAAAAGATCAAGATTTTCATTTGGAAAGCAGTTAAAAACTTACTACCGGCAGTTGAGAATTTGTGGAAGTGTAGAATTATTTAGGAAGGTCACAACAAGCATTGTAGAAATAGAGTGGAAAATACTATGCATGCCCTAGTCACTTGCAAAGCAGCAAGAAAGATTTGGCAGCTTTCATCAATGGTGAATGCAATTCAACAGATGAGAAATGCAAACCTCTTGGGGGATTTGATGATGCTTCAGAAGAAATTAAGTAAAGCTGAACTTGAGCTTGTGGTGTCAATGTGGTGGGTGATTTGGCATGCTCAGAATAAATTTGTATTTGAAGGTGTAAAGTTGGATCAAGGATTGCAAATGGTCAAAGCTGAAGCAGTCAATGAAGTTTTTAGAAGAACAAATTTTCCAGAGATGTTGAATCTGGGAAAAATGCAGAAGGAAAAACCAAAATCCTGGACCTCTCCACCCGATGGATGGCTAAAGATAAATTTTGATGCAACTACTGACACCAAAAGACAATGCTCGGGATTGGGAGCAATAATCAGAGACTCCACTGGAAAGTGCTTAGCTGCAGCTATAAAAACCTCAAGGTTTGGGAGAGATGTAACATATGTGGAAGTAGAAGCAGCTGAGTAGGGCATCAAAATAGCACAGGAACCAAGTCTACAGTCAATTATCCTAGAAACTGATTCTCATGAAGTACCAGAATTGATAAACAACAGAGAAGGCAGCCTAACAGAAATATATTTGGTCATTGCGAAATTCAAGATTTAAAAAAGAATTTCAAAGCCTTTAAAGCACAATATGTCCCTAGATAATTTAATGAGTGTGCTTAATCTTTAACTAAGATGGCTATTGAAAAATTTGAATATGTTGTTTGGGTGGAGAATTTTCGTCCTGAAATTTTGTAAGTTTTCACTTCGTTGAATTAATGAAAGTTTTACTTTCCCATAAAATAAAAAAAACTTGTAAAACCACAAATTCTACTGTAGGTGAAGATTGCCATATATGAAATTTTTATAAAAAAAAATGAATCTTATTTTCGATGTGAAGATTATCAAATATAGAATTTTTATTAAGAAAAAATTCTTAATTTTTGGATAATTATGAATGGGAGTAATAATATGGAGATATCTAAAAATTGGACTTCCTTATATATGCAACTTAAATAACATCTTTGAAATGTTAGAAGAATAATTATTTATTAGCATATTAATCAAATAAATTTCAAATATTGGGGTCTTCCTAAAAATTGGAGCATCATTTAGTTAACCTAATATTAAAGCCGCTCTTGAATCTATTATGGAAGCCATGCTAAATTTCAAGGGTTTAAGATTCTTAGAAAAGGCTATGCTGATCTGAAATGGTACAAACAGGAACTCCCTAATGTGAATTGAATGGACACTCAATCCTTTGATTGCTAGTAGTTTAAGATCCTCATGTTAATTGTTCCATATCTTGATCTCATTGAGTTTACTAAGACCAACTAACTCGAGACCTTTAACCATCTCCAATCTCTGAGACTTATAACCTCAATCACAAACACCTAGCAATTAAATTTTTAATAACCTGATCATCCGCTTCAACTGACGACAAATATAATTGTCTCAAAAAAGGTAACATCACGCTTGTTGGTAACTCAAGCTTATAGCCATTTAACACTAAGGTAAGACGTGTTTGGGATTGAGGTGTTGTACCTTTTAAGTTACACCTTCTGTGAAAAAAAATAAGCTATAAGTATGAAAGTACTTTTTTTTTCCTCTAGAAAGATTAACAAAATAAAGAATTAATTGGTAAAACTATGAATTCTACTGTATGTGAAGATTGTCATATATGAAATTTTTACAAAAAAATGAATTTTATTTTCGAGGTGAAAATTATCAAATATAGATTTTATATTAAGAAAAAAATCTTAATTTCTGGATAGGGAAATTATCGATCGTCCAGCCGTTTTTTTCAATTTTTTCAAAAATACACAATTCTTCTTTTTTTTTTTTGCTAGAATCCACCTGAACTTATATTTCTTTTCACTCGTCCACTTCCGTTTGGAGACTGTTAAGAAAACTAACGGAATATTGTATAAATAATTTTTTTACCTTCAAATGTAAAAGATAAATTATCCACTGACCACTTTTTTTCATATTATTTCAAAAATACACAATTCTTAATTTTTTGTTTGTTGAACTCTACTTAAAGTTATATTGGTTTGCATTTGTCCACCACTATATTGTTGTGAAATGACAATTTTACCCTTATGATGTCAGCAAAGTTCTAACGGTGTTATAATGAAAGTAGACCAATGAAAAAATTATTAACTTCAGGTGGAGCGCTGCAATAAAAAAGATTTGTGTATTTTTTAAAAATGGTGAAAAAACGGATGGACGGTGGATAATTTCCCTTCTGAATAATTATGAATGAGAGTAATAATAATGAGATATCTAAAAATTAGGCTTTCTTATATATGCAACTTAAATAACATCTTTGAAATGTTAGAAGAATAATTACTCATTAGTGTATTAATCAAATAAATTTCAAATATTGAGGACTTACTAAAAATTGGAGCATCATTTAGTTAACCTAATACTAAAGCCACTCTTGAATCTGTTATGGAAGCCACTCTTGGAAAAGGCTATGCTGATCTCAAATGGTACAAACAGGAACTCCCTAATGTGAATTGAATGGACACTCAATCCTCTGATGGCTAGGAGTTTAAGACCTCGTATTAATTGTTCCATATCTTGATCTCATTGAGTTTACTAAGACCAACTAGCTCGAGATCTTTAATCATCTCCAATCTCTTAGACTTATAACCTCAATCATGGACACCCAACAATTAAATTTTTAATAAAACTTTTAATAACATGATCATCTACTCCAACAGGACGACAGATATAATTGTTTCAAAGAAGGTAATATCACGCTTGCTGGTAACTCAAGCTTACAACCATTTAACGCTAAGATAAGGCCTATTTGGGATTGAGGTGTTGTACATTTTAAGTTACACCTTCTGTGGAAAAAAAATTATAATTATGAAGTAAAAGTTAATATTATGTTGTAAATATAATTTTAACTAATAATTTTAACAAAATTAGTAAAGATATAATATATATTTTATCATACAAGTATACTGTCAAATTAACTTAACTTTCAAATTACAGCAGTTTGTGTTTACTAAATATTTTAATGCTATACTTTTTAAGCTCCAACTACCCAACCTCAATCCTAAATAAAACAGTAGTTAACGATTTACAACAAGAAACCATTTAACATTATTTTCAATTGCATAGCAAGTGCGTTGTTGATGAATAGTGCTTTTATTTTGTTACAGTGCACATAAATACGATGAAAAAACTTTGAATCAAGTACCAAAAATGGGAATCTAAGGGCCCGTTTGGTATTGTTTTTGAATCTGTATTTTCTGAGAATAAAAATGAAAATGAAAATGATGTTTTGCAGTTACTGTATTTTGAATTTAAATATGCGTTTGGTATCATTTTTTGTATCCTATATTTTAAAACTGAAAACAGTAATATGCGTTTGGTAGACACAGTTGAAAATGATAAAAACAGAAAATATGCGTTTGGTAATGCTTTTTTCAAAAACAGTTTTTACTAATCATTTACATTATATTTATAGTTATAAAATAATTATTTAGCTAATACACACAAATACAACAAAATAATTTAACCAAATTTAATATAAAAAAATTACATGATAATAAAGTTCAAGAATTAACATTAATTAAAAAAAAGTTTGACATTGTCATTGTTTTTACACTATATAATTAAGATATATATTACAACACATGATTTAAACAAAATAATTATAAAAAAAACTACATGATACACATTATGCATTACGTATATAATCATGCCACATAAAAGCTGCAATTCCATCTCTTGTAGCATTCATCTCTGCAACACTTGCTGGAGATAAATCAATATTAGTAAGTGGCCTACTAGTGTCTCCTTCATCGTTGGTAACCAAATCTTGCACATCATAGTCCCCAAATAACCTATCACTTGCATTTTCTCGTCGAATAAAATTATGCATATCCCTTAAAATTGAAAATCGCGCTTTTAAAACACCAAAGCATCGCTCAATTACATTACGCAATGATGAATGTCTATAATTAAACAATTCTTGAGGACCTCTAGGTGCTCGACCTAGTCCTCTATAATCACGTAAATGATATCTCTCACCTCTATATGGTGTCAAAAATCCCTTCATATTTATGTATCCAGAATCCACAACGTAGTAATATCCTAAAATATAGAAACAATAAAACATAACTTAATTATTATTTAAAAGCCAAATATATTAACACTCACACTCACACACACACACACACACACACACACACACACATATATATATATATATGTCAATATTCTTACCTTCTTCTGGAAGTGGAAACCCAGATTCTGGTCTATTTAAAGCATCCATAAATACCCTTGAGTCATTGGCGGTACCTTCCCAGCCCGTATATACAAATGTAAACATCATGTCAAAAGAACATGCACACATGATATTTTGAGTCACCTGAGTCTTTCTATCTCGATATGATATCTGTTTCTGTGCTGGTGACCATGCCGCAATGTGGGTTCCATCAATTGCACCGATACACTTCTATAAAAATATAAAAAAAAAAATTAATAATTTATTAACCAAATGTTACTGTCACATAAATATTGAAGTAACGTGTATTGAATTTCTTACCTCAAAATATGGAAAGAAATTTGGATTGTTTCTAATCTCTAATGGCGCTTCCCCTTGAGGTTTTGGTTTTATAATGTGATTTGCCAAGTGACAAAATGCTTTTAACACACGCTTAAAGTGTGTAAATACAGTTTCTGGTGAACGTTGAAAACGCTCAGCTACAACCCGCACAACAGCACCATGGGACAATATATACAAGCACATTGCTACAGCCTCCTTGATACAAACATGTCTATCATTCTCTAATAACTGTAGATGTTCAAGTGTATAACATAATCGAATAAAGACTTCTTTATCCATTCGAAACATGTTATACATCCTGTCCGGATGACCATTTAACAACTCTTGAACAAATTCAATTCCAGACAAACGTCCTGTATAACATTGCCTTCTAATAGCACGCTGTTGTTTCTCATAAATTTTTATAGCAATGGCTACCTCTAAAACCTCTTCTTCAATATCCGTTAAACTGTCAATATCATCATCTTCATTGTTGTTGTTATTCATTTTTTTGATCTGATTAAAAAAAAAACTTAGATTATATTTCAAGTATATCATAATTGATCTAAAAAAAATTTCCAACTCACCAAAATAAGATAAAATAAAATTCAACAAACACATTTCAACTTATAAAAATAATATAAAGTTCAACAAACACATTTCAACTTATAAAAATAACATAAAATTCAACAAATAAAAGTATTACAAAGTCCAAACTATAAAATAAACAAGCACACAGTTCATAACTAATAACATCTAAATAACCTGGAAATTAAACACATTATATCTTAAACAACAAACTATAAACTAGTTAACCAATATTTTTTCCTATGCTCAGGCATACTCAGAAATGCTTTCCTCCACTCAATACTGGGCACTAGCTTATCCATCAATTTGTTGTATGTATCTCCATCAATGTCTCCCAATTTCTCCACAGCTTCAATACACTCTTCAATAGACCATTTTTCAACACATTGAGAAGTTGACTCCGCACTTTTGCACTTAACCATCTCCATTCTAGCATTCATCACTGAACTAGCCATTTTAAAGTAACTGTCAAACTCACTCTTATTTTTTTTACCACGCTCAGTTGCAATTGGCCGACGAGGCCTTTTTTTTGTCCTAGACTCAGAAAGAGGTTCCATTGAATCGTCATCCTCAATATCAACATGAACTCCATGACTAAGGAAATTCTCTTCCAATTCACGATCCTCATCCGAGGACAATGGAACTTGGCTAGATGAAAAACGCAAATGGCCAGAAGCTGTGGTGGTGTTGAATATCTCCCCTAAGGTTTGGTAATGCTCTAATCCTTTTTTACGATATGGCTTCACTGCAGGCACTCTCTGTGGAAAAAAAATAAATGTATAAAACCAAATAATAATACTTTAATTTTATACGAAACTATTTAATATGCTGTGAATATAAATTTACCTTAATATATTCAGCCCAAACAGCTTCTGATGCTGTAACCGTATTTGAAATAGGATCCCACCCAAACCCAGTATGAGCTACTAAATCAGAAAACTCTCGATGTTTTTTGCGCAACCTATTAAACTTGGACTTAAGTTGCCCTACATTGAATCTTTTGTGGGATTGTTCAAATAACTCATCACTTATAGTGGTCCAAATTTTCTTAGTAAAAGTTGATGTTTGTAAATCACCCTTTTTAACATGGTCATGCACTATACGAATAAAAGCATTTTCGGTCCGGCTAGACCAATCGGCCTTATCCTCAACATCAACATCAACATCATGTGGATCCATATCTTGAAAAATTAAAAAAAAAATAACACATGTCAAATATTAATCAAATTCAACATAACATGAGAGTAATTTCAGCAACATGTCATAGATTACAAAATGAATGTTAAATATTGTTAAATTAATAGCTACACTAATTCTGCTCTAAAACTTCATATTGCTCCATTGTAGGTTTTATCACGAATCTACCAAGCATCCACACGGAAGCAAAATCAAAATCCAATATTGTTAAATTAAAGTTGGACAACATGTAAAAGAAACAAAGAAATGAAAAAAAAAAAGCATAAGCCTTGTATTTGGAACCGGTACTATGTAACTCAATATATTATTTCCAAGAAAGGCATCGGAAACAATCCAAAAAAAATAATCAAGAACAATTGCTACGACCTAGAATCTGAAACAATCCAAAGAAAATAATCAAGACCAATTTCCAATTTCCCGAATTGAACATGCAACTTAAAACAGTTTCCACATGCCACTTCAAACTAGATCAAATATTGCACAAGATAATCAAGAACTACACCCAATTAATTTGCCTACATAACTAATTGAACATAACAACATCCAATTTGCCCAATTGAATCCAATTTTCCGAATTGAACATGATATGGGTCCAAGCTAAACAACAAGAATTAACACTCAAAATGCAGCCAAATAGAAAAAATAAAGAAATATACCAGTAAGTGGTTACAGCAAGCGAGTACAAGAGCAGCAACAGCAGGATCTAGCAGCAGCAGCAAGCGAGTGGAAGAAAGACAGCAGCAGGATCTAGCAGCAGCAGCAAGCGAGTGGAAGAAAGACAGCAGCAGGATCTAGCAGCAGCAAGCGTGAGGAAGAGCAGCAGCAGCGGGATCTAGCAACAGCAAGCGAGAGGAAGAGCAGCAGCAGCAAGATCTAGCAGCAGCAAGCGAGAGGAAGAGCAGCAGCAGCAAGATCTAGCAGTAGCAGCAAGCGAGTGGAAGAGCAGCAGCAACAGCAAGCGAGTAGAAGAGCAGCAGCAGCAGCAACGAACTGGAAGAGCAGTAAATGTAGATTTAGAGAAAGAGGAAGAAGAGAGTGATAATGAGTGCGGAGAGTTTAGATCGGGAGCTGTTGATGAAGAGTCACGAGCCTTTGAGATTTGTTCTGTAGTTTGTTCTTTAGTGTGAATTGTAAATTCATTGAAAACACATTAAACATGTTTTCAACTTTACAACTAAAAAACTGAATCCGAATTTTTTGTTTTATAATATGTTTCTGAGTTTAGCCCACCAAACATGTTTTTCAATTGTATTTATAAAATAAAAACGAAAATAAAGGGTTGAAAACGGTACCAAACAGGCCCTAAGCCATGCTTGTTCCCACGTTTTAGATAAAACGCGTGTTTCAACTACTTGTTTGAATGGGAGTAATGACAAAATATGATGCCTATGTGCTTTTGCAAATTAGATGTCCTTTTTCTTATTCCGTTATTCTCCCAACATCACAGGCCTCCCTCAATTAACCACTCTCAAGCCGATTAATAAATTTATTAATTATATAGATCATGTTCTTACTCATCAACAACATAATTAGAACTGAATCTAAATCGAAATTATTTTGAATTAATATGGATTATGCTATCTAGGCATGCATGGGCAAATTGAAATTTAGTCTAATTCAGCTTAATTTATTCTTTAATGAGAAAATAAATTCGAACAAAAATGACCCACAAAAGATAATTACAGAGAAACATATAATATACATTTAGAAATTGGTTTAAGAAATATAATATCTGTCAACCATCAACAATCTCGCCGTCTAAAGCAGCAGCAAACATATAATAATGGTTCTCAAACGTTGTTAAATCCCTTAACACTTTAGAATAAATCAATATAGGAAATGATTGGTAAATACTTATTAATTCCTTATATTTTGAGTTAAGTACTCATTTAATTTTTTTATTTAAAAAATATATTAAAACAAAAAAAAGACAACAAACAAACGAAAAAAAAAAAGAAAAAAATGATTTCCAGAGAAAGTCTTGAAACTCTTATGATATAAAATCTTGAACGATCTTAAAAGACATTATAAAATATAAATGGCTAAATAGTCATGAATATTTATTCGGAAATAAAAAATTATTATTTTTTGCATTTTGTTTAAGTGAACATTCAAACATCATTTATTTTTAAATTTCTAAATTCTTTACTTTTATATGATATATATCATAATAATTCAAAAAAGAAAATTGTATGTATTCTATCTCTAAAATAAAATTAAAAAAAACTTACAAACTATTAAGATATAATAAATTATTATTATTATTATTATTTTACTGATGATGATGACAACAACGACGACGACCATGATGATATATACAAATAAATATTTGCTTTAATATTTTTTTTAAAAAATATTTGTTAAGTATAAAACTCTACTCAAGTCTAATAAATACATGCTTCAATACACTTGAGATATGGCTAAACGTCAAAAACAACCACAAACATGAGAAACTGGATGCAATAGTCCTTTCGTTTGAAAAATGTTCGATAGAACCTTTCGTCTTAATTCGACCAAAATATTAAATAAATTAGGATTACGAGGTGGTTAAAAGACTACAAATACATTAATCTTTTATTAAAAATTATAAATACGTTAATCTTTTATTAAAAAATCATAAAGACCCACAATATATAGTACTCCGATGCTATTATTTTTATAGTGAGTGGTCTAATGGTTATAATTCCAACTTCCTATGGTTAAATTTGTAATTTCCTGGATAACTTTGTCGGTTCATTTGATGACAAAGATGAACTTGGACATGTTTTCGTTTCAATTAAGAGGGATGCATCATTTTCTTTAATAGCTTATAATATTAATTATTGACCATGGGGTGGTTTCTTTCTTTCTTTTATCTTTTTTTTTTTAATTTAGCATTGACGTGTAGAGTTTCGATTGTGAGACTAAACACTTTAAAACTTAAATATATAGGTTTTGTAATGGAAAAGAATAAAAGAAAGACGACTCGTTTGTGTAAAAATAGAAAGACTTGCGACTTAAAACTATAGAATTCATCAATAATGAAATTTTAGTCATATAGTATTTGTAATATATCTTTAACATAGATAACTATATAATCTAAAAAGAATTCATTTTTCTATTTTAATGTTTTGTAATGTCTTCATTAAGATTCGCAGCTGAAAATGTACGCTTGTTGAAAAATCTTTTACGTAAGTAAAACAAAAACTATATATTATGATGAACAAAAAGCTTTGATAAATTTATAATAAAATCTAATTACCTTGATTGAGACAATAACTATGGAAAATAGACCGCTAGTGGAAGGGACAAGGTAGCACTTTCGCTGGGTGAAGGAAATTGGGAAAAGGGAAAGTGATTAATTAAAAAATTAGAACAAAAATTTTCCAAGTAGAGTAAATTTTTTTTTAATTATTTTAGGGAAATAATAAAAAATTTGAGGCCGGCATCTCGAGAATATAAAGTAGTAATAAAATTATTAAGCATCAAATTAGGCTTATGCATCGCCTTATCACGGTTTTTCTTTGAAGTGACATGTGATTTTGTTTTTTTTCCTAAGGGTTATTTTCGCCCCGCACCCAATTGTTTCGACATTTTTCGCCTCGCACCCAAATGTTTCAATAATGTCACTCCACACCCAATTCCGTTAATTTGACCGTTATGTTTAACGGAACTATTTGAAATTTAAGTAAATGACCGAAATACCCCTTAGAGAATAATAAAATGAGATAAAATGTTAATTTAATAATTAATATTTACATAAAAATTTTATTTAAAAATAATTAATAATAATCCCATCAATTAAATTATCAAATAAATTTAATTTCTAATTCAAGATAAGGGGTATTTCGGTCATTTACTTAAATTTCAAATAGTTCCGTTAAACATAACGGTCAAATTAACGGAATTGGGTGTGGAGTGACATTGTTGAAATAATTGGGTGCGGGGCAAAAAATGTCGAAACAATTGGGTGCGGGGCAAAAATAACCCTTTTCCTAATAAAGAAGCGATCCCTTCAACTACTTTCAATATTTTGGTCTTGACAAAGACAGATCACTTCCGTTTGAGTACATTATAGATTAAATTGTCATTGCTGAAGTCACTCCAATTATATGATGTTTTGATATTCTTAATTAAAACCAATTTCATGTTTCTTTAAATATAATTTTTAATTCTATTTTATTTTCTTTGTTGGTACTACTTGACTTTTAAATCATTTAATTATACATATTTTTTAGGCACCCTCAACTTTCATTCCATTAAATAGAATTATTACAATCAATTAGTACAATCAGCACAATAACTTTGGGTTATTATACTCTTAATGTAACTTTTAAAATAATTTATGCTAGCTGTATTAGAGAATATTTAGTTAAATGTTTCATAATATTTATTTTTAAAAGCACTGTGTGTTTTAAAAATAATCGTATATGTGTGCTAAATCTTATTGCTAAATTATTATAAGAATGTAAACGACTAAATTAGACATAATGATGAATTAAATTTATTTACATATTTATAAATATGTATATAAAATATTTTAATTTTGTATAAATGATAATTGATAACTAAAATAAATATTTTACATTATTAATTTTTTTGTTATCTTAAAATAATGGGAAGTAATAATTTTTTTAAGTTAATGATTTTATTTCCTAATTAAAAAGGATAATTTTATTTTTATATAATAAATTTGAGGATAGATATGAAATTGTGTTAGGTATAAAATTGATTCTTAAATCAAATTTTGAAATACTACTCATTCTCAATTTTTTAAAATCTATTATAAAATTAAACTAAATTTACCAAAAATAATTTTAAAAAAATTTATCAAAATTTAAAATTAACTTTTAACTTTTAAAAATTATTTTTAAATTTCTCAACAATAATTCCAAACAGCCCTTAGTATCTCATTATTAAAAATAAAAGCATATTGGTCAGTTGTTCAAAGACAGGCAACAGCAGCCGGCTACGTACTTGCAAACGTCATATGCCAGCAATTAAAAGCATTTTAAGCATGGGTTGAACGTTGAATCCAATGGCAACGGAGACTGATTCGACCCTCGTGGAATTTTTTTATATTCCAAAACGGTCGACCCATTTCGGTCTATAAATACCCAATTGAACCCTTCCGTTTCTTTAATCATTTTATTTTCAGTTGCGTCAAGGATTCTCAATTTGCTTGTAATTCTACTAAACATGGGAAGCAGAGCAGAGGAGGCTAAGCAAAATCAAGAAGAGAACAACGGTAACATGTCCATTGAAATTCCCATCATCCCTCTTCTCACTCCTTACAAGATGGGTAGTTTCAATCTTTCTCATAGGTACAGATTGTGCCCACCTTTTATTTCATTGAGTTTTTTATTTTTATTTTTTTGGATTTACATTTTCTTTCGCTGTATGGATTTTTGTATGGCGTTAACTTTATTGACGAAAGTGATATCTGCCAAAGTACATTTGAGTGATGAGCATTCACATCATGAGCTCTCAGATTCTCACGGTTTATCCAGGGCTCAGCGCAAACTCAGTTAACCACTGAATCCTTGTCCGTTTAGGATGAATGGATTAGTGAATATTTGGGATGGATCATGGAATGTTTTGGGATTGAGTTTCTGTAGTTTTTAATTTAGTTTCTATGTGGAGTGAATCACTACCTATCGAGGAAAACTGTTGGTGTTTACGGAACACTTTTTAACTGTCCTATTTTGGTAATTAAGCAGAAGCACACCCGGTTATTAACTTAAAATACCCTTAACTGATTAGAATGTATGATCTGATTTAGTTTCTGTACCTTCTTTGTATTTGTTCGTTTGGTCTATCATCTGACTGAGAGTTTTACAAAGGCAGTTTAAGTGTAATGTTGCAATTTTATAGGTTTTTTTTCTTTTGAGTCTGGTTATTGGTGATGGGGCTAATTGAATTCTGGCTTGCTTGTTTTGTTTATTTCAGAGTTGTTTTGGCACCACTGACTAGACAGAGATCATACAACAATGTTCCTCAGCCACATGCCATTTTGTATTACTCTCAAAGAACCACCAAAGGGGGTTTGCTTATAGCCGAAGCCACTGGAGTTTCCGACACTGCTCAAGGGTAATTTTACATCCGTTAAACTGTTTTAAGAGTTTTTTGAGGTATTAAATAGATAGGAAATTGTATTGTTTGAGTTTTGAAGGCATTACCTGTACTTAGTTGCTTGAAAATTTTGTGTGCTCTGTTGTTTCTTTTATTGTAAGGTATCCAGATACACCTGGTATCTGGACAAAGGAGCAAGTTGAAGCATGGAAACCAATTGTAGATGCTGTTCATGCCAAAGGTGGGATCTTCTTTTGTCAGATTTGGCACGTTGGCAGGGTTTCAAATCAAGGTGTGTTCTATATCTCTCTTCTATTGACAGTTACTGGTTACTTAGTTATCAGGATCATACATACATTTTTATTTCTGACAATAAGGTAAGGTACCATGAGCTTAAGCTATTGAATTGCAGTAACTTGCAGTAATCTAACATGAGGCAAGTGTTGAGAGAATAAGCAGCTCGGATTAATCAAATGCTCAAATTGAGTACTGATCATCCTACAGATGCACCATCCTTTTGCATTTTATTTTCAGTTAATAAAATGATAGTCAATAGTTTTTTTACAAACTGCATGTGATGGATCCGAATGATTTTATAGAAATTTGAAAATCATTTCAACTGGGTCTTCATTGGTTTTTCCTGTCGTCGTTCTGTACAGATTATCAGCCAAATGGTCAAGCTCCAATCTCCAGTACAGACAAGCCATTGAAACCTCAAATCCGCGCTAATGGTGTTGATGTTGCACAATTCACTCCTCCAAGGCGGCTAAGGACAGATGAAATCCCTCAAATTGTGAATGATTTCAGGCTTGCTGCAAGAAACGCTATTGAGGCTGGTAAATTCTTTTTTCTGAAATTAAAAATTGAATTGTGGGCAATAAGTGTTTTAAGGTCGCCACAGGATGGGTGATATTTCACTGGTCTACTTTTCTTGAGATTAAGGAAAATAGTATAAAAGAATAGAGAGATTCTTCCATTCCATGCATGGCTATAAGAAGGAAAGGAAAACTAAACATGAATGCATTAATAGATTTTTACTAGGCTTTTGTGGCTTGTAAATAATGTTGTTTTATTGTACTGTAAGGTTTATGTGAAAGCAGTTAAGTTTCTTTACAATTATGTTTATTGTCCCATAGTTGTATTTATCATATTGAATAAAGAATTTGAAAACTTAACACCTTACCTACATGTGTCATTAATGTAAATGGAGTCATTACAATAGTCGATTATTTGGAATGGGTTCTAGAATCTTACATGTGACTCCTTTTGTCATCTAAAATGAGACTTTGTTTTAATGATCTTATCAACTGTTTTGTTGTTTGTTAAAGTAGGGATTGAGTACCTGCAACTCTGAGTAGTTTTGTAGCTTTCTGCCTGCATCTCTGATACATCACAAAACTGCCGAGGATTAACTTTGAGAGCCAACCTAGTAAATGCTTAAATACTTTTTCTTCTTCTTAAAATGAAAGCTAGACCCTCCATCTATCTGTCCGCACAATGCCAGCCTAAGAGCTTTTAGTTATATGAGAAGAGTTAGATAAATGGAGTGTTCATGCTGTACAGGTTTTTGGTTTCTAACTTTGTCTTATGCTGTATAGGTTTTGATGGCATTGAGCTCCATGGTGCACATGGCTACCTAATTGACCAATTTATGAAGGATCAAGTGAATGATCGAACAGACCAGTATGGAGGATCCTTAGAGAACCGTTGCCGTTTTGCTTTAGAAATAGTTGAAGCTGTTTCCAATGAAATAGGGGCAGATAGGGTTGGGATAAGACTATCTCCGTTTGCAAACTATATGGAATCAGGAGACTCTAACCCGGAAGCTTTAGGTCTTTACATGGCAGAATCCTTGAACAAATATGGGATCCTCTATTCTCACATGGTTGAGCCAAGGATGAAAACAGTTGGAGAAAAATCTGAATGTCCCCACAGTTTGCTGCCCATGAGAAAGGCTTTCAAGGGTACTTTTCTTGTCGCTGGGGGTTATGACAGGGAAGATGGAAACAAAGCTATTGCTGAAGGCCGTGCAGATCTTGTTGTTTATGGTCGCTTGTTCTTGGCTAATCCAGATTTACCCAGGAGATTTGAGCTCAATGCACCCCTCAATAAGTACAACAGAGAAACATTCTATGTATCCGATCCTGTTGTTGGTTACACGGATTATCCCTCTCTCGACACCTCTTCTTATGTTACCAAGATAAAGCATTAGATTGATAAAGCATTCTCTCAGATTTAATCTTGTTTTCTGAATTTTTATTGATGTAGCGTGTGAATGTAAAAGCCGGTATAGTTTCTCAGTAAAATTGTAATGGCGTAAGGCCAAGGCTATGCCTATGTTTCATATACACACTCTCTCTAATTCCAACTGAGACTGCAATTCTCAAAATCACAAGGATAAAAGAAAAACAAAGCATTGTGGTGTCAAACTCAAACCATCCTTTCGTTTCATAAATTGGAAAATGAATTAACCTGGAAAAGTTCATCACCAGCATGTTTGAATGTATACTTTGTTTTTCCTTCAGTTAATTTCTGTTGCCATAAGAAGAGTGCGAACATAATACCAGAAACTAGCAAAGTGATGTCATCTTATCATCCCTTGTTTACTGATGAATACTAATAATGTAGAGAATGAGTTTGGATTCAAGATAATGAATATATTATTTTTTTATATACAGCACACTTGTTTTATTCAGTAGTGATGCAATTGCATTGTGGTGGTTCTTACACAACATTTGTGGAACTACACCATTATATTCAATGTTATTAACTACTATGGATGGCAATTTAGCCCGGTCCGAATTTTGGCCCGATTAACCCGGCCCGAATTTTTAGGACTTTGGCCCGAATTTTCGGGTTTAGGGTTAGGGTCGGGCTCAAATTTTAAAGCCCGAATGAATTTAGGGTCAGGGTCGGGCTTAAAGCCGGCCCGACCCGACCCGATTTACAAAAAAAAATAAAAAATTTAGTTATATAATTGAATTATGAGTTTTTATTTGTATTATTGTATAAGATTTTTTTTTATGTTGGGTTATTAAATTGATTTGGTTAGAATTGTTGAAAAATTACATTGTGTGTTTTTAATTTAATTTAATTATGTATTTTTCATTATGGATTTTGAAAATTAAAATTAGAAAAATTATATTAAAAATTAAATTTTGGTAGGGTCGGACTTGGCCCGACCCTACCTTGGCCCGATTCGGGTCGGGCCGGGTCCGACCCTAACTAAAAATACATCGGGCTTTTTTAGGGTCGGGTCTTGATTTTTTATTGATCGGGTCGGGTCGGGTTTGGCCAAAGCCCGAGCCCGACCCGATGTTTTGCCATCCCTATTAACTACTTGGTTTATATTGGATGAAATATGAACACGTGGAAAAATCAATAAGCGCTATCATAAGTATCCCCTTTCGGAACCAGTACATCAAAATCACTTACAGTCCATTCTGCAGTTTCCCCATTTTGGCTAACATAAATTTCCGTGCCAACATTAAGGGAAGTCCACACACGCCTTGCTCGTTCTGTGCCTGGATCCTGTGCAAAGAAATAAATATGTAGCTCCTTTTGAAGAAGTGAAAAAATATATATATATATCACGTGCAAGAAGTGTCTGAGTTGATGGAAATACACAATGAAGCCTTGAAATTGAATGTTACATTTCTCCAATGCAATATGATGGTGATAAATCAAGTCCAGAAAGGCTCCACTAAGTTCATAGCACTTCGATAGGTGACAACTTATTATTTACCACTATTTACCAATAGCCAAGAGAAAATCAAATTGGGTTCCCACGAGTAGTTAACTAAAATGAAACTGCTGATTACTCAAATCTAAGTCTCTGACACAATTCTACATCCAGCAGGGACAAAGAAAATGTGAAGCATGGCTTGAAAACGATTGGATAGGCATAAACATCTAAGGAAGAGCTGGATCTGGTCTTAATAATTTAAAATGAAAATAGGGGAAATAAATTGCAAAAAATGTACATTTGAGAATCTTAACAATTCATTAACAAAGAGAATTGTACATTTAAAAGGTGTTGTTAGATCATTTCGCTGACAACAAAAAATGAAAACAATGAAAGAACGTATCACTTGTTCATATATGGATCAAATTGACAAAAGTGCATTCAGCGTTCGGTATGGTTTCTTCAAGTAAAGCTTACATAAGTAGTTCTTATACTAGCAGACTTTCAACATGAAGAAATGTTCTTTTTCTTTTTTTAATTTACAAATTTTAACAAAATTCTGTAACCACCTTAAATTAAGTTTGATAATAAGGTAAATTTTGCTTTTAGCTCATGTATATGAAGATAAGCTATGCCAAAACTTGCGGATTTTAGTATTACAAATTTAAGCACAATTTTGCCCACGGCTAATGCAGAAGAAAGATGTTTGAGTTCTAGTGTCAAAGCATATTCCAAATGAGCCTTACTTTAATTTTCGTTTTCTAGTGTCAAAGCATATTCCAAATGAGCCTTACTTTAATTTTCACTTTCTCAATTGTAGCATAACAATAGGAAATGCAAATACAGAAACAAGAAGAGGTAATACTACTGGAAGACGTAAAATGTTTTAAAAAAGAAACAAAAATAGAAAGTATAAATAATCCTTGTAACTATGACTTTTTGACATTTCAAATGACGGCTTGTGTAAACATTTAAAATATTGTGCAGAAAATAAATGACCATAGAGCTTGAATTTCCTAATTTTGTGATTACTAATGTTGGTATAAAAAACCATCCTACAATTTAGCTTGTTCTTATGATGCATGGTATAAAGCTAGCTTGTTCTTATGATGCATGGTATAAAGCTGCTTTTGACTCTGTAAAATAAACTTCATAGTGACCAAATTTTATATGCATGGTAGCCACAGCCAGAAAGCTCTAATGTCGGAAAAGAGATTTGAAATGATACTCATTTGCAAGAACTAGTGTACCTGGTAGAAGTATAACCGATTGGAGAGGGCCCCAGCATCAAGCACCCATGTTCTAGCGTCCCCAACCCATCCATCTCCCAGCTTTTCAGGATAGCCATGCACAGCCCATTCAGGATGTGGAAGAATTTGTACCAATTCCTGCGCTTGAGGATTGCTATATGGATCGCAAATATCATATGGTTTCTCCAGATGTTCAGCATTCCCGGGGCAGCAGTAGAGATGATAAGCAGAATATGGAAAGCGAGAAGTGTCATTTCTATATATTATTTCACCAGTAGGACTAACATGGTAAGGTGGGCATGAAACAAGATTATCTGGGCGACACCAGCTTGTGGTTGCTGGGTTAATGATCATCTCACTGTATCTAGTCACATCTGTCAGAGTATCACCATCACACGGCTTTCCATTGTTCTTCCAACAACTACCTATATCAAGGAGATAAAATTGACTGTTTGGTCCTCCTCCACGCTTGACATCAAGTGTCAATTTTACCTTGAAGTTTGGAGACTCTGGCAACTGAGAGACAAATGAAACTGAAACAATTACTATATGTGTCTGAGTTATGATTCTTGACATAGCAAAATGCTAAGAACATGAATACAATTGACATGCTCTTTGATAGCAAATAATCTTCAAAAAAGGAAATGAAATGAATAATTAACAGAAAAATATAATGTGATACAACTGTCAAATTCACAAAGTAATCTACGTTCTAGTAAATGATACTATTCGATCAGCATGTGTGATGAACAAAACAACTATAATTTGGGCAAACTAGAGGTATACATAGGCAACAAACCTTAGTCATGATGCCACGGCCACTATAATGGTAACCGCCGTTAAATCCTTCCACTGCATCTGAACGTAGATACAACATAAGCCAAGGATACTTGGCAGATGTTGTCAATGTGTGTGAGAAAATCCAGCTCCCTGTGCTCAGATTCTTCTTCCAGGAGACTGAGAAGAATGAGTTATTCCCTATACCTCTGCTCAAGTCAGCATCAAGGTCATATGTCCCATTGAAACCTCCAGTTAAAGATGATTGCCTTCCAGAACAAACCAATCTTGAGTAGTTGTGATAGACAAGTGGTTGATTCATGCACCCTTCGCCAAAACAAGGAAAATTTCTGCCGGTTATTATTTTGCTGACATTTTTCCCATTTTCAGGACAAAGTGTCGTGTTTTTATCGAAGTTTCCATTTTTTAGCATAAACATCCAAAAATACCATCGTTTGGCACACCCTTGCACCTCACAGAGAGAAGCAAGATAGCGTTCTTTTTCCGCAGCAAACAGGTCTGGATTTCTGAACGATTGAAAACCTTCTGCAGGAAACTTGTCACCAGTCTTTAAGCTGTTGTCAGATTTGTTCACTTTGTGATGTACCTCACATTTTATTCCAGTATCGAGAGGGCTGCAACCCAGGGAATCTGAAAATTGAGCCATAAAGCTAGAAAGATTGTAGTAAAAATGTAGATCTTATATAACTTTCTCTTTCACAATTAATGCGTGTGGATCTCTATGTTAATTTGGTTGAGCTATACTATTACCAGGGCCCTAGATATGGTATATTTGCTAATCATGTTTTTCATTTAACAGAACTCACCCAATGTATCAGCATTCATCATGACAAGATTAACCAAATTTCAAGCAACAAAACAGGATAGTCCAAATAAAAGCCAATTGATGAGATTAGAGCTAGCGCAGAGTTCATATTGGAAGTACTCTGGAAGCCTCTCTGTGCAGATAAGTTGACCACTACAAGATAGATTATCTCATGTGACACCATATGTGTAAGTCAGGAAAGCTTGGAGCTACATGCGCTGGTGACAATAAATTACATTGAAGGCATAACATAGAGAATCAAGATCCAAGATATCAGATTTTCATTTTCTTGAATTCACAACAGTCCCTAAGCTGTTATCACAGTCAGTCACTTTCTATGTAACACACAATTTAACCCGGTAACAAGATGGCGTCAATTTAACCCAGTATCAAGAGGGCATCATGCACGAACCTAGAGGCTCTGAAAATTGAATAAAGCTAGAAGAAGTTGAAAACAATGTCGCAGTTTTTCTTTTTCTCTTTTTCTTTTAATTTGCTTTCATATTTAATGTACAAAGTTCTGTTACTGATTAGACCGAGCTACATAACGTGCAATTTGCCTATCACATTTGCATACGAGAAAACAAAACTAACTCAGCTGATTAGCATTCTCTATTACAAGAATAGTAAATATTCATGCCCAAATGAAAGCCTCAAGTGGCAATTTAAGCAAGTACAGAGTTAAATTCATAACAAATCCACGAGCCTCTGCTTGCAAATAAGTTGAGGGCTACAAGGTAAATTATCTCAGGTGAAACTATATGCCTAGAGTCAGGCAAGCATGGAGCTGCACATATTAGCAACAATTCGATCCAATGAAAGCCGAGAATGATTTACATTTCAAACATATAAAGAAGTCTCCAAAATGCATCATGGTGGAAGTATGAGCCAGGAACCAGAAATGACTATAAATGAAAAACTGAAAATAAGCTGGTGATAAACAGAGAGCTGAGAAAGAAGCAGTTACAAAATTAGTTGGCAGTGACGAAGGTGATGAACAAAAAGAGGATAAATAGATCCTTGCATAGTTCAATGAGTATGAAAGGAAATCAAAACATAGCAAATAAAGGGGATATTAGGAGTGTATTGCTACTATATAATCAACAGCTGATACCCTGCAAATTTTAGAGAATAACTAGGCAGCAACAACAAAGGGCTAAGCAAACGTGATACACTGTACCTGCAGTGAAAAGCTTAGAAAGAAACCAAAAAAAAAAAAAAAAAGAGAGAGAGTTTACACCATAATTACATAAATTATAATGCAAACATGGTAATGGACTTGAAAAGATCAGCATTTCCAATCTCTGATAAAGATAACTCCAGATGACAAAAGCTTGACCTTTTAAAGTGTTTCGTTATAAATAAAATCAAATAACTAATTACCAATTGTACAAACAAAAAAAAAGGAATATGCAACACCTTGGAAAAGGGTTGAATACAAATATCCTGTACCTTAAGACCAATTCAACAATTCAAAATAACTCATTGAGCCCATATAACAAATCATTAAAGAACAGAACAGACATCAAATAACTTACTTCACAATCACAAGCTTCATGTTTCCAAAAAAACAAATTCTAACAGAGTTTAATAGTATAATCTCAATCAAGAATTACAAATACATAACAAAAAATATAAAAAAAAAATTGGAGAAAAAAATTTACCAGTGATGAGAGAAGAGCAGAACAAATCAGCACAGTCAGCAAGCCTGGGACTGCCCATTCCAGGAGCTTCAAAGGCGACTTCATTGCAAAAATTCCAAGCTTCCAATGCAACTCGCACATTGGCACTCTTCATTCCAGGATCCCCTATTGCTGATACATATCTGTTTTTTGAAATCAACCCATGCGTTTTTAACAAAGAATCAGCAGCCAAGTTCTGAACTAATAATATTTGCAGAACAAGAACAATAAGAAACCAAGATGATAATAACAGAAAACCCATTTGTTTTTGCTTCTTTCTTTTTCTTTTTCCCCTCAAACTCGTTTTCTTATGATGGCGTGATTGAAGAGATTGTTACAAGTAAAATCTTGAATCATGTTTTAACTTGCAAGCAAAATTTTTAGTTTCTGCAAGAAAGACACGAGGCAGTGACTGCGACTGCAACAGAGGCAATTGCGCCGGGTACACCTCCATACTTTAAAAATTATCTCAATACCCTAAAATCTATTTTTTTCAAAATTTTCATCGATACCCTTTAAAAACTGATAGGAAATTACTAAGCTATCCTCATTTTAAAACATTCCAACTCAAGAGACAGCACATCTCTCTTCTCTACTGAAGCAAACAAACAGTCATCTACTGCAATTCCCTCTATTATCAAACTCAAACAAACACTGTAATTCCCTCACCGGCATCACCTCTGCAATTCCCTCACCGGCATCACCTCTATCGAAACAAATATTCATGCTCCATACATGATAAATCGAACTTCAACAAGAGCAAACTAAGCTTGAGAAGGGAAAGCTGCCACAACTAAGAAAGAGAAGCTTAGTTCGTCGCTACATAATCGCCGGCGATAGCTGATCTTTTATTGCAAAATGGTCATAATTTAACTAGTTAAGGAAGTAATTCTCTATAAATAGTTTTCTTGTTGATATTCAGGAAAAAAACAAAAACAAAAAGTTAGGGTTTAAATAGAAAAAATAGATTAATTAGTTGTGGGTCTCTCATTACATGTTCAAAAATAAATTTCTAGTTGTTTTGCTGCACGTAAATTGTGAAAAATTGATGGATTGTACCGATTATAATTTTGTCATGTAACACACGATTTCGTCGTGTAAGGTTATGTAGGATTCAAGGTTGTGTATTACATGACCTTCATGTATTGCACTTACACGATTTCATGTATTGCACAATTACACGACTTCATGTATTGCACTTACACGACCTTCATGTATTACACGACCTCAAAATTACACGACTTTTTTCGCTGTTGTTAATTCATTATAATAACTTAGTTGTTTAAAGACTTAATTTTTGCTAAGAATTTATATTTGTTGCTATGCAAAAAATGTCAACGAAAAGTATTAAGGAAAAAATGAAATGTGGCAAACCGAAAGTGAAAATTACTAATTTGTCATCGTTAGAACCAATAAGAATAATGTGAAGGTTCATTTTGTTATTATTTTTAACTATGTACAAATTGTGTAAAGTTATTTTCTCCACCAATTCAGCTATCTTCTCCACCAATTCAGCTATCTTCTCCACCAATTCAGCATATGTTGTCGATCGTGGTATTATTATCCGTTTAGCCTGGGAACCTTTGAACTTATACTCGTCATTTTACTCAATCCATTCACCATTGAAGAGAATAGGCACACGTACCAAAACCATTTCTGATGATACAATAAAAATAATAATATCAAATTTCATATACAAGTAAGTACATGACCTACACAACTATAATACTTACACGACTTACACGACTATATTTTTTACATGACCCACACGACTTACACGACTATATTACTTACACGACCTACATGACTAACTGTATGACGTACACGGTATCAAGAGAATGCACGACGCCAAACATGTTAGCCATAAATAAGTTATATTGCTGAAAAAAATAATTAAACAACCTACATTGCATATATTTCTACATATAAGAAAAAATGATGAAAATAAAACATTGTAATGTGAGGAAAATTTTTAAATTTTTCTCAAAATTAAAAAATTTAAAACCCAACAACATTAACATACCTTATTGGAGTGTTTAATAAGCAATGCACCTTTAAAGAAAGAGTGGGTGTTAAAGAAATGAATACATAATTGTATTTGTGTAAGAAGTTTTGAGAGATTTTGAGAGATTTTGAGAAATTTTGAGAGATTTTGAGAGAATCGGCAGCAAAAATGGAGTTGAGTGAAAGAGATGAGGAAAGAAAGACTATTTGATGCATTCACGGGCCCACGATTTCATTAAGGGTATTTTCGTTTTTACTCACATGTGTTAGGGTATCCATGAAAACTAAAAAGGGAGGGGGTATTTCAATAATTTTGAAACTATTAAAGGGTATTTAATTAAAAACCCCACTGCAACAAGTTTAATATTTTGATACAAGTTTCATAAACCCCTGAATGTTTCTTTTTTTCATTGAGACCACAAAGTACGATCAATTTTTGACCTTGTATTACGATTCAAACTCTGATGATTAGTTGAACAAACCAGTTTGAAAAAAGAAAGACTCAACTAGGCTTGTGGATAAAATTGTTATCATCTGTATCATAGAGAAGAATATTATTAAATTTACTCTAAAAAAAAAGAATATTATTAAATTTAGTTACTTTAAATATATATTGAGATAAATGACTGTAATTTCATTTAGTTTTCATAAGAATAGGTTATTTTTTAATTATTTGTTATAATTATAAATTTATTAAAATCTCTTAAAATTATATGGTGCAGTATATATGAGCTCAAACTAAACCTAGTTTTTTTTAAATATTTTTTTTTAAAAAAGTTACTTTATAATTACTGGTGTGGTAGGAGTTTATTATTGGTTTAATTAACGATTACGAGTTTAAAAGGCACGAGACCGCGACTAGAATCTGATAGAAATAAGCATAAAATATTTTGATAAAGTTTTATTGGGACCCCTGAATATTTATTATTTTTATTCTGTCACCAAGTTAAAAAATAATCACTGTGACCCGTGAGAAAGTCTTAAAGTCTAATCGAAGCCAGAGAAATCAGCCACTAGCCCACCACTGCCATTCGCTGGAGCCATCGCCGCTGCTTCCGTCGAAGCGTCAATCCATCGCCGCCGAGAGCGCTAGCGAAGGTTTGATTCTGTTTTAGCTTTCCTTTGTTCAATTCTTTTTTCTTTTTTTTTTTTAAATTAAAGATTGTGAAATGGTGAATTTTGAGATCTTTGTGTTGATTTATTGTGTTCATTGAGCTGATTTTAGCTAAATCTTGTGTTTTTAATTTATCATAGTTTAACATTAGATGTCCTTTTGTTTATAAACTTTCGATTCTGAAGGTAATTTCTCTTATAGACCGATGTAATGGTGTTTTATTGAGGACTTTTAGATGATTGTCGTTCTTGCTGTATCTCATCGAGGCTCTTATTGCTTTTATTTGGAGTGAACTATGATTAAATCTTGGATAACGGTTGACTTAGCTGGTAATTTCTCTTATACGTGTACATGTCTTGGGATTTCAGAGGGGTGGGAATAGGGCTGCATTTTAAATTTTCAAGAATAGAATTATAAAATTGAGTTCATCGTCTATGTAATTTTTATATGGTTTCTTAGTGGCAAATACTTGATTACTTTGTTTGTGCAGTGCAGAGAAAGGAAACTTGGGGTTGCCTCTTTTACCAGGCCAAGGTTGCTCATTTCACAGTTCTCATACTCATACATATAAACTTTGTTTCATGGTAAGTCCATCCGGAATAAAGGTTGGCAGAAATTTATGGAGTATTTATAATTGTATCACAGAGATGTGCTTAATCTGGTTGAGGAAACTTCCATCTATATCATGTTGTGTCTTAACTGGAAGGTCTTAGCTATGAGGAACTCACCGATACATGTAATTTGAAATAACAGTTGATGCTTGAAATTGGTTGAGATAGATGATGCCTCAAACGTTAAATCTTCAGTTGGGCTTAAAATTGATGAAGGGTGTGTTTGTGGTTTAGAGTAATTATTCCCATGACCAATAGTGTTCGCAATTAGAGTCTTGACCAATATCTTCCAGGTTCCAAATAACATGTGGGGCCAGGACCACAGGAAATATTCGACAGACTAGGACCAGAACAGATACTTTTTTTTTTTTTTGGTGGGAATGAGCCAGGTACCCCAGGTGTCAATCCTCACTTGAAATTTTGTGATATGTGCCTGCCTTATTGGTTTGGTTGAGCATATTTTTTTTACGATTCTTTAACTTCTAAATGGAGGAATTAATGTGGAGAACCCTGGTTCTAAATAATGCCTTAATACGACTGAAATGTTAATTGCTTGGATTCTAATGCTTAGGTGGTTCACTAGAATTTCCTTGATCTTTGGCATGCGTTGCCTTGCACTTCCGAATTGTTGATTTAGCTTTTAATTATCCAACTCTTGCGGTATTTTAAACATCAAGGAGGTGAATCCTGTTATCTCTAAGTGGTCAGCTTCTTTTTATTTAGTTATTCCTAAATAATTAGCTGTATGCATTTTTATAGATGGAGAAGTCATTTTCATGGAAAATAACAAACTGTTCACACCACTTTGAAAAGAGTGAGACTCATTTGCTTTGATAACTAGTGATATCCTTCGATTTAATTTTGAGTTTGTATGCATTTGGTTAGTTGTCCAGCGCATTTTTGCTGGAATGACATCATGAATGCCGCTTGATGGTTCAATTGTTTCGCAGCTATTGCTTTACTGTCGTGTAACTTCTGTTGCAAGCTTTTCATGACTTTGCGCTTATTATTAATTTGATGTTATTGATTGCTGCATGTGTTCACATCCTATATTGAGCTGTTCAACAAACAAGGTTTTATGTTACTCTTTGCAGCTTTAAAATAAGACACTCATCATTCGCGTGCTTTTGTGTAGATTATCTTGGTAACTCATGCGAGGACTGGTGGTCAACGTGAATCGCTAAAATGCATATACAACTTATATGTTGAATCTATTGACAAGAATCCACTATATTCGCCAGGAACTCGAATCAGGTCACTAGTTACAATAAATAGAAAATGACAGTCTCTTGTTCTGTTCAATCAGAGTAATTAAGAAGATAAACAAAGCTACACAAACAAATGCGTGCCTACATGCGCACACCTGCGCACCTGCACATACACCCTTACGCACTCTATGGAGTTTGTGATGCAGTAGGACTGAGTACTTACAAGAACTTGGGTTTTCGCATTGTATTAGTAAATATTATTAGGCAATGCTGCTGGTTGCCTCACCCATGTTCTTTTTTTAGTGCAAGAGTAATTTACTTTATATTTACACATGATTTAAGAACTAGTACTGCAGTTTATTTATTCTTTTATTCCAGGCTATGAATATATGATCATACGCTTGTAATTGTTGTGCAGGTGTGAACAAATTAATACAACACTTGATCAATATGTACAAACCATTGCATAGTTTCTCAAGATAGTGTTCTTCAGTCTGATAACTATTTCCACTCTATTAACGCTAGCTCCAACATCAAGACTTGTGTCTATGGAATGGATTTGGACTTTTGTCAGGCAGTCAACGCCCTTATCCTTGATCCAATTCCAATTGAGAATATTTTGTGGAGACGTGTTCTATCAATTTAATCGGTGAACTTCGTACACATCAATTTCAATAGGGCTCTGTTAGAAGGATATTATCTTTGTAATTGCTTTTGATAAATCAGATGCTTGCATCTTTTTTGAAGAACACATCTATTTCTTGCTTCATCTTCAGTGAATTTGCATGCATTGTAACTACATTATTCCTTAGGATGGCCGGCTTTATTAGAGATCATAATGGGGCTTGGGTGGCCGGCTTTGGAATGAACATTGGATCGTGCTCGGTTACAGTAGCTGAGCTTTGGGGCCTCTATCAAGGTTTAAATGTTGCTTGGCAAACTGGGATCCGATGGTTACAAGTTGGAAGTTGACAGCCTCTGTATTTTTTCAACTAGTCACCACTCCTAGGATAACAACTAATGAGTTCTCTCCTTTGATTAAGTCCATTAAAAATCTCATTAGTCGCAACTGGCGCATTACCATTAATCATGTTTACAGGAAGGCTAATTTTGCGCTTCCTAATTTTGCAGCGGATTATAAATGTGATCATAATCTTCAAAATAAGGAATATCTACAAAATTAATAATTTGTTAATTTATCAGTACCAAATTATATATATGTGGATATAGTGTTCAAATACTTAAGACATCAGTGTCAAGGATCTTCAATTTGTTAATTAATATTCACTAGAGTAGTAGATTTTTCATGATACCAATACTATTAATTTATCAATGTTCTACTTACCACCAGAAACCCTGAATTCAGAAATTGCATTTTATCAAGGTTCTATTTACCATCATAAATACTAAATTCAGAAATTGTATTTTATCAAGATTCTTCTTACCATCAGAAGCCCTAAATTCCGAAATTGAAACACTTGATGGGCCACAAGGGGAGCTTTTGGGGGCTGGTTCTCCCCAGTGCCAAGCCTTTCCCGATGTGCTCCGATCCGGCGTACAAAGGTAAGTAGCGACCTTTCTACGGCTGAGGTCTTGGATTCGAGCTTCAATAAATTTTTTTGCTTATAAATTGTGCATGGAAAAACACATAATTATCTGCATGTTCTATGCATAATTTCTGTGCAGATAGCATCACCTCAACAATTAATATTATAGTTTGAATTAAAATGATGAATTAATTTTTACTAATTACATAATTTTTAACTACACTAGGAACAATATCTTTACCTTTAAATATACACAATGAATAACATATAGACAGATATACAATTTTTTAGGACTTTACTATATAGTGGGACTCTAGGCAAACACCTAAATTTTCTAATGAAAAGAGCTGACGCTTGCTTACTTTTGATTGCATGATCTTACAGTTAGGGCATCCAGGTTTAGAGAAGTCGGATTTTTTACTTTCAAATATGTAGAAGGAAATGACTCTTTATAATACAAATGGGAGTACTCAAATCTCAACTTTAAGAATGAGTTGAGGAAGTACACTCCACGAGTGATTTACAAATAAAATAGTTCCCTAAATGGGAATATGAGAAATATTTTCATTTTTAACTTTTTAAAATTGGTATGTCTACAAATATATTATGATATGAAATTACTATAACTATATACATATTTTTGAAGTTTATATAAATATAATTGTAGTGCATTCTAGAAATCTACCAATAATAGCCGGAAATCTACTAATTTCATAATTATTAGGAATACGTCAACCTAATGAATGGAATGCTGCCACCAGCGATTCAACTTAACTAGAAATAGTTAATCTTTCTCGCGATTACTTGCCAACATTTAAGTTCAATTTGTCATAAAGAAAGCTAAAAGTACCACTTGAAAGCATAGCTTACTAGCTAGGATAAACAACGGGCACGATTTGATAGCAACAAATTAAAGTGCTTCCTTTTTTTTTAAAGTTTAAAATCACTTTTAGATGTCCAAATGACAATATCAAAAGGCATTTGTTGTCTTAAATAGTGTCAAAAAGTTGTTAATATGAGAACCAGCAGGAAGCTTCATTTATTTATTTATTTTTAAATTTTTTGCATCCAACAACTACGTTGGAGAGTGTGGATGACTAATTAAATGCATCTCTAATTGATAAAGTCTTAAGGAATTTATCCGATTTTGATTGGCTGTATGGTTCTAATGCTCTCCAAGTTCTATATATATATATTCATTTTGGGGAATCTTGATTATGTGAAACTTGGTCTCTTTTTGGGGCTAACATATCACTTAGACAAGACATTACGATTAAACAAGCATATATAACACGATAAATAAGTAAATGATAAATTATGCCGTAAAAATATAGTGATAATTATAAACTTATTTGAAAATCAATCAATCAAGTCATTAAGACATAATACGCCTTAAATTTAATTAAAGTAAATAATATTCTCCATAGGATACAATATATAAATTTATTAGATATCTGAAAGCGAAGTTGATTAAGCATTTGAAATTGATGAATCTTCCACCTATAAACAAGCATTTACGAAAGTGTTTAACGAATTACGCAAGACGATTCGATTAATTAAACAAGCTAGATTTTCAAAACTAGAAGGACTGGGAATAAAATTTTATATAATACAACAGCTATGTCAGTACAATACTCTTTGATCTTAGTCTCCTAAATTTTCCATTAATTTCAAATATCTCATTAGGTTTTGTCAACTTATGTTGCGTTTTGTCTCAAGTTTTATGTTGGAACTTGACAAATCTAAAACATAATTAATTTAGAAACGCGATGCGAAATATATAGAAATTTTATAATAATTTTCATTAAAAAAAATTATTAGACTTAACGGAAGGACATTTTTGCTCTGCCCCTAGGGCTCGTACGGTGGAAATTTGAATTCAATGTTGATCCATATTGTGCTAACCGTTTCATGATCTCCCACCAAGTGTGCAAATATAATAATATATGACTAACATGTATTTATCTATGTAATTTTGTCCAATAATCATAAATCATATATTTATAAAAGGTCAATACTAAAATTAGATACAGTACAGAATCCAAAGCCATTGAAGTTAAAGAGTGTGAAGTTTCGCATATAAAACACAGAGAGAGAGAGAGAGAGAGAGAGAGAGAGAGAGAGAGTTGTAATATCGTCAAAACTGTGTAGAGGCTTTTTTGGTAATGCAACGGTAAATGGAAGTGAGATAACTTATTTACATTGTTGAACACTGAGGAAAGAAGCTTAGCAGTTATTTGAAACGACGTTCCTGTAGCTCTCTAGTCCTAACATTAAAAAACACAGATTATTCAAGATAATAAAAACTCTATTAGACAAATAAATTGGCAACTCTATTATCAAAGACCACTCAAACTCTATAAAATATGTAAATATAAAAGGTTTCTCAAAATTATAACTAGCCCAAATGCTAATTCCTAGTTCCGCCGCTATTTGACTGACCATAGCCTTAAATGGTAAAATACATTTAGGATACTCTTATAGATTTTAGTTAGGCTTTAGCCTTAAGTTCTCAGAAGAAAGTCCAGAACAAGCTAAGCAACGGGTCAAAATCCCTTAAGCACAATAGGAAAAGAAGCTTTATATATGTGTTGCTAGCTCCAAGCGAACCGAATTTATTGATAATTCTCTACTCACTTGATATTTCTAAGATCATGCTGTCCAGTGCTAGATAATAATAATGGAAAAAGGGAGAAAAGAACTCCAAGTTTTGGCAATTGATGTAGAGAATTGAAGCAATTTACAGAAATATAGATCGGAATGAAATGATCTACTAAGAATAATGGGTTTCGTTTCCACTAAATCGGTAGATTATGGCACTCAAAAGTAGCCACACAAGAAAATTAATGATTTATAAAAAATAATGACTTGCTTATAAAGTTGAGGTGCACATATTATTTGCATCCAATTGATGTGTCATTTATTCAATAGTGTTATGAAATTATTTTATTAATCGTGGTATTAAAATTATCAAACATTATTGATCGATATTGCCCTATGAAAAGGAACCGAGAGCGAATTGTTATTCCTTTTGATAGTGATCCTTAATTTTCATTGAGGTTTAATTCACCTGCCCTTTTATTCATGCTGTTCACCTTATTTCGATAGTAAGGTTGAAGAAAAATAAAATTTATGCATGGTTTTGATAAAAATAAATAAGCAGATGATACAATTTATATCTTGTTTATCCACCAAAAAATGATAAAAATGCAGCTCGAACAAACAAACTGAAATTTTCTAGTATAACTCATAGTTGAATGTATTCATAAAGAGTCCCATAAAATGACATCAAATTCTGCATTAACAATTACTGAAAAATATTTCTCTTGCTAAATTTCTCAAAATTAAAGCAGATAAAAAATATGGGACTTCTCAATCAAGATCAAATATTAAATCAAGGAAGCATTTAGAAAATTGAAAGAAAAAAAAATGAATGCAAATTATTATTGATAGCTTGAAACACTTCTGGTTAGTCAACGTTATCTTCGTGCGGAATCAAAACTTTGTCTACCTTTTAATTATGACCAGAATGTTTGGAAGAGAAAAGTAAATCTAGCTGAGATCTAAAGTTTCTCGATGGGTCAAGGTCATTGGTCAAGAATGATTCTTGATATTTGTATAAATATCCAATCACTCATGATTAATTGATTGCATAATTAACATTATCACCATCAGCAAATGTACATGTTTCAGTGATTAATTAGTGGCCCGATCTTTGATCAATATAGATTACTAATTATACCAAATTTCTGTCGAGAGATCTGTTGGTATCTTTTCGAGAGTGGACTAATTTTGAAAATTGAAAATAATTTAAAAGTAGTGTCTTAAGATCAAAATAATATTTTTGTTTAAGAAAATGAAGAAAAGGATTCTTAAAAAGAGAAAAAATATATTTTTTAATAATGGTGTACATATTTTCCAAACTTAATAATATACATATGCTTTTGTACATGTTTTCCAAACTTAATAATATACATATGCTTTTTTTTCCAGCCTAGATCACAATATACAGACAGCAACTCCGTATAAGTTAGCCATAGGCCAAGTTGTATATTAATTTGAGTGAGATGATGCCTAAATTGAGGAAAAAAAATTGCAAATTGCATGTTTGTGTTGCACTATGATATGGAAAAAGCTATTTGCATTTTGCACCGAATTAAATCCCGAATCAAACCCCGACTTCAACGCACCATTTTACTTAAGCTAAAAACGCACTGTTTGTAAAGTTATCTCCATTCCGTTATCGTACCCTTGGTTATGTAGCACCCTTACTTTGGTTGATTTAGGTTCTCGTCTATCCTTCTCAACTGGGTTGTTGTTTTTTTGTTGTATTTTTTTTGGGAAATTTTGCCTTCTTTGATTATTTGGTTAACTTTTTCTTTAATTTTTATTGTTTTTGTTTATTGAATTAAAGCGTCAAGTTTTTGTTCTGGCCATTTTCATCAGTTCTTTGTTGTCCAACCTCTTTTAGTTCATTTTCAGTTGGTTTTAGTAGTCTTTCCTCCGCCTTTCTATTTTTTTGCTGAGTGTCAATTCTGTTGTAAGTCAAACTGGAATAATGTTTTTTTAACTTTTTATTATTTGGATTTTTCTCTTCGTTTTGTCTTAAATTGATTAGAGTTTTGTCTTAGTTTTTAAATTTAGTTATTTTCTGGGGTTTTCATTTCTTGGTTGGAGTATGATTTCAAATAAAGATCAAATCTTAAAATTGAGTTATAAGTTATTTCTTCCTATTTCAAGTTGCTTTAGTTTTAGGATTTATGGGTTTAATCTATAAACAATTATTTGAAGCCGAGTTTGAGATTGAGATTGAGAATGATTGCTAGAGTAGAGATTGATGAAGACAGTGAGACTAACAAGGGCAGAATGTGAGTCTTGGATTAAAAGATTTATCAGCTCATGGATGAAAAAGCTAGCAAGGCTTAGAAATATATAGAGAGAAATATGCAAGCTGGGTTATAGTGGTTTGATAAGCTGGTTTTGTTTGAGTCGGTGGTACTCTATTTCTTAAAATGTTGTTCATGGTTTTCTTGATTTATGCTTGACAAATCAGCATTTTCAGAATTTAAAAGAAGCTAAATCATTTGCCCAGAAGGAAGATAATAGTTAAGTGTGTATTTGAGGAGAAAGAGGGAAGCTAACAGTTAAGAGAAAGCAGAAGTTAAATCCTCGGTGCAGTGCAAATAGCGTTTTCAATTGAACAACAAAATTAATCCTTAAAACGACGTCGTTTTTGGAATCTTCGGGGTTTGACTCGGGGTTTGACAAGGGACAAATAGCAGCGCTGCTATGATATATATATATATATATATTAAAGAGCATTTTAATTATAAAATAATTCATACTTTTATTGTAATTAATTTCATATTAAATAGGAAAAAAGACACATACACCCCTAAGATTAGGAAAAATGGTCATGTAGACCCGTAAGTTTCAATAAGGGACACCAAACACCTCATTTGACTACAATACCCTTAGTAGATAATAACTAAAAAAATTGACTTTAAAAATTTTTAATAAATACAAATATAATTTAAATAGTTTAATTTGTCTAGTAGAATAATAATATTAGAATTTTTTTAATATATAAAATAATTTTAAAAATTTAAATTATTTTAGTTTTTATAATATTATACTTGGGAGTTAAATTGATTTTAGATTAATAAAATATATCTCATGTATTAAAATTATTTTATATAATATTGAAAATCATTTAAATTTTTATATAAGTATTTTAATATTATGTTTCTATTTATCATAAAGTTTAGCTTAATATAATATAAGATTGTAAAGTATTAAAATATTTTTTAAATACAGAAATTATTTAAAATATATATTGTTACTTTTTTTAATATTATATTTACATTTACTAAAAATGTTGGAGTCAATTTTTTTGAGTTAACAGAACCAAAATGTGTTATAGTTGAAGATGATCTTCCCTTATTGAAAACTTAGGTATCTTTCTCCGTATTAAATAACTAATATATTAGTTGTAACATGGCATTATGATATTTCAAGTTGAATGGCCGTAATCTTTTAATAACATTTTCCTTCGGAAAAAAATTACAAGACTCTTAAATGTATCTAAATTATTATTCGGTAGGAAACAACATTAATTTGTATCGATATGCCATTGATTGTGGAGGAATTCCACAATGCATCAGCGATAATACAACTAATTGAATACACCTATCACTTATATCAGCTATATATGTGAGAACAATTAATTAAATGCGCTTATGACTTATATCCGTCACTTAGATTTTTCATGAATTTAAAAAAGAGTCACTTTTGGCTTTAAGAACGAAATTCAAAGTTCTTATTGTAATATCTACATATAGAATATGAATTTAGTTGTCCTTTGCACTTTGATTTCCATCCACAAGCTAAACGCGAAGGATAAAAGGGACAAGAGTTTTAGAATAAAAAATTTATTTAATTAAGGAAAGATTGTAAAACAAATTAGGGCTTTTATCCCGTTTATATGGTAGGAATGTTATCACACATTGGTGAGAATTAATTTTGTATTAAGTATATAAGGCTTGAACCACTCTTCAACTCTCATGCTAATGTTTTAATATGCATTAGACTCGTAGACTTGTATATAATATCATAGTCAAACTCAATAATGAATAGGCCTACACTACTCTAGTACCCAATCACATGATAAGAACCCAATGAAATATCAGCTTGAATAAGCTCATAATTGATCAAATAAAAAGATCAACATGAATTGATTATGATTTAGTATACAAGGCTTCAGCAATCCTCAACATTCTTTTAAGCTAACTTTAGAGTATCAGTTAAACCTATAGACTTTTATATTATAATCACTAAATCGAAAATAATCCGTGTTATTCTAACATTATATACTATACTTCTAAAAAAAAAACACAAACAAAGCTCATAACGAAGTAGGCATGAGTTTGAGCCCTCTTGTTGAAATCTTTGAAATGAGATATTATATGTCATCCGGAGATATTCTAAATCTTGTGTGTTTTCTTTTCTTTTTCTTTTTTTTCTTTTTTATAAAGCTATAGTATTAACATTACCAGCTGGATTCGTTGGTACTGGCCCACAAAATAATGAAAATATCTTTTAAATTGTCATCAGAAAATAATTGCACTTTACCATGTTTAATTAATTTATGACAATTCGTGAGGTTTTATTTAAAGAAACTAATGACAAATTAAAAAAAAAAAAGGCTCTCAATAGATTGCAGTTTTCAGTCTAAATGGTCATGCAAAGGAGTTAACAGAAGTCGATTAAAAAAGTAAATCGATAAAAAAGTCGATTGGAGCCCCTTCCTTATCCCCAAAAAAAAAAGTCGATTAAACAAAAAAATCGCATTTAAAATTAATTACAACAGCGCAGTAACTCGCCAAATCACTGGATTATATATATGTATATAAAACCTTATTATTAATTTTTTTTATGCGGAATAATTATAATTTTAGCTTGATAATATTTATTTTTTGTCTTATCTTCTATAACTTTAATAGTTTGAAGTTTTTTTCCCAAAATTGTTATATACTTATTTTTTTCATTTTAGTCCCTTGATTTTACACCTATGACTTTAAGACCCCCAAATTTCCAATTTTGGCTCTGCACATTAGCTTCATACATATATGATGTCACACAGTATCATAAAAAATTTCTTTTTTTAACTTATTACAATTCTATGGATATATTTACAATTTGAATTAAATTTATTGGATTCTAGAAACATACACTTACAGTATAGCCCAAATGTACTTCCACAAATAATCGAGGAGAAATCGACTCCTAATCTATATTTAAAATAGGGAATTGAAGTGAGCTTCAGTGGAGCTCGAAATCACGCCCTCAAATGAGAGCATGAGTGTTGCACAGTGGCTAAATAATAATTTTAATTGAACTCTAATTTTATCTTGTTCCCCTAACATACCCGTAACATACAGTATTATTTATCAAATGCATCATATGGGCACAAAATATTTATCATATCAAAACTCATATAGTTGTTCCAAAGATTCTTGAGTGATATATGCCAACATTTTTTATATGTACATTACATTACATATTAATATACATGCCCTCATCTTAATTATGGCATCTATACCTCTTCTTTTTTTAATCCATCTTCAATCGATCATTCCTCATTTAGCCCAAGTCATTTATAACATGTTTCCATTTTAAGTGCAACACCAAAGATACAAAGATTAAAGAATTTCACTATTTCTTGGCCAGCCACCGTCAGTAAATTAAAATGATAAATTAAAAGCATGCTTTTAGACAATAACCTGTTTTACTTTATACCTAATCGCTATTTTATCAAAAGATTGGAATCTAAACTTTATGCATATTAAAGGGAAAATAGAAGTATTTTTCTTTTTTCTTTTTTTTTGAAGTGATGTCCTCCGGGGTTAGTTACACGTGTCAATGGTTGAAGCCCAGGTGCATTGCAAGCCTAGCTTATGATCTTGTTATTGGTGTGTCAAAGGGAGATCTCTATTAGCGTTTCTATTGAGTGGTAAGTGATTTAACAAGATTCGATGGTGCCTTCAAAGTTAGGATGGGAGAATTTGTTAAAGTAGAATAAGAAAAAGTTAAGTGTAAATAAAAGATGTGAAGAGAGTGGTGCGGTTGGTGCTGGTGCAAGCTAAGTGCTGACCTGATTACCTTTCTGTGTTTAGTTTTTAATACTTTAATTCAAAAGCTTGAAAATGGTGCAAATGCATCAGGGCTTTGTTTGTCATTGAAAAAAAAGGGCAACGCGTTAAGGCCATGAAACAAGGAAAAAGTAGCGGGAAAAAGCTAAAAGGAGCCCAACATGGGCAGCTCATTGGTCTATGAAGAGATGGGTTGCACATGAAAAAGCAATTGGTTGCTGATCACCAGACTCCGGATTACCCCACCATAAAGCCTAACTTTATTTTCAACTTTTGAGTTTGGATTCTGTGTTTATGTAAGTTCTGTTGAACTTATGCGGATCTAATGACACGTGACTGTTAATGATAATGAAAAGTTAGGATTTGTTTCTTTGAAAAGGTTTCAGGTGATTGAGATTGTTTGCTATATAGTTTATATTATTAGTTCAGTTGCTATTCCTGGCGTCCATGAGATATTTTTCCTATCAAACTACACTTTTTTAATTTTAGGGAAACGATGCCTAGGTCTTAATATTTCTCAGATTTATTATTTAGACCGTAATTTTTTTTTACATATTACATTAGTGACATTAAAATTACAATTAAAAAAAAATACACCAGGATAGTTGGGCTGGTTTGCTACTTTAATTTTACTATCAGTTTTATGATTTGTATCGCAAGATACATAGAAAAATTTAATTACGTGTTAGTCTTATTTAATTTTTATCGATCACATTTTTCTTCAAAAAGTAAATAAAAGGATATCAACACTTCATTCAAATCCAGGATTCTGGTTAACAAACTTAAGTGGTTGGTTATGTGAGGTTAATGAGGAATAATTTGCTGGGAACTAGGGTTTACAATTTTCTGCAGCCCCTCTCACATGGCTAAAGGCTTAACTAATTATATTGTGCCACGTCATGGTCTACGTTGGAAAAAGGTCCACAAATGAAAATGCCATGTAAACATAGTATGAACAATTTTGTACACCGTACTCTCAACTACTTATTCAATTCTGTCAAATCGTTCTGTACAATGCGATTTGATTGAACGTGCCATTTCTTGTCTAAAGAAAAAGTAAGGCAAGGGGGCATTAAAAAAATAATGAGAGATTGATGTGAGGGATGATTAAACAAAACTTAGTGAAGTGTAAATGGAACAGCAGACCAGTTATTCTTTTGTGGTAGAGAGATTAAAGGGAATCCAAGTCAAGTATTTAAGGCCTTAAGCAGACACAACACAAGTAATTTTCGCACAAGTACTTTCTTTTTTCCTGAGAGGGGAAGTTGAAATTGCAACAACCTCGAAGCTAGTTCAAACTAGTGGGAGGTTGTGTGCAGAGAAGCTAATAATAACACACACAAAAACAAGCTCATCACAATTTAGAACACGAACAGTAATTAACTGATCAAGTTGGTCATCAAATGGCTCGTGGAAAGGTTCAGATGAAGCGTATTGAGAATCCGGTGCACCGGCAAGTTACCTTTTGTAAGCGCCGAGCTGGGCTCCTTAAGAAGGCCAAGGAGCTCTCCATTCTCTGTGATGCCGATATCGGTGTTTTCATTTTCTCCAACCACGGAAAACTCTATGAACTGGCCACCAACGGGTATAGCTCTCTCCCTCGCTCTCTCTTCACGAACACGCGCGCGCGCACGCGCTCACACACACACGCTTTATGTACTCAAACACGTAGTTACTGATACGGCACTGCAAGTTTTAATGTTCCAGGTTGTAAGTGTAACGAGTGTGACCTGTTACGTTATAGATCCAACGTATATATACCTTTAATATCCTCATCAGTTATTACTTCATATTACTAGCGAGAGTGTTTGAGTTTTGATGTTGAAATTTCTGTTCTTTTTTTTTCTTTTTTTGATTGTGTGTTATAGAACCATGCAAGGGCTAATTGAGAAGTATTTGAAGTCCACTCGAGGAGCTCAAGCTGAACCAGTCATGCAGACTCAACCATTGGTAAGTAACGTATAATAAGCTTGTAGACACTTAATTGAAATTTGATTCTCTTGTTGTTAATTTCTACTTATCAAATATGAAATATGTGTTTATTTCATTGGTGTGGAACGAATAATATTGCTAGCTGTGACTATTCAAAAAGGTTGTGTGCAGCATCAGATGCTGGTTCTTATAATATTACTTTATTGTATAGTAGGATCAGAAGATTGTAAACTAATTAAAATATATTATATCTGCCAAAATGATAAGGAAAAATAACAGTATTTAGCTTTTCATCACGACTTCTTGAAGTTCAAAGTTCTTGTTTGCAAATATGTGTCAGAATATTATTATAAGGTTAGATCACAGAGAAGAATCATCAAGACAGCTGCGTAACCAAGATGATGTGCTGATCTCGTTTATTAAGGGAGATTGTTAGTTTTCTCCTTATGAAATTAATATACATCACTTCTTTTCTTATTGTTTTTATAATAACAAATAATACCACTGTTATAAAAAATTTAAGGGAAACAAGAGAATAAATGGGTCATTTTCTTAATATTTTATCTTGGACACATAAAATATATATTTATCAAACGAAAAAAATTTAAAAATAAAAAAAAAGTATAAAGAAAACATCTTATCATTAATTTTTTTATTCACACTGAAATCTACATTTCTTATTTTTAATATTTTTATTTTTACTTTTATTTTTTAATATCTTATGATTTATTTACTTAATAAAAAATATGAATAAAAGTGTATTTAAAAATAAAGATAATATTATAAAATTTCAGTGTCAGGATGGTCATGGACTATTACGACAACAGTAGTATTTTATACAAAAGAGGTATCTTGCAGCGGTAAATGAGTAGTCATGGTGATTCACTTGCTACCGTTGTAACTTCCATCCAAGGTTTTGGTGGGTTATTTTTTTTTGCCAAATTTAGATATAACCTTTATCAATTAAATCCTATTTACTGTTAAGAAGATTAAAAAAATTATCAATGCACCCCTTATTTTCCATCATCTTTGTTAAATTCAAATTTTTATTCTTTTGGGTGGTAAACTAAAGATTATCTTTTTATTTGAAAGATGAATTGATGTTTACCCCAAAAAAAAAAATTCCATATATATTACCTATATACCACCATTGTCTTGAAACCCATCTTTGACATGGTAACTAAATATTCACAAGTTTGAGGACTCTCAAACCCGCTTTGATGCCATGAGAACTTTTAGGAATTATAGAGAAAAGATAAATGATAGCCTCTGATTCATTTTAGAGAGAATTAAGTCCTAATTTATACAAATATTCAATGACATAAAAGAAAGTAATCGGTTATCATAAATCAGGGATTCATCTTCCAAATATATAGTTTATAATAGTTATGATGCTTTCTATATGCATATGATATAATTGCATTGATTAATTACTGCCATATGTGTATGCCATAATAGCCTTGATTCTGGACATTTGTGTGTTTATGATGGTCTTGATCCTTACTATATGTGCATCATATCATGGTATTGAACTATTGATTCTTGTCATTTGTGTATGTCATGATGGTCTTGATCTTTATCCTATGCACCACATTCATGTGATTCTTTATTCTTGATAGAACGAGTATAATTTTTACTGTCTTATTGAATAGGATTTGGAAGTCATATCTCTTTTTTCAGTTTTCATTTTTGGTTTCCATCTATCTTATTGAGTATGAATTTGGAAGAATACTCTTTTTTCACGCAATATCTATTTTTGTCTCTATTGTGTATCAAAGAAGTTCTTTAAAAAAAATTTGTTATACCAAAACTCCTCGTTAGGGACAGATTAACTATTTTGTCCGCTGATATGATTAGTTTGTCTCATTTATGGCTTACATATTATATAAAAGCACATAGGTCTAATTCTTTTTAAAAAAACTAATTCAAATATTAAGAACTGCCTCAAATATACACAGATCAAGATTCATTTTCTATTTTGGAATAATTTCATTCTCCATTGCGGAATAATGTCCTTAAACATCTCTTAGTCGATAAGATTAAGAATATTGTCATCTGTCGGATAACAACTATCTACTTTGATATTTATATTTTAATGAATTAGTTACTGTGATATGATCTCTCCGTCTTTATAAATAGCTCCGATTTGCATTATATTAATGGAAAATTATAAATTATGCTATCAGGATGCAAAGGATGAGATAAACATGCTGAAGCAGGAGATTGAAATTCTCCAAAAAGGCCTCAGGTATGACAATTAGTCATTACTGTTGGGGAATAATCAGGTTTTTAAATTTTTATAAAACCTTTTACGGACCGCTATCATATAATATATAAGAATTTGTAATCTAGAAATCGTACCTTGAAAATCCGATTTGGCTTTTTCTGTTGAAGTGATTTAGGCTCCTAGATCACGATCCGCCACCACCACTCCTATTAGATCACGATCCGTCACCAATGATCTTCCAAGTTATGACTCAGGTTCGATCTGCACTTGAAGTGTGGACGCCTTTATCACTACCAAAGCAACTAGCACGAGAAAATTTTTCTCTCAAGCAATAGAGAGAAAAATCTTTTTCTCTGATATGTGAAAGTGGCTTCTCTCTTTTTCTTTAGAGAAAATAAGTTTTTTTTTATCTCCTTTTAGTGAAAACCCTAGGCTCCAAATAATCATAAATCAAAACTCACGTTACTTGTTTTTTCTATAGGGGACCCACCTTGTAAAATAACATAAGGCCCCTTACACACAAGCTAATTAAATGGAGCCTCCCACTAAATGATATATTTAGGCTTTTGACCCAAATAATTAGTTATCTTGCTTATTAGTCCAGTAGTGGTGCAGTCAATTAAATGAACTAACCCATGGATCATTTGAGAACATACAATAGTGGCTATAACAATTAGGCATGTAATTAAACTAGCCTAATTATTTAATTCCAAATCTACTCCACTAAAAGATTGGAATTGACCTCTATAATTGTATACTCGAATAATAATTCGTCCCAAACCACATTGATTTCTTTACTGCACAATCCTTTGTACCATATCATTAATTAAATCGATATCTCAACTGTCCAATCAATTTAATTACATCTTGTTCCTTGATACTTAATAGTTTTCTCTAATGATCATTTTCAACATACTAAATATGTTGACATACTCTGGCCAGAGAATTCTATGATCAAGTGCCAAAAACTCATCAAGAGATGTGTTGTACAAATTTTATATTGTTAATCCATAACTCCAATACTCATAATTGCTCCCACCAAGATACCGGGTAATATTGACCACAAGTATGTGTCGTGCCCATTGGTAACTCAAATGGAATAACAATTACAATCATGAAATCATAATTAGCTCAAGATTAAGATTACAGTAAAATCAATGCCTATGAGATTTAATAAGTCTGACATTTATTACAAAGTTAATTAAATCTCATATGTGATCATGTTCAATGTAGTCGTACTATATCAATAAATTCATACATGATTAAGACAAATCATTCAATGAATTTATTACAATTTATACCTAAATAAAGTGCCCAACTTTATTTATCAACTGCGAACTAAATTTATTTAATCATAAGATAACTTGTATTTATGTCTTTTGTGAATCCACATGGTGATCACATAAATACATATAATATGATTAAATGGACTTTAATAAAAATATTAATGCAATTAAGATATTTGAATAAAATACCTCATTAATTTTATTAATCAGAAAAAATGTTTATTACAATTAAATAAACACATATGCTTTTAAAGAGTATATTTTCCCAATAATTACAAATTAATTCATCATATTAATTTAATTCCAATATTGTCCAAAATAATTGGTAAATCACAAAAGATAGCTAATGAAGAAAATCATAAATCTTAATCGAATTTTTGAAATTTACGTAGGTATATGTTTGGAGGTGGAACCGGGACAATGACTTTGGATGAACTACTTGTCCTTGAAAAGCATCTTGAACTTTGGATTTATAACATTCGTTCAACAAAGGTATCACTGATTTTTTTTTGGGTCTTTGAGAATGTTTTGATTATTACTATTGATATACAATGCTAATGAACCAATGGATTAATGTAGATGGACATTATGTTTCAAGAGATCAACCTGTTGAGGAATAAGGTTTGTTTAAACTCATTTGTCTTTCTTTTTTTTTTCTTTTTTCCTCTTTGCTGGTTGTTTAATTCTATTTCTATGTGTAGTATATTTTTATAGAATGAAAGTTATATAATCAGTCATGTTTCTTGACTTGTGGGTTAATTGATCACAATTTGAGCTCGGGATGATTAGCAGACGGTCAATGATGTGGGGAACATATGTCGCAAAAAGTAATAAGGATTATTAGCGTTCTTAACATTAATTCAAGAGTAATGATACATACCCCAAAAAGAGAGAAAAGTCATTGTATTCTAACAACACTATTCCTTTTCTATTCACTCTTAGTCATTATAGACTTTATATTGATCAGGGCCTAGCTTAGACACGTGCATACTTTATATTGATCAGGGCCTAACTTCAAGGTGACCTTGACTATTCCAAAATTTATGAAGCTCTCTTTATTCTTAAGTAATATTACTTTATTTTAAAAGATTTATTTTAAATAAGGTAGTACTTTACATATTTATCAAAAAAGTATAACACAATTTAAAAAATGTAAAAAAATCAAGAAAGTTCATCCACTAGGACCACTACTTAATGGGTTGACTCGTTATCAAATCATAAAAATCGACCCAATAATAATAATTATTATTTTGTGGTTCATGTTGTGTTATTGGGACATGTGAAATTTACCAGGCCTACCTCTACTATACTACGTATAAAATAATTCTAAATATAACCCAATTCAAGACTGTCCTATCTTATATATCTTACCTAATCCAACCCAACAAACAAAATGCGCTCATAGGGGCTAAAGTCTAAACATATAACAATTTGTGGTTAAATATCAAATTTGTAAAGTTAAAAAGGCCAAAATATAAAAATTTATTTGATAAGTTTAAAATACAAATGTACCTTTACATGAAAATTCTTTTAGCTCTCTATAGGACCTAAATTCCTAACGTGTCCCTGCATATGTAAGAGTAAGTAAGTGTATTTGCTAAAGTTTTAAGGGAAAAAAGTAACTTCACACTCTTAAGGTTTGCTTAGTAGTCACATATATTTGTTTAGTATTATAAATAGTTATGAAGACTGAATTTTTACTATTCTATATGCTTTGATTTAACAGCCCAAAAATTGACTGTTAAATTTTTATAACAAAGATAAATATAATTTTAAAATAAATATCATAAATAAAATCACATAAATTTTATAAATTATTTTTAACATTGAAAAAATTGTTTTAGTATTATCAATATGTCAAGTATATTTTAGTATTAATAAAACGAGAGTCAATTTTATCCGATTATTATTTTTCCTTTTCAAACAAGTCGTAGAATAATAGGGATGCATTTTTCTCCACTAAATTGTAAGTGGAAGAAGATTTTCAAATTATATAGTATTCTCAGTAGATTTGTTTATGTTGTAATATAATTGTAGGGAGCTACTACCTTACATTTAATGTAAGGTACAACTCTCTCTCTAACAATGGGTCCCACTAGAACCACTTCTCAGCTGTGTGAGAGAGTGTACCTTACGTTAAACGTAAGATAGCCAAACTCATAAATATATATATACAAAGTATCAAAAATTTCAAATTATAATTCTTCAAACTATTACAAAAAATGTTACAACTAGAAAGTAGGGGTTTAATTACTTTTGGGTTCTTTATTAACTGAAAACCTGACATAGATGCTATTTCATTGTTTGAAGGAGGGTATACTGACAGCTGCAAACAAGTATTTGCAAGACAAGGTGAATTAGAAATTTATTAGTATTTTTAAGTATTTTGTGAAAGATTGAAAGTATAGGCATCTAAGAACATATATATCCTTTTTTTTCCCCTTTTTTTTGCAGATGGAGGAGAATAATGGGATTGCTAACTTTGGACCAATTACTACTAACAATATTGAATGCCCATTCGCCATACCGAATGAGATATTTCAATTCTAGGATTTGCTCCGTTTTAGCTTAATTATGATGAAGCATATTAGTGTTATAGTTTATTTGCCTGTAAAATATTTTCACAAAAAGAAATACTTATTATTTAGTATCCCCATCAATAATCTTCTAGACTTCTGAAAACAATAAATCTCTTGTATTGTATTAAAATTGTGATTTGGTATTAATTATGGTTGTGCTTTGATATTAAGTTGGCCAGTGTAAAACCTCTCTCTCTCCGTTTTTTTTTTGTCTTAATTATGAGTTGGTCTTGAGTGGGCCCCAACTGTGGGAGGCACCTTTAAGCCCGTGCCACAACCTAGACTAATCCTCGCTTGCACCGGGTGGGCCCATAAAGGATAAAGTACTGGTCAAAGTGGTGACTTCATACGAGAGCAGAGCTTGAAACCCTGACCTCTCTTAAGGAGTGAGAGTGCTGAACCACTCACACCAATCAACTTTGGTTTTCTCTTTTATACGCTTTCATTTTATTTTGCAGCAAACCTGTATAATGTATACAAAGCTCACATCGTAACGTTGAGGAGTTAGTCAAATGGTTAAACTTACGGTTTGCTTTCATTATGTTTATAGACTCAGTCATCTGTTTTTTAAATGAGAGTAAATTTACGGTGATAATTTCCAATAATAATAGAACTAATCTTAGGTGCGTTCCGGTTTGTAGTTGAGAATGATGCTTAGGTCTTAACTTCTTATAGGTTCTAGGCTCTAGCTAGTTTGGTTGGTAAAATTTCTTATGTAAACTACATTCATATGCGGGGTAGAAATTATGTTGCCATTAGACTATAACCCGCCACCAAAAAAAATAAAAAATCAAAGCTGCAATAAACTGGACGGTAATAATGACTGAACATTACAATATATAATTAGCATGCATCATTTTCCCCTGCTCCTAGAAAAATCATTGTCCTTAAGGGACGACTTTGGACATTAATCATGTTTTGCACCTTGATCGCTTCCCTACTAGCTAGAGTTTAGAAAATTACCTAAAACAAACAACGAAACATGGTTATATATCATATGTGATATAGATTGCAAAACAAGGTTAAAAAATAGAGTGACTACATTTTAGCTTTTCTATTAACTTAATTATATTTTACTTTCTAAAGCCATTAAAATTGGATAATGTTAAAAGTCTTAAATTATATAACTTAAAGTTTTCATCGCTAATTACAAAATGATAGATAATGTGTTATTCATCAAATTAATAATACATTCTCACAAATTTTTAAATAACAAATTTATTCCACCATATCACAACACACTTGATAAATAACTAACACGTCATAAATAATTTGATATAAAAAAATCTTATTAATACGATTTGTCTGTCTAATATTACTCATCAAAATTATGCAAATAAATTATAACTCAAGGTCGACGGATTAAAAAATAATAATAATACATAACTTGCACTGTGTATTAATAAAAACAGAAGTCAAATATTAATGAATGCTGTCGAGTGTCAACTATCACAACTGTTCCACACATGTATGCTTGAGTGTCCATTTATTATTAACCTGCTTGCAACGTTGAAAACAGAATAATAATAAAGATAGATTTCTGGGGAAGATCAATTCTGACGTTGTTTCAAATTGCCTTTTACATGGATGGATCGAGGAAAAAGAGCGAAATCTCAGTTGTTTAATTAAGTTAATCATTTTTTACATTTTAAAATATATCTAAATTCTTCTGATTAGTATCAACCTTTTTTTGTTGATTTCACCATTTTATATTTTGTGTTTCTTTAATGCTTGAAATATAAATACTTTAAGTTATTTAATTAATTGAATACTTTTTGAATCATAATTAATTGAAAAATTAAATGTAAAAATTAATTAATTTCCAATTAATTCTGAAATTTTTTCAGAAGTAATTAAAAAATTAAATGCAATATATATATATATATATATATAGCCACATACTAGTTTTTAGAGAATAATAAGTTGAGGGTATTTGAAACAATAAAAATAATATGTATAAATACATTTTTCAACTTATTTTATTCTCTAAAAAAGTATAGATATATATTAATTTTGTATTTAATTTTTAATAAATTTTGAAAAAACTCAGAATTAATTAAAAAATCATACAATTGCTTTGATTTTTCCTATAATTTTAAATTTAATATTTTAATTAATTATGAATAAAAAATTATTCAATTAATTAAATAATAAAAGTTATTCATATTCGCAAATCAAACATTCATCAAAGATAAAATGGTAAGATCAACAAAAAAATTTGACATTTAAGAGAGTTTGGATTTATTTCAAAACATCAAGAAAATTTCAATTAGTTTAATAAAATAATAAGGAGATTTTACTCCTGTTCCCATTTGTACCAGGTAGGTGTATAAAAAGACTATGATTTATCTTCATTCGGGTAAATTCGAAACTAACCAATCATTTTATTTTATTTTTTTACCAAAATTTCCTTGTCTATTAAAATTATCATGGAGATTATCCTAATATATTGACTGAAAACAAAACTAACATAGCACATAAGTTCAACAATAATCCTAACACAATATATTTAATTTCCAATCAATTTTTGTTTCGGGGAAAAAATTCGAATCAATTTTATGTTCATCTATTCGGCGTTCAGTTTTTGCGTGTTGACTTTCATAATTAGAGAGTAGTCACCAACTACCTCAATCAACCTAGATTTGTGTGAAAAATATTTAGGGCAAATGAGTACTTCAAGGCCAACATTAAAAAATAAATTCAACAACAGTTGACACGAAGAGCACCAAATGTTTTGTATTCTTCAGGTCACTATTAATAAGTGCGGAGAAAAGAAAATTACAACAGCATCTCTAAAAAAATACTTTAAATAAAATTTTATTATTTATTTGAGGAGTTACATTAATATTTAACACTTTAAAAGACATTACAATTAAGATTTTTCAAATAAAAAATGATTCTCACTCTTCAATTTTGTAGAGTTACTTTCTTTCTCTTCAATTTATATTTAATTACTTTTTATTAGAAAGTGAAAGAGAAGTGCTTTAATTACTATTTATTTTTCCTTTAAAAAATGTTTATTTAATTAAAATAGTATTAAATTATTTATATTTGAAAAGTTTTTTAGAGATACTCTAATTTACACAACTCTTTTAGTGGTTTCACATATCATTAAAAAATATAATTGAACTTACCTAGCTGTGAACAACTAACGTTAAATTCTATCACAACAGAACTAAAAGATTGACGTGAATCATGTGCAAGATTAGCAAGAATGGAAGGAAAAAAAAATCAAAATCTGCCAACTCAAGTTAACAAAATCTCCCCTACGAAATATGTATGCCCATACTCACATCTCAGAATATTTATCAGGTACATTGCCAAAAATTCAAGTGTGCCAAAAATTTTGATTAATTGACGACACGAAAGAAATTGTTTAATTTGTCTCAAGAATCGGTTTACACGTTGAAGTTATCAACCAAGAATATTAAGTTCAAAGAAGAATTTACTCCAATTTTTTAGTTTCATGAAATTTGCCTGACAATTTTGGTTTTTACGATTTTTTAATAATTAAATCATATATATTAGTTGAGTAAATTGATCATATGGACACTATAGTACCCACGATGGTCGATGGGTAAATGATAATGTATAACGTATTAATTAATTTGTCATAAAATTAAAAAGATAAAGTCGAAAAATGAGTTTAATTTCCCTTTTCTATATATAAAATAGGATCCGAAGTTTTAATTTCCTCTTTCTTATTTGTTGAGATTTTTGCATGCCAAAATCAAAGCTATTTAAATTTCCGCTTTAAAGGGGTGGCTTTTTTTAATTTGTTTAGTTATAAATTCTACTACTGCTTTATCGTGTTCGATGAATAATTTTCAAGTCTTGCCGTTTGCGCATTTTGTGGCTTAATTATATAAATATGATGTGTCGTGTGTATTCTTATTGTAGTCTTCTCAAAAAGAGAAGAGAACCATGCAATTGATTCTCTAGCTAATTTGGGTCCTTAACTTTTAGATTTACGATTGATGGGATAACCCGATTTCTATTATTCATATAGAAAGATATATATGCTTGAGGGGTCATGGGGCTTCCCTATTATCAATTTCCTTTATAACTTTCTTTCCTTCTCTTTTCCATTTTTATAATATTTTGGATTATTCAAATATTTTTAAAAAAATACAAGCTTTAATTTCACAAATTAAAAAGGGTCCAGTAACCTTGTCATATTGACCAAACCATCCAAGACTACGAGATCCCGATTGAGTGCTGTTGATAAAAGAAAATTACAACATTGGTAATTTGATTATGGCAGTTAAAAAAAAGGAAGAATAAAAATTAAAAGTTCTGGCATGTGGGGACAATTTAGGAGATTAAATAATTCAGAAAGCGGCAAGCGCAGTAAATTGTAAGAAACTGTGTTGTCAGTATACACATGCAGCGTGCAATTACTACAATGGCGAAAACAGATGAAAACATTTACTTCTTTTTCAACTACCCCCATCTTTGCATCTTCTATTAATCCTCCTTCCCCCCAATTCACAGATCTCACACAGGCATACGGCAAGTGCTTAGCCATAGCGTTTATTTTCTCTCTTTCAAATATCAAATAATGGCTAATATTTTCTTCAGGATTATCTTTTCTTTCTTAATTGTGATGCTGCTGCTCATGAATGATAAAGTGGCACTAGGGCAAGATGGGGATCCTGTGGGATCAACACAAGGAGGAGGAGGAAGAGAAATGGTGCCTGCCTTGTTCATTTTTGGAGATTCACTTATCGATAATGGCAATAATAACAATCTTCCTTCTTTTGCCAAAGCAAATTATTACCCCTATGGTATCGATTTCAATGGTGGCCCAACTGGCCGCTTTTCTAATGGCTACACCATGGTCGATGAAATTGGTAACTCTCTTTATCTATGCATTTGATTTATATTTTTATAATTTTTTTCCTTTTCAAAATCTTGAAGGTACATGAAAATTTATATACACCATGATTTCAAGCAATGCAGGGTATTTTAATTGCTGATCTGACGAATTATTATGATTACTTCTTTGCTAGCTAAAAATAAAAGCATAAAACAGATGTCATTTTTAGATTTTTCTTCTTTGTAAATTTGTGTCACGGACTCTTGAGCATAGTTAGAAATATCTGTGATGAGTTTCATAGTCATGGCTTCAATGACACATATCCAAATTCATTACAATTAATTAATTGATTTCCTACTTCTATCCCTTTTTTTAAAAAAAATTAACAAAATAAAAGTACTTGTTTAGTTATCTATTTTGGGGGGGAAAAAAACTATTGCCATTTATTGCTCTGCCCCTACCTCTATATGTCTCTTTGGGAGGGCTCGCACTGTCCCATAATATTTATTTCTAAACAATCGCAGTCATTATCTTAAATCAATAAAAATAACAGAATTTTTTCTTTTATTTTTTACATTTATTATATCTACACCCACTTATACCTAACTTGTATTAATCTGCAAGTACGATCTGTTTGGGGATAAATTCACCATATCTGGTAGGCATGTCTTATTAATGGCTAAAAGCTTCCATATGCATAACCTCTTTAAATTTTGTCCCCTTTCAAAGAAAATTTTCTTTTTTGTTTTTATTGATAAACATTATATAGATGTCCTTGATTTGAGAAATTTGTTAATTTTTTTAAATTATTAATCGTATCAAATAATATATCATTTTGCCCATTAGCTTTTATTTACTCTTCACAAATATTTGTAATGTCATATTAACCAAATTTTGTAAATTCATCCATTCAGCTGAACTACTGGGACTTCCTCTGATTCCTGCATACTCTGAAGCTTCCGGTGCACAAGTGCTTCACGGAGTCAACTATGCTTCTGCCGCTGCTGGAATCCTCGATATCACCGGAAGAAACTTCGTAAGGACTCATAGATCTAATTCAAACGAACCAGGATTCCCTTTTGATCTGAATTTTAATTAGAGGATTTTATATCTAACACGAGATCCGATCATTAGTAGAAAATTTTTGCTGCATGGTCAGGTAGGTCGCATACCGTTTGATCAACAAATAAGGAATTTTCAGAACACACTTGATCAGGTCACTGATAATCTTGGAGCAAGTGATGTATCAAATGCAATTGCAAGATGTATATTTTTTGTAGGAATGGGCAGCAATGACTACCTAAACAATTATCTCATGCCCAATTACAATACCAAAAATCAATACAATGCTGAGCAATATGCTGATCTTTTGGTTTCAGAATACTCAAGACAACTCACTGTAAGATTCAATTTCACTATATTTACATTTTTTACCATATGCAAGCATTTTAGTTACTTTTTTTTTTTTTAGTTTGTAAACATATTTATATAACTTGTATTAAGTATTGATTGAAAATCTATAGACCCTTTACAATTTGGGAGCAAGGAAATTTGTGTTGGCCGGATTAGGAAGAATGGGATGTATTCCAAGCATTTTGGCTCAAAATCAAATGGATCGCTGTTCAGAAGAAGTGAATCAACTTGTTATGCCTTTTAATGCAAATGTGAAGACTATGATTAACAATCTTAATGCCAATCTTCCTGGTGCAAGATTCACCTTCATTGACATTGCCCGCATGTTTGAAGATCTCCTCACCAATTATAGATCATACGGTATGCAATTTTCCCACTACACATATCGTATTGTAGTTAGATATGATGTGTGCTATCTAGCCTAAAATCTTTTATTTTAAAATGTGCGGACACTGACAAAAGATAATAAAGATTTCGTCCTCATATTTTAAAATCAAGGAACAATTTACAGTGGCTGAACTAGGATTTTGATTTGACAAGCACGGCCTAGAGGTGGAAATAACGGAGAAATTATCGTCTTGCTATGCTACAATAAAAGCAAGACATTTTAAATTTAAATTTAAATAAGTGCATAAAATAAGCAAAATTTTACTTCATAGAATAATGTTTATGATCACTTTTTTTTTTTAATCCCAAATAATTCTACAGGATTCAGTGTAATAGATCGAGGGTGCTGTGGCATTGGACGAAACGGAGGCCAAATTACATGTCTTCCATTCCAAACACCATGTGCAAATCGAGAACAATACGTTTTCTGGGATGCATTTCACCCAACAGAAGCTGTGAACATTATGTTTGGAAGAAAAGCTTTCTATGGTGACCAGAGTGTTGTTTATCCCATGAACATCCAGCAGCTTGCCAGTCTTTAAACTTAGAAATTAAAGGGACATATATGTTATTGTAATGTTTCTTGCTTGCTTAATTGCTTTGCATAATTAGCCGCCGGTGTCTCGTCTGTCCATGTGAGTTTTTACTTGTTTAATTTTGCTTGTGGGAAGTTTATGTAATCAAAGAACAAGTTGTGACTGTGTTTTATTGTGTTGCTAGTGGTTCAGTAATTGGAACTACTTCGATTATGTTTTGGTAATTGATTTTGCTAGTTTACTAGTGCTTCAGTAGGATTTTTTTTAAAAAAATTATTAACTTATGCATCTATTCAAATCTGAACTCAAAACTTAAGCCCCAGAGAAATTGCTTGTTACTGTTGGAATTAGACTTGACTTTCGTAGTTTATTAATCAACTTGCTTGCTAGGTAGCCTTGCCATATGATATGGTTTGCTATCTTATGGGTGGTGATGTTTCCCTTGCAATACCCCTCGCATCTGTGTTAGGACATCCATCTAACTTCATCGATATTTTTGGAAGTTAAACTTTCATCCTTAATTTGAATGATTGAAAGATAATATATAATTTCAGCCTCGGTTGATTCAAAAAGGGTAGATTTAAAAGAGAGATTGATTCAAAACGATTAAATTAAACGTTCAAATTTTTTATAAAAAATGCAAGATATCCGCAAACTGTCTAAAATACAATCCTTTAATAAAGAATATTTTAAATAAGGAGATTATGGGTGGACCAAAAGTCCATGTACCAAGCCCAAGCAAACGTGCAGATTTAACAACCCGTTTGGAGCAGCTGTGTTACCAAATTATTTATAGGTTTGGGTTCGGTTACAAAAACTCAATCACAAAAATAAATCGTAAAACCCCTTTTAGAATTGTATCCTTCTTTAAAATTACACTATAGGACAAAATTAAATCTCGTTTAACCCAGCGTAAACAATTCTTTCACCGATAATTTTTCTCCTGTACGTATTTACTTGTGTTATCTTAAAGTTTATATGAAAATTATTGAACCTCAAAATACAACTACAGAAAAATCTCAAAAGCCCGTAACAACCCTGTCAAAAATCAAAATAGGGACCTTGCTAGAAGACCATTCCCCGTCAAATTCCCTTGAAACTTGAGTGGATATATGATCGAGCAAAATAGAGAAAAAAAAATCAGTTTCAACTTTAAAGTTGTTGTGAACTGGGTACTTAGAGAAGTGTCAATAGTCCAACTCAGTTCATATTCATTTAGATTTGAGATGAAAAAATAAATGCCACAAAATAAACTTAAATGTTGAAAACTAATTCTAACCCAACCTGAATAGATTTTAATTGGAATTTTTTGGTTTAAATTACTCAATAGTTTTAGAGTGGAGCTTCTAGCATCCCATTAAAACTCTTAAGAAACACTACTTATTCATTTTTATATCTATTTTTTATGAAATTACAAAAAAGTCTACAAGATTACAATAGAGTTTTAATTAAACTTCAGTATCGACTGTTCTCTTTTGGAGGTAAGTTAGTACTCATTCGGCATGTGCTTTCATCTATGTCGCTTCATCTTTTTCATGTCCTACGGCCACCTGCTACGGTCATTCAGATCCTTGAGAGGTTATTTACCAGATTCTTTTGGACTGATACGGATTCTCGGTAGCGCATTCATTGGTGCAGATGGCCATCTGTCTGTTTTCCAGTGGCGGAGGGTGGTCTTGGAGTTCGTTCCTTTTCTAATTTGGCTGATGCTTTCGAGATGAAGCTATGGTGGCGATTACAGGACCAACACTCACTTTGGGCTTTTTTCATGAAATCTAAATATTGTAGAACTGAGCATCCAAGTATGGTTCAATTTCGCTATCCTGCATCTCCTCTATGGAGAAGATTATGATCTATTCGTTGTATTCTTGAACCTCATATTCATTGACTGGTTAGATTGGGTGATAGTAGTTTCTAGTATGATTGCTGGCTTGAATCTACGCCTCTCTTTCATTTTAATCCTTCAGTAGCTTCTATGGCCCCAATATCTTCTTTTTGGTGTGGTGTGGATTGGGACAAGGCGAAGCTTTTATCAGTACTGCCATCTTTAGTTGTTGAACAAATTTTGTTAGTACCTATTTATGGTACTGGGCCAAATATACTTTGTTTGGCAATATTTAGGGATGATAATTTTTCTCTAAGGAATAACTGGGAATTTGTACGTTGATCCCGTAGCCAGAATGAGGTTTTTTCTTTAATTTGGCAACGACATATTCCTTCGCGGGTTTCTTTTTTCTTGTGGCATTTATTGAATGGTTTCTTGGCCACGGATGATGCTTTGTACTTGAGGGGTTTTCACATGGTTTTTCGGTGTTTTTGTAATCGAGATGTTGAAAATGTCAAACACTTATTTTTGGATTGTCCAGTGGTTCAACAGGTTTGGCGGTGGTTTTACTCAATGATTGGTTGTCCGTATCTCCCTTTTTTGTCTCTTCATGCTTTGCTCAGTCACTGGCGATGGTGTTGCCGTTCTTCAAAACATATTGAGTCATTCTCCTATGTTTCATTCTATGGCATGTTTGGAAGGGTCGAAACACTCTCAGGTATGATTCAATTGCCTTTAATGTGAACATTATTATTTTTAGAGTGCTCGTGGATATTAGGCTAGTCAGTGACGCGTTTGGTTTCAAGACATCTCAGTTGAGGGGTATTTTGGACACTCGGATTGGGGAGGGATTGAGAATTATCATGCCTCCCCGTAGACCACCTCGATTGGTTTCTTGGATGAAATCGTCACCGGAGGTGGTGAAGTTGAGTGTGGATGGTTGTTCTAGGGGAAACCCAGGTATTGCTGTTACTGGTGGTGTTCTACAAGATCATCAAGGCGTGATATTAGCTGCTTTTGGTTCCTTTTTAGGGCACCAATCTATTCTTTTTGCTGAATTGATGGCTCTGTTAGAGGGTTCAGATCTTGCTGCTCAACTTGGTTTTTCTGATCTTGGGGTAGAATATAATTTAGCCACTGTAGTTTCTTGGGCTATTTCAAGTGGTTTTGTGCGATGGGATTTTATTTACCTCCTTGGGCGTGTTCAGGCATTGGCTTCTAGCCTATCTATTATTATTAGGCATGTTTTTCGAGAAGCTACATTTGCTGTTGACTTAATGGCCAATTGGGCTTGTACTCATCAGACTTGTCAACGATTTTTCAATCCTAGTGATCTCCCAACCAATTTATTAGGCATTCTTCATTTGGATACTCTCAGAATTCCATACATTCGGCATTAATCACCTTGATTTGAATTGGTTTTATTTGATCACTAAATTATTTACTTTTCCTGGGATGTTTTGGTTTATATCCCCTTCCTTATGTTCTTTCATTGATTGATTTATTTACAGGTAGAGGTCTGGCCTAACCCCCAACTATCTTGGTGGATTATTAAAAAATATATATTTTCATAATAAAATTATTATTATTATTAGGTAATTTATTTCTTCATTATATCAAAATTATTTTTGACTTTATCAAACAAATAAGGTTTAAAAAATAGTTAGGGTTTATGATTTATAAAGACATTTTAGTTTGATTAAATTCTTATTTTTTCTTTAGGTAATTTCTAAGAATATTAAAGGGGTGTGAACAACAGTAATCATGATTAAATTAGATTAAAAAATTTTCAATGCAAGTACATTTGGAATTGATTGGGTTAATCCCAACATTCGCTCACCCCTAAAATGGCTTTATATATAATCATTATTATGAAAAATATAATGATAGCTTCAACTCTTAACTGAACTTTTTGGTTGAGAGAGGCTTACATCACTCAACATGTATTAATATTCAATACTAGAAGAGAAGCTTTATCTAGATTGGTATATTTACCAAATAATACTACAAAATATAAAAGTTTTAATGGCGTGTATCAAACAGGGTGTACTTCCATCACTATCTTAAGAGTGATGATTTTTTATCCCTTATTGTATCTCACAAACCCTCATTTTTCAGTTAATTACATTAAAAATTTTAAACAAATTTTTATCTCTCAATATACCTTACCTAATCTCTATTTTACCCTTATTTTAATTTTTTTTTCATACACCCATCGTATAAAATTTATAAAATCATTTCTTATAAAAAAAAATCTCTCATAATCATTGTAATTTCTCAACTTTTTTTTAAAGATTTTATCCATCACTTAAGATTTGATAGTTACACCAAGAATTGGAGTAAGAACTATTAAGTTTTATATGAATATGTGATATTGTTTGGTTAACAAGAAAATAAGAAGAAGAGAAATCTTTTGTAAGCTAAAAATTTTGTTCTATTGATCCTAATGAATCTGGAGATTACAAGGCTTTTTATATGTGCTTGGAAGATTCTACACACATCACATGCACGCATAGTTCACTGCTAATAACCTCTATAACAAATTATAACAAACTTTAGCTGACTCAGCTGCCATGTCAGCATACTCATTAATTAACTAATTCTATATTTAACATCCCCCCTCAAGTTTAAGGTCTTGGAAGAACATTAAGCTTGTCACGCAAATAAGCAAACTGATCATAGGCTAAAGGCTTGGTAAGAATATCTGTTATTTGATCAAAGCTGGGAACATGATCAATAGAAAGTTCATGATTGGCTATATGGTCTTGAACAAAATGAAGATCAAGTTCTATATGTTTGGTGCGTGAATGGTACTTTGGATTACTAGCTAATGCTTCAGCACTCTTATTGTCACAATATAGAACATGAAGCTTGAGCAAGGAAACCTTGAGTTCTTTTAACAGATAAGGGATCCAAAGCATCTCAGAAATAGCAAGTGCAAGTGCCCTGTACTCAGACTCTACTGTTGATCTAGAGACAATAGGTTGCTTTTTTTAGGACCATAAGACTAGATTGTTGCCAAGAAATACACAATAACCACCAATGGATTTTCTATCATCAGGGTCTGAACCCCAATCAGCATCAGAATAAGCATTTAGAATGAGAGAACCTGAATTAAGAAATTGAAGTCCAAAGTTTGCTATGCTCTGTAGATACCTCAGAACCCTCTTACAAGCTTGCCAATGAAGGGCAGTAGGTGCAGCAAGAAATTGGCTTAACTTGTTGACTGAAAAGGCAATATCAGGCCTTGTTAAAGTCACATATTGAAGAGAGCCAATAATGCTTCTGTAGAGGGATGGATTCTCGAATAGGACTTAATTTTCTTTCTTTAACTTTTCAGTTGTACTCATTGGGGTGTTATAGCCCTTGTTGTCTAACATGTGTGCCTTTTGAAGAATATCACCAATATATTTAGTTTGAGAGAGATGTAAACCATCTAGGCTAGGAGTTACTTCTATGCCAAGAAAATAGTTGAATTCTCCCAAGTCTTTGAGATCATAAGTAGAGCCAAGCTTACTGATTACCCCCTCTACATGTTGTATATTTAATCCAGTGATAAGTATGTCATCCACATAAATCAGAATAACCAAAATTTCAGTACCAGCATGTTTAATAAAGAGAGAAGCATCAGACTTTGAAGTTTGAAAACCCCATTGCATTAATGAACCTCTCAGCTGATCATACCAAGCCCTCGGAGCTTGTTTGAGACCATATAAAGCCTTGTTAACTTGCAAACAGGAGAAGGAAATCTAGAATCAATGAAGCCCTCCAATTGGTGCATATATACATCTTCAGTAAGTACTCTATTCAAGAAGGCATTGTTGATGTCCAATTGCCTGATAGTCCAGTGTTGCACCACTGCTAAAATGAGAATAATCCTTACTATACAAGGCTTTAGAGCAGGGCTAAAAGTTTCAAAGAAATCCACTCCATGTGTCTGGTGAAAACCTTTAGCAACCAGGCATGCTTCAATCTAAGTTGTATTTAATTCTGAAAATCCATTTGTTACCTACAATCTTGGTGGCTGAATAAGAATGAACCAGAGTCCATGTCTGGTTTCTATGCACAGCATATATCTCTTCTTTCATAGCCATATACCACTTCTGACTAGATAGGGCTGTTTTGACACTTGTTGGTTCTATGTCCTGCGTTGTTGCTAGATATATGTTGGGTTTGAATATTCCAAATTTTGCTTTAGTAACCACAAGGTGTTTATATTTTGAAGGTATAAAAGAGATATATGAGGTATTTGTTGGTGTTGGAGGATGGCTTAAGGCTAGACTTGGCTCAGGGGCAACAACATGGAGATAAGTTTCACTTCTTGGTTCTAAAATTGCTATAGATGGTGCAAATACATTACTGTCATCAAGATGAGGATTTGAGAGAGAAAAATGAGTGAAAGACTGACTTGCAGGGGTGACACATTTTACTGGAATAGAAGTAGAGTTGTGAACAAAAAACAACTCTGAATATGGAAATTCAGACTCATTTAACATAACATGTCTAGCAATGTAAATTCTACCTGATTTGTCTAGACACTTATAACCTTTATGCATAGGGCTGTAGCTAATAAAGACACATTTTTGGGTATGAAAATCTAACTTGTGTTGTTGTAAGGTCTTAACAGTGGAAAGCGTAAGTAGCCAAAGACTTTGAGAAACTAATAATCAGGTAATTGATTATGCAGCTTTTTATAAGGTGTTTTATTGTTTAGGATTGGTGTATGTATCCTATTTATCAAATAAGATGTTGTGTGAAAAGCTTCCCACCAAAAGGTAAGTGGAAGATTTACTTGAACAAGAAGGGTAAGACCAATTTCAATAATGTGTCTGTGTTTCCTTTCCACAACTCCATTTTGATGATGTGTATGGGGACAACTAAATCTGATATGTATCCCTTGTTGTTGAAGAAAGGATCCAAAGGCTCTAAATTCACCCTCCATGTTTGATTGTATGGTTTTAATGGATAAAGAGAATTGTTTTCAACAAGGAGTTTGTAATGTTTAAATGTGTCTAATGCTTCTGATTTTAAGGTGAGAGGAAATATCCAACAATATCTGGTAAAGTTATCTACAAAGGATATGTAATATTTATATCCATCTTTGGATGGCATTGATGCTGGCCCCCAAAGATCAGCATGTATCAATTCAAGTGGTGCTCTGGTTTCTATTTCGGTTACAGGAAAATGAAACTGATGTAGCTTCCTATATTGACAGGCATCATAGAAACTAAGAGAATGTGTATTGACAACATGTGAAGGTTGAGTCTTTAAAATGATTTGCATAGCATGTTTATTAGGATGACTAAGCCTATTATGTAACAATTGCATTGAGATACAGCCTGAAGTATTGATACTTGCAGGAGGATTATTGAAAGAAACTGAATCAACAAACACTAACTTGATAGACTTTGTAATAGAGTTTACAATTTTATTTGAAACAACATACATCATTGAACTTGGTTGAAAGACTTGTACTTCAGAATTTGAAAGGAAATCATCTTGAGACAGTAATTTGTAAAGACCCCCTTTAGCAATTCCCTGTGCTAGTAATGTCCCCTTCACCTTGTCCTTTTACAAAACAAAAATAAGAGGAAAATTCTATTATAACATTGTTATTAGAAAGGAGCTTGGACACACTGATGGGATTTTTTGTTATATGGGGAACACATAGCATGTCAGTAAGATGCAATATAGCTCCAACTGATGTATAAAAACAGGTATAACCAATATGAGTAATAGAGAGGCCTTTACCATCACCAACCAGTAGCATCTTAGAACTAGAATAAGACTTACCATCAGTCAAATTTTGCACAGCATTTGTGAGATGATGAGTGGCTCCACTGTCTAAGTACCAGCCTTGATCAGCAACTCCTTCTGATGTCACCATGTATGCAGCTCTTGGACCTTGATTTTGAGGTGGAAAGGAACCTTGAACTGGAGGATTTGGCATAAAGTTTCTATTGAACCTATCCCTGCACTCAATAGCTAAATGATTTGGCTTGAAACAAATCTGACATATAATACCTCTGCCACGTCCTCTTCCAGAACCATTAAAACCAGTAGCAAAACCATTACCATTAAATCCAGCAAAGCCAAATCCATTACCATTAAATCCAGCAAAGCCACCTCTGCCTTGATTACCTCCCTGATTTCCATTCCATTGTCCCCTTCCAGCAGCATATCCTACATAAAAAATATGTGATATTACAGACACATTAACACATTAATATCACAAAAAATTTGATTCTCCATTTTGATTTACTGACATGTTATTTGTTCCCCATATAACAAAAAATCTCATCAGTGTGTCCAAGATCCTTTCTAATAATAATGTTATCCATGCCAAGTCGGTCCTGAATAACCTTAGTATCGCGCTAAGTCTCTCAACCGAAAGTTGAGTGAAGCAATACAAGAATTTGGCCAAGGAGTTGGACGTGATCAAGATAGAGATTTTTTATTATGACAATTGATTTGGAACAAAAAAGGGATTCTTGATTTCCTTTTGTATGCATCCGGATCTTGTATTGAAGTTTATCTGTTCATGGACCAGAATGCATTGCATTTAGAAAGTGTTTGCAATTGTACAGTGATATTACTTGGATAGTAACTTGGCGTTGCAGTGCATTTACAGAACGAATTGCAAGATGTATATTTTTTGTAGGAATGGGCAGCAATGACTACCTAAACAATTATCTCATGCCCAATTATAATACCAAAAATCAATACAATGCTCAGCAATATGCTGATCTTTTGGTTTCAGAATACTCAAGACAACTCACTGTAAGATTCAATTTCACTATATTTACATTTTTTACCATATGCAAGCATTTTAGTTACTTTATTTTTTTAGCTTGTAAACATATTTATATAACTTGTATTAAGTATTGATTGAAAATCTATAGACCCTTTACAATTTGGGAGCAAGGAAATTTGTGTTGGCCGGATTAGGAAGAATGGGATGTATTCCAAGAATTCTGGCTCAAAATCAAATGGATCGCTGTTCAGAAGAAGTGAATCAACTTGTTATGCCTTTTAATGCAAATGTGAAGACTAAGATTTACAATCTTAATGCCAATCTTCCTGGTGCAAGATTCACCTTCACTGACATTGCCCGCATGTTTGAAGATCTCCTCACCAATTATAGATCATACGGTATGCAATTTTCCCACTAAACATATCGTATTGTAGTTAGATATGATGTGTGCTGTCTGGCTAAAAATCTTTATTTTAAAATGTGCGGACACTGACAAAAGATAATAAAGATTTCGTCCTCATATTTTAAAATCAAGGAACAATTTACAGTGGCTGAACTAGGATTTTGATTTGACAAGCACGGCCTAGAGGTGGAAATAACGGAGAAATTATCGTCTTGCTGTGCTACAATAAAAGCAAGACATTTTAAATTTAAATTTAAATAAGTGCATAAAAAGCAAAATTTTACTTAATAGAATAATGTTTATGATCACTTTTTTTTTATCCCAAATAATTCTACAGGATTCAGTGTAATAGATCGAGGGTGCTGTGGCATTGGACGAAACGGAGGCCAAATTACATGTCTTCCATTCCAAACACAATGTGCAATATCGAGAACAATACGTTTTCTGGGATGCATATCACCCAACAGAAGCTGTGAACATTATGTTTGGAAGAAAAGATTTCTATGGTGACCATGGCAGAGCGTTGTTTATCCCATGAACATCCAGCAGCTTGCCAGTCTTTAAACTTAGCAATTAAAGGGACATATATGTTATTGTAATGTTTCTTGCTTGCTTAATTGCTTTGCATAATTGTTGGGATTATATGCTTTTTTTAAGCATATTAATTTATTTTTTGATTAATAAAATATTTGAGATATTTTTAATTGTATAAATATTTTGAATAAGGTCCGTTTAATCATATTATATGTATTTATGTGATCATCATATGGATTCACAGAAGATATAAATACAAGTTATCTTAAGATTAAATAAATTAAGTTCGTAGTTGATAAATAGAGTTGGGCGCTCTATTTATGTTTGGACTGTAGTTAATTGTTATAAGTGAATATGAAATAGTTCACTCAAAGCAAGGATAAATGGATGAAAGTACTACACATTTTATTCACAATGAGGTTGCCTTTTATCGGCGTTACATGAACAAACTTAACGAAATAATAGCAGCCATTATTTAGCAAAAACTGCAGCCACTTTCCAGTAACTATAGCCTAAAGACTAGGTAAACACAATCTTGCAAATAACAATACCAACAAACTTCCTAAAGACTAGGACCATAAAAGCAACTTATTGACACAAGGAAATTCCAACAATCCCTCCCTTAAACTAAATGTTATTAACATTCAGTTTAAACATTCTGCAGAATTTTCCTCAAATTGCAATTTGCAAACTCCAAGTGACTTTCTCAGCTTCAAAAAACTAGCCAATTTGAGGGGTTTAGTAAAGATGTCAGCAACTTGGTCTTCACTCCTGCAATAAACAAGATCAATGACTTCATTTTTTGTCAAGTCTCGCAATAAATGGTATCTCACATCTATGTGCTTGCATCTTTCATGTAGAACCAGATTCTTTGAACGTTTAATTGTTGAACTATTATCACATAAGATTTGTGTTGACTCTGGTTGCTTAAACTGAAGTTCATGAAGAATATTTCTTAGCCAAAGTGCTTGACATGCACAAGAAGCTGCTGCAACAAACTCAGCCTCAGTTGTTGACAAAGTAACTATCGGTTGCTTCTTAGATGACCATGAAATAGCTGCTGAACCAAACATAAATACATATCCAGATGTGCTTCTTCTGTCATCCAAATCTCCAGCATAATCACTGTCTGTAAAGCCATACAAATCTGGTTTTTTTTACCCTTTTTGTAGAACAACCCAAATTCAGTAGTACCACGCAAGTATCGAAGAATTCTCTTTGCAGCTAAAAGATGATCCTCTCTTGGACGATCCATATAACTGCTGATGGAACTAACTGCATGCATTATATCAGGTCGAGTTGCCGTTAAGTACATCAAGCTTCCAACAATCTGTTTGTAAAGGGTACTATCAACTATTCTTCCTGCAGGATCCTTAACAAGCTTCAATTCTTTTTCAATTGGAGTAGTGACAGAGTTGCACTTCTTCATTTGAAATCTTTCTAAGATCTCTTCCACATATTTCTTTTGACAAATAAAATTTCCAGCATCAGATTGTATGACCTCTAAGCCAAGAAAATAATGCAGCAAACCAAGATCAGTCATATCAAATTCAAGCATCATGGATTCCTTGAATTTCTCAAACATTACTCTGTCATTTCCCGTGTAAATCAAATCATCTACATATAAACATACCATAAGCATTTTCCCATCATCTCCAATTTTTGTGTACAGAGTATACTTATATGAGCATTTTCGAAAACCTTCCTTCAAGAAATAAGCATCTATATGACTATACCAAGCTCGGGGTGCTTGTTTTAGTCCATATAGAGCTTTTTTCAATTTATAGACTTTATGCTCACTGCCTAATTTCACATATCCAGGAGGTTGTTCGATAAATACCTCTTCTTGTAGCTCCCCATACAAGAATGTTGATTTCACGTCTAGTTGAAAAACAGGCCATGAATTTTGTGCTACAAGAGCAATAATCAATCTGATCGTTTCAAGTCTTGCAACGGGAGCAAATACTTCTTTATAATCTACGCCGAACTCTTGCTTGTAGCCTTTGGCGACTAGGCGTGCCTTGTATTTATCAATTTCACCATTTTCCTTCAGTTTTGTCTTGTAAACCCACTTGACTCCTATTGTCCTCTGCCCCATTGGAAGTTCAGTCAACTCCCAAGTATTATTTTTTTCAATGGATGCAATTTCTTCGTCCATGGCTTTTAGCCATTTTTGTTCTTTGACAGCTTCTTTAAAAGTTGTAGGATCACATTCTGAAAACAAGGCAAAGTGTATGAGTGGATTCTCAAGAGTGTTAAATCATGTTACCTCATAATCTAACATCCATGCAGGCCTTCTTCTATCATGTTGAGAACGTGAATCTGCAGCTTCAACTTGTTCATCAAGTTCATTTGTTGTTGGTGGAGTTTCTGCTGAGACTCTATTTTGCGACAGGTCAGGAGCAAAGACTGTTGAAGGCTGAAGTTGCTGTGAATTTTCTTCAATTTCACCATCGAAATCTGCTAGAATTTGCTGCCCAATAGAACTGCATCTCCACATCCATGTCTTCTCTTCATAAAAAATGACATCACGACTACTGACAATTTTCTTGATGATGGGATCATATAATTTGTAGGCCTTTGAATGATCACTAGCACCAAGAAAAATGCACTTTACACCTTTGTCATCTAATTTTCTTCTTTTCTCATCTGGTACGTGGACATATGTTATACATCCAAATACCCAAAAGTGATCTACTGTCGGCTTACGTCCACTCCATGCTTCTTCAGGATTTATATTTTGAACAGCTATTGTGGGGCTTCTGTTTAAAATATAAACACTCCAAACAACTGCTTCAGGCTAAAAACTTTTGGGAAGACCACTCCTCTGCAGAAGGCTTCGTACCATATTAAGAATTGTACGATTTTTCCTCTCGCATACACCATTTTGCTGAGGTGTGTAGGCTGCTGTCAATTGTCTTCTAATTCCATGATTTTCACAGAAGCTTCCAAATTCTTGAGAGTTGAACTCTCCACCACGATCAGTACGCAATATTTTAATTTGGCTGTCAACTTCTCTTTCAACTAGTGCTTTAAACATTTGAAAGGCTGTGAAAGCTTCTGATTTTTCTTGCAAGAAATAAACCCAGGTTTTTCGACTAAAATCATCAATAAATGAGATAAAATATCGTTTACCTCCATTTGATGTTGGCTTGATTGGCCCACATAAGTCAAAATGCACTAGCTCCAGCACTTTCTTTGCCCTCCAGGATTTTCCTTTTGGAAAATTATCTCGATGTTGCTTACTGAAAATACACTCTTTGCAAAGCTGTGAAGGTTGCTCAAATTGTGGAAGGCCTACCACCATATTTTTCTGCTGCAAGGTCTTCAATCCACCAAAACTAAGATGCCCGTAACGAAAGTGCCATAACCATGCTGTATCTTTGAAATTTGCAGCAAAACATGAGTGTGCAGTATGGTGAAGATACAATGGAAACATTCTATTTGCCGTCATTTTCACTTGAGCAATTAAGCCTAATTTTTCATCGTGGATTCGGAAAACTCCTTCCTTGATAGAGATCTCATACCCCTTTTCTTGTAACTGGCCAACACTGAGAAGGTTAGTTTTCAGTTCAGGAACGAATAGACCATTTGAGATAGAATGAGAACTTTCCTTGGTTTGGATTGCAACCCTTCCTTTCCCCATGACAGAAACTGTGGAGTCATCACCAAATTTTACAGTATTTCGAAAAGTCTCATCCAAGTCAGAAAAAGCAGATTTATCCCCACACATATGATTACTGCAACCGGTATCTAAGTACCATAGATTTTGGTGACTTTCCTCCTTTGTATGACATGCCATAAGAAGGGAAATTTCTTCTTCCTCCTTTTTTGCAAAGTTAGATTTCTCGCCACGATTCTTATTTAAATTAGTGTGGCACTCGGAGCAGTAATGACCGTACTTCTGACAACGGAAGCATTTAACATGCGATTTGTCTTTAGACTTTGGTTTATGTCCTGTCGAATTCTGACCATCATAATCCTTTCCTTTTCCTTGAGAATCATCAACCTTTTCTTCTAATCTGTTCTGCCCATTCTTACCTTTCCAGCCTCCTTTACCCCCTCCAGTTGGTTTGAGATTTGCTGCTGCCTGTAATGCATGTTCTTCCTTATCCTGTCGGATTACTTTATGCTTATGGACTAGTAAAGTGCTTTCCAGTTCATCAATCGAAAGTGTGTCAATATCCCTTGATTCCTCAATCGCACAAACAATATAGTTAAATTTTGCCGTTAAAGATCGAAAAATCTTCTCAATTATGATAACATCCTCGAGCTGCTGGCCATGAATTCGTCTCTTATTTGCAATTGCCATTATACAACGTAAAAGTTTTAATGGGGTGTATTAAACGGGGTGTACCCCATCACTATCTTAAGAATGGTGATTTTGATCCCTTATTATATCTCACAAGCCCCCCATTTTTCAGTTAATTCCATTAAAATTTTTAAATAAATCTTTATCTCTCAATATACCTTACCTAATCTCTAATTTACCTTTATTTTAATTTTTTTTCATACACCCATTGTATAAATTTTATAAAATCATTTCTTAAAAAAAATCTCATAATCTTTGTAATTTCTTAACTTTTTTTTAAGGTTTTATCCACCACTTAAGATTTGATAGTTCCACCAAGAATTGGAGCGAAGAACCATGCCGAGTCGGCCCTGAATAACCTTAGTATCGTGCTAAGCCTATCAAGCCAAAGTTGAGTGAAGGAATACAAGAATTTGGCCAAGGGGTTTGACGTGATAAAGATAGAGATTTTTTATTATTATAATTGATTTGGAGCTAAAAAGGGGATTCTTGATTTCCTTTTGTATGCATCCCAATCTTGTATTCAAGTTTATCTGTTCATGGACCAGAATGCATTGCATTTGGAAAGTGTTTGCAATTGTACAGTGATATTACTTGGACAGTAATTTGGCGTTGCAATGCATTTATCGAACGAATGAAAATTTGGAATCGCGATGGAAAATGCTATCAGGTATCTATCTGAGAATGAAAGCACTCGCTGTCAGTCTCTATGGGATTGTAGTATAAAATTTTACATTGTTCTTCAATATTTTGAATAGAATGCCTTACTTTGAATGGAATGGCTCAATTTAAAAAGTTAGAAGAAATTAGAGTTTAAGAAATTAGATACGCTTAATTAGTTATTAATAGAAATTTTTATGCCTGTGCACTTAAAAATTATTTATTATTTTAAGTTATTTCACATGAGGATAAAATAGGTATTAACATAAAAGTTATTAGTGTGGGTTGATAAGATATAACGAGAGATATAAACAGACCCATTGAACGAGGACCCTTAAAATTTGATCCTAGCTTGACCCACACGACTGGCTGAACAGGTTAGTCCTTTACACAATCAAAATAAACTTGTGAGTAGGGGTGGGCAAATAACCCAATCTGATTCGACCAAAAAACTTGAGTTCAGATCGGATGTAGATGAATTTTTCAATCCAATCAAATTGAGGTAGGAATTTATCCAAATCGATCAGAAAATACACACAATTAAAGAATATTATTTGAAATTTTTTATCCATTCCAAATATAATTCGGATTCAATTATAAGTTTGGATTACTTTTTTCCTAACTCGATTAACCGAAACTCGAACCCGATCCAAAACTGAATTTGCCGACCCCTACTTATTATCGTTTACACATTACATTTGTGACTATCATTTTCAAACTAAAATTTTCTCTTGACGCGAATAAGAAAAAAAAAACATAGAGTAAATTTCTTTTAAAAAATGAGGCACCATAGAGGGACCGTACATATGGTACAGCTAGCTGAAATGGAAGTAGCCTTGTGAGAGCTGCCTATTTTGGATTCAGGACGAAATATTTAAGAAGCAAGCAAGTAAATAAATCAGGAAAATAATATTTGGCCACCCTCATTCCAGAGCGAAGCCAAAAACGACATACTTATGTGCCGTTTTGAAGTTTTAGATTTGAAAATTAAAAATAAATTTTACCATTAAAAAATAATAAAAGCTAATCAAAAGAAATTAAAAAATCTAAATTCTTATCCCTCCCCTCGCTCACCCCCTCTCTCTTTGACTCACCCGCTCTGTTCCTCTTACGCTCACCCACGAAGCTCGTTCCCCTCTCACTCACCCACAAGCTCGCTGTCAATATTTTGCTCAGATCTCAGCTAACGCATCATCAAAACCGCAACCATGACGCTAGGCTGAGGAGGATCCAGTGTCGTGGGTTAGTTTCTTCTCTGATCTTGCCCTTTTTTGTTCAATCCATTTATGCCCTGGATTGATTTATTCTCTTTGTTTTGTTGTGTTTCTTGTTCTGGCAAAATCTATTTGTCTAATTCACATACGGGTCGTAGCCGTTGCTTTTATTATTTTATTATAGCAAGTAAATTTTGATGCCATCATTTTAAAAAATTAACAAAAAATAAAAAAAATTCATATTCATGTGCATGTCTAATGCTTTATTTATATAAGATTAAAATTCTCTTTTCATCTAGGTTTTTATTTGAGCAAATACAATTATTGGTAGTTAACATATAGAAGCACAATTAAAAAGTATATCTCGACTGTGCTCACGTACATATCGAAAGAATTAAAGAAAAGGAGCTCTCTAGATTCTGCTTGTTTGATAAGAAAATGAATGGAAAATTTTATTGATTCAAAGAGAAAAATTGTTCGCTGGATTCTTATTTGTAAGTCTTACTAATGAGTTGAGAGTACATTGATAAATATAGCTGTGTGTGGAAACTTCTACTGCAACAAACTCGTGTGCACATTTCCAGCGCGCCAACTATAACAACCTACTGACTAAGTTTGGAGGGAAATAACAACTTGTTTAACTGTTTTACAACTTGGCTGCTGACTCATCATTACACTGAAAACCCCAACTGACTTCAACTGCTGACTTAGCATTTATTCTTAACAGAAAGATAATGATAAAATAGTTGCTTCAGAATTCGTGGGCACGCACGCGCGCTACTTGTAGAACTCCATAACCCATAAATTGTAAAAAAAGCATACAAATCTGATGCCACTAAATCCAGCTTCAGTAGCCAAGGTCGTGAATTCATGCTTTGTTCGCTCCTTTCCTCCCGGATATTGAGTCATCACCAGCACATCAGCTAGGGAATTTATTTTTGAATGAGTGCTAGTCTCAGGCAGTTCTGGAAGTACTGACTCCACAACAATTACCTTCCCTCCTTCGGGAATACTTTTGTAGCAATTCTTCAATAACTTCAAGCAATGTTCATCACTCCAATCGTGCAGTATCCACTACAAAATTTGAAATATTATGAAATTTGTTCAGGGATCGAACACCTAATACCTGCAAATTAAGTTCAAATGAAACTTACCTTGATCAAAATGGCGTCGCCATTTGGAACACTTTGAAACATGTCACCCCCTACATGCTTAACACCTGTACTACATACAATTTAGTTTCCTCTGTTAGGATCTAGCGGTATGGGCAGAGAATTCATAAGAGCACTGATATTCGGGAAAAAATATTAGATAAAATTCTGACAAAAACAACAATAAATCAACCCTGATTTTTTCACTAAATTGCAAATATGGTAAATCGAGTCTGTTTTGATGTTTTTTGTCAGTTTTTTCTTGTTGCAACATTTTGTGCTTTTACCCTTTTTTCCAAATGATAATGTATATTTCTACATAACAATTACATTAAAAAAAAAAAAAAAAGAGATTGGAATCAATTTTCTAATTAACTTCCTACTTTCTCCAGGATTTATATTGGGATGATTAATTAAAGAAAGCTACTTAAAAGCCACTTGACCAAGTCCCTAACATTATTATAAAGATAATTGAAAGTTCATACCAGGATACTCAGGGGAATGCTGTATAACGTGAGGCAAGTCGAAATTGATGCCCTTAATGTGGGGATACTTGGAAGTAATTGCTTTAAGGGTATTGCCAAGGGAACCGCCAACATCAACCAATTGCTTTATGTGCTCGAAACCCTTGTAAGCCTCAAGGATTTTCTGAAGGACCAAAGTGGTATGGTTGTACATCGCTGTGCTGAAAACTTCATTGAACCTGGGGTCCAATCCTAGGTACTCGAAAGCGTTCGTTCCGTGGACTCGGTCAAATGGAACTCCTCCTTCAATAATAGTTTCTTTCAGTTGGGACCTACATGACCAGTTAATCAATCATCATTTTGCGTTTGGCCTAACTTTTTTAGATACAATGATTAATGGTTGATAAAAGCAAAAATAATAAAGGGATATATCTATATTATATATATGACGATGTATACGTTTCATAAAATCCCTTAACAGATAAGATGAGTAGAGGATTTATTGCATTAAAAATTTTATGTTATATCTTAACTCATAACTGTCACATACATCTTTATGAAAACGAGCAAAAAAATGGAAATCAGGGTAATATTATCATACGGGTGGGTTGCTAAATTTTAGCAACGTCACAAATTAGGAGATATGTAGTTTGTAGTACTTTTACATATAGCTAGGTCCTGCTGTTATTTTTTTTTCCCTAAAAGATTTTATTTCTAATTCTCTCCAGGCAAGTTATCGTACCACCCCAAGTGAATATTTTAATTCAGCGAAATTCTACGGAAGAAGTTAAGAAATTTTTGTTCTTCCAGGATTTCTGTCAGAACTGAAGAAACTACTCAATTAATGCTTTCAATAGAACAAAATACATTGTCTTTTTCATATATGTTACACTCATGTCCTCTATAATTAAAAGACAAAAATACCTCCGAAAGAAAACATATTTCTTCATATCCTCTGTAGCTGCAAGTAATTAAAACACCACCAACAATAGTTTACCCGTTCTTGAATTGATATGACTAGAAGTATATTAATAATGATTTATAAGTTTGAGAGTGAACCTTCTACATTTTATCGCTCACTTATATGAACACGTTTGTTTTTCTTTTTCGATGACCTGAATTTAGAAATAAGTTGAGTATGAAGTCGATTATGATTTAAGACTTGGGAGAAATGCATGATTGGATCTGAAGGCGTAGAAAGAGAATTGCATTATAAACCCATGTATTTTTACCCTAACTTAAAAAAAGAAAAATTCAGAGGATTAAAATGATAGAGTGGACAAACCAGCTGTCGAGAAAGGCCTCGTCCTGAATTAAGGCCAATACAGGGCCTAATGAGACACCATCTTGATTAGGCACAAAGTATTTGGAAACATCATTCAAACCGTATAGCCTGTGAGAACCATCTACATCATCAAGTGAGCATTCAACAATACCATAGCTAGCCAGAAGCCCGAGTATCCGGTCCAGCATCGTGGGTGCGTCTTTGTTCTTGGTGGCGGGCAACTGAGCGGCAATCTCTGAAGCTGAGAGCTTTGCTCCAGGACCAGCTTTGGCTATGATCTCGAAAAGTCCCAGCTTAATTACTGCTTTCATGGTCGTGTGGAGCACTGAACCCGTCATCACTTCACAGGCATATGCAAAGTTTTCGTCTCTCGCTTCATTAGCCATATTTTCTTGAATTTCCTTATCTGTTTTCCTCAGAAACAATGCATTTATAGTGGAGTGAAGAGTTACTGTGTGTCCAAGATTTTAGGTTGTAAAATCTGACCCGGAAGTTTTCGATAGTTCAAGTTAAACTAAATGACAGAAATTAAATTATGATTATAACTTTTTCAAACATAAAAGTATGGAAGCTTGGCAACTCTAAAAAAATTATATTATTAGGGATAAAAACTTTATTTAATTTGCATAAATTGAAATGACATATTGCATGATTCTACTTGTCTCATATTATTTCTTTTATTTTGTTGACTTTAGAAAATCTGAACGGCCAACCTCTTCGAAAATGTATTCAATAGTTTTTTATAGCGATGTATTGTTCAATAGTTTTTTATAGCGATGTATTGGAAGTAATTTAAAAGATCAAACATTTCAAATGAGATCCTAATATCAAACAAGAGGAATTCTAAAATATATCGGAGGTATTATGTCAGTTACACAATAAGTCAATAATATTATGGAATGTGTGCATTTATTTGAAAAATTACTATGCAAGTGGTAGTTATATTAAATCCAATTACACACGTCACATATACATTGATTAGTTGTATTACCCCTGATTTATTCTAAAATTTATCGTCAAACGGAGAGCTTTTAGTTGAAATGAGGAACTATAATTATTTCCTGACATAAGTTTTTCCTTCGATTATAATATATTAACATTTCATGTGAGGAAATATTAGTTTTACATTTTTTTTCCTATTATAACATGTTTTAAAAAAGGATTATAATTCTTACTTAGTTTTTTTTATCTCATCTAGTCTTTTTTAGTGTCCCAAATTTAGTGAAAAAATGCAGCTTAATTATAAATAAAGTGAAACATTCTGGCTTAATTGTTAACATTAAAATTTAAAATTCAATATTAACCACTTATTTCATTAAAAGAGACTAAGAGAGAGAGAGAGAGAGAAGATTCTTGTCCAAAAGAAAAATAAAATAAAGAAAAGCAAACGAATACTTCACTTTCATCGAAATTTTCAAATATCAAATTTTATGACTTTAGGCCAAATTTGCCATGCAAAATTGGATTGGAATAATTATTAGAATAAGACTGAATTAGATTACTTGGATAAAGTTGGATTATATTATACTGTCTTATGTTTGGTGTAGTACGAGATTGAACTATGTTAAATTATATTTCAATGATATTAAATAGCATTTAAGTTGATATTTGAATATGAACATCAATTATTCATGAAATTTTATAACAATAAGGAAACAAATTTAAAAAGCAATTAATTAGAAAATTAAGTATATTGTGAATAAGTTATTAGGTAGTCATAATATAATAAACAAATGAAAAAGAAATAAAAAATTTAAATATTTAATTAATTTTTATCAAATATTTAAAAAAATATATAAAATCAATTAATTCTGGTATTTTTAATTTTCATGATTATTTTTTAATATTATATTAGTGATTATTAAATTTTATACAATCACTAATGCAATAAGTTATTAAATGGTTAATTTATAAATTATTAAATATACAAGTAATGAAAATTTAATCTCAAGAGTTATTAGAAGTAAAATTGTCTATTTAATTAGATCATATATAATAAATAAAAATCTTAAGTAAATCATAAATAAATTAATTGATTAATTAATATTAACAGATAATTTTTCTTTAACTTTATCCAACTAAACAAATATGTAAATTAAGATTACTAATTTGATGATTTTAGGATTAAATTCAAATTTAGTCTCCTTTAATTCAATTCAAATAAATTTATCAAAAATAAATAAATATTTAATTTTAGAATTAGTGCAATTGGATACTTAATCCTACATCTAAACATGGTCTCAGTTGTCATAAAGGCAACTTGGAAAGAGCCGTAACCGAAAACAATTATAAAGCCATTTTTTCTTTTAATTTTCAGGTTCATATATATATATTATCTTTCTGCCAATGAAGCGCCTGCCAATCAGAGAAGTTAATTTTTAATATATTTTTCGACGCCGACCCCGCCCCTGATCTTATAGCTTTGACTCCAGATGAATGAGGCTTTTCATTCATGTTTTTCTTTGAAAGATCGTGATTCCAAAGGCTGCTGACAAAAGAAGATTCTGGAGGCTGCCAATCAATGGCCATCAGGCACCAAATTCATGGCCATCGCTGCATAAATATATATATATATTAAATCAAAACAGGTGTGCGGTAACTTTATACGTACAACTTGGGTTCTTGCCTTGCTGCCGTCATGGAGAATTAATGCCACTGGTCAACGGTGAATCAATGGCCATCGAGCACCAAATTCATGACCAATCAATGGCCAACAAGCACCAAATTAATGCCAAGCACACCAACAACCGCCGATTAAATTGCAAGTTTAGTGTTTTAAAGTTTAGAATATGGAGAAGCAGTTGCTACTGTATCCAGGTAGTAAATCATCAAAAACCAATTTGGTTTGGACTCTTCAATTCCAATTTGACTTCTACACCAACACCACCCAACAACTCAACAACCGAATCACTTGTCCCAATTAGAGATGGTAACTGGATCGCTCCATAATGGATATCCACAATATCCATCCAATATCCATCCAATTGGATCGGATAATATCCATCCAAAAATTTTTAGATTTTGAAATAGATATTTTAAAATTATATCTAGATAGATATGGATGAATATGGATAATTATTTTTATCCAATGGATATCCGTTTAACCCAACACAAGTTTAAAAAATTTTAATTTTATAAAATAAAAAATAAAAAATATAATAAACAAACAATTGTAAAAATATTATATTAACTAGTGAAAAATTTAAATTCCTCTTATATTAAAAACTAAAATTTTCAAAATTATCCTTTAATTTTTTAACTTATTTAATACTATTAATAATTATTATTTTATTTTGTTCATTTAATATTATAAATAGACTTCCACCGGAAAGTCGCCGGACCACCACCGGATCTCGTCGGACCACCGTCGGATATCGCCTGAAGGTCGCCGGACCACCACCAGACTATCATCGGAAGTTCGCCGGACCACCGTTGGCTTTGCCGGAATGTCGCCGGACCTCGCCGGAAGTTCGCCGGACCACCACCGGAGCTCATCGGAAGTTCGCTGGAAGTTCGTCGGAATTCGCCGAAAAATTGCCGGACCGCCGCCACCGACCACCGGACTGCCATTTTATTATATATATATATATATATATATATATATATATATTAATATAAATAATTTAATAATCAAATTTAATATTAAAATTTTAACTATTTTATATTTTATTTTTATATAATAAAAATAAAATATCCATGGATATCCATGATCTCCATAGTTTTATGGATAAAATCCATATCCATATCTAATATTAAATACTGGATATGGATATGGATATATCCATTATGGATAATTATGGATTTGTGTTTATCCATCCATAATTGGATATTTGCCATCCCCAGTTCTAATAGCATAGCAATCCAGTCGTCGGTTGCCCGCACGTGAGAGACTATTTTCTTATTCGTGCTCGGAATTGTTGAATTAATTTTACAATTCTCTTGTACCAATTTTCATCATATATACTCCCTCAAGAAGTGAAGATTGATGTCGGAATCACTTTAATTTAGTTTCAATTACATGATGTTTGGGATCTTCTTATACCAATTTCGGTCTACAATTGCCTCTAGTATCCATGTCCGTCAAATCTTATTTGTATTAAAGCAACTGCTTAAACCGTTAACCTGTTTGATTTAAAAAACAAATATTTGGAGCTGTTAGATTGAACTCGTGTAAATTAGGATTACTAATCCGATAATTTTAAAATTAAATTCAAATTTAGTTTCCTTTAATTCAATCCAAGTAAATTTATTAAATATGAAATAAATATTTAATCTTAAAATTAATCCAAATGGATACTTAATCCTGACATCCAGACAAAGCCTTATTTGCCTTAAAGGCAACTTAAAAAGAGGTGTAACCAAAAACGTTTATAAAGCCATTTTTTTTCGGGTTCATATATATTTAGGGTTTAGGGTTTAGAGTTTAGTGTTTTATAGATCAGAAAATTTATAGTTTAAAGACTTGTAGTTTGGTTTTATTTTATTTGGTGTGGTGAGTGTTACTTTTGGTGCCTTGGTAGCTTTTGGTCATAAGTCCCGATTTGGTTGAAGGGCAATAAACCCAAATCTTAGCCTTGGATTGTAGCCATTCCTGTAAGCCTAAAACTAGATTATAGGTCCCTACCTATGGATTCTCTGCTATGTAGAGCATCATCTTTTTCTAGCTCTTCTTCTGGAAGAACTAGTGATTCAAAGAATGTTGTGAACTCTGAAGAATTTGTAATTGAAGACTTTAATAAAGCTATTGATTGTTGGGAACTTCCAAAGATTTCTAAAGAAATGATTTACAAGACAAAAAAGCTTGATTTCTTAAAAAGTGACTATGTCATAAAAACTGAAAAACGTGATATAACCCTTTCAAAACCCTTTGAAACAATTCACTTGTTTTCAGAAAATTCTTTAAAGAAATTAAAAGAAAAGAATTTTAATTATGTTCATATCGGGTTAATACAAGTTGGCATAAAACCATTGACTAAAGAAGGCCTAAATACTTCCATACTTGCCGTCCTCAGAGATGGGCGATTCATCTCTTTTGACGACTCTTTATTGAGCAGTATAGAATCAAGTCTGTGTAAAGGTCCTATTTCGTTCAACTGTTATCCAAACATAACAGTCTCTTTAAAAGATAAAAATATTTTGAAAAGCATGATTTTACAAATCAAAACCCATAATTACCATATGATTGAGGGATCTGTCCCTGTAGCCCTAATTTTCAAAATTTCTTACAAAGCCATGATTTCTGCTTTTAGTACACAACATAAATTCCAGTCAAAAAGAGATGAAACTCTTCTCTTGCAGACTGACTTGTCTAAAGCCAATACTGTTATTCCTAAACCAATCCAATGGAAGGATGTTAACCTTCCTGAAGAATGGATCTTGGAAGGAGCCACTGAACCAGTGATTCCAAAACAACTTGAGCCAAATACAGAGTTGCAAAATGTGACTCAGTATTCAGATGGCAGAGTCAAACTATCCTTTAGGAGATCTACATCGTCTAGATTCTCTGATAAGGATTCTTATTCAAGCATTCCTTCACTAGAAAGGATATTTTCAAAGATTCCCTCCATAATTAATCAACCTAGGTTTTCCACTTCGGACATACCTAGCTCTTCTATTCATTCTGTTGACTATACCACTAGTGTTCCGCACCCAATCTACACTAGTAGCCAACATGGACAAAGACAGGAAGAGAAGGAACCTTCTCCTCCAACTTCTCCTACATTTTCTGCAGTCACAGAAAATGTAATAAGTGTCATTGAAAAGGAATTTGAATTGGACAAAACACTTCTCCACAATGATTTTTATTCAGATACTAATAAAGAAAAAAGACTTTGGTTTTTCAAACATTTCTTAAACCAAAGAAAAGAAATCCAACAAATTTACTATGAATTTGTAAATTTACATAAAGTGCACATATTGTTTTTTGACTGGTTTGAGATGTATGCTTCAGATAACGATATTTCTTATCCTTTTAAAGAAACAAACCCCATTACTATTAGAAGAAAAATTACTGAATGGAAACTTTCTGGTAGTGAAAGGATCATCGAATATGAACATCCTCCACTTAGGAGCTTAACCATTGACCATGGTATACCTCCTATAGAAATCAAAGCCTCACCTTATAAAACCCATAAAGATCTAGAAATCGATTTAGATAGCATTATCCAACAGAATAATTTCTGTAATGCTAATCTAAATACTATAGGAAAACAATTGACCATAATAGAAAACCAATTCCAAAAGTCAACCATAGATGTTTCTCATAGTACTCCAAAGACTGACTCTGCTAAGAAGCTTAAGGAGCCTATTTTCAAACCATTCCAGGTTTCGAAAACTAGTCAAAAGCTTGTCCAAGAGTCAAAATCAGACTTTGCTAAAGCCATTAGAGAACAACTAGATAGAATAGAAGCTTCTTCTTCCTCTTCTAGTAAAATTCAAATTGCTCCTGATAGTATCCAATATAGCAAGATTGGTGTACTAGAACAGGGCCAATTTTCTATAGCATCTTCTGATATAGAAGCTTTTCAAGAAGAACCTACTCCAAAAGCCAACAAAATTCATTGGGAATTAGCCCTACCTAATATCAAGTCTCCACCTGATTTAGCCATAGACAACAGGCCTAGTGCGTTAAACCAATCTCGGTTTAATGCATCTTCTGTCTATGAGTGGAATATTGATGGTATGTCTGAGTATAACATCCTCGGATTATTACAACAGATGACCATGGCTGCTAATGCCTATAAAACCCAACAAGGAACCTCTGATAGAGCTATTGTTGAAATCCTTATTGCTGGCTTTACCGGTCAGCTTAAAGGATGGTGGGATCACCTTCTCACCAAACAACAGCAATTAGACATTCTAAATTCAATTCAAACAGATGAAAATGGAGCCCCCATCTGTGATGAATTTAATAGTCCTATTCAGGATGCTGTTGCTACCCTGATTATGACTATATCCCTTCATTTCATAGGTGATCCTTCACACCTTAGAGATAAGAATGCTGAGTTACTATACAACTTAAGATATAGGAAACTTAGTGAATTCCAAAGTTATAAAACCACATTCTTTACTAGACTTTTCCTTAGGGATGATGCAAATCACATAACTTGGAAGGAGAAATTCCTTGTAGGTTTACCTACCCTATTAGGAGAAAAGGTTAGAAATACTATTAAAGCCCTTTATGACAATCGAATTCCCTATGACGAGCTTACTTATGGGGAATTAGTCAGTTTTATTAATAAAGAAGGATTAAAGATTTGTCAAGACTTGAAATTACAGAAACGTCTAAAATGGGAACTCAGAAAATCCAAACAGGAATTGGGCAGTTTCTGTAAACAATTCAACTATGATCCTTTTAAAAATCCTACTTCTAAAGACTGTGATGGTAAGTGTTCCTCGAAACCTTACAAAAAACACTACAAGAATAAAAGCTATAAAAGGCCTTTTCATGAGTCTAAACAACCTTTCTTTAGAAAACCCTCAAAGCCTTATGGGAAACCCCATCTTCCTAAGAAAAACATCACAACAAAACCAAAAGCCTCTTTTAACTATAAAGAAGCCACGTGTTTCAAATGTGGAAAGAAAGGTCACACTGCAAAATTTTGTAGAATGAGCATAAAGCTCCATGCTTTGGATCTTAATGAAGAAATATTCTCTAAAATTGCCCCTCTGCTCATAGAGTCTTCTGACTCTGAGTCATCCATGACAGGAGACAGTGAACCTTTACAGATTGATGAGTTAGTTGACTCAGACACATTTGCTTCTTCAAGTGATGGTTATTCTGACACAGAATCCTATTTAAAGAAAATCAATGTTTTGACTAAAGACCAAGAAACCTTCCTTGAATTAGTAAAACATATTTCTGACCCCACTCTTCAAAAAGAATATCTTGATAAACTTCTAAAAACCTTAGAATTAGGAGAAAAAGCAGAAACCTCTAAAGCTATTACCATTAAAAAGAATGCCTATGATTTAACTGAAATCTTGGGTAAAAAGAAAACAAAGAAAACAATGCCTAATGTTCAAGATCTCCAAAAAGAGATTAAAGAAATCAAACTTGAGATAAAGAATTAAAAGAAAAACAAAAGAATGATTCTGAAACCATACAAATTTTATTACAAAAACAGCTCCAAGATAATTCTGATAAAGACAATGATTCTGATGGTGATGAACAGAACCTTGAAAACATTGAATCGGTACCCAATGATTTTCTATTTGTTTTAAGACAAATCACCACAGGAAAATATTTAATCAAAATTACCTTGATCATTTCTAAAGATTTTGAAATCGACACTGTTGCTCTCTTTGACACTAGTGCTGATTTAAATTGCATTAGAGAATATATTGTCCCCAGAAAATTTCATGAAAAAACAAAAGAAAGACTTTCTGCCGCCAATAATTCAAAACTCAACGTACAATCTAAAGTTGATGCTTCTATTCATAATAATGGTTTTGAATTTAAAACTTCTTTTATCCTTACAAATGACATACACCATACTGTCATTTTAGGAACCCCTTTTATTAATCTTATTACTCCTTATACTGTCAATTACGATGGTATATCCTTTAAAGCAAAATCCAAGAAACTTGTTTTCTCTTTTATTGAAAAACCTAAAACAAGAAACTTGAATATTGTTAAAGCATGTTCTGTTTACCAGAACCAAATAAATGCACTTCTCAAATCCAAGCATAATGATTTGATTGACCTAAAGAAAGATTTGAACTTGCACAGAATTGAAAATCAACTTCAAAATAACTTCATACAAAGAAAAATCTCTGATTTTAAAGACCTTATCGAAAAAGAAATATGTGCTGATCTACCATCTGCTTTTTGGAACAGAAAACAACATTTGGTTGATTTGCCTTATGAAAACTCTTTTGATGAAAAACAAATACCCACTCAAGCACGTCCAATCCAGATGAACATGGAATTGGAACAACATTGTCGTAATGAGATTAAGGATTTAGAATCTAAAGATCTCATCACCAAATCTAGGTCTCCTTGGTCTTGTGCTGCTTTCTATGTCAACAAAAATTCTGAAATAGAAAGAGGAACGCCTAGATTGGTTATAAATTACAAACCTCTCAATAAAGCATTAAAATGGATTGGGTACCCATTACCTAACAAAAAATATTTACTCCAGAAACTTCATTCTGCATTCATCTTTTCAAAATTTGATATGAAGTCTGGATTTTGGCATATTCAAATCCATCCAAATGACCGTTACAATACTGCATTTACTGTTCCTTTTGGTCAGTATGAATGGACTGTTATGCCATTTGGTTTAAAGAATGCACCTTCAGAATTTCAAAGAATTATAAATGATATTTATAATCCTTTTTCTGAATTCTGCATAGTTTATATAGATGATGTGTTGATCTTTTCCCAATCAATTGACCAACATTTCAAACATTTAAAGACTTTCTACCTTGCCACTAGAAAGGCTGGTTTAGCCATTTCCAGTTCTAAAGTCTCTTTGTTTCAAACAAAAGTCAGATTCCTTGGTCATTATATTTCCAAAGGAACTATAACACCTATTGAGCGCTCTCTTGCATTTACAGATAAATTTCCTGATAAAATCTTAGATAAAACCCAATTACAAAGGTTCTTGGGAAGCTTAAATTATGTTTTAGACTTTTGTCCTAACATAAACAGGATTTCAAAACCATTGCATGACAGACTTAAGAAAAATCCTGTTGTCTGGACTGAGGAGCACACTAAAGTTGTCAAATTAATAAAAGCTACTGTAAAGGACATCCCTTGTTTATTTCTTGCAAATCCTGCATTGCCAAAAATTGTTGAAACTGATGCATCTGATTTAGGTTACGGTGGGATACTAAAACAAGTGGATAACAATAAAGAACAAATAGTATAATATGTTTCTGCACATTGGAATGAATGTCAAAAAAATTATTCTACCATCAAAAAAGAAATCTTATCCATAGTTTTATGCATATCAAAATTTCAAGGAGATTTATTAAATAAAAAATTCTTACTTAGAATTGATTGCAAAGCTGCAAAACATGTTTTAGAAAAAGATGTTCAAAACATTACATCAAAACAGATTTTTGCACGATGGTAAGCTATTTTAAGTGTTTTTGATTTCGATATTGAGTTTATTAAAGGAGATACAAATTCTCTCCCTGATTTTCTAACCAGAGAATTTCTTCAAAACAGATAATGCCGCCCAGAAAGAAAGACAAAGGTAAAGCCATCCTTAAAGAATCTACACCAGAAATAACCCCTAAAGAATCCCAAATAACCCCTTCTAAAGACAAATTGCTTTTTTCTGCCATGCCCATAAAGTCATGGATTGATATGATTGAAGACCAAGAAGCACGTTCTAAAGCCATTGCCTCTCAAGAACAGGTAAAAGAATGGATGAATTCCATTTCAAAGTCCCCTGAACTTATTCTAGCTTTACAAAACATTTCTCAAGATAAAACCCTTTCTTAAGTTCCTGAGAAAGAAAAATCTAAAGAAATTTCAAAACCCTCTTCTTCTAAAGAAACCATTTCTTGTGAAAGCTTTTCTTCACAAATAGTTGTTTCACAATCAAAGCTTTCCCAAAAATCCTCGGATTGGATTAATAAAACCTCTCACCAAAATGTTTTATCTATTGAAGATGGGTTTTATCATTCTGATCCTTTTCAAGCTATTTCAAAGATTTTCCCGAAAGACTGGTTTTTTAAACCATGGGATTTAACAAAACCCCAGTCTTTCTATCACAGTATTCTTGAATATACTGAGCCTGTGAAATTCAAGCATTTCTATCATAGTGAAGCTCATTCTGAGCCAGCCTATTCTACGGCAACCATTCTTAAAGTCTTGAGCCCAAAACAGTGGGGTGACCAACTCCACAAAACAAAGACTTTTCCCGCCAATTTTCAAAATCGTTTAAACCATTGCTTATCTTTTTCTTACTGGGATTACCAGCAAGCTTGGTTTAATACATTCTTTATCCAAAACCCTAAAAGAACCCATTCTTGGTTATTTTTCTTTAACCAAAAAATAACCGTGCAAAGCCTTCCAAATTGGTTCCAGCAATGGTGGAACTATTATGGCCCAAGCCCAGACATTTTGACCCCAAATGCCATTAAATGCCTAATCCTATTTAAAGCCCATTATGCTCCTTCTGACTCAGAAAAGAGATTTCCCCCTTTTCTTTGTTTTTGTACCAATTTCTTTCTACCCTGGGTTTGGATGTGGAACTTTAATTACCACACTCAAGAAGCCCAACTCATCTTACAAAGAACTTTCAAAGTTAAATGGTGGTCAAAGTTTGATGAACAGTCAAAGTTGACTGAAGCCACTGTTCATCAAAGTTTGATGAACAGTTAAAGTTGACTGAAGCCACTGTTCAAACTTGGCTTTCTTCAAAGGGCCTCCTTGCCCCTAAATTAGAAGATGTAAAAGCCCACAATACTTTTCTTGCTCAAAGATCCAAGGCCCAATCCCTCTTGGCCGGTGCAAAGACTGAAGAAGAGTATTTTAAAGTGATGCAACAGCTCCTAGCCTCTAGATCTGAGCCATCTGTTGCTGACTCTTCAACCGAAGAAGATGAAGATGAAGAGGAGCCGTTCATTTCCCTTGGAGATGATAACGAAGATGATTGCTTCGAGATTCTACCTCCAATAAAGCATTGTAAATAAATTGATGTAAAAAAAAAAGAGTAATTTTCCATTCCTGTACTTATCAATTCCTTGTAATTGTATTTTCTTTTGTCTTTTCCGAGTTACTGTCTTCCTCTACTCACTACCCTTTATGGAAAAAATTGTGAAGACATTTCTCTGTCGTATGTATTTTTCGAGATACTATCTTCCTCTACTCACTATCCTTTACGGGAAAAATTGTGGAGACGTATCTCCCCTCCAAATTCTGGAGCCTTCTCAAGACTGTACCCATGTGAAGCCACTTTGCAATTATCAAGCCTGCAGATGCCTTTCATAATGGTGTCCCCCTCGAATAAAGAATAAAGAAAAAGAAGATGCTGTCTCCCACGTTCTTCGAAAGCAAGCACTGCTTTTCCACTGTTGGCAGACCCCATCTCCCATCATTGCACGTGAAGATCAACTGTAACATTTACTTTTAAATTTTAAAATTTTGTATAAAAGAAAGTGGATGAAGACTTAGACTCATCACTTCTCTTCTATCATTTTTCTTTCGATCTCCAAATTCTCTCAAGCACTCTCTCTCTCTGGAAAAATATGAACTGAAGATATCAAGGAAATTGTTCCTATCTTCTGATTTTTCCTTTCTTCTTCTTTTGTAATGAAACAATTCTGATTGTAAAACATCTGGAATAAAGCAAAGCAATATGTAAGTTTGTTTCTTCTATTTTGAATAAAGCAATTTCCATTACAAAGCATGTTTAAATTTCTGTCATTTAAATTTATATAAACTGCTACGTCCCTCTGAAGCATAGAGACCGGATCTCTGACTTCAGTTGTATTTTCTCTTCTCCCCCCGTTCAATCAGAATATTAGATCTGGGATTCAGATCTAGTATTATCTATGAGCCTTGTGTTGGTTTGACATAAATTTATTTATAAAATTCTGGTATATCGGCTGAAAACCATTGTGTGCGGGCTACTGGTCCAAAGGAGGTTTAAATATCTTGATTTATCAAGGACCTTGTCACGAGGGTAGAACAACGCCACGTACCTTTCTTTATTTTGATAATTTTCTTTAATTACAAATTGTTAAAGATTTTACATATCCTCTTAGATCCGTTACCAGAAGGAAACGGATCTAAGAGGATATGTAAAATCTTTAACAATTTGTAATTAAAGAAAATTATCAAAATAAAGAAAGGTACGTGGCGTTGTTCTACCCTCTGACAAGGTCCTTGATAAATCAAGATATTTAAACCTCCTTTGGACCAATCTTTATGCCAATGAAGCGCCCGTCAATCAGCAAAGTTAATTTTTTTTTTAATTTTTTTTTCTACTGTGATTCCGGAGGCTGCTGTCAAGACAAGATTCCAGAGGATGCTGATAAGACAAATTCAAATTGACCTTTTTAATAATTATTATCTTTTCTAAGGTTTAAAATTTTATGTGTAACGTACAGCTAATGTGATGTAAGTTTTACCTGATGTATGAGTTGATGAACCATCATGGTGAAATCAAAATACAAAAATAATAGAGGTCAATAACGGCATTCAAAAGAAAAGAAAAATTAAAACACAAAGAAAATAAGGCCGTTGGATTCGTTTTTTCAAATTTTTTTCTGAATATTAATGCGTTACAATGAAAGAACTTGCTAATATTTTCCATATTGATCAGGATAAAAAGATTGTTGATACAATCATACGTCAATTTTGTAATATTGTAGTACAATTCAAAAGTTTTATTTTATTTTAAAATATATTTATCCTACATATTTATAAAAGATATTGTCAAAGAATTAAATTAATTAAGATAAAATCTTCCTGCAATCATACTTGTTCAAGCTTCAAGTGTTCTCTACATTCACTAAATTTTATAAAAGTATCTTCTTACTTTTTCTACTCTATAGCCTTTCTCTTGTGATGGAAAATAAATTCTTAACAAGCATAGATTTGGATAGGCTAGAAACCCTTTTTATAACAATATTTTATAACATAGAAGACTTTACACTTTCTCCATCAAAGAAGTGAATTTAATAACTTTTATCACTTCGATTATGAAAATGATTAGTAAACTATAATGCTATCCCTTGAAATAAATAAGTAGGTTATTAATATAAGTTTATCTATTTATTTAAAAAAAATCACTCATCATGTGGACTGTATAATGAAACTTTGTGGAGATATATCTACCCACATTTAACTATATAATGAGATAAGAAATTAGAGGTCCAAGGAGTAGTACTCAAATCTACAACCTCAAAAGTTGAGGGCGTGGCAGGCAAAAGAAAAAGGAGAACCACGTGTTGCTGGGAAATGAGGGCTTTCATTCATGTTATTCTTTGAAAGATCGTGATTCCAGAGGCTGCTGACAAAAGAAGAATCCGGAGGCTGCTGATAAGATAAATACAATATTTATTCGAATGGGGCTATTGACACCCCTCCAAATACTTTTTAAAACTCTTTTAATTATTTTATAATTTTAATTTTTATTAAAATTATATGATAGGATAATTTATACATAATAAGATAATTTGTAATTAAACCCCCACTCAAAAGTCAAATAATTTTTTTCATTTTAAAAATTAAAAATGTTGTTTTTTTTATTTTTTGGGTGAAGAATTTACTACCAAAGGCTACAATTGAGAGAATGAAAATTCATTATTTCTTTCTTTTAAATAGAAGAAACTCAATTGTTGAAATGAGATTTAATAATAAAAATTAGAGAATTGAATTTACACAATAAATTTTACGTAAGGGTATTTTTATTATTGATGGAGATGTTAAAATAATTTTATAATTTTTTAAAATATTTTAATGGGATTAATTATGAAAAGGGGTGTTAAGAGATATTTATTGACCATTTTAATAATTATTATCTTTTCAAGGATTTACAAATCTATAGGTGTAACGGACAGCTAATGTAGTGTAAGCGTTATCTAATATATGAGTTGATGAACCATCACGGGTGAAATCAAAATAAAAAAAAATAACATAAGTCAATAATGGCACTCAAAATAAAAAAATAATAGAAGTCAATAATGGCATTCAAAATAAAAAAAATTAAAACAAAAAGCAAATAAAGCCATTGGATTCTTTTTTTTAATTGTTTCTGAATATTAATACGTTAAAATAAAAGAACTTGTTAATATTTATCATAAAAATATTGTTGATACAATCCTACGTCAATTTTGTTATATTATAGTACAATTCGAAAGTTTTATTTTATTTTAAAATATATTTATCCTACCATATTTATAAAAGAAATTATAAAATAATTAAATTAAGATAAAATCTTACCTCCAATCATAGTTGTTCAAGATTCAAGCGTTCTCTATAGTCACTAAATTTTATAAAAAAAAAAGTACTTCTTCCTTATTCTACTTTATAACCTTTCTCTTGTGATGGAAAATAAGTTCTTAGGAAGTATAGATTTGGATAGATTAGAGATCCTTTTTATAGACTAGAGAACCTTTTTATAATAATATTTTATAACTTACAAGACTTTCCACTTCCTTCCATCAAAGAAGTGAAATTTATAACCTTTATCACTTCTATTATGAAAATGATTAGTAAACTATAAGGTTATCCCTCGAAATAAGTAAGTAGATTATTAATATGAGTTTATCTATTTATTTATTTTAAAAAATCACTTATCATGTCAACTATATAATAAAAATTTGTGGAGATATATCTACTCACATTTAATTATATAATTGGGATAAGAAATTAGAGGTCCAAGAAGTTGTATTTAGATTTGCAACCTCAAAGTTGAGGTTATGGCAGGCAAAAGAAAAAGGAGAAGCATGTGTTTTTGAGAAAGGAACCCATACAAGCAATTGCAAATTAAGCAAAATCGGAATTAAACAAATTAAGCATGTGTTTTTTTACTCTTTATATGATAAAATCGGAATGTGTACCATAAATAAATAAGCAGAAAATAAACCAATACAATCTAAAATAATAAATCAACCATAAGAGACATATTTTTAGATGGAAAACCTAAATCGAGAAAAAAAAACCATAGACTATAGTCTAATATAACCTTCAATTATATTAATAATGGGATTACAACATAGATTCTTCTCTAGATAACATTAGAGGCTACAACATCAAGAATCTCAACAATCTTGGCTTATAGTAATAATTTAATATTTGTCTCTCTAACAAATGAGTAATCTCAAATAACAGGCAATGAGAGAATTAAATAAAAATCAAGACCAGTAAAAATATAGAGGGCGATGTCAGAAACTTACCCTCCAAATTTGGGAGAAAACGTAGTTAAGTTTGCCTTCTTATCATCCAATCAAATTTAATGGTAATTTTCAGTTAGTCATAACCTGTTTTCTTTAATTATTTAAACACCCAAAATAATGGATGAGTTGGGGCACCCAAATGAAATGGACCTAACAAATTAATCTTCCCCACCAGGTTATGTGGAGGGCACCACCAAGCCCATTCTTGGCTTACTTCTTTCAACTTTTCCTTGGGCAACGACTTTGTCATCATATCTGACATATTCTTCATGAATCTTCTCAAGCTGTAATTATTTCTTTTCAAGTATGTCTTGTATGCAATGATACCTAACATTAATATGCTTGGATTTCGAATGCTATGTTGAATTCATTTCCAAGTGAAAGGACTTTAACTATCATATACACAACATAGCTATCTTGTTTCACATCTAACTTTTGTAAAAAATTCTTCACCACAAGGTTTCAAAGAAAACTTCAGTGATTGCAATATTGATGAATAAATAAAGAAAAACAAACAAATACTTCGCTTTTGGTGAAACTTTCAAATATCAGTCTTTATGATTTTAAGCTAAATTTACCATGTGGAATTGAATTGTATGCAATGATACCTAACATTAATATGCTTGGATTTCGAATGCTATGTTGAATTCATTTCCAAGCTAAATTTACCATGTGAAACTTTCAAATATCAGTCTTTATGACTTTTGGTCCAAGGGGTAGTACTCAAATCTACAACCTCAAAAGTTGAGGTCGTGGCAGGCAAAAGAAAACGGAGAACCATGTGTTGCTGGAAAGGAACTTACATGAGTAACTGCAAATTAAGCAAACACTAAATTTTCCCTCTTTATATGATAAAACCGGAATGTGTATAAAAAAATAAACAAACAAAAAATAAACCAACACAATTGAAAAGAATAAATCAACCATAAGAGATACAAATTATTTTATGTGGAAAACTCAAATCGAGAAAAAACCACAGGACCATAGTCCAAAATAACCTTCCATTATATTAATAATGAGATTACTACGCAAATTCTTCTCTAAATAATACTAGAGGCAAACAATATCAAGAATCTCAACAATCTTGTTCATAGTAATAGTCTAATATTTTTCATTCTAACAAGTGGGTATCTCAGATAACAGCCAATGAGAGAATGAAATAAAAATCAAGATCAGTAAAAATGTAGAGAGTGATGCCAGAAATTTGCCTTCCAAATTTGGGAGATTAAGTTTGCCTTCCGATCGTCCATTCAAAGATTAAAATCCTTACTCCCAAATTGAGTCGGCCACTGTCTTCTTTTTCTCTCTCATCTTTTCTATGTTTTTAAGGCTGCTGCTTCACTTGTCTACTTTTTCTTTTATAGCCAGGTGATTTTCAAAGCCAAATTTGATGGCAATTTTCAATTAGCCATAACATATTTCCTTTAATTTCTTAAACACCAAAACTAATGGAAACTTTGGTTTGGGCCACCCAAAAGAGATGGATTCAACAAATCTTCCCATCAGATCATATGGGGGGCACTACCAAGCCCATTCTCTGCTTACAATCTTTCAGCTTCTCCTTGGGCAACGATTTTGTCATCATATCTGGACATATTCTTCATGAATATAGTCAGGCTGCAACTATTTCTTTTCAAGCACGTCTTGTATTCATTGATACCTCACATTAATTTGCTTGAATTTCGAATGGTATGTTAAATTCATTACCAAGTGAGAGCACTTTGATTACCACAGTACACGACATAGCTATTTTGTTTCACATCCAGCTCTTGTAAGAAATTCTTCACCACAAAGGGTTTTAGTGATTGGAATATACTCTGCTTCTGTGGTGGAGAAAACAACATGAAGTTTGAAATCCTCTTAGTCTACCCCCTGCAAAGGTAAGCAAATATCCTGATAGGAATTTTCTAGGATCAACATCTCTTGCCATATATGTTGTACACTTATAACACATCTTGTCACCATTAAAACATAAACATGCGTTGGAAGTGAATTTGAGATATTTGAGGATCCATTTCACTGTTGTTCAGTGTTCTTTGACTGTACTATAAAGAAACTAACTGAGTACACCAACTGCATGTGCAATAATTGGTACAAGCCATGGCGGACATCAGTCTGCGAAGTGTTGAAGCATAAAATAGTCCTTTCATCTGCTGCTTCTCTTTCTCGCTTCTATGAAAATGCTTGGAACTAAGCCTAAAATGGCCCGCAAGTGGAGAACAAACATATTTTGCCTTGCTCATGTTAATTCTTTCAAGAGCACTTTCAATAAATGCTTCTTGAGATAACCATAACTTGCCAATTTTTCTGTCATAGGAAATCGTCATGCCAAGAATGTATTTGTCGATCCTTGGTCTTTTATTATAAATGACTTGCTAAGCTTTTTCTTTAGATTATCAATCTTACTAGCATCATGGTCAACAATCGACATATCATCCACATAAAGCAAAAAAATGATAAAATTATTATCACCAAGCTTCTTTACAAAAAGACAATGTTCAGACATAATCTTGCTAAAACCATGATTCTCTGTAAAAAAAATCAAACTTTTTGTTATATTGTCTTGGTGCCTATTTCAGTCAATACAAACTTTTCTTCAAATTGCATACACTTTCTTTGTTGCCTTTAACATTGAATCATTCAAGTTGCTGCATGAATATCTCCTCCTTTAAGTCACCATGAAGAAACTCATTCTCATATCCTAGAGACTTTCTATCCATCAACATCCAAGATTTATCCATATTTAGACTATTAACTTTCCTACAAATGCATCACATTTCATTTGTTCAGTTTTATTAATATTGGAGTTTGATATTGTTTCCAACCATAAGAACAACTATTAAAGTTACAAAATCAACAAGAAAACAGCAGTTAAAATACAATAAAAAATAACACTTAACAGCAAGAGAAAACCTATATCTTCATCATGACTAATTATAACAGTTATATTATAAGCCATATACCATAAATCATGGAAAGAGCAAATAATATAATTTTCAAAAAATAGAGAAATAGAAAAAAATAGAAGTACCTTTCGCTATTCGTTCCAAGAATCGCAGAGCTAGTAACAACTTAAGAGACTGAATCACGACTAAAAATAGAGAAGAATAGAAGCAAGACTTGTTTTTAGATTTCTACTGAAAAAAGACAAAATTATTGAAATAAAACTTGTCCACGACAATAAACTAGCTAGCTATTGAAATGATTTAAACAATCCATAAATAAAGTATTAAATTAAGTATGCAAATGTCACATGTAGCAAAACAACAGATACAATATGATGAAATTTAACAGCAAAATTGGGTGTTAAAACCGTTAAATAAAATCCATTTTTCCATTAGAGAAATCTAAATTTTGAGAATTTTGGTTTAGCTTGCTTTGGTCAAACTCAGTCACTCTGCACAGTGACAAAGAAAAAGAAGCAGTTGAAACAAAATGAGAGTGACATTGCATATACTTGATAGTGAAATGTCATTTTCTTGATGCTAATTTATTCCGTTTCTATTTGGAATCATTGATAAAAGCGGAAAGGTGTTAAAGAATTGCTTAAAATACTTTATAGGTGCAAAAAGCAATTGCAGCAGTTTAGCCATGTAAATAAGTAAGCACTTGACCAGCATGTAAAGTTCACAAAGTAGCTAGAAGAACTCCAGAGAAGGTATTAGTAGAATAATGTAGCCACTATAAAAATTTCCACAAACAAATTAATTTATAAAAAAGCAGTGGATAAGGAGTTAAGCATACATTAATTTGTTTTTGGAACATACAGCGAACTTTCCATATTGGCTACTATTCTACTAATGGTTTCTTTCCACAATTCCCAATATTAAGATCTATTGAAAACTAAGCATACATTAAATTGCTTGTGGAAATTTACATAAGTCAATATAACAGCAGTTGAACTGGATGCAGTTTGGGTGGAGAAAAATGGTTTGTGTTCCTAATTCCCATTATTATGTTCTATTGAAAATTAAACATACATTAATTTGTTTCTGGAAATTTACATAAGTCAATATAATAGTAGCTGAACTGGATGCAGTTTGGTTGGAGAAGTAGTGAGCGCTGGTTTTGGTGGAGATGTTGGCATTAAAGAGGTACTAAATAACTACAACTTTAAATCAAAATAAAGAGTTTGTGCTAATATTTGCCATGCATAACTTCAACTTTAAGTCAAACTAATGCTTACAAATGGCATGCATCCATATCCACGACGTCGCATACTACATCACTCTTGTAAATCTTTCTAATGGAGAAAGGAACACGACATTATTCGCATTTTTGTCCCTTTCTTAATCTACTATATTTTGTAAGGTGCTGGATATTTTCCTGTTGAAAGTCCTATCACATCGATCAGCGCCTTTAAAATTATGTTCTCGCTATTGTTGATATCAATTATCACATTGCACACCTTATCTTTGATGGTGCCACGTGTTCTGAAATCTTACTGCACTAATTATCCTCTTCAAATCTTGGTGCTAATAAAATCTTCTACATAGTGTAATTCAACATCTCTCCTTCATGTACCTCTAACTCTAAAGCTTCTTCATCATCCTCATCCTCAACATTATTCATCTCTGCTTAGCCATAGCGTTTATTTTCTCTCTTTCAAATATCAAATAATGGTTAATATTTTCTTCAGAATTATCTTTTCTTTCTTGCTTGTGATGCTGCTGCTGCTGCTCATGAATGATAAAGTGGCACTAGGGCAAGATGGGGATCCCGTGGGATCAACACAAGGAGGAGGAGGAAGAGAAATGGTGCCTGCCTTGTTCATTTTTGGAGATTCACTTATCGATAATGGCAACAATAACAATCTTCCTTCTTTTGTCAAAGCAAATTATTACCCTATGGTATCGATTTCAATGGTGGCCCAACTGGCCGCTTTTCTAACGGCTACACCATGGTCGATGAAATTGGTAACTCTCTTTATCTATGCATTTGATTTATATTTTTATAATTTTTTTTCCTTTTCAAAATCCTGAAGGTACATGAAAATTTATATACACCATGATTGCATGCAATGCAGGGTATTTTAATTGCTGATCTGACGAATTATTATGATTACTTCTTTGCTAGCTAAAAAAAAAGCATAAAACAGATGTCATTTTTAGATTTTTCTTCTTTGTAAATTTGTGTCACACTCTTGAGCATAGTTAGAAATATCTGTGAAGTGAGTTTCATAGTCATGGCTTCAATGACACAAATCCAAATTCATTACAATTAATTAATTGATTTCCTACTTCTATCCCTTTTAAAAAAAATAACAAAATAAAAGTACTTGTTTAGTTACTATTTGGGGGGGGGGGGGGGGGAAGGACTATTGCCATTTATTGCTCTGCCCCTACCTCTATATGTCTCTTTGGGAGGGCTCGCACTGTCCCATAATATTTATTTCTAAACAATCACAGTCATTATCTTAAATCAATAAAAATAATAGAATTTTTTCTTTTATTTTTTAAATTTATTATATCTACACCCACTTATACCTAACTTGTATTAATCCGCAAGTACGATCTGTTTGGGGATAAATTCACCATATCTGGTAGGCATGTCTTATTAATGGCTAAAAGCTTCCATATGCATAACCTCTTTAAATTGTGTCCCCTTTCAAAGAAAATTTTCTTTTTTGTCCATTAGTTTTTATTTACTCTTCACAAATATTTTTAATGTCATATTAACCAAATCTTGTAAATTCATCCATTCAGCTGAACTACTGGGACTTCCTCTGATTCCTGCATACTCTGAAGCTTCCGGTGCACAAGTGCTTCACGGAGTCAACTATGCTTCTGTTGCTGCTGGAATCCTCCGACATCACCGGAAGAAACTTCGTAAGGACTCATATATCTAATTCAAACGAACCAGGATTCCCTTTTGATCTGAATTTTAATTAGAGGATTTTATATCTAACACGAGATCCGATCATTAGTAGAAAATTTTTGCTGCATGGTCAGGTAGGTCGCATACCGTTTGATCAACAAATAAGGAATTTTCAGAACACACTTGATCAGGTCACTGATAATCTCGGAGCAAGTGATGTATCAAATGCAATTGCAAGATGTATTTTTTTTGTAGGAATGGGTAGCAATGACTACCTAAACAATTATCTCATGCCCAATTATAATACCAAAAATCAATACAATGCTCAGCAATATGCTGATCTTTTGGTTTCAGAATACTCAAGACAACTCACAGTAAGATTCAATTTCACTATATTTACATTTTTTACCATATGCATGCATTTTAGTTACTTTATTTTTCTAGCTTGTAAACATATTTATATAACTTGTATTAAGTATTGATTGAAAATCTACAGACCCTTTACAATTTGGGAGCAAGGAAATTTGTGTTGGCCGGATTAGGAAGAATGGGATGTATTCCAAGCATTTTGGCTCAAAATCAAATGGATCGCTGTTCAGAAGAAGTGAATCAACTTGTTATGCCTTTTAATGCAAATGTGAAGACTGTGATTAACAATCTTAATGCCAATTTTCCTGGTGCAAGATTCACCTTCATTGACATTGCCCGCATGTTTGAAGATCTCCTCACCAATTATAGATCATACGGTATGCAATTTTCCCACTAAACATATCGTATTTTAGTAAGATATGATGTGTGCTGTCTAGCCTAAAATCTTTTATTTTAAAATGTGCGGACACTGACAAAAGATAAAAAAGATTTCGTCCTCATATTTTAAAATCAAGGAACAATTTACAGTGGCTGAACTAGGATTTTGATTTGACAAGCACGGCCTAGAGGTGGAAATAACGGAGAAATTATCGTCTTGCTGTGCTACAATAAAAGCAAGACATTTTAAAATTAAATTAAAATAGGTGCATAAAATAAACAAATTTTTACTTAATAGAATAATGTTTATGATCACTTTTTTTTATCCCAAATAATTCAACAGGATTCAGTGTAATAGATCGAGGGTGCTGTGGCATTGGACGAAACGGAGGCCAAATTACATGTCTTCCATTCCAAACACCATGTGCAAATCGAGAACAATACGTTTTCTGGGATGCATTTCACCCAACAGAAGCTGTGAACATTATGTTTGGAAGAAAAGCTTTCTATGGTGACCAGAGCGTTGTTTATCCCATGAACATCCAGCAGCTTGCCAGTCTTTAAACTTAGAAATTAAAGGGACATGTATGTTATTGTAATGTTTCTTGCTTGCTTAATTGCTTTGCATAATTGTTGGGATTATATGCTCTTTTAAAGCATATTAATTTATTTTCTGATTAATAAAATATTTGAGATATTTTCAATTGCATAAATATTTTGAATAAAGTCCGTTTAATCATATTATATGTATTTATGTGATCATCATATGGATTCACAGAAGATATAAATACAAGTTATCTTATGATTAAATAAATTAAGTTCGCAGTTGATAATAGAGTTGGGCGCTCTATTTATGTTTAGACTGTAGTTAATTCATTCAATGATTTTTCTTAATCATATATCAATTTACTGATGTAGTTTGACTACATTGAGCTGGATGACATATGAGATTTAATTAACCTTGAAATGATTGTTAGACTTATTAAATCTCATAGGCATTGATTTTACTGTAATCTTAATCTTGAGTTAGTAGTGATTTCATGATTGTAATTGTTATTCCATTTGAGTTACCAATGGGCACGACACACAATTGTGGTCAAGATTACCTGGTATCTTGGTGGAAGCAATTATGAGTATTGGAGTTATAGATTAACAATATAGAATTTGTACGACGCATCTCTTGATGGGTTTTCGGCACTTGATCATAGAATTCTCTGGTCAGAGTGTGTCAACATATTTAGTATGTTGAAAATGATCATTAGAGAAAACCAGTAAGTATCAAAGAACAAGATGTAATTAAATTGATTGGACAATTGAGATATCGATTTAATTAACGATGTGGTACAAAGGATTGAGCAGTAAAGAAATCAGTGTGGCATGGGATGAATTATTATTCGAACATACAATTATGGAGGTCAGTTCCAATCTTATAGTGGCGTAGAGTTGGAATTAAATGATTAGACTTATGTAATTACATGCTTAATTGTTGTAGCCACTATTGTATATTCCCAAATGATACCCGGGTTAGCATATTTAATTGACTGCATCGCTACTGGATTAATAAGCAAGATAACTAGCTATTTAGGTTAAAAGCTTAAATATATTATTTAGTGGGAGGCTCCATTAATATGCTTGAGTGTAAGGGGCCTTGTGTTATTTTACAAGGTGGACCTCTATAACACAAGAACAAGTAACGTGACTTTTGTTTTAATTATTTTTTTAATTTAAATCAAATGGGATTTAATAGAATTAATAAATAAATAAGTATGGAGCCTAGGGTTTCCACTAAATAGAGATATAAAAAAGCTTATTTTCTCTAAAGAAAATAGATAGAGGCCACATAAAATTTTTCTCTCTAATTTTGAGAGAAAATTTTTCTCGTGCTAGTTGCTTTAGTGGTGATAAAGGCACCCACACATCAAGTGTAGATCAAACTTGAGTCATAATCTGGAAGATTATTTGGTGGCGGATCGTGATCTAACAGGAGTAGTGGTGACGGATCGTGGTCTGGGAGCCTAAATCACTTTAGTGAAAAAAACAAAGATTGTTCATTTTATCAAATTTTCAAGGTCCGATTTTTAAATTAAAAATTCTTATATATTGTATGAGATTGATCCTAAAAGTTTTTTTTTTAAAAAAACTGATTTTTCCACGACAATAATTAGCCACCGGTGTCTCGTCTGTCCATGTGAGTTTTTACTTGTTTAATTTGCTTGTGGGAAGTTTATGTAATCAAAGAACAAGTTGTGATTGTGTTTTGTTGCGTTGCTAGTGGTTCAGTAATTGGGACTACTTTGATTATGTTTTGGTAATAGATTTTGCTAGTTTACTAGTGCTTCAGTAGGATTTTTCTTTTTTTAAATTATTAACTTATGCATCTATTGAAATCTGAACTCAAAACTTAAGCCCCAAAGAAATTGCTTGTTACCGTTGGAATTAGACTTGACTTTCGTAGTTTATTAATCAACTTGCTTGCTAGGTAGGCTTGCCATATGATATGGTTTGCTATCTTATGGGTGGTGATGTTTCCCTTGCAATACCCCTCGCATCTGTGTGAGGACATCCATCTAATTTTGTTGATATTTTTGGAAGTTAACCTTTCATCCTTAATTTGAATGATTGAAAGATAATATATAATTGTAGCCTCGGTTTATTAAAAAAGGGTAGATTTAAAAGAGAGATTGATTCAAAAAGATTAAATTAAACGTTCAAAAAATTTTATAAAAAATGCAAGATATCCGCAAACTGTCTAAAATACTATCCTTTAATCAATAATATTTTAAATAAGGAGATTATGGGTGGACCAAAAATCCATGTACCAAGCCCAAGCAAACGCGCAGATTTAACAACCAGTTTGGAGCAGCTGCGTTACCAAATTATTTATAGGTTTGGGTTCGGTTACAAAAACTCAACCAAAAAAATAAATTTATGTTCACTTAAATTTCTACAAAAATCTTCTAAAACCCCTTTATAATTGTCTCCTTTAAAATTACCGTATAGGACAAAATTATATCTCATTAAACCCACCGTAAACAATTCTTTCACCGACAATTTTTCTCCTGTACGTATGTACTTCTGTTATCTTACAGTTTATACGAAAATTATTGAAACCTCAAAATACAACTACAGAAAAATCTCAAAAGCCGGTACCAACCCTGTTAAAAATCAAAATAATGATCATGTTAGAAGACCATTCCCTGTCAAATTCCATTGAAAATTGAGTGCATATATGACCTAGGCAAAATGGAGAAAAAAAAATCAGTTTCAGCTTTAAAATTGTTGTAAACTGGGTAGTCAGAGGAGCGCCAATAGTCCAACTCAGTTCATATTCATTTAGATCTGAGATGATAAACACCACAAAAAAAACTTAAATGTTGAAAACTAATTCTAACCCAACCTGAATAGATTTTTATTGGAATTTTTTGGTTTAAGTTACTCAATAGTTTTAGAGTGGAGCTTCTAACATCCCATTAAAACTCATAAGAAACACTACTTATTCATTTTTATATCTCTTTTTTGATGAAATTACAAAAAAAGTCCATAAAATTACAATAGAGTTTTAATTTAACTTCACTATCATTTTAGACATAATTTTTCATAATAAAATTATTATTATTAAGTAATTTATTTCCTCATTGTCGCAAAATTATTTTTGACTTTATCAAACAAATAAGGTTAAAAAATAGTTAGGGGTTTATGATTTATAAAGACATTTTAGTTTAATTAAATTCGTATTTTTTTCTTTCGGTAATTTCGAAGAATATTAAAGGGGTGTGAAAAACAGTACTCATAATTGAATTAGATCAAAACTTTCTCAACCCAAATACGTTTGGATTTGATTGGGTTAATCCCAACATTCACTCACCCCTAAAATGGCTTTATATATAGTCATTATTATGAAAAATAAAATCATAGCGTCAACTCTTAAGTAAACTTTTCGGTTGAGAGAGGCGTAGATCACTCAACATGTATTAGTAGTCAAAATTAGAAGAGGAACTTTATCTAGATTACTACATTTACCAAATAATTGTTATAAGTGAATATGAAATAGTTCACTCAAAGCAAGGATAAATGGATGAAAGTACTACACATTTTATTCACAACGAGGTTGCCTTTTATAGGCGTTACATGAACAAACTTAACGAAATAATAGCAGCCATTATTCAGCAAATACTGCAGCTACTTTCCAGTAACTATAGCCTAAAGACTAGGTAAACACAATCTTGCAAATAACATTACCAACAAACTTCCTAAAGACTAGGACCATAAAAGCAACTTATTGACACAAGGAAATTCCAACAATCCCTCCCTTCAACTAAATGTTATTAACATTCAGTTTAACCATTCTGCAGAATCTTCCTCAAATTGCAATTTGCAAACTCCAAGTGACTTTCTCAGCTTCAAAAAACTAGCCAATTTGAGGGGTTTAGTAAAGATGTCAGCAACTTGGTCTTCACTCCTGCAATAAACAAGATCAATGACTTCATTTTTTGTCAAGTCTCGCAAGAAATGGTACCTCACATCTATGTGCTTGCATCTTCCATATAGAACTGTTTTTCTTTGAAAGTTTAATTGTTGAACTATTATCACAGAAGATATGTGTTGACTCTGGTTGCTTAAACTGAAGTTCATGAAGAATATTTCTCAGCCAAAGTGCTTGACATGCACAAGAAGCTGCTGCAACAAACTCAGCCTCAGTTTTTGACAAAGTAACTATTGGTTGCTTCTTAGATGACCATGAAATAGCTGCTGAACCAAACATAAATACATATCCAGATGTGCTTCTTCTGTCATCCAAATCTCCAGCATAATCACTGTCTGTAAAGCCATACAAATATGATTTTTTACCCTTTTTGTAGAACAACCCAAATTCAGCAGTACCACGCAAGTATTGAAGAATTCTCTTTGCATCTAAAAGATGATCCTCTCTTGGAAACTCCATATATCTACTGATGGAACTAACTGCATGCATTACATCAGGTCGAGTTGTCGTTAAGTACATCAAGCTTCCAACAGTCTGTTTGTAAAGTGTTGATCACTTGACTCCTATTGTCCTCTGCCCCATTGGAAGTTCAGTCAACTCCCAAGTATTATTTTTTTCAATGGATGCAATTTCTTCGTCCATGGCTTTTAGCCATTTTTGTTCTTTGACAGCTTCTTTAAAAGTTGTAGGATCACATTCTGAAAACAAGGCAAAGTGTATGAGTGGATTCTCAAGAGTGTTAAATCATGTTACCTCATAATCTGACATCCATGCAGACCTTCTTCTATCACGTTGAGAACGTGAATCTGTAGCTTCAACTTGTTCATCAAGTTCATTTATTGCTGGTGGAGTTTCTGCTGAGACTCTATTTTGCGACTCTATTTTCCAAAGCTTCAACTTTCCTAACTAGGGATGCAAATTTTGCTTGTAAATCATGATCTTCCCTAAGGTTGTAGATTCCTCCACTAGATGGAGATGGTTGTGGTTTATTAGTCAATTCAAAAGTTCCAACAGTATCCCAATGTTGTGCATTTTCAGCTAATTGGTCAAGGTAATCTAGTGCATCTTCAAGATTTTTATCTTTAAATTCACCATTACACATCATTCCTACAACTTGTCTAGTTTATGGTATTAAGCCCTCGTAGAAATAAGTGACCAATCGCCAAGTTTCAAAACCATGGTGTGGACATATGTTAAGCAATTCTTTAAGCCTATCCCAACAATGGTATAATGTTTCTCCATTTTTTTGAGTAAAAGAAGTGATTTGCCTTTTAAAAGAATTTGTTCTATGACGTGGAAAGAATTTTTTCAAAAACTGTTCTTGCATATTATTCCAAGTTCTTATTGATCCAGATCTAAGGTTTTGTAGCCAAGTTTTAGCTCTATCTTTTAATGAAAAAGGAAAAAACTTTAATCTAATTATGCTCATGCTACAATTTTGGTCTGTGTATGTATTACAAACTTCTTCGAAATCTCTTAGATGCAAATATGGATTTTCAGATTCTAAACCATGAAATATTGGTAAAAGTTGGATAATATCTGGTTTGAAGTTAAATCGAGATGTTTCTGGAGGAAATACTATACACGACGGTGCTCCAGTTTTGGTTGGATTCATGTAGTCTCTCAAAGTTCTCGATTGATCATGTTGGGATTGGTTGTCTCCTTGATCAATTGGAGGATTAAGTTGCCCTAAATTGTTTTCGTCTTGGATCTCGTCCATGATTGGTGGTGGTGATTGAGATTTACGAATTAACCTGCTACTTGAAGTTCGAGACCAATGTCTCATACAATAATTATATCACAAAGATAAACAAATTAGTAATACAAAAACTAAATGAAAATTGAAAAAAAAATGAAAAATTAAATATGTAAATAATATAAGTGTACAAAAGAAAATTAATAACTTAAAATTAAATAACAATTTTGGTGGTTGAACCCACCAATTAAATTAACAAAAAAATAAAGCATAAAATAAATGCGAAAAAAAATTGGTGGTTGAACCCACCAATAAAAAAAATAAAAATAAAAATAATGCAAAAATTTTAAAAAACTGAAAATTAAATACTGAAATACAAAAAAAATTAGTAGTTAGTTAGTTAAGTGTTAGTAGTTAGTTTTCTTAGTCCAAATTAAGTCCAAATAAGTCCAAGTCTAATTATTGTGAGAAATTTCATTTAGAGATCTTATTGAAATTATTTATAATTTTATGGCCATACCGTAATATTTAGAAGTTTAGAATTGAGCCATGTGGGATGAAAATGAAGATTCAGAAATATTTTAGGGTCAGAACGTAATTATGAGAAGAATAAAAAACGAGAATTGTTGGGGTGAAACTAGAATTATGAAAGATGTGAGGGTAGAAGATAATTTAAGAAAAGGAAAAGGGGGCAAACAAAAATTTACACAAAGAGAAAAATAAAAAAAGGAAAAATAAAGCAAAATAAAAACTTTTCCCTAGCAACGGCGCTAAAAACTTAACACGACTTAAAAGTGTTTGATTTACTCTCAAGAGTGCCTAGTTATAATATATCTCGGTGAGTCCGAGGTCGATCCACAGAGAAAAGATTTAATTTGTTTATTTTATTTTATCTAAAATTTAAAAATAAAACTTAAATATAAACAACTTAATTTAAATAAAACTATGAAATTGAATTAGTTAGGGTTGTGGATTCACTCTTAGTAGTAAATAAAACTTAATAAATTCTTTTTGCCATTTTTTAGATTTATTGCCCAAAAGATTAATTATATGAATTATTATTATTTTCCCTTTAATTTTATGATGGATTAAGTATTTATTGTGCCAAAATTTAATTTGTCTATAATAAGTCAAAATACCATTTTACCATACCTTATATTTAGATAAAAAGAATTTATTGTGTCAAACTCTCTTGTTTGTCTGCAATAAATCAAAATCTCATAATATAAAATATGTATAAAATTAAATAGAAAATAATTTAATTTGTAAAATTAAATAGAAAATAATTTAATTTATAAAATTAAAAATAGAATTTCATTAAATTATATTTATTTCCTAAGAGTTTCACCTTCTCCTAACTATTAATATTTAGCTAAACATTTTTTTATAAAGGAAATTACTAAAATTGAAAAACACATAATTAAAAATGAAATTTGAAAATTGAAATAAAACTAATTTCATTGATTGAAAATAAATTATAAAGAGAGATGAGAAGAAGAATTTGGGGGAAAAGAAGAGAAGAGAAGATGTGGAGAGGTGTGTTCACCCCCCCTCTATTTATACTAATATATGGTAAATCTATACCATACAAATTAAAAAATCTAATTACATCTTAACTTTACATTTGTCCCACTAATAATCCCACTAATAAAACATAAACCTAACTTATCCACTCAAGCATATCCAACACATTCCACTAACAATTACCATACCTAATATGATAAAAACTTATAATTTTACAATTACCACATTTACCATGGTAAAAACATAAAAAATTACAATAAAAGTCTTGGATCCTCCTCGACAATGACATAATTTCTCAGGCTTTCAGAATCCAAATTTGACATCCATGCATTTGTTCGGAGCCTCAAATTGCATGAAATTATTATTTTTACCTAATAAACATACAAAAATACACAAAATCAAATATTTAGAAAAATAATTAGAAATTTACAATATGTTACACAATTACAAATATAAATTACATTAATAAAACAAAATAACATTTTTACCCCTAATAAACATACAATTTTTAACACTAATCACCTGAAATTAATAAGAGCATCAGCTGTAGCTAAGAAAGGACGACCTAGAATAACTGGAGTGTGTTTCTTAGGATCATGTACATGCTGAGTATCAATAACGATAAAATCAGCAGGATAATAAAATTTGTCAATCTGTATCAGCACATCCTCTATAATACCATGAGGTATTTTCATTGATCTATCAGCAAGTTGCAAAATAATAGGAGTTGATTTTAACTCACCTAGTCCAAGCTGCATGTAAACAGAATAAGGGAAGAGATTAACACTAGCACCCAAATCTAATAATACTTTATCAAAACATTGGTTCCCTATAACACATGAGATAGTAGGAGAACCAGGATCCTTAAATTTTTGTGGCATTTTACATTGAAGTAAATTGCTAGTTTGTTAAGTTAAAAATGCCTTTTTAGTGACATGTAAATTTCTCTTTTTAGTGCATAAATCTTTCAATAACTTGGCATATGAAGGAACTTGCTTAATAGCATCGAGTAAATGGATGTTTATACTTACCTGTTTGAAGATTTCCATAATCTCACCTGTTGAAGTCCCTTTCTTTACCTTTGTTAACCTTTGAGAAAAATGAGCCTTGGGAATGTAAGCTAGTGGGCCACTCTCTTCATGATCATTTGGTGATGAGTCTTGTGATGGAACTAGATCTGAAGAAGTATACTCAGATGACTTTCTTGTTTGAACCTCCACTTTGTTGTCAAATAATTTTCCTCTTCTCAAGGTCATAACCGATTTTGCTTGTTCATGCTGATGACTTGAACTCGATCCAACTTTGTGCACTCCTTTGGGATTAGGAACTGGTTGACTTGGAAATTTTTCTTTTTCTCTCTCTACTACAATAGTTGCTAATTGACCCAATTGATGTTCAAGCTTTAGAATAGCTTGAGTGTTTGACTGAAAAGCTTGTTGGGTTGACTGAATGAAACTTTGAAGTGTATCCTCTGAAGAAGGCTTTCTTTGTTGGGGTGCAACAAATTGAGACATAGGTTGTTGGGCAGGAGGACATACTTGGTTAGGAGGGACAAATTGTTGATTGGGCAAGCTAAATTGTTGTCCTCCTTGGTTTGGCAAAGGTTGATTTTGTTTCCAAGAAAAATTAGGGTGATTCCTCCAATTATGATTATATGTGGGTGAGTATGGATTATTGGAGGTTTTCTCATATGATTTTAAGGCATGTACCTAGTCAGAAGAAGCCTCTTGATAGGCTGGTAATGATGGACAATTCTGTGCTGTATGAGACAAGTTAGAACAAAGAGCACAAACTTCATTAGCTACACTAGGATGATGATTCATTGATTGGTTCATAGCTAAGGCATCTACTTTCCTAGAAATTGCAGCTTGAGTGGATTTCACATCAAAATCATCCTTAACTTCATATAACCCCTTTCTAGAAACTTGAGATGATTTTTCTCTTTGATTTGAAAAATCCCACTGTTGAGAATTCTCAGAAAGTGAATTAAAGAAATCCCATGCAGCCCCTTCATGTAGGTTTAAAAATCTCCCACCATTCATAAACTCTACCATATGATGATTTGACATGGTTAAACCGTTATAAAAGCATTGTATAAGTCTCCATTTCTCAAAACCATAGTGGGGGCACTTAAGGAGTAAATCATTAAATCTTTCCCAATACTCATAAAATTGCTCACCCTCTCTTTGATAAAAATCACTTATCTCTCTCCTAAGGGCATTTGTTTTAGACATAGGGAAAAACTTGGTGAGGAACTTATTACTCAATTCATCCCACGTAGTAATAGACCCAGCAGGAAGTGAATTCAACCAAGCTTTCACTTTGTCTTTTAATGAGAAAGGGAACATACGAAGCCTAATTGACTCATCATTAAAATTTTGAAAACGGAATGTAGAGCATATGTCAAGAAATTCCTTAATGTGCAAATATGGATCCTCTCTCTCTAACCCATGGAAAGATGGTAAAAGTTGAATGATAGAGGGCTTGAGTTCAAAGTGTGTTGCTGTGGTTTGTGGCAACACAATACAAGATGGTTGGTTGGCTGCAAGTGGTGAAAAATATTCTCTAAAGGTTTTCTCTGCTTGCGCTGGTGGAAGTATTGGCAATAGTCTATTTGGGTCATCCATCACTTCTAAAGAACTAGCTTGACTACTATCAATTTTCGACTCTCTTTTAACCAAACGATTTGTTGAATCACGTTCCCAAACACTCATAAACTAACTAGACAAGAAAAGAAAGAAAAATAAAATAAAATAAACCAACAATAATGAGAAAAAATGAAATTTAAAAATAAAAGAAATCAAACAATCAAACAATGAATTTAAAGACAAATAAAAGTTTTTTTTTAATAAAAAAATAAAAGACAACCTAAATTATAACTAGTGGAGGAATCAAATCAACCTAGATTAAACTAACTTTCTAGCACAATCCCCGGCAACGGCGCCAAAAACTTGTTGTGAAAATTTTAATGTACTCGCAAGCGCACGAATCTAGAAATAGAGTAGTGGTAACAAGGTCGATCCCACAGGGATTGTTATAAATTGAAAAGTCTAATTTAAATCTAAAATTAATATTAATCCTAACCTAGTTGAGCAAATTGAGTTTTAAAAGAAATTAAACTAAGAAAACAATTAAAGTAAAAGAGAATTCAATAGGATAGGAATTACCAAGGTTTCAGAATCCACCACTATTCAACTAGTAATTATCAAATTATTAACTAATCCCCAATTTTAGAGTGACAACTCGAAATCAATCTTTGTCATCTCATAGATATAACAATTAAGCCCAAGTAATTAAATCTAAGGTAGGTTCTTTTTCTGCTTAATAATATAACATCTAAGCATCCCATGTAAACATATTGAATAACAAAGAGTCAAAGTTTTCCTAAGCACTTAATGTAAATAATTTAATGAAAGACATAAAATCAAAGATAATCATGTATAAACTTTATAGATCCAAGTATAGAATTAATCGAATATTAATCCTAACAATCAATAATGCATGACAGAATTGATGAAAGATTTTATTAACATCCAATTAATCATGTGAAATAAAAACCATAATCATCAAAGAACATATATAGGGAATATATTAAATAAAAAGATAATTATTTCATTGAATAGGGTTTCATTCTTAACCTCAGTATAAGAAAATTAGCTAGACATACTTGAATTGAGAGCAACAAAATAAATAAATTCAACCATGGGAACTGAAATATTGCTGCTGCCGATTGCTCTCTTCCAGCCTTTTGTTTCCGTCCTCTGGCGGCTGCCCCCTTCTCCAAAAGCCAAAACTCTCTTTTTATAATCCTTAGCCACCGAATCCTCTTTGTCTACTAATTAAAATCATTTTCCAATTATAAAACAAAGCTTCCATAATAACGCCACCATAAGCCATTAATTCCACTTTTAAAAGTCAAGTGTGGGCCCCATTTAAATTGCTTTCCACTTTTGCAATGCCATGCACGTCCAGGTCACTTGAAAAATTGAAATTCTTTTTGAGTGCAAATTACTCTTGGCTTCACTTGCTATAAACTCCTAATTGTGTCACGGCTTTGATTGATGCTTTCCCAAACTTATTATTCTTTATGTACTTTTTGTTTCCCAATCTCTAATTAATTCTCTATGCAATAAAATAATTCAATTAATTAAAAATAACTAATAAAAATAACTAACAATTGTATAATTAAAGGTAAAATATGTATATAAATTATGCTCATCAGCTAACTAAAGAAACCCAGAAACCTGATCATTTTGTTGTTAACGATCTTGTTGAAGGAATTAAAAAAATATATATATATATACAATAACATAAATAAATTATTAAATACATACCAAAAATATCAGCAGCAGCTTCTATGGCTTTTTGCTTTGTCCTGTCATCAGTCATGGTTAAAACCTTCAACACCAGCTTCTGCTCCATGTTTTAATTACAAAAAAAGAAATTGTTAAACACGTTTCTTAATGTAAAGATGAAACAAAGAGAGAGACTGAAAGAGTACCTGTGCCATTTGAAGATGATTAATGAATGGAAAAAAAAGGAACTGAGAAATCCGAAAAGTGAAGGTTATATAGGAACTTGCGGAGTATTTATTGCTGTAAACAGATTATTGCTGTCGTTGTTTTTGAAAGAGTCATTAAATGTTGAATAAATTGCTTAGAGTCACAAATATTGTCACTGCTATCACTCTTGTTAACAGCGCACAAGTGATGAAATTTTGAATTGCGATATAAATGCATAAAATGACATAATATTAATTATTAAATATAGCAAGTAAATTTGATGCCATCATTTTAAAAAATTAACAAAAAATAAACAAATTGATATTCATTGCATGTCTAATGCTTTATTTATATAAGATTAAAATTCTCTTTTCATCTTAGTTTTTATTTGAGCAAATACAATTATTGGTAGTTCACTTATAGAAGCACAATTAAAAGGTATATCTTGACCGTGCTCACGTACATATCGAAAGAATTAAAGAAAATGAGCTCTCTAGATTCTGTTTGTTTGATAAGAAAATGAATGGAAAATTTTATTGATTCAAAGAGAAAATTCGTTCGCTGGATTCTTATTTGTAAGTCTTACTAATGAATTGAGAGTACATTGAAAAATATAGCTGTGTGCGGAAACTTCTACTGCAACAAACTCGTGTGCACATTTCCAGCGCGCTAACTATAACAACCTACTGACTAAGTTTGGAGGGAAATAACAACTTGTTCAACTGTTTTACAACTTGGCTGCTGACTCATCATTACACTGAAAACCCCAGCTGACTTCAACTGCTGACTTAGCATTTATTCTTAACAGAAAGATAATGATAAAAAAGTTGCTTCAGAATTCGTGGGCACGCACGCACGCTACTTGTAGAACTCCATAACCCATAAATTGTAAAAAAAGCATACAAATCTGATGCCACTAAATCCAGCTTCAGTAGCCAAGGTCGTGAATTCATGCTTTGTTCGCTCCTTTCCTCCCGGAAATTGAGTCATCATCAGCACATCAGCTAGGGAATTTATTTGTGAATGAGTGCTATTCTCAGGCAGTTTTGGAAGTACTGACTCCACAACAATTACCTTCCCTCCTTCGGGAATACTTTTGTAGCAATTCTTCAATAACTTCAAGCAATGTTCATCGCTCCAATCGTGCAGTATCCACTACAAAATTTGAAATATTATGAAATTTGTTCAGGGATCGAACACCTAATACCTGCAAATTAAATTCAAATGAAACTTACCTTGACCAAAATGGCGTCGCCATTTGGAACACTTTGAAACATGTCACCCCCTACATGCTTAACACCTGTCAGAATTTTATCTAAATTTTTTTCCCGAATATCAGTGCTCTTATGAATTCTCTGCCCATACCGCTAGATCCTAACAGCGGAAACTAAATTGTATGTAGTACAGGTGTTAAGCATGTAGGGGGTGACATGTTTCAAAGTGTTCCAAATGGGGAAAAAAATTTAGATAAAATTCTGACAAAAACAACAATAAATCAAACCTGATTTTTTTCACTAAATTGCAAATATGGTAAATCGAGTCTGTTTTGATGTTTTTTGTCAGTTTTTTCTTTTTGCAACATTTTGTGCTTTTGCCATTTTTTTTCCAAATGATAATGTATATTTCTTCATAACAATGCCATTCAAAAAAAAAAAAAAAAGAGATTGTAATCAATTTTCTAATTAACTTCCTACTTTCTCCAGGATTTATATTGGGATGATTAATTAAAGAAAGCTACTTAAAAGCCACTTGACCAAGTCCCTAACATTATTATAAAGATAATTGATAGTTCATACCAGGATACTCAGAGGAATGCTGTATAACGTGAGGCAAGTCGAAATTGATGCCCTTAATGTGGGGATACTTGGAAGTAATTGCTTTAAGGGTATTGCCAAGGGAACCGCCAACATCAACCAATTGCTTTATGTGCTCGAAACCCTTGTAAGCCTCAAGGATTTTTTTTGACAAAAGTGGTATGGTTGTGCATCGCTGTGCTGAAAACTTCATTGAACCACGGGTCCAATCCTAGGTACTCGAAAGCGTTCGTTCCGTGGACTCGGTCAAATGGAACTCCTCCTTCAATAATAGTTTCTTTCAGTTAGGACCTACATGACCAGTTAATCAATCATCATTTTGCGTTTAGCCTAACTTTTTTAGATACAATGATTAGTGGTTGATAAAAGCAAAAATAATAAAGGGGTATATCTATATTATATATATGACGATGTATACGTTTCATACAATCCCTTAACAGATAAGATGAGTTGAGGATTCATTGCCTTTAAAAATTTTATGTTGTATCTTAACTCATAACTGTCACATACATCTTTATGAAAACGAGCAAAAAAATGGAAATCAGGGTAATATTATCATACGGGTGGGTTGCTAAATTTTAGCAACGTCACAAATTAGGAGATATGTAGTTTGTAGTACTTTTACATATAGCTAGGTCCTGCTGTTATTTTTTTTTCCCTAAAAGATTTTATTTCTAATTCTCTCCAGGCAAGTGATCGTACCACCCCAAGTGAATCTTTTAATTCAGCGAAATTCTACGGACGAAGTTAAGAAATTTTTGTTCTTCCAGGATTTCTGTCAGAACTGAAGAAACTACTCAATTAATGCTTTCAATAGAACAAAATACATTGTCTTTTTCATATATGTTACACTCATGTCGTCTATAATTAAAAGACAAAAATACCTCCGAAAGAAAACATATTTCCTCATATCCTCTGTAGCTGCAAGTAATTAAAACACCACCAACAATGGTTTACCCGTTCTTGAATTGATATGACTAGAAGTATATTTAATAATGATTTATAAGTTTGAGAGTGAGCCTTCTACATTTTATCGCTCACTTATATGAACACGTTTGTTTTTCTTTTTCGATGACCTGTATTTAGAAATAAGTTGAGTGTGAAGTCGATTATGATTTAAGACTTGGAGAAATGCATGATTGGATCTGAAGGCGTAGAAAGAGAATTGTATTATAAACCCATGTATTTTTACCCTAACTTAAAAAAAGAAAAATTCAGAGGATTAAAATGATAGAGTGGACAAACCAGCTGTTGAGAAAGGCCTCGTCCTGAATTAAGGCCAATACAGGGCCTAATGAGACACCATCTTGATTAGGCACAAAGTATTTGGAAACATCATTCAAACCGTATAGCCTGTGAGAACCATCGACATCATCAAGTGAGCATTCAACAATACCATAGCTAGCCAGAAGCCCGAGTATCCGGTCCAGCATCGTGGGTGCGTCTTTGTTCTTGGTGGCGGGCAACTGAGCGGCAATCTCTGAAGCTGAGAGCTTTGCTCCAGGACCAACTTTGGCTATGATCTCCAAAAGTCCCAGCTTAGTTACTGCTTTCATGGTCATGTGGAGCACTGAACCCACCATCACTTCACAGGCATATGCAAAGTTTTCGTCTCTCGCTACATTAGCCATATTTTCTTGAATTTCCTTAGCTGTTTTCCTCAGAAACAATGCATTTATAGTGGAGTGAAGAGTTACTGTGTGTCCAAGATTTTAGGTTGTAAAATCGGACCCGGAAGTTTTCGATAGTATTTTAGGTTGTAAAATCTGACCCGGAAGTTTTCGATAGTTTAAGTTAGACTAAATGACAGAAATTAAATTATGATAAAACTTTTTCAAAGATAAAAGTATGGAAGCTTGGCAACTCTAAAAAAATTATATTACTAGGGATAAAAACTTTATTTAATTTGCATAAATTGAAATGACATATTGCATGATTCTAACATGTCTCATATTTTTTCTTTTATTTTGTCGACTTTAAAAAATCTGAAGTGCCAACCTCTTGGAAAATGTATTCAATAGTTTTTTTATAGCGATGTATTGGAAGTAATTTCAAAGATCAAACATTTCAGATGAGATCCTATTATCAAATAAGAGAAATTCTAAAATATATCAGAGATATTATGCCAGTTACACAATAAGTCAATAATATTATGGAATGTGTGCATTTATTTCAAAAATTACCATGCAAGTGATAGTTATATTAAATCCAATTACACATGTCACATATACATTGATTAGTAAGGAAAGAACTTAATCATTGGAAAATCATGAAGATCAATTTACGGAAAGAACTCAATCATTGGAAAATCATGGAGATTAATTTGCGAAATGCAGAGCACTATCAAAGGGATTTCCAACGTCTAGATTATCTCTATAGAATATCTTCAATGATTTAATTCTGTTATAAATATTCCTTTTATGCTAGCTGTACATAAATGTCATGCATTAGTGGCTGTGATTTGGCCATTAGTTAGGACAGCAATAGCTTAAGTTTAGGCCACTTGCTCCTTTAATCTCACGTACTGTCTTGTATAAATTTATGGTTTCAGTTTCAATAAAGGTCAACCAATTCTCTCACGCTTCAATTTCTTTATGGTATCAGAGCATCTCGTGAGATTTTCAGCAATGGCCAACAAGGAACCCTCTCTAAATATTCAATCATTCCACCAATGTAGCAGCCTTGTCTCAATCCAACTCAGCCCATCTAATTTTCTGTTATGGAGATCGCAGGTGCTACCATTGGCTCGCAGCCTTGGAGTTTTTCACCATCTAACAAAAAAAGAGAAGCCAACAGCTGAAGTTGTAGATGAAAGTGGTGACAAGGTGCCGAATCCTAAGCTTGATGCTTGGATCAATAATGATAGCCTTTTAACCTCTTGGTTACTAGGAAACATGACAGAAGAAGTGCTTAGAATGGTCATTGGAGCAGAATCTGCCTATGAGGTCTGGAGCTCTCTTGAAGAGCAATTGCTACCCATGACAAGAGAAAAAGTGGTTCACTTAACAGATCAGCTGCAAACCTTGAAAAAAGGATCACTCACAATGGATGAGTATCTTAGGAAATTCAAAACCATCTGTGATAGTCTAGCTGCAGTAAACAAACCATTGGATGACATGGATAAGGTCTTCCAACTGGCAAGGGGTCTCGGAATGGAGTATAAAGATTTCAGAGTAGCAATGCTTGCAAAACCTCCTTATCCTTCATTTAACCAATTTGTTCTCGCTTTGCAAGGCCATGAACAAATGCTTCTCAATGAAAAGGATGATAGGAAACAGCAAGTAAATTATGACCAGGCCTTTTTAATTCAACAAGCCTTTCTAAGCCAACGTGGTAGAGGGAGAGGCAATGGTGGCAGGTTCAACTCTAGAGATCGAGGTTTTGCACCAGCTGGACGTTCCAGAAATAATGGAGTGCACAATAAAAATAAAAAAGCACCAAATAACAATGAAATCAAAGGCAACCAAAATGGACAATCCTCCAAACAACAGCAGCCGCAGCATGAAGCAACAGAAAGTGGTAAAATAGTTTGTCAAATTTGTTTTAAGGCTAACCATACCGTTCTTGAATGCTGGAACATATTCAATTATGCATACACCTCTGAAGATGTTCCTCGTGAACTTGCTGCCATGCAAGTGGAGGATGAAGACAATGATCCCAATTTTTATGTTGATTTAGGAGCTACAACACACATCACCAACGACTCAGGTAACATAACAAAAATTGCACCATATAAGGGTAATAAATCCTTATATGTAGGCAATGGAGAAAGCCTGAAAATTACTCATGTTGGTGAAACTAATATTAAAACAAACCATGGTAACTTAAACCTTAAAAATGTGATTGTAGTTCCTGATATTAAGAAAAATCTCTTATCTATAGGAAAGCTTACTAATGATAATTCTTGTACTATTGAGTTCTCATCAAAAAGTTTTGTGATTAAGGATCAACAGGGCAGGATTCTAGGCAAAGGACATAAAAAGGGAGGGCTATACGCTCTTGATGGCTCTACAGAGCAAGCATTCACAGCAGTTGCAAGAAATAAAACACCTTTTACCATTTGGCATCAACGGATGGGCAATCCACATTTAAAGTTTCTGAAATATCTCCAAGAGAAACACCTTATAGATGTTTCTAGTTGGACAAAATCTCAGTCCATTTGTATTAGTTGTCAAATGGGAAAGAGTTGCAAACTTCCCTTTAAATCTTCTAATAAAATTGCAGAATTTCCTCTTGAAAAGATACACTGTGACTTATGGGGTCCTGCTCCTACTTTGTCAAATCAAGGATTTAGATTTTATGTAATTTTTACTGATGATTATTCTCATTTTACATGGATGTATCCATTACAAAATAAATCTGACTTCCTTGATTGTTTCCTTAAGTTTCAAAATTTTGCAGAGAACCAATTTGATAGAAGAATTAAGGTTTTGCAAAGTGATGGGGGAGGAGAATTCCAATCAGCAAATTTGAAAGATCATTTACAAAAATGCGGAATTCTCTATCAATTTTCTTGCCCTCACACGCCTGAGCAAAATGGCATTGCAGAAAGGAAACATAGACACTTGGTGGAAACAAGCCTGACCTTGTTATTTCAAGCAAATTTGCCTCTAGAACTTTGGGTTGATGCCTTCCTAACAGCAACATACTTAATCAACCGAATGCCTTCCTCAACTCTAAAAATGGACAGCCCAGTTTTTAAGTTGTATAAAAGGCAACCCAATTATACTTTCTTAAGAATTTTTGGTTGTAGATGCTTTTCATACCTTAGGAAATATGGTAAGAATAAATTCTCCAAAAAGACATACCCATGTATCTTCGTTGGGTATAGTTCGAATCACCAGGGGTATTGGTGTCTAGATCCTGTTTCTAGTAAAGTCTACATATCTAGGCATGTTGTATTTGATGAATTATATTTTCCTTTCAACAAAAATATTAATAAAGATGATGTTTGCAGCCTATTATTCCAAAGATGACAACTTTCCCAGATATGTCACAATTGAGCAAGGAAACAAAGGAGACAAATCATCAATCTTCTAAGGAAAATATGACAATGTCACGTCATCCACCATACCATGATACTTGCTGTGAAGCATTAGATGCCCCAACAAACCAGGAAATTAATGCCTTTGTCGAGCAGCCTCATAATATTGATGAAACGATCTCAAATTCTCTACCAATATTACAAAACAACAGCCAACAACAAGAACAAAACAATAGCCAGCCTCAAGAACAACTCATACATGACCAAAACGCAGAACCATCAAATGCCAATCAAATGGATGTGGCTGACTCGCAACAACACTTTCATGTTCATGATCCCAATGGGTTAGGAGAAAACTTATTCATTGAATTAGTTATTCCTAAAAATACTAACATTTCTGAAAATATTTCAGGCGCAAGAAATACTTCAAATATAAACCAACCCGAAGCCTCAATCAATAAACATAACATGATTACATGGCATAAATTGAAACAGAATCCCTTCTTGGCTAGTGATGTGGCACTGGTCACTTAACATGCTCCTTCAACGACAGAACCAAAAACTTACAAATCAGCACTCAAAATTCCATGCTGGTTTAAAGCAATGGAGGAAGAAATTCATGCCTTGAACATAAACCAAACATGGTCTCTTGTTCCTCGGCCTAAGAATGTGAATGTCATAGGATCAAAATGGATCTTTAGAACAAAGTTCAAAGAAGATGGAACTGTGGACCATCACAAGGCTCGCTTGGTAGCTCAAGGATTTTCTCAAGTTGAAGGATTAGACTTTGAAGAAACTTTCAGCTCTGTGGTGAAGCCAACAACAATACGATTAATTCTTACGATTGCTGTCACTTCAAATTGGACAATGAGACAGCTGGATGTGAAGAACGCATTTCTACATGGTTTTCTCAAGGAAACAATCTACATGGAACAACCACCAGGATTTAAAAGTCTTGAGCAACCTGACCATGTTTGCAAATTACAACGTTCTCTCTATGGTCTCAAACAAGCACCTAGGGTCTGGTTTGACTGTTTATCTCAATTTCTTCTCCATATTGGCTTCACTTGTAGCAAAGCTGATTCTTCCCTTTTTATTTACAAAACTGACACAATAATTGTTCTTATGTTGGTTTATGTAGATGACGTAGTAATAACAGGAAACAACAATGACTTCATCGACAATCTAATTCATAAGCTTAGCACCGAATTTGCATTAAAAGATCTTGGGTGACTTCACTACTTCCTTGGCTTAGAAATAAAATATATCTCGGGTGGAATATTTATTGCTCAATCAAAATATATAAAGGACTTGTTGTACCGTGCCAAAATGCTTAACTGCTCTTACTTGAATACTCCAATGGCTATAAAGGATCACCACAAACCTGGAGACAACAAGCACACTAATCCTACCAAGTATAGACAACTAGTGGCGGCACTTCAATATTTAACTTTTAGTAGACCAGACATTGTTCAAGCTATGAACAAAGTCTGTCAAAATTTTCAAAGCCCCACACTAGGGGATTTAAGTGCAGTAAAAAGGATACTTAGATACCTCAAGGGAACAATAGACTACGGACTTCGTTTTAGCTCTCAAAGCTCTCTAACTTTATGTTAAGGAAGTTCAATATGCTGAGTTCACATAGAGTAGGAGTAAGAAAGGGAAGAAGCTTCAGTCTTAGTTAGTCAGTGGTTTCAGTAATGCCAGCTCATCAGAGTTAGTTAAGCAAGTTGCTAGATCAGCTCGAGTTTGTTAGGATTGCTTTTAGTCATTCTGCATGTGTGTATAACGAAATGTAAATAGCTTAAAGCTGTCATCCTGTACATGTATATAAGTCAAGTTGATTCTGATGTAATTAGTTAAGCAAAATCAATAAGAAACAGAGTGTTATTTTCCTCAGAAACAAACAACTTCAGTTTTCTCTTTCATGGTATCAGAGCCATCCATGGCTAGTTCCAGTACAATAAATCAAAATCGTTTAAATGTCAATCAAATGCATTCCACACAAACTTCATTTACTTTTGCTACAACAGTAAAACTCGATCGATCAAACTTCCTTCTCTGGCACAAGCAAGTAATCACTTCAATCAGAGGAAATCGACTTGAAGGATTAATCTCAGAGAAGCAAAATATTCCAGAATAATATATTTCTCAGTCACAAGCTGATGGATTTGTGGAAAGGATTGAAAATCCAGCTTATGTTACTTGGAGAGCTCAAGATCAAACTCTGCTTAGCTGGCTTCTTTCAACAATTAGTGAAGGTATCTTAAGCTCAGTTCTTAACTATGATACTTCATTTGATATATGGAGATCTATTGAAAAACAATTTGGAGTACAATCTGAAGCAAAAATAATGCAGCTCCGATATGAATTAGATACTCTGAGAAAAGAGTCAATGTCGATTGAAGATTATTGTTCAAAAATGAAAATGCTAGCTAATAAACTTGCATGTGCTGAAGATGACATAACTGAAAAAGATCTGCTGATAAAGACACTACATGGACTTGGATCTGGTTATCTAGATCTGGCTTCAATAAATACAGCCAATAAGATGAGTTATGATGATGCATATGCACTTTTATTGACACATGAAGCTAGGCTAGAACAAAATCAAAACCCTCAGGCCATGTTCAATGCAAATTACAGTATGATGAATACAAATTATTCACATATGAGGGGTCCTCCTAGGAGGAATACTTATGGTAATAGTAATGCTGTCTATGGACAATCTGGAGGCAGAGGTCAGTTCTTTGGTTGAGGCATGTTTTCTGCTTCTTATCCTAGAGGTTTTCCAGCTGGTGGTAGTACTGTTAGTGGTTTTGGTAGAGGAAGTGTTGCAGGTTTTGGAAGGAATCAGTTCATGCAATCTCATAGACCACCACAAATGAGGCACATGTTTTCTTCTGCTAATGCTTCTAATGTTTCTGAATCAAGTGAGCCAGTACCTATATGTCAAATTTGTTACAAGCAATGACATATTGCTGATGCATGTTGGTATAGGTATGGTGATTCTTATATTTCTTCACCTAAACAGTTTGGGAGAAGAAAAATAATGGGATCAAAGACTGCATATATGGCTAATCTTGAGTCATTTCCTTGTCAACCATCATCATTTGAAGATCCTTATGAAGTCTCAGATTCTGGCTATCAGTTCATGCATTATTCTCCTACTTCTTCTTCTTATCCATCAGAAGCTTTCACTCTGCCTGAAGCTTATATTGCAAATATTGAGGGTTCAACTGATGAAGGGTGGTATCTTGACAGTGGAGCTACACACCATATTACAAACAACATGGCAAACATGCATATGAGAGAAGAATTCAAAGGCTCAGACTAGCTGACTATTGGCAATGGACAAGGTTTGGTCATTACTCATATTGGTGATGCATGTTTTAATCATAAAGGTTTCAAATCTGCCTACAAACACACCTATAGCACTCAAAGATATCTTGTTAGTTCCTTTCATTACTAAGAATTTAATAAGCATATCCAAATTGACAACTGATAATAATCTTTCCATTGAATTTGTTGGCAATGTGTGTTATATTAAGGATTCACTGAAGGGACACGTACTTCTGCAAGGTCTTGTTGAGAAAGGATTGTATAGGTTGCTGTTAAAATCATCACAGTCTCCCTCTTCCTTCGTGTGTCAAGTTTCTTCAAATCAGCCTCTGTCTATGTTATCAACATGTCATGTTTCCTTTTCTGTTACAAATAATGTACAGAATAAACACTCAAGTTCTAAAGCTTGTTTTCAAACTGATGTTTCCTCTTGTAATACATTGGTTAATAAAGCTGCTCTCCTTCATAGGAGATTTGGTCATCCTCATCATAATGTCTTAATACACTTGCTTAAGAATGATCAAACTGTTAATCTTTCATCTTCTCTTATTAACCAAGCTGCACAGCAAATATGTGAGGCCTGTCAAATGGGAAAAAGTCACAGGTTGCATTTTCCTGTCACAGAAACTAAAACTTCTCAAATGCTTGAACTGATTCACACTGATTTATGGGGCCCTTCACCTGTCTTTTCTAAAGCTGGTTATGTCTATTATATCAGCTTTGTTGATGACTTCAGTAGATACACCTGGATTTATCCATTAAAATTGAAATCAGAAGCTCTACAGGTTTTCAAATTGTTCAGATTGCAAGTTGAAAAACAATTTCAATGTCCTATTAAAATGCTGCAACCTGACTGGGGGGGAGAGTATAGAGCATTTACTGATTTTTTGAACCAAAATGGAATCATATTCAGACACTCATGTCCCTACACACATCACCAAAATGGGGTAGTTGAGAGGAAACATAGGCATGTTGTTGAGTTAGGACTCACACTTCTGGCTCAAGCCAAATTACCCTTAACCTTTTGGTGGGAAGCCTTCCAAACAGCAGTTTACCATATTAACAGGTTTCCTTCTGCAACTCTGAAGTTTCTTTCTCTATATGAAAAGTTGTTCAAACATAAACCAGACTACAAAATGCTGAAATGTTTTGGTTGTGCATGCTATCCATTTTTGAGAGATTATAACAAGCATAAGTTTGATTATCATTCTAGCAAGTGTGTCTTCATTGGTTATAGTCATTCTCATAAAGGGTACAAGTGTTTGCATCCATCTGGTCAGGTTTATATAGCAAGACATGTTGTTTTTGATGAGTCCTTCTTTCCTTATTCCTCAGATTCTGCTTTTGCTTCTAATAAGCCAAATTCATTTCAAAACTTGTCTTTCACTCCTTAGCAAGTATATCATCTATCTACGTTACCTTTATTCTCACCTTCAGATGATAACAGTACTCACAATCCAATCTCTGCAAGTTCCACCAGCAGCAGTTCTTGTCATTCAGTTCCTCCTGATCATAACAACAATTCTCATCCATTGTCACAATTACATACATCACCAATCACCAATACAGAGCCTAATCCAGAAACTACCTCTCTATCAATCCAACTAAACACTACCAACAGATCTCCCAGACTTCAAACATCACCAGAACCTGATCAAAAGACATCAGCTCCAGAAAACACACATCCTATGATCACTAGGAGTAAGATTGGCATTTTCAAACCTAAGCTCTATAATGTAGCTCTTGTTCATAAAGAGCCAGATTCTGTAGAAGAAGCTATGCCAAATCCTAGATGGTTTGAAGCTATGAAGAAGGAATATAGTGCTCTGCTCAAGAACAATACATGGTCTTTAGTTCCAAGATCATATGGTCAGAAGATTGTTGGAAACAAGTGGGTATATCGAGTTAAGTATAACTCAGATGGAAGTCTGGCCAAGTGCAAGGCAAGGTTAGTTGCTAAGGGTTTTCAACAAATTGCAGGGGTGAATTACTTTGAAACTTTCAGTCCAGTGGTAAAGTCAGCCACTGTTAGAGTTGTGATTAGTTTGGTTGTTATGAATCAGTGGCAAATCAGACAAGTAGATGTTAATAATGCTTTTCTTAATGGGGAGTTAACAGAAGAAGTTTTCATGGATCAACCAGCAGGGTTTGTTGACAGTCAAAAGCCAACCTTTGTGTGTAAACTTCATAAGTCACTTTATGGTCTCAAGCAAGCTCCACGAGCTTGGTATGAAAAGTTAAAAGGGTGCTTGTTACAGTGGAATTTTGAAAATTCAAGAGCTGACACATCTTTGTTTATCAAGAAAACTAGTTCTTACATGATTTTGGTACTGATTTATGTTGATGATATCTTAATCACAAGATCAAATAGTGCAGAACTAGAGTCTTTCATTGCCAAGCTTAATGTAGTTTTTGCACTCAAGGATTTAGGTACTCTCTCTTATTTTCTAGGCATAGAAGTCTTGTATGGTGCAGATTGTATTTACCTGTCTTAGAGGAAGTACATAAGAGATCTGTTGTCTAATGTTCAATTGCTTGAGTGTAAAGAGATTGACACACCTATGAGCACTGGGATTAAGCTACAGAAAGAAGCTCAAGGACATCAGGGCCAATATATTGCTGATGCTACACATTACAGGAGCATTGTAGGAGGTATGCAGTATCTGGTTTTAACAAGGCCTGAGACTGCCTTTGCTGTGAATAAGTTAAGCCAGTATGTTTCAAGTCCTACAATGCAACATCTTATAGCATGTAAGAGAGTGCTTAGATACTTAAAGTCTACTCAAGATTATGGACTTAAGTTTGTTCAAAATGGAGAAATGAAGATTGCTGGATTCACTGATGCAGATTGGGCTTGTGATTTAGATTATCGAAAATCTGTTGGAGCTTATTGCATCTACTTAGGAAATAATTTGATCTCATGGTCATCCAGAAAGCAATCAGTTGTTGCTAGATCTAGTGCTGAGAGTGAGTATAGAGCCTTAGCTTCAGCTAGTGCAGAGATCAGCTGGTTACAATCCTTGTTTTCTGAAATTGGTTTGTGTTGCTCAGAGATACCCACTATCTGGTGTGACAACACCAGTGCCACTGAGTTAGCTCGAAATCCTGTTTGTCACTCTAGAACTAAACACATCGAGCTTGACTTACACTTCATTAGAAACAAGGTGATTGCAGGGGAGTTAAGAATTCAGTACATTCCCAGTGAAGAACAAATTGCTGATATAATGAAAAAACCTCTCTCTTTTGTTCATTTTAATTATCTGAGATCAAAACTCAATGTGCAGCCTTGCTCCTTGAGTTTGAGGGGGGCTGTTAAGGAAGTTCAATATGCTGAGTTCACAGAGAGTAGGAGTAAGAAAGGGAAGAAGCTTCAGTCTCAGTTAGTCAGTGGTTTCAGCAATGCCAGCTCATCAGAGTTAGTTAAGCAAGTTGCCAGATCAGCTCGAGTTTGTTAGGATTGTTGTTAGTCATTCTGTATGTGTGTATAACGAAATGTAAATAGCTTAAAGCTGTCATCCTGTCCATGTATATAAGTCAAGTTGATTCTGATGTAATTAGTTAAGCAAAATCAATAAGAAACAGAGTGTTATTTTCCTCTGAAAATATTTTCCTTAGAAACAAACAACTTCAGTTTTCTCTTTCACTTTAAATGGTTTTTGTGATGCAGATTGGGGTGGCAGTAAAATAACTCGAAGAAGCACAACAGGATATTGTATATACTTGGGATCTAATTGTATTTATTGGTCCTCGAAAAAGCAACCAACAGTTTCCAAGTCAAGCACTGAAGCATAATATCGATCTCTTGCTTCAACTACAACGGAAATAACATGGCTTACTTTCCTCCTACGTGATATTGGCATTCCCCTTCATCAACCACCACAACTATTTTGTGATAACCTAAGTGCACTACATATGACTATCAATCCAGTGTTTCATGCTCGGTCCAAACATATTGAAATCGATTACCATTTTGTCCGAGAAAAAGTCCCACTAGGAGCACTCATTACAAGGTTTCTGCCCTCTACAAAACAAATTGCTGATGTATTTACAAAACCACTGCCAAAGCAATCTTTCCTTTAGTTTTGATACAAGCTGGGAGTTCACTGCATTCCACCCTCCAGCTTGAGGGAGGATGATAAGGAAAGAACTCAATCATTGGAAAATATGAAGATCAATTTACGGAAAGAACTCAATCATTGGAAAATCATGGAGATTAATTTGCGGAATGCAGAGCACTATCAAAGGGATTTCCAACGTCTAGATTATCTCTATAGAATATCTTCAATGATTTAATTCTATTATAAATATTCCTTTTATGCTAGCTGTACATAAATGTCATGCATTAGTGGATGTGATTTGGCCATTAGTTAGGACAACAATAGCTTAAGTTTAGGCCACTTGCTCCTTTAATCTCACGTACTGTCTTGTATAAATTTATGGTTTCAGTTTCAATAAAGGTCAACCAATTCTCTCACGCTTCAATTTCTTTAGTATTATCCCTTATTTATTCTAAAATTTATCGTCAAACAGAGAGCTTTGAGTTGAAATGAGGAACTATAATTATTTCCTGACATGAGTTTTTCCTTTGATTATAATATATTAACATTTCATATGAGGAAATATTAGTTTTACATTTTTTTCCTATTATAACATGTTTTAAAAAAGGATTATAATTCTTACTTATTTTTTTTCTCATCTAGTCTTTTTTAGTGTTCCGAATTTAGTGAAAAAATACAGCTTAATTATAAATAAAGTGAAACATTCTAGCTTAATTGGTAACATTAAAATTTAAAATTCAATATTGACCACTGATTTCATTAAAAGAGACTGAAAGAGAGAGAGAGAGAGAGAGAGAGAAGATTATTGTCCAAAAGAAAAAATAAAATAAAGAAAAGCAAACGAATACTTCACTTGCATCGAAATTTGCAAACATCAATTTTATGCCTTTAGGCCACATTTTTCATGCAAAATTAGATTGGATTAATTATTAGGATGAGACTGAATTAGATTACTTGAGTTAAGCCGAATTATATTACACTGTCTTATGTTTGGTGTAGTACTAGATTGAATTATGTTAAATTACATTTAAATGATATTAAATAGCATTTAAGTTGACATTTGAATATGAACATCAATTATTCATGAAATTTTATAACAATAAGTAAACAAATTTAAAAAGCAATTAATTAGAAAATTAAGTATATTGTAAATAAGTTATTAGGTAGTCATAATATAATAAACAAATGAAAAAGAAATAAAAAATTTAAATATTCAATTAATTTTTATCAAATATTTAAAAAGATTATATACAATCAATTAATTATCATATTTTTAATTTTCATGATTATTTTTTAATATTATATTAGTGATTATTAAATTTTATACAATCAATAATGCAATAAGTTATTAAATGGTTAATTTATAAATTATTAAATATACAAGTAATGAAAATTTAATCTCAAGAGTTATTAGAAGTAAAATTGTTAATTTAATTAGATCATAGATAATAAATAAAAATCTTAAGTAAATCATAAATAAAAATTAATTGATTAATTAATATTAACATATATTTTTTCTTTAATTTTATCCCAACTAAACAAATATATAAATTAAGATTACTAATCCTATGATTTTAGAATTAAATTCAAATTTAATCCCCTTTAATCCAATTCAAATAAATTTATCAAATATAAAATAAATATTTAATTTTAAAATTAGTCCAATTCAATACTTAATCCTGACATCCAAACATAGTCTCAGTTGCCATAAAGGCAACTTACAAAGAGTTGTAACCGAAAACATTTATAAAGCCTTTTTTTTTATTTTCAGGTTCATATATATATATATATATATATATATATATATATATATATATACCAGGAGAAAACGAATCTGAGAGGATGAGGAAATTCGAACAATTTATAATTGCAAATCTTTATTCAAGCAAAGAATGGTACGTGGCGTTGTTCTACCGGGTCAATACAGAACTTAATCTGCCTTTGAGACCAGATCTGATTTAGAACAGATCAATATCTCGCATGTCCTGGTTTCCAGCCAATATACCAAATTCTTTAAAACGATTTTATAATTAAATTTTTTCTCAAATCAACACAAGGCTCATAGATAATACTAGATCTGGATCCCAGAAATAGTATTCTGATTGAATGGAGGGAGAAGAGAAGATACAACTGAGGTCAGAGATCCGGTCTCTATGCCTCAGAGGAACGTAACAGATTTTAAATATAAGAATTAAATTGCAGAAATTTAAACATGCTTTGTAATGAAAATTGCTTTATTCAAATAGAAAGAACAAACTTACATATTGCTTGAATCCAGAAGCTTTACAATAAGGGTTTTAAAATCGGAGATTTTTCTTTGTATGAAGTCACTTTGAAGTTGATTTTCAATTCTGTGCAAGTTTAAATCTTTCTTTAGACCAATCAAATCATTATGCTTGGATTTGAGAAGTGCATTTATTTAGTTTTGATAAACAGAACAGGCTTTAACAATATTCAAGTTCCTTGTTTTAGGCTTTTCAATAAAAGGGAAAACAAGTTTCTTGGATCTTGCTTTAAAGGATATGCTATCGTAATTGACAGTGTAAGGAGTAATAAGATTAATAAAGGGGGTGCCTAAAATGACAGTATGATGTATGTCATTTGTAAGAATAAAGGAAGTTTTAAATTCAAAACCATTATTATGAATAGAAGCATCAACTTTTGATTTCACATTAAGTTTTGAATTATTGGCGGCAGAAAGTCTTTCATTCGTTTTTTCATGAAATTTTCTGGGGACAATATCTTCTCTAATGCAATTTAAATCAGCACCAGTGTCAAAGAGGGCAATATTGTCGATTTCAAAATCTTTAGAAATGATCAATGTAATTTTGATTAAATATTTTCTTGTGGTGATTTGTTTTAAAACAAACAGAAAATCATTAGGTACAGATTTAATATTTTCAAGATTTTGTTCGTCACCATCAGAATCATTATCAGAGTTTTCTTGAAGTTGTTTTTGTAATAGAAGTTGAATGGTTTCAGAATCATTCTTTTGTTTTTCTTTCAATTCTTTTATCTCAAGTTTGATTTCTTTAATCTCTCTTTGGAGATCTTGAACATTGGGCATTGTTTTCTTTGTTTTCTTCTTACCCAAAATTTCAGTTAAATCATAGGCATTCCTTTTAATGGTGAGGGCTTTAGAAGTCTCTGCTTTATCCCCTAGTTTTAAGGTTTTTAGAAGTTTATCTAGATATTCCTTTTGAAGAGTAAGGTCAGAAATGTGCTTTACAAGTTCAAGAAAAGTTTCTTGTTCTTTAGTTAATACATTTATCTTCTTTAAATAGGATTCTGTATTAGAATCGCTATCATGCGATACAGATGTATCTGAGTCAACTAACTCATCAATCTGTAAGGGTTCACTGTCTCCTGTCATGGAAGACTCAGAGTCGGAGGACTCTATGAGCAGAGGAGCAATTTTAGAAAATATTTCTTCATCAAGGTCCAAAGCATGGAGCTAAGCATGGAGCTTTCTGCTCATTCTACAAAATTTTGTGGTGTGGTCTTTCTTTCCACATTTGAAACATGTGGCTTCTTTGTAATTGAAAGGGGCTTTTGGTTTTGTTGTGACATTTTTCTTAGAAAAATGGGGTTTTCTATAAGGTTTCGAAGGTTTTTTATAGGACGGTTGTTTTAGCTTATGAAAAGGTTCTTTATAGGTTTTAGTCTTATAATGTTTTTTGTAAGGTTTCAAATAACACTTACCGTCGCAATCTTTAGAAGTGGGGGTTTTAAAAGGATCATAGTTGAATTGTTTACAAAAACTGCCCAATTCTTGTTTGGATTTTCTGAGTTCCCATTTTAGACGTTTCTGTAGTTTCAGATCTTGGCAAATCTTTAATCCTTCTTTATTAACAAAACTGACTAATTTCCCATAGGTGAGCTCATCATAGGGAATACGGTTGTCATAAAGAGCTTTAATGGAATTCCTAACCTTTTCTCCTAATAGGGTAGGTAAACCTGCAAGGAATTTCTCTTTCCAAGTTATATGATTTGCATCATCCCTAAGGAAAAGTCCGGTAAAGAATGTGGTCTTATAACTTTGAAATTCACTAAGTTTTCTACATCTTAAGTTATGTAGTAACTCAGCATTCTTATCTCTAAGGTGCGAAGGATCACCTATGAAATGAACAGATATAGTCAAGATTAGGGTAGCAACTGCATCCTGAATCGGACTATTGAATTCATCACAGATAGGGGCTCCATTTTCATCTATTTGAATTGAATTTAGAATATCTAATTGTTGCTGTTTGGTGAGAAGATGATCCCACCATCCTTTAAGCTGACCAGTAAAGCCAGCAATAAGGATTTCTGTTATAGCTCTGTCAGAGGTTCCCTTTTGGGTTTTATAGGCATTAGCTGCCATGGTCATTTGTTGTAATAATCCGAGGATATTATACTCAGACATACCATCAATATTCCACTCATAGACAGAGGATGCATTAAATCGTGATTGGTTTAATGCACTAGGTCTGTTATCTATGGCTAGATCTGGTGGAGACTTGACAGTAGGTAGAGCTAATTCCCAATGAATTTTGTTGGTTTTTAGAACAAGTTCTTCTTGAAAGGCTTCTATATCAGAAGAGACTATGGAAACTTGGTCCTGTTCTAGTACACCAATCTTGCTAGATTGGGCACTATCTGGAGCTATTTGAACTTTGCTAGAAGAAGAAGAAGAAGCTTCTATTCTATCTAGTTGTTCTCTAATGGCTTTAGCAAAATCTGATTTTGACTCCTGGATAAGCTTCTGACTAGTTTTCGAAACTTGAAAAGGTTTGAAAATAGGTTCTTTAAGCTTCTTTTCAGAGTCAATCTTTGAGATACTAGGAGAAACAGCTATGGTTGACTTTTGGAATTGGTTCTCTATTCTGGTCAACTGTTTTCCTATAGTATTTAGATTAGCATTACAGAAATTATTCTGTTGGATAATGCTATCTAAATCGATCTCTGGATCTTTGGGTTTATGAATTTTGTAGGGTGAGGCTTTGATTTCTACAGGAGGTATCCCATGATTAATGGTTAGGCTCCTAAGAGGAGGATGCTCAGATTCTATAGTTCTATCACTGTCAGAAAGATTCCATTCAGCAATCTTCTTTCTAACAGTAATGGGATTGGATTCTTTAAAAGGGTAAACAATATTGTTTTCAGAAGCATATATTTCAAACCAATCAAAAAACAATATATGAACTTTATGTGAATTTACAAACTCATAGTAAGCTTGTTGGATTTCTTTTCTCTAGTTTAAAAAATGTTTGAAAAACTAAAGTCTTTTTTCTTTATTAGAGTCAGAATAAAAATCATTATGAAGAAGTGTTTTGTCTAAATTAAAATCCTTGTTAATGACATTAATAACATTTTCTGTAACAGCCGAAAACGAAAGAGAGGTTGGAGGAGAAGGTTCCTTCTCTTCCTGTCTTTGGTCATGTTGACTACTAGTGTAGATTGGATGTGGGACACTAGTGGTATAGTCAACAGAACGAATAGAGGAGCTAGGTATGTCCGAAGTGGAAAACCTAGGTTGGTTTATAATAGAAGGAATCTTTGAAAATTTCATTTTTAGTGAAGGAATGCTTGAACATGAATCTTTATCAGAGAATCTAGACGATGTAGATCTCCTAAAAGATAATTTGACTCTACCATCAGAATACTGAGTCACATTTTGTAACTTTGTATTTGGCTCAAGTTGTTTTGGAATCACTGGTTCAGTGGCTCCTTCTAAGATTCATTCTTCAGGAAGGTTAACATCCTTCCATTGGATTGGTCTAAGAATTACTGTGTTGGCTTTAGACAAGTCAGTCTGTAAGAGAAGAGTTTCATATCTTTTCGACTGGAATTTATGCTGCGTATTAAAAGCAGAGTTCATTGCTTTGTAAGAGATTTTGAAAATTATGGCTACTGGGACAGATCCCTCAATCATGTGATAATTATGGGTTTTGATTTGTAAAATCATGCTTTTCAAAATATTTTTATCCTTTAGAGAGACTGTTATGTTTGGGTAACAACTAAATGAAATTGGACCCTTACACAGACTTGATTCTATACTACTTAGTAGAGAATCATCAAAAGAGATGAATCGCTCATCTCTTAGGACGGCGAGTATAGAAGTATTAAGACCATCTTTGGTCAATGGTTTTATACCAACTTGGATTAAGTCGGTATGAACATAATTAAAGTTCTTTTCTTTTAATTTCTTTAAAGATTGTTCTGAAAACAAGTGAATTGTTTCAAAGGGCTTTGAAAGTGTTATATCTCATTCTTCAGTTTTGATGACGTAATCATTTTTTAAAAAATCAAGCTTTTTTGTTTTATAAATCATTTCTTTAGAAATCTTTGGGAGTTCCCAACAATCAATTGCTTTATTAAAGTCTTCAATAACAAATTCTTCTGAATTCACAACATTTCTTGAATCACTAGTTCTTCCGGAGGAAGAGCTAGAAAAGGATGATGCTCTACAGAGCAGAGAATCCATGGGTTGGGACCTATAATCTAGTTTTAATCTTACAGGTATGGCTACAATCCAAGGCTAAGAATTGGTTTTACTGCCCTTCAACCAAATCGGGACTTAGGACCAAATACTGCCAAGGCACCAAACGTAACACTCACAACACCAAGAAAAATTATACTAAACTACAAGTTCTTTATACCATAAAACTCTAGTCTATATTACACTATCCTCCCCTTGGCTCTAATACCAGGAGAAAACGGATCTGAGAGGATGAGGAAATTCGAACAATTTATAATTGAAAATCTTTATTAAAGCAAAGAATGGTACGTGGCGTTGTTCTACCGGGTCAATACAGAACTTAATCTGCCTTTGAGACCAGATCTGACTTAGAACAGATCAATATCTCGAATGTCCTGGTTTCCAGCCAATATACCAAATTCTTTAAAACGATTTTATAATTAAATTTTTTCTCAAATCAACACAAGGCTCATAGATAATACTAGATCTGGATCCCAGAAATAGTATTCTGATTGAATGAAGGGAGAAGAGAAGATACAACTGAGGTCAGAGATCCGGTCTCTATGCCTCAGAGGAACGTAACAGGTTTTAAATATAAGAATTAAATTGCAAAAATTTAAACATGCTTTGTAATGAAAATTGCTTTATTCAAATAGAAAGAACAAACTTACATATTGCTTGAATCCAGAAGCTTTACAATAAGAGATGTTTCGTTACAAGAGAAAAGAAAGGAAAAAAAATCAGAAGATAGGAATAATTACCTTGAAATCTTCAGTTCATATTTTTCCCAGAGAGAGAGAAATCGAAAGAAATCTTGATGGAAAGGAAGTTATGAGTCTTAGTCTTCATCCACTCCTTTTATACAGAAATAAAAAATTAAAAATTGAAAAGTAAATGGTACAGTTGGTCTTCACATGCGTTGATCGGAGATGGGGTCTAGCAACAGGAAAAAGCAGTGCATGCTTTCGATGAACGTGGGAGACAACATTATAACATCATCTTTTCTTGATTCTTTAAACGTGGGGAACATCATCATGTAGCTTTAAAGGCTTCACATGGGTACAGGAGAAGTCTTGAGAAGGCTCCAAAATTGGAGGAAAGAAATGTCTTCACAATTTTTCCCATAAAGGGTAGTGAGTAGAGGAAGACAAAATCTCAGAAATGACAAAATTCTATTTACCATTTGTATTTTCTTTTGTCATTTATGAGATTTTGTCTTCCTCTACTGACAAAATTTCTGTTTCTAAAGAAATTTCAAAACTTTGTTCTTCTAAAGAAACGATTTCTTGTGAAAGCTTTTCTTCACAAATAGTTGTTTCACAATCAAAGCTTTCACAAAAATCCTCGGACTGGATTAATAAAACCTCTCATCAAAATATTTTATCTCTAGAAGATGGGTTTTATCATTCTGATCCATTTCAAGCTATTTCAAAAATTTTCCCGAAAGGCTGGTTTTTCAAACCATGGGATTGGACAAAACCCCAGTCTTTCTATCAAAGCATTCTTGAGTATACTGAGTCTGTAAGATTCAAACATTTCTTTCATAGTGAGGCTCATTCTGAGCCAGCCTATTCTACGGCAACCATTCTTAAAGTTTTGAGCCCAAAACAATGGGGTGACCAACTCCACAAAACAAAAACTTTTCCCGCCAATTTCAAAAGCCATTTAAACCGCTGCTTGTCTTTTTCCTACTAGGACTACCAGCAGGCTTGGTTTAATACATTCTTTATCCAAAACTCCAAAAAGACCCATTCCTGGTTGTTCTTTTTTAATTTAAAAATAACCGTGCAAAGCCTTCAAAATTGGTTCCAACAATGGTGGAACTACTTTGGCCCAAGCCCAGACATCTTAACTCCAAATTTTATTAGATGTCTAAACCTCTTTAAAGCCCACTATGCCCTTTCTGAGTCCGAAAAGAGGTTTCCCCCTTTTCTTTGTTTTTGTACAAATTTCTTTCTTCCTTGGGTTTGGATGTGGAACTTTAAATACCACAATCAAGAAGCCCAACTCATTTTACAAAGAACCTTCAAAGTCAAATGGTGATCAAAGTTTGACGAACAGTCAAAATTGTCTGAAGCCACAGTCCACGCTTGGCTTTCTTCGAAAGGCGTCCTCGCCCCAAAATTAGAAGATGTTAAAGCCCATAATACATTCCTAGCTCAGAGATCCAAGGTCCAATCTCTTTTGGCCAGTGCAAAGACTGAAGAGGAATATTTTAAAGTAATGCAGCAGCTCCTTGCCTCCAGATCTGAACCTTCTGTTGCCGATTCTTCATCTGAAGAGGAGCCGTTCATTTCTCTTGGAGATGATAACAAAGACGATTGCTTCGGGATTCTACCTCCAATAAAGCATTGTAAATAGATTGATGTAAAAAAAAAAGTAATTTTCCATTCATGTACTTTTCAATTCCGTGTATTTACCATTTGTATTTTCTTTTGTCATTTCTGAGATTTTGTCTTCCTCTATTCACTACCCTTTATGGGAAAAATTGTGAAGACATTTCTCTCCTCCAATTTTGGAGCCTTCTCAAGACTTCTCCTGTACCCATGTGAAGCCTTTAAAGCTACATGATGATGTTCCCCACGTTTAAAGAATCAAGAAAAGAAGATGTTATAATGTTGTCTCCCACGTTCATCGAAAGCATGCACTGCTTTTTCCTGTTGCTGGACCCCATCTCCGATTAACGCATGTGAAGACCAGCTGTACCATTTACTTTTCAATTTTTAATTTTTTATTTCTGTATAAAAGGAGTGGATGAAGACTAAGACCAATCACTTCTTTTTCATCAAGATTTCTTTCGATTTCTCTCTCTCTGGGAAAAATATGAACTGAAGATTTCAAGGAAATTATTGTTATCTTCTGATTTTTTTCCTTTCTTTTCTCTTGTAACGAAACATCTCTTATTGTAAAGCTTCTGGATTCAAGCAATATGTAAGTTTGTTCTTTCTATTTGAATAAAGCAATTTTCATTACAAAGCATGTTTAAATTTCTGCAATTTAATTCTTATATTTAAAACCTGTTACGTTCCTCTGAGGCATAGAGACCGGATCTCTGACCTCAGTTGTATCTTCTCTTCTCCCTCCATTCAATCATAATACTATTTCTAGGATCCAGATCTAGTATTATCTATGAGCCTTGTGTTGATTTAAGAAAAAAATTAATTATAAAATCGTTTTAAAGAATTTGGTATATTGGCTGGAAACCAGGACGTGCGAGATATTGATCTGTTCTAAGTCAGATCTGGTCTCAAAGGCAGATTAAGTTTTGTATTGACCCGGTAGAACAACGCCACGTACCATTCTTTGCTTTAATAAAGATTTTCAATTATAAATTGTTCGAATTTCCTCATCCTCTCAGATCCGTTTTCTCCTGGTATCAGAGCCAAGGGGAGGATAGTGTAATATAGACTAGAGTTTTATGGTATAAAGAACTTGTAGTTTAGTATAATTTTTCTTGGTGTGGTGAGTGTTACTTTTGGTGCCTTGGTAGCATTTGGTCGTAAGTCCCGATTTGGTTGAAGGGCAGTAAAACCAATTCTTAGCCTTGGATTGTAGCCATACCTGTAAGATTAAAACTAGATTATAGGTCCCTACCCATGGATTCTCTGCTCTGTACAGCATCATCCTTTTCTAACTCTTCCTCCGGAAGAACTAGTGATTTAAGAAATGTTGTGAATTCAGAAGAATTTGTTATTGAAGACTTTAATAAAGCAATTGATTGTTGAGAACTCCCAAAGATTTCTAAAGAAATGATTTATAAAACAAAAAAGCTTGATTTTTTAAAAAATGATTACGTCATCAAAACTGAAGAACGAGATATAACACTTTCAAAGCCCTTTGAAACAATTCACTTGTTTTCAGAATAATTTTTAAAGAAATTAAAAGAAAAGAACTTTAATTATGTTCATATCGGCTTAATCCAAGTTGGTATAAAACCATTGACCAAAGAAGGTCTTAATACTTCTATACTCGTCGTCCTAAGAGATGGACGATTCATCTCTTTTGATGATTCTCTACTAAGTAGTATAGAATCAAGTCTGTGTAAGGGCCCAATTTCATTTAGTTGTTACCCAAACATAACAGTCTCTCTAAAGGATAAAAATATTTTGAAAAGCATGATTTTACAAACCAAAACCTATAATTATCACATGATTGAGGGATCTGTCCCAGTAGTCCTAATTTTCAAAATCTCTTACAAAGCAATGAACTCTGCTTTTAATACGCAGCATAAATTCCAGTCGAAAATAGATGAAACTCTTCTCTTACAGACTGACTTGTCTAAAGCCAACACACTCATGGTAGATTATCCTCTACATACTTGTGGTACATAGGCCCAAATTACTCAAGGATAGCTTCACTCTTAAGGGTTATAGGTAGCTATTTCTAACTTTGGCGCCTGTGTATACTAATTTGTATTGTGGAAATAAGAATCAAGACAAACAGTCATTTACTCTATCTAAAATTCTCAACTCAGGGTCAATATCCAATTTCAAGTCAAAATTACGAAAGAATTGATATTAGTGCTCATGGTTTAAAGAATCTCAATCAAGAGGAACTAACACAAGAATCAAGTATAAACTAAGACAATATTCAACCCTTTCTAAAAACCATATTCATTGTCAATCAAATTCTTATCATTGGCTTTTCACATAAAAACAAAAAACACAATTTTTTTTGAATTTTTGATTTTTTTTTTGACAAACAAAGCACACACTATTCCCACCCCCAAACTTATTCGGAACATTGTCCTCAATGTTTCACAAACAAAAGATATGTATGCAAACAATTGAAAGAGAAATAATAATAATAATAAAAACATAAATAATAAAAAAGAAAGTTGGAGAGAACACACCTGGATGGGCTGAGAAAATTTAAAAAAAAATGACAACTAAAAAGAAAACGTTAGAAGAAATATAAATAATGAAATTAAAAAACATCCTACTAACTAACAAATCAATGTAAACAACAAATCAACCAGGATCAATAAAAATTTGGTGAAAATCAAAGCAATTATACAAAAATACCAGAAAACATAATTGATTAAGCACTGGAGTATTTTATCCATAAAAGGATTATGGTAATGAAACTCCTCAATATCGCACTGCTTTGATTTCTTCTGTTCCAAGATTTCCTGAGAGTTATCTGAAGTAGGATAAAAATATAATAATTTAAGCACTTTAGATTTTACCACCTTTTTCATGTCAGAATGTGACTTATGTTGCACATTTTTAGGAAGTAGCTCCAACTTGAATGGTTCAATTTTCTCTTCAGGAGGAAGTGGCTCAATCTTTTCTTTCCACTTAATTAGATCTATGATAAGAGTTGAATCAAGTAAAGCATTAAATTCTTCAATACCACTATCAACATCAATAGAGAAATCAGAGTCAGTTGTGCATGGTATTAATGGATTGTCACAATGGTTAGAAATAAGTGAATCATCAATTGATGCTTCTATCATATCTACTTCAACGACTTCATCATCTTCTTGTGCCTGCTTGGGAACATTAAAAATGTTTAATTCCATGGTCATGTTACCAAAAGACAATTGCATGTTTCCAGTCCTGCAACTAATATGAGCATCAACTGTAGCTAAGAAAGGACGACCTAGAATAATTGGGGTGTGTTTCTTAGGATCATGTACATGTTGAGTATCAATAACGATAAAATCAACAGAATAATAAAATTTGTCAATCTGCATCATCACATCCTCTATAATACCACGAGGTATTTTCATTGACCTATCAACAAGTTGCAAAACAATGGAAGTTGATTTTAACTCACCTAGTCCAAGCTGCATGTAAACAGAATAAGGCAAGAGATTAACACTAGCGCCTAAATCCAATAATGCTTTATCAAAACATTGGTTCCCTATAACACATGAGATAGTAGGAGAACCAGAATCCTTAAATTTTGGAGGCATTTTACATTGAAGTGAATTGCTAGTTTGTTCGGTTAAAAATGCCTTTTTAGTGGCATGCAAATTTCTCTTTTTAGTGCATAAATCTTTCAAAAACTTGGCATAAGAAGGAACTTGCTTAATAGCATCGAGTAAAGGGATGTTTATACTTACCTGTTTGAAGATTTCCATAATCTCACCTGTTGAAGTCCCTTTCTTTACCTTTACTAACCTTTGAGGAAAAGGAGCTTTAGGAATGTAAGTTCACGGGCCACTCTCTTCATGATCATTTGGTCATGAGTCTTGTGATAGAACAGGATCTGAAGAAGTAGGCGCATATGTCTTTTTTGTTTGAACCTCCACCTTGTTGTCAAATAATTTTCCTCTTCTCAAGGTCATGACAGATTTTGCTTCTTCATGCTGATGGCTTGAACTCAATCCAACTTCATGCACTCCTTTGGGATTAGGAATTGGTTGACTTGGAAATTTTCTTTTTTCTCTCTCCGCTACAGTAGTTGCTAATTGACCCAATTGATGTTCAAGCTTTAGAATAGCTTGAGTGTTTGACTGAAAAGCTTGTTGGGTTGACTGAATGAAACTTTGAAGTGTATCATCTAAAGAAGACTTTCTTTGTTGGGGTGCAACAAATTGAGACATAGATTGTTGGGCAGGAGGATATACTTGGTTAGGAGGGACAAATTGTTGATTGGGCATGTTAAATTGTTATCCTCCTTGGTTTGACAAAGGTTGATTTTGTTTCCAAGAAAAATTAGGGTGATTCCACCAATTAGGATTATATGTGGATGAATATGGACTATTGGAGGTTTTCTCATATGATTGTAAGGCATATACCTGCTTAGAATAAGCCTCTTGATAGGCTGGTAATGATGGACAATTCTGTGCTGTATGAGACATGTTAGAACAAAGAGCACAAACCTCATTAGCTACATTAGGATGATGATTCATGGATTGGTTCAGAGCTAAGGCGTCTACTTTCCTAGAAAGTGTAGCTAGAGTGGCTTTCACATCAAAGTCATCCTTAACTTCGTATAGACCTTTTCTAGAAACTTGAGATAATTTTTCCCTTTGATTTGAAAAATCTCACTGTTGAGAATTTTCAGAAAGTGAATTAAAGAAATCCCATGCAGCCCCTTCATGTAAGTTCAAAAATCTCCCATCATTCATAGACTCTACCATATGACGATTTGACATGGTTAAACCGTTATAAAAGCATTGTATAAGTCTCCATTTTTCAAAACCATTGTGGGGACACTTGAGGAGTAAATCATTGAATCTTTCCCAACACTCGTAAAATTGCTCACCCTCTCTTTGATAAAAATCACTTATCTCTCTCCTAAGAGCATTTGTTTTAGACATAGGAAAAAACTTGGTGAGAAACTTATTACTCAATTCATCCCATGTACTAATAAACCCAGCAGGAAGTGAATTCAACCAAGCTTTCGCTTTGTCTTTTAATGAGAAAGGGAACATACGAAGCCTAATTGACTCATCATTAAAATTTTGAAAACAAAATGTAGAGCATATGTCAAGAAACTCCTTAATGTGCAAATATGGATCCTCTCTCTAACCCATGGAATGATGGCAAAAGTTGAATGACAGAGGGCTTTAGTTCAAAATGTGTTGCTGTAGTTTGTGGCAACACAATACGAGGTGGTTGGTTGGCTGCAAGTGGTGAAAAGTATTCTTTAAGGGTTTTCTCTGCTTGCACTGGTGGGAGTATTGGCAATAATCTATTTGGGTCATCCATGACTTCTAAAGAACTAGCTTGATTACTATCAATTTTTGACTCTCTTTTAACCAAACGATTTGTTGAATCACGTTCCCAAACACTCATAAACTAACTAGATAAGAAAAGAAAGAAAAATAAAATAAAATAAACCAACAATAATGCGAATAGACGAAATTTAAAAATTAAAGAAATCAAACAACCAAACAATGAATTTAAAGGCGAATAAAAGTTTTTTTTGTGTTTTTTTTTGTGTTTTTTTTTTAAAAATAAAAGACAACCTAAATTATAACTAGTGGAAGAATCAAATCAACCTAGATTAAACTGAGTTTCTAGCACAATCCCCGGCAACGGCGCCAAAAACTTGTTGTGAAAATTTTAATATACTCACAAGCGCACGAATCTAGAAATAAAATAGTAGTAAGGAGGTCGATCCCACAGGGATTGTTATAAATTGAAAAGTCTAATTTAAATCTAAAATTAATATTAATTCTAACCTAGTTGACCAAATTGAGTTTTAAGAGAAATTAAACTAATTAAACTAAGGAAACAATTAAAATAAAGGAGAATTCAATAAGATAAGAATTACCAAGGTTTCAGAATCCACCACTGTTCAACTAGTAATTATCTAATTATTAATTAATCCCCAATTTTAGAGTGACAACTCGAAATCAATCTATGTCATCTCATGGATATAACAATTAAGCCCAAGTAATTAAATCTAATGTAGGTTCTTTTTCTGCTTAATAATTTGACCTCTAAGAATCTCATGTAAACATATTGAATAACAAAGAGTCAAAGTTTTCCTAAGCACTCTATGTAAACAATTTAATGAAAGACATAAAATCAAAGATAATCATATATAGACTTTATAGATCTAAGCATAGATTTAATCGAATATTAATCCTAACAATCAATAATGCATGACAGAATTGATGAAAAGATTTTAATAACATTCAATTAATCATGTGAAATAAAAACCATAATTATTAAAGAACATAAATAGGGAATTAAATAAATAAAAAGATAATTATTTCATTGAATAGGGTTTCATCCTTAACCTCAGTATAAGAAATTTAGCTAGACATACTTGAATTGGGAGCAACAAATAAAATAAATTCAGCCATGGGAAACCGAAATATTGTTGCTGCAATTGCTCTCTCTTCAAAGCCGAATTCTGCTTCTTGGTTTCTTCCCTCTCTGGTGGCTGGCTCCTCTCTTCAAAAGCCAAGAGCTTAGCTTTCTTATATAGCCTTACCTTGTCAATCCTAAAGCCAAAAGGGTTTGGCCTTTTATTTGCTTCACTCACATGGTCACCAATCAACCTTGCACTATGATTCCTTTTTCTAATTGTAAAAGCCAAGTGTGGGTCCCTTTAAATTGCTTTCCAAAATTGAGCTCCCTTATATTTTTTTTTATCCATAATCTCCAATTAATCCCCTATTCAATAAAATAATTTAATTAATTAAAAAAAAAAAAACTAGTAATTATATAATTATGGGTAAAATATGTATATAAATTATGCTCATCATCTCATATTATTTCTTTTATTTTGTTGACTTTAAAAAATCTGAACGGCCAACCTCTTCGAAAATGTATTCAATAGTTTTTTTATAGCGATGTATTGGAAGTAATTTAAAAGATCAAATATTTCAAATGAGATCCTAATATCAAACAAGAGGAATTCTAAAATATATCGGAGGTATTATGTCAGTTACACAATAAATCAATAATATTATGGAATGTGTGCATTTATTTGGAAAATTACCATGCAAGTGGTAGTTATATTAAATCCAATTACACACGTCACATATACATTGATTAGTTGTATTACCCCTGATTTATTCTAAAATTTATCGTCAAACAGAGAGCTTTTAGTTGAAATGAGGAACTATAATTATTTCCTGACATAAGTTTTTCCTTTGATTATAATATATTAACATTTCATGTGAGGAAATATTAGTTTTACATTTTTTTTCCTATTATAACATGTTTTCAAAAACGATTATAATTCTTACTTAGTTTTTTTTTCTCATCTAGTCTTTTTTAGTGTTCTGAATTTAGTGAAAAAAGGCAGCTAAATTATAAATAAAGTGAAACATTCTGGCTTAATTGTTAACATTAAAATTTAAAATTCAATATTAACCACTTATTTCATTAAAAGAGACTAAGAGAGAGAGAGAGAGAGAGAGAAGATTCTTGTCCAAAAGAAAAATAAAATAAAGAAAAGCAAACGAATACTTCACTTTCATCGAAATTTTCAAATATCAAATTTTATGACTTTAGGCCAAATTTGTGATGCAAAATTGGATTGGATTAATTATTAGAATAAGACTGAATTAGATTACTTGGATAAAGTTGGATTATATTATACTGTCTTATGTTTGGTGTAGTACGAGATTTATGTTTGGTGTAGTACGAGATTGAACTATGTTAAATTATATTTCAATGATATTAAATAGCATTTAAGTTGATATTTGAATATGAACATCAATTATTCATGAAATTTTATAACAATAAGGAAACAAATTTAAAAAGCAATTAATTAGAAAATTAAGTATATTGTAAATAAGTTATTAGGTAGTCATAATATAATAAACAAATGAAAAAGAAATTTTTTTTAAATATTTAATTAATTTTTATCAAATATTTTAAAAAAATATAAAATCAATTAATTCTGGTATTTTTAATTTTCATGATTATTTTTTAATATTATATTAGTGATTATTAAATTTTATACAATCACTAATGCAATAAGTTATTAAATGGTTAATTTATAAATTATTAAATATAAAAGTAATGAAAATTTAATCTCAAGAGTTATTAGAAGTAAAATTGTCTATTTAATTAGATCATATATAATAAATAAAAATCTTAAGTAAATCATAAATAAAAATTAATTGATTAATTAATATTAACAGATAATTTTTCTTTAACTTTATCCAACTAAACAAATATGTAAATTAGGATTACTAATCCGATGATTTTAGGATTAAATTCAAATTTAGTCTCCTTTAATTCAATTCAAATAAATTTATCAAAAATAAATAAATATTTAATTTTAGAATTAGTGCAATTGGATACTTAATCCTACATCTAAACATGGTCTCAGTTGTCATAAAGGCAACTTAGAAAGAGCCTAGGGGCGGATTCAGGACTTAATATTACCCCGGGCTAAATTTTAAAATTTATATTTTGAAGCGAACATAAAAATTTATATATAAAAATAAGTATATTAAATAAGGAGGAATACCAAAAATCTTATCTCTCTAAATATGAACTATAAACAAAAATAATTATAGAAAAAGAGTAAAAACAAAAGGCAACTCGAATATGAAAACACTATTTTTCAATTATAGAATCTGACATTGCATCCTATAATAATATATAATTATATAAGGATTAAAAAATCAATTAAGAATTTCGTATTAAAATAGATCAATACATGTAATTACAATCAATTAAAAATTACAAGTAACACTTTTATGTTTGAGGTGAAGTACTTAATTACTAAACTTAATAAATTAAACAATTAAAATTTATTCATCCTTTCAAATTGTAAAGGTATTATTAGTCAAAAGTTTCAATAATAAACTAAACTCAATTCAGCAAAAATGTATTTGGGTGCAGTTGTTTCTTTGTCAGACGCTCTACCTCTCTTTAAAAAACTAGATGTTGATAATTCTTCTATTAAAAGCTCCTTAAAATACTCAAATTTTATTTTCTAACTTGCCCTCTTAGTTAATATAACTAATAAATAAAATCTGAAAATTCACATAAAATTTTTATAAAATATTAATAATTGTTACTGCATGTTGTTTATGTACGTACTTTTAATACTAGTGATAATATTATATTACATTGACATATTTTTTTTTCAATTAGAAGTTTTTTAAAATAAATTAAAGTAGTAATAAAATTTTAGCTCCCTAATGTTTTCAATCTATTCAATAAATATATGATTTAATCATTTTATAAAATAAGTCATTAATTTCAATTGAAAATAATATAATTGAATAAGGGACATATTTGTAAATAAAATAAAAACTCTATTGTTATATAAAATTGATGAAAACATAAGGGTAATTGGGTGAGGGACATATTTGAATATAAAATAAAAACTCTATTGTTATACTAAATTGATGAAAATATAAGGGTAATTGAGTTAGGGACATATATGAAAATAAAATTAAAACTCTATAATTTTACTACATTAATAAAAAATTAAGGGGTATAAACGATTTTGTCTGGACTAGACCGGGCTACAGCCCGGTCTAGCCCACGTGTAGGTCCGCCCCTGAAAGAGCCGTAACCGAAAACAATTATAAAGCCATTTTTTCTTTTAATTTTCAGGTTCATATATATATATTATCTTTCTGCCAATGAAGCGCCTGCCAATCAGAGAAGTTAATTTTTAATATATTTTCGACGCCGACCCCGCCCCTGATCTTATAGCTTTTACTCCAGATGAATGAGGCTTTTCATTCATGTTTTTCTTTCAAAGATCGTGATTCCAAAGGCTGCTGACAAAAGAAGATTCTGGAGGCTGCCAATCAATGGCCATCGGGCACCAAATTCATGGCCATCGCTGCATAAATATATATATATATATATATTAAATCAAACAGGGGTGCGGTTACTTTATACGTACAACTTGGGTTCTAGCCTTGCTGCCGTCATGGAGAATTAATGCCACTGGTCAACGGTGAATCAATGGCCATCGAGCACCAAACTCATGACCAATCAATGGCCAACAAGCACCAAATTAATGCCAAGCACACCAACTACCTCCGATTAAATGGCAAGTTTAGTGTTTTAAAGTTTAGAATGTGGAGAAGCACTTGCTACTGTATCCAGGTATTAAATCATTAAAAACTAATTTGGTTTGGACTCTTCAATTCCAATTTGACTTCTACACCAACACCACCCAATAACTCAACAAGCGAATCACTCGTCCTAATAGCATAGCAATCCAGTCGTGAATTGCCCGCACGTAAGAGATTATTTTCTTATTCGTGCTCGGAATTGTTGAATTAATTTTCCAATTCTCTTGTACCAAATTTCATCATATATGCTGCCTTAGGAAGTGAAGATCGATGTTTGGTGTAGTACCAAATGAAACTATGTTAAATTATATTTAAATGATATTAAATAGCATTTAAGTTTATATTTGAATATGAACATCAATTATTGATGAAATTTTATAACAATAAGTAAATAAATTTAAAAAGCAATTAATTAGAAAATTAAGCATATTGTAAATAAGTTATTAGGTAGTCATAATATAATAAACAAATAAAAAAGAAATTAAAAATTCAAATATTTAATTAATTTTTATCAAATAATTAAAAAAATTATATAAAATCAATTAATTATTATTATTAATTTTCATGATTATTTTTAAGGATCCACCTATATTACAACAATTACACCATACCACACTTTTTTATCTCTATTTAGTAGAGTCGTTGGATGCTTTATTGTTCAATGTAACCGCTGCATATACATATATATAGGGGGATTGCCACTTTCCCCCATACAGTAATCAACATATACCATTTACCTCCCTACTGTTTTTATAATGGCCAAAAACCCTCCTGACAGCATAAGGTTACAATATTATCCTTATTTTCAACTACTCTTTTATTTACATTTATTATAAATTAAATAAATTACATGAATAGAAACTAAATAAAAAATTAAGTATTAAAAACAAGAAATATATGTTTTGATGTGAGTAAAAAAATTAATAACAAATTTTTTCTTGTAATTATTTATTTTGTGAATATTTTCTTATAATAAATATTTTGTAAAATTTTAATATTAAATGTAAAAAGTATAGGCAAAATATTTTATTATTTATCTTATAATAAATTTTTATTTGTCATTCAAGCTTTCTTATAATAATTTTTTTATCATTTTATAATGATTTTCTTATATTGTTATTATAAGAAAATTTTCACAAAATAAATAAGTACAAGAAAAAAATTTATTATTAATTTTTTTGCTCATATCAAAATATATTTTCTTATTTTTAATACTTCATTTTTTATTTAGTTTCTATTTATGAGATTTATTTAATTTATAATAAATATAAATAAAAGATTAGTTGAAAATAAGGGTAGTATTGTAAACTTATGCTATCAGGGAAGTTTTTGGCCATTATAAAAATAGTAAAGAGAAAAGTGGTATATATTAATTACTGTAGGGAAGAAAGTGGCAATCTCCCTATATATAAATATATATCAAACAAGTGTACGGTTACTTTATATGTACAACTTGGGTTCTTGCCTTGCTGCTGTCATGGAGAATTAATACTACTGGTCAACGGTGCATCAATGGCCATCGGGCACCAAATTCATGACCAATCAATGGCCATCGGGCACCAAATTCATGACCAATCAATGGCCAACAAGCACCAAATTAATGCCAAGCACACCAACAACCACCGATTAAATGGCAAGTTTAGTGTTTTAAAGTTTAGAATATGGAGAAGCACTTGCTACTGTATCCAGGTATTAAATTATCAAAAACCAATTTGGTTTGGACTCTTCAATTCCAATTTGACTCCTTCACCAACACCACCCAACAACGACTCAACAACTGAATCACTCGTCCTAATAGCATAGCAATCCAGTCGTCGGTTGCCCGCACGTGAGACACTATTTTCTTATTTGTGCTCAGAATTGTTGAATTAATTTTCCAATTCTCTTGTACCAAATTTCATCATATATGCTGCCTCAGGAAGTGAAGATCGATGTCGGAATCACTTTAATTTAGTTTCAATTACGTGATGTTTGGGATCTTCTTATACCAATTTCGGTCTATAATTGCCTCAAGTATCCATGTCCGTCAAATCTTATTTGTATTAAAGCATCCGCCTAAACCGTTAACCTGTTTGATTTAAAAAAACAAATATTTGGAGCTGTTAGATTGAACTCATGTGTGAATTAGAATTACTGATCCGATAATTTCAAAATTAAATTCAAATTTAGTTTTCTTTAATTCAATTCAAGTAAATTTATTAAATATAAAATAAATATTTAATCTTAAAATTAATCCAATTGGATACTTAATCCTGACATCCAGACAAGGCCTTATTTGCCTTAAAGGCAACATAAAAAGAGGTGTGACCGAAAACGTTTATAAAGCCATTTTTTTTTTCGGATATATATATATATAATATAATATATATAATCTTTATGCCAATGAAGGGCCCATCAATCAGCAAAGTTAATTTTTTTTTAAATTTTTTTTTCGACTGTGATTCCGGAGGCTGCTGTCAAGACAAGATTCCAGAGGATGCTGATAAGACAAATTCAAATTGACCTTTTTAATAATTATTATCTTTTCTAAGGTTTAAAATTTCATGTGTAACGTACAGCTAATGTGATGTAAGTTTTACCTGATGTATGAGTTGATGAACCATCATGGTGAAATCAAAATACAAAAATAATAGAGGTCAATAACGGCATTCAAAAGAAAAGAAAAATTAAAACACAAAGAAAATAAGGCCGTTGGATTCGTTTTTTCAATTTTTTTTCTGAATATTAATACGTTACAATGAAAGAACTTGCTAATATTTTCCATATTGATCAGGATAAAAAGATTGTTGATACAATCATACGTCAATTTTGTAATGTTGTAGTACAATTCAAAAGTTTTATTTTATTTTAAAATATATTTATCCTACATATTTATAAAAGATATTGTAAAAGAATTAAATTAATTAAGATAAAATCTTCCTGCAATCATACTTGTTCAAGCTTCAAGTGTTCTCTACATTCACTAAATTTTATAAAAGTATCTTCTTACTTTTTCTACTCTATAGCCTTTCTCTTGTGATGGAAAATAAATTCTTAACAAGCATAGATTTGGATAGGCTAGAAACCCTTTTTATAACAATATTTTATAACATAGAAGACTTTACACTTCCTCCATCAAAGAAGTGAATTTAATAACCTTTATCACTTCGATTATGAAAATGATTAGTAAACTATAATGCTATCCCTTGAAATAAATAAGTCGGTTACTAATATAAGTTTATCTATTTATTTAAAAAAAAAATCACTTATCATGTGGACTATATAATGAAACTTTGTGGAGATATATCTACCCACATTTAACTATATAATGAGATAAGAAATTAGAGGTCCAAAGAGTAGTACTCAAATCTACAACCTCAAAAGTTGAGGTCGTGGCAGGCAAAAGAAAAAGGAAAACCATGTGTTGCTGGAAAGGAACTTACATGAGTAACTGCAAATTAAGCAAACACTAAATTTTTCCTCTTTATATGATAAAATCAGAATGTGTATAAAAAAATAAACAAGCAAAAAATAAACCAACACAATTGAAAAGAATAAATCAACCATAAGAGATACAAATTATTTTATGTGGAAAACTCAAATCGAGAAAAAACCACAGGACCATAGTCCAAAATAACCTTCCATTATATTAATAGTGGGATTACTACACAAATTCTTCTCTAAATAATACTAGAGGCAAACAATATCAAGAATCTCAACAATCTTGCTCATAGTAATAGTCTAATATTTTTTTATTCTAACAAGTGGGTATCTCAAATAACAGCCAATGAGAGAATGAAATAAAAATAAAAACCAGTAAGAATGTAGAGGGCGATGCCAGAAATTTGCCTTCCAAATTTGGGAGATTAAGTTTCCCTTCCGATCGTCCATTCAAAGATTAAAATCCTTAATCCCAAATTGAGTCGGCCACTATCTTCTTTTTCTCTCTCATCTTTTCTATGTTTTTAAGGCTGCTGCTTCACTTGTCTACTTTTTCTTTTATAGCCAGGTGATTTTCAAAGCCAAATTTGATGGCAATTTTCAATTAGTCATAACATATTTCCTTTAATTTCTTAAATAACCAAACTAATGGAAACTTTGGTTTGGGCCACCCAAATGAGATGGATTCAACAAATCTTCCCATCAAATCGTATGGGGGGTACTACCAAGCCCATTCTCTGCTTACAATCTTTCAGCTTCTCCTTGGGCAATGATTTTGCCATCATATCTAGACATATTCTTCATGAATATAGTCAGGCTGCAACTATTCCTTTTCAAGCACGTCTTGTATTCATTGATACCTCACATTAATTTGCTTGAATTTCGAATGGTATGTTAAATTCATTGCCAAGTGAGAGCACTTTGATTACCACAGTACACGACATAGCTATTTTGTTTCACATCCAGCTCTTGTAAGAAATTCTTCACCATAAAGGGTTTTAGTGATTGGAATATACTCTGCTTCTGTGGTGGAGAAAACAACACGAAGTTTGAAATCCTCTTGGACTACCCCCTGCAAAGGTAAGCAAATATCCTGATAGGAATTTTGTAGGATCAACATCTCTTGCCATATATGTTGTAGACTTATAACACAGCTTGTCACCATTAAAACATAAACATGCGTTGGAAGTGACTCTGAGATATTTGAGGATCCATTTCACTGTTGTTCAGTGTTCTTTGCCTGTACTATAAAGAAACTGACTGAGTACACCAACTGCATATGCAATAATTGGTACAAGCCATGGCATACATCAGTTTGCGAAGTGTTGAAGCATAAAATAGTCCTTTCATCTGCTGCTTCTCTTTCTCGCTTGTATGAAAATGCTTGGAACTAAGCCTAAAATGGCCCGCAAGTGGAGAACAAACATATTTTGCCTTGCTCATGTTAATTCTTTCAAGAGCACTTTCAATAAATGCTTCTTGAGATAACCATAACTTGCCAATTTTTCTGTCATAGGAAATCGTCATGCCAAGAATGTATTTGTCGATCCTTGGTCTTTTATTATAAATGACTTGCTAAGATTTTTCTTTATATTATCAATCTTACTAGCATCATGGTCAACAATCAACATATCATCCACATAAAGCAAAAGAATGATAAAATTATTATCACCAAGCTTCTTTACAAAAAGACAATGGTAAGACATAATCTTGCTAAAACCATGATTCTCTGTAAAAAAAACAAACTCTTTGTTATATAGTCTTGGTGCCTATTTCAGTCAATACAAACTTTTCTTCAAATTGCATACACTTTCTTTGTTGCCTTTAACATTGAATCATTCAGGTTGCTCCATGAATATCTCCTCCTTTAAGTCACCATGCAAGAAACTCATTCTCATATCCTAGAGACTTTCTGTCCATCAACATCCAAGATTTATCCATATTTAGACTATTAACTTTCCTACAAATGCATCACATTTCATTTGTTCAGTTTTATTAATATTGGAGTTTGATATTGTTTCCAACCATAAGAACAACTATTAAAGTTACAAAATCAACAAGAAAACAGCAGTTAAAATACAATAAAAAAAAATAACACTTAACAGCAAGAGAAAACCTATATCTTCATCATGACTAATTATAACAGTTATATTATAAGCCATATACCATAAATCATGGAAAGAGCAAATAATATAATTTTCAAAAAATAGAGAAATAGAAAAAAATAGAAGTACCTTTTGCTATTCGTTCCAAGAATCGCAGAGCTAGTAACAACTTAAGAGACTGAATCACGACTAAAAATAGAGAAGAATAGAAGCAAGACTTGTTTTTAGATTTCTACTGAAAAAGACAAAATTATTGAAATAAAACTTGTCCACGACAATAAACTAGCTAGCTATTGAAATGATTTAAACAATCCATAAATAAAGTATTAAATTAAGTATGCAAATGTCACATGTAGCAAAACAACAGATACAATATGATGAAATTTCAACAGCAAAATTGGGTGTTAAAACCGTTAAATAAAATCCATTTTTCCATTAGAGAAATCTAAATTTTGAGAATTTTGGTTTAGCTTGCTTTGGTCAAACTCAGTCACTCTGCACAGTGACAAAGAAAAAGAAGCAGTTGAAACAAAATGAGAGTGACATTGCATAGACTTGATAGTGAAATGTCATTTTCTTGATGCTAATTTATTCCGTTTCTATTTGGAATGATTGATACAAGCGGAAATGTGTTAAAGAATTGCTTAAAATACTTTATAGGTGCAAAGAGCAATTGCAGCAGTTTAGCCATGTAAATAAGTAAGCTGATATGCTGCTGGTGAACACACCGAACAACAAGGTTTCCACACTTTTCAAGCAAGTGCAAGCTCCCAGAATTTTAAAGAAACGAGTGAATGACAAGAGAGAATAGAGAGGAAAATTCAGAGAAGAAGAAGAAACTAAATCCAGAATGTTTTTATTTATCAGCAAATACAACCACGGAAATACTTATAGCAGTAAGAATATGCTCACAGCTGTCAAAACTAAATAACAACCTCTCTCTATAACAAAAAATTATTCTCTAATAGCTGAGGCCGTTAGAAACCGAATCCTCTGCTCATATATGCTTAGTGCGTGTAATCCTTGAACCATTTGGGAGGCTGCCTTACGCGCCTTGGCTTGATGTTATCTTGGGGTCGATTTCGAATAGCCTCACTTGCGTTTGCCTGGGTCTTTTCCTCGCAATTGATAGAGCTAGCTGAGTTGGGCTTGTCTAACTGTAATATTGGGGTTGTATCATAAGCACTTGACCAGTATGTAAAGTTCACAAAGTAGCTAGAAGAACTCCAGAGAAGGCATTAGTAGAATAATGTAGCCACTATAAAAATTTCCACAAACAAATTAATTTATAAAAAAGCAGTGGATAAGGAGTTAAGCATACATTAATTTGTTTTTGGAACATACAGCGAACTTTCCATATTGGCTACTATTCTACTAATGGTTTCTTTCCACAATTCCCAATATTAAGATCTATTGAAAACTAAGCATACATTAAATTGCTTGTGGAAATTTACATAAGTCAATAGAACAGCAGTTGAACTGGATGCAGTTTGGGTGGAGAAAAATGGTTTCTGTTCCTAATTCCCATTATAATGTTCTATTGAAAATTAAACATACATTAATTTGTTTCTGGAAATTTACATAAGTCAATATAATAGTAGCTGAACTGGATGCAGTTTGGGTGGAGAAGTAGTGAGCGCTGGTTTTGGTGGAGATGCTGGCATTAAAGAGGTACTAAATAACTACAACTTTAAATCAAAATAAAGAGTTTGTGCTAATATTTGCCATGCATAACTTCAACTTTAAATCAAACTAATGCTTACAAATGGCATGCATCCATATCCACCACGTCGCATACTACATCACTCTTATAAATCTTTCTAATGGAGAAAGGAACACGACATTATTCGCATTTTTGTCCCTTTCTTAATCTACTATATTTTGTAAGGTGCTGGATATTTTTCTGTTGAAAGTCCTATCACATCGATTAGCGCCTTTACAATTATGTGCTTACTATTGTTGATATCAATTATCACGTTGCACACCTTATCTTTGATGTTGCCACGTGTACTGAAATCTTATTGCACTAATTATCCTCTTCAAATCTTGGTGCTAATAAAATCTTCTACACAGTGTAATTCAACATCTCTCCTTCATGTACCTCTAACTCTAAAGCTTCTTCATCATCCTCATCCTCAACATTATTCATCTCTGCTTAGCCATAGCGTTTATTTTCTCTCTTTCAAATATCAAATAATGGTTAATATTTTTTTCAGGATTATCTTTTCTTTCTTGCTTGTGATGCTGCTGCTGCTGCTGCTCATGAATGATAAAGAGAGTTACCAATTTCATCGACCATGGTGTAGCCATTAGAAAAGCGGCCAGTTGGGCCACCATTGAAATCGATACCATAGGGGTAATAATTTGCTTTGCAAAAGAAGGAAGATTGTTATTGTTGCCATTATCGATAAGTGAATCTCCAAAAATGAACAAGGCAGGCACCATTTCTCTTCCTCCTCCTTGTGCTGATCCCACGGGATCCCCATCTTGCCCTAGTGCCATTTTTATAATGGCTACACCATTTGATTTATATTTTTATAATTTTTTTTCTTTTTCAAAATCCTGAAGGTACATGAAAATTTATATACACCATGATTGCATGCAATGCAGGGTATTTTAATTGCTGATCTGACGAATTATTATGATTACTTCTTTGCTATCTAAAAAAAAAAGCACAAAACAGATGTCATTTTTAGATTTTTCTTCTTTGTAAATTTGTGTCACACTCTTGAGCATAGTTAGAAATATCTGTGAAGTGAGTTTCATAGTCATGGCTTCAATGACACATATCCAAATTCATTACAATTAATTAATTGATTTCCTACTTCTAACCCTTTTAAAAAAAATTAACAAAATAAAAGTACTTGTTTAGTTATCTATTTGGGGGGTGGGGGGGGGGGGGGGGGGGGGAAGGAGGACTATTGCCATTTATTGCTCTTCCCCTACCTCTATATGTCTCTTTGGGAGGGCTCGCACTGTCCCATAATATTTATTTCTAAACAATCACAGTCATTATCTTAAATCAATAAAAATAACAGAATTTTTTCTTTTATTTTTTACATTTATTATATCTACACCCACGCAAGTACGATCTGTCTGGGGATAAATTCACCATATCTGGTAGGCATGTCTTATTAATGGCTAAAAGCTTCCATATGCATAACCTCTTTAAATTGTGTCCTCTTTCAAAGAAAATTTTCTTTTTTGTCCATTAGCTTTTATTTACTCTTCACAAATATTTTTAATGTCATATTAACCAAATCTTGTAAATTCATCCATTCAGCTGAACTACTGGACTTCCTCTGATTCCTGCATACTCTGAAGCTTCCGGTGCCCAAGTGCTTCACGGAGTCAACTATGCTTCTGCCATTACTGGAATCCTCGACATCACCGAAAGAAACTTCGTAAGGACTCATATATCTAATTCAAACGAACCAGGATTCCCTTTTGATCTGAATTTTAATGCGAGGATTTTATATCTAACACGAGATCCGATCATTAGTACAAAATTTTTGCTGCATGGTCAGGTAGGTCGCATACCGTTTGATCAACAAATAAGGAATTTTCAGAACACACTTGATCAGGTCACTGACAATCTCGGAGCAAGTGATGTATCAAATGCAATTGCAAGATGTATATTTTTTGTAGGAATGGCAGCAATGACTACCTAAACAATTATCTCATGCCCAATTACAATACCAAAAATCAATACAATGCTCAGCAATATGCTGATCTTTTGGTTTCAGAATACTCAAGACAACTCACAGTAAGATTCAATTTCACTATATTTACATTTTTTTACCATATGCATGCATTTTAGTTACTTTTTTTTTTTAGCTTGTAAACATATTTATATAACTTGTATTAAGTATTGATTGAAAATCTACAGACCCTTTACAATTTGGGAGAAAGGAAATTTGTGTTGGCCGGATTAGGAAGAATGGGATGTATTCCAAGCATTTTGGCTCAAAATCAAATGGATCGCTGTTCAGAAGAAGTGAATCAACTTGTTGTGCCTTTTAATGCAAATGTGAAGAGTATGATTAACAATCTTAATGCCAATCTTACTGGTGCAAGATTCACCTTCATTGGCATTGCCCGCATGTTTGAAGATCTCCTCACCAATTATAGATCATACGGCATGCAATTTTCCCACTAAACATATCGTATTGTAGTTAGATATGATGTGTGCTGTCTAGCCTAAAATCTTTTATTTTAAAATTTGCAGACACTGACAAAAGATAATAAAGATTTCGTCCTCATATTTTAAAATCAAGGAACAATTTACAGTGGCTGAACTAGGATTTTGATTTGACAAGCACGGCCTAGAGTTGGAAATAACGGAGAAATTATCGTCTTGCTATGCTACAATAAAAGCAAGACATTTTAAAATTAAATTTAAATAAGTGCATAAAATAAGCAAAATTTTACTTAATAGAATAATGTTTATGATCACTGTTTTTTTATCCCAAATAATTCTACAGGATTCAGTGTAATAGATCGAGGGTGCTGTGGCATTGGACGAAACGGAGGCCAAATTACATGTCTTCCATTCCAAACCCCATGTGCAAATCGAGAACAATACGTTTTCTGGGATGCATTTCACCCAACAGAAGCTGTGAACATTATGTTTGGAAGAAAAGATTTCTATGGTGACCAGAGCGTTGTTTATCCCATGAACATCCAGCAGCTTACCAGTCTTTAAACTTAGAAATTAAAGGGGCATATATGTTATTGTAATGTTTCTTGCTTGCTTAATTGCTTTGCATAATTGTTGGGATTATGTGCTCTTTTAAAGCATATTAATTTATGTTCTAATTAATAAAATATTTGAGATATTTTCAATTGTATAAATATTTTGAATAAGGTCCGTTTAATCATATTTTATGTCTTTATGTGATCATCATATGGATTCACAGAAGATATAAATACAAGTTATCTTATGATTAAATAAATTAAGTTCACAGTTGATAAATATAGTTGGACGCTCTATTTATGTTTAGATTGTAGTTAATTCATTGAATGATTTGTCTTAACCATATATCAATTTACTGATGTAGTTTGACTACATTGAGTTGGATAACATATGAGATTTAATTAACATTGAAATGACTGTTAGACTTATTAAATCTTATAGGCATTGATTTTACTGTAATCTTAATCTTGAGTTAATTATGATTTCATGATTGTAATTGTTATTCCATTTGAGTTACCAATGGGCACGACACACAATTGTGGTCAAGATTACCCAATATCTTGGTGGGAGCAATTATGAGTATTGGAGTTATATATTAATATAGAATTTGTATGACGCATCTCTTGATGAGTTTTCGGCACTTGATCATAGAATTCTCTGGCCAGAGTGTGTCAACATATTTAGTATGTTGAAAATGATCATTAGAGAAAACCAGTAAGTATCAAAGAACAAGATGTAATTAAATTGATTGGACAGTTGAGATATCGATTTAATTAACGATGTGGTACAAAGGATTGAGCAGTAAAGAAATCAGTGTGGAGGTCAGTTCCAATCTTATAGTGGAGTAGAGTTGGAATTAAATGATTAAACTTATTTAATTACAGGCTTAATTGTTGTAGCTACTATTGTATATTCCCAAATGATCCCTGGGTTAGCTCATTTAATTGACTGCATCGCTACTGGATTAATAAGTAAGATAACTAGCTATTTAGGTTAAAAACATAAATATATTATTTAGTGGGAGGCTCCATTTAATATGCTTGGGCGTAAGGGGCCTTGTGTTATTTTACAAGGTGGACCCCTATAACACAAGAACAAGTAACGTGACTTTTGTTTTAATTATTTTTTAATTTAAATCAAATGGAATTTAATAGAATTAAAAGATAAATAAACATGGAGCCTAGGGTTTCCACTAAATAGAGATATAAAAAGGCTTATTTTCTCTAAAGAAAATAGACAGGGGCCACATTATACAAATCAGAGAAAAAGATTTTCTCTCTAATTTTGAGAGAAATTTTCTCATACTAGTTGCTTTATTAGTGATAAAGGAGCCCACACGTCAAGTATAGATCAAACCTGAGTCATAGCCTAGAAGATTATTTGGTGGCGGATCGTGATCTAACAGGAGTAGTGGTGACAGATCGTGGTCTGGGAGCCTAAATTACTTTAGTGGAAAAAGGAAAGATTGTTCATCTTCTCAAATTTTCAAGGTACAATTTCTAGATTACAAATTCTTATATATTGTATGAGATCAATCCTAAAAATTTAAAAAAAAAAAAAACTGATTTTTTCTACAACAATAATTAGCCACCAGTGTCTCGTCTGTCCATGTGAGTTTTTACTTGTTTAATTTGCTTGTGGGAAGTTTATGTAATCAAAGAACAAGTTGTGATTGTGTTTTGTTGCGTTGCTAGTGGTTCAGTAATTGGGCTACTTTGATTATGTTTTGGTAATAGATTTTGCTAGTTTACTATTGCTTCAGTAGGATTTTTCTTTTTTAAAATTATTAACTTATGCATCTATTGAAATCTGAACTCAAAACTTAAGCCCCAAAGAAATTGCTTGTTACCGTTGGAATTAGACTTGACTTTCGTAGTTTTTTCATCAACTTGCTTGCTAGGTAGCCTTGCCATATGATATGGTTTGCTATCTTATGGGTGTTGATGTTTCCCTGGCAATACCCCTCGCATCTGTGCAAGGACATCCATCTAATTTTGTTGATATTTTTGGAAGTTAAACTTTCATCCTTAATTTGAATGTTTGAAAGATAATAGATAATTTTAGCCTCGGTTGATTCAAAAAGGGTAGATTTAAAAGAGAGATTGATTCAAAAAGATTAAATTAAACGTTCAAAAAAATTTATAAAAAATGCAAGATATCCGCAAACTGTCTAAAATACTTACGTTTGGATTTGATTGGGTTAATCCCAACATTCACTCACCCCTAAAATGGCTTTATATATAGTCATTATTATGAAAAATATAATCATAGCGTCAACTCTTAAGTAAACTTTTTGGTTGAGAGAGGTGTAGATCACTCAACATGTATTAGTGGTCAAAATTAGAAGAGGAACTTTATCTAGATTACTGCATTTACCAAATAATATTATAAAATGTAAAAGTTTTAATGGGGTTTATTAAACGGGGTGTACCCCATCACTATCTTAAGAATGGTGATTTTGATCCCTTATTATATCTCACAAGCCCCCCATTTTTCAGTTAATTCCATTAAAAATTTTTAACAAATCTTTATCTCTCAATATACCTTACCTAATCTCTAATTTACCTTTATTTTTTTTTCATACACCCATTGTATAAATTTTATAAAATCATTTCTTAAAAAAAATCTCATAATCATTGTAATTTCTCAACTTTTTTTTTAAGGTTTTATCCACCACTTAAGATTTGATAGTTCCACCAAGAATTGGAGCAACGAACCATGCCGAGTCGACCCTGAATAACCTTAGTATCGTGCTAAGCCTATCAAGCCAAAGTTGAGTGAAGGAATACAAGAATTTGCCCAAGGGGTTTGACGTGATAAAGATAGAGATTTTTTATTATTATAATTGATTTGGAGCTAAAAGGGGGATTCTTGATTTCCTTTTGTATGCATCCCAATCTTGTATTCAAGTTTATCTGTTCATGGACCAGAATGCATTGCATTTGGAAAGTGTTTGCAATTGTACAGTGATATTACTTGGACAGTAATTTGGCATTGCAATGCATTTACAGAATGAATGAAAATTTGGAATCGCGATGGAAAATGCTGTTAGGTATCTATATGAGAATGAAAGCACTCGCTGTCAATCTCTATGGGATTGCAGTATAAAATTTTACATTGTTCTTCCATATTTTGAATAGAATGCCTTACTTTGAATGGAATGGCTTAGTTTAAAAAGTTAGAAGAAATTAGATTCACTTAATTAGTTATTAATAGAAATTTTTATGTCGGTGCACTTAAAAATTAGTTATTATTTTAAGTTATTTCACATGAGGATAAAATAGGAATTAACATAAAAGTTATTAGTGTGGGTTTATAAAATATAACGAGAGATTTAAACATCACCGCTCTACTCATAGAGCAGCTCCAAAAACGATCTCATTGGTCGAAAAAGGTTTGACCCATTGAATGAGGACCCTTAAAATTTGATCCTAGCTTGACCCATACGACAGGCTGAACAGGTCGGTCCTTTACATAATCAAAACAAACTCGTGAGTAGGGGTGGGCAAATAACCCAATCGGATTCGACCAAAAAACTTGAGTTCAGATCGGATGTAGATGAATTTCTCAATCTAATCAGGTAGGAATCTATCCAAATCGATTCGAAATTACACACAATTAAAGAATATTATATGAAATTTTTTATCCATTCCAAATATAATTTGGATTCAATTAGAAGTCTGGATTGAGTTTGGATTACTTTTTTCCTAACTCAATTAACCGGAACTCGAACTTGATCCGAAACTGAATTTGCCAACCCCTACTTATTATTGTTTACACATTACATTTGTGACTATCATTTTTGAACTAAAATTTTCTCTTGATGCGAATAAGAAAAAAAAAACATAGAGTAAATTTCGTTTAAAAAATGAGGCACCATAGATGGACTGTACATATGGTACAGCTAGCTGAAATGGAAGTAGCCTTGTGAGAGCTGCCTATTTTGGATTCCGGACGAAATATTTAAGAAGCAAGCAAGTAAATAAATCACGAAAATAATATTCGGCCACCCTCATTCCAGAGGGAAGCCAAAAACGATATGCTTCTGTGCGGTTTTGAAGTTTTAGATTTGAAAATTAAAAATAAATTTTACCATTAAAAAATAATAAAAGCTAATCAAAAGAAATTAAAAAAATCTAAAATTAGTATATTAGACCTGATCCGTAATTCTATGCGTTTTTTGAATTTTTGATCGCGAAATTAAGTTAATTTAGTTTAATATTATTAGATTATTGTCACCTAAAATTAGTATATTTAATCAGTTAAAGAAATTCTTTTGACGCGGACTTTATGAAACCTTGTATATGATACTTTGCTTAGCAAAGTATTTGGATTTTGGATTTTTTTCTATTTATATTTTAAAATTACTAGAAATAAGTTATTTGAAGTGTGATACTTTGTGAAATGTTAAAGCTTACGGTTTGGTTGTAATTCTGTTTTTGCTTATATATGTTTACGTCTGTTGGCATTCTTTTGTTTTTTTTTTGGTATTTGAAGTTTGCATATGTGGTGTGTATTAAGATTTTCAAGTTGTTCTTCAAACATATTCTGGGTAGTTTGATATATCACATGTTTCTGTGAATTCTTTAGTTGAGGCAATTGTTTTTGGTCTTAGCTGCATTGTTAAGTTCTTTACCACATAGAATTCCCTATTTTTCTTCAGAATTCCCTATTTTTCTTCTGCTAATCCAGTAATTGCAGCTTCATTCTAAGGTTCTTCCATTTTCTATAAAGCATATATTGCTTCATTAACCCTCCTCTAAAATATGTTGCTAATATGTATTTGATTCATTCCAATCTTACAGATCATTGTTGGATGCCGAATCAGCATACAATGATTACAATTGTGAGAGAAAAATGAACAACCAATTGCCCAGTTCTTGTTCAACATTTGTGTATTTTCGTTCAACAATTTCGGCATGGATTCAACAATTGTGGCTTTCAAAATGGGTTGGCTTCTAGAATTTGCCAATTTTTTGAAGACGAAATATTGAAGAAGCAAGCATCAAAACAAATCAAAATTGTTCGAGAGACCCTAAACCTCCTCCTGAAAATTCATCAATATTGTTCAAATTTAGAGTTACTCTGCATCTTTATTTGCTGAACTTCATAAACAAAAAGACAACAGCTAAAAAGATAAAAAAGGCAAGCAACTCACAACATGAAAAAGGGTAAATGGCCAAACAACTTCTAACAACTCTTATTATGATGTGTTTACATTTTGGATTTAGATTCTGGAGTAGAAAGTTTTTAGAATCAATTTGTTTACTTTTCTTTGGACTGAGCAGGCAAGGAGTGTCACTCTATGGGTCTCATTCATTTTTCAAGTAAAGATTGGGATTCTCACTCCAATTTGACCAATCCAATTTGAGTAGAGGTGGGCAAATAACCCTATCCAATTTGACCAAAAAACTTGAGTTCAGATCGAATGTAGATGAATTCCTCAATTCAATTGGGTAGGAATCTATCCAACTCGATCCGAAATTGTACATAATGACACAATTGAAAAATTATTTAAAATTTATTATCCATTTAGAATATAATTCAAATTCGATTATAAGTTTGGATTGAGTTTGGCTTACTTTTTTCCTAATTCGATTAACCCGAAACTTGAACCCAACTCAAAACTAAATTTGCCCACCCTTACTTGTGAGCTTTTGTATCTTTACACGTTACATTTGTGACTCATTTTTAAACTAAAATTCTCTTGATGTAAGCAAGGGAAAAAAGACATATTGAGTAAATTTCGTTTGAAAAATAAGGCACCATAAATGGACCGTACGTATGGTACAGCTAGCTGAACTTGAAGTAGCCTTGTAAGTGCTGCCTATTTTGGATTCAGGACGAAATATCAAGTAAATAAATCATGATTCTTCGAGAGACCCAGCAACCACTTGTGAAAACACAAAGGTTATTCCTAAAGCCAAGCAACTCTCAGCACGAAAAAGTGTTGAGTGGCCAACAACTCCCAACAACCCTTAGACTAAGTCCAGCACTTACCATACTATACCACTACAAGAAAAAAAATCTACTATGACAGGTAAAACTGTCATAGTAGGGCCACTTGGGCTTGTAGCCCAGTGGTGGACCATTGCCCTCAAAGTTAAGCATGACTATGAGGGCAATGGTTCGAGTCCCCACGGATTCAAAACTCTCTCAATTAAATTTAATTGTGCGGAGCATTATTACCACGTCTTTCTCCCTTGCGAAATGCGAGTGGAGTGGAGGCATCCCTCTTCTATGAGGGGTATGTGGATGGGCATGTACTTCATAGGATAAATGTCATAATATAAGTCCCATGTATATATATCTGATTGTAATTATCAGTGTAATGCCCTGCTGTCATAGCAGTTGTATATATCTCTGTAATACAGTAACCAACTGATGCTTAATCAGTTTCAAAAAAAAAAAAAAACTGTCATAGTAGGGGGTGGATGACGATTGTTCATACCGTCATTGTAGCCAGCGTCAAAAATTGATGATAGAACAATACCCGTCACAACCTGTGATGGATATAACAGGTTACACAACTATCATAACTTAACTTTACTTAAAGGAAAATATAATAATTTTTAATTTGACCCCTTTTTTTTCATTTCGCATGCTATGTTTTAATTTTTTGCGGAAAATCTTAAATTTGGCGCGAAAATTAAAATTATAACTAATTGAATTTTTTTTACAATTAATTCTGAAATTAAATTTATAATTAATAAAAATGGCTATTTTGTTACCACCATGAAATGCTTGTCATTTTAATAAAAATCTTGCAATTGATTTAGAAATTAAAATTTCATAATTTAGTTAATTAATTCGATTGTTAAAATGAATATTGCAATTAAAAATTCACTAACAAAGAAAATGAAATGAATAACACTGAATAATTATCGATAATTGTCAACAAACATAATTTAACCAAATACAAATGACAAGTCCAACATAAATAGAAGAGTATTGTAATAACATAAAAACCAAATTTCAGCAACATGTGGAAGACTAGCAGTTTTGAGACTAATGAACCATGATCAGTTCGTTTCCAGCAACACAACAAAGCCAACAACACTGACCAGACCAAAAAAAAAAAAAAATTAACTCTAGCAGTTTTAGTGAAGCATACAACAAATACCAATCTAAGAAGAAGCTAAAAACCTGCAAAGATGCACCAATACTCAGGACCTATTTTTGCATCAAAGAAAAAAGATGGCCAACTCCAACAACACCCACCATCTTCATCAAATTCCAACATAGCAAGTGTGACAAGCTAGGTAACTGCACAAGTAAATATAACATCATCAAAACATGGTGGGGAAAATGATCTTAAAACATCTCTCTTGCAACTACCACAGACTTTTTTGAAAGCTCACTGATGTGATGCGACGGAGCTTTTTTTATGATATGCACAACTTTTGGTTTGGCTTTAAGCACAATCAAAATCCAAAGATATCAGTTGTCATACCAATTATAAGAATTCCATAAGGTCTAAACAAAAGTGTAAGTATATAAGGCTGCATGAAAAAGAATTGAGTGAGATTTGGTGTTTTGAAAATAAGACTTGAGTACCTAAAGTGATTTTGAGGCAATGTATGATATAATTAATTCTAAGTGTAAGCAAATGATAAAAGTAAATTAGTAAATTCACCAAAGAAATGAAGTTCACGCCTTTCCTCATGGAAAGCTTTTCAAGCAATCTTAACTCCTACGTGCTTGAATGGAGAATGAAACAATGCAAATCAGATGAAAGATTTGACTGCTAACTATAAGCAAAGGCGCAGACTAAACTAAATTTCTTTAGTAATGAAAGTATTGATGTGTATGTTGACTACTTAAGTATAAGACTAGAATAGCAACAAATTTTAAGATGCTGATATGCAAATCAAAAGTAATATAGGGAAATCAAAGTAATTCTAAAACAGAGCAAAAAGGTTACTATCATTGTGAAAGGTGACTTTTTCATATGTTTACAATGATGTGATAAAAGTAAATCATATTATTGAATAAAAAATTTGATGGATGAAAATATGCAAATATACTACAATGAAACATCTGAAAATTGCATCAAACAATTCCTCTCAAGCCTTAATTTTTGCAGCTTTATATGATACCTAAAGTGTCTATTTGTTTGCAAGAATGACAAACTATCAATGCAGTAACAATTATTTTGGATAATCAATAAGTCTGGAAGCTACAACTACAATTATCTAGTTGTAGGATCATTATTAAAATGCTATAAAACAGGATTAGAGAAAGTACGATTAACCATATCATCTGTAGAGCAGTCCTTAGTCCATTGTATAAGATCTCATGATGCTATTGATGTTTGCTAATAGAAAATGAAAAGGTAAAACCTAACTCTCTGTCCACCAAGTGAAAAATAAAATCATCACATTGAGTAGCAGGAAATATGATTAAAATGCAAAACCATTCTTGGCATAAGGCTCTGGAGCATAGATTGATAAGTAAATCATAGGAATTGAAAAGAAACGTTGCAAAAAGCATAGCTAATAGATAGAGTTTTAATAATATATCCAGGCTGGTCAGAAAGGTAAAATAAATTCCTGCCCATCCTACAGCTAGCTTCAAAAACTCATTAAAATTTCAATATTGAAGCTATTCATACGATACCAATTGCAAATGAAAGATTAATAATATATAATATGGATTGGAACGACATTTTGCAAAAAAACCACAGCCAATAGACGCAGTCTTTATATCCAAGTTGGTTAGAAAGGTGAACTAATATGGATTGGAAAGAAATTTTGCAAAAAACCACAGCCAAATTCAAAAAATTATAACTAATTGAGTAACCAAAACTAAGCTAAGCAGATAAGGCCTTTGCAACAAAAAATGTACAGTAACTAAATGCATACAAAAACAGAGCATCAAAGTCAAGCTAACCTCAGAAGTAGCATTATTATCTACTAAAGTCTTTGCTCCAACAAATGTCCATGAAGCAAACATGTTACTTTTCCTCAAAGAATCAAGTATTAAAAGACCCAAATCGACTGTGTTGGCTGCGATAATGCATAGGTGCAAAGCCCTCGGCCAACAAAGAAGATCGACAGCACAAGAATTGAGAAGAAAATAATTGGATCCCCAATTTGAAGACTGAACAAAATGTTAAGGTGATTAGCCGCACAAGAACAAAACCGAAATCATTCTAAAGGTTCAGATTTCGTTCATTTCAACAAACTAGTACATTTGAGCACATAACTTTTAAGGAAAAATTCCATTTTTTCAACACAGTGAACAAATTTTAGATAAACCTTTAGTGCTTAGAACTACACCTTTAGTGTTGAAATCGACAAAAAAATTTAATGGTGGGTTTTCAGTTAGGGTTTTGAAATGAAACGGTGGCAGCACACGTTCAGTGGGTTCCTCATGTGGATCTCGATGATGGCCAAATCGATGGCGGGTGACAAGGCAAATCGATGCCGGGACATGAGACAAAATCAACGCTGTTACTAATGTAAGGGTTTGAGGCGATAGGCTGTTACGAGAATGAAACCTGTGAGGGTGAGAGATGTTTGAGTTTTGGATGAACACTAGGAAAAAAAAAACCGATATGAAGTGTTTTGTGTTTATTCATTGTTATTCACTTTTTCTCTAAACGCTACCGTTTCTTTTTTTCATTTTTGATTTATCTTTTTTGACAAAATCATTTTAAAATTTTAAGTCAAATCTTCGAAAATAAAGTCAAAATAAAAATTTATTTTAAATTTCAAAATTTAAGTCAAATCACTATTATAGACTAGTCATTAATTTATGATAATCTAAATATTTATCACAAATCAATCTTATTATTATGATAGAACAAATTTTTATCACAATTTTATCATATTTTATTGACATAAATTTTTTTTATCACAAGTCTGTCATATTTTTGTGAAATAAGAGATTGAGGCTAAGAACCGTCACACATGTACCTGTCATCGTAGGTCATTTTTCTTGTAGTGCATGTCCTATATAATTGAAACGTAAATAGATTATTGACAGCAAAACAAAATAGTAACTTAATATAATGACATGTAACAATATGCATTTTTTTTTTGTCAAATATGCGTTAGTGTTTGATGCCCTTCTTTCAAAAATAAATAAAAATTGATGCACATGTACCCGAATGTCAGTTGTGAGGGAGGTGTGATGAGTAATGATTAAAATATACAAGTGATGAAATTTTGAATTGCGATATAAATGCATAAAATGACATAATATTAATTATTAAATATAGCAAGTAAATTTTGATGCCATCATTTTAAAAAATTAACAAAAAATAAACAAATTGATATTCATTGCACGTCTAATGCTTTATTTATATAAGATTAAAATTCTCTTTTCATCTGGATTTTTATTTGAGCTAATACAATTGTTGGTAGTTCACTTATAGAAGCACAATTAAAAGGTATATCTTAACCGTGCTCACGTACATGTCGAAAGAATTAAAGAAAATGAGCTCTCTAGATTCTGTTTGTTTGATAAGAAAATGAATGGAAAATTTTATTGATTCAAAGAGAAAATTTGTTCGCTGGATTCTTATTTGTAAGTCTTACTAATGAATTGAGAGTACATTGATAAATATAGTTGTGTGTGGAAACTTCTACTGCAACAAACTCGTGTGCACATTTCCAGCGCGCTAAGTATAACAACCTACTGACTAAGTTTGGAGGGAAATAACAACTTGTTTAATTGTTTTACAACTTGGCTGCTGACTCATCATTACACTGAAAACCCCAACGGACTTCAACTGCTGACTTAGCATTTATTCTTAACAGAAAGATAATGATAAAAAAGTTGCTTCAGAATTCGTGGGCACGCACGCACGCTACTTGTAGAACTCCATAACCCATAAATTGTAAAAAAAGCATACAAATCTGATGCCACTGAATCCAGCTTCAGTAGCCAAGGTCGTGAATTCATGTTTTGTTCGCTCCTTTCCTCCCGGATATTGAGTCATCACCAGCACATCAGCTAGGGAATTTATTTTTGAATGAGTGCTATTCTCAGGCAGTTCTGGAAGTACTGACTCCACAACAATTACCTTCCCTCCTTCGGGAATACTTTTGTAGCAATTCTTCAATAACTTCAAGCAATGTTCATCGCTCCAATCGTGCAGTATCCACTACAAAATTTGAAATATTATGAAATTTGTTCAGGGATCGAACACCTAATACCTGCAAATTAAATTCAAATGAAACTTACCTTGATCAAAATGGCGTCCCCATTTGGAACACTTTGAAACATGTCACCCCCTACATGCTTAACACCTGTACTACATACAATTTAGTTTCCTCTGTTAGGATCTAGCGGTATGGGCAGAGAATTCATAAGAGCACTGATATTCGGGAAAAAAATTTAGATAAAATTCTGACAAAAATAAACAATAAATCAACCCTGATTTTTTCACTAAATTGCAAATATGGTCAATCGAGTCTGTTTTGATGTTTTTTGTCAGTTTTTTCTTTTTGCAACATTTTGTGCTTTTACCCTTTTTTCCAAATGATAATGTATATTTCTTCATAACAATGACATTAAAAAAAAAAAAGAGAGATTGGAATCAATTTTCTAATTAACTGCCTACTTTCTCCAGGATTTATATTGGGATGATTAATTAAAGAAAGCTACTTAAAAGCCACTTGACCAAGTCCCTAACATTATTATAAAGATAATTGAAAGTTCATACCAGGATACTCAGGGGAATGCTGTATAACGTGAGGCAAGTCGAAATTGATGCCCTTAATGTGGGGATACTTGGAAGTAATTGCTTTAAGGGTATTGCCAAGGGAACCGCCAACATCAACCAATTGCTTTATGTGCTCGAAACCCTTGTAAGCCTCAAGGATTTTCTGAAGGACCAAAGTGGTATGGTTGTACATCGCTGTGCTGAAAACTTCATTGAACCTGGGGTCCAATCCTAGGTACTCGAAAGCGTTCGTTCCGTGGACTCGGTCAAATGGAACTCCTCCTTCAATAATAGTTTCTTTCAGTTGGGACCTACATGACCAGTTAATCAATCATCATTTTGCGTTTGGCCTAACTTTTTTAGATACAATGATTAATGGTTGATAAAAGCAAAAATAATAAAGGGATATATCTATATTATATATATGACGATGTATACGTTTCATAAAATCCCTTAACAGATAAGATGAGTAGAGGATTCATTGCCATTAAAAATTTTATGTTATATCTTAACTCATAACTGTCACATACATCTTTATGAAAACGAGCAAAAAAATGGAAATCAGGGTAATATTATCATACGGGTGGGTTGCTAAATTTTAGCAACGTCACAAATTAGGAGATATGTAGTTTGTAGTACTTTTACATATAGCTAGGTCCTGCTGTTATTTTTTTTCCCTAAAAGATTTTATTTCTAATTCTCTCCAGGCAAGTGATCGTACCACCCCAAGTGAATCTTTTAATTCAGCGAAATTCTACGGAAGAAGTTAAGAAATTTTTGTTCTTCCAGGATTTCTGTCAGAACTGAAGAAACTACTCAATTAATGCTTTCAATAGAACAAAATACATTGTCTTTTTCATATATGTTACACTCATGTCCTCTATAATTAAAAGACAAAAATACCTCCGAAAGAAAACATATTTCCTCATATCCTCTGTAGCTGCAAGTAATTAAAACACCACCAACAATAGTTTACCCGTTCTTGAAATGATATGACTAGAAGTATATTTAATAATGATTTATAAGTTTGAGAGTGAACCTTCTACATTTTATCGCTCATTTATATGAACACGTTTGTTTTTCTTTTTCGATGACCTGTATTTAGAAATAAGTTGAGTATGAAGTCGATTATGATTTAAGACTTGGGAGAAATGCATGATTGGATCTGAAGGCGTAGAAAGAGAATTGTATTGTAAACCCATGTATTATTACCCTAACTTAAAAAAAGAAAAATGCAGAGGATTAAAATGATAGAGTGGACAAACCAGCTGTCGAGAAAGGCCTCGTCCTGAATTAAGGCCAATACAGGGCCTAATGAGACACCATCTTGATTAGGCACAAAGTATTTGGAAACATCATTCAAACCGTATAGCCTTTGAGAACCATCTACATCATCAAGTGAGCATTCAACAATACCATAGCTAGCCAGAAGCCCGAGTATCCGGTCCAGCATCGTGGGTGCGTCTTTGTTCTTGGTGGCGGGCAACTGAGCGGCAATCTCTGAAGCTGAGAGCTTTGCTCCAGGACCAGCTTTGGCTATGATCTCGAAAAGTCCCAGCTTAATTACTGCTTTCATGGTCGTGTGGAGCACTGAACCCGTCATCACTTCACAGGCATATGCAAAGTTTTCGTCTCTCGCTTCATTAGCCATATTTTCTTGAATTTCCTTATCTGTTTTCCTCAGAAACAATGCATTTATAGTGGAGTGAAGAGTTACTGTGTGTCCAAGATTTTAGGTTGTAAAATCTGACCCGGAAGTTTTCGATAGTTCAAGTTAAACTAAATGACAGAAATTAAATTATGATTATAACTTTTTCAAACATAAAAGTATGGAAGCTTGGCAACTCTAAAAAAATTATATTATTAGGGATAAAAACTTTATTTAATTTGCATAAATTGAAATGACATATTGCATGATTCTACATGTCTCATATTATTTCTTTTATTTTGTTGACTTTAAAAAATCTGAACGGCCAACCTCTTCGAAAATGTATTCAATAGTTTTTTATAGCGATGTATTGTTCAATATTTTTTATAGCGATGTATTGGAAGTAATTTAAAAGATCAAACATTTCAAATGAGATCCTAATATCAAACAAGAGGAATTCTAAAATATATCGGAGGTATTATGTCAGTTACACAATAAGTCAATAATATTATGGAATGTGTGCATTTATTTGAAAAATTACCATGCAAGTGGTAGTTATATTAAATCCAATTACACACGTCACATATACATTGATTAGTTGTATTACCCCTGATTTATTCTAAAATTTATTATCAAACAGAGAGCTTTTAGTTGAAATGAGGAACTATAATTATTTCCTGACATAAGTTTTTCCTTCGATTATAATATATTAACATTTCATGTGAGGAAATATTAGTTTTACATTTTTTTTCCTATTATAACATGTTTTAAAAAAGGATTATAATTCTTACTTAGTTTTTTTTTCTCATCTAGTCTTTCTTAGTGTCCCAAATTTAGTGAAAAAAGGCAGCTTAATTATAAATAAAGTGAAACATTCTGGCTTAATTGTTAACATTAAAATTTAAAATTCAATATTAACCACTTATTTCATTAAAAGAGACTAAGAGAGAGAGAGAGAGAGAGAAGATTCTTGTCCAAAAGAAAAATAAAATAAAGAAAAGCAAACGAATACTTCACTTTCATCGAAATTTTCAAATATCAAATTTTATGACTTTAGGCCAAATTTGCCATGCAAAATTGGATTGGATTAATTATTAGAATAAGACTGAATTAGATTACTTGGATAAAGTTGGATTATATTATACTGTCTTATGTTTGGTGTAGTACGAGATTGAACTATGTTAAATTATATTTCAATGATATTAAATAGCATTTAAGTTGATATTTGAATATGAACATCAATTATTCATGAAATTTTATAACAATAAGGAAACAAATTTAAAAAGCAATAAATTAGAAAATTAAGTATATTGTGAATAAGTTATTAGGTAGTCGTAATATAATAAACAAATGAAAAAGAAATAAAAAATTTAAAAATTTAATTAATTTTTATCAAATATTTTAAAAAAATATATAAAATCAATTAATTCTGGTATTTTTAATTTTCATGATTATTTTTTAATATTATATTAGTGATTATTAAATTTTATACAATCACTAATGCAATAAGTTATTAAATGGTTAATTTATAAATTATTAAATATACAAGTAATGAAAATTTAATCTCAAGAGTTATTAGAAGTAAAATTGTCTATTTAATTAGATCATATATAATAAATAAAAATCTTAAGTAAATCATAAATAACTTAATTGATTAATTAATATTAACAGATAATTTTTCTTTAACTTTATCCAACTAAACAAATATGTAAATTAAGATTACTAATTCGATGATTTTAGGATTAAATTCAAATTTAGTCTCCTTTAATTCAATTCAAATAAATTTATCAAATATAAATAAATATTTAATTTTAGAATTAGTGCAATTGGATACTTAATCCTACATCCAAACATGGTCTCAGTTGTCATAAAGGCAACTTAGAAAGAGTCGTAACCGAAAACATTTATAAAGCCATTTTTTCTTTTAATTTTCAGATTCACATATAAATATAAATATATATATATATATATATATATATAATCTTTCTGCCAATGAAGCGCCTGCCAATCAGAGAAGTTAATTTTTTAATATATTTTTCGACGCCGACCCCGCCCCTGATCTTATAGCTTTGACTCCAGATGAATGAGGCTTTTCATTCATGTTTTTCTTTGAAAGATCGTGATTCCAAAGGCTGATGACAAAAGAAGATTCTGGAGGCTGCCAATCAATGGCCATCGGGCACCAAATTCATGGCCATCGCTGCATAAATATATATATATATTAAATCAAAACAGGTGTGCGGTTACTTTATACGTACAACTTGGGTTCTTGCCTTGCTGCCGTCATGGAGAATTAATGCCACTGGTCAACGGTGAATCAATGGCCATCGAGCACCAAATTCATGACCAATCAATGGCCAACAAGCACCAAATTAATGCCAAGCACACCAACAACCACCGATTAAATCATCAAAAACCAATTTGGTTTGGACTCTTCAATTCCAATTTGACTTCTACACCAACACCACCCAACAACTCAACAACCGAATCACTTGTCCCAATTAGAGATGGCAACTAGATCGCTCCATAATGGATATCCACAATATCCATTCAATTGGATCGGATAATATCCATCCAAAAATTTTTAGATTTTGAAATGGATATTTTAAAATTATATCTAGATAGATATGGATGGATATGGATAATTATTTTTATCCAATGGATATCCGTTTAACCCAATACAAGTTTAAAAAATTTTAATTTTATAAAATAAAAAATATAATAAACAAACAATTGTAAAAATATTATATTAACTAGTGAAAAATTTAAATTCCTCTTATATTAAAAACTAAAATTTTCAAAATTATCCTTTAATTTTTTAACTTATTTAATACTATTAATAATTATTATTTTATTTTGTTCATTTAATATTATAAATAGACTTCCACCGGAAAGTCGCCGGACCACCACCGGATCTCGCCGGACCACCGTCGGATATCTCCTGAAGGTCGCCGGACCACCACCGGAATATCACTGGAAGTTCGCCGGACCACCGTCGGCTTTGCCGGAATGTCGCCGGACCTCGTCGGAAGTTCGCCGGACCACCGCCGGAGCTCATCGGAAGTTCGCCGGAAGTTCGTCGGAATTCGCCGAAAAATTGCCGGACCGCCGCCACCGACCACCGGACCGCCATTTTATTATATATATATATATATATATATATATATTAATATAAATAATTTAATAATCAAATTTAATATTAAAATTTTAACTATTTTATTTTTTATTTTTATATAATAAAAATAAAATATCCATGGATATCCATGATCTCCATAGTTTTATGGATAAAATCCATATCCATATCTAATATTAAATACTGGATATGGATATGGATATGGATATATCCATTATGGATAATTATGGATTTGTGTTTGGATGGATATTATCCATCCATAATTGGATATTTGCCATCCCTAGTCCTAATAGCATAGCAATCCAGTCGTCGGTTGCCCGCACGTGAGAGACTATTTTCTTTTTCGTGCTCGGAATTGCTGAATTAATTTTACAATTCTCTTGTACCAATTTTCATCATATATGCTCCCTCAAGAAGTGAAGATTGATGTCGGAATCACTTTAATTTAGTTTCAATTACATGATGTTTGGGATCTTCTTATACCAATTTCGGTCTACAATTGCCTCTAGTATCCATGTCCGTCAAATCTTATTTGTATTAAAGCAACTGCTTAAACCGTTAACCTGTTTGATTTAAAAAACAAATATTTGGAGCTGTTAGATTGAACTCGTGTAAATTAGGATTACTAATCCGATAATTTTAAAATTAAATTCAAATTTAGTTTCCTTTAATTCAATTCAAGTAAACTTATTAAATATGAAATAAATATTTAATCTTAAAATTAATCCAAATGGATACTTAATCCTGACATCCAGACAAAGCCTTATTTGCCTTAAAGGCAACTTAAAAAGAGGTGTGACCGAAAACGTTTATAAAGCCATTTTTTTTCGGGTTCATATATATATAATCTTTATGCCAATGAAGCGCCCGTCAATCAGCAAAGTTAATTTTTTTTTAATTTTTTTTTCTACTGTGATTCCGGAGGCTGCTGTCAAGACAAGATTCCAGAGGATGCTGATAAGACAAATTCAAATTGACCTTTTTAATAATTATTATCTTTTCTAAGGTTTAAAATTTTATGTGTAACGTACAGCTAATGTGATGTAAGTTTTACCTGATGTATGAGTTGATGAACCATCATGGTGAAATCAAAATACAAAAATAATAGAGGTCAATAACGGCATTCAAAAGAAAAGAAAAATTAAAACACAAAGAAAATAAGGCCGTTGGATTCGTTTTTTCAAATTTTTTTCTGAATATTAATGCGTTACAATGAAAGAACTTGCTAATATTTTCCATATTGATCAGGATAAAAAGATTGTTGATACAATCATACGTCAATTTTGTAATATTGTAGTACAATTCAAAAGTTTTATTTTATTTTAAAATATATTTATCCTACATATTTATAAAAGATATTGTAAAAGAATTAAATTAATTAAGATAAAATCTTCCTGCAATCATACTTGTTCAAGCTTCAAGTGTTCTCTACATTCACTAAATTTTATAAAAGTATCTTCTTACTTTTTCTACTCTATAGCCTTTCTCTTGTGATGGAAAATAAATTCTTAACAAGCATAGATTTGGATAGGCTAGAAACCCTTTTTATAACAATATTTTATAACATAGAAGACTTTACACTTTCTCCATCAAAGAAGTGAATTTAATAACTTTTATCACTTCGATTATGAAAATGATTAGTAAACTATAATGCTATCCCTTGAAATAAATAAGTAGGTTATTAATATAAGTTTATCTATTTATTTTTAAAAAATCACTTATCATGTGGACTATATAATGAAACTTTGTGGAGATATATCTACCCACATTTAACTATATAATGAGATAAGAAATTAGAGGTCCAAGGAGTAGTACTCAAATCTACAACCTCAAAAGTTGAGGGCGTGGCAGGCAAAAGAAAAAGGAGAACCACGTGTTGCTGGGAAATGAGGCTTTTCATTCATGTTATTCTTTGAAAGATCGTGATTCCAGAGGCTGCTGACAAAAGAAGAATCCGGAGGCTGCTGATAAGATAAATACAATATTTATTCGAATGGGGCTATTGACACCCCTCCAAATACTTCTTAAAACTCTTTTAATTATTTTATAATTTTTATTTTTATTAAAATTATATAATAGGATAATTTATACATAATAAGATAATTTGTAATTAAACCCCCACTCAAAAGTCAAATAATTTTTTTCATTTTAAAAATTAAAAATGTTGTTTTTTTTATATTTTTTGGGTGAAGAATTTACTACCAAAGGCTACAATTGAGAGAATGAAAACTCATTATTTCTTTCTTTTAAATAGAAGAAACTCAATTGTTGAAATACGATTTAATAATAAAAATTAGAGAATTGAATTTACACCACAAGTTTTACGTAAGGGTATTTTTATTATTGATGGAGATGTTAAAATAATTTTATAATTTTTTAAAATATTTTAATGGGATTAATTATGAAAGGAGTGTTAAGAGATATTTATTGACCATTTTAATAATTATTATCTTTTCAAGGATTTAAAAATCTATAGGTGTAACGGACAGCTAATGTAGTGTAAGCGTTATCTAATATATGAGTTGATGAACCATCACGGGTGAAATAAAAAAAATAAAATAAAAAAACATAAGTCAATAATGGCACTCAAAATAAAAAAATAATAGAAGTCAATAATGGCATTCAAAATAAAAAAAATTAAAACAAAAAGCAAATAAAGCCATTGGATTCTTTTTTTTTAATTGTTTCTGAATATTAATACGTTAAAATAAAAGAACTTGTTAATATTTATCATAAAAATATTGTTGATACAATCCTACGTCAATTTTGTTATATTATAGTACAATTTGAAAGTTTTATTTTATTTTAAAATATATTTATCCTACCATATTTATAAAAGAAATTATAAAATAATTAAATTAAGATAAAATCTTACCTCCAATCATAGTTGTTCAAGATTCAAGCGTTCTCTATAGGTCACTAAATTTTATAAAAAAAGTACTTCTTCCTTATTCTACTTTATAACCTTTCTCTTGTGATGGAAAATAAGTTCTTAGGAAGTATAGATTTGGATAGATTAGAGATCCTTTTTATAGACTAGAGAACCTTTTTATAATAATATTTTATAACTTACAAGACTTTCCACTTCCTTCCATCAAAGAAGTGAAATTTATAACCTTTATCACTTCTATTATGAAAATGATTAGTAAACTATAAGGCTATCCCTCGAAATAAGTAAGTCGATTATTAATATGAATTTATCTATTTATTTATTTTAAAAAATCACTTATCATGTCAACTATATAATAAAAATTTGTGGAGATATATCTGCTCACATTTAATTATATAACTGGGATAAGAAATTAGAGGTCCAAGAAGTTGTATTTAGATTTGCAACCTCAAAGTTGAGGTTATGTCAGGCAAAAGAAAAAGGAGAAGCATGTGTTTTTGAGAAAGGAACCCATACAAGCAATTGCAAATTAAGCAAAATCGGAACTAAACAAATTAAGCATGTGTTTTTTTACTCTTTATATGATAAAATCGGAATGTGTACCATAAATAAATAAGCAGAAAATAAACCAATACAATCTAAAATAATAAATCAATCATAAGAGACATATTTTTAGATGGAAAACCTAAATCGAGAAAAAAAACCATAGAACTATAGTCTAATATAACCTTCAATTATATTAATAATGGGATTACAACACAAATTCTTCTCTAGATAACATTGGAGGCTACAATATCAAGAATCTCAACAATCTTGGCTTATAGCAATAATTTAATATTTGTCTCTCTAACAAATGAGTAATCTCAAATAACAGGCAATGAGATAATTAAATAAAAATCAAGACCAGTAAAAATGTAGAGGGCGATGTCAGAAACTTACCCTCCAAATTTGGGAGAAAACATAGTTAAGTTTGCCTTCTTATCATCCAATCAAATTTAATGGTAATTTTCAATTAGTCATAACCTGTTTTCTTTAATGATTTAAACACCCAAAATAATGGAAACTTTGAGTTGGGCCACCCAAACGAAATGGACCTAACAAATCTTCTCCACCAGGTTATGTGGAGGGAACCACCAAGCCCGTTCTTGGCTTACTTCTCTCAACTTTTCCTTGGGCAACGACTTTGTCATCATATCTGACCTACTCTTCATGAATCTTCTCAAGCTGTAATTATTTCTTTTCAAGTATGTCTTGTATGCAGTGATACCTAACATTAATATGCTTGGATTTCGAATGCTATGTTGAATTCATTTCCAAGTGAAAGGACTTTGACTATCATATACACAACGTAGCTATCTTGTTTCACATCTAACTTTTGTAAAAAATTCTTCACCACAAGGTTTCAAAGAAAACTTCAGTGATTGCAATATTGATGAATAAATAAAGAAAAGCACACAAATACTTCGCTTTTGGTGAAACTTTCAAATATCAGTCTTTATGACTTTAAGCTAAATTTACCATGTGGAATTGAATTGGTCTAATTATTAGAATAAGACTGGATTATATTATATTGGATTAAGCTAGTGTATATTATATTGTCTTATGTTTGATGTAGTACCAAATTAAACTATGTTAAATTATATTTAAATGATATTAAATAGCATTTAAGTTTATATTTGAATATGAACATCAATTATTGATGAAATTTTATAACAATAAGTAAATAAATTTAAAAAGCAATTAATTAGAAAATTAAGTATATTGTAAATAAGTTATTAGGTAGCCATAATATAATAAACAAACAAAAAAGAAATTAAAAATTCAAATATTTAATTAATTTTTATCAAATAATTAAAACAATTATATAAAATCAATTAATTATTTTTTTTAATTTTCATGATTATTTTGAAGGATCCACCTATATTACAACAATTACACCATACCACACTTTTTTATCTCTATTTAGTAGAGTTGTTGGATGCTTTATTGTTCAATGTAACCGCTGCATATATATATATATAGGGGGATTGCCACTTTCCCCCCTACAGTAATCAACATATACTATTTATCTCCCTACTGTTTTTATAATGGTCAAAAACCCCCCTGACAGCATAAGTTTACAATATTACCCTTATTTTCAACTACTCTTTTATTTACATTTATTATAAATTAAATAAATTACATGAATAGAAACTAAATAAAAAAATTAAGTATTAAAAACAAGAAATATATGTTTTGATGTGAGTAAAAAAATTAATAACAAATTTTTTTCTTGTAATTATTTATTTTGTGAATATTTTCTTATAATAAATATTTTGTAATATTTTAAAATTAAATGTAAAATGTATAGGCAAAATATTTTATTATTTATCTTATAATAAAATTTTATTTGTCATTCAAGTTTTCTTATAATAATTTTTTTATCATTTTATAATAATTTTCTTATATTTTTATTATAAGAAAATTTTCACAAAATAAATAAGTACAAGAAAAAAATTTTATTATTAATTTTTTTGCTCATATCAAAATATATTTTCTTATTTTTAATGCTTAATTTTTTATTTAGTTTCTATTCATGAGATTTATTTAATTTATAATAAATATAAATAAAAGATTAGTTGAAAATAAGGGTAATATTGTAAACTTATGCTATCAGGGGGGTTTTTGGCCATTATAAAAACAGTAAAGAGAAAAGTTGTATATATTAATTACTGTAGGGGGGAAAGTGGCAATCTCCCCATATATATATATCAAACAAGTGTGCGGTTACTTTATACGTACAACTTGGGTTCTTGCCTTGCTGCCGTCATGGAGAATTAATGCTACTGGTCAACGGTGCATCAATGGCCATCGGGCACTAAATTCGTGACCGATCAATGGCCAACAAGCACCAAATTAATGCCAAGCACACCAACAACCACCGATTAAATGACAAGTTTAGTGTTTTAAAGTTTAGAATATGGAGAAGCACTTGCTATTGTATCCAGGTATTAAATCATCAAAAACCAATTTGGTTTGGACTCTTCAATTCCAATTTGACTCCGACACCAACACCACCCAACAACAACTCAACAACCGAATCACTCGTCCTAATAGCATAGCAATCCAGTCATCGGTTGCCCGCACGTGAGAGACTATTTTCTTATTCGTGCTCGGAATTGTTGAATTAATTTTACAATTCTCTTGTACCAATTTTCATCATATATGCTGCCTCAAGAAGTGAAGATCGATGTCGGAATCACTTTAATTTAGTTTCAATTACATGATGTTTGGGATCTTCTTATACCAATTTCGGTCTACAATTGCCTCAAGTATCCATGTCCGTCAAATCTTATTTGTATTAAAGCAACCGCCTAAACCGTTAACCTGTTTGACTTAAAAAAACAAATATTTGGAGCTGTTAGATTGAACTCATGTGTAAATTAGAATTACTGATCTGATAATTTTAAAATTAAATTCAAATTTAGTTTTCTTTAATTCAATTCAAGTAAATTTATTAAATATAAAATAAATATTTAACCTTAAAATTAATCTAATTGGATACTTAATCCTGACCTCCAGACAAGGCCTTATTTGCCTTAAAGGCAACTTAAAAAGAGGTGTGACCGAAAACGTTTATAAAGCCTTTTTTCGGTATATATATATATATAATCTTTATGCCAATGAAGCGCTCGTCAATCAGCGAAGTTAATTTTTTTTTTAATTTCTTTTTTGACTGTGATTCCGGAGGCTGCTGTCAAGACAAGATTCCAGAGGATGCTGATAAGACAAATTCAAATTGACCTTTTTAATAATTATTATCTTTTCTAAGGTTTAAAATTTTATGTGTAACGTACAGCTAATGTGATGTAAGTTTTACCTGATGTATGAGTTGATGAACCATCATGGTGAAATCAAAATACAAAAATAATAGAGGTCAATAACGGCATTCAAAAGAAAAGAAAAATTAAAACACAAAGAAAATAAGGCCGTTGGATTCGTTTTTTCAAATTTTTTTCTGAATATTAATGCGTTACAATGAAAGAACTTGCTAATATTTTCCATATTGATCAGGATAAAAAGATTGTTGATACAATCATACGTCAATTTTGTAATATTGTAGTACAATTCAAAAGTTTTATTTTATTTTAAAATATATTTATCCTACATATTTATAAAAGATATTGTAAAAGAATTAAATTAATTAAGATAAAATCTTCCAGCAATCATACTTGTTCAAGCTTCAAGTGTTCTCTACATTCACTAAATTTTATAAAAGTATCTTCTTACTTTTTCTACTCTATAGCCTTTCTCTTGTGATGGAAAATAAATTCTTAACAAGCATAGATTTGGATAGGCTAGAAACCCTTTTTATAACAATATTTTATAACATAGAAGACTTTACACTTTCTCCATCAAAGAAGTGAATTTAATAACTTTTATCACTTCGATTATGAAAATGATTAGTAAACTATAATGCTATCCCTTGAAATAAATAAGTAGGTTATTAATATAAGTTTATCTATTTATTTTTAAAAAATCACTTATCATGTGGACTATATAATGAAACTTTGTGGAGATATATCTACCCACATTTAACTATATAATGAGATAAGAAATTAGAGGTCCAAGGAGTAGTACTCAAATCTACAACCTCAAAAGTTGAGGTCGTGGCAGGCAAAAGAAAAAGGAGAACCATGTGTTGCTGGAAAGGAACTTACATGAGTAACTGCAAATTAAGCAAACACTAAATTTTCCATCTTTATATGATAAAATCGGAATGTGTATAAAAAAATAAACAAGCAAAAAATAAACCAAAACAATTGAAAAGAATAAATCAACTATAAGAGATACAAATTATTTTATGTGGAAAACTCAAATCGAGAAAAAACCACATGACCATAGTCCAAAATAACCTTCCATTATATTAATAATGGGATTACTACACAAATTCTTCTCTAAATAATACTAGAGGCAAACAATATCAAGAATCTCAACAATCTTGCTCATAGTAATAGTCTAATATTTTTCATTCTAACAAGTGGGTATTTCAGATAACAGCCAATGAGAGAATGAAATAAAAATCAAGACCAGTAAGAATGTAGAGGGCGATGCTAGAAATTTGCCTTCCAAATTTGGGAGATTAAGTTTGCCTTCCGATCGTCCATTCAAAGATTAAAATCCTTACTCCCAAATTGAGTCGGCCACTGTCTTCTTTTTCTCTCTCATCTTTTCTATGTTTTTAAGGCTGCTGCTTCACTTGTCTACTTTTTCTTTTATAGTCAGGTGATTTTCAAAGCCAATTTTGATGGCAATTTTCAATTAGCCATAACATATTTCCTTTAATTTCTTAAACATCCAAACTAATGGAAACTTTGGTTTGGGCCACCCAAATGAGATGGATTCAACAAATCTTCCCATAAGATCATATGGGGGTCACTACCAAGCCCATTCTCTGCTTACAGTCTTTCAGGTTCTCCTTGTGCAACGATTTTGTCATCATATCTGGACATATTCTTCGTGAATATAGTCAGGCTGCAACTATTTCTTTTCAAGCACGTCTTGTATTCATTGATACATCACACTAATTTGCTTGAATTTTGAATGGTATGTTAAATTCATTGCCAAGTGAGAGCACTTTGATTACCACAGTACACGACATAGCTATTTTTTTTCACATCCAGCTCTTGTAAGAAATTCTTCACCACAAAGGGTTTTAGTGATTGGAATATACTCTGCTTCTGTGGTGGAGAAAACAACACGAAGTTTGAAATCCTCTTTGTCTACCCCCAGCAAAGGTAAGCAAATATCCTGAAATGAATTTTCTAGGATCAACATCTCGTGCCATATATGTTGTACACTTATAACACAGCTTGTCACCATTAAAACATAAACATGCGTTGGAAGTGACTCTGAGATATTTGAGGATCCATTTCACTGTTGTTCAGTGTTCTTTGCCTGTACTATAAAGAAATTGACTGAGTACACCAACTGCATGTGCAATAATTGGTACAAGCCATGGCGTACATCAGTCTGCGAAGTGTTGAAGCATAAAATAGTCCTTTCATCTGTTGCTTCTCTTTCTCGCTTGTATGAAAATGCTTGGAACTAAGCCTAAAATGGCCCGCAAGTGGAGAACAAACATATTTTGCCTTGCTCATGTTAATTCTTTCAAGAGCACTTTCAATAAATGCTTCTTGAGATAACCATAACTTGCCAATTTTTCTGTCATAGGAAATCGTCATGCCAAGAATGTATTTGTCGATCCTTGGTCTTTTATTATAAATGACTTGCTAAGCTTTTTCTTTAGATTATCAATCTTACTAGCATCATGGTCAACAATCAACATATCATCCACATAAAGCAAAAGAATGATAAAATTATTATCACCAAGCTTCTTTACAAAAAAACAATGGTCAGACATAATCTTGCTAAAACCATGATTCTCTGTAAAAAAATCAAACTTTTTGTTATATAGTCTTGGTGCCTATTTCAGTCAATACAAACTTTTCTTCAAATTGCATACACTTTCTTTGTTGCCTTTAACATTGAATCATTCAGGTTGCTCCATGAATATCTCCTCCTTTAAGTCACCATGCAAGAAACTCATTCTCATATCCTAGAGACTTTCTATCCATCAACATCCAAGATTTATCCATATTTAGACTATTAACTTTCCTACAAATGCATCACATTTCATTTGTTCAGTTTATTAATATTGGAGTTTGATATTGTTTCCAACCATAAGAACAACTATTAAAGTTACAAAATCAACAAGAAAACAGCAGTTAAAATACAATAAAAAATAACACTTAACAGCAAGAGAAAACCTATATCTTCATCATGACTAATTATAACAGTTATATTATAAGCCATATACCATAAATCATGGAAAGAGCAAATAATATAATTTTCAAAAAATAGAGAAATAGAAAAAAATAGAAGTACCTTTCGCTATTCGTTCCAAGAATCGCAGAGCTAGTAACAACTTAAGAGACTGAATCACGACTAAAAATAGAGAAGAATAGAAGCAAGACTTGTTTTTAGATTTCTACTGAAAAAGACAAAATTATTGAAATAAAACTTGTCCACGACAATAAACTAGCTAGCTATTGAAATGATTTAAACAATCCACAAATAAAGTATTAAATTAAGTATGCAAATGTCACATGTAGCAAAACAACCGATACAATATGATGAAATTTCAACAGCAAAATTGGGTGTTAAAACCGTTAAATAAAATCCATTTTTCCATTAGAGAAATCTAAATTTTGAGAATTTTGGTTTAGCTTGCTTTGGTCAAACTCAGTCACTCTGCACAGTGACAAATAAAAAGAAGCAGTTGAAACAAAATGAGAGTGACATTGCATAGACTTGATAGTGAAATGTCATTTTCTTGATGCTAATTTATTCCGTTTCTATTTGGAATGATTGATACAAGCGGAAAGGTGTTAAAGAATTGCTTAAAATACTTTATAGGTGCAAAGAGCAATTGCAGCAGTTTAGCCATGTAAATAAGTAAGCACTTGACCAGTATGTAAAGTTCACAAAGTAGCTAGAAGAACTCCAGAGAAGACATTAGTAGAATAATGTAGCCACTATAAAAATTTCCACAAACAAATTAATTTATAAAAAAGCAGTGGATAAGGAGTTAAGCATACATTAATTTGTTTTTGGAACATACAGCGAACTTTCCATATTGGCTACTATTCTACTAATGGTTTCTTTCCACAATTCCCAATATTAAGATCTATTGAAAACTAAGCATACATTAAATTGCTTGTGGAAATTTACATAAGTCAATATAACAGCAGTTGAACTGGATGCAGTTTGGGTGGAGAAAAATGGTTTCTGTTCCTAATTCCCATTATTATGTTCTATTGAAAATTAAACATACATTAATTTGTTTCTGGAAATTTACATAAGTCAATATAATAGTAGCTGAACTGGATGCAGTTTGGGTGGAGAAGTAGTGAACGCTGGTTTTGGTGGAGATGTTGGCATTAAAGAGGTACTAAATAACTACAACTTTAAATCAAACTAATGCTTACAAATGGCATGCATCCATGTCCACCACGTCGCATACTACATCACTCTTATAAATCTTTCTAATGGAGAAAGGAACACGACATTATTCGCATTTTTGTCCCTTTCTTAATCTACTATATTTTGTAAGGTGCTGGATATTTTTCTGTTGGAAGTCCTATCATATTGATTAGCGCCTTTAAAATTATGTGCTCACTATTGTTGATATCAATTATCACGTTGCACACCTTATCTTTGATGTTGCCACGTGTTCTGAAATCTTATTGCACTAATTATCCTCTTCAAATCTTGGTGCTAATAAAATCTTCTACACAGTGTAATTCAACATCTCTCCTTCATGTACCTCTTAACTCTAAAGCTTCTTCATCATCCTCATCCTCAACATTATTCATCTCTGCTTAGCCATAGCGTTTATTTTCTCTCTTTCAAATATCAAATAATGGTTAATATTTTCTTCAGGATTACCTTTTCTTTCTTGCTTGTGATGCTGCTGCTGCTGCTGCTCATGAATGATAAAGAGAGTTACCAATTTCATCGACCATGGTGTAGCCATTAGAAAAGCGGCCAGTTGGGCCACCATTGAAATCGATACCATAGGGGTAATAATTTGCTTTGCAAAAGAAGGAAGATTGTTATTGTTGCCATTATCGATAAGTGAATCTCCAAAAATGAACAAGGCAGGCACCATTTCTCTTCCTCCTCCTTGTGTTGATCCCACGGGATCCCCATCTTGACCTAGGCCATTTTTATAATGGCTACACCATTTGATTTAAATTTTTATAATTTTTTTCTTTTTCAAAATCCTGAAGGTACATGAAAATTTATATACACCGTGATTGCATGCAATGCAGGGTATTTTAATTGCTGATCTGACGAATTATTATGATTACTTCTTTGCTATCTAAAAAAAAAAAGCATAAAACAGATGTCATTTTTAGATTTTTCTTCTTTGTAAATTTGTGTCACACTCTTGAGCATAGTTAGAAATATCTGTGAAGTGAGTTTCATAGTCATGGCTTCAATGACACATCCAAATTCATTACAATTAATTAATTGATTTCCTACTTCTATCCCTTTTTAAAAAAAATTAACAAAATAAAAGTACTTGTTTAGTTATCTATTGTGTGGGGGGGGGGGGGGGGGGAGGACTATTGCCATTTAGTGCTCTGCCCCTACCTCTATATGTCTCTTTGGGAGGGCTCGCACTGTCCCATAATATTTATTTCTAAACAATCACAGTCATTATCTTAAATCAATAAAAATAACAGAATTTTTTCTTTTATTTTTTACATTTATTATATCTACACCCACTTATACCTAACTTGTATTAATCCGTAAGTACGATCTGTTGGGGGATAAATTCACCATATCTGGTAGGCATGTCTTATTAATGGCTAAAAGCTTCCATATGCATAACCTCTTTAAATTGTGTCCCCTTTCAAAGAAAATTTTCTTTTTTGTCCATTAGCTTTTATTTACTCTTCACAAATATTTTTAATGTCATATTAACCAAATCTTGTAAATTCATCCATTCAGCTGAACTACTGGACTTCCTCTGATTCCTGCATACTCTGAAGCTTCCGGTGCACAAGTGCTTCACGGAGTCAACTATGCTTCTGCCACTACGGGAATCCTCGACATCACCGGAAGAAACTTCGTAAGGACTCATATATCTAATTCAAACGAACCAGGATTCCCTTTTGATCTGAATTTTAATGAGAGGATTTTATATCTAACACGAGATCCGATCATTAGTACAAAATTTTTGCTGCATGGTCAGGTAGGTCGCATACCGTTTGATCAACAAATAAGGAATTTTCAGAACACACTTGATCAGGTCACTGACAATCTCGGAGCAAGTGATGTATCAAATGCAATTGCAAGATGTATATTTTTTGTAGGAATGGGCAGCAATGACTACCTAAACAATTATCTCATGCCCAATTACAATACCAAAAATCAATACAATGCTCAGCAATATGCTGATCTTTTGGTTTCAGAATACTCAAGACAACTCACAGTAAGATTCAATTTCACTATATTTACATTTTTTTACCATATGCATGCATTTTAGTTACTTTTTTTTTTAGCTTGTAAACATATTTATATAACTTGTATTAAGTATTGATTGAAAATCTACAGACCCTTTACAATTTGGGAGAAAGGAAATTTGTGTTGGCCGGATTAGGAAGAATGGGATGTATTCCAAGCATTTTGGCTCAAAATCAAATGGATCGCTGTTCAGAAGAAGTGAATCAACTTGTTATGCCTTTTAATGCAAATGTGAAGACTATGATTAACAATCTTAATGCCAATCTTCCTGGTGCAAGATTCACCTTCATTGACATTGCCCGCATGTTCGAAGATCTCCTCACCAATTATAGATCATACGGCATGCAATTTTCCCACTAAACATATCGTATTGTAGTTAGATATGATGTGTGCTATCTAGCCTAAAATCTTTTATTTTAAAATGTGCAGACACTGACAAAAGATAATAAAGATTTCGTCCTCATATTTTAAAATCAAGGAACAATTTACAGTGGCTGAACTAGGATTTTGATTTGACAAGCAAGGCCTATAGTTGGAAATAACGGAGAAATTATCGTCTTGCTATGCTACAATAAAAGCAAGACATTTTAAAATTAAATTTAAATAAGTGCATAAAATAAGCAAAATTTTACTTAATAGAATAATGTTTATGATCACTTTTTTTTTATCCCAAATAATTCTACAGGATTCAGTGTAATAGATCGAGGGTGCTGTGGCATTGGACGAAACGGAGGCCAAATTACATGTCTTCCATTCCAAACACCATGTGCAAATCGAGAACAATACGTTTTCTGGGATGCATTTCACCCAACAGAAGCTGTGAACATTATGTTTGGAAGAAAAGCTCTCTATGGTGACCAGAGCGTTGTTTATCCCATGACCATCCAGCAGCTTACCAGTCTTTAAACTTAGAAATTAAAGGGGCATATATGTTATTGTAATGTTTCTTGCTTGCTTAATTGCTTTGTATAATTGTTGGGATTATGTGCTCTTTTAAAGCATATTAATTTATGTTCTGATTAATAAAATATTTGAGATATTTTCAATTACATAAATATTTTGAATAAGGTCCGTTTAATCATATTTTATCATATTTTATGTATTTATGTGATCATCATATGGATTCACAGAAGATATAATTACAAGTTATCTTATGATTAAATAAATTAAGTTCACAGTTGATAAATAGAGTTGGACGCTCTATTTATGTTTAGACTGTAGTTAATTCATTGAATGATTTGTCTTAATCATATATCAATTTACTGATGTAGTTTGACTACATTGAGCTGGATAACATATGAGATTTAATTAACCTTGAAATGACTGTTAGACTTATTAAATCTTATAGGCATTGATTTTACTGTAATCTTAATCTTGAGTTAGTTATGATTTCATGATTGTAATTGTTATTCCATTTGAGTTACCAATGGGCACGACACACAATTGTGGTCAAGATTAAACAGTATCTTGGTGGGAGCAATTATGAGTATTGGAGTTATATATTAATATAGAATTTGTACGACGCATCTCCTGATGGGTTTTCGGCACTTGATCATAGAATTCTCTGGCCAGAGTGTGTCAACATATTTAGTATGTTGAAAATGATCATTAGAGAAAACCAGTAAGTATCAAAGAACAAGATGTAATTAAATTGATTAGACAGTTGAGATATCGATTTAATTAACGATGTGGTACAAATGATTGAGCAGTAAAGAAATCAGTGTGGAGGTCAGTTCCAATCTTATAGTGGAGTAGAGTTGGAATTAAATGATTAAACTTATTTAATTACAGGCTTAATTGTTGTAGCTACTATTGTATATTCCCAAATGATCCCCGGGTTAGCTCATTTAATTGACTGCATAGCTACTGGATTAATAAGCAAGATAACTAGCTATTTAGGTTAAAAACCTAAATATATTATTTAGTGGGAGACTCCATTAATATGCTTGAGTGTAAGGGGCCTTGTGTTTTTTTACAAGGTGGACCCCTATAACACAAGAACAAGTAACGTGACTTTTGTTTTAATTATTTTTTAATTTAAATCAAATGGGATTTAATAGAATTAAAAAATAAATAAATATGGAGCCTAGGGTTTCCACTAAATAGAGATATAAAAATGCTTATTTTCTCTAAAGAAAATAGACAAAGGCCACATTATACAAATCAGAGAAAAAGATTTTCTCTCTAATTTTGAGAGAAATTTTTTCTCGTACTAGTTGCTTTAGTGGTGATAAAGGCGCCCACACGTCAAGTGTAGATCAAACCTAAGTCATAGCCTAGAAGATTATTTGGTGGCGGATCGTGATCTAACAGGAGTAGTGGTGACGGATCGTGGTCTGGGAGCCTAAATCACTTTAGTGGAAAAAGCAAAGATTGTTCATCTTCTCAAATTTTCAAGGTACAATTTCTAAATTATAAATTCTTATATATTGTATGAGATCGATCCTAAAAGTTTTTTTTTTAAAAAAAATGATTTTTTCCACAACAATAATTAGCCACCGGTGTCTTGTCTGTCCATGTGAGTTTTTACTTGTTTAATTTGCTTGTGGGAAGTTTATATAATCAAAGAACAAGTTGTGATTGTGTTTTGTTGCGTTGCTAGTGGTTCAGTAATTGGGCTACTTTGATTATGTTTTGGTAATAGATTTTGCTAGTTTACTAGTGCTTCAGTAGGATTTTTCTTTTTTTAAATTATTAACTTATGCATCTATTGAAATCTGAACTCAAAACTTAAGCCCCAAAGAAATTGCTTGTTACCGTTGGAATTAGACTTGACTTTCGTAGTTTTTTAATCGACTTGCTTGCTAGGTAGCCTTGCCATATGATATGGTTGGCTATCTTATGGGTGGTGATGTTTCCCTGGCAATACCCCTCGCATCTGTGTAAGGACATCCATCTAATTTTGTTGATATTTTTGGAAGTTAAACTTTCATCCTTAATTTGAATGATTGAAAGATAATATATAATTTTAGCCTCGGTTGATTCAAAAAGGGTAGATTTAAAAGAGAGATTGATTCAAAAAGATTAAATTAAACGTTCAAAAAAATTTTAAAAAAATGCAAGATATCCGCAAACTGTCTAAAATACTTACGTTTGGATTTGATTGGGTTAATCCCAACATTCACTCACCCCTAAAATGGCTTTATATATAGTCATTATTATGAAAAATATAATCATAGCGTCAACTCTTAAGTAAACTTTTTGGTTGAGAGAGGTGTAGATCACTCAACATGTATTAGTAGTCAAAATTAGAAGAGGAACTTTATTTAGATTACTACATTTACCAAATAATATTATAAAATGTAAAAGTTTTAATGGGGTGTATTAAACGGGGTGTACCCCATCACATTCTTAAGAATGGTAATTTTGATCCCTTATTATATCTCACAAGCCCCCCATTAAAAATTTTAAACAAATCTTTATCTCTCAATATACCTTACCTAATCTCTAATTTACCTTTATTTTAATTTTTTTTCATACACCCATTGTATAAATTTTATAAAATCATTTCTTTAAAAAAAATCTCATAATCATTGTAATTTCTCAACTTTTTTTTTTAAGGTTTTATCCACCACTTAAGATTTGATAGTTCCACCAAGAATTGGAGCAACTTTGACGTGATAAAGATAGAGATTTTTTATTATTATAATTGATTTGGAGCTAAAAAGGGGATTCTTGATTTCCTTTTGTATGCATCCCAATCTTGTATTCAAGTTTATCTGTTCATGGACCAGAATGCATTGCATTTGGAAAGTGTTTGCAATTGTACAGTGATATTACTTGGACAGTAATTTGGCGTTGCAATGCATTTACAGAACGAATGAAAATTTGGAATCGCGATGGAAAATGCTGTCAAGTATCTATCTGAGAATGAAAGCACTCGCTGTCAGTCTCTATGGGATTGCAATATAAAATTTTACATTGTTCTTCCATATTTTGAATAGAATGCCTTACTTTGAATGGAATGGCTCAGTTTAAAAAGTTAGAAGAAATTAGATTCGCTTAATTAGTTATTAATAGAAATTTTTATGTCGGTGCACTTAAAAATTAGTTATTATTTTAAGTTATTTCACATAAGGATAAAATAGGTATTAACATAAAAGTTATTAGTGTGGGTTTATAAGATATAACGAGAGATTTAAACATCACCACTCTACTCATAGAGCAGCTCCAAAAACGATCTCATTGGTCGAAAAAGGCTTGACCCATTGAACGAGGACCCTTAAAATTTGATCCTAGCTTTAGGGGTGGGCGCGGTTCGGTTCGGTTTGGTTTTTTACTACATTTTTCATAATCGTTCGATTACGATTATTTTAAAATCATAATCGCGATTAATCAAATTACCGAAATAATCAAATACTCGATTAATTGAAATAATTCGATTCGGTTCGGTTCGATTATTTCGATTATGGGCCTATTTTGGACTTTTTTTAAATTTAAAACCTTAAATTAATAAATCTACCACAAACATAAAAAGTTAACAAACAAAAATTCAAAAATATGTCTCGAACAATGTTCAAATAACACATAACATGTTCAAATAACAAGTTCAAATCAAAATAAATCATAATCTCAATTACTCCTCGGTTGCTTGTTCTTGTTGAGCTAGTATTGGCCTACCAAATTCTACATTAACAAATTAAAAAAAAAATATTAGAATGATTAGTTTACTAAACAAAGACCTCGTATCAATTACATACATATATAAACGTCACACGTGCACACCACAATCGATTGTAGTAACCTTATGTGTTAATTAAATTAAAAAAATATCTAGCATTAAAAGTAGTTAAAATAATGAATAATTAATTAAATTGCCCTCATCTTTTTTATTCTTTCAATTTTCTAATCCAACAAAGACTTTAAATTAATATTTATGCCCAACCTATATTTCCTTTTTAATTCTTGTTCGCTATTGCTCACCAAAATACACAACCTGTATCAAATATCCTCTCATTATTTATAGTCTACTTTCCCTAGCCTCCTCCAGTCCAGAAAACCAATCGCCAAAAGCACTTCCTCTCACATTCACCACATCACGCAGAGCAAGAAGCTACAAAAGCACTTATTGCACTTCCTCTCACATTCGATCACCACATCACGCAGAGCAAGAAGCTACAAAAGCATTTACTTATTCTTATAGTTCTTGTTACACACACACACACACACACACATCACTGGTGGTGGACGGGTATATTATTACATAAACCAGTAAGTTATCGGGAAAGATCAAGAAATTATAAAAAAAAAATGTCAGATCCTTACAATATCACGAGCAGCGACAGCAGCAGGCCAGCAGCGACCAGCAGCGTTTTTGCATTTTTGCTGTTTGTTTTTGTTTCACGAGCAGCGACAGCAGCAGGCCAGCAGCGACCAGCAGCGGCAGCGGCAGCAGCAGCGAACAGCAGCGGCAGCAGCAGCGACCAGCAGCGGCGGAGACAAGCGACGGGGACGAGATTCCAGCAGCTGAACGTCACGGCCCAAAATAGAAATGGAAATATGATTTAGAAAAGAGAATTAGTAAATTAGGTTTAGCCGTTTCTTGAATTTGGGATTCGGTTTTTTTTATAAAAAACCGAACCGACTGGTTTTACTATTATTACTATATTATTAATTCGGTTTTTTAAGTGTAAAAAAACCACAAAAAAACCGAACCGAACCGTTCGGTTCGGTTCGATTTTTAATTAATCAACTATTTTTGCCCACCCCTACCTAGCTTGACCCATACGACAGGCTGAACAGGTCGGTCCTTTAGACAATCAAAACAAACTTGTGAGTAGGGGTGGGCAAATAACCCAATCTGATTCGACCAAAAAACTTGAGTTCAGATCGGATGTAGATGAATTTCTCAATCTAATCAGGTAGGAATCTATCCAAATCGATTCGAAATTACACACAATTAAAGAATATTATTTGAAATTTTTTATCCATTCCAAATATAATTCGGATTCAATTATAAGTCTGGATTGAGTTTGGATTACTTTTTTCCTAACTCAATTAACCGAAACTCGAACTCGATCCGAAACTGAATTTGCCAACCCCTACTTATTATCGTTTACACATTACATTTGTGACTATCATTTTTAAACTAAAATTTTCTCTTGATGCGAATAAGAAAAAAAAAACATAGAGTAAATTTCGTTTAAAAAATGAGGCACCATAGATGGACTGTACATATGGTACAGCTAGCTGAAATGGAAGTAGCCTTGTGAGAGCTGCCTATTTTGGATTCAGGACGAAATATTTAAGAAGCAAGCAAGTAAATAAATCACGAAAATAATATTCGGCCACCCTCATTCCAGAGGGAAGCCAAAAACGATATGCTTCTTTGCCGTTTTGAAGTTTTAGATTTGAAAATTAAAAATAAATTTTACCATTAAAAAATAATAAAAGCTAATCAAAAGAAATTAAAAAATCTAAATTCTTATCCCTCCCCTCGCTCACCCCCTTTCTCTTAGACTCACCCGCTCTGTCCTTCTTACTCTCACCCACGAAGCTCGTTCCCCTCCCACTCACCCACAAGCTCGCTGTCAATATTTTGCTCAGATCTCAGCTAACGCATCATCAAAACAGCAACCATGACGCTAGGCTGAGGAGGATCCAGTGTCGTGGATCAGTTTCTTTTCTGATCTTGCCCTTTTTTGTTCAATCTATTTATGCCCTGGATTGATTTATTCTCTTTGTTTTGTTGTGTTTCTTGTTCTGGCAAAATCTATTTGTCTAATTCACATACGGGTCGCAACCGTTGCTTTAATTATTTTATAATTTTTTTTGGGTGGTTTTGTGTAGTCTTGTGAACATTCTTTTTGGCATAAATGCATCTGGGTTGCTACGTGCCTACGTTTGATTGTTAATTTGACCTGATCCGTAATTCTATGCGTTTTTTGAATTTTTGATCGCGAAATTAAGTTAATTTAGTTTAATATTATTAGATTATTGTCACCTAAAATTAGTATATTTAATCAGTTAAAGAAATTCTTTTGACACGGACTTTATGAAACCTTGTATGTGATACTTTGCTTAGCAAAGTATTTGGATTTTGGATTTTTTTTATTTATATTTTAAAATTACTAGAAATAAGTTATTTGAAGTGTGATACTTTGTGAAATGTTAAAGCTTACGGTTTGGTTGTAATTCTGTTTTTGCTTATATATGTTTACGTCTGTTGGCATTCTTTTTTTTTTTTTTTGGTATTTGAAGTTTGCATATATGGTGTGTATTAAGATTTTCAAGTTGTTCTTCAAACATATTCTGGGTAGTTTGATATATCACACGTTTCTGTGAATTCTTTAGTTGAGGCGATTGTTTTTGGTCTTAGCTGCATTATTAAGTTCTTTACCACATAGAATTCCCTAATTTTCTTCTGCTAATCCAGTAATTGCAGCTTCATTCTAAGGTTCTTCATTTTCTATAAAGCATATATTGCTTCATTAACCTCCTCTAAAATATGTTGCTAATATGTATTTGATTCATTCCAATCTTACAGATCATTGTTGGATGCCGAATCAGCATACAATGCTTACAATTGTGGGAGAAAAATGAACAACCAATTGCCCAGTTCAGTTACGCTTTAAGCTAGGAAGATTGACGTAGAAACATTTGGTTAAGTGAATAATTGTACCTGAATTTTTTTTTTTGGGTTAATTTGGCATTTTTACATGAACTACTCTTATTGTTGTAATGGTTATTGACATACTCAACCTTTGAATATATGGATTAAAAATCTTCAAAATATTTCCACGATTAATCATTGAGCATTAGAGTAATATCACCCAACCAACTAATACAAAAAACACAACTAAAATTATACAACAAAAGAGTAAGTCAATGATCAATTTGTTAAGTCTGCTTCAAACTTCTCTGTCATTATCATTTTGTTGAAGTGGCAATTACTGAAAACTCCCTTGTTGAGAACCTCTATACGGTATCCAAGATGAAGAATAAGGCAACATAGATGGATGCGATGGAAATTTCTAGTTTGCAAAAAATAAGAATCATATTACATTTCAGAAAATGCAAAATTAACTTACAATGTAAGAATAAAAAAGAAACGATGGATAAATATCATATCCTTATGATTGGCATGTGAACACAGGTTCCTAAATAATGACCATTATTTAGTGACCATTTAAAATACAATAATGGCAGATTTAGTGGCCATTAAAAATTAAAATAATAAATTGTATTACATCAAAGAACATAAAATTTATTGGATCCTTATTCCTCTCCTGCGTTGGGACTACAATATCCACCTCAGAAGATAATGGTGTTTGTACATTTGAATCCTGCAAATCCATAAAAAGATAAATTAAAATTAAATTAATTGTAGAATAATTAACTAAATAGTTTAATTTTACCTTAATTTTCTTTTTATATTTCTTCCCAACCTTGGATTAGTTTCTTTGAGAAGGTGGGCGACCTTTTCTTTGTAATACCATAAAAAATAAATTGTATTAATCATATATAATTCAAACAAAATCTACATTTCAAATAACTTATTTCTAATAATTTTAAAAAATAAATACAATAAATCAAAACTTTCCTCAACGTACTAAATTTAATTACCTAGGTAGGTGAAAAAGGTCCAAAATCGTCAAGCACACTGTCAACTAAGGCTGGTCGGCGACGTGAACGGCGTGATAGCGATGTCGGTGATGGGCTGGTCGGCGATGGGCGTGGCGTGACAACAAGTTTCGTGGGTGAGTGACAGCCTGAGAGAAATAGCTCGCAAGTGGGTGAGTGAGAGAGGCAGATCGGGTGAGTGAGAGAGACAGAGCTGGTGAGTGAGAGGGAAGGTGAATGAGAGAGAGACAGAGCAAGCGAGTGAGAGGGACGGGTAAGAATTTTGGATTTTTCAAATTCTTTAGATTTAATTTTAATATTTTTCAATGGTAAAATCTATTTTTAATTTTCAAATTTAAAACTTCGAAACGGCAGAGGAAGCATGCGTTTCTGGCTTCGTTATGGTCTCGTGGTGGCCGAATATCATTGCCCAATAAATCATGATTCTTCGAGAGACCCAGCAACCACTTGTGAAAACACAATGGTTATTCCTAAAGCCAAGCAACTCTCAGCTCGAAAAAGTCTTAAGTGGCCAACAACTCCTAACAACCCTTAGACTAAGTCCAGCACTTACCATACTATGTCCTATATAATTGAAACGTAAATAGATTATTGACAGCAAAACAAAATAATAACTTAATATAATGACATGTAACAATGTACATTTTTTATTTTTTATTTTTGTCAATTATGCGTTAGTGTTTGATGCCCTTCTTTCAAAAATAAATAAAAATTGATACACATGTACCGCAATGGCAGTTCTGAGGGAGCTGTGACGAGTAATGATTAAAATATACAAGTGATGAAATTTTGAATTGCGATATAAATGCATAAATGACATAATATTAATTGTTAAATATAGCAAGTAAATTTTGATGCCATCATTTTAAAAAATTAACAAAAAATAAAAAAATTCATATTCATGTGCATGTCTAATGCTTTATTTATATAAGATTAAAATTCTCTTTTCATCTGGGTTTTTATTTGAACAAATACAATTATTGGTAGTTAACATATAGAAGCACAATTAAAAAGTATATCTCGACCGTGCTCACGTACATATCGAAAGAATTAAAGAAAATGAGCTCTCTAGATTCTGTTTGTTTGATAAGAAAATGAATGGAAAATTTTATTGATTCAAAGAGAAAATTTGTTCGCTGAATTCTTATTTGTAAGTCTTACTAATGAATTGAGAGTACATTGATAAATATAGCTGTGTGTGGAAACTTCTACTGCAACAAACTCGTGTGCACATTTCCAGCGCGCTAACTATAACAACCTACTGACTAAGTTTGGAGGGAAATATCAACTTGTTTAACTGTTTTACAACTTGGCTGCTGACTCATCATTACACTGAAAACCCCAGCTGACTTCAACTGCTGACTTAGCATTTATTCTTAACAGAAAGATAATGATAAAAAAGTTGCTTCAGAATTCGTGGGCACGCACGCACGCTACTTGTAGAACTCCATAACCCATAAATTGTAAAAAAAGCATACAAATCTGATGCCACTAAATCCAGCTTCAGTAGCCAAGGTCGTGAATTCATGCTTTGTTCGCTCCTTTCCTCCCGGATATTGAGTCATCACCAGCACATCAGCTAGGGAATTTATTTTTGAATGAGTGCTAGTCTCAGGCAGTTCTGGAAGTACTGACTCCACAACAATTACCTTCCCTCCTTCGGGAATACTTTTGTAGCAATTCTTCAATAACTTCAAGCAATGTTCATCGCTCCAATCGTGCAGTATCCACTACAAAATTTGAAATATTATGAAATTTGTTCAGGGATCGAACACTTAATACCTGCAAATTAAATTCAAATGAAACTTACCTTGATCAAAATGGCGTCGCCATTTGGAACACTTTGAAACATGTCACCCCCTACATGCTTAACACCTGTACTACATACAATTTAGTTTCCTCTGTTAGGATCTAGCGGAATGGGCAGAGAATTCATAAGAGCACTGATATTCGGGAAAAAATATTAGATAAAATTCTGACAAAAACAACAATAAATCAACCCTGATTTTTTCACTAAATTGCAAATATGGTAAATCGAGTCTGTTTTGATGTTTTTTGTCAGTTTTTTCTTGTTGCAACATTTTGTGCTTTTACCCTTTTTTCCAAATGATAATGTATATTTCTTCATAACAATTACATTAAAAAAAAAAAAAAAAGAGATTGGAATCAATTTTCTAATTAACTTCCTACTTTCTCCAGGATTTATATTGGGATGATTAATTAAAGAAAGCTACTTAAAAGCCACTTGACCAAGTCCCTAACATTATTATAAAGATAATTGAAAGTTCATACCAGGATACTCAGGGGAATGCTGTATAACGTGAGGCAAGTCGAAATTGATGCCCTTAATGTGGGGATACTTGGAAGTAATTGCTTTAAGGGTATTGCCAAGGGAACCGCCAACATCAACCAATTGCTTTATGTGCTCGAAACCCTTGTAAGCCTCAAGGATTTTTCGAAGACCAAAGTGGTATGGTTGTACATCGCTGTGCTGAAAACTTCATTGAACCTGGGGTCCAATCCTAGGTACTCGAAAGCGTTCGTTCCGTGGACTCGGTCAAATGGAACTCCTCCTTCAATAATAGTTTCTTTCAGTTGGGACCTACATGACCAGTTAATCAATCCTCATTTTGCGTTTGGCCTAACTTTTTTAGATACAATGATTACTGGTTGATAAAAACAAAAATAATAAAGGGATATATCTATATTATATATATGACGATGTATACGTTTCATAAAATCCCTTAACAGATAAGATGAGTAGAGGATTCATTGCCATTAAAAATTTTATGTTATATCTTAACTCATAACTGTCACATACATCTTTATGAAAACGAGCAAAAAAATGGAAATCAAGGTAATATTATCATACGGGTGGGTTGCTAAATTTTAGCAACGTCACAAATTAGGAGATATGTAGTTTGTAGTACTTTTACATATAGCTAGGTCCTGCTGTTATTTTTTTTTCCCTAAAAGATTTTATTTCTAATTCTCTCCAGGCAAGTGATCATACCACCCCAAGTGAATCTTTTAATTCACCGAAATTCTACGGAAGAAGTTAAGAAATTTTTGTTCTTCCAGGATTTCTGTCAGAACTGAAGAAACTACTCAATTAATGCTTTCAATAGAACAAAATACATTGTCTTTTTCATATATGTTGCACTCATGTCCTCTATAATTAAAAGAAAAAAATACCTCCGAAAGAAAACATATTTCCTCATATCCTCTGTAGCTGCAAGTAATTAAAACACCTCCAACAATAGTTTACCCGTTCTTGAATTGATATGACTAGAAGTATATTAATAATGATTTATAAGTTTGAGAGTGAACCTTCTACATTTTATCGCTCACTTATATGAACACGTTTGTTTTTCTTTTTCGATGCCTGAATTTAGAAATAAGTTGAGTATGAAGTCGATTATGATTTAAGACTTGGGAGAAATGCATGATTGGATCTGAAGGCGTAGAAAGAGAATTGCATTATAAACCCATGTATTTTTACCCTAACTTAAAAAAAGAAAAATTCAGAGGATTAAAATGATAGAGTGGACAAACCAGCTGTCGAGAAAGGCCTCGTCCTGAATTAAGGCCAATACAGGGCCTAATGAGACACCATCTTGATTAGGCACAAAGTATTTGGAAACATCATTCAAACCGTATAGCCTGTGAGAACCATCTACATCATCAAGTGAGCATTCAACAATACCATAGCTAGCCAGAAGCCCGAGTATCCGGTCCAGCATCGTGGGTGCGTCTTTGTTCTTGGTGGCGGGCAACTGAGCGGCAATCTCTGAAGCTGACAGCTTTGCTCCAGGACCAGCTTTGGCTATGATCTCGAAAAGTCCCAGCTTAATTACTGCTTTCATGGTCATGTGGAGCACTGAACCCATCATCACTTCACAGGCATATGCAAAGTTTTCGTCTCTGGCTTCATTAGCCATATTTTCTTGAATTTCCTTATCTGTTTTCCTCAGAAACAATGCATTTATAGTGGAGTGAGTTACTGTGTGTCCAAGGATAGTTCAAGTTAGACTGAATGACAGAAATTAAATTATGATTATAACTTTTTCAAAGATAAAAGTATGGAAGCTTGGCAACTCTAAAAAAATTATATTATTAGGGATAAAAACTTTATTTAATTTGCATAAATTGAAATGACATATTGCGTGATTCTACATGTCTCATATTATTTCTTTTATTTTGTTGACTTTAAAAAATCTGAACGGCCAACCTCTTCGAAAATGTATTCAATAGTTTTTTATAGCGATGTATTGTTCAATAGTTTTTTATAGCGATGTATTGGAAGTAATTTAAAAGATCAAACATTTCAAATGAGATCCTAATATCAAACAAGAGGAATTCTAAAATATATCGGAGTTATTATGTCAGTTACACAATAAGTCAATAATATTATGGAATGTGTGCATTTATTTGAAAAATTACCATGCAAGTGGTAGTTATATTAAATCCAATTACACACGTCACATATACATTGATTAGTTGTATTACCCCTGATTTATTCTAAAATTTATTGTCAAACAGAGAGCTTTTAGTTGAAATGAGGAACTATAATTATTTCCTGACATAAGTTTTTCCTTTGATTATAATATATTAACATTTCATGTGTGGAAATATTAGTTTTACATTTTTTTCGTATTATAGCATGTTTTAAAAAAGGATTATAATTCTTAGTTTTTTTTTTCTCATCTAGTCTTTTTTAGTGTTCCGAAATTAGTGAAAAAAGGCAGCTTAATTATAAATAAAGTGAAACATTCTGGCTTAATTGTTAACATTAAAATTTAAAATTCAATATTAACCACTTATTTCATTAAAAGAGACTAAGAGAGAGAGAGAGAGAGAGAGAGAGAGAGAAGATTCTTGTCCAAAAGAAAAATAAAATAAAGAAAAGCAAACGAATACTTCACTTTCATCGAAATTTTCAAATATCAAATTTTATGACTTTAGGCCAAATTTGCCATGCAAAATTGGATTGGATTAATTATTAGAATAAGACTGAATTAGATTACTTGGATAAAGTTGGATTATATTATACTGTCTTATGTATGGTGTAGTACAAGATTGAACTATGTTAAATTATATTTCAATGATATTAAATAGCATTTAAGTTGATATTTGAATATGAACATCAATTATTCATGAAATTTTATAACAATAAGGAAACAAATTTAAAAAGCAATTAATTAGAAAATTAAGTATATTGTAAATAAGTTATTAGGTAGTCATAATATAATAAACAAATGAAAAAGAAATAAAAAATTTAAATATTTAATTAATTTTTATCAAATATTTAAATATTTAAAATATATATATATATAATCAATTAATTCTGGTATTTTTAATTTTCATGATTATTTTTAATATTATATTAGTGATTATTAAATTTTATACAATCACTAATGCAATAAGTTATTAAATGGTTAATTTATAAATTATTAAATATACAAGTAATGAAAATTTAATCTCAAGAGTTATTAGAAGTAAAATTGTCTATTTAATTAGATCATATATAATAAATAAAAATCTTAAGTAAATCATAAATAAAAATTAATTGATTAATTAATATTAACAGATAATTTTTCTTTAACTTTATCCAACTAAATAAATATGTAAATTAGGATTACTAATCCGATGATTTTAGGATTAAATTCAAATTTAGACTCCTTTAATTCAATTCAAATAAATTTATCAAATATAAATAAATATTTAATTTTAGAATTAGTGCAATTGGATACTTAATCCTACATCCAAACATGGTCTCAGTTGTCATAAAGGCAACTTAGAAAGAGTCGTAACCGAAAATATTTGTAAAGCCATTTTTTCTTTTAATTTTCAGGTTCATATATATATATATATATAATCTTTCTGCCAATGAAGCGCCTGCCAATCAGAGAAGTTAATTTTTTAATATATTTTTCGACGCCGACCCCGCCCCGGATCTTATAGCTTTGACTCCAGATGAATGAGGCTTTTCATTCATGTTTTTCTTTGAAAGATCGTGATTCCAAAGGCTGCTGACAAAAGAAGATTCTGGAGGATGCCAATTAGAGCATACTCCATTTCATTCAATGCTGAAATTATTTTAAAATTATAATGATAAGGCCCGGTTGGGTCTCTCTCTGTCGGGTCATATTTTAATTTTATGATAATATATATAATCAAGTTAGCAGAGTTTTTAACTGGTCACACACAAAAGGGTTTGTTGAAAACAAAATGTATAATTTATTTGATGATTTATCACCTACTCTACGTTCGCATCGTCCAAAACTCCCCTAAATGAACCTTCCTATAAATTAAAATTCAAATACGTACGAGTTGAGTTTGTCTATTGAATGATGACTTAAGACTTTATAAAATTAAGATCATTTTTTTATTAAAAAAACAATCATATTCGCAGGCTCTTCTCGCTCTTTGGTTTGAAAATGTTTAGGGGGCCGGGCAGCCGAGAATTCATCTATTCAAAATGGTTTTGGTATCAAATTTTGAGTGGACTAGTAATTCATATTATTAATTGTACAAGAATTTGTTATGACGTAAGTAAATCTAGAGGTTTCGGTAGATCTCTAATCACATAAAATTAAATTCAAATTTAGTTTCCTTTAATTCAATTCAAGTAAATTTATTAAATATCAAATAAATATTTAATCTTAAAATTAATCCAATTGGATACTTAATCCTGACATCCAGACAAGGCCTTATTTGCGTTAAAGGCAACTCAAAAAGAGGTGTGACCGAAAACGTTTATAAAACCATTTTTTTTCAGGTTCATATATATATATATAATCTTTATGCCAATGAAGCGCCCGTCAATCAGCAAAGTTAATTTTTTTTAATTTCTTTTTCGACTGTGATTCCGAAGGCTACTGTCAAGACAAGATTCCAGAGGATGCTGATAAGACAAATTCAAATTGACCTTTTTAATAATTATTATCTTTTCTAAGGTTTAAAATTTTATGTGTAACGTATAGCTAATGTGATGTAAGTTTTACCTGATGTATGAGTTGATGAACCATCATGGTGAAATCAAAATACAAAAATAATAGAGGTCAATAACGGCATTCAAAAGAAAAGAAAAATTAAAACACAAAGAAAATAAGGCCGTTGGATTCGTTTTTTCAAATTTTTTCTGAATATTAATACGTTACAATGAAAGAACTTGCTACAATTCAAAAGTTTTATTTTATTTTAAAATATATTTATCCTACATATTTATAAAAGATATTGTAAAAGAATTAAATTAATTAAGATAAAATCTTCCTGCAATCATACTTGTTCAAGCTTCAAGTGTTCTCTACATTCACTAAATTTTATAAAAGTAACTTCTTACTTTTTCTACTCTATAGCCTTTCTCTTGTGATGGAAAATAATTTCTTAACAAGCATAGATTTGGATAGGCTAGAAACCCTTTTTATAACAATATTTTATAACATAGAAGACTTTACACTTCCTCCATCAAAGAAGTGAATTTAATAACCTTTATCACTTCGATTATGAAAATGATTAGTAAACTATAATGTTATCCCTTGAAATAAATAAGTAGGTTATTAATATAAGTTTATCTATTTATTTAAAAAAAAATCACTTATCATGTGGACTATATAATGAAACTTTGTGGAGATATATCTACCCACATTTAACTATATAATGAGATAAGAAATTAGAGGTCCAAGGAGTATTACTCAAATCTACAACCTCAAAAGTTGAGGTCGTGGCAGGCAAAATAAAAAGGAGAACCACGTGTTGCTGGGAAATGAGGCTTTTCATTCATGTTATTCTTTGAAAGATCGTGAATCCAGAGGCTGCTGACAAAAGAAGAATCCGGAGGCTGCTGATAAGATAAATACAATATTTATTCGAATGGGGCTATTGACACCCCTCCAAATACTTTTTAAAACTCTTTTAATTATTTTATAATTTTAATTTTTATTAAAATTATATAATAGGATAATTTATACATAATAAGATAATTTGTAATTAAACCCCCACTCAAAAGTTAAATAATTTTTTCATTTTAAAAATTAAAAATGTTGTTTTTTTTTTTATTTTTTGGGTGAAGAATTTACTACCAAAGGCTACAATTGAGAGAATGAAAACTCATTATTTCTTTCTTTTAAATAGAAGAAACTCAATTGTTGAAATGAGATTTAATAATAAAAATTAGAGAATTGAATTTACACAATAAATTTTACGTAAGGGTATTTTTATTATTGATGGAGATATTAAAATAATTTTATAATTTTTTAAAATATTTTAATGGGATTAATTATGAAAAGGAGTGTTAAGAGATATTTATTGACCATTTTAATAATTATTATCTTTTCAAGGATTTAAAAATCTATAGGTGTAACGGACAGCTAATGTAGTGTAAGCGTTATCTAATATGTGAGTTGATGAACCATCACGGGTGAAATCAAAATAATAAAAAAAAATAACATAAGTCAATAATGGCACTCAAAATAAAAAAATAATAGAAGTCAATAATGGCATTCAAAAAAAAAAAATAAAACAAAAAGCAAATAAAGCCATTGGATTCTTTTTTTAATTGTTTCTGAATATTAATACGTTAAAATAAAAGAACTTGTTAATATTTATCATAAAAATATTGTTGATACAATCCTGCGTCAATTTTGTTATATTATAGTACAATTCGAAAGTTTTATTTTATTTTAAAATATATTTATCCTACCATATTTATAAAAGAAATTATAAAATAATTAAATTAAGATAAAATCTTACCTCCAATCATAGTTGTTCAAGATTCAAGCGTTCTCTATAGTCACTAAATTTTATAAAAAAAGTACTTCTTCCTTATTCTACTTTATAACCTTTCTCTTGTGATGGAAAATAAGTTCTTAGGAAGTATAGATTTGGATAGATTAGAGATCCTTTTTATAGACTAGGGAACCTTTTTATAATAATATTTTATAACTTACAAGACTTTCCACTTCCTTCCATCAAAGAAGTGAAATTTATAACCTTTATCACTTCTATTATGAAAATGATTAGTAAACTATAAGGCTATCCCTCGAAATAAGTAAGTCGATTATTAATATGAATTTATCTATTTATTTATTTTAAAAAATCACTTATCATGTCAACTATATAATAAAAATTTGTGGAGATATATCTAGTCACATTTAATTATATAACTGGGATAAGAAATTAGAGGTCCAAGAAGTTGTATTTAGATTTGCAACCTCAAAGTTGAGGTTATGGCAGGCAAAAGAAAAAGAAGAAGCATGTGTTTTTGAGAAAGGAACCATACAAGCAATTGCAAATTAAGCAAAATCAGAATTAAACAAATTAAGCATGTGTTTTTTTACTCTTTATATGATAAAATCGGAATGTGTACCATAAATAAATAAGCAGAAAATAAACCAATACAATCTAAAATAATAAATCAACTATAAGAGACATATTTTTAGATGGAAAACCTAAATCGAGAAAAAAAACCATAGAACTATACTCTAATATAACCTTCAATTATATTAATAATGGGATTACAACACATATTCTTCTCTAGATAACATTAGAGGCTACAACATCAAGAATCTCAACAATCTTGGCTTATAGTAATAATTTAATATTTGTCTCTCTAACAAATGAGTAATCTCAAATAACAGGCAATGAGAGAATTAAATAAAAATCAAGACCAGTAAAAATGTAGAGGGCGATGTCAGAAACGTACCCTCCAAATTTGGGAGAAAACATAATTAAGTTTGCCTTCTTATCATCCAGTCAAATTTAATGGTAATTTTCAATTAGTCATAACCTGTTTTCTTTAATTATTTAAACGCCCAAAATAATGGAAACTTTGAGTTGGGCCACCCAAATGAAATGGACCTAACAAATCTTCTCCACTAGGTTATGTGGAGGGCACCACCAAGCCCGTTCTCGGCTTACTTCTTTCAACTTTTCCTTGGGCAACGACTTTGTCATCATATCTGACCTATTCTTCATGAATCTTCTCAAGCTGTAATTATTTCTTTTCAAGTATGTCTTGTATGCGATGATACCTAACATTAATATGCTTGGATTTCGAATGCTATGTTGAATTCATTTCCAAGTGAAAGGACTTTGACTATCATATACACAACATAGCTATCTTGTTTCACATCTAACTTTTGTAAAAAATTCTTCACTACAAGGTTTCAAAGAAAACTTCAGTGATTGCAATATTGATGAATAAATAAAGAAAAGCAAACAAATACTTCGCTTTTGGTGAAAATTTTAAATATCAGTCTTTATGACTTTAAGCTAAATTTACCATGTGGAATTGAATTGGACTAATTATTAGAATAAGATTGGATTAGATTATATTGGATTAACCTAGTGTATATTATATTGTCTTATGTTTGGTGTAGTACCAAATTAAACTATGTTAAATTATATTTAAATGATATTAAATAGCATTTAAGTTTATATTTGAATATGAACATCAATTATTCATGAAATTTTATAACAATAAGTAAATAAATTTAAAAAGCAATTAATTAGAAAATTAAGTATATTGTAAATAAGTTATTAGGTAGTCATAATATAATAAACAAATAAAAAAGAAATTAAAAATTCAAATATTTAATTAATTTTTATCAAATAATTAAAAAATATCTAAAATCAATTAATTATTTTTTTTAATTTTTATGATTATTTTTAAGGATCCACCTATATTACAACAATTACACCATACCACACTTTTTTATCTCTATTTAGTAGAGTCGTTGGATGCAAGTTTAGTGTTTTGAAGTTTAGAATATGGAGAAGCACTTGCTACTGTATCCAGGTATTAAATCATCAAAAACCAATTTGGTTTGGACTCTTCAATTCCAATTTGACTCCTTCACCAACACCACCCAACAACGACTCAACAACTGAATCACTCGTCCTAATAGCATAGCAATCCAGTCGTCGGTTGCCCGCACGTGAGACACTATTTTCTTATTCGTGCTCGGAATTGTTGAATTAATTTTACAATTCTCTTGTACCAAATTTCATCATATATGCTGCCTCAGGAAGTGAAGATCGATGTTGGAATCACTTTAATTTAGTTTCAATTACGTGATGTTTGGGATCTTCTTATACCAATTTCGGTCTACAATTGCCTCAAGTATCCATGTCCGTCAAATCTTATTTGTATTAAAGCAACCGCCTAAACCGTTAACCTGTTTGATTTAAGAAAACAAATATTTGGAGCTGTTAGATTGAACTCATGTGTAAATTAGAATTACTGATCCGATAATTTTAAAATTAAATTCAAATTTAGTTTTCTTTAATTCAATTCAAGTAAATTTATTAAATATCAAATAAATATTTAATCTTAAAATTAATCCAATTGGATACTTAATCCTGACATCCAGACAAGGCCTTATTTGCCTTAAAGGCAACTTAAAAAGAGGTGTGACCGAAAACGTTTATAAAGCATTTTTTTCGGTATATATATATATATATATATATATATATATAATCTTTATGCCAATGAAGCGCCCGTCAATCAGCAAAGTTAATTTTTTTTAATTTCTTTTTCGACTGTGATTCCGAAGGCTGCTGTCAAGACAAGATTCCAGAGGATGCTGATAAGACAAATTCAAATTGACCTTTTTAATAATTATTATCTTTTCTAAGTTTAAAATTTTATGTGTAACGTACAACTAATGTGATGTAAGTTTTACCTGATGTATGAGTTGATGAACTATCATGGTGAAATCAAAATACAAAAATAATAGAGGTCAATAACGGCATTCAAAAGAAAAGAAAAATTAAAACACAAAGAAAATAAGGCCGTTGGATTCTTTTTTTCAATTTTTTTTTCTGAATATTAATACGTTACAATGAAAGAACTTGCTAATATTTTCCATATTGATCAGGATAAAAAGATTTTAGTTACAATCATACGTCAATTTTGTAATATTATATTTCAATTAAAAAGTTTTATTTTATTTTAAAATATATTTATCCTACATATTATAAATGATATTGTAAAAGAATTAAATTAATTAAGATAAAATCTTCCTGCAATCATACTTGTTCAAGCTTCAAGTGTTCTCTACATTCACTAAATTTTATAAAAGTATCTTCTTACTTTTTCTACTCTATAGCCTTTCTCTTGTGATGGAAAATAAATTCTTAACAAGCATAGATTTGGATAGGCTAGAAACCCTTTTTATAACAATATTTTATAACTTAGAAGACTTTACACTTCCTCCATCAAAGAAGTGAATTTAATAACCTTTATCACTTCGATTATGAAAATGATTAGTAAACTACAATGCTATCCCTGAAATAAATAAGTAGGTTATTAATATAAGTTTATCTATTTATTAAAAAAATCCCTTATCATGTGGACTATATAATGAAACTTTGTGGAGATATATCTACCCACATTTAACTATATAATGAGATAAGAAATTAGAGGTCCAAAGAGTAGTACTCAAATCTACAACCTCAAAAGTTGAGGTCGTGGCAGGCAAAAGAAAAAGGAGAACCATGTGTTGCTGGAAAGGAACTTACATTAGTAACTGCAAATTAAGCAAACACTAAATTTTCCCTCTTTATATGATAAAATCGGAATGTGTATAAAAAAATAAACAAGCAAAAAATAAACCAACACAATTGAAAAGAATAAATCAACCATAAGAGATACAAATTATTTTACGTGGAAAACTCAAATCGAGAAAAAACCGAGATACAAATTATTTTACGTGGAAAACTCAAATCGAGAAAAAACCACAGGACCATAGTCCAAAATAACCTTCCATTAAATTAATAATGGGATTACTACACAAATTTTTCTCTAAACAATACTAGAGGTAAACAATATCAAGAATCTCAACAATCTTGCTCATAGTAATAGTCTAATATTTTTCATTCTAACAAGTGGGTATCTCATATAACAGCCAATGAGAGAATGAAATAAAAATCAAGACCAGTAAGAATGTAGAGGGCGATGCCAGAAATTTGCCTTCCAAATTTGGGAGATTAAGTTTGCCTTCCGATCGTCCATTCAAAGATTAAAATCCTTACTCCCAAATTGAGTCGGCCACTGTCTTCTTTTTCTCTCTCATCTTTTCTATGTTTTTAAGGCTGCTGCTTCACTTGTCTACTTTTTCTTTTATAGCCAGGTGATTTTCAAAGCCAAAATTGATGGCAATTTTCAATTAGCCATAACATATTTCCTTTAATTTTTTAAACACCCAAACTAATGGAAACTTTGGTTTGGGCCACCCAAATGAGATGGATTCAACAAATCTTCCCATCAGATCATATGGGGGGCACTACCAAGCCCATTCTCTACTTACAGTCTTTCAGTTTCTCCTTGGGCAACGATTTTGTCATCATATCTGGATATATTCTTCATGAATATAGTCAAGCTGCAACTATTTCTTTTCAAGCACGCCTTGTAGTCATTGATACCTCACACTAATTTGCTTGAATTTCGAATGGTATGTTAAATTCAATGCCAAGTGAGAGCACTTTGATTACCACAGTACACGACATAGCTATTTTGTTTCACATCCAGCTCTTGTAAGAAATTCTTCACCACAAAGGGTTTTAGTGATTGGAATATACTCTGCTTCTGTGGTGGAGAAAACAACACGAAGTTTGAAATCCTCTTAGACTACCCCCTGCAAAGGTAAGCAAATATCCTGATAGGAATTTTCTAGGATCAACATCTCTTGCCATATATGTTGTACACTTATAACACAACTTGTCACCATTAAAACATAAACATGCCTTGGAAGTGACTTTGAGATATCTGAGGATCCATTTCACTGATGTTCAGTGTTCTTTGCTTGTACTATAAAGAAATTGACTGAGTACACCAACTGCATGAGCAATATTTGGTACAAGCCATGGCGTACATCAGTCTGCGAAGTGTTGAAGCATAAAGTAGTCCTTTCATCTGCTGCTTCTCTTTCTCACTTGTAGGAAAATGCTTGGAACTAAGCCTAAAATGGCCCGCAAGTGGAGAACAAACATATTTTGCCTTGCTCATGTTAATTCTTTCAAGAGCACTTTCAATAAATGCTTCTTGAGATAACCATAACTTGCCAATTTATCTGTCATGGGAAATCGTCATGCCAAGAATGTATTTGTCGATCCTTGGTCTTTTATTATAAATGACTTACTAAGCTTTTTCTTTAGATTATCAATCTTACTAGCATCATGGTCAACAATCAACATATCATCCACATAAAGTAAAAGAATTATAAAATTATAATCACCAAACTTCTTTACAAAAAGACAATGGTCAGACATAATCTTACTAAAACCATGATTCTCTGTAAAAAATCAAACTTTTTGTACTATAGTCTTGGTGCCTATTTCAGTCAATATAAACTTTTTTTCAACTTACATACACTTTCTTTGTTGCCTTTAACATTGAATCCTTTAGGTTGCTCCATGAATATTTCCTCCTTTAAGTCACCATGCAAGAAACTCATTCTCATATCCTAGAGACTTTCTATCCATCAACATCCAAGATTTATCCATATTTAGACTATTAACTTTCCTATAAATGCATCACATTTCACTCGTTCAGTTTTATTAATATTGGAGTTTGATATTGTTTCCAATCATGAGAACAACTATTAAAGTTACAAAATCAACAAAAAAAAAAGCAGTTAAAATACAATTAAAAAAAACACTTAACAACAAGAGAAAACCTATATCTTCATCATGACTAATTATAACAGTAATATTATAAGCCATATACCATAAATCATGAAAAGAGCAAATATTATAATTTTAAAAAAATAGAGAAATATAAACAAATAGAAGTACCTTTTGCCATTCGTTCCAGGAATTGCGGAGCTAGTAACAACTTAAGAGACTGAATCATGACTAAAAATAGAGAAGAATAGAAGCAAGACTTGTTTTTAGATTTCTGCTGAAAAACACAAAATTATTGAAATAAAACTTGTCCACGACAATAAACTAGCTAGCTATTGAAATGATTTTAACAACCCATAAATAAAGTATTAAATTAAGTATGCACATGTCACATGTAGCAAAACAACATATACAATATGATGAAATTTCAACAGCAAAATTGGGTGTTAAAACCGTTAAATAAAATCCATTTTTCCATTAGAGAAATCTAAATTTTGAGAATTTTGGTTTAGCTTGCTTTGGTCAAACTCAGTCACTTTGCACAGTGACAAAGAAAAAGAAGCAGTTGAAACAAAATGAGAGTGACATTGCATAGACTTGATAGTGAAATGTCATTTTCTTGATGCTAATTTATTCCGATTCTATTTGGAATGATTGATACAAGCGGAAAGGTGTTAAAGAATTGCTTAAAATACTTTATAGGTGCAAAGAGCAATTGCAGCAGTTTAGCCATGTAAATAAGTAAGCACTTGACCAGTATGTAAAGTTCACAAAGTAGCTAGAAGAACTCCAGAGAAGGCATTAGTAGAATAATGTAGCCACTATAAAAATTTCCACAGACAAATTAATTTATAAAAAATAGTGGATAAGGAGTTAAGCATACATTAATTTGTTTTTGGAAAATACAGCGAAATTTCCATATTGGCTACTATTCTACTAATGGTTTCTTTCCACAATTCCTAATATTAAGATCTATTGAAAACTAAGCATACATTAAATTGCTTGTGGAGATTTACATAAGTCAATATAACAGCAGTTGAACTGGATGCAGTTTGGGTGGAGAAAAATGGTTTCTGTTCCTAATTCCCATTATTATGTTCTATTGAAAATTAAACATACATTAATTTGTTCCTAGAAATTTACATAAGTCAATATAATAGTAACTGAACTGGATACAGTTTGGGTGGAGAAGTAGTGAGCGCTGGTTTTGGTGGAGATGTTGGCATTGAAGAGGTACTAAATAACTACAACTTTAAATCAAAAGAAAGAGTTTGTGCTAATATATGCCATGCATAACTTCAACTTTAAATCAAACTAATGCTTACAAATGGCATGCATCCATATCCACCTCGTCGCATACTACATCACTCTTATAAATCTTTCTAATGGAGAAAGGAACACGGCATTATTCGCATTTTTGTTCCTTTCTTAATCTACTATATTTTGTAAGGTGCTGGATATTTTTCTGTTGAAAGTCCTATCACATCGATTAGTGCCTTTAAAATTATGTTCTCATTATTGTTGATATCAATTATCACGTTGCACACCTTATCTTTGATGGTGCCACGTGTTCTGAAATCTTATTGCACTAATTATCCTCTTCAAATCTTGGTGCTAATAAAATCTTCTACATAGTGTAATTCAACATCTCTCCTTCATGTACCTCTAACTCTAAAGCTTCTTCATCATCCTCATCCTCAACATTATTCATCTCTGCTTAGCCATAGCGTTTATTTTCTCTCTTTCAAATATCAAATAATGGTTAATATTTTCTTCAGGATTATCTTTTCTTTCTTGCTTGTGATGCCGCCGCTGCTGCTGCTCATGAATGAAAAGTGGCACTAGGGCAAGATGAGGATCCCGTGGGATCAACACAAGGAGGAGGAGGAAGAGAAATGGTGCCTGCCTTGTTCATTTTTGGAGATTCACTTATCGATAATGGCAACAATAACAATCTTCCTTCTTTTTCCAAAGCAAATTATTACCCCTATGGTATCGATTTCAATGGTGGCCCAACTGGCCGCTTTTCTAATGGGGTTAGAGTGCAATTTATGCACTAGTTTTGCATTGTTTACTTCCCTTAATATCGATGTTTTGCACTTAATAATAGTGATTTACTTGTGTTTTATTTTTGTAGTTGCAATTCTATTGATTGATGCTAAAATTGAGTTACAAGATGATGTTTGAGGATGATTGTTTTCTTGGAGAAATTTTTAGCGTCAGAAGAACTTTATTGATAAGGCGTGGGCGCGTGCTGTCAACTACGGACCTGCAGGTTTTTAGTTTAACGTGTTTTTTTATTTTTGGTTATTTTTGTAATTACGAATTTAATATTTCAGATATTAGTATTTTATTTTAAATAGAATTCTAGAGGAGAAGAGAGAGAGAGTATTTAAGGGAGGAATCTATTGTGAAAAAGGGGGGGACTTGTGGAGAAAAGAAAGTAACCCTAGATCTAAATTTTTCTCTTCTCTCTATGAAGAACTAAACCTATTATTCTGGTTGAAGGTTAATGAAGCTTTGATTCATCACTGCTGTGAGATCTTTCTTATGCTTTAATTGTTTTATTACTTTTTGGGTATTTGTTTATTCTCTGAATTATTATCATGATTATGTTTGTTAATTAGATAATTGGCCACTATTTAATTATCAACTTAATCTATTGTCAATTAAAGGATTCATCGTATGAAGATTTTAATGTTTGTGACAAATAACATAGCAGAGAGTTGTGTTGTGAGAATAAACAATCTAATTTAAATGAACCATCGTATGTGTTTGTTGATTAGGATTTGGGTCTCTCTGGTTTTTCAGGCTGTCAATTGATTAAATCCTATGATCGTATCTAGGGTTGTCTATTGATTAGGGAAATAACCAACGGTCGCACCTTGGTTATTGACTAGTTAAGGAGAGATTGGCTATTAGAGGGTCTCAGTAGCTATAACCGGTCTATTCATAAGTAGTAATAATTTATATTTGAATCAATGATCAGTAGTCGAATCAAGCTGAGTTAATTCCTTCAACCAGAGCTTTCTCCAATTTGAATTACAACTTTAATTTGCATTCTTGTTATTTTAACTTGATTTTTATTATTGTCAACAATTCCCCCATTTTACGTTTTACATTTTAAAAGTATTTAAATAATTACCGATCTCTATGGACACGGCCCTGCTCAATCACTATACACAATTTATTTAGAGTAGGTATTTATTTTTGATGGCTTCGACAACCATCAAATTTTGGCGCCGTTGCCAAGGATTGGTGTCGTTTATTTATTCCTTTTTACATTTTACTTGGTGTATGGTTTGTTCTTCTCGTACATGTACACTTTCGTTTGATCCTGAAATTGAGAAGACAGCTCGCCAGCTGAGACAGCAGATGAAGCGAGCTAAGCAACGATCCTCGTCACCTTTGCTTTCTGAAACAGATACGGTGCCTGATTTGGTTGAATCATCTAGCGATTCAGAAGAACAAGTGATGGATAGAGCTGCACCTGTAGAAAGAACTCTTAGAGAGTTAGCTGAACCAGACTTGAATCAGCAACCACTCTGCATTCAATATGTAGACTTGGAGGTAAATTTTGAATTAAAGTCTGGTCTTATTTATTTGTTACCCAAGTTTCATGGTTTTGCAGGTGAAGATCCTCATAAACATCTCAAGGAGTTTCATGTTGTGTGTTCAAGTATGAGGCCACAAGGCGTGACTGAAGAGTAGATTAAGCTGTGTGCTTTTCCGTTCTCTGTAAATGGGCTAGCTAAAGACTAGTTGTACAACTTGCCTCCTGGATCGATTACAATGTGGAATGGTTTGAAGAAGCAGTTCCTCGAGAAGTACTTTCCTGCTTCAAGAGCTGCCAACATCAGAAACGATATTTGTGGGATCAGACAACTTCCTAGGGAGACTTTGTATGAGTATTGGGAGCGATTCAAACAATTGTGTGCCAGCTGTCCTCAGCATCAGATTTCTGATCAACTTCTTATTCAATATTTTTACGAAGGACTGTCATTAATGGATAGGAGTATGATAGATGCTGCTAGTGGAGGTGTGTTGGTGAACAAGACCCCTACTCAAGCAAGGGAGTTGATATCAAATATTGCAGCCAATGCACAACAATTTGGCAACAGGCAAGATCCCCCTTCAAGGAAGGTGAATGAGGTAAATATTTCTTCTATTGAACAACGTTTAGATAAACTTACTTCTCTTGTGGAAAAGTTTGTTGTAGGTAATGTGCAATAGGTGAAGACTTGTGGTATTTGTTACAATATGGGTCATTCAACTAATATGTGTCCTACACTTCAAGAAGAACCCGTTGAACAAGCCAATGCAGTTGGAGGATTTCCAGGCATGCCTCAGAGGAGGTATGATCCTTATGCACAAACATAATATCCGGGATGGAAGGATCACCCCAACTTCAGCTATGGAGTTAGGCCGTCAGGATTCCCACAACAATATCCACCAAGACAACCAGCACCTCCACAATCAAACTCCAAGTCAGGTATATCTCTTGAAGAAATTGTTAAATCACTTGCGACTAACACTCAACAATTTCAACAGGCAACTACAGCAAGCATTCAAAATTTGGAGAACCAAATGAGTCAATTGGCGACTACAAAGAGTCGTCTGGAGTCTCAAGTATTAGGGAGATTGCCTTCACAATCTGAGGTGAATCCAAAGCAAAACGTTAGTGCTGTCATCCTTAGAAGTGGAAAGGAGTTACAAGAGCCTAGTAAGAAAGTGACAAAGCATGTAGAAGATGAGCTTGAGAAGAATGAATTGATGCCTAAATCTCAAGATGTGCAACCCACCAGAGTGAAACCCCTACCTATTGTGATACCTCCTCATTTTCCAAGCCGGTTTGCAAAATCCAAGAAGGAGGAACAAGAGAAAGACATCCTTGAGACATTTCGCAAAGTTGAGGTAAATATTCCTTTATTAGATGCTATAAAACAAATACTTCGATATACTAAAGTCCTTAAGGAATTGTGCACCTCCAAGAGAAAATTAAGAGGAGATGAAAAAGTTCACATGGGGGAGAATGTTTCAGCAGTTCTCCAAAAGAAACTACCTCCTAAGTGCAAGGATCCAGGTATGTTTACTATCCCTTGTAAAATTGGTAGTGTTAGAGTTGAAAAGGCTATGTTAGATCTAGGAGCTTCTATTAATGTCATGCCTCGTTCCATTTATTCATCTTTAAATGTTGGTCCATTAAAAGAAACTAGCATGATAATTCAACTAGCTGATAGGTCTAATGCATATCATGATGGGGTATTAGAAGATGTCTTAGTACAAGTTAATGAGTTGGTTTTTCTTGCTGATTTTTATGTACTTTATATGGAAGATGATAACTTCTCTAATTCTGCCCCAATTTTGCTAGGAAGACCTTTTCTTAAGATTGCTAAGACTAAAATGGATGTACATAAAGGGACTCTCACTATGGAGTTTGCTGGAGAGGTTATAGAATTCAATATGAATGATGCCATGAAATATCCTAGTGAGGAACATTCGGTATTTTCTGTGGATGTTATTAACCCTGTAGTGCATGAAGTTTTTTACAAGGAAAAGACGAAGACATTTCATGACAGAATGATTTTGAGAAAGGAGTTCTCTGTTGGTCAAAAAGTTCTTCTTATTTATTCTAAGCTTAAATTTTTTTCGGGTAAATTACGTTCTTGCTGGGTTGGACCTTTTATTGTTACTAATGTTTTTCCTCATAGTGCAGTTGAGATTCGGAGTCCGACCTCTGACAAAGTTTTTAAGGTTAATGGTTATCGCTTAAAACCTTTTTATGAAGGTTTTTCGTTGAATATTGTGGAGGATGTGGCTCTCGAGAGTCCCAATTATGGAGATTGATGCATAAATGTGTCTAGCCAAAGACATAAAACAAAGGCGCTTTTTTGGGAGGCAACCCAAATGATTTATTTTATTTTGGTTTTTGTTATATCTTCTTTTAATTTTGATTCATCTTTTTTTTAAAAAATAATGTGTTTGCTTATTTTGGCAAGAAGAAAATTTTCGATAAGGCGTGCCCACGTCTTAACTAATAAGTACTTCTGTGATTTTTAAAGTAAAATGGTTTTAAGGCGTGCCCATGTGCTTATTAAGAAAGTACTTCTGAAATTTTTAGTGTCTCAAAGTGATTCATCACTAAAAAAAAATTAAAAAAATAAATTTTTAATTTTATCTATTTATTTATTTGAAAAAAATGAAATAAAAAAAAGATTTTCTTTTCTTTTTTCTTTTATATATTTTTATTTATTGATTTATTTTTAAAAAACAAAAAAAATAAAAAATCATTGTTCATAAAATCCCTAATTCTTTCCCGCAACAACCAGCCGCTCCAGCCTTCACCGCGCAACATAGCCACGCAGCAGTAGCAACTGTGCGCGATCAGCAGCAACTGTACGCGCAACACAGCCCGCGCAGCAGCAGCACCAGCCGTGCACGCAACCAGCTCCATCCCGCGCGCGTGCAGATCCAGCCTTCACCGAGCAGACACGCAGCAGCAGCATCCCGCGTCCAGCAAGCAGCAACCTACGAGCGCAGATCCAGCCTTCACCCAGCAGCGCGCAGAACCAGCGTCAGCCCAACTCTCGCGCACAACACAGCCCACGCAGCACGCAGATCCAACAGCCCTAGCGCGCAGAATCATCCCCAGCCCGCGTGCGCAACACAATCAGCTCCAACCCGCGTCCATCAAACAAGCTCCAGCCGAACAACAATCATCCACAACCAGCCTACGCCCTGTATTCCAACCGCGTGAATCGAAATCCGTGAGTGCAATTATTGTCACAATGCCGAAGAGGAAAGCATCAACTTCCAAGTCATCTAAAAAGACACCAGTCATAAAGAAATCCAAGATTGCCGCTCCCACTACGGTTCCATGGAATGCAGTTTTAGATTCACATCAAGCCATGAGACAAAGATCGAAACATGGAAAAGGCATGAGTGTTTTGCCACTTGCGGAATCCAATCTCGGAGGGTGCCTCGCATTCGCGACTCAACAAGAGAAAGAGAGGTACAAAGAATTTCCAAGCGAAAATTACTTCCAGCTAAGTATATTTGTTACCCGACTCTTGAAAAATTGAATGTTAAGGATAATTTTGATTCTTTGATAGATAAGATTGTTTGCGTAAGTTTGTTGATGTTGATTGTTTGGGTTATGTTGAGTTGATTAGGGAATTTTATGCTACTTTTCAATTTAATATACCGAATGATTTTACTTTGTATACCCCAGATGTTATAAAGTTTAGGTTAATGGGACGAAATTTTTCACACTCTATCACGGATTTTAACCTAGTTTTAGGATTCATTGATGATGATTATTCTTCTAGTGATGCATATTTAGGAACAACTTGTGACTTTAGCAAAAATTTTGAGCCTTATGGTCTTTGGCGTAATTTATCTGTTGATCACAATGCCTATGACCCGAGTAAATCAAAGAGTTCTTTCTTACGTGATCCTATTTTGAAATGTGTGCATCAATTCTTAGCATATAATTTTTTAGGAAAGAAAGATCACTCAGGAGTTTTCTCTAAAGCTGAATTTTATTTTATCTGGTGCATGTTAAATGATGTGAGGCCTAATTTAGGTTTTTGGTTAGCAGATCAATTTCAAAGTGTGCTTGAACGGTATAGGACTTTATTTCTTGGTCCCTACATTACTCTGTTAGCTATAAACCTATGTGTGCTTGATCCTGGCAGTAATGATTTGCATCCTGCTTGGAAAAAGGAATTTTTGGATATGTCTGTGTTTGAAAGAACAGGTGTGGTCGAATTCAAGGAGGGGAGATTTCAGTTTATTGAACCAATACCCACTCAACCTCCAAAGAAGCTCTATGCTAGGAGTGGTGCTACCTCTGATAACGAGTTTGACGACGACACTGCTGCCTCGCCGACTATTCCTTCTACATCCGCATCACCTTTGAGCATTCAGTTAGAGAAAATGGAGCACAAGCTGAACAAGATGGAGCAGAATTTGGCTGCATACTTCAAGAGTGTGGGATTTATCCCACCATTTCCGCAAAGCCCATAGACGTTATGAGGATCAAAGATCACAATTCAGGGAAGTTTTTTTTTTCCTTTAATCTTTTATCCTTGCGCTTTAATTTTTATGTGAGCTTTGATTATCATACATTGGGGACAATGTAAGTTCTTGGTGTGGGGGAGGGATTTTTTGCATTATTGATGTCTAGAAGTATTATTTTCACTCTACTCATCTATTTTCACTCTACTCATTCTTAAATGATTTTGGAGTTAGTATGCTTCATATATTATTATTTTTCTTTTCTTTTCTTTCTCACTACTTTTTTCCCATCTATCTCAAATTATTCATATCTATTTTTATTTTACCATATTCTTTCATCACTCACATTTTATCTTTCATTTTTTTATTTCTACATACATCTTTCTCACTTATTATCCTTTTTACCTTTCCTTTTATATATCACTCATACCTTCTTCTCATTCTACACCGCTATTGATGGTTGATTCATTTAAAGAGTGTACATGATTTGATGGTAAATTTACCAACTTTGTGAGGATTTGAGCTTATGAGAAACCACTTTGCTTTAATTATTTTTTTAATGTGAATATCAATCTTAGTTTTTTTATTCTAGAACTTGCTTTGTTATGCATGTTGAAGCCGCATTACGGGATTTTATGCATTAAAATGATAAGGGCAAACCACTTTCCATTTTTCTATTCTCACATTTTTCTTTTTTTTTCTCTACCCGAAGACTTTTATTTGCTATCTTTGTTTGAGCCTTAACCATTACCCATCTAATTCTCTCCGTCTACTTAACCATTTTTCTTCTTTTTGAGCCTCAATTTAAGGAAATTTTTGGACTCATTGTGTGGATATATTTTGTTGCTTTTTCTACCTTGTATTAAAGTTTCTCAATTAGATCAACAAGCATTATGCTTGAATTAAATTGTGCAAGGTTCGTTTCTTTTGTTTGATTCAAAAAAAAAAGAAAAAAGAAAAAAATGAAAATGAAAAAAATCGAAAAAAAAGAAAAAAAAGTTTACATTCTTGGTGACTTTAGTGGAAATAAGTGTTTCGATATCATAAGGTTCATTCAATGGGTTCATTCTTCTCATTTTGATCTCTTTTTCTTTCATAAACCTTTCTTTTTCATTTAACCCATTTAACCCCGTTACAACCTTTTTAAGACCCTTAGATTTTTGCATTTGCAAGCTTATGGTAATAGCATTCGTTGATTTGATTTGAGTGCATAAATGACACCCTAAACACTTTGAGTACATGGAGTGAAGTCAATGAGAGGGCTATTAAATCTTGTTGCACTTGAATTTTGAATGGATCTTCTTGGTGGTTGAATGTTTTTATTCTAGCTTATGAGATTCTATGCTTTAAAATCCTTGTCTCTCGACTGTTGATCGACTTAAATTCTTAAGGTATGCTTGCTTAAGATTGTTTTTGGATGAGTTGAGATGAGAATTGAGTGGAGATTTGGGATTAGTCTTGAGTTATATGCTTGAGGACAAGCATCATCTTGGTGTGGGGGAATTTGTTAGAGTGCAATTTGTGCACTAGTTTTGCATTGTTTACTTCCCTTAATATCGATGTTTTGCACTTAATAATAGTGATTTACTTGTGTTTTATTTTTGTAGGTGCAATTCTATTGATTGATGCTAAAATTGAGTTACATGATGATGTTTGAGGATGATTGTTTTCTTGGAGAAATTTTGAGCGCCAGAAGAACTTTATTGATAAGGCGTGGGCGCGTGCTGTCAACTACGGACCTGCAGGTTTTTAGTTTAACGTGTTTTGTATTTTTGGTTATTTTTGTAATTACAAATTTAATATTTCAGATATTAGTATTTTATTTTAAATAGAATTCTAGAGGAGAAGAGAGAGAGAGTATTTAAGGGAGGAATCTATTGTGAAAAAAGGGGGGGACTTTTGGAGAAAAGAAAGTAACCCTAGATCTAAATTTTTCTCTTCTCTCTATGAAGAACTAAACCTATTATTCTGGTTGAAGGTCAATGAAGTTTTGATTCATCACTGCTGTGAGATCTTTCTTATGCTTTAATTGTTTTATTACTTTTTTAGGTATTTGTTTATTCTCTGAATTATTATCATGATTATGTTTGTTAATTAGATAATTGGCCACTATTTAATTATCAACTTAATCTATTGTCAATTAAAGGATTCATCGTATGAAGATTTTAATGTTTGTGACAAATAACATAGCAGAGAGTTGTGTTGTGAGAATAAACAATCTAATTTAAATGAACCATCGTATGTGTTTGTTGATTAGGATTTGGGTCTCTCTAGTTTTTCAGGCTGTCAATTGACTAAATCCTATGATCGTATCTAGGGTTGTCTATTGATTAGGGAAATAACTGAAGGACAACATTTGTCCATAAGGTTCCTAATAACGCAACTTTTGTGCAGTAAAATTAAAACGGATGGCGGAAGCTCTAGAAATCTCGGATCGACTTCATTTAAAAACGAAAATCAAGAGGAAAGATTGAAGTTTAATTACCTCACTTGCAGTTTTAAAAACGACTTCGTGAAGTAGGAGAAAACGACTGAAAACAGCAAGCTACGAACACTGTCCAGAAAATACAGCTCTGCACGAACAGCTTCTGTTTTGCCACGATCTGAGATCCTTTAAGCACCCCAATTGTGATGCCTCTAATCAGTCCACACTTATAAATGTTCTAGGAGTTCATAGGATTTGGAATCTCGAAATTTCGTTTAGATATGAGAGAGATAATGAAGAAACATGAATACTAGTTCATGATGATTCATTCCACCAAATAAAGCCACCATTATCTCTAATAATGGCACCAAACATTATCATGTGCTAGACCCACCCACTTAGCCATTATTTATTGAAAGTGATCTTATCACTTCAATAAATTATTTAATCAAATAAATAAATAGCTAAATTAATTAATTTTCGGAATTAATTAATTAACCCCATTTTGATCAAATCAAATGGTTAAATATGGGCTTCTCTTGTGACATGTTCTAATGCTTTCTCTTAATCCATATTGGATCCAATAAAAGCCCATAATTCTAAACCCAAAATTGGTCTAGAAGTCCATAATCATATATGAACCCGAACATGTCCAAAATGGTCATTTTACGTGATCGACATTCCATAATGTTTAATTGAGGATTTATGAAATTTATTTTGTTCCTTAAACTATTTATGGAACATCTAAATTTCTATCTTAAATCATATTTAAGATATATTTATATTTATATTCATTCTCAATGAATTATAATATAAATATTGATTTTCCTAAAAATAGGAAATTTAACTTCTCATTTTCTAGTAACTCCTTTTTCATTTCTATATTGTGTGTGACCTTTTAGGTTCTTAGTTATAAGGTAGTAGAACTATTTTAATGATAACTCTTTATTCATTAAATGATGCTAAACTCTTTAGTCATCAATTAGAACCTTTCTAATGACCTTAAGATGCATTGGTAATACGCTTTACCAATATTGATCTTAAGGTTTCTACAAGTCATGAGTGACACCTAGCAGTATATCACAACTATCCAAATAACAAGAATTGTTGGATCTATAGAACCTATTCCATTCTATCTCTATGTCTTGGTCTCTTCATCATCCATGTCCAGAGAAAAGCACGGCTTATGGTTTATTATGTTAAGCAGTTGTGCTTTATCTCAAAATAAATATAAATGAACTTGGCATGAAAATATAATTTGTACTCCTTCAAATATATTTCACCTTGGCCAAGGATTTCTCATGCAAATTCATATTATCTCATAAGGACATCCTTTTCGTATATTACAAAGTGATGAATTCCATGTTGGCCATACACTTGTCTTCATACATAGCAACCATGACAGCTATTGCTAGATCTCTTCCGTGATTAGGAATCAATCTTTATGCATTCACATATCAGAGATGTCTATGTATAAGACATCTGTTATGCCTCAGGTCTAAAGACCATTACTAAACATAGTATCTGATACAATGTATAATAAGCCATTAACACTCAAAACCATATGGCTTACTATATTTGGTCAAGTTCAGTAAACTCGTTCTCTTAACAAGTACTTATGTGTTTGACTTGACATCTCATGTCAATGATATGAAACTCACCATCTATTTTAGTATCACATACCATAAGGAGTAATAACACATACTAGTGTTTATAGGAATTTATAATGTCCAATCATAAATCCACCACTAGGAACTATTTTAGAAGTATAGTACAAAGCATACACATTTCATATTCTCGACATACTCGAGAATGTGTTCCTTAACTATTTTACTTCTTGGACTATATTCATTAAATTAATATATGAATATTGATAACTTTGCCATTTTATAAATATCAAAATGCTATTCAAATACAATCATTCCCTAAACAATCAAACACCATTTGATTTGCCTTTAGGGCATATTACTAACAATCTCCCACTTGCACTAAAGCCAATCGCTATGGGATCTCATACCCATCTTCTCAAGATGACGATCTAACTGCTGTTGAGTAAGTGCTTTAGTCAGAGGATCCGTAGTGTTATTAGCGGAGGCTACTTTCTGTATAGTGATATCACTCATTCGAATGATTTCTCTGATAATGTGATATCGTCTCTCAATGTGTTTGGACTTCTGGTGAGACCTTGGTTCCTTAGCTTGTGCTATAGCTCCATTGTTGTCACAATATAATGATATTGACAACGCAATGGTTGGAACCACTTGAAGTTGTTGAATAAACTTCCGTATCCAAACAGGTTCTTTTGCTGCATCTGATGCAGCTATATATTGCGCTTCAGTGGTAGAATCTGCAGTAGTTACTTGCTTAGAACTTTTCCAGCTTACTGCTCCACCATTGATAGTGAATAAAAATCCTGATGTAGATTTTCTGTCATCTACATCTGACTGGAAATCTGAATCTGTGAAGCCTTCAATTTTTAGCTCACCCTCTCCATATATTAAGAACAAACCTTTAGTTCTTCTTAAGTACTTAAAGATATTCTTAACTGCAGTCCAATGTTCCTCACCCGGATTACTCTGGTATCTGCTAGTGACACTCACTGCATGAGCTATATCCGGTCTAGTACATAGCATAACATACATAAGACTTCCAATTGCAGAAGCATATGGAATCTTATTCATTCGCTCTCTCTCATCATAAGTTTTAGGACTCATGCTTTTAGAGAGATGAATTCCATGTCTGAAGGGTATAAAACCCCTTTTGGAATCCCACATATTAAATTTCTTTAATATCTTTTCTATGTACTTAGCTTGACATAGACCTATTAATCTTCTGGATCTATCTCTATAAATCCTGATTCCCAAGATATACATTGCATCTCCTAGGTCTTTCATGAAGAAGTTTTGAGAAAGCCAAATTTTGACAGAAGACATTTGTCCAATGTCATTTCCTATAAGCAATATGTCATCTACATATAGCACAAGGAAAGTTATTGCACTCCCACTGACCCTTTTATAAACACATGGTTCATCCTCATTCTTGATGAAACCAAACGATTTGATTGCATCATCGAATCGGATGTTCCAACTCCTGGAGGCTTGTTTTAGCCCATAAATGGACTTTCTTAGCTTGCATACTTTATGAGGATTTGTCTTAGATTCAAAACGATAAGGTTGTATCATATAGATATCTTCCTCAATGTATCCATTAAGAAATGCAGTTTTGACATCCATTTGCCAAATTTCATAGTCATAATATGCTGCTATAGCCAATAAGATTCTGATGGACTTTAGCATGGCTACTGGTGAAAAGGTTTCCTCATAGTCTATTCCTTGTATTTGACGATAACCTTTAGCTACCAACCTTGCTTTATAGGTCTCTACCTTTCCATCTAAGCCTATATTCCTCTTGAAGATCCACTTGCATCCAATAGGTACAATACCTTCGGGTGGATCCACTAGAGTCCAGACTTGGTTGGTTCTCATAGAGTCCATCTCTAAATCCATGGCTTCAAGCCATTTCTTAGAGTCAATATCTGATATTGCCTCTTCGTAACTAGTAGGATCATCTCTATGATCCGTATCACCCAATAAAAATATATCGTTCATATGATGAAGAAAACCATATCTTTCTGGTGGGTGAATTATCCTACTAGATCTACGGAGTTGTTGTGTTCCTTGTGTTTGTACTTGAACAGGCTCTTCATTGGATTTATCCTCATTAGAATTCTCAATAAATTCTAATTTTCTTCCTTGCCCACCTTCTTTAATAAACTCTTTTTCAAGAAATATGGCATTTCTATTGACCAATACCCTTGGATCAGATTGGATGTAAAAGTAATAACCCAAAGTTTCCTTTGGGTATCCAATGAACCTCCCACTATCCGCTTTAGCTTCAAGTTTCTCACTCTTGAGTCTCTTGATAAAAGCAGGACATCCCAAAATCCTAAGATGATTTAGGTTTGGTTGTTTACCATACTATATCTCATATGGTATTTTAGGTACAGACTTGGAAGGTACTCTGTTTAGTACATATGTTGCAGTAAGGAGAGCATATCCCCAAAGAGAAATTGGTAAGTCTGTATAACTCACCATTGATCGCACCATGTCTAACAGTGTGCGATTTCTCCTCTCAGATACTCCATTAAGCTCTGGTGTACCTGGAGGTGTCCATTGTGAAACAATACCATTTTCTTTAAGGTAAGACTGGAATTCTCCACTGAGATATTCACCACCTCGATATGATCGTAGGGTTTTAATAACTTTTCCAGTCTGTTTTTCTACTTCATTTCGGTATTCTTTGAACTTTTCAAAGGCCTCAAATTTATACTTCATTAAGTATACTGAACAATACCTTGAGTGATCGTCGATAAAAGTTATGAAGTAGTAATATCCACCCCTTGCCATTTCATTAAATGGCCCACATACATCAGTATGTATAAGTTCAAGTAAATCAGTGGCCCTTGTACTTCGTCCAACGAAGGGTGCCCTGGTCATTTTTTCTTGAAGACATGATTCACAAGTTGGATAAGGTTCTAAACCAAATGGACCTATTAGTCCATCTTTAGCCAATTTTGTGACTCTATCTTCTCCAATATGAACTAGTCTTAAATGCCACTTATATTTGGGGCTTATTTCTTCTCTTTCACGTTTATGTGTTATGGTATTTACATTCACAACATGCTCATTATTTTCTTTCATGTTTAGTACATAAAGATCATTATCTAAAGTACCATGTGCAACATATTTATTCTCATAATAAATATTACAAATTTTATTTCTAAAATAAAATTCATAATTGTCTTTGCATAAACATGAAATTGAAACTATGTTCCTTACAGCAGAAGGAACAAATAAACAATCATTCAAACTTATAACATGCCCAGATGTCATTTTTAAGAAAAATGTCCCTATAGCTGAGGCAACAACCATTGCTCCATTTCCCACTCTAAGAGACACTTCTCCTTGTTTAAGTCTTCTACTTATTTTCAGATTCTGCATTGACATACAAATATGTGTGGTTGCAGCAGAATCTAAAATCCAAGAAGAAGAATGAATAATTGAAATATTAGTTTCAATAATGAGCATACCTTCAGAAGGTTTCTCTTTAGGCTTGACTTTCAAGCTATTGAGGTAAGCTTTGCAATTCCTCTTCCAATGCCCATCCTTACCGCAATGGAAACATTTTCCCTTGTTATTGGGCTTATTAACTTTCCCCTTCTTAATCCCACCTTTAACCTTGGGTTGAAACTTTTTCTTTTTACCCTTTTTAGTTGAGGGCCCTTCTATAGCCATAACATCTTTTGGCTTTTTTATGCAAGTTTCAGCAGTATTAAGCATCTTTAGCAGTTCAGCAAGACTGCACTCAATTTTATTCATGTTAAAATTCATGATAAATTGAGAGAATGAGTCTGGCAAGGTTTGTAGGATAAGATCGATAGCTAATTCCCCATCCATTGAGAAATTAAGAGCTTCCAGCTACTCTATGTAGTCAATCATTTTGAGTACATGCTCATTGACCGATCCTTCAGTCATTATCATTCTGAACAGTTTCTTAGATATCTCATATCTAACTGTTCTACTTTGTTCACCATACAACTCTTGTAGATGAAGTATCATGGAACTTGCATCAGGCATATTTTCATGTTGCCTTTTTAGCACTGAGGTCATCATCTTGCCACTTCTGATAAGTGACACGTTCTTCCTCACTTGCTCCCTCAGGAATTTCATTTGGCTTTGCTGTATCAAGTGAAATACTAACTAGGCAACCCAAGAGGGGGGTGAATTGGGTTTTTATAAAATAATAGACTAAAAATAAATTATTATGCAAATTCAAAAACGAAATAAAAGCAATAATAAATAAATTTGATCACAAATTAAAAGGATAGGGAAAGAGAGAATCAAACACAACTATGTTTACGTGGTTCGGCCAACCTCGCCTACGTCCACGCCTCCAAGCTTTCCGGGCTTGAGGTTTTCACTAAGCAAGCCTCCAAGGCTTCAATTGCTTACACTTGACTTCCAAGGTGTCAATAACCTTTACAATAAGAGATTATCCCCAATCTCTTAACCCAAGTGTATCCCAACACTCACAATCCCCCAAAATGAAAGATTACAATTGTTTTTCTCTCACACTATATTTAAGATTACAAATCAAAGCTCAAAGTGTGAATAGATGAAGTGAAACTATGTTTCTAGCTCTTGTGAAGATTGCAAACTCGAGTATAAGCTCAATGATTGTGTTGTGATCAGTCTTCTTTGAATTTGAATGAGCTTATTTATAAGTAGAGCTAAAAAACTAGCCGTTATGCACTGTCGGCCAGAAAACAGTTCACCGTTTATTGGTTAACGGTTAACCGTTTGCGCGAGTTAATGTTACCGTTGGGCCAGATTTCAAATAAACGGTTTTCCGTTAATATTACCCTTTCGCCGTTAGCGTCCAGAGACCTGCAAAATGAATACCCGTTATCCGTTTCAAGTAAACGGCTAAGGCTTTGCGTGAAGCGATTCTCTGAATGTTATCGGTTAACCGTTTGTAAATAAACGGTTCACCGTTAGTGTCCAGTAACCTGCAAAAAGAACAATGGTTATCCGTTTAAATAATCGGCTAAGGACTTGTGTGAGATAACTCTCTGGATATTATCGGTTAACTGTTTGTAGTAAACGGTTCACCGTTAATTTCCAGTAACTTTGCTATTTTCCGTTCTTCACTAACGGTTAGAGCTTAGCAGACTTTTGCTCTCTGGTCTTAATCGGTTAACCGTTTGTAATAAATGGTTCACCGTTAGTTTCCAGTGACCTTGCCATTTTCCGTTCTTCACTAACGGTTAGAGCTTAGCAGACTTTTGCTCTCTGGTCTTAATCGGTTAACCGTTTGTAATAAACGGTTCACCGTTAGTTTCCAGTGACCTTGCCATTTTCCGTTCTTCACTAACGGTTAGAGCTTAGCAGACTTTTGCTCTCTGGTCTTAATCGGCTAACCGTTTGTAATAAACGGTTCACCGTTAGTTTCCAGAAACTCATTTTAAACCAGATTTTTGCAAAGAATCTTTTTCCAATTTAAAAGCATCTTTTATAAGCATGAATGGAGCAGTTTTTATGACTTCCATTTGTTAGGAAATAACTCCATTATTTTTATCAAAAATCATTTAAAGTTTGTTATTATCAAAATCAATATTATTAACATATTTATGTTAACAATCTCCCCCTTTTTGATGATGACAAACTTTGTTCAAAATTTTGGCTCCCCCTCAATATATGCTCCCCCTTAATGTATGGCCAAATTAAGAAAAGGTCAATAAAAAGATTTTTGCTTAAGTGAGCATTTTTAGAAAACATCATCTTAAAAATTTTCCCATTTACAAAACATTTTCAGATGCATCATTTCATTTCAAGTTTCATTCTAAATATTTTCAAAAAAATATTTTCAAAATTACTCTGAGGTTCCCAAATTATCTCCCCCTTCATCATCAAAAAGGAACAAGAGAAAAGAAAGAAATGCAAGAGCGAGTTTTGGACCTTTTGGCGAGCAAAAATTTGGGCAGAGTTTCCCCTTAAAAATGAGTAAAACCATTTATTCAAACGAGAGAAAAACACTTCCAAAATGTCATAATAATCAACTCCATCACCAACTCAACAACACCATAAGCAAATCAACACTTCAATAAGCAATCAATCTACAATTCATATCAATCTCAACCAAAATATCCACATTCATAAATAACATATAGCAGTAAAAATATCCATGTCAAAATGCAAACGATCAAAACATGAACTATATGTGCGAAAATAAAATCCAGAAACTAATGAGGAGGTGGAGGAGAGGATGAGCTCCCCGGATCATAACCAAGGATGCCGAGAAGGATGCGCTGAGCATGGATGATCTCAAGCTGATGATCGATGCTCTGCCGCTGGAAAGTATCAAAATCAGAGCGCAGCTGCTGGAGATCTCGGGAAAGGTCAGAGCGTAGCTGCTGGTGATCTCGAGAAAGGGTGTCCAACCGATCAAGAATCAGCTGCTGCATACCGGCTGAAACGGGTGGCTGAACTGGAGCTGGAGATGGCATAGAGGCAGCTGGCTCCGCGGGAACAGCAGAAGGCTGCTCAGGCGCAGCTGATGGCTCCGGAACAGCTGAGGGCTCAGGTGCAGGTGGTGGCTCAGAGGCGGATGGAATGTCAGCATCTGCGACACGCACCTCAGGGTCAATGTCAACTGGAGGTCGAGGAACAAATCGGCGACGCGGAGGAGGTGGCTGAGCTCCTAATCTAAAGTCAGGAAGCTTATCGGGAGGATAGATGTCATTAAGCATCCTATCGTCCTCCGGAGCTATCAAGGTATCCCGGTTTTTGGAGCTGCTGGTTTTGATCCACTTCCCATTCCTCCAAGAAAAACCAATACTCGTCATTGCCTCGGGACCAATCCTTTTAGTCTCCATATGTCCCGTATCTAGAAGAGGCACACCAAATTGACGCAGTATCTTAGTGATGACACTACCATACGGAAGCAAGCGGTGATTAACCGCAGGGGTACTCAACATATGACGCACAATGATGTACGAGAGGTTTATTGGACGATCTGAGAGTAGGCTGTCCAAGATGCCTACGTCCAACCTCGTGACCTCATCCGTGTGACCCTTCCGAGGAGTCACTATGTGCTGAAGAATAGAATGCAAAATACGGACTTGAAGAGGTAAAAGCTGAGACCGAAAGGGAAGTAAGCAAATATCATCAGTTAGGTCTCTACGGCGACATATATGTCGGACTGCATCCGTATGATGAAAATGATCAAAGTCTAGGATTTTTCGAGAGGTATAAATATCATGACCAGCACATGGGATACCAAGATATTCAGCTAAATCCGCATCATCAAATTCAATTAGAACACCACCAACTTGAGTAATAACCCTATGCTCACTACTATGGGAAATATCCATGTTGGAGTAAAATACGCGCACCAAGTTAGGATAAATACGCTCACTAAAGTTAATAGCCGACTCCCAAGGCATAAGCATATCCCGAACATTTCTATTATATACAACTAAGTTCCGGAAATCATTAGGATTAACACAAGAGGAGTCAAGTACCTTTCGCCCATCGAAGCGGTCCTCGAACCGTTTCGCCAAGGGACGGGTGGGGAAGTGAATTCTGGAGAATTCAGAGACTTCCCTAGACTGAAAGGGATGAGCATTAGGTGTAGATTTTTGCCGGACGGTTCTCCGAGGGTGTTCAGCCATGGAGGAATATGGTGGAGTGAGTATAGACGAGAAAGAGGAAAAAAATCAGTGATTTGGATGAGAAATGAGTAAGCAATGTAAATGGAATGCTCAATTTGGTTGAAAAATGGAACAAAATGGATCAAAACTGGATAAACCCAACTCGCGGTAGTTAGGGTTTGATTTTGGGAATTTTTGATTTTGGCTTGAATTTGAAGTTTTGAATCGGTGAAATTGTTTTAAAGATGATAGGAAATGATTTAATCGGTTGGATTTGTCACAAGAAGCAAGAAAAATGAAGATTTGAGGAAGAGGAAAGCTTCGGCTGCGCAGCAATGGAGGAAACGGTGAGAGGGTAACTGAAGAGGAAGAGGAGAAAGCCTTTGAACAGTTTTAAAACGCGAAAACGGTTAACCGTTTATAATAAACGGTTAGAGGGTAACGAACAGAGGCTTGATACTGGGAAACGGTGAAAGCCTAAGAGCTTAACGGTTAAGGGGTAACACTTAGGAGAGTTACTGCCAACAAACGGTTCACCGTTTGTAGCAAACGGTGAAAGAGTAAGAAGACAGACACAAAACTCGAGTTTCTGGAGTAAAACGGTTCACCGTTTATGAGAAACGGTTATCCGTTTATTTTAACAGAATTTTCGCACATTTAATTTTAATATTCGGCCAGCAACTAATAAATTCCCAGATCATTTAATTGATCTAACAATATATTATGAGCCATTTTAATGCATGATTCATGAACATGTTTTCAACCAATTTATGCATATAATCAAGAAATAACAAGTCAAATTCATCATTTAACAATCAACCTCAAGCAATTCATGACCATTACTTCACAATTATAAATCAATCAATTCAGTACACTCAATAGCATGGATAGAGACATCAATGTGAAAATTTCATCATCCCAAGTTCATGCCGAATTTTTAAAAATTGTTCTTCACAAAGAGGTTTAGTAAAAATATCGGCAAGTTGTTTTTTCGTAGAAATAAACTCTAATGCAATATCTCCCTTTTGAACATGGTCTCTCAAGAAATGATGTCTAATTTCTATATGCTTGGTTCTAGAGTGTTGAATGGGATTCTTTGAAAGATTTATAGCACTAGTATTATCACACTTAATAGGAATTTGTTCAAGATGAATGCCATAATCTCTAAGTGTTTGTTTCATCCAAAGTGCTTGTGCACAACAACTTCCGGCAGCTATATATTCAGCCTCGGTAGTTGAAAGAGCAACAGAATTTTGTTTCTTACTAAACCATGAAACAAGTGAGTGTCCTAGAACAAAACAAGTTCCACTAGTGCTCTTCCTATCCACTTTATGACCAGCAAAATCCGCATCCGAAAAACAAGTTAAATCTATATGAGTTCCCCTAGGATACCAAAGGCCAACATCTATGGTTCCAATCAAATAACGGAAAATTCTTTTAACAGCAAGCAAATGAGATTCCTTGGGACATGATTGAAATCTTGTACACAAACATACACTACTTGCAGTCAAATAAAGTAGAGATCCGATCATACCTCGATACATTTTGATATCCACTTCTTTACCTTTTTCATCTTTGTCAAGCTTGATGGTAGTACTCATAGGAGTGCTTTTTGCCGTTCCATTTTCATAGCCAAACCTTTTGAGTAGATCTCCCACGTACTTGGCTTGGTTTATAAAAATGCCTTCCTCGTTTTGTTTGATTTGAAGTCCAAGGAAGTACTTCAACTCTCCCATCATGCTCATCTCAAACTCTTGACTCATACATGATGAAAATTCTTTACACAAAAGCTCATTAGTAGAACCAAAAATGATATCATCAACATAAATTTGAACAATAAGTATGTCTTGGTTTTTATTTTTGACAAAAAGAGTTGTGTCCGCTTTTCCCATTGAAAAATTGTTATCCAACAAGAAATTTTTAAGCCTATCATACCATGCCCTAGGAGCTTGTTTTAAACCGTATAAAGCTTTGGATAACTTATACACATGATTTGGAAATTTTTCATTTTCAAAACCAGGAGGTTGTTTCACATAAACTTCCTCCATAATGTATCCATTTAAGAAAGCGCTTTTGACATCCATTTGAAATAAAATAAAATCTTTATGACACGCATATGCCAACAACATTCTAATGGATTCTAATCTAGCTACAGGTGCAAAAGTTTCATCAAAATCAATTCCTTCTTCTTGGTTGTAGCCTTGAGCCACTAGTCTAGCTTTATTTCTTACAACCACACCGGATTCATCCATTTTATTTCTAAATACCCATTTAGTGCCTATAATGGATTGATGTTCCGGACAAGGAACTAACTCCCACACATTATTTCTCTCAAATTGATTCAACTCCTCTTGCATTGCCATAATCCAAAATTCATCATTTTCGGCATCCGCAAAAGATTTTGGTTCAATTTGAGAAATGAATGCAGCATGCTCACATGTTTTCCTAAGAGATGATCTAGTGGTAACGCCTCGTGAGGGATCGCCTAAAATTACATCTTGAGGGTGAGAGGAAACATACCTCCACTCCTTGGGGAGTGTTTGAGAAGTACCTTCATATTGCTCCACATTTTGTTCTTCATGATGCTCCTCTTGAACTCCATTTGTTGTGTCTTCTTGGTTGTCATTTGATGCTTCTTCTTGTTGTTCTTCTTCTGCATTATCATCAACAACTCCTTTCTCCGCAGAGGAGGGGTTAGACTCATCAAAAGAAACATGCATAGATTCCTCCACAGCTAAAGTTCTTTTGTTATACACTCTATAAGCTTTGCTTGAATTTGAATAACCAAGAAAAATACCAACATCGGATTTTGAATCAAATTTACCAAGATTATCTTTTGTGTTCAATAAAAAACATTTGCATCCAAAAACTTTGAAATAGCCAATGTTGGGTTTTCTATTTTTCCAAAGCTCATATGGAGATTTATTAAGATTAGGTCTAATCAACACCCGATTTAAAACATAACAAGCGGTGTTGACGGCTTCGGCCCAAAAATATTTAGGCAAAGAGTTTTCATTCAACATGGTCCTAGCCATCTCTTGAATAGACCTATTCTTTCTTTCTACTACTCCGTTTTGTTGTGGAGTCCTAGGTGATGAAAATTGATGTTCAATACCAAAATCATTACAAAAATTTTCAAATGCATGATTTTCAAATTCTCCACCATGATCACTTCTAATGCAAGTAATAGAATAACCTTTTTCATTTTGAACCTTTTTATGGAAAATTCGAAAAGCATCAATGGCATCATCCTTATTAGCTAAGAACAACACCCATGTGTATCTAGAAAAATCATCCACAATTACAAATGCATAATATTTGCCACTTAAACTAGCATACCTTGAAGGTCCAAACAAATCTATATGAAGTAATTGTAGTGGTTTTGATGTAGAGATATGATTCTTGTTTTTGAAAGAAGTCTTGATTTGTTTTCCAAATTGACATGCTTCACAAATTCTATCTTTTTGAAAACTGATTTTTGGAAGACCTTTAACTAAATCATTTTTCACAATCTTTGAAATCAAATCCATGCTTGCATGTCCTAATCTTCTATGCCATAGCCAACTATCATCATGTAATGCGGAAAAGCATTTATCAAGAGTAGATGCACATTCTATGTCAATGGTATACACATTACCACATCTATTTCCAACAAACAAGATTTTGCCATCACATGCATTCTCAATAACACAACTTGACTTATCAAAGACAACTTTATAACCTTTGTCACATAATTGACTAATGCTAATCAAATTATGTTTCAAATTTTCAACCAAACACACATTCTCAATTAAAGTTGAAGATACTTTACCAACATTTCCAATTCCAAGGATTTTTCCTTTTGAGTTATCTCCAAAAGATACGGTCTCCACCATTTTCAATTTTGGTGAAGCTTGAGAACCAAGAATAGCTCCCTGTCATGTGTCTTGAACAACCACTGTCCAAGTACCACTTATTCTTCTTCTTCTTCAAGCCCTGCAGAGAAAATCTCAAGTTTTAGGTACCCAAACCTTTTTGGGTCCTTGAGAGTTAGTAATGGTTCCTTTTGGAACCCAAACACATTTCATGCCATAATATGCATTTCTCTTCACTGCACATCTATTTTTCATATGACCATCTTGATTGCAATAATGACATGTAATTTTATTGCTAATAGATGTATTCCTCACAAAATAGCTCTTGTAGAATTTTTGTTTCAAATTTGGTTTATAACCAATGCCACTTTTGTCAAAAACACATTTTTGTGAGTTTAGCAAATTATCTAACATCTTTTGCCCATTTGTAAATTTCAAAACAATCTCATTTAACTCATTACTCTTTTTCTTGAGCATTTCATTTTCATTTTTCAACTCATCTATGTGTGATTCTAAGTGCTCATGTATGATGTTAGGCTTCTCATTTGATAATGCAATTTCATCATGCAAAGTCTTGTTTCTTTCTTCTAGGCATACAATTTTTGCATTCAAAGATTCATTTTCATTTTTAAGCTTTGCAATTTCCTTTTTAAGACATGCATTCTTTTTACCAATCTTCATCAACTCATTATGCAAATCTTTAAAGGCATCATACAATTCATCATAAGTAGGATCACTTACCTCATTGAGATCATCATCATCTCCTATTGCCATAAGTTCTAGGTTTGAGACTTCTTGCGATCCTTCCTCATCACTTGAATCTTCCTCGCTATCATCCCAAGTTGCAACCATGGCTTTCTTCTTGTGTTTGTTGATAAGTGGACAATCCGATCTAATATGGCCAGGCTTCTTGCATTCATAGCATGTGATTGCCTCCTTCTTCTCCCTATAGTTCTTGAAGTTTCTGAAATTTCTTCGCTCTCCGGTTTTCTTGAAGAATTTTCTGAATCTCCTTGCTAGCATGGCCAGCTCTTCATCATCCGGTTCACTTTCCCCATCACTCTCATGTTTTGAAGCTTTGAGAGCAATGTTCTTCTTCTTTTCCTCATGCCCTTTTTCTGCTGCCAAATCTTCCTCATATGAAATAAGAGAACCAATTAAATCATCAAGAGGTAAGGTATTTAAATCTTTTGCTTCCTCAATGGCAGTTCTTTTAGGTCTCCATTCCTTAGGTAGTGGCCTAATAATTTTCTTGACTTTTTCGCTATTTGAAAAAGTCTTCCCTAGAGCTCCTAGAGTGTTCACTATGTCCGTGAATCTAGTATACATAGAATACACATTTTCATTTTGTTCCATTTGGAACAATTCATATTGCCGAGTGTACCTACTTATTTTAGATTCTTTCACTTGGTTTGTGCCTTCATAGACAACCTCAAGTTTGTGCCAAATCTCATTAGCACTTTCACAACTAGACACTCTATGAAATTCTTTCTTATCTAATGCACAAAACAAGGCATTCATAGCTTTGGAGTTTAGAGAGGCTTTCCTCTTTTCAAGTTCATTCCAATCACGTGAAGGTTTTGGAATATCTTCTCCAACTTCATTTTTAGTCAAGGGCATAAAAGGACCATCACTAACAATTTCCCAAATTTCATAATCTAAGGCTTGCAAGTAAATTCTCATCCTAGTTTTCCAATAAGGGTAATCATTACCATCAAAGAAAGGTGGTCTAGTGGTGGATTGTCCTTCTCTAAATGCGGAATCATATTGAGTTGCCATTGATCTTTAGCTCTAGACGATTAAGTCTAAACAAGAGCACCAAGCTCTGATACCAAATGAAATACTAACTAAGCAACCCAAGAGGGGGGTGAATTGGGTTTTTATAAAATAATAGACTAAAAATAAATTATTATGCAAATTCAAAAACGAAATAAAAGCAATAATAAATAAATTTGATCACAAATTAAAAGGATAGGGAAAGAGAGAATCAAACACAACTATGTTTACGTGGTTCGGCCAACCTCGCCTACGTCCACGCCTCCAAGCTTTCCGGGCTTGAGGTTTTCACTAAGCAAGCCTCCAAGGCTTCAATTGCTTACACTTGACTTCCAAGGTGTCAATAACCTTTACAATAAGAGATTATCCCCAATCTCTTAACCCAAGTGTATCCCAACACTCACAATCCCCCAAAATGAAAGATTACAATTGTTTTTCTCTCACACTATATTTAAGATTACAAATCAAAGCTCAAAGTGTGAATAGATGAAGTGAAACTATGTTTCTAGCTCTTGTGAAGATTGCAAACTCGAGTATAAGCTCAATGGTTGTGTTGTGATCAGTCTTCTTTGAATTTGAATGAGCTTATTTATAAGTAGAGCTAAAAAACTAGCCGTTATGCACTGTCGGCCAGAAAACAGTTCACCGTTTATTGGTTAACGGTTAACCGTTTGCGCGAGTTAATGTTACCGTTGGGCCAGATTTCAAATAAACGGTTTGTCGTTAATATTACCCTTTCGCCGTTAGCGTCCAGAGACCTGCAAAATGAATACCCATTATCCGTTTCAAGTAAACGGCTAAGGCTTTGCGTGAAGCGATTCTCTGAATGTTATCGGTTAACCGTTTGTAAATAAACGGTTCACCGTTAGTGTCCAGTAACCTGCAAAAAGAACAATGGTTATCCGTTTAAATAATCGGCTAAGGACTTGTGTGAGATAACTCTCTGGATATTATCGGTTAACCGTTCGTAGTAAACGGTTCACCGTTAATTTCCAGTAACCTTGCTATTTTCCGTTCTTCACTAACGGTTAGAGCTTAGCAGACTTTTGCTCTCTGGTCTTAATCGGTTAACCGTTTGTAATAAACAGTTCACCGTTAGTTTCCAGTGACCTTGCCATTTTCTGTTCTTCACTAACGGTTAGAGCTTAGCAGACTTTTGCTCTCTGGTCTTAATCGGCTAACCGTTTGTAATAAACGGTTCACCGTTAGTTTCCAGAAACTCATTTTAAACCAGATTTTTGCAAAGAATCTTTTTCCAATTTAAAAGCATCTTTTATAAGCATGAATGGAGCAGTTTTTATGACTTCCATTTGTTAAGAAATAACTCCATTATTTTTATCAAAAATCATTTAAAGTTTGTTATTATCAAAATCAATATTATTAACATATTTATGTTAACATCAAGAACATAGCTAATTTTCTCATAATTAAGAACAATTCTTAAATTTCTTAACCAATCAACGTAATTGGGTCCCGTCAAACGGTAGTTTTCCAGAATTCGTGCCAACGGATTATTCATTATTAATTATTTCTGTAGAAAATATAAATTAAATTATTAGCATTTTATTATAATCTATTTGATTTTGGTCTTTAAACCAAATAGTACCTCCCACTATTTTATCATTTCATTACACTCCCATATGTAAGAAACGGAAACTCTCATTGGTAAAAGTTTCTAGTAGGAATCGGATTCTCATTAGCATAAGTTTACCTCACCTAACAGTTCTTGGCTTACTTATTATAATGAGCAGGTAACTCTTTACCAAATGCATCTCATGCATGTACCGATTATCCTTCGGCCTCTAAATCATTAGTACCTCACCTAACAGTTCTTGGTATAAATGATTTAGTTAAGTTTACCCTAATACCCTTGCATATTTCAAAACATCTTACTAACCTCACCTAACAGTTCTTGGTAGCTTAATGTATGAATTATGCATCATCGTATGATATATGGTTTATTTTCAACATTTTAATGAATGAGTAGCCCATGTATCCATGACAACTAGCCCAAGCATAAAATATTTTAAATATTCCATTGGTATTAGTAGGCCATGATGAATATTCCCAATATCCATCATTACAACTTAACAATAATTATGTTTATTTAATAAGGGAGTATTTGGGCATTATTATGGTCTCACTTTTTAGCATGTTATTCCATTTTCAATATTCAAATATGTCTAAGCACCCTAATATACATCTCATGCATATTATAGACAAACCAACCAAGGATGATCATGGAATTTTCTAATAAAACCAATTTGAGCCAAAATTGGTTTTAAGGTCCACCTAGGTATCAAGCAAACAATAATGATTATGAGACATCTTATGCCTCAAATTATTACAATTATTAATTTCTATTTGAGAGACAAAAAATCATTGGAAGTGCTGCAACGATCCATGAAGTCTTCTTGCTCCAACCTCCAATGCATCGTAAATACGTCATCCCTCCTTTTACAATCATCTTGCTTGTAGTAATTACATATTTAGAAGAATTGGGGTACAAATCTCAGGGGTAATGGGATACAATCAGATCTTAATAGAAGGAGGGACATGCAAGTCCCTATTTCAAAATATTACAACCATTTAAGCCTTTAGAAATCGGCCAAATCAACAAATGAATCAATAGCTCATTCAATCATGCATATATTCAATCATCACATGACATAAATATATCATAAAATATCTAGGTCTTTCCATGATCATCCTTCATGCTATTGTAAATGGAAATAACATAAATCATACTTCAAAAATTCGAAATTGAATGAAGATGGCTCTGATACCACTTGAAGGACAACATTTGTCCATGAGGTTCCTAATAACGCAACTTTTGTGCAGTAAAATTAAAACGGATGGCGGAAGCTCTAGAAACCTCGGATCGCCTTCATTCAAAAACGAAAATCAAGAGGAAAGATTGAAGTTTAATTACCTCACTTGTAGTTTCAAAAACGACTTTGTGAAGTAGGAGAAAACGACTGAAAACAGTAAGCTACGAACACTGTCCAGAAAATACAGCTCTGCACGAACAGCTTCTGTTTTGCCACGATCTGAGATCCTTTAAGCACCCCAATTGTGATGAATATAATCAGTCCAAACTTATAAATGTTCTAGGAGTTCATAGGATTTGGAATCTCGAAATTTCGTTTAGAAATGAGAGAGATAATGAAGAAACATGAATGCTAGTTCATGATGATTCATTCCACCAAATAAAGCCACCATTATCTCTAATAATGGCACCAAACATTATCATGTGCTAGACCCACCCACTTAGCCATTATTTATTGAAAGTGATCTTATCACTTCAATAAATTATTTAATCAAATAAATAAATAGCTAAATTAATTAATTTTCGGAATTAATTAATTAACCCCATTTTGATCAAATCAAATGGTTAAATATGGGCTTCTCTTGTGACATGTTCTAATGCTTTCTCTTAATCCATATTGGATCCAATAAAAGCCCATAATTCTAAACCCAAAACTGGTCTAGAAGTCCATAATCATATATGAACCCGAACATGTCCAAAATGGTCATTTTACGTGATCGACATTCCATAATGTTTAATTGAGGATTTATGAAATTTATTTTGTTCCTTAAACTATTTATGGAACATCTAAATTTCTATCTTAAATCATATTTAAGATATATTTATATTTATATTCATTCTCAATGAATTATAATATAAATATTGATTTTCCTAAAAATAGGAAATTTAACTTCTCATTTTCTAGTAACTCCTTTTTCATTTCTATATTGTGTGTGACCTTTTAGGTTCTTAGTTATAAGGTAGTAGAACTATTTTAATGATAACTCTTTATTCATTAAATAATGCTAAACTCTTTAGTCATCAATTAGAACCTTTCTAATGACCTTAAGATGCATTGGTAATACGCTTTACCAATATTGATCTTAAGGTTTCTACAAGTCATGAGTGACACCTAGCAGTATATCACAACTATCCAAATAACAAGAATTGTTGGATCTATAGAACCTATTCCATTGTATCTCTATGTCTTGGTCTCTTCATCATCCATGTCCAGAGAAAAGCACGGCTTATGGTTTATTATGTTAAGCAGTTGTGCTTTATCTCAAAATAAATATAAATGAACTTGGCATGAAAATATACTTTGTACTCATTCAAATATATTTCACCTTGGCCAAGGATTTCTCATGCAAATTCATATTATCTCATAAGGACATCCTTTTCGTATATTACAAAGTGATGAATTCCATGTTGGCCATACACTTGTCTTCATACATAGCAACTATGACAGCTATTGCTAGATCTCTTCCGTGATTAGGAATCAATCTTTATGCATTCACATATCAGAGATGTCTATGTATAAGACATCTGTTATGCCTCAGGTCTAAAGACCATTACTAAACATAGTATCTGATACAATGTATAATAAGCCATTAACACTCAAAACCATATGGCTTACTATATTTGGTCAAGTTCAGTAAATTCGTTCTCTTAACAAGTACTTATGTGTTTGACTTGACATCTCATGTCAATGATATGAAACTCACCATCCATTTTAGTATCACATACCATAAGGAGTCATAACACATACTAGTGTTTATAGGAATTTATAATGTCCAATCATAAATCCACCACTAGGAACTATTTTAGAAGTATAGTACAAAGGATACATGTTTCATATTCTCGACATACTCGAGAATGTGTTCCTTAACTATTTTACTTCTTGGACTATATTCATTAAATTAATATATGAATATTGATAACTTTGCCATTTTATAAATATCAAAATGCTATTCAAATACAATCATTCCCTAAACAATCAAACACCATTTGATTGGCCTTTAGGGCATATTACTAACAATAACCCACGGTCGTACCTTGGTTATCGACTAGTTAAGGAGAGATTGGCTATTAGAGGGTCTCAGTAGCTATAACCGGTCTATTCATAAGTAGTAATAATTTATATTTGAATCAATGATCAGTAGTCAAATCAAGTTGAGTTAATTCCTTCAACCAAAGCTTTCTTCAATTTGAATTACAACTTTAATTTGCATTCTTGTTATTTTAATTTGATTTTTATTATTGTCAACAATTCCCCCATTTTTCGTTTTACATTTTAAAAGGATTTAAATAATTACCGATCTCTGTGGACACGATCCTACTCAATCACTATACACAATTTATTTAGAGTAGATATTTATTTTTGCTAGCTTCGACAACCATCAAATAGCTACACCATGGTCGATGAAATTGGTAACTCTCTTTATCTGTGCATTTGATTTATATTTTTATAATTTTTTTTCCTTTTCAAAATCCTGGAGGTACATGAAAATTTATATACACCATGATTGCATGCAATGAAGGGTATTTTAATTGCTGATGTGACGAATTATTATGATTACTTCTTTGCTAGCTAAAAAAAAAGCATAAAACAGATGTCCTTTTTAGATTTTTCTTCTTTGTAAATTTGTGTCACACTCTTGAGCATAGTTAGAAATATCTGTGAAGTGCGTTTCATAGTCATGGCTTCAATGACACATATCCAAATTCATTACAATTAATTAATTGATTTCCTACTTCTATTCCTTTTAAAAAAAGTTAACAAAATAAAAGTACTTGTTTAGTTATCTACTTGGGGGGGGGGGGGGGGGGAGGACTATTGCCATTTATTGCTCTGCCCCAATCTCTATATGTCTCTTTGGGAGGGCTCGCACTGTCCCATAATATTTATTTCTAAACAATCAGAGTCATTATCTTAAATCAATAAAAATAGCAGAATTTTTATTTTTTACATTTATTATATCTACACCCACTTATACCTAGCTTGTATTAATCGGCAAGTACGATCTGTTTGGGGATAAATTCACCATATCTGGTAGGCATGTCTTATTAATGGCTAAAAGCTTCCATATGCATAACCTCTTTAAATTGTGTCCCCTTTCAAAGAAAATTTTCTTTTTTGTCCATTAGCTTTTATTTACTCTTCACAAATATTTTTAACGTCATATTAACCAAATCTTGTAAATTCATCCATTCAGCTAAACTACTGGGACTTCCTCGTATTCCTGCATACTCTGAAGCTTCCGGTGCACAAGTGCTTCGCGGAAGCAACTATGCTTCTGCCGCTGCTGGGATCCTCAACATCACCGGAAGAAACTTCGTAAGGACTCATATATCTAATTCAAACGAACCAGGATTCCCTTTTGATCTGAATTTTAATTAGAGGATTTTATATCTAACACGAGATCCGATCATTAGTAGAAAATTTTTGCTGCATGGTCAGGTAGGTCGCATACTGTTTGATCAACAAATAAGGAATTTTCAGAACACACTTGATCTGGTCACTGATAACCTCGGAGCAAGTGATGTATCAAATGCAATTGCAAGATGTATATTTTTTGTTGGAATGGGCAGCAATGACTACTTAAAAAATTATCTCATGCCCAATTACAATACCAAAAATTAATACAATGCTCAGCAATATGCTGATCTTTTGGTTTCAAAATACTCAAGACAACTCACAGTAAGATTCAATTCTCTGGCCAGAGTGTGTCAACATATTTAGTATGTTGAAAATGATCATTAGAGAAAACAAGTAAGTATCAAAGAACAAGATGTAATTAAATTGATTGAACAGTTGAGATATCGATTTAATTAACGATGTGGTACAAAAGATTGAGCAGTAAAGAAATCAGTGTGGCTTGGGACGAATTATCATTCGAACATACAATTATGGAGGTCAATTCCAATCTTATATTGGAGTAGAGTTCGAATTAAATGATTAGGCTTATTTAATTACAGACTTAATTGTTGTAGCCACTATTGTATATTCCCAAATGATCACCGGGTTAGCTCATTTAATTGACTACATCGCTACTGGATTAATAAGCAAGATAACTAGCTATTTAGGTTAAAAGCCTAAATATATTATTTAGTGGGAGGCTCCATTAATATGCTTGAGTGTAAGGGGCCTTGTGTTATTTTACAAGGTGGACCCCCATAACACAAGAACAAGTAACGTGACTTTTGTTTTAATTATTTTTTAATTTAAATCAAATGGGATTTAATAGAATTAAAAAATAAATAAATAAATATGGAGCCTAGGGTTTCCACTAAATAGAGATATAAAAAGGCTTATTTTCTCTAAAGAAAATAGACAGATGCCACATTATACAAATCAAAGAAAAATATTTTCTCTTTAATTTTGAGAGAAAATTTTTCGTGCTAGTTGCTTTAGTGGTTATAAAGGCGCCCACACGTCAAGTGTAGATCAAACCTGAGTCATAGCCTGGAATATTATTTGGTGGCGGATCGTGATCTAACAGGAGTAGTGGTGACGGATCGTGGTCTGGGAGCCTAAATCACTTTAGTGGGAAAAGCAAAGATTGTTCATCTTCTCAAATTTTAAAGGTACGATTTCTAGATTACAAATTCTTATATCTTGTATGAGATCGATCCTAAAAGTTTTTTTTTAAAAAAAATTGATTTTTTCCACAACAATAATTAGCCACCGGTGTCTCGTCTGTCCATGTAAGTTTTTACTTGTTTAATTTGCTTGTGGGAAGTTTATGTAATCAAAGAACAAGTTGTGATAGTGTTTTGTTTCGTTGCTAGTGGTTCAGTAATTGGGACTACTTTGATTATGTTTTGGTAATAGATTTTGCTAGTTTACTAATGCTTCAGTAGGATTTTTCTTTTTCTAAATTATTAACTTATGCATCTATTGAAATCTGAACTCAAAACTTAAGCCCCAAAGAAATTGCTTGTTACCGTTGGAATTAGACTGGACTTTCGTAGTTTATTAATCAACTTGCTTGCTAGGTAGCCTTGCCATATGATATGGTTTGCTATCTTATGGGTGGTGATGTTTCCCTTGCAATACCCCTCGCATCTGTGTAAGGACATCCATCTAATTTTGTTGATATTTTTGGAAGTTAAACTTTCATCCTTAATTTGAATGATTGAAAGATAATATATAATTTTAGCCTCGGTTGATTCAAAAAGGGTAGATTTAAAAGAGAGATTGATTCAAAAAGATTAAATTAAACGTTCAAAAAAAATTATAAAAAATGCAAGATATCCGCAAACTGTCTAAAATACTATCCTCTAATCAATAATATTTTAAATAAGGAGATTATGGGTGGACCAAAAATCCATGTACCAAGCCCAAGCAAACGCGCAGATTTAACAACCCGTTTGGAGCAACTGCGTTACCAAATTATTTATAGATTTGGGTTCGGTTACAAAAACTCAACCACAAAAATAAATTTATGTTCACTTAAATTTCTACAAAAATCTTCTAAAACCCCTTTATAATTGTCTCCTTCTTTAAAATTACCGTATAGGACAAAATTATATCTCATTAAACCCACCGTAAACAATTCTTTCACCGACAATTTTTCTCCTGTACGTATGTACTTCTGTTATCTTAGAGTTTATACGAAAATTATTGAAACCTCAAAATACAACTACAGAAAAATCTCAAAAGCCGGTAACAACCCTGTTAAAAATCAAAATAATGATCATGTTATAAGACCATTCCCTGTCAAATTCCATTGAAAATTGAGTGCATATATGACCTAGGCAAAATAGAGAAAAAAAAATCAGTTTCAGCTTTAAAATTGTTGTAGGAGTGCCAATAGTCCAACTCAGTTCATATTCATTTAGATCTGAGATGAAGAAATAAACACCACAAAATAAACTTAAATGTTGAAAACTAATTCTAACCCAACCTGAATAGATTTTTATTAGAATTTTTTTGGTTTAAGTTACTCAATAGTTTTAGAGTGGAGCTTCTAACATCCCATTAAAACTCATAAGAAACACTACTTATTCATTTTTATATCTCTTTTTTTATGAAATTACAAAAAAGTCCATAGAATTACAATAGAGTTTTAATTAAACTTCACTATCATTTTAGACATACTTTTTCATAATAAAATTATTATTATTAAGTAATTTATTTCCTCATTATCTCAAAATTATTTTTGACTTTATCAAACAAATAAGGTTAAAAAAATAGTTAGGGGTTTATGATTTATAAAGGCATTTTAGTTTAATTAAATTCTTATTTTTTCTTTCGGTAATTTCGAAGAATATTAAAGGGGTGTGAAAAACAGTGCTCATAATTGAATTAGATCAAAACTTTCTCAACCCAAATACGTTTGGATTTGATTGGGTTAATCCCAACATTCACTCACCCCTAAAATGGCTTTATATATAGTCATTATTATGAAAAATATAATCATAGCGTAAACTCTTAAGTAAACTTTTTGGTTGAGAGAGGCGTAGATCACTCAACATGTATTAGTAGTCAAAATTAGAAGAGGAACTTTATCTAGATTACTACATTTACCAAATAATATTATAAAATGTGAAAGTTTTAATGGGGTGTATTAAACGGGGTGTACCCCATCACTATCTTAAGAATGGTGATTTTGATCCCTTATTATATCTCACAAGCCCCCCATTTTTAAGTTAATTCCATTAAAAAAATTAAACAAATCTTTATCTCTCAATATACCTTACCTAATCTCTAATTTACCTTTATTTTAATTTTTTTTCATACACCCATTGTATAAATTTATAAAATCGTTTCTTAAAAAAAAATTCTCATAATCATTGTAATTTCTCAACTTTTTTTTAAGGTTTTATCCACCACTTAAGATTTGCAAGTTCCACCAAGAATTGGAACAAAGAACTGAAGGACAACATTTGTCCATGAGGATCCTAATAACGCAACTTTTGTGCAGTAAAATTAAAACAGATGGCGGAAGCTCTAGAAACCTCGGATTGACTTCATTCAAAAACGAAAATCAAGAGGAAAGATTGAAGTTTAATTAACTCACTTGTAGTTTCAAAAACGACTTCGTGAAGTAGGAGAAAATGACTGAAAACAGCAAGCTACGAACACTGTCCAGAAAATAGAGCTCTGCACGAACAGCTTCTGTTTTGCCACGATCTGAGATCCTTTAAGCACCCCAATTGTGATGCCTCTAGTCATTCCACACTTAGAAATGTTCTAGGATTCATAGGATTTGGAATCTCGAAATTTCGTTTAGAAATGAGAGAGATAATGAAGAAACATGAATGCTAGATCATGATGATTCATTCCACCAAATAAAGCCACCATTATCTCCAATAATGGCACCAAACATTATCATGTGCTAGACCCACCCACTTAGCCATTATTTATTGAAAGTGATCTTATCGCTTCAATAAATTATTTAATCAAATAAATAAATAGCTAAATTAATTAATTTCGTAATTAATTAATTAATCCCATTTTGATCAAATCAAATGGTTAAATGTGGGCTTCTTTTGTGACATGTTCTAATGCTTTCTCTTAATCCATATTAGATCCAATAAAAGCCCAAAATTCTAAACCCAAAATTGGTCTAGAATTCCATAATCATATATGAACCGGAACATGTCCAAAATGGTCATTTTACGTGCTCGATATTACATAATGTTTAATTGAGGATTTATGAAATTTATTTTGTTCCTTAAACTATTTATGGAACATCTAAATTTCTATCTTAAATCATATTTAAGATATATTTATATATATATATATTCATTCTCAATGAATTATAATATAAATATTGATATTCCTCATTTTCTAGTAACTCCCCTTTTTCATTTCTATATTGTGTGTGACCTTTTAGGTTCTTAGTTATAAGGTAGTAGAACTATTTTAATGATAACTCTTTATTCATTAAATGATGCTAAACTATTCTAAACTCTTTAGTCATCAATTAGAACTTTTCTAATGACCTTAAGATGCATTGCTAATACGCTTTACCAATATTGATCTTAAGGTTTCTACAAGTCATGAGTGACACCTAACAGTATATCACAACTATCCAAATAACAAGAATTGTTGGATCTATAGAACCTATTCCATTGTATCTCTATGTCTTGGTCTCTTCATCATCCATGTCCAGAGAAAAGCACGGCTTATGGTTTATTATGTTAAGCAGTTATGTTTTATCTCAAAATAAATCTAAATGAACTTGGCATGAAAATATAATTTGAACTCCTTCAAATATATTTCACCTTGGCCAAGGATTTCTCATGCCAATTCATATTATCTCATAGGGACATCCATTTTGTATATTACAAAGTGATGAATTCCATATTGGCCATACACTTGTCTTCATACATAGCCAACCATGACAGCTTTTGCTAGATCTCTTCTTTGATTAGGAATCAATCATTATGCTTTCACATATCAGAGATGTCTATGTATAAGACATCTGTTATGCCTCAGGTCTAAAGACCATTACTAAACATAGTGTCTATTACAATGTATAATAAGCCATTAACACTCAAAACCATATGGCTTACTATATTTGGTCAAGTTCAGTAAACTCGCTCTCTTAACAAGTACCTATGTGTTTGACTTGACATCTCATGTCAATGATATGAAACTCACCATCCATTTTAGTATCACATACCATAAGGAGTCATAACACATACTAGTGTTTATAGGAATTTATAATGTCCAATCATAAATCCACCACTAGGAACTATTTTAGAAGTATGGTACAAAGGATGCACGTTTCATATTCTCGACAAACTCGAGAATGTGTTCCTTAACTATTTTACTTCTTGGACTATATTCATTAAATTAATTTATAAATGTTGATAACTTTGCCATTTTATAAATATCAAAATGCTATTCAAATACAATCATTCCCTAAACAAACAAACACCATTTGATTGGCCTTTAGGGCATATTACTAACAATTTGATGTGATAAAGATAGAGATTTTTTATTATTATAATTGATTTGGAGCTAAAAAGGGGATTCTTGATTTCCTTTTGTATGCATCCCAATCTTGTATTCAAGTTTATTTGTTCATGGACTAGAATGCATTGCATTTGGAAAGTGTTTGCAATTGTACAGTGATATTACTTGGACAGTAATTTGGCGTTGCAATGCATTTACAGAACGAATGAAAATTTGGAATCGCGATGGAAAATGTTGTCAGGTATCTATCTGAGAATGAAAGCACTCGCTGTCAGTCTATATGGGATTGCAGTATAAAATTTTACATTGTTCTTCAATATTTTGAATAGAATGCCTTACTTTGAATGGAATGGCTCAGTTTAAAAAGTTAGAAGAAATTAGATTCGCTTAATTAGTTATTAATAGAAATTTTTATGTCGGTGCACTTAAAAATTAGTTATTATTTTAAGTTATTTCACATGAGGATAAAATAGGTATTAATATAAAAGTTATTAGTGTGGGTTGATAAGATATAACGAGAGATTTAAACATCACCACTCTACTCATAGAGCAGCTCCAAAAACGATCTCATTGGTCGAAAAAGGCCTGACCCATTGAATGAGGACCCTTAAAATTTGATCCTAGCTTGACCCATACGACAGGCTGAACAAGTCGGTCCTTTACACAATCAAAACAAACTTGTGAGTAGGAGTGGGCAAATAACCCAATCTGATTCGACCAAAAAACTTGAGTTCAGATCGGATGTAAATGAATTTCTCAATCCAATCAGGTAGGAATCTATCAAAATCGATCCGAAATTACACACAATTAAAGAATATTATTTTAAATTTTTTATCCATTCCAAATATAATTCGGATTCAATTATAAGTATGGATTGAGTTTGGATTACTTTTTTCGTAACTCAATTATCCGGAACTCGAACCCGATCCGAAACTGAATTTGCCAACCCTTATCGTTTACACATTACATTTGTGACTATCATTTTTAAACTAAAATTTTCTCTTGATGCGAATAAGAAAAAAAAAACATAGAGTAAATTTCGTTTAAAAAATGAGGCACCATAGATGGACCGTACATATGGTACAGCTGGCTGAAATGGAAGTAGCCTTGTGAGAGCTGCCTATTTTGGATTCAGGACGAAATATTTAAGAAGTAAGCAAGTAAATAAATCAGGAAAATAATATTCGGCCACCCTCATTCCAGAGGGAAGCCAAAAACGACATGCTTCTGTGCCGTTTTGAAGTTTTAGATTTGAAAATTAAAAATAAATTTTACCATTAAAAAATAATAAAAGCTAATCAAAAGAAATTAAAAAATCTAAATTCTTATCCCTCCCCTCGCTCACCCCCTCTCTCTTTGACTCACCCCGCTCTGTCCCTCTCACTCTCACCCACGAAGCTCGTTCCCCTCTCACTCACCCACAAGCTCGCTGTCAATATTTTGCTCAGATCTCAGCTAACGCATCATCAAAACAGCAACCATGACGCTAGGCTGAGGAGGATCCAGTGTCGTGGGTCAGTTTCTTCTCTGAACTTGCCCTTTTTTGTTCAGTCTATTTATGCCCTGGAATTATTTATTCTCTTTGTTTTGTTGTGTTTCTTGTTCTGGCAAAATCTATTTGTCTAATTCACATACGGGTCGCAGCCGTTGCTTTTATTATTTTATAATTTTTTTGGTGGTTTTGTGTAGTCTTATGAACATTCTTTTTGGCATAAATGCATCTGGGTTGCTACGTGCCTACGTTTGATTGTTAATTAGACCTAATCCATAATTCTATGCGTTTTTTGAATTTTTGATCGCGAAATTAAGTTAATTTAGTTTAATATTATTAGATTATTGTCACCTAAAATTAGTATATTTAATCAGTTAAAGAAATTCTTTTGACGCGGACTTTATGAAACCTTGTATGTGATACTTTGCTTAGCAAAGTATTTGGATTTTGGATTTTTTTTTTCTATTTATATTTTAAAATTACTAGAAATAAGTTATTTGAAGTGTGATACTTTGTGAAATGTTAAAGCTTACGGTTTGGTTGTAATTCTGTTTTTGCTTATATATGTTTACGTCTGTTGGCATTTTTTTAATTTTTTTTTTGGTATTTGAAGTTTGCATATATGGTGTGTATTAAGATTTTCAAGTTGTTCTTCAAACATATTCTGGGTAGCTTTGAGGCGAGAGAAAACAGGGGATTTCATTTTCTGGGTAGCAATAGTACATCAACATATTCTGGGTAGCTTTAAGGCGAGAGAAAACAGGGGATTTCATTTTCTGGGTAGCAATAGTACATCAAAATTTCAACACATATTGTCACTGCTATCACTCTGGCTGTTAACAAGAGTGAGAGAAAACAGGGGATTTCATTTTTTTCTCATCTTTCTTGTCATCTTTCTTGTCATCTTTCTTTTCCTCTTTCTTTTCTTCTTTCTTCTCTTCCTTCTTCTCCTCTTTGGCCGGCCCTACCGAAATAATGTCTGCTTTTCTGAATTTCTTAAGCTTTTTCACCACTGCCACTGTGTCCATTTGCCCTATCACTGTCAGCTTCTGGTCTTTGAAATCAGCAGCAATTGAATCAACTCCTGGATCATCATCATTCCAATTGTGTATATATTAATTAATTAAAATATTTTTGGCTAATGTTGTGAAAATTTTAATGTACTCGCAAGCGCATGAATCTAGAAATAGAGTAATGGTAACGAGGCCGATACCACATGGATTGTTATAAATTGAAAAGTCTAATTTAAATCTAAAATTAATATTAATCCTAACCTAGTTGAGCAAATTGAGTTTTAAAAGAAATTAAACTAAGAAAACAATTAAAGTAAAAGAGCATTCAATAGGATAGAAAATACCAAGGTTTCAGAATTCACCACTATTCAACTAGTAATTATCAAATTATTAACTAATCCTCAATTTTAGAGTGACAACTCGAAATCAATCTATGTCATCTCATGGATATAACAATTAAGCCCAAGTAATTAAATCTAATGTAGGTTCTTTTTCTGCTTAATAATATGACATCTAAGCATCCCATGTAAACATATTGAATAACAAAGAGTCAAAGTTTTTCTAAGCACTCTATGTAAACAATTTAATGAAAGATATAAAATCAAAGATAATCATGTATAAACTTTATAGATCCAAGCATAGAATTAATCGAATATTAATCCTAACAATCAATAATGCATGACAGAATTGATGAAAAGATTTTATTAACATCCAATTAATCTTGTGAAATAAAAACCATAATCATCAAAGAACATATATAGGGAATTGATTAAATAAAAAGATAATTATTTCATTCAATAGGGTTTCATCCTTAACCTCAGTATAAGAAAATTAGCTAGACATATTTGAATTGAGAGCAACAAAATAAATAAATTCAGCCATGGGAACTGAAATATTGTTGCTGCCGATTGCTCTCTTCCAGCCTTTTGTTTCCGTCCTCTGGCAGCTGCCCCCTTCTCCAAAAGCCAAAACTCTCTTTTTATAATCCTTAGCCACCGAATCCTCTTTGTCTACTAATTAAAATCCTTTTCCAATTATAAAACAAAGCTTCCATAATAACGCCACCATAAGCCATTAATTCCACTTTTAAAAGTCAAGTGTGGGCCCCATTTAAATTGCTTTCCACTTTTGCAATGCCATGCACGTCCAGGTCACTTGAAAAATTGAAATTCTTTTTGAGTGCAAATTACTCTTGGCTTCACATGCTATAAACTCCTAATTGTGTCACGGCTTTAATTGATGCTTTCCCAAACTTGTTATTCTTTATGCACTTTTTGTTTCCCAATCTCCAATTAATTCCCTATGCAATAAAATAATTCAATTAATTAAAAATAACTAATAAAAATAACTAACAATTATATAATTAAAGGTAAAATATGTATATAAATTATGCTCATCAAATACCCCCAAACTTAGATTTTGCTAGTCCTCGAGCAAAACTAAAACTAAAAATAAAAAATAAAATAATGAAACAAAAAGTAAATCCTAACTAAACCATTTTTGCAGGTGATCGCGATTGCATTTAGCACATGCAACAAGCCTTTAAACCCCTAGGCGGCCCTAGTGGACGAGTTGTAGTATCGTGAGGGCTTCAGTGATGATACCCACAAATATAATCTTTAAAAATAAAATAAATAAAGAGAACAAAAAATTTTAAATAAAACATGAAAATAGCCTCAAAGATTGCATAAATTATATAGCTCAAAGAAAATTTCAAATATTGGCAAAGTTCTAACTTTAATTCAATAGTCAATCTCATCTCTCTTTCGATTCTTGTAGTGTGTGTGTGAAATTAATTCAATCAAATCCATTCCCAAAATCCTCAATATCAACAGCCTTCGCCTCAAACAAAGAACATAGTAGGTCAAACTAATCTTATCATCTTGATCTCCATATTTTTTTTTTCTCTCAGAGGGTTTTATGTGCATTTTTTTTTTATTTTTTTTAGCACATGCACTTGATTTGATTTTTTTCTTTTTTTTTTCTCTTTTTTTTTAACCATAGTCAGGAGCTTTCACTCTACCCCTTAAGGTAGCCTTCTTCTCATGGTAGATTATCCTCTACATACTTGTGGTACATAGGCCCAAATTACTCAAGGATAGCTTCACTCTTAAGGGTTATAGGTAGTTATTTATGACTTTGGCGGCCGTGTATACTATTTTGTATTGTGGAGATAAGAATCAAGACAAACAATCATTTAATCTATCTAAAATTCTCAACTAAGGTTGCGTCAATCTCATATTTCAAGTCAAAATTATGAAAGAACTGATATTAGTGCTCATGGTTTAAAGAATCTCAATTAAGAGGAACTAACACAAGAATCAAGTATAAACTAAGACAATATTCAACCCTTTCTAAAAACCATATTCATTGTCAATCAAATTCTTATCATTGGCTTTTCACATAAAAACAAAAAACAACAATTTTTTTCTTAATTTTTGAATTTTTTTTAAACAAACAAAGCACAGACTATTTCCACCCCCAAACTTATTCAGAACATTGTCCTCAATGTTTCACAAACAAAAGATATGCATGCAAACAAATGAAAGAGAAATAATAATAATAATAATAATAATAAAAACATAAATAATAAAAAGAAAGTTGGAGAGAACACACCTGGATGGGCTGGGAAAGCTTAAAAGAAAATGCCAAATGAAAAGAAAACATTAAAAAAGAAAAATACTAGAAAAGAAAAATAAACAAAGAAAAGAAAACCTACTATTAAAATAAAACAAGAGTGCAAAGATGAACTTAATTAATCCTGATAAACAGGATCATCTAAAAGTATCTCCTCAACTTCTGGTGTTCTTAACTCTAAAAATGGTTTTAATCTTTGACCATTCACCTTAAATAAATCACCATTTTTAGGATTTTCAATCTCAATTGCCCCATAAGGGAAGACAGTACGAACTATAAAAGGACCAGACCATCGAGAACGTAACTTACCTGGAAAGAGATGCAATCGGGAACTATATAAAAGTACTTTCTGACCTGGTGTAAAGGCTTTTCTCAAAATGTGTTTGTCATGAAAGACTTTCATTTCGTTGTTTATAAATCTTGGCATTCTCATATGCATCATTCCTGATCTCTTCAGTTCTGCTAGTTGTAATCTTCTCTTGGACCCAGCCTGCTGCATATCAAAATTGAATTTCTTGATAGCCCAATATGCACGATGCTCCAACTCTACTGGCAGATGACATGTTTTTCCATACACAAGTCGATAAGGTGACATCCCAATTGGTGTTTTAAAAGCAGTCCTATATGTCCACAATGCATCATCAAGTCTCAAAGACCAATCCTTTCTATCTGGCCTAACTGTTTTCTCTAGATCTGCTTGATCTCTCTATTAGAAATCTCTACTTGGCCACTAGTTTGAGGATGGTATGGGGTGGCAACCTTATGTGTAATGGAATATTTGTCCAAAAGAGTTTTGAAAGGTTTATTGCAAAAATGGGTACCACCATCACTAATAATTGTTCTAGGGAAACCAAAACGAGACAGAATATTACTCTTCAAGAATTTCACTACAACCCTATGATCATTGGTTTTGCATGGAGTAGCTTCAACCCACTTCGACACATAGTCCACTGCAATCAATATATACTGATAACCAAAAGATGGAGGAAAAGGTCCCATGAAATCAATACCCCATACATCGAAGATCTCAACCACAAGAATAGGATTGAGTGGCATCATGTTCCTCTTTGAAATGCTACCCATACGTTGGCACCTATCACACAAAGAACAGAAAACATAAGCGTCATGAAAAAGAGTAGGCCAATAAAAACCACATTGTAAAATTTTTGTTACTGTCTTTTTAGCACTAAAGTGGCCTCCACAAGCTTGTTCATGACAAAATGAGATAACACTTTGAATTTCATTATCAGGAACACATCGCCTAATAATCTGATCAGCACAATATTTAAATAAATAGGGATCATCCCAAAAGAAGTCTTTCACTTTAGATAAGAACTTTGTTCTATCTTGCTTAGTCCAGTGCTCTGGGATTTGACCTGTAGCAAGGTAATTAACTATATCAGCAAACCATAGTACAACATTTACACTCATAAGTTGCTCATCTGGGAAAAACTCATTCAAAGGTAAAGATTCTGGAATAAATTTAAGATCAAGGCGAGATAAATGATTTGCCACAATATTTTCAGAACCTTTTTTATCTCTAAATTCAATGTCAAATTCTTGTAAAAGCAACACGCAACGAATCAATCTTGCCTTAGCATCTTTCTTAGTAAGCAAATATTTTAAAGCATCATGATCAGTAAAAATAATCACTTTACAACTTATAAGATAAGATCTGAATTTATCAAGTGCAAACACCACAGCTAGCATTTCTTTTTCTGTAGTTGAATAGTTCAACTGTGCATCATTAAGTGTCATACTATAAGGCACATGATCTAATCTTTGTCCTAAAACTGCTTCTACAGCATAATCAGATGCATCACACATAATTTTAAAAGGCAAATCCCAATTAGGTGGCTGAATGATAGGTGAAGAAGTCAACAATTTCTTAAGCTTTGCAAAAGCATCAAGACAAGATTCATCAAAGATAAAAGGTGCATCCTTAACAAGTAAATTGCATAAAGGTCTAGAAATTTTACTAAAATCTTTAATGAATCTTCTATAAAAACCAGCATGTCGAAGGAAAAATCTTACTTCTTTTACGGATTTGGGATGTGGAAGATTAGAAATTAAATCCACCTTAGCTTTGTCGACTTCTATACCTTTGCTGGAAATTATATGACCAAAAATAATACTTTGTTTTACCATGAAGTGACACTTTTCCCAATTTAGAACCAAGTTCTTTTATTTACATCTCTGCAAAACTAATGTTAGATGCTGCAAACATTCATCAAAAGAATCTCCATAAACAGAAAAATCATCCATGAATACTTCAGGAAATCTCTCAACCATATCAGAAAAAATGATAAGCATGCATCTTTGAAAAGTAGCAGGTGCATTGCATAAACCAAATGGCATTCTCCTATATGCAAAAGTTCCAAATGGACAAATAAAAGTAGTTTTCTCCTAGTCCTCTGGAGCTATAGGGATCTGATTATAACCTGAATATCCATCGAGAAAACAATAAAAATCATGACTTGCAAGTCTATCAAGCATTTGATCAATAAATGGAAGAGGAAAATAATCTTTTCTTGTGAATGAATTCAATTTTCTATAATCAATGCAAGCACGCCAACCTGTAGTTATTCTAGTGGGAATTAATTCATTATTTGCATTAGTAATTACTGTAACACCAGATTTCTTAGGAACAACTTGCACAGTGCTAACCCAAGAGCTATCTGAAATAGGATAAATAATTCATGCATCTAATAATTTGATTACTTCAGCTCTTACCACTTCTTTCATGTTAGGATTTAGCCTACGTTGCATTTCCCTAATAGGTTTAGCATTTTCTTCAAGATGAATACGATGCATGCAATCTACTAGATTAATACCTTTAATATCAGCGATGGTCCATCCTATTGTCTCCTTATGCTCTTTTAGAATACCTAACAACTTACTTTTTTGCTCAAGATCGGGGGAAGAAGAAATAATAACAGGTAGTGTGTCAGATTCTCCCAAGAATGCATATTCCAAAGTGTCGGGTAGTGCTTTGAGTTCCAATTTTGGTGGTGCCTCCACAGATGGGCCAATTTTCTTCTCAGAATGAGGCAGTAGTTCTGACTTTATCTTCCATTTAGTTGTATCCCTAATTAGAGGTGCAACAAGTAAAGCGCTGACTTCTGCAATTGCACTGTCATCATTAAAAGATAAATCAGAATGAGTTAGACATGCCTCTAATGGATCATCAGTATGGTTAGAAATGAATGAATTTTCTACTAATTCCTCTATCATATTTGGTTCAACAAATTCATCTTCTTCTTGTGGCTACTTGGTAACATTAAAAATATTCCATTCCATAGTCATATTACCAAAAGATAGCTGCATGTTTCCATTCCTGCTGACACGACTTAAAAGTGTTTGATTTACTCTCAAGTATAAGAGTGCCTAGTTATAATATATCTCGGTGAGTCAGAGGTCAATCCACAGAGAAAAGATTTAATTTGTTTATTTTATTTTATCTAAAATTTAAAAATAAAACTTAAATATAAACAACTTAATTTAAATAAAACTATGAAATTGAATTAGTTAGGGTTGTGGATTCACTCTTAGTAGTAAATAAAATTTAATAAATTCTTTTTGTCATTTTTTAGATTTATTGCCCAAAAGATTAATTATATAAATTATTATTATTTTTCCTTTAATTTTATGATGGATTAAGTATTTATTGTGCCAAAATTTAATTTGTCTACAATAAGTCAAAATACCATTTTACCATACCTTATATTTAGATAAAAAGAATTTATTGTGTCAAACTCCCTTGTTTGTCTACAATAAATCAAAATCTCATAATATAAAATATGTATAAAATTAAATAGAAAATAATTTAATTTATAAAAATAAAAATAGAATTTCATTAAATCATATTTATTTCCTAATAGTTTCACCTTCCTCTAACTATTAATATTTAGCTAAACATTTTTTTTTATAAAGGAAACTACTAAAATTGAAAAACACGTAATTAAAAATGGAATTTGAAAATTGAAATAAAACTAATTTTATTGATTGAAAAGAAATTACAAAGAGAGATGAGAAGAAGAATTTGGGGGAAAAGAAGAGAAGAGAATGTGTGGAGAGGTGTGTTCACCCCCCTCTATTTATACTAATACATGGTAAATCCACACCACATAAATTAAAAAATCTAATTACATCTTAACCTTACCTAACTTATCCACTCAAGCATATCCAACACATTCCACTAACAATTACCATACCTAATATGATAGAAACTTATAATTTTACAATTACCACATTTACCGTGGTAAAAACATAAAAAATTACAATAAAAGTCTTGGATCCTCCTCGACAATGACATAATTTCTCGGACTTTCAGAATCCAAATTTGACATCCATGCATTTGTTCGGAGCCTCAAATTGCATGAAATTATTATTTTTACCTAATAAACACACAAAAATACACAAAATCAAATATTTAGAAAAATAATTAGAAATTCACAATATGTTACACAATTACAAATATAAATTACATTAATAAAACAAAATAACATTTTTATCCCTTAATAAACATATAATTTTTAACACTAATCACCTGCAATTAATAAGAGCATCAGCTGTAGCTAAGAAAGGACGACCTAGAATAACTGGAGTGTGTTTCTTAGGATCATGTACATGCTGAGTATCCTCTATAATACCACGAGGTATTTTCATTGATCTATCAGCAAGTTGCAAAATAATAGGAGTTGATTTTAACTCACCTAGTCCAAGCTGCATGTAAACAGAATAAGGGAAGAGATTAACACTAGCACCCAAATCCAATAATGCTTTATCAAAACATTGGTTCCCTATAACACATGAGGTAGTAGGAGAACCAGGATCCTTAAATTTTGGTGGCATTTTACATTGAAGTAAATTGCTAGTTTGTTAAGTTAAAAACACTTTTTTAGTGACATGTAAATTTCTCTTTTTAGTGCATAAATCTTTCAAAAACTTGGCATAGGAAGAAACTTGCTTAATAGCATCCAGTAAAGGGATGTTTATACTTACCTGTTTGAAGATTTCCATAATCTCACCTGTTGAAGTCCCTTTCTTTACCTTTGTTAACCTTTGAGGAAAATGAACCTTGGGAATGTAAGCTGGCGAGCCACTCTCTTCAGGATCATTTGGTGATGAGTCTTGTAATGGAACTGGATCTGAAGAAGTATGCTCAGATGACTTTCTTGTTTGAACCTCTATTTTGTTGTCAAATAATTTTCCTCTTCTCAAGGTCATAACCGATTTTGCTTGTTCATGCTGATGACTTGAACTCGATCCAACTTCGTGCACTCCTTTGGGATTAGGAACTGGTTGACTTGGAAATTTTCCTTTTTCTCTCTCCTCTACAGTAGTTGCTAATTGACCCAATTGATGTTCAACCTTTAGAATAGCTTGAGTGTTTGATTGAAAAGCTTGTTGGGTTGACTGAATGAAACTTTGAAGTGTATACTCTAAAGAAGGCTTTCTTTGTTGGGGTGCAACAAATTGAGACATAGGTTGTTGGGCAGGAGGATATACTCGGTTAGGAGGGACAAATTGTTGATTGGGCAAAGCTAAATTGTTGTCCTCCTTGGTTTGGCAAAGGTTGATTTTGTTTCCAAGAAAAATTAGGGTGATTCCTCCAATTATGATTATATGTGGGTGAGTATGGATTATTGGAGGTTTTCTCATATGATTGTAAGGTATGTACCTACTCAGAATAAGCCTCTTGATAGGCTGGTAATGATGGACAATTCTGTGCTGTATGAGACAAGTTAGAACAAAGAGCACAAACCTCATTAGCTACACTAGGATGATGATTCATTAATTGGTTCATAGCTAAGGCATCTACTTTCCTAGAAATTGTAGCTAGAGTGGATTTCACATCAAAATCATCCTTAACTTCATATAATCCCTTTCTAGAAACTTGAGATGATTTTTCTCTTTGATTTGAAAAATCCCACTGTTGAGAATTCTCAGAAAGTGAATTAAAGAAATCTCATGCAGCCCCTTCATGTAGGTTCAAAAATCTCCCACCATTCATAAACTCTACCATATGACGATTTGACATGGTTAAACCGTTATAAAAGCATTGTATAAGTCTCCATTTCTCAAAACCATGGTGGGGGCACTTAAGGAGTAAATCATTAAATCTTTCCCAACACTCATAAAATTGTTCATCCTCTCTTTGATAAAAATCACTTATCTCTCTCGTAAGGGCATTTGTTTTAGACATAGGGAAAAACTTGGTGAGGAACTTATTACTTAATTCATCCCACGTAGTAATAGACCCAGCAGAAAGTGAATTCAACCAAGCTTTCGCTTTGTCTTTTAATGAGAAAGGGAACATACGAAGCCTAATTGACTCATCATTAAAATTTTGAAAACGGAATGTAAAGCATATGTCAAGAAATTCCTTAATGGGCAAATATGGATCCTCTCTCTCTAACCCATGGAAAAATGGTAAAAGTTGAATGATAGAGGGCTTGAGTTCAAAGTGTGTTGCTATGGTTTTTGGCAATACAATACAAGATGGTTGGTTGGCTGCAAGTGGTGAAAAATATTCTCTAAGGGTTTTCTCTGCTTGCGTTGGTGGAAGTATTGGCAATAGTCTATTTGGGTCATCCATCACTTCTAAAAAATTAGCTTGACTACTATCAATTTTTTACTCTCTTTTAACCAAACGATTTGTTGAATCACATTCCCAAACACTCATAAACTAACTAGACAAGGAAAGAAAGAAAAATAAAATAAAATAAACCAACAATAATGAGAATAAACTAAATGTAAAAATAAAAGAAATCAAACAATCAAACAACGAATTTAAAGACAAATAAAAGTTTTTTTGGTTTTTTTAATAAAAAAAATAAAAGACAACCTAAATTATAACTAGTGGAAGAATCAAATCAACCTAGATTAAACTGACTTTCTAGCACAATCCTCGGCAACGGCGCCAAAAACTTGTTGTGAAAATTTTAATGTACTCGCAAGCGCACGGATCTAGAAATAGAGTAATGGTAACGAGGTCGATCCCACAGGGATTGTTATAAATTGAAAAGTCTAATTTAAATCTAAAATTAATATTAATCCTAACCTAGTTGAGCAAATTGAGTTTTAAAAGAAATTAAACTAAGAAAACAATTAAAGTAAAAGAGAATTCAATAGGATAGAAATTACCAAGGTTTCAGAATCCACCACTATTCAACTAGTAATTATCAAATTATTAATTAATCCCCAATTTTAGAGTGACAACTCGAAATTAATCTATGTCATCTCATGGATATAACAATTAAGCCCAAGTAATTAAATCTAATGTAGGTTCTTTTTCTGCTTAATAATATGACATTTAAGCATTCCATGTAAACATATTGAATAACAAATAGTCAAAGTTTTCCTAAGCACTTAATGTAAACAATTTAATGGAAGACATAAAATCAAAGATAATCATGTATAAATTTTATAGATCCAAGCATAGAATTAATCGAATATTAATCCTAACAATCAATAATGCATGACAGAATTGATGAAAAGATTTTATTAACATCCAATTAATCTTGTGAAATAAAAACCATAATCATCAAAGAACATATATAGGGAATTGATTAAATAAAAAGATAATTATTTCATTGAATAGGGTTTCATCCTTAACCTCAGTATAAGAAAATTAGCTAGATATATTTGAATTGAGAGCAACAAAATAAATAAATTCAGCCATGGGAACTGAAATATTGCTGCTGCCGATTGCTCTCTTCCAGCCTTTTGTTTCCGTCCTCTGGCGGTTGCCCCCTTCTCCAAAAGCCAAAACTCTCTTTTTATAATCCTTAGCCACCGAATCCTCTTTGTCTACTAATTAAAATCTTTTTTCAATTATAAAACAAAGCTTCCATAATAACGCCACCATAAGCCATTAATTCCACTTTTAAAAGTCAAGTGTGGGCGCCATTTAAATTGCTTTCCACTTTTACAATGCCATGCATGTCCAGATCACTTGAAAAATTGAAATTCTTTTTGAGTGCAAATTACTCTTGGCTTCACATGCTATAAACTCCTAATTGTGTCACGGCTTTGATTGATGCTTTCCCAAACTTGTTATTCTTTATGCACTTTTTGTTTTCCAATCTCCAATTAATTCCCAATGCAATAAAATAATTTAATTAATTAAAAATAACTAATAAAAATAACTAATAATTATATAATTAAAGGTAAAATATGTATATAAATTATGCTCATCAGCTAACTAAAGAAACCCAGAAACCTGATCATTTTGTTGTTAACGATCTTGTTGAAGGAATTAAAAAAATATATATATATATATACAATAACATAAATAAATTATTAAATACATACCAAAAATATCAGCAGCAGCTTCTATGGCTTTTTGCTTCGTCCTGTCATCAGTCATGGTTAAAACCTTCAACACCAGCTTCTGCTGCATGTTTTAATTACAAAACAAGAAATTGTTAAACACGTTTCTTAATGTAAAGATGAAACAAAGAGAGAGACTGAAAGAGTACCTGCGCCATTTGAAGATGATTAATGAATGGAAAAAAAAGGAACTGAGAAATCCGAAAAGTGAAGTTTATATAGGAACTTGCGGAGTATTTATTGCTGTAAACAGATTATTGCTGTCGTTGTTTTTGAAAGAGTCATTAAATGTTGAATAAATTGCTTAGAGTCACAAATATTGTCACTGCTATCACTCTTGTTAACAGCGCACAAGTGATGAAATTTTGAATTGCGATATAAATGCATAAAATGACATAATATTAATTATTAAATATAGCAAGTAAATTTTGATGCCATCATTTTAAAAAATTAACAAAAAATAAACAAATTGATATTCATTGCATGTCTAATGCTTTATTTATATAAGATTAAAATTCTCTTTTCATCTGGGTTTTTATTTGAGCAAATACAATTATTGGTAGTTCACTTATAGAAGTACAACTAAAAGGTATATCTTGACCGTGCTCACGTACATGTCGAAAGAATTAAAGAAAATGAGCTCTCTAGATTCTGTTTGTTTGATAAGAAAATGAATGGAAAATTTTATTGATTCAAAGCGAAAATTTGTTCGCTGGATTCTTATTTGTAAGTCTTACTAATGAATTGAGAGTACATTGAAAAATATAGCTGTGTGTGGAAACTTCTACTGCAACAAACTCGTGTGCACATTTCCAGCGCGCTAACTATAACAACCTACTGACTAAGTTTGGAGGGAAATAACAACTTGTTCAACTGTTTTACAACTTGGCTGCTGACTCATCATTACACTGAAAACCCCAGCTGACTTAGCATTTATTCTTAACAGAAAGATAATGATAAAAAAGTTGCTTCAGAATTCGTGGGCACGCACGCACGCTACTTGTAGAACTCCATAACCCATAAATTGTAAAAAAAGCATACAAATCTGATGCCACTAAATCCAGCTTCAGTAGCCAAGGTCGTGAATTCATGCTTTGTTCGCTCCTTTCCTCCCGGAAATTGAGTCATCATGAGCACATCACTTAGGGAATTTATTTGTGAATGAGTGCTATTCTCAGGCAGTTCTGGAAGTACTGACTCCACAACAATTACCTTCCCTCCTTCGGGAATACTTTTGTAGCAATTCTTCAATAACTTCAAGCAATGTTCATCGCTCCAATCGTGCAGTATCCACTACAAAATTTGAAATATTATGAAATTTGTTCAGGGATCGAACACCTAATACCTGCAAATTAAATTCAAATGAAACTTACCTTGACCAAAATGGCGTCGCCATTTGGAACACTTTGAAACATGTCACCCCCTACATGCTTAACACCTGTACTACATACAATTTAGTTTCCGCTGTTAGGATCTAGCGGTATGGGCAGCGAATTCATAAGAGCACTGATATTCGGGAAAAAAATTTAGATAAAATTCTGACAAAAACAACAATATATCAAACCTGATTTTTTTCACTAAATTGCAAATATGGTAAATCGAGTCTGTTTTGATGTTTTTTGTCAGTTTTTTCTTTTTGCAACATTTTGTGCTTTTGCCATTTTTTTTTCCAAATGATAATGTATATTTCTTCATAACAATGCCATTCAAAAAAAAAAAAGAGATTGTAATCAATTTTCTAATTAACTTCCTACTTTCTCCAGGATTTATATTGGGATGATTAATTAAAGAAAGCTACTTAAAAGCCACTTGACCAAGTCCCTAACATTATTATAAAGATAATTGATAGTTCATACCAGGATACTCAGGGGAATGCTGTATAACGTGAGGCAAGTCGAAATTGATGCCCTTAATGTGGGGATACTTGGAAGTAATTGCTTTAAGGGTATTGCCAAGGGAACCGCCAACATCAACCAATTGCTTTATGTGCTCGAAACCCTTGTAAGCCTCAAGGATTTTTTGAAGGACCAAAGTGGTATGGTTGTACATCGCTGTGCTGAAAACTTCATTGAACCTGGGGTCCAATCCTAGGTACTCGAAAGCGTTCGTTCCGTGGACTCGGTCAAATGGAACTCCTCCTTCAATAATAGTTTCTTTCAGTTGGGACCTACATGACCAGTTAATCAATCATCATTTTGCGTTTGGCCTAACTTTTTTAGATACAATGATTAGTGGTTGATAAAAGCAAAAATAATAAAGGGGTATATCTATATTATATATATGACGATGTATACGTTTCATAAAATCCCTTAACAGATAAGATGAGTAGACGATTCATTGCCATTAAAAATTTTATGTTATATCTTAACTCATAACTGTCACATACATCTTTATGAAAACGAGCAAAAAAATGGAAATCAGGGTAATATTATCATACGGGTGGGTTGCTAAATTTTAGCAACGTCACAAATTAGGAGATATGTAGTTTGTTGTACTTTTACATATAGCTAGGTCCTGCTGTTATTTTTTTTTTCCCTAAAAGATTTTATTTCTAATTCTCTCCAGGCAAGTGATCGTACCACCCCAAGTGACTCTTTTAATTCACCGAAATTCTACGGACGAAGTTAAGAAATTTTTGTTCTTCCAGGATTTCTATCAGAACTGAAGAAACTACTCAATTAATGCTTTCAATAGAACAAAATACATTGTCTTTTTCATATATGTTACACTCATGTCGTCTATAATTAAAAGACAAAAATACCTCCGAAAGAAAACATATTTCCTCATATCCTCTGTAGCTGCAAGTAATTAAAACACCACCAACAATAGTTTACCCGTTCTTGAAATGATATGACTAGAAGTATATTTAATAACGATTTATAAGTTTGAGAGTGAACCTTCTACATTTTATCGCTCATTTATATGAACACGTTTGTTTTTCTTTTTCGATGACCTGTATTTAGAAATAAGTTGAGTATGAAGTCGATTATGATTTAAGACTTGGGAGAAATGAATGATTGGATCTGAAGGCGTAGAAAGAGAATTGTATTGTAAACCCATGTATTATTACCCTAACTTAAAAAAAGAAAAATGCAGAGGATTAAAATGATAGAGTGGACAAACCAGCTGTCGAGAAAGGCCTCGTCCTGAATTAAGGCCAATACAGGGCCTAATGAGACACCATCTTGATTAGGCACAAAGTATTTGGAAACATCATTCAAACCGTATAGCCTGTGAGAACCATCGACATCATCAAGTGAGCATTCAACAATACCATAGCTAGCCAGAAGCCCGAGTATCCGGTCCAGCATCGTGGGTGCGTCTTTGTTCTTGGTGGCGGTCAACTGAGCGGCAATCTCTGAAGCTGAGAGCTTTGCTCCAGGACCAGCTTTGGCTATGATCTCCAAAAGTCCCAGCTTAATTACTGCTTTCATGGTCATGTGGAGCACTGAACCCACCATCACTTCACAGGCATATGCAAAGTTTTCGTCTCTCGCTTCATTAGCCATATTTTCTTGAATTTCCTTATCTGTTTTCCTCAGAAACAATGCATTTATAGTGGAGTGAAGAGTTACTATGTGTCCAAGATTTTAGGTTGTAAAATCTGACCCGGAAGTTTTCGATAGTTCAAGTTAGACTAAATGACAGAAATTAAATTATGATTATAACTTTTTCAAAGATAAAAGTATGGAAGCTTGGCAACTCTAAAAAAATTATATTATTAGGGATAAAAACTTTATTTAATTTGCATAAATTGAAATGACATATTGCATGATTCTACATGTCTCATATTATTTCTTTTATTTTGTTGACTTTAAAAAATCTGAACGGCCAACCTCTTCGAAAATGTATTCAATAGTTTTTTATAGCGATGTATTGTTCAATAGTTTTTTATAGCGATGTATTGGAAGTAATTCAAAAGATCAAACATTTCAAATGAGATCCTAATATCAAACAAGAGGAATTCTAAAATATATCGGAGGTATTATGTCAGTTACACAATAAGTCAATAATATTATGGAATGTGTGCATTTATTTGAAAAATTACCATGCAAGTGGTAGTTATATTAAATCCAATTACACACGTCACATATACATTGATTAGTTGTATTACCCCTGATTTATTCTAAAATTTATCGTCAAACAGAGAGCTTTTAGTTGAAATGAGGAACTATAATTATTTCCTGACATAAGTTTTTCCTTTGATTATAATATATTAACATTTCATATGAGGAAATATTAGTTTTACATTTTTTTTCCTATTATAACATGTTTTAAAAAAGGATTATAATTCTTACTTAGTTTTTTTTTTCTCATGTAGTCTTTTTTAGTGTTCCGAATTTAGTGAAAAAAGGCAGCTTAATTATAAATAAAGTGAAACATTCTAGCTTAATTGTTAACATTAAAATTTAAAATTCAATATTAACCACTTATTTCATTAAAAGAGACTAAAAGAGAGAGAGAGAGAGAGAGAGAGAGAGAGAGAGAGAGAGAGAGAGAGAAGATTCTTGTCCAAAAGAAAAATAAAATAAAGAAAAGCAAACGAATACTTCACTTTCATCGAAATTTTCAAATATCAAATTTTATGACTTTAGGCCAAATTTGCCATGCAAAATTGAATTGGATTAATTATTAGAATAAGACTGAATTAGATTACTTGGATAAAGTCGGATTATATTATACTGTCTTATGTTTGGTGTAGTACGAGATTGAACTATGTTAAATTATATTTCAATGATATTAAATAGCATTTAAGTTGATATTTGAATATGAACATCAATTATTCATGAAATTTTATAACAATAAGGAAACAAATTTAAAAAGCAATTAATTAGAAAATTAAGTATATTGTAAATAAGTTATTAGGTAGCCAAAATATAATAAACAAATGAAAAAGAAATAAAAAAATTAAATATTTAATTAATTTTTATCAAATATTTAAAAATATATATATAATCAATTAATTCTGGTATTTTTAATTTTCATGATTATTTTTTAACATTATATTAGTGATTATTAAATTTTATACAATCACTAATGCAATAAGTTATTAAATGGTTAATTTATAAATTATTAAATATACAAGTAATGAAAATTTAATCTCAAGAGTTATTAGAAGTAAAATTGTAAATTTAATTAGATCATATATAATAAATAAAAATCTTAAGTAAATCATAAATAAAAATTAATTGATTAATTAATATTAACAAATAATTTTTCTTTAATTTTATCCAACTAAACAAATATGTAAATTAGGATTACTAGTCCGATGATTTGAGGATCAAATTCAAATTTAGTCTCCTTTAATTCAATTCAAATAAATTTATCAAATATAAAATAAATATTTAATTTTAGAATTAGTGCAATTGAATACTTAATCCTACATCCAAACATGGTCTCAGTTGCCATAAAGGCAACTTAGCAAGAGTCGTAACCGAAAACATTTATAAAGCCATTTTTTCTTTTAATTTTCAGGTTCATATATATATATATATATATAATCTTTCTGCCAATGAAGCGCCTGCCAATCAGAGAAGTTAATTTTTTAATATATTTTTCGACGCCGGCCCCGCCCCTGATCTTATAGCTTTGACTCCAGATGAATGAGGCTTTTCATTCATGTTATTCTTTGAAAGATCGTGATTCCAAAGGCTCCTGACAAAAGAAGATTCTGGAGGCTGCCAATCAATGGCCATCGGGCACCAAATTCATGGTCATCGCTGCATAAATATATATATATTAAATCAAACAGGTGTGCGGTTACTTTATACGTACAACTTGGGTTCTTGCCTTGCTGCCGTCATGGAGAATTAATGCCACTGGTCAACGGTGAATCAATGGCGATTGGGCACCAAATTCATGACCAATCAATGGCCAACAAGCACCAAATTAATGCCAAAGCACACCAACAACCAACGATTAAATGGCAAGTTTAGTGTTTTAAAATTTAGAATATGGAGAAGCACTTGCTACGGTATCCAGGTATTAAATCATCAATTCCAATTTGACTTCTACACCAACACCACCCAACAACTCAACAACCGAATCACTCGTCCTAATAGCATAGCAATCCAGTCATCGGTTGCCCGCATGTGAGAGACTATTTTCTTATTCGTGCTCGGAATTGTTGAATTAATTTTACAATTCTCTTGTACCAATTTTCATCATATATGCTCCCTCAAGAAGTGAAGATCGATGTCGGAATCACCTTAATTTAGTTTCAATTACATGATGTTTGGGATCTTCTTATACCAATTTCGGTCTACAATTACCTCAAGTATCCATGTCCGTCAAATCTTATTTGTATTAAAGCAACCGCTTAAACCGTTAACCTGTTTGATTTAAAAAATAAATATTTGGAGCTGTTAGATTGAACTCGTGTAAATTAGGACTACTAATACGATAATTTTAAAATTAAATTCAAATTTAGTTTCCTTTAATTCAATTCAAGTAAATTTATTAAATATGAAATAAATATTTAATCTTAAAATTAATCCAATTGGATACTTAATCCTGACATCCAGACAAGGCCTTATTTGCCTTAAAGGCAACTTAAAAAGAGGTGTGACCGAAAACGTTTATAAAGCCATTTTTTTTTTTCGGGTTCATATATATATATATATAATCTTTATGCCAATGAAGCGCCCGCCAATCAGCGAAGTTAATTTTTTTTTTAATTTCTTTTTTGACTGTGATTCCGGAGGCTGCTGTCAAGACAAGATTCCAGAGGATGCTGATAAGACAAATTCAAATTTACCTTTTTAATAATTATTATCTTTTCTAAGGTTTAAAATTTTATGTGTAACGTACAGCTAATGTGATGTAAGTTTTACCTGATGTATGAGTTGATGAACCATCATGGTGAAATCAAAATACAAAAATAATAGAGGTCAATAACGGCATTCAAAAGAAAAGAAAAACTAAAACACAAAGAAAATAAGGCCGTTGGATTCGTTTTTTCAAATTTTTTCCTGAATATTAATACGTTACGATGAAAGAACTTGCTAATATTTTCCATATTGATCAGGATAAAAAGATTGTTGATACAATCATACGTCAATTTTGTAATATTATAGTACAATTCAAAAGTTTTATTTTATTTTAAAATATATTTATCCTACATATTTATAAAAGATATTGTAAACGAATTAAATTAATTAAGATAAAATCTTCCTGCAATCATACTTGTTCAAGCTTCAAGTGTTCTCTACATTCACTAAATTTTATAAAAGTATCTTCTTACTTTTTCTACTCTATAGCCTTTCTCTTGTGATGGAAAATAAATTCTTAACAAGCATAGATTTGGATAGGCTAGAAACCCTTTTTATAACAATATTTTATAACATAGAAGACTTTACACTTCCTCCATCAAAGAAGTGAATTTAAAAACCTTTATCACTTCGATTATGAAAATGATTAGTAAACTATAATGCTATCCCTTGAAATAAATAAGTCGGTTATTAATATAAGTTTATCTATTTATTTAAAAAAAAATCACTTATCATGTGGACTATATAATGAAACTTTGTGGAGATATATCTACCCTCATTTAACTATATAATGAGATAAGAAATTAGAGGTCCAAGGAGTAGTACTCAAATCTACAACCTCAAAAGTTGAGGTCGTGGCAGGCAAAAGAAAAAGGAGAACCACGTGTTGCTGGGAAAGGAACTTTCATGAGTAACTGCAAATTAAGCAAACACTAAATTTTTCCTTCTTTATATGATAAAATCGGAATGTGTATAAAAAATAAATAAGCAAAAAATAAACCAACACAATTGAAAACAATAAATCAACCATAAGAGATACAAATTATTTTATGTGGAAAACTCTAATCGAGAAAAAACCACAGGACCATAGTCCAATATAACCTTCCATTATATTAATAATGGGATTACTACACAAATTCTTCTCAAAATAATACTAGAGGCAAACAATATCAAGAATCTCAACAATCGTGCTCATAGTAATAGTCTAATGTTTTCCATTCTAACAAGTGGGCATCTCAGATAACAACCAATGAGAGAATAAAATAAAAATCAAGACCAGTAAGAATGTAGAGGGCGATGCCAGAAATTTGCCTTCCAAATTTGGGAGATTAAGTTTGCCTTCCGATCGTCCATTCAAAGATTAAAATCCTTACCCTCAAATTGAGTTGGCCACTGTCTTCTTTTTCTCTCTCATCTTTTCTATGTTTTTAAGGTTGCTGATTACTAATCAGATGATAAATTAAGATTACTAATCCGATGATTTTAGAATTAAATTCAAATTTAATCTCCTTTAATCCAATTAAAATAAATTTATCAAATATAAAATAAATATTTAATTTTAAAATTAGTCCAATTCAATATTTAATCCTGACATCCAAACATAGTCTCAGTTGCCATAAAGGTAACTTACAAAGAGTTGTAACCGAAAACATTTATAAAGCCTTTTGTTTTCTTTTTAATTTTCAGGTTCATATATACATATATATATATATATATATATATGAACACAGCAAATGGGGTGTTCCACGTGTTGCAGAAGAGAGGAAAAGCAACCCAAACTCAGCTGATGCAAGGCTAGTTTGCACTGAGCTGTTACAGAGTCTGCAATGTAGCCTTGCCCATATATATATGGGTTTGGCTACAATGCCGGAGGCATTGTACCCGGCACCATGCCGGGCTCTCTGTCTTTGGCTACCATTTGGCAGCCAAAGCCTTGGAGCAGCCGGTTAACAAACCGGTTGCACCATTTTTTTTTGAAAATATATTTAAAAATTATAAAATTGAAAAAATTAAATAAAATGTCAAAAAATAATTTTTTATAATATAATTAATAGAAAAAGATAAAGAAACTGAATAATATAATACAATATAATATAATTAAATAAAATGACAAAAAATAAAGAAATTGAAAATGAAAAAAATAGTATTTCAGGTTTAACGTCAGTTGTTGCATGTCTGACGTCTCGATTTCAGGTTTGACGTTAGATGTTGCATGTGTTGAATAAGTTGAATATTTTACGTGAAATGTTGTAAGTTCATATTTAACGTCCGTTGTTGCATATCGGACGTTCGGCTTGCATGTTTGACATAAGATGTTGCATGTTTTGGATAAAAACAAAATAAATAATATTCTCGAATATTCTCGCCTGTTTCATGTTTGATGTCCAAGTTGCAAACCTTACGTGAGAAATTGTATATTCCACGTGAAGTGTTGCAAGTTTCATGTTTAACGTTCGATGTTGCATGTCGGACGTTGGGGTTGCATGTTTGACGTCGGATGTTGCATATTTTGGATAAAGCCAAAATAAAGAATATTCTCGAATATTCTCGTTCGTTTCACGTTTGACGTCCAAGTTGCGAACTTGAAGTGATAAGTTGTATATTTCACGTGAAATGTTGCAAGTTTCATGTTTAACGTCCGATGTTGCATGTCGGACATTGGGGTTGCATGTTTGATGTTGGATGTTGCATGTTTTGGATAAAGCCAAAATAAAGAATATTCTCGAATATTCTTGTCCGTTTCATGTTTGACGTCCAAGTTGCGAACTTTACGTGATAAGTTGTATATTTCACGTGCAGTGTTGTAGGTTGCATGTTTAATGTCCTTTGTTGCATGTCTGATGTTCCGCTTGCATGTTTGACGTTAGATGTTGCATGTTTTGGATAAAGCCAAAATAAAGAATATTCTCGAATATTCTCGTCCGTTTCATGTTTGACATCCAAGTTGCGAACTTGACGTGATAAGTTGTATATTTTCACGTGAAGTGTTGCAAGTTTCATGTTTAACATTCGATGTTGCATGTCGGACGTTGGAGTTGCATGTTTGACGTTGGATGTTGTATGTTTTGGATATAGCCAAAATAAAGAATATTCTCGAATATTCTCGTCCGTTTCATGTTTGACGTCGAAGTTGCATACTTTACATGTTAAGTTGCATATTTGACGTGAAATGTTGTAGGTTTCATGTTTAACGCCAGTTGTTGCTTGTTGGACGTCGCAGTTGCATGTTTGACGCTAGAAGTTACATGTCCTGAATAAAGTCAAAATAAAGAATATTCCCGAATATTCTCACCCGTTTCATGTTTGACATCAAAGTTGCATACTTTACGTGATAAACTGCATATTTAATGCGACTTGTTGCGGGTTTCATGTTTTACGTCTATTGTTGCATGTTGGACGTCGCAGTTGCATGTTTGGCATTAGATGTTACATGTCTTGAATAAAGCCAAAATAAATAATATTCCTGAATATTCTCGCCTGTTTCATGTTTGACGTCAAAGTTGCATACTTTACGTAATAAATTGCATAATTTAATGTGACTTGTTGCGGGTTTCATGTTTTACGTCTATTATTGCATGTTGGTCGTCGCAATTGCATGTTTGACGTTAGATGTTGCATGTCTTGAATAGAGCCAAAATAAAGAATATTTCTTAATATTCTCGCTTGTTTTATGTTTGACATCAAAGTTGCATACTTTACGTGATATTGTAGGTTTGTATAAAATAACTAATTATAAAATGAGAGTGCATTTCAAAATTCCTTGACAAATCAAGTGATAATTTATAACTAAACTTATTTTTTTCAAATTTTTTATTATTAATTAAGTTTAATTAAGCCAATCTATTAAGAAACAAATGAAAATATATTAAAATTAAATTAAATTCAACTTTGACCCAATAAATATATTTAGGAATATATCTAATTAAGCTGGTACACAAATTACAAATCTTTTCATGAAATTACACATATAAGTTTAATAGTCTAACTATTTTTTACATGATTGATAAAATGATGGCTTTGGAAAGAACTTGTGATTTGAAAAGAAAATTCTAGTTAATTATAATAAAATTACATATCTAATCCAAGCTTTTTTCCTTATTTTAGTCAGATAATAGTTTTGAAAATAATTTGATAATTCAAGTGATAATGTCTATTCTTATTTGTTGTATAATATTTTTTTAGGTTCATTTCATTTTATTTTTATTTTTTAGAGAATCTAATCATGGTGGATATTTTAAATTACTAAGTCATGAAAATTTTGAATTCAATTGAAATTTACAATCTTTTACGAATGAAAATATACAGCAAGACAAAAAAATTGAGAGATAAAAAGAAAATGTGGTAGAAAGAAAAGGCAACATCAATATGATCATTTTCTAAGAAAAATTAAGGCAAAATCTTCCAAGTAATATGGTCAATTTCAATAAAATTACAACTTACTAGAGTAAATCCATCTACTAAACATCCAAAGTTCACAACATAATATTTGAATATCACCAATAACATCCCCAATCCTAAATATTGCAACAAATTCATGTAACATTTGAGGGTATTGTTTGGGGGTAAAAACATCGTGACCAGGTACGCATAAGTAGAACGAGCAACCTCAGTCGGCCTAAGGCGACTCCTTGAGGAAAGTCTTCCCCCACGAGTTGAGCATTGGAGGGTTTATATTAGAAAAATCTCTGACATCCCCTAACTAGTTGTTATGAATGCAAGCATCCTTGGAGAAAGAGCTTGAGGTCCCAAGAGCCTATTCGATAAGAAAGATAGAAGTACAATCCGACTCCCCAACAACTACTAATTTAAGTGTTGGCGTGGTTGTCTGGTCGCTTCACAACTCGACCAGAATTCAACATCAACAAATATTTTAGAATCTAGTGTATCTTCAATAATTTTGGATTAAATTTTATGACACTTTTTTTTTGTGAAAACAAATTTTAGTACACTTATTTTAAAAGAAATTTGATAATGAAAAACAAAATAATGACAATGAAGAGCACTCATTTATAGAAATAAACTACAAATAAAAAACAAAATTCATATAAGTAGAATCTCCCAAAAAATAAAAGCATTGTCGAATTGAGTTACAAACTAATAATAATTTCATCAAAGTTTGTAAACCAAAGATTGTCCTAATATCAAAAAGTTTCCAATAAAACACTGATGCCAGATAATTTATAGAACCTAGTAATATCCAACTGAATTCTCCCCTGTAAATAATTAAAATTTTCAAGTTAGTTAATAAGAAAAAACAGCCATCAATCATAATAAGGAGCAACAGCAAATTACACTAAAAAAATAGCAGAAAAAAGCACCAAAACAACAAATATAAACAAGAAACAACAATTAAAAAAACCCAAAAATGGCATAAAAAGATGCTCAAAGCAGCAATAAATTTATAAAAAAATACCCAAAAATAGCAGTGAAAAGTGCTTTAAAAAGCATTAAAAAAATCCAAAAACAATAGTAAACATGCCTAGAAACAGTAGAAAAAACCCCCCAAAAAAAGCAAGAAAACTACCTAAAACCAGAAAAAAAAATCTAAAATGGCAGCAAAATCTTCCATTGCCAAATAAAGCTATGAAAGAAAAGAAATAAAATTCATAAAGGGTCAAAGCTAACATACTGACCACTTACTAGAAATTAAGCTATAAATCCCAAATTTTTACACAAATTAGTATCTGAAACAAGATTGGTTTGACATATGATAGTCAAGTAAAATACCTATAAAGTAGTACAAAATCAGCAAACCTAATGGCTTCACTCCACTCGTTTTCTTAAGACTCCAGTGATGAGAAGCTGCCAACATAATGATAAATTGAGGTTTGACAGGAAGCACACAAACTAAACAAGATACATAACAACTTTGTTATCCATGTTACACCCTAGAACCATTTCTAGGAATATTTGTTAGAATAGCCACCATAACAGTTGATGAGCAACATAAAACAGAGACAACAACAAATCCAGCAACCTGCAAAGTGCCAATTCTTCCATAATTAAATTAGATACACAATAGAAATAATTTACTATTAAAATCCCAAATTCATTTTATCTTCTTCCTGCATTTTCTCATCAATCAAACATAAAAGAGAGCTCTTATCGACACATGCCAACAACACCCACCATCTTGTCACATTCAAACACAACCCAAGATCAAAAAAGCTAATTTTCCAGATTTTGTTAACCAAAGAAAATATACCATCAATTGGATCACCTTATAAATCAAATACAATTCCACGATATTACCAACCTCCCAAAAAAAAAAAAGGCACAAACTTTAAAATGAAAACAACAACACCATGAAAAATAAGCAAAAGTGGGTATTTAAATCAAACATGATAGAATGCAACAAAAGCAAAAACGGGGACATACCCATGAGGATAAAGACACAAGCGTGAGACCAGCAAAGCCACCCATCCTTAACTTGTGCAGCAGACAAAGTCGAATGAAAAAGGAGGCAACGACGATAGCGACGGAAACAGCCGGATCGGAAGCGAACAGCTCAAGATGAAAGCAACAAGTTAATGGATTGGATTGTGTGCGCGAGATGTGGCTTCGATTTTATTTGATTAGTCAAGAAATCGAAGAGAGAAATTAGAGAGAAATTTGTGATTTCTGAGAGAGAGGCAAGAAATTGAGAGAGATTGGGCGCGGTTGAAATACCTAAATTATAAAAATATAAATTTTGCAGCCTTTGGGAACTGGTTGCTTCGGTTGCCCTTTTTTTTATTTCTTTTAAATGTGAACCGTTGGATTCATTTTACTTGAATCCAACGACTGGATTTACAAGCCAGCACAATGCCGGGCATTGATGCCCGACATTGTAGCTTCAGCCTATATATATATATAGGCCAAGCCTATGTTACATGCAACGTAACATACATTCAATATAGGAAAATATCTATAAACACCCTCAATTAAATGGAAACTTCACTAATAGAGTTAAAAGAAATTCTTTTGAACCTCAAAGAGGAAATAAAAGAAATAAAATTAGAAATAGGAAAAATAAAAATAGAGTTGGCTACATTACAAAAAAGTCAAAAGAAACATAAAAATTTAGAAAGATTTGAAATATTAAAAACAGGATTCATAGGAACAAGTTCAAGTAAACCTACACATAAACCACAACCAGGAAGCTATGATGACTGGTTTATGAAAACACAATATCCTAAAATACTAAAAGAATCAGAAGAATTAATGGCAAAAATAAAGAAAAAAGAAAAAGGGAACGAAAAAGTAGAAATAAAAGAAAAAGTATCAAGTGAATCAAATTCTGAATAATGGAAGATTTAGAAAATCTAACCGAAAAATTTAGTGATATAAATTTAAGTGATTTAGAAACATTTGAAAAAGAATACCACATAAAAATGAATACATCAGGAGGACCAGAAATGAAACCTAATGTGGCAGAACCTAGCCATAGGTATGAAGGCAGAAAAAAGAAAAATAGACCTTTTTATGAATATATGCCTCAAACAAAAAATAAACCTTGGAAAAAAGAGTATCAGCCTAATCAAGATACATTAGTTCCGATAAACAATGCTGGAACATTACTAGACTTAGACTGTAAAATAAATCCCCGAAAAACATTAGCTGAATGGGGAATACAAATGAAACTGTTTTTTACATATAATGGATCAAATGATGATTGGAATGTAGAAACAGAAGAAGAAAAACTGAATATATTTACTGAAATCTTTATATCCAGTATGGTAGGAAATGTATATAATTGGTGGAGAGGATTAAGTGATGATACCCTAAGACTTATAACAGATTCTGTAAAAATAGCCTTTAGAAGAAGTAAAGCATTAGGTATTGAAAGATTAATAGAATATATAGCAAATGAATTTTTAGGAGAAGATTGGATAGAAAATTCACAAAGAGAAGCAAATAATGAAAAGTTAAATGCTAGATTAAAATTAATGAACTTAACAATTTGTAATATGTGCTATGTTAAAGAATACACATGTGAATTCACCAGATATTATTATGAACAATATGTAAGTCTGGAAGACCAAGAAGTATATAAAACCTTATACTATTCTAAGTTACCATATCCATGGAATAGTTATTTTATTAATGAATATGAAAAAAATAATATAAGAAATAGACTCCTAGATACCTTAGGAAGTAGGATAAGATTTTTAAATACAAGATTAACTGAAATATGTATGCAACGAAACCTAATAAAAAAGAGTAGAAATATAACGGACATATGCTGTGAAAAAACAGAAATGCCAACCCAATGGGGATGTTATGTACCACATAAAAGAAAAAGAAAATTGTATAAAAAAGAAAGAAGATATAAGAAATATAATCATTTTAAAAAGAAATATAAAAAAGCTGGAAGGAAGTATTATAAAAGAAGATATCAAAACCGAAACCAAAAGAAACAATTAGACAAATCAAAATGTAAATGTTGGAATTGTGGAGAAATAGGACACATAAGCACAGACTGCATAAAAAAGAAAGTCAGAATTCTACAAGAAGAATTTGAAGCCATAAAAGCTGATTTAGAACAAATAGATAATCTATCAGATTACGAAGGAGAAGAAATATATATGGTGGGAAAAAGTGATAGTGAAAATGAGTCAGAATAATAATATAGTCGAAAACAAAGAAGAAGAAATAGAAGAGATTGAGAATATAGAAAATAGAAGTGGATATAGTTTGGTGGATACTTTTAATAAAGAAAAATATAACAAACTTCTAAAATTAAATATTGAAAAACCTGAATACGGAGTAGTACAAAAATTAAGAGATTTATTTAAAAGAAAAAGAATAATCTTACATGAATATTATGAACAAGAAAAAGCAGTAACTGTAACACAAGCTGAAGGAAATATTAGATTCAGCCTAATAAATAAAAAGACAATAGATTTAGCATTAAGAAAAATAAAAAATGAGTCAACTAGAGAAAAAATACAGTATGTATATTTAGCTTAAATACAGATTTTAGTAAAATCTCTATTTAAGGAAGGAGTAGATAGCCCGATAGTATTATCAATACATGATCAAAGATTCCATGACCTTAATATAGGACACTTAGGGACAGTAGAAGGAAATTTATGCTATACAAAATTATTATTTACATGTCACCAAAGATACTGTGTGCATATAAAAGATAAAAATATAGATGAAACATTAAGCTTACATTTTAAATTATTAAAAAAGAATTTGATGAAAGAAGGAAATAGACTAATGACAATACATTATTCTGCTTTATATAGTTTTTGTAACTCAAATTATGGAGAAATTTACGGAAACAAACCATACATAGAAATCAATAAAGAATGTGAGGATATAAGCACTTTAATAGAACCCATTATACAAGATTATAAAATCCCGTTAACATACGAACTAAATGTAAATGATAACAAACAATTTTTAAACAATAATAACGAAAACTCCATTATCCCTATAAGTTTTACAGGAAAAACCTTATTAAGAGGAAGTTCATCTAGAAGATTAAGTATGGATAGACAATTAGTAAATATAAAAAAACAATTAATTAAACCTTTTAAAACCAATAATGTAATTAGAATATTAGGACAATATTTTAATGGCATATAATATACAACAAGCATACCTATACTAATTGATACTGGAACAAGTCATAATTTTATGAATTATACAAAAAATAAAGGACTTTTAGTAAAAGAAAAGGCAATCCCATACGAGTATACCGACTTTAATGGAAATAAACATATTTGTAGGCAAGAGGTAAAAGTATCATTGATCATAGAAGAAACAAGAATAATTGTATACTGTTATATAGACTCCTTTATGACTACAGATCCAGAAAAACACATAGTATTAGGAAATAGTTTCCTTAATAGTTTATTGAGAAAAATCAAATAACCTTACAAATAGAAGGACAAAAAATAATATGTGAAACATGTTAAAACAAGCCTATATCAAATATCCTATATCAGTTTATATACAAATAAATATTCCAGAAAAAGATATAGATACATGTGCTTTAATAGACACAGGAAGTGAAATTACAATTATGAAGTCATTTATATCTAATCAATGGAAATCTAATGGAAGCTTAAAAATTATTGGAATCACAAGAGATAAACAACAAGTAAATTCATCCTTACAAAATTATGAAATCCTTTTAGGAAGTAAACTTATACGTATCCATCAAATATATAAATATAATCAGATGGACTGCGATCTCCTTTTAGGAAATGATTTTATCCAACAATTTCAATATTACCAGCAAACAACATATATGATTACTCTTAAAACACCTTGTAACTATATTTTACGAATTCCTCGTGAATTTCGACCCTACAGAGTTCAGCCAGCTCAGCGTGGTGATGCTCTTATATATGAAAAGAAATATTTAATATCACAAGGACAAAATTACAATATACAAATAGAGACAATAAAATCACAACTTGAACAAGTATACAAAGAAAATCCCCTAGCCCTATGGAGACCAGATCATCCTAGAGCAAAAATAGAATTAATAGAAAATAAAATAATAAGACTAAAACCTATGTTGTATACAGAAGAAGATAGAGAAGAATTCAAGATCCAATTAAAAGAATTATTAAATCTCAAATTGATAAGACACAGTAATAGTCCACATAATAGCTCAGCCTTTATGGTAAGAAAAAGGGCAGAACAGGTTAGAGGAAAAGATAGAATGGTAATAAATTATAAAGAATTAAATAAATATACAAAATTTGATGGTTATTTTTTACCAAATAAAGAAGTATTAATAAATATTGTTAAAAATAAATCTTATTATTCAAAATTCGATTGTAAATCAGGATTTTGGCAGATAAAAATGGAGGAAGATAGTATACCTTATACAGCCTTTAGTACTCCACAAGGCCATTATGAATGGTTAGTAATGCCTTTCGGATTAAAAAATGCTCCACAGATATTTCAGAGCAAAATGGATAAAATATTCAAAGACTATAAATATATTATCGTCTATGTAGATGACATATTAATAGCATCAGAAACATTAGAAGACCATAGAAAACATTTAAAAGAATTTGTCAACATATGTGTAAAAGAAGGAATAGTTTTATCAGAAAGAAAAGCAGTGATAGAACACAAACGAATAGAATTTTTAGGAATGATACTTGATAAAAATGGGATCAAACTCCAAAGTCACATAGGAAGAAAGATTATTGAATTCCCTGATAAGTTAGAGAATAAACAACAAATACAAAAGTTTTTAGGATGTCTAAATTATGCAGAAGGATTTATAAAAGATTTGGCAAAAAAGAGAAATATTCTTCAGAAATTACTTAGAAAAAATAACACAAGAGGATGGAGCTTAGAACATACAGAAAACGTAAAAAATCTAAAAGAAGAATGTAAAAGACTCCCTACATTAAGGTTACCAGGAGAAAATGATAAATTAGTTATACAATCTGATGCATCTGACCTGCATTGGGGAGCTATACTAAAAACAAATATAAATGAAATATGCAGATACACAAGTGGCAGATTTAACCAAGCCTAAGTAAACTATCCAGTACATGAAAAAGAATTACTTGCAATATATAAAGGAATAAAGAAATTTTCCTTATTTTTATTACAAAAACCATTTGTTGTGGAAACTGATAATGCACAAATAAATTCTCTCATTAATAAAACTTTACCAAATGAACCCCAGTATAGAAGATTACACAGATGGCAAGCATATTTGTCTTATTATAATTTTAAAATTGTCCACATAAAAGGAACTAACAATTTTCTTGCAGATTTTTTGAGTAGGAACATAGAATTCGGGAATGAATCCTGAAGAGAATAAAACCATCGGTACAATAAAAACCGAAATAGCCCGACTTAAAACAGAAGCATCTGACATGATAGATGCCATAAATTATTTGAAAGAGGCTTCTGAAGCCCATGAGAAAGGAATACATTTGTTAGAGTCATACATAGAGGACCTAGCAAAAGGGCTTATAATAAACATCAGCCCAATAAATATTGGTACCGGAAGCAGTAGTGGACCCATCAGAGAAAATAAACCAGTCTCTGATCCACCTCCTACCCAAATAGTAACCATAGAAGTTGAATCACAAAAAAAAGACTCTCCAAAAAAGTACATTCAAATAAACACCTCCCAAATAGAGAAAGAGGAGGAATCGCCTCTGAACCCAAAAGAAGAAGAGTATAAAAAGTTTTCTACATGGATTTACTCCACGTGCTCTCATCAAAATACTATCTTTAGAGCATCAGGAAAAAACATGTATCCCAGAATGATTGCTACAAGAGGAGCAGATCCACTCCTCATAGGAAAGATAGCTAAATATGGGTTCCTTGACCTAATATATCCCGAAATAGACCTTAGGGAAATAGCCAGTTTTGATGAATTATTAGTTAAAGAAATTTCAAGATTTGCCCAAAAAAGACCCATATATCTCAAATTCTATACTATAAGCCCATAATACCATCAGAACATAGAATACCAAGCCTTCTACATGATTACGGTAGGTTATCTCTCAAAAAGTTTCAAGGTAGAAGTTGGGACAGAATATACAACTGTTCCTCAAATAAACAAGTCTTGGATAAAAACCAGAAGAGCCAGAGGAATCAAGGCAATATGGAGCATAGCAAAGGATCTATATAAAAGAAACTTCAGAACAATCATAAAGTTTGAAAACTATGTTCTCATAACATCGGAAGATAGTCATTCTCCATCAGCTATACTATTAGACTTCATCAATGAAATAAGTACAATGAGGTTCCCCAGTAGTTGTGAAACTCTCCAACTAGCCCATCAGCTCATGGAAGATGAAGACAAGATAAGACAGGCTCGTGGCGGACAAAAGTAAAAGAAGATTCCCACGTGATAAACAATTGTGGCAGACAGAGAAGATAAAAAGATGCTTGTGGCAGACAGAGAAGATAAAACGATGCTAGTGGCAGACAAAGTAAAAGAAGATACCCGACAAAGTGCTACCCACTACATAAAGAAAAAGATGTAACGAATAATGTAATTTTATCTTTAGCCCAATAATAAAAGGGCAAGAATGTAAAATTAGAGAAAAGGCCCAATAATGTGAGGGCAACAATGTAATCCGTTTGGGATATAAATAAAAAGAAGAAAAGAAAGAAAGCTCTCAGAGCTTACAATTCCCATAACAATCATCTTCTCAAACTCTTAAACTCTCTGATCTCTACAAAATCAATTTGCACGAAATACCTATTCAAGAATAGCCAAAAATAAAAATAAAAATTAAAAACATGAAGAGCTAAACTTCTTTTTAGCTCTAAATCCCAAACAAAATCATCAATTACATCAAAAACAAGATCTAGATAGAAAGGAAAAGGAAACCTAAATTATTCAGAGATTTCAAGCATGAAGATCGAGTTCCATACAGTAAGGTCGTTCAAGTCCGCTTATCCCGTTTAGGCAAGGAGGCCGCTGAGGGAGTCAGGACAGTCAAGGCTGCAGGTCACTGGAGAAAGATCTAAAGGCAAGAAATCAAATAATAAATTAGGTAATAATTCTTTATCCTTATCTGTTGGTGGAGATTGTTGATGATTATGATTGATGAAGAAGTTTGTGGAGAAGGAGCTAATTTTTGGAAGTGTTAAACCATGGATCATTATATTGTATTAGGAAGTTGTAAAGAATATATGATAAAAATTACATATAATAATTTTATGATGATAATAGATTTTAATTTAGGATCTTTTAAACAAAGCTCTTACTTGTTCAGTAAACAAGAATTGGTAAGTACAGAAGAATTACAAGTTGTTTGTTCACTTGAACTTCCACAAGAAATCAAACATAAAATCATAAAACTCATAGAAACTGAAAACATGAAACATAACATAATTATTTTAACTGTCGAAGAAGGAATCGATATACCTTTGGCTTACATAGAACATGGAAATAGAGAGGTTGGACCATCATACGTATACGAAATTAATTCAGATAACGAAGAAATTGAAATATGAAAAGTATATCGGCTGGAAACCATTGGATGCAGCCTAAATATTCAGCAGTTATAAGTCTGAAAAGGGGCCAAAGGGCGATTTTAATCGTCATTCCTAGGTAGAACAATGCCACGTACTTTTTAATAATAATAAAAAAGTAATGATTCTTATCGTTAAACTAATGCCTGATTTCATAATAGAAACAGAAGAAAATTATTATGATTTTTATCAAATAGAAGCATTAAGTTATATCCCTGAATTCATAAGAAGTTCAGAAGGAAGATTAGAACAAATTATAGCATTATATATAAGAAATCTAGATGGATCTTATAGTAAATAGACCCATTAAGAATAAGATTAGTATATTCATTAAACATAATTTGTTATTATCTGTTTTTCTGTTATTATCTGTTTTTTGTTATTATTTATTTTTCTGCTTTTCTGCATCGAGCACTAAATGGTATCAGAGCCATATGATCAAATAAATTAATAAAATATATAATAAGTAAAGAGTCGTGATCACAACATAAATGAATAAATGGACCCTATAGAAGCTATAGTAAATAGTCTTTACTCTCTAAGAGTATATAATAAGGAAGAAATAAAAAATTTAATAGAATCTATAAAAGCTGAGAAAAATAACATAAGAAATATAGATCTTGAACTAACTCAAGAATTACTGGAAAGATCTATAGATACAATAGGTGGTGAAAAATTAATAGAAAAGAAAATGAAGTTTATAGAAAAATTTATAAAAATTTTAACATTCTGGTACAAAACAGAAATACCATGAATCAACACGCATTCAACACTATACAAGAACTATCAAATAGTATAGACCGTATGAATCTTGGATGGGAAAACATAATAAATGTTTATATAAATCTAATAAATCAAAAAATAGACTTGTTAGAACAAGAACGATTGGGAATAATAAATTTAGGACCAGAAATTTATTCTGAATTTATGGATATATATGAATTCGATAATCATATATTAATGTTTAAAGAAATAAAAAAGACTTTAGAAAGAATAAAAAATAGGTGTCTAAGGGATGGAAGAAGATAAATGCACCCATAGATAAAAAAAAAAAATTTAAATAGACGAAACTAGAAGGACTTAGATGATATTTGCCAAGGAAAAAAGACAAAGGACGTAAGGTACAATTAACGTAACTTAGAGGCTCCCATATATATAATCTTTCTGCCAATGAAGGGCCTGCCAATCAGAGATGTTAATTTTTTAATATATTTTTCGACACCGGCCCCACCCCTAATCTTATAGCTTTGACTCCAGATGAATGAGGCTTTTCATGCATGTTACTCTTTGAAAGATTGTGATTCCAGAGGCTGCTAACAAAAGAAGATTCCGGAGGCTGCTAATAAGACAAATATAATATTTATTCGAGTGGGACTATTGACACCCCTTTAAATACTTCTTAAAATCTCTTTAATTATTTTATAATTAAATTTTTTTAATTATTTATAATTTTTATTTTTATTAAAATTATATAATAGGATAATATATACATAATAGGATAATTTTTAATTAAACTTCCACTCAAAAGTTAAATAATTTTTTTATTTTAGAAAATAAAAAAGTTGTTTTTCTCTAATTTTTCGGTGAAGAAGTTACCACCAATGCCTATAATAGAGAGAATGAAAATTCATTGTTTCTTTCTTTTAAATAGAAGAGACTCAATTGTTGAAATGAGATTTAATAATAAAAAGTATAGAATTGAATTTACACAATAACTTTTATGTAAGGGTATTTTTATCATTGATGAAGGTGTTAAAAGAATTTTATAATTTTTTAAAATATTTTAATAAGATTAATTACGAAAAAGGGTGTTAAGAGATATTTAGAGGGGTACCAATAGTCCCACTCTATTTATTGACCAATTTAATAATTATTATCTTTTCAAGGATTTAAAAATCTATAGGTGTAACGGACAGCTAATGTAATGTAAGCGTTATATATATGAGTTGATGAACGGTCACGGGTGAAATCAAAATAAAAAAAAATAACAGAAGTCAATAATGGCATTCAAAATTAAAAAATAATAGAAGTCAATAATGGAGAATTTGGGTTAAATCATATATATATGTTAAATCAAACAGCCACTGGTGTGCGGTTAATTTATACAATTTGGGTTCTTGCCTTTCTGCCATCATGGGGAATTAATGCCACTGGTCAACGGTGAATCAATGGCCATCGGGCACCAAATTCATGACCAATCAATGGCCAACAAGCACCAAATTAATGCGAAGCACACCAACAACCACCGATTAAATGGCAAGTTTAGTGTTTTAAAGTTTAGAATATGGAGACGCACTTGCTACTGTATCCCAGGTATTAAATCATCAAAAACCAATTTGGTTTGGAGTCTTCAATTTCAATTTGACTCCTACAACGCCAGCCAACAACAACTCAACAACCGAATCACTCGTCCTAATAGCATAATAATCCAGTCGTCAGTTGCCTGCACATGTGAGACCATTTTCTTGTTCGTGCTCGGAATTGTTGAATTAATTTTACAATTCTCTTGTACCAATTTTCATCATATATGTTGCCTCAAGAAGTGAAGATCGATGTCGGAATCACTTTTAGTTTCAATTACATGATGTTTGGGATCGTCTTATACCAATTTTGGTCTACAGTTGCCTCAAGTATCCATGTTTGTCAAATCTCATTTGTATTAAAGCAACCACCTAAACCGTTAACCTGTTTGATTATATATATATATATATATATATATTTGCAACTGTTAGATTGAACAATAAAACATCCAACGGCTCTGCTATTATACAATCAATAATGCAATAAGTTATTAAATGATTAATTATAAATTATTAAATATACAAGTAATGAAAATTTAATCTCAAGAGTTATTAGAAGTAAAACTGCCAATTTAATTATATCATAGATAAGAAATAAAAAATCTTAAGTAAATCATAAATAAAAATTAATTAATTAATATTAACAGATAATTTTTTTTAATCTTATCCTAACCAAACGCATGTGTAAATTACAATTACTAATCCGATGATTTGAAAATTAAATTCAAATTTAGTCTCCTTTAATCCAATTCAAGTAAATTTATCAAAAATAAAATTAATATTTCATCTTAAAATTAATCCAATTGGATACTTAATCCTGACATCCAAACAAGGCCTTATTTGCCTTAAAAGGCAATTTACAAAGAGATGTAACCGAAAACGTTTATAAAGCCATATTTTTTTTGGGTTCCTATATATATATATAATCTTTCTGTCAATGAAGCGCTCGCCATACATATAAATCTTAAGTAAATCATAAATAAAAATTAATTAATTAGTTAATTAATTAATATTAACAGATAATTTTTCTTTAATTTTATCCATCTAAACAAATATGTAAATTAGGATTACTAATCCGATGATTTTAGGATTAAATTCAAATTTAATCTCCTTTAATTCCATTCAAATAAATTTATTAAATATAAAATAAATATTTAATTTTAGAATTAGTGCAATTCGATACTTAATCCTACATCCAAACATGGTCTCAGTTGTCATAATGGCAACTTAGAAAGAGTTGTAACCCAAAACATTTATAAAGCAGCCTTTTTTTCTTTTAATTTTCAGGTTCATATATATATATATATATATATATATATATATATATATATATATATATATATATATATATATAATCTTTCTGCCAATGAAGCGCCTGCCAATCAGAGAACTTAATTTTTTAATATATTTTTCGACGCCGGCCCCGCCCCTGATCTTATAGCTTTGACTCCGGATGAATGAGGCTTTTCATTCATGTTATTCTTTGAAAGATCGTGATTCCAGAGGCTGCTGACAAAAGAAGAATCCGGAGGCTGCTGATAAGATAAATACAATATTTATTCGAATGGGGCTATTGACACCCCTCCAAATACTTCTTAAAACTCTTTTAATTATTTTATAATTTTAATTTTTATTAAAATTATATAATAGGATAATTTATACATAATAAGATAATTTGTAACTAACCTCCACTCAAAAGTTAAATAATTTTTTCATTTTAAAAATTAAAAATGTTATTTTTTTTTTATTTTTTGGGTGAAGAATTTACTACCAAAGGCTACAATTGAGAGAATGAAAACTCATTATTTCTTTCTTTTAAATAGAAGAAACTCAATTGTTGAAATGAGATTCAATAATAAAAATTAGAGAGTTGAATTTACACAATAAATTTTACGTAAGGATATTTTTATTATCGATGGAGATGTTAAAATAATTTTATAATTTTTTAAAATATTTTAATGGGATTAATTATGAAAAGGGGTGTTAAGAGATATTTATTGACCATTTTAATAATTATAATCTTTTCAAGGATTTAAAAATCTATAGGTGTAACGGACAGCTAATGTAGTGTAAGCGTTATCTAATATATGAGTTGATGAACCATCACGGGTGAAATCAAAATAAAAAAAAAATAACATAAGTCAATAATGGCACTCAAAATAAAAAAAATAATAGAAGTCAATAATGGCATTCAAAATAAAAAAATTAAAACAAAAAGCAAATAAAGCCATTGGATTCTTTTTTTTAATTGTTTCTGAATATTAATACGTTAAAATAAAAGAACTTGTTAATATTTATCATAAAAATATTGTTGATACAATCCTACGTCAATTTTGTTATATTATAGTACAATTCGAAAGTTTTATTTTATTTTAAAATATATTATCTTCCCCACCAGGTTATGTGGAGGGCACCACCAAGCCCGTTCTCGGCTTACATTCTTTCAAGTTTTCCTTGGCCAACGACTTTGTCATCATATCTGACCTATTCTTCATGAATCTTCTCAAGCTGTAATTATTTCTTTTCAAGTATGTCTTGTATGCAATGATACCTAACATTAATATGCTTGGATTTCGAATGCTATGTTGAATTCATTTCCAAGTGAAAGGACTTTGACTATCATATACACAACATAGCTATCTTGTTTCACATCTAACTTTTGTAAAAAATTCTTCACCACGAGGTTTCAAAGAAAACTTCAGTGATTGCAATATTGATGAATAAATAAAGAAAAGCAAACAAATACTTCGCTTTTGGTGAAACTTTCAAATATCAGTCTTTATGACTTTAAGCTAAATTTACCATGTGAAATTGAATTGGACTAATTATTAGAATAAGACTGGATTAGATTATATTGGATTAAGCTAGTGTATATTATATTGTCTTATGTTTGGTGTAATACCAAATTAAACTATGTTAAATTATATTTAAATGGTATTAAATAGTATTTAAGTTTATATTTGAATATGAACATCATTTATTCATGAAATTTTATAACAATAAGTAAATAAATTTAAAAAGCAATTAATTAGAAAATTAAGTATATTGTAAATAAGTTATTAGGTAGTCATAATATAATAAACAAATAAAAAAGAAATTAAAAATTCAAATATTTAATTAATTTTTATCAATTAATTAAAAAAATTATATAAAATCAATTAATTATTATTTTTTTAATTTTCATGATTATTTTTAAGGATCCACCTATATTACAATAATTACACCATACCACACTTTTTTATCTCTATTTAGTAGAGTCGTTGGATGCTTTATTGTTCAATGTAACCGCTGCATATATATATATATATATATATATATATATATATATATATATATATGTATATATATCAAACAGGTGTGCGGTTACTTTATACGTACAACTTGGGTTCTTGCCTTGCTGCCGTCATGGAGAATTAATGCTACTGGTCAACGGTGCATCAATGGCCATCGGGCACCAAATTCATGACCAATCAATGGCCAACAAGCACCAAATTAATGCCAAGCACACCAACAATCACCGATTAAATGGCAAGTTTATTGTTTTAAAGTTTAGAATATGGAGAAGCACTTGCTACTGTATCCTGATATTAAATCATCAAAAACCAATTTGGATTGGACTCTTCAATTCCAATTTGACTCCTTCACCAACACCACCCAACAACGACTCAACAACCGAATCACTCGTCCTAATAGCATAGCAATCCAGTCGTCGGTTGCCCGCACGTGAGACACTATTTTCTTATTCGTGCTCGGAATTGTTGAATTAATTTTACAATTCTCTTGTACCAAATTTCATCATATACGCTGCCTTGGGAAGTGAAGATCGATGTCGGAATCACTTTAATTTAGTTTCAATTACGTGATGTTTGGGATCTTCTTATACCAATTTCGGTCTACAATTGCCTCAAGTATCCATGTCCGTCAAATCTTATTTGTATTAAAGCAACCGACTAAACCATTAACCTGTTTGATTTAAAAAAACAAATATTTGGAGCTGTTAGATTGAACTCATGTGTAAATTAGAATTACTGATCCGATAATTTTAAAATTAAATTCAAATTTAGTTTTCTTTAATTCAATTCAAGTAAATTTATTAAATATAAAATAAATATTTAATCTTAAAATTAATCCAACTGGATACTTAATCCTGACATCCAGACAAGGCCTTATTTGCCTTAAAGGCAACTTAAAAAGAGGTGTGACCGAAAACGTTTATAAAGTCATTTTTTTTTTGGTTCATATATATATATATATATATAATCTTTATACCAATGAAGCGCCCGTCAATCAGCAAAGTTAATTTTTTTTTTAATTTCTTTTTCGATTGTGATTCCGGAGGCTGCTGTCAAGACAAGATTCCAGAGGATGCTGATAAGACAAATTCAAATTGACCTTTTTAATAATTATTATCTTTCCTAAGGTTTAAAATTTTATGTATAACGTACAGCTAATGTGATGTAAGTTTTACCTGATGTATGAGTTGATGAACCATCATGGTGAAATCAAAATACAAAAATAATAGAGGTCAATAACGGCATTCAAAAGAAAAGAAAAATTAAAACAAAAAGAAAATAAGGCAGTTGGATTCGTTTTTTCAATCTTTTTTCTGAATATTAATACGTTACAATGAAAGAACTTGCTAATATTTTCCATATCGATCAGGATAAAAAGATTGTTGATACAATCATACGTCAATTTTGTAATATTATAGTACAATTCAAAAGTTTTATTTTATTTTAAAATATATTTATCCTACATATTTATAAAAGATGTTGTAAAAGAATTAAATTAATTAAGATAAAATCTTCCTGCAATCATACTTGTTCAAGCTTCAAGTGTTCTCTACATTCACTAAATTTTATAAAAGTATCTTCTTACTTTTTCTACTCTATAGCCTTTCTCTTGTGATGGAAAATAAATTCTTAACAAGCATAGATTTGGATAGGCTAGAAACCCTTTTTATAACAATATTTTATAACTTAGAAGACTTTACACTTCCTCCATCAAAGAAGTGAATTTAATAACCTTTATCACTTCGATTATGAAAATGATTAGTAAACTACAATGCTATCCCTGAAATAAATAAGTAGGTTATTAATATAAGTTTATCTATTTATTTAAAAAAAAATCACTTATCATGTGGACTATATAATGAAACTTTGTGGAGATATATCTACCCGCATTTAACTATATAATGAAATAAGAAATTAGAGGTCCAAAGAGTAGTACTCAAATCTACAACCTCAAAAGTTGAGGTCGTGGCAGGCAAAAGAAAAAGGAGAACCATGTGTTGCTGAAAAGGAACTTACATGAGTAACTGCAAATTAAGCAAACACTAAATTTTCCCTCCTTATATGATAAAATCGGAATGTGTATAAAAAAATAAACAAGCAAAAATTAAACCAACACAATTGAAAAGAATAAATCAACCATAAGAGATACAAATTATTTTATGTGGAAAACTCAAATCGAGAAAAAACCATAGGACCATAGTCCAATATAACCTTCCATTATATTAATAATGGGATTACTACACAAATTCTTCTCTAAATAATACTAGAGGCAAACAATATCAAGAATCTCAACAATCTTGCTCATAGTAATAGTCTAATATTTTTCATTCTAACAAGTGGGTATCTCATATAACAGCCAATGAGAGAATGAAATAAAAATCAAGACTAGTAAGAATGTAGAGGGCGATGCTAGAAATTTGCCTTCCAAATTTGGGAGATTAAGTTTGCCTTCCGATCGTCCATTCAAAGATTAAAATCCTTACTCCCAAATTGAGTCGGCCACTGTCTTCTTTTTCTCTCTCATCTTTTCTATGTTTTTAAGGCTGCTGCTTCACTTGTCTACTTTTTCTTTTATAGCCAGGTGATTTTCAAAGCCAAATTTGATGGCAATTTTCAATTAGCCATAACATATTTCCTTTAATTTCTTAAACACCCAAACTAATGGAAACTTTGGTTTGGGCCACCCAAATGAGATGGATTCAACAAATCTTCCCATCATATCATATGGGGGGCACTACCAAGCCCATTCTCTGCTTACAGTCTTTCAGCTTCTCCTTGGGCAACGATTTTTTCATCATATCTGGACATATTCTTCATGAATATAGTCAGGCTGCAACTATTTCTTTTCAAGCACGTCTTGTATTCATTGATACCTCACATTAATATGCTTGAATTTCGAATGGTATGTTAAATTCATTGCCAAGTGAGAGCACTTTGATTACCACAGTACACGACCTAGCTATTTTGTTTCACATCCAGCTCTTGTAAAAAATTCTTCACCACAAAGGGTTTTAGTGATTGGAATATACTCTGCTTCTGTGGTGGAGAAAACAACACGAAGTTTGAAATCCTCTTAGACTACCCCCTGCAAAGGTAAGCAAATATCCTGATAGGAATTTTCTAGGATCAACATCTCTTGCTATATATGTTGTACACTTATAACACTGCTTGTCACCATTAAAACATAAACATGCGTTGGAAGTGACTCTGAGATATTTGAGGATCCATTTCACTGTCGTTCAGTGTTCTTTGCCTGTACTATAAAGAAACTGACTGAGTACACCAACTGCATGTGCAATAATTGGTACAAGCCATGGCGTACATCAGTCTGCGAAGTGTTGAAGCATAAAATAGTCCTTTCATCTGCTGTTTCTCTTTCTCGCTTGTATGAAAATGCTTGGAACTAAGCCTAAAATGGCCCGCAAGTGGAGAATAAACATATTTTTCCTTGCTCATGTTAATTCTTTCAAGAGCACTTTCAATAAATGCTTCTTGAGATAACCATAACTTGCCATTTTTTCTGTCATAGGAAATCGTCATGCCAAGAATGTATTTGTCGATCCTTGGTCTTTTATTATAAATGACTTGCTAAGCTTTTTCTTTAGATTATCAATCTTACTAGCATTATGGTCAACAATCAACATATCATCCACATAAAGCAAAAGAATGATAAAATTATTATCACCAAGCTTCTTTACAAAAAGACAATGGTCAGACATAATCTTGCTAAAACCATGATTCTCATTAAAAAAATCAAACTTTTTGTTATATAGTCTTGGTGCCTATTTCAGTCAATACAAACTTTTCTTCAAATTGCATACACTTTCTTTGTTGCCTTTAACATTGAATCATTCAGGTTGCTCCATGAATATGTCCTCCTTTAAGTCATCATGCAAGAAACTCATTCTCATATCATAGAGACTTTCTATCCATCAACATCCAAGATTTATCCATATTTAGACTATTAACTTTCCTACAAATGCATCACAATTCATTTGTTCAGTTTTATTAATATTGGAGTTTGATATTGTTTCCAACCATAAGAACAACTATTAAAGTTACAAAATCAACAAGAAAACAACAGTTAAAATACAATAAAAAATAACACTTAACAGCAAGAGAAAACCTATATCTTCATCATGACTAATTATAACAGTTATATTATAAGCCATATACCATAAATCATGGAAAGAGCAAATAATATAATTTTCAAAAAATAGAGAAATAGAAAAAAATAGAAGTACCTTTTGCTATTCGTTCCAAGAATCGCGGAGCTAGTAACAACTTAAGAGACTGAATCACGACTAAAAATAGAGAAGAATAGATGCAAGACTTGTTTTTAGATTTCTACTGAAAAAGACAAAATTATTGAAATAAAACTTGTCCACGACAATAAACTAGCTAGCTATTGAAATGATTTAAACAATCCATAAATAAAGTATTAAATTAAGTATGCAAATGTCACATGTAGCAAAACAACAGATACAATATGATGAAATTTCAACAGCAAAATTGGGTGTTAAAACCGTTAAATAAAATCCTTTTTCCATTAGAGAAATCTAAATTTTGAGAATTTTGGTTTAGCTTGCTTTGGTCAAACTCAGTCACTCTGCACAGTGACAAAGAAAAAGAAGCAGTTGAAACAAAATGAGAGTGACATTGCATAGACTTGATAGTGAAATGTCATTTTCTTGATGCTAATTTATTCCGTTTCTATTTGGAATGATTGATACAAGCGGAAAGGTGTTAAAGAATTGCTTAAAATACTTTATAGGTGCAAAGAGCAATTGCAGCAGTTTAGCCATGTAAATAAGTAAGCACTTGACCAGTATGTAAAGTTCACAAAGTAGCTAGAAGAACTCCAGAGAAGGCATTAGTAGAATAATGTAGCCACTATAAAATTTCCACAAACAAATTAATTTATAAAAAAGCAGTGGATAAGGAGTTAAGCATACATTAATTTGTTTTTGGAACATACAGCGAAATTTCCATATTGGCTACTATTCTACTAATGGTTTCTTTCCACAATTCCCAATATTAAGATCTATTGAAAACTAAGCATACATTAAATTGCTTGTGGAAATTTACATAAGTCAATATAACAGCAGTTGAACTGGATGCAGTTTGGGTGGAGAAAAATGGTTTCTGTTCCTAATTCCCATTATTATGTTCTATTGAAAATTAAACATACATTAATTTGTTTCTGGAAATTTACATAAGTCAATATAATAGTAGCTGAACTGGATGCAGTTTGGGTGGAGAAGTAGTGAGCGCTGGTTTTGGTGGAAATGTTGGCATTAAAGAGGTACTAAATAACTACAACTTTAAATCAAAATAAAGAGTTTGTGCTAATATTTGCCATGCATAACTTCAACTTTAAATCAAACTAATGCTTACAAATGGCATGCATCCATATCTACCACGTCGCATACGACATCACTCCTACAAATCTTTCTAATGGAGAAAGGAACACGACATTATTCGCATTTTTGTCCCTTTCTTAATCTACTATATTTTGTAAGGTGCTGGATATTTTTCTGTTGAAAGTCCTATCACATCGATTAGCGCCTTTAAAATTATGTGCTCACTATTGTTGATATCAATTATCACGTTGCACACCTTATCTTTGATGTTGCCACGTGTTCTGAAATCTTATTGCACTAATTTGCCAATTTTTTCAAGACGAAATATTGAAGAAGCAAGCATCAAAACAAATCAAAATTGTTCGAGAGACCCTAAACCTCCTCCTGAAAATTCATCAATATTGTTCAAATTTAGAGTTACTCTGCATCTTTATTTGCTAAACTTCATAAACAAAAAGACAACAGCTAAAAAGATAAAAAGCCAAGCAACTCACAACATGAAAAAGGGTAAAAGGCCAAACAACTTCTAACAACTCTTATTATGCTGTGTTTACATTTTGGATTTAGATTCTGGAGTAGAAAGTTTTTAGAATCAATTTGTTTACTTTTCTTTGGAGTGAGCAGGCAAGGAGTGTCACTCTATGGGTCTCATTCATTTTTCAAGTAAAGATTGAGATTCTCACTCCAATTGGACCAATCCAATTTGAGTAGAGGTGGGAAAATAACCCAATCCAATTTGACCAAAAAACTTGAGTTCAGATGGAATGTAGATGAACTCCTCAATCCAATAGGGTAGGAATCTATCCAACTCGATCCGAAATTGTACATAATGACACAATTGAAAAATTATTTGAAATTTATTATCCATTTATAATATAATTCAGATTCGATTATAAGTTTGGATTGAATTTGGCTTACTTTTTTCCTAATTCGATTAACCCGAAACTTGAACCCAATTCAAAACTAAATTTGCCCACCCTTACTTGTGAGCTTTTGTATCTTTACACGTTACATTTGTGACTCATTTTTAAACTAAAATTTTCTCTTGATGTAAGCAAGGAAAAAAGACATATTGAGTAAATTTCGTTTGAAAAATAAGGCACCATAAATGGACCGTACGTATGGTACAGCTAGTTGAACTTGAAGTAGCCTTGTAAGTGCTGCCTATTTTGGATTCACGACGAAATATTTAAGAAGCAAGCAAGTAAATAAATCATGATTCTTCGAGAGACCCAGCAACCACTTGTGAAAACACAATGGTTATTCCTAAAGCCAAGCAACTCTGAGCACGAAAAAGTGTTAAGTGGCCAACAACTCCCAACAACCCTTAGACTAAGTCCAGCACTTACCATACTATATCACTACAAGAAAAAAGATCTACTATGACAGGTAAAACTGTCATAGTAGGGGGTGGATGATGGTTGTTCATACCGTCATTGTAGCCAGCGTCAAGAATTGATGATAGAACAATATCCGTCACAACCTGTGATAGATATAACCAGTTACACAACTATCATAACTTTATTTAAAGGAAAATATAATAATTTTTAATTTGACCCCTTTTTTTTTTAATTTCGCATGCTATATTTTAAATTTTTGCGGAAAATCTTAAATTTGGCGAGAAAATGAAAATTATAACTAATGAATTTTTTTACAATTAATTCTGAAATTAAATTTATAATTAATAAAAATGGCTATTTTGTTACCACCATGAAATGCTTGTCATTTTAATAAAAATCTTGCAATTGATTTAGAAATTAAAATTTCATAATTTAGTTAATTAATTCGATTGTTAAAATGAATATTGCAATTAAAAATTCACTAACAAAGAAAATGAAATGAATAACACTGAATAATTATCGATAATTGTCAACAAACATAATTTAACCAAATACAAATGACAAGTCCAACATAAATAGAAGAGTATTGTAACAACATAAAAACCAAATTTCAGCAACATGTAGAAGACTAGCAGTTTTGAGACTAATGAACCATGATCAGTTCGTTTCCAGCAACCCAACAAAGCCAACAACACTGATCAGACCAAAAAAAAAAAATTAATTCTAGCAGTTTTAGTGAAGCATACAACAAATACCAATCTAAGAAGAAGCTAAAAACGTGCAAAGATGCACCAATACTCAGGACCTATTTTTGCATCAAAGAAAAAAGATGGCCAACTCCAGCAATACCCACCATCTTCGTCAAATTCCAACATAGCACGCGTGACAAGCTAGGTAACTGCACAAGTAAATATAACATCATCAAAACATGGTGGGGAAAATGATCTTAAAACATCTCTCTTGCAATTACCACAGACTTTTTTGAAAGCTCACTGATGTGATGCGATGGAGCTTTTTTTATGATATGCACAACTTTTGGTTTGGCTTTAAGCACAATCAAAATCCAAAGATATCAGTTAAGCAAGCAAACATGCAGCTAGCCACTCTAATTGCATGCACGTGTGCTACACTAACTATTGAATCCAAGTAATACATAGTAGAGGCTGTCATATCAATTATAAGAATTCCATAAGGTCTAAACAAAAGTGTAAGTATATAAGGCTGCATGAAAAAGAATTGTGTGAGATTTGGTTTTTTGAAAATAAGACTTGAGTACCTAAAGTGATTTTGAGGCAATGTATGATATAATTAATTCTGAGTGTAAGCAAATGATAGAAGTAAATTAGTAAATTCATCAATGAAATGAAGTTCACGCCTTTCCTCATGGGAAGCTTTTCAAGCAATCTTAACTCCTACGTGCTTGAATGGAGAATGAAACACTGCAAATCAGATGAAAGATTTGACTGCTAACTATAAGCAAAGGCGCAGACTAAACTAAATTTCTTTAGTAATGAAAGTATTGATGTGTATGTTGACTACTTAAGTATAAGACTAGAATAGCAACAAATTTTAAGATGCTGATATGCAAATCAAAAGTAATATAGGGAAATCAAAGTAATTCTAAAACAGAGCAAAAAGGTTACTATCATTGTGAAAGGTGACTTTTTCATATGTTTACAATAATCTGATAAAAGTAAATCATATTATTGAATAAAAAATTTGATGGATGAAAATATGCAAATATACTACAATGAAACATCTGAAAATTGCATCAAACAATTCCTCTCAAGCCTTAATTTTTGCAGCTTTATATGATACCTAAAGTGTCTATTTGTATGCAAGAATGACAAACTATCAATGCAGTAACACTTATTTTGGACAATCAATAAGTCTGGAAGCTACAACTACAATTATCTAGTTGTAGGATCATTATTAAAATGCTACAAAACAGGAATAGAGAAAGTACGATTAACCATATCATCTGTAGAGCAGCCCTTAGTCCATTGTATAAGATCTCATGATGCTATTGATGTTTGCTAATAGAAAATGAAAAGGTAAAACCTAACTCTCTGTCCACCAAGTGAAAAATAAAATCATCTCATTGAGTAGCAGGAAATATGATTAAAATGCAAAACCAGCCTTGGCATAAGGCTCTGGAGCATAGATTGATAAGTAAATCATAGGAATTGAAAAGAAACGTTGCAAAAAGCATAGCTAATAGATAGAGTTTTAATAATATATCCAGGCTGGTCAGAAAGTAAAATAAATTCCTGCACATCCTACAGCTAGCTTCAAAAACTCATTAAAATTTCAATATTGAAGCTATTCATACGATACCAATTGCAAATGAAAGATTAATAATATATAATATGGATTGGAACGACATTTTGCAAAAAAACCACAGCCAATAGACGCAGTCTTTATATCCAAGTTGGTTAGAAAGGTGAACTAATATGGATTGGAAAGAAATTTTGCAAAACACCACAGCCAAATTCAAAAAATTATAACTAATTGAGTAACCAAAACTAAGCTAAGCAGATAAGGCCTTTGCAACAAAAATTGTACAGTAACTAAATGCATACAAAAACAGAGCATCAAAGTCAAGCTAACCTCAGAAGTAGCATTTTTATCTAGGGATGTCAATGGGGCGGGTTCGGGTGGGGATCATGATCTCCGAACCCGAACCCGATTTAGAAGCAATCCCCCGAACCCGCCCCATACCCGAAAAATTGTAATGGGGATTGTTTGGGTATATCCCCGAAAATCCCCGAATTGAGCGGGGATTAAAACGGGGACCCGATCCCCATTTTTTAAATAATAATTTCTAAATATTTCAGTTTTCCTTTTTTCTTAAATAATAATAATTCTAACAACTTCCATATTTAGAAATAAAATTACAAATAATCAAATTTCATAATAGAAATAAAATTACAAGTGATCAAATTTTAACAACCTCCACATAAATAAAAACATAATAATTTTAAGCCTTCAACATAATTACAAATGATTAAATTTTATACGACAAATCAAAATAATTTTAAGTCTTCAATATAAACTTGTAGCCATCACCATTGATGCACATTCTAAGATTCTTCATAAACCTATAACAACATAAACAAAAAAAAAATTAATAAAAACATGTTTTAACAATTCAACTTAATAAATTCTTGACAAGATAATATAAACTAGCATTTTACTAGAAGCAAACAATTAAGAACTATGCAGATACAAAACATTAAATCTGATTTTACCATGTACTGGATTTAAAACCAACTAGTACTATTCGTACACGGATTGAGAAAGGGAAAGTTCCAGGCACGTGCACTTTGGTCATTCACAGAAAAAAAAAGAGTAGAACAAAAATGCCTTAAAGGTTCGAAGCAACTAATTGTATTTTAAAACAGACAAGTCTAATTCATCTTTCCAGAATTTAAAATAATACTTACTGAGATGTGAGAACACTAGTGAAGATTGGCCTAAGCTCTAAAGCTTCAGACAAGACTTATTGCTCTCTTATTGCTTCCCACGTTTATGTCCTTCACAATTCAATTAATTCAAGAATTACTTACAGGACAACAATTTCTTCTATCAATTAATTCTTGGCCCATGCAATGCCAAAAAAAAAAAAAAAAGACTACTTCGCTAGACACCTAACCCTACAATGCATATGAATTTACTCTCTTCATCCTCCTTCGCCCCCTTATCTTCTGTACTTAAAGCTTGTGCCCTGTTGAAGGCATTTCGACTAGGCAAGCAAGTACATGGTTTGGTTGTTGTTTTGGGACTTGATTTGGTATTTTTGAGTACTGCCCTTATTGATTTTTACTCAGCTGTAGGGTGCATTAGTGAGGCCCTGAATGTTTTTAATGGTTTCAATGGTAGAGTTGATCCCGTTATGAAAAATTCTTTAATTTCTGGGTGTGTTCAAATTAAGAAGTATAAAGAAGCTTTTTCTATTATGAGTACAATGAGGCCAAATGTGGTTGCACTCACTAGTGCTCTTGCTGCTTGTTCTGAGAATTCCGATTTGGGGATTGGAAAGCAGATTCATTGTGTGGCATTACGTTTTGGCTTTATTTATGAGATCTAGATGTGCAATGAAATGCTAGATATGATGAGTGTTGGTCGGTGACGACGAACGGTGGCGGCTGACCGGCTGTTAGTGACGACGACAACTCACGAATTGTTAGGGTTTCTTTTGGGGGAAAAAAATTGATTCGATGGCATTATAATTTCTAATTTCAAAGTTTAAAATATTAGATTTTTTTTGTTTTTATTTTCGGGTTGAGTTAGGGGATCCGAAAAATCCCCAAATCCGAACCCGAAAAATTTTGGGGTTTTAGACCCATACCCAAATAAACCCGAATTTTTTTTCAGACTTTTTGGGGCCCCATACCCACCCCAAATTAATCAGGGCCCCGCGGGTTTGGAGCCCCGCGGGTATTGTTGCAACTCTATTATTATCTACTAAAGTCTTTGCTCCAACAAATGTCCATGAAGCAAACATGTTACTTTTCCTCAAAGAATCAAGTATTAAAAGACCCAAATCGACTGTGCTGGCTGCGATAATGCATAGGTGCAAAGCCCTCGGCCAACAAAGAAGATCGACCGCACAAGAATTGAGAAGAAAATAATTGGATCCCCAATTTGAAGATTGAACAAAATGTTAAGGTGATTAGCCGCACAAGAACAAAACCGAAATCATTCTAAAGGTTCAGATTTCGTTCATTTCAACAAACTAGTACATTTGAGCACATAACTTTTAAGGAAAAATTCCATTTTTCCAACACAGTGAACAAATTTTAGATAAACCTTTAGTGCTTAGAACTACACCTTTAGTGTTGAAATCGACAAAAAAATTTAATTAAATTGACATGCAAGAGAAAATAAGGAGAATAATTACCTGTGTTAATAAAAAAATTGAGCTTAATCAATGGTGGGTTTTCAGTTAGGGTTTTGAAATGCAACGGTGGCAGCACACGTTCAGTGGGTTCCTCATGTGGATCTCGATGATGGCCAAATCGATGGCGGGTGACAAGGCAAATCGATGCCGGGACATGAGACAAAATCAACGCTGTTACTAATGTAAGGGTTTGAGGCGATAGGTTGTTACGAGAGTGAAACCGTGTGAGGGTGAGAGATGTTTCAGTTTTGGATGAACACTTGGAAAAAAAAAATCCGATATGAAGTATTTTGTGTTTATTCATTGTTATTTACTTTTTCTCTAAACGCTACCATTTCTTTTTTTTTTCATTTTTGATTTATCTTTTTTGACAAAATCATTTTAAAATTTTAAGTCAAATCTTCGAAAATAAAGTCAAAATAAAAATTTATTTCAAATTTCAAATTTTAATTCAAATCACTATCATAGACTAGTCATTAATTTATGATAATCTAAATATTTATCACAAATCAGTCTTATTATTATGATAGAACAAATTTTTATCACAATTTTATCGTATTTTATTGACATAAAATTTTTTTATCACAAGTCTGTCATATTTATGTAAAATAAGAGACTTAGGCTAAGAACCGTCACACATGTACCTGTCATCGTAGGTCATTTTTCTTGTAGTGTATGTCCTATATAATTGAAACGTAAATAGATTATTGACAGCAAAACAAAATAATAACTTAATATAATGACATGTAACAATGTACATTTTTTATTTTTTATTTTTGTCAATTATGCGTTAGTGTTTGATGCCCTTCTTTCAAAAATAAATAAAAATTGATGCACATGTACCCGAATGTCAGTTGTGACTTGTGAGGGAGGTGTGACGAGTAATGATTAAAATATACAAGTGACGAAATTTTGAATTGCGATATAAATGCATAAAATGACATAATATTAATTATTAAATATAGCAAGTAAATTTTGATGCCATCATTTTAAAAAATTAACAAAAATAAACAAATTGATATTCATTGCATGCCTAATGCTTTATTTATATAAGATTAAAATTCTCTTTTCATCTGGGTTTTTATTTGAGCAAATACAATTATCGGTAGTTCACTTATAGAAGCACAATTAAAAGGTATATCTTGACCGTGCTCACGTACATGTCGAAAGAATTAAAGAAAATGAGCTCTCTAGATTCTGTTTGTTTGATAAGAAAATGAATGGAAAATTTTATTGATTCAAAGAGAAAATTTGTTGGCTGGATTCTTATTTGTAAGTCTTACTAATGAATTGAGAGTACATTGATAAATGTAGCTGTGTGTGGAAACTTCTACTGCAACAAACTCGTGTGCACATCTCCAGCTAGCTAGCCGTGTGAATGCAACCTCTTTGATTATTGAAACCGATTGCGTAGAGGTGGTCCAGCTAGTGAACAACACTCAGGGTAGCAGATCAGAAATTTTTTGGACAATTTTGGCAATCCAAAACCAGGTGCAGCACTTTCAGCAAGTTGCTGTTAAACACACTCCAAGACTCTGTAATGCTCATGCCCATTATCTAGCTAAGTTAGCTTTAGGGACAAACTCTCCTTGTATGTGGATAGGAGATATTCCAATTGATGTATATGATGTCCTCAAGGTGTTGTGATTTATGAAAGGTTTACTTTCTTTTCAAAAAAAAAAAAACTATAACAAGCTACTGACTAAGTTTGGAGGGAAATAAAAACTTGTTTAACTGTTTTACAACTTGGCTGCTGACTGATCATTACACTGAAAACCCCAGCTGACTTCAACTGCTGACTTAGCAGTTATTCTTAACAGAAAGATAATGATAAAAAAGTTGCTTCAGAATTTGTGGGCACGCACGCACGCTACTTGTAGAACTCCATAACCCAATAATTGTAAAAAAAGCATACAAATCTGATGCCACTAAATCCAGCTTCAGTAGCCAAGGTCGTGAATTCATGCTTTGTTCGCTCCTTTCCCCCTGGATTTTGAGTCATCATGAGCACATCAGCTTGGGAATTTGTTTTTGAATGAGTGCTAGTCTCAGGCAGTTCTGGAAGTATTGCCTCCACAACAATTACCTTTCCATCTTCTGGAATACTTTTGTAGCAATTCTTCAACAACTTCAAGCAATGTTCATCGCTCCAATCGTGGAGTATCCACTACAAAATTTGAAGTATCATGAAATTTGTTTAAGGATCGAACACCTAATATGTCAAAATTAAAGTCAAATTAAACTTACCTTCATAAAAATGGCATCACCTTTTGGAACATTTTGAAACATATCGCCCCCTACGTGCTCAACACCTGTACTACATACAATTTAGTTTCCTCGGTTAGGATCTGGTTGTATGGTGGACAGAGAATTCATAAGAGCACTGATATCTGGGTAAAAAATTTAGACAAAATGTTAACAAAAACAACAGTAAATCGAATCTGGTTTTTTCAGTAAATTGCAGATATTGTAAATCGAGTATGTTTTAATGATTTTTTTCAATTTGTTTTTTCACCTTTTTGTCTTTTTACCATTTTCCAATTGATAATATACATTTCTTCATAACAATTGACATTTAAGGGAAAAAAAAGGAGATTGAGCAAAACCCAAATAAATTTCCTAATTGGCCTCCTTCCTGCTCCAGTATTTACATTGGGATGACCCGTTAAAAAAAATACTTAAACGCCGCTTACCCAAATCCCTTATATTATTATAAATATAGATAATAGTTCATACCAGGATACTTTGGGGCATGCTGTATAACATGAGGCAAGTCGAAATTGATGCCCTTAATGTGGGGGTACTTGGAAGTGATGGCTTTAAGGGTATTGCCAAGGCAACCACCAACATCAACCAGTTGCTGTATGTGCTCGAAACCTTTGTACGCCTCAAGGATTTTCTGAATGACCAAATTGGTAAAGTTGTACATCGCTATGTTGAAAACTTCATTGAACCTGGGGTCCAATCCCGGATACTCGAAAGCGTGCGTTCCATGTACTCGATCAAATGGAACTCCTCCTTCAGTAATAGCTTCTTTCAATTGGGACCTATATGACTAATTAATCAATCAGTCTAGAATTGGATTCAGATCCAGATCCTCTATTCATCTCATCATTTTGCATTTGGCTTAACGTTTTTAGATACATTGATTGGTGATTGATAAAAACAAAATAATAAAGGAGTACATTTAAACTATATATATGATGTGTACGTGTCATGAAATTCTTAAAATACAAGATGAGTAGAGGATTTTATTTTCTTCCAGAATTTTATGTTCTATCTTAACTCATAATTGTCGCATACAACTTTGTGACAACAAAAAAGAAAATCGGAAAATAGGGTAATATTATCATCCGGATGGGATATTGAATTTTAACAATGTCACAAATTAGGATCCAGGGGTTACAGAATTCTAGCAACGTCACAAATTAGGAGATATGTAGTTTGTAGTACCTTTACATATAGCTAGGTCCCTGCCTTTATTTTGTTTTCCCTAAAAGATTTTATTTCCATTTTCTCTCAATGCATGTGATTATAGCACCCAAAAAAATCTTTTAACCGATGAAATTCTATGGATAAAGTTAGAATACTTTTGTGGGAAAACAACATCTACATCCCATGATTTGGGAAAATAGTCATGAAGATTCTCGAGCTTTCAACAACGGATACTAAGACTTTTTTTTTATCATGATACCCTTTTCTCTATTGAACCAAAAAAATTGACTTCAATGTTTTATAATAAATAGAAATATAATACTAAAATAAATGTAATAATATATATATTTTAAAATAATTTCAATATTTAAGAATATTTTAATATTTTTAACAATCTATTAGACATATTTTATAATATTAAACTAAATTTTATAATAAATGTAAACATAATATTAAAATAATTGTATTAAAATTTAAATTATTTTGAATATTTTGTGAAATAATAATTTTAAAATTATTAGTATGAGAGATTTTTTTAATTGTAAAATGTATTTAACCCAATTATCTCTGCAACAAATATAAATATATTATTAAAATAAATATAAAAATTGAAATATTTAAATTTATTTAAATATTTAAATATTGTTAGTCTTCTAAACAGATTACATTACTTATATTATATTTATTAAAAAAATTTAAAATCAATTTTTTTAATTATTATTTTTAAAGCATCTTATGATAAAAAAAGTCTTGACATCCTTCCTCAAATCTTTAGAGTTTGGCAATCTTTTTGTATTTTTTTCCTCTTTTCCTCTGCAAGTAATTAAAACACTACCAACAATATTTCATCCATTCTTTAATTGATTTGACTACAGGTATATTTATTAATGATTTATAAGTTTGAGAGTATACATTTGACATTTTAATGATCTCTTTTATAATTAATTTTTTTTTCTTTTCCTATGACCAAAAATGAATTTACAAATAAGTTGATTATGATTTAAGACTTAGAAGACATGCGTGATTGGATCTGAAGGTTTAGTGAGAGAGATTTTATTATTAGCCCATGAATTTTTACCCTAATTAAAAAACAAAATTACAGTGAATTAAAATGAGAGAGTAGACAAACCAGCTGTCCATAAAGACCTTGTCCTGAATTAAGGACAACACAGGGCCGAATGAGACACCATCTTTATTAGGCACAAAGTAGTTGGAAACGTCATTCAAACCGTATAGTCTCTGAGAATCATCAGCATCATCAATTGAGCATTCAACAACACTATGGGTAGCCAGAAGCCTGAGCATCCGATCCAGCATCATAGGTGCGTCTTTATTCTTGGTGGCGGGCAACTGAGCGGCAATCTCTGAAGCTGAGAGCTTTGCTCCAGGACCAGCTTTGGCTATGATCTCAAAAACTCCCAGCCCAATTATTGCTTGCATTGTCATGGGAAGCACTGAAGCGGTCACCAATTGACCGGCATATGCAAAGCTTTCGTCTCTCCTTTCATTAGCCATATTCTCTTGAATTTCCTTATCTGTTTTGCTGAGAAAAGAATGCAATTATAGGGGCATGAAGGTTTATCGGGAGTCCAAAGATATATAAATATATTCTAAACCAGCATGATTCTAAATTTATTAAAATTTGGAAAAGTTATTAAATCATATGATTTGATAGTGTAATGGCATTATACTACTAAAACATATAACTTAGTAATCTCCTAAACTTTAACAAAGTCAGGTTTCTGGGCTACATTAATACATGTACACATACACACACATTAGAAATATCTCCATCCAAAATCCTAGATTTGTTAACGTTTGATAAAATTATTAAATTATATAATTTAATAATATAATAGCATAATGCTATTAAACCATATGTTTTAATAATTTTTTTTTATTTTGATGAAGTCCATAATTCTGAGCCATCAGTACTTATATTATATTTTATATATAATATAATATAATATAATTATTCTCTAATGAGAGCATCTTCAATTTGTTAAAATGACCATATCAGTAAAAAAAAACATAGATTTCTTAGGCGTGCACAAATGCATTTTTTAAAAATGTGAATTTAAGATTTCACAACTATGTCAAATTCTTTTACATCATTGTAAATTACTAAAAATTCATTTTACAATAGTGTAAAAATACTTGACATCATTGTGAAACCCAAAATTCACATTTAAAAAAAATAAATTGGGCATTGTCACTAGAGAAAGACTCTCCCTATATAGGTAAATTTTCATATTCAAATTTAAAATTTCAAGTATAAAATTTGGGATGAGTTGATAACAGTGTGAGAGATTTACACAACTTGATAAACTATTGAAAACATTATAATTTATTTACTTGAACTGAAGAAATCGTAATTAGAATAAGCTGTATTACCATTTATGTATTTATTTTATTTTAGAAACAAAATCAGAATGAGTTAAATTGTAAACCAATTGCTATAAAATCCTTGATTAATTTTTATTATAATTTTTTAATTTTCATTATTATTGTTATTATTATTCAAAAATTAATAATTAATAATAATTATCGTTAATTATTATTATTATTAACAATTTAATAAAAATTATTAATTAATTATTGTTAATTGATTAATTAATTGGAATACTTTTTATTCTTGTTATTAATAATAACAATAATCTATTTAAAAAATAAATATATTTATGATTATAATAAAATAATAATTATAATTCAATTAATAATAATTAAATTTTTTAATTAAATGAGGTTATTTTGAGAATTTAAAATTATAGGGGGCGAATTCGTACTCTAGGGTTTCAATAAAATAAAATTGAGTGTAGGGGATTAAACAAAATTTTGCCAAATCATAAAGGTTTATAGTATTCATGAATATAATATAAATAACATCAAATATGGGGCGCTGGATGAAATTTCAAAACCAGGCCGTAAGTTACATTGAATGTAACTTAGGCGGACCCTTGAAAAAATTAACTCTTACTGACAGTGGGCCCTCCGTTGGAAAAGAGTCAAAAAAAGGGAAAAATCGGGCTGGTAGTCGGTAGAGGAGAAGGGTGCTCTATTTTTTTAATGAGATACATTATTAATTTATATAAATTATATAATTTTATAGTAAAATTGAACATTGACTCAATTAAATTATATGATTTAATAGTGTATCTATACTAAAAAAATTAAGAATACTTATACCTCAAGATTAGGGATGGTAATTGTGCCCGCAAACTTGTCTAAATATGTCCGCCAAAACCCACCCGATGCGGATGATTTTGCAGGTTGCGGGCGGGTTTGTTATTACAAATTGAAAACCGCATTTGGATGCGGGTGAGTTTGGTATTAGCCTAATATATGACGGATACACGCATGGATATCCGTCAGACCTACAATGTTTATTTAAATATTTTTAATTGAAAAAATATTTAAATTTAAAAAATATAGCAAAGAAAATAATGCAATTATACAAAGTGCTAAATAACATCTTAGTAGACTTCATCCAAGACATTGGAGGCTTTAATGTATGCTCAAAATTGGTTGTGTGCTAAATTTGATGGAATGAAAATGCATTTTTACTTCAATACAATATAATATCTGTTATACATTACAAACTTATAATCATCTATTTTTTTCTTGATATACTTGTTACTTGTAGATGCATAATCTTCGATTAAAGTAGGAAATAGCAAATTGTCCGAAGATGAATATATTGTTGATGTGGTAAGGAACTAATTTTATTCAACTTAATTCATGAATTATTATATACTTATTATAATAATTGGGAGAAAATCTTTGGGAAAAAAAATCAATGAGTAATGGTTATTTACTTATATGGGCGAGGAAGCAAACATTTCAATTAAAGATTGTGTAAAATAAAATTTAGTTTTTTTTTAAATTTATTTTTATATTTCACAAATTACAATAATATAAGCCCAATATGACACCTTTAGTAGTTAGCACATTTAATAGTTAGCACATTCAATAAAATTATAAGTACGAAAAAATTAATAATTTGGTCTCATTAAATAGCAATCAGAGCCCATTGGCACCTTGGGCGCACGGGTTCGAGTCCAGTTCTGGGATTCAACTCCCTTGTATAATGAGGGTCTATTTGTCTCCTCATATTGAAGTAAAATCGATCTCCCTCCTGTATTAATAGTGAATGTACATCTTTCTCTAGTTTTAAGTGAGGGTAGATCTTTCTCTAATTTTAAGTGAGGGTTGACTTTCAAATTATACTGTAATATGATTATTCAAAAGAGTTCTGATTGATCTCTAATTATAAATATTAATAACTCGTGATTATAATATATCAGTGTACAAAAAAAAATAACAATCGGAGTTAAATAGTTCTTACTAATTTTTAAACCATTGCGTCCATTCATCAAAATCCATCTTATCAAATTGGATGTGCAAACATGACCACATTTCAAATTTTAAAGTACCTGCAACTGGTCAGCAGCTGGCAGTTCGGTATCATTTCCTTTGTTATGGGGCGCAGCAAACCGGCTAATTCAATTTTCACACATATGTTCATGCTACACGTGGCAAGATCAGGAACGTATCTTGTCAAATGAAGGTCTTACAATATAACCCTTTTTTCAATATCCTTTGTCATGCCGGCCCCATGATGGGGGGGAAGTTAAATTTTTTAATTTCCTTTCTCATGCCGACCCCACCACTGAGTAAGACTCAAAATAAAATAAAAAAAGTCATTAAGATTGACCCGGCATTGAAAAGAAATAAAACAAAGTTTTTGAAACAATAAAATAGGGCCATTAGATTCGTTTTTTATTTTATTTTTTTCTGAGTATCCACACGTTAGAATTAAAAATTTATTAAGTTTATTTGTGCCGTTAAATTTATTGATTTAAAATTACGTCGATTTTATTATTGCAAAACTTATAATTTTTATTTTATATTAAAATATATTTGTCCTGTTATATTTATGAAAGATACATATACCGAAATCCAATAATATACTCGAGATAAGAAATTAGAGGCTCAAAGAAGTGGGTGGGATTCCAATTTGTAACCTCAAAGATTAGCCATTGACTCTTTCGTATTATTAGTTTATTGTGGCAGACAACAGATGCAGGAGAACCATGTGATATGATTATCGGCAACCAGCCTACCTTTACAAGTTAGTGTTAACAACTGGGGCCTCATTATGTTACAGAGGAATAAAAGTGACGACAGATCTTGATTTGATAAGATATGGTTTTCACTTCTTTCTTTCTGCTATCGACAAGACACAAGACAGGTTAAATATGACTCGTCCATGCTAAGTTATAAAAAATTGTAAGACCTTCATTTGACAAGATACGTTCCTGATCTTGCCACGTGTAGCATGAACATATGAGTGAAAATTGAATTAGCCGGTTTGCTGCGCCCCATAACAAAGGAAATGATACCCAACTGCCAGCTGCTGACCAGTTGCAGGTACTTTAAAATTTGAAATGTGTCATGTTTGCGAGTCAGCCTACCATGCAGCGCTGTATCTGATACAGCGCATGCATGGAACCGGTACAACCGATTTTTAACCGGATAATATAATGAAAATTATATTTTTATTTGTTTTTAATGTGAAAAATTATGAAAAATTATGAAAAAAAGATAGAATTGTAATTAAATGAGGAAAAATATTGCAATAATTTTAAATTTAAAAATAGTACAAAAAATATAAATATACCATAAAATGGTTATATTCCTATTTATTTTGTCACATTTCAATATTTATAATGCATATTTCAAGTTTACTTATCAATTCCTATTTTTCGTGGTGCTTTATCTAAATTTTGGTACGTCGTTCCAACTCATTTTCCCACTAGTTTTTGGTTCTATATATCAACTCTTTTCATTAACTTCGAACTTTTTAGATAAATATTTCAAGTTTATTTTTATATCTCTATAATATGTTAAACTTTATCTAGTTATTGGTGAATTGTTCCGATTTATTTTTCTATGACTTTTTGGTACTATATTCCTATTATTTTTATTGAATTCCAACATTTTGGATAAATATATCAAGTTTAGTTTTTAAATCTCTACTTCTCATTTGAATTTATTAAATTCTTGGTAAATTATTTCAATTTTTGGGTTAACTTCTTCAACTCTTGTTCCCACCATTTTTTAGTTCTATATTCCTAATATTTTTATTGAATTCCAAAATTTTGTTTAGATATTTCAAGTTCAATTTCTAGATCCCTACTTTCCGTTGTAATTTATCAAATTTTTGGTAAGTTGTTTCAATTCATTTTTCCATTAGTTATTAGTTCTATATTTCTAGTTCTTTCATTAAATTTCTAATTTTTAGGTTAATATTTCAAGTTTATTTTTTAATCTCTATATTCTGTTAGACTTTATCTAGTTATTACTAAGTTGTTCCAATTTATTTTTCCACCACTTTTTGGTTCAATATTCCTGCTGTTTTTATTGAATTCTAATATTTTAGGTAAATGTATCAAATTTACTTTTTGGATCCCTACTTCACGTTTAAATTTATCAAATTATTATTAAGTTATTTTAACTTTTAGGTTAATTTTTTCCACTCTTATTTCTACTACTTTTTGGTTCTATATTTCCACTCTTTTCATTGAATTCTAACATTTTGTTTGGATATTTCAGGTTCATTTTCTAAATCTCGATTGGTTGTTAAACTTTATCAGATTCTTGTTAAGTTCTTCAAACTTTTAAGTCATGCTCTTCAACTTTTGTTTCCACCATTTTTTGGTTCTATATTTCTACTATTTTTACGTAATTTCAATATTTTTTTCAAATGTTTCAAGTTTATTTCTTGATCCCTACTTGTTGTTGGATTTATCATATTCTTAGTAACTCATTCCAAGTTTTAGGTTAACCTCTTCAACTCTTTTTTCCACTGCTTTTTGATTTTATATTCATACTCTTTTCATTGAATTCCAATATTTACCATAGATGTTTCAAGTTCATTTTTTAAATCCCTATTTATTGTTGAAGTTTATCAAGTTATTGGTAAGTACTTACAACTTTTGGGTTAAACTCTTCAATTGTTACTCCCACAACTTTTTGGTACTATATTTCTATTCTTTTCATTTAATTATAATATTTTAGGTAAATATACCCAGTTCAGTTTTTAGATCCCTACTTTCTGTTAAAATTTATCAAATTCTTTGTAAGTTGTTCCAACCTTCGAGTTAACCTCTTCAACTTTTATTCCCATCGAATTTTGGTTCAATATTTCTACTCTTTTTATTGAATTCCAACAACTGGGTGAATATTTCAAGTTTATTTTTAAGATATCTATTTTTCATTGGCATTTATCAAACTCTTGTTAAGTCATTCCAACTTCTGGGTTATGCTTTTGCACTCATTTTCCACCATTTATTGGTTCTATATTCCTACTCTTTTTATTAATTCCAACATTTGGGTAAATATATCAAGTTATGTTTTCAAACCCCTGCTTTCCATTAAAATTTATCAAATTCTTTGTCAGTTGTTCCAACTTTTGGGTCAACGTTTTCAACTTATTTTCTCACTATATTTTGGTCCTATATTCATACTTTTTATTTTATTGAATTCCAATATTTGAGTACATGTTTCAAGTTTATTTTTTAGTTCTCTACTTTTCATTATAATTTATTAAATTCTTGTCAAGTTGTTTCAATTTCTGTGTTAAGCACTTCCACTCATTTTCCTACTATATATTGGTTCTATATTCTTACTATTTTAATTGAATTTCAATATTTTATGTGGACGTTTCAAGTTTATTTTTCATATCATTCACTGTTGGAATTTATCATATTATTGGTAGATACTTACAAATTTTTGGTTAAGTTATTCAACTATTATTATCATCACATTTTGGCTATATATTCCTACTGTTTTTTTACTTAATTCCAATATTTTGGATTAATATTTCAAGTACATTTTTAAGATCCCTATTTGTCATTGGAATTCATCAAATTTCTACAATTTTCCGACTATTGTGTTAACATCTTCGACTTTTTTTTCCACGATACTATATTTCTACAATTTTTATTGAATTCCAACATTTAGGTGAATGTTTTAAGTTCATTTTTCGGATCTCGACTTTTCATTGGAATTTATCAAATTCTTATCAAGTTATTCCAACTTTTAAGTTTTGCTCTTCCACTCATTTTTCTATCATTTTTTGGTTCTATATTCTCACTATTTGTATTGAATTATAATATTTTGATTAGATGTTTCAAGTTTATTTTTTGTAGTCCTACTTTTTGTTAATAAATTTCAACTTTATTTTCAGAATTGTTTTGTTATATATTCCTACTCTTTTAAGTGAATTCTAATATTTTGGTTGACGGTCCAATTTTACTTCATAAATTCATGCTTTCGATTATATTTTTTAAACTTTTGAGTAAATTATTCCCACTTTTAAGTTAAGTTATTCCTACTCTTTTACACCTTACAATGGTTTTATGTTCCTATTATTTTCATTATATTCCAACACTATAGATACATGTTCCATTTCCTTTTTTAACTAATACTAATATTACTTTTTTAAAATAACAACAATATCAGTAAGGCCAATTATATGTAACCCCTTATTATTTTAACAAATATCAATTTACTATACAATATTGAAATTTTTTTTATTGCAACCCTTTATCATTTCCAACATTTTGGGTCTTTAATTTAAGTTATTTTTTTTAAAAAAAATCTTCGTTACTTCATGAGTTCTTCTGAACTTGAATGTATATGTACTTAAGCTTTTAATCTTTATACATATTGATTATCATTTAATCATTTTAATTAATAGTATTTAGTTATATTTAAAATAAACCATATTTATTTATCTTTAAAATAAAATAATCAAGAATTAAGATTTTTTTAATTCGAATTAAATTTTTACCACTCGATTTTCTTTTCAAATTAGTTTCATTAATTTCTAATGACTTCAAAAAATATTTATGTTATTAATTATAAATATTAGTATATTATACTTGGATTGTTACCACTATTATTATAATTACTACAAGGCTATGGCTACTTTGGAGTTGCTCTAAGGTAGAGCACAAATTATAACCACATACATAAAGTGATAAATGGTAAAAAAAAAACTCATTATAACTTTAATCGTATGGTTATGAAAGGGTGTCTACCTTAGAGCGGTTCCAATATAGCCGGACCTTTACTACAATCATGAGATTTTTTAACAACATTTTTTCTTATAATGAGCATTCTTCCATTTCATTTTTAAATATGTATATAATTTTTAATTTATAAAATAAGTTCTTCAATTTTCAAGACTTAGTGAAAATAATTTTCAGAAATTTATTATGGCCAATAGGTACGATGAAAATCTAACATCATAGTAAGAACACTTTGTAATATGATTTTGCATGTTTAATTAATTTATCTTTTTCAAATGGTCTTTTTTACTCATAAATTTATTGGCATTTATTTACAAATAAATTATAATGTTGTACTAATTTATCGGATGCGCTTAAAATACACAAGACCAGAATATGTAACAATAATTGCCCAGCCTACATTCCTTTAATTTCTACAAACGCACTCCTTGATACAAGTGTAAAGTCCTCAATCGTGCTCAAAAAATTTTACATGCCATCAATAAAATTTTCAAGTCATTTTTAATTGCATCCCTTTATCATTTTTAACACTTTGGGTCCATAATCTAAGTCTGTTTTTTTTTTTTTTTTGTTCTTGAGATCTCTTAAACTTGATTGTATATATACTTGAGCTTTTAGTCTTTATACATATTATTCTCATTTTATCATTTTAATTGATTATTTTTAGTTATCCTTGAAATAAATTAATGTATTTATTTCCATCTTTCTGTTTACTTTTTAAAATAATTTCTTTAACTTTTCAAAACTTCAACAATAAATAAAAAATAATATGTAAGAGTGCATGCAATTACTATGCTTCTCAAAAACTTTATTTTTCAAAAAAATATTTTTTAAAAGTTACGACGGTATATGTTATAAAAATATTTTATCTTTTTTTTTCCTTGGGATCAATTGACATGATGAGATTTCTTTAAGTTAAATTTATTTATACTTAGCTTTTGATCTAAAATAATTGTATTTATATACCTTAGACTAAAATAAATCAAGAATTGATTTTTTTGAATTCGTATAAAATTTTACCATTCTAGTTTCTTTTCAAAATAGTTTTCTTAATTTCTTATTACTTCAACCAAAAATTTATTTTATTAATTACAAATATTATAATATTATACTTGTATTACTAATATTACTATTATTTATTTTTTCTGTTACTACAATTATTTTTATTACTCTCAAGCCTCATGAGATTTGTTAAGAACAATTTGTTTTTGTTTATAATGAGTACCACTCTTTTTTCTAATGCATGTATATAATTTTCAATATATAAAATAAGTTCTTGAATTTTTCAAGACTTAGCTAAATAATTTTTAAAAGTTTATTATGGCCAATATAACATTAGGAAAATAAAATTTGTTTAATATGATTCTGGCATGTTTAATAGTTAATTTTCTTTGTAAATGGTCTTTTACTCATTGATTTGTTAGCATTTGTTTACAAATAAATAATATTCATGGATATGATTTTGGTGTATTTAATTTTTCTTTTAAAAATAATCTACTACCATCTGTTGGCATTTGTTCGTAAACGAAAATTATCCATAACTTCAAGAAATTTAATTTTGATAATGAATTTGATCATTTATACTTAACTTTTGATCTTAATACATATTTACGTTTATTTACCATTTAAATAATAATTATAATCAATTTTTTTTATTATGATTTAAAGAGTATCATTCTTTTTCAAGAATGCATGTCTCCTAAAAACAAGTACGGTATATAATTTTCAATTTCCGAAATAAGTTCTCCAATTTTTCATGATATAACTGAAACCATTTTGAAAAGCTATGCTATCTATCTTCATAAGACTTAATAAATTTAATTTGAAAATTTAACAATAACAATCAATATTCTCAATTAGCATTCATGAATTACAAGTTTACAATCACATGCATTGGCCTATTCTTATTTTCCTCTGAAAAAAATTTTAACATGAAAAATAAAATTTATTTCAAATAAATGTCTAAATTCAGGTTTTAGATCATGAAAATATCGGCAATAACGAAAATGCCGATCAATTACATTGGCAACAATAATCAAGCAAACTGGATCTTCATGAAAACAAATAGAATTTCCCATTAATAATATCACTGGAGTAGAACTGAACATATTGTCAAAAAGAATTGGTTAAAAATAATAAAACAGAAGCTGAATACGCCACAATCCCTAGTGTAATAAGACACAATGATATACAAATTAAAATAAGAAGAGTTCAATATCTATTTTTATACCATTTCCATTCATACTACAAATTACTGCTTCATGTCATATTTTTATTTACATCTGTGATTAAAAAACACTGTAACAAGCAGATCAAAATCCTTCCAAATGTCGAATTACAGACTACAGAAACTTAAGACAAAAGGAAACATAATGAAAAATTGGGAGAGCTAAGTGCCCTTTTATCCCAAAGAAAAGGAAACATAAACAACATCTTAGGTGCAGTAAAGAAAATAATCCTTACTGCAAGAGAAAAGAATAAAAAAAAAGAAAAAATTGGGAGCCTTCACAGCTGAATTGTAATAGCTACCACTTACAAGAGCATTTATCGCCTTAGTTGCAAGATGCCAAATGGCCCTGAAAAGAAAAAGAACACATTTCATGACAATAAAATACCAACTGCCATTTATACATAGAGTAATTAAAATTATGCATGAATATACTCTAGTAAGGAAATTTTAAAAAAATATAAATTGAGTGATCCAACTTTTTCTGGACTTTTGATTACCAACACCAAATTTCAAAAAGATTATCAAGTAAACATATTTGCATGATACACATCATATAAAATATTCATCACCAAAGAACATACAAAGGGAGAAATAAAGCAAAAAATTTATCAAAAAGATCAGTTAGCATGCCAAAGATGTGTTGACTAGTACATGGAATGCTTATCCATCTTGCACATGTTAGAGCTATAAATGGTTCCAAAACTAATGAATTACATCAAAACTCTCCTCACAATACACATCATAACATCTACTAATCTACTGTGTTTTTCTTTTCTTTTCTTTTCTTTTTTCCTTAATAGAATGTTGATGTTGTGACTTGATCGAAATTAATCAATCAAGATCCCCAAGTCTGCACTAAACACTCTGATATTTGACTAAGAAACAATTAAGAATAAAAAAGATACACAAAAGAAATCAAAGAACAGCAAACAACACAAGAACAATTTAAGTGGTTCAGCCTGGAGATGGCTTACATCCACTGAAGAACAGAGCAACAAATTTATTCAATCACCAGGAAACAAGATACAAGCTTTTAGATGATGTTACAAGCTTTTCACACACTGACTTATCATTCACAAAGGCTCGTTATATAAGCCTTAGGAACCACAGAAAGCATCCCCATTCATCAGCTATTTCTCTGTATTCTAAACCCAGATTCTTTCCTGCTCTTGTAACAGAATCAACAACCTTCAATCCACGTGTCTAAATCACATTGACTAAAGATTACAAAACGGCACTTCACCAAAGTCGTATTGGGTAAGTTAAGCACGTGACTGTCGCGTGCTTTACTTATTCTCACATGGATGAACAAATGGCTTTGTCATACGGCTCTGCATGATATTAACCGACAAGTCATATTCTGTACTAGCCACGAGCTGACATGTCGTATAGCTTCTCTGAAACCAGTTTCACAGCTCACACTTCAACAATCTCCACCTTGAGCTTGAAACACTTTATGAATCTGTTACTCTTCTCTTCATCAATTTGTTACTCACTTCTGAAAGATTCCTGCTAATTCTAAGCAAAGCTTAAACTTAGCAGTAGTTACTGGTTTGGTCAGCATGTCTGCAACATTTTTGTCTGTATGAATCTTCTGCATCCTTACTGTAGCTTTCAACACTTCCAGCCTTATGAAATGCAGCTTGACGTCGATGTGTTTGGTTTTTTCATGATGTGTTTGATTTTTGCTCAAACATATGGCACTTTGGCTGTCACAGTTTATCATTATTGACCCCTGATCAACACCAAGCTCTTTAAGCATCCCTTTCAGCCAGATGGCCTCTTTGACTGTTTCTGCAGCAGCTGTGTACTCTGCTTCAGTAGTTGACAGTGCTACCACACTCTGCAGTTGAGCTTTCCAGTTGACAGTGCAGTTGTTGAATGTGAAAAGGTAACCTGTAAGGGATCTTCTTCTGTCTAGATCCCCAGCATAGTCAGAGTCCACATAGCCAACAATCTTACTGTCATCTTGCCTTTGTCCTCCATACATTATTCCATATGTTGTTGTCCCATTTAGGTACCTGAGAATCCATTTCACTGCCCTCCAATGTTCCTCTCCAGGGTTTGACATCTACCTGCTTACAACACTCACAGCATAGGATAGATCAGGCCTAGTTAGGACCATGGCATACATCAGGCAGCCTACAGCACTTGCATAAGGTACATTAGCCATCTCAGATCTCTCAGCTTCTGTTTTTGGACATAGTTGATCTGATAATCTGAAATGGGGAGCTAAGGGTGTTTGAACTGGCTTTGAGTTTGCCATTCCAAACTTATCAATTACCCTTCTGATGTATTCTTCTTGACTGAGAAACAAAATACCAGTTCTCCTGTCCCTGTGTAACTGCATTCCCAGAATCTTCCTTGCTGGACCAAGATCCTTAATGTCAAACTCTCCTTTTAGCTTCTGTTTTAGGTCTTCTATCATGCTCATGCTTACACTGGCAATAAGCATGTCATCTACATACAGTACCAGATAAATCATCATGCCTGATTCTTCTCTAAAGTAAACACAGCAGTCCAGGTTGCACCTCTGATATTTTTGTTCTAACATAAACCTGTCAAACCTGAGGTACCATTGCCTTGGAGACTGTTTAAGTCCATACAGGGACTTCTTCAGATGACACACCCAATCAGCCTTTGATTTATCTATGAATCCTTCAGGCTGAGCCATTACTATATATTCATGTAATTCCCCATGTAAAAATGTTGTTTTTACATCCATTTGTTCCAAATGCATGTTGTTGACAGCCACTAGAGATAAGATGATCCTTATTGAGGCATGCCTTACTACAGGTGAAAACACATCAGTCAAATCAATACCCTCCTTCTGAGTGAATCCCTTTGCAACAAGTCTGTCTTTGAATCTCACTGGTTCCACTCCTGTGATACCCTGCTTGAGTTTATACACCCACTTACATCCTACCACCTTTTTCTTTTCTGGTTTTTCCACAAGGGTCCAGGTGTTATTCTTGTATAAAGAATCCATTTCTTCCTTCATGGCTTTCAGCCACTGGTCTGCATTCTTCCCTGAAACAGCTTCCTTGTATGTTTTAGGTTCATCATAATCCAGCTCATGAGCTGCTGTTAATGCATATGCAATCAGATCTGCATATGCATACCTCTTTGGTGCTCTTATTTCTCTCATTTCTCTATCCATGGCCAGCTGATAATCATGCAAAGTTGTCTGATTTTGTGAAGTTTCATCAGAGTCTTCTGCATTTCTTTCTTCATCTTCTGATGTCTCATCTGAAGTTACATCTCTAGTTTTTCCAGTAAGCTCCACCTTAATCTGATCTCTCAGTACCCCAGTGTCTTTGTCTGAGTCTTCAAGCCTTTGTGCATAGCTCTTAAGCATTTCTTGTTCATTGAAAACCACATCTCTACTGACCATGCATCTGGGTGGTTTTAGATCAGAACACCAGAGCCTATAGCCTTTCAAACCCTCTGGATACCCAAGGAAGACACATTTCAGAGCTCTAGGCTCCAGCTTTCCTTTCCTTACATGTGCAAATGCTGGGCAGCCAAATATCTTCATATCAGAATAGTTAGCTGCTCTGCCTGACCACATTTCTACAGGTGTTTTAAAGTCTATGCCACTGGATGGACTTCTGTTGACTAAGTAGCAGGCTGTCATCAGAGTTTCAGCCCACAAGGACTGAGGAAGCTTTGAATGAATTAGCAAGCACCTTACTTTATCCATGAGAGTCCTATTCATCCTCTCAGCAAGTCCATTTTGCTGTGGAGTATGTCTTACTGTCTTGTGCCTCACCACTCCATTCTGAGCACAAAATTCATTGAATTGTTGATTACAAAATTCTAAACCATTATCAATCCTTAGCCTCTTGACTTTTCTCCTTGTTTGTATTTCTACCAGTGCCTTCCACTGCCTAAATTTCTCAAAGACTTCATTCTTATTCTTTAAGAGATACACCCAAACCATTCTAGAGTAGTCATCAATCAAGGATAGGAAGTATCTAGCTCCACCTAAAGAAGTTGTCTGTGCTGGTCCCCACAGATCAGAGTGGATGTAATCTAAGGTTCCTTTGGTCTTATGCACTGCAGTTTTGAAGCTAGTTCTAGAGGATTTTCCTAGGACACACACCTCACAGAACTCAACAGAACCTATCTTATCATCCCCCAAGACTCCCTGTTTTTCTAATATCTTCATCCCTCTTTGACTCATATGCCCCAATCTCATGTGCCACATTAGTGTTTTGTTTGGATTTCTACAGGTTGAGACACTCACATCCCCTGTAATGGCTGTCCCTTGCAGCACATACAGGCCATTGTTTTTGGCCCCTTTCATTATCACCATGGATCCCCTAATTATCTTCATTATCCCAGATTCCATTTTAATGATGCAGCCCATTTGATCAAGGATTCCTAGTGATATTAAGTTTCTTTTTAGCTCAGGAACATGCCTTACTTCACTTAATTCCCTAATCACCCCATCAAACATCTTAAGCCTAATGGTTCCAATTCCAACCACTTTACAAAGTGAGTTGTTTCCCATCATAACTTCCCCACCATTAAAATGCCTATAATTGGAAAATAGATTTCTATCAGGGCACATGTGATAAGTACATCCAGAATCCAATACCCACTTACCATTGGTTTGAGTTCCAGTGACTAGAAGAACACCAGCTGAGTCATAGCCATCATCATCCTTTTCTTCTGATGCAACAGCAGCATCTCCATTCTTCTTGGGTCCATCTCTTTCCTTGTTCTTTCTCTCTGGACAGTCCTTCTTGAAATGTCCCTCCTTGTGGCACTGGAAACATTTCAGACTCTTATTCTTTGACTTTAATTTGCTGCGTTTCATGTTCTTATTATTGTAATCCTTCTTATCTGGTCTACCCCTTGCTGTTAAGCCTTCTCCATCTTTTGCTTCTGATTTCCTTGTAACTTCTTTTGAACTGAGAGAATCTTTCACATCAGCCATAGTTATTGACTGCCTTCCATACAGCAATGTGTCCACGAAGTGCTCATAGGAAGGTGGGAGTGATGATAACAAGATTATAGCCTTGTCTTCATCTTCCAGTTTCACATTGATATCTTCAAGATCAAGAATGATTCTGTTGAAGTTGTCAATGTGATTTGCCAGAGAGCTACCCTCTTCAATCTGCAGTGTATACAGCCTCTTCTTGGTGCAAAGTCTCTTGGTTAAGGACTTTTTTGTATAAAGATCTTCTAATTTTTCCAGAGGCCTGCAGCAGTTGTTTGATCCCCCACTTCCCTCAGAACTCCATCACCCAGACTCAAGATTAAGGTGCTATGAGCTTTGTCTAATGCATCTTGCATTTCATCTCCATTGAGCTTGCTGGGTTTCTTTTCTGATCTTGGATCCCCCAATGTCTCTTCAAGCCCTTGGTGAACCAACAAAGCTCTCATCTTTAGCCGCCATAGATGGAAGTCATTCTCTCCTGTAAATTTCTCTACTTGAAACTTAGAAGTTGCCATTTCTTGGTTCAAGAATCAGAGTTGTTGGGCTCTGATACCAATTGTTGGGGGGACTTAGCATAAGATTTCTAGGTATCCAACCCAAAAGGCTAGTCTTTTGGGTTGGATACCTAGAAATCTTATGCTAAGTCCCCCCAACAGTTGATCTGGACTTAATACAAATAAAAACAAAAACAAAATTTATAGTTATAACATCTTACAGGAAACAAACAAAATATGTCTATGTTAAAACATATTATCTTATTTATACATTTCATCAAGCAGAAAAAAATATGAAATTCCAATTAAAAAAGAAAAAATATTAAAAATAAAAAGTAAAAAGAGATTGATTTTTTTCATAAATGACCTTCTAGGATGAGATCTTTAGCGAGTCGATGAAGAGTGAGCTCGGCTTTAATTACTAAACGCAATCTTGATCTCACACAGTTTTACTTCTCATCTCATGGATACTCCTAAAGCACACCTATATCCTTAACATCCAATTCAATAAGCAAAGTTATAGAAGATATAGTAGACACCGGCATCATTCCTAAATTATCCATCACTATGTAAGCTTCCGCCTTTAACAAAACATCGATGAGCTTTTGGCAGCATCTTGTATCACAAATAGAACACTAAAGACGAGACTTTTTTTCTTTTTTTTTCAATACTACGTTTTATAAATAGAACAGAACAATACAGAGCATTCTATAAATATATAGAATCCAAAGCGGTTCAAATTAAATATTAAAATAACAGAGCATGAATATGACAAAACATAGAAAAAAACTTACTGTCTTGAAATCTTAAGCTCCCAAGTGCCCATGGAAATAACTTCTCAAAATATTTTTGCATTCCATAGATGCCGCTTGCTTCAACCCTAACCAGCAACAACCGTTCAATTAATAAAAAAAGAAAATTATTCAGATTGTTAAACACATAATCCCAAACAATTAAATAAGTAAGGAGAGGCCAAAATAAATAACTTTCTCCTTAAGGTCACCCAAAATTCACACTCAAAATTTTTATGCAAAATGACACCAGATATTAAAAGAAAAAAGGGGCTACGAGATCAAGCATTAGAGTGTGGAGAATGGAATTGAAATTGAAGAGTGGCGACGCGAAAAATCAGTGGAGAGTGTGGATCAGAGAGTGATCAACACTAATTAGAAAAAGAAAAGTACTGCCAAATGTGGAGGATGAGAAACGAGAGTTGAGAGAAGAAAAGAGTTGGAATTGGAGAGGACGAAAAATTAGGGCCGGCTGTGCCCTAGTTTTTCGTTTTACACTTATTTAATTTTTATACTTTCAATAAAAAATTAAATTTTTTTTCAAATTTATAGATAAAAAATTAATAATGTTTAGTAAATATTTAGGCGGCAGTTTTGCCCGCCAAAATGAGAGAGTGTTCATTTCATTTTAATTTATTTATATTATTATAAATTAATTTGAAATTATGAAGTCTTACTTATTTTTAATTACTATAGTACTGCAAATAAAAAAAAAACTGCAATCATGTTGTAACACCTATAAATAAATTGCACAACATTTAGTATACAAATCATGCAACCACTTATATTTGTGCACAATTACTGTAATAATTTTGAGTTAATTTTAAAATATAACTGTCATGCTTCAATTGTATAACTGGAACTATAATAAAATACAACATTATTTCATATTAGTTGTATTCAAATTACAATTATCTTATATTAAAAACAAAAGGTTTTTGGGTATGAACCTTGCTTTTAGGTGGGGAGGAATTATATTGCCATTAGGCTAACTAATAAAAAAGATTTTAATTATACATGTTACATGGATAGTCACATTCTGAATTTAGATCACTATCGTCAAAGGGCATAATTATCCAAAAAGAGATATATATAGTTATTTATGAAAATATGGTATATCCCAAATTAAATCATGTGGGAGTTAATAGTTAAAATTATAAACTAATAATATTAGTATTTGGATTATAAAAATAAAACAATGTCATATATAGACCATATACATAAAAATAAAACAATGTCATATATAGACCATATACACATTCTCATAATAAACATCTAATAATGATAATAAGTGTCATATTTAAATTTAAATTTAGTTAAATCTAATTAATATTGGTTGACAATTCTGGTTATTACCAATATAAGAAAATGAATTTTAATGTTATTAGATTATTAACATTACGTATTAATGTGTTTGTTTTAAGTGTTTATAGAAAGTTATATGACTTAAAACAATGAACAAATATAACCATACAAATAATATAGTATAAAAGAATAAATAAAATAACTAATTTCACATAAATTTGTAGTATGAATTAATTTGAACAAGTGATTGTTTTGTGAATATTATTTAAAAATTGAAACATTAGATATATTATATTTATCTAATACACAAATTGTTTTTAGAAGGTATCCATATAACATATAGATACTAGCCGCTACCACCAATCATAATAAGAAAACTAATAATATTTTATGTAATTAGAATATTTGACACCATGAACAAGATAATTGTTTGATAATTATCCAATACTTGGATAAAAGTTATCCTCATATTAGTAGTTTGAGTCACTTTATGTGCATTTAGAGATTGATTATTTATTTATTTATTTATTTAGAAATAAATATAATTTAATACAATTCTACAGAAAAACTGCATTGCACTATCAAAATGTTAATAAAAATATTCTGATTATTTTTTATGTAAAAAATATCTTTATAATATAATATTATAAATAATTCAATTAATTTAAAATCAATTTCATTAAATTATATTTAAATTATTATTCTTACTAGTATAGAAGTGTCATATTTTAAGTATCTTTTAATGTTATTGAAAAAAAGTATATTTTAATTTTATAAAAAAATAAAAAAAAAGTATATTTCATGTAATTTGAGGGGGGTCTTTGGTAGGTTTCTAGTTTGAATTGATTAGTTTGATATTTTCTTAAAGAGGGGGTAGCTATATGATAATTACCTTTAATTTTTGCCTTTATTTTACCTGAATAACCGCTACTTTTGGCGGCCGGTTATATGCGCAAATAAAAAAAATGATAAAAAGCGGTTGTACGAGATACAGCGCTGTATTACAGTTGGACCCCATGTTTGCACATCCCATTCGATAAGATGGATTTTGATGAATGGAAGCAATGGTTTAAAAATTCGTAAGAGCTATTTAACTCCGATTGCTAATTTTTTTTTTTTTATACACTGATGTATTATAATCATGAGTTATTAAAATTTATAATTAGAGATCAGTCAGAACTCTTTTGAATAAATATATTACAGTATAATTCGAAGGTCAATCCTCACTTAAAACTAGAGAAAGATCTATCCTCACTTAAAATTAGAGAAAGATCTACCTTCACTATTAATACGGGAGGGAGATCAATTCTACTCCAATGTGAGGAGACAAATAGATCCCTATTATACAAGAGAGTTGAATCCCAGCGCTACTCGAACTCATGCACCCAAGGTGTCAATGGGCTCTGATTGCTATTTAATGAGACCAAATTATTAATTTTTTCGTACTTATAATTTTATCGAATGTGCTAACTATCAAAGGTGCCATATTGGGCTTATATTAATGTAATTTGTGAAATATAAAAATAAATTTTGAAAAAAACTAAATTTTATTTTACACACTCTTTAATTGAAACGTTTGCTTCCTCGCCCATATAAGTAAATAACCATTACTCATTGATTTTTTTCCCAAAGATTTCTCCTATAAATATTCTAGTCATTGCAGCACAACCGCTCTCTCTAATCTCTAACTCAGCAAAAGATACACGAGAAATAGAAGCAATAGCAAAAGATACACGAGAAATGGATGCTATCATACAAGAATATATTTTGTTTCTTATCTATACCATTGATTTAATTGTAGCACAAAATTAGTACAAGAATGAATAATAATTATCATCATGCCATAAGGTCCCAATGCTTAGAATTGATAATGTTTATTGATTTTTAAGCAGTTTTTTGAGTATTAGATTTTATGTAGAGATAAATTCTTAAGATTAAGAGAAAAATGATTGTGATTTTGGTGGATAAGTTAGATGATTGTCAAAAGTATAAAAGCCTATTGCCTATAATTGTAAAATTTTACATAATTGGTAATTTAGTTATATAATATATTAATAAAATACATATATTTAATATATTTGTTAAGGTGCAAATAGCTCATCATAAAAATAATTACAAAGTCATCCAAACGTGTTAGCAAGCCAACAACAATCAGCGTGACATGCCGCTCGTTGGTGAAGTGAGTGTACTAATTTTTCCTTAATTTATCGAATGAGTTGTAAAGTTTAATGTAAATTTTAATGTTGTAAATTGTGGATGTTTTTGGGAAAAGGACGTTTTGATCCTAGAGACTTTCTATCCATCAACATCCAAGATTTATCCATATTTAGACTATTAACTTTCCTACAAATGCATCACATTTCATTTGTTCAGTTTTATTAATATTGGAGTTTGATATTGTTTCCAACCATAAGAACAACTATTAAAGTCACAAAATCAACAAGAAAACAGCAGTTAAAATACAATAAAAAATAACACTTAACAGCAAGAGAAAACCTATATCTTCATCATGACTAATTATAACAGTTATATTATAAGCCATATACCATAAATTATGGAAAGAGCAAATAATATAATTTTCAAAAATAGAGAAATAGAAAAAAATAGAAGTACCTTTTGCTATTCGTTCCAAGAATCGCGGAGCTAGTAACAACTTAAGAGACTGAATCACGAATAAAAATAGAGAAGAATAGAAGCAAGACTTGTTTTTAGATTTCTACTGAAAAAGACAAAATTATTGAAATAAAACTTGTCCACAACCATAAACTAGCTAGCTATTGAAATGATTTAAACAATCCATAAATAAAGTATTAAATTAAGTATGCAAATGTAACATGTAGCAAAACAACAGATACAATATGATGAAATTTCAACAGCAAAATTGGGTGTTAAAACCGTTAAATAAAATCCATTTTTCCATTAGAGAAATCTAAATTTTGAGAATTTTGGTTTAGCTTGCTTTGGTCAAACTCAGTCACTCTGCACAGTGACAAAGAAAAAGAAGCAGTTGAAACAAAATGAGAGTGACATTGCATAGACTTGATAGTGAAATGTCATTTTCTTGATGCTAATTTATTCCGTTTCTATTTGGAATGATTGATACAAGCGGAAAGGTGTTAAAGAATTGCATAAAATACTTTATAGGTGCAAAGAGCAATTGCAGCAGTTTAGCCATGTAAATAAGTAAGCAGTTGACCAGTATGTAAAGTTCACAAAGTAGCTAGAAGAACTCCAGAGAAGGCATTAGTAGAATAATGTAGCCACTGTAAAAATTTCCAAAAACAAATTAATTTACAAAAAGGCAGTGGATAAGGAGTTCAGCATACATTAATTTGTTTTTGGAACATACAGCGAAATTTCCATATTGGCTACTATTCTACTAATGGTTTCTTTCCACAATTCCCAATATTAAGATCTATTGAAAACTAAGCATACATTAAATTGCTTGTGGAAATTTACATAAGTCAATATAACAGCAGTTGAACTGGATGCAGTTTGGGTGGAGAAAAATGGTTTTTGTTCCTAATTCCCATTATTATGTTCTATTGAAAATTAAACATACATTAATTTGTTTCTGGAAATTTACATAAGTCAATATAATAGTAGCTGAACTGGATGCAGTTTGGGTGGAGAAGTAGTGAGCACTGGTTTTGGTGGAGATGTTGGCATTTAAGAGGTACTAAATAACTACAACTTTAAATCAAAATAAAGAGTTTGTGCTAATATTTGCCATGCATAACTTCAACTTTAAATCAAACTAATGCTTACAAATGCCATGCATCCATAACCACCACGTCGCATACTACATCACTCTTATAAATCTTTCTAATGGAGAAAGGAACATGACATTATTCGCATTTTTGTCCCTTTCTTAATCTACTATATTTTGTAAGGTGCTGGATATTTTTCTGTTGAAAGTCCTATCACATCGATTAGCGCCTTTAAAATTATGTGCTCACTATTGTTGATATCAATTATCACGTTGCACACCTTATCTTTGATGTTGCCACGTGTTCTGAAATCTTATTGCACTAATTATCCTCTTCAAATCTTGGTGCTAATAAAATCTTCTACACAGTGTAATTCAACATCTCTCCTTCATGTACCTCTAACTCTAAAGCTTCTTCATCATCCTCATCCTCAACATTATTCATCTCTGCTTAGCCATAGCGTTTATTTTCTCTCTTTCAAATATCAAATAATGGTTAATATTTTCTTCAGGATTATTGTAACATATGCACTTTGATTTTCTTAATCAAGTGTACGATTTAATTTTTCCGTTTCAAATCGAGATTAATTAAGCGCGATTAAGAGCTCGAGTGGTCGGATCTATTTTTCGTTACGGGTCCGGTATAAGCTTAATCTGTATTAAGCTTGTTAAAAAAAAAAAAAAAAAAAAAAAAAAGAAAGAAGAGGAAAAGAGCCGGGTTTATATTTTGGTCGGGGGGAGCTGTTTGGAATTTTGGAAAAGAGAGAGAAAGAGACAGAAGAGAGAGAGAGAGGGAATTTGACCCGGTTGACCCGAAAACCCGACCCGGACCCGCAGAATTGACCCGATCGGATCTCCCGTCTCCGGCCACCTCACCGGCCGTGATTGGTACCGATCTGAAGCTTGGAAGCCGGCCGTCGTATCCCTGCCATCCTCGTCGCCGGAAACCGCCTGGAACGCCGCCGGTTGAAGCCCGAAAACTGGCGGCCAAACCCGTTTTCGTTGCCGTCGATTTCGCCGGATTTTTGGCACGCCACCACTTGGATTTTGTTCCTCAGCTCACCAGCATCATTTTCCGACCGACCCCGTCACCTGAATCGGCCGGATTGCCGCCGATTTACTCTTGGAAAACTCGCAGCTTTGGGAGCTCGATCCGCCGCCGTCGCCGCGCGTTGGAGGTCACCGCCGCACCATTGGACTCAGCGTGGCCAGAACTATCAGACCTAAGCTCCCCGTCGCCGTTGACTGAAGTCCGGTCACCGTTGACCGGCAGGGGCAGTTCGGTAATTTCACAAAACTTTGGGGGTGGTTTTGTAATTTGTGAATCAGTGAGTAATTTAGTAATTTTAGGTTAGGACAGTAAGGTAATTTGTGATTTCGATGATCAATCGGTAATTTAAGTTGTTAAGGATATTTCGGTAATTTTACGCTCCGAGGGTAATTTCGTAATTTCAGACATTGTGATTATTTCCGTGATCCGAATTGAGAATAATTTGGTAATTGAAGATTCTACGGATATTTTGGTAAAATAATGATGTTGAGGGCATTTTGGTAATTTTGTACATGCGGGAATAATTATTATTGATAGATATTCGTTTCGAGAAGTATTATATAAGAATAGTTGTATTTCAATTTACGGAGAATGATTATGTCGTTTCCTTGATTAGGAGGATCCGCGAACGAGAATCAACCCGCAGACGTGGTTGATACCGAGTCCGGACATTGTCACTGTGAGTGGAATATACAAAACTGATTTTATAAGTATATGCCGATTTTATGATACAATGCAATATGTTTGAAAAATAAGTATTTGATACTTTAATTTAATGATTTTCTAGAAATTGAGATTTATCTATGTGTTGAGATTTATTGTTAGTAAAATGAGTTGAATAATGATTTTATTGTCGCATTTAAGTAAAAGCATGATAATAGAATTGAGTGGATTTGAGATATGTTGAGAAAAAAGGAAATGAGATTTCAGATGAGATTATATGTTTATGTACATGTGTATTAAATGTTATTTGAAAATCATTAAACAGTACCCTCCCCTTCAGATACAGAGAAACAGATAATATGAGATGAATACAGAGATACAGATGAGATGAGATGAGATAGAGGCCTTTGGGGCCCGTCTGACACACATAGAGGCTTTGGGCCGTGTGTTTGGACGTTTTTGCCTTTTGGGGGCTTATGCATGCAGTATGAAAGTTACAGAGATACAGATAATGAGATATATGAGTTATGAGATCAGATTTTCCCTGTCTATCCGTGTAGCTCCGGGGCGTGGCGGTACGCAGATAGTACGTCATTGCCTGTCTGTTGAGGTCCGGATATGATGAGATATGAGATTTTCCCTATCTATCCGTGTAGCTCCGGGGCGTGGCGTTACGCAGATAGTACGTCATTGCCTGTCTGTTGAGGTCCGGATATGATGAGATATGAGATTTTCCTTATCCATCCGTGTAGCTCCGGGGCGTGGCGGTACGCAGATAGTACGTCATTGCCTGTCTGTTGAGGTCCGGATATGATGAGATCATTTCCCTGGGTACTTGTTTGATGATAACTTTTGATATGACAAGTATTATGATGCCATCGATTTTATGCAGATATATGTAATATAGTATTTCAATGACTGATTTAAATTAAATATGTTTATGTAAGTAAATTAGATTTCCAAACGAATCACAATAAACAATATATATGTTTGACATGTTTGGAAAGTCTATTTTTATATATGTACGGATATTGATTTGTCTGTTATGCCCGTGTGTTTATGTGATGTGTTGATATGAGCTGTTGATAGATGTGTTTATTGACATGGGCATACGTATGAATATTTCATTGGCATGAGCACGAAAATGCATTATGTTTTCTATATTTTCTGGAAAATGAGAAAGTTGATTTTAGTAAATGAGATTTGAAAAGAAAGAAAGATTATTTTACAGTTTTAGCTTGGATGCTTGAATTCGTTATTGGCTTAGTGGAGGACTCTCGAGATGTTTAGATAGGTATGAGATAAATGGGCAAAGGACGCATTGCGCGAAGCCCAAAGAGTATGAAAGAGAGTTAAGAAAGTTAAGAGAGTGTCCTACTAAGCAGTAATCGAATTAGCTCAAGTAAGTGGTTTGAAAGAGAATGTGAAAGTTTGAGAATGATAGAATGATATTTTTTGATGGAATTGATTTGAGAAAGAGTAATTCTTTTAAATAAATTTATTTTTCAGAAACTAGTCTCCACTCACTGAGTTTTATACTCATTCCATTTTTTTTTATTATATTATTTTCCCCCACAGGAGATTTGCAGGTACATCCGTCGACCCAGTATCAGTAGTTAGATTTAAAATTGTGGCCACGTGATGGTGCTAAGAGTCGTAGATTTATTATTTCGATATTAGGGATTTGTGAGTTGTATTTATGGTTATGTTTTGTAATTAAGGATACCCATTGTATTTGTTTTTATATTGGAGTGATTTTGGTGATATTTGATATGTTGACTGGAGAAGTTGGTTTTGAAGTTTGGATGGTTATTGAGATATTTTTGGGAGTGTTGTTTTGTAATTGTAATTTTGGGGATGTTGAATTTATAGGGGAGATTCTGCCGAATTTTCGGTAGAATCCTTAGATATTATTATATTTTTCTATCCGATTTTACGAGTTTAGACAGATTCGCCCTGGGGTTGCGGGGCGGGTCGTTTCAATTATCTTTCTTTCTTGCTTGTGATGCTGCTGCTGCTGCTGCTGCTGCTCATGAATGATAAAGAGAGTTACCAATTTCATCGACCATGGTGTAGCCATTAGAAAAGCGGCCAGTTGGGCCACCATTGAAATCGATACCATAGGGGTAATAATTTGCTTTGCAAAAGAAGGAAGATTGTTATTGTTGCCATTATCGATAAGTGAATCTCCAAAAATGAACAAGGCAGGCACCATTTCTCTTCCTCCTCCTTCTGTTGATCCCACGGGATCCCCATCTTGCCCTAGTGCCATTTTTATAATGGCTACACCATTTGATTTATATTTTTATAATTTTTTTTCTTTTTCAAAATCCTGAAGGTACATGAAAATTTTATACACCATGATTGCATGCAACGCAGGGTATTTTAATTGCTGATCTGACGAATTATTATGATTACTTCTTTGCTATCTAAAAAAAAAGCATAAAACAGATGTCATTTTTAGATTTTTCTTCTTTGTAAATTTGTGTCACACTCTTGAGCATAGTTAGAAATATCTGTGAAGTGAGTTTCATAGTCATGGCTTCAATGACACCTATCCAAATTCATTACAATTAATTAATTTATTTCCTACTTCTATCCCTTTTAAAAAAAATTAACAAAATAAAAGTACTTGTTTAGTTATCTATTTTTTGTGGGGGGGGGGGGGGGGGGGGGGAGAGGACTATTGCCATTTATTGCTCTGCCCCTACCTCTATATGTCTCTTTGGGAGGGCTCGCACTGTCCCATAATATTTATTTCTAAACAATCACAGTCATTATCTTAAATCAATAAAAATAACAGAATTTTTTCTTTTATTTTTTACATTTATTATATCTACACCCACTTATACCTAACTTGTATTAATCCGCAAGTACGATCTGTTTGGGGATAAATTCACCATATCTGGTAGGCATGTCTTATTAATGGCTAAAAGCTTCCATATGCATAACCTCTTTAAATTGTGTCACCTTTCAAAGAAAATTTTCTTTTTTGTCCATTAGCTTTTATTTACTCTTCACAAATATTTTTAATGTCATATTAACCAAATCTTGTAAATTCATCCATTCAGCTGAACTACTGGACTTCCTCTGATTCCTGCATACTCTGAAGCTTCCGGTGCACAAGTGCTTCACGGAGTCAACTATGCTTCTGCCACTACTGGAATCCTCGACATCACCGGAAGAAACTTCGTAAGGACTCATATATCTAATTCAAACGAACCAGGATTCCCTTTTGATCTGAATTTTAATGAGAGGATTTTATATCTAACACGAGATCCGATCATTAGTACAAAATTTTTGCTGCATGGTCAGGTAGGTCGCATACCGTTTGATCAACAAATAAGGAATTTTCAGAACACACTTGATCAGGTCAGTGACAATCTTGGAGCAAGTGATGTATCAAATGCAATTGCAAGATGTATATTTTTTGTAGGAATGGGCAGCAATGACTACCTAAACAATTATCTCATGCCCAATTACAATACCAAAAATCAATACAATGCTTAGCAATATGCTGATCTTTTGGTTTCAGAATACTCAAGACAACTCACAGTAAGATTCAATTTCACTATATTTACATTTTTTTTACCATATGCGTGCATTTTAGTTACTTTTTTTTTTTAGCTTGTAAACATATTTATATAACTTGTATTAAGTATTGATTGAAAATCTACAGACCCTTTACAATTTGGGAGAAAGGAAATTTGTGTTGGCCGGATTAGGAAGAATGGGATGTATTCCAAGCATTTTGGCTCAAAATCAAATGGATCGCTGTTCAGAAGAAGTGAATCAACTTGTTATGCCTTTTAATGCAAATGTGAAGACTATGATTAACAATCTTAATGCCAATCTTCCTGGTGCAAGATTCACCTTCATTGACATTGCCCGCATGTTTGAAGATCTCCTCACCAATTATAGATCATACGGTATGCAATTTTCCCACTAAACATATCGTATTGTAGTTAGATATGATGTGTGCTGTCTAGCCTAAAATCTTTTATTTTAAAATGTGCAGACACTGACAAAAGATAATAAAGATTTCGTCCTCATATTTTAAAATCAAGGAACAATTTACAGTGGCTGAACTAGGATTTTGATTTGACAAGCACGGCCTAGAGTTGGAAATAACGAAGAAATTATCGTCTTGCTATGCTACAATAAAAGCAAGACATTTTAAAATTAAATTTAAATAAGTGCATAAAATAAGCAAAATTTTACTTAATAGAATAATGTTTATGATCACTTTTTTTTTATCCCAAATAATTCTACAGGATTCAGTGTAATAGATCGAGGGTGCTGTGGCATTGGACGAAACGGAGGCCAAATTACATGTCTTCCATTCCAAACACCATGTGCAAATCGAGAACAATACATTTTCTGGGATGCATTTCACCCAACAGAAGCTGTGAACATTATGTTTGGAAAAAGCTTTCTATGGTGACCAGAGCGTTGTTTATCCCATGAACATCCAGCAGCTTACCAGTCTTTAAACTTAGAAATTAAAGGGGCATATATGTTATTGTAATGTTTCTTGCTTGCTTAATTGCTTTGCATAATTGTTGGGATTATGTGCTCTTTTAAAGCATATTAATTTATGTTCTGATTAATAAAATATTTGAGATATTTTCAATTGCATAAATATTTTGAATAAGGTCCGTTTAATCCTATTTTATGTATTTATTGATCATCATATGAATTTACAGAAGATATAAATAAAAGTTATCTTATGATTAAATAAATTAAGTTCACAGTTGATAAATAGAGTTGGACGCTCTATTTATGTTTAGACTGTAGTTAATTCATTGAATGATTTGTCTTAATCATATATCAATTTACTGATGTAGTTTGACTACATTGAGCTGGATAACATATGAGATTTAATTAACCTTGAAATGACTGTTAGACTTATTAAATCTCATAGGCATTGATTTTACTGTAATCTTAATCTTGAGTTAGTTATGATTTCATGATTGTAATTGTTATTCCATTTGAGTTACCAATAGGCACGACACACAATTGTGGTCAAGATTACCCAGTATCTTGGTGGGACCAATTATGAGTATTGAAGTTATATATGGGTTTTCGGCACTTGATCATAGAATTCTCTAGCCAGAGTGTGTCAACATATTTAGTATGTTGAAAATGATCATTAGAGAAAACCAATAAGTATCAAAGAACAAGATGTAATTAAATTGATTGGACTGTTGAGATATCGATTTAATTAATGATTTGGTATAAAGGATTGAGCAGTAAAGAAATCAGTGTGGAGGTCAGTTCCAATCTTATAGTGGAGTAGAGTTGGCATTAAATGATTAAACTTATTTAATTACAGGCTTAATTGTTGTAGCTACTATTGTATATTCCCAAATGATCCCCGGGTTAGCTCATTTAATTGACTGCATCGCTACTGGATTAATAAGCAAGATAACTAGCTATTTAGGTTAAAAATCTAAATATATTATTTAGTCGGAGGCTCCATTAATATACTTGAGTGTAAGGGGCCTTGTGTTATTTTACAAGGTGGACCCCTATAACACAAGAACAAGTAACGGGACTTTTGTTTTAATTATTTTTTAATTTAAATCAAATGGGATTTAATAGAATTAAAAATAAATAAATATGTTTCCACTAAATAGAGATATAAAAAGGCTTATTTTCTCTAAAAAAAAATAGACAGAGGCCACATTATACAAATCAGAGAAAAAGATTTTCTCTCTAATTTTGAGAGAAAAATTTTCTCATACTAGTTGCTTTAGTGGTGATTAAGGCCCTCACACGTCAAGTGTAGATCAAACCTGAGTCATAGCCTAGAAGATTATTTGGTGGCGGATCGTGATCTAACAGGAGTAGTAGTGACGGATCATGGTCTGGGAGCCTAAATCACTTTAGTGGAAAAAGCAGAGATTGTTCATCTTCTCAAATTTTCAAGGTACAATTTCTAGATTACAAATTCTTATATATTATATGAGATCGATCCTAAAAGTTTTTTTTAAAAAAAAAACTGATTTTTTCCACAACAATAATTAGCCACCGGTGTCTCGTCTGTCCATGTGAGTTTTTACTTGTTTAATTTGCTTGTGGGAAGTTTATGTAATCAAAGAACAAGTTGTGATTGTGTTTTGTTGCGTTGCTAGTGGTTCAGTAATTGGGCTACTTTGATTATGTTTTGGTAATAGATTTTGCTAGTTTACTAGTGCTTCAGTAGGATTTTTCTTTTTTTAAATTATTAACTTATGCATCTATTGAAATCTGAACTCAAAACTTAAGCCCCAAAGAAATTGTTTGTTACCGTTGGAATTAGACTTGACTTTCGTAGTTTTTTAATCAACTTGCTTGCTAGGTAGCCTTGCCATATGATATGGTTTGCTATCTTATGGGTGGTGATGTTTCCCAGGCAATACCCCTCGCATCTGTGTAAGGACATCCATCTAATTTTGTTGATATTTTTGGAAGTTAAACTTTCATCCTTAATTTGAATGATTGAAAGATAATATATAATTTTAGCCTCGGTTGATTCAAAAAGGGTAGATTTAAAAGAGAGATTGATTCAAAAAGATTAAATTAAACGTTCAAAAAAATTTATAAAAAATGCAAGATATCCGCAAACTGTCTAAAATACTTACGTTTGGATTTGATTGGGTTAATCCCAACATTCACTCACCCCTAAAATGGCTTTATATATAGTCATTATTATGAAAAATATAATCATAGCGTCAACTCTTAAGTAAACTTTTTGGTTGAGAGAGGCATAGATCACTCAACATGTATTAGTAGTCGAAATTAGAAGAGGAACTTTATCTAGATTACTACATTTACCAAATAATATTATAAAGTGTAAAAGTTTTAATGGGGTGTATTAAACGGGGTGTAGCCCATTACTATCTTAAGAATGGTGATTTTGATCCCTTATTATATCTCACAAGCCCCCCATTTTTCAGTTAATTCCATTAAAAATTTTAAACAAATCTTTATCTCTCAATATACCTTACCTAATCTCTAATTTACCTTTATTTTAATTTTTTTCATATACCCATTGTATAAATTTTATAAAATCATTTCTTAAAAAAAAACTCATAATCATTGTAATTTCTCAACTTTTTTTTTAAGGTTTTATCCACCACTTAAGATTTGATAGTTCCACCAAGAATTGGAGCAACGAACCATGCCGAGTCGACCCTGAATAACCTTAGTATCGTGCTTAAGCCTATCAAGCCAAAGTTGAGTGAAGGAATACAAGAATTTGGCCAAGGGGTTTGACGTGATAAAGATAGAGATTTTTTATTATTATAATTGATTTGGAGCTAAAAAGGGGATTCTTGATTTCCTTTTGTATGCATCCCAATCTTGTATTCAAGTTTATCTGTTCATGGACCAGAATGCATTGCATTTGGAAAGTGTTTGCAATTGTACAGTGATATTACTTGGACAGTAATTTGGCGTTGCAATGCATTTACAGAACGAATGAAAATTTAGAATTGCGATGGAAAATGCTGTCAGATATCTATCTGAGAATGAAAGCACTCGCTGTCAGTCTCTATGGGATTGCAGTATAAAATTTTACATTGTTCTTCCATATTTTGAATAGAATGCCTTACTTTGAATGGAATGGCTCAGTTTAAAAAGTTAAAGGAAATTAGATTCGCTTAATTAGTTATTAATAGAAATTTTTATGTCGGTCCACTTAAAAATTAGTTATTATTTTAAGTTATTTCACATGAGGATAAAATAGGTATTAACATAAAAGTTATTAGTGTGGGTTTATAAGATATAACGAGAGATTTAAACATCACCACTCTACTCATAGAGCAGCTCCAAAAACGATCTCATTGGTCGAAAAAGGCTTGACCCATTGAACGAGGACCCTTAAAATTTGATCCTAGCTTGACCCATACGACAGGCTGAACAGGTCGGTCCTTTACACAATCAAAACAAACTTGTGAGTAGGGGTGGGCAAATAACCCAATCTGATTCGACCAAAAAGCTTGAGTTCATATCGGATGTAGATGAATTTCTCAATCTAATCAGGTAGGAATCTATCCAAATCGATTCGAAATTACACACAGTTAAAGAATATTATTTGAAATTTTTTATCCATTCCAAATATAATTCGGATTCAATTATAAGTTTGGATTGAGTTTGGATTACTTTTTTCCTAACTCAATTAACCGGAACTCGAACTCGATTCGAAACTGAATTTGCCAACCCCTACTTATTATCGTTTACACATTACATTTGTGACGATCATTTTTAAACTAGAATTTTCTCTTGATGCGAATAAGAAAAAAAAAAGAGTAAATTTCGTTTAAAAAATGAGGCACCATAGATGGACTGTACATATGGTACAGCTAGCTGAAATGGAAGTAGCCTTGTGAGAGCTGCCTATTGTGGATTCAGGACGAAATATTTAAGAAGCAAGCAAGTAAATAAATCACGAAAATAATATTCGGCCACCCTCATTCCAGAGGGAAGCCAAAAACGATATGCTTCTGTGCCGTTTTGAAGTTTTAGATTTGAAAATTAAAAATAAATTTTACCATTAAAAAATAATAAAAGCTAATCAAAAGAAATTAAAAAATCTAAATTCTTATCCCTCCCCTCGCTCACCCCCTCTCTCTTAGACTCACCCGCTCTGTCCCTCTTACTCTCACCCACAAAGCTCGTTCCCCTCCCACACACCCACAAACTCGCTGTGAATATATTTATATTTAATCAGTTAAATATTAACAAGTGTCGTGTTTGCTCAGATCTCAGCTAACGCATCATCAAAACAGCAACCATGACGCTAGACTGAGGAGGATCCAGTGTCGTGGATCAGTTTCTTTTCTGATCTTGCCCTTTTTTGATCAATCTATTTATGCCCTGGATTGATTTATTCTCTTTGTTTTGTTGTGTTTCTTGTTCTGGCAAAATCTATTTGTCTAATTCACATACGGGTCGCTGCCGTTGCTTTAATTATTTTATAATTGTTTTTTGGTGGTTTTGTGTAGTCTTGTGAACATTCTTTTTGGCATAAATGCATCTGGGTTGCTATGTGCCTACGTTTGATTGTTAATTAGACCTGATCCGTAATTCTATGCGTTTTTTGAATTTTTGATCGCGAAATTAAGTTAATTTAGTTTAATATTATTAGATTATTGTCACCTAAAATTAGTATATTTAATCAGTTAAAGAAATTCTTTTGACACGGACTTTATGAAACCTTGTATGTGATACTTTGCTTAGCAAAGTATTTGGATTTTGGATTATTTTCTATTTATACTTTAAAATGACTAGAAATAAGTTATTTGAAGTGTGATACTTTGTGAAATGTTAAAGCTTACGGTTTGGTTGTAATTCTGTTTTTGCTTATATATGTTTACGTCTGTTGGCATTCTTTTTTTTTTTTTGGTATTTGAAGTTTGCATATATGGTGTGTATTAAGATTTTCAAGTTGTTCTTCAAACATATTCTGGTAGTTTGATATATCACACGTTTCTGTGAATTCTTTAGTTGAGGCAATTGTTTTTGGTCTTAGCTGCATTGTTAAGTTCTTTACCACAGAATTCCCTATTTTTCTTCTGCTAATCCAGTAATTGCAGCTTCATTCTAAGGTTCTTCATTTTCTATAAACCATATATTGCTTCATTAACCCTCCTCTAAAATATGTTGCTAATAGGTATTTGATTCATTCCAATCCTACAGATCATTGTTGGATGCCGAATCAGCATACAATGCTTACAATTGTGAGAGAAAAATGAACAACCAATTGCGCAGTTCTTGTTCAAGATTTGTGTATTTTCGTTCAACAATTTCGGCATGGATTCAACAATTGTGGCTTTCAAAATGGGTTGGCTTCTAGAATTTGCCAATTTTTTCAAGACGAAATATTGAAGAAGCAAGCATCAAAACAAATCAAAATTGTTCGAGAGACCCTAAACCTCCTCCTGAAAATTCATCAATATTGTTCAAATTTAGAGTTACTCTGCATCTTTATTTGCTGAACTTCATAAACAAAAAGACAACAGCTAAAAAGATAAAAAGGCAAGCAACTCACAACATGAAAAAGGGTAAATGGCCAAACAACTTCTAACAACTCTTATTATGCTGTGTTTACATTTTGGATTTAGATTCTGGAGTAGAAAGTTTTTAGAATCAATTTGTTTACTTTTCTTTGGAGTGAGCAGGCAAGGAGTGTCACTCTATGGGTCTCATTCATTTTTCAAGTAAAGATTGGGATTCTCACTCCAATTTGACCAATCCAATTTGAGTAGAGGTGGGCAAATAACCCAATTCAATTTGACCAAAAAACTTGAGTTCAGATCGAATGTAGATGAACTCCTCAATCCAATTGGGTAGGAATCTATCAAACTCGAGCCGAAATTGTACATAATGACACAATTGAAAAATTATTTGAAATTTATTATCCATTTATAATATAATTCAGATTCGATTATAAGTTTGGATTGAGTTTGGCTTACTTTTTTCTTAATTCGATTAACCCGAAACTTGAACCCAATTCAAAACTAAATTTGCCCACCCTTACTTGTGAGCTTTTGTATCTTTACACGTTACATTTGTGACTCATTTTTAAACTAAAATTTTCTCTTGATGTAAGCAAGGAAAGAAGACATATTGAGTAAATTTCGTTTGAAAAATAAGGCACCATAAATGGACCGTACGTATGGTACAGCTAGCTGAACTTGAAGTAGCCTTGTAAGTGCAGCCTATTTTGGATTCACGACGAAATATTTAAGAAGCAACCAAGTAAATAAATCATGATTCTTCGAGAGACCCAGCAATCACTTGTGAAAACACAATGGTTATTCCTAAAGCCAAGCAACTCTGAGCACGAAAAAGTGTTAAGTGGCCAACAACTCCCAACAACCCTTAGACTAAGTCCAGCACTTACAATACTATATCGCTACAAGAAAAAAGATCTACTATGACAGGTAAAACTGTCATAGTAGGGGGTGGATGACGGTTGTTCATACCATCATTGTAGCCAACGTCAAGAATTGATGATAGAACAATACCCGTCACAACCTGTGATGGATATAACCAGTCACACAACTATCATAACTTTATTTAAAAAAAAATATAATAATTTTTAATTTGACCCCTTTTCTTCATTTCGCATGCTATATTTTAAATTTTTGCGGAAAATCTTAAATTTGGCGCGAAAATGAAAATTATAACTAATTGAATTTTTTTTACAATTAATTCTGAAATTAAATTTATAATTAATAAAAATGGCTATTTTGTTACCAGCATGAAATGCTTGTCATTTTAATAAAAATCTTGCAATTGATTTAGAAATTAAAATTTCACAATTTAGTTAATTAATTCGATTGTTAAAATGAATATTGCAATTAAAAATTCACTAACAAAGAAAATGAAATGAATAACACTGAATAATGATCGATAATTGTCAACAAACATAATTTAACCAAATACAAATGACAAGTCCAACATAAATAGAAGAGTATTGTAACAACATAAAAACCAAATTTCAGCAACATGTAGAAGACTAGCAGTTTTGAGACTAATGAACCATGATCAGTTCGTTTCCAGCAACCCAACAAAGCCAACAACACTGATCAGACCAAAAAAAAAAAATTAATTCTAGCAGTTTTAGTGAAGCATACAACAAATACCAATCTAAGAAGAAGCTAAAAACGTGCAAAGATGCACCAATACTCAGGACCTATTTTTGCATCAAAGAAAAAAGATGGCCAACTCCAGCAATACCCACCATCTTCGTCAAATTCCAACATAGCACGCGTGACAAGCTAGGTAACTGCACAAGTAAATATAACATCATCAAAACATAGTGGGGAAAATGATCTTAAAACATCTCTCTTGCAATTACCACAGACTTTTTTGAAAGCTCACTGATGTGATGCGATGGAGCTTTTTTTATGATATGCACAACTTTTGGTTTGGCTTTAAGCACAATCAAAATCCAAAGATATCAGTTAAGCAAGCAAACATGCAGCTAGCCACTCTAATTGCATGCACGTGTGCTACACTAACTATTGAATCCAAGTAATACATAGTAGAGGCTGTCATATCAATTATAAGAATTCCATAAGGTCTAAACAAAAGTGTAAGTATATAAGGCTGCATGAAAAAGAATTGTGTGAGATTTGGTGTTTTGAAAATAAGACTTGAGTACCTAAAGTGATTTTGAGGCAATGTATGATATAATTAATTCTGAGTGTAAGCAAATGATAGAAGTAAATTAGTAAATTCATCAATGAAATGAAGTTCACGCCTTTCCTCATGGAAAGCTTTTCAAGCAATCTTAACTCCTACGTGCTTGAATGGAGAATGAAACACTGCAAATCAGATGAAAGATTTGACTGCTAACTATAAGCAAAGGCGCAGACTAAACTAAATTTCTTTAGTAATGAAAGTATTGATGTGTATGTTGACTACTTAAGTATAAGACTAGAATAGCAACAAATTTTAAGATGCTGATATGCAAATCAAAAGTAATATAGGGAAATCAAAGTAATTCTAAAACAGAGCAAAAAGGTTACTATCATTGTGAAAGGTGACTTTTTCATATGTTTACAATAATCTGATAAAAGTAAATCATATTATTGAATAAAAAATTTGATGGATGAAAATATGCAAATATACTACAATGAAACATCTGAAAATTGCATCAAACAATTCCTCTCAAGCCTTAATTTTTGCAGCTTTATATGATACCTAAAGTGTCTATTTGTATGCATGAATGACAAACTATCAATGCAGTAACACTTATTTTGGACAATCAATAAGTCTGGAAGCTACAACTACAATTATCTAGTTGTAGGATCATTATTAAAATGCTACAAAACAGGAATAGAGAAAGTACGATTAACCATATCATCTGTAGAGCAGCCCTTAGTCCATTGTATAAGATCTCATGATGCTATTGATGTTTGCTAATAGAAAATGAAAAGGTAAAACCTAACTCTCTGTCCACCAAGTGAAAAATAAAATCATCTCATTGAGTAGCAGGAAATATGATTAAAATGCAAAACCAGTCTTGGCATAAGGCTCTGGAGCATAGATTGATAAGTAAATCATAGGAATTGAAAAGAAACGTTGCAAAAAGCATAGCTAATAGATAGAGTTTTAATAATATATCCAGGCTGGTCAGAAAGGTAAAATAAATTCCTGCACATCCTACAGCTAGCTTCAAAAACTCATTAAAATTTTAATATTGAAGCTATTCATACGATACCAATTGCAAATGAAAGATTAATAATATATAATATGGATTGGAACGACATTTTGCAAAAAAACCACAGCCAATAGACGCAGTCTTTATATCCAAGTTGGTTAGAAAGGTGAACTAATATGGATTGGAAAGAAATTTTGCAAAACACCACAGCCAAATTCAAAAAATTATAACTAATTGAGTAACCAAAACTAAGCTAAGCAGATAAGGCCTTTGCAACAAAAATTGTACAGTAACTAAATGCATACAAAAACAGAGCATCAAAGTCAAGCTAACCTCAGAAGTAGCATTTTTATCTAGGGATGTCAATGGGGCGGGTTCGGGTGGGGATCATGATCTCCGAACCCGAACCCGATTTAGAAGCAATCCTCCGAACCCGCCCCATACCCGAAAAATTGTAATGGGGATTGTTTGGGTATATCCCCGAAAATCCCCGAATTGAGCGGGGATTAAAACGGGGACCCGATCCCCATTTTTTAAATAATAATTTCTAAATATTTCAGTTTTCCTTTTTTCTTAAATAATAATAATTCTAACAACTTCCATATTTAGAAATAAAATTACAAATAATCAAATTTCATAATAGAAATAAAATTACAAGTGATCAAATTTTAACAACCTCCACATAAATAAAAACATAATAATTTTAAGCCTTCAACATAATTACAAATGATTAAATTTTATACGACAAATCAAAATAATTTTAAGTCTTCAATATAAACTTGTAGCCATCACCATTGATGCACATTCTAAGATTCTTCATAAACCTATAACAACATAAACAAAAAAAAAATTAATAAAAACATGTTTTAACAATTCAACTTAATAAATTCTTGACAAGATAATATAAACTAGCATTTTACTAGAAGCAAACAATTAAGAACTATACAGATACAAAACATTAAATCTGATTTTACCATGTACTGGATTTAAAACCAACTAGTACTATTCGTACATGGATTGAGAAAGGGAAAGTTCCAGGCACGTTCACTTTGGTCATTCACAGAAAAAAAAAGAGTAGAACAAAAATGCCTTAAAGGTTCGAAGCAACTAATTGTATTTTAAAACAGACAAGTCTAATTCATCTTTCCAGAATTTAAAATAATACTTACTGAGATGTGGGAACACTAGTGAAGATTGGCCTAAGCTCTAAAGCTTCAGACAAGACTTATTGCTCTCTTATTGCTTCCCACGTTTATGTCCTTCACAATTCAATTAATTCAAGAATTACTTACAGGACAACAATTTCTTCTATCAATTAATTCTTGGCCCATGCAATGCCAAAAAAAAAAAAAAAGACTACTTCGCTAGACACCTAACCCTACAATGCATATGAATTTACTCTCTTCATCCTCCTTCGCCCCCTTATCTTCTGTACTTAAAGCTTGTGCCCTGTTGAAGGCATTTCGACTGGGCAAGCAAGTACATGGTTTGGTTGTTGTTTTGGGACTTGATTTGGTATTTTTGAGTACTGCCCTTATTGATTTTTACTCAGCTGTAGGGTGCATTAGTGAGGCCATGAATGTTTTTAATGGTTTCAATGGTAGAGTTGATCCCGTTATGAAAAATTCTTTAATTTCTGGGTGTGTTCAAATTAAGAAGTATAAAGAAGCTTTTTCTATTATGAGTACAATGAGGCCAAATGTGGTTGCACTCACTAGTGCTCTTGCTGCTTGTTCTGAGAATTCCGATTTGTGGATTGGAAAGCAGATTCATTGTGTGGCATTACGTTTTGGCTTTATTTATGAGATCCAGATGTGCAATGAAATGCTAGATATGATGAGTGTTGGTCGGTGACGACGAACGGTGGCGGCTGACCGGCTGTTAGTGATGACGACAGCTCACGAATTGTTAGGGTTTCTTTTGGGGGAAAAAAAATTGATTCGATGGCATTACAATTTCTAATTTCAAAGTTTAAAATATTAGATTTTTTTTGTTTTTATTTTCGGGTTGAGTTAGGGGATCCGAAAAATCCCCAAATCCGAACCCGAAAAATTTTGGGGTTTTAGACCCATACCCAAATAAACCCGAATTTTTTTTCAGACTTTTTGGGGCCCAATACCCACCCCAAATTAATCAGGGCCCCGCGGGTATTGTTGCCAACTCTATTATTATATACTAAAGTCTTTGCTCCAACAAATGTCCATGAAGCAAACATGTTACTTTTCCTCAAAGAATCAAGTATTAAAAGACCCAAATCGACTGTGTTGGCTGCGATAATGCATAGGTGCAAAGCCCTCGGCCAACAAAGAAGATCGACCGCACAAGAATTGAGAAGAAAATAATTGGATCCCCAATTTGAAGATTGAAAAAAATGTTAAGGTGATTAGCCGCACAAGAACAAAACCGAAATCATTCTAAAGGTTCAGATTTCGTTCATTTCAACAAACTAGTACATTTGAGCACATAACTTTTAAGGAAAAATTCCATTTTTCCAACACAGTGAACAAATTTTAGATAAACCTTTAGTGCTTAGAACTACACCTTTAGTGTTGAAATTGACAAAAAAATTTAATTAAATTGACATGCAAGAGAAAATAAGGAGAATAAATACCTATGTTAATAAAAAAATTGAGCTTAATCAATGGTGGGTTTTCAGTTAGGGTTTTGAAATGCAACGGTGGCAGCACACGTTCAGTGGGTTCCTCATGTGGATCTCGATGATGGCCAAATCGATGGCGGGTGACAAGGCAAATCGATGCCGGGACATGAGACAAAATCAACGCTGTTACTAATGTAAGGGTTTGAGGCGATAGGTTGTTACGAGAGTGAAACCGTGTGAGGGTGAGAGATGTTTCAGTTTTGGATGAACACTTGGAAAAAAAAAATCCGATATGAAGTATTTTGTGTTTATTCATTGTTATTTACTTTTTCTCTAAACGCTACCATTTCTTTTTTTTTTTCATTTTTGATTTATCTTTTTTGACAAAATCATTTTAAAATTTTAAGTCAAATCTTCGAAAATAAAGTCAAAATAAAAATTTATTTCAAATTTCAAATTTTAATTCAAATCACTATCATAGACTAGTCATTAATTTATGATAATCTAAATATTTATCACAAATCAGTCTTATTATTATGATAGAACAAATTTTTATCACAATTTTATCGTATTTTATTGACATAAAATTTTTTTATCACAAGTCTGTCATATTTATGTAAAATAAGAGACTTAGGCTAAGAACCGTCACACATGTACCTGTCATCGTAGGTCATTTTTCTTGTAGTGTATGTCCTATATAATTGAAACGTAAATAGATTATTGACAGCAAAACAAAATAATAACTTAATATAATGACATGTAACAATGTACATTTTTTATTTTTTATTTTTGTCAATTATGCGTTAGTGTTTGATGCCCTTCTTTCAAAAATAAATAAAAATTGATGCACATGTACCCGAATGTCAGTTGTGAGGGAGGTGTGGCGAGTAATGATTAAAATATAAAAGTGATGAAATTTTGAATTGCGATATAAATGCATAAAATGACATAATATTAATTATTAAATATAGCAAGTAAATTTTGATGCCATCATTTTAAAAAATTAACAAAAATAAACAAATCGATATTCATTGCATGCCTAATGCTTTATTTATATAAGATTAAAATTCTCTTTTCATCTGGGTTTTTATTTGAGCAAATACAATTATCGGTAGTTCACTTATAGAAGCACAATTAAAAAGTATATCTTGACCGTGCTCACGTACATGTCGAAAGAATTAAAGAAAATGAGCTCTCTAGATTCTGTTTGTTTGACAAGAAAATGAATGGAAAATTTTATTGATTCAAAGAGAAAATTTGTTGGCTGGATTCTTATTTGTAAGTCTTACTAATGAATTGAGAGTACATTGATAAATGTAGCTGTGTGTGGAAACTTCTACTGCAACAAACTCGTGTGCACATTTCCAGCGCGCTAACTATAACAAGCTACTGACTAAGTTTGGAGGGAAATAAAAACTTGTTTAACTGTTTTACAACTTGGCTGCTGACTGATCATTACACTGAAAACCCCAGCTGACTTCAACTGCTGACTTAGCATTTATTCTTAACAGAAAGATAATGATAAAAAAGTTGCTTCAGAATTTGTGGGCACGCACGCACGCTACTTGTAGAACTCCATAACCCAATAATTGTAAAAAAAGCATACAAATCTGATGCCACTAAATCCAGCTTCAGTAGCCAAGGTCGTGAATTCATGCTTTGTTCGCTCCTTTCCCCCTGGATTTTGAGTCATCATGAGCACATCAGCTTGGGAATTTGTTTTTGAATGAGTGCTAGTCTCAGGCAGTTCTGGAAGTATTGCCTCCACAACAATTACCTTTCCATCTTCTGGAATACTTTTGTAGCAATTCTTCAACAACTTCAAGCAATGTTCATCGCTCCAATCGTGGAGTATCCACTACAAAATTTGAAGTATCATGAAATTTGTTTAAGGATCGAACACCTAATATGTCAAAATTAAAGTCAAATTAAACTTACCTTCATAAAAATGGCATCACCTTTTGGAACATTTTGAAACATATCGCCCCCTACGTGCTCAACACCTGTACTACATACAATTTAGTTTCCTCGGTTAGGATCTGGTTGTATGGTGGACAGAGAATTCATAAGAGCACTGATATCTGGGTAAAAAATTTAGACAAAATGTTAACAAAAACAACAGTAAATCGAATCTGGTTTTTTCAGTAAATTGCAGATATTGTAAATCGAGTATGTTTTAATGATTTTTTTCAATTTGTTTTTTCACCTTTTTGTCTTTTTACCATTTTCCAATTGATAATATACATTTCTTCATAACAATTGACATTTAAGGGAAAAAAAAGGAGATTGAGCAAAACCCAAATAAATTTCCTAATTGGCCTCCTTCCTGCTCCAGTATTTACATTGGGATGACCCGTTAAAAAAAATACTTAAACGCCGCTTACCCAAATCCCTTATATTATTATAAATATAGATAATAGTTCATACCAGGATACTTTGGGGCATGCTGTATAACATGAGGCAAGTCGAAATTGATGCCCTTAATGTGGGGGTACTTGGAAGTGATGGCTTTAAGGGTATTGCCAAGGCAACCACCAACATCAACCAGTTGCTGTATGTGCTCGAAACCTTTGTACGCCTCAAGGATTTTCTGAATGACCAAATTGGTAAAGTTGTACATCGCTATGTTGAAAACTTCATTGAACCTGGGGTCCAATCCCGGATACTCGAAAGCGTGCGTTCCATGTACTCGATCAAATGGAACTCCTCCTTCAGTAATAGCTTCTTTCAATTGGGACCTATATGACTAATTAATCAATCAGTCTAGAATTGGATTCAGATCCAGATCCTCTATTCATCTCATCATTTTGCATTTGGCTTAACGTTTTTAGATACATTGATTGGTGATTGATAAAAACAAAATAATAAAGGAGTACATTTAAACTATATATATGATGTGTACGTGTCATGAAATTCTTAAAATACAAGATGAGTAGAGGATTTTATTTTCTTCCAGAATTTTATGTTCTATCTTAACTCATAATTGTCGCATACAACTTTGTGACAACAAAAAAGAAAATCGGAAAATAGGGTAATATTATCATCCGGATGGGATATTGAATTTTAACAATGTCACAAATTAGGATCCAGGGGTTACAGAATTCTAGCAACGTCACAAATTAGGAGATATGTAGTTTGTAGTACCTTTACATATAGCTAGGTCCCTGCCTTTATTTTGTTTTCCCTAAAAGATTTTATTTCCATTTTCTCTCAATGCATGTGATTATAGCACCCAAAAAAATCTTTTAACCGATGAAATTCTATGGATAAAGTTAGAATACTTTTGTGGGAAAACAACATCTACATCCCATGATTTGGGAAAATAGTCATGAAGATTCTCGAGCTTTCAACAACGGATACTAAGACTTTTTTTTTATCATGATACTCTTTTCTCTATTGAACCAAAAAAATTGACTTCAATGTTTTATAATAAATAGAAATATAATACTAAAATAAATGTAATAATATATATATTTTAAAATAATTTCAATATTTAAGAATATTTTAATATTTTTAACAATCTATTAGACATATTTTATAATATTAAACTAAATTTTATAATAAATGTAAACATAATATTAAAATAATTGTATTAAAATTTAAATTATTTTGAATATTTTGTGAAATAATAATTTTAAAATTATTAGTATGAGAGATTTTTTTAATTGTAAAATGTATTTAACCCAATTATCTCTGCAACAAATATAAATATATTATTAAAATAAATATAAAAATTGAAATATTTAAATTTATTTAAATATTTAAATATTGTTAGTCTTCTAAACAGATTACATTACTTATATTATATTTATTAAAAAAATTTAAAATCAATTTTTTTAATTATTATTTTTAAAGCATCTTATGATAAAAAAAGTCTTGACATCCTTCCTCAAATCTTTAGAGTTTGGCAATCTTTTTGTATTTTTTTCCTCTTTTCCTCTGCAAGTAATTAAAACACTACCAACAATATTTCATCCATTCTTTAATTGATTTGACTACAGGTATATTTATTAATGATTTATAAGTTTGAGAGTATACATTTGACATTTTAATGATCTCTTTTATAATTAATTTTTTTTTCTTTTCCTATGACCAAAAATGAATTTACAAATAAGTTGATTATGATTTAAGACTTAGAAGACATGCGTGATTGGATCTGAAGGTTTAGTGAGAGAGATTTTATTATTAGCCCATGAATTTTTACCCTAATTAAAAAACAAAATTACAGTGAATTAAAATGAGAGAGTAGACAAACCAGCTGTCCATAAAGACCTTGTCCTGAATTAAGGACAACACAGGGCCGAATGAGACACCATCTTTATTAGGCACAAAGTAGTTGGAAACGTCATTCAAACCGTATAGTCTCTGAGAATCATCAGCATCATCAATTGAGCATTCAACAACACTATGGGTAGCCAGAAGCCTGAGCATCCGATCCAGCATCATAGGTGCGTCTTTATTCTTGGTGGCGGGCAACTGAGCGGCAATCTCTGAAGCTGAGAGCTTTGCTCCAGGACCAGCTTTGGCTATGATCTCAAAAACTCCCAGCCCAATTATTGCTTGCATTGTCATGGGAAGCACTGAAGCGGTCACCAATTGACCGGCATATGCAAAGCTTTCGTCTCTCCTTTCATTAGCCATATTCTCTTGAATTTCCTTATCTGTTTTGCTGAGAAAAGAATGCAATTATAGGGGCATGAAGGTTTATCGGGAGTCCAAAGATATATAAATATATTCTAAACCAGCATGATTCTAAATTTATTAAAATTTGGAAAAGTTATTAAATCATATGATTTGATAGTGTAATGGCATTATACTACTAAAACATATAACTTAGTAATCTCCTAAACTTTAACAAAGTCAGGTTTCTGGGCTACATTAATACATGTACACATACACACACATTAGAAATATCTCCATCCAAAATCCTAGATTTGTTAACGTTTGATAAAATTATTAAATTATATAATTTAATAATATAATAGCATAATGCTATTAAACCATATGTTTTAATAATTTTTTTTTATTTTGATGAAGTCCATAATTCTGAGCCATCAGTACTTACATTATATTTTATATATAATATAATATAATATAATTATTCTCTAATGAGAGCATCTTCAATTTGTTAAAATGACCATATCAGTAAAAAAAACATAGATTTCTTAGGCGTGCACAAATGCATTTTTTAAAAATGTGAATTTAAGATTTCACAACTATGTCAAATTCTTTTACATCATTGTAAATTACTAAAAATTCATTTTACAATAGTGTAAAAATACTTGACATCATTGTGAAACCCAAAATTCACATTTAAAAAAAATAAATTGGGCATTGTCACTAGAGAAAGACTCTCCCTATATAGGTAAATTTTCATATTCAAATTTAAAATTTCAAGTATAAAATTTGGGATGAGTTGATAACAGTGTGAGAGATTTACACAACTTGATAAACTATTGAAAACATTATAATTTATTTACTTGAACTGAAGAAATCGTAATTAGAATAAGCTGTATTACCATTTATGTATTTATTTTATTTTAGAAACAAAATCAGAATGAGTTAAATTGTAAACCAATTGCTATAAAATCCTTGATTAATTTTTATTATAATTTTTTAATTTTCATTATTATTGTTATTATTATTCAAAAATTAATAATTAATAATAATTATCGTTAATTATTATTATTATTAACAATTTAATAAAAATTATTAATTAATTATTGTTAATTGATTAATTAATTGGAATACTTTTTATTCTTGTTATTAATAATAACAATAATCTATTTAAAAAATAAATATATTTATGATTATAATAAAATAATAATTATAATTCAATTAATAATAATTAAAAATTTTAATTAAATGAGGTTATTTTGAGAATTTAAAATTATAGGGGGCGAATTCGTACTCTAGGGTTTCAATAAAATAAAATTGAGTGTAGGGGATTAAACAAAATTTTGCCAAATCAGAAAGGTTTATAGTATTCATGAATATAATATAAATAACATCGAATATGGGGCGCTGGATGAAATTTCAAAACCAGGCCGTAAGTTACATTGAATGTAACTTAGGCGGACCCTTGAAAAAATTAACTCTTACCGACAGTGGGCCCTCCGTTGGAAAAGAGTCAAAAAAAGGGAAAAATCGGGCTGGTAGTCGGTAGAGGAGAAGGGTGCTCTATTTTTTTAATGAGATACATTATTAATTTATATAAATTATATAATTTTATAGTAAAATTGAACATTGACTCAATTAAATTATATGATTTAATAGTGTATCTATACTAAAAAAATTAAGAATACTTATACCTCAAGATTAGGGATGGTAATTGTACCCGCAAACTTGTCTAAATATGTCCGCCAAAACCCATCCGATGCGGATGATTTTGCAAGTTGCGGGCGGGTTTGTTATTACAAATTGAAAACCGCATTTGGATGCGGGTGAGTTTGGTATTAGCCTAATATATGACGAATACACGCATGGATATCCGTCAGACCTACAATGTTTATTTAAATATTTTTAATTGAAAAAATATTTAAATTTAAAAAATATAGCAAAGAAAATAATGCAATTATACAAAGTGCTAAATAACATCTTAGTAGACTTCATCAAAGACATTGGAGGCTTTAATGTGTGCTCAAAATTGGTTGTGTGCTAAATTTGATGGAATGAAAATGCATTTTTACTTCAATATAATATAATATCTGTTATACATTACAAACTTATAATCATCTATTTTTTTCTTGATATACTTGTTACTTGTAGATGCATAATCTTCGATTAAAGTAGGAAATAGCAAATTGTCCGAAGATGAATATATTGTTGATGTGGTAAGGAACTAATTTTATTTAACTTAATTCATGAATTATTATATACTTATTATAATAATTGGGAGAAAATCTTTGGGAAAAAAATCAATGAGTAATGGTTATTTACTTATATGGGCGAGGAAGCAAACGTTTCAATTAAAGATAGTGTAAAATAAAATTTAGTTTTTTTTTAAATTTATTTTTATATTTCACAAATTACAATAATATAAGCCCAATATGACACCTTTAGTAGTTAGCACATTTAATAGTTAGCACATTCAATAAAATTATAAGTACGAAAAAATTAATAATTTGGTCTCATTAAATAGCAATCAGAGCCCATTGGCACCTTGGGCGCATGGGTTCGAGTCCAGTTCTGGGATTCAACTCCCTTGTATAATGAGGGTCTATTTGTCTCCTCATATTGAAGTAAAATCGATCTCCCTCCTGTATTAATAGTGAAGGTACATCTTTCTCTAGTTTTAAGTGAGGGTAGATCTTTCTCTAATTTTAAGTGAGGGTTGACTTTCAAATTATACTGTAATATGATTATTCAAAAGAGTTCCGATTGATCTCTAATTATAAATATTAATAACTCGTGATTATAATATATGAGTGTACAAAAAAAAATAACAATCGGAGTTAAATAGTTCTTACTAATTTTTAAACCATTGCGTCCATTCATCAAAATCCATCTTATCAAATTGGATGTGCAAACATGACCACATTTCAAATTTTAAAGTACCTGCAACTGGTCAGCAGCTGGCAGTTCGGTATCATTTCCTTTGTTATGGGGCGCAGCAAACCGGCTAATTCAATTTTCACACATATGTTCATGCTACACGTGGCAAGATCAGGAACGTATCTTGTCAAATGAAGGTCTTACAATATAACCCTTTTTTCAATATCCTTTGTCATGCCGGCCCCATGATGGGGGGGAAGTTAAATATTTTAATTTCCTTTCTCATGCCGACCCCACCACTGAGTAAGACTCAAAATAAAATAAAAAAAGTCATTAAGATTGACCCGGCATTGAAAAGAAATAAAACAAAGTTTTTGAAACAATAAAATAGGGCCATTAGATTCGTTTTTTATTTTATTTTTTTCTGAGTATCCACACGTTAGAATTAAAAATTTATTAAGTTTATTTGTGCCGTTAAATTTATTGATTTAAAATTACGTCGATTTTATTATTGCAAAACTTATAATTTTTATTTTATATTAAAATATATTTGTCCTGTTATATTTATGAAAGATACATATACCGAAATCCAATAATATACTCGAGATAAGAAATTAGAGGCTCAAAGAAGTGGGTGGGATTCCAATTTGTAACCTCAAAGTTTAGCCATTGACTCTTTCGTATTATTAGTTTATTGTGGCAGACAACAGATGAAGGAGAACCATGTGATATGATTATCGGCAACCAGCCTACCTTTACAAGTTAGTGTTAACAACTGGGGCCTCATTATGTTACAGAGGAATAAAAGTGACGACAGATCTTGATTTGATAAGATATGGTTTTCACTTCTTTCTTTCTGCTATCGACAAGACACAAGACAGGTTAAATATGACTCGTCCATGCTGAGTTATAAAAAATTGTAAGACCTTCATTTGACAAGATACGTTCCTGATCTTGCCACGTGTAGCATGAACATATGAGTGAAAATTGAATTAGCCGGTTTGCTGCGCCCCATAACAAAGGAAATGATACCCAACTGCCAGCTGCTGACCAGTTGCAGGTACTTTAAAATTTGAAATGTGGTCATGTTTGCGAGTCAGCCTACCATGCAGCGCTGAATCTGATACAGCGCATGCATGGAACCGGTACAACCGGTTTTTAACCGGATAATATAATGAAAATTATATTTTTATTTGTTTTTAATGTGAAAAAATTATGAAAAATTATGAAAAAAAAGATAGAATTGTAATTAAATGAGGAAAAGTATTGCAATAATTTTAAATTTAAAAATAGTACAAAAAATATAAATATACCACAAAATGGTTATATTCCTACTTATTTTGTCACATTTCAATATTTATAATGCATATTTCAAGTTTACTTATCAATTCCTATTTTTCGTGGTGCTTTATCTAAATTTTGGTACGTCGTTCCAACTCATTTTCCCACTAGTTTTTGGTTCTATATATCAACTCTTTTCATTAACTTCCAACTTTTTAGATAAATATTTCAAGTTTATTTTTATATCTCTATAATATGTTAAACTTTATCTAGTTATTGGTGAATTGTTCCGATTTATTTTTCTATGACTTTTTGGTACTATATTCCTATTATTTTTATTGAATTCCAACATTTTGGATAAATATATCAAGTTTAGTTTTTAAATCTCTACTTCTCATTTGAATTTATTAAATTCTTGGTAAATTATTTCAATTTTTGGGTTAACTTCTTCAACTCTTGTTCCCACCATTTTTTAGTTCTATATTCCTAATATTTTTATTGAATTCCAAAATTTTGTTTAGATATTTCAAGTTCAATTTCTAGATCCCTACTTTCCGTTGTAATTTATCAAATTTTTGGTAAGTTGTTTCAATTCATTTTTCCATTAGTTATTAGTTCTATATTTCTAGTTCTTTCATTAAATTTCTAATTTTTAGGTTAATATTTCAAGTTTATTTTTTAATCTCTATATTCTGTTAGACTTTATCTAGTTATTACTAAGTTGTTCCAATTTATTTTTCCACCACTTTTTGGTTCAATATTCCTGCTGTTTTTATTGAATTCTAATATTTTAGGTAAATGTATCAAATTTACTTTTTGGATCCCTACTTCACGTTTAAATTTATCAAATTATTGTTAAGTTATTTTAACTTTTAGGTTAATTTTTTCCACTCTTATTTCCACTACTTTTTGGTTCTATATTTCCACTCTTTTCATTGAATTCTAACATTTTGTTTGGATATTTCAGGTTCATTTTCTAAATCTCGATTGGTTGTTAAACTTTATCAGATTCTTGTTAAGTTCTTCAAACTTTTAAGTCATGCTCTTCAACTTTTGTTTCCACCATTTTTTGGTTCTATATTTCTACTATTTTTACGTAATTTCAATATTTTTTTCAAATGTTTCAAGTTTATTTCTTGATCCCTACTTGTTGTTGGATTTATCATATTTTTAGTAACTCATTCCAAGTTTTAGGTTAACCTCTTCAACTCTTTTTTCCACTACTTTTTGATTTTATATTCATACTCTTTTCATTGAATTCCAATATTTACCATAGATGTTTCAAGTTCATTTTTTAAATCCCTATTTATTGTTGAAGTTTATCAAGTTATTGGTAAGTACTTACAACTTTTGGGTTAAACTCTTCAATTGTTATTCCCACAACTTTTTGGTACTATATTTCTATTCTTTTCATTTAATTCTAATATTTTAGGTAAATATACCCAGTTCAGTTTTTAGATTCCTACTTTCTGTTAAAATTTATCAAATTCTTTGTAAGTTGTTCCAACCTTCGAGTTAACCTCTTCAACTTTTATTCCCATCGAATTTTGGTTCAATATTTCTACTCTTTTTATTGAATTCCAACAACTGGGTGAATACTTCAAGTTTATTTTTAAGATATCTATTTTTCATTGGCATTTATCAAACTCTTGTTAAGTCATTCCAACTTCTGGGTTATGCTTTTGCACTCATTTTCCACCATTTATTGGTTCTATATTCATACTCTTTTTATTAATTCCAACATTTGGGTAAATATATCAAGTTATGTTTTCAAACCCCTGCTTTCCATTAAAATTTATCAAATTCTTTGTCAGTTGTTCCAACTTTTGGGTCAACGTTTTCAACTTATTTTCTCACTAAATTTTGGTCCTATATTCATACTTTTTTTTTATTGAATTCCAATATTTGAGTACATGTTTCAAGTTTATTTTTTAGTTCTCTACTTTTCATTATAATTTATTAAATTCTTGTCAAGTTGTTTCAATTTCTGTGTTAAGCACTTCCACTCATTTTCCTACTATATATTGGTTCTATATTCTTACTCTTTTAATTGAATTTCAATATTTTATGTGGACGTTTCAAGTTTATTTTTCATATCATTCACTGTTGGAATTTATCATATTATTGGTAGATACTTACAAATTTTTGGTTAAGTTATTCAACTATTATTATCATCACATTTTGGCTATATATTCCTACTGTTTTTTTACTTAATTCCAATATTTTGGGTTAATATTTCAAGTACATTTTTAAGATCCCTATTTGTCATTGGAATTCATCAAATTTCTACAATTTTCCGACTATTGTGTTAACATCTTCAACTTTTTTTTCCACGATACTATATTTCTACAATTTTTATTGAATTCCAACATTTAGGTGAATGTTTTAAGTTCATTTTTCGGATCTCGACTTTTCATTGGAATTTATCAAATTCTTATCAAGTTATTCCAACTTTTAAGTTTTGCTCTTCCACTCATTTTTCTATCATTTTTTGGTTCTATATTCTCACTATTTGTATTGAATTATAATATTTTGATTAGATGTTTCAAGTTTAATTTTTGTAGTCCTACTTTTTGTTAATAAATTTCAACTTTATTTTCAGAATTGTTTTGTTATATATTCCTACTCTTTTAAGTGAATTCTAATATTTTGGCTGACGGTCCAATTTTACTTCATAAATTCATGCTTTCGATTATATTTTTTAAACTTTTGAGTAAATTATTCCCACTTTTAAGTTAAGTTATTCCTACTCTTTTACACCTTACAATGGTTTTATGTTCCTATTATTTTCATTATATTCCAACACTATAGATACATGTTCCATTTCCTTTTTTAACTAATACTAATATTACTTTTTTAAAATAACAACAATATCAGTAAGGCCAATTATATGTAACCCCTTATTATTTTAACAAATATCAATTTACTATACAATATTGAAATTTTTTTTATTGCAACCCTTTATCATTTCCAACATTTTGGGTCTTTAATTTAAGTTCTTTTTTTAAAAAAAATCTTCGTTACTTCATGAGTTCTTCTGAACTTGAATGTATATGTACTTAAGCTTTTAATCTTTATACATATTGATTATCATTTAATCATTTTAATTAATAGTATTTAGTTATATTTAAAATAAACCATATTTATTTATCTTTAAAATAAAATAATCAAGAATTAAGATTTTTTTAATTCGAATTAAATTTTTACCACTCGATTTTCTTTTCAAATTAGTTTCATTAATTTCTAATGACTTCAAAAAATATTTATGTTATTAATTATAAATATTAGTATATTATACTTGGATTGTTACCACTATTATTATAATTACTACAAGGCTATGGCTACTTTGGAGTTGCTCTAAGGTAGAGCACAAATTATAACCACATACATAAAGTGATAAATGGTAAAAAAAACTCATTATAACTTTAATCGTATGGTTATGAAAGGGTGTCTACCTTAGAGCGGTTCCAATATAGCCGGACCTTTACTACAATCATGAGATTTTTTAACAACAATTTTTCTTATAATGAGCATTCTTCCATTTCATTTTTAAATATGTATATAATTTTTAATTTATAAAATAAGTTCTTCAATTTTCAAGACTTAGTGAAAATAATTTTCAGAAATTTATTATGGCCAATAGGTACGATGAAAATCTAACATCATAGTAATAACACTTTGTAATATGATTTTGCATGTTTAATTAATTTATCTTTTTCAAATGGTCTTTTTTACTCATAAATTTATTGGCATTTATTTACAAATAAATTATAATGTTGTACTAATTTATCGGATGCGCTTAAAATACACAAGACTAGAATATGTAACAATAATTGCCCAGCCTACATTCCTTTAATTTCTACAAACGCACTCCTTGATACAAGTGTAAAGTCCTCAATCGTGCTCAAAAAATTTTACATGCCATCAATAAAATTTTCAAGTCATTTTTAATTGCAACCCTTTATCATTTTAACACTTTGGGTCCATAATCTAAGTCTCTTTTTTTTTTTTTTGTTCTTGAGATCTCTTAAACTTGATTGTATATATACTTGAGCTTTTAGTCTTTATACATATTATTCTCATTTTATCATTTTAATTGATTATTTTTAGTTATCCTTGAAATAAATTAATGTATTTAGTTCCATCTTTCTGTTTACTTTTTAAAATAATTTCTTTAATTTTTCAAAACTTCAACAATAAATAAAAAATAATATGTAAGAGTGCATGCAATTACTATGCTTCTCAAAAACTTTATTTTTCAAAAAAATATTTTTTAAAAGTTACGACGGTATATGTTATAAAAATATTTTATCTTTTTTTTTCCTTGGGATCAATTGACATGATGAGATTTCTTTAAGTTAAATTTATTTATACTTAGCTTTTGATCTAAAATAATTGTATTTATATACCTTAGACTAAAATAAATCAAGAATTGATTTTTTTGAATTCGTATAAAATTTTACCATTCTAGTTTCTTTTCAAAATAGTTTTCTTAATTTCTTATTACTTCAACCAAAAATTTATTTTATTAATTACAAATATTATAATATTATACTTGTATTACTAATATTACTATTATTTATTTTTTCTGTTACTACAATTATTTTTATTACTCTCAAGCCTCATGAGATTTGTTAAGAACAATTTTTTTTTTGTTTATAATGAGTACCACTCTTTTTTCTAATGCATGTATATAATTTTCAATATATAAAATAAGTTCTTGAATTTTTCAAGACTTAGCTAAATAATTTTTAAAAGTTTATTATGGCCAATATAACATTAGGAAAATAAAATTTGTTTAATATGATTCTGGCATGTTTAATAGTTAATTTTCTTTGTAAATGGTCTTTTACTCATTGATTTGTTAGCATTTGTTTACAAATAAATAATATTCATGGATATGATTTTGGTGTATTTAATTTTTCTTTTAAAAATAATCTACTACCATCTGTTGGCATTTGTTCGTAAACGAAAATTATCCATAACTTCAAGAAATTTAATTTTGATAATGAATTTGATCATTTATACTTAACTTTTGATCTTAATACATATTTACGTTTATTTACCATTTAAATAATAATTATAATCAATTTTTTTTATTATGATTTAAAGAGTATCATTCTTTTTCAAGAATGCATGTCTCCTAAAAACAAGTACGGTATATAATTTTCAATTTCCGAAATAAGTTCTCCAATTTTTCATGATATAACTGAAACCATTTTGAAAAGCTATGCTATCTATCTTCATAAGACTTAATAAATTTAATTTGAAAATTTAACAATAACAATCAATATTCTCAATTAGCATTTATGAATTACAAGTTTACAATCACATGCATTGGCCTATTCTTATTTTCCTCTGAAAAAAATTTTAACATGAAAAATAAAATTTATTTCAAATAAATGTCTAAATTCAGGTTTTAGATCATGAAAATATCGGCAATAACGAAAATGTCGATCAATTACATTGGCAACAATAATCAAGCAAACTGGATCTTCATGAAAACAAATAGAATTTCCCATTAATAATATCACTGGAGTAGAACTGAACATATTGTCAAAAAGAATTGGTTAAAAATAATAAAACAGAAGCTGAATACGCCACAATCCCTAGTGTAATAAGACACAATGATATACAAATTAAAATAAGAAGAGTTCAATATCTATTTTTATACCATTTCCATTCATACTACAAATTACTGCTTCATGTCATATTTTTATTTACATCTGTGATTAAAAAACACTGTAACAAGCAGATCAAAATCCTTCCAAATGTCGAATTACAGACTACAGAAACTTAAGACAAAAGGAAACATAATGAAAAATTGGGAAAGCCAAGTGCCCTTTTATCCCAAAGAAAAGGAAACATAAACAACATCTTAGGTGCAGTAAAGAAAATAATCCTTACTGCAAGAGAAAAGAATAAAAAAAAGAAAAAATTGGGAGCCTTCACAGCTGAATTGTAATAGTTACCACTTACAAGAGCATTTATCGCCTTAGTTGCAAGATGCCAAATGGCCCTGAAAAGAAAAAGAACACATTTCATGACAATAAAATACCAACTGCCATTTATACATAGAGTAATTAAAATTATGCATGAATATACTCTAGTAAGGAAATTTTAAAAAAATATAAATTGAGTGATCCAACTTTTTCTGGACTTTTGATTACCAACACCAAATTTCAAAAAGATTATCAAGTAAACATATTTGCATGATACACATCATATAAAATATTCATCACCAAAGAACATACAAAGGGAGAAATAAAGCAAAAAATTTATCAAAAAGATCAGTTAGCATGCCAAAGATGTGTTGACTAGTACATGGAATGCTTATCCATCTTGCACATGTTAGAGCTATAAATGGTTCCAAAACTAATGAATTACATCAAAACTCTCCTCACAATACACATCATAACATCTACTAATCTACTGTGTTTTTCTTTTCTTTTCTTTTCTTTTTTCCTTAATAGAATGTTGATCTGGACTTAATACAAATAAAAACAAAAACAAAATTTATAGTTATAACATCTTACAGGAAACAAACAAAATATGTCTATGTTAAAACATATTATCTTATTTATACATTTCATCAAGCAGAAAAAAATGTGAAATTCCAATTAAAAAAGAAAAAATATTAAAAATAAAAAGTAAAAAGAGATTGATTTTTTTCATAAATGACCTTCTAGGATGAGATCTTTAGCGAGTCGATGAAGAGTGAGCTCGGCTTTAATTACTAAACCCGATCTTGATCTCACACAGTTTTACTTCTCATCTCATGGATACTCCTAAAGCACACCTATATCCTTAACATCCAATTCAATAAGCAAAGTTATAGAAGATATAGTAGACACCGGCATCATTCCTAAATTATCCATCACTATGTAAGCTTCCGCCTTTAACAAAACATCGATGAGCTTTTGGCAGCATCTTGTATCACAAATAGAACACTAAAGACGAGACTTTTTTTCTTTTTTTTTCAATACTACATTTTATAAATAGAACAGAACAATACAGAGCATTCTATAAATATATAGAATCCAAAGCGGTTCAAATTAAATATTAAAATAACAGAGCATGAATATGACAAAACATAGAAAAAAACTTACTGTCTTGAAATCTTAAGCTCCCAAGTGCCCATGGAAATCACTTCTCAAAATATTTTTGCATTCCATAGATGCCGCTTGCTTCAACCCTAACCAGCAACAACCGTTCAATTAATAAAAAAAGAAAATTATTCAGATTGTTAAACACATAATTCCAAACAATTAAATAAGTAAGGAGAGGCCAAAATTAATAACTTTCTCCTTAAGGTCACCCAAAATTCACCCTCAAAATTTTTATGCAAAATGACACCAGTTATTAAAAGAAAAAAGGGGTTACCAGATCAAGCATTAGAGTGTGGAGAATGGAATTGAAATTGAAGAGTGGCGACGCGAAAAATCAGTGGAGAGTGTGGATCAGAGAGTGATCAACACTAATTAGAAAAAGAAAAGTACTGCCAAATGTGGAGGATGAGAAACGAGAGTTGAGAGAAGAAAAGAGTTGGAATTGGAGAGGACGAAAAATTAGGGCCGGCTGTGCCCTAGTTTTTCGTTTTACACTTATTTAATTTTTATACTTTCAATAAAAAATTAATTTTTTTTCAAATTTATAGATAAAAAATTAATAATGTTTAGTAAATATTTAGGCGGCAGTTTTGCCCGCCAAAATGAGAGAGTGTTCATTTCATTTTAATTTATTTATATTATTATAAATTAATTTGAAATTATGAAGTCTTACTTATTTTTAATTACTATAGTACTGCAAATAAAAAAAAACTACAATCATGTTGTAACACCTATAAATAAATTGCACAACATTTAGTATACAAATCATGCAACCACTTATATTTGTGCACAATTACTGTAATAATTTTGAGTTAATTTTAAAATATAACTGTCATGCTTCAATTGTATAATTGGAACTATAATAAAATACAACATTATTTCATATTAGTTGTATTCAAATTACAATTATCTTGTATTAAAAACAAAAGGTTTTTGGGTATGAACCTTGCTTTTAGGTGGGGAGGAATTATATTGCCATTAGGCTAACTAATAAAAAAGATTTTAATTATACATGTTACATGGATAGTCACATTCTTAATTTAGATCACTATCGTCAAAGGGCATAATTATCCAAAAAGAGATATATATAGTTATTTATGAAAATATGGTATATCCCAAATTAAATCATGTGGGAGTTAATAGTTAAAATTATAAACTAATAATATTACTATTTGGATTATAAAAATAAAACAATGTCATATATAGACCATATACACATTCTCATAATAAACATCTAATAATGATAATAAGTGTCATATTTAAATTTAAATTTAGTTAAATCTAATTAATATTGGTTGACAATTCTGGTTATTACCAATATAAGAAAATGAATTTTAATGTTATTAGATTATTAACATTACATATTAATGTGTTTGTTTTAAGTATTTATAGAAAGTTATATGACTTAAAACAATGAACAAATATAACCATACAAATAATATAGTATAAAAGAATAAATAAAATAACTAATTTCACATAAATTTGTAGTATGAATTAATTTGAACAAGTGATTGTTTTGTGAATATTATTTAAAAATTGAAACATTAGATATATTATATTTATCTAATACACAAATTGTTTTTAGAAGGTATCCATTTAACATATAGATACTAGCCGCTACCACCAATCATAATAAGAAAACTAATAATATTTTATGTAATTAGAATATTTGACACCATGAACAAGATAATTGCTTGATAATTATCCAATACTTGGATAAAAGTTATCCTCATATTAGTAGTTTGAGTCACTTTATGTGCATTTAGAGATTGATTATTTATTTATTTAGAAATAAATATAATTTAATACAATTCTATAGAAAAACTGCATTGCACTATCAAAATGTTAATAAAAATATTCTGATTATTTTTTATGTAAAAAATATCTTTATAATATAATATTATAAATAATTCAATTAATTTAAAATCAATTTCATTAAATTATATTTAAATTATTATTCTTACTAGTATAGAAGTGTCATATTTTAAGTATCTTTTAATGTTATTGAAAAAAAGTATATTTTAATTTTATAAAAAAATAAAAAAAAGTATATTTCATGTAATTTGAGGGGGGTCTTTGGTAGTTTTCTAGTTTGAATTGATTAGTTTGATATTTTCTTAAAGAGGGGGTAGCTATATGATAATTACCTTTAATTTTTGCCTTTATTTTACCTGAATAACCGCTACTTTTGGTGGCCGGTTATATGCGCAAATAAAAAAATGATAAAAAGCGGCTGTACGAGATACAGCGCTGTATTACAGTTGGACCCCATGTTTGCACATCCCATTCGATAAGATGGATTTTGATGAATGGAAGCAATGGTTTAAAAATTCGTAAGAGCTATTTAACTCCGATTGCTAATTTTTTTTTTATACACTGATGTATTATAATCATGAGTTATTAAAATTTATAATTAGAGATTAGTCAGAATTCTTTTGAATAAATATATTACAGTATAATTCGAAGGTCAATCCTCACTTAAAACTAAAGAAAGATCTATCCTCACTTAAAATTAGAGAAAGATCTACCTTCACTATTAATACGGGAGGGAGATCAATTCTACTCCAATGTGAGGAGACAAATAGATCCCTATTATACAAGAGAGTTGAATCCCAGCGCTACTCGAACTCATGCACCCAAGGTGTCAATGGGCTCTGATTGCTATTTAATGAGACCAAATTATTAATTTTTTCGTACTTATAATTTTATCGAATGTGCTAACTATTAAAGGTGCCATATTGGGCTTATATTAATGTAATTTGTGAAATATAAAAATAAATTTTGAAAAAAACTAAATTTTATTTTACACACTCTTTAATTGAAACGTTTGCTTCCTCGCCCATATAAGTAAATAACCATTACTCATTGATTTTTTTCCCAAAGATTTCTCCTATAAATATTCTAGTCATTGCAGCACAACCGCTCTCTCTAATCTCTAACTCAGCAAAAGATACACGAGAAATAGAAGCAATAGCAAAAGATACACGAGAAATGGATGCTATCATACAAGAATATATTTTGTTTCTTATCTATACCATTGATTTAATTGTAGCACAAAATTAGTACAAGAATGAATAATAATTATCATCATGCCATAAGGTCCCAATGCTTAGAATTGATAATGTTTATTGATTTTTAAGCAGTTTTTTGAGTATTAGATTTTATGTAGAGAGAAATTCTTAAGATTAAGAGAAAAATGATTGTGATTTTGGTGGATAAGTTAGATGATTGTCAAAAGTATAAAAGCCTATAGCCTATAATTGTAAAATTTTACATAATTGGTAATTTAGTTATATAATATATTAATAAAATACATATATTTAATATATTTGTTAAGGTGCAAATAGCTCATCATAAAAATAATTACAAAGTCATCTAAACGTGTTAGCAAGCCAACAACAATCAGCGTGACATGCCGCTCGTTGGTGAAGTGAGTGTACTAATTTTTCCTTAATTTATCGAATGAGTTGTAAAGTTTAATGTAAATTTTAATGTTGTAAATTGTGGATGTTTTTGGGAAAAGGACGTTTTGATCCTAGAGACTTTCTATCCATCAACATCCAAGATTTATCCATATTTAGACTATTAACTTTCCTACAAATGCATCACATTTCATTTGTTCAGTTTTATTAATATTGGAGTTTGATATTGTTTCCAACCATAAGAACAACTATTAAAGTCACAAAATCAACAAGAAAACAACAGTTAAAATACAATAAAAAATAACACTTAACAGCAAGAGAAAACATATATCTTCATCATGACTAATTATAACAGTTATATTATTGTTAGGTGATTGGTGGTGAAAACAGACACGCAGCTAAAGTAAAATTGTAAGAAAATAAAGAACAAGTGTAAAAGAGGACACCAGAAATTACGTGGTTCGGCTTTTAGCCTACGTCCACGGGCGAAAACAGAAGGAAATATTTTACTAGTGAAAAGGAGTTACAAGTATTGTGGTATTTTAGCTCACTTCCCAAAACCCCAATACACCCAAACTCTCAGAACACTAATAACAAGAGCTTATAAATTTAATCTCAAAACTCTCTCAACTCTCCAATTCTCTCTCAATGGAATTGCTTGAATTGGATACTAAATGAGGGTGAGGAAACCCTCTTTATATAGCCAAGATTTTGGCTCCTTTTTTTTTTTTTTTTTATAAAGAGTTGGTCAACACGGCACTAGTGGTGCCGTGTTGAATGGATGGTGGATGGATGGCCGGTGCCAACCACATGACTTTTAACATTCTCCCACTTGGAGATTAGATTGAGAATCAATCAATCTCCACACTATCCTTTCTGCTTCGCCATAATCATGTTGCCTACGTTTCTACTAGGCCACAAGAGGATCTACTCCAGATAAACTTGTCAGCATTTACCGGCTTGGTCAAAACATCTGCTAGGTTCTCCTTCGTATGGATTTTCTGTAAATCCACACTTCCATCTTCCACTACTTCTCGAACGAAGTGATACTAAACTCCTATGTGCTTTGTCCTGGAATGAAAGGCTGGATTTCTTGCAATATGCAAGGCACTCTGACTGTCACAAAACACATGAATTTTATGTTGTTTGTGCCCGAGCTCCTCCAATAACCTTTGTATCCAAATAGCTTCCTTGCAAGCTTGTGTAGCTGCCATGTATTCTGCTTCTGTTGTAGATAAAGCCACAACGGTCTGCAGTTTCGAAACCCAGCTTATAGCTGCTCCCGCAAGTGTAAACACATAACCAGTAGTAGATTTCCTTTTATCAAGGTCTCCTGCAAAATCTGAATCCACATAGCCCCTGACAGTAAACTCTGATCCTCCATAACATAATTCAACATCTGAGGTTCCTCTGATGTATCTCAGAATCCTCTTCACAGCTATCCAATGCTCTCCACCAGGATTCGCCATGTATCGACTTACTGCTCCCACTGCTTGTGCAATGTCCGGTCTAGTACATATCATAGCGAACATCAAACTTCCCACTGCTGATGCATACGGTACTCGAGACATCTCATTCCTCTCCGCTTCATTGCTAGGACACATACTTGAGGATAATTTGAAATTAACAGGAAGTTAGGTAGAAATTGACTTACAATCTTGCATGTTGAAGCGTCGCAAGATTTTCTTCAAGTAATTTTTCTGCGAAAGCCAAATCTTCCTGTTATTTCTGTCTCGGTGAATTTGCATCCCTAGAATCTTGTTTGCTGGTCCCAAGTCCTTCATTTCAAACTCCCTAGCCAACTGTGCCTTCAATTCTTGGATTCGATCTTTGTTGGGGCCTGCTACCAACATGTCATCCACATACAACAATAAAATAATGAAATCATTATCTTCAAACCTCTTGTAATATGCACAATGGTCTGAACTGAGTCTGTTGTATCCAAGGCTCATAATGAAGGAATCAAATCTCTTATACCAACACCTCGGCGCCTGTTTGAGACCGTATAGAGATTTGTTCAACCTGCAAACCAAGTTCTCCTTTCCTGTTTCTGCAAAACCTTCTGGTTGGAGCATATAAATTTCTTCTTCAAGTTCTCCATGAAGAAATGCAGTTTTCACATCTAACTGCTCTAGATGTAGGTCAAATGTAGCACACATTGCCAAGACTACTCTGACTGTTGTGAGTCGAACCACCGGAGAAAATATCTCGTTGAAGTCAATACCTTCTTTCTGAGCATATCCTTTCACCACCAATCTCGCACGATACCGCTCCACTTGGTCATTGCCATCACGTTTGATCTTGTAGACCCATTTGTTTCCAATGACTTTTCTTCCACGTGGTAGTGGTACAAGTTCCCATGTCTTGTTCTTGTGTAGAGCTTCAATTTCTTCCTGCATTGTTGTCGTCCACAAAGCAACATCTGAGCTGTTTAAAGCTTCATGGAAAGTTGAAGGCTCTCCATCCTCTGTTAGAAGACAGTATGCAACGTTGATCTCTGTGACATACTCCGAGTGCCACGTTGGCGGTCGTCTCTCACGAGTTGACCGACGAACTTCTGGAGCCTCAGACTCGACTGGTTCTTGTTCCTCGTGCTCTGGTGCTGCTTCAGAAGAATCTGAATCTTCTGGATTATTTTCCACGTATACCGGTACAGTCTCTGACTTTTCTTTTATAGTGCTATCATCCTCATCTTTCTTTTGCAATTGATCTTCTATAAAGATAACATCTCTGTTGATGACGATCTTGTGGGCAGTGGGGTCCCACAGACGATACCCCTTTACTCCATCAGCATATCCCAAGAAAATACATCTTCTAGATTTTGGATCCAGCTTTGTTCTTTCTTGAGCATTGTACATCACGTACACAGGACATCCAAATGCATGTAGGTAGGAATAATCAGCTGGCTTTCCAGTCCACATCTCCATCACTGTCTTCAGCCCAATAGCTGTAGATGGCGACCGATTTACTATATAACAGGCAGTTTTGGCTGCTTCTGCCCAAAATGAATTAGGTAGACCAGCAGTCTTCAACATAGCTCTTATTCTTTCTGTAAGAGTTCTGTTCATCCGCTCTGCCACTCCATTTTGTTGAGGAGTGTATGCCACCGTGAACTGCCTCTGAATACCTTCTTGCTTACAGAAAGCAAGAAACTCGCCGTCTGTATACTCTCCACCATTATCTGTCCTCAAACACTTGATCTTTTTACCAGATTCAAGTTCCACCCGCGCTTTGTATTCTTTAAACACTGGAAATACATCTGACTTTTTCTTAATTGGATACACCCAACATCTTCTGGAATAATCATCAATGAAAGTCACCATGTACTTTGCACCTCCCATAGATATATCCGGTGATTCCCAAACATCAGAATGAATCAAGTCTAGAATGCATTTACTTCTAGCAATAGATCTACTGAACTTTAATCTATGCTGCTTACTAATAACACAGTGCTCGCAAAATGGTAAACTTACCGATTTGAGCCCCGGAAGCAATTTTCGCTCAGAGAGAATCTTCAAGCCTTGTTCTGACATGTGACCAAGTTTGAGATGCCACATCATCGTTGACTCTTCTCCATTTGATGCGACACACGCATCAGCCTCCTGTAGTGTTTTTCCTTTAAGCATGAATAGATTAGCACCGATCTTTTCTGCCTTCATCAATACAAGCGCGCCTTTAACGATCTTCATAATTCCATTCTCCACATGAGTTTTGTACCCATAACTATCCATTTGTCCCAAAGACAATAGATTTTTCTTCAGGCCATTGACATGTCGTACCTCCCCAATTGTGCGAATTGTACCATCAAACATTTTTATTTTGATAGTACCAATACCAGCGATCTCCAAGGCATGATCATTACCCATATATACAGATCCTCCTGAGATAGGTTCATATGTGTGGAACCATTCTCTCTGAGAGGTCATGTGCCAGGTAGCTCCTGAGTCTATAAGCCAGACATCAGATAGTCATTTTCTGCCTTCTGAAACAGTTGTTGCCTCGCTGTAAAGAATTTCGCCTTCATCCAAGGTACTTGCTACGCACCCCTGAGCATTTGATGACTCAGGTTCTTTGTCCTCTTTTCTCTTCTGGTTACTCCAACACTCTTTCTTGACGTGCCCTTTCTTGCCATAGTTGTAGCATTTAACATTCTTCTTACTTCTGGATTTTGATCTACCATAATTTTGACTCCCACTGGGGCCACGTTCCGTTGATCTTCCTCTCGTCACCGATAGCGCCTCCGCTTGCTGCGAACTTGCTTGTCTGTTTTCCTTATTTTTCCGCCTGCTCTCATCATTTAATACGGAGGCTGCAACATCGTCGAAAACTAGACTGTCCACTGGATTGTTGTTCGTCAGGTTGATGATGAGTTGATCATACGAATCTGGTAGACTTTGAAGTAGAAGCTCTGCACGTTCATTTTCCTCTATATTATGACCCAACGTTGTGAGTTGTGAAAATAGAGTCTTCAAGGTGTTGATGTGGTCGGTCACCATTATAGATTCCACCATTCGAAGAGTATAGAGTTTTCTCTTCAAGAAGATTTTGTTGTGTAGTGACTTGGCCTCGTACAATTTTGTGAGAGTATCCCATATTTCCTTCGCTGTGTTTTTCTCTGCCACACTGGATAATACTCCATCTGCAAGTGCCAAGTGTAGATCAGAAATGGCATTGCCATCTATCTCGTTCCACTTGTCATCAGTTATCTCCATGGGCCTTTCTCCAATTGCTGCCAAGCAATTATTTTTCCTCAATACAGCTTTCATCTTCATTTTCCACAACGAAAAATTATTTTCGTTAAATTTCTCAATTTCATACTTTGCCGCCATTTTGTTAATAAATACCGCACACAAGCTAGTGTACCACATTGAATAGTTGTGAGTATGTGTGAGAATGTACACCAGGAAAGTTCCCAGGAAAGACTAGAGGGGTCACAATGGTCCCACTTAAAACCCAGACTCCTTAAGCTCTTATCGCCTTTGTGGCAGAACTTTCCTAGACATGTACAAAAAATCACACAGTTGTTTTACTTACACCACTATTCCCTGCTTTGCACCGCCAAATTCTTGGGTCGCTCCCACCGTTTCACGTGAATAGTACCGTATACGTGAACAGTACCGTATATGTGAACAATATCATATACGTGAACAGTTTCGTATACGTGAATAGTACCGCTCCCACCGTTTCACGTGAATAGTACCGTATACGTGAATAGTATCGTATACGTCAGTACCCCTTACGTGAACAGTACCTGACTCCAAAAATACAACCAATAGCTCTGATACCACTGTTAGGTGATTGGTGGTGAAAGCAGACACGCAGCTAAAGTAAAATTGTAAGAAAATAAAGAATAAGTGTAAAAGAGGACACCAGAAATTACGTGGTTCGGCTTTTAGCCTATGTCCACGGGCGAAAACAGAAGGAAATATTTTACTAGTGAAAAGGAGTTACAAGTATTGTGGTATTTTAGCTCACTTCCCAAAACCCCAATACACCCAAACTCTCAGAACACTAATAACAAGAGCTTATAAATTTAAGCTCAAAACTCTCTCAACTCTCCAATTCTCTCTCGATGGAATTGCTTGAATTGGATACTAAATGAGGGTGAGGAAACCCTCTTTATATAGCCAAGATTTTGGCTCCTTTTTTTTTTTTTTTTTTTATAAAGAGTTGGTCAACACGGCACTAGTGGTGCCGTGTTGAATGGATGGTGGATGGATGGCCGGTGCCAACCACATGAATTTAACAATTATAAGCCATATACCATAAATTATGGAAAGAGCAAATAATATAATTTTCAAAAAATAGAGAAATAGAAAAAAATAGAAGTACCTTTTGCTATTCGTTCCAAGAATCGCGGAGCTAGTAACAACTTAAGAGACTGAATCACGAATAAAAATAGAGAAGAATAGAAGCAAGACTTGTTTTTAGATTTCTACTGAAAAAGACAAAATTATTGAAATAAAACTTGTCCACGACCATAAACTAGCTAGCTATTGAAATGATTTAAACAATCCATAAATAAAGTATTAAATTAAGTATGCAAATGTAACATGTAGCAAAACAACAGATACAATATGATGAAATTTCAACAGCAAAATTGGGTGTTAAAACCGTTAAATAAAATCCATTTTTCCATTAGAGAAATCTAAATATTGAGAATTTTGGTTTAGCTTGCTTTGGTCAAACTCAGTCACTCTGCATGGTGACAAAGAAAAAGAAGCAGTTAAAACAAAATGAGAGTGACATTGCATAGACTTGATAGTGAAATGTCATTTTCTTGATGCTAATTTATTCCGTTTCTATTTGGAATGATTGATACAAGCGGTAAGGTGTTAAAGAATTGCTTAAAATACTTTATAGGTGCAAAGAGCAATTGCAGCAGTTTAGCCATGTAAATAAGTAAGCAGTTGACCAGTATGTAAAGTTCACAAAGTAGCTAGAAGAACTCCAAAGAAGGCATTAGTAGAATAATGTAGCCACTGTAAAAATTTCCAAAAACAAATTAATTTACAAAAAGGCAGTGGATAAGGAGTTCAGCATACATTAATTTGTTTTTGGAACATACAGCGAAATTTCCATATTGGCTACTATTCTACTAATGGTTTCTTTCCACAATTCCCAATATTAAGATCTATTGAAAACTAAGCATACATTAAATTGCTTGTGGAAATTTACATAAGTCAATATAACAGCAGTTGAACTGGATGCAGTTTGGGTGGAGAAAATTGGTTTCTGTTCCTAATTCCCATTATTATGTTCTATTGAAAATTAAACATACATTAATTTGTTTCTGGAAATTTACATAAGTCAATATAATAGTAGCTGAACTGGATGCAGTTTGGGTGGAGAAGTAGTGAGCACTGGTTTTGGTGGAGATGTTGGCATTAAAGAGTACTGGTCTGCACTTTGGTCGATGGAGCTACCTGAGAAACTCAAAATCTTCATGTGGAGGGCGTCAAACAATCTGCTTCCAACGGCGGAAAATCTGTGGAAAAGGAAGGTTGTGGAGGAACCTCTTTGTAAGCGATGCAAAGTCAGTATCGAGACCACCAGCCATGCTCTTTTGGAGTGCAAGGCTGCGAGTAAGATTTGGCTCCAGTCCCCGTATTCAGTCCCTAGCCCAGCAGTATCTTCTCAGGACATCTTCAGCATTCTTCAACGAATGGCTAAGCAGCTGAGGAAATCAGACCTGGAAGTTATGGTTGCTCTGTGTTGGTCTGTGTGGTTTGCTAGAAACAAGTACATTTTCGATGGTAAGGAGATTAATCCTATCATCTCAGCTGCCAAAGCAGAGGCTGTAGTGGCCGAATTTCAGCGAGTTTGGAAGCCCGAGCAAGCCCACATTTCCCTCCACAGAACGGCGAGTCAGCAAGAGTGGCTCCCCCCCTGAGTATGTTTTTAAAGTTAATGTGGATGCGGCTGTAAACTCCAGGAATCAGAATGTAGGAGTGGGAGCTGTGATAAGAGACTCCAATGGTACGGTAGTGGCGGCTGGGATTAATCAAAGCTCCCTCAAGGGATCAGCTAGCATGTTTGAAGCTGAGGCTATGCTTTGGGGACTTCAACTGGCAAGAAGTGCAAAAGTGGCCTCTGTGATTATGGAGTCAGATTGCTTGGAGGTGGTCCAGCTAGTGAACAACACCAAGGGCAGCAGATCTGAAATTTTCTGGACAATTCTGGCAATCCAAAACCAGATGAAGAGCTTCCAGAAAGTTGTGGTTCAACATATTCCAAGACATTGTAATGCTTATGCCCATTGCCTAGCTAAGATAGCATTAGGAAATAACCTTCCTTGTATGTGGCTAGGAAATATTCCAGCTGAGTTAACTGATGTATTCAAGGTGTTGTGATTAATGAAAGGCTTACTTTCTTTTCAAAAAAATAAATAAATAAATAACTACAACTTTAAATCAAAATAAAGAGTTTGTGCTAATATTTGCCATGCATAATTTCAACTTTAAATCAAACTAATGCTTTCAAATGGCATGCATCCATAACCACGTCGCATACTACATCACTCTTATAAATCTTTCTAATGGAGAAAGGAACACGACATTATTCGCATTTTTGTCCCTTTCTTAATCTACTATATTTTGTAAGGTGCTGGATATTTTTCTGTTGAAAGTCCTATCACATCGATTAGCGCCTTTAAAATTATGTGCTCACTATTGTTGATATCAATTATCACGTTGCACACCTTATCTTTGATGTTGCCACGTGTTCTGAAATCTTATTGCACTAATTATCCTCTTCAAATCTTGGTGCTAATAAAATCTTCTACACAGTGTAATTCAACATCTCTCCTTCATGTACCTCTAACTCTAAAGCTTCTTCATCATCCTCATCCTCAACATTATTCATCTCTGCTTAGCCATAGCGTTTATTTTCTCTCTTTCAAATATCAAATAATGGTTAATATTTTCTTCAGGATTATCTTTTCTTTCTTGCTTGTGATGCTGCTGCTGCTGCTGCTCATGAATGATAAAGAGAGTTACCAATTTCATCGACCATGGTGTAGCCATTAGAAAAGCGGCCAGTTGGGCCACCATTGAAATCGATACCATAGGGGTAATAATTTGCTTTGCAAAAGAAGGAAGATTGTTATTGTTGCCATTATCGATAAGTGAATCTCCAAAAATGAACAAGGCAGGCACCATTTCTCTTCCTCCTCCTTCTGTTGATCCCACGGGATCCCCATCTTGCCCTAGTGCCATTTTTATAATGGCTACACCATTTGATTTATATTTTTATAATTTTTTTTCTTTTTCAAAATCCTGAAGGTACATGAAAATTTTATACACCATGATTGCATGCAATGCAGGGTATTTTAATTGCTGATCTGACGAATTATTATGATTACTTCTTTGCTATCTAAAAAAAAAGCATAAAACAGATGTCATTTTTAGATTTTTCTTCTTTGTAAATTTGTGTCACACTCTTGAGCATAGTTAGAAATATCTGTGAAGTGAGTTTCATAGTCATGGCTTCAATGACACATATCCAAATTCATTACAATTAATTAATTTATTTCCTACTTCTATCCCTTTTAAAAACAATTAACAAAATAAAAGTACTGGACTTCCTCTGATTCCTGCATACTCTGAAGCTTCCGGTGCACAAGTGCTTCACGGAGTCAACTATGCTTCTGCCACTACTGGAATCCTCGACATCACCGGAAGAAACTTCGTAAGGACTCATATATCTAATTCAAACGAACCAGGATTCCCTTTTGATCTGAATTTTAATGAGAGGATTTTATATCTAACACGAGATCCGATCATTAGTACAAAATTTTTGCTGCATGGTCAGGTAGGTCGCATACCGTTTGATCAACAAATAAGGAATTTTCAGAACACACTTGATCAGGTCAGTGACAATCTCGGAGCAAGTGATGTATCAAATGCAATTGCAAGATGTATATTTTTTGTAGGAATGGGCAGCAATGACTACCTAAACAATTATCTCATGCCCAATTACAATACCAAAAATCAATACAATGCTTAGCAATATGCTGATCTTTTGGTTTCAGAATACTCAAGACAACTCACAGTAAGATTCAATTTCACTATATTTACATTTTTTTACCATATGCGTGCATTTTAGTTACTTTTTTTTTTAGCTTGTAAACATATTTATATAACTTGCATTAAGTATTGATTGAAAATGTACAGACCCTTTACAATTTGGGAGAAAGGAAATTTGTGTTGGCCGGATTAGGAAGAATGGGATGTATTCCAAGCATTTTGGCTCAAAATCAAATGGATCGCTGTTCAGAAGAAGTGAATCAACTTGTTATGCCTTTTAATGCAAATGTGAAGACTATGATTAACAATCTTAATGCCAATCTTCCTGGTGCAAGATTCACCTTCATTGACATTGCCCGCATGTTTGAAGATCTCCTCACCAATTATAGATCATACGGTATGCAATTTTCCCACTAAACATATCGTATTGTAGTTAGATATGATGTGTGCTGTCTAGCCTAAAATCTTTTATTTTAAAATGTGCAGACGCTGACAAAAGATAATAAAGATTTCGTCCTCATATTTTAAAATCAAGGAACAATTTACAGTGGCTGAACTAGGATTTTGATTTGACAAGCACGGCCTAGAGTTGGAAATAACGGAGAAATTATCGTCTTGCTATGCTACAATAAAAGCAAGACATTTTAAAATTAAATTTAAATAAGTGCATAAAATAAGCAAAATTTTACTTAATAGAATAATGTTTATGATCACTTTTTTTTTATCCCAAATAATTCTACAGGATTCAGTGTAATAGATCGAGGGTGCTGTGGCATTGGACGAAACGGAGGCCAAATTACATGTCTTCCATTCCAAACACCATGTGCAAATCGAGAACAATACATTTTCTGGGATGCATTTCACCCAACAGAAGCTGTGAACATTATGTTTGGAAAAAGCTTTCTATGGTGACCAGAGCGTTGTTTATCCCATGAACATCCAGCAGCTTACCAGTCTTTAAACTTAGAAATTAAAGGGGCATATATGTTATTGTAATGTTTCTTGCTTGCTTAATTGCTTTGCATAATTGTTGGGATTATGTGCTCTTTTAAAGCATATTAATTTATGTTCTGATTAATAAAATATTTGAGATATTTTCAATTGCATAAATATTTTGAATAAGGTCCGTTTAATCCTATTTTATGTATTTATGTGATCATCATATGAATTTACAGAAGATATAAATAAAAGTTATCTTATGATTAAATAAATTAAGTTCACAATTGATAAATAGAGTTGGATGCTCTATTTATGTTTAGACTGTAGTTAATTCATTGAATGATTTGTCTTAATCATATATCAATTTACTGATGTAGTTTGACTACATTGAGCTGGATAACATATGAGATTTAATTAACCTTGAAATGACTGTTAGACTTATTAAATCTCATAGGCATTGATTTTACTGTAATCTTAATCTTGAGTTAGTTATGATTTTATGATTGTAATTGTTATTCCATTTGAGTTACCAATAGGCACGACACACAATTGTGGTCAAGATTACCCAGTATCTTGGTGGGACCAATTATGAGTATTGAAGTTATATATGGGTTTTCGGCACTTGATCATAGAATTCTCTGGCCAGAGTGTGTCAACATATTTAGTATGTTGAAAATGATCATTAGAGAAAACCAATAAGTATCAAAGAACAAGATGTAATTAAATTGATTGGACAGTTGAGATATCGATTTAATTAATGATGTGGTATAAAGGATTGAGCAGTAAAGAAATCAGTGTGGAGGTCAGTTCCAATCTTATAGTGGAGTAGAGTTGGCATTAAATGATTAAACTTATTTAATTACAGGCTTAATTATTGTAGCTACTATTGTATATTCCCAAATGATCCCCGGGTTAACTCATTTAATTGACTGCATCGCTACTGGATTAATAAGCAAGATAACTAGCTATTTAGGTTAAAAACCTAAATATATTATTTAGTCGGAGGCTCCATTAATATGCTTGAGTGTAAGGGGCCTTGTGTTATTTTACAAGGTGGACCCCTATAACACAAGAACAAGTAACCTGACTTTTGTTTTAATTATTTTTTAATTTAAATCAAATGGGATTTAATAGAATTAAAAATAAATAAATATGTTTCCACTAAATAGAGATATAAAAAGGCTTATTTTCTCTATAAAAAAAATAGACAGAGGCCACATTATACAAATCAGAGAAAAAGATTTTCTCTCTAATTTTGAGAGAAAAATTTTCTCATACTAGTTGCTTTAGTGGTGATTAAGGCCCTCACACGTCAAGTGTAGATCAAACCTGAGTCATAGCCTAGAAGATTATTTGGTGGCGGATCGTGATCTAACAGGAGTAGTAGTGACGGATCATGGTCTGGGAGCCTAAATCACTTTAGTGGAAAAAGCAGAGATTGTTCATCTTCTCAAATTTTCAAGGTACAATTTCTAGATTACAAATTCTTATATATTGTATGAGATAGATCCTAAAAGTTTTTTTAAAAAAAAAACTGATTTTTTCCACAACAATAATTAGCCACCGGTGTCTCGTCTGTCCATGTGAGTTTTTACTTGTTTAATTTGCTTGTGGGAAGTTTATGTAATCAAAGAACAAGTTGTGATTGTGTTTTGTTGCGTTGCTAGTGGTTCAGTAATTGGGCTACTTTGATTATGTTTTGGTTATAGATTTTGCTAGTTTACTAGTGCTTCAGTAGGATTTTTCTTTTTTTAAATTATTAACTTATGCATCTATTGAAATTTGAACTCAAAACTTAAGCCCCAAAGAAATTGTTTGTTACCGTTGGAATTAGACTTGACTTTCGTAGTTTTTTAATCAACTTGCGTGCTAGGTAGCCTTGCCATATGATATGGTTTGCTATCTTATGGGTGGTGATGTTTCCCAGGCAATACCCCTCGCATCTGTGTAAGGACATCCATCTAATTTTGTTGATATTTTTGGAAGTTAAACTTTCATCCTTAATTTGAATGATTGAAAGATAATATATAATTTTAGCCTCGGTTGATTCAAAAAGGGTAGATTTAAAAGAGAGATTGATTCAAAAAGATTAAATTAAACGTTCAAAAAAATTTATAAAAAATGCAAGATATCCGCAAACTGTCTAAAATACTTACGTTTGGATTTGATTGGGTTAATCCCAACATTCACTCACCCCTAAAATGGCTTTATATATAGTCATTATTATTAGGGATGGCAATGGGGAGGGGAGGGGAGGGGACCAATCTCCTCATACCCATCCCCGATATTTTGTATATGTCCCCGTCCCCTCCCCGTCCCCGTCAGAATTGCTTGAGAGAATCCTCATCCCCTCCCCGAATAATAACAGGGGATCCCCGAGGGTCCCCGGTCCCCGAATAACTAATAGTCTAATACATTTTTTTATTTTCGATTTTAAACTAATCATATTAAAATAAAAAAATTAAGATAAAAATAAAGTTCAAAATATGTCTTACATTAATATTGATCCATTACAAAGTCACATTCAAAATATACATTATTAAAATAATTATCTTTGTCAATGACTCAATCTTCATAATCCTACAATAAAAAGAAAAAAAATTATTTTTATATCGGCAATAAAATAAATGAAATAAATATATATACTTAATTAATATTTTTAATAAAACTATTTACCTTCTGCTCGTCCTGCTCGTCCTGTTCTTCCTCAAGGAATGTGGCAAATTAAGAGATAGCCTCATATTTCAAACCTAAAACAATGAAAATAATATAAGTAACGTAATTTATAAGTGCAAATATTAATAACTGTATAATATAATTACAATGTAAAATAAACTCATACTGCTATTGTAAGCTCGTAACTAACTTTGACAGCACATTAAGGCCTCCAATGTGCTTGGATGAAGTTTGTTACGGTATGGGCTCACAACTCTACCACTGGTGCTAAAAGCTGATTCAAAAGCAACTGTTGTAATTGGAATTGCCAAAATATCTCTACCAATTCGAGCTAATATAGGATACCTATTAGCATTTGTCTTCCACCAACTCAAAATATTAAAATCTTCCATCCGGGGTATAACTTTCTCATCCAAATATGAATCTAATTCATCTGCAACAACTGCACAATCTCCATTGTTTACATAATCATCAAAACCTGTCATCCGTTTGGTTGCTTTCTTATAAGAATCTCCTGTAGATCTAGTACAAGAACTACTACCAGTATAATCAAAGCAATAAACAGTTGGTGAAAACTTCAATTAATACTCTTCCACTAATTCCCGGCAAAGGGTGACCACTTTCCCAACATACAACTATTTTGATATTTATTATTTTTAACAATATTTATAATTTTGTTATTTATTAGTAGTTTTAAAAATAAAAATTAAAATGGGGAAATGGGTAGGGGATGGGGATTCCACCTCATCCCCGTCCCCTCCCCGAATAAAAAATTGGGTATAAAATTATCCCCGTACCCTCCCCGAATGGGGAAAATCCCCGAGGGTACCCGTCCCCGTGGGGATTTTTGCCATCCCTAATTATTATGAAAAATATAATCATAGCGTCAACTCTTAAGTAAACTTTTTGGTTGAGAGAGGCGTAGATCACTCAACATGTATTAGTAGTCGAAATTAGAAGAGGAACTTTATCTAGATTACTACATTTACCAAATAATATTATAAAGTGTAAAAGTTTTAATGGGGTGTATTAAACGGGGTGTAGCCCATTACTATCTTAAGAATGGTGATTTTGATCCCTTATTATATCTCACAAGTCCCCCATTTTTCAGTTAATTCCATTAAAAATTTTAAACAAATCTTTATCTCTCAATATACCTTACCTAATCTCTAATTTACCTTTATTTTAATTTTTTTCATACACCCATTGTATAAATTTTATAAAATCATTTCTTAACAAAAATCTCATAATCATTGTAATTTCTCAACTTTTTTTTTAAGGTTTTATCCACCACTTAAGATTTGATAGTTCCACCAAGAATTGGAGCAACGAACCATGCCGAGTCGACCCTGAATAACCTTAGTATCGTGCTTAAGCCTATCAAGCCAAAGTTGAGTGAAGGAATACAAGAATTTGGCCAAGGGGTTTGACGTGATAAAGATAGAGATTTTTTATTATTATAATTGATTTGGAGCTAAAAAGGGGATTCTTGATTTCCTTTTGTATGCATCCCAATCTTGTATTCAAGTTTATCTGTTCATGGACCAGAATGCATTGCATTTGGAAAGTGTTTGCAATTGTACAGTGATATTACTTGGACAGTAATTTGGCGTTGCAATGCATTTACAGAACGAATGAAAATTTAGAATTGCGATGGAAAATGCTGTCAGGTATCTATCTGAGAATGAAAGCACTCGCTGTCAGTCTCTATGGGATTGCAGTATAAAATTTTACATTGTTCTTCCATATTTTGAATAAAATGCCTTACTTTGAATGGAATGGCTCAGTTTAAAAAGTTAAAGGAAATTAGATTCGCTTAATTAGTTATTAATAGAAATTTTTATGTCGGTGCACTTAAAAATTAGTTATTATTTTAAGTTATTTCACATGAGGATAAAATAGGTATTAACATAAAAGTTATTAGTGTGGGTTTATAAGATATAACGAGAGATTTAAACATCACCACTCTACTCATAGAGCAGCTCCAAAAACGATCTCATTGGTCGAAAAAGGCTTGACCCATTGAACGAGGACCCTTAAAATTTGATCCTAGCTTGACCCATACGACAGGCTGAACAGGTCGGTCCTTTACACAATCAAAACAAACTTGTGAGTAGGGGTGGGCAAATAACCCAATCTAATTCGACCAAAAAGCTTGAGTTCATATCGGATGTAGATGAATTTCTCAATCTAATCAGGTAGGAATCTATCCAAATCGATTCGAAATTACACACAGTTAAAGAATATTATTTGAAATTTTTTATCCATTCCAAATATAATTCGGATTCAATTATAAGTTTGGATTGAGTTTGGATTACTTTTTTCCTAACTCAATTAACCGGAACTCGAACTCGATTCGAAACTGAATTTGCCAACCCCTACTTATTATCGTTTACGCATTACATTTGTGACTATCATTTTTAAACTAAAATTTTCTCTTGATGTGAATAAGAAAAAAAAATAGAGTAAATTTCGTTTAAAAAATGAGGCACCATAGATGGATTGTACATATGGTACAGCTAGCTGAAATGGAAGTAGCCTTGTGAGAGCTGCCTATTGTGGATTCAGGACGAAATATTTAAGAAGCAAGCAAGTAAATAAATCATGAAAATAATATTCGGCCACCCTCATTCCAGAGGGAAGCCAAAAACGATATGCTTCTGTGCCGTTTTGAAGTTTTAGATTTGAAAATTAAAAATAAATTTTACCATTAAAAAATAATAAAAGCTAATCAAAAGAAATTAAAAAATCTAAATTCTTATCCCTCCCCTCGCTCACCCCCTCTCTCTTAGACTGACCCGCTCTGTCCCTCTTACTCTCACCCACGAAGCTCGTTCCCCTCCCACTCACCCACAAACTCGCTGTGAATATATTTATATTTAATCAGTTAAATATTAACAAGTGTCGTGTTTGCTCAGATCTCAGCTAACGCATCATCAAAACAACAACCATGACGCTAGACTGAGGAGGATCCAGTGTCGTGGATCAGTTTCTTTTCTGATCTTGCCCTTTTTTTATCAATCTATTTATGCCCTGGATTGATTTATTCTCTTTGTTTTGTTGTGTTTCTTGTTCTGGCAAAATCTATTTGTCTAATTCACATACGGGTCGCTGCCGTTGCTTTAATTATTTTATAATTGTTTTTTGGTGGTTTTGTGTAGTCTTGTGAACATTCTTTTTGGCATAAATGCATCTGGGTTGCTACGTGCCTACGTTTGATTGTTAATTAGACCTGATCCGTAATTCTATGCGTTTTTTGAATTTTTGATCGCGAAATTAAGTTAATTTAGTTTAATATTATTAGATTATTGTCACCTAAAATTAGTATATTTAATCAGTTAAAGACATTCTTTTGACACGGGCTTTATGAAACCTTGTATGTGATACTTTGCTTAGCAAAGTATTTGGATTTTGGATTATTTTCTATTTATATTTTAAAATGACTAGAAATAAGTTATTTGAAGTGTGATACTTTGTGAAATGTTAAAGCTTACGGTTTGGTTGTAATTCTGTTTTTGCTTATATATGTTTACGTCTGTTGGCATTCTTTTTTTTTTTTTTTGGTATTTGAAGTTTGCATATATGGTGTGTATTAAGATTTTCAAGTTGTTCTTCAAACATATTCTGGGTAGTTTGATATATCACACGTTTCTGTGAATTCTTTAGTTGAGGCAATTGTTTTTGGTCTTAGCTGCATTGTTAAGTTCTTTACCACAGAATTCCCTATTTTTCTTCTGCTAATCCAGTAATTGCAGCTTCATTCTAAGGTTCTTCATTTTCTATAAAGCATATATTGCTTCATTAACCCTCCTCTAAAATATGTTGCTAATATGTATTTGATTCATTCCAATCTTACAGATCATTGTTGGATGCCGAATCAGCATACAATGCTTACAATTGTGAGAGAAAAATGAACAACCAATTGCCCAGTTCTTGTTCAAGATTTGTGTATTTTCGTTCAACAATTTCGGCATGGATTCAACAATTGTGGCTTTCAAAATGGGTTGGCTTCTAGAATTTGCCAATTTTTTCAAGACGAAATATTGAAGAAGCAAGCATCAAAACAAATCAAAATTGTTCGAGAGACCCTAAACCTCCTCCTGAAAATTCATCAATATTGTTCAAATTTAGAGTTACTCTGCATCTTTATTTGCTGAACTTCATAAAAAAAAAGACAACAGCTAAAAAGATAAAAAGGCAAGCAACTCACAACATGAAAAAGGGTAAATGGCCAAACAACTTCTAACAACTCTTATTATGCTGTGTTTACATTTTGGATTTAGATTCTGGAGTAGAAAGTTTTTAGAATCAATTTGTTTACTTTTCTTTGGAGTGAGCAGGCAAGGAGTGTCACTCTATGGGTCTCATTCATTTTTCAAGTAAAGATTGGGATTCTCACTCCAATTTGACCAATCCAATTTGAGTAGAGGTGGGCAAATAACCCAATTCAATTTGACCAAAAAACTTGAGTTCAGATCGAATGTAGATGAACTCCTCAATCCAATTGGGTAGGAATCTAACCAACTCGAGCCGAAATTGTACATAATGACACAATTGAAAAATTATTTGAAATTTATTATCCATTTAGAATATAATTCAGATTCGATTATAAGTTTGGATTGAGTTTGGCTTACTTTTTTCCTAATTCGATTAACCCGAAACTTGAACCCAATTCAAAACTAAATTTGCCCACCCTTACTTGTGAGCTTTTGTATCTTTACACGTTACCTTTGTGACTCATTTTTAAACTAAAATTTTCTCTTGATGTAAACAAGGAAAAAAGACATATTGAGTACATTTCGTTTGAAAAATAAGGCACCATAAATGGACCGTACGTATCGTACAGCTAGCTGAACTTGAAGTAGCCTTGTAAGTGCTGCCTATTTTGGATTCACGACGAAATATTTAAGAAGCAAGCAAGTAAATAAATCATGATTCTTCGAGAGACCCAGCAACCACTTGTGAAAACACAATGGTTATTCCTAAAGCCAAGCAACTCTCAGCACGAAAAAGTGTTAAGCGGCCAACAACTCCCAACAACCCTTAGCCTAAGTCCAGCACTTACCATACTATATCACTACAAGAAAAAAGATCTACTATGACAGGTAAAACTGTCATAGTAGAGGGTGGATGACGGTTGTTCATACCTTCATTGTAGCCAGCGTCAAGAATTGATGATAGAACAATACCCATCACAACCTGTGATGGATATAACCAGCCACACAACTATCATAACTTTATTTAAAGGAAAATATAATAATTTTTAATTTGACCCCTTTTTTTTTCATTTCGCATGCTATGTATGTAAATTTTTGCGGAAAATCTTAAATTTGGCGTGAAAATGAAATTATAACTAATTGAATTTTTTTTACAATTAATTCTGAAATTAAATTTATAATTAATAAAAATGGCTATTTTGTTACCACCATGAAATGCTTGTCATTTTAATAAAAATCTTGCAATTGATTTAGAAATTAAAATTTCATAATTCAGTTAATTAATTCGATTGTTAAAATGAATATTGCAATTAAAAATTCACTAACAAAGAAAATGAAATGAATAACACTGAATAATTATGGATAATTGTCAACAAACATAATTTAACCAAATACAAATGACAAGTCCAACATAAATAGAAGAGTATTGTAACAACATAAAAACCAAATTTCAGCAACAAGTAGAAGACTAGCAGTTTTGAGACTAATGAACCATGATCAGTTCGTTTCCAGTAACACAACAAAGCCAACAACACTGATCAGACCAAAAAAAAAAATTAATTCTAGCAATTTTAGTGAAGCATACAACAAATACCAATCTAAGAAGAAGCTAAAAACGTGCAAAGATGCACCAATACTCAGGACCTATTTTTGCATCAAAGAAAAAAGATGGCCAACTCCAGCAATACCCACCATCTTCATCAAATTCCAACATAGCAAGTGCGACAAGCTAGGTAACTGCACAAGTAAATATAACATCATCAAAACATGGTGGGGAAAATGATCTTAAAACATCTCTCTTGCAATTACCACAGACTTTTTTGAAAGCTCACTGATGTGATGCAATGGAGCTTTTTTTATGATATGCACTAACTTTTGGTTTGGCTTTAAGCACAATCAAGATCCAAAGATATCAGTTAAGCAAGCAAACATGCAGCTAGCCGCTCTAATTGCATGCACGTGTGCTACACTAACTATTGAATCCAAGTAATACATAGTAGAGGTTGTCATATCAATTATAAGAATTCCATAAGGTCTAAACAAAAGTGTAAGTATATAAGGCTGCATGAAAAAGAATTTATTAATGATTTATAAGTTTGAGAGTATACATTTGACATTTTAATGATCTCTTTTATAATTAAATTTTTTTTCTTTTCCGATGACCAAAAATGAATTTACAAATAAGTTGATTATGAAGTTGATTATGATTTAAGACTTAGAAGACATGCGTGATTGGATCTGAAGGTTTAGTGAGAGAGATTGTATTATTAGCCCATGAATTTTTACCCTAATTAAAAAACAAAATTACAGAGAATTAAAATGAGAGAGTAGACAAACCAGCTGTCCATTAAGACCTTGTCCTGAATTAAGGCCAACACAGGGCCGAATGAGACACCATCTTTATTAGGCACAAAGTAGTTGGAAACGTCATTCAAACCGTATAGTCTCTGAGAATCATCAGCATCATCAATTGAGCATTCAACAACACTAGGGCTAGCCAGAAGCCTGAGCATCCGATCCAGCATCATAGGTGCGTCTTTATTCTTGGTGGCGGGCAACTGAGCAGCAATCTCTGAAGCTGAGAGCTTTGCTCCAGGACCAGCTTTGGCTATGATCTCAAAAACTCCCAGCCCAATTATTGCTTGCATCGTCATGGGAAGCACTGAAGCGGTCACCAATTGATTGGCATATGCAAAGCTTTCGTCTCTCCTTTCATTAGCCATATTCTCTTGAATTTCCTTATCTGTTTTGCTGAGAAAAGAATGCAATTATAGGGGCATGAAGGTTTATCGGGAGTCCAAAGATATATAAATATATTCTAAACCAGCATGATTCTAAATTTATTAAAATTTGGAAAAGTTATTAAATCATATGATTTGATAGTGTAATGGCATTATACTATTAAAACATATAACTTAGTAATCTCCTAAACTTTAACAAAGTCAGGTTTCTGGGCCACATTAATACATGTACACATACACACACATTAGAAATATCTCCATCCAAAATCCTAGATTTGATAACGTTTGATAAAACTATTAAATTATATAATTTAATAATATAATGACATAATGCTATTAAACCATATGTTTTAATAATTTTTCTAGATTTTGATAAAGTCCATAATTCTGAGCCATCAGTACTTATATTATATTTTATATATAATATAATATAATATAATATAATATAATATAATCATTCTCTAATGAGAGCATCTTCAATTTGTTAAAATGACCATATCAGTAAAAAATAAAAATAAAAACATAGATTTCTTAGGCGTGCACAAGTGCATTTTTTAAAAATGTGAATTTAAGATTTCACAACTATGTCAAATTCTTTTACATCATTGTAAATTACTAAAAATTCATTTTACAATAGTGTAAAAATACTTGACATCATTGTGAAACCCAAAATTCACATTTAAAAAAAAATAAATTGGGCATTGTCACTAGAGAAAGACTCTCCCTATATAGGTAAATTTTCATATTCAAATTTAAAATTTCAGGTATAAAATTTGGGATGAGTTGATAACAGTGTGAGAGATTTACACAACTTGATAAACTATTGAAAACATTATAATTTATTTACTGGAACTGAAGAAATCATAATTAGAATAAGTTGTATTACCATTTATGTATTTATTTTATTTTAGAAACAAAATCAGAATGAGTTAAATTGTAAACCAATTACTATAAAATCCTTGATTAATTTTTATTATAATAATTATTTTTTATTTTTATTATTATTGATATTATTATTCAAAAATGAATAATTAATAATAATTATCGTTAATTATTATTATTATTATTAACAATTTAATAAAAATTATTATTAATTATTGTTAATAGATTAATTAATTGGAATACTTTTTATTCTTGTTATTAATAATAACAATAATCTATTTAAAAAATATAAATATATTTATGATTATAATAAAATAATAATTATAATTATAATTCAATTAATAATAATTAATTTTTTTTAATTAAATGAGGTTATTTTGAGAATTTAAAATTATAGGGGGCGAATTCGTACTCTAGGGTTTCAATAAAATAAAATTGAGTGTAAGGGGTTAAACAAAATTTTGCCAAATCAGAAAGTTTTATAGTATTCATGAATTTAATATAAATAACATCAAATATGGGGTGCTGGATGAAATTTCAAAACCAGGCTGTAAGTTACATTGAATGTAACTTAGGCGGACCCTTGAAAAAATTAACTCTTACAGACAGTGGGCCCTCCGTTGGGAAAAATTAAAAAAAAAGGGAAAAATCGGGCTGGTAGAGGAGAAGGGTGCTCTATTTTTTTAATGAGATACATTATTAATTTATATAAACTATATAATTTTATAGTAAAATTGAACATTGACTCAATTAAATTATATGATTTTATAATGTATCTATACTAAAAAATTAAGAACACTTATACCTCAAGATTAGGGATTGTAATTGTGCCCGCAAACTTGTCTAAATATGCCCGCCAAAACCCACCCGATGCGGATGATTTTGCAGGTTGCGGGCAGGTTTGTTATTACAAATTGAAACCCGCATTTGGATACGGGTGAGTTTGGTATTAGCCTAATATATGGCAGATACACGCATGGATATTCGTCAGACCTACAATGTTTATTTAAATATTTTTAATTGAAAAAATATTTAAATTTAAAAAATATATAAAGAAAATAATGCAATTATACAAAGTGCTAAATAACATCTTAGTAGACTTCATCCAAGACGTTGGAGGCTTTAATGTGTGCTCAAAATTGGTTGTGTGCTAAATTTCATGGAATGAAAATGTATTTTTACTTCAATACAATATAATATCTGTTATACATTACAAACTTATAATCATCTATTTTTTTTCTTGATATACTTGTTACTTGTAGATGCATAATCTTCTATTAAAGTAGGAAATAGCAAATTGTCCGAAGATGAATATATTGTTGATGAGGTAAGGAACTAATTTTATTCAACTTAATTCATGAATTATTATATACTTATTATAATAATTGGGAAAAAAATCTTTGGGAAAAAAAATCAATGAGTAATGGTTATTTACTTATATGGGTGAGGAAGCAAACGCTTCAATTAAAGAGTGTGTAAAATAAAATTTAGTTTTTTTTTTCAAAATTTATTTTTATATTTCACAAATTACAATAATATAAGCCCAATATGACACCTTTAGTAGTTAGCACATTTAATAGTTAGCACATTCAATAAAATTATAAGTACGAAAAAATTAATAATTTGGTCTCATTAAACAGCAATCAGAGCCCATTGGCACCTTGGGCGCATGGGTTCGAGTTCAGCCCTGGGATTCAACTCCCTTGTATAATAGGGGTCTATTTGTCTCCTCATATTGAAGTAGAATCGATCTCCCTCCTGTATTAATAGTGAAGGTACATCTTCCTCTAGTTTTAAGTGAGAGAAGATCTTTCTCTAATTTTAAGTGAGGGTTGACCTTCGAATTATACTGTAATATGATTATTCAAAAGAGTTTTGATTGATCTCTTATTATAAATATTAATAACTCGTGATTATAATATATCAGTGTATAAAAAAAATAGCAATCGAAGTTAAATAGCTCTTACTAATTTTTAAACCATTGCGTCCATTCATCAAAATCCATCTTATCAAATTGGATGTGCAAACATGACCACATTTCAAATTTTGAAGTACCTGCAACTGGTCAGCAGCTGGCAGTTGGGTATCATTTCCCTTGTTATGAGGCGCAGCAAACCGGCTAATTCAATTTTCACTCCTACGTGCTTGAATGGAGAATGAAACACTGCAAATCAGATGAAAGATTTGACTGCTAACTATAAGCAAAGGCGCAGACTAAACTAAATTTCTTTAGTAATGAAAGTATTGATGTGTATGTTGACTACTTAAGTATAAGACTAGAATAGCAACAAATTTTAAGATGCTGATATGCAAATCAAAAGTAATATAGGGAAATCAAAGTAATTCTAAAACAGAGCAAAAAGGTTACAATCATTGTGAAAGGTGACTTTTTCATATGTTTACAATGATCTGATAAAAGTAAATCATATTATTGAATAAAAAATTTGATGGATGAAAATATGCAAATATACTACAATGAAACATCTGAAAATTGCATCAAACAATTCCTCTCAAGCCTTAATTTTTGCAGCTTTATATGATACCTAAAGTGTCTATTTGTATGCAAGAATGACAAACTATCAATGCAGTAACACTTATTTTGGACAATCAATAAGTCTGGAAGCTACAACTACAATTATCTAGTTGTAGGATCATTATCAAAATGCTACAAAACAGGAGTAGAGAAAGTACGATTAACCAAATCATCTGTAGAGCAGCCCTTAGTCCAGTGTAGAAGATCACATGATGCTATTGATGTTTGCTAATAGAAAATGAAAAGGTAAAACCTAACTCTCTGTCCACCAAGTGAAAAATAAACTCATCACATTGAGCAGCAGGAAATATGATTAAAATGCAAAACCATTCTTGGCATAAGGCTCTGGAGCATAGATTGATAAGTAAATCATAGGAATTGAAAAGAAACGTTGCAAAAAGCATAGCTAATAGATAGAGTTTTAATAATATATCCAGGCTGGTCAGAAAGGTAAAATAAATTCCTGCACATCCTACAGCTAGCTTCAAAAACTCATTAAAATTTCAATATTGAAGCTATTCATATGATACCAATTGCAAATGAAAGATTAAAAATATATAATATGGATTGGAAAGACATTTTGCAAAAAACCACAGCCAATAGACGCAGTCTTTATATCCAAGTTGGTTAGAAAGGTGAACTAATATGGATTGGAAAGAAATTTTGCACAAAACCACAGCCAAATTCAAAAAATTATAACTAATTGAGTAACCAAAACTAAGCTAAGCAGATAAGGCCTTTGCAACAAAAATTGTACAGTAACTAAATGCATACAAAAACAGAGCATCAAAGTCAAGCTAACCTCAGAAGTAGCATTATTATCTACTAAAGTCTTTGCTCCAACAAATGTCCGTGAAGCAAACATGTTACTTTTCCTCAAAGAATCAAGTATTAAAAGACCCAAATCGACTGTGTTGGCTGCGATAATGCATAGGTGCAAAGCCCTCGGCCAACAAAGAAGATCGACCGCACAAGAATTGAGAAGAAAATAAATAGATCCCCAATTTGAAGACTGAACAAAATGTTAAGGTGATTAGCCGCACAAGAACAAAACCGAAATCATTCTAAAGGTTCAGATTTCGTTCATTTCAACAAACTAGTACATTTGAGCACATAACTTTTAAGGAAAAATTCCATTTTTCCAACACAGTGATCAAATTTTAGATAAACCTTTAGTGCTTAGAACTACACCTTTAGTGTTGAAATTGACAAAAAAATTTAATTAAATTGACATGCAAGAGAAAATAAGGAGAATAATTACCTGTGTTAATAAAAAAATTGAGCTTAATCAATGGTGGGTTTTCAGTTAGGGTTTTGAAATGCAACGGTGGCAACACACGTTCAGTGGGTTCCTCATGTGGATCTCGATGATGGCCAAATCGATGGCGGGTGACAAGGCAAATCGATGCCGGGACATGAGACAAAATCAACACTGTTACTAATGTAAGGGTTTGAGGCGATAGGTTGTTACGAGAATGAAACCGTGTGAGGGTGAGAGATGTTTGAGTTTTGGATGAACACTTGGAAAAAAAAAACCGATATGAAGTGTTTTGTGTTTATTCGAGGCAATTGCGCCCGGTACACCTCCATACTTCAAAAATTATCTCAATACCCTAAAATCTATTTTTTCCAAAATTTTCATCGATACCCTTTAAAAACGGATAGGAAATTACTAAGCTATCCTCATTTTAAAACATTTCAACTCAAGAGACAGCACCTCTCTCTTCTCTACTGAAGCAAACAAACACTCATCTACTGCAATTCCCTCCATTATCAAACTCAAACAAACAAACACTGTAATTCCCTCACCGGCATCACCTCTGCAATTCCCTCACTGGCATCACCTCTATCGAAACAAATATTCATTCTCCATACATGATAAATCGAACTTCAACACGAGCAAACTAAGCTTGAGAAGGGAAAGATGCCACAACTAAGAAAAAGAAGTCTAGTTCGTCGCTACATAATCGCCGGCGAGAGCTGATCCTTTACTGCAAAATGGTCATAATTTAACTAGTTGAGGAAGTAATTCTCTATAAATAGTTTTCTTGTTGATATTCAGGAAAAAAAAAACAAAAACAAAAAGTTAGGGTTTAAATAGAAAAAATAGATTAATTAGTTGTGGGTCTCTCATTACATGTTCAAAAATAAATTTCTAGTTGTTTTGCTGCACGCAAATTGTGAAAAATTGATGGATTGTGCCGATTATAATTTTGTCATGTAACACACGATTTGGTCGTGTAAGGTTATGTAGGATTCAAGGTTGTGTATTACATGACATTCATATATTGCACTTACACGACTTCATGTATTGCACACTTACACGACTTCATGTATTGCACTTACACGACCTTCATGTATTACACGACCTCAAAATTACACGACTTTTTTCACTGTTGTTAATTCATTATAATAACTTAGTTGTTTAAAGATTTAATTTTTGCTAAGAATTTATATTTGTTGCTATGCAGAAAATGTCAACGAAAAGTATTAAGGAAAAAATGAAATGTGGCAAACCGAAAGTGAAAATTATTAATTTGTCATCGTTAGAACCATAAGAATAATGTGAAGGTTCATTTTGTTATTATTTTTAACTAAGTATGTTATTATTTTTAACTATGTACAAATTGTGTAAAGTTATTATTATTTGCTACTGTGCGGATTCCGACAACATTTGATGATAACCCAAGTATTGCCACACTTGCGACTGTGTTTTCAACCAGCCTTTGATTAAGAGTTGTTTCTAATTGATTTCATGGATTTATTATATGCAGGCATTCCTCATGTATGCATGTATGCTTCGGCAGAGGAAGAAAGCAGTTTGAAGATAAAAAAAAAAACTTTTTAAATGGTTGTAATATGTTTAATTGTGATATCCATTAGTGTATCATATACAAATATTGACATTGTAAACTGATAACTTTGTTTATTTATAATAATTAATCTCTATCATTTCTCAAACTGTCGAATATGCAAATTTATTTTTTTGCTGTAATTTATGAACACACGATTTGATCTATGTTCAAAAGTAATGCAGAGCGGGTTTCTAAACTTCATTCTACTAGCTACTTCCTCGAAGAAAAATTTCACGTCATCATTGGTTTGAATTGTAACTGGTGGAATAGGATCAGATGTCTTAAGTTTGAACTTCATTGTGATTTCGAATTCTGAAGTATCTATATCAATAACTTCAGCTATCTTCTCCACCAATTCAGCATATGTTGTCGATCGTGGTATCATTATCCGTTTAGCCTTGGAACCTTTGAACTTATACTCGTCATTTTACTCAATCCATTCACCATTGAAGAGAATAGGCACACGTACCAAAACCATTTCTGATGATACAATAAAAACAATAATATCAAATTTCATATACAAGTAAGTACACGACTTACACGACCTACACGACTATAATACTTACACGACTTACACGACTATAATACTTACACGACTATATTTCTTACATGACCCACACGACTTACACGACTTACACGACTATATTACTTACACGACCTACATGACTAACTATATGACGTACACGGTATCAAGAGAATGCACGACGCGAAACATGTTAGCCATAAATAAGTTATATTGCTGAAAAAAATAATTAAACAACCTTCATTGCACATATTTCTACATATAAGAAAAATGGTGAAAATAAAACATTGTAATGTGAGGAAAATTTCTAAATTTTCCTCAAAATTAAAAAATTTAAAACCCAACAACATTAACATACCTTATTGGGTTGTTTAATAAGCAATGCACCTTTAAAGAGAGAGTGGGTGTTAAAGAAATGAATACATAATTGTATTTGTGTAAGAAATTATGAGAGATTTTGAGAAATTTTGAGAGATTTTGAGAGAATCGGCAGCAAAAATAGAATTGGGTGAAAGAAATGAGGAAATGAATATGAAGACTATTTGATGCATTCATTAAGGGCATTTTTTATTTTACTCACATGTGTTAGGGTATCCATGAAAACTAAAAAGGGAGGAGGTATTTCAATAATTTTGAAACTATTAAAGGGTATTTAATTAAAAACCCTTGTTTATTCATTGTTATTTACTTTTTCTCTAAACGCTACCGTTTCTTCTTTTTTTCATTTTTGATTTATCTTTTTTGACAAAATCATTTTAAAATTTTAAGTCAAATCTTCGAAAATAAAGTAAAAATAAAAATTTATTTCAAATTTCAAATTTTAATTCAAATCACTCTCATAGACTAGTCATTAATTTACGATAATCTAAATATTTATCACAAATCAGTCTTATTATTATGATAGAACAAATTTTTATCACAATTTTATCGTATTTTATTGACATAAAATTTTTTTTATCACAAGTATGTCATATTTCTGTAAAATAAGAGACTTAGGCTAAGAACCGTTACACATGTACCTGTCATCGTAGGTCATTTTTCTTGTAGTGTATGTCCTATATAATTGAAACGTAAATAGATTATTGACAGCAAAACAAAATAATAACTTAATATAATGACATGTAACAATGTACATTTTTTATTTTTTATTTTTGTCAATTATGCGTTAGTGTTTGATGCCCTTCTTTCAAAAATAAATAAAAATTGATGCACATGTACCCGAATGTCAGTTGTGAGGGAGGTGTGACGAGTAATGATTAAAATATACAAGTGATGAAATTTTGAATTGCGATATAAATGCATAAAATGACATAATATTAATTATTAAATATAGCAAGTAAATTTTGATGCCATCATTTTAAAAAATTAAAAAAAATAAACAAATTGATATTCATTGCAAGTCAAATGCTTTATTTATATAAGATTAAAATTCTCTTTTCATCTGAGTTTTTATTTGAGCAAATACAATTATTGGTAGTTCACTTATAGAAGCACAATTAAAAGGTATATCTTGACTGTGCTCACGTACATGTCGAAAGAATTAAACAAAATGAGCTCTCTAAATTCTGTTTGTTTGATAAGAAAACGAATGGAAATTTTTATTGATTCAAAGAGAAAATTTGTTCGCTGGATTCTTATTTGTAAGTCTTTCTAATGAATTGAGAGTACATTGATATATCTAGCTGTGTGTGGAAACTTCTACTGCAACAAACTTGTGTGCACATTTCCAGCGCGCTAACTATAACAACCCACTGACTAAGTTTGGAGGGAAATAACAACTTGTTTAACTGTTTTACAACTTGGCTGCTGACTCATCATTACACTGAAAACCCCAGCTGACTTCAACTGCTGACTTAGCATTTATTCTTAACAGAAAGATAATGATAAAAAAGTTGCTTCAGAATTTGTGGGCACGCACGCACGCTACTTGTAGAACTCCATAACCCAATAATTGTAAAAAAAGCATACAAATCTGATGCCACTAAATCCAGCTTCAGTAGCCAAGGTCGTGAATTCATGCTTTGTTCGCTCCTTTCCCCCTGGATTTTGAGTCATCATGAGCACATCACTTTGGGAATTTGTTTTTGAATGAGTGCTAGTCTCAGGCAGTTCTGGAAGTATTGCCTCCACAACAATTACCTTTCCATCTTCTGGAATACTTTTGTAGCAATTCTTCAACAACTTCAAGCAATGTTCATCGCTCCAATCGTGGAGTATCCACTACAAAATTTGAAGTATCATGAAATTTGTTTAAGGATCGAACACCTAATATCTCAAAATTAAAGTCAAATTAAACTTACCTTCATAAAAATGGCATCACCTTTTGGAACATTTTGAAACATATCGTCCCCTACGTGCTCAACACCTGTACTACATACAATTTAGTTTCCTCGGTTAGGATCTGGTTGTATGGTGGACCTTTGTACGCCTCAAGGATTTTCTGAATGACCAAATTGGTAAAGTTGTACATCGCTATGTTGAAAACTTCATTGAACCTGGGGTCCAATCCCGGATACTCGAAAGCGTGCGTTCCATGTACTCGATCAAATGGAACTCCTCCTTCAGTAATAGCTTCTTTCAATTGGGACCTATATGACTAATTAATCAATCAGTCTAGAATTGGATTCAGATCCAGATCCTCTATTCATCTCATAATTTTGCATTTGGCTTAACGTTTTTAGATACATTGATTGGTGATTGATAAAAACAAAATAATAAAGGAATACATTTAAACTATATATATGATGTGTACGTGTCATGAAATTCTTAAAATACAAGATGAGTAGAGGATTTTATTTTCTTCCAGAATTTTATGTTCTATCTTAACTCATAATTGTCGCATACAACTTTGTGACAACAAAAAAGAAAATCGGAAAATAGGGTAATATTATCATCCGGATGGGATATTGAATTTTAACAATGTCACAAATTAGGATCCAGGGGTTACAGAATTCTAGCAACGTCACAAATTAGGAGATATGTAGTTTGTAGTACCTTTACATATAGCTAGGTCCCTGCCTTTATTTTGTTTTCCCTAAAAGATTTTATTTCCATTTTCTCTCCATGCATGTGATTATAGCACCCAAAAGAATCTTTTAACCGATGAAATTCTATGGATAAAGTTAGAATACTTTTGTGGGAAAACAACATCTACATCCCATGATTTGGGAAAATAGTCATGAAGATTCTCGAGCTTTCAACAACGGATACTAAGACTTTTTTTTATCATGATACCCTTTTCTCTATTGAACCAAAAAAATTGACTTCAATGTTTTATAATAAATAGAAATATAATACTAAAATAAATGTAATAATATATATATTTTAAAATAATTTCAATATTTAAGAATATTTTAATATTTTTAACAATCTATTAGACATATTTTATAATATTAAACTAAATTTTATAATAAATGTAAACATAATATTAAAATAATTGTATTAAAATTTAAATTATTTTGAATATTTTGTGAAATAATAATTTTAACATTATTAGTATGAGAGATTTTTTTAATTGTAAAATGTATTTAACCCAATTATCTCTACAACAAATATAAATATATTATTAAAATAAATATAAAAATTGAAATATTTAAATTTATTTAAATATTTAAATATTGTTAGTCTTCTAAACAGATTACATTACTTATATTATATTTATTAAAAAAATTTAAAATCAATTTTTTTAATTATTATTTTTAAAGCATCTTATGATAAAAAAAAGTCTTGACATCCTTCCTCAAATCTTTAGAGTTTGGCAATCTTTTTGTATTTTTTTCCTCTTTTCCTCTGCAAGTAATTAAAACACTACCAACAATATTTCATCCATTCTTTAATTGATTTGACTACAGGTATATTTATTAATGATTTATAAGTTTGAGAGTATACATTTGACATTTTAATGATCTCTTTTATAATTAAATTTTTTTTTTCCTATGACCAAAAATGAATTTACAAATAAGTTGATTATGATTTAAGACTTAGAAGACATGCGTGATTGGATCTGAAGGTTTAGTGAGAGAGATTGTATTATTAGCCCATGAATTTTTACCCTAATTAAAAAACAAAATTACAGTGAATTAAAATGAGAGAGTAGACAAACCAGCTGTCCGTAAAGACCTTGTCCTGAATTAAGGACAACACAGGGCCGAATGAGACACCATCTTTATTAGGCACAAAGTAGTTGGAAACGTCATTCAAACCGTATAGTCTCTGAGAATCATCAGCATCATCAATTGAGCATTCAACAACACTATGGCTAGCCAGAAGCCTGAGCATCCGATCCAGCATCATAGGTGCGTCTTTATTCTTGGTGGCGGGCAACTGAGCGGCAATCTCTGAAGCTGAGAGCTTTGCTCCAGGACCAGCTTTGGCTATGATCTCAAAAACTCCCAGCCCAATTATTGCTTGCATTGTCATGGGAAGCACTGAAGCGGTCACCAATTGACCGGCATATGCAAAGCTTTCGTCTCTCCTTTCATTAGCCATATTCTCTTGAATTTCCTTATCTGTTTTGCTGAGAAAAGAATGCAATTATAGGGGCATGAAGGTTTACCGGGAGTCCAAAGATATATAAATATATTCTAAACCAGCATGATTCTAAATTTATTAAAATTTGGAAAAGTTATTAAATCATATGATTTGATAGTGTAATGGCATTATACTACTAAAACATATAACTTAGTAATCTCCTAAACTTTAACAAAGTCAGGTTTCTGGGCTACATTAATACATGTACACATACACACACATTAGAAATATCTCCATCCAAAATCCTAGATTTGTTAACGTTTGATAAAATTATTAAATTATATAATTTAATAATATAATAGCATAATGCTATTAAACCATATGTTTTAATAATGTTTTTTGATTTTGATGAAGTCCATAATTCTGAGCCATCAGTACTTATATTATATTTTATATATAATATAATATAATATAATTATTCTCTAATGAGAGCATCTTCAATTTGTTAAAATGACCATATCAGTGAAAAAAAACATAGATTTCTTAGGCGTGCACAAATGCATTTTTTAAAAATGTGAATTTAAGATTTCACAACTATGTCAAATTCTTTTACATCATTGTAAATTACTAAAAATTCATTTTACAATAGTGTAAAAATACTTGACATCATTGTGAAACCCAAAATTCACATTTAAAAAAAATAAATTGGGCATTGTCACTAGAGAAAGACTCTCCCTATATAGGTAAATTTTCATATTCAAATTTAAAATTTCAAGTATAAAATTTGGGATGAGTTGATAACAGTGTGAGAGATTTACACAACTTGATAAACTATTGAAAACATTATAATTTATTTACTTGAACTGAAGAAATCGTAATTAGAATAAGCTGTATTACCATTTATGTATTTATTTTATTTTAGAAACAAAATCAGAATGAGTTAAATTGTAAACCAATTGCTATAAAATCCTTGATTAATTTTTATTATAATTTTTTAATTTTCATTATTATTGTTATTATTATTCAAAAATTAATAATTAATAATAATTATCGTTAATTATTATTATTAGTAACAATTTAATAAAAATTATTAATTAATTATTGTTAATTGATTAATTAATTGGAATACTTTTTATTCTTGTTATTAATAATAACAATAATCTATTTAAAAAATAAATATATTTATGATTATAATAAAATAATAATTATAATTCAATTAATAATAATTAAATTTTTTAATTAAATGAGGTTATTTTGAGAATTTAAAATTATAGGGGGCGAATTCGTACTCTAGGGTTTCAATAAAATAAAATTGAGTGTAGGGGGTTAAACAAAATTTTGCCAAATCAGAAAGGTTTATAGTATTCATGAATATAATATAAATAACATCGAATATGGGGCGCTGGATGAAATTTCAAAACCAGGCCGTAAGTTACATTGAATGTAACTTAGGCGGACCCTTGAAAAAATTAACTCTTACCGACAGTGGGCCCTCTGTTGGAAAAGAGTCAAAAAAGGGAAAAATCGGGCTGGTAGTCGGTAGAGGAGAAGGGTGCTCTATTTTTTTAATGAGATACATTATTAATTTATATAAATTATATAATTTTATAGTAAAATTGAACATTGACTCAATTAAATTATATGATTTAATAGTGTATCTATACTAAAAAAATTAAGAATACTTATACCTCAAGATTAGGGATGGTAATTGTGCCCGCAAACTTGTCTAAATCTGTCCGCCAAAACCCACCCGATGCGGATGATTTTGCAGGTTGCGAGCGGGTTTGTTATTACAAATTGAAAACCGCATTTGGATGCGGGTGAGTTTGGTATTAGCCTAATATATGACGGATACACACATGGATATCCGTCAGACCTACAATGTTTATTTAAATATTTTTAATTGAAAAAATATTTAAATTTAAAAAATATAGCAAAGAAAATAATGCAATTATACAAAGTGCTAAATAACATCTTAGTAGACTTCATCCAAGACATTGGAGGTGTTGATGCAAGATTCTGGTTGCTCGTTACAAGACCAGGATCTCTGCTCTCTCAACTATTCTACGACCAGGAATTCTCCTTGTATGCTTGCTTTACTCAGTCTCCATGCGTCCACAAAACAGGTCAGAGTGCGCCGGTTGTTTTCCCGGCGTAAACTCTCCGACGCTCAAGTCAGATATGTAGGTTTGGGAAAGATTGGTCGTAAATCTCTTGGCCTTTAGCTTAAATTTCAGTTCTTAGGATTATGCTTTTTTCTCTTAGAATAACAAAAAATCTAACCATTTTACCTTCGCCGGCTACCTTTTTATAGGCCTCCCGAGGATCCAAACTGTCCCCCCATTCGCGCCCACTATCTCTCCATTACTGCAGTTGCGGGCGGTTGCGTGGCTTTCGTGCCTTGAGTCTCGGGTTAGTGAACACGTCATTCCAACTGCCGTTGACCGGGTCTCCTCGGTTCAAGCTTTAACAGGAACGAGCATGTTGCCCTCATCAGCAGGTTAGCCTCGCGGATAGTGTGCTTGAGCAGGGGCAGGGAGTTTCTGCTCGTCTCTGCTGATCTTTGCCGAAGCACATCCTACTACCAGGTTCCTGCTAGTCATGTCTGGTCTCGTCGAAATATCCCCAAACAGGAGGCTTTAATGTGTGCTCAAAATTGGTTGTGTGCTAAATTTGATGGAATGAAAATGCATTTTTACTTCAATACAATATAATATCTGTTATACATTACAAACTTATAATCATCTATTTTTTTCTTGATATACTTGTTACTTGTAGATGCATAATCTTCTATTAAAGTAGGAAATAGCAAATTGTCCGAAGATGAATATATTGTTGATGTGGTAAGGAACTAATTTTATTCAACTTAATTCATGAATTATTATATACTTATTATAATAATTGGGAGAAAATCTTTGGGAAAAAAAATCAATGAGTAATGGTTATTTACTTATATGGGCGAGGAAGCAAACGTTTCAATTAAAGATAGTGTAAAATAAAATTTAGTTTTTTTTTTAAATTTATTTTTATATTTCACAAATTACAATAATATAAGCCCAATATGACACCTTTAGTAGTTAGCACATTTAATAGTTAGCACATTCAATAAAATTATAAGTACGAAAAAATTAATAATTTGGTCTCATTAAATAGCAATCAGAGCCCATTGGCACCTTGGGCGCATGGGTTCGAGTCCAGTTCTGGGATTCAACTCCCTTGTATAATGAGGGTCTATTTGTCTCCTCATATTGAAGTAAAATCGATCTCCCTCCTGTATTAATAGTGAAGGTACATCTTTCTCTAATTTTAAGTGAGGGTAGATCTTTCTCTAATTTTAAGTGAGGGTTGACTTTCAAATTATACTGTAATATGATTATTCAAAAGAGTTCCGATTGATCTCTAATTATAAATATTAATAACTCGTGATTATAATATATCAGTGTACAAAAAAAAAATAACAATCGGAGTTAAATAGTTCTTACTAAATTTTAAACCATTGCGTCCATTCATCAAAATCCATCTTATCAAATTGGATGTGCAAACATGACCACATTTCAAATTTTAAAGTACCTGCAACTGGTCAGCAGCTGGCAGTTCGGTATCATTTCCTTTGTTATGGGGCGCAGCAAACCGGCTAATTCAATTTTCACACATATGTTCATGCTACACGTGGCAAGATCAGGAACGTATCTTGTCAAATGAAGGTCTTACAATATAACCCTTTTTTCAATATCCTTTGTCATGCCGGCCCCATGATGGGGGGGAAGTTAAATTTTTTAATTTCCTTTCTCATGCCGACCCCACCACTGAGTAAGACTCAAAATAAAATAAAAAAAGTCATTAAGATTGACCCGGCATTGAAAAGAAATAAAACAAAGTTTTTGAAACAATAAAATAGGGCCATTAGATTCGTTTTTTATTTTATTTTTTTCTGAGTATCCACACGTTAGAATTAAAAATTTATTAAGTTTATTTGTGCCGTTAAATTTATTGATTTAAAATTACGTCGATTTTATTATAGCAAAACTTATAATTTTTATTTTATATTAAAATATATTTGTCCTGTTATATTTATGAAAGATACATATACCGAAATCCAATAATATACTCGAGATAAGAAATTAGAGGCTCAAAGAAGTGGGTGGGATTCCAATTTGTAACCTCAAAGTTTAGCCATTGACTCTTTCGTATTATTAGTTTATTGTGGCAGACAACAGATGAAGGAGAACCATGTGGTATGATTATCGGCAACCAGCCTACCCCACCCAATTTGTAACCTCAAAGTTTAGCCATTGACTCTTTCATATTATTAGTTTATTGTGGCAGACAACAGATGAAGGAGAACCATGTGGTATGATTATCGGCAACCAGCCAACCTTTACAAGTTAGTGTTAACAACTGGGGCCTCATTATGTTACAGAAGAATAAAAGTGACGACAGATCTTGATTTGATAAGATATGGTTTTCACTTCTTTCTTTCTGCTATCGACAAGACACAAGACAGGTTAAATATGACTCGTCCATCCTAAGTTATAAAAAATTGTAAGACCTTCATTTGACAAGATACGTTCCTGATCTTGCCACGTGTAGCATGAACATATGAGTGAAAATTGAATTAGCCGGTTTGCTGCGCCCCATAACAAAGGAAATGATACCCAACTGCCAGCTGCTGACCAGTTGCAGGTACTTTAAAATTTGAAATGTGGTCATGTTTGCGAGTCAGCCTACCATGCAGCGCTGTATCTGATACAGCGCATGCATGGAACCGGTACAACCGGTTTTTAACCGGATAATATAATGAAAATTATATTTTTATTTGTTTTTAATGTGAAAAAATTATGAAAAATTATGAAAAAAAAGATAGAATTGTAATTAAATGAGGAAAAGTATTGCAATAATTTTAAATTTAAAAATAGTACAAAAAATATAAATATACCACAAAATGGTTATATTCCTACTTGTTTTGTCACATTTCAATATTTATAATGCATATTTCAAGTTTACTTATCAATTCCTATTTTTCGTGGTGCTTTATCTAAATTTTGGTACGTCGTTCCAACTCATTTTCCCACTAGTTTTTGGTTCTATATATCAACTCTTTTCATTAACTTCCAACTTTTTAGATAAATATTTCAAGTTTATTTTTATATCTCTATAATATGTTAAACTTTATCTAGTTATTGGTGAATTGTTCCGATTTATTTTTCTATGACTTTTTGGTACTATATTCCTATTATTTTTATTGAATTCCAACATTTTGGATAAATATATCAAGTTTAGTTTTTAAATCTCTACTTCTCATTTGAATTTATTAAATTCTTGGTAAATTATTTCAATTTTTGGGTTAACTTCTTCAACTCTTGTTCCCACCATTTTTTAGTTCTATATTCCTAATATTTTTATTGAATTCCAAAATTTTGTTTAGATATTTCAAGTTCAATTTCTAGATCCCTACTTTCCGTTGTAATTTATCAAATTTTTGGTAAGTTGTTTCAATTCATTTTTCCATTAGTTATTAGTTCTATATTTCTAGTTCTTTCATTAAATTTCTAATTTTTAGGTTAATATTTCAAGTTTATTTTTTAATCTCTATATTCTGTTAGACTTTATCTAGTTATTACTAAGTTGTTCCAATTTATTTTTCCACCACTTTTTGGTTCAATATTCCTGCTGTTTTTATTGAATTCTAATATTTTAGGTAAATGTATCAAATTTACTTTTTGGATCCCTACTTCACGTTTAAATTTATCAAATTATTGTTAAGTTATTTTAACTTTTAGGTTAATTTTTTCCACTCTTATTTCCACTACTTTTTGGTTCTATATTTCCACTCTTTTCATTGAATTCTAACATTTTGTTTGGATATTTCAGGTTCATTTTCTAAATCTCGATTGGTTGTTAAACTTTATCAGATTCTTGTTAAGTTCTTCAAACTTTTAAGTCATGCTCTTCAACTTTTGTTTCCACCATTTTTTGGTTCTATATTTCTACTATTTTTACGTAATTTCAATATTTTTTTCAAATGTTTCAAGTTTATTTCTTGATCCCTACTTGTTGTTGGATTTATCATATTCTTAGTAACTCATTCCAAGTTTTAGGTTAACCTCTTCAACTCTTTTTTCCACTACTTTTTGATTTTATATTCATACTCTTTTCATTGAATTCCAATATTTACCATAGATGTTTCAAGTTCATTTTTTAAATCCCTATTTATTGTTGAAGTTTATCAAGTTATTGGTAAGTACTTACAACTTTTGGGTTAAACTCTTCAATTGTTATTCCCACAACTTTTTGGTACTATATTTCTATTCTTTTCATTTAATTCTAATATTTTAGGTAAATATACACAGTTCAGTTTTTAGATCCCTACTTTCTGTTAAAATTTATCAAATTCTTTGTAAGTTGTTCCAACCTTCGAGTTAACCTCTTCAACTTTTATTCCCATCGAATTTTGGTTCAATATTTCTACTCTTTTTATTAAATTCCAACAACTGGGTGAATATTTCAAGTTTATTTTTAAGATATCTATTTTTCATTGGCATTTATCAAACTCTTGTTAAGTCATTCCAACTTCTGGGTTATGCTTTTGCACTCATTTTCCACCATTTATTGGTTTTATATTCCTACTCTTTTTATTAATTCCAACATTTGGGTAAATATATCAAGTTATGTTTTCAAACCCCTGCTTTCCATTAAAATTTATCAAATTCTTTGTCAGTTGTTCCAACTTTTGGGTCGATGTTTTCAACTTATTTTCTCACTAAATTTTGGTCCTATATTCATACTTTTTTTTTATTGAATTCCAATATTTGAGTACATGTTTCAAGTTTATTTTTTAGTTCTCTACTTTTCATTATAATTTATTAAATTCTTGTCAAGTTGTTTCAATTTCTGTGTTAAGCACTTCCACTCATTTTCCTACTATATATTGGTTCTATATTCTTACTCTTTTAATTGAATTTCAATATTTTATGTGGACGTTTCAAGTTTATTTTTCATATCATTCACTGTTGGAATTTATCATATTATTGGTAGATACTTACAAATTTTTGGTTAAGTTATTCAACTATTATTATCATCACATTTTGGCTATATATTCCTACTGTTTTTTTACTTAATTCTAATATTTTGGGTTAATATTTCAAGTACATTTTTAAGATCCCTATTTGTCATTGGAATTCATCAAATTTCTACAATTTTCCGACTATTGTGTTAACATCTTCAACTTTTTTTTTCACGATACTATATTTCTACAATTTTTTATTGAATTCCAACATTTAGGTGAATGTTTTAAGTTCATTTTTCGGATCTCGACTTTTCATTGGAATTTATCAAATTCTTATCAAGTTATTCCAACTTTTAGGTTTTGCTCTTCCACTCATTTTTCTATCATTTTTTGGTTCTATATTCTCACTATTTGTATTGAATTATAATATTTTGATTAGATGTTTCAAGTTTATTTTTTGTAGTCCTACTTTTTGTTAATAAATTTCAACTTTATTTTCAGAATTGTTTTGTTATATATTCCTACTCTTTTAAGTGAATTCTAATATTTTGGCTGACGGTCCAATTTTACTTCATAAATTCATGCTTTCGATTATATTTTTTAAACTTTTGAGTAAATTATTCCCACTTTTAAGTTAAGTTATTCCTACTCTTTTACACCTTACAATGGTTTTATGTTCCTATTATTTTCATTATATTCCAACACTATAGATACATGTTCCATTTCCTTTTTTAACTAATACTAATATTACTTTTTTAAAATAACAACAATATCAGTAAGGCCAATTATATGTAACCCCTTATTATTTTAACAAATATCAATTTACTATATAATATTGAAATTTTTTTTATTGCAACCCTTTATCATTTCCAACATTTTGGGTCTTTAATTTAAGTTCTTTTTTTAAAAAAAATCTTCGTTACTTCATGAGTTCTTCTGAACTTGAATGTATATGTACTTAAGCTTTTAATCTTTATACATATTGATTATCATTTAATCATTTTAATTAATAGTATTTAGTTATATTTAAAATAAACCATATTTATTTATCTTTAAAATAAAATAATCAAGAATTAAGATTTTTTTAATTCGAATTAAATTTTTACCACTCGATTTTCTTTTCAAATTAGTTTCATTAATTTCTAATGACTTCAAAAAATATTTATGTTATTAATTATAAATATTAGTATATTATACTTGGATTGTTACCACTATTATTATAATTACTACAAGGCTATGGCTACTTTGGAGTTGCTCTAAGGTAGAGCACAAATTATAACCACATACATAAAGTGATAAATGGTAAAAAAAAACTCATTATAACTTTAATCGTATGGTTATGAAAGGGTGTCTACCTTAGAGCGGTTCCAATATAGCCGGACCTTTACTACAATCATGAGATTTTTTAACAACATTTTTTTATGTGCATTTAGAGATTGATTATTTATTTATTTAGAAATAAATATAATTTATACAATTCTGCAGAAAAACTGCATTGCACTATCAAAATGTTAATAAAAATATTCTGATTATTTTTTATGTAAAAAATATCTTTATAATATAATATTATAAATAATTCAATTAATTTAAAATCAATTTCATTAAATTATATTTAAATTATTATTCTTACTAGTATAGACGTGTCATATTTTAAGTATCTTTTAATGTTATTGAAAAAAAGTATATTTTAATTTTATAAAAAAATAAAAAAAAAGTATATTTCATGTAATTTGAGGGGGGTCTTTGGTAGTTTTCTAGTTTGAATTGATTAGTTTGATATTTTCTTAAAGAGGGGGTAGCTACATGATAATTACCTTTAATTTTGGCCTTTATTTTACCTGAATAACCGCTACTTTTGGTGGCCGGTTATATGCGCAAATAAAAAAATGATAAAAAGCGGTTGTACGAGATACAGCGCTGTATTACAGTTGGACCCCATGTTTGCACATCCCATTCGATAAGATGGATTTTGATGAATGGAAGCAATGGTTTAAAAATTCGTAAGAGCTATTTAACTCCGATTGCTAATTTTTTTTTTTTATACACTGATGTATTATAATCATGAGTTATTAAAATTTATAATTAGAAATCAGTCAGAACTCTTTTGAATAAATATATTACAGTATAATTCGAAGGTCAATCCTCACTTAAAACTAGAGAAAGATCTATCCTCACTTAAAATTAGAGAAAGATCTACCTTCACTATTAATACGGGAGGGAGATCAATTCTACTCCAATGTGAGGAGACAAATAGATCCCTATTATACAAGAGAGTTGAATCCTAGCGCTACTCGAACTCATGCACCCAAGGTGTCAATGGGCTCTGATTGCTATTTAATGAGACCAAATTATTAATTTTTTCGTACTTATAATTTTATCGAATGTGCTAACTATTAAAGGTGCCATATTGGGCTTATATTAATGTAATTTGTGAAATATAAAAATAAATTTTGAAAAAAACTAAATTTTATTTTACACACTCTTTAATTGAAACGTTTGCTTCCTCGCCCATATAAGTAAATAACCATTACTCATTGATTTTTTTCCCAAAGATTTCTCCTATAAATATTCTAGTCATTGCAGCACAACCGCTCTCTCTAATCTCTAACTCAGCAAAAGATACACGAGAAATAGAAGCAATAGCAAAAGATACACGAGAAATGGATGCTATCATACAAGAATATATGTTGTTTCTTATCTATACCATTGATTTAATTGTAGCACAAAATTAGTACAAGAATGAATAATAATTATCATCATGCCATAAGGTCCCAATGCTTAGAATTGATAATGTTTATTGATTTTTAAGCAGTTTTTTGAGTATTAGATTTTATGTAGAGAGAAATTCTTAAGATTAAGAGAAAAATGATTGTGATTTTGGTGGATAAGTTAGATGATTGTCAAAAGTATAAAAGCCTATTGCCTATAATTGTAAAATTTTACATAATTGGTAATTTAGTTATATAATATATTAATAAAATACATATATTTAATATATTTGTTAAGGTGCAAATAGCTCATCATAAAAATAATTACAAAGTCATCCAAACGTGTTAGCAAGCCAACAACAATCAGCGTGACATGCCGCTCGTTGGTGAAGTGAGTGTACTAATTTTTCCTTAATTTATCGAATGAGTTGTAAAGTTTAATGTAAATTTTAATGTTGTAAATTGTGGATGTTTTCGGGAAAAGGACGTTTTGATCCTAGAGACTTTCTATCCATCAACATCCAAGATTTATCCATATTTAGACTATTAACTTTCCTACAAATGCATCACATTTCATTTGTTCAGTTTTATTAATATTGGAGTTTGATATTGTTTCCAACCATAAGAACAACTATTAAAGTCACAAAATCAACAAGAAAACAGCAGTTAAAATACAATAAAAAATAACACTTAACAGCAAGAGAAAACCTATATCTTCATCATGACTAATTATAACAGTTATATTATAAGCCATATACCATAAATTATGGAAAGAGCAAATAATATAATTTTCAAAAAATAGAGAAATAGAAAAAAATAGAAGTACCTTTTGCTATTCGTTCCAAGAATCGCGGAGCTAGTAACAACTTAAGAGACTGAATCACGAATAAAAATAGAGAAGAATAGAAGCAAGACTTGTTTTTAGATTTCTACTGAAAAAGACAAAATTATTGAAATAAAACTTGTCCACGACCATAAACTAGCTAGCTATTGAAATGATTTAAACAATCCATAAATAAAGTATTAAATTAAGTATGCAAATGTAACATGTAGCAAAACAACAGATACAATATGATGAAATTTCAACAGCAAAATTGGGTGTTAAAACCGTTAAATAAAATCCATTTTTCCATTAGAGAAATCTAAATTTTGAGAATTTTGGTTTAGCTTGCTTTGGTCAAACTCAGTCACTCTGCACAGTGACAAAGAAGAAGAAGCAGTTGAAACAAAATGAGAGTGACATTGCATAGACTTGATAGTGAAATGTCATTTTCTTGATGCTAATTTATTCCGTTTCTATTTGGAATGATTGATACAAGCGGAAAGGTGTTAAAGAATTGCTTAAAATACTTTATAGGTGCAAAGAGCAATTGCAGCAGTTTAGCCATGTAAATAAGTAAGCAGTTGACCAGTATGTAAAGTTCACAAAGTAGCTAGAAGAACTCCAGAGAAGGCATTAGTAGAATAATGTAGCCACTGTAAAAATTTCCAAAAACAAATTAATTTACAAAAAGGCAGTGGATAAGGAGTTCAGCATACATTAATTTGTTTTTGGAACATACAGCGAAATTTCCATATTGGCTACTATTCTACTAATGGTTTCTTTCCACAATTCCCAATATTAAGATCTATTGAAAACTAAGCATACATTAAATTGCTTGTGGAAATTTACATAAGTCAATATAACAGCAGTTGAACTGGATGCAGTTTGGGTGGAGAAAATTGGTTTCTGTTCCTAATTCCCATTATTATGTTCTATTGAAAATTAAACATACATTAATTTGTTTCTGGAAATTTACATAAGTCAATATAATAGTAGCTGAACTGGATGCAGTTTGGGTGGAGAAGTAGTGAGCACTGGTTTTGGTGGAGATGTTGGCATTAAAGAGGTACTAAATAACTACAACTTTAAATCAAAATAAAGAGTTTGTGCTAATATTTGCCATGCATAATTTCAACTTTAAATCAAACTAATGCTTACAAATGGCATGCATCCATAACCACGTCGCATACTACATCACTCTTATAAATCTTTCTAATGGAGAAAGGAACATGACATTATTCGCATTTTTGTCCCTTTCTTAATCTACTATATTTTGTAAGGTGCTGGATATTTTTCTGTTGAAAGTCTTATCACATCGATTAGCGCCTTTAAAATTATGTGCTCACTATTGTTGATATCAATTATCACGTTGCACACCTTATCTTTGATGTTGCCACGTGTTCTGAAATCTTATTGCACTAATTATCCTCTTCAAATCTTGGTGCTAATAAAATCTTCTACACAGTGTAATTCAACATCTCTCCTTCATGTACCTCTAACTCTAAAGCTTCTTCATCATCCTCATCCTCAACATTATTCATCTCTGCTTAGCCATAGCGTTTATTTTCTCTCTTTCAAATATCAAATAATGGTTAATATTTTCTTCAGGATTATCTTTTCTTTCTTGCATGTGATGCTGCTGCTGCTGCTGCTCATGAATGATAATGAGAGTTACCAATTTCATCGACCATGGTGTAGCCATTAGAAAAGCGGCCAGTTGGGCCACCATTGAAATCGATACCATAGGGGTAATAATTTGCTTTGCAAAAGAAGGAAGATTGTTATTGTTGCCATTATCGATAAGTGAATCTCCAAAAATGAACAAGGCAGGCACCATTTCTCTTCCTCCTCCTTCTGTTGATCCCACGGGATCCCCATCTTGCCCTAGTGCCATTTTTATAATGGCTACACCATTTGATTTATATTTTTATAATTTTTTTTCTTTTTCAAAATCCTGAAGGTACATGAAAATTTTATACACCATGATTGCATGCAATGCAGGGTATTTTAATTGCTGATCTGACGAATTATTATGATTACTTCTTTGCTATCTAAAAAAAAAAAAGCATAAAACAGATGTCATTTTTAGATTTTTCTTCTTTGTAAATTTGTGTCACACTCTTGAGCATAGTTAGAAATATCTGTGAAGTGAGTTTCATAGTCATGGCTTCAATGACACATATCCAAATTCATTACAATTAATTAATTTATTTCCTACTTCTATCCCTTTTAAAAAAAATTAACAAAATAAAAGTACTTGTTTAGTTATCTATTTTTTGTTGGGGGGGGGGGGGGAAGAGGACTATTGCCATTTATTGCTCTGCCCCTACCTCTATATGTCTCTTTGGGAGGGCTCGCACTGTCCCATAATATTTATTTCTAAACAATCACAGTCATTATCTTAAATCAATAAAAATAACAGAATTTTTTCTTTTATTTTTTACATTTATTATATCTACACCCACTTATACCTAACTTGTATTAATCCGCAAGTACGATCTGTTTGGGGATAAATTCACCATATCTGGTAGGCATGTCTTATTAATGGCTAAAAGCTTCCATATGCATAACCTCTTTAAATTGTGTCACCTTTCAAAGAAAATTTTCTTTTTTGTCCATTAGCTTTTATTTACTCTTCACAAATATTTTTAATGTCATATTAACCAAATCTTGTAAATTCATCCATTCAGCTGAACTACTGGACTTCCTCTGATTCCTGCATACTCTGAAGCTTCCGGTGCACAAGTGCTTCACGGAGTCAACTATGCTTCTGCCACTACTGGAATCCTCGACATCACCGGAAGAAACTTCGTAAGGACTCATATATCTAATTCAAACGAACCAGGATTCCCTTTTGATCTGAATTTTAATGAGAGGATTTTATATCTAACACGAGATCCGATCATTAGTACAAAATTTTTGCTGCATGGTCAGGTAGGTCGCATACCGTTTGATCAACAAATAAGGAATTTTCAGAACACACTTGATCAGGTCAGTGACAATCTCGGAGCAAGTGATGTATCAAATGCAATTGCAAGATGTATATTTTTTGTAGGAATGGGCAGCAATGACTACCTAAACAATTATCTCATGCCCAATTACAATACCAAAAATCAATACAATGCTTAGCAATATGCTGATCTTTTGGTTTCAGAATACTCAAGACAACTCACAGTAAGATTCAATTTCACTATATTTACATTTTTTTACCATATGCGTGCATTTTAGTTACTTTTTTTTTTTAGCTTGTAAACATATTTATATAACTTGTATTAAGTATTGATTGAAAATCTACACACCCTTTACAATTTGGGAGAAAGGAAATTTGTGTTGGCCGGATTAGGAAGAATGGGATGTATTCCAAGCATTTTGGCTCAAAATCAAATGGATCGCTGTTCAGAAGAAGTGAATCAACTTGTTATGCCTTTTAATGCAAATGTGAAGACTATGATTAACAATCTTAATGCCAATCTTCCTGGTGCAAGATTCACCTTCATTGACATTGCCCGCATGTTTGAAGATCTCCTCACCAATTATAGATCATACGGTATGCAATTTTCCCACTAAACATATCGTATTGTAGTTAGATATGATGTGTGCTGTCTAGCCTAAAATCTTTTATTTTAAAATGTGCAGACGCTGACAAAAGATAATAAAGATTTCGTCCTCATATTTTAAAATCAAGGAACAATTTACAGTGGCTGAACTAGGATTTTGATTTGACAAGCACGGCCTAGAGTTGGAAATAACGGAGAAATTATCGTCTTGCTATGCTACAATAAAAGCAAGACATTTTAAAATTAAATTTAAATAAGTGCATAAAATAAGCAAAATTTTACTTAATAGAATAATGTTTATGATCACTTTTTTTTTATCCCAAATAATTCTACAGGATTCAGTGTAATAGATCGAGGGTGCTGTGGCATTGGGCGAAACGGAGGCCAAATTACATGTCTTCCATTCCAAACACCATGTGCAAATCGAGAACAGTACATTTTCTGGGATGCATTTCACCCAACAGAAGCTGTGAACATTATGTTTGGAAAAAGCTTTCTATGGTGACCAGAGCGTTGTTTATCCCATGAACATCCAGCAGCTTACCAGTCTTTAAACTTAGAAATTAAAGGGGCATATATGTTATTGTAATGTTTCTTGCTTGCTTAATTGCTTTGCATAATTGTTGGGATTATGTGCTCTTTTAAAGCATATTAATTTATGTTCTGATTAATAAAATATTTGAGATATTTTCAATTGCATAAATATTTTGAATAAGGTCCGTTTAATCCTATTTTATGTATTTATGTGATCATCATATGAATTTACAGAAAATATAAATAAAAGTTATCTTATGATTAAATAAATTAAGTTCACAGTTGATAAATAGAGTTGGACGCTCTATTTATGTTTAGACTGTAGTTAATTCATTGAATGATTTGTCTTAATCATATATCAATTTATTGATGTAGTTTGACTACATTGAGTTGGATAACATATGAGATTTAATTAACCTTGAAATGACTGTTAGACTTATTAAATCTCATAGGCATTGATTTTACTGTAATCTTAATCTTGAGTTAGTTATGATTTCATGATTGTAATTGTTATTCCATTTGAGTTACCAATAGGCACGACACACAATTGTGGTCAAGATTACCCAGTATCTTGGTGGGACCAATTATGAGTATTGAAGTTATATATGGGTTTTCGGCACTTGATCATAGAATTCTCTGGCCAGAGTGTGTCAACATATTTAGTATGTTGAAAATGATCATTAGAGAAAACCAATGAGTATCAAAGAACAAGATGTAATTAAATTGATTGGACAGTTGAGATATCGATTTAATTAATGATGTGGTATAAAGGATTGAGCAGTAAAGAAATCAGTGTGGAGGTCAGTTCCAATCTTATAGTGGAGTAGAGTTGGCATTAAATGATTAAACTTATTTAATTACAGGCTTAATTGTTGTAGCTACTATTGTATATTCCCAAATGATCCCCGGGTTAGCTCATTTAATTGACTGCATCGCTACTGGATTAATAAGCAAGATAACTAGTTATTTAGGTTAAAAACCTAAATATATTATTTAGTCGGAGGCTCCATTAATATGCTTGAGTGTAAGGGACCTTGTGTTATTTTACAAGGTGGACCCCTATAACACAAGAACAAGTAACGTGACTTTTGTTTTAATTATTTTTTAATTTAAATCAAATGGGATTTAATAGAATTAAAAATAAATAAATATGTTTCCACTAAATAGAGATATAAAAAGGCTTATTTTCTCTATAAAAAAAATAGACAGAGGCCACATTATACAAATCAGAGAAAAAGATTTTCTCTCTAATTTTGAGAGAAAAATTTTCTCATACTAGTTGCTTTAGTGGTGATTAAGGCCCTCACACGTCAAGTGTAGATCAAACCTGAGTCATAGCCTAGAAGATTATTTGGTGGCGGATCGTGATCTAACAGGAGTAGTAGTGACGGATCATAGTCTGGGAGCCTAAATCACTTTAGTGGAAAAAGCAGAGATTGTTCATCTTCTCAAATTTTCAAGGTACAATTTCTAGATTACAAATTCTTATATATTGTATGAGATCGATCCTAAAAGTTTTTTAAAAAAAAAAACTGATTTTTTCCACAACAATAATTAGCCACCGGTGTCTCGTCTGTCCATGTGAGTTTTTACTTGTTTAATTTGCTTGTGGGAAGTTTATGTAATCAAAGAAAAAGTTGTGATTGTGTTTTGTTGCGTTGCTAGTGGTTTAGTAATTGGACTACTTTGATTATGTTTTGGTAATAGATTTTGCTAGTTTACTAGTGCTTCAGTAGGATTTTTCTTTTTTTAAATTATTAACTTATGCATCTATTGAAATCTGAACTCAAAACTTAAGCCCCAAAGAAATTGTTTGTTACCGTTGGAATTAGACTTGACTTTCGTAGTTTTTTAATCAACTTGCTTGCTAGGTAGCCTTGCCATATGATATGGTTTGCTATCTTATGGGTGGTGATGTTTCCCAGGCAATACCCCTCGCATCTGTGTAAGGACATCCATCTAATTTTGTTGATATTTTTGGAAGTTAAACTTTCATCCTTAATTTGAATGATTGAAAGATAATATATAATTTTAGCCTCGGTTGATTCAAAAAGGGTAGATTTAAAAGAGAGATTGATTCAAAAAGATTAAATTAAACGTTCAAAAAAAATTATAAAAAATGCAAGATATCCGCAAACTGTCTAAAATACTTACGTTTGGATTTGATTGGGTTAATCCCAACATTCACTCACCCCTAAAATGGCTTTATATATAGTCATTATTATGAAAAATATAATCATAGCGTCAACTCTTAAGTAAACTTTTTGGTTGAGAGAGGCGTAGATCACTCAACATGTATTAGTAGTCGAAATTAGAAGAGGAACTTTATCTAGATTACTACATTTACCAAATAATATTATAAAGTGTAAAAGTTTTAATGGTGTGTATTAAACGGGGTGTAGCCCATTACTATCTTAAGAATGGTGATTTTGATCCCTTATTATATCTCACAAGCCCCCCATTTTTCAGTTAATTCCATTAAAAATTTTAAACAAATCTTTATCTCTCAATATACCTTACCTAATCTCTAATTTACCTTTATTTTAATTTTTTTCATACACCCATTGTATAAATTTTATAAAATCATTTCTTAACAAAAATCTCATAATCATTGTAATTTCTCAACTTTTTTTTTAAGGTTTTATCCACCACTTAAGATTTGATAGTTCCACCAAGAATTGGAGCAACGAACCATGCCGAGTCGACCCTGAATAACCTTAGTATCGTGCTTAAGCCTATCAAGCCAAAGTTGAGTGAAGGAATACAAGAATTTGGCCAAGGGGTTTGACGTGATAAAGATAGAGATTTTTTATTATTATAATTGATTTGGAGCTAAAAAGGGGATTCTTGATTTCCTTTTGTATGCATCCCAATCTTGTATTCAAGTTTATCTGTTCATGGACCAGAATGCATTGCATTTGGAAAGTGTTTGCAATTGTACAGTGATATTACTTGGACAGTAATTTGGCGTTGCAATGCATTTACAGAACGAATGAAAATTTAGAATTGCGATGGAAAATGCTGTCAGGTATCTATCTGAGAATGAAAGCACTCGCTGTCAGTCTCTATGGGATTGCAGTATAAAATTTTACATTGTTCTTCCATATTTTGAATAAAATGCCTTACTTTGAATGGAATGGCTCAGTTTAAAAAGTTAAAGGAAATTAGATTCGCTTAATTAGTTATTAATAGAAATTTTTATGTCGGTGCACTTAAAAATTAGTTATTATTTTAAGTTATTTCACATGAGGATAAAATAGGTATTAACATAAAAGTTATTAGTGTGGGTTTATAAGATATAACGAGAGATTTAAACATCACCACTCTACTCATAGAGCAGCTCCAAAAACGATCTCATTGGTCAAAAAAGGCTTGACCCATTGAACGAGGACCCTTAAAATTTGATCCTAGCTTGACCCATACGACAGGCTGAACAGGTCGGTCCTTTACACAATCAAAACAAACTTGTGAGTAGGGGTGGGCAAATAACCCAATCTAATTCGACCAAAAAGCTTGAGTTCATATCGGATGTAGATGAATTTCTCAATCTAATCAGGTAGGAATCTATCCAAATCGATTCGAAATTACACACAGTTAAAGAATATTATTTGAAATTTTTTATCCATTCCAAATATAATTCGGATTCAATTATAAGTTTGGATTGAGTTTGGATTACTTTTTTCCTAACTCAATTAACCGGAACTCGAACTCGATTCGAAACTGAATTTGCCAACCCCTACTTATTATCGTTTACGCATTACATTTGTGACTATCATTTTTAAACTAAAATTTTCTCTTGATGCGAATAAGAAAAAAAAATAGAGTAAATTTCGTTTAAAAAATGAGGCACCATAGATGGATTGTACATATGGTACAGCTAGCTGAAATGGAAGTAGCCTTGTGAGAGCTGCCTATTGTGGATTCAGGACGAAATATTTAAGAAGCAAGCAAGTAAATAAATCATGAAAATAATATTCGGCCACCCTCATTCCAGAGGGAAGCCAAAAACGATATGCTTCTGTGCCGTTTTGAAGTTTTAGATTTGAAAATTAAAAATAAATTTTACCATTAAAAAATAATAAAAGCTAATCAAAAGAAATTAAAAAATCTAAATTCTTATCCCTCCCCTCGCTCACCCCCTCTCTCTTAGACTGACCCGCTCTGTCCCTCTTACTCTCACCCACGAAGCTCGTTCCCCTCCCACTCACCCACAAACTCGCTGTGAATATATTTATATTTAATCAGTTAAATATTAACAAGTGTCGTGTTTGCTCAGATCTCAGCTAACGCATCATCAAAACAACAACCATGACGCTAGACTGAGGAGGATCCAGTGTCGTGGATCAGTTTCTTTTCTGATCTTGCCCTTTTTTTATCAATCTATTTATGCCCTGGATTGATTTATTCTCTTTGTTTTGTTGTGTTTCTTGTTCTGGCAAAATCTATTTGTCTAATTCACATACGGGTCGCTGCCGTTGCTTTAATTATTTTATAATTGTTTTTTGGTGGTTTTGAGTAGTCTTGTGAACATTCTTTTTGGCATAAATGCATCTGGGTTGCTACGTGCCTACGTTTGATTGTTAATTAGACCTGATCCGTAATTCTATGCGTTTTTTGAATTTTTGATCGCGAAATTAAGTTAATTTAGTTTAATATTATTAGATTATTGTCACCTAAAATTAGTATATTTAATCAGTTAAAGAAATTCTTTTGACACGGATTTTGGATTATTTTCTATTTATATTTTAAAATGACTAGAAATAAGTTATTTGAAGTGTGATACTTTGTGAAATGTTAAAGCTTACGGTTTGGTTGTAATTCTGTTTTTGCTTATATATGTTTACGTCTGTTGGCATTCTTTTTTTTTTTTTTTGGTATTTGAAGTTTGCATATATGGTGTGTATTAAGATTTTCAAGTTGTTCTTCAAACATATTCTGGGTAGTTTGATATATCACACGTTTCTGTGAATTCTTTAGTTGAGGCAATTGTTTTTGGTCTTAGCTGCATTGTTAAGTTCTTTACCACAGAATTCCCTATTTTTCTTCTGCTAATCCAGTAATTGCAGCTTCATTCTAAGGTTCTTCATTTTCTATAAAGCATATATTGCTTCATTAACCCTCCTCTAAAATATGTTGCTAATATGTATTTGATTCATTCCAATCTTACAGATCATTGTTGGATGCCGAATCAGCATACAATGCTTACAATTGTGAGAGAAAAATGAACAACCAATTGCCCAGTTCTTGTTCAAGATTTGTGTATTTTCGTTCAACAATTTCGGCATGGATTCAACAATTGTGGCTTTCAAAATGGGTTGGCTTCTAGAATTTGCCAATTTTTTCAAGACGAAATATTGAAGAAGCAAGCATCAAAACAAATCAAAATTGTTCGAGAGACCCTAAACCTCCTCCTGAAAATTCATCAATATTGTTCAAATTTAGAGTTACTCTGCATCTTTATTTGCTGAACTTCATAAAAAAAAAGACAACAGCTAAAAAGATAAAAAGGCAAGCAACTCACAACATGAAAAAGGGTAAATGGCCAAACAACTTCTAACAACTCTTATTATGCTGTGTTTACATTTTGGATTTAGATTCTGGAGTAGAAAGTTTTTAGAATCAATTTGTTTACTTTTCTTTGGAGTGAGCAGGCAAGGAGTGTCACTCTATGGGTCTCATTCATTTTTCAAGTAAAGATTGAGATTCTCACTCCAATTTGACCAATCCAATTTGAGTAGAGGTGGGCAAATAACCCAATTCAATTTGACCAAAAAACTTGAGTTCAGATCGAATGTAGATGAACTCCTCAATCCAATTGGGTAGGAATCTAACCAACTCGAGCCGAAATTGTACATAATGACACAATTGAAAAATTATTTGAAATTTATTATCCATTTAGAATATAATTCAGATTCGATTATAAGTTTGGATTGAGTTTGGCTTACTTTTTTCCTAATTCGATTAACCCGAAACTTGAACCCAATTCAAAACTAAATTTGCCCACCCTTACTTGTGAGCTTTTGTATCTTTACACGTTACCTTTGTGACTCATTTTTAAACTAAAATTTTCTCTTGATGTAAACAAGGAAAAAAGACATATTGAGTACATTTCGTTTGAAAAATAAGGCACCATAAATGGACCGTACGTATCGTACAGCTAGCTGAACTTGAAGTAGCCTTGTAAGTGCTGCCTATTTTGGATTCACGACGAAATATTTAAGAAGCAAGCAAGTAAATAAATCATGATTCTTCGAGAGACCCAGCAACCACTTGTGAAAACACAATGGTTATTCCTAAAGCCAAGCAACTCTCAGCACGAAAAAGTGTTAAGCGGCCAACAACTCCCAACAACCCTTAGCCTAAGTCCAGCACTTACCATACTATATCACTACAAGAAAAAAGATCTACTATGACAGGTAAAACTGTCATAGTAGAGGGTGGATGACGGTTGTTCATACCTTCATTGTAGCCAGCGTCAAGAATTGATGATAGAACAATACCCATCACAACCTGTGATGGATATAACCAGCCACACAACTATCATAACTTTATTTAAAGGAAAATATAATAATTTTTAATTTGACCCCTTTTTTTTTCATTTCGCATGCTATGTATGTAAATTTTTGCGGAAAATCTTAAATTTGGCGTGAAAATGAAATTATAACTAATTGAATTTTTTTTACAATTAATTCTGAAATTAAATTTATAATTAATAAAAATGGCTATTTTGTTACCACCATGAAATGCTTGTCATTTTAATAAAAATCTTGCAATTGATTTAGAAATTAAAATTTCATAATTCAGTTAATTAATTCGATTGTTAAAATGAATATTGCAATTAAAAATTCACTAACAAAGAAAATGAAATGAATAACACTGAATAATTATGGATAATTGTCAACAAACATAATTTAACCAAATACAAATGACAAGTCCAACATAAATAGAAGAGTATTGTAACAACATAAAAACCAAATTTCAGCAACAAGTAGAAGACTAGCAGTTTTGAGACTAATGAACCATGATCAGTTCGTTTCCAGCAACACAACAAGGCCAACAACACTGATCAGACCAAAAAAAAAAATTAATTCTAGCAGTTTTAGCGAAGCATACAACAAATACCAATCTAAGAAGAAGCTAAAAACGTGCAAAGATGCACCAATACTCAGGACCTATTTTTGCATCAAAGAAAAAAGATGGCCAACTCCAGCAATACCCACCATCTTCATCAAATTCCAACATAGCAAGTGTGACAAGCTAGGTAACTGCACAAGTAAATATAACATCATCAAAACATGGTGGGGAAAATGATCTTAAAACATCTCTCTTGCAATTACCACAGACTTTTTTGAAAGCTCACTGATGTGATGCGATGGAGCTTTTTTAATGATATGCACAACTTTTGGTTTGGCTTTAAGCACAATCAAAATCCAAAGATATCAGTTAAGCAAGCAAACATGCAGCTAGCCGCTCTAATTGCATGCACGTGTGCTACACTAACTATTGAATCCAAGTAATACATAGTAGAGGTTGTCATATCAATTATAAGAATTCCATAAGGTCTAAACAAAAGTGTAAGTATATAAGGCTGCATGAAAAAGAATTGAGTGAGATTTGGTGTTTTGAAAATAAGACTTGAGTACCTAAAGTGATTTGGAGGCAATGTATGATATAATTAATTCTAAGTGTAAGCAAATGATAAAAGTAAATTAGTAAATTCATCAAAGAAATGAAGTTCACGCCTTTCCTCATGGAAAGCTTTTTAAGCAATCTTAACTCCTACGTGCTTGAATGGAGAATGAAACACTGCAAATCAGATGAAAGATTTGACTGCTAACTATAAGCAAAGGCGCAGACTAAACTAAATTTCTTTAGTAATGAAAGTATTGATGTGTATGTTGACTACTTAAGTATAAGACTAGAATAGCAACAAATTTTAAGATGTTGATATGCAAATCAAAAGTAATATAGGGAAATCAAAGTAATTCTAAAACAGGGCAAAAAGGTTACTATCATTGTGAAAGGTGACTTTTTCATATGTTTACAATGATCTGATAAAAGTAAATCATATTATTGAATAAAAAATTTGATGGATGAAAATATGCAAATATACTACAATGAAACATCTGAAAATTGCATCAAACAATTCCTCTCAAGCCTTAATTTTTGCAGCTTTATATGATACCTAAAGTGTCTATTTGTATGCAAGAATGACAAACTATCAATGCAGTAACACTTATTTTGGACAATCAATAAGTCTGGAAGCTACAACTACAATTATCTAGTTGTAGGATCATTATTAAAATGCTACAAAACAGGAGAGTAGAGAAAGTACGATTAACCATATCATCTGTAGAGCAACCCTTAGTCCATTGTATAAGATCTCATAATGCTATTGATGTTTGCTAATAGAAAATGAAAAGGTAAAACCTAACTCTCTGTCCACCAAGTGAAAAATAAAATCATCACATTGAGTAGCAGGAAATATGATTAAAATGCAAAACCATTCTTGGCATAAGGCTCTGGAGCATAGATTGATAAGTAAATCATAGGAATTGAAAAGCAACGTTGCAAAAAGCATAGCAAATAGATAGAGTTTTAATAATATATCCAGGCTGGTCAGAAAGGTAAAATAAATTCCTGCACATCCTACAGCTAGCTTCAAAAACTCATTAAAATTTCAATATTGAAGCTATTCATATGATACCAATTGCAAATGAAAGATTAAAAATATATAATATGGATTGGAAAGACATTTTGCAAAAAACCACAGCCAATAGACGCAGTCTTTATATCCAAGTTGGTTAGAAAGGTGAACTAATATGGATTGGAAAGAAATTTTGCACAAAACCACAGCCAAATTCAAAAAATTATAACTAATTGAGTAACCAAAACTAAGCTAAGCAGATAAGGCCTTTGCAACAAAAATTGTACAGTAACTAAATGCATACAAAAACAGAGCATCAAAGTCAAGCTAACCTCAGAAGCAGCATTATTATCTACTAAAGTCATTGCTCCAACAAATGTCCATGAAGCAAACATGTTACTTTTCCTCAAAGAATCAAGTATTAGAAGACCCAAATCGACTGTGTTGGCTGCGATAATGCATAGGTGCAAAGCCCTCGGCCAACAAAGAAGATCGACCGCACAAGAATTGAGAAGAAAATAATTGGATCCCCAATTTGAAGACTGAACAAAATGTTAAGGTGATTAGCCGCACAAGAACAAAACCGAAATCATTCTAAAGGTTCAGATTTCGTTCATTTCAACAAACTAGTACATTTGAGCACATAACTTTTAAGGAAAAATTCCATTTTTCCAACACAGTGAACAAATTTTAGATAAACCTTTAGTGCTTAGAACTACACCTTTAGTGTTGAAATTGACAAAAAAATTTAATTAAATTGACATGCAAGAGAAAATAAGGAGAATAATTACCTGTGTTAATAAAAAAAATTGAGCTTAATCAATGGTGGGTTTTCAGTTAGGGTTTTGAAATGCAACGGTGGCAGCACACGTTCAGTGGGTTCCTCATGTGGATCTCGATGATGGCCAAATCGATGGCGGGTGACATTGCAAATCGATGCCGGGACATGAGACAAAATCAACGCTGTTACTAATGTAAGGGTTTGAGGCGATAGGTTGTTACGAGAGTGAAACCGTGTGAGGGTGAGAGATGTTTGAGTTTTGGATGAACACTTGGAAAAAAAAAAACCGATATGAAGTGTTTTGTGTTTATTCATTGTTATTTACTTTTTCTCTAAACGCTACCGTTTCTTTTTTTTCCATTTTTGATTTATCTTTTTTGACAAAATCATTTTAAAATTTTAAGTCAAATCTTCGAAAATAAAGTCAAAATAAAAATTTATTTCAAATTTCAAATTTTAATTCAAATCACTATCATAGACTAGTCATTAATTTATGATAATCTAAATATTTATCACAAATCAGTCTTATTATTATGATAGAACAAATTTTTATCACAATTTTATCGTATTTTATTGACATAAAATTTTTTATCACAAGTCTGTCATATTTCTGTAAAATAAGAGATTTAGGCTAAGAACCGTCACACATGTACCTGTCATCGAAAGTCATTTTTCTTATAATGTATGTCCTATATAATTGAAACGTAAATAGATTATTGACAGCAAAACAAAATAATAACTTAATATAATGACATGTAACAATGTACATTTTTTATTTTTTATTTTTTATTTTTGTCAATTATGCGTTAGTGTTTGATGCCCTTCTTTAAAAAATAAATAAAAATTGATGCACATGTACCCGCATGTCAGTTGTCACTTGTGAGGGAGGTGTGACGAGTAATGATTAAAATATACAAGTGATAAAATTTTGAATTGCGATATAAATGCATAAAATGACATAATATTAATTATTAAATATAGCAAGTAAATTTTGATGCCATCATTTTAAAAAATTAACAAAAAATAAACAAATTGATATTCATTGCATGTCTAATGCTTTATTTATATAAGATTAAAATTCTCTTTTCATCTGGGTTTTTATTTGAGCAAATACAATTATTGGTAGTTCACTTATAGAAGCACAATTAAAAGGTATATCTTGACCGTGCTCACGTACATATCGAAAGAATTAAAGAAAATGAGCTCTCTAGATTCTGTTTGTTTGATAAGAAAATGAATGGAAAATTTTATTGATTCAAAGAGAAAATTTGTTCGCTGGATTCTTATTTGTAAGTCTTACTAATGAATTGAGAGTACATTGATAAATATAACTGTGTGTGGAAACTTCTACTGCAACAAACTCGTGTGCACATTTCCAGCGCGCTAACTATAACAACCCACTGACTAAGTTTGGAGGGAAATAACAACTTATTTAACTGTTTTACAACTTGGCTGCTGACTCATCATTACACTGAAAACCCCAGCTGACTTCAACTGCTGACTTAGCATTTATTCTTAACAGAAAGATAATGATTAAAAAGTTACTCCAGAATTTGTGGGCACGCACGCACGCTACTTGTAGAACTCCATAACCCAATAATTGTAAAAAAGGCATACAAATCTGATGCCACTAAATCCAGCTTCAGTAGCCAAGGTCGTGAATTCATGCTTTGTTCGCTCCTTTCCCCCTGGATTTTGAGTCATCATGATCACATCACTTTGGGAATTTGTTTTTGAATGAGTGCTAGTCTCAGGCAGTTCTGGAAGTATTGCCTCCACAACAATTACCTTTCCATCTTCTGGAATACTTTTGTAGCAATTCTTCAACAACTTCAAGCAATGTTCATCGCTCCAATCGTGGAGTATCCACTACAAAATTTGAAGTATCATGAAATTTGTTTAAGGATCGAACACCTAATATCTCAAAATTAAAGTCAAATTAAACTTACCTTCATAAAAATGGCATCACCTTTTGGAACATTTTGAAACATATCGCCCCCTACGTGCTCAACACCTGTACTACATACAATTTAGTTTCCTCGGTTAGGATCTGGTTGTATGGTGGACAGAGAATTCATAAGAGCACTGATATCTGGGTAAAAAATTTAGACAAAATGTTAACAAAAACAACAGTAAATCGAATCTGGTTTTTTCAGTAAATTGCAGATATTGTAAATCGAGTATGTTTTAATGATTTTTTTCAATTTGTTTTTTCAGCTTTTTGTCTTTTTACCATTTTCCAATTGATAATATACATTTCTTCATAACAATTGACATTTAAGGGAAAAAAAAGGAGATTGAGCAAAACCCAAATAAATTTCCTAATTGGCCTCCTTCCTGCTCTAGTATTTACATTGGGATGACCCGTTAAAAAAATACTTAAACGCCGCTTACCCAAATCCCTTATATTATTATAAATATAGATAATAGTTCATACCAGGATACTTTGGGGCATGCTGTATAACATGAGGCAAGTCGAAATTGATGCCCTTAATGTGGGGGTACTTGGAAGTGATGGCTTTAAGGGTATTGCCAAGGCAACCACCAACATCAACCAGTTGCTGTATGTGCTCGAAACCTTTGTACGCCTCAAGGAATCTCTGAATGACCAAATTGGTATAGTTGTACATCGCTATGTTGAAAACTTCATTGAACCTGGGGTCCAATCCCGGATACTCGAAAGCGTTCGTTCCATGTACTCGATCAAATGGAACTCCTCCTTCAGTAATAGCTTCTTTCAATTGGTACCTATATGACTAATTAATCAATCAGTCTAGAATTGGATTCAGATCCAGATCCCCTATTCATCTCATCATTTTGCATTTGGCTTAACGTTTTTAGATACATTGATTGGTGATTGATAAAAACAAAAATAATAAAGGAATACATTTAAACTATATATATGATGTGTACGTGTCATGAAATTCTTAAAATACAAGATGAGTAGAGGATTTCATTTTCTTCCAGAATTTTATGTTCTATCTTAACTCATAATTGTCACATACAACTTTGTGACAATAAAAAAGAAAATCGGAAAATAGGGTAATATTATCATCCGGATGGGATATTGAATTTTAACAATGTCACAAATTAGGATCCAGGGGTTACAGAATTCTAGCAACGTCACAAATTAGGAGATATGTAGTTGGTAGTACCTTTACATATAGCTAGGTCCCTGCCTTTATTTTGTTTTCCCTAAAAGATTTTATTTCTATTTTCTCTCCATGCATGTGATTATAGCACCCAAAAGAATCTTTTAACTGATGAAATTCTATGGATAAAGTTAGAATATTTTTGTGAGAAAAGAACATCTACATCCCATGATTTGGGAAAATAGTCATGAAGATTCTCGAGCTTTCAACAACGGATACTAAGACTTTTTTTTTATCATGATACCATTTTCTCTATTGAACCAAAAAAATTGACTTCAATGTTTTATAATAAATAGAAATATAATACTAAAATAAATTTAATAATATACATATATTAAAATAATTTCAGTATTTAAGAATATTTTAATATTTTTAACAATCTATTAGACATATTTTATAATATTAAACTAAATTTTATAATAAATGTAAACATAATATTAAAATAATTGTATTAAAATTTAAATTGTTTTGAATATTTTGTGAAATAATAATTTTAACATTATTAGTATGAGAGATTTTTTTAATTGTAAAATGTATTTAACCCAATTATCTCTACAACAAATATAAATATATTATTAAAATAAATATAAAAATTGAAATATTTAAATATTGTTAGTCTTCTAAACAGATTACATTACTTATATTATATTTATATTTATTAAAAAAATTTAAAATTAATTTTTTAATTATTATTTTTAAAGCATCTTATGATAAAAAAAGTCTTGACATCCTTCCTCAAATCTTTAGAGTATGGAAATCTTTTTGTATTTTTTTTTCTTTAAGGATTTCTATTGAACTAAAGAACATCACTCAATTAATGCTCTCAAATAGAACAAAAAGTATTGTCTTTTTCACATTACACCCATGCCTTCACTCCCGAAAGAAAACATTTTTCCTCGTTTCCTCTGCAAGTAATTAAAACACTACCAACAATATTTCATCCATTCTTTAATTGATTTGACTACAGGTATATTTATTAATGATTTATAAGTTTGAGAGTATACATTTGACATTTTAATGATCTCTTTTATAATTAAATTTTTTTTCTTTTCCGATGACCAAAAATGAATTTACAAATAAGTTGATTATGATTTAAGACTTAGAAGACATGCGTGATTGGATCTGAAGGTTTAGTGAGAGAGATTGTACTATTAGCCCATGAATTTTTACCCTAATTAAAAAACAAAATTACAGAGAATTAAAATGAGAGAGTAGACAAACCAGCTGTCCATAAGGACCTTGTCCTGAATTAAGGCCAACACAGGGCCGAATGAGACACCATCTTTATTAGGCACAAAGTAGTTGGAAACGTCATTCAAACCGTATAGTCTCTGAGAATCATCAGCATCATCAATTGAGCATTCAACAACACTATGGCTAGCCAGAAGCCTGAGCATCCGATCCAGCATCATAGGTGCGTCTTTATTCTTGGTGGCGGGCAACTGAGCGGCAATCTCTGAAGCTGAGAGCTTTGCTCCAGGACCAGCTTTGGCTATGATCTCAAAAACTCCCAGCCCAATTATTGCTTGCATCGTCATGGGAAGCACTGAAGCGGTCACCAATTGATTGGCATATGCAAAGCTTTCGTCTCTCCTTTCATTAGCCATATTCTCTTGAATTTCCTTATCTGTTTTGCTGAGAAAAGAATGCAATTATAGGGGCATGAAGGTTATTGGGAGTCCAAAGATATATAAATATAGGGTCCAGCTACAATACCCATAGGGTTTGGTACCCTATTTTTTGTCTTTTTCAAACCTACCGTTGGATTTAACGTAAGAATTGTGAGATGTGATTATTGGGTTATTAACATCAAAGATCCTTATTGTTCATGTAAAATAAAAACAATCAAAAGTTTTGAAATTATGACATATAAGTCCATAATATTCGTTTTTTTTAAAACTCCATTGAAATAGGTTTCCAATTAAATGACTTATTCTTATATTTATTAATATCTATTTAAATTAATTAATTTATTAATTAATAAATTAACTACTTTGTTATATAGTTAAACTATGCATGTATATTATTTACTTACCATAATTAGTGATAAGTATAAATATGATCTTTTTTTTAATTTAACATAATGGCAACCAATTATCTCTCACCTATATGAACAAGGTTCAAAACTCATAATTTTATTTTTCAACACAAGAGATTTTATTATCTCAAGTAGATGAAATATACAAAATACAAAAATAAATTTAATTTCATATTCTATGTAGTTATTTTTTTTGTAACATAATATTTATTAAACATACTATCAACTATTTAATTATATAGTAAAAATATGTTAATTTACTAATAATAATAAAATGTTAGTTATTAACTTGTAAAATCTTTTTTTTACAATGAGTTTTTGTCCTTAAATAAATAATAATAATAATTTAATTGCACGCTTAAATAAATTGGTATTTGTTACTCCACCCCCACTGTTTAAATAGTCATTAACTTATCAGAGAGAAGGGTAAAAAAATTCTAAACAATTACTCTATTTGAAAATAATTTAAATATTTCTTTTAAAAAATAAACTAAAAATAAGTATTTTCTATTCTTTCTTCTTTCTTGCTAACATCACACATGGATAACAATAGAGATGGCAATTCAACACATATATATCAATTAAAATAGAAGTCAATTAATATAATTAATTGTGTCATGAATGAGTTATCATATTAGGAGTTTTAAAACCAAACCCAATAGAATTATTAATCAAGTTAACAGCTAGAAAGAGCAAACATATCCATTCAAGTTGGATGTCTAAGTATCTGATCTGAATAGATTGGATAATATCCATCTAAAATACTCTGAATTTGATTTATTCAATATCCATTCATAAACTTGAATATTAATAATATTTAAGTGTATGAGACTAAAATTGAGTATTATATTTAATATTTAAGTTTTGTAAATCAAATGAAAAATCAAAATAATATTGCTAAAAATTATTGCACCACCAATGACAACAATGATGGTATCATCACTAAGAAATAGACATGAGTAAACAGAAAAACAAAAACTATCAACGTATTCAAAATTCTTCGATCAATGTAATGGTGTCAATGTTGCCGGATAAATAGATATGTCGGCGATAGATGAGCCTTCCAATACAAACAACTATAATAAGACCCTATGATTAGATGATGTTTTAACGCAAGGCGGAAGCGATACTAGATTTCGTTCTATCATACGTCTTGAAAACTCAAGAAATAGACTCTCATCAAAGAGAAGATATTTTAATTGAGAAAACACTTAATATTATTAATGAGAAGCTTGTGTCTGTTATCATAAATTAAGAATAAAAAGCCTATATATATAATAGTAGCTAAATTAATCCATATCTTTCTCAAATAAGAGAAATAATCTAAAATCCTAATTAGATTAGAATTACAAATATGACTCAAGTAAGCTTAATAAAATAAGATAAATCCTAATAAAATACTAAGTTTTAAATTGACCCAAATATTATAATTCCTAGTAAATTCTAATTTATTTATTTTTATATAAGTTTATTTGGTTTTTGGTTTTTTTTAAAGAATAGAAAATTATAAGGTAATAGTATAAGTATAGAAAAGTAAAGGGGCAAAATTATAAATAGGCAAAAGTTGGTGTTGCCGGCGACAGTGGTCGAAAAATTGGCCTAGGATAGGTGGATCTGGAAGATTTGATAGTGCTGAGTGTGATGCTAGTGGTGGTTTGTCTCAAATAGTTGTGATTTGACCGAAAAGTTGAGTTAAAGCAGCGGATGGAGGTTGGTTTTAGTTTCCGGCGATCCGGCCGAGGGTTGGCAGCGTGAGTGGGTTGAAAAGAAAGAGTTGATGATCGTGGACGAATGGGTGGTGGTGGAGGCTGTGAATCGCGGCAGATTGCAGTGAATAGAGAGGCGGATTTTCGTGGTGGTTCAGCGGCTGTTTTGGCTAGTTTCCCGTGGCTACGGTGACGGGATGGTGGTGTTATGGGTTGGGTTATGATTGGCGGCGTGAGGGCTTTCAGATGGGAGAGATGATCGACCGAAAAAAAGAGAAACCAGTGGCGGCGGCAGCTGTGTGGCGCGGATGTGATGGCGGCTTCGATTTTTTTTTTTAACTTGATGTAACTAATGTACAGAATTGGCGGTCAAGAATGCTCTGCCTGGTACAGAGAAAAGCTCTAATATGATTTGTCTTGAAAACTTTAAAAAGATACTCTCACCAAGGAGAAGATATCTCAATTATGAAAAAATTAAAAATTGTTAATAAGAAGTTTGTGTCTGTTATCATAAATTAAGAATAACAAGTTTATATATATAATAGTAGCTAATCTTTCTCAAATAAGAGAAATAATTTGAAATCCTAATTAGATTAGAATTACAAATATGACTTAAGTAAGCTTAATAAAATAAGATAAATTTTAATAAAATACTAAATTTTAAATTGACCCAAATATTATAATTTCTAGTAAATTCTAATTCATTTTATCTAATATGCTTCCTACATCACGTTTTAAGGTTCATTGCCTTTAACAACCAAATTGAGGGTCTCTAAATTAAAAAAAAAAAAAGAAAAAAAAGAAAAGGTGGTAGTGTAATGTAACTTCTTGTGTTTTTGTGGTATAGTTATTGTTGCAGTTATTTTAGAAGGAGCATGCAGCTTTACATATCACCATTTGCTAGAATTGAGACTATCTTTATGTAAATTATCCAATTTCAAATATAATGGAACCCTTTATGTCCCCTTTCGATTAAAAATATCATTGCACGCGAAGAAACAATAGTCACTAGTGATTGTTTATTTTTTAATACGAAATATCTTTTTATAATTAATTAAAAAATAAGAATAACAATTTTATTTTATTATTCTGTTTCTATATGGAAAATATTTTTAATTACCTTTTAATTAAAATGGGTGAGAAAAATGATGTCATTGATGGTGCAAAATGGATGAGAAAAATGATGCTATGTAGGTGTAGGACTAATGCGTAAAACTTTAAAAATTTTCAACATTTTCATTTTTATAACAAATACCAAGACACTATTATAATTGACCTTTAAAAAGACAAAAGAGAGGGGTACCAAAGGCATGTTGCAATGTAGCTTTGCCCATAAATATATTCTAAACCAGCATGATTATAAATTTATTAAAATTTGAAAAAGTTATTAAATCATATGATTTGATAGTGTAATGACATTATACTATTAAAATATATAACTTAGTAATCTCCTAAACTTTAACAAAGTCAGGTTTCTGGGCTACATTAATACATGTACACATACACACACATTAGAAATATCTCCATCCAAAATCCTAGATTTGATAACGTTTGATAAAACTATTAAATTATATAATTTAATAATATAATGGCATAATGCTATTAAACCATATGTTTTAATAATTTTTCTAGATTTTGATAAAGTCCATAATTCTGAGCCATCAGTACTTATATTATATTTTATATATAATATAATATAATATAATCATTCTCTAATGAGAGCATCTTCAATTTGTTAAAATGACCATATCAGTAAAAAATAAAAATAAAAACATAGATTTCTTAGGCGTGCACAAGTGCATTTTTTAAAAATGTGAATTTAAGATTTCACAACTATGTCAAATTCTTTTACATCATTGTAAATTACTTAAAATTCATTTTACAATAGTGTAAAAATACTTGACATCATTGTGAAACCCAAAATTCACATTAAAAAAAAAAACAATTGGGCATTGTCACTAGAGAAAGACTCTCCCTGTATAGGTAAATTTTCATATTCAAATTTAAAATTTCAGGTATAAAATTTGGGATGAGTTGATAACAGTGTGAGAGATTTACACAACTTGATAAACTATTGAAAACATTATAATTTATTTACTGGAACTGAAGAAATCGTAATTAGAATAAGTTGTATTACCATTTATGTATTTATTTTATTTTAGAAACAAAATCAGAATGAGTTAAATTGTAAACCAATTGCTATAAAATTCTTGATTAATTTTTATTATAATTATTATTTTTTATTTTCATTATTATTGTTATTATTATTCAAAAATTAATAATTAATAATAATTATCGTTAATTATTATTATTATTAACAATTTAATAAAAATTATTATTAATTATTGTTAATAGATTAATTAATTGGAATACTTTTTATCCTTGTTATTAATAATAACAATAATCTATTTAAAAAATATAAATATATTTATGATTATAATAAAATAATAATTATAATTAAAATTCAATTAATAATAATTAAAATTTTTAATTAAATGAGGTTATTTTGAGAATTTAAAATTATAGGGGGTGAATTCGTACTCTAGGGTTTCAATAAAATAAAATTGAGTGTAAGGGGTTAAACAAAATTTTGCCAAATCAGAAAGTTTTATAGTATTCATGAATATAATATAAATAACATCGAATATGGGGTGCTGGATGAAATTTCAAAACCAGGCCGTAAGTTACATTGAATGTAACTTAGGCGGACCCTTGAAAAAATTAACTCTTATCGACAGTGGGCCCTCGTTGGGAAAAAGTCAAAAAAAGGGAAAAATCGGGCTGGAAGAGGAGAAGGGTGCTCTATTTTTTTAATGAGATACATTATTAATTTATATAAACTATATAATTTTATAGTAAATTTGAACATTGACTCAATTAAATTATATAATTTAATAATTTATCTGTACTAAAAAATTAATAACACTTATACCTCAAGATTAGGGATTGTAATTGTGCTCGCAAATTTATCTAAATATGTCCGCCAAAACCCACCTGATGCAGATGGTTTTGCAGGTTGCGGGCATGTTTGTTATTACAAATTGAAACCCGTATTTGGATATGGGTGAGTTTGGTATTAGCCTAATATATGGCAGATACACGCATGGATATTCGTCAGACCTACAATGTTTATTTAAATATTTTTAATTGAAAAAATATTTAAATTTAAAAAATATATAAAGAAAATAATGCAATTATACAAAGTGCTAAATAACATCTTAGTAGACTTCATCCAAGACGTTGGAGGCTTTAATGTGTGCTCAAAATTGGTTGTGTGCTAAATTTAATGGAATGAAAGTGTATTTTTACTTCAATACAATATAATATATGTTATACATTACAAACTTATAATCATCTATTTTTTTCTTGATATACTTGTTACTTGTAGATGCATAATCTTCTATTAAAGTAGGAAATAGCAAATTGTCCGAAGATGAATATATTGTTGATGAGGTAAGGAACTAATTTTATTCAACTTAATTCATGAATTATTATATACTTATTATAATAATTGGGGAAAAATCTTTGGGAAAAAAATCAATGAGTAATGGTTATTTACTTATATGGGCGAGGAAGCAAACGTTTCAATTAAAGAGTGTAAAATAAAATTTAGTTTTTTTTTCAAAATTTATTTTTATATTTCACAAATTACAATAATATAAGCCCAATATGGCACCTTTAATAGTTAGCACATTCAATAAAATTATAAGTACGAAAAAATTAATAATTTGGTCTCATTAAATAGCAATCAGAGCTCATTGGTACCTTGGGCGCATGAGTTCGAGTTCAGCCCTGGGATTCAACTCCCTTATATAATAGGGGTTTATTTGTCTCCTCATATTGAAGTAGAATCGATCTCTCTATTGTATTAATAGTGAAGGTACATCTTCCTCTAGTTTTAAATGAGGGTAGATCTTTATCTAATTTTAAGTGAGAGATGACTTTCAAATTATACTTAAATATGATTATTTAAAAGAGTTCTGATTAATCTCTAATTATAAATATTAATAACTCGTGATTATAATATATCAGTGTATAAAAAAAAATAGCATTCGAAGTTAAATAGCTCTTACTAATTTTTAAACCATTGCGTCCATTCATCAAAATCCATCTTATCAAATTGGATGTGCAAACATGACCACATTTCAAATTTTAAAGTACCTGCAACTGGTCAACAGCTGGCAGTTGGGTATCATTTCCTTTGTTATGGGGCGCAGCAAACCGGCTAATTCAATTTTCACACATATGTTCATGCTACACGTGGCAAGATCAGGAACGTATCTTGTCAAATGATGGTCTTACAATATAACCCTTTTTTCAATATCCTTTGTCATGCCGGCCCCATCATGGGGGGAAGTTAAATTTTTTAGGGTTATTTTTAACTAGTACCTAAATGTTTTGATATTTTTCGCCCTGCACTCAATTGTTTCAACAATATCACTCTACACCCAATTTTATTAATTTGACCGTTATGTTTAACGGAACTATTTGAAATTTAAGTAAATAACCGAAATACCCCTTATGAGAGAAGAATAAAATGAAAAGAATAAAATGAGATAAGGGGTATTTCGGTCATTTACTTAAATTTCAAATAGTTCCGTTAAACATAACGGTCAAGTTAACGGAATTGAGTATAGAGTGATATTGTTGAAACAATTGGGTGCGGGGCGAAAAATATCAAAATATTTGGGTGCAGGGCGAAAATAACCCAATTTTTTAATTTCCTTTCTCATGCCGACCCCACCACTGAGTAAGACTCAAAATAAAATAAAAAAAGTCATTAAGATTGACCCGGCATTGAAAAGAAATAAAACAAAGTTTTTGAAACAATAAAATAGGGCCATTAGATTCGTTTGTTATTTTATTTTTTTCTGAGTATCGACACGTTAGAATTAAAAATTTATTAAGTTTATTTGTGCTGTTAAATTTATTGATTTAAAATTACGTCGATTTTATTATAGCAAAACTTATAATTTTTATTTTATATTAAAATATATTTGTCCTGTTATATTTATGAAAGATACATATACCGAAATCCAATAATATACTCGAGATAAGAAATTAGAGGCTCAAAGAAGTGGGTGGGATTCCAATTTGTAACCTCAAAAGTTTAGCCATTGACTCTTTAATATTATTAGTTTATTGTGGCAGACAACAGATGAAGGAGAACCATGTGATATGATTATCGGCAACCAGCCAACCTTGTCAACCTACAGTGCAGCGCTGTATCTCATACAGCGCATGCACGCAACCAGTACAACCGGTTTTTAACCGGTTAACATAATAAATATTATATTTTAATTTATTTTTAATGCGAAAAAATATGAAAAAAATAGGAAAAAAAAGGTAAAATTGTAATTAAATGAAGCAAAAGAATATAATAATTTTAAATTTATAAATTGTACAAGAAACTATACAAGTATTATAAACAAGTCACAAAATAATTGTATTCCCACTTATTTTGTCACATTTCAATATTTATAGTGCATGTTTCAAGTTTACTTTTCAAATTCCTATTTTTTTGTTACGATTTATCTAAATTTTGGTAAGTTATTTCAACTCATTTTTTCACCAGTTTTTGGTTCTATATTTTCACTTTTTTCATTAAATTCCAATTTTTTACGTGGATATTTTAAGTTTACTTTCAACATTCCTACATTCCATTAGACTTTATCTAATTTCTGGTAAGTTATTCCAACTCATTTTCCCACCACTTTTAAGTCCTAGATTCCAACTATTTTTTATAGAGTTTCAACATTTTCGGTATATATTTCTAGTTTACTTTTAGAGCCCTACTTCGCATTGGAATTTATCAAATTCTTAGTCAATTATTCCAATTTTCAGGTTGAGTTCATCAACTCTTGTTGCCACTACTTTTTGATTCTATATTCCTATTCCTTTTATTGAATTCTAATATTTTGGGTGAGAGTTTCAAGTTCACTTTTTAGATCCCCATTTTCTGTTAAAATTTATCAATTTCTTTGTTAGGTTATTCCGACTTTTAGGTTAAAGTTATCAACTGTTATTACCACCAGTTTTTCCTTTTATGTTTCTACTCTTTTTATGGAATTTCAATATTTTGGATGGATATTTCAAGTTCATTTTTAGATCCCTACTTCTCTTTAAAATATATCGATTTCTTGCTAAGTTATTCCAAGTTTTGGGTTAGGCTCTTCAATTCATATTCCCACTACTTTTTGGTTATTTATTCCTGCTCTTTTTATTAAATTTCAATATTTTGGATGGATGTTTCAAGTTTACTTCTTATATCCCTACTTCCTGTTGAAATTTATCAAATTCCTAGTAAATTGTTCGTACTTTTCGGTTAAATTCATCAACTCTTTTTCCTACTAGTTTTTTGTTTTATATTTCTACTCTTTTTTATTGAATTTTAAAATTTTGGGTGTACGTTTCAATTTCACTTTTTGGATCCCTACTTATAGTTGGAATTTATCAAATTGTGGGTGAGTCGTTTCCAATTTTGCGTTATGTTCTTCAACTCTTGTTCCCACCACTTTTTGGTTCTATATTCCTACTCTTTTTAATGAATTCCAATATTTTGAATAGAAGTTTCAAGCTTATTTTTTAGATTCCAACTTGTCATTAGAATTTATCAAATTCTTAATAAGTCATTCCAACTTTTGTGTTAAGTTCTTCAACTCTTATTTCCAGTACCTTTTAGTTATATATTCCAGGTTTTTTTTTAATGAATTCCAACATTTTGGGTGAAAGTTTTAAATTCAATTCTTAGTCCCTATTTCCCATTGGAATTTATCAAACTATCGTTGCGTAATTCCAACTTTTAAGTTAACTCTCCCACTTTTTTCCCACTATTTTTTGGTTCTATATACCAAGACTTTTTATTGAATTCCAACATGTGGTGTGCGTTTCAAGTTTATTTTTCATGTCTCTAGTTCCCATTGAAATTTACCAAATCATCGGTAAGTCGTTCCAATTTATGGGTTCAGCTCTTTAACAGTTACTTCCACCATTTTTTTGGTTTTATATTCCAAATGTTTTTACTGTATGCCAACATTTTAGGTGGTTGTTACGAGTCGCATTTTATTATAGTAAAACATTAAAATATTAAGGTAAATTACATTTGACCCCGCTTTTTTTAATAAATATCAACTTACAATATAATTTTGAAAAATCATTGTTGCAACCCTCAATTTTTTTCAACACTATGAATTTGTATAAGTCCACTCCCCTTCCCCCCCCCCCCCCCCCCCCGGCCCCCAACGGTCTTTGTTATTTCATGGTATTTCTTGAATTTAATTGTATGTATACTTTAAACTTTTGATCTTTTACATATTAATGCTCATTTTTATTATTTTACATAATTGTGCTTAGATTTTTTTTAAAAACAATTGTGCAACATATAATTTTCATCATTATATTTAGTTTTAAAAATTATTTCTTTAATCTCTCATCAATCTTTAGCTTAAGATTGACAAAGTAACATTGACTTAAATCCAGTTCTATTAAGTCGCCATTAATTTATCTTTACCAAGTACAGTAAACACAATAAAAGTAACTCAAATTAAACAATAATTTTATAAACACATTAGAAAATCATTGCAATCAAGAAAAAATAAAATATATTAAATATTAAAATTAATTTTCTCTAATAGAAAAATTCAATGCTATAATTTTTAAGAGAAATTATCTCTACACCATCTTTCTTTTGGAGAACAAATTAAAAAAAAAGTTCATTTACAACCAATGCCAATTCTTGTTCACTACTCAACTATGCACCATTAGAGAAAAAAAGATAAAATAATCCCAAGGGATTATAGAAAACTAATTTTATTATTTTTATTTCCCCCTTTGATCTGGAGACAGCCAGCTGAAGCTTGGGCTGCTCACCAGCCTTACTTGGATTCAACCACTTGAGAGGATGCCAATAGCAGTTTCTGCATCAAATGCTTTGCAATATTTTCCCTTGCCAATCATTCTATATTGGAAGCATAAAACATTAAAAAAAAAGACTTATAAAAAAATGAAATGACAATTCAAAATGTTATACTATTTAAGTTAATTACAAAACTTTAACAAGACAAGAAAAAAATTAAGAACATTAATCGTGAAAAAAAATTAATAATGATTAAAAAATATAGATCTTAATGTATGAAGCGACAAACGAAACCTTAGACCTAAAGGATATGTTTTTTGATAAAATTTTAAAAAATAAATTTTATATTTTCTTTTTAGGTTTCTGAACAATAAATAAAGTTATTTTGAAAAAAAAGTATCAAGAATAATAATATAAAATATGAAATTTTAAATAATATACAAAAATTATTAGAATTAAAAATTATGAAAATGGGTAAATATGTTTTCATTTAGGCAGTAGTTTTCCTGCCTAAATGAAGCAAAATTCTTTTAGTGTTATATCAAAATAAAAAATATTAATTGAATACTATTTAGAGTAATATATTATATAATTTTTTTTAAATTTACAATTTATATGTACATTATAAACTATAATTTAATGGTATTTGATAATCTGTATACATGCACTTTATGGTAAAGTCCAACGATCCACCAAATATTAACTCAAAAACCTACTCCCATAAATATATAAAGAGATACATACTTTATTTTAAATAACAATGTAATATTATAGTTACATTATTAATTATTTAGCTTTTATAATATAATGTCGACAATAATTTACAATGATAATTAACAACATTTCTCAATAAATTATTAAAAAGTTTGTTACGATAGAATGTTGTTATATTTAGAACATACGCTCACTTTGATTAAAAGAAAAGTGATATTGATAAAATTATCATATATGTGTTCAATTTACCAATAATAATATTAAGGCTAACAAAGATACTTATTAACAACGTTAGTAATGGATATTAAGAGTTATAGTATCATTAATCATAATACTAGTAATAAAACAATATCATTAAATATTAACATTACATGTAATCATGTATAAGCTCTTATAACAATTCATAGAATTTTTTGTGACTTCAAATTAGTGAGTAAATGAGACCATAAAAAGTAATTTAATAAATTTCTTAGAAATTTGTGTGAAATATTTTTAATAAGATTTTTCATCTTATAGTTACCCATATCCAGAACTAAATTGTACTATTTATATTAGTCACTAGTACAAATAATATTAAAAACAAAAATATTTTGAGTAATGACAATACTTGGTACTATCAATAATATAGAGTTGACCAAAGAGGCAAAAATTTGCAAAAGAAAAAAAATTAAAGTGGTCTCACTAATTTTTATATTGCAAAACATTTGTAGATTTATAATTCATAATAAACAATGATATACAACGATCAATTTCATTATTAAAAATGATTGCATTGATTTATAATTAATATAGTTTTCACTAATATAAATATTATTCACGTTATTTACAACATTACATGTTTTAAAATATATTATTATGTTAGGGGGTCTTTGATAGTCGTCTAAATTAAATAAAGTCTTTAATATTTAGTTAAAAGATGAGGGAGCAAAGTGATAATTACCAGGACATTTGCCGGTTCCAGTGTTCCACCGTCTGTTTCGGCGACCCATTTTATGTCTAAAATTACGAAGCCGTTGGATTGCTTATAAAGTAATCTAACGGCTAATAAATTTAGAATAAAAAATTAAACTTCCGCTGTATCTCATGCAGCGCTTTATTACAGGCGGACCCTTACAAGTTAGTGTTAACAACTGGGCCCTCATTATGTTACAGAAGAATAAAAGTGACGACAGATCTTGATTTGATAAGATATGGTTTTCACTTCTTTCTTTCTGCTATCGACAAGACACAAGACAGGTTAAATATGACTCGTCCATGCTAAGTTATAAAAAATTGTAAGACCTTCATTTGGCAAGATACGTTCCTGATCTTGCCACGTGCAGCATGAACATATGAGTGAAAATTGAATTAGCCGGTTTGCTGCGCCCCATAACAAAGGAAATGATACCCAACAGCCAGCTGCTGACCAGTTGCAGGTACTTCAAAATTTGAAATGTGGTCATGTTTGCACATCCCGTTTGACAAGATGGATTTTGATGAATGGAAGCAATGGTTTAAAAATTAGTAAGAGCTATTTAACTCCGATTGTAATTTTTTTTATACACTGATATATTATAATAATGAGTTATTGATATTTATAATTAGAGATCAGTCGAAATTTTTTTGAATAATCATATTACAGCATAATTCGTAGATCAATTCTCACTTAAAATTAGAGGAATATCTACCTTTATTATTAATACAAGAGAAAGATAGATTCTACTCTAAAGTGAGGAGACAAATAGACCCCCATTATATAAGGGAGTTGAATCCCAGCGCTGGACTCGAACCCATGCGCCCAAGGTACCATTAAGCTCTGATTGCTATTTAATAAGACCAAATTATTAATTTTTTCGTACTTATAATTTCATCGAATGTGCTAACTATTACAGGTGCCATATTGGGCTTATATTATTGTAATTTGTGAAATATAAAAATAAATTTTGAAAAAAAACTAAATTTTATTTTACACACTCTTTAATTCAAACGTTTGCTTCCTCGCCCATAAGTAAATTCAAACGTTTGCTTCCTCGCCCATATAAGTAAATAACAATTACTCATTGATTTTTTCCCAAAGATTTTTTTCCCAATTATTATAACAAGTATATAATTTTTTATTAGGAAGAAAAAGTTAACAGATGCTCGACCAAATGCCAATAAGAATTGTCAAAGTTAGTCTCCAAGGTCTTATATGGCAAAAATTGTAAAAATTGATTTCTCTCATTACGAAGAAAAAGTGTTAACGGCCAGCAACTCCTAACAACTCTTAGACTAAAGTGGCATTTAATTTTTATTAGGAAGAAAAAGTTATCAGATGCTCGACCAAATGCCAATAAGAAACGTCAAAGTTAGTCTCCAAGGTCTTATATGGCAAAAATTGTAAAAATTAATTTCTCGCATTAGGAAGAAAAAGTGTTAACGGCCAGCAACTCCTAACAACTCTTAGACTAAAGTGGCATTTAATTTTTTATTAGGAAGAAAAAGTTATCAGATGCTCGACCAAATGCCAATAAGAATTGTCAAAGTTAGTCTCCAAGGTCTTATATGGCAAAAATTGTAAAAATTGATTTCTCGCATTAGGAAGAAAAAGTGTCAACGGCCAGCAACTCCTAACAACTCTTAGACTAAAGTGGCATTTAATTTTTTATTAGGAAGAAAAAGTTATCAGATGCTCGACCAAATGCCAATAAGAATTGTCAAAGTTAGTCTCCAAGGTCTTATATGGCAAAAATTGTAAAAATTGATTTCTCGCATTGGGAAGAAAAAGTGTTGACGGCAAGCAACGCCTAACAACTCTTAGACTAAAGTGGCATTTAATTTTTTATTAGGAAGAAAAAGTTATCAGATGCTCGACCAAATGCCAATAAGAATTGTCAAAGTTAGTCTCCAAGGTCTTATATGGCAAAAATTGTAAAAATTGATTTCTCGCATTAGGAAGAAAAAGTGTTAACGGCCAGCAACGCCTAACAACTCTTAGACTAAAGTGGCATTTAATTTTTTATTAGGAAGAAAAAGTTATCAGATGCTCGACCAAATGCCAATAAGAATTGTCAAAGTTAGTCTCCAAGGTCTTATATGGCAAAAATTGTAAAAATTGATTTCTCGCATTAGGAAGAAAAAGTGTTAACGGCTAGCAACTCCTAACAACTCTTAGACTAAAGTGGCATTTAATTTTTTATTAGGAAGAAAAAGTTATCAGATGCTCGACCAAATGCCAATAAGAATTGTCAAAGTTAGTCTCCAAGGTCTTATATGGCAAAAATTGTAAAAATTGATTTCTCGCATTAGGAAGAAAAAGTGTTAACGGCCAGCAACTCCTAACAACTCTTAGACTAAAGTGGCATTTAATTTTTAATGTTTTAATTTTTTTAAAAAAATTGATTTCTCGCATTAGGACGAAAAAGTGTTAACGGCCAGCAACTGCTAACAACTCTTAGACTAAAGTGGCATTTAATTTTTTATCTGAAATATGAATGAGTTTAAAATTCTTTAAGTTTAATGAATTTGAATACGAATATTTAAATAACATCTTTGTTTTTCTTTTTTTAATATCTAATAAATAGCATTTTCTGTTTTTATAAATAAAAATAAATTAATAGCCATGTACATGCCTAATGCTTTGTTTGTATAGGATTAAATTAAGATTCTTTCTTAATCTAAACTTTTATTTGAGCAAATACAATCATACACTTCATAGTTAATACATAAAAACATAATAAAAAAATAAATCTTGAACATATATGAATAAAAATACACATGTACATGTTAAAAAGTAATGACAGTAACTTGTTTCTGAGTGATGAAGTGAGGTACGATTCCTAGAATTCATGGGCATTGGCAGGCTATTTATAGAACTCCATAACCCATAAATTACAAATAAAACATTCAAATCTGATGCCACCAAATCCAGCTCCAGTAACCAAGGTCATCAATTCATGCTTTGTCCGCTCCTTTCCTCCCGGATTTTGAGTCATCATCAGCACATCACCTTGGGAAATTATTTTTGATAGAGTTCTAGTCTCAGGCAGCTTTGGAAGTATTGTCTCCACAATAATTACCATTCCATCTTTTGGAATACTTTTGTAGCATTTCTTAAACAACTTCAAGCAATGTTCATCACTCCAATCGTGTAGTATCCACTACAAATTTTGAAATATTATGAAATTTGTTTAAGGATTGAACACTTAATATCTGCATATTAAACTTACCTTCATATAAATGGCATCACCTTTTGCAACATTTTGAAACATATCACCCCCTCCATGCTCAACACATGTACTACATATGATTTAGTTTCCTCTGTTAGGATTTGGTTATTGTTAGTGATATACCCTAAAGGCTAATCGAATGATGTTTGCTTTTAGGAAATTATTGTATTTGATTAGCATTTTGATATTTATAAAATGGCAAAGTTATCTACATTCATAAATTAATTTAATGAATATAGTTCAAGAAGTAAAATAGTAAAGGAACATATTCTTGAGTTTGTCAAGAATATGAAATGTGTATCCTTTGTACTATACTTCTAAAATAGTTCATAGTGGAGGATTTATGATTGGACATCAAAGATTCCTATAAACACTAGCATGTGTTATGACTGCTTATGGTACGTGATACTAAAATGGATGGTGAGTTTCATATCATTGACATGAGATGTCAAGTCAAATACATAGGTACTTGTTGCAAGAACAAGTTTACTGAACTTGACCAAATAATAATAAGCCATATGGTTTTGAGTGTTAATGGGTTATTATACATTGTGATAGACACTATGTTTAGTAATGGTCTTTAGACCTGAGGTATCACATATGTCTTGTACATAAACATCTCTGATATGTGAAAGCATAATGATTGATTCCTAATAAAGGAAGAGATCTAGCAATAACTGTCATGGTTGGCTATGTATGGAGACAAGTGTATAGCCAATATGGAATTCATCACTTTGTAATATAAAAAAAGGATTTCCTTGTGAGATAATATGAATTGGCATGAGAAATCCTTGGCCAAGGTGAAATATGTTTGAAGGAGTTCAAATTATATTTTTCATTCCAAGTTCATTTAGATTTATTTTGAGATAAAGTATAAATGCTTAACACACGAAACCATAAGCCGTGCTTTTCTCTGGACATGGATGATGAAGAGACCAAGACATAGAGATACAATGGAATAGGTTCTATAGATCCAACAATTCTTATTATTTGGGTGGTTGTGAAATACTGTTAGGTGTCACTCATGACTTGTAGAAACCTTAAGATCATTATTGGTAAAGCGTATTAACGATGTATCTTAAGGTCATTAGAAAAGTTCTAATTGATGACTAAAGAGTTTAGCATCATTAATGAATAAAGAGTTATCATTAAAATAGTTCTACTACCTTATAACAAAGAACCTAAAAGGCTACACACCTAATAGAAATGAAAAAGGAGTTACTAGAAAATGAGAAATTAAATTTCCTAATTTTAGGAAAATCGATATTTATATTATAATTCATTAAGAAGGAATATATATAAATATATCTTAAATATGATTTAAGATAGAAATTTAGATGTTCCATAAATAGTTTAAGGAACAAAATAAATTTCATAAATTCTCAATCAAACATTAAGTATAAAATCGAGCATGTAAAATGACCATATTGGACATGTTTCGGTTCATAAATGATTATGGACTTCTAGACCAATTTTGGGTTTAGAATTTGGGATTTTATTGGACCTAATATGGATTAGGAAAAAGCATAAGAACATGTCACAAGAGAAGCCCACAATTAACCATTTGATTTTATCAAAATGGGCTTATATTAATTAAAGATAAAATTAATTAATTATGCTATTTATTTATTTAAAATTATTTTTATTAAATAAATTATTGAAGTGATAAGATCACATTCAATAAATAATGGCTTAGTGGGTGGGTTTAACTCATGATAATGTTTGGTGCCATTATTGAAAAGATAATGCTGGTTTTATTTGGTGGAATGAATCATCATGAACTAGCATTCATGTTTCTTCATTATCTCTCTTATATCCAAACGACATTTGGTGATTCCAAATCCTATGAACTCCTAGAACATTTCTAAGTGTGAACGGATTAGAGGCATCACAATTGGGGTGCTTTAAGGATCTCAAATCGTGGCAAAATAGAAGTTGCTCGTGCAGTGGTCTATTTCCTAGACAGTGTTCGTACCTTGTTGTTTTCAGTCATTTTCTCCTATATCACGAAGTCATTTATGAAATTACAAGTGCGGTAAACAAACTTCAATCTTTCCTCTTGATTTTTGTTTTTGAATGAAGTTGATCCGAGATTTCTAGAGCTTCTGCCATCCGTTTTAAGTTTACTGCACAAAAGTTACGTTTTCAGGAACCTCATGGACAAATGTTGTCCTTCAGTTATATGGTGGATAGAGAATTCATAAGAGCACTAATATCTGAGTAAAAAAATTAGAACAACAAAAAATCGAATCTAGTTTTTTCAGTAAATTGCAAATATGGTAAATCGAGTATGATAATTTTAATATTCTTGGTCAATTTTCATTCAACCTTTTTTCTTTTTACCATTTTCCAATTGATAATATATCTTTCTTCATGAAAATCACATTAAAAAGAAAAACAAAGAAATAGGAGATTGGCAAAAACCCAAATCTACTTTCTAATTGTCTTCTTAATTTCTCCATGATTTACAGTGGGATGAGCCGTTAAAGAAAACTAGTTAAAAGCCACTAAACAAAGTCCCTGACATTGTTATAAATATAAATGATAGTTCATACCAGGACAATTTGGGTCATGCTTTATAACATGAGGCAAATCGAAATTGATGCCCTTAATGTGAGGATACTCTGAAGTGATGGCTTTATAGGTGTTGCCAAGGCAACCACCAACATCAACCAGTTGCTTTATTTGATTGAAACCCATGTAAGCCTCAAGGATTTTTTGAATGACCAAAAAAGTGTCATTGTACATCGTTGTCTTAAAAACTTCATTGAACCTAGGATCCAATAGGGTGGACAAAAAAGCCCGGGCCGGCCCGGTCCAGGCCTGTGGGCTTCGGCCCGACCCTCAGACATGAGGACCTGGATAGGAGCTCAAGAAAAAAGATCAGGTCAGGCCCAGACCCACTATTTTTTTTTAAAAAAATTTAAATTAGAATAATATAATTAAAATTGAAAAGTAACTTAAAAATAAAAAAAGAAAACTTAAATTCTTAATTTATAAATCAATGACGATTCAAAAAAGCTAAAATTATGATACTAAACTCTCTCTTATGTGTTAATTAATTAAGAGAGTGTTTGAATTAGAGAATAAAATATTAAAGAAAATAAAATTTAAAATCTTTTATTTGCTTTATTTATTATTTTATTTTGAAATTTTCATTTTCTTTAATTTATTTATGATTATAATAACTTGTTGATAATTAATTTATTTCAAATTTACAATAATTTAAAAAAATTTAAAAAATAAATAAAGCCCAAGCCCGGCCCAAGCCCTTATGCTTAACTTCAAGCTCGACCCAAGCCTAGTTTTTGCCATCCCTAGGATCCAATCTTGGACACTCAAAAGTATACATTCCATGGACTCAATCAAATGGAACTCCAGCTTCAATCATAGCTTCTTTCAGTTGGGACCTATATAATCAATTAATCAATCAGTCCATAATTGGATTCGGATCTAGATCCTTTGTTCTTCTTATCATTTTGCATTTGGCTTAACACTTTTAGATACACTAATTGATGGTTGATAAAAACAAAAATAATAAAGGGATACACTTAAATATATTTATGACGATGTATGCGTGTTGTAGTGCATTGATCTGCTTTTTTTATTCACAAGATCAACCTCTGCCCAAGACCTTGAACAAGATTAAACCGAGTTGCTGATTTGCAAGATTAAATCTGGAGAACTAAGGTTAGAACTATCAGAAACAACATTCAAGATTCAAGATCAAGTTTAAGGAAAAGCAATTCACAAACGAACAAGAGAAAACAGAGAGAGATTTACGGGGTTCAATTGTCCCTATAAGGGCACAAGCTAAATCCATGGGAGAAGCATTTTTATGGGCCTTGTATTGATTAACAGTGGAGAATTTGTTACAGAGTAGTACCAGAGATTACAGAGACTTATCTAGAACCAATCCTCTTCTCTCTCTTATTCTTATCTCTCAAGAATCACACACTAAAAAGGGCCTCGTTACTTAGCTTTATAACTGCATCAGTAACAAGAATCATGACTCCAGATTGCATAGCTTGCTGACATATGGATCACGAAAATAACGACTCTAAGCTAAGGCTGCTCACATGACTCTCCCATATATCACTTAATTAATGCTCAAAACGACATGTTTAAATTACCATTCTGAAGTTGGTGGTTGTCGAAGCTAGCAAAAATAAATACCTACTCTAAATAAATTATGTATAGCGATTGAGAAGGGTCGTGTCCACAGAGATCGGTAATTATTTAAATCCTTTTTAAAAAAGTAAATTGCAAAATGGGGGGATTGTTGACAATAATAAAAATCAAATTAAAATAACAAGAATGCAAATTAAAATTGTAATTCAAATTGGGAAAAGCTCTGGTTGAAGGAATTAACTCAGCTTGATTCGACTACTGATCATTTATTCAAATATAAATCATTACTACTTATGAATAGACCGGTTATAGCTACCGAGACCCTCTAATAGCCAATCTCTCCTTAACTAGTAGATAACCAAGGTACGACCATTGGTTATTTCCCTAATCAATAGACAACCCTAGATACGATCATATGATTTAATCAATTGACAGCCTGAAAAACCAAAGAGACCCAAATCAACAAACGCATACGATAGTTCATTTAAATTAGATTATTTATTCTTATAACACAACGCACTACTATGCTATTTGTCACAAACATTAAAATCTTCATACGATGAATCTTTTAATTAACAATAGATTAAGTTGATAATTAAATAGTGGCCAATTATCTAATTAACAAACATAATCATGACAATAATTTAGAGAATAAACAAATACCCAAAAAGCAATAAAACAATTAAAGCATAAGAAAGATCTCCTAGTAATGATGAATCAAAACTTTATTAACCTTCAACCAGAATAATAGGTTTAGTTCTTCATAGAGAGAAGAGAAAAATTTAGATCTAGGGTTTCTTTTTTCTTCTTTCTTTTTTTGTTTTTCACGTCTCCTTCCTCTTATCGAGTTTTTTTTTAAAAATAAAATACTAATATCTAAAATATTATCTAAATATTAAATTCGAAATTGCAAAAATAACCAAAAAGAGATTAGGGGATAATCTCTTGTTGCAAAGGTCTATTGACACCTTGGATGTCATTTGTAAGAACTTGAAGCCTTGGGGGGGCTTGGATAGTGAAACTTTGTTTGCTTGAAGGCGTGGACGTAGGCGAGAATTGCCGAACTACGTAAAAATATTTGTGTTTGCTCTCTCTTCCCTTACTATTTTATTTTTTAGTATTGTTAAATTTATTTATTTTTAATTTCATTGAGGCATTAGATTAATTTGTTGTGTGGTTTGCTTAGCTTAAGTTTTAAAAACCCAATTCACCCCTTCTTGGGTTGCATAACTAGTATTTCACAAACATGATCTTTCCTTAAAGGGTCTTCATATCCTTCAGGTTGGGACATAAGTATTTCCTCTTGAAGTTTACCATGCAAGAAGGCAGTCTTGACATCAAGTTGATCAGGCTCCATGTCTTCGACTATTGTTAAGGCAAGAATTGCCCTATTGGATGCATGCCTAACAACAGGAGAAATTTTTTTTTTTAAAATTTACCTCTTCCTTCTGTGGCCCCTTTGCAACTAGCATTCTTTTGAATATTTTTCGTTTAGATCCACTCAAGCCATCTTTTACTTTGAAAATCCATTTGCAACAAGTCACTCTTCTATTTGCAGGCCTTTTAACCAATTCCCAAGTTTCATTCTTATAGAAAGAATTCATTTCTTCATCCATAGCTTTCTGCCAATTCTCCTTCTCAGGACCCTATACAATCTCTTTCAAGGTCTTAGGTTCTTCAACATCAATGTCCTGTACAGCTGCTAAAGTAAAGGCAATCATGTTGGATAACCAAATCTCTTAGGTGGCTTCCTGGTTCTTCTCTTCCTATCCCTCGTGAATTGATAGTTGTTGTAGATTTTCTAGTGCTATTGATGTCAATGTGCAAGTGTACACAACAAGTAATATAACGATTAGTACTCAAGATCGTCTCTACAGAGATTATTGTTATGGGAATTGCTACAACAATTCTTGTCAGTGCAATTTTTATTCTCAATTAGAATTAAAACAAATTATGAAACTAATGAACTAATTAAAATAAAAGTGCAATAAGAAAGATTGTTACAGCATCTGCTACAGCACTGGGTAGAATCCTTATGTATCTTCGGCTGTCACATGTTGGATGTCTTATATCTAAATGCAACTTAACAGTGACCAATTGTTATACTAACATCAAATATAGTCTTACATGTTTTAGATTCTAATTACCCTACAAGGTGAATCCCTATATCTAGTTCATCACTAATTTTAGATTAAGCATGACCCTTTTCGAATCAAGTTAAACTTAACTCAAGAAACCCAATCTAAAACCAAGTAGTGTTCTAATATATTCCATTAAGACAAGATTTTTTTAGGCTCTTTCTTAACTAGTATCACTAAATGGATGGTCAGCCAAAATAGTGAATTGAAATAAGTATTATCAAAACAACATGCTATATCAAACACGCAGCAACACAGAATATCAATCAATTAACCATCAAGTTTGTTTATCACTCAACTATAAATAATTTTAGTTCATAATTGCGATAAAACAAGAAGCAAAATAGTTTTAGCCATCAAACAATTCATTGTAAGGAGATAAAAATAAGAGAACAAGAAATAAGAGTGAGATCCGCTTGATGTTCTTCTAGAATCCTTCATTGCAATCGCCAATTCTCTCTTTATCTTTGTTTTTTTCTTTTTTTGTTCCTCTATTTCTTTCTCTAATGACGACCTCTCTCCTCTTTTTTTCTTTTGTGTTTGTGCTCCTTTTGTAGCTTAGAATTAAGGCAACTAGAGGTATAGGGCACGCATCTACCAGTTTAGGAAAGTCCATATCATAATCTTCAAAGTATCTCGTGCGAAATATTTTCTGTCGTTGCTCTAGTATTGCTACAGCAATCAGTGCTACAACATTGGCTTCAACATCTGCACTGTTCCAAACTTGTTTTTATTATTCTCTAACCAAGTTCTTTCCTTATCCTTACAAGCCTATTGTAGTCGCATTCCTTCCTTGAAATTTGAGCTTCCGGTCACCTACAATTATACACATGATCTAAGCACACAATTTATTCTAAATCAAACAAAACTTATTAAAAGTAAACTAAAATGGATGTTTATGTAAAACATTAAGAAAATGCAATAAAAACATGTCATTTACTCTCTAATTATATGATTTAAGTTTGTCATGATAAATCTCATTTCATAGAGTTATTACACCTCCAAACGCAAACCATTACTTGTCCTCCAGTAATGATAACAACACTCACACTTCAATCACATGATCATGAAACAAATAACTTAACTCTGTAATCAAATTTGCAAGGATACTCAACCCTCAGATCACACTTTTAATGATGCAAAATTACTATAGCAGTTCAGTTATAGATTTAAGTCACATTCTATCCAAAGTGTGTGTGTGTGCTGTGATCAAGTCTAGAGGTGCTGCAACATTGCACATAGATTATATAACTCAGAGGTAAAGCATTAGTATATTCACATGTGGGGGAGAAGTAGTCATTGGTCAATTAAATTATTTTCAATGTATCATTTATTTTTCATATGAATGTCTATCAATTGTAATGATGACATTCAATTACTTAACAAATTCACATATCAGAGTTGCTGCAACAATGCTTATAACATAGTCTTATCTAATGACATTTTTTAACTCAAGGCTGAACATGAGGCTCATGAACAAACCTAGCTACTCAATATCCCAGACAGACGACTTTTTTTAATTTTTTTATTGATACAGCAATGCTCATACTTAGCAGTCACAAATACTGAATAACACTCAATTTATCTTTATTAGGTCTTCCAATCCATAAAGAAATACTAGATAATAGAGCTTCACATAACACACAACACAAACACATGCACTTTCAAACACATTACATCATAACACAATCCCCCCAAACTTGAGAGGTATTGTGTTCTCACACGCACACAAGACCAAAGAACAATAAACATGCATATACGAAATAAAAGACATGCAAAATTGGTAAGAAAATACAACTAAATGAACGAAAAGTTTTTTTTTTAAAAAATATATAAAATAAATTGGCTAGTAGGGGTACTCCCCTGTTGTTGGAGGGCTCTGCTGCAGCACTGGTGGAGCAGAATCACTATTGTGGGGCTCCACCTCGGGCACTATTCCTTGGTGAGATGCATGTTGTAGTACCTAATTTCTTCTTTTTCTTGCTTGGATTGGTTTGGAGGGTATCAACAGCTTCTTGAGGTGCGGGCTGATCAGACTTTGCTCTCTTAATTTATGGGGATTCTAATGCTTGCATTGCTGAAGCATTTCTAGAGGATTGTGCCTCTTTACACTTGCTAGATACCATGGGGGTTTGGCTAGGAGATTTGATGGGAGGTTTCTGAGTAGTGGCTGCTGGAATGGTTTTTGTATCGGTTTCCTTGATGTGATCTCATCAATAATGTCCAGTAAATTCTTCTTTTCTTCAGAAATTGTTGTAGCCCTGGTAGTAGCTGCTTTAATTTATGCATCAATACAATCTTGATCATAGACTGATTCTTCATCAGTCAAAACTTTTTCCTTGCCTTTTCTTGGAAACACTGCAACTAGGGGTTCATCATCCTGTTCATCCTTTGTCTCCTCTTCATCAACTTTTATGATGTGCTTCTTTCTGCGTTTGGGAGGCACTGCTGGAGGTGCCTCATTCTTCTCCACTGCTGATTCTTCATTTGCACTATGCTCTTCCTCTGATTCTTTTTGTTCTTTTTCTTTCTCTTCTTGCTCTGCCTCAGCTAGTGGTGGTTCTTCCACGGATTCTGATTCTTCTTTACTCTCAAATTCTGCCTTTGCGGTTGGAGCATTCCTGCTGATGCTTGGAATTTAAATGGCTGCAGCAAGGAGTTAGGACAATATTTACTTTTGTTCTTCATGTAGACTGCAAACTAATGCTTATGATTTTCAAGGTGCATCAAATAATTCTAGAATCTTTGATTTTCTTATTTTTGTGCATGTACACATTCATTGATATTGTCACTTAATTCTTGCAGCTTCTTCTCAATGCAGTGACATTCCTAACTTTAGATACAGTAACATGTTCTAGTGTTGTTGCAGCAGAAATTTCCCCAGCAATTCTTTCAACTGTTCGAGTAGTAAGATCTCCCTCATTCTTAATGCTTTCATCATTGGCTGATATTTTCACCTCAGAAACCAGACAAATGCTAGTGATGAGTGAGGGAAACACCAAAGTGGCAGTCTTTTGCTTTTTCATGGCGCAGTCTCTTATCTCCCTCTCTATAATTTTCCCAACATTAATTAGTAGATCCTTGAGAATGGCATATAATAGAATAAGCCTTTCATGAGAGACGGTCGTAGTGTGTAATTGGCATCAATCGTGACTTTAGAAATTTCAACCATATTTTGGTTACTAGTTTCAAGTCAATTCTATTCACTACCCTACCTTCTTTATTCAACCATGAACTACCCTCCACCGTAACGGTTTTAAGCACATCAATCAATTTCTTAGCAGTCATTTTCTCAACCATTTTGGAATACTCACAATTAATATCAGATGGTAAATTATAAAAAGCATTAATTACCCTCAGATCTAAAAGGACTTGAACATTCCTTACCATTATTGTGCGTTGGTCCTGCCGCAGTATGTTGGAGTAGAATTCCTTAATGATTGGGAGCACAAGGTCTCATGGGTGAGTGCAAAAATTGAGCCATCCTCTCTTTACTGCAGCAGCATAGAATGTGTTGATTGTTCCTGATGGCTGTTGAGGGAATAGAACACCTTTCTCCTCTAAGATCTTTCTAGGCTCTATAATTTCTTCAAATTTATCCTCGGCTTTGTAACTATGGAAGCGTGAGGGGTCCTTTAGTCGAGCGGCTGTCTTCTTGTATCTCATCATTGCTAGAGCAACAGAACTGAGTTAATGGGTATCTAAAAAGAGAAGCAAATCGTAAAAAGGAATCCAAGGTATGTGGAGAACTGTGGTCGATAAAAGAGAGAATTTGGATGAGAATGAAAAGAAGCACAGTAAAACCCTAATTTATAGGTGACGGTAAAATAGAGAAAAAATAATTAATATGATAAATTTGAAAATTGAATTTAAAGTTTAAAAAAAATCCACATTTAAAAGGAAAGGATATCGAGTTTAGGAATTTAGAGATTATGTAATCCATCCTTATCTTTATCTTTATTTGCTAAGCCAACTGTCAAAAATTTACTCCCAACGGTTAAAAAGGACTTTCCATAGTTGTGTCACTGTAATTGTAAGAATCATTGCTGCAATAAGTAATCTGGTGCTGTAGCAACGGTGATAAAGTGTAATGTTGTAACAATGGTGCCAAAAACTTATTGTAGGTTTTGGAATGCACTAATCACAATAAGCACTAATCCCCAGTAACGGTGCCAAAAACTTGTTGTAGGTTTTATAATGCACTAATCACAATAACACTAATCCCCAGTAACGATGCCAAAAACTTGTTGTAGATTTTCTAATGCTATTGATGTCAATGTGCAAGGGTACACAATAAGTAATATAATGATAAATATTCAAGATCGTCTCCACAAAGATTGTTGTTATAGGAATTGCTACAACAATTCTTGTCAGTGCAATTTTTATTCTCAATTAGAATTAAAACAAATTATTAAACTAATGAACTAATTAAAATAAAAATGCAATAAGAAAGATTATTACAGCATCTGCTACAACACTGGACAAAATCCTCATATATCCTCAGCTGTCACATTTTGGATGTCTTATATCTAAATGCAATTTAATAGTGACCAATTGTTATGCTAACATCAGATATAGCATTACATGTTTTAGATTCTAATTACCCTATAAGGTGAATCCCTATATCTAGTTCATCACTAATTTTAGATTAAACATTACCCTTTTCGAATCAAGTTAAACTTAACTCAAGAAACCCAATCTAAAACCAAGAAGTGTTCTGATATATTCCATTAAGACAAGCTTTTTTTAGGCTCTTTCTTAACTAGTATCACTAAATGGGTGGTCAGCCGAAATAGTGAATTGAAATAAGTATTATCAAAACAACATGCTATATCAAACACGCAGCAACACAGAATATCAGTCAATTAGCCATCAAGTTTGTTTATCACTCAACTATAAATAATTTTAGTTCATAATTTGCGATAAAACAAGAAGCAAAATAGTTTTAGCCATCAAACAATTCATCGTAACGAGATAAAAATAAGAGAACAAGAAATAAGAGTGAGATTCGCTTGATGTTCTTCTAGAATCCTTTATTGCAATCGCTAATTCTCTCTTTTGATCTTTGTTTTTTTCTTTTTTTGTTTCTCTAATGACGGACTCTCCCCTCCTTTTTTCCTTTACGTTTGTGCTCCTTTGATAGCTTAAAATTAAGGCAACCAGAGGTATAGAGCGCTCATCTACCAGTTTAGAAAACTCCAGATCGCATTCGTCAAAGTATCTCGTGCGAAATTGTTTCTGTTGTTACTGCAGGATTGCTACAGCAATCAGTACTACAACATTGGCTTCAACATCTGCACTGCTCCAGACTTGTTTTAAATCTTCTCTAACCAAGTTCTTTTCTTATCTTTACAAGTCTATTTTAGCCGCATTCCTTCATTGAAATTTGAACTTCCGGTCACCTACAATTATACACATGATCTAAGCACACAATTTATTCTAAATCAAACAAAACTTATTAAAAGTAAACTAAAATGGATGTTTATGCAAAATATTACCAAAATGCAATAAAAACATGTCATTTACTTTTAAGTAATCATGATTTAAGCCTAAAAGTGTCATGATAACTCTCATTTCATAGACTTATCAATAGTTTTTTCATGAGGACATAATTTTGACTATGGTGCTTGTTGAGATTCGATTGTGCCATTTGAATCAATACCAACATTCTCTGAATCTACATTTATGACCAGATGCTTGCCAAGGCCACAATCTTTTTTTTGGCCACCTCTCTAATAACTCAATCCCCAAGACTTAGGATTATAGTGCTTCTGGTCTTCTTATTAATTTCAACTAATTGTTCTGGAGTCTTAGATGATGAAACCTCATTCCCTTCCTTCTTTGATACTGGTTCAATTGCATATCTTAATCCTTGTATAATAACCAATGCTTCCATCTTAATTCCACATACTGAAATCATTCTTCCCATTAAATTTCTCTAGATCAATCTTTGGCGTAGCCATGCTCAAATCTTGTTAAAGAGCCCCACAGCTCTGATATCAATTGTAGAAAATTGATCTAGTTTATTTATTCACAAGATTAAACACTGCCCAAGACCTTGAACATGATTAAATCAAGCTGTTGATTTCCAAGATTAAATTGAGAGAACTAAGGCTAGAACTATCAGACACAACAATTAAGATTCAAGATCAAGTTTAAAGAAAAACAATTCACAAACCAACAAAAGAAAACAAAGAGAGATTTACGTGGTTTAGTTGTCTCTATGAAGGCACAACTTACATCCATGGGAGAAGCTTTTTTATGGGCCTTTTATTGATTAACAATAGAGAATTTGCTACAGAGTAAGAACAAAGATTATAGAGAATTATCTAGAACCAATCCTCTTCTCTCTCTTATTCTTATGCCTCAAGAATCACACACTAAAATGGACTCTGTTACTTGTTAGCCTAAAGGGCTACACATATTATAATTTTGATGATAACAAACATGTGTCTTAAGTAAATTGAAAAATATTGTATTTCACATTTTTCTAGTTCTTGAAGGATAACATTTATGTTGAAGTGAATCACGTGAAATCAAGCTCAAGACACTCAACGGACAACAACGCAATCAAGAATAAAGTTTAGAGTTCAACGGACTAATTATTGCAAAAAATTCTTATAAAGCCGGTATAATTTAATTGATGCATGGTTTAACATTTGAGAAGCTCAAGATTTTATTTAAATCATTGTTTTTAAAAAACCAAAATGTTTTATATTTATAAGATAAAGTGTTTTGTGGATTTGGGTAATTTGGACTAAAATGAATTTTTTTTTTCAATCTTTGATTTTATTAAGTATTGTTTTGAATTTCGAATTTAGACTTATTTGTAAATATTTGAAACCTTTTGGGTCCTATTATAATTTATGAAAGTTTAAGGACCCGAACATAATCCAAACATTTGAAATCTAAAATTGGACTGAGAGTGAGCGCCTAACCGCCTGAGGGCTAGCAGCTAGCCGCCTGAGGAAAATCTCATATTTTCAAATTTTGGACTAAATTGAAAAGATTTGAGAACTTTGAAATTAGGGGTATTATGTTTAATTTTGAAAAGCACTTCTTTAAAAAATATTATTATATTTTAGGCCATGGCATAATTTCAGAAACTGTTGGGAATGACAAATATTATTTAGAAATTATGAGATTGGACCAATTTGCAAAGTTTTAAAACCTTTTGGCCCATAGTATAATTATAAAAAGTTTGGGCACAAAAGTAAGTTCATGAATAATGGTACTGTAGCAAATTCAAATTTAACGGTAACATCATTGTTCTAGAGCGACGAGTCGAATAAATCAAGCGGCTAGTCGCTTGAGTGTTGGAATTTGCCTATAACTGCTAGTTTTCGGGCTTTAGTTATAAAAACTCAACTCCAACTTCAATTTAAAATCTCTAGCAAGTATAAACAAGTGTAGACAACATATTTTGAGCTTCCAAATTAAAAAATAATCATAAATTAAATTTTCATTGAGCTATCATTTGTTCATCCACTATAAAAGAGAGTTCTTTATTGTAATCATTATTTTCTCATCAAATTTGTGAGTGTATAAGTGTGAGAAACATTTGAGTGAAGAGATTGAGAGATAATCTCTTGGTTGGTTTATTGACACATTGGAAGTCAATTGTAAGGAACTTGAAGCCTTAGGAGGCTTGGATAGTGAAATCCTCGAGCTTGGTTGGCATGGAGGCGTGGACGTAGGCGGGGATTGCCGAACCACATAAAAATTATTGTTTTTGCTCTCTCTTCCCTTACTCTTTTATTATTGTGCATTATTGAACTTGTTTTTATTTGATTAAGGCAATAGATTAAATTATTGTGCAAATTGTTTAGCATAAGTTTTAAAATCCCAACTCACCCCCCTCTTGGGTTGCATAACTTGCATTTCATTTGGTATCAGAACTTGGTTCTCTTATTAGGACTTAACCGTCTAGAGTAAAAGATCCATGACAACCCAAAATGACTCAACCTTTAGGGAAGGACAATCCACAACTAGACTACTGTTCTTTGACGGTAATGACTACCCATATTGGAAAACTAGGATGAGAATTTATTCACAAGTTTTAGATTATGAAATTTGGGAAGTTGTTTGTGATGGTCAATTCATGCCTATGACTAAAAATGAAGTAGGCGATGATATTTCTAAATCGTCAAGTCAATGGAGTGCTTTAGAAAAGAAAAAGATATCTTTAAACTCCAAGCCAATGAATGCTTTGTTTTGTGCTCTAGATAAGAAAGAGTTTCATAGAGTGCCAAGTTGGGAGAGTGCTCAAGAAATATGGAACAAACTTGAGGTTGTCTATGAAGGGACAAATCAAGTTAAAAATCAAATTAAAATAACAAGAATGCAAATTAAAGTTGTAATTCAAATTGGAGAAAGCCCTGGTTGAAGGCATTAACTCAGTTTGATTCGATTACTGATCATTGATTCAAATATAAATTATTACTACTTATGAATAGACCGGTCATAGCTACTGAGACCCTCTAATAGCCAATCTCTCCTTAACTAGTCGATAACCAAGGTACGACTGTTGGTTATTTCCCTAATCAATAGACAACCCTAGATATGATCATAGGATTTAATCAATTGACAGCCTGAAAAACCAGAGAGACCCAAATCCTAATCAACAAACACATACGATGGTTCATTTAAATTAGATTGTATATTCTCACAACACAACACTCTGCTATGTTATTTGTCACAAACATTAAAATCTTCATACGATGAATCCTTTAATTGACAATAGATTAAGTTGATAATTAAATAGTGGCCAATTATCTAATTAACAAACATAATCATGATAGTAATTTAGAGAATAAACAAATATAAAAAAATAATAAAACAATTAAAACATAAGAAAGATCTCACAGTAGTGATGAATCAAAGCTTCATTAACCTTCAACCAGAATAATAGGTTTAGTTCTTCATAGAGAGAAGTGAAAAATTTAGATATAGGGTTTCTTTCTTTTCTCCCAAAGTCTCCCTCCTTCACAATAGATTCCTGCCTTAAATACTCCCTCTCTCTTTTCCTCTAGAATTCTATTTAAAATAAAATACTAATATCTGAAATATTAAATTAGTAATTACAAAAATAACCGAAAATACAAAACACGTTAAACTAAAAACTGCAGGTCCGTAGTTGACAGTACGCGCCCACGCCTTACAACAAAGTTCTTCTGACGCTCATAATTTCTCCAAGAGAACAATCATCCTTAAACATCATCTTGTAGCTCAATTTTATCACCAATCAATAGCATTGCACCTACAAAAGTAAAACACAAGTAAATTACTATTATTAAGTGCAAAACATCAATATTAAGGGAAGTAAACAATGCAAAACTAGTGCATAAATTGCACTCTAACAAATTCCCCCACACCAAGATGATGCTTGTCCTCAAGCATATAACTCAAGACTAATCCCAAATATCCACTCAATTCTCATCTCAACTCATCCAAAAATAATTTTAAGCAAGCATACCTCAAGAATTTAAGTCGATCAACATTCGAGAGACAAGGATTTTAAAGTATAAAATCTCATAAGCTAGAGTAAAAACATTCAACCACCAAGAAGATCCATTCAAAATTCAAGTGCAACAAGATTTAATAGCCCTCTCATTGACTTCACTCCATGCACTCAAAGTGTTTAGGGTGTCATTTATGCACTCAAATCAAATCAAAGAATGCTATTACCATAAGCTTGCTTATATATCACATCTCAATCCACAAAACATGAATTAAATGCAAACATCTAAGGGTCTTAAAAAGGTTGTAACGGGGTTAAATGGGTTAAATGAAAAAGAAAAGTTTATGAAAGAAAGAGAGATCAAAATGAGAAGAATGAACTCATTGAATGAACCTTATGATATCGAAACACTTATTTCTACTCAAGTCACCAAGAATGTAAACATTTTTTTCTTTTTTTTCGATTTTTCTTTTTCTTTTTTTTTCTTTTTCTTTTTTTTTTCTTTTTTTTTGAATCAAACAAAAGAAACGAACCTTGCACAATTTAATTCAAGCATAATGCTTGTTGATCTAATTGAGAAACTTTAATACAAGGTAGAAAAAGCAACAAAATATATACAAAATATATCCACACAATGAGTCCAAAATTCTCCTTAAATTGAGGCTCAAAAAGAAGAAAAATGGTTAAGTAGACAGAGAGAATTAGATGGGTAATGGTTAAGGCTCAAACAAAGATAGCAAATAAAGGTCTTCGGGTAGAGAAAAAAAAGAAAAATGTGAGAATAGAAAAATGGAAAATGGTTTGCCCTTATCATTTTAATGCATAAAATCCCGTAATGCGGTTTTAACATGCATAACAAAGCAAGTTCTAGAATAAACAAACTAAGATTGATATTCACATTACAAAAATAATTAGAGCAAAGTGGTTGCTCATAAGCTCAAATCCTCACAAAGTTGGTAAATTTGCCATCAAATCATGTACACTCTTCAAATGAATCAACCATCAATAGTGGTTTGGAATGAGAATGAGGTAGGAGTGATATATAAAAAGAAAGGTAAAAATGATAAGAAGTGAGAAAGATGTATGTAGTAATATGAAAAGTGAAAGATAAAATGTGAGTGATGAAAGAGTATGATAGAATAAAAATAGATGTAAATAATTTGAGATAGATGGGAAAAGAGTAGTGAGAAAGAAAAGAAAAGAAAAATAATAATATATGAAGCATACTAACTCCAAAATCATTTAAGGATGAGTAGAGTGAAAATAATACTTCCAGACATAAATAATGCAAAAATCCCTCCCTCACACCAAGAACTTACATTGTCCCCAATGTAAGATAATCAAAGCTCACATAAAAATTAAAGCGTAAGGATAAAAGATTAAAGGCAAAAAACTTCCCTGAATTATGAGCTTTGATCCTCATAACGTCTATGGGCTTGGCGGAAATGGTGGGATAAATCCCACACTCTCGAAGTATGCAGCTAAATTCTGCTCCATCTTGTTCAGGTTGTGCTCTATTTTCTCTAATTGAATGCTCAAAGGTGGTGCAGATGTAGAAGGAATAGTCGGCGGGGCAACAGTGTCGTCGTCAAACTCGTCATCAGAGGTAGCACCACTCCTAGCATAGAGCTTCTTTGGAGGTTGAGTGGGTCCTGGATCAGTAAACTGAAATCTTCCCTCCTTGAATTCGACCACGCCTGTTCTTTCAAACACAGACACATTTCAAAACAGGATCACGTGAGAAAGAACTTTTGATTTACTCGGGTCATAGGCATTGTGATCAACAAATAAATTACGCCAAAGACCATAAGGCTCAAAATTTTCGCTAAAGTCACAATTTGTTCCTAAATATGCATCACTAGAAGAATAATCATCATCAATGAATCCTAAAGCTAGGTTAAAATTTCGTCCTATTAACCTAAACTTTATAACATCCGGGGTATGCAAAGTAAAATCATTCGGTATATTAAATTGAAAAGTAGCATAGAACTCCCTAATCAACTCAACATAACCCAAACAATCAACATCAACAAACTTACGCAAACCAATCTTATCTATCAAAGAATCAAAATTATCCTTAACATTCAATTTTTCAAGAGTTGGGTAATGAATATACTTAGCTGGAAGTATTTTTCGCTTAGAAATATCTTTGTACCTTTCTTTCTCTTGTTGAGTCGCGAATGCGAGGCACCCTCCGAGATTGGATTCTGCAAGTGCCAAAACACTCATGCCTTTTCCATGTTTCGATCTTTATCTCACGGCTTGGCGTGAATTTAAAACTGTGTTCCACGGAACCGAAGTGGGAGCGGCAATCTTGGATTTCTTTGCGACATGTGTCTTTTTAGATGACTTGGAAGTTGATGCTTTCCTCTTTGGCATTGTTACAATAATTGCACTCACGGATTTCGATTCACGCGGCTGGAATACAGGGCGTAGGCTGGTTGCGAATGATTGCTGCTCGACTGGAGTTGCTTGATGGACGCGGGATGGAGCTGATTGTGTTGCGCGCACTGGCTGGGGCTGGGGCTGATTCTGCGCACTGGGGCTGCTGGATCTGCGCGTTGGGGCTGATTGCACGCGAGAGCTGGGCTGACGCTGGTTCTGCGCGCTGCTAGGTGAATGTTGGATCTGCGCGCGCGGGTTGCTGCTCGCTGGACGCGGGATGCTGGTGCTGCGTGGCTGCTCGGTGAAGGTTGGATCTGTGCGCGCACGGGATGGAGCTGGTTACGTGTACGGCTGCTGCGTGGGCTGTGTTGCACACACGGTTGCTCCTGCTGCGTGGCTATGTTGCGCGGTGAAGGTTGGAGCGGCTGGTTGCTTAAAAACTTTGTCAGAGGTCGGACTCCGAATCTTAACTGCACTATGAGGAAAAGCATTAGTAACAATAAAAGGTCCAACCCAGCAAGAACGTAATTTACCCGGAAAAAGTTTAAGCTTAGAATGAAAAAAAAGAACTTTTTGGCCAACAGAGAACTCCTTTCTCAAAATCATTCTGTCATGAAATGTCTTCATCTTTTCCTTGTAAAAAACTTCCTACACTATAGGGTTAATAACATCCACAGAAAATACCAAATGTTCCTCATTAGGATATTTCATGGCATCATTCATATTGAATTCTATAACCTCTCTGTCAAAGTCCATAGTGAGGGTCCTGTTATGTACATCCATTTTAGTCCTAACAGTCTTAAGAAAAGGTCTTTCTAGCGAAATTGCGACAGAATTAGAGGAGTTATCATATTCCATATCAAGTACATTAAAATCAACAGGAAAAACCAACTCATTAACTTGTACTAAGACATCTTCTAATACCCCATCAGGATATGCATTAGACCTATCAACTAGTTGAATTGTCACGCTAGTTTCTTTTAATGGACCAACATTCAAAAATGAATAAATGGAACGAGGCATGACATTAATAGAAGCACCTAGATCTAACATAGCCTTTTCAACTCTAACACTACCAATTTTACAAGAGATAGTAAACATACCTGGATCCTTGCACTTAGGAGGTAGTTTCTTTTGGAGAACTGCTGAAACATTCTCCCCCATGTGAACTTTGTCATCTCCTCTTAATTTTCTCTTGGAGGTGCACAGTTCCTTAAGGACTTTAGCATATCGAGGTATTTGTTTTATAGCATCTAATAAAGGAATATTTACCTCAACCTTGCAAAATGTCACAAGGATGTCTTTCTCTTATTCCTCCTTCTTGGATTTTGCAAACCAGCTTGGAAAAGGAGGAGGTATCACAATAGGTAGGGGTTTTTCTCTGGTGGGTTGCGCATCTTGAGATTTAGGCATCAATTCATTCTTCTCAAGCTGATCTTCTACATGCTTTGTCACTTTCTTACTAGGCTCTTGTAACTCCTTCCCACTTTTAAGGATGACAGCACTAACGTTTTGCTTTGGATTCACCTCAGATTGTGAAGGCAACCTCCCTAATACTTGAGACTCCAGACGGCTCACTGTAGTCGTCAATTGACTCATTTGGTTCTCCAAATTCTGAATGCTTGCTGTAGTTGCCTACTGAAATTGTTGAGTGTTAGTCGCAAGTGATTTAACAATTTCTTCAAGAGATATACCTGACTTGGAGTTTGACTGTGGAGGTGCTGGTTGTCTTGGTGGATACTATTGTGGGAATCCTGACGGCCTAACTCCATAGCTGAAGTTGGGGTGATCCTTCCATCCCGGATTGTATGTTTGTGCATAAGGATCATACCTCCTCTGAGGCATGCCTGGAAATCCTCCAACTGCTTTTGGCTTGTTCAACGGGTTCTTCTTGAATTGTAGAACACATATTAGTTGAATGACCTATATTGTAACAAATGCCACAACTTCACCTGTTGGACATTACCTACAACAAACTTTTCTACAAGAGAAGTAAGTTTATCTAAACGTTGTTCAACATAAGAAATATTTACCTCATTCATCTTCCTTGAAGTGGGATCTTGCCTGCTGCCAAATTGTTGTGCATTGGCTGCCATATTTGAGATCAACTCCCTTGCTTGAGTAGGGGTCTTGTTCACCAACACGTCTCCACTAGCAGCATCTATCATACTCCTTTCCATTAATGATAGTCCTTCATAAAAATATTGAATAAGAAGTTGATCAGAAATCTGATGTTGAGGACAACTGGCACACAATTGTTTGAATCGCTCCCAAATACTCATATAAAGTCTCCCTAGGAAGTTGTCTGATCCCACAAATGTCTTTTCTGATGTTGGCAGCTCTTGAAGCAGGAAAGTATTTCTCAAGGAATTGCTTCTTCAAACCATTCCACGTTGTAATCGATCCAGGAGGCAAGTAGTATAACCAGTCTTTAGCTAGTCCATCTAAAGAGAAAGGAAAAGCACGCAACTTAATCTGCTCTTCAGTCACACCTTGTGGCCTCATACTTGAACACACAACATGAAACTCCTTGAGATGTTTATGAGGATCTTCACCTACAAAACCATGAAACTTGGGTAACAAATGAATAAGACTACACTTTAATTCAAAATTTACCTCCAAGTCTACATATTGAATGCAGAGTGGTTGCTGATTCAAGTCTAGTTCAGCTAACTCTCTAAGAGTTCTTTCTACAGGTGTAGCTCTATCCATCACTTGTTCTTCTGAATCGCTAGATGATTCAACTAAATCAGGCACCGTATCTGTTTCGGAAAGCAAAGGCGATGAGGATCGTTGATTAGCTCGCTTTGTCTGCTGTCTCAGCTGGCGAACTGTCTTCTCAATTTCAGGATCAAACGAAAGTGTACATGTACGAGAAGAACGAACCATACACCAAGTAAAACGTAAAAAGGATTAAATAAACGACACCAATCCCCGGCAACGGCGCCAAGATTTGATGGTTGTCGAAGCCAACAAATATAAATACCTACTCTAAATAAATTGTGTATAGTGATTGAGCAGGGTCGTGTCCACAGAGATCGGTAATTATTTAAATCCTTTTAAAATGTAAAACGTAAAATGAGTGAATTGTTGACAATAATAAAAATCAAATTAAAATAACAAGAATGCAAATTAAAGTTGTAATTCAAATTGGAGAAAGCCCTGGTTGAAGGAATTAACTCAGCTTGATTCGACTATTGATCATTTATTCAAATATAAATTATTACTACTTATGAATAGATTGGTTATAGCTACTGAGACCCTCTAATAGCCAATCTCTCCTTAACTAGTCGACAACCAAGGTACGACCGTTGGTTATTTCCCTAATCAATAGACAACCCTAGATACGATCATAGGATTTAATCAATTGACAGCTTGAAAAACCAGAGAGACCCAAATCCTAATCAACAAACACATACGATGGTTCATTTAAATTAGATTGTTTATTCTCACAACACAACTCTCTGCTATGTTATTTGTCACAAACATTGAAATCTTCATACGATGAATCCTTTAATTGACTATAGATTAAGTTGATAATTAAATGGTGGCCAATTATCTAATTAACAAACATAATCATGATAATAATTTAGAGAATAAACAAATACCCAAAAAGTAATAGAACAATTAAAGCGTAAGAAAGATCTCGCTGTAGTGATGAATCAAAGCTTTATTAACCTTCAACCAGAATAATAGGTTTAGTTCTTCATAGAGAGAAAAGAAAAATTTAGATCTAGGGTTTCTTTCTTTTCTCCCAAAGTCTCCCACCTTCACAATAGATTCCTGCCTTAAATACTCCCTCTCTCTTCTCCTCTAGAATTCTATTTAAAATAAAATACTAATATCTGAAATATTAAATTCATAATTACAAAAATAACCAAAAATACAAAACACGTTAAACTAAAAACTGCAGGTCCGTAGTTGACAGCACGCGCCCACGCCTTATCAACAAAGTTCTTCTGACGCTCATAATTTCTCCAAGAGAACAATCATCCTTAAACATCATCTTGTAGCTTAATTTAATCACCAATCAATAGAATTGCACCTACAAAAGTAAAACACAAGTAAATCACTATTATTAAGTGCAAAACATTGATATTAAAGGAAGTAAACAATGCAAAACTAGTGCATAAATTGCACTCTAACAAAGAGTCTAAAATTAGTAGATACACTCGACAATATGAATTGTTCCAAATGCAATAAAAACACATCATTTACTCTCTAAGTGATCTTGATTTAAGTCTAAAATTACCATAATAACTCTCATTTCATAGAGTTATCACACCCCCAAACTTAAACCATTACTTGTCCTCAAGTAATGACAACAACACTCACTCTTCAGTCATACAATCATGCAACAAATAACTTAGCTTTGTCATCAAATTTGCAAGGATGCTTTCACCCTCAGATCACACTCTTGATCATGCAAAATTGCCATAGAAGTTCAAGTTTTAGACTTAGCCCTCATTCGGTCCAGAGTATGTGTGTGCCACTTTGATCAAGTTCCAGAGGTGCTATAGCATGACAAAAATATTGCATATAATTCAGAGGCAGAACACAAATATATTCACATATGGGGGAGCAGAAATCACACATACTCAAACTGTGCTATAACAAAAACAAAAATGTGTGTTTTTTTAAGCACTTAACCCTCTTCACTGCAACATTTATTTTTCATGTGAATGTCGATCACTTGTAATGATGACACCCAATTACTCAATCAATGCACCGATCAGAGTTGCTGTAGCAATATTCATAGCATAGTCTTATCTAAAGATATCTTTTAACTTACGGCTGAACATGGAGCTCATGGACAGACCTGACTACTCAATATCCTAGACAGAAGACCTTTTTTTTCTCTTGTTTGTTTTTTTTCTAGATGCTACATCAATGCTCGTAACTCTTGTTGCCTTTGGACTCAAGTCTGCATATGGGGTACATACTCAGCCCTGGTTACTCAGCAACTTGAGCCATTGGAGCCAAATTTATTTCATAATGAGCATAGTTTCACTAAAATTTCGCCCTAACTTGAGATATTCTACTCCTTTTTGTTTTCTTGGCTTCGTTACAACATCCTCATAAAACTCAATCAAAGTCCAAGTGTCAGGATAGAATTTCAACCTCCATCTATAACTATCTCTACTTGGCATTCTCATAACTACGGAATAACACTCAATTTATCTTCATTAGGTTTTCAAATCCATACAAAAATATTAGATAACAAAGCTTCACACAACACAAGTAGAGACACAACCCCCCCAAACTTGAGTGGTGTTGTGTCCTCACAAGCACACAAAACAAAACCACATAGCCAGACATGCAAACACTAAATAAAAGGACATGTAAAATAAATCAGAAAAGTAAAACGTAATAAAAGAAAATTTTTTCAGAAAGAAATAAAATAACTAGTAGGAAGTGGGTACTCCCTTGTTGCTTGGATATTGCTGCAACATGGATTAATGACTTCAGCGCTTTTTGGACGCACTTCGCAGCCTATCCTTAGGGGATTCTTGTGGTGAGGCAGCTAGCAACGCCTTTTTCTTTTTCTGCAATGGGCTGGTGGAAGGGGTGGCAGTTAGTGCATCCTGCCTAGATGAAACAAATCTGGTCTTTTTTTGTTCTGGTGTGGCTGCTGCAGCAACGCCTCCATAAGTGCCCCATTTCTTTTGCTAGGTCCTGTTGTGCAAATTTTATTGAACTTGCAAGTGCACGAATCTATTGTAGTGTAGATCAATGGTAACGAGTGTCGATCCCACAAGGAGATGGATTTTAATTGTGTGTAGAATTAATTTTCTAAATGGGTGGTTGGATTTGTGGTGAAAGTAATTTAGATTATCCTAAAATTGGAATTGAAATGGCGAGAATAAATTGAAGAGAAATCTATTGAAATGACGTACTTGAGTATCTGGATCCATATCAACATGCATCATTGGCTAAATATTCCTTATTAATGCCAATTAAATCATGAGGGGAAATCCACACCTCATGAACCACACTCTAATCAATATGGTGCTAAGGGCTTATCGGGTCAAATAATAATAACCTTGTACTAGAGAGCCGGTGAAACCAAGGCGGTATCTAGACAAGATTATTATTATTTGTCGACGAGAAGTCAAAACATCCACAAATATTAGAGGGGAAAAGAAAATAAATTTACCAAATAAAGCCCATGACACATGTTGAGACTTCACCTTCAACCCAAGCTTGAAAGAAAATTAGCTACTCATAATTGAACTAGGGGCAAAATAGAAATTTATAAAAATACATAGAAAATACAAGATGGAGAGGGAATTACAGAAAATGGAGTCCAAAAATGGATTCAGAGCTATCAAATTAGGGGGGAGGCCCCCTTTTTATAGATACATTGAGTAAATCATGGCCATCAGATTAAAAATAGTTTGGATGCTCAGGATTGCGCCACGTCATCAGTCAACAGTACGCGGTTTGAACAGTAACACGGTTTGACCCGGATTGAACAGTGACGCAGTTTGGTTGAAAATAATCCTGTGTAATGCATGTACCGTACACGAGATTTTTGGTCCACTGATATGCTGCTGCGTCACCATCAACAGTACATAAGAATTTTAGTCCAACAGGATCGTGACACCTCATCAGTCAATGCCACATCATCGGTCAATGCCACGTCATCGATCCGTCAATGTGAACAGTGTCGTGAACAGTAATGTAGACAGTACCGTACATGTGAACAGTGCCATTTTTCCTTTTATGTTCCTCCTAAGGTTTTCGACCGTCCTGAGTTCAAAAGTGATGTCCGTTTTGCCGTCTGATCTCTCGTTCATTGTGCAATGACTATGATGCCCCTAAAATACATAAAATACTTAATTATAATACAACACACATAATTAAATGACAAGAAATTTAAATACATAAAAGTAGGAATGTTAGTGGAACTTGAAGTGTAAAATGACAATTTTCTCCTTTATAAATATACATTTTCTAACACTCAACACACCCCCTAACCAACTTATTGCTAGTCCCTAGCAAATAAAGTGAAAACAAAATTCAAAATCCAAAATGATTATTTTTTAAACAACATCCTACCCCCCAACCTATTCTAAACATGAAAGGAAAATATGCATGCAGAAATGTGAAAATGATGCAGGAAAACTAAATAGAAAAGTTACACTTAAATTGATAAAAAAAGAAAATGGTTTTTTTTAACTAAGAAAATGCGTTTCTAGAGGCACTACACTCCATATTCAGCCATCTTCAAATCAAAAAATTTGAATGTGTATATTTATAAAGGAGAAATTAGAAAGAAGAAGAAAAATGAAAAAAAAATTAATAAAGAAAAAAAATATCTGGAATTTTTTTTTATTTTTTTTTTAACGAAGAAGGTGCATTTCTAGAGTAACTACACTTCATATTCAGTCATCTTCGAACAAAAAGTTAGCAACAATTAGTTTCTACAACAAAAAATTAGTAAAAACTTAACCAAGATTCCACAATTGTCGACTATTCCCTCCCCCCAACCAGAACGAAACATTGTCCTCAATGTTGTAAAGGAAAGAAGTAGAGTTTAGAAGATATCACCTGGGTGGTGCAACACAGAAGAAAATATTTACAGGCGAAGAGTTAAATCTAATTTGTACTTCTTGCTGCGGCTACTGTTACCATCATTTTTTCGCATTGGAATGAATGAAGTAGTTTTTTTATTGCATGGTTAAGAAATGCGATGAAGCCATCATAAAAGTTATTGACATTTAACAAATCGATGAGTTTCTGGTGAATGTGCAAATGGGCCCAAGATGCGAGTGTGATAAGTGCCTCTAGTGTTGCAAGATCTCCTGGAAGGAAAATAAAAGCATTAGCATGATTAAGCATTTAAGTTATTCTTTCTTGCATACCTGAGACGACTAACTCTTCTCCAGTCGATGAGTTAGACAAACTACCCAAAGGTTTTAGACCTCTTGGGATGATGCCTAACACTTGGCTTCCTCTGACAAAAGTAGCTTCTGAGTCCAATTTTGATAACCCTCGGTTACCTCCTCCATACATTAAGTGTAATTTTCTCTCTGCTATGCTTCGACCAAGATCTATGGCTGCCTCAACGAAATCTTTATGTTTGCCATAGTGAAACCCAGAAAGCACATAAATGTTCTTGAATTGTCTATTGGGAGTAGCTGACATTGGGATACTTCTCAAAAACGATTTGTGAGTGCTTGACAAAAAATTATATTTAAGAATCTTGGTGACAGCGGGTCACAGCTGTGTATGAGGTGGCATGTTAGTGTCAAATAACGCGTAAAAATAACAGTGAAATAAAATAACAGTGAAATAAAATAACAGTGAAGTAAAAGAATATTTACAGATAGTTGCGACTGTGGCTCACATCTTCCTCTGGTTTTACGTCCAGAAACGGTTTGAACGCCCTCTATAGGTCGAGGATAGGCTTCCCATCCAGTTTTCTTATAAACTGACAAACAGGGTCGTTTATAGTCAGATTCTCGAGACTATATTGTGCATGCTCTTTCTGGAATAATGGTCATAACTGGAGAATCACTCCTTGCACATATCCACTGGGATGCGTTTCAAGAGACAAAAGGATATCATCCAATGACTCCTTATTCAAGTCATCCCTAATGAATTGAATCTTATCTTCTCTGTTATCAGATATCATTCCTAAAGAACATGGTTTTTTGTTGCAACTCATTCTGGCACATTTATGACAAGCAACAGAAATTCTTTGACCTCTTCGTTTTCTTGCATAATTTCCTTTAACACAACCAGGCATGTAGTAATAAATTTTGGAGGTAACTCACCTTCCAATCGTACTTTAGCCTCGATTAACCAACGAATGTCAGCAGGTATGTTATTCCTCATGAGCAATCGTATGCGTTCGAACCGGGCTTTATAGATTGTAAGGAGGGCATTCTGAGGAAGTGAATGGAATTGCTTGTGAAGCTTCGCTAGAATCTCGTTTCTGTCCATACCTTCGCCTCAGAATATCAGTTATTTTGGGAAAACTGAAGTAGCCCACTTGATTGTCACGGAGTACCGTTATCCGCCACTTCACCGGGGTAACAAACTAAAGCACACAAACAGAAAAATAAATTAAAACACACAAAGAAAATTAAAATCGTCCTCTTATTGAATTTACCTCAAGCTCCAACTGGATGTCGTAAACACTTCTCTCAATGTCTCTGAGTTGGCTTTCTAAATCCTCAACATAGGATACTAACTCTGGTGGTTGCAGAGCCCAAATACGTTGTGTTTTACAAAATTGAATATGCCTTTTGAGATGTGATTTTACACGTTGAAGTGGTTTAAGAATGTTCAGGAGGAACGATTTAAGTATGGTACTCATGATTAACAATGATAAGAAAAAAAACTTAATGGTTAAACAAACACACATGCAAAAATAATTTCAATTAGCAAAAACAATAAAAAGAAAGAAAGAAAAAAATCAAATCACCAAAAAGAAAGAAAGAACAACTTAATTCAAATTTGGTGGGTCACTCAAATTTATTTCAATGTCCTCTCCATGTGGTTGGTACTCTAGATATGGCTTTAATCTTTGACCATTAACTTTAAACGTGACACCGTTATTTGGGTTCTTAATTTCAATTGCCCCATGTGGAAAAACAATATGAACAATAAAGGGGTCAGGCCATCGAGAGCGTAACTTACCTGGGAATAGGTGCAAGCGAGAATTGAATAAAAGCACTTTCTGACCTGGAGTGAAAGATTTTCTCATAATTTGCTTGTCATGGAAGACTTTCATTCGTTGCTTGTAAATCTTGGCATTTTTGTATACATCATTACGAATTTCTTCAAGTTCTGCCAGCTGTAATCTTCTTTCTGAGCTAGCTTGCTGCATGTGAAAGTTGAATTTCTTGATGGCCTAGTATGCACGATGCTCGAGTTCCACAGGTAGGTGGCAAGCTTTTCCATACACTAACCTGTACGGTGACATCCCAATCGAGGTCTTGAAAGCCGTTCTATATGCCCATAATGCATCATTAAGTCTTAATGACCAATCTTTTCTGTCCGGATTCACCGTCTTTTCTAATATGTGCTTTATTTCTCGATTGGAGATTTCAACTTGGCCACTGGTTTGCGGATGATATGGGGTCGCCACTTTGTGAGTGATTAAATACTTTGTCAAAAGAGCTTTGAATGCTTTGTTACAAAAGTGGGCACCACCATCACTGATTATTGCTCGAGGGAATCCAAAGTGTGAAACAATGTTGCTTTTCAAAAATCCTATCACCACCTTTTGATCATTGGTTCTATATGGAATTGCTTCTACCCATTTCGATACGTAGTCAACAACAACCAATATGTATTGATGGCCAAAAGAAGGGGGAAAGGGTCTCATGAAGTCGATACCCCATACGTCAAAAATCTCAACCACTAAAATTGGATTTAGTGGCATCATGTTCCTTCGTGTAATGCTCCCCATTCGTTGACACCTATCACATGAAGAATAGAAAGTGTAAGCGTCTCGAAATATAGTTGGCCAATAGAAACCACATTTTAAAACTTTAGTAACTGTTTTTTTAGCACTGAAATGGCCGCCAAAAGCTTGTTCATGGCAGAATGAAAGGGTAATCTGAATTTCATTTTCTGGGACACATCGTCTAACAATTTGATCTGCACAATACTTGAACAAATACGGGTCATGCCAAAAGAAATTCTTTATTTCTGCAAATAATTTAGCCTTGTCTTGCTTGGTCCAATGCTCTGGAAATTGACCTGTAACAAGATAATTAACAATATCAGCATATCATGGTAATACTTCCACACTCATCAATTGTTCATCTGGGAATGACTAATTCAATGTTAATGATTATGAAATTGTGTCAAAATGGAGACGAGAGAGATGGTCTGCCACAATATTTTCTGTGCCTTTCTTATATTTAAATTTCAAGTCGAATTCCTGCAAAAGTAACACCCAACGAATTAGTCTAGCTTTTGCATCTTTCTTCATGAGAAGATATTTAAGAGCAGCATGATCTGTGAACACAATTATTTTACAACCAATGAGATAAGATCGAAATTTTTCCAATGCAAACACTACTGCTAGCATTTCTTTTTCAGTAGTTGAATAGTTCAACTGTGCATCATTCAATATCATACTAGCATAATAAATAACATGGGGAATTCGATCAACTCTTTGTCCTAATACTGCTCCTACTGCATAATCAGATGCATCACACATGAGTTCAAATGGTAAGCTTCAGTTTGGGGGCTGAATGATGGGTGATGATGTCAACAATTGCTTTAATTTTTCAAACGCCACAAGACATGAATCATTAAAGATAAAAGGTACATCCTTAGCAAGTAAATTGCATAAGGGTCTAGAAACTTTGCTAAAATCTTTAATGAAACGTCTATAGAAACCAGCATGTCCAAGGAAAGATCTTACTTCTCTGACTATTTTGGGTGGAGGAAGATTAGAAATGAGATCCACCTTGGCTTTGTCAATTTCAATACCTTTTGCTTGAAATGATGTGACCGAGAACAATACTTTGTTTTACCATAAAATGGCATTTCTCCCAATTCAAGACTAAGTTCTTCTCTGTACATCTCTGCAGAACTAGTGTTAGATAATGTAAACATTGATCAAACGAGTCACCAAAGACAGAAAAGTCATCCATAAAGACTTCAAAGAATCGTTCAACCATATCAGAAAAAATACTTAACATGCATCGTTGAAATGTAGCAGGTGCATTACATAATCCAAATGACATCCTTCTATATGCAAAAGTGCCAAACGGGCAAGTGAAAATAGTGTTCTCTTGATCTTTTGGTGCTATGGGGATCTGATTGTATCCTGAGTAGCCATCTAGAAAGTAAGAAAATTCATGGTCTGCTAATCTATCAAGCATTTGATCAATAAATGGTAAAGGAAAATGGTATTTACGTGTGACAGCATTCAACTTTCTATAATCAATGCATACACGCCATCCTGTAGTTACTATAGTTGGTATCAATTCATTATCAACATTGGTAACTATTGTGACTCCTGACTTTTTAGGGACAACTTGTACAGGACTGACCCATGAACTATCAGAAATTGGGTAAATGATACCTGCATCTAATAACTTGAGGACTTCAGTTCTAACAACTTCTTTCATGTTAGGATGTAACCGACGTTGCATTTCCCTAGTAGGTTTAGCATTTTCATCAAGGTGAATGTAATGCATGCAGTCTACTGGGTTTATACCTTTGATGTCTGCTATGGTCCATCCTAATGCTCCTTTGTGCTCTTTTAAAACATCCCACAACTTACCTTTTTGTTCGTCGTTTAGGGATGATGAGATGATTATCGGTAGAGTGCTTTCTTCTCCTAAAAATGAATATTCCAATGTGTTGGGTAATGGTTTGAGCTCGAGTTTCGGTGGTGATTCTGATGATGGGATGAGTTTCTTCTCTGATGGTGCTAGTTGTTCAACTCTTGACTTCCATTTATTAGTGTCCATGGATGGTGCTGAGTCAAGTAGGGCGTTGATCTCATCAACTGATTTGTCAATATCAAAATCCAAACCAAAGTGAGTTAAACATGTTTATAAAGGGTCATCACTATGGTTTGAAAGAAAAGTGTCATCAATTAATGCTTCTATGAAATCCACATCAGCAATTCCATCATCTGCATTGTGAGGTTGTTTGGCAATGTTGAAGATGTTCAGCTCCATAGTCATGTTGCCGAAGGACAGCTGCATATTTCCAGTTCTACATTGAATGCGAGCATCCGTAGTTGCCAAGAAAGGTCGGCCTAGAATATTGGGGATTCGCTTCCTTGAATCCTGTATTGGTTGAGTGTCAATTACAATGAAATCAACAGGAAAATAAAACTTGTCTACCTGGATAAGCACGTCCTCCACAATACCACGAGGTATTTTCGTGGACCGATCTGCAAACTGTAACACCACTGGAGTTGGGTGTAATTCTCCAAGTCCAAATTTCACAAATACTGAATAAGGCAACAGATTTACACTAGCTCCTAAATCTAACAAAGCATTCTCAATTGTGTGGTTCCCTATGCTACATGAGAGAGTGGGGGAGCCTGGGTCTTTGCATTTTAGAGGAATTTTATGTTGGAGTATAGAACTAACGTTTTCTGTTAACAATGCTTTCTTTTGAACGTGAATGTTTCTCTTTTTAGTACAAAGGTCTTTAAGAAACTTGGCATAAGATGGAACTTGCTTTATAGCATCAAGTAAATGGATGTTAACATTTACCTGTTTGAAGATTTCTGACACAACTTAAAAGTAATATTAAACTCCTAAGTATAAGAGTGTCGTGTTGTATTATAACTCGGTGAGTCCGAGGTCGATCCACAGAGAAAAGATTTAATTTGTTTATTTTATTTTATCTAAAAATTGAAATTAAAACTTGAATTTAAACAACTTAATTTAAATGAAACTATGGAATTGAACTAGTTAGGGTTATGGATCCACTCTTAGGAATAAATAAAACTTAATAAATTCTTTTTGCCAATTTTTTTAAATTTATTATCCAAAAGATTAATTATACAAATTATTATTATTTTCCCTTTAATTTTATGATGGATTAAGTATTTATTGTGCCAAAATTTAATTTGTCTACAATAAGTTAAAATACCATTTCACCATGCCTTATATTAAGATCTTAAGAAATTATTGTGCCAAATTCATTTGTTTGTCTACAATAAATCAAATTTTCAAAATATAAAATATGTATAAAATTAAATAGAAAATAATTTAATTTATAAAATTAAAAATAGAATTGCATTAAATCATATTTATTACCTAAGAGTTTCACCTTCCCCTAACTAATATTATTTAGTTAACCATAATTAAAATAAAAAGGAGTAGAATTGAATTACTTATAATTAAAAGTAATAAAAACAACTAAAATTGGAAATAAAACTAATTTTATTTATAAAAATAATTATACAAAATATTAAAAACACACCTGGAAATCAAGATTACAAGGAGATGGAGAGAATTTGAGAAGAAGAGAGTTGTAGAGAGATGATCAAAAACATAAAAATGAGGCTCTATTTATAGAAAAATAAATTCATAATCCAGTGCTTTGCGGTCCATCATAAGCTTCATGCATGTGCTCCTCACAACCTTTAGATCAAGATCCAATGGCTGGTCAAACTTCAAAAGTCAACATCACACGTGGCATCGTTTGACTCGTCCGATTTGCCCAAAGAACGGTTGAGATTTGGCGGGTTAATGGGTGGATCAGGTCGACCCGAATACAAAGATTCGGATCCTCCAACTTGCTTCACCAACCATTGCCACGTGGCACAATCATGGCCATTGAATCATGGACGGTTGAGATTTAGTCAAAATTGCCAGCTATCCCATGCACTCATATCTATTGTAAGCTCATTTCATCATCCAATCAGTGCTCAGTCAACAGGAAAAGTCAACTTTTTTATACAAGCCCAATTTTAAGCCGATCTTGACTGATCTTAAGGTTTTCGGACCTCCGGAATCCAAATTTGACCTCCATTTATCTGTTTGGAGCCTCCAAGTACGTGAAATTAATATTTTTCCTAATAAACACATAAAAATACATAATTAAATATATTTAAAACATAATTAATAATTCCTAATATATTACATAAACACAAATATAAATAATAACATAAGCATAAAATAACATATTATCGCTTGATAATTCAACAATTTTTAATACTAATCACACCCCCCAACCAGCTTATTGCTAGCCCTCTAGCAATTAAAGCGTTATATTAAATTAAGATTTATAAAATTCATATGCAAGTTAATAGTTGTTCATCTATCCTCTAAATTACCAAATAAATGAACTCTCCTAAATTTCTTTACCACATTGATGTTCACTCATTATCCAGAATATCATCAAACCTTCTTTTGTGCTCAAGTAATTAACACAATACTTATGGGGCTTCATTAAAAGAAAAACAACATTTTCGTTCCAAAATTTATTAGAAATTATATCTTTAGGCAATAGATTATTCACACATATTTTTAAAATATTACATTTCTAACTTGTGTAGCGAGATTTAGGTCAGTGACTCCCAGACCAGTTGGCCTTAGGGCACTAGGTGTTGAAGCACCCCTACGGACTTAATTACTCGGGTTTCTAATAAACAAACAATATATCTATTACCCATGTAGCGAGCTTTAGGTCAGTGACTCCCAGACCAGTTGGCCTTAGGGCACTAAGTGTTGAAACAACCCTACGGACTTAATTACTCGGGTTTCTAGATATAAAAACTTTTTTTTTTGGTTTTCTTCTTTTTTTTTTCTTTTTTGCAATATACACTTTCTACTACCTTAGATACTATTCCTAATAAATCAAAAGAACTAAATGCTGTAAAATTTTAACTTACAACCCACTAGTATGTGTCATAATGTGTGTGTGAAAAATGATTCAATAATACCTGTTAAATGAGTAAACAATTAAATAACTTAATAACCAAGTGGAGAGTTCAAAAATTCGAGTAATTCAAAGAAAAGGGAACAAAAACAATTTACTATGAATCTCAAAATCAAAATATAATATAACAAGACTATTAGGATGCGTCTCAAAAGTCGTGACTCTTTACTTGGCCATCCTAGACAAAACAAAAAATGTTTGTTTGTTTGTTTTTTTGTTTTTTTTAACCAAAAAAAGAAAAGAGAAAATAGAAAAACAACACACATATTTAAAAAAAATGTACGTCAATTATCCCCACCCCACAACCTAATCACAAATATGCAAAATAATAATAATAATAATAATAATAAAAGAGAATAATAAAAGAAGAAGAAGAGGAGATCTCACCTAAACTTGATGCAGAAGCTTAAAAGCGGATAACAAAGATGAAGAAAAAGTCAATTTTTTTTTTAACAACACCCTTAATACTAAGAAGATGCGTTTCTAGAGGTACTACATTCTCTATATCCTGCCATCTTCGACTCAAATTTGTCCTAAGTTAGTCTTTACAAAAAAAAAATTGATTTATTTTTTTTTTATTTTTTTTTGTAAACACATCACCAGGACTAAGACATTCCACAATTATCAACTATTCCCTCCCCCCAACCTGAAAAAGACATTATCCTCAATGTTTTAAAAGGAAAGAGAAAGAGTTTAAAAGACAACACATGAACACTACAACAGAAAATATTTACAGACGGAGAGTTAAATCTAAATCGCACTTCTTATTACTGCTACTGTTACCGCAACCATCATCAGTCGACCAATTCAGTGCAAAAGTCTTTGGATCTGGCTCTGGTGTATAAGCTTGTAAAAGTTCAAGTAACTCATTAGCAGTAGAAGCAGAGATAAATAGTTTGTTTACAGAATATGGAACAAAATGATTCTTTATTGCATGGTTAATAAAAGTTAGCAAGCCGTCATAAAAATTATTAACATTTAACAAACCGATGGGTTTTTGATGGATGTTCAAGTGGGCCCAAGATGCAAATGTAATTAGTGCCTCAAAAGTTGCAAGATCTCCTGGCAAGAAAATAAAAGCATAAGCATGATTCATCATTTCCGATATTCTCTCTTGCATACTTGATACCACTAATTCTTCTCCAATTGGTGGGCCAGACATGCACACTAGCGGTTTCATGGCTTTTGGAATAATGCCTAGTACTTGGCTTCCTCTAGTAAAAACAACTTCTGAGACAAGTCTTGATAACCCTCGTTCACCTCCTCCATATACAAGATGCAGTTTCCTCTCTGCTATGACACGACCAAGATCTACAGCTGTTTGAACGAACTCTTTGTACTTTCCATAGTGATACCCAGAGGGCACACAAATAGTTTTGAATTGTTTACTCGAAGATGCTGCCATTGGACTAATTTTTTAAAAACAAGTTGTGAGTGTTTGAAAAACGAGCTCATATTTAAAGATCTTGGTGACATAAATAATGAGAAACCGCTGTAAATGGGTTGGCATATTTGTCAAATGACGAGTAAAGCTCGTGGCTCAATATTTCAAAAACAAATAATAAAAAGAAAATAATGATTAGAAAAAGCAAACAGTAAAAGAAAACAAATATTTATTAAATATAAAATCACACCGCTAAATGCAATAATGCAAATGATAAAATAACAGTAAAGTAAAATAACAGTGAAGTGAAAGGATATTTACTGGTAGTTGTGATTGTGGCTCACATCTTCCTCTGGTTTTACGTCCAGTAACGGCTTGAACGCCCTCTATGGATCGAGGATCGGCTTCCCATCCAGTTTTCTTATAAACTGGCAAACAGGGTCTTTTTGAGTCAGATTCCCAGGACTTAACTGTGCACTTTGTTTTTGGAATAGTATCCACAAATTATAAATCTCATGTTGCACAAATCCGCTTCGATGCGTCTCAAGAGATCGTAAGATATCATCCAACGATTCTTTACTCATGCCATCTTTAACGAATTTAATTTTATCTTCACGAGTATCAGAAAAAATTCCTAAAGATTTACAATCCGGTCGTTTGTAACCAAGTCTTACACAATTATGACATTTTGAGCCAAGTCGTTTAGCTCTCCTTTTCTTAGCAAATGTACTTTTACCAAAACCAGGCATGTAAGAAACAAATGGATCTGAAAACTCACCTGCTAATCAGACCTTTGCTTCAATTAACCAACGAATGTCAGAAGGAATGCCATTGATCATTAACAAACGCAGTCGTTCACAACGAGCTTTGTAAATTTTCTTGAGGGCATTCTGAGGGAGAGAGGGAAAATGCTTATGGAGTTTATGTTGTATTTCTTCCATGTTTGATTTTGGGGTTTCAGTTATTGTGGGAAACTGAAGATACCGACTTAAGTAGTCACGGAGTACCGTTATCCGCCATTTATACAGGAAAATAAATCAAAACACACCAAAATCAAATCTGCAAAATCAAATCAAACGTGAAAGCGAGCAAAAAGAAACACACAATATAAAAGGAAAATGAACTTACATTCATCCTCTCATTGAGTTAACCTCAAGCTCCATTTGAAATTCATATATACCACTCGCTACTGTTCTGAGTTGTCCCTCTAGATCCTCAACATAGGACACGAATTCTGGTGGTTGCAGATCCCAAAGTGGATGTGATTTATAGCTTTGTATCAGGCCTCTTAAGTGAAATTTCACACGATGAAATCTTTTAAGATGTGCGAACATGTATTTTCTCATTGAGGTGCTCATGATGTAAAATGAAAATTGATGAGAGAATGTACAACTGTCAAACAAATACGCTTACACAAGAAAATTAATGTTAAAAAAAATATGTGCAGTGCATCAATCTAAAAAAAAATCAAACAATGAAACGGCAAAATAATAGTAAAAAAAATCAATCATTAAAGACTTAATCAAGAACTGGTGGGTCACCCAAATTAATTTCGGTGTCCTCGTCACGTGGGTGATGTTCCAGATATGGTTTTAATCTTTGACCATTAACTTTAAATGTGACACCGTTCTTTGGATTCTCAATTTCTATGGCCCCATATGAATATACATTTTTTACAACAAATGGGCCACTCCATTTTGACTTTAACTTCCCTGGAAATAAATGAAGACGAGATTTATAAAGCAACACTTTTTGACCAATCTCAAATGTTTTTCGAAAAATTCTTTTATCATGAAATGCTTTTGTTCTTGCCTTAAGAATTCTTGAATTTTCATATGCATCATTCCTTAATTACCAGCATCATCCAAATTTGAATTAAAAGCTTTAATAGCCCAAAGTGATTTATGTTCAAGTTCAACAGGTAAATGACAAGGTTTACCATAAACTAACCGATAGAGTGACATTCCTAATGATGTTTTAAATGCAGTACGGTAAGCTCAAAGTGCATCATTAAGTCTAAGAGACCAATCTTTTCGGTTTGGGTTAACTGTTTTTTCCAAAATTTGTTTTATCTCCCTATTTGCTAATTCAACTTGACCATTTGTTTGAGGATGATAAGGGGTAGCAATTTTATGTGTAATTCCATATTTCTTCATTAAAGACTCAAATGACTTATTACAAAAATGCTTACCTCCATCACTGATAATGGCTCGAGGGATTCCAAATCGACTTAAAATGTTTTCTCTTAAAAATTTAACCACAGTTTTACTATCATTATTTCGACAAGAAATTGCTTCAATCCATTTTGAGACATAATCAACTGCAACTAATATATACACAAATCCAAAAGATGATGGAAATGGACCCATGAAATCAATTCCCCAACAGTCAAATATTTCAATTTCAAGTATGGGATTTAAGGGCATCATGTTTCTTTTTGTAATTGATCCCAATTTTTGACATTTTTCACAACTTTTGCAGAATTCATATGTGTCTTTGAACATAGTAGACCAATAAAATCCACACTGCAAAATTTTAGCAGTAGTTTTTCTTGAAGAAAAGTGACCACCACATGCTTCAGAATGACAAAAATTAATGACACTACTTACCTCATTATCAGGAATACATCGTTGAAAAATTTGATCTGGGCAATATTTGAACAAATAAGGGTCATCCCAATAAAATTTCTTTACTTCAACAAAAAATTTCTTCTTTTCTTGAGCATTCCATTGCAAAGGCATTTTACCTGTAACAAGAAAATTAACAATGTTAGCATACCATGGCATTGAAGTAACAGAAAATAAAAATTCATCAGGGAAAGAATCATTTATGGGTGTTATATCATTGCAGAATTCGGATGTGAGTCTTGATAGATGATCCGCAACAACATTTTCAGCACCCTTTTTATCTTTGATGGTAAGGTCAAATTCTTGTAGTAACAAAATCCAACGAATTAGTCTCGGTTTGGCATCCTGTTTACTCATCAAATATCTCACAGCAGCGTGGTCAGTAAACACAACAGATTTAGAGCCAAGTAAATATGAACGGAATTTGTTTAATGCAAATACCACAACAAGTAATTCTTTTTCAGTTGTAGAATAATTCATTTGAGCACTATCCAAAGTCTTACTCGCATAATAAATCACAAAAGGCTTACCATCCCTTCTTTGTCCTAAAACAACACCAACAACAAAATCACTCGCATCACACATTAATTCAAATGGCAAAGACCAATCAGGAGATTGCATAATAGGTGCAGATGTTAAAAGACAAATTATTTTTTCAAAAGATTTTTGGCAATCATCATTCCATTCAAACGGTGCATCTTTTAATAAGAGGTTACAAAGTGGTTTAGATATGGCACTAAAGTTTTTTATAAACCTCCTATGAAATCCTGCATGTCCTAAAAAGGATCGCACATCTCTAACTGTTTTTCGTTGTGGCAATTTAGATATGACTTCAATTTTTGCTTTGTCAACTTCAATTCCTTTAATAGAAACAACATGACCCAAACCAATTCCAGAAGTAACCATTGTTGCGTAAATTAGCAAGTGTACTAGTCGGCACAAGTAATATAATGAAGAGTAGAGTATCGTCCCACAAAGATTGTATATCCTATTAGTTACCGAAATTATTCTAACCCTAAGTTATTTGAACAATCGAATAAGCGAATTTATATTAAAATAAAATAAAATAAAATAATTAAAAATTAAATAAAAATGCAAGCAGTAACAGAAATCACCAAGAGATTAAAACACTAGGACATCCGATTTCACCATAACCAATCCAATTTAATCCTCCATCTATGCTATTAAAGTTTATTACCCATGTTGACAGTGAATTTCCCTAATTTATCCAATATCCTCTCTCGAGTAATATAAAAAATATCTCCACATATCAACCCACTATATCTCTATGTGAATTTAACTATGCAAAGATTCATTAAGTTCTATGGAAATTCTTAGATAAAACTGCACGAATCACGTTGGCACATCTCTGTCTTTTGTTCAATTCATGGCATCCATTACACAGAGCAAAAATACATAAATCTCCTCTCGGTCTCATTATGTATCCTCAAATCATTCAAATATTAGCCAGATATTTAAAAGCATTAAGCACAATAATGAACACTCAACCATGGAATAATTAATTAAAAATAACATAGATTTATGGAATTAAATCTTCATAGTTAGGCTACATCGTAGCCCTAGTAGAATAAATTAGTTCATAGGAATATAAAGAGAATCCATTAATTTAATTGGAAACATTCAAATAAGATAATAGAGAAGAGAGAAAGAAAAAACTCAAGAATTAATGCGTCTTCCTGTTGCTCCAAAAAATTCCTCCTGCTCTCGGTTTTGCTCAAAACATTCGGCTGCTGCTCTATTATTTTTCTCTTTTCTCTTGGCTTCAATTCTTCTTGTGCGGCTGCCTTTCTATCTCTTTAATTCTCTTGGCTCTCCCAACCTCACGGCTGCCCTCTTGTCTCTTTTATAATATTGTGCCAACTCCAAATCCTTAAATGGAAAGGATTGAAATTGCCGCCCCCACCTTTACAATCTTAGGCCATTATATTTCAAAGTCAAAAGGCCCAAGTTCACGTGCAAGCCATATTCCTCTTTGAAAACTAATTCTTCACTTGCTGCCCACGTGCATGCATGCTCAATGATTAATATAATTAAATCCTTTGTGACTTGTTCCAATTAATTCTCTTTATTTCTTTCCCTTTTTAATTCCTTCAAGGTGATTTTCTCCTGAATGTTCCGATTTTATTCCTCTTTAATCCCATATTGTACCTAAAATAACAAAATATAAAAATTAAGATAAAAAATTAATATAATAAGACATAATTTAACATAAAATTAAGTTATGGAAGCATTAAAATAATAGATAAATTATGAACACATCAAATACCCCCAAACTTAACATTTTGCTAGTCCTCGAGCAAAAACTAAAATAAAAACTATGAAAATGAAATTCTAACTAAACCACTTTCGCAGGTGATCGCGATTGCATTTAGCGTATGCAACAAGCCTTTAAACCCCTAGGCGGCCCTAGTGGACGAGTTATAGTCTCGTGAGGGTTTCCAGTGATGATACCCACAAACATCATCAAAAATGCCTCAAAGATTGCATAAAGTATATAGCTCAAAGAAAATTAAAAATATTAGCAAAGTTCTAACTTTAATTCAATGGTCAACCTCATCTCATATTGGATTCATGTGTTGTGCGTGAATCAATTCAATCAAAACTCATTATCAAGATCTTCAACATCAACAGCCCTTATCTCGAATAATAAACAGAGTAGGTCAAACTAACCTCATCATCTTAATCTTTTTCTTTTTTTCTCTTTTTTTTTCTCAGGCATAAATTTGCATTTTTTTTCTTGAAGCACATGCTTTTTTTTTTCATTTCTTTGTCCATAGTCAGGAGCTTTCACTCTACCCCTTAAGGTAGCCTTCTTCTCATGGTAGATTATCCTCTACATACTGGTGGTACATAGGCCCAAATTACTCAAGGATAACTTCACTCTTAAGGGTTATAGGTAGCTATTTCTGACTATAGTGCCTGGGTAAACTTAAGTACTGTAGAATCGAGGCAAACAGTCATTTACTCAATCTAAAATTCTCAACTTAGGCTGTATCAATCTCAAATCTCAAGTCAAAATTCTGAAAGAATCGATATAAGTGCGCAAGATATTTAACGAATCACAATCAAGACAAAAGTAACACAAGAATAAAGTATAAACTAAGATAATATTCATCCCTTTCTAAGATAATATTCATTTTCAATCATAAACTCATCATAGGCATTAAAATCTTTTTTCTTTCTTTTTTTTTGGAATAAATGAAAGCAAATATTCCCACCCCCAAACTTAAAATAAACATTGTCCTCAATGTAAAGAAAAAGAAAAGGCAAAGAGAAACTCCCCCGGTTTTGCAATTGAAGATGCAAAGTTGTAGCTGAGTCGTTGAAAGGCATGTGGAAAATTGATGTTCATCGACCCCCAAACTTGTGTAAAATCCTAAAACAAAATAAAATAAGTAAAAGAAAAGAAAAATAAGGAAAGATAAAAATGACAATAATAAAGTTTAGAAAGCTTGGGTTGCCTCCCAAGAAGCGCTTAATTTATAGTCATTAGCTTGACTGTCTCTAGTCGTCATTCAAGACTAGACAGCTCAATAGCTATCTTGTGCTTAACAAATGCATCATCCAAATAAGGCTTCAACCGATGACCATTAACCTTGAATGTGCCCTTTGTATCATGTGAAACTTCTACCACACCAGACAGAAAGACTTGTGTTATTGTAAAAGGACCAGACCAACGGGATCGCAACTTGCCTGGGAAAAGCCGAAGTCGAGAATTATATAATAAAACATTTTGGCTAACTTGAAATTCACGTCTGAGTATATGCTTGTCATGCCAATGTTTAGTACGGGCTTTATAGATTTGAGCATTCTCATAAGCTGCATTGCGAAATTCATCTAGTTCATTAAGTTGCAACAATCTCTTTTTCCTGCTGCTTGCATGTCAAAGTTCAAAATCTTCATCGCCCAATATGCCCTATGCTCAAGTTCAACAGGTAGATGGCATGCTTTTCCGAATACTAGACGATAAGGAGACATACCAATAGGTGTTTTGAAAGCTGTTCGATACGCCCAGAGTGCATCGTCTAATTTTATCGACCAATCCTTTCGTGAAGCGTTTACTGTTTTCTCCAAAATTCTCTTTAATTCTCGATTCGAAACTTCAACTTGGCCGCTAGTTTGTGGATGGTAAGGGGTGGCAACTCTGTGTGTGACTCCATATTTGCTCAAGAGGGCTTCAAATTGTCGATTGCAAAAATGTTTGCCACCATCACTTATAATTGCTCTTGGAGTGCCAAACCGTGTGAAAATATTTTTCTTCAGAAAGTTCACAACAACCCGAGCATCATTGGAAGGCAAAGCAACAGCTTCAACCCATTTAGAAACATAATCAACAGCTACCAGAATATATTTATTCTTGAAGGACGATGGAAACGGACCCATGAAGTCAATTCCCCAAACATCAAACAATTCTATTTCAAGAATATTGGTTAGTGGCATTTCATTCTTCCTTGAAATGTTACCAGTTCTGTGACACCGGTCACAAGCAGCAACAAAAACATAAGCATCTTTAAATAAGGTGGGCCAATAAAAACCTGATTGAAGCACTTTTGCCGCGGTTTTGGTTTTGCCAAAATGTCCACCGACTTCACGAGAATGACAGTGTTGTAGAATGCTTCTCATCTCTTCTTCCGGGACACATCGTCGAATGATTTGGTCTGAACAGTACTTATACAAGAATTGATCTTCCCAAAGATAATACTTGACATCTGAAAAGAATTTCTTCTTCTGTTGATACGATAAATCAGAAGGAACAACGACGCTCGCCAAATAGTTCACAAAATCTGCATACTATGGTGCATCGCAAGTCTGCAAGGCCAGCAGCTTTTCATCTGGAAATTCTTCGGTGATTGAAACCATTGCATTATCCCCTCGCTCTCCCTGCTCTAACCGAGATAAGTGATCTGCCACCAAATTTTCAGATCCCTTTTTATCCCGAATCTCTAAATCAAATTCTTATAGTAAGAGTACCCAACGGATCAGTCTTGGTTTAGCATTTGCCTTTGTGAATAGATACTTGAGAGCTTAATGATCAGTGTAAACTATTACCTTAGAGCAAATCAAATATGAGCGGAATTTTTCAAGTGCAAACACAACGGCTATAAACTCTTTCTCAGTGGTAGCATAATTCAATTGCGCATCTGTCGGAGTTTGACTTGCATAGTAAATAACATGCAACATGTTTTTATACCGCTGCCCCAAAACTGCTCCAATAGCATAATCACTCGCATCACACATGACCTCGAACGGCATATCCCAATCTGGAGCCATAATAGCTGGAGCTGAAATCAGTTTCTCCATTAAAGTGTTAAAAGCCTGCAAACACTTATCGGTAAAATTGAAAGGCACATCCTTGAGTAAAAGGTTTCATAAGGGTTTCGTTATCTTTGAAAAATCTTTAATAAAACGTCGATAAAACCCAGCATGCCCTAGAAAACTTCTTACTGCTTTCACGGAAGTTGGTGGTGGCAACTTCTCAATGACTTCGATCTTCGCTCTATCAACTTCAATTCCTTTAGCTGAAATACGATGACCTAGCACAATGCCTTCTTGCACCATAAAGTGACATTTTTCCCAATTTAAAACCAAGTTTGTCTCCTCACATCGTTGTAAAACTAGATCTAAATTGTTTAGACAATGATCAAATGAAGATCCAAAAACTGAGAAATCATCCATAAACACCTCAATGAATCTCCCCACCATATCAGAAAATTCACCATCATGCAACGTTGAAAAGTAGCTGGTGCATTGCATAAGCCGAATGGCATTCTTCTATAAGCAAATGTACCATAAGGACATGTGAAGGTGGTTTTCTCTTGATCTTCTGGTGCTATAGGGATTTGATTATAGCCTGAATATCCATCCAAAAAACAATAATAGGCATGGCCAACAAGTCTCTCCAACATTTGATCAATAAAAGGTAGTGGAAAATGATCTTTTCTAGTAGCAGCATTAAGTTTTCTGTAATCCATGCATACCCGCCAACCTGTGACTGTCCTTGTTGGTATAAGTTCATTGTTATCATTCTTCACGACCGTCATTCCTCCCTTCTTTGGTACCACTTGCACTGGACTGACCCATTTGCTATCAGAGATTGGATAAATTATCCCAGCATCCAATAATTTAAGCACCTCTGCCCTAACCACTTCTTGCATGTTCGGATTTAAGCGCCTTTGTGGCTGTACTGTCGGCTGATAACTCTCCTCCATTAGAATCTTGTGCATGCAAATTGAAGGGCTTATTCCTTTGATGTCGGCAATAGTCCATCCTAGAGCAGTTTTGTGATCCCTCAAAACTCGAAGTACCTTTTCCCCTTCAAGATCTGTCAAGGCAGAAGAAATAATAACTGGTAGCTTAGAGTTATCATCTAAATAAGCATACCTTAAATGAGAGGGCAACGACTTAAGCTCATGTTTTGGAGGTTCTTCTATTGAAGGTTTTGGTCTAGAAGGACTTCTACCAAGCTCTTCCAATTCTGGCTTTTTCGAAAGCAAGTAAAATGGTGAAGCTTCCAAATACCGTGCATACTCCTGAATACTTGTATTCGTAGATTGAGTAGTCCCAGATTGAACAATACATCCTTCTAGTGTGTCATTCGGCATTGTATCGCGAAAGCTCTCAATTATCTCCTTATCAATGGTGTCTATTTGAAGGCACGTGTCGATCTCTGATGGGTATTTTATTGCTTCGAACACATTGAAAGTGACTTGCTCATTTTGCACCCTAAGGATTAGTTTTCGTTCTTGGATATCAATAAGAGTTCTTCCCGTGGCCAAGAATGGTCGGCTTAAAATGATTGGTATCTCTCGATCTTCAATCATATCCAAAACAAAAAAATCTGCAGGAAATATAAACTTGTCGACCTTAACAAGTACGTCTTCAATCATTCCTCTAGGATACTTTATAGACCTATCTGCCAATTAAAGAGAAACCGTTGTTGCCTTTGGTTCACCAAGTCCTAATTTCTTAAAAATAGAGAGAGGCATCAAATTAATACTTGCACCTAAATTGCACAAAGCTTTATCAAAATAAGTATTTCCAATAGTGCATGGGATAGAAAAACTCCCTGGATCTTTCAACTTCGGTGGCAATTTATTCTGTAGAATTGCAGTTGACTCTTCAGTTAACAACACGGTTTCATGCTCTTCTAATTTCCTCTTGTTGGATAAAATTTCTTTCATGAATTTGGCATAGCTCGACATTTGTTCTAATGCATCTGCAAAAGGAATGTTAATATGCAACTTTTTAAGGACATCAAGAAATTTAGAGAACTGCTTATCTAATTTGTTTTTCCGAAGGCGCTGAGGAAACGGGATTGGAGGGACATAAGCTTTGACTGGTGTTGATTGTTGTGATTGTGGAATTTCTGCACTTGCTGTCTCAGATGTTCTAGTCGTGTCTTTAGTTTGCTCTATGTTATCTTCTTCAACTTCCTTTACTTCTTTTGGCAGATCTTCAAGTTGTCTACCATTCTGAAGCATAATTGCATTCATTTGTTCCTTTGGGTTTGTCTCTGTATTGCTCGGCAGAGAGCCTTGTGGTCTGCTGGATAACAAGTTTGCAATCTGACCCATTTGCACCTCGAGGTTCCGGATTGATACAGCTTGATTATGAAAAGTTGTCTCTATTTTGGTCATGAATTGAGACATATTTGTTGTAAGTTGGGTAAGAGCATCTTCCAAATTTGACTTATTCTCTTGTGATTAGAACCCTGGAGGTGGCTTCAATGTATTTTGATTGTTGTTCCATGACAAATTCGGGTGGTTTCTCCAACCAGGATTGTAGGTATTAGAATATGGGTTATTTTGTTGCCTCTGGAAGTTTGACACATAATGAGCTTGTTCTGCAGATGACGACGCAAAAGGACTTCCAATTTGGCAGTTGACACTAGTATGGCTCCCTCCGCATAATTCACACACTTGAGTTTGAACAGCACTGACATTTAGGTGCTCCAGCTTATTAGATAAAGCAGTCATTTGTGCAGATAAAGCAGTGACAACATCAACATTATGGGCTCCTACAATTTTCCTTGGCATTGATCGCTCTGAAGTCCACTGGTAATTGTTGGATGCCATCTCCTCCAATAATTCATAAGCTGCTTCTGGTGTTTTTCCCATTAACGTTCCTCCTGCTGCAGCATCAATCATTGTTCTGGTATTGGATCCCAAACCATTGTAAAATGTCTGCACCTGAAGCCAAATTGGTAGACCATGATGTGGGCATTTTCTTAGTAGGTCTTTGTATCTCTCCCACGCTTCATATAATGATTCCATCTCGAACTGAGCAAAGGTTGTGATGTCATTCCTCAATTTGGTTGTTTTTACTCGAGGAAAGTACTTTGCTAAAAACTTATGCGCTAAACCATCCCAAGTAGTGATTGTTCCAGCAGGGAGTGAGTTCAACCACTCTTTTGCTTTATCCCTCAGTGAAAACGGAAAAAGCCTTAGCCTAATAGCATTGTCTGAAACACCATTTTGCTTAAATGTGTCACAAATTTCTAAGAAATTTGCAATATGACCATTTGGATCATCATTTGGCATCCCAGCAAACTGTACTGACGTCTGAATCATCTGGATTATGGCTGGCTTAATTTCAAAATTATTGGCTTGAACGGCAGGACGTGCAATGCTTGAGCGAGCACCATAAACTGTAGGTACAACATAATCTCTTAGGGGTTTTGCATCCTCATTTCCATGTAATGCTTCGTCAGCCATGATTAGTTGTTGCTCCTATGAAGCTTCTCCCCTTTCTTTATTAAGCCTTCTACACGTACGTTCAATCTCTGGATCAAAAGGCAATAAATCAAAACTTCTTGAACGTCTCATAAAATTAAGCAAGAAAAAATAAAATAAAAATAAAATTCAAATTAAATTAAGGTTAGTTGGTATCGATACTAATCCAAACAATCCCCCGGCAACGGCGTTAAAAACTTGTTGCGTAAATTAGCAAGTGCACTAGTCGGCACAAGTAATATAATGAAGAGTAGAGTATCGTCCCACAAAGATTGTATATCCTATTAGTTACCGAAATTATTCTAACCCTAAGTTATTTGAACAATCGAATAAGCGAATTTATATTAAAATAAAATAAAATAAAATAATTAAAAATTAAATAAAAATGCAAGCAGTAACAGAAATCACCAAGAGATTAAAACACTAGGACATCCGATTTCACCATAACCAATCCAATTTAATCCTCCATCTATGCTATTAAAGTTTATTACCCATGTTGACAGTGAATTTCCCTAATTTATCCAATATCCTCTCTCGAGTAATATAAAAAATATCTCCACATATCAACCCACTATATCTCTATGTGAATTTAACTATGCAAAGATTCATTAAGTTCTATGGAAATTCTTAGATAAAACTGCACGAATCACGTTGGCACATCTCTGTCTTTTGTTCAATTCATGGCATCCATTACACAGAGCAAAAATACATAAATCTCCTCTCGGTCTCATTATGTATCCTCAAATCATTCAAATATTGGCCAGATATTTAAAAGCATTAAGCACAATAATGAACACTCAACCATGGAATAATTAATTAAAAATAACATAGATTTATGGAATTAAATCTTCATAGTTAGGCTACATCGTAGCCCTAGTAGAATAAATTAGTTCATAGGAATATAAAGAGAATCCATTAATTTAATTGGAAACATTCAAATAAGATAATAGAGAAGAGAGAAAGAAAAAACTCAAGAATTAATGCGTCTTCCTGTTGCTCCAAAAAATTCCTCCTGCTCTCGGTTTTGCTCAAAACTTGCGGCTGCTGCTCTATTATTTTTCTCTTTTCTCTTGGCTTTAATTCTTCTTGTGCGGCTGCCTTTCTATCTCTTTAATTCTCTTGGCTCTCCCAACCTCACGGCTGCCCTCTTGTCTCTTTTATAATATTGTGCCAACTCCAAATCCTTAAATGGAAAGGATTGAAATTGCCGCCCCCACCTTTACAATCTTAGGCCATTATATTTCAAAGTCAAAAGGCCCAAGTTCACGTGCAAGCCATATTCCTCTTTGAAAACTAATTCTTCACTTGCTGCCCACGTGCATGCATGCTCAATGATTAATATAATTAAATCCTTTGTGACTTGTTCCAATTAATTCTCTTTATTTCTTTCCCTTTTTAATTCCTTCAAGGTGATTTTCTCCTGAATGTTCTGATTTTATTCCTCTTTAATCCCATATTGTACCTAAAATAACAAAATATAAAAATTAAGATAAAAAATTAATATAATAAGACATAATTTAACATAAAATTAAGTTATGGAAGCATTAAAATAATAGATAAATTATGAACACATCAACCCTGTAGTGACATTTTTCCCAATTCAACACGAGTTCTTTTTCAACACATCTTTTTAAAACTTTCTCCAAATTATCAAGGCAATCATCAAAAGAATTCCCAAACACAGTTAAATCATCCATAAAGACCTCTAAACAATGTTCAACCATATCACAAAAAATGCTTAACATACATCTTTGAAATGTTGTAGGAGCATTACAAAGCCCAAATGGCATTCTTTTAAATGCAAATGTTCCAAAAGGACATGTAAATGTGGTCTTTTCTTGGTCCTCAAGTGTTATAGGAATTTGATAATAACCTGAATATCCATCTAAAAAACAGTAGTATGGATGTCCTGCTACTCTTTCTAAGATTTGGTCAAGGAATGGTAATGGAAAATGATCTTTTCTAGTGGCTTCATTTAATTTTCTATAATCAATGCACATGCGCCAACTAGATGTAATTCGTGTTGGAATTAATTCACCTTTTTCATTTTTAACAACAGTGATTCCAGATTTTTTAGGCACTACTTGTGTAGGACTTACCCACTTACTATCAGAAATAGGGTAGATAATTCCCACATCAAGCAATTTAAGGACTTCTGTTTTGACTACCTCTTTCATATGTGGGTTTAATCTTCTTTGAGGTTGTTGACATGTTTTAGCATTTTCTTCCAAATTAATTCTATGTGTGCAGATTAAGGGACTAATGCCTTTAATATCATTTAAAGTCCATCCAATTGCATTTTTATACTTTTTAAGAACAGTTAGTAACTTATCTTCTTGGTCACTTGTTAAAGTAGAAGAAATCACAACAGGATAAGTTTGTTCTTCTCCAAGAAAAGCATATTTCAATCCTTCAGGCAAAGGTTTCAATTCCATTTTAGGTGCTTCTTGTTGTTCTGTCTTTTCAATACTTCCAAACTCCTCAAATTTTGGCTCGTCATCATAATTTTGTGAAGTCTGCACAGAATCAAGCAACTAATTTATATTAGAAATATCAAGTTCAAGTTGCTTATTTGACTCAATTGAATTAACTAAACAAACATTAGAAAGTTTAGAAAAATCCTCTTTTTGAATATTTTCCTCGATACAAGATTCAAACAATTCCTTTTGTTCATCAATATCATCTTCATTCTCATTTTCTTCATTAGGTTGCCTGCACATGTTGAAAACATTCAATTCCAAAGTCATATTCCCAAAGGATAAATTCATTAAACCATTCCTACAATTAATCAAAGCATTAGCAGTTGCTAAAAATGGTCGACCTAAAATTACAGGAATTGGTTTGTAATTATTCACAACAGGTTCAGTTTCCAAGACAATAAAATCCACAGGATAAATGAATTTATCAACTTGTACTAAAACATCTTCCACTATTCCTTTTGGTACTTGAACTGATCTATCGACAAGCAAAAGTATAGTTGAAGGTGATTTTATCTCACCAAGATTAAGTTGAAGATAAACTGAATATGGAAGCAAATTAACACTAGCACCAAGATCTAGTAAAGCATGCTCAATTATGTGGTTACCAATAATGCAAGAAATGGTAGGACAACCAAGATCTTTATATTTCAACTTATTATTAGTAGACAAAATTGTACTTACCTATTCGGCCATGAAAGCACTCTTTCTTACCTTCAATTTCCTCTTAACAGTGTACAAGTCCTTTAAAAATTTGGCATATGAAGGTACCTGCTTGATTGCATCTAATAGAGGAATGTTAACTTTCACTTGCTTAAAGATTTCATAAATTTCAGAAGAGTGGTTTGATTTCTTTGGTTTATTCAATGGATGCGGAAATGGTGGTTCAGGTGGAACACTAGTTATTTCTTCACTAGGTGTAAGTTTATTTAGTCCTTCCTTACCCTTTGAATTTTCATCATTTTCATAAGGTTCAGGCATAGGTCTATCAACAACCTTACCACTACGAAGAGTTATAACTGACTTGACTTGGTTTGTGGGTGGATTTTGTTGAATTTTAGGATTTGGTTGTGGTTGAGCTGGAAATTTTCCTTTTTCTTGAATGGTGAGTGCAGAAGCAATTTTAGTAAGAGTATCTTTCTAATCAGAAAAAGTTTGTGCATTTTGATTTTTAATAACATCTTGTTTTCTGATGAATGAATGCATTGTGTCTTCTAGATTTTTCTAGGGTGGTGGAACATATGGTGTATAAGGCTGAGGATTTTGAAAATTTTGTGGAGGTGGCGCTTGTGAAGATTGTGCATTATTATTATTCCTCCAACTGAAATTCGGATGATTTCGCCAACCAGGATTATAAGTCTGTGAATATGGGTTTGGTTTATTGAAAGTGTTAATGACATTAGCTTGATCATTTAGACATTCTTTAAGTGCAGGCAAATTGGGACACTCTTGGGTGAAATGATCATTCGAACTACATATGTTACATGCAATTTCTTGAACAGATTTTACTTGATCACTCTTATTATGCTCCAAAGCTTCAACTTTCCTAACTAGGGATGCAAATTTTGCTTGTAAATCATGATCTTCCCTAAGGTTATGGATTCCTCCACTAGATGGAGATGGTTGTTGCTTATTTGTCAATTCAAAAGTTCCAACAGTATCCCAATGTTGTGCATTTTCAGCTAATTGGTCGAGGTAATCTAGTGCATCCTCAGGATTTTTATCCCTAAATTCACCATTACACATCATTTCAACAACCTGTCGACTTTGGGGTATTAAGCCCTCGTAGAAGTAAGTGACCAATCGCCAAGTTTCAAAATCATGATGTCGGCATATGTTAAGCAACTCTTTAAACCTATCCCAACATTGGTATAATGTTTCTCCATTTTTTTGAGTGAAAGAAGTGATTTGCCTTTTAAAAGAATTTTTTCTATGAGGTGGAATGAATTTTTTCAAAAACTGTTCTTGCATGTTATTCCAAGTTCTTACTGATCCAGATCTAAGGTTTTGTAGCCAAGTTTTAGCTTTATCTTTTAATGAAAAAGGAAAAAGCTTTAATCTAATTATGTTCATGCTACAATTTTGGTCCGTGTATGTATTACAAACTTCCTCAAAATCTCTTAGATGCAAATATTTTGGTCCGTGTATGTATTACAAATTTTGGTCCGTTATAAAGATAATGTTTACACAAATTAATAACAAAATTAAAAAAATTAAATATGCAAATAATATAAGTGTACAAAAGAAAATTAAATGACAATTTTGGTGGTTGAACCCACCAATTAACAATAAATTAAGTATAAAATAAATGCAAAAGAAAGAAAAAAAAATGGTGGTTGAACCCACCAATAAATAATAAATAAATAAATAAATGCAAAATAAAAAAAATGGTAGTTAAACCCACCAATTAAAAAAATAAAGCAAAAAAATACAAAATTAAATAAATACTGAAAACTAAAAAACTGAAAATAAAAATTAAGAGTTAGTAGTTAGTTTGGTGGTTGAACCCACCAATAAAGCGAAAATAAATAAATACGAAATTAAATAAATGCAGAAAATTAAATAACTGAAATAAAAAAATTAGGAGTTAACAGTTAGTAAGTTAAGAGTTAGTAATTAGAGTTAGTAGTTAAAGTTAGTTTGGTCCAAATTAAGTCCAAAATAAGTCCAAATGTGTCCAAAGTATGTCCAAGATGTAAGTCCAAGTCTTGATTATTTTGAAGAATTTCGTCTAGGGATTTTATTGCAAATTATTTCTAATTTTATGGCCACACTGTAATTTTTAGAAGTTTAGAATTGAGCAATTTGGGATGAAAGTGAAATGACTGAAAGATATTGGGGTCAGAACATAATTACCAGAAGATTGGGCTAGAAACAAGAATTGTTGGGGTGAAATGAAAATTATGAAAGATACAGAGTCAAAAGAGAATTTAAGAAAAAGAAGAGGGGCAAACAAAAATTTACACAAAGAGAAAAATAAAAAAAGGAAAAATAAAGCAAAATAAAAACCTTTCCCCGGCAATGGCGCCAAAAACTTGACACAACTTAAAAGTAATATTAAACTCCCAAGTATAAGAGTGTCGTGTTGTATTATAACTCGGTGAGTCCGAGGTCGATCCACAGAGAAAAGATTTAATTTTTTTATTTTATTTTATCTAAAAATTGAAATTAAAACTTGAATTTAAACAACTTAATTTAAATGAAACTATGGAATTGAACTAGTTAGGGTTATGGATCCACTCTTAGGAATAAATAAAACTTAATAAATTATTTTTGCCAATTTTTTTAAATTTATTACCCAAAAGATTAATTATACAAATTATTATTATTTTCCCTTTAATTTTATGATGGATTAAGTATTTATTGTGCCAAAATTTAATTTGTCTACAATAAGTCAAAATACCATTTCACCATGCCTTATATTAAGATCTTAAGAATTTATTGTGCCAAATTCATTTGTTTGTCTACAATAAATCAAATTTTCAAAATATAAAATATGTATAAAATTAAATAGAAAATAATTTAATTTATAAAATTAAAAATAGAATTTGATTAAATCATATTTATTACCTAAGAGTTTCACCTTCCCCTAACTAATATTATTTAGTTAAGCATAATTAAAATAAAAAGGAGTAGAATTGAATTACTTATAATTAAAAGTAATAAAAACAACTAAAATTGGAAATAAAACTAATTTTATTTATAAAAATAATTATACAAAATATTAAAAACACACCTGGAAATCAAGATTACAAGGAGATGGAGAAAATTTGAGAAGAAGAGAGTTGTAGAGAGATGATCAAAAACATAAAAATGAGGCTCTATTTATAGAAAAATAAATTCATAATCCAGTGCTTTGCGGTCCATCATAAGCTTCATGCATGTGCTCCTCACAACCTTTAGATCAAGATCCAATGGCTGGTCAAACTTCAAAAGTCAACATCACACGTGGCATCATTTGACTCGTCCGATTTGCCTAAAGAACGGTTGAGATTTTGCGGGTTAATGGGTGGATCGGGTCGACCCGAATACAAAGATTCGGATCCTCCAACTTGCTTCACCAACCATTGCCACGTGGCACAATCATGGCCATTAAATCATGGACGGTTGAGATTTAGTCAAAATTGCCAGCTATCCCATGCGCTCATATCTATTGTAAGCTAATTTCATCATCCAATCAATGCTCGGTCAACAGGAAAAGTCAACTTTTTTTATACAAGCCCAATTTTAAGCCGATCTTGACTGATCTTAAGGTCTTGGGACCTCCGGAATCCAAATTTGACCTCCATTTATCTGTTTGGAGCCTCGAAGTACGTGAAATTAATATTTTTCCTAATAAACACATAAAAATACACAATTAAATATATTTAAAACATAATTAATAATTCCTAATATATTACATAAACAAAAATATAAATAATAACATAAGCATAAAATAACATATTATCGCTTGATAATTCAACAATTTTTAATACTAATCAATTTCGAGAATCTCACCTGTGGATTTTCCCTTTTTTCCTTTAGCTAACCTTTGAGGAAATGGAGCTTTGGGAACATATTCTCGTGGGTTGGTTTCTTCTTTCTCCTCCGGTGGTGAGTCCTCAACACTTACAGGAACAATTTGATTTTCTTTTGTCACCGGCATCTCCACTTTGTTGTCGACTTCTTTTTCTTTTCGCAAGGTCATGACTGCTTTGACCTCTCCATGCTGCTGTGGTGAACTGGTACTTGCTTCATGTACTCCTTTAGGATTAGGCACTGGTTGACTTGGAAACTTGCCTTTCTCAACAGTCATTGCCAAGGTCTGAACTGAAGAAGCAAGTTGTCCCACCATCTTCTCGAGGCTTGAAACTGATTGAGCTTGTGAGTTGAAGCCTGCTCTCAACTCATTTCATAGTCCATTAATAGTGCGGTTCTATTGCTCAATCGTAGAGTGAGTAACATTCTTGAGATTCTGGAATGAATCCTCCCATGGTCTGGGTTGAGAGTAGTTCTGATTTTGATTGTATGATCTAAATGGTGGCTGAGAGGCTTGAGGAACTTGAGGAATTTGTTGCATTGGTGGATCTGGAGCTGCTGGTCCATTCTATTGGAATCCTTGAGACAATGAGAAATTGGGGTGGTCTCTCCATCCAGGGTTATATGTATTGGAGTATGGGTTGTAATTTGATGGTTTTCTCATTACACCTATGGCATTAGCTTGATCTGAGTATGAGTCATGGTCATGTGGCTCTGTTGATTTAGCAGTCGATAACGATGCTATTTGTCGAGCGAGATCTTCAACCATCTCCTTGATTTCTTTGATTCCCGAAGTTGACTCGCCAATGTGAACCTCATTCACTCTTTTAATTCTTTTAGTATTCCTGAGCGACCGACTCCGTTGTTGGGAATTATCCGCTTGTCGCTGGAAGAATTCCAAAATCTCTGATGCACTTTTTGACATTAGCTCTCCTCCACTTGTTGACATTAGCCATTCTTGTACATTCGGCAATAATCCCTCCAAAAAGTATTGGCATTGGTGTCATTTCTCATACCCATGATGTGGACACTTCAAGAGTAACCCATTGAATCGCTCCCATGTTTCGAAAAACTGATCGTCCTCTCTCTGGGTAAACTCTGAGATTTCCCTGCGAATAGCATTGGTTTTATGCACTGGGAAATATTTATTCAAAAATTTCGTTATCATTTGTTCCCATGATGCAATGCTATTAGCAGACAATGTATTAAGCCATGAACGAGCTCTATCCTTTAAAGAAAATGGGAATAGTCTAAGTTTTACATCATCATCTGAAAAATTCTCATATTTAAATGTTTGGCAAATAACATGAAAATCATTCAAATGATTATATGGGTCCTCATTTTCTAGGTCATAGAATGTGGGGAGATAATTTAGCACACTAGGTTTTAATTCAAAACTCCTAGCAGCTACATTTGGGTATCTTATACATGATGTGCTCAAATTAGCTAAAGGACTGAAGTAGTCCTTAAATGGCTTTTTCTGTGGTGCTTGTAAATCCATTCCAAATTTATTTTTAACGTGCTTGTGTGTACGAAGTATTTTTTCTAGTTCAAGGTCTATAGGTTCAAGATTAGGTAATAATGACCTACGACCATGCATGCAAAGAACAAAAATAAATGGGAACAAAACGAATAAAAATAAAGAAAAAGGAGAAATTACGATACTAACCTTATCACGCTGTTAAAACCTTTCTATAAAAAGACACAAAGACAAATACGTGAAATAAATTAACTAAAAATAAATTAATAAGATAAACAAAAGAAAATTACAAAGAAAAATAAATTGAAAATTAAATTATAGAATTTTAAAGAAGAGAAAAAGAAAAGAAATACTAACCTTTAAATGTAGATTCACTTTTTTTTTTCTTTTTTTTAAAAAAAATACAAGAAAACAATTTAAATGGAATTATTCAAAAAAATTAATTCTATGAATTAAAAATAAGACATCCCTGGCAACGGCGCAAAAAACTTGTTGTGTAAATTTTATTGAACTCGCAAGTGCACGAATCTATTGTAGAATAGACTAATGGTGACGATTGTCGATCCCACGAGGAGGTGAATTTTAATTGTGTGTAGAATTAATTTTGTAAATAGGTGGTTGGATTTGTGGTGAAAATGATTTGGATTATCCTAAAATTGGAATTGAAATGGCGAGAATAATTTGAAGAGAATTCTACTGTAATGACGTACTTGGGTATCTGGATCGGTATCAACATGCATCATGGGCTAAATATTCCTTATTAATACCAATTAAATCATGAGGGGGGAATCCACACCTCATGAACCACACTCTAATCAATATGGTGCTAAGGGCTTATCGTACCAAATAATAATAACCTTGTACTAGGGAGCCGGTGTAACCAGGGCGGTATCTAGACAAGCTTATTATTATTTGTCGACGAGAAGTCAAAACATCCACAAAAACTAGAGGGGAAGAGAAAATAAATTTACCAAATAAAATCTATGACACATGTTGAGACTTCACCTTCAACCAAGCTTGAAAGAAAATTAGCTACTCATAATTGAACTAGGGGCAAAACGGAAATTTATTAAAATACGTAGAAAATACAAGATGGAGAAGGAATTACAGAAAATGGATCCCAAAAATGGATTCAGAGCTCTCAAATTAGGGGGGGAGGCCCCCTTTTTATAGATACATGGAGTAAATCATGGCCATCGGATTAAAAACAGTTTGGACGCTTAGGATTGCGCCACGTCATCAGTCAACAGTACGCGGTTTGACCACGTTAATGAACAGTAATACGGTTTGACCCGAGTTAAACAGTGACGCGGTTTGGTAGAAAATAATCTTGTGTGATGCATGTACCGTACGCGAGATTTTTGGTCCACTGATATGCTGCCACGTCACCATCAACAGTACATAAGAATTTTAGTCCAACAAGATTGTGACACCTCATCAGTCAATGCCACATCATCGGTCAATGCCACGTCATCGATCCGTCTATGTGAACAGTGTCGTGAACAGTAACGTAGACAGTACCGTACTCGTGAATAGTACTGTACATGTGAACAGTGCCATTTTTCCTTTTATGCTCCTCCTAAGGTTTTCGACCATCCTGAGTTCAAAATTGATGTCCGTTTTGCCGTCTGATTTCTCGTTCATTGTGGAATGACTATGATGCCCCTAAAATACATAAAATACTTAATTAAAATAAAACACACATAATTAAATTACAAGAAGCTTAAATACATAAAAGTAAGGGTTGTTAGTAAGACGTGAAATGTAAAATGACGATTTTCTCCTTTATAAATATACATTTTCTAACACTCAACACACCCCCCAACCAGCTTATTGCTAGTCCCTAGCAAATAAAGCGAAAAAAAAATTTAAATCCAAAATAATACTTTTTTTTAACACTCATGTTTATTCAATTAGACTAATGATAGTAATCAAATAAAAGTATAAGCATTATCTCAAGTCTAAAGAAACATCACACCCACATCAACCATCCACATGAATCAACTTAGTAGACTTTGTTATAGCTACTTTCAAGAATGACATGTCAAACCCCAAAATCTCACTGGAAGTAGTGACACTCTCACAAAGAAATTAAACCCAATAAAAATAGTCACTCCAATGAATGGTAATTGAGAGAAAATAATAAAGAAGTGATATCACATGCTCTCACCAAGATGAAATAAATATGTCCTCAGCTTAGAAATAATACGATCTCAAGTCAAACAAAACTGCTAGTCAACCCACTTTATTTATCTTTTTTTTAATTATGCATCACTACATCTTTTTAGCCCATATAACTAGCTTCTACTTCAGACTATAGTTCCCTAAAATAAAAAAGGACTTTTATTAGGACGTAACGTAGGCTAGGGACATGGTTAACAAAGAAGGGATATAAGGAAAACAAAGTGTATGTTTTAGAAAAATGTAGAGGATTTTTTTTTTGGAAGTTGCAAGGTGGATTTCACCTATTATTGTTATTTATTTATTTTTTTGAAATATTTTTTTTTATTTTTGCTTGGCACAACGTCACTGAACAAAATAATTATTTACATTTTTCTCAAACATAAATAGGTGATGGAACTTATAAGATATCGGGTAATACTCCAAATCGGAGTGGGTCAAGATGATAAGTTTAACAAATAAAAGGCTTTTTTTTTTAAAGGCTCAAAATGGTTAACTATGGATATTTCACAAAAGGGATTGCTAGAAAGGCTCAAACAGATCAAAAATGGCCTTTCCATCGTCTTTTAGGGCTCTAAATAACCTTCCATATCTACTAGTTAGATGGGCCTCCAAATGTAGCAACACACTTTTTTTTTTCTTCTTCTTCTTTTAGTTTTATAATTTTTTTTAAGGGTTAACTCAAAAGAAATCTAGAGATCGTGTATACAATAATAAACTGCTAAGCTGTATAAAGAATGGGCAAAGGGTTACTCTCCAAGAAAAATGATAGGCTCAAAAAGTCACTTGGTACTTATTATGACATGTTCATTCCTTCAAGCAACTCATATTTTTCTCCGACATCAATGTTGTGCAAAATTTTATTGAACTCGCAAGCGCACGAATCTATTGTAGAATAGACTAATGGTGATGAGTGTCGATCCCACGAGGAAGTGGATTTTTATTATGTGTAGAATTAATTTTATAAATGGGTGGTTAAATTTATAGTGAAAATGATTTGGATTATCCTAAAATTGGAATTGAAATGACGAGAATAAATTCTAAAATTGGAATTGAAATGGCGAGAATAAATTGAAGAGAAATCTATTGAGATAACGTACTTGGGTATCTGGATCCGTATCAACATGCATTATGGGCTAAATAATCCTTATTAATGCCAATTAAATCATGAGGGGGGAATCCACACCTCATGAACCACAATCTAATCAATATGGTGCTAAGGGCTTATCGTGCCAAATAATAATAACCTTGTACTAGGGAACCGGTGTAACCAGGGCGGTATCTAGACAAGCTTATTATTATTTGTCGACGAGAAGTCAAAACATCCACAAAAACTAGAGGGGAAGAGAAAATAAATTTACCAAATAAAGTCCATGACACATGTTGAGACTTCACCTTCAACCCAAGCTTGAAAGAAAATTAGCTACTCATAATTGAACTAGGAGCAAAATGGGAATTTATTAAAATACGTAGAAAATACAAGATGGAGAAGGAATTACAGAAAATGGATCCCAAAAATGGATTCAGAGCCCTCAAATTAGGGGGAGAGGCCCCCTTTTTATAGATACATAGAGTAAATCATGGCCATCGGATTAAAAACAGTTTGGACGCTTAGGATTGCGCCACGTCATCAGCCAACAGTACGCGGTTTGACCACGTGAATGAACAGTAATACGGTTTGACCCGAGTTAAACAGTGACGCGGTTTGGTAGAAAATAATCTTGTGTGATGCATGTACCGTACGCGAGATTTTTGGTCCACTGATATGCTGCCACGTCACCATCAACAGTACATAAGAATTTTAGTCCAACAAGATTGTGACACCTCATCAGTCAATGCCACATCATCGGTCAATGCCACGTCATCGATCCGTCTATGTGAACAGTGTCGTGAACAGTAACGTAGACAGTACCGTACTCGTGAATAGTACCGTACATGTGAACATTGCATTTTTCCTTTTATGCTCCTCCTAAGGTTTTCGACCGTCCTGAGTTCAAAATTGATGTCTGTTTTGCCGTCTGATCTCTTGTTTACTGTGAAATAACCATGATGCCCCTAAAATACATAAAATATTTAATTAAAATAAAACACACATAATTAAATTACAAGAAGCTTAAATACATAAAAGTAAGGGTTGTTAGTAAGATGTAAAATGTAAAATGACGATTTTCTCCTTTATAAATATACATTTTCTAACACTCAACAATCAACATATAGAGTAGAAAACATAGTGTAACATCACTTAAGACCAAAGATAATACAAATACTAAAATTTAAAATTAATCATGTCATCCAATGTTAAAACAAATCACAAAAATTATTATTATTTTTTAAACAACATTCTACCCCCCAACCTATTCTAAACGTGAAACGAAAATATGCATGCAGAAATGTGAAAATGATGCAGAAAAACTAATTAGAAAAGTTACACTTCAAAAGAAAATGATTTTTTTTTAACTAAGAAGATACGTTTCTAGAGGCACTACACTCCATATTCAACCATCTTTGACTCAAAAATTTAAAAATGTATATTTATAAAGGAGAAAGAGGAAGAAAATAATTTTTTTTGTTTTTTTTTTAATTTTTTAAACAATGAAGATGCGTTTCTAGAGTCACTACACTCCATATTCAGCCATCTTCAACACAAAAAGTTAGCAATAATAAGTTTTTACAACAAAAAATAAGTAAAAACTTAACCAAGATTCCACAATTATCAACTATTCCCTCCCCCCAACCAGAACGAAACATTGTCCTCAATGTTTTAAAGGAAAGAAGTAGAGTTTAGAAGACATCACCTGGGTGGTGCAACGCAAAAGAAAATATTTACAAGCGGAGAGTTAAATCTAATTTGTACTTCTTACTGCGGCTACTGTTACCGTCATTATTTGGACGCTCCAGCACAAAGGTCTAGTGGTATGGCTCTGGTCTATAAGCTTGTAACAGATCAAGTAACTCCTTAGCAGTGTGAGCACAAATAAAAAGCTTTTTCGCATTGGAAGGAATGAAATAGTTTTTTATTGCATGGTTAAGAAATGCGATGAAGCCATCATAAAAGTTATTGACATTTAACAAATCGATGGGTTTCTGGTGAATGTGCAGATGGGCCCAAGATGCTAGTGTGATAAGTACCTCTAGTGTTGCAAGATCTCCTGGAAGGAAAATAAAAGCATCAGCATGATTAAGTATTTCAGTTATTCTTTCTTTCATACCTGAGACGACTAACTCTTCTCCAGTCGGTGAGTCAGACAAACTGCCCAAAGGTTTTAGAGCTCTTGGGATGATGCCTAACACTTGGCTTCCTCTGACAAAAGCAGCTTCTGAGACCAATTTTGATAACCCTCGGTTACCTTCTCCATACACCAAGTGCAATTTTCTCTCTGCTATGCTTTGACCAAGATCTATGGTTGCCTCAACGAACTCTTTATGTTTGCCATAGTTAAATCCAGAAAGCACACAAATGTTCTTAAATTGTGTATTGGGAGTAGCTGCCATTGGAATATTTCTCAAAAATAATTTGTGAGTGCTTAACAAAAAGTCTTATTTAAGAATCTTGGTGACAGTGGATCATAACTGTGTATAAGGTGGCATGTCATTGTCAAATAACACGTAAAGCACATGGCTCACGAGTAAAAAAGAAAACAGTAAAAAGAGAAAAAAATAATGATAAAATAAAATTATTAAAGACAATAATGCAAAAGATAAAATAACAATGAAATAAAATAATATTGAAGTAAAAGGATATTTACATGTAGTTGCGACTATGGCTCACATCTTCCTCTGGTTTTACGTCCAGAAACGGCTTGAATGCCCTCTATGGGTCGAGGATAGGCTTCCCATCCAGTTTTCTTATAAACTGGCAAACAGGGTCGTTTATAGTCAGATTCCCGAGACTATATCGCGTATGCTCTTTCTGGAATAATGGCCATAACTGGAGAATCGCTCCTTGCACATATCCACTAGGATGCGTTTCAAGAGACATAAGGATATCATCCAATGACTCCTTATTCAAGCCATCCCTAATGAATTGAATCTTATCTTCCCTGTTATCAGACACCATTCCTAAAGAACAAGGGTTTTTATCAGTTATTATGGGAAAACTGAAGTAACATAAATTCTTCGAGCTTGTTGTTTTCTTGCATAATTTTCTTTACCACAACCAGGCATGTATGCAATAAATTTTAGAGATAACTCACCTGCCAATCGTACTTTAGCTTCGATTTAGCAACGGATGTCAGCAGGTATGTTATTCCTCATGAGCAATTGCATGCGTTCGGACCAGGCTTTATAAATTGTAAGGAGGGAATTTTGAGGAAGTGAAGGGAATCGCTTGTGAAGCTTCGCTAGAATCTCGTTTCTGTCCATACCTTCGCCTCAGAATATCAGTTATTATGGGAAAACTGAAGTAACCGACTTGATTGTCACGGAGTACCGTTATCCGCCACTTCACCGGGGTAACAAACTAAAGCACACAAACAGAAAAACAAATTAACACACACAAAGAAAATTAAAATCGTCCTCTTATTGAATTTACCTCAAGCTCCAACTGGATGTCGTAAACACTTCTCTCAATGTCTCTGAGTTGGTTTTCTAAACCCTCAACATAGGATACTAACTCTGGTGGTTGCAGAGCCCAAATACGATGTGTTTTACAAAATTGAATATGCCTTTTGAGATGAGATTTTACATGTTGAAGTGGTTTAAGAATGTTCAGGAGGAACGGTTTAAGCATGGTACTCATGATTAACAATGATAAGAAAAAAAACTTAATGGTTAAACAAACACACTTATGCAAAAATAATTTCAATTAGCAAATAAAAAATAATAAAAAGAAACAAAGAAAAAAAAATCAAATCACCGAAAATAAAAAAAAATCAATTCAAATCTGGTGGGTCACTCAAATTTATTTCGGTGTCTTCTCCATGTGGTTGGTACTCTAACTTTAAACGTAACACTGTTCTTTGGGTCCTTTATTTCAATTGCCCCATGTGAAAAAATAGTATGAACAATAAAGGAGCCAGACCATCGAGAGTGTAACTTACCTGGGAATAGGTGCAAACGAGAATTGAATAAAAACACTTTCTAACCTAGAGTGAAAGATTTTCTCATAATTTGCTTGTCATGGAAGACTTTCATTCGTTGCTTGTAAATCTTGGCATTTTCGTATGCATCATTGCGAATTTCTTCAAGTTCTGCCAGCTGTAATCTTCTTTTTGAGCTGACTTGCTGCATGTCAAAATTAAATTTCTTGATGGCCCAATATGCACGATGCTCGAGTTCCACAGGTAGGTGGCAAGCTTTTCCATACACTAGCTTGTAGGGTGACATCCCAATCGGGGTCTTGAAAGCCGTTCTATATGCCCATAATGCATCATCAAGTCTTAATGACCAATCTTTTCTGTCTGGCCTCACCATCTTTTCTAATATGTGCTTTATTTCTCGATTGGAGATCTCAACTTGGCCACTGGTTTGCGGATGATATGGGGTCGCCACTTTGTGAGTGATTGAATAATTTGTCAAAAGAGTTTTGAATGCTTTGTTACAAAAGTGGGCGCCACCATCACTGATTATTGCTCGAGGGAATCCAAAGCGTGAAACGATGTTGCTTTTCAAAAATGCTATCACCACCTTGTGATCATTGGTCCTACATGGAATTGCTTCTACCCATTTCGATACGTAGTCAACAGCAACCAATATATATTGATGGCCAAAAGAAGGGGGAAAGGGTCCCATGAAGTCGATACCCCATACGTCAAAAATCTCAACCACTAAAATTGGATTTAGTGGCATCATGTTCCTTCGTGTAATGCTCCCCATTCGTTGACACCTATCACATGAAGAACAAAAAGTGTAAGCGTCTCGAAATATAGTTGGCCAATAGAAACCACATTGTAAAACTTTAGTAGCTGTTTTCTTAGCACTGGAATGGCCTCCACAAGCTTGTTCATGGTAGAATGAAAGGATATTTTGAATTTCACTTTCTGGGGCACATCGTCTAACAATTTGATCTGCACAATACTTGAACAAATACAGGTCATCCCAAAAGAAATTCTTTATTTCCACAAACAATTTAGCCTTGTCTTGCTTGGTCCAATGCTCTGGAAGTTGACCTGTAACAAGATAATTAACGATATCAGCATACCATGGTAATACTTCCTCACTCATTAATTGTTCATCTGGGAATGACTCATTCAATGGTAATGATTCCATAATTGTGTCAAAATGGAGACGAGAGAGATGGTCAGCTACAACATTCTCTGTGCCTTTCTTATCTTTAAATTCCAGGTCGAACTCCTGCAAAAGTAACACCCAACGAATTAGTCTAGCTTTTGCATCTTTCTTTGTGAGAAGATATTTAAAAGCAGCATGATCTGTGAAAATAATTATTTTACAACCAATGAGATAAGATCAAAATTTTTCTAATGCAAACACTACTGCTAGCATTTCTTTTTCAGTAGTTGAATAATTCAACTGTGCATCATTCAATGTCATACTAGCAAAGTAAATAACATGGGGAATTCGATTAACTCTTTGTCCTAATACTGCTCCTACTGCATAATCAGATGCATCACACATGAGCTCGAATGGTAAGCTCCAGTTTAGGGGCTGAATGATAGGTGATGATGTCAACAATTGCTTTAATTTTTCAAAAGTCACGAGACATGAATCATTAAAGATAAATGGTACATCCTTAGCAAGTAAATTGCATAAGGGTCTAGAAACTTTGCTAAAATCTTTAATGAAACGTCTATAGAAACCAGCATGCCCAAGGAAAGATCTTACTTCTCTGACTGTTTTGGGTGGAGGAAAATTAGAAATGAGATCCACCTTGGCTTTGTCAACCTCAATACCTTTGCTCGAAATGATGTGACCGAGAACAATACCTTGTTTTACCATAAAATGACACTTCTCCCAATTTAAAACCAAGTTCTTCTCAATACATCTCTGCAGAACTAGCGTTAGATGATGTAAACATTGATTAAATGAATCACCAAAGATAGAAAAGTCATTTATAAAGACTTCAAGGAATTGTTCAACCATATCAGAAAAAATGCTTAACATGCATCGTTGAAATGTAGCAGGTGCATTACATAATCCAAATGGCATCCTCCTATATGCAAAAGTGCCAAAAGGGCAAGTAAAAATGGTTTTGGTGCTATGGGAATCTGATTATATCCTGAGTAGCCATCTAGAAAGCAATAAAATTCATAGCCTGCTAATCTATCAAGCATTTGGTCAATAAATGGCAAAGGAAAATGGTCTTTACGTGTGACAGAATTCAACTTTCTATAATCAATGCATACACGCCATCCTGTAGTCACTCCAGTGGGTATCAATTCATTATCGGCATTCGTAACCACGGTGACTTCTGACTTTTTGGGGACAACTTGCACAGGACTGACCCATGAACTATCAGAAATTGGGTAAATGATACCTGCATCTAATAGCTTAAGGACTTCAGTTCTAACAACTTCTTTCATATTAGGATTTAACCGACGTTGCATTTCCCTAGTAGGTTTAGCATTTTCATCAAGGTGATGTAATGCATGCAGTCTACTGGGTTTATACCTTTTATGTCTGCTATGGTCCATCCTAATGCTCCTTTGTTCTCTTTTAAAACATCCAACAACTTACCTTTTTGTTCGTCATTTAGGGATGATGAGATGATTACCGGCAAAGTACTTTCTTCTCCCAAAAATGCATATTCCAGAGTGTTGGGCAATGGTTTGAGCTCAAGTTTCGGTGGTGAGTCTGATGATGAGATGAGTTTCTTCTCTGATGGTGCTAGTTGTTCAACTCTTGACTTCCATTTATTAGTGTCCATGGATGGGGCTGAGTCAAGTAGGGCGTTGACCTCATTGACTGATCTCTCAATATCAAAATCCAAACCAAAGTGAGTTAGACATGTTTGTAAAGGATCATCACTAAGGTTTGAAAGAAAAGTATTATCAACTATTATTTCTATTAAATCCACATCAACAATTCCATCATCTGCATTGTGAGGTTGTTTGGCAATGTTGAAGATGTTCAGCTCCATAGTCATGTTGCCGAAGGACAACTGCATATTTCCAGTCCAGCATTGAATGTGAGTATCCGCAGTTGCCAAGAAAGGTCGGCCTAGAATAATGGGGATTTGCTTCCTTGAATCCTGTATTGGTTGAGTGTCAATTACAATGAAATCAACAGGAAAATAAAACTTGTCTACCTGGATAAGCACGTCCTCCACAATACCACGAGGCATTTTCGTAGACCGATCTGCAAGCTGTAACACCACTGGAGTTGGGTGTAATTCTCCCAGTCCAAGTTTCACGAATACAGAGTAAGGCAACAAATTTACACTAGCTCCTAAATCCAACAAAGCATTCTCAATTGTGTGGTTCCCTATGCTACATGAGATAGTGGGGGAGCCTGAGTCTTTGCATTTTAGAGGAATTTTATGTTGGAGGATAGAACTAACGTTTTCTGTTAAAAATGCCTTCTTTTGAACATGAATGTTTCTTTTTTTAGTACAAAGGTCTTTAAGAAACTTGGAATAAGATGGAACATGCTTTATAGCATCAAGTAAAAGGATGTTAACACTTACCTGTTTGAATATTTCGAGAATCTCACCTGTGGATTTCCCTTTTTTTTCCATTAGCTAACCTTTGAGGAAATGGAGTTTTGGGAACATATTCTCGTGGGTTGGTTTCTTCTTTCTTCTCCGGTGGTGAGTCATCAACACTTACAGGAACAATTTGATTTTCTTTTGTCATCGGCATCTCCACTTTGTTGTCGACTTCTTTTCCTTTTTGCAAGGTCATGACTGCTTTGACCTCTCCATGCTGCTGTGATGAACTGGTACTTGCTTCATGTACTCCTTTAGGATTAGGCACTGGTTGACTTGGAAACTTGCCTTTCTCAACAATCATTGCCAAGGTCTGAACTGAAGAAGTAAGCTCTCCCAACATCTTCTCGAGGCTTGAAATTGATTGAGCTTGTGAGTTGAAGCCTGCTCTTAACTCATTTTGTAGTCCATCAATGGTGCGGTTCTGTTGCTCAATCGTAGAGTGAGTAACATTCTTGAGATTCTTGAATGAATCCTCCCATGGTCTGGGTTGAGAATAGTTCTGGTTTTGATTGTATGGTCTAAATGGTGGCTGAGAGGCTTGAGAAACTTGAGGAATTTGTTGCATTGGTGGAGCTGGAGCTGCTGGTCCATTCTGTTAGAATCCTTGAGACCATGAAAAATTGGGGTGGTCTCTCCATCTAGGGTTATATGTGTTGGAGTATGAGTTGTAATTTGATGGTTTTCTCATTACACCTATGGCATTAGCTTGATCTGAGTATGAGTCATGGTCATATGGCTCTGTTGATTTTGCAGTCGATAACGATGCTATTTGTCGAGCGAGACCTTCAACCATCTCATTGACTTCTTTGAATCCCGAAGTTGCCTCACCAATGTGAACCTCATTCACTCCTTTAATTCTTTTAGTATTCCTGAGCGACCGACTCCGTTGTTGGGAATTATCCACTTGTCGCTGGAAGAATTCCCAAATCTCTGATGTACTTTTTGACATTAGCTCTCCTCCACTTGTTGTCATTAGCCATTCTTGCACATTCGGCAATAATCTCTCCAAAAAGTATTGGCATTGGTGCCATTTCTCGTACTCATGATGTAGACACTTCAAGAGTAACCCATTGAATCGCTCCCATGTTTCGAAAAACTGCTCGTCCTTTCTCTGGGTAAACTCTGAGATTTCCCTGTGAATAGCATTGGTTTTATGCACTGGGAAATATTTATTCAAAAATTTTGTTACCATTTGTTCCCATGATGCAATGCTATTAGCAGGCAATGTATTAAGCCATGAACGAGCTCTATCCTTTAAAGAAAATGGGAATAGTCTAAGTTTTACATCATCATTTGAAAAATTCTCATATTTAAATGTTTGACAAATAGCATGAAAATCATTCAAATGATTATATGGGTCCTCATTTTCTAGGCCATAGAATGTAGGGAGACAATTTAGCACACTAGGTTTTAATTCAAAACTCCTAACAACTACATTTGGGTATCTTATACATGATGTGCTTAAATTAGCTAAAGGACTGAAGTAGTCCTTAAATGGCTTCTCCGGTGGTGCTTGTAAATCCATTCCAAATTTATTTTTAACGTGCTTGTGTGTACGAAGTGTTTTTTCTAGTACAAGGTCTATATGTTCAAGACGTAGACAGTACCGTACATGTGAATAGTACCGTACATGTGAACAGTATCATTTTTCCTTTTATGTTTCTCCTAAAGTTTTCGATCGTCCTGAGTTCAAAAGTGATGTCCGTTTTGCATTTGATCTCTCGTTCATTGTGAAATGACTATGATGCCCCTAAAATACATAAAATACTTAATTATAATAAAACACACATAATTAAATGACAAGAAGTTTAAATACATAAAAGTAGGAATGTTAGTGGAATTTGAAGTGTAAAATGACAATTTTCTCCTTTATAAATATACATTTTCTAACACTCAATAGGTCCCTTATGAATAGAGAGAGTAGGTTTGCTAGGGGTTTGCTGTGAAGGGACCAGAGTTAGGGCTTCGGCTGCCTGTCCCTCAGCCGTGATTGCAGCAATGATATCAAACAATTGGTTTGTCTCTGTAGGTGTACGAGTAACTCTGGCTGCTGCAGCTTCCAGCTTAGCATAAATTTGCCCGGCTTCATCATCAAAGGCAGGAGGGGTGATTACTTTCTCTTTACCTTTTCTAGAAATGACTGGAATAAGAGGTTCCTCTGCTGGTTCATCATCCTCTTCTTATATGATGTGCTTTTTTTGGATTTGGAGGGGGTCTTGGCTGGGGGCTCCTTGAGTTCTTTCTCAGGCTCTTCTTCTTCCTCTGTCGGGGAACTGTCAGTTGCAGACTTGACAGCCTCTTATTCAGGTTGGTCAGATTGGTCATCAGCATCTATTTCGGCCTCTGATTGCAGTTCTACTGCAGCTTCTTCCTCTGGTTCATCTGTGTCAGTAGCTTTTTCACTGACTTCTGCTGGAGCTTTTGTAGTGTTGATATCAAAATTGTATTGCTAGAGCAATGAATCAGGGAAATTTCGGTGGGTACTTTTCATATATACAACAAATTGGTGTATGTGGCTTTCTAAGTGCTGCAAATAGCTCCAAAACCGATTGTTTTCCCTCTACTGAGCTTCAGCACATTGAGTGATGCTGGTGCTCATTGCTTGGGTTCTCTGTTCTAACCCAATAACTCTTCTTGCCTCTGTTACAACAGCTAGTTCAGATGGGGCTCCAACAACTTCACCAACAATTCTTTCGATGGTGCGTGCAGTGAGGGTACCATCATTTTTGACATGTTCATCTTTTGCATCAAAGCGAACGCCCAATACCACACAGATGCTGGTGATGGCTGAAGGAAATAGCAAGGCAATTGCTTTGTGGTTTTTCATGTCACAGTCCCGAATTTCTTTTTTTAATAATGTTTCCCACATCTATGGGTAACCCTCTAACAAGAACATACAACAATACTAACCTTTCTTGTGAAACAGTAGTGGTGTGGGTGGTTGGCATAAGTCTGGATTTTAGAAATTTCACCCACACCTTAGCAATGTGTTTCAAATTTGTCCTATTAATCACACGCCCTTCTTCATTAGCCCAAGATGCACCATTTACGGTAAGTGTTGTGAAAATTTTGTTTTATCTTTGTGGGGTTAATTTGTCTAGCAACTTGGCATACTCGCAATTAATTTCAGTAGGTAAATTATAGAAAGCATTTATAACTCGAGAATCTAATGGAATAAGCGAGTTTCTTACCCAAATATTGTGCTGACCAGGGCTTACCAAATTGGCGTAAAATTCTTTCACCAGTGGCAACACATGGTCTCGAGGGTGGTTACAAAACTCCAGCCATCCACGCTTTGCTGCAGTATTGTATAATGATTGCACAATTCCTGAGGGTTGAGGTGGGAACTGAAACCCTTTTTCTTCTAGAATCTTTCGCGGTTCAATGAATTCTCCATATTTTTCTTCCGCATGGTAACTTTGGAATCATGAGGGATCTTTTAGTCGGCTGGCTGTCCTTTTGTACCTTGGCATTGCTATAGCAGTAAGAATTCGATGGTAATATGCCTAGGAGTAAAATGAGAAGATAAGGTTATGGAGTACTAGAGTCATAACTGCGAAGGGGAAAAGAAATGATGTTAGAGGTCAATATGCACAGTGATGCCCTTATATAGGTGGGATTAAATGAGAACAAATCTGGTAAAAGAGATAAATTAGGAATGTTTTAAAACTTAATTAAGCACATCCCATAAAAATAGGTATTAGAAATTAATGCATTTATTTAAGAGATATTCTTCCTCAATTTCTATCCAAATCCACCCACCCATCTGTCACGTGTTATCTCCAACGGTAAATTGGGAGGCTCATTTATAAAGTTACTGTAACGGTAATATTAGTTGCTAGAGCACCCAATTGTGTGCTCTAGCAACGGTTATACACTCTCCTCAAATAGCTGCCGACACGTAGCTTGCCTCTACAAGATGTTAACATTGCAACTCCAATTGTTAGTATTGGATCCATAAGTCACAAATTTTATTTTTTAAAAGAACAAAACAAGAGAAGATAAAAGTTAAACAATCCTAAATAAGGGAAATAAAAATAAATAAATAAAAAAAAATTAGAATAAAATAAAATAAAAAGTATTTAACAAAACAAAGAAGGATCCATCTCATTTGAAATGACTGCCTCCACAATGGGTTGCCTCCCATTGAGCGCTTGATTTAAGGTCCTTCAGGCTTACTTTACTTGAGTGCTCATAAAGCTGGTTCTCTAAAGAGTAAGACCTCCTTTGAACAGTCTGTGGCTTAATGCATGTAATGCTTAACTCTGTGCCTATTGACTTTGAATTCTTGGCCTGTCTTTTCATCTAAGAGATCAATAGGCCCATGAGGGTAAATTCTGAGTAGCCTGAAGGGTCCAGACCATCGAGATTTCAGTTTTCCTAAAAATAGTCTTAACCTCGTATTATGGAGCAGCACTTGCTGACCATGGATTAATTTCCTGTGTTGGATATGTTTGTCATGCCAGTGTTTTATCCTCTCTTTATAGATTCTTACATTTTCATATGAGAATAACCGTAATTCATCAAGCTCACATAGTTGAAGTTTTATTTGCTCTGCTACAGCATGTATATCCCAATTTATTTGCTTCAGTGCCCAGTATGCTTTGTGCTCTAGCTCGAGTGACAAGTGACACGTTTTCCCATACACAATTTGGTAAGGAGACATGCCAAGTGGTGTTTTGTATGCTGTTCTATAAGCCCATAGAGAGTCATGTAAGCGCAAGGACCAATCCTTTCTTGATGGGTTTTTCTAAGATCTTTTTAATTTATATATTAGACACTTCTGCCTAGCCATTGGATTGTGGGTGATATGTTGTTGCTATTTTATGCTTGACTCCATATTTTACCATAGCTGTAGCAAATATTTTGTTGCAAAAATGAGTACCCTCATCGCTAATAATTATTCGTTGAGTGCCAAATCTAGAAAATATTCTTTTCTGAAGGAAGTTCACTACTGCTTTAGCATCATTGATAGGTAATGCTGCAGCTTCTACCCATTTAGAGACATAATCCACAGCAACCAGGATATATGAGTTCCCAAAGGATGGTGGAAAAGGACCCACGAAGTCTATTCCCCATACATCGAAAATCTCCACTTCCAGAATGTTCGTCAATGACATTTCATGTCTTTGAGTTATGTTTCCTGTCCTTTGACACCTGTTACAACATTTAGCAAACTCATAAGCATCTTTAAAAATAAAAGGCTAGTAATAACTTGATTGCAGAACCTTGGAAGCTGTTCTAACATCATGAATAAATTTCTTTTTCTGCTGAAACTTCAAGTCAGGTGGTAACAATCCACTTACTAAATAGTTAGCAAAATCTACATACCATGGTGATCCTGATTGTTGTAGCATCTGTGTCTGCTATATTACTAATAGTTGTTCATCAGGAAATGTTTCAGTGATGTCTGTTTTTGTCAATGTGCTTGCGTCTGCTTCTAGCCTAGACAGATGGTCTGCTACATGATTCTCAGTCACCTTTCTATCTTTAATTTCCAAATCAAACTCTTGAAGCAATAAGATCCATCTTATTAATCTCAGTTTAGCATCCTTCTTTGAGATTAGGTACTTGATGGCTGCATGATATGTGTACACTGTCATTTTAATACCCACCAAGTAAGCTCTAAACTTATCGAAAGCAAATACTACTGCTAGCAACTATTTCTCTGTAGTGGTCCAATCTGGCATAGAGTGGTCTAAAGAGTTTTGCTGGCATAGTACATAGAGTGGAAAATTGTATCCTTCCTCTACCCCAACACTACCCCAATAGAATAGTCACTGGCATCACACATCAGTTCAAATGGTAGAGTCCAATCTGGTGCTATAACCATTGGTGCAGTGATCAAAGCTTTCTTTAATTCTGCAAAGGCTTGAAGATAATCTTTATCAAAATCAAAAGGCTTGTCGTGTTCTAGCTGTTAGCCTAAAGGGCTACAAATAATGTAATTTTGATGATAACAAACATATGTATTAAGTGATTTAATAGATACTGTATTTCACATTTTCACTAGTTTTTGAAGGGTAATATTTCTGCAAGTGAATCAAGTAAAATCAAGCTCAAGACACTCAACGGACAATGGTGAAATAAAGATAAAGTTTAGAGCTCAACGGACAAATTAGTGCGATAAATTCTTGTAAAGCCGGTATGATTTAATTGATGCATGATTTAGCATTTGAGAAGCTCAAGAGATTAATTTAATTAATTACTTTTTATAAACTAAAAGGTTTTATTTTTATAAGATAAAGTACCTTGTGGTTTTGAGTAATTTGGACTTAAATGCAAAGTTTTGAAATATTTGATTTTAATAAGTATTATTATTGAATTTCGGAGTTGGACCTTTTTACAAACATTTGAAATGTTTTGGGCCATACTATAATTTATGAATATTTTGGACTAAAGTGAAAGATTTTGAGAACTTTGAAAAATATGGGTATTATGTTGAAAAAGACCTTTTTGCGAGAGAATAATATCTTTGAGGCCATATCATAATTTCAGAAAGTTTTGGAAAGACAACTATTATTAGGAAATTCTGAAATTGGACCTATTTGTAAAGTTTTATGACATTTTAGGCCGTAGTATAATTATAGAAAGTTTTGGTGCCAAAGTGTAATTTTAGTGAACATTATTACTGTAGAAAAATTCAAAAATAACGGTAATATCATTGTTCATGAGCGGCTAGCTAGATAAATCAAGCGGCTAACCGCTTAGGCGCTGGAATTTGCCTATAACGGCTAGTTTTTGGGCTTTAACTATAAAATCTCAACTCCAACTTCATTTTAAGAAATAATACAAGGAAAAACAAGACCATTGTTGTGATTTTCATTTATCATCAAATTGTGAGTGTACAAGTGTGAGAAACACTTGGGGTGAAGAGATTGGGGATATAATATCTTGTTGTAAAGGTCCATTGACACCTTGGAAGTCAATTGTAAACATTTGAAGCCTTGGGAGGCTTGGATAGTGAAATCTTCAAGCCGGGTGAGCTTGGAGGCGTGGACGTAGGCGGGGATAGCCGAACCACGTAAAAATCCTTGTGTTTGTTTTCTCTTCCCTTACTCTTTTAATATTGTGCTTGATTAAATTTATCGTTTTTTATTTGATTAAGGCAATAGATTAAATTGTTGTGCGAATTGTATTGCATAATTTTTAAAATCTCAATTCACCCCTCTTGGGTTGCATAACTTGCATTTCATTTGGTATCAGAGCAAGATTCTCTTGTGTAGACTTAACCGTCTAGAGTTAAAGATCCATGGCAACCCATAATGACTCAACCTTTAGGGAAGGACAATCCACAATTAGATCACCGTTCTTTGACGGTAATGACTACCCATATTGGAAAACTAGGTTGAGAATTTATTTACAAGCTTTAGATTATGAAATTTGGGAAATTGTTTGTGATAGTCCATTTATGCCTTTGACTAAAAACGAAGTCGAGGAAGATATTCCAAAACTTTCACGGGAATGGAATGAATTGGAAAAGAGAAAAGCTTTTCTAAACTCCAAAGCTATGAATGCCTTGTTTTGTGCACTAGATAAGAAAGAGTTTCATAGAGTATCTACTTGTGAAAGTGCTAATGAAATTTGGCTAAAACTTGAAGTTGTTTATGAAGGCACGAATCAAGTGAAAGAGTCTAAAATTAGTAGGTACACTCGACAATATGAATTGTTCCAAATGGAACAAAATGAGAGTGTGTATTCTATGTATACTAGATTTATGGACATAGTGAACACTCTAGGAGCCCTAGGAAAGACCTTTTCAAATAGCGAGAAAGTTAAGAAAATCATTAGGTCGCTACCTAAGGAATGGAGACCAAAAAAGACTGCTATTGAGGAAGCCAAAGATTTAAATATCTTACCTATTGATGATTTAATTGGTTCTCTTATTTCTTATGAGGAAGACTTGGCAGCCGAAAAAGGCAATGAGGAGAAGAAGAAAAGCATTGCTCTCAAAGCCTCTAAACATGAGAGTGATGAGGAAAGCGAGCTGGATGAGGAGGAGATAGATATGCTGGCTAGAAGGTTTAGAAAATTATTTAAGAAATCCAGTGAGCGAAAAAAATTTAAAGACCTCAAGAACCAAAAGGAGAAGAAGGAATTAATCAAATGTTATGAGTGCAAGAAGCCCAGCCATATAAGAACGGATTGCCCTCTTCTCAACAAGCTCAAGAAGAAAGCAATGGTAGCCACATGGGATGATAGTGATGAGGAAACAAGTGATGATGAAGAGCATCAAGAAATGACAAATCTAGCTCTCATGACAATTGGAGATGAATCGGATGATGAACTTGATGAGGTAAATGATCTTTCTACTTATGATGAATTATATGATGCTTTTAAAGAATTGCATGATAATTGGATAAAAATTGGTAAAAAGAATGCATGTCTTAAAAAGAAAATGGTAAAGCTCACAAATGAAAATGAATCTCTAAGTGCAAAGATTACATGCCTAGAATTAGAGAATAAAACATTGCATGATAGAGTTGTATTATCAAATGAGAAACCTAGCACTTCACATGAGCATCTAGAATCATATGTAGATGACTTGAAAAATGAAAAGGACGCTTTACAAAAATGCAATGATTCATTAAATGAAAAGATTAAAGGACTAGAGTTAGATAATAAAATGTTGCATGATAGAATTGCATCATTTAAAGGTAAACAAAGTATTTCATATGAGCATGAAAAATCACATGTTGAATGAATTGATGAAAGAAAATGAAGTGCTTAAGAAAAAGAGTAATGAGCTCAACGAAATTGTGTTAAAATTCACAAGTGGTCAAAAGAACTTAGAAAAATCACTAAGCACTCAAAAATGTGTGTTTGAGAAAGGAGGACTTGGGTATAAGCCTAACTTGAAACAAAAATATTATAAAAATTATTTTGTTAAGGCTACCTCCACAAGTGATCATAAGATTGTTTGTCATTATTATAATAGAAATGGTCATATGAGTTTTAGATGTCCAATTAAGAGAAATGTATATTATGGAGTCAAGAGTATTTGGGTTCCAAAAGGAACCAAATCTAAAATATATATTATGGAGTCAAGTGTATTTGGGTTCCAAAAGGAACCAAATCTAACACTCAAGGACCCAAGAGTATTTGGGTACCAAAATGCACAACTGGAATATTTTCTTTGTAGGTACCACAATCAAGGGATGGCAGAGAGTTCCTTGATAAAAGCTTATGAGGATAATCACTTGATCATGGTGTAAGCAAAAATGATAAGACAATATGATTTAATTGTTTTGGTAACAATTATTGCCTTATTGATTATAAGTGATGGTCTTTTAATCTTAGTAAGTATCTAATAATTCATTTGGTATCATAACATTAAGTGCATTAATATTGAGTTGATAAGTTTATTTTGCCTATTTATTATATTGAGTGGATCATGAAAAATGGATAGTAGCTTGAATTTGTGAAAGTATGCTTGTATGTTTACATGATTTAATTATCATTGTGTTTAACATTAAGTGCTTTATCATGATGGATTTGTTTGATTTTAATGATTATGTAATGCCTAAGTATGATAAATGAGTAATATGCTTGAATTATTAATCTTTTTAATGCTTATATGTTTCATGATTGAGTAAAATATATACATGATGGATGAATTATATGTGTGAATTAATCATGTCTTAAATGTTTATAATTTCAACCATAAAGTGTTATTGTATCTCATAATTGTGATGGATATGCATTATGAATATGTTATAAATTTGAGTTTTATGATTTTTTGGATGTTTAAAATGATGATTCATGGATTAAATTGGCTCTTGAGATGTTTCGGGATCACGAAATGGTCTCAGAATTGCTCAAATTTCAGCCGGACAGCAAATTGGTGCAGAGGAGCAGAAACCAGGCGGCTAGCCGCTTGAAATCTGCTCAAACCCGAGAGCAAGCGGCTAGCCGCTTGCCCCCAAGCGGTCACGGGTTTAAGAGATTTTCCCGCTCTTTTTCATGTGTTCTTCAACCTCTCTCCATTCTCTCTCAAAGCCGAACCTATCCCCTCCATTTCTAATTAATATTTCTTCATTTCTCACTCTTTTTCATGGCAAGATCAAATCTTTCAAACCATTACCCATGTATTTAACCTCTCATTAAACACTTCCCAATCATCATTTCTTCACTTGTTCTTCATCATTTCATCATCATCTTTCATGCGTGAACAATACTTCTCCATTTCTCTCTCAAATTTCTTCATCATGTTATTACTCCTAGGTCTGGTCATGCGGATGAAGTGAGTCGTTTAGATGTAGCCATATTGGACTGTATTCTAGAGGAGAGGGTGCTAAATATTGGTTATATTATCCTTCATCATATGCTTAGAACTCCCTGTTTAGCCAAAAGATCACTTCCTTATGCTAGTATTATTACCAAAATTCTAAAGTTTTTCCAAGTTCCTATCACCGAGCCAATCTCCTTGAATTCGAGGGAATTAGGCGATGAAGCAATCTCTAATTTGGGTTTTTATTGGAGGAACGATAGATGGTATAAAGATCAAAGAAACAAAAAGTTTACAGAACTTGCTCCTACAGATCATCGTTTCTTTAACGATGTCCGTCCCCCACACTTGCTTCCTGATCTTAGTGCTCCACATCGCTCACATCCTCCACCTTCCGAGGGCCCTTCCCACTCTACTTCAGCTAACTCTAAAGATCCGTTGCAGCAGCTGTTAACTAAAGTGGATTCACTTTCTGAGCGGCAAGACAAACTTCAATCCCAGCTTGAAGCTTTTCACCTTCAGTCTATTTCCGAGCGAGAGCGTCTCTTTGCTCAACAGCAGCAACAACTTTTTGCCACTCTTGGATTTCCACCACCGTCCTCTTCATCGCATCCACCGTCTCTTTAGCACTCTATTTTTATTGTTTTTCATTTGTCACTCTGCACTACATCTTTACATGCATTATTATTTTTAATTTGCAGATGATATCTTGTTGTTTGATATTTGGATATGTTGTTTTTAATATGTGGATTGAGGATGCTTGTTATTTGATCTTCGGATATGTTATTTTTGGATGATGTTTTCGGATTCTTGGAATATTATAACTTTTTGGTTAATTATATGCTTCATTCTTATGTCTTGCTTGATGAATTGATGGAATGTTGGTTCATGATCTTTTTATAGTTAATTGGTTGTTTGGTTATATGTTTCTTGATTAACATTTGACATATTATCGATCTTAGAATGAATTTCTAGTAATTTTGATGATGAAGGGGGAAAAGTTATGTATTTTGATCTTAAAGTATTTGTGCATATTTTTGAAATATTCAGGGGGAGTTTTTGTTTTGAAATTGATTTATATGTTTAATTATATATGCCATGTATTAAGGGGGAGTATAAATGTCAAAATACATGAAATGTTTGTCATCATCAAAAAGGGGGAGATTGTTAGCCTAAAGGTCTACACATAATGTAATTTTGATGATAACAAACATATGTATTAAGTGATTTAATAGATATTGTATTTCACATTTTCACTAGTTTTTTAAGGGTAATATTTATGCAAGTGAATCAAGTGAAATCAAGCTTAAGACACTCAACGGACAACGGCGAAATCAAGAATAAAGTTTAAAGCTCAACGGACAAAATAGTGCGATAAATTCTTGTAAAGTCGGTATGATTTAATTGATGCATGATTTAGCATTTGAGAAGCTCAAGAGATTAATTTAATTAATTACTTTTTATAAACTAAAAGGTTTTATTTTTATAAGATAAAGTAACTTGTGGTTTTGAGTAGGGGTGGGCACGGGTCGAGTTGATAATCAACCCGACCCAACCCGCATATAGAACGGGTTGAAAAAATTCAACCCAACCCATTACATTTTTCAACCCAACCCGCAGAGTTGCGGGTTGGGTCGGGTTGGGTTGATTGGGTTGGGCTTTTGAAAAGCCCATTTTTATGGTCTAAACAAAAATAAATTAATTATTTAAAAAAATTAAAAAAACACAAATACTAAAATCCTTACAACAAATTCAATATTTCAAAATTTAACAATCAAATTATTAGTACATAACTAATTAAAAAAAAGTACATAAATTTTAAATCTTGTTTAATACAAAACATTAAAGTCCAAAGAGTGAAAAATTTTATAAGTCTTCCATACATAGGAAGAGAGTTTCCCGAAACCATTGCTCAACACCAACCAACAGAAGTGTAATGAAGATCAGTCCAATGACATCAAAATCCAAATCAATCCAAATTAATGACATTAAAATCTGATGCCAATCTTGAATCTATATAACAATAAAAATAAAAATATTAGGCATATATGTTATAACAAATAAATATAAGGAAAATATAAATAGAATAAAAATAAAAATCATAATATAAATATTTACTTGATGTAATTGATTCATAAAATGGCATATCCTCAACCGAAGATGTATCCTCTTCTACAGCAATACGAGAAGAACAAAGCCAATTTTGCCCACATATCAAGCTCTCTACCATTTTAGGACTCAAAGAAGCTCGAAATGGATCAAGAATGCGTCCTCCTGTACTGAATGCAGACTCAGAAGCAACTGTAGATATTGGGATTCCAAGAATGTCGTTGGCTACATTAGACAAAACTTTATACTTCCCACCATTTACCTTCCACCAGTTCAACAAATCAAATGAATCGTCAAAGCAATTTTCACAATCATCTAATAAATATTTGTCCACTTCATTTTTCAACTCTACACCATCCTCTTCCAGCTGCTTCTTTTTCCATTTTGAAAGTTTTGCTACCTTGGCTAATCTATAATCAATAATATCACTTTTTTTCTCTAACTCGGATGGAAAAATGACAGCATTAACAAATTGGTTTTGGCTACCACCATCACATCTAGGGTTATTATTTGTGTAAAAGTCATACAAAGTAGACAATAAGCCCTTAATCACTTTTATGAGCTCACACACAATATTTTCATCATACAACTCCTCAAAACAAAATTTCACAAAACTCAATTTATAACGCGGATCAAGCACAACAGCAACAATTAACAACTTATTTAGAGTGTTGAGGGAACCTCAATATTTTTCATACTTCTCTTTCATCTTCTTTGCCATTGCACTCAAATAAGAATCATCACTTAGTATCAATCCTTTTAAATTTGACTATATAGAATGCATCTCATGAAAATACAAATGTGATGTAACAGACAAAGAAGCACTAAATGTTTTTAGTAATTTCATAGAAATTCTCCAAAAAATTATTCAACACACTTGCATTCACCCCATCTATAAGTTCCGGTGGCCCAATCCTTTTTTTTCCATCCTCTTTCTCTTCAAAATAGGATCTATAAAATCCATCATCATCCTCCAATCGTTCAAAAGCTTTTTGACATACAAGAGCACTCTCTAACATCAAATAGGTGGAATTCCACCTACTAGGAACATCTATCACAACAATACGTTTAGAATCAAGTTTTTCATGCTCAACACATTTTCTAAACCTTATTAATCTAGCTGGTGATGATCTTACATATTTCACAGCATTATGAATGCTAGAAATAGAATTATTCATCTCTTTCAACCCTCAGTCACAATCAAATTTATAATATGTGTACAACATCTAACATGAAGATAATCACCATTCAACACAAGCCCACCCAAGTTATTCATCTTCTTTTTTAAATAAGAAATGACCAAATCATTCGAACTTGCATTATCGACAGTAATTGTAAACACTTTATCAATACCTTATTCAAGCAAGCAAGACTCAATCAATTTTCCAATTGTATCTCCTTTATGATCATCAATCTTGCAAAAGTTTAATATCCTTTTATGAAGTTGCCACTCATCATCAATAAAATGGGCTGTAATAACCATGTAATTCAAATTTTGTATTAAAGTCCAACAATCAGTTGTTATACAAACCCTATACTTATTACTAGCAAACACTTTTTTCAAATTATTCTTCTCATTTAAGTACAACTAATACACATCTCTAGCAACAGTTCTCCTAGAAAAACGATCAAGTTTTGGACAAGCTTTGCTCATAAATTTCCGAAACCCTTCTTTTTCAACAAAACTAAAGGCCAATTCATCAATAATTATCATCTCAATGCATGCTTTTCTAAAGTCCTCTTTGCTACAAGATATTGCCACAAGATTACTGCCACCACCAGTTGTGTTATCCTCAAACACCAAGGTTTTTTTGTTTTAAATCAACTTTCCTATCAGTATAGGTTGTGCATGCTGACAAGTGATTCCATAAAGTACGGGTCCCAATAAATCTAGAATGACACGCATACACTTTAGAACAGTAGTTACACTTACATTTTGTATCATTCTCAAATTTTGTGTAATGTTCCCATACTTTAGACACTTTTCCACCTTTTCCATTGCCTGCATGTGTATTAATAGCACTATCAGTTGTACTTTGAGTTGTTGAAAGTGTAGAGATATTAACTCCTGGATTACTGGATGAATTTGCTTCCATCTACAAGGAAAAAATTCCAGGCCATGAATATTGTCATTATCCTATTAATAATTAACAAATAATCGAAAAAATAACAAATAGTGGTCACAACAAGCTTAAAGCTCTTTTATTAATACCCTTAGCCATGTTTGGATACTGCGATAAATAAATATGATTAGAATAATTTTATGAAAAAAAAATCCATCTAAGATATAATACATATGTGAATTTGAGAGCATGACTAGTTAATACTGAAAATATTTCTGCAGAACAATGCCCAGCAGATGTTTGTCGAAAAGCCTTTTCCCTAAGATTGTAATAATAATAATTATTTTATTTATGTTAATCCGATTGTTGATTAAGCTTGACACCATCATAACAACTAAAAATTGACCAACTTTTATCAATAAATTGACCAAATCATGAAATCAGATGGGCTAGACATTTTAACAATAAAAAATTGATCAACTTGTTTCAAAACAATAATAAATTAGTAAAATAGAAATAAGAAAGAACCTAAGCATGTGACGATGTGTAGTTTGGGCAGCTTTTCAAGAAACGCCGTGAGTTGTGATGTTGTTGTGTTCTATGAGCGAGCAGATGAGCAGTTGTTCTTTAAACAAGAGAATTTGAGTTTAGCGTTCTGAGATAGTTGCTAAATATATTTTTATATATACAAGTTGACGGGTCGGGTTGGGTTAAAAATTTGCAACCCGACCCAACCCGCAAACAGTGCAGGTTGAAAATTTAATAACCCAACCCGACCCGTAAATTTTATCAACCCAACCCAACCCGCAAAAATTCATACGGGTTGGGTCGGGTTCACGGGTTGGGCGGGTTGGTGTCCACCCCTAGTTTTGAGTAATTTGGACTTAAATGCAAAGTTTTGAAATTTTTGATTTTAATAAGTATTATTATTGAATTTCGGAGTTGGACTTTTTTACAAACATTTGAAATGTTTTGGGCCATACTATAATTTATGAATATTTTGGACTAAAGTGAAAGGTTTTGAGAACTTTAAAAAATATGGGTATTATGTTGAAAATGACCTTTTTGAGAAAGAATAATATCTTTGAGGCCATATCATAATTTCAGAAAGTTTTGGAAAGACAACTATTATTAGGAAATTCTGAAATTGGACTTATTTGTAAAGTTTTATGACATTTCAGGCCGTAGTATAATTATAGAAAGTTTTGGGCCAAAGTGTAATTTTAGTGAACAGTGTTATCACTGTTTATGAGCGGCTAGCCGGATAAATCAAGCGGCTAACCGCTTGGGCGCTGGAATTTGCCTATAACGGCTAGTTTTCGGGCTTTAACTATAAAATCTCAACTCCAATTTCATTTTAAGAAATAATACAAGGAAAAACATGATCATATAACATATATTGAGCTTCCATTTCGTAAATCATCATTTTTTGAATCACCATTGAGCTATAATTTGTTTATCCACTCTTAAAGAGAGTTTCATTGTTGTGATTTTCATTTATCATCAAATTATGAGTGTACAAGTGTGAGAAACACTTGGGGTGAAGAGATTTGGGATATAATCTCTTGTTGTAAAGGTCCATTGACACCTTGGAAGTCAATTGTAAACATTTGAAACCTTAAGAGGCTTGGATAGTGAAATCCTCAAGCCGGGTGAGCTTGGAGGCGTGGACGTAGGCGGAGATAGCCGAACCACGTAAAAATCCTTGTATTTGTTTTCTCTTACCTTACTCTTTTAATATTGTGCTTGATTGAATTTATTATTTTTTATTTGATTAAGGCAATAGATTAAATTATTGTGCGAATTGTATTGCATAATTTTTAAAATCCCAATTCACCCCCTCTTGGGTTGCATAACTTGCATTTCACTAGCAATGAGCATAATGATTTAGCTACTTTGGAAAAGTCTTTTATGAATCTTCAGTAAAATCCAGCATGACCCAAAAAATTTCTAATCCCCTTGATTAAAGTGGGATGTGGCAGTGTATCTATCACCTCTATCTTTACTTTGTCTACTTCTATACCATTTTTGGACACCTTATAACCCAACACTATGCCTTCTTACACCATGAAGTGGCATTTTTCCCAATTGAGTGCTAAGTTAGTCATCTCACATCTTTTAAGAACTTCTTCCAAGTTGTGTAAACAATCAGTGTATGTCTCTCCAAAGACTGATAAATCATCCATGAAGACTTCCAATGTTTGCTCCACCATATCCGAAAAAATAGACATCATACATCTCTGGAAAGTTGCTGGAGCATTGTACAAACCAAATGGCATCCTTCTGAAGGCAAAAGTTCCATAAGGACAGGTAAATGTAGTCTTTTCCTGATCCTCTGGGGCTATAGCAATTTGGTTGTAGCTTGAATACCCATCTAGGAAATAATATTATTATTTTCTAGCAAGTTTGTCCAATATTTGATCTATAAATGGAAGTGGGAAGTGATCCTTTCGTGTGGCTTTATTGAGCTTCCTGTAATCCATACATACCCTTCATCCAGTCACTGTTCTTGTAGGAATAAGTTAATTATTTTCATTTGTTATCACTATTATTCCTCCCTTCTTTGGAACACATTGAACTGGGCTTACCCATGAACTGTCTGATATCGGGTTTATGATCCCAGCATCCAACCATTTGATGATTTCTTTTTTTCACAACTTCCTTCATAATGGGGTTTAACCTTCTCTGTTGCTCTACTGAATTGTTGTAGCAATCTTCTAACATAATTTTATGCATACATATGGATGGACTGATCCCTTTAATGTTTACCATGGTCCATCTAATTATCTTTCTGTATTTCCCAAGCACATCTACCAGGCTCCGTTCTTAACCTGGATCCAAAGTAAATAAAATGATTATAAGGAGTGTGTTGTTCTGACCAAGATAAGCATATTTCAAATGTGAGGGTAACAATTTTAATTCAAGAGTATGAGGTGATTCAATAGATGGTAAAGTTGTTTTTACTTCCCTGTCTGAAAGATTTAGATGTTCAACAAATCTGCTATGTCTGTTAAATTGCCTTTCTCCCATCCATTCTATCTAGTTTGCTGTAACATCTTCTTCTTCAAAGCTCTCAAAGGTAGTAACTTTGATGACCTCATTACTGCAGTATTTATTTACTCTGTCTTCTACAACAAAATCCACAACACTCAGGAAATTGCAATCTTGTGCCTCATCAGGATTCTTAATAGCCTCTAATACATTGAATGTAACTTGTTGATCATTCATCCTCATTGTTAGCTCTCTTTTTTGCACATCTATCAGAGTCTTCTCGGTTGCTAGGAAAGGTCTTCCAAGTATAATGGGTACCTCTTTATCAGCCTCAAAGTCTAGTACAATGAAGTCCACTGGAAAGATGAATTTGTTAACCTTCACTAGTACATCCTCAATCTTTTCTTCAGGGTATGCATGAGATATGTCAGCTAATTGCAGAGTGACTGTTGTTGGCCTGCATTCTTCTACTCTCAACTGCTTAAATACAGATAATGGCTTCAGATTAATGCTGGCTCCCAAATCACAGAGTGCTCTGCCATTGTACCTAGTTCCAATGGAACATGGTATTGTGAAGCTTCCTAGATCCTTCAATTTTTTAGGGATCTTACTTTGGAGCATGTGACTGCTTTCCTGTGTTAAAGCAACAGTTTTAAATTCTCCCAACTTTTTTTTCTTACCAAGATGTCTTTTAAAAATTTCACATAATTAGGCATTTGCTCCAATGCTTCCACAAAAGGTATGTTGATGTGTAATTGCTTCAGCACTTCCAGGAATTTACTAAATTGCTTGTCTTGTTTTTGTTTATGAAATCTCTGTGGGAAAAGAGGTGGATGCCTGAATTGCTGGGCAGCTTCAGGAGGTACCAATCTCTACTCATTTGATTTATTATAAGTTGTTACTACTGGTGTTGCAACTTCTTCTTCAGCATTTATTGGTTGATTCATTTCCATAGTTGTTGTAGCTTGACCACTAACACCAGTATCTTGATGGCTGGGTTGCTATAACATGCTCTGATCTTGAGGTGTTTCTTGTGAGGAATTAAGTTCCAACCTTTTTTTAGTCACATCAACAAGGATATCAACATTTTTTTCCAGATCTTAAGTTGATTACTTTACAGTGTTCATTTCCTTCTCTTCTTGGATCTTTTGTGTTGCTGGGTAAGTTTCCCTGAGATCTGCTACTCATTGTTGTGGCAAGCTGTCCAATTTGGTTTTCCAGGTTTCTTAGAGATACAGCTTGACTTTGCACAATTGCTTCATTCTTCGCAATGTATTCCTTAATTAATGTTTCTAATGAAGTAAATGGATCATGGCTAGTATGTTTTTGCCCTTGATTTTGCTGATGTAAACCAGATGGTTGAGTATTTCTATTATGTCCACTCAGTGCTGGAGCATTTTGATTCTGATTACTCCATGAGAAATTTGGGTGTTGCTTCCATCCAGAGTTGTAAGTATTTGAGTACCACTACAACAAATATAGTCTTTGGTAACATTATATTGTAGCATTTTTTTAAAGAATGTTACCAAATATTAATTTACTGTAATATTTTCTAAAATGATGCTACCTTTGTAGTATGAAAGCCGTTAAATTTTGGTTTTAATGACACTTGATAATTACTAGTAGCATTTTTGTATATGCTACATATAATATTGCATTATATAGCATCTAGGAAATGCTACAAGATAAGATTAAATAAAATAGCATTTGAAAAATGTTAAGGAATAGTAATAAATGTAATAATATTTTAAAATAGCATTGGTAGCATTCTATTGGTAGCATTTTGATTGATAAAATACAATAGCATTTGAAAATTACTACAAGACAAAAGGATTGAAGTATTAGACCGTCAATGTCTATTGGTGATATGAAAATATGCTAAATAGAATATCAATTAATAATTTAACATTCTAAAAATTCTACAAGACAGTATTAAATATAATATGTGTTAGGCATCCCAACATCTAATTCTCAATTTGAGTCTCAACAGATGTGGCACTCATCTATTTAATGGCGAATAATTAATTTTATAAGTTATGAAATTCATCATCGAATAAATGTGCGATAAATAGTATTGGGTCTCAAGTTGAGACTTAAATACTAAGATTCCTAATATTATTGTCAAATATAATAACATTATTTTTTGTGAGTAAATATAAAAGCATTTTAAAAATGTTATAAAATAGTGAAAATTATAAAAATAAAAAATGGGCTGAAAATTAAGCTAAAGATATGCAAAGCGGGTAGTTTTAGTAAAAGGCGGATACTTTATAAAAAAAATTAAAAACACCCATTATTTTATTTCACTTCCCGCGATAGATCTCTTTCTAGAAAATTCCCCTCTGCTATCTCTTCTCCACGCCCATTGTTCTCTCCAACTCTAATTCCAACCAAATCTATAAAAACAAAAAGACAAAAATAGAAAAAGACGAAAACGATTCCATGGGCACTTCACGAAAGTTTGCTTATTTGAGAAAGATTACTTGGGTTTTTGGATGATTTAGAAGTGGCATCATTGATTTGGTAAGGATTCTTACTCCGTAACTCGTGCAACTTCAATTTCAGTATTCCCATGGTCAAAGCAAATGCACATCCCCAATCTGGGTGCTTTTTCTTCCATCCACTTGAGTAATTAATGATTAAATTATTTACTATTATATATGGGTCTGATGGTTGAATATTTAAATGGAAAAGTCATGTTATCTTTGTTAGTAATATGCCCTAAAGGCCAATCGAATGGTGATTTGATTGTTTAGGGAATGATTGTATTTGAATAACATTTTAATATTTATTCAATGGCAAAGTTATCAATATTCATATATTAATATAATGATTATAGTCCAAGAAGTAAAATAGTTAAGGATCACATTATCGAGTATGTCGAGAATATGAAACGTGTATCCTTTGTACTATACTTCTAAAATAGTTCCTAGTGGTGGATTTATGATAGGACATTATAAATTCCTATAAACACTAGTATGTGTTATGACTCCTTATGGTATGTGATACTAAAATGGATGGTGAGTTTCATATCATTGACATGAGATGTCAAGTCAAACACATAGGTACTTGTTAAAAGAACAAGTTTACTGAACTTGACCGAATATAGTAAGCCATATGGTCGTGAGTGTTAATGGCTTATTATACATTGTAACAGACACTACGTTTGGTAATGGTCTTTAGACCTGAGGCATAACAGATGTCTTATACATAGACATCTCTGATATGTGAATGCATAACGATTGATTCCTAATCACGGAAGAGATCTAGCAATAGCTGTCATGGTTGGCTATGTATGAAGACAAGTTGATGGCCAATATGGAATTCATCACTTTGTAATATACAAAAAGGATGTCCCTATGAGATAATATGAATTGGCAAGAGAAATCCTTGGCCAAGGTGAAATATATTTGAAGGAGTTCAAATTATATTATCATGCCAAGTTCATTTATATTTATTTTGAGATAAAGCACAACTGCTTAACATAATAAACCATAAGCCGTGCTTTTCTCTGGACATGGATGATGAAGAGACCAAGACATAGAGATACAATGGAATAGGTTCTATAGATCCAACAATTCTTGTTATTTGGATGGTTGTGATATACTGCTAGGTGTCACTCACGACTTGTAGAAACCTTAAGATCAATATTGGTAAAGCGTATTACCAATGTATCTTAAGGTCATTAGAAAGGTTCTAATTGATGACTAAAGAGTTTAGCATCATTTAATGAATAAAGAGTTATCATTAAAATAGTTCTACTACCTTATAACTAAGAACCTAAAAGGTCACACACAATATAGAAATGAAAAAGGAGTTACTAGAAAATGAGAAGTTAAATTTCCTATTTTTAGGAAAATCAATATTTATATTATAATTCATTGAGAATGAATATAAATATAAATATATCTTAAATATGATTTAAGATAGAAATTTAGATGTTCCATAAATAGTTTAAGGAACAAAATAAATTTCATAAATCCTCAATTAAACATTATGGAATGTCGAGCACGTAAAATGACCATTTTGGACATGTTCGGGTTCATATATGATTATGGACTTCTAGACCAATTTTGGGTTTAGAATTATGGGCTTTTATTGGATCCAATATGGATTAAGAGAAAGCATTAGAACATGTCACATGAGAAGCCCACATTTAACCATTTGATGTGATCAAAATGGGGTTAATTAATTAATTCCGAAATTAATTAATTTAGCTATTTATTTATTTGATTAAATAGTTTATTGAAGTGATGAGATCAATTTCAATAAATAATGGCTAAGTGGGTGGGTCTAGCACATGATAATGTTTGGTGCCATTATTAGAGATAATGGTGGCTTTATTTGGTGGAAGGAATAAACATGAGCTAGCATACATGTTCCTCCATTATCTCTCTCATTTCTTAATGAAATTTCGAGATTCCAAATCCTCTGAACTCCTAGAACATTTCTAAGTGTGGACTGATTAGAGGCATCACAATTGGGGTGCTTAAAGGATCTCAGATCGTGGCAAAACAGAAGCTGTTCGTGCAGAGCTGTATTTTCTGGACAGTGTTCGGAGCTTGCTGTTTTCAGTCGTTTTCTCCTACATCACGAAGTCGTTTCTGAAACTACAAGTGAGGTAATTAAACTTCAATCTTTCCTCTTGATTTTCGTTTTTGAATGAAGTCGATTCGAGGTTTCTAAAGCTTCCGCCATCTGTTTTAATTTTACTGCGCAATAGTTGCGAAATTAGGAACCTCATGGACAAATGTTGTCCTTCAATCTTGTTAATTGGTTTTGAATTATTGATAGTTTTATAGTTTATTTTTTTTCTGTCAATCCCTAGCATTCTAGCAATATCTTCAATTAGCTGCGTCAATATAAATTTTTTAACTTATATGTCGTTATTATAGATTGGCTGCTTATGATTTCTTTCTCTTTTGATCAAATTGGTCTTGGGTTTTGATATATTTTATGATTGTCACTATTAACATAATTTTAATTGCAGAATCTCAAAATTCTTGTTTGGTATGTGTAGTGTTAGCCTTTGATTGAGGAGTTATCAGCTTCATACCCAATAGACTTGCAGTGATGAAATATATGGTATCTAAATTTTTTTCATGAAAGGAATAATAGATTACATGTCAAATGGTTTGGCATTGGAGACTTAAAATTATATTTAGTGAATAAACATTTTGATACGAATTTATCAACTAAATTGATGATATTGAACAACCATTAAAAAAATACTTTTTTGTTAATCAACATTCATAACTTTTTACAAATGCTACTGTATAAAGATTTAAAATCTTCCATAGCATTTACTAATAGCTACATTATATATATATATATATATATATATATTAATTTTGTACTAGTTGTAACATTGCCGAAATGTTATAATTATTAGTAAAATTGCATTATCAAAGTGCTATCAAAGACAAGTGGTAGCATTAGTAAATGGTTTAGTAGCATTTTTTTAATGTTATAAATGTAATTTAGTAGCATTGCATAAATGCTACACATTGCACAATGATAGCATTTGCACGAAGTTGTAAAATAAGATTTGCTAACCATTTTTAAATGCTATATATATGAATTGTTAGCATTCGATAGATGTTATTAAATAGTAAAACTTTTAGTTACATGGGCAAACTTAGCGTTGCCTAAAATGCTACCGATCACCTTTGGTAGCATTTTTTGGATGCTATTATATATCCTTTTTGTTGTAGTGTACGGGTTATTTTGAGGCTGTCGGTTGAAATTGCCCACATAGTTTACTGATGCTGAATTTCCAGGACAGTTGTCAAATACATGTTCCTCACCACAATACATGCAAGACAGCTCAGCAATTTTCTTTACTGCTGCTGGAGCAGAAGTCATGGCTTTCACCATGTTAGTCAATGAAGTTACTTGTGCTAATAATGCTGTAACTGCATCTATATTATGTACTCCTGCTGCTCCTCTCGCTGCTGTCTGTCTAGTTGATGGCCACTGATAATTATTGTTGGCAATTCTCTCCAAAATTTCATAAGCTTCAGTGTAAGATTTAAATAACAAAGCTCTATTTGCTGAAGCATCAACCATCAATCTCGTACTTGGATTCAACCCATTGTAGAAGGTTTCCAACTGTATGCAACAAGGAATGCCATGATGAGGACACTTTTTGAGCAGTTCTTTAAATCTCTCCCAAGCCTTATACAAACTTTCATCTTCACGTTGATGAAAATAAGTGATCTCATTCTGCAATTTTGCATTCTTGGTTGGTGGAAAATACTTCATTAAAAATTTGTCAGCCAATTCATTCCATGTAGTGATGGAATCAGAAGGTAATGAGTTCAACTATGCTCTTGCTCGATCTCTTAAGGAGTAAGGAAAAAGCCTTAGTCTTAAAGCATCTTGTGTTGCTCTAGTAATTTTAAAAGTATCACTCACTTCCAAAAACAACTTAAGATGGAGGTGAGGATCTTCAGTTGGCAGTCCATTGAATTGACCCACTGTTTGCAATATTTGAAACATCACTGGCTTAAGTTCAAAGTTTGCGGCTTCAACTTCAGGTCTGACTATCCCAGGATGTACAAGTTGAGGAGTTAACACAACATAATCTATGATAGCCCTGTCTCTGTCATCTGCCATGTAAATGATGTTGTTGTTGCCTGGCTGTTAACATGCTCATTTTTCCCTTCTTGAATGTTGACAGGTTGTAGTGGCCCGTGAGGATCCAAGTTTCCCACATCCTGCAAATTATCCATTCCTGAAACAGTTGTTGAATTTCTTTGTTCTCTTCGTAGTTCGCAGTCTCCTTACGGTCCTTTCAATCTTAGGATCAAATTGAAATACAACAGATCTGTCTTTGTGCATGCAAATGTTGATATGTCAATAAATAGAACAAATTAGATCAAGTTGGCACTGTCAAGATTGACTTCACACATAAAAAATAAACAATCAATCCCTGGCAACGGCTCTAAAAACTTGTTGATGGTTTTTTACTCAATTGCTATTGATGCCAATGTGCAAGTGTACACAACAAGTAATAAAGTGATGAATATTCGAGATCGTTTCCACAGGGATTGGTGTTATGAGAAAGGTTATAGCAATCACGACAATGCAAACTTCCTTTGTTAAAAAAGATTCTAATTAAAAGTGAATTACTACCGAAATAAACATTAAAAGAAAAATAAAACAAATCAATGCAGTAATAAAATAAATTAAATGACTTGTGTAGAAAGATTTCAATGGGAATGGGGTAGCTAAGTGATCAAACTCTCTTCATGGACTGACTGTTTTGTCTAAATTAACATTAGTTGCTATAATAGTTCCTACAGCACTGGGCAGAATTATTTTGCATCCTCAGTTGTCGTTTATCAGATTTCTCATACCCTTAAGCACCTTAACAATGATCAGTTGTTAACCCACCTATGGTATGACATTATGAGCATACACTCTCTCTACTCTACAATGTGAATTCCTATGTCTATGTCTAGTTTTTCACAAATCTCAACTCAAATATAGCCCTTTTGGGACTCAAGTAATCTTAGTCCAAGAAACTTAAATTAAGATCAAGTATTACTCTAATAATTTCCACTAAGACAAACCATTTTGCGACTCTATCTTCACTTGAACTATTAAATGGGTGGTCAACTGAAATAATGATTACAATAATAGCTATTAGAGTAAAATGCTATAGCAATCTTGCAGCAACTCATAAGAACAGTCAAAAACTCATTTAGATTGTTTGTCACTTAACTACAATCAAGTTTAGTTCATACTTTGGAAAAGAAAAACAAACAGCAAAATATTGATCAAGAAATACATCAGTTCAATCAAAGAGTAAGGAAAGGAACAAGTAAAGAACGATGACAAATTGAATCCAAGTAATTCTGCTAAATTCTTCATTGGTGCAGACTTGTTCCCCTTGAATTCTGATTCTCCCATTCTTTTCCTCTCAATTTCTTTGATGTTAATTCACCGCCACCTTTTCATGTGATGCGCGCCCTTTTTATAACTGAAAACTAGGATAAAACATAAGCCTAGGGCGCATGCGTCAGATTAAGAAACTACATATCGCGATTCTGTAGATATACGGTGCTAAGTTTTCTATGTAGTTGTTCCAGGATTGCTACAACAATGGTTGCTCCAGCAACGGCTATAACACTGCACTGCTCCATATTTTGTTTCAATTCTTTTGTGGCCATATTCTTCCTCCTTTTTGCCAGCCTATTGCATCAACATTCCTTCCATGAATTATAAGCTTCTGGAAACCTACAATTATACACACAATTTGAGCACGAATTACTTTAAATCAAGCAAAACTTATTAAGACTAAACTAAAATGAATGTTTATGCAAAATGTAACAAAATGCAATAAAAACACATCATTTACTCTCTAAGTGATCTTGATTTAAGTCTAAAATTACCATAATAACTCTTATTTCATAGAGTTATCACAAGCATGGATTTGATTTCAAAAATTTCAAAAACTATTTTTGTTAAAGGTCTTCCAAAAATCAGTTTTCAAAAGGATAGAATTTGTGAAACTTGTCAATTTGGAAAACAAATCAAAACTTCTTTAAAAAACAAGAATCAAGTCTCTACTTCAAAACCACTTCAATTACTTCACATAGATTTATTTGGACTTTCTAGATATGCTAGTTTAAGTGGCAAATATTATGCATTTGTGATTGTAGATGATTATTCTAGATACACATGGGTATTGTTCTTAGCTAATAAGGATGATGTCATTGATGCATTTAGAACTTTCTGTAAAAGGGTTCAAAATGAAAAAGGTTATTCTATTACTTGTAGTAGAAGTGATCATGGTGAAGAATTTGAATATCATGCATTTGAGAATTTTTATAATGATTTTGGCATTGAGCATCAATATTCATCACCTAGAACTCTACAACAAAATGGAGTTGTTGAGAGAAAGAATAGCTTTATTCAAGAAATGGTTAGGACCATGTTGAATGAAAATGCATTACGAAAATATTTTTGGACCGAAGCCGTCAACACTACTTGTTATGTTTTAAATCGGGTGTTGATTAGACCTAATCTCAATAAAACTCCTTATGACCTTTGGAAAGATAGAAAACCCAACATTTGTTATTTCAAAGTTTTTGGATGCAAATATTTTATTTTAAACACAAAAGATAATCTTGGTAAATTTGATCCAAAATCTAATGTTGGCATCTTTCTCGGGTATTCAAACTCAAGCAAAGCTTATAGAGTTTATAACAAAAAAACTTTAGTTGTGGAAGAATCCATGCATGTTACGTTTGATTAATCTAACCCCTCCTCTGCGGAGAAAGGAGTTGTTAATGATGATGCAGATGGAGAGTTACACGAAGAATCATCAAAAGATAAATAAGAGAATGCACCACAAGAAAATTAAGAGGATAGACAAGAAGAACAAACAAATATGGAGCAACAAGAAGGTATTTCTCAAACACTCCCCAAGGAGTGGAGGTTTGTTTCCTCTCATCCTAAGGATTTAATTTTAGGTGATCCTTCAAGAGGTGTTACAACTAGATCATCACTTATTAACACATGTGAGCATGCTGCATTTATTTCTCAAATTAAACTAAAATCCTTTGCGGATGCGAAAAATGATAAATCTTGGATTATGGCAATGCAAGAGGAGTTAAATCCATTTGAGAGAAATAAAGTGTGGGAATTGGTTCCTAAACCGAAACATCAATCCATTATAGGCACTAAATGGGTATTTAGAAATAAAATGGATAAATCCAGTGTGGTTGTAAGAAATAAAGATAGATTAGTGGCTCAAGGATAGAACCAAGAAGAAGGAATCGATTTTGATGAAACATTTGCACATGTAGCTAGATTAAAATCCATTAGAATGTTGTTAGCATTTGCATGTGATAAAGATTTCATTTTATTTCAAATGGATGTCAAGAGTGCTTTCTTAAATGGTTATATTATGGAGGAAGTTTATGTGAAACAACCCCCTGGTTTCGAAAATGAAAAATTTCTAAATCATGCTTATAAGTTATCAAAAATATTGTATAGATTAAAACAAGAACCTAGAGCATGGTATAATAGGCTTAAAAATTTCTTGTTGGATAACAGTTTTTCAATGGGAAAAGTGGATACTACTCTCTTTGTTAAGCATAAGAACCAAGATATACTTGTTGTTCAAATTTATGTTGATGATATTATATTTGGTTCTACCAACGAGTCTTTGTGCAAGGAGTTTTCATCTTGTATGAGTAAGGAATTTGAGATGAGCATGATGAGAGAATTAAAGTATTTCCTTGGACTTCAAATCAAACAAAACAATGAGGGAATTTTCATCAACCAAGCTAAATATGTCAAAGATTTGCTCAAGAGATTTGGCAGTGATGACTCAAACACCAAGAATACTCCAATGAGCACAACAATCAAGCTTGACAAAGATGAAAAAGGTAAAGAGGTTGATATTAAAAAGTATCGAGGTATGATCGGTTCTTTACTTTATTTAACTGCAAGTAGACCCGATATCATGTTTAGTGTATGTTTATGTGCAATATTTCAATTATGTCCCAAGGAATCTCATTTACTTGCTGTTAAAAGAATTTTCCATTATTTGAGTGAAACCATAGGTCTTCGCCTTTGGTATCCTAAAGGAACTCATATGGATTTAACTTGTTATTCGGATGCCGATTTTGTCGGTTACAAGGTCGATAGGAAAAGTACTAGTGGAACTTGCCATTTCCTAGGTCATTCACTTGTTTCATGGTTTAATAAGAGACAAAATTCGGTTGCACTCTCAACCACTAAGGCAGAATATATAGTCGCAAGTAGTTGTTGTGCACAAGCCCTTTGGATGAAACAAACACTTAGAGATTATGGCATTAATCTTAAACAAACTCCTATCAAGTGTGATAATGCTAGTGCTATAAATCTATCAAAGAATCTCATTCAGCACTCTAGAACCAAGCATATAGAGATTAGACATCATTTCTTGAGAGATCATGTTCAAAAGGGTGATATTGCATTAGAATTTATCTCTACGGAAAAACAACTTGTTGATATTTTTACAAAACCTCTTTGCGAAGAACAATTTTCAAAATTCGGCATGAACTTGGGATGATGAAATTTTCACATTAACATCTCTAATCATGTTATTGAGTCTATTAAAATTGATCGATTGATGATTGTTGATGTTTATGAAGTGTTTAAGCATGAAAAATGAGTGATATGTTTGTAATTTCTTTTTTAAAGTGTTAATCGTATCTCATAATTGTGATGTATTTGCATGATGAATTTGATTTTTATGATCTTTTGAATGTTAATTATATTGATTCATGCATTAAAATGGCTTTTGAAATGTTTTGGGATCACAAAATGGTCTTGGAATCGTTCAAAATCAGCCGAAAAGTGAACATGGTGCAGACTGGCAGCCATGAGGCGGCTAGCCACCTGCCCCAAGTTGCTAGCCGCTGCCCAAACCCAAGAGCAAGCGGCTAGCTGCTTTCCCCCAAGCAGCTAGCCGCTTGACATAAAAGAGGGTTAATAATGCAAGAATGGATGAAATTATTATAAATGAAGATAATAGATGAAGTATAAATAGGAAGGAAGAATATAAAGAGAAAAGCCATTACTAGAAGAAAAGGCATTTGTGATGGTTTTACCCATCATCTACTATATAGTATGACGGTTGAGAGACCCTTATTGATTCCAATGTCAAGAAAATTTGATAAAGAATTTTATATGTCATGTAGGGCATGACATGTTGTCCATCACAATTTTGTTATAAATATTTTGATAATAAATTATCAAGCATGGCTAAGATCTATCATAAACACTTTAAAAGCATGACTAATATCTATCATAAGAAAATAACATATATGAATGAATTTGGCGGGAATTCTAAAATCTAAATAAATTTGCAAAATTCTAAAATTTTTAAATGAATTGGATGGGAATTGCAAATTATTTTATTTAATTATTAATTTATTCCATTATTTTTTATTTTGATTACATTCTTTTATAATTATTATTGATAGGAAAAAAAAACCCTTTTCACCCCTAGGGTTTGATGCAATAGCCTATTTCATTCTTACTATTTGAATAATAACTCATTTCATCCCTTCTTTTTGTTAGCCTATATGGCTATAAAATGATAATTTTGATGATAACAAATCACATGTTTTGGATAAATAAAAAATTACACATTATGTTTTTTAAACAAGAAAATGATTTTATGAAATTGGTTGTTTTCAAGTTTATGGTTTAAATTAAAAAGTTTGGAGAACTTTGAAATAAAAAAGTATTGTTTTAAAATTCTGGAAATAGACCTATTTACAAAGTTCTATAAAGATTTGGGCCATAGTATAATTTCATAACATTTTAGGACAAAACTATAATTTTGAAAAATAGTTATTTCACTGCTAATCGGATTCACCAAAGCGGCAAACTGGTTATAAAGCAGAAGCTCTCTGGAGTAATGAAAAGCGGCAAACTGGATGTGCAAAAATTCAAATCTTTGACTATAACGGTAATATCAAGCGGAAAACCGGTTAACATAAAGTGGCAAACCGTTTATCACCAAAAAGTCAATAAACAGCTAGTCTTCTGCTCTATTTATAAAATGGCTTCAATCAAATTCAAATGAAGAGAGACAACCATTGTTAACATTGAGCATTCTTCTGTAATCTGAGCATAAAATTTGTGTATTCATTTCATTCATTCACATATTGGGCTTTCATTTGTAATCAAACACATTGTGTGAGAGAAATTAAATCAAGTTGAGAGGTTGTAAGTGTTGGGATATATTTGGGTTAAGAGATTAGGGATAATCTTTTGTTGTAAAAGTTTATTGGCACCTTAGAAGTCAATTGTAAAAGTTGTTGAAGTCTTGGAGGTTCTCTTAGTGAAATCCTCAAGCCTGGTGAGCTTGGAGGTGTGGACGTAGGCATGGTTGGCCGAATTACTTAAAAATCGTGTGTTTGCTCTCTCTTACCCTATCTCTTTATTTTTCATTGCACATTAATTTGTTTATTTCGAATTTACTTGCTTTGTTTAAATTGCATTAAGTTTTAATTGTTTAATTTTTTTGAAATCCAATTCACCCCCTCTTGGGTTGCCTAGTTAGTATTTCGCTTTTTAAATAATATCCCAAAATATCCTTCCATTAAATTACCGTTAGTTTACTGTTTAATTCGTTAAGGAAAAATAAGATTTTCAATTAAGGATATAGAAATTGTTAAATAAAACCCTCAAATATAATTAAACAACATTTAACTTTCTATATAAATTTAAAATTTAAGGACAATTTAATGAATAAACAATAGTAACATTAAATAATATATAAATTATAAATTTAGGACAAAATACTAAAAAATCATAGATTTTACGAGTATTAGAGTTTTTTTTTATTTTGTTCTCTAGCTTGTCTTTGCCTTTAATATGGTTAAAATAAATTAATAAATAATCAATACCGTTACTTTATAAAACATAAACATAGATTTCTTCATTTACATTAAAAAAAGCACACTAAAGATATAAAAGCACAAATTTAAAATAGTACGTAGTAAAATACAATGCATTATATTGTGTGCTTTTTTATCTTTTAATTTTTCTCTGGCTTTAATATGGACAGTGATCTCTAATTGAAAAATTATTATTATTATTATGAATATTAAAAAATTTTAGTTCACTCCATAAATGGCATGCGCGCGCGCACACACTCATATATATATATGTATGTATGTATGTATGTATGTATGTATGTATGTATGTAGTATTATTTTTGTTTCATTAAGTTATTCTTGAATTTTGAATTTATACAGAAAATCAGATGTTGTTTAATTATTCTTAAGATTTTTATTTTAAAATGTTTTGCATTTATTTAATTGAAAATCCTATTTTACTCTCAATGAATTATATAGTAAATTAACTATAAATTCATGGAAGGATGTTTTGGGCTATTGTTTGAAAAGTAGAGACAAAATGAGTTATTCTTTATAAAGTAAGGATAAAATGCGCTTTCACATCAAACCCCAAGAATGAAAAGAGTTTTTTTCGTTTATTAATATTAATATGTGTGTATAGACTCCAAATTTATATAAATATATACAAATTGATATAATTTAAAATTAAGTAAACTACATAATAATAACATGAATATATTGTTGGGAAAATATGCTCTTTAAAAGCATATGTATTTATTTAATTGTAACAAATATTTTTTCTGATTAATAAAATTAATGAGGTATTTTATTCAAATATCTTAATTGCATTAATATTTGTATTAAAGTCCATTTAATCATATTATATGTATTTATGTGATCACCATGTGGATTCACAGAAGACATAAATATAAGTTATCTTATGATTAAATAAATTTAGTTCGCAGTTGATAAATAAAGTTGAACACTTTATTTAGGTATAGACTGTAATAAATTCATTGAATGATTTGTCTTAATCATGTATGAATTTATTGATGTAGTACGACTACATTGAACAGGATCACATATGAGATTTAATTAACTTTGTAATAACTGTCAAACTTATTAAATCTCATAGGCGTTGATTTTACTGTAATCTTAATCTTGAGTAAATTATGATTTAATGATTGTAATTGTTATTCTATTTGAGTTACCAATGGGCACGGCACATCCTTGTGGTCAAGATTACCCGGTATCTTGGTGGGAGCAATTATGAGTATTGGAGTTATGGATTGACAATATAGAATTTGTACAACACATCTCTTGATAGGTTTTCGGCACTTGATCATAGAATTCTCTGGCCAGAGTGTGTCAACATATTTAGTATGTTGAAAATGATCATTAGAGAAAACCAGTAAGGATCAAGAAATAAGATGTTATTAAATTGATTGGACATTTGAGATATCAATTTAATTAACGATGTGGTACAAAGGACTGTGTAGTAAAGAAATCAATGTGGCTTGGGACGAATTATTATTTGAGCATACAATTATGGAAGTCAATTCTAATCTTTTAGTGGAGTAGATTTGGAATTAAATAATTGGGCTATAGTTTAATTGCAGGCCTAATTATTGTAGCCACTATTGTATGTTCCCAAATGATCCCCGGGTTAGCTCATTTAATTGATTGCACCACTACTGGACTAATAAGTAAGATAACTAGCTATTTGGGTCAAAAACCGAAATATATCATTTAGTGGGAGGCTTCATTTAATTAGCTTTTGTGTAAGGGGCCTTATGTTATTTTACAAGGTGGGTCCCCTATTGAAAAAGAAAATAACGTGGGTTTTTTTTTATTATTTGGAGCCTAGGGTTTTCACTAAATGGTAGATATAAAAGGCTTATTTTCTCTAAAGAAAAATAGGGAAGCCATTTTATACAAATCAGAGAAAAAGATTTTTCTCTCTATTGTTGAGAGAAAATTTTCTCGTGCTAGTTGCTTTGGTAGTGATAAAGGCGCCCACACGTCAAGTGCAGATCGAACCTGAGTCATAACCTGGAAGATCATTGGTGACAGTTCGTGATCTAACAAGCGTGGTGGTGATGGATCGTGATCCAAAAGGAGTGGTGGTGACGAATCGTGATCTAGGAGCCTAAATCACTTCAACTTAAAAAGCCAAATCGAATTTTCAAGGTACGATTTCTAGAATACGTAGAAATCGAATATACAGAATTCTCCTTAAATGTAGGCCATGCCATAATTTTATAAAGTATAAGAATCCAAACTATATTATCCCCCGCTTCATCTTCCTCCCGATCTAGCTAACAGTAACTGCTAACTGCTAACTGCTACAATAAATGTTGTTTGTATCAGCCCGATTTGGCCACCAAAAATTATGAAAAAATTTGTATTTTAACTCCACAAACATCACCCATGCATTATTCAAGAACCGTTTATTCAAACATGCCCAAAATCAAAAATTCTGAAAATAAAGAAAAAAGTCTCGGATGAGCCACAGTTTGATTCATCAACAAAATTTGCCATGGTTTAAATAATGCATAATCATGAGCTCTAATACCAATTGCTGAAATAAATATAAACTTTATGCCGTGATCTTGCAAATCCGTTCAACATGTCATAAGGCAGAAAGGCGATTTTTTCTTGGTTGGCCATAAAGAAGTCTTGCTGCTGAGCTTGCATGTTGCCCGTGAATTCATCTTTTGTTCTTCTAATTTGTAGCAAATCTTGGCTTCAATCTCAGCTAGGGATGGCAAAATCCGGGCCTGGGTCCGGGTTTAGCTTTTCCGGATCCGGACCCGGATACTATTTTCTTTTCCTGGATTCGGATTTTAACCCGGATTTTTTCACCCGGGTCCGGGTCCGGGTTCGACCCGAAAAAATCTGGGTTTCCGGATTCCGGGTTTTGAACCCGGATTAATAAATCAATATCAATTTCTAAAATTCTAAAAATAAAAAATTAATACATTTCCAAGCAATAACACATCTAGATTAATCAATAAAATTAATTAAAAAAATAATATTAAAATTAGATATCTGGGTCCGGGTTCCGAATGTCCGGGTTAACCTAAATCCGGACCTGGATATATCCGGGTTATTAAAATTTATTCCGGACCCGGGTTTTTTTACATTCCGGGCCGGGTTGGATTATCCGGGTCCAGGCCGGGTCCGGGTTATTTTGACATCCCTAATCTCAGCTGCAAAATCAAGCTTCTCCTATACTGCACACAAACACACAATCGGTAGAGAAAGAGAGAGATGCACTACAACCTTGGTTATGTGATTAGTAAACTCCTAATGAGCTATGACAATTAAATACTCTAGCTGATGGGTGATAGTAAAAAATATATAATTAAAGGTTATATTTATTCATAATATATTATTATGGGTAGTGATATTTCCACCCCACAAATTTTATGAACGCATCTCATTTTTAAAAAATTATTACCACAAACACACATTATTTTTCAAAAATTTAAATTAAGAAAAAATTTAAAAACTTAATCCATTAAGTCATTCATTTTTTATGAGATTATTGTTTTTATTATATTTGATCAATAAGGTTGCTTTAACATAAATTAATATAATTATTTTACCCTCATAAAGTAAAAGTATCAAAATATCTAAAAAAATTATTTTCAATTTATTTTTATATTTTAATGATGTATAAGTAGTACTTTATTATTATAATTATTAATATTCCACTAAACTAGTAGAACAAACCAACAACTCCACCAAGTTATCAAGTAACACATAAAAATTAAGCATATAATTAATCATTCCGAAAACATCATCCAAATATAACATATCCGAAGATTAAATAACAAGCATCCTTAATCAACAAATTAAAAATAACATATCTAATTATCAAACGACAAGATACCATCCGCAATTGAAAAAAAAATGGCCATACCCGTGACCAAGCGGCTAGCCGCTTGCTCTCAGGTTGGGGGGACATTTTCCAAGCGGCTAGCCGCCTGGTTGCTGTCCAGCTGCACCTTAGTTAATTTCCGGCTAATTTTAATCAATTTCGTGACCATTTTGTGATCCCGAAACATCTCAAGAGCCAATTTCATGCATGATTCATGATTTTAAACATCCAAAAGATAATTAATTCAAACAAATAATCCATCCAACAAGCATACAATCATGAAGCCCATAAGCATTCAAAAATTAATAAATCAAACATCACATATATCTAACATGCTCAAACACTTCATAAACATTAACAATCATCAAGCAAACAATTTAAATAGATTCAATAACATAAATAGAGATGTTAATGCGAAAATTTCATCATCCCAAGTTCATGCCAAATTTTTTAAAATTGTTCTTCGCAAAGGGGTTTTGTAAAAATATCGGCAAGTTGTTTTTCCGTAGATATAAATTCTAATGCAATATAACCTTTTTGAACATGATCTCTAAAGAAATGATGCCTAATCTCTATATGTTTGGTTCTAGAATGCTGAATGGGGTTCTTTGAAAGATTTATGGCACTAGTATTATCACATTTGATAGGAATTTTTTCAAGATTAATATCATAGTCTCTAAGTGTTTGTTTCATCCAAAGTGCTTGTGCACAACAACTACCTGCTGCAATATATTCCGCTTCAGTAGTTGAGAGTGCCACTGAATTTTGTTTCTTACTAAACCATGAAACAAGTGAATGACCAAGAAAATGACAAGTTCCACTAGTACTCTTCCTATCGACCTTGTGACCAGCAAAATCAGCATCCGAATAACAAGTTAAATCTATATGTGTTCCTCTAGGATACCAAAGGCCAATATCTATGGTTCCACTCAAATAACGAAAAATTCTTTTAACAGCAAGCAAATGAGATTCCTTGGGACATGATTGAAATCTTGCACACAAACACACACTAAACATGATATCGGGTCTACTTGCGGTTAAGTAAAGTAAGGATCCGATTATACCTCGATACTTTTTAATATCAACCTCTTTACCTTTTTCATCTTTATCAAGCTTGATTGTTGTACTCATTGGAGTATTCTTAGTGTTTGATTCATCAATGCCAAATCTCTTGAGCAAGTCTTTGACATACTTAGCTTGGTTGATGAAGATCCCCTCATTGTTTTGTTTGATTTGAAGTCCAAGGAAATACTTCAATTCTCCCATCATGCTCATATCAAATTCCTTGCTCATACAAGAGGAAAATTCTTTGCACAAAGATTCATTAGTAGAACCAAAAATAATATCATCAATATAAATTTGAACAACAAGTATATCTTGATTTTTATTTTTAATAAAAAGGGTAGTATCCGCTTTTTCCATCGAAAAATCGTTATCCAACAAGAAATTTTTAAGCCTTTCATACAATGCTCTAGGTGCTTGTTTTAATCCATACAATGCTTTTGATAACTTATACACATGATTTGAAAATTTTTCATTTTCGAAACCAGGGGGTTGTTTCACATAAACTTCCTCCATAATATAACCATTTAGGAAAGCATTCTTGACATCCATTTGAAATAAAATAAAATCTTTATGGCATGCAAATGCTAACAACATCCTAATGGATTCTAATCTAGCTACAGGTGCAAAGGTTTCATCGAAATCGATTCCTTCTTCTTGGTTGTATCCTTGAGCCACTAATCTAGTTTTATTTCTTACAACCACACCAGATTCATCCATTTTATTTCTAAATATCCATTTAGTGCCTATAATGGATTGATGTTCCGATTTAGGAACCAATTCCCACACTTTATTTCTCTCAAATTGATTTAACTCCTCTTGTATTGCTATAATCCAAAACTCATCATTTTCAGCATCCGCAAAAGATTTTGGTTCAATTTGAGAAATAAATGCAGCATGCTCACATGTGTTTCTAAGTGATGATCTAGTTGTAATACCTCTTGAAGGATCACCTAAGATTAAATCCTTAGGATGAGAGGAAACATACCTCCACTCCTTGGGGAGTGTTTGAGAAATACCTTCTTGTTGCTCCAGCTCCATATTTGATTGTTCTTCTTGTCTATCCTCTTGATTTTCTTGTGGTGCATTCTCTTGTTTCTATTTTGATGATTCTTCTTGTAACTCTCCATCTCCATCATCATTAACAACTCCTTTCTCCGCGGAGGAGGGGTTAGATTCATCAAATGTAACATGCATGGATTCTTCCACAACTAAAGTTCTTTTGTTATAAACTCTATAAGCTTTGCTTGAGTTTGAATACCTGAGAAAGATGCCAACATCAGATTTTGGATCAAATTTATCAAGATTATCTTTTGTTTTTAAAATAAAACATTTGCATCCAAAAACTTTGAAATAACCAATGTTGGGTTTTCTATCTTTCCAAAGCTCATAAGGACTTTTATTGAGATGAGGTCTAATCAACACCCGATTTAAAACATAACAAGCGATGTTGACGGCTTCGGCCCAAAAATATTTTGGTAATGCATTTTCATTTAACATAGTCCTAGCCATTTCTTGAATAGACCTATTCTTTCTCTCAACAACTCCATTTTGTTGTAGAGTCCTAGGTGATGAAAATTGATGCTCAATGCCAAAATCATTACAAAAATTTTCAAATGCATGATTTTCAAACTCTCCACCATGATCACTTCTAATACAAGTAATAGAATAACCCTTTTCATTTTGAACCTTTTTACAGAAAATTCTAAATGCATCAATGGCATCATCCTTATTAGCTAAGAATAATACCCATGTGTATCTAGAATAATCATCTACAATTACAAATGCATAAAATTTGCCACTTAAACTAGCATATCTAGAGGGTCCAAACAAATCTATGTGAAGTAATTGAAGAGGTTTCAAAGTAGAAATATGATTTTTGTTTTTTAAAGAGGTTTTGATTTGTTTTCCAAATTGACATGCTTCACAAATTCTATCATTTTGAAAACTAATTTTTGGAAGACCTTTAACTAAATCATTTTTCGAAAATTTTGAAATTAAATCCATGCTTGCATGTCCTAGTCTTCTATGCCACAACCAACCATCATCATGCAATGCCGAAAAACATTTATCATGAGTAGATGCACACTCTATATTAATCGTGTAAACATTGCCACATCTATTTCCCATAAACAAAATTTTCCTATCACATGCATTCTCAATAACACAACTTGATTTATCAAAGGCAACTTTATAACCTTTGTCACATAATTGACTAATGCTAATCAAATTATGTTTCAAATTTTCAACCAAACACACATTTTCAATTAGAGTTGAAGAAATTTTACCAACATTTCCAATTCCGAGAATTTTTCCTTTTGAGTTATCTCTAAAGGATACATCTCCACCATTTTCGATTTTGGTGAAACTTAAGAACCATGCATAGTTTTCGGTCATATGCCTAGAACATCTGCTATCCAAGTACCATTTATTTTTCTTTTTCTTCAAGCCCTGCAAAGAAAATCTTATGTCTTAGGTACCCAAACCTTTTTGGGTCCTTGAGCATTAGCAACGGTTCCTTTTGGAACCCAAATACATTTGACACCATAATATGCATTCATTTTTACGGGACATCTATATTTCATGTGACCATTTTGATTACAATAATGACAAACACTCTTATGATCACTTGTGGAGGTAGCTTTAACAAAATAATTCTTGTAATACTTTTGCTTCAAGTTAGGCTTATACCCAAGTCTTCCTTTATTAAAAACACATTTTTGAGAATTAAGCATGTTATCCAACATCTTTTGCCCATTTGTAAATTTTAGAACAACATTACTAAGTTCAATATTCTTTTTCTTGAGCATTTCATTTTCCTTTTTCAAATCATCTACATGTGACTCTAAATGCTCATGTGAAGTGCTAGGTTTTTCATTTGATAATGCAACTCTATTATACAAGGTTTTATTCTCTAATTCTAATCCTTTAATCTTCTCATTCAATGACTCATTGCATTTTTGCATGGCATCCTTTTCATTTGTAAATTCTAGCAATTTCTTTTTAAGGCATGCATTCTTTTTACCAATTTTCATCAACTCATCATGCATTTCTTTAAAAGCATCATACAATTCATCATAGGTTGGATCACTTACCTCATTGAGATCATCATCATCTCCTAGTGCCATAAGTGCTAGGTTTGATACTTCTTGCGACTCTTCTTCATCACTTGAATCTTCATCGCTACCATCACAAGTAGCAACCATAGCTTTCTTCTTGAGTTTGTTGAGAAGTGGACATTCTGATCTTATATGGGCGGACTTTTTGCATTCATAACATATGATTACCTCTTTCTTCTCCTTTTGGTTTTTAAAGTTTCTAAATTTCCTTCGGTCACCGGTTTTCTTGAAAAATTTTCTGAACCTCCTTGCTAGCATAGCCAACTCCTCATCATCTGACTCACTTTCCCCATAACTCTCATATTTTGTGGCTTTGAGAGCAATGTTTTTCTTCTTTTCCTCATTTCCTCTTTCGGCTGCCAAATCTTCCTCATAAGAAATAAGAGAACCAATTAAATCATCAATAGGTAAGATATTCAAATCTTTAGCTTCCTCAATGGCGGTCCTTTTTGGTCTCCATTCCTTAGGTAATGACCTAATGATTTTCTTAACTTTTTCGCTATTTGAAAAGGTCTTTCTTAGGGCTCCTAGAGTGTTTACTATGTCCATAAATCTAGTATACATAGAATATACACTCTCATTTTGTTCCATTTGGAACAATTCATATTGTCGAGTGGACCTACTAATCTTAGACTCTTTCACTTGATTCGTGCCTTCATAACAACTTCAAGTTTGTGCCAAATTTCGTTAGCACTTTCACAACTTGACACTCTATGAAACTCTTTCTTATCGAGTGCACAAAACAAGGCATTCATGGCTTTGGAGTTTAGAGAAGCTTTTCTCTTTTCCAATTCATTCCATTCCCATGAAGGTTTTGGAATGTCTTCCCGAATTCATTTTTAGTCAAAGGCATAAATGGACCATCACATACAACTTCCCAAATTTCATAATCTAGTGCTTGTAAATAAATTCTCCTCCTAGTTTTCCAATACGGGTAGTCATTTCCGTCAAAGAACGGTGGCCTAGTTGTGGATTGTCCTTCCCTAAAGGTTGAATCATTTTGGGTTGCCGTGGATCTTTTACTCTAGACGGTTAAGTCCTAACAAGAGAACCAAGCTCTGATACCAAATGAAATGCAAGTAACGCAACCCAAGAAGGAGGTGAATTGGGTTTTTAAAAATTATGCAATATAATTCGCACAACAAATCAATCTAACGCCTTAATGAAATAGAGAACAATAAATTCAAACAAGCATAAACATAAAAGAACAAGGGAAGAGAAAAACAAACACGCGGATTTTTACGTGGTTCGGCAATCCCCACCTACGTCCACGCCTCCAAGCCAACCAAGCTCGCGGATTTCACTATCCAAACCTCCCAAGGCTTCAAGTTCTTACAATTGACTTCCAAGGTGTCAATGAACCTTTACAATCAAGAGATTATCTTCCCAATCTCTTCACCCCAAATGTTTCCCTGAAACGACCCGCCCGTACCCCAGGGCGAGTCTATCTAAACTCGTAAAAACGAATCGAAAATAATAATAATATCTAAAAATTCTGCCAGAAATTCGGCAGAATCTCCCCTATAAATACAACATTCCCAAATCTACAATTTATAAAACAATACTCCCAAAACAACTCAATATCCATCCAACCTTCATAACCAATTTCTCAAGTCAACACATTCAATATCACCCAAATCATTCTAATATTAAAATACAATCGTTATCCTTAATTACAAAATATAACAATAAATACAACTCACAATATCCCAAATATCAAAATGTTAAATCTATGACTCCTAGCACCATCACGTGGCCACAATTTCAAATCTAACTACCATTACTGGGTCGACTGATGTACCTGCAAATCTCCTGTGGGGGGGGGGGAATATAATAACAACGAGGTGAGTATAAAACTCAGTGAGTGGATACTAGTTTTCGAAAAATAAATTTATTTAAAATGATTTACTCTTTCTCAAATCAATTCCATCAAAATATCATAAGAACTTATATAACATATTTAATTCAAATCAGTCACTGAAATACTATATTACATAAATCTGCATAAAATCGATGGAATCATAACACTTGTCATATCAAATACTGCATATCAAAAGTTATCATCAAACAAGTACCCAGGGGAATGATCTCATCATATTCGGACCTCAACGGACGGGCAATCAGGGAACCATCATGCCCCGGAGCTACAACGGATAGATGGGGAAAATCTCATCTCATATCTCATATATCTCAACATTTGTATCTCTATAATTATCATACTGCATGCATAAACCCCCAAAAGGCAAAATCGCCCAAACACACGACCCAAAGCCTCTATGTGTGTTCAGACGGGCCCCAAAGGCCTCTATCTCATCTCATCTGTATCTCTGTATTCATCTCATATTATCTGTTTCTCTGTATCTGGAGGGAAAGGGTATTGTCCAATGATTTCTCAAATAACATTTTATACACATGTACATAAACATATAATCACATCTGAAATCTCATTTTCTTTTTCTTCAACATATATCAAATCCACTCAATTCTAATATCATGCATTTACTCAAAAACGACAATAATCATTAATCAAACTCATTCTTAATAACAATAAACTTCAACACATAGATAAAACTCAATTTTCTAGAAAATCATTAAATTGAAGCATCAAATACTTATTTTTCAAACATACTGCACTGTATCATAAAATCGGCATATACTTATGAAAATAAGTTTTGTATATTCCACTCACAGTGACGATGTCCAGACTCGGTATCAACAACGTCCGCGGGTTGATTCTCGTTCGCGGATCCTCCTAATCAAGAAAATGACATAATCATTCTCCGTAAATTTGAAATACAACTACTCTTACATAATAATTCTTGAAACGAATATCTATCAACAATAACTATTCCCGCATGTACAAAATTACCAAAATACCCCTACATGCCAAAAGTACCAAAATGCCCTCAACATCATTATTTTACCAAAATATCCGCAGAATCTTCAATTACCAAATTGTTCTCAATTCAGATCACGAGAATAATCACAATGCTAGAAATTACGAAATTACCCTCGGAGCGTAAAATTACCAAAATGTCCTCAACAACTTAAATTACCGAATTATTCTCGAAATCACTAATTACCTTACTGCCCTAACCTAAAATTACCAAATTATCCACTGATTTCACAAATTCCAAATTCGCCCCAAAGTTTTATGAAATTACCGAATTGCCCCTGCCGGTCAACGGTGACCGGACTTCAGTCAACGACGACAAGGAGCTTAGGTCTGATAGTTCCAACCATCGTGAGTCCAATGGTGGTGGCCGTGAGTCCCCACGCGCGGTGCCGACGGCGGATCAAGCTTCCCAAAACCGTGAGTTTTCCAAATGCTAATCGACGGCAATTCGGCCGATTTAGGTGACGAGATCGGTCGAAAAATGACGAGGCCAAGCTGAGGAACAAGATCCGAGTGGTGGTGTGCCAAAAATCCGACGAAATCGACGGCGACGAAAACGAGTTTGGCCGCGGGTTTTCGAGCTTCAAACAGCGGCGTTCCAGTTGTTTTCCGGCAACAAGGGCGGCTGGGTTACGACGGCCGGCTTCCAAGCTTCAGATCGGTACCAAGCTCGGTCGGTGAGGTGGCCGGAATTGTGAGATCCGACCGGGTCAAGGTCGCGGGTCCGGGTTGGGTTTCGGGTCAAACCGGGTCAAACTCTCTCTCTCTCTCTCTCTCTCTCTTATGTCTCTTTCTCTCTCTTCTTTCCAAAAATGAAAATAGTTCCCCCCGTCCAAAAATATAGAACCCGATTTTTTTTTTCACTTAAGCTTAATACAGATTAAGCTTATGCCGGACCGGTAACGAAAATAAAATCCGACCACTCGAGCTTTTAATCGCGCTCAATTTATCTCGATTCGAAGAGGAAAAATTAAATCATACACTTAATTAAGAAAATCAAAGTACATATGTTACATTCTCACACTTACACACTCACAATTTGATAAGAAATGAAAATTACAACAAAAACTCTCTCTAAAAGTGGATATGCAAATAATAGCTCAACAATGATTCAATCAATGATGATTTGCGTTTTGGAAGCTCAATATATGTTGTATGACCTTATATTTGCGTGCATTAGTTTATAAAATGAAGTTTCAGTTGAGTTTTTATAGTGAAAGTCCAAAAACTAGCCGTTATAGGCAAATTCCCGTGCTCAAGCGGTTAGCCGCTCAGGAACAGTGATATTACTGTCATTTTTGAATTTGCTATAGTAAAATGTCATAAAACTTTGCAAATAGGTCCAATTTCTGAACTTCCTAAAAATAGTTGTCGTTCCCAAACTTTGTGAAATTATGATATGGCCCCAAAGATTTTATTATTTAGCACAAAGGTCCTTTTTAACATAATACCCCTATTTTTCAAAGTTCTCAAAATCTTTCACTTTAGTCCAAAATATTCATAAATTATAGTATGGCCCAAAACATTTTAAATGTTTGTAAACACATCCAACTCCGAAATTTAATACTTATTAAAATCAAAGATTTCAAATTTTAGCATTTAAGTCCAAATTACTTAAATCCACAAAATACTTTACTTTATAAAAATAAAACCTTTTAGTATATGAAAAGTATTTAATTAAATTAATCTCTTGAGCTTCTCAAATACTAAATCATGCATCAATTAAATCATACCGGCTTTACAAGAATTTATCGCACTAATTTGTTCGTTGAGCTCCAAACTATATTCTTGATGTCGCCGTTGTCCGTTGAGTGTCTTCAATCTTGATTTCACTTGATTCACTTGCATAAATATTATCCTTAAAAAACTAGTGAAAATGTGAAATACAATATTTATTATTTTTACTTAAGACACATGTTTGTTATCATCAAAATTACATTATGTGTAGCCCTTTAGGCTAACACCTTATCCCTAAAATATGGAGAACTACTCACAAAAACCTTTAGTTTTCAATAAAGAACATCCAAACTCATTTTTAACTATAATACTCTTTGATTTTATAAACTTAAATAAATTGACCCCAAAAGTTTATAATAAATTGAAATATAGCATTAGAATAAATGTAGTAATATATATTTTAAAATAGTTTTAATTTTTTTTAAAAAAAATTATTTTATAATCTATTAGACATATTTTTTATAATAATTTTTAATAATAAATAGAAACATAATACTAAAAGAAATTAATTAAAGTTAAAATTATTTTGAATATTATGTAAAAACTAATTTCAATATTATTGATAGGGAGATATTTTGTTAATAGTAAAATCTATTTAACCCAAAGATTTATTTAAAATCTTTGTAATAAAAATAAATATATTATCAAAATAAATATAATAATTTAAAATTTTAATATTATTTTAAATGTTAAAAATAATTTAACATTATTAGTCTGCTGAATGGATTCTATTATTTATATTGTATTTGTATTAATTAAAAAATTTTAAGTTCAATATTCTAATTACTATATTCAAAGGTTATTATGGTAACAAAGAAGTCTTGGTTACCTTTTAAAAAAACTTTAGGGGTTTTATGACTATTTCCTCAAACCTTAAGGGTATTAGTGTCTTTTACCTGTAATATTTGATCACTTAATAAATAAGTGTATTAAAATTATTTTTTAATGTTTGACATCAATGGCATTGATCCAATAAAACATAAAATAGTTAAAACGATTTATACTAATTCACAGTATGTGAAAATAAATCCAAGTTTGAGCTGATCATATTCAATGTTATTAGTTGGATTCATTATGCTTCATCAATTTCAGCTCGTGGATCACGTTTGTTACTGAATATATATATTTATGGTTGTTTAATTATGCTTTTTTTTCGTTCTTCGACCACGTCAATACTTCATTTTTATTTCGAGATATATTCTGATATTCATGTCAAACATGCATGCGCAGTGGTACTACATAATAATCCGAGTTATTATTAAAATAAGAATTGAAGTTAAAGCATTTTTACGCTTGATTAAAATAGAATTTATAGATTTTGGGCATCCTTACTTTTAAGGCTAACAGAAAAATATATCTACGTTGATTTAGGATAATAATTGAAATTCCAACAGTTATATCTTTAAACGAGTCCCAACTATTATGTGTTTTCAACTTATTGATAATAAATCTCATAACTAATGAAATTAATATTCTATCATCAACTAAATAAATATTACATTAGTTGGACTCAATTATTAATATATTTAGTATCACTTTTTCTTTTAATAGTAGCACATTTGGAAATAGTTTATTTTTTAAGTTATCATGGCACCCACCTCACCCTTCAAATCAAATGTATCTAATAGAAATAAACTCATGACTCTTTACTTTGACTTCAAGAGGTGAAATTAACTAGATTATCCTTTGATTTAATACACTGATGTCGGGTTACTTTGTGTCTTTATTTTAATAAATAATGGCACGTATCCTGTAAGAGAGATTATAATATTTATTATTGTACATATAGAAAAACGTTGATGCTGTGACACTAGAAAAACTATGCTGCAGCAACAAAAGATAGAGTTTTGGTGCTGCAGCACCAAAAGAACTATGCTGCAGTGCATAATTAATTAATTAGTTTATTTTAAATAAATAAATTAAATTAAATGATGGAAAGGTGCAACGTTTCTCGTTAAATTATAGATTCTATTCTAAAAAGGTGTTTTTGTTTGAAGGGTTGTATTATTTTGTGAATAAACATATTACTTCATGAATAGACATTTAAATTCCTACAGATACTCTATATTATTACAAATTCATAACTTGGTCTGTAAAATAATTTTATTGTTAGAGATTGTGTTGATAGTTTGTTGTATCTTGAGGGTAATTTGCCATTCAACTTTATAGCAAAGTAAATGCGGTGAGGGAAAATAAAACCTTAAAGAAAAACTATCCAAACACACCTCAAACTCTTTTAATGTTCGATTTAGGGATTGCTGAGAGTGTGGGTTTCAATTGAGGGTTTGTTGAGATTGTGGGTTTCGATTTACTTCTAGTTTCTTCAAAAACTATTTCCTTGGCGCTATTGATTTTAGTTTTGGGGTTTCTGTAGAAAGAGAGGAGGGAATCAGTTTTTTAAGGAGAGGAAAATGAGAAGCCAAAACATTACCAATGTTTTATTTATAGTGATAACATTTTAGGAATGAGAACGACACCGTTTAGATTTAGTGAAATTAAAAAAAATAAAAATTAAGTTAACTTACTTCTCTAATTAGTGTCAGTACTTCATTATGACACTATAATATCAACAATCATCCACACTTTTATGTAAAAGGTAATAGAAGTCGCTTGGGTTATCAAACGCTAATACTTTTTATTTAATATCAGAAACTTAGTATCAGTGTATCTTATTTTTTTAGTGGTGTATATTCTTGAAGGAGAGTAGCAAAAACTTTTGTGGTATAATCAAAACTAGTTGAGTACAAGGTAAGCATAAAATAATTGTTAAGATAATTGTCACTTCCCATTCCTGAGTAAATTATCCAGTTTCTTAGATAACTATTGAGTGCATTATTGTTTCCTCTGAAGTATCTCCTCATATGTAGTATTGCTCTCCAAAGGTTGCTATTTGCTGATTCATCGAAATATGACGACTCTTCCAAAATGAAAATCAATCTTAAGATTATATAGGTAGCAATATAGATCGTGCAATAATAGACTCGATCTAGGATAGTCTCAGTAGATTTTTAATATAAATATCATAATTCTAATTGGAATATACGTATAAAAGATTGTGGAATCAAGTTAGTTATATTCGATTATATTAGCTGAGCTGGAAAGCTGAGTCAGCAAGGGTGGGTCCCCAGGTGGTTTTAGTTAGTTGTTATAACCAGTTGTAAACTGCAAGCTTTATAAGCTTCAGTGAGAGAGAGAGTTGATCAGTTAGTAAGCGAGATAGTTTGTGAGTTGGGAAAGATTCTCTGTGTGAGTATTAGTTTCTTGCTCTTAGTGGATTCTATTGTAATCTTGATATCTCCTAATAAAGCTTTAGCTCTACTGTTCCAGATCATGGATGTAAGTACTCATGGTACTGAACCACGTTAACCCCTGTTTTATGTCTCTTGTTTAAATCTATTTTCTTGTTCTGGGTTACTTGACTGTATCTTCTAGTTCTTTTCTGGGTTCTTGCTTGTTTGTAAAACTGGTTAATTGCTTCAGCTGGGTTACGAATTTGGTCTGTTACACAAAAAATTGGTATCAGAGCTTGGTCATCTATTAAGTTTTGTGAAATCCTCAAATGGCATCTACAAGATTTGATCTGGAGAAGTTTAATGGGGACAATGACTTCTATTTGTGGAGTCTCAAAATGAGGGCAATCTTGATTCAACAAGGAATGGATGCTGCTCTTGAAGATGATGAAGATTCAAAGGCCAAGAAAGGGAGGAAAGAAGGATCATCCAGCTCTAGCAGAGACATGAAGACTGTCGACAACAAAGCTCATAGCACTATCATCCTACATCTCTCGGATGAAGTGCTAAGAGAGGTGTCTAAAGAAAAGACAGCTTCTGGTCTATGGGAGAAATTGGAAGAATTATTTTTAAAGAAATCCTTAGCCAAAAGACTGTATATGAAGAGAAAGCTATACACGTTTTCAATGAAGGATGGAACAGCTTTGAAAGATCATGTGGATGAATTTAATAAGCTGATCCTAGACCTTGAAAATGTGAATATAGTTCTTGAGGATGAAGATAGAGCCCTAATCCTATTAAGCTCACTCCCAGACTCTTACGAGCATTTTGTTGATACATTGCTTTATGGAAGACAAACACTTACATTAAAGGATGTAAAAAATGCCCTGGAATCAAAGGACTTGAAGAGAAGAATAGATGGAAAGGATCAAAACCCTGCAGAAAGCTTAGTTGCAAAAGTAAAACCAGATAAGAAATTCTACAAAGACAAGAAGAACAACAACCAGAAAGATAAACCAAAAAATAAGAAAAAGAAGTGAAAATGTTACTTTTACCAAAAAGAAGGTCATTACATCAAGGACTGTTTTGAGAAGAAGAAGCTTGAGAAATTGCAAAAGGAATCTGATGGAAAGGCTGTTGTAGCCTCTGAAGATGAAGGGATGTCAGATGATGCAGATGTCCTTATTGCTGCAGAGAAGCAATCTTCAGGTGAGTGGATTCTTGACTCAGGTTACTCCTTCCATATGTGTCCAAATATAGATTTCTTTAAGACTTTTGAAAGCATTGATGGTGGGAAAGTCTTGCTTGGGAACAATCTTGCTTGTAAAGTGTCTGGAATTGGCACCATTAGCATTAGGATGTTTGATGGCATTGAAAGGGATCTAAAGCAGGTCAGATATGTTCTAGAATTAAAAAGAAATCTAATATCTTTAAGAGTAATGGATCAGGGAGGCTGTAGTATAAAAGCAGAGAATGGTAACCTTCAAATTAAAGAAAATGGCCTGATCATAATGAAGGGCATAAGGAGAAATGGATTCTATGTACTTGTTGGCTCAACAACTATGCCAGCAATCACAGCTAGTGTAAGCAGTGATAAAACCAAACTTTGGCACATGACGCTAGCACACATGAGTGAGAGGGGGTTGAGAGAATTAAGTAAGCAAGGGCTGCTAGGAAATGATCTAATCACCTCACTATAATTTTGCGAAAAATGTGTGTTTGGTAAAGCCACAAGGCAAAAGTTCAACTCTGGTAGACAGGAAACAAAACAGACCCTAGACTATGTTCACTCAGACCTTTGGGGTCCATCCCAAGTTCCCTCTCATGGTGGAGCCAGGTACTTTATCACATTCATAGATGATTACTCTAGGAGAGTGTGGGTCTATGTGCTGAAGCATAAGAGTGAAGCATTTGAAAGGTTTAAAGAGTGGACTGCACTTATGGAAACCCAAACAGAAAAGAGGCTTAAAAGGTTGAGGACTGATAATGGCCTGGAATTCTGCGGCAGTGACTTTGAAAGTTTTTGTAAGTCAAAGGGCATTGCAAGACATAGGACAGTGGGGCATACTCCCCAGCAAAATGGCTTGGCTGAAAGAATGAATAGAACCTTAATTGAAAAGGTTAGATGCATGCTGTTTAATGCAAATATGTCAAAACATTTTTGGGCTGAGGCAGTTAATACAGCTGCATATCTAATAAATAGGAGCCCCTCATCAGCTTTAGGTTTCAAAACACCACTAGAAGCATGGTCAGGGAAGCCACCAAATCTTAGTAACCTCAGGGTGTTTGGCTGCCCAACTTATGCTCATATAAGTCAGGGCAAGCTAGAACCAAGGGCTGTGAAAGGGTACTTCATTGGGTATCCTAAAGGCATAAAGGGGTACAAAATCTGGTGCATTGATGGCAAGCCATCCAGAACCTTGGTCAGTAGAGATGTAGTGTTTAATGAGGAAGCTATGTTGCAGCAAAAGGTTGGAACATAAGTTGAAATCTCTGAATCTCTAAATAGATCTAAGTTGAAGGTGGAGTCCAGAGACAGTTTGAAAGAAAGTAAAGAGATGATTGATCACCATCAAGAAAGTGGCACAACATCAGAACTTGACAACTATCAGCTTGCAAGAGATAGAGAAAGGAGTGTAGTTAAACTGCCCAAAAGATATGGAATTGCTGACTTAATTTCTTATGCACTGATGGTTGCTGATGAGGTGGCTGGAGATGAACCTGAAAGCTACAAGCAGGCTATGAATAGCAGAGATAAGTTGAAATGGATGAATGCTATGGAAGAAGAAATGGCATCACTCAAGGAGAATAACACTTGGGTTCTAGTTCAGAGGCCTGCTGGAAGAAGATTGGTGGGCTGCAAATGGATTTTTAAACTCAAGAAGGGAGTTGCTGGAAGTGAATCAGTGAGGTATAAAGCCAGGCTTGTGGCAAAGGGGTTCACACAAAAGGAAGGGATATACTTCAATGAAGTCTTCTCACCTGTTGTTAAACACTCCTCTATAAGGGTTCTATTAGCCATCACAGCTTACTTTGATTTAGAATTGGACCAGATGGATGTGAAGACTGCTTTCTTACATGGAAACTTAGAAGAAGAAATTCTGATGGCTCAGCCAGAGGGTTTTGTTGAGGAAAGAACTGAAGACATGGTATGCTTACTCAAGAAAAGCTTGTATGGGTTGAAGCAGTCTCCTCGGCAATGGTACTTAAAGTTTGATGAATTTATGCTGAATCATAACTTCAGCAGAAGTAAATATGACAATTGTGTTTACTTCAGGAAGCTGAACTCAGTGGATCAAATCAGTCTACTCCTTTATGTTGATGACATGCTTATAGCATGTAAACATAGAGCAGAAGTTGAGAAGCTCAAGACTGAGCTAATGGCAGTATTTGAAATGAAGGATTTGGGTCCTGCTGCTAAGATATTGGGAATGTAAATTAAAAGGGACAGACATGCCAAGACTCTATTTCTCACACAATCTGGATATTTGAAAAGGGTTGTCAGTAGATTTGGGATAGTGAACTCAAAGCCTGTCACTACCCCAGTAGCAGCACACTTCAAACTTTCTAAACAGCAGGAACCAGAAGAAGAAGCTGACATTGATCATTTGAGAAAAAATCCCTACTCCAGTGCAGCTGGCAGCATTATGTATGCTTTGGTTTGCACCAGACCAGATGTTGCCTATGGGATTGGTCTTGTCAACAGGTTCATGGGGAATCCAGGCAAGGAACATTGGGAAGCTGTTAAATAGTTGCTGAGGTATCTTAAAGGTACTGAAGAGTATGGAGTAATGTTTGGACAAGTCAGTAATGCATCTAGCCAGGTTTTGGGATATGTTGATTCTGACTTTGCAAGAGATTTAGACAGGAGAAGGTCAGTCACTGGTCTTGTGTTTACTCTCTGTGGTGGAGCTGTGAGCTAGAAGTCAACACTACAATCAGTTGTTGCTCTCTCAACAACAGAGGCTGAATACATTGCCTTAACAGAGGCTGTAAAGGAAGCAATATGGTTAAAAGGGTTAGTAACAGAGCTGGGTTTGGAATAAGAATCAGTCATTGTCAATTGTGATAGCTTAAGTGCTATACAGTTGAGCAAAAACCCCAAGTACCATAAAAGAACTAAGCATGTGGATGTAAGGATGCACTTTATCAGGGAAGAAATTCGAAGTGGTGTGATTAATGTCATTAAAATTCCTACTGAAGTAAATGCAGCAGACATGCTAACAAAACCTTTGCCAGCAGTTAAGTTCAGGAACTCCTTGGACTTAATTAGGGTTATTAACTTGTGAGACAAGTTAACTAAGTGATGGATCAGTGATGCGTAAAGCTATAACCGAGTAAACTAAGGTGGAGATTTGTGGAATCAAGTTAGTTATATTCGGTTATATTAGCTAAGCTGGAAAGCTGAGTCAGCAAGGGTGGGTCCCCAGGTGGTTTTAGTTAGTTGTTATAATTAGCTGTAAACTGCAAGCTTTATAAGCTTCAGTGAGAGAGAGAGCTAATCAGTTAGTAAGCGAGATAGTTTGTGAGTTGGGAAATTCTCTGTGTGAGTATTAGTTTCTTGCTCTTAGTGGATTCTATTGTAATCTTGATATCTCCTAATAAAGCTTTAGCTTTACTGTTCCAGATCGTGGATGTAAGTACTCATGGTACTGAACCACGTTAACCCCTGTTTTGTGTCTCTTGTTTAAATCTGTTTTCTTGTTCTTGGTTACTTGACTGTATCCTCTAGTTCTTTTCTGGGTTCTTGCTTGTTTGTAAAACTGGTTAATTGCTTCAGCTGGGTTACGAATTTGGTCTGTTACACAACAAAGAAAAAGGAACATTGGATCTATTATGGTGACTTACTGCATCTAGATAACAACTTATCGTTAATCAAAAGTTTCAACTTCATTTATCAAGTACTGCAGAAGTTGCTGCACCATGCGTATGGTTGCTTACCATATGATGAGTGAACTTTTGTATCGTTTGCATTGTATTTGCGTCTCCACTATTTGTGAATGAAAATTTTCTTTTGATGGGAGCCCACTTGTGATTAGCAATTAAATAAATAAAAGATTATTAAATAAATTCCCACTAGAAAATGAGACACCGTAGATGGGTGTATATATTTTTTTACTAATTATGTGATAGTAAAAAAAACAAAAATTGATGCCCATCATTCAAAAATAAAAAAACTATAACTGATTAAGCCTTTTTTTTATCATTTGCTAATAATGTCAGTGTTAATCTAAGTTTTGTACTGCTCTTTTAAAAAAATGTGACAGTAGTTATTGGAGAATTAAATTTTAACCGTACATTAATATTGTAAAATACAGACATCAGATAAGATTGATTATTAAAACATAAACACAACAAATTCAGTATTGAATCAAAATCTAAATGTAAAACTTGCTTTGAAATGATCAAACGAGGTACAATTCTTAGAATTCATGGGCATTCACAGGCTACTTATAGAACTCCATAACCCATAAATTACAAGTAAAACATTTAAATATGATGCCACTAAATCCAGCTCCAGTAGCCAAGGTCATGAATTCATGCTTTGTTTGCTCCTTTCCTCCCGGATTTTGAGTCATCATCAGCACATCAATTTGGGAATTTCTTTTTAATAAAGTGCTAGTCTCAGGCAGATCTGGAAGTATTGACTCCACAACAATTACCTTTCCATCTTCTGGAATACTTTTGTAGCAATTCTTCAACAACTTCAAGCAATGTTCATCGCTCCAATTGTGCAGTATCCACTACAAAATGTGAAATATTATGAAATTTGTTTAATATCTGCAAAGTAAATTCAAATTAAACTTACCTTCATCAAGATGGCATCACCTTTTGGAACACTTTGAAACATATCACCCCCTGCATGCTCAACGCCTGTACTACACACAATTTAATTTCCTCTGTTAGAATCTGGCGTTACGGTGGACAGAGTATTCTTATGAGCATTGATATTCGGGCAAAAAGTTTAGACACAAAAGCAACAGTAAATCGGGCCTGATTTTCTCAATAAATTTCAAATACATAAATCGAATTCAGTTTAAATTCTTTTTGTCGAAAACATTTCAGCATTTTTTCTGTTTACCATGTTCTAATTAATAATTAATATATATTTCCTCATAACAATGACATTAAACGAAAAAACGAAGACCCTTGCGAACAGCTTGATGCACTATCTCCCTTCAACCCTTTGAGCAAAATGTGACAGCCAAGCATTCTTCTTACGGCTAGATCCAATCTCCTAGTCCCTGCGGAAAGGAAAAGGCAATGCAATGTAGTAGGACTTTCATCTTGATCCGAATGAATCATCTTTTCCACGGAGGCAAATCTTTGTTTGGGGAAAACCCAAATAAATTTTCTAGCCTTCAACCTTCTCAAGGATTTACAATTAGTTAGCCAGATTAAGAAAATTTTTTAAGAGCTACTAAGCCATGTCTCTCACATTATTGTAAAAATAGGTGATAATTCATACCAGGATACTTTGGGGCATGCTGTATAACATAAGGCAAATCGAAATTGATGCCCTTAACGTGAGAATACTTGGTAGTGATAGCTTTAAATGTATTGCCAAGGCTACCACCGACATCTACCAGTTGCTTTATGTGCTTGAAACCATTGTAAGCCTCAAGAATTTTCTGGATGACCAAAGTAGAAAGGTTGGACATCGCTGTATTGAAAACTTCATTGAACCTGGGGTCCAGTCTCGGGTACTCAAAAGCGTGTGTTCCATGGACACGATCAAATGGAACTCCTCCTTCAATAATAGCTTCTTTTAATTGGGACCTGCACGATCAATTAATCAATCAGTCCATAATTAGATTCGTATCCAAATCCTCTATTCATCAGATCAACATTTTACATTTGGCTTACTCTTTTTAGATTCATTGGTTCGTGGTTGATAAAAACATATAGATAAATATAAATTATAACTATGATGATGTATACGTATCCTAAAATTATTAAAAGATAAGATAAGTATGATGATGTATATGTATTGTAAAATCATTAAATGATGTAGATACATATAAATTATAACTATGACGATGTATACGTATCCTAAAATTATTAAAAGATAAGATAAGTATGATGATGTATATGTATTGTAAAATCATTAAATGATGTAGATACATATAAATTATAACTATGACGATGCATACGTATCGTAAAATCATTAAAAGATAAGATAAGTAGAGGATTCATTTCCTCCCAAAATCACAAAGAAAGATAATGCATAGTTGTCACCTACGTCTTTATAAGAGGAAAAAAAAAAAGGAAATAGGGTCATGATATCTTCCGGCTCGGATACTGAATTTTAACAAAATCACAAATTAGTTCATATCTAGTTTGTATTGACATTTCATGTAGTTAGGTCCTGCTTGTTGTGCGCAGAATGCAAAATCAAGCGCACCAAAAAATCACAGAAAAATAAATGACACAAAATTTAACATGGTTTGACAATTATGCTTATGTCCATGGGAGTAAGAGAAAATAATTGTATTACTAACAATTATAATAGTACAATATTTGAGTAGAAACCTTATTTCTCAAAATCTAAATACACCTAGTATTCTCACATACACTTGAAAAGAAAAAACCTCTTAATTGTTCACTCTCTCAATAATTCTTCACTTAAATTATTGCTCTCAATTTTATGAGATTCTCTCAAATTTTAAGATGCTTTAGCTCTATGAATGAAGCTCTATTTATAGTTGAACTTCACTATAAAAAGTCTCAAAAGTAGTTGGCAAAAAGTTCTGCAATTTGACGCCGAATTGAAAAAACAAAAAAATGCATGCGGCTTTGCCAATTTTTGTCAAGAAAATCACGCGGTTCAATATATTCAAAATCCAACATCTGAGCCCCCTTCTTTACTTTGACTTTTAAACACTGCTGTCTTAAAAAACCCCCCGGGAAAAAAAAATCTTTTAATTGAGCAAAATTCTACGGATAAAGTTAAGAATTTTTTCCTTTATGAATTTCTGTCAAAACTAAAGAACAGAATTCAATAAATGCTCTCAATAGAACTAAATTCATTGTCTTTTTCATACTACTCTCATTTTCTCTGCAAGTAAAAGACAAAAATTTCCCCGACGGAGAACACTTTTCTTCTTATCCTCTGCAAATAAAACACAATCAACAATATTTCATCTATTCTTGAATTGATTTGATTAAAAGTATATATATAGTAATGATTTATAAGTTTGTTAAGTGTACATTCTACATTTTACTGCTTACTATTATAAATATACACTTATGCATCAAATATAGGGATTTAGTTCATTTTTTGTTTGTTTGTTTCTACGACGACTGAAAATGAATTTAGAAACAAGTTGAGCATGAGTTGGAGTATGATCGGAGATATGCATGATTGGATCTGAATGTTTAGAAAGATAAATGCATTATTAACCCATGTGATGTTATTATTCTAAATAAAAATAAACTACAGAGAATTAAAATGAGAGAGAGGAGGTATACCAGCTGTCCAGAAACACCTTGTCCTGAATTAAGGCCATTAAGGGGCCCAATGAGACACCATCTTCGTTAGGCACAAAGTATCTGGAAACATTACTCTGACCGTAGAGTCTCTGAGAACCATCAATATCATCTAGTGAGCATTCAACAACACCATGGCTAGCCAGAAGCCTGAGTATCCAGTCCAACATCATGGGTGCGTCTTTGTTCTTGGTGGCAGGCAACTGAGCTGCAATCACTGAAGCTGAGAGCTTTGCTCCAGGACCAGCTTTGGCTATGATCTTGAAAACTCCGAGCTCAATCGCTGCTTGCATGGTCATGGGGAGCACTGAACCCGTCACCAATTGATTGGCATATGCAAAGCTTGCGTCTCTCTCTTCATTAGCCATATTTTGTTGAATTTCCTTATCTGGTTAGCTAAGAAACAATGCGATTATAGTGGTGTGAAGATTGATTGGCCTGTCGAAAGAGAGTTCTTGGACTAGTTTATATGCTCTGAGTTCTTCTAACTAAGAAGATGTATTTTGGGTTACAAGCCCAATCATAAAACAATAGTGAGTTGTATATCCAAAGCGGATAATATCTATTTGTTTAGTAGGTTGTGTATCTATTACGATAAAATTTTAATGATTCCTAATTATTTTAATATTATCTATTCACACCCCACTAAAACTCGAATTAAACCTAAGCCCTAAGTAGACTGCTCTTTACCACATGAGCTTAACCTTAATTTTTATGTAACATCCCATATTGCTAGGGAGATAGTTCTTGGACTAATTTATAAGTGACAAGCTCTCCTAACTAAGCAAATGTGTTTTGGACTGTAAAGTCTAATAACAAAATCGTGACGGATTGTGTGCCCAAAGCGAACAATATCTATTTGGTTAATGGGTATAGGCTATTATAATTAGTATAAGAGCTGACTCATGAGTCGATGTGTCGATCGATATGTTAATGATACGATTTCATTCTATTCTGTTTCCAATGATCCTCACGAGAACGCAAGGTCCTTAAGGGGAAAGGATGCATTGCTAACGAGGAGTTCTTGGAGCAGTTTATAAGTCAAGCACTCTCCTAACTAAGCAAACACTTCGGGTTATAAAGTTCAATAACAAAAAAAGTGACAATTGTGTGCTAAAGCTGATAATATCTACTTAGTTATTGGGCATAAACTCTTATATTATAAGATAAAATATACTATATAAAAATATGTATTTTTCTTTTTTTAACTTATTTCTTATTTTAATGAAATTATTTATTAAAAATTACTACATAAAAACCTATTTATATATATAAATAGAAATTTTCAGAGGGAAACTTAAAATATTAATTTCGTATTGAAATATCTATCTTACTATATTTATAAAAGATATATCTAATGGCGTCCAAGTATATACTTGAGATAAAATTAATGGCTGATACACGGAATGGGACTCAATTGCGGAAAATAATCCTCTCCTGATCTGATCTCTTCTGAGCTTTTCAAGATCTTCAGCCATGTGTCTTTTAATAGTAGTGTATGGGTAAGATTCAACTTCTTCTTTTTTTATTTATTAATTACCAATCAGTAATTGCGGAAAAGGATCATTTTCTTTTATTTGCTCAGGATATGATCAGATCAAGAGATCATGAGAGAATCCTGATCCCTCAATTTCAGCCTCCAAGCTGACACAGTCACGTTTCCCAAAAAGAAAAGTTGAGACAATGACTCTTAAAAAAAATAAAATTAAAAAAATTGAGACAATGATTTTTTCATCATTTTTAATTTGATGCATTAACTGCAGTGGGCAAAAGTAAAAGGAGAACCATGTGTTGTGTCAGTATTCTCTTGTATTTTAGTAGTAAAAATTTAAGTAGTAATTAATAATTAATAAATAAAAAATAATTAATTAAAATTTACCTATTTACTATAATTAAAATAAGGGTCTTGTTGAGTTACGATCAATGTAATTTACGGCTCTTGTAACATAGTCCCATTAACTTATTATAAATTTTTGCATATTTTACATAGATTATAAGTTAATCTTTAAAAATTAAAAAAAAAACTCATTGGCTAGGACCATGAGAACAGGCCAACCCACTGTGATTCTTACTTCTCCCTTTAGTTATTGACAAGTCACAAGACACAAGAGCGGGTTAGTAATGGAAGAGTGGATGACATTGTTGTAAATAAACATAATTCACGAAGTATAAAAAGGATGATGTTAATATTTCTTATGAGAATAAATCTCAACTTGGATGATACAATTATACAAGGTGAGAATTTACTTATGTATAGCAAGAAAAATGTTGTTACAGTTAAAATTTTGACAAAATGCATAAAAACAATTAAAATATTCTGATAATAAAAGACAAAAATATCTTCGTTAGTAATGTCATGCTAGATGGATAATACAACTTAGCTACCTAACTTAGATTGGCTATATCGCATTTGGCTTCGGCTTGTAAATTAGCACTTGATGGTTTAGCCTCCAGTCAATCCAAACGGTGCTTAATTAGGTAAGGCGTATTTCACAAAGACATGCCATCCATCTGTCACGTTAGGTGATGCGCATGTAACCAAAAACAACCGTTATCAAAGTAGGCACATGCGAAGGCTTATTTTTCCAAGGGTAACAAGCTAATTAGCTAAGACTATATTAGAGTACAATTTATGCACTAGTTTTGCATTGTTTTCTTCCTTTAATATCGATGTTTTGCACTTAATAATAGTGATTTACTTGTGTTTTATTTTTGTAGGTGCAATTCTATTGATTGGTGCTAAAATTGAGCTACAATATGATGTTTGAGGATGATTGTTTTCCTAGAGAAATTATGAGCTTCAGAAGAACTTTGTTGATAAGGCATGGGCGCGTGCTGTCAACTACGGACCTGCAGTTTTTAGTTTAACGTGTTTTGTCGTTTTGGGTATTTTTGTAATTACGAATTTAATATTTAGATAATATTTTAGATATTAGTATTTTATTTTAAAAAGAACTCTGTAGGAGAAGAGAGGGAAGAGAATTTAAGAGAGGAATCTATTTTGAAAAGAGGAAATTTTTTAAGAAAAAGAAACCCTAGATCTAAATTTTTCTCTTCTCTCTATGAAGAACTAAACCTATTATTCTGGTTGAAGGTTAATGAAGCTTTGATTCATCTGCTTTAATTGTTTTATTGCTTTTGGGTATTTGTTTATTCTCTGAATTATTGTCATGATTATGTTTGTTAATTAGATAATTGGCCACTATTTAATTATCAACCTAATCTATTGTCAATTAAAAGATTCATCGTATGAAGATTTTAATGTTTGTGACAAATAGCATAACAGTGCGTTGTGTTATGAGAATAAACAATCTAATTTAAATGAATCATCGTATGCGTTTGTTGATTAGGATTTGGGTCTCTCTGGTTTTTCAGGCTGTCAATTGATTAAATCCTATCATCGTATCTAGGGTTGTCTATTGATTAGGGAAATAACCAACGGCCGTACCTTGGTTATCGACTAGTTAAGAAGAGATTGGCTATTAGAGAGTCTCAGTAGCTATAATCGATCTATTCATAAATAGTAATGATTTATATTTGAATCAATGATCAGCAGTTGAATCAAGCTGAGTTAATTCCTTCAACCAAAGCTTTCCCCAATTTGAATTACAATTTTAATTTGCATTCTTGTTATTTTAATTTGATTTTTATTATTGTCAACAATACCCCCATTTTGTATTTTACATTTTAAAAGGATTTAAATAATTACTGATCTCTATAGACACGACCTTGCTCAATCACTATACACAATTTATTTAGAGTAGGTATTTATTTTTGCTGGCTTCGGCAACTATCAAATTTTGGCGTCGTTGCCGGGGATTGGTGTCATTTATTTAATCCTTTTTACGTTTTACTTGGTGTATGGTTCGTTTTTCTCGTACAGGTACACTTTCGTTTGATCCTGAAATTGAGAAAACAGCTCGCCAGCTGAGACAGCAGACGAAGCGAGCAAAGCAACGATCCTCGTCGCCTTTGCTTTCTGAAACAGATACGGTGCCTAATTTGGTTGAATCATCTAGCGATTCAGAAGAACAAGTGATGGATAGAGTTGCACCTGTAGAAAGATCTCTTAGAGAGTTAGCTGAACTAGACTTGAATCAGCAACCACTCTGCATTCAATATGTAGACTTAGAAGTAAATTTTGAATTAAAGTATGGTCTTATTCATTTGTTACCCAAGTTTCATGGTTTTGCAGGTGAAGATCCTCATAAACATCTCAAGGAGTTTCATGTTGTGTGTTCAAGTATGAGGCCACAAGGCGTGACTGAAGAGCAGATTAAGCTACGTGCTTTTCCTTTCTCTTTAGATGGACTAGCAAAAGACTGGTTGTACTACTTGTCTCCTGGATTGATTACAACGTGGAATGGTTTGAAGAAGCGGTTCCTTGAGAAGTACTTTCCTGCTTCAAGAGCTGCCAACATCAGAAAAAATATTTGTGGGATCAGACAACTTCCTGGGGAGACTTTGTATGAGTATTGGGAGCGATTCAAACAATTATGTGCCAGTTGTCCTCAGTATCAGATTTCTGATCAATTTCTTATTCAATATTTTTACGAAGGACTGTCATTGATGGATATGAGTATGATAGATGTTGCTAGTGGAGGTGTGTTGGTGAACAAGACCCCTACTCAAGCAAGGGAGTTGATCTCAAATATGGCTGCCAATGCACAATAATTTGGCAGCAGGCAAGATCCCACTTCAAGGAAGGTGAATGAGGTAAATATTTCTTCTATTGAACAACGTTTAGATAAACTTACTTCTCTTGTGGAAAAGTTTGTTGTAGGTAATGTGCAACAGGTGAAGACTTGTGGCATTTGTTCCAATATGGGTCATTCAACTGATATGTGTCCTACACTTCAAGAAGAACTCGTTGAACAAGCCAATGCAATTGGAGGATTTCCAGGCATGCCTCAGAGGAGGTATGATCCTTATGCACAAACATACAATCTGGGATGGAAGGATCATCCCAACTTCAGCTATGGAGTTAAGCCGTCAAGATTCCCACAACAATACCCACTAAGACAGCCAGCCCCTTCACAGTCAAACTCCAAGTCAGGTATATCTCTTGAAGAAATTGTTAAATCACTTGCGACTAACACTCAACAATTTCAGCAAGCAACTACAACAAGCATTCAAATTTTGGAGAACCAAATGAGTCAATTGGCGACTACAGTGAGCCGCGTGGAGTCTCAAGTATCAGGGAGATTGCCTTTACAATCTGAAGTGAATCCAAAGCAAAATGTTAGTGCTGTCATCCTTAGAAGTGAGAAGGATTTGCAAGAGCCTAGTAAGAAAGTGACAAAGCATGTAGAAGATGAGCTTGAGAAGAATGAATTGATGCCTAAGTCTCAAGATGCACAACCCACCAAAGTGAAACCCCTACCTGTGGTGATACCTCCTTCTTTTCCAAGCTAGTTTGCAAAATCCAAGAAAGAGGAACAAGAGAAAGACATCCTTGAGACATTTCGCAAGGTTGAGGTAAATATTCCCTTATTAGATGCTATAAAACAAATACCTCGATATGTTAAATTCCTTAAGGAACTGTGCACCTCCAAGAGAAAATTAAGAGGAGATGAAAGAGTTCACATGGGGGAGAATATTTCAGCAGTTCTCCAAAAGAAACTACCTTCTAAGTGCAAGGATCTAGGTATGTTTACTATCCCTTGTAAAATTGGTAGTGTTAGAGTTGAAAAGGCTATGTTAGATCTAGGAGCTTCTATTAATGTCATGCCTCGTTCCATTTATTCATCTTTGAATGTTGGTTCATTAAAAGAAACTGGCGTGATAATTCAACTAGCTGATAGGTCTAATGCATATCCTGATGGGGTATTAGAAGATGTCTTAGTACAAGTTAATGAGTTGGTTTTTCCTGCTGATTTTTATGTACTTGATATGGAAGAGGATAACTCCTCTAATTCTATCCCAATTTTGCTAGGAAGACATTTTCTTAAGACTGCTAGGACTAAAATGGATGTACATAAAGGGACTCTCACTATGGAGTTTGATGGAGAGGTTATAGAATTCAATATAAATGATGCCATGAAATATCCTAGTGAGGAACATTCGGTATTTTCTGTGGATGTTATTAACCCTATTGTGCAAGAAGTTTTTTATTTTGATGTTGAAGATTCATTGGTAGCTGCTTTAAATAACAGTTTGGGCCTCAAAGGATTGCAAAAGGGTGAAAATGCGTTTGTTTTAAATTCTGAATTGTAAGAGACAATTTATGAATTAAATTCTTTGAGAACTTTAACTCATCATATGTCTTATATTGAATTACCTTCATCTCATGCAAAACTTCTTCCATTTATTTTGTAGGCACCGAAAATAGAGCTTAAATCATTGCCGAGTCATCTAAAATATATGTTTCTAGGAGATGGTGAGACACTTCTGGTGATCATTTCTTCAAAGCTTAGTACTTTGGAGGAAAAAAAGCTTATTAGAGTGCTGAAGGATTATAAAAAGGCTATTGGGTGGACAATTGCTGATATTAAAGGGATAAGTCCGTCCACATGCATGCATAGAATACTGCTGGAGGAGATTAGAAACGAATCCTATGAGAGTTCGCGATTTTACAAGGAAAAGACAAAGATATTTCATGACAGAATGATTTTGAGAAAGTAGTTCTCTGTTGTCAAAAAGTTCTTCTTTTTCATTCTAAGCTTAAACGTTTTCTTGGTAAATTACGTTCTCGTTGGGTAGGACCTTTTATTGTTACTAATGTTTTTCCTCATGGTGCAGTTGAGATTCGAAGTCTAACATCTGACAAAGTTTTTAAGGTTAATGGTCATCACTTAAAACCTTTTTATGAAGGTTTTTCGGTGAATATTGTGAAGAAAGTGGCTCTTGAGAGTCTCATTTATGGAGATTAATGCATGAATGTGTCTACCCAAAGATATAAAACAAAGGCGCTTTTTGGGAGGCAACCCAAAGGATTTATTTATTTTGATTTTTGTTATATCTTTTGTTTTTAATTTTGATTCAAATTGTTTAAATAATATTTTTGCTTATTTTGGCCAGAAGAAAATTTTTGGTTAGGCGTGCCCACGTTTTAACTTATAAGTACTTCTGTGATTTTTAAAGTAAAATGGTTTTAAGGCTTGTCCTTATGCTTATTAAAAAAGTACTTCTGAATTTTTTAGTGTCTCAAGTGTTGTTTTTGAAAAAAAAGTGTTATAATTTTATTTATTTTTTTTTAACAAAAAAAATGAAAAAAAAAGAGTTTTTTTTGGAAAAAAAGTTTTTTTTTCTTTCTTTTATTTTTTTTGAAAAAAAATTCACTGTTCACAAAATCCCTAATTCACAAAAAATTGTTTTCTTTCCAGCAGCATCCCAGCCATCTCGCAGCACCAGCGTCACCAGCAGTCGCGTGCAGCACCAGCTCCATCCGTGCGCAACCAACGCTGTACTATCCCAGCATCCTCGCACAACCAGTGCAACGACAGCTCCATCTTGCAACCAATGCTGCACCAGCATCCCGCGTCCCCAACAGCAATCCAGCATCCCAGCCCAGCATCCCAGCCGTGTAAGCATCTCGCGTCTGCACCAACATCGCGCGTCACCAGCCCACCAAGCACCAGCAACTAGCATCCCGCATCTGCACCAGCCGTGAAACCAGCAACCAGCATCCCGCTGTACCAGCCCAGCAAGCACCAGTCTAGCAATCCGCATAGCCTCACTTTCCTCTATTCAAAGAACTGCCACTTTTCGCATTTAAACCAAACCCGTGAGTGAAATTAAGGTAACAATGCCGAAGAGGAAAGCATCAACTTCCAAGTCATCAACGTCTAAAAAGAAACTAGTCGCAAAGAAATCCAAGATTGCCGATCCCACTACGGTCCCATGGAACACAATTTCATATTCACGCCAAGTCGTTAGACAAAGATCGAAACATGGAAAAGGCATGAGTGTTTTGCCACTTGTTGAATCCAATCTCGGAGGTTGCCTCACATTCACGACTCAACAAGAGAAAGAAAGGTACAAAGATATTTTCAAGCGAAAAATACTTCCAGCTAAGTATATTCATTACCCGAGTCTTGAAAAATTGAATGTTAAGGATAATTTTAATTCTTTGATAGATAAGATTGGTTTGCGTAAGTTTTTTGATGTTGATTGTTTGGGTTATGTTGAGTTGATTAGTGAGTTCTATGCTACTTTTCAATGTAATATACCGAATGATTTTACTTTGCATACTCCGGATGTTATAAAGTTTAGGTTAATGGGACAAAAATTTTCACAATCTATCACAGATTTTAACCTAGCTTTAGGATTCATGGATGATGATTATTCTTCTATTAATGCATATTTAGGGACTACTTGTGACTTTAGCGAAAATTTTGAGCCTTATGGTCTTTGGCGTAATTTATCTTTTGATCACAATGCATATGACTCGAGTAAATCAAAGAGCTCTTTCTTATGTGATCCTATTTTGAAATGTGTGCATCGGTTCTTAGCATATAACTTTTTAGGAAAGAAAGATCACTCGGGAGTTTTCTCTAAAACTGAGTTTTATTTTATCTGGTGCATGTTAAATGATGTGAGGTCTAATTTAGGTTTTTGGTTAGCAGATCAATTTCAGAGTGTGCTTAAACAGTATAGGACTTTATTTCTTGGTCCATACATTACTTTGTTAGCTATAAACTTATGTGTGCTTGATCCTGATAATAATGATTTGCATCCCGCTTGCAAAAAGGAATTTTTGGATATGTTTGTGTTTGAAAGAACAGGTGTGGTGGAATTCAAGGAGGGGAGATTTCGGTTTACTGAACCAGGACCCACTCAACTTCCAAAGAAGCTTTATGCTATGAGTGGTGCTACCTCTGATGACGAGTTTGACGACGAAACTGCTACCCCACCAACTATTCCTTCTACATCAGCACCACCTTTGAGCATTTAGTTGGAGAAAATGGAGCACAAATTGAACAAGATGGAACAAAATTTGGCAGCATACTTCGAGAGTGTGGGATTTATCTCACCATTTCCGCCAAGCCCATTGACTTTATGTGGATCAAAGCTCACGATTCAGGGAAGTTTTTCCTTTAATCTTTTATCTTTACGCTTTATTTTTTTTATGTGAGTTTTGATTATCTTACATTGGGGACAATGTAAGTTCTTGGTGTGGGGGAGGGATTTTTGCAATATTGATGTCTTGAAGTATTAACTTTACTCATCCTTAAATGATTTTGGAGTTAGTATGCTTCATATATTATTATTTTTATTTTCTTTTCTTTCTCACAACTCTTTTCCCATCTATCTCAAATTATTTATATCTATTTTTATTCTATCATACTCTTTCATCACTCACATTTTATCTTTTACTTTTTATATTACTACATACATCTTTCTCGCTTCTTATCCTTTTTACCTTTCCTTTTATATATCATTCATACCTTCTTCTCATTCTACACCACTATTGATGGTTGATTCATTTGAAGAGTGTACATGATTTGATGGCAAATTTACCAACTTTGTGAGGATTTGAGCCTATGAGCAACCACTTTGCTCTAATTATTTTTGTTATGTGAATATCAATTTTAGTTTGTTTATTCTAGAACTTGCTTTGTTATGCATGTTGAAGCCGCATTACGGGATTTTATGCATTAAAATGATAAGGGCAAACCACTTTTCATTTTTCTATTTTCACATTTTTCTTCTTTTTCTCCACCCGAAGACCTTTATTTGTTATCTTTGTTTGAGCCTTAACCATTACCCATCTAATTCTCTCCATCTACTTACCCATTTTCCTTCTTTTTGAGCCTCAATTTAAGGAGATTTTTGGACTCATTGTTTGGATATATTTTGTATATATTTTGTTGCCCTTGCTACATTGAATTAAAGTTTCTCAATTAGATCAACAAGCATTATGCTTTGAATTAAATTGTGCAAGGTTCATTTCTTTTGTTTGATTAAAAAAAACAAAAGCAAAACAAAAACAAAAAAAAACAAAAAAAAAAGAGAAAAAACAATGTTTACATTCTTGGCGACTTGAGTAGAAATAAGCGTTTTGATATCATAAGGTTCATTCAATGAGTTCATTTTTCTCATTTTGATCTCTTTTTCTTTTATAGACCTTTCTTTTTTTCATTTAACCCATTTAACCCCGTTACAACCTTTTTAAGACCCTTAGATTTTTGCATTTAATTCATGTTTTGTGGATTGAGATGTGATATATAAGCAAGCTTACGGTATTAGCATTCTTTGATTTGATTTGAGTGCATAAATGATACCCTAAACACTTTGAGTGCATGGAGTGAAGTCAATGAGAGTGCTATTAAATCTTGTTGCACTTGAATTTTGAATAGATCTTCTTGGTGGTTGAATGTTTTTCTTTTATATTAGCTTATGAGATCCTATACTTTAAAATCCTTATCTCTCGAATGTTGATCGACTTAAATTCTTGAGGTATGCTTGCTTAAGATTGTTTTCGGATGAGTTGAGATGAGAATTAAGTGGAGATTTGGGATTAGTCTTGAGTTATATGCTTGAGGACAAGCATCATCTTGGTGTGGGGGAATTTGTTAGAGTACAATTTATGCACTAGTTTTGCATTATTTACTTCCTTTAATATCGATGTTTTGCACTTAATAATAGTGATTTACTTGTGTTTTATTTTTGTAGGTGCAATTTTATTGATTGGTGCTGAAATTGAGCTACAAGATGATATTTGAGGATGATTGTTTTCTTAGAGAAATTATGAGCTTCAGAAGAACTTTGTAGATAAGGCGTTGGCACGTGCTGTCAACTACGGACCGACAATTTTTAGTTTAACGTGTTTTGTCTTTTTGGTTATTTTTGTAATTACGAATTTAATATTTAAATAATATTTTAGATATTAGTATTTTATTTTAAAAAGAACTCTATAGGAGAAGAGAGGAAAGAGAATTTAAGAGAGGAATCTATTGTGAAAACAGGAGATTTTTGAAGAAAAAGAAACCGTAGATCTAAATTTTTCTCTTCTCTCTATGAAGAACTAAACCTATTATTCTGGTTGAAGGTTAATGAATTTTTGATTCATCACTACTGTGAGATCTTTCTTATGCTTTAATTGTTTTATTGCTTTTTGGATATTTTTTATTCTTTGAATTATTGTCATGATTTTGTTTGTTAATTAGATAATTGACCACTATTTAATTATCAACTTAATCTATTGTCAATTAAAAGATTCATCGTATGAAGATTTTAATGTTTGTGACAAATAGCATAGCAGTGCGTTGTATTATGAGAATAAACAATCTAATTTAAATGAACCATCGTATGCGTTTGTTGATTAGGAATTGGGTCTCTCTGGTTTTTCAGGTTGTCAATTGATTAAATCCTATGATCGTATCTAGGGTTGTCTATTGATTAGGGAAATAACCAACGGTCGTACCTTGGTTATCGACTAATTAAGGAGAGATTGACTATTAGAGGGTCTTTGTAGCTATAACCGGTCTATTCATAAGTAGTAATGATTTATATTTGAATCAATTATCAGTAATCGAATCAAGCTGAGCTAATTCCTTCAACCAGAGCTTTCCCTAATTTGAATTACAATTTTAATTTGCATTCCTGTTATTTTAATTTGATTTTTATTATTGTCAACAATTCCCCCATTTTTCATTTTACATTTTAAAAGGATTTAATTAATTACCGATCTCTGTGGACACGACTCTGCTCAATCACTATACACAATTTATTTAGAGTAAGTATTTATTTTTGTTGGTTTCGACAACTATCAGACTATCATTAAAAGTCTCTTTAAATGAGCTTTTATTATCTATTTAAAGAGTCATATAAAAAAAAGGTTTAAAAAAACTCTCCAAATGAAATTTTTCAAATAAAATAGTGTTTCTCTCTATTTAATATTAAAAAGAGAGAAGTATTATTTCATTTGAAGAAATTTATTTGGAGAATTTTTTAGTGCCTTTAATTTAATACTATATTTTTTTCTCATAATTCTTGAAGAGAGAGAAGTATTATAATTACTATTATTTTTTTAGAGAAAAAATTTGATTAAATAATATATATTTATTTTCATTTAAAAAATAACTTCTTTTTTTACTCTTCTATTTATTATGTAGATAAATAAATAAGTATTTAAAAAATTAAATTAAAAGAGTTAAACACATTTTTCATTCTTGTTTTGATTTGTTTCTACTGTTATGTAATCCATTTTAACTGACTGAAGTCGGTGCATAGAAAAGACAAGAGAGAGATAAGCATGAGCCGCGGCGGGGGAGGGGGAGAGAGAGAGTGAGAGCACGAAGAAACAATAGGAAGGAGAGTGATTGAGTGGGTCCACGCACGAAGAGAGAAAAATTAAAATTATTTTGACAAATTTAATTTGTTGATTCATCTTCTATCCTAACGGTATTAACAAATGTAAAAATAATAGGATTTTTAAGGAGATCTTAACCATATTATAGTCAAACATTAATCATATTAAAGTTAAGAATAAATTAAAACACAAAAAAATACATATTTTTATATGATATAATACACTGCATTAAGATTTATATTTTTTTATCTTTTAATTTATTCTTAATTTTAATATGTAAAAATTCTTGATTGGAACGTATATTTCCAAATTAAATTTGAGTGAAGTATGTTTATAAAATTTTAGAATTACAAATGGCATGTTAGCAAATTAGTAACTACTAATGCTCGATGATAATTAACATTTTTATGCTAATGATAAACTGAGCCAATAAGGGAGCACCTCTAAAAATACCCTTATTTTTACATTTGTTAATATATGTTAGATTAAAAATGAAACAAAAGATTCGATTTCTCAAAATAATTTAAGTATTTTCTCACCGTGCGCGGTTTGAACTTAATCACTCTCTCTCTCTCGTCATTCTTATCTCTCTCTCATCTTTTTCAAGCGTTAACTTGAACCAAGATGGATTACATAACAAAACAAACAAATCAAAAAAAAAAGAAAAAAGAAAAATCAAAACAAGAATGAAGAAAAATAAATAGTAACAATTTAATTATGGCATGTGCATAATTAATCGAGTCTGAAATAAAACATACAACAATCCTTTTCATGATTCTACAGACATCAATTTAACCTCATATAATAAAAAATATTGTTTTTAGAATAACTTATTTGTTTATTTTGAGACACAGTAAAGTTGCAACTGATGGAATTCCAGTATTAATAAGCCTTATATTCATGGTGATCACCTACAGAAAAGAGATGAGAGAGAGAGATAGGACCAAGGGGAGAGAGAGTATGTAAGAGTATATGAAAGTTAAAGAAAATGTAGAAGGGAGAGTGATTGAGTGGGGTCCATATATGGAGAGAGAAAACTTAAATTATCTTTAATCCAATAAATATTAATAAATATAAAAATAAGGGTATTTTTAAAGGGCTGTTCATATGTCCACATATACGGTGTGTGTGTGTGTGCGCGTGTGTGCACGAACAATCTCTTTTTAGTGTAAGGATTCTTATTTTTTTATGCGAATATGTTTTTAAGTCATATAATTTAATATAATTAGATTTAATATTATAAATAATATGATTTTATAATGTATTAAAAAATAATTATATTAAATTACAAGACTTAAGAGTGCGTCCATATTAAACAAATGAGTGTGTCACACCAGAAATATATTATAGGATACCTACCATTATTGATAAAAAATAAAGACACAGACTAACCCAACATCAACCTAATAAGTGAAAGGATAGTCAAGTTAATTTCACCTCCTGGAGTCAATGCAAACGATCAAACATTCATTTCTAATAGATACATTTAATTTCGACGGTAAGGTGCATATGCCACGATAACTTACAAAAAAAAAAAATCAATTCCAAGTGTGTTGTTATTAAAAGAAAAGGTGATGCTAGATAACTCAATAAGTGAATCTAATTAATGTAATATTTATTTAGTGAATGATAAAATTTTAATTTTATTAATTATGAAATTTATTACTCAATAACTGAAGGACAGATAATAGTTAGGACTAAAGTTGAGGATCAACTAGTGAGATTTCAATCACTATTTTAAAAGAAAATTCTATAATTCCATAATTAAATTTACGGCATTGATACCGTAATGGACGTGGACTGTTAGATTAAATCAACGATTCACAATAATGATAAAATAATAAAAAACTTTAATTAAATTATATCTAACCGGTTTATAATCGGTTAAGTACTTTTTTAAATAAAATTCTACTGATATAAATTTAAAGGAAAAAAGGATTTACTTTTTAAAAGAAAAAAAATACAAAGGGAACACTTGATCCCTAATTAACGAATTGCAAAAGATATAGTCACACCCACTGCCACGTGAACTTCCGTTTGGGTGCACTGGCGATACGTCTGCAGATTACGACCATTCTTTGAGTTGATTTTCTGTCTTGTTCGAATTGCTGAGTCTCTGCCATCGCTGCCTCTGTCTTGGTTTTGGCGGTCGTCACCTGTGCAAGGTAAGTTTAATCCTCTGTCTCGTTCGAATTGCTAAGCAATTTTGTTTTCTTTGCATGAATTTGCTAAGTAATTTAGTTCCAGAATTCTCATTCAATTTTATATTAACTGATATAGTATCATCGTCATAATTTGTTCAAGGAATTCTTAGATTCAATTCTGCCAGAATTAACAAGTCTCTACACGCCGGATTTGTTCACAGAATGAAGAAGTTTTTTGTAAAGTGTTTGGGTTTGCTGGACAACATAAACATTGCCCACTTGCCTGGCAGTCTGTCACTATGTCGACTGGACCACATAGACATCTTTCTCAAAGTCTTTGAGTGAATTGTAAGTTCATACTCTCCACTTTCTAGTGTATATATATCTCAATTGTGGGGAATAAATTTGTAATAATTCACTGCTAGTAATAGATCATAATTTAGTACAAGTTCATGCTTATGATAATTTGTAATAAGATGTATGTTTTCTAGCAATTGTTAAACTTGCAATCCTTGATCACAATTGTAGCCTGCATCTTTGCCGTATTTTTCTTTTCAAATGGTTTCTTATCCAACCACTTAGCACCAAAAAATCACTACCACCTTCTCCCCCAAAGCTCCCAATCATTGGAAACCTTCACCAACTTGGCTTGTTCCCTCATTGCTCACTCGGTGCTTTGGCACAATGCTATGGCCCCCTGATGTTGCTTCACTTAGGCAAAGTGCCAGTGCTTGTTGTCTCTTCTGCTGATGCTGCCTGCGAGATTGTTAGAAATGTAATCTTTGCAAATCAACCAAAATTAACCCCATTTGTAAAACTTTTAAACGGTTGTATATATGTCTCTATGGCACCTTATGGCGAGTACTTAAGAAAAGTTAAAAGCTTATTTGTTGTACAACTTTTACGTAACAAAAGGATTCATCATTCTTTTCGTGTGATGTTAGATTAGAAAAATATAGTGATCAAGGAGAAGTTGGTAGTAAGTTTAGGAAGCAGTTTAAGGACTTTATTGAGTTGATGACTACTTTTCATGTGGGAGATTATATTCCATGGCAAGGTTGGTTGTGCTATTTCAATAGCTTGAATGCCAAGCTTAAGAAAACTTCAAAGGAGGTTGATGATTTTCTTGAGGTAGTCATTCAAGAACATGAGAATATGATGAGTAACAATTCTCAAGTTGAAGATCACAAGGACTTTATAGATGTCTTGCTTTGGCTTCACAAAGAAAATATTTTAGACTTTCCTATTGATAAAGCTTCATTTGCTACTATTTTTAGGTTTAATTTTATGTTGTTTCTGGGTAAGGTGGTTGCTGTTTTTTAATTTACTTTTCTGCTGTTTTTTGATAAATTTAGTGTTGTTTTTAGGTTATATTTTTCTAGTGTTTTGGGCTTCATTTGCTGCTAGTGTCGGGTTAAATATTTTACTGTTTCTGAGTAAATATACTGCTGTTTTGAGTTAAATTTTTTGCTATTTTTGGATAAAATTTTTGCTGTATTTGGGCTCATTTACTGCTGTTTTTAGGTTATTATTTATGTTGTTTCTGGGTAAATTGGCTGATGTTTTTCAGTTAAATTATTTGCTATTTTTGGATAAATTTACTGTTGTTTTTGGGTTATATTTTCTGCTATTTCCAGGTAAGTTTTTTTGGTGTTCTGGGCTTCATTTACTATTGTTTTTTGGTTAAATATTTTGTTGTTTCTAGGTAAATATACTGTTATTTTTGGATAAATTTGCTGTTGTATTTGGGATGATTGGCTGCTGTTTTTGGTTAAATTTTTTTGGTGTTTTGGGCCTCACTTGCTGCTGTTTTTATGTTAAAGTTTATGTTGTTTCTGGATAAATTGGCTGTTGTTTTACAGTTAAATTTTTTACTGTTTCTAGATAAATTTATTGCTATTTTTTTGTTAAATTTTTTGTTGTTTCTGGGTAAATTTGTTGCTGTTTGGATAAATTTACGACTGTTTTTGGGCTAAATTTTTTGATGTTTACATGTAAAATTTTTTGGTGTCTTGGGCTTCATTTTCTGCTGTATTTGGGTTAAATTTTTTTTTTTTGGGTAAAATTTACTACTATTTTTCAGTTAAAATTTTTGCTATTTTTGGATAAATTTATTACTGTTTTTGGGTTAAATTTTTTGTTGTTTTATAGGATCCAAAACTTGTGATATTTGACATAGCTTTTTGTGCTAAATCTTCATGTACAGGTTCTTGTAAACTCGAAAATGGCTGAAAATGTAGATGAGGGTAACGAGAATGATTTCAAGGAGAATGATAATGTGAGCCAGGAAAATGAAATTTTAATAAGAAATCGGCCTTTCATTGAGTATTTGTAAGTCTTCTTACATTAAATATTATGTGTTTGACTATTGGTAAATTTATGAATATTTAGTAAAGCCAAGCACAATAATGTTAACGTGCACTGATTATATATATATATTTCAAAATATTTAATTGACTGCGGCAAGCAAGAAGCAAAAATATTACGGGAACAAGGAAAAAAAGTGGTGAGTGTAGGTGCGATAATTAATTTCCATTAAATTTGGGACGTGTTACAAGCAATAACTTATTGTCATAATTTTTAAAATTTTTTAGGATAGAATTAAATTAGGGAAATATTTCAAAAATTTGAGTGAAGAAGAGAAGGCTAAATTTAGAATGGTTGGTAGTGATATAGCACGGAATAAAGACAAAGAAGATGATTTTGTGAAGGGAACTCAAAAAGCCATGGAAACTAGATGCGCACCAGATCGTTTTACAAAACCGGTAGCAAAATTGCCAGAAAATAAAAAAAAATGTTGTGGAGTTAGGATTTGAAAGTCTTCTGCACATAAAATGTGGTCGACTGAAACGAGATTTATGTTCATGGTTGGTTCAAAATTTTGATCCATTTACTTCATGTATTTTTTTGCATGGTAAGAATATCAATCTGTCGCCTCGAGATTTTGAGTACATTATGGGAATAAAAGATGGTGGAGTCGACATTGATGTGGATCTTGGTATTGATGACATAGATAAATGGAGGAATGAATATTGTGATGACAGTGGATACATTAAGCTGAAAACTTTAGAGTCAAAATTTGTGAATCAAAGGGAGGTGAATGATGACTTTAAAAGAAGCTTTGTTTTGTTTGCTATAGCTACAATTATTTTTCCTAAATCGGGGTTGAATTTAGCCCCGTATTACTTGGTTTTTTTGAAAGACACCAGTGCCATAAATAAAAAAAAATTGGGCAACGTGGGCTTTTAAAGGGCTAGTTGAGGGCATACAAAAGTTCAAGGCAGGACAACATAAAGTTGTTAATGGTTGTGTAATATTTTTGGAGGTAATAATTTTTTTTAAATGATTTCATCAGTTTTATTGTGTTATTTTGTTTTTGCTTTGTTTTGATCATTTTGTTAATATTGCAGCTTTTTTACATGGATTCTATATCATTTGCACAAAAATTTATTGATAAATCTTTGAGTCCAATAACAACATGGACAAATCGAGATGTAACTAACTTATTGAGTTTTGTTAAGAAAAATGGTGGTTATGGGAGCTCAAATGTATGACATCTACTTTTTATTAATTAAATATTAACGTATCATATTGAAATGACATGTATGTAATAGTATGTGGTATTTATTAGGTTAATTTGCGAGAAATCCATCCTCAACAAAACACGGCCCAGGAAACATTTGATGGAACAAGTCGGAAGAATGAAGAATGCATACATAATTGTCAACATCAGAAGGAATTATCACTTGTTCGAAAAGATATTGGTCGTATGGCATTGGAGCTTGATGGTTTAAAGCATTCAATGGGTAGCTGGATGCAGCAAATGTAACAAGTAATGGAAACCCTTAAAGAGAACTTAACCCAAAAGCAAGTTTAGCAACAAAAGGAGAATAATAGCACTGCTGTTGGAATTACTTCTCCTTCCCGAAAGCAACAAAAGAACGACGAATCAAGCTATGAAATTTTAACTTTTGTCGAACTAATGAAGAGAGCCAAAGAAAGGCCAGATGGAGATGATATTCTTGAGAAGAAATTATTGGATGAGGAGAATGTTGAAGAGAAACATTATGAGAGAATTTTGACGGGTGAGTCAGACCTAAATGAGGGAAAGCGTAAGCAAATTTTCTACAATGCAGCTACACAAGTATTTAGCAATAAATTGTTATCTTCTTTTTTTGCATAAGTAAAACATAATAGTGCATAGATGAGTGTTAAGTTATAAATCATAATTTTTGTAGGATAATGGCCGGAATGATGATTTTTCTATTGAAGAGGAATCATCAAACCAACTTAGTGTATTTGAGGTTAAAGATATGCGCTCCTGAAAGCGAAAGCCTGGTCCATACCAAAAATCCCCTTATAATTAGTTTCCCAAAAGACAAAGCAAACAAATTTTTTTTCATGATTCAATCACTCTACTAAATTCATTTTTAGAGGAAGATATGAAGTTACTGCAATATATATTTCAAGGAGAATTGCCTATGGAGTAATTAGATTTTCTCATGACCCACTTTCCATATGTTATTCCAATGATTAGTACTCATCTTCCAAGCTTGGAGAAGCATGCTGCAGGGGTTTTCACTCAAAAGTTATTTTACAAGGTTCGTAAACAAATTTACAAAGAAGGCCAGTTTATATTGTTGAGCAATGTCACTCTTTTAGATATTCAAGTGTACACATTAACTAGGCATTTAGAAGCCAAAAAGAAGTGGACTGTGGTTTATTATCTAAAAGAACAACATTTTGAGTGCTCTTGTAAGAAGTTCGAATCTACTGGAATACCATGCCCTCACTTATATGCATGTTAGTGAGATACCTGCTTCATTGATTAACAAAAGATGGACTACGAATGTGAAAGTTTACAAACAATCTCTAATGCCATTGGAAAGTCAATCTAAGGATGTTCTTAACAATTTTCGGTATGGGTCATTAAATGCCGAATTCAATGAAATTAGTTTTTATGCCTCAAAATCTGATGCTGCCTATTGGAAATTAAAAAGTCATCTTGCTCAACTGAAGAGTGAGATAAAGGAGTTGAGAACGTGTGACAACGGAGATACAGATAGACCATGCAGTGCAGAAAAGAAAGCAAGAATTGTAAAAGATCCTCTAGTTGTGAAGACAAAGGGTGCACCCAGTACGAAATTTAACAAAGGTGTTAACACAAGAAAATGTGGATATTGCAAGCAAGATGGACATACTGCACGGAAATGCCCAAGTAAGAACGGCCATGTTACAAGTGTGGACAACTTCGCTGGACCATTAAACAGCTTCACAAAATTTATTTGGTATGGGAAAATAGGTCATTATTTCTATAATTTTTTTTAGTCCAAATAATTGTGTTGTATTAATAATTTTGTTCGAATTTTCTGCAGATTATATCCTAAGGAGGCTGCCTCACTTGCGTCAATGCACACAAAATTATCCTAAAATAATCTACATATGCCTGAGGGTGTGGATTTGGACAAGCTATTTGCAAAACACAATTTTGACCAAGTATTTTTTAGACTATAATTATGGCCATGTGATGTAGTCTTATATTTTAATGCATTTTTTGTTATAATAATAATGAATATTACACCTCTCATGAACCTATTACTTTCTCCTACTTTAATGACAATGAAATATGACAGGAACCTCGAACAATGTAATATTCATGAAATTTTAAGCTTACAGAAAAGGGCCTAACAATGATATTCTAAATCTTAACACATCAATTGATCTTATTTCCTAAGAAATTGCTACGTGCATCGATTAGGTATCCTAGGACGTTTATACATAACTAATAAACTAGTAAACCATACCACAGTTGCAATGTAATATTCTTTCTTACCTTGCTGATTAGAAACTTCAGCGGCCAAATGCCAACTACATCAACTTTTGCTTCCCCATAGCTGAGTGAAATTCTTGTAGTTCCTGAATCCAAAATACAAGTAAGAGAAATCAGTCCAGATGTTTATTTATCTTGAAATTCCTTTGAAACTGAGGCCCAAAGAGAAGCTAGAATAAACAGTCATGTAGGTTTTCTATTTTAGGAAAAAAAAAGAAAATTCTTTCTATAGTATACTTATTAAGCAAGATAACATAAACCATGAATTACAAAAGCTGGCAACAATTAGAATAGGCGACCAAATGGAATTAAAAATACGGGCACACTGTGTACAAAAATTCTGCAGGATACAAGGCCAATTATTATAGAGAGGAAGTTTAAAAAAAATAAACAATAGATCACACAAAATTAATAGAAAATATAACAAGCCGGATGTAGAAAAGGATTTCAACATACCATAGAGAGAAGCAAAGGCCCAAACTACTAACTCTTAACAAAACAGGAAATATCATGGATGCTAAATACTAACAATATACAAGTGAATCAAATGATGTTACGTCTTCAAATTGACTGGAAATACTAACCTCACCAGAAGAAATTTAAAAATAGCAGATTTAGAAGGTGAGAATTTACGCATAAGAAAAAGAGAAAGAAGAGTTTCCTTGATATCTGAACTGCCTGTTCAAAAGCACAAGAAACCCCCAGCATTTCCTGAACTTGTTTAATTGCATAGAGTACAGAACACCTGGTGTTGTGTCCGGACTGATCCAGATAATATATGTAGAGCAAATCCGAGGGTCACCTATCCATTAAAGAGAATGAATAATCTATCACATTGAAATTGTTGACACAATGTAAAAATAAACAGTCAAGAAATAAAAGAATACATTTTCATTGTCTTTATCTGAATTCTAGTTCACAGTAAGATCTAATTATCCAATCTTCCTCATATGTCAGGTTAAGATCTAATTATCCAATCTTCCTCATTTGTCAGGTTTGTCATCTTGAATGAGTCAAACTTACACATATGATAATAGCAAAATTTTGGCCATGTAAAGTTGAACAATCTGGAGATTAAAAAAAATTATAAATAAATGAATACAAAGTTCATGTTAATAGCAGAATAACAGTCAGCACTTCATGTTATATGATTAAACTTTCAATAGAAAGATAGAACAATAACTGACTGTGATCATGGTGTTGGGAAATTGTCAGTGAAGTAACAAAATTACTAATTACAAAACCAGCTCATAATCACCTCTGTCAAACATTTGGCAAAATAAATAGGATGAACCCAGCTGGAAGTATCTGGCATTCCCCAATCAACTGGGCCATTAGAAACTTCAAAATCCACAACCTATGTGATAAGCATATGAATTTACGTATCCATAGGATACTCCCAATATATATACGAGAGATAAGCAATATTACTTCAAAATAGTCCTCATCAAGAGGTATATCGTCACTGGTGACAAAATCTGAATAATTGTATGTAGCACCAGCAGCAAAGTTCATGTTAATAGTAGAACAAGCAACAACCTGATTGGATAGAAACACTTTCATGGCAGTGAGTAAACAAATGAGGTTGGGTTGAAACAAGAGTTGTTCATAAAAGGACTTTGAATACTGTGTTACCAAAAGCTATTAATGAGGTTATGATAGCTTTAAAAGCTCAAATGGGGCAGTTGTAGAACAGTCTATGCTGTGACTGTCCTCATTCAACAAATTAGCCGAGAAAGCTGAGTTACACGGAAGGTTCAATGGTTAAAGATGTGACTTTGCATGGGTGCTAAAACCAAGATTTATTGAGCTTGAAAATCTGTCTCTATCACCTAAGCTCCTCTGTAACAAAATAAATTAAGCCTCTGTAAAAAAGACATAGAACTTGTAAATTGACATTAAGTGTGAAATGAAACAAAAAAATTTGTAAACACACATAAAACTAGTAAACTAATGGAAAAATAGGTAAATTAATGTTGGAGTTGTAATCGGCAAGAAGAACTTGTAAACAAAACAAAAACTTAGAAAAATGACATACAACTAGTAAATTGACATTACGTGTGAAATGAAACAAAAAAATGTGTAAACCACACACAAAACTAGTAAATTGATGGGAAAATGGTAAATTAATGTTGGAGTTGTAAATTACAAGAAGAATGTGTAAACAAAACAAAAACTTAGAAAAATGAAATAGAACTTGCAAATTGACATTAAGTGTGAAATGAAACAAACAAATGTGTAAATCACACATAAAACTAATAAATTGATGGAAAAAAGGGTAAATTAATGTTGGAGCTGTAATTGGCAAGAAGAACTTGTAAACAAAACAAAAACTTAGAAAAATGACATTCAACTAGTAAAGTGACATTACGTGTGAAATGAAACAAAAAAATGTGTAAATCACACATAATACTAGTAAATCGATGGAAAAATGATAAATTAATGATGAAATTGTAATTTGCAAGAAAACTTGTAAACAAAACAAAAACTTAGAAAAATGACATAGAGCTTGTAAATTGACATTAAGTGTGAAATGAAACAATATATTTGTAAACCACACATAAAACTAATAAATTAATGGAAAAAATGGTAAATTAATGTTGGAGATGTAAATCGTAAGAAGAACTTGTAAACAAAACAAAAACTTAGAAAAATGGCATAGAGCTTGTAAATTGACATTAAGTGTGAAATGAAACAATAAATTTGTAAACCACACATAAAACTAATAAATTAATGGAAAAAATAGTAAATTAATGTTGGAGTTGTAATTTGTACGAAGAACTTGTAAACAAAACAAAAACTTAGAAAAATGATATAGAACTAGTAAATTGACATTAATTGTGAAATGAAACAAAATATTTGTAAACCACACATAAAACTAATAAATTAATGGAAAAAATAGTAAATAAATGTTGGATTTGTAATTTGTACGAAGAACTTGTAAACAAAACAAAAACTTAGAAAAATGATATAAAACTAGTAAATTGACATTAATTGTGAAATGAAACAAAAAAAATGTTTAACTCACACATAAAACTAGTAAATCGATGGAAAAATGAGTAAACTAATGTTGGAGTTGTAAATTGCAAGAAAAACTTGTAAACAAAACAAAAACTTAGAAAAATGACATAGAGCTTGTAAATTGACATTAAGTGTGAAATGAAACAATAAATTTGTAAACCACACATAAAACTAATAAATTAATGGAAAAAATGGTAAATTAATGTTGGAGTTGTAAATTGCAAGAAGAACTTGTAAACAAAACAAAAACTTAGAAAAATGACAGAGAACTTGTAAATTGACATTAAGTGTGAAATGAAACAATATATTTGTAAACCACACATAAAACTAATAAATTAATGGAAAAAATGGTAAATTAATGTTGGAGTTGTAAATCGTAAGAAGAACTTGTAAACAAAACAAAAACTTAGAAAAATGACATAGAGCTTGTAAATTGACATTAAGTGTGAATTGAAACAATATATTTGTAAACCACACATAAAACTAATAAATTAATGGAAAAAATGGTAAATTAATGTTGGAGTTGTAAATTGCAAGAAGAACTTGTAAACAAAACAAAAACATAGAAAAATGACAGAGAACTTGTAAATTGACATTAAGTGTGAAATGAAACAATATATTTGTAAACCACACATAAAACTAATAAATTAATGGAAAAAATGGTAAATTAATGTTGGAGTTGTAAATCGTAAGAAGAACTTGTAAACAAAACAAAAACTTAGAAAAATGACATAGAGCTTGTAAATTGACATTAAGTGTGAAATGAAACAATAAATTTGTAAACCACACATAAAACTAATAAATTAATGGAAAAAATGGTAAATTAATGTTGGAGTTGTAATTTGTACGAAGAACTTGTAAACAAAACAAAAACTTAGAAAAATGATATAGAACTAGTAAATTGACATTAATTGTGAAATGAAACAAAAAAAATATGTAACTCACACATAAAACTAGTAAATCGATGGAAAAATGAGTAAACTAATGTTGGAGTTGTAAATTGCAAGAAGAACTTGTAAACAAAACAAAAACTTAGAAAAATGACAGAGAACTTGTAAATTGACATTAAGTGTGAAATGAAACAATATATTTGTAAACCACACATAAAACTAATAAATTAATGGAAAAAATGGTAAATTAATGTTGGAGTTGTAAATCGTAAGAAGAACTTGTAAACAAAACAAAAAATTAGAAAAATGACATAGAGCTTGTAAATTGACATTAAGTGTGAAATGAAACAATAAATTTGTAAACCACACATAAAACTAATAAATTAATGGAAAAAATGGTAAATTAATGTTGGAGTTGTAAATTGCAAGAAGAACTTGTAAACAAAACAAAAACTTAGAAAAATGACGGAGAACTTGTAAATTGACATTAAGTGTGAAATGAAACAATATATTTGTAAACCACACATAAAACTAATAAATTAATGGAAAAAATGGTAACTTAATGTTGGAGTTGTAAATCGTAAGAAGAACTTGTAAACAAAACAAAAAATTAGAAAAATGACATAGAGCTTGTAAATTGACATTAAGTATGAAATGAAACAAAAAAAATGTGTAACTCACACATAAAACTAGTAAATCGATGGAAAAATGAGTAAACTAATGTTGGAGTTGTAAATTGTAATAAGAACTTGTAAACAAAACAAAAACTTAGAAAAATGACAGAGAACTTATAAATTGACATTAAGTGTGAAATGAAACAATATATTTGTAAACCACACATAAAACTAATAAATTAATGAAAAAAATGGTAAATTAATGTTGGAGTTGTAAATTGCAAGAAGAACTTGTAAACAAAACAAAAACTTAGAAAAATGACAGAGAACTTGTAAATTGACATTAAGTGTGAAATGAAACAATATATTTGTAAACCACACATAAAACTAATAAATTAATGGAAAAAATGGTAAATTAATGTTGGAGTTGTAAATCGTAAGAAGAACTTGTAAACAAAACAAAAACTTAGAAAAATGACATAGAGCTTGTAAATTGACATTAAGTGTGAAATGAAACAATAAATTTGTAAACCACACATAAAACTAATAAATTAATGGAAAAAATGGTAAATTAATGTTGGAGTTATAATTTGTACGAAGAACTTGTAAACAAAACAAAAACTTAGAAAAATGATATAGAACTAGTAAATTGACATTAATTGTGAAATGAAACAAAAAAAATGTGTAACTCACACATAAAACTAGTAAATCGATGGAAAAATGAGTAAACTAATGTTGGAGTTGTAAATTGCAAGAAGAACTTGTAAACAAATCAAAAACTTAGAAAAATGACAGAGAACTTGTAAATTGACATTAAGTGTGAAATGAAAGAATATATTTGTAAACCACACATAAAACTAATAAATTAATGGAAAAAATGGTAAATTAATGTTGGAGTTGTAAATCGTAAGAAGAACTTGTAAACAAAACAAAAAATTAGAAAAATGACATAGAGCTTGTAAATTGACATTAAGTGTGAAATGAAACAATAAATTTGTAAACCACACATAAAACTAATAAATTAATGGAAAAAATGGTAAATTAATGTTGGAGTTGTAAATTGCAAGAAGAACTTGTAAACAAAACAAAAACTTAGAAAAATGACAGAGAACTTGTAAATTGACATTAAGTGTGAAATGAAACAATATATTTGTAAACCACACATAAAACTAATAAATTAATGGAAAAAATGGTAAATTAATGTTGGAGTTGTAAATCGTAAGAAGAACTTGTAAACAAAACAAAAAAATAGAAAAATGACATAGAGCTTGTAAATTGACATTAAGTGTGAAATGAAACAATAAATTTGTAAACCACACATAAAACTAATAAATTAATGGAAAAAATGGTAAATTAATGTTGGAGTTGTAAATTGCAAGAAGAACTTGTAAACAAAACAAAAACTTAGAAAAATGACAGAGAACTTGTAAATTGACATTAAGTGTGAAATGAAACAATATATTTGTAAACCACACATAAAACTAATAAATTAATGGAAAAAATGGTAAATTAATGTTGGAGTTGTAAATCGTAAGAAGAACTTGTAAACAAAACAAAAAATTAGAAAAATGACATAGAGCTTGTAAATTGACATTAAGTGTGAAATGAAACAATAAATTTGTAAACCACACATAAAACTAATAAATTAATGGAAAAAATGGTAAATTAATGTTGGAGTTGTAAATTGCAAGAAGAACTTGTAAACAAAACAAAAACTTAGAAAAATGACAGAGAACTTGTAAATTGACATTAAGTGTGAAATGAAACAATATATTTGTAAACCACACATAAAACTAATAAATTAATGGAAAAAATGGTAAATTAATGTTGGAGTTGTAAATCGTAAGAAGAACTTGTAAACAAAACAAAAAATTAGAAAAATGACATAGAGCTTGTAAATTGACATTAAGTGTGAAATGAAACAGTAAATTTGTAAACCACACATAAAACTAATAAATTAATGGAAAAAATGGTAAATTAATGTTGGAGTTGTAAATTGGAAGAAGAACTTGTAAACAAAACAAAAACTTAGAAAAATGACATAGAGCTTGTAAATTGACATTAAGTGTGAAATGAAACAATATATTTGTAAACCACACATAAAACTAATAAATTAATGGAAAAAATGGTAAATTAATGTTGGAGTTGTAAATCGTAAGAAGAACTTGTAAACAAAACAAAAACTTAGAAAAATGACATAGAGCTTGTAAATTGACATTAAGTGTGAAATGAAACAATATATTTGTAAACCACACATAAAACTAATAAATTAATGGAAAAAATGGTAAATTAATGTTGGAGTTGTAAATCGTAAGAAGAACTTGTAAACAAAACAAAAACTTAGAAAAATGACATAGAGCTTGTAAATTGACATTAAGTGTGAAATGAAACAATAAATTTGTAAACCACACATAAAACTAATAAATTAATGGAAAAAATGGTAAATTAATGTTGGAGTTGTAATTTGTACGAAGAACTTGTAAACAAAACAAAAACTTAGAAAAATGATATAGAACTAGTAAATTGACATTAATTGTGAAATGAAACAAAAAAAATGTGTAAACCACACATAAAACTAATAAATTAATGGAAAAAATAGTAAATAAATGTTGGATTTGTAATTTGTACGAAGAACTTGTAAACAAAACAAAAACTTAGAAAAATGATATAAAACTAGTAAATTGACATTAATTGTGAAATGAAACAAAAAAAATGTGTAACTCACACATAAAACTAGTAAATCGATGGAAAAATGAGTAAACTAATGTTGGAGTTGTAAATCATAAGAAGAACTTGTAAACAAACCAAAAACTTAGAAAAATGACATAGAGCTTGTAAATTGACATTAAGTGTGAAATGAAAAACTAAATTTGTAAACCACACATAAAAATAATAAATTAAAGGAAAAAATAGTAAATTAATGTTGGAGTTGTAATTTGTACAAAGAACTTGTAAACAAAACAAAAACTTAGAAAAATGATATAGAACTAGTAAATTGACATTAATTGTGAAATGAAACAAAAAAAAATGTGTAACTCACACATAAAACTAGTAAATCGATGGAAAAATGAGTAAACTAATGTTGGAGTTGTAAATTGTAATAAGAACTTGTAAACAAAACAAAAACATAGAAAAATGACAGAGAACTTGTAAATTGACATTAAGTGTGAAATGAAACAATATATTTGTAAACCACACATAAAACTAATAAATTAATGAAAAAAATGGTAAATTAATGTTGGAGTTGTAAATTGCAAGAAGAACTTGTAAACAAAACAAAAACTTAGAAAAATGACAGAGAACTTGTAAATTGACATTAAGTGTGAAATGAAACAATATATTTGTAAACCACACATAAAACTAATAAATTAATGGAAAAAATGGTAAATTAATGTTGGAGTTGTAAATCGTAAGAAGAACTTGTAAACAAAACAAAAACTTAGAAAAATGACATAGAGCTTGTAAATTGACATTAAGTGTGAAATGAAACAATAAATTTGTAAACCACACATAAAACTAATAAATTAATGGAAAAATGGTAAATTAATGTTGGAGTTGTAATTTGTACGAAGAACTTGTAAACAAAACAAAAACTTAGAAAAATGATATAGAACTAGTAAATTGACATTAATTGTGAAATGAAACAAAAAATTTGTAAACCACACATAAAACTAATAAATTAATGGAAAAAATAGTAAATAAATGTTGGATTTGTAATTTGTACGAAGAACTTGTAAACAAAACAAAAACTTAGAAAAATGATATAAAACTAGTAAATTGACATTAATTGTGAAATGAAACAAAAAAAATGTGTAACTCACACATAAAACTAGTAAATCGATGGAAAAATGAGTAAACTAATGTTGGAGTTGTAAATTGCAAGAAAAACTTGTAAACAAAACAAAAACTTAGAAAAATGACAGAGAACTTGTAAATTGACATTAAGTGTGAAATGAAACAATAAATTTGTAAACCACACATAAAACTAATAAATTAATGGAAAAAATGGTAAATTAATGTTGGAGTTGTAAATTGCAAGAAGAACTTGTAAACAAAACAAAAACTTAGAAAAATGACAGAGAACTTGTAAATTGACATTAAGTGTGAAATGAAACAATATATTTGTAAACCACACATAAAACTAATAAATTAATGAAAAAAATGGTAAATTAATGTTGGAGTTGTAAATCGTAAGAAGAACTTGTAAACAAAACAAAAACTTAGAAAAATGACATAGAGCTTGTAAATTGACATTAAGTGTGAAATGAAAAAATAAATTGGTAAACCACACATAAAAATAATAAATTAATGGAAAAAATAGTAAATTAATGTTGGAGTTGTAATTTGTACAAAGAACTTGTAAACAAAACAAAAACTTAGAAAAATGATATAGAACTAGTAAATTGACATTAATTGTGAAATGAAACAAAAAAAAATGAGTAACCCACACATAAAACTAGTAAATCGATGGAAAAATGAGTAAACTAATGTTGGAGTTGTAAATTGTAATAAGAACTTGTAAACAAAACAAAAACTTAGAAAAATGACAGAGAACTTGTAAATTGACATTAAGTGTGAAATGAAACAATAAATTTGTAAACCACACATAAAACTAATAAATTAATGGAAAAAATGGTAAATTAATGTTGGAGTTGTAATTTGTACGAAGAACTTGTAAACAAAACAAAAACTTAGAAAAATGATATAGAACTAGTAAATTGACATTAATTGTGAAATGAAACAAAAAAAATGTGTAACTCACACATAAAACTAGTAAATCGATGGAAAAATGAGTAAACTAATGTTGGAGTTGTAAATTGCAAGAAGAACTTGTAAACAAAACAAAAACTTAGAAAAATGACAGAGAACTTGTAAATTGACATTAAGTGTGAAATGAAACAATATATTTGTAAACCACACATAAAACTAATAAATTAACGGAAAAATTGGTAAATTAATGTTGGAGTTGTAAATCGTAAGAAGAACTTGTAAACAAATCAAAAAATTAGAAAAATGACATAGAGCTTGTAAATTGACATTAAGTGTGAAATGAAACAATAAATTTGTAAACCACACATAAAACTAATAAATTAATGGAAAAAATGGTAAATTAATGTTGGAGTTGTAAATTGCAAGAAGAACTTGTAAACAAAACAAAAACTTAGAAAAATGACAGAGAACTTGTAAATTGACATTAAGTGTGAAATGAAACAATATATTTGTAAACCACACATAAAACTAATAAATTAATGGAAAAAATGGTAAATTAATGTTGGAGTTGTAAATCGTAAGAAGAACTTGTAAACAAAACAAAAAATTAGAAAAATGACATAGAGCTTGTAAATTGACATTAAGTGTGAAATGAAACAGTAAATTTGTAAACCACACATAAAACTAATAAATTAATGGAAAAAATGGTAAATTAATGTTGGAGTTGTAAATTGCAAGAAGAACTTGTAAACAAAACAAAAACTTAGAAAAATGACAGAGAACTTGTAAATTGACATTAAGTGTGAAATGAAACAATATATTTGTAAACCACACATAAAACTAATAAATTAATGGAAAAAATGGTAAATTAATGTTGGAGTTGTAAATCGTAAGAAGAACTTGTAAACAAAACAAAAACTTAGAAAAATGACATAGAGCTTGTAAATTGACATTAAGTGTGAAATGAAACAATAAATTTGTAAACCACACATAAAACTAATAAATTAATGGAAAAAATAGTAAATTAATGTTGGAGTTGAAATTTGTACGAAGAACTTGTAAACAAAACAAAAACTTAGAAAAATGATATAGAACTAGTAAATTGACATTAATTGTGAAATGAAACAAAAAAAATGTGTAACTCACACATAAAACTAGTAAATCGATGGAAAAATGAGTAAACTAATGTTGGAGTTGTAAATTGCAAGAAGAACTTGTAAACAAAACAAAAACTTAGAAAAATGACAGAGAACTTGTAAATTGACATTAAGTGTGAAATGAAATAATATATTTGTAAACCACACATAAAACTAATAAATTAATGGAAAAAATGGTAAATTAATGTTGGAGTTGTAAATCGTAAGAAGAACTTCTAAACAAAACAAAAAATTAGAAAAATGACATAGAGCTTGTAAATTGACATTAAGTGTGAAATGAAACAATAAATTTGTAAACCACACATAAAACTAATAAATTAATGGAAAAAATGGTAAATTAATGTTGGAGTTGTAAATTGCAAGAAGAACTTGTAAACAAAACAAAAATTTAGAAAAATGACATAGAACTTGTAAATTGACATTAAGTGTGAAATGAAACAAAAAATGTGTAAATCACACATAAAACTAGTAAATTGATGGGAAAATGAGTAAATTAATGTTGGAGTTGTAAATTATGAGAACTTGTAAGCAAAACAAAAATTTAGAAAAATGACATAGGACTTGTAAATTGACATTAAGTGTGAAATAAAACAAAAAATTTATAAACCACACATAAAACTTGTAAATTAATGGAAAAATAGGTAAATTAATGTTAGAGTTGTAAATTGTAAGAAGAACTTGTAAACAAAATAAAAACTTGTAAATGTTGCATAAAACTTGTAAATCAACATTAACTTGTAAAAGTTTCATAAAACTTGTAAATCACACATAAAATTAGAAATGTAACCTGGAACTTGAACAAAAAGGAGTAATTACCTGCTACTTAGGTAACATGTTACCTATTTATTTAGAATTAATGGTAGAATTTTTTTATTCAAATCTAACGGTCCACGTCCATTATGGCATCAATGCCGTAAATTTAGTTACGGCATTCGTTTAGTCTTAAAATAGGATGTCCAAAATCTATGAATTCTATTTTAATCAAATGAAAATGCTTTAACATCAATTATTACTTTGATAAGTAGCTCGGACTACTATGTAGTCCCACTGTGAAATGCATTGTTGATATGAACTTAACAGCTTGAAATAAAAATCAAGTATTGACGGAGTTGAACAACAAAATAAAACTATGCATAATTAAACATACATAAATACATAAATTCAACGAAAAACGTGATCCACAAGCTGAAAGTAATGAGGCATAATGAATCCAACTAATTAACATTGAATATGATCAGCTCAAAGCATTGAATCGACAACTGATTATAAAAACTATAAATGATCATTTGAAGTGATAAAACAAGAAATTGATATCTCTTAGAGATTAGCCACTTCTTGTTTATTGATCTTTAGTGGGAAAAATATCAACGATGTCTCTGGGCTTTGCAACATGAGGTCCGTAAGAGAGAACTATGTAACATTTCACATCATTAATGGGAGAGTTTTTAGACTAATTTATGATCTCTAAGCTCTCCTAACTATGCATGCATGTTTTCGTTGGATTTTTAATATAGTATTTTGTTGGATCCTTAATTTAATATAGGGCTTATATGTGAATAATTATGTATTGCAGACTGTCACATAAGGATAAGCCCAATTAAAAGTGATGTATTAAGGTTTTCGGCAATATGAACTTTAATGTATCTGATAGGGTGTGGACCTTTAATATGTAGAGACGTAAGGGTAATTTCTATTTTTATGATGGACTGAAATAAGAATACTTAAAAACAATAGAAAATGTTAGTTTATATAAGTAGTCATGGTCTCCAGGTCACACGTATCATTCTATTTTTTTCTGACATCAAGTCATCAGAGAGAGTACGAAGAAAATTAAAAGATTCTCTAGAAGACCGTGTTGATCTGGAAGGCCAACCACATGACTCCAGAGCAATTAAGCATTTTGGATTCAGGTACGCTTTCGCATAATTTGTTATTGATTCTTAATAATACAACATGAATGTTCCCGGATTATAGTGATATGGAATTTATCTGGAAGTGCAGAGAAGAAAAAGAACAGAAGTTGGTGAAAAGGAGAAAAACCAATTCTTATTATCTTTTCTCATACAAGTCCAATTAGGTCTCTTATTTAGACTTGGACACAATACTAGTAAACTATAAAATAAAGAAATCACTTGAAACAAGGAGACATAATCACCTTAATTAGCAACATGCTTAACAAACCTAAACACATGCCACCCAACTAGAACTTATTCTGACTAAGTCAACTAACAAAGAGGCCACAGAAGAATTGAATTATAAAGTGTGTATCATTCCATCCCCCCTGACTCTGTCCTTGTCCTCAAGGACGGAAATCTGGATACGAACGAAGGAACCTCCATTTATTTTCCCATGTAGCATCTTCAGCAGGGGCACCCATCCATTTAACAAGAATTTCATCCTTTGGACGACAACTACCTTTCTAAATTACACGGCAAACACAGCTTCTGGCTGAGGTAGCAAAGTGGCGTCCGCAGCTACATATGGTAGTTCGGGCATTACTGTGACTGGGGATCCAGCACACTTCTTAAGCAAACTAACGTGAAAGACATTATGAATTTGGGACCCCGCTGGCAACTCCAAACGGTAAGCAACTGCACCTATGCAAGCCAAGATTTTGTATGGTCCATAATACCGAGGGGACAGTTTCAAGGAGCTTCGAAACACAATCGATTGACGACGAAACGGCTGCAACCGTAAATAAACATAATCACCCACTTCAAATCTTACTTCACGCCTAAGTCGGTCTGCTTGGACCTTCATAGGATTCCGAGCTATTACCAAGTGATGGCGGAATGTCTTTATAACCTTATCCCGAGCTTGTAAAAATTCATCAACTACTTGCACCTTTGTAGTTCCTGGAACATATGAGAGCAAATTAGGTGGAGGAATGCCATAGATTGCTTCAAAAGAAGTGACGCGAGTGGCAAAATGGACCGTTGTATTGTAACTATATTCTGCCCAAGCAAGCTAATCCCACCATTTCTTGGGCTGATCATGGACAAAGCAACGAAGGTACTGCTCAAGGGTACGATTGACTACTTCAGTCTGCCCATCTGTTTGTGGATGGTAACTAGAGCTCATGCAAAGTGAAGTTTCTAGCATTTGAAACAAATTTTTCCAAAAAACACTAATAAAAAGCTTGTCACGGTCACTAGTAATGGATCTTAACACACCATGTAATTTCACAATATGACTTAGAAAAGCCTTAGCCACCATTAAAGCTGTAAATGGATGCTTTAAAGGAACAACAAAGTGGGCATACTTCGACAAACGATCTACCACCACCATTATAACTGTGTATCCTTGCGATGTGGGAAGGCCTTTAATGAAATCCATAGAAATATCAGTCCATATTTTGTTAGGAATTGCTAAAGGTTGAAGGAGCCCAGCTGGCCGCATCGTCGCCGTTTTATAATGCTGGCAAGTATCACATCCTTAGATAAATTGTTTCACTGCAGATCTCATTCCTGACCAAAGGAACATAGATCGGATCCGGCTTAGCGTCTTTTGAACTCCAAAATGTCCCCCCACCGGCGAAGAGTGATTATCTGCTAGTATAGCTGGAGTTAAAGTTGAAGTAGGACTAAAAAAGATTCTACCCTTTTTAAACCAAACTTCATCCCTTTGAAGATAAAGTGTGGGAGTTTTATTGCGAAGGGATGTAATCTGCTCATAGAATGGATCCAATGAAGCTTCTTCTTTGAGAGTGGCCCACCAATCTAAATTTGGCAATGAGATAGCATATAATTCAAATTGAGCAATGCGAGACAAAGCATCTGCCTCATTGTTGTCAACCCCCTTTTTGTATTGTATCTCATAATCATAACCCAAAATCTTCGGTAGCCAACGCAACTGTGTGGGAGTGGTGATCCGCTGCTCCAGGAGGAATTTTAAACTTCGTTGGTCCGTCCACACTATAAAAGATCTACCCAAAAGATATACTCTCCACTTTTTTATTGCTTTAACAATGGCCAACATCTCTTTATCATAAGTTGACAATGCCAACATCGTACCCTTCAATGCCTCACTAAAATAAGCAATGGGTCGGCCTTGTTGAGACAAAATTTCTCCTATCCCAGTTCCGCATCCATCACATTCTATAATAAATTTTTGAGAAAAATCTGGAAGTTGTAAGACTGGAGCAGTTGTGAGAGCCTTCTTAAGTTGCAAGAATGCTTCATCTGCTTCAAAAGTCTGGTGAAATCCAGCCTTGGAAGTTAATTGGGTGAGTGGGGCAGCAATTGTTGCAAATCCCTTGATGAATTTGCGAAAATACCCAGCAAGACCAAGAAATGCACACACATCCTTCACCGTTGTTGGTACTGGCCAATTTTGAACAGCATTTATTTTTGTTGGATCCACTGAAACTCCATCAGCTGTGATAATATGGCCGAGATATTCCACCCGAGAGGTGCCAAATTGGCATTTGGATAGTTTTGCTTTCAACTGGTGTGCTACTGAAATCCCCAAGACTGTTCTAAGATGTTGTAAATGGTCAGCCCACATCCTACTATAGACAAGAATATCATAAAAAAAAAAGAACAAATTTACGAAGAAAATGGCGAAATATATCATTCATAAAACTCTGAAAAGTTACCGGGGCATTGGTTAGCCGAAAAGGCATGATGACGAATTCGTAGTGTCCCTCGTGAGTATGAAAAGCGGTCTTATATCTTCTTCCTTGACTCGGATTTGATGATAACCGGAGCGGAGATCCACTTTAGAGAAAAAATTAGCACCATAAAATTCATCTAAAAGCTCATTAATGATTGGAATCGGGTACTTATCTTTGATTGTAACATTATTAAGTGCTCTGTAATCAACACAAAACCTCCAAGTGCCATCTGCTTTTTTGACTAATAACACAGGAGACGAGAAAGGACTGGTACTGGGCCAAATAATTCCAGAATCAATAAACTCTTGCACCATTCTTTCTATTTCAGCCTTCTGATATTGTGGGTATCGATACGGTCTAACACTGATGGGTTCTTGATTTGTCTTTAGTGGAATTCGGTGGTCATGGCGTCGATGAGGTGGAAGACTTACTGACTCCGCAAATATGTCAGGAAATTCATCCAATAATTGGTTCCGTTCTGCTGGTGGGCTCGTTGTTTTCTCTTTATGTGACAGAGAATTGATTTCAGCAGGAGTCGTAATTTACAGGTAGTAACCCATACCAGTTAGTTATTGTAATTCGCTGTTGTCTAAAGGGTTTAATTTAGTGCGACCAAGTCCTGGAAGCTGCTGGTGCTGTCCATTATGAGTGAAAGTCATAGTCAACTTGCGATAATCAATTTCGATGGGACCCAAAGTCTCCAACCACTACACCCCCTAACACCACTTGACACGCTGCTACTGGAAGAATATAAAAATCGGCTATAATGGTATGATTTTGGATGATCAATGAATGGTATCATTTTGGATGATTTGCCTGTGCACTCAATTTTCTCACAATTTCCCATCATTACATGAAAGGATTTATCACTTATAATGGGTAGAGCCAGTTTCTTGACAATTGATTGTTCAATAAAATTGTGGGTACTTCCACCATCGATAAGCACTATGACTTCATTATTTCTAATTCTTCCAGTCATGCGAAGAGTTTGAGGGTGATTGGTTCCAACCATTGGATGGAAGGAGATTTCGGGTTGTGGTTCGATGGTTAGTAGTTCTGTTGGGAAAATATGCTCTTTAAAAGCATATGTGTTTATTTAATTGTAGTAAACATTTTTTCTGATTAATAAAATTAATGAGATATTTTATTCAAATAACTTAATTGCATTTATATTTGTATTAAAGTCCATTTAATCATATTATATGTATTTATGTGATCACCATCTGGATTCACAGAAGACATAAATACAAGTTATCTTATGATTAAATAAATTTAGTTCGCAGTTGATAAATAAAGTTGGGCACTTTATTTAGGTATAAACTGTAATAAATTCATTGAATGATTTGTCTTAATCATGTATGAATTTATTGATGTAGTACGACTACATTGAACAGGATCACATATCAGATTTAATTAACTTTGTAATAACTGTCAGACTTATTAAATCTCATAGGCGTTGATTTTACTGCAATCTTAATCTTGAGTTAATTATGATTTCATGATTATGATTGTTATTCCATTTGAGTTACCAATGGGCACGACACATCCTTGTGGTCAAGATTACCCGATATCTTGTTGGGAGCAATTATAAGTATTGGAGTTATGGATTAACAATATAGAATTTGTACAACACATCTCTTGATAGGTTTTCGGTACTTGATCATAGAATTCTCTGGCCAGAGTGTGTCAACATATTTAGTATGTTGAAAATGATCATTAGAGAAAACCAGTAAGGATCAAGGAATAAGATGTTATTAAATTGATTGGACAGTTGAGATATCAATTTAATTAACGATGTGGTACAAAGGATTGTGCAGTAAAGAAATCAATGTGGCTTGGGACGAATTATTATTCGAGCACACAATTATGGAAGTCAGTTCCAATCTTTTAGTGGAGTAGATTTGGAATTAAATAATTGGGTTAGTTTAATTACAGACCTAGTTATTGTAGCCACTATTGTATGTTCCCAAATGATCCCCGGGTTAGCTCATTTAATTGACTGCACCACTACTGGATTAATAAGTAAGATAACTAGCTATTTGGGTCAAAAGTCTAATTATATCATTTAGTGGGAGGCTCCATTTAATTAGCTTATGTGTAAGGGGCCTTATGTTATTTTACATGGTGGGTCCCTTATTAAAAGAAAAAGTAACGTGAGTTTTAAAAGAGGGCATTATTTTGGAGCCTAAGATTTTCACTAAAGGGAGATATATAAGGCTAATTTTCTCTAAAGAAAAAAGAAGAAGCCACTTTATACAGATCAGAGGATAAGATTTCTCTCTCCATTGTTGAGAGAATTTTTCTCGTGCTAGTTGCTTTGGTAGTGATAAAGGCGCCCACACGTCTAGTGCAGATCAAACCTGAGTCATAACCTGGAAGATCATTGGTGACAGTTCGTGATCTAACAAGCGTGGTGGTGACGGATCGTGATCTAGGAGCCTAAATCACTTCAGCGGAAAAAGCCAACTCGGATTTTCAAGGTACGATTTCTAAATTACATATTCTTATATATTATATGAGAGCGGTCCTTAAAAAGGTTTTATAAAAATTTGAAAAACCTAATTTTTCCCCATCAATTGGTATCAGAGCCATCTCATATTAAGATATAAGAATTTCGTATGAAATCAATTTTAATATTTATGCATTACAGTTGCACAATTTATTTAGAAATATATTATTTGTGTAATATATGAATAAAGCATGTTTTGGTTTGTCTTAATACATGGTTAGATTTTCCGTTGTATTTTTCCGTTTGGATCTGTAACAAGAGGGGTGGTTTTTTATCACCATAATTCCCTCTTGATTTATTTTACTGTAATTAAAATTTTGTAAGCCAAAATTTGCTTTGAAAATTTGTGAATCACTGAAGCATCATCACTGGAAAACGAACTCAAACAATCGAGGCCGGAAATTTCAGAACAATCGAGGCCGGAAATTTGAGAAACAACGGCCTGCAGCACACGCTGCTACGCGAGCAGCGCGCGGCCCGCGTGCGCAGCAGCACGTGCTGCACTCCCAGCAGTTGCCACGTGCGCGCTGCAAGCACGCAGAGCGCGCTGTGGCTTGCAGCTGTAGCACGCGACCAGCAGCTGCAGCGCGCACGGTTTCTGAAATTTGCAGCGGGAGCCAGCGCCACCTGGTGCAGCGTGAGGGATAATGGCGTGCAGCTCGCGGGTTCCGTCGATTGGAGGCTTTCCGGCGTGGCGGCAATGGTCAAATCGGCCTCGAAAAATCATGAACAGTGGCGGAGGTTTATGGAGATGGCGGCTGGGGAAGAGAGGAAGAAAAATATGGATTTAGGGTTTCATGGTTTTTATCATGAAGGTCCCTATGGTTCCATAATTTTTTATTTGGGTAGAAAGTTTTTTAATTTTTTGTATTTAAATCTAAAAACAGTTTTGGATTTAATGAATCTTAGTTTTAGGCCCAATTTCAATTGGGCTTAATGGATTAAAAATGCATAGACAAAATTAAATACATTAAATTTATTTTTGGTCCAAAAGTTTTATTTTAATAAAAAAATTTAATTATTTATTTATTTCCTTTAAAAATTAAATTGGACCAATTATAAATTTAAAAGCCCAATTTCCCCTAGTCCATTAACAAAGACAAGCGTATGGAAGATAAACATTGACAAGAAGCCCAATGAAGATTAGGCTTAGGGTTAATGTATTTTTCATTATTAGGAAAGCCATGAATTAAGATTATTTAATTGTTTTTCTATATGTTATGTTTTGGATGATAACATGCCATGATAACATGTCATATAGAGTAGGAAGTGCCACTCTATGCATAATTATACATGTCATTCATTAATAATGAATCTCATTATATTGTTTGTAATTTGCCTATGCTTAATAATATTGGATATCATCTAGATAATATTATAGGAAGCATGCAATTAACAATATGTATGTTTTAAAAAGGAAAATCAATTTTAAAATATTGAGTGGGAGAGGGAAAATTCAAGATAATTTTTCCCACGGGCTCCATTGTTAGTTCAATAATAAAATTATATATATACCTCGACTTCATGATACGGTGATGCTCCCTACGGAGGGTATATATATTAGATATTTTATTTGATGAACTTCTTCAAAGATAAAATTGAAATATTTTTCAATCAATTATTCGCCCCAACGGTGACTATTGATATGAAAAATACGTAGATTGAAACAATGGTTATACACTCAACTAAAATTTGTTATTAACCTTCCCAACGAAGCTCTGTTAACAAATTAAGGCTCAAAGGGATAACGATAGTTATTTATCATGTCTCTACATGAAAGTAAATAATCTAATGCATAATTGGGTCTAGTAAGTGTAGACATGACTTCCCCAACGGATAGCTTGTCAAAGCGGTACTAGATTATCGTTACAATAAATTAAAATGCATTTATGATTTTTTGCATTTTTGTCATTTATTGTGAATATTGTTTCGAAGTATTTATGCATGTTTATTTTGTTTTGTTTTTCAGAAAATGTCTTCCATCAACCCATTATTAATTATCCTTGTTAAAAGTGAACTCACTGGTGAAAATTATTTAGATTGGAAACGCAATCTATTTAATATTCTCACTGCTAAGAGCTGCAAATATGTGTTGACCCAGCCTTGCCCTCCTAAACCATCCTTATACAATTATAGAAATCAGAGGGAGCCTTATGAGAAATGGTACGAAGCTAACAAAATGGCTAAGCGCTATATATTGGCTTCGATTTCTGTGGAACTGCATTAAAAACATCGGAGCATGGAAACAACCACTGAAATAATGGCTAGTCTTCATCAGATGTTTGGGCAAGATACCCATTTTGCCAGAGAAGCAGCATTAAAACGTATTACAGATACTAAGATGGAAGAGGGCACAAAAGTTCGTGATCATGTCCTCAAAATGATGGACTATTTGAATGAGGTAGAGATTCATGGTGTTCAAATCAATGATAAATCAAAGATTAACATTGTGATTGAATCTTTACCTGATACATTCAAAGAGTTTAAGGTCAGCTATATCTTAAACAATAAAGATATGACCTTAATTGAATTAATGCACGAACTACATGCTATAGAAGAATTTTATCATAGCAGAAAACTTCCTGAAAAAGGATTCTCTTCAAGGCTTAAGTCGAAAGACAAGAATGAGCAAGCAAGAGTGGGGATCGACAAACTGTCCACTAAAAGAAGTGGCAAGCCAAAAGGCAAGTGTTACAAATGTGGACAGAAGGGTCACTGGAAGAAAGATTGTCCTAAGATTATTAAAATCAGGTATAGTAAATCTTTAAGCTTCCTAATTAGTTTAGATTTCTATTGATTCTTACAATGATGAATTCTGAGATAACTAATCTTATTTGTAATTCATTTATTTGGTTTTCAGGAAACCAAGAGATTAAGTGAAGAAAGCTTCAAACAGCAGTTGAGGACATGCTAGTTTATATCAATTGAAAGACTAGATCAATTATACAAGACTTTAGTTTTGATATTTGTCTTTATTTTTCAAAATATTAGAGGAATTTAATTTCGGTGGCTTGTTTTAATAAACATGAGTACACTGTTATTTTTGGATCCTCTGTTTATTATTTGTTTTGGTTATTTATAAAGACAATTAATATCATATAAGTCCATTGATTTATTCAAAGCAAGATATAATGATAAAGAGTATATGCATTTATCTAAGAAAAGAAATGTTTCTTCAAACCAAAATTACCTTTGATATTTATGCTTTAGTCATATAAACCATAATAAGATTTTAAGAAAATGATTAATGATAGACTTGTTGGCCTATTAAGATTGATCATTGTAACTCTATAAATCTTATTTAGAAAAGTAATATGACAAGGATGCTCTTTTTGAGCTAAAAGCATAACATTGTATTTGATGATTTAGCGCATACAAATGTATACGGACTAATCAGTTTACATATTATAAGAGGTTATGAGTATTCTATCAATCTTGTTGATGAATATTCATTTTAATTTATGTTTGTCTAAATGATTCATGATTCCATTGCTTTTGAAATTGAAAAGAGTACGTGGATAAGACAGAAGCAATTAGACAGGAACATAAAAGAACTTCGATATGATCGAAACAAAGAATATCTCTATAGAGAATTCAAGCACTATTGGTTGTCAATGAACACTATGATACAATAGTGTAATTAAATGGAGAAACAAGATTCTTTTGGATAAAACAAGATATATACTGAGTGATTTATCATTTACCTTTTTTATTCCAGATACTAGTATTTGAAACTACAAAGTTTTGTTGAACTTAGTTTCATCTATCTCGGTGTCTACTACTCCAAGAAATTATGAAAAAGTCACAAATATGGTTTGAGACACATTCGTATTTGGAGTTTACTAGTATTTCTACTAGAATCAGAGATAAAGAAGATGGATTCGTGTTCAGAAGCTTGCATGTTTTAGGTATCTTAAAGGAATAAGGGAAAGTCTGAATTATAATCTTCAAGATAAGAATGTATTTATAGAAATATTCTTTACTTTCTTTGAGGAATACTATATAATGACTTATAACCTAAGAGTAAGGTAAAACTAGAGAAATAAAAGAGATTAGGTTGTTGCTCAGCTTTCAGCACCTGTTATAGAACAGGAAGAACAGCAACAACCAGCTGATCAGCACAGGATTATCCTTGAACAATCATCACTTTTAGAACCTCGTCGTAGTGGGAGGGTAACTAGGTTACCTGCGAGATACATGCTTTTGGGAGAAACCTATACGACTATCTCAGATGAACATGTACAAGATCTCACTAGTTACAACGAAGCTCTAATAGATAGAGATGTTGAATTTTGAAAAAGGCCATGAATCAAGAAATGGGATCTATGTATTCCAATAAAGTCTGGGAACTTGTAGAGGCACCAAATGGGGTAAAACCTATAGGGTGCAAGTGGATCTATAAGAGAAAAAGATGAGTAGATGGAAGGGTGGAAACATTTAAAGCAAGATTAGTAGCCGAAGGGTTTACTCAGAAAGAAGGAATCGATTATGAGGAAACCTTTTCTCCGGTTGCTATGCTTAAATCCATCAGGATTCTGCTCTCCATTGCTGTAGTGCTAGATTATGAAATTTGGCAAATGGATGTCAAGACTGCCTTTCTTAACGGGCATCTTGAAGAAAACATCTACATGCAGCAACCAGATGGATTTATACAAAAAGGCCAAGAACACATGGTATGTAAGTTGCAGAGATCCATTTATGGATTGAAGCAAGCATCTCGGTCATGGAACATCAGATTTGATCAAGCGATTAAATCGCTTGGATTCATTCAGAACATTGATGAACCATGTGTGTACAAGAAAATTCAGGGAAAATTTATAGCCTTCCTAGTTCTTTGTGTAGACAATATTCTCCTGATTGGAAATGATATAGGAGTATTGACTACAATAAAGATTTGGTTAGCAAAACAATTTGATATGAAAGACCTGGGAGAGACAAATTATATTCTTGGTATCAAGTTACTACGAGACCGGAAGAATAAAACTTCAGCCTTGTCTCAAGCGGTCTATATCGATAAGATATTGGCTAGATTTAGCATGGAAAATTCCAAGACTGGTTTATTACCATTCACACATGGAATTATATTCTCTAAGGATCAATCACCTAAAACATCTGAAGAGATAGAGAGAATGAGACGAGTTCCCTATGCAGAAGCTGTGGGAAGTCTCATGTATGCCATGCTTTGCACTAGACCAGACATATGTTTTGCGGTAGGGATGGTTAGAAGATATCAACTTAATCCTGGACCTCAATACTGGACTGCAGTCAAGCATATTATAAAGTATCTGAAAAGAACTAAACATTATATGCTTGTGTATTCTGGTGATGAACTTATACTAGTGGGTTATACTAATTCTGATTTTTTGTCAGATTAAGATTTTAGAAAATCAAGTTCCGGCTATGTGTTTACATTAGGAAGTGGAGCTATTAGTTGGATGAGTGTGAAACAATCTTGTATCACAAACTCAATAACTAAAGCTAAATATGTGGCTACATTGAAGCTGCAAAAGAAGCTATATGGCTCCGCAAGTTCCTACGAAATCTTGAGGTGGTACCTGTTGTAACTGCACCCCTTAAATTATTTTGTGAAAATGGTGGTGCGGTAGCTCAATCTAAGGAACCAAGGAACCACAAGAAACAAAACATATTGACTGGAAGTATCATCTTATAAGGGAATAGTGTAGAAAGGTTATATGACAGTACCCCAAATGACATTAGATGCTAAATGACAGATCTTATTACAATGGCTATTAGTGGGAAACCTTTATAACCTGCACTTAGAGCCCTAGAGCATGAGCAATATGCTAGATATGGTTTGAGAGCTAGTAGGAGATTGTTCGGAAAATATGCTCTTTAAAAGCATATGTGTTTATTTAATTGTAATAAATATTTTTTCTGATTAATAAAATAAATGAGCTATTTTATTCAAATATCTTAATTGCATTTATATTTTTATTAAAGTCCATTTAATCATATTATATGTATTTATGTGGTCACCATGTGGATTCACAGAAGACATAAATACAAGTTATCTTATGATTAAATAAATTTAGTTCGCAGTTGATAAATAAAGTTGGGCACTTTATTTAGGTATAAACTGTAATAAATTCATTGAATGATTTGTCTTAATCATGTATGAATTTATTGATGTAGTACGACTACATTGAACATGATCACATATGAGATTTAATTAACTTTGTATTAATTGTCATACTTATTAAATCTCGTAGGCGTTGATTTTACTGTAATCTTAATCTTGAGTTAATTATGATTTCATGATTATGATTGTTATTCCATTTGAGTTACCAATGGGCACGACACATCCTTGTGGTTAAGATTACCCGGTATCTTGGTGGGAGCAATTATGAGTATTGGAGTTATGGATTAACAATATAGAATTTGTACAACACATCTCTTACAACACATCTCTTGATAGGTTTTCGGCACTTGATCATAGAATTCTCTGGCCAGAGTGTGTCAACATATTTAGTATGTTGAAAATGATCATTAGAGAAAACAAGTAAGGATCAAGGAATAAGATGTTATTAAATTGATTGGACAGTTGAGATATCAATTTAATTAACGATGTGGTACAAATGATTGTGCAGTAAAGAAATCAATGTGGTTTGGGATGAATTATTATTCGAGCAGACAATTATGGAAGTCAGATCCAATCTTTTAGTGGAGTAGATTTGGAATTAAATAATTGGGCTAGTTTAATTACAGACCTAGTTATTGTAGCCACTATTGTATGTTTCCAAATGGTCCCCGGGTTAGCTCATTTAATTGACTGCACCACTACTGGATTACTAAGCAAGATAACTAGCTATTTGGGTCAAAAGCCTAATTATATCATTTAGTGGGAGGCTTCATTTAATTAGCTTATGTGTAAGGGGCCTTATGTTATTTTACATGGTGGGTCCCTTATTAAAAGAAAAAGTAACATGAGTTTTAAAAGAGGGCATTATTTTGGAGCTTAGGGTTTTCACTAAAGGGAGATATATAAGGCTTATTTTCTCTAAAGAAAAAAGAAGAAGCCACTTTATACAGATCAGATGATAAGATTTTTCTCTTCATTGTTGAGAGAAAAAATTTCTCGTGCTAGTTGCTTTGGTAGTGATAAAGGCGCCCACACGTCTAGTGCAGATCGAACCTGAGTCATAACCTGGAAGATCATTGGTGACAGTTCGTGATCGAACAAGCGTGGTGGTGACGGATCGTGATCTAGGAGCCTAAATCACTTTAGCGGAAAAAGCCAACTCGGATTTTCAAGGTACGATTTCTAGATTACGTATTCTTATATATTATGTGAGAGCGGTCCTTAAAAAGGTTTTATAAAAATTTTAAAAACCTAATTTTTCCCCATCAAGTTCCTCATTGGTGTCGTGATCCTCTGTTTGTGAACCCAATGGCCAATCCTCGATCATGAAGAGCTGCAGACACTGGCATCTGTGATGTGGCATAAACTTCTCATCACAGTAGAAGCAAAGTCCTTTTTCGCAGTGATCTCTTGCCTCTTGATCGGAAATGCGACGAATAGAAGAGCTAGAGATTGGGGCTGTTTTTTGGGTCAGAGGAGGGCCAAGGAGTCCTACCGTTGTACTTGGTTTGTTTCGCTGGAAGGGGCTCGTGTGGCGGGCTCTAAAAATACTACTGCCGCCATAATTGTTGTGCAAGGAATTTCGTTCTTCAATCAAGCGTGCCACTCCAATCGTATCTGAGAGAGTTTTTGCTTGTTTCACCTTGACGTCTAATCGGATTTCATCTCGCAGCCCTGCAATAAAACAACCCACAAGAAACTATTCAAGAAGGTTATCTACTTGGTGCGAGAGTTTTTCAAACTCTTCTTGATAGGCCGTCACTGTGGAAGTTTGCTTGAGACGGGATAAAGCTTAATTTGGATCTTCGTAATCTGTTGGTCCAAAGCGTAGATGGACTGCTTTTATATATTCTGCCCAAATAAATGGTCCATGGCATTTGGTTAACTACTTATGCCATTGCAGGGCAATTCCCTCTAGATGGAATTATGGCAATTGTACCTTTTGTTCTGGAACTACATTCAGGAATTCAAAAAATTGTTCTGATTTGTAAACCCAACCCGTTGGGTCTTCTCCATTGAAAGTGGGAAAATTTAGTTTGAGATGGTAACTATGGTTAGGAAGGTTTGAGGTGTTTGAGGAGGTAAGTTTGGCAGCTTGGCGTGACGGTTCTGCAGGTGCAAAGGGATTGGTGTCAGAGGAATTTGTATGTGAGGCCTGTGCGTTGTGAAGGGATTGGCGTTCTGATAATACGGTCCGTAGGGTAGCATGGACTTGATCGTGGCTAGATTCATGACGGCCTAAAACTTCCTGAACCTTATTACGAAATTCAGCATTCGATTGATTTCTGGCATTCATGTCTCTGATACCAAAAATTGATATGGAATTTATCTGGAAGTACAGAGAAGAAAAAAAACAAAAGTTGGTGAAAAGGAGAAAAAACAATTCTTATTACCTTTTCTGATACAAGTCCAAGTAGGTCTCTTATATAGACCTGGACACAATACTGGTAAACTATAAAATAGGGAAATCACTTGAAACAAGGAGACATAATCACCTAAATCAGCACATGCTTAACAAACCTAAACACATGCCACCCAATTACAACTTATTCTAACTAAGTCAACTAACAAAGAGGCCTCAGAAGAATTGAATTATAAAGTGTGTATCATATAGATTATGATTTTCACCAAAGGATTTCTTGTTCTAATAAGTGGTATCAGAGCCTCATCATTTTGAATTATTTAAGGATCAAATTTATTTTAGATTAACAAACAAAGTTTTGATTTTCTCGAATTTTGTATCATTGAATTTGAGAAAAAAAATGTGGCTTTTTTTGTATTTTTTAAAAGATTAATTAAAAAAATTCGAGTTATTAAGGAACCATTACCGCCGACATTAAGGCTTTCACACCAACAAGAGAGCCAAGACCACCGTGCAAAAGAAGAAAAAGAAAAAGGAAGATAAGATTTAAAGTTTTGGGGTTGTGGCTTCAGGCCCGATGAGGCACGACCCAAACATCAAGCAAGCCAAGAAAGTGGCTGCTACATCAAGAACATATATATATATATATATATATATATATATATATGGTCGTTGTTTTCTGGTAGGAGCAAGGCGCGACTGTTGGTTGCACTTGCAATCAAGCTGTGGCCACCTGGCTGCAGTAGATTTCTGAAAAGCAGCTACCACGGCTGTGGCCTAAGGACATAAGAAAAGAAAGGCAAAAAAAAAGGGTTAGGGTTAGGGTTGGACTAGGATCCGAGTCGGTTTGACTCGATCCAACCCTAACCCGAATGAAGAGTGGGGCTGGTTTAGGATCCGGGTCGGTTTGACCGCTAATAATCAATGGTCAATAGATGATTGTTGACCATTGACCGTTAATTGAACTTTGATCTAATTTTTTTAGGGTAAATTTTGGTGCAATTTTAAATTCAAATATTAATATGTTTATATATATATATATTGAGATGAATTAATTGAAGCAACATGAGACCAAAGTGACCTCCCTTATGGAAATTAATTTGTTTTGGAACATAAATAGTTGCATGTTTGTAATTTCTATGAATATTGATCAGCCGAAAGGGAGGTCCATATTTGAGAGAATTGCATGTGCACTTATAGTAATATACACGTGATGATTATTCGGATTTGCATGTGAACAATAAATGAGCTGAAAGGAAGATTTATCGTTTAACATGTTCTTAGTATCAATGTTTAATTACTACACCAAGATATCAATTACAAGTTAATATTTTATCCAAAGATGAAATATTAATGGAGTTTCTGATATCTTAAGATGGGTTTACCTTTATTTGAATTTATTTTTTTAAAGACTTATATGAACTTGTTTTGTTTATTAGTTGTTCTTTATTCAGTTATGTTTGCTACTAATATTACTACCAACGTCAATTCTATTCCTATGTTCGATGGCTCTAACTTCAAGTCATGGCAAAAGAACCTTTTAGTAGTTCTCGCAAACATGCTAATATTACTACCAACATTAATTCTATTCCTATGTTAAATGGCTCTAACTTCAAGTCACGGGAAGAGAACCTTTTAATAGTTCTTGCAATCATAGATCTCGATCTTCTGTTTAAGGTTAATTCTCCCTCACCTCTTATGGATGAGATTACCCCTAATGATAAAAAGGAAATTGAAAGCTAGGAGAGATCAAATTGCATGTGTTATGACCATGAAGAAGGCGATTCTAGAAGCATTCAGAGGCTGAATGTTTGAAAAGACAATTACGGCTACAGAGGTTTTTGCAAAAATTGAACAGAGGTTTGTCAAAGACTAAAAGTAAAAAATTGGTACACTCTTGACAAATCCATTTTTAATAAGTCGTAAAGGCAAGGACAAGGTCTACAGAAGGAAGTAAGATAAGGAAGTTCGAAGGAGTGCGTGAATGAGAGAGAGATCGTGAAATAATGAGAGATAGCGAGAGAGAGGGTTGTTCGATAGAGATAGTGAGAGAGAGTTACAAAAATGGAGTAAGAAGCTGATAAGATTTTGCTTTTTTATTAATATTTTAATTTTTTAAATTAAAGAAGGGCGAGAGATTTTAGGTGCTGCCATTTTGCTCCCAAAATCTTTCGCCCTTCTAAACGCCTAACAGCACTCAAGACTAAAATATATTGACAAAAGGTAAGTTAGTCATGTCCTACTAGATGGATAATATAAGTTAGTGTCATGCTAGATGGATAATACAACTAAGCTACCTAACTTAGTTTGCTTTCAACTTGCAAATTAGCACTTGATGGTTTAGACTCCAACCTATCCAAACGATGCTACTACTTTACTTGTTGGTTATCATTGTTTTAACTGCTGTATTTGTTGTTTATAACTATTGTTTGCTATTTTTCACTTGTTATCTCTTGCCGTTGATTTTTACTACTATCTTTGTTGTTTTACTCACTAGTTACTGTTGTTTTACTTGTTATTTCTGCTATTTATTTCTATTGCTTGCTGTTTTATTTACTATTTTTGCTTGCTACTGTTGTCGTTTTTACTTGTTAGTTTTTAGTTTTGTTTTTTGCCATTATTTTTTACTGTTCTTTTTACTATTATTTTACTTAGTTGAATACAATTAAGCTGCTATTACACTTGCTGGTTATTGTTCTTATACTTGTTATTTACTGCCGTTCCATTTGTTGTTTTTGCTATTTTACTTATTGTTTTGTTGTTTTACTAGATGTTCTCATTGTTTTGACTGTTGTTTTACTTAACTGAATTCAATTAATCTTGCTTAATATTACAAGTCTACAATGAAGTTACTGTTATACTTGTTGGACTATTGTTTGACTCATTGGTTGTTGCTGTTATTGTTATTTTACTCGTTGTTTATAACTTTCTACTCAGTGGTTACTGCTGTTATAGTTGCTGGTTTTGATGTTTATTATTGTTTTTTTCCACTATTTTATTTGTTGTTACGGAGTCATAAAGAGTCAACAAACTTAAAAAATAATGCATTCCCGTATTATGAGGACTTATGTATGATTCATGGTAAAGATCATGCAACTGGAAAAAATGCAGAAGCTTCTGCAGATGTGGTGGGGGAAATTGAGAGGACAGAAATGAACAATGAAGCTCAAGGAGAAAATTTGAATGTTGAGGATGTGAGAGATGATGTTGCTGAGAGTGTGTCTTTCTCACTTGCTTTACGGAAGCGTTCAAAAACTTCAAATAACTCATCAAAAAGAAGCAGAGAAAACGAAGTTTCAGAAGAGCTTGGAGAACTTACAGAGCTAACAACTCATATTGTTGCACAAATGAAATGATTTATGGTAAAGTGACATTTTTATTGTTACAGAAAATAACGATCTATCTATTAAATTTGTCACTAATTAATCTTAGAGACAATTAAATTTGTTGCTAATTTGTAATTCATAAAGTAATTCATCATAAATAATATGATTTGAGGAAATTAAACTATAACATTTATTAACAAATGCATAGTTCAGTAACGACAATAACCATTTTAAAATTGCATTTTATACTACTTCATAAAAAAAAGTTATCAAATGTTAATATCATTACCATCCAATAAAGAACTGCTAAAAATTGTAAACAACTCTAATAATTGTAAAAATTTCAAAAATCATAAGAAACCAACTATCAAAAGTTTCAATTGCATTTGCCTCATTTTTTGTGCTCGAACGTATTTCAAAACTTTTGCAAGAGCTGATTTCACTCCATTCATCTCTTCCTGCATATTCTTAGCTTCATTTTCTGCAACTTGCCTACGACTTCGCTCTTCCTCTAAAATTTTCAAACTCATATTTCGAAATGATTGTGTTCCAAAGACATCTATCCTACAAATCCCATGACCATAAGTGAGAGTAGATTTTGTATGCTCACCTACAACTTGATTAAAGATTTGATCTCTTGATGCATTGGGCTGCTGGTTCACAAGCTCATTCATTTGATTCTGAAGCAAAAAAATTAGCAAAATAAATTAAAATAATAATATAAGATATCTTTTCATACATTCCAAAATAAGCAAATAGCATAAATTCAAAGTCCATTTTGGGATTGTTTGCATTCCTTTCCTAACTAAAACTTGCGTACTGATAGGCATTTCCCTTGTTAATTTGTGGGTGAAGTAGATATCCCACCAATACTTGTGAGAGTAGACACTTGGGCTATGCCATGATAGAACTTAATCTAGTTGGCTTCAATATATGTCTCATATAAGTATGAATAGACTTTTACTTGTGTGATATATCACTACTAGAAAAATGGTCTTTACTAATACTTAGTTCGTGACACTTTATTAAAAAATATCAGTATTTACATATATATGGACCATTTTCCGTATTTAACATACAAGTATCACAAAATACTAATATTATGGTGTCTCTAAATTAAACATCAGAGATTGCTGACATTAAGGTATCTGTAAAAAATTTAAAGTAATTCTGATATTGTTCCCAATAAAACTCAAACCCAAGACCTACAAAAATTAAGTTTTTAAGTTTTTAAGTTTTAAACAAAAGCCATTATAATTTTTCGCAATGACACTAAGGTATCGCTAACTGTTAAAAAAAACAAAAACAAAAACACACGCACACATTCACACATGACACCTCACCCCTCACACTCACAAGACGCAAAAACAAACCCTAAGTCCTTAACAATTAACATTACAATACTTCGAAAGAGAGAGAGCGCCGCTACTCTCGATCCAGTGCTCCAACACCGGCTCAGATCTCACACTTTTATATCACCGCGTCAAGCCTCTCCGTCACGTCGTCAAGCCTCCATCAAGTGTCATTGCTTCAAGCCTCCATCAAGTGTCACTGCGTCAAGCCTCTCTGTCACGCCGCCAAGCTTCCATCATGCGTCACCGCGTCAAGCCTCTCTCCGCTGTCATAAGTCACTGACGCGACACCGCGCCATCACTAGCCAACCAGCCACCAAAATTGACAGCTGTGCTAGCTACCCACCACCACAATACCCTGCCACTGCCTACTAATACTCCACAAAAGCTTCTCAAGACTTCGAGCCACAGTGTCCAGGTCTGCTTTTTCAAGTCTTGCTTCTTTAAGTTTTTAGTATCATCAAGTCTTGGTTTTTTAAGTCTTAAAAGGTTAAAACAACAATTTTAGATTTCAAATCTTGCTTCTTCAAGTCTTAAAGTGTATCTTCAGTCACCAATTATATTTATGGGTATTCACTGGTTCGTTGAGTAATGTTTTCAAACAGATGGGGTATCGCGTCATAACAGCCTTGTATATATCTATATCTAACATTGAATGAATGAATGAATCTATGTGTAGCTTACAAAATGCAAAATCAAGAGTAGTAACGATTAAAGAACAATTAAAAATGAAATGAAAGCTTAATCATAAGTTGTCTGTTGATTTTACCTTTCAATGAATCTCTCTCTCACACTCACACACTCTGCTCCCTAACCTACCTTTTTGACTTGGCTCCCAAAAAAATAATAAATTAAAATTTTGGTCCCAAGAAAGTTTGATTTCTAAACAAAGGGGAAGAAAAGTTAAAAAGAAAGTAAGATTTATTTCACAAATTTTTCGGTGCTTCTCTTATAGAACTGTATATATAAAAAATAATAATAATAATATGAGTTTCATAGAAAATTTAGTTTATTTGATCATGTTCATTGATATGCTTTAACAATGCTTTATAAATTCTTTTTATTTCTTTATGAAAGATTGATAGATTGGATAATATCTAACTAATTTGATGATGGCAAAACGTGTGGAATATAATTGGAAAAAGATTGAAATAATCTATTTCAGATTTTTATGTCCTCTTGTGTTAGTTTATTGGATATGCTTTTATTATATGTCCGTAATTTACTTTGTTTAGGCCAAATAAAATATTTTTTGTTGGATGGGGCAATATATAGTATAGATGGCCTAGTGTAACTCGCCAGAAGCTACAAATTCTATGTAATTTGCAGAATCTGTTTTTTTCTTTTTTTTATCTGGGGTACATGCACAAAGATTTTGGTGCATCCACTTCACACTTATCATTTTTATACAAAAGAAACCACGTAGCACATATTAAAATCACATGCACTTCACTTTCTCTAAGATTTAATCCAACAATAAAAAAATTTCAGATTTAATCAAACATCACATGCAACTTCCCGTGGAGTTAAGTTCCCAAATTCCATTAACTGAAAACCATGTCCTGAATTTGATTTACAAGAAATGCTTTTACAAGAGAGGTCAATGAGAAATTTGAAATAACTGGAATTCTCCATAGTCTTGGTTTCCTTGATTTGCTATTTGGCTTGTTGGCATTCTCCAATATGTAAGATGTTTGTACTATTTTTGTAGAAGTTACGAAAAGACGATGACTTCTACTTGATTTGCTATTTGGCAGGTTGTCGTCCAACGATGTGAGCCCTCTTGGTAAGGATTGCATTATTTCATCCGTGAAAACAGTAAGTTGCCCAATTAATTCATTTGCTTGTATCAATTTGCTAGATTGTTTTATGTAGGTATCAATTGTTATGTGTTAAATGTCCTAAAGTACAAGAAACCAAAAGAGAGAAGAGTACAAAGACATGGGGTGTGTATTAAACAGACTGATTTATTGTGTCAAATTGGATATTACAACCTACAGAATCAGTAAAGAATCAGTTAAAAAAAATGAAATGACATGAAAAATGAAAAATGTTATGGCATGTTTTGTTGGCTTGCTAAACATGTACATGTATTTAAGTGACTTTAAACAAACAAAACATGGCTTTGTTTTGCAATTTGTATCTTTTATTTAAACTTGAAAAGTTTAATCTTGCATTATGTCTACAAGGCATTATCACCTATGTTAGATTAATTACATGCTTGGTAACCCAAACTTTAATTCATTAAAAAATATATTTATCATTTAGCTATGAAGCTTAGGAGTATTCATGCACATGTAAGAAGTTTATGTATCTAGTCTCTATACTTTTTTTAGGGGTTAAATTTCAAATAGGGTTTAAAATTTTAATCTTAATACTTTTTTCTGGTCCATAAATGTGCAGCAAAATTCTTCAGCAAACTATGGATGAAGTCAAAAGAAATCCTTCCTAGCTAGCACATGCCGACTTTTATGAAACTTGCATTTTTGTCTTGTCTCCCATGGGGAGTAGCTGAACCCATTGAGGTAATGCTTAATTCAATCATTTCTTGATGGTTTATTAAAACATGACATATATGTTTTATTGTCTTATATTCTGTACCTGTATTTTGGATTTGGAATTTCTATTAATAGACTTCACTTTCTATTAATTGATCCAGTGATCTTTCTTCAATCTTTCCTTTTGGTTTCTTCATCTCAATGACCTTAAGCCATTTTTTATTCTTGTACCTTAATAACTGAATATGTTTAGTTTCTTTTTGCAGAAGTGAAATTTCTAAAAAGCTGGTGTTGTATTTTGGCCCCAGATTGTTATAATTGTGTCTCGAAGATTTGATAGGAAATTGGAAAGTACTGCAAGAGTTTGGTACTATACATTTTTTTTCTTAAGAATACTTATTTAATTCATCAGTGATACCCTAAGAATACTTAAGATGAAAAGGATTAATATCAATTCTGAGCTTGTTAGGGATCTTTGGTAATTACTGTTAGGTGTGCTATGTGTTGGTTCTGTTTATTTCCATGTTCTTGCTTTCCGTAATTTCTAGAAAATGTTGAGTGGTTGGTTACAGATTATTGTTTTAGTTATACTGACTTGTTAGTAATTGGATTTGAAGTTGGATGTGATGAGTACACACTATGGATGATCTTTCGTAACTTCTTGATGAGTGGCTCGCATATGTTGCCAAGTTATTTGTAGCATACGATAATCATGTAATGTATGAGTATATTTTTTATTGTAAATGTCCAAGACTTAATTTGTCTGGCATACTAATTAATTCTATATGTTACACTTGTAGGTGGGAAAACAATGAAGCTCAAGGTGTAGAGGCATTGAGGAAAATTTTGTTGCCAACTAAATACTTGTATTTTTCTCAAATTGAATGTCTACTTGTGTGTCTTTCAAAACCAAGAGGTGGGCTTGGAAGCAGCCATCCTTTTGAAGAAAGCTTAATAGTTCACTGGTCTAGCTCCATGGCACCGAAAATGAATCAGGGTTCCTATATTTGAGATATTATGAATTTATATGTTTCTTTAATACTTGTTTGAATTTGTATTTGATACAATTGTAAGAATACATATACTACAATATTTAAATATGAAACGAAAGATTTTGCAATATGAATTGAGGTGTTTTTTTTAAAATTTGAAGTGCCTTTTAATTTTACCAACAAATCAATTAGTAATGAAACAATTTAAATTTTTATTTTTTTAAATAAATTAAATAGTGATATCATGGTAATAGTAATCATAGACACTAATATTATATCAACAATTACTAATACTATAGCATCATAATATTAGTGATACTATAGTAACAATAATCACTAACACCAATTACAAATGTCACTATTTTTCTGACTGCTAGACTACTGACACAATTAACAAGTGTCACTAAAAGTAATTGCTGACACTATTCTAATGTCAGTAAAGATCATTTTTCTAGTAGTGTATATCAATGATTCCCCAAAAAAAAAATATTCATCAATCATAAAAACTATAATAGTACTTAAAATTGTAGTGCTTTATGTTCATAACAAAAATAAAGCAAAAAGCAATTAAAGTTGCATAACTATTATATAAAAGTCTTACTTACAATTGTCTCTCTCGAGTTCAAATCAATAGACTGGCCATCTTTTTTTGTGAGTAATTGTAAACATAGTTATCATGTCCAGTTCTTTTCCTTCTGGGTAAATATACAAATTAGATTGCTGCAAATATACAAACGCATCAATATTAATGTAATTACAAACAAAATATGTAATAATAAGGTAAAATGGTCGATTAACTAATTCATCTCGAATTCTAGCGAAGCTTTTTGTTCTAGCAGTGTGATTGGTCTTCAGTTTTGAACGGTTAACTTGTTGCAGAAAGTTGCTGTAATAAAAATAAAAAGTTACCTTTTACGTAGAATTTTTGTGAACAAGTATGAAGCTAAACAAATAACTAAATAATATATGTTCTTACTTGTCCTTTCTCATATTCCAAAAATTTAACCAACCAATCCCATTGATTTTCACCCACTTCATTTTTTAAACCATTTATCGTCTCTTCATCATTTCTTGACTCATGATGCTTGGTCTTTAATGCAGATTTTCGATTTCGCTAACGATGAGCTAATTTTTCATTAACCCATCTGCCCCCACAACCCAATTGATTAGAATTTTGCCTACAACATATTTTAATAAAAGACTTCATAAAACTTGTTGAGTTAAAAAAATTTTAAAATAGGCTAGTAATATCATATACGTTTGTAATAAGTTTTATTGTAGGATTGACATACCTCTAGTAAATTTCTGATTTCTTGCTTAACACTAGTCGATACATGTCTCCAATCATCAAAATTAAGTGGCATTACTATGAATCACGTGAAAGGTATCCAATATATTGCCCTAATGCTTTACCACCTTGCCCAATAGCTTCTCCATCAGGGTTAAAATCCACTTGAATGGGCTCAATTTGTTTATGTATAAACTGTAATTTTGTTGGTCCATGCTTCTGTTTAGATGTAATAGAAGTGCCTTTTATAAACAAATAAAAAATTAATAATCACACACATATATATTGAAAAAAAATCTAAATGACAACCCAAGAAAATATTTTAAAAAAGAGATATTTGCTAAATGATTACCTCAGTGAAATGTATAGTAATTTGCCATTTAAAAAATGAAGGAAATTTTAAAAATGCCATTTATAAAATATACCTGAAAGGTCTTGAGCAATATTTTTGTTACCACTTGTTTGGCTACTGTAATTAACTTGAGTATCTAAAAATAAGGAAAAGTGAAATTGGGCTTGTCTTGTTGCAATATCACATTTTCTTGTTTTTGTAAGTAATTTCAATAGTATTACTAATAGCTTAAATATAAATTGAAAAAGTTTTCCATTTGCCTTTTATCATGGCTATTTAAAAAACGAGGTCTGTGAAAAATTACTTAAGTAAATTGTACGCAAATAACCATCTAAAAAATGAAGAAAACTTTTGAAAATATTATTTAATAAAATATACCTGAAAGATCCTGAGAAGCACTTCCGTGCCCACCTATTTGGCCATTTTGATGAACTTGGGTATCTAAAAATAACAAGTACAAATGGTAACTAAAAATTTTTTCCTCTAATAGTGTCAAATTTTCTTATTTTTGTGAGTAATCTCAATAATGTTACTAATAGCTTAAACGAACTTGAGCAACTAAAAATAATAATTACAAATTTTATTTATTAAAATCCAAACGATCACTAACAAATAACTAAGATATTTACTAACCTGTACGAGCTTTATCTTAAAGCTTTGTTACGAATTTGCTCAATCCCCTTATTTTTGTTTCTGCTACTTTGCTTGGAGATAGGACTTCTTTCAACCATAAGTGATGTGTGATAATTTGCTCTCTTACGCTTAACCATTCTCTGTTACATATTGTTAGAAAAATAATGAAACCATAAATGTCATATATATCACAATCAACATGAAGACAAATATGCAAAAAAACAATAAATAAGAATAATTATTTATTAATAAAACAAGTTATTAAACAACAAAACTTGTGTCAACTAAAAGAAAAAAAAAACCTGAAATGTAATTCAACTCTTAGCTTATTAATCAAAATCACTATTAGTAAATACTATCATCATCACTGTCAAAATCATCACTAGAAGCATTTGATTTTTCTTTTGCTACATCTAAAGGAGTATTGATCACAGTCCCAGGCACATTATCTCTAACCAAAGCAGTATTGTCAAAGTTTTCGAGAAGTTCCTCTAATCTTCGACCACTATATGATTCATTAGCTACAAGTAATTCTCCATCATCTCCAACCTCATTCTCTTCCATATTAAACAAATCTCTAGGTTTTGTTATCACTGCAACATGCCAATCCTTTTCAACACGGTCTGCCACATGAAATACTTGTACTGCTTGGGTTGCAAGCACAAACGGTTCATCAATATTAAGCGAAGAATTAAGATTCACAAGTGTAAAGCGTAACTCATCTTTTTTTATCCCTCTACTAGAATTTACATCAACCTAATCACACTTGAAAAGAGTAACTTTCCTCTCTCCATAATAGTCTAGTTCAATAATATCCGTTAACCTTCCAAAGTATGAAATATCTCTTGAAACAGGATTTTTATATTTAGCACTGGCGAAACTTGAGGTTTTAACTGTAACAACCACAATGCTATTTTGAGTTTTGCTTTTCAATTCAATTTCTTTTATTCGAAACCTAAACCCATTTATCATATATTTCTTAAATCTTGAAATTGTTCTATTAGGTCTTTGAGCTAGTCGTTTCAAATCTTCTGACACAGTATTGTCTCCTTCTTATTGTAACCTCTTAACCTGTTTAAATAATATAAGTCAATGTTAATAAATGAAAGAAAAATGTAATATAGATATCCATTTTGTGGATCTAATAATATCAATAGTTACCTCTGTCTTGAACCATTTAGGGAATTGCTTACTATGAATACGAGCAATATCAATTTGTCTGGCACGACAATTTGCAATTTTAATTATTTGGAGATGCTTCCTATATTAAATTAAACAATTAAATAGTGAGTTACAGATTTTATTTTTTGTTAAAATTCATTTACAAATGGAATAAAAAACTTACTTGATAAAGGGGGTAACTTCTTCACAATTAAACAATACGTATTTATGTGATTGGGACAAAACTAGAGGATCTAAAAAGATAATCTCTTATTTACCCATTCCACGTCCAGTTTTTGAGAATATTGATAATGATTCATTATTTCCTTCCTCATTATCATCATTTCTTGATGGTTGATTGAATTTTGTTTCTATTCCAGATAAATAACGAGAGCAAAAAGTCAAACACTCTTCTGCCAGATACACCTCTGCTATAGACCCTTCTGGATGGCATTTATTACGAACATATGACTTTAATTTACACAATTTCCTAATAAATAAAAGCAAATATTTGGTAGTTTTACGTAAATAATGAAAAAAGGTTTTCTTTTAAAATATGAACGTAACATATATTACCTTTCAATTGGTTACATCCACTGATATTGTATTGGTCCAGCAACTGATATTGTATTGGTCCAGCAATCTTTGCCTCATCTGCTAAATGAATTGGCAAGTGTACCATAATATATCAAAGAATAGGGGCGGAAATACGTTGAATAGGGGTGGAAATACATTTTCAAGATGGCATAAAATTTAAGTGATACGAGATGTAAGTAGAGCAAACTCTTCAACTATTCCAACTTTAGAACAAAGATCGTTGAAGAAATTGCTCAATTCAATCAGCACTGAGCTAACATTTTTTTGCAAGGACTTTCTCACTGCCAGTGGAAGAAGTTGATGCATTCATATGTGACAATCATGACTTTTTAATCCATGAATTTTATGTTGTTTAAGGTTCACAAATCGTGAGATATTTGTCGAATACCCATCAGGAACTTTGACATTTGATAATACTTTACAGAAGATGTCTTTTTCACTCTGAGTCATTGAGTAGCATGCTTGTGGTAGCCACTGTCTTTCCTTCTTTATATTAGAGATGAAGAGACTGCTTTATTCTCAATTCTTTCATATCAAGACGTGCTTTTGAATTGTCTTTGGTTTTACCTTTAATATTCAACAATGTCCCAAAAATGCTATCAAAAATATTTTTCTCAATTTGCATAACATCTAAGTTATGGCGAATGAGGTTATGCTCCTAATATGGCAACACAAAAAAAAAAAAAAAAACTCTTCTTTTTCCATATCACATTATCCTCATCATTGACATCATGCCGTTTACGTTTTCCATTAGTAGTTAATTATTGTTTTCCATATATAGTGTGCACTTGATTCTTCTGTTCTAGAACATCAGTCCCCGTTAATGGAGTTGGAGCATTTCCCTCTAAGAAACGACGATGCCCTAAATAACATTACTTATGCCAATACTCTACCCTTTGATAAGATGTGTTTACATTAAAATACTCTAGCCTTTGTAATAAAAAAATATATTATCAAAATAAATATAATAATTTAAAATTTTAATATTATTTTAAATGTTAAAAATAATTTAACATTATTAATCTACTGAATTGATTATATTATTTATATTATTTTTTAATTAAAAATTTTTAAAGTCAATGTTCTAATTACTATATTCCAAGATTATTATAATAAAAAAGAGGTTTATTAAAATTATTCTTTAATATTTGACATCAATCGTATTAATCCGATAAAACATAAAATAGTTAAAACGATTTATACTAATTCACATTATGTGAAAATAAATACAAACTTTCAGCTGATATATTCAATGTTTTTAGTTGGATTCATTATGCTTCATCAATTTCAGCTTGTGGATCACTTTTTTCACTGAATATATATATTTATTGTTGTTTAATTATGCTTTTTGTTTTTGGTTCTTCGACCACGTCAATACTTCGTTTTTATTTCAAGATATATTCATGTCAAACATGCATGTGCAGTAGGACTACATAATAATCCGAGTTATTTATTAAAATAAGAATGGAAGTTAAAGCATTTTTACACTTGATTAAAATAGAATTTATAGATTTTGGGCATCCTTTCTTTTAAGGCTAACCGAAAAATATTTACGTTGATTTAGAATAATAATTGAAATTCTAACAGTTATATCTTAAAATGAGTCCCAACTATTTTGTGTCTTCAACTATTTGATAGTAAATTTCATAACTGATAAAATTGATATTCTATCATCAATTAAATAAATGTTACATTAGTTGAACTCAATTATTACTTTATTGGGATATTTAGTATCACTTTTTGTTTTAATAGTAGCGCATTTGGAAATAGTTTATTTTTTAAGTTATCATGGCACCCACCTCACCCTCCAAATTAAATGTATCTATTAGAAATAAACACAAGAATCTTTACCTTGACTTCAAGAGGTGAAATTAACTAGATTATCCTTTGATTTAATACATTGATGTCGGGTTACTTTGTGTCTTTATGTTAATAAACAATGGTAGGTATCCTGTAAGAGAGATTATAATATTTATTATATTGGTGCTGTGACACTAGAAAAACTATGCTGCAGCAACAAAAGATAAGAGTTTGGTGCTGCAGCACCAAAAGAGCTATGGTGCAGTGCATAATTAATTAATTAGTTTATTTTAAATAATTAATTAAATTAAATGATGGAAAGCGTTAAAATATACATTTGAAGAGGAATATCTATTCTAAAAAGGTGTTTTGTTTGAAGGGTTGTATTGTTTTGTGAATAAAATATGAACATATTGCTTCATGAATAGATACTTAAATTCCTACAGATACTCCAAATTATTACCAATTCATAACTTGTTCTCGAATATAATTTCATTGTTAGAGATTGTGTTCAGAGTTTATTGTATCTTGGAAGTAATTTGCCATTCAACTTTATAGCAAACTAAGTGTAGTGAGGGCAAATAAAATCTTAAAGAAAACTATCCAAACACACCTCAAACTATTTCAATTTTGGATTTAGGGATTGTTGAGAGTGTGTGTTTTGATTGAGGTTTTGTTGAGAGTATGGGTTTCGATTTACTTTTAGTTTCTTCAAAAAATATTTCCTTGGCTATTGATTTTAGTTTTAGGGTTTCTGTACAAAGAGAGGAGGGAATCGACTTTTTAAGGAGAGAGAAATAAGAACCCAAAACATTACCAAATGTTTAATTTATAGTGATAACATTTTAGCAATAAGAATGACACCGTTTAGATTTAGTGAAATTAAAAAAATAAAAATTAAATTAAACTACTTCTCTAATTAGTATCAATACTTGATTATGACACTATAATATCAACAATCACTTAAACTTATATGTAAAAGGTAATAGAAATCACTTAGGTTGTCAAATGCTGATACTTTTTATTTAGTATCAGAAACTTAGGGCCAGTTTGGGAATATTGTAGCTTCTAAAATGATTTATGTTATCTGTACTATAGAAATAATCAACTATGAAGAGAATCAGTTAAGTGTTTAGCAAATTTTATTTTTAGAAGTACTATGAATTTTGAAAGCAGTTATGAACGTTTGGTAAATTTTACTGTTAAACTGCTAAAAGAAAATAAATAACTAAAATGTACAGAATGTATGATAAAATTTACTTATACATATAAAAACATGTACATATAATATTTTTAATTGTGCATTATAATAATTTTTACTAAAAATAAAATTTATAATATATTGATTTTATTTTTTATTTTTTTATCTTAAAACAATTGATAATTAAATTTATAATATATTGAAAAAATTTTAATAATAATTCAACCAACAAATTGATATTAATAAATTTATATTGATGAATTATAATAAAAATTTATTAAAATATTGATTTTTTTTCCAATTTGAATAAGGATAATTTTGCGTTTAGGTAATAATTTTAAGGATATTTATGGAATTGTATTAAAGGATAAAATTGATTCTCAAAATTAGAATCTAAAAGGTACTCCTTCCCTACTTTTTAAAATCAACTGTAGGAGAGATTGATTTTGACAAAATTAATTTTGATTTTTTTTTTACCAAACACTAAAATTAGATTTTAGATTTTCAAAATCTCTTTTAAGCCTCATAAAAATAATCCCAAACGGGCCTTAGTATTGTTTCTTATTTTTCTAGTGGTATATATTCTTGAAGAAGGAAAGCAGCAAAAATTTTGTGGTATAATCAAAACTAGTTGAGTAGAAGGTAAGCATAAAATAATTGTTAAGATAACTGTCACTTCCCGTTCCTAAGTAAATTATCCATTTTCTTAGATAACAATTGAGTGCACTATTGTCTCCTCTGAAGTATCTCCTCATATGTAGTATTGCTCTCCAAAGGTTGCTATTTGCTGATTCATCGAAATATGATGACTCTTCCAAAAGAATCAATCTTAAGATAATATAGGTAGCAATATGGATCGTGCCATAATAGGCTCAATCTAGGATAGTCTCAGTAGATTTTTTAATATAATATATATAAAAGAAAAAGGAACATTGCATATATTATATGGTGACTTACTGCGCCTAGATGACAACTTATCGTTAATCAAAGGTTTCAACTTCATTTATCAAGTACTGTAGAAGTTGTTGCACCATGCGTATGGTTGCTTAAATGATGAGTGAACTTCTGTATCGTTTGCATTGTTTTTGTGTCTCCACTATTTCTGATTCAAAATTTTCTTTTGAGAGGAGCGCACTTGTGACCGTAGATGGCTGTATATATTTTTTTTACTAATTATGTGATAGTAAGAAAAACAAAAATTGATGCCCATCATTCAAAATAAATAAAATATAAGTGATTAAGTCTAATATTTTTTTATCATTTGTAATGATGTCATGTGTTAATCTAATTTTTGTGCTGACCTTTTAAAAAAATGTGAAAATAGTTATTGGAGAATTAAATCTTAACCGTACATTAATATAAATACACGCGTGACATGAGATTAATTATTAAAACAGAAACACAACAAATTCAGTATGGAATCAAAATTTAAATGTAAAACTTGCATCAAATTATCAAACGAGGTCCAATTTTTAGAATTCATGGGCATTCACAGGCTACTTATAGAACTCCATAACCCATAAATTACAAGTAAAACATTCAAATCTGATGCCACTAAATCCAGCTCCAGTAGCCAAGGTCATGAATCCATGCTTTGTTCGCTCCTTTCCTCCCGGATTTTGAGTCATCATCAGCACATCAATTTGGGAATTGTTTTTTGATAGAGTGCTAGTATCAGGCAGATCTGGAAGTATTGACTCCACAACAATTACCTTTCCATCTTCTGGAATACTTTTGTAGCAATTCTTCAACAACTTCAAGCAATGTTCATCGCTCCAATCGTGCAATATCCACTACAAATGTGAAATATTATGAAATTTGTTTAATATCTGCAAAGTAAATTCAAATTAAACTTACCTTCATCAAGATGGCATCACCTTTTGGAACACTTTGAAACATATCACCCCCTGCATGCTCAACGCCTGTACTACACACAATTTAATTTCCTCTGTTAGAATCTGGCGTTACGGTGGACAGAGTATTCTTATGAGCATTGATATTCGGGCAAAAAGTTTAGACACAAAAGCAACAGTAAATCGGGCCTGATTTTCTCAATAAATTTCAAATACATAAATCGAATTCAGTTTAAAGTCTTTTTCTCGAAAACATTTCAGCATTTTCTCTGTTTACCATGTTCTAATTAATAATTAATATATACTTCCTCATAACAATGACATTGAAAGAAAAAACGAAGACAGGATTTTGGGGAAAACCCAAATAAATTTTCTAGCCTTCAACCTTCTCAAGGATTTACAATTAGTTAGCCAGATTAAGAAGTGACAATTATTGTAAAAATAAGTGATAATTCATACCAGGATACTCTGGGGCATGCTGTATAACATGAGGCAAGTCGAAATTGATGCCCTTAACGTGAGAATACTTGGTAGTGATAGCTTTAAGTGTATTGCCAAGGCTACCACCGACATCGACCAGTTGCTTTATGTGCTTGAAACCATTGTAAGCCTCAAGAATTTTCTGGATGACCAAAGTAGAAAGGTTGTACATCGCTGTATTGAAAACTTCATTGAACCTGGGGTCCAGTCTAGGGTACTCAAAAGCGTGTGTTCCATGGACACGATCAAATGGAACTCCTCCTTCAATAATAGCTTCTTTTAATTGGGACCTGCACGATCAATTAATCAATCAGTCCAGAATTAGATTCGTATCCAAATCCTCTATTCATCAGATCAACATTTTACATTTGGCTTACTCTTTTTAGATTCATTGATTCGTGGTTGATAAAAGCATATAGATACATATAAATTATAACTATGACGATGTATACGTATCCTAAAATTATTAAAAGATAAGATAAGTATGATGATGTATATGTATTGTAAAATCATTAAATGATGTAGATACATATAAATTATAACTATGACGATGCATACGTATCGTAAAATCATTAAAAGATAAGATAAGTAGAGGATTCATTTCCTCCCAAAATCACAAAGAAAGATAATGCATAGTTGTCACCTACGTCTTTATAAGAGGAAAAAAAAAAAGGAAATAGGGTCATGACATCTTCCAGCTCGGATACTGAATTTTAACAAAATCACAAATTAGTTCATATCTAGTTTGTATTGACATTTCATGTAGTTAGGTCCTACTTGTTGTGCGCAGAATGCAAAATCAAGCGCACCAAATAATCACAGAAAAATAAATGACACAAAATTTAACATGGTTTGACAATTATGCTTATGTCCACGGGAACAAGAGAAAATAATTGTATTACTAACAATTATAATAGTACAATATTTGAGTAGAAACCTTACTTCTCAAAATCTAAATACACCTAGTATTCTCACATACACTTGAAAAGAAAAAACCTCTCAATTGTTCACTCTCTCAATAATTCTTCACTTAAATTATTGCTCTCAATTTTATGAGATTCTCTCAAATTTTAAGATGCTTTAGCTCTATAAATGAAGCTCAACTATAAGTTTAGCTTCACTGTAAAAAGTCTCAAAAGTAGTTGGCAAAAAGTCCTGCAATTTGGCGCCGAATTGAAAAAACAAAAAAATGCATGCGGCTTTGCCAATTTTTGTCAAGAAAATCACGCGGTTCAATATATTCAAAATCCAACATGCGAGCCCCCTTATTTACTTTCACTTTTCAACACTGCTGTCTTTAAAAACCCCCCGGGAAAAAAAATCTTTTAATTGAGCAAAATTCTACGGATAAAGTTAAGAATTTTTTCCTTTATGAATTTCTGTCAAAACTAAAGAACAGAATTCAATAAATGCTCTCAATAGAACTAAATTCATTGTCTTTTTCATACTACTCTCATTTTCTCTGCAAGTAAAAGACAAAAATTTCCCCGACGGAGAACACTTTTCTTCTTATTCTCTGCAAATAAAACACAATCAACAATATTTCATCTATTCTTGAATTGATTTGATTAAAAGTATATATATAGTAATGATTTATAAGTTTGTTAAGTGTACATTCTACATTTTAGTGCTTACTATTATAAATATACACTTGTGCATCAAATATAGGGATTTAGTTCATTTTTTGTTTGTTTGTTTGTACGACGACTGAAAATGAATTTAGAAACAAGTTGAGCATGAGTTGGAGTATGATCGGAGATATGCATGATTGGATCTGAATGTTTAGAAAGATAGATGCATTATTAACCCATGTGACGTTATTATTCTAAATAAAAATAAACTACAGAGAATTAAAATGAGAGAGAGCAGGTATACCAGCTGTCCAGAAACACCTTGTCCTGAATTAAGGCCATTAAGGGGCCCAATGAGACACCATCTTCGTTAGGCACAAAGTATCTGGAAACATTACTCTGACCGTAGAGTCTCTGAGAACCATCAATATCATCTAGTGAGCATTCAACAACACCATGGCTAGCCAGAAGCCTGAGTATCCGGTCCAACATCATGGGTGCGTCTTTGTTCTTGGTGGCAGGCAACTGAGCTGCAATCTCTGAAACTGAGAGCTTTGCTCCAGGACCAGCTTTGGCTATGATCTTGAAAACTCCCAGCTCAATTGCTGCTTGCATGGTCATGGGGAGCACTGAACCCGTCACCAATTGATTGGCATATGCAAAGCTTGCGTCTCTCTCTTCATTAGCCATATTTTGTTGAATTTCCTTATCTGTTTTGCTAAGAAACAATGCGATTATAGTGGTGTGAAGATTGATTGGCCTGTCCAAAAGGATATAGCTTATTATATATTGGTATATATGAGCTAGTTTCCGTTTTCTTTCCTCTAGCTATTGTGAAAATATTGAAGTGAAAGTTGTTGAATGTACAGGATCATTTGAGGGAGCCTGTACCTCCACAAATAATGTCAGTGTTTTCAAATTTAGAGACTGTAACCTGCTGTTTATTTCTAAAATTTAAATAAAGAAATAACTAACAAACTAGCTTGGACTCTTAACTACTCCAACAGCTAACTTGACTTATTCAAACAATGAAAGAAACAAATAAAATCAATTAACTGGAACAAAATCTAGAACATGTAACATAATGGTTCTCTTATTTTAATATGATAAAAGGACAAACTAAAAGATAGAAAAATATAAAATAAAAATGTTTTCTTTTTATTTAGCTTATCTCTAACTTTATTAAAATATGAGATCATTTATTAATAAATAAATAAATAAGGATGAAATAAGTCATATTATGTATAAAGTAAATTAACAATAAAGGATTTCCTTACTTTATTAAAATAAGTTATAATTTAAAAGATAAAAAATACATATTTCAATATACTACATGTAACATTTCACATTACTAGCGAGAGTTTTGAGACTAGTTTATAAGTTATGGGTTCTTAACTAAGCAAACATGAAGGGATATGTACCCACCATGGATAGTATCTTCTTGGTTAATGGGCCTAGGGTATTGAAGTTAGTATCATAAACAACTCACGACCTGATGTATGGATGGATATGTTATTGGTATGATTGTATCTCATTCTGTTATGAGGATCAAGGGGAGAAACATTTAACATCTCATTGGTATGATTTCATTCTGTCCCATTATGAGGGTCAATGGGGGAAGCATGTAACATTTCACATTGCCAGTGAGAGAGTTCTTGGACTAGTTTATATGCTGTGAGTTCTTCTAACTAAGAAGATGTATTTTGGGTTACAAGCCCAATCATAAAACAATAGTGGGTTGTATATCCAAAGTGGATAATATCTATTTGTTTCGTAGGTTGTGTATCTATTATGATAAAATTTTAATGATTCCGAATTATTTTAATATTATCTATTCACACCCCACTAAAACTCGAATTAAACCTGAGCCCTAAGTAGACTGCTCTTTACCACATGAGTTGAACCTTAATTTTTATGTAAAATCCCATATTGCTAGGGAGATAGTTGTCGGACCAATTTATAAGTGACAAGCTCTCCTAACTAAGCAAATGTGTTTTGGACTGTAAAGTCTAATAACAAAATCGTCACGGATTGTGTGCCCAAAGCAAACAATATATATTTGGTTAATGGGTCTAGGCTATTATAATTAGTATAAGAGCTGACTCATGAGCCGATGTGTCGATTGATATGTTAATGATACGATTTCATTCTATTCTGTTTCCAATGATCCTCACGAGAACGCAAGGTCCTTAAGGGGAAAGGATGCATTGCTAACGAGGAGTTCTTGGAGCAGTTTATAAGCCAAGCACTCTCCTAACTAAGCAAACGCGCTTCGGGTTATAAAGTTCAATAACAAAAAAAGTGACAATTGTGTGCTAAAGCTGATAATATCTACTTAGTTATTGGGTATAAACTCTTATATTATAAGATAAAATATACTATATTAAAATATGTATTTTTCTTCTTTTAACTTATTTCTTTTTTTAATGAAATTATTTATTAAAAAATTACAACATAAAAAACTATTTATATAATAAATAGAAATTTTTGGAGGGAAACTTAAAATTTTATTTTCATATTGAAATATCTATCTTACTATATTTATAAAAGATATATCTAACGACATCCAAGTATATACTTGAGATAAAATTAATGGTTGATGCATGGAATGAGACTCAATTGCGAAAAAGGATCTTCTCCTGATCTAATCTTTTCTTAGCTTTTCAAGATTTTTAGCCATGTGTCTTTTAATGGTAGTGTATGGGTAAGATTCAACTTCTTTTATTTTTTTATTTATTAACTACCAATCAGTAATTACGAAAAAAAAATCTTCTTCTTTTATTTCCTCGGGATATGATCAAATCAAGATAGAATCTTGATCCCTCAATTGCAACCTCTAAGCTGACACAATCACGTTTGCCAAAAAGAAAAGTTGAGACAGTGACTCTTATAAAAAATAAAATTAAAAAAATTGAGACAGCGATTTTTTCATCATTTTTAATTTGATGCATTAATTGCAGTGGGCAAAAGTAAAAGGAGAACCATGTGTTGTGTCAGTATTCTTTCGCTTTTTAGAAGTAAAAATTTAAGTAGTAATTAATAATTAAAAAATAAAAAATAATTAATTAAAATTTACCTATTTACTATAATTAAAATAAGGGTCTTGTTGAGTTACGATCAATGTAATTTACGGCTCTTGTAATATAGTCCCATTACCTTATTATAAATTTTTGCATATTTTACATAGATTATAAGTTAATCTTTAAAATAAACATATTACAAAATCTTTAAACATTAAAAAAAATTATCATCGGCTAGGACCATGAGAACAGGCCAACCCATTGTGATTCTTACTTCTCCCTTTAGCTATTGACAAGCCACAAGACATAAGAGAGGGTTAGTAAAGGAAGCGTGGATGACATTGTTGTAAATAAACATAATTCACGAAGTATAAAAAGGATGATGTTAATATTTCTTATGAGAATAAATCACAATTTGGATGATACAATTATACAAGGTGAGAATTTACTTATTTATAGCAAGAAAAATGTTGTTACGGTTAAAATTTTGACAGAATGCATAAAAATAATTTAAATACTTTGATAATAAAAGACTAAAATATCTTCGTTAGTAATCTCATGCTAGATGGAAAATACAACTTAGCTACCTAACTTAGGTTGGCTATATCGCATTTGGCTTCGGCTTGTAAATTAGCACTTGATGGTTTTAGCCTCCAGTAAATCCAAACGGTGCTTAATTAGGTAAGGCGTATTTCACAAAGACATGCCATCCATCTGTCACGTTAGGTGATGCGGTTGTAACCAAAAACAACCATTATCAAAGTAGGCACATGTGAAGGCTTATTTTTCCAGCCTAACAAGTCATGTGTCTTTTAATGGTAGTATATAGGTAAGATTAAACTTCTTTTATTTTTTTATTTATTAACTACCAATCAGTAATTACGAAAAAAAAATCCTCTTCTTTTATTTGCTGGGGATATGATCAAATCAAGAGAGAATCTTGATCCCTCAATTGCAGCCTCTAAGCTGACACAATCACGTTTGCCAAAAAGAAAAGTTGAGACAGTGACTCTTATAAAAAATAAAATTAAAAAAATTGAGACAACGATTTTTTCATCATTTTTAATTTGATGCATTAATTGCAGTGGGCAAAAGTAAAAGGAGAACCATGTGTTGTGTCAGTATTCTTTCGTTTTTTAGAAGTAAAAATTTAAGTAGTAATTAATAATTAATAAATAAAAAATAATTAATTAAAATTTACCTATTTACTATAATTAAAATAAGGGTCTTGTTGAGTTACGATCAATGTAATTTACGGCTCTTGTAATATAGTCCCATTACCTTATTATAAATTTTTGCATATTTTACATAGATTATAAGTTAATCTTTAAAATAAACATAATACAAAATCTTTAAACATTAAAAAAAGTTATCATCGGCTAGGACCATGAGAACAGGCCAACCCATTGTGATTCTTACTTCTCCCTTTAGCTATTGACAAGTCACAAGACATAAGAGAGGATTAGTAATGGAAGCGTGGATGACATTGTTGTAAATAAACATAATTCACGAAGTATAAAAAGGATGATGTTAATATTTCTTATGAGAATAAATCTCAATTTGGATGATACAATTATACAAGGTGAGAATTTACTTATTTATAGCAAGAAAAATGTTGTTACGGTTAAAATTTTGACAAAATGCATAAAAATAATTAAAATATTTTGATAATAAAAGACTAAAATATCTTCGTTAGTAATGTCATGCTAGATGGATAATACAACTTAGCTACCTAACTTAGGTTGGCTATATCGCATTTGGCTTCGGCTTGTAAATTAGCACTTGATGGTTTTAGCCTCCAGTCAATCCAAACGGTGCTTAATTAGGTAAGGCGTATTTCACAGAGACATGCCATCCATCTGTCACGTTAGGTGATGCGGTTGTAACCAAAAACAACCATTATCAAAGTAGGCACATGTGAAGGCTTATTTTTCCAGCCTAACAAGTCATGTGTCTTTTAATGGTAGTGTATAGGTAAGATTAAACTTTTTTTATTTTTTTATTTATTAACTACCAATCAGTAATTACGAAAAAAAAATCCTCTTCTTTTATTTGCTGGGGATATGATCAAATCAAGAGAGAATCTTGATCCCTCAATTGCAGCCTCTAAGCTGACACAATCACGTTTGCCAAAAAGAAAAGTTGAGACAGTGACTCTTATAAAAAATAAAATTAAAAAAATTGAGACAACGACTTTTTCATCATTTTTAATTTGATGCATTAATTGCAGTGGGCAAAAGTAAAAGGAGAACCATGTGTTGTGTCAGTATTCTTTCGTTTTTTAGAAGTAAAAATTTAAGTAGTAATTAATAATTAATAAATAAAAAATAATTAATTAAAATTTACCTATTTACTATAATTAAAATAAGGGTCTTGTTGAGTTACGATCAATGTAATTTACGGCTCTTGTAATATAGTCCCATTACCTTATTATAAATTTTTGCATATTTTACATAGATTATAAGTTAATCTTTAAAATAAACATAATACAAAATCTTTAAACATTAAAAAAAATTATCATCGGCTAGGACCATGAGAACAGGCCAACCCATTGTGATTCTTACTTCTCCCTTTAGCTATTGACAAGTCACAAGACATAAGAGAGGATTAGTAATGGAAGCGTGGATGACATTGTTGTAAATAAACATAATTCACGAAGTATAAAAAGGATGATGTTAATATTTCTTATGAGAATAAATCTCAATTTGGATGATACAATTATACAAGGTGAGAATTTACTTATTTATAGCAAGAAAAATGTTGTTACGGTTAAAATTTTGACAAAATGCATAAAAATAATTAAAATATTTTGATAATAAAAGACTAAAATATCTTCGTTAGTAATGTCATGCTAGATGGGTAATACAACTTAGCTACCTAACTTAGGTTGGCTATATCGCATTTGGCTTCGGCTTGTAAATTAGCACTTGATGGTTTTAGCCTCCAGTCAATCCAAACGGTGCTTAATTAGGTAAGGCGTATTTCACAGAGACATGCCATCCATCTGTCACGTTAGGTGATGCGCAGGTAACCAAAAACAACCATTATCAAAGTAGGCACACGCAAAGGCTTCTTTTTCCAAGCGAAACAAGTTAATTAGCTAAGACTATCATTAAAAGTCTCTTTAAAGAGTCATATAAAAAAAAGTTTAAAAAAACTCTTCAAATGAGATATTTCAAATAAAATAGTGTTTCTCTCTATTTAATATTAAAAAGAGAGAAGTACTACTTCATTTAAAGAAATTTATTTGGAGAATTTTGTAGTGCCTTTATTTAATACTATATTTTTTCTCATAATTCTTGAAGAAAGAGAAGTATTATAATTATTATTATTATTTTAGAGAAAAATTTGATTAAAATAATATATTTATTTTTATTTAAAAAATCTTTTGAAAAGTAACTTCATTTTTTACTCTTCTATTTATTATCTAGATAAATAAATAAGTATTTAAAAATTAAATTAAAAGAGTTAAACATATTTTTCATTCTTGTTTTGATTTGTTTCTACTGTTATGTAATCCATTTTAACTGACTGAAGTTGGTGCTTAAAAAAAACAAGAGAGAGATAAGCAGGAGCCGCGGCGGGGGAGGGGGAGAGAGAGAGTGAGAGCACGAAGAAACAATAGTAAGGAGAGTGATTGAGTGGGCCACGCAAGAAGAGAGAAAAATTAAAATTATTTTGACAAATTTAATCTGTTGATTCATCTTCTATCCTAACGGGTATTAACAAATGTAATAATAATAATAATATTTTTAAGGAGATCTTAACCATATTAAAATCAATCATTAACCATATTAAAATTAAGAATAAATTAAAATAAAAAAAACACATTTTTATATGATATAATACACTGCATTAGAATTTACATTTTTTTATCTTTTAAATTATTCCTAATTTTAATATGTAAAAATTCTTGATTGGAACGTATATTTTCAAATTAAATTTGAGTGAAGTATGTTTATAAAATTTTAGAATTACAAATGGCATGTTAGCAAATTAGTAACTACTAATGCTCGATGATAATTAACATTTTTATGCTAATGATAAACTGAGTCAATAAGGGAGCACCTCTAAAAATACCCTTATTTTTACATTTGCACTACTAGAAAAATGGGCTACGATGACAGAGAATATCTGTCATCCGACCCTGTTTATGACAGAGTTTCTATCTGTCATTGTAGCCCCTCTCACAAAACTGTGACAGTAGTTTATCTATCATAGATGTATGTGACAGCTTATAGCTATCACAAATGTGTCACAACAAAAGCAACGTCGTTTTAATATTTTAGTGGTAAATATGTTTTATTGTGAAAAAACTTTTGGCGGATATTATTAATTCAATTTTAAATTATGGCGCGTAATTATGTGTCACAGCTTTATGATGCTAATATGGTGTCACGATGTGATTTATTTTTAAATAACAATATTATTAAAAGAATTTTTAATTTTTTTAAAATCATAAATTTTTAATATTTTAAATAAAATTAATATTGTAAATCATTTTTAATATTTTTAAATTAGAAATTTTTTAATATTTTTAATAATATTATTATTATTTTATAATTTTATAAATTCCATTGAAATTTAAAAATCACAATATGTGTAAAATCAATACATCCAAATAATCTCAACAATATTATCAAAACATCACTAAATCATCACTTGAAATAACCATAACATTGTCAAAACATCATCTATTCAATTATCACAAATCTACATCCCAACACTACCATCCGGATCATTACCAGTACAGAAAAACATCACAACAGTACTATATATCATCTGAAACCCTACCAGGCTGATCAACTGGTACACTACTACTTAAGACTTTATCAAACAATATCAGCATACAAATCTCACTAGCTACCACTTAGACTTTATCAAGATTCACTATCATCTGGAACAATACCAGCATACAAAATTCACTGGCATATCAAACAATATCATCATCAACTCCTGTGCTCATACTATCAGCTCAGACAGAAAGGAAGCATACTCGAGACGCACTTCATCAAGCTCACTTTGAGTGTATTCACATTTCCCTTTAAACTGTGAAATGATGATCACATGTGAGACTAAAGTAAATTATATATAGTTAAAAGTATTAAGTGAAATAATCCGACAATGCATCTGAAAGAATGTGTACTTACATCATGGAGAAGTAAACTCGGGTCTGTAATTATGTCTTTCATAAACCTCAGCACATAGTATCCACACTCAGTACTCCCTGGTTGATTTGGGGACTATATCATCAACAGAATAATCATTAATGCATATGCATATGAATTCTTTCAAGTGATTAAATATTAACAAGTCATGCGCTGCCAAAAAAAAAAGAAGAAAAAAGAAAGTCATGATTGCTTACCAAAACTTTTGTGATCTGTGGTTTCACCCTTTTTTTACCAGTCACCGCAACATGCATTGATATCCCACTACATTATAATACATGCAGTAAGTAAATAAACATGATACAAAAAATTATATTAGAAATACAATATGACCATACTTGGTAACTATGTCCTTCAGGTCACTGTCGTCACCCAAATCGTTGTTCGTAGAATCCAGATAAAACGCTTGCTTTGTCGTCATATCAATTACAATCAACACCCAATGGAAACTATTACACAAAGAAATTGAAATTATGAATCAATTTTAGTAAATGATCATCAATATAAAGTAAACAGAACTGTACCCAGGGTTATATGGCATGAAAATCATTTGCCCTTTGTTTGCCTTGTTCAACCGTTCGGCAATAAATTGTGCCCTTTTTACCCTTGTAGCAAATGCATCCTTATCATGGGCTGATGATACGAGTCCTGTGTGTATGAACCCAAATGGTCTGCCCACTATATCATTCCCCATGTGTGCATGCAACATCCTGATGCAATTAAGATGATGAAATAGTGAGAATGTTGCCAATAAAAAATATCACTAAAAAAAAAGAAAACAGAGAAAGGAAGCAATAAACTAAAAATTGAAAATAAACTAGTAATTATGATTTTGTAAACTTACGCGATGTATAGATGCATATGATTTGCTCCTAGCTCTTTCATCGAAATCAATGATTGACATTCATCGAGACCAATATGTGCTTTAGTTGGATGCTTGTATACCTCTTCATCCAACTGATAAGGTATGTAATAACCCATTTGAGCCAACTTCTTTTCACAAAGATTGGCAAATATTACAAGCCCAGGCACCCGGTTCATATGCACAATATGATAATTCCTTGTTCTTCTCCTTGACAGTGGCTTCTCTTGAGGGTTTTTTGGTGATGTCTTCTTCTTTGGACTGCATGGTTTGTCTCTTGGACAATCAAGAGTCATTCTTGGTTTCTTGTGAGGCTTCATTGGTGATTCCTTCTTCTTTCTTGGTGATTGCCTTTTAAGCAGAGTATCTGGTTTGTATTTAGGACAATCAACAATCACTTGCTGCTTTGGTGATTCCTTTTTCTTCCTTGGTGATTGCCAACACCCTGCAGTTTTTGGTTTGTCTCCAGGACAATCAGCGGTCACTTGCTTCTTTGGTGACTCATTCCTCTTCCTTGGTGATTGCCTTTTCTTTGTCAACGTTTCATGCTTCTTCTTTGCAGGTGATCCATTCCTTGTCATGCCGATTGACTGACAAGCCAAAAAAAAAGTGTGTTACGGTTTTGACTACGGCTAAAATTGTCTAAAATCCAATGTTTTAAGTCATTTTTTAACTTGACTGTGCACAACAGTCTGTATCATACCTTGTACTCATTACGAGCAGTCATTTCTTCAGCTTCATCTTCAATTCTTTGCTCATCTAATGGAAAGTTTGAGCTTCCAACATCTGAATGTCGAGGTTGCTTTTTAATCTTCTTCTTCAGATCACTCAACTCTGCTTCTTGCTTATCTAACCTCTCTAGTATGTTTAGTCGCTCTTGTCGCATCTGAAATGAATTGTTTGGGGTGTCAAAATACATCTTAGGCGATATAAATTTCCCAACACCCTGCATATGTCCAGAAGCGGCAGGCCTTCCAATTGAACGTGCAAGAATATCATTTCTTGCATCAGCTTTAAATTCTCCTTTTTTAGCTTTCTCTTCCAGTGCATCCTAATTGCATATTAATCATACTGATGAATATCAAATTTTTTCCAACAGACCTAATTAAAAAAAAAAAACCTTCCTATTACTTACAATCTTCTTCACAACTGAATCAACATCAGGATCATATTCACCGTTTTTCATCTTCCTAGCACGCTTCCATGCTACACTCCTGTCAACTTCAGTTTCGACAAGTCCAGTTTCCGAGCACTGTAGTTTAAAAAAATAATAATATCACAGCTGGTATGCATCCTTAACTAACCATGAATTGCAAGCAGTAAATTAAAACAAAAGGTTTGGCAATTTATCATCATCAAACCAACCATCTTTATACCAATAACTATACAAGAATGGTCAAGTTAGTATCATAGTACTTACAATTTCATCAAGTAATCCAGCATATCCTTTTCTACTTAAACGATGGTTCCACTTGTTGTTAGCCCTCTTATTTTGCTGTTGACGCCTAATTCTCTACATAAAACAATCCTTAATTAGATTTAAAGATGGTTTTATGAAATGTCTAAATGTTTAACATTTAAAAGTATTCACCTCAAACTCAGTGGACAATCTAGAATTCACAAATTTATCCCAAACATTTTGAGGAATATGACAGTACTGAAAAGGTGGCCGCTTCAACCTTTTACGATTGTGCTTGTGTGGCAAGATATACTTTCTGGTGAGCAAGTACTTGAAGTTTCTGAATGCACTACCAAGTGCTTGCAAAACTTGCTTCTTACTATTTGGATGAACAATAAAACGTTCCTGAGAAAAATACATAGCATTATGATCAAATAGTTTAACATATACATTATGCAATTCTGAGAAATAAATATAAATAATCATTTTACCTTAATAAACTCCCACAAACGGCTTTTTAAATCTGGAGTAACCTTTCTCCATTCTTGGTTAATATCCGGAATAGAGGTACGGCCCAACAGCCCAATAAAGCTTGCTAATTCGGTAGCTTCAGGGCCAACAGGTACACCGAGCCCATTGTACCTGACTACAAGCTTCCCGCCACTCATCCTCATCCTGCCAGAGTTTTTAGTTGGTCCTCTCACAGTGGAACTGCTCTTCGGAACATCATATTCATCCTCTGAATTAGGAAACTCATCAGGAACCTCCTCATCCCTTGAATTATCTTCATCAGGAATGTCTTCATTACCCGAATAATCAACACTTTCCTCGTTAGAGAGTTCATCAGCAAGTCCTTTTCCTTTATCCATAAGGTTGCTCCTGCAATAAATGCAGATGTAGTATTAGAACATTATATAACATATAAATAATGTCAAAAAGGTAATCTAAAGTCAATACAAGGAAAATATAATAATAAAAGATAACGTAACACAAAACTATTATAAGACATACAAGCAGTAAATGCCATCAGTTTTTTCAAGCATCAATCCAGATGCCATGCTTGCCATCTCTTGCATATCTATCCGCATCATTTAAATTTTCAATATTTGGTAACCCATTGGTCAGAGGGTTGTGTTCCATCATGATATCTATATCCTCAGCACTTGTCTTCTTTGGAACACATCTACGATGCATATGACTTACAACTGACCATCTTTTATCAAGTTGATCAGTGACATAAAACACTTGTGTCGCTTGTGAAGCCAATATAAATGGGTCTGATTTATGACCCAAGCGATTTAAGTCCACTAAAGTGAAGCCAAATTCATCGATTTTAATACCCCCATTATTTTGAACCCAATCACACTTGAACAAAGGGATTCTAAACATATGGTAGTCAAGGTCCCATATTTCGTTAATAACTCCATAGTAAGACATGTCACCAAGAATAGGGTTTTTGTCCTTGGCACTTGCTACTTGTAAAGTTGCTGCAATAAGACTAACCCCACTATTTTGATGAACTCGTTGTTCGTCTCGTTCCCGAGTATGGAAACGATACCCATTGATGTCATATCCTGGGTGCTTAACTACAAAAGGACGGGGTCCTTGAGATAACCACCTCAAGATGTTCGAGACATCTTCATCATCATCTATCATCTCATATACCTACATAATAATAATCGTAATGAATGAATTATTGTATAGACATGACAATAACTTTACTAAAAAGAATATATAATGGAACATATATTATTAACCTTCTTATTAAGCCAAGTTGAAAAGGTGCGGTTGTGCTCATTACTCAACCATCTCTCATTCTTGGCTTTTCGTGAATGATGACCCTTTAGCCATTGAATGTGCTCACTACATATTTGACATTTACATATTAAACTACTGTTCAAATTATTTAAAATAATTCAGTAAAGGAACAAATTAAAGGTTAAACATTAACAAACCTAATAAATGGCTGAACTTCTTCTGTGTTTTGCAATACATATAGGTGCGCTTGATGAATTAAGGAATGATCAACTTGCTCAAATTTTCCACCAGGCAAAGGCTTATCAATTGAAGAGGTTTCAACATGTCCAGGAGGAAGCCCAATTGTACGCATGTTTGAAACATATTCTGCACAAAATTCCAGAGCCTCTTCGGCAATGTAACTCTCAGCTATGCATCCCTCAGGGTTATTACGGTTTCGAACATAAGCCTTTAGGCCTTTCATGTTCCTCTCAAATGGGTACATCCATCTTAAGTATACCGGCCCACATAGTCTAACTTCAACCAAATGGATGGTTAAATGGATCATTATGTCAAAAAAGGATGGTGGAAAGCATTTTTCCAGCAAGCATAAGGTCAGCGCAATGTCTTCTTCCATTTGGTCAAGTTTGGTCACATCAACAACCGTTGTGCATAAGGAATTAAAGAAGAAGCACAATCTAATAATGGCATATTTAACATGATCTGGTAAGATAGACCTTAAAGCAATAGGTAAAAGTTGTTGCATGAGAACATGACAGTCATGAGACTTTAAACCTTGCAGTTTTAAGTCTTTCATTGACACTAGGTTCTGAATGTTTGAAGAATAACCTACAGGAACCTTTATGCTTTTTAATGCTTCACAAAACCTTTTCTTTTCTTCTTTGGTCAAGGTGTAACAAGCTGGAGGCAAAAAAGTACGATTATTTTCTTTAACATCAGGTGCCAATTTCTGCCTAATCTTTAAAACTTTTAGATCCCACCTCGACTTAATGCCATCTTTGGTCTTTCCTAGGATATTTAGTAATGTTCCATAGATGCTTTCACAAACATTTTTTTCAATGTGCATAACATCTAACTGGTGACGAATAAGCAAGTACTTCCAATACTCTAACTTAAATAATATTGATTTTTTCTTCCACCAAACACGATCGTCATCATCAACCTTTTTCTCGCCTCTTTTTTTGCGCTTTTTATCTTTCACTTTGCCCCATTTGTTTTCAATACTCTCCACCTTTTGAAAAATGGCCTCACTATTCAATGGTTTCGGAGGAGGCTCTCTTTCATGTTTATTATTAAAAGGTTGCTTTTGAGTTCGAAAGGGATGATCATGAGGAAGCCAACGGCGATGGCCAATATAAGCATTTTTTTTACTGTGTTTAAGTCTACATTTTGGCATATCTTCACCGCAATAAGGACAAGCATAATAACCCTTAACCGTACAACCCGCCAAATTCCCATAAGCGGGAAAGTCATTTATAGTCCACAATAGTACAGCCCGTAAATTGAAGAACTCTTTTTTGTAGGCATCATAAGCTTCGACACCAACATCCCATAGAGTTTGCAAGTCCTCTATTAGTGGTGCCAAGTACACATCAATATCATTACCGGGCTGCTGTGGACCAGAAATTAATAAGGATAACATCATAAATTTTCGTTTCATACACAACCAGGGTGGAAGATTGTATGTTACAAGAAGAATGGGCCAGCAATTATATGTACTACTAAGAGAGCTATGAGGATTAATGCCATCAGCCGATAGGGCAAGACGCAAATTTCTAGGCTCTGAAGCAAAGGTAGGCCATTTTTCATCAACTAACTTCCATGCCGGTGAGTCAGCTGGATGTCGAAGCTTACCATCTATTTCCCTCTCATTTATATGCCAAGTCAAGTCTTTGGCAGTTTGTGAGGACTGAAACAAACGCCTAAATCTAGGTATAGGAGGGAAATACCATAACACTTTTGCAGGAACCCCCTTCCTATAAGCAGCAACACTACCATCTCTTTTCTTCCACCTAGATTCACCGCATGTAGGACAATTAGAAAGGCTTTCATACTCCTTTCTATAGAGTATACAATCATTTGGACAAGCATGAATTTTCATATACTCTAAGCCTAAAGCACTCATTGTCTTTTTGGCTTCATACATTGATACAGGCAAGTCATTTCCTTCCGGTAACATGTCAGAAAGAGCACTCAACAAATCTGAAAAGCTACTATCAGACCACCCATATCTGCCCTTTATATTGTACAACTTAACTAAAGCTGATAACTTGGTAAATTTGTTTGATCCAGGGTACAAAGGCTTCTCAGAATCTTCTAATAGTTTTTTGAATGCTTTAGGATCACTATCACAATCCTTAAAAGCATCTTCAACCATTTCAACAGTATTACCACCATCATAATCCATATATCCACTGTCATTTTGGCAACCTATATTGTCAGGAGATTTGTTGCGGATATCTTCCCCATGCCAAACCCATACTTTGTATGACATATCAAGACCCCATATAATTAAATGATCTTTCACTTCTTTAGGCCTATGAAATGCTAAATTCCGACATTTATCACATGGACACCTAACAACACTAATTTCTTGATTACTTTCAACTGCAGTCTTAATAAATTTTTCCACACCAGCCTCATACTCATCGGACAATCTATCATATTTAAGCCAAGATTTATCCATTTTTTGTCTAGTACCTGACATATAATTGAGATAAATTTCAACATAATGTACTAATGGGCAGCAATGATAAACGGTTTCCATTATCAATAAATTAAGCAACAAAACATTATTAATATTCAATTTATAAATTCAAAGAAATAAATAAGTTTAAAAAAAACTTGTCATCATGTGCAACAAATATAACTTTACCAACATGCTATCATCATTGACCAAAACCACCGACCAACCATACCCAACTAATAATATCGTAAATAACTTGGCCCACATACATTTAACATTTATTTAAAAAAATTCTAGCAATCCAGCATTTCATGGACCACAAGACTATATATATATAAGCAACTAAACATTACTTGGTCCACATGACCAAACTTGCCCCCACATGGTACCATTTCCTTCAAACATAAAAAAGACAATTGAAAAGGGGGCCTCACTTTTTAACTCAATAAATTACACAAAATCTAACTCACAATCATTAAAGAAAATGTCAACACCATTGGACCACAGTTTCGGATTCATCCCAACAAAAGACACTAGTAAATGAAAAGTACTATATCATCGACCAAAATCACTGCACACACATGCAAGCTTTGACTGAAAATTTACAGAATATAACAATATTCATACAAACCATTGGCAATAAACATTTTTCAAACATTGAACGGAAAGGCAAGTAAAAAATTGAACAAACCTGACGTTAGAAATCGAGTTTGAAAGGGAACAGGGCAGTGAAATCCTGTGATTCAGAACAAATTTTTTTAAAAAAAAAAAGATGAGGACATGCTAAATTAAATGATTGAGCAATTTCTAGATTTAACAGAAGGACAAAGTATGAGCTTCTAAAATGCACAATAAACAAAAAATATAACAACAGAAACAAACGAGAATTAAAAAGTAATAATAAAGATAAACCTAGGGCATAAATTATGAACAAATAAGGGAAATAACAACAAAACTAACAATTAATTTTATAATGCCAATTGATTTATTCTGAATAAAAATTAAAAAAGTTAATTGCCGACAAACCTAGGGATTCAGCGATTACAGGATGGCTTCTCCAACGCCGATTGAACAATGCAAAGAAGTAGTGACACCGACGGCTTCAATAATGGACGCGAAGGCGCAACAATGAGCATATGTGGTGATTTTGTTCCTAAAAACAATGGGTTCGAAATAATGGGGGTTCAAAATAAGGACGGGAAGACTCCTTCACTGCTTTGGTTTCTCAGCCCTTGCTAATGTGGATTGATGGGTCAAAGGTGCCAACACTTACAAGTTTTTTTGTGTTTGTGGTTTACAAAAACGGTAGCGTTTAAATGTTAAATAATTATTTTTATTTTAAAAATATTTGAAATCTATTAAACGGTGTCGTTTTATGTCCAAATTAATTCCACTCGGGCCCCACGGTTTGATTCAATATTAAAACACTATCACGTTTATCTGATATATAAAAAATCTATCAGAAAGCTGTCATGAGTTTATGATGTACGAAAATTCTATCATATGTCTATCATATTTTTATGATAAATGACTAATTTTCTAATATCTATCACAAAAATTCTGTCATGGTAGCCCATTTTTCTAGTAGTGTTGTTAATATATGTTAGATTAAAAATGAATCAAAAGATTCGATTTCTCAAAATAATTTAAGTTTCTTCTCACCGTGCGTGGTTCGTGTCAAAGCCGCCGGTGGCTGTCAAAGCCAACTTCAAATTGGCTTTGACAGCAGCCGAAAGAACAGGAACCACACGGGAACCACACGGCTTTGACGGAGGAAAACAAAAAAAAATATATATATATTTAAATAGCCATTTTTTTTGCTATAAAAGGGAGAGATCCCTCATTCATTTGTATCCCAATTCAAGCAATTCCATCGAGAGAGAATTGGAGAGTTGTAGAGAGCAATTTTTGTAGAGAGAGAGTTTTAAGAGCTTGAGTTATAAGCTCTTGTTATTAGTGTTCTGAGAGTTTGGGTGTATTGGAGTTTTGGGAAGTGAGCTAAAATACTACAATACTTGTAACTCCTTTTCACTAGTAAATATTTCCTTCTGTCTTCGCCCGTGGACGTAGGCTAAAAGCCGAACCACGTAATTCTGGTGTCCTCTTTTACACTTGTTCTTTATTTTCTTACAATTTTACTTTAGCTACGTGTCTGCTTTCACCACCAATTTCCTAACAGTGGTATCAGAGCTATTGGTTGTATTTTTTGGAGTCGGGTACTGTTCACGTACGGGGGTACTGACGTATACGTTACTGTTCACGTATACGTTACTGTTCACGTATACGTTACTGTTCACGTATACGTTACTATTCACGTATACGGTACTATTCACGTGAAACGATGGAAGCGGTACTGTTCGCGTATACGGCACTACTCACGTATACGATACTGTTCACAAGAAACGGTGGGAGCGATCCAAGAATTTGGCGGTGCAAAGCAGGGGATAGTGGTGTGAGTAAAGCAACTGTGTGGTTTTTTGTACATGCCTAGGAAAGTTCTGTCACAAAGGCGATAAGAGCTTAAGGAGTCTGGGTTTTAAGTGGGACCATTGTGACCCCTCCAGTCTTTCCTGGGAACTTTCCTGGTGTGCATTCTCACACATACTCACAACTATTCAAGGTGGTATACTAGCTTGTGTGCAGTATTTATCAACAAAATGGCGGCAAAGTATGAAATTGAGAAATTTAACGGAAATAATTTTTCGTTGTGGAAAATGAAGATGAAAGTTGTATTGAGGAAAAATAATTGCTTGGCAACAATTGGAGAAAGGCCCATGGAGATAACTGATGACAAGTGGAACGAGGTAGATGGCAACGCCATTTCTGATCTGCACTTGGCACTTGCAAATGGAGTATTATCTAGTGTGGCAGAGAAAAACACAGCAAAGGAAATATGGGATACTCTCACAAAATTGTACGAGGCCAAGTCACTACACAACAAAATCTTCTTGAAGAGAAAACTCTATACTCTTCGAATGGCGGAATCTACAATGGTGACCGACCATATCAACACCTTGAAGACTCTATTTTCACAACTCACAACGTTGGGTCATAATATAGAGGAAAATGAACGTGCAGAGCTTCTACTTCAAAGTCTACCAGATTCGTATGATCAACTCATCATCAACCTGACGAACAACAATCCAGTGGACAGTCTAGTTTTCGACGATGTTGCAGCCTCCGTATTAAATGAGGAGAGCAGACGGAAAAATAAGGAAAACAGACAAGCAAGTTCGCAGCAAGCGGAGGCGGTATCGGTGACGAGAGGGAGATCAACAGAACGTAGCCCCAGTGGGAGTCAAAATCATGGTAGATCAAAATCCAGAAGTAAGAAGAATGTGAAATGCTATAATTGTGGCAAGAAAGGGCACGTCAAGAAAGAGTGTTGGAGTAACCAGAAGAGAAAAGAGGGCAAAGAACCTGAGTCATCAAATGCTCAGGAGTGTGTAGCAAGTACCTCAAATGATGGCGAAATTCTTTACAGCGAGGCAACAATTGTTTCAGAAGGCAGAAAACGACTGTCTGATGTCTGGCTTATAGACTCAGGAGCTACCTGGCACATGACCTCTCGCAGAGAATGGTTCCACACATATGAACCTATCTCAGGAGGATCTGTATATATGGGTAATGATCATGCCTTGGAGATCGCTGGTATTGGTACTATCAAAATAAAAATGTTTGATGGTACAATTCGCACAATTGGGGAGGTACGACATGTCAATGGCCTGAAGAAAAATCTATTGTCTTTGGGACAAATGGATAGTCATGGGTACAAAACTCATGTGGAGAATGGAATTATGAAGATCGTTAAAGGCGCGCTTGTATTGATGAAGGCAGAAAAGATCGGTGCTAATCTATTCATGCTTAAAGGAGAAACACTACTGGAGGCTGATGCGTGTGTCGCGTCAAATGGAGAAGAGTCAACGATGATGTGGCATCTCAAACTTGGCCACATGTCGGAACAAGGTTTGAAGATTCTCTCTGAGCGAAAATTGCTTCCGGGGCTCAAATCGGTAAGTTTACCATTTTGCGAGCATTGTGTTATTAGTAAGCAGCATAGATTAAAGTTCAGTAGATCTATTGCTAGAAGTAAATGCATTCTAGACTTGATTCATTCTGATGTTTGGGAATCACCGGATATATCTATGGGAGGTGCAAAGTACATGGTGACTTTCATTGATGATTATTCCAGAAGATGTTGGGTGTATCCAATTAAGAAAAAGTCAGATGTATTTCCAGTGTTTAAAGAATACAAAGCGCGGGTGGAACTTGAATCTGGTAAAAAGATCAAGTGCTTGAGGACGGATAATGGTGGAGAGTATAGAGACGGCGAGTTTCTTGCTTTTTGTAAGCAAGAAGGTATTCAGAGGCAGTTCACGGTGGCATACACTCCTCAACAAAATGGAGTGGCAGAGCGGATGAACAGAACTCTTACAGAAAGAATAAGAGCTATGTTAAGGACTGCTGGTCTACCCAATTCATTTTGGGCAGAAGCAGCCAAAACTGCTTGTTATATAGTAAATCGGTCGCCATCTACAGCTATTGGGTTGAAGACGGCGATGGAGATGTGGACTGGAAAGCCAGCTGATTATTCCTACCTACATACATTTGGATGTCCTGTGTACGTGATGTACAATGCCCAAGAAAGAACAAAGCTGGATCCAAAATCTAGAAGATGTATCTTCTTGGGGTATGCTGATGGAGTAAAGGGGTATCGTCTGTGGGACCCCACTGCCCACAAGATCGTCATCAGCAGAGATGTTATCTTTATAGAAGATCAACTGCAAATGAGAGATGAAGATGATAGCAGTGTAAAAGAAAAGTCAGAGACTGTACCGGTATATGTGGAAAATAATCCAGAAGATTCAGATTCTTCTGAAGCAGCACCAGAGCACGAGGAACAAGAACCAGTCGAGTCCGAGGCTCTAGAAGTTCGTCGGTCAACTCGTGAGAGACGACCGCCAACGTGGCACTCGGAGTATGTCACAGAGATCAACGTTGCATACTGTCTTCTAACAGAGGATGGAGAGCCTTCAACTTTCCATGAAGCTTTAAACAGCTCAGATGTTTCTTTGGGGATGACAGCAATGCAGGAAGAAATTGAAGCTCTACACAAGAACAAGACATGGGAACTTGTATCACTACCACGTGGAAGAAAAGCCATTGGAAACAAATGGGTCTACAAGATCAAACGCGATGGCAATGACCAAGTGGAGCGGTATTGTGCGAGATTGGTGGTGAAAGGATATGCTCAGAAAGAAGGTATTGACTTTAACGAGATATTTTCTCCGGTAGTTCGACTCACAACAGTCAGAGTAGTCTTGGCAATGTGTGCTACATTTGACTTACATCTTGAGCAGTTAGATGTGAAAACTGCATTTCTTCATGGAGAACTTGAAGAAGAAATATATATGCTCCAACCAGAAGGTTTTGCAGAAACAGGAAAGGAGAACTTGGTTTGCAGGTTGAACAAATCTCTATACGGTCTCAAACAGGCGCCGAGGTGTTGGTATAAGAGATTTGATTCCTTCATTATGAGCCTTGGATACAACAGACTCAGTTCAGACCATTGTGCATATTACAAGAGGTTTGAAGATAATGATTTCATTATTTTGTTGTTGTATGTGGATGACATCCCAACAAAGATCGAATCCAAGAATTGAAGGCACAGTTGGCTAGGGAGTTTGAAATGAAGGACTTGGGACCAGCAAACAAGATTCTAGGGATGCAAATTCACCGAGACAGAAATAACAGGAAGATTTGGCTTTCACAGAAGAATTACTTGAAGAAAATCTTGCGGCGCTTCAACATGCAAGATTGTAAGTCAATTTCTACCCCACTTTCTGTTAATTTCAAATTATCCTCAAGTATGTGTCCTAGCAATGAAGCAGAGAGGAAGGAGATGTCTCGAGTACCGTATGCATCAGCAGTGGAAAGTTTAATGTTCACTATGATATGTACTAGACCGGACATTGCACAAGCAGTGGAAACAGTTAGTCGATACATGGCGAATCCTGGTGGAGAGCATTGGATAGTTGTGAAGAGGATTCTGAGATACATCAGAGGAACTTCAGACGTTGCATTATGTTACGGAGGATCAGAGTTTACTGTCAGGGGCTATGTAGATTCAGATTTTGCAGGAGACCTGGATAAAAGGAAATCTACTACTGGTTATGTGTTTACACTTGCGGGAGCAGCTGTAAGCTGGATTTCGAAACTGCAGACCGTTGTGGCTTTATCTACAACAGAAGCAGAGTACATGGCAGCTACACAAGCTTGCAAGGAAACTATTTGGATACAAAGATTATTGGAGGAGCTCGGGCACACACAACAAAAAAATTCCTGTGTTTTGTGACAGTCAGAGTGCCTTGCATATTGCAAGGAATCCAGCCTTTCATTCCAGGACAAAGCACATAGGAGTTTAGTATCACTTCGTTCGAGAAGTAGTGGAAGACGGAAGTGTGGATTTACAGAAAATCCATACGAAGGAGAACCTAGCAGATGTTTTGACCAAGCCGATAAATACTGACAAGTTTATCTGGAGTAGATCCTCTTGTGGCCTAGCAGAAACGTAGGCAACATGATTATGGCGAAGCAGAAAGGATGGTGTGGGGATTGATTGATTCTCAATCTAATCTCCAAGTGGGAGAAATTTCAAAGCCGCCGGTGGCTGTCAAAGCCAACTTCAAATTGGCTTTGACAGCAGCCAAAAGAACATGAACCACACGGGAACCACATGGCTTTGACGGAGGAAAACAAAAAAAATATATATTTAAATAGCCATTTTTTTGGCTATAAAAGGGAGAGATCCCTCATTCATTTGTATCCCAATTCAAGCAATTCCATCGAGAGAGAATTGGAGAGTTGTAGAGAGCAATTTTTGTAGAGAGAGAGTTTTAAGAGCTTGAGTTATAAGCTCTTGTTATTAGTGTTCTGAGAGTTTGGGTGTATCGGGGTTTTGGGAAGTGAGCTAAAATACTACAATACTTGTAACTCCTTTTCACTAGTAAAATATTTCCTTCTGTCTTCGCCCGTGGACGTAGGCTAAAAGCCGAACCACGTAATTCTGGTGTCCTCTTTTACACTTGTTCTTTATTTTCTTACAATTTTACTTTAGCTGCGTGTCTACTTTCACCACCAATTTCCTAACAGTTCGAACTTAATCATTATTTCTCTCTCTCTCTCTCTCTCGTCATTCTTATCTCTCTCTCATCTTTTTCAAGCGTTAACTTCAGCCAAGATGGATTACATAACAAAACAAACAAATCAAAAAAAAAAGAAAAAAGAAAAATCAAAACAAGAATGAAGAAAAATAAATAGCACCAATTTAATTATGGCATGTGCATAATTAATCGAGTCTGAAATAAAACTTACAACAGACATCAATTTAACCTCATATAATAAAAAATAATTTTTTTAGAATAACTTATCCATTTATTTTAAGACACAGTAAAGTTGCAACGGATAGAATTCCAGTATTAATAAGCCTTACATTCATGGTGATCATCAACAGAAAAGAGATGAGAGAGAGAAAGAGAGAGAGATAGGAACAAGGGGAGAGAGAGTATGTCAGAGTACATGAAAGTTAAAGAAAATGTAGAAGGGAGAGTGATTGGATGGGGTCCATATGTGGAGAGAGAAAACTTAAATTATCTTTAATCCAATAAATATTAATAAATATAAAAAGGGTATTTTTAGAGGGCTGTTCATATGCCTGCATATATGGTGTGTGTATGTGTGCACAAACAGTCTATTTTCAGTACAAGGACTATTATTTTTTTATGCGAATACGTTTTTAAATCATGTAATTTAAATCTGTATTAAACAAATGAGTATGCCACTCCTCGAATATATTCTAGGACTAGAAAATAGAACCGTGCTTCAACGCGGCTTTGAAAAAAGAATTTTACTATTATCTTTTTTTCTTACTTTACACTTGATGAAACTGATAAAAAAAATGAATTGATTTTTTTTAAAGATGAGGCAGCCTTATAAAAAACAGAAAAAGCTATTAGCCAGCAATACAAATAAAGAAGCAACACAAAATAAAGAATAAAATGAGAGAGTATATTATAGAGTGATTTTATTCATTCCAATTGTGTGTGTACAAAACAAAAAGATGAGCTCTCCTTTTATAATTACATAATCACTCCTTGAAATTAATGAAAAATTATGGATCATAATTTCTTGTGAGATAGTGGGAGTTATAGGGAAGCTAAATGTTGCTAATGGGAGATAGTGGGGAGACTAAGAGATATATGTTATGAACATCTACATTTATTTTAATAAATTCATAGCACTCCTCCTTGCATGTTCAATACAAAGAATATGCCTCATTAAAATCTTTACATAATTGTTATTGTGTAATAACAATCAAATTAATTATGAAAAGATGAAAAGTCAAATCTAAAAGAAAATTTCTCTATTTATTAGATAATAGAGAATATACAAAGATGAGAAATGGTGATGGTTGTCGAAGCCAGCAAAAATAAATACCTACTGAAACGACCCGCCCCGCACCCCCAGGGCGAGTCTATCTAAACTCGTATAATCGAATCGATAATAATAATAATATCTAAGAATTCTGTCAGAAATTCGACAGAATCTCCCCTGTAAATACAACATTCCCAAACCTACAATTTACAAAACAATACTCCCAATAATACCTTAATATCCATCCAATCTTCATAACCAACTTCTCAAGTTAACATATCAAATATCACCCAAAACGTTCCAATATTAAAAAATACAATGGTTACCCTTAATTACAAAATATAACAATAAATACAACTCACAATATCCCAAATATCAAAATATTAATTCTACGACTCCTACACCATCACGTGGCCACAATTTCAAATATAACTACCGTTACTAGGTCGACTGATGTACCTACAAATCTCCTGTGGGGGGGGAAAAATATAATAACAACGGGGTGAGTATAAAACTCAGTGAGTGGATACTAGTTTTCGAAAAATAAATTTATTTTAAATGATTTACTCTTTTTCAAATCAATTCCATCAAAATATCATAAGAACTTATATAAACATATTTAATTCAAATCAGTCACTGAAATACTATATTACATAAATCTGCATAAAATCGATGGAATCATAATACTTGTCATATCAAATACTGCATACCAAAAGCTATCATCAAACAAGTACCCAGGGGAATGATCTCATCATATCCGGACCTCGACGGACGGGCAATCAGGGAACCATCATGCCCCGGAGCTACAACGGATAGATGGGGAAAATCTCATCTTATATCTCATATATCTCAACATCTGTATCTCTGTAATCATCATACTGCATGCATAAGCCCCCAAAAGGCAAAAGCGCCCAAACACACGGCCCAAAGCCTCTATGTGTGTTCAGACGGGCCCCAAAGGCCTCTATCTCATCTCATCTGTATCTCTGTATTCATCTCATATTATCTGTTTCTCTGTATCTGGAGGGAAAGGGTACTGTCCAATGATTTCTCAAATAACATTTTATACACATGTACATAAACATATAACCACATCTGAAATCTCATTTTCTTTTTCTTCAACATATTTCAAATCCACTCAATTCTAATATCATGCATTTACTCAAAAACGACAATAATCATTAATCAAACTCATTCTTAATAACAATAAATTTCAACACGTAGATAAAAATCAATTTTCTAGAAAATCATTAAATCAAAGCATTAAATATTCATTTATCAAAACAAGTTGTACTGCTCTGTAAAATGATAATATACTATGAAAATACGTTTTGTATATTCCACTCACAGTGACGATGTCCCGACTCGGTATCAACAACGTCCGCGAGTTGATTCTCGTTCGCGGATCCTCCTAATCAAGGAAACGACATAATCATTCTCCGTAAATTTGAAATACAACTAATATTACATAATAATTCTTGAAACGAATATCTATCAACAATAACTATTCCCGCATGTACAAAATTACCAAAATACCCCTACATGCCAAAATTACCAAAACACCCTCAACATCATTATTTTACCAAAATATCCTCAGAATCTTCAATTACCATATTGTTCTCAATTCAGATCACGAGAATAACCACAATGTTATAAATTACAAAATTACCCTCGGAGTGTAAAATTACCGAAATGTCCTTAACAACTTAAATTACCGAATTATCCTCAAAATCACAAATCACCTTACTGCCCTAACCTAAAATTACCAAATTATCCACTGATTTCACAAATTACAAATTCGCCCCAAAGTTTTATGAATTTACCGAATTGCCCCTGCCGGTCAACGGTGACCGGACTTCAGTCAACGACGACGGGAAGCTTAGGTCTGATAGTTCAGACCTCCGTGAGTCCAATGGTGGTGGCCGTTAGTCCCCACGTGCGGTGCCGGCGGCGGATCGAGCTTCCCAAGCCGTGAGTTTTCCAAATGCTAGTCGGCGGCAATCCGGCCGATTCAGGTGACGAGATCGGTCGGAAAATGACGAGGCCAAGCTGAGGAACAAGATCCGAGTGGTGGTGTGCCAAAAATCCGGCGAAATCGACGGCGACGAAAACGAGTTTTGACCGCGGGTTTTCGAGCTTCAAACGGCGGCGTTCCAGTCGTTTTCCGGCAACTAGGACGGCTGGGTTACGACGGCCGGCTTCCAAGCTTCAGATCGGTACCAAGCTCGGCCGGTGAGGTGGCCGGAATTGCGAGATCTGTCTGGGTCAAATTCGCGGGTTCCGGGTCGGGTTTTCGGGTCAATCCGAGTCAACTCTCTATTTCTCTCTCTCCCTCTCTCTCTTCTTTCAAAAAAAAAAACCATTTTTCCCCCTCTTTCCATATATAGAGCCCGACTTCTTCTTCTTCTTTTTTTTTTATAAAGCTTAATACAAATTAAGCTTATACCGGACCCGTGCGGTGCTGCCGTTTGAAGCTCGAAAACCCGCGGCCAAAACCCGTTTTCGTCGCCGTCAATTTCGCCGAAGTTTGGGCACGCGTCCAGCTGGGTTCTACTCCTCACGTCACCAGCATCATTTTCCGACCGATCTTGTCACCTGAAACCGCCGGATTGCCACCGATCAGCCGCTTGGAAAAATCACGGCTTGAGAAGCTTGATCCGCCGCCGGCACCGCGCGTGGGGACTTACGGCCACCACCGTTAGACTCACGACGGTCGAAACTATCAGACCTAAGCTCCTCGTCGTCATTGACTGAAGTCCGGTCACCGTTGACCGGCGGGGGCAATTCAGTAATTTAATAAAACTTTGGGGCGAATTTTTAATTTGTGAAATCAGTGGATAATTTGGTAATTTTAGGTTAGGGCAGTAAGGTAATTTGTGATTTCGAGGATAATTCGGTAATTGAAGTTGTTAAGGACTTTTCGGTAATTTTACGCTCCGAGGGTAATTTCGTAATTTCAAGCATTGTGGTTATTCCCGTGATCTGAATTGAGAATAATTTGGTAATTGAAGGTTTTACGGATATTTTGGTAAAATAATGATGTTGAGGGCATTTTGGTAATTTTGACATGTAGGGGTATTTTGGTAATTTTATACATGCGGGAATAGTTATTGTTGATAGATATTCGTTTCGAGAATTATTATGTAAGATTAGTTGTATTTCAAATTTACGGAGAATGGTTATGTCGTTTCCTTGATTAGGAGGATCCGCGAACGTTGTTGATACCGAGTCTGGACATCGTCACTGTAAGTGGAATATACAAAATTTATTTTCATAAGTATATGCTGATTTATGATACAGTGCAGTATGTTTGAAAAATAAGTATTTGATGCTGCAATTTAATGATTTTCTAGAAAATTGAGATTTATCTATGTGTTGAAATTTATTGTTATTAAGAATGAGTTTGATTAATTATTATTGTCGTTTTTGAGTAAATGCATGATATTAGAATTGAGTGGATTTGATATATGTTGAAGAAAAAGAAAATGAGATTTCAGATGTGATTATATGTTTATGTACATGTGTATAAAATGTTATTTGAGAAATCATTGGACAATACCCTTTCCCACCAGATACAGAGAAACAGATAATATGAGATGAATACAGAGATACAGATGAGATGAGATAGAGGCCTTTGGGGCCCGTCTGAACACGCATAGAGGCTTTGGGCCGTGTGTTTGGGCGCTTTTTCCTTTTGGGGGCTTATGCATGCAGTATGATGATTACAGAGATACAGATATTGAGATATATGAGATATGAGATGAGATTTTCCCCATCTATCCGTTGTAGCTCCGGGGCATGATGGTTCCCTGATTGCCCGTCCGTCGAGGTCCGGATATGATGAGATCATTCCCCTGGGTACTTGTTTGATGATAGCTTTTGATATGCAGTATTTGATATGACAAGTATTATGATTCCATCGATTTTATGCAGATTTATGTAATATAGTATTTCAGTGACTGATTTGAATTAAATATGTTTATATAAGTTCTTATGATAGTTTGATGAAATCGATTTGAGAAAGAGCAAATCATTTTAAATAAATTTATTTTTCGAAAACTAGTATCCACTCATTGAGTTTTATACTCACCACGTTTTTATTATATTTTTCCCCCCACAGGAGATTTGCAGGTACATCAGTCGACCCAGTAACGGTAGTTCTATTTGAAATTGTGGCCACGTGATGGTGCTAGGAGTCGTAGATTTAATATTTTGATATTTGGGATTTTGTGAATTGTATCTATTTTTTATATTTTGTCATTAAGGAGAACGATTGTATTTTTAATATTGGAACGTTTTGGGTGATATTGGATGTGGTTACTTGAGAAGTTGGATTTGAAAGTTGGATGGATATTGAGTTGTTTTGGGAGTATTGTTTTGTAAATTGTAGATTTGGGAATGTTGTATTTATAGGGGAGATTCTGCCGAATTCGAATCGTTTTTACGAGTTTAGATAGACTCGCCCTGGGGGTGCGGGGCGGGTCGTTTCAGTTTGTATCAGAGCATGGTTAAAGATTCTGTAGACTTTACAGTCATAAATAGAATAAGTTTTATTGTTATTAGAGTCGGAATTGATATTTTGTAAGCACCATCATGATTCGTCGTAGCAGTAGACGTGGCCGCGGACGTGGCCGTGGTCGCGGCTGTACTAGACTAGTAGCTGGGTTGACTCCAGGAGATGTACCTGCGGGGGAAAATGATCCCGTAGACGAGGGAATAGTTGAGTCTTCAACGCACGAGGTTGTGCAACAGGCACCAGGAGATGCTCCGAACATTGAGCAGTCAATTGATAGATTAGCTCAGATTGTGACTACAGTGGTACAGAATCAGACTCATCTGCATGTCGGTCATGCAAATACTATTGAGCGTGTACGAAGTTTAGGGGCAAAGCTTTTTAATGGTTCTGGTGATCCACCTGAGGCAGAGTCGTGGCTTATTAAATTAGAACGTATTTTTGATGTGATGAGATGCTCGGAGGAGGATAGACTTTCATTTGCCACTTTCCTACTTGAGGATAGAGCTTATCATTGGTGGCAAACAGTAGAGCGTAGATACCAAGGGCATGCTGCGCTTACATGGGCTATTTTCCGTAAGGAATTCTACGATCATTATTTTCCAGTTGTTTATTAGGATATTAAGCGGAGTGAATTCCTTCGGTTGGTTCAAGGATCTATGACAGTAGAAGAGTATGAGAAGAAATTTTTGGATCCTTGTAGATTTGCAACTTCAGGAGTTGGTGATGAGAGAGAGCCTGAATTGTTGGATTATGGTTTGGTTGTTAGTACACCTACTGGAGGGTCACTACTTGCCGAGAGGGTGTATCGAGATTGCATGATTCGATTGGGTGAGCATGAATTTAAGGCGAATTTGATTATTTTAGACATTCAAGATTTCGATGCCATTTTGGGCATGGATTGGCTTACATCTCACCATGCTACTGTGGATTGTTTCAAAAAAGAAGTTGTGTTTAATAAGCCAGGAGAAATTGTGGTGAAATTTTGTGGTGAGCGTAAAGTTTTACCCTCATGTGTCATATCAGCCATTGAGGCAAGACGCTTACTAAGGAAGGATTGTTCGGCTTATCTTGCATACGTAATAGACACTGAAGCTCAGGAGTTGAGATTGGAGGATATTCCAGTAGTCCAGGAATTTTCAGATGTATTTCCAGATGAACTTCCAGGGATGCCACCTAGCAGGGAGATTGAGTTTTCCATTGATTTAGTCCCTGAGACGGCTCCTATATCTATAGCTAGATATAGGATGACTCCAGCTGAACTAAAGGAACTTAAGATTTAACTGCAAGAATTGGTGGATAAAAGGTTTATTAGACCTAGTGTGTCTCCATGGGGTGCTCTGGTTTTGTTTGTTAAGAAAAAGGATGGTACTCTTAGAATCTGCATTGACTATAGGCAGTTGAATAAAGTTACCGTGCGTAATAAATATCCACTTCCGCGTATTGATGACTTGTTTGATCAACTTTAGGGAGCAAAGGTGTTTTCCAAGATTGATTTACGCTCGGGATATCATCAGCTTAGAATTAAAGAGGCCGATGTTCCTAAAACAGCATTTAGAACTCGTTATGGACATTATGAGTTCTTGGTGATGCCATTTGGGTCGACTAATGCCCCAGCAGCTTTTATGGATCTTATGAATAGGGTATTTCGCTCTTATCTAGATCGGTTTTTGATTGTGTTTATTGATGATATTTTAGTGTATTCTCGAAGTTAGGAGGAACATGAGGAGCACTTGCGGACTTTAAGGCAAAAACAATTGTATGCCAAGTTTAACAAGTGTGAGTTCTGGTTGGATAAAGTAGCATTTCTAGGCCATGTGATATCAGTTGAAGGAATTTATGTTGATCCTCAAAAAAAAAAAAAAGGTCGAAGCGGTTGTAAATTGGGAACGGCCTACAAATGTAACCGAAGTTCGAAGTTTCCTTGGATTAGCTGGCTATTATCGTAGATTTGTGGAGGGATTCTCCAAGATTGCTGCTCCTCTGACACAGTTAACCAGAAAGAATACTAAGTTCCAGTGGGATGATGACTGTGAAAAGAGCTTTCAAGAACTCAAGGCACGACTTACTTCAGCACCAGTTCTTACACTTCCATCGGGTAATGAAGGGTTTGTAGTATACAGTGATGCATCCAGGCAAGGATTGGGTTGTGTGCTAATGCAATATGGGAAAGTAGTGGCTTATGCTTCTAGACAACTTAAAAAGCATGAACAAAACTACCTGACTCATGATTTAGAGTTAGCGGCAGTGGTATTTGCACTCAAGATATGGAGGCATTATTTATACGGAGCAACATGCCAGATTTTCACTGATCATAAGAGCTTGAAGTATTTGTTTACTCAGAAGGAGTTGAATTTGAGACAGAGGAGATGGATCGAACTGATTAAGGACTACGATTGCACTATCGATTTTCATCTGGGCAAAGCAAATGTGGTAGCTGATGCACTAAGTAGGAAGTCTTCCAGCTCTATCGCTCACTTGTGAGTGAAATATGTGCCTCTGTTGATCGAGTTAAGATCTTTGGGACTCGAGTTGAATACTGATAATTGTGGAGCTTTGATAGCTAACTTTCGAGTTAGGCCGACTTTGATTGACAAAGTTCATCAGATGTAAGATCAGGATTTGCAGTTACTAAAGTTAAAAGAGGATGTGCAAAAAGGCTTACGAACTGATTTTGCGGTGAGAGATGATGGAGTTTTAGTTATGGGTAATCGACTTTGCGTACCCGACATTAAGGAGTTGAAAAAGGAGATCATAGAAGAAGCTCATTGTTCAGCTTATGCAATGCATCCTGGCAGTACGAAGATGTACCGTACCTTGAGAGATCATTATTGGTGGCAAGGTATGAAGAGAGAGATAGCTGAATTTGTATCTCGGTGTTTAGTTTGTCAGCAGATTAAAGCTGAACATCAGAGACCTGCAGGGTTTTCTCAGCCGTTTCCTGTCCCTGAGTGGAAATGGGAGCACATCACCATGGATTTTGTAGTGGGACTTCCACGTACTCAGAGTGGTCATGATAGTGTTTGGATAGTTGTTGATCGACTTACAAAATCTGCTCACTTTTTACCATTCAAGACCACCTATTCGATGGACATGTTAGGAAATATTTTTATGGCCGAGATAGTTCGACTTCATGGAACACCTGTGTCTATTGTTTCAGATAGAGATTCCCGATTTACTTCTAAGTTCTGGACAAGCTTGCAAAAGGCTTTAGGCACCAAGTTGAATTTTAGTACAGCTTTTCATCCACAGACTGATGGTCAGTCAGAGCGTACTATTCAAACCCTGGAGGATATGTTACGAGCTTGTGTTTTGGAGTTTAAGGGTAGTTGGGACATTTATTTACCCTTGATGGAGTTTGCTTATAATAACAGTTATCAAGCTAGCATTGAGATGGCTCCTTATGAGGCTTTATATGGCAGGAAATGTAGAACTCCCGTATGTTGGGATGAGGTTGGAGAGCGAAAGCTTTTTGGTCCCGAATTGGTTCAGAATACTAATGAGAAGATACAACTTATTCGGGAAAGATTAAAGGCAACCCAAAACAAACAAAAGAGCTATGTAGATAAGCGTAGGCGGGAACTTGAATTTGAAGTGGGTGATAAGGTTTTCATATGGATATCTCCTTGGAAAGGGGTAATTCGATTTGGGAAGCGCGGAAAGCTAAGTCCACGTTACATTGGACCATATGAGATCGTGGAACGTATTGGTCTGTTGGCATACCGATTAGCTCTACCACCTGAGTTATCCAGAATCCACGATGTGTTTCATGTCTCAATACTCCGGAAGTACGTGTATGATCCTAGTCATGTATTATCGAGACAACCAATTGAGCTGAAAGAAGACTTGACTTATGAAGAAGAGCACGTGGAAATACTAGAATAAAAGCATCAAGTTTTGCGTTCAAAAACTATTCCGCTAGTAAAAGTGTTGTGGAAAAATCATGCAAAGGAAGAGGCTACTTGGGAATGCGAGGACTTGATGCGAGCTCAATATCCCTATCTTTTCTTATCAGGTACGTAAATTTCGAGGATGAAATTTTTATAAGGGGGGAAGATTGTAACATATGCACTTTGATTTTCTTAATTAAGTGTATGATTTAATTTTTCCTCTTCGAATTGAGATAAATTGAGCGCGATTAAAAGCTCGAGTAGTCGGATTTTATTTTCGTTACGGGTCCGGTATAAGCTTAATTTGTATTAAGCTTTATAAAAAAAAAAAAAGAAGAAGAAGCCGGGTTCTATATATGGAAAGGGGGGGAAAAATGTTTTTGTTTTTGAAAGAAGAGGGAGAGGGAGAGAGAGAGAGAGAGTTGACCCGGTTTGACCCGAAAACCCGACCCAGAACCCGCGAATTTGACCCGGACAGATCTCGCAATTCCGGCCACCTCACCGGCCGGGCTTGGTACTGATCTGAAGCTTGGAAGCCGGCCATCGTAACCCAGCCGTCCTCGTTGCCGGAAAACGGCTGGAACGCTGCCGTTTGAAGCTCGAAAACCCGCAGCCAAAACCCGTTTTCGTCGCCGCCGATTTCGCCGGAGTTTAGGCACGCGTCCAGCTGGGTTCTACTCCTCACGTCACCAGCATCATTTTCCGACCGATCTTGTCACCTGAAACCGCCGGATTGCCGCCGATCAGCCGCTTGGAAAACTCACGGCTTGAGAAGCTTGATCCGCCGCCGGCACCGCGCGTGGGGACTCACGGCCACCACCATTAGACTCACGACGGTCGGAACTATCATACCTAAGCTCCCTGTCGTCATTGACTGAAGTCCGGTCACCGTTGACCGGCAGGGGCAATTCGGTAATTTCATAAAACTTTGGGGCAAATTTGTAATTTTTGAAATCAGTGGATAATTTGGTAATTTTAGATTAGGGCAGTAAGGTAATTTGTGATTTCGAGGATAATTCAGTAATTTAAGTTGTTAAGGACTTTTCGGTAATTTTACGCTCCGAGGGTAATTTCGTAATTTCTAGCATTGTGGTTATTCCCGTGATCTGAATTGAGAATAATTTGGTAATTGAAGGTTTTACGGATATTTTGGTAAAATAATGATGTTGAGGGCATTTTGGTAATTTTGACATGTAGGGGTATTTTGGTAATTTTGTACATGCGGGAATAGTTATTGTTGATAGATATTCGTTTCGAGAATTATTATGTAAGATTAGTTGTATTTCAAATTTACGGAGAATGATTATGTCGTTTCCTTGATTAGGAGGATCCGCGAACGAGAATCAACCCGCAGACGTTGTTGATACCGAGTCTGGACATCGTCACTATGAGTGGAATATACAAAACCTATTTTCATAAGTATATGCTGATTGATTTTATGATACAGTGCAGTATGTTTGAAAATAATAATTTGATGCTTCAATTTAATGATTTTCTAGAAAATTGAGATTTATCTGTGTTGAAATTTATTGTTATTAAGAATGAGTTTGATTAATTATTATTGTCGTTTTTGAGTAAATGCATGATATTAGAATTGAGTGGATTTGATATATGTTGAAGAAAAAGAAAATGAGATTTCAGATGTGATTATATGTTTATGTACATGTGTATAAAATGTTATTTGAGAAATCATTGGACAATACCCTTTCCCTCCAGATACAGAGAAACAGATAATATGAGATGAATACAGAGATACAGATGAGATGAGATAGAGGCCTTTGGGGCTCGTCTGAACACGCATAGAGGCTTTGGGCCGTGTGTTTGGGCGCTTTTTCCTTTTGGGGGCTTATGCATGCAGTATGATGATTACAGAGATACAGATATTGAGATATATGAGATATGAGATGAGATTTTCCCCATCTATCCGTTGTAGCTCCGGGGCATGATGGTTCCCTGATTGCCCGTCCGTCGAGGTCCGGATATGATGAGATCATTCCCCTGGGTACTTGTTTGATGATAGCTTTTGATATGCAGTATTTGATATGACAAGTATTATGATTCCATCGATTTTATGCAGATTTATGTAATATAGTATTTCAGTGACTGATTTGAATTAAATATGTTTATATAAGTTCTTATGATAGTTTGATGAAATCGATTTGAGAAAGAGCAAATCATTTTAAATAAATTTATTTTTCGAAAACTAGTATCCACTCACTGAGTTTTATACTCACCACGTTTTTATTATATTTTTCCCCCCACAGGAGATTTGCAGGTACATCAGTCGACCCAGTAACGGTAGTTCTATTTGAAATTGTGGCCACGTGATGGTGCTAGGAGTCGTAGATTTAATATTTTGATATTTGGGATTTTGTGAATTGTATCTATTTGTTATATTTTGTCATTAAGGAGAACGATTGTATTTTTAATATTGGAACGTTTTGGGTGATATTGGATGTGTTGACTTGAGAAGTTGGTTTTGAAAGTTGGATGGATATTGAGTTGTTTTGGGAGTATTGTTTTATAAATTGTAGATTTGGGAATGTTGTATTTATAGGGGAGATTCTGCAGAATTTCTAGCAGAATTCTTAGATATTATTATTATTTTCGAATCGTTTTTACGAGTTTAGATAGACTCGCCCTGGGGGTGCGGGGCGGGTCGTTTCACATATATAGTGTGCACTTGATTCTTCTGTTCTAGAACATCAGTCCCCGTTAATGGAGTTAGAGCATTTCCCTCTAAGAAACGACGATGCCCTAAATAACAATACTTATGCCAATACTCTACCCTTTGATAAGATGTGTTTACAGTAAAATACTCTAGCCTTTGTAATAAAAAAATATATTATCAAAATAAATATAATAATTTAAAATTTTAATATTATTTTAAATGTTAAAAATAATTTAACATTATTAATCTACTGAATTGTTTATATTATTTATATTATTTTTTAATTAAAAAATTTTAAAGTCAATGTTCTAATTACTATATTCCAAGATTATTATAATAAAAAAGAGGTCTATTAAAATTATTCTTTAATATTTGACATCAATCGCATTAATCCGATAAAACATAAAATAGTTAAAACGATTTATACTAATTCACAGTATGTGAAAATAAATACAAACTTTCAGCTGATCATATTCAATGTTTTTAGTTGGATTCATTATGCTTCATCAATTTCTGCTTGCGGATCACGTTTTTCACTGAATATATATATTTATGGTTGTTTAATTATGCTTTTTGTTTTTGGTTCTTCGACCACGTCAATACTTCGTTTTTATTTCAAGATATATTCATGTCAAACATGCAAGTGCAGTGGGACTACATAATAATCCGAGTTATTTATTAAAATAAGAATGGAAGTTAAAGCATTTTTACAGTTGATTAAAATAGAACTTATAGATTTTGGGCATCCTTTCTTTTAAGGCTAACCGAAAAATATTTACGTTGATTTAGAATAATAATTGAAATTCTAACAGTTATATCTTAAAATGAGTCCCAACTATTTTGTGTCTTCAACTATTTGATAATAAATTTCATAACTGGTAAAATTAATATTCTATCATCAAGTAAATAAATGTTACATTAGTTGAACTCAATTATTACTTTATTGGGATATTTAGTATCACTTTTTGTTTTAATAGTAGCGCATTTGGAAATAGTTTATTTTTTAAGTTATCATGGCACCCACCTCACCCTCCAAATTAAATGTATCTATTAGAAATAAACACAAGAATCTTTACCTGGGCTTGAAGAGGTGAAATTAACTAGATTATCCTTTGATTTAATACATTCATGTGGGGTTACTTTGTGTCTTTATGTTAATAAACAATGGTAGGTATCCTGTAAGAGAGATTATAATATTTATTATATTGGTGCTGCGACACTAGAAAAACTATGCTGCAGCAACAAAAGATAAGAGTTTGGTGCTGCAGCACCAAAAGAGCTATGGTGCAGTGCATATTTAATTAATTAGTTTATTTTAAATAATTAATTAAATTAAATGATGGAAAGCGTTAAACTATACATTTGAAGCGGAATATCTATTCTAAAAAGGTGTTTTGTTTGAAGGGTTGTATTGTTTTGTGAATAAAATATGAACATATTGCTTCATGAATAGATACTTAAATTCCTACAGATACTCCAAATTATTACAAATTCATAACTTGTTCTCGAATATAATTTCATTGTTAGATATTTTGTTAAGAGTTTGTTGTATCTTGGGAGTAATTTGCCATTCAACTTTATAGCAAACTAAGTGTAGTGAGGGCAAATAAAACCTTAAAGAAAGCTATCCAAACACACCTCAAACTATTTCAATTTTCGATTTAGGGATTGTTGAGAGTGTGTGTTTTGATTGAGGTTTTGTTGAGAGTATGGGTTTCGATTTACTTTTAGTTTCTTCAAAATATATTTCCTTGGCTATTGATTTTAGTTTTAGGGTTTCTGTACAAAGAGAGGAGGGAATTGACTTTTTAAGGAGAGAGAAATAAGAACCCAAAACATTACCAAATGTTTAATTTATAGTGATAAAATTTTAGCAATAAGAATGACACCGTTTAGATTTAGTGAAATTAAAAAAAAATTAAATTAAACTACTTCTCTAATTAGTATCAATACTTGATTATGACGGTATAACATCAACAATCACTTAAACTTATATGTAAAAGGTAATAGAAATCACTTAGGTTGTCAAATGCTGATACTTTTTATTTAGTATCAGAAAATTAGGGCCAGTTTGGGAATATTATAGCTTCTAAAATGATTTATGTTAACTGTACTATAGAAATAATCAACTATGAAGAGAATCAGTTAAGTGTTTAGCAAATTTTATTTTCAGAAGCACTATGAGTTTTGAAAGCAGTTATGAACGTTTGGTAAATTTTACTGTTAAACAAGTAAAAGACAATAAATAACTAAAATGTACAGAATGTATGATAAAATTTACTTATACATATAAAAACATGTACATATAATATTTTTAATTGTGCATTATAATAATTTTTACTAAAAATAAAATTTATAATATATTGATTTTATTTTTTTATCTTAAAACAATTGATAATTAAATTTATAATATATTGAAACAAATTTAATAATAATTCAACCAACAAATTGATATTAATAAATTTATATTGATGAATTATAATAAAAATTTATTAAAATATTGATTTTTTTCCAATTTGAATAAGGATAATTTTGGGTTTAGGTAATAATTTTAAGGATATTTATGGAATTATATTAAAGGATAAAATTGACTCTCAAAATTAGAATCTAAAAGGTACTATTTCCCTACTTTTTAAAATCAACTGTAGGAGAGATTGATTTTGATAAAATTAATTTTGATTTTGTTTTTTTTACCAAACACTAAAATTAGATTTTAGATTTTCAAAATCACTTTTAAGCCTCATAAAAATAATCCCAAACGAGCCTTAGTGTTGTTTCTTATTTTTCTAGTGGTATATATTCTTGAAGAAGGAGAGCAGCAAAAATTTTGTGGTATAATCAAAACTAGTTGAGTAGAAGGGAAGCATAAAATAATTGTTAAGATAATTGTCACTTCCCGTTCCTAAGTAAATTATCCATTTTCTTAGATAACAATTGAGTGCACTATTGTCTCCTCTGAAGTATCTCCTCATATGTAGTATTGCTCTCCAAAGGTTGCTATTCGCTGATTCATCGAAATATGATGACTCTTCCAAAAGAAAAATCAATCTTAAGATAATATAGGTAGCAATATGGATCGTGCCATAATAGGCTCAATCTAGGATAGTCTCAGTAGATTTTTTAATATAATATATATAAAAGAAAAAGGAACATTGCATATATTATATGGTGACTTACTGCACCTAGATGACAACTTATCGTTAATCAAATGTTTCAACTTCATTTATCAAGTACTGTAGAAGTTGTTGCACCATGCGTATGGTTGCTTAAATGATGAGTGAACTTCTGTATCGTTTGCATTGTTTTTGTGTCTCCACTATTTCTGATTCAAAATTTTCTTTTGAGAGGAGCGCACTTGTGACCGTAGATGGCTGTATATATTTTTTTTACTAATTATGTGATAGTAAAAAAAACAAAAATTGATGCCCATCATTCAAAATAAATAAAATATAAGTGATTAAGTCTAATATTTTTTTATCATTTGTAATAATGTCATGTGTTAATCTAATTTTTGTGCTGACCTTTTAAAAAAATGTGAAAATAGTTATTGGAGAATTAAATCTTAACCGTACATTAATATAAATGCACGCCTGACATGAGATTAATTATTAAAACATAAACACAACAAATTTCAGTATCGAATCAAAATTTAAATGTAAAACTTGCATCAAATTATCAACCGAGGTCCAATTTTTAGAATTCATGGGCATTCACAGGCTACTTATAGAACTCCATAACCCATAAATTACAAGTAAAACATTCAAATCTGATGCCACTAAATCCAGCTCCAGTAGCCAAGGTCATGAATCCATGCTTTGTTCGCTCCTTTCCTCCCGGATTTTGAGTCATCATCAGCACATCAATTTGGGAATTGTTTTTTGATAGAGTGCTAGTATCAGGCAGATCTGGAAGTATTGACTCCACAACAATTACCTTTCCATCTTCTGGAATACTTTTGTAGCAATTCTTCAACAACTTCAAGCAATGTTCATCGCTCCAATCGTGCAATATCCACTACAAATGTGAAATATTATGAAATTTGTTTAATATCTGCAAAGTAAATTCAAATTAAACTTACCTTCATCAAGATGGCATCACCTTTTGGAACACTTTGAAACATATCACCCCCAGCATGCTCAACGCCTGTACTACACACAATTTAATTTCCTCTGTTACAATCTGGCGTTACGGTGGACAGAGTATTCTTATGAGCATTGATATTCGGGCAAAAAGTTTAGACACAAAAGCAACAGTAAATCGGGCCTGATTTTCTCAATAAATTTCAAATACATAAATCGAATTCAGTTTAAAGTCTTTTTGTCGAAAGCATTTCAGCATTTTCTCTGTTTACCATGTTCTAATTAATAATTAATACATATTTCCTCATAACAATGACATTAAAAGAAAAAACGAAGACAGGATTTTGGGGAAAACCCAAATAAATTTTCTAGCCTTCAACCTTCTCAAGGATTTAAAATTAGTTAGCCAGATTAAGAAGTGACAATTATTGTAAAAATAGGTGATAATTCATACCAGGATACTCTGGGGCATGCTGTATAACATGAGGCAAGTCGAAATTGATGCCCTTAACGTGAGAATACTTGGTAGTGATAGCTTTAAGTGTATTGCCAAGGCTACCACCGACATCGACCAGTTGCTTTATGTGCTTGAAACCATTGTAAGCCTCAAGAATTTTCTGGATGACCAAAGTAGAAAGGTTGTACATAGCTGTATTGAAAACTTCATTGAACCCGGGGTCCAGTCTCGGGTACTCAAAAGCGTGTGTTCCATGGACACGATCAAATGGAACTCCTCCTTCAATAATAGCTTCTTTTAATTGGGACCTGCACGATCAATTAATCAATCAGTCCAGAATTAGATTTGTATCCAAATCCTCTATTCATCAGATCAACATTTTACATTTGGCTTACTCTTTTTAGATTCATTGATTCGTGGTCGATAAAAACATATAGATACATATAAATTATAACTATGACGATGTATACGTATCCTAAAATTGTTAAAAGATAAGATAAGTATGATGATGTATATGTATTGTAAAATCATTAAATGATATAGATACATATAAATTATAACTATGACGATGCATACGTATCGTAAAATCATTAAAAGATAAGATAAGTAGAGGATTCATTTCTTCCCAAAATCACAAAGAGAGATAATGCATAGTTGTCACCTACGTCTTTATAAGAGGAAAAAAAAAGGAAATAGGGTCATGACATTCCGGCTCGGATACTGAATTTTAACAAAATCACAAATTAGTTCATATCTAGTTTGTATTGACATTTCATGTAGTTAGGTCCTGCTTATTGTGCGCAGAATGTAAAATCAAGCGCACCAAATAATCACAGAAAAATAAATGACACAAAATTTAACATGGTTTGACAATTATGCTTATGTCCACGAGAACAAGAGAAAATAATTGTATTACTAACAATTATAATAGTACAATAGTTGAGTAGAACTTTACTTCTCAAAATCTAAATACACCTAGTATTCTCACATACACATGAAAAGAAAAAACCTCTCAATTGTTCACTCTCTCAACAATTCTTCACTTAAATTATTGCTCTCAATTTTATGAGATTTTCTCAAATTTTAAGATGCTTTAGCTCTATAAATGAAGCTCAACTATAAGTTTAGCTTCACTGTAAAAAGACTCAAAAGTAGTTGGCAAAAAGTCCTGCAATTTGGCGCCGAATTGAAAAAACAAAAAAATGCATGCGGCTTTGCCAATTTTTGTCAAGAAAATCACGCGGTTTAATATATTCAAAATCCAACATGCGAGGCCCCTTCTTTACTTTGACTTTTCAACACTGCTGTCTTTAAAAACCCCCCGGGAAAAAAAATCTTTTAATTGAGCAAAATTCTACGGATAAAGTTAAGAATTTTTTCCTTTATGAATTTCTGTCAAAACTAAAGAACAGAATTCAATAAATGGTCTCAATAGAACTAAATTCATTGTCTTTTTCATACTACTCTCATTTTCTCTGCAAGTAAAAGACAAAAATTTCCCCGACGGAGAACACTTTTCTTCTTATTCTCTGCAAATAAAACACAATCAACAATATTTCATCTATTCTTGAATTGATTTGATTAAAAGTATATATATCTAGTAATGATTTATAAGTTTGTCAAGTGTACATTCTACATTTTAGTGCTTACTATTATAAATATACACTTGTGCATCAAATATAGGGATTTAGTTCATTTTTTGTTTGTTTGTTTGTACGACGACTGAAAATGAATTTAGAAACAAGTTGAGCATGAGTTGGAGTATGATCGGAGATATGCATGATTGGATCTGAATGTTTAGAAAGATAGATGCATTATTAACCCATGTGACGTTATTATTCTAAATAAAAATAAACTACAGAGAATTAAAATGAGAGAGAGCAGGTATACCAGCTGTCCAGAAACACCTTGTCCTGAATTAAGGCCATTAAGGGGCCCAATGAGACACCATCTTCGTTAGGCACAAAGTATCTGGAAACATTACTCTGACCGTAGAGTCTCTGAGAACCATCAATATCATCTAGTGAGCATTCAACAACACCATGGCTAGCCAGAAGCCTGAGTATCCGGTCCAACATCATGGGTGCGTCTTTGTTCTTGGTGGCAGGCAACTGAGCTGCAATCTCTGAAGCTGAGAGCTTTGCTCCAGGACCAGCTTTGGCTATGATCTTGAAAACTCCCAGCTCAATTGCTGCTTGCATGGTCATGGGGAGCACTGAACCCGTCACCAATTGATTGGCATATGCAAAGCTTGCGTCTCTCTCTTCATTAGCCATATTTTGTTGAATTTCCATATCTGCTTTGCTAAGAAACAATGCGATTATAGTGGTGTGAAGATTGATTGGCCTGTCCAAAAGGATATATATAGCTTATTATATATTGGTATATATGAGCTAGTTTCCGTTTTCTTTCCTCTAGCTATTGTGAAAATATTGAAGTGAAAGTTGTTGAATGTACAGGATCATTTGAGGGAGCCTGTACCTCCACAAATAATGTCATTGTTTTCAAATTTAGAGACTGTAACCTGCTGTTTATTTCTAAAATTTAAATAAAGAAATAACTAACAAACTAGCTTGGACTCTAACTACTCCAACAGCTAACTTGACTTATTCAAACAATGAAAGAAACAAATAAAATCAATTAACTGGAACAAAATCTAGAACATGTAACATAATGGTTCTCTTATTTTAATATGATAAAAGGACAAACTAAAAGATAGAAAAATATAAATTTTAATAAAATATAAAATAAAAATGTTTTCTTTTTATTTAGCTTATCTCTAACTTTATTAAAATATGAGATCATTTATTAAAAAATAAATAAAAAAGGATGAAAGAAGTCATATTATGTATAAAGTAAATTAACAATAAAGGAATTCCTTACTTTATTAAAATAAGGTATAATTTAAAAGATAAAAAATACATATTTCAATATACTACATGTAACATTTCACATTACTAGCGAGAGTTTTGAGACTAGTTTATAAGTTATGGGTTCTTAACTAAGCAAACATGACGGGATATGTACCCAACATGGATAGTATCTTCTTGGTTAATGGGCCTAGGGTATTGAAGTTAGTATCATAAACAACTCACAACCTGATGTATGGATGGATATGTTATTGGTATGATTGTATCTCATTCTGTTATGAGGATCAAGGGGAGAAACATTTAACATCTCATTGGTATGATTTCATTCTGTCCCATTATGAGGGTCAATGGGGGAAGCATGTAACATTTCACATTGTCAGTAAGAGAGTTCTTGGACTAGTTTATATGCTGTGAGTTCTTCTAACTAAGAAGATGTATTTTGGGTTACAAGCCCAATCATAAAACAACAGTGGATTGTATATCCAAAGTGGATAATATCTATTTGTTTCGTAGGTTGTGTATCTATTATGATAAAATTTTAATGATTCCTAATTATTTTAATATTATCTATTCGCACCCCACTAAAACTCGAATTAAACCTGAGCCCTAAGTAGACTGCTCTTTACCACATGAGTTGAACCTTAATTTTTTTGTAAAATCCCATATTGCTAGGGAGATAGTTGTCGGACCAATTTATAAGTGACAAGCTCTCCTAACTAAGCAAATGTGTTTTGGACTGTAAATCGTGACAAATTGTGTGCCCAAAGCGAACAATATATATTTGGTTAATGGGTCTAGGCTATTATAATCAGTATAAGAGCTTACTCATGAGCCGATGTGTCGATTGATATGTTAATGATACGATTTCATTCTATTTTGTTTCCAATGATCCTCACGAGAACGCAAGGTCCTTAAGGGGAAAGGATGCATTGCTAACGAGGAGTTCTTGGAGCAGTTTATAAGCCAAGCACTCTCCTAACTAAGCAAACGCGCTTCGGGTTATAAAGTTCAATAACAAAAAAAGTGACAATTGTGTGCTAAAGCTGATAATATCTACTTAGTTATTGGGTATAAACTCTTATATTATAAGATAAAATATACTATATTAAAATATGTATTTTTCTTCTTTTAACTTATTTCTTATTTTAATGAAATTATTTATTAAAAAATTACAACATAAAAACTATTTATATATATAAATAGAAATTTTTGGAGGGAAACTTAAAATTTTATTTTCATATTGAAATATATATCTTACTACATTTATAAAAGATATATCTAACGGCATCCAAGTATATACTTGAGATAAAATTAATGGCTGATGCATGGAATGAGACTCAATTGCGAACAAGGATCTTCTCCTGATATGATCTTTTCTTAGCTTTTCAAAAATTTTAGCCATGTGTCTTTTAATGGTAGTGTATGGGTAAGATTCAACTTCTTTTATTTTTTTATTTATTAACTACCAATCAGTAATTGCGAAAAAAAAATCTTCTTCTTTTATTTGCTCGGAATATGATCAAATCAAGAGAGAATCTTGATCCCTCAATTGCAGCCTCTAAGCTGACACAATCACGTTTGCCAAAAAGAAAAGTTGAGACACTGACTCTTATAAAAAATAAAATTAAAAAAATTGAGACAGCGATTTTTTCATCATTTTTAATTTGATGCATTAATTGCAGTGGGCAAAAGTAAAAGGAGAACCATGTGTTGTGTCAGTATTCATTCGTTTTTTAGAAGTAAAAATTTAAGTAGTAATTAATAATTAATAAATAAAAAATAATTAATTAAAAATTTACCTATTTACTATAATTAAAATAAGGGTCTTGTTGAGTTACGATCAATGTAATTTACGGCTCTTGTAATATAGTCCCATTACCTTATTATAAATTTTTGCATATTTTGCATAGATTATAAGTTAATCTTTAAAATAAACATAATACAAAATCTTTAAACATTAAAAAAAATTATCATCGGCTAGGACCATGAGAACAGGCCAACCCATTGTGATTCTTACTTCTCCCTTTAGCTATTGACAAGTCACAAGACATAAGAGAGGATTAGTAATGGAAGCGTGGATGACATTGTTGTAAATAAACATAATTCACGAAGTATAAAAAGGATGATGTTAATATTTCTTATGAGAATAAATCTCAATTTGGATGATACTATTATACAAGGTGAGAATTTACTTATTTATAGCAAGAAAAATGTTGTTACGGTTAAAATTTTGACAAAATGCATAAAAATAATTAAAATATTTTGATAATAAAAGACTAAAATATCTTCGTTAGTAATGTCATGCTAGATGGATAATACAACTTAGCTACCTAACTTAGGTTGGCTATATCGCATTTGGCTTCGGCTTGTAAATTAGCACTTGATGGTTTTAGCCTCCAGTCAATCCAAACGGTGCGTAATTAGGTAAGGCGTATTTCACAAAGACATGCCATCCATCTGTCACGTTAGGTGATGCGGTTGTAACCAAAAACAACCATTATCAAAGTAGGCACATGTGAAGGCTTATTTTTCCAGCCTAACAAGTCATGTGTCTTTTAATGGTAGTATATAGGTAAGATTAAACTTCTTTTATTTTTTTATTTATTAACTACCAATCAGTAATTACGAAAAACAAATCCTCTTCTTTTATTTGCTCGGGATATGATCAAATCAAGAGAGAATCTTGATCCCTCAATTGCAGCCTCTAAGCTGACACAATCACGTTTGCCAAAAAGAAAAGTTGAGACACTGACTCTTATAAAAAATAAAATTAAAAAAATTGAGACAACGATTTTTTCATCATTTTTAATTTGATGCATTAATTGCAGTGGGCAAAAGTAAAAGGAGAACCATGTGTTGTGTCAGTATTCTTTCGTTTTTTAGAAGTAAAAATTTAAGTAGTAATTAATAATTAATAAATAAAAAATAATTAATTAAAAATTTACCTATTTACTATAATTAAAATAAGGGTCTTGTTGAGTTACGATCAATGTAATTTACGGCTCTTGTAATATAGTCCCATTACCTTATTATAAATTTTTGCATATTTTGCATAGATTATAAGTTAATCTTTAAAATAAACATAATACAAAATCTTTAAACATTAAAAAAAATTATCATCGGCTAGGACCATGAGAACAGGCCAACCCATTGTGATTCTTACTTCTCCCTTTAGCTATTGACAAGTCACAAGACATAAGAGAGGATTAGTAATGGAAGCGTGGATGACATTGTTGTAAATAAACATAATTCACGAAGTATAAAAAGGATGATGTTAATATTTCTTATGAGAATAAATCTCAATTTGGATGATACAATTATACAAGGTGAGAATTTACTTGTTTATAGCAAGAAAAATGTTGTTACGGTTAAAATTTTGACAAAATGCATAAAAATAATTAAAATATTTTGATAATAAAAGACTAAAATATCTTCGTTAGTAATGTCATGCTAGATGGATAATACAACTTAGCTACCTAACTTAGGTTGGCTATATCGCATTTGGCTTCGGCTTGTAAATTAGCACTTGATGGTTTTAGCCTCCAGTCAATCCAAACGGTGCTTAATTAGGTAAGGCGTATTTCACAAAGACATGCCATCCATCTGTCACGTTAGGTGATGCGGTTGTAACCAAAAACAACCATTATCAAAGTAGGCACATGTGAAGGCTTATTTTTCCAGCCTAACAAGTCATGTGTCTTTTAATGGTAGTATATAGGTAAGATTAAACTTCTTTTATTTTTTTATTTATTAACTACCAATCAGTAATTACGAAAAACAAATCCTCTTCTTTTATTTGCTCGGGATATGATCAAATCAAGAGAGAATCTTGATCCCTCAATTGCAGCCTCTAAGCTGACACAATCACGTTTGCCAAAAAGAAAAGTTGAGACACTGACTCTTATAAAAAATAAAATTAAAAAAATTGAGACAGCGATTTTTTCATCATTTTTAATTTGATGCATTAATTGCAGTGGGCAAAAGTAAAAGGAGAACCATGTGTTGTGTCAGTATTCTTTCGTTTTTTAGAAGTAAAAATTTAAGTAGTAATTAATAATTAATAAATAAAAAATAATTAATTAAAAATTTACCTATTTACTATAATTAAAATAAGGGTCTTGTTGAGTTACGATCAATGTAATTTACGGCTCTTGTAATATAGTCCCATTACCTTATTATAAATTTTTGCATATTTTGCATAGATTATAAGTTAATCTTTAAAATAAACATAATACAAAATCTTTAAACATTAAAAAAAATTATCATCGGCTAGGACCATGAGAACAGGCCAACCCATTGTGATTCTTACTTCTCCCTTTAGCTATTGACAAGTCACAAGACATAAGAGAGGATTAGTAATGGAAGCGTGGATGACATTGTTGTAAATAAACATAATTCACGAAGTATAAAAAGGATGATGTTAATATTTCTTATGAGAATAAATCTCAATTTGGATGATACAATTATACAAGGTGAGAATTTACTTATTTATAGCAAGAAAAATGTTGTTACGGTTAAAATTTTGACAAAATGCATAAAAATAATTAAAATATTTTGATAATAAAAGACTAAAATATCTTCGTTAGTAATGTCATGCTAGATGGATAATACAACTTAGCTACCTAACTTAGGTTGGCTATATCGCATTTGGCTTCGGCTTGTAAATTAGCACTTGATGGTTTTAGCCTCCAGTCAATCCAAACGGTGCTTAATTAGGTAAGGCGTATTTCACAAAGACATGCCATCCATCTGTCACGTTAGGTGATGCGGTTGTAACCAAAAACAACCATTATCAAAGTAGGCACATGTGAAGGCTTATTTTTCCAGCCTAACAAGTCATGTGTCTTTTAATGGTAGTATATAGGTAAGATTAAACTTCTTTTATTTTTTTATTTATTAACTACCAATTAGTAATTACGACAAAAAAATCCTCTTCTTTTATTTGCTCGGGATATGATCAAATCAAGAGAGAATCTTGATCCCTCAATTGCAGCCTCTAAGCTGACACAATCACGTTTGCCAAAAAGAAAAGTTGAGACAGTGACTCTTATAAAAAATAAAATTAAAAAAATTGAGACAACGATTTTTTCATCATTTTTAATTTGATGCATTAATTGCAGTGGGCAAAAGTAAAAGGAGAACCATGTGTTGTGTCAGTATTCTTTCGTTTTTTAGAAGTAAAAATTTAAGTAGTAATTAATAATTAATAAATAAAAGATAATTAATTAAAATTTACCTGTTTACTATAATTAAAATAAGGGTCTTGTTGAGTTACGATCAATGTAATTTACGGCTCTTGTAATATAGTCCCATTACCTTATTATAAATTTTTGCATATTTTACATAGATTATAAGTTAATCTTTAAAATAAACATAATACAAAATCTTTAAACATTAAAAAAAATTATCATCGGCTAGGACCATGAGAACAGGCCAACCCATTGTGATTCTTACTTCTCCCTTTAGCTATTGACAAGTCACAAGACATAAGAGAGGATTAGTAATGGAAGCGTGGATGACATTGTTGTAAATAAACATAATTCACGAAGTATAAAAAGGATGATGTTAATATTTCTTATGAGAATAAATCTCAATTTGGATGATACAATTATACAAGGTGAGAATTTACTTATTTATAGCAAGAAAAATGTTGTTACGGTTAAAATTTTGACAAAATGCATAAAAATAATTAAAATATTTTGATAATAAAAGACTAAAATATCTTCGTTAGTAATGTCATGCTAGATGGGTAATACAACTTAGCTACCTAACTTAGGTTGGCTATATCGCATTTGGCTTCGGCTTGTAAATTAGCACTTGATGGTTTTAGCCTCCAGTCAATCCAAACGGTGCTTAATTAGGTAAGGCGTATTTCACAGAGACATGCCATCCATCTGTCACGTTAGGTGATGCGCAGGTAACCAAAAACAACCATTATCAAAGTAGGCACACGCAAAGGCTTCTTTTTCCAAGCGAAACAAGTTAATTAGCTAAGACTATCATTAAAAGTCTCTTTAAAGAGTCATATAAAAAAAAGTTTAAAAAAACTCTTCAAATGAGATATTTCAAATAAAATAGTGTTTCTCTCTATTTAATATTAAAAAGAGAGAAGTACTACTTCATTTAAAGAAATTTATTTGGAGAATTTTGTAGTGCCTTTATTTAATACTATATTTTTTCTCATAATTCTTGAAGAAAGAGAAGTATTATAATAATTATTATTATTTTAGAGAAAAATTTGATTAAAATAATATATTTATTTTTATTTAAAAAATCTTTGGAAAAGTAACTTCATTTTTTACTCTTCTATTTATTATCTAGATAAATAAATAAGTATTTAAAAATTAAATTAAAAGAGTTAAACATATTTTTCATTCTTGTTTTGATTTGTTTCTACTGTTATGTAATCCATTTTAACTGACTGAAGTTGGTGCTTAAAAAAAACAAGAGAGAGATAAGCAGGAGCCGCGGCGGGGGAGGGGGAGAGAGAGAGTGAGAGCACGAAGAAACAATAGTAAGGAGAGTGATTGAGTGGGCCACGCAAGAAGAGAGAAAAATTAAAATTATTTTGACAAATTTAATCTGTTGATTCATCTTCTATCCTAACGGGTATTAACAAATGTAATAATAATAATAATAATATTTTTAAGGAGATCTTAACCATATTAAAGTCAATCATTAACCATATTAAAGTTAAGAATAAATTAAAATACAAAAAAAACACATATTTTTATATGATATAATACACTGCATTAAAATTTATATTTTTTTATCTTTTAAATTATTCCTAACTTTAATATGTAAAAATTCTTGATTGGAACGTATATTTCCAAATTAAATTTGAGTGAAGTATGTTTATTAAATTTTAGAATTACAAATGGCATGTTAGCAAATTAGTAACTACTAATGCTCGATGATAATTAACATTTTTATGCTAATGATAAACTGAGTCAATAAGGGAGCACCTCTAAAAATACCCTTATTTTTACATTTGTTAATATATGTTAGATTAAAAATGAATCAAAAGATTCGATTTCTCAAAATAATTTAAGTTTTTTTCTCACCGTGCGTGGTTCGAACTTAATCACTATTTCTCTCTCTGTCTCTCTCGTCATTCTTATCTCTCTCTCATCTTTTTCAAGCGTTAACTTCAGCCAAGATGGATTACATAACAAAACAAACAAATCAAAAAAAAAAGAAAAAAGAAAAATCAAAACAAGAATGAAGAAAAATAAATAGCACCAATTTAATTATGGCATGTGCATAATTAATCGAGTCTGAAATAAAACTTACAACAGACATCAATTTAACCTCATATAATAAAAAATAATTTTTTTAGAATAACTTATTTATTTATTTTGAGACACAGTAAAGTTGCAACGGATTGAATTCCAGTATTAATAAGCCTTACATTCATGGTGATCATCAACAGAAGAAAGATGAGAGAGAGAAAGAGAGAGAGATAGGAACAAGGGGAGAGAGAGTATGTCAGAGTACATGAAAGTTAAAGAAAAGGAAAATGCTACTTTCCCCGGGTCAAACCCCGAATTAAACCAAAACGACGTCGCTTTGGTTTCTCTTTTTTTTTTTGCCCTTTTTGGTTCCAAAACGTAGTCGTTTCCTTTTGGTTTCTTCTTCCTTGGTGTAGTTCATCCATCGCAGCCTGCAACTCTTGCCACTCCTTGATAATTAAACAACAATTATCAACAACAACAAATAAAGATTCCAGATATTAGTTTATGTGAATTTTATAACTTGATGTGATTTATTAATACCAGCAAACTTGGGAAGTTGAGCCCAATTTCAGTGGCCATATTTAAGAATATAAGCTCTTAACTTATCATCTTCTTCTTTACTCCATGCACCTTTCTTCATTCCTCTTCCATCATACGTTGGGGCTCTCACCATTTTTGATAACTCACTCACCACTCTCACTCTCTTTCTGTGGATGTGTTGAAAATCTTAATTTGCCCCCAAATCCTTTTTATACAAAACGAGATTTGTTTAAGAGGAAATTTCTCCAATTTGGATCTTCAACAAAACGAACAATACGAAGAGGAGTGGAAGAGGATTGGGTTATGTCGTTCCCTGGAGAAACGAAGAGGAGAAAACGAAGAGCAGAGGGAGGCAATTGCGCCCGGTACACCTCCATACTTCAAAAATTATCTCAATACCCTAAAATCTATTTTTTCCAAAATTTTCATCGATACCCTTTAAAAACTGATAGGAAATTACTAAGCTATCCTCATTTCAAAACATTTCAACTCAAGAGACAGCACATCTCTCTTCTCTACTGAAGCAAACAAACACTCATCTACTGCAATTCCCTCCATTATCAAACTCAAACAAACACTGTAATTCCCTCACCGGCATCACCTCTATCGAAACAAATATTCATGCTCCATACATGATAAATCGAACTTCAACACGAGCAAACTAAGCTTGAGAAGGGAAAGCTGCCACAACTAAGAAAGAGAAGCCTAGTTTGTCGCTACATAATCGCCGGCGAGAGCTGATCCTTTATTGCAAAATGGTCATAATTTAACTAGTTGAGGAAGTAATTCTCTATAAATAGTTTTCTTGTTGATATTCAGAAAAAAACAAAAACAAAAAGTTAGGGTTTAAATAGAAAAAATAGATTAATTAGTTGTGGGTCTCTCATTACATGTTCAAAAATAAATTTCTAGTTGTTTTGCTGCACGCAAATTGTGAAAAATTGATGGATTGTACCGATTATAATTTTGTCATGTAACACACGATTTCGTCGTGTAAGGTTATGTAGGATTCAAGGTTGTGTATTACATGACCTTCATGTGTTGCACTTACACGACTTCATGTATTGCACAATTACACTACTTCATGTATTGCACTTACACGACCTTCATGTATTACACGACCTCAAAATTAAACGACTTTTTTCGCTGTTGTTAATTCATTATAATAACTTAGTTGTTTAAAGACTTAATTTTTGCTAAGAATTTATATTTGTTGCTATGCAGAAAATGTCAACGAAAAGTATTAAGGAAAAAATGAAATGTGGCAAACCAAGTTATTATTATTTGCTGTTGTGCGGATTCCGACAACATTTGATGATAACCCAAGTATTGCCACACTTGCGACTGTGTTTTCAACCAGCCTTTGATTAAGAGTTGTTTCTAATTTATTTCATGGATTTATTATATGCAGGCATTCCTCATGTATGCATGTATGCTTCGGCAGAGGAAGAAAGCAGTTTGAAGATAAAAAAAAAAACTTTTTAAATGGTTGTAATATGTTTAATTGTGATATCCATTAGAGTATCATATCCAAATATTGACATTGTAAACTGATAACTTTGTTTATTTATAATAATTAATCTCTATCATTTCTCAAACTGTCGAATATACAAATTTATTTTTTTGCTGTAATTTATGAACACACGATTTGATCTATGTTCAAAAGTAATGCAGAGCGGGTTTCTAAACTTCATTCTACTAGCTACTTTCTCGAAGAAAAATTTCACGTCATCATTGGTTTGAATTGTAACTGGTGGAATAGGATCAAATGTCTTAAGTTTGAACTTCATTGTGATTTCGAATTCCGAAGTATCTATATCAATAACTTCAGCTATCTTCTCCACCAATTCAGCATATGTTGTCGATCGTGGTATTATTATCCATTTAGCCTTGGAACCTTTGAACTTATACTCGTCATTTTACTCAATCCATTCACCATTGAAGAGAATAATATCAAATTTCATATACAGGTAAGTACACGACCTACACGACTATAATACTTACACGACTTACACGACTATATTTCTTACATGACCCACACGACTTACACGACTATATTACTTACACGACTATATTACTTACACGACCTACATGACTAACTGTATGACGTACACGGTATCAAGAGAATGCACGACGCCAAACATGTTAGCCATAAATAAGTTATATTGCTGAAAAAAATAATTAAACAACCTACATTGCATATATTTCTACATATAAGAAAAAATGATGAAAATAAAACATTGTAATGTGAGGAAAATTTTTAAATTTTCCTCAAAATTAAAAAATTTAAAATCCAACAACATTAACATACCTTATTGGGGTGTTTAATAAGCAATTCACCTTTAAAGAAAGAGTGGGTGTTAAAGAAATGAATACATAATTGTATTTGTGTAAGAAGTTTTGAGAGATTTTGAGAGATTTTGAGAGATTTTGAAAGATTTTGAGAGATTTTGAGAGAATCGGCAGCAAAAATGGAGTTGAGTGAAAGAAATGAGGAAAGAAAGACTATTTGATGCATTCACGGGCCCACGATTTCATTAAGGGTATTTTCGTTTTTACTCACATGTGTTAGGGTATCCATGAAAACTAAAAAGGGAGGGGGTATTTCAATAATTTTGAAACTATTAAATGGTATTTAATTAAAAACCCCGAGCAGAGGAGCGTTTGCTTTTGCTAGGGTGAAACGGTAGCGTTTCATGAAGAAGAGGAAACGGCGTCGTTTTGTTTTAGCTTTCGGGGTTTGACCTGGGATTTGACCCGGGGTAAATAGCAGAACTCTAAAGAAAATGTAGAAGGGAGAGTGATTGGATGGGGTCCATATGTGGAGAGAGAAAACTTAAATTATCTTTAATCCAATAAATATTAATAAATATAAAAAGGGCATTTTTAGAGGGTTGTTCATATGCCTGCATATATGGTGTGTGTATGTGTGCACAAACAGTCTCTTTTTAGTACAAGGACTATTATTTTTTTATGCGAACACGTTTTTAAATCATGTAATTTAATATAATTATATTTGAATATTATAAATAATATAATTTTATAATATATTAAAAAAATTATATTAAATTACAAGACTTAAGATCGTGTCTGTATTAAACAAATGAGTATGCCACTCCTCGAATATATTCTAGGACTAGAAAATAGAACCGCGCTTCAACGCGGCTTTGAAAAAAGAATTTACTATTATCTTTTTTTCTTACTTTACACTTGATGAAACTGATAAAAAATATGAATTGATTTTTTTTAAGATGAGGCAGCCTTATAAAAAACAGAAAAAGCTATTAGCCAGCAATACAAATAAAGAAGCAACACAAGATAAAGAATAAAATGAGAGAGTATATTATAGAGTGATTTTATTCATTCCAATTGTGTGTGTACAAAACAAAAAGATGAGCTCTACTTTTATAGTTACATAATCACTCCGTGAAATTAATGAAAAATTATGGATCATAATTTCTTGTGAGATAGTGGGAGTTATAGGGAAGCTAAAGGTTGCTAATGGGAGATAGTGAGGAAACTAAGAGATATATGTTATGAACATCTACATTTATTTTAATAAATTCATAGCACTCCTCCTTGGATGTTCAATACAAAGAATATGCCTCATTAAAATATTTACATAATTGTTATTGTGTAATAACAATCAAATTAATTATGAGAAGATGAAAAGTCAAATCTAAAAGAAAATTTCTCTATTTATTAGATAATAGAGAATATACAAAGATGAGAAATAGTGATGGTTGTCGAAGCCAGCAAAAATAAATACCTACTCTAAATAAATTGTGTATAGTGATTGAGTAGGGTCGTGTCCACAGAGATCGGTAATTATTTAAATCCTTTTAAAATATAAAATGCAAAATGGGGGAATTGTTGACAATAATAAAAATCAAATTAAAATAACAAGAACGCAAATTAAAATTGTAATTCAAATTGGAGAAAGCTCTGGTTGAAGGAATTAACTTAGCTTGATTCGACTACTGATCATTGATTCAAATATAAATTATTACTATTTATGAATAGGCCGGTTATAGCTACTGAGACCCTCTAAAAGCCAATCTCTCCTTAACTAGTCGATAACCAAGGTACAACCGTTAGTAAATAAAGGTCTTCGGGTGAAGAAAAAGAAGAAAAATGCGAAAATAGAAAAATGAAAAGTGGTTTGCCCTTATCATTTTAATGCATAAAATCCCATAATGCGGCTTCAACATGCATAACAAAGCAAATTCTAGAATAAATAAACTATTGATATTTACATAACAAAATTAATTAGAGCTAAGTGGTTGCTCATAGGCTCAAATCCTCACAAAGTTGGTAAATTTGCCATCAAATCATGTACACTCTTCAAATGAATCAACCATCAATAGTGGTGTAGAATGAGAAGAAGGTAGGAGTGATATATAAAAGGAAAGGTAAAAATGATAAGAAGTGAAAAAGATGTATGTAGTAATATAAAAAGTGAAAGATAAAATGTGAGTGATGAAAGAGTATAATAGAATAAAAATATATGTAAATAATTTCATATAGATGGGAAAAGAGTAGTGAGAAAGAAAAGAAAAGAAAAATAATAATATATGAAGCATACTAACTCCAAAATCATTTAGGGATGAGTAGAGTGAAAATAATACTTCCAGACATCAATAATGCACAAATCACTCCCCCACACCAAGAACTTACATTGTCCCAATGTAAGATAATCAAAGCTCACATAAAAATTAAAGCGTAAGAATAAAAGATTAAAGGCAAAAACTTCCCTGAATTGTGAGCTTTGATCCACATAACGTCTATGGGCTTGGCGGAAATGATGGGATAAATCCCACACTCTCGAAGTATGTGGCCAAATTCTGCTCCATCTTGTTCAGCTTGTGCTCCATTTTCTCTAATTGAATGCTCAAAGGTGGTACAGATGTAGAAGGAATAGTTGGTGAGGTAGCAGTTTCGTCGTCAAACTCGTCATCAGAGGTAACATCACTCCTAGCATAAAGCTTCTTTGGAAGTTGAGTGGGTCCTGGTTCAGTAAACTGAAATCTCCCCTCCTTGAATTCGACCACACCTGTTCTTTCAAACACAGACATATCCAAAAATTCCTTTTTGCAAGCAGGATGCAAATCATTATTTTTAGGATCAAACACACATAAGTTTATAGCTAACAGAGTAATGTATGGACCAAGAAATAAAGTCCTATATCGTTTAAGCACACTTTGAAATTGATCTACTAACCAAAAACCTAAATTAAGTCTCACATCATTTAACATGCACCAGATAAAATAAAACTCAGTTTTAAAGAAAACTTCCGAGTGATCTTTCTTCCCTAAAAAATTATATGCTAAGAACCGGTGCACACATTTCAAAACAGGATCACGTAAGAAAGAACTCTTTGATTTACTCGGGTCATAGGCATTGTAATCAATAGATAAATTAAGCCAAAGACCATAAGGCTCAAAATTTTCGCTAAAGTCACAAGTTGTTCCTAAATATGCATCACTAAAAGAATAATCATCATCAATGAATCCTAAAGCTAGGTTAAAATATGTGATAGATTGTGAAATTTTTTGTCCCATTAACCTAACTTTATAACATTCGAGTATGCAAAGTAAAATCATTCGGTATATTAAATTGAAAATTAGCATAGAACTCCCTAATCAACTCAACATAACCCAAACAATCAACATTACCAAACTTACGCAAACCAATCTTATCTATCAAAGAATCAAAATTATCCTTAATATTCAATTTTTCAAGAGTCGGGTAATGAATATACTTAGCTGGAAGTATTTTTCGCTTGGAAATATCTTTGTACCTTTCTTTCTCTTGTTGAGTCGTGAATGTGAGGCACCCTTCGAGATTGGATTCCGCAAATGGCAAAACACTCATGCCTTTTCCATGTTTCGATCTTTGTCTCACAGCTTGGCGTGAATCTGAAACTGTGTTCCATGGAACCATAGTGGGAGCGGCAATCTTGGATTGCTTTGCAACGGGTGTCTTTTTAGATGACTTGGAAGTTGATGCTTTCCTCTTCGGCATTGTTACAATAATTTCATTCACGGATTTCGATTCACGAGCCTGGAATGTAGGACGTGGGCTGGTTGCGGACGATTGCTGCTCGGCTGGAGCTTGCAGGTACACGGCTGCTGGTTCAGGTTGCACGCGGATGGTTGCGCGCGCGAGCTGGTTTCGGATGCGCACTGCTGAGTTGACGTTGGTTGCTTGCGCGGGCTGCTGCTCGCGAGATGCTTGCGCGCGCGCGCAGCTGGTTGCTGCGGGAGATGCTTGCGCGCGCGCGCAGCTGGTTGCTGCGGGAGATGCTTGCTAGTTCACGCGAGCTGGTTTGCTGCTGGTGTGCTGCAAGCGGCTGTAGAAGAAAATAAATTCTGGAAAATTAGAGATTTTGTGAACAATGATTTTTTTTATTTTAAACAATTCAAATAAATAAAAAAAATAAAAGAAAGAAAAAAAAATTCGTTTTTTTTTAAAATTTGTTTTTTAAAAAATAATAATAAATAAATAAAATAATAAACTTTATTTTATCACTTGAGACACTAAAAATTTCAAAAGTACTTTTTTAACAAGCACGTGGGTATGCCTTAAAACTATTTTACTTTAAAATCACAAAAGTACTTATTAGTTAAAACGTGGGCACGCCTTACCAAAAATTTTCTTCTGGCCAAAATAAGTAAAAACATTATTTAAACAATTTGAATCAAAATTAAAAACAAAAGATATAACAAAAATCAAAATAAATAAATCTTTTGGGTTGCCTCCCAAAAAGCGCTTTGTTTTATGTATTTGGCTAGACACATTCATGCATCAATCTCCATAAATGGGACTCTCGAGAGCCACATCCTCCACAATATTCGCCGACAGACATTCATAAAAAGGTTTTAAGCGATGACCATTAACCTTAAAAACTTTGTCAGAGGTCGGACTCTGAATCTCAACTGCACCTTAGTGAAAAACATTAGTAACAATAAAAGGCCCAACCCAGCAAGAACGTAATTTACCCGGAAAAAGTTTAAGCTTAGAATGAAAAAGAAGAACTTTTTGACCAACAGATAACTCCTTTCTCAAAATTATTCTGTCATGAAATGTCTTTGTCTTTTCCTTGTAAAAAACTTCCTGCATTATAGGGTTAATAATATCCACAGAAAATACCGAATGTTCCTCATTAGGATATTTCATGGCATCATTCATATTGAATTCTATAACCTCTCCATCAAACTCCATAGTGAGAGTCCCTTTATGTACATCCATTTTAGTCCTAGCAGTCTTAAGAAAAAATCTTCCTAGCAAAATTGGGACAGAATTAGAAGAGTTATCCTCTTCCATATCAAGTACATAAAAATCAGCAGAAAAACCAACTCATTAACTTGTACTAAGATATCTTCTAATACCCCATCAGGATATGCATTAGACCTATCAGCTAGTTGAATTATCACGCCAGTTTCTTTTAATGGACCAACATTCAAAGATGAATAAATGGAATGAGGCATGACATTAATAGAAGCTCCTAGATCTAACATAGTCTTTTCAACTCTAACACTACCAATTTTACAAGGGATAGTAAACATACCTGGATCTTTGCACTTAGGAGGTAGTTTCTTTTGGAGAACTGCTGAAATATTCTCCCCCATGTGAACTTTTTCATCTCCTCTTAATTTTCTCTTGGAGGTGCACAGTTCCTTAAGGACTTTAGCATATCGAGGTATTTGTTTTATAGCATCTAATAAAAGAATATATACCTCAACCTTGCGAAATGTCTCAAGGATGTCTTTCTCTTGTTCCTCCTTCTTAGATTTTGCAAACCAGCTTGGAAAAGGAGGAGATATCACAATAGGTAGCGGTTTCACTCTGGTGGATTGCACATCTTGAGATTTAGGCATCAGTTCATTCTTTTCAAGCTCATCTTCTACATGCTTTGTCACTTTCTTACTAGGCTCTTGTAACTCCTTCCCACTTCTAAGGATGATAGCACTAACATTTTACTTTGGATTCACCTCACCTCAGTCTTAATACTTGAGACTCCAGACGGCTCACTGTAGTCGCCAATTGACTCATTTGGTTCTCCAAATTCTGAATGCTGGTTGTAGTTGCCTGCTGAAATTGTTGAGTGTTAGTCGTAAGTGATTTAATAATTTCTTCAAGAGATATACCTGACTTAGAATTTGACTGTGGAGGTGCTAGTTGTCTTGGTGGATACTGTTGTGGGAATCCTGACGGCCTAACTCCATAGCTGAAGTCGGGATGATCCTTCTATCCCGGATTGTATGTTTGTGCATAAGGATCATGCCTCCTCTGAGGCATGCCTGGAAATCCTCCAACTGCATTGGCTTGTTCAACGAGTTCTTCTTGAAGTTTGAATGACCCATATTGGAACAAATGCCACAAGTCTTTACCTGTTGCACATTACCTACAACAAACTTTTCCACAAGAGAAGTAAGTTTATCTAAACGTTGTTCAAAAGAAGAAATATTTACCTCGTTCATCTTCCTTGAAGTGGGATCTTGCCTGCTGCCAAATTGTTGTGCATTGGCAGCCATATTTGAGATCAACTCCCTTGCTTGAGTAGAGGTCTTGTTCACCAACACGCCTCCACTAGCAGCGTCTATCATACTCCTATCCATCAATGACAGTCCTTCGTAAAAATATTGAATAAGAAGTTGATCAGAAATCTGATGCTGAGGACAACTGGCATACAGTTGTTTGCATCGCTCTCAATACTCATACAAAGTCTACTTAGGAAGTTGTCTGATCCCACAAATGTCTTTTCTGATGTTGGCAGCTCTTAAAGCAGGAAAGTACTTCTCCAGGAAGTGCTTCTTCAAACCATTCCACGTTGTAATCGATCCAGGAGGCAAGTAGTACAACCAGTTTTTAGCTAGTCCATCTAAAGAGAAAGGAAAAGCACGCAGTTTAATCTGATCTTCAGTCACGCCTTGTGGTCTCATACTTGAACATACAACATGAAACTCCTTGAGATGTTTATGAGAATCTTCACCTGTAAAACCATGAAACTTGGGTAATAAATGAATAAGACCAGACTTTAATTCAAAATTTACCTCCAAGTCTACATATTGAATGCAGAGTGGTTGCTGATTCAAGTCTGGTTCAGCTAACTCTCTAAGAGTTCTTTCTACAGGTGCAACTCTATCCATCACTTGTTCTTCTGAATCGCTAGATGATTCAACCAAATCAGGCACCATATCTATTTCATAAAGCAAAGGTGACAAGGATCGTTGCTTAGCTCGCTTCATCTGCTGTCTCAGCTGGCGAGCTGTCTTCTCAATTTCAGGATCAAATGAAAGTGTACCTGTATGAGAAGAACGAACCATACACCAAGTAAAACGTAAAAAAGATTAAATAAACGACACCAATCACCGGCAACGGCGCCAAAATTTTATGGTTTTCGAAGCCAGCAAAAATAAATACCTACTCTAAATAAATTGTGTATAGTGATTGAGTAAGGTCGTGTCCACAGAGATCGGTAATTATTTAAATCCTTTTAAAATATAAAATGCAAAATGGAGGAATTGTTGACAATAATAAAATCAAATTAAAATAACAAGAACGCAAATTAAAATTTTAATTCAAATTGGAGAAAGCTCTGGTTGAAGGAATTAACTTAGCTTGATTCGACTACTGATCATTGATTCAAATATAAATTATTACTACTTAGGAATAGACCGATTATATTATAGCTCCTAAGACCCTCTAATAGCCAATCTATCCTTAACTAGTCGATAACCAAGGTACGACCGTTGGTTATTTCCCTAATCAATAGACAACCCTAGATACGATCATAGGATTTAATCAATTGACAGCCTGAAAAACCAGAGAGACCCAAATCCTAATCAACAAACGCATACGATAGTTCATTTAAATTAGATTGTTTATTCTCATAACACAACTCACTGCTATGTTATTTGTCACAAACATTAAAATCTTCATACGATGAATCCTTTAATTGACAATAGATTAAGTTGATAATTAAATAGTGGTCAGTTATCTAATTAACAAACATAATCATGAAAATAATTCAGAGAATAAACAAATACCCAAAAAGCAATAAAACAATTAAAGCATAAGAAAGATCTCACAGTAGTGATGAATTAAAGCTTCATTAACCTTCAACCAAAATAATAGGTTTAGTTCTTCATAGAGAGAAGAGAAAAATTTAGATCTAGCGTTTCTTTCTTTTCCCCAAAGTGTCCATTTTTCATGATAGATTCCTCCCTTAAATACTCCATCTCTCTTCTCCTCTAGAGTTCTTTTTAAAATAAAATACTTATATCTTAAATATTAAATTCGTAATTACAAAAATAACTAAAAATACAAAACACGTTAAACTAAAAACTGTAGGTCCGTAGTTGACAGCACCCGCCCACGCCTTATCAACAAAGTTCTTCTGACGCTCATAATATCTCCAAGAGAACAATCATCCTTAAACATCATCTTGTACCTCAATTTTAGCACCAATCAATAGAATTGCACTACAAAAATAAAACACAAGTAAATCACTATTATCAAGTGCAAACCATCGATATTAAGGGAAGTAAACAATGCAAAACTAGTGCATAAATTGCACTCTAACAAATGGTGATGCCACATCACCTCCTCAAGTCCCGCTTTATATATATATATAGATAGATATATAGATACCTACCATTACTGATAAAAAAAAAAGACACAGACTAACCCAACATCAACATAATAAATGAAAGGGTAGTCAAGTTACTTTCACCTCCTAGAGTCAATGCAAAAGATCAAACATTCATTTCTAATGGACACATTTAATTTCGACAGTAAGGTGCATATGCCACGACAACTTAAAAAAAAAATCAATTCCAAGTTTGTTGTTAATAAAAGAAAATGTAATGCTAAATAACTCAATAATTGAATCTAATTAATGTAATATTTTATTTAGTGAATGATAAAATTTTAATTTTATTAATTATAAAATTTATTACTCAATAACTAAAGGACACATAATAGTTAGGACTCAAATTGAGAACTGGGGCGAAGCCAAAAATTTTTTTTTGGGTAGGCTAAATTTTTTCCAAGTCCAAATATTATCGCAAGAGTATAAAATTTAATGAAAAATTCATTAATGTATAAGAAAATAAATCGAATTGTAAAAGTAATTCAATTACAATTAAAAACTAATTAAGTTGTGCCTTACGATACTTTCGAGAATTAAACTTATCTATTATCAAATTTGAATCGATAATGTCTACAATTCTCTTTTATTGTAGATAATCATACAATTTGATATAAATTTCTTCTCCATCTTATTTCGAAGTGGTGTCTTGATAACCTACTAAATCAAAACATTTGATTTAGCTCCTGGATTTCTTCTTTTCTTTCATAGAAATAACTATCTCTAATCTATGATCTATCAATAATCAATTTAAAAATTTGATTACTAGAATTCAATGATTTGACCTAACAATAATTTGATGTTACGCAAAAAAATTAGAACAAGAACTAACTAAAGTCTTTACTGCCTTACAATTAATAAATATATTGTAAATGATTAAATAAAAATAAAGTTACTATATATTCTTACCAACAGAAGATGAATAACTAAAGAAGAAGTTGAGCACGTCAGAACCAAGAATCCAAGAAACAAAGAGAGTAGGTTCTGAAAGAGTAAAGTAAACACTCATTTTTTTATTTTTTTATTCATATGAATGGTAAAGTTGTAAATTAATAGAATGATAAATTTGTAAATAAAAGTATAGAGTAATGACAATTTTTTAAACTTTGCACAACAGAATTTTTGTAAATTGTCCAAAATTTTGGACGGACTACAACCCATCGCAACCCACAAGTAGCTCCGCCCTTGGTTGAGAATCAACTAGTGAGATTTCAATCACTATTTTAAAATACTGTAGATATGTTTTCGATTAGTCTTAAAATAGGATGTCCAAAATCTATAAATTCTATTTTAATAAAATGAAAATGCTTTAACATCAATTATTTATTCTATGTGCAGAATCTTTATCTTCTCTACTGGCCTATACCGACAATCACAAATTCATTCATGGCATTAAGTTTGGTATCAATGGCCCATTTATCTCTCATTTATTTTTTGTTGATGACAGTTTGGTGTTCTCCAAGGCCATAGTTGCAGAATGTAGTTACCTTAAAGAGCTGTTTGACTTGTACAACAATGCATCTGGCCAAGTTATCAATTTTTAAAAATCATCTTTATTTTTCAGTCCAAACGCTCCAGAGAACACCAGAGAGGCGATTAAAAATATCTTCAACCTCTCTGTCGTCTCTCATCATGAGCCATACCTTGGTCTTCCATCAATGTTGGGCCGAAGTAAAAAACTCTTCTTCAACACTTTGAAGGCCCGACTTTGGCATAAGATTAAAGATTGGAAAGCCAAATTATTTTCAAGCGGCGGTAAAGAGATATTGATTAAGGCTGTCGCTCAGGCTATCCCTACCCTACGTATGGGATGAGTGTCTGCAAGCTCCCTTTTAGCTTCTGTCACGATCTACAGAAAACAATTACACAGTTTTGGTGGAGTCAGAACTCATCCTCCAAAAGCTTGCACTCTTTGCCGTGGCTGAAACTTTGCCTGTCAAAGCAAGATGGGGGGCTCGGTTTTCGAGAGTTGAGCTCTTTCAATAGAGCTCTTCTAGCAAAACAATGATGGTGATTAATTTCTTCTCCACACTCTCTAGTCTCCAAAGTTCTTAAAGCAAAATACTATCCGAGAGGCAACTTCATGGATAGTAAATTGGGTAGTAATCCTTCATATATATGGAGAAGTTTCTTGTGGGGGAGAGAGGGCATTGAAGTCGGTTCGAGATGGAGGATTGGAGATGGTAAAAATGTCTCTATTTATCACCATAGATGGCTTCCCCACCCTAGCACTTTCAAGCCATTCTCCCCTCCGCTCCTGCCTTCTCAGTCTAGAATAGCCATTTTGATTGACGAAAACGGATGCTGGAAAGAACATTTGATAAGAAATAATTTTCTTGAAGACGATGCACATCAGATCTTGAAACTTCCACTACCCAAAAAGCCGTTGAAGGATCAATTGGTTTGGTCATACGATAAGCGTGATCAATATCAAGTGAAGAGTGGTTACTACGTGGCTCTTCGGTTGAAACTCAAGGACTTGCCTTCAAGTTCTAGTCCTAATATAGGGTGGTGGAAGTTTATTTTGGAATTTGTCCCTACCATCTAAGATTAAACTCTTTTATTGGAGAGCCTTTTCCAATATCCTCTCCACTTATTTAAATTTGCACCAAAGGAAAATACTAGTTGCTCCTTCATGCCCTTGTTGTGGCTTTGCTTACGAGGATCAATATCACGCGTTGGTGGGGTGTCAACTAGCAAAGAATGTATGGAAGCGCACGAGATTTTATTCATGCCTAAAGATATTAGTGCCCATGGAGTTTTCTAATTTGTCCATTCACTTATCATCTACATTCACAAAAGATGAGTTCGAAGAATGGGTGGTCTTGTGTTGGTCAATATGGCTAGCTAGGAATCATTTGATTTTTTGTCATACTATCAGTGAGCCTCACGCAATTGTTGCCCGAGCTGCGAATGCAGTGAATTCATATCGAGATAATGTTCTGCAACGCGGCACCAACAAGAGTATTAGCCCTAAAACTCTCAGCCCGGGTTGGCAAAGTCCTCCCCTACCATGGTACGAGATGAACATTAATGCAGCTGTTAGCTCTAAGGAAGCTCGTGCTGGCATAGGAATGTTAATCCGCAACTCGCAAGGTGAGGTTATGGCAGCATCTTATTGCAGGGAGATTTCTACCGACAATATAGAGTTTCTAGAAGCTCTTGCAATACAAAAAGGAATCCAATTGGCGAAGGATATTGGGTTCGTTCTAGCTATCATTGAATCAAATTCTCTCAATGTTGTTGTGAAGCTGAGTTTAGTTATAATTCGTTATGAAGTCATGAGGTGGCAAGTGAGCTGGCTTAAGTGAAATCCAAAAGGCAGAGTTAGTTAGTTAGTTAAATAACAGACTGATTGCTGGCAAATTGGAGACACACGTGAGAAGCATACATGTATATATATTCTGTTCTTGAGCTAGTTTACATTACAAGAGAGGAAAATATACAGAGGCATAATCGAGAGAAAGATTAAGCTTTGAGGGGTTGTGCATTCTGTAACAGAGAGGTCTTGTTTGTAATCAAGCCATTCTTAGTTGAATAAATTCCCTGCCCTTGCTGGTGCATTGCATCCGTGGATGTAAGCTTCTTAGTGGAGCTGAACCACGTTAAAATCTTGGTTTTGTGAATGTGTTTCTTGGTTCCTCATATCTTGTTTCTATCATTCTGAGTGTCTTGGTCCTTTTGCTTTTGTGCTAAGAGTCTGAAAAGCTTGGCTGCAATAACAAACTGGTATCAGAGCAAGGAGTTGTTTGGGATCATACTCAAAGATGGCAAGCACCAGAGTGGATCTTGAAAAGTTCAATGGAGATAATGACTTCTATCTCTGGAGCTTGAAGATGAGAGCAATTCTAATTCAACAAGGACTTGACAGTGCCCTTGATGATGGAGAAGATCAAATGTCCAAGAAAGAAAAGACAGAAGGTTCTTCAAGCTTTGGAACAGATCAAAGAATCATAAACAACAAGGCTCATAGCACAATCATCTTGCATCTTTCTGATGAAGTCTTGAGAGAAGTATCAAGAGAAAGATCAGCATCTGGGTTGTGGGCAAAATTGGAAGAAATGTTTCTGAAGAAATCTTTAGCAAAGAGGCTGTACATGAAGAGGAGATTATATACTTTTTCGATGAAGGATGGAGTAGCCATGAAAGATCATGTGGATGAGTTCAATAAGCTCATTCTTGACTTAGAAAATGTCAACATAATTCTTGAAGATGAAGACAGAGCACTCATCTTGTTAAGCTCTCTTCCAGAATCTTATGAACATTTTGTTGACACACTCCTCTATGGCAGACAAACCCTCTCACTAAAGGATGTCAAAGATGCTCTAGAGTCCAAGGATTTGAAGAAAAGGGCAGAGCTGAAAGAACAAGGCAATGCAGAAGGTCTTGTTGCCAAAGGAAAACCAGAAAAGAAAAACTACAAACAGAAGAAGAACAATAACCAGAAAGACAAAGCTGAACAGAAGAAGAAGAAGAGGAAGTGTTACTTCTGTCAGAAGGAAGGGCACTACATTAAGGATTGCTTCGAGAAAAAGAAATTGGAAGAACTGCAAAAGAAATCAAATGGGAAGGCTGCTGTTGCATCTGAAGATGAAGGTGGCTATGATGAAGCAGATGTCCTGGTGGCTGCAGAAAGACACCCAACTGGTGAGTGGATTATGGACTCTGGCTGTTCATTCCATATGTGCCCAAATAAAAGTTTCTTTAAGACCTTTGAAAATGTAACTGGTGGGAAGGTCTTGTTGGGAAACAACCTAGCCTGCAAGGTAGCTGGTATAGGAACAATTAGCTTGAAATTGCATGATGGTAACATAAGAGACCTGCACCAAGTTAGATATGTTCCTGAGTTAAAAAGGAACCTGATATCCCTAGGAATGCTTGACCAGAAAGGGTGTACAATCAAAGCTGAAAATGGAGAGATTCAGGTCTTAGATCAGGGAAAAATTGTGATAAAAGGGGTCAGAAAAAATGGGCTGTACATACTAGTTGGCTCCACACCTGAGCAAGGAATCTCAGCAAGTGTGACCAGAGATAAAACCAAGCTCTGGCACATGAGATTAGCTCACATCAGTGAAAGAGGGCTTAAGGAGTTAAGCAATCAAGGGTTGCTTGGTAATGACAAGGTTACTACTCTTCAGTTCTGTGAGAAATGTGTGTTTGGGAAGGCCACAAGACTGAAGTTCAGTTCAGGGAAGAAAGAAACCAAACAGACCTTAGACTACATTCATTCAGACCTTTGGGGACCAGCACAAGCTCCATCTCTAGGTGGAGCTAGGTATTTTGTAACCTTCATAGATGACTACTCTAGGAAGGTCTGGATCTATGTGTTGAAACACAAGAGTGAGGCACTACAGAAGTTCAAAGAGTGGATCACTCTTATTGAAAACCAGACTGAAAAGAAAGTAAAGAGGCTCAGAACAGACAATGGGCTGGAATATTGCAGCAAGGAGTTTGAAGAGTTCTGCAAATACAAGGGCATTGCAAGGCATAGAACTGTCACTTACACACCACAGCAAAATGGGCTGGCTGAAAGGATGAACAGAACCATAATAGAGAGGGTAAGATGCATGCTGCTGAATGCAAATCTCTCCAAAGGTTTCTGGGCAGAAGCAGCTACAACAGCAGTCTACCTAATAAACAGGAGCCCTTCCTCAGCACTTGACTTCAAGACACCACAGGAGCTCTGGTCTGGAAAGCCACCAGATTTAAGTAATCTGAGGATCTTTGGGTGCACAGCTTATGCACACATAAAGCAAGGTAAGCTGGAACCAAGGGCTGTCAAAGGGTATTTTCTAGGCTATCCTGAAGGCATCAAGGGATATAAGATATGGACTCTAAATGGCAAACCATCAAGGATATTAATCAGCAGGGATGTTACCTTTGATGAAGAACAAATGCTTCAGTCAAAGGTAGAAACTGAGATTGAAGCTGCTGAAACAGAGGAAGATGAAAGTGCTGACCAGATGATAAAGCACTCTGACAGTAGCAAGCCTGCTGAATTAACATCAGACCAAACCAATGAAGGGAAACAACCATCAGAACTGGAAACATATCAGCTTGCTAGGGACAGAGAGAGGAGAGCTATCAAGATGCCAAAGAAGTATGGCATAGCTGACCTTATTTCCTATGCACTGACAGTAGCTGATGAAGTTGATGGTGGAGAACCTTTGAGCTATAAGGAAGCTATGAGAAGCAAAGATAGGCTGAATTGGTATGCTGCAATGCAAGAGGAGATAGTCTCCTTGGAAAAAAATAACACCTGGATCCTAGTGGACAGACCACCTAATAAGAAGCTAGTTGGAAGCAAGTGGATTTTCAAGATCAAGGCTGGTGCTACAGAGACTGAACCACCCAGACACAAAGCCAGACTTGTGGCAAAGGGATTCACACAGAGAGAGGGAATAGACTTCAATGAAGTGTTCTCACCTGTTGTAAAATACAGCTCCATTAGATTGCTGTTGGCCCTCTCTGCATATCATGACCTGGAGCTGGAGCAGATGGATGTCAAGACTGCCTTCTTACATGGCAGCCTTGAGGAAGAAATCTTCATGCAACAGCCAGAGGGGTTCATTGAGAAAGGTTCAGAGGGCAAAGTATGCTTATTGAAGAAGAGCTTGTATGGCCTCAAGCAGTCTCCAAGGCAATGGTATCTGAAGTTTGATGACTTCATGATAAGCCATGGGTACTGCAGAAGCAGATTTGATAACTGTGTGTATTACAAATTCCTGTCAGATGGTGGTGGGATCTATTTACTTCTGTATGTGGATGACATGCTTATTGCATGTAAACAAAAGGAAGAAGTGAAGAAGCTTAAGGTGGAGCTCAGCACAGAATTTGAAATGAAGGATTTGGGGGCAGCTACAAAAATCTTAGGTATGCAGATAATAAGAGATAGGAAGTCCAGAGTGTTGTATCTGTCTCAAGAAGATTATGTGAAGAAGGTGTTAATCAGGTTCAAGATGGAAGACTCTAAGCCTGTCTCAACACCTCTATCAGCTCATTTCCAGTTGTCCAAGTCACTGGAACCTGCAACTGAAGATGAGCTCGACTATATGAAAGAAATACCTTACTCCAGTGCAGTTGGCAGCATCATGTATGCCATGGTGTGCACCAGACCTGACTTGGCTCATGGAGTTGGAGTCATCAGCAGGTTTATGGGAAATCCAGGAAAGGAACACTGGGGTGCAGTAAAATGGATTTTAAGGTACCTTCGAGGGACTGCTGTCACTGCCATCATGTTTGGGAAAACAAATGGAGCATCAGCAGAAGTTGCTGGATTTGTGGACTCAGATTATGCAGCAGATAAAGATAGAAGAAGGTCCATCACTGGTTTTGTGTTTACTATATGTGGAGGTGCTATAAGTTGGAAGTCTTCCCTGCAATCAGTGGTTGCTCTCTCAACAACAGAAGCTGAGTATATTGCTCTTACTGAAGCTGTAAAAGAGGCAATATAGCTGAGAGGGCTGGTCTCTGAATTGGGGTTTAAGCAAGAAGTTGTGGCAGTTGGCTGTGATAGTTTGAGTGCTATTCAGCTAAGCAAAAATCCTAAATACCATGAGAGAACTAAACATATTGATGTTAGGATGCACTTCATAAGGGATGAGATTAGCAAAGGGGTAGTAAATGTGGTTAAGGTGCCATCTGAAGTGAATCCAGCTGACATGTTAACCAAACCCTTGACATCAATCAGGTTCAGGGACTTGCTGAATCTGATTGGGTGTGTTAGCTTGTGAAAACAAGCTTGCTGATGTTGTGTTACAGTGAAGGGGGATACATAACTGAATTAGAACTAAGGTGGAGATTTGTGAAGCTGAGTTTAGTTATAATTCGTTATGAAGTCATGAGGTGGCAAGTGAGCTGGCTTAAGTGAAATCCAAAAGGCAGAGTTAGTTAGTTAGTTAAATAACAGACTGATTGCTGGCAAATTGGAGACACACGTGAGAAGCATACATGTATATATATTCTGTTCTTGAGCTAGTTTACATTACAAGAGAGGAAAATATACAGAGGCATAATCGAGAGAAAGATTAAGCTTTGAGGGGTTGTGCATTCTGTAATAGAGAGGTCTTGTTTGTAATCAAGCCATTCTTAGTTGAATAAATTCCCTGCCCTTGCTGGTGCATTGCATCCGTGGATGTAAGCTTCTTAGTGGAGCTGAACCACGTTAAAATCTTGGTTTTGTGAATGTGTTTCTTGGTTCATCATATCTTGTTTCTATCATTCTGAGTGTCTTGGTCCTTTTGCTTTGGTGCTAAGAGTCTGAAAAGCTTGGCTGCAATAACAGTTGTTAATCTCATTAACAACAAAATCCACAACAGATGTGAAGTGGGATAGCTAATCTCCAACATTCAAGAGGCCTTATCTTCTTCCAAGAGCACTTTCCAAGTGAATCATACTCCAAGGTCTTGCAATGAAGCTGCACATCATCTAGCTAAATTAGTTATATGTAATTCCAAAGAGAGAGTGTGGTTAGAGGAAGCTCCAACTGAGATCTCAGCTTATATATGTAAAGACAAATCCATGTAAACGCTTTCTATTAATAAATTTTTACTTAAAAAAATCAATTATTATTTTGATAAGTAGCTCGGACTACTATGCAGTCCCACTGTGAAATGCATGGTTGATATGAACTTAGACTATCGCTTGGATCAAAAATGAAGTATTGACGGAGTTGAACAACAAAATAAAACCATGCATATTACATATATATATATCTGTTTGAGGGAAAAATAGGAAGAACAGTAAAAGTGCCACGTGTCGATTAAAGGAGCGAGTCCAGAATGAATTGAGGTACTCCACGTGAATCGGGATACCCCGTATGAAAAGGGGTACCCCAAGTGTAAAGGGGTACCCCAAGTAGTAAGGGGTATCCCTATACCCTGGGATATCCTACGAAACGGTGTAAGAGAATCCTCCAAAATATCCGCCATGCGCAACGTCTCCGCCTCCTAAAAGATTTCATTAGATTTTGTCAGAAAAAGGAATCGAAAACGATATGTAAAAGGGGGGGGACAGCCGCCTGCCACAATGCAGAATATTACACCAAGGACAGTGGTCCCCAACCACCTACCCGACAACTGCTGCAGAGATACCCCGGGACCACTCGCCTACGCGCGCCACGCCTCCAAACGACGAGATACGCCGCGGGCATGCATATAACAACCTAAAAAATCATGAAAGCGAGAAAGGGACGTGAGCCAAAAAGGGTACGCCACGTGGCAGTGGAGGTACACCATATAAAAAGACACTTAGGGTTTATTCTCCATATGCTTTTCTCCTTCCACCAATATTCTCCATTGACACTCCCACTCCAAAAACCAGGTTTTCTTCAACCTTAAGCCCAAATTTTACAGAGAGCTAGCTAACTCTCTCCACCAAAAAACACTCGAGTTTGCTAACTTGAGCGTCGGAGTGTGAACGCCAGGGGTACCCCCCCGGCTTCACCTCTAACCTCCCTTTTCACTGTTTTGCAGGTGTGAAGCCCACTTTGGAGAATATCTTGCGTATTGCTGACCTTCCACAGTCATTATCTCTCACTCACCTCTTTTTACCTTGCCCAAACCTCGGATACACCACATCCCACGCAGCAAACTAGTGAGGTACCCCGTCTCCCCCAAAATATTAAATTTATTGTTCTAGATTGGTTTTGGTTTTTCCTTAGCCCAAAATCAGTTGAAAACAATTGGCGCCGTCTGTGGGGACTCACACAAAAAGCCTTAACTGCGGTTACCAAACTAGTTGTTGTGGGTACGCCAATACATGGCACCTGACGTACCTCCTGACAGTTTAATGGGGGATCCTACCAGGATGAGGGATGATAGCAGTGGTGAAGGTAGTGATCCTGCAAGAAGGACAGCCCGCATCCACAAGGGCAAGGGTGTCAAGCAATCGATGGGTGTTCGCCAAGAGGAGGAACCTATTACGCACCAGCGTTTTGAGGATCTCGCCCACGCAATACTTAGGGCGGTCGGATCTCGGGCACCCGAAAGTTCACTTCCTCCGGCGACGCTAGAAGCTCCATCACCTAAAGCGGACGACCAAGCTATGGTCAAAAGAGGGGTACCCGAGCCCAGCAAGCCAAAGCCTAGGCCATCGGGTACTCGTTCCAAGTTTCAAACCGCGGGTACCCGCGATGAGCGTTCCACCGCCTCTTGCAACTCCCGCAGCAGCCAGGGTACCAAGCGGGCAGAGCGTACCCACGAGGATCTTCGTGAAAAGTTAAAAGCCAAAAGGGCTTCCCAAATGGCGGCGACATCATCGGGTACACCAGGGGTACCCCTCGAACTTGTGGAAAAGATAGAAAACTTGGAAGCCCAAGTGAAGCTCCTCTCCGAGAGGCAAAACCTCACAGCTGCACCCACATCAATGACCTACCAATCGCCGTTCACTATGAAGATTCGGAAGGCAACCCTCCCCGAGGGGTTTACTATGCCTCAGGTACCCCAATACTCGGGTGCCACTGACCCCTCGGAGCATGCTGAGTTATACCGCGACCAGATGCTTATCAAGGGTGTAGACGAGAGCACCATGTGTAGGATGTTTACACACACGCTCACTGGCCCCGCGAAGTCATGGTTTCGCTCCTTGAAAGCGGGTAGCATATCTTCCCTACACCAATTGTTATCCGAATTTACTAAAGAGTTTTCCTATGCTTCTTCTCAAGATAGGGTAGCCTCCAAACTTGCCTTTATCAAGCAAGGGGAAACCGAGTCTTTGGCGGAGTACATGATGCGTTTCCACCAAGAGGTGATGCGAACGGGAGCATTTGGAGATCAGCAAACACTAACCCTCTTCGAGAAAAATTTGCGGTTGGGTAAATTATGGCGTTCTTTTCAAAAGAAGCGCCCACTTTCATATGGGGAAGCCCGCTCTCGGGCGTTGCAACAAGTGGAGATGGACGAGAAATGTCAATTGAAGTGCCAAGAAGATAAGGCCGATGTTCCAAAAAACAAGGCGAAGCCCAAAAGGATGGAGGTCCCAATACCAAGGGTACCCCGAATGCAGAGCCCCCCCCCCCGGGTGGCCCCGCGAGGACGAGTGTTTAACACTTAGGATATCTCACGGGTACCCCAACCTCCAACACCGCCACCACCAGAGCAGCAAGAGCCACCACCGATGCCTCGGTGGTAGGGTACCCCATAACTAGTTACTCTAGAGTTATGCGGGGGTACCCCACGAGGAACAAATTGAGCCCAAAGGAGAATTGGAGGCACCTTTAGATCCTCGAATACCCAAAGATAAAAAAAAGGTACCCCGATTGAAGACTCTGTTTCAATCTCGATTTGGGCCACCAATCCAACAAAGAAAAGTCATACTACTAGTAAAAGTATTGTTTAGTATGATGCAAGAGGGTACCTAGAGATCACCTTACTCTAGGGTACCCGAAACACCTGGCCATCTCCAATCTAATGGGCAAGTCGAAGCCGTTAGCAAGATTATCAAAGGCATCCTGAAGAAAAAGCTAGAGGAGAGAAAAGGAGCCTGGGTAGACGAGTTACCTGGAGTTCTGTGGGCTTACCGAACTACCCAAAACACTTCAACCGGGGAGACCCCATTTTCTCTTGCATTCGGGGTAGATGCAGTAATTCCAGCAGAGATTGGGATACCCTCTCACAGGGTCGAATATTTCGATGAGGACGAGAACACCTCCTTGATAGCCTTGAATCTTGATTTGGTGGTTGAGAAAAGGGCTAGAGCAGAACTGAGGACCGCCATATATCAACATCGCATCGCGGGTCTATATGAAAAGAAGGTACATCCTTGGTCCTTCAAAAAAGGAGACCTAGTCCTGAGAAGGGTAACTCAAAACACGAGGGTATCCTGCGAAGGCGCTTTTGGAGCAAATTGGGAAGGACCTTACCGCATCGACAAGCCCGTTGGGACAGGTGCATATAGGCTACGGAAATATTACTAAAGGGCAGTGTCTAAACCTTTAGTCTTTTGTTTTCTTTAACGCTTTTTGCAATATTTTTGGTGGTAGGCCAAATTGGGTACCCCAAATGCCCCATGTTGGTCAGTTGCAACTTTGGAGTTTCTTTAATTTTCAAATGAAAAGGGGTAGGAGGTCTTGTGGTCTTCCATTCTCCTCAGGGTAACAAAGCTAAGTCATGTATTGATCTACGCTTTCGTTATTTATGAATGCGATTTCTATTTACAACAAATATGAAGAGGGTTCTGTCTCCAGTTTCGCCATTTCGGTCTTAGCACGCGGATTATATTCGTTTATCGCCATTGAAATACACTAGCATCCGGGTATATGTAATCTTCGCCATTCGCCAATCTGAAAAATTGTGAAGAGAGGGAAGGGTCAAAGAAGACCCGCGAGTGAAAAAACCGGCATACCCTAGCGTCACGAGGTTCGCTTAGGTATGCTAACACTCATACCTCCGTCCTCCTATTCGGCAGAATAGGGGGTTAGTTATCCAAAAAATTGTGAAGAGAGGGAAGGGTCAAAGAAGACCCGCGAGTGAAAAAACCGGCATACCATAGCGTCACGAGGTTCGCTTAGGTATGCTAACACTCATACCTCCGTCCTCTTACTCGGCAGAGTAGGGGGTAAACTATCTGAAAAATTTTGAAGAGAGGGAAGGGTCAAAGAAGACCCGCGAGTGAAAAAACCGGCATACCCTAGCGTCACGAGGTTCGCTTCGGTATGCTAACACTCATACCTCCGTCCTCTTACTCGGCAGAGTAGGGGGTAAGCTATTTGCGCCGAAGTTTTAGTCACCAATTCGAGAGGAGATCCGCCATAATTACTGAGAAGGGCAGGCACCCGATTCGCCGATCCGTGTAAAGTACCGGGGATACCCTATTTCAGAGAAGAAGCGTCTGGTGATGAACATTTGAAGGGGTACCCCATTTCAGAAAATATGAGGGGTACCCCATTTCAGAAAGCAACAAAAACAAAAGAGTACCCCAAAAAAGGCTAACCATCTAGCCAAAACATCCAATTGCCATATAACAAGCATGTAAGATATCAGAAAATTCAGATAGTATAGTATCAAAAGCAAAAGAGAGTCATCAACAGTACAAACATCCCAACAAAACCAAAGAAAAAGAAGCAAAATTTCAGTGTCAAAGTATGGATAGCTCCAAAAAGCGATAACATAGTAAGCGAAGCCTATGCCGAGGGGGGGCATCATCACCAACGACTATCTCCGGGAGCCGACCAGCAGAAGACTCAGAGGTTCCCAGGATAGGAGCAACCGAAGTAGGAACATCCGAAACGGGCAGTGGCTGAATCTCGCGGGGTACCCCAGGTGACCCGGAAGAGGCACCCGACTGAGAAGGCTTCTTCATTTCCGCGATTGCCTTCAAAACCGTAGCCTTGTTGACAAACTTCTGCACGCGGGGTACCTCCAACTCGGGATCCACACTCCATACCTCCGACATGATGAGCGAGAATGCATCCTCCGCCATCGTCTTCTGTCGAGATTGTAGCTCGACGTTGGTAGCCTGCAACTCGGCTCGGTCCTTCTCCAGCTGGGCTTTCTCTCCTGAAAGGTCTGTAATACGCTCATGTAAAGCCTTGACCTCTTGGGCGAGCTGGTCCTCTCGAGATTAGTGGCTTTGGAGCTCACCTTTCAGCTTGTCCAGCTCCGACCGAGCAGCAGCGAGAGAGTCGAGGTCCGACAGGCAGTGGCTGAGGAGAAAAGATGCCTGCGAGTCATAAAGACATGTCAGGTATATATGTATGGCGATATAATCGAAAAGAAAATTTTAAGGATACTCTTGGGGTACCCCAGGACAGCTTACCTCCTGGGTAGCCCTCAGTGCTTGGCCGTAGCGTTGGCTCAAGCTCATCTTATCCGTCTCCTCGGCAACCTCGGGAGTAACACTCTCCGCGGAGTAGTAGAAGCACCGAGCTAGGTGGGAGACATCCTTGTTGGAGGCCGGGTCAAGATCACCCACGTGTAACTCCTCGTGGAAAGCGGACATCAACCCAAACTTTCTTTTCTTCGGGCGCGGGGTACCCCTCGACCCACTCTGGGAGGTACCCTGAGACTTCCTTTTCCCACTGGGAGCTCGGGGGGGACGAGAGCCTGCCGAGGGAGCGGCCGAATCCTGAGATCCGAAAGCACCTCCCACGATCGCTTGGAAGAAAGCATCGAAAGCATCCCCCGATGATTCCATGGCTGCACATAGGGGTACCTAGGCCGTTTCCTCGCGGGTCCTACGTGCTTTTCACCCATCTACTTCCCGCCAACAATACACCCACAAATTCCCCAGCCACACACCCACAAATCGCCAACAATACACCCACAAATCCCCCAACCACACATCCACAAAGCGCCAAAATTACACCCAATAGAACATCCAACAAAAACACAACCACGAACCACCCGCCACACACCAACCATCCAATACAAACACCAACCACAAAAACAAAACAAACAGCAACAAGCAAACAAAAATAAATTTTTCTCTCCAAATGTGCAAAATGACGCCATTACAAACGCGCCAAAAGGAGGAGAAACAAGGAAGGATACCTGTTACTCACCAGTTCAGCAAATCGAGATCGATATTTACAGGGAGACGAAGCTGCAAGCAACCAAAAACAGTAAGTATAAAATAAAATAATAAAGCTTAAATTTATGTAATTATTTATGAGTAAATAAATACAAAAAAAAAGAAGGGATGCAACCAAGAACCAACGCCGACAGCCATGACCGCCATCACCAAGAGCCAACGCCGGGAAAACAGGAAGAAGCAACTCCGGCCAAAAAAAAAAAAAAAGAGAGGAATTAAAAAAAAAAAGAGGAGCTTGGAGATATAAAAAAAAGGGAAGGAAGAATGAAGCTTGGAGATAAAAAAAAAGAGGAAGAAAAAAAAAAGGAAGAATGAAGCCTGGAGATAAAAAAAAAAAAGCCATTGGAAGAAGACAAAAAAGAGAAAAAAAAAAGGCATTGGAAGAAGACAAAAAGAGAAAAGCAAAAAAGGCATCGGGAGAAGACAAAAAGAGAAAAGCAAAAAAAGGCATCGGGAGAAGACAAAAAGAGAAAAGCAAAAAAAGCATTGGGAGAAGACAAAAAGAGAAAAGCAAAAAAGGCATTGGGAGAAGACAAAAAGAGAAAAGCAAAAAAGGCACTGGAAGAAGACAAAAAAAAAAGTAAAAAAGCCATTGGAAGAAAACAAAAAGAGAGAAAAGGTTGGAAGGAGATAAAAAAAAAAAAAAAAGCCTCTAGGATGATTTAAAAGAAAACAAAAAGAGAGGAGCATAAAAAAAAAGAAAGAAGAAGAAGAGAGAAGAAAAAGAGAGAGAGAGGGAGTATTACCGCGCCGGAGATCGCCGAGAAACGCCCGAAAACCGCCAGATCTGGAGCCCGAAAATCACCACTACAGCAGCCGCGAATCACGCCGGAAAAATACTCCAAGTTAACGCCGGCCGAGAGGAAAAGAAAACAGAAAGAAAAGGAAGAAAAAAAAAGAGGAGATGGAAGGTGAAAAGACAAGAAGGAAAAAGTAGAATAAAGAAGAAAAAAGGTGAAAAGTTTTTGGGAATGGCAAAATGAAAGAGAATAAAGGGGGAATGAAAAACGTGCAGAAGCCAGAGTAAGTAAAAAGCCTCTGCAAGTAATCAAATTTGGTGGGAGATTTTGTTGAGATTTTCAAAATCAAGGAGAGAAGAGTTGACACACGTCAGGGATTTTTTAGTTGAACCTAACAGATCACACTGCTCAAGAAAGGAATTCGGGGATGTCTGAGCAAGATCAATATTTTTAAAATTCAAACCGTATGTCAACGGCTGCCATTTCCCCAGAAAAATGACTTGGGGACAACTGCTCGTTCTCAAAAAAAAAAAAAAAAGGCGGGAAAACGAAATGACAGAGAGAAGATTTTCAATACACGAAGTATAGTCAAGGGAAGAAGTCAAGCAAGTCAACCCCTGTCCAGCCATATCGCCACGTGTCACTCACACAATGAGTTTCTTTTGCCTCCAATACTTCTCGCCAAAAAGAAACTAGGGGGCTGTTGTTTGAGGGAAAAATAGGAAGAACAGTAAAAGTGCCACGTGTCGATTAAAGGAGCGAGTCCAGAATGAATTGAGGTACTCCACGTGAATTGGGATACCCCGTATGAAAAGGGGTACCCCAAGTAGTAAGGGGTATCCCTATACCCTGGGATATCCTACGAAACGGTGTAAGAGAATCCTCCAAAATATCCGCCATGAGCAACGTCTCTGCCTCCTAAAAGATTTCATTTTGTCAGAAAAAGGAATCGAAAACGATATGTAAAAGGGGGGGGGGGGGACAGCCGCCTGCCATAATGCAGAATATTACACCAAGGACAGTGGTCCCCAACCACCTACCCGACAACTGCTGCAGAGATACCCCGGGACCACTCGCCTACGCGCGCCACGCCTCCAAACGACGAGATATGCCGCGGGCATGCATATAACAGCCTAAAAAATCATGAAAACGAGAAAGGGACGTGAGCCAAAAAGGGTACGCCACGTGGCAGTGGAGGTACACCATATAAAAAGACACTTAGGGTTTATTCTCCATAGGCTTTTCTCCTTCCACCAATATTCTCCATTGACACTCCCACTCCAAAAACCAGGTTTTCTTCAACCTTAAGCCCAAATTTTACAGAGAGCTAGCTAGCTCTCTCCACCAAAAAACACTCGAGTTTGCTAACTTGAGCGTCGGAGTGTGAACGCCAGGGGTACCCCCCCTGCTTCACCTCTAACCTCCCTTTTCACTGTTTTGCAGGTGCGAAGCCCACTTTGGAGAATATCTTGCGTATTGCTGACCTTCCGCAGTCATTATCTCTCACTCACCTCTTTTTACCTTGCCCAAACCTCGGATACACCACATCCCACGCAGCAAACTAGTGAGGTACCCCGTCTCCCCCAAAATATTAAATTTATTGTTCTAGATTGGTTTTGGTTTTTCCTTCGCCCAAAATCAGTTGAAAACAATTGGCGCTGTCTGTGGGGACTCGCACAAAAAGCCTTAACCGCGGTTACCAAACTAGTTGTTGTGGGTACGCCAATACATGGCACCTGACGTACCTCCTGACAGTTTAATGGGGGATCCTACCAGGATGAGGGATGATAGCAGTGGTGAAGGTAGTGATCCTGCAAGAAGGACATGAATAATTGCTATCAGAGCCTCTTCATGTTGAAGTCTTTGAGCATCAAATTTATTTTGGATTAATAAATAAAGTTTTGATTTTCTCGAATTTTGTATCATTGAATTTGATAAAAATTGTGGCTGTTCTTTTGTATTTTTTAAAGGATTAATTAAAAAAATCTGGGTTATTAAGGAACCATTACCGCCGACGTTAAGGCTTTCGCGCCAACAAGAGAGCCATGACCACCATGCAAAAGAATAAAAAGAAAAAGGAAGATAAGGTTTAAAGTTTTAGGGCTATGGCTTCGGGCCCGACGAGGCACGACCCAAACATCAAGCAAACCAAGAAAGCAGTTGCTACATCAAGAACATAATATATATATATATATATATATATTTGGCTCGACTGCTGGTTGCACTTGCAATCAAGCCGCGGCGACCTGGCTACAACAGATTTCTTAAAAGCGGCTACCACAGTCGTGGCCTTAGGACAGAAGAAAAGAAAGGCAAAAAAAAAGGGGGGTTAGGGTTGGACTGGGATCCAACCCTAGTCCAAATGAAGAGTGGGGCTAATAGTCAATGGTCAATAGTTGATTGTTGACCGTTGACCGTTAATTAAACTTTGATCTAGTTTTTTTAGGCTAAATTTTGGTGCAATTTTAAATTCATATATATATATATATAAGCGTCTTGTATGAGTAAAGTTTGTCGACCAACATTTTCAAGTTAGGACAAGTAATATGTTAGTAGTTACATTATATTTATCTTGTGTTATAACTAATCTAATTATGCAGAAAATGAGTCGTGTCAATAAGAACATGAGAGCTTTGAACAAGTACAATCACCACCTTAGTCGAAAAGGATACATTGGAAGAAATTGTAATTGTGTTATATATTTAAATTGTTAATGAAATAATTTATATATCAGCTAAGTGTGTAAATTTTTTGCTTTGTTAAATATTTATTAAAGGTTTAGTTAACTATTAAATTTTGTAACCGTTAACTAGTCTAATTTCTTTGTCGAAGTAATGTGCAGAATCAGGTCTTTTGGAAGAGTTAATTGACAGGAGTGAACTATGGAAGAGAGCTCGGATGCTAAAGAATGGAGGATACGACTTTGAAACCAAACAGATCATTAAGAAAATGGTAATCAAGTTTAACTAGAACAAACATTCTTATGATATTAGATCTATGCTCATTAAAATGTAGGGAAAATGACACAAACACCCCCAACGTTTAAGTAAGAGACATAAAACCTTCTAATGTTTCAAAAAAGACACTCAGACCCCCATTTGGTAACAGAAATCATTCCGTTAAATCATTGTGTTGAGTGTTAGAAAATGTATATTTATAAAGGAGAAAATCGTCATTTTACATTTCACATCTTACTAACAACCCTTACTTTTATGTATTTAAGCTTCTTGTAATTTAATTATGTGTATTTTATTTTAATTAAGTATTTTATGTATTTTAGGGGCATCATGGTCATTTAACAATAAACGAGAGATCAAATGGCAAAACAGACATTACTTTTGAACTCAGGACGGTCAAAAACCTTAGGAGGAGCATAAAAGGAAAAATGACATTGTTCACATGTACGGTACTATTTACGTGTACGGTACTGTCTACGTTACTGTTCACGACATTGTTCACATAAACGGATCGATGATGTGGCAATGACCGATGATGTGGCATTGACTGATGAGGTGTCCCGATCCTGTTGGACTAAAGTTCTTATGTACTGTTGATGATGACGTGGCAGCATATCAGTAGACCAAAAATCTCGCGTACGGTACATGCATCACACAGGATTATTTTCAACCAAACCGCGTCACTGTTCAACCCGGGTCAAACAGTGTTACTGTTCACCCACGTGGTCAAACCACGTACTGTTGACTGATGACGTGGCGCAATCCTGAGCGTCCAAACTGTTTTTAATCCGATGGCCACGATTTACTCAATGTATCTATAAAAAGGGGGCCTCCCCCCTAATTTGATATCTCTGAATCCATTTTTGGACTCCATTTTCTGTAATTCCCTCTCCATCTTGTATTTTCTACTTATTTTAATAAATTTCTATTTTGCCCCTAGTTCAATTATGAGTGGCTAATTTTCTTTCAAGCTTGGGTTGAAGGTGAAGTCTCAACATGTGTCATGGGCTTTATTTGGTAAATTTACTTTCTCTTCCCCTCTAATTTTTGTGGATGTTTTGACTTCTCGTCGACAAATAATACTAATCTTGTCTAGTACCGCCTTGGTTTCACCGGCCCCCTAGTACAAGGTTATTATTATTTGGCACGATAAGCCCTTAGCACCATATTGATTAGAGCATGGTTCATGAGGTGTGGATTCCCCCCTTATGATTTAATTGACATTAATAAAGAATATTTAGCCCATGGTGCATGTTGATACGGATCCAGATACCCAAGTACGTCAATTTTAATAGATTTTTACATCAATTTATTTTCGCCATTTCAATTCCAATTTTAAGATAATCTAAGTCACTTTCACCACAAATCCAACCACCCATTTACAAAATTAATTCTACACACAATTAAAATCCACCTCCTCGTGGGATCGACACTTGTCACCATTGATCTATACTACAATAGATTCGTGCGCTTGCGAGTTCAATAAAATTTGCACAACACATTGAAAGGTTAATATCGTAATTGCATATTAATATCGAATGAATTGACTAAAAACCCACACACACTTGACACACACAAACAGAACACACGCACGCTTAACACACACGAACAAAACACACACACACACCCTTAAAACACAAACAAATCACACACACACTTCTCCCAGATCTTGTGGCTACCGGAAGTTGCTGGAACTGCTCGCGCTGCCGCAAGCTGCCAGAACACTGCCTCTTGTTGGTGGAACTGTTCGTGATTGAGGAAGCCACCGGTGTGCTGCTCGTGCGTCGATCGAGATCGATTCTGGCTGCTGGAACTGCTCGCGTTTGGCTGCTGCTCGTGCGTTGCTGCTGCTCGTTCGATCGAGGAACCCGCATTTGGTTGCTGCTCTTGCTTTGGAATCCAGGTTTCAATTCTCTTAAAACTAATTTTTCTCTTTAATTTTCGTTTTTTTTACTAAATTAACTTCATTTCTTTTTATTATCATTCAAAATTTATAAAAAATTCTAATATGTGATGTAAAAATTTTCTAGCTTGCATATGTGATGTATATGCTAGAATATAAGTAAATGATGACCAATTTTTTATTTTTTGATTTATGGTTGTTTGATGAACAGAGTTCTTAATTTGTCCGGCTTATTGGAGATTTCTCGCTAATTACTTTTATTATCAATTTTTAGATGTGCATGGAATAAATGAATCAATTTTATTTTGTTATATCTAATCAGTTGGGTTAGAATGCTGCGTAGGTGGGATATTATGCATTTTCTTTTTTCTTTTTTTAATGGTCATGGAGAATATGAATTTTGTGCTTAATTTATTAATGAAAAGTATATACTCGTTTGCAGATGGTAACAAATAATGGCCTGCTTTCAGATAATACTACAAAGATAGCCCAACAAGAATCATTTCAAGCTGAGGTTGATCAGTTGTCCCAAAACCTGATTACTAATCCAGTTTATTTTTTTGAGCAAGAAGTTGATGAAGCATATTGGTCAAATGATGACAGAGTTGTCATACAAATTTGTGAACATATTATGTTTTTTTTTTCAAAAAATATTATGATTATTGTTGTAATATTTACCGGTACCAATTTATTACAATATTATGATATAAGGATTTGTTGTTATGTTTGTAGGACGGGTGGTTTTTATGTCTATTCGATATGTTATTTAGTACAATTAAGATTTTGTAATTATTGTTGTAACCAATTTTTTTTTTGTTGATTATACAAGTTTAAATGATTGACATATGGAGAATTATTATTCTTATGGCATTTATAACTAATTTTATTTATTTTTATTCTTGAGTAATGGATTAAATTTATTTGGGTTGAAGAGAAAATTTGACAAAAAATTAAATAGAAGAATTGGACAATGAGGGTATATTCGTAATTTTATTAATAATATAAGGATAAATTGGATAATAAATAATTATTTTTTAATGTGCTAGAAGGGTATAACAGTAATTACATATTAAAATTATAATTTCCGTTAAAAGAAATGGTTTTTGTTAACAAATAGGGGTCTGAGTGTCTTTTTTAAAACATTAGGGGGTTTTGTGTCTCTTACCTAAACGTTGGGGGTGTCTGTGTCCTTTTCCCTAAAATGTATGTATGCCAATCTATTTCATGCAATTGATATTTTAAGTTTTTTCAATATAATTAAGAGATAATAGTTTACTTTTTTTTATAGCGCCATGACCCTCTTCACAACAGAGGATAGTAAGAAAAAATGGAATTATAATTCTAAGATGAGAATTGTGAAGGTATAAAAAAAGTAACCCTACAGAAACTATATGCGCCTATCGATTACATAACTAAAATGGATGAGATTTTGTAAGTTTTTTGTTTTTGTTGCATGAACAGGCTCCGAAACAAAATATCATAAAATTGCAGTGTGGCTATTATGTGTTAAGGTACATGAAGATAATAATAGCATATGTTAATTTGTTAATGAACAATGTAAGTTGATGATGACATTTCTTAACTTTTTTTTATTCCATATACATGACATTATTTTTGAAGTTTGACCTCTTAATAATCTTGTGATTAACAGGTTAATGGAAAGAAAGTACACACTCAGGACGAATTAAATGAGGTTCGTTTAGAGTGGGCTAACCATTTCTCTGACATCCTTGTTGCATCAGCAAAATGGTTAGTATGAGTATGAAACTATAAAATATTAGTTGTAAAAATTTATTGAAATTAAAGTTATAGTGTCAAATTATAATGGTTATTGTTAACGATTGTACTGTGCATGTTTTGCATTCGATAACATTGGGTATTTTGATTGATTCTGAATAGATTGGTTTGCTAGGTTTGGGTTGGAGTGTTGTTAGGTATGTGGCTAGAATACCAGTGGTGTGGAAAGATGCTGAGTTGGAAGATGTTGGGTTGCTGCTGAGTGTGTGTTGGGAGAGTTGTTGGGTAAGTGGCTATTGGAATATTGCCGTTAGAAGATGTATTACTGTTGGAGGTTTTGTTGGCTTGGTGGTTGGAATTTGAGTGGCTTTTCTTGTAGTTTAATTGGATGAATGTGTTTTTTTAAAAAAAAAAATTTGGGATGTTGATTATATATGTATTGGTAGTGATGACAATATTAGATACTAGATGTATTTATTTTGAAATTAACTTATTGGAATGAATGAATGTTAATTAATATTAATTGTTTTTAGCTCTTTTCATGATGCTCATTTTTATTAATTAATTAAATTTGTAAACATGAATACAAAAATTAATTATAATCGTATTTTTTTTAAAAAAAATTAATTTTATGATGGGAAATTCCCATCATAAAGTCTGTCATAACAATTTCCCGCCAAAAAATGAATAATAAATTTACAAATAATAACATAATTTCCCGCCAAACCTTAATAATAAATTTACCAATGACAATAAAATTTCCCACCAAAATTTAAAAATTTGGCTCGAAATTTTAAATAAATTCAAATTTTAATTTAATAATATTTTCACATTAAAATATTGCGTGACGGATATATGACTGTAAAATACCATCGTTAATTCATGACGGCAAATATTATGTCATAAATTAATGACAATGACATAGATGACATATGAATTGTCTGTCATGAATCCTCTTTTATAACAGTTATTTTCCGTCATCTATTGCATGTTTTCTTGTAGTGACCCAAAACACATGGTTTACGAATTTAAGAAATCCATCTACAGACTTAAGTAAGCATCTTGACAATGGTATTTCAAGTTTCATCAAGTGATCATCTTATTTGGTTTTGAGGCGAGTTTGGTCGAAGATTGCATATATCATAAGCCCTGTAAGATTAATATATTTTTCTAGTTTTATATGTCAACGACATTTTGCTTGTCGGCAACGATATAGGCTTATTGCACAACACCAAGAGATTTCTAGTTAAGAATTTTGTGAATGTATTCTTGCAAATTCTCACCCTATTAAAGATCTCATGACACCCAAAAGGGAAAAAAGTTAGAAAAAAGGTACTGCTATTTACAGTTATTATATTTTCAAAAATAAATTTTATTAGATGTTTAACTAATTCTCTTCATAACTGATTATTTCTACAGCACAGTTAATAGTGAATATTTTAGAAGCCACAATATTACCAAACTGGCCTTAAATTCTATGTGATCTAGGAAGTCATCAAGCAGGACACATACTCTTCTCTTCAATGAAACAAATTGCACCATTTATATAGAAGAACATCAAATACGAAGAAACGTTGAGTCAATCGATTATAGCATTCTTGGGCATTATGTGCTATGACTTAGAGAATGATGAAATAATTTGCATACTACAAGAAAACAGGTAATAGATGACGGGAAATAACTGTCATAAAAAGGGGTGTATGACAGACAATTCATCAGTCATCTATGTCACTGTCATTAATTTATGACATAATATTTTCTATCATGCATTCATGATGATACTTTACGATCATATATTCGTCACACAATATTTTAATGTGAAAAAATAATTAAATTAAAATTTAAAATTATTCAAATTTTCGCTCCTTTTTTTAAGTTTTTTTAGCGGGAAATTTAATTATCATTTGTAAATTTATTTTTCAATTTTGGCGGAAACTTATTTATGACAGAATGTGTGCTAGGTATTTCCCGTCATGAAGTTATATATTTTTAAAAAAATATATATTATGATTATAATTTATAGATGAATTCCTGTTTACAAATTTAATTAATTAATAAAATGGATATCATAAAAAAATAAAAACAATTGATATTAATTAACATCCATTCAATTTAACAAATTAATTTTGAAAGAAATACATATAGTATCCAATGTGATCACCACCAATACATAATAAAACATCTCAAATTGGAAAAACCATCCTAAAGAATAAAATAATAGTTAAATTCCAATCAAACTCCAAGAAAATCAATTAAAATTTCAGCCACCAAGCCAAGTTACCCAATAAAATTTCCAAAAATTAATGCAAGTATTCCAACGGCAAGATTTTGAGCAAAACTTCCAGTAGCAATACCATCTTCCAACAGCACGCTAATTCTAGCTACATACCCAGGAACACTCCAACTAATATGCAGCAACTCACCATCTTCCAATAGCACTCTAATTCCGACATATATCCAGTAGCATTCCAACCCAAAGCAGCAAACCAATCTATGCAGAATCAATCAAAAATCTGCAGGGGCTGTCTTGCTATTGTTCTGAAGTGAAAAAAGCTCCTGTAAATTACTAGGGTTGTTTTCACTGTAGAGAAGCAGCAAAACAGTCAATGTAAACTTCCAACGGCTATTTTGATAGCAGAACTACAGCAAAACATCTGAAGTTTGCACTAAGGTCTCAAGTGATACTTTCAGATGAATTAGAAAGGAAAATATTATTACCTGTGTTAGACACCGTTGTCGAAGTCATAGCAAATAGCCTGCAAATATAATAACAACATTTACATTAGTTTATGAAACTACTGTTATTATTTTTTTACAAGGATATGCAAATGAATAATAAGAGTATTTTAAGTTACATATATACTGCACCTTGAGAGACCAGCCATTGATGTGCCATTGTAGCTTTTGAAAATAATATAGTATACACAAAGTGAATTTGTAGAAGCTAGTTATACATTTATTAAACAAATAAACTTGAAAAAAGAATTAGATGACCAAATTATAAGTGTAAGAATTATAATATAATTACCTTTAATATTTTTGGAGCATTTGTTGCAGAAACCATAGCTATGAGAAGAAATCGTGTCATCAACGTCTGAAAAACAATGTAATTTTCAGTCACATACATGATTAATATACACCATTAATATTCTAGTTTTGGGCATTAAAAGGATCTAAATTAATATATGTAAAGGTTTACCAAATAAAAGGAACAATTTCTTTTGTCATGGGAGCAAGTCATTTGCCATTTTTAAGAATTTTAAAAATCTTAATTTAAAACTAGTAAAATGAAGGCTCAATGTAGTTGGAGGACAATTGTTAAATGATAAAAAACTACTTATCTTCTACCCACTGAAAGAGAGTAGCAATTGAATCTTAAATAAAAATAGTAAAAGTTCAAAGAGAATTTTATTTCTATACAAAATGGTTGCCAAACAAATTGTGCTGCAGAGCACATACCTTGAAGCCACAACAGTACATGCATTTATGATCAGGTCTTGCTTTAAAGCTTGGATAGAAGCATATGTTACAATAGATGCAGAAATTGTGCCAACACTATCAACCTCTGAAAGGATTAGATTCAAGTTAGCAAAAAGAGAATCATGAATTTCATATTCCTGTTGAATACATGTGTGCCAATGTCAATGCCATTTGCATCTAGGGGCATGGGCATTGCATAGCTTCACACATGCTAGCAATGCCCACTTAAATGTAGGCTATTCTGAATCTACCCAATAATAGCATTTTGGTATAGATCATAGCATGAATATGAATTCTATGTTCTGTAAAAGTTAACAATTAAAGGCCTACAAGTTATTAAGCATGGTTTCCTTAAGGATCTAATGTATGATAAATATGTTAGTCTTTTATCAAATTTCTTATTAATGTGATTCTTAAGGTTCCATAAAGCATTAGAGAAAGCGTAGCCAAAAAACAACCATGGCAATTAACTAATATTTGGAAAATAATACAAAAAGAAAATAGAAATTACCAACACAAATAATAAGGATAAAATACTAACCTAAAGATGTGTCTTTTCCTAGCCGTATTATATCTAGGTGGAGGTCTTTGTAAGTACTATGATACCTAACCCAAGGGATCCTTTCTGGAAATCTGATCAGCTGTATTAACCCATCAAACTTAAGACCAACCAATGAACATAAATAGAACTCAGTTTATAAGCATATCTAGCTAAAGCACAAATATGCTATTGCCAAAGGTTAGAACAATAACCAATACACCCTTCTGAAGAACTTGCTCTGGATGTACCAAAATCGGAACACAAAAGTGCACTTGCAATGTGTAAATAATAGTTGCACATCAAAAGCTCAATCAGCACAACAAAATTTACATAGGCAAGCAAATCTTTTTAACTCAACAATGATGCACACTTCAAAACTTAATATTTTGCGACCTACACTCATTAAAAGTTTAGTAATTCACAAATTGCAGTTTTAACAAAAAAGTTAAATGGCCTGCCGAGGATCAATCAAACTAATTGAAAACAAAACCATCTTAACATAAATCCGATTTTTTACATATGTACATATTCTTTAAATACAATTGATTGCAAAGAGTGTAAGAACTGACCTGAAAGAGCACAGATGCTCATATAGATAAATAAACATTGCAATATTTAAGTGCTTTAACAATAATTTAATTTAATACTAAACACAAACAAAATCAATTGAGAACTGGCCTGAAAGTGCATTAGACATATCAAAGAGGAACAATCTAGTTAGATACTTCTCTAATGCAGTTGAGGCTTCAATAATACAAACATTCTTGATACTGAAATGACATCTAAAGGAACATGGCTATCGAAACCAGAGCAGTCTACAAGATTACCAATTCTAGTTGTACTCAAAGAAACTGGACTCCTAAAAATAGCAAATTTTGACAAAAATAATTTTAGTATCTAAATTTTCTTTTAAAAAAAAAACTAATAAAAGGAAAGGTGAAACTGATTTATTAATCTTATCTTTATCATTCAAGGTAAACAGAGTAACTCCGCATGTAGCCCATAACCAGCCTAATAATGAATGCAGCAAATGAAATGAATATTAAAACACTAAACTAAAAAGAACTTCAGTAACTAGAAACCTAAATAAAAGTGAACCAATAAGAACAGAGTGTAATTCTCAGCCTATAGGAAGGGAAACTCTATCAACTATGAAATATAGGGAACAATGTAGGAGGCAGACGTTCATTTTTCTCAATTATTTGATCCTCTTCTTCAATTGCCCCAAAGACATTGGCTCTGAGTTCAGCCTAGCAAACAAACTGATTTGAGTCGGTTACAATGGCATAAAAATTGAATTAAAAGGAAAGACTTTACTATAATTAAAATATTCATCGAATATCAAGAAAACACCAAAAATAAAATTTTGGCCAAAACCCATCAATCCAGTCAGAGTTATGATCTTCCAGATAACATCAATCAACCATAAATCTATTTAACTTTATCTTTAAACCCTAATTTCTCTTCAATTTCCTATTAAAGAAATTTGACCACACAATATAGATGAGATCTATAAAATGCAAAAAAAAAAAAATGCATTGCACGAGATTAGACATAAAACAAAAGCTAAACTAATTTCAAATTTCTTCTCTGTTTTCTTCAGCAATTCTTCGTGACAACTATGGGGAAATGAAGAAGAGGAAGTGGTAGTTGGGTAAACTCATACCCGGATCTTAGAGAGGACACCTTTCTTCTCTAGCATTCTGGTGACTAGGGTTTTGAGGTCCATATTTCTCGACTGTAATCCTTTATTTTTGAATAAGCTTGCTCTCTGTCTCTCTTTCACAGTTGCTTCTGCTGTTTGTGTGCGAGAAATTAAGAATTTGATAGAGGAGAAACCAATAGAGTAGTACTAGGAGGGAAGAAATGTCCAACATCTTTTTTTTTTTTCAATAATGGCGTTTGAGATTGCGGCAAGATGAGGGAAGTCAGTATCGGGAGAAGTCGAGGGTTTTCAGTTTCGGTCTTCGTCTTTCAGGGATTTGTTCGTGGTATACCCCCAAAAATAAGGTATTTATCTAAAAACACTCCATATTCAAAAATTTCTAGTATATATTTTTTCTAATATGCAGTTACGAAATTACCCTAATAAAGAATCTAAATCAATCAAACTACCACAATTAATTGTGTAACAAAAAGGGTTTTTAATTAAATATACCTTAAAAGTAGGGTATTTAGTTAAATATACCCCATGCTTGAAAATTATCTAAATATGCCTTTTTATGTGGTACATTGTCTAAAATGTCCCTAAAGAAAAATATAAAACACACACAACTCAACACTCCACACTACTCACAACACAAACGCCGAAAAACACCACACCACACTACACTCAAAATCACTCAAAAACAGCTAATGCACTGAGATTTTTGTTTGCAGCTGGGTGTATTATTCATCTCATGAATAAGGTATTTGAAACTTTTTATTTTTTATTTTGGACTATCTATTCAATTTGTTGACATTATATTATTTTTAGGGTTTTGTTTGGTTTGTGATAAACACTAAAGCAACTCATATTTTCATTACATTTGCATCATATGACTGTTATTTGATGGGTTTTATAACTACATTCGTTAAAACCTGAAGTTGCTGTCAAATTTTTTTTCTGCACCCGACATACACGACAACAGTCGTGTATGTATGTATTTACACGACTGTAGTCGTGAAAATATGCTAAAAAAAAATTAACTATTATGACACCTTATCATTCTATTGGTTTAAAAAATATATATTTTTCACTATATATATCATTTTACTATTACTGGACTATAGTCGTGTGTGTTAATAAGTTACACGACTACTAGCGTGTACGTATAAACTTACATACTATAATTGTGTATATATGTAAAGTGTTCCAATTGGTATAAGATCCCAACACTTTCGTAAGTGTGGTAGGTGTGGTTCTCGAGGACATAATCGACTAACTTGCAGTGCACCAATCCCACTGTCTAGCAATGAGCCGGTAGTTAGACCGAATGAAACATAAACAAGTACATGTACTACTATAAACCTTATATACTTGTTATTTTTTATCGTTTTAATTTTTTTAATATATTTCATATTTGGTGATAAATTTCTACCTTTTTGTTTCGCAGATGAATAACCGTGTTTGTGTGGCTTTCTAAGAATAAGTATTCAAGGGAGGCGACCAAAGGCTTATAAAATATAGACTGAGTGTTTGGGTTGAATATGTCAAAAATTTATGATGAATGTTAAACAACTTCTATTGTATTGCGACTTATTTACGATTTCAATAAGTTTTGGATTTATGTTATTTGATAGGCAACCGCACTATAGTTAGTTTCATTTATTTGAAGTTTGATATGTTCAAAATCTATATTGATTGTGTCATCAATATAATGAATGATTGAAAAGAGTTTTTATTTTGTACACATACCCAAGTATTCCCTGATGCATATGGCAAATACCCGACTGTCACAGAAATCTTGTCATGTTTACTTCTAAATACCCGACTGCAGTCGTGTATCTGTGCAAATACCCGACTGCAGTCGAGTATTTTGTCACAGAGAGCTTGTCATGTTTACTTCTAAATACCCGACTGCAGTCGTGTATCTCTGCAAATACCCGACTGCAGTCGAGTATTTTGTCACAGACATCATATTTATTTCCAAATACCCGACTGCAGTCGAGTATTTTGTCACAGAGCTTATTATGCATATGTGCAAATACCCGACTGCAGTCGTGTATCTCTGCAAATACCCGACTGCAGTCGTGTATTTTCTTACAGTGTATTCCCTGATGCATATGGCAATCCTGTTATATCACATAGATTTTGCAAACTATCTTATCTATCATTTATATAATTAACAAGGAAATAAAATATATTAATGCTGTCAATTGTCTTTAAAGACATCAAATATCAACAACATCCTCATTATAACTATTACATCTCATAGTAAAAAAAATGACACTACAACGTTTTTTTCCATAACCTATGCCTAAATAATTTTACAGCCAAGACTTGTCGAAATTGTGTAACATGATGTTGTTGGCAGTGTGAATTGACATCAAGTCCATGGGCTAGGACCTCCAAGTACCGCAACAAAAATGCTCCACAGTCACCACTAAAAAAATTCATATAAATTAATTGTTAAAAATCATCATTCTTATTACTATGTTCAAAACACATTATATATATAGCACAACCCTGATTTTTGTTGTGGGATGTCACGCACTCGCACGATGGGCCAAGGAATTTTCGAAATAATCTCACTACAGTCTGGATGTGTTTCATGATATGCTATCTTTTGAAGTACTAGATGTATCATGTCTGCAACAGGCAGCAATTGTCTCACCAAAACTGAATCCTTTGTAAATCATTCGTTGCACGACTACTGTCGAGTAAAGTATTCTTCACACAACAGTCGTGTAAAGAATTCTTTACACGACTGCTGTCGAGTAAAGAATTCTTTACACGACTCTAGGGTAAAAGTCAGGTAAACAAATGCTTTACATAACTGCATTGGAGAATTCTTTACACGACTCTAGGGTAAAAGTCAGGTCAAGAAATTCTTTACACAACTATATTGGAGCCTAGATTATAATAGCAACTAAAAAAGAAAATTGAGCAGCAAATCACAACCATAGACTATACATTGTAGAATACAATTAATTAAACGAAATCAATAAAAAAATTAATAAAATATTAATGAAATGATAACTTTATCCCGCAACATAATCACTATTAAAGATGAAAGATTGCAAAACAAATTAATTTATTTTCATTAATAAAACATTATAAACACTTCAAGCCTAGCAAATTCAGCCTCAATATATAACTCATCAATTAAGCCAATTAAAAACCCTAAATCACAAACTTATTATCCCAAAACACACAGAGCTTTAAAATAACTGGGGTTTAAGGAATTAAACGACAAAATTTTAAAAAGGCTGTTGTAAGAGATTACAGCTTCATCTAGCTCAAGTACACATAACAAAATCATGAAAGATTACCGGCTTATTGTAGCTAGACAGCGTCGATGGCTGGTGATGTTGACAAGACGCTAGTTGTGTGGCGCAATGGAGCATGGGCTCAACAATTGCGTGGCTATTGGTGTGGTGGAGTCTCGGCAATGAGATGGCTACTGGGGAGGCTGAAGGCCTGGCGCAATGGTTTGCAGAGAGGCGGCCTTTCTAAAAGTACCTGGAGGAGGAGACGCTGAAGAAGAGTGGGGGAATTGCAGCTACTGGTTTGCAGAGAGATTTTGTAAAATGGAGGAGGAGAAATCCAGGAAGGAGAAGCTGATCATGAGAAAAAATTAAGAATTTTGTTATACGATTGGCTGTGGTAGTTTGGTTGATTTAGATTTTTTATTAGGGTAATTTCGTAACTGCATGTTAGAAAAGGTATACACAAAAATTTTTTGAGTATGGGGGTAGTTTTAGATAAATACCCTTTTTTTGGGGTATACCACGGACAAATCCCTGGTAACGGAACCCCCAATTCTCTCTCATGAGCAGTGTCTCCTTCAGCTCGTTCTCCTAGATTTCTCCTCCTCTATTTTACAAATCCCTGCAATTTTACAACAATTCTTCTACACTCTCACCGAAACGCAGCAAAACAAGTAAACAACGCCGCTTCTGTGCAAACTAGTAGCTGCAATTCCCCCACTCTCCTTCAGCGTGTCCTCCTCCATTTTACAAATCCCTGCTATTTTACAACAACTCTTCTACACTCTCGCCGAAACACGGCAAAACAAGTAAAACGAGAAATTGATTGTAACCCTTGTGCTTTGAAGGTAATTTATCAATTTAATGTCTGTGGAAATGTTAGGTGGGACTAGGATTTTGCTTTCCATCCATGAGGAGTTGTATCTTTATCTTGAAAATGATTGTTCTGGCATACTCCGGAATTCAGGAGTAGCTTTTCAATAGCTCAACTCTAAACAAATTTTTAACATTGCAAAAGAGATATTTTACATTTTCCATGAACTTCTAGACTAGGAGTTGTCTTGAAATTAGTTCATGAAGCTGTGATAAAGTCATTGAACAAATTCATTGCATTTTATTTGATTAATAATGTTAGATTAGGAAAGAGAAAAAGAGGAGTAACTTGTGGTTTACAAATTTGTCACAAGGTGATGAGAACTATGGAAAAAATGAAAACCACTCCCCCCCCCCCAAAAAAAAGAAAGATTTGTGAACTTTCTTCAGTGGATGCATTCTCAATTCTTTACTACTTGCATGATTTAACCGTATTTTATGAATGAATATCTATTGATTGCTTATGATATCTGAAGTTCTAACTGAAAGGATTGGAAAATTGAGGAAATAGTTTGTGCTAACTAACATAGTGGATTTTTAATTTCTAACTGAGACAGGGTATAATTACTTTTAAAAGAAGGGGGGTGGAGATACTAATGTACTTCTGGAGACCAATCACGTTATGATTCTTATTTGTTAATATGGTTCGATATTTAAGTAAAGAAGTGACCTTTTGTTATTGTTAGATGAATTTGTTATCAAATTGCGTATTCTGCTTTTTCTTATCTGATTTTCACTGATACTGTTTTAACGTCCAAATTCACCAATTTACTCATTACGCAAATGAAAAAAGAATGTGATTTTGCAAACTTATGTGACTATTTATTCTCTTTGTAGAGCTTAAGTCGCGTGCTTCTAGTTATGGTTCTCTGCTTTCTAATATTTATAGTTACCCCTTTCTATTCCTTTTCTCTTTGATGGTAAGAGAAGAGTCAAAACTTTTATTAGCTGCGGAATTTTTTATGACGTTGTTTGCAAATGCCACTGCAGTCTCAAAGCAAGCAGGTTGAGGAGGTTACCTGTAATCCTGGATTTTATAGAACTTCCAATTAGTTGTTCCTTGAGGCTCACTAGAGGTACCATACAACTCTTGGTTTGTTTATCATGTGTAAGAGCAATATATTTGGTTCATTTTTATTCAATTTTTTTAGTGGTGATTATGGAACATTTTTGTTGTAGTACTTGGAGGTCCTAGCCCATGGACTTGATGTCAATTCATATTGCCAACAAGATCATGTTTCACAATTTCGAAAGCCTTGGCGGTAAAATTATTTGGGCATAGGTCATGGAAAAAAAACTTTGTAGTGTCATTTTTTGGACTATGAGATGTAATAGTTATGATGAGGATGTTGTTGATATTTGATGTCATTAAAGATAACTTGACAACATTAATATATTTTATTTCTTTGTTAATTATATTAATTATAGATAAGATAGTTTGTACAATCTATGTGATATAACAGGATTGCCATATATGCACACGGAATACGCTGTAAGAAAATAAACGACTGCAGTCGGGTATTTGCACAGATACACGACTGCAATCGGGTATTGACAAATAAACATGACAAGCTCTCTATGACAAAATACACGATCGCAGTCGGGTATTTAGAAATAAATATGACAAGCTCTCTGTGACAAAATACACGACTGCAGTCGGGTATTTGCACAGATACACGACTGCAGTCGAGTATTTAGAAATAAACATGACAAGCTCTCTGTGATAAAATACACGACTGCAGTCGGGTATTTGCACAGATACACAACTGCAGTTGGATATTTAGAAATATTGCAGTTGGGTATTTGCACAGATACACAATTGCAGTCGAGTATTTAGAAATAAACATGACAAGCTCTCTGTGACAAAATACACTACTGCAGTTGGGTATTTTCACAGATACACGACTGCAGTCGGGTATTTAGAAATAAACATGACAATCTCTCTGTGACAAAATACACGACTGCAGTTGGGTATTTTCACAGATACACGACTGCAGTCGGGTATTTAGAAATAAACATGACAATCTCTCTGTGACAAAATACACAACTACAGTCGTGTATCTGTGCAAATACCCGACTGCAGTCGAGTATTTAGAAATAAACATGACCAGTTCTGTAACAACCATGTTACACGATTGTACTCGGGTATGTGTACAGAATAAAAACTCTTTTCAATCATTCATTATATTGATGACACAATCAATAAAGACTTTAACATACCAAACTTCAAATAAATGAAACTAACTGTAGTCTGGTTGCCTATCAAATAACATAAATTCAATACTTATTGAAATCGTAAATAAGGCGTAATACAATAGAAGTTGTTTAACATTCGTCATAAATTTTATAAGCCTCTGGTCGCCTCCCTTCAATACTTATTCTGAGAAAGCTACACAAACACGTTTATTCATCTGCAAAATAAAAAGGTAGAAATTTATCACTAAATATAAAATATATTAAAAAAATTAAAACAACAAAAAATAACAAGTATATAAGGTTCATAGTAGTACATGTGCTTGTTTATGTTTCATTTGGTCTAACTATGGGCTCATTGTTAGATAGTGGGATTGGTGCACTGCAAGTTAGTCGATTATGTCCTCGAGAACCACACCTACCACACTTACGGCGCAACTTCTCTTCGCCTTGTGATGTTATCCTAATTTGTTGTGGTCGACCTTTTTTCCGCTTTTCCACAGGGGGCAAAACCTCATTACTGTAATAATACAACAGTTGATTATACAACAAATACAAAAATAAAATCAAACAAGATTTATAACAAAGTGTGGATATGTCTGCCTATTTACACGACTAACGTCGTGTAATTGATAGTTTACACGACAATAGTTGTGTAACTTGCTAAAATACACAACTATAGTTCTGTAAACAGTCAGATGATATATTTAATAAAATATAATTGTAATCTTTATACTAACAGAATGCTAGGTGTCATAACAACTACTATATCTTTAAAACTTGCACGGTTGTTGTCGTGTAAATTCATAAATACATGACAGAAGTGGTGTAAGTTGCAAAAATACATGACTTAGTAAATAATCAGAGGACATATTTCTTCTTAAAAAAATGTTGGGATCTCATAACAATTGGAACATTTTACATATATACACAATTATAGTATGTAAGTTTATACGTACACGCTAGTAGTCATGTAACTTATTAACACACACGACTATAGTCCAGTAATAGTAAAAGGATATATATAGTAAAAAAAAATATTTTTTGAATCAATAGAATGATAAGGTGTTATAATAATTGAAATTTTTTTGCACATTTTCACGACTATAGTCGTGTAAATACATATACACACGACTACTGTCGTGTATGTCGGGTGCAGAAAAAAAATTTGACAACAACTTCAGGTTTTAACGAATGTAGTTATAAAATCCATCAAATAACAGTCATATGATGCAAATGTAATGAAAATATGAGTTGCTTTAGTGTTTATCACAAACCAAACAAAACCCTAAAAATAATATAATGTCAACAAATTGAATAGATAGCCCAAAATTTTTTTTTAAAAAAGTTTCAAATATCTTATTCATGGGATGAATAATACACACAGCTGCAAACAAAAATCTCAGTACATTAGCTATTTGTGAGTGATTTTGAGTGTGGTGTGAGTTTTTGTTGTGTGGAGTAAACAAAAAGAGTGAGAAGTAAAGAGTGTTGTGAGTTGTGTGTGTTTTATATTTTTCTTTAGGGATATTTTAGACAATGTACCACATAAAAAGGCATATTTAAATAATTTTCAAGCATGGGGTATATTTAACTAAATACCCTACTTTTAAGGCTTATTTAATTAAAAACCCCTTCGTCTTTTGTGTGTATGTTGTGAAAAATACTTAGAAAAACAAAGTTAGGACTACAAAGCACCAAAACGGTGCGTTTCATACTTTTAAAATTTATTTTAGAATTAAAAATTTAATATTTTAAATTTATGATCAAAACGTCGTCGTTCCAACTTATGCGAAACGATGATGTTTCTTGATTCATATAACATTTTGCTTCAAAAAATACTCAAAATTTCGGTCAAAATAGCGCCAAAGTAAAGTCAACATTAAAAATAGTGTAGTTGTTCACATATTAAGTAATGAATTATAAGTCGACACGTGGCTAAATAAAAAAAATCGTGATAAAAAATTATTCTATCAGAAAACCATCATTAATTCGTGATAAAAAATAATTCTATCACAAAACCATCATTAATCCGTGATAGAAAATAATTCTATCACAAAACCATCATTAATCCATGATAAAAAAATAATTCTATCACAAAACCATCATTAATCCGTGATAGCAAATAATTCTATCACAAAACCATCATTAATCTGTGATAGAAAATAATTCTATCACAAAACCATCATTAATCCTTGATAGATTAAAAATTTTATCACAAGTCTGTCATATTTTTATGATATAAGCCAAATCAGTCACAAGTTATCTGTCATCTATTGCCAGTTTTCTTGTAGTGGTGGGTGCATAAAAAAATAAAAAAATAATTATTAGTATGGGTTTAATAAAGGACTGTTTTGGTATTTGAAAAGTGTGCTAGTAAAAATTATATTTTAAAATTTATTAAATGAGTGTGCAGAGTAATAGAGTGCTCAAAATAAACTTTAGAGTATAACTTTAGAAAGTTAAGATTATATGTAGTTATTTATATGTTCATTAGACATTTTAGTGCGATTGTTCAACCTTTAATGAAATCATACTAGTTAATCACAATAATGATTGGTTAATTTTAAAATTAGATATATTTATGGGAAGATTTTATTACTTACATAAATGATGTGATAGACATGTTCCATTTTGCACATGCTGCGCGGAGTTTTTGGTTTTCATGGCTAATTGTGGCTACTTGTTGTTATTAAGGTGCAAATTTGAGGGACTTACCAGGTGTACCGATTGATAAAAAGAACAGGGTAGCACTGATGTCTTACTTACCTCGTAATTAATTTTCACCATTAGTACTTGGAATTAATTAACTAAATTTGCACTTAGAGTTAAAATCCTAATGCGACTAGAATATGAGCCTTCCTTCTTCAGTGCCTGCTATAAGGATGAAAGTTAATAATCGATGGACGAAACTTCCTTTTGAAATAGAGATTGAGAATGTCAAATTCAAGCATTTTGGAGCAGTTACTAAGGTAACTAAGGCGATGTAAGATTTTATTTTATGTTTTGTTAGATTAAAATATGATGATGAGTTAACACCTAGAAAAATGATTGAGGAACTAAAGTTTGACAAAAAACTGGCAAAAACACACTCAAAACAACGTTGTTTTGTTTTTTTTTTTTAAAAAAAATATTAAATTCACTCAAAATGATGTTATTTTGATTATATTTTTGTCATCCTTTTGTCAGGCTTGAGTTTATAGCAGTACTCTAGTACTTAATATTGTTGTTACAAAAATTTAATTCATCTCTCTTTCTTTTTAATTTAATTTATTTTTTGGTGATCATTTATACATTTAAAAAATAGGCGTTATGTTTGTGACGAGGAAAATGACAATATTGATATAAGTATATCAACCAAAAGAAAAACAAGTCGCAAGGTAATTAACTAGTTAAGCTCCTTAATCCTTATTATCTTACAACAGAAAATTAACTAGTTTATTTTTGGATTAATATTATATTCTTGAGTTTTATTTTCAGGAAAATGAAAAGTTCTTACTGCTGTGCCCTTCTGCTCCTTCCTCGGGCCCTCTTCTGGGCACTCAGACTGTCATTCTATATAAATGACCAATTCTTAAAATAAAAAAAGTAAATTGTTATAAACTAATAGGTGAACTTTCACCATTTATCTCAAATTGGTAAATCATCATTTACCCCTTCGCTTTCCAACTCTATATATGCAATGTATTCATTCGCATTGGTAACAATAAAATTCGAAAGCTTATCAATAATAAGCTTAGTAATAAGGTACTTTTAAGTACTTTGTTTAATTCAAAATTTTTCTGTTATCTATTTATTTTATAACATGCTATCGACACAATGGCTGATTTGACGTGAGTAGTTGAATTTTTATTACTTGTGTTTATTTATGTTTATTTCTTTTATGTGTTGTCATCATTATTATGAGTTATTACTTGTGTTTATTTCTTTTATGTTTTATCACCATTATTATGAGTTTGTTATATTGTTTATTTTTTATGAATTTTTTTATGGCTGGTTCTATAATACCACCTATATTGTTATTATTTTTATATTAATATGTTATTATTCTAATATTGATTTACATGGTTGGTTCAACCGCCTCTCTTGTTTTAACTTATCTGCTTGTATGACTTGTTCAACCGCCTACCATATTTAATTTATTTGCTCATATGGCTGGTTTAATTACCTATTAAGTTATTTTAATTTCAATAAATTATAATTTGTTCTTGCATATACTTGTCTTTGAATATTATTGTTATATTCTGAAGTCTACAACACAAATGAGGTGGTGAGAACTTGAAGTTCTAAACAACTACATAAAGTTTCTACATATTCTATAATTTCTATTTTTTTATACTTAAATATTTATATTGTGACACTTATTTCTATTTTTTTAATCATTAATAATAAGGGTCCTAGAGAAATGGCAACTCTCACGAATATGCAAATCCCTGCTCTTGAAGTTTGGGGAGGAAACTACCTTTCTTGGGTATTGGACGCCAAAATGCATTTGCAAGCTATGAGCCTGGAAGGCACTATAGTAGAAGAAAACGAGGCATCTCTCTAGGAAAAATCAAAGGCCATGGTTTTCCTCCGCCGCCATATACATAAGAGCTTGAAAGCTCAATATCTGACAGTGGAGGATCCACTAATTTTATGGAGTAACCTCAAGGAAAGATTTGACTATCAGAGGGATATTTCCCTACCAAATGCCAAACACGAGTGGTTAAACTTGAGATTCCAAGATTATACAAGAGTCTCTTATTACAACTCTATTCTGTTCCGCGTAAGCCTAGAACTACAATTGTGTGGTGTAGAAATTACATATAGAGATATGCTTGAAAAGACACTCATTACTTTTCATGCATCAAACGTTGTCTTACTACAATAATACCGAGAGCGTAGATATAGCAAATATTCTGAACTGATAACAACTCTTTTAATTGTTGAGAAAAACAATGACCTCCTGATGAAAAACCATGAGTTATGCCCAATTGGCTCTTAACCATTCCTAGAAGCAAATGTGAATACATGTAGCAATCGTGAACGTAATCAAGGAGGTAAAAGAGATCTTGGTCACTACCATCGTGGTGGTTATAGGCATGAAGGACAACAAAACAACAAATATGGATGCCACCAAAAGTGAAATGTTTATGAGAGACCTAAATCCAATGATGCAAGAAAGAATAATGTTAGAAATGATAATGGAGAAATATGTTATCGAAGTAGCAGGACATTGGTCACAAACTTGTCGGACTGAAAAAAATTTGGTGGACCTTTAACAGGCATCCAAGAAAGGAAAGGGAAAAATTGAGACAAATTTAGTCGAGAACTCAGATCTTGTCGATTTGACTCATCCGGATGCCTTTGATTTTTTTGAAGACATAGAGGGAAAAATGATAAATTAAGTAATAATAGAAATGTCCAGACTTTTATGCTAGTTGCTAATATGATAACTTTTGTATCTATTTGTAGTTTTATCAATTGTACTCAATGTTTATTTTGATGTTTAACACTTTTGTTTAGTGTAAGATTGTGGATTTTAGAAATCAATTAGCTATTTTAGAATCAAAAGCTTAAGATGTTTGCTTGGCTGACAGTGCAACCACACACACTATTCTTCAAGATAAAAAAATTTCTTAGAGATAAAATTACTTGAAGGAAAAATAAATATGATATCTAATCTTGCAAACTAAAATTACTTGAAAGAAAAGTAAATACTATATCTGGTCATGCAGACCTGATAGAAGGCTCTGAAAGTGTTATACTTTTGTTGGCAAGCGAAAAAAAACTAATAATTTAGAATGTTTTATATTAAGCAAAATCTAAAAGAAATCTACTGAGCTTTAAAGATATCCACCAAAATGGATATCATATTGAGACTTCCAATGAAAATAATGTGGAATATCTCTACATTTCTAAAAATGTCTTAGGAAAGAAATATATACTGGAAAAACACAAAGCATTCCCGGATTGTATTATACAATCATAAATGCAATTGAAAGCCACGCAATGATGAATTAGAAGTTCACAGATCTAAGATATTTATGTTGCGGCATGATCATCTCGAACATCCTGGATCTACAATAATGTGTAGAATTATTGAAAATTCTTATGGACGTCCATTAGAGAACCAAAAGATTCTATTGTCCAATGAGATTGTTTGTATCGCTTGTTCACAAGGAAAATCTATAGTTAAACCATTCCCTTCTAAGGTTGGTTATGAATCTCTAATGTTTCTGCAAAGAGTTCAAGGATTTATATGTGGGCCAATCCATCCACCTAGTGGACTGTTTTGTTACTTTATGGTGTTGATTGATGCATCTGCATGGTGGTCACATGTTTGTTTATTATCTACCCTCAACGTTGCATTTGCAAGACTACTTGTCCAAATTATAAGATTAAGGGCATAATTTCTAGATTATCCAATCAAAACCATACATCTAGATAATATTGGTGAATTTAAATTTAGACATTTGATGATTACTGTACATCAGCAGGTATCGATGTTGAGCATCCAATTCCACATGTACATATACAAAAATAGATTGGCAAAATCATTTTTAAGCAGTTGCAGGTAATTGCAGGAACTTTTCTTATGCATACAAAATTACCAATATATGCATGGGGTCATGCTATTTTACATGCTGCAGCATTAGTTCGTGTTAGACCCATCGCTTACCATCAATATTCTCCATCACAGTTTGTACTTGGTCGACAACTTGACATTTCCCATCTACGCATTTTTGGTTGTGTTGTGTATGTTCTTATATTTATGTTGGCTTTAAATCACCTTTAATTATCAGATATCTTGAACCCTTGATGGGTGATCTTTTCACCACACGTTTTGCGGATTGTCACTTTGATGAGACAATTTTTCTATCATTGAGAAATGGAAAGCCTCCTGAAGTAAGGCATGAATTCTCTTGGAAAGTTCCCACTTTGTCTCACTTAGATCCTCGCACCAATCAATGTGAAAATGCAGTGCGAAGGATAGTACATTTACAGCAAATTGCAAATCAATTGTAAGATGCCTTTACAGTATAGCGAAGGCAACCAAGTCACACATTCCAACTGCTAATACCTCAGCCCGGGTGGTTGTTCCTATTGAATAATCAAGTGTAAAAGTGGTAACTTATTTATTAGGCTACAAAAACGTGGTAGACCACTTGGTTCCAAAGACAGTGCTCCCTGAAAGAAGAGAATAAAAAATCAAGATCCTGTTGAAAAAAAAGCTCGAGCTATAGACATACCCACATTATCTAACTCACTAGAAGAACTGATGGTTCCTTAAGAGGCACATGTTCCTAAAGAGACAGTAACCCATGAAGAGGTAGGAGAATACAAAAATGAGGAAAAATCCGTAAATTTTACTTATACAAAGGAAATATGGGATCATAATAAAAGAAACATCGACAGTGTGTTTTCATTCACAGTAGCTATTGAAATTACAAAGGATTTCGAGCATAAAATTGACGATGAATGTAGGCAAAGGCATGATTGGCCTCAATGGAAAGATGCGATTCAAGCAAAATTAAGTTCTCTGGCTAAACATAAAGTCTTTGGACTTGTAGTTCAGACACTTAAAGATGTCAAACCCGTTGGATACAAATGGGTATTTGTAAGGAAACGTAATGAGCATAATGAAATTACCAGATATAAAGCGCGACTAGTCACACAAGGTTTCTCCTAGAGACCTGGTATTGATTATGAGGATACATATTCTTAGATGCTATTATGTTTTAATTTCTAATCAGCTTAGTAGTCTTTGAAAGACTTGACATGCGTCTCATGGATGTAGTGACCGTATATATGTATGGGCCACTCGACATTATTTTTTTATGAAAATCCCTAAAGGATTCAAAATGCCTGAAGCATTTAAATAAAAAAGATCGTAATCTATGTTTAGGCAAATTACCATGGTCATTATACAGATTAAAACAATCTAGATGCATGTGGTACAATCATTTGAGTGAATATTCGATTAAAGAAGGATACAAAAATGATTCAATTTACCTATGCGTATTTATTAGAAAATCAAAGTCTGGATTTGCAATTGTAGCAGTCTATGTTGATTACATGAATTTAAATAGAACTCTTGAAGAGCTCCTAAAAACTACTGAATATTTAAAGAGAGAATTTGAAATGAAATATTTAGGGAAAATAAAATATTGTCTTGACCTATAGATCGAGCATAAAATAAACGGAGTGCTTAGTCATCAATCAACTGATATTGAGAAAATATTAAAACGATTCAATATGGATAATGTTCATCCAATAAGCACTCCTATGGTTGTTCGATCTCTCGATCCTAAAAAGGATCCATTCCGGCCCAAAGAGGATGACGAAAAGATACTTGGTCCAGAAGTGCCATATTTAAATGCAATTGGCGCTTTATTATATCTAGCTCAATGCACCAAGCCAGACATTGCATTCTTTGTGAACTTATTGGAGAGATTTAGCTTAGCATCCACACATTGACATTGAAATGACTTCAAACATATGTTTCGATACCTTCGTGGAACGTCAAACTTGGGTTCTTTCAAATGAGCCAACAGAGAATCCTAGTCTTATCGATTATGCAGACACAGGTTACCTATTTGATCCCCACAAAGCCCGCTCACAAATAGGATATGTTTTCACTTACAATGGAACAACAATTTCGTGGCGATCTACAAAGCAGACTTTTGTTGCCACCTCATCTAATTACTCAGAGATCCATACACTATATGAAGCAAGCAGAGAGTGTATTTGGATGCGGTCTATTATCCATCATATTCAAAGCACGTGCAATTTGGCCTTCGCAACAGATGTTCCAACAATTATACACAAAGTCAAGGCTACCTATATTGCTCAAATCAGAGAATGATACATAAAGGGAGATCGAACTAAGCATATCTCACCAAAGTTTTTCTACACTAATGAGCTGTAGCAGGACAAGAAAATTGATGTAAAGTAAAGACACTCCATTAATAATCTTGATGATCTTTTCACTAAAGTTTTTCCCACATCGACGTTCGAGAAGTTAGTTCACAATATTGACATGCTTCGACTCAATAGATTATCAAACTGATACTTGACAGTTGAGGAGATATTTCATCTGGGGGAGCATATTTTGAAGATAGGAGTTCTTGCATCTATATAGACAAATGTGTATTGTACTCTTTTTTCTTCGACCAAGTTTTTTCCCACTGAATTTTACCAGTGAGGTTTTAACGAGGCAGTATTAAACAAACCTAATTAAGTACATAAATAATAAAGTTCAAGGGGGAGTGTTATAAACTAATAGGTGAACTTTCACGATTTTGTAAGTGAAAAATGTCCCACATCGGCAAGTGATGATTACAAACATAATGATGAACTTCCACCATTTATCCCACATTGGTAAATCATCATTTACCCCTCAGCTTTCCAATTCTATATATATGTAACGTATTCATTCGTCTTGGTGGTAATAAAATTCAAAAGCTTATCACTAATAAGCTTAGTAATAAGGTACTTTTTAAGTACTTTGTTTAATTTAAAATTTTTCTGTTATTTATTTATTTTATAACATAAATGTTTTAGTTCAGCTTTTTAACCTTTTTTTTCGTTGCTTGCCTTGTTAGAGACTCCTTTTTCTGAAGCTTGTCATTGTTTTTTTGGTCGTTGAGCATAAATAAACAGATATACGCTTATTATTGAAAAAAAAAATCAACTCTATTTTTGAAGCAGTGATATCGAGTAAAATAAAATATTTAACTTGTTTCAGTATTTTGGAGATGACGCACTCGTGGAGCCTTGGAGTCGGAGAGGTGCGAAGGATTTTGGGATTAACAAAAGAACGGAATGGAGGATTTATATATAGGAAAGAGTTGGGTATGGACTGTGGAATGGAAATAAAATTCTGTGAAAGTCTGTTAAACGTAAAATGGAATGAATTTAATGATTGATAATTAGATAAATACACATCAAATCTCTTTAATTTTTCAATCAACCTTTTTCTTTTTTTTATTATTACAGTAGACTATTAAATATACGTAGCACACTTCTATTTATTGATCCCCTGCTAAAAAACAATTAAATACCGAATTAATTTGTTAATCCCATAACAATAATCATGTTAATAATTAATTGTTTTACTTATTTATAACCGTAAACAAAGAAATTACATCTCCAGTGATTGTCCATGCAATCTTTGGCTCTGTTTGGTGATTTCTTTCCATTCTCGACCGGCTACTGCTTCCAAGTAAATATAGGAATTTGTGTAGCTAGCTATATAAATAATTGTCTACCAGTATTCAATTGAACTCATTAATTATCTTTAATTTTTTTTGGGCGATGCATCTTTGAAACGCGATTCACGTGTAAACATTATTGCAATGGAAGTTAAACGTGATTCACGTGTGAACTCGTGATTAATTATCACATTCATGTGTTTACGTAATCGAAGTGAGAGAGGTTGCGGAGGCTTTCGAAAGATCGTTACACACTAACTGACTTGTTATTTTTCTTTTCCCCTTTCTTCCTTTAATAATATTTTATTGCATTATTAAAAAAAATATAATTTCATATTTCATAGTTAAAACGTCAAATTTCTATGTTTACATATATGATGCTGAAAATTATATCTCATTAATGTCTTTTTAACTTTTATTTTTCACAAGAAGAAATTAGGGTATATGTGACCCCTAATGTGACCGCAAAAGCGGCTTTTTACATAGTAATTCGTGAACGTATACGGCTTTTGTGGCCTCTTATATGACGGTCAGACAGCCGTCACATATATACTAACTATGTGTCAATTACTAAAGTTACTAAATCATTTCATACAATAATAATGAAACTATTCTTGAAAATTGTTAATAATAAAATTGTTAATTTGTTTTTAGAAAAATATTAACAAGAATTCAAAAAAGAAGAAAATAACTATTTCCATTTCAAAACCAAATCCCAAATTCGCTGCTCCTGTCCATTTTGAAAACCAAAATCCTAATCCTAACACTAACATGTCGCCGGTAAATGGAAAATGCCGAAGATCTTCTTCTTCATCTTATTCTGCGATCTTCTTTTTTGGTGGCTGTTACTAGCTTTTGCAACTGCAATTTCCCTGTCAAAAGAGACGGTTACAAAACATTTGAAACGCGGGGCATATAAAAACATCTCCAAAATGCTCTTCAAATAAGATTTTATTACTTATTTGAAGAGTCACATCAGCATTTAAGACTCCAAAATATACTCCAATTAAGATTTTTCAAATGAAAAATAAATCTCTCTTTTCAAATTTGTAGTTTTGTTTTCTTTTTCTTCAATTTATATTTTATTACCTTTTATTGGAGAGAGAATTTATTTTTCCTTTGAAAAAATAATTTTTTTGATTAAAATAATAATACCTTATTTCTATTTGAAGAGTCTTTTGAAAAATAATATATTTTTTCACTCTCCTCTTTGTCACATAATTAACCAAATAAAATATTTAAAAAGTAAAATTAATAGACTTTTTTTGGAGATACTCTAACTCCTCTTTACAGTTACAAAGCCATCACAAAAGGTCATATGTAACTGCAAAATAACGGTCATATAAATCACTTTTTCTTGTAGTGAATTTATTTTTTACGACTTTGATAATATTCCTCGATGTATTGGTTTTAGCAGAGTGGAAGTTTTCATGCCATTATCACGATGATAAGCACTATTTATAAAACATAAACATTGTTAATTAGTTATTAAGGTCTCAGTTCTCTGTAAGTTGCAAAAATTAGCTAACTAATAAACATGTAGAGTCTGTTTAATAAAAATATTGAAGAAGAACTGGAGCATAATTAGCTAAACTAATATGAACAAAGTCGAGCAAAGTCGTACAATTTTATGTCAGCTGAAAACAAATCTACACTCATATAATTGACAGACAATAACAATACTCATATTTTTATTCAATTAAACAACTCGTTTATGCACAACATGTATTAAACAACTCGTTTAATGTTTATGCCGTTAAACAACACAACATGTACCTAAACAATATGATTAGGGTTCCTCCTGCATTAAGGAACCAGTAACCACAGGAAGATTAAAATTGTCATTTTTTTAAGTCTTTGTCGTCAACAATGCTTATTCACATGTACATAAATTAAAACATGAATTATAAGTGATATTTAAATGAACTTGGCTTAAAAATCAACCTGCGCAACGAGTTTCCATTTATTCTTCAAATCAGAAAGGGAAAGTTCTCTGCTAGCTTTTGGTGAACTGTAATCAAAAGAAAGTTGTAGACTTGAACGAGTTTCCATTTCTGCTGGTTTGATATGATATGATACATACACACATACATACATATGTATCCAAAATCTTGAATTTTATAAAAATCTAAGAAAACTATTAAATTACGAAGTTTAATGGCATAATTGCATAATACTATTAAATTACACAATTTAATAACTTTTTCAAATTTTAATAAAGTCAAGGATCCTAATAAAGTAGTCAACAGTGCCATGGTATTCATTAATTACGGATCAACGGCTGAAGTTTTGTTATAATACATAAATTATCAAGATTAAGGGCCATGGTCAAAAGATTGTGATAAGTGCGAAATATGCAAGGTCTAGTCCACAATAATATCAGTAACTGTAAAAAGGAAGACAAAGAAAATGATTAAATACCATTATCAACTATCGAACAAAAGCAAAGCAAAATGCATGGTATAGACAACGAATCAACAGTTGACGGTTTTTCGCAAAATAATTAAGTTTAACGGCTTTGAACACAACTCAAAATATCATTTTAAATGATATGACTAGGGGTGTTCGCGGATGAAATTTTGCATATTAGATATCAATTCATATCCAATCCACAATTTTGCGAATTATAAATTTTCAATTCAATCTAATTCACGAATTGGTAAAATTTAATTTAAATCCAATCAATAAGTCTGTGGATCATACATGAATTTGACCTAATCCATATCCAATCACCATTTTATTGATTGGTTTGTGAATTAACAATTTTTAATTTTGTCCAATCCATGAATTCATTAAATAAGAAAATCTAATATAAAAATAATTTTATTACTAATTAAATTCAAAATTGAATAATATTTAAATAAATTAATTGTTTAAATAAAGCCAGAATAATAAATTCAAAGTTTCAAAATATAACACAGCAAAGAGAAAAGATCACATTTGTTTAGATTAAAATATAAAAATTAACTAAAATTATTAAAACTAACTATTTAAGAAGCTATATTTGTTTATTTAAATATTTGATTATTTAATTTTTAATTTTTATTTTTTAATTTTTTATTATCATTGGATAAGATATAATATGGTGTTAATGTAACTATATTTTAATTAATTTATTTATTAGTAAGTAGTAATGCCACATTTATAAATTTTATTTTTTAATTTAATATTTTTGTTTGTGGATTTACATAAGTAAATACATATCTAATCCAATATCTGCTAATTTTTAAATTATCAATCGAATCCAATCCATCAATCCATCAATGAGATTTTTAATGGATTAGATAGATTAAATTAAATTTAAAACACTCATAGATATGATATTAATGAATTAAATAGTGAGATAATGTTATTAAAATTATAAACAATCGTCAAGTATTTAATAAATATATGACACATTATTTACCACGAAAGAAACAAAATCGAAATAATTTTTTTAGATATTTATCTGCTTTTTAAATGATTGCAACAAGTGTGAAACACATGGTTTGATGGTCCACAAAATATATAATTGTCAAAAAGAAGACGGACAAAGTAATTGATGATAAACCATCTTTTACTTTATTGCGGTACAGCATGATTCACACTTATCCATCTTGTACTTTATTGCAGCACGGCATGATTCACACTTTTTGCAATCAGTATTTAAAGAAAAGAGATTTTAGAGTGCACCAGTGTTACTGCACTTAATTAAAAGATATAAAAAATCACTACGTAATTAATGGTTATATACAATTAAACTAGCCATGTTATATATACATATATATTTTGAATAAAGTATTTTTGATGTACTTTAAAAATTGTCTTATAAATATGATCATTATATAGCAAAAATTCCCACCCTATAAAAGATCTCATCATAGCCAAAAAATAATTATATATTTAAAAGAAAGGGTAGATGTATTTTGAAAGAACGAGTTAGATATGGAAATAAATAGTGTGTGTTTACAAAGTCAATAAATGTCAAATGGAATGAATTTGGCGATTAATAATTAGGTAGGTAAACATGAGATCACTTTTTTCGATCAACATTTTTTATTATTAAAATAGGCTATTGAATATTCGTAGCGGACTTAATTCTATTTTCTTCCTCAGCTAAAATACTGTTATCACCAAATTAATTTGTTAATCTCAATCTTGTTAATATATAATTGTTTTAATTATTTATTTATACCTCTCTGGTCAGGTGTGCATAGTCGTGGATGTTATTTTGCACGTTAGGCCACGAGTCATCTGATTATCAGTTGGCACTAAAAGTCTGACTAATGATCAAGTGACACATGGCCAGACACGCACAAGTACATATGCGATGGCAAACACCAAATCAGATTTCGTTATTTATAAATGCAAATTAAGAAAGTTAGAAGATCGCCCCTGATTGTCCATGCAATTTTTGTTGGCTCTATTTCGTGATTTCTTCCCATTGATGTAATTCCATAATTAATCCCATAATAAGTAATATAGATCAAGAAGCAAAACAGCAAACAATTAATTCCATAATCCCTAGATTTATGGCATAATCGTATATATTTAATTTTCTAGTTTAGCTTTCTGTAACGCACACCTCTACTGCATAATTCATGAGTCTAGAGTAAACCTTTCGTTTTCTAACAATGAGTATCTGCAAATTAAAAAAAAAAAAAATTGTGCATTCACATTTTAGTAGCTGCTGGTGCCTGTATTAGTCGTGACTTGCTCTCCTTTCCACCCCGAAAATCTTAATTTGGGGGATTAATTGATGTCGTAGCCTGAAATATTGCTGATGTCTTCACTAATTTTATTAGATCGTAGAGAGAAAGTATTCCTTGATGAAATTGTATTTAGCAGAGAGGAAGTTGTCATTAGGGACATGCTTCTTAAAAATGGGAGAAAAAGTTGTAATGCCATTTTTTTTTTTTACGATGATACGTGCTATTTAAACAAATAAAACATTCTTCATTAATTATAAAGATCTTGTCCGCTGCGACCTACAACATTAGTTGATTACTAATAAATATCCAGAGTTTGTTTCAAAAAAATATTCAAGAAAACAGAAAGCATAATTAAAAAGATATGGCACAAACAAAATATTACATACTATGCACAATAATTTTATTTATTAAGAAAGACAAATTGCATGAATACAAACAAAGAAAATCTCTTGCATATCTCAAGAGATCTTACTAATTAAACTAAAACAAACTGGCATTCACGCGAAACCATCGACTGGTAATGACAACGAACGGTGCCCACCATTTATTCAATTATTACATATAACACATCCAAAAGAGTAACTCTGTTTATATTTAACCAGCGTGATTAGGGTTCCCTCTATATTGAGAAATCAGAAGAAAATCAAGATTGTGATCCACAACCTCATCATCAGCAACACTTCCAAGATATGGGTCACCCCAACTTTCAGTCCAATCGTTATTACCTGAAAAGTTCATATTACCTGAAAAGTTCATATTATAAAATACACATATTAAAATAAAAATTGTAAATGATGTTCAATTAAAAATGCATGGCCTATATATAAACCTGCGCAAGGAGTTTCCATGATCTTCAAGTCAGAAAGAGAAAAGATCTTTGCTAGCTTCGGGTGAAGGATATTCAAAACTCAAAAGGTAAGTAGTTGAGTTTGAGCGATTTCTAATTTCTGGTTTGATCTTATATATAGATCAAGTAGCCGACACTGCACTGCCAACGTAGCATATATATATATATATAATCCATGGAAGACTCTAGATAATGGATCAACGGCTCAGGTTTCATCCTACAATAAGTTAGTAAGATTAACGGCTAGAGTTATTGCAGGTGCGCAACATGGTCCACAAAACAAATAATTGGAATAAAAAGGACGGACAAAGTTATAAATACCATTGAACTCATTAATTAAATACCATTATCAACTACCAAAAAGAAGGGAAGCAATAGTGCATGTATCGACAACGGACCAACGGTTGAAGTTTTTTCGCAAAATAATTGCGTAAGATTAACGGGTATGATCACAATACAAAATTTCATCTCAAATGATATGACATTAATCAATTAAATAATAAGATAATGTAACTAAAATTATAAACAAGTATTAAATAATTGGTAAATATATGACACATTATTTCCCATAACATTCGACATGCAATTTAAAATAAAGTTTTAGATATTTATATGCTGTTTAAATGATTGCGACAAGTGTGAAACACATGATCTGATGTTCCCAAAATTATAATTGTCAAAAAGAAGACGAACAAAGCAATTGATGATAAACGATCATTACTTTACTGCAACAAAACATGATTCCAAAAATTATTTTGAAAAACATGATTAATTAATTAATAATCACTTAATTAATGTATGTATGTTATAAACATATTATTTTGAAAAATAACTATATAATTGATAATTTTATTTAATTGAACTACTCATCTTATATATACATTAATTGAATATAGTATCTAAGGTTTTATATATATATATATATATAAAGAATATTATTATATAGGGCAAATTCCCACCCGATAAAAGATCTCATGATAGCCAAAAGATAATTATATATTTAAAAGGGAAGGGTAGATATATTTTGAAGGAACGCTTAGGCATGCAAATAAAATAGTGTGGGCTTATAAAGTCATTAAATGCCAATGAAATGAATTCAGTGATTATTAATTAGGAAGGTAAACATGAAATCTCTTTAATTATTACAATAGGCCATGGAATATTCGTAGCAGACTTAATTGTATTTTATGCCTCAGCTGAAATACTGTTATCACCAAATTAATTTGTTAATCTCAACATTGTTAATGTATAATTGTTTTAATTAGTTATTAATAGGTTTTGATTTGGTGCGCACAGTCGTGTACGTTATTGTACACATTAAGCCATGTGTCAATTAATCATTAATTAGCATCTAATAGTTTGATCAATGATCAAGTGACACATGGCCTAATGTGCACAATAACGTACATGATAGGGAGCACCAAATCAGATTTCCTGATTTATAAATTCAAATTAAGAAAGTCAGAAGATCGCTAGTGATTGTGCATGCAATTTTTGTTGGCTCTATTGGGTAATTTCTTACCATTTCTTGTAATCTCGTTTCGGGCTACTGCTTCCAAATATAATATTATATATATATGAGATAAACTTACACTTAATTTTAACTGATTTTTTCAACCTTGGATAAATGATTAATCAATGGTCAGGATTAGATGTAATTAATTATGCTGACTACATTTATAAATAGTTAATAATATAGATTTTTAGGCCTATATTTTCTCTCTCCAATTTACTCATTCCTTAATTCATTTTCTTTATTCTCTCTTTGTCATCTTCTTCATGATTTCACAGTATAACAAAAGCTTGTTGCATTGAAAAATAGAAAAGCTGCAGAATGCTTCAAAAGTCAATAATCTGTTATTCCTTTTCTTTTTCGAAGAAAAAATATTTATTTTCAATCTCTATTATTGTAAAATTAAACACAATGAAGCTTTCGAAGATAAAAGCTTCATTATTGATCTATAATTTTAGTTGAGGAACTGTGAATCAATTAATATTAGCTTGAATAAAAATCAATAATTTTTTCCCATTAGTACGCTTTGAAGACCGAACATTGCATATGTGCTTCAGAAAAATAGAAAGTAGGAATTCTATTACAAATGCTTGAAAATACTGTCAATAGGTTGGAAGTGAAACAACTAATGAGAAGTTGAAATAGAAACGAGGTAAGAGATAAGTTAAAAGAATAAAATAAAAACTATGGAGGGATAAGTAAATAAGTAGGAAAGAGAAATGTTAATTAAGAATTACTGATTATATACAATTAATAAATTATTATTAAAAATCTATGTTATTAAATCAATGTAATCATATCCATCCATTGATGTAGGATGTTATTTTAGGATTTTAGGATTTTTATTATTTTAGGATTTTTTATTTTAATTAGGGACAATTGTTGTTTATGTTTTAATCTTTTATTTCTAATATAATTCTCATTTAGATTTTTTGTTTAAGTTAATATAGGGAAATAGGTTTGCTCTATTATAAATAGAGATGTCTTCTTATTAAACTACAACAATATTGGTGTTTAACGACAAAAGATTTTTAATTGTCATTTTTAGCGATAAAAGATTCGTCGCTAAAGAGAACATATTGCAACCAAAAATTTTTTCGTCACCAAAACATTTTAGTGGTAAAAAATATTTTGGTGCCCAAATATTTAGTGACAAAATTTTGATATACTGCGATAAATATTTTCGTCGCAAAAAGTACATATTTAGCGATGAAAATCACTCTATAGCGATGATCTATTTCGTCGCTAAAGACAACTATAGCGATGAAAAACAATATGTTGCAAACATAGTTTTAGCAATGAACCACTTCGTAGCTAATTATGGATTTGAATTAAATTTTATAGCGACCAAAAAAAGAGCTATCGCAAAAGCACACTATGGCGGTGAAATTGTTTTCGTCGCTAAATCAACTTTTTGTGATTGACACTACTTAAAAGTGTTTAATTTACTCCCAAGTATAAGAGTATCTAGTTATACTATAACTCGGTGAGTCCGAGGTCGATCCACATAGAAAAGATTTAATTTTTTATTTTAATTTATAAAAAATAAAAATAAAATTTAAATGTCTACAATTTAATTTGAGCAAATCTATGAAATTAAATTAGTTAGGGCTATGGATCCACTCTTAGTAATAATTATAATTTAATAAATTCTTTTTATTTTTATTTTATTGCCCAAAAGATTAATTATATAAATTATAATTATTTTCCCATTAATTTTATTATGGATTAAATACTTAATGTGCCAAAACTTACCTTGTCTACAATAAGTCAAAATATCATTTTACCGTACTGTATACTAAGATATTAAGAATTCATTGTGCCAAACTCCCATGTTCGTCTACAATAAATCAAAATTTTAAAATATAAAATATGGATAAAATTAAATAGAAAATAATTTAATTTATATAATTAAAAATAGAATTTAATTAAATCATATTTTTCTACTAAGAGTTTCACCTTACCCTAACTATTAGTATTTAGCTAAACATATTTGAAATAAAGGGAATTATTAAAATTGAAAAATATATAATTAAAAAAATGATATTTGAAAATTGAAAATAAAACTAATTTTATTTTATTGAAAATATATTACAAAGAGAGATGAGAAGAAGAATTTGAGGGTAAAGAAGAGAAAAAGAGGTGTAAAGAGGTGTGTTCTCCCCATCTATTTATACTGATACATGATTAATCCACATCATACCAATAAATAAAGTTAATTACATCTTAGTCATATATTTGTCCCACAAACTAAATATAAACCTAACTTAATCCACTCAAGCACATCCAACACATTCCACTAACAATTATCACACCTTACATAGTAAACACTTATAATTTCACAATTACCACATTTACTATGGAAAAAAGTCACGGATCCTCCTCGATAATGACCAAATGTCTCAGACTTTCGGAATCCAAATTTGACATCCGTACATTTGTTTGGAGCTTCAAAGCATGAAATTATTATTTTTTTTCTAATAAACAAACAAAAATACACAAAATCAAATATTTAGAAAAATAATTAGAAATTCATAATATGTTACATACTTACAAATGTAAATTATATTATAAGCACAAAATAACAGTTTTACCCCTTAATAAAAATACAATTTTATTTTATAGTGATGAAAAATTTATAATGTTAATAAATATACAATTTTACCCCTAATCAGTGATAAAAATTTTATTTTACAAAAAGGGTTTTGAAATGGAAATAAAAAAAAAAGTTGTTTTAGCATCAAAAAGTTTCATTGACAAAAGACCGTTTTAGTGACAAAAAGGATTTCATTGTAATAGGGATGTTTCGGTGATGATTATATTTTCATCGCAAAAAGGATGTTTTAGTTATGAAATTTGTTTGGTCACAAAAAATATTTTTAGCAACGATATATATTTCATTACACGAATGTATGTTTATATTGTTTTCACAAATAACCATGATTTAGTGATATCTCTTTGGTCAGAAAAATGTCTTTTAGTGACGAAATTATTTTGCTATTAAATATGTTTCACATGCTGATTATCAATGGCAACGAACTAAATTTGCTCGCTAATTGAATTACTGGGACCAAATATAATGGCGCCTTATTGTTAACATATACGTTTCCATAATGTTGATTTTGATGATAACAAACAAGATTAAAAATGATTAAATTTTTAAAAGCTCAAATTATTTTTTATATATTTTTAATAAATTATTATTTTCACATTATAAAAGTTTTATATTTAATAGAAAATTGATTTTATGAAATTGATTTTTTTTCAAGTTTATGGTTTAATTGAAAGAGTTTTAAAAACTTTAAAATCAACAAGTATTGCTTTTAATTCTGGAGAAGGAACTTATTTCAAAAGGTTCGTAGTGTAGGTCATATCATAATTTCAGAAAGTTTTAGAAATGACAAGTATTATTTAGAAATTCTGTAATTGGACATTTTGTAAAGTTTTATGACTTTTTGGGCCATAGTATAATTTTATAAAGATTTGAGGCAAAACTATAATTTTAGAAAAAAAGTCATTGTAGCAAAGCGGCTAACCGGATTCATGAAAGCAGCATACCAGATGTGCAAAAGTTCAAATTTTTTAACATAACGGTAACATGAAGCGGCTAACTGGATTCACAAAAGCGGCAAGCCGGTTATCACCAAAAAGTCAATAACAACTAGTTTTCTTCCTCAACTATAAATTGGCTCAAATCAAACTCATTCAAGATGATGCAACCATTGATATTTTGAGCATTTTCTCTGCAAATCTAAAAGTATAAACTTTGTGTATTCATTTCATTTATTCACACATATTGGGCTTTCATTTGTATTCAAACACATTGTGAGAGAGAAATTTTTGAAATCCTTTTTATAAAATCAAATTGAGAGGTTGTAAGTGTATCCCATGGGTTAAGAGATTGGAGATAATCTCTTGTTGTAAAGGTCTATTGATACCTTGGAAGTCAATTGTAAGCGTTTGAAACTTTGGAAGGCTTGGATCATGAAATCCTCAAGCCCGGTGTGCTTGGAGGCGTGGACGTAGGCGGGGATTGCCGAACCACATAAAAATCCTTGTGTTTGTTTTCTCTTCTCTTACCCTTTAATTTTTGTGATTTATTGAATTTATTGCTTTCGATTTCATTAAGGCATTAGATTGAATTATTGTGTGATTTGCTTAACTTAAATTTTAAAAACCCAATTCTCCCCCTCTTGGGTTGCATAACTTATATTTCATTTGATATCATAGCAAAGTGCTCTTGTGTAGACTTAACCGTCTAGAGTTAAAGATTCATAGCAACTGAAATTAGCTTTACGTTCATGGAAGGCCAATCTACCACTAGACATCTATTATTTGATGGTAATGACTATCCTTATTGGAAAACTAGGATGAGAGTCTTTTTAAAAGACTTAGACTACGAAATACGGGAAATAGTTTGTGATGGTTCATTCATTTCTAGGAAGAATGCTTTAAGTGAGTCAGATAGGAAAAATATGTCTTTAAATTCCAAGGCAATGAATGCTTTATTTTGTGCCTTAGATAATTGTTGTTTGTTGTTCTTAATAATAATGGATAATGAACTGACGATGATTTAAATTGATGATGTATTGATGAACCATTGAATTAATGTTGAGCATTGGGGATGAGGAAGATGAAGATTGAGGTGGTGACTAGGGCTTGTTTTACTCAATATTTTTCCCCTAAGGTGGCGGCTGGTGTGTTTGTTTTGCTTTACTTTAGAGTTTCTAGGTTTGTTTTGTTTGCTTTTAAGCTTTGCAACCAAAATTAATTAATAAATGAATTATAAAAACAGTGTAGCCTGGGTCTGGGTTCTGGAAATTCGGGTTCACCCAAACCCGGAACCAGACCCAAATATGTCCGAGTTTTAAAAAAACAAACCGAATCCGCATTATTAATGCATCTAGTACAAGTTGAACCCAGACCAGATCGTTCAGGTATTTTTGAGTCCCAGCCGGGTCCAAAAAAATTTGTCATCCCTAACGGCAGCACCTCTGGAATTGGCAGCGAAAAGCATAAAGGAATAAGGGGTTTCTTTTGGATTTTTTCATTAGACACCCTACTTCTCAGTCATTTATGTTTACTGCCGAAGTTTGAAATTTTGTTGCATTTAAGTCCAATAGTATACGTTGGTGGCGGCTGGAAGAAAAATAAGTGATTTAGGGTTTTGGGTTTATACCCCATGGCACCCTACAATTTCATTATTTTACGGTTCAGCCTAAGTATTTTGGGTTTTGGGCAGAAAAATTCAAAATTATTTATATTGGATGCAAGCCCATTATTGGCTATCAATTGGATAATATAAATAGAAATTTGATAACCCCAATTGTTATTATTTGTCTAAATTTATTTATATTGGTCCCAAGCCCATTTAAGGAATTTCAAAATTGGGTTATATAAATGATAATTTGGTATATCAATAATAAAATTTATTTGGCACAAGAATTTTTGAAGATAAATTTAGGTTTATTATTGTTGTGCAAATTTTATTGAACTCGCAAATGCACGAATCTGTTGTAGTATAGATTAATGGTGACGAGTGTCGATCCCACGAGGAGGTGGATTTTAATTATATATAGAATTAATTCTGTAAATGGGTGGTTGGATTTATGGTGGAAATGATTTGAAATATGCTAAAACTTAAATTAAATTGGCGAGAATAAATTCTGAAATTGGAATTGAAATGGCAAGAATAAATTGAAGAAAATTATATTGAAATGACGTACTTGGGTATCTGGATCCGTATCAACATGCATCATGGGCTAAATATTCCTTATTAATACCAATTAAATCATGAGAGGGGAATCCACACCTCATGAACCACGCTCTAATAAATATGGTGCTAAGGGCTTATCGTGCCAAATAATAATAATCTTATACTAGGGAGCCGGTGAAACCAGGGCAGTATTAGACAAGATTAGTATTATTTGTCAACGAAAAGTCAAAACATCCACAAAAACTAGAGGGGAAGAGAAAGTAAATTTACCAAATCAAGCCCATGACACATGTTGAGACTTCACCTTCAACCCAAGCTTGAAAGAAAATTAGCCACTCATAGTTGAACTAGGGGCAAAATGGAAATTTATTAAAATACGTAGAAAATACAAGATAGAGAGAGAATAACAGAAAATGGATCCCAAAAATGGATTCAGAGGTACCAAATTAGGGGGGGACGCCCCCTTTTTATAGTTACATCGAGTAAATCATGACCATCGGATTAAAAACAGTTTGGACGCTCAGGATTGCGCCACGTCAGCAGTCAACAGTACGCGTGAACAGTACGCGGTTTGCACAGTAACACGGTTTACACACGGTTTGAACAGTAACGCGGTTTGCAAAGTAATAATCCCATGTGTTGTATGTACCGTACGTGCATTTTTTGATCCACTAATATGCTGCCACGTCACCGTAAACAGTACATGAGAATTTTAGTCCAACAGGATCTTGACACGTCATCAGTCAATGCCACGACATCGGTCAATGCCACGTCATCGATCCGTACATGTGAACAGTGTCATGAACAGTAACGTAGACAGTACCCGTACATGTGAATAGTACCGTATATGTGAACAGTGCCATTTTTCCTTTTATGCTCCTCCTAAGATTTTCGACCGTCCTGAGTTCAAAAATGATGTCTGTTTTGCCATTTGATCTCTCGTTTATTGTGAAATGACTATAATGCCCCTAAAATACATAAAATACTAATTAAAATAAAACACACATAATTAAATAACAAGGAACTTAAACACATAAAAGTAAGGGTTGTTAGTAATACTTGATATGTAAAATAACGATTTTCTCCTTTATAAATATGCACTTTCTAACACTCAACAATTATATTAAACTAATTGGGTCTGGATTATATTTATAAAAAAAAGGTATTTAAAAATAAGACCCATCAGAATTTTTATTTAAAAGGTGGTCAAATTTAAATTTAAAAATTGAACCAAGGATAAAATTTTAAAAGCCCAAAAATCCCCAAGCCAATAATTATGGATAAGAACAATACAAGGAAAAGAAAGAAGAAAGATGGATATTGACTTGAAGCCCAGTAGATATTAGGCTTATAGATTAAGTCGATTTTTTCTTAGGAAAATCATGAATTGAGATTGTTTAATTAGTTTTGTCTATATGCTATGTTTGGTTGATAACATTTCATGATAACATGTCATATAGAACAGGAAGTGCCGCTCTATGCATCATAATACTAGTATCATAAAATATATGGCATCTATAAATTATGAATGTAGATATATATATAGATATAGATATATATATATATATATATTGTTTGACATTTGCATGTGCTTAATAATATTATATTTCTTCTAGATAATATTATTTTGGAAAGCATGCAATTAACAATATGTTTGAAAGGAAAAAAAAACCTTTAAAATATTGAGTGGGAGAGGGAAAATTCAAGATAATTTTTTCAACGGGCTTCATTATTAGTTCAATAATAAAATTATATATATATACCTCGACTTCATGATATAGTGTTACTCCCTACGGAGGGTATATATATTAGACGTTTTATTTGATAAACTTTTTTACAGATAAGATCGAAATATTTTTCAAACTGTTGAGCACCCTAACTGTGGCTGCATAATATGAAAGATACGTATATTGAAACAATGGTTATACTCGTAAAACAAAAAATTGTTATTAGCCTTCCTAACGAAGCTCTGTTAACAAATTTTGGCCCTAAAAGATAACGATAATTATTTATCATGTTTTAATTATTTATCATATTTTTGACATGAAAGTAAATAATCTATTGGTTAATTGTGTCTAATAAGTGTAGGCATTTCTTCCCCAACGACTATCTTGTTAAAGCGGTACTAGATTATTGTCACAATAAAATAAAATGCATTTATGGTTTTTTGCATTTTAAATTATTTATTGTGGACATTATTTGTTTCAAAGTGTTTATGCATGTCTATTTTATTTTTCAGAAAATGTCTTCTCTAAGCCCACTCACCATTATTCTGAGTCAAAATAAACTCACTGGGGAGAACAACATAGATTGGAAATAAAATCTATTTACAGTCCTAACTGCTAAAAATTATAAAATTTCTTAACCCAACCATGCCCTTCTAAACCAATAGAGGATTCTAGTAGAAATCAGAGGAGGATTTATGAGAAATGGCAAAATGCTACATTTTATCCTCGATTTCTAATATTCTGCAGACCAAACATCAGAATATGGAGACAGCCGCTAAAATAATAGAAAGTCTCCAATTGATGTTTGGGCAGAGTACTGATAACTCTATGAAATGAAATTTATCATGGCACTTTTAGACTTAAATCAATAATACTTAGAGAGTAAATGAGGTGTTTTCATTGTATTTTTGTTATATTTTGCATAAACATTCATTTTAATTTAGTCTTAATAAATTTGCTTGATTTAGAGTAATTCGTGCCTAAATTGTGTGCTTAACTATAGGTGTCCATAAGCTTATCTTTCACGGAAGGGATGTTGTTGCAATAGGCTCGCAAAAATGAGGAAGAACATGGCTACATAAGAATTGAAACAAAATCTGGAACAATGTGGTGTTGTAGTAGTTGCTGGAGCAACCATTGTTGTAGCAATCCTAGAACAACGACAGAGAAAATTTAGCGCGGGATATATGCAGAATCGATATCTACAGTTTCCTAATCTAGCTTGTGCGCACCCTAGGATTCTGTTTACCCTAGTTTTCATATATAAAAAGAGCACGCATCATATGAAAAAAGGGCGGCGAATTAACATTGGAGAAATCAAATGGAAAAGGAGAACAAAATCAGAATTCACGGGAAAGCAAGTATGCACCAGTGAAGATAAACCAGCAGAGCTATTGTGGATTCAATTTTCATTGTTCTTTACATGTTCCTTTACTTACTCTTTGATTGAACCGATGTATTTCATGGCTGATATTTTGCTATTTATTTTTCTTTTTCTAAGTATGAACTAAATTTGATTGTAGTTGAGTGACAAACAATCTAAATGGGTTTTTGACTGTTCTTATGAATTGCTGCAAGATTACTGTAGCATTTTACTCTAATAGCTATTATTATAATCATTATTTCGGTTGACCACCTATTTAATGGTTCAAGTTAAGATAGAGCCGCAAAAAGGCATGTCTTAGTGGAAATTATTAGAGTAATACTTGATCTTAATTTAAGTTTCCTGGACTAAGATTACTTGAGTCCCAAAAGGGCTATATTTGAGTTAAGATTTGTAAAGAACTAGACATAGGAATTCACCTTGTATGGTAGAGAGAGTGTATGCTCATAATGTCATACCATATGTGGGTTAACAATTGGTCATTATTAAGGTGCTTAAGGGTATGAGAAATCTAATAAGCGACAGCTGAGGATGCAAAATAATTATGCCTAGTGTCGTAGGAATTGTTGTAACAACTGGTGTTAATTTAGACAAAGTTCATGGAGAGAGTTTGATCACTTAACTACCTCATTCCCATTGAAATCTTTTTACGCAATTCTTTTAATTTGTTTTATTACTGAATTGATTTATTTTATTTTCTTTTATTGTGTATTTCGGTAGTAATTTACTTTTAATTAGAATCTTTTTGGAACAAATAAAGTTTGCACTATCATGATTGCTGTAGCCTTTCTAGTAACATCAATCTCTGTGGAGACGATCTCGAATATTAATCACTTTATTACTTATTGTGTCTACTTACACATTGATGTCAATAGCAATTGAATTAAAAAATAACCAAGAAGTACTCACTCTGCGATACAAGCGGCGCTGAAAGGTGTTATGAACTCCAAGATGGGAAATGGTATAAGAGTTCGTGATCATGTCCTGAAAATGATGGACTATTTAAATGAGGCTGAGATTCAGGGTGCACATATCGATGATAATTCAAAGATTGAGAAGGTGCTAGAATCTCTGCTTGAAACATTCAAGCAGTTTAAGGTCAATTATAATATGAATAAAAGAAACATGACCTTAACAGAATTGATGAACGAACTTCATTCAGGTGAAGAGATTTATCTTACTGAAAAATCTCAAGGGAGCATTAACCTTACTAAAAAAATACTTTTTCTAAGCCTAAGCCAAAAGGCAAAAAGAAGAAAACTGGGAAAAAAAACGTCTACTAAGAAAGATGGCAAGCTGAAAGGCAAGTGTTTCAAGTGTGGACAAAAGGGTCACTGGCAAAAACGATTGCCCTAAGATTATGAAATCACGTATGGGAAATCTTTTAGTCATAGAGACATGTTTTGTTTAGAATCCTGTTGATGTTTAGGTCTTGGATTCTGGAGCAACTAATCATATTTGTAAACCAGGAAACTAAGTGAAGGAAGCGTCAAGCTGCAGTTAGGGACATGTCAGTTTGTGTCAGCAGTGAAAACTATTTTTGTTTTATTATCTTTTAATAGTAAGACTTTAGTTTCGAATAATTGTCTTTATGTTCCAGACATTAAGAGGAATTTAATTTCAGTAGCTTATTTGTCTAAACAAGGGTACAATATAAATTTTAGTTCCTCTGTTTCTATTTTGAAAAATAATAGACTAATATGTTCTGGTACATTGGAAGATAATTTATATCATTTAAGTCCTCTGATCCATTATATGCATGACACAATGATTGAAAATAATGAGCATATGCACTTATCTAAGAAAAGAAAAATTTCTTTTAACCAATGTTACCTCTTGCATTTACTCTTAGGTCATATAAACATAAATAGGTTACAAAGAATGATCAAAGATGGACTTTTAGGCCCATTGGAAAATAAATCATTGTCATTCTGTGAATCTTGTTTAGAAGGAAAAATGACTAAAAGGCCTTTCTTGGCTAAAGGAATACATGCAACAGTACCACTTCAATTGGTATATACAGATGTATGTAGACCAATCAATGTACAAGCTTGAGGAGTTTATGCGTATTTCATCATATTCAGTGATGACTATTCAAGATACGGTTATATTTATCTAATGCGTCATAAGTCTGAAGCTCTTGAAAATTTTAAAGAGTACAGGACTGAGATCACCAGCGCATGTACTAAAACCAAAGGCTGACAAAATGGATTCACGTTCTGGGGTTTGTATGTTTGCTAAGTGTCCCAAAAGAACAATGGGAGGTTTATTTTATAGTCCTCATGGCAAAAAAGTAATTGTGAGTACACATTTCACTTCTTTTGAAGAAGACTATATGAATAACTTCAAACCAAAGAGTAAGGCAATACTAGAAGAGTTATCAGGAGATAATGTTGATGCTCAGATTTCGGTACCTATTAATCAACAAGAAGAAGAGCAACAATATGAACATCGCAACATTACCCGTGAACAGTAACCATCTATAAAACCTCGTCGTAGTGGGAGGGTAATTAAATTACTAGCATGGTACATGTTACTAGGAGAAACTTATACAACCATCTCAGATGGAAAAGTACAGGAACACACTAGCTATAATGAAGCTCTATTAGATAGAGATGCTGAATTATGGAAAAACACTATAAACCAAGAAATAGAATCTATGTATTCCAATAAAGTCTGGAAACTTATAGAGGCACCAAATAGGGTAAAATCTATAGGGTGTAAGTGGATCTACAAAAGAAAAAGGGGAGTAAATGGAAGGGTGGAAACATTTAAAGTAAGATTAGTAGCCAAATGGTATACTCAGAAAGAGGGAATCAATTATGAGGAAACATTTTCACCGATTGCTTTGCTTAAATCCATTAGGATTCTGCTCTCCATCGATGCAGTGCTTGATTATGAAATTTGGCAAATGGATGTCAAAACTTCGTTTCTTAAGGGGCATTTTGAAGAAGACATCTATACGCAGCAACCATATGGGTTCATTAAAAAAGGCCAAGAACACATAGTATGTAAGTTACAAAAATCTATTTATGGATTAAAGCAAGCATCCCGGTCATAAAACATTAGATTTGATCAAATAATTAAAACATTTGGATTCATACAGAATATTGATGAGCCATGTGTATATAAGAAAATTCAGGGAAAAACTATAGTTTTTCTTATTCTTTATATAGATGATATTCTTTTAATTGGAAACGATATCGAAGTATTATCATTAATAAAGAATTTGTTGGCTAAACAGTTTGATATGAAAGACCTATGAGAGGCAAGTTATATTCTTGGGATTAAATTGCTTCAAGACCAGAAGAATAAAACTTTAGCCTTATCCCAAACTACTTACGTTGATAAGATACTAGCTAGCTTTGGCATGGAATTACATTCTCCAAAGATCAATCACCTAAGACACCTGAGGAAAGAGAAAAAAAATAAAGTGAGTTCCCTATGCAAAAGTTGTGGGAAGTCTCATGTATACCATGCTATGTACTAGACTAGACATTTGTTTTGTAGTACGGATGGTCAGTAGATATTAATTTAATCTTAGTCCTGAACACGAAACTGCAGTCAAGCATATGATTAAGTATTTGAAAAGAACTAAGAATTATATGCTTGGGTATCCTGGTGATGATCTCATTCCAGTAGGTTACACTGATTCTGACTTCATGTCAGATAAAGATTTCAAAAAATTAACTTCCGATTATGTGTTTATATTATGATATGGAGCTATAAGTTGAAGGAGTGTGAAACAAAGTTGTATCGCAGACTCCACAACAAAAGCTGAATATATGGCTGCATCTGAAGTTGCTAGAGAAGTTGTTTGGCTCCGTAAGTTCCTACAAGATCTTGAGGTGCACCTCTTAAACTATTTTGTGATAATAGTAGAGCAGTGGCTTAGTCTAAAGAACCAAAAAACCACAGGAAGCAAAAACATATAGAAAGGAAATACCATCTCATAAGAGAAATAGTGTAGAGACGTGATGTAGAGGTTACCCAGATAGACCTAAAAAAAAACATGACAAATGGTATCAGAGCAGCTCCTCGTGTCCTCTTGAGTAATGTTGGGGCAAACCTCAGCGAGGATGCTGAGTCCCTCAAGACGGTGTATGTAACACCCTAAGCGAATCCCATAACGGCAAATCACGGGAGAGATGTTGGGTTTATAAGGGGTGATACACACTTTAATTGGCAAGACGTGTACTAGGGTATAGGCGCCCCAGGAACAAAACCATGCGGGCCTTATTAAGGCCCAAAGCGGACAATATCTTGCCAAGATTATGTTGGGTCATGACACTAACAACATCTTCGAAGCTCAAAACCACTTAAAGTCTACTCTAGGGAGTATTATATCCTACACTAACATATTTCAAGTGACCCATTGTTTTCATATTCTCCTAGTTCTTTAGTTTGTCTTCCTAGAAAAATCATAATAATGCCTATATATATACATATTAGTATATGAATGTTCTCCTCTCTAATCAAGCTAAAAACATTGACAAACAAGTTGTTGCTTCCTTGTTCTATTGTAAGTTGTAATTTGTTATTGTCGTGCCAAACTTGCATAAATATAATTTTGGCAAATATGTTGTTAAGCAAAACTAATAAAAGGTAGGTCCTTTATTCCTCTCTTTCTATCAGCCTATTATTAAATATGATGTGAAACTAACTCATTCATTGGCTGAGTTTTGTCAATTCAAACTATCTTTTAATGTTTTTGCACAGATGAAATCCAATTTTTCAATAGAAAAGAAACTTATAAACCAATTTTATAAATGACTTAAGTATTTCCAATCAAACAAGCTTAATTTTTATAAGTCAAACCCTAATTTAGAAATAAAAAGTAAATTGAGAATCAAACCTGCAGCTTGAAGATCCAAGAGCAGTATTCTTGCGCAGCGTAGTAATTAATGGACAATGGTGTCTGACAGTGTAGTGTTAGCAAAATTGTGGTTCGTATGACAGGATGGTAATAGAGTTGGGGTGTCTCACGACAAAGCCAGCTAGCATGATAGTGATGGAGTAAAGCTAGCTGGCCAATTTTGTTGGCTACTAAACATGCCTGTAGAACATTATATCCATCTTTATCTGTCAAAAACTTAAGAAGAGGAAGTGAATATCCACATTTGTAAAGTTGATTATCCATGATCACATACCTTGCAATTTGGTATCTCACCTTCTTATATTTATTCTTGTCCTTAGGTAAAGTTCCATTCATAAGCTAACTTATGATTGGATCCATCCAGAAAATTCAATGGTCAATGGTTACTATTTCATTTTGTTCGAATTTGATTATGCTTGGCTTTGGGATGATGACTACTAGAACTAATTTTAGGAAGTTTTTCTCGGGCAAGAAAGCCAATTGAGCCAAAGCATCAAGTCATGTGTTTTCTTTTTAAGAAATTTGTTTTACCTTGTTATTAAAGTCCCTTAATAACTCATTACCTTCATCAAGATATGTAATCAAGTTGAAATCCCGAGCTGTATAGTTGCAATTCACTTGATTAACCACTAATTATAGTCACTAAAAACAAGCAAATCCTTTGCACGTAATGCTCGAACTAACCTAAAGCTTGCAAGAAGAGCCTCATATTGTACCTCATTGTTAGTAACATTGATGCGATATTTAAAAGCACATCTAATCTCAATGTTGTTTAGGGTGATCGCTATAAATCCCTCACCACATCATCATTTCCTAGAGGATCTATTACCGTAGAGAGGCCATTTATCATGATGTTCTTTTTCAATATCAAGTGATATTATCACTTCTTTAATAAATTCAGCAATAAAGTTTGTCACTACTTGTCTTTTTAATGATGTCCTAGGATAATACAAGATATCAAACTCTCCAAGCTCAATAAGCCACTTCGTCATCAGGCTTAGCCAAGACTTGTCGAATTAGCAGATTAGTAAGAACAATTATGATATGAACATACAAGTAAGGTCTTAGCTTTCTTGCTAAAACAATCAAGGTTAGGACAATCTTATTAAGACTTATGTAGTATATAGGCCTTTGCACTCCATTATCTTCTCAGATAAGGATAAAGTTAGTGGTGTGTTTAGACATCACAAGATAGAGAAGAATGACTCACTTTGGATTAGCTTCACAAGCAAAAAGGGACTTCTTAAATATTCTTTAAGTTTTTTAAAAGCTTTTCCATATTCCTTTGTCTACTTCATCTCATTTCCTTTGCTAATAGCCTTAAAGAAATGAAAGCAGTTATCTATGGCTCGAGAGACAAAGCAATTCAGGGCTGCTACTTGACCCGTCAACCTCTAAATTTCTGTAACATTCTTTGGAGACTTCATGTTAACCAATGCTTGAATCTTCTCAAGATTGATCACAATACCTCTTTGATTTACCATAAAGCCAAAGATTTTCTTGATGATATACAAATGCATATTTAGCTGGACTTAATCTCATTTTGTACTTCTTATGAACATTAAAGGTATCCCATAAATCTTTTAAATGATCTTTAGGTGTAAAGCTCTTGGTAAGCATGTCATCTACATAAACTTCCATAGTATGCCCAATTTGTTGAACAAAGGTAGTATTTACTAATCTCTTATAGGTGACCTCTTTGATAGGTGGCCCCAATGTTCTTGAGTCCAAACGACATAACTTTGTAGCAATAAGGACCTCGATTAGTGATGAAGGTGGTCTTCTCTTAGTCAGGTTCATGCATTCTTATCTGATTATATCCCGAGTATTCATCTATAAAGCTTAGCAATACATGCCAAGTTGTTGCATCTACTAATTGATCAATCCTCGATAAAGGAAAACAATCTGTTGGATAAGCTTTGTTAAGATCAGTAAAGTCAATGCACATCCTCTATTTTCTATTAGTTTTCTTCACCACCACAATATTGGCTAAACACTTAAGATATCTTGCCTCTTAATAAAACCAAGCCTAAAAAGTTTATCTATTTTTTCTTTCACAGCTAAAGATCTTTCAGCATTTAGGCTACTTTTTTTCTGTCAAATCAATTTTATCTTTGGGTTAGTACTTAATCAATGGACTATCACCCTAGGATCAATACCCAGTATATCTTTATGTATCTAAGTAAACACATCGTGATATTCTTTGAGAAATTTAACAAATTGTTTCTTCAATTGATCAGTCAATTGACATCTACTACCTTAGTTAGATTTTCACCAAGCGGAAAGTCATCTAAGTCATTAATTAGACTTGCTCATTGATCATCTTTCACTATTCTAAGATAAAGGCATTTGATCTGAAGAGTTTCATTGCCCATTCTAAATGATATATTATAGCACTCTTTTACTTCCCTTTGCTCACCTTTCAGAACTTCAACTTCAACTTTAGTTGGAAACTTCAATGTATAATGGTAATTCAAAGCTTTCGCTTTCATTATACAAAGATTTAGCGTTCTTAAGATGGAGTTATAGGAACTTGTTTGATCAACTAAAATAAAATTTAACTATAGCAGTTACAAACGTTTTCCAAAAAAGCTATAAGCTCTATAACTCCATTAGGAACTACACTTCCTTTGGTGAATTCATGAAGTGTAGCAGTGTAAGGTTTCAATTGTGATCTTGCCAACCCTACTCGGACAAAGGTTGACAAGAATAAAATCTCAACTGACCTCCCATTATTAATGAGAATTAGATGGAGTTTGCTTGCCACAAAGAGGGTGATATCTAATGCATCACAATGAGGATGATGAACTCCTCTAGCATAATTCTCGAAGAATATTGTTACTATGTCATCAACTATTTACCCTTGGGATTGATTAGTCAAATTGACCTTAAGGCCATTCAGTTTATATCTTGCTTGGCAAGCAAAATTCTTCTATGATTTCTTTGAGTCTCCAATAATTACTTTTCCCTAAATGTGATTGATATTAGACATATTCTTATCACTACACTTCTTCTTTTTTCCCTTTCTTTTCTCAAAGTTTCTAATTGGTCATTATTTACTCGATCATCAAGATTTTTTACATACTCCTATAGTTTTCCTTGTCAAACTAAGTTCTCTATTTACTCCTTATGCTCAAATCAATTAGAGATGTCAGGCCAATGATCTTTATGGAAATGCAATACTTATTTACATTCCTTTAAAATGGATCTATCCACTGGGTTCTAAACAAAGTTGGACCATTCACCTGCGTGAGAATTTGGTCTTGAGGATTATTAAGCTTTGTAAAGCTAATGAATTAAGAGGCTAAATGGGGATGAGTATCCTGAACTTTAGAACATTCCCTATGACAAAATTGATCTCTCTTTAGAAACTGATCAGATCTACCAGCCCTTCCTTTTCGTGAATCATCTTTTTTTTCTTTCTTTTGCTTGGTTTTTCTTTTTCTTGATTTCTATTTTAAAATCTTTCTTTAGCATTAGTTTACTTTTCAGCTCTTACAAGCATCTTAGAGTAAGAAGTGGAGGGTGTGTTTGAAACTGATCACCAAAATTTTCATATTCTAAGTCTTTCCATAATACCAAAGTGTTATTCCATCATTATAACCATCTACTTGGGTCATCTCTTTATTATACCTTCTGATGTAGTCTCTCAAGGAATCCATCCCTATTGCTTGACAATTAAGAGGTAAATCTCTGATATTTCTCTTTGTCGAGCGCTTTGGAAGTGAGAGGTAAATTCAATACTCAAATCTCCAAAGGATGAGATAGAGTGTGGCCTCAACCTTCGAAACCATCTTCGTACTACTCTTACCAAGGTAAGAGGAAAAGCTCGACAAAGAATTGCTTGTGATACTCTATGTACTTCTATAAGGTGCAATACAATTCTAAATATTCAATAGGTTCCTTCATCCATCATAAGACTCCACTTAGGGTAAATGAAACCTAGATTGATATTTTGTTATTATTATATTTTACTCAAGTTTTGTTGTTGTATCATCAAGTGGTCTCATTTCTCAAACCATTTACTCAACTCTCTAAATCATCTCTTGTAATCCTTTATTGACTTCCTTCCCTTGGTCTAAATATTTTCTAGCCATTTTCCTCTTAGATCATTGTTGGTTTAGGGAATGCTTGAGATCACCTTCATTTAATTCTTCTCTAGACTTCATTGTAAAAGAGCAAAAATCAACCACACTACCTCGGCTTAAGTTCACTCCTTCCTCAGATTGAGCTTAGAATTACTTGAACAATATGTTAAAGTTACAAGCTAACTCATCTACTTGTTGTTAAGGTTGTTCTCGGCATTTGGCTCAGCAGTGTGGATTCAGTTAAAGATTTAGAAAAAAGTTGATAGGCATTGTGTAATCATCATTTAGATGTCGTTGTTATCTCCTTTGTTGAAAGTGAACTTCCTTATCCACTGTGGAACTTTCATCGTTAGCCTCAAGGTCATAGTACTCACAGTTCGCATCCATGCTCGAGATAGGCTTCCAAGACTTTTAATTGAAAGTACCTACAAACATGCCAATCTACAGGTGCAAGTTTTATCCTAACTTACTATATTGTAATTCCGACTAAGGATGGCCCTATTAGGATTGGGCTTCCTCTTTGCTGGCTCCAACGATGGTAAATTTCTCCTTTGACCTGATCTTAAGGGTCTTTGAATTTTCTATTAAGAGTCTACTCCTTTAGAGGATGAGGATGTCTTTATCCGATGATGCTGTACAAAAATTTAAAAAAAAAATTATTAGAGGGCTGACTTTGCTAGTTAAGCCCTCAAAGGGTCAAGTCAGTCCACGAATTTTCAAAAATATAAATTTAAAGAAAGAAAGTTAGCATTTTCCCTCTTGAGTATTTTTTTTCTTACCTTTAAGTGTGAATAGATAACATATTTATAGGAAAAGTTGATTTAACTTAAGTCCTAGTTACTTTGATGACAAGTGTCAATGTTCTTGTGACATCTGGCTACACTTTTCTTCTTGTGTGCATGCTGATTGACATAGGATATGCAAAATTGTCTACGGATCAAAGAGGAAATTTAGAACTGAGGATGTTTATCCTCGATGGTTTGTCCTAAGATAGGATTCCAAAAACCTTAGAACCTTTGGGGTTTTGTCCTAAGATCATGCGATCCTAGCAGTCCTAGTACCTAGAAAGTTTATCCTAGGTGGTTTGTCCTAAGAACTTTAAGATGACATTGGAACCTTTCGGGCCTTGGGGCCTTGCCACCGAGGAGGTTTATCCAACGTGGTTTGTCCATCTCTTTATGGGCTTTATATGGACCATATTTATTTAGGCTCTAGTTGAGATCCTAAGAATCTTGGAACATTGGAACTTAGGAGGTTTATTCTAAGAACCTAGGAGGTCTATCCTACATTATTTGTCTTAGGATTTAGAAACCTTGTAATCTTTTACATGATTTGTCATCGGATTTAAAAACCTTATAACCTTTTGAGCCTCGGAGCCTCGCCATCTATAAAATTTATCCTAGGTGATTAGTCCATCTCTTCATGAACTTTTTAGAGACCATATTTATTTGGGCCCTAGTTGAGCCTATTCTATTTTTGGTCGAACAAGTCCAATATGATGAATTCAATTGTAAAGCTTAAATGTTAATATTATAACAGCAAGGATGTAATGGGTAATTAAAAAATTATTTACATAAGCTATTCAGGTTTTAATCATCATCACTACTACCCGATTTGTTAACAAAGAATAGCGGTTCATGATAATGGAAAGGGTAATAAGCATAAAAATAGATAAGTAATTACCGTTGTTAATTCCATTCTTGTATAAATCATTGGGCATTTGATAGGAATCTACCAAAAGGGACTTCGATCCAGGTAATTGGCCACCATTAGATTGATCAACTAGCTTTGGGAGCCCAGAATTGAAAAGAACAATTACCTTGTTGATATTTTCATTGCACCTCATGCCGTTGATACACTGAATCGTGCATGCTGATATGGTATACAACCAATTGGACCAACTGATGCTTCAATTACTTTACGAACAGCCAGAAGTGTCATTGCTGAAGAATTAGCCGGAAAAAAAAATTAAAAGAATAAATAAGATTAAATCAAATAGATCATGATTCACACATAGTTTGATTTCCAAATAAGCAAATTCACGTGTGTGATATTGGTACTTAACAAATGCAACTACACAGTTAGCTAAAGCCTATCTATACACTATCATTGAAAGATAGGCATATCATTAGATTTCTAAAAGTTAAGAGCTCTGTAAATATAGAAATCCTAATACAAGTCAGTCTAACTAATATTAATTAGTTGGATTTATTTATTTTATAAACTCAACGTCTTTTGTAAGATATTTATTTTTGAATTAAAAATAAGTTTTTTTTTTCAAATTTTATCAAAGTGAAAATTTCTTTAAAAGGATAGAAATGACTTTTACATAATTATTATATTTTCATTTTTTATAAACAAGTCAAAATATCAAAAAATTCGTACATTAATATATACTTATTTTTGAAACAAAAGGTCAGAGATTCAAATCACACTCAAATAAATATGCGGGGAGGAAATTTACTAAATCACTTATGTTGTGGTTCTTCACTAAAAAAAAGTTTAAAATATTTCTTCCTATATATTGTTATAAATTATCTTTGAAACTTTTTTTTTTTTGGGTTTTGGCCATCTAGCTCCTCTCTCTGACTACAAAAAATAGTTTGAAAATCAGGAACAAACCATTAATTGCCGCGTTTATTCCTGAAGAAGAAGAGCAGCAAAAACTTTTGTGGTATAATCAAAACTAGTTGAGTAGAAGGTAAGCATAAAATAAGTGTTAAGATAATCGTTACTTCCCATTCTTGAGTAAGATATCCATTTTCTTAGAGAACTATTGAGTGCATTACTGTTTCCTTGGAAGTATTTCCTCGTATGTAGTATTGTTTCTCCAAAAGTTGCTGCTTACTGATTCATCCAAGTGTGATCACCATCTCAACTGAAAAATTACTCTTAAGATTATATGGGTAGCAATTTAGATCGGGCCATAATAAACTCAATTTAGGGTAATCCCTATAGATTTTTTAATATAAATATCAGAACTCTATTGTAACATGCATTTAAAAGAAAAGGAATATTGCGTACATTATGGCGAACAATCCTGCACCTAGATGACAATGTATTGTTAATCAAAAGTTTCAACTTTATTTGTTAAGGGCCAGTTTGGGAATGCTATAACTTTTAAAATAATTATTGTTATCTGTGTTGTAGAAACAATTGGCTGTGAAGAGAATCAGTTAAGTGTTTGATAAATTTTGTTTTCAGAAGTACTGTAAGTTTTGAAAGTAGTTATGGCCGTTTGGTAAATTTTATTGTTAAACTGTTGAGAGAAACCAAATGACTAAAATGTACATAATGTGAGATAAAATTTATTTATACATATAAAAACATGTACATACAATATTTTTAATTGTGTATTATAATAATTTTAACTACAAAAAAAATCTATAATATATTGATTTTTATTTTTTATTTTTTTGTCTTAAAATAATTGATAATTAAATTTATAATATAGTGAAACAAATTTAATAGTAATTTGACCAACAAATGGATATTAATAAATTTATATTAACGAATTATAACAAAAATTTATTAAAATATTGATTTTGTTTCCAATTTGAATAAGGATAATTTTGGGTTTAGATAATAATTTTAAGAATATTTATAAAATTGTAGTAAAAGATAAAATTGATTCTCAAAAAAAAAGAATTTAAAAGCTACTATTTCTCTACTTTTTAAAATCAGCTGTAGGAGGAGCTGATTTTGATAAAAATGATTTTCTTTTTCTTTTTCTTACTAAACACTAAAATTAACTTTTAAATTTTTAAAATCACTTTTAACCCTTCAAAAAACTATCCCAAACAGTCTCTAAGCATGTTGCACCATGTGTATGATTGCTTACCATATGATCAGTGAACCTTGGTGTTGTTTGCAGCTTTGCATTACGTTTGCATCTCCACTATTTGCGAACCAAAATTTTCTCTTGACGGCAGCAAACTTGTGATTAGCAGTTAAATAAATAAATAAATAAGTAATTAATTAATTAAATTAATTAATTATGAAATAAATTTCGACTAAAAAATGAGACACCGAAGATGACCATATATATATTTTTTATCTATTATGCGATAGCAAAAAAAAACTTGATACTTATCATTCAAAAATAAATAAAATATAAGTGGTTACGTCTTTTTTTTTTTTTTTATCATTTGTCGATAGTGTCAGTGTTAATCTGAATTTTTTTTTTTTTTTTTGCGGACCTTTTAGAAAAATGTGACAGTAGTTATCGGAATAGAATTAAATCTTAACGGTACGTTAATATAAATGCAAGCACAACGTAAGATTAATTATTAAAAGATAAAAACAACTACAATAACTTCATTTGCTGTATTTTTTTAATAAACCACCGCATAGGACTTAAACCAAAAAAAAAACTTCTATTAGGGAGCTCTCTCTCTCCCCTCTCCCATTTCAAACACTTTCAATTTCTTCTTAACTATAGTATTCATGAATTTCTGATTTTAATCTCCATCTATCTTTATTTTTCTTAGTAGGTAATAACTTGAGTATGTATACAAAGACAAGTATAGGTATATCTAAAAGAAAACCTTGGCCTAAGTAAATAAATTTCACCGAATAATCTTTCCTAAAAAAATTTAGTTTATATTTAGATCAAATTCTTATCCTATGAGGATTCATTGTTTTCTCAAATTTTGTGGATTTTAAAGTGTTTTAGAATGGAGAAAAAGACTAAGAAAACAACATAGGTTAGTTTAATCAGATAAGTTTTATTTTTAATATAATTTAAAATATAAAGGATAAATTTGTAATACAAAATAAGTGGAGTTTCATAAGAGATATAGAGGGGTGCCAATAGCGTCAATGTAAAACTTGCTTCTAGATGATCAAACAAGGTAGGATTCCTAGAATTCTTGCGCATTCATAGGCTACTTATAGAAGTCCCTAACCCATAAATTACAAGTAAACCATTCAAATCTGGTGCCACTAAATCCAGCTCCAGTAGCCAAGGTCAGGAATTCATGCTTTGTTCGCTTCTTTCCACTCGGATTTTGAGTCATCATTAGCACATCAAGTTGGGAATTTCTTTTTGACACGGTGCTCGTCTCAGGCAGTTCTGGAAGTATTGACTCCACAACGATTACCTTTCCATCTTCTGGGATGCTTTTGTAGCAAATCTTCAACAACTTCAAGCAATGGTCATCGCTCCAATTGTGAAGTATCCACTACAAAATTTGAAATATTATGAAATTTTTTTAAGGATCGAACACCTAATATCTGCAAATTAAATTCAAATTAAACTTACCTTCATAAAAATGGCATCACCTTTTGGAACATTTTGAAACATATCATCCATTACTGATGTGGCATTATTCTAGCGGATGATAAAGTAATAATTTTATCAATTGTGAAATTCACTATGTGAAGGACACATAACATTTAAGACTCAAGTTAAAACTCGACTGTTGGGATCCCAATCATTATTCTAAATCATTGTTTATATGTTTACGGATAGCCTTAGAAGAGGATTGCCAAATTCTATAAATTCTATTTTAATCAAGTGTAAAAAATGCTTTAACTTCAATTATCGTTTTTGATAAAAGAACTCGGATTGTTATGTAATCCCACTATCACATGTTTGATATGAACTTGAATGCTGCTTGAAATAAAAATCAAGTATTGACATAGTCGAAAGACAAAGTAAAACCATGCAAAATTAAACAACCATAACTACATTTATTCAACGAACAACGTGATCCACAAGCTGAAATTACTAAAGCATAATGAATCCAATTAATTAACATTGAATAGTACAGCCCAAAGCATTGAATCAACAACTGATTACTAAGAGTGCTATGTGATCATTTAATTGAAGTGATAAAAAACAAGAAATTATTATCTCTTAGAGATTAGCCAGTTGTTGTATATTGATTGGATAAGTGTATGACTGGGAAGTGTAAGTTGCCTTAGCGAGAAAAATATTAGCCTTCTCTGTGGGGTGAAAAGCATCCCAGAATATATATTTTTGACGATCAGCACATGGTTGTTGAAGAGGAAGACAAGTTATTTGCCCATTGTTCCTTCCTACACCACAGCATCCCTTGTCCATCACTTCAAATCCTGTAATTTTATCACAATTTTGCGCATCATTTTTTACCCAAAAAAAAAGAAAGAAATTGTGGAATATGATAGTCACGTTGTTTTTTGTCACGTCTACATCTGCAGCAGTTGACGGAAAAGGTTTTGTTACATATTATTTTTATCCAATAAGATATTATTTTTTATCCAATAAGTATCAATCGCGATATTTAAAAAAAATTATCTTTGAATCCAAAGCCATCCTTAGGAAATTCAAAAATATCACTTGTTCAATGCTTATTATGTAATGGGAGAATGACATTTCGAGTCCCTAATATTTCTTAATTACTCATTACATTTTCGACATTAAACCATATTATGGCTAAAACATTTTTTTTGTTGTTTTAATACTATAACATTAATTTTTATCAGCCTGGTGTGATGAATATAGTAGTAAAGTTTGAATCTTAAAATTGTAACGCGAGGGATGCAATGGGTAATTAAAAAATTATTGACATAAGCTATTCAGGTTTAAATCATACCAATGTTCAAGCTACTATACGACTTGTTAACAAAGCATAGCGGTTCATGATCATGGAAAATGTACAAAGCATAAAGATTAGATAAATAATTATTACCATTGTTAGTTCCATTCATGTATAGATCATTGGAGCTTCGGTAGGAATCTACCAAAATGAACTTCGATCCAGGTAATTGGCCACCATTAAATTGATCGACTAACTTTCGGAGCCCTGAATTGAAAAGAACGATTGCCTTGTTGATATTTTCATTGCATCTCGTGCTGTTGTTACCACTGAATCGTGCAAGCTGATATGGTATACAACCAATTGTACCAACTGATGCTACAATTACTTTACGAGCCCCCAAGGAGTATAATTGCTGAAGAATGAGCCAATAATAATAATAATAATAATAATAATAATACATCAATAAGTAAGAATATTAATTGATAGCTAGGCTAAATCAAACGAATCAGGATTGTAGCTACCAAATGAAGATTTAAATTAGTTAGAGCTTAACCATACATTGCAGACAGGTGTCAGAAAATTATTAACAATTCAGAAGAGCTTGGTAAGGAGAGAAATCTTGATACAAGTCTAAGTGAATATTTCGTATGACTCATCTAATAGTTATATAAGTATTTATTTGATTTCAGAAGCTCTTATTAAAATTTTTGTTTTTTATTTGGTTCTTTTTTAGTAGAGTTTTAAAGTTTAAATAAGTTATTTTATCTCTACTAGTAAAAGCTCAAATTTTGTGCTTTTAAGAGTAAAGGTTGAAAAGTTTTTTTTAAATGTTAAAATATATAAAATATCTTTTACTTATTTTACAATCTTATTTTATTCTTTTCAAAACATAATATTAAAAAAATTGTCTATTAAAGTAATTTTATAATTTTCAATAAAAGCGTTCATTAACAACTAAACAACTAAAAATTTTTGGGTCAAAACTCTACTAGCAAAAGTTCTACTTAAATAAATTCTACTTGAAAAGTTGTACCAAACAGAGCCTAAATCTACCTAATATTAATTATTTTGATTTATTTATTTTATTAACTCAACATTTATTCTAATATTTTAATTTTTGAATTAAAAATAATTTTTTTCTGATTTTATTTAAGTGCGAAATATTTTAAAAGGGACAAATATGACTTCTTACATAATTTTTAAATTTTCATTTTTATAGACAAGTCAAAATATCAAATATAGAAAAATTCATACATAAATATATTTAATTTGTTTTGAAGGCAAAGGTCTAATATTCAAATCATACTCACATAGGTATAGAGGGAGTAAATTTACTAAACCAATTAAGCTATGCTTCTCCCGAAAAAAAATATTTAGAATATTTCTTCCCATAGATTCTTTTAAATTTTCTTTAAACCTTTTGTTTTTGTTTTTTGGTTTTTGGTTTTTTTGCTTCTCTCTAACTACAAAAAATAGTTTGAAAATCAAGAACAAACCATTAATTGGCGCGTATATTCCTGAAGAAGAAGAGCAGCAAAAGCTTTCGTGGTATAATCAGAACTAGTTGAGTAGAAGGTCGGCATAAAATAATTGTTAAGGTAATCGTTACTTCCCATTCCTGAGTAAAATATGCATTTGCTTAGATAGTTGTTGAGTGCATTATTGTCTCCTCTGAAGTATCTCCTCATTTGTAGTACTGTTTCTCCAAAAGCTGCTACTTGCTGGTTCATCGAAGTATGATCACCCTGCCAAAAGAAAAATCAATCTTAAGATTATATACGATAGAAATCTGAACTCTATCCCAATAGACTTGATATAGGGTAGTCTCGAAAGTAGATTTTTTATTATAAGTATCAAAATTCTGAATATGATATGCATATATAAGAAAAAGGATAAATTAGGTATATTATGGTAAACGATTCTGCAGCTACATGACAGTGTATCGTCAATCAAGAGTTTCAACTTTATTTATTAAGCGTTATAGAAGATGCTGCACCATGTGTACAGTTGCACCCCAAATGATGAGTGATATGGTTTATTAGGTAATTTAGGGTGATTGAAGAGTTTTAAGGTGTGAATTTTACTCGCAATAGAGTTTGAAGGGGACATTGATTTACATTTAGGTACAATATATATTTTGACAGTAAACAAAATGTACCAGATTGGTGCCTGTTTGGTCAAGGATACCAGCGGCCCCAGATGCATAATTCACTCCTCTCAATAAATCTGGTCCTCGAGTTCTGGCATATGGTGGAATATAATTTGGAAAACCTAAAAGTTGAGCTGCAAATTAAACAATAGAAGAAAGTTAGGGCAAAAGAAAAGCATTTCAATTATATACATTAACCATATTTAGAAATTACTAGTCACATTATAAACATAATTTATTTATTTTTGCATAGCTGCATGGTTATAAAAATGAAAAACATTTCTAACAAGCATAAATAATGAATATCACCTAGGGCATCTACATAGGTTCGGCCATTGGTGAACCGGCCAGTGGCACCCTGAGGAAAATCAACGCCATAAGGCCTATAATTCGCCCTAGCAAGAGTAAGAATCCTATTGTTGTTTCCATTATCCACCAATGAGTCACCAAAAATGAAGAAACATGGCACTTGAAGGCCCTGTGGCTGAATCTGTGAGGAAGCCCTGGCAGTTAAGCACAGAATGACCAACAATAATAACTCCATAATTCTCTTCATTGTTTTGAGTAAATTAATAATTAAAATCCTAGTTTTAAAGTTTGAAAGAATTTTGTGAGATGAAATCCATTACATTAGGATCATTTATACTTATGTTTTTGGTAGGTTTGGCTACGGCCATTATGGGAATCATATGCTATGTCTTTAAGCTTTGGCCACCATTTGAGGAGAAAAAGGACTCTATTGAGTATATATGAAACTTTTTTAGTTGCTTTCATGTGTTTTTCATACTCAATTAGCGGTGGTGTGAGCTGGTTGCTACCTACTCTCGTGATCTACTAGTTGTAGGGATACAATAAGTCCAATATATTTATTTACGCTTTACCAATATGAAGTCCATTAACATGAGAGCACTGATTTCCTATTGTCTAGAACCCACCTGTCTGGAGATAAAATATTTACATGTGACGGACACGTGATCGTGTCATTTTTACACCCATTTAATAACATCTTGATACACACATGTAAATATAAACCGCACTCGTTTTGAAATTGATCAATTATATTAGAGAGAAAAATAATCTTTTTGAAATATATGGCATGCATTTAATAGACAGTTCCATTAAAGTTTTACTTCATCTAAAACACGTGTCACTTCTTTCTTTTCCGGGGAATTCAAGATGACAAAGTATGTTTTGTCCTCGAAATCCAAATTTTAAGTTTTACTGGTATCAATCTTCGAATTGACTGTAGGCGTAAACGAGGGTATTAAGGAAATATTATGTGTAAATGGGGTTTATATATAATCTAAGCTAAGATCTTGGTCTAGTGGCAAGAAACGACCTTCGTAAAGTTTAGGTTTCTGATTCGGGCTTCAATGTGTGGGTTCAGTAATTAATAAAAGAAGTTTAAATTCATATATTTTTCCCAGCGAAAAATAATTTTCAGAACTCTTTCGCAGCTTCAATTTGTATTTGATGAGACTAGAACATGAAAAAAGGTTCTAATTAATTATAACAGTTAAGAAATAAATTCACTTCATTACAAAGTATTATACTATTATGTATAAGTGCACACACACACCGCAAAGAGTACAATGAAAGAGCAAACAATGCTATAAACATAAGGCGGAAAATATAAATTTGCAAAAATTTAGAAAAACATAATTTTGGAAGGCGACAAACTGACAGTTCGATCCACCAAAATTGACAATTTCCATAAATCTCTCCTACAAACACTCAAACAGTAAAAGGAAAGAACAAACAATGCTATATATAGGAGGAAAATGTGAACATACAACAATTTAGGAGAAGAAAAAAATTTGGAAGGTGACAATTCTACCCACCATTGACCAATTAATTTCCATTAATCTCTCTACACTCAATTTATTGCGTGATAATACTTCCCCTCAAGTTTGACCAAGGACAGTCAAGGATCGCTGGAGTTTTTATTCAAAGATCGTTAGGGCTCCATGCTTTTTTTATTTAGCTCTCGTCTTTTTACGGTGTAGGTATGGCTAACCTTGCCCTTTCTTTTCTCTTGTTCTATCTTAACGTTTTTTATTATATATTTCCCTAAAAAAGGGCACGTGTGTCAGCTACTGCCACTCAAGTTAAAAAATTCTCAATTATATTTTTATGCCTTTAGGCCCTTCCTCCTCAAATCTTAGTGATTTACCCTCTTGCACTATAAATAAACAATAAGACTGACATGTTCGATACGTGGATATATTTAATATTCAGAGTTTCAGATCTTTAAAAGTGAACCGTTAAATGAATCAAACAGTTCTTTTTTCATGTGAATATTACTGATATATTAACTTTTTATAAGAGTTCTAGTAACTACTAGAAAATTTTTTTTTTTTGAAATTACATGAGACTAATGCTCAGATTACAACTCATATTATATGAGATTTACAACTGATATTTACAATCAGACAATTACTGGGCCTAATTTACATTAATTCTGGTATAGCATTGCACAGATTTTACCCTCTCTAATATTCGAGGGGTGTCTACTCCACTCACATTTCGAAAGGGAGAAGACTTTCTTCACTTAATGATTAAGGAAGAATATAAACCCCTACATGCGTCGCGGGGGCTCGAACCGTTGCACTCACAATTGTGAGTGCAAGGTCCTGGCCACTGGGCTAAAGCCCAGTTGGTTAACTACTAGAAAATTTAGAATTAAAAATGAGGCGATAGCAACAAAGATTTGACATGCGTATCACCAAATCACTTTTCTATTAGCACCTAAGAAATTGCATTGATTATCAATTTTCTATTTGAATTAAAATCAAACAAATTACAGTTTATTATCAGATATAGATTGTTGTAATCCAAATATATAAAGCTTTGAACACAACAATAGCCAAACATTCAAGGTTGCCAATTAATTAACAAAATTGGCCTTAGCTTAATAATTAGCACAAAATTTTACATGTGCATAATCGATTATTAGCTCCAACGTTTTTACATGAGCAATCTTTAGGATTGGACTGCGGACCAAATTCTTTCAGAAAATCAATGTAGCATTGAGTTTTCGGATCGATGCCGCACCCTCCTCCAGTATTTCCTTTCTCCTTTGTGCAGTATGCTTGCCCTACACATTAATGATGTAACAAAATGTAAAATTAATTGAACAAAGAATTAACGCTATTGCTATGGAATTAATAACTAATTGACAACGAAAAAAGAAAACCAATATTCACGATAAATTTAACTTGAATTACATGGATTAATATATATATATATATATATATATATATATATATATATATATATATATTATAATACTGCCTTGAAGGTACCTTCAATGCTGGTGACTAAAGAGCTAATCAAAAGAATGAACAAGATAGGCAGAACTATTGACTTCATGATTTTTGCTTTCTGGTTAATTAGCTATGACAAAGCTGATGTTACTTGTCATTATAAAATATTTATAGGCAATGATAACAATGCAAAAATATTTCTAGGGTAATGAAGTAATATGGTAAAAATATGAAAATGGAATACAATGCGATATATGTAATATATGAACTGGAAATCCATTTATGCCTTCAATTTATTAACCTTAGTCACTTAAATAATATATATATATATAGTGCTTTGTAACCGTTATATGGCAACGAGAGTACTAAGTCTAGCAAGATAAAAAGCTGGCTATTATCTGAGGATCCTAAAAATGTAAATAAGGATAAAAATTATTATGGGGAATTCCAACTCATGTTCTTAAAAGGTATTCATAAACATTAAATATTTAAGTGAAATTATCTTTCAACCACCTCAAGCATATTGAAAGTTCAAGTAGCAACAATAAATTTTAGAACATATCTTAAAACCACCTCAAGTTTTAGTTTTATATCAATCAAGACTATTTTATCCATAAATTTATTTAAGAAGGTAAAATAGTGTTTTGGAAGGCTCTAGGGATAAAATAATTTTTACCTTGAATTACATATTGGTGGCCAATGGAGTTGATGAAAAGGTAGCTGATTAAGGAGTTGATGAAAAGGTAGCTGATTAATATAAACTAACACTTAAGATGGCTATGAGATATTATTAGAAACTCATAGTAGCTACTTGTACTTTAATATTCTTGAGGTAGCAGGGGGATAATCCCCCCCCCCCCTCCCCAAAAAAAAAATCTTAAAAGATGATTATATAAATTTCTCTATAAAGCCTACTATATCAATAATCAGGGCCGACTCAACCAAAATCGGGGCCTTAGGCAAGTTGTTAAAATTAGGCCTCCTATAAAAAAAATTGAAAAAAAAATATATATGAATGAATTATACGAAAACAAAACTATTTAAAATCAATTTTTCTAGCTTTCTAAGATGCAAATTTATCAATTAAATTTTTGTACTCTAATTTTGCTAATATATCTTTCTCAACAGACAATATAGCTAATCCATTTAATCTTTCTTGTGACATGGTTGATCTAAAATAATTTTTTATTAGTTTTAATTTTCAAAAACTTCTTTCTGCAGAAGCAACAGTTACCGGTATTGTTAATAATATTCTACAGGCAATAAATGCATTTGGAAAAGAATCAACTCTTTTTAAATAATTAAGCACCTCAATTGGAGAATTATTTTCACCTTGAAAATTTTCTTTTAAACTATTAGCTCAGAAAACAAATCTAAACCATCTACATCAGAAAACATACCATGTTTTAAAGCATTTTCAAGATTAACATAACAAGTTTTTAAAACATCATCACTTAAATATTTTAATTTTTTGAAATTAAACAAAAATCCAAACATATTCTCATACGTTTGAAATTGTTCAAATCTACTCCTAATTGATGAAATAGCTTGATCTACAATGTATATATAATAATTAATTCTAAAAGAATCTTCAGGTGACAAACTTTGATCTTCAACAATTTTTTCATCAAAATTTCCTTTCCTACGGATCACTCTTTTCTCATTAAATTTAGGTTCAATTTTCATTGCACAAGCAATTTCTTTAGCTGAAATCATAGCAGACACCAATCCATCTTCTCTATAGTTGTCAAAAAAAGAAATAATTCCCTTAAGTTGATCTATGGCAATATCAATATGTGTATCTTCTTTTTGCAAGTTCTTACTCACCGAATCAACAGAAAATAATATATCATACCAAATAACCATACCTAGCAAGAATTCAAAATTTTCTAATTCATATGTTGCTAGACACTTAGCTTCACTCTTCATTTTAGAATGTTCACTTATTTCTACTAATTCAAGTAATGCATCTCTTATTTGTGGAGCTTGAAATCTGATTGCTTTTACACTTTCAATTTGACTTTCCCAACGTGTTTGTGACAATGATTTAATAGTCAAATTGGGTACATGTTCATGCAAAATTTTCCATCGCTTTGTTGAAGAACAAAATAATGAATAAATATGTTGTACAACTCCAAAAAAATAACTAGCTCTAGAACAAGAATTAACCATATCACAATTCACTAAATTAAGACTATGACAACCACATGATGTATAAAATGCTCTAGGATTAATTTTCAGTAATCTTTTTTGTACACCTTGATTTTTTCCTTTCATATTAGAACCATTATCATATCCTTGTCCTCTTACATCATCAATGCAAAGTTCAAGAGTTTTTATGGCATCTATGAGTTCATTAAAAAGGCCTTTTCCACTGGAGTCATCAACTTTTAAAAAACCTAAAAAAAAATCTTTTATTTTCATTGGATCCATTGAAATATCTACACATCTCAATACAATAGACATTTGTTCTTGGTGCCTTGTATCTGGAGTACAATCAAGTATAACTGAGAAATATTTTGCTTCTTTAATCTTCTTAATTATTGAATTTTTTACTTCCACTCCTAACATTTGTATCAATTCATTTGTATGTCATACCCAAGGTAATGATTATGAATTTTACCATTTTTAATACGATGTATATGTTCTTGCATTGTTGGATCAAATTCTGCAATCATTTCAATTAAACTTAAAAAGTTTCCATTACTCTCTTGGTATATCTTCTCGTTCTTTCCACGAAATGCTAAATTATTCTTTGCAAGATTCTTTGCAACAACAATAATTCTTATTAGTACTTTTTCTCAATGATCTCTTTCCTTATTGATTTTTTCTTGAATATCTTTGTCAATTGTTCTTTTCTTCAATAATATTTCTTCTAATTCAACCCACATATTCATATTAGTGATATGTTCAGTGCTGGTTTCATGACTTTTAAGTTTAACACTAAGGTTTTTCCAATCATTAGTTCCTTCATTACTTAGTTGACTTTTATTAGAGTTTGCATTGAATAATTTGCAACAAAAACAATAAATTTTATCAAAATCTTTTGAATATACTAGCCATCTTCGATTATATTTTTCTCCATTGGGTAATTTTTTAATGTAATATGTAGTAGAAAAATGCCTAGAAAATTCATCCTTTGGAAAAATTAAATTATTCTCTCCAATTGGACATTTCTCTATAAGGAAATCTCTTAATTTTGTATCTATATCCCATTTACCAGGTTCATAAATATTATTTGGAAAATGGAACTCTCCTAGATCTTCAGTTTCATCTCTAATATTACTTTCATTCTGATTATTATTATTATCTTTGGTGTCATTTTTATCATTAGACATTTCATCATCTACTAATTCAACTTGAGTTTGTTCAATTATTAATTCTTCACTCAAATTCACATTTTTTTATCACTCCTAACAAACTTATCAAGGGCTCTTTCTTGTGATTGAACTAACTTTTCTATTCTTCTCTTTTTTTGCAGTTTTTGATATCCCGATTCATATTTTCTTGTAGACATTATTTATTATTGAAATAGAATAATAATAAAGGATGCACACAATTATGCTAGATAAATTAAATCAAAACAAGTGAATACAAGAATATGTATAAGAAAAAATAGCACAAATACATAATAGGAATTCAAGAGAATAGAAAGATAAAACTTGGAACTTTGAACTTAAATCACAAATTAACTTTAATTTTGAGATTGTGGCAATGTGGCTTTCAACAATAGTTGGGAGCAATGATCAATGACTAGAGAAAAAAGAAGTTGCAGTGGAGAAAAAATAATTTTTTTGTTTTTTTTTCTTGTAGACACGTTTCTTTTGCTTTTGGAGTAATTCACTTTTTTTAATGGGGAGTAATTCACTTAAATAGGAAAAAATAGGTGAATTCCAAATGCAATATATAACTATCAAATTGGAACGTTATATCTTGAAAATATAATAATATTTATTAACCAGATTCTAAGTGCACTCAACTACCTAATATGAACGTTTATTCTTTGAAAATATAATAACATTTATTAGCCTAAATCTAAATGCAATCAAAAGCTTCCAATTTGAATTTTTTTAAGTCTTATCCATTATTTTTAGCCGGAATCTTTTAATTAATATTTAATATGGTTTACCTAATTTAAAGTAAATTAATTATTATCAATTAAATTTAAAAAAATTAAAAAATTAATATCCCAAATTTGGGGCCTTCATCATAGCGAGGGCTCTAGGCAACAGCCTAAGTTGCCTAGGGCACAAGCTGCCTCTGTCAATAATGGTTTGATTTTGATAAATAAAAATCTTAGTACCGAAGGATATAATTAATAAAAGATAATATATAATATTTATTATTTATTATTTAGCCCACACATGATTTATTTAGGCACAATTTAGGATTGTCGCGGTTTAGAAAATATAATATTCTTGCCATGCCGAAGAGATAATCACTACGTTGTCAAATAAAGTGATGTGATCATATTAGAAAAGGATAGCGTATTTATATCTCCTTCAAACAATCACTTTTGAACTTCTTCAGAAGATTATTAGAAGAAAAAAAACAATAATAATAAAGTCACAAAGAATTTTGTATAAATTAGTATGTGCAATATGATGTAGCATAAAGAGATTGGTTAAAAAAATTATAACAGTTAATTGTTTTTATTATGTGGGCTTATGATACTTGTATACAATTAGTCTCTTCCTATCATATTAAATTACATGAATTTATTTATACAAGATGGTTGAAATTATTAGTCTAAAAAAATAATTTTTAGGATTTACTAGAAGACTCTTGTGGATACCTCAGTATCGATTCGTTTTTTTTACTAATTTGTATTTCTTCTGCTTCTACTCTTCTTTCCTTCAATAAAATCTCTGTCAATTCATATTTAAAATAAAAAAGAAATTGTCCAATCAAACATGTACATCCCTTAAAAGAAGAAGATTAATTTGTTAGTAAAAAATTAGTTTTTGTCATAAAAACTTTTGGGACCGATCTCATACAATACATAAAAATTCGTAATTTAGAAAATCATATCTTCATAATCCGACTTTGCTTTTTCGCTGAAGTAATCTAGACTTCCAGATCACGATCAGTCACCACCACTCCTGTTAGATTACCATCCGTCACCATCTCTCCTGTTAGACCACGATCTGTCACCACTAATCTTGTTAGATCACGATCCATCACCAAATAATCTTTCAGGCTATGACTCAAGTTGATCTGCATTGGACGTGTGAGCGTCCGTTTCACAACTCTCAAAACAATCGGCTTCTTTTTCAGTGTCTTTCTCAAAACGTGTATTTTGGAATACCGTCTCATTTCTTCTTGAGAAAAATACACTTATATAATATTTCTTATAAAACCCTAGATATGTATTATCCTTTTATTATGTGGTTACACATGATCTTCACTTACATGAAAGTGGAGATCATGTGTAACCACTTTTGGGGCCCAACTTGCAAAATAATACAAGACCCCATTTGCACATGAATATAACACATAAGATCTTAACAAATATCATAATTAGGTTTATCACCTAATATGCCATTTTTCTTGTTTTTTAGGTCCAGTAGTGGTGCAGTCAATTAAATGAGCTAACCTGGTGATCATTTGGGAACATACAATAGGGGCTATAACAATTAAGCCTGCAAATGAACAAGCCTAATCATTTAATTCCAACTCTACTCCACTATAAGATTGGAACTGACCTCCATAATTGTATGCTTGAATAATAATTCATCACAAGGCACATTGATCTCTTTACTCCATAATCCTTTGTACCACATCGTTAATTAAATCGATATCTCAATTGTCCAATCAATTTAATTACATCTTGTTACTTGATACTTACTGGTTTTCTCTAATGATCATTTTCAACATACTAAATATGTTGATATACTCTGACCAGAGAATTCTATGATCAAGTGTTGAAAACCCATCAAGAGATGTGTTGTACAATTTCTATATTGTTAGTCTATAACTTCAATACTCATAATTGCTCCCACCAAGATACCGGGTAATCTTGACTACAAGTGTGTGTCGTGCCAATTGATAACTCAAATGGAATAACAATTACAATCATGAAATTATGACTAACTCAAGATTAAGATTACAGTAAAATCGATGCCTATGAGATTTAATAAGTCTGATAGTTATTACAAAGTTAATTAAATCTCATATATGATTCAGTTCAATGTAGTCATACTACATCAATAAATTCAAATATGATTAAGACAAATCATTCAATGAATTTATTACAGTGCATACCTAAATAAAGTAGCCAACTTTATTTATCAACTGCGAACTTAATTTATTTAATAATAAGATAACTTGTATTTATGTTTTCTGTAAATTCACATGGTGATCACATAAATACATATAATATGATTAAATAAATTTTACTCAAAATATTAATGCAACTAAGATAGTTGAATAAAATACATCAATTATTTTATCAATCAGAAAAATTGTTTATTACAATTAAATAAACACATATACTTTTAAAGAGCATATTTTTCCAACATAATTGACCATTATAATTTAAGTATTTTTTTTATTTATTTTTGTTGTTTCTAACTGCCAAATTACTTTGAACAAGATTAGTCTACTCAAGTTTGAACTCTGAAACTAACTTAAAGTATTCTTAAAATATTCGAAATCTTTTGATATTTAGCTATCTTATACTCTTATTCTGGAGTTAGTTTCAATGTCGCCCCTTGCTTGTATTTTTCTTTACGTTAGTTACTTCGACGGGTTTCATATTCAATATATAAATAAAATCGAAATAATTAATAAAACCATAAATATAAATATGTATACCATGATAAATTCAAGGGGGAAAAAACTAAAAAATCACTTTATTTTATTATTGTGATCAAACGATAGCTTTGAACATAACAACTAAACATATGCCGATAGGCAGAATACTTCACCAATTTAAAAACAAAATACATAACAGTAATTAATTATCTTTTGGTTTTGTAGCAGCTGCAGCCTCAGATGGGCACTGAGGTGACTCAACTTCACATGTGCAGTTTCGCTGATTAGCACCAACATTAACACAATCGCAATGCGTAGGCATCAATGATGGACTAACCCCAAGAGCACAGTTCACTGAATCCTTAGGCCTGTCGCATGATCCTGGTTGTTGCCCTAGGTTTAGTCGGCAGCGTGACCCTGTATATACATCAAAATATAATTAAGTGCAGTGATGAAGAGTTATCCGAAAGAATCACGAGAGAGCTACAAATTTTCTATATAAATTCTGACGAATCTCTTTTTTAAGATTATGTGTTTTTATGTAACGATTTTGTCATTATTGAAATTGAAATGAAATAGCACAATTGTTATTATTAAAAAAATGCGTAGATTATATAATATTTTCATTCAACCAATAATATTATATGTGTAATAATAATTTTTATAAAATAATTTGTACAACCATGAAAAATTAAAAAAAATAAATAGATAAATTTGAAAATGAATATAGTATTCACCCAACTCTATGCTTATCTAAGCAATAGTCCATAAACCTAAATTGAAAAATCACGAAAATTTATATTTATTTGGTAAAAACTATTTTTAAAAAAAATCGTGAAACCCCAATTAAAAAAAATACAGGGATTTGATGGTTTTTGTGAGTCAAGTGTCTGGACATCACATTTGCACAAACATAATTTAACTAGATTTATATTAATCTGATATGAATATAAAATACCTTCAATGGGGGTTAACAAAAAGCTACTAAGAAGAATGCATAAAATAATTGGCAAAACTGTTGACTTCATGGTTTTTGCTTCGAGACTAACTATAGACTAATATATGTGCTTTCAAGAAAAGTTTGTGCTCATTATAATGAAATGTAATGGGTATTTTATAGGCATTAATATATATGGCAATAAAATATTATCATGAATTAGTGCCCAAATATACGCTACCCAAATAGGCAACAAGGGCACAGTCTTCCAACAACAGCTCAGACTTCCTAAGTTGCAAAGTGTAATTTATTTGGCCATTCTAAATATGGCGAAAAAAAACAAGAAAGAAAAAAATGAAATTTCGGAGAAATCTAACACATCTGTTTCCTAAATTAGCCCCCATACGTTAATTATTCACAGAAAATTTGAATTAGTCATAAATTTTTTTTTTTTTTTTGGAAAAGGAATTAGTCATGATTTATGTAATAACATTTGGAGGAAAAAAAAAAGTGCTTACAATCTAATAATATTTCAAGCTGGATTCACACGGAATTGAGCTTTTAACACCCCTCAAATTTTCTTGTTAAACTGACCCTCTAGAAGTACCATATTAGGAATTTCAAAAAATTAAAATAATTCTAATAACATCACTATGATGTCAAAAAAAATGTCCTTCATATTTATTCCTCTGCTTTTCTTTTCTTTTCTTTTCTTTTTTTAATAAATCCCGTAACTCATAAATAACGATCTTCAATTGTCTGTACTTCATTGTCTTTCGATATTCATACAAACTAATTCTCCCTCTCTTAATTTTAAACCCCACATAACTAAATTGACTGTAATTTTAAACAAAACACACCAAATACAAGTTTATTGATAACCTAAGATGATGTTAAAGGGAAAAAATTTTAAATAATAGGCATGGCTACAATGAATATATAACACCTCTAATAAATGAACTTTCAACCCAAGTGCAAAAAACGAAAACTAGTGGCAGTTAATATAATAAATAATACACAAATCTTTTTCCTCATTTTTTCATGCAAGTGATTTGTAAACGTTATCAAGAAAAGGCAAGGATGATGTTAAAACACCAAAAAAGAAAAAAAGAAAGGGCCAAGCACACTGGAAAAGGCAAACATCTACAGGGGGTGTGAACAGAACTTGTTTTAATGAGACAGGATTACGCGGTTTATCGGCCTTCAGGTTAAGTATAATTGAAGTTAAAAATGTAAAACCAATAAAAAAAGGGTTTTTATGAGTTGGAAGAGGGTATAATAAGGAAATTTGACGGGTGTCAACTACTCAACTTATTGGGAATTTATAATATATACACTTGTAGTTAAACTCAAAAATGAGTTAGACTATTGGCACCCTTTCATTAATCTTATAAAATCCTTATAACTAATATACTTCAAATTTTTTTTCCTCTCTTCAATCTATTTTACTTTTAGAGGTATGATTTTTTTCTCTCTTCAATGTACACCATTGATTTGCATAAACTTAAAACACACACACATAAAGTCATTCTCTAATGCAAGTGCTCTGTTTTTTCATGCAGACATGCTTTTAAGCCGTATGGTTTAATAGAATCAAATTTTAGTACTATTAAACTGCATAGTTTAACAACATATCCACATTAAAAAAAAATGACAAGGCTCGCACTTGACAATGCATACATACATACATATCAACTTCCCAACCATGGCAAATAACCAATTTGAAGACATAGAAACAAAAACTTCTTCTTCTTCTTCTCTTCTTCTCTTCTTCTCTTCTTCTCTTCTTCTAAGTTCAATTATAAAAAAAAAAGAAAAGAAATATTGAACAATCAATTTTATAAAGGCATTTATACTGTGATCAAGAAGAGGATTTCCACTTGTGATTTTTTTTCGGCCATTGATGTAATCAATCTTCGATTATTCCGTTGTTTAATTTTGAAGAAGGTAGCTCTTGAGCCCTTTTATTTTTCATTGGGTTCAAAATTGGTGAGATTAGTATGGAGTTTAATCTCTTTCTTTTTCTTTCTTTTATTTTTTAGAAATTAGTGTTTTTTAATTTTTGTAGAGAGAGAAACATAAAGAGAAAAATAGAGATATCAAGATTGTAAAAAAAATTAATAGTAAGAAAATTTAAGTTGAAAGACTTGAAAAAAAAATTTTTAAATTGTTTTTGAAAATGGGTACTTTTGGCATTAAGATCATTATAATGGAAAAAGGGGATTTTAAGAGGATTTTGGAGTGATGCCAATAATTCAATTGCTTAAAAACATACTAAAAGATGGTAATGGGCTGAAAAGTCTTAACCCGACCCCATGATTGAAATGAAAGGCCTTATCCCTTAAAATGTCCAACCTTAGTTGGAAAGATTAGGTCAGACCTAACCTTATCAGGTCAATGTCAGACACAGGCTTTCTTCGAGCCCGACCATAAATTTTTTTTTTTAATTTTTAGATATTGTTTTAGAATACGACTCATATTCTTAATTCTTTATTTATAGTACTATTCTATTTTTGTGTTAAATATAAATTGTTTACTTTTAATAGCAATACAATATTTTGTAATAGTTTAATCAAATTAACGAAATAACTAAATTAATATGAAATAGAGACAAATATACTTAAGATGCACGTTGGGGTGTCAATTCATATAATCTTGTCATGTCAAAATTTAAGTAAACATGAATACCTATTTATTAATCGCGTTGAAATATCAAAACACTTATGTAACTCATTTATTAATTGTGTTATTTTTGTTAACTTGTTTAACATATTTAATATAAAAATAAAAAATTATATTGATATTATTCTTAAAAATAGGCAATAAATAAGTTAACATGACATAAATATGACTTGAATAATTTTATAACTCAATATGAATGTGACACGAATAATTAATTTAGTGTCCAGCATATAGATTAGTTAATATTTTCAACATTATTACTACACATTAATTGATATTCATGTCATAAATGTATAAACGTATTGAGGAGTCAAACAAAAATATATTACGGTTATTTATCATGTTGAGTCATGTCAACTTATTTATTAATTATGTCAATATTTGTCAGCATAAAAACAGATAATTCTTATTGTGTTTGTGTCGTATAATCTTATAACCCACTTTGTCACCTCTAAGCATACGTGAGTTGTCTGTGTAATGTGTTAAATGTTAATTTTTTTCTTTCAATTTAGAAATTAAGGACAACGCCTTTTAGTAGATATTGAATCCTGACTAAAATATAATCATATCTTGATACCTTGACCCTTAAATTGAGGCCAAAGCCCAAGTTTTTGGGTTTGGTCAATTTGGCAAGGGACAGGTTGGGTGTTTTTGCCATAATATACCAAGACCAAATTATAAATCTATTGTGAGATATTTCACCTATGTGGAAGGATAAATATTTGAATGTCAAAGAGGGACTTAAACTTATGACTGATGATAGCCAATAGGTCGTGCCACCAAACATCGGCCCACACAGGCTCCGTGCCGTGCCCACCATTTTTTATAAGAGCCCAGCACGGCTCATGGTTCACGGCACGAGCCTGCTCGTGCTATGCCCGTGCCATGTCGTGGGCCGTGTCCAAAGAAGTCCACTAATCGTTTTTTTTTCCTTTAAACCCACATGTCCAGTGTGTCTAAAAAAATCCACGTTCCTGGCGTGCTTTTTTCAAGGCCACGTGTCTAACGTGCTTTTTTAAGCACACCAGCCTAATAATAATAATAATTTCATAAATCATAGTAATGATTAATAAAAATAAAATTACAATCCTAGAATAACAATTACACCTAATTTTATTTGAACTACTAATATTATAATTGCACTTGAACTCCATTGAATGAAAATGTAATTTGTAATTTATCATAAAAATATTTTGTTCATAATTTTATTTTTTTGTGCATAAATATGAAAAATATTTTAATCACAAATGAAACATATCTCCATTAACTATTAACTAAGTTATGATTTCATTAATGAAATATTAATGTCATTTATGAAATATTTTTAGTAATGATTAATAAAAATAAAATTACAATCCTAGAATAATAATTACACCTAATTTTATTTGAACTACTAATATTATAATTGCACTTGAACTCCATTGAATGAAAATGTAATTTGTAATTTATCATAAAAATATTTTGTTCATAATTTTAATTTTTTGTGCATGAATATGAAAAATATTTTAATCACAAATGAAACATATCTCCATTAACTATTAACTAAGTTATGATTTCATAAATGAAATATTAATGTCGTAAAATTTTTTATTTATCATTTATAAAATCATGATATTTATTTATCCATTTAATAAATTATAAACATAAAAAATTAGAATATTTATTTAAACTATGACTTCAATTAATTTTTAAAAGCCTATGCTAAAAAAATATATTAAAAAATTTAATTACAAGATATTTGTAAATTCATGATATTTTATATTTATTTTTCATTTAAAAAATTTTACTTTAATATACTTCGGCCTACGTTTTATTAATGGCCTATGGGCCGCGTGTTTAGCCCACCAATAAAGCGTGCTTATTATGTACCTTTTCGCATGCCATGCTTTAACTCACCTCTAATCATGCCGTGGTTTTAAGGACCGTGCTTAAAATTTTAGGCCCGGCACGGCTCACATGCATGCCGTGCCTCATGCCACCCGGCCCATTGACCATCTCTACTTATGACATTAACTTGTACCACCAAGACAATGCCTTAGTGACATGTTATTTCTCTATAAAATCTATTATTCCCAGATTAATGACGCTTTTCATATTATTGTCACAACCTTTTCCTTTTATTTTAAATTAACTGGAGAAGCCTTATTAAGAAGGGAAAAAAAAAAAGAGTTACAAATTTAAGGAAAGCCTCCAATAAGAAAATTGATGCTCAGGCATACCCAGAAATCCATGTAATTTTTTACAAACAGCAATAGGAGGACACCAAGTGTAAACAGAACATGCAAACTGATATTTGGTCGTAGTATGTGCAACAAACTTCTCTTGTGTAAATATGTGAACATACGAAAGAATATGGACAAATTTATACAACTCTGCCAACGGATAAGAAGATTCCAAGGTGGCCGAATTTAATTTGGGAGTCTAAAATCAAGCTACAGCAGTAGCCGAAATGCCGAATCGCATTCAAGCCAATTGTGACTTCAACTTTGGACAGCGTTATCTCTAAGGCCAAAATAATAGAATACAATTTACCATAAAAGCAAGATTAAAAACCCAAAGACATAGCCAAGCGTCACAAAAAATAACCATTAACGCTGCGAAAAACAACAGCACTAGAAGATGGACGCTGTTTTTGACAATATTATTACCTTTTTTTTTCTTCGAAATAATGAAATAAAAATTTTATAGATCTATTAACAATCAGAGATCTATTAAGACTAATTAATTAACCTAGATCAACCCATCAAAAAAAAAATTAACCTAGATCAATATTATTGTGACCACTAAATTTCTGTCATTAATATTATTGTGACCACTAAATTTCTGTCATTAATATTATTGTGGTATAGCTTAAGTTCCTGTCGTTACTGATTTAGGGAGTTATATCTACTCAAAACAAAATAGGGCAAAATTTTCGAGCATTGGAGCAGTGCTCTTTTAAAAGATACCAAAAATATTATGTTATTTGAAATTGTAAAAGAGAAGGAGGCAGTACTTATTCCGATTTAGGATATTTATTTATTAGTCCTCAATAACTGCAGAATTACAAAATTATGTAAAACAAAGAAAGTTACATAAGTATACCAAATTAATATTGTAAGGTCACAAATACCTTTTTGACACGAGAAAAATCTTGCACCCTTGCCCCACCAAAATAAGCCCTTTAACATATTCAATCCCAAAAAACCAACTTATGAATTAATGGTCTTTCTTTCATCTTGATTTTATTGTGTTTAACATGATTATGACTAGAAGCCATATCTTAATACAGAATCGACTCTAGAGAATTATAATAATTCATAAATTTGTATTAATTGAGAAAAAAGTTATTAACTAATCTATTATATAAGACTTTCCAATATCAATATGTAGAGAATAAATATAATATTTTAGCTTCCCTAGACCCTAAAACTAATTTTAATTTGCTCAACTATCGTACTTTTATAAATCTATATTTAATTTGGTCAAACATATAATTATGATTTATTGTCAATCATTTAAACGCTTAATACCTATGTTTAAGATATTTTTAATTGAATTATTTAAGTCATATTTTTAACTTCTTTTTTTCTAGATGCATGTTAAAATATATATATATTGAGACTTGTATTGAATTGATTAAACACAATTATAATAGGCACAATCAGAAATTTCAGATTTATTTTTATTTTTTATTTTTTATTGATATTTATAATTAAAAAATCTTGTAGAACCTCCAAAATCAGTGTTGGCTCGGAACATATAAAAAATTTTTCCAATCATTATTCATATATTTGAGCTCAAAACAGACCGGATACACTTCGAAATATGTGGGGGAAAAAATCGAAAAGAATCAACCAAAGAGAGATTTGCATCAAAATTTCTAATTTTGAAAAATAAAATAAAATAAGCCACCTTCAAAACAGTTCCTATGCATTTTGATCAGGGATATTTCTGTATTTTAACTTTGTATTTGAATTAAAATTATAAAGCTTAAATAGCTGAGGATTCTATTTTGTATTTTCACTTTCATATGGATATTTCGTATTTGATCGATCCCTCTGTGAGTTAGATATTGATGGAGTCGAAGCTATGCCACAGACAAGGAGTCCTCTCTCTTCCAAATCAAACAGCAACATTCCCATCTCACAGGTCTCCAATGTTTTTCTTGTTCTTCGTCGTCAGCTCTTTGCATTTCTCTGTTATTTATTTATTTATTGTTGCTTTGTTCTGTTTTCTAGTTTCTCTTCCAAGCGCCATCTTAGAGGGTTTGCAAAGGTACAATATTTCGTTGATTTCGAAGCAACTTTTTACTTATAATGAAGGTATGCAAATGGGTATAAATTAAAAATGATTTTTTGGTGGCAGAAATGGAGAATTCATCTTCAAGAAGAAGCAAATGGTCAGAATTCATATAAACACTTGCTGGTTCATGTTGTTAAAGAGTAAGATTTTGTGACATTCAGTTTTTGTTTTACAACTTATGATTTTGGTGTATTTGGAAGATACCGAATTGAGTATTAATTATGACTTTTGGTGGCAGGGGTGAGACTTTGACTTCGATTTCAAAGCAATATGGGGTGTCTGTATATTCTATTGCAGCTGTGAATAAGAATGTAGTGGATGTTGATCTTGTATTCGAAGGACAGAGACTTAACATTCCTTCTTCTGTCAGGGAAGAATTGCAAGCGGTGAGCAAAATGCCATGGTGGTTATTAGTTTACAGTTGTTCTTTATTTGTTTGATTCTCTACTCTTTATGTCTAACATGGGAATTTTTGTGTGACACGCATTGCATTCCAAATAAAATGTCTTTTGTGGGTACAAATTGTTTTTGTTGGTAAGGTCTCTTGGGGTGGAATTCAGTTTGCATTATGTGCTGTTAAAAGAAAAAGAAAATATATCTATGCTTGATCAACAGGTTCATCTTATCAGAAATTTTGGCCTTAGCAAAATGCCTTGACTTTGTTGACATGCGGTTTCAGTTATGAACAGCTCAATAAGGAGAATATATATTACAACTGCAATTGGTCCTTGTTAGTTGATATATTCTTTAGTTCTTGTAAGTGAAAAACGAGGTGGGAGTTCTGTGTGAAACTTTGGGAAACCGAGATTGAAAAGAAGATGCTCAGATTTTATCATATGAGTGAATGCATCAAGTTTTTTATCCCCCCTGAGCCATGATTTCCTTTGAAAAGATAACTAGAATTGAAAAGGAATTGAGTGAGAATTGAAAAGGAATTGCGTGTGTATTCTTAGATATTTACAAGTTGAAGATATACGCGTTCCAAATTCAAACGATTTTTTATCATAAATCTCATTCACTAGCTGACTAACATGATATTACCTAGTTGCTACTTGGTAGATTCATATCAGAATCAAGTGATTCTGGTCTTGTCCCCCTCGCACTAATAATTTTAGTTATTTTACAAAATGCAAACATCCATCAAAATGAAACATTTTCTGTGTGTGATATGATAATATTGTTCTTCATAAATTAAGATAATTTCTTTTTATTCCATTTTCATCATGTCGTGGATTAATATTAATTTTATTTGCATAAGACAATACATTCTCTCATTGATTACACATTTTATAAGTTTCATCAAACCTTCTTACTATTCTTAAAATCTCTTTGAACTTCATAGTTAAATTTTCCATCACTTATGTTGCTTCGGGGTTGAAATCCTTTAATTTCAATCGTTTATTCTGACATCTGGCTTCTAATACTGCATTGTTTCTGTACTATGATCTTTGACAGACAGTGAAGAATGTAATATCTAGCTTTGATCTGAAAGAAATCCACCGGCGTTCCCTCAATGTTTTTTATGGGCTTCTGGACAAAAGGCATATTTCCATGCAAATCACCCATCGTTTGCCACATGTAAGCAGATTGTTTAAGTACTTGCATCATTATCTTTGGTAATTTGATTACGGTTTTATCTTCAACTCCTATTTTATCTTGTAAGTTCAGTATTTTTAGAAACCTCAACAAGCTTATCTGTTCTATTATCAGGCTAAATCCAACTGGTTATCTGGTTGTGCTTCTCTTATAGCATAGTACATCAGATGCATGATTGGTGCATTTAATACTTGTATGGGATTTTCTTTTGTGAGCTTTGCGTTCTGAATTCTATAAGTTTGTGGGTACTAGTCAATTTGGTTGATAAGGTGTCTTGGGATGGTAGAGGAGGTCTTGAAATTGGATTCTGCCTTATAGGAGTGGAGTTTAGCCTGTATGTTCTATAAACAAATTACTAAAAGAATATCTATATAATCATGTATCGGTAATTTTTTCTTATTGAATGCCTTAACTCAGGTTACAAGTCTACAATTATTCTTATATGCATTTCTCAACATTCTTCCTATGGATGCTCATAGGTCCGTTATGCTGTCATTTTGACTGCCACAGACAGCTAATGTGATCATAATTCTGTAAGTTAAACTGGGAACTGCGTGCAAAACAATGAGAAGCCAAGGTGTTAAAGGAGGTTTTCAAATTTCATCATATGAGTGTATCCTTTGAAGAGATGATATTGTTTAAACCTGAGTGCACTTCATAGTAGTTATAGAATTGGTCTCTGACGCTATTTTATTGATGGTTATTGCTGCGCACGGCCTTAAGAGTCATTTAAAATCATGCCATCATTGGCCTTCAGATGAAGGTTTGGCAACAGATGAATAATTGAAATGCTTTGGCATAGCAGATTGTTTGACACAGTGATGTGTTGTCTGACAATGCGTTATGGAATGCATGTTCCAGTATCCTTGAACTTTATATTAAGTTTTCCATCCCTTATGTTGCTTCATTCTTGGAAATTCATTAATTTTTCTTTATGAATGTCATATTTGTTCTGTCATTTCACTTCTAATGCAGTACGATTTTCTATGCTATGATCTCTGACAGATTTGGAGGAATAGACTACCTAGCTTCAATCTAAAAGAAACTCTGCAGCATTCCCTGAATATTTTTGACGGGCCTTTGGACAAAAAGTATTTTATCATGGAAATCACTCATGGTTTGCCACAAGTAAGCCGAACGTTAAAGTATTTCCGCATTGTCTTTGGTAATTTTTATCTCCAAATTTTCTTTTATCTTGTATGTTCATTGGTGGTAGGGACCTCACAAGCATATCCATTCTATTACAGGCCAAAACCACTGGTTATTTTCTAGTTGTGGTTCCTCTTATAGCATTTTGCATCAGATGCATGATTGGTGCATTTCACACTAGAATCGTTGGAGCTTCAGGCCACCGAGTTGCGAATGGATCTAAGGGACGTCATCCTGGGTCCAAAACTGTGAGGTGGAAATCTGCTCTTCGTGATATAATAGAAGAAGACTCGGATTCTGGCTCAAGGCCAGGAACCAATGTAAGTATACAGTCCACTGCTTCTGTAAAATGTAGAAATGCTTAAGCAATGAATCTAGTACCTTGAGTTATTTAGTGGCTCATTTCATTCTCCTTTCTAAGATCCAAAAGGAGACATGGTTATTAATACAGTATGATATGACTGGCAATCTAGAAGTATCTCAAGTGAGGCAAAAAAGCACTAAAATAGAATGGAAACATTGAGATAAAATAGTCACTGATTCATTCAATGCCATTTTTGAGGATGCTTATGTTATTGGTAGAGTAGGAGCTCAGTCTCCCTTCGTTTGGTATTATGGAGTGTTTAGCTTGTCTCTTTTGTCTCTCCGTGATTCATGGTATTTTGTTTCTTGCTCTTAGCATTATATCTTGTTTAACAAGTTGAAAATTTAAAGAAGACATATCTTTCTTGTAAGTGTAGAAACCAGCAGTATACATCAATCCTAGGGTTGACAATTCTTGGGTTAAAGATCCAACTTGTGATGAAAACACTAGGAAGTTTGGCTTATGACTGGCACTCTTTATACAAGAAATTCTGGCTGAACCTGATCTTACGCGCTTAGATTTGAATTAAACCCCAAATATTCTAGCCATATGCAGCCATATGGTATTTGATTAATCATGATTAATCATTAATCATTAGGGATCCATTGATCTCAGTGTATTTGCATACATCAACAAATTCTGTTACGATTCATGCTTTATTCCACCATTCAACTAAATAACCTCAAGTACCTGAAGCTTATGTTTAAGTGATAAATACCTAAACACAGTTTCATACATGTGAAGTTAGATGGAGGATGAAATATATATGAAAGAATCATAATCTTATTTTGGTTTTACTTTATCCTATTTGTTTGATGATGAAATGGATCTTATCGTTCGTAAATCATTCTTTCCTGACCAAACACTAATTGTTGTGCAGGATCCAGTAGAAGAACAAGATCAAGCTCAACCTCTAGTTTCCTTTGAAGAGTCATCTCATGCTTACAGAAAACTTGAAGATGATTATGAGAAATTTCTATCAGAATGTGGAATGAGTAAATGGGGATACTGGCGGGGAGGTTCTCCCGAATAAAGCATTATAGGGCAACTTGCATTCATTGCTGCGACAATTGGTTGTTGGTTCCGCATAAAGTATTGAATCCTTTACTACGGAGCTGTCAAGAATTCTCTGTACCTCCTTTCCTAGTGATCTTGGTAATATTTAGGTAGAGAAGTGCAATTGTAAATGGTATCAAAGTAGAAATACTGCAAATAGTAAATGGTATCAAAGTAGAAATACTGCAAGTAGGTCATTATTATCATTAGTGTTTGTGTTTTGTTGGTTTACCTTAGGTTGTTTTGTACCAAGAGTGTTGTATTAAAACTGTAAATTTAAGGTACAAAAGTTCAAATATTGGTGGCAGCAGTTTTTTGTTTTCCTTTTTTTTTCCTTGTTCTTTATTACTGTAAATGAATCTCTTAAAATATTAGTTTAATCATCTTATTTGAGTACTATTGAATTATTAAAATAATTAAGCAACATGACAGGTTCATATTCTTAGTTTGGCAAAATGATCACATAGGCCAATTTTAGAATAATTATATCATTTTTTATAGTGATCCAATTTATTTCATCTTGGACATAATCATTTTAAAAATTGGTCTGTGTAAAAGTAAGTGTTCGTGATCATTTTACTAAATTTAAAATTTTGGTTATTGTTTATTCTAATCAATTATCCATAAGCAGATTTATTGAATCCATTTTTTGTTATCTAGTTGTTATCTAGGACAGTAGGTGAGCTGGGCGGTTGGGAATAAATGGTGATTGGGCTCTCAGTAAGTGTTAACAAAGCTAAAGAATTTATTATCTCTAGGCTGTCGCTAAAAATTTATCATCATAATTAGCTGTTTTCCATTTGATCCCTCATATTTTAGTTACCTTCAACTTTAAAATCTTAGCATTACCCAGTAAAAAATTAACCTTATCCATTAACAAACAAATCCACATGGATGAATCTGAAGAAATATTAAAACTTTGCAGTGAACTTTCACTTAAGGATGAAGATGATCATGAAGCGGTCGTTAATGGGAAAACTCTAACCTGTGTAAGATATGTAGAACCTTCTACTAAGCTTCTTCAACAACCAGAACATCAGAGAAAGCGATAGTGGTTTCAAGAAGATGAAAGAGAAAATTCAAACAGTAAACAGAAGTGTTAATGATGTTGTAGTGGCAGCAGAAGCAGTAGCAGAGGCGGATACGGCTACCATGCAGGGACTCAAAGTCCCTGCATGGTAGAGGGGGTCAACAAAGTTGTTTGGCTGCCATCTGGCAGCCAAACAACTTTTGTGACTGGCAGCAACCGGTTTTCCAGCCGGTTGCTGCCATTAATATATATATATATTATAAATAAATTAAAATAAAAAATTTAAAAAATAAATAAATTTAAAAAAAAAATAATAATAATAAATAAAAAAGGATAAGTAAATGAAAAATAGAAAAAATATTTTTGATTAAAAATAATTTAAAAAATAAAGTAAAATGTGTGTTAACATAAGGACAAAAATTTAATTTATTTTGTATTAAATATGTCTCATATTTAATGTTTCAAGTTTCATATTTTATGTTTTATGTTTCATGTAATAATTTTTAAATATCCCAAAATTTTTCTTTCTTGCCCCCGTTTCATGTTTACGTTCTACGTTTCATGTTTCTTGTTCTACATTTCATGTTTAACGTTATATGTTGACTGTTACTGAGGTACTCATATTTTGTGTTCGTTGTTGCATATTTTAAGTAAGATGTTTCATGTTTGTTGTTTAATGTTTCATGTAATAATTTTTCAAATACCCCAAAGTATTTCTTTTTTGCCCCCGTTTCATGTTTACCTTCTACGTTTCATGTTTACTGTTCTACGTTTCATGTTTGCTTTTCTATGTTTCATATTTGACGTTGTATGTTAACTGTTACCGAGGTACTCATATTTTGTGTTCGTTGTTGCATATTTTAAGTAAGATGTTTCATGTTTGTTGTTTAATGTTTCATGTAATAATTTTTCAAATACCCCAAAGTATTTCTTTTTTGCCCCCGTTTCATGTTTACGTTCCACGTTTCATGTTTACTGTTCTATGTTTCATGTTTGTTGTTCTATGTTTCATATTTGACGTTGTATGTTCACTGTTACCGAGGCACTCATAATTATGTTCGCGGTTGCATATTTTAAGTAAGATATTTCATGTTTGTTGTTTAATGTTTCATGTAATAATTTTTCAAATACCCCAAAGTATTTCTTTTTTGCCCCCGTTTCATGTTTACCTTCTACGTTTCATGTTTACTGTTCTATGTTTCATGTTTGCTGTTCTATGTTTCATATTTGACGTTGTATGTTCACTGTTACCGAGGCACTCATAATTATGTTCGCGGTTGCATATTTTAAGTAAGATGTTTCATGTTTGTTGTTTAATGTTTCATGTAATAATTTCTCAAATACCCCAAAGTTTTTCTTTTTTGCCCCCGTTTCATGTTTACATTTCACGTTTCATGTTTGCTGTTCTAGGTTTTATGTTTTCTGTTCTGCGTTTCATATTTGACGTTGTATGTTTACTGTTACCGAGGTACTCATATTTATGTTCGCAGTTGCATATTTTAAGTAAGATGTTGCATGTATGTTGTTTCATGTTTCATGTAATAATTTCTCAAATACCCCAAATTTTTTCTTTTTTGCCCCCGTTTCATGTTTACGTTCCACGTTTCATGTTTTCTGTTCTAAGTTTCATGTTTGCTGTCCTACCTTTCATATTTGACATTGTATGTTCACTGTTACCGAGGTACTCATATTTATGTTCGCGGTTGCATATTTTAAGTAAGATGTTGCATGTATGTTGTTTCATGTTTCATGTAATAATTTCTCAAATACCCCAAATTTTTTCTTTTTTGCCCCCGTTTCATGTTTACGTTTCACGTTTTATATTTTATGTTCTAGGTTTCATGTTTACTGTTCTACGTTTCATGTTTGATGTTGTATATGCACTATACCGGTTGTAATCACATGCAAATTTGGAGCGTTTATCGTAAAGATCTATCACACCGGATAGGTGTTAACATATATGTTTTCATAATGTTGATTTTGATGATAACAAACAAGATTAAGAATGATTAATCTTTTAAGCTCAAATTATGTTTTATATATTTTAAATGAATCATTACTTTTACATTATAAATTGTTAGCTTATATAACTATACATATTGATTTTGATGATAACAAAACACATGTATTGATTAAACAAAGATTTATAAATTTTGTTTTTATAAGAAGAAAATGAGGCTATAAAATCAAAGTCTTTTGGACTAAAATAAATGTGTTTTAAATCTTTGATTTTATTTTTGAATTTCGAATTTGGACCTATTTGAATCTATTTACATGTTTTGGATCACACTATAATTTATAAATATTTTGGACTAAAGTGAAAGGTTTTGAAAACTTTGAAAATATGGGTATTAATCGTATTATGTTGAAAAGGACCTTTGTGCGAAACAATAAACTCTTTGGGGTCAAAACATAATTTCAGAACGTTTTTGGATCAGCAAAGTAATTTTTAGAAATTCTGAAACTGGACCTATTTGCAAAGTTTTCTGACATTTTGGGTCATAATATAATTTTATAAAGTTTTGGGGTCAAACTGTAATTTCAGAAACTATTTCACTGTAGCATCACTGTAGCATTTACTGTAGCAACCGGCTATCCGGTTATCAAATCCGGAAATCCGGTTTCGGGCAGCAAGTAACCAAAATGCAAGCGGCTTACCGGATGTGGAAATCCGGCAAGCCGGTTTCTGGGCAGAACGGAACCAAATTGAAAGCGGCAATCCGGTTCTTGACATCCGGCAATCCGGTTCGAGGCAGAATGCAACCAAAACGCAAGCGGCTATCCGGTTCATGACAAACGGCAATCCGGTTTCGAGACAGAATGTAACCAAAACGCAAGCGGTAAACCGGTTCATGACAAACGGTAATCCGGTTCGAGGCAGAATGTAACCAAAACGCAAGCGGCAATCCGGTTATCACAAACGGCAATCCGGTTTCTGGGCAGAATTCATGCGAAATGAAAGCGGCAATCCGGAAGTGATAAACGGCAATCCGGATGTTCAGAAATTCAAATTTGTGCTGTAACGGTAACATCAACCGGCTAACCGAATGATATAGTTTTTTATGACTTTCATTTGTTAAGAAATAACTCAAAAAATCATTTAAAGTTTGTTATTATCAAAATCAATATTATTAACTTATTTATGTTAACATGTTTAACCAATGGGATTGTCTTAAGATGTTGATGACTATGAGGGCGAGGTGTTTACATATTTGCAATTAGTTTTAAATCTTGCAATATTGAGGACAAACTACAGTTCGACTAAATTGTAGTATGTGTTATGTCATCGTCAAAAATATATTATACACATCGAGTGCGTGTCTTCGAAGTAGACAACGAGTCATGTACTACTTTGACTACAGTAATTAGAATAATGTTAGTGGTAAAAATACAAAAATCAGTTAACTAAATGAACACTGATGATGACATAAATTCCACCTACAACAAAATGTGGAATTTCACAGAAACCCAATGAAGAAGACCGAAGATTTACGACCGTAATCTTTTTGGATTTTTTTTCCGACTTTTTGTTGGAGCTTTCGTGCCTCTTCTATATGTGTTTCCCTTCAGCGTAGAAGGAATGGCCCTTGCCTGGGCAGCATGCTCAGCAAATGTGACGTTTGCTTGAGCAAGCAATCCAGCTCTTGCTTCATTAAAGGCCGAGTCTATAAGTTGAACTGCTAGTCTTCCACGAACATCTTGGGAATCATGCTACGAAACAAGTGATATTTTGGAATAAGTTGTTTTACTTGATAAATAGAATAAGGAGACAACGAGTTAAAATGTCTGTATTAAAATTTTTAATTGTTACCATATATGATTTGTGAGGAATGAGCCCTGGAGTCTCCATGAATTTGATGACATAGATTCCACAATCAAATCCATTTGGTTGTTTGGGAACCCCCTCACCAGCCCGAATAGGGAACCAAATGAATCGTTTTGCTGCCTTGGCATTTTGAGGTACTTTAGCATGAAAAATGGAATCAAGAAAATTCAACTGCGAAGTTCAAATCAACATGGCAAATTAGATTATTGAATAATCAAAACGTACACCAACTTGAGAAAGGACATATACACATGTAACATACTATGCGTTCAGCTTGTTGCTCGCGTTTTCGATTACTTCGACCATCAGGAAGAGGATCCCAAACCTCACCATAGCCTTCCTTGACATTCACGATGAACAGGAACCAATGAAAGGCACCATCGTTAATTGGAACATAAATCTAACAAACAAAAATAAGTTTTGTTGTCATAAGTTGAACTACACAACGTTAAATTGTAATCAGTTGAGAGTGTAGCAAGTAACCTTTTGGCACCTTTCAAAGTCTGGCATGAAAGGTTTTCCGACACTTGCTGCTTGTGCAAAACCATCAACGTCGGCTCCAACGGTAAGTGCTGATTGCTATAAAAGAACAATAAGTAAACAAGTGATATGTCAATAAATGCACAAGTATTGAATTAAAATCTTATTGTACAGAGCAATGTTTGAAAATTATTATAGATAAACAACAACTTCAATTCACGTAGAAATAATAGTGGTGGCTACTTACTGCATATATTGTCGGTAAATACCAGTTTATTGGTGCATCACTGCGTTTAGCCCCTTCATATAGTGTGAGGTGATATGCTATCATGGTCAGAATCTAAAACAGTGGTCAATAAGTGAGAACTTATTATTCAATTTTGCAATAAGGCATCCAAACATATAGTACGATGATGTGAGTGGCAATGCACCACAAACCTCTCCACTTAGAGCCGTGTTAGGCAAAAGGGTCATGAAATTATGTCTGGAGATAAATTGATCATCAGTAGCGACAACGATTTCGCTGAGAACACAAACAAGTGATAAAGTGTTAGCTAATCAATATATATGTACGGGGGGGAAAAAAATTACAAAACCCTATAAACCACAAGTACCTTCCGTTACCACCTTTATCAAATGCATATTGAATGAGCTTCAGTTGGTCAAGAGAAATGGGGTTATTTACATAGAAAGGACCAGCTTTAAACTTAGCTTTCGATCCCCGAGACACTTGATCATAAGGAGAGAGTTGGTATCGTCCCGGCCTTCTGTTCCGTGCTGGTCGTGTTGCTGGTACGCTCATGCTAGTGGAGGTCTGGAACTCTTGCTTAGTATCAAGTGGTTCAGCTAAATTCTATATATGTCCAGGGTCAAAATTAATTCATTATCATTAAAACTAAATTACAACTAAAGATCGCTTAGACAAACCTCTCCCTCCTCTCGAGGTATGGGCGTTAAATGGAGATCATGTCTTCTATCAAATTGAAATGCATCGAGCGAAGTTTCAGTTGTATGTGCAGTAGTCCCAATACAGCCCAACATAACATCAAAGGCTCGTAAACTTCCTTTCACTTTACGATCCACTGTGTCGTCATCACTGACCAAAATCATTTTCCCTTCAGTTTTTGACTTTGTTTTTCCATCCGGAGATGTACGATTTTGACTTTTCAAATTTAAAGGTGGATCGGGAGCAACTGGTTGTCTGCTTAATCCTCCGTGAGACTTTGATGTCAACTCTCCCAAGATTTTTTCTATGTTTTCCAATCTCCGTTCAATGGTTTGGAACGACTCTTTGTTTTGTGCGACGAATGACCCAAACCTTTCAATTAGTAACTGAAAAGCATCATTATTCGCATTGTTCGACCCAGGAGGTTCTGCTTGTTCAAGCTTATGAAGCCGATCAGGGTCACGCATCGAAACCTAAAATAATTCATAAACTAATAACAATTTAGTTCAAAAATATGGTAATTGATTTCATTAAAATAGTATGCATGTATTCTATACCTTATTGTTTTTGATGCCACCAAGCTTTTTTTGCCATTTCAAGAATCGTCGAATCTCATCATTATTCCATACACTTATAGGACACAACCTTCTATCAATAGAAGGTCGATCATATACAACAGAGGAAAAGTAGAACAACTGTCAATCAATGGCAAAGTACGTATGTTATATACTGAAATAACCAAAATACAAGAAACAATAAATTTTATCTTAATTAAATACGAGCCTTCAAGAAAAGAACACAGCCGCTAACAGAGCTAACTTTATTCTCTTTAAACTTTTGCACACCTTCCCATAAAAAAGTAAAGCACCAACTAGCCCAATTTTTTTCTCTAATTGAATTTGTATCTTTCAGTGCACGAAGATACAACGGATTAATGTATATTGCACTTGTGGGACATAATATGGTTCCCAACGCAAAAAGACTAAAAAGTATCTTAAATTCATCATCAGAACTTGAAGTATTCATTAGCCTTTTTTTCACCTCCGCTATATGAATTCCTCTAGGTCCACTACAATACACTACACGCATATCAGTTATATCAACTGCTTGGTCATTTAAGTCCACACGTGTGCCTCCATCTCTAACCCCCATTATACTTGCAAACACTGTAGGGCTTAAATTGTATTCTTTCCCATGTAGATTTATACTTTGCCTACCTACATCACATTGTTCAATTAGTGCTGCACATAACTCTTGTCTTAAGCGTCCACATTTTAGGTCAAGTAGACTTCCTAAGCCGATTTCATTCACCGCTACTTGTTGCTCAGTTGAAAAGGATGAAACCACATCGGAGAATGAGGCTACACGACATCGAGATAGAAGGTTGCCACCATCAGTCTTCTCCTCATCAGATTCCTTCATATTTTTACTCGTACCACTATTTTCACCAATATTTGAGCTACATATCTCATTCATATTACTAACCATCCATTGATGTCTCTCCTCAGGGGTTAGTTTCTTCCAATTTTGTGCAATATCAGCTCTAACCTACAATAATGATAAGATATATATGATCAGTGGAATATCATTTTAGGCAAGAGAAAATTGAAAATCCAGCAGGTCATTTTTTTTTTGCTACATACCGTTTTATCCACCTTTTCTACCCCTAATAGCCTTAGTCGTTTTGCTTCTGCCTTACTGTCATCAATATTTTAAATTACATTAATTAAACAAAATTTAACCTTTAAACATAATGGGTACATAAACGCATATAAATTATACTTACAAATAGTATATCCATGCATTTTTTTTCACTGCTTGCTTTTCCTGGCATAATGATTTTTCTTTCGATTTTTTCCTCTTACCAACAGATTCCATGTGTTCTTGTAAAATCTACAAGAAAGTAGTTAATAAACAACAATTACTACCTCTCGCACACGTGTTGGTGCGACAGTGCCTATTGCATTCAAACACACCTCACACGTGCGATGGGCATTAATTGAAATGCATCTTGCATCAAACGAATGCATACAAAAAAACTATCACACAAAGCTACCACACTTGAATGGCCAAGTCTAATTTTTTCATCATCGAATTATTATAAAAAATTTTGAAAACGTCGCTACAACATTTTGTAAAGAAAAAAAAAATTAACCTATTATCTTAAAAGATGACAAATAGTTCTATAGTTCTTTGTAGCATTTTGTCAAATATTATGTAAACATTATATTTCTACACTATCATTAACAAATCATTTTCCCCAAATATAACAAATTATAGATCTAAATCACTTTAACAAATACAAGGCTAAGTTTAAAGTTCAGTAACCTTGATAAGAAGAGTGAAAGTCGGAGCCAGGAGCTAGAGCGAAAGTGAGGGCAAGTTTGGCCGTGAGTGTGAGTTGGAAGAAAAGCCAACACCAACAGCAACAACAATGATGACAATGGGAGCCTGAGTGTGAGCAAGAGCAGGAGAGGGAGTCTTAGCTGGAGTGGGAACGGGAGTGCGAGCCGGAGTGGGAGAGTGACCAAGAACGAGACAAAGATCTGCTCAATGTTAGGGCGGGAGAAAGGAGAAAGAGAGGGAGAAAGAGAGGAAGGGAGGGGAAATTTATATGTATTCAACAACCGGTTGCCTTCTTTTTTTCCTGTTTTTGTTCATTTTTTCCTTTTTTTTTTTATTAAAACCACAACCGTTGGATTCAAACAAGCTGAATCCAACGGTTTAAGTATTGCCCCTCTACCATACAGGGACTTTGAGTCCCTGCATGGTAGCCGTATCCAGCAGAGGCACAATTGAGTATTGGTGGTGCTGCAGCTGCACTTTCCAAGAAGAACAAAAGTGGGAAAATTGAACACGAGGGGATCCAAAAGAAGGAAACTGACAGCCGCCAAAGAAAATGGAAAAGCACCGCTACAGATAACCCATGCAAAAGGCCAAGTGTAGCCAGGCAGAGCCAAGAGAAAAACTGGTATTCTAAGTATAAATCATACCTCCACGACGTGACTGTTAATCCACAATAATTCGAGTTTCAGTCAAATAACAGAAAGCATAGCTTCTACAGCTTAGTGATTCCATGGCAGTTCAATACCAAAGCTACAAACTATAAAACTGCTGATAAGTTCAAGCAGGTTTAACCAATACCTATAAAGGAAATCTGTTACAAACTACATAATTGTTGATAACTTCAAGCAGATTTAAGCACTATCTATAAAGGAAATCTGTTTGTCTGGGAAAAAGACAGGCCTCATTAACCTCCAAATATTTGGAAGAAAAATTTCTAACATGAGGGGACTTGAAAGGTTGGCATATTTACCACCCGACTAATCAATTCAGGAAGTCATGAGATCTTGAAAGTTTAGCTTTAATTCTTGTCTTTTCTTTAAGAAACCACAACTTCTTTTTCATGCAAACCAGCTACCACATAATTCAGAGTCCTCGGTGTTTAGTTGAGACTTCACAGTAAAATTCATTAATATCAGTAGAAAAAACAAATCAAACAAAATGAAGTATTCGTACAATCAAAATTACAAGCAGATAGAACATCCTTTTCCTCAGCGCACGCGGCGAGCTTTTTCTTCCTGTCCTAACCCAAGCGATTTCTGTGCATTAGCAATACCTTCAGGATCTGCAATACAAGTCACCACCAAATTATTTACAAGGGAAAAAAAATGTTGAACAAGAGTATACTATCAATGCAATCACAGATTCTCAAAAAAATATTATGGCTTGAGTTTTATAAGGTTAAAATATTACATGAATTTTGAAACACAAGATATTAAATTTTCCATTGAAGACAAGGAAGGAGAAGAACTGTTATAACTTATTGGGTTGGAACTTTGAACGATGCATAAAATCATTCATTTTCCATCTTCCCAGCTCCCAATAATGCTCGCCAAAATCAAACTTACCAAAGAACTGTGTGAAAATCCTCGTGAAGAAACTCAAGTTGCGAGAAACATTGTAAGCCATGGCAGGTGGCAGAGGCTTAACAACAGTGTCTATGCTGAATACTCGTTGAAGAAACTGTACAAAAATGAAAGAATGAAACTCCAGCTCAATGAAGTACACATAAATTTCTTAAATAGAAGTACAATGAAACAGAATATATCAAGACCTTAAAAAAACAACATTTAAGCACAGAGCAATCAAATAGCCTTAAAGTGTCAATTACATGGAGAACAGAGCACGGTGCTTGACTACCAGTTAACAATAGTGCAGAAGTGCATAAAATAAATGCCTTTCCTCATCAAGCGCAACCTAGATTTGCATCACAATCATTGTAACTTCAACTCACCGAAAACAAAGCTAGAATTCAGGTGTCTAAAGATATTTAGAAGATGTCTTAAGATATTTGTCAAAGATTATAGAACCACAAATCTAACAAGTGAGTAGTCAAAATTTCCATATACATGTCACAATAAGATGCTTCAAACTGCAGAAAAAGCAAACATACAGTCAAGAACCACATAAAATGTTCATTATACAATAAATACAAAGTTCTTTTTCACCCTATACTACATGACTCGTGCTTGAATAACAAATCAACTTTAGTCTGTGCACAAGCAAACTCTAATCACCCATTGTTAGCCTCTATGCTGGTGGGTTCATCATTGCTAATTAGATAAATAAACATACAGTTATCAAACAAACCGTATTCACTAAAGCATTGGAAATTGAAATTGGTATCGTAAATTATCAAAATATAACAACAAAATTTGAACCAGTCACTATAAAACACATAACGATTAAAACTAGAGCTACATTCTTATCAAAATAAGCATAAATTTTCAATCATTGACTTCAAATACTCTCACGTCACCAAATTTTAATCATTCTAAAACCCGTCAAAAAAAATTCTCCAGAAAACATGAATTGGGTATCTAAAAGGAGACCTGATAATTGCGCTGGAAGCTGTAACGGAGCTGGGGGTCGAGTTGAAGGTCTTCGTCGTCGTCGTCGTCGACATCGTCGTACCTAGAACCCTTCACCTTGCGAGGCACGTGCATTGTCGGCGTGGCGCCAGGCTCCCTCGTGACTTTCAGCTTCGCGTCTTTGAACTTGTCTGCTTCGTCGTCGTCGCCGCCGCCTCTCCATGGTGCCTTCGTCAGCAAATCCTTCTTGGTTTTCCCCATTTGCAAAAATAATTTTTGCTTTTGTTTGTTTTGCCGGAGCTTCTTCTTCAGAGGGAAGCGCTGTTTTGCTGAATTTTTATTGTCTCTGTTTCTGATAGGGTCCTGTTTGGCTGCGGTAGTTTCCTTCGGGTTGTTTGGATAATGGGCTATTCTTATTCCCTGTCTGTTCTTGCTTATTCATTTAATTACAAATTAACCTCTAGAACTCACTCTTACCGTCGGTTAAAATTTTAGAGGTTGTAATTTTTGCAAATAGGGAATAAAAATATAAAATAATAAAAATAAATTATGTGGATCAAGAAATATTTAATTCAACCAATGAATTAATATCACATCAGTTTGTACAAGAAAAGTTTATACAAGAGTTTGTGGATGTATCATTATTTAATTTTTTTTAATTTTTTTCTTTGACCGTCACTACTTCACTGGGAAAGTACCATAATGCGCACCTTTGCAAGACCTAATTAACACGCCTGCATTTCCAGAAAGGTAAATTTTGGCTTTCCCCCTTACGAATCAATTGACAATCTTCGAATCTCCTCTTTTACTATCTCTTCTTTTACTATTAAAAACGTCAAGTTACTCTTTAAAATTATTATTTTACTATTATTTTTAACATCAAAAAGTGTAAAGTAGTATTTGTACATTTTACAGATGATGTGATAATAATTTATATATTATTTTGATTTTTTTAACTTAATTTTATGTTAAATTTTATTTTATTATGTTAATTTTATTTTAAATTTAAATTTTGTTATTTTAGATATAATAGGAGATTAAAGAGAAATTAAATCGGAACATTTAAGAAGAAATCTATTTAAAAGAATCAAAAATGAAAAGCAATAAAGGAAATTAATTGGCACAAACCAAGAAAGATTTAATTTAAATTAAGGGTAAAAGCTCATTTCGTCCCTATATTTTAAGATTAGTGTTCGTTTAGTCCCTGTATTTTTTAAAATGTCTCGAAACATCCATGTCGTTAAAGTATTGATAACCCTACCGTTACTTTTATTTCTTTTGGCTTACTTTTACAATATTACCCTTTTATAATAATTTTTTGTTTGGACATTAATAAAAAGAAAAGAATTAAATTACCAATTTCACCCTAGAAAATAAAAAAACTATATTAATTGTTTTGCAAGCACCATTTGCACACTTGGTAGTTTGCATACAATTTTTGACAATTAAAAATTAATATAATTTTTTTTAATTTTTTAGAGTTAAATTGGTAATTTAATTATTTTTTTTATTAATGTCCAAACAAAAAAATTATTATAAAAGGGTAATATTGTAAAAGTAAGCCAAAAAAATAAAAAGTAACAATTTAATTTTTGACAATTAAAAATTAATATTTTTTTTTATTTTTTAGGGTTAAATTGGTAATTTAATTTTTTTATTAATGACCAAAAAAAATTATTATAAAAGGGTAATATTGTAAAAATAAGATAAAAGAAATAAAAAGTAACGGTAGGGGTATCAATACTTTAACGGCAGGGATGTTTCGAGGTATTTTAAAAAATATAAGAACTAAATATATATTAATCTTAAAATACACGAACTACATCATGCGGAGTCAAGCTTTGAGGATTTTAGTTGACAAATATGTTATGCACGTGGAGAGTACTTCGACAATTTACCGGCAAGTTCAGCATACAGCATATATTTTTATTAAAGGAAGCAAATATTTTGCATGGCTTAAAATGGCAAGCACGTTATGGCATGGGCTTTGGCTTCAACAATTCTTCTTGGCTTAGGAATTAATGGAGGCGGCCAGCATGCTTCCTTTATAAAAGGCCATCAATTGAAAAAAAAAACAAAAGCCAGGGAGAGGGACGAGCGGAAGTCAAGAGAAACACAACACAAGAAGGAAAAAGAAATCTTTTTTAGACTAATCATTGACATACACAAAGAATTGAAGTATTCAAACGATGAAAACCAAATATTTATTATTAAAATGTAAAAAAGAAATCTTTTTTGGACTAATCATACAAATGCATAAAAATGAAGTATTGAATCGCGAAATGTGATTCATACCTTACAATACTATCGATGACGATGATGCAAAGTTATGAGAGCTGTGCAGATTGGATAGAGAGAGTAAAAGGAAAATGGAGGAGAGTGAAGAGATTATATGAACACTAATTAATTCAAGTCTCAGCATTTATACTAATTAGCTTGAGCTAGTAACTAATGTGATTACAAGCTAACTCTGATTCCAAACTAACGGTAGTAATAACTGAATAACTGAATAGTAACGCTGGTATTGTAGCTGACTTGGCCTGGTTGATTGGGAATTAATCTGCTATGCTCTTGACCATTCTAACATTATGCTGACTCCTCGGATTCATTTTATTATACATTATCCTCCCCACTTTAGCTAATTGTTTCAAGTTAAACATTCATAGATAATTGAACTGGCCATATGAGAGAGCCTTGGTAAGTGTTGGTGGAAAAGTTTAAACCAACCAATGAAGGAATGACGCGTTTACACTACTAAAATTGTTTTGGCTAAAATGTCATTGACAACTGATGACAAGTCTAAAAAGGGCTTCCAAACGTTAGGGGTATTATGGGGAAAATGAGGTATGAGGTGTGAGCCACCATGATATTTAAATGAATTAGAGAATGTCTACTTGGTCGCTAACTATGGCCGCTTGTCACACGAAGGCCAAACCAACAATGATAGAGCCTCCACAAATATTTGGAGGTGGCAAGATTCTCGTTAGTTCAGTTTAGCTCCAATCATTAAAAGGTTGGGAAGAAGCAAGCCGAAGGACGATCTCTGATCGACCTGGACATTAAAAAAATTCCCGAACCTTATCAAACAATAAATTTAACCAATATTTTATCATTAAAATGCAAAAAGAAATCTTTTTTAGACTAATCATTGACATACACAAAGAATTGAAGTATTCAAACGATGAAAACCAAATCTTTATTATTAAAATGCAAAAAAGAAATCTTTTTTGGACTAATCATACAAATGCACAAAGAATGAAGTATTGAATCACGAAATGTGATGCGTACCTTACAATATTATCGATGACGATGATGCAAAGTTACGAGAGTTGTGCAGATTGGATTGAGAGAGTAAAAGGAAAATGGAGGAGAGTAGACATATTATATGAACACTAATTAATTCAAGTCTCAGCATTTATACTAATTAGCTTGAGCTAGTAACTAATGTGATTACAAGCTAACTCTGATTCCAAACTAACGGTAGTAATAACTGAATAACTGAATAATAACGCTGGTATTGTAGCTGACGTGGCCTGGTTGATTGGGAATTAATATGATGTGCTCTTGACCATTCTAACATTATGCTGACTCCTCTGATTCATTTTATTATACATTATCCTCCCCACTTTAGCTAATTGTTTCAAGTTAAACATTCGTAGATAATGGAACTGGCCATATGAGAGATCCTTGGTAAGTGTTGGGTGGAAAAGTTTAAACCAACCAATGAATGAATGACGCGTTTACACTACTAAAATTGTTTTGGCTAAAATGTCATTGACAACTGATGACAAGTCTAAAATGGGCTTCCAAACGTTAGGGGTATTATGGGGAAAATGAGGTATGAGGTGTGAGCCACCATGATATTTAAATGAATTAGAGAATGTCTACTTGGTCGCTAACTATGGCTGCTTGTCACACGAAGACCAAACCAACAGTGATAGGGCCTCCACAAATATTTGGAGGTGGCAAGATTCTCGTTAGTTCAGTTTAGCTCCAATCATTAAAAGGTTGGGAAGAAGCAAGCCGAAGGACGATCTCTGATCGACCTGGACATTAAAAAAATTCCCGGCTCGAGAGATTAACTTTCATATACCTTATCAAACAATAAATTTAACCAATATTTTATCATTAAAATGCAAAAAGAAATCTTTTTTAGACTAATCATTGACATACACAAAGAATTGAAGTATTCAAACGATGAAAACCAAATCTTTATTATTAAAATGCAAAAAAGAAATCTTTTTTGGACTAATCATACAAATGCACAAAGAATGAAGTATTGAATCACGAAATGTGATGCGTACCTTATAATACTATCGATGACGATGATGCAAAGTTACGAGAGTTGTGCAGATTGGATTGAGAGAGTAAAAGGAAAATGGAGGAGAGTGGACATATTATATGAACACTAATTAATTCAAGTCTCAGCATTTATACTAATTAGCTTGAGCTAGTAACTAATGTGATTACAAGCTAACTCTGATTCCAAACTAACAGTAGTAATAACTGAATAACTGAATAATAACGCTGGTATTGTAGCTGACGTGGCCTGGTTGATTGGGAATTAATATGATGTGCTCTTGACCATTCTAACATTATGCTGACTCCTCTGATTCATTTTATTATACATTATCCTCCCCACTTTAGCTAATTGTTTCAAGTTAAACATTCGTAGATAATGGAACTGGCCATATGAGAGATCCTTGGTAAGTGTTGGGTGGAAAAGTTTAAACCAACCAATGAATGAATGACGCGTTTACACTACTAAAATTGTTTTGGCTAAAATGTCATTGACAACTGATGACAAGTCTAAAAAGGGCTTCCAAACGTTAGGGGTATTATGGGGAAAATGAGGTATGAGGTGTGAGCCACCATGATATTTAAATGAATTAGAGAATGTCTACTTGGTCGCTAACTATGGCTGCTTGTCACACGAAGACCAAACCAACAGTGATAGGGCCTCCACAAATATGTGGCCATGTCAGGGTGGCAAGATTCCTGTTAGGCCAGTTTAGCTCCATCAGAAATACCCCACAAATAGCCACTGCAAAGGTTATATGGTGGGCCACCCGGCCATATGAACTTGTGAAATACCCAAAAAAAATGACAATCGCATGATAAAAGTAGTCCCCCATTTACTTACATGAGTCGTGAACAGTCCAATATATTTGGATTTCATCCCGATGTTACTAAAATGCCACTACCTGAAGGGGGGAACAATCATCCATGTTGCATCACGTGTCTAAAAGACAAAAATACCCATGGGGCACTTAACTGTAAAAGATTTAAGTCTATCTCATCACAAAGGGGGGTCATTATTCACTTATTCAACTCTTCTTCATGCTTATTTTAAGGTTTCAAAGAAACACAGCCTCCTCTAGTCTTGTCCACTATATACTGACCTGACCATCAAACTGTCGTTGTTGGCAATGCCCTTCACGTCAATTTCCCTATTTTACAGGTTCTAGGCAGTCCTTCATGTAGGACGATTTTAGATGATTTTCATATTTTAATCAGTCCCAATTAATTCAAATATTCTCAGTAGTTACTACAAAATTAAAATACAAGTCATCAATTAAATACTTGGACACAATCCTCCAAAACAAAATACACCCCTAAAGGCGTGGTCGGGTTGATAACAGCATCAAACTTGTAGCAGATGACACTCAGGTTTGAGCCTTGGGGGTAATAAGGGGAAAAAATAAAAATATACTTGGGCTCTACCCACCCCATTACTTCTAAAAAAAATCCTCCAAAACAAAATACACAAAATAACATGCACTAATAAATTTATTATAAATTAAAATCACACAAAATAACATGCACTAATAAGAATAATTTAATATAAATTAAAATCAAAGCTTCCAATCTCTTGCTTTCTGTCTTCCTCTCTTTCTGAAAAAGTTCGAATCTCCATAGTTGATGAATCCAATGAGGCAAATATAGAATTCTGAAACTTTACATACAAATAATTTAATATAAATTAATTTAACAAGTAAAAAGTAAACACCCATCAATTACAACCTTTAAATTAAAAAAAATGATTTTCACAATATTAAACATCTATTAGTGACGGCTCGAGTCCTTTCTCAATTATAACATATAATTAAGTGGAGACATATAATTGAGTGGAAATAGTCTTCTCCCTTATCAATGTGAGTGGAGTGAATGTCCCTCCAATATTAGTGATGGTAAAAGTCCTAGTAATAGTCTCATTTAAATATGAGTTATAATTTGATTGTAAATATGAGTTATAGTCTAATGTAATGGCTAGTTCAAAAAAAAAAAATCAAAATCCCAGGAGAACCCACTTCTCAAAAATTCAGAACCAGTTAAAAAAATCCAACTCAAAATGTTCTATCTTATAATGAACATAGGTTATAACTTTTTCTCTTTTTTATAAAACACTACATGAGTGATTTTGGAGTAATCTTTTATCTTAGTGATGGCAACAAATCCCCGTAGGTATGAGGGCTCATGAGGTCAGATATTAAGTCTAATTTTATCTCCTTTTTATAAAAAGATGAGGTACAAGTATAACTTTTATACCCATTAATTGAATGGGTTGGGTACAAGTATAAAACTCTAATACCAGTATCCACTCACTAAATTCATTTGATTATTGATAGTTTTTTTATAATGTTTTAAAAGTTTAAATTTACAGCTAAACCAACTAAATATTAAAGTAAAATATTAAAATCCTAAAATGTAAACAATAGACTTAGTAACTCAGTAATTAAAACGGCCATCTAATATGATAATATTCTAGATATTTACTTGGAGATTTTAGTCGTTCAATAGACTGATATTTTCTAGAACATCTAAAATCTTGTCCTAATTAAGAACGAATGACAGAAAAAAAAAAAAGGTTCAAATTAAGGTCAATTGAAAGGAATGAAGAATAGATAAGGAAATGTCAAATAGAGACTTTGGTTTTGATAAAGATATTCAGTAATACATTGACTAAAATAGAACTCAACAATCATCAAATTATAATAGATATTTGCTAAAATTGAAAATGATTTTTTAATAAATATTTTAGACTAAAGTGATGCAAGTTCATCTAAAACTAACTAGTTAAGGGATCATTTTTTCTTTTCTAAATATATGCAAATGTAAAAAATAAAAAATAAAAGGGGATATAGGGAATAAGGAAAGACGACAAGTATTTCTAATTTGAGTAAAAGCCCATTTAGTCCCTACATTTTAAGATTAGTATCTATTTAGTCCTTATATTTTTAAAAATGCCTCGAAACATTCCTGTCGTTAAAGTATTGATACCCATACCGTTACTTTTTATTTCTTTGGCTTATTTTTACAATATTACCATTTTATAATAATTTTTTGTTTGGACATTAATAAAAAGAAAATAATTAAATTACCAATTTAACCCTAAAAAATAAAAAAAAATTATATTAATTTTTAATTGTCAAAAATTAAATTGTTACTTTTTATTTCTTTTGGCTTACTTTTACAATATTACCCTTTTATAATAATTTTTTGTTTGGACATTAATAAAAAGAAAATAATTAAATTACCAATTTAACCCTAAAAATAAAAAATATATATTAATTTTTAATTGTCAAAAATTGTATGCAAACTACCAAGTGTGCAAATGGTGCTTGCAAAAAAATTAATATAAATTCTTTTATTTTCTAAGGTGAAATTGGTAATTTAATTATTTTTTTATTAATGTCCAAACAAAAAAATTATTATAAAAGAGTAGTATTGTAAAAGTAAGCCAAAAGAAATAAAAAATAACAGTAGGGGTATCAATACTTTAACGGCAGGGATGTTTTAAGACATTTTTAAAAATACAGGGACTAAACAGACACTAATCTTAAAATATAGGAGCTAAATCAGCTCTTACCCTTTTAGTTTTTATCCTTGAATTCTCGATCCATACCTCTTCAAGCCCGCAATAGATATGGGTACTATTATTGGGCTATTGGCATCCCCACACAATCCACCCCGCACAATATACTGCTCGTTGCCATCCCTGCCCGTGTCCAATATTTAATTACATATTTTAAAACGAAAAGAGAATAAAATCAATAGAAAAGAAAAAAATAAATTTTAGTAGTAAAAGGCAAAAAATAAAAAGATTCCAAAAAGGGCAGAAGGGCCAACAAAACCTACAAAATTCCTTATCCTCCCTTCTTGTTCCTTGAAAGTTCAAATATCCTGTACAAAGAAAAGCCTTTGAAAATTTACCCACAGCAATCCTATGAACATCACCGATTTGTCGGCCCAATTCAAACATAACCGATTCTCAATAACTAGGCCCAGCTTAAAGTGCACCTCGTTCAATGGCTAATGAACCAAGCTAAATTTCAGTCCCTTTTTCCGCCATACGATTGGTGGTTGAGATTTTAACTTATTAAAAAAAAACACTTATGGAAGTATTTGATGAAAATTTATGGTCTGATGGCATTGATTCTTCAGTCATGCCAATCAAACGGCTCAGATAATTAACCATTAATTACTAGATAAAAAAATTAATGAACTCTTCGCGCCCAATTCACTAGAAATAAATCACCTTCACTTTTTGGTAGCTAAATTTTATAAAATCTTTTAAATAAGTATCCAGTGTATTTTCATTGATGTAGTATTTAAAAAAAAAAACCATTCTTTTAATTGGTCAAAATTGACATGATTCAATTTCTCATTTTTATCTTGCAAAAGATTTAAAACCATTTTACGTTGTAGATAGTGTTAACATGAATATGTTAATAATATTGATTTTGATAATAACAAACTTTAAAAGATTTTTGATAAATTTATTGAAGTTATTTCTTAACAAATGAAAGTCATAAAAACTATTCCATTCATACTTGTAAAAGATGGATTTTAATTTAGAAAAAGATTCTTTGCAAAAACTGGTTTAAAATGTGTTTCTGACAGAAAACGGTGAACCGTTTATTTATAACGGTTAACCGATTACGACCAGAGAGCAAAGGTTTGCCTAGGCTCTAACCGTTTAGTGAAAAACAGAAATGGAAAGCTTACTGGAAACTAACGGTGAACCGTTTACTACAAAAGGTTAACCGATAACGTCCAGAGAATCATTTCACACAAGGCCTTAGCCGTTTACTTAAACGGATAACAGTTGTTCTTTCTGCAGGTTACTGGAAACTAACGGTAAACCGTTTACTACAAACGGTTAACCGATAACCTCCAGAGAGTCATTTCACAGAAGGCCTTAGCCGTTTACTTAAACGGATAACCATTGTTCCTTTTTGCAGGTTACTGGACACTAACGGTGAACCGTTTATCTACAAACGGTTAACCGATAACATCCAGAGAGTCGTTTCAAGTAAAGCCTTAGCCGTTTACTTGAAACGGATAACGGGTATTCATTTTGCAGGTCTCTGGACGTTAACGGCAAAAGGGTAACCTTAACGGCAAACCGTTTATTTGAAATCTGGCCTCAACGGTAACTTTGACTAGCGCAAACGGTTAACCGTTTTCTGGCCGACAGTGCATAACGGCTAGTTTTTCAGCTCTACATATAAATAAGCTCATTCAAATTCGAAGTGGACTGATCACAACACAACCATTGAGCATATACTCGAGTTTGTAATCTTCACAAGAGCTAGAAACATAGTTTCACTTCATCTATTCACACTTTGAGCTTTGATTTGTAATCCTAAATATAGTGTGAGAGAAAAACAATTGTAATCTTTCATTTTGAGGGATTGTGAGTGTTGGGATACACTTGGGTTAAGAGATTGGGGATAATCTCTTGTTGTAAAGGTTATTGACACCTTGGAAGTCAAGTGTAAGCAATTGAAGCCTTGGAGGCTTGCTTAGTGAAATCCTCAAGCCCGGAAAGCTTGGAGGCGTGGACGTAGGCGAGATTGGCCGAACCACGTAAACATCGTTGTGTTTGATTCTCTCTTCCCTTATCCTTTTAATTTGTGAACGATTTATTTATTATTGTTTAATTTCGTTTTTGAATTTGCATGATAATTTGTTTTTAGTCGAATAATTTATAAAATCCCAATTCACCCCCCTCTTGGGTTGCCTAGTTAGAATTTCATTTGGTATCAGAGCAAGGTGCTTTTGTTTAGACTTAATCGTCTAGAGCTAAAGATCAATGGCAACTCAATATGATTCCACATTTAGGGAAGGACAATCCACCACTAGACCACCTTTCTTTGATGGTAATGATTACCCTTATTGGAAAACTAGGATGAGAATTTACTTGCAAGCCTTAGATTATGAAATTTGAAAAATTGTTAGTGATGGTCCTGTTATGCCCTTGACTAAAAATGAAGTTGGAGAAGATATTCCAAAACCTTCACGTGATTGGAATGAACTTGAAAAGAGGAAAGCCTCTCTAAACTCCAAAGCTATGAATGCCTTGTTTTGTGCACTAGATAAGAAAGAATTTTATAGAGTGTCTAGTTGTGAAAGTGCTAATGAGATTTGGCACAAACTTGAGGTTGTCTATGAAGGCACAAACCAAGTGAAAGAATCTAAAATAAGTAGGTACACTCGGTAATATGAATTATTTCAAATGGAACAAAATGAAAATGTGTATTCTATGTATACTAGATTCACGGACATAGTGAACACTCTAGGAGCTCTAGGGAAGACTTTTTCAAATAGCGAAAAAGTCAAGAAAATTATTAGGTCACTACCTAAGGAATGGAGACCTAAAAGAACTGCCATTGAGGAAGCAAAAGATTTAAATACGTTACCTCTTGATGATTTAATTGGTTCTCTTATTTCATATGAGAAAGATTTGGCAGCAGAAAAAGGGCATGAGGAAAAGAAGAAGAACATTGCTCTCAAAGCTTCAAAACATGAGAGTGATGGGGAAAGTGAACCGGATGATGAAGAGCTGGCCATGCTAGCAAGGAGGTTCAGAAAATTCTTCAAGAAAACCGGAGAGCGAAGAAATTTCAGAAACTTCAAGAACTATAGGGAGAAGAAGGAGGCAATCACATGCTATGAATGCAAGAAGCCTGGCCATATTAGATCGGAGTGTCCACTTATCAACAAACACAAGAAGAAAGCCATGGTTGCAACTTAAGATGATAGCGAGGAAGATTCAAGTGATGAGGAAGGATCGCAAGAAGTCTCAAACCTAGCACTTATGGCAATAGGAGATGATGATGATCTCAATGAGGTAAGTGATCCTACTTATGATGAATTGTATGATGCCTTTAAAGATTTGCATAATGAGTTGATGAAGATTGGTAAAAAGAATGCATGTCTTAAAAAGGAAATTGCAAAGCTTAAAAATGAAAATGAATCTTTGAATGCAAAAATTGTATGCCTAGAAGAAGGAAACAAGACTTTGCATGATGAAATTGCATTATCAAATGAGAAACCTAACATCATACGTGAGCACTTAGAATCACACATAGATGAGTTGAAAAATGAAAATGAAATGCTCAAGAAAAAGAGTAATGAGTTAAATGAGATTGTCTTGAAATTTACAAATGGGCAAAAGATGTTGGATAATTTGCTAAACTCACAAAAATGTGTATTTGACAAAAGTGGCATTGGTTATAAACCAAATTTGAAACAAAAATTCTACAAGAGCTATTTTGTGAGGAATACATCTATTAGCAATAAAATTACATGTCATTATTGTAATCAAGATGGTCATATGAAAAATAGATGTGCAGTGAAGAGAAATGCATATTATGGTATGAAATGTGTTTGGGTTCCAAAAGGAACCATTGCTAACTCTCAAGGACCCAAAAAGGTTTGGGTACCTAAAACTTGAGATTTTCTCTGCAGGGCTTGAAGAAGAAGAAGAATAAGTTGTACTTGGACAGTGGTTGTTCAAGACACATGACAGGGAGCTATTCTTGGTTCTCAAGCTTCACCAAAATTGAAAATGGTGGAGACGTATCTTTTGGAGATAACTCAAAAGGAAAAATCCTTGGAATTGGAAATGTTGGTAAAGTATCTTCAACTTTAATTGAGAATGTGTGTTTGGTTGAAAATTTGAAACATAATTTGATTAGCATTAGTCAATTATGTGACAAATGTTATAAAGTTGTCTTTGATAAGTCAAGTTGTGTTATTGAGAATGCATGTGATGGCAAAATCTTGTTTGTTGGAAATAGATGTGGTAATGTTTATACCATTGACATAGAATGTGCATATACTCTTGATAAATGCTTTTCCGCATTACATGATGATAGTTGGCTATGGCATAGAAGATTAGGACATGCAAGCATGGATTTGATTTCAAAAATTGTGAAAAATGATTTAGTTAAAGGTCTTCCAAAAATCAGTTTTCAAAAAAATAGAATTTGTGAAGCATGTCAATTTGGAAAACAAATCAAGACTTCTTTCAAAAACAAGAATCATATCTCTACATCAAAACCACTACAATTACTTCATATAGATTTGTTTCGACCTTCAAGGTATGCTAGTTTAAGTGGCAAATATTATGCATTTGTAATTGTGGATATTTTTCTAGATACACATGGGTATTGTTCTTAGCTAATAAGGATGATGCCATTGATGCTTTTCGAATTTTCCAAAAAAAGGTTCAAAATGAAAAAGGTTATTCTATTACTTGCATTAGAAGTGATCATGGTGGAGAATTTGAAAATCATGCATTTGAAAATTTTTGTAATGATTTTGGCATTGAACATCAATTTTCATCACCTAGGACTCCACAACAAAATGGAGTAGTAGAAAGAAAGAATAGGTCTATTCAAGAAATGGCTAGGACCATGTTGAATGAAAACTCTTTACCTAAGTATTTTTGGGCCGAAGCCGTCAACACCGCTTGTTATGTTTTAAATCGGGTGTTGATTAGACCTAATCTTAATAAAACTCCATATGAGCTTTGGAAAAATAGAAAACCCAACATTGGCTATTTCAAAGTTTTTGGATGCAAATGTTTTTTATTGAACACAAAAGATAATCTTGGTAAATTTGATTCAAAATCCGATGTTGGTATTTTTCTTGGTTATTCAAATTCAAACAAAGCTTATAGAGTGTATAACAAAAGAACTTTAGTTGTGGAGGAATCTATGCATGTTTCTTTTGATGAGTCTAACCCCTCCTCTACGGAGAAAGCCATTGTTAATGATAATGCAGAAGAAGAAGAACAAGAAGAAGCATCAAATGTCAACCAAGAAGATGCACCACATGGAATCCAAGAGGAACATCATGAAGAACCAAATGTGGAGCAAAATGAAGGTACTTCTCAAACACTCCCCAATGAGTGGAGGTATGTTTCCTCTCACCCTAAGGATGTAATTTTAGGAGATCCCTCACGAGGTGTTACTACTAGATCATCTCTTAGGAACACATGTGAGCATGCTGCATTCATTTCTCAAATTGAACCAAAATCTTTTGCGGATGCCGAAAATGATGAATTTTGGATTATGGCAATGCAAGAGGAGTTGAATCAATTTGAGAGAAATAATGTGTGGGAGTTAGTTCCTTGTCCGGAACATCAATCCATTATAGGCACTAAATGGGTATTTAGAAATAAAATGGATGAATCCGGTATGGTTGTAAGAAATAAAGCTAGACTAGTGGCTCAAGGCTACAATCAAGAAGAATGAATTGATTTTGATGAAACTTTTGCACATGTAGCAAGGTTAGAATCCATTAGGATGTTGTTAGCATATGCATGTCATAAAGATTTTATTCTATATCAAATGGATGTCAAAAGTGCTTTCTTAAATGGATATATTATGGAGGAAGTTTATGTGAAACAACCTCCTGGTTTTGAAAATGAAAAATTTCCAAATCATGTGTATAAGTTATCAAAGGTTTTGTATGGTTTAAAACAAGCTCCTAGAGCATGGTATGATAGGCTTAAAAATTTCTTGTTGGATAATAATTTTTCAATGGGAAAAGCGGACACAACTCTTTTTGTTAAGAATAAGAACCAAGACATACTTATTGTTCAAATCTATGTTGATGATATCATTTTTTGTTCTACTAATGAGTTGTTGTGTAAAGAATTTTCATCATGTATGAGTCAAGAGTTTGAGATGAGTATGATGGGAGAGCTGAAGTATTTCCTTGGACTTCAAATCAAACAAAACGAGGAATGCATTTTCATATAAACCAAGCCAAGTACGTGGGAGATCTACTCAAAAGGTTTGGCTATGAAAGTGGGACGGCAAAAAGCACCCCTATGAGCACTACCATCAAGCTTGACAAAGATGAAAAAGGTAAAGAAGTGGATATCAAAATGTATCGAGGTATGATCGGATCTCTGCTTTATTTGACTGCAAGTAGACCCGATATCATGTTTAGTGTATGTTTGTGTGCAAGATTTCAATCATGTCCCAAGGAATCCCATTTACTTGCTGTTAAAAGAATTTTCCGTTATTTGATTGGAACCATAGATGTTGGCCTTTGGTATCCTAGGGGAACTCATATAGATTTAACGTGTTTTTCGGATGCGGATTTTGCTGGTCATAAAGTGGATAGGAAGAGCACTAGTGGAACTTATTTTGTTCTAGGACACTCACTTGTTTCATGGTTTAGTAAGAAACAAAATTTTGTTGCTCTTTCAACTACCGAGGCTGAATATATAGCCGCCGGAAGTTGTTGTGCACAAGCACTTTGGATGAAACAAACACTTAGAGATTATGGCATTCATCTTGAACAAATTCCTATTAAGTGTGATAATACTAGTGCTATAAATCTTTCAAAGAATCCCATTCAACACTCTAGAACCAAGCATATAGAAATTAGACATCATTTTTTGAGAGATCATGTTCAAAAGGGAGACATTGCATTGGAGTTTATTTCTACGGAAAAACAACTTGCCGATATTTTCACTAAACCCCTTTGTGAAGAACAATTTTCAAAAATTCGGCATGAACTTGGGATGATGTAATTTTCACATTAATGTCTCTATCCATGCTATTGAGTGTACTAATTTGATTGATTTATAATTGTGAAATAATGGCTATAAATTGCTCGAGGTTGATTTTGTCTTGTTATTTCCTGATTGTATGAATAAATTGGTTGAAAACATGTTCATGAATCATGCATCAAAATGGCTCATAATATATTGTTAGATCAATTAAATGATCTGGGAATTTATTAGTTGCTGGCCGAATATTAAAATTAAATGTGCGAAAATTCTGTTAAAATAAACGGATAACCGTTTCTAATAAACGGTGAACCGTTTTGCTCCGGAAACTAGAATTTTGTGTCTGTCTTCTTACCCTTTCACCGTTTGCTACAAACGGTGAACCGTTTGTTGGCAGTAACTCTCCTAAGTGTTACCCCTTAACCGTTAAGCTCTTAGGCTTTCACCGTTAACCTGTCTCAAGCCTCTGTTCGTTACCCTCTAACCGTTTATTATAAACGGTTAACCGTTTTCACGTTTTAAAACTGTTCAAAGGCTTTCTCCTCTTCCTCTCTAGTTACCCTCTCACCGTTTTCTCCATTGCTGCGCAACCGAAGCTTTTCTCTTCTTCAAATCTTCATTTCTCTTACTTCTTATGCCAAATAAAATCGATTAAATCCTTTCTTACATCATTTAAAACACTTTCACCGATTCAAAACCTCAAATCAAGGCTCAAATCGAAAAAACCCAAATTTGAACCCTAACTGCCGCGAGTTGGGTGTATCCATTTTTGATCCGTTTTGTTCCTTTTTTCAACCAAATTGAGCATCACACTCACATTCCTTACCCATTTCTCATCCAATCACCGATTAATTTCTCTCTCTCTCACCTGTGTTCATCCCACCATACTCCTCCATGGCTGAAACCTCTCAGAGACGTGTCCGGCGAAAATCTACACCTCAAGTGCACCCCTTTCAGCCTAGGGAAGTCTCTGAATTCTCCCAAATCCACTTCCCCACTCGTCCTTTGGCGAAACGGTTCAAGGACCGCTTCGATGGGCGAAAGGTACTTGACTCCTCTTGTGTTAACCCTAATGATTTCCGGCACTTAGTTGTATGTAATCGAAATGTTCGGGATATGCTTATGCCTTGGGAGTTGGCTATTAACTTTAGTGAGCGTATTTATCCTAACTTAGTGCGAGTATTTTACTCAAACATGGATATTTCCCATAGTAGTGAACATAGGGTAATTACTCAAGTTGGTGGTGTCCAAATTGAATTTGATGATGCGGATTTAGCTGAATATCTTGGTATCCGGTGTGCTGGTCATGATATATATACCTCTAGAAAAATCCTAGACTTTGATCATTTTCGTCATACGGATGCAGTCCGTCATAGATGTCGCCGTAGAGACCTAACTAATGATATTTGCTTACTTCCCTTTCGGTCTCAACTTTTACCTCTTCAAGTCCGTATTTTGCATTCTATTCTTCAGCACATAGTGACTCCTAGGAAGGGTCACACGAATGAGGTCACGAGGTTGGACGTGGGCATCTTGGACAGCCTACTCTCAGATCGTCCAATAAACCTCGCGTATATCATTGTGCGCCAAAGATACTGCGTTACTTTGGTGTGCCTCTCCTAGATACTGGACATATGGAGATTAAACGGATTGGTCCCGAGGCAATGACGAGTATTGGCTTTTCTTGGAGGAATGGGAAGTGGATTAAAACCAGCAACTCCAAAAACCGGGATACCTTGATAGCTCCGGAGGACGATAGGATGCTTAATGATGTCTATCCTCCCGATAAGCTTCCTGACTTTAGATTAGGAGCTCAGCCACCTCCTCCGCGTCGCCGTTTTGTTCCTCGGCCTCCAGCTGACTCTGACCATGAGGAGCATGCCACGGATGCTGACATTCTGTCTACCTCTGAGCCACCACCTGCACCTGAGCCCTCAGCTGTTCCGGAGTCATCAGCTGCGCCTGAGCAGCCTTCTGCTGTTCCCGCAGAGCCAGCTGCCTCTATGCCATCTCCAGCTCCAGCTCCAGCTCCAGCTCAGCCACCCGTTTCAAGCGGTATGCAGCAGCTGATTCTTGATCGGTTGGACACCCTTTCTCGAGATCACCAGCAGCTGCGCTCTGATTTTGAGACCTTTCAGCGGCAGAGCATCGATCATCAGCTAGAGATTATCCATGCCCAGCGCATCATTCTTGGATACTTTGGCTATGATCCGGGGAGCTCATCTTCTCCTCCTCCTCCACCACCTCATTAGTTTCTGGATTATGTTTTCGCACATATAGTTCATGTTTTTGACTGTTTGCATTTTGACATGTATATTTTTACTGCTCTATGCTATTTATGGATTTTGATGCCATAGTTTTATACTTATTCTTGATCTTAGATGCCTTGATTGAGATTGATAAACTTTGTGGATTTTGATTATTGAAGTGCTTGGTTTGCTTATGGTGTTGTTGGGTTGGTGATGGAGTTGATCATTATGACATTTTGGAAGTGTTTTTCTCTCTTGTGTATAGTTGGTTTTACTCATTTTTAAGGGGAAACTCTGCCCAAATTTTTACTCACCAAAAACCGACTTTGCATTTCTTCCTTTTCTCTTCTTTCTTTTTGATGATGAAGGGGGAGATAATTTAGGAACCTCAGAATGATTTTTTTTAAAATGTTTAGAATGAACTTGAAATGATGCATTTGAAAATGTTTTATAAATGGGAAGATTTTATAATGATGTTTTCTAAAAATGCTTACTTGAGCAAAAATCATTTTATTGACCTTTTCTTAATTTGGCCATACATTAAGGGGGAGCATATATTGAGGGGGAGCCAAAATTTTGAACAAAGTTTGTCATCATCAAAAAGGGGGAGATTGTTAACATGAATATGTTAATAATATTGATTTTGATAATAACAAACTTTAAAAGATTTTTGATAAATTTATTGGAGTTATTTCTTAACAAATGAAAGTCATAAAAAATATTTCATTCATACTTGTAAAAGATGGATTTTAATTTGGAAAAAGATTCTTTGCAAAAACTGGTTTAAAATGTGTTTCTGACAGAAAACGGTGAACCGTTTATTTATAACGGTTAACCGATTACGACCAGAGAGCAAAGGTTTGCCTAAGCTCTAACCGTTTAGTGAAAAACAGAAATGGAAAGCTTACTGGAAACTAACGGTGAACCGTTTACTACAAACGGTTAACCGATAACGTCCAGAGAGTCATTTCACACAAGGCCTTAGCCGTTTACTTAAACGGATAACAGTTGTTCTTTTTGCAGGTTACTGTAAACTAACGGTGAACCGTTTACTACAAACGGTTAACCGATAACCTCCAGAGAGTCATTTCACAGAAGGCCTTAGCCGTTTACTTAAACGGATAACCATTGTTCCTTTTTGCAGGTTACTGGACACTAATGGTGAACCGTTTATCTACAAACGGTTAACCGATAACATCCAGAGAGTCGCTTCACGCAAAGCCTTAGCCGTTTACTTGAAACGGATAACGGGTATTCATTTTGCAGGTCTCTGGACGTTAACGGCGAAAGGGTAACCTTAACGGCAAACCGTTTATTTGAAATCTGGCCTCAACGGTAACTTTGACTAGCGCAAACGGTTAACCGTTAACCAATAAACGGTGAACCGTTTTCTGGCCGACAGTGCATAACGGCTAGTTTTTCAGCTCTACATATAAATAAACTCATTCAAATTCGAAGTGGACTGATCACAACACAACCATTGAGCATATACTCGAGTTTGCAATCTTCACAAGAGCTAGAAACATAGTTTCACTTCATCTATTCACACTTTGAGCTTTGATTTGTAATCCTAAATATAGTGTGAGAGAAAAACAATTGTAATCTTTCATTTTGAGGGATTGTGAGTGTTGGGATACACTTGGGTTAAGAGATTGGGGATAATTATTATTTCTTGGGTTGCCTAGTTAGAATTTCAGATAGAACTACAAATTGTTGTTAAATTATTATTTCTTTTTTGCTATTAGACTCTTTTGGAGTAATAAATGAGACTTTGAGTACAAATTTAATTTACTTTTACGTGTTATTGTTTTAAAAAATAAAACCTCAGTTTAAATATTAGAGAACTATTATAATAAATTAACTGATATTTATAATCAGTATTAAATTGAATTTACATTTAGGAGTTGCTTTACTGTAGAACACTACTTAATAACCACACGATCAAAGTGATAAATAGTAAAAAATAAATTATTGTTATTAGGGGTGGGCAAAATCGGGTTCCGGTCGGGTTCGGGTCAACCCGATCGGGTTTCGGGTTGTTCGGGTTAGACAAGAATCAACCCGAACACAACCCGAATTTATGATCCGACCCGAACATAGTTCGGGTCGGTTCGGGTCAGGTCATAAATTCGGGTTGTGTTCGGGTTGGATCGGATAGTTGTAACCGGGTTATGGGACCGCCCATAAAAGTGATTTTGTTTTGTTTTTTTTTGCCTGGTGAAAGCGCTTTTGGTATGTTCTGAGAAGTGCTTTTGTTTTTAAGGCCGGCTGCAGCAGCTTCTCTTTTCCCTTGGCATTGTTGGTAACAGCTGGAAGATTGTTGTGATGGAAGGCAGATTCATGAGCTGAAGTTGACAGTTCCGGTAGGCGTTTGAGCCCGGCAGCGGCAGCAAGGAGGGTCGCAGCAGCAACCGACGTGGAGGGATGCTGAACCCGTGAGCTGGGTTTGTTTTTTGACTGGTTTTTTTGATTTTTTGGTTGCCGGTTTGTGTCAATGTTGGGAATGGACGGATTCTGCAGCTTGGATGTGTCCTCGGTTATGGCCGAAACGGTGACATTTTCCGGGTGGACGTTGGGAGAGGATAATCGTACCTTTGATTGCTTGTTTTTGGCTAAGGACACTAGATCTAGGTTCGGCTGGTGGGTTTGGAGGTCGCCGGCATGTGATGAAGGATTTGACGGTGGCCGATCATCATCACCATCTTCCGATGAGCAAACGCGGAGTAAATTTTTGGGAACCCGATCGGGTATTCGGATCGGGTCGGGTTTGACCCGAACCGATCACAACCCGATCGGGTTTTTAAATGTCAATCCGATCGGGTTTTACTCCCGATCCGACCCGAACCCGAAATTTATTGGGTCGGGTTGGATCGGGTCGGGTAAAATGCCCACCCCTAATTGTTATGATCGTGTGGTTATTAATAGTGTTTACGATGGAGTAACTCCACTGTAGACGGACCTTTCCCCCACCCCCGCCGCGCATATAATCGTTCTCAAGTGTGGGTGTCCTCTATATATATGTATTTTTTAAATGCAAATAGGTTGTTAAGTTGTGCATAATTTAATAGAGTTATTTTTTAATTTACTATAAAGTCATGCAGTTTAATAGTATTAATATCTTACTATTAAACCTGATAACTTAAAAACATGTCCACATAAAAAAAAAGGGAGTGTAAGGATTCTCTCTCTCTCTCTCATTATATATATATATAATCTGAATATAAATTCGGAGACAACTCTATTGGTCTTACTCATTGAATAAATTATAAACTTTTAAAATATACAAACAAATATCATATAGTTGTACCATTATCACTGACATAATTATTTTATTTTATTTTCATTTACATTCTCGCATGACATTAATTTTTAGAAGGGATATTGCTTTTGTTATGAAGTTGGATCTCATGAATATGTTGGTGCATATGTTGCACAACCGACCCAAAGTCTTACGCAACTGAGAGGGCTGTCTAAAGTCCCATCTTCATATTAAGCAAAGGTTATACACCACAAAATTTATATACTTTAAGCACTTATTATCTTATTTTATTACTATTAATAACTTTCTTATTCAATAACTTACAAAGTTTCCACATTTTATTTAGTTTTGATAATTTGTTAATTATTTATTTCCTAATGTAAAATCCCATCTTCAAATTACTAAATTTCCTTCTAAAGTTATTTTTGTTGTTGACTTACTATTACTATCGTTAAGGAATTAGCCCCTTACAATGGAATATATACCATTTGGTGACTAAAGGCCTGATACAACACTAGCGTTCATAATTATCAATTACCAATACAACAGAAACAGAGCTCATAATTCTTCACATTAAAGGGGAAAAAACAATTAATTCCCAACAACTCAAATTAAAAAAAAATCCCTTTTTATTCCCATATCCAATGTTTAATTATATATTTTTATATAAAAAAAGGAAATAAAATCAGTTAAAAAGAAAAAGAAAGAAATTAAAGTATAGAAGAGCAAACTAGAAAGATTCTAAGAAGGGCAAAATGGCCCGGCCGATCTAGTCCTATGACTAGGAACAACAAAATGCCTTATCCTCCCTTCTTGTTCCTTCAAATACCCTTCACAAAGAAAAGCCTTCGAAAATTTATCCTCAACAACTCTATCAACATCATGTACAAACACATCGGTCTCACCACTCTCCCTATTCCTAGCCATCAACCCCGCCGTGTATATCGCCGTCATCCTCCCCGGCGCCGCCTCGTGATACCCCGTCGGCGCATCCACCATTATCAGGTCCCACTCAACGTCGTACACTTCAGAGGGGAACCCCTTCAAGGCAAGCCGACACTTTGAGAATCTCGGATCGGTCACCACTCTGCATTCCTCGTCACTTCCCACAGCATTCATTAACTCATCGGCTTCGTTAACTTTGGTGTCGTACTCGACGTGGTAGGACTCTAGGGTTGGGAATTTCTCTTTCATCTGGTTGATCCACGACTTGTCTTCCTCGAGAAAGAGTGTGCGGCCTCCGTGGTTGAGGGCTGACCACATTAAGCTGTCGTAGCCGAGGCCGAAGACCAGGAAATTGCATGGTGACTTTTGGGCTAGGACTCGTAGGGACACTGAGATTTCTTTTAGGGTTTGTTGTGGGGTTATGTTTGTGGTTGCGTAATGGACTAGAGCATTGGCTAATGAAGGCGGGGTTTTGGTGCAAGTTTCTGTGAGAGGTGACGGAGGAGTTGATGTTGTTGTTGGGCAGTTAGTATTAGGGCTATTATTTGTTTCTGCTTGTTCTTGGATTTGAATGTTAGCATCTGGGGTTTCTGTTGAGTTGGTGGATAAAGGGTTTTGTAATTGGGATGAAGATGAAGATGAAGATGAAGAGAAGGTTGATTTTGTGATGAAAAGGAGAAGCAAAAGGAAGAAAGCACATAAGAGAATGAGCTTGATGTTCATAGGAGATTGAGGTTTGGGCCTCATCTTGTGAAATTATTTTCTAGAAAGAGAGAGTGTGTGATTGAGGGGAAGAGAGATGATTTTGATTTGGGATTTATGTTGAGTTGAAGAAGACGAAAAAATAATTCAGGAATTGAAGATGAAGCTAGAATTTTTTGTTTATTTGTTTGAGTGAGTCACTTTTGCTTAAAGAAAGGGATAGAGTTGAAGAGATAGTGAGATTTGATGAGTCAGTGTAGCAGGTGAGAAATGAGAGTTAGCATGTGGAAGGTGAGAAATGATCCCATAGGGTTACCTTCATGATAAGGTATCATGCACCCACTACACTAAATAGTTGATCATGATCAATCCCAAACAAATCTCAGTGTTTTCTAACCAAGATTTGTGATCTAAAATTACCTAAATGGGATGACCAAAAACAAAGAAGTAACTTAAAAAAGGAAGAATTGAGAAGAGATAGTGAAGGACAGTGTTTGTCTCTCTCTCTCTCTCTCTCACCTTTTTTTTTTTAATTTTTGAATTATTAGTCTTGAGAATGAAGGGAGAAAAAAAAAGTTATAAAGTTGACAGGGACAAATAAGCTACTAAGGTTCTGTAACTGCTGGTCCAAACAGCATAGATGGTTGGTAGATCTGCTTGTTTGGTTGACCAGTTGTAATAATAATTATTTTCTTGTCTATTTTCTTACATGGAATAGATGTGAAGTAGTTGTATTATATGGTGGGTTGATGATATTATAGTGACAAGAAAAACAAAAATGTTTGGGTTGGAGGGTTTTCTTAAGCAAATTTATTTATACAAGTCATTACTAACTAATTGATTAAACTAATATTTGTACATACACATCCTGACGACTCGGTCATGTGGTTGTGACCTATTCTTATGGAGACCGCGACAAACTGACAATTGATCAATGTCGGGTTCGAGGGCCCTTACAAAATTTACTGTTATCATATAAGATTCCCATACTTTAGACTAATGTTGTCATGAGATGCTTAAATTTTGTTTTTTTTTATTAATTATTTAACAATGTTCATGGGATATAGCTCTCCATGTATCAAAGAGGTTCTGTAACCTCTCTTCAAATATTAATTTTAACTTTCGACGTCTTTGTCGAAAAAGTTAAAATTAGGATTCAAGCGAGCTTCGTCTTGATAAATTTTAAAAAATTTTGATTAATCTAGACAGGTCTCCATAGGATTTCGAACAATGTATGATGCTCTCATTATTTTCATAATACGACCTTCCAACTGTATAATTTCAGGTTATTGTATTCTCATAATTTAGACTCATGTTCTCGTCATATTGTTAAATTTTGTTATTTCTTTCTTTTTTAATTATTCAACCGTGCTTGTATATTATGTAGTACAATCGAATCTTCTTCCAAATATTAATTTTAAGCTATGGTTATATTAGAGCAGATTTACGGTAGAATATAATTTTTATCCACACGTATAAAATGATAAATAATAAAAATTTTATTATAATTATAATTATATAATTATAAAAAAACACTCTACCTTGTAACGAATCCAACATAAACAAACCCTTAATTTTAACTTCCCTCGCAACTTAGCTTCATCCCAATAAATTTCAATGAACTTTGATTCATCTCGACAGTCACTATTCGAACAATCATGTCACTATTGGAAAGAAATTAATAAAAGACTGAAATGTTTGTATCATAACATAACATGCCCTGGTAATAATCAAAGTGCTGGCCTTTTAAAGAAAGGATTGAATAGTCGAAAGGCACCGGGGTCGTTAGAACTTCTCTGTTTCCTTTATTTTTTTTATTCATTCTCTGTTCCTATTATTTCTTAAAGGTTGTAAGTCTAATTATGAACATCAGGTGTGTCTAGTAGATTTTTAACAAGTGTTTGGCTCGAATCATCTTGAATAATTGGAAAAAGAATCTCGAGGCAAAATTTCTTGAACGTTGCAGCTTACAAAAGCAATTTGATTTCATCGAGTTGATCAAAAATACATTTGTCTTGCTTTTCCCCCCATGTTTGCTCGCGTGACATGGGCGCTGTTATTGGTGCGCCATATTTTTTTTTTATTTTTTTTTTGTTGGTTTTGACCACGAGTTATTTTGGGGAGGGCTTTAACTGTAGGAGACACCTTTAAGCCCGTACCACAATCCAGACTAGAAGTCCCGGCTCGAACCGAGAGGCACATGTTCTCCCAACAAAAGAGACTTTCCTACAACTCGAACTGGAGAGCAAACCCAATCAAATCACTTAAGGGACTCCATTGCCAGTGGAGCCAACACTTTGTTGGTATATTTTTCTTTTATTATTATGAGCTTTAGAACTCAAATCACACTTTACAAAATGTTAAATTGATCGCCGCAATAACCGGTTATATATGTTGAGTTGATTGAATAAGACTTGCAAAATTCTTTCAGTATTTTCATTTAGTTATTAAGAATTCATAGCGAACAGTGCTTATTCATTTTATTTTATTGTTATTGTTATACATTGTGTTAACTAGATTTAAGTCTTGAGTTATCATAAGTGTTGTATTTGAGTTTGATATAGTCTTGTATTTTAGGTGCGATAAAATGATGTATTATTAACTATTATTAGCTCTATTATTATAATTTACTAATTAAAAAAATAGAATTTTTTAGTTAAATGTAGATGAGCGTTTGAAAATTGCAATCTAATATAGCAAAAAATAATTTCTGCCAATTTCAATGAATACAGACCCTTTTTTTTTGTGCTATAATTAATCATTAGGAATTTCATTGTATGGACGTTGGTATTTTTATAATAGCAGTAATTTATATACTTTTATGTTGGTATCTTTATTGGACACATTATTTAAGCCTTCGTTAATATTGTAATACCCGCGAGACCTAAAGAGTAAAGAGTGTGTGAAAATGTAGGAACATTTCCTTGGAATGACAGTTGATACATGTAATTTAGGGTCTTAGGCATTTTATGTACGTGGGGTCCATATAAGTGTGTAGCGAGATATTTTAGCATGAGGGAAACGCACATGGCAAGATTATGTTAGAAATTGGCGTGAATCATGGTGGTGATAGAAGACTTGGGGGACCACAAGATGAAAGTAATTGAGGGTAAGTCAATCACTACATGGAAGTTATCTTTCAAGATCAAGCAAACAATTTCTTTGAAATTTTGTATTAATGTTGGTGTGATCTTTGAAGATCAAGATACGGTCGATTTGGTTTATGGAGAGATACTCAAGAGATAATATTCTATATTATAATGAAGAGTTACTCATATATATATATATGAAGACTTAAGAGATGGATATTTGATAAGATTGGACTCTTGATTACGAGTGATGTCTTAGTACACGCTTAGCACTATTAAAAGGGGGAGACATTCACATATTTTGTTAGAAGTCAGAATGCAAAAGAGATAGTATTTGAGAGCATCTTTGTAAAACCTTTCTAGGGTGATGTCATTGGGCTTCTTGTATTTTCTTTATAAGTCTATTCATTAGACTTCTTATATTTTCTTTATAAGTCTATTCGTTAGACTTTGATGTGTTCAAACTATATATTGCTTTAGTGGTTTGTTAATCTAGTCTTTATGGGACTAAAGGTCATTGAAGCAATAGAAGGATTTTACATCAAAGACTAAAATATGGGAATCATTCTTTTATTTGTGAGACTATCTTTGATCTTTTCAGAAGAAATAGTCTGTGTATTTGCAGTAGAGATATTCTATAAAGAGGCTATATATCATTGATTTGGAAGTCTTACTCAAAAGAGGATGCAAAATATGTGTAGTACACATAGAGTGTTCACTTGATAAAGTTATAATAAGGTGACGGCAATCACTCAGAGAGGGCCTCATCTTGTATAAGGTTCCAACAGTTTATAATCTCTTGAACTTAGAGATTTATCTGATATCTAAGGAGCATAAATATGTGGACATAGGAATTTGGACCTTAAACCACCTACAAAATATTCATGTGTACTTTACTTTATGCACTTTATTTGTATGTATTGGTTTATTTAATTAGCTTTAAATTAAACTTAGTAAACCCACTAAAATTTGATCTATCATTAATTATCTCTATTCAACAATTGAACTGCTGATTACTATAATAACATTAGTGAAATTATTTTTTAACTTTTCCTCTTAAAAAAGAATAAAGAAAAATATTTGTTATTTTTTTAATGCGTTGGATGCAAGATTTAAGATCATATGAAACATAAACTATCATTTAAAAACGTGCATTCTTATTTTACAATGATTATTATTAAGATCATAAAGAAATACAATCACTATTAATAACTGAAAACTTTTCAAAAATAATAAAAGAATATAAATTTTACTCTTATTAATTCGTGAGTGCAAAAACTCAATATATATATACAAGTATTTGAAGTAAAAAAGATTTTTTGACCACAATATCAACCACCACTTGGGCCATAACAAAGGAAATGATGTCAAAAGAAAAGGAATCTCAAATTGATATTTTCCTTTGAGTAATGGAATGGCTTTCTAAATGAAAGAAGTCCATGACAATATCAAAGGAATAAAAATAAAATCCTTGAGTGAACATTTTCTTACAAAAGATCAAAGAAAGGGCTTTTATTTTTAGAATTCTTTGATCAAATGAATTTACTTATGGCTTTTTCATGGTTCCCAAAAAAAGTGCACATGGAAAACAATTAGAAGATTTCTTTGATAAACTTCGAAGGAATACCTCCTGAATTGTTGCTTGATACTTGGATCAAACCGTAAATCAAAATCAGTGATTTAAATTTTTGGAAAATTGCTTGATACTTGGATGAAACCATAATTAAAATAAATGATTTAAATTTTTGAAAAGTAAGGTGGGATTCCAATTTCTAAAAAATTTTCTTTGTTAGCTTGAGAGGGGATGATAAGAAACAAGTAATATTGATGGAACCAAAACAATCAATCAAATGATTAATTGCCCCATCTTAATTAATGATTAAGAGAGATTGGTTGTCGATCAATATAAAAACTGATTAACTTAATTTTTACTACTCAATCATTATTTCCAAATAATGTTAATTGTATCTTTTTCTTTTTCATGTTTGAAGTACTTGTATAAATTGAGTCTTTGTGCTCACAAATTAATAAGAGCAAAATTTATATTTTTTTATTTTCTTTTTGAAGAAAATGAAGAACAATTGAAAAGGAATTCATATCTTTCTCTTCTTTATACCACCATGCTTCGGAAACCCATAGTAGATTTTGTGACTATGCCAAAACCCATGAATTTGAGGATTCCCAATCCCGCTCTCGTACCATGAAAATTTTTCAAAAATAATATAAGCAATATAAATTTCACTTTTTATTAATTCATGTTTATGACAACTTAATTTAGTATTTGACACATGGAAAATAAAATGATACAATTAACATAATTTGAGAATAATGATTGATCGGCAAATATTAAGTCAATTAATATTTATATTAATTGACAATCAATCTTTTTTAATCACTACTCAGGATAGAGACAATTAATCATTTGATTGAATTTTTTGATTTGCTTCATTCTTATCGATTATATTAAAATATCAACCTATTTAAATACTAAATGAATACCAAAGTAAATACCGTATATAATTCCTTGCTTCTGTTAAGACTGTAAAGACAAAAAAAAAAGGAAATTATCAGCCATATACCCTTAAATGACACCCGTATTAAACATGGGTGAATGCTTTTTAAGTGTATCACTTGTATACCCTAAGTTGACAAAATACTTCTGCCGTCCACTAATTCGTTAACTTCCGTTTGCAAGTACTGACATCATAAGGGTAATTTAGTATTTTAAAATTGACGAAACTTTGATTAAAAAAAGGACATGTCATCCCATTTACCTAGTAAAACATGACATGTCATATGATATATATTGATAAAAATGACATGTCATTCCATTTATTGGATAATTATTAATAATTGCTAAAAAAATTACTTTACAACCGAATCTACTACTTCAAAATTTAACCTAAATTTTTTAAGATCTACTCCTCCAAGCTCCAACTGAAAATTTTTATGGTATAATATGTATAATTGTAAATAATATGTTGTTAATAATTTTTTATGGTATAATATATATATATATTTTATGGATAATTGTTAATAATATGTACTATTAATAATTCATTTTTTAATAAAAAATATATTGTTAATAACAAAATAAAAGAAATTGTGTATTGAAAATTTACGTTTATTTTTGGGGCAAATTTATATTTTTATTTCATTTTGAGTTTCAAGGGTAAAATAATCAATTTGCCACAATTCTGTTAACTTTCTAATGAAAGTTAACGGATTGATGGACGACAGAAGTGTTTTGTCAACTTAGAGTATACGAGTGATACACTTGAAAAGTGTTCACACACGTTTGATACATATGTCCTTTAAAGATATATGACTGATAATTTTTTAAAAAAAAGTTGTTGCGTGAAACAGAATATGGCACTTCGAGGTTTTAGCTCCTCTGCACAACCGTTGATTAGTTCAAAAGAATCGTACACACTCTTATTCATTTCACTTTGCTCTTATAAAGAAATTGTGATTACAAAAATCCATAAAGGACTGATATCCGATCTTGAACATGAAACGAGCAAAAAACAAGCACAATATAAGAAAATACAAACCGAACAAGATCTCACCAACGACTCCACTAATGATGCCATGCAATTTGATCATGAAGATGCCACGTCCACATCCCAAAGAATTCTTCAAATAATTAACGAGGGTCTAGTTGTTCATTGAGCCAAACTTTAGATGTTACTGTCTTTTTCCATTTTATTTTAGGGAGAATAGCACTTTGAGTATTTAATGTTTCTCATTTTTATCAAATAAGTCGCTAATTTTCTAATTATCCATTACACCTTTGATGTTAAAATGCATGAACGACATCTTCTGAGTTCGTTTACTTGAATACTCTTGTTGTCAATCTCATGTGATGCATACTTAAACAGAAAAAAGAAGGGCTTTTGCATGTCAAATGGTCATATTTATGTTGAGTGAATCAGTCTTGTCTTTTTTTTTTTTGTCTTACCCATCCGATACCCGGCGACTATATTGGGGGCCAACTATTCCGGATTCGGGTCGGGTGTCAATAAAGCCCTCCCAACAAGGGCAACTCCCAAGAAATTCGAACTGTGGAGCAAACCTAGTCGAACTACCTAAAGGGTTCAGTCGGCGCCAGCTAAACCAACACCTCGTTAGTGAATCAGGCTTGTCTTTAAATTGTCATTTTTGTTTTACGTCTTTCTTATTGTCGATGAATATTATGTATGCATTAGTGAAAATTACTTTGATCTCTTTAGGTTAGCTTAATTTGCTTGCCTTGTGTGATACTGTGATTTCTTGATTGCACATCTATAGTCCTATTTGCAACAATTTATCCCTAAATGGTAAAATTTAAACGTTAAAATCCATTGGGCACTCGGATCTTCTATTAACATAATTTTTTTTCTTAAGATTTGAAGGATCTAATGACATGTGACACTAACACTACTGTGTAGGTGAGATTTACTTTGTTTTTGTCTTCACCATTTTATTTTTCTTCAAATCAAAGGACTAACTATTACATATTATACTGTAATTCATCAGTACATATGCTTTGGGGCAAAGAGTAAATGGTGCCTTAAACAAAAGATTTGCTAAAAACTTCAAACTTTTGTCTCCTAAATTTGATATGATTATCAAAGATTCTCTTCATATGAACCCCAAATTTTAAATATATATGTGTTGACTGATTTTGAAATAATGCATTCTCTTTGCAGCAGCCGTGGCTAATCATATCTGCAAAAGTTTAAGGTGATCAAAGAGTATTTTTTTTGGAGATATATTAGAACTGTTTTAAAGATAAATTAGGAAAGTTAAAATGAAATATCATGAGAAAAATTAATAAATAGATCTTGGCCATATAATATTATATTGCCACAAACCATTAGATTCACATGAACCATTCTTTCTTTAATTTTATTTAACAAATTTAATTATCAATAATACTATACTCATTCAATTAATTGAGATACTTAATTTATATCCAACTAGTAGTAAATAATATAATATTATTTGATTGGTTCAAGTAATAATTGGTAATTAAATTTTATTATTTTTCATTAAAATGATAAAATTTGATTAGCCATAAATTAGTTGAGATACAATTTAAGTATCTCAATTAAATAAATATAATCTTATTCTTTAACCATATGACATTATTCTTTAATCATATTACATTACTAGGTACAATATAATTGTACGGGAATTTATAACACGATTACTTCTTAAAAAATTAATTATTGTCATCTGTGTATTTTATACTAAATTTTAATGGATGGGTTTAGTTAGGGTTTATAGAAGTAATAAAATGAATTTCAATTTATTAAATCCCTCCCCTGTCCTTTTACCCAGCAGCAAAGAAGAAACTTCGCAGCTGAGAGCATGAAGTTCGCGGTGAAGGCGCTGAGCAGCGGCAAGGCGCGGGCAGGAGTGGTCCATCTGGGCAGCTGCCCGAGCCCAATTGAGACGCCTTGTCTTCTTCTTTCAACCCGTAAAGGCCTGCCCATTTTTATTTCCCCTGACCTCCTCTCTTCTCTTCCTTCTCCGGATTCTAATCTTTTGCAGTTCAGTCCACTCCATTTGTGAGTTTACTGAAATACCCATCTCTTTATCTTTTCAAAAAAAAGCTCTTGCATAATCTTTTTGCGTTTTGACTTGTGAGAAAGATTTGTGGTTATTGCACTTTGCTTGTTGTGCTCACTTTAGCTTCTTGATTGTTAGATGTTATAAAATTTAGTTTTGATTTTTTTGCAGTAGTAGATTAGTCGGTTTCTGTTTGTGTGGTTACTGAAATGTGATCGAGAGTGCAGTTAGTAAAATCTCTTCGGTGTAAACAAGAGGTCTAGGTTTCGAACGCCACTCACTGGATTATAATAATAAAAATATGTATATAAATTAGGTTACTTATTCATGTCTTTTGCTAGTTAGTGTAGATATTTTGCAATTTTTCTTTTGGTGAAATAATTTTATTCAATATGAATCCTTGGACTCCCCAGTTTCTAAGAGTTAAGAGTTCGAAATAAATTGGAATCAGAGCAGGGACTGTGCCTAGTGTTTACTGATGACTGATGTTACGGGCATGGTGACCACTATTAGGATCTGTGAAGTCACCTAGTTGGGAATGATGCACCTAGTTGGGGATGATGGACTGCCATAGCTATGGTGGTTGTGAAGTGTTACTTGCGGAAATCCAATATTGGCTAAATAATGTAAATCTTAATGAACAGTTTCTAAAGGTGAGTTCTACCCATGAGCTTGCCATATAGAGAAGGAGCGAGTTCTACTTTGGTTTCTTCTGGAAGGGAATTTTCAACGAGGTGTGTAAATATACACCAGGAGGCTGGCTGGGGAGATACAACTCCAAATTTTGATAGGTGGGTACTATTTAAAAGGGGAATGAATATTTCACTTGTGAGGGGGGGTTGGATTGATGCATTCATACAAGTAAATGTGAAAGAGGGAGATTGTTGGAGTTCAAGGGAGATGTTGAGTGTCACATTAGGAACAATAGTGAGCAAAATGAAAGGCTTCTATGCCTGGTTGGCTAATTCATCTGCATAAACTCCTGGCTTAATTTTGTCTTTTAGTTATATATCAATCTCACTGAATGCGCTCTTAATAACATGCTTGGATCCCAACAGAAACCAGTATCAGACCAACATTATTCATTCTTGGCACTAGTTTCATGTGATTATTTTAATTTTTGTTTTGATGATTTTCCCCGCAGAAAGAGGATATTTATATATCAATGAGGTTTCTTTGTTATTTTGTGTTAATATGCAGCTCAGAAGGCCCTTCACCAAAAACAATATCAAGTATTGGAGGTCTCCACCAGATGGTTGGTCTGCATGAATACGGATTTGCAGCCGTAGCAAGAGATTCTATTCAATGCCTCCCAGAATGTGGTTCGACTAATAAAACTGGAGCATCTTTTGAGACTCCTTGCGGTCGCCGTTTGGTACACAATCTAACTTCCATTAAGTTACTATCTTATTTTTCCTGTAAAATCATGTTTTGCAAGTAATTTTAATTTTATAGTATGCTTGCAGATTAAGCCTGTAGAATACATGGAAATGATTACTTCCATGAAGCCAAACCTATGGGCCACTTTGGCTGATGAGGTACCTGCATGGGCAAATAATAAGAGGAACAAGACCTCAGTGGACCGAACTGTGAAGTGGCTTGATGAATGCATTGCAAGGAGTCCGGTAAAATTTAGTCACAATTTTAGCTTCTGGCCCTGATAATTGTTTTCATCTGAGTAATATAAAATGATACAGTACTATGGTCTATGAATTTTCTCATAATCATGGTTTTCTATTCATAGTATAGTTTTTGGTTTTGACTTGATCCTTTATTTTGGTGTTTCAATGTGGTAGATAATATTCCTGTGGGCACATCAGACATTTAGCAGCCATTAAACTTCTATGACTTCCCAAAATTTTTTATATCAAACAGCTACTCTTGAAACTTGTGGGCATGTAGATGCCTTTGATTGAGAGGCATGCTTAATAACGTGTAATATTTTGCCTAATTTGCCAACTGTGAATGCATTATAAGAATACTTAACAGGGCCTGAGAAGTCTTGGCTGACCGTTTATCTTACTTATTAATAATTAATTTTTTTTAAAAATTTGAGCAATAATCTTTATCTTTGTGTAACTGATATCTGAACTTTGTACATATTATCTTTACAGCTTTTTTACTATCTACTATATGTTTAAAATTCACATATGTCTGTGTGTATACTCATGATAAGAGTTTAGGCAGGTGGAGCTGTTTTTGGATCCATTGTTGGTGGGTCTAACATTGAAGAACGGAAACAATGTGCCCAAGAGGTAGCTGTAAGAAATGTATCAGGTATTTACATGAGATCTTGATGTCTAAGAAACAGTAAGTTAATTTAACATTGATGTGAAGATAATTGATGCAGGTTACTGGATTGGAGGCTTTGGGCTTGGAGAGAGCATGGAGGAACGTCCTTCTCTCCTAAATGCTGTCACAGTAAGTTAAATATTCTTTATATGAAAGATTCAAGTTTTTCCCTTATTCGGGCAATGAATTACGGGAAGTGTAGTTTAGTAGAAAAGAAAGAGTGGAGATTTAATTCACAGGAACTATAGATTACACACGAGAAATAGACTGCCCAAAAGTTCATTGAAGAAATAAATGGAAAAGGGAAAAGAATTGTGTTATCCAGTGAAAAAAAATTCCTAAGAATTTAAGTCTATATTGTGTAAAGAAGCCCAAAGCAAAGCTGTTCCTTGCTTCCAAATGCTGCACAGTCAACATAAATTCTCTCTAATATATTAGGAGCCTTGCAACAAAAGATCTTCACTGCAAAAGCCCATTCAATCACAATGTAGAAATGATTGCCTGTCAGAATAGTTTCACATTGCAAGTTTAATTTAGATATTATCAACCATAAGTAAGCCACTTTTTCCTGGTGATTTTCATTCATTTTATTCTTCTAGAGTCGTGCTTAATGAATCTGTTTCTATACATTTTAGGGACTTTTAGCTGTATTAATTTGAAATATGTTATACTTTCACTGATGATATCTGTAATGGTGCTACCAAATGCTCAGGATAATTTACCTAAGGATTGGCCACGCATGATATGTGGGCTTGGATTGCCAGGTATCATGTTCACCATTTCTATACTTCGATCTTTTATTAGTCTATTTATTGCCCAGAAGTCATGTCTTATCTCTAGTTGCTTGGGAAAATTTTGTCACAACTGGTTGCAATATTTTTTATTATGATATGTTGTTCATCATTTTTACAATTTTCTATTATTGAATGCTGCATTTATTCCAAAAGAAATATTTGCAGTGAAAGAAATTTGTTGCGTAAATATTCTAGTTTCTAACGTTTCCAGAATTTCATCTGCAGAAAGAAATTAAAGGGAATTTTTTTTTTTATGTTTTCTGTACAATAGAAAATTTTGTATGTCAATTAATTATTAAATGTTCAGATTGAATGTCAATTTCCTGAGTTACTTGAAAGAACTTGATAGGACTTAAGGCTAAATTAGGGCTGACTTTTATTGATTAAATAAAAAGAAAACAAACAATCAATCCTGACCTACAATTCGAGAAGTAGGTCAATCTCTTCCAAAACTCCTAATGGTTCCTAATACCAGACAAAACTCAACATAAACCCTAAATGACTCCATAATCTCTTATTTATAGCTAAACCCTAATTAATAATAAAGTTACTAAATTGCCCCTGCCCCTGCCCCTAAAATTACTAAACAGCCCCTGCCCCTTTATATTTGCGCCTAACATAAGTTTTCATGGGTCTAACATTACTCCCCTCCCAAAAAGACACCTTGTCCTCAAGGTGAAATCTAGGAAACTGTTGCCTCTTCTTCCTCGCCTTCTTCCTCGTCACACACAGTCAGGACTTATAGTGATTTATCCTTACATCGATGCCCTGGTTAAAATTTCTCATCGCATCGAAAACACACCTCCTTCGCCCTTTTATCCTGAATCTCTGTCTCTGTGAGGCGTTTGAAAGTCACCCCTAGTCGTGCCCCACTAACCCGATCCCTTTGGGAATCTCTCTGTAAACCCATCATTTGCATTTTCTGGCCTCCCGATAGTGTATTTTGGAACTCTCGCTGAAACCCCAAAGTTTGAGTTTTCTGTCCTACCAATGGTGTGCTATTTCGATATGAAAAATCGACTAAATTGCTCCTATTAATCCGTTCTATTGTGTTCTTATCCTCAATCATCTGTGCCAACTCCATTGACTCCTCTAACCCTCTCGGCCTTAGCAAGCGTAGCGAGGCTCGGATTTCTAGCTTCAGTCCCTTCATAAAATTCCCTTCCAACACCGCCTCTGGAAGCCCCCCTAGACGCCCTGATAGCAACTCAAACTTCTCCCTATACTCCATAACCGTTCTCTCCTGGGTCAGAGCAAAAAACTGTTCATGCAAATCTCCCTCTTGAGTGGCCTGAAACCTCTCCAACAGCCGATCCTTAAATTCACCCCACGACCTCATTGGTTGTTGTTGTTCTCGCCATTGAAATCACGCAAGGGCCTTTCCCTCCAAGCATAACGCCGCCGCCATTAATTTTTCCCTTTTTGAGAGTCCATTAATGGCGAAATAGCGCTCTGCCCTATACACCCATCCATAGGCATCCTCGCCTTCAAAAATAGGCATTTTCAGTTTCCTTACCCTAGAATCTACTCCAAATTGAGTCTGACCCGCCCAATTTCGTGCCATTGGAGGTCTCCAACCTCCCCAATCTACTCCAGTGTCTGCAAATCCTGAAGATCCAGCCCAAAATTCTTCTTGCCCAGCACCATAGTGGGCTGGATTCCCTTGCCCAGCCGTATTTCGGCCATAACCGCTCCCTTTCTCACCAGAAATCCCTCCTCCTGGCCTACCGCCCTAAAATCCAACCTGTTCAGACCCAAATCCTCCCTGCTCGGGCCCAAATTCAACCTGTCCAGGTTGTGCCTCACCCCCAAACGCCCCCGAGTCGCCTAGCCCGGTCTCTCCGATTTCTGCACCGTCGCCTACCACGGGTTCCGTAACCCCGGATCCTTCTCCTGCCACATCGCCATGGCCCCTCGATGCTGCTAGAGGAGGGTTGAGGTGGAGTTCCGTCAATTTCAACAACATGGCTTCAAGAGATGAAAATTGTTGTTGAACGGTGTTGAATCGCTCATCAATCGTAGCCTTGAGTGATCTGACCTCTGCTTCCAATTTTTCTTCAGCGTGTCCACTTTCTTCGCTGTCATTGTCTCAGGATTCTTGCTCTGATACCACTTTGATAGGACTTAGGGCTAAATTAGGGCTGACTTTTATTGATTAAATCAAAAGAAAACAAACAATCAATCCTGACCTACAATTCGAGAGGTAGGTCAATCTCTCCCAAAACTCCTAATGGTTCTTAATACCAGACAAAACTCAACATAAACCCTAAATGACTCCATAATCTCTTATTTATAGCTAAACCCTAATTAATAATAAAGTTACTAAATTGCCCCTGCCCCTAAAATTACTAAACAGCCCGTCCTTTTATATTTGCGCCTAACATAACTTTTCATGGGTCTAACAGAACTATTTCACATCTTCGGGAAACATTGTTTTGACTTACTTAAAAGAACTATTTCAGATCTTGAATGCAAAATATTTCATGGGCAGCTTCTCATAGCTGTGAATTATTGGTTTGAATGTATTTCTGTGGCAAGATGATTTTGAGTCGTATATTGGCAAATAAATTTTTCTTGTCTGCAACTGAGTACCCTTAGTTCCCTTTTTTTCCTTTTCTTTTAAAATAAATTAGTCTTGACATCTTACAGAGGAGGTCTTGCAGGGGGTTGCTGCCGGAGTGGATCTTTTTGATTCGGCGTATGTGGCTCATTACACTTTGTATTTTCATCACATCTTTTCCTCATGAGGATCTGTCACTGAAGTCTACAAATTTCATGATTGTTTTGCAGCTATATTTACCATCTTACAATAGGAGGCTTTGCACTTACTTTTCCACTGGACAGAACGGAGAAAAATGATTACAAATATCAATTGAGTGATCAAGGAAGTGATCGGACAAAGATAAATCTAAGAGCAACAGTGTACAGGTGAATGATTTGATCTTATTATTCTTCAGGTTCTTGAAATAGGAGCCTTATTTTCGTGATTGTTTCTGCAAATATCTTCTTCTCCTATTTACCTTTTAAATGTCATTTTCATTTTTATCTACACATTAGGTAGTTTTTCACTGGATTTGAGTGCTCTGCCCAAAGTATTGCTTGAGTCTCGATGTTTCATTATCTGATTCAGTAAACTACAACTTACAAGCTGCTTTTATCTATATTTTTCAGCAAAAGAGAGAGTTTTGGTCTCTTTTGTTTCATCTTTTTTGGCTGGTTTTGAGATATGTTTGATATATCAATGGTTCCATAGTGTGGAAAAGGCATGGGACTCTTGTAAATTCTTATAAAGATTTCTTATTTGCTCACTTCCTCCTTATATTTTTACATTCTGATTGAAATGTCAAAAGAACTCCTGCTTGGACAGCTAAATTTAGTTTTCGTCAACAGATATAGGGTATTTTTTGTGTAGAAACTCAGATAATCTCAGCAAAAATGGGCCTTTTCCCTCTCCAACTCTTGATATTTTGAGCTTTTATTGTTCTTTTAAATGCAGCATAGAGGCCTGAGTTTGGATTTTGGTGACTACATATAGTTTGTATGTGACTGCAGAAAATCAGAATTTAGCTATGTTCTCTAGCAAGGTTCTCACGACTTATCTTCATGCTTGCTTCTTGTTCCAGGAAAGATGCAACGCCGATAGTTGAAGATTGTTGCTGCTATACATGCCAGAACCATACTAAAGCATACATCAATCATCTTCTCAATGTTCATGAAATGTTGGCTCAGATTCTTCTAGAAATGTATTATTATCTTCACTTTGAGTGATAATAAGAAACGTAACAGTTGTAATATGATAAATATACTAATAATTGTGAGTTTCTTTGATGCGCAGACATAATACTCACCATTATCTGGGCTTCTTCCGATCAATAAGGGAAGCAATAAAGGAAGGATGCTTTGAACAGTTTCAAAAGAAGTTTGTTCAAAGTAGGCGTGAGCATCTTGCCGCAGATGTTGTAAGCGTGTGACCTGTCCTTTCTGAATCAAATTGTTAGTTACACAGATATCATTCATATGTAAGGGATGCAGGATGAGGGCTTGCAATTGATCACACCTACAGTTTTCTCATGTTTTATTTCTTAGTATTTTGGACGTATCCATTTCACATGGATGGTTTGTCCTTTTATAGGCACATATGGATTGTTTTTGACTAGTTACCTTTGGATTCCTGACCCTTTATCATCAATGGAAAATTATATGAACTTGATGTAATAGGAACATCTTTGTCCTTTATTATGAATTCTGAACTTGACGAAAGTTTCAAAATTTTGATTTCTAAGTACCCAAGAAACAGATTTGGAACTGAAAAAGTCTCACGTTTTGGTCTTTGAAAAATCTGTTTTGGCTGAATGTGATGGAATTTTATATTAGAAATCTTTAAGCAAGAAGCATGAGCTGTGGATGCATACCAATTTTGAGAGGAATCACAAAATTTTTTAACATTCTTAGCTAGGCATATTATTTCATCATTCATGTAATATCATATCAAGAGACTACAACAGTATCCTCAATTAAGAAGTTTTATAACTGTTACTAGAGTTTGTTAACTTTTTTCTTTTAAAAATGCAATCTATCATTCTTTCTTTTATGCCAGTCCGTTGGACTTTGGTGCCTAAAATGATAGCTTGATATGAGCCTATCGAGAAATAATGATTTAACTATTACTCAGCAAATAGAGATAATTATGCTTGAAAAGCACAATCCAGAGCCATCGGCAAACACAACCTACAGGGCTCGTTATATACATATAGATATATGTTAACACCAGAAAACTTTGTTTGAAGACATGAAGTAGATAGGTGTAAAATTAGCTTACATTGAGTAGAGAATATTACGGCGTAAACTACACAGGGGAAGGGGAAGCTGAATATGTCTGGAACAAATAAGATAAGATCTTTTTGTAGTCACCGATTTGAGTACCGGTGTTTGGATCAATTACAAAGGGCACCTGAAAAAGTTACAGCAAAATATCCATTTTAGGCTTCGAAATCAGAATATCAGATATGCACTCATGAAAAGACATACATGCTGTGAGAAAGCATGCAATGCCACATTTCTTGGCAACAAGAGCAACTTAAGTTCGCTGAATATGTATCTACAAGATTATTAAATATTATCTGGAACAAACCTCTTTGGATCCAGTTATATCGAGAAGCAACTTTGTTCGGGAAGACCCATCTCCCACATTCTGAAGGATGTAAGGAAGCTCCAATTCACATAGTGCCTCACGCACAATTCGTGCATACTGGGAATAATGTAGAGGAAAAAGGCGGAAATGATTATGCATGGCATAGGAGAAAGAATAAGTACAGGAGAAAAACATGTTGAAGTGGTATCCTGCACTATCACCTCATGCATAGAGAATCTATAAGTGTGGTAACCCAATCATGTGAAAAGTGAAATTATTATAGGAAAAACATTTTATTGCTTACTGGATTGTTCTCATATGAGAAAAGTTCCAACTTTTTGGAAGGGGGGTCTGGCCTGGCCTTCTCCCATAATGTCATTCCTCTACCTGCTCGAAAAATTGTTGGCATCCATCCTGTAATCAATGTGCTGCATGACGCAATATGTTGAACAAGACACAGAGAAAGAGTATTGAATATTAGAGTTGAACAAACTCTTAAAACTAATTAGCAAACCGAGCAACAAATTTGGTATCAGCCTCAAGGATAATATTACATGAGCTCCTAATCCCCGGCCAATACACTTTCATGCTAATTGTGATTCCGGAATTCATGCTTGGAATGTACACTCCTACAGAATATGAGATTTTTGCAAACAAATGTTGAGCACCTTTCCAACAGCCCTGTCGAAGGGCTTCTTCCTTTACCATACTGCTGAAATAGGTAGTTGACAATATCACCTATAAAAGAAAAGCAAAAAGGAGAAAAGAAAAAGAAAGAAGAATGCATTAAACAAAACTTTAAAAGTGACAAACTAAGGTCAACAAGAGCATTAACATAGGATAGATATATAAAAGCAACACATATGGGTTCATTGATAATTAAAAAGTGCAAGTTCACCAAACTAAATCCCAACAATCAGCCACTTCGGCCTTGGTCGAAGTGGTGGGTTGCTGCCCTCACAAGCCCCCACAATAGTTCAAGCCCCCACAAAAGCATTGCGGGGGCTAAAACATTTATAACTTCTTCTTTCTTGCGAAATGCAAGTGAAGTAGGAGCATCCCTCGTCTGTAAGGGCAATTTATCTGGGCATGTATTTCATAAAATTTAATGTAATCATATATAAGTCCCAGTTAGGTATATCTGATTGCAAATATCAGTGTACTATTGTGATAACAGTTGTAAATATTTGTAAATATCTGTGTAATGCAGTAATCTAGTGTGTAAACAGTATTCAAAAAAAATCCCAAAAATCAAGAAATGAAAATTTCACTTTTTCCATATTTTGTCATTATTGTCCTCGGTACAGAATAGTATAAAGCTGAAGCACTCATAAGGAAAAATGAAAGGGAGTGAGAAATTCATTTGTAAACGAATTGTTATCAGTAAACACAACGTACCACTCTCATACATTGAAACACCAGTATTTGGGTCAATCAGGAAAGGGAACCTGCATTGAAATTTTCGTAACTGTACAAAATATGCAGAGAAAAAGTGAAACAATATGACAAATAAAGTGAATAAAATAAATCATCTTTTGCAAGAATAATGCATCTTTGAAATAGTTCAAGGAGATCCAGAGCATGCATATTCCTGAGTTTAACCTTCAAGATGATCCAACATGCATAATGACAGTTGATAATTTATCCAATTCTTAAAAAATTCCTCAGGAGAAGTGCGGCACTAACTTATCAAAAATAAAACAAGCAACAGCTTCGTGATAAAAATAAAAACTAAAGGACAGAACCACATACTGTTCTTTCCCGCCTAATCTTCTGACCATTTCTCTATGTCTAATGGAGCCTTTTGGACAAGGAAATACCTGTTCATACATCCACTAAGCTGACATCAGAAAAGCCAAATGACAATTAATCAGCGGGTAGATAAATATAGTTGTTTAAGGAAAATAGGTATATTGATTACAGAAGAGTTCTATACCTACATTCAAATTTAAGCAGGCAAATTCTTTTGCAAAGTTAGGCAAACACCACAAAGCTTAAATTTGTCTCCCTTTTTTTTCTTTAAATCGCAATAGAGCAACCTGATAATTAAATTAGAGTAGGCTAACCAACCACATTATTGCAAATCTCAATATCAGTGATCAAAGTCAAAATTAGACTTACCCAGTCCAATGTCCAAACTCTTGAACAGGTAGAAGAATCAACATAATATAAAGAAAATTAAAATCTACTTGACATTACACGCTCCAATGGCATGTGCTTTAAGGCCTAGGTGAAAACTGGGTAATCTTCAGCCTAGACGCACCTTTAACAGCTATGCTAGCAGATGACGTAAAAGTAGCCAACAGAAATGCAAGAGGACACAGTTCTATCATACTGCAACATGTTTATGGTCATCACCAACTCCTTAGGCATTCTCTGCTCACTGAAATCCTTGTGGTATATAGAGCAAGAACTAAAAAAGTTCCAGGAGTTGAGGTCCTCTACTTTTATGAAGTGAAAGATTGCTGCATTAGATTCATACTATTTCAGTAGTCCCAAAGGGAGAGAGAGGAGGACATGTTTTGCTTTAACTATTAATCCTAGGAGATTCAGGGAAAAATAAAGTTTCTCCCAAAGTTCATGATAAATCATGAAAAAATTTCTGCATTGAGCTATCAAAGTAAATGGCCAGGGCATAATAGACTAGAAAGCAAAGAGAAATTAACTGCTCAAAAAAGGGCCAGAAGAGCAACTATAGACTATTGGAAATCAAATGAAATCGCAGAGTTCCAATTTAGATTTTGTGTCCATTTCTCACCTCTACAGAAAGATCTAGCTCAGTTATGGCTTCCCGAACCCTCCGGCAAAAGGGGCATGCCTCTGTTGATAAAAGATGTTAATAAAGCTCATCTTGGGACTTTTATAATCCCTATGGATATTAACTCAAATTTTAAATATGCAGTATGATAATCTTTGTCTCATGTATAATGACTCAGCCAGGAGTCTCCTTATCTTAAAAAATATTGCAATATAATATGTCTTGGCTAAGATGTTGAGTGCATCTTAGCGATGACATTACAAGGGTTTAGGGTTTACGGTCCACATCAAAATTGATACTCCATATTGTCTTGATAAATGGTTTAAATCACAAAGCTAATATTCCCATATTTTTAAACCAACTGCTATACTTATTCTTTTTCATCATGCATGGGCAGACGAGCATTGGTAATAACAAGTATTGATTGTACAATCACTAAGAAGTTTACCAAATTCAAACAGTTGCAAACGCGTGGGAGAGTCTGAATTGCTGATCTCTTGGGTATCTGAACCCTCTGATAATGATCTTGATCCCCATGGTAATCTTGCCAAGGTAGACAGAGAAGATGTTGCCACCTATTATTTAGCAACAAAAACAGAGGAATGGGGATCTGTTAGAAGATTTAAGTTGTTCGGAAATTGAGAATCTTTAGAATTACTTCAATGAAATATTTATGCAAGCATGTAAAGAATTCTCCCCAGCCCCTGAGTGCACAAGTAGCATGCAAATGATACGTTATGTTATTAAGACATAAAAGATTGGAAATCCTCTACGATCCGCCATCACTCTCACTATGAATGCAAAACAATAAAATATCTAAAGTAAATACCTCCAAAGTGTCATTTCGCTCACGAGAAGGATCTCCTCCCTGCAATGTAACACGAACACACTAGTGAAGTGAAGGGAAAAAATCATCAAACTACTAATATCATACCCTAATATGTCATCCAAAACTACTAATGTTTACTTATATTCTTGAAAATGCGTAATTGGAAAATATAAGCATACAAGTTATTAACACAATTGATCGACAAACTTTGGCTGAATAAGAGTATCCTTCTTGAGAATATCAAATAAGAAACAAATCATGTGAAAATAGAAACAGCTTTAGTATTGTTCATTCATGACTAGTTATTGTCATACAGTTTATTCGTATTAAGAGGCATATTAAGTGTACGCACAATGAAGCCCCTGATATCATAAGCTACCGAATACAAGTGGGCGGATAGTTGGTAAGCATTAGCTACCAAGTAAATTTACGCACTTACCCAACGGTGTTGTGCTTTCAAAATTAAGCAGAAGCATCAGCACTTGCACACATACACTTGCAGTTCAAAGTTAAAGACATATTCATTAATAACAAGTGCTAACGTATTCACTTCAATCAACCCCACTACCTGAACTCTTAGATGAGATAGATGTAAAATTAAGAACCTTGTTAACTTTCAGTCAAATTTTCAAGCATGTCAACAACCAGAACCAGTTCAATTTTCAATACTTAAACGAGTCAATAAGAATAAACAGAAGAATTCAGAAGACCAATGATAAAAGTTCCAGTTTTCACCATTTATATTCGACAGAGAGTTCATTCATACTTACAGAGAAGAGCTTGAGCAAGGGACAAAGAACAGACAAGAAAGAAGTTGATGCACTGCCACTTTTACTTTCACTTGAAGCATCACCTACTTGGCTGGTACCTCCATCAGGGTCTGCAGATTTTGCATGGAGTCTGTTTCTCCCAGAAACCCAGTTCCCATTTCTCGAAAATCTGTGCGAAAGTGAAGAGAAATTGTGGGCTGGGTTTGTGGAAGAGGAGAGTACAGACTGAGAAGAAGCGAGAGATATCAATGACATGCTTTCAGTTTCACGTGGTGAGAGTGTTAGCTGCTTAGCAATTTTAACCACTCACTAAAAAAAATATCCAGTGGATTGATAATTTTATTTCTTTTTTATTTTGGTATATATTTGTAATTTGGGATTTGTCAGGGGCCAATAAATAAAAAAAATGAGCAGTTATATCTTCATCCTCTTTAAAAGTTGAATTATAAAAAAATTATTTTTATTTTTAATAATTAAAAATTAAATTTAAATTTAAATAATTAAAAATTAAATTTAAATTTAAATAATTAATTAATTAGATCCTAATTATTAAGCATCAATTAAACTAACAAGAAATACTTAAAATATGATATTTCATAAAATTTATTGATTATAAAATTTGTGTTTATTTATCATATGAAATTTATTGAAGTAAAAATTGAGAAATTTTGTAATTGATCAATTTTTTTAAAGGAAAGTATCACTTTCAATCATCCAACTCTGTGAATAAATACAGAGAATGGGCTGGTATGTTATCTAACCATAATACAAAGAGTCCGATTATTACTATCCCTTTAAAATTCTATTAAAACCCCTTTTTCAATTATACTCTATTTAATACCAAAAATACCTTTTTTTTTTCTAAATGAACACTTTTTTCATTTATAAAATTTTCAGTTTCTAATAATTTTCTCCCTCTTTCAGCCTTAATATTTATATTCCTCTCTTAAAATTTCTTTAATATTTTATTTCTAAAGAAAAAAAATCTAAAAAGAAAAAGTAAGAAAAACATTATACTTAGAAAATAATGAATATTTTGTGGGTTTAATACAATTTTATCCTACCTATAAATTTTGTCTTCATTGGGTTTAGCATTTAGTATGAGAATCCTTAAAAAATTAGTTGCAATGAGATAAAATTTTATTTAATTTATTTTTCTACCATGTTGTATCTTAATTAAGTTGTTATGTTTATTACAAGAATTTTATTTTGGCTTAGAGGATTGCTTCTTAAATTTAAATTATTTTAATGATGATAAAAAGTTTATATTGTGCAAGCAAAACAAATTTGAGGAGAGAAAAAAAATATAAATAATTTAATTCTATTTATATTTATCTTTAAATATAATTATACTATAACAGAGATTTCATGAGATTAATAAAAGAGTGCTAATAGTCCAACTCTAATACAAAATCGGGGTGATCCGAAGATAACTTAGCAAGTGCTTGAGCAAAGCCATTACAGGCTATTGGAGTGTGTCGTATCTTGACTTATTTTAGTTTCTTCAATTCTCTATTGGACATAAGATACAACCCAAAAAATCTCAGTCTCTGTGCCTTTTTTTTCTAGATGAGACCAAATTTATTACTTCCTATGAACTAGTCTCAATAGTGAAGGTAAAAGCCCTTCGTTTTCAGCTACTTCTAGCCTCAACATGGTTGCTTCAACTTCTGCGTAATCAACTTTGTCGAAACATTTTGTAGGCTTTATGGCTGCTGCTATGAACTCGCCTTCTGAATTTCTGATTACAATACCCAAGCCTACTCTTTGTTGGTCTATCTTAGTGCTGCATCAACATTCACCTTAAACCAGCCTATAGGAGGACAATTCTAATGCTTATGTGATGCAGAGTTTTGCTCTGATACTGCTTGCATCTGGGGCATTTGAATTCTTTTAAAGGATTGAAAAATTGCCTCAGTTTCAGTTATTGATAATTGATAATCTTCCTTTTTGTTTTTAAAAAAAATACAAGATTCTATCTTCCACATGTTGTTTGAATGTAAAGCTTTCAGAAAACTTAAGAGGCTCATATCTTTTGAAGATGAAGTAAAAGCTCTAAAGTATAAAGATTTACCGTTAGCTGTGGCTGAAAGAAGAAGCAAGATTGAACTGGTGCTCATAGTTGCATTCTGTTGGAATATATGGCAGTGACGTAATTGATTAATTATTTAAGGTTTCCTCTTTTTTTCAATTTTAGAAAGTATTGTGGATTTTGGTGGGCAAATATCCAACCCAACAACAAATTGACATTATTCTCCTTTTAGTTTACTTTAAATACATATATTTTATTTAACTTTCAAATATATACAGAAAGGTCCTAGACCATAAGAAACTGTGAAATTGAAACTGAGTTCACTGCTGAAATAGCAAAATGAGAGCGTTCGGTGCGTTTCAGAGAATTTCATTGCTATTGAGAAGAAAAAGGGCAAACAACGAACCGTACGCTCTGGTTCCCTCCGGTTCTTTCTGTACGGACAATGGATTCGAGACTACTAGCAACGGCAGCTCAAGAGTCAACATCTTCGATCGCCACCTCAAACGCAAACAAGTAAGTTCAAATTTAAAAGATTGAAAACAAAAAAAAAATCCTTAATTTATAACATTTCATTAGTAATAGTTAAAGAAATTTGAAATTGTTGGCTGAATTCGCTTTTCAATTTCTTAGTATTGAAGAAAACAAAGAATTTTTTGTGACATAGAGTTATACGACCTCGTATTAGCTGAGCAGTCGCAGTTATATTATGCTTTTAATTTAGTTTAGCATATGTGTTAATTGTATGATAAGTTTTAGGGTTTGGCGAGCCTCAGTATTAGCTCTAATGTTAGTTGCTTCTGGTGGCAGCGGGATCGAGCTGCATGGTTGACGCGTCCAAATGACTCTTATGTAGATGCTGTTGCAGAGAATCTATTAGATCGATTGGAGGTACAAGTTGTGCTTATAAGTTTATGTTCTTTGATATCTCTATCATTGTCGTTGCTATTATTATGATAATCTCTTAAAAAGGAGACTTTGTATATCAATGCTTTAAATCTATGGAAAATTGGTATTAATCTTCGATTATGTTACCATGTTTGATAATATTTCCTAAAAGAGCTTCTTTACTCTTTGTTTTGGTCTCTCTCTCTTTTTTTTTTTTTTTTTGTTCTTTTGATAATCCTAGGTTGTTTTATAATGAGTGAGCCATGTGCTTGCTTTTTTGTAGGATTGTAGGAAAGCATTTCCTACGGCATTATGTTTAGGGGGTTCTCTGGAGGCTGTAAGGCGATTGTTACGTGGCCGTGGTGAGAATAAATTTAACAATTTACTATCTCTTTCAGCTTTGTAAACAGCTCTTGCTAATGTTTTGGTATGATGATCTTTATTCAATGATAGTATATAAATCGCAAGGATGTGGTTGTTTTTACTTAATGCCTTACTATTATTTTAAAAAAAAAATACAGCAGTTTTTGGGTTGGATGCTGTTAATACAATCAGCAGATGGAAGCAGTGCTTTTGTAGAATTTTAAGATGCTACTTATCCTGGGATATTGCTGTTAAGATGGATCTGTCAGAACTGAATGAAAGCTAAATATGGTTCATAATATTATGGGAAGAGTTGAGCAATTATCATCTTTTACGATCTTATAAGAGGAAACATCTTAAACAGTCTTCTGTATATAATGAAATAAGAAAAAAAAAATCATATTGGTTGTATATGTGCAAAGATAACTTCCTAAAGCTGTAACTACATTGCTTATGGTTTATGTACTTGATGTAGGACAGCTTGGTGAGTTTACTTGTTAGCTATCTAATGCAATTTAATGAAATATTTGGACACTGAAGGATTTTGTAGGATGGAAAAGACTTAATATCTTTTGACTTACTGTTTGTGCATTGTTGTGAAATTGACATAGTATTACACATGAGTACCTGAGTATGATTGTATACCAATAGGTCAATAGGTCCTCTTTGGGCTGCTAGATGTTGAAATAATTGAGGCAAAAATATTTTATTCAATTGTCTGCTTGTGTCATTGTTTGAAAGGGAACTTGTTTTTGGGCTGTCAATGTTACTTATTTGTTAGTTTATTTCTAGGGTTTTGTTGTTAGGGATATTCTGTATTGGATTTCATTTCCTCTTGGCTCTGTTATGGCCTCTAATATAACCTTATCATCTGGTCTTTCTATTTCTCATTTCCTTCCGCTCCTTTTTTTTTTTTTAATGCCTTTGTTGTCTCTTCCTATCTTTGTTTATTTCCTGCTTCTTTATCAGTTGTCCTGCAGAAAGAAAATTTTGAGTTTTGGAGGTGTTTTATTGAAACTTTGAACCATAGGGTAACCACTGAATTTGGGATAATGGTAAGAACCAGTAAAGAAAGACTCTTTTTAGTATTAAAAAGTCAAAATCTTCATCTTGTTAGGTGAGACTTATTTGGAAATTAGAGCATACTGAAGAAGTGAAAGCAAAAGCTACATAAATAAATTCAAATATTTTGAATTTGCATAAATTGGAATCTGCCTTTTATAAGCTTTCGCAATGGATTGTAATTTGGAACTGCTATTGATGATATTAACATTCTTGCATGTGTCTGGGATTTTGTGCAACAAGAGAAGTTTTGGTTCATCTTTTTCATTTTTACTGGTTAGTACTTAGTTGTATGACAGATCTTCAGTCCAAATTTTGTATTTTGAGTTGTTTCTGAAAATTTAAAACCTGATTTCCTCCATAAATTCTCTGATTTAAATGGAACTTAGTTGTATGGCGGATCTTTACTCTAAATTTTAAATTTTGGATTCCATAAGTGATTTAACTTCTTTATGTAACTTTATGGTCCTGTTGTGGAAGGATCTTTTATGCTTTGTCCTAACTTCTGCCAATGAACCTTTTGACAATGAAATCATCATTTACTCATAGTCATAATATTACTCAGAATCTTCTCTCTAATGCTAGGTGGCATTGAAAAGCTCATTATGATGGATACTTCATATGATATGCTGAAATTGTGTAAAGATGCTCAGCAGGATGCCCATAATGATAACATTGAAACATGCTTTGTGGTTGGGGACGAAGAATTTTTGCCTCTAAAAGAAAGGTATGCATGTAGGTTTTTTGTTTTAGCTTTGGATTAGTGTGCTGCATGTTATTGTGGAGGAATTATATTCGCTTCTTACTTCTATTATTTGTGGATGGGAAGTTCGCTAGATTTGGCGATCAGTTGCTTGGGGCTTCATTGGACAAATGATCTCCCAGGGGCTATGATACAGGTAAGCATATTTTTGTTACCAGATTAAGTGTTAATATCAAGTCTCAACTTTTCTATGCATCGATTGTCACCTAGTATTGACCAGAGTGAGTACGATGCATGGTACAGATGCAATACAAATGCTGTTGGAAGTTAAAACTCTATCATCAATGGAAGGTTAGGTGGCCAAATTCATTGGTCTTATATACAATGAACTAGAGACTGGATCTGGACTATAATCTTTTAATTACTTACAAGCATATGTTAAATAATTTAATCGCGGATGTTACTGGAATAAGATTATTATCTCCTATTGGCCTTCTGGAAAAACTACGAAGTTCTGGTCATAAAATAATACCAAGCAATTAATAAATCAATTACCTTAAAAGATCACGTAATAGTAAATAGTGATTTCTGCATATGCTTTATGATGAAAGTAAAGCAGTAATTCTCCACAAGTTGATAAGAGTAGCACTCTTTTTCAATTATCCTTTTTGATTTGTTTTATATTCTTAGATTTTGATCTTGATTTCTTACGTAATAAGTTTGGCTAGTTTTTTTATACCTTGTACCTTCTAGTAATCGTATTATGTTGCAAAAATTCAAAGGTACCGCTATTGGCATATTTTCTCTTTCTTGTCGATATACAACTACTATCATTTTTCACTTCACATATTCTTATTTTCTTAGTGCAAAATCTATGTACACGTCTATGACACATCTTCATGTTCTTTGAATTTATGACAGTGTAAATTGGCATTGAAGCCGGATGGCCTATTTTTAGGAGCTATTCTTGGTGGAGAAACCTTGAAGTTGTCTATCACTGTTATTTCAATTAAATCAAGTTCGTGCTCTGAGACGTGACTTATGTTACTGATTTTTCCAACTTGACTGTCCTGATGACCAGGGAACTGAGAATAGCTTGCACTGTTGCTCAAATGGAGCGTGAAGGAGGCATCAGTCCACGGGTATCACCTTTGGCACAGGTACTTTATGTTGGCAAAATGAAAATGCCCATAAGTTTGTTTAATTGAAATGTTAGCATCAGCTCAATGCACTACTTCAAAATTTGTATTGTTGGAATAATTCATCTGTTGGCACTGATGCTTATTAGCCCACAACTTATCGTGGAGGTTTTTGTTTATATTATTATTATTAATATTTTTTTCCATGGCAAAGATTATTGTTTATATCATTGATTTGTCTATTTGTATCTACTGTGTTTCTTTGAGGGAATCATCTCTGGTCTTCTGCCAGCAACGTGTTACCTTTTTAATTTTATTTTCCTGTTTCCGGGGCATTAAATAGCACTTTGGCTTTTCTGCTTAGGTGCGTGATGCTGGTAATCTTTTGACCAGAGCAGGATTCACTCTTCCTAGTGTTGATGTTGATCAATACACTGTTAAATATAATAGCGGTAAGCATTGCCACTCTCAATTCTCTGCTTGTAAAGTTTTCTTGCTATTTTCCTTATATAACCTGTATTGAAGTTCAGATATCAGTCCTGTGAAATATACGTGACGTACGAAGTAGCATGCGTATAAATACGGTGTATTTATTTGCCTTTCTATTTTTGAAAATAAAAGAAAATACAAATTTTGATGGTTTTAGAGGAGGGGGTGGGAGTTGTTAGTATTGAATTTCGTACATATCTGTTATCTATGTTAAGACTGCTTAGTCATTCGCTCGTTCACCACCTTCTCTTCTTATTGCTCTGTTTGGTGTAGCATTGGAGCTGATAGAACATCTGCGTGCGATGGGTGAAACCAATGCTCTTCTACAAAGGAATAAAGTATGGTTTCTTTCATGGATAATGATGTTCCTTTTTCTTCTGAGATGACTATGAAGCTGTTTCCCCATTAGAGAATAATCACATGTTATAAAAGGACTCCAGCTTATTTATCAATTCTTATTTGGAAAATCATTGTGTTCATCAATGAATCAGATCCTAAATAGAGAAACAGCCCTTGCAACAGCCGCTATATATGATTCCATGTTTGCAGCAGAAGATGGCTCCATCCCTGCAACCTTCCAGGTGAACTTATTCAACTTCTTCCTTCAGAAAATATTTTTAATTACATAAAATAATGCCCCTAACGTCAAAAAAATAACTGTAACTTCAATTTCTGCTTTATATGGAAATTAATAAAATTAGTTAATGAGAAAACATGTATGATTAAGCCAGGTATACCGTATACCTTCCTGATTATTCAAGGAAGACATCAATTACTGAGCACATAAAAAACGTGTGCGAATTTTTGGCAGATTGAATTTGGCGTATCATAAGTTAGTATGAGCTGGTGTCTTGACAGTCTTAGGCCTCAATATCATCAATACTCAATCTGAGCTGTAGTGTAATGATGTTTTGGGAAAAGAAAATTTCTTTAACTTTATAATACATCGGTATATTTGATTTGCAGGTGATTTACATGACAGGATGGAGGGAACATTATTCACAACCAAAACCAAAAAGAAGGGGATCTGCCACGGTATCATTCAAGGATATTCATAAACATTTTGGAAGTGAAAATCAATCTGCCCAACCGAGTTAAGCCCATTCAAGCCCATTTCTAATCCAGTTCCGAGGCAAGTTTCTTGAAATTAGTTTATACAGATTGAGAGAGTTGTAATAGTGTTTTCCCCTATTAGCATGTAGTAGTTTTTATTTAGATTACAATCATAGCGTTAGTTGTTTTTATTTAGATTCCGATCATAGTCAGGCATGAATAATTATCATCAACTTATTTACCAAAATAGGGATATAGTTAGCACAAAATTTAGTTTTTAATTTATTGAATTTGTGTCTTTTACTTTGATATTTCAAGACTATATATGCATTTGAGACTGAAGTGTTGTTGCTTTCAATTGACAGCTATTGTGATTTCAAAATAAATCGAAGCACAACAATGTTACATACCCTGGCTTTAATAAGCCTCTACATCCTGTATAGTTTTTTTTTTTGTTATTATTGATATTATTCAGCTTAATTGCAACTCAATTTCATAAGCTCAATGTGAGCGGGTTTAATTTTTAGTTCTCATGTTTTTCACACCAGAGATTTAACTATCTCAAGGTTCAACTAGGGGGCATCCCCAAAAACGAAAAGAAAAAGAAAATATTCAACTTGCTGTATAATTTTAGGGTGCATTTGACACACTGTATTGTATTATGTTGTATTGTATTATTTTAATGCAGATATATTGTATTATGCTATATTGCATTAGCACTGTATTATAATAATGCTGTATAATGTTTGATGTTATATTGTACAATATTAATTTTTTGTCATTAATTTAAATTATATATTTAGAAAATAATATTTATTAGTACTTTAAAAATACTAAATATAAAAGTGTTAAATTTTAAAAATTTAACATTTTTATTAAATAATGTTAAAAATGTCATAATTCTTCTAAAGCTTGTAGCCTTCATGTTTGAAAGTGTATTTTTTTTTAGTATTTTCTAAATATATAACTTGTGAAATAAAGATCAAAACAAATAATTTAATCAAATAATCTCTAAATAATTTAATAATATAAATAAATCGTTAAAATCTTAAAGATTAGTTGAAAAATCATCTTAGGATGATAGGATAAAAGTTTATGCATATCACAAGATAATTACAAAATAATAAAGTGATACAATTGTTATAACATATTCACTGAGAAAATAACGGGTTTGGCTAATGTGATCAATTGTGCCTAATGCAGCAGTTTGGTGCCCCAAACACGGGGCTGTATTGCTAATGCTTTAGTTGGGTTTAACTAATGCGCCCAATTTTGTCTAATGCAGCAGTTTGGTGCCCCAAACATGGGGCTGTATTGCAACCCCATGTAATGAGGGGTACCAAACACCCCCTTATGCAAATCTATTAAAGGTTAAGGCGGCGATTTGACCATTGCTTCCCCCATTATCATTGGGTGGAGGTAGGCATATTCTGAGCGGTAGGCATATTCTGAGCAGTATTCCAATAAACAAATAAGATGAGTGTTCAAAAAATCAACAAATAAGTAATCGGATGATGGATATTGCATAAATGGATATTTTCTTTTCAATGAAGTAGTCCTATAAACAACTATTGGACTCAATTACAAACTATTCAGCAAGAATGACAGACAATAATATCCAGCCCATAAGCCTAAGCTCACCGAAGTTCATGAGGAAACTTGTACACTTTGTGATTTTCTTCACAGTAGTGTGTACAAAATTTGTAGAGATGACTTCTAATCTCGTTAAGATGACCCGCAATTGTTCTTCCAACGGATAGGGTCACAAGTATGCAAAAATCAACATTCAACCAACGTGTAACTTTTAATTACTCGACCTTTTACCCTACTCTTACGGCACTCGTATTCATACTCGATTTATGTTTGACCATGTTCGAGTAATTTTTCAATTATTCAAACTATTACCTGACTCGTACCTGACCATAGTCGAATACATTTTTCAATTACTCGATTATTACCCGCCTTGTACGTGACCATTGTCGAGTAATTTTTTAATTACCCGACATTACCCGACTTGTGCCTGATCACGGGGCGAGCAATGTTTTAACTATTCGACTATTACCCAATTTCTACCTAATTGTGATGGACCTGATGAATAATTTTTATTCGAATTATGACAATCAAAAACATACATGAAACTTAATTTTAATTTTAAGGAGCCAAATAAATATTGAAATAGTGTAACTTGTAATTTATAAGTGAAGGTATATTATTCTTTGTGCAGATGAATTTGTCATATGACTGAATAAATGGAAAGGAGGGCGTATAGGCACTTTTGTGGCATATACAGATAAAAAGACTTGCAAAAGTTATTATGATATATACATATTTCATTATGGGAAAAAATTATGAGTGCTCTTAGTGCATACTCGATCATTTGGTCTATTTTTTTTTTCACGTGTGTATTCACTTTAACATAATTAGTTGAAAAAGTTAGGTGGCAAAATGCCATAGCCAACACTTTAGCTAACATGAAAGATAAAGCAGCGATCACGGAATCAACGGTTAGCAAGTCTTGAGAGGAAAATTCCTTTTGATACAGCCCTGCTTGTTATGGACCTGACTGTGTTTTAGTTAATCTAGTGACTGCCTTACTACAATGAGCTTTTTTGATGTTTAAGATTTTAAAGTACTTTCCGAATTAATTGATTCAAAACGAAATACAGCAAATCATACATATATGGGATGATAATATTTATTGCAACTTATAAAAATTGAAACTACAAACGCACATCCAACTTAATTACTACTGCTTGGAGCAGTCAGTTGGTTTAAACGAAACTGTGCGTCCCTCAATGTCATACCCGATCAAAAAGTTGGTCTGCATAATGTTACCATAAAGTGGAGTGCCATTCCTAGCACTAAAAACTGAACACACAAGGTCTTCTGAAATTTTCATAAAAAAGTTGGAAGGGCTCAACTTCACATCTGCATCTCTGAAATGTATTGTGACTTCAGGAAATTGAGGTCGTGAACTAATACTGTAGCAGAGATCATATGGCCCTTTAACGGGTTGTGCCGCAATCATACTGGACATTACTGAAAGCAATTTTGAGGCATAAGCTGGTGGTAAATAGATAAGTGTAGTACTAGAATCAATTACAATGTCTCCTCCCGGATTTGATCCAGATATAATGTTGGGAAAATATGCTCTTTAAAAGCATATGTGTTTATTTAATTGTAATAAATAATTTTTCTGATTAATAAAATAAATGAGGTATTTTATTTAAATATCTTAATTGAATTAATATTTGTATGAAAGTCCATTTAATCATATTATATGTATTTATGTGATCACCATGTGGATTCACAGAAGACATAAATACAAGTTATCTTATGATTAAATAAATTTAGTTCGCAATTGGTAAATAAAGTTGGACACTTTATTTAGGTATAGACTGTAATAAATTCATTGAATGATTTGTCTTAATCATGTATGAATTTATTGATGTAGTACGACTACATTGAACAGGATCACATATGAGATTTAATTAACTTTGTAATAACTGTCAGACTTATTAAATCTCATAGGCGTTGATTTTACTGTAATCTTAATCTTGAGTTAATTATAATTTCATGATTGTGATTGTTATTCCATTTGAGTTACCAATGGGCACGACACATCCTTGTGGTCAAGATTACCCGGTATCTTGGTGGAAGCAATTATGAGTATTGGAATTATGGATTAACAATATAGAATTTGTATAACACATCTCTTGATAGGTTTTCGGCACTTGATCATAGAATTCTCTGGCCAGAGTGTGTCAACATATTTAGTATGTTGAAAATGATCATTAGAGAAAACCAGTAAGGATCAAGGAATAAGATGTTATTAAATTGATTGGACAATTGAGATATCAATTTAATTAACGATGTGGTACAAAGGATTGTGCAGTAAAGAAATCAAGCTTGGGACGAATTATTATTCGAGCATACAATTATGGAAGTCCGTTCCAATCTTTTAGTGGAGTAGATTTGGAATTAAATAATTGGGCTAGTTTAATTACAGGCCTAATTATTGTAGCCACTATTGTATGTTCCCAAATGATCCCCGGGTTAGGTCATTTAATTGACTGCACCACTACTGGACTAATAAGCAAGATAACTAGCTATTTAGGTCAAAAGCCTAATTATATCATTTAGTGGGAGGCTCCATTTAATTAGCTTATGTGTAAGGGGCCTTATGTTATTTTACATGGTGGGTCCCTTATTAAAAGAAAAAGAAACGTGAGTTTTAAAATAGGGCATTATTTGGAGCCTAGGGTTTTCACTAAAGGAAGATATATAAGGCTTATTTTCCCTAAAGAAAAGTAGAAGCCACTTTATACAGATCAGAGAAAAAGATTTTTCTCTCCATTATTGAGAGAAAAATTTTCTCGTGCTAGTTGCTTTGGTAGTGATAAAGGCGCCCACACGTCTAGTGCAGATCGAACCTGAGTCATAACCTGAAAGATCATTGGTGACAGTTCGTGATCTAACAAGCGTGGTGGTGACGGATCGTGATCTAGGAGCCTAAATCACTTCAGCGGAAAAAGCCAACTCGGATTTTCAAGGTACGATTTCTAGATTACGTATTCTTATATATTATATGAGCGCGGTCCTTAAAAATGTTTTATAAAAATTTAAAAACCTAATTTTTCCCCAACAATTGGTATCAGAGCCATCTCATATTAATATATAAGAATTTCGTATGAAATCATTCTTGAAATTTATGTATTAGAGTGGCACAATTTATTCAGATATATATTGTTTGTTTAATATATGAATAAATCATGTTTATGGTTTGTTTTAATTCATGGTTAGATTTTTTACTGTATTTTTTATTTGGATCTGTAACAAGAGGGGTGGTTTATTATCATCATGTTTCCCTCTTGATTTATGTTACAGTAATTGAAATTTTGTAAGCCAAAATTTGCGTTGAAAATTTGTAAATCACTTAAGCATCATCACTGGAAAATTGTGGAAACTTGCTGGAGCCAGCAGCACGAGCGTAGCAGCAGGGCGCAGCAGCCAGCGCACGCGGGAAGTGTGGCTTGTGCGCGCAGCGCGCGCTGGCACAGGCTGCTGGCCACGCAGCACGCGCAGCACGAGTAGCGAGTTGCACACGCGAGTTTGGTGCGTTTCCGGCGATGCGGCGGTGGGTGGTTCGGCGTCGGAGGTCGGCTGGCGTCTGAACAATGGCGGAGGTTTTTGGAGATGGCGGCTGGGGAAGAAGAAAGAAAGAAAAATATGATTTTAGGGTTTCATGGTTTTTATCATGAAGGACCCTATGGTTTCATAAGTTTTTCTTTGGGCATATACGCTTTAATTTTTTGTATTTAAGTCCAAAAACAATTTTGGGCTTAATGAATCCTAGTTTTAGGCCCAATTTTAATTGGGCTTAATGGATTAAAAATACATAGACAAAATTAAATACATTAAATTTATTTTTTGGTCCAAAAGTTTTATTTTAATAAATTTTTTTTTTTATTTCCTTTCAAAATTAAAATTGGACCAATTATAAATTTAAAAAGCCCAATTTCCCCTAGTCCATTAACAAAAACAAGTTTATGGAAGATGGACATTGACAAGAAGCCCAATGAAGATTAGGCTTAGGGTTAATGTATTTTTCATTATTAGGAAAGCCATGAATTAAGATTATTTAATTGTTTTTCTATATGTTATGTTTTTGGATGTTCACATGCCATGATAACATGTCATATAGAATAGGAAGTGCCACTCTATGCATAATGATACATGTCATTCATTAAATAATGAATTTCACTATATTGTTTGAAATTTGCATTTGCTTAATAATATTTGATATCATCTAGATAATATTATAGGAAGCATGCAATTAACAATATGTATGTTTTAAAAAGGAAAAGCCAATTTTAAAATAAATGAGTGGGAGAGGGAAAATTCAAGATAATTATCCCACGGGCTCCATTGTTAGTTCAATAATAAAATTATATATATACCTCGACTTCATGATACGGTGATGCTCCCTTCGGAGGGTACATATATTAGATATTTTATTTGATGAACTTCTTCAAAGATAAAATTGAAATATGTTTTAATCGATTGTTCACCCCAACGGTGACTATTGATATGAAAAATATCTAAATTGAAACAATGGTTATACACTCAACTAAAATTTGTTATTAACCTTCCCAACAAAGCTCTGTTAACAAATTTAGACCCAAAAGGATAACGAGAATTATTTATCATGTCTCTACATGAAAGTAAATAATCCAATGGATAATTGGGTCTAGTAAGTGTAGACATGACTTCCCCAACGGATAGCTTGTCAAAGCGGTACTAGATTATCATTACAAATAAATTAAAATGCATTTATGGTTTTTTGCATTTTTGTCATTTATTGTGAATATTATTTCAAATTATTTATGCATGTATGTTTTATTTTTCCAGAAAATGTCTTCCTTGAGCCCACTTACTATTATTCTGAGTCAAAACAAACTCACTGGAGAGAACTATATAGATTGGAAAAGAAATCTATTCATTGTCCTGACTGCTGAAAATTATAAATATGTCTTAACCCAGCCATGCCCTCCAGTTACAGCGGATGATGCTCATAGAAATCAGAGGAGGCTTTATGAGAAATGGCAAGAGGCCAATGAAATGGCAAAGTGCTACATTTTAGCCTCGATTTCTAATATTCTGCAGACTAAACATCAGAACTTGGAGACTGCCACTGAAATAATGGATAGTCTCCAACAGATGTTCGGGCAGAGTACTCGCTCCGCTAGACAAGCAGCGCTGAAAGGAATTATGAACAGTAAAATGGGGAAGGGCACAAGAGTTCGTGATCATGTCCTCAAAATGATGGACTATTTGAATGAGGCTGAGATTCAGGGAGCACAAATCGATGATAACGCAAAGATTGACATTGTGCTAGAATCTCTGCCAGAAACATTCAAGGAGTTTAAGGTCAATTATAACATGAACAAAAGAAACATGACCTTAACTGAATTGATGAACGAACTCCATTCTGCTGAAGAGATCTATCGTGCTGAGAAATCTCTGGGAAGCATAAATATTACTGAAAAAAGTTCAACTTCTGGGCCTAAACCGAAAGGCAAAGGTAAGAAGAAAGCTGGGAAAAAGAAACCGTCTACCAAGCAAGATGGCAAGCCGAAAGGCAAATGCTTTAAGTGTGGACAGAAAGGTCACTGGAAAAAGGATTGCCCTAAGATTGTGAAATCAGGTATGGGAAATCTTTTTGTAATTGAGGTCTGTTTAGTTCAGAATCCTATTGACACTTGGGTGTTGGATTCAGGAGCAACTAATCATATTTGTAATTCACTTTATTGGTTTCAGGAAACCAGGAAAATAAGTGAAGGAAGCGTCAAGCTGCAGTTAGGGACAGGACAGTTCGTGTCAGCAGTGAAGACTGGATCTGTTTTATTATCTTTTAATAATGAGACTTTAGTTTTGAATAATTGTCTTTATGTTCCAAACATTAAGAGGAATTTAATTTCAGTAGCTTGTTTGTCAAAGCAAGGGTACATTGTAAATTTTGGATCCTCTGTTTCTATTTTTCATAATAAAAGACTTATTTGTTCTGGTACATTGGAAGATAATTTATATCATTTAAGTCCAATGATCCATTCTATGCATGACACAGTGATCAATAATGATGAGCATACACATTTATCTAAGAAAAGAAATATTTCTTCCAACCAATGTTACCTCTGGCATTTACGCTTGGGTCATATAAACCAAAATAGGATACAGAGAATGATCAATGATGGGCTCTTGGGTTCATTAGAAAATGAATAATTGCCACTCTGTGAATCTTGTTTAGAAGGGAAAATGACCAAAAGGCCATTCTCGGCCAAAGGAGTACGTGCAACAGTACAACTTGAATTGGTACATACAGATGTATGTGGACCAATCAATGTACAAGCTCGAGGAGGTTATGAGTATTTCATCACTTTCACTGATGATTACTCGAGATACGGTTATGTTTATCTGATGTGTCACAAGTCTGAAGCTCTTGAGAAATTCAAAGAGTATAGGGTTGAGACAGAAAAGCAATTAAATAAGAACATAAAGAAACTTCGATCTGATCGAGGTGGTGAATTTCTCTCAGGAGATTTCAAAGAGTATCTGGTTGAAAATGGGATTATATCTCAGTTGACTGCCCCGGGAATACCACAACAAAATGGGGTAGCTAAAAGAAGAAATAGAACTCTTTTGGATATGGTGAGATCTATGCTTAGTTATTCGTCATTACCAATCTCTTTTTGGGGACTAGCACTGGAAACTGCAGTTTACCTCTTGAACTTAGTTCCATCTAAATCAGTGCCTAAAACCCCAATAGAATTATGGTTAGGTCGCAAACCAAGTTTACGACATGTCCGTATTTGGGGATCACCAACACATGTGCTGAAACCAAAGGCAGACAAAATGGATTCACCTCAGGGGAGGTTTATTTTATAGTCCTCAAGATAGGAAAGTGATTGTGAGCACACATTTCACTTCTCTCGAGGAAGACTATATGAATAACTTCAAACCTAAGAGTAAGGTAATACTTGAAGAACTGTCAGGTGATCAGGTTGATGCTCAGCTTTCAATGCCTGTTACAGAACATGAAGAACAACAACAACCAGATGATCAACACATAATTATCTCTGAACAACCATCACTTTTAGAACCTCGTCGTAGTGGGAGGGTAACTAGGTTACCTGCGAGATACATGCTTTTGGGAGAAACCTATACGGCTATCTCAGATGAACATGTACAAGATCCCACTAGTTACAACGAAGCTCTAATAGATAGAGATGTTGAATTTTGGAAAAAGGCCATGAATCAAGAAATGGAATCTATGTATTCCAATAAAGTCTGGAAACTTGTAGAGGCACCAAATGGGGTAAAACCTATAGGGTGCAAGTGGATCTACAAGAGAAAAAGAGGAGTAGACGGAAGGGTGGAAACATTTAAAGCAAGATTAGTAGCCAAAGGATTTACTCAAAAAGAGGGAATCGATTATGAGGAAACATTTTCTCCGGTTGCTATGCTTAAATCCATCAGGATTCTGCTCTCCATTGCTGCAATGCTAGATTATGAAATTTGTCAAATGGATGTCAAGACTGCCTTTCTTAATGGGCATCTTGAAGAAAACATCTACATGCAGTAACTAGATGGATTTATACAAAAAGGCCAAGAACACATGGTATGTAAGTTGCATAGATCCATTTATGGGTTGAAGCAAGCATCCCGGTCATGGAACATCAGATTTGATCAAGCGATTAAATCGTTTGGATTCATTCAGAACATTAATGAACCATGTGTGTACAAGAAAATTCAAGAAAAATCTGTATCATTTCTAATTCTTTATGTAGACGATATTCTCCTAATTGGAAACTATATAAGAGTATTGACTACAATAAAGAGTTGGTTAGCAAAACAATTTGATATGAAAGACCTGGGAGAGGCAAGTTATATTCTTGGTATCAAGTTACTACGAGACCGGAAGAATAAAACTTTAGCCTTGTCTCAAGCGGTCTATATCGATAAGATATTGGCTAGATTTAGCATGGAAAATTCCAAGACTGGTTTATTACCATTCAGACATGGAATTACATTCTCTAAGGATCAATCACCTAAAACATCTGAAGAGATAGAGAGTATGAGACGAGTTCCCTATGCAGAAGCTGTGGGAAGTCTTATGTATGCCATGCTTTGCACTAGGCCAGACATCTGTTTTGCGGTAGGGATGGTTAGTAGATATCAATATAATCTTGGACCTGAACACTGGACTGCGGTCAAGCATATAATGAAGTATCTGAAAAGAACTAAAAATTATATGCTTGTGTATTCTGGTGATGAACTCATTCCAGTGGGTTATACTGATTCTGACTTTATGTCAGATAAGGATTCTAGAAAATCAACTTCCGGCTATGTGTTTACATTGGGAAGTGGAGCTATTAGTTGGAGGAGTGTGAAACAATCTTGTATCGCAGACTCCACAACTGAAGCTGAATATGTGGCTGCATCCGAAGCTGCAAAAGAAGCTGTATGGCTCCGCAAGTTCCTGCAAGATCTTGAGGTGGTACCTGCTGTAACTATACCCCTGAAACTATTTTGCGATAATAGTGGTGCGGTAGCTCAATCTAAGGAACCAAGGAACCACGAGAAACAAAAACATATTGAGAGGAAGTATCATCTTATAAGGGATATAGTGCAGAGAGGTGATGTGGAGGTTACTCAGATTGCGTCACAGCAAAACTTGGCAGATCCTTTTACTAAGGCCATACCTGGGAAACCTTTTAACTTGCACTTAGAATCCATGGGCATGCGTGAGATGCCAAATATGCTTTGAGAGCTAGTGGGAGATTGTTGGGAAAATATGCTCTTTAAAAGCATATGTGTTTATTTAATTGTAATAAATAATTTTTCTGATTAATAAAATAAATGAGGTATTTTATTCAAATATCTTAATTGCATTAATATTTGTATTAAAGTCCATTTAATCATATTATATGTATTTATGTGATCACCATGTGGATTTACAGAAGACATAAATACAAGTTATCTTATGATTAAATAAATTTAGTTCGCAGTTGGTAAATAAAGTTGGGCACTTTATTTAGGTATAGACTGTAATAAATTCATTGAATGATTTGTCTTAATCATGTATGAATTTATTGATGTAGTACGATTACATTGAACAGGATCACATATGAGATTTAATTAACTTTGTAATAACTGTCAGACTTATTAAATCTCATAGGCGTTGATTTTACTGTAATCTTAATCTTGAGTTAATTTTGATTTCATGATTGTGATTGTTATTTCATTTGAGTTACCAATGGGCACGACACATCCTTGTGGTCAAGATTACCCGGTATCTTGGTGGGAGCAATAGGGTTTTCACTAAAGGAAGATATATAAGGCTTATTTTCCCTAAAGAAAAGTAGAAGCCACTTTATACATATCAGAGAAAAAGATTTTTCTCTCCATTATTGAGAGAAAAATTTTCTCGTGCTAGTTGCTTTGGTAGTGATAAAGGCGCCCACACGTCTAGTGCATATCGAACCTGAGTCATAACCTGGAAGATCATTGGTGACAGTTCGTGATCTAACAAGCGTGGTGGTGACGGATCGTGATCTAGGAGCCTAAATCACTTCAGCGGAAAAAGCCAACTCAGATTTTCAAGGTACGATTTCTAGATTACGTATTCTTATATATTATATGAGAGCGGTGCTTAAAAAGGTTTTATAAAAATTTAAAAACCTAATATTTCCCCAACATATAACACCTAGTCTTTGATCTCCTACACTGATTGCATCGAGTGTGAGGTAATAGAAGGTTTTGGGATTCTTAGCAAGCAAGGGAGTAGAAACTACGCCAGAACCTGAAACAATTCCATTGGTGCCAAAATTGATTTTGGTTGAGCTTTGTTGCACCAAGCAGTAGGAGAATTTACCTGCAATTGTAGTTTTCATTTGAGATATAAGGGAAGCATCACCTCCCCCAAGCCCAACGATGCCATCAGTTTTTGAATTAAATTTCCCACCATTTTTTGTTCCACTGCCGAAGACTATTTCTGGCAGATCCACGGCCTGTCCGGATATTGATCCCACAGTAATAGTTTCGGTTGCTAGATCGCCATTTGAGAAAGAATCGTCTCCGTAGGAGACTGAATATTTGCAATTCCCCTCCGCATAGCAAGAATCTTTGATCGGTGGTGCGCATTGGCTCGATGAGCAAGAAAGATATTTGTAAGTGGAAGACTTTTGGGGATCGAAAAGTGGATTGTCTTGCTTGTAACATTGTGATGGTGGGCAGGGTTGACACTGTGTCCATATGAGATCACTTCCTGTGTCAGCCACAGTTAGTATTTCAACAGGGGGAGTACCGATTGATATACGAATGAGATAGTCACCAACATTAAGTATTATATCAGCTTGGGAAACTTTTGATGAAGAGACTGATGAGTTTTTATTGAACTGACTGAGACGATTGGCAGAATGATTCAAAGCATTTCTCAACCATTGGTAGGGAGTTTCATTAGGGTTATTGAAGGGAGACTTTGGAGAGTCACGGTGGATCAGTTCAACACTGAACCCTCCAGTTTGAGCCCCTGCTGGAGAGATAACTGAGAGAAAGGAAGAAGAGAATGAAGGCACAACTCAAGAAGGTTGCCATTGTCAAAGCCGCAGCTGTATGTAGAGAGATGATGATAAAGAGGGAATGAGTCGATGCTTATATAGGGGAGGGGCAGAAAGAGATGATCAGGAAAATTTAATTAATTTGAAATGGAAAAACGAAAAGGAAGAGAAGTAAACTTCCACGGTTCCACCTTCCAGGATACTACATGCCATGGTGCCAAGAAATTGAAATGCCGAATCTTTCTTTTGTGAGCAAAGCTTATCTTAAGAGTGACAATTCTATGACCTTTGCAACTTGTGTGGAAATATCTAAAATTTGTTTGGCTGAAAAGTATTTCTTTCGAGTGAACTTAGCTAGGAAAATAATGATGATTAGAATTTTTTGCTGATTGTTAGAAGATGTGTTTAGGACTGCTGATGTGGAGTCATAGAAGTTGCTTCTGTTGAATGTTTCAAACTTTTCCTATTTTCCTGGTGTTGGTTATTTATTTTGTTGATTCTTGCTGTGATCGTGGCACAATCTTTGGACCATGATTCTAGTAGGTTGTTATTTGGTTTTGGTGTGTTATTTAAGCTTTAAAGTGTAGTGTTTTCAGTTAATGAATTGCGTGAAGTTCTCTTGACAATTTACGTGGCTCTCATTTCCATTTGTAAACTTTGTTTTCTTTTCTTATTCAAGTAACAACATCTGGTATCAGAGCCATCTTCTTAAGGGATCTGTGTTTGAATTTGTCAAGTCATGGAAGCCGAAGCCAGTTTCTCCGCAATTGCTCTGACGGTGTTTGACGGAAACAACTACCAGCTTTGGGCAGTACGTATGGAGACATACTTGGAAGCTTTGGATCTTTGGGAAGCAGTGGAAGAAGACTATGAAATTCCTGCACTTCCAAACAATCCCACCATGGCACAGATAAAAGCACATAAAGAAAAAAAGACAAAGAAATCAAGGGCAAAGGCCTGTTTGTTTGCTGCAGTCTCATCCACCATCTTCACTCGCATCATGTCTTTGAAGTCAGTAAAAGCGATATGGGATTATCTCAAGAGCGAATATGAAGGAGATGAAAGAATTAAAGGTATACAAGTCCTGAACTTGATCAAGGAGTTTGAACTTCAAAGAATGAAGGACTTCGAGACGATCAAAGATTACTCCGACAGACTTCTTAGTATTACAAACAAGGTGAGGCTTCTTGGATATGAATTTACTGACTCAAGAATTGTACAAAAAATTCTTGTTACAGTACCTGAAAGATATGAAACAACTATCACTACCTTTGAAAATACCAAGGATTTGTCAAAGATTTCCTTGGCAGAATTGCTTAAAGCATTACAAGCACCAGAACAAAGAAGACTGATGAGGGGGATACAACAACCGAATGAGCTTTAGCAGCCAAACATCAGAACATGGCCAAAAACAAAACAAAGAAGAAGGACTTTGAAGGAAATGGGGCAAGTACAGCATCTGCGAATGCAAAAGAAAAGAATGAAAATCAGAGGAAATCCTATCCACCTTGCAAACATTGCAAAAAGAAGGGTCATCCTCCGTTTAAATGCTGGAGAAGACCTGATGCTAAGTGCACTAAATGTAATCAGCTGGGGCATGAAGCAGTTATCTGTAAAAATGAAAATCAACATGGTGAAGAGGCAAAGACGGCTGGTCAAGAGGAAGAGGATCACTTGTTCGTCGCTACATGTTTCTCTGGCATCGAATCAAGTGAGAGTTGGCTTATTGATAATGGTTGTACTAACCACATGACACATAACAAGGATCTATTCAGGGAACTAAGCAACGCAAACTCGTCAAAGGTTCGAGTTGGAAATGGCACGTACATAGCTGTGAAAGGAAAAGGAACAGTTGCAATCAGAACCTTTTCAGGTACAAAGTTGATTTCTGATGTGCTGTATGTCCCTGAAATTGATCAAAACTTGTTAAGTGTTGCACAACTAATTGAAAAGTGTAATAAAGTTGTGTTCGAAGACAAAGTTTGCTTGATTAAAGATGCAGATGGAAAAGATATTTTCAGAGTAAAAATGAAAGGGAAAAGCTTTATTGTAAATCCATTGGAGGAGGAGCAAAATGCTTTCCTGATCAAAGAAAATATCACTGAGTTATGGCACAAGAGACTCAGGCATTATCATCATCAGGGGCTGCTGCAGATGAAATTCAAGGGGATGGCAAATGACCTTCCAGAACTTGATGACTATATTCCAAATTGCAAAGCATGTCAGTTTGGAAAGCAAAGTAAGAGACCATTTCCCAAGGCAACATGGAGAGCAACAAAGAAACTGCAATTAGTTCATATTGATATTGCAGGCCCACAAAGAATGCATTCTTTGAATGGTAGTCTTTATTATGTTGTATTCATTGATGATTTCACCCGTATGTGTTGGATCTTTTTTTTTAAGCACAAGTCAGAGGTGGTTCAAGTTTTTTGGAACTTTAAAGCCAGAGTTGAGAACGAGAGTGGCTGTAGAATTCAGACTCTTAGATCAGACAATGGCAATGAGTATACCTCTGAAGCATTCAATCGCTTTTGCGAGGAGGCTGGCATCCAACATCAATTAACCACTCCATACACTCCACAACAAAATGGAGTGAGTGAGAGACAGAACAGATTTTTATTGGAGATGACACGATGTATGCTACATGAAAAAAACTTGCCAAAGCAAAATTGGTCTGAAGCTGCAAGCACTGCTGTCTTTTTGCAAAACAGGCTTCCCACAAGAGCAGTGAGGGATAAAACACCCTTTGAGGCTTGGTATGGCTATAAACCATCTCTGAAATTCCTTAGAATATTTGGATGTCTGTTCTTCACTCATGTTCCGCAGATTAGTAGAGACAACCTAGATAAAAGAGCACTTCCAGGCATCTTTATTGGCTACAGCTCCGTTGCAAAAGCTTATAAAGTTTTCCAACCACAAACTGGAAAAATTATTATAAGCAGGGATGTGCACTTTATGGAAGATGAAGAGTGGAATTGGGATGATGCAAAGAAGATGGATTCAACCTCAAAAAAGTCAAAACTCAAGTTTCCTGTTATGGACACAGCAGATCAAAGCATTGAAGATTGGGAAAATGAAACGGTGGATGACAAACCTATCAGGGGCACAAGACCACTTTCAGATGTTTACCAAAGATGCAATGTTGCTGTGTGTGAACCTACAAATTATGAAGAAGCCAAGACGGATCAGAATTGGGTTACAGCAATGAATGGGGAGTTGTTCATGATTGAAAAGAATAAAACATGGGAGTTGGTTGATCGACCCCAAAACAGAAAGGTAATTGGAGTCAAGTGGGTGTACAAAACCAAGCTTAATGCTAATGGCTCAATCAACAAATATAAAGCTAGGCTCGTGGTCAAAGGATTTGCTCAAGTACCTGGCGTGGATTACTCAGATACCTTCGCACCAGTCGTTAGACTCGACATCATCAGGCTGTTACTAGCTGTTGCAACACAAAAAAATTAGAGGGTGTACTAGTTAGATGTCAAGTCAGCGTTCTTGAATGGTTTCCTGCAGGAGGAGATTTACGCAGAGCAACCGGAAGGCTATGTAAAGGAAGGAGAAGAAGACAAAGTGTATCTTCTTAAAAAAAGCTCTTTACGGCTTGAAGCAAGCTCCAAGAGCTTGGTACAGCAGGATTGATGAATACCTGCGAAACTTGGGATTTGTTAGAAGTTTATCTGAATCAACATTATATGTCAAGCACAATGGTGCTGACATTCTTATCATTTCATTTTATGTGGATGACCTGCTCGTGACAGGAAATAAAAAGTGTGTTGTGGAGGAGTTCAAGCAAGAAATGATGGAGATTTTTTAGATGACAGATCTCAGATTAATGACGTTCTTTCTTGGAATGGAAATTAAACAAAATGAAAATGAAGTCTTCATCTGTCAGAAGAAATATGCAAGGGAAATTCTGAAAAAGTTTAAACTTGAAGAATGCAAAGAAATGAGCACTCCAATGAACTCAAAGGAGAAGCTCTGTAAAGAAGATGGAACATAGAAGGTTGATCAGGCATATTTCAGAAGCTTAATTGGTTGCCTGATGTATCTCACAGCAACTCGACCTGACATTTTGAATGCTGTAAGCATTTTGTCTCGGTTTATGCATTGTGCTAGCGAATGGCATTTCAAAGCTGCAAGAGGGTGCTTAGATATGTGAAGGGCACATGTAATTTTGGCATTAAATTTACAAGGAGCAAAGAGTTCAAATTGTTTGGTTACTCAGATAGCGATTGGAGAGGTTCCATTGATGATATGAAAAGCACTTCGGGCTACTGTTTCACACTTGGTTCTGGTGTTTTCTCTTGGAGCTCGAAAAAATAAGAAATTGTAGCTCAATCCACTGCTGAAGCAGAATTTATTGCTGCAACGACTGCTGTCAATCAAGCTTTGTGGCTGAGGAAGATTTTAATTGATCTTAACCTGGAGTAGGAGGAAAGTGCAGAGATTCTAGTTGACAACCAAGCTGCTATTGCAATCTCTCAAAATCCTGTGTTTCACGGGAAAACTAAGCACTTTAATATTAAATTATTCTTCTTAAGAGAAGTGCAGAAAAATGGAGTTGTTAGTCTTGTCTACTGCAAAACAGAAGATCAGGTTGCAGATATTTTCACCAAGCCACTGCCGGTTAGCAAGTTTGAGTTTTTCAGAACAAAACTTGGTGTTTGCAGCTCTTAAAGCAAGGAGGAGTGTTAGAAGATGTGTTTAGGACTGCTGATGTGGAGTCATAGAAGTTGCTTCTGTTGAATGTTTCAAACTTTTCCTGTTTTTCTGGTGTTGGTTATTTATTTTGTTGATTCTTGCTGTGATCGTGGGACAATCTTTGGACCATGATTCTAGTAGGTTGTTATTTGGTTTTGGTGTGTTATTTAAGCTTTAAAGTGTAATGTTTTCAGTTAATGAATTGAGTGAAGTTCTCTTGACAATTGACGTGGCTCTCATTTCCATTTGTAAACTTTGTTTTCTTTTCTTATTCAAGTAACAACACTGATTTTTAAAAAAGTAGTTCAATGTTATAAATTGACATATGGTGCATGAAAAAGATCAAGGATCAGGATTCATACTGTCAAACAGTTTAGCAGTTTGTCTCATTTATTTCGCAAGGTCGCGCAATCGGCATACCAGTCCCTGTATGAAACCAACATGAGAAAAAAAGACGAGAAAAGACTTGTGTAGTGTAGAATTTTGATGTATTTTCCCTTAAAACAACTAGTCAATCAATTTTAACGGTGAGAATATCTAGGTAGGGTCTGTTTTTTTTGCTTATGAAATTGAATAAATTCAAGTTTGATTAAAATTTGAGTAGATTAAAATATAAATATCATAGAACAAAAAAGTTCTCTAATGAACGTTGAGAAGGAAGTCCCGCCGCCGCCAGCGGAATACCGTTCTACCAAGAAGGCTAAATTCAGGGAACAAGGGGATGATGGGGACAATCCACCTCCTTCTTATGCGGATATAGCCATGGTGATGCAAGTACGATCTGGAGCTGTCTCCTTTGATAAGCAAGATGATTGGGAATTGGAGGAAGGTGATGTTATCTTTAAGGAGGAGGAACCCATGCCTTATATTGCTTTTTCCGAGAGCGTTCAGCAAAGATTGGTGAAACCGTATGTTCACTCTGTGGTGGTTAAGATTTAAGGACGGAATCTGGGCTATAGAGTCCTGATGGCACGTTTAAAATCAATTTAGAGCGTCACTAAAGGATTTTCAGTGGTGGATCTTGCCCATGATTATTATTTAGTTCGTTTTAATAATGCAGAAGATGTTGAGTATGTCCTTACGGAGGGTCCCTGGACGGTTATGGGATATTATCTTGTTGTACAACAATGGACTCCCTCGTTTGATGTTTCGACAAACCGAATAGACAAGGTTGTTGCTTGGATTCGACTTGCTGAAATGAATATACACTATTATCATAAAAATATTATCCGGCGACTGGGGGAAATTGTTGGCCCAGTGATTAAAATTGACTACAAAACAGTCGAAGCTCAGCGAGGGAAATATGCTCGGATTGCAGTTGAGATAGACCTTCAGAAGCCTTTGGTATCCAAGTTTAATTTTAATGGGAGAGTCCAAAAAGTGGAATATGAGTATATGCCCACAATTTGTTTTGGCTGTGGTAAGTTTGGCCATTATAGGGATGCCTGCACGGATGCAGATGATATTGACCCACGGGAAAAAGCTCTACCAATCCCCTACACCGCCGTGGAGATTCAGGCGAAGGAGGCAACTAAGAAGTTTGGGTCGTGGATGGTAGTTACCCGGAGACCCCGTACAAGGAAAGCAAATGAGAATTCTATCCCGAAAAATCAGAAGTATTCCCCAAAGCAACCTATTTTTCCAAAGTTCAAGATTTTGTGTCTTGGAAGCATAGATTGGGGAGGATTCTCCCCATAATTATACGAGAATTGCTATGGATGTTAATCACGGCAATGCTAGATCAGCTTTGGGAAATATTCAGAACTTGGCACCTCGAGCCAAAACTATGAAAAAGAAGTTAAATAACCTTCCCAACAGAAAATTCCCCACAAGATTGGAATCCAAGTCATTTTTTCCCAAAAAAACCTTCCCCGAAAATTTGAACCCAAACATTCAATCTCTCCCCAACGAGTCGAATCCTCACGCTAGCCCCATCATAAACCCGAAGGCCATGCAAGGCATGCATGACAATTGTTTTGAATCTCATGTATCTCTTGTACGAAGCCTAATTTCTACCCCCTTATCCATGCAAGGCATGCACGTCCACTCTAAAGCTGCGACTCCCATGCACGTCCCCACAACTTTAAATCCTAGTCACAATAGTACTTTCTCTTTCCCTAAGCTTCCTAAACCTCCTAATTTAATGGCTGTTCCTTCCTCATCTCGGTCATATCTGGGTTCTTCCCATGCGGAGAGGAATAATATTTATATGGATGGGGACCCTCCTGATAATGGTGTGAGTGAGCGAGAAGGTCAGGGGAATGTGAAAGTCTCCAATAATTTTCATAGTGTAGACAGAACCGAAGATTCTTTGTCTGATGGAGATGTGTCAGTTGTGGCTGACTCTGCTATGGAGTTTGATTCAGAGTCTTTGAAGCGCTCTCAGTAAAGTTCCGAGCTCTCTTGTTTTATCTTTTCTATGTTTATACAAACCATTTTTTGGAACACTCAGGGTGCTGCGTCCCTCTCTTTTGGTCGTGTCTTTTCTACTCTGGTCAAGAATTACAAGCTTGCTATTGTTGTCCTAATGGAACCGCGAATCAGTGGTCCTAAAGCAGATGCTTTTATAAAAAATAGTGGCTTTGATAAGTCTCATAAAGTGGAGGCTGAAGGGTTTTCAGGTGGAATTTGGGTATTGTGGAAGGATATTTTTGAGGTAGGGATCATCTGGAATCACTCACAATTCATTCATCTTCCTGCCATCTATGCGAGTCCTAATCCAAGTCTCCGTAAGTATCTGTGGAGTGAGCTGGATTGTTTGGTCTCCTTAGTAAAAGGTCCTTGGCTGTTGGGTGGCGATTTCAATATTATTTTGTATGATTCAGAGAAAAAAAAGGGGGTCTACAAAGGGTTTTGGTGCATGCAGGTTGTTTCAGGCCTGGTTCCATAACCATTGCATGCATGACCTTCACTTCCATGGGCCTCGCTTTACGTGGTCAATGGGTAATCTTCTTAAACGACTGGATAGAGTGATTTGTAATAATGATTGCGTTCAGAGATTTGCAGAATACAACGTCCTCCACCTTCCTAAAGTCTCCTCTGATCATAGGCCTATCATGGTTAAGTGTACTAATCCGTCTCTAGGGAATGTGGGCAACCGTCCATTTCGTTTTCAAGCAGTTTGGCTTACGAATAATAGCTTCAAGCAGTTTGTTAATGAAGCTTGGAATCAAGACATTAATTACATGGAGGATGTTAATGCTTTTACGAATAAAGTCTCGGCTTGGAACAAAGACGTGTTTGGTAATATATTTTGGAAGAAAAGGCATCTCTTGGCTAGGTTGGGTGGCATTCAGAGGGCGTTAGAAGACTATTATTCTCATGGGCTTCTTGATCTTGAAAAGCAACTTAGAGCAAAACTGGAGGAGGTTTTGAGTCAGGAAGAAATTTTATGGCTTCAGAAGTCTCGACAGGATTGGTTGCTTCTCTGGGATAGAAATACCTCTTATTTCCACCAGAAAACCTTTTCCCGTAGGAGACGTAATAATATTGCTGCTATCCAAGATAGCTCAGGGGTTTGGATTTATGAGAAGGACAAGATCAAAGACCATACCATACAATTTTTTTCTACTCTTTATTCATATGCGCATCGGGAGTTGAGGCCTTATCCCCATTCGAACCGTTTTCCCTTAGTTGATGATACTCTTCTTGCTATGCTCAAGGACACTGTGGATGATGCTGAGATTAAAAAAAACCGTCTGTGGTATGCATCCTTTAAAGGCCCCTGGTCCTGATGGCTTCCATGCAATCTTCTACCAAACCCAATGGGACACGGTGGGAGCCTCCTTCTGCAAGTTAGTTAAAGATGTCTTCAAGAACATGAATCTCCCTAGTGATTTAAATTCCGTGCTTTTGGTTCTTATTCCTAAGCTTGAGAACCCAATCTCCTTGAGAATGTATCGACCTATCTCTTTATGCAATGTTAGTTATAAGACAATCACAAAAATCATTGCAAACAGACTCCAAACCATCATTCCTCAGTTGATAGGGCCTCATCAAACTAGTTTTATCCCCGGAAGACACATTACGGAAAATATTGTGGTGGCTTAAGAGATTGTCCACTCAATGAGTAAAAAGACTGGTCCTAGAGGTTTTATGACCATCAAAATGGATCTCGAGAAAGCTTATGATCGCCTTAGTTTGGAGTTTATTAACGAGACTCTGAGTGAAGCTCACATTCCGCCGGAGTTAATTCAAGTCATTATAGCGTGCATCACGTCAACTTCCATGCGTGTTCTCTGGAATGGGGAAGCCAATGATAATTTTATTCCTTCAAGAGGGATCCGCCAGGGGGACCCTTTGTCACCTTACATTTTTGTACTTTGCATTGAGCGTCTCAGCCATGGTATCCTCAATGCGGTTGATGCTGGGAAGTGGCGGCCTATTACCCTTGCTCGCAATGGTACTCTTTTATCCCATCTTTTTTTACTGACGACCTTCTGTTACTTGCTGAAGCTTCTGCTGAGCAGGCTCAAGTTATCTCGTCCGTTTTAGAATCCTTTTGCTATAGCTCTAATTCAAAGGTTAACAAGAACAAAACCCTTCTTTATTTCTCCAAGAATGTAGATGATAGTGAGGCGGCTGCTATCTCGGGCTTGCTAGGTTTTTCGGTCATGGAAGATCTTGGCAAGTATCTTGGCATCCCTTTACAACATTCCAGGGTATCTAACAACATGTATAATGAGATTGTTAAGAAGGTTGAGAAAAGGCTTTCGGGTTGGACAGCCTCGCATCTATCTCTGGCTGGTCGTATTACTTTAGCTCAATCGGTCCTGCAGGCCATCCCTTTTTATGTTATGCAAACCGTGATGCTTTCAAGTGGAGTTAGAGATAGAATTGACAGAGCTTGCAGGCGTTTTATTTGGAGTGGAGCTTCTCCACAGTAGAAAATTAGCATGATCAGTTGGAGCACTGTTTGCAAGCCTAAAGAAAATGGTGGTCTTGGATTCAAATCTCTCTCGATGATGAACAAAGCTTTGCATATGAAGCTTGCTTGGGGGCTGATTTCCTCGACTGACAGCTTATGGGTTAAAGTTTTGAAAATTAAGTATGGTGTTTCTGACGAAATACTCCCCCAAACCTTGCCAACTAGATATGGCTCCCATCTATGGAAATCGATTGGCGTAGTTTGGAGTGATGTTCTTGCTTGCCGGAGATGGTGCTTGGGTAATGGGATATCTGTTCATTTCTGGTGGGATCTCTGGGTTACTAAAGATTTGCCGCTTGCTGCCTATGCCATTGGTAATGTCCCTGCTCATATTCTTGACTGTAAAGTGGTTAATTGCTGCAAGGCTGATGGTTCTTGGTGGTGGTATCGGTTTGAGCAATTCCTCCCGAATCATATCATTCTACAGATTGCGGCTTTACAACCTCCCTCTCCTTCTCGTGGTTTGGATTCTCGCTTTTGGGCCCACTAAAAAACAGGGGAGCTCACTACAAAGTTAGCCTACTTATCTATTAATGGTTTTATCCCGTCTGCTGAAGACCGTCGCTGGAGGTCCGTTTGGAGGTGGAAATGGCCCTAAAGTGTCAAAAAAAATTTGTGGCAAGTTCTACATGATCGATTGAAGACCAAGTTTGAGTTAGCTCAGCGTCACCTTCCCATCCTGGTGAATTGTGATCGTTGTGGAGCTTTGAAGGAGGATGCTTTAGATGCTCTTCGCGACTGTGTGGAAACAAAGCTTTTTTGGCTCAATGTTGTCCCGGTTGTAAAAAGGCAAGCTTTTTTTTCGATCAATCTCACTAACTGGCTCTGCATGAATATTGAAGACAAAAGTGAGGTTAATAACATAGCCAACCGGTCCGTTTTTCTTTGGTATTAGTTTGTGGAGGATTTGGTACTACATTAACCAATTTGTCTTTAATCAAATCTCTACGTATTCTGGTGCTTTGATGGTTGATGTCTCGCTGCGCATGGTTGAGATGTGTAAAATTCATAATCATCCTCTAGTCACGGGGAAGATAAGGGCTGCGCAATGGATTAGATGGATCCCCCCTACATGGCCTTGGTGTACTCTAAATACAGATGGAGCTCATAAGGCTAATGGAGTCTCGACAGCGGGTGGGGTGATTCGCAATTGCTCTGGTCGTTGGCTCTCAGGTTTTGGAATGATGATTGGTTCTTATTATGTTACGTTGGCTGGGGGCTTATATCAGGGCATCCTCCTTGCTTGGGATCTTGGCATCAGACGTCTCAGGATTGAAACGGATAGCTTGTGTGCCACCCAAATGTTGGCCAATCAGTTAGTGCTCACCAATGAGTTTTCCTCTATTATTTATGCTATTAAGGAGTATCTCAACAAGGACTGGCAGGTTTCTATCTCTTACGTTTACAGAGAGGCAAACTCTGTTGCAGACTACATGGCGAACCTTGCTTTTTCTTTGCCTTTTGGTGTTACTTTGTACCCTAGTCCTCCGTTTGGGGCTAGTTCCATTCTTCTGTATGACGCCTATGGGGTTGCTACCCCTCGTTCTGTTTGTCTCTAGCTTTTGATTGAGCCCCAATTTATAAAAAAAAATATAAATATCTATATTACATATATTTATTTATATTTTTTTAATATCCGAAAGAAATATCTTTAATTTTGTTTTGTTTACTTTATTTTTTCCACATTCGAAAGAAACGTCTTGAAAAACATTTCTTTTTATACTAATTAAAGATACTTGGTAATTAATGATAGGACTTAAAAAAGTTTTTTAAAAAATGGTTTCTTATGAAAATATATATTATATGCATTAATAAAAAGTTAAAAATTAACTTAGTTTAATTCATACACTTTTTACAAGTTTATGTTGAAAGTAAAAAATAAAATGTATTTTTTTAATATTGTATGATAGATCCAATTTTAGTAGGCTTACCGAATATAATTAAAAGTTAATTAAAAATGTGTAAAAATACCGTACATAAAAGTAAAGCACACAAGAGGATTTTTACGTGGTCTACGATCCAAATTCTTATGTCTACAGGGCAACAGTCAAATATTAAGTAATTCACTAGGCACCAAAGAATACAAACTATTAAAACCTTATAAAATATAAGACTCCCTTTTAGTGATTACTACCACCTTATTGTAACCTCCACTCTCAAACAAGATTTCAGCCACCGCAATTTCAAATTAGACCTTAATAATGTTGAACAGTTATCATATAGTATGCACATATACCAATAAAAGAAAAATTTAGTCAAGCTTTTAAGTCAAAAATTTAAGGGATTAACATATGCTTTATGAGAACTTCCCGGCTTTTGAGCTTAAATGAAGATGAAATGGGAAGAAAGAATATTAATTATCACAGAAACAGTACAAATCAAATGGGGTCTTATTATATATGACACTCAAAAAGTCATTTTGTTCGTATTGTGATTGAGTTGCAGTTGACGAAGACTTTTAAGTCAATCAAGCACCACAAGTAAACCTTAACCTTAGGGCAACGAAATTGCTTTGTTAGTTGCATGAAAGCGTCAGAAAATAAATTAGTTGCATGAAAGCGTCAGAAAATAAAGGGTGTTTGGATAGGAAATTTGAATATAAACATAAGCAACATTATCTGCTAGATCAACGTAGTTGTTTTATATTTATTTTAATCAAATGAATAAGTCAAGCATTTGTGTGCCAAAAAAATGACGAAGTGGGGTTTAGTGACTTTGATATTTCAAAGGAAAACAATCCTTTAAGTTAACTGGCTTCTTAACTCAACTAAAAACATTAAAAATAAAACAAAATAATGATTTTATCAGGAGATTATAGTAACTTCCAAAACGCCTCTATTTTTCATCATATATCAATGGTCATAGTTATCATTTCGAGACTATCCTTTATTCTAGAATCCTTGATCTTTTGTAATTCACATATACGGCTTTTTTTCCCCCAATTGTTGGTTAATAGTTGTAATCCTAAACACTTCACTTCCACACATAATACCACTATAGAGAATACATCTAATTCTTCCTCAATGAAAGAGAGAAAACAAAGAATCTAAATTTCTATGAGAACATTTTGTAGGATTTGGATGACATTATAATTTGTCTCAGTCCTCCAATAGGTCCAATTAGCAATCCCGACCCAACAATGATAGAGATCTGCAATAAAAGACACGAGAAAAAGTTGAAAGAAGTCCCTTTTTGTTTTTCACTTCTACTGTAGAACATAAACAAGATGCATGCATGTGTGAAATTTAAAAACTCATATATATATATATATATACTAACTTTCATAAATGAACATTCATATGAAAATGGATTGAATTAATACAGTTCATAACAGCTAAATATAGCATAATTCCAACTCCACATTGAGTTGTTCGAGAGAATAGAATGATAAAACTCCCCTATTGTTTGTTAAAATTAATCAATTTTCCTCATCTTTCAAAAATCCATCAAAACCCTTTTGTGTTACAAAAAAATTTATTAACTTTCAACCTTTTTTTTAATTTCTTTTATTTTACTTCTTCAAACATACTTATGATTAACCCAAAAAAAAAATCAATTTACCTAAAGAAAACTCAATAATTAATCAATTAGAAAAATCAATCATAAGTTTTATTTTTGGGATAAAATAGTAACAAACATTAAAAAAAGAAAAAAGAAAAGTGGAAAGTTACTAGAATCTTTTTAACGGCTTAGACTTTTTATGAACTTCGAAAGATGAAGAGAAAAATTAATCTACCGAAAGACTAATACTACTATACTTAAATAGTTGCCGCGCCTTCTGTTGTTTGTGTTACTCAATAATAGAATTGTAAAATAAGCATGATAAAATCATATTTTATAAAAATATGAATGTTCTCACTTTTGTTTTTTTTTTAAATTTTTTCTTTAGTGGTTACAATGTATAAATATATTACAATCTGTAATCCATTGAACAAGTATATAAATTTATAGCATAGCTCTACCGCGAGAGTAGTTGATCAGATATAAACTCCCAGTAACAAATTAACAAAATTTGAGAATAAATCAACACTAATTCATTTTTTTCATGAAAAGAAGAAAGAAACTCCTGAATGCTCCAACGGATGCCCTCAATGTTCTTAAGAGTGTTAAGTTTGAGAATGAAGCTGAATATGGATAAACTCATGTGGGGATACCAGCTGGAGTTTACTTGTTAATCAAGGAAGATGCTCACACAAGTGAAGTGATGCAATCTACACATGCAGAGGAAGAATATTCAAGATGGCAGAACAATTATACAGAGATTCCACAGCTGTTGTGTGATGTAGTAAATTAGTTATGAATGAACGGCTGTGATCAAATCATAACATACACACTTTACTTGAGTTTGTTAATTTGTAAAACGAAATTGATGAGCTGGATTCTGAGCTGTACAGCTATAAGTACCAGCAAAGTTGTACATTGTTAAGATCAATAAAATAGTTACAATTCATTACTCAATATGATCCAAAATTCTCTCATGGTATCAGAGCTTTGAGAAGCAACAATGGCGAGTAATGAAAATCAAACAAACAGCAATGGAGCTTCAAGCTCAACTGTAAACAGAAATCAAATCTCAAATGTCAGCACCTCCGTTCTCAGCTCACTTGTCTTCAACACACCTGTCAAGCTTACTAATAACAACTATTTGCTATAGCGATCTCAAGTGATAGAAACAATCAATGCAAACGATCTAGAAGATTTGATTGACAAGTCAAAGAGTCCACCAAATCGAGCTGTGATTAATATTGACAGCGAGCAAACTGTGATCACAACTCCAAATCTACAGTTCCAGATCTGGAGGAGAAATGATTAGCAGCTGATGAGCTGGTTGCTTTCAACCTTGAGTGAAGAAGTTCTAAGTGCTGTAGTTGGAGCTTGATCTAAAGATTAATATTGAAATGACAGAAGAATATATTATTCTTTCTTATTTTAAATTACAAGAATATGACTCATATATGTACAACTTTGACAAGCCATTACAAGATAAATTTGTGGCTTATTAAAAGAATGCTTTCTTAATATATATAATAACAGTTGGCTAGAGATATTCTAGCCGTTAGTAAATAACACTCAATTAATCATGATGACTCAATCTTGATAGTGGGATTCCTCTAGTCACGACTGAGTATATTACTAAATTTGTTTCAATGGTTTTAATGTTGGATTTTGGTGATTCTTTGTTACTATGCATGGAACCCGTAGTTATCTTGCTTGCCAACTTTGTCTCATTATGATGAGTTATCTTATCAGCCCCCTACAAACTAGGCATGGCCACGGAGTGAATGCCGAGTTTGTACCGAAATTTGAAGAAGAGTTCTTTGGACAGTGGCTTTGTGAAAATATCTGCAGTTTGCTGTAAGGATGGAATGTATTTGGTGGTGAGCAAACCACATGTGACCTTTTCTCGAACGAAGTGGTAGTCAAGCTCAATATGCTTAGTTCGAGCATTATGAATTGGATTTTTGGCCATATGGAGCGCGCTCATGTTGTCACAAATTAGACCTGGTGGTTTGTCTTGAGGGATACCAATGTCGCTTAATAAGTATGTAAGCCATGTAAGTTCTGCTGCTGTAGAAGCCATGCTACGATATTCTGCTTCAGCACTAGAGCGAGCTACTGTTGCCTGCTTTTTGGAGCTCCAAGAAATACAATTTGCTCCAAGATAAAAACAAAAACCACTTGTGCTCCTTCGAGTTATCGGACAACCTGCCCAATCTGAATCTGAAAAACCATATAGTTTGGTGCTGCTTTGTTTTAGGTATCTCAATCCAAAATCCATTGTGCCCTTGAGATAGCGAATGATACGTTTGACAGCCCGAAGGTCTAACTTGGTTGGAGCTTGAAATTTTTGACAAACCTGGTTTACTGCATAAGTTATGTCTGGTCTAGTGAAGGTTAGATATGGGAGGCTACCGACTATTTTTCGATACTCAGTGGCATCAATAAGTTCATTATCATCAAATCTTGGGGTTTCTTTCACGGAAATTGGTGTGGCAATAGCTGTGCTGTTGATCATTTTTGTTTTGAGCAGCAAATCCATTGTGTATTTAGATATTTCTAAAGCCAAGTTTGATAAGTGCATGATAAAGACAGTCAAACCACGCTCTTGGAGCTTGTTTAAGTAATTAAGTCCATAGAGTGATTTATTTAATTTACAAACATACGAAAGCAGTTTAGGATTGATAAAACCCGGTGGCTGCTCCATGTAAAAAGTTTCTTTGAGGTGACCATGAAGAAAGGCATTGCGCACATCAAGTTGCCTTGTGGTCCAATTGAGATTAACGTCCAGGGAAAGAACAAGCCGAATCGTTGTGTGCTTGACAACTGGACTGAAGGTTTTTTCAAAGTCAATTCCGGGAATTTGCGTGAAACCTTTAGCGACTAAGCGTGCCTTGAATCTTTCGATGGTCCCTTTTTCAGTATATTTGATACGATACACCCACTTAGACCCAATTATATTGGCATCACTAGGCCTTGGTACAAGAGACGAAGTGTTGTTTTGGTGCAGCGCGTGGAGTTCGTCTTTCATGGCAGCAACCCACTGAGGATGTCTTAGAGCACTTTTCAAGGTTTTTGGCTCAGTCACTAATGAGGTCTGCAAGGCCAGGTTCGGGTTTTGTTTAAGTTTATGACGAGTCACCATTGGATGTGTGTTCACAATACTCTCAGTTGGAAAAGTATGCGGATCCTTTTGAATTGGCAGTTCAATGACCAGCTTGTTTGAGATGTCTGGTAAGTCATGGGTTTGAGTTCTTTCTGTAAGGACTGGAGTGGTAATGTCTTGGCTTTGTGATGGATTGGCCAGAGTGGAGATATTTTTCCTTTATGTGTGGATTTCGAATGCATGGTGATGAGGGCGTCACAAGAATTGGTTCTTGGCCTTTATTATTTGAATTTTTGTTATGCATGCTTTCCTTGTAACTGTTGGGCTCCTCATCGCAACAATAATGAGTCCGTGCAGGAGTACTAGTTGCTTGGTGATTTTCCCCTTGATCACAATTTGATGTTGATTCAATTACATCATGCCAGTCGTTAGCAGATGGAAAGACATTGTTTTCCTGCAAAGTAGACAAGTCTGAAGAATTATTATCAAAAGGGAATACACTTTCATAAAAAACAACATGTCGAGATATATAAACTCGTTTGGTACTGGGGTGCAAACATCGATATCCTTTATGTAAAAGACTATATCCAATAAAAACACAAGGATATGATTTTTTCTCAAATTTATTTTTATTTTAATCTCTTAAATAAGGAAAACACCTGCACCCAAAAACTTTTAGTAAATGATAATCATGAGACTTAAGGAAGAGTTTTTCATAAGGACTTTTCATCCCAATTGATGATAAGGGCATGCGATTTATTAAATAAACTGCTGTAATAAATGCTTCAACCCAAAGCGATAAAGGAATTTTAGCATGAAACATCATGGTTAATGCTGTTTCTGATATATGCTTGTGCTTTCGTTCAGCAATCCCATTTTGCTCAGGCGTATAAGAACAAAAGACTTGTTGTGTAATGCCGCAAATTTGTAGGTGATTAATGAACAATTTCGAGGCAAACTCGCCGCAAATTTGTAGGTGATTAATGAACAATTTCGAGGCAAACTCTCCTCCTCCATCAGATTGAATAATCTTGATTTTGCTTTTTAGTTGAGTTTCCACCCGTCGTTGAAACTTTACAAAGCAATCATAAAAGTCAGATTTACGTTTTAAAGGGAACAACCATGAATATCTTGTGCAATCATCAATAAATAAAGCATAGTATCTAAAGTTTTGTGTAGAATTTAGAGGAGCAGGGCCCCACAAATAATAATGTATCATTTCTAAAGGAAATTCTGAAATTTTATTCGATTTGTCAAAGGGAAGTTTGCAACTCTTTCCTAATTGGCATGAAACACATATTTTTGGTGTTTGTGTCCAATTGGAAATATTAATCTCTTTTGATGATTTTGATACGCTTAAAACTTTGTGACTTGGATGTCCAAGCCGCTTGTGCCAAAGATCAGCATCTACAGAGTTTCCTTTTATTGCATTCAAGGCTTCTCATTCATTCTCATCAAGGACGTACAAATTCCCACGTCTGCTACCTCGTGCTAATACCTAGTTCTGTGTATTCTTAACAGTAAATCCATTAGCATTAAACTCAAGAGAACAAGGAAAATCATTAGTAAGCTGAGCTACAGAAAGAAGTTTTTTCTTTAATTGTGGAACAACAAGTACATCTTTCAATTTTAAACTGCCATGATTTGTATTCAAGGAAATATTTCCAACATGAGAAACATTTAATCCTTGACTGTTGCCAACAATTATTTTATCATGACCTTTATAAGACGTAATTGTATCGAGTTTACCAGGATTGTTCACCATATGTGAAGTGGCTCCTGAATCTGCATAGATACTTTGATCAGAGGTTGTATTATTGCTGTTTATCACTGCAAATGCTTGGGGAATTTCATCTTGATCATACTCATAGCGATCCCAACACTCGGCAGCACTATGGCCTCTCTTAAAGCAAATTTGACAAACAATAGTCGCTTCTTCATTCTTTTTAGTGTCTATATTGCTTGTTTTTAGGGCTGCCTGATGCTTATGAGTTTTCGAATTGTTGTTGGGTAAGTTGAATTCTCTTCGTTGACCTCCGTGTCTGCCTCCTAGTGGTTTTCTTCCTCTCCCCCTTTGGCCTAAGAAGGCCTGATTACGACTAGTAAATTCTATCTTTTTTTGTTTGTGGGACATCACTGTTTGTTCATGATTCTTGAGAGCATTGATAAATTGCTTCAAATTCGGGTAAGGGGGTTTTGTTAGCATGGCTGTTTTGAAATCCGAGTACTTCGGCCCTAAAGATCTCGCAAGGTGGAAAACCTTATCTTCATCTAGAATTGGCTTTCCAATGGCTGCTAGATTATCACAAATCGATTTGAATTTCTTAGGAAATTCTTCAAGCTTGATGTTTCCTTTCTTAAAAGAGTAGAGGTTGTCCCGCAGCCATGACTCTTGCTCTTTTGTCACTGGAAGCATGTGCTCTTCAATAGATTGCCAAACTTCTTCAGTTGGCTTTCAACTATTAGACTTAGCACTTCCTCCGCCATCGTACCTCATAGCCATGTAATTAATAATCCATCATTGTTCATCCATTGGATGAATTCAGGATTTATCATTTCCTTGCCATCTCGTAAAATTTTCTTCGAAGGAATTTTCACATTAACAATGTGATGCTCCAACCCAAGGCTTCTAATAAGTGGCAGAGTTTGGGATTTCCAAAGAAGAAAATTGTTAGTTGTGAGTTTGGGATTTCCAAAGAAGAAAATTGTTAGTTGTGAGTTTGATCGAAATTAGACTGGCACATTGATGAAAATATTGAATGGCGAGCTTAGGTTCAGTTTGAATTTCAGCCATAGGCTCTGATACCATATAGATTAATATTGAAATGATAGAAGAATAAATTATTCTTTCTTATTTTAAATTACAAGAATATGACTCATATATATACAACTTTGACAAGCCATTACAAGATAAATTTTTGGCTTATTAAAAGAATGTTTTCCTAATATATATAATAACAGTTGGCTAGAGATATTGTAGCCGTTAGTAAATAATACTCAATTAATCATGATGACTCAATCTTGATAGCGGGATTCCTCTAGTCACGGCTGAGTATGTTGCTAAATTTGTTTAAATGGTTTTAATGTTGGATTCTGGTGATTCTTTGTTGCTATGCATGGAGCCCGTAGTTATCTTGCTTGCCAACTTTGTCTCATTGTGATGAGTTATCTTATCAAGATCTTCTCTGGATGTATGGCAGATTCTTGCAACTCAGTTTGGAGCTAGATTTAGAGCTAGAGTTCTGCATCCGAGGACTCAAATTCAAACTACCAGGAAAGGATCAATGATAATTCATGAGTACTACACTAAGGTGAAAACCACTCTTGATGCATTGAGAGCTGCTGGAAACAATATGAGTGATGAAGATTTTATGTTGTGCTTGCTTGCCGGCCTTGGATTTGATTATGATTCAATTGTTACCACAATCAATGCACAGCCTAAAGGCACAACTCTCTCTGATGTGTATGAGATGCTGCTGAGTCATAAAAACAGAATTGAATATCAACACTCCGTTAGTCACATGGATTATCAAGCTAATTTAGCTTATCACAAAGAAAATCAAAGGAGGAACTGGCAATCAAACTTCAATTTTGGTGGAAACAACAACAATTATGGCGGAAGACCATTTGGAATATCTAATGGAAAGCAATCAGGTGGAAACAATTTCAATCAGATCATAAATCCATCAGATAAGTTCAAAGGCAAAAATTATATTGATGAAGAAAAACCTAAAGGACCATGCTAGATATGTTTCAGGAAAAATCATACTGCTGCTCGCTGCTGGTACAGGTTCAAAAAGAACTATGTGCCAAATCAAGTGCCTAACAAGATAAGTGCATATATAGCTGAGAATGAAAGACACAAATATGAAGCTTGGTACCTTGATAGTGGTGCAACAAACCACATTTCAAATGACTTCAACAATCTCAACATCAGCTCAGAATACAAAGGAAATGATCAGCTGGCTGTAGGTAATGGAGCTAAACTCAAAATAGTTTCTGTTGGTCACTTATTGCTCAGCACACTTGATTCACACATATTATCTCATATCAAACTTAATCACATACTTTATATTCCAGAAATAACCAAAAAATTGATCAGCATTTCGAAACTATTACATGATAATGATGTTTCTATTGAATTCAATAAAACCTTTTGTGTTGTTAAGGACAAGAGAAATGGGAGTGTTCTTTTGAAAGGAATGACTAAAGATGGATTATACAAGCTGCTAAGTTTGCCCTCATGATTCCAGTCAATTCAAGTCAATTCTGTTATTTTCTACTACTACTCACTACAACAGAATATGCTTTTCATGGCATGGGAAATATGCTGTCAATGGGATATGACGGCAAAAACATGCATGCCGTTGATCCATGAGCCGTGGAAAGCTATGGGTTTTAACGGCCAACATCCATCGCTATTAACTATGCTATAGAAGGTATTACACGGTGAAGGGTATCCGCTGTTGATAATTTCATCAATAGCCATCATTACTCCCCGTTATATCTTTGGCGCCAATCTTGTTTTAACCATCCACAGCAATAATAACCAGCCATGGATTGTTTCATCAACGACCAATACTACTCCCTGTCTTTTTTTTTTGGCGCTAAACATAGTTCAACATTTAACGAGAAAAAGAAACTGTTGTGATAAAATGTGATAGCATGGTTAGTACATGCCGTTGTAACAAGTTTTAACGGTGATAATAAAATTTTACTGTGGAATATTTATATAACATTCATTACTATTGAAAAAATCAATTTTACCATATAATTAACCTGTTGCAATTTAAATTAACTTACTATTTTGAACATCCTAGGTATAAAGAAGTCTCAGCAGCTTTCACCTTTTCAGTAAACTCATTTTCTTCTAACCTAGGTGTGGTATCATCAATGTAGTCATTTGGGTTATCCATGACACCATAGTTTTGAAGATAAGCATCATTATACATTTCGTAAGCGTCTGTCATCTTCACATCTTTATCTTGCCTAGCAGTATTTGGAGCTTCTCCATGAAAAACCCAATTATCATAAGTGGGATCCATCCCACTTATCACTAAATGTTCATGTTGACGACAATAACAGGCACATTTTATGCATGGACATATAATCCTATCAGAATTTCCAGCATTTTTTCTAGCCAAGTTGACAAATTTTTGGGCTCCATCTTGAAATTCTTTAGTATATCTACATATAAAAAAGTTAAAAAAAATAAAATTTTAAATCTATTGGCATAAAATATTTAAATACTGCAGTTATTCAAATACTAACCTATTAAGCTTCACCCATTTTTTATCCATCAACATGACATCAAGTGCTTGCTTGTAACCTCTTTGATCTGTTGTTTAAATATAAAACATATTTTTTTAATTATTTGTCTAGCAAAGAATCAGATTGCTCAATCTGCTATACATAACCAATTCTTTTTCTTACTCTTTTTTTTAACAAACAGTTACGAATAAAAATAATCAAAATTCTTTTTCAACCCAAACTTGCAAATAATACATCACGACTAGATGACATTATTTGGCAAAAGTACTTGCTCATAAACAAGCATATATACATATATTATACAACTAAGGTTTTTAAAAGATAAAGATAATCAAAGAAGTTATTTGCATGCTAAAAAATAAAATCATTTAGTATTAAGCATAAAAGAACAAATGAAAAAAAAAACCAAAATTTTAATGCAAAAATTACACTTTCTTTCCAACTTTTTCCTAAATTTATAAATCAAATTCAATTTCCTCAATCAATGGTACCAAATAGTGATAGATGCAGTCACAGTAGACTCCACTTTCGGTTTTTCACAGCAAGTTAATTTTATTAAAAGACTGATTGTCAAATGTTTGATCACTATCAAACATGCCACACATGGCGGGCCACCCTTAAAGTTGATTCAGCATATTATCAAAGCAAGTAAATAAAACAAATTGAATTTTCTTTGACAAAAAATCATGAAATTCATGACCCCTTCATTCATATAACTACTAAATACCAATAAAATGTCAGTGATAAGTCAGGTTAATTGTCATGAATTTAGTTATGAGGGTGAGAGCCAATTGATAGTGTCATAAACTAGATGGTTGCCAAGGAAATGAACGCATTTCTATTGACCAAAACGGATAAATCACAATCTAAATTAGCCATGTCATTTATCCTACTGTATAGTTAATGCACGATTTGCTTAGATTTATGGTAAATGACAACATGGGAAAAAAATCCCATTTTAGTTGTGTGAGACCCGACCACACCAAGATATCAAAATCAAAGGGACAGTAAGAATGCAAACCTGTATGTTAACAATTAGGAGTGACGGTACTTTCTTATTAGTTTTCACTTGGGGAAGTTCAAGGTGCTGAGCAATGCGATTTATCTTCCATGAGCTGGCAAATAAATCAACACCAATTGGTGCATATGGACTGTAGTTTGGAGCAGGAGTCTTTTGCTTGTCTCTGCAAAAATTAATTTTCAATGTGAAAATTGTTGCTAAAAAAGAAAAGAGAACTAAAGACATCACTCTATAAGCCAAACATATTCACAATATGCTATGTGGGAAAAAGATCAAGTATACGGCATAACTGAAATAATTCTCACCACGAAGTCTGAAAACTGAAGCCGAAAGCTCAGACCAGCATCCTGGATTTGATTTCTCTCCTGTTGAACGTGGAACCAGAAATTTTGAAACAAAAATTTTGCTTTTTTTTTCGAATCTTTTAATAAAATTATAATTTAATTAATTGAAAGATAAATTAGATTAACTAGATAACACAATAACAGTAACACAACCATTCAAACTTATGTCCCAACAAAACGATTTCCAAATCAAATGAAAAGAAAAATACATATTAAATAAAAGTTCTTACCTTTCCTTGTCGCTGATGGTACAAACGGTGATAATAGGAATTAAAAAGAAGATTGAGGCCAAACCTTTGTGAAATTGCAGAGACGATGAAATAAAATTGCAGAGAGGATGAAATACTAAGGTTAAAATGGTATACGATTCCAAATAAGAGAGGGAAAATCTGAAAAACTAAGGCATTTAGAAGTATCGGTATTCTAAAAATATGAGATAAAATTGGAAAAAAATTGAAAATTTTTGGAAGAATTTGATAACAGCCGAATCTCCATAGAGAATTAACGCGGGAGTGTTTTAGAAGAGGTGGGAAATTTGCAAACTAGAGAGAAATTAGTAAAGTGTTCCTATTTTGTTTGTAGTAAGATTCTAATTTAACAGGATAAGTCAAAGGCCATCTTTTATTATTAATTAACAACAAATATCACGCGCTATTGAAAACTATTTTTACGGGGATTGATATTTTTATGCTATTAAAAATTTATTATCCAAGCAATCAACGGCAATTTTTTAAAAATATGCCGTCTTATTATATAGTTGAATCTTTTATCGGTGAATATTTTAATACCTTCTGTCTTTACATATTTTTAACAGCATGTAATTATAATATGCCGTTAGAACTCCACCGTAAAAACTCATTTTTGTTGTAGTAAATAAAATACTTGAACCTGAATCTATGTTGTCAGTCAGTTGTAATGGAAATTGTACGAGCAACAAAGTGCTTGATCTGTGGCATATGAGATTAGGCCACCCCAATATCAATGCTCTTATGAAAACCTTGTTAGCTTGTAATATTTCTTTTGGAAATAAAATATCAGGTTTATCTTTCTGTAAAGCCTGTCAGTCTGGAAAACAACACATATTATCATTTAAACACAGTGAAACAAAAACCTCAAAAGCTGTTGAAATTATTCATAGTGACCTTTGGGGTCCTGCTCCCCCTGAATCAAATCAAGGCTTTAGATACTATATAGCTTTCATTGATGACAAAACTAGTAACACATGGATTTATGGATTTATGGATTTATGGATTAACACATAAATCAAAGGCACTCACATCATTCATTTATATAAAAAACCAAATTGAGAAAAGCTTTGAACTGAAAATCAAAGCCTTACAGTGTGACATGGGAGGAGAATATAAAGTGTTTGAACCATATCTAAAGCATGAAGGGATATCTTTAAGATACTCCTGCCCATATACTCATCTTCAAAATGGGAAAGTTGAAAGAAAGCACGGACACTTTGTAGAAATTGGATTGACACTTATTGCTCAATCTGGATTACCTTTGAAATTTTGGTAGGAAGATTTTTCTAATGCCATATATCTTATAAACAGAACCAACGCACCTATTTTAAATGTCAAAACACCATTTGAATCCCTCTACTCAGAGAAATCATATTACTCTCTTATCAAAATATTTGATGTGAGTGCTATCCTTTCTTAAGACCCAACAACAGACACAAATTCAATTTTCATACTTCCACATGTGTAAATGTAGGTTTCAGTCACTTTTACAAAGGTTACATGTGCCTAAATTCAAATGGAAGAATATACATAGCAGCACATGTTAACTTCAATGAAAGCTCTTTTTCCTTTCAAAACAGATCCGAAATTCATGAATTCAAAACAAAATCAATTATCTGAGTCTTTAAACTCCTTCAGTAAATTCATCACAATGTATTTTCCTTCTGAAAGTCATAGTCATGAGGCAACAACAACTAGTTCAAACTCATATGAGAATCCAATTCAAGATGTTACTCCCTCTGATGATCAAGACTCTGATAACAGTCATAATAAAACTACCCCAATGCCAAACAACGTTTCAAACACACACTCAAAAACTCAAAATACTTCAGATTATTTTGTTGCACCTGAAAAACACTGAAGTTCAAAACCAAAATCCTGAAATGTCTCAAATCACTCGTAAACTCAACCCTTCACATCATATGATAACCAGAGCCAAAGCTGGAATCGTTAAGCCTAAAGCCTACAATATTGAAAAAGCCTTGTCTCTAGAAACACCATCAAGTGTTGCTGAAGCTTTAAGTGATAAAAACTGGAAGCTAGACATGCATGCTGAGTTTCATGCTCTAATAAAGAATCAGACTCGGTGTTTGGTTCCACCAAAACAAAATATGAAACTTGTGGGAAATATATGGATTTTTAGAGTAAAACAAAACTCAGATGGAACAATAAATAGATATAAAGCCAGGTTAGTAGCAAAGGGTTTGTTACAAACTGAAGGAGTGGATTATCAAGAGACTTTCAGCCTTGTAGTGAAAGCAGCTACTATAAAAATTGTTTTAAGCATAGCTGTGATGAATAACTGGAAGCTGAGACAGGTTGACATTAATAATGCATTCCTAAATGGAGAGTTAACGGAAACAGTATATATGCCTCAGCCTGAAGGATTTGTGAATGCAGATCACCCAAGGTATGTTTGTAAATTGAAGAAAGCACTCTATGATTTGAAACAGGCACCAAGAGCCTGGTGTGATAAATTAAAATCAGTTCTTGAATCATGGCAGTTCTGTCGAGCAAAATCAGACACATTCTTATTTTTCAAACGAAATGGAAATGATCTAATCATCTCGTTAGTTTATGTTGATGATATCATAGTCACTGGGAGTAATCATGTTGAAATAGAGCAGCTTATTTACAATCTAGGAAATGCTTTTGCTCTTAAGGATTTGAGACAACTTAACTTCTTTCTTGGCATTGAAATTTCAAGAAATGAATATACACTGGTACTGTCACAGTCTAAATACTTAAAGGAGCTGCTAACCAAATTTGATTTGAAGAACTGTAATGGTTTAGACACTCCACTAGCAACTACTGAAAAGTTGAACAAATATGTGGGAGAAAAATGTGCTGACTCAACTCAATACAGAATAGCTATTGGAGGGTTGCAGTATACTGTGCTAACTAGGCCTGAGATTGCATATGCAGTAAACAAGTTAAGTTAGTTTATGGCTAATCCTCTGCAGCCACACTGGACAGCTTGTAAAAGGGTAATCAGATATATAAAGGAAACAGTTGACTATGGTCTGATTTTCAAGAAATCTGATTCCCTTGATCTAATAGCTTATTCAGATGCTAACTGGGAAGTGATCCTGATGATAGAAGATCTACTAGTGGTTATTGTATATACTTTGGTGACAATTTGATTAGCTGGAGTTCAAAGAATTTGGTGACAATTTGATTAGCTGGAGTTCAAAGAAGCAAAGTGTGGTATCAAAATCTTCAGCTGAATCTAAATACAGAGTTATGGCAGTAGCTAGTGCAGAAATAACGTGGATATGTTCATTACTAAAAGAGTTGGGTGTAAAACTAAACTGCACTCCTCTGTTGTTAAGTAACAGTACAAGTGCAACTGCAATTGCCACAAACTCAGTTCTTCATTCTAAGACCAAACATATTGAGATAGACATTCATTTTGTCAGAGATAAAGTTGAGAAGAAAGAAATTGAAATTGTTGTTGTATCTAGCAATGACCAAACAGCCGATGTATTGACCAAGCCACTCACTTACACCAACGTCAACTTCTTCAGAAACAAACTTAAAGTCTCTAGGAGAGACTTTAAGTTTGAGAATGGATGTTAAGTTTGAGAATGAAGCTGAACCTGGATAAACTCACGTGGGGATACCAGCTGGAGTTTACTTGTTAACCAAGGAAGATGCTCACACAAGTGAAGTGAGGCAATCTACACGTGCAGAGGAAGAATATTCTAGATGGCAGAACAGTTATACAGAGATTTCACAGCTGTTGTGTGATGTAGTAAATTAGTTATGAATGAACGGCTGTAATCAAATCGTAATATACACACTTTACTTGAGTTTGTTAATTTGTAAAACGAAATTGATGAGCTGGATTCTGAGCTGTACAGCTATAAATACCATTAAAATTGTACATTGTTAAGATCAATAAAATAGTTGCAATTTATTACTCAATATGATCGAAAATTCTCTAAAAGTGCACCAATAATGATGGGATACAAGCCCAATTACATATATTATAATTATATGCTTAAGGATAAATATTTAATAAACTTACTCAGCTACCCTAACCGCCTTCTGAAACTAAGAAAAGATTAAGTAGGCTAGTTCGAAACCCTCTTTCTCTAGCTCTATTCTGAGATCCACAAAATCCCCATGTTTCTGTTGGCTAAGAATAGCATACAGCCGATTGTTCGGAAGTTTGGGTTCCGAAAAATCCCTCAGGACCCCAAATTCATACCCAGTTGTAAAAATAATCATGCTGCAGAAAAAAATCATGATTTTGTACCTTGTGGTGGTGCAAGCTTTCTGCAGGACGTTCATAACCCAACATGTGATGGGAGGCTAAATGGCTGAAAATATAAGGCCGTTTTTACTAGAGCCATGTGTATTCAATTAGAAAAGCTATTGAAACAACCAGGAGTTGCAGAAGATTTCAAGAATAGTCTAATGGATGGAATTCATATGGCACACTTGGTACTGAAAAAAACACTTGGTACATCGAGCACGAATGATCAACATACAAGAAATTGCCGACAATGAAAGGCTGCTGAACTGGGATTATATATCCATGGACTTTGTCGACCACAAGAACCAAACATGTTGTATGTATGATCCAGTTTTTTTAATCCATGAGGGTAAATTTCGAATAAGAAGAAGGCAATTGGACGTGCTGGGCCACGTGCTAGGCCTTTACTGACCATTGCTGAGGATTTTGATACGGACAAGCTTTGTCTTGCTGATGATAGCATCACCAGGGCCAAGGCTTGTATCCTCCTCAAACTAAATTTTGAAAAACAATGGAAGGGTAATTTCACAGAAGACCTTGAGATTCCGACAGGCGCCAAGGTTGTAACTTGTGAAACTCCTCTATACGTATATGTCTATCACCGTTATTTCAATGAAATCAAGTTCATGCTCTGAGACATGACTTATGTTACTGATTTTTCCAACTTCACTGTCCTGATGACCAGGGAACTGAGAATAGCTTGCACTGTTGCTCAAATGGAGCGTGAAGGAGGCAACAGTCCACGGGTATCACCTTTGGCACAGGTACTTTATGGTGGCAAAATGAAAATGCCCATAAGTTTGTTTGATTGAAATGTTAGCATCAGCTCAATGCAGTACTTCAAAATTTGTATTGTTGGAATAATTCATCTGTTGGCACTGATGCTTATTAGCCCACGACTTATTGTGGAGGGTTTTTGTTTATATTATTATTATTATTTTTTCCGTGGCAAAGATTATTGTTTATATCATTGATTTGTCTATTTGCCTATATCTACTGTGTTTCTTTGAGGGAATCATCTCTGGTCTTCTGCCAGCAACGTGTTACCTTTTTAATTTTATTTTCCTGTTTCCGGGGCATTAAATAGCACTTTGGCTTTTCTGCTTAGGTGCGTGATGCTGGTAATCTTTTGAACAGAGCAGGATTCACTCTTCCTAGTGTTGATGTTGATCAATACACTGTTAAATATAATAGCGGTAAGCATTGCCACTCTCAATTCGCTGCTTGTAAATTTTTCTTGCTATTTTCCATATATAACATGTATTGAAGTTCAGATATCAGTCCTTGTGTGAAATATATGTGACATACGAAGTAGCATGCGTATAAATACGGTGTATTTATTTGCCCTTCTATTTTTGAAAATAAAAGAAAATACAAATTTTGATGGTTTCAGAGGAGGGGTTGGAGGAGTTGTTTGTATTGAATTTCTTACATATCTGTTATCTATGTTAAGACTGCTTAGTCATTCGCTCGTTCACCACCTTCTCTTCTTATTGCTCTCTGTTTGGTGTAGCACTGGAGCTGATGCAACATCTGCGTGTGATGGGTGAAACCAATGCTCTTCGACAAAGGAATAAAGTATGGTTTCTTTCATGGATAATGATGTTCCTTTTTCTTCTGAGATGATTATGAAGCTCTTTCCCAATTAGAGAATAATCATATGTTATAAAAGGAACTCCAGCTTGTTTATCAATTCTTATTTGGAAATTCATTGCGTTCATCAATGAATCAGATCCTAAATAGAGAAACAGCCCTTGCAACAGCCGCTATATACGATTCCATGTTTGCAGCAGAAAATGGCTCCATCCCTGCAACCTTCCAGGCAGTGGTGGACACAGAAACTAAAATGAGGGGGCTTAGTTCAAAATTTTTTATTTAACTTAGATTTTTTTAATGTTTACTTGAATACATTTTAAATCTTATAAACTCAAATTTTATTTTTTTTTAATTTTAAATAATAATAATAGTAATAAAATATTTCTTAAATGCGTGAAAATATCATTTTTTGAAGTAGTTTCCACAAAATATTTTAAAAAATAAAATAATGTAGCTAATGAGATTTGAACTAAGGTTTTGAAATCATTAAATAATATTCTTACAATTGAACTACAAGTCTTTTTATATATGAAAAATGTGTCCAAATATTTTTATCTAACTTTTTTATAAGGGGCTTGAGGTACATTTGGAAGAAAACTTAATGGGCCAGGGGGCTGAAGCCCCTCCTGAGCCTTAATTAGGTCCGCCCATGCTTCCAGGTGAACTTTTCAACTTCTTCCTTCAGAAAATATTTTTAATTACATAAAATAATGTCCCTAAAGTCAAAAAAATAACTGAAACTTCAATTTCTGCTTTAGATGGAAATTAATACCGTATACCTTCCTGCCTATTCAAGGAAGACATCAATTACTGAGCACATAAAAAACGTGTGAGAATTTTTGGCCAGGGTCCATAAAATGAGATTGAATTTGGCATATCATAAGTTAGTATGAGTTGGTGTCTCGAGAGTCTTAGGCCTCAATATCATAAATACTCAATCTGAGCTGTAGTGTAATGATGTTTTGGGAAAAGAAAATTTCTTTAACTTTATAATACATCGGTATATTTGATTTGCAGGTGATTTACATGACAGGATGGAGGGAACATTATTCACAACCAAAACCAAAAAGAAGGGGATCTGCCACGGTATCATTCAAGGATATTCATAAACATTTTGGAAGTGAAAATCAATCTGCCCAACCGAGTTAAGCCCATTCAAGCCCATTTCTAATCCAGTTCGAGGCAAGTTCCTTGAAATTAGTTTATACCGATTGAGAGTTGTAATAGTGTTTTCCCCTATTAGCATGTAGTAGTTTTTATTTAGATTACAATCATAGCGTTAGTTGTTTTTATTTAGATTCCGATCATAGTCAGGCATGAATAATTATCATCAACTTATTTACCAAAATAGGGATATAGTTAGCACAAAATTTAGTTTTTAATTTATTGAATTTGTGTCTTTTTGTTATTTCAAGACTATATATACATTTGAGACTGAGGTGTTGTTACTTTCAATTGACAGCTATTGTGATTTTAAAATTAATCAAAGCACAACAATTTTACATACCCAGGCTTTAATAAGCCTCTACACCCTGTATAGTTTTTTTTTCTGTTATTATTGATATTATTTAGCTTAATTGCACCTCAATTTCTTATGCTCTATGTGAGAGGGTTTAGTTTTTAGTTCTCATGTTTTTCACACCAGAGATTTTACTATCTCAAGGCTCAACTAGGTGGCATCCTCAAAAATGAAAAGAAAAATAAAATATTGGACTTGATGTATAATCTTGGGGTGCATTTGGCACACTATGTTGTATTATGTTGTATTGTATTATTTGAATGCAGATGTATTGTATTATGCTATATTGCATTAGCACTGTATTATAATAATGCTATACAATATTTGGTGTTATATTGTATTATATTAATTTTTTTGTGATTAATTTAAATTATATATTTAGAAAATAATATTCATTAGTACTTAAAAAATACTAAATATAAAAGTGTTAAATTTTAAAAATTTAATATTTTTATTAAATAATGTTAAAAATGTCATAATTCTTCTAAAGCTTGTAGCCTTAATTTTTGAAAGTTTATTTTTTTTAGTATTTTCTAAATATAAACCATGTGAAATAAAGATCAAAGCAAATAATTTAATCAAATAATCTCTAAATATATATATCACAAGATAATTACAAAGTAATAAAGTGATACAATTGTTATAACATGTTCACTGAGAAAATAACTGGTTTGGCTAATGTGTTCAATTGCGCTTAATGCAGCAATTTGGTGCCCCAAACATGGAGCTGCATTGCTAATGTTGTAGTCGGACTTAGCTAATGCGCCCAATTGCATTATAATTGGGTGGAGGTAGGCATATTCTGAGCAGTAGTCCAATAAACAAATAAACAAATAAGATGAGTGTTCAAAAAATAAACAAATAAACAAATAAGTCATCTGGTGATGGATATTGCATAAATGGATATTTTCTTTTCAATAAAGTAGTCCAATAAACAACTACTGGACTCAAGTACAAAGTGTCAGCAAGAATGATAGACAATAATAATCCAGCCCATCAGCCTAAGCTTACCGAAGTTCACGAGGAAACTTGTGACATTGGGATTTTCTTCACAATAGTGTGTGCAAAATTTTTAGAGATGACTTCTAAACTCGGTAAGATGACCCGCAATTGTTCTTCCGACGGATACGACACGGTCACAAGTATGCATGAATCAACATTCAACCAACGAGTAACTTTTAATCACTCGACCTTTTACCCTACTCTTATCTTATGGCACTCATATTCATACTCGATTTATGTGTGACCATGATCGAGTAATTTTTAAATTATTCAAACTATTACCTGACTTGTAATTGACCATAGTCGAATATATTTTTCAATTACTCGATTATTACCCGCCTTGTGCGTGACCATAGTTGAGTAGTTTTTTAAGTACTCAACGTTACCCGACTTGTGCCTGATCATGGGGCGAGCAATGTTTTAACTATTCGACTATTACCCAATTTCTACCTAATTATGAGGGACCTGATGAATAATTTTTATTCGGATCATGATAATTAAAAACATACACGAAATTAATTTTAATTTTAAGGAGCCAAAATAAATATTGAAATAGTGTAAACATATATGATCAAAATCCTGGCGTTGGAATGAAATTGTGTAACTTGTAATTTATAAATGAAGGTATATTATTCTTTGCGCAGATGAATTTGTCATACGACTGAATAAATGGAAAGGAGGGCGTACAGGCACTTTTGTGGCATATACAGATAAAACAACTTGCAAAAGTTATTATGAGATATACATATTTCATTATGGGAAAAAATTGTGAGTGCTCTTAGTGCATACTCGATCATTTGCTCTATTTTTTTTTTTTCACGTGTGTATTCACTTTAACATAATTAGTTGAAAACGTTAGGGGACAAAATGCCATAGCCAACACTTTACCTATCAGCCCTGCTTGTTATGGACCTGATTGTGTTTTAGTTAATCTAGAGACTGCCTTACTACAATGAGCTTTTTTGATGTTTAAGATTTTAAAGTACTTTCCGAATTAATTGATTCAAAACAAAATACAGCAAATCATACATATATGGGATGATAATATTTATTGCAACTTATAAAAATTGAAACTACAAACGCACATCCAACTTAATTACTACTGCTTGGAGCAGTCAGTTGGTTTAAACGAAACTGTGCGTCCCTCAATGTCATACCCGATCAAAAAGTTGGTCTGCATAATGTTACCATAAAGTGGAGTGCCATTCCTAGCACTAAAAACTGAACACACAAGGTCTTCTGAAATTTTCATAAAAAAGTTGGAAGGGCTCAACTTCACATCTGCATCCCTGAAATGTATTGTGACTTCAGGAAATTTAGGTCGTGAACTAATTCTGTAGCAAAGATCGTATGGCCCTTCAACGGGTTGTGCAGCTATCATACTGGACATTACTGAAAGCAATTTTGAGGCATAAGCTGGTGGTAAATAGGTAAGTGTAGTACCAGAATCAATTACAATGTCTCCTCCCGGAGTTGATCCTGATATAACACCTAGTCTTTGATCTCCTACACTGATTGCATCGAGTGTGAGGTAATAGAAGGTTTTGGGATTCTTAACAAGCAAGGGAGTAGAAACTACGCCAGAACCTGAAACAATTCCATTGGTGCCAAAATTGATTTTGGTTGAGCTTTGTTGCACCAAGCAGTAGGAGAATTTACCTGCAATTGTAGTTCTTATTTGAGAAATAAGGGAAGCATCACCTCCCCCAAGGCCAACGATGCCATCAGTTTTTGAATTAAATCTCCCACTATTTTTTGTTCCGCAGCCAAAGGCTATTTCTGGCAGAGCCACGGCCTGTCCGGATGTTGATCCCAAAGTAACAGTTTCGGTAGCTAGATCGCCATTTGAGAAAGATTCTTGGTCTCCGTAGCGGACTGAATATTTGCAATTCCCCTCCGCAGAGCAAGAATCTTTGATCGGTGGTGCGCATTGGCTCGATGAGCAAGAAAGATATTTGTAAGTGGAAGACTTTTGAGGATCAAAAAGTTTATTGTCTTGCTTGTAACATTGTGATGGTGGGCAGGGTTGACACTGTGTCCATATGAGATCACTTCCTGTGTCAGCCACAGCTAGTATTTCAACAGGGGGAGTACCAATTGATATACGAATGAGATAGTCACCAACATTAGGTATTATATCAGCTTGGGAAACTTTTGATGAAGAGACTGATGAGTTTTTATTGAACTGACTGAGACGATTGGCAGAACGATTCAAAGCATTTCTCAACCGTTGGTAGGGAGTTTCATTAGGGTTATAGAAGGGAGACTTTGGAGAGTCACGGTGGATCAGCTCAACACTGAACCCTCCAGTTTGAGCCTCTGCTTGAGAGATAACTGAGAGAAAAAGGAAGAAGAGAATGAATGCACAACTCAAGAAGGTTGCCATTGTCAAAGCTGCAGCTGTATGTAGAGAGATGATGATAAAGAGGGAATGAGTCGATGCTTATATAGGGGAGGGGCATAGAGAGATGATCAGGAAAATTTAATTAATTTGAAGTGGAAAAACGAGGAGGAAGAGAAGTAAACTTCCACCTTCCAGGATACTACATGCCATGGTGCAAAGAAATTGAAATGCTGAATCTTTCTTTTGTAATCAAAGCTATGTTAAGAGTGACAGTTCTATCGCCTTTGCAACTTGTGTGGAAAATTCTTAAATTTGTTTGGCTGAAAAGTCTCTCTTTCATGTGAACTTAGCACGGAAAATAATGACGATTAGAATTTTTTGCTGATTCTTAAAAAAGTTTTTGAATGTTAAAGACCAGGATGCATTTTGTCAAAACGCTTAGCAGTTTGTCCCATTTATTCCGCAAGGTCCGGCAATCTTCCTGTATGAAACCAACATGAGAAAAAAAGACTTAAGAATGTTCAGGAGAAAAGACTTATTTAGTGCAGTATTTTGATGTATTTTCCCTTTAGACAACTGGTCATTCATTTTTAACGGTGAGAATATCTAGGTAGGGTCTGGTTTTTTCTTATGAAATTTAATAAATTCAATTTTGATTAAAATTTGAGTAGATTAAAATATAAGTATCTATATTTTATATATTTATTTATATATATTTTTCATATCCGAAAGAAATATCATAAATTTTGTTTGTTTACTTTTTTTTTCTTTTCACATCCGAAAGAAACGTCCTGAAAACATTTTTTTATACTAATTAACGATATTCGGTAATTAATGATAGGACTTCAAAAAATTAAAAGAAAAGATGGCTTCTTATGAAAATAGATATTATATGTATTAATAAAAAGTTAAAAAATTAACTTTGTTTAATTTATACACTTTTTATAAGTATACCGTTGAAAAAGTAAAGCACACAAGAGAATTTTTACGTGGTCTGCGATCCAAATTCCTATGTTTACGGAGCGACTGTCAAATATCAAGTAATTCACTAAGCACCAAAAAATACAAAATATTGAAACCTCATAAAATATAAGACTCCCCCTTAGTGATTGCTTGCACCTTATTGTAACCTCCGCTCTCAAACAAGATTTCAGCCACCGCAATTTCAAATTAGTCCTTAATAATGTTGAACAGTGATCATATGGTATGCACATATACCAATAAAAGAAAAAATTAGTCAAGGTTTTAAGTCAAAATTTTAAGGGATTAACATATGCTTTAGGAAAATGGTGTTTGTCCTGGGTCAAACCCCGAACTAAATGCACTGTTTTATTAAGTTAAAAACGCACCGTTTGCCTTCTACCAAAAACATACCGTTAAATTGGTCCTCAAGTATAAGTTGAGGACCAATTATTGCTCTTGCTCTTCTTGTTGGTCCTGCGGTTGTGGGGAAGAGAGAGTTGGGGTGAAGGCTTTAGTAGTGACTGTTGTGGGTGTAAGAGCCAAAGAGGAGAAATTGTGAGAGAAGAAGAGCCGACGGGTGGGGATAGAAGTGAGGTGGGGTTTACGGAGTTGGCATTTTGAGAGGATTGTGGAGGTTGTTGATATGCAGAGGGGTCTCACCAAGAAACTCATTGTTGTCGCCATCGTCACTGCAGCGGTGCTGTGCTGACTAAGATTTTTGACAAATAAAATTTTAATGACAAATATATTAGTTTGAAAGTCTCTGCATGACGGTGCATAACTGCAATGCTTCGACCTTCTTCATCTAATTCATGAACCAAATCAGGATAAGAGCGAATGAGCATGTTAGGTGCCAGTCAGAATTAGCGAAAAATAACAAGTAGATAATTTGTTCTTCTTAGGGTGAAAACTACCACAATTGCTAGCTTTGGATAAAAATCTGATCTCCTTTTATTGAGATTTTGGAGTTTATTTATAGAACAAAGTTAATGAGATAAAGTAGTTAATATCAAATAAACTACTTAGCTATAAATTCGAAGCAAATAACAATCTTAAAGGAAACACGTTTAAAGATGAATTCTCCACCAAATCAATAAGGCTTGACGTTGTAAAGCCTCCCCGTTGCATGCATGAAGAGTCCTTGAAGGAGTCAGCTTCAAACTTGGAAGCATATTCTCACTTAAAGGACATACTTCCACGTGATGCATACCTCATGCATGACTTGCATTGTTGCTTGCGTGACTTGCATGGTCGCTTGCATGTGCCCATGCATATTCCTTATACTTGCTATTGGGTTTGGGTGCTTGCTTGGACTTGCGTAGCTCCTTATCAGCACCCCCCTTGAAGAGAACCCTTGTCCTCAAGGGTTAGTTGTTGTGCAAATTTTATTGAACTCGCAAGCGCACGAATCTGTTGTAGTTTAGATTAATGGTGACGAGTGTCGATCCCACGAGGAGGTTGATTTTAATTATATATAGAATTAATTTAGTGAATGGGTGATTGGATTTAAGGTGGAAAATGATTTAGAATATGCTAAAACTTAAATTAAAATAACAAGAATAAATTCTGAAATTGGAATTTAAATGGCAAGAACAAATTGAAGATAAATCTATTGAAATGACGTACTTGGGTATCTGGATCCGTATCAACATGCATCATGGGCTAAATATTCCATATTAATACCAATTAAATCATGAGGGGGGAATCCACACCTCATGAACCACGCTCTAATAAATATGGTGCTAAGGGCTTATCGTGCCAAATAATAATAACCTTATACTAGGGAGCCGGTGAAACCAGGGCAGTACTAGACAAGATTAGTATTATTTGTCGACGAGAAGTCAAAACATCCACAAAAACTAGAGGGGAAGAGAAAGTAAATTTACCAAATCAAGCCCATGACACATGTTGAGACTTCACCTTCAACCCAAGCTTGAAAGAAAATTAGCCACTCATAGTTGAACTAGGGGCAAAATGGAAATTTATTAAAATACGTAGAAAATACAAGATAGAGAGAGAATTACAGAAAATGAATCCCAAAAATGGATTCAGAGGTCCTTAATTAGGGGGGGAAGGCCCCCTTTTTATAGTTACATCGAGTAAATCATGGCCATCGGATTAAAAACAGTTTGGACGCTCAGGATTTCGCCACGTCATCAGCCACTATTTGCACAGTACAGTCAACAGCCACTATTTGCACAGTACAGTCAACAGTCACTATTTACACAGTACAGTCAACAGCCACTATTTGCACAGTACAGTCAACAGCCACTATTTGCACAGTACAGTCAACAGTCACTATTTGCACAGTACAGTCAACAGCCACTATTTGCACAGTAACGCCAACAGTACCCGTACATGTGAATAGTATCGTACATGTGAACAGTGTCATTTTTCCTTTTATACTCCTCCTAAGGTTTTCGACCGTCCTGAGTTCAAAAAATGATGTCCGTTTTGCTATTTGATCTCTCGTTTATTGTGAAATGACTATGATGCCCCTAAAATACATAAAATACTCAATTAGAATAAAATACACGTAATTAAAGTACAATAAACTTAAACACATAAAAGTAAGGGTTGTTAGTAATACTTGATATGTAAAATAACGATTTTCTCCTTTATAAATATGCACTTTCTAACACACAACACACCCCCCAACCAGCTTATTGCTAGTCCCTAGCAAATAAAGCGAAAACAAAATTCAAAAATGATTTTTTTTTTTTTTTTTTTTTTTTTTAACACTCTTGCTTATTCAATCAGATTAATGATAACAATCAAATAAGAGTATAAGCATTATCTCAAGTCTAAAGAAACATCACACCCACATCAACCATCCACATGAATTAGCCCAGTAGACTTTGTCGTAGCTACCTTCAAGAATGACATGTCAAACCCCAAAATCTCACTGGAAGTAGTGACACTCTCACAAAGAAATTGATCCCAAAAATAGTCACTCCAATGAATGGTAATTGAGAGAAAATAATAAAGAAATGATCTCACATGCTCTCACCAAAAAGAAATATGCCCTTAGCTTAGAAATAATATGATCTCAAGTCAAATAAAAATACTAGTCAGCCCAATTTATTTATTTATTTTATTATTTTTTTTATGCATCATTACATCTTTTTGGCCCATAGAACTAGCTTCTACTTCAGATTATAGTTCCCTAAAATCAAGAAGGACTTTTATTAGGACGTAACGTAGGCTAGGGACATGGTTAATAAAGAAGGGAAACAGGAAAAACAAAGTGTATGTTTGAGAAAAATGTAGAGGAAATTTTTTTTTTTTTTTTTTTTTTTTTTTTTTTTTTTTTTTTTTTTTTGGAATTTGCAAGGTGGATTTCACCTATTATTGTTGTTTTTTTTTTTTAACAACATTTTGTTTATGCAACAATTTCTTTTTTTTTTTTTTTTTTTTTTTTTTTTTTTTGAACTAGGCATAATTTCACTATTCAAAATATTTATTTACATTTTTCTCAAACATAAATAGGTGATGGATCTTGTAAAATATTGGGTAATACTCCAAAATGGAGTGGGTTAAGATGATAAGTTGACAAACAAAAGTTTTTTTTTTTTTTTTTTTTTTTTTTTTTTTTTTAAAGGCTCAAAAGGGTTAACTATGGATATTCATGAAAGGGATGGCTAGAAAGGCTCAAACGGATCAAAGACGGCCTTTCCATCATCTTTTAGGACTCTAAATAATCTTCCATATCTACTAATTAAATGGGCTTCCAAATGTAGCAACACACATTTTTTTTTTTTTTTTTTTTTTTTTTTAGGGTTAACTCAAAAGAAATCTAAAGATCGTGTACAATAATAAACTGCTAAGCTGTATAAAGAATGGGCAAAAGGGGTACTCTCCAAGAAAAATGATAGGCTCAAAAACTCACTTGGTATTTATTATGACATGTTCATTCCTTCAAGCAACTCATATTTGTCTCCGACATCAACATGTAGAGTAGCAAACATAGTGTAACATCACTTCATACTAAAGATAATACAAATACTAAAATTTGAAATCATCATGTCATCCAATCTTAAAACAAATCACAAATTTTTTTTTTTTTTTTTTTTTTTTTTTTTTTTTTTTAAACAACAGTCTACCCCCCAACCTATTCTAACGTGAAAGGAAAATATGCATGCAGAAATGTAAAAATGATGCAGAAAAACTAATTAGAAAATGATAGAAAACGATTTTTTTTTTTTTTAACTTAAGAAGATGCGTTTCTAGAGACACTACACTCTATATTCAGCCATCTTTGACTCAAAAATTTTTGTTTGAAAATGTATATTTATAAAGGAGAAATTAAAAAGGAAGAAGAAAAATAAACATCAAAACATAATAAAGAAAAAGATTTTTTTTTATTTTTTATAAATTTTTTATTTTTTATTTTTTTGTTTTTTTTTTTTTTTTTTTTTTTTTTTTTTTTTTTTTTTAACAATGAAGATGCGTTTCTAGAGTCACTACACTCCATATTCAGCCATCTTCAACACAAAAAGTTAGCAACAGTTAGTTTCTACAACAAAAAATTAGTAAAAACTTAACCAATATTCCACAATTGTCGACTATTCCCTCCCCCCAACCAGAACGAAACATTGTCCTCAATGTTTTAAAGGAAAGAAGTAGAGTTTAGAAGACATCACCTGGGTGGTGCAACACAGAAGAAAATATTTACAGGCGGAGAGTTAAATCTAATTTATACTTCTTACTGCGGCTACTGTTACCGTCATCATTTGAACGCTCCAACAGAAAGCTCCAGGGGTCTGGCTCCGGTTTATAAGCTTGTAACATATCAAGTAGCTCATTAGCAGTGTGAGCACAAATAAAAAGTTTTTTCGCACTGGAAGGAATAAAGTAGCTTTTTATTGCATGGTTAAGAAATGCGATAAAGCCATCATAAAAATTATTGACATTTAACAAACCGATGGGTTTCTGGTGAAGGTGCAGATGGGCCCAAGATGCTAGTGTGATAAGTGCCTCTATTGTTGCAAGATCTCCTGGAAGGAAAATAAAAGCATCAGCATGATTAAGCATTTCAGTTATTCGTTCTTGCATACCTGAGACGACTAACTCTTCTCCAGTCGTTGAGTCAGACACACTGCCCAAAGGTTTTAAGACTCTAGGGATGATGCCTAACACTTGGCTTCCTCTGATAAAAGCAGCTTCTGAGACCAATTTTGATAACCCTCGGTTACCTCCTCCATACACCAAGTGTAATTTTCTCTCTGCTATGCTTCGACCAAGATCTATGGCTGCATCAACGAACTCTTTATGTTTGCCATAGGTAAATCCAGAAAGCACACAAATGTTCTTGAATTGTCTATTGGAAGTATCTGCCATTGGAATATTTCTCAAAAACAATTGGTGAGTGCTTATCAAAAAGTCATATTTAAGAATCTTGGTGACAATGGATCACAACTGTGTATGAGGTGGCATGTCAGTGTCAAATAATGCGTAAAGCACATGGCTCGATAGTCAAAAAGCAAACAGTAAAAACAAACAGTAATAAAATTATTAAAGACAATAATGCAAATGATAAAACAACAGTGAAATGAAATAAAATAACAGTAAAGTAAAAGGATATTTATAGGTAGTTGCGACTGTGGCTCACATCTTCCTCTGGTTTTACGTCCAGAAACGGCTTGAACGCCCTCTATGGGTCGAGGATAGGCTTCCCATCCAGTTTTCTTATAAACTGGCAAACAGGGTCTTTTATAGTCAGATTCCCGAGACTATATCGTGCATGCTCTTTCTGGAATAATGACCATAACTGGAGAATCGCTCCTTGCACATATCCACTGGGATGCGTTTCAAGAGACAGAAGGATATCATCCAATGACTCCTTATTCAAGCCATCCCTAATGAATTGAATCTTATCTTCTCTGTTATCAGACACCATTCCTAAAGAACATCGGTTTTTATTGCAACTCATTCTGGCACACTTATGACAAGCAACAGAAATTCTGCGAGCTCGTCGTTTTCTTGCATAATTTCCTTTACCACAACCAGGCATGTATGCAATAAATTTTGGAGGTAACTCACCCGCCAATCGTACTTTCGCCTCGATTAACCAACGGATGTCAGCAGGTATGTTATTCCTCATGAGCAATCGCATGCGTTCGGACCGAGCTTTATAGATCGTAAGGAGGGCATTCTGAGGGAGTGAAGGGAATCGCTTGTGAAGTTTTGCTAGAATCTCTGATCTGTCCATACCTTCGCCTCAGAATATCAGTTATTATGGGAAACTGAAGTAACCGACTTGATTGTCACGGAGTACCGTTATCCGCCACTTCACCGGGGTAACAAACGAAAGCACACAAACAGAAAAACAAATTAAAACACACAAAGAAAATCAAAATCGTCCTCTTATTGAATTTACCTCAAGCTCCAACTGGATGTCGAAAACACTTTTCTCAATATCTCTGAGTTGGCGTTCTAAACCTTCAACATAGGCTACTAACTCTGGTGGTTGTAGAGCCCAAATGCGATTTGTTTTACAAAATTGAATCTGCCTTTTGAGATGATTTTTGACACGTTGAAGTGGTTTAAGAATGTTCAGGAGGAACGGTCTAAGTAAGAGACTCATGATTAACAATGATAAGAGAAAACTTAATGATAAAACAAACACACTTATGCAAAAATAAATTTCAATTAGCAAAAGAATAATAAAAAGAGAAAAAGAAGGAAAAATCAAACCACCGAAAAGAAAAAATCAATTCAAATCTGGTGGGTCACTCAAATTTATTTCGGTGTCTTCTCCATGTGGTTGGTATTCTAGATATGGCTTTAATCTTTGACCATTAACTTTAAACGTGACACCGTTCTTTGGGTCCTTAATTTCAATTGCCCCATGTGGAAAAACAGTATGAACAATAAATGGACCAGACCATCGAGAGCGTAACTTACCTGGGAATAGGTGCAAGCGAGAGTTGAATAAAAGTACTTTCTGACCTGGAGTGAAAGATTTTCTCATAATATGCTTGTCATGGAAGACTTTCATTCGTTGCTTGTAAATCTTGACATTTTCGTATGCATCATTGCGAATTTCTTCAAGCTCTGCCAGTTGTAATCTTCTTTCTGAGCTGGCTTGCTGCATGTCAAAATTGAATTTCTTGATGGCCCAATATGCACGATGCTCGAGTTCCACAGGTAGGTGGCAAGCTTTTCCATACACTAGCCTGTAGGGTGACATCCCAATCGGTGTCTTGAAAGCCGTTCTATATGCCCATAATGCATCATCAAGTCTTAATGACCAATCTTTTCTGTCCGGCCTCACCGTCTTTTCTAATATGTGCTTTATTTCTCGATTAGAGATCTCCACTTGGCCACTGGTTTGCGGATGATATGGGGTCGCCACTTTATGAGTGATTGAATACTTTGTCAAAAGAGCCTTGAATGCTTTATTACAAAAGTGGGCACCACCATCACTGATTATCGCTCGAGGGAATCCAAAGCGCGAAACAATATTGCTTTTCAAAAACCCTATCACCACCTTGTGATCATTGGTTCTGCATGGAATTGCTTCTACCCATTTCGATACGTAGTCAACAGCAACCAATATGTATTGATGGCCAAAAGAAAGGGGAAAGGGTCCCATGAAGTCGATACCCCATACGTCAAAAATCTCAACCACTAAAATTGGATTTAGTGGCATCATGTTCCTTCGTGTAATGCTCCCCATTCGTTGACACCTATCACATGAAGAACAGAAAGTGTAAGCATCTCGAAATATCGTTGGCCAATAGAAACCACATTGTAAAACTTTAGTCGCTGTTTTCTTAGCACTGAAATGGCCTCCACAAGCTTGTTCATGGCAGAATGAAAGGATATTCTGGATTTCATTTTCTGGGACACATCGTCTGACAATTTGGTCTGCACAATACTTGAACAAATACGGGTCATCCCAAAAGAAATTCTTTATTTCTGCAAAGAATTTGGCCTTGTCTTGCTTGGTCCAATGCTCTGGAAGTTTACCTGTAACAAGATAATTAACTATATCAGCATACCAAGGTAATACTTCCACATTCATTAATTGTTCATCTGGAAAGGACTCATTCAATGTTAAAGGCTCTGTAGTTGTGTCAAAATGAAGACGAGAGAGATGGTCTGCCACAACATTTTCTGTGCCTTTCTTATCTTTGAATTCCAAGTCAAATTCCTGCAAAAGTAACACCCAACGAATTAGTCTAGCTTTTGCATCTTTCTTTGTAAAAAGGTATTTAAGAGCAGCATGATCTGTGAAAACAATTATTTTACAACCAATGAGATAAGATCGAAATTTTTCCAACGCAAACACTACTGCTAGCATTTCTTTTTCAGTAGTTGAATAGTTCAACTGTGCATCATTTAATGTCATACTAGCATAGTAAATAACATGGGGAATCCGATCAACTCTTTGTCCTAATACCGCTCCTACTGCATAATCAGATGCATCACACATGAGCTCGAATGGTAAACTCCAATTTGGGGGCTGAATGATGGGTGATGATGTTAACAATTGCTTTAATTTTTCAAAAGCCACAAGACATGAATCATTAAAGATAAAAGGTGCATCCTTAGCAAGTAAATTGCATAAGGGTCTAGAAACTTTGCTAAAATCTTTAATGAAACGTCTATAAAAACCAGCATGCCCAAGGAAAGATCTTACTTCTCTGACTGTTTTGGGTGGAGGAAGATTGGAAATGAGATCCACCTTGGCTTTGTCAACCTCAATACCTTTGCTCGAAATGATGTGACCGAGAACAATACCTTGTGTTACCATAAAATGGCACTTCTCCCAATTTAAGACCAAGTTCTTTTCGATACATCTCTGCAAAACTAGTGTTAGATGGTGTAAACATTGATCAAATGAATCTCCAAAGACAGAAAAATCATCCATAAAGACCTCAAGGAATCGTTCAACCATATCAGAAAAAATGCTCAACATGCAGCGTTGAAATGTAGCAGGTGCATTACATAATCCAAATGGCATCCTCCTATATGCAAAAGTGCCAAAAGGGCAAGTGAAAGTGGTTTTCTCTTGATCTTTTGGTGCAATGGGAATCTGATTATATCCTGAGTAGCCATCTAGAAAGCAATAAAATTCATGGCCTGCTAATCTATCAAGCATTTGATCGATGAATGGTAAAGGAAAATGGTCTTTACGTGTGACAGAATTCAACTTCCTATAATCAATGCATACACGCCATCCTGTAGTTACTCTAGTTGGTATCAATTCATTATCGGCATTGGTAACTACAGTGACTCCTGACTTTTTGGGGACAACTTGTACAGGACTGACCCATGAACTATCAGAAATTGGGTAAATGATACCTGCATCTAATAGCTTAAGGACTTCAGTTCTAACCACTTCTTTCATATTAGGATTCAACCGACGTTGCATTTCCCTAGTAGATTTAGCATTTTCATCAAGGTGAATGTAATGCATGCAGTCTCCTGGGTTTATACCTTTTATGTCTGCTATGGTCCATCCTAATGCTTCTTTGTGCTCTTTTAAAACATCCAACAACTTACCTTTTTGTTCGTCATTGAGGGATGATGAGATGATTACCGGTAAAGTACTTTCTTCCCCCAAAAATGCATATTCCAGAGTGTTGGGCAATGGTTTGAGCTCGAGTTTCGGTGGTGATTCTGATGATGTAATGAGTTTCTTCTCTGATGGTGCTAGTTGTTCAACTCTTGGCTTCCATTTATTAATGTCCATAGATGGTGCTGAGTCAAGTAGGGCGTTGACCTCATCGACTGATCTGTCAATATCAAAATTCAAACCAAAGTGAGTTAAACATGTTTGCAAAGGATCATCACTAAGGTTTGAAACAAATGTATCATCAACTAGTGCTTCAATTAAATCCACATCAACAATTCCATCATCTGCATTGTGAGGTTGTTTGGCAATGTTGAAGATGTTCAGTTCCATGGTCATATTGCCGAAGGACAACTGCATATTTCCAGTCCTACATTGAATGTGAGCATCCGCAGTTGCCAAGAAAGGTCGGCCTAAAATAATGGGGATGTGCTTCCTTGACTCCTGTATTGGTTGAGTGTCAATTACAATGAAATCAACAGGAAAATAAAACTTGTCTACCTGGATAAGCACGTCCTCCACAATACCACGAGGTATTTTTGTGGACCGATCTGCAAGCTGTAACACCACTGGAGTTGGGTGTAATTCTCCCAGTCCAAGTTTCACGAAAACTGAGTAAGGCAATAAATTTACACTAGCTCCTAAATCCAACAAAGCATTCTCAATTGTGTGGTTCCCTATGCTACATGAGATAGTGGGGGAGCCTGGATCTTTGCATTTTAAAGGAATTTTATGTTGGAGTATAGAACTAACGTTTTCTGTTAAAAATGCCTTCTTTTGAACATGCATATTTCTCTTTTTAGTACACAGGTCTTTAAGAAACTTGGCATAAGATGGAACTTGTTTAATAGCATCAAGCAATGGGATGTTAACACTTACCTGTTTGAAGATTTCGAGAATCTCACCTGTGGATTTTCCCTTTTTCCCTTTAGCTAACCTCTGAGGAAATGGAGCTTTGGGAACATATTCTCGTGGGTTGGTTTCTTCTTTCTCCTCCGGTGATGATTCCTCAACATTTACAGGTACAATTTGATTTTCTTTTGGCATCTCCACTTTATTGTCGACTTCTTTTCCTTTTCGCAAGGTCATGATGGCTTTGACCTCTCCATGCTGCTGTTGTGAACTGGTACTTGCTTCATGCACTCCTTTAGGGTTAGGCACTGGTTGACTTGGGAATTTACCTTTCTCAACAGTCATTGCCAAGGTCTGAACTGAAGAAGCAAGTTGTCCCACCATCTTCTCTAGGCTTGAAACTGATTGGGCTTGTGAGTTGAAGCCCGCTCTCAACTCATTTCGTAGTCCATCAATGGTGCGGTTCTGTTGCTCAATCGTGGAGTGAGTAACATTCCTGAGATTCTGGAATGAATCCTCCCATGGTCTGGGTTGAGCGTAGTTCTGGTTCTGGTTCTGATTGTATGGTCTGAATGGTGGCTGAGAGGCTTGAGGATTTTGAGGAATTGGTTGCATTGGTGGAGCTGGAGCTGCTGGTCCATTATGTTGGAATCCTTGAGACCATGAAAAATTGGGGTGGTCTCTCCATCCAGGGTTATATGTGTTGGAGTATGGGTTGTAATTCGATGGTTTTCTCATTACTCCTATGGCATTGGCTTGATCTGGATATGAGTCAAGGTCATGTGGCTCTGTTGATTTAGCAGTCGATAACGATGCTATTTGTCGAGAGAGACCTTCAATTATCGCTTTGACTTCTTTGATTTCTGAATTTGATTCGCCAATGTGAACCTCATTTACTCCCTTTACCCTTCTAGTATTTCTGAGTGATCGACTCCGTTGTTGGGAATTATCTGCTTGTCGCTGGAAGAATTCCCAAATCTCTGATGCACTTTTGGACATTAGCTCTCCTCCACTTGTTGCCATTAGCCATTCTTGCACATTCGGTAATAATCCCTCCAAAAAGTATTGGCATTGATGCCATTTCTCGTACCCATGATGTGGACACTTCAAGAGTAGCCCATTGAATCGCTCCCACGTTTCGAAAAACTGCTCGTCATCTCTCTGGGTAAACTCCGAGATTTCCCTGCGAATAGCATTGGTTTTATGCACTGGGAAATATTTATTCAAAAATTTTGTAACCATTTGTTCCCATGATGAAATGCTATTAGCAGGCAATGTATTAAGCCATGAACGAGCTCTATCCTTCAAAGAAAATGGGAATAATCTGAGTTTTACATCATCGTCTGAAAAATTTTCATATTTAAATGTTTGACAAATTGCGTGAAAATCATTCAAATGATTGTATGGGTCCTCATTTTCTAAGCCATAGAACGTGGGGAGACAATTTAGCACACTAGGTTTTAATTCAAAACTCCTAGCAGCTACATTTGGGTATCTGATACATGATGTGCTCAAATTGGCTAAAGGACTAAAGTAATCTTTAAATGGCCTCTCCTGTGGTTCTTGTAAATCCATTTTGTTTTTAATGTGCTTGTGTATGCGAAGTGTTTTCTCTAATTCAAGGTCTATAGGTTCAAGATTAGGTAATAATGACCTACGACCATGCATGCAAGAAACACAAAAATAAATGGGAACAAAGCAAATAAAATAAAAATAAAGATACGAATAAAACAAATAAAAATAAAGAAGAATGAGAAATTACGATACTAACCTTATTGCGCTATTACAACCTTACTATAAAAATACACAAAAACAAATACGTGAAATAAATTAACCAAAAATAAATTAATAAGACAAATAAAAATTAAAAAGAAGAAGGAAAAAAAAAATAACTTGAAATTAAATTACAGAATTTTAAAGAAGAGAAAAAGAAAAGAAATACTAACCTTTAAATGTAGATTCACTTTTTTTTTTCTTTTTTTGTTTTTTATAATAAAAAGGAATGCAAGAAAACAATTAAATGAAAATATTCACAAAAATTAATTCTAAGAATTAAAATTACTTACCTCCCCGGCAACGGCGCCAAAAACTTGTTGTGCAAATTTTATTGAACTCGCAAGCGCACGAATCTGTTGTAGTTTAGATTAATGGTGACGAGTGTCGATCCCACGAGGAGGTTGATTTTAATTATATATAGAATTAATTTAGTGAATGGGTGATTGGATTTAAGGTGGAAAATGATTTAGAATATGCTAAAACTTAAATTAAAATAACAAGAATAAATTCTGAAATTGGAATTTAAATGGCAAGAACAAATTGAAGATAAATCTATTGAAATGACGTACTTGGGTATCTGGATCCGTATCAACATGCATCATGGGCTAAATATTCCATATTAATACCAATTAAATCATGAGGGGGGAATCCACACCTCATGAACCACGCTCTAATAAATATGGTGCTAAGGGCTTATCGTGCCAAATAATAATAACCTTATACTAGGGAGCCGGTGAAACCAGGGCAGTACTAGACAAGATTAGTATTATTTGTCGACGAGAAGTCAAAACATCCACAAAAACTAGAGGGGAAGAGAAAGTAAATTTACCAAATCAAGCCCATGACACATGTTGAGACTTCACCTTCAACCCAAGCTTGAAAGAAAATTAGCCACTCATAGTTGAACTAGGGGCAAAATGGAAATTTATTAAAATACGTAGAAAATACAAGATAGAGAGAGAATTACAGAAAATGAATCCCAAAAATGGATTCAGAGGTCCTTAATTAGGGGGGGAAGGCCCCCTTTTTATAGTTACATCGAGTAAATCATGGCCATCGGATTAAAAACAGTTTGGACGCTCAGGATTTCGCCACGTCATCAGCCACTATTTGCACAGTACAGTCAACAGCCACTATTTGCACAGTACAGTCAACAGTCACTATTTACACAGTACAGTCAACAGCCACTATTTGCACAGTACAGTCAACAGCCACTATTTGCACAGTACAGTCAACAGTCACTATTTGCACAGTACAGTCAACAGCCACTATTTGCACAGTAACGCCAACAGTACCCGTACATGTGAATAGTATCGTACATGTGAACAGTGTCATTTTTCCTTTTATACTCCTCCTAAGGTTTTCGACCGTCCTGAGTTCAAAAAATGATGTCCGTTTTGCTATTTGATCTCTCGTTTATTGTGAAATGACTATGATGCCCCTAAAATACATAAAATACTCAATTAGAATAAAATACACGTAATTAAAGTACAATAAACTTAAACACATAAAAGTAAGGGTTGTTAGTAATACTTGATATGTAAAATAACGATTTTCTCCTTTATAAATATGCACTTTCTAACACACAACATTAGTGTAGGAAACCGTTGGTGGATCATTGCTGTATCTTCCCAAGTAGCTTCCTCTAGTGGAAGAATCTTTCAGCAGATCAAACTTTGTTCGATGATGGAACCCCCACGTTTAAGCCAACGAGTGTCCACAACTGAATCCGGTTATAACTCTATCACACCTTCATCATCAATTGGAGACAATTCGGTGCTATTATTGGACAAGTCACCTAAAGCTTTTTTGAGCAAAGATACATGGAAGATGGGATGAATCCGAGCCCCTTCTGGGAGCCGAAGTTTGTAGGGGACATGACTAATTTTCTGGAGGACTTGATACGGCCCAAAGCATCTGCTGGCTTGTTTATGGTGTGCATGCTTGAAGACCGAGGATTGCCTGTATGGATGCAACTTTAGATACACTATATCACCCTCTTGGAATTCAACTTCTCTCCGATTCTTGTCAGCCGATTGTTTCATTCTATTAGCTGTAGCTGCTAGATTTGTTTTTAATTGAATCAATAATTCATCACGAGTCTTCAATGCTTGGTCTACTTCATGAACTAGTGAAGACTCGAGTGGATACATGGGGACATGAGGAGGTGGCCGGCCATATAAAGCTTGGAAGGGAGTCATTCCGGTTGAAATATGAAAGGTCGTATTATACCAAAATTTTTCCCATGGTAAATATGAATTCCACTTTCGCGGCCATTGATGAACAAAACTTTTCAGGTACTGTTCTAAGCATCGATTAACGACCTCTGTTTGTCCATCCGTTTGGGGGTGGTAAGTTGAACTCATTTTCAATTTGGTTCCTGACATTGTAAAGAATTTTTGCCAAAATTTACTAATGAATATGGGATCCCGATCACTTACAATCGTTTTAAGCATGCCATGCAACTTTACAATTCATTCAACAAATTTTTCGGCAACCGATTTTGCTGTAAACGGGTGAGATAAAGGCATGAAGTGTGCATACTTACTGAGCCTGTCAACTACCACCAATATCGTATCTCGGCCTTGTGAATTCGGGAGTCCTTCAATGAAATCTAAAGTGATGTCTTCCCATACTTGGCAAGGGATTGGCAGCGGTTGAAGAAGTCTCTATTGAAAAAATAGCATGTATACATGCTATTTTGAGGGCACATTTTGAGTGGGTCCCACTTAACGAAAGTGAAAAATCTTATGAGGTTCGGATTCTACTCCGTTGATACTTCAAAAGTATAATCTTATTTCTCAAAATGGTGCTTGGGTGAATGAGAAATTGTCTCTCAAAGTTCACCCTTGAAGTTGGAAATTTGAAAGGAAATGAGGATTATCCCACATGGGAAAAAGAAGCCTAGGGATTAATGTTTATATATAAACACTATATATAAACACTTAACCAAGCATGAGTAAGAATTATAAGGATAGAGGCTCTCTCCACATGCGCGTGCGCAGGGGGGGTGCAAATCCAAGTCCGATTTGGTTAAACTCGTGCGCGTCCTGCGTACGCGAATGTCAGCCCAAAATCATCCATGCAAGCTTTGGCACGTTTTTAATTTCCTTTTGAATTTTTTATTGAAACAGTTTCACGTTTTGAATTCAAAAGATTTGTAAGAGCTTCAACAATTATTTTTTAGCTGTCATATAATTCATATTTTTTTAATTCAATTTTAAAATCAATTCATTGAATTGATTTGGCTGTTATAACAATTAAATAAAACATATTGAATTCGGAAATTCAATACAAAGTAGTTGTTACATCCTCACATGACTATAAAAAGGCACCTCCTCTTCTGTTTATTTTTTGAACACTTGAAAAACCAGCACAAAGCACACTTGTTTTTCCTTCCTCCTTTCTTCATCATCTATTTTCTCTGATCGAGTTCGCTGTTGTGGTTCGTCGGAATTTCCAGCCTGTGCTTAGCCGGAAATTCGTGCCCGTTGTATCCTGAGAAACAGTTACTAGCATACCTAAAGCACTCCAGTAGGTGGCAAATCTGTTTTAAGGATACTGCCATGTGCAGGCCTCGGGTTCCATTTTTTTTTTCTGTTGCAGTTTCCTTTCTCTTCTGTTTTGCTCTCTGTTTTCATTTGTCATTTCCAGTAACTGGTTTGCGTTGTTTACCTACTGTATAAATTGTTATCTCACTGTGTTTGTTTCTCTTACAATCTTAAAACAGATTTAACTATCATTGAAATGGCAACTGAAACTGTTGATGATGTTCCATATGTCCCTGTTTCATCTTCTGTTGCCGCACCATCTGTTGTGAAGGAACCAGCCTCTGTGGCAATTCCTGTCAATCATTCAGAAAGGCCAGAAAAATTCAATGGCCAAAATTTCAAACGTTGGCGGCAAAAGATATTCTTTTACTTGACCACGTTGAACCTTGCGAGGTTCTTGACCGAGGATGCTCCTAAACCCAAAGAGGGTGAAACGGATATTCAAGTTGCAAGTGCAATTGATGCATGGCACCATTCAGATTTGTTTGTGTAAAAATTATGTAATGAATGGCCTTAGTGATTCCTTGTATAACGTATACATAGGAAAGAAAACAACCAAGGAGCTATGGGAATCCTTAGACCGGAAATATAAAACCGAGGATGCGGGTACCAAAAAGTTTGTTGTTGGTCGCTTCCTAGATCATAAAATGGTGGATTCTAAAACTATAATAAGTCAAGTACAAGAGCTTCAAATTATATTATCTGATATCTTTGCAGAAGGGATGCATCTAAGTGAAACTTTTCAAGTGGCCACAATTATTGAAAAATTGCCTCCTACTTGAAAAGACTTCAAGAGCTATTTGAAGCATAAATGCAAAGAGATGAATATTAAAGGGCTAGTTGTTAAACTCAGAATTGAGGAGGATAACAGAAATGCAGAAAAAAGAGGGGCTATTTCTGTGGCTAAGGCAAATTTTGTTGAACATGGACCTAAAAATAAAAATAAAAAAGTAGGTCCGAAAGGAGGAATTTCCAAGAAACAAACAAAGTTTCAAGGAAAATGTTTTAATTGTGATAAGATGGGTCACAAGGCTTCGGATTGCAGGTTGCCTAAAAAGAAGCGAGAGGCGAATGTGGCGGAAAACATCACTTAAAATATTTCAGACATAAACCTCTCTGCAGTGGTTTCAGAAGTGAATCTGGTTGGCTCTAATCCGAGAGAATGGTGGATTGATACGGGAGCAACTCGACATGTTTGGTCGGACAAAGGATTGTTCATTTCATTTGAAGCAGTTAGCAATGGAGAGAAGATATTCATGGGGAATTCGGCTACGTCTGAGATTGAGGGTCAAGGGAAGGTGATTTTGAAGATGACGTCTGGGAAAGAACTGACTTTGAACGATGTGCTTTATGTGCTAGAAATTTGGAAGAACTTGGTGTCTGGATCGCTACTGAACAAACATGGTTTCCGAATGATGTTTGAGTCAGATATGGTAGTTTTGTCAAAAAATGGGATGTATGTGGGAAAGGGTTATGTTAATGATGGGCTATTTAAGCTCAATGTAATGACTCTTAAACCAACAATTAATAATAAAGCTAGTTCTTCTGCTTATTTGCTTGAGTCTTCTAATCTTTGGCATGGTAGATTAGGACATGTTAATTTTAATTCTTTGCGTAAATTAATTAACATGAAGCATATTCCCAATTTCCAAATTAATTTGAAACATAAGTGTGAAACTTGTGTCGAGGCAAAACTAACTAAGTCATCTTTCCAAATAATTAAAAGAAACACCGAAGCACTTGTTTTAATACATAGTGATATTTGTGATTTTAAATCCATTCAAACAAGAGGTGGTAATAAATATTTTATTACCTTTATAGATGATTGCACAAAATATTTCTATGTATATTTATTGAAAAGCAAAGATGAAGCTTTGGAAAAGTTTATTCTCTACAAAAATAAAGTTGAGAATCAACTTAATAGAAAATTCAAAGAATTAAGGAGTGACCGTGGTGGTGAGTATGTTGTTCCATTTATGTCACTATGTGAACAAAGTGGAATCATACATCAAGTCACGACTCCATATTCACCTCAATCTAATGGGATTGCAGAACGAAAAAATCGAACTTTAAAGGAAATGATGAATGCAATGTTGATAAGTTTTGGGTTACCCCAGAATATGCGGGGAGAAGCTGTTTTGTCAACTAATTATTTGTTAAATAAGATACCCCGAAAGCAAGAAGATAAAACCCCGTATGAGCTATGGAAAGGTAGAGCACCTTCATATAAATTCTTACGAGTGTGGGGGTGTCTTGCTAAAGCAGTGGTTCCTTCAAATAAAAAAGTGAAAATGGGACAAAAAACTGTTGACTGTATTTTCATTGGTTATGCACAAAACAGTAGTGCTTATTGATTTCTGGTGCATGAGTCTAAAGTTCCATATGTCCACAAAAATACGATAATAGAATCAAGAAATGCATCGTTTTTCGAACATGTGTTTCCTTGCAATTCTAGAGTGGAATCGAGAGAATTGCGACAATTTCATGAAACAACAATTGAAAATGAAGAAAATGATGAAGCAACGGAAGAACAAGAACAAGAAATTGAGGTCAGACGTAGCAAAAGAGCTAGAATAGAAAAGTCTTTTGGTCCAGACTTTTTGACGTATTTACTATAAAGTGAACCTCAAAGCTTCAAAGAGGCTGTAACTTCAGCTGAAGGCACTTTATGGAAAGAAGCCATTAACAGTGAAGTTGAATCCATTTTACAAAATCATACTTGGGAGCTAGTAGATCTTCCTCCAGGATGTAAACCTTTGGGGTATAAGTGGATTTTCAAAAGAAAAATGAAAGCCGATGGATCAATCGATAAGTATAAGGCTAGGCTTGTAATTAAAGGTTATAGGCAACGAGAAGGCCTTGATTACTTTGATACTTATTCTCCTATTACGAGAATAAATTCCATTCGGATGATAATAGCAATTGCAGCTTTGCGCAATCTTGAGATACATCAAATGGATGTAAAGACGGCTTTTCTAAATGGAGATTTAGATGAAGAAATCTACATGGAGCAATCTGAAGGTTTTATAGCTCCAGGACAAGAAAAGAAAGTTTGCAAATTAGTAAAGTCATTATATGGCTTGAAACAAGCACCGAAACAGTGGCATGAGAAATTTGATCATACGATGATCTCAAGTGGCTTTAAGATCAACGAGTGTGACAAATGTGTTTATGTCAAAGAAACAGAAAATGGATATGTCATTTTATGTTTATATGTTGATGACATGCTCATTGTTGGGAGTGATGATGACATGATTAAATCTACCAAGAATATGTTGAAGTCTAAGTTTGACATGAAAGACATGGGTCTTGCAGATGTCATTTTGGGAATTAAAATCTCAAAAGCTTCTAATGGACTTATTCTAAGTCAAACTCATTATGTAGATAAAATTCTTGAAAAATTTAATAAAGATGATAATACTATGTCTAAAACTCCGTTAGATACTAGTATCCATCTATCGAAAAACAGAGAAGAAGATATTTCTCAAGTTGAATATGCTAGAATAATAGGTAGTCTGATGTACTTCACAAATTGTACCAGACCAGATCTAACCTATACGGTAAGTAAACTTAGTAGATATACGAGTAATTCAGGAACTGATCACTGGAAAGCTATCGTAAGAGTACTTAGGTATCTTCGCTAACGGCCGCACAGTTCAAAGACATCGCGTCTACTGATCAGCCAGTAAAGTAATTATACTATTACAAGGGAAGGTTTAAAGGATAACACTTACCTATCCTGTGCTAGGTATCGATCTAATAAACTCGATCATTAAGGTCAAAAATGGTTTTGATGTAAAAAATATAGCGGTTTTTTGTTTTACTGCCAATTTTCATTCATGTGGGGGATTGTTGAAAAAATAGCATGTATACATGCTATTTTGAGGGCACATTTTGAGTGGGTCCCACTTAACGAAAGTGGAAAATCTTGTGAGGTTTGGATTCTAATCCGTTGATACTTTAAAAGTATAATCTTATTTCTCAAAATGGTGCTTGGGTGAATGAGAAATTGTCTCTCAAACTTCACCCTTGAAGTTGGAAATTTGAAAGGAAATGAGGCTTATCCCACATGCGAAAAAGAAGCCTAGGGATTAGTGTTTATATATATATGCACTTAACCATGCATGAGTAAGAATTATAAGGATAGAAGCTCTCTCCACACACGCGCGCGCAGAGGGAGTGCAAATCCAAGACCGTTTTGGTTGAACTCGTGCGTGTCCTGCGTACGCGAATGTCAGCCCAAAATCATCCATGCAAGCTTTGGCACGCTTTTAATTTCCTTCTGAATTTTTTATTGTAACCGTTTCACGTTTTGAATTCAAAGGATGTATAACAGATTCAACAATTAGTTTTTAGCTGTTATATAATTCACGTTTTTTGAATTCAATTTTGAAATCAATTCATTGAATTTATTTGGCTGTTATAACAATTAATTAAAATATATTAAATTCAATACAAAGCAGCTGTTACATCCTCACATGACTATAAAAAGGCACCTCCTCTTTTTTTTTTTTGAACACTTGAAAAACTAGCACAAAGCACACTTGTTTTTCCTTCCTCCTTTCTTCGTCATTTGTTTTCTCTGATCGAGTTCTCTGTTGTGGTTTGCCAGAATTTCCAGCCTGTGCTTAGCCAGAAATTCGTGCTTGTTGTGTCCTGGGAAACAATTACCAGCATACCTAACGCACTCCAGTAGGTGGTAAATTTGTTTTAAGGATACTGCCATGTGCAGGCCTCGGGTTCCATTTTTTTTTCTGTTGCAACTTCCTTTCTCTTTTGTTTTGTTCTCTGTTTTCATTTTTCATTTCAATAACTGGTTTTCGTTGTTTACCTACTGTATAAATTGTTATCTCATTGTGTTTGTTTTTCTTACAGTCTCGCTGGTTGTAGTGTTTCAACTTTAGTTTTCTGGCACGTTTCACATTTGCTGACATACTCCTTATCTGAGTGAAACATTGAGGGCCAATAAAATTGTTGAGCCAAGCGTTTGTAAGTGCGAAGAACTCCCGAGTGTCCTCCCATCTTGGTGTCGTGGGCCTCAAATAATAATAACTCTCGTAATTGCCGTGGAATTACCACCTTTCCTTTAAAAAATATCAATCCATTACGTGATGTGTAAGAGCTATCATGTTAGGTTGCAGCTAGCTGTGTAATTTTTGTCATATAATCATCCTCAAGTGCAGCCTTTTTAATCTCCCCCCATAATGCTACCTGCGGCATAAATAGATGGTTAAGAGTTGGACTATCCGGTCGTCGTGACAGGGCATCGGCAGCAACATTTTCTTTGCCAGGACGGTACTGAATTTCGTAGTCGTAACCCATTAATTTAACCATCCATTGTTACTGTTCTGGCATGGCTATTTTTTGCTCCAAGAGATACTTTAAACTACATTGATCCGTTTGAATCACGAATTGATGCCCCAATAAATAGGGTCTCCACATTCGTACGGCCTCTACCACCGCTAATATTTCCTTCGCATACGTCGACCAAGACTTTTTTGAGACACCCAAAGCTCGGTTCATTAAGGCTATTGGCTTTCCATTTTGCTGTAGTACTACCCCAATGCCGTCTCCTGACACATATGTTTCTATAGTAAAAATATCATTAAAATTTAGCATGGAAAGGACCGGTGTCTTGGTCATGGCATGCTTGACATTTCTAAAGGCTTCTTCTGCATCCTTGTTCTAGCCGAATTGCCCTTTCTTAAGGAGGTTGGTTAGAGGCCTTGCTAATAAGCCATAGCCGCGTACGAACTTGCGGTAATATCCGGTTAGGCCCAAAAATCCCCTCAGCTCTGAAATATTATGTGGTTGTGGCCATGATACCATTGCTGCAATTTTATTTTCATCCACCTTGACACAGTGACAAGTGACGATGTGCCCCAAATATTCTAGCTCCTGTTGGCCGAAATTACATTTGTTGCCTTTGAAAAAAAATTGTTGTTGCTTGAGGATCTCGAACGCTTGTCTAACATGCTTAAGATGACAACTCCAAATGGGGCTATAAATTAAAATATCATCAAAGACAACAAGTATAAATTTTCTAAGATGAGGTCTGAAAATTGCATTCATTATAGCCTGAAAAGTGGAGGGTGCGTTGCATAATCCGAACGGCATCACCAAATATTCATAATGGTCGTTGTGTGTGCGAAAGGCCGTTTTATGTATATTTGATGGGTGTACCTGTACCTAGTGATACCCGGCCCTGAGGTCAAGTTTGGTGAAGTAAGCAGCTCCGTGTAATTCGTCTAACATATCTTCAACCATGGGAATTGAAAATCTGTCTTTCACCGTTACTCCGTTGAGTGATCGGTAATCGGTGCAAAACCTCTAACTGCCATCTTTTTTTTTTACAAGCAATACCAGTGAAGAAAAGGGGCTGGTGCTTGGCCGAATAAGCCCAGAATTCAGCATCTCATGTACTTGTTTTTCAATCTCGACCTTTTGCAAATAAGCGTATCGGTACGGTCTTACATTGATCGGTTCTGCCCTTTCTTTAAGTGTGATGCGGTGGTCAATTTCTCGCATTGGTGGCAGTCGCTTGGGTTCTTGAAATAATTTGGCATATTCCTCCAACAATTTTTGCATATTAGGCGGCGCTACATTGAAGGAATCTTCTTTTTTTATTTGAAGGCATATTGCGAAGACGAAATGCCCTTGCCTCATCTCCTTCGTGATTTCAGTCAAGAAAGTGGATTAAATTGTTTATGGTCCCATCCCTTACAGCTGTCGTCTTTCATTGTTCCACTTGAAATCCATTGATAAGGTTTTCCAATTGCAAACAACTGATCCCAAATTTTCAAGCCACTGAATGCCGAGTACCATATCTAGTCTTGTAATAGGCAGCGAGTAAAGGGTAAGTTCAAAAGGAACATCCTGGATCAAGACCTATACCTTTTCATGTTTCCCTTGACATGTAACTTTTTCTCCGTTCGCCACTCTTATTGAGAACGCAGCTGTAGGTTGAATCGGTAGTTGGAGGATATTAGCTAATCAGGTATTGATAAAATTGTGTGTAGAGCAATTGTCAATCAATACCACAATTTCGTATGGCCCAATTTTAGCCATTACTCGCATAGTTTGTGGAGCAGCCCAACCTGTTAAAGCATACAAAGTAATTTTAAGGTCAACAGACTCCTCTTGCTCGTTCCTATGCTGCGCTGCCTCCGTACCTTCTCTGTAATGGTTCTCATCAACGTCGGCCTCACTTTCTAGAATCAACAGTTGAGCCTTAAAACACTTGTGCCCGATGGTAAACTTTTCGTTACAACTGAAACAAAGACCTTGTGCCCTTCGTCTTTACATCTCCTCCCAAGAAAGTTTTTTAAATGGTACTGCTGGTGAAGCGCGGTTGTTAAAGATTTGTGGTGGCGGTGAACGGCTGAAAATCAGTGATCTTATCAACCTCTTCTGTCGCTATAATTGTTCATCCCTTATTCTCGCCAAACTGAACGCTTCCTTAAGAGTTCTTAGTCTGAACAGCCGGATTTCCTCATATATCTCGGGTTTCAGTCCACCCATGAATGTGCTAACAAGAGCCTTTTGAGTCCACCCTCGAACCCGGTTGCCAAGCCTCTCAAATTCTTTCTAGTAATCTCGAAGAGTGCCGGTTTGCTTGACCCTTAATAGTGCCTCGTTGAAGTCCCCGCAATCTGTTGGCCCAAACCTCACCCAAAGTTCCTCCATGAAGATTTCCCTTGTCACGGCTCGTCCTTCCTCTTGATATGACCTCCTAAGCCACTGCCACCATTGGTTAGCTTCTCCCTCCAAGTGGAATGAAGCCAAGATAACTTTCTGGTCTTCCGTTGACTTCTGATATTCAAAGAACTGATTGATATGGTTGAACCACTTGGTTGGGTCGTTGCCGGCATAGCGTGGAAAATCTAGTTTTGCCACTTTTGATTGAAATAGTTGTCGTCTACCATCCTTGTCTTCTCGGTTTGATCGTGATGTTGCTATGTTGTTGTTGATGCTTGGTGCGTCTTTTGATGTGTTGAAGGACTCTGCAAGTTTGCACAAGGTTTCCTCAATGTGAGCCAACTTGTCGTTAATTCCCACTTCCATGTGCTGCATCTTATCTTGCATCTCTCCGAGCTCCACTTCTACTCGTTCGATGCGTTCCTTGTTGGTTGTCATCTTGCCTAACTCTGATACCAATGTTAGGGCCCAGTTAGAATTAGAGGAAAATAACAAGTAGATAATTTGTTTTTCTTAGGGTGAGAACTACCACAATTGCTAATAACTTTGGATAAAAATCTGATCTCCTTTTATTGAGATTTTAGAGTTTATTTATAGAACAAAGTTAATGAGATAAAGTAGTTAATATCAAATAAACTACTTAGCTATAAATTCGAAGCAAATAACAATCTTAAAGGAAACATGTTTAAAGATGAATTCTCCACCAAATCAATAAGGCTTGACGTAGTAAAGCCTCCCCGTTGCATGCATGAAGAGTCCTTGAAAGAGTCAGCTTCAAACTCGGAAGCATATTCTCACTTAAAGGACATACTTCCATGTGATGCATACCTCATGCATGACTTGCATGGTTGCTTACGTGACTTGCATGGTCGCTTGCATGTGCCCATGTATATTCTTTATACTTGCTATTGGGTTTGGGTGCTTGCTTGGACTTGCGTAGCTCCTTATCAGAGCACAACCAAGAATTTGAAATTCCTCGAGTGAGCTGTATCGAATAATAAATTTGAAGGTTTGCTGATAAGTTTCAAGACGTTCTCGTGTGTGCTTTCTAATATTTCTTCCCAAAGACATTTGACTGATTCAAGTGCTTGAGATGAAGAGTCTGTACTGTTGGTGATGAACTTCATTCCTGGAACTAAAAGACACAAAATTATTTTTTTTAATTTTTATTGTTTTTGTTTATTGAATTAAAGCATCAAGTTTCTGTCTTGCCTTATTCATGTTTTCTTTGCTTCTATCCTATTGGATGAAATTAAAGCCAAAAATTGGTCCTCAAAATGGCATTGTTGCATGAAGAAAGTAGCTCATCTATCTTAACAAAAATTGGTCCTTAAAACGGCGTCTTTTTCTCAAGTTCAGGGTTTGACCCGGGACAAACATCAGCACTGTATGCTTTATGAGAATTTCCCGGCTTTTGAGCTTAAAAGAAGATGAAATGGGAAGAAAGAATATTAAATGTGACAGAAACAGTACAAATCAAATGGGCTCGTATTATTTATGTCCCTCAGAAAGTCATTCTGTTCGTATTGTGATTGAGTTGCAGTTGACGAAGACTTTTTTAAGTCAATCAAGCACCACAAGTAAACCTTAACCTTGGGGAAACGAAATTGCTTTGTTAGTTGCATGAAAGCGTCGGAAAATAAAGGGTGTTTTCATAGGAAATTTGAATATAAACATAAACAGCATCATCTACTAGATCATCTTAGTTGTTTTATAATTATTTTAATCAAATGAATAAGTCAAGCATTTGTGTGCCAAAAAAATTACGAAGTGGGGTTTAGTGACTTTGATATTTCAAAGGAAAACAATTCTTTAAGTTAACTGGCTTCTTAACTCAACTAAAAACATTAAAAATAAAACAAAATTAATGATTTTATCAGGAGATTATAGTAACTTTCAAAACGCCTCTATTTTTCATCATATATCAATGGTCATCGTTATCATTTCCACATTATCCTTATTCTAGAATCCTTGATTTTTTGTAAATCACATATACGACTTTTTTTTCCCCAATTGTTGATTAATAGTTGTAATCATAAACAATTCACTTCCAAACATAATACCACTATAGAGAATACATCTAATTCTTCCTCAATAAAAGAGAAAAAACAAAGAATCTAAATTTCTACGAGAACATTTTGTAGGATTTGGATGACATTATAATTTGTCTTAGTCCTCCAATAGGTCCAAGAATAGCATTCCCGACCCAACAATAATAGAGATCTTCAATAAAAGACACAAGAGAAAAAGTTAAAAGAAGCCCCCTTTTTGTTTTTCACTTCTACTGTAAAACATAAACAAGATGCATGCATGAATCTATGAAATTTAAAAACTCATATATATACAAACTCTCATATATGAACATCCATATGAATATGGATTGAATTAATACAGTTCGTAACAGCCAAATATAGCATAATTTCAACTCCATATTGAGTTGTTAGAGAGAATAGAATGATAAAATTCCTCCATTGTTTGTTAAAATTAATCAATTTTCCACATGTTTCAAAAATTCATGAAAACCCTTCTGTGTTACAAAATCTTTTTTTATTAACTTTCAACTTTTTTTTTAATTTCTTTTATTTTACTTCTACAAACAAACTTATGATTACAAAAAAAAAATACTCAATTTACCTAAACAAAACTCAGTAACTAATCAATTAGAAAAATCTATCATAACTTTTATTCTTGGGATAAAATAGTAACAAACATGAAAAAAAAAAGTGGAAAGTTAATAGAATCTTTTCAACGGCTTGGACTTTTTATGAACTCCGAATTAAACATGAAGAGAAAATTTAATTTACCAAAGCAACATGAGAGCTGTGATCATTTTTTTCCGAAAGACTAATACTACTATAATTAAATAGTTGACGTAGAATTGTAAAATAAGCATAATAAAATCATATTTTATAAAAATAAGAATGTTCTCACTTGTGTTTTTTTTTCCTCTCTCTCTCTTTTAGTGGTTACAATCTATAGTCTATTGGACAAATATGTAAAGTTATAGCACAGCTCTACTACGAGACTAGTTCAGATATAAACTCCCACTAACAAATTAACAACAGTTGAGAATAAATCAAACACTAATTCATTTATTTCATGAGGAAAAAAAAGAAACTCCTGAAGGCTCCAACGGATGCCCTCAATGTTCTTAAGAGCACTGATAATGATGGGCTACAAGCCCAATTACATATATTATAATTATAGGCTTAGGTACAAATAACTAATAAACTTACTCAGCTAACCTAATCGCCTCCTGAAACTAAGGTAGTGTTTGTTTTTTCATCTGAAATTTAAATGGGTCTGAATTTGGCTGAAGTCTGAACAAGTCTGAATGACATATTTGTTTTTTCTTTTTCAATATCTGAATATAAGTGGCATCTTCCTTGTTTTTATAAATCACAAACATCTTAAATATGATTATTTGACATTTATGTGCTTATAAGAATTATTTATTCAAATTTTAAGAGTAAAATATCTATACATTACAATTAAAATCAAACATATATAGAATTAGGTAGTAATTGATCTTTAAATAAAAATATTATTACATTACTCGAAATACAAAATTGAAGTATGATGATCCAATTTAAGTCTTCTCAAAGCCTTTCATCATGCCTTCCTTTCGGCCTCCCTTTCCATATTTCTCATTTTGCTTTAATTTTCCACAATTCTACCTTGGATGGTAATATTGAATTCCCCACGAATTGAGTGAACCATTGGTCCGTTACCCACCCCACTTCAGTAGTAATAATAATAAATAAACTCTTCAAGCAATTGAGAATTGACCCACCCCACTTCAATATTAATATTAATGGGAAACCATAAATTCTTCTACAAATCAGTCAATGTTCTAAAATCCATGGAGTTGCCGAAATTAAACAAATCACAATCACAATATTAACACTGGAGTTTTAACGGGCTGTTCCTGAAAAATTTTAGTGCTAATTAAAAAGAGAATAAATAGAAAGAGTAGTTGAACATGAATTAGAGAGAGATAAAAAAGGGATTAGGTTTTATAATATAAGAAATATGTATATTTAATAGGGATATTATTGAAATATAGTATTTATTTCCTATTCAGACTTTTTTTCATTTAGAAAAAAGTAACATAACTTTACCTTTTTTATTCAGACATAAATATCTAAAAATCAGATATAAGTTGCAAAAAACAAACAAACAAATTTTAAAAAAACATATGAAATTAATAGAGTTTCAGACTTTAGAAGTTTAACAAACAAGCTCTAAGAAAAGATTAAGTAGGCTAGTTGAAACCCTCTTTCTCTAGCTCTGTTCTGAGATCCACAAAATCCCCATGTTTCTATTGGCTAAGAATAGCATGCAGGCGATTGTTCGGAAGTTTAGGTTCCGAAAAGTCCCTCGGGATCCCAAATTCATGCCCAGTTGTAAAAATAATCATGCTGAAGAAAAAATAGTGATTTGTACCTTGTGGTGGTGCAAGCTTCCTGAAGGATGTTCATAATTGGGAGGCTAAATGGCTGTAAATATAAGGCCGTTTTTATTAGAGCCATGTGTATTCAATTAGAAAAGCTATTGAAACAAGCAGGAGTTGCAGAAGCTTTCAAGAATAGTCTAATGGATGGAATTCATATGGCACACTTGGTACTGAAAAAAACACTTGGTACACCGAGCACGAATGATCAACATACAAGAAATTGCCGACAATGAAAGGCTGCTGAACTGGGATTATATATCCACGTACTTTGTCGACAACAAGAACCAAACACGTTGTATGTATGATCCAGTTGTTTTAATCCATGAGGGTAAATTTCGAATAAGAAGAAGGCAATTGGACGTGCTGGGCCACGTGCAAGGCCTTTACTGATCATTGCTGAGGATTTTGATACGGACAAGCTTTGTCTTGCTGATGATAGCATCACCAGGGCCAAGGCTTGTATCCTCCTCAAACTAAATTTTGAAAAACAATGGAAGGGTTTCACAGAAGACCTAGAGATTCCGACAGGCGCCAAGGTTGTAACTTGTGAAACTCCTCTATACGTATATGTCTATCACCGTTATTTCAATTAAATCGAGTTCATCCTCTGACACATGACTTATGTTACTGATTTTTCCAACTTCACTGTCCTGATGACCAGGGAACTGAGAATAGCTTGCACTGTTGCTCAAATGGAACGTGAAGGAGGCATCAGTCCACGGGTATCACCTTTGGCACAGGTACTTTATGGTGGCAAAATGAAAATGCCGATAAGTTGGTTTAATTGAAATGTTAGCATCAGCTCAATACAATACTTCAAAATTTGTATTGTTGGAATAATTCATCTGTTGGAACTGATGCTTATTAGCCCACGAATTATTGTGGAGGGTTTTTGTTTATATTATTATTATTTTTTTCCATGGCAAAGATTATTGTTTATATCATTGATTTGTCTATTTGCCTATATCTACTGTGTTTCTTTGTGGGAATCATCTCTGGTCTTCTGCCAGCAACGTGTTACCTTTTTAATTTTATTTTCCTGTTTCCCGGGCATTAAATAGCACTTTGGCTTTTCTCTGCTTAGGTGCGTGATGCTGGCAATCTTTTGACCAGAGCAGGATTCACTCTTCCTAGTGTTGATGTTGATCAATACACTGTTAAATATAATAGCGGTAATCTTTTTATTTTATTTTATTTTTTTAAATAGCACTTTGGCTTTTCTGCTTAGGTGCGTCATGCTGGTAATTTTTTTTTAATTTTTTCAGAAATACACAATTTTTAATTTTTTTTTGCTAAACGCCATTTGAAGTTATATTGTTTTGCACCTGTCCACTACTGTGCCGTTATGAAATGACAATTTTACCTTTATAATGTCAGTAAAGTTTTAACAGTGTTATAACGAGAGTGAACCAATGAAAAAAATGTTAACTTCAGATGGAGTGCTACAAAAAAAAATATGTTTTTTTGAAAAACGGTGACAAAACAGGTGGTCGGTGGATAATTTTCCTTTTTTAATTACTCAACATTACCCGACTTGTGCCTGACGTGGCCGAGCAATTTCTACCTAATTGTGGTTGACCTGATGAATAATTTTTATACGAATTATGACAATTAAAAACATGCACGAAATTAATTTTTTAAGGAGCCTAAATAAATATTGAAATATTGTAAACATATATGATCAAAATTCTGGAGTTGAAATGAAATTGTGTAACTTGTAATTTATAAATGAAGTTATATTATTCTTTGTGCAGATGAATTTGTCATATGAATGAATAAATGGAAAGGAGGGCGTATAGGCACTTTTGTGGCATATATCGCTAAAAAGACTGGCAAAAGTTATTATGAGATATACATATTTCATTATGGGAAAAAATTATGAGTGCTCTTAGTCATTTGGTCTATTTTTTTTCACGTGTGGATTCGCTTTAACATAATTAGTTGAAAAAGTTAGGTGGCAAAATGCCATAGCCAACACTTTAGCTAACATGAAAGAAAAAACAGTCATCACGGAATCAACGGTTAGCAAGTCTTGAGAGGAAAATTTCTTTTGATACAGCCCTGCTTATAGCAAAGCTTAATTTTTCTCCGAACTAACGGTGAAGGATCTTGTTATGGACCTGACTGTGTTTTAGTTAATCTAGTGACTGCCTTACTACAATGAGCTTTTTTGATGTTTAAGATTTTAAAGTACTTTCCGAATTAATTGATTCAAAACGAAATACAGCAAATCATACATATATGGGATGATAATATTTATTGCAACTTATAAAAATTGAAACTACAAACGCACATCCAACTTAATTACTACTGCTTGGAGCAGTCAGTTGGTTTAAACGAAACTGTGCGTCCCTCAATGTCATACCCGATCAAAAAGTTGGTCTGCATAATGTTACCATAAAGTGGAGTGCCATTCCTAGCACTAAAAACTGAACACACAAGGTCTTCTGAAATTTTCATAAAAAAGTTGGAAGGGCTCAACTTCACATCTGCATCCCTGAAATGTATTGTGACTTCAGGAAATTTAGGTCGTGAACTAATACTGTAGCAGAGATCATATGGCCCTTCAACGGGTTGTGCCGCTATCATACTGGACATTACGGAAAGCAATTTTGAGGCATAAGCTGGTGGTAAATAGGTAAGTGTAGTACCAGAATCAATTACAATGTCTCCTCCCGGATTTGATCCTGATATAACACCTAGTCTTTGATCTCCTACACTGATTGCATCGAGTGTGAGGTAATAGAAGGTTTTGGGATTCTTAGCAAGCAAGGGAGTAGAAACTACGCCAGAACCTGAAACAATTCCATTGGTGCCAAAATTGATTTTGGTTGAGCTTTGTTGCACCAAGCAGTAGGAGAATTTACCTGCAATTGTAGTTTTCATTTGAGATATAAGGGAAGCATCACCTCCCCCAAGCCCAACGATGCCATCAGTTTTTGAATTAAATTTCCCACCATTTTTTGTTCCACAGCCGAAGACTATTTCTGGCAGAGCCACGGCCTGTCCGGATGTTGATCCCACAGTAACAGTTTCGGTTGCTAGATCGCCATTTGAGAAAGAATCGTCTCCGTAGGAGACTGAATATTTGCAATTCCCCTCCGCAGAGCAAGAATCTTTGATCGGTGGTGCGCATTGGCTCGATGAGCAAGAAAGATATTTGTAAGTGGAAGACTTTTGGGGATCGAAAAGTGGATTGTCTTGCTTGTAACATTGTGATGGTGGGCAGGGTTGACACTGTGTCCATATGAGATCACTTCCTGTGTCAGCCACAGCTAGTATTTCAACAGGGGGAGTACCGATTGATATACGAATGAGATAGTCACCAACATTAGGTATTATATCAGCTTGGGAAACTTTTGATGAAGAGACTGATGAGTTTTTATTGAACTGACTGAGACGATTGGCAGAACGATTCAAAGCATTTCTCAACCGTTGGTAGGGAGTTTCATTAGGGTTATAGAAGGGAGACTTTGGAGAGTCACGGTGGATCAGCTCAACACTGAACCCTACAGTTTGAGCCTCTGCTGGAGAGAGAACTGAGAGACAAAGGAAGAAGAGAATGAATGCACAACTCAAGAAGGTTGCCATTGTCAAAGCTGCAGCTGTATGTAGAGAGATGATGATAAGGAGGGATGAGTCGATGCTTATATAGGGGAGGGGAAGAAAAAGAGATGATCAGGAAAATTTAATTAATTTGAAGTGTAAAAACGAAAAGGAAGAGAAGTAAACTTCCACCTTCCAGGATACTACATGCCATGGTGCAAAGAAATTGAAATGCTGAATCTTTCTTTTGTAATCAAAGCTATCTTAAGAGTGACAGTTCTGACACCATTGCAACTTGTGTGGACAATTCTTAAATTTGTTTGGCTGAAAAGTCTCTCTTTCATGTGAACTTAGCACGGAAAATAATGACGATTTGAAATTTTTTGCTGATTCTTAAAAAAGTTGTTCAATGTTATTAATTAACATATGGTGTATGAAAGAGATCAGTATGCATATTGTCAAAAAGTTTAGCAGTTTGTCCCATTTATTCCGCAAGGTCCGGCAATCGGCATACCAGTCCCTGTATGAAACCAACATGAGAAAAAAAAAAAACCTGAGAATATTCAGTAGAAAAGACTTATTTAGTGTAGTATTGATGTATTTTCCCTTTAGACAACTGGTCATTCATTTTTAACGGTGAGAATATCTAGGTAGCGTCTGTTTTTTTTTTTTTCTTATGAAATTTAATAAATTCAATTTTGATTAAAATTTGAGTAGATTAAAATATAAATATCTATATTATATATATTTATATTTTTTTTTCATATCCGAAAGAAATATCTTAACTTTTGTTGTTTAATTTTTTTTCTTTCACATCCGAAAGAGATGTCCTGAAAACATTTCTTTTTATACTAATTAATGATAGGACTTAAAAAAGTTAAAAGAAAATGTGGCTTCTTATGAAAATAGATATTATTGTATTAATAAAAAGTTAAAAAATTAACTTAGTTTAATTCCTAAACTTTTTACAAGTTTACCGTTGAAAGTTGAAATGTAAAATGTATTTTTTTTTAATATTGTATGATAGATCCAATTTTAGTAGGCTTACCAAGTTTAATTAAAAGTTAATTAAACAAATACAAATGTGTAAAAATTCAGTACATAAAAGTGAAGCACATAAGAGGATTTTTATGTGATCTGCGATCCAAATTCCTATGTCTACGGAGTGACAGTCAAATATCAAGTAATTCACTAGGCACCAAAGAATACAAACAATTGAAACCTTATAAAATATAAGACTACCCCTTAGTGGTTGTTATCACCTTATTGTAACCTCCTCTCTCAAACAAGACTTCAGCCACCGTAATTTTAAATTAGTAATGTTGAACACTGATCATATAGTATGCACAATTGCACATATACCAATTAAAGAAAAATTTAGTCAAGCTTTTAAGTCAACAATTTAAGGGATTAACATATGCTTTATGAAAATTTCCCGGCTTTTGGGCTTAAAAGAAGATGAAATGGGAAGAAAGAATATTAATTGTAACAGAAACAGTACAAATCAAATGGGCTCGTATTATTTATGTCCCTCAAAAAGTCATTCTGTTCGTATTGTGATTGAGTTGAAGTTGACGAAGACTTTTTTAAGTCAATCAAGCACCACAAGTAAACCTTAACCTTAGGGAAACGAAATTGCTTTGTTAGTTGCATGAAAGCGACGGAAAATAAAGGGTGTTTTGATTGGATATTTGAATATAAACATAAGCAACATTATCTACTAGATCATCTTATTTGTTTTATATTTATTTTAATCAAATGAAATAAGTCAAGCATTTGTGTGCCAAAAAAAATTACGAAGTGGGGTTTAGTGACTTTGATATTTCAAAGGAAAACAATTCTTTAAGTTAACTGGCTTCTTAACTCAACTAAAAACATTAAAAATAAAACAAAATTAATGATTTTATCAGGAGATTATAGTAACTTCCAAAACGGCTCTATTTTTCATCATATATCACTGGTCATCGTTATCCTTTATTCTAGAATCCTTGATCTTTTGTAATTCACATACACGGCTTTTTTTCCCCCAATTGTTGATTAATAGTTGTAATCCTAAACAATTCACTTCCAAACATAATACCACTATAGAGAACACATCTAATTCTTCCTCAATAAAAGAGAGAAAAAATAAGAGGCCAAGATAAGAAGCTATGAAAATCTCGGAGCAGGAAAAACCCTAGTTTCACAATGGATTTTCCGCCGCCGTTACAGGCGACTCGCTCAACAAAAAAGGCTCGGATGTGGGAAGAAGGAGCAGATGAGGATAATCCACCACCGGTGACTTATAAGGAGACTCTAGTTGGACCCTTACAATTTTAGGAACTTGGATTTGGAGGAAATGAGGAAGACTGGGAATTCGGGGAGGGTGATGTGATTGAGAATTGTGAAGGAGTAATGCCATCTATAACTTTCTCGGCCAGGATACAAGAAAAATTAATTCAGCCATGGAAGAACTCGGTTGTAGTAAAGTTGTTGGGAAGGAACATTGGCTATAAAGCTCTCTACGCTTGACTGGCCAGTATGTGGAAACCTTCTATAGGGTTTTCGGGCATTGATTTCGAAAACAACTACTTCTTAATAAGGTTTCGTGCTGCAGAGGATGCCATTGATGCTATGACAAAAGACCCGTGGATTATATTCGGTCATTATCTAACAGTGCAACCATGGACGCCTGACTTTGATAGTACAATTGCGAACTTGATGGTGAAAAAGGCATCCAAAGCTTCATCATTGGGTTTAGGGATGACAACTTAACCAAAATCTGGATAAACCCGGATGATCTGAGTTGGATTTAATGCTAAAACAATGCAGATCCGACAGTAATATTTTAAACCCGTATATATCTTATTTCAGTTTCACGTTTAACTGAACTAGAAATCGATCTGGATATTTTTTATTTTAAAATTCATTAAACAATTAGTTTTTGGTTATTAATTAATTTAATTTTAAGTATAAAAGAAAAAAACAATTGGAAAAAGAACCCTAAAGGCCTAAACATACTTCAGCCCCCATTTATCCTCTCCCCTTTTCTTCTTAATGATATTTTTGGGTTGGATCAATTTAAAAAATCGTCCATTATTGGGATTTGAAAGTTGATGAAGCTTAACAAACTATTAGTTTTGGTCTATTTAACGCATATTAGCAAGTACTTCACTTTACCAATTTAATATGCCGCCATTATAATAGTAAAAAATTTCTTTTACCATTATAGTCTTGGCTGTTCTTGACTACAGTAACCCAAAATTGATATTATATTTTTAAAAATAAATATAAATATAGTATTAATATAAATGAAATAAATATGCTTTTGGGATAGAAGCCAGTGGAATGGCTGCTGTGATGATGAGGAACCACAACCTCAAAGATGAACTCAAATAATGGGGAAAGGCTATTTATTATTCTCTGAATTTATCAGTAAGCATGCATCTCAATTTTTTTTTTTTTTTTACATATGGTAATTCATTGACATCGTATTTATTCAAAAATCTGTTATAAACCAGTTAAGGGTAGTGACGTGGCATTGATGAGCTGTCTAGATTGGTGTCCAAGTTTGTTAACCGTGGTTAGCAGCATTTATAAATAAAAGCGGGGGCTGATTTATTGGCAATCTTTAAGGTAAAATGATAAACACACTCCCAATGTTAAGATAAACAAACAAAAATTCTCCTAATATTTAAAAAAAAATATTTATATCTCATTCATTATAATTTTAATATGTAATTACCATTATATCATTCTAACATATAAAAAAAATTGTTAGACTATCCAATTTGTTCATATATTATTAATAAAATTATAAATATACCCTCTTTGCCCCATTTCTCTACTTAAACTTTTTATCAATAGCTAATTTTTAAAAAAGACATCTATATACCTAAAAACAAATTGTAAATAAATTATAATTTTAAAAATAAAATTGGTTATTAATACCATAATAAATAACATGGAAAATTAGTTATAAATGTACAAGTTTAAATGATTGACATGTGGAAAATTGTTAAATATAAAAGTTTAAAGTTTAAATAAAATTGGGTATTAATAACCAATTTTATTTTTAAAATTATAATTTATTTACCATTTTTTTTACGTGTGTAGATGTCTTTTTTGAAAATTGGTCATTGATAAAAAAGTAAATAGAGGAATGGGGCAATGATGATATATTTATAATTTTATTAATAATATATAGATAAATTGGATAATCTAATAATTTTTTTTATATGTTAGAATGATATAATAGTAATTATATATTAAAATTATAATGAATGGGGTGTAACTATCTTTTTTAAAATATTAAGAAAATTTTTATCTATTTGTCTAAACGTTGGGGGTGTGTGTGTTTTTTTCCCAATTTTTAATGTGTCCGTTTGTAGGTGAAGAGTAAAAAGAGTGTTATTGAACTCTCTCTCTTCCTCGTCATTTCCTCTGTGATTTTAACATAAAATCCTCCATTAATAATATCTCTTCAAGCCATTATCGGCCATGGATGTAGGTGTAGGATTTGAATAATATACCTATAATTAAATGTACTTCTGTGATTTTCAGAGAATTTTTACGGGTTTAAATAAGTGAAACTAGGGATTGAGGCTATAATGCTTGGGGCAAATGTTGAGGATTTTAGGAAGAATAAAAAAAATATGTATATGATCGATCTCAGCTTGATTTAGCTTCAGAACAAACAAAAATAGACAAAGGAATGATTAAATGGAATTTGCAGGCCAGGTTCAAGAGAGATATTGTTGAGGAATTATGGTATAATTCTCATGCCTAGGACGTGTTCGATAATATGCCCAAGAAGGAAAGTGCATCCCACCTGGTGTGTTGCATCTTCTCTGTGATTTCCCAAGCAAAAGCAATCAATCAATAAGGTCAATTTGTGAAGGTCTGGGGGCAGACAACGGAGGCCAAAAAGCAGAATGATTTCAACTCTGTGGAAAAAGTGCAGTTGAGACAGTAACAAGGTTAGCAGCAGCAAAAATTGCAGCGAGGGATGCCGCACGATCGCGAAACTATGATATTGATATACCCCCTTGCTCATGTGCTTTACAAACTTCATAATATCCTTTATAACATGCAATACTGTTTTACTTGTATGTGCATTCCTTTCAGTGTTGTTCGAGAGAATGATTCAGATTCATGCAACAAGAATGTGGATGAGGGCGGCTAGCAATGAATAGCAGAACTGATCTAGGTATGAAAGTTAGGCTGTCTTGTTAGAGTCGGGCCAAAAAGCAGAAAGATTTCGACTGTGGAACAGAATGCAGTTAAAACAGTAACAAAGTCAGCAAAAGCAAAATTTGCTAAGGTACTTTACAAAATTCATAATTTCCTTTATAACAAGAAATACCGTATTACTTCTATGTGCATTCTTTTCAATGTTGTTCTACTGTAATATGGAAGATGAATGTAAATAAGGGCAGCAAGCTATCTACGACAGCAGCATCAGCTTGCTCACTTGGCCGCCATAGGCTGATTCAAACGGCAAAAGCCATTCCGAAAAGTCAAATCAAATAACAGCAAATGCACATCCTAGGTGGCCTTTTCTTCCTGCTCAGTCACTCATCAGTTTTGAGAGCAGGTTTGTTCTATAATAATCTAATATGCACATATCATGATCTTTAATTCTTTATTCTATCATGCTTTTATGATTTGTTTACTTCTGCCACAGTGCCATACACACTCACAGATTCAGTATAACAATGTTTCTCTATTTTGCATGACTACAATACATTTAAGTAGAAATTAATTTCTGAATATGCTCTTATCCTTTATTAAGCATGTAAAAAGTTCAGACGTCAGGCTATATGATAATTTACAGCTGCCTTGCGGATGGATTCGTAATCTTAATAAGTAATATTATCAAAAAAATTTAGATTTGCTGATCTATATTCATCAATTGCATACAACTTGCGGATGGATTCGTAATCTTAATAAGTAATATTATCAAAAAAATTTAGATTTTCTGATCTATATTCATCAATTGCATACAACTGTAGCATTTACTTGATTTTAGAGCCTGGTCGTAGAATGAATAATGCATTGACAAATACAGAAATGATCAAAATACAAGCCTCACAAGTTGCTATGTCATTGTTGAATGATGATTCAAATTCGTTATGTTTATTAGTTTTTGTTTGGGCGGGAAATTCAGATGCTCAAGCGGCTGACGTGGACTACATTAACAAGTTTTATCTGAGTTTGACTCTCCTCGACCAATTCTTTGTATAAAAAATCTGAAAAATAACTTACAACTTGTGAGGCTTGTAACCAAAAGATACCTAAAACCAATTATTTCTAAGGGAAACGGACGGCCTTCTTCCCAAGCTTTAAGCAACTTCAAAGAAAAATTTCAAGCCTTCAACCTTTACTTTCCAATCTTTATTTATTTTAATGAGAAAATACTATAATTTTTTAAAAAATGAAAGATTGTAGTGGAATTATTCCAAAAAATAATTTACTCATTTTTCCCTAAAAAATGCAATTACATTTAAAGATGTCCTTAATAAAATACATAAAGAAATCATTGCTGTTGGTGTGTAGATTATTAAAGCTAGCTTTTGTCAACATTAGACAGACCATGTCTTTCTCCACTAAACACCAAAATCATTCTTCGTCATTACTGTCGGCACACATTTTAGACTAAACTTGTTTGTTGTTTGACAAATTAATTGGAATGCATAAAAATCCTTGCATCGATTTCTTTGAAACAAACTTAATTGGAAATTCAGGTAAAATTTTGTCATCTTTCAGTGCTTCCAATAAGTTCAATTAAGTGGCTTCCTGCAATGCAATCAGAAACTATAATTCTTTATCTTATACGAATTGCTCTTTTATTTTCAGAATTAATTCGCATATCTTGATATTTAATTAAATATTGATATCAACCGTTGGATTCCATTCCATTTTAGTTGAATACAATGGTTTCAACATGGCTAATGGGTAGAGTGGAGAAGACGCGTAATCAATTGAAACACCAGATAATTTTCGTTCAGATTCCTTGAAGCTTCCAGGAAGTTTGATGCGACCTTCATCGTGTGAGTAACCAGTCACTTTTGGACCAAGACTTGCGAAAGGAGGATCCATTTTCCCAGAACTTTTTATAGCAATTGAAGAAGAATTTCGATTATTTTTCTCTAAAAGAACTGCTCTTTTTCTACTTGGTGTTTGGATGAACTTGTTAGGATTGTTAAATGCAGAAACAGAAAGGATCAAATTTTTTCAATTTTCTATGATGTGAAACCAACTGTTGTAAGAAAACAGACAATAATTTTTCCAATTTTCTAAATGATAAATGGGTGTATCTGGCACACTATTTTAAACTCAAGCAAAATCAATTCACTAGGTCAGCGTCCCTTGCATCAAACATGAACAAACTGCAGTTATGTTTTGGGAACTGCATCACAGGAAACTTTGACCTCACGTGCCTGCCATTATTTTCTTCAAACCCTTTCTGTGAAATTTGCTTGGAATTCCTAGCCAGTTACTGCCAACAGCAGCGATGGAGGCAACATAACACTAGCAGCACAGGGCAAGGATTACTAGCAGTAAGTGGAAGCCGACGTACAGAAGCTCAAAGGTTTAACTTCCTTTTTAACTATTATCAGCTCACAACAAGCTCCCATTTGCCAATAATATGCAATGGGAAAGCTTAAGCTGATAGGCAAAGACTTAATACTAATATTAAAGATAAATCTACACAATCCGAAGCAAGTGATTGCGACTGAATTCCTCAGGGTTGCATCTTCATAGTCAATGAGTTAATTATTACAGATTATTAGAACATTAGCAGATGAAGACATTATTACACTCGAACAAGGCCGAGTGGCGAAGACGTGTAATACAATCAAGCGTTGGATTCCATTCCATTTTAATGAAATCCAACGTGGCTAATGGGTAGAGTGGAGCCAGATAATCTCCGCTTAGATTCCTTGAAGCTTCCAGCAAGTTTGATGGTAACTCCATCATGTGAGTAAACAGTGACAAATGTCCATTTCATCACTTTTTGACGAAGACTTGCTTTTGGAAATACATACATATTTGCTGATTGCTTTATTTTTCGCCAAAAGAATATATTTGCATGATTAAATTCTTTGAATCAAATACTGCATTGGAGTTCATTTAAGTGGCTTTCTACAATACACTCAAAAGCCGTAAGCAAAAGCCGTAAGTTCGATCTTATACATCTCTCTCTCATTTATTGTACGGAACCCAGTGTCGTCCATTTTTTCTGTGCAGAATTATCAAGCACTCTCTTTTCTTGGAAGCAAATTACCACAATCATCATCATCACTGTATTTTCCTTCCCCACCAATTCGATGAAAATGAGGAGTTCACATACTGTAGCTTTGAGGTTGACTTCTCTTTTAGGTTTGTGCTCTTTAACAAAATTGGATATCAGTGACTGTAATCTACGGGAAGGAGCAATCCCAAGTGATATTGGCAGCATATGCTCATTAAAAGAGTTGTATTTAAGTAAAAACAGGTTTACTTCGCTACCAGCAAGCATTAACCGTCTTTCTAATCTTTGGATTATAGAATTGGAGGAATGCAAGAGGCTTCAATCTCTGCCACAACTTCCATCCAATATAGAGCTAGTTCGGGTAAATGGTTGTGCTTCTTTGGGAACATTATCACATGCATTGAAATTATGCAAGTCGATTTACACAGTAATTAGTTGTATGGACTGCACAAAATTGCTCAACAACAATGAGTCGGCATTGTCAGTGCTAAAAGAGAACCTTGAGGTCAGTCTCTCACTGTCTCCCAGTTGTGCCAAAGATTATGCCTAAAAATTATGCATTGACATGGACCTTTATTTTTTTATGTTTTTGTGCTTTTCTAAGTTGCAGGAAGTGTCGAAACCAATACCTCATTTAAGCATTGTTGTTCCAAGAAGTGAAATCCCAATGTGTTTTAGGTACCAGAATGAAGGTTCTTCAATAGCAGTCACAACGCCTTTATTTTGGCATAAAAGGAATGATGTGATGGGATATGCTATTTGCTGTGTTTTTAATGTCCATAAACATTCACCTGGTATCAAAAGTTTGCGCTCATACCCTACACATCAGTTGAGCTGCCATAAGAAAGATTCTTATATCAGTAGTTATATTGATTTTAGGGAAAAGTTCGGTCAAGCGGGGTCAGACCATATTTGGCTTTTATATTTGTCTCGTGAAGAAGGCTATTTGCGCAAATGGAATTTTGAATCTCAGGAATTTGTGTTGTCATTTCAGTCTGATTCAGGCCCAGGATTGGAGGTGAAGAGGTGTGGTTTCCATCCAGTTTATAAGCGCGAAGTGGCGAAGTTCGACCATGCAACAAACCTATGGACTCGGTGTATTTGATTATAATCTGAATGGAAGCGTTTGGTCTCCGTTTATTGATCATCTGCATGAATTGTGTCAAAATCGATCTCAGCTCAACAATGTACGGGATCGGTTAATTGATTATCTGGATGAAAACCAAGGGGAGGATTTCGACCAAACAACAAACCAATGGACTTGGTTTCTTGATCATCTGAGTGAATTTTTTCCAGATGCAGGACAGTTCAACCGAGCATGTTATTTGTTTTTTTATTATATCCAAAGGCGAAGTGGAGACCGAGACCTCTGGAGTCTGCGAAGAGCTCTCAAAATGAAGGGAGTAAGGCCCACCAGGAAATGCGGTTACGGAATAGCATTGATTTTATTACTAAAATGTTTGATTTCTTATATTTTTGGAATTCTAGAAATTTGGGCTGAAAAATCTTAAACTTATGAAGTTAAAGTCGTAATTATTATTTTTGGATAAAAGTTGTGTGCCATATGTTGTGAATTCTATTTGCTATCACAGTTTTTTTTTTTAAATGATTATTATTTTATTTATTAATTTAAAAATAAAAAAATTATACAATTTTGTCTTCCTCAATTTAAAATTTAAATTACAAAATTTATATGAAAGAAAATAAATTAATAAATGCAATCGAATCCAAAACCAATGAACTAAATTATTGACCTTTATTATCCATAAAAACATCCAGTACTACTAAATTTCGAAAACATACAATTCAAATTTTACAATACATTAGTTAAATCAATATTTCAAAGTCAAGCCAATAGCCAACAAAGGCCAATCCAAAACCAAAGTAATGTACTCAGCGTTCAGCAATATCCAGCACCAAAGCCATGCAAAATGTAGTCCTTTTCCAGCAGCATCAAAGCCAAGTAAAACGTACCCCATTCCATCGATTGAAAATATTAAGTGAAAAATAAGCATTTATTCATGGGAATAATAATAACAATGTCTTCAAAAAAGAAAAAGATACAAGTAAATAAAAAAAATATGAAAATATTTGGTGAAAAATAAGGCAAGCCCCATTTTTTCCATTCTCTGAAGTAAGGCATTAAAAAAGATTAAAGAAATTATGATTGTTTCCACACTTGAAGCAGGTAGAGACAAACTCTGGTCATTTACTGTTGCCTTGGCACCATTTGAATAGGCCCAAATTGGCATGGCCTGCCTCTTACATATATCATATTCAAGTACGAATAGTTGTATTCCTAGTTGGATTTATTTGATCTAGTTAATAGTTCAGTAAGAAAGATGGTTAGACCCTCAGGGTCATCAGAAGTTACTGTCTCATAGTTCATTTTGAGTGCTTCTAAAACAGAGGAGGTAAAATAAAATATTGAAACATACATATATCATGTATATAAACATTTTTTTTTCTTTTCTTTAAACCTTACTAGTTATTTATTAACTAAAAGCACCCAGAAAAAGTTTCTTTAAACCAATACATTAGTGCTACTTAAAAAAGGTGGGATTAGAACCACAATCTCTTGCACAGCCCCTTTATGTCTTACCATTTGAATTCACTGGTAATCAGAAAATCTACTTCACAGCTTTATTATCAACTACAGCTTGTAACTATCTCACACATGTGGGTTAAGTAAGTCTCACAAAGACATACTAGTCCAAATTCATTACTTCCAATCAAGAAAAAGCATGCAGTATAAAACAGGACATGCATCCTCAGGATCCATAAGTCAATTTGTGCTTCATTACTATCAATTTCCTACCTGGTTTTTTTTTTTTTTTGGTATCTCTTAAGTATCCAAAGTTATACCCTAAGCAGTCAGATACACTCAGATAGTACTGATCTAATACAAGATTTTAGTTATTAAATTCAGGAGTAAAAGAATGCAGATAGTACCTGCTTTGAAGAAAATGAAAGTCTCATTCGAAGGTAAGGGTCCTGATAAACAACAGGATCAACTTTCTAATTCAGCACAACATTTTCATATTTCCAATCAAGGGAGCTTAATAAATACTAGATGATGTAAAGACCAAAATCAGTTTTAAAAGATTTGTCATCCAAGAAGGTACGGACGCAGGAAAAATGGCCAGCAAGTGTGTTGAGGATGTTATTATTATTATTATTACTGTTATTATTACTATTATTATTACACACACAATAAAGGTACTGATCATACATACATGCATTAATATTTTTTATCTTAATTATCAGCACAAATTAAAGAGAAATGATCAGGCTTTCCTCAATCTCAAGCATGCACTAATAGCATTACAAATAATTAAACTTCTCTCCAATTAAGTTGCTTAACTAGATAAAATGAATACCAAACCCTTAATCATTCTAAACGAAACCTGGAAATTTGCATTGAATCATCGCTTTCCAACATTGCATGTCAAAACCAACAAAAGTAACTATAAATTTACACAATAAAAGTATCGACCAACTACAAAACACCATTAAAATAAAATCAAATTCCCCCAATATATATGCAGTACCAATCTAAACAAAAATTAATATTTTTTTAATTTCAAAATCAAAAATCAAAACTAAAACCTTCACTAACCATGAATGAACAGCAACAGCGAGTGACTTACCTGGTAGACTGACAGGATTGAAATTTGAACAATAGAAAGTGTTTTCTTCGGAGAGCGAGCGGCACAACTTCACTAGCCTTGAGCGAAACAGCAAATGATTGCAACGATTAGGGTTTCTTTAACGCAACGGCGAGTGGAGGTTTTGATTTCACTGTCGTTTCCTTCTATTATTAATTTTTGGTAAAAAATTATAAATTTTGATACAATTGAAGTCAAAATTAAAAATCAGACATGAATTCTTGATGGTGAAGAGCTTTCATTTATTGATATTAGAGAGAAACTGGGACAGGCTGGGTCAAATTCTATATTGACGATGAAGAGCTGTGGCTTCCATCCACTTTATATGCGCCAAGTTGAGGAGTTCGACCAAACAACAAAGCAATGGACTCGCTTTATTTCTTATAGTCTGAATGATTTCCATCACGATTTTGTTGGATCAGATATGAAAGTGGCCGAAGCCAGTGGAAGTGGCTGCTGTGATGATTACGATGAGGAACCACAACCTAACATATTTACACAACTCGAATGAAGGGCAAAGCCTGGTGGATATTATTTTCTCTGAATTTATGTGCAAGTACGCACATGGTATTTCATTTACTTTCTTAATTGCCATTTATTTTCATGTTAAATTACTAGAAAATGCTCTGCTTGATCAAAGAGTTGGTCAGAATCAGAATGTGCCTTTCGTGAATGAAAATTGCATTCTTGCTCGATCAGATTGAAGCTTTAAGTTTTGTGATTTCTCATGTGCTAAAAATTAAATGACCGAATTAATAGTGTGTTTGGAATTGAGGTTGGACAGCTATACCTTAAAAGGTATAACACTAAAATGTTTGGTAAATACTTATTATTATAACTTAAAAAATATGTTGATATAATTTTTCACTTGTTTAATGAAAAATATATTATTTAGAAGATTTTAACGTCATTGTTTAGAGGATTTTCCATATTGAGTTTGGGCTTTAAATAATGTGTTTTTTTTCCGTTGGGCTTTGATTGAGTTCTTTGGCCATTATTGATTTAAATTAGAATCATATCATGTATTTGACCTTATACCAGTTATATTTATTTATTTTTTATCACTTCATTAGTTTTATTAAGATAACTTAGTATTTGCATACATAATTTATAAATACAATATGACTGTATTTACATTTTTGTTTAATTTCATATACGATTACCTGAGGGAGGAATTTCATGATTTTCAATAAATCCTTTGAAATTTGTCACTTCTGCCTCTTCAATGGAACTTTACATTTTTTTTCATCCAAGGAATTTTCTATTTGGAACTTTCGATTAGGACAAAGATGTGAAGCCCATTGGTTTAAAATTATAGTTGAAAATTTTGTGCTTGTATGTGAGACAAAATGAAATGATGCGTCACCTACTAAAGAATAAGAAAGGAGAGAAAGAAAATGATCCATGTTCTCTGTCATTTTAAAAATATTTTGCTTCATTAAATACTCTAAATTATTATTTAAGTACTTACGTTGAAGATACCCTTAATGAATTTCCTTGCTTTTGGTGCTTAGATTATTCAACCTTTTGTTATCATTGAAGGTGTCTTTGATTCCATAAACCACTATGGACCGTAGTCATTCTTTATAATTATCTGTTGTTGGCAAGCAGAAAAGGTCAAATTGATTAGAAAACATGAAATTCTCTCATTGATTTCTTTGGAACAAATTTAATTGGAATTCAAGTAAAATTTGATCAACTTTCCCAACACTTGAACAAAATTGGATCTCTGTAACTATAGTCTAGGGGAAGGGGCGGGCAATCCCAATTGATATTGGCACCTTTTTGTCAAGGGATGAGTATTTTGCGCAGCTAACTCATGCGACACTTAGACAACTTTGCCGTATTTTGCTAAGTAAGCCTAGAGCTTCTCGAACTAGAGAAGAGAGCAATTGAGCCGAATAAGAAAACTTGTATTGCACAAAAGAGAGATTACAATGCTTGAGTTGCTTACAATGCTTGTTGTTGTGTTTGTTGAATGCAAATGCCTAATGCCATCCCATATTTATAGGGGAGGCTTGTCAAGCTCTAGAGATTTTAAAAAATTCTACCATTTCCTAACTATTTACATGTGCTGGAATTGTATAGAGAATTCTAGAGTATTTACAAGCTCAATGTGCTAGAGTTGCCTAGAACTTTCTGGAATTGGGTCAAGCTAGCACTCTTGGCCTTGTGTTGGGCCCTTGATGAGCAAATTGGGCTATGAATTTGGGCGGTCCGCAACATTATGCTCATTAAAAGCACTTGTTATTAACATTCCTGCTGTTACCTGAAATGTTAGAGCTGCTTCTTGAGGCGCTAGATGGACTAAATCCAAAGAGCTGCAATCCTGAGACTTGCTTGAGATGTGGATGTGCTTAATGCAGCTTTGAGACGCTTAGGCCCATTACAAAAGCTCTCTCCCTTGTTGTCTCCTTGATGCCGTCTTTTTTGTTAGTAAGAAAAATCTTGGATCAAGATCAGTTGATGATCGATGTCGACCCCCCAAGACCTCACTTAACACTGATTATAAAGATTCAACTAGTTCTAGCCTATGTCGTCTTGAAGAACAGAGCACTAGTTTTGTTTATTATAAGTGATCAAACACGTACGTTACTTATTCTTGTAAACAACACTAACTGTTCATCATGCGAACTTCCTCTCAACAACAACCGACATGTCGCATATAAGCCTATGATAGGCGCAGGACAACCATTTCTTGTAACCGACAATGTCATCTCATCTGGATTATAGATTCTTGTTCATTTTCAAATCCTACTAATAATGTTGCTCTGTCTAGTAGAGCTTGTGTAAGCAAAACATAGCATTATGTAATTTAAATTATTAAAAATTTATTCAGAACATTTCTCTCTCTGAATTAGGAAAAATGTAAAAAAGAAAGGAGACGAGTGCTCGATGCGAATCCGCAAGTCTATGATATGATATGTAAGTAGTTAATTGCGTCATTGTCTTTCACATAGGAAGACCGAAAAAATCTGAATAATGGAAACTTTAAAGTTGTGGATAACAAAGATGGAAACTTTAATTTTATTTTTTTGGGAAACTGTGTTTCCTTTAATCAAATTAATTTTTTTTTAAAAGTCTTTAGATTTTTTGAATTAAATTAAGACCAAAGACAAGGTGTTAACCATTATGTATTTTAGAAGAGTAATAGATCTTGTAAGAATATTTAACCAATTATTTAGGAAAAGGATATCTATACCACAAGGTTTGGAAGGTTTGGGGAAACGGTCATGCAGACCCCCTAGTTTAAAAAAAAGGACTTCAAGACTCCATTTTGACTGTAATATGCTTTAAAATATTAACTAAAAAATTAATTTTAAAATTTTGATAAATAAAAATATTATATAAATAATGTAATCTATCTAGTAGACTAATAATATTAAAATATTTAAATATTAAAATAAATTTAAATATGTATATTATTATATTTATATTAATAATATATTTGTCTTTATTGTAGAGATTTTTAATAAATATTTGCGCTAAATACATTTAACAATTAAAAAGAATCTCATATACTAATAATGTTGAAATTATTATTTTACATTAATATTCAAAATAATTTAAATTTAACACATTTATTTTAATGTTATGCTTCTCTTTATTATAAAATTTACTTTAACATAAGTAAATATATCTAATAGGTTGTAAAATATTAAAATATTTTTAAATACATTGAAATTATTTTAAAATGTATATATTGTTATATTTATTTTTATATTATATTTCTATTTAGTATACAAATTTTTTTAAAAATAATAGAGACAAAGGGTATTATGATCAAAATGGAGTTTTAATCTCTCTTTTTAAAAGCTTGAAAGTGTTGGTGACCTTTTTTCAAATTTTAAAGTGTAAATGTACTTTTCCCTTACAATATTTTATATTCTTTGATAAACCTGATTCCAAACCCCACTTGCACGGCCCTTTGTTGCATATATTGACATATTGTATAATTAGTTATTAGTAACTTTCCACCAATTTGCTGCAATTAATTTCCTAGCAGTTTCTTTACTGTCTTATTACTAAGTACTCTGGTTCTAATTGTTGGATATTATCCAACGGTCATTTAGGTAAAGGACAAACAATGGGTTTTGTTTATCCCAATACAATCGAAGTCGTGGTTAGTTATATATATATATATATAGATAGATAAATATTTTAGTCAGAAATTTTAAAGTATGGAAAAGTACGGAAAATCTTTAAAACAGCATGGTTTTATTTTTTTTTTATTTTCCTGCACTTTAAAATCTCTTACCAGTATATATATATATATATATATATATATATATATATATATATAATGTGTGTGTGTGTGTGTGTTTCAGTCCGGAATCGGTTTTAAAGTTTTCTCAGATTTTCCCGTACTTTAAAATTCCGGATCAGAAAACTACTATATATCTATATGTTCCAGTCTAGAATTTTAAAATGCAGGAAAGTGCAGAAAAACTTTAAAACCGCATTGTTTGAAAAGCTTAAAACTATAAGTCTTTAAAGTTGTATGGTTTGAAACCTTTTCCGGACTTTCCTGCTTATATATTTGCAGGACTATGATATTTTAAATTAAAACTTTTACTTAAAATCTTGATATAAATCTTGAGAGATTGGTTCTAAGAAATCTAATAGTGGATGACGAATCAATATTAAATTCTACTTTAACTTTCAATATCTATAATTAGAATGCTTGAAATTAATAGTCTATCAAAATTTTAAGAAAAAAATTTAACTTGAAACAACACCACCATGTTTATTACTATATTTATATTTCTATTTCATAAACAATTTTTTGGAAGATGCTCGAATGGCAATTCTGTAGACTATTTAACAAACTAAAGAAGCACATTATTTTCAATGACAGTGAATGCTATTTGAAGAATTTTATGATATTTAATAGGGAAAAAGATAGCTAAACCATCAAGATTTGTGGAAATCGTTATGGATGTCTCCAATTTTCAAAATGGGATAACAAGATTCATTTTTAACAATAAAATTCTTTGAATATAGCAATTAGAAAATTGACTTTAAATTTTTTAATAAATACAAATAAATATGAGTAATATAATTTGTCTTATAGACTAATAGTATTAAAATATTTCTTTATATTTAAAATAATTTTAAATTTTTTAATTATTATATTTATTTTAGAATATATTTTTATTTATTATAAAGATTTTAAATAAATCTTAGCGTTAAATAGAAATTACACCGGGTAAAATATCTCACGTATTAATTATATTAAAACCATTATTTTACATATTATTGAAAATAATTTAAATTTTAATGTGTTTTAAAATATTATGTTTCGTTTTATTATAAAATTGACTTTAATTCAATAAAATATATTTGTAAAATATTAAAATATTAAAATTATTTTAAAAAATATATATTATCACATTCATTTTAATATTGTATTTTTATTTATTATAAAATAATGGAGATAGTTCTTTTAGTTTACAAAGCCAGTGGGTATTATGGTGAAAAGGAAACCTTGGTATCACAAGCTGAGTATTTTGCACAGTAAACCTGTGTGATATTTATACAATTTTTTCTCGAAACTTGTTAAGTAAGCTTTGATCTTCATAACTAGTTAAGCTAAGATGCTTTTGGAAGAGCTAAAGAGGAAGTGAGCAAATGAGACAAAGAGAACGTATATTATTCACAAGAGTATACGTACAAGAGGGCTTTGATAGCTTGTCTACAAGCGCTCGAGTCACTTATTGCTCTTACTTGTTGCAAATGCTTAGTGTCATGCCCTATTTATAAGGAAGTTTGCCTTATTCTAGAGTATTCTAAGTATAGAGAGTTCTCATAACTTGTAGAGAGCCCTTATGTCTAACAATGCCTACATTATCCTAGAGAATTCTATGTACAAGCTGCATGCTAAAACACTAGCAAATTCTGAAGACATCCTAACCAGGTACAAGTGTGCAATGCGATAGAGATGGAGCATTCTAGAGACAAGCCAAGCTAGGACATCTTGAACTTGTCAAGTTAAAAGGCTGGAAATTTTGGACAGTCCATGACACTTAGTATCCTTTTTCTTAACAGTCTTTGAATAATTAATTGTAACAAGTGGAAATTTATAATGAATAATTAGTTATGCGAGTAGAAGTCTATGACGAGTAATTTAATTATGCAAGTCAATTTTCACTAAGTCTTGCTTTTAGAATACAAACATACTACGGATCTGAGGATGATAAACTAGCTAGAAGTTGCGCCATTTTATTAACTTCTTTCCTTAGGGAAAATACTTCAGTGGAGTTCAAATAAGCTGTAAGTTTTATCTTGTATATTTATCTTTTATTTTCAGAATTAATTTGCATATCCTGTATGTTTAAATATTGGAAGAAAGCTTGAATGTTAATTTTATATGAACTTAAAGGCTGGCATACGAACTCTACAACCAGCATCTGAAAAACAAATTTTAATTACATTTTGGGATTTATTAAGTATAATTTTTTTTTGGGAGTAAAGAAAGTTTTTTTTTTTGGAGTAAAGAAAGCAAATAAGAAGCTGTGGATCTGTTTATTTTGTTTAAGAAGAAGATCATTAATTTCCAAATCAGAAGCATTCTCTTATTAAGTTTTTATATCAGTGATTTGTTGTCTTTAAACAATATTTTGGTACAATTTATTGTCAACTAATTTTAATTAATAAAATTCCCTCGCACCATTGCACAAAATAAAAAAGAAAAGAAAAGTTATTATGATTTCAGAACGGGTTTGAGAGTCTTCAAATCTGTGGGTGTTTAGTTAGCATGTCGATGATCGGTTTCCAAACATGGTGGGCTGTGGGTGTGATATATATGTGAATTTTTTTATTGGAGAAAAAAATGTCAAAAGCCGGTTTTCTCACCCTCTTTCCTGGTGTTGAGTTTTAGAGGGTCTTTAGGTTGGAAAATGTTAGTTATCCCGAGTCAAGCAATAAACGACGCCGTTTCAATCCTCTTTTTTTCTTAACCAAGCCCTAAAACGACGTCGTTTTGGAAAAGTTGTTGCAGTTGCTGGGTGGCCTTTGACTGCTTTGATCTTGTGGTCTACAAATTTCGTATTTAAAACCTTTCCTACTCCTCTTGACTTAAAACTCACTCTAGCTTTTATTGTCCTGGGTTTTCTAAGTGCTGCAGATAATCTCATGTATGCATACGCCTATGCCTATCTTCCGGCATCAACTGCTGCTCTTTTGCCATCATCATCGCTAGTTTTTTCCACCCTATTTGGTTATTTTCTAGTGAAGAATAAACTGAATGCTGCAATGACAAATGTTGTCGTGATAATAACATCTGCTATGACTGTAATTGCACTGGATTTAGATTCTGATAGATACGGCAACATTACTGACAAACAATACATCATGGGTTTTGTTTGGGATATCTTAGGATCTGCAGTCTATGATCTCATCTTTGCCCTTTCTGAACTAGATTTCGTGAAATTAGTAGGCAGAAGGTCACTTTTGCCCTGATGGCTGGGTACTTGTGATGGAACCGTGTGTGATGGTGGCTGCCACACTAATGGCTGTCGGTGTGGTGGGTGCGTGATCGTGGCTGTGAAACGAAGGGGAAGAGAAATAGAAGGAGAAAGGGGCTGTGAGATGAAGGGAAAGAAAAAGTAATTTGGAGCTGTTGTTGGGATTTGACCCGGGCCAAATAGCAGAACTCTTTTAGGTTAGGTTTAAGCCCATTAAAAAAAAAAAGGCTACAAGATTTCATCACATCTGTTAGCGAGAAAATCTGTAATTTGGATTAAAATTCTACACAAGTTGGGAGTCCAAAAAAAAAAAAAGAACATTTTCCTCACCAGCTTAAGAGGTGGTGATAAGAATTACATGAATGTAATGCGTATATGGCAAGGATGAAATCCATAATGTGATGCATACATGACAAAGATCAAGACCATCATGACATGCCCAGGTGGCAAGAATCAAGCCCATTATGTGATAATTGGATGACAAGAATCAAGACCATTATGGCATTCACATATGGCAATAATCAAGGCCATTATAGTCATACACATATGAAAAGTATTACAACTATTATTATTTTTTAATATGGATCCTTGATTTATGATGATTGATTACTTTTATGTTATTGAATATTTTATCTAAATTAGGCTTGAGAGCCATTTGAAATTAATAAGAATGAATTTTCTCTAAAATTCTAAAAAGTATCAGTTGTTCCTAGCAAGACTTATTTTATTCTAAATTTGCAGGAACAAATAAAATGACTTCAGTAAGCAAACAAAATGTCTCTCACTGGACATATGATGTCTTCCTAAGCTTTAGAGGAGTAGACACCCGTAAAAGCTTCATAAGTCATCTATATGCTGCTTTGAATGGGAAATGAATTTATGTATTCAAGGATGACAAAGAACTTGAGAAAGGAGAGTCCATTTCTCCTCGTCTCCTTAAAGCAATTGAAGCATCAAGAATTGCAATTATTGTTTTCTCAAAAAATTATGCTTCTTCCACTTGGTGCTTAGATGAACTTGTTCATATTCTTGATTGCAAAAACAAAAATGCTCAACGAATAGTTTACCCAATTTTCTATGACGTGGAACCAACAGTTGTAAGGAATCAGACCGGAAATTTTCAAGAAGCATTTGCTAAACATGTAGAAGTTTTTAAGAAGAGTATAGAAAAGGTACAGAAGTGGAGAGAAGCTTTGAAAGAGGTGGCTAATATCTCAAGCTGGGAACTAAAGGAGTACAGGTAGCTCTTCTGATTAATATGTTTATTAGTTTAATCAAACAGCATTTAATATACTATTTTCAGCTAAAATTCTTCTGATTATTATGTCTACCTTATGATGCGCAATAAATGAAATAAAAGCTCCATATATGTATATTTGCAAATGAATAGGTACAGATGAATGTAGATATTTCGCTAGAACATACCTAAAGATTAGCCATATATAATAACGTGTTACTTAGCCATATGTAAAAACATGTTACGTGCATTACTTCAATTTGATCTAATGAATATTGCATGGTTTGGATTTTATTCATAATATGGAATTGATTTGTTACCACGTTCATAATAACTTTAATTTAACAACACCAATCTTTCTTTGTTCTTTTCAAACTACAGGAACGAGTCAAAATTTATTTCCGATATTGTCAATGCAATATCAAGTCAAATTCGTGTAAAATCAAAGATTCTTAAGAAGCTAGTAGGAATAGACTCACGCTTGGAGGAACTGAGGTTTCTTATGGATAAAGGTCCTAGTGCTGATGTTCGTATGATAGGGATATGCGGTATGGGAGGTTTAGGTAAGACAACTCTTGCAAGAGTTATTTATGACTTGATCTCTCATGAATTTGAAGGAAGCAGTTTTCTTGCTAATGTTAGAGAAAAATCTGAAAGGGAAGGTGGTGTAATCTCTTTTCAAAGGCAACTCGTTTCCCAATTACTAAAGCTTACAGATAATAGGATATGGAATGAGGATGATGGCATTAACATTTTAGGGAGTAGGCTGCAACACAAGAAGGTTCTTCTTGTTATTGATGATGTGGTTGATTCAAAGCAATTAGAATATTTAGCTGGAAAGCATGGGTGGTATGGTTCAGGCAGTAGGATCATCATAACATCAAGAGATGAAGGTTTGTTAAAGACAAATGGAGTGGATGAAGTGTATAAACCTAACGGACTAAACTACAATGAAGCTCTTCAACTCTTCAACATGAAAGCTTTTAAAACCAATCAGCCTTTGGAAGAACGTGTGCAGCTATCTGAACATTTTGTAAATTATGCTGGTGGTGTTCCATTAGCTATCGAAGTTTTAGGGTCCTTTTTGAATGTTAGATTTGTAGATCAATGGAGAAGTACCCTGGAAAGACTTCAAATAGATCCTCCAAATAAGATTATGAGTATACTTCAAATAAGTTTTGACCGACTACAAGATTCTGAGAAGAAAATATTTCTTGATATTGCATGTTTCTTTAAAGGGAAGAATAGAGATTATGTAACAAAAATTCTAGAGGGATGTGGTTTTTTTCCTGTCATTGGAATAGAAGTTCTTATTGAAAGATCTCTTTTAATAGTTGATGACGACAACACACTGGGGATGCATGATTTGTTACAAGAATTGGGACAACTGATTGTCACGAGACAATCCCCCGAAGAACCTGGGAAACGCAGCAGATTATGGAAGGAAAAAGAAGTACGCCAGGTGTTGATAGAAAACACAGTAAGTGAATTATTAAATCAAAAACTTGTTGATGCTTGCTACTTTATTTTTCCCAATTACATCTCTAACGAATTTTCAACATCTTGACATTATTTTTTTTATTTACTTATTGTTTGCTTATAATTTTTAGGGAGGTGAAGTAATGGAAGGAATAATAGTTAATGCCTACTTTCCTGAAAATGAGGTTTACTTAAGTGCAAGTGCTAAAGCATTTTCGCAGATGACCAACCTAAGACTGCTCAAAATTAGTAATGTGCAACTTCCTGGTGGCCTAGAATACCTCTCTAACAGGTTGCGATTACTTGATTGGCATCGGTATCCTTTGAAATCTTTGCCATCAAATCTGCAATTGGATAAAACCGTTGAATTTAAAATGTGCTACAGCCGCATTGAAGAATTATGGAAGGGAATCAAAGTAAGATCAATAATTTTGTCAATAATTTGAATTTTTTCTGTGAATAATTGTTGATAGTATTACAGTTTTATATAAATTAAGAAGTATCATTTTTTCCTGCTTTTGTTTTCAACAGCCTTTAAACATGTTGAAAGTCATGAAACTCAGCCATTCACAGGACTTGATTAAAACACCAAACTTCACAGAGGTGTCAAATTTAGAGGAGTTGGATCTCGAAGGATGTACAAGGCTGCGTGAAATTCACCCATCTTTACTGCTTCACAGTAAGCTTATCCTATTGAACCTGAAAGATTGTACAAGTCTTACAACTCTTCCAGGCAAGATTTCTATGAAATCGCTTAAAACACTCGTTCTTTCTGGTTGCTCGAAACTGATAAAGAAGTTTCTGGAGTTTGATGGAAATATGAATGATCTGTCAGAACTCTGTTTAGACAGAACAACTATTGAAGATTTGCCATTATCAATTCAACATCTAACTGGACTTACTTTGTTGAATTTGAAAGATTGCAAAAATATCAAGAGTCTTCCAATTTCTTTAACAAGATTAAAATGCCTAAGAAATCTTAAGCTCTCTGGTTGCTCGAAGTTTAGGAAGTTTCCAGAGATTTGGGGAAGTATGAAAGATCTGACGGAGCTCTTCTTAGATGGAACTTCCATTTCAGAAGTGCCATCTTCTATAGAACTTTTGACTGGACTTCAATTGTTAAATTTGAATAACTGCAACCATCTAGTGAGACTTCCCAGCGGTATAAATGGTTTGAAATCTCTTCAAACTCTAAATCTCTCAGGATGCTCCAAACTTGAAAATGTGCCAGAGACGCTTGGGCAAATAGAAAGTCTGGAAGAACTTGATATAAGCGGAACAGCTATAAGACGACCTGCATCCTCCATTTTTCTTATGAAGAATATTAAAACACTATCTTTTTCTGGGTGCTGTGGACAACCGTCGTCTACATCATGGCATTTGCAATTTCTCTTCAATTGGAAGCGAAGGAGTTCAGACCTAGGGGCTTTGAGGTTGATTTCTCTGTCAGGTTTGTGCTCTTTAAGCAAATTGGATCTCAGTTACTGTGATCTAGGGGAAGGAACAATCGCGAGTGGTATTGGCAGCTTATACTCATTAAAAAAATTGTATATGAGCGGAAACAATTTTGTTTCGCTACCGGCAAGCATTAATTGTCTTTTTAAGCTTGAAATATTGGTATTGGAAGATTGTAAAAGGCTTCAATCTCTGCCACAACTTCCACCCAACGTAAAGAAAGTTAAAGTGAATGGTTGTGCTTCGTTGGTGACATTGTTAGGTGCATTAAAACTGCGCAAGTCCTATTGCACATTAATTAATTGTATAGGCAGCTTGAAATTGCTCGGAAACAACGGTCTGGAATTTTCAATGCTACGAGAGTACCTTAAGGTCAGTCTCTCACTCCGTGTCTTCCAACTATGCTGTAATTATGCCCGAAAATTGAGTAATGATATGGACTCCTTAATTTTTTATTTTTTGGTTGCAGGAAGTGTCAGATCAAAGAAATTTTTTCTTCATTGTTGTTCCAGGAAGCGAAATTCCCAAGTGGTTCATGTATCAGAATGAGGGTTCATCAATTACTATCAGAAGGCCTTCATATTTGCATAATAAGAATAGGGTTGTGGGATATGCTATTTGCTCTGTTTTTCATGTCCCTAAACATTCAACTGGTATCAAATTATGGCATTCATATCCCACACATCAATTGCACTGCGAAATGGTCGGTTCTAATACCTTTTACTTTGTAGATTTTAGAGAGAAATTTGGTCGTTGTGGGTCAGACCATCTTTGGCTACTTTATTTGTCTCGTCAACGCTGCTATGATACTAATTGGCATTTTGAATCTGATCATATTGAGTTGTCATTTAAACCTCAGTCAGGTCCTGGATTGAAGGTGAAAAGGTGCGGTTTCCATCCAGTTTATATGCACGAAGTCGAGGAGTTTGACCAAACAACAAAGAAATGGACTCGCTTTACTTCTTATAATCTGAACGAATTCCATCACAATTTTGTTGGATCAAATTCGGAAGTAGCCACAGCATCAAAGCGAAGCCGTGCAGAAAATATTGGGGCAACTGAAGCCAGTGGTAGTGGCTGCCGTGATGATGTTGAAGAGCCACTTCTTAAAAGATTCAGACAACTCGAATGAAGGGCAAAGCCTACTTGTTACTTATTCTCTGCATTTATGTGAAAGTATGCATCTCGATTTTAATAATTTATTTTCTTTTCATATGGTATTTCATTTGCTTTCTTTTTATTTATTTATTATATCTTCTCTTGCAGTTTTTTTTTTGTTAAATCACAAGAAAATGCTCGACTAGGGTGAAATAGTTGGTCAGAATCAAAATATGTCTTGCAAGAATCAAAATTGCATTCGTGCACGATCAAATTGAAGTTTTGAATTTTGTGATTTCTCATGAGCTGAAAATTAAAGAAAGGAAAAAAAAATAAAGGACTGAAGTAAACCTCTGCTTTATATTCTTATTATGCCTGTTTCATTGCAGCATTGTCTCTTCTTGAAGCTCTCTCATTTTTTGAATACATAAATTGTAGCATCGATACGAGTAAACAGTAAACTAATTGGGCCATCTCAATTTGATTGATTTTTTTCTTTGGTACAGTCATATTAGATTAGATTCGTCTCATTGTAAGCTTTGAAATAATATTATATGTCTCAAACGGACACTAAGAGCGTATGACTTTGGAAAGATACTCTATTTATCCTACACAACTATCGTGCATCAATTGCATTGCTACGAGTGAACAATAAACTAATAATTAGGTCATTGCAATCTGATTATTTACTGTCGGCGTGCAGCTTCTGCTGTTCTTTCTATTTGAGTAGCTCAGCTAAGCTTATTCTATATTATATAGCACTTGAAACTGATATGGATTTTCCTTTGTTGGGATTCTTACTTAATTTTTTTAGATTTTACTTGAATAGCTCCAGTGCCTTCTGAGTTTTAGTTATCAACATTATAAATTAAACCAATACCAAGTGTGAGAAAATGCTGCAAATTAAATAAACTTTACAAATTAAATTGTTAAACAAACTGTATAAATTAAATTGCTTTATAGAGGAAAATGAGATTGAATGACCAGTGTTAGTTTCAGAGATGGATGAAGTGAAATTATCAACACTACCTATATTTTATGTGAGGATCGTTTCACATATTTGACCAAAAGTATTTTCGGCAAAAAATTGTTGTTCATAGCCGCTGACAGGTAGTGTCACAACATCTTAGCATCCCCAAGGCCCATTCCCATCTGATGATATTGGAATTTTGTTGAATTTTACTGTGCTTAGTTAATTTGGGCTTTTCGACTTTCGTTGAGTTTTGGCACCCCTGTAATCTTCTCATAAAGCCACACATTGGAAGGAAGAAAGACAAATATGTAGATGATCGATCTCGAGTTATATATTACGTAGAATTGCAGGCCAAGCTCAAGAGTCAAGATAGGAACTGGCGAATGGAGTCTGATCCAATAATATAAATTGAGGGGTGTGTTTAAAAGATTTGTAAACTCGCTGAGGTTAGCTCGTAATAACTCGAAAGTTGTCAGGCGTGTATTTGCTTAAACTGAGACTTCTGTATTTAGCGGGAAAAGCTGTTATTGGCGTCGCTGTCTTGGTCAAAAGAAATGGTTAGAAAAAGTGTTGGTTGACTTTTCTGGGTTTGTTAGCTGATGACTCTGTAAGTACTGTGATTTAGGAAGCAAATGAGGTATAGTTTTAAAGATTGTCGGTTGATTTCTTTAGGAAAGAAAGAGCATGAAACTCTCTTCTTGTTCCTCAATTTTTCTAGTTTGTGCTCTGTTCTTGATTGATTGCTCTGATTAATCTTACTTTTTTTCTTCGACCTGAAATATTTGCGGTTGTTCAAGATCAAAGGTATTGATTCGTCATTAACCAATCATCGTGCGGTGCTATAGAATCTGATATTACGACAGTTTTTCTTTAAGAGAAGATTTATGTGCACAGAACAGAGGCCTACTACTCTGTGGAGCAGAATGCATTTAAGACAGTGACAAAGCTAGAAAATGCAAAAATTGCTTCAAGGATGCCATTGGCTCAAGTACTTTAACATCATATGCCATTTGCTCAAGTACTTTACAAAATTCATAATTTCCTTTTTAACATGCAAACTGTATTACTTCCATATGCATCCCTTTCAATGTTCTTTCTCACCACCATTGTCTCCCCATTGCGGCTGACTTCTAAAAGCAGTTGTTCCAAACATGACATAATTGGAAGTAGGCTGCGATGGAAAAAAGTTCTTCTCATAATCGATCATGTGTCTGATGTTGAACAGCTACAAAGTTTAGCTGGAAAGCGTGATTGGTTCGGTCCAGACAGCAGAATTCTAATAACAACGAGAGATAAACAGTTGTTGGTGGCGCATGAAGTGGATGAAGAGCATATTCCGAACCTTGATGTACTAAATAACGATGAAGCTCTTCAACTCCTTAGTATGAAAGCTTTTAAAACCCATCAGCCTGTGGGAGAATATGTGGAGCTGTCTGAACGTGTTCTGGAGTATGCTGGTGGTCTTCCATTAGCTCTAAAAGTGTTGGGATCCTTTCTAATTGGCAGATCTGCGGATCTATGGAGAAGTGCCATATGGCGTGTTTGGTAAAATCTTTTAGGGCATACGAAGAAGATGAAGAAAAATCTGTTGACAGGTAATATTTGTCAAATTAAAAAGTCATCGTGATTTTTATTTTTATATTTTATTTTTGTCCAAAGCAATAAATTTCTTGGAAATTACTTGTGGTGTAAGGTAACCAACACAACAATGAATGACGTAAGACGCGACTCCTGCTCCTTTCAAAAGTTATAGCAAACCGTATACAAGAAATTCAACCGGATCCCATCATTTAATTATTAATAAATATACAATTTGCTTTTTTCAAGCTAATTGTTGTCCCTTTGACAAAATTTACCGAGTTTAGTTATATTGGTGCATTTTCAACATATACATAATAAATGCATTCCCCACAAATAATAAGTTCATTCACATGTAATCATATAAGTTAATTGATAACATTAACTAGTTGACTTATACTTAGTAGGCATTTTCATTTCATTAAGTTAGTTTATAAAATTTTGACATGCACATTTCAGTTTTGTGAAGTCCATCATTTTGAAGGGATCTTGTCACTTATTTTGGTTCTAAATTTTTAAGATCAAATATAATGGCCTCCATGACCATGAGCATCCAAAAAGGAATCATCGTAATCTTACTGATGTTAGTCAAAGTCGGGGAGGTCATCAAAGTTGATGACAATACTGAATTGTCGACACGAGGTAAATTCACAAGAATCACTGTCCGGATTTCCCTTGCGCAACCTTTAGTCTCCCAAGTTGAAATCAATGGAAGGGTTCAAAAGATTGAGTATGAAGGGTTACCAGTTATTTGCTTCCAGTGTGGCAGATATGGACACCATAGTGGAGCATGCAGCATTAAAACAAATTATGGGCATCCTATAGGAGAAGATACAACTAGCCAAGACAAACAAAGAGCTGAGATGGCTGAAACACAAGAGGATAGAAGGACTGAAGCTACCCACCTTGAACCTTTTGGTCCATGGATGATTGCGTCCAAGAGGGGTCGTCGACCGAATGCTGGGAAGGAGAATGGGGATGATCTGAATCAGAATATGATGCATCAGGGTCAGGGGCGGACCTCAAGAGGAAATTTAAGGGGGGGCAAATTTAAACTTATAATTTTGATGCTATTAGAAGTAATAAATTACAATTAGACCAAATCATCCAAAAAAATAGTAAGATACTAAATGAAAAAAAAATTACATTTATAATTCATGAAGGAAGATGATTATAAAGCAAAAGAGCCTCCACCCATACAAAATTCAAAGTCTTAAAGTACTGAAGCTATCAAAAGAAAATAAAAAAACTGAAACAAAAACCATCATAACTGTAAAGGGAAAAAGCTTCCTCAAGCAACAAAATATTCTTAACATAAGATACTAAACCCACCAAAATCAGGATCTCCAACATTAAAATGGAATACGACGTTCTTTCATATCTCAAAACTCGTTGACTATTGATTCAATACTTAATTTTTCTGCAATTTCCCTTATCTGTAAGAAATTCATCCTCCATTTTACTGCGAAGTCTTGTCTTTACTATACGCATAGCCGAAAATGATCGTTCCGTAGTTGCAGTAGACACTGGAAGAGTTAGTACAAGAACAATTATTCTATAGACAAGGGGGTATATTGTTGCTTTTCTAGTACTAACCAACCATTGGCTCAATTCAGAAATGGTCGACAAACTTTTGAACTCTGGATGTTGAACTACATTATACTCATAATGCTCAAGTTGGATTTTTAAATTCATTTTATCAACGTCTGTGAAATCTACTGGATAAAACTTGTCAGCCAATTGACAAACATCACCAATTCTAAATGACTCCCTACATTCACGAGAATCAAGTGTTGAACTAAGTATAAGCAACTGTACCGCATGTCTACTTAACTCTTGTAATTGGCAATCTATAACAGTATAAAAAAAATTTACCCTATAATGTTCAACAACAATAAAGTTTTCTTAACGCCGAGCTCGACCTTGTCTTGCAACATAATGAGCATTCATTTCTGGAATATCTATATTTCTAGCCTCACAAAATGATTTCACTTGATTAAGCAAAGCAATCCACCCATCATCTCTAAATTTCTGCATAAGTGCTTTAGTTGATAAAACAAGATGCATAGCATGTAAAATTTCTTGAGATTTAGATTGCAAAGCTTGGCAAAGTATATCAGTGATTGCCATAATTTCTTTCATAAGGTGCAAGATAAAAACAAACTCAAAACTAGTCATTGCCTCATATGCAGCATCAGCATCTCCTCGTTGGAAAGCATTAGTGCCATCTTCAATGATGTTAAGTAGAACAGAACATGTTGCACTGGACATTTTTATTAAATTGGAGACTGATCTGAAGTGAGAACTCCATCAAGGATCCCCAGGCCTTTGTAAAGTGCCAATTTGATTAAGCCCTCTCCCACTCTCAAGCTCATCAATGGAAATCATGTACTCAATGTCAGCAGCTTGAGCATGTTTCAGTTCTTCATTGCGCTTACAAGAAGCACCAACAATATTCACAACAAAAGTCAGTTTAATAAAGAAATGATGAATAGGAACAATCTCATGAGATACTGCGACTAAAGCCAATTGTAGTCGATGGGCCAAACAATGAATGTAGTAAGCATATTGACAATCTTTCAAAATTAAAGCTTGTAAACCATTCCACTCACCCCGCATGTTACTTGCTCCATCATATCCTTGCCCTCAAATATTTTGAATATTTAAATTTTCATGAGACAATAGAGAGTGTATCCCATCTTTCAAGGCCACTACAGAAGTGTTAGAGACATGAACAAGTTCAAAAAAAGGTTCTCGCACAAAACCATCTTTGTCAACAAATCTCAAAACTACAGCCACCTGTTCTTTCTTCGTTTCATCGCGTGATTCATCTACAATTAAATAAAACTTTGCATCTCTTATATCTTCACGAATTGCCTTTTTCACTTTCATGGAAAAGACATGTAAAATTTCTTTTTGAATATTTGGTGATATATAGGAGGCATATTTTAGAGCTTTATCAAGTATAACTTCTACAATCTTTTCATTATTAGAGGCAAATGCTTTAAGTAATTGCAGAAAATTTCCACGATTTAATGATTTTTTTCTCATCATGGCCTCTAAAAGAACAAGCTTGAAAAGCTAAGTATCTAATTGCTTCAACAGTAGTTTTTAACCGCAGTATATTATTTTCAATTTCTTGAGAGGAATAACGATTAAATACCTGTGGCAGATGCTGAGATTGCCTCATCAAATCCTCACATGATTTTTCATCCTTTTTATGAGTTGAATTTGGATCCTTTCCCACATGATTAAGGAAGGCACAAATTTTCCCATCTTTAACCTTTCTCCAGACATTAAACCCATTAACAGTATAAGCATTATATTTTGGATGTGCAGATGGTGTATTGAAGAGATAACATGGTAGACAAAAAGCAGCATCTTTTATAGGTGAATATTCCAACCAAGAAGGAAAAGAATCGAACCATGAAGATTGAAAACGATGAAGGTGCTTTTCTGGTCTAGATTTTGGATACTCTGAAAGTCTTGGTTGATATGGACCATCTATTATATATGCTCTGCGAATTTCATCCCGTTGATTAACATCATAAAGCCATATTTGTGGACGCAACCCTGGATCACGCTCCAAAAGTTGAGTATTAACTGGATTTGTCTCAATTCTTGGAGATTTTAAAGGTGGATTTCTAAAATTTGGTGAATTGGTAAGTGGGACTTGTGAATTTTCAATATTTGGAGATTTGGTATTGGCTTCTGCATTTTTCCTTTTGAAGTATTGATTAATTTTTTATGGCTTTCTCATGTTTGCTGTTGGGAAATTTAGGGATTTCGGTTGAGTTGCAGGTGATTTTTGGGTTGAGTTGCTGTTGATGTTCTGGGTTTTGTGGCTGATTTCTTTTTTCTTTTTTGTTTTAATTATTTTGATGCCATTGTAAGTGACTTAAGTGGGCTTTCGGGCTGCAGAAAGTTAAAGACTTTAACGAAAGTTTGTTTTCTTTTCAAAAATAAAAGTGGGCTTTTGGGATTGATTTAATTGTTTTAATTATTTTGCTTTTGGGTTATAAAATTACAATATTATCTAATCTATCAACCTTATATATTAATTGTACAGGGGCCAGTGTGGACATTTCACATAAATTATTCATATTTTATTTAAAAATCTCAAAATATTTTAAAATTCGAGGGGGGGGGGGGCATGGCACCCTTTGGCCTTATATGGCGTCCGCCCCTGATCAGGGTAATCATGCATCAAGGTTTCAAGTCTTTGCGCAAATCCCTGAGGAAACTTTTGACCGAATACCTTCAGAACCTTATGTTTTGCCCGACACACCTTGCCAATTTTAAGCCACCACCAGTAACATTAACCCTAGCAAGATACCCATTAAAGTTAATCTCTCAAAGAGTGCTACCCGACGACAGCAAAGGAAAAAAGCTGTTGTTGTTATCCAGAACCAACCCGAGGCCTCCACATCAAACAATCCTTTCCAACATACTGAACTCATCCATGCTCTATCCACTAGCCATAAAAACGACGTTCACGGTACATCCCATGCAAACCCTAGCCTCACCCTTTGTCCTTTTCCCCATGCAACTTCCACTAGCCATATTACAAACCCCATCTCTACCACTTTAGACCCAACTAAACATACAATGGTATTCTGCTCGCCTTAGCCAAATACACATGTGGGGCAAAACAATGACAAAAACGTCTGGTCTACAACTGTGCGACATGATCGACATTCTACACACTCTTCTTACCCAAATGATCCCCCTGACGATATGAGTGGTTCTATAAAGAAGAATGTTGATACTGCTAATATGGAACATGCTTTAACAGAAGCTGATGCAGTTAAAGATGGAATGTCTGAAGATGAAGAGTCAATGGTGGAAGAAACGCCCGAGGAGCATCCAAAACAGCCTCACGGACATTAGATATAAAGTCCATCTATTTACTTTTCATATTTATTTATGTTGATGTCGGTAATATTTTGGAATGTACAGGGAGCAGCGTCTCAATCTTTTAGACGAGCTTTCGAGTCTATTATTCATAGTTACAGTCCGGCTATGATTGTAGTGATGGAGCTGTGAATTAGTGGAAGGAAAGCAGACAATTTCATTAAGGCAAGTGGTTTTGATCGCTCTCATAAAGTGGAAACAGTAGGATTTTCGGGGGAATCTGGTTGCTGTGGAGAGATCGGTTTGATGTTGAGATTGTTTTTAACCATAAGCAATTTATACATATCAAAATCTTGAGTAATAATGTATTGATATCTTGGGTCACAACAGTTTATGCTTGCCCAATTCTTATTATCCGCCGCGAGCTCTGGGATCATCTGAATTACCTTGCGGCTATCACGAATGAACCTTGGATTGTTGGAGGCGATTTTAATTCAATTCGTTTTCCGTGAAAGAAGATGGGGGGTCGGCTACAGCTAGTGGCGTTTGTAAAAGCTTCAGTAATTGGTTTCATAATAATGGGTTGCATGATTTGCAGTTTAAGGGCCCCAGATTCACATGGTCACATAGTTCTCTGTCAAAGCGCCTTGATAGAGTTGTTTGCAACAAGGCTTGGTTCTCACAATATCCTAACGTCTCAGTCCTACATCTTCTAAAAGTTGAGTCAGATCATCGCCTTGTGTTGCTTAGATTTGATCAATATTCCCAAAAAAATAAGGTTCCAAAGCCTTTCCGCTTTATGGAAGCTTGGTTAACAGATTCGAGGTTTGAAAATTTTATGAAAAACAACTGGAATACTGATGTGTCTTATTATCAGGCAGTTTCGGAGTTCAGCCGACAAGTGAAAAAATGGAATAAGGATAGCTTTGGGAATATTTTCCAAAGGAAGAAAGGGTTGCTGGCTAGAATTGGCGAAGTTCAAAGAGCCTTAGAACGGCGACTTCTTCGATGTTTATACCGTTTAGAAGCTAAACTTAAAAGAGAATTGGAAGAGGTTTTGATACAGGAGGAATTGTTATGGCTACAGAAGTCGAAAAGGGATTGGGTATTATTTGGTGATCGAAATACTGCTTATTTTCACCAGAAAACTCTTACTAGACGACGTTGTAACATGATAGATGCAGTCAAAGCAGAGGATGGTCGATGGCTATATGACATAGATGACATTAAAAAACAGGCTACCAATTTTTTCTTTAACCTATACACATCGGAGCAAGGTTTGTATGAGTTGTACTAGGTGTGTGGTAATTTCCCGCCAATTGATGAATATCGATTGACAAATTTAGATGCTGAGATTGAAGAAAAGGAAATTCGGTAGGCGGTATTCAGTATGAGCCCTCTCAAGGCACCAGGAGTTGATGGACTGCATGCCATTTTCTATCAAACTCAGTGGCATATTGTGGGTGAGTCCTTCTGCAAGGTAATAAAGGATGTTTTTCGATCTCAATATATTCCTACTGAGATAAATAGAACTTTGCTAGTCCTCATCCCTAAGACGGAGCATTCTATTTCCTTTAAGATGTACCGTCCTATAAGCCTCTGTACTGTAGCTTATAAAACAATTACCAAGATTATAACTAATAGATTGTAAGAGATCCTCCCTGATTTAATTGGGCCTCATCAAACCAGTTTTGTTCCTGGCCGCCATATTACCGAGAACATTATAGTTGCTCAGGAGATTAGTCATTCCATGAGAAGGAAAAAAGGGCGTAAAGGCTTTATGGCAGTAAAAGTGGATCTAGAGAAAGTGTATGACATGCTTAATTGGAATTTTATTCATAAACTTTTCAGGAGTTGAATTTAACGATTGGGCTTATCAATCTCATTATGGCTTGTATTACTACAACTAGGATGAATGTACTATAGAATGGTGAGCTCACCTCAGAATTCAGCCCTTGCAGGGGTGTTCGACAAGGTGACCTACTTTTGCCGTATATTTTTGTACTATGTATTGAGCGCCTCAGCCATGGGATATCTAGGTCGATTCAACAAGGTCTTTAGAAACCAATTCGGCCAGCGAATCTAGGAACCCCTTTGAGTCAATTGTTCTTCGCGGATGATCTACTACTGCTCTCAGAGGCTTCTAGACAACAGGCTGGCATTATTGATAAAGTTATGGAGGAGTTTTGTGCTAGCTCGGGAGCCAAGGTTAATAAATCAAAAACTTTGGTTTATTTTTCTACTAATATTTCAGCTATGGAAGCTTCTAGAATCAGTTCTGAGCTTGGAGTTTCAGCGACTGATAACTTAAGGAAGTATTTAGGTGTCCCTTTGCTTTATAATCAGATTTCGAAGTAAACATACTAGAATATTATTGATCAGGTTGACAAGACGTTGTTTGGGTGGGATGCTTCTCACTTGTCTTTAACGGGATGCATTACTTTGGCACAATCAGTCTTACAAGTCATTCCTGTGTATGCAATGCAAACTATTAACTTGCCAAGAAGTATAAAACTGAAGATTGATAAGTTATGTCGGTGTTTTATTTGGAGTGGGTCGGCTGAACATCAAAAAATGAGTTTAGTTAGTTGGGATATGGTTTGCACTCCTAAGTCTAAAGGGGGCCTCGGATTTAAAAAGCTGGATATCATGAATCATGCCCTTATTATAAAGAATACTTAGAGTTTGATTACTGAACCCACTAACCTCAGTAATCAAGTGTTGCTAACAAAATACGGAGTTCAAACGGATGAGGTTCCTACAAGCTTGCTTACTCGGTATGGATCTCCTTTGTGGAAAGCGATGGGAAATATCTGGGAGAAAACTCAAGAAGGAATTCAGTGGACCATTGGCGATGGGGAGACGGTTCGATTCTGGTGGGATTGCTAGGTGACAAGTGCAAGGCCTTTAGCTGACTTTGTGACTCAACCAATCTTGAATGATTTACTAAACAAGAGGGCAGTGGATTTTATTGATGTCACTGGTAACTGGAATTGGCCTTTGTTTTGCCACTTAGTGCCTAGTAGTATCCTTTTAAAGATTGCTGCAATTCATCCGCCAACAATTTCTCATGGCAATGACAATTACTTTTGGGGAATTTCATCTAATGGAATGTTTTCTGTGAGATCTGCGTATGAGTTTCTTGATGATTCTATGGGCGGTGGATCTTAAATCGTCTGGCATTTGGCTTGGAACTGGAAGGGCCCTTATAGCATACGAGTTTTTCTCTGGCTTCTGTTGCATGGTTGATTGAAAACTCGGGAGGAGCTCTATAGGAGACATGTTGTTGTTTCTATTTTTTGTGATAGATGTGGAGGGTCGGTTGAGGATATCCTTCATTCTCTCCGTGATTGTGTTACAGCTATGAGGGTATGGTCCCAACTTCTGTCGAGTTAGTATCATTCTAATTTCTTCAGTTGCCCTATTGAAGAATGGCTTCATATGAATCTGTTGAGAGGTAATAATGCTGCAAGTCAAGAGTATTGGAGAGTGTGCTTTGGAGTGACGGTGTGGCGTTTATGGTTTTAGAGAAATGATGTCCTATTTAATTATGGATCGTGGGATAATAGCTTTATAGTTACAGATATTAAAGCTCAGACGCATGAGATCCTAAGGTGTATCCAGCAACCTATGACTGTAAAGCAACAGAAAATGGAGAAAATGATTTGGAAAGCTCCTATTTGGCCGAGTGTTAGCTTAAACATGGATGGTGCCAAAAAGTGGTCCGGTCATGCTGGGGCGGGTGGTTTGATTCGCGACTTCAATGGAAATTGGCTCATGGGTTTTATAGTCAACCTTGGAAAGTGTTAAGTTCTTTCGGCTGAGCTTTGGGGGCTGCTGCATGGCTTGAGAATGGCTTGGAAAATGGCTTTAGGAGTATTCAAGTTGGAGTGGATAACAAGAGTGTAGTGGATCTGTTGGCACTATCTTCTATTCCAGAAAATGAGAATGTCATTCTTATCAAGGCTAGTCGGGAATTATTAGAGCGAGATTGGATCGTTCAACTAGAGCATGTGTATAGAGAGGCAAAATGTGCTGCTGATTTTCTTGCTTCTTATAGTTTAAGTGCTCCTATAGGCTTGCATGTTCTTCCTTTTCCTCCTCCTACAATTGTTGGCTTACTTTGTAAGGATGCTTATGAGATTGCACACTCCCGATTAGTGTTGCCTTAGCTCTTCGTGAGCCCTTTTATAATAAAAAAAAAAAAGAGAAAACAAAGAATCTAAATTTCTATAAGAACATTTTGTAGGATTTGGATGACATTATAATTTGTCTCAGTCTTCCAATAGGTCCAAGAATAGCATTCCCGATCCAAAAATGAAATAGATCTACAAAAAAAAGACATGAGAAAAGTTAAAAGAAGCCCCCTTTTTGTTTTTCACTTCTACTGTCAAACATAAACAAGATGCATGCATGAATCTATGAAATTTAAAAGCTCATATGTATACAAACTCTCATATATGAACATCCATATGAATATGGATTGAATTAATACAGTTCGTAACAGCCAAATATAGCATAATTTCAACTCCATATTGAGTTGTTAGAGAAAATATAATGATAAAATTCCTCTATTTTTTTGTTAAAATTAATCATTTTTCCACATGTTTCAAAAATTCATCAAAACCCTTCTGTGTTACAAAATTTTTTTATTCACTTTCAACCTTTTTTTTATTTCTTTTATTATACTTCTGCAAACAAACTTATGATTACAAAAAAAAATACTCAATTTACCTAAACAAAACTCAGTAACTAATCAATTAGAAAAATCAATCATAACTTTTATTCTTGGGATAAAATAGTAACAAACATGAAAAAAAAAGGACAGTTAATAAAATCTTTTCAATGGCTTGGACTTTTTATGAACTCCGAATTAAACATGATGAGAAAATTTAATTTACCAAAGCAACATGAGAGCTGTGATCATTGTTTCGAAAGACTAATACTACTATACTTAAATAGTTGACGTGCCTTTGGTTGTTTATGTTACTCAATGGTAGAATTGTAAAATAAGTATAATAAAATCATATTTTTTTATAAAAATAAGAATGTTCTCACTTGTGTTTTTTTTCTCTCTCTTTTAGTGGTTACAATCTATAGTCTATTGGACAAATATGTAACGTTATAGCATAGCTCTACTACAAGACTAGTTCAGATATAAACTCCCACTAACAAATTAACAACATTTGAGAATAAATCAAACACTAATTCATTTATTTCATGAGGAAAAAAATAAACTCCTGAAGGCTCCAACGGATGCCCTCAATGTTCTTAAGAGCACCGATAATGATGGGCTACAAGCCCAATTACATATATTATAATTATAGGCTTAGCATAAATAACTAATAAACTTACTCAGCTACCCAAATCGCCTCCTTAAACTTAGAAAAGATTAAGTAGGCTAGTTCGAAACCCTCTTTCTCTAGCTCTGTTCTGAGATCCACAAAATCCCCATGTTTCTGTTGGCTAAGAATAGCATGCAGCCGATTGTTCGGAAGTTTAGGTTCCGAAAAATCCCTTAGGATCCCAAATTCATACCCAGTTGTAAAAATAATCATGCTGAAGAAAACAAATAGTGATTTGTACCTTGTGGTGGTGCAAGCTTTCTGCAGGATGTTCATAATTGGGAGGCTAAATGGCTGTAAATATAAGGTCGTTTTTATTAGAGCCATGTGTATTCAATTAGAAAAGCTATTGAAACAAACAGGAGCTGCAGTCTTGCAGAAGATTTCAAGAATAGTTTAATGGATGGAATTCATAGGGCACACTTGGTACTGAGAAAAACACTTGGTACACGGAGCACGAATTATCAACATACAAGAAATTGCTGACAATGAAAGGCTGCTGAACTGGGATTATATATCCATATACTTTGTCGACAACAAGAACCAAACATGTTGTATGTATGATCCAATTATTTTAATCCATGAGTGTAAATTTCGAATAAGAAGAAGGCAATTGGATGTGCTGGGCCACGTGCTATGCCTTTACCGATCACTGCTGAGCATTTTGATACGGACAAGCTTTGTCTTGCTGATGGTAGCATCACCAGGGCCAAGGCTTGTATCCTCCTCATTGAAAAAAAAATGGAAGGGTTTCACAAAAGATCTTGAGATTCGACAGGCACCAAGGTTGTAACTGTTGTGCGCGGAATGCAGAATCAAGTGCACCAAATAATTACAGAAAAATAAAGGACACAATTATTTAACGTGGTTCGGTAATTAAACCTACATCCACGGAGGCAAGAAAAAATAATTATTTATTTAACAATTAATAGAGTTCAAATATTTGAGTAACGAATCTCATTTTCCAGAAACCCAAATATACCCAATACTCTCACACTCTGCAGGAAAGATAAATTTCCTAAACACACTTCTCTCACTTCTCTCAAAAACTTAGAAACTTATAAGCTTAACAATTTTGGGATACTTAGAATGGAAGAAGTGCCATCTATTTATAGGGAAAACAATGGCATTATTGCACCAACCCCTCTACTATTCCACCTAACCTAAGCAAATTGTCAATGATGTCCATTTGGTAAATTTGACAAATTTGCCAATTTTTCATTTTTGTTCTTCAATTGTTTGGTAGCTCTTTGAAATTTGCATGCTTTCTTGAATTTGGATGCCACATGTATGACTTTTCAACAATTCTCCGCCTCAGCGAAAATTTGTCCAAATTTGAGCCGACTACCAACGAACCATCATCCCTAAAGTGGCTGCATCTCTGATGACTGCCTACGAACCCACAATTTGGGATCAAGCCAACCGTAGTTCAAAATTCCTGAAAGACATAACTTAACACAATCGAAGAATTTGAATTAGTTTTCAAGCAATGTTGAAACTTAACTCCAGAAACTACCTTTGTCAACATATCTGATGGATTATCTTTGGTATCGATCTTTCACAACAATACAACACCGCTCTCGATAATCTCCCTCACATAATGATATTTCACATCTATGTGCTTCGTCCGAGCGTGATATGTTTAATTCTTCACAAGAAATATCGCACTTTGATTATCAGAGAAGCCGTAATGTTCTCCTGGATTACTCCCAAATCACCTAACAAGCTTTTTAACCAAATAGCTTCTTTTACAGCTTTAGTTGTTGCCATATACTCTGCTTCCGTAGTGGACAGAGTAATTGTCGATTGCAAAATCGACCTCCAGCTAACCGGACCTCCACCCAATGTGAATACATAGCCCGTTGTTAATCTTCGCTTATCTAGGTCTCCAGCGAAATCAGAATCACAATACCCAACACATTGTTTACCACAATCCTTCTTGAACAATAACCCAACATCAATTGTCCCATACAGATATCGGAGAATCCACTTTACCGCAAGCCATTGATTTTTACCCGGATTGTGCATGTATCTACTAACCATGCTCACTGCTTGAGATATATCGGGCCTTGTGCATACTATAGCATACATAAGACTACCTACAACACTAGCATATGGAACACGAGCCATGTAATTGCGCTCCTCTTGAGATGTAGGACATGAAGAAGAGCTTAATTTGAAATGAAGAGCTAGAGGTGTACATACCAATTTAGTTTTGTCATCCATACCGAATCTTTCTAGCATTTTCTTCAAATAAGACTTTTAAGTCAACCATACGCTCTCATTCTTCTTGTCTCTACGAATCTCCATCCCAAGTATTCTCTATGCATCACCCAAGTCTTTCACCTCGAACTCAGAAGCCAGCTACTTCTTTAATCTTTCGATCTCATCTCTATTTTTCGAAGTTATAAGCATATCGTCGATATAGAGTAACAAATAGATGAAAGCTCAATCTGGTAGTCTTCTAAAGTAAACACAATGATCGTGTTTACTTCTGGTGAATTTCTGCCCTTGTATAAATTGATCAAATCTTTTGTACCACTGCCTTGACAATTGCTTCAGTCCGTACAAAGATTTAATCAACCTACACACATGATTCTCCTTTCCAGCAACTCTGAAACCACAAGGCTGAATTATATAGATTTCCTCCTCCAAATCTCCAAACGCCGTCTTAACATCCAATTGAGCCAACTCTAACTCATATTCTGCAACTAAGGCAAGTAGGATATGAATGAAAGTATGTTTTACAACTGGAGAGAAAACTTCATTGTAATCAATACCTTCTTTTTGAGCAAAACCTTTTGCCACGAGCCTTGCCTTGTATCGAGGAGTTGTTTGATTTAGAGATCCTTGCTTTTTTGTGTAGACCCATTTATTGTCAATAGCCCTTTTTTCCTTGGTAACTTTACAAGTTCCCAAGTCTGGTTTTGATGGAGAGATTTCATCTCTTCCTCCATGGCTAACTTCTACTGATCCCTTTCACTGCTGCGTAATGTTTCACCAAAAGTGTTGGGGATGTCGTCATCAATAACTGGAAGTACATAGGCTACCACCATATCTTTAGTAAGCCATTTGGGTTTTTTTTCCTCTCTTCTTGGCCTCCTTGTTGCTATAAAATCATCATTATCTACATCATCAATTATTTTTTCATTTTGTGGGACATAAAAAGAAACAACCTCTTCTTCAACTCTAGGTGTCACCTCCATAGTTGAACCCTTCTTTGATGTAGAACTAACTGGTACATATGGAGTTGTATCAAACTCCACCCGCTGCAATACCTCTTTGGTCTTGTTCTCCATTTGCTGAGAACTTGAAGCTTTCATCATTGAAGCTTCATCAAATGTGACATCTCTGCTACACACAAACTTTTTGTCTTCGAGATCTTAAAGCTTGAAGCCCTTTACTCCACCTTTGAATCCCACAAAGATAGCTTTTCTAGCACGAGGATCTAGTTTACCATCTTTGACACGATAATATGCTGGACACCCGAATATACGAAGGAAATCATAGTTTTGTGCTTGCTTTCCAGACCACATTTTCATAGGAGTTTTACCCCCAATTACAGCAGAAGGCAACCAGTTTACCAAGTGACTTGCGTTGCTCACAACTTCAGCCCAAAACTTTTTATCTAAACCAGCATTAGATAACATACACCGTACCTTCTCCAGTAAAGTACAATTCATACGCTCAGTCACACCGTTCTGTTGCGGAGTATGTCTCACCATGAAATGTCTTTTAATACCCTCGTTCTGGCATACTTGCAACAATGGATCAGAAGTATATTCACCCATATTATCATATCGTAATACTTTGATCTTTCTGCCAGTTTGAGTCTCCACTAATTTCTTTCATTTCACGAAAATCTCTAGAACCTCATCCTTTGCTAGCATGGTGTACATCCACACACGTGTAGAGAAATCATCAACAAATGTAACAAAATAATGGCTTCCACTAATTGATGCAGTCTTGCTTGGTCCCCATACATCACTGTGAACATATTCAAGGATCTCACGAGTATCGTGATTAGCAGTACCAAACTTAACCCTTGTTTTCTTGCCTACTACACAATACTCATAGAAATTTAATTTACAAGTTTTAGTACCTTTTAAGAGTCAGTGCCTCATTAGAGTTTGCAAAGACTTCTCTCCAGCATGTCTCAATTGTACATGCCATAGCTCAGTGGTGTCACTGTGCGTCTCAGCAACATTTGCTTCATCAGTTGTACCTTCCTTCAAATAGTAAATAGTACAGATTGTGACGCCGAACCCCGAACCCCTTGCAGAATCACCATAGCCCTATGTGTAAACTTCATTATACCATCTTCAATGATAACCTTGTAGCCTTTAGCTTCCAAAGCACCCACAAAAATTAGATTTTTCTGTAAAGCTAGAACAAATCTAACCTCTTTGAGTTCTCTGACCATTCCATCAAATATTTTGAGCTGAATTATTCCTATCCTCATTGTGCGACAAGGTCGATCATTCCCCATCACAACTGCACCGGATTCCAGATTACGAAAATCCGTAAACCATTCCTTAATAGGACACAAATGATAGGTTGCTCCAGTATCAAGTATCCACTCGCTCGAACTAGCCACGTATGCTGCAGGAGTAATACTTAGTGAATAATCAGAGTCTTCATCTTTCCATGCCATGTTTGCTGCTGCTGGTTTCTTCTCATCTCTCTTTTGAGCCTTTGGACAATCTTTCCTCCAATTGCCCTTTTCATGACAAAAGACACACTCGTCTTGAGCTATATTTATGCTTCTCAATTTGGATCAAGAATTCTTTCCACCATGCTTCTTCTGTTTCTCCATTGCCCAATCTCTGCTTACCAAAGCTTCAGACGATGCTCGTTCAGAATTTTTATCATTATTCTGAATCTCTAAGCTAGTCAATGTTGTGCAAACATCTTTAAAGACGATTACACTCTTCCTATATATCAAGGTAGTCACAAAATGGTTATATTCCTCTGGTAGTGAGTGTAACATAATCATAGCCTTGACTTCATCCTTAATATCTTCATCAAGATTCTTCAAATCAGCAAGTAACTTTTCAAATCTTGAGACATGATCGTGCATTGACACCCCAGGCTTTATTCAAAAACCATATACTTGGCTCATTGCACGAAGGCAATTTTCAGGACTTTTCAGCAAGTACTTCTCCTCCAATGTACGCCACAAAGTCATCGCACACTCCTCATCTTTCACCAAGTAATTTACCTCCTTGGTCAAACAAGATCTGATCTTACCACAAGCTTTCTAATTCATACAATCCCAAATTTCTTCATCATACAAGTGTCTTTTATTTTTCAGAACAACATCAAGATCGATTTGAATAAGGGCATCCATAACTTTGCGCCTCCACATGCCGAAGTTGATTTTCCCATCAAACTTTTCAACATCGATCTTTTGGTCTCCTATAACAGGTGTTGAATAGCGATTTGACAAATCTCACCTCCCACCTGAAGTATCTCTTGAAATAGTCTCGGTAAATCTCTCCCCAATTCTGGAAGTTTCACCTTCTACCATTTTCTCAACGAACTATTTCCACTTGAAAAACAACCTCTATGATGTTAATTTCGCATGAATAAATGTACCAGGAAAGTTCCCAGGAGACTGGACGGGAACTCGGTCCCTATTAAAAACCAGAATCCTTATACTCTTATCGCCTTTGTTGACATAACTTTCTTACACATGCAAAAATACACACTACTTACAATAGACTGTCTCCCAAGTATAAATGGTCGTCTCCACCATATTCGTGAACAGTACCGTATGTGAACAATACTGTATCCCCCCAAGTACAAACCGTCGACTCTGATACCACTTGTTGTGCGGGGAATGCGGAATCAAGCGCACCAAATAATTACAGAAAAATAAAGGGCATAATTATTTAAAATGGTTCAGTAATTAAACCTACATCCACGGAGGCAAGAAAGAATAATTATTTATTTAACAATTAATAGAGTTAATTACAGAATATTTGAGTAACGAATCTCACTTCCCAGAAACCCAAATATACCCAATACTCTCACACTCTACAGGAAAGATAAATTCCCCAGACACACTTCTCTTACTTCTCTCAAAAGCTTAGAAACTTATAAGCTTAACAATTTTGGAATACTTAAAATGGAAGAAGTGTCATCTATTTATAGGGAAAACAATGACACTATTGCACCAACCCCTCTATTATTCCACCTAACCTAAGTAAATTGTCAATGGTGTCCATTTCGCAGGCAAATTTGACAAATTTGCCAATTTTTTATTTTTTCTTCAATTGTTTGTTAGCTCTTTGAAATTTGCATGCTTTCTTGAATTTGGATGCCACATGCATGACTTTTCAACAGTAACTTGTGCAACTCCTCTAAACGTATAGGGCGAATCCTTGGTACTTGCGTGGAGGCTTCAGTATGGTTTGAAATGGCATCGATATCGATGTGGCGTTATAGTAGTGGTTACTTTGAAGAAGGCTTTCAAAAACAACTCGAAAAGTTGAGATCTGCTATTAAATTGGGCACTTCGGATATTGATATGGCTTAAGAAAGGCCTGATCGAGTTGTTAGTAAGATATATTTTTTTCAGGATTTTAAAGCGGAAATGTTGGGGAAGGAAAATTATTATAATGGCCTGAATATTGAAGAATGTCACGCCCCTCGTGTTTCTATTAGGCATTTCATGGAACGCTTGGAACATCTGCGCTCCGTAGAGGTGCCTTTCCCCCCGCCGCGGGGGGGGGGGGGGGGGTTGTGTGGGGTGGTTGGGGGGATTATACCTGGTGGCGTGGTCGTACTACTACATGCCTCACAGGAGCTGGAGAAGCTGCACGACGCAGCCACCTGCCCTGAGAGAAAGTTTACTAATCAGCTTTTTCAGAATGCTTTAAAGATGCCTGTCTAAGCGATTGCTTCCTCAGCTGGATTTGACGGTTTTGCTGTTGTGGAAAAACTGCTGAAGCAAGACAATCCTGACATTGGATTTGAACCAGCTAGAGGTGAAATATGATCAAAACTGGAACTGTTGATCCATTGAAATTTGTAATGAGGGAATTATATAATAGCTTGCGTCACTTTCCTTCTTATATGAGCATCAATAAGAATCGCAGGCGTTAGGCAATTACGGAACAGAATCCTTTTGTATTTGGGCATCAATGAGAAGAGCATCGGTGAGGATCTCCAGGCATTCAAGGAACAATTTTTCAATAAAGAGCACTGATTTTGAAAAGAAAAGTTAAACAAGATGGTAGTAAAAAAACAACTGATCCCGTGATGGTTTAAACAATTAATTAGTTACAAAATTATAACTCCGCACTGGGTTACTGACTATTTTATCGCCATCTTGTCACTCTCTCGTCTGTTTGTCATTTTTCTTTAATAAAAACTTTGTGTAAGAAAAATGGACAAAGTCTTATTGGTGTCAACAGTATTAGGTCGCCTACTGATATGGTGGTGAAGGTCAATTATTTTGTGTTACCTAGCAAACATGTAGCAATGTTTTATTATGATAATTTTTTTTTGGCAGTATGTTTTTCCACTTCCTTTTCTTCTTTCTCCCAAATATTTGTCTCTAATTTCAATTTCTAAATAAATACTTAACACAACTGCATTTTCATTCGAAATTTCTTTGAGGCATGTCAAAGAAAAGACTAAATTAAACAGTAAAAAATTAAATTTTCATTCTTTCTTTTTTCGTTACAGCACGTGAGAGAAAAAAAATGAAAGAAATAACTATACTAAAAATGGGAATAGTGGAAAGTGAAGGGGAAAAATAATTAGGCACAGAAGAAGAGGGAGAACTAAAAGATGTTCACAACTCTATTTACCAATTAGAGTGAGAGAATATGAAAATAGGGTTGGAATATGTTTAATTGAATTGAAATTCCTAGAAATTTTCAATGATTGGAGTTTTGGCCGGTCAGATTTGGTGTTGGCATAGGAAAGACTTTCTACCAAAGATTATACTTACCCCAAAAAGAGTTCATACTGGCTTGAAAAGGAGTAAGGTTACGTTTGATATAATTTTTTAAATAAAATATATTTAAATAATGTTTTTATTTTAATTGTTAATTTTTAATGAGAATTTTTATTAAAAAAATATAAAATTATTTTAATAGATAAATTTTTAAAGGTATGCCATAAAAAGAATGAAACAAAAATAAAAAATAAATCATAGGTATTTTAAACAATTGAACTTTATAAAAAAAAAATCTCCAACCTACACTCATGGAATCTCAAATTTTGGGATTTTACTATTAAAGATAAAAGAGTTTATTTAAGCCCCAAATATTATACTCAGAAAACAATCAAATAACAGTAAAAATTTAAAAAAAAAAAACTTATGCCGTGTATCATATATCATAATGTACTTTATTTATTAATTTATTTGCTTGTTGGCTTGCTATAAACACTTACCGGAGGCGGATTGTAATAAACTTTGTGCAGGCATTGTACTTATAATAACTTAAAAGTAGCAAATATGTACACACATAGAGAGTCATCCTCTGGTGTGCACGTCCTCATTTGTTTTCAAGCAGATATGCTTTTAAGCTGTGTAGTTTAATAAATTCAGTTTTTAATATTATTAAATCGTGTGACTTTATAGTTTATTAAAAATTAACTTCATTAAGTTACATGGCTTAATAACATATCTGCATTTAAAAAAAAATGAAGGTATATGTATCAGAGAATTATATATATAAGACTTCGAAAATCGAATTAATTTATCACTTTCAAAGTATTTTGTTGATGAAACCCTATCAGACCTCCAAAAAACGGTGGTAACATTGCAATAAATCCTATTGTAGCTATTACTAGGGCTTATCCATTAAAATAAGAATGTACAGCATTATAAAAGTATATTATCAATTTATTCTTTATTGAAATTAATATATATCATTTATTCCTTATTATTTTTATAATAATCGATTATCCCTGGCATCAATAAAATAACAAAAATCAAGGGGAAATCATTCGTTCGATGCATGACATGAAAGAGGAATTTTAATACATTTGGCATAGGAAATATGAAACCTAGGAGAAAGTAAAAAAAGGCTTTTATTTAAATAGCCCAAAACTTAAAAGTTTTTTCATCCTCTTTTCTTCTTCTCACTTATTTTTGGCTAGTTAGAAAAAAAGAAGAAGATAATATTATGTGGTAAATATGAATTTTAATATTAATTTTGACAAATTAATAAATATATAACTGATTTTCCATCATACAAGTGTAAAATCAAATCAACTTAACTTTCAAGATATAAAAACTATTGTTACTAAACACTTTAATATTATAACATTTAAATTACAGTTGCTCAATCTCAGTTTTAAAAGGCCTTAATACAGATACTGCTATTGATATTCGACATGGGATGGTTTGTTATGCAGCTATGGTACGAAACCATGCAAGACTGGTTATGGAGGCAAGGTCAATATTGGTTTATACTTTGATGAGCGGAAGCTTTATAATTTGGTTTATAGTTCACTGGGAAGATTGGTTTCTCTCTACTAATTGTTGAGTCGAATTCATTACGGGTCATTCAACGTGTATTGGGCCATCAAAGTACTCATACTGAGTTGTTTTGGGTTATTGCAGGCCAGAAATTTCATTTAGTGTCAATAAGCTCAGTCAATTTCTGTCTTGCCCAAAAACTTCTCATTGGGAGGCTTGCAAACGTTTGTTAAGATATCTTAAAGGCACCATTCATTTTGGACTTCAATTTTACAATTGTGGAGCTCTGCAAATAAACTGTTTTTCAGACTCTGATTGGGCTGGTGATCATGATGATAGGAAGTCAGTGGCTGGTTTTGCTGTGTTTTTGGGTCCAAACTTGGTGTCATGGTCTTCCAAGAAACAGTCAGTTGTGTCAAGGTCCAGTGCCGAGGCTGAATATAGAGCTCTAGCTCATGCTACTTCAGAAGTTGTTTGGATCAAGTCTTTACTTGCTGAGTTGCAAGTTCAACTAAGCACAACACCTCTTATGTGGTATGATAATCAGAGTGCTATTGCACTAGCTTATAATCCAGTCTATCATGCTAAAACCAAGCATGTTTAGCTGGACATTCATTTTATCAGAGATAAGGTGGCATCCAAAGAAATCGATGTTTGCTTTGTGCCCTGTGAAGATCAAACAGCAGATGTCCTAACCAAGGCTCTTACTTTCAATCAGTTTCATTACTTACTCACCAAACTTAATGTTCAACCCAAGCATTTTCGTTTCAGAGGGGATGATGGTGAAACTGAAAATGAAGTGAAGCAGTAACAGCAGTAGAGAAAGAAAGTTGAGGGAAGAATGAAGGAACTTTAGTTTAAGAGGGGATGTTAGTGAAACTGATTAACTGTGATCAAACAGAGGAAGTGAGCACATGATTGTTAGTGTGTGTTGTACTGTAGCAGATTAGCTCCCTGGCTCAGTTTGTTATAGCTAGCTAGCTGACGTGGCTCTATTTGTTATTTTGGTTTAAGAGTTGTTACGAGCATGTATAACAGATTATCAACAAGGAATTGATACTTGTTATATAAGTGTGTAAATACATTGTTTTACATAATAAGAAGAATATATAGTTTCCAGTTTATCAATATTTTCTTTCTCTTTCATTTTAATTTTCCCGTTTGCCAAACACAAACTCTGTTTTCTTTCACTAGGAGAAAGTAAAAAAAGGCTTTTATTTAAATAGCCCAAAACTTAAAAGTTTTTTCATTCTCTTTTCTCTTCTCACTTATTTTTGGCTAGTTAGAAAAAAAGAAGAAGATAATATTATGTGGTAAATATGATTTTTAATATTAATTTTGACAAATTAATAAATATATAACTGATTTTTCATCGTACAAGTGTAAAATCAAATCAACTTAACTTTCAAGATATAAAAACTATTGTTACTAAACACTTTAATATTGTAACATTTAAATTACAGTTGCTCAATCTCAGTTTTAAAAGGCCTTAATACAGATACTGCTATTGATATTCGACATGGGATGGTTTGTTATGCAGCTATGGTACGAAACCATGCAAGACTGGTTATGGAGGCAAGGTCAATATTGGTGTATACTTTGATGAGCGGAAGCTTTATAATTTGGTTTATAGTTCACTGGGAAGATTGGTTTGTCTCTACTAATTGTTGAGTCGAATTCATTATGGGTCATTCAACGTGTATTGGGCCATCAAAGTACTCATACTGAGTTGTTTTGGGTTATTGCAGGTCTAAAACTTCTTGTTTACTGAGCACGATTTCAAGATTTGTCATGTTTCAAGAAAATGTAACCAACTTCTTTGTTTGGGTGAAAGAATTTTTGCAACATTTAACTTGTTATCTTTGAACAGTCTTTTCTCGAAATAATGAGGATTTTATTTTTTAAAATTTTTTTTACTTTGATAAAGTACTATTATCGTTTATATATAAATATTATATCATAAAGTTTACTGAATAGTATTATATTTTTTAAATAAGGAAAATATCACATATTTGGCCAAATATTTTCGGGAAAAATTGTCGTTCATAGGCCATAATAAACTCACAGACATCACTTTTATGAGTTTTCTCAAGTAAAATTATGATTTTTGTTGGGGGATTTAGCATAAAATTTCTTGGTATCCAACTCAAAAGACTAACCTCTTAGGTGGAGTGACCTACAACTTTCTAAACCCAAGTATCTCTCCTTTATTAACCAATGTGGAATACAACTCAACAATTTTAAAAGTACTTAAAACGGGGTTCGTTGGGCTGACGGTGGCATAAACTATATTGTTCACAAAGGCATTACTGATTTAATCCATTTAAGGATTGTAAATGGTGCTCGGGTCTGGATCGTCCGATTTTACAAAATCTATCAAACAGCCATTTGATTCACTTGACTCACATGCTTTGCGCGTGAGTCACTTTAGTTCTTCAGTACGGCGTCCTCGCACTGTCTTTTAGAGCATTCCTCGTGCCTGGTTCAAGTACTTACTCTGGTAGACGACATTAACTGTTCATCATACGAGTCTCCTTTCAAAACACCGACATGCCGTATTCAAGTGGATGACAGGCACTGTGTATCCCGTTCTTATAACCGACAATGTCATCTCAAGTGGATTATAGATTCTTTCATTTTTAACCCTAATACTATATGTTGCTCTGTTTAGGCATAACAGAGCATTATGTAATTTAAACTACTAAAAATTTGTACAGAAGATTTCTGTGTATCTGAACTTGGAAAAATGTAAAAAAGGAAAGAGACAAGTGCTTGTTGCGAATCCAAACTAGTCGCTCCACCTCCACTTGCAGGTCTATGATAATATAAGTAGCTAATTGCTTTATTAATACTCTTTCACATTGGGAGTCCCCCCCAAAAAAAAAAAAAATCTGAATAATGGAAACTTTCAGATTGTGGATAACAATGACTGGTGCGCCGAATATGATATTTGTTTATGCTATGTAACGAATTCCAATATGTGTTCCCTTTCATCCTTTTAATTTCTTTTAAAAGTCTTTATTTTTTAGGAAAAAGCCACCCAAACTTCTTAGAACTTACTTAAAATGTTGATAAAGGGCGCCCTTAATTTTATAAATGATCATACATATTCTCTTTAACAATTATACTTTTAGGTTACAACAACACAAAAATTAACTTTCAATAAATTTTTATAACATATATAAATATAATCTGTATATAAAATATCATAAATTTTACAAATTATTTAATATTAAGCAACATTATTTGTGATGTTGTTAATATGTTAGATTTGTTTAATATTAATAAAATTGGTTTCATAATAAATAATATAAAATAAATGTGTTTAACATTCAAAATAATTTATAAAATCGATATTACATATTTTACTAATATTATTTTTTATATTACAATTTTTATGTTATGTCAATATTAGTATAAGTTTAAAATAAATTTTTGGATTAACATATTTAAGTTTCAATAAAATCTATTGAGACATATCGATAATATCTTAATATTAAAATAATTTGCATGACATATATTTTGTTTTATTAATTATATTTATTTTAATATTTTATTTCTATTAATGTGCTATTTTTAGTTACTGTTTTTATTTTAGTATTGTATTTTTATTTATCATAAAAGTTTTAGCTATAATTCAAGGATATATTTATCAAAAAAAAAGGGGTCTGAATAGTCATTTATGAATCCAATAAAATTTATGTGACTATTTAAGTAAACTTTAGAATTATGGGTGGCTATTTTTCCTAATTTTTTTTCCATTAAAATTAAGACCAAAGACAAGGTTTTTAGTTTTAACCAGAATCTGTTTCAGAAAAGTACCAACATTGAACACATTGTTGCATGTATGATACAAATTAGCTTTTAGCAAATTTTCACCAATTGTTGAAAAGTTTCAGCCGGTAGTTGTTTTAACCGACCCATTACCGACTATTCTAGTTACTTGCTTGTGCTGTATTTCTCATTCTCAAATCTCAATCGTTGGATATAAATATCCAACGGTCACTTAACTAAAGGACAAATAATGGGGCTTGTGACTCTAATGCAACGTAGTCGTGGCCAATTTATATACACATATTATATTTCATAAACAATTTCTTGGAAGATGCTGGAACGGCAGTTTCCTAGGCTTTTGAAATAAGGCCAAGATAAAGAAGCCCATTCTTATCTTCGACGATAGTGACTGCCATTTGAAGAATTAATTATGACAAGTGGAAGTTTATATCGAATAAATAATTATGCAAGTCAGTCAACACTAAGACTTGCTTTAATCTGGAATACAATCATACAACAGAGCTGAGGATGAGGAGCTGGAAAGTTGCGTGATTTGATTAACTACTTTACCTTGGGCATATGCTTCATTGGAGAACCAACAAGCTGTAAGTTTTATCTTGTACATTTCTCTTCTACTTTCCGAGTTAATTTACATATACTGTATGTTTAAAAATTGAAGCAAAGGTTGAATGTTAATTTTTTATAAACTCTTGGCTCTAATTAAGATTTGCTTAGGTAGAGGTCTGGGCGCACTAAAAACAGTCAAATTTTTCATTCAGTTTCAGGAACAAAGATAATGGCTTCCACAAGTATCCAAAACCCCTTTCATGGGAAATATGATGCATTTTTAAGCTTTAGAGGAGAAGACACCCGTAAAAGTTTCACAGATCATCTGTACGCTGCTTTGAAAAATAAAGGAATTTATGTATTTAAGGATGACAAAGAACTTGAGAAAGGAGGATCAATTTCACCAAATCTCCTTGAAGCAATTGAAGAATCAAGAATTTCGATTATTGTTCTCTCCAAAAACTATGCTTCTTCCACTTGGTGCTTGGATGAACTTGTTAAGATTGTTGAATGCAAAAAAAGAGACGATGAAATTTTCCCAATATTCTATGATGTGGAACCAACCGCGGTGAGAAAACAGACAACAAGTTTTGTAGAAGCTTTTGCTAAACATGAAGAAGCTTTTAAGGATAATATAGAAAAGTTGCAAAAGTGGAGAGACGCATTAAAAGTGGTGGCAAATAAATCTGGCTGGGAATTGAAGGATAGGTACTCATTCTTGTTCTCTATTATTATTATTATTATTTTGCATGCCTAGCGACTAAAAAACAGAATTTAGTTTTCATGATTCAACATTGTTTCAATTAAGCAGCTTCTATTTAATACGCATATATATCATATGATATGTCGTTATAAAAACAGTAGTACTATAAATGAACTAATATTTCTGCAAACGAAGAGACATGGACGTTAATACGTTAAATTATTGTATTATGACTATATATTGATTTGATGCTTTATGCTCTATTAATCATATTTTAAAAAAAACACATAAATAAAACTTTATTCTTAGATTGACTCTTGAGCTAGATTGCTAAATACTAATTAATAACATCAATCGCAACACCAATGATATTCAATACCATTACATATTTAGCTAATCTAATTAATTTCATATGTGTAATAAATGATCTTATAAAAAATTGATCTAAATTCTCTTTCAATCTAATTTGTCGGGCTATAGAAAGAAATAATGTATCAATAATGATTGAGAAAAAAAAACAGCAGAAGATATCAAATAAATTTCGCACCCTCAATTTTTATTTGGTTGGGTTTGAATTTTCTTATTCCAATCGTCTCTGACTTGTGTGATAATAACATATTCCTTTGGTTATATGACTTCAATTTGATGAAATGAATATTGTATAGTTTGGATTTTATGCATAATATGGAACTGACTAGCTACTACGTTCACACCAACTTTAATTTAACCACAACAATCTTTTCTTGTTATTTTCAATCTGCAGCAATGAGTCAGAATTTATTGATGAAATTGTCAATGTGATATCAAATAAAATTCGAACGAAACCAGAGATTCTCAAAGAGCTAGTAGGAATAGATTCACGCTTGGAGAAACTGAGGTTTCTTATAGGTACAGAGTCTAGTGATGTTCATATGATGGGGATATGGGGCATGGGAGGTATAGGAAAGACAACTCTTGCCAGAGTTGTCTATGACTTGATCTCTCACGAGTTTGATGGGAGTACTTTTCTTGCCAATGTTAGAGAAAAATCCGAAAAAGAAGGCAGTGTAGTCTCTTTACAAAAGCAATTACTTTCTGATTTACTAAAGCTTGCCGATATTAGCATATGGAATGTAGACGATGGTATTAACATAATAGGAAGTAGGCTACGACAAAAAAAGGTTCTTCTTGTAATCGATGATGTGGCTGATGTTGAACAACTACAAAATTTAGCTCGAAAGCGTGATTGGTTCGGTCCAGGCAGCAAGATCGTAATAACAACGAGAGATAAACAATTGTTGGTGGCACATGAAGTGGATGAAGAGCATATTTATAACCTTGAGGTACTAAGTAACGATGAAGCTCTTCAACTCTTTAGTATGAAAGCTTTTAAAACCCATCAACCAATGGGAGAATATGTGGAGCTGTCTAAACGTGTTCTAAAGTATGCTGGTGGTCTTCCATTGGCTCTAACAGTTTTGGGTTCCTTTCTGAATGGTAGATCTGTGGATCTATGGAGAAGTACGCTGAAAAGACTAAAAAGAGAGCCTCCAAATAAGATTATAAATATACTTCAAATAAGTTTTGATGGACTACAAGATTTAGAGAAGAAAATATTTCTTGATGTTGCATGTTTCTTTAAATTGTGGGATAGAGATCATGTGGCAAAAATTCTAGAGGGATGTGGCTTTTCCCCAGTCATTGGAATAGAAGTTCTTATTGAAAAATCCCTATTAACTGTTGATGATGACAACAGACTGTGGATGCATGATTTGTTACAAGAATTGGGACATCAAATCGTTCAAAGACAATCCCCCGAAGAACCTGGGAAACGCAGCAGAATATGGAGGGAAGAAGAAGTGCGCCATGTGTTGACAGAAAACACAGTAAGTGATTGTTATTACACCTTACTATGTCTCTGACGAACTTTTAGCTTCTTGACATTATTGTTTTATTCACTTATCACTTGCTTATAATTTTCAGGGAAATGAAGTAGTGGAAGGAATAATAATCGACGCCTACTTTCCTGAAAATAAGGTGTATTTAAGTGCAGGTGCTAAAGCATTTTCGCAGATGGCCAACCTAAGATTGCTCAAAATCGATAATCTGCAACTTCCTGAAGGCCTTGAATACCTCTCTAACAAGTTGCGGTTACTTGATTGGCATCGATATCCTTTGAAATCTTTGCCATCAAATTTCCAATTGGATAAAACTGTTGAATTTAATATGTGTTACAGTCGTATTGAAGAATTATGGAAGGGAATCAAAGTAAGATCAATATTTTTGTTACTATTTTATATTTTTTTCAATAGATAATTATTGATGACAATTTTATTACTACAGTTGTAAATGAATTAAGAAGTACCTTTTTAATCCTTTTTGTTTTCGACAGTATTTAAACATGTTGAAAGTCATGAGACTCAGCCATTCACAGAACCTGATCAAGACACCAGATTTTTCAGGGGTCCCAAATTTAGAGGAGTTAATTCTTGAAGGATGTACAAGGTTGCATGAAATTCACCCGTCTTTGCTGCTTCACAGTAAGCTTGTTATATTGAACCTGAAAGATTGTAAAAGTCTTACAACTCTTCCAGGCAAGATTTCTATGAAGTCACTTAAAACACTTGTTCTTTCTGGTTGCTCGAAACTAATGAAGAAGTTTCCAGAGTTTGCTGGAAGTATGAATGATCTATCAGAACTCTTTTTAGACAGAACAACTATTGAAGAGTTGCCATTATCAATTGAACATCTCACTAGACTTGTTTTGTTGAATTTGACAGATTGCAAAAATCTCAAGAGTCTTCCAATTACTTTAAGAAGACTACAATGCCTAAGAAATCTTAAGCTCTCTGGTTGCTCGAAGCTTAAGAAGTTTCCAGAGATTATGAAAGATCTGACGGAGCTCTTTTTAGATGGAACTTCCATTACAGAAGTTCCATCTTCTATAGAATTTTTTACCAGACTTCAATTATTGAATTTGAATGATTGCAACAATCTAGTGAGACTTCCCAGCTGTATAAATGGTTTGAGATCTCTTAAAACTCTGAATCTCTCCGGCTGCTCCAAACTTCAAAATGTTCCAGAGACGCTTGGGCAAATAGAAAGTTTGGAAGAACTTGATATAAGTGGAACAGCTATAAGACGTCCTCCGTCCTCCATTTTTGTTATGAAGAATCTTAAAACACTATCTTTTTCTGGGTGCAATGGACCACCGTCATCTGCATCATGGCATTTGCACTTTCCCTTCAATTTGACGGGAAAGAGTTCATATCCTGTAGCTTTGATGTTGCCTTCTCTGTCAGGTTTGTGCTCTTTAAGAAAATTGGATCTCAGTGACTGTGGTCTAGGGGAAGGAGCAATCCCAAATGATATTGGCAACTTATGCTCATTAAAAGAGTTGTATATGAGCAAAAATAATTTTGTTACGCTGCCAGCAAGCATCAACAGTCTTTTTAATCTTAAAATACTAGAGTTGGAAGATTGCAAAAGGCTTCAATCTATGCCACAACTTCCTCCTAACCTAATGGAAGTTCAAGTAAATGGTTGTGCTTCGCTGGTGACATTATTAGGTGCATTAAAACTATGCAAGTCCGAATGCACATCAATTAATTGTATAGACAACTTGAAATTGGTCGGGAACGACGGTTTGGCATTTTCAATGCTAAGAGAGTACCTTGAGGTCAGTCTCTTACTCTGTATCTCCCAGCTATTCAAAATTATTCTTGAAAAATTAAGCAATGGTACGGACTTGTTCATTTTTTTACTTTTTGGTTGCAGGCAGTGTCAAATCCATTAAAAGACCTCAGCATTGTTGTTCCAGGAAGTGAAATTCCAAAGTGGTTCATGTATCAGAATGAGGGTTCTTTTATAACAGTCACAAGACCTTCATATTTGTATAATATGAATAAGGTTGCGGGATATGCGATTTGCTGTGTTTTTCACGTCCCTAAACATTCTCCTGGTATCAGAAGATATCATTTGTATCCAACACATCACTTGAACTGCTATATGGTTTCATCTTGTATCAGTTTTTTTATTCATTTTAGAGAGAAATTCGGTCAGGCTGGGTCGGACCATCTTTGGCTACTTTATGTGTCTCGTGAAAAATGCTATCGTCATAATTGGCTATTTGAATCTAATCGTATTAAGTTGGTATTTAAATCCCCGCCAGGTCCTGGATTGAAGGTGAAGAGCTGTGGTTTTCATCCAGTCTACATGCACGAGGTTGAGGAGTTCGACCAAACAACAAACCAATGGACTCGCTGTACTTCATATAATCTGAATGAATTCTATCACGATTTTGTTGGGGCAGAATTAGCCGCAACATCAAAGCGAAGCCTTACTGAATATGTTGGAGCACCTGAAGCCAGTGGAAGTGGCTGCTGTGATGATGTTGAGGAACCACTTCCTAAAAGATTTAGACTACTCGAATGACGATAAAGCCTATTTGTTATTTATTCTCTGAATTTATGTGAAGGTATGCATATCAATTTCAATTTATTTCCTTTGCATATGGCATTTCATTTGCTTTCTTTCTATTTTATTTATGGTATTTCATTTGCTTTCTTTCTATTTTATTTATTGTATCTTCTCCTGCAATTTATTTTATGTAAAATTACCAGGAATTGCTCGACTTGGATCAAAAAGTTGGTCGGAATCAGAATATGCCTTGAAAGAATCAAAATTACATTTGTGCTCGATCAAATTGAAGCTTTGAATTTTATGATTTCTCATGGGGTAGAAAATTTAAGAATGGGAAAAAAAATGACGGACTGAAGTTTTCTCCTCTGTTTTGTATTCCCACTGTATTTGTTTTCATTGCAGCATTGTCTCTTCTTGAAGCTTTCTCATTTTTTGAATACATAATTGATGAATTGCAGCATTGATACGAGTGAACAATAAACTAATTAGGTCATTGTAATCTGATTGATTTTTTTTTCTTTTGACAAGTTTCGAAATAGTATATTATTTATATTCCTAAATAGAGACTTGTAAGTTATGTTATGACTTCAGAAAGATATCCTATTGATCCTACATAACTATCCTACATTAATTGCATTGCTATGAGTGAACAATAAACTGATAATTCGGTCATTGCAATCTGATTGATTTTTCATTTTTCTTTTGGCATATAGCTCCCCCTTGTTCTATTTGAGTAGCTCGGCTCTCAATTTTTTTCCAACCTTGTCCGTGTTCGCTATAGCATTTATATACAGTATGTGGAGATGACTCCATTACCATTCAAGGTTAGAGAATGGATAGAAGCAAACAATTAATTAAAGAGGAAACTTTATCTTAATTTATTTGTTGTTCGATGATGTTGTAGTGAAAGCGTTATGGGTATGGCCGAATGGGTATTTTGAGATAAACACATCTAGGAGAAATAACAAGCCTAAAATTTTCCAGATGCTAGCGGTGAATGGTCTCATAAAGTTTAGAACTTTATGTGTGGTTATGGAAAAAAAAAATTGAAATGGGTATTTTTAATGAATAGTCAATTTTATATTTTCCTTTTAAAGTATAGGGATTTGTATTAAACTAAGGAAAGGAAAAGCTAATTTTTCTATGTTTTAAGTATTGTTGTCGACAACAATTAAAAAAAAAAAAGAATTGTTGTTGACGTATGTATTTAAGAAAAAAAATCATTTTTTCAAGAGTAGTGTTATACACTTCAAATTTTTTATCTAAAAAATTTATGTCAAATGATGTTACATCGACTAATTGGTTGGTGAGATAATATAATTAATTTACTTGAATTTTGTAAAGAGCTACTAATCACTCAATGAATGATATATCATTTGAAATCAAATTTAGGATAAAAATTTTAAAATGTCTATAATAACTCTTTTTTCAATTGTTTTAGTTATTGTGATTCCCCTATTGTTGTTGCAACTGCTACTATTTTGTTTTTGCTATTATTTTTTAGAATTTTTTATTTTTGAAGTATTACAATGTGAATATTTTTGGATTATTTTACTAAAAGCCCTTTTAACTTTCATCTAAGTTTATATTTCTAACGCCAAATGAGTTCAAATTTCTCTATAATGTCATGTGTCAGATGAAATGACCTTTTTACCCTTACTTTCAGTAATTGTTATTAATTTTAATAGGAGCAAATTGATAATCTTCTCGTTATACGTAGATATTAAGGGCTTGTTTTAACTTAAAAGGACTCTCTAACCTTGTAAAAATTCTCAAAAATAAATACACGCTAAATGCGTCTATGTTTTGGAATACACAAGTTATGAACTGAGAACGGCACGGAATTAGGATTTAAAATGAAGAAATTAAAAATTTCAGGATGTTAAAGCAAAACCTCTATAAACTAAGGGGTCAAGATATAAAACGTTCAAAGAAATTGACTAAATTTTAAAGGGAGGGGATATTTCCACCCCATTATTTGTCTAAATCCACCCCACCTCTAAAAATATTCACAATAAATACCATTATTTCTAATAAATACAAATAAAAAAGATATTTGTATAATTAATCAATTAAACCATTCTTATATTTTTTTTCTCATTTTTTATTTTACTATTAAAGTTGTTGTAATATAAATTCTATATAATTATTTTACTTTATAACATAAAATGGCTGTTGCCTAAAGTAATATTTGTCATTGTATCTAATACTTTAGGTACTTAATTTTGTAACCTATATTCTAACTTTTTTATGAAGTCTAATAATTTTTAATATTTTAATGTAAATGACATAAATTTGACAGCCTAATAATTTAAATGAATATTGTCTCATAAAGGCATTATGTTAGTTTAATTAAAGGTTAATAATCATATTAATAAAGTAGAATTGACCCATTTAGAAAGAATGACATTTGTATAAAAAAAAAAAAAGTTGAATTTAAAGTAAATTTTTGGTACTTTATCTTTTAAGTGTAAAATAACTAATATAAATTTAGGTTAAAACAATCTTATTAGTCACATCTAATGAAAAAAATTCAATCACAATAAAATAAATAAGATAGATTTAATTGATTAATTCTTCATAATTCTTCTTTATTTGAATTTTTTTTAAAAATAAAGTAAATTTTTTGTAATTATTTTTTTACTAAGATAGACTTACAGAATTTGTAGGGTAGAAATACCACCACCCAATTGTAATTAAAACCTTTCTCTTTTCTCTTTTTTGATGGGTCTCCTATTATTTTTTCTACAGCATCAATAATGTAAGACCTTTTAATCATTAGAAACTTGCCTTTAGAAATGGAATCTGTGTCTTTCTTTGATGCAGCTCACTGCACGAAGACTATCTATGCCTTCATTCTTCTGATAAGGTCTATATCGATAATCATGTTGTTTTTGATGAATCATCTTTTCCTTTTGAGTTTGGAATCCAACTTTCTTCACCCTCAAGTTCTTGCTCATCTCAGTCTTCTAAGAATTCAGTCGGTCCTTTTGTTCATTTTCCTCTTCAACGGACTGGAGCACAACTTGATATATCACCCTTTTCATCCTCTGCTTGAGCAAATGATTTAGCCTCTAATCCAGCTCTATCTACCTCATTTTCACCAAATATCCAAACATTACCAAAAAGACAATCCTCACAACCTCAACACCTATCACTAGACATCCAATCCCACCAATTAACTCATTCTCCTCAACCTATTCATGGCCATTTCATGGTCACTAGATCCAAAGCAGGGATATTAAAACCTAAACCAGCCTACATGGTGAACTGTACATCTAAACCTTCAGAGCCATCTTCAGTATCAGCTGAATTGAAAAATCCAGTCTGGTTTCAAGCCATGAAAGAAGAGTATCGGGCCTTAATTGACAACAAGACTTGAACTCATATTAAACCTCCAAGTTCAGCTTGAGCAATAGGCAACAAATGCGCATATAAGATTAAATACATTCCTTATGGCAGAATTTCTAGATACAAACTAAGGTTAGTAGCTAAAGGATTTCATCAAACTCAGGGGGTTGACTACAATGAGACATTTAGCCTTGTTGTTAAGGCCTTTACCATCAAAGTTATTCTTACCTTAACTATCATGAATAATTGGTCACTAAGGCAAGTTAACAGCAACAACTTTCTTCAAGGCTATCTAATTGAGGACGTCTACATGCAACAACCAGAGGGCTTTGTAGATCAGTCCAAGCCTACTCATGTTTGTAAACTTCAAAAGGCTCTTTAGATTCTTAAACAGGTTCTAGAGCCTGGTTTAACAGGTTAAAAATGGTGCTGACACATCATTGGGGTTTTCGCAACTCATGATCAGATATATCTCTCTTATTCAAAAGCGTTCATTATCTCTTTTACTTCTTGTTGTCTTTGTTGATGACATAATTGTGACAGGTTCCAATTCCAATCTAATACAGCAAGTTATCACAAATATGTAGTCCACTTTTGCACTTAAAGACCTTGGAGAATTAAGATATTTTCTGTGTCTTTAGATTATCAAAAATATTGATGGCTTGCATCTTTCAAATGCAGGGCTGCACTCCCTTCCACTCCAATGGCAGCTGTTATTCCTCCTAATAAAGCAGACAGTGAATCTTTTGCTGATATAACTCTTTGTCAAAGCTCTATTGGCGCTTTATAATATGCCACTTTGACCAGAATTGAAATAGCATTTCCAATGAATAAGCTCAGTCAATTTTTGGCTGCTCCTACTGTTAATCACTGCGAAGCTTGCAAGAGATTCTTCAGGTATCTTAAGGGTACTTTACACATGGGTTTATAGTTTTCTAGTCATGGTCTTTTGGACAGTAATTGCTTTAGTGATGCTAATTAGGTGAGTGATCGAGATGATTAATGGCCTATAGCTGGTTATTGTGTCTATCTTTGTCCAAAAATTTGGTATATGGTGCTCCAAGAAGCAGGCTATAGTCCTTAGGTCGAGCACAGAATCAGATTACCGAGCCTTGGCCATGGCTGCTTATGAGATTCTTTTCTTTGGATCAGATCTTCGTTGACAGAGCTTGGTGTCACTCTTACTTCCACACCTATTCTTTGGTGTGATAATCAAAGCGCAACTGCCTTAGCAAGTAATCCAAAGTTTCACTCTCGTACCAATCACATTTAGCTTGATGTTCATTTCTTACAAGAAAAGGTAGCTACTCAAAGTTTTCAAGTCCGTTATGTTCCTAGCTCAGACAATGTTACTGGTATTATGACCAAAGCCTTATCTTATCACCCTTTTCGTTCATTGTGTACCAAGCTCAACCTCATTACCTTAGGCTGAGCTTGAGGGGGAGTGTTAGATGATAAGCTGATCTGGTACTGTGCGTGCGCTGATGAGTGTTGATGAATTGGTGCATGCTGATGAACTCATGAGCTGGCTTCATGGCTGCTTATGAGATTCTTTTCTTTGGATCAGATCTTCGTTGACAGAGCTTGGTGTCACTCTTACTTCCACACCTATTCTTTGGTGTGATAATCAAAGCGCAACTGCCTTAGCAAGTAATCCAAAGTTTCACTCTCGTACCAATCACATTTAGCTTGATGTTCATTTCTTACAAGAAAAGGTAGCTACTCAAAGTTTTCAAGTCCGTTATGTTCCTAGCTCAGACAATGTTACTGGTATTATGACCAAAGCCTTATCTTATCACCCTTTTCGTTCATTGTGTACCAAGCTCAACCTCATTACCTTAGGCTGAGCTTGAGGGGGAGTGTTAGATGATAAGCTGATCTGGTACTGTGCGTGCGCTGATGAGTGTTGATGAATTGGTGCATGCTGATGAACTCATGAGCTGGCTTCATGGCTGCTTATGAGATTCTTTTCTTTGGATCAGATCTTCGTTGACAGAGCTTGGTGTCACTCTTACTTCCACACCTATTCTTTGGTGTGATAATCAAAGCGCAACTGCCTTAGCAAGTAATCCAAAGTTTCACTCTCGTACCAATCACATTTAGCTTGATGTTCATTTCTTACAAGAAAAGGTAGCTACTCAAAGTTTTCAAGTCCGTTATGTTCCTAGCTCAGACAATGTTACTGGTATTATGACCAAAGCCTTATCTTATCACCCTTTTCGTTCATTGTGTACCAAGCTCAACCTCATTACCTTAGGCTGAGCTTGAGGGGGAGTGTTAGATGATAAGCTGATCTGGTACTGTGCGTGCGCTGATGAGTGTTGATGAATTGGTGCATGCTGATGAACTCATGAGCTGGCTTTATGAATTAGCAAAGTATATGTTGATGTGTTAAGTTGTTATGACAAGCCAGCTAGCTTATTGTAATTGGTTAAAAGAATCAACTCTTAGTAATTCTATTATTGTAAAAGTTAGTTAATAGCTTGCTGCATGTGAGCGAGTATAAATTGAGTTGAGTAAAAAACTTAGATTGTATTTTTATTCATTCGGCTCCATTTAATCAATTCTAAATTCTTTCAGATTTCTCTCTTGTTTTCTCTCATTTTCTTTCAATCCAAACAAGCATTTTAAACTCTAATATTTCATAACAAAATATGTTTTGTTAAAAACAATTAAAAATTAATAATGTTGTGTGGAGGTTTTGGTATTTGAAAATCACCTCTATTTTTCAACATTCCGAAATTATCCTTCATTCTACAATCATTGATCTTTGTCATGTACATATGTGCCCTAGGACATTTTTTTTCTTTTTTTGTTGATTAATAGTTGTAAGGAAAATTCTAAATAAACCATTCAGTTATAAACAATTCACTACAAAAAATATATCCAATTCCTTCTCACTTAAAGAGAGAGAAAAAAAAACTAAGAATTGAAATTTTTATGAGAACATTTTGTAGGATTTTGATGATATGATAATTTGTCTCATTCCTCCAATAGGTGCTAGAATAGCTATCCCAACCCCGACGATGATAGAAATCTGCAATCAAAACACAAGAAATGAAGTTCAAGAATAGCTATCCCAACCCCGATGATGATAGAAATCTTTTCTTTTCTTTTTTATTTCTATTTTAAACATAGACAAGTTAATGATATATTTATATGGGCATCAAAGAGTGAAAATGAAATCATATATAAACTGTCTTATAAAAGAATGTCCAATTAAAATAGCAAGCTAAACATAGAATAATTTCAACTCAACATCGAGTTATTAGAAGGAATAGGAAAATATTTAAAACTCTCCTCTTGTTTGTTAAAATCAATCAATTTTTCCTCATGATCCAAGATTCATCAAAATCCTCTTTTCATTCAAATTCTTTTGTTAACTATCAACATTTTTGTTTATCACTATTTAACTAGAGTCAGACTTATGACTACCAAAAAAAAAAGTTATTAAATAATTTCTGCTAATTACCTGTACAAAACTCAATAATTATCAATTAAAAATCAATCATAAGTCTGATTTTTACGTAAAATAGTGAAAAGCATAAAAAAAGGAAAGTTGATAGAATCTTTTTAACAGCTTTATTTTAGGCATAAATAATAAAGGATAAAAGCTTGCTTAATCCCTGAATTATGAGGTTAGTATTCGTTTAGTACCTGTAATTTTAAAACTATCTCAAAACATTCCTGGCATTAAACTATTGATTCCCTACCATTACTTTTTGTTTCTTTTGACTTGCTTTTACAATATTATGTTCTTACAATAATGTTTCCTTTTTCTTGGACATTAATAAAAAGAAAAAATAAAAAACCAATTTAACCCCCCAAAAATAAAATAAAAACAAAAAGTATATATATTAATTTTTGTGGAAGCTCACGTATGTCCAAAAAAAATGATATTGTAAAAAAATTAAATTAATATTTTTTTGGACATTAATTAAAAAATTAATATTTTAATTTCTCAACAAAGTGTTCCACGAAAAAAGAAAAAAAAACGTTGTTATAAGAAGATAATATTATGAAAGCAAGTAAAAAATAACAAAAAGTAATTTAAGAAAGTGTTAATAATTTAACAACGGTGATATTTTAAGATATTTTAAAAAATACATTGAATAAACCTAAAAAACAAAGTTACTCACCTAACTCTAATCTGCCTCTCAAACCGAGAAAAGATAAAGTAGGCTAGCTTCGGGATAGCACCCAACTTATTGTTACTTACGTTCTTTTAGAATAGTTATAGTATTATACATGTATATTATAATATGAGGTATATTAGAGCTCCAAATACAAATATTATATAGTATAGCCTTCGACTAGCTCCAATCTCCCATTAGTAACATTTGGAATAAGTCAACCCCCTAAACTACTATTTATTCCATGAAAAAGGAGAAAAAGCCTCGTGGGGACTTAATATGATATACTCAAGAACCAGCCCAACATTGAGCTTCAAGTCCGATGATATATCATATGCTTGGATAACTTTTCAACGCCGAGCTAACTTTTTTACTGAGTAAAAAATCAATAATCTAAATTTATTTTATATTTTTTTATTTCTCTTACCTAACAACATTTGATTTAGCAAAAACTTAACACTAACTCCTTGTCCATCATACTTATGATTAGGTATAAATGATAAATTACTCAACTACCCTAAACCACCGTCTAAAACTAAGAAAAGATAAAGTAGGTTAGTTTTGAACCTTCTATCTCTAGCTCTATTCGGAGATCCTCAAAATCCCCATGTTCAACATTGTTTAGAAATTTGGGTTCCGAAAAATCCGTCACGAAGTCAAACTCATGCCAAGTTGCAAGTATTGTCATCTGTGGAAGAAAAAAAGTAACTTTGTGCCTTGTGGTGGTGTGCAAACTTTGTACGGAATATTGGGAGAAATTCTAAAATACATAAGAGGTGTTATGTCAGTCATACAATAAATAAATAATATTATGATATGTGTATTTATTTTAAAAAATTATCATATAAATGATATTATACTAATTTAATTACACATACCATACATGTATTAGTTGGTTGTATTATCTCTAATGTATTTTAAAACTCCTCAATTTTTAGAAACCCAACATGTAATGGGAGGCTAGGTGGCTCTAAATATGGGTCCGTTTTTATGAGAGCCATGTGTGTAAAAATGGACAAGGTACTGAAACAACCAGGAGCTGCAGAAGATTTCGAAGCAGCTGGACAAGCTGCGCGAGACAGCTTCCAGTCCTGCAGGAAAGTTTGCGATTCAGGTTTTTCAGAATGCTCTGAAGATGCCTGTATAGCTTCTTCCACTGGATTGGACGGTTCAGCAATTGTGGAAAAACTGTATTCTAACATTGGATTTGATCCAACTAGAATTGCTGATCCGTTCAAATTCGTAATGAGGGAATTAGATGATAGGTTGCGTCACTTACATTTTCATATGAGCATCAATAAGGATCTCCAGCGATGGGCATTTTATGGAATAATAATTTTAATAAAAAGCCCTCTTGTTTGGACAGAAAGACAATACAGCGGGAAAAAAAAAATCAATGTGGATTTATGCACTTTTTTTATAAAATTATATCCCTGCATAGGATTAGCGACTGTTCTGTCACCGACTTGTTCATCTATCATTTTTCTTAAATAAAAATTGTGTAAGAAAGTTGAAAAAAAGTCCTCTTAGTGTCAACGCCATCAGGTCACTTACTGACATGGTAGTGTTGGGGAATTATTTTTTGACACTTGGTAATCATGTGGCATTGTTTTATTACTATTATTATTTTTTATTGCAATTATTTTGCCATTTTCTTTTCTTCTTTCTTCCTCGAACAAAATATTTGTCTCTCACTCCTCGATGCCACTTTCAATATCTGCAACTCCAATACTCAACTGAACTGCATTTTCATTCTAAATTTCTTTGAGACATGTGAGAGAAAAAAGTAAACTAAAAGATTTTCAATCCTAATACTCAACCTGCCAATTAGAGCTGAGCAAATGTGAAGTAAGGTTTTGGAATATGTTTGACTGAGAGTGAGATCCTTAAAATTTTCAATGAAGGGAGATGTATCTTAGAAAATTTAAAGGAATTAATCGTAGAGAATTGTCAAAAGTATAAGTGATCACATCGGCAATGAATATTTTTGGCCGATCAGATATTGGTGGTAGCATAGGAAAGACTTTAAAGATGATATTTACCGGAAAATAAGCCTCATACGGACTAAAAAAAGGAGTAAGTATCGATTTAAAAAGAAAAAAATAATTGATAATTACACTTTTGGGGCTTTCTTGGGGCCGATTTTGGGGCGCACGCGCACACACATACACGTATATCGGTATATATATCATTACTCATATGGCAGTGAGAATCATATTGTGCTTATTAATTTATTTGCTTATTGGCTTATTGTAAACTTAAGGAAGGTGGGTTAAATATAAGTTTTTGCAGGTTTTGTGGTAAATAAAATTTAAGAAAATACAAAATAAATAAATAAAAGGAAGAAGGCGAACTTACCCAACATGCAAACCAATGAAAGCTCCACCATCTGGGCTTTTTAACGATAAGCCACATAATGCAAGGAAGCTGACATCCAATACATCCATTAATTATTTGGTAATAACCTATAAGTAGCTGTATGTATCTCTCTCTCTCTATACACACACACACACACACACACCAAGATTATGAAATCGAATCGGTTTATCACTTACAAAGTATGATGTCGATGAAAAAACAAGTCCTCCAAAGAACCCTAGCAACCCTCCAAAAAATGGTAGCAACATTGCAATGAATCCTGTTATAGCTGTCACCATATCCATAAAATAAATAACTAAATAAGCACTTACAATGTTAGAAAGTGTATACATATATATTATATGGGGTTAATTTCGGATAATCTCATCATGATGATGACTATCTTCAAATTATTCCTTTTTTTTTTAACTACAACTTAACCCCAATTTTGTTAAGAAGACAAGAAAAAAAAAAATTCATCAACCCACTGACATTTTTTTCCTTATCTTTTGAACAAAAAAAAAAAAGGGTGACTTGAGTTTTCAAAAGTGAGAGAAGTGAGTTAAAGATAGTCAGTTCACAAGGGATGAATAATCCAAAATTTACCTATATTAGTTTATGTAATATATTCTTTATTAAATACTATTTTCAACAGATAACTGTCTAAGCTTGTAAAATTTCTCAAAAATAATAAGTACATGGAAAATGCGTCGATGTTTTAGAGTATATACACTTTGAGAGCCACAGAATTTGGATTTAAAAGAAAAAAAATTAGAAATTTGAGGAGGTTGATTGTATAAAATTTTCAAAGAAATTGAATAAATCTCAATTAAGTCCCTTCTTTTTGCCGAAAGTTTTTCCAACCTAGGGTAGGGTCTAAAGATCCTCCAGGCCACAACATAGATTTGCCTTGCGCAGAGCCAACCTCTTCTACAGAAATGCAGTACAGTTCTGCAGAGTTCATAATAAGATTTTTCGGTACAAAGAGTTATTAGAAAATAAGAGGTTGTGTAGAGTTTCTTAATCGATGCATCTAATACAAGAAATGAATTAGAATCCGAAAATAGTAGAGATTTTTCTACTTAATGTCTAAACTTACCAACATATGAACTACGAGCAACTAAACGAAGAAGTAGTCCAGGTGTAAAGCGCATGTGTTGTACCAAATATGATTCAATCATGTCGAACACTGGCATTGCAAAAACCTAATAATCGGTGGGAAAACAAAAACATGTACATTTATTCAATGTGCAGTGATTTCAAAAATATTATTTTTATTCTTTTTCAGATGATCTCGACTTAGCAAAGTTCTTATAATCAAAAAGTAAAATCAATTAAAAAATCTAGCCAAGCGGGAGACATAATGAACCTTATCAATTATAACGAACGAACAAAAAGTAAAAACAGAAATAAAAAATCAAAAGAGCGGAAAACATACCTGGTAACTTCCTAGAACGTGAAAAAAAACCATGAAATTTGCAATGGCAATAAGCCAGGCAGGTTTTCTCAAAGAAATGAGAACATCATCTTCCACGTATTGACCGAAAGCCCAGTAGCCAGAAATGCCAACAGAGAGATAGCAAAATGCAACAATCACATAAGCAACAACAACTCCTTTCCACATTGGTTTTTTTGAAGGAACTTCTGGGGTTGATGGGATTGTGGCTTGAATTTCAAGCACAACGCTGTGTCCTGCAAATGCAAATGCGACTGTTCCCAGTCCGTTTAGGAAATCGAAAGGTTTTCCGACCTCCGTATGAGACCGTACTCCGTAGCTTTCCGGACGGTGATGAATTCCTTTCTTTATTGATGTTATAAAAGCAACCATCGAATAGCTGTAACGACGTAGAAAAACTTTAGTACAACCGATATTATGTGAACTGTATATTTATTTATTAAAAAAGAATTGAAAAACTCTATATTGTCTGTTGAAATTAAGCCTAACTTTTTATTATCAGTTCTCTAATAAGTCTGGTCTAAGAATAAAATAGTAAAAGATAAAAAAAAAATCGAAAGGAAATGGAATCTTGTTAAAGACGATGAGGAAGAATGATTATTTTATTGAAACAGATTGAGGAAACTTTGATAATTATCCCTTTATTTGTTTATTTCATTTTATGGGGAAAAAAATACATAACTTGTATGAAAAAATTGAAGGCCAAAATGTAATTACCAGATAGACATTACAGCAGCAAGTAAGGAAACCCCTTTCAATGAATTGAAATTGGGAGTTTGTGAAAGCACAAGATGCAGACAAGCAAAGATGAGAATAAAATATGTTAATCTAACGTTTTCAACATTGTGATCAAGCAGCTCCACAAATTTCATCAATGATTTTCCTCCGGTGACCATGTAAACTATGTCTGTTGCAATTTGAACGAGCATTTGTTGCGGCATCACAAACCAATATCCAAATCTTGGGCCAAAACAATGTTCTCCCAATTCTGGGTATCGATCAAATCTCTTTCCGGGCACAACTTCATGCAATTCAACAAGTTGCCATAGTGAATAGAATGTGATTGCCCATGAACCGAATATTGCAGCGAACCCTGCCCCCCTGGAAAAAATTTTAAAAAGTGATATTAGTTTGGAAAGCACTTTGGAACTCGAATGCAGGAGAAAGACTGACGTGGGGTGATCCCACTAACTTAGCATACTACCATAGCACACTAGGGTAATAAGTTCAAACAATCAGAATCTGCCTTTTAGCAGATTTAGCGGCTCGCATGGAGAGACTAGTAAAAACATTATTCTTAATTTAATGGGTCCCACAACTTCTCACTTCTCGTACTGAGGTGATGCACCTGATCCACTAATTTTTTTTCTAAATTAAAAAAAGATCAAATTCTCAAGTGCTATGTTTGCACGTTATAAAAATGTTATTTGACCTTGTATGATCTTGTTTATCACCTATACAATATTGTCAAATCCATAGTTTCTCATAATGTGCAAACATCTGCACTGGATAAATATAATACCAGCCGAGTTGAGAAAAAGCGAAAGGTAAGCCTAGAACTCCAGCTCCCACCATTGCAGTTACATTGTGAAAAGCTGAGTACCACCATTTTGCTTTTCTAGAAGCTGTGATGGGAAGCCAGTCATTCAGATCTTTTCCTTGTGTTTGCTCAATTCCCAGTGCTCCACTCTCAATATTTTGCTGAGGACAAAAGAGTGCTTTTAGCAAATAATATTCATTCTCTTGGAAAGATTAAAAACACTAGTTCCTGAAACTGAGAATGAGAGACAAAAAAGAACTTACATTAACCATGGTAGCCTCTCTTGTGTTGCAGAGTCTGAAATAACTTTTTTTGCTTGATTCTGCTAAGATTCAAATAGAGGAAGCCTGAGAACCATATCTTTTGTCCAGAGATCCTAATTATCTGCTGAGTCTTGAATTGGTCATTGGAATCTCAGCCACAGTAAAAATAAATCGAAGACATGAATCTGAAGTGAATAGTGAACATTGCAACTGTATTATCCGAAAATAAAGGAAATTCGGATAATTTTATATCTATGACCTATATAATCCAAAAATTGTAGAGTGAGGATTTGTAGGAGCCATATTTTAAAAATGCTAGGAAAGTATTTATTGAGAGCCACGTAATTTATTTTTTCAAAGTAAAATATATTAATGATAAAGAATTGTTACAAGAAGTGGACCGGCTGTCCGTTGAGAAGGCAAAGTAATGAAAACTTTTCTGTGTTATACGAAGTATGCCAATCCCCCCCTACAATATTAGACCAACCCAGACATCTATCTCAAAACGCTCTCCAAATTTAGATGAATGGAGAAAAAAGATGAATCTTAGAACTCCTTGAAAACTGAAGCCCAAAGCAAAGATAGAAGACGGATTTTGTCCCATAATTCTTTAATATTATGCGCATTTTTCCCTTAAAAAATAAGAAGATTTCTTTCCTTCCATATACCCAAAGCAGAGCTGCCATAGCATAAATACAAAGAGCTTTGGCCTTTTTTCATTTACCAAAAGCATAGGAATTCTCCATAAGAACAGAGTGACAAGAACCTGCAATGACTCAAAAAATGTTAGCCTTTTTGCACAACTTTAAGGTCCCATCACTTTTGATCTTAATTCTTCTCCACTTAAGAACAAATTGAAAAAATAATTTAAAATTTCCACTTTAATTTTACTATTGTCCTCAATTTTATCTCTCGCTGGTGTTTTTATCTTTGACTATGTTCTTGTTTCTCCTCTCATTTAATATTTTATGAAACATTTTGGTATTGCCATCCCCATCCTTTGCCCAAGTAGCCTTAGCCTTTCGCCTCTACATTATCTCCTTCTTAAAGATCATTTCCTGCAGCCTAAATTTTATTTGCTATCGTTTATTAAATAAAGTCTCAGACAGCAGCCCTGCTTGTTCCCCTTTTTCAATTTCGATGATTCGACCTTTGATCAATTTCTTTTCTTCCTTCACATCGCCAAAAACAACCTTATTCCAGTTCTTCAACTTCTTCTTAACCTTCCTTAGTTCGGTCTTCAATTTACATTCTTCATAACCAATACGATGCATCCTACTCCACCAATCTTCTATGCATTGCTTAAATTGATGATGTTGTAGCCACATTTTTCAAATTTAAAAGGAACAGGTCCCCATTTTATAGCATTAAAGTCTAAAACAATGAGGCAATGATCAGAAGTAGTTCTAAGAAAAACAGTTTGATCAATACAACATGCTAGCTCCACCCAGCCAACCCAAAAAGAAAAAAAGAAGTATGTCTAATCTGCAGCACAGTGGATTGACTTTACAAATTCGACCAGGTAAAATCGGCTCCATATAGTGTCAGGTCCTTAAGAGACGTCTCTCTAATGAAGTAGTTAAAATCCCTCATGCTTCTAGTAACTCTTCCTTCATTAAATTTTTCAGACGAAAACCTGACTACATTAAGATCGCTACCTATACGCCAATTTGGACTACACAAACTAAACAACCTAGCAAGCTCCTCCGAAAACCTTTTCCTTTCTCTTGATTGATTAGGAGATAAACTCCTGTTAGTAAACAATCGTTTCCAGAAAGAAGCTGAATTTTGATGGAAATAGAAAATTCTCACAGAAGAACCATAACCCTTCTCATGTTCCAAGCTAAAGGAATTCCTTCTGCTCTTCCCACAGAAGAGAAAAACAACCAGCTTTTAAAGCAGCTACCCCAAGAAGTACTCAAGAGCTTTCTGTCAACCTATTTCTTCTTTGTTTCTAGCAAAATTATAAGGTCAGCATCTGACTTGATAATGACATCTTTGACATAGTACGTTTTTTTCTTATCCCCAAAGCCTCTAATGTTCCAGCTTAAGATCCTCATCAATTCAACTTACCCAATCTCCCATTTTCGTTTATACTAGACATTGGTACCAAAGCTAAGTTCATCTCCGCTAAAAAGGCTTTCATTGCATCACACTTCTCTCCATTATTTCTCTCACCAAGCACAGCCTCTTTACTAGTACTACCGGGTTGCTTACAATTTCCTCTCCTTTTGTATTGAATGAGAGGAGACTTAACAACATTGTCGCGTACTACCCGTTGCTCATGTGCTTTAGTAAAAATAAGAATTAGTTCCAAGCTCTTCTGTTTCCAAAAGCTCACGCCTGGTTTTGCCCTTTGAATCACTAGTGCTGTAGTCAACCTCTTCACTTTCATCATCCCTAGTCCCTACTAGGGTTTGTCCCTCTTGTTTGATTCTGGAACAACAAAGATTCACAATCGCAGCACCCATCTTCATCTCAACTTCTCTGAGACCCAAGTGCCTTTCAAACTTCCGTAACCTTTCTACCTCTGAAGTTGTCTGAAATTTGTGTTATGCTTGTCATTTGTAGGGGTGGGCACGGTTTGGTTCGGTTCGGTTCGAAATTAAGTAGAACCGATTTAAATCGGTTATTTTATAAAAAGAACCGAATAAGAACCGAACTCAAATGGTTTTTTTCGGATCGGTTCGGTTCGGTTCGGTTTTTCGGTTCTGAGCCTATTGGGCCTATTTTGAATTTTTAAATTTTTAGCCCATTGGGCCTCATGAATGTAATAATTTTTTTCAATAATTAATTTATCCTAATTTTATTACAAATATTAAAAATAAATACAAAATATTCAAAACACATTTTATCACTAATATCTTACTAACTATTAATAAGATACTCCCAAAATATGATTGTGTGCATGCAAGTTTATGTTAGTTATCTTATACAATCAGTTAAAAATTAACACATGTTTGATTTGAATAAAATCAAAAAAATAATTCGGTTATTCGGTTCGATTTTTCAATTCAGCTAAGTGAACCGAATACCGAACCGACATTTCGGTTTTTTTTACAAATGGTATATTCGGTTTTTTAAAAAAATAAAAATCGAACCAAATTAAAAAAAATCGTCGATTCGGTTCAGTTCTTTTAACACTACGATTTTTTTGCCCACTCCTAGTCATTTGTCAATGCCATCGGAATTAGGACTGGGATCTGAAGCCCTAGAATCTGTATCCATCTCACTTTCAGGTAGCATCTCCTTATTTTTATCATAGACCAAGTATCCTCTCTTATAGTCATCGTGCTTCTTCACTAAGAAGGCCCAATTAAATCTCCCCTTATAGACTTAGACTTTGTTTGATCCTTATGAGCTCATTTGGGCATTAATTGAATGTCTTGGGCTAAATCCTTAATAATGACTGACTCTGGTTCTGTGGCACCATAATGGATGGCCCAATATCAGTCTCCAGAGACACCACTTTCTTTCCCTTAAGTCTTTAACCAATACGAGGGCTCATAATTCGGCCCATATTATTTGAATTAAATCTTCTGTAATTTGAATTTTGAGCGAGACTGCAGCTGGCATGTAACGGTACTATTTGGAATGGAAGTGCTTTAACTCTTAAATTATAGTTGTAATAGAGAAAAAATTATAATTATAAAATAAAAGTTAATTATATATAATAAATATAAGTTTTAAATAATAATTTTTATAAAATTATTAAAAATATAATAATTTTTTTATTATATAAATAAAAAATTATATTAATACACCTTCTAAACTATAATAATTTATATTTATTAAATATTTTAATATTATACTTTTTAAATTAAAATTATTCAATTTTAATCCCAAATACTTTAATATTGTATCATTTAATGCGCCCAATGTCTCTTACATTATCGATTCCAGCTCCTACTTCTGAAAACTGGTAGCACATAGGGGTGGGCAAAATACCCGATCCGATCCGACCCGAAAAATTTCGGGTTCGGATCGGATCGAGTTGTTAATACAACCCGATCGGATGAAATCTTACAAACCCAATCGGGTTGTGATCGGATCGGATGAAACCCGATCCGATCCGAAAACCCGATCGGGTTGCTTAAAAAAAAAAGTAAAAAACTATGGCCAAACACAACACACACACGACACTCACACGCAAATCACATACAAACACAAGACACACAAGACAAATCAAAACAACTAATTAATACTCAAGAAAATGAGAAATCTGCAATGAAACTGCAAACAATTCATCCGCCAAAAGCCAAACACCCATGACCCAACACACGCTAAAGAAGCAAGAAAACATCCTCTCATTCCCCGATCTGTTGCTGCCGTGTTGCGAGTCCGGTCATCTGCTGCTGCGTCAGTGATCTGCTGTTGTCGTGCTACTGTCATGCTGCTGCCGTGTTGAGTCCGGTCATCTACTGCTGCGTCCGCGATCTGCTCTGCTGCCACCGTGCTGCATCCAACCATCATGAGGAAATTGCTGCGTGTCCAGCCGTGCGCAAGCTGCAGCTGCACGCCCACAGATCTGCCAAAAACCCAGCCGAGATCTGCTGCCGTGGCCGCCGATCTGCTGCCGTGGCCGCCGATCTGCTGCTCCAAGGCTCAAGCTCCAACCCGACCCGAGTTTTTCCCTTATGTGTTTTGAATTTTGAAGCTTTCATGGTGTATTGGTATATAAGTTTTGAATTGACTCGTTTTCATCAACCCGAATTGGCCTAATTTCTTTCGAATTTAATATGATTCATTTGTAATCCGACCCGAATTCAACCCGATTTTTGATCCGATCCGAATATATATCGGATCGGATCGGATCGGATCGGGTTGTAAATTCGGGTTGTATTCGGATCAATGTTTGTACAACCGGAATAATCCGAAACCCGATCGGGTTAATCCGAATTCAATCCGAACCCGATTTTGCCCACCCCTAGTAGCACACATGTACTTTACTAACTCTACCCCTCTTGGAATGAAAAGACCTTCTCTCTCTTCTTTGCTTTTGCCACGTAATCTATTCCGTTCAGTTGTCTGACAGTGCACCAAATTTCTATGCCGGCCCCAGTCTCAATTTCATTACGCAAGACTCTAATGGCCACCACCACTTGGGGCGGCTCTAGAGTATTAGGTAGAGCTGGCAAAATTTGATACGATTTGATTATCCGATATGAATATGATATCAATAAATGAATATGATATCAATAAATGAATATGAGTCATCGAATTTAACACGATTATTAAATGAATCGGGTCTAGGTCAACATAATTTTTTTTCATGTCGCATTAGGATTAAAATTCTTAATTTATTTACCCGATCAATGACCCGATTATATTTTCTATTTTAAAATAATTTACAGATTTTTATCATCAAAACTCAAATATTAGAGATGTTTTTTTATTCTTTAAAATGATGAATATAGACACAATATTTTATTTATTAAATTTTAAATACATTTAAACCTTTAATAGTGTAAATATATAAAATATTGGTAGACATGTATATTTTATAATATTGATATATAATATTATTTACATATATATAATTAAAACCTTAATAGTGTGTGTTATATTTTATTAGATATGTATATTTTATAATATCGATAAATTATGTATGTATATATGTACGTATGTGCATACATATGTATGACAATGTGTAAATATTTAATGTAACTTTTGTTTAATATATAGATATTAAGTGGGTCATTGGGTAATCCCATTTTTTTTCGTGTCAGATTTGGGTCTCAATATTTTGACACGATTATTAAATGGGTCGGGTTTGAGTCGACCTAAATTTGATATGACACGAAACTGACACGACACGAACACGACCTGACGTCCTATTTTGCCAGTGATGAGCATAATTTATATACATATTTTACCATTTATTATATAATTACTAGTTAATTTTATTTATTATTTTTAATTAATTGAATTATTTTATTGAATAGAAAATTAATTGGAGATTATGGATGAAAAGTACATAAAGAATAACAATTGAACAACATTGAAGATCAAGTCAATTTGTGGAAGCAGTTAAGCAAATGTGTATGAAATTTAATCCGAAGAAGTCAGAAGCCAATAAATTGAATTCTCCATGCAAGTGCAAACAAAGAAGGAATTTAAAGCTAAAGTGGCCTGCACGTGAGAAGCAATTGCATGGCATTACAAAAAGAATGAAAATTCCAAGTGGGCTCAAAGTCGGTGGTGCTTGACTTATTTTAAAACCTTTTGATTTGAGGATTTTAGGAGGGTGTTACAATATAAAAGCCGAACTTTAGCTTTTGCAAAAGGAACAGCCGCCAGAGAGGGGGAGAAAAAAGAAGCAGAATGCAGCTTTGAACAAAGAGAAGAAAATCTACAGCAATTTGGTTTTTATGGTTGAATTTATTTTATTTATTACTCCTAATTTAAGTATGTCTAGTTAAATTTTTTATACTAAGGTTAAGAATGAAACTCTATTCAATGAAATAATTATCTTTTTATTTATTTAATTCCCTATATATCTTTTTTAATAATTATAGTTTTTATTTCACATGATTAATTGGATGTTATTAAAATCTTTTCATCAATTCTGTCATGCATTATTGATTGTTAGGATTAATATTCAATTAAATCTATACTTGGATCTATAAAGTTTATACATGATTATCTTTGATTTTATGTCTTTCATTAAATTATTTACATAGAGTGCTTAAGAAAACTTTGACTCTTTGTTATTCAATATGTTTACATGAGATTTTTAGATGTCATATTATTAAGCAGAAAAAGAACTTACATTAGATTTAATTATTTGGGCTTAATTGTTATATCCATGAGATGACATAAATTGATTTCGAGTTGTCACTCTAAAATTAGGGATTAATTAATAATTAAATAATTACTAATTAAATAGTAGTGGATTCCGAAACCGTGGTAATTTTTATCTTATTGAATTCTCTTTTGTTTTAATTATTTTCTTAGTTTAATTAATTTAATTTCTCTTAAAACTCAATTTGATCAACTAGGTTAGAATTAATATTAATTTTAGATTTAAATTAGACTTTTCAATTTATAACAATCCCTGTGGGATCGACCTCGTTACCATTATTCTATTTCTAGATTCGTGCGCTTGCGAGTATATTAAAATTTTCACAACAGCCAGCTCTAGTATTAGGGGCTTGAGGTGAATTTTTTTTTGAAGTCTCGTTAAATTTAGTGTCTTTTACACTCAAAGAAACATAAAAAAACACACAAAATTTAATTACATATTGAATAACAACAACCAGTAAGATAATAAGAAATTTCAAAAAAGAAAAATAATTAAGAATTTTTTTTAAAAAATTTCTAAGATTATTATTTCAAGAAACTAATTTTTTTAATTCAAAAGTAAACAAATAAATATAATATTTTTTTATATAGAGATGAGCACAAGAAGTTTTATACTGTTAAATAATTAAAATTTTTTAAATAGATAAATATTTTTTAAAAAAAACTAATAATGAATTAATAGTTAATACTATTAATTATAACTCTTTAATATTAAAGTTAGCAAATATAAAATTTGTGTAAAAATTTTTAATTATAAGATAATTACTAATTAAAGAGAGATCTAAAAAGCAGGCTTTTATTATAAATAAGTTTAAAAAATTAATTTGAGTATATTAAAGAAAAAAAAAAGAGAGATTTTCTAATATATGGGGATTAAGCTGCCACAATGTGACATTCGTAATATAAGGGACTCTAAAGCGGCCCCTGCCACCACTTCCGCTCCTTCTTGAATCGAGATTGCTGCAGGAAAGAAACCTTTTTCTGCCTTTCTCACTTTTATCTTTGCTTCTTGTAAATCCTTCATTTTGATAGTTTCATGATAAACTTCAACGAAGCCACCACAAGATTCCCCAATTTTCTAAAAAAATATCCATTCTCCACATGTGAAATGCAAGACCACGAATACTAAGCCATTCACCGTTACAGGATGACAGCACATCAAATCTTTTGTTAACAGGTGGAACCCACTTGCTCAATTCCGCGTACAAATTTTCTTCCAATTTATAGAAACCCATTGCACCCAGCTCTTCTGTCTTTGTAAATTTGTGGCACATGAAGACTTTACTCTGTAACCCCTGCTCGATTGCCTCCCAACTCTGAAGCCATACTGAATCTTCCACAAACCACTGCTCTCTTCCAACTACCGAATCTTGTAGAGTCAACATACGATTTGAAGCTTTTCCCGTATGTAAATGTCTGCAAATTCGTCCTCCTTAATGAACGTCCCTTTCTCTCTCCCTCCCAGATGAAGATTTTGCAAGCACTCTGCCATTTTGTTCCACCTTTCAGATTTCTGACCTTGAGGAATGATAATCTTTTGTACTCCGTTTCGACCCCCATTTTTGAAAACTGTAAGGAAAGATCTGTTCTTATTTGGTATTTCTCTATCCAAACTTGTAGAATGCTTACCCTGTAAACTTCATAAAGATTAATCCTTGAGTTGGCTTTAATTGTATCCAGAAGCCTCTTCCTTAGCCACAGAGCATTCTACTTAGATGAAGAATCTGCGGAACCGACTTTGCTCTGAAATCTTGACGAATTCATTTCCCTCTGCTTCCAGGACGAAAAACTTTTGCTCGATCTTAAACTCTCTAACTGATCTCCTATGACTCATTATCATTCTTCCATTGTTGAGACCCAAGTAAGGTTAAAGATGTGAAATATGAATAAATTATGGGAAACTTTTTACCTTTGCAGGTGCAGCTTATGCACCATAGCAAGACCAATAAATTATGTATGTGTAGTTACTGTAAATGAAATTTTGGTTCCTGAAATAATCTTGTAGATGATCTCAGCCAAGAAAATAAAATATTGGTACTCGGGCTGCACAATATTTGACTCATTTTGATTATAGTAACTAATGAAAATGGTTTTAATGTTTTTGAATATATAACTAATGCACATATAATATTGATGATAAACTATGTATAACTGACTAATAGTATTCAAATATTTTTTAATAATTTTTAAAATGTAAAGTTTTTATTCATTATATTCAGTCTAATACTTGTTTGTATTTCCATTCAAAAAATATGTCATATTTATTTTGTTTCAAATAAATCTTGGATTAATAAAATTTAATATTAATAAAATAGGTATGATGTAGATTAATATTATTCAAATAATTTTGTTTGATGTCCAAAAGAATCTTAAAATGAATATATTAATTTGTTATATTATGAATAACTACTGGCAACAATGGCCAGGATGAAACTTTCCATTGCATTTCAAGAATAAACGTTTCTCAATTATCACACTGAAACCTCTTCTAGTGTTGATCGCCTTATTTGGCTTCCTTACTTATCCCCTCGTCTTCACATTTTGGACAAATTTTAGAATGTACTATGTCAGACATACAACGAGTAAATAATGTTATGATATTTGTGCATTTATTTGAACCATCATGCGAGTGGTGATGTAGCACCCTAGGCGAATCCTACATCGGCAAAACACGGGAGAGATGCTGGGTATATAAGGGGTGATCCACACCTTAATTGGCAAGACGTATTTTGGGGTGTATGGACACCTTAAAAACAAACCCGTGCAGGCCCTATTAAGACCCAAAGCTGACAATATCTTGCTAGATCTGGGTTAGGGTCATGACATTATGATATTAGAGTGGCTCCGCGTGTCCTCTTGAGCGATGGTGGGGCAAACCTCAGTGAGGACGCTGAGTTCCCAAGGGGGGTGTATATAACACCCTAGGCAAATCCCACATCAGCAAAGCACAGGAGAGATGTTGGGTATATAAGGGGTGATCCACACCTTAATTAACAAGACGCATTTTGGGGTGTATGGGCGCCTCAGAAACAAACCCGTTCGGACCTTGTTAAGGCCCAAAATTGACAATATCTTACTAGATCTGGGTTGGGTCATGACATTATGGTCTCGCCTAGGGTGTTACAGGTGATTATTCAATTACACACATCATGCATGCATTAATTGATTGTAATATATCAAAGATATTCTAAAATTTCCCCACGTTTTGATAAAAAAATTTTGCCCAAAGATGCATTCCTAACTTCATATAGTCATGCCAATCTTATAGTTGTTGGACAATTGCTAAGCTATGTTGTGTCTATGTAGTTTATAAGTGACTCAAAAGCAAATTCTTATGACCTTCTAGTTATTTGACAAACAACGACAGTTATATAAAAAAAATTGATTTTAAGTTGATGTAAATAACTCGGTCTCCCAACTAACACATAAACCTCAATATTCTCCTTAAATCTACTGAAAAAAAACGAATTTATTTATCTTGGGAAAGGGATTCAGCCTTGGCAAGTAGCCTTTTCAAACTAAGCCTGAATTGATCTCCCACACTATTAGTTTGTCGTAATCTGGTAAGTTCATTGGATGGATAAAAAAATTCATGTTGAACTATATTGTAAACGAAGACCTTCGAACATGTCCCAATATACTTCCATTGATCGACTCTTACTGAAGTAGATGGTACCGCATTTGTGCCTCCCATTCAAAGTGAAAAGAGCCCTAATCCTACTTTTTCCGATTTTGTTCTGTTGTTTGAAATAATTCATCAACTCTACATAGCCAATTTTGCAGGATCTTCACTAGCATCTAAAACGTGGGAAATCCACCTTAACTTGCTTTGGAGTGTTATGAAGAGGCACTGGCTGCCATGGCTTCTCTTTCCTTCAGCTGGGCCATTGGAAGCTCCCCCTATCTCGTAGGTAGATGCTGAAATAGTTCCATAATTCTTTCACGACCTATTGCTGGAGTGTTAGTTTTTTTCTTAAAAAAAAAAAGTCCAAAGGAAACCTCTCAATATGAAATTTTCGGACCTGTAATACACACACACACACACATTATCATTAATAAATGATCAAAATGATTTAATCTTATTAATTTTGTTTAATGATTGAAATTGGGATTATTGACTTCAATGTGGTTCATTTTATTTTTTTAGATCACACTGGACTTACACCGATCAATTAAGAGAATGTGAACAGAAATTTTATTCCGTTTAGGTTTCTTTATATATTTCACTGTTCGTTTAGTTCGTTTCTTCAAAAACCGAACTAAAAGAGTTTACTTTAATTATCAAACACTTCCAATATTCTTGTACATTGAACGACATTTTTGTAAATACAATTAACAGTGTGCCCAGCAGAGATAGCTGGACGAGATTAAATTGTTATCAGACTAATTGAAGGGGAAAAAATAGAATTTAAAATACAAGATCAAATTACTATTTTTTAAGATAATAATAATAATAATAATAGAGATTTTTGTTTGAAATTAATAGAGATATCATTTTAAATATAAAAAAAAAAATCTTGTATGCCGTAATAATCCGAAATAAAATGCAATGTTCGTTATTGTTTTTCAATAAATGGTAGCCCACCCAAATTTGGCGGCAATCCAGTTCAGAATTTGACATGAAGCCACGTGCCGGTTGCTGGGAGTTTCAACGTTCTGACTTGTTATTGCATCGCACGTCTGAAGCTTCAATCTCGTTCAAGATTCTGTGGTCTCAATACAAACTTGACTAAGGGTAATAACAATCAGATCCCTGATTTCTTCCATATTTTCTGAAGGATGTAATATGTCCATTTCCGTTAAAGAAGTCCCCGACCTCTATTTTTGAATTTTTTTTTACATTTAGTTCCAACAAAAGAAACAACATTATGACACCATAGGTAATATAATCAAATTAATGGTTTACTACTATGAATAATGGATTGACCGATAAATCTTACTGAAATATATAAGAGAAACTCATGCACTACTTAAGATATCAACAAAAGATATCTCTACTTAATGTGCACATAACTTATTTGAATTCTATTTGGAAGTTTTTAGATTTTTTTTACATATTTTACACTATTAGAACACTGGAAAAATTCATTTTTTCTCTAACTTTTCATATTTGAAACACGTAAACTTCAAATCTAGAGAGAGAAATTATATATATTTAAAAAAAACAAAATTATCAAACTATCATAAATCAAGATCAAGATAAATAAAAACATTACATATCAAGATCTAGATGGATATATCTATCTTTTTCAATGGATTAATAAAAGGAGAGTTGTGTTATTTTGTTCCAAAGATTTTTGAGAGAGAGGGAGGCAAAAAAAGGAAAGAGAAGGAACCTATAACCTCTATTGAAATTACTAAATCCTTACAATTACTATTGTTTTGATCATTACAAATTAAGAGCATGATTTTTTTTTAATTTTGCTACCGAGCACTCTTCTTATTCCATCCAAAAATTGAATTAATTGTAAAGCTATACTTCTTAGTAATATCTCCAGTTAGATAATTTTTAACTCGCAAAGTTACTTAGTATTCTATGTAAAGTCTTATGGATAAATGTGAGTGGATTATAAATGTTTTAGCTTGTAAGGTTACTTATTATTCTATATAACTATCCTATGAATAAATATGGCATTAAATAAGTAGAAAGAACTATTTAATTATTTTGAAGCTAAACATTCTTACTTTAATTGTAAGATATCAAAACAACTAAATTATCTTATTAGAGTTAAAACATGTAACTGAATAGTAAAAAACTTTCATTTTATTTATAAGAAAACGACCCTCACTCTCTCTCATTATCAGAAAAGAGTGGACTAAAAAACTTCAAAGATTTTTTTTTTCCTTATACATTTCTTCAACATACGAGTAAATACAATCCACTATTATCATGCGTATACTAATCTAAGTGCAATGGAAGTGTTCAAATAAAAACCAATATGGGTACTCAATCGTTTTCTTGAAGAGTCAGTTAACAATTTGATACAAACAGAAAACTATACGCCCTTATTTGAGAAATAAAAAAATCAGGTACCTAGATGTTATTGTTCGTCGTCACTAACTACCACTTTCTGTTTCTATAAGATAAAGAGAAAATGGAAGTGCAGATTGAAGAAGGAAAAGAGCTGTGAGCCTGCGACTGTGTCAGCAGCCATTAGTATTAAAAAAAAATGAAGATAAAAATTAATCGTTATAACAGTAAAATGTATGGCATTTCGCAAATTTAGATCCGCAAATCATGCTCATTCGTAGCTTTGTTACACAGACAACACACAACCCATATACCAACTTTAAACAAAATCAATCAAAAATTAATTAAATTTTTTATCTAATTAATTTTTTTTAATTTTTTCCTCTAATTTCCATCCATGTCCTCTCAATCTGTCAATCTCTTGTGTCTACAAAGAAAGAAAGAAAAAAATTTCAGTTTTGGGTCATTTTTATTGATTGGAAAGAGAAGGAACAAAAACCCAGAAACCCAATAAGGCCGGCCAGAATTCCTACATCATAGAACATATAGTCTCTTAATTTATCTAATAATTAAAAAAAAAATTATCTTTACGTCCTTTGCTAGGATTTCTGGTTTTGGTTTTCAAACAAATATTTTTTTTCCTGGTTTTTGCTCCACTTCCCATCTCTTGTTCTTAGTTCTTGATTTTCGTTACACAAGGTTTTGTGATAGTTACTTTTTGCTTTTGTTTTTCTTGTGAGTTCTGTTGATTCCAAAAGTGTTTTTCCTACAGTTTTGTACATTGCTGCTGTATGGTTAAGGAGTTGAAAATCTTGCTTTTTCTATGAGTATGATTGAAATTTGGTTGAAATTGGGAGAACCAAGATTGGTAATTTCAATATTTGTGAAATTGGGTAGAGTTCATGGTTACCCTTTTGCTTAATGTTGACATTATTGCAAAGGGTGGCTTGTGAATAATTAAAAATCACACCTCTTCGGCAACAAAAGGGATTGTGAGGGTGGGTTAGATTATGGGCTGCATTTGTTCCAAGGGAGCTGCACCAGAAGATGAAATTCATGCAAGCGATAGGGACAAACAATTGAACATTTCCTCTGTTCAATTGGTTGCTCCAGCTCCTTCATTGAGAGAGCATCCTGGGGGGATAGTTGTTGGAAATGAAGGATCAGTGAGGCGGGGGCAGCAGCAGCCTGGGTTGAAGGCTAATGTGAGTTCTGTGAAGGCTAATGTGACTGTTCCATTTGATGAGGGAGAGAATCCGAGGACAACGATTGTAGAGAGGCCTAAACGAAATCGTCATCAAAGATGTGCTACAATGGATATGGGAATGGGAATGGGAATGGGAACGGAAACAACCATTGTAGCTGTAGGATTGCAACCGCAGATGTCTAGGATAGTTTGCTTGCCAGTTGGGCCTGAAGGAGACGAAGTGGTTGCCGGCTGGCCTTCATGGTTAACTTCAGTTGCTGGTGAAGCAATCAAAGGATGGCAGCCGCGACGAGCAGATGCCTTTGAGAAGATAGACAAAGTTAGTTCTTGTTATCGCCTCTTTCATATATGTTATCTTGGATGTTTGGATTTAATTTGATTCTCAGATTTATAACTTTTTTACTTGTTTTTGTCTATTTTTGGGTAATAAAGCCATGATCTTGAACATGGTAATTGGTGGATTCTTGTGGAGTCTGGTTAGATGAAGCTCTCAAGTTAATTTAGAGTTATCTTAGAGCTAAAGAAAAGTTAAACGTAGTAGTTTACGCTCTGCTTTGGTGTTGATAACAATTATTTTCCTTTTAATTTGACACAACTGCTTACATCTAATATCTTATAATAATGGTTGGAATGATATGATGTTATAGTTGTTTTATAGTGATACTTTGAAATGATGATGAATTGAAAGACTTGGAAAGCAATCCATCGAGCCAGTAAAGACATTTACCTTAATCATGAAGTACATACTTTGGTAGTCTAAGATGTGATTCACTGGCAAATATGTTTGTTAATGTGCATTTAGCTCATGGCTGTTTGGTTGGAGTTCTAATTTCTTAGATATAGGCTTGCTCAGCTTGTTCTGTCATTTTATATGCTAATTTCCAAATGTTATGATAAATTTGCAGATTGGACAAGGAACTTATAGCAGTGTATATAAAGCCCGTGATCTTGAGACTGGTAAAATTGTTGCATTGAAGAAAGTGCGGTTTGCCAATATGGATCCAGAAAGTGTTCGATTCATGGCCAGGGAAATCCATATTTTGCGTAAACTTGACCATCCAAATGTTATGAAGCTTGAGGGTCTAGTTACTTCAAGGTCAGGCAGCTTGTACCTTGTCTTTGAGTACATGGAGCACGACCTTGCAGGGCTTGCAACAACACCAGGCATCAAGTTCACTGAACCACAAGTAATTGCTGTTCTATTGTTTTGATGTTTTAAGTGCCAAGTTTTGTAATATTCTCTCAGTTTATGAGGTGAACTTACTGCTGGAAAGATTGACCGACTATATGCTTAAGCTTTCCACATTTCTTCTGGCCATTTAGACCAAATAGTTTACTCATCTTGCAGTTGATGTTAGTCTTATATTGAAATTTATGCAACTGGATTGCAGATCAAATGTTATATGCAACAGTTGCTTCGTGGACTTGAACACTGCCACAGTCGTGGTATCTTGCACCGAGACATTAAGGGTTCAAATCTTTTGATCAACAATGCTGGAGTTCTTAAGATTGGAGATTTTGGTCTGGCGACTACTTATGACCCTAGTCAAAATCTGCCATTAACAAGTCGTGTTGTGACTCTGTGGTATCGGGCACCTGAGCTTTTACTTGGTGCTACAAAGTATGGAGCTGCTATAGATATGTGGAGTGCTGGTTGCATCCTTGCAGAACTGTTTGCTGGGAAACCTATTATGCCGGGAAGAACAGAGGTATTCTCATTACATTAACATAGGCTAACATTCTTAAATTGTCTCACGTATCAGATAACTGATTATAACTTTTTAAATATCTTATTAATTTTGCATAGAAACATACGTCTTCCATGCTTTGGTGTAAAGAAAATTCCGTCCAGTCTAAAGAGGACATTTTACATGTATTTAGATATAACTGAACTTAAGGAACATTTTGCTTAGCTCTAGATTAAATTTCCATGTGGGGGATGGAAAACAAGAATTAGTATGCAGTGAGCATTATTTGTGTGTGTCATGTGTTGTGTGAATGTTTGTTTGTTCGGTGTTTCCATTCTATCTTTAAGATTATTTTCTATGAACTCTTGTGAAAAGCATGGTTAATATTTATGTGGATGCAATGAGCATTATAAGGAATGAGCGAGGGAAAATTGAAAAATTTAACACAGCAGTCATATTTAGGTGATTATTACAATAGTGTTCCATGTAATTACAGGTGGAGCAAATGCACAAGATATTTAAGCTTTGTGGTTCACCCTCTGAGGATTACTGGCGGAAATCAAAATCCGCACATGCAACTAGTTTCAAGCCTCAGCAACCTTACAAGCGTAAAGTTCTCGAGACATTTAGAAACTTCCCTCAGTCAGCTCTGGCTCTAGTTGATAAACTACTCACAATTGAACCAGAGAATCGGGGATCAGCTGCTTTAGCACTAAGAAGTGAGGTACATTTCATTTGACTTACACATTTGTTGAATCAAATGATCACAAATGTTGAGATTTGCCTGAGATTTTAACCTTTCTCTCTGCAACATGAAGCAAATTTCTCAGCTATTACCTGTAGTATTTCTTTTTTCATACGAGTGCAGATTAAACTAACTGTTTCATTTGGCAGACATTCTGATAATTGGATTTTATATTCTTCGCTTCTTCTAAATTTTTTTGTTCAATTTTCCAGTTCTTTAAAACGGAACCTCTTTCTTGTGATCCATCAAATTTGCCAAAATATCCTCCGAGCAAGGAACTAGACGCCAAGCTTCGTGATCAGGAAGCAAGAAAGTATGCTATCACACACTATTAATTCTTTCTTAAATACGTCTGTGTATCTGTATGTTGTTTCCATTTCAGAAGATCCTGTCATAATTTATTAAGGACATTAACATATATGCATTCTCTTGCAAACTGTAGGCAAAAAGCGGAGGCTGTTAGAGGGCATGGACCTGAATCTGTTAGACGAGGTTCAAGAGATTTTACTGCAGTCCGAACACCAGAGTTCATACCATCAGGACAGTCAAAACCCACAAGCATCAGCCACAAATTCCATAACCAGGAGGATAGTTGTTCTGGCTTCCGGATTGAACCGCCTACAGTAGGCAGGCAGAATGTAAACTCTCATTCTAGTACAGCAGTTCACCCTAGCGCATCATGGAATAAGAGTACGGTCTCTACAAGAAATAATTCAGAGTTGAGAACGCAGAGATCTCATTTGCCTCAGACAGCAGCAGACTTCTCTAACAATAATAATCGAATGAATGATAGAGTGTTCATCAGGGATTCAAATATGGTAAAGAAAACTCTTACTTTTCCCTCTTACCCTTGGCTATGATAAAATTAAAAAAAAAAAAAATTCCTGTCCACATTTCACTAAATTGTTCTTAAGCCAAGTGTTGAATCCTTCTGTGGTCATCTTGATTTTGTACTTAATAGAACTGCATTGCACTTGTGTTATTTCAGGGCTATGTGCCGAAGAAAACCAGGATTCATTACTCTGGACCATTGATGCCTCCTGGGGGAAACATGGAAGACATACTTAAAGAGCACGAGAGACAAATACAGCACGCTGTCCGTAAAGCTCGTCTTGAGAAGTCTGGAACTAACAACAATGGTATTGTTGTCGGTCAGCCAAATCATTACGGAAGATATGGACGGTAACTCTCAAGGATTTTGACTCTGGTTCCTTGTTAGCATTGGATACTCGCAGGGGTCTGACTATTCTCGACAGCAAAATCAGTTGACTTCTCTGGGAAGCTAACATTGTTTGGCGATCCGTAATCATATACCATAGACATAAATGCCATGGAGGCTGGGGGGCTTAAACCGATGTTGAGCTGATGCCTATGATTGGAGGTTATGAAAGATTCTCATGCAGTCAAAAATAGTTCCGGAGTTCATAAATTGAAAGGCATCTGTGCATAGTTTTCTTTTATCCTGTATTTTGTTTATACTTGCACCTTGTGGGTGAGGGAGCTTGATTTGTAATTTTGTATAGCAGAAGGGGGAAGGGTTGTTGGGTTAGATGAAAAATATTTGTGTACTCGCTGTAACATATCTGTCCTTTCACTGTATTTAAGAGATGGGTTTACACTTGTCTTGCTCATTCTGTGAAATTTAGCTAAACTTAATATAAAATTTCAGGCATATACTCATTCCAGAAACCCAAGCAACAAAGGATTCCTGCCATCTCCCTCATGGATTTCCCAACCAAACGCAGCATTTTATTGGATGTAGTTGGTTCAGCTGATAAGATCTATAAGAAAGGTTTTGAGTTCAAATTCTGCTCACACTAGAATTAGGGATAGTTTACATAGATAATCAGTCTCTGGGCGCGCGTCAATAGAACATGAATGGTATTTGCTGTAATTAATGAAGATGATGCATAGCCTAGTCCTATGTAATTATGCATAGCCTACTTCTATGTAATTAGGGAGAGTGAATGGAACAGTGATTTTGGCAATTAATATGAGAGAAAAATTCATTATTTTTTCCCATAATTAGCTGATCAACTGTTTTATTTTGCTAACTTCTGGGACCTACTTATAAAATTTTGTATCATAAATTTAAGTTTTCAAAATATTTTTCCGGATCCGCTCTTAACTTGCAAAGGTTGCTCAGGACGTGTTTAGAGAGAGAGGGAGAGGGAGAGAGAGAGAGAGAGAGAGAGAACGTTGAACCCAACAAAACATTCTAACAAAAATCTTTACATGAAAGTTAATCAAATAATAAAACATTACACATTTCATCAAATGCAAGCCATAAATTGATTTCTTTTGGCTCTATGACTATGATTTTCCTTTCATGAACTGACTCTTTAAATTTAGCACAAAGATTTTATTTTGCTCTCAATAAGATAATGTGAGTATTATTACATACATAAACTATAATTAGCAAGGTTCTTATGGGGAAAAAACAGAAAAATGGTAAAAGATCTACTGACTAAAAAAGTCAGTGAACTTTCTGTACATTTGGCTGCTCAAATACCCTCATCACAGATTTTGCTTCAACTTCCAGAATGATATCTACATTCTAGGGGCAACCATTAGCTAAAATATACCTACATATCTTGCTTAGGCTTCCGGCTCAATTCCGAGTAGTGACCACCCATAAGCTGCAAAATTTCCTCCCACAAACTCTCTGATGATGTATCGGATGTAGCACCACAGATCAAATCTGAGCTACATGCAGCAACATACCAATAATCTGATTCAATCTCCTCTCTCAATTGATCCAGCTGCCAACCGGCATAACCAACAAAGAATCTGAAATCCTGAGGTTTAAGCACCCCTTTCTTCACGAGGGCTGCCGCTTCATCCAAGCTGTTTCTTGCTCCGAAACATAGGCCAGGAATAACCTCCTCAAACCCAGGAAGTTTTGACTGACCTGTTTTAAGAAGAAACATGCTTGCTTCCAGAGGCCCACCAAAATGCAAAGAACAATCAGCAAAAGTGGTCGCTAGTTCATGATTTGTAGGCTTCATGTGTTTGATCTTCTTGTGAAGTGGACGGTTAATGACAACTCCAAATGGCCCTTCCTGTGGATGTCTGGTACCAGATCTGAGGAGCAGAACAACAGTTCTCTCAAAGGTACGAATCCCATCAAGCTTTTCTGTGGCAACAAGGACAGAGCCCGTCTCAGGAACTGGAATAGGGTGGGCCCATTTTAGGCCTAGAGGCTTGGACTCATGAGTTGACCCACCTTGGTTTTGGGTATCAGATTCTGACTTCTCTGCCTGATAAAATAATTAAAGTGTAAATTTCACTCTGCACGTCTTTTGTTATGTCAGTGAAAAAGACACTCCATATCAAGTCATGAAGTAATTACTGTATCATAGCAGAAAGGAATAAAAATGAGGCTATGATCCAGATCAAAATTGGGCTCAGGTGAAGTAGTGGATTGAAACAGCTACTTTTAAAAAAAAGGTTGGGGGGGGGGGGGGGGGGGTTGTGGAACTAAAAACGGAAGAAAAACAGTAATGGCACTCAGCCTGGAATCTTTTCACCCAACAAGTCTCAGCTCTGGGGCATTGCTTTGATCTTAGAAATAATGTAGGTGAAAAGAAAAACATTGAATGCCTTTAAACCCTTTTCATTATATTTGTACTTCCTTTTCCAAAAGAAGGATAGAAGTATCCCAACTTCTCCTTCAAGAATTTTCCAAATAAGTATATTTACTTCTATTGAAAGTGTAATTTGACCAATATAACAGGCAGGGCTACACTACTAGAGCAAATCCAAAAGACACAATGTAACTCCAACTAAGGTTTATTATCAGAAGTTGTGAACTAAGCTGACTAAAACATTAAAAAGGAAAAAGGTGAGCTTCCCAAATCTGTTGCACTTCCTCAAACTTCAATACTGTCCATTGTGGAATAGAGTAACAAACGAGACCAACTCACTAAAGACGAAATACTTCACCTGTTCCCGGGCAAACAGATTAGCTCTGAACTCTCTCCAGTCCAAGTTTATATGAGGGGACTTCTGGGATGCAGTGTCATTGGATTTGTTGCTGTCAGAAGAATTGTTTCGTTTCAGATTATCTCCTTCTGGACTAGATCGATCACCATTTCCTGAATTCATAATCATAATTGTTAATCGTGTTAAACTACAATTTAAGTAGGTTAAAAGTTTAAGCACCCATTAGACCGGTCGATATCCAACTACAAGCTCCATTGGAACAAGAATCATGTGCATGTGGAAGTTAAGACCCAGTATGTAATTATCATTGGTCTAATCTTCAGCCAGTGTTCGAGATCCCATAGATAATTTCTGTTCACACAAGTTCTCCAAAACTAGTCAAAATATAAAAATTTCTTGCGAGAGACCAGTTACTACCTAATAAAAGATTTAGATAAGAGTTTTTATTATCATAAGCTATTATGAGAAGTAGGAAGAAGAATATCATGAATTTTCTCTTTTTAAGTAAATATGTAAAGATACATACAGAGGAGTTTAAATGAAAGCTGTTTGCTAAAGTAAAAGGTATTCATAGATGGTTCAATAATCTTTCGGGACTCAAGCCACTGTCCATGGAATTATATCTCCTCGAGGAATAGTATTATTTACTCTAATATGAGCTTGGGTAATGGCAATGAAGAAAGTAAGATTTGGGCAGATACATAAATAGGGAATTTCACTCAAGAGTTCTGTTGCTGCATATCTACAAGCTGCCTGGTTCCTATAATGATTCTGCTTTGAGTATGGTTTACTACTTTCTCTATGGGATTGAATCTAGGACATAAAAGAAATCTAAATAATAGAGAAGCTAAAGAATGGGCACACTTTCTGCCTTTTATCAAAGTAGTTCCATACAATCTATCAAGCTTAAATAAGGAAATGGAATCTTGATAAACCAGGGTGCTTATCTAACAAATCTTCCTTTACTAGGCCAATTGACGATCACAAACTTCCCCATTTTTTCAGACACCTTTTACAACTAGAAGGCTAAGATCCTCCTGAAGTGGAGTGTTAGCCAGGAACATTGTTCATGGGAACTAACACAAATCATACTATTTGAACGAGACAAAATATGTGTTCGACTCCTGCATAATGTATTGTAGGCAATTATAAAGTTAAAACATCCACTCGGTTTTACTGACCTGTCAATTTGAATTTGTGTTATAACTTTGTCTTGGTTTCTAATGTGAAATGGGTTATTCTAATCTCGTTTGCAGCATTTATTTATAGGAAGATAGGAGAGTTCAAATTTCATGAAGATGATTTGTGTTTGTTATCCTAACAGTCATTTTTGGACAGAAATGAAATAAGTTTTAACGTTAGAGGATGAAGGAATCTTTAGTTCTCTAGGTAATGTAAGATTCACAAAGCCATTTCAATTTCTCTATCCTATGGGTTTGGATTTCTATAATCCCTGCTCCATACCCTTCTTTTCTTTTTCAGTTTTTCTCTGCCCATAACCTAAAAAATACACCTATAAACAAAAAAGCAAAGATTGGACAGAGTTAGCAGTTGATCTGATAGATTATTTGTGCAGCATGTACTAGAAAATGATTTATGAAAACACAGCTCCATGAAATGCATTTTATATAATCCAACTAAATGGCAATAATACTTGTACAGCCTCTTTTTCAATTAAGAAGTGTCCTTGTCTTCGCTAGAATTTGAAGATTCAGAGTTAAAAGAACAGGATTTCCATACTCTTAAGTACTTCCATCATGTCTTGCTAATGTTTAGCTTTTGCCATGAGAATCTTATTGTTTGACATAAATGAAAACTACTGAGCAACAAAATAATGTTGATTGTAACTCTAGTTAAGGCTTGCTGAATGAATTTAAGAAGAAGTCCAAAAATATAAAATCATAGTACAAGCACAGAGCTAAGGATGGACCTATTATTGACAGATAAAGAATTTAGCTCTTTCAATGAATCTCATCAAACACACAGCAAATTGAACTATCATCACCTAAATTAAGTTTCTTCCCCCAAAAATATCAAGCCTGTTATTATATACAGTGACAACCGCATGAGCAATAAAAAAAGTACTGAGTTGGTTCAAGACGCAAGTCACATCTCTAGCTGAAGGAGCAATTGAACCAGAAGATATTGTTGTTTTCCACATCTATCCAAACACATACTGAACAACAAACACCAATGCTGCTTTTTGTGCAAAAATAAAGGCTTAGCTTTGATTGTTCATTCTGTCAGAACAACAATAATAATAGGAAAATGAACAAAAACATCCAAAAACAAAAGGGAAGAACAAGAAGATCAAAAATGAAAAGCATATAAGAATCAATCTCTCCAGAGCCATACATTAAATTGAAATACAATATCCGTGCAGCTACACAAATGTCTTTGCAGGTTCCATAATCAACATAATATTGAGTCCATGGAAGTGCAAGCAGCAAAGGCTAGTGAAGCACGGAACAAAATTGTAACTACCTACTAATGGCTTTAAAAACAGTATAGATGATATATAACACTACCAAAATAATCTTGTATTCCTTATATTGCTTAACGTAAGAGGATTGAGCAATGCAAGTCATAACCCATTGAGAGTAGTTCTAACTACTCAGTTTCTGCATTATGAAAACCCTTCAATAAACACGCACTTGGCAGCTAAGGTTTACCAGCACTCGCTCACTTATACTTGCCAATTTTATTTCACATCACCTCAATCCCAACATACCTAAATTCCTTTTGGTGAGCTTAAAATGAAACCGTAAGTTATGATTTTAATTTTTTCACTGTATCATCAAACAGACATTTGCTATACACACCTAATTTCACTTTCTAACACTGATCCTAGTGAAATTTTTTCAAAATATAACTACAAATTTTCCAGAAACCAAACATCAACACCTAAAGCCACAATAACCCTAAAACCCCAAAATTCAACCTCCATCACAGAATCTAAAACAAACCCAGATTACAAAATAATCCAATATACATACACACATACATATATGTATGTGTGTGCGTCTCTCTCTCTCTCTATGTATATATATACATACATACATATACATATATAATCATTACCAGGCGAAGATGGGTTGCTGTCGTGGTTCTTCTTGGCCATAGAAGTAACAAGCAACTTATGATTCTGAGTATGAGATGAAACGAGTCTGCGTTTCAAGACATTGATCTCAAAAACTCCAACTTTACCCATAAAACTGGAACCGGGTTTACAAATCCTCATCCAAACAGGAGGGCCTAAGCTCGCGTTCTTTACATGCACCGTCCACAGATCCATTTTTCCCCACCTCCAACCTTATCAACAATTCTAATTCTTTTTTTTTTCAATTATTTTTTTAATTCAATTTTCTTTTTTTCTAATGGGTGGCTTTTTGATCGATGATTTTGTGAGAGAGGAGAAAAAAGATCCCGTTAGAAACGATGAATTGAGAGAGAGAGCGAGAGAGAAAATCTGCCCAGCACTGGATATTAGATGAGAAGGAGACGAAAGAAATGATAGCGACGGCCGACGGTTTCAAGAGTGAGAGAATATGCTTCGTTTCAAACAAATTATTACCCGGATAATAACATCTGTATCCTTAATTTATTATTTTTCTCAAATAATAATAAAGTATTCTAATTTATATAGAACTGGTCCTAGGATCATGTTGAATTGAATAAAAGTGCCTTTTAATGTTAACTTTTGTTCTATACGAATTCTTAGTAATGAAAAGTTGTTTTTATTTATTTTTTATTTTTTTACTTCATGACATTCTATTGACATTCACAATCTAAACTCTATTAAAGTCTTATAAATCAATTATGTGATAATGCAATTCAAAATATTAGGGCTCATAATAGGCCGAATCTACTTCTAAATATTTGGAAGAAAATCAACCTTCATAATGCATATGAAAAGACTCAAATTCTCGACTATAATACTTAAATAAAGAGGTAACAAATGTTTATTACTTAACCAAGAAGTGATATAATTTAATTTTTATTTTATTTGTTTTGTTTCTATTTACTTTAATTAGAGGGCCATTGAATTTCATGTTATTCCCTCTAAAGAGATTTAAACCTAGGACCTTAGTCCCATGGAGCCATGGAGGTTCTGTTCCTATGACTTGAGCTAGAATTCACCTAAAAATTCAACTTTTTAGTATTATTGTGGCTTAAACCTAAGCCATGTGTTTGAAACTAAATCATTTTAACTATTCTACCACATAATTTTTCTTAAATTTAGTTATAATTAAAGAATAGTTTATTTATAATTTAAAAATATGCTTGCTTTTATTATTAGTATAAGCTTTAATTTTAGCATTCTAGTTAAACTAGTAAGAAGACTCTTGCTTTATTTTAAAAATCTTACTTCCACCATCTCATAAAATTACATTTAAACAAAATATATCTAAAATTGGTACACAATTTTTGCTAAAAAATATAATTAATAACTAAAAAAAATTAAAAGTTCTATTTACCAAACTTGTATCGACATTAGATCGATTTGAAGAAGCTCTAAAGCTTATGCCAAACAATTTTTCATGAAAGGGTGAAAGTCAAAATTCAATCTTATGAGGATAAATAACTATTTACCAAACATGCGTGCTCAAAAAAGAAAAAGAAAAAAGAAACTAAACATGCAGTTGACAAGCCTTAGACTTGGAGCTGACCTTAGACTTGTTGGTTCTGCTTTTGGTTTCAAGCCTCCCCAATTTGGGGAGTTTTGGATTCCCGTTTTTTGGAAGGCTTAAGAGTTTTGGTTACCACTCGGAGACCGATTCGACTAGTAGCCTGGACGAGACCGGCTTCTGGAGTGATCAAGCTCACGGTCGATAGTTGCTCAAGGGGCAATCCTGGGACGGCTGCTTCAGGGGGTATCTTACGAGATCACCGTGGAGTAGCCTTAGCTGCTTTTGGATCTTTCTTGGGCAACAAGCCCATCTTATATGCTGAGCTCATAGCGATTTGTGAGGGTTTGGAGTTAGCCTCTCAGCTTGGTCATCCAATTCTGGAGGTAGAGTCGGATTCGGCTACAGTGGTGTCTTGGGTTCATTCCCAGGGTCCAGTTCGATGGGATTACTCTTATCTATTGCGTCGGGCCTGTCACCTGATATCATCGGCTTCCATTCAAGTGCGACATGTCCTTCGCGAGGCTACTTCTGCAGCAGACTTCTTGGCCAACTGGGCATGCTCCCATCGTTCTAGTCGGCGTTTCTTTTCCCCTCAGGAGCTGCCTAGAGGCTTATTGGGTATCCTCCGCACGGACGCTCAGTCCATCCCCTATGTGAGACAATAGCCTTTTTCTTATTTCTTTCTGTTCTCATTATCTCGAGGAGGTTTTGGCTCATGTCCCCTTCCTGTGTATTTTCTTCTTTATCGTATTTATATGACTGGTAGGGATCCTGCCTAACCCCCCACCTTTTCTTTGGTGGTTTAAAAAAAAAAAAAAAAAAAAAAAAAAACATGCAGTTGACATGGTATCGGATCTAGATGATAAGAATAAAAAAGTTATTGTTCTTTTCGAGATACAAAACTATTCTAGGAATTGAGATGTTATTACACAGATTATTTTGCTGTGTGAGTGGCGTGTGTTAGAGGATTGGGGTTAGATTGGGAGTGTCGTGCGCCGGCGCGTAATTTGACGCACCTTCAGGGTAAAGTGGACCGAGTCTCTTGACTGTTGACAGTTATGGATTGCTGAGGATTTGCTAAAACGACCGCTGCAACATATCGAAACTTTCCCATGGACTACCTTGATTGCCACTAAAGCCTTGTCTTATGAAGTGCAAACTCCCAATTTTATTGAGGGCCCAAGTTATTGTTGTAAATGGGCTTCACCATTTCATTAAGATAGAAGCCCCCCATAGGAAAATTAGTATTTTCTTTCTCTTGTTTAACCTATAATTTTGTGTATTATGTCTCAAGATGATCATTATAAAAAAAATTAATTAATAAAGCTATTAATAAGGTAATTCGAGATACTTTATTTTAGTATAAACTTTTTCTTTATCTGTTTTATTTATAACGCATTATCAGCACAACAACTAATTTGATGCAAATAATATCGTACTTTGATACAGACAGTTTAATTTTTACTACTTTTGTTTATTTATACTTATTTCTTTTATGCTTTATCATTATTATATTTTTATATTGTTCGTTTATTTGTTTATAACAATTTTAATTTATAGGATTGGTTTTATAATACCACTTATATTATTATTATTTTGTTAATATGTTATTATTTTATTAATATGGCTGGTTTAATTTATTACTTTATATGGCTTGTTGTTGAGTATAAATACTAATGATATTGGTGTCAATGTGCAAGTGTACACAACAAGTAATAAAGTGATGAATATTCAAGATCGTCTCCACATGGATTGATGTTATTAGACTTGCTATAGCAATCTTAACAATGCAGATTTTATGTCTAAATTAAGATAAACAATTGATGAAACTAATTTACTAATTAAAATAAAAACACATTAAATAAAATACAACAAAGTAAATTATCACGTCAAACTCAAGGATAAAATCAATGGGGAATATAGAGTAGTTGAGTGAATCAACTATCTTAATGATATTGACTAATTTTCTAATGTTTGGCTCGGTTGCTGCAGCATCTGCTATAGCACTGGGCAGAATCCTTATGTATCATCAGCCGTCGCATGTTGGATATCTTATATCTATATGCAACCTAACAGTGATCAATTGTTATGCCAACATAAGATATAGCATTACACGCTTAGGTTCTATTTACCCTACAAGGTGAATCCCTATGTCTAGTTCATCACTAATTTTAGATTAAGCATGATCATTTTGGGATAAGTTAAACTCAATCTAAGAAACTCAATCTAAAACCAAGTATTGCTCTGATATGTTCCACTAAGATAGACCATTTCGCTGCTCTCTCCTAACTTGTATCATTAAATGGGTGATCAACCGAAATAATGAATAAACATAAATACTATCAAAACAAATTGCTACAACAAACATGTAACAACACATATATTCAGTCAATAAACCATCAAAATTGTTTATCACTCAACCACAAATAAATTTAGTTCATGGTTTGTAAAAGAAAAATAAAGAACAAAGTTTCAACCATGAAACACATCCCCATGAATAAATAGAAAACACGAAAACAAGAGAAGGATAAGAATGATTGAGCTCCCAATTGATCTCTGCAATTTTCCTCTTGGGTAGCCTTCAATCTCTCTCTTGAATCTTGTTTTTCTTTTGTTTATTTGTGTTTTTCTCCTTGGGTGACGACTCCCCTTATTCCTTATGATGTGTGCTTCTTTTATAACTGAAAATTAGGGTAAACGGAAGCCTAGGGCGCGCATAAGTTAAATTAGGAAACTGCAGATCGTAATTCTGCAAGTATCCCGCACAGAATTGTTCCAGGATTGCTACAGCAACGGCTACAGCAATGGTTGCTACAGCAACAGCTACAACAATTGCACTGCTGCAAATTTGTTTAAATTCTTTTGTAGTCATGTTCTTTCCTTATTTTTGCAAACATATTGCATCAGCATTCCTTCCATGAATCCTAAGCTTCTGGAAACGTACAATTATGCACACAATTTAAGCACGAATTACTTTAAATTAAGCAAAATTTATTAAGACTAAACTAAAATGAATATTTATGCAAAATGTAAAAAAAATGCAATAGAAACACATCATTTACTCTCTAAGTAATATTAATTTAAGTCTAAAAGTGATATGATAACTCTCATTTCATAGAGTTATCACTTGTTTAACCGTTGACCAAGTTATTTTAATTTTAATAAATTAAGATCTGTTCTTACATATATTTATTGTTGAATGAATTTTACAATATAAATAAAGTACTGAGAACATATCTTAATTTTAATAAATTAAGATTTGTTCTTAAGATTTGTTCTTATATATATTTATCTTTGAATATTATTAGGTAACCTAAAGTTTACAATATAAATAAAGTGGTGAGAACCTAAAGTTGTAAGTTATGATTTTAGAAGCTATAACCTGAGGTTCTAAATACATGCATGAAATTTCTAAAAAATTTATTATTTTTTATTTTTTATTTACATATTTTATATTTATATTGTCATTTTTTTGGTTGATTATTAATGAGGTTTTGAAAAATGGAGAATCTCAAGAATTCCTTAATTCCCACTCTTGAAGTTTTTAGAAAAAAACTACCTTTCATGGTGTTGGGTGCCAGAAAAAACCCTACAGGCTATAGGCCTGAAAGGTGTTAAGTGGAAGGAAATGAATCATACTTTTAAGAAAAAACAAAAGTTATGATTTTCTTTCTCCATCACTTACATTAGTACCTAAAAGCCCAATATTTGATGGTAGAAGATCCATTAACGATCTAAAATAACCTCAATGATAGATTTGACCATCAAAACGATATTTTCATGGAAAAAACCAAAAATGAGTTGTTAAACATGAGTTTATGAGACTATGCAAGAATCTCTAACTATAACTCTACTTTATTCTACATCACTTTAGAACTAATATTGCGTGGTGAAATAATTATTGAAAAAGATATGCTTGAGAAGACATCCTCCACATTTTATATATCAAATATAGTCTTACAATAATAATACCGAAGTATTGATATAACAAATACTTTAAGCTAATAACATCTCTTTTGATTATAGAATAAAACAATGAGTTCTTGATGAAAAATCATGAATTATATCCAAATGTTTCTTAATTATTCCTAGAAACGAATGCAAATGCAAGTACCAATAGTGGACACAATCCAAAAAGTAAGATACCCTATGGTGGTCACTGGAACTCAGGACAATGGAACAATAGAAATAGACTCCCATCAAAGGTGGAACATTTATGAGAGATATAATAAATACAACGTTGCAAAAAAATGATATAAATGATAATGAAGAAATTTGTTATCGATGTGGAGGAAAAGGGCATTGGTCACATCCTACCGTGAAAACGAACATCTAATAGGTCTCTACCAACCATTTAAGAAAAGAAAAAGAAATATTGAGAATAATGTAGTCAATAACTCAGATTATTTTGATCTGACTCATCTTGATGTCTCCGATTTCTTCGAAGATAAAGAGGGGAAAATCGATCACTTAATTGGTGATGGAAATATCCACAATAATTAAGCTCTCGTTATTATGTCATATTATTAAGTTATTAATATGTTAACTTTGTACTTTTATAGTTTCATTAGATTAGATGTACTTAATACTTATATATAATCATGATGTCTAACATGAACTTTGTTTTATGTAAAGTTATGGATTTTAGAAATAAATGATTTTTTATGAATTTTACAAATAAATTATCTTTTTTAGAAACAAAAGTTGGGGATATATGCTTGGCTAAACCATATACACTATTCTTTAAGATTAAAAAAAACACTTCTTGGAAATAAAGATACTTGAAGGAAAAGTAAATACTACTTTTGGTCCTGCAGACCTAATTACTTTTAGTCCTGCATACCTAATCGAAGGCTCATAAAAGTTATACTCTTATTAGCAAGCGGAACAAAACTAGTGATCTAAAGTGTTTATATCCAAGAAGATCTAAAATAAATAAACTAATTTTTAAGGATAACCACCGAAATGGATATCATATTGAGACGTTAAATTAAAAATAATATGGAATATCTCTACATTATTAAAAATGACTTAGGAAAGAAATAGATATTAGAAAAGCTTTCAACATTCTCATTAGGATTGTAGTATACAACTACGAACGCGACTAAGAGCTATGCAATAATGAACCAAAAGTTCACATATCAAAAAATATTTATGTCCTTGGACACCTAAGATCTACAATGATGCATAGATTATTAAAAATTTTTCTAGACATCCATTGAAGAACCACAAGATTCTATTGCCTAATAAGATTATTTGTACCACATACTTATAAGAAAAGTTTGTGGTTAGACCATCCCTTTCTAAGATCAATAATGAATCTCTATCATTTTTACAAAGAATTCAAGAAGATATATTTGGACCAATTCATCCACCTTGTGTACCATTTCGTTACTTTATGATTTTAATTGATGCATCTGTGTGGTGGTCACATGCTTGTTTATTGTCCACACGCAATGTTATATGTTCAAGACTAATTGCCCAGATTATAAAATTAAGGGCACGATTTTCAGATTATGTAATTAAGTATATACATCTAGATAATGCTAGTAAGTTTATATTTAAAACATTTGATGACTACTGTATATCAGTTGGTGTTGATGTCGAACATATGATTCCATAAGAACATACACAAAATAGATTGACAGAATCATTAATTAAGCGATTGTAGATAAATGTAAGAACTTTACTTATGCATACAAAAATGCCAATATCTAAATCGGATTATGCTATTTTACATGTTGCAGTTTAGTTTGTCTTACGCCATTGTTTGCCATCAATATTCTTCTTTACTGCTTGTACTTGGTCAACAATATGACATTTCCCATCTACGCACTTTTGATTGTGCTGTGCATATTCCTATACCACCCCTCAATGCACAAAGATGAGACCTCAACATCGTTTGGGAATTTATATCAGTTTTTACTCGCCTTTGAATTATAAGATATCTTGAATCCCTGGCAGTTGATCTTTCACCACATGTTTTGGAGATTTTTGCATTTGTAAGACAATTTTTCTATCACCGGGGAATAGAAAACCTCTTGAAGTAAAGGTATGAGCTTTCTTTGAAAGCTTTCACTTTATCTTATTTAAATCCTTATACCAATCAATGCGAAAATAAAGTACGAAAGATAGTATATTTGCATAAAATTATAAATTAATTATCAAATGCATTTACAAGTGCAGTAATAGTAACCAAGTTCTAGCTGCTATATGTTGTGCAAATTTTATTGAACTCGCAAGCGCACGAATCTGTTGTAGTGTAGATCAATGGTGACGAGTGTCGATCCCACGAGGAGGTGGATTTTAATTATTTATAGAATTAATTTAGTGAATGGGTGATTGGAATTAAGGTGGAAAATGATTTAAAATATGCTAAAACTTAAATTAAAATAACAAGAATAAATTTTGAAATTGAAATTGAAATGGTAAGAATAAATTGAAGATAAATCTATTGAGATGACGTACCTGGGTATCTGGATCCGTATCAACATGCATCATGGGCTAAATATTCCATATTAATACCAATTAAATCATGAGAGGGGAATCCACACCTCATGAACCACGCTCTAATAAATATGGTGCTAAGGGCTTACCGTGCCAAATAATAATAACCTTATACTAGGGAGCCGGTGAAACCAGGGCAGTACTAGACAAGATTAGTATTATTTGTCGACGAGAAGTCAAAACATCCACAAAAACTAGAGGGGAAGAGAAAGTAAATTTACCAAATCAAGCCCATGACACATGTTGAGACTTCACCTTCAACCCAAGCTTGAAAGAAAATTAGCCACTCATAGTTAAACTAGGGACAAAATGGAAATTTATTAAAATACGTAGAAAATACAAGATAGAGAGAGAATTACAGAAAATGAATCCCAAAAATGGATTCAGAGGTACTTAATTAGGGGGGGGAGGCCCCCTTTTTATAGTTACATCGAGTAAATCATGGCCATCGGATTAAAAACAGTTTGGACGCTCAGGATTTCGCCACGTCATCAGCCACTATTTGCACAGTACAGTCAACGGCCACTATTTGCACAGTACAGTCAACAACCACTATTTGTACAGTACAGTCAACAGCCACTATTTGCACAGTACAGTCAACAGTCACTATTTGCACAGTACAGTCAACAGCCACTATTTGCACAGTAACGCCAACAGTACCCGTACATGTGAATAGTATCGTACATGTGAACAGTGTCATTTTTCCTTTTATACTCCTCCTAAGGTTTTCGACCGTCCTGAGTTCAAAAATGATGTCCGTTTTGCCATTTGATCTCTCGTTTATTGTGAAATGACTATGATGCCCCTAAAATACATAAAATACTCAATTAGAATAAAATACACATAATTAAAGTACAATAAACTTAAACACATAAAAGTAAGGGTTGTTAGTAATACTTGATATGTAAAATAACGATTTTCTCCTTTATAAATATGCACTTTCTAACACACAACACACCCCCCAACCAGCTTATTGCTAGTCCCTAGCAAATAAAGCGAAAACAAAATTCAAAAATGATTTTTTTTTTTTTTTTTTTTTTTTAACACTCTTGCTTATTCAATCAGATTAATAATAACAATCAAATAAGAGTATAAGCATTATCTCAAGTCTAAAGAAACATCACACCCACATCAACCATCCACATGAATTAGCCCAGTAGACTTTGTCGTAGCTACCTTCAAGAATGACATGTCAAACCCCAAAATCTCACTGGAAGTAGTGACACTCTCACAAAGAAATTGAACCCAAAAATAGTCACTCCAATGAATGGTAATTGAGAGAAAATAATAAAGAAATGATCTCACATGCTCTCACCAAAAAGAAATATGCCCTTAGCTTAGAAATAATATGATCTCAAGTCAAATAAAAATACTAGTCAACCCAATTTATTTATTTATTTTATTATTTTTTTTATGCATCATTACATCTTTTTGGCCCATAGAACTAGCTTCTACTTCAGATTATAGTTCCCTAAAATCAAGAAGGACTTTTATTAGGACGTAACGTAGGCTAGGGACATGGTTAATAAAGAAGGGAAACAGGAAAAACAAAGTGTATGTTTGAGAAAAATGTAGACGAAATTTTTTTTTTTTTTTTTTTTTTTTTGGAATTTGCAAGGTGGATTTCACCTATTATTGTTGTTTTTTTTTTTTAACAACATTTTGTTTATGCAACAATTTCTTTCTTTTTTTTTTTTTTTTTTTTGAACTAGGCATAATTTCACTATACAAAATATTTATTTACATTTTTCTCAAACATAAATAGGTGATGGATCTTGTAAAATATTGGGTAATACTCCAAAATGGAGTGGGTTAAGATGATAAGTTGACAAAGAAAAGTTTTTTTTTTTTTTTTTTTTTTTTTTTTTTTTTTAAAGGCTCAAAAGGGTTAACTATGGATATTCATGAAAGGGATGGCTAGAAAGGCTCAAACGGATCAAAGACGGCCTTTCCATCATCTTTTAGGACTCTAAATAATCTTCCATATCTACTAATTAAATGGGCTTCCAAATGTAGCAACACACATTTTTTTTTTTTTTTTTTTTAGGGTTAACTCAAAAGAAATCTAGAGATCGTGTACAATAATAAACTGCTAAGCTGTATAAAGAATGGGCAAAAGGAGTACTCTCCAAGAAAAATGATAGGCTCAAAAACTCACTTGGTATTTATTATGACATGTTCATTCTTTCAAGCAACTCATATTTGTCTCCGACATCAACATGTAGAGTAGCAAACATAGTGTAACATCACTTCATACTAAAGATAATACAAATACTAAAATTTGAAATCATCATGTCATCCAATCTTAAAACAAATCACAAATTTTTTTTTTTTTTTAAACAACAGTCTACCCCCCAACCTATTCTAACGTGAAAGGAAAATATGCATGCAGAAATGTAAAAATGATGCAGAAAAACTAATTAGAAAATGATAGAAAATGATTTTTTTTTTTTTTTAACTTAAGAAGATGCGTTTCTAGAGACACTACACTCTATATTCAGCCATCTTTGACTCAAAAATTTTTGTTTGAAAATGTATATTTATAAAGGAGAAATTAAAAAGGAAGAAGAAAAATAAACATCAAAACATAATAAAGAAAAAGATTTTTTTTTATTTTTTTATTTTTTTGTTTTTATTTTTTTGTTTTTTTTTTTAACAATGAAGATGCGTTTCTAGAGTCACTACACTCCATATTCAGCCATCTTCAACACAAAAAGTTAGCAACAGTTAGTTTCTACAACAAAAAATTAGTAAAAACTTAACCAATATTCCACAATTGTCGACTATTCCCTCCCCCCAACCAGAACGAAACATTGTCCTCAATGTTTTAAAGGAAAGAAGTAGAGTTTAGAAGACATCACCTGGTTGGTGCAACATAGAAGAAAATATTTACAGGCGGAGGGTTAAATCTAATTTGTACTTCTTACTGCGGCTATTGTTACCATCATCATTTGAACGCTCCAACACAAAGCTCCAGGGGTCTGGCTCTGGTTTATAAGCTTGTAACATGTCAAGTAGCTCATTAGCAGTGTGAGCACAAATAAAAAGTTTTTTCGCACTGGAAGGAATAAAGTAGCTTTTTATTGCATGGTTAAGAAATGCGATAAAGCCATCATAAAAATTATTGACATTTAACAAACCGATGGGTTTCTGGTGAATGTGCAGTTGGGCCCAAGACACTAGTGTGATAAGTGCCTCTAGTGTTGCAAGATCTCCTGGAAGGAAAATAAAAGCATCAGCATGATTAAGCATTTCAGTTATTCGTTCTTGCATACCTGAGACGACTAACTCTTCTCCAGTCGTTGAGTCAGACACACTGCCCAAAGGTTTTAGGACTCTAGGGATGATGCCTAACACTTGGCTTCCTCTGATAAAAGCAGCTTCTGAGACCAATTTTGATAACCCTCGGTTTCCTCCTCCATACACCAAGTGTAATTTTCGCTCTGCTATGTTTCGACCAAGATCTATGGCTGCATCAACGAACTCTTTATGTTTGCCATAGGTAAATCCAGAAAGCACACAAATGTTCTTGAATTGCCTATCGGAAGTAGCTGCCATTGGAATATTTCTCAAAAACAATTGGTGAGTGCTTATCAAAAAGTCATATTTAAGAATCTTGGTGACAATGGATCACAACTGTGTATGAGGTGGCATGTCAGTGTCAAATAATGCGTAAAGCACATGGCTCGATAGTCAAAAAGCAAACAGTAAAAACAAACAGTAATAAAATTATTAAAGACAATAATGCAAATGATAAAACAACAGTGAAATGAAATAAAATAACAGTAAAGTAAAAGGATATTTACAGGTAGTTGCGACTGTGGCTCACATCTTCCTCTGGTTTTACGTCCAGAAACGGCTTGAACGCCCTCTATGGGTCGAGGATAGGCTTCCCATCCAGTTTTCTTATAAACTGGCAAACAGGGTCTTTTATAGTCAGATTCCCGAGACTATATCGTGCATGCTCTTTCTGGAATAATGACCATAACTGGAGAATCGCTCCTTGCACATATCCACTGGGATGCGTTTCAAGAGACAGAAGGATATCATCCAATGACTCCTTATTCAAGCCATCCCTAATGAATTGAATCTTATCTTCTCTGTTATCAGACACCATTCCTAAAGAACATCGGTTTTTATTGCAACTCATTCTGGCACACTTATGACAAGCAACAGAAATTCTGCGAGCTCGTCGTTTTCTTGCATAATTTCCTTTACCACAACCAGGCATGTATGCAATAAATTTTGGAGGTAACTCACCCGCCAATCGTACTTTCGCCTCGATTAACCAACGGATGTCAGCAGGTATGTTATTCCTCATGAGCAATCGCATGCGTTCGGACCGAGCTTTATAGATCGTAAGGAGGGCATTCTGAGGGAGTGAAGGGAATCGCTTGTGAAGTTTTGCTAGAATCTCTGATCTGTCCATACCTTCGCCTCAGAATATCAGTTATTATGGGAAACTGAAGTAACCGACTTGATTGTCACGGAGTACCGTTATCCGCCACTTCACCGGGGTAACAAACTAAAGCACACAAACAGAAAAACAAATTAAAACACACAAAGAAAATCAAAATCGTCCTCTTATTGAATTTACCTCAAGCTCCAACTGGATGTCGAAAACACTTTTCTCAATATCTCTGAGTTGGCGTTCTAAACCTTCAACATAGGCTACTAACTCTGGTGGTTGTAGAGCCCAAATGCGATTTGTTTTACAAAATTGAATCTGCCTTTTGAGATGATTTTTGACACGTTGAAGTGGTTTAAGAATGTTCAGGAGGAACGGTCTAAGTAAGAGACTCATGATTAACAATGATAAGAGAAAACTTAATGATAAAACAAACACACTTATGCAAAAATAAATTTCAATTAGCAAAAGAATAATAAAAAGAGAAAAAGAAGGAAAAATCAAACCACCGAAAAGAAAAAATCAATTCAAATCTGGTGGGTCACTCAAATTTATTTCGGTGTCTTCTCCATGTGGTTGATATTCTAGATATGGCTTTAATCTTTGACCATTAACTTTAAACGTGACACCGTTCTTTGGGTCCTTAATTTCAATTGCCCCATGTGGAAAAACAGTATGAACAATAAATGGACCAGACCATCGAGAGCGTAACTTACCTGGGAATAGGTGCAAGCGAGAGTTGAATAAAAGTACTTTCTGACCTGGAGTGAAAGATTTTCTCATAATATGCTTGTCATGGAAGACTTTCATTCGTTGCTTGTAAATCTTGGCATTTTCGTATGCATCATTGCGAATTTCTTCAAGTTCTGCCAGTTGTAATCTTCTTTCTGAGCTGGCTTGCTGCATGTCAAAATTGAATTTCTTGATGGCCCAATATGCACGATGCTCGAGTTCCACAGGTAGGTGGCAAGCTTTTCCATACACTAGCCTGTAGGGTGACATCCCAATCGGTGTCTTGAAAGCCGTTCTATATGCCCATAATGCATCATCAAGTCTTAATGACCAATCTTTTCTGTCCGGCCTCACCGTCTTTTCTAATATGTGCTTTATTTCTCGATTAGAGATCTCCACTTGGCCACTGGTTTGCGGATGATATGGGGTCGCCACTTTATGAGTGATTGAATACTTTGTCAAAAGAGCCTTGAATGCTTTATTACAAAAGTGGGCACCACCATCACTGATTATCGCTCGAGGGAATCCAAAGCGCGAAACAATATTGCTTTTCAAAAACCCTATCACCACCTTGTGATCATTGGTTCTGCATGGAATTGCTTCTACCCATTTCGATACGTAGTCAACAGCAACCAATATGTATTGATGGCCAAAAGAAAGGGGAAAGGGTCCCATGAAGTCGATACCCCATACGTCAAAAATCTCAACCACTAAAATTGGATTTAGTGGCATCATGTTCCTTCGTGTAATACTCCCCATTCGTTGACACCTATCACATGAAGAACAGAAAGTGTAAGCATCTCGAAATATAGTTGGCCAATAGAAACCACATTGTAAAACTTTAGTTGCTGTTTTCTTAGCACTGAAGTGGCCTCCACAAGCTTGTTCATGGCAGAATGAAAGTATATTCTGAATTTCATTTTCTGGGACACATCTTCTAACAATTTGGTCTGCACAATACTTGAACAAATACGGGTCATCCCAAAAGAAATTCTTTATTTCTGCAAAGAATTTGGCCTTGTCTTGCTTAGTCCAATGCTCTGGAAGTTGACCTGTAACAAGATAATTAACTATATCAGCATACCAAGGTAATACTTCCACATTCATTAATTGTTCATCTGGAAATGACTCATTTAATGTTAAAGGCTCTGTAGTTGTGTCAAAATGAAGACGAGAGAGATGGTCTGCCACAACATTTTCTGTGCCTTTCTTATCTTTGAATTCCAAGTCAAATTCCTGCAAAAGTAACACCCAACGAATTAGTCTAGCTTTTGCATCTTTCTTTGTGAAAAGATATTTAAGAGCAGCATGATCTGTGAAAACAATTATTTTACAACCAATGAGATAAGATCGAAATTTTTCCAACGCAAACACTACTGCTAGCATTTCTTTTTCAGTAGTTGAATAGTTCAACTGTGCATCATTCAATGTCATACTAGCATAGTAAATAACATGGGGAATCCGATCAACTCTTTGTCCTAATACTGCTCCTACTGCATAATCAGATGCATCACACATGAGCTCGAATGGTAAGCTCCAATTTGGGGGCTGAATGATGGGGGATGATGTCAACAATTGCTTTAATTTTTCAAAAGCCATAAGACATGAATCATTAAAGATAAAAGGTGCATCCTTAGCAAGTAAATTGCATAAGGGTCTAGAAACTTTGCTAAAATCTTTAATGAAACGTCTATAAAAACCAGCATGCCCAAGGAAAGATCTTACTTCTCTGACTGTTTTGGGTGGAGGAAGATTAGAAATGAGATCCACCTTGGCTTTGTCAACCTCAATACCTTTGCTCGAAATGATGTGACCGAGAACAATACCTTGTGTTACCATAAAATGGCACTTCTCCCAATTTAAGACCAAGTTCTTTTCGATACATCTCTGCAGAACTAGTGTTAGATGGCGTAAACATTGATCAAATGAATCTCCAAAGACAGAAAAGTCATCCATAAAGACTTCGAGAAATCGTTCAACCATATCAGAAAAAATGCTTAACATGCATCGTTGAAATGTAGCAGGTGCATTACATAATCCAAATGGCATCCTCCTATATGCAAAAGTGACAAAAGGGCAAGTGAAAGTGGTTTTCTCTTGATCTTTTGGTGCTATGGGAATCTGATTATATCCTGAGTAGCCATCTAGAAAGCAATAGAATTCATGGCCTGCTAATCTATCAAGCATTTGATCGATAAATGGTAAAGGAAAATGGTCTTTACGTGTGACAGAATTTAACTTTCTATAATCAATGCATACACGCCATCCTGTAGTTACTCTAGTTGGTATCAATTCATTATCGGCATTGGTAACTACAGTGACTCCTGACTTTTTGGGGACAACTTGTACAGGACTGACCCATGAACTATCAGAAATTGGGTAAATGATACCTGCATCTAATAGCTTAAGGACTTCTGTTCTAACAACTTCTTTCATATTAGGATTTAACCGACGTTGCATTTCCCTAGTAGATTTAGCATTTTCATCAAGGTGAATATAATGCATGCAGTCTACTGGATTTATACCTTTTATGTCTGCTAGGGTCCATCCTAATGCTCCTTTGTGCTCTTTTAAAACATCCAACAACTTACCTTTTTGTTTGTCATTGAGGGATGATGAGATGATTACCGGTAGAGTACTTTCTTCCCCCAAAAATGCATATTCCAAAGTGTTGGGCAATGGTTTGAGCTCAAGTTTTGGTGGTGATTCTGATGATGGGATGAGTTTCTTCTCTGATGGTGCTAGTTGTTCAACTCTTGGCTTCCATTTATTAATGTCCATAGATGGTGCTGAGTCAAGTAGGGCGTTGACCTCATCGACCGATCTGTCAATATCAAAATCCAAACCAAAGTGAGTTAAACATGTTTGCAAAGGATCATCACTAAGGTTTGAAACAAATGTATCATCAACTAGTGCTTCAATTAAATCCACATCAACAATTCCATCATCTGCATTGTGAGGTTGTTTGGCAATGTTGAAGATGTTCAGTTCCATGGTCATATTGCCGAAGGACAACTGCATATTTCCAGTCCTACATTGAATGTGAGCATCCGCAGTTGCCAAGAAAGGTCGGCCTAAAATAATGGGGATGTGCTTCCTTGACTCCTGTATTGGTTGAGTGTCAATTACAATGAAATCAACAGGAAAATAAAACTTGTCTACCTGGATAAGCACGTCCTCCACAATACCACGAGGTATTTTTGTGGACCGATCTGCAAGCTGTAACACCACTGGAGTTGGGTGTAATTCTCCAAGTCCAAGTTTCACGAAAACAGAATAAGGCAACAGATTTACACTAGCTCCTAAATCCAACAAAGCATTCTCAATTGTGTGGTTCCCTATGCTACATGAGATAGTAGGGGAACCTGGATCTTTGCATTTTAAAGGAATTTTATGTTGGAGTATAGAACTAACGTTTTCTGTTAAAAATGCCTTCTTTTGAACATGCATATTTCTCTTTTTAGTACATAGGTCTTTAAGAAACTTGGCATAAGATGGAACTTGCTTAATAGCATCAAGTAAAGGGATGTTGACACTTACCTGTTTGAAGATTTCGAGAATCTCACCTGTGGATTTTCCCTTTTTCCCTTTAGCTAACCTCTGAGGAAATGGAGCTTTTGGAATATATTCTCGTGGGTTAGTTTCTTCTTTCTCCTCCGGTGATGATTCCTCAACATTCACAGGTACAATTTGATTTTCTTTTGGCATCTCCACTTTATTGTCGACTTCTTTTCCTTTTCGCAAGGTCATGACGGCTTTGACCTCTCCTTGCGGCTGTGGTGAACTGGTACTTGCTTCATGCACTCCTTTAGGGTTAGGCACTGGTTGACTTGGAAATTTACCTTTCTCAACAGTCATTGCCAAGGTCTGAACTGAAGAAGCAAGCTGTCCTACCATCTTTTCGAGGCTTGAAACTGATTGGGCTTGTGAGTTGAAGCCCGCTCTCAACTCATTTCGTAGTCCATCAATGGTGCGGTTCTGTTGCTCAATCGTGGAGTGAGTAACATTCCTGAGATTCTGGAATGAATCCTCCCATGGTCTGGGTTGAGCGTAGTTCTGGTTCTGGTTCTGATTGAATGGTCTAAATGGGGGCTGAGAGGCTTGAGGATTTTGAGGAATTGGTTGCATTGGTGGAGCTGGAGCTGCTGGTCCATTATGTTGGAATCCTTGAGACCATGAAAAATTGGGGTGGTCTCTCCATCCAGGGTTATATGTGTTGGAGTATGGGTTGTAATTCGATGGTTTTCTCATTACACCTATGGCATTGGCTTGATCTGGATATGAGTCAAGGTCATGTGGCTCTGTTGATTTAGCAGTCGATAACGATGCTATTTGTCGAGAGAGACCTTCAATTATCGCTTTGACTTCTTTGATTTCTGAATTTGATTCGCCAATGTGAACCTCATTTACTCCCTTTACCCTTCTAGTATTTCTGAGTGATCGACTCCGTTGTTGGGAATTATCTGCTTGTCGCTGGAAGAATTCCCAAATCTCTGATGCACTTTTGGACATTAGCTCTCCTCCACTTGTTGCCATTAGCCATTCTTGCACATTCGGTAATAATCCCTCCAAAAAGTACTGGCATTGGTGCCATTTCTCGTACCCATGATGTGGACACTTCAAGAGTAGCCCATTGAATCGCTCCCATGTTTCGAAAAATTGCTCATCATCTTTCTGGGTAAACTCCGAGATTTCCCTGCGAATAGCGTTGGTTTTATGCACTGGGAAATATTTATTTAAAAATTTTGTAACCATTTGTTCCCATGATGCAATACTATTAGCAGGCAATGTATTAAGCCATGAACGAGCTCTATCCTTCAAAGAAAATGGGAATAATCTAAGTTTTACATCATCATCTGAAAAATTCTCATATTTAAATGTTTGACAAATAACATGAAAATCATTCAAATGATTATATGGGTCCTCATTTTCTAAGCCATAGAACGTGGGGAGACAATTTAGCACACTAGGTTTTAATTCAAAACTCCTAGCAGTTACATTTGGGTACCTTATACATGATGTGCTCAAATTGGCTAAAGGACTAAAATAATCTTTAAATGGCCTCTCCTGTGGTTCTTGTAAATCCATTTTGTTTTTAATGTGCTTGTGTATGCGAAGTGTTTTCTCTAATTCAAGGTCTATAGGTTCAAGATTAGGTAATAATGACCTACGACCATGCATGCAAAATAAAATAAAATAAAAATAAAGATGGGAACAAAACAAATAAAATAAAGAAGAGGGAGAAATTACGATACTAACCTTATGGCGCTATTACAACCTTACTATAAAAATACACAACAAAAAAAATACGTGAAATTAATTAATTAAAAATAAACTAATAAGATAAATAAAAATTACAAAGAAGAAAGAAAAAAATAACTTGAAAATTAAATTACAAAATTTAAAGAAGAGAAAAAGAAAAGAAATACTAACCTTTAGATGTAGATTCACTTTTTTTTTTCTTTTTTTTCTTTTTTATAATAAAAAAAATGCAAGAAAACAATTAAATGAAAATATTCACAAAAATTAATTCTAAGAATTAAAATTACTTACCTCCCCGGCAACGGCGCCAAAAACTTGTTGTGCAAATTTTATTGAACTCGCAAGCGCACGAATCTGTTGTAGTGTAGATCAATGGTGACGAGTGTCGATCCCACGAGGAGGTGGATTTTAATTATTTATAGAATTAATTTAGTGAATGGGTGATTGGAATTAAGGTGGAAAATGATTTAAAATATGCTAAAACTTAAATTAAAATAACAAGAATAAATTTTGAAATTGAAATTGAAATGGTAAGAATAAATTGAAGATAAATCTATTGAGATGACGTACCTGGGTATCTGGATCCGTATCAACATGCATCATGGGCTAAATATTCCATATTAATACCAATTAAATCATGAGAGGGGAATCCACACCTCATGAACCACGCTCTAATAAATATGGTGCTAAGGGCTTACCGTGCCAAATAATAATAACCTTATACTAGGGAGCCGGTGAAACCAGGGCAGTACTAGACAAGATTAGTATTATTTGTCGACGAGAAGTCAAAACATCCACAAAAACTAGAGGGGAAGAGAAAGTAAATTTACCAAATCAAGCCCATGACACATGTTGAGACTTCACCTTCAACTCAAGCTTGAAAGAAAATTAGCCACTCATAGTTAAACTAGGGGCAAAATGGAAATTTATTAAAATACGTAGAAAATACAAGATAGAGAGAGAATTACAGAAAATGAATCCCAAAAATGGATTCAGAGGTACTTAATTAGGGGGGGGAGGCCCCCTTTTTATAGTTACATCGAGTAAATCATGGCCATCGGATTAAAAACAGTTTGGACGCTCAGGATTTCGCCACGTCATCAGCCACTATTTGCACAGTACAGTCAACGGCCACTATTTGCACAGTACAGTCAACAACCACTATTTGTACAGTACAGTCAACAGCCACTATTTGCACAGTACAGTCAACAGTCACTATTTGCACAGTACAGTCAACAGCCACTATTTGCACAGTAACGCCAACAGTACCCGTACATGTGAATAGTATCGTACATGTGAACAGTGTCATTTTTCCTTTTATACTCCTCCTAAGGTTTTCGACCGTCCTGAGTTCAAAAATGATGTCCGTTTTGCCATTTGATCTCTCGTTTATTGTGAAATGACTATGATGCCCCTAAAATACATAAAATACTCAATTAGAATAAAATACACATAATTAAAGTACAATAAACTTAAACACATAAAAGTAAGGGTTGTTAGTAATACTTGATATGTAAAATAACGATTTTCTCCTTTATAAATATGCACTTTCTAACACACAACACTATATATATATAACCCAAGTGATTGTTCCTACTGAACAATCAAGTGTTAAAGAAGCTAATGATTTATTTGTTGCATGTTAGAAACATGGTAGTTCACTTGGTTTCAAAGACAATGTTCCTTGAAAGAAGAGATAAAAGATCAGGATCGTATTGAAAATAATACTAGAGCTATAAAGTATCTATATTATCTTAATCGCAAGTTCTAAATTAATCAATAGATTTTATGTAGTTCACATGATGAATTTTCTTGTTTCATTTATTCTTGTTGTGTCTCTTTGATGCTAATTTAAAGTTATCCTGTAGTGTTTGATTAAATTATCAATTGTTTGTGATTCAGAGGACTTATATGGCTACTGGTTAGCACGAGCCTATATATATTTCAAGGAATAATTATCAATTTCCCCCTTAGTGCAATAAATATATACCATTTGCCCCTGCTATTTTATAATAACTAAACCCTCATGACAACATAAGTTTATAATATTACCCTTATTTTTAAATAAACTTTTATTTATACTTATTAAAAATTAAATAAATCATATGAATAAAAACTAAAAAAAACTGAGTATTAAAAACAAGAAATATATATTTTGATGTGAACAAAAAAAATTAATAATAAAATTTTTTTCTTTTACTTTTTTATTTTTTAAATATTTTCTTATAATAAATATTTTATCATATTTTAAAATTAAATATAAAAAGTAAAAGAAAATATTTTATTATTTATTTTATAATATTTTTTTATTAATCATTCAAGTTTTGATACTTAATTTTCTTATATATTTATTATAAGAAAATGTTTATAAAGTAAAAAAGTATAAAAAAATATTTTACTATTAATTTTTTCACATTAAAACATATATTTCTTATTTTTATACCTATTTTTTATTTTAATTTCCATTCATGTAATTTATTTTATCTAAAATAAAAATAAATGAAAGTGTATTTGAAAATAAAGGTAATATTGTAAACTTATATTGTCGGGGGATTATTGACCAATATAAAAATAACAAGGAAAAAATATTATATATTGATTAGTATAGGAGAAAAATTAGCAATCTCCCCATATTTCAAACCTAGAAACCGTAAAATTTTACTCTCAAGAATTTTGAATCTACATAGGAACTCTCAAAATTGTCATTTAATGGATTGCTTGTATCAAGAGTTTTGCTTTGGTTTATGCTATTCAAACTTATATCTACCTTTTAAAGCATATTTGTGCCATCAACAATATCACTATGTATAAAATAAACCCCCAACGATAAATGCTGCCAAGCCATCAGTAGCTACCAGATTCTCAGTCTTAAGAGCAAGCAATAAGTGAATGCTACATGGAGTTTGTTAATGATTCATCATTATGATTATAATCAAAGAAGAAATTGGGGGCTTAGTGTAGTTTTAGCCTTTTTATGATTTTTGTTAGTAACTTTATATATATATATATATATATAGGGGTGTGCATTGGTTCTGTTTGGTTCCATTCCCTTTGATTTTGGGATAAACTGAAATTTTTATTCAATTCACGTCGGAATTCAAAACGACCAATAGACATTTAAGGAAAATAAAAATTGAACCAAAACCAAGTGGTTCAATTTGGTACGGTTTCGATTTAGTTTTGGTTTCGGTTTGCCTTAGTAATTCTGAATTAACATTTTTTTGAAGACACATCCAATAGTCAAATTGTTCTTATATACAATAAAAAAAATAAGATTTATGTGAAAAACTTCAAATTTGAAGAAAAACGACGGTCGTTGTCAAAAGACAAAAAAAAATTTACTATTGATAACTCTAGGAAATGAGAGTTATTACATTAATTCTAGACTTGAATCAAGATCACTTAGAGAACAAATAAGGTGTTTTTATTACATTTTAGTTACATTTTGCATAAACATTCATTTTAGTTGAGTCTTAATAAGTTTTGCTTGAATCAAAGTAATTTGTGCTAAAAATAAGTGCATAATTGTTGGTTCTCAGAAAGTCTTAATTCATGAGGGGATGTTGAGACAGTAGATGAGTAAGAGGAGGAAAGAAGATGGCCACAAAAGAAGAAAAGCACAATCGGGAATAATGCAGTGCTGTTGAGGATGTTAGAGCAGCTTGTGCTGTAGCAAGCTGGGAGCAATGCGGGAGAAAACTTAGGCGCGGGTCAGCACATGTTTTCTAATTTAACGCATGCACCCTCATGTATTTGTTTTTACCCTAATTTGCAATATAAAAGGGAGGTGTGCACCACATAGAAAGGCGGCAAGAGAATTATCATTAGAATAATTACAAGGAACAAAGAAGAAGATCAGAATTGAAGGCAACATTGGAGAATCGATCAAAATTATTTGGATTTGTCTTTCACCGTGCTCACTTATATTTATCTTCTTCCTTTAATTGTTTTGATATATTCCGAGATTACCATATCTATGTTTATTTTTCTCTTTCAGAATATGAACTAAATTTACTTGTAGTTGAGTGACAAATAATCCAATGGGTTCTTGACTGTTCTTATATGTTGTTATAGTATTGTTGTAGCATTTTACTCTAGCAGTTCTTTTATGAATATAACTGTTATTTCGGTTGACCACCCATTTAATAGTTTCAGTTAAGATAGAGCAGCAAAAGGGCATGTTTTAGTGGATATTACTAGAGTACTACTTGATCTTAAGTTAAGTTTCTTGGATTAAGTTATCTTGAATCCCATAAGGGCAGTACTTGACGTTAGGATTTGTGACACACTAGACATAGTATTCACCTTGAAGGGTGGAGAGATTAAAGGTTATAATGTCGTACCATAAGTATATTAGCAACTGGTCATTGTTAATAGATTTAAAGGTATGAGACTTCCAACATGCGATAGCTGCGGATGCAGATTTATTCTGCCCAATGCTGCAGCACTTATTGTAACAATTGGTGCTAAATTGATAGACAACAGTCACCCCATTAGGAGAGTTTGATCATTCAACTACTATAATCTCAATTGAATCTTAGACATATTTAACTTAGTTTATTTCGTTACGGTATTATTTTATTTAATTCTTTCACAACCCTCGATTACTTTGGAAATTACTTTACAATTGTTTGCTTCGGTCCTAAGTTGAATTGCACTATTGTGATTGCTTTAACATTTTGATAACATTAATCCCTGTGGAGACGATCTTGAATACTTATCACTTTATTACTTGTTGTGTATACTTGCACATTGGCATTGGTAGTAATTGCCTATACAAATCAACCAACAAGTTTTTGGCGCCGTTGCCGGGGATTGATTGTTTATTTTTGAAGTGTGAAGTAAATCTTAATAGCCCCAAATTTGATTTGATTTATTCTATTTATTGGCAGATCGGTACATGCATGCGCAAAGACAGATCTGTGGTATTCCAATTCGATCCTGAGATTGAAAGGACTGTCAGGAGATTGCGAAGAGAACAAAGGAATTCAGAAATTGCTTCAAGCATGAATAATTTACAGGATACATGGAATTTGAATCTTCACGGGCCCTTACAACCAGTCAACATTCAGGAAGAGCAGAATGAACATGCTAACGGGAGACAGCCATGCAATAAAAATATTATTTACATGGCTAATGACAGAGACAGAACTATAAGAGATTATGATGTGCTAACTCCTCAAGTTGTACATCCTGGCATCATCAGACCTGAAGTAGACGCTACAAATTTTGAAATTTTGAGTTGAAACCAGTGATGTTTCAAATGTTGCAAACAATTGGTCAATTCAATGGACTACCAAATGAAGATCCTCATCTCCATCTTAAATTGTCCTTGGAAGTAAGTGATGCTTTCAAGATTGCTGGAGCAACACAAGATGCATTAAGGCTGAGGCTATTTCCTTATTCCTTAAGAGATCGAGCAAGAGCATGGTTAAATTCGTTACCATCTGATTCCATCACTACATAGAATGAATTGGCTAATAAATTCCTGATGAAATATTTCCCACCTACAAAAAATGTAAAGTTGAGTAATGAGATTACGTCCTTCCATCAACTTGAAGATGAGAGTTTGTACGAGGCTTGGGAAAGATTCAAAAAATTACTCAGAAGGTGTCCTCATCATGGTATTCCTTGTTGCATTCAATTAGAAACTTTTTACAATGGGTTGAATTCAAGTACAAGGTTAATGGTGGATGCTTCAGCAAATGGAGCTCTGTTATCTAAATCTTACACTAAAGCTTATGAAATTCTGGAAAGAATTGCCAATAATAATTACCAGTGGCCTTTAGCCAGACAACCAGCATTAAAAGGATCAGCAGGGGTACATAACATAGATGCAATTACAACCTTATCAGCACAAGTAACCTCATTGACTAACATGATAAAGGCCTTGACATCTGCTCCAGCAATAGTAAAGTAAGTTGTTGAACTTTCTTGTGTATATTGGGTGAAGAGCATGACTTTGATAATTGTCCTGGAAATTCAGTTTCAGTAAATTATGTGGGTAATTTCAATCGACAACCTCAGAACAACCCATATTCTAATACTTACAACCCTGGCTGGACAAATTCATCTAAATTTCTCATGGAGCAGTCAGAATCGAAATGCTCCAGCAGTAAATGGCAAAACAGAAACACACAACCACCTGGTTTTTATCAGCAAAGTCAAGGGCAAAAGCATAACAATCAGGATCTAATCACTTCACTGGAAGCATTGATTAAGGAATACATTGCAAAGAATGAAGCAATCATGTAGAGTCAAGTTGTATCCTTGAGAAACCTGGAAAACCAAATGGGACAACTAGCCACAGCAATGAGCAACAGAACGCAAGGAAGCTTACCTAACAACACAGAAGACCCCAGGAGGGAGGGCAAAGAACACTGCAAAGTAATTAATTTGAGATCTGGAAAGAATGTAGATATCCCAGTTGATGTAACCAAAAATGGGATGGAATTCAATTCAACACAAAAATTACCTCAAAAAGAGAGCATGTTATAACAACCTCCCCATCAAGGCACTGGTTACATGGGCCAAGCTACAACAACTGCAAAGAAAGTTCAACCAGAACATGCTAAAAAAGAAGTTGCAACACCAGTAGTCACAACCTGCACCAAACTAAACAAACAGAGTTTGATATCTCCTGAAGCTACCCAGCTGTTTAGACATCCACCACCTTTCCCACAAAGGTTCCAGAAGCAAAAACAAGACAAGCAATTCAGTAAATTTCTGGAAGTGCTGAAGCAACTGCACATAAATATACCTTTTATGGAAGCTTTGGAGCAAATGCCAAATTATGTGAAATTTCTAAAAGATATCTTGGCACGAAAAAGAAGGCTGAGAGAGTTTGAAACTGTTGCTTTAACACAGGAAAGTAGTCATATGCTCTAGAGTAAAATTCCCACAAAATTGAAAGATCCAGGGAGTTTTACAATACACTGCTCCATAGGGACTATGTATGCTGGCAGAACACTTTGTGACTTGGGAGCTAGTATTAATTTGATGCCATTATCTGTTTTTAAGCAGCTGGGAGTAGGAGAATGCAGACCAACAACAGTCACTCTGAAACTAGCTGACATATCTCATGCATACCCTGAAGGAAAAATAGAGGATGTGCTGGTGATGATTGACAAATTCATCTTTCCAGTGGATTTCATTGTATTGGACTTTGAAATTGATAAAGAGGTACCCATTATACTTGGAAGACCTTTTTAACAACTGGAAAGACTCTGATAGATGTGCAGAAAGGAGAGTTTACCATGAGAGTGAATGATCAACAAGTCACATTTAATGTACTAGAGGCTATGAGGAACCCTGATGAAGTATAAGATTACAATTTCCTAAGTGTAGTGCATTTTGTTGTAGCAGACAGAATGGACAGATGCTGCAGTAATACACTTGACAAAGTCACCACCTTTGAGGATGTCGAAGAGGAAGATGTTGCAGCAATTCAAACAGATTGGATGGATAAACAGCAATCTGATAGGCACAACAGGTTTATTGAACACCTGAATCTTTCAGACAAGGAAGTAAAAACAACTTTACCATATATTGAATCACCTCCTAGTCTTGAATTAAAAATGTTACCTTCACATTTGAAGTATGTTTATCTTAGTCAAAATAACACATTACATGTAATCATTTCTTCTACTTTGGATGCAGGTCAAGAGCAGAGTCTAGTAGATTTGCTTGGAAAATACAAAAGAGCAATTTGATGGACCATGACAGATATAAAGGGGATAAGCCCATCAATATGCATGCATAAAATCTTGTTAGAAGATTGTTCCAGCAATTCGGTGGAGCACCAGAGAAGGTTGAACCATATTATGAAAGAAGTAGTAAAGAAGGAAATCATCAAATGGTTGGATGCTAGAATCATATACCCAATATCAGACAGTTCATGGGTAAGCACAGTTCAATATGTTCCAAAGAAATGAGGGATAACAGTAATAGCTAATGAGAAAAATGAACTTATTCATACAAGGACAGTGACTAGATGGAGAGTATGTATGGATTACATGAAGCTCAACAAAGCCACAAGGAAAGACCATTTCCCACTTCTATTCATAGATCAGATGTTGGACAGACTTGTTGGAAAACAATACTATTGTTTCTTAGATGGTATTCAGACTACAACCAGATTGTTATAACTCTAAAAGATCCAGAGAAGACTACATTTACATGTCCTTATGGAACATTTGCCTTCAGAAGAATGCCCTTTGAGTTATGCAATTCTTCAGTAACTTTTCAAATATGCATGATGTTTATATTTTCTGATATGGTAGAGCAAACTTTAGAAGTTTTCATGGATGACTTCTCAGTTTTTGGAGAAGCATACAATAATTGTTTACACAACTTGGAAGAAGTTCTTAAAAGATGTGAGATGACCAATTTAGTACTCAATTAGGAAAAGTGTCATTTTATGGTGCAAGAATGAATAGTGTTGGGACACAAAGTATCCAAGAATGGCATTGAGGTGGACAAAACCAAGATAGAAGTAATAGATAAACTGCCACCTCCAACTTCAGTAAAGGGTATTATGAGTTTTTTGGGTCATGTTGGATTTTACAAGAGATTCATTAAGGATTTTTCCAAAGTAGTTAAACCACTATGCTCATTGCTGGACATGACAAACCTTTTCACTTTGACAAAGATTGCCTTCAAGCATTTGGAGAATTAAAGAAAGCTCTGATCACTGCTCCAGTAGTTATATCTCTTGTCTGGACTTTACCATTCGAACTGATGTGTGATGCTAGTGATCATTCTGTGGGAGCAGTACTAGGGCAACGAAAGGATAAGGTTTTTCATTTCATATACTATGCAAGCAAAACTTTCACTCCAACTCAGATCAATTACACCACTACAGAGAAAGAGTTGCTAGCAATAGTATTTGCTTTTGACAAATTCAGAGCTTACCTGGTAGGTACTAAAGTAACTGTTTACACAAACCATGCAGCCATTAAATATTTAATTTCAAAGAAGGATGTCAAACCAAGACTAATAAGATGGATCTTATTGCTTCAAGAATTTGATCTGAAAATTAAAGATAGAAAGGGGACTGAGAATCAAGTAGCAAATCACTTGTCACGACTGGAAGCAGACACTAGTACATTGACAAGGAAATGCATCACTGAAACAATTCCTGATGAACAGTTGTTGGCAATATAGCAAACACAGGTGCTGTAGCAGTCAGAACCCCCATGGTATGCAGATTTTGCTAATTACTTGGTAAGTAAAATGTTACCACCTGAGCTGAAGTTTCAAGAGAAAAAGAAATTTCTTCATGATGTTAGAAGTTATCAGTGGGATGACCCACATTTATATAAGTTGTGCTCAGATCAAGTGATATTAAGATGTGTTGCAGCAGGCGAGATTCCCCACATATTGGAAGCATGTCATGCTGCAGCATATGGAGGACATTTTGGTGGTCACAGAACAGCTGCTAAAGTTCTGTAATCATGTTATTACTGGCCCACTATTTTTAAAAATGCTTATGAATTTGTTAAATGTTGTGAGGTGTCAAAGGACAGGGAACATAACTAGAAGACATGAAATGTCATTGACCAACATCCTGGAATTTGAGGTTTTTGATGTCTAGGGAATAGATTTTATGGGACCCTTCCCATCATCCTTTGGGAACTTATATATCCTTGTTGTTGTGGATTATATCTCCAAGTGGGTAGAAGCTGCAGCATTACCTATAAATGATGCTAAAACAGTGGTGGCTTTTCTTCAAAAAAAATATTTTTTCCAGGTTTGGCACTCTTAGAGCAATCATTAGTGGTGAGGGCACACATTTTTGCAACAAAATCTTTACTGCAGCAATGATGAAATATGGAGTCAGACACAAGATAGCAACAGCATATCACCCACAATCCAATGGCCAGGCTGAAGTGTCCAACAAAGATATTAAAAAGATCTTAGAAAAAGTGGTGAACCCAATGAGGAAGGATTGGTCTTTACACTTGCATGACTCTCTATGAGCCTACAGAACAGCATACAAAACTCTACTTGGCATGTCTCATTACCGAATTGTTTATGGCAAGACATGTCATTTGCCACCAGAACTAGAGCATAAAACACACTGGGCACTGAAGAAACTAAATTGGGATATTCATGCTGCAGCAGAACAAATGAAGCTTCAACTTTGTGAGCTTGATGAATCAAGGTTATTTTCATATGAAAATGCAAGAATTTATAAAGAGAAGATAAAACACTGGCATGACAAGCATATTCAGCACATGCAATTCAACCCTAGTCAATTGGTGTTACTCCACAATATAAGACTGAGATTATTTCCGGGAAAGCTCAAGTCACGATGGTCTGGCCCGTTTAAGTTGTTAAAGTTTTATCCTCATGGAGCTGTTGATCTTTTAGATGAACATACAGGTCAAGAATTCAAAGTTAATGGACACAAGGTTAAGCACTACATACATCCAGCAGCAGATTGTTCAAATGAGGTGTTACTCCTTAAAGAACCCAATTATTGAACAATGAAAGAAGGTCAGGCTGAAGGACCTTAAATCAATCGCTCCATGGGAGGCAACCCATTGTGGAGACAGCCACTTCAAACCAATTTTGATCTCCTTTGGTTTTGTTGACAAGCTCTCCCTCATTACCCTTTTCATTTAATTTTGTTATTTCATTCCGGTCGTATAATTTTATCTTTTCACAAGTATTGTATTCTTTACTTTTGCTATCATTTGATCTATTTTATTTTAATTTCAGAATTAATTTTAGTTTATGGGAAATATATGTGGCAATTGAATTCCATATTGACAAATGAGGTTGTATGGTGGCAGAGTACAGAGGTGAGCCACGTGTCAGAGGCTTTAGTGTGGACTATGTAACCGTTGCTAGAGTAAGCGAATGGGTGCTATAGCAACCAATTTTACTGTTACAGTAAATTAAAAGATGGAGTCTCTCACTTATCGTTGGAGATAAGTTATGACAGATGGAGACATGGATGTGGATGAAAATTGTGAACAAATCTCCGAAATTAATGCTTTAATTTTATTAACTGAGATTTTCGGGATATGCACATTACTTTTCAAATATTTTATGCCCTCATTTATCTTTGGTTACCGTAATTATCTTCAATTAAGAGTCCATTATAAAAAGGAGTCACTGTGCTTAGTGCTCTACGACACTATTCCCCATCTCCTTCGCGAATACAACTCTCATAATTCTTAAAACTCTTCTTTTTTTTTTACTCTCAGGGACATTAACCTCAACTTGTTACTGCTACAGCAATGCCGAGGCATAAGAAAACAGCAAGCCACCTTAAAGATTCGTCACGATTCCAGAGTTACCACGCCGAAGAAAAATATGAAGAATTCATAGAGCCGCGCAGGATTCTGGAAGAAAAAGGGTTTCAATTTCCAGACCAACTCACGGGAATTGTGCAAACAATTCATAATGCTACAGCAAAGCGAGGATGGCTGGAGTTTTGCAACCACCCTCGAGATCCTGTGCTACCCGTAGTCAAAGAATTTTACTCCAATTTGATAAACCTTGATCAGTACAACATTTGGGTAAGACATACACTTGTAAATTAACAACATCTTAACCCTAAAAACTTAACTAATGGCTCTGATACCACTGTTAGAAAATTAAAATTTCTCCAAAGATTATGCTAAGTAAATTTGTCAAGCAACAAATTGATAGAAAAATTAAGTGGAAAACAATACGAATGTCACAATGTAATATTTATATGGAAAACTCTAAATTCAAATAAAAACCACAATTGTTGTCAAAAGCCAACCAAAGAAAAATATTTACTACATGAAAAATTATTATAAACACATTTTTAAAAATAATTTTCTCTCACCTAAGGCTCAAATACACCCAAAATACTAAAAGTTCATAAAACTCACTCAACGCTTAACTTGCATTAAATTGTTCAGCTCTCTAGATTTTGGATGCTTCTTTGGATGACTTGCCCTTCTTCCACTCTTTCTTTTACATGCAACACTTGCCTACAATCAAGGCAAATTATTCGAGGAAGGCACTAGATTTTGGCTCCCTTTCTTGAGTTCTTGAGGCCGCCTTTCTTAACTTTTTTTTTCTCTTTTAATCACACTTTCAACAGTCTCTCTACTGACTATTTTGTTATAAAACAGATTTTTACATCAAATTTAAATGTACTCATGACGTTTCTTGTTTTCTTAATTTTAAAATAAACTTGATTTCAATTCCAGCATTCAAAAATGAATTGTATGTACTGCTTAAATCAGTCATCTCACAGCGGATGCGTATAGCAATTTAGTGCAGATTTTTGAAGAGCAGAAAACTTCTATCTGAATTTGTACTCTCAAAAACCAAACCCATGTTGACGTACACACCAATTCAAAAGAAAAAGAAACAGATGAAGTCATATAGTTTACATACGAAAATGCCTAAAGTTGGAGCAATTCAGTGTCCGATGAAACATATGCACTGAAGCGAGCGTCTCATCTCAATGAAATAGCCCTCTTTGGATTAATTACTTGGCTAAACCCTTGGAGCATAATAGACCAAAAGCAAACACCAAAGGCCAGAAATAAATTTTTATCGGAGAATCAGCATGTCGGCGAGCAAAACTATAATGAATTGCAGCAAAAATGCACTGACAGAGGGCACATACTAGTCCAATAATATCCTTGAAGTTACCAAAAGGCCTGTAACGCCGCCGAGAATAGAACCAAGGCCAAGGTAATATACCCTTCCATCTCCACACAGCTTTTTGCTTTTGGCATTTGTAAACGAGTTCTACAATGCATACAACCAGGGCTACAAATGACAATAACATACTCAAAAGCACATACTGAGATTTCCGGGCAGAAGAGAGTTGGTCAAAAAGAGCCGATGGAATCTCCAGGACAAAGTTGGTGATTACAAAGATCCACTCTAAATCAACGTCCTATGTAGAAAAAAGTAAAATAAACTCATGTTGTTCCGGTAAGCAACTGAAATTACCTTCATTAGAAGAATAAGTATAGCTTCAAAAACAAGATAATTCTATGACCAATTGGCCTTCAAGAATAAAATTCAGAAAAACGATATTTATAAGTTCTAAATACTGTTTAGTGGTTTAAAATTTAATGCGCTCACTAAAAAAAATTTTTAGTTCATAAAATTCAGTGATTTCATTAGATAAGAAAACAACAATTATATTCCAAGCACTTTCACATTGATATTATACAAATTATTTTGTGAACTTAAAGAGCATTTGTGTACTATAATTATGTATAAATTTGACATCTGTGCTCCTAAATAATAAAAGTGAAATCTATTTTCTCGGTATACATAATTCAGTAATGAATAATGATATATTTACTACAGTTAGTCCACCATCATTATAGGACAAAAAAAAATATTATAAGACAAAAGTTTTTTTTTTCTTTTTTGGTTGGGTCATGTTACACTAATTAGTATATACAGTTACATGCATCATTATTCTATATAATTCAAAAAATTCAGCGGCAGCCTTACGGGTAAAACAATATAGTACGCGTAACTATCCATGTGAAAGCCCGAGAAAATAAAGGAAGAGAGTTCACCTGCAGCCGATGTATGGAGGACGTGGTAATTATGGGGAGTGTGGGGTGTGGGGAGGACGTGGTAATTATGGGGAGTGTGGGGTGTGGGGAGGGCGGGGGGGACCTGGTGGGTGCGCTGATTGCGATGCCGATGAGTGTGGAGGACGTGGAGGACGTGGCGAGTGTGGAGGACGTGGCTGAGTCTGGAGGACATGGCTGAGCCCATGAAGGCGATCGGGCCGGGATGGTGAGTAGATATGCGATGGGGTTGGTGATGTTGAGCCCAACTCTGCTTCTGTGGTAAGCTGATGTGTCTGATGGCAGATGTGTCTGATGTGATCGATTTCTCTGCACAGGTTAATTCATAATTCTCCTTTTTTTAATTAGTAGTTCTTGTTAATTGTCTCATATATTAATTATTCACAACGAATTACTAAGTTAGGAAGTAAAGATTATTTGTCTAATTTGTTTAAACTAAGGAAAGAGATTTCACATTTGTCTTATATATTTAGTAATTTATTAATTAATTAATTAGAACGGTTTCCATGAATAATTAAGAAGCAAGGAAGCAAACTCATGGCACTAAATAGAGTTTCCTTGCCCAAAAAAAAAAAGATGGAATAAAACTTAATTACCCTTCATGAAAAATTTTAATAAACAAAAGTAATCGAGAGAAAGATAGAAGTAGTACCAATTGCGAATTGGGTGGGCTGGTCGAAAGAGTTGCAGAATCTTGAATCTGCAACGGAGATGTATAAGATCTGACTATTGGGTTGGCTGCTGAACGAATTTTAGATGGAATACTTTTCAGGCTTTTTCCATCTTTATGATTTCCCTGAGTATCCAAGTCATCATTCTGCTGGGACAATAAAATAAGGCCAAGACAAATCACTAATCAGCATGATCTTATATGTGAGAAGTAATTAATTAAACATTTATTACTGAAACATGATTAGACAAATATATAATATTATGATATATATATATATATACCTGAACGCCATTCGCAAGTTGTATAGTGTTGCTTTCAGGCATTTTACGAGCTTCATCAAAAGAAGAAGAATTCACAGGATGAAAATATATATAGATGCTTTAGGAGGTTTCCTGGCAGCACTTTTTTTTATCATCCAACAATTTCGTAGCAGCAGCTTCATTGACTTCTTAGTTGAAACCGCGTGTGTGTTTCTTTCAAGTGAGTGTTTACGACAACCACTTGCGTGAGTCGCCCGTCCAGCCACAGGCCATTTACTACTACTACCTCCAACTCTAAATTCATAAGTTTTGAAAACTAAGAGCAAAAGATGAGTACGAATTCTATCTAATTAGATGCACTATTGAGATATTTTGATCCACACAAAATTTAAATTGTGCAAGAACAAAGTAAGTTTTGAAATTCAACCAATCATAATCAGCTATTTGGCCAAGTTTAGTAGGTCCAATTGTGGGATCCAACAATTCAATGTTTGAAAAATAAAATAAAATAAGTTTCTTTAAAATTTGCTGGGTCTTACCTTACTGGTGGATTCACCCTACTTGCCCAAGAGGCTTGTGTGTGTGTGTATCTGTATTTGTGTGAAACGCTTAATTAGGATTAGAATATTAAGAGATTGTATTTTTTTTAAATTTTTTAATTTTAACCAAATGGAGGTACTTATTTAGCTCGATCTTAATCCGAACCGTGATACAACCCGGCTGATTTTGAAATTTCAACCCAATTAAATTTTATGGCTAATCTGAAGCAAACTCAAACCCAAAATGTAATTTGGTTTTGGTTCCATTCGGGTTAACACTAACCACCGCAGTGTGGCCAAGTCAAGTCAAGCATATGCATAAAGATAGGACAAGACAGAACAAAACAAATGTGGTCCGTTAAAAATAAAAAATTGAAAATGTCCACTAAAGAACAGAGCGGCCGGCCGTCTTTCACACCGAAAGAAAAATGTAACAGGGCTTGGTGGCCCAACGAGGACTTTATACAGCAAATCAACCCCATCAATGCTAAAAGGATAAGAGCCATTTAATTTCTCTCGTACGTGATCGTTATAGTCCTGTGTGGTAGCATCATATTCATAATCTTTTTGTATTTAGGAAGAGTTTGGTATTAAGAGACCATGACTTAAAAAGTCATAGTTAGTGTAATAAAAATTATTAGCATATGGTAAATATAAATGTCGTTTATATAATAATTTTGATAAAAAAATATTAAAAATTTTATTAACTCTTATTATTATGTGTCTAATAAAATTAATTAATCTTTTAAAACCACGACGAAAAATATTTATAAAAAAATTTTGTATCTTTTAAATTATAATTTTCCATCCATATACAATATCAAATAGAGAAATGCTAAAGTTGGTAATTATCTCAGCATAAAAAAATAATTTTTTATTTGTTTATTATTTTTTGTTATATCATAATAATAGAAATGTCCTTGCATTTACTGATTAAATAATAATGTGTTTAATTTAGAATTTTTTAGAAATCTTTTTATTTAAATTATATGTTTGATTTAGAATTTTTTAATTTAAATTTTGTTTGAACATAGAATTTTTTTAATTTAAATTGTGTTCGATTTATAATTTATTTAATTTACATTTTTAGAACTTTAATGGATTAAATTATTGCTAGATGGTGTTTGGAAAAATATATAATAATTTATTCTTAATTTAAATTTTGTTTCCACATTGAATTTTTTTAATTTAAATTGTGTTCGATTTATCATTTTTTATTTAAGTTTTTAGAACTTTAATGGATTAAATTATTGTTGGATGGTGTTTTGTATAAATTGATCTTACATTTTGCTTGATACAAATATTAATTATTTTGTAGAAATGGATAATTTGGAACATAAAGATGGAGTCGAAGATGCGCAATTGAAAAAATATGAGCCTACTCTTGGGATGTTATTTGATAGCCATGAGAAAATGTGACAATTTTACAAAGCCTATGGTAAACAAGAAGGGTTTCCTGTTAAGAAGCTAACTAGTAAGAAATGGAGCGATGGAATTATAAGGTATGTGACGTTTGCATGTGGTCGTAGTGGCAAGTCAGAAAGTAAATCTATTGATGTGTTGAAGCCAAAACCTATTGCAAAAACTGGTTGCAATGCTAGAATTGGAGGTTCTGTAAATGAAGATGGAAAATGGACTCTTCGAACTTTAAATTTTGAACACAATCATGGATTGAATCTGGACAAAACTAGATATTTTCCTTGTAACCGCAACATTAGTGCAAGTGCAAGAAAGCATATTGAAATGAATGATTGTGCAGGAATTAACATTACCAGGAATTTTAATTCTATTGTTGTTGAGGCTGATGGATATGAAAACGTGTCATTTATAGAAAAAGATTGTAGAAATCTTGTTGACAAAGGTAGACGATTGCAGCTTGGAGAATGAGATGCTATGGTAATTCTAAAGTACTTCCAGAACAAGCAAGCAGAATGCAATAGTTTTTTTTTCAGTATTAATTTAGATGAGCATGATCGATTAAGGAATGTATTTTGGGCAGATCGGAGGAGTAGGGCTGCTTACAAATATTTTGAAGACGTCATCACATTTGACACCACATATCTTACCAATAAGTATGACATGCCATTCGCTCCTTTTGTCAGAGTTAATCATCATAGTCAATCTATTTTGTTAGGATGCGGATTAATTTCACACGAGGATACCGAGACATTAATGTGGTTATTTGAGGTGTGGCTATCATGCATGTCTAATTCTCCTCCCATTGGTATCATTACAAACCAAGATAAAGCAATGCAAAAGACAATTGCAAATATTTTTCCTACGACTAGGCATCGATGGTGTTTGTGACATATAATGAAAAAGACACTTGAGAAGTTAGGAGTTTTTAAAGGACGTGAAAGTATTATTTCTTTGTTACTTTCTGCTGTTTATGATTCACTAAGTCCGAATGTGTTTAATGAAGCTTGGCATGACATGATGGCGGTGTATAATTTATGGGATAATGATTGGTTGGACGGTTTATATGAGGAACGGTATCGTTGGGTTCCATGTTATTTGAACAACTACTTTTGGGCAGGAATGTCAACAACTCAATGAAGTGAAAACACGAATGCATTTTTTGATGGATTTGTTAACGCAAAAATAAATTTGAAGCAGTTTGTAAAGCAGTACGAAAATGCTCTAAGAAGGAAAGTTGAATTAGAATGGCAAGCAGATGCCAAGTGTTTCAGCAAAAAAACTACTTGTGTATCAAGATATGAGATGGAAAAGCAAGTTGAAGAGGTGTATACTATTTCTAAGTTTAAATAATTCCAACAAGAATTAACTACACTGATGTATTGTGACACAATTAATTGTGTGGGATCAATATATGAAATCAGTGAATCATTTGGGCAAGGTAAGAAAAAAAACTTTGAGGTTGTTTTTGAAGAAACCGCAGGTGAAGTTAACTGTATATGTTCAAAGTTTCAATTTAAGGAAATTCTTTATAGACATGCCCTTACAGTGTTGATACGTAACGGTATTGAAGTCAGGGACGTAGCCAGCATAGGACCAGGTGGGGCACATGCCCCACCTGGCTTTTAAAATTTTTTTTTGATGATTACTTAAAAAAAAAATTTATGCATTATTTATAAAAATGCCCTAGGTCAATTGTGAAAATTTGAAAGTGCCACATATAATTTTAAAAAATTTCATATTGCCCCTAACTTAAATGTATAAATCTAAATAATTTGATCAGTTATTATAATTTCATAAAAGTTAACAAAGACAAAACAAAAACGTCTTTTATCAAATAAAATTTATTAAAAAATTAATTAAAGGAAGTGACTTTACTCTTTCTTTCTTTTGTCTGGTGGGTTTCTTCGTCTCATCTCTTTCTTTCGTCTGTGGTGGGTTTCTTCATCTCGTCTCTTTCTTTCGTCTGTGGTGGGTAGGGGTGGCAAAACGAATAAACGAATCGAATTCGAATCGAATCGTAAACGAATTGGGTCAAAATTATATGGATTCGGATTCGATTCGTTTAATAAACGAATCGAAATTTTAGGATTCGGATTCGATTCGTTTATTAAACGAATATTCGGTTCGATTCGTTTAATTCGTTTAACAACAGTAAAATAAATAAACAATTTGTCAATTTCAGAATCTCTAAAATAAATGAGGAAAAATTTCAGCTCATAAATAAACAATTTGTCACTACATATGAACAACCTCAGAAATTTCCAGAATTAAAAATCACTCCAATCATCTCTCAAAAATTCAGCTCATAAACAAAATAAATACCGGCAAGTGACAACGAAGTAGTAGTAGACGAAGATCCGAGAGAGTAAGTGTAGATCCGAGAGAGCAAAGATCCGAGAGAGCAAGTGCAGATCCGAGAGAGCAAGAGCAGATCCGAGAGAGCAAGTGCAGATCCGAGAGAGCAAGTGCAGATCTGAGAGAGCAAGTGAGGGCTGTAAGCTCAGATAGTGATGGGCGATGGCAGCCATTGTGCGAGTGAGCAAGTGAGCAAGTGCAGATCCGAGAGGAAGCGTTTTCTAGCTCAAGTTTGAGAGGGGAAAGCGACGTTTGTCCAAACACACAAGCAATTATGAAATACAAAGAAAATTTTGCACCAAATGAATAAGCACCAATGGTGACGTCAAGTTCCACCACCCCTTGTCCCCTTCTCTTTCCCACACGAATCCCCAATAGTCCAACACAATCAATAAACTAATATACTACTCTTTAGTGGGTAGTTCAATAATGAAAAGTAATTATGCAAATATGAATTCCAGTGACGATTTATTTTTATTAGGAAATGGTCATTAACAGTGCTATATTGTTAGGTTTGTTGCTGCTAAAAAACTAATTTAATTAAACGAATCATAAACGAATTGACCCGTATTCGATTCGTTTATGACCTATTTATTAAACGAATTCTAAACGAATAAACGAATCCAAATTTTTAAACCCGCATTCGATTCGTTTAATTAACGAATCGAATCGAATTCACCCATTTATTAAACGAATCAATTTTTTCAAACTCAAACCCATTTAACTCGCATCGAATCGAATCGAATAAACGAATCCTGACCCATATTGCCACCCCTAGTGGTGGGTGGAGGCGTGGAGCTAGGTTGCAGTGCTCATCAATTGTCATCGTGAATTTCTTCTCACTTTCTTCATTTGCGTCGCTTGATGTTTTAAAATTGTAAGTTTATTAATACCAAGTTTTTATTATTTCATTGTTTTTTACATTTTAAAATTGCTAATGTTATTATATATTCATGTTTGATTTTTGTGTTGTCATATATGAATATTTTTGCCATTATTAAAAGATTTAAGAACAAATTAATTTATTAAGATTAATACACTATATAATGAAATTTTAATGACGACCCATAATCTTTTGTCTAGTTCTGTAACTGTAATTTTTATGTATATTTTTTTATGAAGAAATTTTTCTTTGAATGATAAATATCATACTTATTCGATGAATATATTTCTTTGAACAGCCATGGATAAATATTTAAGAAAGAATTCAACAACCTCATTAGGAAAAATGAGTGGCAATTCAAAAGAAAAAGTTAGTCTTGATTTGCATGATCTTCCAAGGGATCCTGGTTTACGAACAATAATTTCGAAGTTAGATCCTAATATTCAAGATGAAGTTCGGAGAGCTTATTTGCAAATGGGTCCTTTTCAACCTCAAAGCCATGATTTTCTTACTAGGTTGTTAGGAGAAAAATCACGACGATTTGTCCGGAGTTGGTTTGATAATTATCCTGATTGGTTAGAATATAGTATAGTAAAGGATGCAACTTTTTGTCTTTATTGTTATGTTTTCAGAGAAGAAAATGGTAGTCAAGGGGTTGGTCCATGCTTTACTGGTGAAGGGTTTAGAAATTGGAAGAAAAAAGAAATGTTGAGACAGCATGTTGGTGGCGTAAATAGTGCTCATAATATAGCTAGGCGTCGTTGTGAATCATTGATGGATCAAAAGGCACATGTTGCTACATTTTTCTTTAACCATTCTAAAAAAATTAAAAGGGAGTACCGACTTTGTTTAACTGCTGTAATTGACTGCATTCTGTTTCTTTTGAGACAAGGCCTTGCATTTCGTGGTAATAATAAATCTCAAAGCTCAGATAATAGAGGAAACTTTCTTGAGCTTTTACAATTTCTTGCTGATCACAATGAGGAAATTAAAGGTGTTATTTTCAACAATGCTCCAGGAAATCTCCAAATGACATCCCCTGATATTCAAAAACAAATTGTAAGTGTTTGTTCAGCTGAAACTTCTAGAGTTATCATTAAAGAAATTGGTGACTCTTTATTTTCTGTTATGATTGATGAATCTCGTGACATATCCACAAAAGAGCAAATGGCAGTTGTGTTGCGTTATGTGGATAAAAGAGGACATGTGGTTGAGCGTTTTATTGGTATTGAACATGTTATTGATACTAAAGTTGTCTCTCTCAAAGCATCACTCGACATAGTATTTGCTAGACATGGATTAAGCATGTCTAGGTTGCGTGGGCAAGGATATGATGGTGCTAGTAACATGCAAGGGGGACTTAATGGTTTGAAAACACTCATTCTAAAAGAAAATGAATCAGCTTATTACATTCATTGTTTTGCCCATCAATTACAGTTGGCCCTTGTTTCTGTGGCAAAAAAGCACCAAGAAGTTAATGATTTGTTCAGTTTAGTTGCCAAAGTTATTAACATTGTTGCAGCCTCGTCTAAACGATATGATATCCTTAAAGAGAAGCATGTTGTTGCAGTTATTGAAGCACTTAAAATGGGCGAGCTTAAAAGCGGACAAGGCATGAATCATGAGATTACTTTAAAGCGTTCTGGCGATACACGGTGAAGCTCACATTACGGTACATTAATAAGCATTATTACCATGTTCTCATCCATAATTGATGTGCTTGAGATTATTGCAAATGATGCATCCAATTTTGAGCAAAGATTTGAAGCAAATTCAACCTTGAAGTTCATGCAAACATTTGATTTTGTCTTTATACTTGATGAAAAATATTCTTGGTTTTGCAAATGAATTGTCACAAGCATTGCAAAGGAAAGATCAAGATATTGTGAATTCCATGAAATTAGTTAGCATTTGCAAACTGGGTCTACAGAGGATGAGGGAACATGGATGGAATTCTTTGCTTATTCAAGTTTCTTCATTTTGTGAGAAACATTTTATTAGTGTTCCTGTCATGGAAAATATGTTTTTAACACCTGGAAGATCAAGGCATAGAGCACAAGAGATTACAAATATGCATCATTATCGCATTGACCTATTTTGTGCTATTTTGGATATGCAACTTCAAGAGTTAAACAGTCGTTTTAATGAGGTAAACACTGAATTACTTCTTTGATTGGCTTGTTTAAGTCCAAAAGATTCATTTGCAGCTTTCAATAAAGAAAAGTTACTGCGTCTTGCTCAACTTTATCCAAAAGATTTTTCTCAAGTTGATCTCATGGTACTAGATACTCAACTTGATGTTTACATAACGGATATGCAGTCTAGTGTTGAGTTTTCAGAATTAAATGGGATTGGTGATCTTGCACAGAAAATGGTTGAGACTAACAAGCACAAGGTGTTTTCATTGGTCTATTTATTACTCACATTAGCATTACTTCTACCAGTTGCCACTGCCACTGTTGAAAGAGTTTTTTCAGCAATGAATTATATGAAGAATCGACTACAAAGTCGAATGGGAGATGAATGGTTGAATGATAATCTAGTTGTGTACATTGAAAAAGATGTATTTGATTGTATTGATAATGAAACTATTTTACAGCATTTTCAACACATGAAATCCCGTCGAGGAATTCTTGATTAGAACAATTGTAATAAGTTAATTTATATTACACTTATGACTCTATCTACTGTTGTCTAAATTTTCAAAATTTATTCTCAATTATATTATATTGCGATTTTTTGTGTTGTGATATAAATTCTTAAAATTATACTACATTTTTAATGTGCCCCAGGTCAATTAAATTTCTGGCTACGTCCCTGGTTGAAGAACTTCCGAAAATGTACATTTTGGCAAGGTGGAGAAGAGATGTGAGGAGATCCTACAGTAAGGTGAAAGTTAGTTACAATGGGCAGCATTTGTCAATTCAGCAGAAGAGGTATGACAAAATATGTAATGCTTACAGTGAGGTTGTAGACATAACTACTGATGATGAAAGCAGTTACAAATCTATATTGGATTGGATTAATAAGGCACTAAAAGACCTACCCAAACAAATTCAGTGTGCAAGTGTCGAAACAAATATTTCACCAACGATTAGTATAGGTGAAGGAAGTTGCAACAGCAACAATATTGAACATGTAATCAATAATCCAGTAACAACTCGCCGTAAAGGTCGTTCTCTTTGCTTGAGGAAGCAATCTATAGTTCAAAAGAAATCGACCCAAAAAAAAACTGCATAAAAAAATAAGGTTGATTGATTTTTTATGTTAAATTTTATTAGATTTTTTTGTTGAATGTTTATGTTAAATTGGTTGTTATAATTTATAGAATTTAGAAGATGCATCATTATCTTATCAAGTGCTTAATGAATTCTCCATACAGCAGAGCAACATAGGCGTGGTAAGTCTGTGAATTTTTATGTTAAACTTTTCTTTTATTTTGAATATACATAACTAACAATATTATTGAACATATATAGACATCAAAGGAATAAAGTGTTGTTAATACAAATCTCAACCAATACAAGACTTCAGGCTACTATAATGTAATAATGTAATTCATGAAGAAATTGTAATTTTAAATTTTTAATGTCGATTATACATATATAATTTTTTTCATTTGTGTAGGTGCCTATATACCCAACCCAAGGTGGTGTCCACAATATTTATCAACCATTTCCTTATAATTGGCAACAAGTACGTTTTTATCTAAAAATCATAATTTGTTAGTGTACACTTATATTTTTTAATTTCTAAAATCTCATATCAGGTTTTTAATTTTTATGTATTACAGCAACCACTCCCGCCGTATGCTTTGCAACCACATTATCCTTCTCATTCGATGACGTACGAAGGATCTGGAAGTGGAAGTTTCCAACATTTGCTACATCAACAACATAATGAAGACAACAATGGATGTGATTGATTTTTGAATTTGGTTAAATCGAACTAATGACAGTGATGAACATGTAATTACACAATTGTAGTTTTTTTTTCTATAATTGTTGTTGGTCTAGTAGCTTTTTTCTAAATTGCTTCTTGACAAGTGAACCAACAATAATTGAGTAATTGTTGTGATTTGATTCATAGATGGATCTTTATGGAGTAGTTGTTGTTGTCATTAAGTACGGCAAGTATAGACAATTTCAAAGATTATTTTGTTGTGATTTAAATCATAAATGGATCTTGTAGTTTGGCCATCTTATATGGAAAATCCTGAACATTGTTTTCTGGAGTGTGTATCATTGCTTAGCTGAGTTAATTCTTTCATTTTCAATCTTTATTATTATTATTTTTAATATTGTGTTCCATAAGGATATTATATGCAATTTTCCATGACATAAATCAATACAATAATAGCAATAAAAAACTTATAACAACAACTTAAATCTTATATTTAGAGGGACAATACAATTATATATGTCTACAAACCATACAAAATAAATAATTGTACAAATTAAAACAACTTATAAATAAAACTTTAATATAAAGTATAATACAATAATCATAGACATTTTAATGAAATAGTAACTTGGTCCATATTTACTTCGAAGTTGCGTATACTCAAGTTCTTTATCCAACAATTGAAATTTATCGAATAAGCGCTCAATTTCCAATGTCAACTTCCTAACTTCTTCCACTAACAAGTCAATTTTCTCATCACTAAACTTACAATCTTCTACCCATTGAAAGTTTTTACATACTCTACATTTCCAAAATTTGCGATTTAAATTTTTTGTAGTATGTGATATGAACAACTCCATTTGGCCACCACATTCATTGCAAATTTGCAGTGAGTTTCGACTTTCATTTGTACTAGATGACATACTCTACAATTACACTACTTCCGTTTCTCTCAAGGTTCTCTCAGGATTCCCAATATTTAGCAATTGGAGTGCTGCTAAATATCGAAAACCCTGAGAGAAATGGAAGCTTGTGTTGCTGTTTCGTTCTCTCACCTTCCCCCCTCCCCCCCCCCCCCACGTGAATAAGAGAAAAAGCACTCCTTTTCAAATCCTTTTCCTTCTTTCACTCGCTTTCATAGATCCGTTCCAGCACTCCCTTTGAAATCCTTTTCCTTCTTCGCTTTCACAGATTCATTCCAACCTCTCCAGCACTCCCTTCAAATCTTTTTCCTTCTTCTACTCATTTTCACAGATCCATTCCAGTACTCCCTTTGAAATCCTTTTCCTTCTTCGCTTTCACAGATCCATTCCAACCTCTCCAGCACTCCCTTTCAAATCTTTTTCCTTCTTCCACTCATTTTCACAGATCCGTTCCAGCATTCCCTTTCAAATCCTTTTCCTTCTTCGCTTTCACATATCCATTCCAGTCGTTCCAGCATCCCTTTTCAACTCCTTTTCCTTTTGTTCACTCCAGCAGCAACTCGCTTCGTCTTAGCCTTCCCGACATTACAGCAGCTTCATCTCCGTCTGTCTCCCCAGCTCTGTCTCCGTGTCCGTCTTCTCTTACTCCAAATCTAATCAGTGGTCGCTGTTGTTGGTGGTCGATGGTCACTCTGTCCGTTTAATTGGTAATTATTTTTTGATAATTAATTTATGAAGGTTTAATGAATCTGTCTGGTTTATTTTTTAAAAAACAATAAACTTTTCTCTCTTTTTTTACTCTTTTTATTTTCTTTCCTGTATAAAAATTATGATTTGATGTCTTTAGCTGCCCTATAGATACATAAATTATTCTTGAAATTTAGTTGGTCACTACTAGCAATGGTGTCACGAGGTTCATATGGTTGCTTTGTTTTTTGTTTAATTTTGAAAAATTCTGCTGGAATTGTTAATCATTTTTCTTTCCTTCTTTTGGGAGAAGAGTTTTGAAGATTGTTGCTTTTCATTTACTTCAAAAAAATTTCTTTCCCAAATAAATAATGAAGGTTTAATGATTGTAAGTTATGAACAAAATCTAGTCTTTTACTACTTAAAGCATAATTTATTTTGTGGATAATGATTATTTTGTTGGGAATTATTTTAGTAATTGTATTGTTGATAATTATTTTAATAATTAATTTATGATTGGTAATTATGTTTGGTAATTATTTTGCGGAGTGATTATTTTGTTAGGAATTATATGAAATATTAAATTTTATTATGAATATTTATGAAATGTAATGATTGTGTTGTTAAAAAATGACCTCCGACTCTGAGTCAGTTGTGCCGTCTAGGAACATTTCAAATCTTTTTCTTAGTCATGTACTATCTCTCTATTAACTATTTTGTGCTAAAACAGAGCTGTTAACATTAAATTTAAGTGTATTCACGTTGTTTCAGTTTGCTTAATTTTAAAATAAACTTGGCTTCAATTCCAACACTAAAAAAACGAATTGGATGATGATTCCGAAAGCTGCTGGATTTGGTTAACATCTTGATGCCGTAGCTCAACTTCAGTATTAAATTTGTTTTGTAAGAAAAAGGTTCGTCAATCTTTTAAGGATATCCTGCGACCTCAAGCAATTAATTTATGAACACCTAATCACGAAGAATAATGAAAGGCACTAAGAAATTTTTCTACACTAACCCTTCAAAGTTCAAGTTAGGTTTTAGATTTTCGTTGGAAAATATATAATAAAATCTGACTTTTTAGTAATGGAGAAATAACACTACTAGAAAAATAGTTTTTATTAATATTTGTCTTGTGATACTTTTCTAAAAAGTATAAATAATTACATATATTTGGATCATTTTCTGTATTTAATAAATAAGTGTCACTAATTACTAATTCTATAGTGTTTGTAGATTAAACACCAGAGATCGTCGACACTTAGGTATCAGAAACAAAAAAAAAAATTATTTTTGTTTTAGTTGCAACTCGAACCTAGTACTCAAAACTCAAGTGTTTTATGTTCAACCGCCAAACCAGCTGGCCAAATTCATAAATTAGTTTCTTGAAATTATCAAATTAAGTTAATATAGAAAACAACAATATAAAAGCAAAAGTTAAAAACTCCAAATCAACATAAACATAAAATTCCCTAACTCCTAAATCCATGGCCAGCCGCCTCATCTCTCTGGCGATATCCTTCTTGTTCTTCATACCTCTAAAAGTTCTTTTCTTTGAGCCCTAAAATTCAAGGGTCCATGCCATAAGAAATCCTAACACCACTGCTCAAATTCTAAGACCCATACCATACGAAACCCTAACGATCTACATTATGCAAACCATCCACCATGCTGCTGTGCCACAAGCTCACAAGACCCGCTTTAAATCTCCACGTTTTGCTCACCCTACGTGAGTGCACATCGCCCCTCTCGCTTCGACTTCTCGGGATTTCTTGTTAGCTGAAGTTTTGTTTTCTTCCGCTAATTCAATCTTCGACTGCCGTAAATTCACCAAATAAAAGGGATTATGGTTAGATCGGTTCGCGTGAACTCCATCACGATGGACAAATCATGTGCGAGGTCCAGACGCTATCGTTAAAGGTCAAATTGCTATTTTAGCCTCAATTGAGATTTTAATTTTGTTTATTGAATTGGAAAATTAATGCTTTGAATTGTATTGTGTTAATGTCCTTGGATTCGCTTAACTGAATTATTACGTAAACTAAATGAAAGGTCAGATCATCATTTCTTAGTTAAATCTGTAGTTTTATTTATTAAGTTTTGGGTGGTAGTCTGTCGATGTGTTAACTTTATACTTGGATGAAGGTAAAAAGAGTTACAGTGGCTAGGACTCACAACACATGTATTGAATCATTGTAAATTTATTCTTAAGTTTCCTGAAGGCATTAACAATGGGTAAAGGTTTTTCATGTTTAGATAATTTCGTCCTGTTGGATTAACATACCTTAGCGTAGCTAATTCCTATGTGACTTGTTGACACGAATGGACACTTTTAATTTGAAGTGAACTAATTAAGCAAGCTTTTCATTTTCATTTAGACTAATACGATCAAGTTGAGGTTATCATCTATTTATGAATATCATTTCTTCCAGACGATTATTTCCTTATTCCTCTAAAATGTTCAATTGGTTACTACTTCTTTCACAATGAATTATAAAGATTGCTTTGAAAGCGAAGACTCTGGTAGTGTGATTGTTGTCAATATTAGGAAAATCGATTATGCTTTGGTGAAACTTGTGGAGCTTTTATTACAGCTTCTGTTGTTTCTCTTGTTGTGTAGGAACTTTGATCATATAATCTCATCTTTACAAACTCTTTCCATTTGCTATTGTACCATTGAGGCTTACACAAGGGTATAGAAGCCACTTGACACAGCTTAAAAACTTTTAAAATAGTGGAGAAGATCAACTTTTTGTTTTATAATAACATAATTTTTCATTTGCTCTCATCAGAGGTGAGAAACTTTGCAGATGATGCTTCAATGGCTCCAAGTTTCATTATGACATTATTTCATCTCAGTTATTTATTTTCTTTACATTATGTCATTGCAGGCTGCTGGTCTAATAAATTAAAAATGAGAAATTCCCTTCTTTCTTCAATGCCTTCCCAATTTTACTACTTTGGCAATGGTACTTTCCATTAGTTTTCTATGAAGCTTGAGTAGAGCCTAATACAAAATATTTATTTTTGCTTGGAGTTAATTTTTTATTGGGTTTTTAATTTAATGGGTAGACACATTGTGTGTTGTTATGATATTTAATTTTGTTCTTTTTTATTTTTTCTTTTTAAATTTTCAGGAAACGATGAAGTTCAAATGCCATATTTGGCCAATTCCATGCAAGTTGATAGCCCAGCGTATGCTTTCTTTCTATCATTCAAACATTAATACACCATTTTAAGTACTTAAAACGAATACAAGATATTTAAAGATGCTGCAGAGTGCAGGGAAATGGCAAAAGCAATTTTTTTTTTTTGGGTGATTATGGACTATGGTGTTTGCTGGAATAATCAAAAGCTTTTTTTTTTAAAGATCAGAGAAGTACTTGCTCGTTTGATCAAATTCAACCAGCCATTTATCAACATCAATACTTAAAAAGAATGAAAAAAAAATTATCGTGCCCTCTACTTTTGTCTTGGCTTTTTATCAAACATCACATCATGTCCTGTTTGCGGTGGTCTTGGCTTGCATTTTATGTTCTTTTCTAACTTTATTGATTGTCTCTTATGGACACGTGTGTAGTAGTGTGTGTGTGTGTGTGTGTGAGTGAGTGAGTGTATATCTGATCATCAATTTCAATAAAACATGCATGATATATGATAATTTTTTTGGCTTATTGAATAATTATTTCTTAGTCTTGACTTCCTTTCCCTAGTTTTTGTTCATTTTTCTTCTCAGGAAAACATACACATTATCATAGATTCCTCTGTCATGTGAAAACTAAGACAGCCCAACATGAGGTTAAAGCGTTAACTTGTGATTTTTGTGATTTTTATTTATGAATATAGTGATTTTTTGGTAAAAAGATATTAAGATTAATGAAAAAAAGGCATTTGTTTGTAAAGTCTTGGTTTGTGAATTCAAAGGGGGTGGAACTATATGAATTAAAGATTGCCTTAGAAAGATAGAGAACATGCATAGCTTTAAGAGGTACATCTCTTAATTGCCTTGAACTCTATATTTATTGTGAATATTCTAGATTAGTAGCTCCATCAATACAATGGCTTAAATGTTTTATTATTCTAGTAGAGTAATTTGGAATGAGTTGACACTAAGGCCATGTTTGGCATGCCACATTATTCTATATTAGCGCTCTGCATTGCATTAAAATATGACAATACGATGTTTGGCACTTCTCTAGTATTGCATTAAGAAAAACATTAATGTGGGAAACCCTGCATAACGGAAACCCGAGTGAAACTCGGGTTTACACTGTATTAGCTTCTTCTTCTTCGTCTTCTCTATTTCTCTCTCTTCCTTTTTTTCATTTTCCTCTCTTCTTCTTTTTCTTCCCTGTTACTTTCTCTTTCTTTTTGTTTTATTTTTTTCCTTTTCCCATCTTCTTCATCTTCTTTGTTTTTCTCTTTTCTTTTTTCCTTTTCCCTTCTTCTTCATCTTCTCTGATTCTCACTTTCTCTCTTTTTTTATTTTATTTTTTCCCTTTTCCCCTCTTCTTCTTCGTCATATTTGTTTCTCTCTCTCATTTTTCTTTTATTTTTATTTTTTCTTTTTCCCCTCTTCTTTGTCGTCTTCTCTGTTTCTTCTTCTTCTTCTCAGTTTCTTGTTTGTCATCTACTCCATTTCTTAGTTTCTTAGCTCTTGTGCTTTTGCATTCGCTGCTTTTTTTTTTTTACTTTTGCTTTTGCTTTTTTTAATAATAATAAATAATATAACTTTTTAATATAATATAATATTTTATTTTATTTTATTTTTATATCATAATTATTAATATAAATTAATAATTTATTATTCATATTTTAATTTTTATTATATTAAAAATATTACTAAATAATGTATTATTTAATTATATAATAATTAATATATCAAATTGATTAATAAGTACTTAAATAATATATAAAAATAAGAATATAACTTGATATTACATTATTTAATTATATTATAGTAATTAATATATAAAAAATTAATATAACTAATAAAAATATTTATATATGAATAAATTTAAATAATATTAATTTAAAATAAATGTCATGCTGTCGATTATAAGGCTATAAGCTTCAATCTTTATGGAAAAATTATTTTTTTAATATTTAAACTAAAAATAATGTCAAATTTCTAAAATTTAAGACTTTTATATTTTGTATTTTTCTAGGTACTAATAAATATTATTTTCTAAATATATAATTTAAGTTAATCAAAAAAAAATTAATACAGTACGATGTAGCACCAAATATTGTACAACATTATTATAATACAGTGCTAATACCATACACTAATATTAAAATAATGCAATGCAACATAATACAATACAGTGTGCCAAACGCACTCTAATTGCATTATGTTGTATTAGATATTAAATTTTATTATGAATTTTTTTTAGCTGGAAAATCATTGTTTTTTATATAATGAGAAACAAACACACTTTCTTGAAACTAGATGTTATACTGAAAACTTGAATGCTATAATTTGCTATCTCACTCTCTCTTATTCATATATATATAAGAGACTGAATTCATCATCACCTTTTTTTTTTTAAATTTATATTTACAGTTAAATATATTCTACCTTATTTCTAATCAAATGAGTTACAACATTCTTATTCTCTAATTTTCCTTTAAGATAATTGAGTTGATCTATTCATAGCTTATGAATTTTTTTGTTTTCGAGCAAAATATGTTTATTTCAATTAAATTTTGTCTATGTATTGCTTGTTAATTTATTTTGCAACTGTTGGAATTTGGCAACCAATTTCTTTTCCTTTTTCTTTTATTTGTTTGCATATATGATTAATATGTTTAAAGTGTTTCTTCTTCAACTTATATCCCTAACCCATCAAATTCATCCAATGAAGAAGCTGTCCGTGATAATCCACGATCGCAGTACTTACGTTCATGGAGTGAAAAATAATAATCCTTCTAAATTTAGCTTTTAGATTTTGTAAATTTAGCCCTTAAATTCATATACGAGTAGAAGGAATTTGATTGGATAATAGCAGTTAAGATTATTCAATTATAAGAATAAGACGTCTTGTAATAAGACGTCTTTGTGTATTGAAGTATTTGGATTGTGTAATATATATTGATAATATTTAAATGTTATGAAAGGTTTTGATATATGAATTGATTTTTGTTCTTATTTCTCATAACCTTTTAATTCTATCAACAAATCAATGGGCAACATGTCATTTTATATAATTATTTTTTTAAATAATAAATAAAGTAGTGATACTATAGTAACAGTAATCACAAATACTAATATAGTATTGTAATATTTTGATACCATGGTGTTATGATTTTAGTGATATTATAATAATAGTAATCACTGGCACCACTTACAAGTGTCACTATTTTTATGACTCCTAGATTACTGACACAATTAACAAGTGTCAGTTTAAGTAATTTCTGACACTATTCTAAAGTTAGTAAAGACCATTTTTCTAGTAGTGTAATCTCAAGGTTAAATCGTGAAATAAAGATAATAAAATGAAAATTGAGAAGGAGAGTTGAATTTTCTTCTTTATTAATTCCCTTAGCGACTTTTATAAAGGTTTGAGTCTTAGTGGTTATAAATTGTGATTTCTAAATCTCTTAAATTTTGAGTTAAGATACAGTGGTATCCTCTTATATATCTTGGACACGATAAATAGTGCTTGTTTTGAATAGTTTTTGCTTCCTGGTGACTTCATGAAGTATCTCCTCCCAACTCATTTGCTTGAGGTCATCATAATTATCTCTTGGTCGAGATCTGTTCAAAATCACTATACTTACCTTTTGGTTGAGATGATATGTTTAAGGTCATCAAATAACCTCTAAGTATCTCCTCGCAACTTTATCTCCTCGAAACTTGTTGCTTTTGTTTTACTTTGAGGAGAGCATTATAAAGTTCGAGCAAACATCTTATAGTGGTCACCTTATTTCATCCCCCAAACATTGTATATACTACGTATATCAATCATTATATATACAACTAATATCAGTCACTTTATGAAAAACAATGTATCGTGCTAATTTATTGGTAATTCACTCATTCAATTGCTAAATCAAGTTAGAGATGAATGGTTAAATAAGATTTTAATTGTACACATTATATTAGTTGGTTTTGGTATACCTTTAATTTGCTCCATTATCAAACACACTACAAACTTTGAGGATGTATCAGTCGTTTACCTTGAGTTGAAAAAATATATATGTAGACCACTAATCCATTAGCTGTCATTGGCAAGTTAACAACTAATGTCATTGGCAAGTTAACAAAATTGTAGCAAAATGATGAATTTGTCCTCAAAACTCAAATTAAGTAAAAAGGTAAAATTGCCATAAAATGAAGCAAAGCCAAATGTAACCATTGGAGGCAATAACGGTAATATTCTTGGCTATACAATGACCTAAATTAGTAACACCTTTCCTTACAACAAACAAAAAATTTGCTGCTCTTTAACAACAACAAATTATCAGTGCATTTCTTTACAACAAAAATTGTGCTAACCTTTAACAACCAAAAATCAACAACACATTCATGTTCATGGATCCATATCACACCTAACAATCACTTCAAACACAACAAAAGTACTCCTATTGTAACAAAAATTAAATTAACATAAATTGAGAAAATTTCTTGCAATTTCTTACATTTGTTGATTGAATAAGAGATACATTGCATGAAACAAGTTTGATATATGAACACAAATATACCTACCAACCCAACAGTTCACTTGTTGTCTGTGAGAGAAATCAGCTTATCCTCCTGATTAAACTCCGAATCAAACTTCACAGATGTTAGCTACACTTGTTTCAAGGTTAAATATTGAAGATATATGGTCAAAAGGCAACAAAATTTGGCCAAAGTGGTTGTTTGTTTGGCTTGTAGATCTTCTTGTATGTATGAAAACTTTCTCTAGATGGAGGAAAAGATATCGGAGTGGTTTACCTCACTTTTTTCGTCTAATTTATAGTGAAATGACGTCATTCCATTTTTTTTTTAAGTTTTATGAGACGATGTCATTTCACACATATGAAATGACATCTTTGTCTAGTGAAACGACATCGTCATCGGGTAAAACATTGTCATTTCACCTAAATGAGACGACATATCATTTTTTTATCAGGGAAATAAAAGACTAGATTAGTTTTATGATGCTAGCACTTGCAAACAGGAGTTAACGAATTAGTGGTCAACAAATATATTCTATCAACTTAGGGTGGAGGACTAATGTACCTTCAAAGTATTGTAGTATGTTTGATAGCGGAGCATATTAAGGGTATACGAATGATAATTTCTTATGAATTAATTATGGCACATAATTTTTTATACCTGGAAAATTTCAATGATAACTGTAATGAATAAGAAACCTAACAATAATATTCTAAGCATTTTTGAATTTATCTTTCGAAGTGTTTTGTAATATAGCTCAATCTTAGTTGTATCATCTTTTCTTTTGTATATATTTTCAATTGTTGTATAAATTGAAAACGAGTGTACATAGTTTTCAAGCCTAGAAAATTCTGACGACAACTGCAATGAATAAGAAAATCATGAATTGAATACTTGAGTAGATGAACAGAAAATCAGAATGAGACTCACCTGTTGCTGAGGGTTGTAATATCCATTGGATTCAATTTTATAAAATCCAAAGGTTAAGATAAAACAAAACATTAAATGAATAAAAAAAATATGACAAATATTCAGCATCTACCAAATTATGGTCCCTATATAACAAGTTATAGTTTAATTTAATCTTATTTTTAATAATATTAATCATATATTATTAACCTAACAACCACTTAGTTAGGTTGGTTCAAAGGCCTCGACTCCTCTCGTTACACTACAAGAAAAACTATTTTTTGTGATTGTTCAATACAGGCAAAACAAGTGAAATGTCGCTGCAAATGCACTTTTTCAATGGTTGAAGGTAGTCGCTAGCCGTCGATAATAGCTTGGGTAGAAATACTTTTTTTTTCCGACCAGACGTCGTAAATATGCTTTTTTCGAGTGAAATTAGTCATGAAAAAAATGATAAATGCTTATTAGAAATAATATGGACAGAAAACTAATGAAAAACTTTTATGATCACTTTAAGCCATCAAAAATACTATTTTCAATTGATTCTCACGGTAGCTTTTATAATAGCAATTTCGATTAAATATGAGCATTGGAAATAAATTAATTTTGAGGGGCAAAAACACCCAAAAAAAACAAGACTATGGTTGGAAATACATATTGTTCTAATTGATTTTGCAATCGAAAATACTATATATATTAGTCGAAATAAGTAATATTTGCAATTAAAGTGTTCTGTAGTTAGAAAAGTAGTATTTTCGACGGCATATCTTTGTTCGAAATTAATTTCTTTTAACAGGGATATACAATTGAAAGTAATTTCTATAGCTGAAATTTATTTTATTAATTGCCACTGACAATTGGAATAACAATTGTTTCAACTGCCTAATATAATTGTATAGAACATATTACTATTGAGAATAAATTTTATTCAACGAACACTATTATTAAAATGAATGAATTTTCTTAAACAAATCAATCGAAATTGTCAGCATTCATATTGTCCAAAACATTTCATAATAAAAAAATAAAGCATTATTATATTATTTTCAAATGCCATAAATCATATTACTATCAAATATCGTCAAAACCATCTAAATCAGCATTAGCATCGTCTTCTGAATCACCGTGTAAATTTACATCACCATCCTCCTCTAAATTAGCATCACCATTGTCATTTGAAACATTGCCACCACCATCATCAGACTGTGCACCACCACTATTTTCAAAATTTGTACCACCATTGTCATTTGCATTCAATTTTCCAGTTGGATCCTATATAGAAAAATTAAATGAATGTTTAAAATAATTAAGTGATAATGAATTATGTAAATAATAAAAAAAAGAGATTGAAATGAACATTATATCATTGAAGAGGAAACCACAACAACTTGAGAATGAGATTGTTTTGCTTCTAACTCTTCCACTTTTTTTTTATGTACAATAGTCAGTTGCTCTTGCACTACTATCAAAGTACTCAACAAAAACTCCTCACATTGTATGCATTTCTCTTTGTTGCATGGTTGGCTTGAAGTGGATCCATATACATCTTTAGTTTTGAGGCCTCCAAGAGCATGACCATGCTTAACACCTCCTGTCACATTAAGGTATGTATCCCATTCTTTTCTCAGTGGGACCTCATCAGACGACTCATTTTATTCATTCTTCTTTGATATCATTTGTGCCTTATCAAAGTATGAACACTCATATTGTTCGAATTATCCGTATTGAACTAAAAGTAACTAGATCAACTATTATACATGCTTAGAAAGATAATTTTATCTAGTTTCTAAATAATTTTACAGAATAAAATTTGGACTTCTATTTTTAAAGATATTCAAGATACATTGAACAAAGTTCATAACTGACGGGAATGCACAAGGCCGAAAGTTTTCAAGATTATCACTCCTATTGTTCGAATTAACTGTATTGAAGTAAACGCAACTAGATTAACTATTATTTATGGTTGAAAAGATAATTTTCTTTGTTTTTTAAATAATTTTACAGAATGAAATTCAGACTTTTCTTCTTAAACATATTCAAGATAAATTGAACAAATGTCATACTAAACGAGAATCAGCAGAAGGTTAAAAGTTTTCAAGATTATCAGTCATATTGTTCAAATTAACTATATTGAACTAAAAGTAACTAGATCAATTATTTTATATGGTTAGAAAGATAATTTTGTCTAGTTTCTAAAGATTTTTACATAATGAAATTTGGACTTCTCTTTTTAGAGATATTCAAGATATATTCAGCCAAGGTCATTATTGAGAGGAATAAGCACAAAGCCAAAAGTTTTTCAAGATTATCACTCATGTTATTTGGATTAACTATATTAATCTAAAATTAATTAGATTACTTATTATATATGCCTGGAAATATAAATGCCCCTAGTTTCTAAATAATTTTACAAAATTGAATTTGGATTTCTCTTTTTAAAAATATTTAAGATAGAGTCAACAAAGGTCATATCTTTCAGCATCTGCACAGGGCCAAAAATTTTTAATTAACTGGATCGATTCATCAAGATTTAATGACAAGGCTGCCTGTCCTTAGAAACGTCTTTGAGTTAAGAGTTTAATTAATTTTATGATGTTTAATTTGGAGTTCTATACATCAAGTTATGGCTAAATGAATGCTGAATATTCAGATTCTAAAAATAACGATAAGATACTACTCATTAGGTCACATATTTGAATGGCTTATATTAATTTCTTTTCTCTTCTAACTCAAAATACAGCCAAAATCAATGACAAAATTAGGCAAAAAAATTAAAGAAAAGCAAGAACATATGAGTGATACAAAAAATTCAGTGAAATATATTCTTTAATCAACTAAAAATTAACATACAAGCAAATTATTAAGTGAATAGTTTTTACTTTAAGATGCTGATGATCCGACAATTGCTCTGGTGGAAGAAAAAAAATTTGACGCTGCTTCTGGGATGATGGTTTCACAATTTTGCTCCACTAGAAGAAAAAAAATTTCGAAACAAAAATTAAAATACGCCCATAAATGATGCCATGTATATGCATGCCTGAGCTTGTTAGACTTTAATCAATACTGCAGCCATTCCCATCTTTCCTTTCACATGTATTTGCATCAAAATCATGATCATAAACAAACTGTATTTTCATTGAAACGACTAACACAAAGTTACAAACAAAAGTCTAGTTCCGAACAAGAATTTCACAGAATAGAAAAGTTTATCAAGAGGCAAAGCCAACAATAATTATATATAAAAGAAAACCTAGACATATGAAAACGTTAAGAAAGGAAAAAAACAACTCTTACGGGTCTAGGAAAAAAATAAGTTAATTTACCTGAGAGGATAAATTCTTGAATTCAGTAATAATTGATCTTAGGGTTTCTCAGGATGAAGTAATGAAGGTGTTAATGGACTGAGTTTTCCATCATGGAGTAAAATTGAATGAAGGGCGTGCACCTTGTTTTTTTTTTTTTTTTTTTTTTATAAAACAATTTATGAAGTTTTACAATATAAAAAAAGGCTTTATCACTTTTTTTTTTTTCTTTATGGTGGTACGCACGTTTTTGGCTTTTGTTATAATCTTCTTTTTTTAATTTGATTTTTTTATTAGTTAAGATAAGGCATTTTCTTTAAATGATCAAGCTTTTGATTTTAAGTCAAATCAGAAGTCCAATTAAATTTTACTTAGTCTAGCTAACCTATGTTTTTAATCAAATTGAACTTATATATTCTCAGTTTAAAGGGAAAAAGAGGTCCGCTAAATTCAACTCATTCTTTTCTAGTTTTATCTAGCTTTTAATTCAAATTTCTAAAATGAAACAAAGGTTGCTTTAGTCTAATCAACATATATATAGTTAATCTTATCTAGATTTTAAGATTAAACTAATTTATATTTTTTTTAAATAAGGCAATTTAGATTTATTGTAATTTATTCTTCAGCTTATTTATTTATTTAATTAATCGTATGAATAATTGAGTGTGTATCACAATATATATTTGATATAATATAGTCTCATAACTATATTATATGCTCTTTCTTAATTAGGTATGATACTATCTTCAAACTTTAAATGGTAAACTTTATAAAGTTACAAGTAGACAATTAATGTAACTCCTTAATTATTAGTAGAAGTTGCTAATCATGTAACTACAACATATAACATAGCCAATAATAGTATATAAATCATGTGACACCCTTCATTGTGTGTTCCCTCTATAAACCAAAGTTCACACATCAGCATACATGTTTGAAAATTATATGTTTAATATCTACTATGAAATATTGAATATGAATATTGACGACATAAAACAAAATTACAAAGTTCATGTTAACATATTTTATTAATCAAAGATCATTTGCGTTGAGACTATATACTAAAATCTAATTTTTCTGTGTGTATATATATATAACTCAATATATAATATTGTACATTAAGAGATATCCAACAGCCAAAGATTATGGTTCGAACATTTCTTATATTCTCATTCTTAACATTAATCTCAAATTTTTATTCCAATGTTTATTTTATATTTAAAAGTAAATTGGACAAATTAATCATTGTATAAAAGCTAACCGAGTGAAAAAAACAATATAAAAAATAGTCATATTAATGTACCTCGGATATGTCTTAGTGGGTGCTTAAGTATACTATGATCATGAAAATTATATTAGTAATTAAGTTAATAACTTCAAAATATATGGTCAATTTATAGGAAAAATAACAAAGATCTATTTAATGTAGTGGGCTCCTTATACTCATGCTATCATTCAGTAAATATAAAAATATATATTTTAAATTTATATTTAGTATTACAGTTTCTATTAATAGTCTAATTGGTTAGTTTTTGGCAATGAAAATAATTGGTCAAGAGTTCAAGTCCAACAAAATACATTTCAACACTTTTTTCGTATTTAATACTAATAAATAATAGTACGGCACTTATTAATTTCGTACCATTTCGATCAATTATATGGCCTAGTTATAAATATTAATGTATTTTTTATAATGACTAAAAGTCCTCGAAAATAGTGATTTATTTCTACCACAAGTTTGGTAAGTTGAAAATATAATAGGTGAAATTGTACTACGTAATTAATTATAATGCTCACTTGTGACTACCTTGATATTTGGTAAGAAAAAGAATATGGTATTTTCAATTGCCGAATTCTTGCCATTGTAAATAACAGTAGTATGAATGCTTATTGCTAAACATTTCAAAATTTCACTATTTATTTTCAACTGGTTTCATATTTGCTCAAAATTAAGCTTCGTTTATCAATTGTGAAATAGTGTGGTCACAAATTATCATGTATTTGTAACAAATTTAATAAAGCTATTGAAAATATTGCTTCATTTTCGACAAGAACTTCCTATCATTGAAAATGGTATTGGCGCCATTGATTTCCCACAAAAAATAAGTATTAGCGATTAATTATTAAGTTATTTTTAACTGTTTTTCCCCATTGAAAATACGGAACATCACTTTATTCTTTTAGCGATGAATTAATTTTTACCATCGAAAATAATCATATTTTCAACTAAATTTTTACTACAATTAGTAATGTTGGTTAAAAAAAACCATTTTAATAAATAAATGATTAAGTATAGTTTTTTATAATCAGGAGATGCTTGATCATTAGACAACTTAGGTGGTTACTTAGAGCCTCGCCATGAATGAAGGCCCTACATTTGTGTTAAACTATTATTTTATATATAAAAAAATGAATGTGAATTCTAAAGTTATTATCATTCATTTAATTTATTATTATTTTGTAATCATCTTTTTCTAAATGAATTATCAAATTCCTATAAATTTTATGCCATTAAAATTAATAGTTCAATCGTACAAATCTCTATGCTATCGTTAGAATCAATATGTTATAATTAAAGCATCTACTTATGGCAACCTAAAAGTAGTTATCTAGTACCAAAATATGGTAGCATGTTAAAAGTTATATTTGCTTTTAAACCTCCATAAAAGCTCCAAATGTTTTTTACTTACCCATTAAAATTTTTCCTCCAACAACTAGGACATGATATGCTCTTGGTACTTAAGAAAAAAGAAAATAAAAAATTACTTCCTCTACTTTCCACTGAAGGGGAAAAAAATCTAATAGTTTTATTTATTCTTTGTGGTTATTGATCACTGCTCAAATCCTCAAATAATTAAAGTTAATTTGTGATTTCATCTCAAATTTAGGTTTTTATTCCTTTCTTAGTTAGTTGTGTTATTTACTTGTTCTTACTTGTTTTGAAATATTCTTGTTTTGAAATATTATTTTTTAATGTGCTTGTTTATCTATTTGAATTAAAAAAAAATATTTAGAACAAAATATAAGAATAGAAAAGTTAATTTAATCCAAAAAAGGAGCAGTTAAGAATGTAATTTTAGTGAAAATTTTATACTTGAACTAAAAGACCATGAAACAATTAATAAAAATTCTATTGTCTATTTTAAACATATATTAGTAATATTAGAATAAAAAATTTTATTTAATAAACATCTTAGAAAGTTAGAAGAATTGATTTTAAATAAATAAATTTTTTAATATAACTACTATATTTTTTTGCCTCAAATTTTAAGAAGATTTGATTAAAACCATCCTCCTAAGATGCCTTAAATATAATTGAGCAGCCTTTGGTTATAATACTCGAGTACTACATAATTTGTTTAAATATTAAATAAGAATATGCATATATATTATAGTTTGATCAAATTGTGTAAAATAATAATAACCATGATATTTTTACCCTTGAAAGCGTCTAATCTCACCCCCTTAAAAAATAACTACAAAAATTCATGTTATTTTTAATAATTTCAAGGAAAGAATAGATTTGAACAATTAACCAATTAAATTCTCATTATTCATTTAAACTTGTGGCACCAAAGCACATCTTTTGGACAATTTGTCTTTTTATATTATAAAGGTAGAATAACTATTTAAAATTTCAATAAAATAATATAAATGATCAATAATTGTCAAGAGATGTAAATAAAGAAAATTATATAATTGATTAACTATTTAAATTTTTAATTTTTAAAAAATAGTATGAATTTTTTGAAATAATTTTTGGAGTAGGTAGATATATACAACTTGAATGCTGGAAATATCCCATTCTATAATTAATTAAAATATAGCATGGCATAAAGGTAGTAAGACTCCCAAGGTTTGCTTAAATGATCAAATAGACTCATTTAGTTTTAGAAATAATTATTTTTTATTATTATTATATAATTATTTTTTTCTAAATGAACTATCAAATTCCTATAAATTTATGCCATTAAAATTAATAGTTCAATCATATAAATCTCTATGTTATTGTTATAATTAAGGCAGTTACTTATAGCAACCTAAAAGTAGTTATCTAGTACTAAAAAATGGTAGCATGTTAAAAGTTATATTTGCTTTTACAACACCATAAAAGCTCCAAATTTTTTTTACTTGCCCATTAAAACTTTTCCACCAACAACCAGGATATGATATGCTCTTGGTACTTAAGAAAAAGAAAATAAAAAATTACTTGCTCTACTTTCTACTTAAGGGAAAAAAAATCTAATTGTTTTCTTTATTCTTTATGATTATTGATCACTACTCAAATCCTCAAATAATAAAAGTTAATTTATGATTTCATCTCAAATTTAGGTTTTCATTATTCTCTTATTAAGTTGTATTATTTACTTGTTCTTACTTCTTTTCAAATATTATTTTTATATGTGCTTGTTTTATCTATTTGAATAAAAAAAGTATTTAGAACAAAATAGAAGAATATAAAAGTTAATTTAATCCAAAAAAAGAAGCAGTTCAGAGAATGTAATTTGAGTGAAGAATCAGTAAGTGAAAATGCTACAATTGAACTAAAAGACCGAAACAATTAATAAAAATTCTATTGTCTATTTTTGAAACATATATTAGCAATATTAGAATAAAAATTTTTTTTATTAATTTTACGTCTTAGAAAGTTAGAAGAATTGACTTTAAATAAATTATTTTTTTAATATAACTACTATATATTTTTTGCCTCAAATTTTAAGAAGATTTGATTAAAACCATTCGTGTAAGATGCCTTAAATATAATTGAACAGCCTTTGGTTATAATACTTGAGTAGTACATAATTTGTTTAAATATTAAATAAGAAGATACATATATATTATATTTTTCTCAAACATGTTATCCCAACTAATTGATCAAATTGTGTAAAATCATAATAACCATGATATTTTTATCCTTGAAATTGTCTAATCTCAACCCCTTAAAAAACTAACTACAAAAATTCACGTTATTTTTAATAATTTCAAGTAAAGAAGAGATTTGAACAATTAACGAATTAAATCCTCATTATTCATTTAAACGTGTGGCACAAAAGCACATCTTTTGGACAATTTGTCTTTTTATATTATAAAGGTAGAATAATTGTTTAAAATCACAATAAAATAATATAGATGATCAATAATGATTAAGAGACGTAAATAAAGAAAATTATCTAATTGATTAACTATTTAAATTTTTTAATTTTTAAAAATAATATGAATTTTTTGGAATAGGTAAATATATACAAATTAAATGCTGGAAATATCTCATTCTATAATTAATTAAAATATAGCATGGTATGAAGGTAGTAAGACTCCTAGGGTTTGCGTAAATGATCAAATAGACTCTTTTAGTTTCAGAAATGATCACACAAAATCCTTCTAAAATTTAAACCATCATACTCCTTCACTACAGTAAAAACTTTTGTAATGATTAATGAATACAAATATAATGTCCAGATAAAAATAATAAATAAAATAAAAATAAAATAGTACATTAAAATAAATATAATTAACAAATAGCATTTATATTATAAAAATTATTTTTAATATTAAAATATTGTCAATCTGTGTTTGAAAATTACTATATAAATTTTAAAATTCATTAACCTAAAAATTGACTTCAAAATTTGTACAAATTACGTATCGATACAACATTAAAATAATTTCGGTTAATATTGTCGAATAATTACGATTTGTTATTTTATTTTGATAAGATAAATATAGTTGCTTCTATCTCAATGATTCTTTTTGTCCCATTCAATAAACAAAATTTGTTACACATAATTGAAATCTCATTAAAAAAACAAAATTTTTCCGATGCATGTAATTAATGGCACTTGAGATTGTGATTTAAATGAAGAATACTACTCCGCTTTAAATTGGTCAGTTTTTAGAATTGGTTATCTTCCAAATAGCTAGAATGATTTAAATCTAGGGAAATTTACAAAAATAGCCATAATTATTTTATCATTTTTTTAATTAACCATAGCAACTTTTTTCTATCAACATTAGCCAAATCCAAGCCTTTCTTCCCAAATTACCCTTCTTTACATACCAAAACCAACAACTTTTCTCCCATATTTTCAACAAAAGTTGGTGCGACAGGCACCTGTCGCACTTGGCCTTGTTGCGACAGGCACCTGTGGCTTGGTGCGACAGCTATCGCACCAAGTAATTTAACTCTCAGCTTCCTCTTTTCTAACTCAAGTTCTCTGTTCATTCTCTGCATCTTACGCATGTTCTAACTCAACTTGTCTAGCAGCTTTAAGCTGCTTTTCAAGTTTGACATTTTTTATAGAAACTTTGTTGCACTGAAATCCAGATACTTCTTCTTCAACAAGTGCTCTCTCTTGCTGTTTGCACTGAAATCCATTTTCGTCTGCAATTCCTCTTATCATTTTCGTTGCCATCTCGGGTGCCTCATTTCCTCTTGCAAATTCTTTAACTCATCCTGCAATGAATCAGTTGCTCCATTAAGAATGCCAATCGCCGTCATCTTGTCCCCTAAAAGTTCCTCTGCAACTGAGCAGTGTATGACTGCTGCTCCTTTAGGCCACATATATAGTTCAAGCAATTTTCTCTCAAGAATCAAGCTCATCTTCTCCAATTCCTTCACTAAATTATGCAAAATCTCCGTCTCTATAGCCGGCTCTGAATCATGTTTCATTTTCCTTGTAGCCCTCTTAACCTTCTCTTTCTGCTGTGATTTCTACCTGTAACCGTCTCATCTGTAAAACAAGTTCAAAGTTGCAGCCATAAAAATATTCCGTGGCAAAAATTTGAAAGAGAAAGTAGACGCAAACACAGTATTATATTACAGCATGATAAAAGATACGGTAAAAGTACCTGAGTGTTCGATTTTGGAAGAGTTTGGCTTATCAGAAGAGTCCGTATTGACCGGGAAACAGCCAAAGCTGCAACTAAAGAGTGGCTGTCGCACCAAGCCACAGGTGCCTGTCGCACCAAGCCACAGGTGCCTGTCGCACCAAGGCCAAGTACGACAGGTGCCTGTCGCACCAAGGCCAAGTGCGACAGGTGCCTGTTGCACCAACTCTTGTTGACGATATGGGAGAAAAGTTGTTGGTTTTGGTCTGTAAAGAAGGGTAATTTGGGAAGAAAGGCTTAGATTTGACAAATGTTGATAGAAAAAAGTTGCTATGGTTAATTGAAAAAATGATAAAATAATTATGGCTATTTTTGTAAATTTCCCTTAAATCTATGAAAGATGAGCTAGGTTATACATACATACATACATACATATATATATATATTTATATATATAAGTAGGAAAAGGATCTGAGATGTACGTGTGCTTTTGAAGAAGTGATTACTACTGAGGAAATGATAAAGGGTAGATCTTGGTGAACTACCGGAAGTTTTGTCGGCTTTTCAGATTTTATTACTTTAAATACTTTAAAGGGTACGTGGCTTGTGATCTCTCAGTGCAGACCAGACTAATGCCCATTCGGGTTCGCCTCTGGAATTTACCTCGAGAGTTTCCCGCCTATATACCTTTTAAAGTTCTTTGAAATTATTAAGCAAGCCTAGCAACAAGGGTATGCAAAAATAAACATACATTAAGGTTGGTTGCTAAACATACACAGTACCAGATCTGGTTCCCAGAACTGGTGCTCTTAATGAGGAGGGAGAAAAGAAAGAGTACAACTGAGGATTGAGATCAGGTCTCGTTGCCTCAGAGGAATGTAGCAGTTGTATGGCAGATCTGATACAGATCAGTCTGCAATCATGCTTTAAAAGAAAATACAGAAATTTAAAAGTGCAGAAAAATAAAATGCTTTTAAAAATAAATTGCGGAATTTGAAGTACATAAATTAAATTACAGAAATTGAAATGCTTTAGATTGAATTTACAAGCTTTAAATAAAAGTACAAAAGAAAGATCCTTACATGTTGTTTCTGGATCTTGGTTCTTTAAAAGAGAGAAAGAAAGATAGAAAGGAAAATTAGAAAGACAAAATTAATTCAAGGATTGGATCCTTGATGCCTTTCACCAGATTTCCGTTTCTAGAGAGAAGGAGGAGAGAAAATGGAAGAAGAGAGAGAGGGGTTGGAAAAAATCTGAGGAGTCTCAAGTCTTCCCTCAGATTATATACATAAATTTTTACTATTCACTGTAGACTGATTTGTCAAAAAGAGATGAGACTCTTCTCTTGCAAACTGATTTGTCTAAAGCCAACATGGTTGTCCCAAAGCCTATCCAATGGAAAGATATTCACCTTCCAGACGAATGGATTCTGGATGGAGCCACTGAACCAGTGATTCCAAAACATCTTGAGCCTAATACAGAGTTGCAAAATGTGACTCAGTTCTCCGATGGTAAGGTCAAACTATCTTTTAAGAGATCTAATTCTTCTAGATTCTCTGACAAAGATTCTTGTTCTTCCAGTATGCATTCTTTCGAAAAACAGTTTTCAAAAATCCCTACAGAGATAAAAATCTCTAAAGATCAACCTAGGTTTTCCACTTCGGATATTCCTAGTTCTTCCATTCATTCTGTCAATTATGGTACTAGTGTCCCTCATCCCATATACACTAGCCGCCAAAGAATCCAAAGACAGGAAGAGAAAGAACCTTCTCCTCCAACTTCTCCTACTTTTTCTGCTGTCACAGAAAATGTTATAAATGTTATTGAAAATAATTTTGAACTTGATAAAACTCTTCTTCATAATGATTTTTATTCAGATAACAATAAAGAAAAAAGACTTTGGTTTTTTAAACATTTTTTGAACCAAAGAAAAGCAATCCAAGAAATTTATTATGATTTTGTCAATTTGCATGAAGTCCATATTCTATTTTTTGATTGGTTTGAAATGTATGCCTCCGACAATAATATTTCTTATCCTTTCAAAGAGTCAAACCCAATTACTACTAGAAAGAAAATTCCTGAGTGGAATCTTTCTGATAGTAGTAACACTATTGAGTCTGAACATCCTCCTCTCAGGAGTATAACCATAGAGCATGGTGAACCTCTTATTCCGATCAAAGCTTCTCCTTTTAAAGTTTATAAATCCGATGACCCTAATAAAGATTTAGATAGTATTATCCAACAGAATAATTTCTGTAATACTAATCTAAATACCATAGGAAAGCAGTTGACTATGATAGAAAGTCAAATCCAACAGTCTTCCACAACTGTTACTTCTATTTCAAAACTAATTCCCTCCAAAACCAAGTCCTTGAAAAAGCTTAAGGAACCTATTTTCAGACCATTCCAGGTCTCGAAACATAGTCAAAAACTTGTTCAAGACTCAAAGTCAGATTTTGCTAAAGCCATTAGAGAACAGTTAGAAAGAATAGAAGCTTCTTCTTCTGCTTCTACTTATAAAATTCAAATTGCTCCGGATACACCTCAATCCAAAACACCTGGTAGTCTCCAATTTCATACTGTAGGTGTCCTTGACCAAGACTACGATCAGTCTTCTATAGCTACTTCAGATATAGAAGCATTCAAAGAACCTACTCCGAAAGTTAACAGAGTTCATTGGGAACTAGCACTTCCTGCTACTTCTCATTCTCCTCATGACCTTGCTGTTGATAATAGGCCCAGTGCACTAAACCAATCCATGTTTAATGCATCTTCTGTCTATGAATGGAACATAGATGGAATGTCTGAGTATAACATACTTGGTCTATTACAACAAATGACTATGGCAGCCAATGTCTATAAAACCCAATCAGGAACTTCCGATAAAGCCATTGCCGAAATCCTTATAGCCGGTTTCACAGGCCAACTTAAAGGCTGGTGGGACCATCTCCTCACTAAACAGCAACAATTAGATATCTTGAATGCTATTCAAACAGATGAGGAACAAATCCCCATTATGGATGAACAAAATAGCCCCATTCAAGATGCAGTTGCAACCCTAATCTTAACCATTTCCCTCCATTTCATAGGTGATCCTTCACACCTAAGAGATAAAAATGCTGAGTTACTACATAATTTGAGATGTAGGAAACTTAGTGAATTCCAAGACTACAAAACTACTTTCTTTACTCGACTCTTTCTAAGAGATGATGCACATCATACTACTTGGAAAGAAAAATTCCTTGTTGGCTTACCTACTCTCTTAGGAGAAAAGGTAAGAAATTCTATCAAAACTCTATATGACAATCGCATTCCTTATGACGAACTTACCTATGGTGAATTAGTCAGCTTCGTTAACAAAGAAGGTCTGAAAATCTGCCAAGATTTGAAATTACAAAAACGTCTAAAACGGGAGCTTAGGCAATCTAAGCATGAACTAGGCGATTTTTGTAAACAATTCAATTATGACCCTTTCAAATCTTCCTCCAAAAATTGTAATGGTAAGTGCTCTTCGAGGCCTTACAAAAAACATTACAAATTCAAAAGCCATAGAAAGCCCATTTCTAATTTTAGAGAAAATTTTTATAAGAAACCTTCGAGGCCTTATAAAAAGCCCAAATTCTCTAAAAAGAAATATTTCAAGCCTAAATCCAAAACTCCTTTTAACTACAAAGAAGCCACATGTTATAAATGTGGAAAGAAAGGCCATACTGCAAAATTTTGCAGGATGAATATAAAGCTTCACGAACTTAATCTCGATGAAGAAGTCATTTCTAAAATCTCCTCCCTTCTCATTGAGTCTTCTACTGATTCTGAGTCTTCCATGTCTGGAAATAGTGAGCCTCTCCAGGTTGACGAGTTAGTTGACTCCGATACCTCCTCTTCTTCTAGTAATTCTGAGTCAGAGTCCTATTCAAAGAAAATCAATGTTTTAACTAGAGACCAAGAAACATTTCTTGAGTTGGTCAAACACATTTCTGACCCTACTCTTCAGAAAGAATATCTGGATAAACTCCTGAAGACCCTTGACCAAAACTCCGAGCCTTCTAAAGTTCCTATTGTCAAAAAGCATGCATATGATCTTACTCAAATTCTTGAAAAGAAAAAGCATTCAAAATCTTATGTTCCTTCTATTCAAGATCTTCAAAAAGAGATTAAAGATATTAAAGCTTAAATAAAGAATTTGAAAGAAAAACAAAAAACCGATTCTGGAACCATTAAGATTCTTTTACAAAAACAACTTCAAGATCATTCTGATAATGAATCTCATTCCAGTAATGATAATAAAGAAAATCCGAATCTTGAAAATATTGAGTCTGTGCCCAATGATTTTCTTTTTGTCTTAAATCAAATAACAATGAGAAAGTATTTGATCAAAGTTACTTTAATTTTTTCTAAAGACTTCATGATTGACACCATTGCCCTGTTTGATACTGGTGCCGATCTAAATTGCATCCAAGAAGCTATAGTTCCAAAAGAATTTCATGAAAAGACAAAAGAAAAGCTTTCTGCCGCCAATAATTCAAAATTGAAAATTACCTCTAAAGCTGAAGCCTTTGTTCATAATAATGGTTTTGATTTTAAAACTTCTTTCCTTTTAACAAATGACATTCTTCATACTGTTATTTTGGGAACTCCTTTTATAAACTTAATTACCTCATATACTGTTGATTATGACGGTATATCTTTCAAAGCCAGAGGTCAAAAACTTGTTTTCCCGTTTGTTGAAAAACCAAAAACAAGGAATTTGAATATCATTAAAGCTTGTTCTGTTTATCAAAATCAAATAAATGTTTTGTTAAAATCAAAACAAAAAGATTTATGCCATTTAAAAACGGATTTAAATTTACAAAGAATTGAAATCCAATTACACAATAGTTTCATAAAAAGAAAAATTTCTGATTTCAAAAAACTTATTGACAAGGAAATTTGTGTTGATTTACCAACTGCCTTTTGGAATCGAAAACAACATTTGGTAGATTTGCCTTATGAAAGTTCTTTTGATGAAAGACAAATACCAACTAAAGCCCGTCCTATTCAAATGAATATGGAACTTGAGTAACATTGTAAAAATGAAATTAAAGATTTGGAGGCCAAAGGTTTAATTGTTAAATCGAGATCACCTTGGTCTTGTGCTGCTTTCTATGTTAATAAAAATTCCGAAATTGAAAGAGGCACACCAAGACTTGTCATTAATTATAAACCCTTGAATAAAGCTTTAAAGTGGATTCGTTACCCAATTCCAAATAAAAAGGATTTACTACAAAAACTTCATTCTGCTTTCATATTTTCAAAATTTGATATGAAGTCTGGTTTTTGACAAATTCAAATCCACCCTAAAGATCGGTATAAAACTGCTTTTACTGTTCCATTTGGGCAGTATGAGTGGACTGTTATGCCATTTGGTTTAAAGAATACACCTTCAGAATTTCAAAGAATCATGAATGACATTTACAATCCATATTCTGAATTTTGCATTGTTTACATTGATGATGTATTGATTTTTTCTCAATCAATAGATCAACATTTTAAACATTTAAAGACTTTTTATCTGGCGACCAGAAAGGCTGGTTTAGCCATTTCTTATTCCAAAATCTCTTTATTTCAAACTAAAATCAGATTCATCGGTCACTACATTACAAAGGGAACAATCACTCCCATTGAAAGATCTCTATCTTTCACTGATAAATTCCCTGACAGGATTTTGGATAAAACTCAATTACAAAGATTTTTGGGAAGTTTAAACTATGTTCTCGATTTCTGTCCTAACATTAATAGGATAGCAAAACCACTGCATGATAGGTTAAAAAAGAACCCTGTTGCATGGTCAGAGCATCATACCCAAATTGTAAAGCAAATAAAGAGTATGGTAAAAGAAATCCCATGCTTATACTTGGCTAATCCAACATTACCTAAAATTGTTGAAACTGATGCATCAGATTTAGGTTATGGTGGTATTCTCAAGCAAGTTGATCATAGTAAAGAGCAAATAGTACAGTATGCATCTGCACATTGGAATGATTGTCAGAAAAATTACTCTACTATTAAAAAAGAAATTTTATCTATTGTTTTATGCATATCAAAGTTTCAAAGTGATTTGCTAAATCAAAAATTCTTACTTCGAATTGATTGCAAAGCTGCAAAACATGTTTTAGAAAAAGATGTTCAAAACATTGCCTCAAAACAGATTTTTGCACGATGGCAAGCAATTTTAAGTGTTTTCGATTTTGATATTGAATTTATCAAAGGTGACAAAAATTATGTTCCAAATTTTCTAACCCGAGAATTTCTTCAAAACAGATAATGCCGCCCAAAAAGAACAAAGGGAAAGGGATCCTCAAAGATCATGTGTCCCAGACACCCTCTAAAGCCTCTCCTCCTAAAGAAAAATTGCTATCCTCAACAATGCCCATAAAGTCCTGGATAGATATAGTTGAAGAAGATGAAGCCAAAGTCAAAGCCCTGGCCTCCCAAGATCAGGTAAATCAATGGATGAAATCCATTACTCAATCTCCTGAGCTTTTGCTCGCAATACAAAGTTTTTCACAAAGCCAGATTTCTCCTAAAGAAAACCCTGATTTTTCTAAAATTGAAAAACTTATTTCCAAGGAAATTCCAAAGCTTTCTTTATTTGGAAATTTGTTTAAAGAAATTATTTCTTCTGGAAGTACTTCTTCCCAGGTTGTGGTTTCACAATCAAAGCTTTCTCAAAAATCGGATTGGCATAATAAACCCCATTCTCAAAATGTTTTAACTATGGAGGATGGATTTTATAATTCTGATCCATTTCAAGCAATTTCAAAGTTTTTCCCAAAAGGATGGTTTTTCAAACCATGGGATCTTACAAAGCCCCAATCATATTACCAAAGCATCCTTGAACCCATTGGCTCAGTAAAATTCAAACATTTCTTCCACACTGAATCCCATTCTGAGCCGACCTATTCTACGGCCACTATCCAAAATATTATTAGCCCAAGCCAGTGGGGTGAACCACTCCATGCACAAAAGAAATTCCTCGCCAATTTCCTTTTTAAAATCCCACACTGTTTGTCCTATTCCTATTGGGACTACCAACAGGCGTGGTTCAACACATTTTTTCTTCAAAATCCAAAGCATTCCCATTCATGGTTATTTTTCTTCAATACAAAGATAACCATACAAAGCCTTCCAAACTGGTTCCAACAATGGTGGACCTATTTTGGACCAAACACAGATATCTTAACCCCTAATGCCACAAACTGTTTTAACCTCTTTAAAGCCCATTATGTTCCTTCTGAATCGGAGAAAAGGTTCCCTCCTTTCCTTTGTTTTTGTTCAAAGTTCTTCCTCCCTTGGGTTTGGATGTGGAATTTCCAATATCTTACTCAAGACACCCAATTAATTCTCCAAAGGTGTTTCAGAATTAAATGGTGGTCTAAGTTCGATGAAAAGTCAAAATTGACCGAAGCCTTAGTCCACAATTGGCTTAAATTAAATGGTCACCTCAAACCCAGTATTGAAGATACTAAAGCCCATAGCACATTCCTCGCACAACGTTCTAAGGCTCAAGCCCTTCTCGCCAGTGCAAAGTCTGAAGAAGAATACTTCGATATCATGAAGCAACTCCTGACTACTCGATCTGAGTCCTCTGTTGCAGCATCCTCTGATACCGAAGACGAAGATGAAGAGCCCTTCATTTCACTTGGGGATGAAAATGAAGATGATTGTTTTGGTATTTTTCCCCCTGTAAAGCATTGTAAATAGTATATATTTATTTAAAAAAAAAAAAGAATAATTGTATTTTAATTTCTCAAAGAATGTATTCGGGTGGTCCTTTGGACACAAGTGAGAGCGCACATGTCTCTTCACCCGTTAGTATTTTCTATGTATTCTACAAAGCCTTCTTTATAAAGCAACAGTACAGCTTTCCACAAGTTACTGTGCACTTAAAGACCCGCTACAGTGAACAGTTCAGCTTTCCACGAGTTACTGTGCACTTAAAGACCAGCTACAGTGAATAGTAAAAATTTATGTATATAATCTGAAGGAAGACTTGAGACTCCTCAGATTTTTTCCAACCCCTCTCTCTCTTCTTCCATTTTCTCTCCTCCTTCTCTCTAGAAACGGAAATCTGGTGAAAGGCATCAATGATCCAATCCTTGAATTAATTTTGTCTTTCTAATTTTCCTTTCTATCTTTCTTTCTCTCTTTTAAAGAACCAAGATCCAGAAACAACATGTAAGGATCTTTCTTTTGTACTTTTATTTAAAGCTTGTAAATTCAATCTAAAGCATTTCAATTTCTGTAATTTAATTTATGTACTTCAAATTCCGCAATTTATTTTTAAAAGCAATTTATTTTTCTGCACTTTTAAATTTCTGTATTTTCTTTTAAAGCATGATTGCAAACTGATCTGTATCAGATCTGCCATACAACTGCTACATTCCTCTGAGGCAACGAGACCAAATCTCAATCCTCAGTTGTACTCTTTCTTTTCTCCCTCCTCATTCAGAGCACCAGTTCTGGGAACCAGATCTGGTACTGTATATGTTTAGCAACCAACCTTAATATATATATATATATGTTCATTTCTTGGTCAAATTAAAATTGGTTCTACTTATTGCCACAGCTACTATATATACCGAGAGAATTATCTGAAACATGAATTTTATGAAGAATCGATTGCCAAATTGAATGAGAGATGATTGGTTAATTAAATAAAAAATAATTCAATTGTATATACATTGTATTTGATAATACCGGTACATCGTTTTTTATCGTTTTTGAAAGGAGAAAAAATTGTTTTAGAGATATTGTATATGATTTATCAATAAATTATTAAATTAATACTAATAGTTGAATCCGATTTCACTTGTTTAATTAAGTTTGGATAAGCTTAGCATTCGCACTGAGCTGTTATAATTTATTTCTAAAGTGAAGTAATTACTACCACTAAAATATTTTTTTTTTTTGGGACTCGTTGTATCTCAAGGGTCTATAATATAACAGCGAATGTATTAATAAAATATTCTTTCCATTATTTGGATTCTTATGTGTGGTTAACTTTGAGAGTGTGATCGTGATTAAATCAGATTTTCTCTTAAAAAAAAACTCATTATTTAAATTTTCAAGGACAAAAAAACAAATTATATAATTTTTAATTCTCCCTTAAAATTAATTCTGATAAGAACAGAAACCTATCCTCAGGGGCGGACCTCGGGAAAAAATTTAAGGGGGGCCAAATTTAAACTTATAATTTTGATGTTATAAATACTTATATGTTCTTGGTTTTGTGGCTGATTTCTTTTTTTTTTTAATTATTTTGATGCCATTGTAAGTGACTTAAGTGGGCTCTCGGGCTGGATAAAGTTAAAGACTTTAACGAAAGTTTGTTTTCTTTTCAAAAATAAAAGTGGGCTTTGGATTGATTTAATTGTTTTAATTATTTTGTTTTAGACTTATAAAATTATAATATTATCTAATCTATCAACCTTATATATTAATTGTACAGGAGCCAGTGTGGACATTTCACATAAATTATTCATATTTTATTTAAAAATCTCAAAATATTTTAAAATCCTGGGGGCCATGGCACCCTTTGGCCTTACGTGGCTTCCGCCCCTGCCTATCCTACTGGTATCAGAGCCACTGTTAGGAAAGACGATTTACTTCAAAAAGGCTGGTGGGATCATCTCCTTCTTCAGTCTTTATAATATAGTCACTCTTTAAAAAGTCAAGCTTTTTTGTTTTATAAATCATTTATGATCTGTAAAGAATTATGAATGATATTTATAATCCGTTTTCTGAATTTTGCATTGTTTATATTGATGATGTATTGATTTTTTCACAATCAATAGATCAACATTTTAAACATCTAAAGACTTTTTATTTTGCTACCAAAAAGGCTGGATTAGCCCTTTCCTCTTCCAAAATCTCTATGTTTCAAACTAAAGTCAGATTCCTCAGTCACTATATTTCTAAGGGAACTACCACTCCCATTGAAAGATCTTTATCTTTTACTGATAAGTTTCCTGACAAAATTCTGGATAAAACTCAACTTCAAAGATTTTTGGGTAGTTTGAATTACCGGGGGAATAAAAGTGCATAAATGTAAATGGCAGAAAATTAAATTACAGAAATTAAATACTTTAAATACATGGTTGAAAAAGTTACAAAAGATCCTTACATGTTGTTTCGGATCTTGGCTTTGTAGAGGAGAAAGAAGGAAAGAAAGGAAAGAAAGGAAAATTAGAAAATCAAGAACCAGAACCATAGAGATTTTGGAAGAGGAAAGGGCTAATCCAGCCTTTTTGGTAGCAAAATAAAAAGTCTTTAGATGTTTAAAATGTTGATCTATTGATTGTGAAAAAATCAATACATCACCAGAACTGGATCCCAGGACTGGTGCTCTGATTGAAGGGGAAGAAAAGAAGGAATACAACTGAGGATTGATTTTGAAAAATTTCACCCTTGTTGGTATCAGAGCCAGTAAGGAGAGCTAGAAAGGATAATACGTGTGTATTGAAATAAAGATAGGATTACGGTTTTTCAATTTAAATTGCGGATTCCACAATTCTGTCAATCAGAATTTATCAATTATGATACAACCCATAATTGTGGGTTGTATCATAAAAACAAAGCACAGATAGGATTCAATCATATGGTAATTGTGGGTTTTGATTTGCAAAATCATGCTTTTGAAGATATTTTTGTCTTTAAGGGAAACTGTTATGTTTGGGTAACAGTTGAAGTGGATTGGTCCTTTGCAAAGACTAGATTCTACACTACTGAGTAAAATCAAAGGTGACCAAAATTCTGTTCCCGATTTTCTAACAAGGGAATTTCTCCAACCGTAATGCATGTTTATTTATGCACACCCTTGTTGCTAGGCTTGCTTAATAAATCTAAAGACTAAAAGGGTAAAAATTAAAAAGCCGACAAGGCTCTGGTTCCTATAGACCCATAATTGTGGGTTGTATCATAAAAACAAAGCACAGATAGGATTCAATCATATGGTAATTGTGGGTTTTGATTTGCAAAATCATGCTTTTGAAGATATTTTTGTCTTTAAGGGAAACTGTTATGTTTAGGTAACAGTTGAAGTGGATTGGTCCTTTGCAAAGACTAGATTCTACACTACTGAGTAAAGAATCATCAAATGACGTGAACCTGCCATCACGGAGAACAGCTAGGATGGAAGTATCCAAACCTTCCTTAGTTAAAGGTTTTATTCCGACTTGGATGAGACCAATATGAACATAATTAAATTTTTGAATTTATCAATACCATTTACATAAAGATATTTTTGTCTTTATTTATAATACATTTTTCAAGTATTGACTTCTGTGTGTGTGGTGAATTTTTTACTGGTTATAAGTCCCGTCTTAGGAGTCTGTACATCCGCTTAGGGCAATAAATCCATACCTGTAGCCATTCATATAGGATTCAAGTTTTGAAATAAGATCTGCTAGAAAGGCATCAAGGCTCTGGTTCTTGATTTTATTTTGCTTTTCTAATTTTCCTTTCTTTCCTTTCTTTCCTTCTTTCTCCTCTACAAAGCCAAGATCCGAAACAACATGTAAGGATCTTTTGTAACTTTTTCAAGCATGTATTTAAAGTATTTAATTTCTGAAATTTAATTTTCTGCCATTTACATTTATGCACTTTTACATTTCCGCAATTTAAATTGAAAAACCGTAATGCATGTTTATTTATAATGCATTTAAATTGATAAATTCTGCCATTTACATAAAGATATTGATAAATATCTTTTCATGAAATTCTAAGCATGATAAAACAATCATCGTTCATATACCAGTTGCTACTGCCATTTACATCGTTCATTGGCACAATAAATACCAGTTGCATTGATTTACAAAATTTCTTATAAAGCAATGAATTCCGCGTTTAATACGCAACATAAGTTCCAGTCAAAAAGAGATGAGACTCTTCTCTTGCAGACTGATTTGTCCAAAGCCAAACAGGGGACTTGAAACTATTGCCTTATTGCTAGGCTTGCTATTGAATTTATCAAAGGTGACCAAAATTCTGTTCCCGATTTTCTAACAAGGGAATTTCTCCAACCGTAATGCATGTTTATTTATGCACACCCTTGTTGCTAGGCTTGCTTAATAAATCATATAGGATTCAATGTTTAATCACACACACAGACACTTTACACATATATAACACATACTTCAACTTGAAATAAAGGTGAATCCTATCTGTGCTTTAGAGAATTTGGGCTTTTTATAAGGTCTCGAAGGTTTCTTGTAAAAATTTTCTCTGAAATTAGAAATGGGCTTCCTATAGCTTTTGGGCCTATAATGTTTTTTGTAAGGCTTTGAAGAGCACTTACCATTATAGTTTTTGGAGGGAGAATTGAAAGGGTCATAATTGAATTGTTTACAAAAATCGCCTAGCTCATGCTTAGACTGTCTGAGTTCTCTGTTTAGACGTTTTTGTAACTTTAGATCTTGACAGATCTTTAATCCTATATGTGGGTAAATCCGCACAGATAGTGTTTTTGACTTCTGAGTCCTCTGTTGCAGCCACTTCAGACACTGAAGAAGAAGACGAAGAGCCCTTCATTTCACTTGGGAATGAAAATGAAGACGATTGTTTTGGCATTTTTCCCCCGGTAACGCATTGTAAAACACTATCAATTCTCGGTAACAATCGTCTTCTTATCCTACTGGTATTGATAAAAAGGTATTGATAAATTCTGCCATTTACATTAAGATAGGCTTGCCTATCCTACTGGTATCAGAGCCACTGTCAGGAAAGACGATTTACTTCAAAAAGGCTGGTGGGATCATCTCCTTCTTCAGTCTTTATAATATAGTCACTCTTTAAAAAGTCAAGCTTTTTTGTTTTATAAATCATTTATGATCTGTAAAGAATTATGAATGATATTTATAATCCGTTTTCTGAATTTTGCATTGTTTATATTGATGATGTATTGATTTTTTCACAATCAATAGATCAACATTTTAAACATCTAAAGACAATTCTGAGTTGTCAGAGTTACTTTGACAGAGTTGTCTAAAAGTGTTGCCTTCAATACCTTACCCAAGACAGCCAGTTAATTCTTCAAAGATGTTTCCGAATTAAATGGTGGACAAAATTTGATGAAAAGTCCAAATTGACCGAAGAAAAGTAAATCGCCTAGCTCATGCTTAGACTGTCTGAGTTGTCTAAAAGTGTTCTTGGCACAATAACTAGACTTTAATGGCAGAATTTATCAATACCAGTAGGATAGGCAAGCCTTACATGTTGTTTCGGATCTTGGCTTTGTAGAGGAGAAAGAAGGAAAGAAAGGAAAGAAAGGAAAATTAGAAAAGCAAAATAAAATCAAGAACCAGAGCCTTGATGCCTTTCTAGCAGATCTTATTTCAAAACTTGAATCCTATATGAATGGCTACAGGTATGGATTTATTGCCCTAAGCGGATGTACAGACTCCTAAGACGGGACTTATAACCAGTAAAAAATTCACCACACACACAAAAGTCAATACTTGAAAAATGTATTATAAATACCAGTTGCTACTGGTATTTATAATAGCTTTTCATGAAATATCTTTTCATGAAATTCTAAGCATGATAAAACAATCATCATCAATATAAGCCACTCATCGTTCATTAAACAATCAATCCAAAGCCCACTTTTATTTTTGAAAAGAAAACAAACTTTCGTTAAAGTCTTTAACTATATAATGGGCTTTATAAATGTTGGTTTCATGGGTTAGCTCAAGCTGAGCAGTTTTTAATTTCATGCAAGAACATCCAAAAACTCTTTACATTCGTCACGATAGCAGCTCTCCTACAAAACCACGTGTTAACACAAAATCTCATGCATGTAAGATCATCATCGTTCATTAAGCCACCCATCCATAAACGCCAAACTAAGCTCTTTCTCCTTATCACTTCACTAAATTTTGCCCTTTCCCTTCAGTATAAATGGATAATATTTTTTCTATTATGTTCCAGTTTCTGCAAAATCTTGCTCGCTCAGTAAGATATTAATTATAAATTTGATCATTTGGTAAAAACAATGGATCTGCTGAACCCTTTCTTGAATTTGGTGGTTCCGCCGGCCTGCTTGGTGATGCTGGCTTTTGCATGGCCGGCTTTGTGCTTTGTCAATGGATGCGAGTGGCTTTATAACAATTTTTACAGTGAAAATATGGAAGATAAAGTTGTCATCATCACAGGAGCTTCTTCTGACGTTGGAGAGGCAAGTTCATTTGTTGATAATTATTCTTTTTTTTCCCTTAATTTCTCCTCAATTGTTCACTTTGAATTACTAAAGCACTTGGCTGTCGGAATTTTGAAATAATAATCATTTAACAGAAGTTCAAATTGGGTCGGCTTATTTATCACCATTTTCCTTTTAAAATTTAGCACAATTGTTCAATTAGCTGTTTATTTATTTATATGTGGTTTGGGGAAGAAACCTTTTCATCTCATACTTTAATTAATTAATATATGATTATATAAATAATATATATTTTTTCATATTTTTTTAATTGGTTGTGGCTAGTTTGAGGATGCGACTTATATTTATAATGAATCGCTGTTTCGTCCTTATCATGAATCAAGAAGTACAAGATTTTAGAGTTGCATTTGCAATACATGATGGTATGAAAAGGTAGCACCTATAATGGATAAAAGGAGAGTGAAATTGCTACAAAAATACCATTTTTATTTTTATTATTATTATTATTATTTGTGTATCATTTGTCCCTCAAACTTGGGCAACTGCAAACCATTATATTATAGAACAAGTCTTTGTGATTGCAGCAAATTGCATATGAATATGCAAAGAGGAAGGCCAACCTTGTGCTGGTGGCACGGAGAGAGAACCGACTTCGAGGGATCAGTCAGAACGCAAGATTTATGGGCGCCAGGCATATTATAACCATAGCTGCAGATGTTGTGAAGGAAGAAGATTGCAGGAGATTTGTTTCTGAGACCATAAATGTCTTTGGACGCGGTCTGTCATCTCACCTTCATTAGATTGATGAATGAACATTACTTGAAATTGGTAGTAATCAGTACACAATCATTTGATAACAAAGACCATAGATGAATACAATCCAATCAATGAAGTTACTTTAGTTTCCCTCAATAGTAAAGAATCAAAAGCCGGTCGCAATGTTGCCTCTGCTGAATGAAAAATCTTAATGTTTCTTTTAACATTGCAGCATTTCCCGTTGTAAAATTTTACCCGATTTCTAGCAGATTTTATCTGTTGTCGCATGCTTATTATATTTTTCTCAATTGAACCCAATTGCTCAGTGCTTATTCATGGAAACCTGAGAGATTTTCTGACAATCTTATCATTGTCTTTGTTGTTAATAGTAATTACTTGTTAATGAAATTTGGTCTTTGAAGTCTCTTCAGTTAATCTTAGCATCATTCAAAGATTCCTTGCTGCTCCTATGCTCTAAAGGCAACATTGCATCATATGCATTTGCTTGCTAGATGATACTTTGGTTAATAAAGTAGTGTCATGTCAGTTACCAAATGGGAATTCTAGTGAATTTCTAGTTATCTATCCCTTTACTTTTTCCTCTTCTTCAACTTAATCTCCAACCTTGCAGTGGACCATCTCGTAAACACAGCAAGTTTGGGACATACATTTTTCTTCGAGGAAGTGACAGATACCTCTATTTTTCCCCGTTTGTTGGTAAGGTGTACAGGCTGAATTAGCAAACTCTTAAGAATTATATCATACATATAGAGTTGTTTTGAATTTGGCTAATATATTAAAGTCTGTTGTAAGTTAATAGTGCCAAATGTGTTTTGTGTAATTTGATAATTCATACAGGACATAAATTTTTGGGGAAATGTTTATCCAACATTTGTTGCTCTCCCTTATCTTCATGAGAGCAATGGTCGAGTCGTTGTGAATGCATCGGTGGAGAACTGGTTACCTTTGCCAAGAATGAGCTTATATGCTGTGAGTATATATAAGCATTGCATGCTTAATTTTCGTCTTGTCATTGATATTCATTCAGTTGAATTCTTCTTCTGCTTCCTTTAATGGAGCCTCTAATTTCAATTAAGAGCCTAAAGGATATGGATATTAAAATTCAAAAACAGGTTCAATTATAATGCTGTAGGGAAATAAAATGATTAGGACTCATTTGCCTGACTGAGTCCAGTTTCAATATAATCCGCAAAAAACACTAATGACAGCATTAATGGAACTACCAAAGTTTTTGTCGTGAACAAAGTCCACATTCATTGTCTGTATACAGTGAAACACACTGCTCTGCAATTATTACTGGAAATGATAATAAATATGTGGTGATATCAGTGAAGTGCCTGTGCCATTCTCATTGCCTGCATGACAGCAACTATAACAATGAATAAGCAGTTGTTTTAAACTTTAGTTTCTTCTTTCTTTATTTATGTCACAAAAGTATACAAACATAAATCAGGGTGTTTGACTCACTGGTGCTTTCCTTCTTTCCCAAGTCCGCAAAAGCGGCCCTCGTAACCTTCTATGAGTCATTGAGATTTGAATTGAATGATGAGGTTGGCATAACGATTGCAACTCATGGTTGGATTGGAAGCGAAATGACCAAAGGCAAGTTCATGCTGGAGGACGGCGCAGAGATGCAATGGAAAGAAGAAAGAGAAGTAAGTTCTTGATTTTCTCTGTCACCATTGTACTTGTTAGCTTGCAAGATGCTGCAATCAATGTAGAACCTTGTATGTTCAGGATATATGAAGTCATGATGCTCCCTTGAATTTTTTGTTTTAGGTACACGTGGCAGGTGGTCCTGTGGAGGATTTTGCAAGGCTAATTGTATCTGGAGCTTGCCGGGGAGATACATATGTAAAGTTCCCGAGCTGGTACGACGTGTTCCTGCTTTACCGTGTTTTCGCTCCCCATGTGCTCAACTGGACTTTCCGGCTGCTTATTTCATCAGAAGGCGCAAGAAGAACTTCTTTGATAGGGACGGGAAGACCGCTTTTGGAAGGTCCACCAGCGAGGCCTCGATTGGAGGGCACATCTCCGCGGCAAGTTCTCAGCAGTCCCTCTTCATTCTTCTCCCAATATAGTCCCTCTTCATCCTTCTCCCAATATAGTCCCTAGCATCGACAAAAATGGCGTGAAGAGGCCTCTTCGTTTATCATCTTTTAGTTATCCTCTCTTTGTTTAATTTACAATTAGCATTTTGGTCATAGCTTTGGATTTTTGTAACATTTGATTTTGCTTCGAATAAATAAGACTTGCTTCTGTAACCTGTTCAGCTATGATAAAGAATTAACTTCATCAGTTTGCCTAATTAGTCCCTTCTAACTAACAAGAACAATTCCATTTGAACCATGATACATGTGTACATAAATTTGTTAATGATACTTCTAAATGCAAATAGACAATAGTTTAAGAGATGGGAGTGATTAAATAGATTATTTGTTGTTGAAAGAAAAAAAAAATTCAAAAATAACAAGGTTCTGTAGAAATGTCAACAGTTTTTTTGAAGGGGTAAATTTAGATTGGAAGAAGATCCTACTACTTCAAAGCAATTGACTGGACATGTTTTCAAGCCTAATCCACTTTTTTGACTGGCATGCACATAATGTAATTATTATAATATTGAAGCTTCAGCAGAATCTTGAGAGATCGGTGGATTTTGGACCTGAATCTAGTCAACATTACTTGCCACGACTACCACTCAAAAGTCTCAGACCACTTGCATCAGTTGCATGGAGCAGGCTGGAATTCTAGCACATATGTTTTACAAAGTTGTTGAAAAAAAAGAAAAGATCCACTTGATAAATTGTGAACGAGAGTGTTTGATGGTATATTTGCAAAATGGATTCAATATTGAAAACGATACTTTTTCTGCAATATTAGGGTCAATCGGGATTCTGGATTGTATTTAAAATTTTTTAGCTCTAAATTAAAATTTACTTCCACTAACAATTTACGAGAGAACTTTAGCTATATTCTATGAAAAAATCTAGAATATATCTGAAGTACCATGTCATTTATACAACAAACAATAATATCATGACATGTGTATATTTATTTTAAACTATTATTATATAACTGATAGTTGTATTAAATTTAATTACACAAAATTCAACTCGAACAAGTGGCCCCAGCAATTCAACTATTGGGAAAAATTTTCAAACTGCACTTTTGTTTTTAAGACAACATTTGGTCTTTTACAAATCTTATTCCCAAACTGAGTATATTTATTACTATCCAAAAAAAGAAAAAGAAAAAGAAAAAAGACCTAATGATCGACTTGAGTCTTGAGATAATCTTCAACAGAAATGTTCAACTCTCCCTCTTCCGATGTCCCACAATCTTCAAACTCGTAATCATATTCCCAAAACTGCTTCTCATCAAGCACTTGCGTCGCTCCACTATTTTCATTTTCATTTTCATTTTCATTTTCATTTTCATCAGTCTTGTCTTTGTTTAAAACCATCTGAGCATCAACTCCCATGCCAGCGTCCGAAGCTGCTTTCTGTACGGATTTCGGCGACAGCTCTGCATGGACGACGCTTGCCGGCAACATTGACGGAAAGTTAAGGCCGTCAAGCGACCGCGGCCTCCGCAGGCAGTAGAAAGCGACGTCGTGGGCCATCGCCGCGGCCTCCGGGGTCGCGTAAGAGCCTAACCAGAGCCGTTCTTGTGAGCCGGGAACTCGAATTTCCGACACCCATTTGCCCCATTTCCGCCTTCTTATTCCTTTGTATTTCCTTTGATGGGCTGCATTTTCTTCTATGTTGCTTCCCATCCCCTTTGCCGGAAGTGCTTCTGTGAAGAAGTGCTTCCTGAGAGAGTAAAAAATAAATAAAATGATGTACTGTGTAACGAGCTTGTGATTTTGAATCGCTGTGGGGATGGGATACTTTCCTTATATAGGTTGAAGATTTTGGAAAGTCAGCGGATTATAATTTTCCAATAACAGCTGCATGCATGAAGAAGTGCTCATGGGGGCCAGGTCAAAATTTTCAATGGTCAAATTAAGAGAAGATAGAAGCCCTTATCCAATGAAAATTTGGACGGAGATTTAGGTAGGCAAGTGCAAGTTGGAGGAATAATTAATGGGTGACGAGAAAAAAACGAGCCACAACTTTTAAAAATTAATTGAAGACCGGAGGAGCAAATTCGCTGTGTGTGTGAAAAGGTCATTCGTCATCTAGCATACGCAAAATTGTGTTGAGGAAGTTAAATGATGAAGAGGCCATAAGATATTTGCTGGGTCAATGTCAAAAATTAATTTAACAATAATATACTTTAATTGGTCAACTTAAGAGTGAGGAAAGAATAAATAAATAAATAGATAAATAAACTAAAAAGGGGAGTAAAAGATAAATCTATTTTGGTAACTAAGGAATAAGGATGTTAGTTCCCTATCTCAATGCTTCATGAATATAGCTGATGAACCAATTGACTAGCAATTGTCATTTCTTCAAACTTAAAGTTAGGATTTGTAGGAAATTCCATAAAGGCATTCTTAAACCATTAACGGGAATTTATTAACAATTGACTGGCTTTGACCAATAAAATTATAATTTTACCTTTGAACTATTTTATTTTTTATGAAAAGTTAAATTAGAATTCAAATATTGAGATTTTGAGTAAATACTACATTAATTAGGATTCAACTTAAGACTTAAATGTTGAGATGCTTTTATTGTATAAAATAAAAGCACAATTCATGAATGTAAATGTTACCCTTTTTATTTTTTTTCAAAAAAAATAAATTTTATTAAGAGTACGAATAGAAAAACATTATATCTGATCGAGGTTATAATATCAATTAAAAAATTATGGCCATTCTAACGTTAATCATATGCAACGTTATTTATAAATCAAGATTTTCAAAATTCATTTATATAATTATTGGTTAATTAAAACTAAAAATAAAAAAAATTTAATTATACATTACAATAAACAATAAGTGGCATAAAATTTTTAAAAATTGGAAAGAAAAAAACTTAAATAAAAAAAATCCTACCCCATAATTAAATTTTATGGAAATTATATTGTTGTTAGTGCTCTTTTATCTTTTTCTTTTTATGAACGGTGATTGATCGCGATCATAAATTAAAAAATTCTCTTAAAAAATGGATGGAGAACCTTTGTTGGGAGAATTTGTGCCTTCCGATTCAAGCAAGAACTTCTAATCTCAGTTGTGATACGAATTTAAATATGTCTTCCATAATTAAGAGTTGTGACCCTCTCCAACATATATTTCGTGGTTAAAAAAAATAATAATAAAAAGCTCTCTCAAAAAATGGACGGAGAAAGCACTACCTCGAGAAGTTTTGAGAAGGGTACGGCCTCTTTCAAACTCATGTCGGCCACATGTTCAATTTTATTTATTTATTTATTTAGGCCACATGTCCAATTGAAAAGGACGATTTTGGATCGATCCATATCACGTGCGACAAATAGACATAAGACCGGATCAAACGTACTTCTTTTTTTTTGTTAATTTGACGGAGGATCAAACTTAATTAGACACATACGCAGGCTTGGTAAGAATACCCGCCCGACCCGGATCGGACCCGAACTTTCGCTCCTTACTAATATAAAAATCGTTTTTGGGCATTGATTTTCCGTGTGGGTTAATTTTTTAATTTTAATAAATAAATTTAAAAATTACATAAAATAAGGTTCAAATAATTTTTTAATTTTATTTGTCATTTCTCTAAAATTTTATTTGCAGTGATACAATTTCTTTCTTTTTTTTTTTAATTCACTTATTCAGATAATAGAAATCCGAAACAAAAACCCATGTCCCCGAGATGCTGGCTTGACTAGGCCCGTTTGTGAAAAAGTCAGCTATAAACCCATGTTCGGGAATTTGTTGAATCAATTCGAGTCGGTGCCGGGCAGATCCAAACTGGGACCGTACCCGAGCTTTTGCAAACGACTGCTATTCATCACACTTTTGAGTTTCGGTCTTGGGAAGTTATTTAGTTTTGTTTGTTGTTACAACACAATCTTATGATTTATTTTTCTTAGATTTATTTTTAAATTTATAATAATAATATTTTTAATTATATCTTTAATTCGATTAATGATAATATACCCCATCGATATATATAAAATTATTTGTTCAAAAATAATATTTATTATTGTATCATTACTCAATAGTAAATCATTCAGTTTAAAAACTCATACTTTCATTGCTATTATGAGTTTGAGATAAAATGGTCTTGACAAGACATTTTGCTTTAAAATTTGATTCTTGAAATCAAATAAATAAAAAATCTCTTTAGACTTGAACCTCTTATTTTCAAATGTATGTAAAATACCAATCAACTTGTAGGTGGTTTCTTATGAAATATCATTAAAACAAAGGTTAAAAGATAAAAATAGCAAATGAGAATTTATCATATAAAAATTTAACTCCATTTCTTAATCAATATTTTATACTTTCTATTTTTTTAAAACTTTTCAACATATGAATTAGGGACACGTGCATGAATGAGTACGGTCTACGACCTAATTTAATTAGTAAAACCTTTTACAGCTGTAAACAGATATAAGGTTATGTCATCCATTATGTCACCCAAATTTACAGCCCTAAGAAAGAAAAATGCCAGAATAGGAAAGATTCCTAACCAAAATGTTTTATAGTAACAATTGAGCATCCATACCAAATTCCGAACATAAACAAAGATCAAACAGCTCTATTTTTAGGCAAATATACAACACAGAATCTCAATATTTCGAAGGTACAGAGAGATTTTATACGTCAAAAAAGTGTGATGACTAAACACAATAATTATTCTTCCTATGAATTAGGAGTAATTCTTTACGCTGAATCATTTTGTGCAGAGAAATTCATCCCGTGGCCGACCAAAAATGTTGCAATCTACTTGTTTAAAGCCCCTGCAACAGAATAAATAAAGTCCAAGAAACCTGTTCCTTTGAGCAGACCTTTTCCAGTTAAGAGCTCAAAATCTAACAACAAAAGGAAGCCGATTGCAGCTGCCTTTCCATTTATCAGTTCACTCGTTACGTTGAAACCGAACCCCTCTAGATCCTCATCGACCACCATTCTCACCTGTAAAATTGTAGAGACCTTCAATATTTCTTGCTTTTGACAAAGTAAAGAGGACAATATCGAGAGAAACTAGGTCATGCAGTTACCTCTTCGATATTAACATCCGTTGCAGTTACACCAGGTTGAGCTTTCCCGCTAAAGACAATCTCTGCAGAAGCATCGGAACTTGCACCTCCTTCTATTCTGATATAAATATTTTTCTCATCGGTTTTTACAGGAAAAATATACAATGTCGATAAAGCAGGTGTGAGGGCTCTTAACACAGGGTTGTTCGGATACCAATCCCTGACCGCTCCTGTACGAAGATCAAATGTGCTCTCTGTTGTTGGGCAAACTATACAACCATCCTGTAGAAGAGAGAAACAGATATCCTCAAGCTTTAGCCATGTTATAAACAGATACCGGCATGAAAAATTAAGTCTTTACTGGAGATATAAGACAAAATAATTAGACCTAAAAGTAGTATGATTCGGAAGAAAACATTAAAAAAGATAGCCTCTACAAGATAAAAAGATAGCCATACTTTTAAGTTTCTCATCTAACTTAAAGAAAAAACAGATGAAAAGAAGAAATAATTCTTGGTCCAAGAATATGTGGTCAATAAGAGAAATTTGGATGAACTTCAGTTTGGCCCCAAATTCTATGATAATGAAAGCAGGGATCAGTTCAAAGAACAACTTGGGGCCATCTTTAGGACTCTTAAGACTTAGGCTCCATTTGATGTTATTGTATAGCAGCAGTGGCCTTTAGCTATGCAAAAGTGTATGGTAAACACTTGCAACTATAATTTGGATATTAAGATGATTTACCCCACAATTGCCTGACAAAATTAGATTACCATTACTATTTTCGTCAAAATCATCTCATAGCTAGAGCTTACATTAGCAAACACTATCAACTTTTTAATGAATGGCTAGTGATAAAAGTTGATATTATGCGGTAAATACAAACTTTTAACTAATAATTGATAAAAATAATAAAAGATATTATAAGTTTTTCATACAAGTATGGGATAAATCAACTTAGCTTCTAAACTACAATAGCGCGTGTTTACTAAACAAAAGTGCTTACACCATTTAAGTCCCTTTCTAAAAAGTTGAAACACAAAAATTCAGATTTTTCTTTTCATCAGAAAAATCTCACTCTTCCAATGGAGAAATGCAGGTCCTTCAAAGACAGACGGACCTTCCCCCCAACCTGTATCCACAAACACCGAGCTCCGAACAATTCAACGAGCAACACCAAATACTTCGACCCAAAACAAGAATTACTTCAGCTAGCATATGCCAATCCCACAATGTGACATAACCCTCAGTCCAAGCTTCTCAGGAATATAGCCCAATACCAACCAAAAAAAAAAAAACCACCCAGCCCGAGTAACTAACAAAAAAATTGCTAATCACAAATGCCTCTAATATAGACTATGATTCAGCAATCACAAAACATAAAGCCCTAAGCAATATATATATATTTTTTCTCTTTCTATACCTAAACATCCGTCGACCTTTCTATGTCCACCGAGTTCTAAACGGGGGACTACCGGCTATCGCCTAGTTCAAACAATGATACAATCACTATTACACATCATTCAATCAACCATTTAAATTCTACACAATGCAAAATTTTCAAAAACATCATAGAATCAAATTGTATAAAAATGAAAAATAGAAAGGGAAAAAAATTGATTTTGAAACCTGGGTGAGCTTGGCATTGATCAAGCCCTCACTATAAGCACCTTCAGCAGGGGATCGATTCTCAATTGCAAATACTTCGTCTTTATACCACAACAGCAATATCGTCTCTCCATCTTGAATAATCACCCGCCTTTCTCCTTTCGGCAGTGCCGACAGCGGCACCACGGGCACCCAGTTCTCTCCTCCGCCGCCTCCTCCCGACGCCGACGACTCCTCCTCCGTCACCGAAACTTCAGCCGCCTTGCACGTCAACTTCCTTCCGCACGTGGGTATTTCACGTGGGGAAAAATGGTAGTTGAGGGACAATGCGTGGCCACAACAACGGCTACTTGGGGAGGAGGGAAGAGGCTGTCGGGTAGGTGGTGGTTTTCGGCGGGAAATGGAGCCGGCTTGTGGACGGGCAAAAGTGTAATTTTGAGGAAACGGTGAGGGTGTTGAAGCCATTGTTGATGCTGCAGTGGATAGTAGTTTTGTGGAAGAATCAACAGAGGGTAAGTGAAGAAGAAGAAGAAGAACGTTTCATTGTTGCCACAGAAAGCGGATAACGAAGAAGAAGAAGCACTGTGTTCTAGTTTCAGCCACAATTTTTTTTCTTAATTATTAAAGGGTATCTAACATTTACCTCCCCTGTACTTTATCGTATTGTCACTTACGTAGCAGATTTTCATTTGATGGGCACTTACTCCCCTCGTCATTAAAATTAAGCAAATATTTCACTTCTTGACCTGCATGCTCACTTCACTTGAGCACTTTTCGGCGGAATGGTAAATTTTATTTTTTAAAATATTAATTTATAACATAATAAGTAAATTAAATGTGAATCAAATGGTCTGAATTCACAATAATGATTATTTTGACGATAAAAAGTTAACAACACATCATAGAAAAAGATGATTTTATGAGATGAAAAATTTCAACATAAATAAAACTTGGTGAAAATATTGGCTTGATAAGATCTTATTAGCTCCTCATGTTTGCTCGTGGTCACAACAATTAAATATGAAAAATGCTAAACAAACAAAAAGAAGTGAGAAGGACGACAGAAACGGCGGCTTGAGCTGCCGTTTCCTTCTCACTCTACCATTTTAAAATATTAAAATAATACTTAAAAAGGGAAAATAGTTTTCACAAGAGCACAAAATTTTGCATATGAAAGCCACATGTTCATTCGTACAAACACCACACGCACGCAACAAATTCAGTAGAAATCTCACGCGTCTTCCTCATCAAGCATCAAGATTCTCGATCTCTCTTTCCTGTATCCACGCAAGGTCGGTCTCAGCTTCGTTCTCCATCACCACGCAGCAACAGTAAGAGGTCTCAGAGGTCTCTCTTGCTCCCTCACTCTCGCGGCCTCGCTGTCTCTCTTTCACCCAACATTATCTTCTCCCCGGACTGTTTCCTGTCCTCTGACCGCCACCACAAAATTGACAATTTTCAATGATTTCTTATCGAAAAAAAATTAGAACAAAAGCCACAACCTTGCAGTCAACAGTGCTGATGTTGATGTGGTTTTAATAGTTATATGGGTTCTAATATAGTTAAAGAAGATTTTCTGGACATGTCTATTAGATGCCCTGTTGTCGACATGGATAGTTACAGGACGGTCTTGGATCAGCAAATTTTTATTCATTCATCAAGTCATAGTGCAAGTTGTAGTAATTAGGGAGAGAACTGATGAGGATCGAAACAGATTCGAGTGTCTTATTGTCAGTATTGTAGACAAATTAATTCTGTTAACCCAAAGTTGCAATCCTACTTTTGTTCCCTTAAATATAGTCCAAATGCTGAATTTGACAGTTGCAAAGAAACCCAAACAATTTCCATTCCAGGCCTTCTTAATGGTCAATGGCCAATGGCCAATTTGTGCCACTTATGGGTATCAACTGCAAAGCTGCCTCTGTTGGCGTGGTGGTCGTCAGCACTAAACTCAGATCTCGTCGGCACCGAATGTAGATTTCTCGACTTTCAAATAGCAAACCACTGGTTTTTTTTTTCTGCTATTGAAATCGGAGTTCTGGCTCTTTGGAAAAGGAAATGACTGCTTTTCTTTTTTTAGCTTTGGAACAACTGCAGAGCTGACTACTATCGAACAAATGCCTCCATTTTTAGTTATTAGTTTAAACTTTATTGTGGCCATTATTTATTTTATTGAACTCAAATATTATTTTTATGCTATTTTTTAATCATTATTTTAATATATTTGGGGCAGTATATGCTGCCATTTCTGCCGTCCTTTTGTTTTTCCTTAGTCTAAATAACAGAACTCATTAAATATTTAAAGCTTGGTGAAAATATTGAGCGTGTAAAGAAGATAGAATCTTTCGCAAGACGGTGTCGCACAGGAGAAGATCTGGACCCTTTATGATATAAAAGTAATGTATTTGTCCAAATATGATGATGCATGAGATGCGATTAGGTGCATGCGGTTGCACATGTTATTGTGTGTAACGAACCATGTGTTACTTAATTCATAATTTTCTCTCATTTTCACCCTCAGCTAGTGAGACAGAGACACATTACCCATCACTCTTTTCTCTTTCACTCGCGTCACTACCGATTCATGTATTATGAAGAAATAAAGGTTAGTTTTAAATTTATCAAATATCTATCCATTGATTTGATTTCTTTACATACATTAGTTCAATGTATATTAAATTTTTTATTAACAGAATCAGAAATAAATAAATAATAATAATCCCTTAAATGATAGTCCATCTTACGCAAAAATGCATTAAAACGACATTAATAATGTATTATTTATTGATTTATGGCCGCAAATTAGAACTAATAAAAATTATTATTTAATTAAAATTATTCATTTATTGAGCAGATTTATAAGAGAATTCAAAAAAATTGTTAAAAAAAATAGATTTGCAAGAACATCCACATACCTCTGAAAAGAATACTTGCCGTACAATTAATTAAGAGTAACGTTAAGTATCCCAATATATAAGTCTCAATTTGAGTCCTAACTAATATGAGGTGATTAAGTAATTTTATTAGTTATAAAAATAAAATCTATCATCTAATATTTGAGTGACACATAGCATTAAGACTCAAATTAATACTCAAATAGTAAAATCCTATCATTATTGATTAATTATTATCCAAATAATGGAAAATAATGTGCATTGAATAGGAAATGGAAACTATTTTATATGATTAACACGTGTCACTCTTCTACAAGTCCCAACTAAGCATATTCCATATCTTTCATACATATTCCTTACCTCAGAGAAGGTGAGAAAAGATCTTGCAAAAATATCTTTATCCTTTTTATTTTATTTATATATTTATTTAATATAATTCTTATTGTATATGCATTAATAAGAGAAGATTTGTAAAGAAAAAAAATCAATAAATTAAACTTATAATATTATGATAACTAAGCCGTTTTGGACGATATATTTAACTAAGAAGATATAATTAAAAGAACACTAAAAAATTTTTTAAGTGTTTTAATCTTAGTTATTTATTTAATATAATAGATAAATAATTAATTAACTAAAAAATAGCAGATAACTTATAGGTTTCTAAATTATTATGTTATTAAAATTATACATTACATTTATAATGTGCTGCAACTTTAATGTAAATTATAACAAAAAAAATATAATAACATTTTTTAGTAGTTAATTGTAGCTTTCTTTTTATAAAATGCTATTATAGAATGACAATTGGCAACTTTACAAGAAAAATTACGATACACCAATAATAAATGGTATAGGACGCATAAGGTAAAATAAACTCTAAAGTCTAATTAAACATTCTTATGAATGTTGGTTTTGTATATCTCCGTTCATAAACTTTTTTGAATTTTGTATTATTAAATAGGATGTGTGTTTCACTTTTTCTTTAAGTAATTTTATTTTCACTTAATAAAGACAAAATAATTTTTTTTAAAGGTGGGGGGAGCCCAAATACATTTTTTTTACCCTTTCTTATCACCCCAAAAAATCGAACCCGGATTTTGGTAGAGATAGGGATGGCAATGGAGCAGATATGGGTTGGATCTACTCTGCTCCAAATCCATATCCATAATAAAAATTAAGATCCGTATCTGCTCTAGATCCATCATGAATCTATATTTTTCACTCTATATCCAAATCCAAAAAAAAAAAAAAATATCTATATCTGCTCTAAATCCGAAAAAAAATTTAAAATCCAAATCTGTTCTAAATCCGTCATGAATTCTAAAAGTTAGCAATAAAAAAGTAATAATTCTTTAGAATGAAAATTGAAGGCTAAAATGTATTGATAACAAATAAATTATATAATTTTTTAAAAATATATAATAAATATTGTAACTTATATTTTTACACAAAACAACAAATATGAAAGATAATAAAATATCCTTCAAAAGTAATTGATCAATCTAATGTTATATTATTTCTTTCATCATTCTAATATCCATGACACACCCACCCTCATTCCTACAATATTAGATAATAACATATAAATTAAATATGATTTATATTTAGTGCTTTATTATTTTTATTATGACCATATTTGACTAACCATATGAATAACTATATTCCTTAAAAATTATTTAGCCAATACAATAAAATAAATTGTCAGGTTTTATTACTTGAATTGTAATTTGAATATTATATGTACATGCTTTGGGGCTGGCTGGCCTTTAAATTTACAAAACTAATATTTAAGTTTGAAGAGTTTAAATGCATGGTAAATATCACTAACGTGCTATGAATAAAATTTATTATCATTATAATTTTACAATTGTTAAGAAACTTTTAAAATAAAATTAAATTAAAAGATTGATGGATATGGATATGGATTTAGATATTAAGATAGATCAAAACCTACTCCAGATCCATCTTAAATCCACATATCGATATCCAAATTCGATCCAATTGGATTTGAATCACGTGGATCTTGGATCAGATCCAATCCATTGTCATCCCTAGGTAGAGATTAGTGCATCAACGTATGTAATTAAGCTGCTTAAAAGAAGAAATTAATATTAGCATATGATAGAATTATAACACGTTCAAAAGTGATAATTCGAAAATTTTGCAAAAGAAGATTGAGAATCACGAGTCACAAACTTCATTTAATTTACAGCATGGACCACATGATCTACTAGCTAGCTATTGGAAATGTGCCTTGTCTGCAGGCTGAAGCTTATATAAAGCAAATCTTTTCTACTTATTAAATGTTCATCTTAAGTATTAATTAATAAATTAATAATGCTTAATTAGGGGGAAAAATGGAGGTATAGTTCGGAAATATTTTTTCAAAAGATTGTTTTCTATAAACAACTTATTAAATAAGTTATCACACATTTTTTAAGTCTTTATTAACCTTAATATTTTCACAAAATAATAATTACATCTTATTTTTTTCATAAACCCTAATATACAAATAAAATAAATTTAAACTTATGTCTATTTTAGTCATTATATGATAAAACAACAATTTCGTAATAAAATTTACCATATATACTCTACTTTTTAAACTCATAACATTTACAACAATATAGTTTATCAAACACCGAACTACTCTTTTAATCAATAACTAATTTTATTCGATGTAAATAATTAAATTTTATCAATTACCACAATTTCAAACATGCCCTAAACATTTACACCAAAATTAATGGAATGCTTAAGACCCCCCCCCCCCTGCCGGCACGATTGAAAACATAAAACTTGAGATTATACAATAATATATAGTTATATTTTAGTATTGTATTCGAGCTAAAGGATGCTATACATTAAACCTTGTCATTAATCATTGACTAATTCATATATAATTCAGAGAGTTTTAAATGAAACTATTCTGATTGCGTCACGAAGTGATTATCCAATCATGTAAAAATAATATCGTGTTTACTCTTATCCCTAAATAATATAAAATCACCATATAAATATACTGCGCATGCATGCATGCATGAAAACAAAACAAGTGATATTAATTATTACATTGATATAGTGAGAACGGTTTCACCTGAGACTTTTTCACGAGTTGGTTGCACGTACGCTCGTTATACCCAAGATTTTCTCAATTATAAAACCCTATTTATAATGCAAAAACAATATCTTCTATCGTGCCCATTTTTCTTGCAAAGATTTTCTCTTCCTTAATTTACTCAAAATTAGTAATATCCTCTATTTCATTTATTATATATATTTTCTTCATGTCTTCATTTTATCCATCTCTCTTTCCTCATCAATCCTTGCCTTTCTTTCTTTGATCCTTTTTATCTTTCTTAAAAGGAAAAAAAAAAAGATCAAATTTCCCGGAGGAAAAAAAAAAGATGGGTAAATTAATCCTTGAAGATAGGGCTCATGGAAATGATAATAATGAGCAAAAGAATCATCATTGCATGGACAGCCTTGAAGAGAAGGTTTCGGTGTTTGTCGAAGATTTTGAAAATATTCATTCTGATGAAGATTCTGGTGATGATTATGGCTCTGAAAATAGTAGCAACAATGATTTGCATGGGTATCATAATGAGAGAATTTTATTCTGGGAAGCACAAGAAGCCCTGCTCCAGGTTCTTCTTCTTCCCTTTTTTTTTTTTTAAACCCCTCATAAGCTTTATATTATTTATTTTGCATAATATTTCCTTCATCATGTTTCAAAGAAAATGGAAAGATAGCTTCGGTTAAAATTCACTAGCCTCTTGAAGATCATTTTTCAACATAATTTTAAAAAAAAATTAACTTCTTCTAATAATTTGTACAATTATGTGATACGCCAGAGAAACGGATTGTGAAACTAATTGAATTCTTAATAACATTTAGGATTTAAATTTATTTATCATTCCAAATCCTTGATAAGGGAAGATTTTTGTTTGATTGTTTCAATTGTTTAAACTTCTCTAATTCTTTTTGAACCGTAGGCAAGAGAAAAACTTTTTTAAGATATCTTCAATTTTTTTTTAAAATAGTTTAGTTTGACTAAATTTCAAGAACTATATATCTGTTTATTATAGTTACTTTTTTAATTCAGTTGCTGTAAAAACGAAATAGGAAAGAAAGAATTCAGAAATTTGAAACTCATGAGAAGAAATTTTAAAGTACTTCATATATAATATATCTATAATAAATAAATGATATTATAATATGTGTATACTTATTTTTAAAAATTATTATGTAAGTAGTGATTATATTAAATTTAATTACACAAATTTCACATATATTAATTGGTTGTGTTACTTCTCATGTTCTAAAATTCTTCCAGCAGAAGAGAAAGAAACCATAAATGTTAAGTGTTTTGGGACCCAATAAATGATAGGAGTTGTCTCTAAAATTTACTTGCATGTTAAAATGCCAAATATGTCATGATGCATTTCGGATAATAATTAGATTTTATTTCATTAAATAGTTTTAACACTTGTATCTATTGTTTTTCTATAAATATATTATAATACATCAATATCCTAAAATGCAAGTTCGCATTTTGTAAAATATAAATTTAAACAATACACTACTACCTTATACCAATAGATCCTTTTAAAAGTTTTATATGTAGAAATGATTTTTCTTTTTTTCTGTCTGTACATTTGTTTGTTGGTGGTTCAATAATGAGATCCTGTGTGTAATATGTTGTGTTTGCATTTTTTTTCCCCTCGTTAAACTGAAATATTTTGTTTTTTGTTTTTTTTTTTGGTCTTAACTAAATAAAATATCAAAATTTATGGTCTATAATATCCATTAGGGCAAAGCTTATTTTGTCAGCAGATCCAGATATTATATTATCTTTGTCAGAACACGACAGAAAATTTTGATTTTGGTTATTCGACATATGAGGTCAAAAAAGCACGGTCCACATATGGATTTTGGGCCTCTCATTGAAGATATTCCATGCCTATTTTATATTTTGGACCATTTGATGACTACTTCATTTAATGTTCTAACTACTTGCCAATTTTTTTTTTGTGGTGTTGAAGAATTAGAATATGTATCCCCAATGTTAGGTTTAACGTAACATATACTCATATACAGTAATAATTTTTATTGGTGGGACTCATTATTATTACTGTGTGCGTGTTAAATTACGTAATTTAGCAGTGGTCTTAGAATATATTTGTGGAGTTGATTTTTTTTCGTAATTTTTTATTATGTATTTATAATAATGTATGATTAAAATTTAATGATCTACATATTCTTATTCTATAACTATCTATCACATCTTTATGAAAGATCAGCATAAAATTCAGCTCAACGTTCAACCTGCAAAAAAAGATGAAAAAAAAAAGAACTTAAATGATAAGGAAAAAATAGTAAATAAATTTACTCAACTTTGATTTTTTTTTTATTAAAGATTTTAGAAAGAAATTTACTTAACTTAGAAGTTTGAAATAAAAGGGGTGTGATATTTTTCAGGAAATTATGGAGAGGCAAAGCATAACGGGGCAACAGTTAAGGCAAGAAGTGAAAAAAATTATTGATGCCGTGAGAGAGACAGAATTTTGTAGCTGCCCCAAGCCAAGTTCCAACGGCTTATGTACACATTGTCTAAGAAGAATTCTAGTCGACAGGCTTTGTGACAAAGGTCTCAATGCTGCTCTCTGTACATCCAAATGGAAGCACACTAAGCAAATTCCTGGAGGTAAATTATCTTCACTCACTCACTCACTCACAGAGTTCGAATACCAAATTTGTGCTGTTTCCAAATAAATGGCGAATGACGTGTTAGCTCGTTCTGACAGTGTCACATTATTTGTCAAATTAGGATTACATAACATTTGCTACTCGCTATTTTTGAATTACTTACATTATTTTCATTTTTTTTTAACTTGATCGTTGGTGTTATATTATTTCTCCGTGATGATATCATTATTTTCAGCGGCTGGATTATGTTGAGGATTCCTTACAAAAAAAAATATTTTAGAAAAATAATGATTTGAATAGAGTTTTATAAGGATGACAAAAAAGCTCAAGCCTGTCTTAGCTCATTCTCACAGGATTTGGCTTGAACTTCTTACATGAGAGTCTGGATAAGGGCTTAAGAGAAAAAATTCGGGTTAGGTCCAAGCCCTCTATTTAAAAAAAAAATTATAAATTAGAACAATAAATTAAAATTAAAAAAGAAAAAAGAAAGCCTAGATCCCTATTTTATATATTAATAATATTAAGATGATGTTTGAATTAAAAAATGCAATATTAAAAAATTAAATCTCTAAGTTTTTATTTGTCTCATTTTTTATTTATAATTTTATTTTAAAACCATTTTTTATTTTTTATTAATTATAATAATTTGATTATTATTAATTTATTTAAGTTTATAATAATTTTAAAAAATTAAAAAAAAAATTAAATGAAAGTCCAAGCTCGCCCCTTACACTTCAACTCTAATGAGTTTGGGCATGGGTTTAAAAAAACCCAACTCAAACTGCATTTTGCCATCCCTATAATTTTAGGCTTTTAGCCAATTTTATGCAAATTTTGTTTGATGCCCTAAACTTACTGTTTCTATATTTTGGCTCCTCCAGATAGCCTTACTTGCTTTGCTTTGCCTTGCTCTTAAATTTATAGGGACACACGAGTACGTTGAACTAATGGCAGTAACGCCCGGACGCAGGAAGCAGGTACCATTCCTCATTGAACTTGAATTCAGAGATCAATTTGAGATGGCAAAAGCATGCGACGAGTACCAAAAACTCGTGTCCCAGTTACCTGAATTCTACATTGGTAAACCCGAATACCTCAGCGCCATCGTTCGCGTACTCTGCAACGCGGCCAAGCGATCGATGATGGAGAAGAAAATCTACATGGGACCGTGGAGAAAGAGAAGTTTCATGGAAATGAAATGGTCCAAGTCTTTTGAGAAGGGCAAGACTTTTGATGAATCTTTGAGCACATCTTCTTTGCCTTCACCTGTAAAAGGACATGAGCCTTGCATGCATTCATCTACATCTCTTGCGGTTGTTGTCACCTAGACAAAGCTTTCGTCTTCTGACTGAAACAAAAGAGGACGAGGACGAGGGAGTCCTTACAGTTGGTTTTTGGGCGGCTGATGATTACTAGTAAAATTGTATAGGCAATTGTGTGAGGGACCCCAGAGCATAGAGCTTCTCTTTGGGATGCTGCTAGTTGTAACTTGCGGGTCAGTTGTGTAGCAAATTGCAGTGGCATTGTATGTATAATGATTCTATACATATATACAGAGAGTTGTTTACATTATGGATATGTCTTAACATGTTTGTGTTCCATAAACAATTTTCAAGTGCAGACATTCGCACTAACACGTGGCTAAATTCAAATGTGGCACCATCCAGGTATATGATCAAATAGAACATTATATACAACATGGATTTGTATGAAAAAGTAATTAAAAAAAATTACTTCATTTGAACAACATATAATCAACTATAACCAAATCAAAATGGAAGGTAATGAAAAGGGTCGAGGGGCGAAAACATAAGATATCAAATGTTAAAAGAGTAATTCTGACCAAAATTTGACTACTAAAGTGGAAAAAAATGAAAATTCTACACACTATGTTACAATACAAATACAGGAGAATGTAACGATTTGCGTTACTTAGCTGAAAGCCAGCTCAAGTGGGATTGCGCATGAATTCCCATGAGGGCTAGAATCCCTCAAAAGACGATGCAAGAATCCTGAACAACCCATCAGGGTTATCTGCATGTACCTGCAGAAACACACAGTTAAACATCACTGTATATGCTTTCGATAACTACAAAACTTGAGAAAATTGAGAAATAAAGTGCGTGAAGACAACATACCCAATGACCAGCATCTTCTAAGACATGCATTTCAACTCCACCTCCCCCATCAACAGCCAGCTCCTCGGCAGCATGGATTCTCTGGATATCTTCAAGGGCCCATCTGTGCAAACTTCTCTCTGCTTTCAAAAAATTTACATGCACACCTTGAGGCAAGTTTTCCACGAGTTTCCTACATTATTGGTCAGATTAGAAAGCTAGTTGCAAGCAACTTTGAGAACAATAATGTATACTGCTATGACTTGATCTAACTGCAAACAAATATAAGGGCATTATTTGGATCTAAAACACTTATAACACGCATCCCATCTATGATGATAATAAAGAAGTCAAAATGGCACAAACCATAAATTTGTTTCATCGTAGGATTGATACATTTCAGCGATTCCCTCAAGATCAAACACCCATGAGAAACTTGATGACGAACCAAAAGACGCCGCTGGTTTAAGGTTGGTTACCACCCACTGGACACAAACCAAAAAAATGAACTATAAGATTGCAAACACAACATCTCTACAATTGTCTTGAGGGGTTCTAGAGTAAACAACATAGATTGTAATCCATAGAATAGGAGAAGGTTAAGACTTAGGAGAACAGAGTTGAACAGACAAGGAAGAATGAAGCAATCCAAGAAGATAAAAAGGACAAACTCTGACAATGGGATTTCCACTGAGTGCTAACAAACCAAGAATGTAAGTTAACAGAAAACAGAAATTAAAGTGAAGTAATTTCGGAGATGGTTGTTAAGCAAATAACCCTTTCTGAAAGAGGCTGGAGTGCCAAATGGCCTTTACAGGAGTCTGGTCGCCGGTGATAACTAACTTCAACAGAAATCTATGGATACGGAGATATTCTTTTATGACATGGCAAATTCACGTATTGGTCCTCAATTCTACAAATTTTTATTACGATTATACAATAATTTAAGATTAGTATTAGCATTGGAAATATACCTGTGCCACATCTTTGGAAAAGCCTTGTTGAATGAGAGCATTCACAATCTTCTGCTTTGAGATGACCTGTCTTAATGGAAGATCATAATATACTTACAATCATGGACTAAAGCATGATTATAAACACGAAATATAAGGGAAAAAACTATTTCAACAATTTGACAAAACCGAAAGCACTAGAATAATCTATACTGTCAGTATATATTAAAACACATTACATTTCTAGATTATGTATCCTACAATGGGTCGGCCATATCTTAAGAACTACTTGATTTGCACCATCTTTATGTTTACACTGTAATGACCTTTTAACCACATGGTCACTTTACAAGTAAACACATGTGTCTTTCCATACGCAAATTAAGAGAGAGGAGAACAGAGGGATAGAGATAGAAGGCAGAGCATTCAAGGACATTACAGCAAGGATTATGACGTCTGACCAAAGATGCTTTCTTAAAAGAATGTGATTATGCGAACTGAAATTAAGTCACTAAAGAATATGTGAAACTTAATTTCAAATATCTCCATAATGCTAATATCAATTATGCCATGCCTGAATGAGATATCAATAACAGAAGCTCAAATTACCACAAATTACTGAAACAGAAAATTTATAGCAAGGATAAGTTACTGCAGACATGAAATATAACAATTAATTTTTATTAGTTCTCGTTCTGTTTTCATTTTTTAAAATATCAGAAAATTGTACATCATTGATAGATGCACATTTACCAAATGAATTTATCTTCTCATCATTAAAATAACCCAGCTCATAATTAAATTATTTTGAGCCAATAAAATCCAAGGCCTCCTAACATGCAAGCTAGTGAACAGATCCCTTGAGTGTAAACAGATAGAGATACATCAAAATCCTCACCAATTCTAATCCAGTATAATTTAAGAATCATGTAATAGCGTACAGTGTGAATTATGCCAAATAATCTATAACCCAAAAATCAACATGGTTGAGTAAGGACGTATTAGAACTTAAATACGTGCTATCCGCTATCAGATAAACCGTGCAATCTGGTAATTAGATCCACAATCATTTTAACTAAGTCATAATAAGTTTATTAGTTGTGTGGTTAACTTTCTGGCTTTGATAATGTTTTGATCCACATGCTTGCACAGGAGGAAGCTTGTTAGGACTTTAATCATATTTTTAACCTGTACACGTTAGTTTATCATTTTTTAAGCAAACGATAACTTACCATAGTACAACAAGAAATCAAAGCTCTTATCATTTTTTAAGCAAATCATAACTTACCGTAGTACAACAAGAAATAAAAGCTCACCTCCTTTGGCAGTTTACTGAGAAAATGAATTAGTTCGGCAGGATGATCCTCTCCATCTCCACCAGCTCTAACTTTTCCAGGAGTAGCATCCAAAACCCATACCTGTCAAAAATAAATTATAAGAGGAAAAAGATAAAAGCATCATTACGAACATAGCAAGCAAATTAAATCTTAAAAGGAAAGCATGAAGGGATGACTAGGGCTGGCAAAGAGACAAGATGAGACAGGCCGGGATTTGCCAATCCTGTATGACAAGTCGGTTTGATGAATCACATAGATTTGACATGCCGGTCTTGTGTGTATGGCTAGTCTGTTTGATAAATAAAAGATATATGGCGTGTTGGTCATAGGCATATGACATGTCGTTTATGACAGAATTTGCAGCGTATGACAACAAACTCATGCCATCCAGGACAATTAGAGATCCCAATCCGGAATCGTGATTTTAATCGGGACGGGATAAGGATACTTTTTTTGGTCCCGATTTACTGTTCAGGACAGAATTCGGGACTCATTTTTTGCCTCAATTGATAATCAAGGCAGGAGGGATGATGAAAAACACTAAAGTCTTGGACTCTTATTTTTTAAAACAGACATGAGAGTATTGTAGCACAAGAATAAAATTTGATATTTGTCTGAATTGGTTAAACCCTCATTTTTCCTTTTGGTATTAAACCCTCATTATTGTAGCTCTGTGGCAAACAAAAGCAGTTAACACCTCTAAGACCTTGAATTCTACCAGTGTGTTAAAGTTTGCAACACTGTAAAAGTTTCAATAACAATTAAAGTCAAAATCTGCATCTGTAGTTCAGAGGCTAAAATCAAAGTTGACATTTCTAGCGAGAGAATTTACTCTGACTGGGCGTGCAAGAGGTTTGGCAGCTTGTTCCACCATGCTCAAGACAACTGCAGAGATAATTATGAAGCATATTAAGCACTTGAACCACCTGAAAAATTATGTAATTTAACTATCATATTCAATTGTTTGTCACTGAGGAAATTAAATGCGAAAAAATCTAAAATACCTTTTCCTCCAAAGCTGTGACCAACTAAAACTCTGGGTGTTATTCTAAGTTGAGCAACCTAACCCAATCAGAAAAATGAAATAAATACTTAGAAAAACAAAAATAAAAGCCAAAAAAATCTCAATCAAGCAGCATCTAAATGTATTTTTTTTCCCTTTAAACAATAGGATTCTATTATATTTTTACTTCAACAAGATAAAAAAGAATGCATCTCATCCTAAGCTGAAAAACTAAACATTTCATTTTTTTAATTCATTAATCTATTTACTTATTTCCACACAAATTATGAAGGGGAAAAGAGCAAAAAGAGAATTAAACAAGTATTTAAAAAAAAAATTGAGCATGGGCCTGATGAAACTAACCTTAAAATAAACACAGGATCAAACAAAAATCTTCAAGTACCTTACTATTAAATGAATTAAATTTAAACATATTAAAGGCATATGCATTTTAAATTTTCTAACTTGACTGTCTTTTGTCAGTATAAGAGAAAACAAAGCCACGAATGACAGAATGATAACATCAATGGTGGATTCCAACTAAAGCTAAAAGAATTAACTCTTAACTTTATCTAAATAAATCACCAAAACACTGGCATGTCAGACTATTAATGTGCTAGATAATATGCCAGGTGAAAAGGAAAGCTACAAACCCCAATTCTAGATTAAGAAAGCGTATTATGTTATTTTCGATGGCGCAAGAACAAGGCAGAACAACCATTAACGCTTTATAGGATCAACAAATTATCTAACTAAATGAAATGGATTTACATTATTCCTAAACACATTAGACTATATAATCTTAAGTTAATTTCATAATCATTCATCCAATACTCGATGACATTATAGATCTACACAACAAATTATGAAATTTAACTACCAAATCCAGGAGTCATCTAATGACCAACAAACTTGAATCTGATATATATTTTCATATTGAGGTGGCTAATCCAGTTAAAGCCATTTTACCAGAAGTTACAAGGAAGTATATGAGTAACTGGTGGGTAATATTATAGCATTCATTGGTGCATAAGCAGATGGATCATATTAATGATACAGAAACCATACAAAACAATGCAAATGGCAGGAGAAGTGTTCTAGCTAATGCAGAATTGAAGATGTATTAGATCTCAGTTCAGAAAATGCACAATGAGTAAAGGCATAATGTTTGCAAAAGAGTCATAACCAACACTTGAGAACTGCGCACCAGTTTCAAGACATCAAGGGCGGTTGAGGCAACAGTATGAGGCCCCCTTTTCTTGATTGATGTGGAATCACCATGACATCGCAGGTCTACAAGGAGAAACTGGATCAACAGGACCACAAGGAACAAGTAAGTTTCTCATGATTCTCAAAAAGTCACAAAATTAGCAATTACATTAGAGCTCATGTAACAAATTATCTGAATTAAATAATGAAACAATAGAACAATATTACAGATAAAAAAAAAATAGCATATTATCTGAATTAATAATGAAACAATGAAAAGATACATCACTGCCACAGGAATTTTGTGAAGAATGCTGTAGTACACGGCACAGAGTGCTACAACTCCAGTGACTTTTTCGGTGCACACGTCACATGCATACACACACTCAACAACACATCTACAGGTACAAAATAGCATAATCTAGCAAGCATAAGTTTATTTAAGAATACCTGCCACGTCGGATATGCTCGAGCCAGTCTTCGGGCAAAAGTTCCTGCACTATTCAACATTAATCAGAAAAATTTCAAACCAACTATTTTATACGAAACAGCTACAAGGAGGAACATTTTTTATTACAATTTATGATAAATGATCCTGAGAAAAGGAGAGAAATGGAACCCTTTGCTCACAACATTTTAATGAAAGAAATAAAACAAAATAAAAGTGGCACATTCAGTTTTTAACTAATTTAGACCTTTCAGGATATAACTATTGGCATTGCCCGCACTATGGCCAGAAAACCATGAATACAGCAGGACATGAAACATATATTTCAGAAAGACAGTGGCAAATAAAGAATAGTTTGTGTTTAAGTAACAACTGGAGACCAGAAGTACAAAAGACATGCATTAATTTATACCCATTGAACTCCACATTTTGTGACTGTCATCTCTGAACACCCGTACACATCCATATATTACTTTAGGACTTGTCATCCAAAAACCACTGCTTAAACCTCAAAACAATAAGCCAATCCTTATTTTTGTTGCCAAAGTCACATACAATTGGGTTAAGTTTCAGAGATCACACTCTAATATAATTTTTTTCTTCCCCAGTAATTAAAATGAATAGGTGCTTTAAATTCAAGAAAGGGAGCTCAATAGAAGATTCATTTTAGCCCATTAACCGTACTTATCACATTGCCAAGCATATGCAAAAAACAGGTGCATACAGAATGACAAGAAACTGCAATTACATGTCTAAATATTATCAAGTTGTTTACATCAGATGGGAGAACTCATTGTCAGTCTGTTCATGTTGCTTGTATAAACCATTTCTCTTAGCCATGCGATTTATTTTTCTGAGCCATTTTGGCAAGTAGAACTATACCAATAGACTAAAACAATTAACAATAAATACCCCAGTTTTTCCTACTCCCAAGAATGCCATGCAAGAGAACAGCTGTTGGTGGATCCGGTATTGATTTGTCCATCATTGAGCTCCATCTTACCTGCAAGACCAAATAGTTTACACGCATACTTATATACAGTGAGAATGATCAAACAAAAATGTCAGCATCTCTACTAGCACATCTCTTTTTTTTAAAAAAAAAAAAAAACTTTTATAAAACTGTAAATTGAGGGACTCATAGAACTTACAAGTGTTCCTTGAATAAGATCATACGCCTGCAAACAAAAATCAGACTATTTACCATATATTGTAAAAGAAGAACTAATAATGAAAGGCAAGTAAACAAACATAAGCATATTTCAAACATCAGCTTTCTATTACCAAGACTCCAGAAGGCTCAGCCACATCTTTGCCAACTCGAGCAAGCCTCTCATCTACTAATGCCATACGTACATTTGTACGTTTAGCAACACTGCTTGATTGACCAGGATCTAACCGAGAGACACGTAATGCATCATTCTACAAGGACAAAACAAAAATAATATAATTACGGTTTTACCAAATTCATATTGCAAAAAAGTTTCCACTAATCATACAATCTTTATTTTCTTGGCCTGTAATTTTCAAACAATTACACATTTGCATTCAAATTCAGACTGCAACAAGTGAAGATATCTGAATTCTAAGTACAGCAATGCTGAAAATTTTTACCTCGTAAGATCTCGAAATTCTCAAATTTACACAGAAAAAGGACTCGAATTTTAGCTTCCTGTCGGCGAAATGGACGGCGCCCTGGCTCAACGGAGACGCGGCAAAGTTTGAAATCGCCGACATTGTGATCGACGGAGCAAAACGACGCCGTAGGAGGACTTGAAAGAGCTCCGGATCGTTTTGTTCTACGCGACGCAGAGAGAAACGAGAAGGCGGAGACACCGAGGATTGGTTAGCGGTGCCTCAGAACCTCGGTGGCGGCGCAATCAAGGGACAAAACGACACCTTCCCTCGCCCGTTTTGTGGTCTTTAGCGCGTAGAATATTGTCGCCTATTTATTGCTTTTGCCACGTGACTTGCACATGTGGTTCGCGGTGCAACTGTGTCACTCCTGGACATTCGTCGAGTCAAGTGGTTCAACGGTCACCCAACAACTGAAAGTCTAAATCAAACAAATTTTTTTTTTTATAATATTAACAGTTAAAGTTGTGAAAAAATTATAAAATATTAAATAACTACATAATAACCGTTAATAATCTAATGCTGACACTGTTAATGCAATGCTGACACTAAAAGGACAAAACGACTTTACGAAAGTTAAATTGTATATACTTTAAAATTACAATGGCAGTGTTGTCATTATACGTTAAAAATAACTATACTTAAAAAGAGAGGGAGAGAGAGAGAGAGAAAGATGGAAGAAGAATAAAATGATTATTTTATTATAATATTGGCCCCAATGGATTAATTTATTTTTTTAGTTATAATAAATTCACAGATAAAATTATTATTTAATAATATAAGAGCATAACAGTAATTTTTTAAATCTACTATTTGATACCTCTATTTTTTTATTTTACATTAAAAGATAAAATTAACATTTTATTAGTCAATTAACAATTCTGATAGAGAAATAGTAAAATGAAAGGTTTTTGTTAAGTTATAATAGTAAAATGATATACAATAATACTTTTTGTTGTCGTTTAGTATTATACAATTTCTATAAATAGCGAAACAATAATAATCGTAATATTAAAATTAATAAAAGAATTATATCCAATGATTTTTTTTTTATTAATGAGTATTCTTATTGAATACCAAATTGAGAATGTAATAAATGTCCATTCGAAATAAAAAGGCAATATACATATATAATTCAGATATGTTTATAAAGATGAAAGTGGCTTGGGCCGGGCCTTGGGTTCCCAACTTATGCCATAAATCCAATTGATTTAAAGCTTAATCAGTCACTTATGGCATGCACTGGTTATGGCTTGTTCTTGCCTTACGAGCATCCAAGAAAAGTGCTGATGCTGCCGAGCTTATGGCTGCCTGGCCTGCAGGGTGCTTCCAAATCTTGCCAATTTGGAGGACATCTCGGCGATGATCATTGATTTAAGCCTCTTTTAGATCAATATATAATTGTATAAGTCATTAGGCTGACCAAGGATAATAAGTTTGTAGTTAAAGCTGATCTAGTTAATGAAAGGATGTAATAAAATTTGTGACTTAGGGCCCGATTGAGATTATTTTTGGGAGGATTAAAAGTAATTTAAAAAATTTAAAAGTTAATTTTAGTGTTTGATAAAAAAAATCATAATCACTTTTGTCAAAATCAGTTCCTTTTACACTTGAATTTGAAAAATAAGGAATGAGTAACTTTTAGATTTTGATTTTGAAAATCAATTTTATCCTTTAATACAATTCCATAAACCTCCTTAAAATTATTATCTAAATCCAAAATTATCCTTATTCAAATTGGAAACAAAATCTATATTTTAATAAATTTTATTATATCAATATTTTAATAAATTTTATTATAATTCATCAATATAAATTTATTAATATCAATTTATTGGTCGAATTATTATTAAATTTGTTTCACTATATTAAAAATTTAATAATCAATTGCTTTAAGATAAAAAACTAATATATTATAAATTTTATTTTAGTAAAAAATTATTATAATACACCATTAGAAATATTATGTGCACATGTTTTTATATGTATAAATAAATTTTATCCCTCTCGAAACTTATAGTACTTTTAAAAATAAAATTTAACAAACACTTAACTGATTTTTTTCATAGCTGATTATTTTTATAGTACAGCTAACAATAATTATTTTAAAAGTTACAATATCTTCAAATTGGCCTTAGTTATATTTAAAACTGCTGCAGTAAACGTTATTTTGCAATCATGTTTATAGTTGGGACTTGGAAATATAATTTAAAGGCACGTAACTAGAAAGAATTTTGGAATAAATCTTGAGATAACATGACTAATTACTATAAGTATGATATATCTAATTAAATTTTATATAATCATTAGTTATGAGTTGGTTCTTTAAAATAAATATATGCATATCATAATTTTATTTATTTGTAGTCTAATTAAAATTTCTCGTAGTTCAGCCCTTTTCCTAAATATAGGAATACGTTACTCTTCTTAAGTCAAAATGAAACATAGAGTATGAAGGCTTCGCTAAATTTTGCAATGTTTGCCATTCAAGAATAGTAAATTGAAAAGACACGGGAACAAAATAAAAAAAAATAAAAAAAGGTACAACCACGTGGACGGTGAAATGAGATTTTGAGAAACATAAGGTTCTAAACATATATTATGATAAATTATAAGGATTCAAATGTAATTTTCAAAGCAAAAGCGCATGACTTTCTTTTGAAAGTCGCCTAAAACCCCGCATAAACCCTCGATTTTTCCTGAAGGAGGTGGCAAGGCCACCCGATTAAAGCCGCCGGCGCCGATGACTATCACTCATTCATCTAACTAAAAGCTCAAGAATAAAAAATCGAAACCACCCATTTGGTCAAAATTTCACAAACCAGCAAATGAGAGTGAATTGTCAGCGATGTTCTCACTTGCCACTTACCATGTTAGTGTATGCCGCCATCTTCATCTCGTCTCATTCTCAATGGCCTCTCTGTGTCTCAACTTGAGAAATTTATACCCAAGAAATGGAAACAGCCCATCAATAATGAACATATTATGAGAATTAATCTTCTTGAAACTCTCAAAGATTTTGCAGGCCGAGGCAATTTATCGAAAGCATTCGAAACTTTTACTCGAATCAGGATTACTGCAGCCTCTCATGATGTTGTGTTAGACTCATTTGCTCATATTATTTTTTGTTGTGGTAAGGTTAAAGCACTGGCGCAGGGGAAGCAGCTTCATGCTTGTGCAATAGCTTTGGGTTTGGAAAAAAATCCCGTTTTGGTTCCCAAGCTTGTAACGTTTTACGCATGCTTTAGTCTTTATAATAATGCTTGTTTTCTTGTTGAAAATTCTAATATCCGGTACCCTTTGCCTTGGAATTTGCTTATATCTTTGTATGTTAAAGATGGGTTTTACGCAGAGGCGTTGTGTGTTTATAAACAAATGCAGAGTAGGAGGATTAGAGGGGATAATTTTACATACCCGTCTGTGCTTAAGGCATGTGGTGAAATGATGGATGTGGATTTTGGAAGAGTGGTTCATAGTTGTATTGATGCTTGTCATGAATGGAGCTTGTTTGTGCATAATGCACTGGTTTCGATGTATGGGAAGTTCGGGCAAGTGGATGTTGCGCGGAGGTTGTTTGATAAAATGCTCGAGAGAGATGCTGTTTCTTGGAACACGATGATCTCTGCTTATGCTTCCAAGGGATTGTGGAAGGAGGCTTTTCAGCTGTTTGTCGAAATGCAGGAGGAAGGTGTTGAAGTTAATGTCATAACTTGGAACACCATAGCCGGAGGTTGCTTGCGAACAGGCAATTTCAAGGGTGTTCTTGAGTTGTTATCCCGGATGAGAACACAGGAAACCTATTTGGATTCAGTTGCAACTGTTATTGGTTTAGGAGCTTGTTCCCATATTGGGGCCTTAAAATTGGGTAAAGAGATTCATGGTTCTGCTGTTCGTGGCTGTTATGGTGAGTATGCGAATGTTCGGAATGCATTGATCACTATGTATTCAAGATGCAAGGACCTTAGGCATGCCTATATTTTGTTTAAGATGACAGCAGAAAAAAGTATAATCACCTGGAACTCCATGCTTTCTGGTTACACTCACTTGGATCGTGCTGAGGAATCTGCATTCCTTTTTAGAGAGATGTTTCGTTCTGGGTTGGAACCAAATTATGTGACAATTGCGAGCATTCTGCCTCTTTGTGCTAGAGTAGCTAATCTACAACATGGTAAAGAGTTCCATTGCTACATTCTAAGGCGTGCGATGTTTAACGAACATTTGTTATTATGGAATTCTCTTGTGGAGATGTATGCAAGATCGGGAAAAGTTCCAGAAGCAAAAAGCGTGTTTGATTTGATGAGCGGACGGGATGAAGTGACTTATACATCGTTGATTGCTGGATATGGAATCCAGGGAGAGGGGGGAGTAGCTCTGAAACTATTTGAAGAGATGAACAAGAATCAAATCAAACCAGACCATGTTACCATGGTAGCAGTTCTATCAGCTTGCAGCCATTCAGGTCTAGTGGTTGAAGGTCAGAAGCAGTTTGAAAGGATGACTAGTGTCTATGGTATATTCCCCCAATTGGAACACTTTGCTTGCATGGTCGATCTATATGGAAGGGCTGGTTTGTTAAATAAAGCAAAGGAGATCATCACAAAAATGCCTTACACTCCAACCTCTGCCATGTGGGCTACTCTCTTAGGTGCCTGCCAAATACATAGAAATACAGGTATTGGGGAATGGGCAGCTGAGAAATTATTGGAAACAAGACCTGAAAATTCAGGTTACTATGTGCTGATTGCAAATATGTATGCCGCTGCTGGTTGTTGGGATAAGCTAGCGAAGGTGAGGACATGCATGAGAGACTTGGGCGTAAGGAAGATTCCTGGTTGCGCTTGGGTTGATGCGGGCAGTGTATTTTCTCCATTTTTGGTGGACGATACATCAAACGTTCAGGCACAAGAGATTTACCCTTTATTGGGTGGATTAACTGAGCTAATGAAAGATGCTGGTTATGTTGTTAAGGAGGAATTTTGTTCAGAGGAAGAAATCGTTGAAGAAATTGGATGAAAGTAGATAATTTTGTCAAAATCCTGGAGTCTTGTTTATTTTCCTATTTGAAGCAACTTATTACCATTGGAGCTCAACATGGGAGAGCTTTTGTCAAATAGAACTATCAAAATTCCATCCCTCTGAATCTCAAATTCTTTTGGCAGCTCAGTTTTTTCTCGCTGCTTTTGCCATGCGCGGAGAGGAAATGATAATGGCACTCCTTTATGAAAACAGGTGCATCTCTGATCAGGCTCAATATTGCATTTGTATTCATAATGTATACTTTAACAACAATTACAGAACGATATGATTTGCAAAAGATGAAGAAGAGTATTTTTATACTGATTATGCCACATGTAGTCGATATCCGTTATGATTTTCTTTCTCCTTTGTGATGTATCGTATGGCTCAATACATTATGCAACTGTAAATGTAGAATTATATTGGCAGTTGAAAATATGATACTTGCTCATTTCATTCAGCCAACTTGAATTACATGGGAAAGACGTACTTTATACACATAAAAAATAGCTAACGTTGTCAAAGACCATTTGGTGGTACTTACAAAATATGGATCAGAGATTTAGTTTTTTCTTCATGCTGATATAGGTAGTAATGTATACAACTGGACCTACTAATTTGACTGAAGTGAAATACTGTTTTCAATTACAGCCGGTCTGCTAGCTGGGGAAATTGTTGCAGCAGCCAAGTTACAGCCCCGATAGCAGCCTGCACTCAGAAAAAAGAGTTTTGAGGAGGATCAATACTCTGTATAAGCATAAAAGTGAATACATAATTCATCCACTTCTAGTATTACTCTTTGCAACTCAACTTTCACTAGCATCTTGACAGACTTGAGAAAAATGGAAAAGTAACTTGCCAAATTTTACAACTTTCAATCCAAGGGGAACATGATAAACCAATTCTCATCAGATGACTACCATACATTTGATACCTGTCTCATTAACTATATACAATCTCTGACAAAAATATGATAATCAACCAGGTGATCATTGTAGTTAATTTCTGGGAAACCTTGAGAAGGATACAATAATTCATTTATCCATATTTTACAAGTAAAAAAAATAACAAACCAGATAGTTAAAGGATTTGGTACATATTCTACAATAGCTGGTGAATTAGGACTAAAAGCATTTTGAGATTGTGTTATAGAATGAAGGCTGATGTATGTACATACCAAAGCTGTCTCCCCAGGCTTGAATGCAGGTTCAACAATGTCTCGTCCATAGCTGATTTTAGATGACAACGTGAGTATCTCCAGTAACAATTCGTAATTTCAATTGGTTAATGCTTGAAAGTAGAAACTACATGTTTTAACTGATCATAATTCTCAAATGAAAAGAAATCCCTTGGCCATATATCTCAAGGCTGGAATAAGAGGTGCTGGACTTGCAACTCCAGAAAATAGGCAATTGAAAAATGTTTTTACCTTTTGCTAAGAAACCAAAAATAGGCGACCAAAAACTATAATTAATTGAACACAAAAGCTTTGACTCACGTTATCTGTCTCTTGCCACTCACAACCTCCAGTTTATAAAAGCTGCAACCTTTGCTGAAAGGAAATGGCTTTCCTTTCCATTCTGTCAATATTGCCTTCGGTTATTAAATTCATCAAGGAAAAAAGTAACATTTAAAGAAGTTAAAATGCACCATCAATCAAGATTTATATAACAAAATATATTCTCTAAAATACCTAAATGCCATGTAACACCAACTGCTGAAGAATCTTCAGCAGAAATGTCATCAATAACAAATTGCAAGTCAGGGCTGATAGAATCACTGAACTTCTTGAAGAAGTCTAGAGTTGCCTACAGACAGATTGAAGACAAATTGAGTTTAGACCGAGAGATCAAAAATTGATACCTAGTTTTAAGGTCAAAAAGCAGAATAAATTGCAGATAAATAATCGAGTTCCTGTGATCTCTTGGAGCTCAGAAATTGATTTTCTTTTATCCCAACTTCAATATTATCTTTGTCTTTGCTATGATCTTCTAGTTTAGTACTGAAAATTCCTCTTACACAAACATTTGTGCGAATTAGCCAGAAAATATGTAATAATCTTTCTAGACTTCATCAATCCTATAAAAAGTCTCAAACTACTTTCAATTTTTCAATGTTGCATATTTATATAGTGGATTCATTACATATTTTTTCAACAAATTAGTCAAAAATTATCTAAATTTTCTTGGAACTCAAGCTATAGAGAAGCACCAAAATAAATTTTAAACCTTTATCAATGTTAAGAACCAGAATGACCCTTTAGTCCTTCATATAAATTATTTTACCACTTTGATCTTGATAAATTTTTTTAATATTTTCATTCTTAATATTAAAACATTAGTGGAGAATACACGAACCGTTAAGGTATAAATGCAACATTTACCAGACAAATTAATTGTTTTTATATTTAAATGATAACCCTGTGTGTGTGTGTATTTGTTATTGCTTTTGACGTCTGAGATGAAGTGATAATAGAAGTAATAACCATAATCACTTTGGGCAGCGCACGTGACATGCACGTGCGTTGGTTACCTTACGGCCAACGAATGGACGTGGAAAGATAAGGTCTTCGTAGACACAGTCGTCGGCAATGAGTTCCTCCACGGAGGCAAGATCACGGCCGTTGATACCATCATAGAATCTCCTAACAACATCCGCCCCACCACCGTCATCGCCATCAGCGTTGCTGGTCGTCGGCGGTGGAGATGCCACGTCGACAGCGGTCCGATTATTTTCCGATGAGGAGATCCCCAGCTTTCTCTGTGGGGCCAAATGCTTTCTTGTTGTAGGTGTTGACATAAAGTGACTGGAGATTGTTGAATTTGAATATGAAAACGTTGTCTGATTTAAGCAAGGGAGAAGGGAAGAAGGAGAAGTGCGCAGGGAGGATGATGATATGCTGGACGTCATCAGCATGGTCGATAATGCTGCCGAAGTGCTGATTGAGTGAGATGAAAAATGGAAACTGTTAAAAAGTTTAAAACTAATGCATTGGAATTGCGTTGTTGTATTTTATGAGTTTCCTAGTTTATTTTAAATTAGAAAAATTTGATGTCATTAATTTCATAAAATTCAGTTGTAAAAAAATTCCAATCCTAAATATTAAAAGAAAGTAATAAAAACACATTATCATATTTTTTGCAATTAAAAAGGAAAAAAAAACATCTATTGTTCTTGTGAGTAGAATCACAAATTTATTTCATTAATTCATTCATTATACACTATTTAGCCTCTACTAATTATAAACTTTAAGTATTATATTTTTAGCAGACAACTACTCATTACCTAATATCACGAATGAAATATTTATAAGAATTTTAAAAAATTAGTGTCTAAATTAAAAAAATAAAAAATAAAAAAATCTCATGTGTTCTCTTAAAATAATTTCTCCAAATTTAAAAATTAATAGCTAAATTAAAAAAATATGTTAAAAAAAAAATATCTCAAGAAGTTGGTAATTTGAATTTAACATTAGCTTTATTCTTACTAATCAAGAAAGTCAATCATGGAAAGCACACAGGCGCTAGCTCTCTCTCTGTCGCTTTGTGTTCACAGTTTCCCTCCAAATCCTATCAGCAACAACCACCAATTCTTCAAACTCAAAGCTTCAGCAACAAAACCCCAATCAACGTACTTCCAAAAACGTAAGAAGCACCACACCAAAAAATCCGCCGAAAAAGATGCATTTCCATCGTCGTTACCGCTCCACGAAAAGAACCCACGTGCCATTTACAAGGACATTCAAAGACTCGCGAGGCAAAACAAGCTCAAGGAGGCCCTTGTCATCTTGGACTACATGGACCAGCAAGGTATCCCTGTTAACGTTACCACGTTCAATGCTCTTATTACTGCTTGTGTTCGAACTAGATCGTTAGTGGAAGGGAGACTAATTCATACCCATATTCGGATTAATGGGTTGGAGAATAATGGGTTTCTGCGAACGAAACTTGTGAAAATATATACCTCTTGTGGGTCCTTTGAGGATGCGGAGAAAGTATTTGATGAAAGTTCTAGTGAGAGTGTTTATCCTTGGAATGCTTTACTTAGAGGTGCTGTCATTGCCGGGAAAAAGAGGTATCGCGATGTTCTTTTCAATTATATGAAAATGCGTGAGTTGGGTGTTCAATTGAATGTTTATACTTTCTCTTGTGTGATTAAGAGTTTCGCGGGTGCGTCTGCGCTTATGCAAGGTTTGAAGACACACGCGTTGTTGATCAAGAATGGTTTTGTTGATTATTCGATTCTTAGGACCAGTTTGATTGATATGTATTTCAAATGTGGCAAAATTAAGCTCGCTAGGAGGGTGTTTGATGAAACTGATGACAGAGATATAGTTGTGTGGGGGTCCATGATTGCGGGTTTTGCCCATAATAGATTGCGCTGGGAAGCTTTGGATTGTGCCAGGTGGATGATTTGTGAAGGGATATATCCGAATTCTGTTGTGTTAACTATATTACTCCCTGTGATTGGGGAAGCTTGGGCGCGGAAACTAGGACAAGAGGTTCATGCTTATGTGTTGAAAAATGAGAGATATTCAGAGGAGTTGTTTGTTCGGTCTAGCTTGGTTGATATGTATTGTAAGTGTAGAGATATGAATTCTGCTAGGCGGGTGTTTTATGAAACGGAGGAGAGGAATGAAATTTTATGGACTGCTTTGATGTCGGGTTATGTCTCCAATGGGAGGCTCGAGCAGGCCTTGAGATCAATAGCTTGGATGCAGCAGGAAGGGTTCAGGCCTGATGTTGTCACAGTTGCTACTGTTATCCCGGTTTGTTCTCAGTTGAAGGCTTTGAATCACGGGAAGGAGATTCATGCTTATGCTGTCAAGAATCAGTTCCTCCCCAATGTGTCAATAATTACATCTTTGATGATAATGTACTCTAAGTGTGGTGTCTTGGACTATTCTCTCAAATTGTTTGATGAGATGGAGGTGAGGAATGTGATTTCATGGACTGCCATGATTGATTCATGCATTGAAAATGGACGTTTGGATGATGCACTTGGTGTGTTTAGGTCAATGCAGTTGTCAAAGCACAGGCCTGATTCTGTTGCAATGGCAAGAATGTTGAGTGTTTCTGGTCAACTTAAAGCTTTGAAGCTTGGGAAGGAAATTCACGGACAAGTTTTGAAGAAAGATTTTGAGTCGGTTCCTTTTGTTGCTGCTGAAAATATCAAAATGTATGGGATGTGTGGATTTCTTGAATGTGCAAAGCTGGTCTTTGATGCAGTCCCTGTCAAAGGTTCTATAACTTGGACTGCCATTATAGAAGCATATGGATATAATGACTTATGTCAAGAAGCACTTAGTCTTTTTGATAAGATGAGAAATGGTGGTTTTACACCAAACCATTTCACTTTCAAAGTTCTTCTATCAATTTGCAACCAAGCTGGATTTGCAGATGAAGCTTGCCGGATATTCAATGTAATGTCACGTGGGTATAAAATTGAGGCATTGGAAGAACATTACTTGATAATGATTGAAATTCTTACACGTTTTGGTCGCATTGAAGAGGCTCACAGATTTAGAGAAATGAGTTCGTCATTGTCATAACAGAGACATCTTTCTTATCTTCCGAATCATCAAGTAAGCTCCTGGAACCTCCTATATTATCATTTGTTTGCAAATGTATATATTTGTTGTATTTTAGTATAACATAATAGTGTTAGCTGCGAAAGGATGAATGATTTTTCATTGTAATTAAAGGAGAAATTATAAACACATATTATGTTGAATGCAATAATTCAAAAATTTGCTCACAACATTATAGGTTTATAATCTACAAATAAAATTAGGACAAAATGTATATAAAATAAAATTCTTCTGACGCTGCCTTGAACTCCACAATAATAGCTGAGGCTAGTCTTTGGCATGTGAAATCTTCTCTGCTAATTTCTATAGCTGATCTTTTGTCTCTATTAGTTCTATATATATATATGAACATGATAGTTTTAATATGGGTACTCATTTTTGGGTGTTATCTTTTAAAAAATTTAGCTAGGATTTCAGCCAATGGTGTGGAGATTATAATGAATGGGAAAAGATATGAAAATGAAAGGTACTATTCATATATTGCACAAATGCAGCATCCATTAGTATCAAAGTTAAGTGTACTAACTTCTGTAACCTCAAATTTTCAATGGAATGGATGCATTGCAAATTTTCCAATGTACTAGTTTGTAAATCTGAGGTAAGGAGTAATATAAACACAGGTACAAGCAAAACAAGGCCTATATAAACACCGGCACTACCCAATCAACTTCTGGAGCTTTGAAAAATTTCATTCTCTTTGGGTGTGGCTCGTCTCCCTCGCTGGATCTGAAACTTTCACTAGGGTATTCCATTGATTCCCCAAAATCTCGGGCATACAGTAAATGAACTGCACACCTTTTTATCTCACAGCAGTCTCTACGTCCAAAATCATGAGTATTCAAGAGATAGAACTCGATGACGGCCTCCTTGTTATGGTGACAATATTCACCAAAATTGTTAGAAAGCACATCAAAATCATACCCCAAAAATACATGATCGGACAACTCATAACGAGGTCCGCTATCACCAGTGTCCCAGCCAAAATGGCCATAAAAAGTGCCTTCTGTGACGTGCCAGGTATCATCTCTGGCTTTGAGTTTGCATTCATAGCAAATGCTAAGACACATCCCTTCATCTTGATGGTCTCGAAACGCTACAACAACGCACAAAGCAATGCCAACAAATTTATCACTGAAGGAAACTGGCGGCAGCTTGAGAATAGTGGAAGATCCTGCACTTTGAAAGCTAAACCAGTCTGGAACTTCACTACCAGGGAAACTGATGCAACCCAAAGGTGTTTCATATGATTCCTGTCGATAACAAATAATTTCGTAAAAATATACCAAAAAAGTAAAATTAAGATTATACAAAAAGATTCACTGCAAGGGAGACACCTTATGATATTCATTCCACCAAGCCGTTGCCATAAGCTGAATTTTCAGCTGGGCATCTTTGGCAATTTCTTTGAGCTCATCTCCATCCAAATTGAAACAATTGATGAAGTTGAGTGCCTGTGAATTCCATGTTGTTGGTGTGAATAGAATAGATAAACCTGATAATTCCTTTAGTGATGTACAACAATTTGCATCCATGTCGCTTATATTGCATGGAAGTTCTGGTAAGGATTGAAGCCTCTCACAATAGCTTAACTTGAGCAAGAATAAATTTGTAAGGTGTATGATGCTTGTCGGAATTCTCTCAAAATTGTTTCTATCTAGAAACAGTATATGTAATGAGGATAACTGGCCAAGACTGTTGGGTAATTCCGTGATGCCGCAATCGAAGAGATTTAGACCTGTCAGATTGCGCAAGCCTGACATAGTAGGCAGTCGCAAACCCAAGTGTGACTTACTCTGATATCTCTCAAAAGATAATTTGCGAAGGTTGTTCAATTGTACAATAGATGATGGTACTTCTCTTATAGAACTTCGCGCAGCTTTCATTTCCATCAAGGCCTCTAAATTTCCAAATTCGTCAGGCAATCTCTCAACTTTAGTGCAACCAGAGATATTAAGATGCTGAAGAGAGTTCAACTTACAGAGGCTGCTTGAGAGACACTCGAGCCTTGAACAGTTTTCAAGATTCAATGTAATTAGTCTTGACAGACACTCGATTGACAAGGGTAGCTCTTCAATTGCAGTTCCATCAAGAAACAATTCTTCTATCGTACCAGCGATCTCTGGAAACGTGTTCAGATTTGAGCAGCCAGAGAGAAAAAGCTGTTTCAGAGATTCCAAGTGAATGCTTGTAGGAAGACTCTTAATGCATTTGCAGTGCCTTAGACTCAGGATAGCAAGCTTATTCAAATATTTAATCGATGGGTGAATCTCAAGCAAGCTCGAACAACCATCTAAATTCAACTTCTCAATATTTGAGGCCAGTGAAAGGTCTGGGATTTCAGTTAGCTGCTTGGAGTGGCTCAGATCCATATATTTCAAGTTAACAAGTTGCTGCAAGAAGGAACGAAATAAGATAATATTAATCAGTAACTTTAAGGACCTCATCGAAATTTTACCCAAATTCAGAAATTAACAGTACCTGAGCACCACCCCACAGTTTTTCAACACTACTATGAGGCATTTCAAGTGCAATAAGATTCTCCGGATGAATATACGATGGCATTGCTTTCAATGGGTATCCATTCCAATGAAAGTACTTCAACTCACTGAAAACATAATCCAGGCCTTGAAAATGATGCACCTTATTCTTGTGCTCTCCATCAACTGAGTTATAGAATTTGAGGAATCTCAATTTATGCATCTTTGTGAAAGTCTGTGGATTTAAGTTTATGTCTTTGACTTTTGACATATCCAAGGAGATGCCTTCAATTGTTTCAGTCCCCTGAAAAGAACACAAGTTAGCACTGCATTTGTGACACGTTAGTTTGTCTAACAGTTTGTAAATTTGGATGTGTTACCTTATTTCTTGTCAAAACATGATAAATATCCTCATGATTCCACAACCGGCTACGATTTCCAGGATCTTTGATAGATTCTTGTCGAACAATTTCTCTACCCATCCCTTGTAGCAAATCATGCATTGTTATCTTGTTCTCTAATATGATTATGAGAGATTTATCAACAAGAACACTTATGCCTATTTCTGCTGAGAAGCCACTAGCATCTAGGAACTCTACTACAAGATCTTTATCTTCTCCTTTGAAAAAACACGCAATATCTAGAAATATATTCTGCTCTTCATCATCCAACCCATCATAACTTGCTTTTAGCACCTTTTGTATATCCAAATGAGGAACTTTTTTCAGCTTATTTGCAGCACTTTCCCAATCTTCCATTTTCCTTCCGAACAAAAAACAACCCAAAACTTTAAGTGCTAATGGAACACCTTGAGCAAATTTTATTATCCTATCTGACAGCTCCTTATAACTTGGATCAGCGTTCTGGTTTTGTCCAAAGGCATGTCGACTAAAAAGCTGAAGAGCATAATAATCAAGCAATGCCTCAACTTCATATATTCCATCCACTCTACAGTTTTTAAGCACCTGTTTATCTCTTGTTGTTATTATTATTCGACTCCCTGAAGCGAACCAATCAAGGCTTCCGATCAAGAATTTTATTTGTTCGGAACAAGTAACATCATCAAAAACAATTATAATCTTCTTGCGGCTAAGCCTTTTACCTCTAAAGTTGAGGCCAACATTTGGAATGCCAACGATTGGACTTTCATCCTCTAATAACCCAGAAAAAAGTTTTTGTCGCAACTGAGACAGGCCACCAGTTCTTTCGGATTCTTCTCTAACATTTTGAAGAAAGTAAGAACCTTCAAATTGGTTAGAGATTCTGTTGAAAATGGCACCAGCAAGTGTTGTCTTTCCTATACCACCGATTCCCCAAATTCCTAAAGTGTAAAGATCTTTGGATCCTGTGCTTAATAATGATTCAATTTGCCGTATGCTTGATTCTACTCCAATCAGGTCTTTGTTATCAGTTGGATACATATCATTCAGTCTCTTCAAAATTTCTCCGACAATTTTCTCTATTAGTAGAGATTCAGGCCTTACAAATATGAAAATTGCAAAATGAAAAATCTTAGAGAACAAGGAAAATTCAACAAAAAGTAATTAGAAAAATGGAAAATGATAACTCATAAAATGTCTCATCTTAGATTCATGCCTAGCAAATATTAAATTTCTGATCATTTATTATCATTTTTCCTGAGAAAATTCTTAGAGAGTAAGCTACCTGATGACATGGGAAGCAAAACCGGAGAGATTGGCAGCTTCCCTCAGAGCAATCCTCCAACTTTCCAGCTTCTCTGGCCACTCCATAAAACGTTCTTCAAGCTTCAAAAATCCATCCCCAAAAATCCCAGTTTGATTCCTCACATCCGAAGGATCAACACGATAGAAAACCGGTACAACAATCTGTCCAATATTCTTATCATTCTTGCATTCCAGGATCTTCACAAGTTCTTCCAAGCACCATCTTGAAGAAGCATACCCTTCCGAGAAAATGATGACCGAAATCTTTGATCCTCCTATTGCATCCAATAGAGCTGGAGATATTTCATCACCTCTTATGAGTTGGTTATCAATGAAAGTTTCGATATTTTTCCTGCACAAAGCTGCATAAAGATGGCTAGTAAAGTTGTCGCGGGTATCCTCGCCTCTGAAACTGAGGAAAACGTCGTATTTTGCTTCAGGCCGAAGATTGGTCGAAGAGGAAGAAGAAGAAGAAGCAGAAGCCATTGTTTTTCAATTGAAAAGACACCTAACAATAGAAATATGTCGTAAATGCTAAAAGTCATGGCTGGCACCGGCCATCTAGATGGCCGGTGCCGGCCATCTAGCCGATGCCATGCCATTCAAAATTCAATATTCAACACGGCACAACTAATGCCGTGTTGAATTGTTTTCTTAAAAAAAAAAAAAAGGAGCTAAAACTTTGGCTATATAAAGTGGGCTTCCCACCCTCATTTCTCATCCAATTCCATAACGAGAGCAATTGTTTGAGAGGCAATTTTGAGAGATTTTAAGAGCTTAAAATCATAAAACTCTTGAGAGTCTAGTGAGTGAGAGATTAAGTGTATTGGGGTTTTGGGTAGTGAGCCAAAATATTACAATACTTGTAATCCTTATTTCACTAGTAAAATATTTCCTTCTATCTTCGCCCGTGGACGTAGGCTAAAAGCCGAACCACGTAATTTCTGGTATCCTCTTTTACACTTGTTCTTTATTTTCTTACAATTTTACTTTAACTGCATGTCTTCTTCACCCACCAATTTCCTAACAGTAAATGTAATTCTTCTTTTTTAAGCTGACAAGAAAACACGGTAACTTCTATTTTTCTCGTTTTTATCGAATTTCGTTATTGTTTAGTTCAGCCCATGCGTTACTTGGAAAATGCCATGAATAATGTCAGCTTTGGTAGCTTTTGGGTTAAATCCGAAGAAGATGTCTACTAGTTTCTTGATCGATTACTTTTAAGCGGGGTCTAAAAATTTGATTTCAACGCTGGTACATTAGTTTGTATAAAGGTCTGTTGATCTATTATTAGTCAATGAGGAAAATGTAAACAATTACGATAGAAGCCAAAAAGAAAACACAAAGAAAGTGCATAGCAATTTACTTGATTAATTATTATAGTATTTATTTGTTGGAATGGAAATTGGGAGTCTAGATTCCTTTCATTCCATTATTTTCTTACTTATTTTAAGAGGGAGGTGGAAGTTTCACTTCGTAGATCTTATTTATTTTTAAAGTGAGAAGTGGGATAATATAATTTATATTTATTAAAATAATATAATATTATATTTACTTAAAAATAATAATCTATATTTTTTAATTAAAATTATTATATTATTTAATAATATTACATTTATTAAAATAATAATATTAAACTATTAAATATAATATTATTATATTTAGTTAAAAATAATAACTTATGTAATCTAAGTTAGAATTACCTAAAAATAATATTATTGTATTTGTAAAGAATTGATAATATTACTCTATACTATCTTTATTTGAAAATATAATATTATTATATTTATTTAATATTAATAGTTAATATTAAATAAATACTTTATTCTAAGAAAATATAATTTTGTACTATATTATTAACAATAATGTTTCATTTATATTGCTCTTATTAATATTTTGTATTTACATAATTAAAATTAATAATAAAATAAATAGTTTATTTTACAAATATATTTTTTATTTTATAATTAAAAATTATAATTCTTTAAATAAGGGTAAAACTGTAATTTAAAATAAACTACTCCCAATCCAAGAAAAACTATAATTTGAAATAAACCACTCCCAATACAAGATAATGTAAACAAATAAATGAGATTCCGATTTTTATTTCACACTATTATTCAATTTAAGTAAGTAATATACTCTCACTTCCACACTACACTCATGATCCCAAAATTAATACTCCTGAAGATTTCCAATCCAATCCGAGAAGTAAACGCTGCCTATACATTTCAAATTCAGGCTTCTTTGAGAGTATTAGGAATTGAAGGTGATCAATCTTTTGTCATCCAAGTGACCGTCGTGTGTTTGCATTTAATAAGTTAAAGACCTGTTCAAAGCCAAAGTTTGTGCCGCTACAATTAGATCAATGATAAAAGACAATATAAACGAAAATTGAATAGCATCGAGAAGCATCATTTCATATTACCAGAAAAATTGTAGGCCAAGCTGCAAATTAATTACTAAGCATCCATACCTATTAAGACCAATGTAATTTGTAAAACATTGAAACTAATGGACACCTAAATATAAATTAAATGATATGATTGAAAAAGGAAAAAAAAAATCTTCATGTATGTAGAAAGAGCTAAGCATGTTATCCTGGGAATGGTCTCTGCTGGTTCTCTTCATCAATAAAGCTCATCGATCAAATATCCTAAACAACAAAAAGAAAAAAAATGTACTGATTAGCAATTTATAAATGAAATTATCATAATAAGCAAGTGTCCATGGATTCAAGAAAAAATAGATCATCATTTTCAGCTTACAAAAGCAACAGCAATATGATCACTTATTCTTAATAGCTTCCACTCGAGCCTTAATTCCATAAAGTGTGTTTGGATCGTAGCATAATACGGTATTTAACCATTGTTCTCATTAATTTATTGCCAAGGATGTTTTTGGCAAAATTTGGGAGCTCATTGCAATGCACCATTTGTGCCCATTGCACAAACTCAAGGGATAGGGTAGCCAATGGGACAAAATGGGTCAGGATTCACCAATCCTTATCCCGTCCCGAACAATAAATCGGGACAAAAATATACCCTTATCCCTCGTCAATCAAGATCCCGAATTATCCATAATGATATTTTCCTATCATATGCTATAGCTTTTTGCATAAATGATATGTCTTACTCATGCAACCAACATATCATACTCCTATAACCAACATGTCATTTGCATATAATCGACATGTCATTTTTTTTTCTAAATAAGATGTCATATGCAAATACTGACATGCCATATCTATCTAATTATTCATTAAATCGACTTGTCATATATTTTTGAAAACTCAGATTTCAAGGCATTCGAGATTCTGATTAGGATTTTCAAATGTCTTGAATCCCTGTCTGAATAGTAAATTATGATAAAATTTTGTGCCGAATTCTATCCCAAATAAGCCAGGATCACGAATCCCCTACCCAAATAGTAAATTAGGATAAAATTTTGTACCGAATTCTATGTCAAATGAGCTAGGATCCTAAATTGCAATTGAGATTTAGGGAATTCTGCCAACCCTACCAAGGGAATACAATAGTAATACGAAAAGAGACAGTGAGGGCGAGACATCTTAAGCTGAGTTTTTAGCAGGGCATCTTCGATCATTTGTTTGAGCTTATTTCCATCCAATTTGAAATAATTAATTAAGCTAAATGTTTGTATGATCAATAATGTTGGTTTGAATAGAATAGATAAACCTGGTAATGCTTTCAGTGACGTGCAACAATGTGCTGCCATGTCGCTTAGTTTGTATGGAAGCTCTGGGATGGATTAAAGCCTCTCGTAATAGCTTAGCTCGAGGCAGCTAGCTTTGAAAGTTGTATGATGCTTGTTGGGATTCTCTCTTAATTGCTTTTAGCACTTTATATTCTTTTTTCCAACACAATGAACAAGCACGTATGGCTTGACTGAGGAAATAAACTATGTAAAATGCAAAAAAAGAAAAATCTAAATTATGTAAAATGCTAAAAGTGTTTGTTCTATTGAGAGGGACCATCCAGGTATGGGCGGACTGACTGGGAACCGACCCGCTATCCATCCACTGACGAGAGCGGGAGGTTGTCGCTGCTCTGTGAAACCAGCCTCACGCCGTGCCCTCCACTTTAGGAACCAAGCGAGCCAAGCCTTCGCTCAGGTCACGTGGTCCACTCTTTACTTGGATTGGGCGAGTCCGTTTAAGACCCTGTAAGTCCAACCTACAAAGTCCAGCCAACGTTCAAACACTTTGGTGCCCCACTTGGTTACAAGCTCGCGTTACTGAGCCCGGTGACCGTACTCGAGCGTAAGGCAATTTATAAAGATATATATTTGTCTCTATCTGTACGATGTGGGAATAAGCTACTTCCCATCCAATGTCAACAAAACCAGCTGATGTTTTTGCCCATTTCAATGATAAAATTGCTGCCATAAAAGAATGAGCTGTGCTAGATTTTTCCATGGAAGATTAATAATTCGTGTTGCTGATAACAAGTATGACAAAAATTGAGGGATAGTTGTAGAATAATATCAAAATAAGCTCCATTATTGGGAGGCTTAATTGGGTAATGTTCATGTTTAATCTAACATTGAGAGGTATTAACAGAAGTCAATTACATTATGCAAATGAATATTGATAAATCTACAAGTACACAATGTTGGTCCTAGCAAATGAATATTGATTTTATGCAAACATAAAGGATCATCTTTATAATGTAATGAAGCTCTAAATATATTGTAGCATAAGATTATAGTAAACAAAATAGATAACACTTCGTACATTATCAACATGTACCAGTTTACGTGTTTCTAATACCACTCTATATTTATCTCATTTTTTTCCAAGACTAAATGATATAATAGTTTATTTCATAATATCCTTAATAACACTCTTAATTGATCTCAATATTTTCATAATTTAAATGATACAATAGTTTATAATAAAGAGATAAGTGTTTTTTTTTTAGGGTTCAAAATTATTTTTCCTATCAACTTTGCTGCACTTTTTTTTTTCTTTCCTTAAAAGAAGTAGCAGATAATTTTGTCAAAAAATGGGCGTGAAAAATAGTTTTTTAACATTTTATTAAATTCTCCTGTCCTTAGATATAATTTTTTTTTAAGGATAAATAAGTGACTTAAAAAAATATTAAATGATAAATTTAGAGAGCAAATTCATTGATTCAAATTGCCTTGCCCTTCAAGTAAAATTGTAATTCATGTTGATGTTATATATAGTACTCGTATTCGTGTGTAGCTAAGTAATAGCACATATTTCTGCATTAAAAAAAGTATTAGGAGCCTAAAGGCATAAAAAAGTATTGACAAAAAAAAAAATTGATTGAATCTTTGAAATAAACCACTCCATGAAGACAAATCCAGGATACTCTTTTTGGAAACCCATCTTTATTATGTATCTAGTTACGTAGGACAAAAAAAATTGATCAATACAATTATAACTCATTTATTAATTGTGTCAAAAACAAAATTAGAAATAAGACTTGATTATTAAATGTGACTAATATTGTCCTGTTTAAAACATTAATACAATTGACCCTGTCAGTGATGATTTAGGGTAATGTCAGGCCACTAAAATGAAATATGTAGAGTAGGATAACAAAATGGAAGATAAAGACATGGACCGTAAAGGACAAAATTTTAGAATACGGGGAATTAATTTTACAATAAGAAAATTTAGTAAGGAACAAATTAAAAAGATAGAAAAATATACACTTCAATATACTATATTTTATTTTGTAATAGATTAAAATATATTTTTTTATCTTTTAATTTACCAATTACTTTATTAAAACAAGAGATTCCCTTATTATAATGCTTAAACCTACAAAGTTCCATTAAGAAAAAGAATAAGAATGTACGAAATAAGAACTGCATACTTGGCAGGATTGTGAATAGGGTCCAATACATGTTGAACATAATCTCACTTGTTAGAAGTCCATGAATAATATGAAATCTAGTGGGACTCTGCATTTATTGGTGACGAATTTACAATCTAATTTGGGAAGAAAAGAGAGAGAAAAGGCATACAGAAAAACATAGAATGAAGACATTAATATATGATACCTTAATGTTATTTGTAAGTACATTATATGATAGTTTTTCTTATTACTTATGTGAGCCATCTAAGAATTGTTTAGTCATTTGAATTAAAATTAATGGATTAAATTAGGAGTGGGCATTGGTTCAGGAAAAATTTTCTGTTTCATTTCGGTTCGAATCCTAAATTCAAAAAATCCGTTCGGATTTTAGAGAAAATAAAAACCGAACCGGAACCGATAGTTCGGTTTAGTTCGGCTTCAGTTTTTCGGTTCAGTTTCGATTTTTCGGCAACAGTTCACTTAACGGATCGGATTAACAAATCGAATTTTCAGTTCATCTTAACTTGCACACAAGGCCTACCATAATTAATGTATAATCAACAAAAAAAATAATTTACAAATTTGTATACGCAAAAAAAATCCAAAATTTTGGACTAAATTAAATAATTTTTAGAATCATCATCATTGTTTTTAATATCAAAACTTTTAGCTCAAAACATAAATAAAATAAAATACATTTCTGCACAATAATATAACTTATCAAAAATATAAGGATCAAAATATTATCTTGTCTTGTTGACTTTCGGTTAAGGACCATTTTGAAAAGTTTGCAAAATATATAAGGCCATAACAGAATTTCTCTATGCAAATATTTTCTAAATATTGGGTAATACTAACATTTTATAAAAGAGAGGGACCCAATGATATTATCGGTTCGGTTCGGGTTTTTAAAGTTTGATTCGGTATTTTTTTATTCAGTTTTTTTTTTAAAATAAAAAACCAAACCGAATCGATTTTTTTGCGTTCCAGTTCGGTTTTGTTCACCCCTATATTAAATTATATTCAAAATCTATTAGAAAACTAGTAACTATCAACTAGCATGCAACTATGACTTCATATCCCATTTTTTGTCTTTTGGCGATCCAACCATTAAATTTAACCCAAGAGTTGTAAAAACTATTCCAACGGCAAAGATGTGATTACTTGGTTATTAGCGTTTCAGCCCTTCTCTTTTCTGAAAAAATGAGGAAAAGTTAGATTTCAAAATTTTGACACGTAAATTTGTTAAAATATGTTATTATCTTTATACGGGTCAAGAGTAATTTAATAAATGAATGTTATTAGATTTCATTAATTTATTGCCAAGGATGTTTTTGGCAAAATTTGGGAGCTCATTGCAATGCACCATTTGTGCCCATTGCACAAACTCAAGGGATAGGGTAGGCAATGGGACAAAATGGGTCAGGATTCACCAATCCTTATCCCGTCCCGAACAATAAATCGGGACAAAAATATGCCCTTATCCCTCGTCAATCAAGATCCCGAATTGTCCAGAATGACATTTTCCTATCATATGCTATAGCTTTTTTCATAAATGATATGTCTTAGTCATACAACCAACATATTATACTCCTAAAACCAACATATCATTTGCATATAATCGACATGTCATTTTTTCTAAATAAGATGTCATATGCAAATACTGACATGCCATATCTATCTAATTATTCATTAAATCGACTTGTCATATATTTTTGAAAACTCAGATTTCAAGGCATTTGAGATTCTGATTAGGATTTTCAAATGTCTTGAATCCCTGTCTGAATAGTAAATTATGATAAAATTTTGTGCCGAATTCTATCCCAAATAAGCCAGGATCACGAATCCCCTACCCAAATAGTAAATTAGGATAAAATTTTGTCCCGAATTCCATGTCAAATGAGCCAGGATCCTAAATCGCAATTGAGATTTAGGGAATTCTGCCAACCCTACCAAGGGAATACAATAGTAATACGAAAAGAGACAGTGAGGGCGAGACATCTTAAGCTGAGTTTTCAGCAGGGCATCTTCAATCATTTCTTTGAGCTTATTTCCATCCAATTTGAAATAATTTATTAAGCTAAATGTTTGTATGATCAATAATGTTGGTTTGAATAGAATAGATAAACCTGGTAATGCTTTCAGTGACGTGCAACAATGTGCTGCCATGTCGCTTAGTTTGTGTGGAAGCTGTGGGATGGATTAAAGCCTCTCGTAATAGCTTAGCTCGAGGCAGCTTAGCTTTGAAAGTTGTATAATGCTTGCTAGGATTCTCTCTTAATTGCTTTTATCTAGAACCAAACACCTTAGCGAGGATAACTGCTCAGGACTTTCTGGTAACTCCATGATACCACAATCAGTAAGACATAGATTTATCAAATTGTGAAAACCTGAGAAAATTGGTAGTTGCAAACCCCTACATCTATCAAAAGTTAACGAATCGAGGTTGTGCAAGTGTATAATGACAGCAGTCCCTCTCTTAAAGACGTTCCATCAGCATGCAATCCCTTCAAAGACTCTAAGTTTCCAAATTCGTCTAGCAATCTCTCAACATTTGTGCAACATAAGATATTACGATGTTGAATTCTATTTGTTTAGAACAGGTAACATCATCAAAAGCAATTATAATCTTCCTACGGCTAAGTCTTTTACTTCTGAAGTTGAGGCTAACATTTGGAATACCAGCACTCGGATTTTCATCCTCTAATAACCCAGAAAAAAAAGTTGTTGCCGCAACTGAGCCACCAGTTCTTTATGATTCTTCTTTAACATTTTGAAGAAGGTAAGAACCTTCAAATTGGTTAGAGATTTTCAACAAGAAAAAGGTGTTGACTACAATGATTTTTCTCTCTAGTCGTAAACCTGACTACAATCAGATTGTTAGCCTTAAGGGCTACGCACACATTGTAATTTTGATGATAACAAATATGTCTCTTAAATGATATAATAAATACTGTATTTCAGATTTTCACTAGTTCTTGAAGGAAAATATTTATGCAAATGAATCAAGCTCAAGACACTCAACGGACAACGGCTTGATCAAGAACAAAGTTTAGCTCAACGGAATCATTTTTGCGACAAATTCTTGTAAAACTGGTATGATTTAATATTTGCATAGCTTAGCATTTGAGAAGCTCAAGATTTTATTTAATAAATTATTACTTTTCATAAACCAAAAGATATTATATTATATTTATAAGAGAAGTATTTTGTGGATTTGAGTATTTTTCAAATTTTGGATTAAATTTAAAATGTTTTGAGAACTTCTAAATTAGTAAGAATTATGAAAAAGATCCTCTTTGTAAAGTATTATACAGTTTTGGCACACAACATAATTTCAAAAATTTTTATGAAATAACAAGCATTATTTGAAAACTCTAAAATTGGATATGTTTGTAAATTTTTATAACGTTTTGTGCAATAATCAAATTACTGAACATTTTGGGAAAAAAACATAATTTTGAAAAATAGTGTTACTGTAGAAAAATTCAAATTGCAACAGTAACTTGTTAACATAAATATGTTAATAATATTGATTTTGATAATAACAAACTTTAAATGTTTTTTGATAAAAATATTGGAGTTATTTCTTAACAAATGAAAGTCATAAAAACTGCTCCATTCATACTTATAAAAGATGGATTTTAAATTGGAAAAAGATTCTTTGCAAAATCTGGTTTAATATGTGTTTCTGGCAATAAACGGTGAACCGGTTATTTCTAAACGGTTAACCGATTACGACCAGAGAGCAAAGGTTTGCCTAGACTCTAACCGTTAGTGAAGAACGGAAAATGGCAAGGTCACTGGAAACTAACGGTGAACCGTTTATTACAAACGGTTAAGCGATTAAGACCAGAGAGCAAAAGTCTGCTAAGCTCTAACCGTTAGTGAAGAACGGAAAATAGCAAGGTTACTGGAAACTAACGGTGAACCGTTTACTACAAACGGTTAACCGATAACATCCAGAGAGTTATCTCACACAAGTCCTTAGCCGTTTACTTAAACGGATAACCATTGTTCATTTTGCAGGTCTCTGGACGTTAACGGCGAAAGGGTAACATTTAACGACAAACCGTTTATTTGAAATCTGGCCCAACGGTAACATTGACTAGCGCAAACGGTTAACCGTTATCCAATAAACTATGAACCGTTTTCTGGCCGACAGTGCATAACGGCTAGTTTTTCAGCTCTACTTATAAGTAAGCTCATTCAAATTCAAATTAGACTGATTACAACACAACCATTGAGCATATACTCGAGTTTCCAATCTTCACAAGAGCTAGAAACATAGTTTCACTTCATCTATTCACACTTTGAGCTTTGATTTGTAATCTTAAATATAGTGTGAGAGAAAAACAATTGTAATCTTTCATTTTGAGGGATTGTGAGTGTTGGGATACACTTGGGTTAAGAGATTGGGGATAATCTCTTGTTGTAAAGGTTATTGACACCTTGGAAGTCAAGTGTAAGCAATTGAAGCCTTGAAGGCTTGCTTAGTGAAAACCTCAAGCCCGAAAAGCTTGGAGGCGTGGACGTAGGCGAGGTTGGCCGAACCACGTAAACATCGTTGTGTTTGATTCTCTCTTTCCTTATCTTTTTAATTTGTGATCAATTTATTCATTATTGTTTTAATTTCGTTTTTGAATTTGCATGATAATTTGTTTTTAGTCGTATAATTTTGAAAATCCCAATTCACCCCCCCTCTTGGGTTGCCTAGTTAGAATTTCATTTGGTATCAAAGCGAGGTGCTCTTGTTTAGACTTAATCGTCTAGAGCTAAAGATCAATGGCAACTCAATATGATTCCACATTTAGGGAAGGACAATCCACCACTAGACCACCTTTCTTTGATGGAAATGATTACCCTTATTGGAAAACTAGGATGATAATTTATTTGCAAGCCTTAGATTATGAGATTTGGGAAATCGTTAATGATGGTCCTTTCATGCCTTTGACTAAAAATGAAGTCGGAGAGGATATTCCAAAACCATCACGAGATTGGAATGAACTCGAAAAGAGAAAAGCCTCTCTAAACTCCAAAGCCATGAATGCTTTGTTTTGTGCACTAGACAAGAAAGAGTTTCATAGAGTGTCTAGTTGTGAAAGTGCTAATGAGATTTGGCACAAACTTGAAGTTGTCTATGAAGGCACAAACCAGTGAAAGAATCTAAAATAAGTAGGTACACTAGACAATATGAATTGTTTTAAATGGAACAAAATGAAAATGTGTACTCTATGTATACTAGATTCACGGACATAGTGAACACTCTAGGAGCTCTAGGGAAGACTTTTTCAAATAGCGAAAAAATCAAGAAAATTATTAGGTCACTACTTAAGGAGTGGAGACCAAAAAGGACTGCCATTGAGGAAGCAAAAGATTTAAATACTTTACCTCTTGATGATTTATTTGGTTCTCTTATTTCATATGAGGAAGATTTGGCAGCAGAAAAAGGGCATGAGGAGAAGAAGAAAAACATTGCTCTCAAAACTTCAAAACATGAGAGTGATGGGGAGAGTGAACCGGATGATGAAGAGCTAGCCATGCTAGCAAGGAGGTTCGGAAAATTCTTCAAGAAAACCGGAGAGCGAAGAAATTTCAGAAACTTCAAGAACTATAGAGAGAAGAAGGAGGCAATCACATGCTATGAATGCAAGAAGCCCGGTCATATTAGATCGGAGTGTCCACTTATCAACAAACACAAGAAGAAAGCCATGGTTGCAACTTGGGATGATAGCGAGGAAGATTCAAGTGATGAGGAAGGATCGCAAGAAGTCTCAAACCTAGCACTTATGGCAATAAGAGATGATGATGATCTCAATGAGGTAAGTGATCCTACCTATGATTACTTGTATGATGCCTTTAAAAATTTGCATAATGAGTTGATGAAGATTGGTAAAAAGAATGCATGTCTTAAAAAGGAAATTGCAAAGCTTAAAAATGAAAATGAATCTTTGAATGCAAAAATTGTATGCCTAGAAGTAGGAAACAAGACTTTACATGATGAAATTGCATTATCAAATGAGAAGCCTAACATCAGACATGAGCATTTAGAATTACATATAGATGAGCTGAAAAATGAAAATGAAGTGCTCAAGAAAAAGAGTAATGAGCTAAATGAGATTGTCTTGAAATTTACAAATGGACAAAAGATGTTGGATAATTTGGTAAACTCACAAAAATGTGTATTTGTCAAAAGTGGCATTGGTTATAAACCAAATTTGAAACAAAAATTCTACAAGAGCTATTTTGTGAAGAATACATCTATTAGCAATAAAATTACATGTCATTATTGTAATCAAGATGGTTATATGAAAAATAGATGTGCAGTGAAGAGAAACACATATTATGGTATGAAATGTGTTTGGGTTCCAAAAGGAACCATTGCTAACTCTTAAGGACCCAAAAAGGTTTGGGCACCTAAAACTTGAGATTTTCTCTGCAGGGCTTGAAGAAGAAGAATAATAAGTGGTACTTGGACAGTGGTTGTTCAAGACACATGACAGGGAGCTATTCTTGGTTCTCAAGCTTCACCAAAATTGAAAATGGTGGAGACGTATCCTTTGGAGACAACTCAAAAGGAAAAATCATTGGAATTGGAAATGTTGGTAAAGTATCTTCAACCTTAATTGAGAATGTGTGCTTGGTTGAAAATTTGAAACATAATTTAATAAGCATTAGTCAATTGTGTGACAAAGGTTTTAAAGTTGTCTTTGATAAATCAAGTTGTGTTATTGAGAATGCATGTGATGGGAAAACTTTGTTTATGGGAAATAAGTGTGGTAATGTTTATACCATTGACATAGAATGTGCATCTACTCTTGATAAATGTTTTTCCGCATTACATGATGATAGTTGGCTATGGCATAGAAGATTAGGACATGCAAGCATGGATTTGATTTCTAAAATTGTGAAAAATGATTTAGTTAAAGGTCTTCCAAAAATCAGTTTTCAAAAAGATAGAATTTGTGAAGCATGTCAATTTGGAAAACAAATCAAGACTTCCTTCAAAAACAAGAATCATATTTCTACATCAAAACCACTACAATTACTTCATATAGATTTGTTTGGACCTTCAAGGTATGCTAGTTTAAGTGGCAAATATTATGCATTTGTAATTGTAGATGATTTTTCTAGATACACATGGGTATTGTTCTTAGCTAATAAGGATGACGCCATTGATGCATTTCAAATTTTCCATAAAAAGGTTCAAAATGAAAAAAGGTTATTCTATTACTTGCATTAGAAGTGATCATGGTGGAGAATTTGAAAATCATGCATTTAAAATGTTTTGTAATAACCTTGGCATTGAGCATCAATTTTCATCACCTAGGACTCCACAACAAAATGGAGTAGTAGAAAGAAAGAATAGGTCTATTCAAGAAATGGTTAGGACCATGTTAAATGAAAACTCTTTGCCTAAGTATTTTTGGGCCGAAGCCGTCAACACCGCTTGTTATGTTTTAAATCGGGTGTTGATTAGACCTAATCTTAATAAAACTCCATATAAGCTTTGGAAAAGTAGAAAACCCAACATTGGTTATTTTAAATTTTTTGGATGCAAATGTTTTGTTTTGAACACAAAAGATAATCTTGGTAAATTTGATTTAAAATCTGATGTTGGTATTTTTCTTGGTTATTCAAGTTCAAGCAAAGCTTATAGAGTATATAACAAAAGAACTTTGGTTGTGGAGGAATCTATGCATATTACTTTTGATGAGTCTAACCCCTCCTCTATGGAGAAAGCCATTGTTAATGATAATGCAGAAGAAGAACAACAAGAAGAAGCATCAAATGACAACCAAGAAGTCACAACAAATCGAATTCAAGAGGAGCATCATGAAGAACCAAATGTGGAGCAAAATGAAGGTACTTCTCAAGCACTCCCCAAGGAGTGGAGGTATGTTTCCTCTCACCCTAAAGATGTAATTTTAGGAGATCCCTCACGAGGTGTTACCACTAGATCATCTCTTAGGAACACATGTGAGCATGCTGCATTCATTTCTCAAATTAAACCAAAATCTTTTGCGGATGCCGAAAATGATGAATTTTGGATTATGGCAATGCAAGAGGAGTTGAATCAATTTGAGAGAAATAATGTGTGGGAGTTAGTTCCTTGTCCGGAACATCAATCCATTATAGGCACTAAATGGGTATTTAGAAATAAAATGGATGAATCCGGTATGGTTGTAAGAAATAAAGCTAGACTAGTGGCTCAAGGCTACAATCAAGAAGAAGGAATTGATTTTGATGAAACTTTTGCACCTGTAGCAAGATTAGAATCCATTAGGATGTTGTTAGCATATGCATGTCATAAAGATTTTATTCTATATCAAATGGATGTCAAAAGTGCTTTCTTAAATGGATACATTATGGAGGAAGTTTATGTGAAACAACCTCCTGGTTTTGAAAATGAAAAATTTTCAAATCATGTGCATAAGTTATCCAAAGCTTTATACGGTTTAAAACAAGCTCCTAGGGCATGGTATGATAGGCTTAAAAATTTCTTGTTGGATAATAATTTTTCGATGGGAAAAGTGGACACAACTCTTTTTGTTAAGAATAAGAACCAAGACATACTCATTGTTCAAATTTATGTTGATGATATTATTTTTGGTTCTACTAATGAGCTTTTGTGCAAAGAATTTTCATCATGTATGAGTCAAGAGTTTGAGATGAGCATGATGGGAGAGTTGAAGTACTTCCTCGGACTTCAAATCAAACAAAACGAGGAAGGCATTTTTATAAACCAAGCCAAGTACGTGGGAGATCTACTCAAAAGGTTTGGCTATGAAAATGGAACGGCAAAAAGCACTCCTATGAGTACTACCATCAAGCTTGACAAAGATGAAAAAGGTAAAGAAGTGGATATCAAAATGTATCGAGGTATGATCGGATCTTTACTTTATTTAACTGCAAGTAGACCCGATATCATGTTTAGTGTATGTTTGTGTGCAAGATTTCAATCATATCCCAAGGAATCCCATTTGCTTGCTGTTAAAAGAATTTTTCGTTATTTGATTGGAACCATAGATGTTGGCCTTTGGTATCCTAGGGGAACTCATATAGATTTAACATGTTTTTCGGATGCGGATTTTGCTGGTCATAAAGTGGATAGGAAGAGCACTAGTGGAACTTGTTTTGTTCTAGGACACTCACTTGTTTCATGGTTTAGTAAGAAACAAAATTCTGTTGCTCTTTCAATTACTGCGGCTGAATATATAGCCGCCGGAAGTTGTTGTGCACAAACACTTTGGATGAAACAAACACTTAGAGATTATGGCATTCATCTTGAATAAATTCCTATTAAGTGTGATAATACTAGTGCTATAAATCTTTCAAAGAATCCCATTCAACACTCTAGAACCAAGCATATAGAAATTAGACATCATTTTTTGAGAGATCATGTTCAAAAGGGAGACATTGCATTGGAGTTTATTTCTACGGAAAAACAACTTGCCGATATTTTCACTAAACCCCTTTGTGAAGAACAATTTTCAAAAATTCGGCATGAACTTGGGATGATGAAATTTTCACATTAATGTCTCTATCCATGCTATTGAGTGTACTAATTTGATTGATTTATAATTGTGAAATAATGGCTATGAATTGCTTGAGGTTGATTTTGTCTTGTTATTTCTTGATTGTATGAATAAATTGGTTGAAAACATGTTCATAAATCATGCATCAAAATGGCTAATAATATATTGTTAGATCAATTAAATGATCTGGGAATTTATTAGTTGCTGGCCGAATATTAAAATTAAATGTGCGAAAATTCTATTAAAATAAATGGATAACCGGTTCTCATAAACGGTGAACCGTTTTGCTCCAGAAACTAGAGTTTTGTGACTGTCTTCTTACCCTTTCACCGTTTGCTACAAACGGTGAACCGTTTGTTGGCAGTAACTCACCTAAGTGTTACCCCTTAACCGTTAAGCTCTTAGGCTTTCACCGTTAACCTGTCTCAAGCCTCTGTTCGTTACCCTCTAACCGTTTATTATAAACGGTTAACCGTTTTCGCGTTTTTAAAACTGTTCAAAGGCTTTCTCTTTTTCCTCTCCAGTTATCCTCTCACCGTTTTCACCATACCTGCGCAACCGAAGCTTTTCTTCTTCTCAAATCTTCATTTCTCTTGCTTCTTGTGCCAAATAAAACTGATTAAATCATTTCCTATCTCTTTTAAAACAATTTCACCGATTCAAAATCTCAAATCAAAGCCAAAATCGAAAAACCCCAAAATTGAACCCTAACTGCCGTAAGGTAGGTTTCTTCGTTTTTGATCCATTTTGTCCCATTTTTCATCCAAATTGAGCCTCACTTTCGTATTCCCTACTCTTTTCGCATTAAATCTCCGATTATTTTCCCTCTCTCTTGCCTGTGATCATTCCACCGTGCTCCTCCATGGCTGAACACCCTCGGAGAACCGCCCGGTGAAAATCTACACCTCAAGCTCACCCCTTTCAGCCTAGGGAAGTCTCTGAATTTACCAGAATTCACTTCCCCACTCCTTCCTTGGCAAAACGGTTCGAGGACCGTTTCGATGGGCGAAAGGTACTTGACTCCTCTTGTGTTAATCCAAATGATTTTCGGAACTTAATTGTTTGTAATAGAAGTGTTCGGAATATGCTTATGCCTTGGGAGTCTGGTATTAACTTCGATGAGTAAATTTATCCTAACTTGGTGCGAGTTTTTTACTCGAACATGGACATTTCCCATAGCACCGAACATAGGATAGCTACTCAAGTTGGTGGTGTCCTAATTGAATTTGATGATGGGGATCTAGCGGAGTATCTTGGTCTCTCGAGTGAGGGACACGACATATATACCTCTAGGAAAATTCTTTCCTTTGACCATTTTAGCCATACGGATGCAGTCCGTCATATATGTCGTCGTAGAGACCTAACTGATGATATTTGCTTGCTTCCGTTTCGGTCTCAACTTTTACCTCTTCAAGTCCGTATTTTGCATTCTATTCTTCAGCACATAGTGACTCCTAGGAAGGGTCACACGGATGAGGTCACGAGGTTGGACGTAGGCATCTTGGACAGCCTACTCTCAGATCGTCCAATAAACCTCGCGTATATCATTGTGCGCCATATGTTGAGTACCCCTGCGGTTAATCACCGCTTGCTTCCATATGGTAGTATCATTACTAGGATACTGCGTCGTTTTGGTGTACCTCTCATAGACACTGGGCATATGGAGACTAAACGGATTGGTCCCGAGGTAATGACGAGTATTGGTTTTTCTTGGAGAAATGAGAAGTGGATTAAAACCAGCAACTCCAAGAATCGGGATACCTTGATAGCTCCGGAGGACAATCAGATGCTTAATGATGTCTATCCTCCCGATAAGCTTCCTGACTTTAGATTAGGAGCTCAGCCACCTCCTCCTCGTCGCCGATTTGTCCCTCGGCCTTCAGCTGACATTGACCCTGAGGAGCATGCCACGGATGCTGCCTTTCCATCCACCTCTGAGCCACCACTAGCACCTGAGCCATCCATTGTTCCGGAGTCATCAGCTACGCCTGAGCAGCCTTCTGATGTTCCCGAGGAGCCAGCTGCCTCTGTGCCATCTCCAGCTCCAGCTCAGCCACCGGCTCCAGACAGTATGCAGCAGCTGATTCTTGATCGGTTGGATACTCTTTCTCGAGACCACCAGCAGCTGCGATATGTTTTTGATACATTCCAGCGAGACCACCAGCAGCTGCGATCTGATTTTGATACTTTCCAGCGGCAGAGCATCGATCATCAGCTTGAGATCATCCATGCTCAGCGCATCCTTCTCGGCATCATTGGTTATGATCCGGGGAGCTCATCCTCTCCTCCACCTCCTCATTAGTTTCTGGATTTTATTTTCGCACATATAGTTCATGTTTTGATTGTTTGCATTTTGACATGGATATTTTTACTGCTATATGTTATTTATGAATTTGAATGCTATGGTTTCATGCTTACTCTTGATATTGGATATCTTGGTTGAGATTGATATGCATTGTGGATTATTGCTTATTGAAGTGTTGATTCGCTTATGGTGTTGTTGGGTTGGTGATGGAGTTGATTATTATGACATTTTGGAAGTGTTTTCCTCTCTTATGTATCAATGGTTTTACTCATTTTTAAGGGGAAACTCTGCCCAAATTTTTGCTCACCAAAAACCGAATTTGCATTTCTTCCTTTTCTCTTTTTTCTTTTTGATGATGAAGGGGGAGATAATTTGGGAACCTCAGAATGATTTTGAAAATATTTAGAATGAACTTGAAATGAAATGATGCATCTGAAAATGTTTTGTAAATGGGAAAATTTTAAGATGATGTTTTCTAAAAATGCTTACTTGAGCAAAAATCATTTTATTGACCTTTTCTTAATTTGGCCATACATTAAGGGGGAACATATATTGAGGGGGAGCCAAAATTTTGAACAAAGTTTGTCATCATAAAAAAGGTGGAGATTGTTAACATAAATATGTTAATAATATTGATTTTGATAATAACAAACTTTAAATGTTTTTTGATAAAAATATTGGAGTTATTTCTTAACAAATGAAAGTCATAAAAACTGCTCTATTCATACTTATAAAAGATGGATTTTAAATTGGAAAAATATTCTTTGCAAAATCTGGTTTAATATGTGTTTCTGGCAATAAACGGTGAACCGGTTATTTCTAAACAGTTAACCGATTACGACCAGAGAGCAAAGGTTTGCCTAGACTCTAACCGTTAGTGAAGAACGAAAAATGGCAAGGTCACTGGAAACTAACGGTGAATCGTTTATTACAAACGGTTAACCGATTAAGACCAGAGAGCAAAAGTTTGCTAAGCTCTAACCGTTAGTGAAGAACGGAAAATGGCAAGGTCACTAGAAACTAACGGTGAACCGTTTATTACAAACGGTTAACCGATTAAGACCAGAGAGAAAAAGTCTGCTAAGCTCTAACCGTTAGTGAAGAACGGAAAATAGCAAGGTTACTGGAAACTAACGGTGAACCGTTTACTACAAACGGTTAACCGATAACATCCAGAGAGTTATCTCACACAAGTCCTTAGCCGTTTACTTAAACGGATAACCATTGTTCATTTTGCAGGTCTCTGGACGTTAACGGCGAAAGGGTAACATTTAACGGCAAACCGTTTATTTGAAATCTGGCCCAACGGTAACATTGACTAGCGCAAACGGTTAACCGTTATCCAATAAACGGTGAACCGTTTTCTGGCCGACAGTGCATAACGGCTAGTTTTTCAGCTCTACTTATAAATAAGCTCATTCAAATTCAAATTAGACTGATTACAACACAACCATTGAGCATATACTCGAGTTTCCAATCTTCACAAGAGCTAGAAACATAGTTTCACTTCATCTATTCACACTTTGAGCTTTGATTTGTAATCTTAAATATAGTGTGAGAGAAAAACAATTGTAATCTTTCATTTTGAGGGATTGTGAGTGTTGGGATACACTTGGGTTAAGAGATTGGAGATAATCTCTTGTTGTAAAGGTTATTGACACCTTGGAAGTCAAGTGTAAGCAATTGAAGCCTTGGAGGCTTGCTTAGTGAAAACTTCAAGTCCGGAAAGCTTGGAGGCGTGGACGTAGGCGAGGTTGGCCGAACCACGTAAACATCGTTGTGTTTGATTCTCTCTTTCCCTATCTTTTTAATTTGTGATCAATTTATTCATTATTGTTTTAATTTCATTTTTGAATTTGCATGATAATTTGTTTTTAGTCGTATAATTTTTAAAATCCCAATTCACCCCCCCTCTTGGGTTGCCTAGTTAGAATTTCATAACTGACACTGTGCTAAGCGGTGACTCGGCTAATTAAAAGGCTAGCAGCTTGCTTGCTAATTTTATGCATAACCGCTATTTTTTATGTCAAAACTATATAAACTTAAATTCAATTCATTTTTAAAGAATTTTGCAAGCATAAACAACTATAAACAACATATTTTGAGCTTCTAATTCACAAATCATCGTAGATTAAATATTTATTGAGCTATTATTTGTATATCTACTCTAAAAGATAGTATTTGTTGTAATTCTTGAAAGTCATTGTAAAATTTGTGAGTTTGTATGTGTGAGAAACACTCGAGTGAAAAGATTAGAGATAATCTCTTGTTGTAAAAATACATTGACACCTTAAAAGTCAATTGTGAATATTTGAGACCTTGGGAGGCTTAGATAGTGAAACTCCCAACCTTGGTTTGCTTAAAGGCGTGGACGTAGGCGGAGATTGTCGAACCACGTAAAAATCTTTGTGTTTGCTCTCTCTTCCCTTACCCTTTTATTTTTTATTATTGTTAAATTTTATTATTTTTTTATTTCACTTAGGCATTAGTTTAAATTATTGTGTGGTTTGATTAGCTTTATTTTTAAAACCTAATTCACCCCCTCTTAAGTTGCATAACTAGTATTTTACGTATTAGTGTTAAAAATTTTAGATGAAGAGAATTTATATCTTACGCAATTACATATAAAGACAACCTTTCTTCGCGGCGATTTAAAGGAAGAGATTTATATGACGCAACCAGAAGGCTTCATAGAGGTAGGCAAGGAAAACCTAGTGATTCATACGGTTGCATCCACTTGGGAATCGAGGGTTTCGCGAAAAATGACACTAGGACGTCTAGCAAAGACTTGGCCATATGGTGATGGTGGAAAGACAAGTGGAGGTTGTTATGCATGCAGTTTAGGATGAAGTGGCTAGGAACTTCTTGTGCCTGAAGGGGAAGTTCTTCTTGTCGGGAATTTTCTCGACGAGGACATGTTTCACGTTGTTGTCGCAGAGGATGAAGTCGAGTTTGTTCTCTGCACGTGAAAGTCTAGGATGTCGTGACGACGTGTCATTGGTGGAGTATTAATTGATGATTGCTGCCAAGATCTTTCTTTTGTAATATTCTCTTTTGGGAGATCACTGATTTTCTCCTAATTGAAGTTATATATACCATTTTTTTTTATAAAATTCAAACACCTCCTAAATCAAAAAATTTAAAGGAAGAAATGGATAAATGAATCATTTGTTTAATAATTTATCTTGGTAATATAAAATATATATGGGTGAGGTTATGTGAACCCACTAATTTCCTTTTAACATCCACTTTTTAAATAAAATAAACATCAAATTTTGAATTATTATTTTAATTTATTAATTCCCAAAGATTCAAAATTACCCTTGATTAATTACTTTTTCTCAGTACAATGATTAAAAACTAATATATTTTTTCTCTCTTTCAATTTTTTTCTTTGTTCTTTTTTACTAAATCAACTTTATCTTCCTTTTAGTTTTCACTATAACATCGTCAAATTTACTTTCTTTTATCATTTAGAGTTTATGCTACAGAGATTTGGCCCAAAAAAATTCTAATAGATTCAAAATAGTTTAGAAACTTTTATTATTTTATTTTTACATGATGAGTATTGATAATTCCATTTTGTATACATTACAATATGGGCTAAAATTGTTAATTTTGAACAATTTTATTTGTTGAATGCAATGTTTACTTCATGTATCATGATAAATTTTGATAAGGAGACAAGGGGAAAGAGTGAGGTAAATAAGTAATTGATCAAATTATATTTTCACAATAAATAGTATTCTACAAGGTTTGAAAGTATGTTTTAAAGGCGTCCAGATGGAACAGTCCGAATGACTATCAAACCACCTCCCAGTGCTCCACAAGAGCCTCCTCGGCTCTCTTTTACCTACTCTTCCATGATCACAGCTGTGCAGACAGGTCAAGAAGATCTGCCTATTACAGGGTTCACTTCTGCAGGCTACCCTGTTTATCCAGCAAAGCTCAATGGTCATTTCCTATGGGATGTCCCTGGCTCAGGCATGTGTGATCCCTCTTATCCCTGCTGGGATGATTGGGAAGAGGACGATGACTATTCCACCAGAAAAAAGAAACCCAAAAAGAAAAGACTCCCAGTTTTATGTCACCATGATCCCAAACCACCACAAGACCCTCCTCCTCCGCCGGCTCCATTACCCCTTTACACAAAGGAACTCAAATGGATTGCAACCCATTGCAAATCTGAGATTCCATCACCAATCCCAACTCCTACACCACCACTGAGTTGTATGATGTTTTCATCCACTTCTTCATATTACTCTTCTACCTTTCCTCCTCTCGAAACCCATACAGATTCTCAACGGAATGTTGTGTCTAAACCCTTTATCCCTTCAGCCATCACTTCTACAGGACACCTTGAACCACCTAAACCTTTTGAATCAGTCCTCAACTGGCAAACCCAAAATGCCAGAGCACAAAATGATACTTTGGTAAATATTAATTCCAAAGTTGAGAAAATCAGTTTACGAACTGAAAAGCTTGAAACCAAAGTTGACTCCATCACTGCCCAAATGCAGCAAATCCACCAAAATCTTCAGTCCAGAATTGCTCAACTCGATTCTGAGTTACGGACCATGCTTGCTCAACGCTATTATGGCCCAGAATTTGACCAGAAGGAAAGAGAGATCAGCGCTTGAAAGCTGAGCTTGATCAAATTGAATCAGAAAAACAAAGCCCTACCCTTTTTACTTCATCACCTCCGATCCCTTCGATCGGTCCAACTTATCATCCTTTTGCCTCTATGCTTTCCTCTATCAGACAGTATGAACCTTCCAAGTTATTTGGTATGACTCATACTCTTTTTCGAGATAATCCATTACCATCTCCATCTAAACCTAAACCAAAACTTAAACCTCAACCACGACCGGTCACCATTCACCAACCTGCTGTTTCTACTTCTGACCAACCAACCCCTGGCTATACACCAGCCTCACCATCAGCACCTCCACCGCCAGTTCCTTCCCAACCTCCTACCCAATCCAAAGATAAACAACCCATGCACCTGTTTAGTGCCCACACAGTTGACCACTCATCTCCTACAGATGATCAAACTTCTGATTCAAATCTAGCTGTTTCAGATAGCCATACTGAGACAGATACAGAATCCTCCGCTTCTACCAGTGACTCTGAAAAGTCCTATGCTGATATCACCAAAATCCTGATGGCTCAGCCTGATCAACCTAATCAAGGCCAGACCTCTCACACAGAACCATATGTTGACATTCCTTCTGAAGTTGACGAAGAAATGCCTGAATTCTCTGCCTCCAACCAACCTCCTCCAGCCCAAGCCCAGACTGGTTCAACCGGTCCAAAATCGTCAAATGGTCAATGGTTCACATTTGATGATCTTCCATCCTCTAAATGGCATGATCGACTAAATGAAATGTCTGCTTGGCTTGATTTACAAATGCTTCGGCCCGGAGCCACAACTCAATCCGTCCTTAGAGAATTTGCTACTCGTTTTACGGGTGCTCTAAGAGATTGGTTTGATTCTTTAGGCCAATACAGACAATTACAGTTTGTTCAATTGCCCGAAGTCTCAGGTGCCCTTGCGGTTATCCATGATCAATTTCTTGGCGACCCCTCTTCCATTTTTGAAGCTGCACGACGAGACTATCTCAACATGAAATGTTGTTCACTCAATGCTAAGGATCTTGACTTCCATTATAAAAGAATGTCCCTGCTGTTCTATAAACTTAATGGATTCAATGAGCCGACTTTAAAGCATGTTTTTCTGGCTTCCCTTCCTGATGAACTCCAACCAGACATACAAAGGCTACTTCGTGCATCAAATCTTGTCCTTGACAACATTTCTCTTGGCAAAATCTTCCAGCTTGCCAAAACTTGTCTTGACAAACTCTGTGAGTAGAAACAGTTTTTCAAAGAACTGTTGAAAGACAGAGAACCATTTCAGAGTGCCTGCAAAAAGCCTTATTTGCAGATCAAATGCAAACAGAATAAGGATTGTGATTGCAGTCCTAAAAAGAAAAGGCATTTTCGGAAATTCAAAAATTCAGAATTTTCATCCAGACCCCGCCGGTCCCGACGGTCCAGACGGCCCTACCGATTCTTCAAAAAGAAGTCATCTTCATCCAGAGACTTTAAACGGAGAAAATCAAGCAGATGTTTTATCTGCAAGAAGAAAGGTCATTATGCCAAGGATTGTCCCAACAAAAGGGAAAAATCTATTCGGCTACTTGAACATCTTCAGGCCACCACAGACTACTCTCCAGAAAAGGATGAATTGGAATTCTATTTTTCAGAACAAGATGAACCCAATGATGAAACAATATTTGCACTACAGAATTCCTCTGATGACTGAGACAGTGATCAGTCCAAGTGATTTTTCACCAACAGTTGTTGTCCCTTGATACTACTGTGCCAATACCTTCCATCAAACTCCAGATCTTGCCCTCCAAATTCCAAAGGCCCATTCCAGCAATTGGTCTTATAGATACGGGAGCCCAACGCAGCATGTTAAATCCACATATTCTTCCACCAGAATATTGGACAGAATATGAGGAACATTTCAAAGCTGTCAATGGCAAATTATTCACCACCTCTTTGATTACCAAAAAACCCATTGGTATTCAAATTTTCCCCAATTGTGTCATTTGGACCAAGGTCATTGGTTCAACTCTTCCTAATAAAGATATATTGTTAGGTTTTGACATCCTCCACCAGATCAAACACCTTCAAATCATTCCCACTGGAATCCGAGTCAAGTCCATGTTTAAACCTTTCACAGATATTCTAAAACTTTACAATTTGTCTGACACACCTCAGCCCTACCAGGATATTTCAACCAAACTTTTGAGTCTGTGTCCAGAGTCCCATTCTAAGTTCACCCATCCAAACCCATTGTGGAAAAACAAGTCTTTCTTCATTAAGTTACCTTTCAAACTAAATGAAGATGTTAATCCAACCAAAGCTACCCATCCAGGAATGAGTCCTTCTGACTTACTCCTAGCCCAACAAGAATGTTCTCAATTGTTAGCCCAAGGTCTAATTGAGCCCACAACTTCTCAATTGGCTTGCCAAACCTTTTATGTTGAAAAGCATTCTGAGATTGTCCGAGGAAAAAAACGCTTAGTCATTGACTATCAGCCATTAAACATGTTTTTGCAAGATGATAAATTTCCTTTGCCCCGACGACAAAGCATGTTTACTTTTCTAAAAAATGCCCAGATCTTTTCAAAATTTGATTTAAAATCAGGTTTTTGGCAATTAGGCATTGAACCCTCTGAACGATATAAAACAACCTTTTGTATCCCTAATGCCCACTTCCAATGGACAGTCTTACCCTTCGGTCTCAAAACTGCCCCATCCATATTCCAAAAATCCATGATCCAAATCTTCCAGCCCATCCTCCACCATGCATTGATTTATATTGATGACATTTTGCTTTTTTCAGGATCGCACGAGGAACATCACCAACTGTTAACCCAGTTCTATGATATTGTCCAAAGTCATGGAATTATGTTATCAGCCAAGAAAAGCACCATTGCCACAGATACCATTGAATTTCTTGGAATGATCCTAAAAGACGGCCATTATCAGCCTGGAAAGCACATTGCCCAAGAATTGCTTCACTTTCCAGATCAGCACCTTTCCAAAAAGCAAGTCCAACAGTTTCTCGGTATCATCAACTACATCCGTGATTTTATCCCACACGTGGACCAACATACTCGACACCTTTCAGCTTTATTGAAAAAGAAGCCCCCAGAATGGAATGATAACCACACCGTTGCTGTCACTACATTAAAGCGGATTGAGCAAAATCCGCCTCCTTTAAAGTTGATTGCTGACGGCCAACGCATACTACAGACAAATGCAAGTGATGATTCATGGGGTGCCATCCTCCTTGAAGAAATCAATGGAAAAGAAAGCTTTATCGCCTACGCTAGTGGACATTTCTCTGACACACAGAAGCATTACCACAGTGTGTTCAAAGAAATCTTAGCGGTAAAGAATGGCATCAAGAAATTTGAGTATCATTTGATTGGACACCATTTTCTCATCCGAATGGACAGTTCAGCCTTCCCCAATATTCTCAATTTCAAAGGTAAAACTGTTCCTGAAAAAATGTTACTCAGGTTAAAAGATTGGTTTTCCAAGTATGACTTTTCAGTTAAGCATATAAAGGGGTCCCAGAACCTCATCCCTGATATGCTTTCTAGACTCTCCAAACCAGACAAACTTCTCACCGTGTTCTCCACAACCTACCACTTTCCAGTTATCTCGATGGCTACTTCACTTCATCCAGAAGCTCTCACCAAGAAAAACTTTCCCCTTAACAAAACTTTTCCTTCTGTTTTTGCTATCCAGGACTTTGCCCGCAAAGCTGTTTTTCGCTTCTTCATGAAAGCCTACCTTATCGCTGACTCATTTCCATTTTCTACCTTCCACCCAGAAAATATGTTTCTTACAGGTCTCACCCTTGACCCGTCCAGGGATATCACTGAAGACGAGTTATGGTACCTCTGGTGCCTAACAGTTCTTTATGCCACCAAGCTCATCCTACCAATCAGTCCAACTTTGGAGCATCTCCTCAACCTTGACAAAGCCACTTCCCTCACCTGGACTTTACTTGAATGGTTTTCTCCTATTCCATGGTGGAGAAAGAAACTGCAGCAACTCTCTGAAATTTATAATCTTGAAAGAATGCCTGCTTCAGAAGCACGCTTGTTCACCTCCGTGTTCATCATCCGTAGGCCATACTTTCAGTATCCAGATACAAAGCTTTTCTGGTCCCAAGACCAAGTCTATGAATGATTTTCTGCACCACACCCAGCTATCATTGAAAATGAAATCCAATCCACCCTACACAACTACCTTTGCCAATTAAACCACCACACTCCACCGCACAGAGGTATTTTCCATACCTCCTTAGGCCCACAACATGACCTCATCATGATCCCCACTCCCTCTGCCATATCCAAACCAAAATCCACAGGAATCATCATCAAAGAAGAAAAGCCAGACTTCACTGACTTCCTCTACCAGGACTCCCAGGACCCATGGGAAGACTTTCTTCCTCTCAGCCAACATCTCCAGCATTTTTCCCAACCATCCATGCATGAACCTGGATCCTCCTCCCAACCACCACCATCACAACCACCCAAACCTTCAAAAGTAGACAAGGCCACCCAGACGTCCCCAAAGACTACTCAGTCATCATCCAGACCAGTGTATGAACACTACTGCCCACATCCACTATGCAGTGGTCCCACCTGCAAGCATCCACGGTTTTCCAAGACCTTTTTCCCTCCACCATCTGACGATGACCCTGATGCAACCGAAAGTGACTCTGAAGATGACTACATGAACCTCTCCTCTCCATAAAGTTGTTTGTCTTTTCCCATGAAATTTCCTCTTTTGTCTTGTTGTAGGAAATTTCTCACTTTGTCTCGTTCCATACACTTTCCCCTCTTGTCTTGACTCATGCACCTTCCTTGAACCTTCCCCCTTTGTCTACATTCATGCACTTTCCTTTCTTGTCTTGTTGCAAGAAATTTCTCCATTTGTCTTGTTGCATGCCATTTCCCCTTTTTGTCTTGTTGTACGCAATTTCCCTCTTCGTCTCGTTGCATGCACTTTCCTCTTTTGTCTTTTGTCATGAACTTTGTCCTGTTGTAATAATAATTTACTCTTGTACTGTAGCTTTACCTTGCTGTACTGTAGCTTTACCTTGCTTTTACTGTTGTAAAATATAGGGGTCATGTCTTATCTTCCTGAGCTCTCCTCTCTTGTAAAAGATAGAAGTTTGAAAGCAATAAAAAACTCTCGTGTGTTTTATCAAAACCATGGCTTGCTAAACTCTCCTCTCTCTCTCTGCAATTGAAGTTCTAGTGAAAGAAACGAATCAAAGAATTAAATTTGTTCATTTTGAAAACTTAAGGAAGTATGCTCTGCACTTGCCTTCAAGGAAGGATCTTGTGCATCAGAAAACTTATGGCGATTTCTTAAATGGTTTGGTACCCTGTTTAAAGACTAAGCAAAAGTCTGTTTTAGGTTTTATAACCTTAAAAGGAACTCGTTTTAGGTTTTGATCTAAGGGGTATATCGGCAGGAAACTCTCGACGTAAATTCCAGAGGCGAACCCGAATGGGCGCTAGTCTGGTCTGCACTGAGAGATCACAAGCCACGTACTCTCTTTATTTATAATGCATGGTGGAGGATGGGCTGGAAGATTTGGATCATGGATTTTTAGAATATGGATGGGGCAGTTTTGAGACCGAAGGGTAAGACTGTCCATTGGAAGTGGGCATTAGGGATACAAAAGGCTGTTTTATATCGTTCAGAGGGTTCAATGCCTAATTGCCAAAAACCTGATTTTAAATCAAATTTTGAAAAGATTTGGGCATTTTTTAGAAAAGTAAACATGCTTTGTCGTCGGGGCAAAGGAAATTTATCATCTTGCAAAAACATGTTTAATGGCTGATAGTCAATGACTAAGCGTTTCTTTCCTCGAACAATCTCAGAATGCTTTTCAACATAAAAGGCTTGGCAAGCCCATTGAGAAGTTGTGGGCTCAATTAGACCTTGGGCTAACAATTGGGAACATTCTTGTTGGGCTAGGAGTAAGTCAGAAGGACTCATTCCTGGATGGGTAGCTTTGGTTGAATTAACATCTTCATTTAGTTTGAAAGGTAACTTAATGAAGAAAGACTTGTTTTTCCACAATGGGTTTGGATGGGTGAACTCAGAATGGGACTCTGGACACAGACTCAAAAGTTTGGTTGAAATATCCTGGTAGGGCTGAGGTGTGTCAGACAAATTGTAAAGTTTTAGAATATTTGTGAAAGGTTTAAACATGGACTTGACTCGGATTCCAGTGGGAATGATTTGAAGGTGTTTGATCTGGTGGAGGATGTCAAAACCTAACAAGATATCTTTATTAGGAAGAGTTGAACCAATGACCTTGGTCCAAATGACACAATTGGGGAAAATTTGAATACCAATGGGTTTTTTGGTAATCAAAGAGGTGGTGAATAATTTGCCATTGACAGCTTTGAAATGTTCCTCATATTCTGTCCAATATTATGGTGGAAGAATATGTGGATTTAACATGCTGCGTTGGGCTCCAGTATCTATAAGACCAATTGCTGGAATGGGCCTTTGGAATTTGGAGGGCAAGATCTGGAGTTTGATGGAAGATATTGGCACAGTAGTATCAAGGGACAACAACTGTTGGTGAAAAATCACTTGGGACTGATCACTGTCTGAGTCATCAGAGGAATTCTGTAGTGCAAATACTGTTTCATCATTGGGTTCATCTTGTTCTGAAAAATAGAATTCCAATTCATCCTTTTCTGGAGAGTAGTCTGTGGTGGCCTGAAGATGTTCAAGTAGCCGAATAGATTTTTCCCTTTTGTTGGGACAATCCTTGGCATAATGACCTTTCTTCTTGAAGATAAAACATCTGCTTGATTTTCTCCGTTTAAAGTCTCTGGATGAAGATGACTTCTTTTTGAAGAATCGGTAGGGCCGTCTGGACCGTCGGGACCGGCGGGGTCTGGATAAAAGTTCCGAATTTTTAAATTTTTGAATTTCCAAAAATGCCTTTTCTTTTTAGGGCTGCAATCACAATCTTTCTTCTGTTTGCATTTGATCTGCAAATAAGGCTTTTTGCAGGCACTCCGAAATGGTTCTCTGTCTTTCAACAGTTCTTTGAAAAATTGTTTCTACTCACAGAGTTTGTCAAGACAAGTTTTGGCAAGCTGGAAGATTTTGCCAAGAGAAATGTTGTCAAGGACAAGATTGGACGCACGAAGTAGCCTTTGTATGTCTGGTTGGAGTTCATCAGGAAGGGAAGCCAGAAAAACATGCTTTAAAGTCGGCTCATTGAATCCATTAAGTTTATAGAACAGCAGGGACATTCTTTTATAATGGAAGTCAAGATCCTTAACATTGAGTGAACAGCATTTCATGTTGAGATAGTCTCGTCGTGCAGCTTCAAAAATGGCAGAGGGGTCGCCAAGAAATTGATCATGGATAACCGCAAGGGCACCTGAGACTTCGGGCAATTGAACAAACTGTAATTGTCTGTATTGGCCTAAAGAATCAAACCAATCTCTTAGAGCACCCGTAAAACGAGTAGCAAATTCTCTAAGGACGGATTGAGTTGTGGCTCCGGGCCGAAGCATTTGTAAATCAAGCCAAGCAGACATTTCATTTAGTCGATCACGCCATTTAGAGGATGGAAGATCATCAAATGTGAACCATTGACCATTTGACGATTTTGGACCGGTTGAACCAGTCTGGGCTTGGGCTGGAGGAGGTTGGTTGGAGGCAGGGAATTCAGGCATTTCTTCGTCAACTTCAGAAGGAATGTCAACATATGGTTCTATGTGAGAGGTCTGACCTTGATCAGGTTGATCAGGCTGAGCCATCAGGATTTTGGTGATATCAGCATAGGACTTTTCAGAGTCACTGGTAGAAGCGGAGGATTCTGTATCTGTCTCAGTATGGCTATCTGAAACAGCTAGATTTGAATCAGAAGTTTGATCATCTGTAGGAGATGAGTGGTCAACTGTGTGGGCACTAAACAGGTGCATGGGTTGTTTATCTTTGGATTGGGTAGGAGGTTGGGAAGGAACTGGCGGTGGAGGTGCTGATGGTGAGGCTGGTGTATAGCCAGGGGTTGGTTGGTCAAAAGTGGAAACAACAGGTTGGTGAATGGTGACCGGTCGTGGTTGAGGTTTAAGTTTTGGTTTAGGTTTAGATGGAGATGGTAATGGATTATCTCGAAAAAGAGTATGAGTCATACCAAATAACTTGGAAGGTTCATACTGTCTGATAGAGGAAAGCATAGAGGCAAAAGGATGATAAGTTGGACCAATCGAAGGGATCAGAGGTGATGAAGTAAAAAGGGTAGGGCTTTGTTTTTCTGATTCAATTTGATCAAGCTCAGCTTTCAAGCGTCTGATCTCTCTTTCCTTCTGGTCAAATTCTGGGCCATAATAGCGTTGAGCAAGCATGGTTCGTAACTCAGAATCGAGTTGAGCAATTCTGGACTGAAGATTTTGGTGGATTTGCTGCATTTGGGCAGTGATGGAGTCAACTTTGGTTTCAAGCTTTTCAGTTCGTAAACTGATTTTCTCAACTTTGGAATTAATATTTACCAAAGTATCATTTTGTGCTCTGGCATTTTGAGTTTGCCAGTTGAGGACTGATTCAAAAGGTTTAGGTGGTTCAAGGTGTCCTGTAGAAGTGATGGCTGAAGGGATAAAGGGTTTAGACACAACATTCCGTTGAGAATCTGTATGGGTTTCGAGAGGAGGAAAGGTAGAAGAGTAATATGAAGAAGTGGATGAAAACATCATACAACTCAGTGGTGGTGTAGGAGTTGGGATTGGTGATGGAATCTCATATTTGCAATGGGTTGCAATCCATTTGAGTTCCTTTGTGTAAAGGGGTAATGGAGCCGGCGGAGGAGGAGGGTCTTGTGGTGGTTTGGGATCATGGTGACATAAAACTGGGAGTCTTTTCTTTTTGAGTTTCTTTTTTCTGGTGGAATAGTCATCGTCCTCTTCCCAATCATCCCAGCAGGGACAAGAGGGATCACACATGCCTGAGCCAGGGGCATCCCATAGGAAATGACCATTGAGCTTTGCTGGATAAACAGGGTAGCCTGCAGAAGTGAACCCTGTAATAGGAAGATCTTCTTGACCTGTCTGCACAGCTGTGATCATGGAAGAGTAGGTAAAAGAGAGCCGAGGAGGCTCTTGTGGAGCACTGGGAGGTGGTTTGAAAGTCATTCGGACTGTTCCATCTAGACGCCTTTCAAATATACTTTCTGATGTCTGAATGGGAGCTGTATTAGTATGGAACTGTTCATAGTTGGAGATCCATTCAAGAGGCATAAGCTTGATAAGCTCATGACGGGGAATTTGTCGTGGGATCTGGATGATTGTGGGGATCTGGTCAGATTCAGCTAAGATCATGAGGGTGTCAGAGTGATGATCAGGAGTGGGTAGATCTAAGGCATGATTTTAAAGCCTATAGACCAATTGGTGATGGAGGGTGGCAATTTTGGCTGAGGAAATTTGTTCTGCACCTTGAATTTGGACTTGAACTTTCAAGGTTGTGGGCAAATTGGTGTCTTGGAGAGAAAGGTTGAAGTTTGGATAGAAAGTGAGTAAAACACTTCCGGCATGAAGGGTGGTAAGAACTGTGCCGATAACAGCATCTTGGTACTGTTTGAATCGGGTATCAAGGAGGGCAAGGCGAGCTGTGACTGGTAATCCTTTTCTCCCATGAAGGGTAAGGATTAAACGGATGCCTCCAAGATGGAGATGGGTATAACCTTCTCGTTTCCAATTTGAAATCAACTCTGAGGGAATCTCCAGAGTGACATATTGTTCAGCAGAGGTTGCTTGAAGCGCGCACTGATCCAGTCGAGAAGACTGAATATATTCTTTGGGATGAGGCCTTCTAGTAGAGATGAGGGTGCGAATACTACGGGTAAAGGAATTGGGACGTTTGTACAGTTGGTAAGGACTGATGAGAGGGTAGGATGACTCACTGATTTGGGCTGATTCAGGGATGTAGGAGTATTCTACAAGGTTTTCAATTTTATTGGCTGTATGAGAAGTACAAGATTTAGGTAGAGAAAGAGTAGAAGAAAGAATAACAGGAGTGGAAGGAGTTGAAGATGAAGTTAAAGCCATGATTGAGAAGTTCTCTCTGCGCCTGAAGTCTAGAAATCAAAACAAATCAAAATACTTAAATTATACCATTTTGAGCAAGAAAACGAAGTTTAGAAAACAAGGATGTTTCAAGGACGAGTATGGCTCTGATACCATAAAGAGAGTACGTGGCTTGTGATCTCTCAGTGCAGACCAGACTAGCGCCCATTCGGGTTCGCCTCTGGAATTTACGTCGAGAGTTTCCTGCCGATATACCCCTTAGATCAAAACCTAAAATGAGTTCCTTTTAAGGTTATAAAACCCAAAACAGACTTTTGCTTAGTCTGTTATACCCATCTCCATCTTGGAGGCATCCGTTTAATCCTTACCCTTCATGGGAGAAAAGGATTACCAGTCACAGCTCGCCTTGCCCTCCTTGATACAGTTGAGAATTTTTGCGGATTCAAATAACTCCACCTAATATACATTTATTTTAAGAAAAATATTTAAAAATGAAGAAAAGTACAAGAAACATATTTTATTATTAACTTTTTATTCACATCGAAACATATATTTATCATTTTTAGTACTTAATATTTTTATTTTTATTATTTATTTAATTTATAATAAATATGAATAAAAGTGTATTAAAATATAAAAATAATACTGAAAAAGTATTTTGCCGGAAAATTATTGGTTATTATGAAAACTATAAGAGGAAGCTCGGCCTGCATGATTGGGTCTGTTATGGGCCGAAAAAATATAAAAACCCTCATTAATTGGACCTGTTATGGGTCTAGGAAAAAGCTCGAGTTTGGCCTAATCTTTTTAATTTATAAATAAAAAATAAATCAAAATAAAAAACTTAAAATATTGGATTTATATTTTTTTATATTAGTATTTGTGATTTATTATATTATATTACTAATATTTTATATATTAGACTATTATTTTATTATGTATTTGATAATTGTCTTTAATTTAATTTTTTTTACTTTATTAAAAATTTTGTTTAGACTTAATGGAAAGTTCAAACCCAACTCAAGCCCACAATTTGCCATTCTAAGTGGTGTATATTGATTTTTCATTTTCAGTATGGGAAAAAAATCTCCCTTTCTTTATTTTTTTAAATATTAACTAATTTTAATAATATATTCTTATTAATATATAAATAATAAAAAGTATTGATAATAGAAATTTTGATTTCCGCACCCAAGGGAGAGAAATCCTAATTCCAACATAATTTAGAAGTTCAAAGATTCCTTATCTTCGTAAAATTCATCTAACTAACCTAATCATTAGAGTTTCTTCGCATTCGAAACCTATTTTCATAATTAAATTGAGTTCACAATATGATACCAAACCAAAGATCCATGTGCCAGGATAAACATTAATTGATCCTGGAAGCAAAATTTTTATTAGATTCAAAAGAATCAATATTGAGGCATATCAATTGTCCACTTGACTCTTACTGCATAAACAGAAGGGCCAAAATCTCAAATCTGAATTGTAAGCATATATCCAAGATCACATTATGAACGCCATCTCCTGTTCTGTAACGATGTTTTACATCACTCCCCATTACCCTAAATCACATGAATAACTGTGCAGTAAGTGTTGTAAAATTTGGTACCAAATGAGTGTAGAACTAAAATCCAGCACCAGCAACTAAGAAGAAACAAAAATCAGCAAGCAAATGAACCCAATGGCAGTGTCCAAAGAACCGAGAAACGCAAGTGAAGAATCCAGAAAACAGCAAAGCCAAACAGCAGCTTCGAGAACTGAACCAGCAATCAACAGTACGCACCCACTATGCTTCGCAGACAACGTCTCAATAAACTTAACAATTCACACAACTTATTTTCATGATAATGACTCTGAGAAATCAAATATACCCATCCCAAGTGTCAAAATTTGTGATTAGGAGTGGGAAAAAAAGGAAAAAAAAATCGTTCAAACATAACAATCAAGTATCCATACATAGAATGGTCCTTAAGTCCTTGCAACTCCAACTGCCGAACCATCGCTCTCTTTTCAACAAATGTTCTCTCGCATCCTGATCAGTCTTAGACATCTTGAGTTCCTTGTGATGGGAGTGACGGAAACAGTGTGCAGGGCTTGCAGCAGCGACTTGTCCGAGTCGTAGTGTTGAAAAGCCAAATGGGCGAGGATGAAGTGGCGAGCCGTGAAGCCATCGGCGACGAAGTTCTGGTTGCCGACGGCGTCGTTTCTTTTGTCAGGAATGGGCGGGTAGGATGTACTTCACTTTGTTGTTGAAGAGCGCCGACTCCACTTTGTTCTTCCATACGTGGTAGTGAGGTCTATTAAAATTTAATACAAAATCATTTTTGGTATAATTGATTAATATTTTTAAATATTTTAACTATTCAGAAAATAAAAAATAATGACGATCAGTAGTATTTAATCATAAGAATTTATTGAACTAATTACCATAATTTATTGAAGTCAAATTTAGTATCGTTAGAATTCTTATTATCAGAACACCTAACAGTGTTACTATCATAATTAATAGAGAATCTCTACACAAATATCACTATACCTAATCACTTTTCATTCTTCAAAAACCATTATAGCTTTGTCTCATTATTCAACACAATTGACATCTAGTTAACGAGATTTTCTATGTCAATTATTTGAACATGTTATTTATGGCTTTGACAAGATTTGATCTATGAAAACATGTCTATGAAAATGATTAGTCCAAACCAATCAGCATGTGTCTATATCAGAAGATTTTTCGTTTTCTCGACCAATCCTATAAACCATATAGTAATATATGCCAATTCTGAAATGCATTAAAATTAAGATTGTGCAGTCAAACATGGCTTTGTAATAGTGGCATTAAGTGTACTTTTAACTGATGTAACAACTTAAACAGAAGAAGTAATAAACATATGAATCTCCTTGAAGATTTTTACAGTCGAGATGTATTTGGTTCATTTTTTTTTTCTTTGATACATTAATTTGTTCAAGAATCACACGACGTACTTGTCTGCATGAACATTTGAATATGGCTAATGGCTATGGTTTTCATTTTTTTTCGCAGCTAGATGACGGCATCGCATCGTATGCAAGTATAAATGAGGTATAAAACATGGGCGGGTCACCTTGATGGGCTGAATGGATTCAAATCAGAAAGGCCTAAACATTGTCGCAGTATCAGGTTTCATTTTAACCTAAATTACCACCACATGCAAATGGGATGATATTCAGTCACCAAATTATATTGAAACAATTAATCTTTAAAACTGCATGTAGTTGATAGAGGTACAAATTTGCTAAGTTGTTCTTCTTTTTGAAAGATACAAATTTGCAGAGTTAAATTGCTTTTTAGCTCCAAAATTGTAATGGGACTGCTAGCTGGAATTACAGTTTTGTATAGTACACTTTTTTTATTCAAATTATTGAATGTAATTAGTATTTAAATTTTCTTTAGGGTAGAGCTTTTAATAAATTTCATTATAACACTACTTTTGAATTTTGTTCCTAGAATATCTCCAGTTGAATTTGATAAAAACAAACCCATATATTAAAATTAATCACCTTCCCATAAATTTTTAATTTTAAACTACATACACATCTTAATTATTTTTTTACTTATTACATAATTTCTATCTCCATAACTCTGAACTCTTATAATGTTCTCAAAAAATAAATAAAAATTTAAAATAAAAATAAAAATTATGACATGGGAGTGTAAAAAATTGTCAGAAGAATAATAATTTATTTACGTATATAATTGAATTTACATTCAAATTAAGAAATGAATCAATTTCTCTTTGATTATTTAAGTAATTTCAAGTAAGGGGGGGGGGTTAACTTTTCTTTAAAGACATGTAATACCCTGATTTTCTTTAAACCTGTGGCCCAAAAGTACCCATTAGGCTCCAAGGCCCAATGGCTACAAGTACAGTAACCCATCAGGCCCTTTAAGCTCACATAAGCAAGCTTCGCCGAGCCGAACTCTTAATCCAACATGAGTTCAAACATAAAGGACGTTGAAATAAGAGACTCAGAGATTGGATTAGCATTACCCCAACAACAGGGGAGGGAAACCAAGCTCCAAAAAGGTCAATTGAACTTCGAATCATTAACAAAATCTGAACGAATTGACTCAATGGACCCTTTCCTTTCCGCTCTCCTCCCCTTTGAACTATTGAGAGTTCAATTCCCCAGAATCTTAGCACTTTTTTTCTCTTCTTTCTTTAAATTCTGATAGCGTTACTGAAGGCACAATCAATCTTCGACAAATATCAGAGTGATTTTCTCAAATAACAATCCCGGCGCCTTTCATCGTACCTCGTTCCAAATTTTGTAACCGTATGTGGTAGAAAAAATTTTGGTAACAAAGAGACGCCCAAGTAGATAACCAAATACGAGTCAAATATTTTTCTAAACCTGAAGTCAAAAAAGCACCGGCATTTGCAACAGTGTTGGCCCACAAAATCCAAAAGATTTTTGACACGAACATTTGTAAATAGATAATTAGTTTTTTAATTGAGTCAAAAGATCCATGATGTCTTCTTATAAAGCTTATTAGGTTCCTAGTAATTAATTAATCGATTTAGTCAATGTAAGGATTCTTTCGTTCATTCACTTATTCAATCAACCTACTTCTTTGTATGTGCCTTGCAGCTGTTTCCCTTGAATTGAGATTGTTGTTCCAATTATTTTAATCCCATTAGAGTTTTAATAATAATAATAATAACCAATTGATTAGATTCAATTCCCTTATTAGTTCCCCTTTCCTAAGAAGTGGGATTTTGACACGTTTTCCCGTAGTTGTATACTAAAACAAAAGATCCCATGGCGGTTTTGATTTAGTATTTGTATTGAATGTGAGAATTGTAACAATGTATGTATCGTAGATTTAAGATTTGATCTCGATAGAACTCTAAATTATGAAAAATTCTAAAATTTATCAGAGATAATTTAACTAATTAATGCATGTATGACCTATATTATATAGTACCTATGATTTTTTTTTAAATTTCTCTTAAATTATATAATTGTTCATATTTAGATTAATGATTATATATTGTAACTAATAAAAAATTATTTATCGTCAAGAGCTCCACACAATATGGTACGAGTAGTAATAGGTGAATAAATTGCACCTTACTGTAGAATATTCTATTATAGATTACGATAATTAATGCTGTGATGTCCATACCCTACCAAAGATTATACTGTTTTTTTCCGTTAATGTACATAGTGTTATATTTATTAAAGCTAGGAAGCATTACTGTCGGTGGACAAAAAGGTTTTTTTTTCCTTCATTCATTGAACGACAATCATGATGACTTAAAAGTAATTGAACTTAGTTTGGTCATTAAATTTAAATATTGTTCACAGAAGATTATCTAAAATGACGGTAGTGTTAGATCAAGAGTTATAATAGTAAGTGTTGATCATTATAATTTTCAGTGTCCAAAGACAGATTTGTAAAAAAATAAGAAAGATTCAAGAATCTTTTTCACACATAAAAATATCCTAAAAATTGAAAGAGAAACAAACAAATTTTGTATGACAAAACATTTTCGATTTGAACACATGGAATTGGACTTACGAAGCAAGAAAATGTTAGAAAATGACCACAAAAGGAAGCAAGAAAGAGTGGGGAGACAATGACTTCTCCATACGAGTCAAATTAAAATAAAAAGAATTGATTAACGCGGAAACCGTATAAGTATTTGTATGCAGCTAGCAGAGAAAAATCACCAAATTTTATAATTATTGTAGTGTACCGTAATCTACCAATTTTTTTTTCCTTGACTTTTTCCAACTATTTAACGATGCCTGGAGTACGATACAGTTGAACCACTATTACAGATCCCAATTAATGGGTTATGTAACCAAAAATTTAAGATTTATACATCGAATTGACGAAAAATTTAAGACTAATAACGGAAAATCAAAGAAATTATAGCATATGTGAGTTATGTATAAGCTAGCTTGTCTCAACGATGATGTAATGATTTTTTTTTTTTTTTTACTTTTCTTTTTCATGAATGGTGAGGAATTTTATTAAAAGAAAGCGCTACGTCATGAAAATTTGTATTTGGGGCAACCCTGGTAGTCCTCACGTAGAATTTTAAGCAAGAAAGCAGGTGGTATACTCTAATAAGTATAAAAAGAAAAAAAAAATACTACCCGTATTAGCTAAAGTGTGCTCAATATAATTATCCTAAGAATAAATACGAAGACACTGAAATTCCATTCGATTAATCATGCTCTTACTATTCAACCACTGAAGACAACATTGATGTTGTTGTTGTTGTTGAAATATTACACAATTTCTTTTTTCTTTTTTAACGAAAGTTGTAGCCTTCAAAGATCCAGCTGTTTTCATTACTCTATAAGCCAACATGTGGATTTGAGTTGGAGCCAAATAAGGCCAACATTTACATTTAATCGAGTAGTGTTGTGACCACTAATTCTAAATAATTACTAATCCTTTTACGAAACCACAAGCCCCCATTTAATATTTTTGGTGGCTCTGGATATTTTAGAATCTGTTCCTTTTTTTTGTCCCCCCTAGGTAGATTAGACATTATGAAGAAAGAACTGTTTGATTGAATGGAACTTGGAAAGATACTTTATAATTTTGAAATCAAGAATCTCTGTTATGATGCAGATGTTAAAAATGAAATTTTTGTCATTTTTTTAAGGTAATTATTAATTTTCTCCCTACTAAAGTTAATATATAATATTGACGTTCTTACTATTTTCATAATATTCATTAAATCCCCTCCCCCAACATCAAATTTTATAGACCTTTATTTTCTAATAAACTTTTATTCATATTTATTATAAATTAAATAAAATCATATAAGTAGAAACTGAAATAAAAAAAATTAATTATCAAAAGTAATAAATATATTTAGCTATGAATAAAAAATTAATAAGAATATATTTTTCTTTTATTTTTTTTATTTAAAAATATATTCTTATATATATATATTATTCCCAATATAAATTATTGAGCAATTAACCTATTTAGCCCTCATTTCCTTTAAACTTTTTCTGCTAAGGAGCTTTAAGAGTATTATGAAAACTATAGATGGTAAATTGTATATACTTAAAATAGAATAAAGTTCTTTATTTTGCTTTTGTGTTATACTTATATTTCTTCTTTCCAAAAATAAGTGAGCTTTTTTTTTGGGGGGGGGGGGGGGTGATATGCTTCAAAATACAATGTAGAGTATGTTTTTGGATTGTAATCTTAAGTTTTTAATTATCAACTTCTAAGATTCAAAATGCATCCAAAATCTATAAGAGTTATACATATTAATTGGGAACAATTTACAATGATTAGTTAATTAGTATGTTCTTTTTATATTGCTAAAAACAATAATCTTAGAATATTTCCTAATTATTATTGATGTTTGAACTGTATAATTTCTGTATCTGAACATGTTTTATAAAAGAATAACAAATAATTTAAAGGAAGATTGATATTTTACCAATTTTCGGGTTTGTATCGCTTACTTTCCTATAATATTCATAATATTATCTTATTTCATTGTCGTCAAACTTTAATAAAGGGATAAAAAAATGACTAAGATGAGTTTTCAGTAAAAGACTTAACATTGAAAAGCAAACGAATATTATGAAAATTGTAAGAGGTAATTTTAAAGTTGAGAACCATAAAAAGAGAAGTGTGAATCTCCCTAAATTCAAATAAATATATGATAGTAAACGTGACTTTATGATTGATGTTTATACAATAATATAATTATACATCACGGCACAAGCGTGTGGTGAATTAAATAATTTTATAAAATTATCTTGATTTAGTGAATCACACGTACATGAAGGAAAAAGCGTTCTAAACTTCTAATAATCGCTTCTAGCTAGCTACCAATGATGGGAAGAGAGAAAATTGATTGTTACATCATAGGTATGCGTAACTAGTTAAAAATGCACCACTATGGTTGGTTCAAGTAAAATATGGCATATTATTAATTTTTAATTATAACTAAAAATTATAATAATATTGATATTTTACGATCATAAAGTTATTCATATTTGTTAACATTATTTTTGTTATAACACAACCTAAATTGCTACTATTATGGTAAGAAGAAATTTGCTCCCATTTTAAGGAGAATACTACTCTCATTTAAGAAAAGAGTGATGATACAGTTACAAACTTTTGTACAAACTTATATTGTACATTTTTTGAATGAAAATATAAAATAATTGAAATAAATCATATGAGCCAAGAGATATTTAATTCAAATAATTTTATCATACCACATCAGTTTGTACAACAATTTGCGACTATATCATTACTCTTAAAAAAAACTTAGTGAATGTAAATTATTATAATCTTTAAAGTTGAAATTTAGTATTGATTTTTTCATATTTATGTTAAAAGCTAGAAAGTGTATTGTAGATGAAGAAATCACATTTATCCTTCTACGGTAAAATTTGAAAATAATTATAATACAAGGAATATAATGGGTGACTAAATATAACTAGGGTTCTTGGTGGTAAAAGTAAGAATATTAGAGACTCAAGTGTTATTTTCCCTTTAGAGCAGTTTAATCTTTAAAGTTAAAATTTATCGTATGTTTATTTTCAAAGGTTAAAATAATGGGTAAAAGCTCATTTAGTCCCTATATTTTAAGATTAGTGTCCATTTAGTCTTTTATTTTTTAAAAATATCTCGAAACATCCATCCCGTTAAAGTATTAATACCTCTACTGTTACTTTTTATTTCTTTTGGCTTACTTTTACAATATTATCCTTTTATAATATTTTTTTGGGATATTAATAAAAAGAAAACTATTAAATTACTAATTTAATCCTAAAAATAAAAAAAAATTATATTAATTTTTTGGCAAGCACCATTTGCACACTTAGTAGTTTGCATACAATTTTTTACAATTAAAAATTAATATAATTTTTAGGGTTAAATTGGTAATATAATTATTTCCATTTTATTAATGTCCAAATAAAAAAATTATTATAAAATGATAATACTGTAAAAGTAAGCCAAAAGAAATAAAAAGTAATGATAGCGGTATCAATACTTTAATAGCAGGATATTTCGAGACATTTTAAAAAATATAGGGTCTAAATGGACACTAATATTAAAATATAAGGACTAAACATACTTTTACCCTTAAAATAATCAATAATACAATGGTTGCTCGTTTAAGATACTTAGGATTTTTTTTTTACTTAATGACTTAATTAGTTTAATTTCAATCAGTTAACTTATTAAGTTTATTTTGAACTTAATGAAAATCTTTTTTTTTTTTTTTTACAAGGGGAGCCTAGATTGCAGCTAGGCTAAACAAAACAAGAAAAAGCAGTCCCTAGTCCATCATTGAACAAACAATAATGCACGCCTATGGGAGAAGAATGAAAAATATGGCACCCAATTGGGAGATTGAGAGCCATTCCGGCAAGGGAGTCGGCAGCAAAATTCGGCTCTCTGTACACTTGCTTCACTGATATCTGCCAATCTTTGTTAAGTAAATCTTTGATGCCCCGTAACAAAGATGAAATACCACTGCGGTTTGCTTCGGAGGTATTCAGGAGATGCGTGATCCCCAAATTATCCACCTCAACTTGCAGGAAGCGAAAACCATGCTCCCAAGCTATTTTTAAACCTTGGTACAATCCCCACAACTCAGCTTCCATAATGGAACAACTACCCAAATTCATTAAGTCAATTTTTGCAAATCTTTAGTCATTAAGTTATTTAGTCAATTTTTTTAACTTTTTGCTTAATCTAAAAAATTTGAATGGTGTCATTAAAAGATATTCTCTAAAATATCCCTATCTAATTAATTAATTTTTATTCTTATCTAAATAAAATTAAATAATTAGCGCTATCACTCATCTTTGTAGCTTGAAATAATACCATGGTAAGACTATTATTATTTTTATCATTTTGTATTCTTTATAATGTTTTATGACCATTTTCAAATAAAACATCATAAACAACAATAAATTGATTTGCATATACTAATTTAGAATATTAAGGGGTTGGGTTTGATCGAACATAATTATATTACGATAATATATTATCTTATTTATAGTCTTTAAGATATTTGTTGTTTATTTAACATTTATAATTTATAAGGGCACACATGTAAAAATATAAATTTTGTAATTTATTTTAAATTAAAAAATAAAACAATTTAATACTTATTGTTAGCAATTCAGAGAAAAAACCAAACATATCATTTAAATTTAGATATTCAGTTCTATTCAGAATTCAAACTAATTTAAATCTATTCATATTAAAAAAAAATAATACCTTAATTTATGTCTCAATGTGTCACCAATCATTTATTTTTATGCGTATTGCATTAATTGATTCTTTAAAAGCAGTCTATTAAATTCTTGAGGATAACTAGGACTTGCAATTAAAAAAACTTCCAATAATATTTAAACCACTACAAAACAATTTATGTTATAATTATATCTAGAAATTTAATACTCTTGTTTGGGAGTAAAACTTCTCACAATAATTTTTAACAATACATACCTTTTTTGGCGCAATTATTCGAATTGTTCTATAAATAGGTCCAATTCAAGTACAATCCTGTCAGATCCCCACTAAGAATGTCAGTATTGAAATTTAAAGGATAAAAGTTGAATCAAGAACTCGTATCTTACTCAATGGGAATTGATGACTTTATTGATCCAATCAAAAATAGTCATTAAGGTGATTCTTTAGTCTTACCGACGGTGGAAGAAAAAATTCTTCTTTTAGATTTGCTTTTGGGTGGTTGGTACAAGCTAATTGAAGGATAAGATGTTCTATTTCTAAACAGTAGATAATAATAATAATAATAATAATAATAATAATAATAATAATAAGATCTCCATTAAGAACAGTACATGAATGAGATTCACACACTGTTTATGTGAGGGAGATGTATCTTACATGCATGTAAGATAGCGATTGCCTAATAATAATAATAATAAGACAGTGTTTGAAGCAAAGATTTAAAGAATTCTAATATTTGAAGTGCTTAAAAAAAGATCGAATCATAGAAATGAGGAAAAAAAGAACGTGATTTATCCCTACTTATCATTTAAAGAAGAATATACCATATATACATTCTAGCATATTACTTTAAACAAAATTCCGAGTAATAATTTAGTAAGTGAAAATACTCCCCTTATAATGAGTGATAATATTAAGTGGTAATATCTAGCTTACAACTTTAATATTATCTATAATAAGTTGCAAAATTTTGTCTCCTATTCAGATGTTCACTCTATAGTGGGCACATGGTGGCAAGATCATCTTCCCAAAAATCATTACCCTGATCAAACTAAATTTTGTACTTGAAGAAACTCTATCTCTCTAAATTAATTTTCAATACTGAATCTTTTAAGGTCAAGGGTCTACAAGGACCAAGGGTCTATGAGGACCTGCCTCTAGACAAATTTAATACTCTGTCACGCTAAATATTAAAACGGCTTTTCTGGTCATAAAATTTTAAAAAATGGCTTCTGGAAGTTAGGATTGCCTCTTGTTAACCCTATGTTTCACTTATGATTTGAATTTGCCCAGCTAGAGGCTAGATTAAGTTCATAATTGCATTGTTGGACACAGTCCAAATTTTGTATGTTCATGTTGGATATTTTATAGAACAATTCCAATATACTATTATGATGGTGTATGATGAGTTATAAAAGAAAGAATTCAATCATCTTATTTATTTCAACCATTTTTTAAGTTATTTTCTTGAATCAGTAACCAAAATTTATTTTGATTAGTGGCTGTTCTGAATGCTGGCAATATCACGTCTCTCATGGTTTTGGTAATAAAACCCCCTAGAAGTGAGATAAAAAAAAAAAAAAAAGGTGGTAGGCACATTCTCACCTCAATCTTAAGATTTAAGACTTGAGTTCTGTTATATGTATTAATATTATGTAAATTGATTTTCTTTTAAATATTTAAAAATAGGTTTTTCTTATTTTAAACTCGGATATTGACACTAAACCATCACATCACATGACTGATTCAAAAAGTTTCTATAGATATAATTATACATATCAGCAAATTGGTTAAAAGAAAAGAACAGTGTATATTAGTTGCAATCAATAATTATAGTTTTCTGTACAAGAGTAAGAAGGTGATGTTAATTTTGTATATCAAGTATCAACATATCAAGCTAAATAATTTTTTTAAAACCTTTTTCTTATTAAAAAAATGATAGAAGATGGATAATGTTTAAATCAGTTTTTTTTTTAATTACCATAATCTTTTTTTAAGATTCGAACGTAGGTGACGGACTAAAGAAAACGGCTTAAAATTGAAATAGAGTAGTCCAGGTCCTGGGGCCTTTGGTCGAAGTTACTTTAAAAAAATATAATCTTGACATATCTTTACTAAGATTAATTCCCCCTAGATTTCAGTAGAATTTTATTTTAATAAAGATATAAGATCCTATGATCTAGGATTACGTCACCTTGACAATATTTAAATCGTTGTTATATTTGTCTCTGAGTCAGCCATGGCTTTTCTCCTTTCAAACAACTAAATTAGTGAAAACTCAACAATAAGTTAAAATTTTCAGAATCAGCCATGGATAATGTTAATTTGTGGGTCCAGATAAATATAGAGTTATACAAACATGAAACCGCGTTCGTAAATAGGAAACACAATGTTTTCCAAATCCATTTTCTCTGTTTTTGGCAACAATTCTTCCCTCAAATTCACAAACCTGGAACGTTTTAATTGGTTCATTCTTGCAACAAAATATTAATGACTTTTTAAACCTAGTGATCACGATCATTCTTCCTTTTTTTTTTTTTTTTTTTCTTTCTGATCACTTAGGCAACTGCCTGGAAGCTTGCTTCTAGCAAGATCAAATCTATCCACCATTATAAATAGGCTATCAAACACTTGTAACTTGATCACACATCTACTTCCAAGAGCACATTTTTCCCCAAGAAATCACTTCCTGAAATTATATATAATTCTACTGCATGGAAGCAAAATCTGGCAACAGTTTTCATGGGGGCATGTCTTCGAGTTACCGTGGAGTTCGCAAGAGGAAATGGGGCAAATGGGTGTCCGAAATTCGTGAGCCTGGCACAAAAACTAGAATCTGGCTTGGAAGCTTTGAAACAGCTGAAATGGCAGCAGCTGCTTATGACGTTGCAGCTTTACATTTCAGGGGCCGTGAAGCTCGTTTAAATTTCCCGGAATTGGTAACTTCACTCCCCAAGCCTGCTAGTTCAAATGCTGAGGATATTCGGATGGCTGCTCATGAAGCAGCTCTGAGGCTTAGAAACACTTCTGCAGGAAGTACTTCCGAAGAAGCTGGCGGTGGAAGCACTTCTGGTGGAAGCAGTTTGGGTCCGGTTACCGTCAGGCTTTCGCCGAGTCAAATTCAGGCTATCAATGATTCAACAATGGATTCTCCGAAGATGTGGATGGATCAAATGGCTGAGGAGTTGATGTTGGAGCAAACTATGATGTTCTCAAATGAATTTGAAGGTGACGAGGGGAACGATATGCAAAGCCACTCCCTTTGGGACCCTTAGGTAATTTTCATCTTAAAGAAAGAAATAAAAACCCAACACTATAGCTATATAATGATACACATAATTAACGAGCTTTCTAGTGCGGATATCTGTATTTTTAATGGTAATTAGGACAAATTAAATTTTTTATACAAGGAGTTCATCATAGAAACTAAAATTAACGTTTGACAAATCAAAATTCATATATATATATTTTTCTATCTAATGAACTCTTTTTGTATAACTGTTAATTTTAATAAAATAATAATATCCGTTTTAGAGAATTTTTAAATAAATAACAGCAGTGTTTGTGATATTATTTTAACGAAGAGTTTTAATCTCTATCAGTAACTTAATGATGATTGGTGTTCCTTGTTCAAGCATTCACTGGCAGAATTTTTTTTTTTTAAAGTAAGGGTCAATTAAAGAATTTAATGGGTTTATTCAATGGTTCATCTAAAAGAAAAGAAGAGCCAGAAATGAAGGACACTTGTCAGTTCAGTGCCAGAGGGGGAAGTTTTTGGAGGGTCCCAATATTATGTAAGCATTTGTCCGTTTGATATTTTGTAATTAAGAATTGTTTTAGTGGGTGAAACGTGGGGAGAGAGGGAGCAAAGGACACAAATCTTTGTTTCATGTGTTTGGGTGTTGTTTTTAAAGTATTGGAAGCGTGTGGATTTTCTTTCATTTTTCTTATTGGATTATAGATTTTATGTACTGCTAAGCATATTGATTGACATGAAGGAATGAAATATTATTATGATTGTTTATTGTTCTCTGTTCCTCATGATTCTATGACCCGTTATTAAATATTTGAATCGTGGTGGTGGGATTTTAATTTGTTTCAGGTTCTTTTTCTCCCTTAGTTGCAACTTATAACAACGGTTCACCATAACCAAGCTGTTTCATTATACTTTATAATGAAAAATTGTTCAGCTTGATTTTCTAAAATGTTGGCGGTGGAACTGACCCAATTAATTAACTCATAATTAATCGGAAATACCTCCTTTTCTCATAATTAAATCAGTGGAAATAGAGCAATTGCAATTCAAGGCAATAAAATCAACAATCAATCACTAGTGGTGAAATTGTTAGTGCATTAGTATGCTGGCATCATTGTTGACCACGTTTTAAGTCTTCGATATAATAGCTCATTTCCATATAACTCGCTATAAATTTTGTTGTACCTAAAAGTTGTCTATGTAGCTTGGTCATGTATGGAGTTTACATGTATTATTTCTTGTATTTTGTTGCAACTGAAGCTGTTAACAAAGTTTCGTACGATTTAGAGTTACGGTTCAAAGAAAAGTATTGGTGGAGTCTATAAAAGCACGAGGAGTTTATTTAACCACACCGCTCTTGGTTCATAATTAAATGATGTAAATAATTGTTCTAACAAATTGGCAGCCAATGATAATATAAATTTAAAATCAAAGCACTAAGAATGTAAAGAACGAAATACGAATCATACCCTTGAATATGGGAGAAAATGGAATTCAAATCATCATCAAGTCATCCTATTGAATCTTAAAACCCTAACCCTAAATTATCACTAAGTGATGGACACATTCAAATTTTTCTCTATTTGAGACTATCTTCTCTCATGTATTTAAGGCGTACGTTAAAACAATATTCGGTGTCACTTCTGTATTGAGTCAAGCAATATAAGAGCTTTTCTCTGTGCCAAGTAGAGCTTTCCACCAACCACACTTTATACACAAATATTTCCTCTATCATCCATTAACTCCATAATTTCCATCAAGAAAAGAAAAAAGGAAAGAAAAAAAAAAATCCCAAAACCTAGCCATTGCATTAGCCATAGGTGGTGCCACGTTAGGACGGGGGCTCAACCCCATCTAACTTTTTAAAATTTACAAATTTAACTTAATATTTGTCTCATTTATCATAAAAGTCCCTATTAAAATTTAAAAATAACCAAAATATTAGGTATATTTCTTTAAATTCCAACCCACAAAGAAATTGTTATTTTGAGATTCGTTGCACTCTAACTCTCCTCACACAAAAAAGAAAAATTATTTTATCTTATTGAGTTTATCAAAATGATTTTTTTTCAATGAATCTTATGACACTTAAAATTCAATTTGATGTTTACATTACATATGTGGGTTCTAATAACAAATTTTCAAAATTGAAAGAGATTGATAGGCTAACAAGAAAAATAGTTGATATTAAAAAAGATAAATTGTATTCGTTAATTTATTTATTGATAACATTAGCATTGATTTTACTAGTTGTCATGATTACAATAGTAAAATGCATTTTCAACAATGGATTTTGTGAATAATCGTCTATGAAATCATATTAGAGATTAATGACTGAGTAATATTATTGTTGCACATGTAGAAAAATATTGATTTTTTATTCTTGATGATAAGTTTATGTTTTAACGATTTTAACATATAAAAATATGTCGAGATCAATTATAAATGTATTGAATGTATTAATGAATTTTTGGGTTGGACGCCATGACATATATTTTTTTCTTGGAAATCGAGACATCATCTATAAAATTAAATTCTAAATGATATTAAAAAAAATAAGAGATTGTTCTTCTTTAAGAATTACATGGAATAATAATATAAAATAATATAGTATTGTGGGGGTTTAAACCACTACCCTCACAATTGTGAGGGAGTGCCTCTAGCCACTAGGCCAAAGGCCAAGTGACCAAACACATCCTTAGTTAATTATTGTCTTTAATATTTATTTTATCTACTATAATAGTAACAATAATAATGATAAAATTAAAATAATAATGATGATGATGATAAATACTAATACTAATAATAATGACAATAACAACAACAATAACAATAATAATAATAAATATTAAAAATATTTTAATCGGCACACAAGTACTAAATGCCATTGCCGTTTGTTGTTTTGTCAACGGATGACATTCCATCCACTGATTAAATATGAAGACAACATGTCATCGTTATCTTCACACAACCGACATATGTAAATAATATACGTCGAGTCATGGATGCATACTCTAGATGACACATCATTTATGCTTTCATTATAAATGACACGTCACTTTTATTATTATCTGTCAGATGCCATGACATTGTTCCTATTTATTAAGAAACACTGCATTATCTACAAAAGATGAATGTCAAATGATTTTAATAAAAGTAAGAGATTGTTTGTTTTAATAGTTACATGGAATAATAATATAGTATAATACAATATTATTAAATAAAATAGTATCATAAGATAATCTATTTTCATAATTTATTTATTATAATAAATATTAAAATATATTTAATGCCTCAACTGAGGCAAAAGTTGGCTCGTATTACATAAATCTGAGTGCAACTTGCACTCGAGTTTGTCTAATGCATCATTTTAGCGCATTGTGGTGCATTCTAATAGTAACAACAATAATAATGAAAATAATATTGCACCACTATCCAACTTCCAAAACTTTAAAATATAGGTAAGCAGTAAATTAATGTGAACAGTAATATAATACAACATAATAGTATGTTTCAAACACACCCTTAGTTAATTATTGTCTTTAGTAGTAGTATTATTATTACTACTAATAATAATGATAATAAAAATAACAATAATAATATTATTAAAAATATTTTAGTTGGCACACTTTTATTGGATGATATTGTTGTTTATCATTTTGTCAAAAAATGACATACCATCCAGAAAGTAAATAGAGAGACAACATGTTGTCCTCGTAATTCACATAAACGACATGCATAAATAGTTTGCGTCTTTATCATTCTCGATGATTGATTTAAAGAATTAGATGAGGGTTACTAAAATTTTCTAACAAGATCCAAACCTTACTTCAAGATAAATTTTTCTTTCCCTTAGATTGTTTCGTCAACATGAAAATCCACAAAATGTGTGTTAAAAAAAATCAATTGTTAAGAGTCCAATACATCTAATAATTAAAGTTTAATTAAATCTAACATAAATTTAATGTCCAAAGCACTTTGAGGCCCAACTTTGTGGATTATGGAAGGTAAAATGGAAAAATGCACAACATAACCAAGTGTGTGTAGTGGAAATATGAGATTGATGACTAATATTAAATTGTAATAGCAACTATCTATGATATGCAAAGTGTCTAATCAATCATTATTTTATTTTCTCGTGAAATGCTACCTTAAAACTACCTAGGTACCTTAGAAATACCAAAATTAATATATATTTTCAGAATTTTCGTTACACTTCATTAGGCATTAGTTACACTTTTAAAATTTTCATTGCCCTTCTCAAATTGCTGGCTGATGTTGCCCATAATGTATTGGTTATATAATCATACTGTATGATTTGTACTTACACAGTTGGAGGTGTCTCAAAAGGATCACACAAGCTGTGTCTCAGCCGAGTGATCTGAAGTTGGTTGGGCCTATGTTCTCAGACCCCACAAGTTTGGATTTGTAATATTGCCTGAAATCTCTCCCCCAGTTAAAATATGCTAAAACAAATGCGTGTGAATAAGATTTACCATTATAAATGTAAATATTTCGGAGGTTGATGGGCCCTGACCTAGATATATCTACAATCGGTTGTTCCAATTTAGTTATACAATTTTAAAAAGTGATGGCTTGCAATTACATATATAGTCTGTAAGGATCGATTGGTTGAAATAATTACAAGGTGTCCATGATTATTTCCAGTAACTACTATTATTTTTTAATAAATTTCTTCATACCATATAAGCTGTCATATGAGATTGTATAAGAAATTGAGTACAAAACCTTATAAATATATCATTATTTAATTATTTTCAGGTGTTAAGAGTCCTCATTTTTTAAAATATAGATTCAGGGTTTCACAACGTTGTTAAAGATTTTTACAATATTATAAGATGTTGAAAAATCATTTTGAAACATCTTAAAAGTCTCAGTGAAATCTCAAATCCGCATTTGAAAAAATACTGACACTAGAGAAGGATTTTACTATTATTAATTTAAATATGAGTTGTGTTAGGACAAAAAATTAGTTACATTGTACAAACATTTATGCAAACTGATGTAGCACAACATAAAATATTATAAAAATAAATCATACGTTGAAAAAGTATTTTGTAAATCCAAGCGATTATACTGTAGTTGTAATGAAACATTAATCTATACATAATGACATAACTTTCTAACAACTTTGACTGTTTGACAAAAATGAACAAAATATTATAAATTAATTCAGTAGGTATGGGTCGTGGGCACGTGTGTATGACTTTTTCAGTACAGGCAGAAGAGATACCGTAGTCAACCGGCTGCCGCCGGTGACCGTACGTGTGTAGGCCTGTACGGTGTGCCACGGCAGGTGGCTTGGCTGGCAGGCGGTGCTATAAATCTGAAAAGGTAAAAATAAATTCAAAGCTGATTTAGAAAGTGTGCCATGAAATGAATGGAGGGCACAACTACTTTTCGTACTTGAAGCTTGTTTTGCTTTGTACGCATTAGCTTGATCCAGCTAGATGGATGGCTGTTTCTACTAAATCTTCTCTCAGTTTGACCAAAACAGTGAAATGTCATATTTCTTGAGTCTTCCAGACCAACCACATGATTTTCTTTTGGGATTATAATTATTTATTTTGGTTTGTTATGGGTAAAAAAATAATGTCATTTTTGAACACTTATAATCAAGTGAGCGTTAATGGTTAAAAAAATAATTAATTAATGGTTCTAATTGTTTTAGTTTTTTTCATGTGTCGGCTAATGTGGGTTGGCATAGGGCGGCTCGAGGATTAAACAAACCAGTCGATCGTTTAGAGCCTTATAGTTTAGGAAATTTTCATTTTTCAAGCACATTCCTATTAATTTTTGTATCATTTTTATTTACATGATGTATTTCTTTTTGACAAGATATTACGAACATCCCTTTCTTTAGGCATGTATATATCCATACATTGGGCAAATCTTACTACTAAAATGCAATAAAAATGGAAACAACTAGAAGGAATATAATGTTGAATGAAATTTACTTATACATAAATTACAACATATATATAGTATTTTGGTTAACTAAAAAAATTGAAAAATTTGTACTTTATTAATTTTGTTTGTTTTATTTATTAACTCAAAATAATTTATAGTTAAAAAAATTATTCTTAAAGTCAGTAATTTTATTTTCTACTTGAATAAAAATGTTTTTAGGTTTATGTAACAAATGAAAATATGTGTGTGGAATTATACTAAAGGATAAACTAATTATTAAAATTAGGATTTTGAAAAGTTATTCCTTTTATACTATCAAATGAAGTAATTTTACTAAAAATAATTTCAAAAAACTTACCAAAACATAATTAATTTTTAACTTCTCAAAATAACTTTTGAATCTACGCACAATAGCTCTAAATAAGCCCTATAAGTAGGATTGGCAATGGGACCAGATAGGACAAGATTTGTCAATTTCAGACTCGTCTCGTATATGAAAATGGGATAAACAAAAAATGCCTCATTCCCATCCTTTTATTTTTCTGGGACAAAAATTTGTCTTAGTCCTGTCCTATTAAATATTCTATCTCATTCCATTATCCTGAACAATCTCAAATGTAAACAAATAAATTCTAACTTTTTTCTTTAAGGATCATCATAATTCAATATAGCAAAAATCTTGAAGAAATATAAAGTAGAGTAATCAAATAATAGTTTTATATTTGACTACATACATGTTCGAATATAATTTTATGCTAATTTTTTTAATTACCTATTTGTTTCCATTGCACATTAATATTAAGACTTATGCTTCAAAAACTATAGCTTTGAATAGTAACTAACTTTAGCCATGTTAAAACATCCATTACTTCAATAATATAATAATAAACCAAACCAATAGAGTTGGCAATGGGAGGGGATGGATATGGGATTTGTCAATCCTAGTTCGGTTCTATTTATGTAAGGGGGATAAAAAAAATGGTCCACTCCTGTTCTTTTTATTTTTTTGGAATAAAAGTATGTCCCAATCTCATTCCAAAAGGGATGGGATCTTCCAACAGAAAAAATTGCCATCCTCACCTAAAAGCCGCCCAAAAACTATTATGATCGCGATTATCGGATTGTAGATTGCGCTAATGAGACAAAATGTAATCACAAGTGTTTATCTTCCTAATGATAAAAAACAAAAATGTTGAAATTCGCAAAGTAAAAAAAGACATTTTATATGACATACTTTGTTAGGGCATTTAGCACATTGGATTTCTAGTTCAAATTATTTTCTTACACGTCTTAACAAAATCTACATATTTTAAATTTGTTTTTGAACTGCAAATTTCTTACCCATTTGCTAAAAAGTAATTAATAAATTCATGAATACCTACTCAAAACTTTCTTGGCCGGTGTGCAATCCCACAATAAACGTAGTAGAGATATCACATATAATCTAAATATTTAAACTTTAGCATAACAATTACAAATAATAAAAAAAAAAACTAATTTCTTATGAGTTGAAACGAATTGAAGGTCCAAATCGTGACTAAAATTATAGTCAAGATGATTGTTAGTTTCCATACTAAAATTAATATGCACTTATTTTCTTAATATTTTCATAATACCTAATAAATCCTAATAGCATAATTTCACAGTACTAGCCTTATTTTAAACATATTTTCATTCATATTTATTATAAATTCAATAAATCATATCAATGAAAATTAAAATAAAAAATTTAATTACTAAAAATAAGAAAAAAGATGTCTCGATGTGAATAAAAATTAATAATAAGACATTTTTCTTATTTTTTTATTTTGCATAATATTTTCCTTATCATAAATATATGTTTTATATTCTCACGATAAATTATCAAGCAAATGACCCATTTACCTCTCTTTTCCTTTAATTTTTTGATATCAAAAGGGGTTTTTGGATATTTTAAAAACTCTAAGGGGATATGTGGTATATATTAATTTCAGTAGGAAAAATTAATAATCTCCCTTATAATTAATCTAAATTTTTGTATATATAAATATTGTTATGGTGGGATTTTCACATTGCTGTGTGTGGATACATTCTTTTTGGTTGGTATACGATTGCGTCATATTTATTTTAGACTTGGAAATGATAGTGATTTGCAATCGCACCTGATATGTGTATTTGGATGCAAGGCCTACAAACGTATCTAGAGTGACCTAGAAAAACTCATGTTATAACTTTGATCGATGTTGACTCTGTGGAACGTAGAACATGAGCTCAAACAGTAATAGATCTTGCTATAAATAATAGTGTATAAGCATAGTAGGATAGCAAATAATAGAGAATCGTTGGGTATAGGTGATGTCCTAGGGTTTGATATAGTGGTAAGCATGTGAAGATAAATTGACGAAATTGATCCTAAAGATTGAATCTAAAGCAAAGTTGCTCCAAAAATTGTAATTGTGGTGTTTAGAGGATGGTTTTTTTGAGTGAATTGCAATTTAAAAAGACTTTAGTGTGTAAAGCAAGCTACCATAGCATTTTTCTTAGGGTTTAAGGTATGATTTTTAGGGTTTTTGGATGTCTAATCAAGAATTAGGGTTTGTTCTTGGTTAGGGAATTGGTTGTGTTGATGGTAGAATGATAATGTCTATTGGTTCAATTTTCTTATAGGCAAAGGAATCGAAACGAGGAATGGAGATTATATATTTTAGATTGGAAAAAAAAGAAGAATAAGAATGGTTACAAAGATTGTTGTTTTAAGGTTTTTTTTTGAGATAATTAATATGAAACAGTTGATGGATGAATGACAGATGCCTAATGGTAATAGAGGTCTCCTTTTTTACTGTCTTTAGATAAACCCTAGCCTTTTAAGTTATGAAATTGGGTCATTATAAGATTCCCCTAATCCCAATGCTATAAGGTAGGGATTTAAGGTTGTAATTGTGATTTTTTTCCCTTCTATAATGTGGGTATAGAATCACTTTTTGTAATAGACAGGATTTATGTTCTTGAAAAGGTTGAATTACTATTGCTTAGTCATCAACCTATCTACCTAGTAGGGGTAGGTTGAGTGTTTGGGGATTCAAATCTAATGATGAGCTAATATATGATTAACTCTTGATAATCTTCTACCATATGTGTATGTATAGCAATATATAATAAAATTTAATTAATTTTATATTCTTATCTAATAACTACCAATTGTATCTTTCTAAAAGGTTAACAAAAAGATCAGCTAAGCATTGAATCCAAATCTAGCGTTTGGATGTAATTAAGGTTTGCAAGAGATATTCTAAAAGATTTTCCCAATTTACCTGTAACTTGCCCAAGTATTGGATTTGTGCCTTTTAAGCTTAAGATTTTCCCAATTTACGTATGCGTTAAGTCTTATACGGATTTGTGCCTTTTAAGCTTGTTGGTTCTCCATTAAACTATTCCACACCCATTCGCTTATAAGCTAATGTCAACCAAGTGAGTTTATCTAAAAGTTCAATGTCTTGGGAGTTACTAGAATATATTTGTAACATCCAAATAACAACCCATAGTGATTGCCTTAACATAGTAGCTTGGGTGCATCGTGAAAAACAATGCCTTGTAGGTTGAACCAGGCCTTTGGACCTAGGGGAGATTGTTAGCTTTCCCCCTACTGAAATCAATAAATACCAGTTGTCTTCTACCATTTTCATTATATCCAATAACTTCCTTACCACAAAAAAAATTGAAAAGAAAATAGGGATAAATGGATCATTTGATTAATGTTCAATCTTAGTAATATAAAATATGTATTTATCATAAAAAAATTAAAAATAAACAAATGTACATGAAAAATAAGTTATTGTTATTTTTTTATTCACACTAAAAACTTTATTTCTTATTTTTATTAGCTAAATTTTTTATTTTAGTTTCAATTTATATGGTTTACTTAACTTATTATATATATGACTAAAATTGTATTTCAGATAAAGGTAATATTATGAAATTATGGTTCAAAAAAGTTATGGAGAATTATGAAAACAATATGGAGATAAATGTTAAATATTAACTACGGTAAGAAAAAGCCGACAATCTCCTTAGACCTATTGACAATTTTTAAATAACAACAAATATATGATAACATAACTAATATTGTCTATTAAGATCAAAGAATCGATGGTACTTATTCAGTAAAAAAACCAAATTATAAATTATATTTTAGGGTTGAATAGGAAACCTTTTGGGGGAATAAGCAATAACACTAAAAAATTGATGCGGCTAATTAAAAACTATACTTGTAGTCTCTATAATGGGGTCCATGCAAAATACTAAGTTGAAAAAGAACAGGACCAGGAGACCGAGTCCACTGCTTACCGGCACATGTCGGTATTCCGCGTTTATGAACAGAAAGCCTTGTGCCCTTATCAATCAACACCCAATAGAATATGGGCAATTGGGCACAATTATTGCTCTATATTAATTAAAAAAATAATGAATTCTATTTACATCATCGGTGGAAGAAAAGTATGTGAGGGTACTTTTCTTGTATTATTAAGCTGTATTATGATACAGCCTTTGAGTATGGGATCCCCAACTATTTTGCTACACTTATTAGTAATAAAAATATGTGCGTATACGACGCTATCTATCAATTTAATGCTTAATTCCATAGAAAAGTATTACATACTTTGCAAATATTTCTGAGCGACAGAGATCAACTTCGCTCACTATTAATTTTGTTTTTTAAAAATATCCGTAGTGTCCGAAAAATTATTCAAAATGGTAACTGGAGCGGTCAAAACGGCATCGTTTTAACCGTGCCCTGTTCGTACAGAATTTCCTACGAATTTGTTCGAGGACTATACTACAGTAATTGAATTATTCTAGTATGTAACAAAACGTGGGACGTGATGATGTGATTGCATCATTCAAAACCTAAAAAAATAATGTGCATACACACATGCACGCAATGCCAGCATGCTCGCACAAACGTACTTACTACGAAGCTCACTTCACTTCCAACCACGATCGACTTATTCACAAAGAAGCACTTTTGCTTACTTTTGCTTACACCACAACCACCTCTATAAATAGCCATCAAATCTCAAAGCCCCCTGGAAGTCCAAAAGCACACTTCTGATTACAACACAAAGTACACATTACACGAGTCCATGGAAACTAATCAAGTCATCACCAAGCAATCGGCTTTCAGAGGCGTCCGGATGAGAAAATGGGGCAAGTGGGTGTCCGAAATTCGGCAGCCGGGAACCAAAACGAGAATCTGGCTCGGGAGCTACGAGACCCCCGAGATGGCCGCCGCGGCCTATGACGTGGCCGCATTGCACTTCCGGGGACGCAGTGGGGCCCATCTCAACTTCCCCGAGCTCGCGGACACTCTCCCGAGGCCAGCCAGCTCGAAACCTGAAGACGTTCAGCTTGCAGCTCAGGAAGCAGCATTGAGTTTCAGGAAACCGATTGCTGAGAACTGTAGTCTGGGTCCCGTTAGGATTGGACTCTCGCCGAGTCAAATCCAGGCTATCAATGAGTCGCCGTTGGATTCGCCGAAGATGTGGATGGAATTGGCCGCCGGAACGTTTTGGTCGCCGGAGCAAATGCTTTTGTACGACGGTATTGATGAAGTTTGTGAGTGGGGAAATTATGATATGCAGGTTGAGTCCATATGGGATTAATTTATGGTTTATAGATAATAAATGGCCAATAAATTTTAATCACACATTAAAATAGGGAAAAATTATTTTATAGTCTTGACAAAAAATTTCAATCAATTTAGCACATGTCACTCTTGGGTGGTAAACGAGTTGTGTTTTAGTATAACTCAATCTGGTGCAAAAGCATTTTGTATTTTCTTTCACCCACATTTTTTTTTGCATCTCTAATTTATATGTAGTGAGATGATGTTTCTTCATTTACATGGTATTTCTTTTCCATTTTGAATGTATTTGAAGTTGTTTCGACAATAATTACTTAAAGCTCATGTTAGTTCTTACCAAATATATCTGAAGATAAAAGAAAATTCCTTCCATTTATGTTTAAGATCTATTAACTGATATACAATTTAATTTGATCAATTCAAGCTTACAGCGAAAATTCACTCTCTGAGGTTTTATGGCTTATATGTCCTTCCAATTCTAGTAATTTAATTCTTTTTTATTTTAATTTTCGGGCATAAAATTCGTTATATTCTTTATTATATGGCATTTTATCTATACATCCAAAAAATACCTATATAATGATTACTGAATTAGAAGAAAAATAATAATTATTCCAGCAACATACTTCAAGTTTAAATATTAAAATGATTAATCATATTACCTAGATTTGACACACTACTCACTTGAGGTCAGACAAGATGTCTTTACATGTAGATTAATAAAAAGAAATGAAAATACATCTAGAGGGGGACATGAACAAAATCTCTAAATTAAAAAATAATAAAACAAATAAAAGCAACATAAAATAGAAGAATGCAACAATCCAAAAGAAATAAATAAGCACATAGCTCAACAAAAAATTATCACGAAGGAAAAGCTAATGGAGAGAACGCCTCTTGTGATACTTATGAATAGTGACCAAAGTAAAGGTAAGCTCAAGCCCCTCAGTACCCTCGGCCTCAGACAAAAAGTTAGCATTAGCCACATGATCTCTGTCAGAACTAAAATCCTGATCATAATGAAAAGGAGAATCTCCGCAGAGTGTGAATTTAAGCCAACATCCATATTTTTTTTTTTAAATGTTTGTTTTAATTTTTATATTTTATTACTTAGTTAAATACTTGTTTAATTCCTATATTTTAAATTTTTCATTAAAATATCCTTACACTTAAAATATGTTGTATTGTTACTTTTTTTTTGCAATAATATTTTTACAACAATATTTTTAACATTAATTACTTTATCCTTACAAAAGTTAATTTTGGCAAATCAACCAATAATTATTAGTAAATTAACTACTAAATATCAATATGAAAGAACTAGTATTTTTTGTACCCATGTAACAATTTACTAACAATTTTTTTATAAATAAATTAATATAGCCAACTTAGAATAATGTTTAATATGCTTGCAATAATCTTACTAATAATTATTTTTATAGAAAATAATGTTACAAATTAATCTTAAAAGTAAAATAATAACATAAAAATTTGGACAAACTTTTATGTTACTTTTAAGACTGTGTTGATAAATTATCTTTTTTTTTCCTTTCATTAGTATCGACAAAAATATTATTGTAAGGGTATTATTATAAAAGGAAACTAAAAAATAAGGGTAGGAGTATAATATATTTAACAGCAGGAATATCTTTAGATATATTTTTAAATATAGAGATCAAATTGATATTTAAGTTAAAATAAGAAGTAAATGAGCATTTAGCCTGAATGAACATTTCAAAAACATAAAAAATTAAAATAAACAAACAAATGAAGTAGAGGTTCTTTGCAATGAGAGTTTGACCATGCAGATTTCTATTAGACCAGATCGTTATGTCAAAAAATTCTAAATTAAATGAAAGTCGTATCTAGTTATAATTTTTCTAATCGATCAACTAATCGCACAGACCAAAAAAGATTTTCATGCATTAATTGGAAAAATTAAGTTTTTGGTGAAACTAGAGCAATATTCACCTACCAAATCAGTATCTTTCTATAGCTGGCGGCCTAGTTAATAAATAATTAGGAGACCATGCTCTTCCATGGATTTCGTTATGCTAGCCAACCAGATAAAAATATACAGTATGAAAATGATGTATGTCAAATTTTTCCATAGAAACTTCTAATTGAGTTTTCATTTATTGTTCTTTGTACATTAAATTTTATTTGAACAAGCTCTGAATATGGTTTGTTACATGCTGGAATTAAAATTCATTTATTATCTAATTAGCAAATTAATTTGTATCTCTCATTATTTGAACTATCCTAGGTTTAGAATGACCTAGGAGTATTTGACGCATCCGCCTTCAAACAATGCGTGTATCAGCTGCATGACAATATTATTAGCATGTAAAATGTTATACTTGCAATGTATAATATTGTAGTAAATGCATTGAAAGTCAAATGCAATATAGTGCTTTATTTTTAATTGATTAAATTAAAAAAATAACTGTAGTAAAATTATATTTCACGATTTAAGAACCTCTCATATTCTTCAAATCCCACAAAAGTCTTTTCCAACACCGCCCAAAGCTAAAATTGACCCTACTAAACGTGACTTTGGTTCTGTCAAGTGTCAGTCGAAGTAAAAGACTAAAATCAAGTAAAAGACCAAAAAGCGTTTGCTTTTCTTGAGTGAAGTGATTGAAGTGTTTGTTAGATACCTAGATTAATTAAAGCAGCGTGTGGCTGTTTATGAAATAATGGCCAAGAGCTGTCTAGACCCACAAGCAATCCAATATATAGAGTGGACATGGCTACCGTGCAGAAGCTGCAAGCAACAGCTTCGAACTTTCCCATTTCCATCACCTTGCATTGGGACCTCTTTGTCTCTCCTCTAGCACCCGTGGAAGTTCCCCATTGGCTGCTGTTACTTACAGAAGCCGTAACATAGACTTCTCCCTAATATATAATACCTTTTCAATTCTTCTTAAGATTATTTTAGTTTTATTTTTAACTTTTTTTCCCTATTACTCGAACACTGCCTCCTTGTATATATTTAAAAAGGGAGCCCTTTTAGACAACAATATGCTTCGAAAGTTGTTTTTAGAGATTTTTGAATCTCAATGAGTATTCACCCTTACTATGCATTTCATTGTTTTATACAAATTAAAATTTAGCATTCGTGCTAAACTTTTTATAATCTTCTATGTATTTGTAACAATGTACGATTAATATTTAATCGCATAATATTCTTTTATTTAAGAACTACTAATCACAAAATTATAAAACTTTAGCGCAAAATTGAACTTAACATTGAATCTAAATCCTTTTATACATGCTTCATATTTTGTGCTATATATTTTGTATCAACATTTTCATTGCTTGATATTAGCAGCAATCTACTTTGTCAAATCTCTTGGGATTGATATGTGCAGAAAGTTTTAATTACTTTTTCTCTTCATCAATATTTGCAGTATGGCGATTAAATCTTTGGGCTAATTTAATGAAAAATATTGGGCCGGCTTAACTTGTACACTAAAACATTGGGCCCTTGTTTATTTAGTCCAAACATTTGTCCTACACTACTATTTTCGTTGCTTTAGTCTGCCCGAGAAAATAGCAGGATGTGCTTTAATTTTGCGTGCAACTTAGTCTCCTATGAAAAGGCGGCTAAACTGCTAAGGATCTTCAAAAGTTGAATTCGGTTGTCTAATTTGATGTCCTCACTTGGATTTGATTCTTCACTCTTTGAGTCTTTGACATGTATATTTTATACAGTATCCGTGAGATTTGTAACTTGCATTAACCCAAAGTTGTTATTATTATTTGGTTGTTGCTTGTCAAACAACTGATAAGTCATGAGAAACTACTTTTAAGTTAAACTTGTTAGGATTAAATGCTTACTACTAGGCTAAAAATTTAAGTTGATAGTCAAGGCGCAACTTTATTTCTTTATACTATGGAAGTACAGAGTCCCCACATTAAGTGGCGAGTGACACACAATTATAATTGTGCCAACAGGTCGGGCAGTTATGCCTTAAGTAACCTTACTGTCACCTTAATAGAATTACACATAAAGATGTTACACCTAAAAGCGCACAAAAGAATTGTTAGGGCCCCATAACCCCAAAAATCCTCCGAAATTACTTCTGTGGCAGCTTGAACCCGTGACCTCGCTCTAATACCAATTGTAACACTAGTTATGCAACCCAAGAAGGGGTGAATTGAAATTTTAAAACTTAAGCTAAACAAACCACACAACAATTCAATCTATTGTCTTAATGAAATCAAACATAAAAAATTTAAGAAAGCATAATAATAAATAAATAAGGGAAGAGGGAGCAAACATAATGATTTTTATGTGGTTCGACAATCTCCGCCTATATCCACGTCTCTAAGCAAACCAAGGTTGATGATTTCACTATCTAAGCCTCTCAATACTTCAAATGCTTATAATTAACTTCTAAGGTATCAATAAACCTTTACAACAACAGATTATTTCCAATCTTTTACCTCAATTGTATCCCACACTTACAACCTCTTAAGGATAAAGAATACAAATGAATTTTCTCTCACATAATGTTTTTGGTTACAAATGAATGCTCAATACGTGAATCAAAGAAACAAAAACAAGTTCAAAGCTAAATAATAGTTTTATGCTAAGTAGCAAACTCAATGATAACTCTTCGATCTCATCTTGTCTGAATTTAATTGAGTCATTTTATAGTTGGAGCTAAAAACTAGCCATTGTTGACTTTTTGAGAGAAATTGGATCATCATTAACTATTATCGGTTTACCGTTTAACTAGTCCAAATGATCGTTGGGCTAAATATTAAATAAACGGTTAGCCATTTAGAATTATTGGTTACCTGTTAATTTCTAGAAACCTGTAAAACAAATTAATACCTCTAGAAATTATCGGTTAGCCGTTTTTAGTAAATGGTTAGTCGTTTGCAACAGTGATCGCTATAGTGAAACTATTTTTTTAAAATATAATTGTTTCCACAACTTTATATAATTATACTATAGCCTAAATCTTCATAAAACTTTACAAATAAGTCAATTTTCAGAGTTTCAATACTTTTTCAATTTAGACCATTAACTTGAAAATAACCAATTTTATAAAATCATTTTTCCATTAAGTACAAAACCTTTATAATATGGAAACAATGATTTATTTAAAATGTATGAAAAATAATTTGAGTTTTTAAAATATTAATCATTCTTAATCTTATTTGTTATCATCAAAATCAACATTATGGACACATATATGTTAACAATCTCCCTCTTTTTTATGATGACAAACCTTTCATGTATTTAAAGAATGATTTCACAAACTTCTCCCCACAAATATAAGCTCCATTTATAGTTTGCCAATTAGTTAAATTAACGAATTTAAATACATGTATTCTTCTCTTCCTCCATCATAAAAAAGAACACTTAATGGAAAAGAAAAAGAGTAGCAAATTTGTTACCCATGTTGTAACAAGTTTAAATATATGTATTCTTCTCCTACTTCATCATCAAAAAGAAAACTTAGTGAAAAAGAAAAAGAGTAGTAAATTTGTTACCCTTATTATTCAAGTAGAAATTTTAACAGAATCTCCCATTAACAACAAGTATCACCTCAAATACAAGTTTAGTAATAGGGATGGCAAAATCATTCACAGGTTTGGGGTCCCATGAAGCCCCACCCAAAATAGAAAAAATTTTGAATAATTTTTGGAGAATGGGGTGGGGAGTGGGAGGAAAATAATCCCCAAATTCTTAATGGGGTGGGGTTTGATTTTGCACTCCCCACCCCACCCTCACCCTCACTCCAATCCCCATTATATATAAATATATTTTTAATTCTCATTTAATAATTTTTATTTTATTAATTATAATGTCAATTAATAATTATTTTAATTTTTATGTAATATAAACACGATATGAATAAAAGAAAACTCTACAATATTTTTCAATTCTGAAATATTATTATATTTTTTTCTCTTTTAACGTGCTACGCTCTTTAAATATTTTTTTACTTTTAATATCAATTTAACATATTATTTCAAACTTTTATATTTTTTAAAAAAGAATTTAAATATTTTATAATATGGTGATACTTTTATTTTAATTCTCTAATTTTTAACTTATTAAAATTATGTATTTATAACTAATATAAAATAGATAAATGTGGAATGATGTGGAGATGGGGAAATCATTCCTCACGTAAGGATTCCCCATTCCCACCCCACTAAATTTATTGGGGAATGGAGTGGGAAATAGAGGCAAAAATTTCTAACGGGGTGGGGAATGGAGTAGGCCTCCCCACCCTTACCCCACCTCATTGTCATCCCTATTTAGTAATATCACTCCCAAATTATTATAAATCATCATACAAACCAACTCCATACACAAATCATCACACAATCCATCAACCATAAAATGATCATGAACCATGATTTCGTCAATTACCAAAGCAACAACTCGTAACATTGAATTATCATATAAAACAATCATGCAATCAAATCATTATCATATCTCAAAATCATCACCATAATCAACCATCAAAAGAATGCTCAAAATGCATGTTATTCTCCCCCTTTTTGATATCATCAAAATGATATATTACTTTGTCTCCCCTTTGGACAACAAAAATATTCAAAATGCATATTATCTAAAATAAAAGCAACAAGAAATGAGTAAAGTTGTCGAGGTAGCTCCCTTTATTAATAATCAAGAAAACAAGTAATAGATCAAGCAAAGACATGCAAAAGTCATAAGAGCATATTATCAACTATCCAAGCTCCATAATTACTAATTACATTTTAGAAATCAAGATAATTAAACTCATCAAAGATCTAATGTAACATTTCAATATAAATTAAAAGATCTCATATGCTTAAAAATCTAAAAGTACATGTATTTCTCCTCCTTTCGATATCATTTAAAGTAAGTAAAAACCGTCAACTTAGGCAACGACATTAAAAAGGTACACCTTTTATGACGGTTCAAAAACCATCATTAAATGTATACATATAATGAAGGTTATTTTATTAAACATTTATTATTTGCGATATATACTAGAGTTTTAATGATGGTTTTTTCTTAAAAACTGTCATTAAAAGAAACATTTAATGATGGTTCTTTAAAGAACGGTCATCAATAGCACTTTAAAGAACGGTCATCAATAGCACTTTAGCATATATTTTTAATGAAGGTTTTGAAGAAAACCGTCATTAGATGTCAATTTTTAATGACGGTTTTTATATAAACCAATCATCTTATCTTTGATGACCATTCTTATATAAGAACCGTCATCTTTTGCACGAGTAAAAAGAAAAAAATAGTAATTTAAAATTACCATGCTTCAGTTGTTTTTTCAAATTAAAATTTACATAGTTGTTTTCACATTCTAAACTGTACAATTGAAGCCGCATTTGCAAAATTTTAATTTACATTACACATTGATATAATTGTCATTTACACACAAAAAACTCAAATACATACAAGCTTAATTATAACAGTTTAGTGCTTAAATAACCTTGATCAAAGTAACTCTTAATAATGAAAAAATATGCTACACGAATTCTCAAATTAAAATCCAATATTATATAATTATAGAAACAAATATATAAGCTAAAAAACAAATAGAGACTATATTTTGTGCTTACATAAGGTGTTATCGGCACTTGGAACATTTACACTGAGCCAGGGAACATACACAAAGCATGCTTTGCAAAGTAGTTCTTGTCTTGCAACTAGGCTTACCAATGTAGTTCCTATTAAATTAATACTTATTCGAGCCCAAGTATTACCATTTTCATTGGTTGGCTATAAAGAACAGAAACAAAAAATTCAAATCAAAGGTAAAGCTAAACAAATTGGCTTTTAAAGTAAAGAAAAAGGCATATCCTTAAAAAATTTCCAAGTATCACCATTTTCACTCATTAGTTCAATCTCGATTTTATGTTTACGATCACATTTTTCATAAATACGATCACTTATAGAAAATTCCCACAATCCCACATGCAATATTTCTCATAAATATGATAACTTGGTTTACTATATAATATTGGATACCCAACAAAGACTAGTTGACAATTTTCTAAAGGTTCAAATCTTGGCCCTTTAAAGTCATTTAAACTCAAATCTAGAACATGTGTCTAATCAAAATGCTTACGCATGAATATATTAAAGAACCATAATTTCAAAGGGAAAAAATTGAACAAAGAATTAGAAATTTAACAAATAGAATTTGACAATCCAACGTTCAGAAATTGATATGCCAAAGCATTCTTTTCGAAAGAATCCAAATAATTTGATTATCAAAATATAAAACGAAATCTTTACAATTATCTAGTTAACACTAAACCCTGCAAATATGTCTTAGAATTAAACTATAAGTGAATGATGAGATATTTCATTTAAAAGCTTAAGGAATCTAATCTTTTTAAATAACTATTAAGCTTCTGAGTAAGGGAAGCCTTCCATTCTATTTTTCTTTCTTTTCTTTCTAGGAATTCAATAGCTCTCTCAATTAGTTTAGGCTACCTTGTAAAATCACAAACAATATTTTCTCTCTCTAGTAAAATAATTTACATTAACTTGTATAAAAACAGGCATAAATATATATATTCAAATCTACAAGACAATATTTTCAAGAGCAAACTTGAACTTCTGCAGCCAATATTGTTGTATTTAATATATTCAAAGGCAAGCGTGCTCTAAACACTGTGTAAAGATCTAATTGGTCCATGGAAGGGTACGGAAGTGAAGGTTACTTGTTCATGTTCTAATACAAGTTAAAGCTAATTCTAATTACTGAACACAAGCAACCTTAATACAAATACTAGCATGACTGGATTGCATTATCCTTCTCTTTTGACATGGCAACTTAAACTTTAGACTTATTTGTTCGAATCTTGTAAATACTTTATAATCATTGCCAACAAAAATAAAAGTGCCTAAAGAAATTTGCAATCTACTGAAAAATAGAAATTATTTCGGTCTTTGCCCCCATATGTTCTGCACTGCGCCATGTAAGACATAGAAAGAAAAGAAGAGACAAAACTCCAATAAAGTAAAAAAATACTGAATAACATCATTTCATTTGAGTCCTAATATGTACGTCCAACCAGTTCAACTTTATAATGCTAAAATTAAACCATAAATTAAAACCAATTGAACAAAAATGGATAACTTCAGGAACATGCCTTCACAAAGGAAATAAGAATAACACACCACAAAAGACTAACTTTCTTTATGTTTCCAAGACACTGTATAGCTTCAGGGCTCCTAGAAACCTATTATCTTTCTCCTTTGTCCATCGTTCATGTTGCTTCCTTTTCTACCATTAACAAAAATTCACAATTCATATATTTTATCCTTAACAGCTATTTCATATCACCAAAAAAAATTTTAAAAAATTTTAAAAAATAAATAAAGAAGAAGAGACATAAAATATAAAAGTAATAAAAGGTTTCTACTTAAATGTAAGGGTCCATAACCCTCAAAATCTATCACAATCACACCAAAATCAACGAGATTAACACTGAACATGCCCAGACCCTAGCCTTAACCCTCGGAATGAAACATAATCCAACAAAATCTAGGAGTTTACCTGCAACGACCATGGAGAAGAGCGAATGAGTGATAACGAGTAGGTCCAGGAAAGCGAATATAAAATTTAATAGAGTGGAATAAGTCAGTGATGGGTCTATGAAAGTAAAGTGAGTGAAATGGCAATTGAGAGTGATCGATTTAAAGCAAAATAAAGAGAGCTTAAGCAAAAAGAAGAGTCGCGAGAGACCGAAAATGTGAAGTGAGCGCCTCTTCAAGTGTTTGAAGATAAGGGAAAATCATGTTTCAGCATGACTGTTTTAATAATAACCATCATTAATTTACTAAAAAAAATCAAGATCTCCAATAATGACCTTTTTTTCAAAGCGGTCATTGTAGGATATAGATTTATGACTGTTGTTGAAATAACGATCATTAAATATTTTTTGTGGCTACTGTTAAAAAGAATGGTCATCATACATGGATTGTATTTACATTTTTGTAGTAGTAACTTTTAATGGCCGTTTTTAAATATAACCGTCATTAAAAGTAATAACTTCACATTTAATGACAGTTATTTAATAGAACCGTTATTATAAACCTTGAACTTTTAATGACCGTTTTTATAAAATAAGCCTCATTAAAAGTAATAGCTTCACATTTAATCACGGTTATATAATAGAATTGTCATGATAAACCTTGACCTTTTAATGACCATTTTTATAAAATAACCGTCATGATCAACCTTGAACTTTTAATGACCGCTTTTATAATAGAACTGTCATTATAAACCTTGAACTTTTAATGACTTTTTTTTTAAATAACTGTCATTAAAAGTAAAATTATATTTTAAAATAATATTTAATGATGATTATAGAATAGAACCATCATTGTAAATGCTAGATAATATGATCGTTTATATAATAACAGTCATCAAATAATTTTTATAACGGTTGTTAATAAAGACAGTCATAACTTATGGGTCATTATTTTAATTTTTTGTAGTAGTGACAATAATAAAAGAGTAAGGGAAGAAAGAGCAAACACAATAATTTTTACGTAGTTTGGCAATCTTTGCCTACGTCCATGCCTCCAAGTAAACCAACCTTAATGATTTCACTATTCAAGCCTCCCAAGGCTTCAAATGCTTACAATTGACTTCGAAGGTATCAATGGACCTTTACAACAAGAGATCTCAATCTCTTAACCCTAGTGTATCCAACACTTACAACCTCTCAAGGATAAAGAATACAAATAAATTTTCTCTCACACAATGTATTTGATTACAAATGAATGCTCAATATGTGAATGAAAGAAACAAAAATAAGTTCAAAGCTCAATAATAGTTTTATGCTCAATAGCTAGCTCAATGATAATTCTTAGATCGCATCTTGTTTAAATTTGATTGAGACATTTTATAGTTGGAGCTGAAAACTAGACATTGTTGACTTTTTGAGAGAAATCGGATCGCCATTAACTATTATCGGTTTACCGTTTGACTAGTCCAAATGATCTTTGGGCTGAATTTTAATTAAACGGTTAGCCGTTTAGAGTTATCGGTTAGCCGTTAATTTCTAGAAACATGCAAAACAAATTAATACCTCTGAAAATTATCAGTTAGCTGTTTTCAATAAACGGTTAGCCGTTTGCAACAGTTATTGCTATAATGAAACTATTTTCTAAAAGTATAATTTTGTCCCACAACTTTATATAATTATACTCTAGCCCAAATCTTCATAAAACTTTACAAATAAGTCCATTTCCAGAGTTTCAACACTTTTTCAATTTAGACCATTAACTTGAAAATAACCAATTTCATAAATATGAAAATAATGATTTATTTAAAATGTATGAAAAATAGTTTGACTTTTTAAAAGATTAATCATTTTTAATCTTGTTTGTTACATCAAAATCAACATTATGGACACAAATATGTTAACAATCTCCCCCTTTTTGATGATGACAAACCTTTCATGTATTTAAAGAATGATTTCACAAATTGCTCCTCACAAATATAAGTTCCCTTTATAATTTGCGAATTAACTAAATTAACGAATTTAAATACATGTATTCTTGTCTCTTTCCATCATAAAAAAGAAAACTTAATAGAAAAGAAAAATAGTAGCAAATTTGTTACCCACGTTATTTGAATAGAAATTTCAACATAATCTCCCTCTAACAACAAGCATCACCTCAAATACAAGTTTAGTAATATCACTCTCAAATTATTATAAATCATCATACAAACCAACTTCATACACAAATCACACAATCCATCAACCATAAAATGATAATGTTGTAACAAGTTTAAATACATGTATTCTTCTCCCCCTTCATCATCAAAAAGAAAATTTAGTGGAAAAGAAAAATAGTAGCAAATTTGTTATCCATGTTATTCGAGTAGAAATTTCGACAGAATCTTCCCCTAACAACAAGCATCACCTCAAATACAAGTTTAGTAATATCACTCCCAAATTATTATAAATCATCATACAAACCAACTTCATACACAAATCACACAATCCATAAAATGATCATGTTGTAACAAGTTTAAATACATGTATTCTTCTCCCACTTCATCATCAAAAAGAAAATTTAGTGGAAAAGAAAAATAGTAGCAAATTTGTTATCCATGTTATTCGAGTAGAAATTTCGACAGAATCTCCCCCTAACAACAAGCATCACCTCAAATAAAAGTTTAGTAATATCACTCCCAAATTATTATAAATCATCATACAAACCAACTTCATACACAAATCACACAATCCATCAACCATAAAATTATCATGTTGTAACAAGTTTAAATACATGTATTCTTCTCCCCCTTCATCATCAAAAATAAAATTTAGTAGAAAAGAAAAATAGTAGCAAATTTGTTATCCATGTTATTCGAGTAGAAATTTCGACAGAATCTCCCCCTAACAACAAGCATCACCTCAAATACAAGTTTAGTAATATCACTCCCAAATTATTATAAATCATCATACAAACCAACTTCATACACAAATCACACAATCCATCAATCATAAAATGATTATGAACCATTATTCCATCAATTGCCAAAGTAGCAACTTGTAACATTAAATCATCATATAAAACAATCATGCAATCAAATCATCACCATATCTCAAAATCATCACTTTAATCAACCATCAAAATAATGTTTAAAGTGCATGTTATTCTCCCCCTTTTGATATCATCAAAATTATATATTATTTCGTCTCCCCCTTTGGATAAAAAAAATGTTCAAAATACAAATTATCTAAAATAGAAGCAATAAGAACTAAGTAAAGTTGCCAAGGTAGCTCCCTTTATTAATAATCAAGAAATCAAGTAATAGATCAAGTAAAGGCATGGAAAAGTGATAACTTTTGGAAAGAGAGTTATCATGACACTTTTTTACTTAAATCAATACTACTTAGAGAGTAAATGATGTATTTTCATTGCATTTTTGTTATATTTTGTATAATAATTCATCTTAGTTTATTCTTTATAAATTTTGTTTGATTTAGAAAAAATTGTGTGCTTAAATCATATGCATAATTATAGGTGTTTGGAAGCTCAAATTTCAAGGTAGGGATGCTAATGCAATAGGCTTGCAAAAGATGGGAAAAAATTTGGCTACAAAATAATAGAAACAAATCTGGAACAGTGCAGATGCTGTAGCCACTGCTGTAGCAATCTTGGAACAACAACAGAAAAGATTTTGCAGAATCTTGTGCTCTATAGTTTCCTAATCTAGAAGATGCGAGACTTAGGCTTCCGTTTACCCTAATTTTTAAATATAAAATGAGTACACATCATATAGAAGGGCGATCGTGAATCAACATTGAAAAAATCAAGAGAAAAATAAGGAAGAAACAGAATTTAAGAGAGAACAAATCTGCACCATTGAAGAAAAAAATCTGCAGAACTATTTGGATTCAAATTTTATCATTCTTTACTTGTCTCCTTATTTATTCTTTGATTAAAATGTTGTATTCCATGGTTGCGATTTTGTTGTTAGTTTTCTTTTACAAGTTATGAACTAAATTTGATTGTAGTTGAGTGACAAATAATCTAGATGGGTTCTTGACTATTCTTATGGGTTGATGCACGTCTATTGTAGCATTTTGCTTTAATAACTATTATTTCAATCATTATTTCGGTTGACCTCCCATTTAATTATTCAAGTTAAGAGAGAGCCACAAAAGGGTCTGTCTTAGTGAAAATTATTATAGTAATACTTGATCTTAAGTCGAGTTTCCTAGATTGAGTTTAACTTGAGTCCCAAAATGGCCACATTTGATTTAAGATTTGTGATGAACTAGACATAGGGATTCACCTTGTAGGGTAGAGAGAGTATATGTTTGTAATATCATATCTTATGTGATATAACAACTGGTCATCGTTAGGTTGTATAAAGATATGAGATGTCCAACATGCGACAGTTGAGGATGCAAAGTAATTCTACCCAGTGTTGTAGTAGTTATTGTAGCAACTGGTGTTAGCTTGAACAAAACAGTCATCCCATCAAGAAAGTTTGATCATTCCACTACCCTATTCTTATTGAATTCTTTTTGTGCAAATCGTGCAATTTAATTTCATCATTGTATTTACTTTCTTAAGTTGTTAATCTAATTAGTCAATCAACTTTATTTATTTTATTAAGTTAAGATAGAAGAAAGTTTGCACCGTCGTGATTGCTCTAGTATTTCTAGTAGCATCAGTCCCTGTGGAGACGATCTTGAATACTCATAACTTTATTACTTATTGTGTGCACTTACACATTGACACCAATAGCAATTGAGTTAAAATAACCAACAAAAAGTCATAAGAGCATATTATATTAACTATCCAAGCTCCATAATTACTAATTACATTTTAAAAATCAAGACAACTAAACTCATCAAAGATCTAATGTGATATTTTAATATAACTTAAAAGATCTCATATGCTTAAAAATCTCAAAGTACACGTATTTCTCCCTCTTTCGATATCATTTAAAGCAAGTAATGCATATTCAACAATACGTCAATAAGTACAAAAAAAATGCATCAATTCACCAATCATAGACCGCATAGATTAAACTTCATCAAATACAATGTAATTATCAAAGCACATTTTTTATCATCAAAATTTAAGCAAAGTATAAATACATAATGGCAATATATAGATCATTAAAATCAACATGGATATTAAGATAAGCCATCAGTATGAGCTAAAAGAATAAGTGATCAAATTCATAAGTACAATAAGTCATATATGCCAATTTTACAAATGAATCATGATATAATACAATCAATAGCACAAGAATTCACACATACATAAGTGATGAACAATTACTATTTAAGCGATAGATGATTTAGAAATATCAAATGAGCAAGAAAGACATAAAGATAATGGATTTTAGTGAGATAAATGTTTGTGTTTAGCTTCTTGGAGAGCGTATGATGAACAAATAAGAAAGATGAATAAATGACATGAAATATGATAATAGACAGTTAAAAGGATGAAATCAAAGATCATAAAATCATTAAAACCAAACAAAGGCATCGCGATAAGCTGACATGCTACCATCATATATATTTATCCATGCATCATTATTACACACAATAATAATTCAATTATGTAAACATACGAGCATGATTTTATAAATTCAAGCTATCATCTATCCATCATGATTCATTCAACAAAATTAATATGGCAAGAATCGTTACCAAAACAATTCAATCATCTGCCTCATCTTTTTCTCCTAGATCATGATCAGGTGATTATCCTCGCAAGCTTTCATCAAGGAACTCTCCACCATTTCTTGATTTTGGTACCTACAAAAAAAATTCAAGTTGTGCCTTTTGGCACCCAAATACTCTTGGGTCCTTAAGTGTTAGCAGTGATTCCTTTTGGAACCCAAATACATTTCATTTCACAATATGCATTTCTTTTAACTGGACATTTATTCTTCATGTGACAATTTTGATTGCAATAGTAGCATACAACTTGATTTTTAATGGAGGTACTCTTCACAAAATAATTCTTATAATACTTTTGTTTTAAATTTGGCTTATAGCCAATACCTCTTTTGTCAAACACATATTTTTGTGAATTAAGCAAATTATCCAACATCTTTTGCCCATTTGTAAATTTTAAGACAACATCATTAAGTTCAATATTCTTTTTCTTGAGCATTTCATTTTTCTTTTTCAAATCATCTACATATGATTCTATATATTCATGTGAAGTGTTAGGTTTCTCATTTGAAAATGCAACTCTATCATGCAATGATTTATTTTCTAATTCCAGACATGTAATATTTGCATTTAAAGATTTATTTTCATTTATGAGCTCTATCATTTTCTTTTTAAGACATGTATTCCTTTTCACAGTTTTCATCCATCCATCATACATTTCTTTTAAAAGCATCATATAATTCATCATAAGTAGGAAGATCATTTCCCTCATCAAATTCATCATCTCCTATTGCTATAAGTGCTAGGTTTTGACAGTTCTTATGAATCTTCTCCATCACTCGATTCTTCATCGCTATCGTCCCAAGTAGCTACCATGCCTTGCTTCTTAAATTTGTTGAGAAGTGGACGCTCTAATCTTATATGGCCAGGTTTTTTGCATATAAAACAAACAATTGGCTCATTTTTCCCTTTCTCTACCTTAAGATTTTATCTCAAGAGATCTTTAAAGTTTATTCTATTGATTTGCTTCTTGAAGATCCTTTTAAACTTTCTAGTAATCATTTCAATGCCTTCATCTTCAAAGTCACTCCCATCATCATCACTTTCAACTATAGAATATTTAAAAGTAAAGCTCTTATTTTTTTTATCTTCATCAATTCTTTCATTAGCTGTATCTTCTTCTTATGAGATAAGTGAACTAATAAAATCATCAAGAGATAAAGTATTAAGATTTTTTGCTTCTTTTATAGTCGTTCTCTTTGGTCTCCACTCTTTAAGCAATGATCTAATAATTTTCTTCACTTTTTCACAATTGCTAAATGTCTTTCCTAGTGCTTCAAGAGAATTCACAATATCGGTGAATCTAGTGTACATATCATGAACACTCTCATATGATTCCATTTGAAACATCTCATATTGCCTAGTGAATCTACTAATTTTACACTCATTGACTTGATTTGTTCCGTTATATATAACTTCAAGTTTCTTCCAAATTTCATAAGCACTTTCAACACTAAAAACTCAATAAAATTCTTTCTTATCTAAAGCACAAAATAGAGCATTAATTGCTTTAGAGTTTAAAGGCATCTTTTTCTTTTCTAATTTACTCCATTGACTTAAGGGTTTTGGAATATCGTCTCATACTTCGTCTTTAGTCATAGGCATGAATGGACCACCACAAATAATTTCTCAAATTTCATAATCTAAAGCTTGTAAATAAATTGTTATCCTAGTTTTCCAATATGAGTAGTTATTACCTTCAAAGAATGGTGGCCTAGTTGTGGATTGGTCTTCCATGGAGGATGAACTAATTTGGGTTGCTATAGATCTTTGTGGAATCATTTTGTGGGGAGCAATTTGTGGAATCATTATTTAAATATATGAAAGATTTATCATCATAAAAAAAAGGAGATTGTTAACATATATGTGTTCATAATGTTAACAAAACTGTAAGTTATATATAATGTGACTTAGTAATTACCTTTTCTTAAACTAAAACGTCCATAGTTTTCTATAAGAGAGCTTAAGTCTCCACTCTATAGAAAAACCTTGAGTTGGCGTCTTTAAGGGACTCTAGTTTTGATGACAATTTATTACTTCAAATATGAAGAAGCTGCTTGATTCAAAAACTTAAACTCATAGATAAGGATTGAAAAATTTACATACTAGTGACATTAGCATTTATTCTACTATTTGTCATTGTTAGTATAGAGAGAACATTTTTAACTCTAATCATTTTGAAGATGATTGATTAATTACAAAGTCGAATAAGAGAGCAATGGATGAATGACCTGTATATATAGAGGAAGACTTATTCATAAATGTAAATATGATTTGTTTTTGTAAAAAAATTATTCAGCCTGTCAGCAACCTGATCCCCTACCCACTCTAGCCAAAATCGAACTTTTAATCCCTTATTTTCAACATAATAGGTTTTTTTTATCTCATATAAAAATGAATTTAGTTTTATGTTCTATGTATTTAATGTTTTATTATCTTTTTGTAACATAATATTATATTTATTTAAGATAAAATTAATTAGTTGATTATGTAATAAAAATATATTAATTTACCAATATAAGAAAGAGTTAGTTACGAGTATGTAAAAATCATTTTCATTTATTTGAGTAAAGATTTTTGTTTTTTTAGTTGAATTTTTGTCCTTAAAAAAGAGAATAAATTTAATTGCACACTTAAAAAAAATTAACACCATTACTTCACCCCAACATTTTAAAATGTCATCAAAGAACATCCTCATAGTTATCGTTAACTTAATTGAAAAAATGGTGAAAATAAATCTAAATTCGATTTAAAAATAATTCAAAATATTTATTTATTAAAAATAAACTTAAAATAAATATTTTTAGGGTAAATTTCATTGCGCCCCCTACTAGAGTGATTATCTTCAAAATACAAAAACATTACTCTATCCCCCAGTTGTTGTGATCTTCCCATTAAAATTATGAGCTTAAAGGGCAAAATCTTATTTGAACAAATACCATAACAAGTGTTAGCCTAGAAGAGTGTGAAATGTCAAATCAAGGCAGTCTTTCAACTACTTCCTACAATTTTATAATTTTTATAATAAGTATTTTTCAAAATTTTTAATGAGAAATATATAAGTGGTTAAATTGAAAAAAACAGAATATCCTTTTCTCTTGGTGCAAACGATAATCTTGTTCACAGTTTAGAGAGAGAAACTTTGAAACAAAGCATCAAAGTATTGTCCATAAACAATACTTTTTGTTCGAAAGACTACAAAAAAAGTGACCATTGGAGAGTGGTTGCTGGTAACAACCTTACGATGGCAGTGATAAGGAATTTATGTATTTTTCATTAAGTTATTTCCATTAAATGGGTTTAACACCATTTTTTTAAAAATATAGGACAATGTTAATTAGAACAATGATATGCATATATGAAAAATTTGTGTTATTACTGTTATTATTTGAAGAAAAATGGATTGAAACCCTAGTTCTTAGTGAATTGAGGTATTTTTATTTTATTGTACCATTGACGAAACTTATAGTATTTCCTTTACAAATAAGTTGCTGGAGATTAAAAAAAATATATATACATTTGTGTGTGTGTGTGTGTAGTGGTTGTTTAGCAAACATAACTAAGAAACTAAGCTATTGATATATACCCTACATGTTTTGGTTTTGGTGATGGATATATTGGTTTTGTTTTTCATTTTATGATATCATGCCTACATTGGTGTTGTTATTGATTTTGTAATACTTTTGTTATGGAAGGGGGCGCTTGAGGGTGAAAGACGTTGACAACTTTCTAGGTAAAACCTTTGAGGTTGACCTCATTGACCCTGATTTTTTAAGTAGAGTTGTTCTGATCAATATTGCAATGAAAAGAATGGTTGGGAGAAAGGGTTATAGACATGAGAGATTTATCATTAAAGTTACATGGCCATGAAAGGGGAAGAAGCGTATAATAGATAATGATCATGAGATGTATTAGATAAGGCAGTTGTACAATGAGAATAAGTAAACAGAGATTGTGTTTGACATGACCATCGTAGCACTTAATATGACAAATGTGATTAAAAGGAGGTTGTTTGAGGATGATATAGAAGATGTTGCTGCTGGGCCTAATGTTAAACCTCATAATGTGTTATTTATGTTTCCGAGACAACCAACCGACAATGTTGAATCACAACAACAAGTACATGCAATTGCAACTAGAAAAAGAGGTGGTAAAAGAAAGTTAATGGTGAGAAAAAGTTCAAGAAGAATTTCAGAGACCAAATTTTCTAGGCTCTCCATTCCATAACTAGAGTCTACAATTGAGGGCACCACTGCAGCAAAAGATGATCTACAAACACAAACCACAACTGAACTTGATATTATAGCATAAGCTGATAATTTTGAAATACAAACCACAACTGAACCCACCATTACAGTAGAACTGAGCTTACAACACAAACCACAACTCAAATTACTAGTTTCAAGTCCAGACCATATCCAGATCCTATTCATGAATCACCACCTAAAGTCGAACATGATATTCAAACTATACAAAAAGTACTAGGGAAATTAAAGGCACCTATTAACAATAATATACAACCCAATGTGTTTGGTAGCTTTGTCACACCTACAAAAAAGGTTGCAGATAAAACATTTCTAAATTTTAATCAAGTCACATTAGAACTACTACCACAATTTGACCAAACCTTATTTCTAATACCAGCAACAACATTACCACCTCAGTTTGACAAAACCCTGTTATCAATGCTTATATTTAACCATCCTTTGGGTGATTGTGGTATAGAAAAAGGTGCTGATGAGGGTGAGACTGACTCCGTACACCTTTCAAAGCATAGTGATCATTTATATGATTTTCATGTTGTTGATGAAGTCTTGAATGACTTTGTAGTGGAAGCTGATGAAAAAGATGTTGAGGTTGTTAATCCACTATTATCCCAATTCTTAAAGAATAATACATCTCATAGGTCTAGAAGATCAATGACTACACATTCTCAATCAGAGGTACCAACTAAAGAAGCAGAAGATATAGTGTCTACTAAGAATTTACCATAAGAGATTGTGCAAACTAAACCTAGTAAAAGAAAATGGAAAAATGTTAGCAAGTCACCTGTTACTATCACCCATTCACATAAGTAAGCTAACAAGAATAAGGTTGTTACTGTCTAAATTAGAGCTTCTAAAAAAAGTGCAAATTAGAGAATGTCTCATTCTACTACGGTTAAGGCTGATAAGAAGACTGTAAAAAAAAAAAAAGACCAACTTTATAGATTCGGAGCAAGTCATGAACTCATCCAAGAAAAGTAAAAAGAGTAAATCAAGTAGGAATGATGATGGTGCAGTCCAACAAGACATGTAGATGAAGATAATAAGATGCTACTAGTTGAGGAAATAGACTTCTATATCTAGTCTGAATGAGAAGATAACATGCGTGGAGCCACAAGAGTAGATAAGAGTCAACCTTAAGACGAAGCTCAAAACGAAGAAGATGATGACTTACTTGATGGATATGAAAGTGATAATGGTGACTATGGGCCACTTTTAGACTTAGAGGACGAGCATCAATTTAGCAAGAGGTCTTACGCATTGGGTAGGTAAATGTTTAGAGAGGGTATATAACCAATTGAATTTAAAGAGGTAATGATGTTCAAGAATTTCAAAGAATTGGCCTGGGCTCTGAAGGATTATTGTATTCAACAAAGTTTCAAAAGTATAAGGATCAAGTTCGAGAGAAAAAAGATTTTGTGTGGCTGCTGTGCAGACAAGTGCCCAATTAGAGTATATGTTGCACTTTAAAATTGGGGCAAGTGCTTTCAAATTTGGGTTTTGCACAACATACACACTTATGAAGGCCTCGATAACAATCTTGAGGTAATTGAAGCTTGGATAGCAAGAAAGTACCGCAATAAAGTGATTGCTGATCGAAGGATAGGTGTGGACACGCTTGTCGATGATCTAAAAAAATGCATGGGGTGATTGTTGTTCCACAAAAGGTCTATAAGGCAAAGAGAAGAATTTTAAAATCAGCTGCTAGTAGTGACCATGTTGACAGCTTCAAATCATTGTGGGATTATGCAAATGTCATCAAACAGCAAATGCCAAGGGCATTGACCTTGCTGCAGGTGATAAAGCATGACACATATGTTCATAAGTGCAGGTTTCAAAGGTTTAAGGTGAGCTTCTTAGACCTTAGAGATGGGTTTGAGGAAGGTTGTAGGCCGTTGATAGGGCTTGATGAATGTCACTTAAAGGGGTAATTAGAAGGTGTGTTATTATCATAAGTAAGTTTAAAATACAAATAAGAGGATATTTCCCATTGCAATTTGTGTTTGTGAATTTGAAAATACTTAAAGTTGGACTTGATTTTTAGACCACTTGCAAGAGTATTTAACTAATGACATGCAATTAACATTCATGACGAACATGCAAAAAAGAGTACTTAATGCACGTCATTTAAAGTTCACTACAGAACAAAATAAGTTATGTGCATATGTTTGTGAACGTGAAGACAAGATTTCCCTTAAGTGAGTTGAGGGGTGAGTTGTGGAGGGCAGTTAGAGCATCAAGTAAAGATGTTTTTGTGAGAGCAATGAATAACATACAAAAAATTAATGAAAATGCATTTCAATGGCTGAGAAAGTTAAATCCCAAGCATTGGTCAGTTCATGCATTTCATAAATTTGTAAAGTGTGATCACACAACAAACAACATGATAGAGAGTTGGAATGCATGGCTTGGTGAAATGAGGAAAGCACCAGTTATGGCTTTAATGCAACACATTAGGAAACAGATGATTAAAGCAGTAATTGAGATAAGACAAACTTATTAGAAGTGGCCAAGTGATGTTCCTGCTTTTATTAACAAGAAGATAAACAATGTGTTGAAGATTGGTAGGAATTATCACATCATACCAGCACGTGACGCCTTATATAAAGTTGAAACATGCCAAGAGTCTTATATTGTCAACCTTGATAAGCATACATGTAGTTGTGGGTTGTGGCAGATTAGTGGCTTACCTTGTAAGCATGCAATGCCTTGTATAACTCACATTATGGCTACTTATGAAAAGTATATTGCCCCTTATTTCTTAAAGAATGCATATTTAAGATGCTATTTTGGCATTATCCATCCATTACCGAACAAATCTAAATGACCACATGTTAAAGCTGATGAAATATTACCTCTAATTGTTCAAAGACCACCTGGCATGCGTAAGACATGTAAAAGAAGGGAGGATGATGAACCACCAGCATATAGAAGAAATTTCACAACATGTTATTCATATTGTCGAGATATTGGTCATAATATAAAAGTTTGCCATGTTGATCCAGTCAATGCACATAAGAAGACCATACATATATTGGTTAGTTTGAAATTGCTTAAAATTTAATTTTTCATTTTTTATAGTTATTATTAAGTTATCTTCAAATTACAGCATGTTGCTCATACTTTTGAGGTATTTGTCACAATATAAAGGTTGCCCTGTTAATCCAGCCAATGCACATTAGAAGACCAGACATATATTGGTTGGTTTGAAATTGCTTAGAATTTAATTTTTAAATTTTTTTAGTTACTGTTAGGTTATCTTCAAATTACCCCCACCTAGAGTGACTACATATGGAGGGTAAATTGAATTTTTGTCTCTATATATCGGGAGTATATGAATTTAATCATATTTAAAGGATTGAGTGTATTAACATTACAAAATATACGTCACTATATTGAACAAAAGCATCGCAAGAACTTGGCAGCAGCCTCAGCTCAGAAGCATCATTTACAGGAGTGAACGTTGTTGGAAACTCAACATCTGGTGGATCTACATCAAGTATGTGATGTTTCATAAATGGTAATAAAGTTAAAAATCAATCTTTAAACTAAAACATAACTTTATTTAAATGAATTAAACTTGTTAATGATGGATGATGATGAATTATAATCAATAGCTGAGTCATCACCTAATACTTAAAGACCTATCCCAAAACAATCAACAAGGGGTTCAGCACAAGGAAAACACCAACAATAAAGGAAGCATCAAGAATAAGCAAAGCAAAATAGAGATGAAGGAATACATCAACAGCAATAAACATAGCTTTTGATCAATTTTAACTGCCACCAACAAGAGGCATTGAAATTAGAGACGGAGGCAAATCTGATTGGGGCCGCTCCACAATCTGCCCCAGTTTAAACAAAGAGACATTTGAAGGGTAAAGCAGTGGCTCAAAGTGATTGTAAGTTTTTTTCTTTAAAAATTAATCTTTTTATTTACATATAATATATTGTTTTACCAACATGGTAACTACGAATTAGGGCTTTATGTTGTAGAGAAATACTGTACAGTAAATGACATGATGGCAGTAGTATGGACATTTATAGAAAATGGTGTTGTTGATTTTGATATTTTGATACTTTTGAATACATTGTTACGACAGTGCAATATATATATGTAATTACAACCTAATTGTAGACTTTAAAAAAACTGAGATGCAGTGTGTGTGCTTATATATTTTTTTTTAGAATTGTTAATTTTATAGTTTTATTAATTATTTATGGCTAAATTACTATTTTTTTGGGTTGTTGTAGTTAATATTTGGTTTGTAATCCCTTGTCATATCAGCTGAAAAGGCAAAATGTAATATGTTGCTAGTGATGGTGAATATTGACTACAACAACATAAGTGTAATATTTTGTTGAACTGAAAATACATATCACTGAAAATAATACATGAGCCTCTTTAGTACATGGAAGTTTTCATTAAACTATTTAATTTAATTTAATTTAATTTAATTTCTACTACTTTCTACTTAATACTTCAGTTATGAGCAACACTAAGCATATACATCATGCAAAGATAATATGCAGCAGCCTAATGATTGAATATGATTTTGCAGTAAGTTTATTAATTCTCATCTCTATCATTTTCTTGTCTTTAATTCCCATATCATCATCACTTTCCAAACCGTCACGCAACTTTCCCAATCCTCTTTTAAGTACTCTATACTTATAATGATTGAACAAGATAATATACAACAGCCTAATGATTGAATCGCATTTTGCAGCAAGTTTATTAATTATCAGCCTAATGATTGAATAAGATAATATTTAGCATGAACAAGTTTATTAATTTCCATCTTCAGCATGAACAAGATAATATGCAGTAGCCTAATGATTGAATCTGATTTTGCAACAAGTTTATTAATTCTCATCCCCATCAACTTCTTATCTTTAATTCCCATATCATTATCACTTTCCAAACCGTCATGCAACTTTCCCAATCCTCTTATAAGTACTCTATATGCATACATACTTGATTTGCACCATCTAAAGAAATTACAATCTTATTATCGCATTTGTAGTACAGCTTGTTAGGATTTGCAGTAGACTCTGAGATGTATATAGATGCACATTTACCGCAATCTTTGCATGTTTTGTTTCTGAACTTGAGCACCTTCCCATTGATCTCCAACTTCTCATTTTTATCTTCATCTTCATCATCGACATCAAACTACCTCTTGAAGACGACATACCTACTATTATTTCTTATTTTTTGTTATGTCATGTTTGTGATTTTGCTAAGTATGAACCTTATTCAAATCTATAAAATAATGGTCAGTTTGATTTTTGAATTCAAATTATTATAGTCATGGAGAGAGAATGATGGTTTTTTTTTCAAAATGAGTGGCTGAAATCACAGTGCAAATCCCAATAAAAAAGTGTTAATTTAATGGCATGCCTTGTAATTTTCTTGAATCCAAAGCCCAAATAAGGAATCAATTTAAACCAAACAAGTAAATATACATTTTTAATATTATAAGCCTAACACTCCCACATTTTTTGACAGATATGTCACATCAAAACCTTTAATAAAACTCAAATGTTCACACAATAACACCGTTAGGTAGAATATTCTATTTCTCATAAGGATAATTTTGTAATTTAATTATTCAACGTCAACCAACCATTTAAAGTACTGACAATTGGGGGGTAGACTGATGTTTTCATATTCTTAGCAGGTAATTTAAAGATAATCACTCTAGTAAGGGGCACAATAAAATTGACCTTATTTTCTATTATTTCTTCTCTCTAACTAACATTGCATATGGACAACAGTAGAGGTGGCAATTTGGGTTAGTCGTCATGTCGTGTCAAATTTGAGTTTACTCAAATCCAACTCATTTTTTTAATTGTGAACCCAACCCATTTATTATCGTGTCATAATTGTGTCACTTATTTAACAAAATTTTTATTTTTTATAAGAATTATATTTCCTTGAAATTTTGTAGTGCTATACATTTATCTATTAACTACAATAAAAGTCAATTTATAATTAATTGTTTTATAAATGGATTATCATGTTAGAAAGTCTAAAATTGAACCCGACACAATTATTAATTGGATTGACATGAATACAACAAATTTAATAATCGTGTCAAATTCGACTATCTAAATTCATTTATTTTTGTCAAAATTTGTCAACACTAAATAACAGCACCATGACCACAATCATTTTTTTAGGGTAGGGAAAATAGCTTTTTTTTTTTTTTCAATTCTAGCAAATGTTGCATTGACTTCTCTCAAAATGTTGCATTAATAAGGAAGACTTATATTGTCTAAATTGACTTGTCTATAAAGCATCACTGCAATATCAATATCCTTACAAGGTACTTGTAAAACAGGTGGTGGCTTCCATAACCATCACTGCAATTGAAAAGTTGTAGGTGCAACACTAACGTGTTAAAATTTAAAAATCTTATTTTTTCCTAACAAGTAATAGGACTGCAGTGTAATTGGCCCAAAAAAAAAAAAAAAAAAAAGGTTAACTACTCTCTGTAGGTGCAATACTAACGTGTTAAAATTTAAAAATTTTGTTTTTTCCTAAAAAGTAATAGGACTGCAGTGTAATTGGCCCAAAAAATTTTAAAAAAAAAGGCTTACTACCCTGTGGCAACATAATCTTGCCCTCGGAAACTTTATATATGCACTACAACTGTAAACATATGTTCCAAATATTTTTTTTTTGGGCATTTTATTTTACTTTTTTGTAATTTGCTTTTATAAGAGCGATTATCAAATATAGTAAAAATTATAATGAGATCATGTGGATTTTGAAAATATCATGCACAAAATCTAAATCTAAATTTTGCGTATCGAAGGACATCGGCTATCTTTTCTGTTTGGAAGGGAATATTACAAGTTTATTACTCCACGCTTAGATCGCGTGGCCCCCATCGCAACCCATGTTCGTTAAACCACTCGACCCACGTGGAATCACACACGCCATCGTAAACATTTTATAAATAAAAAATATTATCGTTTTATCCGAAAATAGAAATCTAGTAGCTACTCGCTCGTACCAATGATGCGAATTATGCACCATTCAAAAGCAAACAAGCTTCATTAATGAAACATAATGCCACGTGTGCTTCAAATGATGGGAGTACAGGATCCTCTTAGAATAGGCCCGCACAAATATAAGAGCGAAATACGATGGCATTTACGTAATTAAGATGCAGAGGTAGTGATTAAAACGATAATGCGATCGTAATCCACGTGGCAAGTGGGACCTTGCTTATGTGCGTTAGTTGCTCTGGTGGCCCTTTTTAAGCGCCATTTAATTTGCCGTCGCTGTTCCGACGAAAAAGAACCAAAAAATTAAAAATAAAAATAATAAGGATTCGAAGATGAGAAAAAATGTGAAGGATTGAGACAAATCCTCTGTGCATTTGAAAGTGGTGAAGATCTGGCGATAAACTGGTAGTAATTTTCGCCTCGAGATGACTGTTTGGATGCCGAGAAAATGAAGGAAAACGACGGAAAATGCGTCCTGAGGAATCAAATATAGACCTAAAGGAACTGCGGAAGTAATTTTGAAAAAATGAGAATAACAAGAAAGTAAAATTCAAAAAAAATTTAAGAAATTTTTTAAATGGCAGTTGAGGTTGATCATCAAGCATTCTTCGAGAGTAGCGCCAGGTCTTCACCTGAATTGTCATTTGACAGCCAGCAGCACCTTGAGTTTGAGGTATTTTATCAATAAAAAAAATTTATAAATGTAATTTTTTAATTATTACAGTTTTTTTAATTATATTTTTGGTTTCCATTTAATTGTGATTCAATTTCTCTACGGTTTTCGTTCTATTTAGAAAGTGTAGTTATGTAATCACACCTTTTTTTTTTTTTTTTTTTGGTGTGTGTATGGATTATATGAATTTTAAAATTAATTTATGATAATTAGATGATATTCAGTTTTATGAATTAACTTAATATTTAACAAATACGTGCTAAAAAAAAATGCATTGTTACTTAGACTGAAAGGAAAGTTATGTTATGTTTGAATTTTACAAATAGGTATAACATAATGGAATCACTAGCGGTCAAATATAAGTAGCCGTTTGGATTGCGTGTATGATTGCTATATATTAAGTAAAATAGAAGCACAACAGTTATAAATATTACTCTTAATGTGTTTTCTCTGGAACCATTCAAGAAATTGTTTTATCAAATGTTTAAAAGAAATCATTAGACTTCAGATTAGTACTCATGGAGGGCTATACAAGGAGTTCAGGCTCTTTGTTTCAGCTTTGAGAGAGTTGATAACTGCTGAAAATTATTTGGTCATTTCTTTTTCAATTTCTAAAATAACCATAACTTAATTTAGTTTAATTTGTTATATTGAAAAGCCCGTTGAGTAGATTCTCTTTAGTTTAATTTATTCCAGAACTTTGGCAGTAGATTGTCTATTTGAAAGTTCAGTTTTCCCCACTACATCCTCCTCAGTTAAAGCTCAAATGGAGGATTTAAAAACTTAATCCATTTGAATGTTGAGCATCATTTTAATTATTCTAGAGATTATCTCTGATTTTTTTTTTTTTATTGTTTTTATTTCTGGTTCTGGCTTTATGTGCAGTCTGTATCCCTCTCCAGTATTCTTGATCAAGGTTCAGTTTCTTTTGGAAAATATGCTACCGAGGCACTTGCATGGGAAAAACGGTCTGTTTTCCCTCATGACAGATTTCAGGAAGAGTTGGATAAATTCAAAAATCCCGGATTAGTTGCTCAGAAAAAGGCTTACTTTGAAGAATACTACAAAAAGCTTAGAGCTATTAAGGGATTACAAGCACAGCAGCAAGAATTCACCCAGCATGCTTGCCAAGTTGCACAGAGTAGTACCACAGAAATAGAAAATAATGTCAATTCAACAGTGTCAAAAGACGAAAACAATGTTAGCCAAATTCCTATTTCAGACAACAGCACAATTACTAGCCTCAACTCATCACCAGGAGGCACTGTGTGTGACTCAGGGCAAGATACTGAAGCACAATGGTGTAAAAATAGCTTGTCTACTGTTAAAGATGGCATGAAGAATATAACGAGTTTATTCTCATCTACTATCAAAGCAAAACATTCTACTAAAAGGACTTCTTCATCTCAAAATTCTCCAAGTGGTAGCATGAAAACTGCCTCTAAGAAAAGTCTGGTCTCCAGTTCAGTCAGCCATAAAACTAACCAGCCAAAGAAACAAGTACCTGGTTTACAGGCGAAGGTAAATGACCATTCTCTTGTTTTGCATGTCTGTTCCTAAATTACCTGCCCCCTATTTAACAGCTGAACCGAATATTCAACTCTGCTTTGAGAATTTCACTTTTTAATCTAACAAATTAGTCTAGCTAACTTCCTCTTCCATGAGCAGTTAAAAATCCTTGGATCTAGACAGGAAAGTTTCTTATAGATTAGAAAACTTTCTGCAAGCTGGAGATCACAATTTGGTGAAACGTCAGGCAGATTGAAGGCCAAACTAAATTTGACCAATAGGATGTTGGAATTTCTTGTTTATTTAAGTTGATTTCAATAAACTTGATGTCTTGTAATGACCAAAACAAGCAGTGATAGTTATTTCCTTACAATGGATACTGTTCTATTATATCTGTTGCATTTTCTACTATCAGTGTCTCATGGATAGGACATTCCATATCTTAAACAGGGAACTGTTGCCTCTCTCAGAAATAAGACAGATCTGGAAAGCAGCGGAACTGCGAAAAATACTATTAAGGAATCTGAGAAGCCAAAACCAACCCATAGAAAAATCACTCAGAAGACTGATAACAGTCTTCTTCCGATTAAGAAAAGTGGTCCTAAAGCTGCAAGCAAAACTAAAAGACAAACTACAAAAGTTTGCCCCACTGCAACTGTTCCAGACTCTTTGTCAGCAAAGGGTAATCAGGTGTCATCATTTTCAAGTGTAAGAGCTCATCTGATGAAGCAAAGCAAAATTTCCCCAGGTTTGGCTGGAAAGTTACCACCAAGGTTGCCAGTTCCTGCTCAATCTGCTAAGATAGTGTCATCTTCTTCAAGTATAAGAACTCATCAGATGAAGCCTAGCACAACCTCCGTAGGTTTGGCTGGGAAGTTACTGACAAGGTCATCAGTTCCTGTTCAATGTGCTAAGCCAGTGTCATCTACATCAAGTGCAAGAAGTCCAGTGAACCCAAGCACCACCTCTGAAGGCTTGGCTGGGAAGTTACCAACAAGGTTGCCAGTTCCTACTCAATCTGCTAAGCAAGTGTCATCTTCTTCAAGTATAAGAACTCCTCCGGCAAAGCCAAGCAAAAACTCTCAAGGCTTGGCTGGGAAGTTACTGACAAGGTCATCAGTTCCTGTTCAATGTGCTAAGCCAGTGTCATCTACATCAAGTAGAAGAAGTCCAGCGAAGCCAAGCACCACCTCTGAAGGCTCGGCTGGGAAGTTGCCAACAAGGTTGCCAGTTCCTACTCAATCTGTTATGCAAGTGTCATCTTCTTCAAGTTTAAGAACTCCTCCGGCAAAGCCAAGCAAAAACTCTCAAGGCTTGGCTGGGAAGTTATCAAAAAGGTCATTGATTCATGTTCCATGTGGTATGCCAGTGTCATCTTCTTCAAGTTTAACTCGTCCAGTGAATCCAAACACACCTCCCCAAGGCATGGATGAGAAGTTACCTAAAAGTATACCGGTTAGTTCTCTATCTTCTAAGGTAAATTAGATGTTTGTGTGTTAAATTTTTGAGTGTTTTTAATATTTGGTAATGACTTCCTCTCATAGTTGAATAATATTTATAATTGCAGGGTATTTCAAAGGATAAAGCTTCTACTGGTGGTTTGAGAAACCTGGGCAAGAGGTCTGATTCTCACTCACCCTCTTCCTTAGCCTCTCCCTTAAACCATTTGATTTGTGTAATTTTCAGGATATTTGGTTTGAGTTGTTAGGAAGCTTTAGAAATTCAGTGGTTCTTGTACCAGTTGAAGAGTGAAGTCATTTAATTCATGTAGTGCTCAAAATTTGTTTTGTTAAGAAATTATGACATATTTTGCTTTTCTAATTTGCAAATGACAGGTTAATGCGGATCATTTCAGCTTTAGAATTTCTTTTTTCATCTAGTGTAAGATATGCGATAAGAATATGATTTACGGGGCTCGTTTGCAGATACTTGATCTTAAACCAAAAAACTTGAATCGTTTTTACGAGCCAGGATGAAGCTGGCAAGTGTTTTTTCAAATGGAGAAGACCATCGCATGTTATATTTGGATGCTAACTGTTTAAATTATTTGCCATTGTCTGTATCTGCTTCTTCCATTTCTTGTGTCTCATGAGGTTTGGAAAATAGAATCTGATTGATTATCGTGTCTGCAAATAACAGGTCTGCAAACCTTTCTTCTCCTAGTAAATCAAGTCAAATTATTGGAGCTCAGCTTGGACACAGGAGTCTTGTCCAAGGAGGAAAACAGAAAGAGGTGATTAATTGCTCTAGTTTATATATATGGATCCACTTGCTGATGGTCTCTACTTCAGAAAATTATACTTGTTATGCTTGTTTACTGCCTTCAACCAACCAGTGATGAATGCAATATTTTAAAGTTACTAAGAGTGGAAATCTTGCATTGCAGGGAAAAGAAAAAGAAATTCTTGAGCTTGGAAGAGATCCCAAAGCTCTGTCATCTACTGGACCAAGAAGAGACCCAAAGCCTCCCTCATCTATGGTGTGCAATAATTTCAAGACTCTGCATGAAAAGCGAGTCCCTAAGGTCGCATATCTTTTATCATCTCTAACTTTGTTTGCTTAGGGTTTGTTTGAGAAAAAATTTTTGAATTGAATACATTTATCGGATTAACATTTGTTATATTATATCCCCATCTTTCTTCCATTATTTTGTGGACATACTAAAGCAATGTGGTTGACGTTTCAGATTGCACCATGGCAGTCTGGGGATGAAAAACGTGGTCAAATTAGTACTGCTACAAAGTCGGCACGCAGACAAATGAGACCTAGCAGGCAGTGAATGGGATACATAGGAGAAACCCCGTCTTGTCGTCGATCAACTCGTTCAATAGTTTGCAAAGTTGATGGGGGCTTATGTAGATGACACTTGCTTCACTCTTACCTATGCAACGAAAGGACTGGGTACAATTGTGATTGAAGCAGCAGAAAGTAAATTCAATAAAATGAATACGTAGAGATATTGCATATGTACATGTGCATCTTTGTAAATAAAGTAAAATATGTAGTCCATCAGGCTGAGTGAGAATTACTGTATTAGTTAGTAGTTACAGAGAGGAAGTTTATGCTCATTCAAGGCTCTCTTTTTTCTGAAGGCTATCGAGGAATGCAAATAACAAATTGCAAATTTTAGATAGTTGATTGTTATTGTTGTTGCTGTTGTTGTTGTTGTTGTGCTTCTTTTTTTTCCTTAAAAAAGGAATTCTTTTCCCTATTATATAATCTTATGAGAAGGGGGTTCCCATGCTGCCCTTTATGAGTCAATTTCCTGGCTCTGCCTCTTCCGGGAATCTCCTTCAAAGATTCTCTCTCTTGCTTTTGATGCCTACAGTATCAATGGATCAAATTGAAGTCAACACCGGTGCCGTTGCATGCCAAAAGCCTTTTCACGATTACAAAAATTAAGTGGGTGTTCACTGTTTTCCAAAACCAAAATAAGGCAAGAGAAAGATAGGGTGTGTTTGGAATTGTCTTTTCATTAGGTGTTTTGCATTTTGCAAGAACAAAAAGTTAGAAACTATGTTTAGTGGGCATGTTTTTTAACAGTAAATGGAGAATTAGTAAAATGAAATATCTGTATCTCCTCACTGTTTTAAAGAAAATTGGATGAAGCAAAACGGTTGTTCTCCACTTTTGTAGAAGCAGTTCTTTATTTTTAAGGTAACTAGAAGTTGCCTGTAGAAGAAAAGTTGTGTGTATTTTTTTTTTTAATTTGAATGGGTCTACTTACGAATATCTAAATGACTTCTTTTTTAATATCTAAATATAAGTGAACTTTTGTCTGATTTTATAAATAAATAAAAAATCTTAAATATGGTTATTTGATTTATATTCTTATAATTTAAAACAAAAAAGATTATATTTTATAGTTTAAGAAATAAATATATTTTGTAAAGATATTTTTTTAATATAATATTTACTTCCCATTTAAACCTTCTCTTAATCAAATAAAAGTCACAAAAATTTATTTTTTCTATTAAGATACAAATGTTAGAAAATTAGACATAAATTACGAAAAACAAACAAATAAATTTCAAACTTCAAACATTTAACCTACAAGTCATGTCCAGCACTCATATTACACATCCAATTCAACCTTTATCAAATTCCCTTTTCACTTTTCCCGATTATCAAATGTCATCTATCTATGCAAACTCAGCAAAGCTCAACTCTCTATGCAAGTCTCCTTACCTCTCATATAATTTTTTTTAATGGTTATTAAAATTTTATAGTGGTTTTTCTTATGTAAATGTATAAGATGCAAATCTCATTTTTTTAATAATTTTTTATAATTTTTTTTCTTATATAAAAGAAACGAAGTTGTTTGTAAATAGATTGTTTTTATTTAGTTTGATTGGTGCTTTAAAATATATTTTTATGTCATTCTATTTTAGTTGTTATGAGCTTGATGTTTTAGATGACTTTCCCCTTAGGTTATGAATGTGTTAAAGCACGTTTTATAAAAATTTCCACTAAAAGTATTTCACTATTTTTATTTTTAAATAATTAATAATATTTTGAAAACAAGCTACAAACATAATTTTATTTCTAAATAATAATTAACTAGAATTAAAATACTATTTTTCTTCTCTAAAACAAATGCATAAAATATCAAACAGTACCAAATGCCCTCTAAAAATTGTTTGCCACGGTTGTTATTTATTTATATATTTATTTTTTTTGCTAAATAGAAATCAATTTCAAAATAGTAATTAAGTAGAATGTTGGATGAAAAAAATAATTATTGTTCTAAATTGAAAAAACATATATTCGATTCTCATTCCAATTATTTTACTCATTTTATAAAACAAAAGCGAACCCATGTTTGATTTTAGAAAACAAAAACAATCTAGTGAAGCAGCAAGTGCCAAAAAGTAAAAGAAAAGTAGTATATTCAAAACCTGTTTTCCCCAATCTGTGAAGACTATTTTGAGAGCAAGCAAAGCTGCTTGCACAAAAGATCCTGTTGCTAGTCCAATCAAAAGACCTTTCCCTTTTAACTGAAAAACGAAAGCCAAAACTGCTGCAATTGGAATTCCAACAAGATAATATGCTCCAAGATTTACAAAGGCTCCTATCTTTTGCCACCCACTTCCTCTTGCAACACCTTAAATAAACAATAAAACATGTTTTTGGGAAATTATTAAGAGAATTTACAGATAATAATTTGTTGCTTTGACATGACTGAAGCAGATTTTTTTTTTGAAAAAAAAAATCAAGCTGATTTTTATACCTTTCCTTTTCTTACTCATTTTTCAAAATGGATTTGGGTTTAATGTTTTCGGTTTAAAATTTTTTATGTAAAAACATGTTACTAAATGTGTTTATTACCTTAAAGACATTGCTTTCTTTTTATGAAATATCACTAAAAATTTGGCACTAAATGCTTTTAAAACATATTTCATCAGAATAATTAAAAATCTGATACTGTAAACATATATTCATCATCACTGTTTTCCTTCACACGATATAAAGACATTGCTTCAAAAAAAATATTCTCAGAAAATTATTAAAAAAAAAAAAACTATGCGTTTGGTCTTGTATTCCAAATGATATTGTTGCATTTGTAGTAGAGTATAGATGTGATTAGTTTTTAATAAATATACAAGCAGGTTTTGTAGTTTATTTCAAAGTTAGTTTGAAAATAAAATTTGTGAAATATATTTAGTAGTTTGCCTAGAAATAGTACTATATAATAATTAAAAATTTATTTTAATAACATGCACTGTCTGCAGTTGTCTTGGAAAATGATTTTTTTTTAATTATCTTTGATGAGACCCATTAATTTGATTTACTACATTTTACTGACATAAATATAAAGAAGTCACTTTTTCTTTTTTTTCCTTACAAAACGGGGAGCCGATTAGAGTGGGAAACAAAAATTATTCTTTTTTTATGTTTTTAATTACATGTAATAAACAAGTAGCATTTGTTTTCATGCAAATCGAAAACATTATAAAAGTTAATTCTACCAAACAAGTTCTCTTAATTTATATTTCTGTAAAATGAAAAACAACCGTGCAAAAACGATACTAAACGCTCCTGAACATTTTGAAATTATATCACTAATAAAATGTCAGTCTTCCAATTCAAATAAAAATTTTAAGAATGAAAACGGTGGTTAAAAACCAGAAAGCTCATGTTTTTTAGAAGATTGGTATCAATTTCAAAGTGGTATTTTTTGAAAACGAAAATGGTATTTGATAGACCAAGAAACAGGTTTCAAGACGATTTAGAACAAACCTGAGAGTACTGCTTGTAAACTGTCCATAATAATTGAGAGACAGATGAAAGGAACCATATCTGCCAAACGATGAACAATGTCCTCGGAGCTGCTCAAAGCATATCCCAAAATATGGCGACAGAACAATAGAACTATGCTCACAGTAACCATCTCTGCTGCTGCAAGAATGATTATGGCACAGATAGCCATTTTCGCTGCCTTCGGATTCCCAGCTCCCAGCTCATTGGAAACTCGAGTACTGTAAAATGGTTATTAATGGTTGAAGCTTTTTCATTTGAAAATGATGAAGTAATCTCAAATGTGAGTCAATGCATGTGCACAAAAATTGTGAGGTTTTTAGAAGCTGGGAGCAGACCTTACAGTACTACCGAATCCATACGGTATGAAGTAGTGCAAATAAGTAATGGTAAAGCTGTTAGGAGAGGAAAAAAATAGAGAGATCAGACTTAGAAACAATATTGTACTCAAAATCCCACATTATCAAATTGAGCAAGTGTCTGTTTCTCATGCTTCTGAAAAAATATTTAATCAAAGGCTTCTGATTGAGTAATTTTCGATGTCAATTTTGGGAGTTGGCGTGACTATTATATGATTACCACATGGTTCAAAGATTTTTTGTTTTTAATTACACTGACATTTTAACATCTATCTAGCCAATGATATTTTCATATCACTTCAATTTGTATACAGTAGTTTCAGTAAAGAGTTTACGTCCCTGATATTATTCTAATTTGACAAAATGGTGATAATGTAATAATTGAAAGTGACTCATAAACAACTTTTTATAGAAGCAAAGAAGCCCAACATTTGAGATCCTTCCCTTAAAATTGGAGCCTTTTGCAACTATAGCTTAAAAAGAAGCCATGTCAAGTGGGCACTAAAACACATACCACAGTGAAAAAACTGAAGCCTCTAGTTTGGGATTTGGTAGCAGTCCAGAAAGCAGAATAAGAACCTCATATGACCACCATTCAAAACTACATGTACATGCCAAGAAAAAAAAAACGTATAAAAAACCTGGAAGAAAATAGTTAAATGGTTAAAAGCCAACAATTTCCTCATAGAAAAGAAAAAAAATTTACCAAACCATTACAGCAGAAGGAACAGCAAATCTGATGAACTCTTTGATGCTCGAGAACACATCTATCGAAAAACTAGCTCTAGTTTTTTCACATCCTGAAGAACACTTTATGTAAAATCCAAGCAACAACACATTGAACCAATACGATAAGCCAACGGCCAAAGCAGCTCCATTACTTCCCAGTTTTATTTTAAACACTAGTGCCCAACAAAGAGGAATATGAAAGCACAAAGTTAAAACTGAGCTATAAAGCATTGGAAGGATCAAACTCTGAACCTGAAAAAATCTGATGAATGATTGAAGAACAGCATAGGAAAAGAGGTTAGGGATTAAAAATATTGCGTATTTTTTAGCGACACGGGAGATCAAAGGGTCTTGGCCAACAAGGATTAGTAGCTTGTCAGTAAAAATCCATAGAAGAGATATTGGAAAACAGACTATAATGAGTGAGATGATGGAGCAGTGTGTGTAGATTCCAAGTTTCTGAAATTGCTCAGCTCCATAAGCTTGTCCACATAGTGTCTCCAATGCACTTGCCATTCCAAACTGCTCAGGAATTTACAAAATTCTGGTAACTTGATAAACAATTAACAAGTAGTGCCAATTAGTTCAAATCTTTCTTTTTCTCAGGTTTTGGTGTTAGCTTGTCATTGACATCAATGCATGTCTTTTACCAAATTCTTTTTATTGGCAAAGATTTTTGGTCTCAATTTTAAGAAGATATGAACATCACACATGAAATAGTTAAACAAAAATTCAAAATATTCACAAATTTATAAGTAAGTTATTAGAAGTATAAGATAGTCGGCCTTGAATAATAAGAATCAGAATATCAATGTTATCCTTAACCAAAAAAATGTATGAGCTAAGGTTCAAAAGCTTTATTAAGCTTAAGACTAAGCTCAAACATGATCTAAATTAATGACTTAGCTTAAAGGAAAAGCTGATCTTTCTATCCAATTGATTTTAGACCAAAATTTTATAAACAAGCAAAAAGAAAAAAGAGAGAAGTGAAGAAAGACTTAACTAGGAGACTAAAGCCAGTAACACTAGTGAAAGAAGTAGCGATGGAGGCTCCAGACAGGGAGAGCTCATCAAGGTGTCCCACCATTATCACTGAAACAACCTGCAAAAGATACTGCAACACTGTCACTGCGACCATTGGAGCTGCTATGGAGCTCACTTTCTTTATCTCTTTCAAAGAAACCACCAATTTGCTACCCATAATAATTAAAATTCCCTTTTATTGATAATTTATTTTTCTCCTAAATCCACACGCTGCTTCTTATATCAATACATGAGAATAAAACTTGAGAATTAGTTAATGGATTATCTTGATTAACCCTGATAGTGCATGTTCCACTCATCTGCCTTTCCAATTAAAACTCTCTTTATTCCCCTTTTGGTGATGATTGATTTGATTCGATATTTATACATTTTTTAATCTTGTCTTTTCCTACAAAATGTATCAAGTGATATGGAATGATCCCTTAATTTATTGCTCATGGAAACAATATGTGGATCTCATTAGACTTAGGTGGTGGTCCATCTCACTCGATTTCTTGATGTTTTTCGTGACAAACAAGTAAGTTTTTAAAGGGAAATTTATAAAAATAGCAAAAAAATTAAGTGTTTTTCAACTTTAACCCCCAATTTTTTTCTATCAACATTAGCCAAATCACCAAATTGTGGACGAAATTGCCCTCCTCATTCTCACGTTTCCCTCAAGCAAATTCCTCCCCCTCTCACCCAAAATTTCATCACCAGAATCCCGTATAGATCGTCGGCGGTGTAGATCGGCAGCGGAAGAAGTTGTTGGCAGCTGAAACAAACTAAATCACGTTGAAAATCTTTGGAGATCTCCAAAATCAAAGATAAAAATTGGAAACCCTAGGTGAGTTGCTATTGCTGCTGTTGTTGTTGGTGGCGTTGGTGTTGTTGTTGTTGTTGTTGTTGTTTGGGCTGTTGTTGTTGGTGGTGGTGATGTTTAATGGCGGTGGTGGGTGAGATGCATGTGGGAAAGAGAAGGGAATAGAAAAGGAAGGGAAAGGGAAGGGAAGAGAAAATGAAGGGAAAGGGAAGTGAAGGGGAGCATCCCGCGCACGAGGCCGCAGCTATCACACACGAGATGCCTGCGGCAGGCGCATCTCGCGCGCGCAAGGCCGCGCCTGTCGCACGCAAGACGCGTGCCAGCCTGTGCGCAATTCGCGCACGCTTGGCGTAGCCTCTTGGTGCCCGTCGCACCAAGAGACAGATAGAAAAGGAAGGGAAAGGGAAGGGAAGAGAAAAGGAAGGGAAAGGGAAGTGAAGGGGAGCATTCTGCGCACGAGGCCGCAGCTATCACACGCGAGATGCCTACGGCAGGCGCATCTCGGGCGCGCAAGGCCGCGCCTGTCGCACGCAAGACGCGTGCCAGCCTGTGCGCAATTCGCGCACGCTTGGCGTAGTCTCTTGGTGCCCGTCGCACCAAGAGACAGCTCGATGTTTGGTGCTGCCTTTTTTTTTGTGCTTTTGTTCATAATTTATTAACATATAATACGATAAATGGGAAAATAAAAAATAGCATTGCATAACCCACCCGGACCGACGAAAGAACCGGGAATGATAAAAGTATGTGCAAATTAGATGTCGTTGTTAATGCCATTCGGGAAAAATTAGCAACGCAACAGTTGCAACTGTTCAAAGACAATATATTTGGGCATTTCCTACAGTGACGAAGCTATCCGTTCAGTGGCGTAATTGTACACAATATATTGCTTTGGCAAGTGTCCCATGACACTGGAAATGAAAAGAATGAGTTATGGTTTCAAGTTGGCGACCATTTGATACGGTTATCGATTGAAGAGTGGTGCCTAGTAAGGGGACTTTGCTATGGCAAAAATTTCTTCCTGACGAAGCATAAAACAAGTTATCGATTACTTCAAAAGTACTTTGGAGGCAGGAATCGCGATATAAATCTTGGCCAGTTCGAGAAAATATTTATGAACTTAGACTTCAAAACTATGGATGACATCGATGCGCTAAAAATCGCCATGTTTTACGACTCATTGGTTACCTTTCGCGATGACAAAACATATTTGCATAAATTCAAACCTCTTCATGTCGTCTTCCTTCAATGGCTTCAAGATGTTGGATTCTACAACATCTGACCTGAGCTGCAGAGTGTCAACCCTTGGAAAGTAAGAATCGTTAAGGATGTGCCCCAACAAGAACCTGGAAGTGGTGATTGCGGTGTATTTATGTTGATGTTTACAATGTATTTGATGTTCGGGCTAAAACTTGATTTTGATAGTAGCCACGGGCATTACTTTAGGAAGAAAATTGTTGTAGATATATTCACAAGCGATATTGCCTTATAAGTTATTGTATTGTGTTCAGACTTGATGTATGGATGTAAATTATTTTTCTAATAGATATAAATTTTTGATATATTCATATATTTAGCTATAAGTAATTATTGATCTACTTTAGTACTCATTATGCAAAATGAACATAAAATAATATACCTCATTACATATGATTGTAAAATAAATTATAATAAGAGTTCAGAATCCATAATTAGTTACAATGATACAGTCAATTTGGATTCGACACAATGAGATTTTTACATCTCTTGCGGTTATGACCTGGTTGGTTGCATCAACCGCATCTCACAGTTCTTCGGTTAACATCCTCACCGATAGAAGGAAGTCTTAACTCTGGACGACGACCAGGTGGCGGTGCTTCGATCGGTGGGTTAACTCTGATTTCCTAGATTTCTTCTAGAATGTCCCAATCTTTTATATCACCAACCAGTTCCACTGGTTTTGCATATGCCATGACCAATAAATCTTTAGAGTAATAATCAGAGCAAAAAATTATGTAATCCACACGAACGGTCAGACAAACAGCAATTGCATGCGCACAAACAAGCTGATCGAGTTGGAATACTCTATAGGAGCAAGTTCTTTCATAAATGTCAATTATCTCTTCATTCATACCTCCACCTAAAACATGAAATTGATGCTGAGACACAGGTCGAAGGGTCATTCTTTCAGCCAAATTTCTCCTTTCGCCGACTATCTCATCTATTCAGCCATAATTTTCCTATTATAAAACTATTGTTGTAGTGTTTTTCTAAATTGATCAACAAGATGAGTTACAGGAAATTTTCGCGGTTCCCTCATTAAAGAATTCACGCTTTCCGCAATGTTGGTGGTAAGTATGCTGTATCTCCTACCTTCGAATTCAGACCTTGCCCAATTACACGTACCCACATTATTCTCTAAGTAATCAGCCGCGCCCGAGTAGAGCATTCACAACCCTTCAAGTTGTCTTTTAAATTCTTCGTGTCCATATGCCTTTGTTGTATTAATAAAGGCTGGCTCAAATTGATCCCAAATAGCTTTGGACATCCTGAATTTAGACTTAATATTGCCTTTGACATGGTAAAAACAAACTCCATGAGCAGCACTGTAAAGTGCTTTTAAAACGGCTCTCTTAATGGCAGTGCATCGATCAGAGATAAATACTAACTCTGGCCTATCGCCAATCACTCCGTGTAACTTCGTCATAAACCATTTCCAAGCATCATTGTTTTCTGAATCCATGGCCCTAATAACTAATAGATACAGTTGATTGTTACCATCTAGACATGTTGCTATAAACATGCTTCCACGATATAGCCCCTTTAAATGAGTGTCATCTACAGCGATCACATGCCTAATGTACTGCGTGAAGCCCTTGATGGAAGATCCAAGCGCAACAAAGTTGTATAAAAAATTATTATCTCCATCCCGCTGGAGGTGTGTCACTATGCCCTCATTCGCTTTGGTCAAAACGTGAGAGTATTTAGGAAGTAAGTTGTATGACTCAGCAAGGTTCCCTCGTACTATTTTAAGACCGACTTCTTCAGTCCGATATGCTTGCTGATAAGTTAACTGGATCCGGTATTCTTGTTACATGTCTGCTCTAATGTCATTCAGCGTGTATATCCGTTTATCCTGAATAAATTTATCCGCGATAAGATGGCCAACAACCTAACTCCTAACTTGACGGAGGCCACTAGGCAAAACCTCAGTAGAGCACGTATGAACATTGTCAACTCTTCTCACTAACGGCATGCCCATTCTACTCATCTGAACCTCTCGTTGCGCGAAAATGCTAATTATATGATTCCGAAGAACAGTGAGCCTCAAAGCGTTGCGGACCATGCAATCTTGAAATCAAACTTTTCCCGCAAAGCCACTTTGCGCAATTTCAGTATTAACTCATTCTTCTCAGCGAACAACTTTCTCACAACAATGTCAGCAGAATTACATCTTCTAACTAAGTCTAGAGCAACCAAGTTTGAAGGAAAAATTGGAGCAAGACTCACCAGAGGATTAACTGTTGTCCTCCTCCTCGAACAGGCCATCGGAGGAATAGGTTGGTTGTCTCTATTGTTAATAGAAATATCATACCGATACTCATCCTCATCATTGATAGGAATATCGGAATTACCAATGCTCTTATCATCAACTTCAGTATTGGAGTTCATGCCTTGTACACTATTGAACGGTTCCAAACAAGCATTATCAGCTTCTGTGTTGTTGATGTCATAACCAGGATCATCATAACTGTGGAACTCATTATTGCAAAATGGAGAGTAATGTTGTTTTAACAATGTCCCTAATGGTAACACATTTTCTTCAACATCCACTAACGTAATGCCATTATCATCAAGAGTGTCATTGTTTTCGTTGACTGGTGAGCAACGTTGTTGGAACGACATTTGTTGTGGTAACACCTCTTCCTCAATATCGGGGACAGACTTGTTTGCTCTAAATAAAGTTTTACTTTCCACAAGTGGCTCAGGATTTTCGGCCGGAACTCGAGGATATATGGTGACAAATATAAGGAGGCATCCATAATTGACCACATCAAAGGCCATGTGCTGCACAATATTAACCATTTCATCATTAAATATGTTTATAGGTAGTGAACATGCACGATGTATTGTGTTACTAGACCTCAAAGTTGTCTTCATCGTCAAACTATATTCATTAGGATTTATCTGTAAAACTTTATACACCCTTGCCAGAAATTACTCAAACGTACAATCTTTTCGAACTAAAAATGTTGTATTCTTCACATTCACGTATTCCGTACGGCCATCTGCTAACGTCTCCCACCAACCGTCGTAACATAATTGAAGTACAATGGAATCCATTAAACCTAAAAATTATAAAAAAAAATAAAAGTGATAAGATTCCACACTACAAAACATAGTAAAGTGAATATGCAGTACATTTATGTGGATGAAATGAACTATACAATTTTAAATTTGTTTCGTCTCATCGTAAGTTTCGAAACGATATATTATACGTCTAAAACGAACACATATAGCGCAAGTTATTACTTTTGGAAAATAGTTCAAATTTAGTGAGACATGCAGTGGGACAAGTGCATGTCTTGCATAAAACCAGTGGGAACAAGTGAGACAAGCGCCTGTCCCACTTGCCTGTCTCACATAAAACCAATTGTAATAAGTGAGACAGGCGCTTGTCTCACATAAAACCAGTGGATTTATATGTGCGACAGACGCATGTCCCACTTGCTTATCGCATATATTTTGGTGAGACATGCAAGTGGGACAGGTGTCTGTCTCACTTGTTCTGAACTTCTATTTTGCTCGATTTTTCAGGAGTTTCAATTATTGATTTTCATTTCTCAACTCAAACTGACTACTTTAACAAGTCACATTGTTTTGTTAATAAAAAATAACAACGTTTGAAATAAAAACTCACTTCAATTTCGAACTCAAATGATAAAATCAATAGATTAAAAGTTTAGGTTATGGTAAGAGTATAAACTAACCTTAAGAAACTCTTCAATTGATAATTATATCTTCAATTATGTAATGCTTGTTTGATAAAATTTGTTAATTTATTGAGAGTGGTGGAGTTTGTTGAGTGATGAAATTTGTTAAGTTGAAAAGAGAAAAGTGGTGAAAGTGTTAGAATTGAAAAGGACAAAGTGGCATGCCTTTGTAAATTTGATGAAAGTGATGAGGGTAATGTAATCCAAGAATATGGTATTTTGCTAGTTATGATAGAAAAAACTTTGAGGGGTTAAAATTAAAAAACGCTTAATTTTTTTTGTTATTTTTATAAATTTCCCGCTTTTAAAAAGGATAATGCAGTGAAGATGTCTTGTCCTCTTGACAAGTTTGATATTGTCTTGTCCTCTTGACAAGTTATGTTTTGTTAACTGACAGTGTTCTGCTTTTGGTTCGTTGGCTCTCTCTATCTGATATTACTTTGTTTCATCGCCATGGCTGATATTACTGCTACTGCCGAGACCGAAGTGAGGGAGGGGTACTCTCAGCTATCGATTGATGAGGAAGAGGAAGTTGGTTTGATCTTCAAGGAGGATGAGATTCAGGCTGAGAAAGGGGAAAATCTTAATCTTCAATTCTGCCTAGTGGGGCGCTTTCTTACTGATAAAGCCATCAATTTTCCAGCCATGAAGAATACAATGGCAGCTTTATGGAGGCCTGAAAAGGGAATCTGCATAAAAGACTTATCATCTACCTTGTTCCTATTCCAATTTTTTCATGAGGTGGATATACAACGAGTTTTGGATTCTGGCCCTTGGACGTTTGATCAACACTTGCTGATTATGAAAAGGTTAGGCACGGATGAACAACCACAGAGTGTGCCTCTATTTCACACTTCCTTTTGGATTCAAGTGTACAACCTTCCCATTGGTTTCCTCACAGCCAAAGTCCTGCAAAATATTGGTAATTTCATTGGAGAATTTCAATCCTCCGATGCTAACAATTTCATGGGAGTGTGGCGGAATTATATGCGTATACGGGTTTTGCTCGATGTTCGAAAACCGTTGAAGAGAAGAATGCGACTTAAAAAAGAAGGAGGGGAGTGGATGTGGATTGAATTCAAATATGAAAGATTGAGCATTTTCTACTTCATATGTGGCCTATTAGGCCATACAGAAAAATTGTGTCCGAAGCTATATGATTATGAGCTTACCGCCATTCCGAAACCGTTTGGGCCGGGGATGAAGGCACCCAATCGACGGAATGTCATGGCTTCCGGGGAGAGATGGTTGCGGTCAGGGCCGTTGGAAGGGGGTGAATCCCTAGTTGGCAGTTCTGTGACACCTGAGGGATCCAAGGAAATTAGTAGACCGAATCCCATAATCCCGGGCAATTCCAATTGTAATGATAATGTTGGAATGGAAGGCAATGGCAATAAAGAGCTTCACATGGCAGTAGTGGTTGGCAAGCCAACTCATAGTCAACAAATTATAAAAGGCAAGGATGTGGCCCATGTATGCAATGATGATGTTTTGCTTAAAGAAGGTGTTTTTGAAATTGGACAAAGAATGATTGTTCAGGCAAATAAAAAAAGGCGGGCTCCATTAGGATTGGAATTCACAGGAGAGACAGAAGTGGATGGGCCCTCGAACTTGATGAATATGGAAGTGGATTCAAAAAACGAGCTAGCGGTGGGACCTGTCTTTCAGGCCCACCGACAACAATGAGTATCTTAAGTTGGAACTGTCGCGGGCTGGGCCTCCCACGAACAGTTCAAGTGTTGACCGAGCTGGTCAAGCATAAAAACCCCTCTTTTTTATTTCTTATGGAAACTTTAAGCTGTAGAATTCCTTTAGAAAATTTAAAAAATAAATTGGGTTACGAAGGATTATTTGTAGTCGATCGTGTGGCCGGAGTGGTGGGCTCGCTTTGTTTTGGCAATCTCATTTTAAAGTGAAGCTTTTGAAATATGGGCGTACGTTTATTGATGTTGAGGTCTTAAATTTGGATATGGGAGTTTGGCGGGTCACGGGTTTTTATGGTTACCCAGAATCCAGTCGTCGGTGTGAATCATGGCATCTTCTACGTCGGTTGGCCTCTTTCTCTACTCTTCCATGGGTTTGTCTTGGAGATTTTAATGACTTGCTAGATTCAAGTGAAAAGAATGGCTCTCGGCCTCATGCTGCATGGAAAATCCAAGGTTTTCAAAGTGTCATTTCTGATGCTGGGCTTTCGGATTTGGGTATGGTTGGGTATCAATTTACCTGGGAAAGGGGTAGGGGCACTGTCAACTGGGTTGAAGAGCGCCTTGACCGAGCTTTAGCATCCTCCTCTTGGCGTGACAACTTCCCCAATGCTCAAGTTCAGAGCCTGGAGGCGGATAGCTCAGATCACTTACCCATATTTTTGGAACCATTTCATAACTTCCATCCAGCTTCTCGGGTCAGCCGCTTTCGTTTTGAGAATCTTTGGCTTCGCGAAGTTGATTGTGAGCAGCTAGTTAGAAGCAGCTGGGATGCTACAGGCCATCTTCTCATCCAGCAAAAACTCTCGGTTTGTGGGTTGAAGCTGATGAATTGGGGAGGGCATATGGTCCGTGATTTCTGTAGTCGTCTAAAGGCTTACAAGACCCGTATGAGAAGCTTGCGAGGGCGTCGTGATGCTGCAGGACTCAAGGAATTCACGGAAGTTCGCAAACGATACAATGAGCTCCTACACAGTCACGAAATTTTTTGGAAACAACGAGCTAAGGCCCTGTGGTTGAAAGAAGGGGATTTGAATTCTCGCTATTTTCATTCACTAGCATCTAAGAGGAAAAAGAAAAATTTCATTGTCAAGTTACGGAATGCTCAAGGGGAGTGGTGTGCTGATTCAGGAGAAATTGATACACTCATTGAAACTTACTTTACAGAGCTTTTTTCTTCAAGTGGAAGCAATAGTGATGTGGTAATCTCCTCTGTAATGACTTCTATTACGGCTGAGCAAAACCAGATTCTGTTGGCTCCATTCACTGATGCTGATGTCCAAGAAGCTCTGTTCAGTATGCACCCTGACAAGTCGCCAGGACCTGACGGTATGAACCCTGCTTTCTATAAAAAATTTTGGCATATTGTAGGGAGAGATGTTACAGCTTCTTGTCTCCATTTTATAGCTAATAAACATTTCCCGTTGGATTTGAATAAAACATTCATTGTTTTGATCCCTAAAAAAGTACAGCCTGAGGTTCTAGCTGATATGCGGCCAATAACTTTGTGTAATGTGCTCTATAAAATTATTGCCAAAATGCTTGCTAACCGTTTGAAGCTTGTCCTTGATTCTGTTATTTCTGACTCCCAAAGTGCTTTTGTGCCTGGAAGAGCCATAACGGACAACATTTTAATCTCAGCCGAAATAATGCATTTTTTGAAGAGGAAACGACAGGGGAAGAAAGGGGTTGCAGCACTGAAAATAGATATGGCAAAGGCCTACGATCGTGTTGAATGGGGTTTTCTTCGAGCAATGATGACGAAGATGGGGTTTGCTGATGAATGGGTTCAGTTGGTCATGCTTTGTGTTACGACAGTAAGTTACAGCGTGCTTAGGGATGGTAATGAAATAGGACCTGTTATTCCGCAAAGGGGACTACGTCAAGGAGACCCTTTATCACCCTACCTCTTCTTATTGTGTGCTGAGGGGTTTAGCTCGTTGATTGCTAAATATGAGAAAGCAGGATTGATTCATGGAGTTCAAGTTGCTAGGAAAGCTCCAGCAATATCTCACCTCCTGTTTGCAGATGATTGTTTCTTATTTTTTCGAGCAAACCAAGTGGAGGCTAGTTTAGTCAAGCAGGTGTTGAGTGCATATGGCAATGCGTCTGGGCAGTGTGTTAACTATGCCAAATCCTCTATCTCATTTAGTATGAATGTGAACGAAGATATTGCCCAGCGGATTTGTACTACTCTTGGGGTTATGGCAACAGAAAACCATGGACCATATTTGGGGCTGCCTTCAACAATTGGCAGGAAACGCAGCGATGTCTTTCGGTTTGTAAGGGAGAAGGTTTGGAAGAAGCTTTATGGGTGGAATAAGAAGTTTTTATCGAGAGCGGGGAAAGAAATACTTTTAAAAACAGTTGCTCAAGCTGTACCAAATTTTGTGATGAATATATATCTACTCCCGCTAGAGTTGTGTAAGGAGCTTGAGATTATGATGAACTCTTTTTGGTGGGGTAATAACAGTACTCATGGGCGAGGCATAAACTGGACGCGCTGGGATGCTCTGTGTAAACCCAAGTCAGCTGGGGGAATGGGATTTAAAAAACTCCATGCTTTTAATCTTGCTATGTTGGAGAAACATGGCTGGAAATTGATGACAAAGCCGAACTCTTTAGTTGCACAAATATTCAAAGCGAGGTACTATTCCCGAACTTCGTTTGCTGGAGCTACTTTGGGGCATAATCCTAGCTACGCATGGCGATCCATTATGGCAGCACAGCAAGCAGTTATTGAGGGGAGCCGAATTCGAATTGGGGATGGTGAGCAAACACTTATTGGCAAGGATCCATGGCTTCCTGACAGTGAGTGTGGATTTGTCAACACTCTGTTAAGTGCTCAAGTTAAGTCAGCCCCTGTTAGCTCGTTAATGGTCCCTGGCTTTAGATCTTGGGATTATGATATTATTAATGATATCTTTAATGAAAGGGATCAGAATATAATATGGCAGATCCCTCTGAGCAACAGATGTAATGTGGATGCCTGGTATTGGAGGCATTAGGCCAAAGGGATTTATACGGTTCGCAGCAGCTACAAGATGTTGGTTCCATGTTTAGATATTTCTTCGAGTGGTATTTGGAACAGGTTATGGAGATTAGAGGTGCCAAGTAAAGTGAAGCACTTCATGTGGCGAGCATTGACAGATGTCCTGCCTACCACTGAGAACCTCCTCAAAAAATATGTAGAGGTATCCCCTGCTTGTCCTATTTGCCGTGCTAGCTCTGAAAATATTTGCCATATATTGTTTCAATGCCCCTTTGCAAGAACTTGCTGGATGACCTCTTCTATTGGATTCTTTGGGGATGGGTCAAACCTTTTGCTTTGGTTGGAAGATTTGTTTAATAGGTACAGCCGTGAGCAAGCTCAACTTGCTGTTATGATTTGTTGGAGTCTTTGGCAGAACCGCAATGCTATGGTTTGGCGTGGGAAGACCTCTGGTGTGCAGCAACTCCTCAATTCTGCTGGTCATTTTCTCTTTCAATGGCAATTGGTCAGGAAGCACCAGTTTCTGTTTTCTCATCCTTCTCCTATAGATCATGGTGCAGCTTGTTGGATACCTCCTATGGCTGGTAGTTTAAAGTGTAATGTGGATGCAGCTATATTCGCTTCCAGGGGTTATATTGGCTTAGGTGCTGTCATCCGAGACTCAAATGGCGCATTTGTAGCAATTAGGTGTTGCAGCATTCCTGGAAGATTTAGTGCTCGTGATGCTGAAGCTATTGGTGTTCGAGAGGCTCTTAGTTGGATTAAGCAACTACAACTGTCAAATGTTATTATTGAGATGGACTGCTTAAATGTGTACCATGCTTTAGTTAGTCATCTCTCGGGGTCTAGTAGTTTTAACCTTATTATTGAAGACTGTTTTGTTTTGTCTAATTCAATACGAGATGTATCTTTCTCTTTTGTTAGACGGTCTGCGAATTCTGCTGCTCACTCTGTTGCGAAGGCGGCGAATTCTTTGTCAGGCCACGGAGAGTGGAGGGTTGTTCCACCTCCGTTCTTAATTGCTGAGTTGTTTGGCTCTTCTTCTTAATGAATATCCATTTTTCATAAAAAAAAAAAAGGATAATGCAGTATTGGACCACTTCCATTGATTGAGAATGAACTCATATATGCATTTATTTAAAACTCCTTTACTCTATTTCTGAGTGTTGTGCAGAACTGCAGATATTGGCTTATTCTCCGTTTTATTTCTTCATTAAACCTATAACTCCCTTCCTACACGTGAGAATAGATCCAAGCACTCTCACATGTGTAAACGTAAAAAAAGATTTTCTTGCAAATATTTGGAAAAGAGATTCGACTTGTTCTGTACTCAAATATTCAGGGTGTGGTTGTGCCGCACCGAATTATCCCGCCATTATCCCAATAGATCCCACCAATATATATTATTAGTTAAAAAAATTAAAAAATAAAACTAGTATTATACATTTCATGAATGCAACATAAATGCAAGAGAGTGAACAAGTTTCATACATTTAGACTCAAGCACCCCCGTTTCCTAATAATGACTAGTTCAAAATTCTGGTAATATAAGCAATGACTAGTTAAATAAATTGTCTATTGGATTTAGATACTCATGTAAATAAAAGTTGTTTCACTAAGGAACCCTCCTCCATACAACCATGATCAAACTCACAGTCGCACCATAAATTAAAATCATACAGCTTATCTAGTTGTTTCCATGGCAATCACTCCATAGACATGACAAAATCTTTACTAGATTTAGAAGCAAATATCAGATAAACTTCTGACTCATAAATAGTTCTGTAGCAAGTTTATCCATTGGGAAGAGAAGATAGCAAAACATAGAAACCACCCATCTGAGGAGAACAACATGAATGTGTTAAGGAACAAAGTTCTCCTCATACATTTTCCCAGTTCTACGACGTAACAAAATAGCAAAACATATTTAACGACAAGAGGTGCGAAGGAAAACTTGTCACTCATAATACACACGAAAGGATGAACATAGCTCAATTCACTACGACATTTGAAGCATAAATGGTATATTTTTCTTTTTCCCAGCACTTGACTCTAATGATTGATAGAATTAGAAAAACAAAATTAGAAGTTTCGTCTCCAAGAAAACAAATTCTAGGAAAAATGAAGTTGGGTTTTAAGAACACAAATTCTAGGAAAAATGCCTTCAGTTTCATTTTAGCTACAATGCTCCTATGACCTAGTTTTGCATGGGGAGAAGAAAATAATTTTAAAATTATAATAATGAAAATCAGCTAGCTTCCACTCTTGACCCTAAACTCAAACTGGAATACCTGCTGCTTAGAGATTTGGCCATATGTTCTTGATGTGATGTATGTAGATGCTTCAAAACTCTCCTGTATACTGAAACGTTTGGTCTTAGACCAATTTTCATCATTTCCGAAAGTACATTCTTGGCCATTACTGGATTGTTATTTTTATCATGAAGGCTTGCAAGTAGGCTATACAACATGTTGCTAGAGCTTTTATACTTATCAGCTGAAAGAACCACATACTTGTAAGCATCCTCATACCGATAAAAGCTGAAATAACCCTTGATAAATGCAGCATGTGTCGCTAGCCGAGGTTGAAGACCCCTCTTCACCATTTGATTAAAAAAATTAAATGCAACATCAAATTTTCCAACTCTACAGGAGTAAACTATAAATATTTCATAGGTTATAGCATCTGGGTGACAATTCCTTCCAAGCATTTCTTCAAGTAGTTCACAAGCGTCAGCATCTTGACCATTCTTACACAAAACACCAAGCACATAATTATACGTCGATGTGATTGGTTCACAACCAACTTGCCTCATTTCAACAAGTAAATCTCTTGGTCCTTTAAAATCACATCTCCGACACATTTCCTTAATTAGAATATTGTAGTAAGACACCTTCCTCTCTGTCTTCTTTATCACATACTTTGCCATTTCATACAGTCCAAGAACACTAAACATCTCAATCAATGCTCGTAAACCAGAAACACGACACGAACCCTCAACTTGATTCAAAACCTCAACCACTCTCCATATGCATTTCTTGGTCAACGCCTTACTTGAAATCAGTACAGGTAAAAACCCAAATGCCTTTTCATTTAGACAAACTTGGTACACATTAAACTCATTCAAAAGTTGACGCATTGTCTCATAATCATCTAATCGTCCGCAATTATCAATAACTAAACTACAAATATCAGAGTTCTTATAAAATTCCGGCATAATTTCCCTCATATACTTTAAGAAGCATAATGCAGATACTTTTTCGGAATTCAAAACCCGTAAAATCTCAATAACAGAAGCATTAGATAGACTTACACTCATCGAAAGCAACTTGGATTCTGTTTCACTATCACCACTTCTTAACAACTCAATAATCTCTGAAACTTGCTTTGGAGTGGCATAAGGTCCATTAACCATTGCAAAGGATGAAATGCATCGACTTGTGAACAACCCAAGTTTCCATATTTGACTTCTACAGCTGCCATTACAGTCACTGAAATACAAATTTTGTGGAGAATGACAAGACGGGTGCGTTAAATGAAATGAAGACGACCCAATTGAGGAAATGAAGGAATTAGAAGGATGTGAAGTGGGTTTTGATTGAAATTGATCTGAATTCAAGCTTGGGATTGGGGAGGGTTTTGGCGAAACTAGGGTTTTGAGATTACAAGAAAAATATGATTGCGAAGAGTTAGAGAACAAATAGCGAAGACAGAAATAAGGGTTTGCAATTGACAAGTATCTGAGATTCTTCTTTGAAGATTTTGATAATTTCATTCTTTTCAGTTGATCTTGGGAACCTCCTCTTCCACTGAGCTTCCTGCATCAAGGATTTTGAGAGACTGTAAGGTGTGAGAAAAAAACCAGAGAACGAAAAAAGCGGACCACACAGTCGGTCCAGTTCTGCTTTTTAATTAAAAACAAATGTTGGGCTTAAATAGACTAATTGCGGATAATCTCTTTGTGAATTAACTGTACTTAAATTATTCTCATATATATCTATAAAATAAATTTACTTGTACAAGTACTTTTTCAGGCTGCAAATATAGACACATATAATAATAGATAAATGTTCTAAAAGAAATAATTCCAATAAATTCTTCCAAAAAGTAACTAGTAAAATAACCAAAAAAAAAATTACAAAATGAAAAGAGAGGCTTGGAAGAAAAATACTTGGACTTGAGTTAAGACTTAAGAGGATGAAGAGCAGTTAGAGCTTGGAGGTAGTTGGAATACTTAATGAGTTAGTGAATGATAAATAGAAGAGTAAAGTCAGTAAAGTGTTAAAATTGTTAAAAGTAAATGAAAAAAGTTAATGAAAGTGGAGGATGTAAAGGCCCACTCTTTGATGATGATACCATATTCTTTCAAAGTAGAAAATACAATATTTGTGTTTTCACTTTGTTGCTTTAAATAATAACAAATACATATAGTTTATTTTTAGTGTGCTATAAAATTTGATTGAAAATAAACCTACTAAATAGATTTTATATTTTTATAAAATGTAAAATAACTTGTGAAAAACAATACCAAATAATCCGTTTCAAGTGATAATAATTAAATTAAATGGAAATTAACATATAATTAAAAAAATTGATCGGTTCGATATTTAAAAAAATCAAAATGTTTGGTTTGTTTTTCAGTTTAGTACGTTGAAAATAAAATCCGAATCGACAGTAAAAAAAAAAAAGGGTTCTTGAGAAAGTGTTAGTAATACGGGTGTTCGCGGATCAAATTTTATAGATTGGATATCAATACATATTTGATTCACGAAATTTTCAATCCACAGATTGGTGAAATTCAATACAAATCGAATCCAAACTCTGCAGATCGGATGCGGATTTGACTAAATCAATATCCAAGCCACTATTTTGTAGTTTTGTTTGCGGATTGAAAATTTTTAATTCTGTCCAATACACAGACTAACTAAACAAAAAAAATTAATATAAAAATAATTTACTACCAATCGAATTTAAAATCAAATAAGATTTAAATAAATTAATTGATTAAATAAAGCTAGAAAATATATTTAAAGTTTCAAAATATAACAGACCAAAAAGAAAAAAATTCTCATTTATTTAGATTAGTACATGAAAATTAACTGTTTAGGAAATTATATTTGTTTATTTAATTTTTTTATATTATTATTGAATAAGATAAAATATAATATTAATGTAATTATATTTTAACTTATTTATTTACTAATAAGTATTAATGTCATATTTACAAGTTTTATTTTTTAATAACATAAATATTTTTTTATTTTTTTTGCGGACTCACAAATTTTTGCAGATTTATAAAATAGATGCATATCCAATCCACCAATTACGGATGATCAAATTTTCAATTCAATTCACTAATTTACTGATTGAATTTCTATAAATTAGACGAATTGAGCGGATTGCATTGGATTCTGACCACCTCCAGGGAATAAGGCCATAAACGAAAAAATTTAAACTTGTTTGAAGCAGGTTCTTAAATAAAACCAGCCAGTCCATATCGTTCGGTTTCGCTTTTTTATAAACCTATTTGGGCCTGGGCAAGAAATAGCCCTCTAATTGCATTGGGTTTGGACTGCTCCAGCCCATAAAAATAACTCTCCACGAAATAAGGCCATAAACGAAAAAATTCAAACCTGTTTGAATCGGGTTCTTCAATAAAACCCAACCGATCCATATCATTCGGTTTCGCTTTTTTATAATCCTATTTGGGCCTGGGCAAGAAATAGCCCTCTAATTGCATTGGGTTTGGGCTGCTCTAGCCCATAAAAACAACTCTCCAGGGAATAAGGCCATAAACGAAAAAATTCGAACATGTTTGAATCGGGTTCTTCAATAAAACCCAGCAGATCCATATCGTTCGGTTTCGCATTTTTATAATCCTATTTGGGCCTGGGTAAGAAATAGTCCTCTAATTGCATTGGGTTTGGGGTGCTCTAGCCCATAAAAACAACTCTCCGGGGAATAAGGCCATAAATGAAAAAATTCGAACCTGTTTGAATCGGGTTCTTCAATAAAACCCAGCTGATCCATAACGTTCGGTTTCGCTTTTTTATAAACCTATTTGGGCCTAAGCAAGAAATATCCCTCTTAGGGGTGGGCAAAAAAAGCTGATTAATAAAAAATCGAACCGAACCGAAAAAATTCGAACCTGTTTGAATCGGGTTCTTCAATAAAACCCAGCTGATCCATAACGTTCGGTTTCGCTTTTTTATAAACCTATTTGGGCCTAAGCAAGAAATATCCCTCTTAGGGGTGGGCAAAAAAAGCTGATTAATAAAAAATCGAACCGAACCGTTCGGTTCGGTTCGGTTTTCGGTTTTCGGTTTTTAAAAAAAATCGAAAAACCGAACCGACCATAGGAAAAAACCGAACACAAATTGATTTTTACACAATCCCTAATCTAACACATTCTTGATTCTTCTCATCTTCTGATCTTCACAAGCCGTCACTGCTGGAATCTCGTCCCCGTTGCTGCTACTCATCCTTCACGAACCTTCACCGCTGGAATCGCGTCCCCGCTGCTGCGGCCATCTGACTACTGTTGTGAGCTGCTGCTGGTAACTTGAGCTGCTTGAGCTTGAGCTGTTTTTGCAGAGGATTCCGAGTCAGTCCCGTAAATTCTATCCATTGTCTCTTGATACGGTGATGGAATAATCCGTAAATTGTTCTCTCTTATTCGTTCTTCTTCTTCTTTTATTTTTAATTTCTCTCCAGATATTTTCTTCTTCTTCTTACCGTTTTGATCGGGCAAAAAGTTAAAAATGTCAAAAATGATTTGGAAAGGCAGCAAAATGTAAAAATATCGTCGCGAAAATTAAGTAGAAAGAATGAGAAGGAGAGAAAGGCGGTGGGGCTGAGAGTATGAGTGCACAGTGCACTTATCTTGGGGGATGTGACAACTTTTTAGGCTAGCCGACACCCCATTACATCGTTTTTGACATCTCCATTACTTGGCACATGCACCCATTTGCATTACGAAATAAATTAATACTTTTAAAACTATGTATAAAAAGAAAAAGAAAAGAAAAAGAGAAGTCTATTGATTCTCCAATTCACTAGAGTTAAAATATAAATGTTTAATTCCACGTACGTAAAATATTTAGGTTCAAGATATCTAACTCTATATATCAACCGAGGAGTAATTGAGATTATGATTTATTTTGATTTGAACTTGTTATTTGAACATGTTATGTGTTATTTGAACATTGTTCGAGACATTTTTGATTTTTTTGTTTGTTAACTTTTTATGTTTGTGGTAGATTTATTAATTTAAGGTTTTAAATTTAAAAAAACCCAAAATAGGCCCAATAGGCCCATAATCGAAATAATCGAACCGAACCGAACCGAATCGAATTATTTTAATTAATCGAGTATTTGATTATTTCGGTAATTTGATTAATCGCGATTATGATTTTAAAATAATCGTAATCGAACGATTATGAAAAATCTAGTAAAAAACCGAACCAAACCGAACCGCGCCCACCCCCTCTAATTGTATTGGGTTTGGGCTGCTCTAGCCCATAAAAACAACTCTCCAATTTTAACAGGATTTTTAACCGAAAAAGACGTGCGTATCCCCATGTTTGCCGAAAATGATAAGAATAAATTGGACTTGCATAATAAAAGAGTAATTTAATAACGCTTTTTGAATACCAACAAGTGTTGGCTCCACTGGCAATGGAGTCCCCTTAAGTGGCTTGATTGGGTTTGCTCCCTAGATCGAGTCGCAGGGAAATCGCCTTTGTTGGGAGAACCTGTGCCTCTCGGTTCGAACGAGGACTTCTAGTCTGGGTTGTGATATGGGCTTAAAGGTGTCTCCCACAGTTGGGGCCCTCCCCAGGATACCTCTTGGTCAAAATAAAAAAATACGCTCTTTGAGTCCACCAATTTTTTACCAATTTTCTCTTTAGTCTTACATTCTCTTTTAATTAAGAATTTTATTATCTAAATAATTTTTAAAAAATTACTTAATTGATTTTTTTTTCTAAATTTCACAAATTCTGATTAATTCATTCAAATATGTTCTTTTAGTTGAAAATAATTTGTATTACTAACTAAAAGGAATAAAATTTATTATTTAATAATGATCATCAATAATTTTTTATCAACTATAAAAGTTAATGAATATCAAGAAAAAAATTATTATTTATATAAAGCAAGAAATATAAATCATGCTATACAGTGGAAAACCAAAAAACAAAAAAGAGTGAAATTGGGTGATTAGTTTACAGATTATGAGAGTAGAGAGAGGATATTTAATTGTAAGGTAAAGAGCAAAAGTGATTGGTAAAGGGTAATTTTTAGAATTTTAGATTTCAAATTTTTAATAATAAATTTTTTTTAGGCTGGAATATTTGAACTCATCAAACTACTCATTAAACTTACATTTGAATATAATCTTTTATGAATAAATATCCCTAAAATAAATTGCAATTATGGACATTAAAATATAGTTAAAAAGGAAAAAGAAAGAAATTTTATTTTTTGAACACAAGTTTACATTTAACGTAGCTTGAAAATTTTAGATGTATATTCTGGATTTTGAATAACAACATAAGAAATTCAATGAAACATTTAAGGAAAGCACATGAATATTGTGGAAATGGCAGCAATGACCATGACGGCCTTCTTCCTTTGCAGCAGCCAAGCTTGGGTCAATGCTGGCGGGAGAGAGCAAATGGTGAAGTTGAAAAAGAAAAAGTTAGGTTTTGAATGTTGAGGCCAACAATGGGAATGGGAGGAGGAGGAGATTGATGTTTTATCTATTTGCATATTTTCCTTTGCATTCAATTTGTAAAAGTTACTTCTGGAGGCTGCGGTTTGTTTGATGATGGTGATTACAGCAGAAGCAATGATAGGAATAGAAATTGTTTGCTTTTTTTGCCTCTATGAAGAATTTGAATAATCTACATCTCGAATCAAACGTTCAGACTCTGATAAAATTGTGTAAAATGGAATAAGAAATGTCTGATGGTTTGGAATTGTGCTGCAATAAATAAAAAATAATAAGAAGAAGAAGGATGATCGTGTGTTGTAACTATATTTTTCTGAATGTGTAAATAGTTTAATGGAGAAAAAAATATTTAGAAAGGTTTATACATAAATTTAATGGGTTTAATGACTAAAACACTATTATTCTAAAAATTGAGTTTAGTGATGGTATATTGGGTATTTAAGTGGGTTTATTGAATTAAATTAAAAATTAAAAAATAAAAAATTTAGAATGAGTTTATTTAATAAATAGGTTTAATAAGTAGTTTAGTGGTTCAAATAGCTCTACCTATTTATTTTTTTTAAATAACGAGAAATTTAGTGAGTTTAAATAGCTTATCCTAAATTTAATGATGGGTTATTTGAACCCATTAAATTACTTTTTAAACCCTAAATCAATATTTTATTATAATTAAACCTTAAATTAAAATTACAGGAAGAATTTTTATTTGTTGAATACTCAAAAAATAAATTACCATAAATATTCCTCCTTTAGGACCTTTACAATTCGTTCATACAAACAGAAGTTTATAAAAACAGTCATAGATTTTGAATGAGAGTCAAAAATCAAATTCTGAAATGTTCAAGGATGATGACTAACATGAAAGAACTTTGACAAAACCCAAATTCTAGAGTTTATACACTTGTTGCGAAAACCAAAAAGATCAAAAACTCATATCCAAAAATACTCCAATTAAGTAAAGAGAAAAAAAATTGGGTTTCATCAATCTCACTCAAATGAAAAAGCCAAATGAATCAGCGAAAGTTCTGTCATATGTGAAAAAGAAATTATTTCATAAAATTAAATGACTGTTTCTATGAAACCTGAAAGTGTCATTTTTCTTTGCAAGATGTGTTTATGATAAGGAACAGGAGTAAGAGGAGAAAGAAAAAGATTTTTTTTTTCCTAAAAAAAATTGGTTTTGATCATTTAATTGAAGGATAAGAGAGAAAATATTCACTTTTTTTTTCAGTGTATTAAACCATCTGGTATCCGAAGATTACATTGGGCTCCGATTAATCCTGATTCGAGTCGGATAGGATCACTAGGGCGGCAAAACTTTTCCAACAAGTATTTAACGCAGTTGCATTCCCAAGTCTCGAACCGAGGACCTTAGTTAAGTTAGAACAACCTTATGCCAATTAAATGACCTTATGGGGGGTTTAAAAAGTTTTAAATTAATACTTAATTTGAAACTATGGATTTATAAAGAAAATTGGTGTAGAGACTTATTTGGAGGATTCAAATGACCACTTAATTTTATAGTTTGGTAATAAGTGGTTGGGCAGATAAATCTTATTGGCATATATTCTTTCCTTCTAAAAATTCTCATTTTTTTTTAATTTTAAAAAGAAAACTTACGCGAACTAAAATGCTCTTGAAAGATTATAATATAATTTTTATATTTTTACTTTGATGGCCTCAACAATAAGCATTGAAGATAAATGATTTAAGCGCCGTTTATTTATAATTATTAAATAAGTTGTACGAAATAGGTAATTAACAATTGCTTGCTAGAGCTCAATCGGAAATATTTAGCACTTATTTTTTTTTTTTACTTTATCTTGGACTTCACAATATTGTTGTCATTAGTAAAAAAACTCAATAAAAATAAATAAATTTATGTGTTTTTCATTGAGATTGAGAGTTTTATAGGCCCAATGGAGGGTTGTGATCACATTTTAAACGGATAGAACTTCAAAGGTTAGTCAAGTCAGGTACGTTGTTAACGCAAATGTAAAACAACAAATATATAATATATGTGTATATATTTTGAGAAGGTAAAACATATATCCTTAATTTAAGAAAATGTAAAATCGTAGGGATCCAGATAGGGATGGCAATGGGGAGGGGAGGGGAGGAGACCGATCTCCCCGTATCCATCCCCGATATTTTGTGTCTGTCCCCGTCCCCTCCCCGTCCCCGTCAGAATTACTTGAGAGAATCCTCATCCCCTCCCCGAATAATAACAGAGGATCCCCGAGGGTCCCCGATCCCCGAATAATTAATACAGTTTTTTTAGTTTTCGATTTTAAGTTAATCATATTAAAATAAAAAATTTAAATAAAAGTAAAGTTCGAAATATATCTTACATTAATATCTATTACAAAAGTCACATACATTAAATTAGTAAGTAACGCAACATGCAAATGACACAAACTTCTTTTCCAAACTATCATGAACAAATTAATAGTTTAATACAAAATTATTACAAATAAAATCGAATTTAGATTCAAAATTAACTTTTTCAATGGTGGCGTGGACACTTTATAAATGTGGACTATTCCCTTTACAACACAATAGTTAAATCGGAGCAAATCAAGAGCAAATATTAGATTAGATATTAAAATTGTGATTCGCTGTGGGCAATTATAACATCTAAAAATAAATAAAAAATAGATTTAAGTTTAAAATATTTAAAGAATATTAAAATTAAAAAAATGTTGGGCTAATAGAATCTACTCGGTCTTTTTAATGTCCTAAATAAAAATTTAGGACTTTGATTAGTTAATTAGGCCTAAAAGTTTAATAATATAAATATTTTGATATTTTTTATTTTTACTAATATTTATAATTTAAATTTTATTATTTATTTACTAGTAATTTTAAAAAATTAAAATAAAATTAAAAATTAAAATGGGGAAATGGGTAGGGGATGGGGATTCCACCTCATCCCCGTCCCCTCCCCGAATAAGAAATTGGGTAAAAAAATTTCCCCGTCCCCTCCCCGAATAAAAAATTGAGTATAAAATTATCCCCATACCCTCCCCGAATTGGGAAAATCCCCAAAGATACCCGTCCCCGTGGGAATTTTTGCCATCCCTAGATCCAGATGTCATAATAACTCCAAAAATATAAATTAAGAAAGGTCACCCAGTATTTACACCGACTCAAGCACGCAATTAGACCGGTCAACATAAATGGACGGTCAATAGCAACTGACATTGTGCCACTAAAAACAAGACACGTGTACAGTCGGGCGTTAACTTGATGAGGGACGGCCTTTTTCCACGTTCAAATTACCGTGGCGACCACGTGCTTTTGCCACCTCTCGAATATTCCAAGCAGCATCTCGAAAAGAACAAAAAAAAAACCAAACCAACAAATCAAAATCAAAACCAAAACCCTAAGTAACTTCCTCCTCAAGAATAAAGAACGCAATCACAGCTCTCTCTCTCTGCGTCTTCTTTCCCTCTTTGGATCTTTCAAAACACCACAAAAATGGCGTCGTTTGATGAGGCACCTCCCGGCAATGCAAAGACCGGAGAGAAGATCTTCAAGACCAAGTGCGCTCAGTGCCACACCGTCGAGAAAGGCGCCGGTCACAAACAAGGTCTGTCTGTCTGTCTGTCGCCGACTTTCTTTCTCTCTCTCTCACTCTCTTCATGGATCTGATAGTTTGTAGATCTCGCGACTTTGTATATTGATTTCAGTAAGGGGGTTCAAAATTATACATGATTTTAGGGCTTTTATAGACACAATCTACTGGGAATTTAGGGTTTTGATTTTTGTAAATTGGGTCCGTGAGGTTGCTTAATTTTTCTCTTAAAAAATTGTACTTTGTGATTTGGGTTCTAATGGAATGAGCTTAATGGAATCTAGTTTTTTTTTATTCTTTGTTTATTTTCTTTAAATAATAAAAAACTATGATGCAGGTCCTAATTTGAACGGATTGTTTGGAAGGCAATCGGGGACTACACCTGGGTACTCATACTCTGCGGCTAACAAGAACATGGCTGTGAATTGGGAGGAAAAGACTTTGTATGATTACTTGCTCAACCCTAAGAAGGTATGACATTTATGATTTCGGTATAAATCTCGTCAATATCATGATATTAGTTGTCCTGGTGTAATAGTTGTCAATAAGATTGGCATGATTGAATGTGTTTGCTAGGAGTATTTATTTTATTTTATGTTAAACTTTTCACGCCAGTATTTTTCATATAAAGTGTCAGTTTATTGTAGTGGTTTTATAAGATGGCATAGATAGAATGGGTTTGTGCACTTGCTTTCCATTATTATGGTATGAAAAAACCAGATATATTCTTTCATGTTTAGTAGTGTAGTCGCCTGAGTTTTCTGTCAAGGGTTTTATGTTTCTATCTTCAAAATTATTGGTTGATGGTTCTTACCTAGGAGTTGTGGATGTTTTATGTTTCATGCAAACATGATGTTACAATGCTTATAGTAGCACGAAGAGTTGTGACCTCCTTGTGACGTAATTTTTTTTTTCTTTTCTTATCAATTTGCTCTTCCCATTTTCATCCCTTCTGGCTTTCTGATGTTTCCAATGTTTTGATTGCAGTACATTCCTGGAACAAAGATGGTATTCCCTGGATTGAAGAAGCCTCAGGATCGTGCTGACCTTATTGCATATTTGAAACAATCTACTGCATAAGAACTTGCCGATAGTCAGTTTACCTATTCCATTTTGCAGTTGTTGAAGATTGTTTTGCGGTGCAGATATAGTACTGTTTTTTACCAATAAATTTTAAACATTTAAGGTTCAGCAATGTTCTTTGTAACTTGAGCATTGCTAATTTGAGAAAAGGTTGCTGTCATTGGCAAACATAATATTCAATTGAATTTCCTGGTTATAATCATATTTCATGAATTTTGGGTGAATATTCTATTGGCAAAAGATTTTTCATTTTTATTTTTGGGGTTATCTATGATAACAGTTATGACAATCAGTTTGCAGCTAGCTTTTCCTTAACTAGTAGTTCTTTGTTTATTTTATTGCTGCTATTCATATTTGTCTGCTGCTATAAAAATGTCAATCAGGTTATGTGCAAGCTATGTAAGGTGAATCATTGACTTAACCAGTGTGTTGTGCTTGGGTCTGGGTGTGTTTAAGTTGGATGGTGATATTTGCTGTTGAGGAATGAAGCCCAATAATGAGTCGAGCAAATTCGGTTTTAGTGTCTTCTTCATTTTTAGACCAGAATTATAAACCTATAACATACATGCCACTGCAACTCTGCAAGAAGAGTTTTAAGTTGCAGACTTGATTACTGGAGACAGGCATTTGGAATGATCAGCTTATAAGAAGCCACTTTCTTCCTTGAGTCAGATGCATGCATAAGATTATTAATGGTGTTGTAGACTACAGGTTTTGGAATTGCTGGAAGATCTTAAGCTTATCTGTTGACAAATTAATTAATGTCAGTTCATGTGATGAGATTATAACTCAAGTTAGCAAGAGATTGAATAAAATAGATCATTTAGAAGCTTGCTAGAGCTTACACAGTACGCAAAGTGTATTGGCTTTTATTATATGCAAATCCTATTGTACGGCTATAAGAAACTTCTACCCGGATAGCAAGATTTGTTCTGTTGTGTCAATTTTTTCATGTCTCGATTTGTAATTCTCTCATGTTATTTTTTTTTTTTTTGTGTTGTGGGGATGGGGGGGGGGGGGGGGGGTTTGGAATGCTATAAAATGCCTCACCTTTTACTAAACTTCCATTTCAAGGACAAAATACTCTTGAGAAGAGCACCTAGAACTAAAGGTTCTGGGTCACCTAGGAGTAAATTAAGCCACTTCAGATCCCGTCTTTTATGGAGCTCGCGGTTTTGTGAGTACAAAATCTCGAAAATTTTGACTATAAGTAAAATAAGAAACCTGAATGTAAATTTTTAAAAAAGCACAAACTGTACGGAAATATAAACCCTCTACGAGTTATGCTGAAGCTTATACACATGCCCTCATCTAGTCGTCGGATGATGCACCACCACAAACAACGCTACCAACAAACTGAAAGGTAATGGAAACAAGGAAAAGCACAGAAATAAAAAATAATAGCCATGCCTTCTGGTCAAAGAATAAAGAAAAGCCCAGGACTTGCTATTTGTCCATCAGTGCAGGGAACTGCTGGCGACTGATGAAATATTAAGTTTGTGACTGCAATGGCTGACGGAGCCCAGGTATCTGCAACACCATGGATTAATTCCGGTAAACATAAACAAGGTTGTGTTCATTAATCTTCAGAAGCAAGCATGTGATATACAATCTCTAAAAAGGAGCACATAACTGAACTGTATGTTATTATTATTATAGGGGAAGTTTTGAGAAAGTTTTGCAGGAAGAATATAGAGCACAGGGTTGGAACAAATCCTTAACTGTGTTAAAGCCTCGAAGAAATCCAATGTTCTCAATAGTCACATACATAGGTTATATACAGGTTCTACATGGTCGCCTAAGATCATTAGTTTTGTTGGTGTTTACAAACATTTGGTTTCTAATTAGTAGCAAGGAGCTTGTCTCTCAAATTCTATGGACAAATTCAGTGCATGTACTAGCACACTGAAAACTAATGTAGTTTCTCTTGATAACTCGCATTGGATATTGAACTGATTATTAAGTGATTCTCAATAATAAAGGCAAATTACTTTCTGAGAAGACTAGGTGCTATCCTTCAAACAGGTGATGAAAACTCCCTTGTGGGTGTTGATGTATGTAATTGAAAGATTATGACAATATGAAAGAATAATATTTTGGGTTCTAGAGGAAATAGAAAAGCCAAAAGAAATAATGCTTGTAGGATTTTCTGATAGAAGTGCTAAAAGAAACTTGAGAACAATTTCGAATTTAAATTTATAACCAAATATGAATACCAACCTCAACTCCATGGGGGCCAATTCGGTTACGAGCTATAAAATTGAGTATCAGTGATGCAAACTCCTCAGGTGCATCTTCCTGAAATAATGTAGGATATTAGAACTAGTAATTTTTATAAACAAGTCAAAAATGTCAAGAATTTGTCACGAAATATAATTGGAGGACCTGTATGGCATGCCCAGTATGTCTGACAACCACCATTTGAAACTTCCCTTGCATTTGCCCAATTGTAAGAGGTCTGTTACAAAATAGTGCCAAAAAATTATAAACCAACTTTTTATGGCAGTATGGACAATAGATATTAATTGCTGCCAAAGAAAGATGTAACGTGTATCTTTTCCCTCAAGGTTCATGCAAATTACAAAATAATTGGTGGATTTCACACATAACTGATAAGATGGCATATATTTTATTGACACATTTGGCGGCCAGGTGATTCAAATAGTATAACCATAACACATACACATTGATAAAAACAACATTAATAAACATCTTAAAAACTATTTAGAATAGCTGAAATAAGCAAACCTATCGAGTCTGTCTGTTCCTGCTAGAAGCAAGAGCTTTGGGACAGGACATGACAGAAATTTCTCTGAAAGACCTTCATACCTGCAAGATCATTAATTGTGTAATATGGGAATGAGTTTTTGCAATAAAAGATGCTGAGAGAAAACTTTAAACATCTCATAATCATTAAAGTCAACATTGGCTAGGCTCTACTTAGTCATGCATTAGATCACCATGTAATAGATATTTGAGAAGTAGGTTGACAAGAACAGACAAGATAAGAAAGCATCAAGCCACCAATGCTTTCTTTCTTTTCTCAAAGAAAAAAGGATGTTTCTTTCTTACCATACACCCATAAAAGATCAATGGTTTTGAATATAACGGAAAATTTCAAAAATTTATTAGATCAAGATAATAGTGCTAACTCTTGCTAAGATGTTGTATTTTTAATGTGAATGTTTATAACAATTAACAAACATACCAGGCTCTCCAATATTGTTCAGTTTCTTCTAATTGTGCTCGGTAGACATAACTGCAGCACAAATTCATAATGATACTATCAAGAAACAGGAGTTGAAAATTTCATAATGAAAGTTAGTTAGAATAGCAGAACCACTTACCACTTCTTTGAATCATCATACTTTAATGTTGAAGGGATAGAGAGACGAGCAGAGTCAAGATTTCTTAAAGAACCTCCTTTCACACTCCATTCAATCTGTACAGTTTCAAAATTAATGAAGATAGCCAAACTTCAATGGTAAATGAAAGCTTAAATTGAAAATAACTTTCCAGCTCAGAACTACCATTAGGTTAACAACATGGTGTTCGGCCAACTCCAATGGCATGTCACTACATCATCCCATCTTATTACAACATTAAAGCAGTTCATGGAAATAGGAACTATCCAATGGCATGATATTAATTTATTATATCATCTTAATTTATTGCAACTTTATTGCAGTTCGTGGCAATAGGTACTTCTGATCCATTTAAATAGAGATTGGTTTATGGTGGTATATATTTTATCTAGTGGCGATTATCAATTATTACTAGAGGGAATTAGGAAGAAAGAATAATCACATTTAAGAAAGGGAAGTGAAGAACTTTTAGGATTTATTTTTAAGATTTCTCTATGCCAGTATGTCCATAGGATTTTTAAGTTACTTCCTAATTCTTTATAGATCTTAATCAGAAAGGCATTTTGAGTATGCTGTTCTGTTGGGAGTGGTTTTGATGCAGTGGACTGAGGTGTCTTCATATACACTGCATTGAAAGATAAAGAAGATTCCAGACTTTTAGTCCAAAGATGCAGACACCCTTATAAGGGCTGGTTTTGTTTCTTTCTTGACACATGATCCAGCCTGTATTTGCTTCTTCCTAATTACTAATTTACTCTTTCAGCTTCCCATGGACAAAATAATTATTATAATTAAGGTTATCCATAAATAGTTTGTTATCATTTGCTAAGTTCTTCATTACCACCAAATAGTTTGTTGCTTTAAACAAAAAACTAAACTTAAGCTCAGCAAGTCGTCCTTTAGAATCTAAATTCCTATTGCCAACAACTACCACCTCTATATCTTGCTAAGTATGTTTCAACCATTGTCTGGCAACATAGTGGCTTGGTAAATTCATTAAATTGGCTATTGATATTGAATATTTCATCAACCACTGACTCATTCAGATACCAAAATCAAGGTCATGCACTGACCACGTCATATTCTACAAAATATCACTCCATCAACTTCAGCAACATTAAAAACACTAAAAACAATAGCGGTATCAACGAAATGTAGTTACCGCTTTTTCAATGCTTGAGAAATGCTGCATTCTGGTTGATAGAATTTTTTGCATATGAATCAATGAAGCCATAGCTGTTCCCTGAAACAATTGTTAATATCACTTCAGAATACCATTAGCAAATAGTCACAGATATCGATGAGTAAGTTGGCTTGTAGAAACCAAACCTCTACAACATCAACAACAACCAGCCCATGCAATGATCGTAATGTCTTCTTTGCAGCAACATGCACAGCAACTGAACCTCCCATGCTGTAAAGTAAAGGCACAAGTCAATATACAGTAATTCATCCATAGAGCGAGGATCATATGAAAACATTATAATTGTTCTCTTGACTAAGGACTATGAAGGACAGAAATAGCATAAGGAAGATAGGCAGCTTTTGCATTAGGATTTGACAACTAACCAATCACATAATTTTGACTTTCAAAGAACTAGGGCAACCATATGTAGATCCACTCACATAAGCATTTAGCAAAAATAAACGGGTGAAACTCAATTTCAATGCTATCACCCTGTCCAAAGATCAAAACTCAGCTGAAAGCCTGGATTTTTTTTTTTTTTTTTTTTTTTTGCATTGTAGCATTTAGTTATATAAATTATTAACATAACCATTCAATTTCTCGTGCCAGGCGACAACCAAGGCAATGCAACCAGAAAAGGAAGAAAAAAAAAGGATAAACATAGTCCCACACAACTGAAACACTCCATTTGATTAATGAACTTCGAAGTTTTAGCACTTTGTTTTGGCAGACATGGTAATTATCCAACAAAACTTAAAAGGAAATAACTAGTCAAAGAAGTCCAACCTGTGGCCAACAAGCACAATTGAAGGAGGCTGTTCACCATACATTTCCTTTAAAACAGCTAAAACATCATTGCACATAGTCTGCAAACACACAATTTTCTTAGAAATTAGGGAAACAATAGAAAATTAAGTGAACTTTCTGACTATCAATTCTGTACACGACATTGTTAATTAGTTTATTCTAGCAATATAGTATTAATTGTCTACACCTCAATAGAAAGGTCAATATCATTTTCTGAGGATGATTTTCCATGTCCTCTCAGGTCCATAGCAACTACCCTAGCTTTCTCCTTAATTTTACCAGCTGCCAATGCAAAGGAGAGCCTGCCAAAATGAGATAGGTAAATATTTTTTTTCAGAAAGTTAAAGATATAAAAGTGCATACATGAAATATGATCATATGTCAATTACATAAACAAGAGAATCCCAAAAAGGTGAAAAATAAAAAATAAAACCGAAAACAACTTAGAAGTCTTGAGATGTATTTAGTTGATTGTGTACAAAATGTGCATATAATCAAAGTATTCAAACATCAGTGTATATCTCAATATCTGTTGGTAATCAATGACAACAGGCTTCTATTAACAGAAATTTGAAATATTTCAATAAGAAACTCAAGAGAAACTGAACTGCTAAAAAAACTGATAACAATAACAAACAAATTTAACTTGTTACACTACTGGAACAAAAAGTTTCATTCATCGAAGCACATCATTTGATTATAAATGATTTAATGATCAAACAATATGGAACTTGGACAGCATTCAGTTAAAGTGTAATTAAGTAGATATATTGATCCAGCATCTTGCTTCGTGTGTTTAAAAAATTTACAGTAAAAGAAGTGAAAATGGAATAATCAAGCTGAAGAATACTCAAACATACCCAGAATAACCACCTCCATGCAGACAAAAAATGACTGGTCCTTCAGTTCCTGCCATATACACATGAAAGACCTAAAATGATAAAGCATATTAGAAGAGAATAACTACAATAATGGACAAATGTTAATATTGAAATATTTTCAAATTGTCAACACTGACATCATTCGAGTCTGGGATGGAGATATCCTTCTCTTCATCAAAATAACCCACCCAATCCAAAGGTGCATATTTTTCTAAGGAACTCCTGCAAGAAAATTTATAAACTAAGACAGAGAACTTCTTTACCAAAAATAAAAGAATCATAATGTAAAAGAACACACCCCCACGAATTACTACCTATGATGTTAGAAAAATTTAATTTACATCATTATTTTTTTCCAAACCCCATCGATTAAAATAACTTGTCACAGCTATCCCTTATTTCCCGTTGCAAGGAACTTCTGGTAGCTTCATCTAGAGGCCCCATTCCACATCAAGTAGTATAGCAGAATCCAATTCCCACCAATTTCTCACCTTAATGAAAACTTATTAACACAGTGTCGCCACCATATTGGACATCATTTTGAAGAACCTTCCATGTCATCACACAATGTCCCATATCTGTGAAACCATTTTAAGGCATTTTTATATTTCATTTTCCCGCACAAGTAGTAATTCTGCCAAATGCTCATTTTTTCCCTGAAGAGTGAAACGACTGGGATTGTGGCAAATTATCAAATACTCACTTATCCGATAATGTACGCTCAAATCAAGATTAATAATCACTTATTTAATGATTACTAGTGTATGGACCCCAAAGTACAGCTCCAATAGACTATATTCTACAACAGACACAAAGTACACTGATCTCGTGATCATTATTTTCCTTCTAAACTGCTACTAGTTACAAACTAATTGTACATATAATCATTCAACTATGCAGTCCAATTTAATCCACCTTACATGTCAATAAAACAAAAACACACAATAGTAGAGATCATTTTTTAAAAAAATTATAATAATAAAGATCATTTTACTCCTTCATCTAAGCTACAAAGTTTAAGCTATCACTAACTAAAAAAATGATTAATTAACTAATTAAAAGATCATTAGTATATCAATTTATCAAGAATAAATAACAAAGAAAAAAAGATGAAAAAGAAAAAAGAGAACTGACTGAGTTGGAGGACGCTGAGGAAGCGACGCGAAAGCAGAAGGCAATGGCGGCTGCTTGGGTTCTTCTGATTGTAATTCTTCTTCTAAGCTTTCTTCAGGAAGCGTACTCATAATTTTCGAATTCGATTCCATAATCTGATCAATTCAATCCAATTTTTCTCTGAGTGAAAAATATGAATGCAGGTACAGTGAAACCGGAAGTAGACGATCCTCGTTCCAACTGGCTATATATATATATTTGTGGGTCAAAATATGGGCTTATGAACGGGCCCGAATTTGATGAGTTCTGAAAGCCCATCTTTTTCCATTTATAAAATTGCAATTTGTACAGGGGGCAGGGGCAAGTTAGAGATGGGGTATTTTCATAATTTTAAAACTTTTACGGGTTGTTTCATAAATTCAGAGAAAGTAATGTCTACTTTTAATTTATCATGGAAGCCGGGTACGGCACCTATCCGCCTATCCTGTCCTACGCTGGGTTCGCTAAAGAGTAAAGATTCTATTGATACTTCTTGTATTTGTTGGATTCATGTTGCTATCCATCTCAATAAAATAATATATATATATAGAGAGAGAGAGAGAGAGAGAGAATCTAATGGGTGAGAGAGTATATATTAAAAGTATTTATTTTTTAGTCCGAAGGGTTAACATTTTTTTTTCAGAAAGCACTCTCTAAATTTTCAAATTATATATATATATATATACTGCTCAGACATTGTCTTAGAAGGGGCATAATCTTTCATTAACATTGTATAGTCTAGCACACCTTGGCTCTGTAAATTAGGAGAGGGATGAAATAGGTCCTGTTATGGTATGAAGGTGCTATACTATACTTTATAAGCCACGATTATAAAATAAAAGTTGACAGTGTATAGTAGATATAATTGTCAAATAATAATTATGACAAAAATAATAAAAATAATATATGTTTTTCGTTGTATAAGTGTGAGATTAAATCAACCTTACTTCTAAACCACAACAACCAAAGGCGGATCTACCTCATGACTAGTGAGCGCTCTAGAGAAGATAATTTTCAAAAAAATAAATAAATAAAGAGAAAATTACTTGATTTACTAATTAGCTCCTGTTAAACTATAAAAATAGCCCCATAAACTTATAAATTTGTAAAATTTAAACTTTAACTTTGACAGCTATAAAAACCTACACTTTAATTTTTTTTTTAAAAAAACACAAGCCCACATTAGTAACTCATATGAGTGGGTTTATTATTATTTAATTTAGCCCTCGTTTAATCTATTAAAATACCTTCTATGAACTTTGTTAACTCATGAAATTTTAATTTTCACATTTTCTAGTTATGTAATTTAACCCATTCATAATTTATTTTTCTAAATTCGTCACTGACAGTGACAGTTACTAGTATTCATAAAAAATTTAGTGCCGTAAATTAAAAACAACAACCGTCTAATCTTAATACCAAGCGTCGTTTTAATCATCAATTACATCAAATATTTTCAACAAATCTATAGTTAAAGTTTCGACCTCCGTAGAGGACGGCTAGTTTACGAGTCGAGTCCCCGCCACCTACCGCCCTTAAGCTTTATGGTATGGAAATGGGAGTCTGATTATTATGCAATGCAGCTGTGCACACACACACGCACACACCTAATCATGTTCACATGTGCGCTATTGAAAATTAATAAATATCATTTTCATTAATAGGCTCCATGCATAAGATAAATATTTCGTCTACAAATAGATAAAATATACTCGTTAAGGGGACCAGTCGTTACACAAACAATAAAAAATGATATTAGGTTTGAAAAAAATATCAGTAGCTATAAGGTGATCTTATCACTTAGGATAATAAATGATCGGTCCTTCCCTTTTTTTATTCTTTCTTTTAAATTCAAAGTATTGACTTGATTAATCTGTCTTATGTATATCCATTGCTTTCAAATATATGGCAAGGCTCATATAGTGGGGGTGGTTGAGAGTTGAGACCCACCTACTTATGTGCTCGAATCTTTCAACTTTTTTCCTTGTATTTTTATAAAATAAATTAAATTAAACGTCCTTTTAATGATTCGTGAAAATATTGCTCTATCCAGTTGTGCCGTTTGATTTGTGATCTGAAAATAATTTTTTAAATTTTGGATACTATTCCCCCCCCCCCCCAAAAAAAATTGTGTTGAAAAAAATAATATTTAATGAAGTGTTTAGGTGTTATGGTGTGATAAGAAACTTTGTTAGAATATCATTAATGAGAAAACATAAAATAATTAGTAATCAGTAAGACAAAGAGAGAGAACAAATAGTAAAAACAACAGTCTAGAGATAATTTTTATTCAAGTTTTCATAATGATACAACCACAAATTGGTAAGTAATAAATCTTAAATATAAGAAAAAAAAGTACTTGTTTGTAGATAAATTAAATTAAACCACTATAAGAACTTAAAAATTTATAATATATCATTTTCTAATTTTACACTAAAATTTAGAATTCTATTGACAATTGATCACAAATTGCCAAATGTGCGCGCGCGTGTGTTGTTGTTGTTTTTTTTTTTTTGGCCCCAAAATATTCCTTGTCTCCCACTGTTTTTGAAAAAAAAAAAAAAACATAAATTACATGTGTATAGGCATCTAAGAAAATTCAAACTTTTTTTTCTCAATACTTTTTCATGTTCTTTTACTATATTAAATCTGTACATTTTCAAGTCACTTTAGAATATATTCACACAAGCATCTAAGAAAATTCATTTCTTAATACCTCTCTCCTTCTCATCTTCCATTAATTAAGAAAGTTTAATTCTAAAAAGGTTCTAATCAGTATTATGATATTGTAATTTTTCATCTAATATTTGCTACATTATTTCTCAATTATGAATAATAAGAGAAAGAGAGGAACAAATAGTGACAATCGCATTAGTGTAAAGATAATTTTTATTCAAATTTTTATAGTAATACAACCACAAAGTGATAAGTAATAAATCATAAACATAAGAAATTTTTTTTAGAGAAACGGTACTTATTTATAGATAAATTGAATTCAGCCACTATAGAAACATAAAAATTGATAATTTGTCAGTTTGACTACATGATCAGCTGATGAAATGTCCTAAGAAAAATGAATTTTACCATTTTTTTTAATTGAAATAACAAAAAAGTATTAGTCTTCTTAATATTTTCAATTCTTTGTTTCTCATAGCCTTCTTTTTTTTCTTTGTAGATAATTCTTCTCTTCAAAATTTCTCGAATGCACTTCTATTATTGTTGCCATGACACCGTATTAGGTACGTTTTTGAATAATTAAATATCTTTAGCAAATCCCATCATAATAATTTGAGAGGGAATAAATAATAAATGTATGTGTACAGACTAGTTAATTCATCTACATTCAGTCTCTTAATCTCTTATAATAATTGATAGTTAAAAAATAGAAAAAGCCACATGGACTTGAGATGAAAAATTATCAATTAATAATTAATAAGGCTTTGTCTATGTCCTAATCATCATTTTCTTGGAAAAGAAAAAAAATTCTCACCAAACCTTATCTTAAGGCATAAGGTGGCAAATATTATTCGTGGTGACAATCTCACGGCTAAATTGAAAAGTAATATTGTGTTTGTATTTCAACTAAAGTAGATTATCACTTTTCTCCCTACAGTAATTAACATATATTATTTACGTCTTTACTATTTTTATAATGATAAAAAACTCTCCTAACAGCATAAGTTTACAATATTACCCTTCTTTTAACTACACTTTTATTTACATTTATTATAAATTAAATAAATTACATGAGTAGAAACTAAATAAAAAAAATTAAATATTAAAAACAAGAAATATATGTTTTGATATGAGAAAAAAATTAATAATAAAAATTTTCTTGTAATTATTTATTTTGTGAACATTTTCTTATAATAAACATGGTGTAATATTTTAAAATTAAATGTAAAAAATATAGGCAAAATATTTTATTGTTTATCTTATAATAAATTTTTATTTGTCATTCAAGTTTTCTTATAATATTTTTTTATCATTTTATAATAATTTTCTTATATATTTATTATAGGAAAATTTTCACAAAATAAATAAGTACAAGAAAAAAATTTGATTATTAATTTTTTTCTCATATCAAAACATATATTTCTTGTTTTAAATTCTATTCATATAATTTATTTAATTTATAATAAATATAAATAAAATAATAATTGAAAATAATGGTAACATTATAAATTTATACTGTCAAAAATTTTTTAATCATTATAAAAATAATAAAAAAATAATATATATTAATTAGTGTAAGGTAAAAATTGACAATCACCCTTCAACTAATTGCGGAAACATTCAAATAATCAAATGGAAATTAATGATCGATGTTGACGATCATCATGTCTTTTAACTTAATTTTGTGGACTTCACTAGCTTACAGAATCTGTAAGCTACGGACTGCAGCATCAGCCGTTGGATGTGGTTGGATGTGGAGTGAGAAACTGAACAATAGAAGATCGGATGATGGGATTGTATCTTAAAGAAGATATTTATAGTTAAAAGATCGAGCAATCCTTTCTCATCATAACCATTGCCATTCCCATAAAAATAATACGCGTTTTGTTCAATTGCATGCCCATCGACGATCAAAGAAGTCTTAACAGAAATTTTCTGTTCAATTTGATGTCTTTTTGTACTGTATAGTGTATTCTTCTAATTTAATTACACGCTTTAACCTAAGCACATTGAATTTTGCATTTTTTATTTTTTAACATAAGGAGTGGGTAAAGTTTAAATCATTTTTATTTTAATCCCCATTTTTTAAAAAAAAATTAAATTTAGGTGACGGCCATAAAAATATACTAAAAAACCACATGATCAGGTCTACACAAAATTATTGAGTTGTGCTTTATATAGATTTTACTTTGCAAATATGAAATGCTAACATTTCGTGTTCAAATTGATTAATAATAAGGTAGCCTGAGGCCTCTGCTGTATTCATTTTAGATCTTCCATTTATATTAGAACAAGAAATTTTCTATTCCTCTCCATCTCCACCCCTCTCTCTAATATCTTTTTTTTTTTTTTTACTCTCCATTTTAAGAAAGTTCAAAATTTATCTTCTGTATATTTCAAGTCAGTTTCATTTTTTTTTTCAAAATCATATCTAAGACTAAGGAGAAATTCTTTTTTTTTTCTTTGCCTTTCCAAATCGTTTTGTTTTTTTTTTTAATCCAAGAACACATCTAAGAAGAAAAATTCAACAATTTTTTTTTTCAAGCTACTTTCACTTTATTCAAGAAACACATCTAGAAAGGAAAATCCAACATTTTTTTTTCAAGTTACTTTCATTTTTATTCGAAAAACAAATTTAAGAAGAAAATTCAATATCGTTTCCTTTTCAAGTCACTTTCAATTTTGAAAAACATACCATTCAAAATAAATTGTTGCGTCCGCCTTTAATGTGGCACAAGTGGCGTGGTCCGTGAATATCGAAAAGTTTTGCTTATAATGCCAAATTTTTAAAATATGTTGTCCCGAAGCCTATCAGACAAAATCTACAAATTAAACTTGTCACTTGGTCATATGTATATGTGGATTTTGACCAAATTCCGTTTTTTTAAACTTTCAAATATGGCTATCCGTATTTTAATAATTTTTTTCTCTCTCTATTTATTGGCTTTCAAATATGCGCATCTTTATAATATTCATTCTAAATTCAATTCAACAGTAGCAATATTTTATACAAATTTGCACACAGAGTACTCGTGTTCATGGACACCATTTTCAAATGATTTTGATCACATGGATTTATTTTAGTCATAATGTTTAATATTGTATATTTATGTAGACCATTATATTTGCTGATCGAAAAATTAATATAACACTTTTTATATATACCTATCAAAACCTGCATATATTTGAACCACCCGTCAACTAGTTTGAGGTTAAATTTCGATTGTATTAGACAATGAAAGATCAAAGAACCTGTGGTGTCGTAGCCAATTAATAGCCTCAAATTAAAATAGTACTGCTTGTATCCAAATGAATATATGTGTATGCATCCCTATCAAGTTCTCAACGACCATTCACGAGAGAGATCTTTCTCTTTTCTCTTTCTTTTACTACAACAAAAGTTGTTAGTTTTTTTTTTTCCTCTGATCCAAACAGCCAGTTCTGCATTGCAGCAGGTCAGCTTTCTCATTCTGTTCAACTGGGTTTCATCGGTATCAATCAATCGTTCATCTTTTTTTCTTTTTTTTTTGGGTGTTAATTTGATGGGTTTTTGTAACTCTTTTAACTTTGATTCTATGAAAACTAAACACGTTCAGTTTTGCTTTAATTTCTATAACCTTTGTTTTGCAAATATATACGTGAAGTGCTTGCATGAGTGTTTTTACACTTGCATGTAGATTATTATTATAATTCTTGTTCAAAATTTTTCTTTTTTTTTTTGTTGCTTTGATCAATTACTAAATGGAGGAAATATCTTACGGATCCCTCATGTTTCCATTTTCGCGGTATCTGCCCTCAAAATTCTGTTAAAAGTCTGCTACTAGGAGCGTGATTTGACTGCAATATCTCGGAAATGGGCATATCAAGATGACACGACGAATATATATTATTCATATCATTGATTTTATTTCCAGATTCTTAATGATAAGATTCGACGACAGAATTTATTAGTGCTAGTTAGTAGAGTCTCATACGGGCGCTGCTCATAGTTTGAAGTTCGAATAGTTCAACGATGAGGTTTGATTTACGTTCATATAATATAATATAAGAAGTAAGAATGGAATCATTGAGGACTTGGTTGATGAACTTTCGAAACTCGTGTTTTGTTTAGATTTTCGCTAAACAACAAGGACAGTGTTGCAAATTACCCCAAACTATTTGACAAACTCTCAACAGGGTCGAGTGTGAAAAGAAATGTAAATTAAGTTACCACTTGAGATACTTTAAATTACAGGGACCCAAATGCTTTTAGCATAGAGCCATCTAGGAGATATTCATGGCTTTTTCAATTAAAATAAGGGAAAAGTATCATTTTTAGGCAAAGCAATAATAATAATAATAATTCTTTCATGTTAGTTTTCTGGAAAAAGTTTGATTAATTTTGGAAAATATGTTCAGCAAAAAGTTGAAGGCAGAAAGATCATTGTGTTTCATTAATTATGAACCCCATTGTCTGCAGCCAGATGTCCTCATTATATTTTGTGGCACTTTTGACTTTATCTTCAATTTGGGACCATTCTTTTTTTTTTAAAAAAAATTATTATTTGTTAGTTTCATTTGTATTAGTTTTAATGGATGAATTAATTTTTCCTGCATTGAACTTTCGATGTGCAAAAATTACATAAGCAATACATAGATAGAAACTTATATCCATTTCAAGCTATTAGAGTCAAAGTTTACTCTGCATAAGTCTACTTGACCAGCTGCATTCAGTAATTTTCCAGAATGACCTTTAGTAGTAGCAGAAATGAATTTGTTAATCTGTATCTCAAATTTGGATATTTGTCAACTATTCAAATTCTTTGCAGGGTAGATGGAGAACTGTATCAAAGAAGAAGGACAAAATGCAGCATCCATGCCCAAGGTATGCTGATGAGCAAAATTTGAACATTTTTAATTCTTCTATGTCTCAGAGTTTTATTTGTTGGTTTTGCCTTCTGTATGAATAGTTCAGTATATGCTTCTCTCTGTATCCATTGATTTATCTAGTGCACATGATCTTGGCATTCTATATTACTTATTTGTTCAAATGTCGCGTAAAAATATAGATACCTTTACTTTCAGTACTTCCAAATTCAGATGGTCGTATGCCTAGTCAATTATGTTATTGATAAAAAATTAATCCCTAATGATTAATATGAAGATTGGCTCCATTTTGAAGAGACCATGAAATGCATTTGCGTTAAAGTTATCAGTATAGTTTACAGGAAGAGATTTGCTGGGGCAGAAGTTTAAGCTATTGATTGGGATTTTTTAAAAGAATGGAACAGAACTACTGAATGTATGTGTCTCTCAGTATGATCCCTGTCTCACTACAACTACTTCTGTGGCACTTAGAAGTTGCTTGCTTACAATCGGTTGTGTCACCCACAGAGTTATAAATCAATGATTATGTCGAAATAGACATGTGTGGATGCTTTAGCACATAAAGCTTCATTAATCATCTGGAAACGTGTTTTACAACCAGAATATATGCTTTTGCATCACTTCACCAAAGTACAAAAGAAATTTTGTTTTTAGAATAATTGTGTGGTAATCAATGAATAAGGTCTTACAAGTGTTCTGACTAATTTTATGCCTTTTTAAACCTTAAATTTCTTCCATCATTTATGCTTTTTGTTTTTTTTTTTTTTTTGCATTAGGTTGACCCGGGGCAACCCCCCCTGTTGACATGGCAGCGAAAACTGGATTCTAATGTAAAAGTCCCAACGGGATTCACTCTAAGTTTTCAAGAGTTTAGGCATTTGGTAAAGCTCGAAAATTTATATGAAGTACTCATCTTATGTTCATTCTTGATGATGATCAGCATTTTGGATTAATGAATTTTCATTTTTTTTTTTAAATTTGAAGGCACATATAGGGTTTAGACTATATCGTTATAGCAAGCAAGAAGAAGCAAAAGGAAAGGTAATGATCAGATCATGTGTTCTGATGGGATATTCTACACTTACTAGCACATCACGTTTAGCCCAATTCTATTCTTTATTTTATTTTTGATATCAACCAAATATTCTTCATTTATTCAGGTGCCAGTTTTCAATGTTTTCAGAAAGCATCATGTTACCAGTGATCAAGGCATTCCCTTAGGTGGTATTGGGTAGGTTTCATTAAATACTCATGACAAATTTGCCTATGCATATTGCTATTGAACTTTTTAATCATTCTTTTTTTTTTCTTGTCTGTTCTTTCAATTTTTTTAATGCCACTCATATGTTTGAAAGCATGAATTTAGTGCAGGAAGCATTGGAAGAAGTTACAGAGGCGAGTTTCAACGCTTCAAACTGTTCCACGGGATTTGTGATGATGCCCCAGTTCTGGCAAATCAATTTTCTGTAAGTCTACTTTTATGTATTGTCAAGTCATTTCCAAAGTAGCATAGCCTGAACTGTGGCTACAAATTTAAAAAATATGGATCAGTCCTTTCTCAATTTTCACTGTCACAAGTTCTGTAAGCATATTTATCGGAAATTTCTTGTGGGCTTTAATTCATATCTTTTCGAGAGATGAAATGAAATAAATAGTAAACTCTTATACTCTTGAATTTAGTTATGATGAATTAGTAAATGTGTTAGGGTAAGTCAAGTAAAAATTGTTTGGTGCCATTTCCTCATCCAGGTTTTCGTTTCACGCCCAAATGGAGAAAAGTTTTCCAGTGTATTATGCCCGAGGAGTCCAGGGGTCCCCAAGTAAGCAACAATCTTTATCTTTCCAATATGTCATTTATTAATCTTTTATAATCACATTATTTGAACTGGTGAGTTGTTTTGCAGAAAAAATACAGACTCTGGCATTGAATCTTGGGATTGGAATCTGAAGGGTAAAAATTGTACCTATCATGCTTTGTTTCCGAGGGCTTGGACAGTCTATGATGGTATGAGCTTCACTAATCTGAAAAAAAATGTACTAAGACTTTTATCTGTTGACGGTTTCTTACATTTGACATTCAAATTTTGTAAAGCAGGGGAACCTGATCCAGAACTTAGAATTGTTTGTCGTCAAATTTCACCTTTTATTCCCCATAATTACAAAGAGAGCAGTTTCCCTGCATCAGTATTTACATTCACGGTAAGGAAAGGGCATTTAAGCAACTTCATTTGTACTACATATCTAGTTTAACTCCAGATTGTGTGGCCCTAAGCATTTCTTTATGTCTCTTTCAGCTATCTAATTCAGGACAAACCTCTGCGGATGTCACATTGCTTTTTACTTGGGCTGTAAGTTCGAGATTTTACACAGAACCATATATTTCAATTTGCTTCAGATTTTACACAGTAGGTGGTATACTCAAACCAATATACGAAGCATTGTTTAAACACTAAACATTTATGCTTCTGTGGGCAGAATTCTGTTGCTGGAGACTCTGGATTATCTGGTCATCACTTCAATTCAAAGACAATGTAAGGATATAGGTAGACTTAATAAATATACACGCCTTAATGGAACCTTTTTTTTATTCCGGCTCAATTAAATTTCTATATCAATCCTTCCGTACTAACCAGCATTTGATTCCTTCAAGGACAAAGGACGGAGTGCATGGATTAACTTTACATCATAGGTAATCTATTTATTGAGACTTAGCTCCATGGTTTGTGCAATTATAATATTCATATACGTTTCGAACTATAAGATGCATTGGGAAACTCTAATTTAATGACGAACATTTCAGAACGGCAAATGGACGTCCTCCAGTAACTTTTGCCATTGCAGCAGAGGAAACAGCTGATGTTCATGTCTCCGAGTGCCCTTGCTTCTTGTTATCTGGTAATTCCAAAGGAATCACAGCGAAAGACATGTGGAATGAAATAAAAAAGGTGATCGATGTTTCTTAAATTCTTGCATGTCTGTGAAAGCAATTTGCCTCTCTCTCTCAAAATATATAGATACAAGTATAATGTTCCTAAGCATATTCATTATCTGATGTCATTGTTATCAAATGACACAAACAATGCATTCTGATTTGTACATGGTGAGCCATAAAAGATTTTATGTCTTATAGGAAAGAAAAACTTTTGTGCAAATTAGATGAATATGCAATTCTGTTATGCACTAATATCCATTGTCTGCATGAAGATCTTGATTCACTTCTATTGTTACAGCACGGATCATTTGACCACCTTGACAATGATAAAACGTCACCTTCAGAACCAGGATCATCCATTGGAGCAGCCATAGCAGCCTCTTTAACTATTCCTTCTGGATCTACCCGTACTGTCACATTTTCATTGGCGTGGGACTGTCCAGAAGTCAAATTTTTTGAAAAGGTGTACCACAGGTGAGTTTCCCTGTCTGGCCAATATGTTTAGTAGGCCCAACATTGTCAAATGATTCTGACTTTATTACATACAAAATTCCTCAATAACAGGCGTTATACGAAATTTTATGGCACTCTAGGGGATTCAGCAGCTAGAATTGCGCATGATGCCATCCTTGGTAATGTTTCTATGAAGCATTTGGGGTTTTTTTCTTTCTTTTTCTCCCTCCTAAAAACTACCAATCAGGGATAATAGTTAAGGTAGATAGAAAGAAAATTTGTAACAAATGGGCATATGGATGACGTGGTAAACCAGTTGCGCCTAAATTTTTTCCATCAATAATATGGAAAAAATGCATCTGTATCTTCCATTATCTGGTATGGCATGAAATATGTTGCTGAGGTGCTAGGTATCTGCGTTTGCAGTTTTTCAACAAATATTATGAATATTTTAGCAAGTTCTGACCATGTCAATTATAGATAACATTATATACATATAATTGAATATGTTTTCTAATGTTTTAAAACCAGAGCATGCTAAATGGGAATGCGAGATAGAAGCATGGCAAAGACCAATTCTTGAAGACAAAAGGTTTCCTGAATGGTGAGATTGATGGAAAATTAGTGTACAAATCTTCCAATTTAGGAGGAAAAATGTAATTGATAAGTCTTTTTGCAGGTACCCAATCACTCTTTTTAATGAGCTTTATTATCTCAATGCTGGAGGAACTATTTGGACAGGTATTGGTTAACTTAAAATCTGTTTGATTGAAATCTGCTTTATTATAGTGATTGAAGCTCACTCTTTAATTCCACAGATGGCTCACCGCCAATGCAAAGTTTGGCAACCATTAGGGAAAGAAAATTTTCTCTTGATACTCCAAGGTCAGATAATAAGAATATTTTTTGTGCGGACGATGAAAATGACACTGCTAATCGAATTCTTGAAAGGATGACATCTACGCTTGAGCAAATTCATACTCCAGCATCGTCTGATACTGCTCTTGGAACCCGTTTACTTGAAAATGGAGAAGAAAATATTGGTCAGTTCCTGTACCTTGAAGGGGCTGAATACGTCATGTATAATACATACGATGTCCATTTCTATTCATCTTTTGCACTTGTCATGCTATTCCCCAAAATAGAACTTAGCATTCAGAGAGACTTTGCAGCAGCAGTAATGATGCATGATCCTGGTACAATGAAAATTATGAATGATGGAAAGTGGGTTACTCGAAAAATTCTCGGTGCTGTTCCCCATGATATTGGGCTTGATGATCCATGGTTTGAAATAAATAGTTATAACCTGTTCAATTCATCTCGGTGGAAAGACTTGAATTCTAAATTTGTTCTCCAAGTTTACAGGGATTTTGTAGCCACTGGTGATAAAAATTTTGCAAGGGCTGTTTGGCCCTCGGTTTATATTGCTATGGCTTATATGGAACAGTTTGATAAGGATGGGGATGGAATGATTGAGAATGAAGGGTTTCCTGATCAGACTTATGATGCATGGTCAGTTAACGGGGTCAGTGCTTATTGCGGTGGGCTGTGGGTGGCTGCCCTTCAGGCTGCCTCAGCCTTGGCAAATGAAGTTGGTGACCATGCATCTGCCAGTTACTTCTGGGTTAGATATCAGAAAGCAAAAGCTGTATATGACAGTCTATGGAATGGTTCCTACTTCAATTATGACAACAGTGATGGTAGTTCAAGCACATCCATTCAGGCAGATCAATTGGCTGGGCAATGGTGAGTCAGATTCTTTTCAGTATTATCATACACCATGAGAATAAATGTTCCTTCATTCAGTCCAGTGATTGGCATAACACTGTACCATGAAATATCATATAGATCATTTGCCTCCTGTTTTCCCACCCTTCAGTTTATTTGTGCGTGCACAACAGAAAAGCTAATATTATAATCTGTTTAATTTTCCTATTCCGAAAGTTGAACATCATGTCTGCGGTTTGCTACACTATAGGTATGCAAGAGCATGCGGTCTTTTGCCAATTGCTGATGAAGCTAAAGTGAAGAAAGCACTTACGAAAATTTACGACTTCAATGTCTTAAAGGTGAAAGGAGGAATGCGTGGGGCAATGAACGGTATGCAACCTGATGGAAGAATTGATATGTCTGGCTTGCAGGCAAGAGAAATATGGCCTGGAGTTACATACGGCCTTGCTGCTTCTATGATTCAAGAGGAGATGGTGGATATGGCATTTCAGACGGCTGCTGGTGTCTATGAAGTAGCTTGGTCCGAAGATGGTCTTGGGTAAGTGAACTTCTTTCTTCAGTTAACTTCCTCTGTTGATTAGTAGGAAGCACCTTGCCGTTTTACTCAAAATTGTTCTTTTACAGATACTCTTTTCAGACTCCAGAAAGTTGGAACAACAATGACGAGTACAGATCTCTCTGTTATATGCGGCCGTTGACCATATGGGCAATGCAGTGGGCTTTGACAAAGCCAAAGCTGAGCAGGCAAGAGATAAAACATGAGATAAGTGATCGGGATTCTTCATACTTGGAGCAACATGCAGCATTTTCAAAAGTGGCTTCTCTGTTAAAGTTGCCGAAGGAGGAAGCTTCCAAAGGCTTCCTAAAGGTTGTTTATGACTTCACAATCGGAAGAGTTCTTTGGTAATTCTTGGATTGCACGTGCCAACTTAGGCAATTCCTTTTCATTAGTAACTTCTTTAAAGGAATGTTATTATCAATGGCACTGGAACTTAATATGGTGCTACTGGTGTTACCAAGCTTTTTTTTACGTGCAATAAATTAGAATTGGATACTAGGATTGAAATAACAGATGCTTCAGATTTCACATGAACTTTTGTCCAAGAGCATTAAGTTTAAATAACTTCATTAACTGGTTTTTCAAATTATCTAAAGAAGCAGGAATTGAATCACCAAATCAGTTGCCATACCATGCAAGCTCAAAACGAGAGCTTACCTGACCTTTGGGTACTTAACTGATTCTGAGAATTTTGAGCTTGATAAACATACAAAGCAAAGCTTGTATATTTAGTTTGATGATCTTTCCAGCAAGATTTGCATGAGATTCCAACTTTCCTATTTTGTAGCATTCTGAGAATGGAAAGTCTATAAGGTTAAAATAGTGAAGTGTCGTCTTTTAAGCCATAACCTCAACTGAGTGAATGCTGAAACAACTTAACTTGATAGTCAACTTAGGTTCAAAACAAAATTTTACGTGTTTACCGAACACAAACTCATCTTCCACGACACAACTGCTGCACATCAATACCCAAACAGAGCGTAAGTTGGGTTTTCAAAGTAGGCATTCCATTTCAGAAAAGCTTTTGCTTCCTCATTGGAAGCAAAGAATGTGCATAACAGTGTCAGGAGAACGATAACCTACTCCATGAGATTCAAAAAAAAGGATGTAACTCCTCTCCTTTCCATCTTGTAATTTCACCAGGTGATCCATAAAGCCTTTTGAACAAAAAAAAAAAAAAATATTGCTTTATATGCTTGAGGTAAAAAACTTGAATTCAATCACCACTGTTTCATACGTAAGATCATCTCAGATCAAGATCTAACTCAATGGCGACTTCAAAGCTCCGTTTAACATAATACGAAAATTTTTTCATTACCTTTGAAGAGAACCTTGATATTTGTAATTTTGTACAAATGGGTCACAGACAGCCTGAAGACCAATCTTTAAAAAGATAGATACTACGATAAGATTATGTCATTGAGAACATACAATGTCCAAGATAAGGAACAACCAACATGACAAATACCAGCAGCATATATGTAAGATACTCAGTTATCACAAAACAAGAAATTCGGAGTTCAGCAACTGCAAATTCCACCAGCAGTTTAGAGGAATAGACCTAACCAGAGCTACTGCTAACTAATCCACATCAGGTCATTAGAAATACAAATCAAATTATCAACGAGGTGCAGCATACATCTGGGTTGAATCATATTGAGGATAACCAGGCTGAGGTGAGACAGTTTTCCCATAACCAGCTGCTGCAGTTCCTTGAGCTACTCCATATGCAGTTGACTGCGAGGCAGACTGATCATAGCTTGGTTGAGTTGCTGCAGGTTGAGCATAACCTGGCTGCCCAGTTGGTGCAGCATATGCTGACCCAGGAGCACTACTTCCATAACTAGGATCTTGTGTCCCTTGATATCCATAACCTGCATTACTAGTTGCAGGCTGTTCGGGATAAGCTTGCTGAGTATTTGGGTACTGTCCATACCCGGCAGTAGGCGCTACCTGCCCATAACTAGGGGCCTGTTGACCACCAGGCTGAGGATAATTAGGAACTGCCTGACCAGCTTGTTGAGGATACCCCGGAGCAGATGCTGGAGGCTGATTATAGCTGTCAGAAGCCGGTGCTGACCCATATGAAGGATATGTTTGCTGCGTGGGTCCACTTGTTGCATAAGGGTATTGCTGTTGATGTGGTACATTAGGGCCATATGATTGAGCTGATGGAACTTGGCTTTGGTAAGGTGGTATGTCCCCTGGTTGACCAGGCCTAGGGGGACCATAAGATTGGGGCTGTGTTCCTTGTGCTGGCATCCCATATGGTGGTTTACCATACTGATGTTGATGATAACCAGATTGCAACCCACCCTGAGAGTAAACGGGCTGAGAATTGCTGTGCCCTCCATAGGGATGCTGTACCGGAGCATGATTGTCATCATATCCATGTCCATAGCCCTGCTGAGGAGCTGCGTGGGCATATGGTTGTTGATGCCCATACTCTGAAGTATGTGGCTGTCCGTAGTTATAATTTGCCTGGGAGGGAGGTGGACCCCCAGCAGGGGCTTGTGCAGGGACTGAAGGATGCCCAGGAATGGAAGTTGAATGTGAGACAGAGACCGGTCGATCAGATACATGACCTCCTTGCCCACCATAGTAATCATAACCACCGGCAGCACCCTGCATATTGGGAGGACCACCGTAATTACTTCTTGGAGCCATTTGTTGTGGAGGATAATTACCATATGGCGGGTGTGGATAATGGGGATTTTGAGATGGATAAGGTCCTCGCTGTGGATAGTCATATGCCATAGGTTGAGAAGGGTGAGAACCCCGTGGACCCCATTGAGGAGGACCCGTAGGCACACGAGGTCGATAAGCCTGCTGGTTAAACCCACCAGAGAGAGTTGATGGCCTCACAGTCTATTGAATGCAATTGCATTACAAGAATTAGTAACCAAAGTAACCATCATTCATAAACATACAAGGATAAACTAAGATGATCTTCATACAAATGAACAAATATGAAAGTCACAAAATGTATGTCATTTTGGAATGATAATACAAAGAAGCCACCAACTAAACAGATGAAAAATGATTCAAGTGAAAGCCAAGACCTTCAGCACAACAATGAAAATCAAAATGTAAGACTAATATCACAAACATTACATACATTTCAGTAGACTCATGATAATCATCACCATAACAAGGCACAAAATTATCATAAGCATGTTATATTGAAAAAGAGAGATATGATGATTATAAGCAAACCTGTATTAAAAACAAAAGTTTATTAAGAGCAAGAGCATATAATATGCTTCAGACACCATTAATAAAATTCAGAGGAAAATTGTCTCACTATCACAAACTCTCACTTCTCAACCAACAAGATCAAAGAAAGAGATAAATTCTACAATAGAGATATTTCTCAGCAGTCTCAGCATTAGATCTCAAGGACTAGATGAAATTGATCAGATATTCCAAATGCACAGTAGTCTAAACATGTTTCATAGGAAGCCAATCAAGATGACAAGATAGAATGTTCATTACGGACTTTCTGGAAATTTTAGAAGTTCAAAGTTCATCAAAAGATAAAGAGGATACGGCTTCTCAGCTATCTTCAGACTAACACATATTCTGGATGCTTGAGTTCACAAATTTGCTAGATTATAACACTCCAGGCAATTACCATAAAATAGATGGCATAACATGCTAGATCTCAGGTATCAATTAATGTTTCCGACGAATTCATGCTGCACCTCAAAGCACATCAGAAGACAGGTACCATATTCTCCAATGTTTCAACAAGCATCAATCATAACATGACAAATTTCACCAGGTATAGAACTGTCTTCGATACATGTCCGACACATAGAACATCGGGACACTACAAAGCACTAAGGTTAATAGAATATAGGCTTTACTACATGATTTTTTAACTTTTCAAGTCTCAAAGCAATCTTACCCACTAGTAACACCAGCAATTGCGAGTATACCTCTCTTCGGGGGAGTGAAAAGTGGTTGTCTATTGCTACACCAAGAAACCAATGCTGACCCATGAGAAAGGGATAGCCAAATCTGCATTTTTAAAGCCAACCAACTCGAATTGGCACCTTTAACATAAAGAAATCATGGCAACCGACATCTTCGATTGAATACATGAATATCTTCCTAATAGCATTCATGTAACCTTGGCATAAGTGGTAATGTAATTCAGCTCTCACTCCCATGGCAAAGTTATCACACCATGACTACAGTTATATGCTGATAAATGCAAAGGATATTGAGCTTCTGTTTGTCCAATCCAATGAAGACAAGACATTTTTCCAAAGACCCAAATCAAGCAATAAGAATTATGATTTTTTTGTCATAATAATTGACAAAATTGTTTGTTTACATATGCTTCTTGACATAATAGAAGTAATGCCACTGAAGTTGAACAATTATAGCAGAGAGCAAAAGAACTTCACATACAACTAATTTATGATAGGCATCCATAAGAAAGTCAAACCTTCAAGTAGTCCTAGATATTTTCCCATTACATATCAATAACACGTAGGAAAGCTACATTCTCTGTCATAACCAGTTATCCTATCAGTAACCAAAAAAAAAAAAAAAAGAGTATCCACTCAGACCACAACTTACTCTAAGCATAAGCATACATTACAATTTATAGATTCCAAACTACCAGATGTTGTGACAACATGAAAAAAAGATAAGGCATGGTAGGACATATGCAACTGCCCCCAGAATGAGAAAGTAACCTATGGAATCCTACATGTCCACTTGTTCAAAACAAATACCAAAGAAAATGAACTAATTGCATATAGATACAGATCTTAAGGATTGCAAGTTGTTAAAAAAAAAAAATTAGAAAGCATTGAATTAAACAGTCTCCAAAAATTTCAACAATCCATTTTCTAACACAACAAAAACAACTGTATTCTGACTTGGACTGCATGGTGCAAGTTGCCACCATCAAAGATGTAGCATTACAAGTAACTATACAATGAGCAGTTAAACAATAGACCTTTATGACTCTGATGTAATGAATTAAATTCTTCCAATTGTACATTACATATCAATGAGCAGAGCACATTCAGTCTCTCAAAGCATTTCTAGAAGTCATCATCTCAATAACATTCAACAAAAATTCATTACAAGAGAATCTCATATATCCACATGGATAATTGTAATGCAAAGAATACCAAAATAAAAATTGTATCTAAAATGTAATAAAACTGCAAGTCTATAGTAAAAGACACAAGGTCAAAAACAAACCTGACTCAAAACCTCCTTTATCATTTCTTGAGCAATCTCAATTTGCCTCATATCACCAGTAACTCGCACTATCCTCTCTTTGGAACCATCTCCTTCGGGAAGATGTTGAGGTATCAACTATACAAAAAACAGTTTCAATACTGAGTCTACATCAACTTTCAACTGAATCTTTAAGTAATGCCTAGGGTAACGGTATCAACTACCTGAATGCGTGCCCCTGATCTGGTCTGCAGACCTTTGATTGTCTCCCCACCTCTACCAATTATTAAACCAACCTGACCAAGATTATGTGCAATGGATGATCAGCAAACATGCATGCAAAGCCAAGTATTTCAGCTCATCATGATAACAACAATAACCTTTTCATTTGGAACTTTAATCTCAACTTGTTCTGCAGCCCCAGAAGCCTGTGCAGTAGCTAAGCCCCTAGCTACAAGTGACGGAGAGCCCCCTGCATCAGCCTGCAGTAATGGATACATTATCTTCAATTAATGAGTGCTAAAAAAAGTCCCAAAATCATGAAAGTAAACAAAATTACAAAAAGCAAATAAAAAAAAGTACATTGCCCAAATTAAATTAATCACTTGTTAGGAATAAAAAATAAAACCATTGAACACATTACCTCTGCTATGACGGCATTTATAAGTTTCTCAGCCTTGTCTATATTACTTAAAGTTCCTATTATTTCTACTGGTCTGGTTGCAGCGTGGGGATCCGCATCAGCATCTCTAGTAATTTGAATTTTTGCCCCCGAATTGTACTGCAAGTACCGTATGGTATCCCCAGCCTTGCCAATAAGAACCCCAACCTGTACCAGCGTTTGCAAACTTTAATCTGTCAAAAGATGCTCTTGCACACTTAATCTAACCAATAAAAAGCAATTTTGATTTCCACACGCATTACACAACCATCAGACAGTCATCAAATCAAATCATCAAGATGTTATCATTAGGAATTCTTCACAAAGAGTATTGAATAATTTTGGTCCACATTTGGCAAATTATTAGGCACCCAAAGGAAAGGGTTATTTGCAAATATATAGCACTCACCTCCACAGTTACAAACTTCTCTAAGAAAAAAGATGACAAAAACATCTTTAAAAAACTATATCCAAAGCTAATGCCACACCTTATTGTTAGGGACCTCAATTTTGCGGCTCATGGTCGAATCATCAGTTGAAGACGGATCATCTGAATTAGAATTGTCAACCACTTGTTGAGGAACCACATTAGAGGGTTCAACTGATTCTTCTTCTTTAACTGTTTCTTCCTCCTTAACAGTGACTTCTTTGGTTTCCTCTTTAACATCAATAAAGGCCTCTTCAGTACTGATTAAGACTTCTTTTGTCTCCTCTTTAACAGAGATTTGCTGATTGTCAACCGAAGCCTGTTCTTCCACTGAAGAATGTTGTTCAGTTTTCACTTCCGCACTTTCTTGCTCTTCTTCTTTAGTAGTATCCTCAGTCGGCTGTTCAGCATCCACTACTTCATCTGGCTTCTCTTCTTTTAATCCATTCACATTAACTGCACTCAAACAAATTATTTGCTCATTATTACAGTAGTCCCAAGTTAACAAGAATAACATTATTAAAAGTACGTATATAAGCATCTAAAAAATACAAGATAACCATGTATCAACAAACTGCCTTTAAACTAAATGCGATCTAATCGAAGGAAAACAGAGAAGAAGTCAAAACCAAAAGTTCTAATGCATATTCTTTTCTTCAATAGTCTCATTTAGCTTATAAAGTTAGCACATTATAAACATTGCATACTATTTCAGCAGCTATTTACTTTTCCAAAATAAACTATTTATTCATCCTTCAATGGCCCAATTAACCTCTAAAATTCATTGACTATTCTCGAAAAGAGATCATCTCAATGACAGTATTAGGCAAAATATTGATAATATATAATTTTGCACAAAAAAAAAATCAACTAAAAAAATCAAATCACAAATCTAAGGGAAAAGCAAACCGAAAAAATAAAAATAAAATTAATTCATAATAAATTACCTGGACCATCAGGCTTTTCAGTTTTATCATCATCAAGTCTAGGTCGCTTAACCTCTGATCCATGAGCCTCCGCAAATCCATCAACGTTCTTTTCCACTTCATCGCTGTTCTTGGCCTCGTCATCACGCATTCCCTCTGCGTGTTCTAAGGCCTCGTCGGGCTCCAAATCGTCGAGCTTCCTTTTAAGATCCGCCGCAGCAGCAGACGCCGGAGCCAACACCTCTTCCTCCGCCATTCGGATTAAACAGAAACAAAACGAAAAAAACCTAAAAATCTAATAATTTATTAAGAAATTAGGGTTCCAACAGTCAAAAGATATAACGTCCACTAGTTCGTGGGTTTCTTGAGAGATGTAGAGAGCGAGATGTGGAGAAGAAGGGTTTTGTGCCTATATATACACACACATACACACACGTTAATCGAAAGCAATTTTATTACTGTGCAGATATTTTAGTGCGTGATGGAGACGGAGGACCTAATTGTAATTTTGTATAATTTAGGGTTTACAAAATGTTGGGCCAACAAAGCATTTGGACCGGCCTTAAGCCAATTGCTCATCATGGACTGAAGATTGGTTTTAGTGTCGTGTTATTTCGAGTCTACCCAAAAGAAAAAAAAATTTAATAGTATATTTACTAATTGGTAATCAAAATAGACTGAAATCATAATACAAAATAAGAATCAAAATAAAATGTTTGAAATCATAATAGAAAATGAGAATCGAAATAAAATATTTACTTTAACTATAAAAATAGAAATCAGAATCAGTTATATTATTATTGATATGTTTATTTTAGCTTAAATCATAATAGATTGTTATAAATTACTAAAATAATTTTCGTTGCTTATTTCATTATTTATTGTTAATAACAACAACAACAACAACAACAACAATGATAATAGTAATAATACTAATAATTATTATTAGTATTATTGCTAAAATTATTATTATTATTACCATCGTCATCAATTTTATTATCATTAATTAATAATATTATTATTTATTTTTTAAAACTAATTATTATTATTAGTTTTATTACCATTAATTAGTAGTAGAATTATTATTATTATTAACAAAAATCACAAAAAAATAATAATAACAATAAAAATAATATAATAATATTTAAATTGAGGACAAAAGTGGGATTATGAAATTTGGGTGAGGGTAAATGAGGTGTTCAAGGAATGGAAACTTGATTCCCAATCCTTATGGGAATCAAGTTTCCATTCCTTAATTCCAAAAACATATGCACCTCACATGTTTGATTTCCATTCCACTTCTATCATAACAATTAAACACTGCCAATAATTCCCAATTCAGATTACAATTCCTCAATCCAAGAAGTAGACGCACTATAAACATCCACCTGTTGATGGATATTATCCATTCAAGTGCAACTATATAATTATCTATGATGGATATGTCTATATCCATATATGATTTTAATGCTAGATTCAGATATCTACAGATATGAATAACAATGGATATTTAATTTTTATTATATGAAAAATAATACAAAAAGTATGAAATAAATAATAATAATAATAATAATATATCTAATATCAAATTAGAAATAATAAACATCCCATAACAAACATTAGCCCTATGGATTCACAAAATGAAATTATAATATGAAATTACAAATTAATTTAAAACTAAATATAGAAAGTTCATTCTTCCAACAAGCCTTTTTTATGACTTACAAACTTTCAATGACCATCATCATAAATCTATAAATCAAAGTAAAGCATTAAACAAGTAAATATTTTGTATTATATATGACCATGATCCTTCATAATCGAGCATCATAATTAGCATCAACAATATGATTGTGTCTCCTCTTAATTATCATTATCAGTCACTTCTCCATTCATGATCTTATTTTTAAAAATTCCACCTTGTTAAAAAAAACTTTATTGTCAAAATTAAGTAAAGTGTAGAAGTGACCCCTCAATTTTATTCTCTAACTCCCGTATCTGAATTCCATCATCAAAGTGACCAAAATTCTGCTTCAAACAGCCCATCTTATGCACTAGCGAGTCAATCTTTCACCTTCTACCTCGAAATTCCTGAGCACTCTAGTGAGATAATGCCGCCACCGTTCGTGCCACCCTTCGCTTAAAAATCCCCACCTGATCATTCACTAAGTACTCATCTGTTTGCCAACATTCCTTAATAATAGTCTTACATTGATCATACCCTTTCTAAAACGCCTCATAATGAAATCGAGGCCTAACTGATTTATACAACCTAGACATAAATTGATCCCGAACTTCAAGCAACACAAGACAATGATCAGATGCCCATGAAGTTAAATGAGAAACGGATGAAGAAAAATTCAAATCTTGCCAACTAAAGGAACAAAGAAACCTATCAAGCCGTTCTTCAATTAAATTAGTTGATCCAAAACGCCGATTAGACCATGTAAAAGGTAAGTCGGAAAAACCCATATCTATCAATTTACAGTCACTCAAAGCTTGCCGAAATTCTGCCATTGCATCCAAATAGCGAACCCGACCTCCAACTTTTTCATTTGGCTCCAAAATTTCATTAAAATCACCACCATAAATCCACGGCAGTCTAGACACTGAACTCAATCGGCGAAGAAGCTCCCAAGTGTGCTTTTTCATTCCTGCCTTAGGATGACCATAAATTCCACTGAAACGCCAAGAAAGTTCTTCATGTTGCTTAATAATAGCATCAATATGATGGAGACTATATGAACGGACATAGAAATCCACCTCTTGTCGCCACATCAAAGCCAAACCACCTTCAGTTCCTGTTCTACCCACAACTAGACAACATTCATAACCCAAGTTCCTACTGTCAACTTCCATCTTTGAAACCACCTTCCTAGTTTCACATAAAAATACAATCTCGGGCTTCACTCGTCTGAGGATTTTTTTAAGTGCTAAGAATGTCAGAGGATTCCCCAAACCTCGGACATTCCACACCATTATCTTCATTGTGGTCGGCGAGGCTGCAACTTAGCACCCGCCGATTCATTCGCAGAACCCAACTTATTTTCATGCTCATCCCCATTAGGATTTCTCTCACCAGCAATACCAATAAATATTGATGAATTTTCAGCCCCACACGACCCCAAACATACCCGTTTTGCATTTTCCTTAGAGACAACATCAAGCTCTCCAAAAACATCTTCTTCCCCACCTGGACAGGTATAGACGATTGGGACAAGTGAGCTTGGCAAGCAAGCTTCTTTAAGTTTGAACGACGATTGATGGAGGAGTGCACTGTCGTTGAAGAAGAAAATTCCAGAATAGGTGCAGATGTATTTTTTATATTTTGGGAATTTATGTTTATTACTGTAGCCTCAACACTTGTATTTTCCCTCTTTGTTTTGTCTTTAGATGGCAACCCATAAACCCCCTCTTTTTCCTTCAATGGGCCATCCCCATTGTACTTCGATTTATGAATAGGCCCACACACTTTTGGAGATAAGTCACGTGCTATGTCTTGCACCTAAGCCACATCATTAACATTGTTAGATAATGATTTTCCATCTAGTCGTTCATGATTCTTTGACCCCACCACATACTCCCTATCAACAGTGGCATCAGCACATTCAGAATTTAACGTTTCTACGTTATGGAAAACGTCTGAATTTATGGCATCATCAATACCAGGTATCTGTTTCTCTTGAGCCAACAACGACTCATTCAACCTCTCTCCGTCATCACTAGGGTGAAACTCAGCCGCCGGATGTTTTTTGATTGGCTCATGAAACCACTAGTAGGAGCTCGCAACCAATTTCCAAATAGAAGAGGGGGGTGGGAACCATCCTCGGCCTTTACTAGCACATACTCCTCACACTCACGAAATACATGCCTTAACCTTCCACAGTGAAAACAGAAATCCGGCAACTTCTCATATAGCATAGGCATCACATATTGAGGATCCGAATAATGAAATTGTACACACAGGCCCGACTTCAATGGAGTAGAAACATCAATAGTATCACGGACACGGATATAGCGACCCACACAATCCCCGGATAATCCCATGTCTACTTTCTCCACCGTTCCAAGTCTACTCCAAAGAAGTTATGCCATCTCTTTTGACATATATAATAACGACACATTATAAATTTGCACCCAAAAGGCCACTTTGTTAAAGCATTGTACAGTTAAATCACCATTGCCGAGTAATAGAGTGAGAACAACCAAAGCCCTATCGAAATGCCAAGGGCCTAGTAGAATAATTCATTGGCGGTCTTGTGCAGATGCAAACCGAAACAAGAAAATATTCTTCTCCAAAAATTCTACCTTAACTCCCTTAACGTTTTTCCAGATCGCCAAAAAATTCTTCATGAAAACCTCTTTAGGAATCACTCGCCTTGTCAAAATTTTACCAATCAAACAATTGGCTACAATTGCCTCCCCACGTTTATGGACAACATCTGAGACCAAGACCTCACTTGCTTCATCACGCAAAGTCAAAGAGCCACAAAGCTTCACTAGTTCCGTCGTATCCATCATATAAAACAAGAGAGAATAAAAGACCTAAAACACTCACAAAGGGTGAAGGGGGAGAGTAAGAACTCACCACACCACTCTCACACTACTAGCTACTGACAAGTGCGATAAGTTTGATACCTTTGAATTGAGTTCATATCTAATTCAGAGTGCACAATAAAGCCTCTAATATACTCGGATGAAGTCTAATATGATATGAGCTTAGAAATCAATCACCTGCATTAAAAATATACTCAGGAGTAATTGTAGAGACTAGAACAACTAACATATCTCTAGTAATCTCAAATAATATAAGATACCGACTTTTATTCACCTTCCACCATATTAAAATCTTAAAGTCCGAAGTAATCTTATCCTCCTCCTTCAATTAAGTATCTAACTCTGGCCTAACTCATTTACGAACATGTTAACTTAAATGCATTAAATTTTTGGACATTCCACATGCTTATCCCAAATTCGATCTTAACATACTCTCTCTCTCTCTCTCTCTCTCTTGTTTTTTTTCAATATTTTGTGTATAAGTTAGAAAGAAGAGTACATGTTCCATCGATATGAGTTGATCAATCACCTTTACAAATATGAGGAAAGAAATAGCCCATTAAAACCATTTTGTACCTAGGATCTAATACAACAACAACAACCATCACACCATGAATTTCATCCTAATATTTTCCAAACTTTTCTAACATACTTTTTGCTATATGTTTTTTTACCACTTTTCTAAATCAAGAATTAAGATTTTTTTTTAATTCAAATTAAATTTTTGCCACTCTATTTTCTTATCAAATTAGTTTTATTAATTTCTAATTACTTCAAAGAAATTGTACATTATTAATTATAAATATTATTATATTATACTTGTATTATTACCACTATCATAATTTGAAATAGCGGCCTTGGAGGAAGGGGAAGAGCAGGGAAGCCTTTTGTTTTACTACTACAATTATTAGTACTACAATCATGAGATTTTTTAACAACATTTTTTTCTTATAACGAGTATTCTTCCTTTTCATTTTTAAATATGTATATAATTTTCAATTTATAAAAGAAGTTCTTCAATCTTCAAGACTTAGCGAAAATAATTTTCAGAAATTTATTGTGGCCAATATGGTACGATGAAAATCTAACATTATAGTAAGAACATTTTGTAATTTCATTTTGCATGTTTAATTAAATTATCTTTTTCAAATGGTCTTTTTACTCATAAATTTATTGGCATTTATTTGCAAATAAATTTATAATGTCCTACTAATTTATCCGATGCACTTAAAAATTAATCAAATTAAGATTTTCATTACAAGAATGAGCACTTTGATCACTTAAGCAGTTAGTGATAATAGTAACCTAATGTGAGGCTTGTTGAAAAGTCAAAATTGCAAAAAGAGTCGAGCCTAAAAACACTTCTGTTTAGAAATTTTTTTACAAGCTTGTGAGAAAATAACTCTTTAAAACTATTAATATCAATAAAAGTATTACCAAATTAAATTAATTCACAGCTTCCAAAAGCTAAATCAAATGGTACTAATTTGAGATTTAGATTTCATGGGTCTCTACATTAAAAAAATACAAAAACCAAATGAAATTAGAAAAAAAGGTTGCAAAAAAATAACAAAAATATTCAAATTTCAAAGACATGATCTAAATTCTTAGGCAAGATCAAATATATATTGTTTTCAACAGAAAAAATGAAATTTAAATATAAAATAACACAAAACTATATTCTAATTTTAATAACATATTTTTTGATATTTTTTACAACAATATTCAAAATATTAAAAAAAAATCTCGACTAACATATTCTATGGATGGAGTTGAGGTGTTGAAATATCTTTTTTCAGTTAAAATGACTTTAGGAAATTTCGTCATGAATTTAATATTTTGACTTTGTTCACATTTATGCTCATTTATCATTTAAGTAATTATAATTTTGCTAACAACACTTTTTTTTTCCTTTAATTGGCAATCATTCTCTTTTAAATATACATACAATTTTTTTAGTTACAAAATAAGTTCTTCAATTTTTCAAGGCTTAATTAAAATAATTTTTCAATATTTATTCTGACCAATACATGGGCATTATAAAAATCTAATAGCATAGTAATAAGATTTATGATTATGAATTAAGCGCGTTTAATTTATTACTTTTTCAAATGATTTTTTGGCTTTTGCTTCTAAATGAAATTATAAGCTACTAATTTATCCAATCCACAAAAAAATGAACCAAATCAAAATTTCCATTCATCTACATAGGTTTACAAGAATTTTTTACAAGCTTTTGGAAAATAAAACTAATACAAAACTAAATCAATTTACAGCTTCCAAAAACTAGAGTTCGCATGCTGCCATATTTCAAGGGTCCCTGCATACAAAAATAAATAAAATAATAATAATAAATAAATGATAATAAAAAACAAGGCCAGGAAAAAATAAATAATATTCAAAATTTCAAATGCATGTCCTAAATTCTTGGGTAGGACCAAATAAATTTTATTTTCAACCAAAAAAAAATCCAATGCGAACTAAACACAAAACTATATACTAATTTCTAACAATATATTTTTTAAAGAAATTTTTAACAGCAATATTAAAACATAAAATTATTCCTAGACTAGCATACTTGTTCCATGCAATTTTTACGTCAACTTTAATTTAACAATAAAGTAACTTTGGAAGATAAAGAGGAGAACACATCTATAATAAATAAGAACAAATTGATTGCATGAATAATGTAAATCATCAACTAGCATCTAACATGAACAACTTCCAAAATGAAAACAAAAACTAAACACCTAAAAATAACTGTCAAAAATTCATCAGCATTCCATGCAATTTTTATGTCAACTTTAATTTAACGAAAAAGTATCTTTGGAAGATAAAGAGGAGAACACATCTACAATAAATAAGAACAAATTGATTGCATGAATAATGTAAATCATCAAATAGCATCTAATATGAACAACTTCCAAAATGAAAAGAAACTAAGCACCTAAAAATAACTGTCAAAAATTCATCAGCATATAGATTTGTTCTTGTAAGTAAAATGCATTCAAAATCTAAACCATGTTTATTTATCCATTGGCTTGTATATTTAGTGTAGTTTTCATAATTTTATTTTCATAATTTTTATAATTTTTCGGCGTACCCAAAAACAATATCTAGGTGGGGTGGGGGGACACAAATCAATATAATTTTTAGCTTTTTCTTTCATTTTTCTAGCATGAAACAATTGAATGGAAGAAAGCTGCTATAGAAATCAATATTACAGCAGCATTCAGTTTAGGAAACAAATGAAAAAAAATAACACGGGACTTTAATTTTAAGAATTCTTCAGAAGCAAAAATATGACCAAATTACCCTAATAATGTCTGTTAATAAACTACCTTCATTATATTATTTAACAAAACACATACACAGAGGTTATACCATGTATGATTTTCAATTCTTTTGTAATTTCCTTATGCATTCATTTTCCAAAAATCTAATATAAACCAGTATTACCTGCTTATTACTACTATTTTCTTTATTCTAGGTTACTACCAAAATTAAGCAAATATAAAAGAATTCGGAAAATAGCTCTTCAAAATCTAATTTCTCTTTAGCTATTTATTGTTCAAGAATAATTTACCAAAAGAAGCTTATTTGTCGTACATAAAAGGATTGTCGTGCTCAGTTAACGATCCAGTTGACTGACCCAAACTCATAATTCCCATCATCACCTTTGCATAACACATAATAGTAATATAGTGACTGAGAAACCACAAAATTCATGCATTGAAATCAAAACATCACAGCAATTCAAAAAACTTGAAATTCATTTGTTGCTCTGAAAAAGGAGAATACATCCAGAATTAACAAGGTCAAAACTTTTTAGGACTACGGATCCATGATTGCATGAACAACATATATCATGAGAATAGCATCTAATATGAAAAACTTACAAAATGCAATAGAAATTAAGCTTTGAAACGGTAGGAATAACGATATCACAACAGAGAAAAAACAACTCAAATCAATGTCTTTTTTAGCCTTTTTTTAATTTTTTCTAGCATAAAATACTGAAAAGAAATAAAATTACTGTAGAAATCAACATTATCCTGCATTTACTTTAGGAAACAAACGAAAAGAAGCAGAATACATGTGACCTTAATTTTATGAATTCTTCGGAGGTAAAGAAATTCAATGCTATCTAATTGGATTTCATTACTGAATTTCACAAGTTATATACACATACATACACACATACATTATCACATAAATTTATTGTCAACCTCCATAATTCAGATGCAATTTTTTCTTTAATTTCAACTGTCTAAACATTTTGACCTAGGGATGGCAATGGGCACCGCCCGCAGCGGGTTTGCCATTACCAAACCCAAACCCGCACAAAATTTAAATTATCAAACCTACCCGCAACCCGCAGCGGGTTTTAACAATTACCAAACCCGCAATGGTATCCGGCGGATTTTTTGCGGGTTTTCCGTATTTAAAATAAAAAATGTTTAATATATAAATTTATAATAATAACCTCAAATTCCATATAACATACTCAATTTTATATTTAAACAATGTAAACAAAAATAATTAAAATTTCAACATCAATCCAACACAAATTCTCAAATTTAAGTATAAATTACATAATTCCATTTAAAAAACACAAACTAGTATCTAAAAATAATAATTACATTTCATATTATCATTTAAAACAAGCTCCGAGAGAAGATATTCATTTCATTCACCACCATAAGCACCCATCCAACACAATGCCTATAATAATAATTAAGATTAATATTTTCAAATACTAATTCGAAGAGAAATGACTTTAGTTTTCTTTAGGTTATAACTTTAGAATGGGAGATAAGCCACATACACACATACACAACTTTAAATCTTTGGCTATTTGGTAATTTGAATAATGACATTATTTTCTTTATATATTTTTAGATTAAAATTAAATTAAAAATATTTAGAAAAAATATTATGGGTTTGGTGGATATCCATGCGGGTATCCACTGGATATAAGGTTAATACCAAACTCACCCGCATCCATGTGCGGGTTTTAGTTTATAATACTAAACCCACCCGCAACGGGTAAAATTACCCGCAGCGGGCGGGTTTTGGCGAGTGAGTTTGGGCGGGTTTGCGGGTATAATTGCCATCCCTATTTCAACCCTAATTTTTATATTTCTTTCAATAAAGGCATAGTTCACCTATTTCATCAAGTAAAAACATGACCAAATTACCCCAAATAATATCAGTTAATAAGTAACTTTTATTATTACCTACAAAATTTACCTTTATTATATTCTTAACAGATTTTTCTTTGAATTGGCGACAGTAAGCTCAAGCTTAGGCTACTCATCACTCATCAGCCTCACTTGGACTTGGATCAAACCACTTGAGAGGATGCCAAAAGCATTGTTTGCATTAGATCGTCTGTCAATTTTCTCCCTTGCCAATCCATCTAGAATGGAACCATAAAACATGCAAGAAAAAAAAAATGTAATTGATAATTCACAATATATAAAAAAATAATTAAAGTTAATTTCTAAGCCCTAATAAGACGAGTTCAAGAAAAGGGAACTAAATTTATAAATTTTTTTTGCAAAATGCTTGAGCATAGATTTTTAATACAATTTCAAACCTTGTTCATTTACCTCGAACTGTAAGTGTTCGAAAGACAGAAGGTAAGAGCGAGATTTACAAACTTTAGGGGCAAAAACTCATGGCGGCTGCTTGTTTTCCTTTTTGTTAAGCATCTACGATGGCGGCCGATGATATCTTTGAGTTGAGCGCCTAGGGTTTCTTAACAATGGTAGAATGAGAGGCATTTATATTTTGAATCAAAATTTGGGGAAAAATTAAAAAATTGTAAATGTACACAATATTAAAAAAAATTGTGTTTTATCTTGGCGGTAGTTTTACCCGCCTAAATGAAACCTAATTACTTATTGTTTCACCAAAAATATAATTTAATTAATTTAAAATATATAGATATAAAATTTAAGCTTGTTAATATTTTTACATAATTTTATTATTTTTAGTTGTTATATAAATTAAGTTAATTTAAAAAAATATAGATATAAATGTAAGAATGAACTAATTTTGTGATAATCGCACACTATTTAGTATACAAATCACGAAACATCTAGTGAATGCAGTATTATTCAAATAATTTGATTTAATTTGGAAATGTAATTATCATGTTTAAAGCATATAACTGTAAAAATAATTTAATATAACATTATTCAATATTAATTGCATTCAAATTGTAATTATCCATATTATGTACCATTATGAATTTGATTACTGTTTACCAAAAAAAATTACTATGCAATAAAAGATTAAATAAAGTAATTAATTTGACATAATTTTGTATTAATTAATTTGCATAAGAGATTGTTTGTGAGTTTTATTTAAAAATATCAAATATTAGATGCTTTATATTTGTCTAATATACAATTATTTTTTTAGAGGGTATACAGAGAGCGTATTAATATTAGCCACTAATAACAACAACAACAATATTTGAGGGGTAAGTATGATATTTCGTATGATAATTATTCGATGGTTGGATAAACATTGCAATCATTTTTGTAGGTAGGGATTTAAGTCCCTATGTGTATTGTGGGATATTGGGATTGATTTCTTCTAAATATTTAGAATTGAATCGTTTTCATTATATGTTTAGATACTTGGATTTTAATGCAATTAAAAGTTGATAAAGTTGTTTTGATAGTTTTTTAAGCAAAACATCATTACATTTATAAAGTAATATAAAAAAATAGTTTAATTGTATATTGTGGGATATTGGGATTGATTTCTTCTAAATATTTAGAATTGAATCGTTTTCATTATATGTTTAGATACTTGGATTTTAATGCAATTAAAAGTTGATAAAGTTGTTTTGATAGTTTTTTAAGCAAAACATCATTACATTTATAAAGTAATATAAAAAAATAGTTTAATTGATATATAATTTATTGTAATTTATTATATTAATCTTATTAGTACATAAGTTACATTTTTTAAAGTAAAATGTCATTAAATTTACAGCGTAATATTAAGAAAATAATATAATTATTTTTTGTTTAAATATATTAATCTATTAATTTTAATTAATTATATTTTTTTATTAGTAAGTAAGTTAAATATATTAACTATTTTTTCTATGAATTAAAAGAAAAAGGAGTATTTTCTTTTTTCTAAGTTGAGGGGGTCTTTATAGTTTTCTAATTTTAGATTGATTATCTTGATATTTACCTAAACTGAGGGAGCTGTCTGATAGTTACCATTTAATATTTGCCTCTTTTAACCGATTAAAATGAGAGTACCGGCGGCCGGTTATTGGTTGTATTAAGAAAATAATAAAAAGAGGCGTATTCTGGGCGGATCCATGAAAAAAACAACTATAAAATACTTACAGGGAAAGTCGATTTAGGGTCGGCGCGGCGGTGCTTCACAATGCGGACCAGTCTGCTGCGAATGCAATTTTGTGAATTCAAGTTCTTCGTTACTTCTTGCTTAATAGAACCGCGGCAAAAAAAATTTGTTGAAGGAAAAGTTCGGATGTTGAATAACAGCAGACGTCCCAATTCGGTTCGTACTGTAAGCCAGGGCACAATTCCTGTTTTAGCCTCGTCGAACGGCTCTGCTACTTCCACAAGGTCGGTAATTTAAGCTTTGCTTTCTGTTCTATATCTTCGTTGTAAAAAAAAAAGTATTATTTATTTGATATTGGGAATATTTCTCCATGCAGGAAGGATTATTCATCTGTCCGTGAACCATCAACTGTCTTCGAGGAAGAAAGCCCTAATGGTGACTCTACAGGTAAAAATGGTATTTGCAGCATTAGTTAAATTACTGTATGATATTCGTTAACCGAATATAAAAGGTGCAATTTTTTTTTCCTTGGGGTTAAATGGATCGTTAGATTGTTGTTATAATCATTTTATATTGTTTGGTCCATTGAATCGTATAAGTTGTTGCGATGTCAAACCATGTGTGTGCCTGTCGCCTCCCCCTCCGCGAAGTCTTGTCTACCTCGTTTCTTATTGCTCGCTGCAGATACCCCAATTGTTGGGATAATCATGGAATCGGATTCGGATCTTCCTGTTATGAATGATGATGCAAGGACCTTGAGTGACTTCGGCGTACCTTATGAGGTTGCCTTTTGGAACTCTTTAATACTTCTGTTATTAATATAGTTTTTTCTTCTCAAAATTAATTCTTCATCAGTGATTGTATTTGTATGTATGTGTGTATGATATATTTTTTATAATCTCAAATGAACTATGAATTTGAATGCATATGATTAAGTTTATTTTTTTCCAGATTAAAATATTATCACCTCATCAAAATCACAAGGAGGCGTTGTCTTATGCATTGTCGGCTAAGGAGCGAGGCATTAAGATCATTATTGTTGGTGACGGTGTTGAAGCCTATTTATCAGGCACGCTATGAATTTTTCTCCATATATACTTGATTTAGCACAAATTTCTCACTAGAGTGCATTTTTTTATTTTAGGTGTGGCTGCTGCAAATTCTCAAGTACTTGTTATTCGTGTTCCTTTATTAAGTGAAGAATTGAGTGAAGATGATGTAATAAACTCAATTCGGGTAGGCCACTCTAATAAATTTGTTTATCTTTAAATTATTTACAATCCCTACAATCTTCAACGTTTGTGAAATTTATATCATATCCCTGAATGCACAACTAGAATCTAGAGATTCTCAAATTTTGTTAGTATTTTGCTGCTTGTTGGCTTAAATCCAAATGTATGCTTATTTCAAGCATCCATCTATAATGAAATCCAAATCAAACACTTTTTCATTTAAGTTTCCTTACCAAGTAGATACACTTATGAACCTCTTTCGGACTGCAATTGTGCTTCAAAATGTGCCCGCTGCCTTCTTAGTGATAGCACACAGCTGCATCAAAGGTCTGAGTGTGCTGATTTGCAGTGCTGATTAGCTTTTTCATAAATATTTAACATGTTGCTCTTTTGCTCTTGGACCTCTTTCATTGGCTTGGAGAAGACAAGCGCTGTGCATAAACTTCTAGGATTTTTATTGAAAAAGAAAGATCATTTTTTTTTTATTTTGTGAAGTTTCCAGAGTGCCCTTAACAGTAATGGTCAGCAAAGTTTGAGGTGGGAGGAAGCATGTGTGAATAAACAATATAGATCCATAGAATTGTTACTCTTTTGAGTACTCTTATTATTTTAAGTATGTGAATGAAATTATTATATTTTGTATATACCATTTAAGATCGTATTTTTTGGTGGTTAATGGGCATTAATGGCCTTGAAATGGTTCATTTAGCTTGAAAAATAGTTGAGTAATGTAATCACTTATTACATAAATGGTTCTTGATACTTCCATCAGGCAGAATCATGCGATGCAAGCAAGTTATTGGCGTGTTATTTTTTTGAAATGACTTCTGATTTGTTCACTGTATTTTTAATTATGTTTTCTTTAGCTTGTCTTGAAAAACCATAGTGCTAATCTTTGTGTTTTGGTTATTCAGATGCAAAGTCATGTCCAAGTTGCATCAGTTCCAAGAAATAATGCGAAAAATGCAGCTCTATGTGCACTAAAGGTACTTGGAATTGCCGACGAGGATTCATTGGAAAGGTTGGTGTCCTCACTATGTTGTTGATAATAATGCAAGTCTGATTCAAATGCCAGACAATCCATATTAGTGTTATTTCTTTTAATATGAATCTATGTTTCAGTATAAACTAATCCTTTTTGATGAATTTTCTTTCTTTGTGTTTTTAATGTTGCACATAATTTTTGCATGCAGAATCAGAAAGTATGTGGAAGAGCAATGGTGTTTCACAATGTCTGGGAGGTTGCAGATTTATCTCTCTTCCAAGGCTGCAATTCCGATAGGAATTGAGTAAGGCCTTCACCTTAATCTTGCTAAAATCTTTTGACTAGTCATTGTATAAGTGTGGGATGATTGAAGCTGCAAAGGGTTTAGGGTGTAGAAAAAGAATAATGCAATCGTGTGTTTTCCATTGCCGTAAGATATGGGTATTACTAGTCCTGCTACTTTATTGTTTGTGTTTGATGGATTCAAAGTAATTTTTCTTCTGTTTGTGTCTGCAACTGATGAAGAACTGTGACCCTAAATTATATCTCAATGGATGAATCTATTGTCTACTTTAGCTTACAGACATGTAAACTTTTGCCTACTTCTTACAACCAGGGATGTTCTAGTTTTTAACATCAATATTTACAAGCATCGCAAGGTTACCTCCAATTCAATCTTGTTTCATGTAGATATTAATAATTTTAAATTTATAAGGAATTTAGTTAAATGTGTCCACCGTATAATTTTTTTTAGAATTAATTTTTAATGTAATTGGAATTGGAGAAGCCATATACTAAAGTACGAGCCCATAATTCAAGTTAATATTGAAAAAACGAAAATTACAATTTGTGATTGTCCGGAAAGAGAGAATGCAACAAGTAATTAAACACCGCTATTAATGTCTGCTCGAAAAGATAAAATATGACAACAACAAGCGCACCATTAAATATCCACTATACTGCACAAACCCACTTGCTCCAAAGCCTACAAGAAAAATAAATAAATAAAAAATAAATTGTCATTTTACCTAAAAAAAGAAAAAAATTGTCACACTCCATCTCAAGGCACAGAAAATTCACTAATCACTTCCAGCAGTAACAATTTCAACACCAATAATCATTTCTCAATCAGCCAAATAATTTAAAATTATCAAACAACTAGTCCAATATTCACTTCCAGCAGCGACTATTCCAGCACCAATAATCAAATCTCATGATGCACGCACTAAATCGGTCCTCTATATACTTAATTATCTATTTATTATTTCTTTGACAGACTACTGCCTGCAGAAAGATGCCATCATTTAAATTAAAATTATCAAACAGCCAAAAGACAATTCCAGCACCAATAATCATTTCCCAATCAGCCAAAATCTCAATCAACTAATTTTACAACTCTAAAATAATCATTCCATTACCTCAGGTGCAGAACTATAAGTGATGGCAACGGAGGCCTGGCCGAGGGGAGCCGTGGTCTGGCGCTTTGTGAGTGGATGAGCAGGGCCGACTTTAGAGTTTGAGGGGCTTTAGACGAAATTTTTTTATGAGGCCTCTATTATTTTGTAATTTTAATACTCAAAGACATAAAAAGGATCAAAATTTATTCCATCTTTAATTCTTGAATTTCAACAATAATAAAAAAAATCAAAAATTTTAAAAATAAAACCTAAAAAATAGTCAAGAAGATTGATTTTTTTATTCCATTAAAATCGTTAAAAACAAACAAACAAACAAATAAATAAAAACAATTTTATTTTCAAATATAATATTTAGAATGATAGAATATAAAAATTTTAAAATGATGAGTTGATGTTCAAAAATAAAAATAGACTTTATATTTTAAGAAACTAATTATTTAAAATAAACCAATGAATATAATAATTTTATTTGTAGAGAGGAGAACAAGAAATTTTTTTCATTTACTAATTCTTGAGATTATGAGGTTTTTAATAGAAGCTAAAAGAAATATTAAAAGTCAAATATGTTAATATTGAATAATTGTAAAGGAATGAAGGTTAAAGAATATTATTAATTATATTTCTCTAAAATTAAGGTTCCCAAATATAGATTTTTTTATCAAAAATAATTCTTAATTATAGAATAATTAAGAATAGAGAGATATCTAATAAACTTTTTGATTTCTTAAAATACGTATTAAACATATTTTATTAATTAGAGAATTATTAAGGAAATTTTCAAAAAATGAGGCATTTTTTAAATATGAGGCCTTAGGCGACGGCCTTATTCGCCTATACCTAAAGCCACCCCTGTGGATGAGGATGGTCGCGTGACCGTCGGTGATGGCAGCGGAGACCTCGATCGCGTGATGGCGGTGGTTCGTCGTCTGTGCCGACTGTCGTCTGTGAGAGAGTGCGTTTTTGTTTGCAGCTGTTGTACAAAAAGTAAAAGGCCTCAAAACGAAAAGAAAAATGAAAAGAAAGGAAAAGAAAAATTCATCAAAACGAAGGAAAAATGCGTCGAAACGGTGTTTTTTCAATTATTCTCAAAACGGTGTGTTTAATTCAGGGCGCGAGTCGGGGTTAAAGTCGGTCGAGGAACCTAAAATTTATCTGAGGGGAAAAAGGACCAACAACACAGAAACGATAACCGTACGTTGTAATGCTGTCGTTTTGTAGCATAAACAGTAACCCCTAGTGTTTAAGTATCAATGCTCTTTAGTTAATCCAGTAAAGATAATTTTTGTTGCTTTTCCTCTCAGGTACGTCCAACTCAAACCGAGTTAAGACTTTACGTCCAAATTCAAGATGACCTTCCAGATCAAACATTTGTTTTGTTTGGCCAAAGGGCAATTTGGTAAGTTAAATAATTCAAATCATATTTCTTGATTCTGGTTATAATATGTGCTGGCTATGTATTTTGAAAATTATGCTTCACTATTGTTTTCGTGGTATATTCTACCTTTTAATTGCAAGCAAGATATACAACAATTCTTTATTATATTTTAAGTACTTGCATAATTGTAGTACCAACTGTTGTCAAATTATATAGAAAGACAAACTCGTAATTAACTTTCTATACTAATAACCCCATTTATGCTAATATATATATATATATATATATATATATATATATATATAGATTTTAATATTCTATGGAACAAGAATACTCATTTAAAAGTTTGATAAATAATCTTTTATGTTAAAAAATTCTATTATGTTGTAGCAAATACTAGCAAATAACCGTTCCATTCTTGTGATACAATAACTTACGTGATGTTTGGTTTCACTATTAGAAAAATGGATATTACTGATACCAAATTAGTATCAGTAATTACTTTTTTTTACACTTGTTAATTGTATCAGGAATGTTCTAGTCAGAACACACTGACACTAATTTTTAGCGTCAATGATTTTTGTGCCAGTAATTTGTGTCACTATAATATCACCAAAATAATGACATGATGGTGTTAGTATTCAATGATACTATTTACACATTAGTGATTTATGTGACTACAGTATTAGGAGCATACTAACTCAATAACATAAAAAATTACTAATGTTATTTTAAATATTTAGTGTCAGTATTTAGTAATGTTATACTGCTTTTGGTTAATAGTATATTTTTATTTTAATTACATTTTTTCTTTCTGTTTTACAACCAAAAGAAAACTCAAAATATATTAAATATATCAAATCTCGCAACACGATTCACATAATAAACATCCCAACCACATCACTTCAATTCACATAATTCAATTACACTACTGTTTAGAAAAGAAAAAAATAAGTACCAAATTAAGTTTTCGATAAGCTCTAAACAACAAAATACTAAATTAAGTTTCAACAAACATTAACCAACAAAAATAGTCACAAGAATGTCACTAAATACCCATACATGACTTCATTTTTTTTTCCCACCGATAAGTATATAAAATCAATTAGTATATTGACCACGAAGTCATGAAAGCTCTTTCATGGTGTACTCATCAATTCCCTTTAACTTTAATTTTAAAATAAATTATTCACCAAAAATTAGATTGTAAACAACTTAATTATCGTTCATTTAAATATGTCCGTGTGATAACCTAACAATATACTTTGAATTAAAATAATAATATTCCGGATCATCATATTCCATTACATGATCCTCCACAATCAAATGTTTAAACGCTGTGCTTATTCTCATCCGATTCTTGCAACAACACTTTTGAGTTTTACAAAAAAAATTTCCTTTTTTACATGAACAAATGCCTAAGAAAACTAAAAAAAATAAACAAGCAGATTTTTTTCTCTGTAAATTATTCCATTACTAAAAGAGGTAACAAGGAAAAAAATCCAAAAAATTAACATATTGAAAGTCTATTTCAATTGCATGGCACAACATAAAATTGAAGAATTGACTGTACAAAGAACTCCTACCACATATTCTTATGAAAAGGAAATGAATCCAAACCACACAACTGAAAGCATAATTCACTGGTGTATACAAACTACATGCTGATACTCATTTACCACCAAATATTGCAGAGTTGATTACCGAAGAAGCTTCTAACATACACGGGGGCATTGAGAACTTAATCTGATTTTAATTCCAGTCCAGTCACCTTTGGGTATTTATATCTCTAATAGTCAAATGTAACAATATACCTCCAAAATAACTATTTCAATACAAATGACTCCTATGCCAAAAGAAACAACAATTTTGGCATGCTTCATAACCAAAAAATACTAACCAGCTCAATATTCCATAGAAGAACACAAATTCACATAAAAAATTAGTTTTTATCTTTGTAGAACGGCCTCAAACATATATGCTAGTCATCACAAATTCTTGGAACATAACAAATGAATAAAAGTAAGTAAACTAACCAAACGAACCAAAAGAACAAGAGAAAGTAAAAGAATATCAATATGAACCAAAAAGGAAAACTCAATATAAGCATAAGAACAACATGGCTCTGAAAATGAGAACCTAAACTCTTTTGTCGTTAGTTGTTTCCCAAAGTGTGAAACGTTACTCACATGAATCAACTAACTGCTACTTGATGCTTAAAATTATGTTCGGATTCACACTAGTATAGCAAAATCAAAAGCTGACAAAAGAAATGCAGCAAAAAAACAACTCCTCTTACATTTCCCAAATAGATGTTGTTGGTTATTTCATTCAGTTTATATAGCAAAATAAGGAATTAAAAACAGAAACAAAGTTGTAACAGAGGAGTGGCTGTTATTTTATTTTAACATCCTCTGTTTTCAAATTCTCAGTTTTATAAAAACATTATAAGGAGATCATCTTGTTCCTAGGTATAAATTTTTATGATTTTTGTCCCTGTTTTATCACTAGGAACAATATGAGATAATAAAATTTTTCATGAATTGAAGTGGTAAAAACAAATTTTGAGATAGGATGAAAGTTTTACTCTGTAAAAATTCTTCAAGAATCTAGTTACTAAACATAAATCTAAAATATGATCAAAGTTTATTATGAACATAAAAGAAAATAAAAAAAGAGTACACATTATGCTATAAGTCTTCAAAGAAAATTACTTACAGTTTCTTCTACGTCTCCTGTTTCTCATTCTTTTTTACCATCCCAAATTTCTCAATCACCCTAGTTAAGTGTTGAACAAACAAACATTATTAGTTATAATGAATAACGAAATGATGATAACTTTTCTCTTGTATTGATGTTTACCATATCAATTTTTATTTTTGCTTGAAAAAAATGATAAACGCAACTCAAAATAAAAAAAATGATAAATATTATTTCCATATGGGCCAACATAATGAAATGCAAATAGAAAAGAAATTTAGAACCAATGCAATGAACATTGAAGCAAAATTTTTAGCCCAGAAGGTGTTGCAAAAATCATCAAAGGAAAGAAGTTTCCATTCCCAAAGAGAGAAAAAAAAATCAATTTGAACATGCATATTTTACAGCTTCTTGTGATTATTAGTTATCACCAGTATCATCTCATAGTTATTGTAGAGGTCACTCTAGATTAGAAAAGGGAGAAAAGGAATCAAAATTTGTTGTAACCCTATTAACGTATTGAATCTAGAAAGAACTAATCAAAGCAAGCTAATCAAGAAAGAAACGGAAAAGAACTTAAACAGAGCACAGTTTCAAGCACTCAACTTGTAGAAGGAAAAACTGCTCTTTTATTGATCTCCATAATCGAATTACAAGCTGATTCTATAGAAGAGATTACAAGGATCACAAAGAACCAAATAGCTAACTAAATGACCAAGAAATGAAGAAGATTACTATTCCATATCAGAGGCTAAAACACACACGTATTTATATTCTGGTGTTTCTGGGAAATCATAACGAACTCCTAACGAATTCTGCCACATCAGCTTTAATATTTCAACTAGACCCCTCCAGCTGAAGTTGATCTGCACAATGCCCCAGACTTCTTCAAATCTTTCATTTGAACCCAACGACCATTAGTTGACCAGTAGCTTATTTTCTCACAAAATTAAAACAATAAGAAGACAGATTTTAGAAGAAAATTAAAAATAAAGTATATAACTTATATTATGTAAATAAGCCTACAACACATCAGAGCTACAAGACAGTAAAAAGTTGACAACAGAGACCTAAAAAAGTAAATAACAATAACCCTCTTTTTCTTTTCCACTTCCCAGCAATTACTTCTGTAATTATCTTTTAGTTCTTCCAAATCATAGCCATCATTTGATGACCAGCATCATCATAAGAAAGGATAGAAATCAGAACAAAACTTAAAAACCCATATGATCGCACAAACTCATTTAAGTAATGGTCTCAAGAGTAACTAATACTCAATTTTGCAAACACAATCTAGCATCAATCTCATACAGAGTATCAAAAATCATTACCAAACAAAAGAACTAAAAACACAAAAGTGCCATAAGAATTCAATAGATAATTGTACTTCATAAGTAATAATGACTACATAAATTCATATATACACGTAGTGCAAACAGAAAAGTTGAACACATTAGATCAGGATAAATTAGATTAGAAAAGTTGAACGATCAATTTCGGCCTTGACATTAAAAAATTTTGTATGACAAGCTCTCTATTTGCTGCTATTAATCTACTTGCTAACTTCCATATTCAAACTAACTCAGTTATTCATTTAAGCTTACCTTGAATAGAGATTGAGACACAATGGCAGCAATGGCCCGGCTGGACAAAGGCAGAGAAGTTGTTACCGGTGACCAATAGCTGAGTATTGATGGTGGTTTGAAGCCGTTACAGCCTGCAGGTGATGACGGCAGTTACCGGTGACAAACGATTAAGTGTTGATGATGGTTGGAAGCTACTATGGCCCATGGGACAACAGTGGAGCTGTTGACGGTGACGAATGGAAGAGTGTTGATGATGGCTGGAAGCTGCACAAACAGAGTTATTCGAACATCTCAACGTATAGAAGCATATGTTTTGCTGTAGGTCATTTTTTTAATTCCTACATTCCCGTCTTTCTTGCTTATCTAATAGAAACTCTGCATTTATCTATGTTATGACTTCAATAACCATCACCTACTTATAGTGGAATTTTCCTGAAGGCTAAAAGATACTACTGTTTAAATCCCACGTCTAAAACTCAAAACTACCACCACATCCACATCCCATATCTAAAACTCTTCTCAAGCATATTTTTAATTTCAAGTTCTTCAAATATATACTTGGTTAACATATATATGTTCATAATATTGATTTTGATAATAACAAACTTTAAATGTTTTTTATTAAAATGTTGGAGCTATTTATTAATAAACAAAAGCCATATAATCATTCCAATTATGTTCATGAAAGATGTATAGTTATTAAACTTCAATTGGAAAATGATTCCCTGCAATATTTGGCTAAAACGGTTAACCGATAAAATTCAGAGAGGGTCAATTGCTTAAGCTCTAACCGGTTAGCAAAAACGGAAAACACAAACATGCTGGAAAGGTTACTAGAATTAAACGGTGAACCATTTGTCGAAAACGGTTAATCGATAAATTCAAGAATGGAAGCTTGTACTAATCTTGCACCGTTTAACAGAAACGGATAAGACTATTTCGTTTTGCAGGTTACTGGAAATAAGCAGCGAACTGGTAACGTCAAAAGGTTAATCGATAAATTTCAGAATGTCATTCCTTGATAATCTTTAACCGTTTAGTAAGAACGGATAGCAGAAATTTATTTTGCAGGTCGCTGGAATTTAACGGTGAAAGGGTAGTGACAAATGGTCAACCCTTTATTTGAAATTTGGCTCAACGGTAACTTTCACCATTCCAAACAGTTAACCGTTAATGGTTAACGACAATCTTTTTACGGGCAGATAATCAGTAACGACTATTTTTTTTAGCTCCAACTATAAATAAGCTCATTCAAACTCAAACAAAGACTGATCACAACACTATCATTGAGCTTATAATCAAGAATACAACCTTCATAGAGCTTTAAACATATTTTTGCTTCATTTATTCACATATTGGGCTTTGATTTGTAATCTTAAGTATTGTGTGAGTGAAGAAAAAATTTATAATTTTTGTTTTGAGTGATTGTAAGTGTTGGGATACACTTGGGTTAAGATATTGGAGATAATCTCTTGTTATAAAGGTTCATTGACATCTTGGAAGTCAATTGTAAGCATTTGAAGCCTTGGAAACTTGCTTAGTGAAATCCTCAAGCTCGGAAAGCTTGGAGGTGTGGACGTAGGCGAGGTTGGCCGAACCACGTAAAAATCTCCGTGTTTGAATCTCTCTTCCTTTCTCTTTTTATATTGTGATTGATTTATTTGTTATTGCTTTAAATTCGTTTTAGATTTGCATTGAATTTTGTTTTAAAATTGAATAATTTTTAGAAACCCAATTCACCCCCCTCTTGGGTTGAATAACTAGAATTTCATACTTATTACAACTTTAGAAGTTAATTAAATAACAATTATCCTTTTTGTAAATCCTTAATTACCAGTGCCTAATAAAAGGATAAGAACTAAACAACACTAAATCATACACAAAATAAATGAAAGATGAAAAAGAACGTAGGTCATAACCAGGCTCCCGAATCAGAGATCATTAGAAGCAGGCATGCAGACCCAAATCAATTTCTTGCACATAACCATGCTACCCTCATCGCTATATATATTAATTCCAGACCATTAGCTCATTGTTCTCAGATTTTATCAAAAAATCAAAAATGAAAAAGATTAAACCCTAGAATAGAACTTGAAAAGTGTAAGATCATAAAACATCTTAGCCTTCGCATCAGAGAGGTTCCCCTGTTGTGGTTTTAGTGGCCACTCGTACAACCAGTGAGGGGGCCTTCGCATTCCATGCGACCCATGTAGCTATTTATTGGCTCCTTCCGTTGCGAAGCAGAGCAAAAGATACAAAAATACAGATATCAAAATTTAGTGCACGAGAGATGACGACAGTCGCTAGTCGAAAGCAGTGGTGCCTGTTTTGGGTGTGTCAGCGGTGTGGTGGTGGGTTTGTTTCCTGAGTTTTGATCGACAAAACGATTAAATGCGAGAGAGAGATTTCGATTGAGATTAAGTTAAGGATTTCACTTTTGTATTATATAAATTTTTAATCTTTTAATACATTACTCATATCTTAACTTTAGAGGATCTAGTGGTTTGCGATCTAAACACAAAATTTTTGAATTTTACAGCTCCTAGGTTCGAGTTGAAATAGAAACAAATTTTAGTGATTATTTTTTAACCTTTAATACTTCAGTGTCAGCAATCTCTGATATTTAATTTATCGACACATTGGTATCAATATTTTATGATATCTATTTGTTAAAGGCGGAAAATGATGCATATGTACACAATTACTAACATTTTTTATAAAGTGTCAGAAAACTAAGTGTCAGTAAAGGTCATTTTTGTAGTAGTGTTTGAAGAAATGAGAGGAGAGGAGAGAAGATGGGAAAAAATAAGGGGAGAAAGATGAATTATTTGCCCAATCAAACAATGAAAATGAGGTTAATCATATTTTTCACTCATTTTCTCTATCCCTCTTTCCTTTCCACTCCTCTCCTCTCCTACTATTCCTTCCAACCAAACATAGGCCCGAGGCAATAACCATGGAAGAGCAGCTCTCGAAAAATACCCTAATTCAATTCATGGTGAATTGGTGATGGCGATTTTACAGCCCCATCTAAGATCATAATTACACCACCTATTGTTTTAACCCTTTGTCTATAAATTTGGATTCATATTATTATTCGGTGAAAATTTTCCCTCCATATATCAATTAAATTCGTTGGGACACCTGAAGTGAATTTTCGAAAGCTTACTGTTGGTGTATAATACTAATGATATTGGTGTCAATGTGCAAGTGTAACAACAAGTAATAAAGTGATGAGTATCCAAGATCATCTCCACAGGGATTGATGTTATCAGATTTGCTACAGCAATATTAACAGTGCAGATTTTTGTGCTAAAATAAAATAAAACAATTGGTGAAACTATTATACTAATTAAAATAAAAGCGCAATAAACAAAATGCTACAAAGTAAATTATCACATCAAACTCAAGGATAAAACTAATGGGAATATATAGTAGTTGAGTGAATAAACTCTCTCAATGATCTTGACTATTCTAATGGTTGGCTCGGTTGCTGCAGTATTTGCTACAGCACTGGGCAGGATCCTTATGTATCCTCAGCCGTCTCATGTTGGATATCTTATATCTATATGCAGCCTAACAGTGATCAGTTGCTATGCCAATATAAGATATAGCATTACACGCTTAGGTTCTATTTACCCTACAAGGTGAATCCTTATGTCTAAATCATCACTAATCTTAAATCAATCATGGCCCTTTGAGACTCAAGTAAAACTCAATCCAGGAAACTCGATTTAAGATCAAGCATTGTTCTAATATGTTCCACTAAGATAGACCCTTTTGCGGCTCTTCCTAACTTGTATCATTAAATGGTTGATTAACCGAAATGATGAATAAAAATAAATACTATCAAAACAATCTGCTACAGCAAACATTCAGCAACACATATATTCAGTCAATAAACCATCAAGATTGTTTATCACTCAACCACAAATAAATTTAGTTCATGGTTTGTAAAAGAAAAATAAAGAACAAAGTTTTAGCCATGAAACACATCCCCATGAATAAATAGAAAACACGAAAATAAGAGAAGGATAAGAAAGATTGAGCTCTCAATTGATCTCTGCAATTTTTCCTCTTATGTAGCCTTTAATCTCTCTCTTGAATCTTGTTTTTCTTTTATTTCTTTGTGTTTTTTCTCCTTGGGTGACGGCTCTCTCTTGTGCTTATGATGTGTGCTTCTTTTATAGTTGAAAATTAGGATAAACGGAAGCCTAGGTCGTGCATAAGTCAGATTAGGAAACTGCAGATTGCAATTCTACAAGTATCCCGCACGAAATTTTTTCTGTTGTTGTTCCAGGATTGCTACAGCAACGGCTATAGCAATGGTTGCTACAGCAACTGCACTGTTCCAGATTTGTTTCAATTCTTTTGTAGCCATGTTCTTTCCTTATTTTTGTAAGCCTATTGCATAACATTCCTTCCATGAATTATAAGCTTCTGGAAACCTCCAATTATGCACACAATTTGAGCACAAATTACTTTAAATCGAGCAAAACTTATTAAAATTGACTAAAATGATTATTTATGCAAAATGTAACAAAAATACAATAAAAACACATAATTTACTCTCTAAGTAGTATTGATTTAAGTCTAAAAGTACGATGATAATTCTCATTTCATAGAGTTATCACTTACCCCAACCCAAAACTGTGATATTGTATGTGTGAAGCTTGATTAGTTAATTCTGTTATGTGACTAAGTGGCGTGCTGAGTCAACATTTGTGTGGGGCTAGAGTTAGCTAAATTTGTTACTGCTAACAACTGGACAGCAGAGCTATATATACATAGTTCGCAGCTGATCAACAAGGGAGATTAAGTCATGATTTTGAAAGACCTAGGGTGAGAGATAGACAATTCTTTATAGGAGAGATTTAATCTTTGTCATCAGAAGTCTCATTGTAAACACTTTGATCAATAAAAGCTTCAAGCCCTGAAGGGTTTATTTGGTCGTGGATGTAGGTACTTTGGTACTAAACCACGTTATATTATGTGTATTATTTCTGATTCATCTTCTTCCTGTTATCTGATTATTACTTGCATTGAGTTGGTTAGCTTTCTTGGATAAAGATAGTTGGTCTTTATCGATTGGGTTCAATAGCTCAGGTTATTTGTTTACCTGGAGTGGATCTTGAGGAATTCCACAACAAACTGGTATCAGAACTCTAAAAGCTCTCAATTCTTGTTCGCAAATGGCTAGTACGAGATTTGATGTAGAAAAATTCAACGGAGAAAATGACTTCTATCTATGGAGTTTCAAGATGCGTGCAATCTTGATTCAACAGGGGCTTGATAGTGCTTTTAAAAATGAAGAGGATCAGACTGGCAAGAAAGAGAAATCAGAAGGCTCCTTATGCTTGGGTGGACATAGAAGGTCCATTAACAACAAAGCTCCCAGCACCATAATCTTTTATCTTTCAGATGAAGTGCTGAGAGAAGTTGCTAAAGAGAAATTTGCATCTGGTCTATGGTCGAAACTTGAAGAATTATTCTTAAAGAAATCTTTGGCCAAGAGACTCTATATGAAAAGGAAGCTGTATACATTCTCAATGAAGAAGGGAACAACCATGAAGGACCATCTTGATGAATTCAACAAGCTAATCTTGGGTCTTGAGAATGTTAACGTAAACCTTGAAGATGAATACAGAGCTTTTATCTTGTTAAGCTCACTGCCAGATTCATACGAGCACTTTGTTGACACATTATTGTATGGAAGACAAACCCTTACATTAAAAGATGTGAAAAATGCTCTAGAATAAAAAGATTTAAAGAAAAGAGCCGAGGGAAAAGATCATGGCCTTGGTGAAGGTCTACTGGCCAAAACAAAACCTGAAAAGCAGAAATACCATGACAAGAAAGGTAACAATCAAAAGGATAAAACTGATAAGAAAAAGAAGAAGAGAAAATGCTACTTCTGTCAAAGGGAAGGGCATTACATATAGGACTGTTTCGAAAAGAAGAAACTTGAAAAGATCCAGAAAGAATCATCAGGGAAGGCAGCCATTGCATCAGAAGATGAAGGGGATTCAGAAGGTGCAGATGTTCTCATAGTTGCAGAAAGACAACCCACTGAAGAATGGATCTTGGGCTCAGGTTGCTCTTTTCACATGAGCCCAAACAAGCAACTCTTCAAGACTTTTGAGAAAGTTGATACAGGTAAGGTTTTATTAGGAAATAACTTGACCTGTAAAGTTGCTGGAATTGGAACTATTACCATAACTATACATGATGGGGTAGATAGAGAGCTAAGGAATGTGAGATATGTTCTAGAGCTTAGGAGGATTCTAATATCCCTAGGAACTGTTGACCAGTCAGGTTGTAGCATTAAGGCAGAAAATGGTGAACTCTAAGTTACTAAAAATGGCATAGTTATAATGAAGGGAATCAGAAGAAATAAGTTATATGTCCTAATAGGCTCCTCTTCCTCTCCAGGAGTTATAGCATTTGTTAGTAGAGATAAAACAAAATTGTGGCACATAAGATTGGCTCATATGAGTGAAAAGGGGCTAAGAGAATTAGGCAAATAAGGTCTAATTGGTTCTGGTAAGATTTCATCTTTTGAGTTCTGTGAAAAATATGTGTTTGAAAAGGCAACTCGACAGAGGTTTGGGACTGGGAAGCAAGAAATCAAGAATTCAATGGATTATATACATTCAGATCTATGGGGTCCATCCCAAATGCCATCTCATAGTGGAGCTAGGTACTTCATGACATTGACTGATGACTATACCAGGAAGGTTTGGGTTTATATCTTAAAGCATAAGAGTGAAGCTCTGTTGAAGATTAAGGAATGGCTGATCTTAATTGAAAACCAAACAGACAGAAAAGTAAAGAGACTAAGGACTGATAATGGGCTGGAGTATTGTAGTAAAGAGTTTGATGAGTTCTGCAGAGAGAAGGGAATTGCAAGGCACAAGACTATTAGACACACACCCCTGCAAAATGGACTTGCTGAGAAGATGAATAGAACATTAGTGGAAAAAGTGAGATGCATGTTGTTTAGTACAAACCTCTTAAAACATTTTTGGGCTGAAGCTATCACTACAGCAGCATACTTGATAAATAGAAGTCCCTCATCAGCACTCAACTTCAGAACCCCACAAGAGGTTTAGTCTGGAATACCCCCTGATCTAAGCAATCTGAGAATCTTTGGCTCACCAGCATATGCTCATATCAACCAAGGAAAGCTTAAACCTAGGGCAATTAAGGGTATCTTTATTGGTTACCCTGAAGGTATTAAAGGATACAGAATATGGTGCATTGATGGGAAACCTTCAAGGATTATAGTAAGCAGGGATGTTGTATTTGATGAGGGTTCCATGCTGTAGTAAAAGGTTGAAACAAAACTGACAATTTCTGAGCAAAAGGCCAACCATAAGCCTAACCTGGAGGTGGAGCTTACTGATGATCACAAGGACATTGATGAAGAATCCAAATCTTGTGACAGTAAAACTAGATCCTCAGAAATGGATAACTACCAGCTGGCAAGAGACAGAGAAAGGAGGGTTATCAAAATGCCTAAGAGATATGGCATAGCAGATTTGATATCTTATGCACTGAATGTTGCTGAAGAAGTTATTGAGAAAGAACTCAGCAGCTATAAGCAAGCCATGAACAGCAGGGATAAATCAAAGTCGTTGTCAGCAATGAAAGAAGAAATATCCTCATTGAAGAAAAATAACACCTGGATTTTGGTGAGAAAACCAGAAGATAGGAAGCTGATTGGGTGCAAGTGGATTTTCAAACTTAAAAATGGAGCTACAAGTATAGAACCCTCTAGATATAAAGCTAGGCTGGTGGCAAATGGCTTCACACAAAGAGAATGGTAGATTATAGTGAAGTTTTTTCACTAATTGTCAAGTATAGCTCGATAAGAGTGTTGCTTGCAATTACAACCTACCATGATCTGGAGCTGGATCAAATGGATGTCAAAACATCCTTCCTACATGGCAATCTTGAAGAAGAGATATACATGGAACAACTAGAGGGCTTCATACAAAGGGCGTCAGAAGACATGGTGTGTTTGCTTAAGAAGAGCTTGTATGGTTTAAAGCAATCCCCCAGGCAGTGGTATTTGAGGTTTGACTAATTTATGATTGCTTATGGCTACTTGAGAAGTCAATATGATAGTTGTGTATACTGCAAGTTCCTACCCTCTGGAGATGAGATTTATTTGCTTCTCTATGTTGATGACATGCTCATTGCATGCAAGCACAAAGAAGAAATAGAAAAGCTTAAAACTGAGCTAAGGGCTGAATTTAAGATGAAGGACCTAGGCTCTGCCAGTAAGATTCTAGGAATGCAGGTCAACAGGGATAGAGCTGCAAAGACTCTATTTCTTTCACAAGCTAGTTATGTCAAAATGGTGCTCGACAAGTTTGACATGGTTACCTCTAAAGCTGTTTCCACCCTTTAGGCACACATTTCAAGCTGTCAAAGCAGCAAGAACCATCTGATGATACAGAGATTGAGTATATGAAGAAAATTCCTTACTCTAGTGTGGTTGGAAGCATTATGTATGCTATGGTGTTCCATGTACTGTGTGGATCATCTGATTCTGGTATTTTGTTTAGTAGAGATAACAATGTCACAAGTAAAGTCATAGGCTATGTGGACTCAGACTTTGCTGGTGACTTAGACAAGAAAAGGTCTACTATTGGTTTTGTTTTCACCATGTATGGATGAGCTGTAAGTTGGAAAGCATCACTGCAATTAGTTGTTGCCTTATTAACTACAGAAGTCGAATACATTGCACTTACTGAAGCTGTTAAAGAAGCTAAGTGGATAATATGGATTATATCTGAACTGGGGTTGATTCAGGATACAATTCCCATATGTTGTGACAGCTCAAGTGCAATTCAGTTGAGTAGAAACTCCAAATACCATGAGAGGACCAAGCATGTAGATGTCAGGTTACATTTCATAAGAGAGGAAATTGAAAGAGGAACAGTGGATGTTGTAAAGACCTCTACTGAAGACAATGTAGCAGATGTACTGACAAAACCAATACCAACAGTCAAGTTCAGAAACTCTCTGAGCTTGATTGGAGTTAGAAGCTTGTAAGTTAAGCATATTAACCATATAAACCAGAGCTGGGTGAAGCTAGGACAGAATCAACTAAGGTGGAGATTTGTGAAGCTCGATTAGTTAATTCTGTTATGTGACTAAGTGGCGTGCTGAGTCAGCATTTGTGTGGGGCCAGAGTTAGTTAAATTTGTTACTGCTAACAGCTGGACAACAGAGCTATATATACATAGCTCAGAGCTGAGCAGCGAGGGAGATTAAGTCACGATTTTGAAAGACCTAGGGTGAAAGATAAAAAAATTCTCTGTAGGAGAGATTTAATCTTTGTCATCAGAAGTCTCATTATAAACACTTTGATCAATAAAAGCTTCAAGCCCTGAAGGGTTTATTTGGTCGTGGATGTAGGTACTTTAGTACTGAACCACGTTATATTGTGTGTATTGTTTCTGATTCATCTTCTTCCTGTTATCTGATTATTACTTGCATTGAGTTGGTTAGCTTTCTTGGATAAAGATAGTTGGTCTTTATCGATTGGGTTCAAGAGCTCAAGTTATTTGTTTAACTAGAGTATATCTTGAGGAATTCCACAACAGTATGTGCCTCACAATTAATTGAAGATTGAATCTTCCTTAACAACTAAACTGCTTTACAAACTTGAATCAAATTATGAAAACAAATTAAAAAAAAAAAGACAAAGTCTTCTTTATATCATACAACAAGTTGAACATCACCTAAATCAAGCTGAGCATTAATCCCCTCCAACTGTTTCTTGACACTCATTTTAGCATGTTGAGCTTCACAAAGATTGCAAATTCAACATCGAAGAAGGCTAAAGAAAAAATCGTTGATTCGAGATTGGGTAAAGTTTTGATTTTGTTTGTCAAAGTTATATATATTTTTCCCATTTAGGTTTTCATAAGATAATTTGAATATCTTTGCTAAAATAGTTTTGAATGAATTCAACATGTATAAGTTACAAACTTTGGATTGGGTGGTAGCATTTTTTTTTAAGAAATTTGAATGGGTCTGAATTTTTTTTAAAGTCTGAATGAGTCTAAATACGAATATCTAAATGATATTTTTTTAATATTAAATATAAGTGCCAACTTATTTGGTTTATAAAGAAAAAAATCTTAAATGTAGTTATTTGACATTTATATCCTTGTAAATAAAAAAAAAAGAATAGAATAGATTTTATATTTTAATAAATAAATATATTTTATAGAGATAGAATATAATATTTTCTTATCGTTCAAACTTTTTCTATTCAGATAAAATGTCTAAAAATCAAACATAAGTTAACTGAAAAAAGAAAAAACAAGTAAATTTTAAAAGAGGTATGAAATTAATAAAATTTCCAACTTCAGGCATTTAGCAAACATCCAAGTGTTCCTTTGGTCGCAGATGGGAGTCCATTTTAGCTGTGGCAGTATCCATAAATCCAAATGCTTTCCTAATTGTTGACATAAATATTCTTATAATTATGATTTTGATGGTAACAAATCATGTGTTAATTAACCTGAATGAAATTATGAAGCCCGTATAATGTTTGGGACAAAATTTAGATTATGAAAATAAACAGATAACTGCTAACTTTGAAACAGCTAATCGATAGTATAAGATTAACAAGTTAAAAGATTCTAGATAGTAATGGTTAATCGCTTATTGCAAACGGCTAACTAATAAATTCTCAAAAGGAATTTTATTTAAAACTGGTGAACCGTATATTGTAAATGGCAATATGATATTTCTTTGCAGAGTCCCTGGATGAAAAATGACTAACCGACATCTCCAAATGGTGAACCGACAATTCAAATCTCAAACATAATGGTCATTTAACATAAGTAAGAATGACAAACCGACTGAGGTTAACATCAATTCAATAATTTTCAGAAAGTTAATAACGGCTAGTTTTTGGCTCCTACTATAAAAAAACTTCATCAAGCTCAATTTTAAGATAATGTTACAACTGTTATCAAGCTTATTATTGCATATTCAATCTGTCTTGAGCTTAAATTTGTTCTTTCTTTCATTAAATCACGATTGGACTTTCATTTATAAACATATAGCTTGTGAGAGTGAAAATCTATGTAATCTTCATTTCAAAACTAATAATTGAGTGATTGTAAGTATGAGAAACACTTAAGAATATAGGTGTGGGATCATCTCTAAAGTGTAAAACTTTATTGACACCTTAGAAGTCAATTGTAAGCGTTTTTGAATTCTTAGAGGTTTAGATAGTGGAATCCTTAAGCACGGTGAGCTTGGTGGTGTGGACATAGGCAAGTTTTACCAAACCATGTAAAAATTCTGTGTTTGATTTTCTTTCCCTTATCTCTTTTAAATTTATTATAGTATAAATTTGTATTTATTTTAAATTTGTTGCTTAATAATTTTCAAAAACCTAATTCAAACCCTCTTGGGTTGCGTAGTTACACTTTTATTTAGTATCAGAGCAAGATTCTCTTATTAGGACTTAAGCATCTAGATTAAAAGATCTATAGCAACCCAAAATAAGTCTACTTTTAGGGAAGGTCAGTCCACTACTAGACCCCATTCTTTGATGGAAATGATTACCCATATTGGAAAACTATAATGAGAATTTAATTACAAACTTTAGATTATGAAATATGGGAAATTCTTAGTGATGGTCTATTCATGCCAACTAAGTACTCAAAATGAAGAAGGGAAATAAACTCTCAAACGTTCACGTGAATGGAGTCAAGCAGAAAAGAAAAAGTCTTTTCTAAACTTCAAAGCCATAAATGCCCTACTTTGTACATTAGATAAGGAGTTTCGTATAGTCTCAAGTTATTTTGATGCAAATGAAATTTGGAGAAAGCTAGAAGTTGTTTATGAAGGAACAAACTAGGTGAAAGAGTTTAAAATGAGTATACACTAAGCAATATGAATTGTTCCAAATATAACAAAATAAAAGTGTGCATTCCATGTATTCTAGATTACAGATATTGTTAACACCCTAAAAGCTCCAGAAAAGACATTTTCAAATAGCAAAAAGGGTAAAAAAAATCATTAGATCTTTACTAAAAGAATGGAGATCTAAGAGAACTGCCATTGAGAAAGCCAATGATTTAAATAATCTATTGATGGTTTAATTGGTTCAATTATTTTATATAAAAAAGATTTGGCAGTTGAAAGAGGTGATGAAGACAAAAAGAAGAAGAGCATTGTCCTGAAAGCTTCAAGATCGGAAAGCGACAAAGAAAGCAAATTCAAAGATAAAGATATAGCTATGATAGCTAGAAAATTTAGGAAGTTTTTTTAAGAAATCTAATAAGAGGAGAAAGTTCAGGAACTTTAGAAATCAAAATGAGAAGAATGAGACGATTGTTTGCTTTGAATGCAAGTAGCTTGGGCATATAAAATTTAAATGTCCACTCCTCAATAAAGCAAAAAAGAAAGATATGGTGGCACCATGAGATGACAGTGATGAGGAGACTATAGATGAGGAGGAGTCTCATGAGGTGTCAAACTTGGCACTTACGGTAATAGATGATAGATTTGATGAGGAATCAAAGAAGAAGAATAAGAAGAAGAAGAAGTGGCACTTCGATAGCAAATGTTCAAGGCATATGATAGGAGACTACGCTCGGCTATCAAGTTTCACCAAAGTTAAAAATGGTGGGGAAGTGTTCTTTGGAGATAATTCAAAAGGAAAGATTATTGGTATTAGCAACGTTAGTAAAAATTCTTCTACCTTTATTAAAAATGTGTATTTAGTAGAAAATTTAAAGCATAATCTATCTAGTATTAGTCAATTATGTGATAAAAATTATAGAGTTATTTTTTATAAGTCAAAATATGTTATTCAAAATGCATGTGATGGTAAAATTCTATTTGTTTGAAAAAGATGCAATATTGTGTATACCATTGATATAGATTATGCTTCATCTCATGATAAATGTTTTTCAGCATTTCATGATGATAGTTGGTTATGGCATAGAAGATTAGGTCATGCAAGCATGGATTTAATTTAAAAAATTTCCAAAAATGAATTAGTTAAAGGTCTTCCAAAAATTAGTTTTAAAAAGATAAAATATGTGAAGCTTGTCAATTTGGAAAGCAGATCAAAACTTCTTTCAAAAACAAAAAACACGTCTCTACTTTAAAACCACTACAACTTCTTCACATAGATTTATTTGGATCTTCTAGATATGCTAGTCTAAGTGGTAAGTTATGCATTTGTAATTGTTGATGATTTCTCTAGATACACTTGGGGTATCATTATTAGCTAATAAAGATGATCCTTTTGATGCTTTTAAAATCTTCTATAGAAAGGTTTAAAATGAAAAAGGGTATGTTATATCTTGTATTAAAAATGATCATGATAGAGAATTTGAAAATCATGACTTTGAAAATTTTTGTGATAATTTTAGGATTGGACATTAGTTTTCATCACCAAGAACTTCACAACAAAATAGAGCTATTGAGAGAAAGAATAAGCCTATTTAAGAAATGGCTAGGACCATGTTAAATGAAAATATTTTACCAAAATATTTTTAGGCCTAAGCCGCTAACACTGCATGTTATGTTTTAAATCATGAGTTGATTAGACCATATCTCAACAAGACTCTGTATGAGCTTTGGAAAGAAGGGAGACCCAATATTCGTTATTTTAAAATTTTGGATATAAATGTTTTATTCTAAATACAAAAGAAAATTTAGAAAAATTTAATCCAAAATCTGATATTGGAATCTTTCTTGGGTATTCAAATACATGTAAAACTTATAGAGTGTATAATAAAAGAACCTTAGTTGTTGAACAATCCATGCATATTACTTTTGATGAGTCTAACATTTCCTTTATGGAGAAAGTTGTTGTTGATGATGATGCGAATGAGGAATTATGAAAATATGATCCTTTAAATGATAAACAAGAAGATTACTAGGTAAAAATCAAGAGAACCAACAAGAAGAACAAAGTAAGCATGATCATAATGAAGGTAATTCTCAAAAACTCCCGAATGAGTGGATTTATGTTTCTTCATACCCTAAAGACTTAATTTTAGGTGATCCTTCAAGTGTAACTACTAGATTATCACTTAGATATACTTATGAGCATACTGGATTCATTTTTTAAATTGAAACAAAATTGTTTTCCGATGTAGAGAATGTTGAATCATGGATTATGGTCATGCAAGAAAAGTTAAATCAATTTGAAAGAAACAATATGTGGACATTGGTTCCTAAGCCAAAACATCAATCTGTAATAGACAACAAATGAGTATTTAAGAATAAAATAGATGAATCTGGTGTGGTTGTAAGGAATAAAAATATATTAGTGGCTCAAGGATGCAACTAGGAAGAAGGAACTGATTTTGATGAAACATTTACTCTTATAGCCAGATTAGAATCCATTAGTATGGTCTTAGTATTTGCATATCATAAAGATTTTATTTTATATCAAATGGATGTTAAGAGTGCTTTCTTAAATAAGTATATTATAGAAGAAATTTATGTGAAGCAACCCCCTAGTTTTGAAAATGTGAAATTTCTAAATCTTGTTTATAAGTTATCTAAAGCTTTACATGGTTTAAAATAAGCTCCTAGAGCATGGTATGAAAGACTTAGTAAATTTCTTTTAGAAAACGACTTTTCAATGGGTAAAGTGGATATTACACTTTTTGTCAAGCATAAGAATGAAAATATACTTATTATTCAAAATTATGTTCATGATATTATTTTTAGTTCTACTAATGAGTCCTTATGTAAAGAATTTTCATCTTGTATGAGAAAAGAATTTGAGATGAGCATGATGGGAGAGTTGAAGTATTTCCTTAGACTACGAATTAAACAAAACAAGAAAAGAATTTTCATCAATCAAGCCAAATATGTAAAAGATCTACTCAAAATATTCGACTTCAAGAATGGAAAAACTAAAATCACTCCAATGAGCTCAACAATCAAGCTTGACAAGGATGAAAAAGGTAAAAAGTTGATGTCAAAATTAATCAAAGCATGATTGGATCTTTGCTTTATCTTACCACTAGTAGGTCTGATATCATGTTTAGTGTGTGCTTATGTACAAGATTTCAATCATGTCCTAATGAATCTCATTTGCTTACTGTTAAAAGAAATTTTCGTTATTTGAGTGGAACAATTAATCTTAGTCTTTTGTATCCTAGAGGAACTCATATAGATTTAAGTTATTATTTAGATGCTGATTTTGTTTGTTACAAAGTTGATAGGAAGAGTGCTAATGTTACACGTCATTTTCTATATCATTCACTTATCTATTGGTTTAGTAAAAAGCATAATTCAATTTCACTTTCAACAATTGAGGTTGAGTATATTGCCGCTGGTAGTTGTTGCGCACAAGCCATTTGGATTAAGCAAACTTTTAGAGACTATAGGATTAACCTTGATCATATACTGTTCTCGTGTGACAGTATTAGTACTATAAACTCGTCAAAGAATCCCATCTAACATTCTAAACCAAGCACATAAAGGTAAGGCATCATTTCTTGGGAGATCATGCTCAAGAAGGGGACATTGTGTTAATAGAAAAATAACTTGTGGATATCGTTACAAGGCCCTTTAGTGAAGATCAATTTCTCAAAGTTCGACATGAACTTAGAATGAAGAAATTTTCACATTAGTATATCTTTAGCATATTAGGTCTATTATACTTTCTATTATGTGTTGGCTTGTATATATGTGTCCTTATTGATTAATCTCTTTGATTTTGAAACTTGTTTGTTTATATATGCATTCATCCTTCATGCATTGACAATGACAATTTGAAACATTTCGGGTCCATAAAATGATTTTGGAATACAATAAGTATGGGCCAAAGATCAAAATAAATATGCGAAATTATAGTTAAAATAAACAGATAACCATTTATAAATAAACAGATAACCGCCTGCATAGTAAATATATTATGTTCGATAACAATGAATTGATTATATGTTATGAAGTTTTTTATTGTTAACAGTTAATCAATTACAGAAAATGACTCGTTGTTTTAATAAGATAATAGAAAAATGCATGGGTCTCTTCTTCATTTTTCAAAATAACCTTAACTGTTTCTCTCTGTAATAACAATAGCCATCACATTCTCTCTAAATATTCTTCATTTGCTTCTGTTTTTCTTATCAAATTGAAGCTACCAAATCATTCTAAATCACTTTAGCAACATTTTCTTACCATAAAAACACAATTTTACCCCAAAAATAAAAAATTCTCAAATCAAAGCCTAGGTTTTCAGTCGAAGCCTTCTCTCTAAAATTGACGCATTTTTCTTTGATTTTTGATCAACTTAATCACATACATTGCTTCACATACCTATTTTCTTCTTTTTTTAATCAGTTCAAGACCTCTCAAATTACATATTTTACAAAATCACCATTAAAGAATCCATGGAAAGTGGTCAAACATCTCGATTGGGGAAGAGGCAAACATAAATAGCTAGAAGGAATCCAACACCCCCTGGGACTATTCTTGAGTTTGATTTAACTCATTTTTCTACTCCTGCATTGGCTAGAAGGTTTCATACTTGGTTTATGTCGTGCATGACAATCACTTCTTACTTTACTGACTTAGATGCTTTTGATCAACTTTCTATATGTAATGGATGTGCTGGTATTAGTTGGATGGGAGAGTATGTTAAGCATTGAATAACATGTTTATCCTAATCTAGTTAAAGTTTCTATTCTAACATGGAGTTTTATGCAACTCAACAAGATAGGATACTTACAAATGTCAGTGGTATCTTTATTGAGTTTGATATGTTAAGTAGAATTCTAAGCACTGACAATGAGGGGTTAGAGATTTACACTTGCTCATGTTCAATAACTTTATTCATGCTCATGCAGTTAGGAACATATATAGGAATAAAGATCTTTTTGATGATGTGTGCTCCCTCCCCTTCGATTCTCAGCTTTTACCTCTTTATGTTAAGAGTACTTCATAGTATATTACATCATATAGTCACTCCTAGGAAGGGAGATGCTGATGAGGTGACTAGGTTGGAGGTTGGTTTGTTGGATTAAATTATTAGGTGACGGCTAGTTAACATAGGATATGTGGTTCTTCAACGTATGCTGAGTACTCCAATGGTGAGTAATCGGTTACTCCCATATGGTAGTATTATTGCTAGAATTTTCTGACATTTTATAGTTCTTTTTAATGAGCCAGTTTTTGGGAAAACTAAGATATTGAGAGGTGAGGCTATTACTAGTATGTGGTTTTCTAGGAAGAATGGTCAGTGGACTAAGACTGCAACTATTAAGAACTGAGACACCTTAGTTGCCCCTAAGAATCATAGAATGCTCAATTATGTCTATCCAGTTGATCAGTAACCAGACTTTCAACTAGGAGCTAGAGCTCAGGTTCTGCAGCTTGCTGTAGCAGTACAACCTCCAGCAAAATCCGATTCAGAGGGGCATGAGATGGACATTGATGCACCTCTAGTTCCTGAGGGTGTTCTACAACAACTGTTGGGTGAGGTCAAATTGTTTTCCGAGCAACAACAATAGTTTTAGTCTCAGTTTGCTACTTTTCAGCTTCAGAAGCAACGCATTTTTTATTAGCGGCAGCTTCTAGATGGCCAGCATCGCCTTTTTTTTGCCCTTCATGTTCTACCTCCCAATTCTCCATCTCACTCCCTGCAGTAGTCCTGATTAGTTTTTGTCGGTTTACTTTTCACAGATATTTATCATTTCATGTCATTGTCATACTTGTGCACTTTGGTTATATTACATTTGATTTGGGCATGGTCTGTATGACTTAGATTATATGTTTATTTTCTTTGGTGTTATGTGCTTTCGATTTTGAATTCTGTATTTGCTTTGATGCCTTAGGATATCTAACTTGATGAATTCTTAAAACGCTTTCTTGATAATATTCTTGTTGCTAAAGAGGACTTCTGTCAATTTTGGACCACATTTTTATGTTTCGTAAATTTTTAGTATTTTTGGTCAATTGCGCAATGTCGTTTTGATGATGAAGGGTGAGATATATATGAGTTAAAATTTTTGGTGTATATATATGCACATATGTATTTGCTAAAATGATTAAGACTTTTTATTGCTAAAATGGTCAAAATAATCATTTTCTTAACTTAGGACGAGCTTATACTTAGAGGGAGTAATTTTTGCAACTTTACATTTCATAAATACATGTTAGGTTTGTCATCATGAAAAAGGGGGAAATCGTTGACATAAATATTCTTAAATTAAAATGCAGGTGGGAATCCATTTTTGTAATGGTCGTATCCGTAAACTCAAATTTTTTCCTAACTGTTGACATAAATACTCTTATAACTTTAATTTTGATGATAACAAACCATATGTGTTAATTAAATTGAATGAAATTCTGAAGCTGTATAATGTTTTAGGAAAAAATTTAGATTCTGAAAATAAATGGATAATCGTTAATTTTGAAACAACTAACCGATAGTATAAGATTAACAAGTTAAAAGATTCTAGAAAGTAATAGTTAACCGTTTATTGTGATAAAGCTAACTGATAAATTCCAAAAAAGAATTTTGTCTGAAATCAATGAACCATTTATTGTAAATGGCAAGCTGATAATTCTTTGCAGAGTCTCTGGACGAAAATGGTTAATCGACATCTCCAAATGGTGAATCGACAATTCAAATCTCAAATATAATGGTCACTTGACACAAGTCAGGAGGGCAAGTCGACTGAGGTTAACAACGATCCGATAATTTTTAGAAAGTCAATAACAATTAGTTTTTGGCTCCTACTATAAAAATGCTCCATCAAGCTCAATTTTAAGATAGTGCTACAACTGTTATCAAGCTTATTATTGCATATTCAATTTGTCTTGAGCTTAAATTTGTTCTTTCTTTCATTAAATCACACATTGGACTTTCATTTGTAAACATATAAATTGTGAGTGAAATGAGTGTAATCTTCATTTCAAAACTAATAATTGAGTGATTGTAAGTGTGAGAAACACTTAGAAATAGAGGTGTGGGATCATCTCTAAAGTGTAGAACTTTATTGACATCTTAGAAGTCAATTGTAAGTGTTTTTGAAGCCTAAGCGGTTTAGATAGTGAAATCCTCAAGCACAGTGAGTTTGGAGGCATGGATGTAGGCCAGTTTTGTCGAAACACGTAAAAATTTTGTGTTCAATTCTCTTTTTCGTATCTCCTTTAAATTTATTTGTTATTATATTTATTATTACAAATTTGTGGTAGCATAAATTTGCATTTATTTTAAATTTGATGCTTAATAATTTTTAAAAACCTAATTCACTCCCCTCATAGGTTTCTTAGTTAGACTTTCACTAACTCATATTATTCTTTTACTATTTATTTTTATCTTAAAAGCATGGCTGCTTGTATTCATTAGTAATATTGTTATGCAAGTGAATTTCAAGTCATTCATTGTGTTCTTTTATCATAAATTTAGGCATCCTTAAAAAAGGCTAGTGTATGTTTGGTTTGGCTTCTCTACTAACCAAAAGAACTTTTTAAACTTAAAAGCTCTTTTTAGAAAATATTGAGTTGATTGGTTACATTTGTAGTAGAGCTTTTGGGATTTAAAAAACAATTTTGCTTCTACTTAAAGAAGCTCAAAATTTGGGCTTCTCTAAGTAGAGCTTTTTGAGTTTTTTAGAACATATACAATCCTGAAAATACCCTAACAATATTTTACTATTTCCAAAAAGCCTTAGTGTATATACAAAACCCTACACAATAAAGACTTATCCACTTGTCATTTTTGCCCAGCAGCAACATGTATGGTTTTTCTCATGCTTTCTTTACAATCATTTTTTAGTCTCATGCTTTCTTTCATCAAATGAATTGTTTATTTTCTTCATTTTACAACCACTTTCAACTACTTTTTCACTTTATTAATTTATTTTACCTATTGTTTAATGTATTCACATGGTCATGTGGTCCACACAAATCATTTTATGTATAATGTGAATTATTCATTTTATTTATTTTATTTGTGTACTAGATAGTCATTCTATTATATTTGTACTTATTTAATATGCTCATATGTTGGATGTTCATCTTGTTTATTTTATATTTGCATTTTTTTATTATAATAATATTTTTCATTTTTTTATAATTATATTAAAAATCTATTATCTAGAATGGAAACTATTATTGAGGAAAATAAAAAAAAATCAAAATGGAACGAGATGATGCTACCTTAGATGCTTTTATAAAGATTTGTGTCAAAGAATTCTTAGCTGGGAATCGACCCAATGTTCACTTTCATAAGATTGGGTGGAAAAACCTTATTGTAAAGTTTTATTCTATGACTGATTTTTATCAACATAAGCAATTGAAAAATAAATGGGACTCTCTTAAGAAAGAATGGCAACTTTGGACAAACTTAGTGAAAAATGAAACTAGCTTAGGATGGAATCCTGTAAAGCAGCCAATTAATGCTAGCAATGAATGATGGAGTAGAAAACTAAAGGTGTGATTTCTATCTTTTTTTTAATAATATTTGGTATAATAGGAAAATTTTTGGAGTAATTTAGAAAAACTTTTAACATATTATCTTTTGCTGTTTTCAACTGATTTTGGGCTAAGGAAAAACCAAAACCAATCTAGAACAATAAATTTAATATTTTGGGGGAGACGGGGTACCTCACTAGTTTGTTGTGTGGATTGCGGTGTATGTGGACTCCAAGGGAGGTGAGATGGGGAGTGAGAGTGACAACAATGGTGGAAGGTATGGAACAAGAGAGATGTCCTTGGGAGTGGGCTTCGCACCTGCAAAACAGTGAAAATGGAGGTTAGAGGTGAAGCCGGGGGGGTACCCCTAGCGTTCACACTCCGACGCTCAAGTTAGCAAACTCGAGCTTTTTAGGTGAAGAGAGCTAGCCAGCTCTCTGTAAATTAGGGTTTAAGATTGGAGAGAACCTGGTTTTTTGGAGTGGGAGTGTGAATGGTGAATATTGGAAGGAGAAAGCCCATGGAGAATAAACCCTAGGTGTCTTTTTATATGGTGTACCTCCACTGCCACGTGGCGTACCCTTTTTGGCTCACGTCCTTTTCTTGCTTTCATGATTTTTTAGGCCGTTATATGCATGCCCGCGGCGTATCTCATCATTTGGAGGCGTGGCGCGCGTAGGCGAGTGGTCTCGAGGTACCTCTGCAGCAGTTGTCGGGTAGGTGGTTGGGGACCACTGTCCTTGGTGTAATATTCTGCATTGTGGCAGGCGGCTGTCCCCCCCCTTTTGCATATCGTTTTCGATTCCTTTTTCTGACAAAATCAAATGAAATCTTTTAGGAGGCGGAGACGTTGCTCATGGCGGATATTTTGGAGGATTCTCTTACACCGTTTCGTAGGATATCCCAAGGTATAGGGATACCCCTTACTACTTGGAGTACCCCTTTATACTTGGGGTACCCCTTTCCATACGGGGTATCTTATTTTACGCGGGGTATCCCAATTCGCGTAGGATACCCTAATTCGCTCTGGACTCGCTCCTTTAATCGACACGTGGCACTTTTACTGTTCATCCTATTTTTCCCTCAAACAGCCATTATTGTAGGAAGTGGTTGATGCAATTAAATTTTGTCAAAAAGGCTTGAAAAACATTGACCAACTAGAAATTTTGTTTAAGATATTGCCGCTATAGGAGAATGAGCATGGGCACCATCTGGGGTTTTTACCAAATGATGGTGATGGTGTACCATCTAGGGAACATGGTTTTGGAGAAGATAATATAAATTTTCAGGAGGAGAATGTTAATGAACCAAATAACTTTGATGGGCTTAAAGATATTGAGATTCACACACTTACAATGATACTCCTGTAGCACCTACACTATGTAATGGAAGGAAAAGAAATTTGTTAATTAGAAAGCGAGATAGAGATACAATTAGATTGGAGAAACAATTGGATCGCTTATATCATGCAATAGTGACTAGGCCATCTTTAGCTATTAGAATTGATGAAAATGGTTGCAACATTGGAGAAGTAATGGATATATTATGTAGTTCGCCTGGAATTGAGGTAAAAAATAAGCTATTTATGCTGGCTAGTAAACTTTTTCTAAGTGAAATAGGGAGATGTTTGTTGCACTCAAGGAACGTAATGTTCAAATTGAGTGGTTGAAGTACATGAAGTAGTTCTTCTAGATTTAATTATGTTTTGTTATCAAATTGGAGATGTTATTTTATTTTAGCTTATATTTGGTTATTTTGGAACAAATTGAGACATGTTTATTTTTATTTATTTAGTTATCAATTTTGACACAATTATAATGAATTTTTGTTATTGATTGCTTTTTATTGCAAATTATGATAATATTTATCATGTGTACATGTACAGATATGGAATTTTCAGAAAATGATGATGATATTGCGCAAAAGTACATTGCTGCACGTGATGATCATGAATACAAATTGTTGAAAATGGTACAAACTGAAGTTACCTTGTATGTAAATCATTTTGTCCAGTATAATTTAAAGGATCCATGTAGAACCCCATCTCATACAAGATATTCATTTGTCTTAGAGGTGTTAAATGGACACGAAGATAGATGTCACCAACAATTTAAAACGGAAAAACATGTATTCATGAAATTATGTGAAGTATTGAGTGAGTCACATGGCCTTAAAAAAGGCAAGAATGTGCCTATAATTGAGTCAGTAGCTACATTTTTTATTATATTAGGTCATGCATTTGGGAATAGGATGGTTCAAGAAAGATTTCAGCATTTTGGTGAAAGTGTATCGAAGTGGTTTTGGAATGGTACTAAATTCTATTTGTCAGATGGTTGTTGATATTTTAAAACCATCAAACCTATAGTTTAGAAGAATTCCCAAGAAAATTAGAGATGATGAACAAGATTGGCCCTATTTTAAAGAATATATTGGGGCAATTGATGGGACGTATGTACCAGCAGTGATGCATACTTCAAAGCAAATACATGTATTGGAAGAAGATGGATTCGTACTCAACATGTTATGGTTGCCTGTGATTTTAATATATGTTTTTCACATTTGCACTTTCCTCACCTACCCATAAGTTAGTTGAAATATAATCAAAGTTAATTATTTATTATGTTACATATTTGTATTGTTTATATATTGATTAATTTTAATTTCTTTGATAGTTAAGTATTACCTAGTAGATGTTGGATATCCTGATACGAACGATTACTTGGGTCCTTGTAAAGGTGAATGGTATCATCTTCTAGATTTTCCACGTGAAAGCCAACCAAGAGGAAAAAAGAAAATATTTGATCATGCACATTCTTCCTTAAGATGCACAATTGAGAAGACTTTTCGTGTTTGGAAAAAATAGATGGAAAATCTTATGCCATATGTCTAACTTTCGTTTTAGTAAGCAAGCGAAAATTGTGATTGCTTCAATGACACTTTATAATTTTATAAGAAAACATGCTTGCCAGGATCAAGAATTCTAACCAGTTGAAGAATTGCTGCCTATAACTAAAAGTGAGAGCTTAATGGAAGAAACCATTTAAGAGCATAGTACAAGTTCATACAATGTACGTGAGATGGACTAAGAACGTAATCAAATTGTCACTCTTCTTATGCATCGTTAACATTTTGATTGTTTGTAAGGATTTGCTTTTATTTTTGAAGTTTATTTTAGACTTTTAGTTGATAGTTTCGGTGCATATTAATAAAGTTTATTACTGCATGTTTGATTATAAGGTTTATTTAAATTGTAATTGAAGTTTATTTTAAATTTTTGTGTAAAGTGAGGATATAAAATAAGAAATATCGCGATTTGCCTAAATTTATGATTTAAAAGTAAGTTCTCTTAGTTATCTTTTTTGGTAATTTGACTCCACAAAAGCATTTTCAATATTGTGAAACCAAACCGTCTAATGACTCAAATAACTTTTTAATTGACAACCCAACACTCAATAGCTTTTTATCAAAAGCTCTACTTATAAAAGTTCTATTCGAGAAACTGTACCAAATAGACCCTTAACTGGTTTGAGATGGAACATGATGATAAAATTAACTACGTTCAGATTTTGCTTTAAGGAACTCAGGAGAACGACATATGATAAAGAGGAGATTCAATAAATTTTTGGCTGAAAATGAGGAGTCTACTGTTTGTTGCTTATCCCGACGCCAAGGATTCACCATCTCTCTTTTCTATTTGCTAATAAGTTGTAAGGTAATCTGTAATCAATCGTGTATTATTCAAGTCTTCAACAAATCATTTTTTTTTGTAATTTGTTCTCATTATTACTGTTACAACAATTTGTGTTCCAAGAATAAGTAGCAAAGTAATGCTTCAGCATTATAATAACAATTAAAAGAGAAAATCAGAGCACGACTATTCCAATTGGGCCAAATAATCCTCAGTCAGTTCTAAGTCTAGAATGGGTTAACACAATCTACAAAACAGTTCCCGACCCGACCAGATAATAGAACAATAAGATGAAGCAAGATTGAGTCAAATCACATAAACAGCATTACCAACAAATACTACCAAATACCCGAATTTGTTATAGTAAATCATTATTATAAGGGCCGATTTGGGATTGCTTTTGAGAGGCTCAAAAGTGATTTTAAAAATTTAAAAGTTAATTTTGATACTTGATAAATTCTTTTAGAAATCACTTTTGGCAAAATCACCTTATCCTACAGTAAATTTTAAAAAACATGGAATGAGTAACATTTCAAAATTTGATTTTGAGAATTACTTTTATGCTTAATATAATATCATATATAGCCTCATATATGTTATAAAAATCTAAATTATCCATATTAATTAGAAAATAAAATAAATACCTTTAAAGAGATTATTACTATTACCAATTATATAGAAATAATAAAATTAAAATAAAAATTAATAATATAAAATATTTATTTTAGTTATCAGTTTATATATATAAACAACAACAAAAAATTATATACATGTTATAAATGTGTAAATAAATTTTGTTTAATTTTATATCCAATATAGTCATTTATGTTATTACAACAATTTAACAGTAAGATTTATTAAATACATACGATTGTTTGTAAAACTCAAAGCATCTTTAAAAAATAAAATTTACCAAATGTTTAACTGATTCTTTTCATAATTGATTATTTCGATACAACAACTCACAATAATTATTTTAGAAACAATATTATCAAACTGGCCCTAAGTTTAGTAATTAAGAAGTCGCAATGCCCTAAATGTTGTGTCAACAAACTAGATTCTCTTTTTGATTCCACAAATTAATTTGAAAGCTGCTTAGGTAGTCAAAACAAACCACCAAAGGTGTGGCTATGCAGACGGTAGATGTTATCTTGTCACAGGAGTTGGAACTGATGGATTTGGAACTGGATAACCTAGATGTGTCTGACATAGCAAGTGAATTATTTCTCTGTGGATGGCGGTTGAGTCTAGGTGATTTCCTCTTTCCGGATCTCGGCTCTGTTTAGATCTTGCTCTCTTCTTGAGCTTGGGATATAAACTGTTATTGCAACTGTTGTAAGTTTATTGATTATGACTTGCGCACTTAAAACATGTGTTGCCTTATTTATGAGACCCATGCTATGTATGTGTCCGCACAAGCATATACATACACAAATCGACGATTATACTCATCAGTTCGTCTTTCTATAAAATTTAGCATAAATGAGATTATTAGTACTTATTTTCATATGGGTTTAAACATGATTAAAATGATAAGATTAAATTAAATAATTTTGTCCTCTTTATCACTCTTTTCTTTTTTATTTAAATTAATATTCAGTTTAAATTAAACATAAAAGTTAATTTCATAATTTATTTACTTAGAATTTTTTATTATATTCAGTACCAGAATTTTATTGATTAATTTATTTTAACTTGCATTTGATTTAAGATTAAAATATAAATTTATTTCAATAATTTAGTTAAATTGGTTTTGAATATTAATTGTAACAGTTATTTAATTATTTGTTTACAATAAAATTAAATTTTAACACTAAAGTTATTATTTAATAATATATCATATCTATTACTATAATTATTAATAAGAAGCATGTCATTTGTTATTATATAAAATATCAACTTAAATGTCATTTAACTTTATTAAATTTAATTTAATATAATCCAATGCACAGTATTATATACAATACAGCCTAATTCAATTTAATTTAATTCAGTCTAATCTTAATAATTAATATTATATATAATCTAACCAAATACAAACCAATCATTCATCCCTAACCGCACCCTTAGACTTAAAGTCCATGGACAGCGTAAATTACCCATTCAACAATTCGCCGCCTTGCTCCGACTCAAATCTAACCTTTGACCAAAAAATAATAATTTACTAATGAAATAGAGAATTCAAGTAGCGTAGTCACCACCCAAAATACTAATAATTGAATCACGCAATGATGCTCTTGCTGTGGAGCCCTTCATGGGTAACTTCCACAAGCCGAACATTTTATCACTGTTATTCTCAATTCACCCCATTCAATTTTATCGCTGCAAAAAAAAATTTAAAATTTAAAAAAAAAATCACTAAAACATTCGTTACTTTTTTCTTTCCTTCCTGAGGTCCCGTGGCATCGTCGGATTTCAGGATTTCACAGTTAAATCATTTCAACTTCTGTATAGTCGGATTTCACAGTTAATCATTTCAACTTCTATAAGTAACAGAAAATGTAACTCAGCTGGCCCTAATAAGAATCACAAAACATCACCACTATTCAACAAGACAATAAAAAAAAATTTATGCAGCATATCCGCTCAGACTTCACATCCTCTTCAAAATCCTGCTCATGTGAAAGAAAAACAAAATGAGAATGTTGCAGTTTGTGTTAATCCATGTTTCAACCACACTTAGCCAAGGAAAGAGCCCAACCTCTCATGAGGATGACCAAAAGTACAAATAGTCAGAGCCAATTTAGCAGCACCAATTGCATTGTTGGCTTCGACAAGCACAACGGGAAGTTTAGGAGACATCTGAGTAGAACAAATTAAAAGAGAAAATAAATAAGAAACAATAAATGTTAACGTATAGTTCCAAGACTACCCACAAACTTAACTGAGAATAGTATATACCCCTATATATTCTGGTTTAGTTCCTGTGACTTCAGGAGCACGGATAGGAACACCAATGACAACACCCAATGTATACGAAGCAATTTTATCTGAAAAGAACATTAGAAGTCAATTAAAAGAATATAATAATGAACAGTAATGAGAGTTTTCTAACCACCACAAGTGTTCTGCCCATTTGAGGAGGGAAAATTAGTTGGCTTGCATTACTAAAACAAAGGAATGCATAACAGAGCTGAATCAAGCTTAACTCTGTTGGTTCAGGCAAGTCTTCCTACCAACTTTTGGTGGGAATCTTTTCAAACTGCAGACCATCTTATGAGCAGCATGCCAAGACATGTCTTACAAAGTCTTCCTACATTTATCTAATGCTTACATTCCTCACTAAATTCCACAAATAAGTTTCATAACTCACTATGGTTTTTCTACAACTTTGCATCAAAAGCTAATTTTTTTCCTAAAAAATATCCAGCACCATGGTCAGTCGCAATGACTACTCTTGGTCCACCCTGAGAAAGCTTATTAATAAGCTGCGCCTCGGTATAAGAGTTCAGAACCTAATAATAATTATTTTATTAAAAAAATTAGCAAGATGTTGATGAACTAGAAAAGTAAAGCAATCAAAGTAATAAGTAACAACAACACCTCATAGTGGATGTCATTATGGCGGAGGATGTCCATGGCGTGTTTGATGACATTCATATCAGGTGGAAGCTGCAGAATGATAATAACATCTAGAAACTAAAAGAAAAAAAATTAACCAAACATAATATGGAATATTTCAGCTAGCTACACAACAAACATGGTACAAGAATATCTAAATGCACCAAAAATGATAAGAAAAATCTATGAAAGTGGACATTTATGTAATTAAGTCTATATTCAGGGCTAATCAATTAAGCAAAAACAATATCTAATTGTGCGTTCTTCTAATTGAACAATCACTCTCTTTTTGGTGCACAGAAAATCAATCAGCCACCTTCCACTGATTCGCATGTGATATTTGAGGACCTGGTGGCTCGGTAACTCCCAAAGCAGCTAACCATTGAATGCAATATAACTCAAATATAGCTGCTTTGGGAGTTACCGAGCCACCAGATCATCTCCATGACCAAGATATCTAAGAAAAATGTAAAATTGAAGGAATTAGTTGCAAATTTCAAACACATGGTAGGAAATCTAGCTACAAATGAGTACATTGTTTCAAATAAGGGCAGCTTTGAGAGTATGAAATTAGAGGTGTGGCAAGAAACGCTTTGAAAGATGAGGTGGGTTCTATTAGGAGTGAAACAGTAGGGGATTTTTTTTAGTTGCTGTAAATTCAAGTAATTAATTATCCAGTTCGGGATCTGGGTTGTGGCCTTTGGATTCAAATTCAAACCCACAATCCAGTTGCACGTGGTGGGAAACTGGGAATACGAAACATGATAAATGAAGAAGGGGTTTGAGTTTAAATGTGCATTAGCTGTTGATTTTTTTAAAAAATATATTTGAAAATAAATTCCACCAATTTCATTTTCAAATATTTCGAGGTTAGCAAAGCTTATACTGTTTGCCAAAAAAATTTATCGTCAAGGACTCAAATAAGAGAATTGTCTATCGCTCAAACATACTCTAAAATTGGTGCTGTGTGAAGTATACGCGACAGGCGAGTGTCACATAAATGTAGCACAAAGATGATTTACATATAAATGATATGCAAGCAAAGAGTAATTGACTTCGCCAGTAAAAAAACAGGCTTTGCATCAAGCTTGGCATACTGGACCTAGAATATAATTACTGGAAAAAATGGCAAAAATAACAGAATCTCAAAATTTTTACAAAAATAAAACAAGAATAAAGACAAGTCATGTTTGCATACACAAAGGCTCACACATACACGCGCTAAATAGTTACAGTTCTCTAGACTACATTTTAATAGAGGGGAAAAAAAGAAAAAATACAGTTCGAGGGTCAACATTTCAAAACCAACTCCAAGTCCTACAATCACTTCAAAGAACTTATCAAAAGCACCAAAACGTATCGTTTTAACACGCTCACTTTAATTTTAAATAGAAAACAATCCTAAGCCGCCAAAACGGATATCAAAACACATCACTCCTTCTTGGGTAACCAATCGAAGCTTGTGAGCAAGACCCATCGTTTCGAAGCAGTGCGGATGCAAATGAGATAAAAATTACCTCCGACTGATTGTGGAAGGAAGACGAATGAAATGGGTCTTGCTCACAAGCTTCGATTGGTTACCCAAGGAGTGAGAAATACGCGAGACAGGCAGTGTGAACGTCAAAGACGAGGCCATTCAATTGCCTTTTGGCTCTCTTTTCACGGAGCGCGTTTTTTTTTCCCCATCCCCTTCAAATATCTACCGAGACGAGATGGAATTGTCTACACCCAGCCGCACGGCCACGATGATGGTTTATATAGGGTTTATCTATGCTAGGTTCCTGATGTACGATTACCAAGTTACCCTCCGTTAAAATACACCTCTCATTTTATTGGTAACAGGCCCCCACCAGGGCCCAAAAGTCAGTCCAAATTTAAGCGGATTGGGCCTAGGCTGGACCTAAGTTGGGTTTCCGTTAATTTTTGAATAAATTTTAATGAAGCTAAAAGTCAAAAAATTAAAATTAAAGATGATTATCTAATACATAATAAATTAATAGTCTAATACACAAAATACTAGCAATACAATATAATAAACTATGTATTCAATCACTTGAATTTGGCTGTTTTCTTTTTTTTTTTTTATTTGATTTCATTTTTTAATTTATAAATTATAAAGAGTAAGTTTTTTTTCCCATAAACCCTTAATCTGACCCATTCACAGTGGGTTTTTCACAGTAGGTTTTAAAATTTTTAATCCATGTTTAGGCTCTCATATGGAGGGTTGGACAAAAGCCCACGGACCTAGGGTTGTCCAGTCTTTTTAGTCCACCCTACTTCACACCCCTTCACTAAAGTATTCCGAACGCTCAACCAATTGGTTAATTTTATTTAGTTTTCACTAATTTACCCTTGTATGTTTTAAATAATCATAACCCCACTCTTCAGTAAACTAATTCTGACAAGAGTCGTACTACATCCTAAATTTTTTATATAAAACAATTATCCTAAATGATATGATATTCATCAATTAATTGATAAAATAATATAATTAATCCACTTAAATATTATAAAGAATTATCAATCACTCAATAAATGATTCATTATTTAGAATTAAATTTAGGTTAAAAACTTTCGTATATCTATCATTACTCTTCTAGGAAATATTACGGACCCTTATATGTTTCAAAATTAATTATCCCAACCCCACTCTTAACTAAACTAATTCTGACAAGAGTAGTGCTACATCCTAAACTTTTTTTTTAATCAAAAGATTATCTTAAATGATGTGGCATTCATGAGTTAGTTGGTGAAATAATATAATTAATTTACTTAAATCTTGTAAATAATTACCAACCACTCAATAAATGATACATCATTTAGGATGAAATTTAGGATAAACAATTTCAAATATCTATCATTACTCTTCTAACAACTATTACTGTTAGTTTTCTTTAACGTATGAAAAATAATATTTTGCTCTTCAATACTACAATACAATACATCAATCATATTTAATCCTGAAAGATAAAAGGTATAATATTTGACTCTAACAAAAGAAGAAAGGTATTTAAGACCCTATTTAGTATTGTGAGGTAGTTAATACAGTAATAAAGTGTTTAATTTCTGGAACCTAAATTAATTTAATTTCATATTTTGTATGATGAAAATAATTATAATATATTTACTATCGTTGTCAAAATTATAATTAAAAGTTTTATTTTCCACACACTATTAGTTTTTATTTCATAATTATAGTGTTTTTTCACAATACAATCAACTTTTTCATAACTATAATACTTTGTCACCAAAAAAATATATATATTTAACAAAATTTGGTTGTTTTTTCAAATTTTTTTTATCCATCAAAACTACTTAATTCCGGTGGTTATTTTATCATCATTTTGTACAATAGTCATTTTTTATATTTAAGTAATAATACATAAAAATCTTATTCTTCCTTCTTTCATAGCACAAATGTTGTTCTGGTGTTTTGTGGCATTTTGTACATTCTCTGTTGGCCAGGGGAACCGAATTGAAATTACTCAATTCAGTTACATTCAGTCCAGTAGACAAAAATAGAACTATTCACATTTTTATAAACCAAATTCAAAAAATATAAATGTATTTCTAAATTTCTTATTCCTAACTCTAAAATTTGTAGGCAGCAGCGTTCGTCTATCTCTCACTCTCCCAATCTCACTACTCACTACTCTCTCTCTACAGTGTTCCCTCAATACAGTATTCATCGTCAGTAATCGGGATTCAAGTTTTTTTATTTGGGATACTTTGGTAGCTCTCGGGAGATGGCAGTAATTATGATCGTAATTCACAGACTTAGCGAGCTCATCACCCAGTCCTTGATTTAGCCAGCTCATCGCCTCAGTTTGTCGGCTCACTCATCATCACTAGTTGTTGCCATCGCAGCCTCGTTCAGCCATTGCCATCGCGCCAGAGACGGTGAGTTGTTGAGTTCGTTTTTTGTTTATTCGTCCTTAATTTTTTTTCCTTAGTTATATTCTTTTGAGTTGGGATTAATAGTTTAATTCGATAGATTAGTGCTTAAATTTTGCAGCAGATTTTTTTGAATTATGCAAGCATGCTTCTACTTTTGAATGGGTTATTAACAATTGACATGATACGATTGCCTTACTTTTAAGTAAAATGGGATCAATTATGTATGCACAAAAGTTCAGCTACACAATCCAACTTTATAAAGTTTAAATGAAAATAATTATGGTGTTGTTACAGAGGTTAAATGAATTGAATCAATTTGATCTATAGGCAAAAAAAAATTATGGTGCTAAAATGAATTGAAAAAAAAAAATTAGCTTAGGCCTTAGTGATTAAATCAATCTAGAAAAACAACATAGGCAAATTCTTTTACTATTTGTTAGGAGGCAACATAGATAAATTATGCTCTGAAAAAAAAAATATGGTGCTATTATAGTGTTGTTACAGACTTCAAGATAACATTATAATTAAAAAAAATTACAACCAAGGCCATAATGATTAAGTCTTTACTATTTGTTAAGATTGCCATCTTAAGTACATTGTTCTAGTGTTATTAAATAATCTCAGTTTTCATATAAAAAAAAATCTCAATTTTCAATTTTTATGTTTTCTAAGAATGTTGTTGGGTAATTTGAATGAATCAAGATTGCTTATTTTCCTTTTAGATGTCATCTTATTCAAGAGTTTAAGACAATATTTAATCTGAAATGAATGAGTCTAATTGTAAAGTTGAAGAGCAAGTTGAAATTGATTAGCCAACAACAATCACTAGCAGAACAAAGAGGAGAAGGGCTTCGTCATCGAAACAACCATTACCAAGGGGAAAAATTAGCTCAGTAGTGTGGTTGTATTTTACTCGAATTCTAAATAATTATGACAAGGGCAAATGTAACTATTGTGGTCAAGAATTTGAATAAGGGAGCATCAGGTATACTCACTATAAAGAAAGGTGTAGAATGTAGAAGATTACAAAATGACCAAATAGCTTTAAATCAAGATGTTTGTGGTAAAGAATTTTTAGTAAAGAGACTTAGTCAGGATGCTTGTAGACGAGCAATCATGAAAAATGGTTGTTTTTAATGAATTGCCTTTTCCTATTATGGATAATCGAAGATTAAAGTATTTTTACAGCTTGGTGGCTTCTAGATGTGTTCTCCCATCACAAAGAACCATTACTAAGGATACTTTTCGTATGTTTGTGGAGGAAAATGCTAAGTTGAAGAGCTTATTAGTTGGAAATAAGCAGAGTTGACCACTGATATTTGGACTTCAATTACGACAGCTAGCTATATAGTTATCACAACTCATTGGTAGTTAATTAGAAGAATTATTAGTTTTAACACTGTTAATGATCATAAATTGGCGACAAGTGGTAAGCTGCTTGAAATATGTTTGATTGATTAGGGTATAAAGTGAGTGTTCACTAGGCTTGTCAAAAAAGCCCGCCCGGACCGGACCCGGTCAATCCGGTCCGGGTAAAACCCGGACCGCATGTATATAAAATCCGAGTCCGGGTTTGAAATTCCTAAACCCGGGTATTTCCGGGTCCGGGTCCGGGTTCAACAAAAAAACCCGGAACCCGGACCGGACCCGGTTTTTTAATAAATTTTAAAAAATAAATATATTATATATAAATATATAATTATGAATTTATGATATGTTGGATGTTATTTAAATTTATTGTATGATTATTGTGTTGTTAAATTTAATTTATTTATTTTATATATAGATTAAATGAGTTTAAGTTAGAAATTGGATGAATTTAGGTATTAGAAAGTAGATTGAAATAATTTTTATTTATCATTTGTGCAAAATTTGTATTGTTAGTGTGTTATATATTTGTATTTGACCATTTTCTTTTCTAAAATTTCAAATTGAATGAGTTTATTTAATTATTTTCTTTTTTAAAATTTGTATTGTTAGAGAAATCAAAGAAAAAAATTAATTTTTTTTTTAAATTATCACATCCGGGTTTTAAAAACCCGGACCCGGAAGGTGCCGGGCTCAAGCCCGGACCGTACCCGGAAAACCGGGTTTTAACCCGGGTCCGGGTTTTCATTTCTCTCATCCGGGTCCGGTCCGGGCAACACCAAAACCCGGACCGGACCCGGATTTTGCCAAGCCTAGTGTTCACCATAACTGTTGTCAATGCGAGTGCAAATGAGGGTGCTCTTATGTATTTAAAGAATAGAATAAAGACTTAAAGGGATGATGCCTTAGGGTTGGATGAGGATTATTTACATGTTTGTTGTTGTACACATATATTAAATTTGATCGTTAATGAAGCATTGGGTAAATTGAATAAGAGTATTATTAATGTTCGTAATATTATAATATTATAAAGTACTGAGTTCTTCCATTGAGAGGGTGCAAGCATTTCAAATTCGTGTGCAATAAGAGAATATTAATTGTAGAGGAAGGGTGATTTTGGATTGTCTTACTAAGTGAAATTTCACATATTCCATGTTCAGTATAGCATTGAAATTTAAGCTAGCATTTAATCAATTGGCACTTGAAGATAAGGAACAGAGTAGGACCAAGGAGAAAAGGGAAGGGCCAATGTTGACTAGTGATTTGAAAAGTGCTCATTTCGTAGTCAAGTTTTTGAAGATTTTTATAATGCCGCTTTGGCATTTCTTGCCTCTTTGAAGGTGAAATCAAATTCTTTTTACATAGTATGTGATATTGAATTTTTTTTTGACTTTATTAACAGTGTTTTTATGGTTGTAGGTGAATTAAATGGTTCTCACAATTCAATATATCAAATTGCGCAACTTTAGAATCATTGTGTAACAGTAATCGCTACAACAAATATGACTTTTGGTGGCATTTAATAGTAGCACTTTTTCATAATGTTACAAAATGTCAATTTATTGTAGCAGTTTTAGAAGAAAGTTACAATAAGTTGTCCAAATTGTAACATTTAATTTTTTTGTAACATTTTATCTTTAATTAGTAGCATTTTTCTAAATGGTATGTATACTTATAAATAATATAGCACTTTAAAAATGTTACTAAATGTTGTTATATATAGTAGCACTTAAAGATAGCTACAAAATAAGAGAAAGAGAAATAAAAATGAAACTCTATATACCACCAAAATGAAACAATAAGCAGCAGCCAAATATTTTGATCTTCAAAATATGCAACATTGAGAGGGAAAGAAAATAAAGTCCTTTCTTTCTTCCCTTATCTTCTCACTGAAATTTTAAGGCATAAGCATCCAGATCTTTGTTTGAAGAACACACATTGAAAAATCATAGCTTCATGTTCATTTGGGAATCTTAATTCTCAATTCCGTTCTCTTCAAATACTCTATCTTTTTTTCATTTTATTGGCCTATCTTATTTTATGGGTTTTTGAGAGGTTTCAGAGTATGGAGTTGAATACCCATAGATTCATATCTACTTCAATCACCACGAAAGGCATGGGCTTCCTTTTCCAACAATATAAGATTCTCTATCACATTTTTTTTTCCAACAAAATGTAACCCTCCAATGTCTCTTGTTCTTGGTTTATGAAGCACTTGTGATGATAAAGAGCATTTGGAGAAGTACTGGATGCAAAATGAAGATAAGAAATAGTTTTTATTTTTGTTTGGTGTGTATTCTTTTTGAAAAATTATGAATTACATGTATAAGTTTTAGCATTTGTTTTTTTTTTTTTGATAATTTGTAATATGATTATGAAGTTTATTTTTTGTTATTTTGTACTTATTGTTTTTTATCAATAGAATGGGTTGAATGTTTTAGTAAGTCAATTATATTAATTTATTTGGGTATTCTTACTAATAAAATTAAAAAAATTATCAATTCCAAATATTGTAAATTTTATTCAATGTTAAGAACATTTGTTACAAATACTAAAATATTAAATATTCTCAATGCAATAGAAGCAGCATTTCCAAATGTTGCAAAAGATTATAACAGTAGCACTTTCGTAATGATTTAAATGTCATTAAGTAGCAGTTTTTAAATGTTATTGATGTTAAAATGGTAGCATTTATCTAAAGCAATCGCATATGATTGTGTAGATTTTTTTCAGTGCTATATTTTTGAATTTGTAGCATCCGATAAATGCTACTTAATTGTAAGACTTTTAGTAACATGAGCTAACATAACATTGCTTAAAATGCTACCATTTGCTTTTTGTAGCATTTTTTGAGTGCTACCATATATCAATTTTGTTGTAGTGAATGATACTTTTTTTAGTTCGGTAACATCTAAAATAAGGGTAAATTTTCTTAAGTATTAGGAGGGCTATGTCATGATGAATCAATTATTGATTGTTGCTTCTGTGTTTGATCTATAGCATAAAATAAAACTTGCATCGCATTACTTTGAGAAATATATGGCAAATATAGTGCCAAATGTGTTGACATGGAGGAATTGGTAAAAAATTTATTGACTCGGCTTTATGAGTGGTACAATGCATGATGTAAACCGAGTGGAAGTGGAAGTGGAAGCAGAGGTAGAGATGATAATGGATGCCAACTTTTGCTATTGGAAGTGGTAGTGGTTCGAATTTTAGGGATTTGGACTATGATAATGATGTTGTAATTGAGGAACCTTTCTCCAAATTTAGTAAAGCCGTTTCTCTTAGTGAAGGTAGCTAAAAGATTAAAAAAATTGCAACAAAAATAAATTTAATATTTTGTTATGGTAAAGGGCGAATAGTGATAATTATCCAATCTTGGCAAGCATATCAAGAGATGTTCTTGTTATTCCAATGTCTACTATTGCATCTAAGTCTACCTTTGGTTCTAGAGGTCGTATACTAGATTTATATAGAAGTTCTTTGAATCTTAACATGGTTGAAGCAATGAACTTGTTGCAAAATTGTTGCGGTCTTCTCTTTTCATGGATATGACAATAAACTATAATCAATTAGTTGAATATAATGATTATATTAATCAATTGACAGAAGGTATACTTTGTTAAATTTAGGTTTATTTTTTTAAGCATTTTCAACCTTACTCAATTCATTCAATTTTTCTCTATATAGAATTTTGTAAATCAACAATGGCGAACTAACTTTGTATTTCATTGTAAAAGCTTTTGTTTAACATGAGTATTTAGGTAAAAGCTTAATACCTCTATGTGTTAGTTACTAAACCTCACTTTATTTTATTTAGTTTTAATTATTAGTACTTGGCTCACTTTGATGTAGGTAATATGGATGGTGGATGTGGTTTTGCTTGTATGTTGTTATGGAGTTTTGGCGTATGATGATGGCAATAAAACTTTTACAGTTGCTTTTGTTTGCAATAATGTGATATCGTAGACTTTTGGTGTTTCATTGTTTTGTTATTGTGGATTTATAATTTGTCATGGATTTTTAAATCATGCATGTTTATGAAAGTGTTTTGCGTTAGGACTTTAATTAGTTTGTTTTGAATTAAGGACTTTATTTATGTATATCTAATATAACTATGTGTGTAGACGTGTAGTTAATACATATGAAAAGTGAAAAATAACTACTATTGTATATAATATCCAAAATGTCCAAACTAAAAATATAGAATTGAATTAAAATTGATCAAATTTTGAAACCAAACTGAACCAAACAAAAATAATTCGGTTCTAAAATTCGGTTTGATTTTCTATTGAAGTTATTAAGAACTGATCTGTTTCGGTTTAGTTTGATTTTAGACCAGAACCGAACTAAACCAGAAACTGCCCACCCTAATTGTTTGTGTGAATAAGGCATAAATATAGAATTTCTTATTGTACATCTAAATAAAAGAAGTTGCATGTTCGATTCTTCTTCCATTAGTTACAACATTGTACACTGTTGTTACTTTGCGAAATATAAAGACAGCTTTACTAAGAAGATATGTTTTGTCGTTTGGGCCAGGGGTTGACTAGCCCACTTAATCATTCCCTAATTGATTGGGTGAATATGTGGCTTGGTCAGTCACTAAATTACACTTAAAATAATAAATTCTTCATTATACATACAAGAACTCTAATCACATGCACGACAAAACATGTGTCAAGTTTTTATCAGCTAAGTTACGTTGTAAGCCTCATAGCTTCATCAATGGAATGTCAACACGCATCCCGTCATGCACATAAAGTATGCGACGGCGCACATAAAATTAGGCCTCGTGCATACAATACAAGTATTATTTTTTATCTTTTTTAATTTATTACATATAAGTCTTCTAGCTGTTTCAAATTCAAATTCATACAATAACAATAGTTGTATCAATCTTGATGTCTACCAAACACATCTAATGTCTCAATATTTATACTAAATATAGAGAGTTCAAGAACCTCTTTTTATTTATTTATTTTCTTTTTTTACACAAGAATATATACAAATCTTAATCTTCTAATACTGCCAACATCAATGAATGAGACTAAATGCTAATTCATCATTTTATTGATATTAATAAACTTTATAGGTCCATGAAACTTTTTAAATCCTTATAGGAGGAAAGTGAGAAATACTCTTATTTTAAGTATGTGAGTAAAATCACATAAATGGTTTTTTATAGTTCCATCAGCCACCTGCAAATAAAATATTGATATGTTACTTCTTTGAAATGATTTTTGATTTGTTGACCGTATTAATAATTATGTTATCTTTAATTTTTCTGTTGAAAGAAAAAGAGCTATGCAAATAATATTATTTTATCTTGGGTTCAGAAAAAAGTGAAAATTTTAACATTTTATTCCAAAATCAACCATTCATGTTTTATATCTTTGTTACATAACATAAATACTATTTATAATTACTTTATTATTAAATAAAAATACATAATAAACATAATTTAAGAATAGGCTTGGGAATGCACTCGGTCGGGCTCGGGCCATAGGGGTGGGCGGTCGGTTCGAGTCGAACCAAACTTGATTTTGTTTTTTTCGGTTTGCTTCGATTTAACCTTGAAAACTAAATGAGCTGGAAGTAGAAAATTGATCGAGTTTGCATTCGATTCGGGTTAACTAGAAAATTTAACAAAATAAAAATTAAACTAAAGTAGAACTTAATCCTTAAAAAATCACAGTATCTAACTTATCTCTCTCAACTGCTACTACCACCTGCTAGTTAGTCAGCCGTCAACTACGCCTTGTCCCACGATGCCATGAGTCGTGTCTCTCGGCTGTCGTCTCTCATCTGACTATCGCCACACGCCTTCACTATGTCATATCAGTTGTCACTCTCGTAGCTCGGCAACTGATAACGGTCTTGTCAGCGTCGTAGCTCTCATCGTAATGCCTTTCAATTGTCGCAACTCCCATTTGACTCGTCAGCCATCAGCTCTTCACTTGATGATAACTTCAGCTCTTTATAGTTTCAATTTGTCTTAATTCTAAATTTTTAATTTCTTGAATCTATTACTATTATTATGGTGAAATGGTGATTGTGATTTATAATATGAATTTATTTTGATTATTTCTTTCACTTCGATTTCACAAGTTTTGAACAATCATGAGTGGTTAGAGCAATTACCCATCTACGAAGACTTTCAAAGATTTGATGAGCAAATGCTCTATATTATGAAATACTATCTAGGCAACCAAAGAGGGGGGGTGAATTGGAATTTTATAAATTGTTTAACTAAAAACGAATTATCAAGCAAATCTAAAACGAAATTAGAACGATAATAAATAAATCGATCACAAATTAAAAAGATAAGGGAAGAGAGAATCAAACACAAGGATGTTTACGTGGTTCGGCCAACCTCGCCTACGTCCACGCCTCCAAGCTTTCCGGGCTTGAGGATTACACTAAGCAAGCCTCCAAGGCTTCAATTGCTTACACTTGACTTCCAAGGTGTTAATAACCTTTACAATGAGAGATTATCCCCAATCTCTTAACCCAAGTGTATCCCAACACTTACAATCACTCAAAAAGAAAGTTTACAAACTGTTTTTCTCTCACACTATATCTAAGATTACAAATTTAATGCTCAAAGTGTGAATAGATGAAGTAAGAGTATGTTTAAAGCTTTATGAAGATTGCAAACTCGAGTATAAGCTCAATGGTTGTGTTGTGATCAGCCTTCTTTGAATTTGAATGAGCTTATTTATAATTAGAGCTGAAAAACTAGCCGTTACTGACTGTCGGCCAGAAAACGGTTCACCGTTAGCCGTTAACGGTTAACCGTTTGCGCTGGTCAAAGTTACCGTTGAGGCCAAAATTCAAATAAACGGTTTGCCGTTTATGGTTACTCTTTCGCCGTTAACTTCCAGAGTCCTGCAAGATGAACACCCGTTACCCGTTTATAGTAAACGGTTAAGGGTTTGCGTGAAGTGACTCTCTGGATATTATCGGTTAACCGTTTGTAATAAACGGTTCACCGTTAGTTTCCAGTAACCTGCAAAATGAACATTGGTTATCCGTTTTAAGTAAACGGCTAAGGACTTGTGTGAAGTCACTTCTCTGGACATTATCGGTTAATCGTTTATAGTAAACGGTTCACCGTTAGTTTCCAGTAGGCTTTCTATTTTTCCGTTTTTCACTAACGGTTAGAGCTTTTAGTTTCCAGTAGGCTTTCTAGTTTTCCGTTTTTCACTAACGGTTAGAGCTTAGGCAAACCTTTGCTCTCTGGTCTTAATCGGTTAACCGTTTATAAATAACCGGTTCACCGTTTATTTCCAGAAACACATTTTAAACCAGATTTTACAAAGAATCTTTTTCCAATTAAAAAACCATCTTTTATAAGTATAAATGGAGTGGTTTTTATGACTTACATTTATTAGGAAATAACTCCAACATTTTTATCAAAAATCATTTAAAGTTTGTTATCATCAAAATCAATATTATTAACATATTCATGTTAACAATCTCCCCCTTTTTTATGATGACAAACTCTATTCAATATTTGGCTCCCCCTTAATATGTGCTCCCCCTTAATGTATGGCCAAATTAAGAAATGTTCAATAAAAGGATTTTTGCTCAAGGAAGCATTTTTAAATGCATTTTAAATCATCCCAATTATAAAACATTTTGAAATTCATTCTAAAACTCCCAAATTATCTCCCCCTTCATCATCAAAAAGAGAAAGAGAAAAGAAAGAAACGTAAGTCCGGTTTTTGGTGAGCGAAAATTTGGGCAGAGTTTCCCCTTAAAAATGAGCAAAACCATTTATACACATGAGAGAAAAACACTTCCAAAATGTCTCAACAATAACAACTCCATCACCAACCCAACAACACCATGAGCAACCCAAGCACTTCAATATTCAATGATCCACAAGTTATATCAAGTTATCCAACATCAAGAATAAGCATAAAACCATGGCATCAAAGTCCATGAATAGCATATAGCAGTAAAAATATACATGTCAAAATGCAAACAATCAAAATATGAACTGTATGTGCGAAAACATAACTCAGAAACTAATGAGGTGGCGGAGGAGAAGAAGATGAGCTCCCTGGATCATAGCCAAAGTAGCCGAGAATAATGCGCTGTGCATGGATAATCTCGAGCTGATGATCAATGCTCTGCCGCTGGAAGATCTCAAAGTTAGATCGCAGCTGCTGGTGGTCTCGAGAAAGAGTGTCCAACCGATCAAGAATCAGCTGCTGCATACCGGCTGAAACGGGTGGCTGAGCTGGAGCTGGAGGCGGCATAGAGGCAGCTGACTGCTCAGGAACACCAGATGGCTGCTCAGGCGCAGCTGATGACTCCGGAACAGCTGAGGGCGCAGGTGCAGGTGGTGGCTCAGAGGAGGACGGAATGTCAGCATCCGCGACACGCTCCTCAAGGTTAGAGTCAGCTGGAGGCCGAGGAACAAATCAGCGACGTGGAGGAGGTGGCTGAGCTCCTAATCTAAAGTCAGGAAGCTTATCGGGAGGATAGACATCATTAAGCATCCGATCGTCCTCCGGAGTTATCAAGGTATCCCGGTTTTTGGAGTTGCTGGTTTTAATCCACTTCCCATTCTTCCAAGAAAAACCGATACTCATCGTTGCCTCAGGCCCAATCCGTTTAGTCTCCATATGTCCAGTATCTCGGAGAGGCACACCTAAACGACGCAATATCTTAGTAATGATACTACCATACGGAAGCAAGCGGTGATTAACCGCTGGAGTACTCAACATGTGCCGCACAATAACATACGCGAGGTTTATAGGACGATCTGAGAGTAGGCTATCCAGTATGCCCACGTCCAACCTCGTGACCTCATCCGTGTGACCCTTCCTAGGTGTCACTATGTGCTGTAGAATAGAATGAAGAATACGGACTTGGAGAGGTAAAAGTTGAGACCGAAACGGAAGCAAGCAAATATCATCAGTTAGGTCTCTACGGCGACATATATGACAGACTGCATCCGTATGACGAAAATGGTCAAAGCAAAGGATTTTCCTAGAGGTGTAAATCTTATGTCCCTCATGCGAGATACCAAGAAGCTCACCTAAATCTATATGATTAAAATCTATTTGAACACCACTAACTTGAGTAACAATCCTATTTTGGTTGCTATGGGAAATATCCATGTTCGAGTAAAAGACTCGCACCAAGTTAGGGTAGACTCGCTCATCAAAGTTAATAGCAGACTCCCAAGGCATAAGTATATCCCGAACACTTCTATCACACACAATTAAGTGCCGGAAATCATTAAGATTAACAAAAGAGGAGTCAAGTACCTTCCGCCCATCGAAGCGGTCCTCGAACCGTTTCGCTAAGGAAGGAGTGGGGAAGTGAATTCTGGAGAATTCAGTGATTTCCCTTAGCTGTACGGGGTTCACGCGAGGTGTAGATTTTCGCCGGACATTTCTCCAGGAGGATTCAGCCATAGAGGAGCACGGTGGAGTGAACACAGCGAGAGAGAGGGAAATCAATCGGTGTTTTGATGAGAAATGAGTAAAGGATGTGAGTGTGATGCTCAATTTGGTTGAAAAAGAGGACAAAACAGATCAAAAAAGAAGAAACCCAACTCGCGGCAGTTAGGGTTTAATTTTGGGATTTTTCAATTGGGCTTTGATTCGAAGTTTTGAATCGGTGAAATTGTTTTAAAGGTGATAGGAAATGATTTTAAAGGTTTGATTTGGCACAAGAAGCAAGAAAAATGAAGATTTGAGGAAGAAGAAAGCTTCGGCTGCACAACAATGGTGATAACGGTGAAAGGGTAAGCTGGAGAGGGAGAAGAGAAAGCCTTTGAACAGTTTTAAAACGCGAAAACGGTTAACCGTTTATAATAAACGGTTAATGGGTAACGAACAGAGGCTTGAGACCGGGTAACGGTGAAAGCCTAAGAGCTTAACGGTTAAGGGGTAATAGTTAGATGACTTTCTGCCAATAAACGGTTCACCGATTGTAGAAAACGATGAAAGGGTAAGAGGACAGACACAAATTCTAGTTTCTGGAGCAAAACGGTTCACCGTTTACTGGAAACGGTTATCCGTTTATTTTATCTAAATTTTCGCACATTTGATTTAATATTTGGCCAGCAAATAATACATTCCCAGATCATTTAATTGATCTGAAAATATTTTATGAGCCATTTTAATGCATGATTCATGAACATGTTTTCAACCAATTTATTCATACAATCAAGAAATAACAAGACAAATTTGTCATTTGACAATCAAACTCAAGCATTTCATAACCATTAGATCACAATTGTAAATCAATCAAGTCAGCACACTCAATAGCATGAATAGAGACGTTAATGCGAAAATTTCATCATCCCAAGTTCATGTCGAATTTTAAAAAATTGTTCTTCGCAAAGGGGTTTAGTGAAAATATCGACAAGTTGTTTTTCCGTAGAAATAAATTCTAATGCAATATCTCCCTTTTGAACATGGTCTCTTAAGAAATGATGTCTAATTTCTATATGCTTGGTTCTAGAGTGTTGAATGGGATTCTTTGAAAGATTTATAGCACTAGTATTATCACACTTAATAGGAATTTGTTCAAGATGAATGCCATAATCTCTAAGTGTTTGTTTCATCCAAAGTGCTTGTGCACAACAACTTCTGGCGGCTATATATTCAGCCTCGGTAGTTGAAAGAGCAACAAAATTTTGTTTCTTATTTAACCATGAAACAAGTGAGTGTCCTAGAACAAAACAAGTTCCACTAGTGCTTTTCCTATCCACTTTATGACCGGCAAAGTCCGCATCCGAATAACATGTTAAATCTATATGAGTTCCCCTAGGATACCAAAGACCAACATCTATGGTTCCAATCAAATAACGAAAAATTCTTTTAACAGCAAGCAAATGGGATTCCTTGGGACATGATTGAAATCTTGCACACAAACATACACTAAACATGATATCGGGTCTACTTGCAGTCAAATAAAGTAAAGATCCGATCATACCTCGATCCATTTTGATATCCACTTCTTTGCCCTTTTCATCTTTGTCAAGCTTGATGGTAGTGCTCATAGGAGTGCTTTTTGCCGTTCCATTTTCATAGCCAAACCTTTTGAGTAGATCTTCCACGTACTTGGCTTGGTTTATGAAAATGCCTTCCTTGTTTTGTTTGATTTGAAGTTCAAGGAAGTACTTCAACTCTCCCATCATACTCATCTCAAACTCTTGGCTCATACATGATGAAAATTCTTTACACAACAACTCATTAGTAGAACCAAATATAATATCATCAACATAAATTTGAACAATAAATATGTCTTGGTTTTTATGCTTAACAAAGAGAGTTGTGTCCGCTTTTCCCATCAAAAAATCATTATCCAACAAGAAATTTTTAAGTCTATCATACCAAGCTCTAGGAGCTTGTTTTAAGCCATACAAAGCTTTGGTTAACTTATACACATGATCAGGATATTTTTCATTTTTAAAACTAGGGGGTTGTTTCACATAAACTTCCTCTATAATAAATCAATTTAAGAAAGCACTTTTGACATCCATTTGATATAGAATAAAATTTTTATAACATGCATATGCTAACAACATCCTAATGGATTCTAACCTTGCTACAGGTGCGAAAGTTTCATCAAAATCAATTCCTTCTTCTTGGTTGTAACCTTGAGCCACTAGTCTAGCCTTATTTCTTACAACCACACCGGATTCATCCAGTTTATTTCTAAATACCCATTTAGTGCCTATAATGGATTGATGTTCCGGATAAGGAACTAACTCCCACACATTGTTTCTCTCAAATTGATTCAACTCCTCTTGCATTGCCATAATCCAAGATTCATCATTTTCAGCATCCGCAAAAGATTTTGGTTTAATTTGAGAAATAAATACAGCATGCTCACATGTGTTCCTAAGAGATGATCTAGTAGTAACCCCTCGTGAGGGATCTCCTAAACTTACATCCTTAGGGTGAGAGGAAACATACCTCCACTCCTTGGGGAGTGTTTGAGAAGTACCTTCATTTTGCTCCACATTTGGTTCTTCATGATGTTCCTCTTGGATTCTATGTGGTGCGTCTTCTTGGTTGACATTTGATGCTTCTTCTTGTTGTTCTTCTTCTGCATTATCATCAACAATGGCTTTCTCCGTAGAGGAGGGGTTCGACTCATCAAAAGTAACATGCATAGATTCCTCCACAACTAAAGTTCTTTTGTTATACACTCTATAAGCTTTGCTTGAATTTGAATAACCAAGAAAAATACCAACATCAGATTTTGAATCAAATTTACCAAGATTATCTTTTGTGTTCAACACAAAGCATTTACATCCAAAAACTTTGAAATAGCCAATGTTGGGTTTTCTATTTTTCCAAAGCTCATATGGAGTTTTATTAAGATTAGGTTTAATCAACACCCGATTTAAAACATAACAAGCGGTGTTGACGGCTTCGGCCCAAAAATACTTAGGCAAAGAGTTTTCATTCAACATGGTCCTAGCCATTTCTTGAATAGACCTATTCTTTCTTTCTACTACTCCATTTTGTTGTGGAGTCCTAGGTGATGAAAATTGATGCTCAATGCCAAGATTATTATAAAAAGTTTCAAATGCATAATTTTCAAATTCTCCACCATGATTACTTCTAATGCAAGTAATAGAATAACCTTTTTCATTTTGAACCTTTTTATGGAAAATTCGAAATGCATCAATGGCATCATCCTTATTAGCTAAGAACAATACCCATGTGTATCTAGAATAATCATCCACAATTACAAATGCATAATATTTGCAACTTAAACTGGCATACCTAGAAGGTCCAAACAAATCTATATGAAGTAATTGAAGTGGTTTTGAAGTAGAGATATGATTTTTGTTTTTGAAGGAAGTCTTGATTTGTTTTCCAAATTGACATGCTTCACAAATTCTATCTTTTTGAAAACTGATTTTTGGAAGACCTTTAACTAAATCATTTTTCATAATTTTTGAAATCAAATCCATGTTTGCATGTCGTAATCTTCTATGCCATAGCCAACTATCATCATGTAATACGGAAAAACATTTATCAAGAGTAGATGCACATTCTATGTCAATGGTATAAACATTACCACATCTATTACCAACAAACAAGATTTTGCCATCACATGAGTTTTCGATGACACAATTAAATTTATTAAAAATAACTTTATAGCCTTTGTCACATAATTGACTAATGCTTATTAAATTGTGTTTCAAGTTCTCAACCAAACATATATTCTCAATTAAAGTTGAAGATACTTTACCAACATTTCCAATTCCAAGGATTTTTCCTTTTGAGTTGTCTCCAAACGATACATCTCCACCATTTTCAATTTTGGTGAAGCTTAAGAACCAAGAATAATTTCCTGTCATGTGTCTTGAACAACCGCTGTCCAAATACCACTTATTCTTCTTCTTCTTCAAGCCCTGCAGAGAACATCTCAAGTTTTAGGTACCCAAACCTTTTTGGGTCCTTGAGAGTTAGCAATGGTTCCTTTTGGAACCCAAACACATTTCATACCATAATATGCATTTCTCTTCACTGCACATCTATTTTTCATATGACCATCTTGATTACAATAATGACATGCAATTTTATTGTTAATAGATGTATTTCTCACAAAATAACTCTTGTAGAATTTTTGTTTCAAATTTGGTTTATAACCAATGCCACTTTTATCAAATACACATTTTTGTGAGTTTAGCAAATTATCCAACATCTAAGTGCTCATGTACGATGCTAGGCTTCTCATTTGATAGTGCAATTTCATCATGCAAAGTCTTGTTTCATACTTCTAGGCATACAATTTTTGCATTTAAAGATTCATTTTCATTCTTAAGCTTTGCCATTTCCTTTTTAAGACATGCATTCTTTTTACCAATCTTCATCAACTCATTATGCAAATCTTTAAAGGCATCATACAATTCATCATAGGTAGGATCACTTACTTCATTGAGATTTTCATCATCTTCTATTGCCATAAGTGCTAGGTTTGAGACTTCTTGCGATCCTTCCTCATCACTTGAATCTTCCTCGCTATCATTCCAAGTTGCAACCATGGCTTTCTTCTTGTGTTTGTTGATAAGTGGACACTCCGATCTAATATGGCCAGGCTTCTTGCATTCATAACATTTAATTGCCTCATTCTTCTCTCTATGGTTCTTGAAGTTTCTGAAATTTCTTCGCTCTCCGGTTTTCTTGAAGAATTTTCTGAACCTCCTTGCTAGCATGGCTAGCTCTTCATCATCTGGTTCACTCTCCCCATCACTCTCCCCATCACTCTCATGTTTTGAAGATTTGAGAGCAATATTTTTCTTCTTCTCCTCATGCCCTTTTTCTGCTGCCAAATCTTCTTCATATGAAATAAGAGAACCAATTAAATCATCAAGAGGTAAAGTATTTAAATCTTTTGCTTCCTCAATGGCAGTCCTTTTTGGTCTCCATTCCTTAGGTAGTGACCTAATAATTTTCTTGACTTTTTCGCTATTTAAAAAAGTCTTCCCTAGAGCTCCTAGAGTGTTCACTATGTCTGTGAATCTAGTATACATAGAGTACACATTTTCATTTTGTTCCATTTGAAACAATTCATATTGCCTAGTGTACCTACTTATTTTAGATTCTTTCACTTGGTTTGTGCCTTCATAGACAACCTCAAGTTTGTGCCAAATCTCATTAGCACTTTCGCAACTAGACACTCTATGAAACTCTTTCTTATCTAGTGCACAAAACAAGGCATTCATGGCTTTGGAGTTTAGAGAGGCTTTTCTCTTTTCGAATTCATTCAAATCCCGTGAAGATTTTGGAATATCTTCTCCGACTTCATTTTTAGTCAAAGGCATGAAAGGACCATCATTAACAATTTCCCAAATCTCATAATCTAAGAATTGCAAGTAAATTCTCATCCTAGTTTTCCAATAAGCGTAATCATTTCCATCAAAGAAAGGTGGTCTAGTGGTGGATTGTCCTTCCCTAAATGTGGAATCATTTTGAGTTGCCATTGATCTTTAGCTCTAGACGATTAAGTCTAAACAAGAGCACCAAGCTCTGATACCAAATGAAATACTATCTAGGCAACCCAAGATGGGGGGTGAATTGGGATTTTATAAATTGTTTAACTAAAAACGAATTATCAAGCAAATCTAAAATGAAATTAGAACGATAATAAATAAATCGATCACAAATTAAAAAGATAAAGGAAGAGAGAATCAAACACAATGATGTTTACGTGGTTCGGCCAACCTCGCCTACGTCCACGCCTCCAAGCTTTCCGGGCTTGAGGATTTCATTAAGCAAGCCTCCAAGGCTTCAATTGCTTACACTTGACTTCCAAGGTGTCAATAACCTTTACAATGAGAGATTATCCCCAATCTCTTAACCCAAGTGTATCCCAACACTTACAATCACTCAAAAAGAAAGTTTACAAACTGTTTTTCTCTCACACTATATCTAAGATTACAAATTTAATGCTCAAAGTGTGAATAGATGAAGTAAGAGTATGTTTAAAGTTTTATGAAGATTGCAAACTCGAGTATAAGCTCAATGGTTGTGTTGTGATCAGTCTTCTTTGAATTTGAATGAGTTTATTTATAATTAGAGCTGAAAAACTAGCCGTTACTGACTGTCGGCCAGAAAACGGTTCACCGTTAGCCGTTAACGGTTAACCGTTTGCGCTGGTCAAAGTTACCGTTGAGGCCAAAATTCAAATAAACGATTTGCCGTTTATGGTTACTCTTTCGCTGTTAACTTCCAGAGTCCTGCAAGATGAACATCCGTTACCCGTTTATAGTAAACGGTTAAGGGTTTGCGTGAAGTGACTCTCTGGATATTATCGGTTAACCGTTTGTAATAAACGGTTCACCGTTAGTTTCCAGTAACCTGCGAAATGAACATTGGTTATCCGTTTTAAGTAAACGGCTAAGGACTTGTATGAAGTCACTTCTCTGGACATTATCGGTTAATCGTTTATAGTAAACGGTTCACCGTTAGTTTCCAGTAGGCTTTCCATTTTTCCGTTTTTCACTAACGGTTAGAGCTTAGGCAAACCTTTGCTCTCTGGTCTTAATCGGTTAACCGTTTATAAATAACCGGTTCACCGTTTATTTCCAGAAACACATTTTAAACCAGATTTTACAAAGAATCTTTTTCCAATTAAAAAACCATCTTTTATAAGTATGAATGGAGTGGTTTTTATGACTTACATTTATTAGGAAATAACTCCAACATTTTTATCAAAAATCATTTAAAGTTTGTTATCATCAAAATCAATATTATTAACATATTCATGTTAACATATTATTCTTTAAAAACTGAAAATCTTGGCTACTTAGTACAAGTTTGTTTTATTTAATTCCTTTTACATGATTATCTCTAATCGATGCACTACCATTAAGAGAGTCGTTCTGAAAGTATTTCGCACTGCTGCTCATGACGTTTGTTTTTACTATATCAAAGGTAACATTAAGTCAAAATTCAGGATGTCCAAACCTCTTTAAGATCAATTTGAGATGTCCTTTATTAATTCAGCAAAGGCATATGGACACGAAGAATTTAAAAAGCAACTTGAAGGGTTGTGGATGCCGCACTCGGGCAGAGCTGATTACTTAGAGAATAATGTGGGTACGTGATAGTTAGGCAATGTCTGAATTTGAAGATAGGAGGTACAATATACTTACCACCAATATTATGGAAAGTGTAAATTCTTTCATGAGGGACGGCGAAAATTTCTTGTTACTCATCTTATTGATCACTTTAGAAAAACATTACAACAATGATTTTATGATAGAAAAATTGTGGCTATGTCGATGAGCACTCGTCTAACGACGTGGGCAGATGAGATAGTCAGCAAAAGAAGAATTTTGGCCGAAAGAATTACCGTTCATTCAGTGTCTCAGCATCGATTCCATGTTTTGGGTGGTGGTATAAAGGAATAGATAGTTGACATTCATGTCAGGACTTGTTCCTGTAGAGTATTCCAACTCGATCAGCTTGTTTGTGCGCATGCAATTGCTACTTGTCTGACTGTTCGTGTGGATTACATAAGTCTTTGCTCTAATTAATACTCTAAAGAATCATTGGTCATGGTATATGTAGAACCATTGGAGCCGGTTGGCGACATGACAGATTGAGACATTCCAGCAGAAATCCAAGAAATGAAAGTTAACCCACCGATCAAAGCACCACCACTTGATTGTCGACTGGAGCTCAGAATACCTTCTATCGATGAGAATGTAAACCGAAGGACTTTGAGATGCGGGCGGTGCAACGAACCAGGTCATAACCGCAAGAGTTGTAAAAATTTCATTGTGCCGAATCCAAACTAATTGTATCATTCTAACTAATTATGGACCTTAAAGTCTTATTTTGGTGTATTTTACAATTATATATTATGAGGTATTTTATTTCATGTACATTTGCATATTAACTACTAAAATAGATCAGCAATTACTTATGACTAAACATATCAATATAACAAAAATTTATATATATTAGAATATTATGCATCCATACATCAAGACTTAACACACTACAATGGTTTACAAGTCAATATCGCCTTTAAATATATCTACAACAATTTCCGTCCTAAAATATTGCCCGTGCCTACAATCAAAATCAAGTTTGAGCCTGAACATTAAATACATTGTAAACATCAATATAAAAACGCCGCAATTATCACTTCTAGGCTCTTATTAGGGCACATCCTTAACGATTCTTACTTTCCAAGGGTTGGCACTCTATAGCTCAGGTCGGATGTTGTAGAATCTAAAATCTTGAAGCCATTGAGGAAAGACGACCTGAAGAGGCTTGAATTGACGTAAATATGTTTTGTCGTCGCGAAAGGTAACTAACGAGTCATAAATCCGCACCCTCTTTGCGCGAAGGTCTGCTTGGGCTAGTACCCAATGATCGCTGCCCATATTCACATGGATGAATATCTACATACAAAAAATATAAAACTATCATATTTTATACATCTAAAATTGGTAAAAAAAAAATATAGTCAAGAAGATTGAGTGACAATACAAACCATATCGACGTCCGTAAACCGTTTCGACATGATATTTTCTCGCCCATCCATATAGATGTTCAAGTTGTTGCCATATTATAATGAATGGATCACAATACCATTATTTCATAATTGCTTTAGGAACACCTATTGCACGATGATTAAAAAATTAATAAGACTTCGAGATATTGTAAGCACCGAAATTATAGTCAATAATTATTAAGTTCGTAAACTCATTACCCAAAAATATGTATCCGTATGCGTGACGTGCTAAGGTAATGCATTTGGAAACTGTCGTTACTTCTCACTGATCAAATGGAAAAGCGCGTGAATATGCTGTGGAGGGATTAAAAACAAGTCAATTTAGAACATAATTTTGCCAGCGGAAAGATGAACAATAGTTTAATGTTTTGACCATTAAGAACACTTACCTCATCACCAAGCCACCCCATTGAAGCATTGCCCATGAGTATTTCGAAGAATTTTTGGGACTGTAGGACGGGTCGATCCACGATAATTGAATTTGAATTAAGAAATGTAAACTTTTTAATAATTATAATGACCACCAAGTCTTATAAAGCCAAACAAGGATGATCACTGCCTGAGATACTCGTGATCAATTCAATACAAGTTGCACAAATATAAGATCTGAACAGAATAAATCACTCAACAAGAAAACAAAAAGAATTTAATCAAGAACAAATCAGAAAACAAGAACCCATAGAAACCAAGATTTTTACGTGGTTCAGTTGTGCAAGGAATGCTCAGCTTACATCCACGGGAGAAGGCTCAAGATGAGTTTTATTGAATAAACAATGGAGATTGTTACAGAGCCTTACACCGGACTTTACAGAAAACAAGATAACATTTTCTCTCTCACCAAACCCTCTCTGCAAGACTCTAGAATCTTCCTCAAACTATCACCGTAAAATAGCCTTTATACCATGTTTTGATAACTAGCAAGTTTTCCATATTGTACAGTTTATTGACATGTGGTTAACAAACTTTAACGAACTTGTATCAGGCTTCATCCAATGCTTTCTCACGTGGTTACTTAAGTTGTTATTCAAACGCGCTACAGTCTTGTCGTTTTCACTAATCTATTTTCTGTTATGAGGCAGTTGAGCAACACGTGAACTAACGAAGCTTTTATAATCTCAAAACGCAGTCGTTTCTGGAAAGCTTAACTTGATTCATCATCTCACAATTCTCCACCTTGAATCGAATTTTATCCTCACTCTAACTCCTTCTCTAAAACCTTATGCATCTTACTGATTGCATAATTCAGCTAGGTCCAGGCAAGCTCTGAACTTAGCCACAGGAATCACTTTAGTAAAAACATTTGCAGGGTTCTCATCAGTGTGGATTTTCACCATTTTCACAGCACCTCTTGACACTTCATTCCTAATGAAATGAAGTTTAACATCTATATGTTTGGTCTTCTTATGGTGTGCAGGGTGTTTGTTCAAGTGGATTGCACTTGAGCTGTCACAGTAAACTGACATTGACCTCTGGTATAACCTCAATTTTGTCACCAACCCTTTAAGCCAAAATGCTTCTTTTACAGCTTCTGTAGCAACTATATACTCTGCCTCAGTTGTTGAAAGAGCCACTACACTTTGTAGAGTTGCCTTCCAATTCATAACACAACCATTCAACATGAATACATAACCTGTAAGAGACCTCATTTTGTCTAAATCCCCTGCATAATCTGAGTCTACATACCCTTTCAAACCTTCACCATTTGCTTTTGTTTTGCCATACATCAGATCACAATTCACAGTGCCATTAAGATACCTAAGTATTCATTTTACAGCCTTCCAATGGTCTTTCCCAGGTTGAGCCATATATCTGTTGACTATACTGACAGCATGAGCTATGTCTGGCCTTGTCAATACCATTGCATACATAAGGCTGCCTACTGCATTTGCATAAGGCACATTTGCCATATCTTGCTTTTCAACTTCTGTCTGAGGGCACTGCAAGTTGCTTAACCTGAAATGTAAAGCCAAATGTTGATGTACAGGTTTAGCATTACTCATGTTAAACACTTCCAACACCTTTTTCAAATATTTTTCTTGTGACAGAAATATAATGCCTTTACTTATATTCCTTCTCATCTCTATTCCTAAAATCTTCTTTGCATACCCCAGATCCTTCATTTCAAATTCAGAATTTAGTAGCATCTTGAGCTTTTCTATCTCATCTCTATCCTTGCAAGCAACCAACATGTCATCTACATATAGAAGGGGTAAATGTACAAATCATCATTGATTGTCTTATAGTAAACATAGTAGTCATAACTGCATCTGATGAACTCATATAATTGCATAAATTCATCAAATCTAAAGTACCACTGTCTAGGGGACTGTTTAAGCCCATTAAGAGACTTCTTCAGCTGACACACATAATCTTTTTTGTCAGGGAATACATACGTTAAAAAAAAGAATCAATAAAGTTTTTATGCATAAAAATGAAAAATAGAAGTTTACTTTACAAGTTTATAATTCGTATACAAATTTCTATCAGTAAAATGAAAACCAATGTCAAAATAATAACATATAGTATCAATTGGAATAGAACATGCCATGCACAAAATGCACCACTTCTAGAGATAATAGATGTATTTGCTCCAGTCAAACTTCATGAACAATCAAAATCACACTTGCAAGGTGGCTGATTACATGGACTTTCTCACATAGTTATTGGTCTTCTTCGTGTTTTGGTGCATTAATATGCTAGTAGTGCTACACATTCTAAATTTTTTATCTAAAAAAACTACTTCAAATGATATAACATTTATCAATTTGTTGGTGAGACAAAATAGTCAATTCACTTAAATCTTATAAAAAATTATCAACCATTCAATAAACGACATATTATTTTACGATTAAATTTGAGATAAAAAATTAGAAATATCTATCATTAGTCTTAATATGCAACATTGCCAAAGTCCTTGTCTTGGTCATAACTAACAAGTTAATTTTGTACATAAAGTTGATTGGTCAAAATAGTGACTCTATAAAAATAATTTGTTGTTTGAAGTATTTTGTAGAATAAAAAAAAATTTATTGTTTGAAGTATTTTATAGAATAAATAACCCCATTAAAAAAAGAATACAAATTTGTGGTTTATTACAAGTTTACAACACAAGTTCACTTTTGGTGCTCAAGTCTATTTACAACTAGATGTCCACTATAAATAAATTATTGAAAGATAAAAAGAAACTTTTTATTTAAAATACAATGGAACTATACATAATTAAAATTCATATCAAAATTATTACAATAATCATATCAATATCAAACTTCAATATATGATCATAATTTTCATTAATTATTTTCATAGTGAATGATAATGTTATAAAAAAAGTGCAGTACAATATTATTTCTATTATGTTTCAGTTCAACCATCCTAATTTATAAGTAAAATTTATTTCTGAAGGATAATGCAGGACTATTACATGTATAAAACATTTCTTTGACTCTGCCTCATCAAGTTTGACATCAAGAATAATGGGAATTTCTTCCAATTGAGTACCACGCAAGATCTTTACAATCACCTGATATCAAAACAATTTAAAGAATTTTGCAAAAACAACTAGGACAAAATAATTGGAGAAAGAGAGTAATGCATCATTGCGAGATACCTCATCTCTAACTTTACATTGATCAAGAATTTTGTGCAAACTGTTGGCATTGGAGACATCTTCTCCATTCATAGCCTTTATGATGTCGCCCAAAATGAGTTTGCCATCAGCTCTAAGTTTAGTTGATCTCAGACCCTAAAGATAAACACCGATCAACATTACTAGTGAAAGCACAAGAAAGAAAAGAAAAACATACAAAAAGATAAAGGAAAAAAAATTAAATATATTGCTTTGCTCGCAGAACCCTGTTCAGCTACAATGAATATCACGCCTCTACTTATACCCATAAGTTTCTCCAACAGTTGATTATGTGCATACTTAATCCCCAAATAAGGTCTTATGATCTTACCAAACTTCACTATCTGGTTAATAACGCCACTTACCTGCATACATTAAAAAAAAGAATCATTCAAGTTTTTACGTACTAAAATGAAAAATAGAAGTTTACTTCACAAGTTTATAATTCGTATACAAATTTCTATTTGTAAAATGAAAACTAATGTCAAAAGAATAACATACAGTATCAATTGGAATAGAACATGCCATGCCACAGAATGCACCACTTCTAAAGATAATAGATGTATTTGCTCCAGTCAAACTTCATGAACAATCAAAATCATACTTGCAGGGTGGCTGATTACATGAACTTTCTCACATAGTTATTGGTCTTCTTCGTGTTTTGATGCATTAATATGCTAGGAGTGCTACACATTCTAGAAATTAAAAAAATAAAATAATTGTCTTCTTCATTACTAAATAGTAGTGCTACATATTTTTCCTAGAAATTAAAAAACTTTAACACAAATAGTTAGAGCCAATTTAGCAGCACCAATTGCATTGTTGGCTTCGACAAGCACAACGGGAAGTTTAGGAGACATCTGAGTAGAACAAATTAAAAGAGAAAATAAATAAGAAACAATCAATGTTAACGTATAGTTCCAAGACTACCCACAAACTTAACTGAGAATAGTATATACCCCTATATATTCTGGTTTAGTTCCTGTGACTTCAGGAGCACGGATAGGAATACCAATGACAACACCCAATGTATACGAAGCAATTTTATCTGAAAAGAACATTAGAAGTCAATTAAAAAAATATAACAATAAACAGTAATGAGAGTTTTCTAATCACCACAAGTGTTCTACCCATTTGAGGAGGGAAAATTAGTTGGCTTGCATTACTAAAACAAAGGAATGCATAACAGAGCTGAATCAAGCTTAACTCTGTTGGTTCAGGCAAGTCTTCCTACCAACTTTTGGTGGGAATCTTTTCAAACTGCAGACCATCTTATAAGCAGCATGCTAAGACATGTCTTACAAAGTCTTCCTACATTTATCTAATGCTTACATTCCTCACTAAATTCCACAAATAAGTTTCATAACTCACTATGGTTTTTATACAACTTTGCATCAAAAGCTAATTTTTTTAATTAAACAATTTCTTAGTTTACCTAAAAAGTATCCAGCACCATGGTCAGTCGCAATGACTACTCTTGGTCCACCTTGAGAAAGCTTATTAATAAGTTGTGCCTCGGTATAAGAGTTCAGAACCTAATAATGATTATTTTATTAAAAAAATTAGCAAGATGTTGATGAACTAGAAAAGTAAAGCAATCAAAGTAATAAGTAACAACAACACCTCATAGTGGATGTCATTATGGCGGAGGATGTTCATGGCGTGTTTGATGACATTCGTATCAGGAGGAAGCTGCAGAATGATAATAACATCTAGAAACTAAAAGAAAAAAAATTAACCAAACATGATATAGAATATTTCAGCTAGCTACACAACAAACATGGTACAAGAATATCTAAATGCACCAAAAATGATAAGAAAAATCTATGAAAGTGGATATTTATGTAATTAAGTCTATATTCAGGGCAAATCAATTATGCAAAAACAATATCTAATTGTGCGTTCTTCTAATTAAACAATCACTCTCTTTTTGGTGCACAGAAAATCAATCAGCCACCTTCCACTGATTCGCATGTGATATTAGAGGACCTGGTGGCTCTGTAACTCCCAAAGCAGCTAACCATTGAATGTAAAATAACTCAAATATAGCTGCTTTAGAGTTACCGAGCCACCAGGTCCTCTCCGTGACCAAGATATCTAAGAAAAATGCAAAATTGAAGGAATTAGTTGCAAATTTCAAACACATGGCAGGAAATCTAGCTACAAATGAGTACATTGTTTCAAATAAGGGCAGCTTTGAGAGTATGAAATTATAGGTATGGCAAGAAACGCTTTGAAAGATGAGGTGGGTTCTATTAGGAGTGAAACAGTAGGGGATTTTTTTTAGTTGCTGTAAATTCAAGTAATTAATTATCCAGTTCGGGATCTGGGTTGTGGTCTTTGGATTCAAATTCAAACCCACAATCCAACTGCACGTGGTGGGAATACGAAACATGATAAATGAAGAAGGGGTTTGAGTTTAAATGTGCATTAGCTGTTGATTTTTTTAAAAAAATATTTGAAAATAAATTCCACCAATTTCATTTTCAAATATTTCGAGGTTAGCAAAGCTTATACTGTTTGCCAAAAAAATTTATCGTCAAGGACTCAAATAAGAGAATTGTTTATCGCTCAAACATACTCTAAAATTGGTGTTGTGTGAAGTATAAGCGACAGGCGAGTGTCGCATAAATGTAGCACACATATGATTTACATAAAAATGATATGCAAGCAAAGAGTAATTGACTTTGCAAGTAGAAAAACAGGCTTTGCATCAAGCTTGGCATACTGGACCTTGAATATAATTACTGGAAAAGGAATATATGAAAACAGAGCTGCTAATATAGATCTTACAACACAAAAACAAGCTAAGAATTTGGCTTATGATAAATCATTGAGACGTCAAATGTATTAGCTCTCAGTTATTGCACCAGACAGGGATTTTCATATGATTTCATGCCTTAAACTGTCAGGTAGAGAAGCGGACAGCAGGATGCATATTTACCAAGTCTAGTCTAGTCTTATGGGGGGAGAAAGAGGGAGGGGGAAAAAAGAAGGAATCATTACAGCAGAAAGTTAAAAAAAAAAGGTCGTATTACTTCTTCTCAGGACACAAAAACCTCACTACCGGCCTACATCATAATCAGTCGCTGAGGATATCCCTTGAACTGAAATCAGAGAATAAAAGAACACGGGACGCCATGATGACATTAGCTCCAACATCTTTCATTGCCCCAGAAAGTGCATTTGCAGTAGCAGGAACACCAGCCATTCCAGTACTGCCAAAATAAAAATAAGCAATGTGAGCAGATAAAGTAGGTTTAAAATCAATAAAATTTGTGAGCCGAAAAAAAAAATTCATAGAGCTGAAATTGAAACAAGCAATTCACCCCTCAACATTTATGAGAGCCCAATTGTCAATTGTTGCAAAGCCCTTTAAAGGAGAGTCCACTCTTTGGTGATCTTCATTTTCAGAAGGCCGACATATCATTGTTCCAGGTGCAGAGAGGTTGAAAACGTTCCGTATCACAACTGGAATGTCACATTGCATAAGTGGGATAATGCTTCTTGGGTGCAAGACATTTGCTCCAAAATATGACTGCAAATAATACACATGAAAATTAATAAATGAAACATCAGTCTGAATTCAACAACTTGGTCAGGCATAGAAGAGATCAATTCGCCATTTCCCAGGCTTCTTGATAAGAAAGTGTCCTCAATGTCACAGCTTCACAAACTGCATAAATTTGAGTTGCAAGTACATCCCAGTTAAGATCCATTAAAATTCTAATCAAGCATCCCACGCATTGCACTGAATTTGTAAAATACAGAAATGTTGAGGAACTTGTGAAAATGAAAATAAATGATTAGGAGACTGCATATACAAAAGACACACGAATAATGCTCTACACAAACCTTTTATTGGGTCAGCACTATAAACTCCACCCACATCTGTCCAAATTGTGACTTGACTGGCTCTGACTAGAGCTCCCATTGATGCAGCATAAAAGTCACTTCCATCCCTCTTCAAAGTTGTGGGAATATTATCAGATGTGCTGGCCATAAAACCAGTTGCAATTATTGTCTTTGATTGACTCTGAGAATACCATTTCTCAAATCTCTTTTCACATTCCGAGAAATCAGGATCAACTTGATTACAACTGGATGGATTAACAACAATGATTTCTCTAGTATCCATCCATTCGTAATCAACGCCATTCAGCACCAGAAAAAACAAGTTCAAATAACTTCTACAAGTTATAATCAGTTGGCCAGCTTCCAAAGGTTAAAAGCAACATAAATTTCTAATAGCAAAGTGCATATAACTGCTGGACCTTTCTAAGAACAGCTGCTAACATCTGGGCAGACCGCAACTCTCCATGTCCAACAACTAAATCTGTAAAAGATTCTGTCACGTGGGGGGCTGCAAAAAATTTATAAAAGGATTAACTGATGGTTTAAAATAAATTGCTAAATAAAGTTTAAAATTCCCATTACAAGTTTGACCGAGTAAAGAAAAAGCTTGATGACACCATACAAATCCCATCCCACAAGACAAGAAATACAAATCGATGTATTAACTCAATATGAACAAACAATTAGTAAAACAAAATCCACATTTGACAACAAATTATAGGACATTCTAAATTCATATGACAGATATGATGAACTCAAAGAGAAAATACATAACTCCTCACCTAAAAATATAGAAAAACAAATATAAAGGATAACTTTTAACCAACATCCAAGTAGTTATTCAAACAGTTTAAGACCAATTTAAATGAAGGAACAAACTCGTGATAAATTGTAAGCAACCTGTACTTTTATCATCGATCATAAAGGCAGAACCACACAAACTAAAACAGAATTTCATCAACCAATAAATCCCATGAATATTATCATGAAAGCACTCCGTTACCTATGTATATAGCACGAAGCATTGCTTTGAGGTTGTTTATGTCATGGTGCAACCGAGACAAAAAACCAGCAAGTTCATATCCATCAAGTAGATTATGTGCTGTTAATTGGTGCTTTTCAAAAACAGCATCCAGAGCAGATAAGTAGGAATCATCTTGTGACTTAGCCTTGTAGATGAGGTCATACATCATATCCGTCACATTTGACATAGCTGAGACGACAACCAACTTCCTTTCTGTAGCATCCTTACTGATTATCTCACAAACATTTTTTATTTGTTGGGAGGTTCCAACATGTGCCACCAAACTTATGAACATACCACATTTCTCCTTTGGAATTGTGAGCTTTTTCAGTTGATTTTTCCAATGAAATATCTATAAACATGAAAAAGAAAAGTAACTATGGACTAAACTGAACATACATTTGCCAATTACAATATTGGAACAAGTTAAATAGACTTCCACAATAGATAAAGCAGCTAATGGACCTGTAACTTAAGCTGATATGCGCATATTCAACGCCCTTCTAATGTGCTGAGAATCATAATTCCATCTAAAACATGAAGCATTAAAATTAAGTAAAAGAAAGTATTGTCCTTAAAATCCTCAAGTATATATCATATATGAACTCTATGTTGCAGCTTTTAAAACTTTACATAGAAGGAGCTTTGGTGCCTATCACCTTAGAAAATTAATTGAAATATAAAAATAAATCAATAAAAAGAGCCAAAAAAGCACTTCTGAACAAATTTGCAACTCATAAAGCACTTCTCACAAAAATAACATAAAAGTGCTTCCGTTTGATTCCTGAAGCCATTTTCTTTCATTTCCGCCAAAAATTGCAATATAGACATAAAAGCACTTAACAGAACTACAGAAGTACTTCCAAATACACAAAAAATGGCAAAAATAACATAATCTCAAAATTTTTACAAAAATAAAACAAGAATAAAGACAAGTCACGTTTGTATACACAAAGGCTCACACATACACGGGCTAAATAGTTACAGTTCTCTAGACTACATTTTAATAGAGGGGTAAAAAAGAAAAAATACAGTTCGAGCGTCAACATTTCAAAACCAACTCCAAGTCCTACAATCACTTCAAAGAACTTATCAAAAGCACCAAAACGTATCGTTTTAACACGCTCACTTCAATTTTAAATAGAAAACAATCCTAAGTCGCCAAAACGGATATCAAAACGCATCGTTTCGAAGCAGTACAGATGCAAATGAGATAAAAATTACCTCCGACTGATTGTGGAAGGAAGACGAATGAAATGGGTCTTGCACACAAGCTTCGATTGGTTACCAAAAAAGGAGTGAGAAATACGCGAGACAGGTAGCGTGAACGTCAAAGATGAGGTCATTGAATTGCCTTTTGGCTCTCTTTTCACGGAGGTTTTTTTTTCCCATCCCCTTCAAATATCTACCGAGACGAGACGGAATTGTCCGCGCCCAGCCGCACGGCCACGATGATGGTTTATATAGGGTTTATCTATGCTAAGTTCCTGATGTGCGATTACCAAGTTACCCTCAATTAAAATACACCTCTCATGCTATTGGTAACAGGCCCCACCAGGGCCCCACCCTGCAAATTTCTATTAGTAAAATGAAAACCAATGTCAAAATAATAACATATAGTATCAATTGGAATAGAACATGCCATGCCACAAAATGCACCACTTCTAAAGATAATAGATGTATTTGCTCCAGTCAAACTTCATGAGCAATCAAAATCACACTTGCAGGGTGGCTGATTACATGGACTTTCTCACATAGTTATTGGTCTTCTTTGTGTTTTGGTGCATTAATATGCTAGTAGTGTTACACATTCTAAATTTTTTATCTAAAAAAAACTACTTCAAATTATATAACATTTATCAATTTGTTGGTGAGACAAAATAGTCAATTCACTTAAATCTTATAAAAAATTATCAACCATTCAATAAACGACATATTATTTTACGATGAAATTTGAGATAAAAAATTAGAGATATCTATCATTAGTCTTAATATGCAACATTGCCAAAGTTCTTGTCTTGGTCATAACTAACAAGTTAATTTTGTACATAAAGTTGATTGGTCAAAATAGTGACTCTATAAAAATAATTTGTTGTTTGACGTATATTGTAGAATAAAAAAAATTTTATTGTTTGAAGTATTTTGTAGAATAAATAACCCCATTAAAAAAAGAATACAAATTTGTGGTTTATTACAAGTTTACAACACAAGTTCACTTTTGGTGCTCAAGTCTATTTACAAGTAGACTTCCACTGTAGATAAACTATTGAAAGATAAAAAGAAACTTTTTATTTAAAATACAATGGAACTATACATAATTAAAATTCATATCAAAATTATTACAATAATCATATCAATATCAAACTTCAATAGATGATCATAATTTTCATTAATTTTTTTCATAGTGAATGATAATGTTATAAAAAAAGTGCAGTACAATATTACTTCTATTATGTTTCAGTTCAACCATCCTAATTTATATGTAAAATTTATTTCTAAAGGATACTGCAGGACTGTTACATGTATAAAACATTTCTTTGACTCTGCCTCATCAAGTTTGACTTCAAGAATAATGGAAATTTCTTCCAATTGAGTACCATGCAAGATCTTTACAATCACCTGATATCAAAACAATTCAAAGAATTTTGCAAAGACAACTAGGACAAAATAATTGGAGAAAGAGAGTAATGCATCATTGCGAGATACCTCATCTCTAGCTTTACATTGATCAAGAATTTTGTGCAAACCGTTGGCATTGGAGACATCTTCTCCATTCATAGCCTTTATGATGTCGCCCAAAATGAGTTTGCCATCAACTCTAAGTTTAGTTGATCTGAGACCCTAAAGATAAACACCGATCAACTTTACTGGGTGAAAGCACAAGAGAGAAAAGAAAAACATACAAAAAGATAAAGGAAAAAATATTAAATATATTGCTTTGCTCGCAGAACCCAGTTCAGCTGCAATGAAGATCACGCCTCTACTTATACCCATAAGTTTCTCCAACAATTGATTATGTGCATACTTAATCCCCAAATAAGGTCTTATGATCTTACCAAACTTCACTATCTGGTTAATAACACCACTTACCTGCATACATTAAAAAAAAAGAATCATTAAAGTTTTTACGCATTAAAATGAAAAATAGAAGTTTACTTCACAAGTTTATAATTCGTATACAAATTTTTATTTGTAAAATGAAAACTAATGTCAAAATAATAACATACAATATCAATTGGAATAGAACATGCCATGCCACAGAATGCACCACTTCTAAAGATAATAGATGTATTTACTCCAGTCAAACTTCATGAACAATCAAAATCATACTTGCAGGGTGGCTGATTACATGGACTTTCTCACATAGTTATTGGTCTTCTTCATGTTTTGGTGCATTAATATGCTAGTAGTGCTACACATTCTAGAAATTAAAAAAATAAAATAATTATCTTCTTCATTATTAAATAGTAGTGCTACATATTTTTCCTAGAAATTAAAAAACTTTAACAAGGAACCTAACAAGAAGAGATTGAATAGTTGTCTTCTTCATTATTAACGTTGGTATGTCTAATATCACTTTGGCATCCTATCAAAATCCAGAACCATTTATCAAAAGTTTAAGCAAAACATAAATAAATAAATAAAAGACAGAATTTAATACTGGGAGAAAGTGAATAATGGAACACTAGATATTTTTTCTCAAACTTTACATTGATTTAGAATTTTGTATAAATTGCTAATATTTTTCGATTTACAGATTTAATAACCTCGCAAAAAAATTTGAGTCTGTCATAAACTTTATAAAAATCTATACAACAGCGCTTACTTGTCTGACCTCAAGTCACTCTGTCATAAGCTTTATAAAAATCTATACAACAACGCTTACTTTTCTGAGCTCAAGTCACTCATCCGCTACCCTAAACAATCCTTTTCAAACTAGTTTTCCACTAAATTTAAGTATAGTTTTGCACTATTTATATATAATGCTTGGCTTACACACTATTTCTCACAACTAGACCTATTATCTCATTAGTTTAGTTCTTGAGAACCCATCAAGCCATACAAGATCACAACATAGGAATCATATTGTAGCAAGCCAACGCACAAAGACTTTTGTGGACCTCACTCTTGAACTAACACTTGATAGATTAGAAGATCGCTGATATCAAACCAAAGTAGGGCATAATTCTATACTCAAGAGATTAAGTGTGCCAACCAATTAATGATAAAACATGGTTAGATTGAGCTAACATTTTTCTTAACAATTTTTATTCTTTCCTTCACTCTACAAATTGCTTACATTTGTTTTCTTTAGCTGCGGCTTAATGGTACCCGATGTGAGTGGGATTTAAACATGAGAATTATTATTTTCGCTCAAAAGATTTTACTAATTAAATTAATTGGAACCCACAAACTATATTTACTATTTACATTTGTCATGTTGGCATTTGATGAAGCCATTTTGAATTCATTCTACATCCATGTAAAGTCAGAATTCGGTGCAAATAAATAAAACTGAAGACAACTATGAATTAGATAGAAACTCGTGAAGCAACTTACATTCTCTAAACTTTCCAACTCTAAAGCTTAATTTGGCATAACTTTTTAAATAAGTTTATTTAAGTAAAACTTTTACAAATAAAGTTTTTATCAAAATATTTTGGTGTTTGGTTGTCAATTAGATTTTTTATTAAAAATTTATAAAATTACTTTAATAGGCAAGTTTTTAAAGTTATGTTATAAAAAATAAAATAAAATAATCAAATAAATAGATAATATTTTAGATATTTAATATTTTTAAAAAAACTTTTCAACCTCTACTCTCAAAGCCCAAAATTTGACATTTTTAAACTTCAAAAGCTCTAAAAAAAAAAAAAAAACTAAACCACAACAAAAATTACAGTAACAATTTATAATATTAAATAAATACTTATAATCATTAGATAAGCATACCAAACAAACACTAAAGCAATTGAAAATCTTTTAACTTTATTTCCTCATTAAACTAATATTATCCTTTGTTTGAATTGAAATTGTGATGCATTACAGGGGTGTGCTAATAGTTGTATTTAGCTAATGTGACAGTTGCTGCATTAGTTTTTTTAATAATAATAAATAAATATAATTTTTAATATAATATGATATAATATTAATTTTTATTTTATTTTATTTTTACTTTATAATCATTAATATAAATTAATAAATGGATAAATTACTATTTAACAATTTAATATAACTAATAATAAGTACTCACATAATAATTTAATACAACTAATAACAGATATTTAAATATGAATAAATTTCAATAATATTAATTTAAAATTAATAGTAATATAAATAACAATATAAAGTATTGTTGCATATACTATAGAATTTTTACTTGAATTATTTAGCACAATTTATTTTGTCAGTGGATATGTTGTAACTACCGTATCACTTTATTATTTTCTAATTATCTTGTGGTATGTGTATACTTTTATTCTATCATCCTAAAATGACTTTTGAACTAATCTTGTAGGTTTTAACTATTTATTTATGTTGTTATATTATTTAAAGATTATTTGATTAAATTAGTTGCTTCGATCTTTATTTCACAAGTTTTATATTTGGAAAATAAATGAAAAATAAATGTTATGCTGCAGAAAATATAAGGCCATGAGCTTCGATTATGATTTTTTAATATTTATACTAAAAATGTTAAATTTCTAAAATTTAAGACTTTTATATTTAGTATTTTCTATGTACTAATAAGTATTATTTTCTAAATATATGATTTAAATTAATCACAAAAAAATAAATATAGTACAATGTAGCACAAAATGCTGTACAACATTATTATAATATAGTTTTGATATAAAATAGTATAATACAACACATTTGTATAAAAAAATAAAATAAAATATAATATAATATAATATAATATACCAAGATTCCTCTTATATTAAAAACAAGAGACGCATGATGGATAACGGATTGGGTTGCTATTGTCTGAGTAATAAAAAAAAACTAATTTAAGTTCTAAGTGAATCATTATGCACAAACTGGGGGCTGGATGACTATTTCAGAATTCTTTAGGACAAGTTGATGTTAAAATAAGAATTCATGGGTTCGTTGAAATTAATCCTCAAAAAAAAGAAAGTAGCTAAAACTTAATAAATAAACAAATACCAATTACCCTGAATTACCAATGGATACATAAATATAAATAAATATGAAAAAGAAAAAGCACGCAACCGCCGTTGCCAAGGAAGATGATTGTTTTCTAATTCCTCCATCTGACATTCAAATATTCCATTTTCAACCAACCATTCCAATCACTCACAACAATTGCTTATGTAACCACTTTTTTTTTCCTATCAAATTGAAGCTCGATTGAAACCAAAAACAAAAGAAAAATAACAATAACAATAACAATAAAAATAAAAATAAAAAACAATGGAGGATTCGGCTGCGACGAATGCGGAATTATTGAAGAACACGCCATCAAATATAGCAAGATTGGAAGATGAGATAGAGCATTGTAAAGGTCGCCAAAAGTACTTGGCGCAAACGCGAAGTCCTTCCGATGGCGGGGACGTTCGTTGGTACTTCTCGAAGTTCCCTTTGCTTCTCAACGGTCTGTTCCAGTTTCATTTTCAGTTCCTTCAATTTTTTTTCTCTTTTTTTTTTAGTTTGAATTAGATTATTTACACGTGGCGGGAGAGTAAATAATTGGGAATTTTTAATGTTTTCACAGAGCTTGCTGCTTCGGTTCCTAGGACTGAGATAGTTGGGAAGAGTGATTACTTTCGTTTTGGTATGAGAGATTCTCTTGCGATTGAGGCTTCTTTCTTGCAGGTCAATTTTTTTCCCCCTTCTTATCTAATATACATTGACTTTGCCCATGTAATGTTATGTGTACTGGTACTGCCACGCAGCATATTCCGTTAAATCCTCAATGCACAATGTGTGTCTGGTGATCCCAGAGCACTTCATTAGTGTAGTTGAAACTGTGTCTTACAATGTTGCTCACCTTACTAGAGTATGCATATTAGTGTGTTGAGCACAACAATTGATGCGAGATTTTATGAAATTAGTTTTGAGATGCTTGAGTGAAGCATAGTTAATTTCTTTGCTCTATGTTAATCTGAGTGACTCTATCCCATGGTGTAGTCAGGTTAATCCCAACTTGAACTATATTGAAGAGTTGTTATAGAATTACAGAACTTATATTATTTACAATGACTTTGCATATGTTATGACGAGTGACACTGCCACGTTGTGCGGTCTGGTTAATCGACAGCTTTTGCACTCTACGAGGTATCATAAAGCAACTTTGCTCACTGCATGTGGTGTGATTCTGTAGCACCTCATGGATTTGGTTGAAACTGTGACTAACGAGATGTCATTAGGTGGCAGTGTTGCTTACCTCAATAGAGAATGTATATATTCAAGTGTTGTATTTGATGTGAGAATTTCTGAAACTACATTGAGTTACTTGAGGAGCATAGTTAGGACTTAGGAGGCAGCTATTGAGGCCATGTGATATTAGTGTCTTAATTTTAATTAATTTTTGTTAGGTGTTATTTGTTCATTAAACCATGATATGAAGAACTCTATGGATGTGTTTTAATAAGGCAAATGGTTGAACACTTGTTACAGAAAGAGGAAGAACTTCTCTCTAACTGGTGGAAAGAGTATGCAGAGTGTAGTGAAGGTCCACGGGAACGAGCTAGTTCTATTAAGAAGTCAGATGTACAAGCTTCTTCGACAGAGTCTGTTCGATCAGCTGAGCTATATGAAGTTGAAGAAGAAAGAGTTGGTGTCCCTGTAAAGGGAGGACTCTATGAGGTATCCTGCTTTCCCTTGGTGAATTTTTTAGCTCTTCCGTTTCTTTACTTTTATTCTTCGTTTTACTATGAAGCCAAATCTAGAACTCAAATATTTTTATCTAGTTACATTGAGGATCCTTGCTCATAGTGATCAGTCTACCTTGAGAAAGTTCAATCAACACTGGATTCTTTTTTTGCAATGAGCTAGAGTTATCTTTGAAAACTTCAAATTCTTGTTTTAATAGAGTCTACCTCTGGTTTATCTAGTGGCTTCCGGAACCTTTCTCTCATATTTTACTTGATTTTATTGCCAAGAAAAATACTCATTCTTATAGCAGACTTTAGACCGTAATTACTAAAACCATTCCAAACATGGATAACACATGTGAATCTTGATTAAATGAATTTCAAGAGGAAAGCTAAATAGCATCTTTAGCTGCGGATGTGTGACATCTGAATTTAGCCTCAAAACGAAGAAAATAAGCTAAACAACATCTTATATACCTACTATATAACAATTTCTTTTGCTTTCGTAATGTGTTGCATTGGATTGGAACTTGGCTCATTTGCATTCACCAGCACCCCCACCCCTCCTTCCTCCTCCAGTTGTTCTGGACTCTATGTTTTAACACTTTTGGTATTAGACAGTAATAATAAGAGGATTCTGGTTCAATGTTTCTTTTCTTTTCTTTTCAACCCTTATATTTGCTCCACTTTTGGTATTACACTGCAATAATACAAGGATTCTAGTTTCTTTTCTTTTCAACCCTTACATTATTTATAATTGCTCTTGCAAGATTCTTAATCTTTAACTGAAATTCTGGGTACTTTTGTTCATTTCAAAGCATTGTTTGTTTTTTTGTAACTTGGAGAATACTTTAAAGATGAAGCCCTCGATTGTAGGTAGATCTAGGGAGGAGACATTGTTTCCCTGTTTATTGGAATGGAGACAACCGGCGTGTTCTGAGAGGCCATTGGTTTGCTCGTAAGGGGGGCCTTGATTGGCTTCCAATTCGTGAAGATGTAGCTGAACAGTTAGAGATTGCTTACCGTAGTCAGGTTTGATGCAATAGTTATATTTAATAACTGAATAATATGTTATTTGATAAGGTTGGGTTTAATCTTATTGTTTCTATTGCCCATATACAGATAGTCTGTATTTATAAATATATCCCAACATGAAAAGTGCTTGAACTTGTGAAGAAGCTATAAATTTCATTGGTTCATGTATATCTCGCAGTATGAGAAGTGCCTAAATTTTAAGAAAAACTTAATTTTTTTTTTAAATGCAAAACAGAGAGCTTATATTTTAAAAAATAGATGTGCAAAGAAGTGAACAAGAAGTCCATGAGGGAAGAATCCCTAAAGGTCACGCAAAGATCTATGCAAATTTTCAAAGAAACCGTATAATCAATATAAATTTTAATTCTATTGATTATCTTCTTTAACCAATAGAATTTTGGGATGGAATGACTTAGCAACAATAGAAGTGTGCAGTTTATTTTTAATTGTTATTCTTAATTATTTTTTGTCTTAAAAAAAAAAAAAGAATACTGAAGAATGCTGGACTTGTCCCAGGTTTGGCACCGCAGAACATTTCAACCTTCTGGACTTTTTGCAGCTCGAGTTGACCTGCAAGGCTCTACTCCAGTACATATATTTTCTTGTGAAATGGGAGATTTCTGTTCCCTCAATTCCTAATACGGATTGGTAATATGGGCACTAACTTCTCTTGGGTTGTCCATGTAGGGCCTTCATGCACTTTTTACTGGAGAAGATGATACATGGGAGGCTTGGCTCAATGTTGATGCATCTGGTTTTTCTAGCATCATTAGTTTCAGTGGAAATGGAATTAAGTTAAGGCGTGGTTATTCCCCAACCATCTCAGCAAATCCAAGCAAGGTTCTTGTCCTTCTCCTTTTAGTGATTGAATAAATCCTCCACTGCCTTTGTTATGTCCGTATTCATGGAATATGAAATTAGATTCTGTCTTTTAGGACATTATCTAATTTCATATTTGAAATTAGATTCTTATTCTTAGGACATGATCTAATTTTTCCTTCTCTGGAATTTGATTTTATGAGTTATTGATGCGTAATTAAATAATCTTTTGGAACTTCCACACTTGCTACTCTGTAATGTCAATTGCACCAAATGCAGGATGAATTACGTCAGCAGAAAGAGGAGGAAATGGACGATTATTGTTCACAGGTAGGACCGTCCTTATTTCTTTGATTTCTTGTTTTTATTTTATTTTATTTTATAATTTTTATAATATTTGGCCAACAGAGATATGGGTTTTGGAGACCAGTTGAGTGACACACACACACACACAATATATATATGTAAGTATTGTTCACGTTTGCTGGTCTCGTTTTCTATGCAGTAGTAATTGGGTACTTGCTGACTGCCATGTTTTGCTAGCTGGTGGGAATTGGGAACCTAACCAGCTAACTTCTAATCCTCACTGGAAAATTGTGTAGGTCAACATAATGAAGGATTTGCATGATACTATAATTTTCAGATCAGTGGACTTATGCCAAAAATATGAATTTTTAAGTGAAGTACAAATGTGACCCAAGATTAATGTTATGACGGATAACATTATTTTTTAAATGAAATTCTGGGTACCCATTATTTTTTAAGTCCTTGACAGATCTGCAGATAACTTGCTGATTTGCCAAATGGGAAGTTGTCTTTTGTTCCTTGTCTATGATGGCATTTGTTTTTTTTTTTTTTTAAACCTGAAATTTGAATAGATATGAATTAGTCTGAATTTTGAATAGGGCTAAATGCCTAAATATAAATGGCATGTTTCTTTTTTTGTCTGAATCTCTGATAATAATTATTAACTTGTTTGTCTTTTCAACTTAAAAGAGTTTGAAAACGAGTACTTCTACATTTTTGCCCTTACAAATTTTAAATGCTAAATAAATAATAAATATTTCAAGGAACACAAATACGATAGTATTTTATCACAACATAAATCTTGTTCAAGTGAATGCCTTTAATATTCTAAATAACGCTAATTTAAATAATATAAAAAGATAAAAATAATAATAATCTATTACTATATTATCAGTTATCATAAGTTATGGCATAAGTTATGGAGATGAATAATAATGCTAATTACTAAGTTTTATTTAGGTAACGATGAAAATAATTAAGTAGATAGGGTTATTTTTAGAGAATAGTTTTTCCTAATGTCATTCAGTCTTTTTAGATTTAAGTACCTTAGAAAATTGACTTAATAACTTAACGACTTGATGACTGAAAATGTTCATTAAATTTGAAAAAACAAACTTTTTCAGATATTTTTTGGTATTCATTTTAGTGATTCTTGTGGTCACAATGTTGTGAACTTTACAGTTTCTCCCTGCTAAGCTCTTGAAATTTTGCTTCTACAAAAACGGCGTGTGAGAACATTTGTTGTTGAGTTTTTTTTTTTTTTTGGGTAACTTAGGATTTTAGCTACTAGAATTAAATGTGGGATTCTGATTGTCATATTCCACAACATATTTTATTAGTGGTGTATTTTTCTCCTCTTAATGCTTTAAAGCTATTAAATTGAATAAATGACTACTTTTTATTGGCTGGTAGTGAATGTATAACAAATCTGGATGCTTTGCTGCTCTTCTGCTCTTTTATTAGATATTCATAATAGTGCATATCTTCAGGTTTGCAATGTTCTTTATTTACATCCCTATGTTCTCATTAAATTACCATTTTTCAGTATCTTACCAGACTGTCAGTTGTGTTCTCGAACGGATAGGTGTAATCTTGTACTATTGGTGTAGGTTCCTGTTAGACACCTAGTCTTTATGGTTCATGGTATTGGTCAAAGGTTGGAGAAATCGAATCTGGTTGATGATGTCGGCAACTTTCGCCATATAACTGTACATCTTGCCGAAAGACATCTTACTTTGCATCAACGTGGCACTCAAAGAGTTCTTTTTATCCCATGCCAGGTGAACGGAAAATCCTATTATTTCAATTCAGATTTCTTTTCCTATGCTGTTTGGTTTCATTGTATCAGGAACCCATCTATACTGTGTGGGATCTGAAAAGGAATCATGTTTGATAAAATTAGACTCTGCTTATCTGACGCAAATGTGAAATGAGTAGATGCATTGACATGTTGTCTTGATGGGTTTGTGTCATAACCATAATTGTTAAGAGCTTATTCTAGTTGGGTTCAACAAGAATCCTGTCTCTTTCTCCTATCATTTCCTGTTCTCTTTTATCTCTTGTTGGTGTGCTAGTGCATGTTCTTGGTTCATTAACTGTGGTAAACAGTGTATTGTGTGATTAGAACCCTGTTTTGATTTGAGATTTGTGGTCTTAGTTGATAATTCTCACTTGTACAAATTCATAGGTGGTCTGTTATTTTAATTTTACCTTTTAATAAAGAATTTTATATTAGAAACTGAAAAGTTAATGAAATAATGAAGAAAAAAAGTGTTAGAGACAGAACAGTTGTTTCCAAGATCAGCAAATAAACCTAGGAGTGGAACCAAAAGGTGTGCAAAAATTTTGTAAAATCAATCAAAGATTGATTTACAGTGAATACCCAACTACCCTAACAAAGGACAAACAAACCTATACAATCCTGTTTACAAAGTTGTTCTCATGTTTCTTATAGTTCAAAAGCAATCCTGCATTCTGATTATTTTCAATAAATTGTGCCAAATGCTCATCAGACATAGCATTATATTTTTGTTTCAGTGGAGAAAAGGTCTGAAGCTTAGCAGTGAAACTGCTGTTGAAAAGATCACTTTAGATGGTGTTCGCGGTTTGCGTGTCATGCTGAGTGCAACTGTTCACGATGTATTATACTACATGAGCCCCATTTACTGTCAGGATATTATCAATTCGGTACTGCTTTATCTTATCTCTATTTTCTTACTCTCTTCTTTTATATTCCATTTTCATTACTACAGATGATAATTTTATCTGGACCAATTCTTCATAAGATGTCAACGTTGCTTTCACTGAGCAAAAACCTGAAAAATTATAGGGTCAAACTTGCTGATGTCTAGACATATATGAGGGCCTTGATAAATGTGCTATCAAGCTATTTGACTTACTCTGTTAGTTCCCATTGGTTAACTGTTCATGTTTACCTTGACGTTTCTTTTCAAAGTCTTGGATCATAAAAGGACAAGTGTATTAGTTGAATTCTTGAGGATCAAAGAAAAAGTAATATGTCACTTTTCTCATGCCCAAAGCATATTTTTGATGGTCGTTGAGAGGATTGTTTGAGGGACTCATAAAGTACTGATATAGGAGCCTTAATTTGGAAGGATTTACTAAGTTTAATTCCACTACATTGATGATGGTGATGGAAACATCTTTCTGCTGGAGATGTCTTGAGCATGCGACAATTTCATCTTCTTACATGCAAATCCTGTCTCATTTTTTTTTTTTTGTCATTTATTTTTAGTATAAATGAAATTTCCTTCTATCTACTATGACATTGATTTGATGTTTCGGAAAGGAACCGACTGTTTTTTGTAGGGGTCAGAAGTTTATGGATTCAAGATGTCTAGGTTGGAGTTGAAAACTAGTTTGAAGTTTAAAACTGATGAATATGCAATTCTCCTCCAGGTTTCAAATCAATTAAATCGGTTATATCTGAAATTTCTAAAACGGAATCCTGGTTATGATGGAAAGGTATGGAAATATCTCTTTATTAGTTTATAATAATTAAGAATGAGTTTAGAACAATAAAGTGACAATTTACATTGTGTAATCCTTTAATTTATCCTAATGTTTGTATAGGTTTCCATCTATGGTCATTCCTTGGGAAGTGTCCTCTCATATGACATTCTATGCCATCAAGAGAATCTATCTTCTCCATTTCCAATGGATTGTTTGTACAAGGAACATGCCGGCAGTGAAGAATCTTCTCTGGATATGAACAATCAGCCTTCTAGATGCAACTCTTCAACCAATCTAGAGAATAATATCTCCACTATGATGAATGATACTAGGGAAAAGGTGAATCCTGCTGATGAAGACACAATGACTGTGCAATCAACTCAAGTAATGCATGAGGGAAATTCTGAAGATCTTTCCCCAATTATGGGTCCTGTCATGTCAGATTCTGGCGATATTACTGCAACAGCTAGGGTCTCTGAGCGAATAGGTGACCAAGATGTTCAGGAAATGGTTCATGGTTCCAGTGACACTTTTTTTGCACAAAATGGTGGCTTAAATGAAGCTACCTACAAGGACTTTGGTGTCAAGGAGATGGAGAAGATGATAGAGGAAGATTGCTTAAATACCAGTGATAAGGATAAAACAATTAATCTTCTCATAGAAGAGGTGGAAATTTATAATGCTTTTGGCACGCCTTTCTTTCAATTCTGTGTATTAGTATAAGTTTACCTGAAGTCAGGTTTCTTTTGGCTAACAAGAGTATTGAAATCGGATAGTTTCTTCTGAAAAAGTATTTTGATAAACCTTTGGTTTCTACCAATACAAGACTTAAAATGGATTTTTTCTGTGTTTCAGATTGGTTCCCTAAAATCAAAAATAGCAGAATTGGAGTCCAAATGTCATGGTAATGGCCTAAGTGGTTAGTTGCATTGGCTTGATATCTGTTCTTCACATTCTACTTTGTCGTTGTTTTCTACTGAAGGAGATTATGTGTGATATCTTGGAGTTTTTATGTGTTGCATAAACAGAAAATTATGAGGCTCTTCCTAACAACCCAGAGCAACCATCACCTGACAAGCTGCCATCTAAGCTAGATGATGCACCAAAGAGTTATACCCCTTATGTTAATTACACAAAGCTTGAGTTTAAGGTTGGGGACAAAAGCACGCTCATTCCTTTGTGGAGTATCTTTTTCCTTTAATCCTTTTCTTTTATTAAAGAGCTTTTCCGGAGTCAACAATTTCTTTCTTTTTTTAAAAAATTTTTCCTCATTTCGTAGATTTCAAATTTAAATCTTTGTATTTTGGAAGAAGAAATGAAAATTGGATCTTTGCAGAGCTTTTTATGTACATATGAGCTATTATTTGTGTTATTTGAGGGATCTTTTAATTTGTTTTGTTTACTCATCAGGTTGACACATTCTTTGCTGTTGGATCACCTCTTGGTGTCTTCCTAGCACTCCGTAATATTCGTATTGGAGTAGGTAATCATACTTTTTCAAATGCTTCAATATTGGTTATTGGATATTCTTACTGTTGGACACGGCATTCAGTGAAAATTTCAGCATTCTTAATATTTATATGCTTGGTAGTTTTGATGAACGATAAAAAAATAGCTCATACGGGGATCTGCTTGCAGACATATGCTTGAAGGAATTCTTTCATTTCAGGAAGTACAAAAATGTTTGAGCAATGCCATGAGATAAAATTCTTTTACATCTTGGTTTTTGGACTTTAATTAATACATGAACATATTTTAACTTCTAATGGTTTTGGATAGCTCTTTGAAGAAGTTAAAATGATTATGCGTATATTGTTTTATCAATGTAAATTTAAACTGACATTAGATTTTGTGCATTGTTTTCAATTGTCAATTGTGTCGTTTTCATGAAAGCTCACATATATCAAATAAGTTTGTGTGTCTTGATGTTTAGTTAGTTAATCGTACTTTGGAAACTCTAATAATTGTTTTGCTTGAATCATCCTCTAGAGGTCTATCTTTATTGTAGTTTCCTTTTTCTTGCTTTGGAATTCTTTATAGTACTTGCCTCCATGTTCAAACTCTTAAAGTACAATTTTTATGAGCTATTTTTTCCTCTCTTTCCAGGAAAAGGACAAGAATATTGGGCAGAGGAAAATGCAAACGAAGAGATGCCAGCTTGTCGCCAAATGTTCAACATATTTCACCCATTTGATCCTGTAGCATATAGGTTTATTTCACACATCTATTTCATTGCTATTATTGTTCTGTTTACTTTTTCTGGAATATGTTGCATAAACTTTCATTCAAAAATGTGTCACCCACTAAGGAAAAGCATCCTGTTGCAATCAGGTGGGCCTATCATATCATGGTTTCAACATTTGCAATAAGTTAATTCCGCCTTTATATTTAACGTATTAGGTTTATATTTGAAGATTGGTGTATTTTTTTTTTTTTTTTGAGAAACGTTTTCTCCATAAATATTATAAGAATTTGGGATTTGGCATTTTCTTCCATATTCGGAAGATATTTGTATATGAAGTGTTATTCTTTGTACTAGATATTTTCTCCCGTTTTGTAGACTTTGTACATAAAGTGATTTTATTCTAGTTTTTCAAGCACTGCAAAGTCTATTATAGAGCTTTAATACAGTATTAGAAAGGGTGGGGAAAAAATAAATTTCAAAATATTTGGGAAGAATTATGTTCCTTTGCTCTCTCCTTTGTCCCTCTATCATTACTTTCTCTTAATTTCTGGCTCCATCCTCCTCTTATCTGCTCCTTTTCTCCATAAACTCTCACATTCTCTTTTTTATCTGTTGGGATTCTTCTTCTTCTCCATCCTTCCTTTTGAGTCATGTTTTCTTTATATGCTTTCCCATTGTCCTTTCATTTGCTTTCTTGTTCGACCAAAGCCTTAAAAAGGAGAAAAAGGAAAGTAATGCTTCAGACTTTGCCAATTTTGAAGTGTTTGATGAAATGCCAGAAAAACTGGCCTGGGAGATAAAGAGCACACCACATCATATCTTTTGACTCCAAGCATATATCTATATTGATGATATTCTGAGAGTTCTATTCTCATGATAATGTGTCTCTTTTATATGCTTTTTCTTTTCCGTTATTGTCTTTGATATGATAATTCAGCTTATATTCAGGATGTATTCACAGAATTGATGTTGGATTTTGATACAGAATTGAACCTCTTGTTTGTAAAGAATACCTAGACAAATGCCCAGTTATTATTCCTTACCACAAAGGTGGGAAGAGGTTGCATATTGGATTTCGGGTAAGCCCCTTTAATACTAGTAGAATGAATTAAATCTATTCCCTGTCTCAGTGTGGCAACTTCTTTTCCATATTCTTACTTTTAATTTCTTCATATCTGTGGCTTAGGAATTTACTGAAGATTTAGCTTCTCGTTCTCAAGCAATTTCGAATCATTTCAATTCTGTAAGGGTGGGTCTTGACTTTCCTGAGTTAATATTTCTTTCTTTCTTAATTTATGCATGAGGTTTTGCTGTTTAACTTTGTATTTTAGCTTTTTGGTATTGTCTTGCCTTTTACACTATTGCTCAGGCTGTAATGTGGGACATAAGGAGAAAGGGGAGAGATATAAAGGGAAGTGAAAAAGAGGAGGGAGAGAGAAGATAAACAGCTGAGAGATGAATAGAATGTAAAATGAGAATTTTCTCCATATGTATATATTGAACTAAACATTTGTCCTAATCTAAACTTAACCCCAGTTCTTTGGTTCATAGCTGTAGAGATTTAATTCTAACACATTTGATTCATTTGCCTATATTTTTTATACATGCATAAACTTGTAATTAAATTAAATTGCCGGGTATCAGTTGGAAATTAATTGAATTGTTCTTGTTCACAAGGAACTGCCATATTCATTTTTTAGCTGTTGAACATTTTCTGATCATTTGTTGGAAACCATTGAGGTTCTGAATTCTATGCTGTTGAAACAGGTTAAAATTTTAACTGCTTGTCAATCAAGAAATGCAGATGGTGTAGAAGGTAAATAGGTCTTCTCCTTTATTGTTTGTATTGCTTTTTCTTTCAACCGCCTTTATATTGTTCTTTTTCAAGCATAAAAATAACAATATCTTCCATGAGAACAGCCCATCCTCCTGTATACTGGCAGCCACCCCCCTCCCCCCCCCCCCCCCCCCACAACAAAAACAAAGCCCAAAAAAGGGAAAAGACCCATTGAAGGAAATATAAAGCATAGAAGAAAAGGAAACAAATAAATTAGATACACTTAATTTAAGTTGGTTTTCCCTATTTATATGTTATTAATGACATCAATGTCTGTTCCATATTATAATGCAGAAGAAGAAGAGCACGGTCAAGAAAATGAAGAAAGGTCCTATGGTTCTATAATGATGGAGAGGCTAACTGGAAGTCAAGAAGGACGGATAGATCACATGCTTCAAGTGTGTACTGAATTTTGATGCCAACTATTTATGCTTTACTGTTATTTCATGTCCTTGACAAAAAAATCCTTTGATTGTGTTTGTGTACTCAAATGCCATGTTTTGTTGATAATTTGATTTTGAATTATTCCTTGGCCTGTGTTCTCATCCAGCCAGTGATGACCATGCTACCTTATAAATTTTATGCAAAACTTTACTACTTATTCTTTCTTTAGAATGATGTTACCTTCTTAGTTCAGGAATGTCTTCCCTCCGCTCCTCCCATAAAACAGAGAAAGTTGATAGATCGGGCATGGCATGACTGTGGTTCTTTTGCTATCTGTCTAACTTTAGTTCTACCCTGTGTTCCACTGGAAGCTATTTTTGATTAATGTTTTATATTTTATGTTTTGCCTTTAGTGTAGGCTTAGAGGATATATTAATTTGCTAATATATGTGGTTTTTATCAAATTGTTTTACAGTTAGCTTGCCTTATGTCTGTAACCATAGATGAATGTCATGTATCTTTATCCTAGGCTGTTACTATAAGTTTCTCTTATTGCTTGACAGTGCTGCGCTTGTCAGCCTCGCAACTGGCAGTCTTTAAAAGTACTATGTGGACATTAAACCTCCTAGGTGAACGAGAGCTAGCTAATTGGACATTAACCTCCTGACAAATTGAACAAGAGCTATCAAATTGAACAAATTGAACAAAAGCTAGCAAATTGAACAAGAGTGAAAATCCCTATATTTGTTTTTTTTTTTAGCTATATTTGGTGTTGTTTGGTGTTGTAAAAGGGTGATAAGGATTATCATCTGACACAGATCAACCATACGAAGCAGTAAGATGGATAATGTAATACTGTTGGAAACGATTGAAAATTTTAGATTCTAGGCTATGGAATTTTACATATCCTCTATTGCATGCCTTGAGGTCTAAAAGTGGGCATTTAGGGATCTGAATGTTGATAAAGAGGAGGTTCCTGGACATTACTTTGTTGCATGCAACTTAGACTGAAAATGAGGGTGTGGGGATATGTCTGCAATACAGGTGTGTTTGAATAGGTGTTACATCAAAGTGAATGCCAAAAAAGCAATGTACAATAAGACTTGGGCACAGTATTAGTAATTTTCTTATTACTTTGATATTTTTTAGTTCGATAAGCTTCAATATGCCCCTACTTAGAATAACAATCTTCAATTTGTCCCCAAAAGTGTGAAAACAGCAATTTACCCCATTTGCTAGTAGAAGACGAGAGAAATGCATCAATGCAGCCCCCATTTGCTTTCATCTTCTGAAAATGGGGTGTAAATTGAGGTTTTTGCACTTTTTGGGGGTAAATTGAAGTTTGTCATTCTATCTGGGGGATGAATTGAAGTTTATCCTTTTTAGTTTGCAATATCGAAGAACTTTCCTAATTACTTATAATTACTTTTATTGGTAGTAGGATGGGGTAATTTTAGTTTTAATCAGTTTAGATAATGACTGCCAACTTATGCTGTTAATGTCTTCTAATCTAGCGTTTTTGTATTGATCATGCAGGATAAAACATTTGAACATCCATATTTGCAAGCCATTGGGTCACATACGTAAGTGCTTTTGAAAAGGATAATATTATCAAGTATATATTTGTGTCTGTTTTTCATTTCTTCATACCGTATGTTTTATTATTCCATGCTTTTTATTGAACGAGCTGAGATAAGCTAGTTCGCTTGAGGCAGTTTGGCATGCATTTTTAAGGTTCAAACATGAGAAATATTGATTATCCCTTTGACAAATGTTCAATAGATTAGCCTTTGTGCTTGAGATTATAGGAAATTCTGAAGTTACATCTGTACCACAGAGATGTATCTATATCCGTACTGCTCAGGGTGATATAGTTCTCCGAATGCAGATGTATTCCTTGTGCTATAAATCCTCGTGGCAGGCAACATTGCTTGATGGAACAGTACATTTGTTTCTTTGCCCCCTTATTTGTCCAATAACTAACACTTGATAATTGACCAGCTAAGCTAGGTGGATCTTTCTTGCTTCTCTTGCTAGCTGGATGGGACGTAAATTTGCATTGCTATTAATGGTTCTGGGTGGTCTTATTTGGACTTTAGTTAACTACTAAATGAAGGGGTGTCATCTGCTTCTGTTACTTGATCTCGTGTCTTGCATGAACTTAGAAAATGCATCCTATTCCTGTGAACTCATAAACGCAGGGGCGAGGCTCTTTGCTCATCACTTAATTATAATAGCTGTTTGCATGTAATGTTGCTTAATTTTAGGAAGTATAAATTTCCTTTTAATCATTTGAGTGTTTGTGTGCAGAAACTATTGGAGGGATGAAGATACTGCCCTCTTCATACTGAAACACTTGTATCGGGACATACCTGAAGACCCCAATTCGCCAATGGAATCTGGCGGAGATAACTCAAAGGGTGAGAGTGGCTCCACAGGTTGGTCCGACCAAAGAGAATATGCTGGAGAAGAGCTACCACTGACATTCTCTGACAGAACTGTGGTTAGAAGCTTCTCGAGAAGAGCACAGAAGTTCATAAAGAAGCACTGAATAGTAACAGCTTTCCCTGTGTTGTTGTAGAGCAAATGTAACTGCCAGTGTAGCGGATCATATCGACGATTTAACCTTTATGGTTAATCTTTAGTAACCATGTCATGGCACGCTTAGGTTCATAAACCTTTATGGTTAATCTTTAGTAACCATGTCATGGCACGCTTAGGTTCATATAGGTTCCCACGGCTGGAAAATTGCTGGAGTCGTCACAGTGGTACATTTTCAAAGAGTCGATGTAAGTTGTGCAGCATCTTGTTGTAAACAGTAGCTTTTCGTACTATAGCTATGTTCATTCTGTACAGAAAAGAAGTGTAGGCTTTAGAAATTCAAAATGTGTACATAGAATACAAGTTATAGCAGAAAGGTCGAAGGTTTGTTGCCAGTTGCAACTAAATTTGTGTACTTCTTTTGATGCTTAATAATTACACGGTGTGCTTTTAAGTGCTCCGAAACGTTCATATTATCTTGAAGCTGCAGTTAGTATTAACGGTTGATTTTCTCATGAAGAATGAAGAAAGTCTGAGATCGTGTGGATGCAGTCATGTCGCACTTACCGTCTGATTGTAACTTATAATGTTAACCACGTGTAATCTAAATTAGTAATAAAGTAATTTCATATGTAATATACTTGCAATTGGTATCAAAACATTTGTTTTTCGAAAGGGTATATTTATGTCTATTTATTATTATATTTAAATACATATTTGGAAGTAGATTTTTTAAAGATAAATTTAAATGTTTCATCGATTTCTTGTTATATGGGTAGATAAATTTATAAGAATTTAAAAAGAAAAAAAATTTAGGCATACTACATCAAATTTTTGCATCTCAATTTTGTAAGTTTTAGCATTAAATTGTTCATTAATTGAAGACTAAATTTAGATTCTTTTAACACTTAAAATATTTTTTAGTCTCCATTTAATTGTTGGTTTTCCAGTTATAGCTTAATTCCATTGCAAGCCCAAACCGTAACATTTTGGAAAGTCGTTCTTCAAATTAACTATAAAAATCATAAATCAAAACTTTTTTTTTCCTCTTCCTAATACATCAATCAACTATAAAAATCACAAATCAATTTGTTTTTTTCCTTTTCTTCTGAAATACATAAATCAAAACACATCGGTGCATAAAAAACTCATAATTTAATTTTCTCTCAAAATTCCCAGATAGAAACACATAATATCTAAACTCTTCTCTTTTAATTCTGGATCCACCGGCGACCCACTCTCGTTTCCTCATTTTGCTGGTCCAAGTTTAAGCTCATTATTTTCTTTTCTTATCTTTTTTTTTTTAATTTTTATTTTTTGAACTTTGAATAACTTTTTATTTACAAAATAGGAAGCAAACTAGTTTCTGGGTTTAATTTAAATCGTTCTCTTGATTGCTGGATGTTAGATCCAAAAAAGAAGTGGAAAGAAGTTATTTGATTTGTTTTTAATATGATTGCCATGTGTTTGTTGAAAGTCCTCGATGGAAATAAAGCAAATGAAGAAGATGAACCGGGCCTATGTGAGTGGATTATCGTTGATTCATACATGTGGCCATTTGATTACTGATCACATTATAAGCTTTTAATCTGTGTAGAACTTGAATCACAGCCTTTAACTTGATTTAGGAGATGTTTGGGGTAGAGGTGATTCTCAGTTGTTGTGGCATGAAATCAGCAGTTGTCGTATAACTGGGTGGGTAATTAGCAGACACGATCTGCTAAGTAAACGTGTTTTTCAAAATTAGGCAGATGCAAGCAAGACCGTTATAAACATACCCTCACGTTGATGCTATGATAGCTTGATAAATAGCGAGCTTTGGTCAATTTGCTCACTGCCGTGATTGATCTTGCCTTGTTTATGCTGTAATGGTTAAGACGTTGTCTTTGTTCCATTTATCATGGTTTGCTGTTTTGGTAGTTGGGGTATGTTTAGATTTAAGTGTTGTGAAATCTGTAGTTATTGTAGAATAAAATCACTAGCTGTCAAGTAGATGTTAAGTTGATAGCGGTGAACATTAGCTTCCAAGTATTAGTGGGTATTATTTAGCTAGAAGCACTTCAATTACAAATTTACTCTTCGTTGAGTTCTCTTTGTGGTTGTCTCTTTAGTTTGTAACTATTTTCAGGCTATGCTGAGTGGACTTCGGGATGGACCTTTGTGCAATTTCTTTCCATTAACTAAGTTTTTGTTTCTTGTATAAGAGAAAAAGCAAATAACAAGCTCGAATGGCAACTTTGGTGATAAATGTAGTTACATATTGTATTTACAAGTCAAACAAGGCTATGTGTCTCTCTTTTTTAATGCAATTTTGGTTTGCCACCTGATAGACTGCTTTGCCTTGTTTGTTAATGTACTCAACATTGGTATTTATCCTTGAGATATGCTTCCTTTGTTAAACGTTGAATTTGCAAATGTGTCAATATTTCTCTCTATATCTTTTCTTTCTCAATTTTATTCTCTATAAAATAAATATTCTACTTCCCATCGATTATCCTAAACCTGCTCTTCTATTCACTGTCTCGATTTTTTTCCATCTTCGTATTCTTAACAAAAACTTAATATTTGTGTTTCTCCAGTGTACAAGGAAACATAATACTTGCTGTTGGGATTTACCTTTGTAAAGAAGACTTTCAGCACAAACTTAAAAGAAGAAGATGCAATGGGAGCCTCCAGGGGGCCAAGGCTTTCAGGGCTGCAGAAGCAAGTGCTTAGTCTATACAGAGGTTTTCTTCGGGCAGCTCGTTGCAAATCAGCAGAAGATCGATGTCAGATTGAATCAATTGTTTCAGCTGAATTCCGCCGGAATTCCAACCAAGTAGATCGAAAAAATTTCCTCTATATTGAGTACTTACTTCGTCGGGGTAAAAAACAACTTGAACAGCTCCAAAGCCCCAGTACTGTAAGTTTGTCTCAGACCAAACAATCGTAAGGTTTGAAGAAACAATATCAGTTAATTCCTTAATTCATTTTGGAATCCATTTTTGGAGAAATATGAACCACCTTACTTAATCGATATAGTTTGAGAGAGGAGACAAGAGGCAATTTTATTTTATAACAGAACAATTGTATTTTATAATAGTACAATTGTATTTCCATACAGAAGTTCTTAAACAGAATTGTACCTCTGTTTTATAGATGAAGGGGATAATATTTATTACTAAAATATGGATATAGTTCACTTATTCCTATAGTTCCTTTGCTTTGACCTTATCATGGATCTCTTATTTTTATATTTGTGAGCTTTTCCTCCATTTTCATCTTTTAATCTCTTACTAATCAACAAAGTAAATTAAACCAACAAGTGTCGCATGTTTTACGAATGAGTATTTTGAGATATAAAGTTTGTATCTCAATCTACGTGGCACCAATATAAATTCATCACTTGAATAAGAGATAATAAGACTCAATAATTAATTATCACTTGATTCTATAAGGTGCCGCTCTGTCATATAAATTGGGGTACAATCCTTATATCCCAACTTAATAAATTTATCATTATTCTTTTTGAATATATAAAAATAATGAATTTTGAACTTCTTGGGATTCGTTTGATCGTGTAACATAAATTCTTAGGGTCAATTTTATTGCCAATCCCTTGAGCTGTTGATACAGCACATGAATATAATCCTCCATTTAAAAAGAATAGGGTAAAAATAGCAAGTTTTTTCCTTTTTTTTTACCACAAATTCTGTTGATTTTTCATGCTTGCTTTCTGATTTTGTTTTTCAATTATTTTGGGGGCTGTCCCTCGACGCCCAATTATATATATCTCTAATCTCTCTATGTCGATTGAGAGGTCTCACAATAAATGATTAGTACAAATGTCATATTATTAATTAATTTGATCAGTGTATGACCTCCTTTGTGTAACTGGATTTCATTTGCAAATTTAATATAAGAGTTGAATGTGTCGCCTCAAATTTCAGACTTCATTTATGTATGTACATATGAAATCAATACCAAATTCAAGCAGGGGCGGACCTACAGCTGGGCTAGACCGGGCTGTAGCCCGGTCTAATCCAAAAAAATCATTTAAACCCCTTGTCTTTAGATTAATTGTATATAAAAATAGAGTTTGTACTTTATTTTTATATAAGTCCTTAATTCAGTTGCTTTTATGTTTTCATCAAATTTCATAAAACAATAGATTTTTAATTTATTTTTAAATATATCCCTAATTCAATTATATTTTTTTATTAGTGGCTTATTTTATAAAATGATAAAATTATATACTTATTGAATAGAATGAAAACATTAGGGGTCTAAAATGTTATTACTACTTTAATTTGTTTTTAAAATTTTAATTTAAAAAAGTATGTCGATGTAATATAACATTGTCACTAGTATTAAAAATAGTAAAAAGATATATAATAAAAATTATTAACAATTTCATAAAATTTTTATGTGAATATTGAGATTTTATTTATTAGTTACATTAACTAAGAGGATAAGTTAGAAAGTAAAATTTGAGTATTTTGATATGATTTTTTAAATTGAGTCAGAGTGTCTAACAAAGAAATAATTGTGCACAAATACCTTTCTATTACGTTAGAGTTTAGCTTATTATTGAAACTCTTGACAACTAATATTTTTATAATTTAAAAAGATGAATAAATTTTAATTGTTTAATTTATTTAAGCTTGGTAATTAAGTACTTTTCAAACATAAAGTTCTATTTGTAATATTTTAATTGATTATAATTACATGTATTGATTTATTCAAACTTGAAATTCTTAATTGATTTATTAATTCTTATATAATTAGATGTTAATCTATGTTGCAATGTTATATTCCATAATTAAAAAATAGTATTTTTATATTTGAATTATTATTTTTTCTAATCTTTTTGTATACTTATTTTTATTTAAAGTACATATTTATAGGGTTTTTTGTATCTCCTTATTTGACGTACTTTTTTTACTTATAAATGTTTATGCTCACTCCAAAATAAAAAATTTTTAATTTAGCCCGGGGTAATATAAAGTTCTGGATCCGCCCCTGAATTCAAGAAGCCTAACGTCCAGTGGTAAGGAGTACCTTTTTTAGGCTTGATTCGAACTTTAATGAGTGTATAAGTTAATAATAATATAAAACCAATCGCATTATGAAGTTAAAAGTTAATGATAATATGAAAAACATAAAAATTAAAAACTTGTAAAATATTTGAGGATAAAATAAATAAATCAAATTGTGAAATTAGAATGAAATCATGAATAGTGGAAATTGCGTGCTAGTACTAATCTGCCTATTCTATCTCTGAGCTACAAAAGAAATTGTTCTGCATTACAATCGTTTAAAATATTTAATCTCCTCTTACATCTCAAGGCTTCCTTTAAAATATTTAATTTCCTCTAACATTTCAATATTATTCGCATATAGACTTTTTTTTTTAATATTAAGATTGACTTAAATCTCCGTAATATACCCTTTTCAAATTAAAAAGGTTTCTTGACGGAAAAAAAATTATGAAACACAAAACTTTAAGATATATATTAATGATTCTTTCATGCATTACAGATATAAGAATCATAAAAATGTGGAACTTGTGAGAGATCTTTCATTTATTTTATACTCCACAATAGGAAGTTTATACCATATGACTAAATGAAGCTTCTCCATTCACGTAGCAAATAAAGTAAATGACACGTAAACTTGTTTAAAATGGAATCCATCTTAATTATCTGCTCAAACTGGTTGATTTATATGTAATTTATGATTCTTTTCCTGGAATCATATGGTTTAAAGAGCATGTGCATTTTAGAGCTTCAGTAATTATCTTATTCTTTTCTTTAATAAGTTAGGTTCGTGTTGCAAAATTATTAAGTTAGAACTGTTCATGAAGTAATAACGTTATGAATCCCAATATTTAAGTTTTAAATTAAACCTTAATATCATGTGTCATTTATCTATTGAATGAATTTCATAATTAATAAAATTATTTAACCATCATCTAATAAATAAATGTCATATTAATCAGAATTCAAATTAAAATTTAAATATTACGATATCTAATATTACTCTTTATTAAGAGCAATGATAAGAGTGTACTCCAACCATACATAACAGTAAATAAAAGTTGGCCTATCAATAAAACTGTCATCACGTTATCCTCCTGGAGGAGTCCGAAGCAGTTATGCTACCGGAGGAGGTGGTTATTATGGTGTTGCTAATGGGCAAGCTGTTTTTTGGGAATACTCATGGGTCATGGCTTCCTTGTTTTTTTTTTCTTGCGTCCTTCTTTCCCTCTTCCTTTGTATGGCGAGAGATTTTCTTTCTTGTGAAGGCGGATTACAATATTTTTTTGTACTGACGTGTGATATTTTAATGAAATTTATGTTTCTGTTAAGAATTCAAATAAAAGACCCAACCTTCCTATCCAGTCCAATATATATCAATTAATATTAATATCAGAAACCTATAAGTGTGGAAAGTAGCGGTGCCAAAAATTTAATCTAGTAGGGGATTAAGTTCAAATAATAATATAATTTGAAAATGGTCAACAAACAAGGTTAAAATTTATTAATATATTTAATTCAATACATTTAAAATTGTTCTTGACATATTTTCATTTATTGAAAATATTAAAGAATAATCTCATCATCCAAACTACAAAATATATCTTTTTTCCTATATATACAATTGGATTCTCCTATCCGATTTCACTAATAATTTTTCACAAAATTCATAACAAAACATGCTCTTTCTACTACAGTTGTGGCAACTGGTCAAATCCATACTAATATTAGCAAAGATAAATTAATGAATAATACAATTTATTCTTCTTATTATCAACTATTTTCCTTACTAGTTTATGACTCCCTTTAATCCTAAAAATTTATTATCAAAGCTCACATCTATAATGTAAAACATCAAGTTGAATTTCAAGAGTCATAAGATCCATTAAAGAAAAATCAATTGGATCAAACTCATTAAGATGAGTAGTTTCTCTTCTTTTGCATAAAGATAGCAAGGTTCCTAGGGATTTCAAAATAATAATATTTCTTTATGAGTTGGAGCTGTAAAAACAAATATATAAGATTTTAGTCCAAATTGTTTTGAATGTATGATATGTGAGGGTCCTGCCTACAATTACTTTGGGTTAGTGTGCAGCTGCAGGTTCTGTGGAGGGTAAGGTAAAATAGTTTATGAATAAATTGAAGAATTGGTGATATAGGTAGTTACGACTGAAATTGTAGAAGAGTTTTCTTCAATTTCTACCCAGCGAGTAAATGTGATATTTACAATCTCAGTAAATGAGAGAGTAAGACAGCTTTGCTATTCAATATGTGTTTCATTAATTCAATTGGGTATTGAAACCCTGAAACTTTACTAACACACAAATTAATTAATTAATATAAGTTCTATTTTTTAATGCAACACCTTATGTCATCAACTTACATAACCATAACAAAAATCTTCAGTTACAAGATAATGCCCCATAATATAGAATATCCAACAACAAAACATGGCAAGAGGAACACTTGCAACCTCAACTCCATACATCAGTTTGTTATTTGTTTAAACACGTAAGTTGTAAAAATATTTTCAACTTACTACATGTGTTTTTTTACTAACCGGTTCTTCTCCTCCAGGTGACCGGACATAAACTCTATTTAATTTTTTACATATTTTATATTTTGAAATTTTGATTTACTGTAAACAAATAAGGGAGTTTGATACAATAAATTCTTAATATCTTAATATAAGGTATGACAAAATGGTATTTTCATTTATTGTAGACAAATTAAATATTGGCACAATAAATACTTAATCCATCATAAAATTAAAGGAAAATAATGATAACTTATATAATTAATCTTTTCAGTAATAAATTTAAATAAAAAATGGAAAAAAAAAATTTATTAAATTTTATGTACTATTAAGAGTGGATCCATAACCCTAACTATTTCAATTTTCCAATTTAATTCAAATTAAGTTGCATAAGTTTTATTTTCATTTTTAGCAAAAGTAAAATAAACAAATAATTTTTTTATGTAGCGACCTCGGACTCATCAAACTATAATATAACAAGATACTCTTATACTTAAGAGTTAAAAGTTTACTTTTAAGTTGTATCATCTAGAAGACTCTCTGTGTGTTACTATATTAGGAGAATTATATGCTTTCTACTTAATAAATTAAGATTTACAATAAAACATACTGACTAAAAGAGATGCATATATACAACACAATTTCTTTCAAACACTAAAATTATTGTTTTTTATTTCGCACTTATTACTTTAAACTCTTATACGAAACAAATAGGGACTTCTAAATAACATGTCAGATAATTTTATTACTTCTTTAATTATTACAATTTAATTCGGGCTTCTTCTGTAACAAACTATACAACTCATACTTTCTATTACTTACAACAAATAAAATAGAGTGTCGAATATATTTTTCTCTTTCTTTTTTATTGTTTTAACTTATCATTCATCTCAATTAAGCCGTTATTTCTTGGTTGACGATTTACTATTTTTAAATTTATTGTTGTTATTATTACGCAAATTATCATCATGCAAATTATCATCATCATCATCATCAATATTTTAATATTATTCTTTAAATAATTTTATTATTATTATTATTATTGTTCAAAATTAGTAATGACACGGCCTATTATTTAAACTACAAGAATAAAATAAAATTTATTTATTATTTCAAATCTCAGGGTTAAAGGAGAATTTTCTCCTTTTTTTCCCGCCAATTACTTTTGCAGTGCATTACCTTATTATCTCTTGGATCCTCTCTTCCAAATATTTTCGTCACTTTTTTCAAAAATAGAATTTCGATCCTGCCCTAAGCCCAGAGTTGCACGCTTCCACCAACTTGTTTTGAACCAATAGTTGCATCCACCTGTTTGCTGTTAGTGTCAATGCATGTCTTCTTAACAAATGTTGGACCCATTACATGCGTACTTTTATCAAAATCTTCTTTCCTTGTAGGTTACCGGCCCATGACTTTTTTGTCCGGTTACCTCCAATTGTCTGTGTCACTTTTGCAGCCGTTAGATGATATCTAAAGGCTCATTCACTATAAGACAAACGACAGGGGTACTAAACCCCTGACGCAAATTAGTTATGCCCCGCACCATAATAATACTCTTAGCCTTATCCTCATTAATATCCTATCCGTGGTATTTGAGAAGAAACAATAAATGAGTTTTATTAAAATTAAATATTTAAAAAAAAGGTTATTTTCGCCCCGCACTTAAATGTTTTGATATTTTTCACCCCGCACTCAAATGTTTCAACAATGTCACTCCACACTCAATTTTATTAATTTGATCGTTATGTTTAACGGAACTATTTAAAATTTAAGTAAATGACCGAAATACCCCTTATCTTGAATTAGAAATTAAATTTATTTGATAATTTAATTGATGGGATTATTATTAATTACTTTTAAATAAATTTTTTTATGTAAATATTAATTATTAAATTAACATTTTATCTCATTTTATTCTTCTCTAATTCAAGATAAGGGGTATTTCGGTCATTTACTTAAATTTCAAATAGTTCCGTTAAACATAACGGTCAAATTAACGGAATTAGGTGTGGAGTGATATTGTTGAAACATTTGGGTGCGGGGCGAAAAATGTCGAAACATTTAGGTACTAGTTAAAAATAACCCTTAAAAAAATTTAATACTTTCCCTGTTTGTGTGAACCCTACTTCAAATCTTTTTGCTCCAATATTTTCTCTCTCGCTTTTGCCATGCTCTCTCTAATAGTAAAAAGCAGTGTTAATAATAATATGAAAAGCATTATAAAACTAAAGCCTTGAGAATATTGATTGGAAAAAATGATTACGAAATTAAAAACTTAAGATTACCCTAACGAGTTGTCACCGGAAAAACATGTGATTAAAAGATAAATTAAAAGATAAAAACAGTGATTCAAAAAGAAGCGCAAAGATAAATTAGGAAAAACATGTGATTGAAAGATAAATTAAAAGTTAAAAATGTGATAAGAAAAGAAGCGCACCAACAATGTCTGTACCTACAATTAAACTGAAAACAATCTTGTTAACAGTTTTTTCACCCAAAATTCAATTGAAAACAATCCTGTTAACGGTCCAGTTGAATATGAACGGTAAAAGTTGGCTACTTTTTTGTCATTCTATTTTTTGATAGAAGAGAACCAATTTTGCATGAGAGCACAGTTAAATACAGAGAAGGCTGAGAGAAAATAAGAGAGATGCTGCCGTTTGTCTCCCACTATCTTACTCATGATATGTGTGGGTAGGGATGGCAATGGGCACCGCCCGTAGTGGGTTTACCATTACAAAACCCAAACCTCCACAAAATTTAAATTACCAAACCCACTCGCAACCCGCAGCGGATTTTAATTTTTTTAAGAAAACCCACCCGCATCGAGTTTTGACAATTACCAAACCCGCAATGGTACCCAACGGATTTTTTGCGGGTTTTTACATTTAAAATCACCAATATTTAATATATAAATTTATAATAATAACCTCAATTTCTACATAACATACTCAATTTTACATTTAACTAATGCAAATGAAAAATTAAAATTTCAACATCAATCCAACACATTCTCAAATTTAAGTATAAGTTATACAAATTCATTTAAAAAATACAAATTAGTATCTAAAAATAACAATTACATTTCATATCATCATTTAAAACAAACTCCAAGAAAAGATACTTCATTTCATTCACTGCAACAAGCACCCATTCAACATGATGCCTACAATGATAATTAATATTATTATTTTCAAATACTAATTCGGAGAAAAAAAATTATATTAATGAAATAATCCATGTATTAAGTTAAAGAAAAAATAATACATACAAAATTATAATAGGTATATAACAATCCATGAATTAAGTTAAAGAAACTTAATTCTTTACCTCATCAACAATATCTTCATCTTCGGAGAATTTGTTATTTCCTACTTTATTAGAAAAATCTGCATCTACAAGTAACAAGTATATCAAGAAAAAAAATATAGATGATTATAAATTTGTATATTGTAATGTATAATAGATATTATACTGTATTGAAGTTAAAATACATTTTGAATAATTGCATAATTTTCTTTATACATGTTTTAAATTAAAATTTTTTAATTAAAATTAAATTAAAAATATTTAGACAAAAATATTGCGGGTTTGACGGATATCCATGCGGGTATCTATCGGATTTAAGATCACTACCAAATTCACCCACATCCATGTGCGAGTTTTAATTTATAATATTAAACCCACCCGCAACGGGTAAAATTACCTTCAACGGGCGGGTTTTAGCGGACGAATTTACACGGATTTACGGGTACAATTGCCATCCCTATGTGTGGGGTAGCTTAGGCCGTTTAATTCCTTTTTGGCTCTTGATTGAGAGCCCCTTTGCATAAAATAAAAAAAAAAAAGAAAAAAAGAAAAAAAATTTCTGACAAAACTTGATATACTTGTTGTGCTTGATTATTAACTCTGCACTTTAGTAAATGGTCAGAACTCGATATGATTGTACAGAGACTATCAGTAGTTTTTCCATGATCTGAAAGTGTTAAGCCTTTGATTATTACCAAGTCCAAGTAGTTTATTATTAAAATTTTATTACCAAGTTCATTTGTCAGTAAGTGGTGATGACACTAGAGACAGAATTATTTTAACATGTAACTTATAAATCTGTCTAATGCTTTCATTAAAATTGTGTGCATAATTGAACGGTAAAGATAGTTTTTGCCAGATTCATAAATCTGAATTTCCTGCTTCGTCTTTTCCCGCTTCATAGACTTTGTACTATAGGATCTAAAAATATTTCACGGAGTTTCAACAACAACTGCCTACCTAGTAATTTGAGCTTCTGTAGACCAACTTAAAACTTGTAACAAAAATTGAAACTTCTAGTGTGTTTTTTTTTTTTGCCTTTTTCTTTTTTAAATTTATTTCATTTTATCGCAGGCAATGAGTTCTAAGTATTATCCACCACTCTTATTTTATAATTAAATATATCAAATCAATAATCGTGATGTAAATATGAATATGAAACAAACTTGTTAAGAAATTAATTATAGGGAAAAGGACACAGAGACCCCCAATGTTTAAATAAGGGACACAAAACTCCCTATTGTTTTAAAAAAAACACTCAGACCCCCATCTACTAACGGAAAACGTTAATCTTAACAGAAATTATAAATTTAACATATAATTACTATTATACCCTTCTAACACATTAAAAAATAATTATTCATTGTCCAATTTATCCCCATATTATTAATAAAATTACAAATATACCCTCATTACCCAATTTGTCCAATTTGTCCTCTATTTAATTTTTTTTATCAAATTCTCTTTAAACCAAACAAATTTAATCCATTACCCAAGAATAAAAAATAAATAAAATTAATTATTAATACCACAAGAATAGCAATTCTCCATATGTCAATCATTTAAACTTGTATAATCAACCAAAAAAAAATTAGTTACAACAATAATTATAAAATCTTAATTGTACAAAGTAACATATCGAATAAACATAAAAACCACAAGTCCAATAAACATAACAAAAAATTCTTATATCATGATATTGTATCAAATTGATACCGATAAAACATTACAACAATAACCATAATATTTTTTTTTTAAAAAATAATGTTTACAAATTTATATGACAACTCTAACTACTAGCTTGTGAGCTCCATCATCCCAATTTAATCCACTCCAATAAGCCAGCCAAATTAAGAACTCTATTCATCAAATATCCGTAAAAAAAAAAAATTCTCCTCATCATTTATTTATATTCTCGCATATGCATCACATATGCATCAAACATGCCAGAAATTTTTTATACCACTTTAAATCTATTAGAATTTTTTTCTCAAATCTCAAAAGCAAGAGCAGCAAATTTTTTTTCTCAAAGTTAATTTAGTAAAAAAAAAATTAAGGAGAGAAAAATTAGTTTTGACGGAATTGAACCCTGGGTTCCACAAGCAAGAGCAGCAATCAGACAAACAAGCAGTGGCCACGCACGAGCAGCAGCACCAGCAACTCCTCGATCGCGAGCAGTTCCAGCAGCCAGACGCGGTCTCGATCGATGCACGAGGAACACAGCAGCGGCTTCCTAGATCGCGAGCAGTTTCAACAACCATACGCGGTCTCGATCGACGCACGAGCAACAGTTCCAGCAGCTTCCTTGATCGCAAGCAGTTCCAGCAACCAGCGCAGTCTCGATCGACACACGAGCAGCAGTTCCAGCAGCTTCCTCGATCGCGAGCAGTTCCAGCAGCTTGCGGCAGCACGAGCAATTCCAACAACTTCCGGCAGCCCCAGCAATTTCCGGCAAACCGTGTGTGTGTAAGGATATTTCCAGATCTGCGAGCAGTGTGTGTTTTTGTTTTGTTCGTGTGTTTGTTTTGTTCGTCTGTTTTGTTCGTGTGTGTTAAGTGTGCGTGCGTGTGTTCTGTTCGTGTGTGTGAAGTGTCCGTGGGTTTTTTGTCATTTCATTTGTTATTAATTTGCAATTACGATATTAGCCTTTTAATGATTTAACAGTAACGGTTTCTGTTAGTAGATGGGGTCTGAATGTCTTTTTTAAAACAATAGGGGGTTTTATGTCTCTTATCTAAACGTTAGGGGTCTCTATGTCCTTTTCCCTTAATTATATAATGCGAGCACTAGCCCTTGTCTCCCGTATCTCTCAAGCTAGGTTGAGGGTGTGGATTCAAATTCAAGCCTTCTATGAGGGCTTGATTTCTCCAAATTTTATAGGAATAGATATTTCCCATATATTTGTGCAATTAGATTTCTAACTTAATGTTTGGTGGATCTATGAATTGTTGAACAGTGTCTTGTTGATCAAATCATTTTGTAACAAAAAAGAAAATTAGTAGAATTTGAAATAATCCGAATGTAGTATTGTTAAACTTCAAATCAGCAAGAACTGATTCCTGTTCCCCAAGAACTACTCTTAACTCTTAAGTCTAATGACCTTTAAATGGATACTAACGAAACTATGCTTGATGATTTTGATCTGTGCAAAAAGAATAACTAATCAATCTAAGCAAAGAAATCACACACACTTGACATGAAAGGCTTATAATGGTTCGGCCATAAACTAACCTATATCCACGGTGAAGATCAAAGAGAGCTTTCCCTACTTTTGTCTTTACAAGATAAAATATTGAAGATAAGCTGTAAATGAACAGAATTAGTCAAAGACCAGATCCGATGGCTTAATATACATTTAGAAAACAATATTGAAAGATCTCCCAACTGTCGGCACCAATTTTTGAGTTTGTTAGAGCATCACCAAAATGTTCTTCAAATTATATTTTATTACTTATTTGAAGAGCCACATCAATATATAAAGCTCAAAAAAATACTTTAATTAAAATTCTTCAAATAAAAGATGATTCTCCCTTTTCAAATTTGGAGAGTTGATTTCTCTCTCTTCAATTTATATTTTATTATTTTTCATTGGAGAAAGAGAGAGAAATACTTTAATTGCTATTGACTTTTTATTTAAAAAATAATTATTTAATTAAAATAATATTAACTTATTTCTATTTAAAGAGTTTTTTTGGAGAATAACATGTTTTCTCACTCTTTTATTTGCCACATAAGTAAGTAAATAAATAATTAAAGAGTAAAATTAATAGAGGATTTTGGAGATGCTCTTAGCAACACCCATAATCTTCGCGTGCGTGTAACGGCTTTAATAGCCAACATAACAAACTAAGGGACACGTGAAGGGCTTCGATTGATTCGGTTAGGCAAAACGGCAATTAATAATGCCGTAGAAGTAAGTAATATACGTGATACATCATGTGCATTACTTATTATATCAACCGACATTAAAAAAATATCGTACAACTGTCAGAACACTGAACCGACATGCCATACTATTATGGATGACAAGTCATACTTTCCCTCGACTTGACACTTGTCAAACTCTGCTATAATGACATATTTGACCTTCGTTCTCCAACTACATAAGGAAAACAGAGGCAGCAACACGTGAACCTGCACCCATATTACCGCTGAAGTGGTACACAAAAATTTATGCCTCCTCATCTAGCTCTTTATTTATAATTAGTTTAGTTATCCTTTTTTAATTACTTTTAGTTTTATTAAAAATTTAATTAAAATTTTAATCCCCGCCTAGGCTTATTTAGGCTTGCAAGCCCTTAGACGGTTTTTAGAGAAACTAAGGGTTCGTTTGTGATTTCTTTTAGGAGACTTAAAAGTGATTTTGAAAATTTAAAAGTTAATTTTAGTATTTGGTAAAAAAAAAATCAAAATCACTTTTGTCAAAAAATCAGTCCCTCCTACAGCTGATTTTGAAAAGTAGAGAAAGAGTAACTTTTAGATTCTGATTTTAAAAATCAATTTTATCATTTAATACAATTCTATAAATATCCTTAAAATTACTACCTAAACCCAAAATTATCCTTATTCAAATTGGAAACAAACTCAATATTTTAATAAAATTTTATTTTAATTCATCAATATAAATTTATTAATATCAACTTTTTGGTCGAACTATAATTAAATTTGTTTCACTAAATTATAACTTTAATTATCAATTGTTTAAAGATAAAAAATAAAAAATAAAATCAATATATTATTAATTTTATTTTTAATAAAAATTATTATAATACATAATTAAAAATATTATATCTACATATTTTTATAAGTAAATTTTATTGTATATTAAATACATTTTAGTCATTTATTTTCCCTCTACAGTTTAACAGTTAAATTTATCAAATGCTCATAACTGTTTTCAAAACTCACAATACTTCTGAAAACAAAATTTATCAAACACTTAACTGATTCTCTTCACAACTATTTATTTTTACAGCACAACTAATAGTAATTATTTTAAAAACTACAATATTCCCAAAGTAATTTTACAACACAACTAACAGTAATTATTTTAAAAATTATAGCATTTCCAAACTAGCCCTAAGCCTGTTACCAAGAACATGGGCTTCGGCTTAGTCTTAAAAGAGTGCAAGTTTGCAATTTGCCATCTTTAATTGACATGACATGCTGTTTTGGCTAGTATATCATACTTTTCCTGTAAATATAACTGACTTGTCATATTTGTCTATAATTACAGATTTGAGCTTCATTCTTCAACAAATTATGAACAACAGAAGCAGCAACACGTGAACTTGCACTCAGATTACACCAGAAGTAGTACACAATAATTTATGCTTCCTAATCTAGCTCTTTATTTATAATTAGATTAGTTATCCTTTTTGATAATCGAAATGACCAAATTAATGTACTTGGCTCTGTTCTTGGACAAGTAATCGTCGACCATCTCAGCATATCTTGCAAATAAAAGGTCCATCATGGCCTTTCCGAAATGAAGTTCAAACATTGATTCCACTACGGCTCTTACCGTCTTAGCCACTCGCTGTCCTCTTGACAATGGCAGTAACGTTGTATTAGTGAGCTCTTCAACACCCCCATCCCAATCAATTTCAAAATGGCCGAGGCGATCAATGATGAATGAGCCTTGCTTTTGTATCGCCATCTTTAGTTCTTCCGGACATGGAGCGTAATAAGGAGCATTGAATGAATCAAGCTTTTCCTCTTCAATCAAACGCTGCATGCCAAATATTATTTGTATTTTGTACAATGAAATTTTGGACATTTTACTTAATTAGGAGCATATATATATATATATATAGAGAGAGAGAGAGAGAGAGAGAGAGAGAGAGAGAGGGCGGGGGGGCGCAGGAGATAAACAATTGGAACAAATTAATTATAGTTAGTACCTCAGTAACCAAGCTCATTAGTGCTTGCGCTAAGAGCTCCCACTGGTAGCAACTTTCTTCAGTGGTAGGATCAATAGATCTCCTGCCCATTAACGATAAGACCATGCGGCCTCCAGCAACCATTTCTGCTGCTCGTGATTTCAGAAATATCAAAAAATCATTTTGGAATTGCAACGAGTATGCATCCAACACGCACTGTGGGCTACTCTTTGATATGTAGATTTTTCCCTTATTCAAAGCCGCTGGGGTAGCATAGCTCTCCAGAGCAGGTGGTACCTGTACATATTTTTTTCCTTCAGATTACTTTCATTAATCGTTCAGATGAAAGTACAATCTAGTTCTTACATACTTTTCGAATCTTGATTTCACCACAAAATCTAACCAGTTTTTCTTTCAGCTTTTTCGTAGCCACAGTTTTCGCCTACCATGCACTGAAGCTCTTTCTTAACAATTATTTTTCCTCACCTCACATTTCGATTATTATTATTTTATTACCAAGCTGTTAAAAATAATGTAATTTTTAACAAAAAAATTATGATAAAAATTTATTTTACCCTAATCTGTATAAGTACAAATAAAATTAAAAAATTAAAAAATTAAAAATTATTTATAGTAAAAGAGATAGTACTTTTATGAATTGATTATCTTGTAAATTTAAAATAATTAATCAATAAAATTGTAAGTATTATAATACTTTCAATTTAATGTATTAAAGTTTCTAAAATACTCACGTGACATTAGCAATTTCTTAATTGAGTCAATTGTTTGGTGGTAAAATGATAAAAATTAAAGTAATAAATAGGAAAATGTAATTATTAGAAAACTTTGGTAATAGAATAATATGTTAGAAAAAAATTATGTGGTAAAATGATAATATCCTAAAATATTTATTAAGAAAACAAATAAATGCTTTAAGCAGGACGCGTTTCATACGTTATCCATTCTTTACGGAAGATTTCTGTTTTGGTACCAACATAAGATAAGAAATACTTGAGCAACTGATCAGCATGACCTTTCCAAAGGAGTTCCAAAAATTGGATATATATAAATAAAATATGCCTATGTTCAAGGTTACAGAGTCATTAAGAATGCAGTAGATGCAAGTTGAGTGAAAATTACTCTCCGCCAGGAGCGGTTTGTGTGTGCTTTGACTTGGAAATATAAAAACTGTTTAAGGAATCGCAGAACACATTTGTAGTATATGTCCCTACACTATACATACTACAGTCAAGAAATAATGACCCCGGAGAGCCAGTGGACACAGTCAATAACTACTAACCTGGGAGAGCCAGTGGAGGCTTGAAGAAGAATGCACAAAGTGGAGACTCTTATCAGGAAACAGTCTGTCATAAAAGGAACCAGCCACGCCCGATATGTAGCAACGTCCGAATCCAATACCCTTTTCTTGTTTTTGCTTCTTGAAGAACGCTGGCAATGAATCAAATATGGAGTTGAAGTCATTGCCAGGAAGATCATTCAAAGAAACCCTAAACTCCGGCGATGGACGACCCAGATTGCGACATTTTGCGTGTATGATGTCGATTATCTCAGAGATCACAAGCAAGGAGTTGGGTCCAGATGAACAACCCAAGTCCACAATGCCAATGCTCTCTGGGAATGTTTCGCATAAGATTCCTAGTATAGCTTCTTCAATCACCGGTTTCGCTGTTGTTATAATCTTGCCCTACATATATAATTAACTGAATCAGCTGTATATCCATGAAGAAATTAATTAAGAACAATACAGTAAGCACTGAAATGAAATTTGGTAACATGGAATTAACAAACCTGAACGGCGGAATTATTTGCATAGCTGGTTTCGCCATCTCCTTTATTCATGTGTAGTACTTTCATTACTTCCATATTTTTTTCCCTTTTAATTTTCTCTCTATTTCTCAGCTGTACCGCCAACGAAGAATTGAGAATGAGAATGTGTATGTGATTACGCTCTATTTATAGTACCAGGATACAACAATCAATACTTTGGCTCTTATATATCAAGTGGTCCAGTGTAAGGAATTAGATGTCCTGCTAAATCATGTGGATATAATTAATGAGTAATGATATAAAGGGCGATGGTGCTCACCTTATCGTGAGAGATAGTATTATTGGGAAAATATGCTCTTTAAAAGCATATTTGTTTATTTAATTGTAATAAACATTTTTTCTGATTAATAAAATTAATAAGGGATTTTATTCAAATATCTTAATTGTATTAATATTTATATTAATGTCCATTTAATCATATTATATGTATTTATGTGATCACCATGTGGATTCACAGAAGATATAAATATAAGTTATCTTATGATTAAATAAATTTAGTTCGCAGTTGATAAATAAAGTTGGACATTTTATTTAGGTATAAACTGTAATAAATTCATTAAATGATTTGTCTTAATCATGTATGAATTTATTGATGTAGTACGACTACATTGAGTAGGATCACATATGAGATTTAATTAACCTTGAAATGACTGTCAGACTTATTAAATCTCATAGGCATTGATTTTACTGTAATCTTAATATTGAGTTAGTTATGATTTCATGACTGTAATTATTATTCCATTTGAGTTACCAATGGGCACGACACATAATTGTGGCAAGATTACCCAGTATCTTGGTGGGAGTAATTATGAGTATTGAAGTTAAGGATTAACAATATAGAATTTGTACAACACATCTCTTGATGTGTTTTCAGTACTTGATCATAGAATTCTCTAGCCAAAGTGTGGCAACATATTTAGTATGTTGAAAATGATCATTAGAGAAAACCAGTAAGTATCAAGGAATAAGATGTTATTAAATTGATTGGACAGTTGAGATATCAATTTAATTAACGATGTGGTACAAAGGATTGTGCAGTAAAGAAATCAATATGGCTTGGGACGAATTATTATTCGAGCATACAATTATGGAAGTCAGTTCCAATCTTTTAGTAGAGTAGATTTGAAATTAAATAATTAGGCTAGTTTAATTACAGGCGTAATTGTTATAGCCACTATTGTATGTTCCCAAATGATCCCCGAGTTAGCTTATTTAATTGACTACACCAGTACTGGACTAATAAGTAAGATAACTAACTATTTGGGTCAAAACTCTAAATATATCATTTAGTGGGAGGCTCCATTTAATTAGCTTGTGTGTAAGGGGCCTTATATTATTTTACAAGGTGGGTTCCCTATAGAAAAAGCAAGTAACGTAAGTTTTGTTTTTTGATTATTTGGAGCCTAGTGTTTTCACTAAAGGGAGATATAAAAGGCTTATTTTCTCTAAAGAAAAAGATAGCAACCACTTTATACAGATCAGAGAAAAAGATTTTTCTTTTTATTGTTGAGAGAAAAAATTTCTCAACCTAGTTACTTTGGTAGTGATAAAGGCGCCCACACGTCAAGTGCAGATCGAACCTGAGTCATAACCTAGAAAATCATTGGTGACAGTTCGTGATCTAAGAAACGTGGTGGTGATAGATCGTGATCTAACAGGAGTGATGGTGGTGGATCGTGATCTAGGAGCCTAAATCACTTCAACGGAAAAAGGTAAATCGGATTTTCAAGGTACGATTTCTAGATTACAAATTCTTATATACTATATGAGAGCGATCTTCAAAGGTTTTATACAAAATTTAAAAACCTGATTTTTCTCCAACAAGTATCACATGGTACTGTTTGATTAGTTCATGGTTTAAATACTATATATTCATAGGAAATCACAAAATTTAGCTTAAGTGCTCATATTTGGTGGATATTGGTGCTCACTGGATCATCTTCTTATAATTAATAATGATATTTTGTACTAAGTCTCCAATCAATGTTTGGTCACAAGGCAAAAAATCATTAATTTTTTGAAGAGAATAGAAATGTGCGGCACTGTGCTGGCCAATAAGAATAGTGGAACTCTTAGTTGAGCTTAAATTAGTTCTTTCTTCTAGTTGCATGCCAATTCCCTCAAGTTACAGCACTAGTAGTAATAATCATTCCTTTTTTTATACTAATATTGTAATCAGACTATTACTAATATATCAGACTATATACTAATATTTACAATCAAATTATTAATTGTTAGGATTAGTTTACATTAAATCTTATAAAATACTACTTAAATTTTTATCTTCACAAATATTCGAGAGATGTCTACTTCACTCATATTTTATAAGGATGAAGACTGTTATAAGTAATAAAAAAACTCTAGCATCCATAGATAACCTCCCACATTTGCATTTATCGTTTACCAATTTGATATTGTGCTTCCACACTTTATTCTTGACAATTTGCGTGGAAATCCAATCTCCACGTTACTCGTTGGTAGACGTCACAATCTAACAGCAACTTAAACTTTTTAACTTAAAATTTTAAGTTGACAATAATTATATATATATAGTTAGAAATATGCATGTCTCCTTAACAGCAACTCCATAATATAATAATAACAACAATAATAACGTGACGAAAAACAATCCTTTATTTTTATAATTTTTTGGGGAGATCTAGAAATCAGGGATTTTCCCGACATTAGTATAATGGCCTTCCTCGTACTGTGATACTATATCCTGTCGCTGGCTGGTAGGTGCATTCCAGTATCACATTTTTCATGTTTCTAATAAGATTGGGTCCACCAGTTTAAGTTCTACCATTGATAGATATATATACCTAAACCATAACCATGTGTACGTACGAAGAGTGACTCATTCGGAAGAAAACATGATCGTCGGCAACTAACCTGAGACTTTTAAGGTCAGAAAACGAGAAAAACAATCTCGTATGTGTATTGCGTGTTCATGATTAATGCTTAAAAATTATAATTACTCCTACACGTGTTGCTCTTCCTTTTGCATCTGCTTTCAAGTTTAAAATCAATTCAAAATGAAACAACCTTGTCATTGTAATTGTTGTATCCTCACGTTTTATGCGAGACTGGTCATCAATCAGAGACTTGAAATTATCAATCAAGACTTTAGAATAAATTTGGGAGATTGTCCGTTTCTCTTAATGAAATTAATATACATCATTTATCTCTTATTACTTTTTATAATGCCTAATAATTTTTCAGGCATTAAAAATGTAAAGAAAAAGAGGATAAAAGGATCATTTGCTTAATATCTGATCTTAGAAATATAAAGTATATATTTATTATAAAAACAATATTTTGAAATAACAAAAAAAATACATGAAAAGATCTTATTAGCAATTTATTTTATTCACACCAAAACCTATATCTCTTATTTTGAGTATTTAAAAATTTTTAATTGGGTATTATAAAAAAAAGTAGAGGTAAGCACTGCATATTAGTTTCAGTGAGAAAACTAGTAATCTCCATAGTTAATTTGTTCACATAAAAATTTGATTGAGGGACATTAGCTATATAAGAGTGATGCTATGTTTATCAATATAGCTATTAGCTAATTGTCTAGGGCTTGGTCGAGTGGTTTTACAAGAAAAATCTTAGGAGAGATAGGGCTTCTTCATTTCTTTCCTTGTTTTGTACAAAAAAGTTTTCGATGCTCTAGCAAAAAGTCCTAGACACTCCTAGAGCACTCTTGTTTACCCATTAATTTCTTATCAACATATACTTTAATCAATCATTGTTTAGGGAATAAAATAAGGTGACCACGATCTCCTCAAAGTAGAGAGTGAGCAAATAGTTGATAGGCTACTAGGAGAAATTTCGGTTACTTTGAGCAGACTACCTCAACCAGGTGATAATTTTGATGACCTCCACCGAGTGGTAATTTTGTAACCTTGAACATATCACCTCGACCAGGTGGTAACCCTGATGACTATGAGTAGAAGACCTTAACCAGGTGGTAATTCTTGAGATCATGAGCAGACCATCTCGACCAAGTGGTAATTTTGAGACTATGAGTAGACCACCTCGACTAGGTGGTAAGTCTTGAGATTATGAGCAGACCACCTTGACCAGGTAGTAATTTGAGACTATGAGCATACCACCTCGACCATGTGGTAAGTCTTAAGATCATGAGCAGATCACCTTGACCATAAAGTAATTCTAGTGACCATGAGCAGATGGGTTTGAGTAGATGTCGGACCAAGTTACCAAGAAGCATGACTCAGTCAAAATAACCGCCACAGATCTCCTCTAAAAAATTAGGGTACAAATTTAATTCATTAATGGTTATTTATTGCTACGATCTAAGGTCGTGGGTGGGGTGTTTATAAAAACACCAAGAAAATCATGCCAAAGGGAGAAAAAAAACTCTCTTTCTCAATTTTGATTCTTTTATTATAGTTATTTGAGATTATTTCTTCATTAAAAAATATCAGAATTTATTTTTTATTTTGGTTTTCTCGACAAGGCCCTATTACTGACTCAAGCCTCGGAAGGTTCATGCCGGAAATACGTCCGGCGTCTCTTACTATTCTTTGTGATTTCAGGTGTTTGCGAGTTATCTGCTAGTGATCGTAAGCCGCTTTTCCAATAAATAAATTTAATGCTGATGCTTATTTATTGCTGATGCAAAGATTTGGTATCCAATCAGTAGCCGACTAGTCCAAATTTCGACGTCAACAATCATGATAATATATATATACACTCACGTGTCAACCAACGAATGAATAAAGAACCATGCTTTAATAGCACCAAAGTCCTCCTCGCTTGAGACATTTAAGGGAAGTCGCAGATGCGCCTAAAAAAAGGATCAAGAACTTTATTTGGCTTTTAGCAAAACTTGCTAATTTCGAAGGAGAATGAGACTTCCAAAGCAAATTAACTTTTTAAATGTAAGCATATGCATCTACATCACCGACACAGGACAATGAAATTCAATGAAAACAACTACTGAAATTTTGGTCCACAATTGAGTGGGAATCGAACCGCACGCACACGCTACATATGCAGGAAAAAGTCTTGCATTGTATCGTACGCCGCAATAAAGATTGAAGACCGTTTCTTCTTTCCCTTGTTTTTGCAATGTGTTATTATTATTCTTTTAGTCAAATGTTGTTCAAATAAGATTATGCTATCCATTCATTTAAAGAGAGCCACAAAAACATTTAAGATTTTAAAAAATACTCCAATCAAAATTCTTTAGATAACAAATATTTTTTTCTCTTTAATTTATAGAGTACTTTATCTCTCTTTAATTTATATTTTATTAATTTTATTGGAGAGAGTGAGGTGTTTTAATTACTATTTATTTTTCTTTTAAAAAAATAATTATTTGATTAGAATAATATTAACCTATTTTTATTTGAAGAGTCTTTTTTTAAAGAATCACATATTTTTTTCATTCTCTTATTTATCACATAGGTATGTAAATAAATTTTCAATGATAAAATTAGTAGAGGCTTTTGGTGATGCTCTAGTGATAGATAACTAACTTCAATCACATCTCAACCCCACACAAGAGCAAATAAAAATTAAAATATTTTAATAGACGTCGGGTAGTCTTGATCTTCTCTCAACTCCAAAAGCTAGCTAAAGGGTGAAATTTTCCCTCATACTTATCAACTAACTATCAGCCCCTTCGACAATTGATAAGGGATAACCTAAATTATCTTCTCGTCACGCACATCAGGCTTTAGGTTAGAAGCATAGACACCCTTTACTCATATTAGATTGTTGGGCCAAGATTGAACTTGGACTCTGATACCTCTCTGTAAAATGGAAAATAACTCTTCTCATCTTTATGTGATTAAAACATGATATGTACCACAAATAGATTAGTAGAAAATAAACCAACACAAAATCAATAAACTAACTATAAGAGACACATATTTTATATGGAAAATCCAAATCAAAGAAAACAATGAGAACATAGTCTAATATAGCCTTCCACTATGTAATAATGAGATTGCTGTACAAACTCTTTTTTAAATAATACTAGAGGCACACAATATTAAGAATCTCATCACTCTTGGTTTATATTAATAGCCTAGTATATATTATTCTCAACAAATAGATATATCAGACAATCAGTTTAAGAGAGAATGTACAAAAAATTAAGACCAGACGATATCAAAAACTTACTTTCCAAAATTTAAAAGAAAATGAAATTAAATTTACCTTCCGATTGTCCAATCAAAAATTAAGACTCTAGGCCCCGAAACAAAATAGTCGGCCACTATCTTATTCTCTTCTCTCTCACTTTTGCTCTTACAAAATTGCTTATAGCTGCTTCATATTGCTGTTCCTTTGATACCCTATTGGCTAAGTTCATCCAATTCCAAAGCTTAGTAATAATTGCACAATTAACAAATGTTTTGGACTTTGGACTTTTGGGCTACCCATATTAGATGGACCAAAGAGCTAAGCCAAGAGGTAAAGTTTTCCCTCACACTTATAAACTAACCATCGGCCGCAACAATCTTCCCCTCACGCTTTGGGTTAGATGCATAGACACATATTCTTCTTATTAGACTATTAGGCTATGATTATTGATGTGAACTTGAACTTTGATACTAGTGTTAGGTGATCTTCCTCTCAATCCCAAAGTTATCTTAAGAAATGAGGCTTTCCCTTACACTTATAAACTCACCACCAGCCCCTTCCACAACTGATAAGGGATAATACCAACAACGAATATTGTTAAAGTTTGAATTAATAACACAGTTGCCGAAAACTTTATCATTGATGGGTTGAGATGGGGTTTATTGGTGAGTTGCATATTATTTTTCACTCTTAAATGTCTATTGCATTATGTCATCCTTCTCATAATAATAAAGACTAACATGGCATTACAAATATCTTCATGCTAATTCTTGAGTGCAATGTCTAATAGGGTGAATCTCCCACTCGAGGGGAGAGATCCAAGTTCAAAATTCAAGTGTTAATAAGAGATCAATTTTAGACCCTTTTTTTTCCATCTATAGTTGTGGTGTAGTAGCCATGAATTTGGGAATTTTGCTTGTAACTACAACATTTTTAATTTAGGGATTTTGATTGACAATTGAGGCCACTATTACAAATAAAAAATAAAATGAAAAAATAAGACAAAATAAAAATCAAAGAGTGGGTCCAAACTTTATCAAATTTTTAAAAGACTACTTACCATTTTGTCAGAATAAAAAAGCAATTAACAGAGTAAAAATAAATTGGGTCACTTCGACTTTATTTCATAAAACATAAAATTACATTTTTATCCTATATATAAAATTTAAAAATTAATTATGCAGGGTTCAAATCAGGATTTTTATACTTAATTTTTAAATTTCCTTTATAATCTTCAAAAAAATTTCACAGGCCGCGATGCTGTCTAAAAAATATTATGCTCAAAATATTTTCTTGATATGTGAAAGAATGAGAGAGTTACAAGCTTATATACAACTATTAAGGTCAGCCAAATCTCTTAGTGTAATGGCTAGACAGGCTGTCCTATTTATGACTACATATATTAATGAATGAAATCATTTGTACATAAGGAATATTAATATTATCAAGTGATACTTTCTCAAAATAAAGATTGTGTCTAGAATAAGGGATTGTCGATGCCAAATCTTGCCGCTAATAATATTCGGTGAGCTGTAGCTACTGATTGTATGGTTTATCATCCCCCCTCAAGCTGGTGTGCGGAAGCAGAAAAATCCCAAGCTTGTGACGAAGATTAAGAAATTGAAATTTTGAGAGAGCCTTCGTGAAGACATCGGCTATCTGCTTAAATGAAGGGACATAATGTGTAGAAAGCTAACCAACAGTTACTTTCTCCCTAACAAAATGATAGTCCAATTCTTTATGTTTTGATCGAGCATGAAAAACTTGATTTTTTGACATGTGTAAAGCACTTTGATTATCACGCAGTATCCTTGGGGGTTGAAGAAAAAATAGGCCAATGTCCATAAATAAATAAGTAAGCCAAGTGATTTCAACTGCAATTGACGCCATGGCACGGTATTTAGCTTCTGCACTAGAACGGGAAACAATTGATTGTTTCTTTGATGCCCAAGATACCCAATTAGCACCAATATACACATAGTAATCGGTAGTGCTTCTTCTAGTGTCCTTGCATCCAGCCCAATCTGCATTACAAAGGGCAACAAATTTTAAAGGACTTTGAGATGTATATCGAATGCCAAATTGAATGGTTCCCTTTAGATATCGAAGTATTCTCTTGACAGCTCGCATATAAGCCTCGTTGGGGGCTTGAAAGTTTTGACAAACTTGGTTTACAACATGTACAATATCAGGCCTAATAAAGTTCAAATATTGTAATGCTCCCACAATGCTACGATATGTTATTGGATCGACTGGTGTAAGATCATTTGGATGTTCTTGAGGTTTTACTATAATTGGAGTGGAGAGATGTGTGTTGTCCAGCATTTTAGTCTTGCAAAGTAGATCATAAGTATACTTTGTTTGAGAGATAAATATGCCATCAGAAAAATTATTTATTTCAAGTCCTAAAAAATAATGTAAGGGGCCCAAATCTTTGATGGCAAACTCTTTGTTGAGAAGAGAGATAAGTTTCTTTAAAAGTAGCTCATTATTTCTTGCAAGGACAATATCGTCAACATAAACAAGCATAAGAGTTATAGTGTTGTGTGTGTGTAGGACAAATAACGAAGAATCTGCCTTGCTATATTTAAAGCCATTCTGAAGTCAAAATTGAGACAACCTTTCAAACCATGCACGAGGTGCTTGCTTTAGTCCATAAAGTGATCGCTTTAATTTATATACATAGTTAGGAAATCTAGCATCTGTAAATCCTGGAGGTTGTTCCATGTATATTGTTTCTTTTAAGAAACCATGAAGAAATGCATTCTTAACATCAAGTTGTCGCATCACCCATTTTTTAGTTACAACTACGGATAGAATAACTCGAATGGTGGTGTGTTTTATAACTAGACTAAAGGTTTCTCCAAGGTCCAGTCTGGTATTTGAGTATATCCCTGTGCCATTAATCGTGCTTTATGTCGATCAAGAGTTTCATTTTTTTTTAATTTATTTTTGAACACCCATTTTAATCCTACAACATTCAAGCCCTCTGGCCGAGGAACTAGCACCCAAGTCTCATTATGTTCAAGAGGTCGAATTTCTTCTTCCATAGCATATTTCCAATGTGGCTGCTTAATTGCGGATTTCCATGATTTTGGCTCAACTTGAACATTAAGTGCCATTTGATTAGCAAGTTCAGGATTATTTTTCAATCGACGCCTTGTGATCATATGGTGAGAAGCTGTTAAGTTTTGATTTGACGATGATGACTGAGAAGAGTGCCCGCTTTCATGTGGTATTCTTAGGTCCACATAGATCTTGATTCCTTCTGGACTGATCTTTGAAGAATTTGCTGTGACATCTTGAGTACTTTTTTTAGAGTTATCTGATCTTATGGGCTCAATAGCGTCTGACACCACCAGAGGAATGTCATCACTTGTTATAGGTACAACTGCTGGATTGGAGTCATTTGAATTTGTTGTTTCAAGAACAGTTATTGAAATCTCGTTATTGGAAGTGGCGTCATCTATGTCTGAGTTGGTGTGAAATTCCTCTTGAATTGGACGAGTAACTGTAGTTGGTGGAATGTCTGAAGATAAGTCTAAGTCAAAGAACAAATTTTTATTACAATAATGAGCACTACTAGTTGCTGCCATCTTATTATTTGTGTTAGCAAAACTTGTTTTCAACCATACGTCAGACTCAGGAAAGGAAGCCAACTCTAAATTTCCCTGCACAACAGAATTTAAGTTGTTATCCTTAAACCAAAAGGAATTCTCATCAAATACAACATGTCTTGAAATATAAATCCTTTTGCTTGAGGGTTGTAGGCAACGGTATCCTTTGTGCATTGAACTATATCCTAAGAAAACACAAGGGTATGTTTTCTTAGAAAACTTGTTCTGGCCTTGATGTCGTGGATGAGGAAAGCACCTGCAACCAAAACTCTTCAAAATCTGATAGTCAGGATGACGATTATATAATTTGAAAAATGGAGTGACATTATTTATTGCATGTGAAGAAAGTCTGTTAATAATGTAAACAGAAGTAAGAAATGCCTTAATCCAATAACATAAGGGCATATTTGCATGAAATAACAAAGTTAAGCCAGTTTCAACTATGTGTCGATGTTTTCTCGCAGCGACACCATTTTGTTCCGGAGTTCCTGGACAAGAGAATTGTGTATAAAGCCACACTTTTCCAAGTGACCCTTGAAAAGAGTTGAACAAAACTCACCTCCTCCGTTACTTTGAAAAATCTTTATCGTTTTGTCAATCTGATTTTCCACTTCACGCTGAAATTTAATGAAGCAATCATAAAAATCTGATTTTTTTTCTTTAAAGGATAAAGCCAAGTGTACCGAGGGAAATCATCTATGAAAACTGCATAATAGAGAAACTTTTGCACAAAACTATTAGGAGTAGGGCCCCAAAGATCAAGAAATGTTATTGAAAACATGAAATGGTAGTTTGCAATGCTTGCCTAATTGGCAGCTAGTACAAATATTGTTTTTATTCATCCAACTACTAACATTAATCTGATTTTTATTATGAAGATTCATAAGAGACTTAAGTTGAGGATGTCCTAATCTTTGATGCCAAACTGTGAAGGGTGCTTTGGCAATTTTTATAGCACTAAGAGCTTCATGTTGAATGTCTTTTAAGGCATATAAACATGCCTTCTTATGCCCATTTGCCAACGTTCTTCCCTGTTGATCCTTAATCAAGAAATCATTATATGAGAATTCAACAGTACATTTATTATCAGAAGTAAGTTGGCTAACAGAAATTAAATTCTTCGTTAATTTAGGCACAACTAAAATGTTTTTTAAAAGAAGTTTACCGTTAGCAGTATTCAATTTAGTTTGGCCAACGTGAGAAATATTCAAGCTATTTCCATTGCCAACATAAATTAAACTATTGCCATGATAAGGTTTTAGATGCTTTATAATACATGGGTCATTTGTCATGTGAGTTGTCGCACCTGAGTCGGCATAAAGATTATTGTCCATTTGTCCTTCAATCTTCATTGCAGCTAAGGCCTCTGGGATATCTTCTTCATCACGATCGTACCTATAAAAACAGTCAGGTGCAGTATGATTTTGTCCTAAAATAGATTTGGCAAGCCCCTTTTTCTTCATCTTTTTGTTCTTGATTATTTGGTGGCTTGTTAGCATGCTGTCCTAGGCCGTTCTTTCCTTGATTTTCTTTGCTTATTTGGCTTTTGGTAATTAGAATTATTACCTCTACAGCCATTATTTCCTCTGCCAGAAAAACCACGCCCATGTGAATTGTAACCACCACGTCCTCTGCCTCTTCCTCGCTGGCTTAGAAAAGCCTGAGCCTAATTGTAATTATTTGTGGTCTCTTATTTTTAAGCAATCCGATCTTGTTCGTGATTTTCTAAGGCCATAAGGATTTGTTTAAAGGTGGAATATGGTGGTTTAGACAGCATGGCTAGCCTGAAATCTTGATATTTTGGTCCAAGACCTCGGGCTAAGTTGAAGACCTTATCTAGATCATCAACGGGTTTATTGATTGCTGCAAGAGAGTCACATAAATTTTTGAATATCCGTGTGTACTCTTCAAGTGTAAGATTATTTTTCTTCAAGATAAGCATCCTATCTCTGAGATACACTTCCGTTTCTTTGGTTACAGGAAGTAACTGATCTTCAAGAGATGTCGAGAGATGAAGGCTGTTTCCATGCCTATATTGGAGCTCAACACTTCTTCTGTCATAAGTCCTAACAAGCAAGACGTAAGCAAACCGTCATTGGTTTCCTATGAGATTAATTCGGGATTTTCAACAATTTCTCCATCTTTCTGTAAAATTTTCTCCTGCGGCTTTTCAGACATAAGAATGTGGTGCGATAATCCGAGGCTTTGAATGAGGGGTAGGATTTGAGATCGCCACAGAAGAAAATTTGTAGAGTTAAGTCTCACGGAGATAAGGCTGGAACATTGGTGGAAGGCTTGGATGTTTAGGGTTGGCTCTTTAGGAAGAGATGATGAAGAAGAAGAGGAGATTGCACCAGGAGCCATAACGTGCTCTGATACCATGAAAAATATTATGCTCAAAATATTTTCTTGATATGTGAAAGAACGAGAGAGTTACAAGCTTATATACAGCAATTAAGATCAGCCAAATCGCTTAGTGTAATGGCTAGACAGGCTATCTATTTATGACTACATACATTAAGGAATGAAATCATTTGTACATAATGAATATTAATATTATCAAGTGATACTTGCTCAAAAATAAAGATTGTGTCTAGAATAAGGGATTGCCGATGCCAAATCTTGCCACTAATAATATTCGGTGAGCTGTAGCTACTGATTGTATGGTTTATCACTGTCGACCCCTTTAGCCTACAAAAGCCTCTGCACCTAGTGCCACAAATAGGCATGTTGTCCCTAGAGAATACTCATTGGCAATGGCTTCTTTGTTCCTTGTTTCTTTATTTTTCATTTTATTTTATTTTTTTCCCTTCTTCCTACATCTTTGATCTATAGAGTTCTGTTACCACTCAATTCTTTGATTTGTAGTGGATCTACATTTTTCTCTTGTTTTTGTTCTAAATCCACTCCATTTCAAAAATATTTTTATTAAAGATTCAAATTATTTTTTTAAAATTTGTAATAAAGAAAAAAAGCCATGTATGTACTTAATGTGCCTCAAATTCATGAATTAAGATTAATTAAGACTACTAATATTTTTATAATTAGACAATGATGAAATTAATTGTTCCATATTTTTAAAAATTAAGATAAGGATAATTTACTCACTTTCTTGATGGAAGGAAGTGAATAAAGTCCATTACATATGCTAAGAGTCCCTGGCCTAGCCAACAACAATTTTGCCTGTGAATTGTCCATCAAACCTAAAGACTATATAGAAGAATAGGCTAGAAGATTATAATTACTCTTTAAATTTAACTTGAACAACAATGGTTGGAGGTAGAGGTAAATAACTTATTTAAGTTTATAGTTTATAAGATATTCCTGTATATATTATTATTAAGCTAACATATGTGGTATCAGAGCAACCCTTTAGATCTTGTGTTCAGTTATACATGTATCTTTTGCATTTGGTTTACAGTTTCTGATCTCATATGGTTGTGATTTAGATGCTATGATCAACACATATATTGAATAGTGTCACATGGTAAAGATTTTAATGCTTGAATTCATTAATTTATAAATAAGTGTTAATATTATTATTGTTGAGATTATCATGTTTGCAACATGTTTTGAGTTATTTAGTTTAGTATTTTTTTACATGATAGATCTATCAAAGCAAAATTACACGATTTGAATAAATTTATAGAAATACTTTTATATCATGTTCTAATATTGCCTTTTTTAATATCATCATATTTTTGAAGCAAGGCACGGCATTTCAAATAAATGATGATATTTGTATAGAATATGCTCATATATTAGAAAGAATTTATTTTAATGGTATGAAAGGCGTTGAACATATTACAATTAATTTATAATTATTTGGCTTCAAAGGAAAATAATTATTATGCGGATTTAATTGGAATAAGATGGTAATTTGAGCATCAAAATTAGAATTTCCTATGCCCACAATATGGAATTTTTTATTTTATTTTGGTGTTTATAATTGCTCATTTTGTTATTAAAGATTAATGTAAATTCAATATGTTATGTAATCTCTACCCATAGGAAGATTTGAATTTAGAACTGAATTTTTACATAGCTAAATTTAGTATTGAGATTAAAATTTTAATAACATTAATATATATATTTTTTGTTCTCCTATACAGTGGTTCCTAATTTTTTCAGTGATTCTACTCCTGTACCAATTTTTTCAGTGGTTCCTATACAGTGATTCTACTCCTGTTCCTAATTAAGTATTGAGATTAAAAATTTAATAGCATTAATGTGTATTTTTTGTTCTCCTATACAGTGGTTCCTAATTTTTTTAGTGATTCTACTCCTATTCCAATGTTGTGTGCTAATAATGTTTTTGATTGGAACGAGAGAGTTCTCTTCAATTTAGGATGCATGGATATTGACTTGGCACTACGTGAGGATGAATCACCCATCCCTATGGAATCAAGTATGCAAAGTCTAGAAAGATGAATATAAAAAGTGAGAGTGATCCAATCGCTTAAGTTTGATACGCATGCAATCTCATGTATGTCATGAATCTCATTTTGTTGACGTTCCTAATAATATATGGTGGGTCGATTTCATTACTACAATTCATATTGCTAATATCATGCATGATTTTCTCAATATAAGAAAACCGAAGACAAATGAGTAAGGCATCTATTCAGGAAATAGGATGCAATCAAGTTTGAGGGTGTGGGAACTTTTAGTTTAATTTTAAAATTTGGTTTTTATTTTGACCTTGAAAACACATTTTATGTACTCGCATTATCTAGAATTTTAATTTCTATTGCCCGTCTTATTTATTAGGTTTTAAATTTGTTTTCAAACTCATTTTTTAGTAATACATATAAGAATAATAATATTATTGGCAGTGGTGTTTTATATAATGGTTTATATAAATTAAATTTAGATCCCACATTTTTTAGTCTAATCTTTTCACTTTGCATGGTGAAAGTATGAGCGCTAAACATTGTATTATTAATGAGAATTCCTCTAAAATTTGGCATAGAAGATTAAGACACATCTTCATAGAAAGAATTAAAAGATTAGTAAATGATGGAGTTTTATAAACTCTTAATTTCACTGATTTCAATACTTTTATAGGCTACATTAAGGGAAAGCAGACTAACAAGACAATTAAAGGTGCCAAGAGAAGTACTGAGATTTTTGAGATTATACATATTGATACTTGTGGACCTTTTTTCACTCCTTGATTAAATAGCCAGAGATATTTTATCTCATTAATGGATGACCATTCAAAATACATGTATCTTTATTTTTTAAATTATAAAGAAGAAGCATTTGATGCTTTTAAGATTCATAAAGTAGAAGTAGAGAGACATAAGGAAAGAAAATTCAAAACTGAAAGATGTGATAGGGGTGTCGAATATCATAGAAGGTACACAAAAAAAGGGACAATGCCTGATCCATTAGCAAATTTTCTCAAAGAAGGCATTATTGCACAATATACAATGCCTAGCACACCATGACAAAATGATGTTGCGAAAAGGAGAAATAAAACACTTATGGACATGGTAAGAAGTATGATCAACAATTCTATTTTTCCCTTAAAATTCTCGAGTGAAGCCGTAAAAACCACTATATATATTTTAAATAGAATTCTATCTGAGGCTGTTCTTAAAATACCTTTTGAAACTTGGAGCGATTGGAAACCTAGTTTGAGACATGTATACATTTGGGGTTGTCCTATTGAGGTGTGAATCTATAATCCTCAATTAAAGAAATTAGATCTAAGAACAGTTAGTGGTTATTTTATAGGCTATCCAGTAAACTCTAAGGGCTAAAATTTATTGCCTCTCACACACTATAAGGATTGTTGAAGCAAAAAATGAAAAATTTCTTTAAGAAATATTGAATTTCAGGAAATTCAAGAATTTGTTAGTGTAATTTCTATGGAAATAATTAAAAAAAAAACAATTGGAGTTCAACCACTTCACGAAGATTCTATCATTCAAAATTCACAAAATAAAAGTGAAATAATAGGATTAAGAAAGTCTTAAAGAATAAAGAAATCTGAAATTTTCAGTGATTATGAAGTATACCTTCAAGAGGAGTTTATGTTAGCCTAAAGAGCCACAAATAATGTAATTTTGATGATAATAAACAAGTATCTTAAGTGATTTAATAAATATTGTATTGCACATTTTCACTTGTTTTTAAGGATAATATTTATGCAAGTGAATCAAGTGAAATCAAGTTCAAGACACTCAACGGACAACGGCGGAATCAAGAATAGAGTTTAGAGCTGAACGGATAAATTATTGCGACAAATTCTTGTAAAGCCAGTATGATTTAATTGATGCATGATTTAGCATTTGAGAAGCTCAAGAGTTTATTTAAATAATTACTTTTCATAAACTAAAATATTTTATATTTATATTTTGTGGATTTGAGTAATTTGGACTAACATGCAAAATTTTACAATCTTTGAATTTAATAAGTATTATTTTGAATTCTAGAGTTGGACCTATTTGCAAACAATTGAACAATTTTGGGCTATAATATAATTTCTAAACGTTTGACGACCTGGATGTAATCCAAACATTTGAAATCCAAAATTGGACAGAGTGAGTGCCTAACCGCTTGAGGGCTAGTGGCTAGCCGCTTGAGGAAAATCTCATATTTTCAAATTTTGGACTAAATTAAAAAGATTTGAGAACTTTGAAATTTATGGGTATTATGTTAAATTTTCAAAAGGATTTCTTTGAAAACTATTATTATATATTGGGTCATATCATAATTTTAAAAAGTATTGGGAATGACAAGCATTATTTAACAATTCTAAAATTGGACATATTTGTAAAGTTTTATGATATTTTGGATCATAGTATAATTACAAAAAGTTTAGGCACAAATGTAATTTTTTGAATAGTGGTATTGTAGTAATTTCAAATTTAACAGTAACATCACTGTTCTAGAGCGGCTAGCCAGATAAATCAAGCGGCTAACTGCTTGAGCATTGGAATTTTCCTGTAATGGTTAGTTTTTGGGCTTTACCTACAAAAACCCAACTCCAACTTCATTTTTAAAACTAATGCAAGCATAAACAAGATCATATAACACATATTGAGCTTCGAATTTCACCAATCATCCTTTATTGAATCATTATTGTGCTATTATTTGCATATCCACTCTTAAAGAGAGTTTTTGTTGTAATTTTCATTTCTCATCAAATTGTGAGAGTACAAGTGTGAGAAACACTTGAGGTAAAGAGATTTGAGAGATAATCTCTTAATAGTAAAGGTTCATTGACACCTTAGAAGTCAATTGTAAGATCTTGAAATCTTGGGAGGCTTAGATAGTGAAATCCTTGAGTTTGATTGGCTTGGAGGCGTAGACATAGGCGGGAATTGCTGAACCACGTAAAAATTATTGTGTTTGCTTTCTCTTCCCTTAATCTTTCATTATTGTGCTTTACTGAATTTATTATTTTTGTATTTGATTAAGGCAATAGATTAAATTGTTGTGCGAATTGTTTAGTGTAAGTTTTAAAATTCTAATTCACCCCCCTCTTGGATTGCATAACTTGCATTTCAGTTTAATTATAAACTCAATCAAAATCCAGCTTCCTTTTCACAAGCCATGAATGGAGAGAATTCTACGATATGGCATGATGCAATGATGGAAGAAATTAATCTATGATTAAAAATAAAGCCTGGGATCTCATTTAATTATCTTCTAGTCATTCAACTGTAGGTCATAAATGGATTTATAAAACCAAAAGAAATGCCTTTGGTAAAATAGAACGACAAAGAGCTAGACTTGTGGCAAAGGGATTCACTAAAAAAGGTGTAAATTATCAAGAGACATTTTCTTCCATTTCTAACAAGGACTCATTTAGAATAATCAGGGCTTTAATAGCTTATTTTGATTTAGAATTATATCAAATAGATGTGAAAACTGATTTCTTGAATTGGAATCTTGAAAAATAAGTGTACATGAAGCAACCTGAATTTTTTTTTTACTGACAAAAATAGTCATTTGGTTTGCATATTCAATAAATCTATGTATGGACTAAAACAAACTTTTGGCCAATGGAATTTAAAGTTTCACAATGTGGTTACTTCATATGGTTTCACAAAAAACATTGTTCATCAATGTATATATCTCAAGGTCAATGGAGCAAATTTATCTTTTTAGTTCTATATGCAGATGATATCTTGCCTGCTTGTAATGATTTTGGTTTGCTGCATGAGATTAAATGTTTACTTGGCCAAAACTTTGACATGAAGTATAGAAATTTAATTAATGTTAAAAATTGTATGTTCATTAAGGAGTAAAAATGTTATTTTGTTTTTATATTATAATTTACATTTGTAATTATATAACATATTATGAATTTCTAATTATGTTTCTAAATATTTGATTTTGTATATTTTTGTGTGTTTATTAGGTCAAAATAATAATTTCATGTAATTTTAAGCTCCAAACAAATGTATGAATGTCAAATTTAGATTCTGGAGGACCAAGAAGTTAGGTCATTGTCGAGAAGGAACCACAATTTTTTTTGTGAAATTATAAATTTTTACCACGTTAAGTGTGGTTATTGTGAAATTATAAGTTTTTCCTATGTTAGGTGTGGTAATTATTAGTGGAATGAGTTAGGTGTGCTTGACTGGATTGAGTTAGGTTTATATTTTGTTAGTGAGACAAACGTATAGCTATGATGTAATTGGCTTAATTTACGTGAGTGGTGTGGATTAATAATAAATTAGTATAAATAGAGATGGGGAAACACATCTCTCTACAACTTTCCTTCACTTCTTTCTCCTCAAATTCTTCTTTTCATCCCTCTTTGTAATATATTTTCAATAAATAAAATTAGTTTTATTTTCAATTTTGAAATACAATTTTTAATTATGTATTTTTTAATTTTAATAAGTCTCTTTATTTCAAATATGTTTAGATAAATACTAATAGTTAGGGTAAGGTGAAACTCTTAGTAAAAAAATATGATTTAATCAAATTTATTTTTAATTGTATAAATTAAATTATTTTCTATTTAATTTTATCCATATTTATATTTTGAAATTTTGATTTATTGTAGACAAACATGGGAAGTTGGAACAATGAATTCCTAATATCTTAGTATAAAGTATGGTAAAATGGTGCTTTGACTTGTTGTAAACAAGTTAAACTTTCGCACACTAAGTAGTTAATTCATAATAAAATCAATTGGAAAATGATTGTAATTCATACCATTAATCTTTTGAGCAATAAAATAAAATAAAAATAAAAAGTATTTATTAAATTGTATTTACTACTAAGAGTGGATCCATAATCCTAACTAGTCTAATTTCATATATAGTTTTGCTTAAATTAAGTTGCATATATTTAAATTTTATTTTTATATTTTAGATAAATTAAAATAAACAAATTAAAATTTTTCTCTTTGGATCAATTTCGGACTCACCAAGTTATATTATAATTAGGTAGTTTTATACTTGCGAGTAAATTTAATACTTTTAAATTGTGTCAAAATTCACATAGACAGGATTAAAAGGACATTAGGATTGTCTCAGAAGGTATATATTGAAAAAGTTTTGGAAAAATTTTAAATGAAATATTGCATTCCTATTACAGCACCTATTATTAAAGAGAACAAATTATGTCAGAAACAATATCCGCAAAATGATTTGGGAAAAGAAAAAATGAAGCATATTCCTTATGCTTCTATTGTTGGTAGCCTAACGTATGCACGAGTGTGAATTAGGCTTGACTTTGCCTATATAGTAGGCAAACTCAGTAAATATCAAAGGAATCTAGGATTGCAATACTAGAAAGCTACTAAAAAGGTGATGCGTTATTTACAAGGATCTAAGGATTACAAACTCACATATAGGCATGCATTCTGATAATCTTGAGGCAATTGGATATTTGGATCCTAATTTTATTGGATGTGTGGATACTAGGAAGACCAATTCAAGATATATTTTCCTTCTTGCTGGAGAGACTATACCTTTGAAGAGTGGTAAGCAAAACTATAATTGCTTTGTCTATCATAGAGGTATTTTTTTATTGGATACTATGAAACTACAACACAAGCATTATGGTCAAGAAATTTTATCATAGGCCTAAAAATTGTTGATTTTATAGAAAGGCTATTGATAATTATTGTGATAATTCTCCTGCAATATTCTTTCCAACAGTGATTACCTCTATCAGGATTTTTGTTTGTTGATTCCTTCTGCAAGGACACAACCTTCTACTCGCATATTATCAAGAGCATAATATAGGAAAAGAAGTCTCAATTCATCGTGATGAGTTCTATACGCTTACTGAAAATGAAACTGGAAAATCTCCCATTTTACTTATACTCAGTCTTAAAAGAGACTATGAGGAGGGGATTTATACTTGGACTCTATAAATTAGGTCTTTTTGAGATTTCAATAAATTATGTCTTTATAACATTTTTATTGATGTACGTTACAGGTAATGTATAAGGAACATAGTATAGGGAATATGGCGAAGGATTTAAAGCCGTGCAAGGATGCTGAACCAGCAAAGAGCTGTTAGTTTTTGTCCACTTACTTCATTGGACTGAAGATCCGACATTCATCACTTGGAATTTTCTTCGGAGAAGAAAAGGTTATGAGATTATTTCTTACTTAAACAAGATATATCTACTCAAAATGGTGAGAAAAACAAGCTCAAAGCTCAAAACGATTTGTTTTAAACTTGTTTTCGTCGCCGTTTAGTACATTTATATGATGTAGGGATTTATATGGACATTCTGTCTTGGCTTTATTGCTTGTGTTTTTTGACAGCGGGTTTGCAACCACATTTTATCATCTTTTACATGTAGTGAGTGAGGGCAAAATTTATTATTATTATTATTATTATTATTATTATTATTATTATTATTATCATTATTATTATTATTATTATTATTATTATTATTATTATTATTATCATTATTATTTTAACTAACTTGAACTGATAAAGTCGCTTTGCATCAGTTGGAGAAATACTACTCACGGTTTCGGTAGATAGTGAAGGATAGACGCGTGATTCACCTAGTAGGAAAGTTTTAGTTAACATACTATTAAGATAAGTCAATTTCGAATCCGGAATTACAATGGAGGAGGAGTTTACAAAGTTGTAAATAAATGAAGAGTAAGAAATTAAAGAAATTCTAATTAGATTGTCATTTATGATATTTAAGAATATTTTAATTTAATTTCATTACCTATTTAGAATTTAATTGTTTAGGTATTTCTTATTTAAATTTTATTTTTAGCTCAGGTATTAGCCTTATTAAAAAAAGTTTTTTAATCATAATAGGATAAATCGTAATTAGTATAATGTCTTTTATAACTTATACAATCATGTCTTGATTATTTGTTATTGATTATTTCTTAGACTAAACTCTAAATTTGAGTTCAATAATATTTTTAGTTTTCAAAGCTCTTAATGACTTTTTGAGTTTACTTAATTTTTGATACTTTGCAAAATCAACAAATTTTAACTTTCTAGGTTCATGGTATTCTTTTAAATTTATATGAATTTAGACATTATTTTTATTTCAGTATTCTCAAAAATCAAAAACTTATCTCCAACTTAACAGCTGATCTTAATTCCACATTAAAAAACTTTCGCTATTAGTATTTGACGATTTTGTGGTAAATAGACTTACTGATGAGTCCAAAGCACTAAGATTTTGACCGTTGAAATGAGCAACAAAAAAAGCCTTTCCTCTTACAACGTTTAGCTGAAGGTGTAAACCTTTCAGTTTTTGTAATCTACCATAAAGAAACTATGGTCATATGTCAAAATGGAGTTTTAAAATCTCTCCAATCTCATACATTATCTTCAAATAATTTTATGAGCTACTTAATAATAAAAAATCCTCCCATTCGCATCCCTGCTCATACCCAAAAAAATGTTATCATCGATTTTTTTTTTTAAATGAAGTTCACAGAACTAGTAGTCAAATCGTCAGTTTTATAATTAATGAGTTCTGGAGTATTTACCTGTAATAATTTATTGAACCAAAATCCAAAATCGATGGGTTCAAGAAATTTTTAATCATTTTGAACAGATTTATAAAATCGAACCAAACTAATTCCAGGTGATTCTGCTTGGTTCTCAGCTTGTTGCCGTCTTTCGGTTTATTCAATCCATTTTTGTTTAATTTTTCAATCATTTGTCATGTGAATTCAATTCTCGGCATAAAAATCATTTGTCATGTGAATTTGATTCTTAGCATAAAAATGAAGGGTATGTTCGGGATTGCTTTTGCTTCTCAAGGAATCAACTTGTACCTTAATTTTTAAAACATCAGCTTTATAAATAATTTAGGAGGCTGTTTGATAAATGAAGATTATTTGACAATTACTTTTTAAATGATTTACTATGGATGTTTGGAAGTAGAAATTAAAAGTTTAATGTTCGATGTGCGATGAAAAAATTGGACTTATTTACTTATTTGCAATTTATTTAAAATTTAATTATTAAATCATTTTTTTTATTTTCTGTTTATTTCTTACAAGATATCTATTTTCTTTATTACATATTTAAATAATTTTTTAATTAACTATTTAATAATTTTAATTAACTATTTCATTTTGCAATAAATTCAACTTATAAATATTTTTCGCTAAAAAATTATTATGTAATGTACGCAAAAATTAATATATTATTATTGAGTTAATTAGTAAAAAATTTTAATATTAAAAATTTTAATAAATTAAATGCAAAAAAAATAATTGAGCAATTAAATTCATGAAATGAATATTCAAATGACAAAAAATTCTTTAAAACTATAATAATCATAGTAGTTCATAGATATAGAATACTATAGATATGTGTGTATAAAAAATTATTCAGGAATATTATTACCATTATCTTTTTCTTGAATGATGACCTCCATGTTTGTCTCTTCCACTAGTAGAAAAATGGTCTTCTCTGATATTATTTTGGTATTAATAATGGTTTTTACCGACACTGAATTCAGTGTCACTGATCACGGTGCAAGAAATTTTCTTACACATTTTTTGTATCAACGATTCCATGACACCTTAGTATCAAAGAAATGTTTATAGTTAAAACATCACCTACGCTTTGATGTTACAGTGTCAAACAATTTGTGATTCTATACAGTCACGCACATAGTGATTCTATGGTATGAAGCATGTTTTGATGCGCTAGTATCATTTATGTTGTGATTCAAAAATATTAATATTTGTAGATGCTAAATTGGTGTCAATAGATTTTTGAAAATTTTAAAAAATAATAAAATTTTCATTATTACAATTACCAGCCTAAAATTAAAGCCATTAAACAACAATTTTCAACAATAGTTATGGAACAAATGTTGGATTCAAAACCCAATAATCTTCATTTAACAAATGCCATCAAGCTCTATTCTACATTTAACAATCAACATACAATTCACCAAATTGGTTCAACAACTGAATTCATCAAATATAGTTTGAATAGCATAATATTAGCGAAAACCACAATTAATTTCCAAACAAAGAAAACAACAACTTGTTTTAGCAACAACTTTAGTAGCAGTTAATAAGGCAAATAGCCTAGAATAAGAAGCAGCAATAGCAACATTGCTCTATCTCTCAGCCTAAGGAGCAGCAAAACATTGAAGGCAAATGTAGCAAAAGAAAAGGCAGCAACATCATTGCTATCTTCAATTGCCTGAGTAGTAGTAGCAATAAGAGGTAATTAGATTTATGATTAATTCCAACAAAATCAAACCAACACAGGCACATTCCTGAAAGTAATAAAGGAATAAGCTCATTGCACATCATATGCAGCACACTAATCATGAACTTTTAATTATAAAACACAAACAAACAAGTGATATTTACCTATTTTCTTAAATTGGTGATTAAGTTAGCCACGTATGCAGCCCACTCATCACGAACCTTTAAAATATCCTCATCTGTTGTACTCCGTTATCCCCTTCAACTTCAATTACAGCAAAATGAGAAAGAAAATTATTATATAAACAAAATGTTCATAATTAAAATAAGTAACAAAGCAGAGGTTTAAAACTTACATGCTTCAATATGTTTGGATTTTGCACAATGTCTTGCATGTACGTCTTGCATGTACTTCATAACAAAATACCCACATTCAAAATCGCTTAATTGATAAGGGAATTATAAATTTATGAAATTAGTTTTAGTATCAATTATATTATACCAAAAGCTATAAACTTAGTCAAAATGAACATATCACTTATATCCTTACTTGGACTAACATTTATTCTAAATTCAACTTTGTATTTTGCTTTATTACATGATACATCCTAACCCCTCTGAATATGAAAGCATACAGTAAATATAAAACTCAATATACTAAAATTTAACCATATAAAACATTAGAATCTAAGTATGAAAAACTTAACTGCTCTATTATTCGCTCTAAATGACAGTTCACTTTATCGGTAAAAACTGAATCCAAATAATAGACAATGGAGGCCAGCATATCGATTGCAACCAACACCCAATGATTGCTACAATAAAAAAAATAAAACCATTAAATATTGATATCGATATATGAAATAACTATATATTCTATAATTTCTTAATTGCAAATGTTAATATATTGAACATATAAAGATAGAAGTCATTACCCTGGGTTGTATGGGATTAATATCAACTGTCCAATTAGAGCTGCTTTCAACAGTTCAAATACATAGCGAGACTTTGTTGTTATAGTCTCCTCTGTTGGATTGAGTGAACTGATCATAACTTGGCTAAATCTCACTTGAAACGACTCTCCATCATTTTCCATGACCTCATATAAATGCCTATGTGACAATGCATCCAAGATCAATAAAATTATTATTAGTGTTCTTAGTATAATGGCTTACTTAAAAAAGTTAAATAAAACATTAATACATTAAAAATAATGACTTACTTTGCCCATAGCTCAATCACCTCATTTCTCAGGCAACTAAAATCAATGATCACTTGATAGACAGCCTTGTTGAACAACGTTTTCAATGCATAACCAAACACTAACTCATCATTTTCAATCAATAACTCTTCGTCAAGAAAATTGTCAAATTTTAAGGAAAACATATTAATGCTTTGACTAGTGTTCTTTCTCTGTTGTGCAGTTGACCTAGTGTTCTCCCTCAAAAGCAGCTTCCTATTGGCATTTGGTTTCATCACCTTTGCCTTCATTGGAGGAGGAGGCTTAACTCCAACTTGGATAACACAAGGGTCTGCTGCTTTGCTTTGTCGGGCTGTAGTCTTTTTTAGTCTAGGAGACTTTCTTGAGGTCTTTATTGAAGTCTTATTCGGAGTCCTTTTAAGAGTCTTTTTTCCTTGTTCTACCTCAGTTTCAATTGGGATTTGAGGAGTTTGTGTGCTGGCACCATCATTCTCTATGTTCACCTTGTTCAACGATGTCAATTTTGGAGATGGTTTATTCACAAAATCCGTAACATATTCAATAAGTAAACATTAAATATCAATTAGTTAAATAAATTAAATATCAAATGAAAAAATTTACAAAGATGATAACCTTTTTCTTTAGCTTTAATTGAGCTTTCAAGTCAGCATCGTAACTAATGGGCTATTTGGTATTGACAGCACTGCAACTACCAACCTCTGTTCGACTATAAGCATTCAGTTTTGCATCCATCGTATCTAGTCAAGTCATCATCATCTGATACCTTTCTTCAAAAACCTTTCTTTCTATGACCATTCTTTCCATATATGAGTTTGATGCAGTTGGCACATGAAAATACATAGTTGGGGTTATTGTCTACCCCAGACCTTGGACTCTACTACCATTCGACTGCTTTTCAAGAGTTGTAGTTAAAATGTCATTGAACAGTGAACGGAGCCTTGCTCTACCTGACTCTTTAAATCTTCCTATAATAACATTGGTATAAAATATAACCTTAATAGCTTACAAGGCATTAAATTAAAAAAATAAATGAAATCATTGCAAACCAAGTAACAAAAAAGTAACTCCTACAATCTTCTCTGCCACTTGCTATACATCATCTTCATAACCACCATTGTTGTTCTTTCGAGCCATCAACCACAATTGACTACGGCTGATCTCTTTAATAGACACTCCAAGCTTTGCCTTCTATTTTATGTTAACAATAAAAAATATAACTAATTTTTTCTTAAATATACAAAGCCAACATGAAGTTTCTACACATATGAAGTGTATATATTCAAAGCAGAAGAGGTTACGATAAGATACCTTTCGATATAGTAGGCCACCATATCCTAAACTACTTAAGCGATGGTTGTATTTAATTTTTGCACATAACTGTTTTCGTTTTCGGCTTTTTTCCTTAGAGAAAACATTTGAAATTCATTAATCATTTCCATTCACAAAGTAAGAGTAACAAAATAATTAATCACTATTGTAATATAACTGACTTGAAATTCAGTACCAAGCATCCTATCAACAAACTTTTTCTACTCTGACTTTGTAATTGTAGGATACTCTCTAGGTGGCAACTTTAACTTATTATGATGATCCTTGTTTAGTTGGATAAATTCAGTGTTTAAGGCTAATATAAATTTCCTTAAAGAAGTTCCCATTGACCGCAACACATATTTTTTGCTCCTCATGTCCAATACAAACTTACTTTGTTCCAACATATGAGTAAGAAATAAAATAAATTTATTTCCAGAAACTAAACTATAGAATTACTGAAATAAATAAGAAATCATATAGTACCAGCATATGGTCCCAAAGTTTTTCTTTAATCTCTAGGGGAACACATCGCCAGTCATCGTATAAGATTGAAACATTATCTCTGACCACAACACCAATATACGATCTCAATTCGGTGCCACCTTCTCTAATAGGAATTCCATAGTCATTATACTGGACTATGATTTTGTTATCAGGTGTTAATTTCATCAAATATTTCTTCTTTGTTTTTTTTTCTCCTCATTGGTCTCTCATCACATTCGGGCACACTCATCTCTTCATTTTCTTCTTTGTCAGACATCTCACTAAAATTTTAAACCAATGCACAAATTATTAATCAAAACATATTACAATAAACACAACAAGTCAATGTAAACATATATGTAAAAAGTAAAAGAAGCTAAGAAACTTGGACAATAAACTACATTTCATTCCTCTACTGAGTCATTATCAATAGGGACATCATCACAATCATATCATAAATTTCAACTTCATCTTTATCCATATCCATGTTCGAAGATGAATATTCTTTAGATAAAGGTTCATGTATGACCATGTCAACACTCCTATCATAACCTACTGATTTATTGACTCTTTGACCCATTGAACAAACAATTGATTTTTTTGGATCTACTTGATCTTTTACATAAAATACTTGTTTTGCATGTGAAGCTGAAATGAAACAATCAGACTTATGACCAACATGATTAAGATCAATGATAGTGAACCCTAAATCATCAATCTTAACCCACTTTCTATCTACCCAGTCACACTTAATAACAACTCTTTTAGTCATGAGATATTCAAGCTCCCAAATCTCAAAAGGACCCCATAATACTCCATCACACTAGTGTGTGGATTTTTATCCTTCTAACTTGAAAATTGTAATGTTGTTGCTGAAACGTTGACTACACTATTTTGTGTAACACGACAATCGTTGTCCTTAGTTGTAAATTTGAAACCACTGATAAAATACCCTGAATATGCTATAACAGTAAAGCTAGGTTTGTTGGCCAACCACTTTACTGTTTCTGGTACATGTCTACTAACTGTAAGATCATTTGCTACGTACAATTAAATAAACACTTATAAATTTTAAAAATAAATGAAACAATGTTAGTTCAAACTAGTTATATATTCAAACCTTATGTTGTAACTAATCAGTAAAGGTATGAGCGTGCTCAATTTCTAACTAGTGGCCACGTTTTGATTGCTTTGGGTATTTTATTTGCAAGTATAGTTTATGCTCCCTACAATATCACTATGAAAATGTCAGTAGTTTTAAATTTGCTATAAGCTAAATTAGTTTTCAATAAGAACAATCACTAATTATAATAAACTTACTTGATATAAATTTCACACTCAATAGTGTTTTCCAAAACACAAAGATGTGCTTACTGCAACAATGAACCATCAACCACCATAGCCTCTCTGCCTCGTAAGGGCTTTTTAATTGTATAATCTATCATGCAATTAGGTGGCAGTCCAATAAAATCATGATTGGACAAATATTTAGCACAAAATTCAAGTGCTTCCTCTACCACATAACATTTGGCAATGTATCCCTCAGGGCGACAATGGTTATGAATTTAGCCCTTTAGCAATTTTATGTTTCTCTCAAACGGATACATCCAACAAAGGTGAACAAGTCCACATAATCGGATTTGGTCAATAAGATCCACCGTCAAGTGGACCATTATGTCAAAAAAAGAAAGTTAGAAGAATTGCTCAAACAAGCACACAGTGATGTAATGTTGTTTTTCCTATTTGTCAAGAGATTTTGTTTCTAGCACTTTAACACACAATGCATTGAAGTAAAAGCACATCCTAATGATAGCTTTTCTAACATTTTCTGGCAAACAACCACGGATTGCTAAGGGCAGCAATTGTTGCATCAAAGTGTGGCAGTCATGAGATTTAAGACCTTGAAGCCAATAATCATCCAAGTTTACAAGACTCCTAAAGTTGGAAGAATAACCTTCTGGAACTTTGGTTTTAAACAAAGTTTGACAGAACATTATTTTTTCTCTTTTTTACTCAAGGTGTAAGGTGCTGCAAGTATGTAATTTTTATCATTTTCACTATGAATTAATTTGCCCCCAATTTGTAATTCAATTAGATATCTTCTAGCCTTGACCTCATCTTTCCTCTTTCCAAGTTAATGAAGTAATGTGCCATAGATGCTCTCACAAACATTTTTCTCAATATTCATCACATCTAACACACGGCGAACTAATAAATGTTGCCGAAACTCTAAATAAATAAAAAAAATTGATTTTCTTTTGAATAATTTGTCAATATCATCATCATAATCATCACGCTTTCACTTAGTGCCTCTATGCTTACCACTCTTATAGTTAATACCATCTACCAGTTTCAAAATTTCTTGACCAGACAAAGTTTTTGGAGGTTCATCCCATTTTGCCTTATTATTGAAAACCTTCTTCAGTGATCTAAATGAGTGGTCAAATTGATGTTTTCCATTATTGGGCATTGTTATTTTGACAAGAGATTGATGATTAAAGTAGCAAATAATATGAAATTTCAAAAATTAATTGAAATTAGCCCCTAATTGTTTCTAAAAATAGGGATTCTTACTATTACTCTAATTATAGTCAAAATTGAATGGCTCACTTCTTTTATAGGTTTGACGGGCTTGTTGCTTGAATCCTCTTTTAAATCTTCTTCTTCAAAATCGCTAGGTGCTGCGGCTTATAAATTTCTACTTGCATGTTCTGTAACACCCTAGGCGAATCCCACATCGGCAAAGCACGGGAGAGATGCTGGGTTTATAAGAGGTGATCCACACCTTAATTGGCAAGACGCGTTTTGGGGTGTATGGGCGCCCCAAGAACAAATCCGTGCGGGCCTTGTTAAGGCCCAAAGCGGACAATATCTTGCCAGGTCTGGGTTGGGTCATGACATTATGGTATCAGAGCGGCTCCGCGTGTCCTCTTGAGCGATGGTGGGGCAAACCTCAGCGAGGACGCTGAGTCCCCAAGGGGGGTATATGTAACACCCTAGGCGAATCCCACATCGGCAAAGCACGGGAGAGATGCTGGGTTTATAAGAGGTGATCCACACCTTAATTGGCAAGACGCGTTTTGGGGTGTATGGGCGCCCCAAGAACAAATCCGTGCGGGCCTTGTTAAGGCCCAAAGCGGACAATATCTTGCCAGGTCTGGGTTGGGTCATGACATTGATACCACCGCACGGATTTGTTCTTGGGGCGCCCATACACCCCAAAACGCGTCTTGCCAATTAAGGTGGATCACCCCTTATAAACCCAGCATCTCTCCCGTGCTTTGCCGATGTGGGATTCGCCTAGGGTGTTACATACACCCCCCTTAGGGACTCAGCGTCCTCGCTGAGGTTTGCCCCACCATCGCTCAAGAGGACACGCGGAGCCGCTCTGATACCATAATGTCATGACCCAACCCAGACCTGGCAAGATATTGTCCGCTTTGGGCCTTAACAAGGCCCGCACGGATTTGTTCTTGGGGTGTATGGGCGCCCCAAGAACAAATCCGTGCGGGCCTTGTTAAGGCCCAAAGCGGACAATATCTTGCCAGGTCTGGGTTGGGTCATGACATTATGGTATCAGAGCGGCTCCGCGTGTCCTCTTGAGCGATGGTGGGGCAAACCTCAGCGAGGACGCTGAGTCCCCAAGGGGGGTGTATGTAACACCCTAGGCGAATCCCACATCGGCAAAGCACGGGAGAGATGCTGGGTTTATAAGAGGTGATCCACACCTTAATTGGCAAGACGCGTTTTGGGGTGTATGGGCGCCCCAAGAACAAATCCGTGCGGGCCTTGTTAAGGCCCAAAGCGGACAATATCTTGCCAGGTCTGGGTTGGGTCATGACATTGATACCATAATGTCATGACCCAACCCAGACCTGGCAAGATATTGTCCGCTTTGGGCCTTAACAAGGCCCGCACGGATTTGTTCTTGGGGCGCCCATACACCCCAAAACGCGTCTTGCCAATTAAGGTGGATCACCCCTTATAAACCCAGCATCTCTCCCGTGCTTTGCCGATGTGGGATTCGCCTAGGGTGTTACATACACCCCCCTTAGGGACTCAGCGTCCTCGCTGAGGTTTGCCCCACCATCGCTCAAGAGGACACGCGGAGCCGCTCTGATACCATAATGTCATGACCCAACCCAGACCTGGCAAGATATTGTCCGCTTTGGGCCTTAACAAGGCCCGCACGGATTTGTTCTTGGGGTGTATGGGCGCCCCAAGAACAAATCCGTGCGGGCCTTGTTAAGGCCCAAAGCGGACAATATCTTGCCAGGTCTGGGTTGGGTCATGACATGTTCAAAGAAAGGCATGCTTATTAATTACTATGTATCTGGGCGAAGAGTGATTGAAGTGAAAAAGCTAGCAAGAGGGGTTTAAGGAAATTGAAGGGGATTTCGATTTAAGTGGAACAAACAAGGGGCCTCAAATTTGATTAGAAGAATAAAGATTTCAAGGTCACAACTTTCATCGTTTTTTTTAAAGTTCCTTTAGAAAGTAAGAAGGGAAATCGATTTTAGAGGGAGGGGCAAATGAGAAGCCAAAAAAATTCCAACTGTTCAATTTATATTGATAACTTTTTAGTTATTAGAACGATGCCGTTTAGATTTAGGAAAATTGAAAAAAATTAAATTAAATTAAAATTACTTCTCCAATTAGCAACAATGCATGGTTACAATACTATAGTATCAATGATCATTGACACTTTTATGTAAAAGGCCCTAAAATCTGCTTAGATCATCAAATGTTGATACTTTTTTATTTAGTATTAGAAACTTAGTACCAGTATTTCTCATTTTTCTAGTAGTGTTCATGTAGAACAAAATTTAAATTATTTTCACTTTCTTCCAAATGATGGTCATGCAAAGCAAATTTTCTAATGTAATTATGCAATGCTATAGTTGCAATGACTATCTTCACTTTCTTTTTAAATGGATACTTAGAATTCTCCATTTTTCTTTCCCTACTCCAAAAGCACGTTCATAGTATCGTAATTTCTCCTATTCATCTCCATGTAAAAATGCAACGAATACATTATCAACAGTGATTTTGAATCTTACATGTGAAAACAAAATAAGTATTTTAGTCTAGTTTAATTTTTCACTCTTAAACAAATTCCTTGTCTGATTTTTTTTACTGATAAAAAAATAAGAATTTCAAGCCCAAATTCTTACTATGACAACTAGTTTTCCACTTATAGGTAATATTACTATAATAAGTTTTAACCTCCAATACGAATACAAGCAGCACAAGTCCAACAATAATGCACATACTTTGATACTGATACAATAAATAAGTGAAACAAATTGGGATATTACAAGCAGCCCATCTTTCCTTTTTTTAGTTCCCTCCTTCAATCCAACCACCATCCTCAGATTTAGCAACCATCACAATCATGAATAGGAGCCATTTTTATTAGTGTAAATAACTGAAGGGGCTGGAATTTACCTTCACATGTATTTTTGGTTTGTAGAGAACTTGTGATGCTTAATGATCTTGAATTTGGCAAAATGGGTACCTAAAAAAGGCACTCTGACGCCTAAGTCAATGTTTAATTAAGATTTAAAGAAAGAAAAAAAATGAATAAGATTAAGTTTTTTCTTTCTTTAAGAGAGAACAATGTTCTTGGAAGCCAAGGGATCTCTTTCTCATAAAGGTGATGGGTGGCATGGATTTAGGGTTTTGCCTTGAGCTCTCTTCCTAATGACACGTGTCAACTATCATTATTGTGCACATGGATGTGAATTTGGCCGTCGGGAAATAAGCATACTTATGCCGTGCTTATATATTTCCCTACTCTGATGACTTTGGGCGTGGTTCCCTTAGACCTTGAAATTTGGAATTAAAATAAGTTTTCTGCTTCTCGTCATTTTCGTAAGTTCCTGGGAAATTTTATCTTAAGTATTATTCCACCGAATAAATTGGATGTTATTTTTCTAGGATAGTTTCTTTCTTTCTTTCTTTTTTCTTTTTATGGATAAATTGCGTAATTTAGTGCCTCTAAAGTGTGGCACCCACACCACTCCCCTCACAATTTTTTTTAAATACTTTATCTGAAAATTGTTGGTTATGTGACATTTGTTGTCTATCTGAAAATTGGTGGTTATGTGACATGTGTTGTTCATCAGACATGCCTTTGTAGCTTCATTTGGTAATTGGTTTCTTGGGCTTTTGACATTTTTTAGGGATTTATTTAAACAATCATTTTATTTCTCCTAGGTCACTGCTTTTTCTCCTTCTTTTTCACTTTCTTCAAAAATTCTTCTTCTGTTCTTTTTCTTTCTTTCAAAATCTTTACTTTTTACCACAATTTCCTTTTAACCTGTAACTTTCAAAGCTTCACTTTCTCTCTAATGAATTTTACATTATTTTACTTATTTATTTTTTCTATGTTTGCTTATCTTCTTTTGGTCCTTTTTTTTGCATTTAATCTTCTTTATTTCTTTCTTTCTCCATTTTGGCCTTTCTTATTATTTTTCTTTTTTACGTTTGTTTCTTCTCTCTCGGTTTTTCTTTCTTTTCCTGCTTTTGCTACATTTTTTTATCCATTCAGCTTTGAATTTGTTTCCCTCTATATATTTTTTCTTTTTATAGCAACATTGTTGCCCTTAAGGTAGAAGGGATCACTTTTGAGCGATTTGTTGAAAGTGTAGGTCTTGGTCCCTAAGTTCAATTGAGGGAACTTGTTGATGATGTTGACATTATGGATCCTGGAATTGAAAGGGAGTCAACCCTAGTACATTGTCAACAAATTGAGGTTACTCATTCCCCATTCATTCTCTCGTCGTGGAATTTTTTGCCCTTTGTGGAGTTTCACAATTAATGATTAACCCGTGTTCTAGCACTATTGCAAGCCTCTGCCACCACCAATTTGGCTCTTAAAGAGTCCCATTTTCTTTCATTGTGGGATTTCTTAATCTATTACAGACTTAAATTTTATTGTGGTCCAAAAGACAAGATGGATTCATGGTATACCACCATGAGGTTTGAGGATAAGCGCGTTTTCTACAAAATTCCTGTTGCAACAAAAAAACGACCAATTTAGGGAGTGGTCACTCAACTGCCCTGTAATAGTTATGGCACTTCTATTGGTGTAGGAGGGAGCACATGGAATCCTATGTACTGAGTTACGCCTTTCGGAAAAATCTTTGTGATTTTTTTTTCTTTTGGTTTTGTTATACCGACATGTGGATTCCTATTGTTTCTTTATTTGTATCACTCACTTTTTTTTTTATTTTTACATTTAGTTAGGCCTATTGTTGATCCTCCTTTGTTGGGTGCTCGAGTGGCTTATCTGGAGAGGAATTTTGCAGGAAAGGATTTTTTGTGTATTACAGAATTCATTTCGCGTCATTGTTCGAGAAGTGTTGACCCGATTCGACTAGGTTCGTTATGTCGATAATTGGTGTTTGGGAGGAGGTTACGTTGTTTTCCCCCTTGCATTGGCCTACCTTTTCGGTAATGACGAAAAAAATGGATATGCGAGGAAAATACTTGACTTATATATGGCTGACGAGGATGATCCTCTTCCAGAGGAGATTCCCATTGACTTTGGGGCCAAGGAGCCTGTATTAAGCCCAAGGTCTCCCCCCATGAATCTATGGAATTATACATCCCAAGGAAGATTGATAAGAAGAAAACATAGCTTAACAAAAAGATCCCTATCAAGAGACAAAGTGGCGAAGCATATGAGGTTGCTAAGGAGCAACCTATGGAGAAAAGTCAGTTGCTAGGCGAGGGATTTCACTTGGGGGTAAAAAGACGGTGGCTAATCCTACCCAAAAAATTCATGGTCGGAAGCATGAGAATATTAGTTGTAAAAGAGGAAATATTCTGACCCTTTGAAAGATGCACAAAAGGGGCAACCAAGCAAAGTTCTTCTTCGAGCTGACTCTATAGAGTCTGATGGTATATAAGTTCCCTTGATCTTGCTTGTGTTGCTGTTTTTTTTCTCCTTTTTTTATATACGTTTATGATTTTCCAGGGGATCATGATGAGTATCATTTTTTTATCAACGAAGGGAGTAGTGATGAAATAAGCCCATGGGCACGGTGGTAAAAAGGTGGTAAGGAGACTTCCTCTGAGATAGCTCGAACAAGGTAGCTTTTTTCATTGAGAAAAAGGATAATAATCCTCATATAGGAAGAAATAAAAAAAGGAATGAATGATGGTAAGTGTCAGAATTTTCTATGACTTTTCCCTTTGTTGCTGTTTTTTTCATTTATTCTTATCCGATTTCATGTTTTGTTTTAATTGTGTAGCTATTTGCCTCAGCGAAATTTCTCCTTTGGAAAATGTTGAGTAGGGAAAGCAAGGCGCGGTTGTAGAGGAAGCAGCTCCTACTACTATGGGAGCTTCTGAGCTAAGTAGAGTTGTTCTGGCTGCAGATTCAATTAAAGCACTTGCTTCCAAGCTTTTAAAGTCTAAAGTGCCGAAAGCTTCCTTACCTGAAGCATAAAGCTAATCCCCGGAAAGATTGTGCTTTAAAGAAGATAAAATTAGGTTTAGGAATTCATTCCTGGACAAATCCTTGCTAGTGATAATTTCCCTTGCATATTTTTATTCTAAGTAGTTTTTAGTATCTAGTAGGGAAGTTCTTTATTTTCCTTTGGTTTTTGATTTTAGCGGATATTTCTAATGCTGGGGGGGGGGGGGGTATATCTCAATCTTCCGACTGTCATTATGGGTTTATTTTTGCTAGGAATGAGAAGAGTGTTTTAGGTACGTAATATCTTTTCTTTGAGACAAAGAAGGTTGTGGATGATTTGTTAAAGCTGCAACAAGTTTTTGAAGCAGCAGTGGTGCCTGGAATTTTCGTTGCATCCAAGTTTGGATATTCCTCTGGTGCTATTTTCCCTTTGATGCAATAACTATTGGGAACCTGTTGGAGGTGGAAAAGCTCCTTGGCTATAAGCTTGAGGTAAAGGTGAGGGAACATTTCATGTTTTGTATGCAGCAATACATGAGGGAAAGTGCTTCAGTTCTTTGCTCATATTTTGACATGGAGATAAAGATCGCAGAATTACAACGTTTGAATGATGACTGCAAGGGATCCACGGAATCTTACAAAAAGTTGTCATCTGAGTTTGGATGTGCCAAATTTGGTATTGTTGAAAGAAAATTATGAATTGCTGAGTTGGAGAGAAAAGTCAAAGAGGCGAAGTAGGAGCATTTCGAGTTGCTCCTTTTGAGGTAGAAGGAGCAAGAGTGGGAGAAGGGAGAGGCTTTCCTTAGAGAAAAATTGGCTAAGGAGCGAGAAAGTCATCGTATTGCTGAGGAGAAATTTTCTACTGCTAAGGAAATTTTTTATCAACGCATTTATGACATTGTACTATCACTATAGGTGGCGTGCTGGCCATTATAGGAATGATGTGAAGCCTTGAAAGTTTGACAAGTTGGTTGGTTAAGAACCCGGATGGTCATTGCGTCATCTTGGCAAGGATGTTTCTGCTATTGATTTAAATGAAAAGGGTGGGATAATTTTCAATGATGATGAGGATAGTTATAGAAAAGTGTGATTTCTAATCCGAATCCAGAGGATAGTGTGGAGGGAGGTGCTGGTGCTAGTACTTCGACGGGTGGGGAAGACGAAGCTCCGTGACCTAGTTATTTTCTGTTTACCTTTATATTTTCTCGTGAGAGTCGTTACCTTTAGGTTTAGTGTAATTGGCATTTTTTCATTGTCGTTTTTGGCTCCTCGGAACTATCTAGAAGGGGGAATCTTTTGTGTAAGGCTTATGTTTGTTAAGAAAAATAATCTTTGTTTGTTCAGAGTTTGGATTCTCTTTATATATTTATTTGTTTTCGTAAAGCATTTGTGTGTGGAATGATTCCTTTAAGCATTATGCATATATATGTTTCCGTAGAGCTTTTAGGAAAGCTTTGCATGTTCATTATTTATTTATTTTTTTTATTTTCCTCTGAGAAATTTAAGTTTACGCAGAATCTTTGGTGATTTAGGAATTTAGTCTTTAAAACTTGTAAGGGGTCAATATTGCTAGAGAATCATTCCCTTAGATTTTAGAGGGAATCATTGGGGCATTGAGCTCTTTTGGGGATCATAATTTCCTTATGCTCAACGAGAATAATTGTGCTCGGGAAGAATTATTTACGGAATAATTCCTGCGGAGGAATTGTGTTCTTTTATATTATATAGAATAATTCTTGTGGGAGAATTATTTTCCTTTAGCTTATATGGAGTAGTTCATGCCGCAAAATTATTTTTTTTAAGCTCAGAATAATTCTTGTTGAGGAATTATTTTCCTCAAGCACAAAGTAATTCTTTTTGGGGGAATTATTTCCTTAAGCTCGGAATAATTCTTGCTGAGGAATTATTTTCTTTTAGCTTATATGGAATAATTTTTTAGGGAGAATTATTTTACTTAAGCTCATATGGAATAATTCTTCCGAGAGAATTATTTTCCTTTAGCTTGTATGGAACAATTCCTGCTCGAAAGTTGTTTTCTTTTAAATTCCTAAGGAACTATAATTTTGATAAAATGGTGATACGTTGGAAAATATAGAGGGCTTTCCTAAATAAAATCTTTCATTAACCAAGCAAAAAGCTCAGAATAGCATTGATATCTGCATTGGCATAGCTTTTAGGGAAATGAAAATGACACTTAAAATAAAAGACAAACAAATAAACTAGTGGACTGATAATAGGAATTAAATGAGACAATAAGGTAGGTGCCAAGCAAATTTCTTTCCTAGATGTAGAACTTCTTCAAGTGAATGACATTCCAAGGAGTGGGGACCTTGTTCCCATCAAGCTTTTGAAGCTTGTAGGCTCCTTTGCCAAGTGCCTTCTTGATTTGGTATGGTCCTTCCCACTTTTCTACCATCTTTCCCGCCTGGGCCTCTTTCCTGATATCCATTGCTACTCTGAGGACGAGTTCTCACTTCTTGAATTCTCGAAACTTGACATGCTTTTTATATAGCATTTCAGTTTGTTGCTTATAAGCAACCATGTGTACTGCAGCAACGTCTTGAGCTTCATCAACTATATCTTTGTCTAGTGCTAGAGAGGCATTTTTTTCAGTAAGCTGGCGAATTTAGACGGCAAGGTTGGGAAAGTAGCTTCCATTGGGAGTATAGCTTCTACGCTATATACAAGGGAATAAAGAGAGTTTCTTGTTGGTCGCCTTTCTGATGTTCTATAAGCTCACAGGACATTCGGAAGCTCCTTCAACCATCGCCCCTTCCGACATTCCAGCTTCTTTTTTAGATTGTCAAAAATGGTTCAGTTGGTAATTTCTGCTTGTCTATTTCCCTGTGGATGGTTGTGGGATGAAAATTTGTGCTCTATTCCTTTCTTTTGACAAAATTTTTCCATATCAAAATTTTGAAATTACTTTCCATTGTTGGAAACCTGGATTCCCGGAAGGCTGAATCTAGTGATGATATTGGATTTGAGGAATTACAATGTAAGACTCCAAAACTCTCCTCAAACAACAATTGAATCATTTTGGGAATGCTAATGAGACTGATGAGATGACACTTAACAGTAACACACAAAATGACTCTGAGCCAACAAAACCATCTACTAGACATTATGCATGTCAAAACCTAAAAATTGACACCATGTCTAAAGGACCTTTAAGAAACCTATCCTAAAGCCTTGAATTTAGCCTAACTGCTTTCCTATTCCTGCGAGGTAAATAAAATACAAATCCTAAAATCTCACTCCATAGAGGGAAGCAACTCTTCCTCTACCTGAGAAGAAGAACCCTACTTTATGGCATTAGGGTTCGTGCCACCTTCTAGGACTAAGATTCCTTGACTTATTTAACTAGAATTCTTTTCTAAATCATATAATTAGAGAACCCCTTGCATTGTTCACCCAGCCATAACCGTCCATAAGCATCTGTAACCTGTCACCAGCAACTTGGCATTTTCTAGCATCTCCCCTACAACTATTCTTCATCCTTGTTCAAGAAACGTCCTTCTTCTTGATTAAAAGAAAAAATAAATGCCCTAGTTTCAGTCTCTTCAACCTTAAGAAACTTGAAACTAGCCGCCATTACCATCCCATCTCCATTAAGATGCCCAACTCAACTAAGAATAAGCCCACTGTCCTTAGTTTGACATATAAAAATCCTAGGGACGGCAAAACGAATAAAAGAAATCAAATTTGAATTGAATCATAAATGAATTAGGTCAAAATTTTGCTGATTTGGCTTCAATTCGTTTATTAAAAGAATATTCAATTTTAATTCATCTAAGACATTTAGTAGAATTAATAAACGAATGAAATCGAATTTGAATTCTTTTACTATATTTTATCCTATAATGAATAATAATTGAATTTTAATTTATATATTTTGTTTTATTATCATTTATAATAACTATATTAGCCTTCAAAATTTAAGATTTTTTCATACATATTTAAGGATAAATAAATAATTTAATTAAACGAATAATAAACAAATGGATCGTATTGATTTGTTTATGACTCATTTATTAAACGAATCCTAAATGAGTAAACGAATCAATGTCCTCAAAAATCGGATTTGATTTTTTTAATTAGTGAATCAAATTGAATTCACCTATATATTAAATGAATAAATTTTTTCAAACTCAAATTCATTTAATTCACATCAAATTGGATCCAATAAATAAATCCTGTTGTGCCAAATATCAGTAAAAGACCGAAAATGGCTCCCCAAAATCCACTCAAGAAGGGTTCTTGTTTCTAAAGCTTAACGAGACAGAACTTAATTGTAAAGAAAACCTTTAACAACCCAAACAAACAAAAGAAGTTAATGGACGAATTTGAGAGCAGAAAAGACAACACAAGAAAGCTCTAGTGGTTCGGCTATGGGAGCCTACATCCACTGTGAAAAGATGAATCCAAGTTTATTGAATGAGTGACTTTCAGAGCACAAGCTTATTAGAGAAGCTTAGCATACATGAACATATCTTTTAACCCCAGAGTACCCAGCTACATATATAGGCGATGCTTGACCAAGAATCACCAGCAAGCTTCCTCTGTTTTCTGGAAAAAGAAGAACAGCAGCTTCCCGCGCCAACTAACGGCTTAACAAACATCTGAATAAGCCTCCATCACACGTGTCTTCATCTTAGAGTTTCAAAGGAACAAAACGACATTACATGCAGCCGTTTAGTTTAAGTAACACATGTGATAACCACGTGCTTTCTTTGTAACTAGAGACTACACTGTAATCTTGTCATACAGCTCTCTCTGGACTGTCAACCGACATGTCATGGTGTCAAAAAATACTTGACAACATAATGATTTGCAGTTCATATTCAACATCACCCTAGAAAATTCCTAAAACACTTGCTTGAAGTCTTAAGAAATCGTTAATGTAGTATTATTGATTTTACCAATTAAACCCTTTTTATTCTGCAAACCAACACTAGAATCATCTCGGACGCTCCACGGTCACACTTTCTGAGTTTCCGTCATACTAGAATTTCATCTTTAAGCCTTTGACTACATTAGGGCTTTTTCTCGAGTTACTATCATATAACCTCCCGCGACAATACTTTATAAAACCTTTGGTTTTCCATTATTCACTTGTACACTTCTCTACTACAGCGCCAATCACAATAAGTTCCATTACTATTTAGGCTAAAGATTGGCTATTATTAAAGTTAGCAGTAGTCAAAGCTTTAACATGAGTATATCTAAGCCATATCAATACTTACATTTGTGGAACTTACTCCCCAAATCACCGAACAGAATATGGCTGGTTTGTTGACCACAAGAAGCCCAAATCACATATCTAGCCCGAATCTTTATTCCAATTGAATAAGGAGCATTTGCAGCCAATCCAAAAGCAACATCCGGACAATTGAAATCCTAAGACGCTTGCCTTAAGTCTGAAGAAATCGTTACTGCATTATTATTGATTTTACCAACTAACCTTTTCTATTCTGCAAACCAGCCCTAGAATGATCTCAGACGCTCCTTAATCACACTTTCTGAGTTTTCATCATCCTCGAGTTCGATCTTTAAGCCTTAGACTACATTAGGATTTTTTCTCAGAGTTCCCGCCGTATCACTCATGCGACAGTACTTTAAAACCTCTAGTTTTTTATTATTCACTGGTGCATTTCACTAGTACACCACTAATCACAGTAGGTGCTATTATTACTCAGGCCCAAGATTCACTACTTATTAAGTTAGCTATAGTCAAAGCTTCAACATGGGTATATTTGAGCCATATCAATACTTAAATTCTAACAAATGCGAGACAATTGATATTCCGCCAAAACTATTTATAATCAAACAATGCGAGATACTCAAAAGTCAAAAGTTAAGCATGCCTGCAAGTCTCTCAAGTCATCCTGTGTCAAAATCAAATAAGGTTTTCTGAGTGACAAATTTTTGGTAGTCTCTTTCACATTACTGTAACCTTATTGAATTTGTGATTTTTGATAATGGACACTGAGAATAATGAGGTGATTGGCATGAGGTAACTGGCATCCCTTCAGAACAATGAGGTGGTTGGCATCCGTGAGAGGCGGAGAAGGAGGACGAAGATTCCTTTATTGTGACGATTAACACGAGTAGATTCAGTTTGTGGAAGAAGCAACACCATTTCGACTTTGGAGCCACCCACAAATTCTAACAATGAGGGCGTAGCTCCTCCTGTGATGCTTCTTCACCGTCACAAATACATATGACAGTGTCCCTTCTCCTATGACAAAGCTTCTTCCATGGAATCTTTGTTCGGCTCCAACAACTAAAACTGAATAGCTAGGGGATTTGAGATTATGGGATATGAGAATATATGAAAGTTTAATTTGGTTACTCTGTCTGACCGAACCACCTTAAATTATGTACCAATCTTCTCGCTTTCTTGATATGTTTCTAAATTCCCTTGCTCGCATGTTTTTCTGTTTGATGCATGTCTTTCTGCTTGATACAATTCATTACACAACACCCTCGCTCCCACAACATATTTATACAATACCGTCTAATATTAATATTAATAAAGACGACACTTCACAATTCAATTTCCTCTCATCATTTCAATGCTTTTGCATATAGTTTTCTTTCTCAAAAAACTTCTTAAATTTGAAAAAAACTTTGTACGTACTGTACATTTAAGCTACAACAGTTTTTAAAATTAAAAAATTTAACAAAATGATGTGAAGAAAATCATGAATGCAAATCTTTAAAATATATATTAATGATTCGTTAATGCGTTATAGGTGTAAATAACATTGAAATTTGAAACTTCTGAGAGATCTATCATTTATTTTAGGCTCCATAATAGGAAATTTATACCATATGACTAAATGCTTCTCCATTCCCGTCCAAATGAAAAAGTAGTACAATTAAAACATAACCAGGGAAAAAAAAATTACTACTTGTCAATTTACATGATGGGAGAGCTAACTGTCCATTTTACAATTTCAACTACATTGCTTCACACTTAATCCGACAAAGGACAAGCCAATGCTTGTGTCTATTCAATATCCTTTACAGCATCCTGCATCGTCAAAAGCCTCACACTCAATACTTATGGAAATGGAAAACATAATAGATCAGATAAATAATTCAAATAAAGAAAAAATATCACTCAAGGAGAGTTTAAAGATATGTTAGAATTAGAATTACAAGGAAAATGTAAAAAACATAGTCTAATTCATGGATTCATCACATAGAATAGATATGTTAAAAATCAAATTGCTCGATCCCTCAACAAATGCAATCATACACGCGAATATATTCAGAGCTCAGTGTCCCAAATAACAATCAATGAAAAAGCACATAGGAAAGTGTAAGTTCATCGATCATGGAAACACATTTTTGGTCATCAAGAAAATTTAAGAAAAATATAGAAATTACCTTTGCCAGCCGTGTTACGTATGCAGCAGCCAAGGCTGTGAACAATAATCCCAGCCCAAGAGCCAAAAGCTGACCATTTCCTCCAGGTAAGCCAACCTCAGACTCTTCTTGCTGGAATATTAGGAAAAAAATTATAGTCAAATCATATGCATACGTTGGGCAATCATATTATAGGGGGTATCAACCAAAAAAGAAGTTGGGGTGGGGGGGGGGGGGGGGGGGAACTCACAATAATTGCTCGCCCAAATGCTCCGGCACTCACATAAGCCCACGTTCCTGGAAGCATCCCCAACCAACTGCATGACATTTATTAGTTGAAATTGAGTCAGAATGATTGCTTAATCAAATAGTGTGGATTTTTCTTTCTAATCTGTAGATATAAATTAACACTATAAATGAGGCCACAGATACTAAAATTTGCAGGGACATTGTTTCTTTTCCATGCAAATAATAGTAAAAGTGTAGAAATTAATAGTAAAGGGGGAAATTATATTAGACTACAGATACCGACAGAGTGATAAAGCATTGCACTTAGTCTTCTTTATAGTGAAACAATGTGGCCAGCATCAAACAATGACATTTAAAGTGAATTTTACCATACTTGGACACGCCTTTGAGTAATCCTCAGAGATATAGTGGAAACAAGTCACAATAAAACTAAATGCTGTAATAAGATGGGTAGTAATCATACCTTCCCAGAACATATGGTACAAACTTAACAGACGTCAGTCCATACAAATAATTCCCCAGAGAAAATGGAAGCAAAGGACTCAAACGAAGAAGTGTAACAACCCTGAAGCCATTTTCTCCAATTGCTTTGTCAATTGCAAGAAACTTTTTGTTTCCTTCGACTAGTTTGAGGATACGCTCACGAGCGAAATATCGGGCAATCAAAAATGCAACACTTGCTGCCACCTATGAGCAGAAGAGACTATTAGAATCAAAATTAGAAAACACGATCATTATTCTGTTTTAAAACAGGAACAAAAAAGTCAACTCACAGTTCCACTGATGGATACTATGATGGTGCCAGTTACAGAACCAAATAGAAGTCCAGCTGACATGGTCAATGGAATTGCAGGAATCGCAAGAATCTAGTAGATCATTCATTACACAAAGTCAGTTTGGCAATAAAAACGAATTTGTACTGATTCTAAACAAGAGAAACATAAAACAAGCATGTAAACTAGGAATGAAGCAGTGGGTTGGAGTGATAGCCCACAAAGAGCATAATAAATTCTCCGTCCTCATTGGACTTTCAATGAAAAAGATAATCTGAAGGTTATGCCACGTTTAATACGTAGTAAGAAAGAGAAACTACTAAATAACATTTATTTTCTAATCTTTGGTGGTTAATCTATATGCCTAAAGTCAAATGTACCAAACATCTCAAATTAGTAGTAAACCAAATGAAGGACCATACAAACAATAATCAAACAACCCTGAATACCAAAGATTAGAAGAGTTCAGATGGATACCTCCAATCCAGCATAAACTGCCACAAATAAAGCATATCCAGCTGGGCCATAACCTGTTCATTGAATAATGTGTTATAGCATGAACATTAACAATCAAAATTCTTCTTCAAAGAAAATAACCAAAAGGCCCCAAATGCCAAAAATACATTTCTACGTAAAAATTGCTTCCACATAGGGCTATGATGAAGATGATGTACAGGAATGACAGAATGATGCAATAATGGCCTTACAGGTACCAAAATCCTGAACTGCATCATTTGATGTTGTAGTGCAGATTTAGAATCGAATTATAGGTTTCACTTTTTCTCTATTGCAAAGTAAGAATTATGGGTAACAATAGAATCATGACAGCCTCCCAGAGCAATCAGCTGCTCCAGAAGGATCAAGTCAAACCTATCGGTATCTACGTGTCATCATTCAGAGACATGCCAACGTGCAAGTATCACACACTTCGCAACAATTCACTCGGATTAATAGCCATCTCCAACCCGCGAAAACATTAATTCTCTAGTTCTTAAAACTCTTGTCCAATCCACTGACATTTCAAACAAAAATATTATGTCATTTGATCGTAAAGCATTATTATTATTATTATTTTCATGAGACTCAAAAATGTAATAATGAAGAGGATTTAAAGCATTATGTTTACTAGTAAAAGTTATTAAATATACCAATTAGCTATCATACGAAAAATATTAGATAGAGAACCAGAGTCTAATTCACAACACCAATCATTTACGTCAGCGCCATTTCAATCAAGCTAAAACCAGATTTGCAAGGATCATATAAACCTCTGATTTCTTGCTCACTATCTCAACTTCTCAATCAAAGTGCACTTCTTTCCCTCACAATATTACTAGAAAAAAGAAACTAAATTTCCCTACCAACAAACAAAATCCAAACCAGATGAACAAGAAAAATCCCGAAAAGGGCGATAAAACTTTCAAAAAATTACCTTCAATAAACCCAGAAAACTGGGTCAAAAACGCATTAATCTGATCCTTATAAACATACCCAACGGTACCAAACCCACCAACAACACCCAAAAGCAAAACACCTGCCAAGATGGAGCCTTTAACAGCAGTGTCGCCCTCTAATCCCTCACTCTCAGCATCCATCCCATTTCCCTGAATCCTATTGTTATTATCATCATCATCGCCCTTGGGGTTAAAGAACCAGCCCAAGCTCCGGGGCGCATTGGTGGTGCTCTTCTGAAGGGTGTTTTGCTTCTTGGTCTGCTTCAAAGATGAGCATGGTTTGACGAAATGGAAGCGCCTGTGAGGCTTGAAGCTGTGGATGAATGAATTGGAAGATGTGAGGAAGCATGAGGGTGGCTGATGGCAATGGTATTGTGGGCGCAAGATGAGCGTCCGCATTGTGGCTCCTGTGAGTTTCTGCTGTGAGGACTTAGTGCCATGTAAATTGCTTGATTTGTTTTGCCTTGAAATTTCTAAAGACTTCCGATTTCACTGGTGGTCAGGGTACTGCCAAGAGGTTGATAAGAGAATGGATGGTATTCTCACTTCCAGTTGCATGGAGCTTTGGTGCTATGTTCACCCAATTGCGCCACGTGGTCTTAAATTGCGATGGGTATTATACTTGCCGGAAATGACACTCAGGTGTTCAATACTCGTCACGTTCAGCACTTACTTGGGCCTCTAATGCTTTTGACGATAAAAGAGCAACGGGGAATTTTTTTTTTTTTTTCCTTTACAATCTTGCCATCCATTCACTGGCCAACTAAATAAACAAAAATGTATTGCAAGTTTATTCACCTCGCAACAAAATATAGCTGGTAACAGCCTACCATTATTACAACAGCAGAGCAGAAAATTGATATGGAAATTCAGCTTGATTTGTCAACTGATCACCATGGTGCCGCAGAAAGGAAAAGAATTATCGAAACATCAAAACAAACAATAAAGGGTTTTAACAGATTTCAGCAGGGGCCTTGATTGGTTCCGGTTGAATGGATTTCTGTACGAGCTCAGTTTGTTCTTTAACATGAGCCTGATAGAAGCCAGTAGCTGTGGCAGCAGATGGAGCGCGGCCAACATATTTGATGTCCTCTATGGTTCCTCTGTCCACTGCTTTCATGGCAGTGGCAAGTCGGGGTGAAATGTAGGTGTACGCACCCATGTTCATTGGCTCTTCCTGGCACCAAACGATCTCGGCATCTAAAAGAATCAAAGCCAGAAAATAAGCCAGCCTCATAAGAAAAAAGGGTAAAGCTAACGGCTTCATTACTATAAATACTGCACAATCACCCAGGCTATAAGTTCAGAAAACATACTTGGATATCGTTTAAGCTCACGCTGAACCAGGTCATATGGGAAAGGACAAAGCTGTTCCACCCTGCAAATTGCAACATCACTTGCACTGCGCTTCTTCCGCTCTTCATCAAGCTCGTAATAAAGCTGCAAGCAAAGGCATAGAATTTTGTATCAATAGCAATCACTAGAAAAACTTAATCTAGCCAACCTTGTACCATTTTTCCTTGATGGCTTCAGATTATTTAATTAGGATGCCTAAACAGCAGCACTAAAATTATTGTGAAGTTGCAACTGTGTCGTTAGAGCAGCACAAAGAGCATTACACACCTTTCCAGAACAAAGAACTAGACGTCTGATACCCTCCTCAAGATCAGAGTGGCCATTCTGATCCTTAATAAGACGCTTAAATCTGGTCCCTTGTTTGTCAAAACCAGGGTGACCTTGGACATCATCAAACTCGGAAAGATTTGATTTGCAGTCCTTGTGACGCAACAGGTTTTTGGGTGACATCACGATGAGAGGCTTACGGAATCCCCTGTGTATCTACAAGACATACCAGGAAAGCATAAGAAAATGAACTTATGAACAGTCATGAAATGGTGGAAATTGACTAATCATTAAACAAGTTCTACTCACCTGACGCCGCAAAACATGGAAATAATTAGCAGGAGTTGTAACATTCACAATCTGCCAGTTACATTCTTGAATTTGTTTCCGAAGAGTTGGATCCATCTCAGGTATAACAAATGGATTGTCATCACTCATCTACCACAATAAACAAATCTATTAGTTGGCAACAGAGCAAATAATTTCATCAGCATTCCAATAGAAAAGATATGAAAACCACAGCCGAATAGCAAATAAACGACAATACAAATGCTCTAATGGGGAATACCTGAAGGAAACGCTCCAATCGTGCACTTGAATGTTCAGGGCCCTGACCATCATAACCATGTGGGAGCAGCACAACAAGTCCGGTTTGACGCAACCACTTGGACTCACCACTGCATAGAAACTGGTCAAAAATTACTTGTGCTCCATTTGCGAAGTCCCCAAATTGAGCTTCCCACAATACTAATGAGTTTGGATTTTCCATAGAGTAACCCAGTTCAAATCCAAGAACACCAAACTCTGAGAGAGAGCTGCGCAGAAAACAAAAGGTTCATGTGTAAGTAACAAAAATTAGCATGCAACACTTTGTTAAAAATTACCAGGGGTAAAGAAATGAAGATCACTTTTTAACCAGCAACAAACAGAGAGAATATTTTCAAACAAAAATTACTCCACTCCATTATTAATCAGGAATGCATAAGCACTGGCCTTATTGAAAAGGCAACACAGCGTCCACATATGGTTGAGACCAGAGAAGTTTTGCGGAACTTTGTTTTAAAATAGATATCACAACAGGCATTTTCTAATGAAAATGAGAGAGAGAGAGAGAGCTAGCACACTAGACAAAAGAGAACACATGGAAAAGTGGTGTCAATTACCTATTGCTCACAGTGAACATCTCCTCATCTTGGTTCATCATAACATGGTCCAGTGGGCAATACTTCTCCCCAGTTTCTTGATCATGTAGCACAGAATGCCGGTGACTGAATGTTCCTCTCTCAACATCCTGGCCACTCAATCGCACATGGTTACCCTCTACCAGCAATGTAGCGAATGCGAGGGCCTCCCCAACTGCCCAATCAATGCCTTCCCCTGTTTCAATCATTTGTGCACGCTGATCGTACACCTTCTTAACCCCCCGGTGAGGCTTAAAATTTTCTGGAAGGGTGGTTATGGCTTTGCCAACATTCTTCAAGATCTCTGGTTTTACTCTGTAAACATCAAAATAAATTAAAGATGCTGGAGACAGCACAGAAAATACATAACTAAAGAAACCACCAACATACCCAGTGTTTCTAATACGCGAAAGCTGTTCAGGCGACTTGAACCCAGCCCAATAAGCTGACAGCCAATCCCTTCGTTTTGGAACATAATCTTTGCTTGCCATGAATTCCTCATTGAGGATTGTATTGACCTTCTCCTGTATCCTATTAATGTCTTCTTGAGTCACCTGACCAGATTCTAATAGTTTCTTTTGGTAGATCTCAAAAGCTGATGGATGACTCCTGATGACCTGTTAGCATCCATTTAATCAGAAATATGAGATTGGCTGATTCATGTGACTAGACCCTAATAAGAAACTTGAAATACATGATACGAGGATCTATGAAACACACAGGAACAAAATAAAATAAGAGATTGAAGTTGCAACACATGTTGCAAGATAGCTTCAAGTCTAACAATAATCCCATGGGTGATTATAGCAGGAATAACCTGGTACATTTTGGGCTGGGTGAAAGATGGCTCATCAATCTCATTGTGCCCAAATCTCCGATAACAAACTAAATCAACCACCACATCAGAATGGAATTTCTGCCGCCATTCTGCTGCAAGCTCACATACATGAACAACCGCCTCGATGTCATCCCCGTTTACATGGAAAATGGGAGCATTCAAGGCTTTGGCAACGTCAGTACAGTACTGAGAGGATCTGCCTGCCCTTGGATCAGTGGTGAAGGCCACTTGGTTGTTCACAACAATGTGTATAGTGCCGCCAGTTGTGTAGTTTGGAAGTGCACTCAGATGTAGAGTTTCATAGACTACACCTTGACCAGCAAAGCTACCATCACCATGAATCAAAACACCCACATTCTTGGTCCTGTCCACATCATGGGAGTAATACTGCTTCGCTCTAGTTTTTCCAACAACAACTGGGTCTACAGCTTCCAAGTGACTTGGGTTGGCAACCAAAGATAAATGAATTCTCTTACCACCTCTAGTTGGTCGATCATACGAAGTTCCCAGGTGATACTTAACATCACCAGTACCAGTGTAGAGCCCGTCTTCATCTACGGGCTTCGTACCACCACTAAACTCACTAAATATTTGACGAAGTGGTTTCCGAACAACATTACCTAGTACATTAAGTCGTCCTCTGTGGGGCATTCCAATAACTATGCTCTCGACCCCAAGATCAGCTGCCCTGTCAAACATCTCTTTCATGCCAGGGATTAAAGTTTCCCCACCTTCAAGCCCAAACCTCTTAGCTGTTGTCCACTTAGTTGCCAAGAAGTTCTCAAATTGTGTACTCCATATGAGCCTATCAAGAATAACCTCACGGCGTTGTCTATTGTATTGCATTGGTGTTGGGGTTTCAATCTTATCTCTCAACCAATTACATTGATCACGATCTGCAATATGCATGTACTCATACCCAATACTCCCACAATAAGCCTGCTCAAGCCGGGTCAATATGGATCTAAGGGTCTGCACAGGACGATTTTCAGACAAAAACCCAGCCATCCTCCACACACCTATAAAGAATTCTCTATCGAGATCAGCTTCTGTGAACCCATAAAGAGCAGGGTCCAAATCTTCAGGGATTTCTCTTTCTTCCAATCCCAATGGGTCCAACTTTGCTTTCATATGACCATTAACTTGGTAAGCTCTCACAAGCAACAACAAGCGCATACTCTCCTGAATAGTTTGCCCCGAAATTCCAGGAGAAGTAGCAGCCTGTCCGACAAAATTTCTAAAGAAATTATCCCATGACTCATCAACGCTATTTGGATCAGTTTCCCAAGCTCTCTGAAGCTCCTCTAAATAGACACTACTAGTCCCATCTAAGAAGCTATCAGTCAACTTTGATAAGGGTACAGGCCGAGGCACAGGAGCAGATTGCGCCTTTGATTTGAAGACAGTGCTATGAAAATGCCGGGTTTGCGACGGAATGATGCGTGTCCTTGTGGTATATGAACAACCCTGAGATAAAGTCCTCTTAATGGCTAGCTTTGCCACACTTGAACCAGATCGAAACCACCCCATAGCTTTCAATCGTTAACCTGTAAAATGCACCAGCAATTAAAAGCCTTCAATTAACAAAAACAAAAACCAAACTTCACTGTGAGGTTAAATTAAAGAATAATAATTAACATCAAACACAAAGATACTCAAATGTATAATGATTCTCATCAAATCTAATTATAAATGATATAAGCAAATCAGAATTCACAAGCATTAATGATTAACACAAAGAACAAACTTCAAGTTCAAGATCAATTCTTGATCTAAAATATTTGGAAATAGAGATTTTCAAAGTGTTCAAATAAAGTTCAGAACAATATGTTTTAACAAAAAATAAATAAATAAGCAATTGTGTACCTAAGAAGTTGGAAATGAAGACAGAAAATTAAAAATAAACCTTAATTGTTCAGTGAAGGATGACAATGAATTCATTTCCATTTAGACCAGAAGTCACTGTCTTTATCTTATAGCAGTTGCCTTATTTTTTTATTTTTCTCATTTTCTAACACTTTCTAGAATCATTCTACTCCCACTTCTATTTTTTCAGTCAATTATTTTTTTTAATTTCAAAGTGGACGTTGTTTGACTTTTTGATGGGATTTGACTAACACATACCCCATTCCAAGCCTCTTTTTTTAAGACAACAGAGGGGGAAAAAATGTATGTAGTAGAAAATATATATCGAGGGTCAAATTCTCTACATGAAATTTATTAGGATCGATTTTTAATTATTTTTAATCAAAGTATTTAAAAAAAAAAAAAAATCTTTTTCTGTAAATTACTGAAGCTCAAATCTGTATGTCTATTGGAAATTTATAAATATGAGAAACAACTCTTTTATTTTATCTATTAAATATGCACTAAAAAAATTCTATCTTTTACAAGGAATTGATCTATTTAACTTCAACATTTAAGGAGGTCAAAGACTCAAATTGTCTATTTAGGTATGCCCTGGCTTATCCCATGTAGGATTAGAAAGTTTGACTTTCCTCAAAAGTTTGACTTTCCTCAGATGGAAAAAAGCTATATAGTTTACAAACAAGAAAGCCTTTAATGTTTTTTTACCAAATAAGGGAGACATCTAGACCCTTTTTTGGGGCTAGTGTACCAGTAAACTCCCAACATTTCAAAAATGCTCAAGCGGACATTCGAAAATGCATCTATATTTTTCCTTTACATAGAAAAATATCTGCACCCAGGCCTCTATGCAAAATTGAAAATAATTGAAGAAGATTACCAAAAACAGAAGAGGAAACTTGGATTGGGTTATTACTGGGCCCAACTCCCATAACACAATCAACAAAAGTCAAACACCAGCCCGCCATAAAATTAATAAAAAAATGAATTCACAGAGCAAATAGAAAAAAAAATAAAAAATTCTAGAAGGTGAAATGAAAAATGAAGACAGATAAATTTAATAATATAATTTAAAGTCTAAGCGCATGGTCATACATTTCATTGTCATTCTCCACAAAACAGCTAGAATTTCTTTCCAATTTTCTCTCTTTCGCCTCCAACTTTCTAGATACAGAATTTTTATTTTATTTTTTTTTTCAAGAGATTTCATTTTAAACTGTATTTTTTTAACACTGAAAATCTCAATTTCACCAAATATTATAGTTCAAAACCAGACCTCAGATCTTAAAGTTTGTTCTTCTTTTAGTCTGGATGATCTTGTAATCATTAATCGTGATTATAATCACTAGCAACTACTGATTACTTTAACCATTAATAATTTCCAGCAAGAAAACTTTTTTGCGATCAGGTTGCAATTTTCCTCATTGATCAGGACAAGAAATAGAGACATGAAAACCGCAGCAAATGAACTCCTAGATTCTTTTCAAGCTTTTTAAGATAAAAAATTAATAAGTAATAGTCATAATGATTTTTTTAAAGATCTGAGGCTACTTTTTAATATAACTCAACTTCGATTAGAAATCATAAGCAAACTCCTTAATATTATAATTGATTTTCTTCAACACAAATTTAAATAAAAAACTTAATAAAAACCAAATAATAATAATAATAATAATAATAATAATAATAAACAATAGAATAAATTACCTTCGGTGCTATTCGATTTTTCCACTGACCGGCGAGTTCTAACGGTTGGAGATGTCAGCCTATGATTTAGTCAGCTGGAGGCAGCCGGTGAAGAAGTTACCGCCAACGGCTGCGAGAGGCCGGTAACTCGGCAAACTGGTTACCTGTAGCGGCGTGCGTTGACTGCAGCCGTTAGAGAAAAAAATTGTGAAGATAAAAAGGGTAGATCAGGGTTTATTGAAAGAGAAAATTGATTTTCATTTATAGTGGATTTGATTGAAGTGATGATTATTTTGGTTCACGTCAAATTTTTTCCTTTTGTGTTCTAGCGTCCTCTTTTACGTTGAAGCTTCCATACGAACAAAGGCAAATGTCCCTCACTGGACCGTGACTCAATGAATGTAAGGAAAAAATATGGGTTATTTTCGCCCCGCACCCAATTGTTTTGATATTTTTCACCTCGCACCTAAATGTTTTAACAATATTATTCCACACCCAATTTTGTTAATTTGACCGTTATGTTTAACGGAATTATTTGAAATTTAAGTAAATGACCGAAATACCCCTTATCTTGAATTAGAAATTAAATTTATTTGATAATTTAATTGATGGAATTATTATTAATTACTTTTAAATAAAATTTTTTATGTAAATAGTAATTATTAAATTAACATTTTATCTCATTTTATTCTTTTCTAATTCAAGATAAGGGGTATTTCGGTCATTTACTTAAATTTTAAATAGTTCCGTTAAACATAACGGTTAAATTAACGAAATTGGGTGTGGAGTGATATTATTAAAACATTTGGGTACGGAGTAAAAAATATCGAAACATTTGGGTACTAGTTAAAAAAAACCCAAAAAATATTTATTTTATCATAATTATATTTGGATCGCTGGATTTTTAAGAAATCACAGATAAGGACACAGTTTGTAATTTTCTTCTGTTCGGGTCCTCTCCGGGCCTCCGCCAAGGGACCGCGGAATCCATATATGAGTTGGTGGCTTACCATTGGTTCAACCAAGACCAAAAATTTAAAATTATACGTTTTAGATGAAATTTAGAAAACCACCTTAATGACAAAATACAAATTAAGGACTGGTATAAAATTATTGTAGCTTATAAAATAATAGTCAGACTATTTTAACTTAATTTTTTTATTTAAAATTTTAGCATAAACTTTGAATTATTAATTTTTAAGTAATCTCATGATAGAATTGAAAGTTAAAATAATATTAAATGGTAGTTATTTATCCACAATTGTGCAGCTTGAAAATCGATTGTTTAAATTTTATGACAGAATTTTAATTCACTACTTTAACTTAAAATAACCCATCCTCAAATAATATGCTTCTACTTCGCTAAAAATTATAGAAATCAATTGCTCAAATAAGTAGCTATAAATTTGGTAAACTATGTTGTTAAGCGTGTGAATTTCAAAAGTAGCCTTTATAGTGGCAATTTTTATTAAAGTAATGTTAACTCCTATATAACGATCATATTAGACATATTAACACATTACTTTTTTCTATTTTATTTTTGGTCTGGTAAAAATATATAAGATCACTCAATTCAGCCAAAGCATCATTCAGTGGACTCCAGAAGAGATCAATGAAATGAAACTACAGGAATCAAGTGGAACGGAGAGTGAAAACAAAATAATCAACGTGTTTAGCATGTGTTGCCCTTTAAAATGACTCTTTAAACAAAATAATCAGCGTGTTTTCGCATATGTTGCCCATTAAAATGACACTTCCGACTATGATTATTCGGGAATACATAAAAAAGAAATTAATGCTAGGTTTAAAAAAGAAAATGATAATAATAGTAACAAACAACCCTATAAGTCTATAACCAACATAGTGTACTGATCCAACAATGTTGCTGCGAGGTACCTGTTCTGTTGTTTCAGGGCAAGAAAATCAATTTACACGCCTGCATATGCCCGGAAATGATAGGTATAGATGAAGAATATTGGTAAAAGTTTTAAAACATCAAGATATTTGTCGTTCTCTGTTTCCGGTGTCTGGATGTGAAGAGCAATGGGTAGAATCCAATGGAGAATTTCCTTTTAGGGCAAACAAGTTCAATTCTGGTTTCTGTATGATAGATGTGAATTTGTGAAGCTGGTCATTAAGACAAGCGTGCAATGACTGAGGACAGGAGAGGTCTGTCCTTTCATAAACTCTGGCAGCCAGGCTTGCTGCAACATTTATCTGTATAAAATGCGGGGAACACAAGTAAAATATAAAGTTAGCTTCCAAAAAGTTCAAACAGCAAATTATTGTTGAGGATTAATTAGAAATCATAAGATGTGTGAATATGCACTCAGTTCTTGCAGAAGGTATTAGCCTTGAAATGAGAGTAAGATATGTAAATGAGGAAAAACAAAAAGAAAACAAATGTGTAAACCGTTAGCTACTTGGAAAATTGTTAGATGCCACATTGGCATGTTTCAAAAATGCAGTCATCATATCATATGAACATAAAAGTAGACAAACCACATATTCATTTATGCAAAGAGCTATATGACAAGAAGAGGCAAGAATAGAATTATATTTGTTAATAATGAAGGCTGGTATTATTAACTTGAATACGTAGCAAGTGTATTAGGCTTATTACATCGAAATACAGACAGTGCATAGGCATTGGAAATTCAATTTGAAGCAGATTTTGGCAAAAACCAACCTTAAAAATATTAAAGCAATTTCTTCATTAAGGGACTACCTAGCAGATCAAAGAAAACTCAACAATAATGAAAAAATTCCAAGAAAAGTTTCAACTCTTTGCGATTTAATAGTCTGACCTCAGGTTAAACATCATGGCCAAATCCATGAATCAAGTCACAGTGTGCTTCTAAACTCTTGTACATCAGTCTCAAGAGAAAAATGTTTTATAGTTGACATTATCGTAGTTGATATTTTCACTTTCCATCTTCTGAAAACACCATCAACTTTGTTCAGCTTGAGACTTAAAACCTAAACCCAGTAGCATACTCTACACTCCTAATTCTTGATAAAGATCAAAAAGTAGTCACCCAAAATTGAGAAAAAAGATATATTAAGTGAATCGGATCAGAAATTTAATTGGATTGACTTCACAAAATTCTCAGTAAACACCAGGTAAGTAATCTAGACAATCTCCCTCCAACAACTCTAAGAATCAAAGCAAGAGGTCTAGATAATTATCAAACTGCATGAAGTCACTGCATATAAAGCTTGTCTGAGAATATGATAGTTAACAAGAAAGAAATTAGTACATGATTTGAAGATACTTAACCAAGGCATCAATTTCTCGACAAGCTAATCTAGTACAGAAAAACTGTTAAACAATGGATGATTACAAAAGTCCCATTGCTGAAAAAGCACAATCATCATAAACAAGCCCTGCCGTAATAAAATAATTTAAATAAACAAAACACAAATAAGGAAGCGAATTAAAAAACAGCTCAACCAGAACCAAAATAAAATTCTCTCAACTTAACGATTCTCTTTAACAACTCACTAATCGACAACACAGTGAAGTAAAGCTCCTCAGAAAAGAATCAGATGCATCAAAATATTACAAATGTGATGAACACAATGGTCTAAAGAACAAAAGTGTACACGTGTCGTGTATATAAAATTAAACAAAATTCAGCTTACCGACTCTGAAGCCGTCTTTAAGCAAGCTTTTGCTAGAGGCACTATGCAAAACCTTTTCAAAATACCCAAAAAAAGAAAAATTACAAATTAATTAACAAACAAAACAAAATCAAATTCACTTATCAATCAAAATTCTCACGAATAGTTTGTCCCAGTTCAAGAAAAGGAAAAAAAAAATGGAATGGAACTTACATTCCACGGCCGCCAGCTAGAGCTTCTTCAGATGGGTCCTTCCATTCGTCGAATCTACATAATAAATAAAATCCAAAGAAATAAAATCATGTTACATTATTATTTTTCTGTTATATCAAATTTATAGTAGAAAGAAAAAGGAAAAATAAATTAAAACTTACACCCAGCCGTAACGGCGATCAAATAAAAGGCGTTTGGAGGATAATTTAGAGGGAGAAGAGAGTGCTGGTATGGACGTTTTGGAGTTGTTTGAGCTCGACTCTATTATCTCCATTGCGTTCGCCTCCCTGTTTCTGGCCGCGTCAAAAATTAGGAAGTAACGAACTAAAGAAGGATAAAGAGCAAACAGGGGCCCAATATCAAATTCAGTGGACTTTATTACTTTGCAGAAGTGTGGGCTTCACAAATGTAATGTTACTATAGCCACTCTACCATTAAACTGACTACACCCTTACTAAATTAATCTAAAGCAAGCACATGAGCACAACCTTTACCGAGGGTAATGGTATAAATAATTAGGATTGTCTCTTGGCCTAACTCCAATAATTAGGGGTGGCAAAAAAAGCCCGGGCGGGCTTGAGAGGGTAATGGTATAAATAATTAGGATTGTCTCTTGGCCTAACTCCAATAATTAGGGGTGGCAAAAAAAGCCCGGGCCGGCCCAAGCCCGCCCGGGCCGGCCCAGGCCCGCGGGCTTAGGCCCGGCCCTCACCCATGAGGGCCTAGACAAGGGCCTAAGAAAAAAAGCCCGGACAAAGCCCAAGCCACCAAATTTTTTAAAAAAAAAATTATAAATTAGAATAATATAGTTAAAATTGAAAAGTAATTTAAAAATAAAAAAGAAAACTTAAATTCTTAACTTATAAATCAATTATGATTCAAAAAAACTAAAATTATGATACTAAATTATCTCTTTTATGTCAATTAATTAAGAGAGCGTTTGAATTAGAAAATCCAGTATTAAAGAAAATTAAAATTATGAGTTTTTTATTTGCTTTATTTATTATTTTAATTTGAAATATTCATTTTCTTTAATTTATCTATGATTGTAATAACTTGTTAATCATTAATTTATTTCAAATTTACAATAATTTAAAATTTTAAAAATAAAAAAAAAAAAAGCCCAAGCCCGGCCCGAGCCCGGCCCAGGCCTGCAATGGGCCCGACCCGAGCCCGGCCCAGGCCCGCAATGGGCCCGACCCGAGCATGTTGCCTTAACTACCAGAGGGCCTGGACATGGGCTTGATAAAGCCCGGCCCAGGCCCGCTATTTGCCAACCCTACCAATAATGCTGCTTTTAGTTGTCTGAAATCAGAATGGGTTTTGGGAATCAAGAATGGGAACTTGACTCCCAGGGGACTTGATCTTTTATTTTGATTATTATTATTATTAATGATAAATTATAATTAATTAATAATCTAAGAACATATGAATATAATTAATTAATTTATTAACAATAACCATTAATCATAATAACTATTAAAAATATTATTATTATGATAAAAAAAGTAATATAATTAATTAATATATTAGCAAAAATAATAATAGTAATAAGAATAGTTATTATTATAATTAATTAAGGGTATTTTAGTAATTTAAAATAATTTAACTCATTCCGATTCCGATTCCGACTCTGATTCCTACTGCTTAAGTAAACAATTTATTCTAATTTCTATTTCCCATTCCGAGTTCAACATATTCTGATAATATTTTGGGACCCACAAAAATGATTTCCATACCATTTCTTATTTTACCAAGTAAACACATGAATCATTTCAATTCCAAATTCCCATTCCTAAATCCGGCAAGTAAACACAGCCTAAGATTAGAATGCTATTTTGAATCTTTTGCAATTTATCGATAATAAATTATTAATTATCTCTGATAAAGACTTAATAAGTATAATGTTACTCCTCTTGAATTGTAATGGAAATATAATTTGTAATTGATTTATATTAAAATAAAAAGTGTAACTATTTAATATTAATTGAATTTATTACAAGCTTTTTTCAATTTTTGATAGATATAATGTAACATAAAAGCTACATTTTAACGTTTAAAAATCAGAGCTCCAAATTATAAGTGTGAATGTTGTGCAACAATGAATTTTTTCTTTTTTATATACTAATTTATCTTAAATATTATTTAGAATTTATAGTTATGTCATAATCTGAAATAATATGCTTTTTATATATTCTAACATATATTTTTTTATTTAAAACTTAATTTTTTAAATAAAATTTTTCAGTTGATCTCATATAATTCTATAGTAGATCTTCAAATTCAAATTATCATCAAAGTTCATTGTCTTATTGGAAAAGAGAATTGAATTCTGAAAGAAGGTTTTTTTTCGTAAATAAAATGAACTTGAGGGTCAGAAGTTTTGCGGCCACGGCTATAAAACGTCAATTTCCCGCTTCTTTCTCAAAACCTCCCTCTCAAGGCTCAAACAAACTTAGTTTCTAAAAAGGCTTTGCAAATGGCGAATTGCAGATCAAGCTTCAGCGATCCAACGGCTCAAAATCCATCAAATTTATCTGGTAATTTTTCCGCTGATTATCTCAAACTCTTAAATGTTTTCGCTCCATTTGTTTGTTTGGTTGCCGAGAAAACAGATTACGAATTACACATTGATCCGTTAGGTTGCTGAGAAACCACGGGATAAAAATAAACAAAAATAAAATAAAATTTTCTTGTCACAACAGCCTAAACCTAGAATGTATTAAATATTAATAGATCATTACTAGTACTGAAAGATCATTTGTTTGCTTAAAATCAGATGAAAATTAAGAATACTAACTATAAAGTAATTTGCAGAAGCTGCTGCGTATAATTGTGCAATTTTGTTTGATGAGCTTAAGTTTTTGAAAAATATTATTTTGATTTATGCACTCCTCAAGTGATGGAAGTGAGTCAATAATTTGCAAAAGCTGCTTCCAATTGTTCAATTTTGTTAGTGAGCAAATTTTATTTAATAAGTTTAAATTTCTGAAAATTTTTACTTTGATTTATGTACTCTTGAAATGTTGGAATCGAGTCAATATATTATTTGATGAATGAAGGTTGTGCTGGGGTTTGTATGATGAGCAGCAAGTGGAGAGATGAACAACATCCATCATTCATCAATTTCATCTCCTCGTTTCTCAGTGCAAATTCTTTTCGTCTTAATTTTGTTCTAGTTGCCCCAGTAATTACCTTTTTATTTCTCTTATTATTTATGTTTTTGTTAATTTATATTTCGGTGACCGGCTCAATTCTTAGGGTTTTTTTCTGCAGGATTTTATTTTCAACTGTGGAGGCATGTCAATTTCATTTGTTTTTATAACAAATTGGGATTGCCACAATACTGCTGTGGTGTTCAACAGGTAATCTATTAATTTTCCCATTCAAGCATATTTAAATGAACTTTTTTTTACTGAATCGATGGACTTGTTGTAGAATTAAGAAATTAAAGGAGCAGTTTGCTCATTTCTATGTGGTCCTTGCCCTTCCTACAAGGGAGCAAAATGATTCTTTTGTTCGCTCATACTTCAAGTGAGTGACTTGGAAATATTGCCCATGCTGATCTCTTTTGAATTTGGATTCTTTTTTTAAAGATATGGAATCTTTTTCTGGATGTTTTTGAAGATATGGAATGGAGCTTGGTAGGCCAACATTTGTGCCAGTTCAAGATAGTGAGATGGGGTTTGAGAAGATTATTAAAATAGCTCACTCTCGTGGGGGTAAGTTCTTATACTCTGAAGCTCACTTCAATCATTCCGTTCAAGTACTAAATTAAATATTACGTAAAATCTGCAGTCTGCAAGCGCCAGGATGCTATATCAAAATTGAAGGCTGAGGTTGGTGGAAACTTTTCCCTCCTTATATCATTTCATCTAATAACATTTGTTTTAGGAGATTAACATATCTTTTTCTTGTATGTGAAGAGGAGGCGAGCAGTACAGACAATGGATGTTTTCCTCAGAGTGGTCACATCCATACCATTGATTGATAATCATGATGCAAATGCGGTAATTTACTACACCTTAATGCAAACTATTTTGTTTACTATGTACTCTTTTTTTCACAAAAGTCCTCTATTGTATTCATCATGCATTCCTCTGTTAGAAGTCTTGATATTCCAGCAAATTGAGCTTTCTCTATTCTCTAATGAGTTTGGCTTATAAACTACCTGTATATTTGTTTGGTTTTGCGTTTTGAAGTTTAGAATTGTAATTTGTCTTTTTCTATTTATAGTCTGCTAGTATGCTGGTTGTTTATGAATATTAAAAATATCGTGGATGACTACTCTTATCTGTCAAAATGTTGCGGAAATCTGATTACTTCTCATTGGGGAGTTTAATTTTGAATCCTAGATTTATTTTACACTTGTGAGTTTCTAGCTGCCAGGTCTTCATACTGAGAATATGATTCTTCCATTTATGATTTGATGATCATATAGGTTTGAAGATTAATTCTTTTTCAATAAGATAACTTCTTCTCATCCATCTCTTTCAGCTGAACCAAGCCATTGGTTCAATCGAAGCAATTGCCAAAGCATCCAAGACATACATTCTAGAGAACACAGACCTCTCAGCTGAGAAAGCCGAAATGATTGTTAGGTTCTTTCAAGATCCAAAGCTTTACCTCAGTCCAAAAATCAATTAGAGTAGAAATTATCTCAAATTAATCTTTTGGAAGTCTTCAATAGGATTATACTAAATGGCTCTACCAATTACTGAAATATAGTGAGCATAAAATTTAGGCATTGTACTAAACTCTATTTCTATTCACATATCCACTGGAGAAAAATAAAACGAAAAGTAAGAAATACCCACCTGAAAATCAGATGACTTTTTGATCTACTGCATTCTAGAATATCATACAAAACTGTTCTGTCATAACTAATCATTTGATGTGCATTTCTACTCATCATAAGGGAGATCGATGGGGACGAAAATGATGAATTTACTTCTTGTTTTCACTGTGACAATCCTCTGCCATTAATGACTTTTTGGCACAAATTTGTCAAGGTTGATTACCATAACAGTGATATCATCCATGTTGCCTCTGCTAGAAGATATATCTATAAGCTTTTTGCATGATTCCATGGAACCCTTGTTTCTTGAAACCACATCAACTGCCTCCTGTGCATTTACCTGATTATTTCACACAAAATTATCACCTTTTGCTGATCTAAAGCACACTACAAAGAACTTAAATGTAAACCAAAAAAGGCATAACTTTAACATCAAATTTAGTATCTAAGAATTTTTTTTTTCCTTGTATTTTTGGATGCCAGTTTTGTATAAACAAACAGATGAGTATACCTTATCCCACAATCCATCAGAAGCCATTATCAAGAATTCACAATCTGAAGTTAATGAAAGCCTTTTAGTTTCTGGTTCAGAAATAATCCATTCCTTCAAATGCAAGTCTCCAATGGCTCTAGAAACTGCCAGTGAACCTTGAACTCTCCAAGCTCCATTGCAAAAATGCACAAATGCACCCTGCGATGTTAAGAACTTATTAATTAACAGCCACTATCGAAATGCTCATATCCTAGTGTTGATTTCTCATTGTCATTTCTAATTTGTAGAGCTCAAATTAATTGGAGATAGATATATTTTAACTTATTGTGATATTGAGTTGAACATTTACTTTTTTTTTTAACGCTACATCACAGTACTAAAAAAAAAATTAGCGATTATAAATTTTGTCATTTCAAGTTACCCCAAATTTAACAATTCAAATTTAATTATGAACAAAAATATAAGGATAAGTTGAACTAACAGCATTCTCAATACGGCTACGTTCGTCTTCCCTGCTGAGACGATGATCTTTAGTGAGAGAATCAGCCACCCCGTTCCTGCTCAAAACTACTCTGCAATCGCCTGCATTTGCTACATGCAACTCGCTGTCTTTCAATAGCACACTTGCCGTACAAGCTCCACCGGTAACACCCTGTAAGTGAAATTCACGTTTCATATAAATATATACACAACATAAACTTCATTGCGTATCAAAATTTTTGATTGCTTTCATCGAACTAATTAACATATTAGACTAATTTTGTGTTAGAATTCTCTGATCTTAAACTTAAACCTTGGTTTGCTTAATCTTAAAAAAAATATGTTAATATATGTACATTATTATTCATGTGTCGTCACAGTATATTCCTTTATTATTACAATTTTTTTTTAATTAATAAATTTCCAATAACACGTCTGTCCTTATCTCTAGGTATATGCCTTATGCTGATTGCTTAGATCATAAGAGATATTATACAGAACCAACAGAGTTGACTGCGTTGAAGTAATATTCTAATAATAGACCGAGTCAAAAATAATTTATTTTTAGATCACGCAACGTGTTGAAACGTTCAAATGCATATATGTTTTGTACAATTAATGTACACAACTTGCCTGGCTAAGAAACTCTTTATCAGTGACTTGGTAACCTACGCGCATCGCTTGTTCTAACTGTATACCCTCGTCTCCGACATTTCCAAGCTCTTTCACAATGTTTCTTCCTAAATTTCCGGCCACATATTCCGCCGCGGCACGGCCGCCGTGCCCGTCAATTACGGTGAAAAATGCCTGGTACAAGCATTAGAAATTTCATTAAAAAAAGAAAAAAAAAAGGTTCTCAAGCACGGATATTCTTAATTTAACTGACACATTTTTATAAAATCTTTGTCCGAAATTTTAAAAAGATTTGACGTCCGCAAGAAAGAAAGTCTATTATCAGTAATTGCCTATGCATGCAGAAGATATATTGAAATACAAGGATAAATAGAGAAAATTAAAGAAAGAAAATAATCATTGCAAATTAATAATTACATGATAATTAATTTACCTGCTTAGGATCTCCATGAATATCGAGCATGAATCCATAGCCATCTTCCATGACTTCTCTTCTTCCTCTCTTACAAGCCAAAAGAAAATCTCTTCCTTCAACCTCAAATTCTTTTCTCTCTAATTTTCTCTCATTTCCATACAATTCCATACTTGCACAAAATTCAGGCACAACAAGCTTTGCAGGCCTTTTCCTCACCTTCATAGCCGATCCCTTGGGATTAATACTCCCAACTTTTGTATTTTCTAAGGAATTTGATCCTTCATTCTTCACAACGTTAGGGTTTTTTTCATGCAAAATTAAACTTTTCTCTTCTTGGCTAACCATGGGAGGTGAAATTTCTTGCCTGGTTTCTTCTTGTCCGATGAAAAACTCTCCCACCGATGAAAGAAGACGAGAAGAAGAATATATAGGGAAATTAATTATGGTTAGAGAAGCCATGGAAATGGCCTTTTTGAGACCACGGAGAAAGTAATGGAGGAGTGGAATGAGAGAAAAGCTCCATATGAACTCATGCAAATCTATCATGTTTTTGAGAACAGATTTTGTATGATTAGATTTTGACTAGTTGGTGGTACGATTCAAATACAATAAAGATGCGTAGAAGTTTGAGAGAGAATTCAAAAGTTTAAGAAAAATATCGGTTCCTTAAAGAAGAAGAATATTCGGGCTAGATATATGAACGTGAAAGATGAAACCAAATATTGGGTCAAAGAGGAAATATATGTAGAAAGCCTAGAAAGATTTTGACACTTTCAAAGCCAATGAAGTGGTCTTCTAATCAGACAATTCTAATCAGATAAATACATTTTATTGAATTTTTACTAAGTAGATCCCCATTTTCTTATGATATTTCAAATTGATCCATAGTTTCCTTATTTGTATAAACCAGACGCTTAAATTAAATTTATAGTAAAATGATAATTTTAGCATTAACATTTTATCACAATTTACTTGGTAGCTGGTGCTTGTTCTGCGTGCCGCCTCCACTGGTGAGAACTTCCACAGTGCGATAACAACTCCCCTTTTTTTCTCCTTTAAAAGAACTTATTAAGAATTAAGAAACTATTTATTCGAAGAATTTAAATTTAAAGTCTTTCGGAATAAATTAAGATCATTAAAAATTTAATTATTTTTTTGTTTATTTTATTTTTGGTACATGTTTGACCTTACTCCATCTTATATTAAGCATATTCTCTTAGAGTTAAATCATTGACCTCTTACTTCTACTACAAGGGACCAATTTATCTAGGTTATTAGAAGTTGTGAAAAACTTTTATTATATTATAACAATTTTACTTGATAGATCTCATAACATAGCTCAAAAAAAAAAAAACAAGGAAAAAGTCCTTATAATGGTGAATGAGGTCATTCAGCAAAAAGGTTACGGAAATATTTAATATAATAAAATTGGGTAAAATCAAAATATTTGAGATATCATCGTAGTACAAGGACTTGTTTAATTACAATATTTTTTTAATTGCTTTTAATACTGCTATTGTTTATTTTTATACCAAAATAGGAAACAATTGACTGGTCAATAAGCGGAGACTCAGCTTTGGAGCACATAAATAGGTTTCAGAACTTCTGTTTGTCAGAATGGATCCTTTCCATATGCTTAAGTATATACATTCAATTATCTGACTAATTAAATCTTGCTTCGTTTGTATTGCACTAAGATTGAGGAGATGGCTAACCCCTAAGATTGTTCTGTTAATACTGAAATCTTTTTTCTTTTTTTCTTTTTTAAGTTCTCCACAACTAAACGTTATCATTGAACTAAGATTAATCTGCACTAAAATTTTAGTATAGATGAAGCTAATTTTAACTTATTACTTTTTAAAGTATTAAAATCAAATTTAACATAAATTAAATATCTCAATATTTTCTTTGCACAACCTAAACTTTAAAATTTCCATAAACTCTAATCTTTAAAAAGGAGAATTTCTTTCTTTTCTATAAGTAATTTAAAAGTACATATACTTGATCATTTGTCAAAAATGATAATGGCATGTTAAAAATAGGAGAAATTATCAGCTATCCACTTTAAGTTTATCCCATTATAAAAATACAACAAAGATTTAAATCTATTTGATTTTTCAACCATCATTTTAAAATGTATATCAATTGTCTACCAAAAAGATAAAATTATCTTTACAAAATAACTACCACTATAATTTTTGTTTGCTTTTGTTTATCATTCAATAAGCATAATTATATATTTTTGGTGGATGGTTGGTACTAATTAAAAATATATGGTGGAAAAATTAAATAAATTTAAACTTTTGTAGTATTTTTTATTATTAAGGTAAAGTTAAGATAAATGATTGATAATTTGGCCTAAAAATAAAATTGACGATAAAAGATTCCGTATGTTAGTACTTGTAGGGAGAGAAATAACTTTAATCTACTTAAACTTTCCTTATAAGTTGAAAACATAATGTTAATTTCCCTCTATTAATGAAAAAAACGGTGACACATATCTCATACTTATCATATCACTAATTAGAGTTAATTTAACTTCAACACAACGACCTTGAAGGCAGTTTTGCATAAAATGATTCGATGGACTTCAAAATAGGAAAAGAAATTTCATACAAGTTAGAGAAAACAATACCAAAACCTTAGGAAATGATCGTAGAGACTCATTTATTTTAAAAAATTGTTACACATACTCTTTTTAAGATCCATAGGACAATTTTTATGTTTATAAATAGGAATACAACCCTTTCAAAAATAATAAACCACTTTTTGTGTTAAGAAATTATCACAGACTCAAATAAACCCTCAAAATTTGTCTAAAAAAAGAGTTTGTGTGTCCCAAAAAATCTGTTCCAGCATTTATAACACCAAACCACGTGAATGTCGGCATCCTTTTGCCTAGAAATATATAGCACAAGAGATAGAAGTCAGCTTAAAACTTCTTGGAAGGATCCGTGAAGAAGCTATATCATATACACAGTGAATTTCTTTTCTTCGGACTATCGTATTCATGATATTGTTAACCTAAAAATCACGGCAAAAATTCCAACACGGCAAAAATCCAGCACAAAAGTAAGAATTAATCTTGACGTGGTATCAATCCTTCTTCTTCTTCTTCTTCTTTTTTTTTCCCTTTGGGAATTAAAATTTAACTGCTGTCATCCATTGTTTGTTTCTTGGGACCATTAAGCGCTTGGCTGGTGGTGAGTGGTGACCGGTCAGTTGAAGGTAAGAAAGTTCGAATTTTTGCATAAATGTAGTGAAGTGGATATTTATCAAACTATATTAGGAGTAAGGTTATTTGCACTTCAAAAAATTACTTTGATTTTGAATAATTTCATTTTAATAAATTATTTTATTACAAAAATATTCATTATATGACTCTCTTTTATAAGCTGACATTTTTATAATGAACTAACATAATATCATTATTATGAACACTTATATAGTACTAGCACACTCATTATTGAAAATATAATTCTGTTGTCATAAACCCTAGAAATTTTATTTCCAACCTCTTAAAAGTATTTAGTTAAACAAGGAGCGAATCAATACTTTTAATATATTTTGAACATAATTTTACTTTGATTTTTTTTTAAAAAAGATTTTTTGTTATCTTCTTCTTCTTCCTTTTAAGTCGTCTTTTTGGCACTTAGCTTTTAGCCAAGTGGTTAGGGTAAAAGCATTGAGGGAGAGGGGTTAATTCCTTCTTTAATTAACAAAAATAATTGATTGTGAGACAGTCTTCTTTCTTACGAAATATGAGTAGAATAAACGTTTCTTAAATATTAATGAGGGTAAAAATCTAGGTAATGCTATCATAAGATTTAATGTAAACTAGTCTCAATAATAATTTTATTATAAATATATCAGTAGTTGTCTCATTTAATATAAATTATAATCTGATTACAATATCAGTGTTAAAAAAAGTCGTCTTTTATAATAATAATAATAATAATATTATTATTATTATTATTATTATTATTATTATTATTATTTCCAAATGGCTATCTTTTTTTAATTACTAAGCTAAAAAATTTGGGTGTAAAAACTAGGATTGACCATATTCTTTAACATAAAAAACTAATAAATAAAACTTATGTTAAAGAATTCTTTTAGAGTATAATTTGATTCCATTGTTGTATATATTAAATTGTTATTAATTTATTTTGGATGTGGTAAATAGTTTGATTAGTGTTTTGAGTTAATTAATTTAACTAATTTAAGTAATTTTTTTGGCATTTTAAATAGTGTAGAAAGTAAAACATTATTTTTTTATTTTAGCATACGAGTATATAGAGTAATAGAGTGTTCAAAATAATTTTTAAAGTGCATATAAGCCCGCATACATATATTAGTAAGAGTAGGTTTACAACCGAGTGTTGGTAGACTTTTGATTATAATATATGTATGTTTTTGGATTCAATGTTGAATTTTTTCATAATCTTCTCTCACATAACATCGTATACTTAAAATTTAATTTATATATATACCTACACAATAGTATTTTGTACAACACAAAACTCAGTTCAACATCAAATATAAGTTGTAAGCTTGACAATTCAATTATTATCCAGCAAATGGTAAAAAATGAGATGAAATTATCACGACCGCGAAGGTTTCAATGAAGTAGCTATAAGTAATCTATGTGCTCTGTAGTCGGATTCAATTATATTCACATGCCAAAATTTATGATTCATTGAGATCTATCCTCAATTGAACTGATATGGGTTGGTATCATAATTTGTCCATAATTATGCTTGCATTCGAGGATCTTTAAAAGCTCATAGAGACACCATCCTAAAAAACCATATCTTTCTGAGGAAATGATAATTGAAATGCTTAATGCTTCAATTGTATAAAGAAGAGATTGTGAAATTTCATTTCCTCTAATAAGTTGGTCATCGATGAATGTTTCACTACTCTTTTGACACAAAGAAAAATAAAGATGGCTAGTAAAGTTGTCACGAGTGTCTACTCCTCTAAAACTAAGAAGAACATCATACATGTTTTGAGAGTTAATCAAATCGGTAGATGGTTTAGAAGAAAAAGAAATTTTTTATCGCATGGATCCATTGTTGAAAACAAAGAAGGATTAAGCTGCACAAAACTAAAACTATTTAGGAAATAGTAGAATTTTACTAAATCGAATAAGTTTACTGATGTTTTACAAGAGAAACACTACAATATTCACGACTCACTCTTCTTTCTCTCTTCTAATTTTTCACTCCTAATTTGATGTCTACAAAAAGGAGCTTAGGGATATGTATAAAATCCTAGAACTAATACAAACCACATAAATATTAAATTATATAAATTTAACAAACACATTTTACAAATATCTTTAAATATTCAAGAAATATCTAGATTTATATATTTTTAGTTTCAGAAATATCTCTCAGTCTCTACTCAATTCTTGAATCTTCCATGGATTAGGCTTTGAACTTGGGCTTGGACAAATATAATTAGATTAGATCATGAAATTGGTGTTGGACGTTTGATACTGTCCCTCAGCACCAACTTTCATCCTTCGATCCATATTGAGCTGGTGGCAGAACTTTTCAAACTTTCTAATGCTAAGACTTTTTATAAACAAATATGCAACTTGATCGTTTGTCTTGACGTATTGCATCTCAACTTCATCTTGTAGGACCTTTTCCTTAATAAAGTGATAATAGACCTCTACATCCTTAGTTCTTGCATAGAAAACTGGATTTTCTACCAAGCTGATTGCTGATTAATTATCGTAATATAATGTTATTACATAATCTACTAATTGGTATAAATCCTTCATCAAGTACTGCATCAACCAATTGTGTTCTTGAGCTACCATTGTTGCTGCTCTGTACTCTGCTTCTGTGGTTGATAGTGATACAATTGGTTATCTCATAATCTCTGGCATAGTCAGCATTACAATAGCTAATTAGCTTGCAACTTTCACCTTTCTTATACAATAGACCCTAGTTTATTGTACTTTTCACATGCCTTGGTATTCTTCGAACCATTTCCAAGTAAGGCTTCTTTAGATTTTGCATGTACCAACTCATTACACTTATTGCAAATGAAATATCTAGTCAAGTTAACGTTAGTTTAAACTATCTATCAATTATCGATACATGTTATATTTTGCAAATCTTTACCTTCATGTATGCACTATTTTGTATTGACTTCCATTGGAGTTAAGATTGGCTTGCATTCTAACATTCCAAACTTCTTTAGCAAGTCTTTGGCATACTTTTGTTGGCAAAGAGATATCTTTGCTTCTATTCAATCAACCTCTAGACCAAAGGTGCTTAAGTTGACTAAGCTCTTTCATATGAAAACAAATTGATAAGGTATCGCTTGTTTGCTGAACCTCTTCTTCATCACCGATAAGAATCAAATAATCCATGTATGTTAGTATAGTTGTTAACTTTCTTTTACTAACTTTTACGAACAAGCTAGGGTCTGCAAGTGCTACCGAATAATTACTCTGAATTAAAAATTTAGCAATCCTACCATACTAAGCCTTGGTGCTTGCTTCACCTTCTTTATCATATTGGTTCTCCCCTTATATACTTAATTATTTCAGCACCCTCGATAGTCTTTTTATTATTATTATTATTATTATTATAGCTACTATTTGCACTCTCCGCAAAGCATTTTTTACATTACTACATGACACTCTATAAACAGTCATATTCTATGTAAATTCTTAAATTAATAATAGATTTACTTATTAAAGTTACTATTTTATATTTTTTAAAAAATAGCACCATGGCCTAATGCAAATTAATTGTAATACTACTATTTGAAAGAGGAAATGAATTCACTTGTCAAAAACCTGCAAAATGATTTTAAAATTTTGTAGCAATACAGTATGTTTTAACAAGATTTTAGTGTAAATGAAAAAAAGCAAACAAAAACCTAACTAGACACAATAAAATTTGTATTAGGGAAATAGGGATGCCTAGCTAAATTAGGGTTTGCTACCTATTTTGATCTTCTAAAAAGCATGAGGGAGAATGGAAGAAGCCATGTGGTTGAGATGAAGTCTAGGTCTAGAGAGAGTTGGCTTGAAAGGCTACTATTATCTTGGAAAATTGAGAAATGAGGTTAGAGGTGGAGTTGGCAGGGGCCTGCGTTTAAACTTTGAAGCTCAAGTTAGTTTTGGGATGGTTTTTTAAGCATCAAGAGCTTGCAAGTTGATTTTGGCTGCTAAAGGTTGAACAAAGTCTAAATCTTATATTGTGTGTATTTTTTTATTGTGAAAAAATAGAACTTGAGCGTCTTTTTGAATAAATATTAAGATATGCATACCTTGGTACTATTCCAAAGTTGTTTAATATTGCTTTGTCACATTTGAAGTAAAATAAGCTTCTACAAATGAGTATTTGAACAGTAATGATTTCGAAGGATATCCATGCCAGTGAAAATATCTCGCTTGAGAAAGCATAAGACCTTCGACAATTTACATTCGTACTCTCCATCTATTAAGTTATAGAATTTCAAAAATCTCAATTTACCATTTTTGTGAAAGTACTGAGATGTTGATAGATATCTTTCACTTTAGACATATGTAAACATAGGCCCTTAGTGTTTTTAGTCCCTTAATAATGAATGAAAGGCCATGCAGTTAAAATCAAATTTATGTCTATAATTGAAGTTGGTAAAAACATTAGACTGTCAAACTTATCATACAAACCTACAAGAAACATAACCATATATAAAAGTAACAATTAGTATAAATATTAATTGACTTAATCGTTGCTAATTAATTATTATTTTTAAATTATACTAATTGTATCATTTCTTTTTCTATGTTTCACACACGCATATAAATTGACCATATATGCTCATAAATGAAGAAGAGAGAATTTTATATTCTATATATTGTCTTTGAAAACTTTTCCGCATTTATAATATACTTTAACTAGATTTTGAGATGAAGGAAAAAGAAACAAAAACCTAGCCAAACACAATAAAACTTGTATTAGGGTGATAGGGGTGCCTAGCTAATGGGAGTGTGTTGCCTATTTTGGTCTTCCAGAAAGCATGAGGAAGAATGGAAGAAGCGAGGCAATTGAGATGAAGTTTGGGTATGAAGAGAGTTGGCTTGTGTTGTGCAAATTTTATTGAACTCGCAAGCGCACGAATCTATTATAGTATAGATTAATGGTAACGAGTGTCGATCCCACAAGGAGGTGGATTTTAATTATATGTAGAATTAATTTTGTATGAGGTGGTTGGATTTGTGGTGGAAGTGATTCAAATTATCCTAAAAATTGGAATTGAAATGGCGAGGAGAAATTAAAGTGTAAATCTATTAAATTGACGTACTTGGGTATCTGGATCCGTATCAACATGCATCATGAGCTAAATATTTCTTATTAATACCAATTAAATCATGAGGGGGGAATCCACACCTCATGAACCACGCTCTAATAAATATGGTGCTAAGGGCTTATCCTGCCAGATAATAATAACTTTATATTAGGGAGTCGGTGAAACTAGGGCGGTACTAGACAAGATTATTATTATTTGTCAACGAGAATTCAAAACATCCATAAAAACTAGAGGGGAAGAGAAAATAAATTTACCAAATAAAGCCCATGACATATGTTGAGACTTTACCTTCAACCAAAGCTTAAAAGAAAATTAGCCACTCATAATTGAACTAGGGGCAAAATGAGAATTTATTAAAATACATAGAAAATACAAGATGGAGAAGGAATTACAGAAAATAGAGTCCAAAAATGGATTCAGAGGTCTCAAATTAGAGGGTGCCCCCCTTTTATAGATACATCGAGTAAATTATGGCCATCGGATTAAAAACAGTTTGGACACTCAGGATTGCGCCACGTCATCAGTCAATAGTACACGTCAACAGTACGCGGTTTGACTATGCGGCTTCAACAGTAACATGTTTTGACCACGCGGTTTGAATAGTGACACGGTTTGCACAATAACGCGGTTTGGTTGAAAATAATCCCATGTGTTGCATGTACCGTACGCGCATTTGTTGGTCCACTAATATGTTGCCATGTCATCGATCAACAGTGCATAAGAATTTTAGTCCAACAGGATCTTGACACCTCATCAGTCAATGCTACATCATCGGTCAATGCCACATCATCGATCCGTGTATGTGAACAGTGCCGTGAACAGTACTTGTACATGTGAATAGTGTTGTACATGTGAACAATGCCATTTTTCCTTTTATGCTCCTCCTAAGGTTTTCGACCGTCCTGAGTTCAAAAGTAATGTCCGTTTTGCCATTTGATCTCTCGTTTATTGTGAAATGACTATGATGCCCCTAAAATACATAAAATACTTAATTAAAATAAAACACACATAATTAAATTACAAAAAGCTAAAACACATAAAAGTAAGGGTTGTTAGTATGACTTGAAATGTAAAATAACGGTTTTCTCCTTTATAAATATGCATTTTCTAACACTCAACACACCCCCCAACCAGCTTATTGCTAGTCCCTAGCAAATAAATCGAAAATAAAATTCAAAAATGATTTTTTTTAAGCACTCTTATTTATTCAATCAGATTAATGATAACAATCAAATAAAAGTATAAGCATTATCTCAAGTTTAAAGAAACATCACACCCACATCAACCGTCCACACGAATCAACCCAGTAGACTTTGTCGTAGCTACCTTCAAGAATGACATGTCAAACTCTAAAATCTCACTGGAAGTAGTGACACTCTCACAAAGAAATTAAACCCAATAAAAATAGTCACTCCAATGAATGGTAATTGAGAGAAAATAATCAAGAAATGATATCACATGCTCTCACCAAGATGAAAGAAATATGCCCTCAACTTAGAAATAATACGATCTCAAGTCAAATAAAAATGCTAGTCAACCCAATTTATTTATTTTTTTTTATTTTTTTTATTATGCATCACTATATTTTTTTAGCCCATAGAACTAGCTTCTACTTCAAACTATAGGTCCCTAAAATCAAGAAGGACTTTTATTAGGACGTAACGTAGGCTAAAGACATGGCTAACAAAGAAGGAAAATAAGGAAAACAAAATGTACGTTTGAGAAAAATGCAGAGAATTTCTTTTTTTGGAAGTTGCAAGGTGGATTTCACCTATTATTGTTATTTTTATTTTTAAACAACAATTTTTTTTCTTTTTTTTAAGAAGTAACAATTTTTTTTTGAACTAGGCATAACTTCACTGTACAAAATGTTTATTTACATTTTTCTCAAACATAAATAGGTGATGGATCTTGTAAGATATTGGGTAATACTCCAAATCAGAGTGGGTCAAAATAATAAGTTTACAAAGAAAATGTTTTTTTAAAGGCTTAAAAGGGTTAACTATGGATATTTCATAAAAGGGATGGCTAGAAAAGCTTAAACGGATCAAAGATGACATTTCCATCATCTTTTAGGGCTCTAAATAATATTTCATATCTACTAGTTAGATGGGCCTCCAAATATAGCAACACACATTTTTTTTCTTTTTTTTTAATTTACAATTTTTTTTAGGGTTAACTCAAAAGAAATCTAGAGATCGTGTATACAATAATAAACTGTTAAGCTGTATAAAGAATGGGCAAAATGGTTACTCTCCAAGAAAAATGATAGGCTCAAAAACTCACTTAGTACTTATTATGACATGTTCATTCCTTCAAGCAACTCATATTTGTCTCCGACATCAACATGTAGAGTAGCAAACATAGCGTAACATCACTTCAGACTAAAAATAATACAAATACTAAAATTTGAAATTCATCATGTCATCCAATGTTAAAACAAATCACAAATTTTTTTTAAACAACAACCTACCCCCCAACCTATTCTAAACATGAAAGGAAAAAATACATGCAGAAACGTGAAAATGATGCAGAAAAACTAATTAGAAAATGATAGAAAATAATTTTTTTTAACTTAAGAAGTTGCATTTCTAGAGTTACTACACTCCATATTTAGCGACCTTCGACTCAAAAAAATTTGAAAATGTATATTTACAAAGGAAAAATTAAAAAGAAGAAGAAAATGAACATCAAAACATAATAAAGAAAAAGAAAATATCTAATTTTTTTTAAATTTTTTTTTCAAACGATGAAGATGCGTTTCTAGAGTCACTACACTCCATATTCATCCATCTTCAACACAAAAAGTTAGCAACAATTAGTTTCTACAACAAAAAATTAGTAAAAACTTAACCAATATTCCACAATTGTCGACTATTCCCTCCCCCTAACCAGAACGAAACATTGTCCTCAATGTTTTAAAGGAAAGAAGTAAAGTTTAGAAGACATCACCTGGGTGGTGCAACACAGAAGAAAATATTTACAGGCGGAGAGTTAAATCTAATTTGTACTTCTTACTGCGGCTACTGTTACCGTCGTCATTTGGACGCTCCAACACAAAGCTCCAGGGGTCTGGCTCTGGTTTATAAGCTTGTAACATATCAAGTAGCTCATTAGCAGTGTGAGCACAAATAAAAAACTTTTTCGCATTGGAAGGAATGAAATAATTTTTTATTGCATGGTTAAGAAATACGATAAAACCATCATAAAAATTATTAACATTTAACAAACCGATGGGTTTCTGGTGAATGTACAGATGGGTCCAAAATGCTAGTGTGATAAGTGCCTCTAGTGTTGCAAGATCTCCTGGAAAGAAAATAAAAGCATCAGCATGATTAAGCATTCTAGTTATTCGTTCTTGCATATCTGAGACAATTAACTCTTCTCCAGTCGATGAGTCAGACAAACTGCCCAAAGGTTTTAAGACTCTTGGGATGATGCCTAACATTTGGCTTCCTCTGATAAAAACAGCTTCTGAGACCAATTTTGATAACCCTCGGTTACCTTCTCCATACACCAAGCGTAATTTTCTCTCTGCTATGTTTCGACTAAGATCTATGGCTGCATCAACAAATTCTTTATGTTTGCCATAGGTAAATCCAGAAAGCACACAAATGTTCTTGAATTGTCTATTGGGAATAGCTGCCATTGGAATATTTCTAAAAAATAATTTGTGAGTGCTTAACAAAAAGTCATATTTAAGAATCTTGGTGACAGTGGATCACAACTGTGTATGAGGTGGCATGTCAGTGTCAAATAATGCGTAAAGAACATGGCTCGATAGTAAAAAAGAAAACAGTAAAAAGGAAAAAACAAACAGTAATAAAATTATTAAAGACAATAATGCAAACAACAACAGTGAAATGAAATAAAATAACAGTAAAGTAAAAGGATATTTACAGGTAGTTGCGACTGTGGCTCCCATCTAGTTTTCTTATAAACTAGCAAGCAGGATCGTTTATAGTCAGATTCCCGAGACTATATCGTGCATGCTCTTTCTGGAATAATGGTCATAACTGGAGAATCGCTCCTTGCACATATCCACTGGGATGCGTTTCAAGAGACAGAAGGATATCATCCAATGACTCCTTATCCAAGCCATCCCTAATTAATTTAATCTTATATTCCCTATTATCAGACACCATTCCTAAAGAACATGGGTTTTTATTGCAACTCATTCTGGCACACTTATGACAAGCAACAGAAATTCTTCGAGCTCGTCGTTTTCTTGCGTAATTTCCTTTCCCACAACCATGCATGTATGTAATAAATTTTGGAGGTAACTCACCTGCCAATTGTACTTTCGCCTCGATTAACTAATGGATGTCAGCAGGTATGTTATTCCTCATGAGCAATCGCATGCGTTCAGACAAAGTTTTATAGATCGTAAGGAGGGCATTCTGAGGGAGTGAAGGGAATCGCTTGTAAAGCTTCGTTAGAATCTCGTTTCTGTCCATACCTTCGCCTCAGAATATCAATTATTATGGGAAAACTGAAGTAACCGACTTGATTGTCACGGAGTACCGTTATCCGCCACTTCACCGGGGTAACAAACTAAAGCACACTAATAGAAAAAAAAAATTAAAACACACAAAGAAAATTAAAATCGTCCTCTTATTGAATTTACCTCAAGCTCCAACTGGATGTCATAAATATTTCTCTCAATATCTCTGAGTTGGCTTTCTAAACCCTCAACATAGGCTACTAACTCTGGTGGTTGTAGAGCCCAAATGCGATATGTTTTACAAAATTGAATCTGCCTTTTGAGATGAGTTTTGACACGTTGAAGTGGTTTAACAATGATAAGAGAAAACTTAATGATAAACACACTTATTCAAAAATAATTTCAATTAGCAAAAGAATAATAAAAAGAAAGAAAAAAAAAATCAAACCACCGAAAAGAAAAAATTAATTCAAATCTGGTGGGTCACTCAAATTTATTTCGGTGTCTTCTCCATGTGGTTGGTACTCTAGATATGGCTTTAATCTTTGACCATTAACTTTAAATGTGACACCATTCTTTGGGTCCTTAATTTCAATTGCCCCATGTGGAAAAACAGTAAGAACAATAAATGGACTAGATCATCGAGAGCGTAACTTACCTGGGAATAGGTGCAAGCGAGAATTGAATAAAAGCACTTTCTCACCTGGAGTGAAAGATTTTCTCATAATTTGCTTGTCATGGAAGACTTTCATTCGTTGCTTGTAAATCTTAGCATTTTCGTATGCATCGTTGTGAATTTCTTCAAGTTTTGCCAGTTGTAATCTTCTTTCTGAGCTGGCTTGCTGCATGTCAAAGTTGAATTTCTTGATGGCCCAATATGCATGATGCTCGAGTTCTATAGGTAGGTGGCAAGCTTTTTCATACACTAGCCTGTAGGGTGACATCCCAATCGGGGTCTTGAAAGCCGTTCGATATGCCCATAATGCATCATCCAGACTTAATAACCAATCTTTTCTCTCCGGCCTCACCGTCTTTTCTAATATGTGTTTTATTTCTCGATTGGAGATCTCCACTTGGCCACTGGTTTACGGATGATATGGGGTTGCCATTTTGTGAGTGATTGAATACTTTGTCAAAAGAACTTTAAATTATTTGTTACAAAAGTGGGCACCACCATCACTGATTATCGCTCGAGGGAATCCAAAGCCTGAAACAATGTTGCTTTTCAAAAATCCTATCACCACCTTGTGATAATTGGTTCTACATGGAATTACTTCTACACATTTCGATACGTAGTCAATAGCAACCAATATGTATTGATGGCCAAAAGAAGGAGGAAAGAGTCCCATGAAGTCGATACCCCATACATCAAAAATCTCAACCACTAAAATTGGATTTAGTGGCATCATATTCCTTCGCGTAATGCTCCCCATTCGTTGACACCTATCACAGGAAGAACAGAAAGTGTAAGCGTCTCGAAATATAGTTGGCCAATAGAAACCACATTGTAAAACTTTCGTAGTTGTTTTTTTAGCACTGAAATAGCCTTCACAAGCTTGTTCATGGCAGAATGAAAGAATATTGTGTATTTCGCTTTCTGGGACACATCATCTGACAATTTGATTTGCACAATACTTGAACAAATATGGGTCATCCCAAAAAAAATTCTTTATTTTTGCAAAGAATTTAGCCTTGTTTTGCGTGGTCCAATGCTCTGGAAGTTGACCTGTAACAAGATAATTAACGATATCAGCATACCAAGGTAATACTTCTATACTTATTAATTGTTCATCTGGAAATGACTCATTCAATGTTAATGGCTCTGCAGTTGTGTTAAAATGGAGACGAGAGAGATGGTCTGCCACAACATTTTCTGTGCCTTTCTTATCTTTGAATTCCAAGTCAAATTCCTGCAAAAGTAACACCCAACAAATTAGTCTAGCTTTTGCATCTTTCTTTGTGAGAAGATATTTAAGAGCAGCATGATCTATGAACACAATTATTTTACAACCAATGAGATAAGATTAAAAATTTTCTAATGCAAACACTACTGCTAGCATTTCTTTTTCAGTAGTTGAATAGTTTAACTGTGTATCATTTAATGTCATACTAGCATAATAAATAACATTGGGAATTCGATCAACTCTTTGTCCTAATACTGTTCCTATTGCATAATCAGATGCAGCACACATGAGCTCGAATGGTAAGCTCCAATTTGGAGGCTGGATGATGGGTGATGATGTCAACAATTGCTTTAATTTTTCAAAAGACACAAGACATGAATCATCAAAGACAAAAGGTACATCCTTAGCAAGTAGATTGCATAAGGGTTTAGAAACTTTACTAAAATCTTTAATGAAACGTCTATAAAAACCAGCATGCTCAAGGAAAGATCTTACTTCTCTGACTGTTTTGGGTGGAGGAAGATTAGAAATGAGATCCACCTTGGCTTTGTCAACCTCAATACATTTGCTCGAAATGATGTGACCGAGAACAATACCTTGTTCTACCATAAAATGACACTTCTCCAAAATTTGAGACCAAATTCTTTTCGATACATCTCTGCAGAACTAGTGTTAGATGATGTAAACATTGATCAAATGAATTACCAAAGACAGAAAAGTCATCCATAAAGACAAAAAAGTCATCCATAAAGACTTCAAGGAATTGTTCAACCATATCAAAAAAAATGTTCAACATGCATCGTTGAAATGTAGTAGGTGCATTACATAATCCAAATGGCATCCTCCTATATACAAAAGTGCTAAAAGGGCAAGTGAAAGTGGTTTTCTCTTGATCTTTTGGTGCTATGAGAATCTGATTATATCATGAGTAGCCATATAGAAAGCAATAAAATTCATGGCCTGCTAATCTATCAAGCATTTGATCAATAAATGGTAAAGAAAAATGGTATACTTTCTATAATCAATGTATACACGCCATCCTATAGTTACTCTAGTTGGTATCAATTCATTATCAGCATTGGTAACTACAGTGACTCCTGACTTTTTAGGGACAACTTGTACAGTACTGACCCATGAACTATCAGAAATTGGGTAAATGATATATGCATCTAATAGCTTAAGGACTTCTGTTCTAACAACTTCTTTCATATTAGGATTTAACTGACATTGCATTTTCCTAGTAGATTTAGCATTTTCATCAAGGTGAATGTAATGCATGCAGTCTATTGGATTTATACCTTTTATGTCTGCTATGGTCCATTCTAATGCTTCTTTGTGCTCTTTTAAAACATCCAACAACTTACATTTGTGTTTGTCATTGAGGGATGCTGAGATGATTATCGGTAGAGTACTTTCTTCCCCCAAAAATAAATATTCCAAAGTATTGGGCAATGGTTTGAGCTCGAGTTTCGGTGGTGATTCTGATGATGGGATGAGTTTCTTCTCTGATGGTGTTAGTTGTTCAACTCTTGACTTCCATTTATTAGTGTCCATGGATGGTGCTGAGTCAAGTAGGGCATTGACCTCATCGACCGATTTGTCAATATCAAAATCCAAACCAAAGTGAGTTAAACATGTTTGTAAAGGATCATCACTAAGGTTTGAAACAAAAGTGTCATCAACTAATGCTTCAATTAAATCCACATCAACAATTTCATCATCTGCATTGTGAGGTTGTTTGGCAATGTTAAAGATGTTCAACTCCATAGTCATGATGCCGAAGGACAACTGCATATTTCTAGTCCTGCATTGAATATGAGCATCTGCAGTTGCCAAGAAAGGTCGGCCTAGAATAATGGGGATGTGCTTCCTTGAATCCTGTATTGGTTGGGTGTCAATTACAATGAAATCAACAGAAAAATAAAACTTTTCTACCTAGATAAGCACGTCCTCTACAATACCAATAGGTATTTTCGTGGACCGATCTGCAAGTTGTAACACCACTGGAGTTGGGTGTAATTCTCTAAGTTCAAGTTTCAAAAATACTGAGTAAGGCAACAGATTTACACTAGCTCCTAAATCTAACAAAGCATTCTCAATTGTGTGGTTCCCTATGCTACATGTGATAGTGGGGGAGCCTGGGTCTTTGCATTTTAAAGGAATTTTATGTTGGAGTATAGAACTAACGTTTTCTGTTAAAAATGTCTTCTTTTGAACATGCATGTTTATCTTTTTAGTACACAGGTCTTTAAGAAACTTGGCGTAAGATGAAACTTGTTTTATAGCATCAAGTAAAGGGATGTTAACATTTACCTGTTTGAATATTTCGAGAATCTCACCTGTGGATTTTCCCTTCTTTCCTTTCACTAATCTCTGAGGAAATAGAGCTTTGGGAACATATTCTCGTGGGTTGGTTTTTTCTTTCTCCTCCAGTGATGATTCCTTAACATTCACATGTACAATTTGATTTTCTTTTGTCACCGACTTCTCCACTTTGTTGTCGACTTCTTTTCCTTTTCGCAAGTTCATAACGGCTTTGACCTCTCCATGCTGTTGTGGTGAACTGGTACTTGCTTCATGCACTCCTTTAGGGTTAGGCACTGGATGACTTGGAAATTTACCTTTCTCAATCGTCATTGCCAAGGTCTGAACTGAAGAAGCAAGTTGTCCCACCATCTTCTCGAGGCTTGAAACTGATTAGGCTTGAGAGTTGAAGCCTGCTCTCAACTCGTTTCGTAGTCCATCAATGGTGCGGTTCTGTTGCTCAATTGTAGAGTGAGTAAGACTCTTGAGATTCTGTAATGAATCCTCCCATGATCTGGGTTGAGAGTAGTTCTGGTTCTGATTGTATGGTCTAAATGGTGGTTGAAAGGCTTGAGGATTTTGAGGAATTGGTTGCATTAGTGGAGCTGGAGCTGGAGCTGCTGGTCCATTCTGTTGGAATCCTTGAGACAATGAAAAATTAGGGTGGTTTCTCCATCCAGGGTTATATGTATTAGAGTATAGGTTGTAATTCGATGGTTTTCTCATTACTCCTATGGCATTGGCTTGATCTGAGTATAAGTCATGGTCATGCGGCTTTGTTGATTTAGCAGTCGATAACGATGCTATTTGTCGAGCGAGACCTTCAACCATCTCCTTGACTTTTTTGATTTCTGAACTTGACTCGCCAATGTGAACCTCATTCACTCCCTTAATTCTTCTAGTATTCCTGAGTCATCGACTCCGTTGTCTGGAATTATTCGCTTGTCGCTGGAAGAATTCCCAAATCTCTGATGCACTTTTTGACACTAGCTCTCCTCCACTTGTCGCCATTAGTCATTCTTGCACATTCGGCAATAATCCCTCCAAAAAGTATTGGCATTGCTGCCATTTCTCGTACCCATGATGTGGACATTGGTTTTATGTAAACTCTGAAATTTCCCTGCAAATAACATTGGTTTTATGCACTGGAAAATATTTATTCAAAAATTTAGTTATCATTTGTTCCCATGATGTAATGCTATTAGCAGGCAAAATATTTAACCATGAACGAGCTCTATCCTTTAAAGAAAATGGGAATAATATGAGTTTAACATCATCGTCTGAAAAATTCTCGTATTTAAAGGTTTGGCAAACAGCATGAAAATCATTCAGATGATTATATGGGTCCTCATTTTCTAAGCCATAGAATGTGGTGAGACAATTTAGCACACTAGGTTTTAGTTCAAAACTTCTAGCAGCTACGTTTGGGTATCTTATGCATGATGTGCTCAAATTGGCTAAAGGACTGAAGTAGTCCTTAAATGGTCTCTCTTGTGGTGCTTGTAAATCCATTTTATTTTTAACTTTTTTATGTGTGCGAAGTGTTTTCTCAAGTTCGAAGTCTATAGGTTCAAGATTAGGTAATAATGACCTACGACCATGCATGCAAAATAAATAAAATAAAAATAAAGATGGGAACAAAACAAATAGAAATAAAGAAAAATGAGAAATTACGATACTAACCTTATGGCGCTATTACAACCTTACTATAAGAATACACAAAAAAATACGTGAAATAAATTAACTAAAAATAAATTAGTAAGATAAACAAAAATCACAAAGAAGAAATAAAAAATAACTTGAAAATTAAATTACAGAATTTTAAAGAAGAGAAAAAGAAAAGAAATACTAACCTCTAAATGTAGGGTCACTTTTTTTTTTCCTTTTTTTAAAAAAAATACAAGAAAACAATTAAATGGAAATATTCACAAAAATTAATTCGATGAATTAAAATTACTTACCTCCCCGGCAACGGCGCCAAAAACTTGTTGTGCAAATTTTATTGAACTCGCAAGCGCATAAATCTATTGTAGTATAAATTAATGGTAACGAGTGTCGATCCCACAAGGAGGTAGATTTTAATTATATGTAGAATTAATTTTGTATGAGGTGGTTGGATTTGTGGTGGAAGTGATTCAAATTATCCTAAATTGGAATTGAAATGGCGAGAAGAAATTAGAGTGTAAATCTATTAAATTGACGTACTTGGGTATCTGGATCCGTATCAACATGCATCATGGGCTAAATATTCCTTATTAATGCCAATTAAATCATGAGGGGGGGAATCCACACCTCATGAACCACGCTCTAATAAATATGATTTCAAAGGCTTATCGTGCCAAATAATAATAACCTTATACTAGGGAGCCGATAAAACAAGGGCGGTACTAGACAAGATTATTATTATCTGTCAATGAGAAGTCAAAACATCCACAAAAACTAGAGGGGAAGAGAAAATAAATTTACCAAATAAAGCCCATGACACATGTTGAGACTTCACCTTCAACCCAAGCTTGAAAGAAAATTAGTCACTCATAATTGAACTATGGGTAAAATAGGAATTTATTAAAATACATAGAAAATACAAGATGGAGAAGGAATTACAGAAAATGGAGTCCAAAAATGGATTCAGAGGTCTCAAATTAGGGGGGGAGGCCCCCTTTTTATAGATACATCGAGTAAAATATGGCCATCGAATTAAAAACAGTTTGGACGCTCAAGATTGCACCACGTCATCAGTCAACAGTACACGTCAACAGTACGCGTGAACAGTATGCGGTTTGACTATGTGGTTTGAACAGTAACACGGTTTGACCACGCGGTTTGAATAGTGACACGGCTTACACATTAATGCAATTTGGTTGAAAATAATCTCATGTGTTGCATGTACCATACGCGCATTTTTTGGTCCAGTGATATGCTGCCACGTCATCGATCAACTGTGCATAAGAATTTTAGTCCAACAAGATCTTAACACCTCATCAGTCAATGCCACATAATCGGTACAGTACCCGTACATGTGAATAGTGTCGTACATGTGAACAGTGTCATTTTTCCTTTTATGCTCCTCCTAAGGTTTTCGACCGTCCTGAGTTCAAAAGTGATGTCCGTTTTGCCATTTAATCTCTCGTTTATTGTGAAATGACTATGATGCCCCTAAAATACATAAAATACTTAATTAAAATAAAACACACATAATTAAATTACAAAAAGGTAAAACACATAAAAGTAAGGGTTGTTAGTAAGACTTGAAATGTAAAATGACGGTTTTCTCCTTTATAAATATGCATTTTCTAACACTCAATGGCTTGAAAGGCTATTTTTATCCTGTAAAATAGAGAAAAGAGATTAGAGTGGAGTCGGCGGTGGCCACCAACCACACTCCGATGCTTATGTTAGTTTTGGGATAATTTTTTGGCATCAAGAGCTTACAAGCTTTTTGCTATAGTAGGTAAAGATTAAAGAAAGCCTTTATCTTGTGTTGTACGTGTATTTTTTTAAGAGTGAGAAAAATAGAACCTGAGCGTCTTTTTATAGAGTGCCTACTGGTCCCTGATTGCCATGCCACTTGGGGCTTTTTTGGGCATTCTTTGCTGCTGTGGCAAGAATATTTTGGTTCTTTTGCTCATTTGACTATTTAGGCCCTTTAGAGTATGCTTGGAGAATAAGTTGGAGATTATTTTTATGTTTTGTCCACAAACGTAGCCAAGTGGTCCTGCCGGCCTCTGCATAGGCTCTTCAGCAATTGGGACAAATGGTCCCAATTGTCCTAATGAGCTACTTTTTATATTCTTTGCAGATGAGGCAGCTTGTTATCCCCTCTATTTTAGCACTATATTATTTTATTGATTCCTTATTCTATGCAAAAGATTTAATCCTTCTTTTCAGGTGATAGTGACTCCTTAAGCACTAAAATTTTTAGATATTTTCTCTAACATTTCTGCCTTCACGTGGTGTATCTCACATATCATTTTGATTATCTAGTGTACCCAGAATAGACCACTATCCTCCTAGTGACTTTTTGCTATTATAAAACTCTATCTCGACACGTGGCACTCTATTACTCATCTTTTATTTTTTTCCCTAAATAATATCCCTGTAGTTTCTTTATGGTTAAAGTATTTAAGGCATAAGAAACTCTTGGAAGAATAGTGAATTACACATAGTGATGTTTAGCCTTTCTTCATAGATAGTCGGTTACAAAAGAGGTACTCTACTTACCTTTTTCTTCATTGACCACATAGGTGTTAGTCTAAAGGGCTACACATAATGTAATTTTGATGATAACAAACATGTGTCTTAAGTAAAAATAATAAATCTTGTATTTCACATTTACACTAGTTTTTGAAGGATAATATTTATATAAGTGAATCAAGTGAAATCAAGATTGAAGACACTCAACGGACAACGGCGAAATCAAGAATAAAGTTTAGAGCTCAACGGACGAATTACTGCAACAAATTCTTGTAAAGCCATTATGATTTAATTAATGCATGATTTAGCATTTGAGAAGCTCAAGAGATTAATTTAATTAAATACTTTTCATAAACTAAAATGTTTTATTTTTATAAAGTAAAGTATTTTGTGGATTTGAGTAAATTGGACTTAAATGTAAGATTTGAAATCTTTGATTTTAATAAGTATTAAATTTCGGAGTTGGATGTTTTTACAAACATTTTAAATGTTTTGGGCCATACTATAATTTATGAATATTTTGGACTAAAGTGAAAGGTTTTAAGAACTTTAAAAAATATGGGTATTATGTTGAAAAAGACCTTATGCGAAATAATAAAATCATTGGGGCCATATCATAATTTCATAAAGTTTGGGAAAGACAACTATTTTTAGGAAGTTTTGAAATTGGACCTATTTGTAAATTTTTCTGACGTTTTGGGTTATAGTATAAATATAGAAAGTTTTGGGCCAAAGTGTAATTTCAGTGAACTGTGTTACTGTAGCAAAATTCAAAAATAACGGTAATATTACTGTTCCTAAGCGGCTAACCGCTTGAGCGCTGGAATTTACATATAACGGCTAGTTTTTGGGCTTTCACTATAAAAACTCAACTCAAACTTCATTTTAAGAACGAATGCACGCAAATATAAGATCATACAACATATATTGAGCTTCCAAAACGCAAATCATCATTGATTGAATCATTGTTAAGCTATTAGTTGCTTATCTACTCTTAAAGAGAGTTTTTGTTGTAATTTTCATTTCTTATCAAATTGTGAGTGTGTAAGTGTGGGAAACACTTGGGGTGAAGAGATTGGGGATATAATCTTTTATTGTAAAGGTTCATTGACACCTTGAAAGTCAATTGTAAAAACTTGAAACCTTGGGAGGTTTGGATAGTGAAATCCTCGAGCTCGGTTGACTTGGAGGCGTGGACGTAGGCAGGGATTGCCGAACCACGTAAAAATCCGCGTGTTTGTTTTTCTCTTCCCTTGCTCTTTTATTTTTACGTTTGTTTGAATTTATTGTTTTCTATTTCATTAAGGCGTTAGATTGATTTATTGTGCAAATCGTATTGCATTATTTTTAAAAATCCAATTCACCCCCCTCTTGGATTGCGTTACTTGTATTTCATTATGGGTTTCCACATTTGCCCAATTTGCTTGCATTGTGAAGAGTAATTGTTGTGTAACTGAATAATAGGCCTGGGGGGAAAGGATTATGTACGTGGGCTATTATTTGGCATATAAACTTATTTATTACATATTATTTAGTGAGAATGTAGAGTTTTCCTTAACTAATTTAGAGGATAGCAATCAAAGCCTCAAGTCTCTTGATAATATAATTCCATGCCATAGCAACCCTAGGATCTCCAAAGCAGTCTCTCAAGAAAATTATGGATAGAGAAGTTGATCATAAGACCAATAAAGCACCATCCAGACATTTTTGCTTCACTGGCCAGGTGTCCTCAACTAACTTATAATTCTGTATGAGAAGCCCTTATTTCCTTCTTTGAGGGATCATTGATTCCCATTTGATGAACTTAATAGCAGCCTTTCAAGGATCAATTTTTCCCGCCTAGAGATCTTAACTCCCTCGAAGTAGTATAAATGACCAATTTCCATATCAACACCCCATATATTGCTATTCATCATGCCACTACCACAATCTGAGTAGAGAAAACCTCAGTATTAGTCTTGCTACCCTTTGAATAAATTTTTGTAGCAATTTTTTTATCAGATTTAAGATAATGGCCTGTTTCACCTACCAAAGCCCATGCGGAAGTATCCCGACATGAGATAACTTTAAATACTACGAGTTTTATGAAAATTTTGTCTGTAGCACTACTGAGTGTATTAGCTTATGAGAAGAAATTAAATCTCTAATTTTCAATGTGCACCTCAAGGAGTTCTTGGCTAACATACGATAGGATCGAAAGTCTCTAGGGCTAGAACAAAGGCAAACACGTACCTAACTTCAGCATTGCGCATAAGGCGCCCCAGGGATCCAAAAAAGAGTTTATATTCAGATGATAACTGGCAGACCTTTGCATAACTAAAAGAACAATCACCAAACAATAGTGAGTGGAACGTCGAAAAACTTCACCATTAAATACTGTAGGAAAATAAAAGGGGATTTTGCCAATGAAATGAAAATTGATTTAGCATGCACCACAATGCTCAAGGCACTCACTTTTAAGAAGTTAGTTTTGGCACTAGCTATTTCAACAAAGAAGCTCAGCTCGTATTGACTCACATTTTTACGATTACTGCCTCGCTTGTTCATAAGTCCTTTAAGTTGAACGAGTTCGATATTGTCTTAAAGCCTTACTCGGCCATCAAAACTCAAGCCTTTGTTAATTTTTAGACCAAATTTGCCAATGACTCTATAGGTGTGGGAATCTTAAAGGCCAAATTAAGGCAACAACCGTAAGAGAAAAAGAACAAGCCTGGGAAATTTGTATTAATGGCTCTTCCAGTTCACATAAAAGTAATACGAGAGTAATCATTATTGACCATGATAAAGAGAAGCTATGCCACACAAAAGAGTGCTTCAGGAAGGCTAGAGAGTTGGTGTCTTAATTCAATAAAGTTCATGTGAAAAAGGTATGAAGGATAGAGAATTGTGAAGCATATAATCTGGCCAAGATTGCCTCATTACTTTATCCATTTTCTTTAATTCTTATATACCTATAATATGTGGTAGGCCCTATCGGAAACCCAACATACCCTGTAATGGTCAGTGGTACTCTTTAATTCCCTAATTCTTTAATGACAAGAACGAGAGATCTTAAGTTCCTTCTCTTTAGGATAAAAAAGCTTAATCATATAACGATCCACACTTTCGTTACCGATGAATGCATTTTTTTTCAATATGTGATTATGTGTGTTATGCTATTCACTTTTCAATTATAAAATGTGGATAAATACTTTGAAATGCTGTTTGATTTAAAGATAATTGCCATTAGTTTACCTCCATATCTATTTGTTGTGCAATGTTTATCATCACATAACATAGTGTCAAGAGATCAACTTATTGTAGACTAACTTAGGTACATGACATGTTCTCATCATGACGATCTACTTAAGGTCAGAGCCAACAAAAAGAATATAAGAGAAATTATAAGTAGGTTTTGAAGAGCAATTATGAAAATGTAGTTATTTGAACAAAGAGAAGGAAAGTCTCAGAAGACCTAAAGGCAAAGCAAGCAATCGTACCCTAGCATCATGAGGTTCTATTAAGGTAAGCATGTGCCTACACCTCCATTCTCTTACTTGCAGAAATTATCGGATAAACAAATAAAAAATAAATGAGAGTTATGAGAGTTGAATGTCTAAAAGAAAATAGGTAGGCAAGCAACCATCTTTGTAATTATCTATCTTGCAAATATTGATTTGAAGCAAACGGCAAAACATCAATTTTTTTACCATTTTACAAAAAAAAAAGGGGCCAAGAAGGTTCTAAAAAACACTTTGGAAGAGCAAAAAATGAATTTGTTGTCCATTATTGTTATGCTAATGGTAAATTTTCATTCTTAATCAATTTGTCATGATGATGCTTTGATTATGGATTATTTGTTGAGATTCCCCACAATCTTTGTTAAGATATCCCGTAAGCATGTCCAAGAGAATTGTCATGCATCTGAAAGGGTTAAGTTCCTTAACCTTAAAATAAGGAATAACTCCACAAGAATGCAAGTCAATAAACACCTGGAGTACCCCATATCTAGAAAATATTCCTCTTATGCAGTGAAGGGTACCCATGAGATCTCCAAAATACTTGTTTACCTGAAAGTCTAGATACAAAGATACGAATAACGAAGCTAATTGCACATTAAACAAAGCTTGCAATTAAGTTCAAGTATAGACAAAGGAAAGATTGTTGAAACAATCTAGCATAAGAGGATAGTTAAAGTACACCAGGTGGGAAAGGCATAGCATGAAAGTAGAAAATTAATTTCAAGCACAAAATTTAAAAGATTGCCACCAAGCAAAAGATTGCACTAGTATGGTCACTTTAAAATATTCTCCACCAGATCGAGCTCTCTTTTAATGAAATCTCTAAATAGAGAGAAAAGAATCCCAATTTTCCTTTTCCGAGTAGTAGGGTTCCCTTAGAGTTGTCCGTTTTTTAACTAGGTCCACTATGCAAACACTTTTACTAAGTAAGCGAGGAAGTAATGTCTAAGTTTTGGCGTGGACTAGTTCATATCCTAAGAAGTGAGAAGGCATGGTGCTCTTCACACAAGGATCAGTACCCAAGCCACCAATGGAGTCGCTGCTCATTTGGTTGAAAAAGAAAAATCAAAGTCATTTTAGTGAGGATTCATAATTGCCAAACACCATGCACAAAGGGAAAAGGTCAGTTGCATAAATATATGACTCTATGGGTAAAAAGAAAATAGAAGGGTATAAAATGCAAAAAATAAGAAAATATAGAAAGAAGAGGACTATCCCAAGAACACCCTTTATCCGTACATGGCTTATCCTCAGAAATAGATAAAGGGCTTCCATTTATCAACTAGCTTTTTCCAATCTAACCTCACTCAACATATCATCCCTTTTCATAAAGCTCGAATCCTCTCTTCAAAATCACTTACGTCTCTGTTTATCTTTTAAACGTGGCACTTTCCTTTGATCAATGTGACATTTATAAGGTTGCGAGGAGTCCTAAGTGAGAAATATAATTTAAATATAGAAAACTGAGATAAAAATAAAATAAAGAAAATGAGGCATGTATTTTGTTCATCAAAGGAATTCTGAAAATTCACTTACTCTTCATCAGCTAGGGAACTCTGCCCCCACTTACCACGGCGGCCTAGCAACAACTATACTTATAATCCTTTCTCAAGGAAGATTCCATTTCCACAAAGTTATTGTGGGTGGTCCAAGTAAAGAATAGGCGATCAATAAACCCTTAGGTTTCTGTAATTGATAAAATCCTCTCAACTTTGTAAGAGAAATATTTGTTCTAAATAGTTTTGACCACAATACCTAAAGAGCAATTTTCCAAGAGCAAGCTTGCAAATGGTTAAACATCAACATAAAAAAAAAAAAGAGGCAAAAGAGTAGGTGGAGTCTTAGGTTGAAAAAGTCAATGTGAATGGCTATCCCATCAGTGGCAAGACACTCTAGGGCGTCATCTTTATGGGGTACCCTAAAAAAGATAGATGAGGGAATCTTATACTTGGCCCTAATGTGCTCAAGATCTACCTACCCTCTAGAGATTACGATTTATTGATTCTAAAAACTAAGCAAGAGGGAGATTTATCGAGGGAAGTTTGTATTGTGGTTCTCTTTCTAGATCAACTTACAAGGGATTTACCTTTGGACTAAGCTCCTCGAGCTCGAGAGGCTACTAAGGGGTCCTAGGTTTATGGCTTGGACTCATATCTATGGGAAACTCGACGCTATGACTTCTACCCTCTAAATTAGCCAAGAAATACTCTACACTCCCACTAACCAACATGTGGGAAATAAATTTCTGTGCCAAATAATGCCCACGTGTGCGTTCCTCTCCCCCAAGGCTTGTTACTCAAGTATAGGGCATTTACTCTTCACGATGCAAGCAAGTCAAAAGGTAGTTTCCAAACGTGAAAACCCGTATGGTCAGCCAGGAAAAAGGTAAATAAGGTACCTTCTTCTTAACCAACCATCCATGAGGAAAGGCCAAACATTGCCATGTGTAATTCATAATTCTTCCAAGAGTTTCTTATGCCTCAAAAGCTTTCGCCATAAAGAAACTAGCAAGATTTTGTTTGGGAAAGAAAAAAGACTAGTAATAGAGTGCCATATATCGATGTGAAGTTTTATAACAACAAAAAGTCATTAGAAGGATATCAACCTATGCTCGATGCACCAGGTAATCAAAATAATATATAGGTTACACCACGTGAAAACAAAAAAGTTAAAAATATATAAAAAAAAATGTCAACTACTTAAAAAGTCATTGTTGCCCAGAAAGAATTATTGAATCTTTTACACAGAATAAGGAATCATTAGATAAATAATATTGATGCTATAAATGAGGAGACAGCAAGCTGCAATGCCCGCAAAAATGGTCAAAAAGTAGCTTATTAGGATAATTAGGAACATCTATCCCCAATTGCCAAGTACACAATTGCTAAATAGCCTTTGTAGAGGCATACAAGACCACCCAACAACGTCCAACACGAGTATGTGTGGACAAAACATGAAAATGGCCTCCTACTTATTCTTCAAGTATACTCCGAAGGGTCCAAATGGTCAAATGAACAAAATTGCCAAAATACTTTTGTCACAACAGCAAGAATGCCAAAAAAAAATGTGCCATGTGGCATAGTAGCCGCGGACCCCTAGGCACTCCACATAAAGACACTTAGGTTATATTTTTCTCACTCATCAAAAAATACATAGACAACACAAGATTGAGGCTTTCTTTAACCTCTAGCGACCATAGCCAATTAAGAGCTTCAAAGCTCTTGATGCTCAAAAAATTATCCCAAAACTAACTTGATTGTTGGAGTGCGGTCACTGGCCACTGCTGGTTCGACCTCTAACTTATTTTCTCCATTTTACAGGGTAAAAACAACCTTTCAAGCCAACTCTCTCTAGACCTAGACTTTATCTCAACCACCTCGCTTCTTCCATTCTTCCACAAGCTTTTCAGAAGACCAAAATAAGCACCACACCCCCATTTAGCAATGCACCCTTGTCACCCTAATACAAGTTTTATTCTGTTTAGTTAGGTTTTTATTTCATTTTCCTTCATCCCAATATATATTGAAAACATATTATAAATGTGAGAAACTTTTTGAAGACAATATAGAGAAGATTAAATTCTCTCTTCTTCATTTATGAGCAGATATGGTCAATTTATATACGTGCATGAAACATATAAAAAGAAATGATACAACAAACATAATTTACGAATAACGATTAATTAGCAACGATTGAGTCAATTAATATTTATAGTGATTGTTACTTTTATTCTTTGTAGGTTTGCATGAAAAGTTTGACAGTCCAATAATTCTACCAACTTCAACTATATATATAAATTTGATTTTAATTGTATGGTCTTTCATTGATTATTAGGGGACTGAAAAAATTGAGGGCATATATTTGGATATGTCTAAAGTGAAAGAAATTTATTTATATCCCAATACTTTCACAAAAATGGTAAATTGAGATTTTTGAAATTCTATAAGTGAATAGATGATGGAGAGTGCGAAAGTAAGTTGTTTAATTTTCAAGGTCCCATACATGCTAAGCGAGGTACTTTCACTGGTATGGATATCCATCAAAATCATTACTATTCAAATCCTCATTTGTAGAAGCATGTTTTACTTGAAATGCAACAAAGCAATATTAAACAACTTTGGAATGGTACCATGGTATGTATATTTTAATGTTTATTCAATGTCTGATTAATTATATAATTATTCGTCATCATGGCTTCTTTTTTCTCTAAGCAGCATCTTGGTAAGTTAAACCAGATGATAATCATTGTTGTCAGCAGATGATAATCATTGTTGTCAGCAGATGATAATCATTGTTGTCAGCAATTTTTTTACCAAAACTCCAAACTGCTCGTTTATTCCATGTTTGAAAAATGTAGTTAGCTTGAATTTAAAAGGTTGCTGAAAACTGAATCCTGTAGTCTGTAGAGATCTCATCAGCTGGTAATATAAAAGAGGTATGCTTGGATGGAACTGCAAATGAAGAACTGCCCTCATCCATAATGTGTCGTTCGTATTCTGTACTTGTCCTTTGAAGATTGTAAAAGATTTAAGAGTCTCCTATGCAGCCTATATAAGTTGAAATCTCTAGTAAATCTTAATCTGGATGGCTTCTCAAATTTTCAGAGATTCCCTGACGAATTTGGAAATTTAAAAGCTTGGGAGAGACTGTATGTTGAAGGAACAGCTATAAGAGAAGTACTATCATCCTTTGTCTGCTTGAATAACTTTGTTAACTTTCAAGGGAAGCAGGGGCCATTAGTACATGGGTTTATCATTACCTGCCACATTATCCTTAGATGGCTTGCACACTCTTAACGAGTTTATGTCTAGATGATTGCCGCATCATAGAGTTACCTGGAAGCCTTCGTCAGTTATCCTCAAAAGAATATTTGTATCTGTCGACAAAAATTTTTGAGAGAATACCAGAAAGCATCATGCATTTTTCTAAGTTGAAATATCACTAAGGTATTGTGAGAGGCTTCAATCTTTACCAAAGCTTCCATGCAATCTAATTGAGTTGGATGCAAATCATCGGACGGGACTGAAATCATTATCAGGTTTACTATTGTTCTCATGTTGTGAAATTGTCCTGACTGATAATTTGCATTTGGATCGGAATAAGCTAAAGGAATTCTCGAAGATTGCCAAAAATTCAGCTTATGGCAAGTATCCGTTGGAAAAAAGTTCGAGAGGAGGTGTACTGCCTCTTAACTCTCATTTTAATCTAGAGTATTTGATATTTTATAGCGAAAAAAAGGCGAAAAAAGGATACTTATAAGTTTGGATAAATAGTATTTAGATCCCAAATTTTTATTAGGGGACGCCAACACTTATTTTTAACTATAATACTCTTAGTAACTAAAATATTAACTTTTAAAATTTTTTTAATAAATACAAATATAATTTACATGGTTTAATTTGTTTAGTAGACAAATAATATTAGAATACTTTTTAATATATAAAACAATTTTTGAAATTTAAATTATTATATTTATTTTAATAATATATTTGTATTATTGTAAATATTTTAAATAAATATTTGGGTTGAATAGATTTTATAGTTAATAAAATATATATTATATATTAATAACATTAAAATTATTTTATATAACATTAAAATAATTTAATTTTTTATATACTTATTTTAATATTATGTTTCTATTTATTATAAAATTTGGTTTAATATAATATAAGATTGTAAAGTATTAAAATATTTTTTTGATATTTGGAGAACTGCTGAAACATTCTCCCCTATGTGAACTTTTTCATCTCCGTTTAATTTTCTTTTGGAGGTGCACAGTTTCTTTAGGACTTTAGTAAATCGAGGTATTTGTTTTATAACATCTAATAAAAGAATATTTACCTCAACTTTGCGAAATATCTCAAGGATGTCTTTCTCTTGTTCCTCCTTCTTGGATTTTGCAAACCGGCTTGGAAAAGGAGGAGGTATCACAATAGGTAGGGGTTTCGCTGTAGTGGGTTGCACATCTTGAGATTTAGGCATCAATTCATTCTTCTCAAGCTCATCTTCTACATGCTTTGTCACTTTCTTACTAGGCTCTTGCAACTCCTTCCCACTTCTAAGGATGACAGCACTAACATTTTGCTTTGAATTCACCTCAAATTGTGAAAGCAATCTCCCTAATACTTGAGACTCCAGACGGCTCAATATAGTCGCCAATTGACTCATTTGGCTCTCTAAATTTTGACTGCTTGTTGTAGTTGCCTGCTGAAATTGTTGAGTGTTAGTCGCAAGTGATTTAACAATTTCTTCAAGAGATATACCTGACTTGGAGTTTGACTGCGGAGGTGTTGGCTGTCTTGGTGGATACTGTTGTGGGAATCCTGAAGGCCTAACTCTATAGCTGAAGTTGGGATGACCTTTCCATCCCGGATTGTATGTTTGTGCATAAGGATCATACCTCCTCTGAGGTATGCCTGGAAATCCTCCAACTGCATTGGCTTGTTCAACGGGTTCTTCTTGAAGTGTAGGACACATATCAATTGAACGACCCATATTGTAACAAATGCCACAAGTCTTCACCTGTTGTACATTACCTACAACAAACTTTTCTACAAGAGAAGTAAGTTTATCTAAACGTTGTTCAACAGAAGAAATATTTACCTCATTTACCTTCCTTTAAGTGGGATCTTGCCTGCTGCCAAATTGTTGTACATTGGCAGCCATATTTGAGATCAACTCCCTTACTTGAGTAGGGGTTTTATTCACCAACACGCCTTATCTATGATACTCCTATCCATCAATGACGGTCCTTCGTAAAAATATTGAATAAGAAGTTTATCAGAAATCTGATGATGAGGACAGCTAGCACACAATTATTTGAATCGCTCCCAATACTCATACAAAGTCTCCCCAAGAAGTTGTCTGATCCCAGAAATGTCTTTTCTAATGTTGGCAGCTCTTAAAGCAGGAAAGTACTTCTCGAGGAACTGCTTCTTCAAACCATTCCACATTGTAATTGATCCAGGAGGCAAGTAGTACAACCAGTCTTTAGCTAGTCTATCTAAAGAGAAAGGAAAAGCACGCAGCTTAATCTGCTTTTCAGTCACGCCTTGAGGCCTCATACTTGAACACACAACATGAAACTCCTTGAGATGTTTATGAGGATCTTCACCTGCAAAACCATGAAACTTGGGTAATAAATGAATAAGACCAGACTTTAATTCAAAATTTACCTCCAAGTCTACATATTGAATGCAGAGTGGTTGCTGATTCAAGTCCGGTTCAGCTAACTCTCTAAGAGTTCTTTCTACAAGTGCAGTTCTATCCATCACTTGTTCTTCTGAATCGCTAAATAATTCAACCAAATCAGGCACCGTATCTGTTTAAGAAAACAAAGGCAACGAGGATCGTTGCTTAGCTCGCTTCGTCTGCTGTCTCAGCTAGCGAGCTATCTTCTCAATTTCAAGGTCAAACGAAAGTGTACCTGTATGAGAAGAACGAACCATACACCAAGTAAAACGTAAAAATGATTAAATAAACAACACCAATCCCCGACAACAGCGCCAAAATTTGATGGTTGTCGAAGCTAGCAAAAATAAATACCTACTCTAAATAAATTGTGTATAGTGATTGAGCAAGGTCGTGTCCACAGAGATTGGTAATTATTTAAATCCTTTTAAAACGTAAAACATAAAATAGGGGTTTTGTTGACAATAATAAAAATCAAATTAAAATAACAAGAATGCAAATTAAAGTTATAATTCAAATTGGAGAAAGCTCTGGTTGAAGGAATTAACTCAGTTTGATTCGACTACTGATCATTGATTCAAATATAAATTATTATTACTTATGAATAGACCGGTTATAGCTACTGAGACCCTCTAATAGTCAATCTGTCCTTAACTAGTCGATAATCAAGGTACGACCATTGGTTATTTCCCTAATCAATAGACAACCCTAGATACGATCATAGGATTTAATCAATTGACAGCCTAAAAAACCAGAGAGACCCAATCCTAATCAACAAACGCATACGATAGTTCATTTAAATTAGATTGTTTATTCTCATAACACAACTCACTGCTATATTATTTGTCACAAACATTAAAATCTTCATACGATGAATCCTTTAATTGACAATAGGTTAAGTTGATAATTAAATAGTGGTCAGTTATCTAATTAACAAACATAATCATGAAAATAATTCAGAGAATAAACAAATATAAAAAAAGCAATAAAACAATTAAACCATAAGAAAGATCTCACAGTAGTAATGAATCAAAACTTCATTAACCTTCAACCAGAATAATAGATTTAATTCTTCATAAAGAGAAGAGAAAAATTTAGATCTAGGGTTTCTTTCTTTTCTAAAAATCTCCCCTATTTTCACAATAGATTCCTCCCTTAAATACTCTCTATCTCTTCTCCTCTAAAGCTCTTTTTAAAATAAAATACTAATATCTGAAATATTAAATTTGTAATTACAAAAATACAAAACACATTAAATTAAAAACTGTAGGTTCGTAGTTGAAAGCACGCGCCCACGCCTTATCAACAAAGTTCTTCTGATGCTTATAATTTCTCCAAGAGAACAATCATCCTTAAACATCATCTTACAGCTCAATTTTAGCACCAATCAATAGAATTGCACCTATAAAAATAAAACACAAGTAAATCACTATTATTAAGTGCAAAACATCAATATTAAGGGAAGTAAATAATGCAAAACTAGTGCATAAATTGCACTCTAACAACATAGATTTCATTTCTTGATTCATGGCCTTTTTCCAAAATTCAACATCTCTATCTATTAGAGCTTCGTTGTAGCTAGTGGGATCTTATACATGTTCATCTGAGATAACCGTATAGGTTTCTCCCAATAACATATATCTCGCAGGTAACCTAGTTACCCTCCCACTACGGCGAGGTTCTAAAAGTGATGGTTGTTCAGGGATAATCTTGTGTTGATCAACTAGTTGTTGTTGTTCTTCATGTTCTGTAATAGGCATTAAAAGCTGAGAATCAACCTAATCACCTGACCGTTCTTCAAGTATTACCTTACTTTTAGATTTGAAGTTATTCATATAGTCTTTCTCGAGGGAAGTGAAATGTGTGCTCACGATCACTTTCTTATCTTCAGAACTATAAAATAAACCTCCCCTTATTCCTTTGGGATACCCCACAATCATACAAACCTCAGAACGTGAATCCATTTTGTATGCCTTTGGTTTCAGCACATGTGCTGGTGATCCCCAAATACGAACATGTCGTAAACTTGGTTTGCGACCTTACCATAATTATATTGGGGTTTTAGGCACTGACTTAGATGGAACTAAGTTCAAGAGGTAAACTGCAGTTTCCAGTGCTAGTCCCCAAAAAGAGATTGATAATGACGAATAACTAAGCATAGATCTCACCATATCTAAAAGAGTTCTATTTCTCCTTTTAGCTACCCCATTTTGTTTTGGTGTTCCCGGAGTAGTCAACTAAGATATAATCTCATTTTCAACCAAATGCTCTTTGAAATCTCCTGAGAGAAATTCACCACCTCGATCAGATCGAAGTTTCTTTATGTTCTTATCTAATTGTTTTTCTGTCTCAGCACTATACTCTTTGAATTTCTCAAGACCTTCAGAATTGTGACGCATCATATAAACATAACTGTATCTCGAGTAATCATCAGTGAAAGTGATGAAATACTCATGACCTCCTCGAGCTTGTAGATTGATTGGTTCACATACATCAGTATGTACCAATTCAAGTGGTACTGTTGCAAGTAATCCTTTGGCCGAGAATGACCTTTTGATCATTTTTTCTTCTAAACAAGATTCACAAAGTGGCAATGATTCATTTTCTAATGAACCCAAAAGCCCATCTTTGATCACTCTCTGTATCATATTTTAGTTTATATGACTCAAGCGTAAATACCAGAGGTAACATTGGTTGGAAGAAATATTTTTTTTCTTAGATAAATGTAAATGCTCATCATTATTGATCATTGTGTCATGCATAGAATTAATCATTAGACTTAAATGATATAAATTATCTTCCAATGTACCAGAACAAATAAGTCTCTTATTATAAAAAATAGAAACAGAGGATCCAAAATTTACAGTGTATCCTTGTTTTGACAAACAAGCTATTGAAATTTAATTCCTCTTAATGTCTGGAACATAAAGACAATTATTCAAAACTAAAGTCTTATTATTAAAAGATAATAAAACAGATCCATTTTTCACTCCTAACACGAACTGTCTTGTCCTTAACTACAGCTTGACGCTTCCTTCACTTATCTTCCTGATTTCCTAAAACCAATAAAGTGAATTACAAACATGATTAGTTGCTTCTGAATCTAACATCCAAATGTCAATAGGAATCTGAACTAGACAGGCCTCAATTACAAAAAGATTTCTCATACCTGATTTCACAATCTTAGGGCAATCCTTTTTCCAATGACCTTTCTGTCCACACTTGAAGCATTTGCCTTTCGGCTTGCCATGTTGCTTGGTAGACGGTCTCTTCTTCCCAGCTTTTTTTTTACCTTTGCCTTTCGACCTAGGTCTAAAAAAAGAAGCTTTTTCAATAATATTGATGCTTCCCAGAGATTTCTCAGCACGATAGATCTCTTCAACATAATGAAGTTCGTTCATTAATTCAGTTAAGGTCATGTTTCTTTTGGTCGTGTTTCTTTTGTTCATGTTATAATTGACTTTAAACTCCTTGAATGTTTCTGGTAGAGATTCTAACACCATGTCTATCTTTGAGTTATCATCGATTTGTGCTCCCTGAATCTCAGCCTCATTAAAATAGTCCATCATTTTGAGGACATGATCACAAACTTTTGTGTCCTTCCCCATTTTACTATTCATAATTCCTTTCAGCGCTGCTTGTCTTGCGGAGCGAGTACTCTACCCAAACATCTGTTGGAGACTATCCATTATTTCAGTGGCAGTCTCCAAGTTCTGATGTTTGGTCTGCAGAATATTAGAAATCGAGGCTAAAATGTAGTATTTTGCCATTTCATTGGCCTTTTGCGATTTCTCATAAAGCCTCCTCTAATTTCTATGAGCATCATCCACTGGAACTGGAGGGCACGGCTGGGTACATATTTATAATTTTCAGCAGTCAAGACAATGAATAGATTTCTTTTCCAATCTATATAGTTCTCTCCGGTGAGTTTGTTTTGACTCAGAATAATAGTAAGTGGGCTCAGGGAAGACATTTTCTGAAAAATAAAACATCCATGCATAAATAATTTGAAATAATATTCACAATAAATGACAAAAATGTATAAAACCATAAATGCATTTTAATTTATTGTAACGATAATCTAGTTCCGCTTTGACAAACTATCTATTAAGGAAGTCATGTCTATACTTACTAGACCCAATTACCCATTGGATTATTTACTTTCATGTAGAGACATGATAAATAATTATCATTATTTTTTTTGTGCCTAAATTTGTTAACAGTGCTTCGTTGGGAAGGTTAATAACAAATTTTAGTTGAAAGTATAACCATTATTTCAATCTACGTATTTTTCATATTAATAGTCACCGTTGGGGTGAACAATCGATTGAAAAATATTTTAATTTTATCTTTGAAGAAGTTCATCAAATAAAATATCTAATATATATACCCTCCGAAAGGAGCATCACCGTATCATGAAGTCGAGGTATATATATAATTTTATTATTAAACTAACAATGTAGCCCGTGGAAAAATTATCTTGAATTTTCTCTCTCCCACTCAATATTTTAAAATTGATTTTTTCTTTTAAAACGTACATATTGTTAATTGCATGCTTCCTATAATATTATCTAGATTATATCTAATATTATTAAACATACGCAAATTTCAAACAATATAATAAAATTCATTATTAATGAATGACATGTATCATTATGCATAAAGCAGCACTACCTATTCTATATGACATGTTATCATGGCATGTTATCATCCAAAACATAACATATAGAAAAAAATAATTAAATAATCTTAATTCATGACTTTCCTAAAATGAAAAATATATTAACCCTAAACCTAATTTTCATTAGGCTTCTTGTCAATGTTCATATTCTATAAGCTTGTCTTTGTTAATGAACTAAGGAAAATTGAGCTTTTAAATTTATAATTGGTTCAATTTTAATTTTGAAAGGAAATAAAAAAATTATTAAAATAAAAATTTTGGACTAAAAAAAATTTAATGTATTCAATTTTATCTATGTATTTTAATCCATTAAGCCCAATTGAAATTGGGCCTAAAACTATGATTCATTAAGTCCAAAACTATTTTTAGATTTAAACGCAAATATTTAGAAACTTTTTTGCCCGAAGGAAAAATTATGAAACCGTAGGGACCTCCATGATAAAAACCATGAAACCCTATGTTTCTTTTTTTCTTCTTCCCCACCCGCCATCTCCACAAATGCCTAGTCGCTGTTCACTATTGCCACCGATCTCTGACGCCAAACCAACCGCTGCCGCCTCATCGGAAAACGTACCAAACCCGCGCGCGCAACAAGAAGCCCTTTGCTTGCACGCGCTACAGCTGCTGGCCACGCGCGCTGCAGCTGCTGGCTGCACGCGCTGCTGGTAGCGTGTACTGCTTGCCGCACGCTGCTGCAGTTTCCAGCAAGTTTCTGCAATTTTCCATTGATTAATTTACAAATTTCCTAGGCCAATTTTGGTTTACAAAATTTCTATAACAGTAAACTAAATCAAGAGAGAAATATAGTAATAATAAAGGGCAAAGGACACAGAGACCCCCAACGTTTGAAAAAGGGACACAAACCTCCCTAAGGTTTCAAAAAAGACACTCAGACCCCCATTTGTGTGCGCAAGTACCATTATACCCTTATATCATTTAATAAGCCTTGATTTTAATTCATTGCTCAAGAATAAAAATAAATTAAATTGATTACTAATATAATAAAAATAACAATTCTCCATTTAAACTTATATAATCAACAAAATAAAAAAAATTGGTTACAACAATAATTACAAAATCTTAATTGTAGAATAAAAATAAAATAAATTGATTACTAATATAATAAAAATAACAATTCTCCATTTAAACTTATATAATCAACAAAATAAAAAATTAGTTACAACAGTAATTACAAAATCTTAATTGTACTAAATAATATATTCAATAGATTGACATATGGAGAATTGTTATTTTTATTATATTAGTAATCAATTTATTTTATTTTTATTCTACAATTAAGATTTTGTAATTATTGTTGTAACCAATTTTTTTTATTTTGTTGATTATATAAGTTTAAATGGAGAATTGTTATTTTTATTATATTAGTAATCAATTTAATTTATTTTTATTCTTGAGCAATAGATTAAAATCAAGGCTTATTAAATGATATAAGGGTATAATGGTACTTGCACACACAAATGGGGATCTGAGTGTCTTTTTTGAAACCTTAGGGAGTTTTGTGTCCCTTTTTCAAACGTTGGGGGTCTCTGTGTCCTTTTCCCAATAATAAATCACTCCTACTTATTATAGATCCAAAAAAAAAATACAGTAGAGAATCTAACCATGAATTAAGACAAACCATAATATGTTTTATTCATATATTAAACAAATAATATATATCTGAATAAATTGTGCCACTCTAATACATAAATTTCAAGATTAATTTTATACGAAATTCTTATATATTAATATGAGATGGCTCTGATACCAATTGTTGGAGAAAAATATTAGTTTTATTTTAATTTTTATAAACTTTTTAAGATCAATCTCACACAATATATAGGAATACGTAATTTAAAAATTGTACTTTGAAAATCCGATTTGACTTTTTCCTCTGAAGTGATTTAGGCTCCCAAATCATGATCTGTCACCACCACGCCTGTTAAATCACGATTCGTCACCACAACGCCTGTTAGATCACAATTCATCACCACCACGCTTGTTAGATCACGAACTATCACCAATGATCTTGCAGGTTATGACTCATATTTGATCTGCACTTAACGTGTGGACGCCTTTATCACTACCAAAACAATTAGTACGAGGAAATTTTTTTCTCAACAATTAAGAGAAAAATCTTTTTCTCTGATCTGTATAAAGTGGCTGGCGTATTTTTCTTTTGAGAAAATAAGCCTTTATATATCTCCTTTTAGTGAAAACCCTAGGCTCCAAATAATAAAAATCAAAAGTCACGTTACTTGTTTTTTTCTATAGGGGACCCACCTTGTAAAATAATATAAGGCCCCTTACACATAAGTTAATTAAATGAAGTCTCCCACTAAATAATATATTTAGGCTTTTGACCCAAATAGCTAGTTATCTTACTTATTAATCCAGTAGTGGTACACTCAATTAAATGAGCTAACTCGGTGATCATTTGGTAACATACAATAGTGGTTATAACAATTAAGCCTGCAATTAAACAAGCCTAATCATTTAATTCCAACTCTACTCTACTATAAGATTGGAACTGACCTTCATAATTGTATGTTCGAATAATTATTCGTCCCAAGCCAAATTAATTTCTTTACTGCATAATCTTTTGTATTACATCGTTAATTAAATCGATATCTCAACTGTCCAATCGATTTAATTACATCTTTTTCCTTAATACTTACTGGTTTTCTCTAATGATCATTTTCAACATCTGGGCAGATAATTCTATGATCAAGTGCCGAAAACCCATCAAGAGATGTGTTATACAAATTCTATATTATTAATCTATAACTCCAATACTCATAATTGCTCCCACCAATATACCGGGTAATCTTGACCACAAGTGTGTGTCATGCCCATTGGTAACTCAAATGGAATAACAATTACAGTCATAAAATCATAACTAACTCAAGATTAAGATTAAAGTAAAATCAATGCCTATGAGATTTAATAAGTCTAACAGTCATTTCAAGGTTAATTAAATCTCATATGTGATCCTGTTCAATGTAGTCTTACTACATCAATAAATTCATACATAATTAAAACAAATCATTCAATGAATTTATTACAGTCTATATCTAAATAAAGTACCCAACTTTATTTATCAACTGCGAACTAAATTTATTTAATAATAAGATAACTTGTATTTATATTTTCTGTGAATCCACATAGTGATCACATAAATACATATAATATGATTAAATGGACTTTAATCAAAATATTGATGCAATTAAGATATTTGAATAAAATACCTCATTTATTTTATTAATCAAAAAAATTATTTATTACAATTAAATAAATAAATATGCTTTTAAAGAGCATATTTTCCCAATAAATGATTCAAATTTTTCTATATCTAAATCTTTACGGATCTAGTTGGATCCAAATATTTTTACTATCCCTATACACAATCGTAATTCAAGTTACGTCTGTATGGGCCAACGAACTCTTTAGCACAATTTATGCACTCATAAATTTTATGAGTTCGGGTCTCAATAATGATTGTTGGAATTTTATCTTCTTTCCTATTAAATTAAGTAAGGGTAAAATTCTTTTCTGGTAATACAGTAGAGTAAATAATTTTCTAGTATTATATGAGAGTAGAAATTTAGGTAGGTTATATTAAATTTATCAAAGGATGATTCAATAGACTTTTGACTGAAAATATCTATAATTGCAACTCAATTTTCCTTCCAATTAAATTTAGTGGGGTAGATTTCTTTCTTGTTAATATGTTAGAACAAATATTTTTATGATAGTATATCAGATTAAAAATTTAAGCTCTTTTATACTAGAGTTATCAATGGTAGGTTTAATAGATTTTTTTAAACTGTAAATATTAATAAAATTCTATTATTATATTACTGTATAAAAAATAAAAATAACAAAGTCACTTCTGCATCAACTTCGAAGTGAAGTTATGTCTTTTGACCCAAACAGAACCTAAAGAAACCATTTTTTCAATTAAAATCTTAAAATATTATTGAAGACTATCTGTGAGATGGTGTATTCTATAAATAATTAAATATAATTGAATTGTAATTTCTAATTATTATTTTAATTAGAGATAGCCAATTTCAGAAAGTCAACACTTTATAAATCTAATTTAAAATCAAAATAAACCAGCATCAAGCCTTAGGCTCTGTTTGATATAATTTATTAAATAGAGTAAAACTTATAGCAGTAGAGCTTATACTAAAAAAATAATCAAACATCATAAAATTTAAAAAAAAATACTTATACAATTAAATAAGTACTTATCACTCTTAAATAAATCATACCAAATATGCATTTAAATATAAAACTATACAATACAGTTAAAATAGTGAGGTGGTATAATTAAAGAGTAAAATAAAATAAAAAATTTGTCTGATCATTATTTGAACTAAAATGATCTATGCAATTACTTTCGAAAAAAAAAATGATCTGCATAATTATTTAACAAAGTTTAGAAGTGGGGATGGTTTTTTCCTTTTGCCCCTTAGGAGGGGACAATAAGAGAATAGGACAATAATTATTTGTTTCTTTCCAGCTGCCCTCCACCATTTGTTTTGTGGCTCGAATCAGACTCGGGCAAAGTTAACAAAACTGACCAATGAAATTATTGCATTGCCCACGGAAAATGAAAATAAGAGAATATGATCCTCCCCCTAACGAGTTTTTATATAAATACGATTTAATTAATTAATTAATTATTAATTAAAAATTAATGCTTAAGTTATTATACATCATATTAAGAGGAAATTTTATTTCAAAAATAAGATAAAATTATTAAAAAATTTACTTATTAGAAGCTTCTAGAGTGGCAAACAGTTACTCTCAAATATATCCGAATAATAATTGGAGTCCTTATAATATAAAAACTTAATTTCTCTTTTAATTAAAAAATAATTTTTTTTATAAAATATAAATAAAATAGGTATCATTTAAATATTAAAAAAATAATCTTTTTTTTTAATAAAATATAAGTAGCAATAAACGTCCTTGAACGCTAGTGAGGCTTAATTATCTTTTATGACATCACTGTTAAAAAATATTTAAAAAGAACAAAGCTTCATCTATAGTACGATATACTGTTCAGTCTCACGTTCAATTATTTTCATTTTCATCCGATCAAAATCTTTCATCAATTGGACTGTACTGAGTGCGTGCATGATGGCTTCTTCTTCTTCCTCTTCTAATCCTCGAAACAACAAGCATGATATTTTTCTTAGTTTCAGAGGAGAAGACACCCGTAACAACTTTACTAGCCATCTTTATTCAGCCTTGTGTCAGAAAGGTATTCAAACTTTCATTGATGACCAACTCAACCGGGGAGATGAAATTTCACAGTCTCTTCTTGATACAATTGAAGCATCAAGCATTTCCATTATCATTTTCTCAGAAAAGTATGCTTCTTCGGGATGGTGTCTCGATGAACTTTCAAAGATCCTCGATTGCAGGAAAGTGTATGCACAGATTGTGATACCAGTTTTCTATCGGGTCGATCCATCACATGTGAGAAAGCAAATTGGGAGTTTTGGGGTTTCTTTTTCGAAGCTTGAAGAAAAATTTCCAGAGAAGATGCAAAGATGGAGGAGTGCTTTGACGGAAGCAGCCAATCTCTCTGGCTTTGATTCTCATGTCGTCAGGTAACAGTAACAGTCAATTTGTTACCAATTTTGTAATTATTTTATTAGGGTACTCGTCGATATAAAAAATTATGGTATTAAATGTTAAATCATTTCGTGAAGATGATTAGGTTACATCATATCTTACAGAATTTTTATAATCGTTTTATTTACTCAAGTTCTAAGACTGTTATATGACTAATTTAAAAGCAAAAAAAAAAAAAAATACTGCATCAAATTAACAATTGGAACTAATAAAAAACACTCTGTTTTTGTCTCCTTTTGAACTTAATGCTATATTTTTTTATTTGCTAGGAATGAATCTGAACTTATAAAGAAAGTTGTTAATGACATTTTGGAGAAACTGCCCAAAGTGGTCCCCTGCGATAGCAAAAACGAGCTGGTCGGAGTAGAATCGAGAGTTGAGGAAATTGAATCTCTGTTGGGTGCTGCACCTCTATTAGGGATTTGGGGCATTGGTGGTATAGGCAAGACAACAATTGCTAGGGTGATTTTCAACAGAATCTCTAGAAATTTTGAAGGTTCTTGCTTCCTTGAAAATGTTAGAGAAGAATCACAAAAAGCGGGAGGATTAGCTTTCTTGCAACAAAAACTTCTTTTAGAAGTATTGAAGGATGTAAATGTGATTCCACATATTGACCTCAACTTTAGAAGGCTTAGCCGCAGGAAGGTTCTGATTGTTTTAGATGATGTGACTTATTTGAACCAAATAGAATCCTTAGTTGGAAGTCTTGATCGGTTACTGCCTGAGAGTCGAATCTTAATTACCACAAGAAATAAACAAGTGCTTAGAAATTGTGATGTCAACCAAATATATGAGATGAAGGGTTTAGGAGATGATCATGCACTTGAGCTTTTTAATAGACATGCCTTCAGACAAAACCTTGTGGATGTAGATTATAAGGAACTGTCAGACAAGGTTATAAACTATGCTCAAGGTGTTCCTTTAGCTCTTAAAATTTTGGGTTGCTATCTATTTGAAAGGAGAAAGGAAGTTTGGGAAAATGCAATCAAAAAATTGAAAAATTTTCTCCCTCAAAATATCCTAGATGTGCTAAAAATAAGTTATGATGGCTTGGACAGTGACGAGAAAAACATTTTCCTTGATGTTGCTTGTTTCTTTAAAGGTGAGGATATGTATCTAGTAAAGAAATTCCTTGAGGCAAGTGGCTTCTACCCAGAAATAGGAATAAGTATTCTTGTTGATAAGTCTCTCATTGCTATCAATTCATACAACAAGATAACAATGCATGATATGCTGCAAGAATTGGGTAGGGAAATTGTTCGGCAAGAATCAACAAATCCTGGAAACCGTACTCGATTGTGGCATCATGAGGATATCTATGAAGTTCTTGCATATAATAGAGTAAGCATTTTTTTTGGGATTATTATTTTTTAATATTCTTGAATTAGTTACAAACTTGAAAGGCATATAATTATATATATAAGGAAAAAGCTCGTTTCACTCCTTCAGGATTTGATGTAATAACTCATTTCATTCTTTTTTAAATAAAAAAAATATCGCAAAACACCCTTCGATTAATTTACTATTAGTTTATTGCCTTTGAATATAATTCATTGACGGCAAAATAAGATTGTCAATTAAATTGATGCTTCCAAAATTTATTTTGACCTTCTTGTTTTCTCCTTAAAGTTTATTTATTTATTTAGACCTTTACCACCACTGTTCTTTTACCATTATTTTTCCCCCACGTCGGCTCACAGGATAATTAAAGAGTGTACTTGTACAAATATGAATATTGTGTCTATTTTTGGTACTTAAATCTAGGGTTAACAAAGCTTGAGAAAGTACTACCTCATGGTGCTAAAACAAAGAGTGAGGGCACCAAAATAGAATTAAAAGGTATGTATACATATTATATATATTGACATGTAAATTATGTATACGAATGATAATGTAACAATTTGACATGGTATCTATGATATATTGCTAGATCACAATCTAATCACAATCGTTAGTTTATTTTTTTTAATACAATGAGAAAAATACCCTTTTCACCCTTAGAGTTTAATGTAATAGTTCATTTTATCCCAGTTTTTTAAACAATAGCTCAAAACACCCATCCATTAATTTATCGTTAGTTTACTACTATTTATAATTCATTGAGGGCAAAATAAGATTTTCAATTAAAGAGATAAAAAAAATATTCACCTTTTTCAGGATATGATAAAATTCCTTTTCACTTAGGCGTCAACTTTTATTTTTTTAAATCTTTCTCTTTAATTGACAACCTATTTTACCCTCAATGAATTATAAACAGTAGTAAATTAACGATAAATTAATGGAAGGGTGTTTTACACTATTGTTTTTAAAAAAACTGGGATAAAATGAGCTATTACATCAAACTCTGAGGGTGAAAAGGGTATTTTCTCATTGTATTAAAAAAGAAAAAAGAAAACTAACTAATGATTGTGATGTAGCAATATCTTATAGATACCATGTCAAATTGTATATTATCGTTCGTATGCATAATTTATATGTCAATATGTATAATATGTATACATACTTTTTAAAAATAATATTACTTGTACAGATATGTTTCTTTGTAAGTTTGCTATTATAAGTTTTACTAAAAGCAATAGCCATATAATTTGATATAACTTTAAGGTTTTTTTACTGGTTACAATTGAACACATAACTTGAAAATTTTCACATTATTCATCACCTTTGTTTTTCTCTAAACACTTAATTTCCTCACCTTTCTTTCATTATTAATAATAATATTATTATTGCATCATTATATAATCTCTTCACTTTTGAGATCCTTTAGTTACACTTAAAACTTTTCAGAAATTAAAGTTAAATGATTTTGTCATAATTGCATGGCACCCTGTAATAAGAACCTGTGGGAGCTACTCTTGATTCAGTGACCAATCCTTCGGACCCGGTAACCAATCAAACTAGCTTGATGAGGAGGGTCTATTTAAATTAAGTAGCCTCTTAGCCTTTTTTTTTTTTTTTGAATTTGCCCCATGGTTCAATACAAATCATAGTACTATTTCTAACCGAAAGTGAAAATAGATCCACTTAACAGAAATCATACATAGATTATTGTTAATGATGGTGGCAGTACATATCATAAATGCCACTTCAACTTGTATGTAAAAGTTTGTATCCCATATATCTTTCTTTGAGCATTTATACTTAAACTGAATTATATAATATTTGGTTTTAACTTTGTGGTTTTTTTTTTTAAATATTAGGGAACCGAAGCAATTGAAGGCATGTGCTTGGATATGTCTAAAGTAAAAGAGATCCATCTAAATTCCGACACTTTCACTAAGATGCGTAAATTGAGATTTTTGAAATTCTATAACTCGATTCATAAGGGAGAGAACAAATGTAAGGTGTCTAATTTTCGAAACCCTGTATTTGCTGAAATAAGGTATTTTCATTGGCATGGATATCCATTGAAATCTTTGCCTTCAAATATTGTTCCGGAGAAACTTGTTTTACTTGAAATGCCTCATAGCAATGTTGAACAACTTTGGAGTGCTAACCAGGTATGCATATCTTAATATGTGTATATAGATATTAAATGTGCAATGTTTTAGTAACAATGTTTAATCATATATCACAAATGCTAATAATTAATGATTTTTCTTGGCCTCTTTTTTGCCTGAGCAGCATTATGGTAAGTTAAAGCGGAAAATCATCGCTGCCCGCAATACTATTACCAAATCTCCAAACGCCTCGTTGATTCCACATCTGAACAAGCTAGTTAGTCTCAAACTAAGCGGTTGCAAAAGCTTGAAAAGCCTTCCAGCTGAAATGTTTCATTTGGAATTTCTTAAAGAACTTGATCTTTTGGGCTGCTCAAAACTGAAGCGGCTTCCAGAGATATCATCAGCTGTTAATGTAGAAGAGGTAATTTTAAATGGAACTGCAATTGAAGAACTGCCTTCATCCATCGATTGCATCTCTGGGCTCTCTATCTTGGACGTTCAAAATTGTAAAAAGCTTAAGAGTCTCCCAAGCAACCTATGTAAGTTGACATGTCTTAGAGCTCTTATCCTCAATGGTTGCTCAAAACTTCAGCGATTGCCTGACGAACTTGGAAATTTAGAAGCTTTGGGTTACTTGCATGCTGAAGGAACTGGCATAAGAGAAGTGCCATCATCCATTGTCCATTTGAATAACGTTCGAAAATTAGATTTCAAGGGAACCAAGGGTTTATCATTGCCTATGACATTATCTTTAAGTGGCGCCTTACGAGGTCTATGGTGTTTAGACCTAGCTGATTGCGGCATCACAGAGTTACCTGAAAATCTTGGCATGTTAACCTCACTTATATACTTGTATCTGGATAAAAACAATTTTGGGAGAATACCAGAAAGCATTATACAACTTTCTACGTTGTTATATATCCGCTTGAGTCATTGTGAGAGGCTTCAATCCTTACCAGAGCTTCCTTGCTGTCTGATTGAGCTGGATGCACATCATTGCACGGCACTGGAATCATTATCGGGTTTATTCTCAAGTAATGAACCTTATCATCCGTGTATTGACCTGAGCGATAATTATAAAATGGATCAGAATGTGACCAGAGGAATTCTCCAAGATGCTCTGCAAAAGTTTAAGCATATGGCAACTGAACGTTGGAAACGAGTACGGGAAAAGGTGTGTCTTTAGCTCTCTTTAGTCTCGTCTCCTTTTAATTTATTTTTAAAATGTTAATTTTTAAAAAATTAATTCAAATTATGATTTTTGTGGTACAGATACCTTTTTCAGGATCTAAGGGTTATATCTTATTACCTGGAAGTGAAATCCCAGAGTGGTTTAGCTTTAAAAGCGAGGGATCTTCTATGACCTTGGAGATGACACCAGATTTCTTCAATAAAAACAGAGTACTCGGCTTTGCTTTTAGCGCTATTGTAGGATTTGGATACCATCAAGATGTCAGAGAAGCGAGGTTTAAATTATTCTGTGAAATTAAAGTCAAATCCAAAGATTGTGATTCGCATGTCATACAGAGATCTCTGGCAATAATTAGATATGTGGAGTCAGATCACTTACTTTTGGGGGACGATTTCTTTGATGATAAGGATTTTTTTACTTTTTGGGAGAACAATTGGGTTCCTGAGGCTATCCAGTTCTATTTTAAAGAAGAACCTGGTTATGAAATTTTGGAGTATTGCCTGGTGAAAAAATGTGGGATCCATTTACTGTACGCCCCAGATTCTACGGATTCAACAGAAGGAGAGGGACCACACCCCTAAAGATTGGCATATGGCATATTCTAGAAGACGTCCATCGCAGTAGCTGGTACTTTTCTGCAAATTCCTCTATATTGTTTTCCTATAGCTTCGTTTCTTTGTTTTTGTGTAGCTTGGTTTATTATATATTTATGTGAGTTTGTACGTCTCTCTAGTGATGGTTTGGTTATGTATGTCTCTCCAGTGATGGTTTGGTTATGTCATATGTGCAGCTACCATTTGACCAAGACAAACTTTCTTGCTTGTGAGGATATTGATCATAATTTTTGTAGCTGAAGTTAAAGTAGAGTTAGAAAAGTTTCTTTTGATTCTTGATCAAAAGAAAAACATGCGAGTTTGACAGAACCATCGTCATCTTTCATTGTACGTTTTCTATGTATTAATTGAATTGTTATGACATGGTTATGGTTGTTTAGACAACGTTAGACATCGATTGAATGACTTGAACGATTTTATAATGTTTCTAGATTGTTACAATTAGATAACATTAGCTAAATAAGCAAAGAAATAATAGGAATTAAAAATAAATATACAATATGAAAAATCAACTGCCAATCTTCATAGCCTAATTTGGGTGCTACAATAGCTAGTTATAAATGTTTCAAAAGCATGTTATATAAAATGTTATAAGGCACTAAAGCACTTGCATCATTAAAATGTTACAAAAGACAAACTAACAGCAATTCAATTTGGTACCGAATACTGACAGTGGCATTTCTTTGAGGCTCTGAACGCTCTATATAACAAAATAATAGCTTTTCTGGTCTGCAAATGTATAAGAGGTGATTCCATATATTTATTTTGGATGTTATGTTAAAATTCGTGGCAGTCCCCTCTACCTGTTTAGAGGAGGGGAAAAAATAAATCACTTGACGTTGCCTAAAATGTGAGCATATACCATAGGTAGCATTTTTCGAATAGCGTCGAGCTTATTGCCGTGTGAATACAGACATAATTCCCTTGTGATAAGATATTATGTTCTCTAATTTCTTCATGTAGATGGAAGCGATCGACCTCTTTGATTTTCCTTGTTAGAATTCTAGGGTAACTAATGTTTGATTTTCCATGTAGCAAGCCTGAAAGACATTCTTCGGTATTCTACATGTTAGCCCTGAATCAATTGATGACCGATCTGGGACCACCAAGATCTCACTAAACACTGTGGTTATTGATTTAGAATTAGCAAATTGGAACACAAAAATGTCTTAAACAAAAACATGCAAAACAAGGGCACAAACCTTTTTAAGTGGTTAGACCTGGAGTTGGCCTACATTCACCGAAGAACAGAGCAGTAATTTTATTTCGATCACAGAGAACAAGTTACAGGACTTATGATGAAGATACAAGCTTTCTATATTTCATAGTCCAGGCCCCTGAGACTATATATACGGATCTGGAGAACCCTAGAAAGATGGCATGTGACCAGCTGCGTTTTTGGGTTTGCTGTAACGCTCTCATAAGAACAATAACGGCCTTGAACCACGTGCTGTGCTTGTCCATTGAATAAGTAATCAAAATGATTCCCTCATCTAACGTTTTGAGCTAATGTATTGCACTTTGAGAAACATGTGCTCCACTTACTAAATCAGACGACATTGGTTGGAAGTCGTCTGATCCATTTAATCTTCCAAACATTTTAGGGATGGCAAATCGGATTTCAGTTTGAGTTATTTAGATTACAACCCGATTGATTAGAGAATTGAATCCAATCGGGTTGATAATATCAACCCGAACTGAATCGAACTGAATTTAATTGAATTTAATTTAGTTTAGTTAGGCTCATATTGATAATTCGAGTAAATTTCGGTTTAGGGTAATTTGGGTTTGAACAATTCTTCGGGTTAGAACATATTGAAATAATTTAATCTAAAAAATTCTGCCGACAACCACTTAAAATCCAAAATTTTTAATTCCAAACATACTTAACAAAAAATATCAACTACAAAGCACCCTTAATAATATTTCAACAAATTTTTTTAAAGTTAGCAAAACATAAAATATATAGTCAAGTACAATAAAACTACTAATTACAAATCTAAAAATTAAAATGATAAATGAAAATCATGATTAAATATCCCCACATGACAAAGAAGACTAATAATCCATCTACAACACCATCAATACTCAACTCAACGCCTCCAAATTAGCAATAATTAACCACCACCGTAGCAAAATTTCGAGCAACAACAGATAGAAAATGAAGCAAATCAATCCATTCTAAATTAAAAAAACTACACAAATCAATTAATTAATTAACTAATTAGTTAATAATAATTAATAATAATAACAACAGCAACTCACAACAACAGTCAATAGCAACAAACCCACTCTAAATATCAGTACTAAGTATGGACAGCTGCCATAAACCTTGATCGATGGGAAGCTTAACAGTGCCGGCAAAGGGCGTGCGTGTGGGGTTGAGTGAGCCGCGAGGTAAACGGCATGGCGCGACCGCAGGCGACTTGATTAATGAAGGAGTGCTGGCTGACGGCGAGCTGGCTGCGGTGAACGGCTGCAATCGAGCGATTGCTGAAGCTGGACAGCTGCGAGCAGCAGGCTTCCGACTGCCGTCGTTGTGGCCTCGTCTTCACTGTTTAGGGATTTGGCGATTTGCTTTCGAGGCTTGCTCGGTAACGAGAGTGTGAGAAGTGAGAACAGGGAGGGGGTAACGAGAGTGTGGGAGATTTTTTTAATATACATTTTTTTTTAATTTTTAAAAGCCAAAAGTTATTAAAAAAAATTCAACGTTTAAAATTCGGTTCATGTTCAACCCGAACCAAAATTTAACTCGAATAGGTTGATAGTTTGAATTTGTTCGGATTTCACACGTTAAATTTCGGTTGAAGTTTAACTAAAATTTAACTCGAATTTTAATTTTTAAATTTTAGATTCAGTTCGGTTCAGATTAACTCGATCCAAACGTCCACCCTTACCAAATAACATGACAATCAGATCAAGGCCGACAAGTCATACACGACTTAAATCACCGACACTTTTAAGTTCATATTTCAACACTGTAAAACTAGTTTTCTAAAATAACACGAGGATCTTGTATAATAAGGTTGTTGAGGATGCTATCTCATCAGTTGAGAGTAGTTACTGAATTAATAATATAAGCTTGTAAATGTGAGTTTTACCCATGGGCTTCTATATAAGTCTCCTAATGGAGTAATTAAGATCAGAATATAAGGCTTGATGTTATAAATTATTAATTTATCACCACTCGATAGATAGCACATAAGATGCCATATAAATAAGTATTCTAACTAAGGCAGCGTTTGTTTTTTTAACTTAATGACTTAAAGTTATTTAACTTAATAATTAAGTTAATTAGAGGTGTTTATTTTTATAATTTAATGAGACTTTTTAGATAATTTTGACTTAATAAAATAAGCTAATTTTTTTAGCTTTTTACTTAATGGTGAACTTTGAATTAAGTCAATTACTTACTAATGTCAAAAATATTCTTGTTTTATAATTTATTTTTCATGTCTATCCCAAAACTCACCCATAGACATTTACCCCACATAATAATCTCATCATCAGTTTTACTTATAAATGTTAAAATATTGTGGTATTTAATATATTATTTATTTGGCATTCAAATTTAATAGGGATACAAATGTAAAAGTATATATTTTCAGTTTTTTAAGTTAAAAAAACTTAATATTTATTTTTTGAGATTCAGACAAAAAAATAAACATATTATTTAGATTCAGATATTCAGATCTATTTAAATTCAGACTAATTCAAATTTATTCAGATGTCAAATAAAAAAATAAACGTCACCTAAGTGTTCAAAGTAGAGTGGAAAAAATTTCCGGGCCGAGCTTAAAAAATGAAAGTCCACTATAAATGAGCTAGTTATGGGTTTTTTACAAGCCCGAGCTTTAATTTATAAAAAAAATCAAATGAGAAAAAAAAAAGAAAAGAAAAAAAAAAAAGTAGAATCGTAATAAAAACAAAACTTAAATTAAAACAAATCAACTAACGTGACAGTGAGGTCATCCAGTTGTGCGACGTGGAACACGAAGCAAGTGCGAACCTAGCACTTGATTGTAGCGAACCCAACGGCGCGACACATCACTATCGAATCCACGCGAATCGAACCAGCAGCACCCAGCACCTACTTTGCCTCAAGTAAACTTTAAATTTTATGCTTTATTATTTTTTTTTGTGTGGAAATTTTGAGATTATTGAGTGAATATTTTGCAATCTGACAAACAATTGGTTGTTGAGATTTGGTGGATAAATGATTATGGTGTGGGAGAAGTTTTCCGTGTAAAAATAAAGATATGCATGATACTGTCATAGTGACAATTTTTTTTTTTGAACTTATAACTTTATAACAAATTTAATTGAAGCCCAAACTAGGCCTAGGGCCCGCCCAGGCCCAGCTCAGACGAATCCGTTCAAGTTTAGATAGGCCTTTAGAGCGTCTGGGGCTGTTAACAATTGCATAGACTTAACCTCAGTTTGAAAAAACATGTCATTTGGTAATCTTAATTGAAAGCGAGTAAACATAGTATTACTCTTAATAAATTAAGTAGCAAATGCATACTAAAAAAAGATCTATAAACATGATTCGAGTCTACCGTAAGGGTTTTGCTTAATTACAATTCATGTAACTTATAATGCCCCTAAAAACATATAAAAATAAATAACATGACAGTAAGATTCACTTGATTTTTACACAGACTGTAAGTTACATGAACTGTAACTTAGCAAGACCGCCTGACATAAACAATTTTCACTTTATGGCTGAAAAAGATGATTGGAGCCCAACATAGAGATTTCCTACTGCATGAAACAAACTGGCACTTCATAATTCACATTCTCCACTTTATAGCTAAAGAAGTGGTTTAGAGAGAAATAAGTGTGACACCGACGATAAATGTTATTGTGAGACATATTAATTTTACAATATCATAGGAGATCCACTCTTAGTCCTATTTTTGAATTCATTTCTATGTAATGTGACAAAGTACCATTGGACTAAAATAATCAGTAAATTAATATTTTTTTTTGATAGGATCAACAAACTAATTAACTGCCATTGGAGGCATCTTCACTTCAGGTTTGCTTATAATAGAGCGGCTGTATCTCATACAACCGCTTTTTATTATTTTTAAATTTCATTTATAACCGGCCACCGGTTACGTATATTTTAATTAGTTAAAAGCAATCAATAATAATGGTAATTATCATATAACTACTCTCATTTAAAGTAAATATCAAATTATCAATTCAAACCTGAAACCTATCAAATACACCCACAACTTTAGAAGAAAATTTATATTTTTTTATTTTTTACTTTTCTTAATTCATGGAAAATTTACTTACATAACTACATACAAATCAAAATAATATTTAAATATAATTAATTATAAATTGAATATTATTTTCTTAATAGTAGTTATAAAATTAATGATATGTTACTTTTAATTTTTTTCTTCTGTTTTAATTTTCATCGATGTAAAGGCGGTGGCTTACTGGATTCGAATGGAAAGAAATTCAAAAATAGCTATAACATCATCACCCTCTCGCTTCACGAAACAGGGAAGGGCTACGTTGCCACGGTGATTCCATGCCCCTATAATTTGTCTTTTACCAAATTGACCGTTAGATATTATCCCAGGGCTCATATTGATAATCGTTGAAGGGAGGATGTAACCTGACATACAGGTCATCAGCCAGTCACCAAAAGTCTAACGCATTTTAAGAAAACAAATAATTTCATAGCAAATGCGTAAAAGGTAAATCAATTGAAAACGCAACGAATTAACATGCAAGTATCGGTTGCATCCACGTACATCGTGATGACAAGAAAATTTTAATTTATTTTTATCCGTGCAAAAGTCGTTTGGACCAGAATTCATGGACAGATAATTTATTTTAATGCTACAGGGTTTGTTTTTTGGGTTGGGGGGAGGGACAATTAAAAGTGAAAAAAAATAATTGGACTTAAGGATGTGCAGAACCTCCTTGTTTGTGTGTGTGGTTTTTTTTTTTTTAAGGAGACCGTAAGATTTATAATTTTATTGTATGTTAGAGTTTTTTTTTAATTAATTTGTAAATAAATAAGTTGATAAAAATTTCAATGTTTTGCTGATATCAATCTAGACACTATAGTCAGTTAAAGTTAGTGCAAAATTCCAAACAATGGAAATAAGTGATTTCACTACTGGACTAAGGACCAGTTTAGTAATATTGTAATTTTTAAAATAATTGTTGTTAGCTGTGCTATATAAATAATCAGCTGTGAAGAGAATCAATTAAGTATTTGATAAATTTTATTTTCAAAAGTACTATGAATTTTAAAAGCAGTTATGGGTTTTGGTAAATTTTATTGTTAAACTACTGTAAAAAAAATGACTAAAATGTACATAATGTAGGATGAAATTTACTTATACATATAAAAATGTACATGTACAATATCTCGTTGAAACAAATAATTTTTTTTATATAAAAATGTGGAATTGGCATATTAACTTGCTTTGTTGCACTAGAGAAGTTTTGAAAGAACACAAAATATGAAGAAATAGGATAAACGAAAGGTGTACGTTAATTACAATAAAAAATTATTAAAATATTAATTTTGTTTCCAATTTAAATAAGGATAATTTCGGGTTTAAGTAATAATTGTAAGGATATTTATGGAATTATATTAAAGGATAAAATTGATTCTCAAAATCAGAATCTAAAAATTACTCTTTCTCTACTTTTCAAAATTAGCTGTAGGAGAAGCTGATTCTGACAAAAGTGATTTTAATTTTTTTTTTTACCAAACACCAAAATTAGCTTTTAAATTTTTAAAATCACTTTTAACCCTCTCAAAAGCAATCCCAAACGGGGCCTAAGTAGAGAGATATAAATTTTGGGCATTATTTAAAAAAAAAACCGTAGAGGTAGATTAGAAAATAATGTCAATGTCCCGTGTAAGGAAATATCATTTATAAAATCATTAAGGGGAGTTGAATGAAAATATGGTTGATGAAGTAAGTTAAATACATGCTTTATTTTATACTATGATAGATAAAAACAGGTAGCGCCAAACTTAGGTGAGTGTGGATTAAGTCAATTGAAATTCTTGATTAAAATCTAAGGTCATGTTTGGATGGTAGGATTAAGTATCAGATTAGACTAATTTTGAGATTAAATATTTATCTCATATTTAATAACCTTAGTTGGATTTGACTAAGAGCGACCAAATTTGAATCTAATCATATAATTATGAGATTAGTAATCCTAATTTACACATGGGTTTAGTTGGGATAAGATTAAAGAAAAAAAAAGTTGTCCTTTTATGAGACTTTCATTTATATCATTATTTTTTATTTATATCTAATAGTAATTAATTAATTTTTATTGGTGATTTACTTAAAATTTATTTCTTATTTATTATCTATGATCTAATTAAATTGGTACTTCCACTAACTCTTGAGATTAAATTTTCATTAGCTGTATATTTAATAATTTATCAATAAAATTAGCCATTTAATAATTTATTGCATTATTGAACGTATTGAATTTAATCATACTAAAAATTATTAAAAATAATCATGAAAATTAATAATAACATTAATTAATTGATTTTATAAAATATTTCTTTAAATATTTGATAAAAATTAATTAAATATTTAATTTTTTTATTAATTACTATTTAAATTTATTTTAATTATTGTTATAAAATTTCATAAATAATTTATATTTATATTTAACATAGTCTAATCTAAAACTCTACAAAACATAAGACAATATAATATAATTCAAGTTAATCCCAATATAGTCCAGTCTAATTTTAATAATTAATCCAATCTAATCATTCGTGCCAAATGTACCCCAGGACCATAATGTTGTAGGTTTTTAAAATGAATGTATACAATCAATCTTTTGATAGAGGTTTAAATGAGAGTAAGGATGTTTGTGTGGCATGCAAATTATTATTATTTTTACTGTTATTATTTGTTAAGTTAATGATAACTCTATATTAGATAAGAAAGGTTAATGATTACTCCAGCATGTAAATCCATATAATCCGCAAGTGTTGAAAATGATGCAAAAAAGTTTGGGTATGTATAGTTATGTTTAATCCCTTTTGACATCACTTAGTTATCAGAAATTAATATAGTTAAGCAATTTTGAAGCCAAGGTCTAGTTCCAATAGTGAAGAGTGGTCTCTCGAGATTGAAGTTTTGGATTCGAACTTCACTAAGTGTGGGAGTTAATTAAAAAAAATAGCAACTACCAATCTTCTTTGGTAGTAACAATTGAAAATAACAAAAATAATTAGCATAATAATGATATTTGATCCCCTCCTTCACCCCCACTTTCCAATTGATTCCATATATTTCTAAATTTACCTTTTATCTATCACTTTCTAATTTTCATCTTTAAAAAAAAAAAAGAAGCTTGCTCAGTTTTTTTACTGAATAGAATTATAAAATTATTGAAATATGAATTAAAGATAATGATTAATAGGACCAACACAATTGAAATTAAATATAACTTTTAAAAGTTGATCCTATTTCATCAATTACTAATTTAAGAAGTCCACCTAATATCCTTTAATAAGTTTCATAATAATTTGGTGCTTAGTGGTCACAATCATCTTGAATTCCATAGCTTTAACCTAGAGCGTTGTGTTGCGGACCGCCAATTCGCTAGCCCAATTGCCCACAATTTCGGGCTAGAGAGCCAACACAAGGCCAAAGGTGCTAGCTTGGCCCAATTCCGGAAAGTTCTAGGCAACTCTAGCACATTTGAGCTTGTAAATACTCTAGAATTCTTCATAGAATTTCAGCACATGTAAATAGTTAGGAAATGGTAGAATTCTCTAGAATTTCTAGAGCTTGGCAAGCCTCCCCTATAAATATGGGATGACATTAGGCATTTGCATCCAACAAACACTACAACAAGCTTTGTAAGCAACTCAAGCATTGTAATTCTCTCTTTGTGCAATACAAGTTTCTTATTCGGCTCCATTGCTCTCTTCTCTAGTTCGAGAAGCTCTAGGCTTACTTAGCAACATCCGGCAAAGTTTTCTAAGTGCCGCACGGGTTAGCTGCGCAAAATACTCATCCCGTGACAGTTGTCTCTCTTCTCAATATCTTCAAAACATTAGCTTTTCCCCCTTTTTTTTTCCTTAGTTCATCGTCTTCTGCATTTAGTTTATCAATCTCTCTAGTAGCCTCAGTCCTTAGTCATCTCCTTTAAATAACTTGATAAGGGATCTAATCAATTTAAAAATCGATTGCACAAAAGTGAAGCACCGAATAATTGTAAGCTGATGCCATATAAATGCACCATCTTACGGCAAAGAAGCAGAGCACTGCAGAGGCAATATTAGCAACAATATTAAATCCAAAAAAGAAAAACCAAAAACAAAGCGGCCATAATTCCAAATGCTAGGTGTTGCAATTTGTGTGATAAAAAAGATCAATCAACACCAAACTACAGCCCAAGATCTTCATATCAAACCAACCAAGATGCTTACAAGATTTGATTACGACTACGTTTAATCAATTTAGAGATACAGATTGAAAATCTAAATTGTGAAAACAAAGAATCAAGAACAAAATAATATAATGTGGTTTAGTTGATTTACATCAGCTTACATCCACGGAGAAACAATATGATCAGCTTTTATTAATTTTTGTAAGGAAATCAACCAAGCTTTACATAGTACAATATAGAGATCAAGAAGTCAATCTGACAGATCTTAACTTCTCTCAGCCTCTCACAAAATACTCTCTTGTTTGCTCTATCAGAATCAGTTGTTTTAACAGCTCTTTAACTGATTTCATGAAGCCCATAAGCTCACGCTTTTTGCACGTGACAATAACAACCTTTAACGACTTGGCTTTAACACGTGATGAGCTTGTCACTTACTAAAGCTGAAACGGCATCTCTGGAAGTCGTTTCACTTATACAAGTTCTTCCCCGAAACGCAACACTCCCATGTCGTATTAGTCAGTTATGATTTTCTTCATTAGCTAATTCAACAATTCTCCACCTTGAACAAATCAGCCTGATCAACATTGTTCCTCTCCCTGTGTGTGTCAGCAACCACACAAGCCAGCCATGTTCAAGCAGAACTTGAGCTTGGCTGTTGAAACCACTTTTGTTAGCATGTCAGCAAGATTACTGTTTGTATGGATTTTAACCATTTTCACAACCCCTTTGGACACTTCATTCCTTTTGAAATGTAGCTTTATATCTATGTGTTTCGTTTTTTCATGATGAGATGGATTCTTGCTTAGATAGATTGCGCTTGAACTGTCACCAAATACTTCAACAGTCTTTTGAGTTAATCCTAGTTCTGCCATTAGACCGTTTAGCCATAAGGCTTCTTTAACTACTTCTGCAGCATCAGTATACTCAGCCTCTATTGTTGACAAGGCAACAACATGTTGTAGGCTTGTTTTCCAGTCAATCAATATAACCATTGAAAATGTAAATGTAGCCTGTTAATGATCTCCGTCAATCCAAATCTCCAGCAAAATCAGCATCAACAAAACCATATATTCCTTTGCCTTTCCCATATGATCTTCCATAGACTAATCCATATTCAAGTGTGCCTTTCAAGTACCTCAGTATCCACTTTGCAGCTTTCTAGTGGTCTTGTCCAAATGATGCCATATACCTGCTTACCACACTGAGAGCATGGGATATATCTGGCCTAGTCAAGACCATTGCATACATTATACATCCTACAACATTTGCATAAGGGACCTTTGACATTTCATCCTTCTCCTTATTTGACTTTGGACATTGTAAGCTTTGAGCTGGACATTGTAACCTTGAGAGCTTAAAATGTACAACAAGTGGGGTTTTCACATACTTACAATCTGTCATGCCAAAATTTATAAGTACCTTTTTCAGATACTTCCTTTGTGTGAGAAACATAATTCATCTTTCCCTATTCCTTCTGATTTCCATTCCTATGATTTTCTTAGCTTGGCCCAATTCCTTCATGTCAAATTTAGAATCCAGCAACTGCTTCAGGGCTTTAATTTCAGCTCTAGACTTACAAGCAACTAATATATCATCTACATATAATAACAAGTATAGATTTGTTTTTACCAACTTGTAGTACACATAGCAGTCAAAATTGCATCTCAAGTATCCATGTGATAGCATAAACTCATCAAACCTGAGATACCACTGCCTTGGGGACTGTTTCAAACCATATAGTGACTTTTTCAGCAAACAAACATAGTTAGGCTTTTTAGGATCAATATTCCCTTCAGGTTGAGTTATTAAAATCTCTTCTTTTAGTCTCCCATGCAGAAATGCAATCTTGACATCTAGCTGATCAAGCTTCATGTCATTCACTGCAATTAATGCTAATAACACCCTTATTGAAGCATGTCTGACCACATATAAGAAGACTTCTTTAAAATCAACTTATTCCTTCTGTGTATATCCCTTAGCTACTAGCCTAACTTTGAATCTTCTAGGTTCAGCAGCTGTAAGTCCTTCCTTAACCTTGAAAATCCATTTGCAACCCATTGTTTTTCTGTTTTTGGTCTTTTCAACCAATTCCCAAGTATTGTTCTTATGTAGTGATATTATCTCATCATCCATAACTCTTTGCCATTCAGACTTATGAGGGTTATGAATTACTTCAAAGTAGTTCTTAGGTTCATCTACTTCTATTTCATGAGATGCAGCTAGAGCACATGCTATTAAATCAGCATATCCATACCTCTGTGGAGGTCTTGTTTGTCTCTTCTTTTTGTCCTTTGCTAATTGATAATTTTGTAGCTGAGTTTGTTGTTGTTGTTGGGGCTGAGTCTGAGTTTCAGTGCATTCTTCCTGGTCTTCACTACTGTTTCTAGAGTTTCCATCATCTTTAGATGGCTTGTGAATGATATGCTTCGCCTCAAATTGATTACTAGTTTTTCCATCCTCTCCATGTTGACTATCTCCAACAGATTTCTTATTATCCAGTACAACCATTTCATTGAATATCACATCTCTACTAAGGATACATTTTAGTGGGTTGAGATCAGTGCACCATAATTTATAGCCCTTAACCCCTTCAAGGTACCCAATGAACTGTCCTTTAAGTGCCCTTGGTGCCAATTTATCTTGTCTGATATGTGCATATGCAGGGCAACCAAATACCCTCAAAACATCATAGCTTGCTTGTTTACCATGTCATAATTCAAATGGGGTTTTGTAATCCAGAGCAACTAAAGGATTGAGGTTTACTAAGTAACATGCTGTTAGTAAGGTTTCTGGCCACAAACTCTTAGGGAGTTGTGCTTGAACTAACATACATTTAACTTTATCCATCAAGGTCTTATTCATTCTCTCAACTAACCTATTTTACTGAGGTGTCATTCTCACTGTTTTGTGTCTAGCTATTCTTTCGTGTGCACAGTAGCTATCAATTTTTTTATTGCAGAATTCAAGACCATTATCAATCCTGAGTTTCTTCACCTTCCTTCCAGTCTGATTTTCAACCAATGACTTCCATTCTTTGAATATTTCAAACACCTGATCCTTGTGCTTCAAAACATAAACCCAAACTCTCCTTGAGAAATCATTAATTATTGACAGAAAGTAGCTATTACCACCTAGTGAAACTGTTTGAGCTGGCGCCCAGAGATCTGAATGAATGTAGTCTAATATTCCACAGGTGGTATGAGTTGAACTTTTGAAACTGCTCCTAGTTGTTTTTCCTAGTACACAGTCTTCACAAAAATCCAACTCAGTGATCTTCTCATCTCCCAGTACCCCTTGTTTTTGCAGTTCCATTAGACCCTTAATACTCATATGCCCAAGTCTCAAATGCTAGAGTTTGGTCTTGTCTTTTTCAGACCCAATAGAGACACTAGAAATCATTAATTATTGTTTTTCCTAGTAGACAATCAGTATTGTTGGAATCTGATAAAAAAATTAGAACATGAAAATTGGAACTTTAGAACCCAAAAATGAGAAAGTTTAATCAGAAATTGATGAAATCAATTTGGAACAACTACTCAATACATTGGTGTTTAACCAAAAGTGTAGGAATATAATTATTTTATAATTTTTCATAATTTATTTTATCATATTTAAAATAAAATCTACCAACATATTTTGTATCATTCAATATCTTATCTTCATTTATAATTTTCTTTATTTTAATTGAATGGATGAGTATAACCGGTAAAATACCGGCTTTCCAGGACGCAAAAGCAGGCTGTATGTTATACAGCACTGCACAGGAGGATGACGTGAAAGGTGAAACCGAAAATATTCTTATCAACTTTAAAAAGGATGAAGAAAAAAAAAGGGTAAAATTGTCACGCGATTTCTGGGAAGAATCAAAGAAATTGTTTGGCTGTTACTTTTTTTGGAGCCCCCCACCCAAAAGCTTAATTTAGTTGAATGGAAATTGAATATTTAAATGGTACCAAAAGGTATTGAATATTGATGAGGTACCAAATTTTGAATTTTTCTATTTTTTTATACCCAATTTTTAGTCAAAGTTCAGATAATTACTTTTAATTAATTAATTTAGTACCAAAAAAATAAGTACTTTGATGTTAAAGTAATTTAAATTTTAATATATTATAGGCAGGGAAATTTATGGCGTAAATGAAAAACTAATTACCATTTTTTTCGTGTGAAATTGAAAATTTTTAGTTTTTTCTTTTCTTTTAATTTTCATCGATGTAAGGACGGTGGCTGACTGGACTTGAATAGAAAGAAATTCTAAAGTAGCTAAAACATTAATCACCCTTGCTCATCACAAAATATCTATCGCGCTTCCCTCGCTCAAAATCAACTGATTCATTCTCCCTCTTCTTTCTATCAAAATCCAGAATTAATCTTTTAAAATTTTCTTGATGCAACACCCCTTCTCCCTTTAACAAACCCTAACAATATACTTAATCTAATTCCCCCTTAAACATTGTTTTACCAAATCTTAACCCAAACCTCACTATTATTTAGGCAAGGGTACGTTGAAAGCATCTAAGCAAGATTTTTTTTTTTTTTGGTCGAGAAAGAACGATTAGTGTTTTCCTATTTCCCTCAACAATTTTTATTCTCTTTTCTAAATTTATCCTTTACCTTTTCCAAATAACTTGTCATAGTTTTAAAAAGATTAAAAAATATTTTTTTTCAGAAGCATAGCAATTGCATGCACTGTGACCTATTATTAAAGCTCACATATACATACGATCAACTTCAAGAGATTTATGAAGTAATGAAGATAGAAAAAAGGGACTTAGATTAATGTTGCAATAAAGATTTTTTAGTATTTTATGGTTGATATTTGCTAAAATAGTAAAGGGTCAAAATAATTCGTCTTATTAATAATATTCTTTTTGGTATTACAAGTAAATTTATAATTTAACCCAATAATTGGAATGCTATGAAGTTAATGGGAATGTTTAACACAAAACTAGTGGAACAATAGTTGAAATATATGAAACCATGAGGAAGAAAGCATAACCAAAATTATGGACTAATCTAATTAAAAATAAATTATAAAAAGTAAACTTTTTATTTAACCCAAGTAATTAGAATCTTACCAAGTTAACGAAAAAATTCAACATAAAACTAGAGAAATAATTAGCTAAAACACATGAAACGATAAGAGAGAAAGTTAAAAAAAAAAAATTAGGAACACATCCAACAGAAAATAAAAATTACTTAAAATCTAATCCAAAATATTGGTATTTAATGAATCTAGTAGGAATATCAAACAAAAAATTAGTGGACTAATAAGCTAAAACATATGAACCTATAAATTAAAAAATTTAACAAAAATCATAAACTAATCTAAAACATATGAACCTATAAATTAAAAAATTTAACCAAAATCAAGAACTAATCTAACCAAAAAAATAATTTTGGTATTTAATTTAAATAATTGGAATCTTGTCAAGTTAATTACAAATATTAAATGCAAAACTATTGGAATAATAGTTAAAACATATAACCCATAAACGAGAAAGAATAATCAAAATTATGGACTTATTTAACCAAAAATAAAATTATTAAAGTAAATTTGGTACTTCATCCAAATATTTAAAATATCACCAAGTTAGTAGGAACATTCAACACAAAAATGATAGAATAATTACTTGAAACATGCCAAAAAACGGGAGAAAGTTTAACAAAATTTAGGTACTTATCCAATGAGAAATGAATTTACTTGGAATCTAACCCAAAATATTAATATTTGACGAATTTAGTAGGAATATTGAACACAAAACTAGTGGATTGGGAAGTAGAAACAAATAAGTTAATTAATAAGAAAGTTTAACCTAAATTAGGGACATATGAAATTAACTTAGAACATCTACCTAATATCTTGATTTTTAACCAAAAGATTAAGGACATGATTATTTTATAATTTTTTTTAACAATGATTATTTTATAATTTTTTTTAACATTCATTTAAATTAATTTCTCACTCAAATATATTTTTGTTAATTATTTATAAATTTTCTTATTTTATTTTATTTTGTAATAATAAAATGGTTTTAAAGCGAGATGAAAAAAATTGGGGGTTATAACAATGAGTTTTCATTATTTTTTAGAAAGTTGATATTTCATAAAATAGAATGGGATTCAAATATATTTTACCTTATCAATATTATTGTAAATAAAAAAAATCAACTTGGAACACCTGTATATAATATTGGAACCTAATTGGGGAAAAAAAAAGGAACATGAAGGTTGAAATTTTGGAACCGAAAAATGATAATTTTAACACAAACTAAATACTTATATAGAATATTGGAATTTGATTAAAAAAAATGGGAACATGAAAGTTGGAATATTAGAGCCCAAAGATGAGAAAGTTTTAACCAAAATTAGAGACGTATTTATAATATTGAAATCTAACCCAAAAAAAGTAGGAATATGAAACCCAAAATTCGTGATTAATTAGTTGGAACTTTATAACCTAAAAATGAGAAAGTTTAACTAAAATTAGAGACTTATCTATAATGTTGGAATGTTAAAAAAAATTGAACATAAACAAAAACTAGTGGTTCAATTAATTAGAATTTTAGAATCCAATTTGAGAAAGTTTAAACAAAACTAGAGATTTATCAATAATGTTGGAATTTGATAAAAAAAATAGAAATATAAAACCAAAAACTTGTGGTTAAATTAGTTAAAACTTTAGAACCTAATATGAGAAAGTTTAACCAATGACTCGAGGCTTATGTATTATATTGAAATTTGACCAAAAAAATAGGAACATGAACCCAAAACTAGTGGTTAATTAATTGGAACTTTGGAACCCATATATGAAAAAGTTTAACTAAAACTAAATACATATGTATAACGTTGAAATATGATGAAAAAAATGGGAACATGAAACCCAAAACCTATAGTTAAATTAGTTGGAACTTTAGAACTAACTATCAAAAAGTTTCACCAAGATTAGAGACTTGTGTCTAATGTTGAAATTTGACTAAAAAAATAGAAACATGTATCCCAAAACTAGCAATTAATTAGTTGGAACTTTAGAACCTGTATGTGAGAAAGTTTAAACAAAACTAAATATTTATCTATAATGTTAGAATTTGATAAAAAAAAAAAAATAGAACATGAAAATTGGAACTTTAGAACCCAAAAATGAGAAGTTTAATCAAAATTAGAGATTGATGAAACTAATTTAGAACAACTACTCAGTGCATTGGTATTTAACCAATAGTGTAGGAATATAATTATGTTATAATTTTTTCATAATTTGTTTTTTTTTATTTAAATAAAATCTATTAACATATTTGTATCATTCAATATCTTATCTTAATTTATAATTTTCTTTATTTTAATCTGTTTTCTAATATATTTTTTCAGCGAAAACAAATTAATTGAATGGATAAGTACAACCGGTAAAATACCGGCTCTCCAGGTCGCAAAAGCAGGCTGTATGTCATACAGCACTGCACAGGAGGATGACCGAAAATATTCTATCAACTTTAAAAAAGATGAAGGAAAAAAAAATCGGTGAAATTGCCACGCTCTTTCTTGGAAGAATCAAAGAAAGTGTTTGGCTATTACCTTTTTTTTTGGGGTTCCCCCCAAAGCTTAATTTAGTTGAATGGAAATTAAATATTTAAATGGTACCAAAAGGTATTGAATATTGATGAGGTACCAAATTTTGAATTTTTCTATTTTTTTATACCCAATTTTTAGTCAAAGTTCAGATAATTACTTTTAATTATTTAATTTATTAACAAAAAAATAATTAATTTGATATCAACACAATATCTTGAAATTCCCCGCAACTATTCATATAAGGAGCTTCCAAGAAATTATAGGATGGACATGAAAGAGGAAAAAGAAATTTGTTGGACCCACAGTCTTGAAATCTCATTTGATTTCCAACTAATTTTCGCGGCATATTCGCGATAATCTCCGCGTTTTACTTTTTATCATGATTGTGGGCTACTCGATGCCATTGCCTCATTGAAATTGTTGTATCTACTTTACAAAATAAAAAAGAAAAGCAATAAATAGCAGATAGTAATCCACTTTACAAAATTATTATCACATCCCAAATCAATTTTCTAATCATCAAAATCTCTAATCAATTGAACTGTTTCTGTAAGTTGTTATGGCTTCTTCTTCTTCTTCTCGTCCATCCAGCGGTTTGAGTTCGATGAATAATCCTCGAAACAATAAGTATGATGTTTTTCTTAGTTTCAGGGGAGAGGAAACCCGTAGCAGCTTTACTAGCCATCTTTATTCAGCTTTGTGTGAAACGAATATCGAAACTTTCATTGATGACCAACTCGTCAGAGGAAATGAAATCTCACAGTCTCTTCTTGATGCAATTGAAGCATCAAGCATATCAGTTATCGTATTCTCTGAAGGGTATGCTTCTTCCAGATGGTGCCTCGATGAACTTTTAAAGATCCTCGATTGCAGGAAAGAGTATGCACAGATTGTGATACCAGTTTTCTATCAGGTCGATCCATCACATGTGAGAAAGCAAATTGAGAGTTTTGGGGTTTCATTTTCAAAGCTTGGAGAAAGATTTCCAGACAAGAAGCAAAGGTGGAGTAGTGCTTTAACTGAAGCAGCCAACCTCTCTGGCTTTGATTCTCATGTCTTCAGGTAACAGTCAATTTATCACGAATTTTATAATTATTTTTATTTACTCAAGTTCTATTGTTATATAACTAATTACAAAGCAAATAATTTTGTATCAAATTAAACATCGGAACTAACTAAAAACTCTCCTTTTGATCTCTTTTTGAACTTATTACTATGTCTTTTGTACTTGCCAGGAATGAATCTGAACTTATAAAGACAGTTGTTGATGAGATTTTGGAGAGGCTGCTTAAAGTGGCTCCATTTGATGACAAAAATCAGCTAGTTGGAGTAGAATCAAGAGTTGAGGAAATTGAATCTCTATTAGCTGCTGCACCTATATTAGGGATTTGGGGCATCGGTGGTGTAGGCAAGACAACAATTGCTAGGGTGATTTTCAACAAAATCTCCAGAAATTTTGAAGGTTCTTGCTTCCTTCAAAATGTAAGAGAAGAATCGCAGAGCCCTGGTGGATTAGCTAGGTTGCAGCAAAAACTTTTTAAAGAAGTATTGAAGGATGTAAATGTGATTACTGATATCGACTTCAACATTAGAAGGCTCAGCCGCAGGAAGGTTCTGATTGTTCTCGATGATGTGACTAGTTTCAGACAAATAAAATCCTTAATCAGAGGTTCTGATTGGTTTCTGCCTGAAAGTCGTATCATACTAACCACAAGAGATCAACAAGTCCTTAAAAATTGGGTTGTGAAAGAGAGAGACATTTATGAGATGAAAGTATTAGAACACAATCATGCCCTTGAGCTTTTTAGTCGACATGCCTTCAAACAAAACCGTCCTCCTGAAGTAGGTTATAAGGAATTGTCAGAGATCGTAATAAATTATGCTCGAGGTGTCCCTTTAGCACTGGAAATTTTGGGTTGCTATCTATTTGGAAGGGAAAAGGAAGTTTGGGAAAGCGCAATAAACAAATTGAAAAGAATTCCTAATATGGAGATCCAAAATGTGCTAAAAGTAAGTTTCGATGATCTGGATGATGAAGAGAGAGTTATTTTTCTAGACATTGTTTGTTTCTTTAAAGGGAAAGATAAAGACTTCATTATAAAATTTCTTAATGCTTGTGGCTTTGATGCACAAATAGGAATAAGTGATCTTGTCAATAAGTCTCTTATTGTCATACGCGACAACGGAATAACAATGCATGATCTGTTACAAGAAATGGGTAGGGAAATTGTCAGGCAAGAATCTGTGAAAATTCCAGGAGAACGCAGTCGGCTGTGGCATCATGAGGATATTATTGAAGTTTTGACCTTTAATACGGTAAGCATTTTGTTTGAGACTTTATGTTATTTTGGAATGCTATTGGATATGTAAACTTTACTTATAATTATGTATAAATAGATAGGATATAAAATCAATAGAAGAACTGGCAATAATAAAAGGAAAAAAAAAATATTGCAATGTCAATTTACAACTAAAAATCTGGCAAACAAACATAGATACAGTACAATGTCAATTTACATCTAAAAGTATGGCAAACAAACATGGATACTTTATATGCTTAGTATTGTTTGTATTACAATGTTTCTTTTGTACGTAGGCTTTCAATTAACTTGAACATTAATTTAAATTTGAATTTAACTTTCTGGTCTTTCATTGATTGTTAGGGGACCGAAAAAGTTGAGGGTATCTGCTTGGATATGTCTAGAATAAAAGAGATTCATCTGCATCCAGATACTTTTACAAAGATGTGTAAATTGAGATTTTTGAAATTTTATAACTCTAAAGATGATGGAGAGAACAAATGTAAGGTGTCTTATTTGGTAGGACCTGGATTTGCTGAAGTAAGGTATCTTCACTGGTATGGATATCCACTAAAATCATTACCGGCAAATATTCATCCAGAGAAACTTGTTTCAATTGAAATGCCTCATGGTAATATTCAACAACTTTGGGATAGTGTCCAGGTATATAAAATCTTCATATTTATGCAATGTTTCAGTAATAATGTTTAATTATTTATTGTACTTAAATGCTAACGATTTGTATGTCTGGGCTTCTATTTTTTTTGGAGCAGCATAATGGTAAGTTAAAGCAGATAATAAGCCGGGCCTCCAATTTTTTCACCAAATCTCCAAACCACTCGTTGACTCTGCATCTGGACAAGCTAGTTAACCTCAATCTAAACAATTGCAAAAGTTTGAGAATTCTTCCAGCTGGAATATTTCGTTTGGAATTTCTTAAAGAACTTGATCTTTGGGGTTGCTCAAAACTAAAAACACTTCCGGAGATCTCATCAGCTGGTAATATAGAAGTGATGTATTTAAATGGAACTGCAATCGAAGAACTGCCTTCATCCATAGAATGTCTATCTGGGCTTTCGGCCTTATACCTTGATCATTGTAAAAGGCTGAAGAGTCTCCCAAGCAGCCTATGTAAGTTGAAATCTCTGAATTCTATTTATCTCAGATGGTGCTCAAGTCTTAAGAGTTTGCCCGATGAACTTGGAAATTTAGAAGCTTTGAACAGTTTGAATGCTGAAGGAACTGGTATAAGAGAAGTGCCGTTGTCCATTGTTCGTTTGAACAATTTTGAAGGCTTGCAAAATCTAACGTCTTTATATCTAACTGATTGCGGCATCACGGAGTTACCTGAAAATCTCGGACAATTATCCTTATTACTTGAATTGTATCTAGAGAAAAACAATTTTGAGAGAATACCAGAGAGCATCATACATCTTTCTAAGTTGGCATATCTTAAATTGAGTTATTGTGAGAGGCTTCAATCCTTACCAAAGCTTCCATGCAATCTAAGTGAGTTAGATGCACATCATTGCACTGCACTGGAATCATCTCCAGGTTTAGTATTCCCAAGTCGTGATCCTCAGTATTTTGACCTAAGAAATAATTTGAAATTGGATCGCAATGAGATCAGGGAAATTCTCGAAGATGCTCAGCAAGAAATTCAGGTTATGGCAATAGCACGTTGGAAACATTTACAGGAACAGGTATGTTGTGTATTTTATGATCCTTTTAATCTATACAATGTTATTGAGTAATGATCTAGTGGGCCATAGTGCTCATCTTATGGAGAGTGAGAGTGTCACATTGCATTGCTTAATTAATCCACAGCCTTAACGCTATTCACTGGGAGTTGTAGAATTCTGCCACATATCCAAATGCTCATCCATATGGTGGGCACTAGTGCTCACTAGATCATCGTTCCAATGCTGTATTGTTAATTTTTTATTTAAAATTAAATTTAACAACATTTCTTCAAAATTATGATCTTTGGTACAGGGAGATTTTTTCCAAAGTTCAGGTCGAGTATTATTGCCTGGGAATGAAATTCCAAAGTGGTTTAGCTTTCAAAGTTTGGGATCTTCTTCTATAACCTTGAAGATGCCACCTGTAGGTTGGTTCAGCAATAACAAAGTGATTGGCTTTGCTTACAGCGCTGTTGTAGGATTTCGAGACCATCATGTCAAAGAGAAGAGGTGGTTTAACTTGTTCTGTGAATTCATGAAAGCCAAACCTGAAGATTGTACTGAGCTACTGGTCAGACGGAGTTCTCTAAGGGGATTTAATTATGTAGAGTCAGATCACTTACTTTTGGGGTACTATTTCTTTGGTGAGCATGATTTTAGTGCTTTCCGGAAACACAACTGCGATCATGTGGCAGTCAAGTTCTATTTAGAGGATGATCATAATCAACGTGAACGTTTGGATTGTTGCCCGGTGAAAAAATGTGGGATTCATTTATTGTACGCCCCTGATTCTATGGAACCCACAGAAGATCCAAGGGGTACTCTCGATTGAAATATTCTTTAAGACATCATAGTAGCTGCTACTTTTCAGTAAATTAATAAATCTTATATTCATAAACCTTGTTTTGCTAGCTTGGTTTCTTTTCCTTCTATCTGTTTTTATTACTTTTCTGTAATTCTTTTCTTCCCATATATAAATCATTGGCTTCAAATATTCATAGGGAGATACTTGTTTTCCTTGAATTGCCTCGTTGCAGTATTGAACAACCTTCGGAGAGCGTCCAGGTTTTTAATGTCAATCATATTTAATTATCATGCACGCTACTGATTTGCATGTCATGGCTTCTTTTTTGGTGAAAGCAGATTAATTCATTGGTAACGCTTAATTAGTCTCTAGTTATGGTACTCATAGATTTAGTGAGACATTTCATCAAACAGGTAGGTATGTGCATCAAACAACTGGCTTTAACTGGCTTTATGCCGGAAAAAGATTGAAACTTTCATTAATAACAGTCTCTTACAAAATATAATAATAAACAAAAAGTTAGAAAAACATTCAAAAGGGAAAAAGAATATACAAAAGAAATAAAGCTTGTAAATTTTTTTTATGCGGTAAAGGACATATTAAACCACATTGACCTGAGAATAAAAAAAGTCAATCAATGAGAAGTAGACAGTTATAATATAGAAGAGCAGATTTCTGACATAGAGGAAATTCTTAATGTAGATCAATTATTTCACAATGATAGTATATGCAGTATTAGTAGTTGTGAATCAGACACTAGTAACAATTCAAGTCAATTCAAGTTAAGAATCAAACTCATAAATAGAATAAGGCTTTTTTTGGTAAAAATTATACAGACTATGATGAAAAATTTGAATTAGGATATAGAGATACAAACAAAGGAAAATTCTTTTGTAGTAATTGCAAAGATAAACAACAAGAAGATAATACAATAGAAATAAATAGAGTAGGTAGTGAACTAATAAATACAACCATACCCGCACCCATAAAAATTTTAAATTATTAAATTCACCCACAATCGATAGTGGGTTTTTATTTTTTTAAAAAAAAACCCATCTATTGCGGGTTTTAGGGCTAGCAAAAATACCCGCTCAGTCAAGACTCGGGCAATGTGGGCCAGATAATATTAAACTTGGGTATGAAGCCTGACAAGTCCTAGGCATCACTTTATAAATCCACGACCCGGCTCGAAACTCGAATTTTATTTAAAAATTTATAAAATATATTATTTTTAATATTTATATTTATTAGTTTTAATATATATATATATATATATATATATATATATATAAAGTTTTAAACATTTAAAGTTTATATTTTCATGTTTGATTTCATTGAAATAAATTTAAAAATTATAAAAAATTTAAAAATTACATATATAATATTAAAAATTTACAAAATCCGGGGTACCCAGATAAAAAACCCGGCTTGGGTGTTTAAAAATTACATCAGAGCCAGGTTCAAGCATTTCGATACTTGGACCCAAACCCAGGTTTTAACAATTAACAAACCAATCTATAGCACCCAGTGAATTTTTTTTTATAGGTTTTCTCATTTAAATCACAAATATAAAAAAAAAACTTTTAAGAATACATAAAAAATTAAATTAAGTGATTCAAATATAAATTTATAATCATAGCCTAAAAAATCCGCATACAAAACTCAATTCTAGATTTTACTAATTAGATTTTACTAATGAAAATAAGAAATTAAAATTTCAACATTAAAATGAATATACAAAATATATTAAATCTAACATAGAATATTTCTATTGCAGTCAAACCATTATCACTAATATCAACGTCTTGCTCTATCTTTTAATCAATATATAAGAGTTATCGAAAATACTAATAAGTAAATTTTGTATAACTATCGTTAACAATTAATTAAATAAATAAAAACTCAACTTTAATTAGCAATCATTAGGTTCAAGTCATTAGAGCAAAACAAACAAAATCAATCAAATTAAAATAAAATATTAGTAATATTAAGCTTAAAAATTATAAAATTTCTATATATATACATATAGAAATTTTAATTTACACATATTTATGATTAACTTTTTTAATGTAATTTTTATGATTAAATTAAAAATATAAACAATTAAAATAAAAGATGTGGGTTGGCGAATACTCATGTGGGTATCCAGAGGATTTTTTCTCAATACCAAACCCACCTGCAAGCCGTGAGTTTAAGTTTGAAATACCAAATCTGTCTGCAATATGCAAAATTACTCGTAGTGGGTGGGTCTTTGCGGGTAAGTTTGGGCGGATTTGCTAGTTGGTATGTAATTTTGTCATCCGTACAGGGTAGGAGTGTAACATATTTAACAGTAAGGATGTCTTGAGGCATCTGTTAAAATATAGGGACTAAACAAGAACTTACCATTATTTTATTATTAGGGTAATCAATAATATCAAACATTTTAAAGTTAAATATTAAATCATTTGATGAAGATTATTAGGTTACATCACATATTACTCATTTTTTCTCATTTTATTTTTTTTTACTCAAGTTTGATTCTTATGTAACCAATTTAAAAACAATAGCATCAAATTAAAAATTGGAACTGCACTCTTTTTTTTTTTTTTTTGGTCTCAATTTTGAACTTAACGCTATGTTTTGCATTTGCTAGGAATGAATCTGAATTTATAAAGAAAGTTATTGATGACATTTTGGAGAAACTACCTAAAGTGGTTCCAAGTAATAACAAAATCCAGCTAGTTGGAGTAGAATCTAGAATTGAAGAAACTGAATCTCTATTAGGCGCTGCACCTCTATTAGGGTTTGGGGTATTGGTGGTATAGGCAAGACAACAATTATTAGTATGATAATTCCTATAAATCTTAATAGGAATAAATCTAATATTCTTGCCTTATGTGTCTCCTAAAAAATAATTAAAGCATTTAATATACTTCATGTTTGAACCAACTTCTTTCTCTAAATCCTAAGCATCGGTTATAGAATCTCGTCACTAATGGACTTGCTAAATTAGACATCTAATTAAACTAAAAAAATAAAATATTCCTACTAAATTGGAATTTCACTAAATTAGGGATTTAATAAGTTAAGCCCTATTACAAGATATTCAATAAATACAATTCTAATTTAACTAGATTTGTCATAAGATATCATCTCTATAAATAATGGACTTAACAAGTATATTTCACTCACTGTAACAACACTCAAACTCAGCTATCATCAACATCTATAGATTAACTCACATTCATAGCTCCTCCTAAGCCAAAGAAATTACATAATTACTTTCTGAAAATGAGAAAATACAATTAACTTTATGCAACATTACTCTAAGTGGATATTATCCATATAAACTATAACTTCTTAATCCATAATTGAAAGTAATAAAATTACTATAATACCCTCAAAGCCATAAATTACACCTTATGCTCAAATTTTTATAATTCACCTCCATTATTAAAATTTTCATATATTATAATACTAATAAATCAAGTGATAGATAATTATTTAGTCCGATCATTTTTAATTTAAATAGTAAAATTTTATTGATAACACTTCAGTTAAAATATAAATTAAGTATTCCAATAATGTAATACTCCTTTGCATCCATGTCACGCGGATATTTCTTAGGGGATTTAATTACGTAGAGACAGATCACTTACTTATGGAGTACTATTTCTTTGGTGATCATGTGGACGTCCAGTTCTATTTGAAGGGATTTTTTTAATGATTATTCAGAGTGTTGCCTGGTGAAAAAATGTGGGATGTATTTATTTTAAGCCCCAGCTTTTATGGAATTATGCAACAAAAAATCCAAGCGGAAGTTTCCGCTATAATGAAGAAATCGCAGCTGATACATTTCGGTAAATAAATATCTCTTCCTATTTACATATTTGTGTCTGTGTGTAAACTTTTTTTTTTGCTTGGTTTCTTTCTTTGTAGGTGTATTTTCAATACTTTTCTTTGAATAATGATAAGACATCCAAAACTTTTATCTTAAATTTTATCTCAAATAATGTGATATGTGATGTGTTATTTATTGAGTTGTTGATAATTTTTGACAATGTTTAAGTGAATTAATTACATTTTTTTATCATTCAATTGATAAATATCACATTATTTAAGATGAAATTTTAGGATGTGTATCATTACTTTTCTTTAATTCTCGAAAACAATTAATAAATCATGAGTAGGGATGGCAAAATCCAGGTTCGGGTCCGGGTTTAGCCTTCTCGGTTCTGGATCCGGATGTCATTTTCTTATTCTCGGACCTGGATTAAAACCCGGTTTTTTTCATCCGGGTCCGGGTTCAACCCGAAAAAATCCGGGTTCCGAATTCCGGGTTTTGAACCCAACATGCAATTCATAGCAATGAATTAGAGAATGTAATTAAAAAACAGACCCATAATAAATAGCACATGTGCCTTTCCTCATTACCCTTTTGAAAGAACAAGACAAAATAATGCAACTGCTTCAGTTATGCCATGACACAACTTCCAACTTTATTTAGTTCCACTACTCTATAAATACCGATCGATTTCAGCTTGCCATTCAATCCATCTACTTGAGTGCACACTCGAAAATAAATCACATAAAATCAAAAGCAGAACCATTTAACCTACTGTTATGATTACTTGGATTCCTTTAAACTTTTAAGAAAATTACTTGGATTCCTTGTCACAATAATACAAAAACAGAACCATTTCAACTATCTCAAATTGTACTTTCTTCACATCTGCACCCAGCATGCCATTTCAACTTGCACTGAAAACAGAACCATTGCTTACAATTCGGACACTAGGTTTTCTTCACCTTGCCATTTCTTTCACACTCATTCACCACCATGGCCATGCAATTTGTGTTGGGACAGTAGCTTCTTTCAAACCCTAGAACATAATCCTCACAGAGAACATCACACCATTTCGAAAAAAGTCTCACACTCATTCACCACATGAATGCACAGTAGCACTTAATAATTAAGATTTAAACAACAAATCACAATTACACAAATATAAATCCATAACACAATTACACAACTCTACAATTCAAAGTTCAAATTAAAAACCACAAATCCAAAGTTTAAACTTTTCTCCATCATTTTCTATTCTTCTTCACTTGATTCATTGTTGTTCACAACTCACTCATCAAACTTTCATCAATAAGTTGTTCTGCAGAAAGTATTGCTTCCTCTTGAATTCCATCTAAAAAACATGAATAAATAAAGGCGAGTAAATAAATAAATGTAAATGAAACAGTGGATGGCGATTGACATTGTATCTCAGTTTTTGTACAACTAATATGCAGGCTGTTTCAAAGTTTATACTCTGCAGAAAGTATTTATTTTATGTAATAAATAAATTTTCCATACTTTTTAGGTTGTGGTCAAGTCAAAACCAATTTTGAGTACACAACAACGCTTCCACTGTAGATGGCTAAAGTCTACTGCGATGAGGACTCAAATGTCTACCTCCAGTGCTAAAGGCGGACTCGGAAGCAACTGTTGATACAAGAATGGCCAAAAAGTCTCTCGTAATCTTTGCAAGTATAGGATATCTGCCTTGATTATTCTTCCACCATGACAAAATATCAAATTGACTAGTTGAAGGCAAAGTACTTTCCTCAAGATAAAGCTCAAATTCTGTTTTGAAATGATTATTTTTTGAGTTCTGATTTCTAAATGATTCCCACTCATCAGCCATCTCATCTAAGTCTAAGTCTACCATAACGGAATCATCTGATGCAGCACCTTCAGAACTAGCTGAACCATTAACCCCCCAATTTGCATTTGATGAATATTTGACTTCATACTCATGCACTAAATCAACAAATAATTTGTGCACCCTTTCAATTTCAAATTCAGCTCTTTCTCCATAGATTTTGGGAAATAGAAAGTTAATTAACAACATTTTACGCCTAGGATCTAACAAAGTACCCACAACAAGAACTCCATGAATAACATCCCAATATTTGTCATACTTCGCAATCATCTTAGTGGCCATATTTTTTACCCCCTCAATTGGTGATTGTAACCATGCATTCATTGACAATCTAATTTCACAAATCTTGCTAAAAAATAAATTAGATATCGGATATCGTGTCCCCGAAAAAAGTTGTGTTAACTTATAAAAACTCTTCAAATAATCACACATAAGTTTTGAAAAATTTCACTCCAACTCACTAGGCAAAGATGTATAATTTCTATCACGCTCCTTTAAACGAATAAATACATCTTTATACAACAAAGTTGTACTAAGCATCAAATAAGTGGAATTCCACCTAGTTTTACAATCAAGTGCTAAGTATTTAGTTTCTTTAACACCTAATTATTTTTTGGCAGCCTCAAATTTTTCAAATCTAGAAGGTGTTGTTGTCCAGTAATGGACACTCTCTCTAATCTTTTCAATTTCTTTTTGGATCACAGATAACCATCCTTAACTATCAGGTTTAATATATGTGCACATCAACGCATGTGAAGGAATTTCCCACCCATAATCATTGAACTAGCTGAAAATTTCCCCAACAACAAATCAATCATGGACTCGTTTGCAGAACAATTATCAACAGTTACAGTAGACAACTTCCTATCTATATTCCACTCCATCAAACACTCATACAACTTATTGCACATAACTTCACCACTATGTGGAGCTGGCACATATCTAAACCTAAAAATGTAAAAAAATAATCAAAATATTAAATAATTCAAACATTCATTTATGTTGAAACGAAAAAAAAAGTCTCGAGAATATTACCTCATAATACGACTTCGCAACACCCACGAGTTATCAATATAATGTGCCGTAACAACCATATACCCTTTCTTTTGGTTACCAGCAGTCCACATATCCGTAGTCACTTCAATTCTACTATCACAAGCTTCCAAAACACTCATTGCCTTCGTCTTCTCAATATCGTAAAGTTTCAAAATTTCAGCCTTGATAGTGTTTCTACTAATAGTCTCAATTGAAGGTTGGAGAAGCTTTAACAGTTCGTAAAACTCAATATACTCAACAAATGATAGCGGAAGCTCATGCATTACAATCATTCTAGCTATAAAAACCCTCACTGTTGCCATATCCCACTTTGGTTCAATACTATAATTACTAAGAACAGTTGTTCCATCTGCTTTAGAAGAAAAAGAAAGGTGCATTTGCTGCAAATTCTTGATTGAACTTCTAGGACAACGTTTCGCATGATTAATCAAGTGATTAGTGCCCTGAGAATAATGCCCTTGTATAACTAACCCACAATAATTACAAATCGCTTGAACTTCCTTGCCCAACTTAACTTTTTAAAAATGATTCCAAGCATCAGAAACTAATCTACCTGAACTACTCCCTTCGCTGCCAGCGCCTCGTTTTTTTGAAGCGCCAGCAGTAGTATTACCCCTACCCCTACGGCCACGGCCACGGCCACTCCCACCCCCCTGCTCTACTGTTGTTGAATCAGGTTCTAATTCAGTAGCTGTATCATTATTTTCTGCTGCCATATCCATGCCAACCCTCACACCCACACTTTCATCAGTCTCGGAAACATTTAAATCAACTCTTTGTTCATTTTCCATTACGAATTTAACAAATCAGTGGTGTAACAATGTTCTAAGTTCTAACATTTCAAGCATAAATAAGTGGTATAACAGCACAACATTTCTCTATTTTCTCAACTTACAGTTTACACATAAAAGAAACTAAACTAACCCATCATTCCTCCAATTTTTTCTATTTTATATTTATTTGTTTACTGTAACAATGTTCTAAGTTCTAACATTTCAAAAATATCTTTTCGAATCTATTAACAGCAACAAATCAGTGGTTTAACAGCACAACAAATCAGTGGTGTAACAATGTTCTAAGTTCTAACATTTCAAGCATAAATCAGTAGTATAACAGCACAACATTTCTCTGTTTTCTCAACTTACAGTTTACACATAAAAGAAACTCTGACATTCCCAATTGCCAATCAAGAAACATCACGAGTAGTATGCATTTTAAGATAGACAGATAATCAACATCGAGTACAGTAAGAGGGAAAGCAAAAGTCAAAGGTTACATAAAAAGAATTCTAGTATAAAGTGCAGGGAATTGGAAGACAGTAACTTGAGTGCTAGTTGAAGTGGCAGAAATCAAAAGATCATGTACACGTTCATGAAATAGAGTTATAAACCAGACAAAATCGAGACCATATTAGTCATGATTTAGAGTTACAAAGTATCAGGTGAAAAAAAAAGGGGGAATAGATACAAGTAGAGTAAGGAATATCAAAATGAAGCATTTCAGAAGTAGAATTGGCTTGAAGCAATCAGCATATGAAGATTAAAAAGCAAAATCAATGCAATGCATAAAAGATCAACTGTGAAACAGATTAACAGAGTAAAGCAGATCAGCTTTACCGTAACTTATATTAGCGTTCTGTTAGGTTTAAGTTTTTTAGCATCATCAGATACAGTTAACATGAAGACATACAGTTTTTTTTAATTCAAGCCAAAAAACGGTGAATCAAAGTCTCAGAATTGGTAGAAAATTAAATTAAAAGAGGGCATGCAAGAATCGAAAGTAACAACACCTGAACACATACATCAAAAGCTCCGGCAGAATCGAAAACAAGAAAGAAAGATAAATTTCACCTGAACACATACATCAAAAGCTCCAGCAGAATCGAAAGTAACAGCACAACATTTCATGCACAATCAACAATTTATTTTTAACTGTAACAACAATAACAACATTTCAAACATAAAACAAAGTATAACAGCAAGTTAGCAACTCACGCCAGTGAATCAAACGAATTGAGGAACAGCGGAAGGCGGGATAGCGGAAGGCCGAACCCAGCCGAGAGTTGTTTGACTTGCTTGCGGGACAGCGGAAGGTGGAAGGCGGCAGCAGCAGCGGCAGCACAGCTAGGGTTTGGGTAAATCGCGATTTGTGTAGAGTCTGTAGACTTTGAGTTGTGATTTGTGAATTAGAATTAGTTTTTTTTTATGTTTGTATTTATATTTATTAATAAATATAATTAAAAATAATATAAAAATAAATTCGGGTCCGGGTTCCGGATATACGGGTTATCCCAAACCCGGACCCGGATCCGGATTCATCCGGGTTCTTAAAACCCATTCTGGATCCCGATTTTTTTTCTCTCCGGTCCGGGTTCAACCTGGCCCGGATTATCCGGGTTCGTCCGGGTCCGGGTTATTTTGACATCCCTAGTCAAACAACGTCGCCTAGTCGCATGGTGGGATCAGCAGTAACACACTGACCATTTCTCTTTAATGCCATGATAAATACTAATTTGAAAAAAAAAAAACAGTCTATGAAAACTATCTATTTGATGTTGGATGTTCTGATTGCCTGGACTAACCACTCGAATTCTAATCGGAGATGGTAGGTCCGCTCCAACCAAGTCTTTTTCCTGACTTAATTTGAGTGTCTGGATATTTGGTTTTGCAAAAGGCTCGAAAGTTCGAAGTTACCTAGTCTTAGCAAAATAAAGGAAATTAGGTTAGCAATTGACAAAAACAGTAGTGAATTTAAACGACTGAAGATCAGAGGAATGAATGTTCATACAACATCTCTTGATTTAGCAAAATGAATGAATGTTCATTTGAGATAATTGTCGCTTATTGTACGAACCTCAAACGCTTATATCTCAAATAGCTGTCTAAATTTCCCCTGCTTGAGTTCTTGACCATATGGCAATGCGACAAGTTGGAGAGTATTAAGGCTTCAAATCCTGTCTAGTGTCTCCAGACATTGCGCATAAGATTGAAACTCCCGTTTTGAGTATATTTAGATAGGATTAGGATCCTCACTTCTCCTGAGTTAATAAGTGGTCAATGAATAAATAAAAAAAGTCCGAATTTGATCTCTATTTTGACTCCAAGAATATCGATATACGGTGGTATGTCAGATTTGTTGAACTTCTTGCCCGAGTTCCATCAATTCTCCTGAGTGTTGAATTGGCAAAGTAAAACAGGGATGTTATGTTTGTTCATACTTAACTACTATTGTTTAATTAGCCACTTTGGCCATTGTGAGAGCTTTAGTTCTAACCACTCGCCCAAAGTGGCTAATTAAACAATAGTAGTGTGAGAGCTTGAGTTCGAGTCCCCATATAGCGATATGGGGCTTAATTCCTCTCTAAAAAAATTTGAGTGGAGGCAGGTTTTCTCCCTTATGAAATATGAGTGGAATAGATATCTCTCGTTTATTAGTGAGGGTTAAAATCTGGGCAGTGTTTCATATGATATTAATGTACTCTTGTCCCAGTAATGCGAGTGGAGTGGACATCCCTTGGTTATTAGTGAGGGTTAAAATGGATATCCCTCGATTATTAATGAAGTTTAAAATTTGGGCAGTGTTTCATATGATATTAATGTACTCTTGTCCTAGTAATAGTCTAATTTGCAAATATCAGTTACAGTCTCATGTAATATGAGTTGTAATCTTGAGCAATAGTCTCATGTAATAAAAAAAACTATTATTGTTTAATCTTTAGTGTTTTTTCTTATATGTGAAATTAAATTATTAATATTCATCCCGAAGCTCTCTAACTTGTTTTTTTATTATTTTCTTTTTTTTGTAGAATGTGATTGTTCCTACAGAACTATGACAAAGTGTAGGGGTCGACATTTCGATTTTTGGTTTGGTTTTTTCGATTTTCAGTTTGGTTTGCAGTCCGTTTGGTTTAAGAATTCAATCCAAACGTGTTGGAAAATTATTTCTATTCAGTTCAATTCGATTTCAAATTCAATTTGGTTCAGTTCATGTTCGTAATTAGGTTTGGTTTTGGGTTGTTAATTTCGGGTTGCAAAACAATTTAGGTTAATAATTCAAGTCAAGTTGATAATCCGGGTTAGGGTAAGAATTATCAAAAAATAAACAATAAAACAACAAATGATTACTTTAGTTGCAAAGTTAATTTTTCATTAAAGAGATTATAGAAAGTATCAACACTCCTTAACCCAAGATACATTTATTTTAAAGCACAAAAGAGCTGTTTTTATTTTAATTATCAGATGAACAATATAAAATGAAATTGTCCGCTTCCATGAAAAATTTTCCAAAATAAGAGTGACCCACGCAAGATGTGGAGAAGAAAAGAAAACTCAAGCAAGTGGTAGGTACGATAGAGTGCAACTTATAAGATTCATGAATTAAGGGTCAATTTCAATATGTCATCATCCTTCTCATAATACAGTATGCAACAAATAACTTGTCATTACCTATCAATTATAATTTGCTGCTCTCCTTTAAATCATATGCTCTTTGCTCTTCAATTCCTTTGCTCCAAATCATGAGCACACAACCCTAATCAACTAAAATTATATTTTAGTGCTATTTTGGATTTGGGGCAATAAGGGAATGTCTGCAACAAAATCGTCATAAGCAGAATTTGGAGATTTTAACTAGGGATATGTTAGACAACCAAGGAGATCAGCTAGAGTTTCAAAGCCGAGCAGCAAGCTTGTGGACTTTGTTTGACCATGTAAACCATGCCCATGCAAACCATGCAATCGTTCTCCCACGTAACTCTTTCATGCGAGTTAGTTGGAACAAGAGCACGAGAGGAATTGATATTGGAGTAAAAGTCTAAGTCAGAGTTGTTGCCGACAATTAATTTATTTTTCTGTTTTGTTTATCTAATTGTTGATAAGGATTCGATGTGGCTGGAGCCAAGATTTTAGGCTATAAGTTAGTAGTATCCTTTATGTTTTTCTATATAAATAACAACAACCAAAGACGAATAAAGGGGAGAAAAGAATTAGTTAAAAAAATACTGGTTGTTCATACCATAAATTTAACAAATATCAGGCATTGCTTTTCTGTGTTTGATCGGGACCTATCATTGGTATCAGAGCAGGAGTTTTGCAATGTCTACCAATAAAGAGAGAATTGAAGTCGAAACTGAACTTGGTGGAATGCAGAATGAGATACAATGATTAAGTCAGGGAATGAATGACAAATTTCACCATCTGGAGGCCATGATCAGCAAACTAGCTGAGACAGTTAGCCAATCCCAAAGAACCCCAAGCCGACACAATCAAACAGGCACTTTACGAACGAGCCAAGGAGAGAGTGCAGGGGAACGACAACCGATTCCTCCACGAGTTGCCAAACTTGATTTTCCCAAATATTCAGGAGATGACCCTACGGAGTGGGTCAACCGTGTCATGCAATTCTTTGATTATCATGAAGCCAGTGAGGACCAACGCATTGTGCTAGCATCTTACCACCTTGAATGAGAAGCCAACCAGTGGTGGCAATGGTTGCGCGGCGTCTACCAAGAAGATGGACAAACAGTAACATGGAACAGATTTGTCGAGGAGATGTGGGCGCGTTTCGGACCAACGAAATGTGAAGATTTTGACGAGGCTTTATCCCGTGTGCAACAAACTGGAACATTGCGAGATTATCAAAAGGAGTTTGAGAGGTTGGGCAACAAGGTTCATGGATGGACTCAGCGGGCGTTAGTAGGCACCTTCATGGGAGGACTCAAACCCGAGATTTCGGAGGAGATTCGCTTGTTTCGACCAAAAACTCATAAGGAGGCCATTAGCTAGCACGAATGAAAGATGAACAGATCGCGTGGCAGCGAAAATTAATCCGGCCAACATTTTCTAATCGGACAACAACAACATCACCAATTGTCAATAAGAATTCACCGGCAACACCATTCAAGAGGCTTACTTGGGAGGAGATGCAACGTCACCGAGCACAGGGTTTGTGCTTCAACTGCAATGAGAAATTCATGACAGGTCATCAGTGTACTAAAGCTCAACTTCTAATCTTAGAAGCCGAGGAAGAATATGAGGAAACTCTTGAAGCAGCGCCAACTGAGGAAGCATCCTACGATCCCAAGATCACCCTCTATGTCTTAACCGGCTGGACGACACCACAAACAATGCGCGTTAAGGCAAAAATCAGGCCATATGAAATTATCGTGTTGATTGACAGTGGATCAACATATAATTTTATTAGCACCCGCCTAGCAAGCTTGCTGAAACTCCCTATTATACCAACGGCTGCGTTTCCTGTCAAAGTTGCAAATGGTGAAAAATTGGCGTGTCAAGGGAAGTTTGAGAAGATACAAATTCTAATCCAAGATATTCCGTTTTTTCTAACGGTCTACGCACTGCCCATATCAGGATTAGATTTGGTATTGGGAATACAGTGGCTCGAAGAATTGGGAACAGTAGAATGCAACTAGAAATCTCTCACTATGAATTTTAATTGGAACAATAGGCCACGACATCTACAAGGGCTCAATCCTCAGTTTCTACAAACGGCGACAATAGCGGAGGTTAATAAGGAGATTAAACAGGGACACAAGGCATTTGCAATTTACTTCCAATTACAATTGGAAGAGGTCACGGTACCAGTGGCCGTGCAGGGGCTGTTACGAAATTACAAGGAGTTATTTCAGGAACCAACTCAACTTCCCCCTAAGCGCGAAATTGACCATTGTATCACACTTAAAGAGGGAACATAGCCTATCAATGTCAGACCCTATCGTTATGAACACTTCCAAAAAGAAGAAATAGAAAAACAGGTGCAGGAGATGCTTAATTCTGGATTAATAAGGCCCAACACCAGTCCTTTCTCGTCGCCGGTATTACTTGCAAAAAAAAAAGATAGAAGCTGGAGGTTTTACACAGATTATCGTGCCCTCAACGACGCCACCATCAAGGACTGGTTTCCAATTCCAACAGTCGACGATATGATCGAAGAGCTGTACGGAGCCGCCTATTTTACGAAGCTAGACCTCCGTACCGGTTACCACCAAGTTCGAGTCAATCCACCGGATATTCACAAGACCGCGTTTCGTACCCACAATGGCCACTACGAATATCTAGTCATGCCATTCGGATTATGCAATGCGCCGTCGACTTTTCAGGCGATCATGAACTCCATTTTTCGGCCACATCACAGGAAGTTTATTTTGGTTTTTTTTTATGACATACTGATTTATAGTCCTACTTGGACAATCATCTTGATCATGTGAAACATGCAATGGAGATTCTCAAGCAACAGAAGTTTGTTCTCAAATCCAGCAAATGCACATTCGGACAGCAGGAACTCGAGTACTTGGGACATATTGTCACGTGTCACGGCGTCAAAGTAGACAACAACAAAATTGCTGCCATGCTCTCTTGGCCCGCGCCACAAACCATAACAGAGCTGCTAGGATTTCTCGGATTAACGGGATATTACCGAAAGTTTGTGCAGGGATATGGCGTCATTGCGCGGCCCTTAACCAACTTACTAAAAATAAATCAATTTGGCTGGAGTGAGGATGCAGAAGAAGCCTTTCGGAGACTCAAACAAGCAATGTCTAGCACCCCCACATTGGCTATGCTAAACTTCCAAGACACTTTTATTATCGAAGCAGATGCATCATGAGACGGAATTGGGGTTGTTCTACATCAATAGGGCAGACCAATTGCATTTATGAGTCGTGCATTAGGAGTCTCAAAAACATCTTGGTCTATTTACGCCAAGAAAATGCTGGCCATACTTGAAGCAATACGAATGTGGAGACCGTATATTTTGGGGTAGAAATTTATAATCCAAACTGACCAGCAGAGTCTCAAGTACCTATTGGAACAAAAGCGGCAACCCCTGAGCAACAAAAGTGTTTGGCAAAGCTCATGGGCTATGAATATGAAATCCTATATCGGCCGAGGCGGGACAACACTGCCGCTGACGCCCTCTCGCGACGACCCGACAGCCCAATAATGAATTACTTATTTGTGCCGCAGGTAACTGTTTGGGAAGAAATCAAGACAGCTGCAACGGGTGACGATTACATTCAATAAGTTACCACACTTGCTGAAAGTCAACTAACGGCACCGTACACAGCAAAGAATGGATTAGTTTTCTATAAAGGGCGGGTTATGGTCCTTCACCAGATACGTGACAAATTCATGTTTGAAGCCCACAACACTATAATCGGAGGCCATTCTGGAGTCTTGCGTACTTATAAGAGGTTGGCACAACAGTTCTATTGGCCGGCTATGTTTCATACGATACAGCAATACGTTAATAATTGTGAGACTTGCCAACGCACAAAAGCCACCACTCTCCAACCAGCCGGGCTATTTCAGCCACTGCCCATACCTTGCCAAGTTTGGGATGATATTATGTTGGATTTTATTGAAAGGTTACCGATGTCACAAGGCAAGAACACCATCTTCGTTGTCATCGATAGACTCAGCAAGTCAGCATACTTCATGTCTTTGTCCCACCCTTTCTCAGCAAAGACAGTTGCCGAACGGTTCATAGAAGGCATATTCAAGTTGCATGGAATGCCAAAATCTATTGTGAGTGATCGGGATCCAATCTTCATCAGCAAATTTTGGCAGGAGTTTTTCAAAATGTCAGGTACAAAACTCAGCATGAGTTCGGCTTATCACGCACAATCCGACGGCCAGACCGAGGTAACTAACCGATGTCTCGAGCAGTACCTACAGAGTTTTGTTCATCAGTGGCCGTGTAAGTGGCATGAATATCTACCTTGGGCTGAATATTGGTATAACACGACATATCACATATCCACGGGCATGACACCTTTCAAAGCACTGTATGGCCGGGATCCTCCCACAATTCCGCAATATCATGTGGGCACCTCACCGGTCCACGAGGTTGATAAAGCACTGTTGACCAGAGATGAGTTAATAGCCCAGCTCAAGCGTAATTTGGCGGTTGCCACCAATCGCATGAAACAAACAGCAGATAAACACCGTAGAGATATGCAGTTTCACAAAGATGATTTAGTGTTTTTAAAACTTCACCCGTATCGACAAACCTCTGTGTTTAAACGGGCGCATCAAAAGTTAGCAAGCAAGTTTTTTGGGCCCTATCGTGTTTTGGAAAAAAATCATATAAGAAACCTAATGCTAATGCTTTGTTTCTTTACACAAAAAGTACGCACATGTAGAATAGGATGTCACAGGGTCACCATTGTGCATTGTGCTCATTTTATTTTATTTTTTTTAGGCGTGCATTTAATCAGATCGATTTCATAATTTGGTTCGAGTTAAAAAATGTAATCCGTTTAATTAACCCAAACCAAACACCCACCCCCTAATGAATGTGTATGCCCATTTCCCGGTGGTGTCAATCAATGAAGATTACAATAAACACTTCTACATTTCACATCTCAAAGAACTCAGAACTGTGTTTTTTCGATACTCAATAAATAACATGAAGCTGTCTCGAACCACTGTAGAAGGTTTGAAGAAAGTATTCGTTAGTGTTTTTTTTTAATAAAATTTAATGTTTGAATGAAAATGAAAAACTATACAACTTTTTGATAAAAGTTCAATTAGATATCACAAGTATCAAAAGGTATTCATGTGGCATACAGATTTATAAGGTAAAAAAAAAGTTGAAAAATTACTTTTATATATAATGTTGATCTTACAAATTTTTAATAGTAAATAATTACGTTAGTACGTCATGTATGGTATTAAGATAACTTTTGATATTTATATGCACACTTGAATTTTTTTCCAAGCAATTAGAATAAAAAAAAAAGGAAACTCTAATCTCATATTTAAAAGATCAACTTGAGAGTGTAACTCAAGTTACTCAACGACCATTGAAGGGATGGTTGGCAAAATTTCTCGAATCTTGGTCTGAATTTAGAATTTAAGTCCATTTTAAAAGGGATTCGGCATAAAATTTTATCTTGATTTTGTTGGGGAAAAATTAAGTTTTTAAATTTTTATAAAGATGTGTTGTAAAAATTCTATATTGTTAATCCATAACTCCAATACTCATAATTGTTCCCACCAAGATATCGGGTAATCTTGACCACAAGGATGTGTCGTGCCCATTGGTAACTCAAATGGAATAACAATTACAATCATGAAATCATAATTAACTCAAGATTAAGATTACAGTAAAATCAACGCCTATGAGATTTAATAAGTCTGACAGCTATTACAAAGTTAATTAAATTTCATATGTGATCCTGTTCAGTGTAGTCGTACTACATCAATAAATTCATACATGATTAAGACAAATCATTCAATGAATTTATTGCAGTTTATACCTAAATAAAGTGCCCAACTTTATTTATCAACTGCGAACTAAATTTATTTAATCATAAGATAACTTGTATTTATGTCTTCTGTGAATCCACATAGTGATCAAATAAATACATATAATATGATTAAATGGACTTTAATAAAAATATAAATGCAATTAAGATATTTGAATAAAATAACTTATTTAGTTTATTAATCAGAAAAATTATTTATTACAATTAAATAAACACATATGCTTTTAAAGAGCATATTTTCCCAACAATCTCCCACTAGCTCTTAAAGCATATATGGCATCTCACGCATGGCCATGGATTCTAAGTGCAAGTTAAAAGATTTCCCAGGTATGGCCTTAGTAAAAGGATCTGCCAAGTTTTACTGTGACGCAATCTGAGTAACCTCCACATCACCTCTCTGCACCATATCCCTTATAAGATGATACTTCCTCTTAATATGTTTTTGTTTCTTGTGGCTCCTTGGTTCCTTAGATTGAGCTACTGCACCAATATTATCGCAAAATAGTTTAAGGGGTGCAGTTACAGCATGTACCACCTCAAGATCTTGTAGGAACTTGCGGAGCCATACAACTTCTTTTGCAGCTTTGGATGCAACCACATATTGAACTTCAGTTGTGGAGTCTGCGATACAAGATTGTTTCACACTCCTCCAACTAATAGCTCTACTTCCCATTGTAAACACATAGCCGGAAGTTGATTTTCTGGAATCCTTATCTGACATAAAGTCAGAATCAGTATAACCCACTGGAATGAGTTCATCACCAGAATACACAAGCATATAATTTTTAGTTCTTTTCAGATACTTCATTATATGCTTGACCGCAGTCCAGTGTTCAGGTCCAGGATTAGATTGATATCTACTAACCATCCCTATCGCAAAACAGATGTCTGCCCTAGTGCAAAGCATGGCATACATAAGACTTCCCACAGCTTCTGCATAGGGAACTCGTCTCATACTCTCTATCTCTTCAGATGTTTTAGGTGATTGATCATTAGAGAATGCAATTCTATGTCTGAATGGTAATAAACCAGTCTTGGAATTTTCCATGCTAAATCTAGCCAATATCTTATCGATATAGACCGCTTGAGACAAGGCTAAAGTTTTATTCTTTCGGTCTCGTAGTAACTTGATACCAAGAATATAACTTGCCTCTCCCAAGTCTTTCATATCAAATTGTTTTGCTAACCAACTCTTTATTGTAGTCAATACTGTTAACATAAATATGTTAATAATATTGATTTTGATAATAACAAACTTTAAATGTTTTTTGATAAAAATAATGGAGTTATTTCTTAACATATGAAAGTCATAAAAACTATTCCATTCATACCTGTAAAAGATGGTTTTTAATTTGGAAAAAGATTATTTGCAAAATCTGGTTTAAATTATGTTTCTGGCAATAAACGGTGAACCGTTTATTACAAACGGTTAACCGATTACGACCAGAGAGCAAAGGTTTGCTTAGTCTCTAACAGGTTAGTGAGAACGGAAAATGGTAAGCTTACTGGAAACTAACGGTGAACCGTTTATTACAAACGGTTAACCGATTACGATCAGAGAGCAAAGGTTTGCTCAGTCTCTAACCGTTAGTGAAGGAACGGACAGTAGCAAAGTGACTGGAGACTAACGGTGAACCGTTTCCTACAAAACGGTTAACCGATAACCTACAGAGAGTTATCTCACACTAGTCCTTAGCCGATTTCTTAAACGGATAACCATTGTTCTTTTTGCAGGTTACTGGACGCTAACGGTGAACCGTTTATTTCTAAACGGTTAACCGATAACATCCAGAAAGTCATCTCATGCAAAGCTTTAACCGTTTACTTGAAACGGATAACCAGTATTCAATTTTGCAGGTCTCTGGACGTTAACGGCGAAGGGGTAATATTAACGGTAAACCGTTTATTTGAAATCTGGCCCAACGGTAACATTGGCTGGTGCAAACGGTTAACCGTTAACCAATAAACGGTGAACCGTTTTCTGCCCGACAGCAAATAACGGCTAGTTTTTCAGCTCTACTTATAAATAAACTCATTCAAATTCAAAGTTGACTGATCACAACACAACCATTGAGCATATACTTGAGTTTGCAATCTTCACAAGAGCTAGAAACATAGTTTCACTTCATCTATTCACACTTTGATCTTTGATTTGTAATCTTAAATATAGTGTGAGAGAAAAACAAATTGTAATCTTTCTTTTTGAGGAATTGTGAGTGTTGGGATACACTTGGGTTAAGAGATTGGGAATAATCTCTTGTTGTAAAGGTTATTGACACCTTGGAAGTCAAGTGTAAGCAATTGAAGCCTTGGAGGCTTGCTTAGTGAAAACCTCAAGCCCGGAAAGCTTGGAGGCGTGGACGTAGGCGAGGTTGGCCGAACCACGTAAACATCGTTGTGTTTGATTCTCTCTTTCCCTATCCTTTTAATTTGTGATCAATTTATTTATTATTGTTTTAATTTCGGTTTTGAATTTGCTTGATTATTTGTTTTTAGTCGATTTATTTTTAAATCCCAATTCACCCCCCTCTTGGGTTGCCTAGTTAGAATTTCATTTGGTATCAGAGCAAGGTGCTCTTGTTTAGACTTAATCGTCTAGAGCTAAAGATCAATGGCAACTCAATATGATTCTACATTTAGGGAAGGACAATCCACCACTAGACCACCCTTCTTTGATGGTAATGATTATCCTTATTGGAAAACTAGGATGAGAATTTACTTGCAAGCCTTAGATTATGAAATTTGGGAAATTGTTAGTGATGGTCCTTTTATGCCCTTGACTAAAAATGAAGTAGGAGAAGATATTCCAAAACCTTCACGTGATTGGAATGAACTTGAAAAGAGGAAAGCTTCTCTAAACTCCAAAGCTATGAATGCCTTGTTTTGTGCACTAGATAAGAAAGAATTTCATAGAGTGTCTAGTTGTGAAAGTGCTAATGAGATTTGGCACAAACTTGAGGTTGTCTATGAAGGCACAAACCAAGTGAAAGAATCTAAAATAAGTAGGTACACTCGGCAATATGAATTGTTTCAAATGGAACAAAATGAAAATGTGTATTCTATGTATACTAGATTCACGGACATAGTAAACACTCTAGGAGCTCTAGGGAAGACTTTTTCAAATAGCGAAAAAGTCAAGAAAATTATTAGGTCACTACCTAAGGAGTGGAGACCAAAAAGGACTGCCATTGAGGAAGCAAAAGATTTAAATACTTTACCTCTTGATGATTTAATTGGTTCTCTTATTTCATATGAGGAAGATTTGGCAGCAGAAAAAGGGCATGAGGAGAAGAAGAAAAACATTGCTCTCAAAGCCTCAAAACATGAGAGTGATGGGGAGAGTGAACCGGATGATGAAGAGCTAGCTATGCTAGCAAGGAGGTTCAGAAAATTCTTCAAGAAAACCGGAGAGCGAAGAAACTTCAGAAACTTCAAGAACTTTAGGGAGAAAAATGAGACAATTACATGCTATGAATGCAAGAAGCCTGGCCATATTAGATCGGAGTGTCCACTCATCAACAAACACAAGAAGAAAGCCATGGTTGCAACTTGGGATGATAGCGAGGAAGACTCAAGTGATGAAGAAGAATCGCAAGAAGTCTCAAACCTAGCACTTATGGCAATGGGGGATGATGATGATCTCCATGAGGTAAGTGATCCTACTTATGATGAATTGTATGATGCCTTTAAAGATTTGCATAATGAATTGATGAAGATTGGTAAAAAGAATGCATGTTTTAAGAAAGAAATTGCAAAGCTTAAAAATGAAAATGAATCTTTGAATGCAAAAATTGTATGCCTAGAAGTAGGAAACAAGACTTTGCATGATGAAATTGCATTATCAAATGAGAAGCCTAACATCATACATGAGCATTTAGAATCACATATAGATGAGCTGAAAAATGAAAATGAAATGCTCAAGAAAAAGAGTAATGAGTTAAATGGGATTGTCTTGAAATTTACAAATGGGCAAAAGATGTTGGATAATTTGCTAAACTCACAAAAATGTGTATTTGACAAAAGTGGGATTGGTTATAAACCAAATTTGAAACAAAAATTCTACAAGAGCTATTTTGTGAGGAATACATCTATTAGCAATAAAATTACATGTCATTATTGTAATCAAGATGGACATATGAAAAATAGATGTGTAGTGAAGAGAAATGCATATTATGGTATGAAATGTGTTTGGGTTCCGAAAGGAACCATTGCTAACTCTCAAGGACCCAAAAATGTTTGGGTACCTAAAACTTGAGACTTTTTTTTTCTGCAGGGCTTGAAGAAGAAGAAGAATAAGTGGTACTTGGACAGTGGTTGTTCAAGACACATGACAGGGAGCTATTCTTGGTTCTCAAGCTTCACCAAAACTGAAAATGGTGGAGACGTATCTTTTGGAGATAACTCAAAAGGAAAAATCCTTGGAATTGGAAATGTTGGTAAAGTATCTTCAACCTTAATTGAGAATGTGTGTTTGGTTGAGAATTTGAAACATAATTTGATTAGCATTAGCCAATTATGTGACAAAGGTTATAAAGTTGTCTTTGATAAATCAAGTTGTGTTATTGAGAATGCATGTGATGGCAAAATCTTGTTTATTGGTAATAGATGTGGTAATGTTTATACCATTGACATAGAATGTGCATCTACTCTTGATAAATGCTTTTCCGCATTACTTGATGATAGTTGGCTATGGCATAGAAGATTAGGACATGCTAGCATGGATTTGATTTCAAAAATTGTGAAAAATGATTTAGTTAAAGGTCTTCCAAAAATCAGTTTTCAAAAAGATAGAATTTGCGAAGCATGTCAATTTGGAAAACAAATCAAGACTTCTTTCAAAAACAAGAATCATATCTCTACATCAAAACCACTACAATTACTTCATATAGATTTGTTTGGACCTTCAAGGCACGCTAGTTTAAGTGGCAAATATTATGCTTTTGTAATTGTGGATGATTTTTCTAGATTCACATGGGTATTGTTCTTAGCTAATAAGGATGATGCCATTGATGCTTTTCGAATTTTCCATTAAAAGGTTCAAAATGAAAAAGTTTATTCTATTACTTGCATTAGAAGTGATCATGGTGGAGAATTTGAAAATCATGCATTTGAAAATTTTTGTAATGAGTTTGGCATTGAACATCAATTTTCATCACCTAGGACACCACAACAAAATGGAGTAGTAGAAAGAAAGAATAGGTCTATTCAAGAAATGGCTAGGACCATGTTGAATGAAAACTCTTTGCCTAAGTATTTTTGGGCCGAAGCCGTCAACACCGCTTGTTATGTATTAAATCGGGTGTTGATTAGACCTAATCTTAATAAAACTCCATATGAGCTTTGGAAAAATAGAAAACCCAACATTGGTTATTTTAAAGTTTTTGGATGCAAATGTTTTGTTTTGAATACAAAAGATAATCTTGGTAAATTTGATTCAAAATCTGATGTTGGTATTTTTCTTGGTTATTCAAGTTCAAGCAAAGCTTATAGAGTTTATAACAAAAGAACTTTGGTTGTGGAGGAATCTATGCATGTTATTTTTGATGAGTCTAACCCCTCCTCTACGGAGAAAGCCATTGTTAATGATAATGCAGAAGAAGAACAACAAGAAGAAGCATCAAATGACAACCAAGAAGACACAACAAATGGAATTCAAGAGAAGCATCATGAAGAACAAAATGTGGAGCAAACACTCCCCAAGGAGTGGAGGTATGTTTCCTCTCACCCTCAAGATGTAATTTTAGGCGACCCCTCACGAGGTGTTACCACTAGATCATCTCTTAGGAACACATGTGAGCATGCTGCATTCATTTCTCAAATTGAACCAAAGTCTTTTGCGGATGCCGAAAATGATGAATTTTGGATTATGGCAATGCAAGAGGAGTTGAATCAATTTGAGAGAAATAATGTGTGGGAGTTAGTTCCTTGTCCGGAACATCAATCCATTATAGGCACTAAATGGGTATTTAGAAATAAAATGGATGAATCCGGTATGGTTGTAAGAAATAAAGCTAGACTAGTGGCTCAAGGGTACAACCAAGAAGAAGGAATTGATTTTGATGAAACTTTTGCTCCTGTAGCTAGATTAGAATCCATAAGAATGTTGTTAGCATATGCATGCCATAAAGACTTTATTCTATATCAAATGGATGTTAAAAGTGCTTTCTTAAATGGATACATTATGGAGGAAGTTTATGTGAAACAACCTCCTGGTTTTGAAAACGAAAAATTTCCAAATCATGTGTATAAGTTATCCAAAGCTTTATATGGCTTAAAACAAGCTCCTAGGGCATGGTATGATAGGCTTAAAAATTTCTTGTTGGATAACAATTTTTCAATGGGAAAAGCGGACACAACTCTTTTTGTTAAGAATAAGAACCAAGACATACTTATTGTTCAAATTTATGTTGATGATATCATTTTTGGTTCTACTAATGAGCTTTTGTGTAAAGAATTTTCATCATGTATGAGTCAAGAGTTTGAGATGAGTATGATGGGAGAGTTGAAGTACTTCCTTGGACTTCAAATCAAACAAAACGAGGAAGGCATTTTCATAAACCAAGCCAAGTACGTGAATGATCTACTCAAAAGGTTTGGCTATGAAAATGGAACGGCAAAAAGCACTCCTATGAGTACCACTATCAAGCTTGACAAAGATGAAAAGGGAAAAGAAGTGGATATCAAAATGTATCGAGGTATGATCGGATCTTTACTTTATTTAACTGCAAGTAGACCCGATATCATGTTTAGTGTATGTTTGTGTGCAAGATTTCAATCATGTCCCAAGGAATCCCATTTACTTGCTGTTAAAAGAATTTTCCGTTATTTGATTGGAACCATAGACGTTGGCCTTTGGTATCCTAGAGGAACTCATATAGATTTAACATGTTTTTCGGATGCGGATTTTGCTGGTCATAAAGTGGATAGGAAGAGCACTAGTGGAACTTGTTTTGTTCTAGGACACTCACTTGTTTCATGGGCTAGTAAGAAACAAAATTCTGTTGCCCTTTCAACAACCGAAGCTGAATATGTAGCCGCCGGAAGTTGTTGTGCACAAGCACTTTGGATGAAACAAACACTTAGAGATTATGGCATTCATCTTGAACAAATTCCTATTAAGTGTGATAATACTAGTGCTATAAATCTTTCAAAGAATCCCATTCAACACTCTAGAACCAAGCATATAGAAATTAGACATCATTTCTTGAGAGACCATGTTCAAAAGGGAGACATTACATTAGAGTTTATTTCTACGGAAAAACAACTTGCCGATATTTTTACTAAACCTCTTTGTGAAGAACAATTTTCAAAAATTCGGCATGAACTTGGGATGATGAAATTTTCACATTGATGTCTCTTTTCATGCTATTGAGTGTACTGAATTGATTGATTTATAATTGTGAAGTAATAATCATGAATTGCTTGAGGTTGATTGTTAAATAATGAATTTGGCTAGTTATTTCTTGATTGTATAAATAGATTGGTTGAAAACATGTTCATGAATCATGCATTAAAATGGCTCATAATATATTGTTAGATCAATTAAATGATCTGGGAATTTATTAGTTGCTGGCCAAATATTAAAATTAAATGTGCAAAAATTCTGTTAAAATAAACGGATAACCGTTTTTCATAAACGGCGAACCGTCTTGATCCAGAAACTAGAGTTTTGTGTCTGTCTTCTTACCCTTTAACCGTTTGCTACAAACGGTGAACCGTTTGTTGGCAGTAACTCTCCAAAGTGTTACCCCTTATCTGTTAAGCTCTTTAGGCTTTCACCGTTTTCTAGTCTCAAGCCTCTGTTCGTTACCCTTTAACCGTTTATTATAAACGGTTAACCGTTTTCGCGTTTTATAACTGTTCAAAGGCTTTCTCTTCCTCCTCACCAGTTACCCTCTCACCGTTTTCTCCATTGTTGCGCAACCGAAGCTCCTCTCCTCCTCAAATCTTCATTTTTCTTACTCCTTATGCCAAATTAAACCGATTAAACCATTTCATATCATTTTTTAATCATTTCCACCGATTCAAAACATCTATTCAAAGCCAAAATCAAAAATTCCCAAAATCAAACCCTAACTGCCTCAAGTTGGGTTCCTCCATTTTTGAGCCGATTTATCTCCTCTTTTTATCCAAATTGAGCATTTCACTCACATTGCTTGCTCATTTCTCATCTAAATCACCAACCATTTTCTCTCTCACTCGGCTGTGTTAATCCCACCTTACTCCTCCATGGCTGAAACATCTCGGAGACGTGTCCGACGCAAATCTGCACCCTCAGCTCACCCCTTTCAGCCTAGGGAAATTTCAGCATTCACCAGGATTCATTTTCCCACTCCTCCCTTAGCGAAACGGTTTGAGGACCGCTTCGATGGGCGAAAGGTAATCGACTCCTACTCTGTTAACATTAATGATTTCCAGAACCTGATTGTGTGTAATAGAAATGTTCGAGATATGCTTTTGGCTTGGGAGTCTGGTATTAATTTTGCTGAGCGAGTGTATCCCAACTTGGTGCGAGTCTTCTACTCGAATATGGACATTTCCCATACCACTCAACATAGGGTAGTGACTCAAGTTAGTGGTATTCCTATTGAATTTGACCATATCGATTTAGGGGAAATTCTTGGTATATCTCATGAGGGACATAAAATTTACACCTCTAGGAAAATTCTGTGGTTCGACCATTTTCGGCACACGGATGCAGTCCGTCACATTTGTCGCCGTAGAGACCTGACTGATGAGATATGTTTGCTTCCTTTTCGGTCTCAGCTTTTACCTCTCCAAGTCCGTATTCTTCATTCTATTCTACAGCACATAGTGACACCTAGGAGAGGTCACACGGATGAGGTCACGAGGTTAGACGTAGGCATTCTATATTGCCTACTTTCGGATCAGCCTATAAACCTCTCTTATATTATTTTGCGGCACATGCTGAGTACTCCTGCGGTTAATCACCGCTTGCTTCCATATGGTAGTATTATTACCAAGATACTTCGTTATTTTCGTGTGCCTCTCCAAGATACTGGACATATGGAGACTAAACGGATGGGTCCCGAGGCGATGACGAGTATCGGATTTTCTTGGAAGAATGGGAAGTGGATCAAAACCAGCAGCTCTAAAAACCGGGACACCTTGATAGCCCCGGAGGACGATCGGATGCTTAACGATGTATATTCACCTGATGAGCTTCCTGATTTTAGATTAGGCGCTCAGCCACCTCCTCCACGTCGCCGTTTTGTTCCTCGGCCTCCTGCTGATATTGACCCTGCGGAGCATGCCACGGATGCTGACATTCCGTCTACCTCTGAGCCACCACCTGCACCTGAGCAGCCTTCTGCTGTTCCCACGGAGCCAGCTGCCTCTATTCCATCTCCAGCTCCAACCCAGCCACCCGTTTCAGCTGGTATGCAGCAGCTGCTTCTTGATCGGTTGGACACCCTTTCTCGAGATCACCAGCAGCTGCGCTCTGACCTTTCTCGAGATCTTCAGCAGCTGCGATCTGATTTTGAGACTTTTCAGCGGCAGAGCATCGATCATCAGCTTGAGATCATTCATGCTCAGCGCATCATCCTTGGGTACTTTGGCTATGATCCGGGGAGCTCATCTTCTCCTCCTCCTCCACCACCTCATTAGTTTCTGGATTTTATTTTCGCACATATAGTTCATGTTTTGCATTTTGACATGTATATGGTTACTGTTCTATGCTATTTATGCATTTTGATGCCATAGTTCTATGCTTATTTGGTGGATTTTGGTATTAGATATCTTGGTTGAAATTGATATGCATTGTAGACTATTGATTATTGAAGTGCTTGATTTACTTATGGAGTTGTTGGGTTGGTGATGGAGTTGATTCGAATGTCAATTTTGGAAGTGTTTTTCTCTCATGTATCTTATTGGTTTTGCTCATTTTTAAGGGGAAACTCTGCCCAAATTTTTTTTGCTTACCAAATGACTTGCATCTCTTTTTATTTCTTTTTGATGATGAAGGGGGAGATTATTTGGGAACTTTGGGAACCCTCCTAAGTGTTTTTGAAACTAATTTGAAAATGCTTAGAAATGGTGCATTTTATAAATGGGAAAATTTTAAAATGATGATGATGTTTTCTAATACTTACTTGAGCAAAAATCATTCTATTGACCATATCTTAATTAGGCCATATACTAAGGGGGAGCCATATATTGAGGGGGAGCCAAATTTTTTTTTAACAAAGTTTGTCATCATCAAAAAGGGGGAGATTGTTAACATAAATATGTTAATAATATTGATTTTGATAATAACAAACTTTAAATGTTTTTTGATAAAAATAATGGAGTTATTTCTTAACAGATGAAAGTCATAAAAACTATTCCATTCATACCTGTAAAAGATGGTTTTTAATTTGGAAAAAGATTATTTGCAAAATCTGGTTTAAATTATGTTTCTGGCAATAAACGGTGAACCGTTTATTACAAACGGTTAACCGATTACGACCAGAGAGCAAAGGTTTGCTTAGTCTCTAACAGGTTAGTGAGAACGGAAAATGGTAAGCTTATTGGAAACTAACGGTGAACCGTTTATTACAAACGGTTAACCGATTACGATCAGAGAGCAAAGGTTTGCTCAGTCTCTAACCGTTAGTGAAGGAACGGACAGTAGCAAAGTGACTGGAGACTAACGGTGAACCGTTTCCTACAAAACGGTTAACCGATAACCTACAGAGAGTTATCTCACACTAGTCCTTAGCCGATTTCTTAAACGGATAACCATTGTTCTTTTTGCAGGTTACTGGACGCTAACGGTGAACCGTTTATTTCTAAACGGTTAACCGATAACATCCAGAAAGTCATCTCATGCAAAGCTTTAACCGTTTACTTGAAACGGATAACCAGTATTCAATTTTGCAGGTCTCTGGACGTTAACGGCGAAGGGGTAATATTAACGGTAAACCGTTTATTTGAAATCTGGCCCAACGGTAACATTGGCTGGTGCAAACGGTTAACCGTTAACCAATAAACGGTGAACCGTTTTCTGCCCGACAGCAAATAACGGCTAGTTTTTCAGCTCTACTTATAAATAAACTCATTCAAATTCAAAGTTGACTGATCACAACACAACCATTGAGCATATACTTGAGTTTGCAATCTTCACAAGAGCTAGAAACATAGTTTCACTTCATCTATTCACACTTTGATCTTTGATTTGTAATCTTAAATATAGTGTGAGAGAAAAACAAATTGTAATCTTTCTTTTTGAGGAATTGTGAGTGTTGGGATACACTTGGGTTAAGAGATTGGGAATAATCTCTTGTTGTAAAGGTTATTGACACCTTGGAAGTCAAGTGTAAGCAATTGAAGCCTTGGAGGCTTGCTTAGTGAAAACCTCAAGCCCGGAAAGCTTGGAGGCGTGGACGTAGGCGAGGTTGGCCGAACCACGTAAACATCGTTGTGTTTGATTCTCTCTTTCCCTATCCTTTTAATTTGTGATCAATTTATTTATTATTGTTTTAATTTCGGTTTTGAATTTGCTTGATTATTTGTTTTTAGTCGATTTATTTTTAAATCCCAATTCACCCCCCTCTTGGGTTGCCTAGTTAGAATTTCAAATACTCCTATATCATTTCTAATTAGGAGAATATTGTCTACATAAAGAATTAGGAATGATACAGATTTTTCTTGAATTTTCTTGTACACACATGGTACATCAATGTTCTGAATGAATCCAAACGATTTAATCGCTTGATCAAATCTGATGTGTCCATGACCGGGATGCTTGCTTCAATCCATAAATAGATCTATGCAACTTACATACCATGTGCTCTTGGCCTTTTTGTATAAATCCATCTGGTTGCTGCATGTAGATGTTTTCTTCAAGATGCCCGTTAAGAAAGGCAGTCTTGACATCCATTTGTCAAATTTCATAATCTAGCATTGCAGCAATGGAGAGCAGAATCCTGATGGATTTAAGCATAGCAACCGGAGAAAAGGTTTCCTCATAATCGATTCCCTCTTTTTGAGTAAACCTTTTGGCTATTAATCTTGCTTCAAATGTTTCCACCCTTCCGTCTACTCCTCTTTTTCTCTTGTAGATCCACTTGCACCCTATAAGTTTTACCCCATTTGGTGCCTCTACAAGTTTCCAGACTTGATTGGAATACATAGATTCCATTTATTGATTCATGGCCTTTTTCTAAAATTTAACATCTCTATCTATTAAAGCTTCGTTGTAACCAGTGGAATCTTGTACACGTTCATCTGAGATAGCCGTATAGGTTTCTCCCAAAAGCATGTATCTCGCAGGTAACTTAGTTACCCTCCCACTACGACGAGGTTCTAAAAGTGATGGTTATTCAGGGATAATCCTGTGTTGATCATCTGGTTGTTGCTGTTCTTCATGTTCTGTAACAGGCATTGAAAGCTGTGCATCAACTTGATCACCTGACAGTTCTGCAAGTATTACCTTACTCTTAGGTTTGAAGTTATTCATATAGTCTTCCTCGAGGGAAGTGAAATGTGTGCTCATAATCACTTTCCTATCTTGAGGACTATAAAATAAACCTCCCCTTGTTCTTTTGGGATACCCCACAAACATACAAACCTCAGAACGTGAATCCATTTTGTCTGCCTTTGGTTTCAGCACATGTGCTGGTGATCCCCAAATACGGACATGTCGTAAACTTGGTTTGCGACCTAACCATAATTCTATTGGGGTTTTAGGCACTGACTTAGATGGAACTAAGTTCAAGAGGTAAACAGTAGTTTCCAGTGCTAGTCCCCAAAAAGAGATTGGTAATGACGAATAACTAAGTATAGATCTCACCATATCCAAAAGAGTTCTATTTCTTCTTTCAGCTATCCCATTTTGTTGTGGTGTTCCCGGGGCAGTTAACTGAGATATAATCCCATTTTCAACCAGATACTTTTTGAAATCTCCTGAGAGAAATTCACCACCTCGATCAGATTAAAGTTTCTTTATGTTCTTATCTAATTACTTTTCTGTCTCAGCCCTATACTCTTTGAATTTCTCAAGAGCTTCAGACTTGTAACACATCAGATAAACATAACCGTATCTCGAGTAATCATCAGTGAAAGTGATGAAATACTCATAACCTCCTCGAGATTGTACATTGATTGGTCCACATACATCTTTATGTACCAATTCAAGTTGTATTGTTGCACGTACTCCTTTGGCCGAGAATGACCTTTTGGTCATTTTCCCTTCTAAACAGGATTCACAGAGTGGCAATGATTCATTTTCTAATGGACCCAAGAGCCCATCTTTGATCATTCTCTGTATCCTATTTTGGTTTATATGACCCAAGCGTAAATGCCAGAGGTAACATTGGTTGGAAGAAATATTTCTTTTCTTAGATAAATGTGTATGCTCATCATTATTGATCACTGTGTCATACATAGAATGGATCATTGGACTTAAATGATATAAATTATCTTCCAATGTACCAGAACAAATAAGTCTCTTATTATGAAAAATAGAAACAGAGGATCCAAAATTTACAGTGTACCCTTGCTTTGACAAACAAGCTACTGAAATTAAATTCCTCTTAATGTATGGAACATAAAGATAATTATTCAAAACTAAAGTCTCATTATTAAAAGATAATAAAACAGATCCAGTCTTCACTGCTGACACGAACTGTCCTGTCCCTAACTGCAGCTTGACGCTTCCTTCACTTATTTTCCTGGTTTTATGAAACCAATAAAGTGAATTACAAATATGATTAGTTGCTCCTGAATCCAACACCCAAGTGTCAATAAGATTCTGAATTAAACATGCCTCAATTACAAAAAGATTTCCCATACCTGATTTCACAATCTTAGGGCAATCCTTTTTTCAGTGACCTTTCTGTCCACACTTAAAGCATTTGCCTTTCGGCTTGCCATCTTGCTTGGTAGACAGTTTCTTTTTCCCAGCTTTCTTCTTACCTTTGCCTTTTGGCTTAGGCCCAGAAGTTGAACTTTTTTCAGTAATATTTATGCTTCCCAGAGATTTCTCAGCACGATAGATCTCGTCAACAGAATGGAGTTCGTTCATCAATTCAGTTAAGGTCATGTTTCTTTTGTTCATCTTATAATTGACCTTAAACTTCTTGAATGTTTTTGGCAGAGATTCTAACACCATGTCTATCTTTGAGTTATCATTGATTTGTGCTCCCTGAATCTCAGCCTCATTAAAATAGTCCATCATTTTGAGGACATGAACACGAACATTTGTGTCCTTCCCCATTTTACTATTCATAATTCTTTTCAGCACTGCTTGTCTCACGGAGCGAGTACTCTGCCCAAACATCTGTTGGAGACTATCCATTATTTCAGTGGCAGTCTCCAAGTTCTGATGTTTGGTCTGCAAGATATTAGAAATTGAGGCTAAAATGTAGCACTTTTCCATTTCATTGGCCTTTTGCCATTTCTCATAAAGCCTCCTCTGATTTCTATGAGCATCATCCGCTGGAAATGGAGGGCATGGCTGGGTTAAGACATATTTATAATTTTCAGCAGTCAGGACAATGAATAGATTTCTTTTCCAATCTATATAGTTCTCTCCAGTGAGTTTGTTTTGACTCAGAATAATAGTAAGTGGGCTCAGGGAAGACATTTTCTGAAAAATAAAACATCCATGCATAAATAATTTGAAATAATATTCACAATAAATGACAAAAATGCAAAAAACCATAAATGTATTTTAATTTATTTGTAACGATAATCTAGTACCGCTTTGACAAGTTATCCGTTGGGGAAGTCATGTCTACACTTACTAGACCCAATTATCTACTGGATTATTTCCTTTCATGTAGAGACATAATAAATAATTCTCGTTATCCTTTTGGACCTAAATTTGCTAACAGAACTTCGTTGGGAAGGTTAATAACAAATTTTAGTTGAGTGTATAACCATTGTTTCAATCTAGATATTTTTCATATCAATAGTCACCGTTGGGGTGAACAATCGATTAAAAAATATTTCAATTTTATCTTTGAAGAAGTTCATCAAATAAAATATCTAATAAATATACCCTCTGAAGAGAGCATCACCGTATCAAGAAGTCGAGGTATATATATAATTTTATTATTGAACTAATAATGGAGCCCGTAGGAAACGTATCTTGAATTATTGAACTAACAATGGAGCCCATGGGGAAATTATCTTGAATTTTTCCTCTCCCACTCAATATTTTTAAAATTAGTTTTTCCTTTTTAAAACATACATATTGTTAATTGCATGCTTCCTATAATATTATCTAGATGATATCAAATATTATTAAGCAAATGTAAATTTCAAACAATATAATGAAATTCATAATTAATGAATTACATGTATCATTATGCATAGAGTGGCACTATCTATTCTATATGACATGTTATTATGGCATGTTATCATCCAAAACATAACATATAGAAAAAATAATTAAATAATTTTAATTCATGGCTTTCCTAATAATGAAAAATACATTAACCCTAAGCCTAATCTTCATTGGGCTTCTTGTCAATTTCTATCTTCCATAAGCTTGTCTTTGTTAATGGACTAGGGAAATTGGGCTTTTAAATTTATAATTGGTCCAATTTTAATTTTTAAAAAAAATAATAAATAATTAAAAATTTTATTAAAATAAAATTTTTGGACCAAAAATAAATTTAATGTATTTAATTTTGTCTATGCATTTTTAATCCATTAAGCCCAAATTTCAATTGGGCCTAAAACTAGGATTCTTTAAGTCCAAAATCATTTTTGGATTTAATTGCAAAACATTAAACCTTCTATGCCCGAAAGAACAACTATAGAACCATAGGGACCTCAATGATAAAAACCATTGAAACCCTAATTCCACATTTTTCTCTCCCCAGCCGCCATCACCACAAAGTAAAAAAAAAAGCAACAGTCGCTGTTCATGATTTTTCGAGGCCGATTTCGCTACCGCCGTCATGCCGGAAACGCACCAAAACGACGGAACCCGCGAGCTGCACGCCAAACCAATCGCTGCGTCACCAGAAGCCGACCAAACCCGCGCGCTTGCTGTTGGCTTCGCACGCGTGCTTGTTGCTGGCTTCGCACGCGTGCTTGCTGCTGGCAGCGTTGCTTCCAGTTGCAGCACATGCAGCGCGCGCTGCTGCAGCGTGCCCTAGTTTGTTGCCGTCAAAATTTACGGCCTCCCTCACTTTGATCATGAAAATACGAGATTAATTTACAAATTTTCTAGGCCAATTTTGGCTTACAAAAATTCTATAATAATAAAATAAATCAAGAGAGAAACATGGTGATAAAAAACCACCACTCTTGTTATAGATCCAAACGGAAAAATACAACAGAAAATCTAACTATGAATTAAGACAAACCAAAACATGCTTTATTCATATATTTAAACAATTAATATATATCTAAATAAATTGTGCCACTCTAATACATAAATTTCAAGAATGATTTCATACGAAATTCTTATATATTAATATGAGATGGCTCTGATACCAATTGTTGGGGAAAAATTAGATTTTTAAATTTTTATAAAACTTTTTTAAAGACCACTCTCATATAATAAATAAGAATACGTAATCTAGAAATTGTACCTTGAAAATCCGAGTTGGCTTTTTCCGCTGAAGTGATTTAGACTCTTAGATTACGATCCGTCACCACCACGCTTGTTAGATCACGAACTGTCACCAATGATATTCCAGGTTATGATTCAGGTTCGATTTGCACTTGACGTGTGGGCGTCTTTATCACTGCCAAAGCAACTAGCACGAGAAATTTTTTCTCTCAACAATGGAGAGAAAAATCTTTTTCTCTGATCTGTATAAAGTGACTTCTCTTTTTTTTTTCTTTAGAGAAAATAAGTCTTATATATCTCCCTTTAGTGAAAATCTTAGACTCCAAATAATGCACCAAATAAAACTCACGTTAATTTGAGTGAAGGTAGTCCTCTTCCTTACCCATGAGTGAGGGGTGGACATCCCTCGAATATTTGTGAGGGTTTAAATCTGGGCAGAGCTTCATTAGCACTGATGTCAGTTGGTCCCAGTAATAGTCTGATTTGTAAATATCAGTTATAGTCTCATGTAATATGAGTTGTAATATGAGCAATAGTCTCATGTAATAAAAAAAAATAAAACTCAAGTTACTTTTCATTTAATAGGGGACCTATCATGTAAAATAACATAAGACCCCTTACATATTAGCTAATTAAATGGAGCCTCCCACTAAATGATATAATTAGGCTTTTGACCCAAATAACTAGTTATCTTGCTTATTAGTTCAGTAGTGGTGCAGTCAATTAAATGAGCTAACATGGAGATCATTTAGGAACATACAATAGTGGCTACAATAATTAGGCCTGTAATTAAACTAGCCCAATTATTTAATTCCAAATCTACTCCACTAAAAGATTGGAACTGACTTCCATAATTGTATGCTCGAATAATAATTCGTCCCAAGCCACATTGATTTCTTTACTGTACAATCCTTTGTACCACATCATTAATTAAATTGATATCTCAACTGTCCAATCAATTTAATAACATCTTATTCATTGATCTTTACTGGTTTTCTTTAATGATTATTTTCAACATACTAAATATGTTGACACACTCTGGCCAGAGAATTCTATGAACAAGTGCCGAAAATCTATCAAGAGATGTGTTGTACAAATTTTATATTGTTAATCCATAACTTCAATACTCATAATTGTTCCCACCAAGATATCGGGTAATCTTGACCACAAGGATGTGTCGTGCCCATTGGTAACTCAAATGGAATAACAATTACAATCATGAAATCATAATTAACTCAAGATTAAGATTACAGTAAAATCAACGCCTATGAGATTTAATAAGTCTGACAATTATTACAAAGTTAATTAAATGTCATATGTGATCCTGTTCAATGTAGTCGTACTGCATCAATAAATTCATACATGATTAAGATAAATCATTCAATGAATTTATTACAGTTTATACCTAAATAATGTGCCCAACTTTATTTATCAACTGCGAACTAAATTTATTTAATCATAAGATAACTTGTATTTATGTCTTTTATGAATCCACATGGTGATCACATAAATACATATAATATGATTAAATGGACTTTAATACAAATATAAATACAATTAAAATATTTAAATAAAATACTTCATTTAGTTTATTAATAAGAAAAATTATATAACAGGTTTACTATTTAGATTGGGATTTGAAACTCAAATTTGTACTAATTCATAGTTACAAAAAAAATTATGTTATTCATGATAATTCTAGAATCCGATCAAATTTTGAGATTTTGATCGAAACAAAATTACGGCATATTTTTATCCGCATTTACTGCTCGGAACATGATTTGAGACACAACTCAATTGTCGATTGAAACATAATCAAGATCGTCAAATCCTTTCTCGTCTCGTTCCGTTGCCATCCCAAATGAAGGCAGTTCGCATGCGATTATTGGATGGACATGAAAAAGGGCAAAGAAGATTGCTTGGCTTAAAACTTCACTTCACGGAAGGTTAAAAAAACAGTAGTCAAAGCAATCGGCCAATCATTTACCTTGAAATTAATCTTTTACATTTTAGATTAAAAAAGAAAAACTTTTACACGTATATTAATTTTCATTTATCTTCTTTTCTTTGTTTTTTCACATACAAACACACGACACAACTTTTGACAAAAATTAAAGTATCTTTTCTTAGCTGTCATCAACTATTTTGTAAGCTTCCATGGAAGGAATGAAGTAGCCAGAGCATCAGTATAAGCCCTGCACCTGCAGTGACATTCAATTCATATAACATCCCAAATTTTCTGATGAAAATCTCTCTAATCAATTGAACTGTTTCTCTAATGGCTTCTTCTTCTTCTCCTTCCCATCCATACAGCAGTTTGAGTTTGATGAATCCTCGAAACAATAAGTACGATGTTTTTCTTAGTTTTAGTAGAGCGGAAACCCGTGACAGCTTTACTAGCCATCTTCGTTCTGCTTTGTGCCAAAAAAGTATTGAAACTTTCATTGACGACCAACTTATCAGAGGAGATGATATTTCAGAGTCTCTTCCTGATACAATTGCAGCATCAAGCATTTCAATTATCATTTTCTCAGAAAGATATGCTTCTTCAGGACGGTGTCTCAATGAACTTCTAAAGATCCTCGACTGCAAGCACAATTATGGACAGATTGTGATCCCTGTCTTCTACCGCGTTGATCCATTACATGTGAGAAAGCAAATTGGGATTTTTGGGGATTCATTTTTGGAGCTTGAAGAAAGATTTCCAGAGAAGATGCAAAGATGGAGGAGTGCTTTGACGGAAGCAGCCAATCTCCCTGGCTTTTATTCTCATGTATTCAGGTAACAGTCAATTTATCGCCAATTATATAATTTTTTTATTATTAGATATGAAACATTCTAATATTAAATATTAAATAAATTGATGAAGATTACTAGGTTGCATCTTATTTTACACTTTTTTTCTTTTTTTCAACTCAAGTTCTAGTCTTATGTAACTACTTTAATAGCAAACAATTAAGCATCAAATCAAAAACTGGAACTAATTAAAGACACTCTGTTTTTGTTTTTGTTTTTTTTAGCTTAATACTATGTTTTGTATTTGCTAGGAATGAATCTGAACTTATAAAGAAAGTTGTTAATGACATTTTGGAGAAATTGCCTAAAGAACTTTCATGTAATAACAACAACCATCTGCCTGAAGTACTTTCATGTAATAACAAAAACCATCTGGTTGGAGTAGAATCAAAAGTTGGTGAAATTGAATCTCTATTAGCTGCTGCACCTCTAGTAGGGATTTGGGGCATGGGTGGTATGGGCAAGACAACAATTGCTAGAGCAGTTTTCAACAAAATCTCTAGAAATTTTGAAGGTTCCTGCTTCCTTCAGAATGTTAGAAAAGAATCACAAAGCCCAGGAGGATTAGCTAGGTTGCAACAAAAACTTCTTTCAGAAGTATTGAGGGATGAAAATGCGATTCCTGATATTGAGTTCAACTTTACAAGGCTCAGCCGCAGGAAGGCTCTGATTGTTCTTGATGATGTGACTTGTTTCAGACAAATTAAATTCTTAATCAGAAGTCTTGATTGGTTTATGCCTGAGAGTCGAATCATAATTACCACAAGAGATCAAAAGGTTCTTAAAAATGGGGGAGTGAAAGAGAAAGATATTTATGAGATGAAGGCATTAGAATGCGGTCATGCCCTTGAGCTTTTTAGTCGACATGCCTTCAAAGAAAACCTTCCTAATGAAGTAGGTTATCAGGAGCTGTCAGAAAAGATAATTAACTATGCTCAAGGTGTTCCTTTAGCACTTGAAATTTTAGGTTTCTTTTTATATGGAAAAGGAAAGGAAGTTTGGGAAAATGCAATAAACGAATCGAAGAGAATTCTTAATATGGAAATCCAAAAGGTGCTAAAAATTAGTTTCGACGGTTTGGACGATGAACAGAAAAATATTTTTCTGGACATTGCCTGTTTCTTTAAAGGTGAAGATAAAGAATTTGTGATAAAGTTCCTTGATGCTTGTGGTTTTGCCGCACAAATAGGAATAAGTGATCTTGTTGATAAGTCTCTTATTATCATACATGGCAATAGCATAACAGTGCATGATTTGCTGCAAGAAATGGGTAGAGAAATTGTCCGGCAAGAATCTGTAAATAATCCAGGAGAACGCAGTCGATTGTGGCATCATGAGGATATTATCAAAGTTTTGACATCTAATACAGTAAGTATTTTATTTGAGACATATATATATATATATATATATATATTATTATTTTGGAATGCTATAATCTTTGCTGATAATATACATAAATAGATGGGTTATAAGCCCAATAGAAGAGTGACGCTAATAAAAGGAAAAAATGAAAAAAAATTGCAATGTCAATTTGTATGTACAAGTTTGCAGTCACACATTATTATTATTATTATTATTATTATTATTATTATTATTATTATTATTATTATTATTATTCTTCACTGTACATAGGGTTACATTTACTGCCTAATGATAACAATCAACTTAAATTTATAGATTTGATTTTAATTTGTCTTTTATTGATTATTAGGGAACTGAAAAAATTGAGGGCATATACTTGGATATGTCTAAGGTGAGACACATTTGTCTAAGTTCTAACACATTCACGAAGATGCGTAAATTAAGATTTTTGAAATTCTATAGTTCAATCTCTAAGGGAGAGAACAAATGTAAGGTGTCTAATTTCCAAGATTCTATATTTGCTGAAGTGAGGTATTTGCACTGGCATGGGTATCCATTAACATCATTGCCATCAAATATTAATCCAGACAAGCTTCTTTTTCTTGAAATCCCTCATAGCAATATTGAACAACTTTGGGACTGTGTCCAGGTATATCTTATATTTTATTCAATGCCTTATTGATAACATTTGATTGTTGAATGATTTATCATCGTTGCTTCTTTTTTGTCCGAACAGCATCATGGTAAGTTCAACCGGATGGTCATTGCTGCCTCGAATTCTTTTACCAAAACCCAAAACCCCTCATTGATTCTGCGTCTAAATAAGCTAGTTAGCCTCAATCTAATTGGTTGCTCAAAATTGAAGAGGCTTCCTGTAGAGATCTCATCAGCTGTTAATGTGGAAGAGGTACGTTTAAATGGAACAGCAATTGAAAAACTGCCCTCGTCCATTGGGAGTCTCTCTGGGCTTTTGGACTTGGACCTTCAAAATTGTAAAAGGCTTAAGAGTCTCCCTAGCAGCCTATGTAAGTTGAAATCTCTTCGGAGTCTGTATCTCAATGGGTGCTCAAATCTTCAAAGATTGCCTCAGGAACTTGGAAATTTAGAAGCTTTGGAGTTTTTGTCTGCTATAGCAACAGCTATAAGAGAAGTACCCTCATCCATTGTACGTTTGAACAATGTTCGTGATATAAATTTCAGTAGGAGCAAGGGTCATAAGCAGATGGGTTTATCATTGCCGATCACAATATCTTTAGATGGCTTGTACAATCTAACGTATCTAGATCTATCTGATTGCTGCATCACAAAGTTACCTGAAAATATTGGTCAGCTATCCTCTCTAGAATATTTGTATCTATCGAAGAACAATTTTGAGAGGATACCAAAGAGCATCATACAACTTTCTAAGTTGTCATGTCTCTACTTAAGTTCTTGTGGGAAGCTTCAATCCTTACCAAAGCTTCCATGCAGTCTACATAAGTTGTATGCACATCATTGCACGGCACTGGAATCATTATCAGGTTTATTCCCAAAAAGTTATGAATCTTGTCCGCCGTGTTTTGAGCTGAATGGTAATTATAATTTGGATCGGAATGTTGTTGGAGGAATTCTGGAAGATGCTCTGCAAAACATTCAGCATGTGGCAACTGCACGTTGGGAACACATGCATGCACAGGAAAAGGTGTGTCTTTAACTCTGTCATCTCAATTTAATCATACAATGTCATATATTTTTTCTTTTTTTTTTTCTCTTTTAAACTTTTAGTTAGCAAAATTTTTCTTTTCAAATAATGATTTGTGTGGTACAGAAATCTTATCCGGAATTTGAAGGTTTTGCCATTTTACCTGGGAATGAAATTCCAAAGTGGTTTAGCTTTCAAAGTATGGGATCTTTGATAAAATTGAAGACTCCACCAGCAGGTTTGTTCAATAAAAAAAATGTAATCGGTTTTGCTTTTGGCGCAATTGTATCATTTCGAGACCATTATGATGATGTGTTTGAATTGTTTTGTGACATCAAAGTCAAACCCAAAGATTGTGATCCGCATGTGATGCAGATATATCTGGAGCTGTATTGTTATGTAGAGTCAGATCACTTAATTTTGGGGTACTATTTATTTGGTAATGACGATTTGAATGGTTTTCGGGATTGCGTTATTGAGGCAGTCCAATTCTATTTTAAGAAAGATCATGATGACTCTGAACGTTTGGAATGTTGCGGGCTAAAAAGATGTGGGATCCATTTATTGTATGCCCCAGATTCAAGGGAAGACCCAAGCGGAAGTTTCAATAATGAAGAAGAAGAGGAACTACAGCCCCAGCAGATGACTGAAATAATCTTGAACCGTCATCCGTCGCATGCAGCTGGTACGTTTCTGTAAATTAATTAATCTTCCTATATATGGCTTGTTTTGCTGGCTTGGTTTCTTTTTCTTTGTATGCGTTTTCGATTCTTTTCTACAGTTTCTAAAGACAATTAATTACTAACCTAAATAATAAGGCCGAGTAATGAAAGAGCAAGCAAAAACCACACACTTCATATTCTCCAAGATAATGAATCAGTGGTGGCAGACCAAAAAAAAAAAATGATTTATCATGGCTAAACTATATAACAACTAGATGTAAAAATTGAAATTTTTTGGATTTATGAGTTTATGGAGGTTGTTTTAATAGATTCAACTGGGGCTAAATTAAATAATAGTAAAACCACTTAATATGGTTTATTGTGGACTTCTATTTTTTTAAATTAAAATGTGGACTTTTATAATTTTTAAGGTTTCAATTTTATGGATTTATAAATTTATGGGGCTATTTTTAGAGATTCAATGAATTATTTTAACAAATTTCACAGAGACTAATTAAAAACTTAAGTAATTTTTTCCTTATTTTTTAGAATTTATTTTCAACATGGGGGGGCTTGAGCCTGTACATCATGAGTTGAATCACCAGTGCATATGGTAACATCCACCTATATCTACATGCCTAAAAAAAGAGTCGAACTATTAGCACCTCTTCAAGATCCTTTTAAAACCCCTTTTTCAATTATATTCCATTTAATGTGAAAAGTACCTTTTCTCAATAAACATTATTTTCATTTATAAATCTTATAATTTCTAATATTTTTCTCACTTTTTCAGTCTTAATAATTGCATTCCTCTCTTCAAACTTTCATTATTATTTAATTTTAAAAAAAATATCTAAAAGAAAAAGTAAGAAAAACCTTATAAAATATTGAATATTTTATGAGTCCAATACAATTTTATCGTACATATAAATTTTGGATGCAACAATTAGTTTGAGAATCCTTAAAAAATTATTTGTAGTGATATAAAAATTTTATTTAATTTATTTTCTCACAATGTTGTATCCTAATTTTGTTGCTGCATATATTACAAGAGTATTATTTTGGCTTAAAATTTTGATTTTTAAATTTAGATTATTTTAATGATTAAAAAAATTATAGGTTGCTTCTTAAATTCATATTATTTTATCGATTACAAAAATTTATATTGTGCACGTAAAATGAAATTGAAGAGAGAAATAAAATATAAATGAGGTTAATTCTATTTATATTTGTCCTTAAATGTAATTATAATATCACAAGAGTTTTATAAGATCAATGAAGGGGTGCCAATAGTCCAACTCCTAAAAAAATGGTTGCCCCCTAGCCTGATTATGTATACTAGGGCACAAATATTCAATGCTAAAAGCTAAAAATCCTCAGCAATAAATTTGCAAGAAGCAACATCAATGTAAATGAATATAGAAATGGAATTTGTTTTAGTTAAATTATACATGTATTAAATAATTTTTTTATAATTTAATTTATATATTAAGATTATTTTAGGTATTAAAATAGGTTTATGGAGTAAAATTTTTAAATTTTAAATGCTCTTTTCTCATATTTATCTCTAAATTTCTACTTGCAAAAAAAAAAAAAAACAAGACCTAAGTTTCTACCCTTGTATTTTACTATATATATTTCTTTGTACTTTTTTTTAATATCTGTATTTACCATCTTGTTAAGAAATAACAACTACTTTTGTGTATTTAAGTTATTGTACGGTCTTTATGTAGATCAAATTAATTAGGTAAAAATTTGTCATTGATCTTTATTGCTGAGATAAAAAATATATTCTCTTATATTTCAAGTTTAAATATGACTAAGTTCACTATAATTGAACTTAAACGATTCTTTACATCTTAATTATCGTCACCGAAACCAAATTTCTAATTCCCTCACTAACTAATATGGTACATATTAATAATTAACAACAAAAATGAAAGTAATGGGTGGACTGTAACACCTTAATTTATATTTGTATTAGTTAATTTGATCATAACTTATAAATATATAGGTTAATTGGTGTCGGGCTTGAACTAATAATAATGCAAATAAATAATCAGCTCTATATAGAAAGCAAATTAAAAAAAAAAGAATCAGTTACCATTTTTTTGCAAGACTCACGAGGAAGAGAGGAAGTAAATGGGAAAATATTCAAGTCTTGGGAATTTTAACAAAAATTGAGTTTGGGGAACTATTCTAGAGTATTTCCATCCCTAAATTCATCTAGAAACACCCATTAGAGAGGAATTTAAATGTAGGAAGTGTAGAGAGAAGAATTGAGTGAGTAGAAGGTGATTCAAGCTTTCAAGTTGGTTTTCTCACCAAACGGAGTAAGATTTCTATCATTTTATCTTTATTTGAAGTTGGATTTCATGGGAATGAATTTAATTTAAAGATTAGTATACTTAATTTATAATTAGGGTTTCTAACAAATGGGCAAAGTTAGTGTCAAGCTAATTTTTGTAATTGGTGGTTTATTTTAGGTGCATTATTTTTTGTGCACAAGAGCACCAACAAGGCATTGTAGAGCCGGAGACATGTAGCCCTTACAATTTTTCCATTTAGTATCTAATTAGCTTATAGTTTTATATTATGTTTAGGTACTTTATGGTTAGTAATGAGATTGTTGATAATGTGGATGATTTATTAGTACTATAAGATATGAAAATTTAATTATTGAGGTGGAGTATGGAATTTTGAGCATAAGTTATAATTTATGGCTTTGAGGGTGTTATAGTAATTTTTAACTTACAAGTATGGTTTCTGGAGTTGTATGTTATGGTGTAAATATTAATTGCGTGCTATATCTCGTAAAGTTAGTTGTATTTCACATTTTTGGAAAGTGATTATGTCATTTCCTTAATTTAGGAGGAGCCGTGAACGTGAGTTAACCTGCTAACGTCGACGATAGTCGAGCTTGATCATCATTATTGTGAGTGGAATATACCAAACTTGTCTTTTATATTTTTATTATGATATTAATTTGAGTAAATAAAGTATTTTTACAATGTCCGATTTAAGTTTTTTCTAGAAATAGAAATTTTATTTACATGTTGATATGTTTATTAAATGTGTATGCTGATTGGTTTTCCAATGTTTCTTACCTATTTTGATTATAAATTAATGCGTGAGAGTATTTTACTGAAAAGGAAAGTATGTTGAAAATGTTTATATATATGTACATAAAAGTTTATTTTTCAAAAATATTAGACAGTACCCTTTCCCTTTAGACACAAAGATAAGTATAGAGATTCAGTTACAGAGATACATTTGAGATAGAGGCCATTCATATGAGCATACACTAGGATTTGGGCCATATGCTTGGATGCTTCTGATCTCTTGGGACTATTTTATGCATGCAATATGATGAGATATAATGAGACATATAAGATGGCACATCATTGGCCTACTCGTTGGAGCTCCGGGCATGATAGTACACTTTCGGTACATTATTGCACTGCCTGTAGAAGGTTCGGGTATGATAAGGTTATGCCTCTGGGTATTTGTTTAATGACAAGTTTAGAATCATGTATTTAATTATATTATCTTTTGATATGATTTCGAAAATTATTAAGTGCAGTGTCATGTATTCCTTTTTAATGCTAATTTCTTGATTTAAAGATTAAACACTTTACTTGTGTTTTTACATATAGCTTGATGAAATTGTATATTCAATAATATAATTACTCTAAATAAATTTACTTTCAAAACTTTTTATCCACTCAATGAGTTTTATATTCTCTCCACTTTACAGTACTTTTCTTCCTCACATGAGGTTGTAGGTACACCAGTCGACCGAGCGACTACAATTATTTTGAGTTTTGGCCATATGATAGGAGACGTAGATGATATTATTAGGGCATTTTGATCACCTCATTTTGGATTCTATAATTATATTATAATTTGATGATTACTGATGTTTAATGTATGTTAGCATTAGCTATGATATATTATTTCGATACTTTGGAGATGTTTGGTGATATTTGGATGAGTTCATTTAAGTATATTATTTTCTATGATGTGTGGTATTAACACTTGAGATTGTACAAAGATAGAAACTTGTGGTGGTTACTTATACTTTCGATGTTCTTGAGAGGATTGGGGATAATTTCTCTTCTTTTAAGTTTTCAGTTAGCAAATTTTTTTTCGCTGAAATAATTATTTGTGGAACGTACAGATATCTTACCCAGAATCTATTGACCAGGTAATGAAATTCCAAAGTGGTTTAGGTTTCAAAGTGTTGGATCTTTGATAACCTTGAGCGCTATTGTGTCATTGCCAGACCATCATGACGTGAAAAAATTAGGGCTATGTGAATTAGTATGTGAAATCAAAGTCAAATCGGAAGATTGCAATCGGTAGGTCATACTGAGTCATGGCAATGGGGCGGGTTCGGGTCAGGGATCATTATCCCCGAACCCGCACCCGATTTGGAAGCAATCCCCAAACCCGCCCCCATACCCGAAAAATTATAATTGGGGATAGTTCGGGTATACTCCCGAAAATTTCCAAATTAAGTGGGATTAAAACAGTTACCCGATCCCATTTATTTTTTTAAAAAAATTAATAATTTTAAATATTCATAATTTTAACAAATTAATGATTTCATATTATGTAGTTGGACCTAAATACATTAATCATATAAATTCATGATAAACAATGAATGTTAAAAGTAGATTTTGCTGCAAAATCTACTTTGAAAATATTAATTAACCTCATAATCATAATTAGTCTCAGTAACTGAGATATGTATCGGTAGTAAGAAATCTGCAAAATCTACTTTGAAAATATTAATTAACCTCATAATCATAATTAGCCTCAGTAACTGAGATATGTATCGGTAGTAAGAAATTTAGAGTCAGATGAGATCACTTACTTATGGGGTACTATTTCTTTGGCGATCAAGATTTAATCGCTTTTCGGGAATACACTTGCGTTCTTGAGGTGGGCCAATTCTATTACAAGATGTATGATGATGCTTCTGAATGTCTGGAATGTTACCCGGTGAAGAAATGTGGGATTCATTTATTCTACGCCCCAGATTCAACGGAAGACCCAAGCGAAATTTTCAAGTGCGAAAAAGAAGAGGAGCCACAGCACCCCAGCAAAAGACTGAAATACTCTTGAAGCTAGCCATCATCCATCCCATCCATGCAGCCGCTATATCTACTTTTCTGTAAATTAATTAATCTACACACACACACACACACACATATATGAACCTTGATTTGCTAGCTTTAGTTCCTTTTATTTGTATGGGTTTTCAATTCTTTTCTTAAGTTCTAAGGTCGATCTCGTAATGAAAGAGCAAGCAAAAACCTGTGGATCATTCTATCTTCCCGTTATTCTTTTACGCCATTAATAATGTAACAAATGTAAATACTTGGGATTTTAATCAATGGTGTAAAACATTTGTATGAATAAAAAGATATAAATTTTTAAAAATACTGTAATTAGTTAACAAATCGGTTAGAAGATTATTTACAAACTAAAGTAGAATAAATAAAAGGGGTGGTGATATTTCCACCCCATAAATTTTGTAAATCCACCCCACTTTAAGAAAATAATTATATAAAACTCATATTATTTTTAAAAATTTTAAATAAAGAAGAATTCTGAAGAATTAATCAATTAAATCTATTCTAATTTAGTTTTTTGTAATATCTTAATTTATTTTTTTGTCACGTAAATTTTTTTCACTATATTTAACTACTAAGATTGTTTTAGCCTAAAATAACTATTTTTCCTTTAAAGGTAAAAATACCAAAAACTGACTTTAATTTCAATATTTTTTATTTTATACAAAATTGATTGTTTTCAATCGTCAATTCTACTTGCCTAGCATGATTATTAACCTTTAATTAAATAACATAATCTCTTTATGAGACAATACCCATGTAAATTATTAGACTGTCAAATTTATGTTATTTACATGTAAAATATTAAAAATTATTAGAATCCGTTTAAAAAGTTAGATTACAAGTTACAAGAGTATTGAATATAAGAACATATATTTTTTGGGGCAATTGGTTCATTTTATGTCACAAAGGTAAAATAATTAAATAAAACTTATATTAAACCAAACTTAATGGTAAAAAAATGTTGAAATAAACTTAAGTAAGAAAAAAAAATATAAGAATTACTTAATTCATGAATCATACAAATATTTCTATTGAGAAATATTTTTATTTATTAGAAATAATCTGAATTTATTGTAAATATATTTTGAAAGTGGTTTGGATTTATAGAAATAATGTGGTGGAAATATCCCACCCTAAAAAAAGAGTGATAATGAATCACAACTTCTCTCTCTCACATTGAATTCATAAGTCTCTTTATTTAATTCAAATTCATCAACTTAATTTAAAAGGCTACTTGTTGATTATTAATTAACTAATTATATATCCACCAAAATAAAGTCAATGATAGGGATTAAAAACTTAAATCGAAGGGTCTAGACCCATTATCAACACTATAAAAAATGATACAACATCATTAAAAAAATCCTCTATATGGTTGTCCCCAAGCCTAATTATACCAAGGAAAAAAAATGTAATGCCAAAAGCTAAAATTTTGTAACATTGTCAGCAATAAATTTGCGAGAAACAGCATCAAGATAAATGAATATACAAATGGAAAATTGTTTTCTTTAATTATACAAGAATTAAATAAATTTTTTATATAATTTAACTTATCAAGGGTATTTTAAATATTAAAATGGGTTTATGAAGCGAATTTTTTTTAGTATAGTAAAATTTTAAATTTTAAATGCCCCTTTTCTCATATTTATCGCTATATTTCACGATGCAAAAACAAGAACTAAGTTTCTATTCTTCTATTTTACTATATTTCTTTGTCGTTACCTTTTTTTTGGGTGGAATATTTGTATTTCCCATCTTCTTAACATATAACAACTATTTTCGTGTATTTAAGTTATCATACGGTCTTAATTTTCCTCACTGAAAGCCAAAATTTTTATTGAGTTCTGCTATTTGACCTCTGTGAAGACAAAAGAACGACAGAAAAATTGGCACGTGAATCAACTGCACTAACATCTTTTGTCTATTACTTTTTGAGTTTAAAAAATAAAATAATCAAAAGAAAGAAAGAAAAGTAATGAAAAGAAAAGAAAGAGATTACTTACTGAGTTCTATCTTTAGTCTCTTTCCATTTCTCACATCTCATTTACGTGAGCTCTCTGCATTCAGGAAGGAAAAACTCAAACGAGTTCTGTCTCTGCATCTCACCAATTCCGTCTTTGCATCTCAGTTATCACAAGGAAGAAATTAGATCTAGATCTACAAACAGATGTGAGAGATGTTTAAATGGTTAGAATATTTAATTTAAATTGCAAAAATTCGTAGATTTTTACTTTTTATATATTTAAATTGTTGTGAATTGTTATGATTTTTTTAATTTAAATGGCTGGAAATAATGGACTAGATTATAATAATTTCTGAATGTGTTTTATATATGTTATGATTTTTTTAATTTAAATGGCTGGAAATAATGGAATAGATTATAATAATTTTTGAATGTGTTTTATATATGTTAGGATTTTTTAAATTTAAATGGTTGGAAATAATGAAATAAATTATAACAATTTTCTGAATGTGTTTTATATATGTTAGGATTTTTCTTAATTTAAATGGTTGGAAATAATGAAATAAATTATAACAATTTTCTGAATGTGTTTTATATATGTTAGGATTTTTCTTAATTTAAATGGTTGGAAATAATGGAATAAATTATAACAATTTCTAAATGTGTTTTATATATGTTAGGATTTTTTTAATTTAAATTGCTGAAAATAATGAAATAAATTATAACAATTTCCGGATGTGTTTTATATATTTAAGTTGTTAGGATTTTATAATTTAAATTTTTGGAGATAATGGAATAAATTATAAAAATTTGTGGATGTGTTTTATATATTTAAATTGTTAGGAATTTTCATTACTGGACAAAATGTTATATAAGTTTCTTAATACAAATGTTAATTATTTTGTAGAAATGGAGTATTTGGAAAATGAGCATGCATTTGAAGAGTTGCAAGAAACAAGAGCTAACTATGTAAACGAAATTGTGGAACCGAACAAATGTGAGCCATCTCTTGGAATGTTATTTGACAATCATGAAGAAATGTTTGCATTTTACAAAGCTTATGGTAAACAAGATGAGTTTCCTGTGAAGGTTCGAAGTACTAAGAAAGGGACCGATGGAATTGTAAAATATGCGACATTTGCATGTGGGCGTAGCCGCAAGTCAGAAAGTAAATCTGCCAATGCATTGAAGCCGAAACCGAATGTGAAAAATGGTTGTGATGCAAAAATTGGAGGTTGTCTAAATGAAGATGGAAAATGGGTTCTTCGAACTTTAAATCTTCAACACAACAATGGATTGAGTCCAGACAAAATTAAGTATTTCCCATGCAATCGCAGAATTAGTGCAAGCGCTAAAAAGTGAATTGAAATGAATGATTGTGCAGGAATAGAATTGCCCAAAATTTCAATTCTATTGTTGTTGGAGCTGGTGGGTATGAAAATGTGCCATTCTTAGAAAAAGATTGTAGAAAATTTGTTGACAAAATAAGGCGATTACAGCTTGAGGAATGAGATGTTATGGCACTTTTAAAGTACTTCTAGAAAAAGCAAGCAGAATGTAATGGATTTTTTTTTTTAGTATTGATTTGGATGAAGAGGATCGATTAAAGAATGTGTTTTGGGTAGATTCGCGGAGTAGGGCAGCTTACAAATATTTTGGAGATGTCATCACATTTGACACTACATATCTGACCAACAAGTATGACATGCCATTTGCGTCCTTTGTTAGAGTTAATCACCATGGACAATTTAGTTTGTTGGGATGCAGATTGATTTCATGTGAGGATACGGAGACATTTACGTGGTTATTTGAGGCGCGGCTATCATGCATGTTTGATTCTCCTCCCCTTGGTATCATTACAGATCAAGACAGGGCAATCCAAAAGGCAATTGAAAACATTTTTCCTACTACTAGTCATCGATGGTGTTTATGGCACATAATGAAGAAGGTGCCTAAGAAGTTAGGGGCTTTTTAAGAACATGAAGGTATTATATCTTCCCTGCTTTCTGCTGTTTATGATTCATTGAGTTCTGATGTGTTTGAGGAAGTTTGGCATTGCATGATTACAGAATATGATTTATGGGATAATGATTGGTTCAATGGTTAGTACGATGAGAGGCATCGTTGGGTCCCATGCTATTTAAAGGCTATTTTTGGGTAGGAATGTCAACAACTCAGCGATGTGAAAGTATGAATGCATTTTTTGATGGATTTGTTAACTCAAAAACAAATCTGAAACAATTTGTAAAGAAAAATAGAATTAGAATGGCAAGTAGATGCCAAGTGTTTCAGTAAAACGACACCATGCGTATCAAGATATGAGATGGAGAGGCAAGTTGAAGAAGTGTACACCATTTCCAAGTTTAAAGAATTTCAAGAAGAATTGGCTGCTCTGATGTATTGTGATATCTCGGATTCTGTGGGATCAATATATCAAATAATTGAATCATTAGGGCAAGGTCGGAGAGGCTTATTTGAGGTTGTTTTTGAAGAAGCTGAGTGTGAAGTTACTTGTATATGTTCAAAATTCTAGTTTAGGGGGATTCTTTGCAGGCATGCCCTTCTAGTGCTGATACATAACTCAGTTGAATTACTTCCAGAAAGATACATTTTATCAAGGTGGAGGAAAGATGTGAGGAGATGTTATAGTAAGCTGAAATATTGTTATGGTGTGCAGAATTTGACCATTCAGCAAGAAAGATATGAAAAAATGTGTAACGCTTTCAATGAGGTTGCAGACATAGCCTCTGATGATGAAAATAGCTATAAAACGGTGTTGGATTGGATTGAGAAAGCAATGAAGGATCTGTCTAAGCAAATTCGCTGTGAAAGTGTGGGAAAAACTAATACTGGTAGAGTAAGTTGTAGCAGCAACAAACAAATTAACAGTGAGAGTGTGGAAAGAACTGTTATTGGCGAAGTAAGTTGTGGCAGCAACAATGTTCAACTTGCACTAAATGATCCAGTAGTGACACGTTGTAAAGGTCGTCCATCTTGCCTAAGGAAAGAATCTTCGATTTGTAAGAAATCCGTTCAAAAGAACAAGTCCGCACAAAAAAATAAGGTATGATTAAAAACAAATATCTATTTTCTAATTAATTTGGTCTTAGTTTAATTGTCTTTAATAATCTTGTAGGATTTATAACAAACTACCCCATCATCTTATCATGTGCCTAATGAAATCTCCACACAAGGGAGCAACATAGCCACGGCAAATTTTGTGAATTTTTTCTTTTACAATTTTCTTTTATTTCGAGGATATGTAATTAAGTATAAGATTGCGCATATGTAGACACTACAAGAAGGAAGTACTATTTATGGAAATCTCAACCAATGAAGCACTATGGGCTATTATAATGTAAGAATTAAATTATTTAAATTTTAGTTTTAAGATTTTTATATGAATTTTACATATATTTTATTATTTGATTAGGTACCTATGTCCCAATCCCAATTCGGTGGAAGCAACATTTATCAGCCATTTTCTTATAATTGGCACACAGTAAGTTATTGTTTACAAGTCGTTAATGAATACATATATTTTAATATTTTTGTAATGTAATATGATGTTTATTTTTATGTATTATAGCAACCAGTCCCACCGTATACTTCGCAGTTGCATTATTCTTCTCCTTTGATGACTTATCAAGGATCTCAAAGTGAGAATTTCCAACAGTTACTACAACAACAGCGGCGTAATGAAGATAACAATGATAATATTTGACTTGTATTTTGGCTTTAAATTGTAGTGATGAAATAATATTGTGTTAAATTGAACTTTAAGTTTTTAAAATTATGTTAGATTTGACTTTAAATATTTGAAATTGTGGTGATGGAATAATGTTTTGTGTTAAATTGAACTTTTAATTTTTGAAATTATGTTAGAGTTGTTTAATGTTATCCACTTGCAATTTGTTTGCTCACGTTGTCATGAAGTGATATTGTATAGACACTGATGGTTTTGCAGTCAATGTAAATATTTCCAGCTATGTGAAGGTAATAATTCTTCCTCTTAAATTTTGTTTTCACACTCATGTCCACGTCTTTAATTGAACTATTCTTTTTTCTTTTATACTTATGTCCATGCCTTTAGGTCCTCAACCGAAATTGGTGTGAATTAATTTTATGTGCAATTTCTTTATGACCAATGAAACTTTAATAAATTACGATTATTGAACACAAAACGAGTAATTATAAACAAACCCACTTTCATATCAAACCATGAAGGTTTCAGTAGCACTAAAGATACATGAGATTTTGTATGTGCAAGGACATAATTTTACAAAATTATTTTTCTTATGTTCCAGAATTCATATCTCATATTCATAGGGTCTAGAGGAAAACAATTCATCCACAATAATCATTTTATTTAAATTATTTAAATTTATACATAACACGGGGGTAAAATTTCACTTATGCAAAATATATATAGCAACGATTATCCCTAAAATACAACATAAAATGGATAATATAGGTAGAATAATATAATCATTTATGCCTTTATCAGTTTGCACAACTCTGTCGCATGTAGGCACTTCAGTTTGCACCCCCTTTTCGAGTGTTTCCACAATAAATTTTGTAATTTCTATCATATTGGATGTCTCTGGCAATTTGTCATGTCTTTTTATGTAATCATTGTGGGCTATTTCGACATCCAACAAAGATTTATAAGAATTCCCTTTGAATTCATTTACTTGCATATGACATTCAGGCCAAGAATTGTATATGCCCGGCTTTCGTCATTTGAAAACAACATAACAGCTTTGAGTAGGCATTTGAATTCTATATTGGAAAACTTTAGATCAATATTCTAGACTTTTATGCTAAGAATTTCAACTGCTAACAATAAGAGAGAATTTCAAAACCAAGAGGGAAAAAAAGAGTAATATTTTAACCTTCTAAAAAAGAATGGGAGCCTCACAGCAAAGCACAAAGGCCAGCATCAACCAAGAAACTAATTTCTGCAACTGTAAGTGAGACAGATCACAGCAACTATTCCTGATGAACAATGGTAAATAAAGAGAAAAGCAAAAGGAAGTTAATTGTGGGGGGGGGGGGAACACTTGTAAAGAAGCTATCAGAGCTGAATCAATTAAAAATAACGTAAATAATATACACAAGGCAAAATAATAAAATGTAATCTAGGGCGACTACAAAAAAACCCATTATCACAATAACAAAGCTACCCTCCTAATGCTGCAATTACATGTCAAAACTACAAATTAGGCTATGTTATTATATATCTCGAACCCAAAGGGGACAGTTTTGAAATATATATATATATATATAGATGTATATTCTTATCTTACATAAATTTATGTTTATACAATATCACAAACACTTTAAATCGAGGATTATGAGTGACTTAGACGATTAAGACAGCCTTAGGGACCAGGGGGTTCAATTGCACCATGCATTCAAATTACAGCTGTCTATTAAACTTCAGTGATTATTTTTTAGTCATGAAAAGAATTAGACCCAGTGAAAAAAGGATGAATAATGTCCAAAGCCATACAACATCCATATCTGTTATAAGAAAAGTGTCAAGCTTCGCATATCATATTAAATATTTTATCAATATGAGTCTAATACCATTACCACAAACATGCCATGAATAATAAGTTGACTAGCTAATTACTACTTACAAAAAGAGGTCATAACTCTCCACACTCATTCAGGCTCAAAATGTGTCTCAGACTTACAACATTCAGGACAGGAGAGCAAATACTTTCTTATCCACCTCTCTCCCATAGATCTGATATCTCTACATATCTCTCCAACTACTCCCTCTCTCTTATCTTGCCAACCTCAGAAGACATGAATATGCTAAATAATAGCTTTTGTAATTTTTCTTATCAAAATAAATTACTATAGTGCCTCATCCTAACTAATTAAGAAAACCGTAAAAGTCTCAAGATCCACCCTTATTCCATAAACACTCCATCCAAGAAATGCTTACGGAAGAAAATTTCTTACTGTGTCAATCTCAAAATTTCATCATCCACAAGATAAAATAAAAAAAATAAATAAATAGAAATGCTTACGGAAGAAATGCTGACACTGTCAATCTCAAAATTTCATCATCCACAATATAAAAAAAAAAAAAAGAAACGCTTACGGATGGGTCACTACAACTGCAGCAGTAAGCAACAACTAGAAGTCTCCAAAGCAGCGACGTCGTAGTAGATTTGGGATGGGCGATCGTGTCCGTTGTAGATCTGGGCTGGGCAAGAACAAGAAGCGGTCAGCGTCTGGTAACAAGAAGCGGATGGTGTCCGGTAACGAAGCAAGTGGGGCTGGGAGAGAAAAAAAAAGAAGTGGCTCGGCGAGAACAAGAAGCAGCTGTCATCTAAGGGGAGTCTGGTAATGAAGCAAATGGGGCTGGGCGAGAACAAGAAGCGGCTGTCGTCCAGGAGGAGTCCGATAACGAAGCAAATGGAGGGGGAGTCTGGTAACGAACGAAGCAAATGGAGGGGGAGTCTGGTAACGAACGAAGCAAATGGAGGGGGAGTCTGGTAACGAACGAAGCAAATGGAGGAGAGTCTAGTAACGAAGCAAATGGAGGGGAGCCTAGTAACATGAGTGGAGAGGGAAAACTAAGGAAAGAAAAATGAGTGGTTGGGGAGTTACTAGAAATGACCATCGTTTTTTCATTTTTTTTCTTATGAGTCCACACAAGATTAAAAGAAACAAAAATCTAATGCGTGAAACAATAATTTAAAATTGCGTTTCTATCGTCCTTTTAACTTCATTGAGTTCATTTATCATTTATCATTTATATTTTCTTACTAATTAATACAGTACACATCAGTAATCAACAAAATAATAATAATAATAATAATAATAATAATAATAATAATAATGGGTGGACTCCACGCATTTATTATCACAATGATGATTGCTATCCCTTAGATTGCTGTTGTCACTTGTTGCTTGGGACCCTTAAAAAAAAAAAAAAGAGCAAAAAAAATCTAATGATACAAATTTGATTTTGTTTTTTTTCGCATAGTGCAAAATGAGTGCGGATCCTCATTTTTCAATTATAGGATGCGTGACAGCGTGAAGCATTTCGTAAAAGCATGCTGGCTCTTTTTTTTTTTAATGGTGATAAATGGACATGTGACACAATCCCCAGGTTGATCCTTTCGATTGCGTTCTTGTCTTTTGCGCGGGACCTACACAGGCTACAATCACATTTTGAATTTTTTAATTTTAATTTCAGAAGATGACAAAAAGCCCCTACGTGGAGTGACAAAGCCAATTGTGGTAGGTGAGTTTTCTTTGGTTCTTGTTAAGTAAAATGGTATTAAATTGGGGTTTTATAAATCTAAAATATTAAATCTCTTGTCACAAATTTCTTATTTTTGTTTACTTGTACCTCTTTGTTTTTAATTTGTTTTTTTCTGAAATGCTAACCTTCTAAATTTACCGTAGTCCCTTTTCTAAAAAAGAAAAAGAAAAAAAAATCATAATTCATTCTCTATAGCAAATCTAATTATACACACTCTGATGATGTCTAATTACAATGTAATATAAATTCCACACTCACAAAGTTTAATCATTAAGTTCATAAGGACGTATTGATAGTATTATTTGGAATCATTTTATAATTCAGACAAGAATATTTTCATCCCATGATTATTGTAAATTCATTCTACTTTTAAAAAATAATTATAATAAGTTCACGTGTTTTTAAAATATAAAAATTAACAAAATTTTTTGATAATTAATCAATCAAATCTTTCTTATAAGCTTTTTACTTAGATATATTTTACTATTAAAGTTGCTTTAAGATCAATTTTATTTGACTATTTTATCTTAATAATATAAAATAATCAAATTACCCCAAAAACGTAAATTCTTGTATCTAATAGTTTAAGTATTGAGTTTTATTTGATTAAATTTCTAAACTTCTTTGTTATTTATTTTTTATAAAAAGTAATGTGAACTTATTATAATTATTTTTTGCGAGCCGGGTGAGTTTAAAAAAATGGTGGGATGGAAATATCACCATCCTTATAATTCAACATTTCTTATTTATTAACAAATTATTACATAATTATCTTACTTATATAAGGCTTCGTTTCGAATTTTTGTATACCAACAGTGGCTTTTAAATTACCATTCTTAAATATTGATAAACATTTTGTAATTGTGATTTTGATTCGCAGTTAAGATTATTTTATGCAACAATTATTTGGTAAAAAACTTATACTATATTTATTATTTTTTCTCAAAATAATTATTTAAAGATCATACTTTCAAATATTATCAATTTTTATTTAACATTAGAGCTTTTATTTTTTTAATCACTACAGTTTAAAAGACATAACACCACGAATTCCAAAAAAAAGCCTATGGGTAATTTGATCGGTTCATTAGGGTTCTTGGAAAGGGGCCTATTTATTACAAATAAAATATAAATATACTTTTTAGAGAATAAGTAAACAAATAGGGATCCAAAAGTAATTATTGTACTTGTTAACACACGTGACCTGTGACGACTGACGAGCCGAATTAAACATTTTTTGGACTACGTGTCATCCTACTATTGGTGATAGTCAAAGATATTCTTACACTGACAGACATCGGATGCCTCCCTCCGTTTAATTTCAATTCATCATCTGTGCAGTACAGCGACTCACTTTCATTCTCATCAGTTCCAGCAACCAAAGCCGCCAAATTATTAGTTCATTGATAAAGAAAGAGAACCGCCGGGCCGCCGCGGGGCGGCGGCGGGGGGGGGGGGGGGGGGGGGGGGGGGGGTTTGGGTTGGGGTTTAATTAAATACCTTTTAATAGTTTTAAAATTATTGAAATATCTCTTCATTTTTTAGTTTTTATGGATACCCTAATAATTGTGAATAAAATCGAAAATACAGTTAATGAATGCATCAAATAGTCTTTCTTTCCTCATTTTTTTCACTGAACTCTATTTTTGCTGCCGATTCTGTCAAAATCTCTCATAACTTCTTACACAAAAATAATTATGTATTCATTTTTTTAACACCCACTCTTTCTTTAAAGGTGCATTGCTTATTAAACACCCCAATAAGGTATGTTAATGTTGTTGAGCTTTAAATTTTTTAATTTTGAGGAAAATTTAGAAATTTTCCTCACATTACAATGTTTTATTTTCATCATTTTTTCTTATATGTAGAAATATACGCAATGTAGGTTGTTTAATTATTTTTTTCAGCAATATAACTTATTTATGGCTAACATGTTTGGCGTCGTGCATTCTCTTGATACCGTGTACGTCATACAATTAGTCATATAGGTCGTGTAAGTCGTGTGAGTCGTGTAAGTTGTGTAAGTCGTGTAAGTATTATAGTCGTGTAGGTCGTGTACTTACTTGTATATGATATTTGATATTATTGTTTTTATTATATCATCAGAAATGGTTTTGGTACGTTTTCAGTGCACAAATTTACATATCTTATTTGTTTCTTAATACAGAGTACTAAGTACCTGAAATACACTATCCATGATTGCACATCAGTGCAAATGCGACATAGTGAGCTTGGCCAAATAATATCTTATCACGTAATAACCAACATCTATATGCTGTACATATTAAATTAATATTAAATGCAAACATTACTGCAGTAAATTACATGTTAAACAAAAACTATATTAACATTACCCCGCCACTTAACCACGTGTCTTGATCATACAAGCCACGGAAGAAGTTCTTTGTTGCTTCATGCATTTGCCACGATAATAATTTGTTGTGCAGTAACGAAAAATAAATATGAGTAAAACTTATTGCTTGTTATAGTTAACCAAGAAATATTGTTTCAAATAAAAGTAAGTTTACAAAGAGAAATAAGAAATTACGGTTCCATATTATCCTCCTTCAGCCAATGCTCAAACTGAACTTGCTGTTTTGCTTCATCAACATTGACATGTCGCGATTTTTGAAATGGTTTAGTATATGGCGTGCGTAAAACAGCTGCATCCTTTCGAGATCGCCTTTTTCTTTCATATTTTTTCACCTCTTGCTGTGTAGACGGAATAATTATTGGATCCTCGTTGACTATGCCTGCATTTGTGGTGAAGCTTGGAAATACAGTCGCAGGTGTGGCATTACTCGGGTTATCATCAAATGCTGTCGGATTCTGCATAGCAGCGAATGTTAATAACTTTACACAATTTGTACTTAGTTAAAAATAATAACATACTTAGTTAAAAATAATAATAAAGTGAACCTTCACATTGTAGTCTGCTGAATTTAGGAACTCCACTAAGTCTACAATTTTATTGACTTGTTCTCTCATCTCCCTCACATCACCTGTATTCTCCTCTAATGAGTCAATTTTCTGCACCTTCTCTTCGATCTTTTTGAGACGCTTATCCAAACAATTAAACTTGTCCTCGATAAAAGACATCAAATTATCAATGTAACCAGGACGTTTACCCTTGCAAACAGAACAAGACAGAGCCTATTAGGCAAACAAAAAAAAAATGAAAAATGCAATTGTTATTAAAAGATTAAAATAACTTACAGTTTTGTCCTCAACAGATTTTGCATGTTCATTATTCGTTTTGCATTTCATGGACATAACTTGACACTTTTCACGTTTATTAGTCTCTTTAACTTCCATGGGCACAGAATTTTTCTGCATAACACCGCTACTTTTCTGTTCTGAGACTGGAGTGGCTGATTTTTTACTCTTTGAGTCAACACGAAAATCATTTTCAAGTTGTTGCAGCCAATTTGTTTGCCAAAACCATTGTAGATTAAGTTGTGATGCCTCTATTTCATCAGCGACATCCAACTTCTCCAGTACCTTAAGCTGTAATAATTAGGCCAATTAATAAATGTCAAAGATAAATTAAAAAGAAAAAAAGAAAGATACGAACGATCTAGATTATTTGTTATTACCTTTTTCTTATCAAATATGGAATAGTCAAGCGAATTAGAGCTAACATGTTTAGTGATTGTCCAATTTAGAATTCTTGGATATTTGACATGCTTACATTTCGAGGCAAAAGTTTCACACACTTCACTGAAAATTTCAAGTGCCCATACCTGTGCAAGTAAAAGAAATACAAATTAATATTCCTAATGTTAACAATCTCTACGAAACCAATATTGACAATTTGTTACCTGAACTGCAAATGGACAGCCATGAAGACTGTATGCCTCCTTTTCAGGGACATAGTCTGGATTTGCCCTTTCTCTATTCTGTCTAATTGCAATCAAATTCTTCATACTTTCTAATGTGTTCTCAAAACAGACACGACCCCAAGGATATTTATTGAAATCTTCAAAGTTGTCACTGTGGAGAATGTGATCCATAATTATAGATGATCTATATTCTTTTCCAAGTAATACAACCTCCAAAAAGTACAACATGACAAATTTAACCATTTTCATATCATCCTTGGACTTAGTTGCTTCAAATCTCTGACCTAGCGTTGTGTCAGTGAACTTTGTGCAACCGTCCAACAAAACATCACATACACGACCACCGTCATCAACAATGTCCAAGTTAGGTTTATAAATTTCTTCACAATTCAGTCCAGTAACTAATGCAAATTCAAACATTGAAAATCGACAAACTTTTCTCCTTATCTTAAAATACATTGCCTTATCGGATGAATGCATATGCATTAATACTAACTTGTGCAACAACTGGGCACAAAACTGAAACTCATTCAAGTCTAAAAAGTGCCCAAAACATGATTTGCGAAAAATCCCCAATTGTACATCACTAAGCTTATTCTTTATTATTCTTATTGGTTCTAACGATAACAAATTAGTAATTTTCACTTTCGGTTTGCCTCGTTTCATTTTTTCCTCAATACTTTTCGTTGACATTTTCTGCATAGCAACAAATATAAATTCTTAGCAAAAATTAAGTATTTAAACAACTAAGCTATTATAATGAATTAACAACAGTGAAAAAAGTCGTGTAATTTTCAGGTCCTGTAATACATGAAGGTCGTGTAAGTGCAATACATGAAGGTCGTGTAAGTGCAATACATGACGGTCGTGTAAGTGCAATACATGACGGTCGTGTAAGTGCAATACATGAAGGTCGTGTAAGTGCAATACATGACGGTCGTGTAAGTGCAATACATGAAGGTCGTGTAAGTACAATACATAAAGTCGTGTAATACACAACCTTGAATCCTGCATAACCTTACACGACCAAACTGTGTGTTACATAACAAAATTATAATCGGCACAATCCATCAAATTTTCACAATTTGCATGCATCAAAACAACTAGAAATTTATTTTTGAACATATAATGAGAGACCCGCAACTAATTAATCTATTTTTTCTATATAAACCCTAACTTTTTGTTTTATTTTCCCTGAATATCAACAAGAAAATTATTTATAGAGAATTACTTACCTCAACTAGTTAAATTATGACTATTTTGCAGTAAAGGATCAGCTCTCGTCGGTGATTATGTAGCGATGAACTAGGCTTCTCTTTTTCAGTTGTGGCAGCTTCACCTTCTCAAGCTTAGTTTACTTGTGTTGAAGTTCGATTTACTATGTATGGAGAATGAATATTTGTTTCGGTAGAGGGAATTACAGAGGTGATGCCGGTGAGAGAATTGTAGTGTTTGTTTGTTTTACTTTGATAATGGAGGGAATTGAAACGTTCAGTAGAGAAGGGAGAGACAAATCAATGGCGTTCTCTTCGAGCGTCTCCTCCTCGTGTATGATTCACTCCCCAACCGCATTGGCTTACCAATCAAAGCTCAACAACAACCAAAACATTAAGAAGATCTTTCATTGCCGCTCTTTCTCTCCTCTTCCTTTCATTTCCAAGTGCTTTTTGTTTTGTTCATTTGCTCCGCACTGCTTGGAAACGATGCGTTTTAATAATCAACTTTTGCTTTACGAGTGTTGTCTAGTTATAATTGATGTGAGCATGTCACAAAAAACGATGCGTTTTGGTGCTTTGTGATAGTTCTTTGAATTGATTCGAGGTCTTGGAGTTGGTTTTGAAATGACGATCCAACGGTGTGTGTTTGTGTATATAAATGTGACTTGTCTAGTTCTCTTTCTTATGCTTCATTTAAAATGAAAAAAAAAATTGGAAATTTGAGATTCTGTTATTTTGCCATTTGTTGTGTGTTTGAAAGTGCTTCCGGTAAAGTGCTTTTGTGTCTTTCTTGCTATTTTCAGTTGAAATGGATAAAACTGCCTTCAGGAATCAAAACAGAAGCACTTTTATGTTTAATTTTTTTGAGAAGTGCTTTACAAGTTGCAAAGGAATTTGATGTGCTTTCACAGGAAGCACTTTTGTTCGCTAGTGCCTTTTTCAGACTGTTTTCATTTTTATGTTTACATTTCTATTGGTTTCCTAAGGCAATTGGCAGCTGAGCTCCTTCTATGTTAGGCTTTAAAAGCTGCAACCTGGAGTTAGCTGCTTTATCTATTTTCGAAATCTATTAAAATTGTTACCATCTTAATTTTTTTTTCTTATATGTTTACAGATATTTCAGTGGACAAATTAACCGAAGAAGCTCAGATTCCCAAAGAACAAATGTGGTCAGTTCATAAGTTTGGTGGCACATGTGTTGGAACCTCCCAAAGAATAAAAAATGTTGGTGAGATAATAGTTAATGATGATACAGAAAGGAAGTTGATAGTTGTGTCAGCCATGTCAAAAGTGACAGATATGATGTATGACCTCATCTGCAAGGCTCAGTCGCGAAATGATTCCTACTTATCTGCCCTGGATGCTGTTTTTGAAAAGCATCAATTAACAGCACATGATCTACTTGATGGAGATGAACTTGCTGGGTTTTGTCTCGGTTGCACCATGACATAAACAACCTCAAAGCAATGCTCCGTGCTATGTACATCGGTAACAGAGTGCTCGCATGATGCATATTCATGGGATTTTTTGGTGGAGAAAATTCTCTTTTCATTTGTGTGGATATATCTTTACGATGAGTGATAAAAATACTGCTTGCTTGCAATTTATCATGAGTTTGTACCTTCATCTAAGTCCCTCTTTACAAATTGAGTTTCTTACTTGTTAATCTTTTTCTTTACAAAACAATTGCATATAGCTTTAATAGTTTGATATTTAAGTTTCTATTCTGAGCTATACAAGTCATGCATTCATGTTCCAAGTTTTGTATATCATTCATATCAGTTGAATATCTACTTGGATGTTGGTTACAAGTTATCCTTTATATTCGATTTGCTCTACTTTTAGGTGAGGAATTATGTTTTTATCTCTGAGTTGTCATATGAGTTCATACGGTCTACATATAATTTCTTGTCAAATGTGGACTGTGTTTACTAATTGTTTATTCGTATATATTTGATACATTGATTTGATTTTCTTGTTTGGTGGGATGGGATTTCCATGGCATATTCTGTCATCAACCTTTTTCTTTTTGTGGCAAACTGGTCATGATAAAAAAAGGAGGTTTGTAGTTTTCACAAGTAGAAAGTAAAGAAACGATTTTTATTTTTTTCCAGCCTGTGGATTCATTGCTTTACAATTCTTTATATAGAACTAGGTTCTCATGTTTTAGTTTGATCAAGACCTAGCATCAACGGCTATCAATTTCATATCAAGACATTACAAAAGTTGTTATAACAGCCTGACATTGCAGTTTGTCTTCTTTTCTTCAGTTGCTCAGTCTTGTCTTTAGCAAGCTGTGATATCTTACTCCTTCAGCTTGATTTCCATCGAATCCTGACCTTTGATGCTTCTAGCCATCCACGACTGATATTCAAATATCAGATGGTTTGCTTAATTCAAGAGATTCATGAGTTCCCGCCAATGCCTTCATTGAGGCATATTATCAAATAATTGTGCAGCAACCTCAGACACATTTATTTTAACTCCCCCTCTCAAGCTCAATCGTCTGCTAAGACATTGAGCTTCCTTCTTAGGTATTCGAAACTTCGATTAGGTAGTGCCTTGGTCATTATATCTGCAACTTGGTTCCTGCTTTCCACATACTTCAAATCAAACTCTCGGTTGCTGATTTTATTCCTCACAAAGTGAACATCTATTTCAATGTGTTTGGTTCTTCCATGAAAGACTGGATTTTCAGCAAGAGCTATTGCACTCTTGTTGTCACACCATATTATTGGCCTCTTCTCTAACTTGATGTTCATCTCTGCAAGTAAGGATTGTAACCAAGTCAATTCAGCTGCTCCATTTGACAGTGATCTATATTCTGCTTCTGTGCTGGAGGTTGATACTACCTTCTGCTTCTTTGAACTCCACGAGACTAGATTTCCTGCCAAAAACATGCAATAACCACCTGTAGACTTTCTGTCATCTCTATCAGCTCCCCAATCGGCATCTATAAAGGCTGAGATTTCCATTTTGTTTCCAGATGTGAAGTACAGACCATAATTTAGGGTGCCTTGAAGGTATGTCAATATCCTTTTGCAGCCTTGCCAGTGTATCACTTTCGGTTCTTGCATGAATTGACTCAATTTATTGACGCTGTAAGTAATGTCTGGTCGGGTGATGGTTGCATACTGCAAAGCTCCAATGACACTTCTGTAGAGTGTTTTGTCTTCAAAAGGTTGTCCTCTCTCTTCTTCTTCAGTCTCCAAGGTGTACTTCACACTTGAACTTAATGGGGTTATGCTTTCTCTGCACCCTTTCATGTTTGTCTTCTCTAGAAGTTCTTGCACATACTTGCTTTGGCAAATATGCATCCCTGCACGATCCCTTTTTACTTCAATTCCAAGAAAGTAACTTAATGAGCCTAGCTCCTTCAACGCAAAACTCTCATTAAGTTTTTTAATCAGATCATTGACAAGATCTTGGCTACTACCAGTCATGAGTATGTCATCTACATACACAAGTACGTATATAACTTCTCTATTATCCCTCCAATGAAACAATGAGGTATCCGAGACTGAGTTCTTGTATCCCTAGCTGAGTAGGGCAGGTTTGAGCTTTTCATACCAAGCCCTTGGAGCTTGTTTCAATCCATAGAGTGCTTTCTTTAGTCTACATACATAGTTCTCCTTTCCTTTCACTTTGAACCCTTCTGGTTGCTCCATGAACACAGTTTCATTTAGTTCTCCATTCAAAAAGGCATTGTTGACATCTACTTGTTTGATGTCCCAACCATAGGTGATAGCCAAACTCAAGAGCACCTTGATTGTGGATGACTTGGCCACTGGACTGAAGGTTTTTGTGTAATCAACCCCTGCTGTTTGGTTATAGCCTTTGGCCACTAATCTCGCCTTGTGTCTCGCTATTGTCCCATCTGGATTGTGCTTTACTTTGTAGACCCATTTGCTTTTGATGACCTTTGTACCCTCTTGAACTTTCACCAATTCCCAAGTGTTGTTTTCCAGTAGAGCTTTGTATTCATCCAACATAGCATTTCTCCATTTCACATTCCTCATAGCACTTGCTATATGTGTTGGTAACTCATATGAACTCCTTTGTGCAATGTATATTTTAGGCTTGTAGATTCCATGTTTGGTTCTGGTTACCATAGGGTGTGTGTTTAATGGTTCTAATGGTCGCTCAGGTTCTATATTGACTCTCTCTTGTTGATGGTTTGGCTTAGGTCGGCTCTCATCCAATTGTGTTTATGTGTTTGGTTGATGTGTTTGGATCTGGTCTTGGTTTGGTGTACTGATTTGATTTTCGAATGATGCTTGTATTGTAACTTGTGTGGAGTTATGTTCACCCTCTTTGGATGTTTTGTATGGATTGCTGTTTGATTGTGGAGTTGAGAAAGTGCCACAAGGAAGTAATAGAAGCTGCTGATAGTTAGGTTGACTACCTGTCCTGCTTTCACTTTTGTTAGTCTCAAAGTTCTTATCTATAACAAAAGGAAACTCATTCTCATTGAAAATCACATGTCTAGCTACATAAACTCTGCCTGTGCTATTTAGACATTTGTATCCTTTGTGCTGTAAGCTATACCCTATAAACAAACATTTAGTGGTATGGTACTGAAGTTTATGTTGATTATAGGGTCTTAAATATGGAAAACAAGCACACCCAAAAGTTTTTAAGAAGGCATAATTAGGCTCATTGTTGTAAAGTTTTTTGTATGGACTGATATGACCTAGGGCTTGTGTAGGCATTCTATTAATAAGATATGCAGAAGTTTCAAAGGCGTTCCACCACAGTTTTAAGGGCATGTTCGCTTGTGCTAGCATGGTGAGTGCTGTTTCTACAATGTGCCTATGCTTCCTTTCAACTTGACCATTTTGTATTGACGTATATGGACAGGAATGTCGGAACATGATTCCATTGTTCCTAAGAAACCTGGTTAACGGTTTAAATTCTCCCCCCATATCAGTCTGTAAACACTTGATCTGTTTATTTAATGTTTTCTCTATTTGATTCTTGAAGTCAATGAAGGTTTGTGTTGTTTCTGCTTTGCTGGTTAAGGGGTAAATCCATGTGTATCTTGTGTGATTATCAACAATAATTAAGTAGTACCTGTAACCTTTTCTTGAAATTATAGGTGCTGGACCCCAAAGATCTGCATGGATCAATTCAAGGGGCTGCTTTGTCTGTGTTTGTGAGCTTTTAAGAGTCAATTTGTGATTTTTACCATATTGGCATGCAGTGCAGAAACTCAAAGATTTTTCTTTATTGAAAGCAGATAAATTTTTACAACTTGAAATGATTTTCATAAGGGTTTGTTCACAAGGGTGGCCAAACCTTCTGTGTAATAGGTCAAGTTGATTAATTGACTCACTACTAGGCTTAGGATTTAAAGACTCATCAACACTTTCTGAGACAGAAGCCTCACTTATTGAAGCAAACAAAGACTCTGATTTGTAGACTCTATCAGCAACACATCCTTTCCTTGGACTTACATATTCTTGACTTCCAACAATCTGAAACAGCCCTCCTATATCAATTCCTTGAAGAAGAACATTCTCCATTTTGTCCTTAACAACACAAGTTTCATCAGAAAATACAATTGTTAGTTTGTTATCTGTTGTAAGGCTAGAGATACTTAGCAGGTTTTTGGTTATTTGTGGAACTACAAGTACCCTTTTAAGCACAAAATGTTCATATTTGTTACCAGCATATATAGGCAAATGTATCATTCCTGTGTGTGTGATTTTAAGCTTGTGTCCATTTCCAATTAAGAGAAAGGAGTTACCTTTGTACTCAGACTTTACACTGAGGTTGTTGAGGTCATTTGTGACATGATTAGTTGCTCCACTGTCTAAGAACCAGCTTGGTTCACTGCTTCCTTCATTTGTTGCCAGATAGGCTCCTCTTGGCTGAAAATTCTGAGGCTTTGGTTCAAAGTTATCTTCTTTTCTGTACCAACACTCATCAGCTGTATGGCCCTCTTTGTGGCAGATTTGACAAAAAACTCCAGGCTTGAATACCGTCTTCTTTGCTCCATGTGGTCTCCCTCTTCCTTTTCCTTTATTTGGTCTTCCAGCACCATTGTTGGGAGGTCCAAAATATTGATTTTGTGGACTAAGGTACTGGTTTGGTGGTTGGTTCCTTGGTCTCTCATTCATCTTTTGGGTCCAGTTGTTCCTTCCTTGCCTTGAGGCCACATTTGCTTCAAAATTGTTGTCATGAGTTGCATTCTGCTCCAGTCTGGCTTCATGGTTCAACAACACAGAATACATTTCATCAAAGGTCAGTTCATGAAGTCTTGAAGTGAGGTTAACAACAACGGACTCAAAAGATTGGCCAAGGCCAGTAAGCACATGAGAGCAAAGATCTTCTTCTGAAACTGGCTTTCCTGCCATTTGCAACTCATTTGCCAAGTTTCTTACTTTTGTGCAAAATTCAGTGATAGTTTGTGTGTCTTTTCTTGCACCATGCAATTGCATCTTGAGAACTATGGATCTGGCTATTGATTGGGAGGCATAAAGCCTTTCCAACACAGACCACAGTTCTTGTGAAGTTGTGCAATGTGTCACAGCAGTGATAATATTCTCTGATATTGTAGAAAGAAGCCAACTTAGGAGAAGTTGGTCTTGTCTACGCCAGAGTGCATATGCAGGGTTTGCAGATGCTATGAAATTGTTTTCTGCATCAGCATCCACTAGGAACTTTTCTGGACATACAGATGTTCCATCAATGAAGTTTTCCAGGCCATTGCCACGGATAGCAGGCAAGACCTGGGCTTTCCATATAATGTAATTTCCTCTGTCAAGTTTTACAGGGGCTGTGAAGGAAAAACTTATGGGTACATGCATATTTGTGTGTGAGGATGATGATTCGGTTTGTGTTTGGGTGGGTAAAGGACTTTGTGTTTGAGCTGGTGGTGTGTTATTGATCACAGCTTCTGGGGTTGGCTCATTTGTTGCTTGATTATCCATTTCTGGATTTTTAAAGCTCTGATACCAAGATAAAAAAAGGAGGTTAGTAGTTTTCACAAGCAGAAAGTAAAGAAACGATTTTTATTTTTTTCCAGCCTGTGGATTCATTGCTTTACAATTCTTTATATAGAACTAGGTTCTCATGTTTTAGTTACATCAAGACCTAGCATCAACGGCTATCAATTTCATCACAAGACATTACAAAAGTTGTTATAACAGCCTGACACTGCAGTTTGTCTTCTTGTCTTCAGTTGCTCAGTCTTGTCTTTAGCAAGCTGTGATATCTTGCTCCTTCAGCTTGATTTCCATCGAATCCTGACCTTTGATGCTTCTAGCCATCCACGACTGATATTCAAATATCAGATGGCTTGCTTAATTCAAGAGATTCATGAGTTCCCGCCAATGCCTTCATTGAGGCATATTATCAAATAATTGTGCAGCAACCTCAGACACATTTATTTTAACTATGGGAATCTAATCTTTTATTTAACAATTTGTTGGAAACCACTTTTAATCATTTTATTATTTTTGCAGCTGGCCATGCCACAGAATCTTTTACAGATTTTGTTGTCGGACATGGAGAGTTGTGGTCTGCTCAGATGTTAGCAGCTGTTGTCAGAAAGGTCCAGCAGTTATATGCACTTTGTTATTAGAAATATCTCTTGATTTTAGCTTTTGGAAGTTGCTATAACTTTTAGAAGCTATTTGAACTTATTTTTTCTCGTGCAGAATGGCATTGATTGCAAATGGATGGATACAAGGGAAGTCCTTATTGTAAATCCAACTAACATAACCAAGTTGATCCTGATTTCTCAGAATCTGAAAAAAGACTTGAGAAATGGTTTTCTCAGAGTCCATCAAATACAATAATTGCAACTGGTTTTATAGCCAGCATCCCTGATAGTATTCCCACAACTTTGAAGAGGGATGGAAGTGACTTCTCTGCAGCCATAATGGGAGCTCTACTCAGAGCGCATCAAGTCACAATTTGGACAGATGTGGATGGAGTTTACAGTGCTGACCCAAGAAAAGGTTTGCATAGAGCATTATATGTATGCCTTCATTTTCAGAAGATCCTCAATATTCTTGTATATTGAAAATTCAGTACAATGAATAGGATGCTTGCTTGGGATTTTAATGGATCATAAGTTTGATATTGTTGTAACTCGAATTTCTGCAGTTAGTGAAGCTGTGATACTGAGGACACTGTCTTATCAAGAAGCCTGGGAAATGGTGAATTGACCACTACTCTTATGCCTGCCAAAGCTGTGCAGAATTCAGACTTACATTTCTTACACTATATTCATATGTATTTGCAGTCATATTTTGGAGCAAATGTGTTGCACCCACGAACCATTATACCAGTAATGCGATATGACATTCCAATTGTGATACAAAACATTTTCAATCTTTCTGTACCTGGAATAATGATATGCCGGCCTCCTGTTGATGAAAATGAAGATGAGCAAATAATAGACACTCCCGTAAAAGGTTTTGCAACAATAGACTATTTGGCTCTCGTAAATGTTGAGGGTTGAGCTGCCTGTTCCAGTTTCAGCTCTATTATTTTTTGGATTATAATTTTTTTTTCGATTTTAAATCAATTTTATCTGCCTGTATTGCTTCTTTTTATTTTTATTTTGGTAGTACTGGAATGGCTGATGTTCCCGGCACTGCAAATGCGATTTTTGGTGCAGTGAAAGATGTTGGAGCTAATGTCATAATGATTTCCCAGGTAATTTTGTCCTCTGATTTAAGTTCAAGGGACAGTCTTCTTTAATAAACACAAATGCTTAGTGACTGATTATGGTGTGGGCTAGTAGTGAGCACTCTGTGTGCTTTGCTGTGCCCGAGAAGGAAGTAAAAGCTGTTGCTGAGGCATTGGAGTCTAGATTTCGTGAAGCTTTAAATGCTGGACGTCTTTCCCAGTTATGTTTGTCATTTTGGTTATGTGATTATACTTGATAATCTTACAAATTTTCAAACCGAAACAATTTATACTGACTTTTGTCCTGCGATTGCTTATCTGGTTGTCTCTTACTTAATATTATGCACAAGATTTTTGTTCTAATTTAGTAATCTTTTATTTTAACTTCCTTTTATCATTATTCCTTTGTTTTGTACAAGAATAGACTAGACTACAATAGACTTGATAAAGATATCAAGACTCTGGCTGAATATAATTATTAAGCTTTCACTTCTGTACCGCACAGTTTGAAGTATTAAATCATCGGAAAATTACTGTCTGTTGCAATAATTGAGAGCTAGTGCATTTCATGTCTCTGTGATTTATCATGGTCCAAATTATTAGCTCGCTTTTTGTGCTGTGAGATCTGTAGTAGAAGCTGCGTTTTCATATTTTCCTTTTCCTGTAATTACATTAAAGCTCTGATTTTGCCAAGTTCAATGCAAATGTAGTTTTCTGCTTCTATTTTATCTCAAGACAAATCTTCTTAGGTGGCAATCGTTCCAAACTGTAGCATTCTAGCAGCAGTTGGCCAGAAAATGGCGAGTACTCCTGGTGTTAGTGCCACCCTTTTCAATGCTCTGGCCAAGGTAAAATAATCATCTCTTGATAATCCCTTATTTCTGCTTTGATCTTAATTTCTAATTATCTGTGTGATAAGTGTTTGAAGTATCAATAATGCAGGCTAATATCAACATCCGTGCAATAGCTCAAGGTTTCTCCGAGTACAATATTACTGTAGTACTTAAGCGTGAAGATTGCATTGGAGCTTTGAGGGCTGTCCGCTCGAGGTGTTATCTTTCAAGAACCACTATAGTAATGGGGATTATTGGCCCTGGTTTGATAGGTGCCACACTACTTGACCAGCTCAGGGATCAGGTGCAGTATTAGACAGTTTCCCTTTGTATTTGGTTTGTATGATAACATCTATGAATAAATCAATACTGGAGTTTGAGAATATATGGAGTTCTTAGTCTTGGTCAATATGAATACAGTCAATAGTTGTAAATTCTTGGAAATCTAATATCAACAGCGGTAATACTATTGATTTGTGTTATACTAAAGAAATCTATTATGGACATTAATAAAAATAGATCTGCTATTTGTTAGTCAAATTAGGGACAATTAATTGACATGATTAGGCATGCTGTAGCCATTAAGCGAGCATGGGGTTCATTAATCTGGTTGCCATATTGGTGTCTTTTCTCGAAATATAGCAACTGGAGACAAAAATATGAAAACGGTTTTAAAACTTTGAAGCAAAATGTGCTTTTGTTGTTGGTAGTTGAACAAGTTTTGAAATTTCTGTTTTACTCTGGCAGGCAGCGGTCCTGAAGGAAGATTTTAACATTGATTTGCGGGTCATGGGAATCACTGGCTCCAGGACAATGGTCTTGAGTGATACGTAAGTTAGAAGCTTTATTCGAGTATTCATGGCTCTTTGATATCATTGCATCAGATGGGTTTAAAAAAGACGTGGTAACTCTGCTCTTCCTGCTGAGCTGAGCATAAACATAACCATTATTCAGACTAACAAAAATTTGCTCATATGATTATTTTTCTGTTGGGAGCTCTGTCGGAGTTCAGTATCCATCAATATGAAGCGATCATAAGTTCTATAACATGTTATCTTATATTCCTTGTTTCACACCTTGGTAATGACTATTTTGTTCTTAATAAGAAACAATTATATCAGAAATAGAGGAATAGAATGTAAAATAAAGGGGATCAGCAGACCATCCTATGCTCAGGTAACCATATTAAAGAAAAACAATATATCAAGTCAAAGGAAGAAGGAACTCAGCCTTAAATAACACTTTTCCAGTTCCTAGGAAGACAGAATATGTCTTCAAAACAGTTCACTGGAGACTATAATGAAGTGAAATTCATTGTTCTGATTTTGTAGAAAGTACAATAAACCGAACTCCATAGGCCCATTTTTACCCACATGCTTTCCATAGGTTGACACCAACAACTTTATATGTTTGGGGCACATGGTTCACATATTATATTGAGTTTTTGGGAAATGAATGCACATATTCGAGTTGTATAATCTGAAGATCATGACGATTTGCTATTGGGACCTATCTGTTTGGCCTTCACTATCAGAGATTATTTTGCTTTTCTTTGTTGACTGAAGACATTATTCAATTGTATTCTTTTTTCCTGCCTTTCCTGTGGTTTTAATAAATATTGTGAAGCTACCCTTTTTTCTCCTTTTAATATATGCTGGGACAGTGGGACTTCTTAATTTATGAATGAGCATGCTTATTTCATTAATTATAAGAATATTACTTTCGAATGTAGTCAAATTTACTGCAACCCTTCGTCTCATTAGTTATTCATTATAGGGGAATTGACTTGTCAACATGGCGAGAGCTTCTAAAGGATAAAGGAGAAGTGGCTGATGTGGAGAAATTTACTCAACTTGTGCATGGAAATCATTTTATCCCTAATACAGTTTTGGTAGACTGTACAGCAGACTCTAATGTTGCCAGCTGTTACCATGATTGCTTGCGGAGAGGAATTCATGTAATCACCCCAAACTAAAAAGCAAATTCCGGACCGCTGGACCAGGTAACGAAATTCATCTTTGGGATATGATCATTCATCATCACCATCATCATTGTCATGTAGAAGCCTCTTCGGTAGTGTTACTCTTTTGGGGAAAAGTACAACATTCCAGATTTTTTAAAATAAATTTACACTACAGATTTACATCTTGGTGTTTATTCATCTGCACTTGCTTCTTTTTTAATATCAATCTCCTGCTGGAGCATGGTTGATTTGATGTCTGTGTGTTACCCAGCCGGATGAACTGTATCCTGGTTCACCTAATAGTTAATTTAGAAAGGGACAATTTTACTGTTGATTTTTTTTTTCCTCTGATCCTTCCGTTGGGAGATTTGTTAATGTAGTTCTGCATAAATCTAGTATTTAAAGCAGAGGTCTCTTCAACGGAAATCCTATACACATTACTTCTATGAAGCAACTGTTGGAGCTGGTCTTCCAATTATCAGCACTTTAAGGGGTCTGCTGGAAGCCAGGGACCATATATTGCGCATTGAAGGCATTTTCAGGTTGGTCATATGTATTGGCTCATATTGCAAAAGACCCTCATGCGGAAAAAATATGAAATATCAATATGTTCATTGTGTACTGACATATTTTTCCTTAAAGTTGACTCACGCGTCTTCTGACAAGTGTTCAACTGTGTGTTTTGCTTTTGCAGTGGGACTTTGAGTTATCTTTTTAACAGCTTTGTAGGCGCAAGATCATTCAGTGAGGTAGTGGCAGAGGCGAAAGAAGCAGGTTATACCGAACCTGATCCAAGGGATGATCTATCTGGAGCAGATGTTGCCAGAAAGGTACTGTATGCAGTAATTGTTTGTTTTGTTATTCAAATTGTCGATAATTTAGGGATTCTTAGCTATTTTCTTGTTATTTGAATAAAATAGGAAAATACCATAAATCAGGAAGTAGATACACTCTGATTTTATGGTCCTAAAAATTAGCCCTAGAATTGCTCTCTAGTTTTCCTATTTATTTCTACCGATCACTGTGTTTTGAATAATAAGGAAAAGTTCTATAGCTTTGTCTCTCTGTTTTTTCCTTTTTTCCTACATGGTATTAGAGCTTTAGGGTTCGGCCATGAATTACAAAGCAGCCATGGTTGGCTCCAATTCGGCTTCCTCCGACGCTAACAGCATTGTGTCATCCTCTGTAGGGATTTCCCAGCCATCCCCAATTGTGCCTGTTAGTGAAAACACTTTACAAATAACTATTCATAAGTTAAATGGTAAAAATTATTTAGAGTGGTCGCAGTATGTGCGTTTGGTGATTGATGACAAAGGCAAACTCGAATATTTAAATGGAGAAATTCAACCACCAGCTGCTGATGACCCAAAATTCCTACAGTGGCGATCAAAAAATTCAATGGTTACTGCTTGGCTTATTAATTCCATGGAACCTACTTTGGGAAAGCCGTTCATGTTTCTGCCAACTGCTCGTGATGTCTGGGAGGCTGTTAGAGACACATACTTTGACCTAGAGAATCATTCTCAATTTTATGAAATTAACACTCGGATGTGGCGGACACAAAAAGGTGATAGAGATGTAACTGCATATTATAATGACATGATGATTTTGTGGTAGGAATTGGATATGTTTGAAGTTGAGGTATGGGAGAGTCCAAATGATAGTGCTCGATACAAGAAAAAAGTTGAGCAAAGTTGAGTGTTTGTATTTTTGGCAGGACTAAATACAGACCTTGATGAGGTTCGTGGACGAGTTTTGGGGTGAAAACCTCTGCCCCCTATTAGAGAGGTTTTTTCAGAGGTTCATCGCGAGGAAGCTCGGAGACATGTGATGTTAAAGCGAGTAGAGGAGCCAAAGACTGATCTTGATGGTTCAACCCTTGTAGCTCGTGGTAATGAGCAACAAGGAGATAGACGAGGAGGCAAACAAAGGCCATGGTGTGATCATTGTCGGAAACCGTGGCATACACGAGAAAGTTGTTGGAAACTCCATGGAAAACCTGCAAATTGGAAGAAGAAATCAGGTGACAATGCTCGGCTAGCAGGAGATGCTCGTGCTTTCCAGGTTAGCACCATTAATCCAGAGCAGCAGTCATCCTCAGAATCTATTTTTTTTTACTAAGGAACAAATGAAGCACCTGTACAAGATGTTTCAATCCCAATCCGTAGGAAATTTTAGTTCATCTTGTTCTTTAGCCCAATCAGGTAATTTTTTCACCACAACCTTTACCTGTATCAATTCAAACACCTCCTGGATATTAGATTCTGGAGCAACTAATCATATGACTGGGTCCTCGCAGTTCTTTTCTTCTTATTCACTTTGGACAGGGAATCAAAAGGTCAAAATAGCAACTGTTGTAGGGAAAGGAAAAATGTCCTTCATGTTCCTCATTTGTCCTATAATCTCTTGTCAGTCAGTAAATTAACTCGTGATCATAACTGTCAAATTAATTTTTGGTCTTCTCATTGTAAATTTCAGGATTTAACCTTGGGGAAGACGATTGGGGATGCTAGGCAAGACGGTGGCCTCTACCTCTTTAATAATGGTTCGAACTTTGGAAGGCAAGACTAGCAGACTTGTTTTAATTCTATTTCTATTTCCAGTAACAATGAGATTATGTTATGGCATTTTCGGTTAGGACATCCAAGTTTTCAATATTTAAAGTAGTTATTACCCAAATTATTCATGAATAAAAATGCTTTCAATTTTCGATGCGAAGTTTGTGAATTAGCTAAACACCATCGTGTTGTTTTTCTGCCACAACCATACCAAAAATCAAAACCATTTACTATGATTCACAGTGATGTATGGGGCCCTTCTAGAGTGGCAACCTTTTCTGGAAAACGCTGGTTTATTACATTTATTAATGATTATACTAGAGTTACTTGGGTATTTATGCTAAAAGATAAATTTGATGCTGAAAGTGTGTTTAAAAAATTTTATACCATGGTACAAATACAATTTCAGGCTCAGATTAAGATTTTTTGGAGTGATAATGGCAAAGAGTTTTTTAATGATGTGTTAGGGAATTTTTTTGATGAGAAAGGAATTATACATCAAAGTTCTTGTAGCAATACTCCACAACAAAATGGAGTGGCTGAAAGGAAGAATAAGCATCTCCTGGAAGTTGCTAGGGCCTTGAGCTTCAGAACTAAAGTTCCAAAGGATCTTTGGGGAGAAACTGTTTTGACAGCCACATTTTTGATAAATAGAATGCCTACAAGTACTTTGGGGTTTAAGACACCAATAAATCTTTTCAATAAATGTTTTCCAGCTTCAAGGTTAATAACAAGTATTCCATTAAAATTTTTTGGCAGTATTGCTTTTGTTCATACCCATGACCCTAGAAGAACAAAATTCGATCCAAAGGTACATAAATGCATTTTTGTAGGCTATCCTACAGATAAAAACGGTTATAAATGCTTTGATCCAGTTTTGAAAAAAATGTTTGTTTCTATGGATGTCACTTTTTTCGAAGGACAATCATACTCTCACAATTTTCATTTTCAGGGAGAGAAAAACAATAGTGAAAATGATATGTGCTTAAATGATTTTGACTTAAACATTGAATTTGATTGTATTAATAATGATGTTTTGCCTAAAGAAAATGAGAAAGGGAATCCAAATGAATTATCTGTTGAAAATTCTGAACAACCTCCATTAATGCCATCACATAACCAAAATTCTGGAATGTTAGAGATGTGCACGAAATTGTATAAAGGTCTTGCGTATTCAAAGGAGTACCAAGAACAAAAAAAGAAGAGGAACATTGTCCTACAACATCACCAAGAATCTGACCAAAGGTTGGATCGTGAAAATTCTGACAAGAATCCTCCAGGTAATTTTGAGTTAAATTCCTCAAATCAAAAAGGTCTTCCTATTGCTCTTAGGAAAGGTGTTAGGTCTTGTATTAAACATCCTTTATCCAACTTTATTTCTTATACCAATGTGACCCATTCCTTTCGTGTCTTTATTTCACAAGTCTCTAGTGTGGTTATTCCAAATAATGTACAGGAAGCTCTAAAGGTTCCTGAATGGAGGGAGGCTATTTTTGAGGAGATGAGAGCTCTGGAGAAAAATGCTACTTGGGAAAAAGTTGATCTACCACAAGGAAAAGCCGTTGTTGGTTGTAAATGGGTATTCACTGTGAAATGTAACTCTGATGGGTCCTTAGAACGATACAAGGCTTGACTGGTAGCAAAAGACTATACACAAACTTATGGAATAGATTATTCTGAGACTTTCTCTCCAGTGGCTAAACTAAACACTGTTCGGGTTCTTTTGTCAATTGCTGCAAATCTTGACTGGTCTCTAAATCAGTTAGCTGGAAAGAATGCTTTCCTCAATGGTGATCTTGAAGGGGAAGTCTACATGGAGCCTCCACTGGTTTTTACTGAGAAGTTTGTATTCAAAGTATGTAGACTTAAAAGATCATTATATGATCTTAAACAGTCACCTAGAGCCTGGTTTGAAAGATTTACAAAGTTTGTGAAGAGCCAGGGCTATAGTCAAGGACAGGCAGATACTCTCTTTACAAAAGTCTCCACCAAAGACAAGCTCTCGGTTTGAATCGTTTATGTAGATGATATAATTCTGACAGGAGATGATACAGAAGAAATGAGTTGATTAAACCAGTGTTTAGCTAAGGAGTTTGAGATAAAGGATTTGGGGCAATTAAGATATTTCTTGGGAATGGAAATTGCGAGATCAAAAAAAGGTATAGTGGTGTCACAAAAAAAGTATACCTTGGATCTCTTGAAAGAAACTGGTATGAGTGGGTGTAAGCCAGTTGATACTCCAATTGAAGCAAATGTGAAGTTTGGAGAAGTGAAAGGAGGAGTTCATGTGGATGCTGGCAGATATCAAAGGTTAGTTGGGAAGTTGATTTATTTGTCTCATACTTGACCTGATGTAGCTTTTGCTGTAAGTATGATAAGTCAATTTATCCATTCTCCTTCTGAGGAACATTTTGAAGCTGTGTTTCGAATTCTTCGTTATTTAAAAGCAGCTCCGGCGAAAGGTCTATTTTTTGGTAAAAATCAACAAAAAGGAATTGAAGTTTATACCGATGCAAATTGTGCAGGTTCAGTCACTGACAGAAGATCAACATCCGGATACTGCACTTTTATATGGGGTAATCTAGTTACTTGGAGGAGCAAAAAGCAAAGTGTTGTTGCTAGAAGTAGCGCAGAAGCTGAATTCCGTTCAGTGGCTCAAGGAGTGTGTGAAGTACTTTGGTTAAAACGGGTTCTAGAAGAACTTAAACAGCCATTTAGTCTCCCTATAAGGCTGTACTGTGATAATAAATCAGCTATTAGTATAGCTCATAATCCGGTGTTACATGACAGGACAAATCATGTTGAGATTGATAGACATTTTATAAAAGAGAAGCTTGACAAAGGGATAATTTGTACTCCTTTTGTTCCCACGGTGAAGTAGCTTGCAGATGTCTTCACCAAGAGCTTGATGAGACAGCCATTTGAACTTCAAGTTAGCAAGTTGGGCATGATTGATATCTTTGCGCCAACTTGAGGGAGAGTGTCGATAATTTAGGGATTCTTAGCAATTTTTTTGTATTTGAATAAAATAGGAAAATACCATAAATCAGGAAAGTAGATACACTCTGATTTTATGGTCCTAAAAATTAGCTCTAGAATTGCTCTCTAGTTTTCCTATTTATTTCTACCGATCACTGTGTTTTGAATAATAAGGAAAAGTTCTATAGCTTTGTCTCTCTGTTTTTTCCTTTTTTCCTACAGATTCCTACAATTCAGAGTGTCGAATTAGTTTCTGCATTCTACCACAGCTGTTAGCAATTGGTAAATGCCTAGGATTTCATTAAGACATCTACTCAATTGCCATTCTATAAATTTTCACATCAATGCATGTGTCAGATAAGTGACATAAAGTTGGCAGATGAGCGTTCTTACCTTTTAAAAATTCTATAATCGGTTATCGCAGAATGATGTTCACAGGCATGACCAAACATTTTGAATTGTCAGAGAAACTGACCACAGTTGATGCTTCCATATTTGTTTGTGGTTTATTCCTGTGTCTGAATGCTGAATGTAATTCGATGAGAATCAGACTGAAAAAAACTTTCTTTCTGCAGGTGATAATTCTTGCCTGAGAATCCGGTCTTAAGCTGGAACTTTCTGATCTCCCTGTTTGAAGTTTTGTGCCAGAACCATTAAAAGTAAGAAAACAGTTTTGCTCAATCCAACACTCCACTGAGGGTGAACTTCATCACTAATGTAATGCTTTGATTTTTGCTACAGGCTTGTGCATCTGCTGAAGAGTTTATGAAGCAATTACCATAATTTGACAAAGAATTGGCCAAGCAAAGTCAAGAGGCCGAGGATGCAGGGGAAGTGAGTTTTTGATAAGACACTTTGCTTGTTTAACTTCTAGTAGAGCTAGTAGATGCTGATATAATAATTACAATAACCCAAAAAATGATTTTATGAGATATCGTTTTTGAATTTTTGTCAATCATTTGAGGGTTGAAGTAAATTTTAGTTATGAAAGATGTACTCAGAGATACTATGGAAAATAAACTTTACAATCTTACATGTTACTGCAATAAATTCTTGATTATGATTTGGTTCCTTGATGTGTAGCTTATGTTTAGGAACATTATTTCTTATTTCTGTTATCCCTTAGGAAACAAAATCCTGATTTTGTTTCAAACCTGTATTTGTCAGGTCCTTAGATATGTGGGAGTGGTGGATGCTATCAACAAAGAGGGGCGTGTAGAGTTGCGAAGATACAAGAAAGATCATCCATTCGCACAGCTCTCTGGTTCCGATAACATCATAGCTTTCACAACAAGACGATACAAGGAGCAGCCACTTATCGTCAGTGGACCTGGTGCCGGAGCTCAAGTCACAGCAGGTGGAATCTTCAGCAATATATTGCGGCTGGCCTCATATCTTGGTGCCCCATCATAGTGTATCAATTTCTATGCCTTTCAGTCTGGTTTTAGCCTTCTCTTTTTGGTTATTTGAGGCAGTAGCATTGTTAGTTTTATCTGCTGGATGATGATAGTGTTTTGAGTTAGTAATTACATATCGTAGTCGTCTTGGAACTTACGAACTTTCAAAATAAAGTTTATCTAGTGGCTTGAAAGCATGAATAAGTCTATATTTAGTTCGGCCTTGTAGTTTTCTTTCTTTAAACTTTATTTTTTTCTTCATACTATCTTTTTGTCAGTGGAAAATGAACTTGAGAATGTTTTTTGATGCATTGCAAAAAAGACTAAATTTTGGATTTTATTTGATAAATTAACTACAGGTGAAATTGATTCGGTAAAATATGAAATATTTATTTGAGCTACAGAGTTTGTAACATGGGGTAAATTTTATTATTTGGGGTAGGAGGAATCGGGTGTCTCATAACAGCAGTTCAGCACTCTAATGGGCGTGCTATTTTATCATCATTATTATAAATATAATTAATATTTATTATTTTCATAGTAATTTTTAAAATAATTCTATCAATAACAATTAAATGAAAAAAGCTTTAAAAAGTGTAAATAAACTTTCATCTTCTAATTACACTCGAATTTTTGTAAACCTTCAAACTTCAAATTGATTGACATTGAGTCCCTCCTAATTGATTAAACACATCAATTTGTCCATATCATGTAAAAGCAATACCACTAAATGAAGAATGCGATAAAGTCGATCAACGTCTAACACTTCGTAATTATGGTCCTTTATATAATATGTGACACATCATTGAAGCAATAAACAAGAATAAAACAGGAATATGCAGTAAAAATTAAGATAAAAAAAAGGAAAATCTTAAATATATTCTTAATAAAAAAAATTGAAACATAATAAATAAGGACCCCATTACTGTGGGGGTTGTTAAACCACTTTCATTAGGCATAGCTGATGAAGCAAAAAGCAGCAGCATAGCTGGTGCTATGATGAGGATGCACATAGCCGATAATTGCATGAGCTGCTCAGCGTGTAACAAACAAATTGCCAGCCCGGCTGTAAGGACCAACAGATGCATAACACTGTAACAGAATCAGAAGCAGCTCTCTGTGACTGCAAGCATGAGCTGATGAGTTGGTTACAAACAAGCTAATAGAATTCGCAGGTGCTATGTAGGTAAGTGAGCAATGGGTGGTACTTACACTAACTGGCCCAATTGCAAGCTTGTAACTGATGTTGGATTATATTTTGTATTCACGGAGGCGAATACAATAAATGTACGTGCTGGTTTCATGCGAATTCTGACTTACCATGAAGGACTGCCTCCTGAAGGAAAGAAAACCAATTGGATGATAGAGGAGTTTAGTCATAACCCTGCAATAATTCTAGCCAGTCAACCGGGCGCTGAGACTCGATCAGAGGGGCCTGATGCTAGGACTCAACCAAAGGTAACATAACGCCTTGTATTTAATCAGAGAAGAAAATTTGGCGACTGTTTATTGTTGTTGGGTAGTTTTGCCATTATTATATCTTCTGAACGATGATTTCAGCAATCACATTACATTGTTTCATATCACATTTGTTTCAGAGTTTCTTTGTCTGCAAACTTATTCCCACTGAAGGTGATACCAAGGAATATACTTAGGGGAAAACGTTGGATTGCTTAATTCTTTGCTTGTCGGGTTTGTTTTTAGCTCCGGAAACAAAGAATGTATATCATTATTGTTTGATCCTTTTCTTTATTTGTATATATCTTAACATATAATCAAAATGTTGCAACTAAAACCCATACCACTGCTTTAGAGTTCACTCATTGTCTTCTACTGTCCTAACTGGTTTCCATATGAAGTTCATTCTCAAAATACAAAGAAATCCTTGACTATACCCACACAGGCAAAAGGAAGAGACTGCTGGAGAGTAGGAGCAAAGAAGAAGAATATAACAAAAAGCGGGGTTAGGCTGCCCCCAAATTGTGAAAAACACAATGCCATTTGCTGCTAACCAGAATACTTTGTTATAAATCTAAAGGCTGTCCTTGATAACTACCGATTATTGAGTTTGGACTTTACCAATTCGAATGGAGATGAGGAGTTTTTTTCATGAAATGGAGGTCAATTTTCATGATCAATTGATATTATATAATTTTGTACTTCTCTTTTATTCTCCTAAAAGTTAACAGGGTTTGGGGTGAACTTGTTTTCAAGACGGACTTTGGGACTGTAAGTTTTTACATATATTTCATCTTTTACATAAAAGAAAGATGAGTAAGTGTTTATATATATATATATATATATATATATATATATATATATTTTCAGTGCATAAGATTGAGACTCCCATTTACTAGAAATCACAAAATTCAAGTCTCTGTCTCAAGACATTGCGCATAAGATTGAGACTTCTATTTTGAGCGTGTGTATATATGATTAAGATCATCTTCTAATCTGAATTTCTACTGAGTAGAAGTTCACACGTTGATTGATAGTTAAAAAAATAAAAATTAAAAATTAACATTCTATCCATACACTATTATTATATGACACCTGAAATAAGACACCTGAGTTCCCCTAATCTTTAAAAGTTTAGGGGAACTCAGATTAAGAGAAGATTCTAATCTATTTAGATATTTTTGTGATTTACTACGCTTCTCATCAAATGACTTGGCTTTGTCAGAATTTGATCTCCATTTTGACTCCAGGAATATCGATATGCAATGGTATGCCAGATTTGTTGAACTTCTTGCTAAGTTCCATTAGTTATCTGGAGTGTTGGGGATGGTATGTTTGTTCATACTTAACTATTATTGTTTAATCTTTAGTGTTTTTTTCTCATATGTGAAATTTAATTATTACCATTCAACCTGAAGCTCTCTAACTTGTTACTTTTTAATTTCTTTTTTGAAGAATGTGATTGTTCCTAGAGAACTATGGTCTATGGCAAAGTATGCTCCCCCTTATCCGGTGTCAATCTATTGAAATTTACAATAAACACTTGTATGTTTCACGTTTCAAAGAATTAGAAACGGTGCTTTCTCGATACTCTGTAATTAACATGAAATTGTCTCGAAGCATCGTAGAAGGTTTAAAGAAAGTATATACTATTTTTTTAAATAAAATTTAATGTTTGAATGAAATTGAAAAGGTACAGAACTTTTTGATAAAAATTCAATTAGATATCACAAGTATCAAAAGGCGTTCATGTTTTATACAGATTTATAAGGAAAAAAAAGTTGACAAATTACTTTTATATGTAATCTTGATACTACAATTTTTTAATATTAAATAATTACATTAGGACGTTACGTGTATGGTATTAAGATAACTTTTGATATTTATACTATGTGTATACTCGAATTTTTTTCCGAGCTGAATTTTTTTCCAAGCAATTAAAAAAAAAAACCTCTAGTCTCATATTTAAAATATCAGTGACTTGACAGTTTAACTCAAGTTACTTGACCATTGAAGATAGCACTGGCAGAATTCCTTGAATCTCGATCACAAAATTATATAATGTTCGACCAAATTGAAGCTTTGAATTCGGTGATTTCTAATAAGTGGGAAATTAATCTTTTGTTTTGTTTTCATAATTGAATCTCTGTTTCATTGCAGCATTCTCTCATTTTGCATCCATTATTACACGTGCGACTTTTTGGGTTATAATTGATGAATTGCATTGCTATGAGTGAACAATAAACTAATATGCTCATTGCAATATGACTTAATATATTTTTCTTTTAGTAGCTCAAATAAGCTTCTTCTAAATTATATAGGATTGGTAAAAAAGTTCAGGCTGATAAATTGGTAAAAAAGACTCAGCTAAACTTATTCTAAATTATATATTTTTCACCAATTTGTCGTAATTTTTACTGACCTATTACCGACTATAGTCACTTCCATGTGCTATATTTCTCATTCTCAAATTTCAATCGTTGGATATTAATATCCAACGGTCGTTTAACTAAAGGACAAATCATGGGGTTTGTTACCCTAATGCAACGTAGTCGTTGCCAATTTATATATACTTATTTATAGTTCTATTTCATAAACAATTTCTTGGAAGATGCTCGAAGGGCAGTTTTCTAGCCTATTGAATAAACTAAGGAAGCACATTATTTTCTATGATAGTGATTGCCATGTGAAGAATTTTATGATAATTAACAATTCCTTGGATAATTAATTAAGACTAGTGGAACTTTAAGACGAATAATTAATTACGCAAGTGGAAGTTTATATCGAATAATTAATTATGCAAGTCGGTCAACACTAAGACTTGCTTTAATCTGGAATAGAATCATACAGCAAAGCTGAGGATGAGGAGCTAGAAGTTGCATGATTTGATTAACTTCTTTCCTTTGAGCAAATACTTCATTGGAGTTCTAGTAAGCTTTAAGTTTTATCTTGTAATTTCTCTTTTATTTTCAGAACTAATTTGCATATCCTGTATGTGTAAAATTTGAAAGAAAGCTTGAATGTTAATTTTATATGAATTCTTTGCCTTTCCTTATAGTTACTTAGAAAAGATTTGCTTAAGTAGAGGTGGGTACACACACTCTCCAATCAGCATCTGAAAAAAAATTTCTAATTACATTTTGGGATTTATTAAGTATATTTTTTTTTCTTTCTGGTAAAGAAAGTACATAAGAAGCTGTGGACCTGTTTATTTTGTTCAAGAAGAAGATCATTGATTTCGAAATCAGAAGCACTCTGTTATTAACTTTTAATTAATATTAGTAATTTTTTTTTGTCTTCAAACAATATTTAAATACAATTTGATGTCAATTAATTTAATTAATTGAAAAAAGGGCAAATTTTCAGTTTCTGTCAGCTTCTCTCAATCTCTCTCAAAATTTAACTAGAAAATTACGATCTATGCGCAAATAATTTATTAGGACTAAGTATTCGCCAGGTTCTTTGCTTATATAATGTCAATGCATATTAGTTGTAACCTTAATGTTCTTCTTAATTCTTTCTAAACGACATATGGGCACACTATTTTTTTTAGTTATATAGGATCATTTTATTTTCATTATTTAATAATTTATTATATACCGAAATAAAAAGTACTACTTTCTTGATAATTTTCAAAATTTTTATTGAGAAAGTTAAATAACACATTTAATGTAAGTAATAGTATAAAATATCAAAATTCTAATAGAAAATATTTTATTTAATGCAAATACGGCTTATGAAATATAATATGGCGCACCAAAAACATCCGAAATTAATTATCACTTGATATGTACATTATCCTTTTCGGGTGCCCATAATTTTGGATGAATCATGTTGTCTGCATTGTATTGTTCCAAGAATGTCACATTTTTTATTCTAAATTTCAGGACAAATATAATGGCTTTCACGAGCATCCAAACCATCTCTTATGGGAAATATAATGCATTCTTAAGTTTTAGAGGAGAAGACACTCGTAAAAGCTTCACAGGTCATTTCTCTATTGCTTTAAAAAATAAAGGGATTTATGTCGGGGAAAAATTAGGTTTTTAAAATTTTTTATAAAACCTTTTGAAGATCGCTCTCATATAATATATAAGAATTTGTAATCTATAAATCGTACCTTTAAAATCCGATTTGGCTTTTTCCGTTAAAATGATTTAGGCTCCTAGATCACGATCCGTCACCACCACACTTGTTAGATCACGAATTGTCACCAATGATCTTCCAGGTTATGACTCAGGTTCGATCTACACTTGACGTGTGAGCGCTTTTATCACTACCAAAGCAACTAGCACGAGAAAATTTTTCTCTCAACAATAGAGAGAAAAATCTTTTTCTCTGATCTATATAAAGTGGCTTCTCTTTTTTTTCTTTAAAGAAAATCAGCCTTATATATCTCCCTTTAGTAAAAACCTTAGGCTCCAAATAATGCCTTAAATAAAACTCACGTTACTTTTCATTTAATAGGGGCCCACCATGTAAAATAACATAAGGCCCCTTACACATAAGCTAATTAAATGGAGCCTCCCACTAAATGATATAATTAGGCTTTTTACCCAAATAGCTAGTTATCTTGCTTATTAATCCAGTAGTGGTGCAGTCAATTAAATGAGCTAACCCGGGGATCATTTGGGAACATATAATAGTGGCTACAATAATTAGACCTGTAATTAAACTAGCCTAATTATTTAATTCCAAATCTATTCCACTAAAAAATTGGAACTGACTTCCATAATTGTATGCTCAAATAATAATTCGTCCCAAACCACATTGATTTCTTTACTATACAATCCTTTGTACCACATCGTTAATTAAATTGATATCTCAACTGTCCAATCAATTTAATAATATCTTATTCCTTGATCCTTACTGGTTTTCTCTAATGATCATTTTCAACATACTAAATATGTTGACACACTCTGGCCAGAGAATTCTATGATCAAGTGCCGAAAACCTATCAAGAGATGTGTTGTACAAATTCTATATTGTTAATCCATAACTCCAATACTCATAATTGTTCCCATCAAGATACCGGGTAATCTTGACCACAAGAATGTGTCGTGCTTATTGGTAACTCAAATGGAATAACAATTACAATCATGAAATCATAATTAACTCAAGATTAAGATTATAGTAAAATCAACGCCTATGAGATTTAATAAGTCTGACAGTTATTACAAAGTTAATTAAATCTCATATGTGATCCTGTTCAATGTAGTCGTACTTCATTAATAAATTCATACATGATTAAGACAAATCATTCAATGAATTTATTACGGTCTATACCTAAATAAAGTGCCCAACTTTATTTATCAACTACGAACTAAATTTATTTAATCATAAGATAACTTGTATTTATTTCTTCTGTGAATCCACATGGTGATCACATAAATACTTATAATATGATTAAATGGACTTTAATACAAATATTAATGCAATTAAGATATTTGAATAAAATACCTCATTAATTTTATTAATCAGAAAAATTGTTTATTACAATTAAAGAAACACATATGCTTTTAAAGAGCATATTTTCCCAACAATTTATGCATTCAGGGATGACAAAGAACTACAGAAAGGAGGATCCATTTCACCAGAACTCCTTAAAGCAATTGAAGAATCAAGAGTTTCTATTATTGTTCTCTCAAAAAATTATGCTTCTTCCACTTGGTGCTTGGATGAACTTCCTAAGATTGTTGAATGCAAAAACAAAGAAGATCAAATTTTTCCAATTTTCTATGATGTGGAACCAACTGTGGTGAGGAAACAAACAACAAATTTTTGGAAAAGATTTTGCAAAAACGAAGAAAATTTTAAGGATAATATAGAAAAGGTGCAAAAGTGGAGAGACGCTTTAAAAGTGGTGGCCAATAAATCTGGTTGGAAATTGAAGGATAGGTAATCATTCTTACTCTCAATTATTAATATTGTTTTTGTTGTTCGGCATGGTAAGTAAACACAAAACAAATTTTAGTATTCATGATTCTGTTGAAAAGTCAGCCCACAATGCTTATTTTCACACGGTTTTTTCTTGACAAATTGGAGGTTGGTGGCACAAATATTTGACAGGTTGTTGCCATGCATGAATTCAACTTTAGAGAAGCAAATTTGAAGACAAATTCCTAAGGTAGGTGCCTAATTTATGTTGACAATTTTGTTAGGGTTGGTGCAATAGTGCACCCCATTTTTCATTATAAATAGAAGGCAATTCCTCATTTGTTAATCATCCCAATTTGAGATAAGTAGAGAGCAATTGTAAGTGAGTTCTTTGAGAGAATTTAAGAGAGCTTCCACTTGAGTGTTCTAGTGAGGTTTCATTTGGGTGTATTGGGGTTGTGGGTTTTGTGAGTTTTTCCCACATTTGTAAAGTCCCATTGTTAATAAAATTGTCTTCCAGTCTTTGCCCGTGGACGTAGGCATTACGCCGAACCACGTAAATCATTGTGTTTTATTTTCTTTGCATTTGTTTATCACCACATTTATATTTCTCCAGAAGTTATAGTATTAGTAATTGCTCAACCTACGTTTCCCCAACAAGTGGTATTAGAGCCGACTGTTTGTACTTGGGGGGATACGGTACTATTTATGTATACGGTATTGTTCACGTATACTGTATTATTCCTATATACGGTACTGTTCACAAATATGGTGGAGACGACCATTTATACTTAGGAGACAGTCTATTGTAAGTAGTGTGTATTTTTGCATGTCTAAAAAAGTTCTTTCAATAAAGGTGATAAGAGTGTAAGGATTCTGGTTTTTAATTGGGACCGAGTTCCAGTCCAATCTCCTGGGAACTTTCTTGGTTCATTTATTAACACGAAATAAACATCATAGAGGCTGTTGTTTTAGTGTAAATAGTTGTTGAAGAAACTGATCATTTGAGATAAAAAAGATGGCAGAGGTATCGTCGTCGTCATCTTCATCAGCAAGAACTACTGTGACTAATGCAAAGTTTGAAGTGGAGAAATTCGATGGTATCAATAATTTTGGTATGTGGCAATGTGAGGTGTTGGATGTCTTATGTCAGCAAGAGTTAAACGTTGCTCTTGAAGAAAAGCTTGACATGATGGATGACAAGGAGTGGACAAAGATCAACAGACAGGCATGTGGTACTATTCACCTATGTTTGGCTAAAGATTAGAAATACTCTGTCATGAGGGAGACATCGGCAAAGAAATTATGGGAGACATTGGAAGAAAAGTCTTGAAAATAGGCTTTATATGAAAAAGAAACTCTATCGATTTACATATACACATGGCATGTTAATGAATGACCACGTGAACTCATTCAACAAAATATTAACGGATTTGCCAAATCTGGATGAAAGATTTGAAGATGAAGATAATGCACTACTGTTGTTGAATTCACTTCCTGATGAATATGATCATCTTACCACTACTTTGCTTCATGGGAAGGACTGTGTCACATTCGATGCTTATGCAGTGCATTGTACAACTCTAAGACCAGAAAGAAAAACAGAAAGGATTACAGAGATACAATTGCAGAAGTACTGATAGCGAGAGGTCGTTCGCAAAGCCGCAAACCTGGAAAAAGGAACAAGTCTAAAGGGAGACCTGCCAAAGATGAATGTGCTTTTTGTTGCGAGAAAGGGCATTGGAAAAAGAATTGTCCTAAGTTACAAAAGGGTAAGGCTACTTTTGACGCATGTGTAGCAGAGCATGATGAGGAGTCAGACTTTAGTATGGTTGGCATGACATTGATATGTCACTCAGATGAGTGAATTTTGAATTCGGGTTGTAATTATCATATGTGTCCTTATAAGGGCTGGTTTTCTAACTTCAAGGAGCTAGACAGTGGAGTTATTTTTATGGAAAATGACAATGCTTGTAAAACCATGGGAATATGTACAATCCAATTAAAGAATCATGATGGCTCAATCCAAGTTTTGACAGATGTTCGCTATGTACCAAGCTTGAAGAAAAATCTCATCTCATTAGGAGTCCTAAAATCTAAAGGGCTCACAATCACTTTAAGAGATTGATTGTTGAAGATAGTAGCTAGGGCGCTGACGGTGATAAAAGGAACAAGAAGAAATAACTTGTACTATTTCCAAGGAAGTACAATTATTGGATCAGCATCAACAATTTCTGGAAAAGATGCAGATTCAGAAGCAACTAAGTTGTGGCATATGCGTTTGGGACATGCTGGTGAAAAAGCTTTGCAGACTTTAGCGAAGCAAAGCTTGTTGAAAGGTACAAATTCTTGCAAATTAGAATTTTGTGAACATTATGTTCTGGGCAAGTAGACAAGGGTAGAGTTTGGTTCAACAATTCACAATACAAAAGGAATTCTGGACTATATTAACAGTGATGTGTGGGGACCTACCAAAACAGCTTCTTTAGGAGGTATGCACTATTTTGTTACTTTTGTTGATGATTATTCAAGAAAAGTGTGGGTGTATTTGATAAAGAACAAAAACGAAGTTTTGGGCATATTTCTGAAATGGAAGAAAATGGTTGAGACTCAGACTGGTTGAAAGGTCAAAAGACTTCGCTCAGACAATGGTGGCGAGTACAAGAATGATCAATTTCTTCAAATATGCCAAGATGAGGGTATTGTGCGACATTTCACTGTTCGAGATACACCACAACAGAATGGGGTGGCAGAACGCATGAACCAGACTATACTGGAGAAAGTTCAGTGTATGTTGTCTAATGCTGGATTGGGCAAAGAATTTTGGGCTGAGGCAGTTGTATATGCGTGCCATCTAATCAACTATTTGCCATCAACTGTAATTGAGGGCAGAACACCCATAGAGATATGGACTGGTAAACCTGCTACTGATTATAATTCTTACATGTTTTTTGTTCCACTGCTTATTATCATGTAAAAGAATCTAAGTTAGACCCAAGAGCAAAGAAAACATTGTTAATGGGTATAACTGGTGGAGTAAAAGGATACCGTCTCTGGTGTAATGTTACGAAGAAAATTATTTTCAGCAGAGATGTAACTTTTGATGAATCAGCCATGTTGAAACAAAAAGATTCTCAAGAGGATGACAAGGCCAGTAGCACTTTGCAGCAGGTGGAGTTTGAAAAAGTTAAAGCTGATACAGCTGGTGTTGATGAGATGGATAGTGATTCTCCATTAACCGAAGATGATGAAGAGGTTCTGACTCAGGAACCTTCACAGAAACAAGATTCAATTGCATATAGAAGGCCACGCAAAGAGATTCACAGACTTGCTCGCTTTGTTGATATGATGGCCTATGTATCCAATTGTAGATGATGATGTTCCTTCCACTTACAGAGAAGCAGTAAGTAATCTAGAAAGTATACAGTGGAAGAAAGTAATGAACGAAGAAATGTAGTCTCTTCACAAAAATGAAACTTGGGAGTTAGTTACACTGCTCAAGGAAAAGAAGGCAATTGGGTGCAAATGGGTATATGCAAAAAAGGAAGGATTTCCTTATAAAAATGAAATTCGATACAAGGCTAGATTGGTAGCGAAGGGTTACGCTCAGAAGGAAGGAATAGACTACAATGAGGTATTTTCTCCAGTTGTGAAACACTCGTCTATTCGAATTTTGCTAGCCATGGTTGCACAATTTGATCTTAAACTAGCTCAACTTGATGTAAAAACTACATTTTTACATGGTGATTTGGAAGAGGAAATCTACATGACTCAGCCAGATGAATTTAAGGTTGCTGGAAAAGAAAATTGGGTTTGCAAATTGACAAAGTCGCTTTATGGGTTGAAACAATCTCTGAGGTAGTAGTACAAGCGATTTGATCGATTTATGAAATGGCAACAGTACACAAGAAATAAGTTTGATCATTGTGTGTATTTTCGCAAACTACAAGAAGAATCTTTCATTTATTTGCTATTGTATGTCAATGATATGCTAATAACATCGAAGAGCAAAGATGGGATTGAGAAGTTGAAGACTCAACTCAATCAAGAATTTCAAATGAAAGATTTAGGTGAAGCTAAGAAGATTCTTGGCATGGAGATATGCAGAGATAGAGCTCGTGGCAAAGTAAGCTTGTCTCAGAAGCAATATTTGAAGAAGGTAGTACAGCAGTTTGGCATGACTGAGCAGACAAAATCTGTGAGTACCCCGTTGGCTTGTCATTTCAAGCTTTCTGCACAATTATCTCCTTCAACAGATGCGAAACAAGAATACATGTTATAAGTTCCATATTCAAATGCAGTGGGTAGCTTGATATATGCAATGGTGTGTACAAGGCCTGACATTTCACATGCAGTTGGTATAGTGAGCAGATATATGCATAATCCTGGTAAAGGACATTGGCAAGCTGTGAAATGGATTCTACGGTACATTCAGAAGACCGTGGATGTTGGTTTACTGTTTGAAAGAAACGATACACTTGGTCAAGGTGTGATCGGGTATGTTGATTCTGATTATGTTGGTGATTTGGACAAACGACGGTCAACCACCAGATATGTATTTACTTTTACTGGAGGGCCAATTAGTTGGAAGTCTACACTACAGTCTACAGTTGCACTGTCGACCACAGAGGCCGAGTACATGGCAATTACAGAGGCTGTTAAAGAGGCTATTTGGTTACAAGGTTTGCTTGAAAACTTGGGATTGGCACAGGAGCACATTAATGTGTATTGCGATAGTCAGAGTGCTATTCATTTAACAAAGAACCAAGTTTATCATGCGCATACAAAGCACATCGATGTACGATTTCACTTTGTGCGGGAAATTATTGATGAGGGGAAGATTCTTCTTCAGAAAATTAAAACTGCAGATAAGTTTAAAAGTAGCCAGAGAAGACAGAAACTGGAAGGTAGTTTGTTGATAGTCGACTCAGATTTACTAAATCTTCGCGAGGTGGAGAATTGTTGAAAAGTCAGCCCACAAAGCTTAATTTCACACGGTTTTTTCTTGACAAATTGGAGGTTGGTGGCACAAATATTTGACAGGTTGTTGCCATGCATGCATTCAACTTTGGAGAAGCAAATTTGAAGACAAATTCCTAAGGTGGGTGCCTAATTTATGATGACAATTTTGTTGGGGTTGGTGCAATAGTGCACCCAATTTTTCCTTATAAATAGAAGGCAATTCCTCATTTGTTAATCATCCCAATTTGAGAGAAGTAGAGAGCAATTGCAAGTGAGTTCTTTGAGAGAATTGAAGAGAGCTTCCACTTGAGTGTTCTAGTGAGGTTCCATTTGGGTGTATTGGGGTTGTGGTTTTTGTGAGTTTTTCCCACATTTGTAAAGTTCCATTGTTAATAAAATTGTCTTCCAGTCTTTGTCCGTGGACGTAGGCATTATGCCGAACCACATAAATCATTGTGTTTTATTTTCTTTGCATTTGTTTATCACCACATTTATATTTCTCCAGAAGTTGCAGTATTAGTAATTGCTCAACCCACGTTTCCGCAACAGATTCAACATTATTTTCAATTAAACAGCTTCTGTTTAATACGGGTGTATATCATATGATGTGTCGTGATTAAAATAGAACTGCTATAAATGAACTAATATTTGCAAATGAATAGCTACAGACGTTGATACGTTAAATTATTGTATTTTGAACTTTTGAAGACGTTACATTTGTATCTTGTGATGCTTTGTGCTCTGTTAATCAGTTGATTCTTGAGATAACATAATTATCTCAGTTGAATTTGCTAAAGAATTATCAACTACCTAATGAATGCCACATAATTTAGGATGTCTTTCATCATCATCTAATTGATTTCGTGTGTGTAAAAAATTTTCTTATAAAAAATTGATATAAATTCTCTTTTAATCTAATTTACCTAATTATAGAAAGAAATAATATGTACATGAGAAGAAAACAACAGAAGAAATTGAATTTTCTCATTCTAGTTATTTCTGACCCACGTAATAATAACATGTTACTTGATTATGTGACTTCTATTTGACGAAATGAATATTGTGTGGTTTGGATTTTATAAATAATATGGAATTGATCTTTTACTTCGTTCACACAAACTTTAATTTAACAATAGCAATCTTTTCTTGTTGTTTTCAATCTACAGCAATGAGTCTGAATTTATTGAGGAAATTGTCAATGTGATATCAAGTAAAATTCGTACAAAGCCAGAGGCTGTTAAGGAGTTAGTAGGAATAGAATCAAGCTTGGAGAAACTGAGGTTTCTTATGGGTGCGGGGTCCATTGATGTTCGTATGATAGGGATATGGGGTATGGGAGGTCTAGGAAAGACAACACTTGCAAGAGTTGCTTATGACTTGATGTCCCATGAGTTTGATGGAAGTAGTTTTATTGCTGATGTTAGAGAAAAATCTGAAAAAGAAGGGAGTGTAATCTCTTTGCAAAAGCAGCTCCTTTCTGATTTACTGAAGCTTGCAGACAAAAGCATACGAAATGTCCACGACGGTATTAACATGATAGGAAGTAGGCTGCGACAAAAAAAAGGTCCTTCTCGTAATCGATGATGTGGCTAATGTTGAGCAACTACAAAGATTAGCTGGAAAGCGTGATTGGTTTGGTCCAGGCAGCAGAATCATAATAACAACGAGGGATGAACATTTGTTGAAGTTGCATCGAGTCGAGGAAGTTTACAAGCTTGAGGCACTAAGTTATTATAAGGCATTCGAACTCTTTTGTTTGAAAGCCTTTGAAACCCAGAAGCCCAGGGAAGAATATGTTCATCTATCTCAACTAGTTGTAAAGTATGCTAATGGTCTTCCATTAGCTCTAAAGGTTTTGGGTTCATTTTTGTTTGGTAGACCTGTGGACAAGTGGACAAGTACCTTGGAAAGACTAAAAAGAGAACCTGAAAATGAGATTCTAGATATACTCCAAATAAGTTTTGAAGGGCTGAAGGAAGCAGAGAAGAAATATTTCTCGATGTTGCCTGTTTCTTTAAAGGGAAGAAAAGAGATCACGTATCGAAAATTCTCGACAGCTGTGGTTTTGAACCACTAATTGGCATTGGTGTTCTTATTGAAAAATCTCTATTAACAGTGTGTGAGGACAACAAACTGTGGATGCATGATTTGTTACAGGAAATGGGTAGACAAATTGTTAGGAGACAGTCCCCAGAAGAGCCCGAAAAACGCAGCAGATTGTAGGAGGAAGCAGACATATGCCATGTATTAACACAAAACTCAGTAAGTGACTAATAAAGAGGATTGCAAATTTTTTTTCTTTTACCTAGTAAAATCTCCAATGAACTATTTTGCTTATAATTTTCAGGGGAGTGAAGTAGTTAAAGGAATCATAGTTGATGATTATTACTTTCTCAAAGATAGAATGCGTTTAAGTGCTGGTCCAAAAGCATTTTTGAAGATGACCAACCTACGATTGCTCAAAATATGTAATCTGCAGCTTCGTCAAGGCCTTGAATGCCTCTCTAACAAATTGCGGTTGCTTGATTGGCATCAATATCCTTGGAAATCTTTGCCGTCAAATTTACAATTGGATAAAACTGTGGAGTTTAAAATGTGTTACAGCTGCGTTGAAGAATTGTGGAAGGGAACCAAAGTAAGATCATTAATCTTGTCGGTAATTTATATTTTTTAATTGAATAATTGTTGATAACAATTTTATTATTATAATTGTATATGAATTAAAAAATATCATTTTAGCACCCTTTTGTTTTCAACAGCCTTTAAACGTGTTGAAAGTCATGAAACTCAGCCATTCAAAGAATCTGATTAAGACACCAGACTTCACGGAAGTGCCAAATTTGGAGGAGTTGGATCTTGAAGGATGTACAAGGTTGCGTGAGATTCACCCATCTTTGCTGCTTCACAATAAGCTGATTTTGTTGAACTTGAAAGGTTGTACAAGTCTTACAACTCTTCCGAGCAAGATTTTTATGAAATCGCTTAAAACACTTGTTCTTTCTGGTTGCTTGAAATTGAAGAAATTTCCATGCGTTGCAGGAGGTATGAAGTGTCTGCTGGAACTTCTTTTAAATGAAACTAATATCAAAGAATTGCCGCTATCAATTGAACTTTCTTCTGGACTTGTTCAGTTGACTTTGAAAGGCTGCAAAACTCTCTCGAGTCTGCCAGTTACTATAAGCAGTTTAAAATGACTAAGAAATCTAGAGCTCTCTGGTTGCTCGAAACTGAAGATTTTTCCAGAGATAGTGGCAAGTATGGAAGACCGGTCCGAGCTCTATCTAGATGGAACTTCCATTACAGAAATGCCATCATCTATTGAACTTTTGATGGGGCTTGAATTGTTGAATTTAAATGACTGCAAAAATCTCGTGAGACTTCCCAGCAGTATAAAAGGTTTGAAATATCTCAAAACTTTGAATCTGCCAGGCTGCTTCAAACTTGAAAATGTGCCAGAGACAGTTGGGCAAGTAGAAAGTTTGGAAGAACTTGATATAAGTGGAATAGCTATGAGACGACCTCCGTCCTCCATTTTTCTTATGAAGAATCTTAGAACACTCTCTTTTTCTGGGTGTAATGGACCACCATCATCTACATCAAGGCATTTTCACTTTCCCTTCAGTTGGATGGCAAAGAGCTCATATCCTATACCTTTGATGCTGCCTTCTCTGTCAGGTTTGTGCACTTTGACAAAATTGGATCTCCGTGACTGTAGTCTAGGGGAAGGAGTAATCCCAAATGATATTGGCAATTTATGTTCATTAAAAGTGTTGTATTTGAGTAAAACAGTTTTGTTACGTTGCCAGCAAACATAGACGGTCTTTTCAATCTTGAAGAACTAGAGTTGGAAGACTGTAAAAGCCTTCAATCTCTGCCACAACTTCCACCCAACGTAAAAAAAGTTAATGTGAATGGTTGCACTTCGTTGGCGACATTATTAGGTGCATTAAAACTATGCAAATCCAAATACACATTAATTAATTGTGTCGACAGCTTGAAATTGCCCGGAAACAATGGTTTGGCATTTTCGATGAACTCAAATTCATTTTTTTAGCTACGCCAAAATTATGCCTAAAACGTTAAGCAATGGTATGGACTTGTTCATTTTTTTAATTGGTTGCAGGCACTGTCAGATCCATCAAGAGATTTCAGCATTGTTGTTCCAGGAAGTGAATTCCAAAGTGGTTCATGTATCAGATCGAGGGTTCTTCTATAGCAGTCACAAGGCCTTCATATTTGTATAATATAGATAAGGTTGTGGGATATGCTATTTGCTGTGTTTTTCATCTCCCGAAACAATCAACTCGTACGAAAAAACTATGGCCCGGACATCAGTTGAATTGCCAAATGATCGGTTCTCATAATAGGCCTACATATTATATTTCTTTTAAAGAGAAATTCGATCAAGCTGTTTCGGAGTCAGACCATCTTTGGCTACTCTATTTGTCCCGACAACAATGCTATGATAGTAGGTGGCATTTTCATTCTAATCATATTGAGTTGTCACTTATAAGCACGTGGACCCCAGGATTGGATGTAAAGAGGTGTGGCTTCCATCCAGTTTATATGCGCGAAGTGGAGGAGTTCGACCAAACGGCAAACCAATGGAGTCGTTTTAATGCTTATAATCTAAATGAATTCCATCACGATTTTGTTGGATCAAATCTGGAATTAGCCAGAACATCAAAGCGAAGCCTTGCAGAATATATTGGGGCAGCTGAAGCCAATGGAAGTGGCTGCTGTGATGATCACGATGAGGAACCACGACCTAAAAGATTTAGACAACTCGAAGAAGGGCACAGCCCGGGGGATATTATTGTCACTGAATTTTGTTCGTAAGTACGCTTCTCAATTTCAACCCATAAATGAGAAAGGTTAACTAAAACTAAATACTTATTTATAACGTTGAAATATGATGAAAAAATACGAACATGAAACCCAAAGCCTATAGTTAAATTAGTTGGAACTTTAGAACTAAATATCAAAAAGTTTAACCAAGACTAGAGACTTGTGTATAATGTTGAAATTTGACCCAAAAAGTAGAAACAAGAAAAAACCCTTTATCATCCCTAGGGTTTCATGCAATAGTCTATTTCATCCTTACTCTTTAAATAATAGCCCAAAACATTATTTTGTTAACTCATGGTTAGTTAAATGTCATTTGTTAGTAATCCATTGAGATTAAAAAAGGATTTTCCACTAAAGAGAAAATTTAAAAAATAAATAAAATTTGACATAATATTAAAAATAATTTTTATCTAATCCCACTAAACATGAAATACCGAAAAGATGAAAAACTTATATTTCAAGTAATTATTTTGCACTCCTCTCTATTTTGTTGGCGTGAAAGTCCTATAAACTCTAGATCTAAGTACAAAAAATAATCACAATTTTCATATTCGTATAAGCGTACTCTCTAATTGCACTATGAGCAGACTTAAGTAGATAGTGGCAAGGACTTGAGGAGACAATAATGGTCAAAGAAGAGTGGTGGTAAAGCTCAAAATAAAAATTTGTTAAAGATTAAGAAGATATTTAACATATGCAAGCACACAAAAATTGGTTGTATTTTTGAGTTTTTTTCAATGATTTAAAGATATTGTGTTAATTACGGTTTATTACTTATGATGATTATTTAGTGGTTATATCAAACTATTTCATCATTGATTTCATTTAAGAATAAATTAATGATTTTTGCATATTTTTTAGTGTTATTTAATTGTGTAAAAAATTTTTTAATATAGTTTGTATCGCATTAATGAAAAATCTTATTTTGCTCTCAATGAATTACTAGTTAATGGCAAAAAATAATAGTGAGTTAGCAGAAGGATGTTTTGAACTATTGTTTAAAAAGTAGGGATGAAATGAGCTATTGCATGAAACCCTAGGGATGAAAAAGGTTTTTTCCCATAGAAATATGAATCCCAAAACTAGCAACTAATTAGTTGGAACTTTAGAACCCGTATGTGAGAAAGTTTAACCAAAACTAAATATTTATGTATAATGTTAGAATCTGATAAAAAAATCAGAACATGAAAATTGGAATTTTAGAACCCAAAAATGAGAAAATTTAATCAAAATTAGAGACTCATGAAATCAATTTGGAACAACTACCCAATACATTGGTATTTAACCAAAAGTAGGAATATAATTATGTTATCATTTTTTCATAATTTATTTTATTATATTTAAATAAAATCTATTAAAATATTTGTATAATTCAATATCTTATCCTAATTTATAATTTTCTTTATTTTAATCTGATTCTAATATATTTTTTCAACGAAAACAAATTAATTGAATGGATAACCCATAAAATGCCGGCTCTCCAGGTCACAAAAGCAAGATGTATGTCATACAGTACTGCACAGTAAGATGACCTGAAGGGTAAAACTGAAAATATTCTATCAAACACAAAATTAGTGAACCAATAAGTTGAAATATATGAACCTATAAATTAAAAAAATTAACCAAAATCAAGAACTAGTCTAACAAAAAAAATTGGTATTTAACCTAAATAATTGAAATCTTATCAAGTTAATTGGAATATTAAATACAAAACTAGTGGAATAATAGTTAAAATAAATAAACCCATAAATGAGAAAGTATAACCAAAATTATGGGCTTATTTAACCAAAAATAAAATTATTAAAGTAAATTTGGTACTTCATCCAAATAATTGGAATATTACCAAGTTAGTAGGAAAACATTAAATATAAAAATGATAGAATAATTAGTTGAAACATGTAAAACAAAAGGGGAGAAAGTTTAACCAAATTTAGGTACTTATCTAACGAGTAATGAATTTACTTGGAATCTAACCTAAAATATTAATATTTAATGAGTTTAGTAGGAATATTGAACACAAAACTAGTGGATTGGGAAGTGGAACAAATGAACCAATTAATAAGAATGTTTAACCTAAATTAGGGGCAGATGAAATTAGCTTGGAACGTCTACCTAATATATTGATTTTTAATCAAAAGAATTAGGAGATGATTATTTTATATTTTTTTAACATTCATTTAAATTAAAAATACTTTCTCACACAAATATCTTTTTACTAATTATTTATAAATTTCCTTCATTTTTCATTTTATTTTGTAATAATAAAAAAGTTTTTAAAGCAAGATGAAAAAGATTGGGGGTCATAACAATATGTTATTATTTTCTTGAAAGTTGATATTTCATAAAATAAAAGGGGGTTCAAATATATTTTGCCTTATCAATATTATTGTTAATAAAAAAATGAACTTGGAACACTATATATAATATTGGAATCTAATTGGAAAAAAAAGGGAACATGAAGGTTGAAATTTTAGAACCGAAATATGAGAAAGTTTAACACAAACTAAATTCTTATATATAGTATTGGAATTGGATTAAAAAAAAAAATGGGAACATGAAAGTTGGAATATTAGATCTAAAGATGAGAAAGTTTAACCAAAATTAGAGACTTTTTTATATTGTTGGAATTTGACAAAAAAAAAATAGGAACATGAAACCCAAAATTGGTGATTAATTAGTTGGAACTTTATAAACCAAAAATGAGAAATTTAACTAAAATTAGAGACTTATCTATAATGTTGGAATGTATAAAAAAAATTGAATATAAACAAAAACTAGTGGTTCAGTTTAGAATCCAATTTGAGAAAGTTTAAACAAAACTAGAGATTTATCTATAATAATGGCATTTAATAAAAAAAATTTGGAATATGAAACCCAAAACTTGTGGTTAAAATAGTTGAAATTTAGAACCTAATATGAAAAAGCACTACTAGAAAAATGGGCTACCATGACAAAGTTTTTGTGATAGATATTAGAAAATTAGTCATTTATCATAAGAATATGATAGACATATGATATAATTTTCGTACATCATAAATTCATGACATATTTCTGATAGATTTTTTATATATCAGATAAACATGATAGCGTATTAATATTTAATCAAACCGCAGGTTTCGGGTGGAATCAATTTGGACATAAAACGACACCGTTTAACAGATTTAAAATTTTTTTAAAATAAAAATATTTATTTAACATTTAAACGCTATCGTTTAACTATATAGTAAACCACAAACACAAAAAAAAATCTAAGTGTTGGCACCTTTGACCCATCACTCCATCAGCAAGGGCTGAGAAACCAAAGCAGTGAAACCCCTCAAAATCCGTTTATTAACATATTTTAATCTGCAAATTGGTTTTGAAATCTGTTGCATGGAAACCAAAATCATAGTATATGCTATTGAAGGAACCTTCCCATCCTTATTTTGCACCCCCATTATCTTGAACCCCTATTATTTCGAACCCATTGTTTTTAGGCACAAAATCACCACATATGCTCATTGTTGTGCCTTCACGTCCATTATTGAAGCCGTCGGTGTCACTACTTCTTTGTATTGTTCAATCGGCGTTGGAGAAGCCATCCTGTAATCGCTGAATCCCTAGGTTTGTCGTCAATTAACTTTTTTAATTTTTATTCAGAATAAATCAATTGGTCATTATAAAATTAATTGTTAGTTTTGTTGTTATTTCCCTTATTTGTTCATAATTTATGCCCTAGGTTTATCTTTATTATTACTTTTTAATTTTCGTTTGTTTCTGTTGTTATATAAGCTTATACTTTGTCCTTCTGTTAAATCTAGAAATTGTTAAATCATTTAATTTAGCATGTCCTCTTCCTTTTTTTAAAAAAAAAAATTGTTCTGAATCGCAGGATTTCACTGCCCTTTTCCCTTTCAAACTCGATTTCTAACATAAGGTTTGTTCAATTTTTTACTTGCCTTTCCGTTCAATGTTTGAAAAATGTTAGCTGCCAATGGTTTGTATGAATATTGTTATATTCTGTAAATTTTTAGTCAAAGCTTGCATGTGTGTGAAGTGATTTTGGTTGATGATATAGTACTTTTCATTGACTAGTGTCTTTTGTTGGGATGAATCCGAAACTATGGTCCAATGGTGTTGACATTTTTTTTAATGATTGTGAACTAGATTTTGTGTAATTTATTGAGTTAAAAAGTGAGCCCCCTTTTCAATTGTCTTTTTTATGTTTGAAGGAAATGGTACCATGTGGGGGCAAGTTTGGTCATGTGGACCAAGTAATGTTTAGTTTCTTATATATATATAGTCTTGTAGTCCATGAAATGCTGGATTGTTAGAATTTTTTTAAAATAAATTTTAAATATATGTGGGCCGAGTTATTTAGGATATTATTAGTTGGGTATGGTTAGTTGGTGGTTTTGGTCAATGATGATAGCATGTTGGTAAAGTTATATTTGTTGCACATGATGACAAGTTTTGTTTTAAACTTATTTATTTCATTAAATTTATAAATTGAATATTAATAATGTTTGTTGCGTAATTTATTGATAATGGAAACCGTTTATTATTGCTGCCCATTAGTACATTATGTTGAAATTTATCTCAATTATATGTCAGGTACTAGACAAAAAATGGATAAATCTTGGCTTAAATATGATAGATTGTCTGATGAGTATGAGGCTGGTATGGAAAATTTTATTAAGACTGCAGTTGAAAGTAATTAAGAAATTAGTGTTGTTAGGTGTCCATGTGATAAATGTCGGAATTTAGCATTTCATAGGCCTAAAGAAGTGAAAGATCATTTAATTATATGGGGTCTTGATATGTCATACAAAACATAGGTTTGGCATGGGGAAGATATCCACAACAAATCTCCTAACAATATAGGTTGCCAAAATGACAGTGGATATATGGATTATGATGGTGGTAATATTGTTGAAATGGTTGAAGATGCTTTTAAGGATTGTGATAGTGATCCTAAAGCATTCAAAAAACTATTAGAAGATTCAGAGAAGCCTTTGTACCTTGGATCAAACAAATTTACCAAGTTATCAGCTTTAGTTAAATTGTACAATATAAAGGGCAGATATAGGTGGTCTGATAGTAACTTTTCAGATTTGTTGAGTGCTCTTTTTGATGTTGCATGCACACATGGCGAATGATATAGTGGGCAGACCATTTGGGTTCATACACACAGGACTCGTATCATCAGTCTATGATAAGGATGCCTTTGCTACAAGGGTAAAAAAGGCACAATTTATTGTCGAACGGTTGAACAAAGCAAACAAAGGACAAATGATTTTCATGCCACATAACCCTGGGTACAGTTCTATTTACTTTATACTGATGATAATTTACTAAAATTGATTCATAATTTCAATTTCTTTGTGTAATAGTTTCCATTGGGTGTTGATTGTAATTGATATGCGACAAAGCAAGGATTTTATCTAGATTCTACGAACAACTATTTGGGTGACGACAATGACCTGAAGGACATAGTTACCAAGTATGGTGATATTCTATTTCTAATATAATTTTATATATCATGTTTATTTACTTACTGCGTGTATTATAATGTAGTGGGATATCAATGCATGTTGCGGTGACTGGTAAAAAAAGGGTGAAACCACAAATCACAAAAGTTTTGGTAAGCAATCATGACTTTCTTTTTTTCTTCTTTATTTTTTTTGGTAGCGCATGACTTGTTAATATTTAATCACTTGAAAGAATTCATATGCATATGTATTCATGATTATTCTGTTGATGATATAGTCCCCAAATCAACCAGGGAGTACTGAGTGTGGATACTATTTGCTGAGGTTTATGAAAGACATAATTACAGACCCGAGTTTACTTCTCCATGATGTAAGTACACATTCTTTCAGATGCATTGTCAGATTACTTCACTTAATACTTTTAACTATATATAGTTTACTTTAATCTGACTTGTGATCATCATTTGACGGTTTAAAGGCAAATGTGAATACACTCAAAGTGAGCTTGATGAAGTGCATCTCAAGTATGCTTCCTTTGTGCCTGAGCTGATAGTATGAGCAGTGGAGTTGATGATGATATTGTTTGATAAAGTCTAAGTGGCAGTGAATTTTGTATGCTGGTATTGTTCCAGATGATAGCGAATCTTGATAAAGTCTAAGTGGTAGTGAAATTTGTATGATGATATTGTTTGATAAAGTCTTAAGTAGTAGTGAATCTTGATAAGCCTGGTAGTGTTTCAGATGATATATAGTGTTGTGATGTTTTTGTATGCTGGTAATGATCCAGATGGTAGTGTTGGGATGTAGATTTGTGATAATTGAATAGATGATGTTTTTGACAATGTTATGGTTATTTCAAATGATGATTTAGTGATGTTTTGATAATATTGTTGAGATAATTTGGATGTATTGATTTTATACATATTGTGATTTTTAAATTTCAATGGAATTTATAAAATAATAATATTAATAATATTATTTAATAATAATAATATTATTTAAAAGATTAAAAATTATTTTATAATTTAAAAATATTAAAAATGATTTACAATAATAATATTATTATTTAAAATATTAAAAGTTTCTGAATTTAAAAAAATTAAAAATTCTTTTAATAATATTATTATTAAAAAAAATTCACATTGTAACACCATATTAGCATCATAAAGCTGTGAAACATAATTACGCACCATAATTTAAAATTGAATTAATAATAACCGCCAAATGTTTTTTCACAATAAAACAAATTTACCACTAAAATATTAAAATGATGTTGCTTTTGTTGTGACACATTTGTGATAGCTATAAGTTGACACATTTGTGATAGCTATAAGCTGTCACATACACCTATGATAGATAAATTACTGTCACAGATTTATGAGAGGGGCTACAATGACAGATAGAAACTCTGTCATAAACAGGGTCGGATGACAGATATTCTCTGTCATGGTAGACCATTTTTCTAGTAGTGAAGTTTAACTAAAGACTAGAGACTTATGCATAATGTTGAAATTTGACCAAATAAATAGGAACATGAACCCAAAACTAGTGATTAATTAATTCGAATTTTGGAACTCATATATGAAAAAGTTTAACCAAAACTAAATGCATATATATAATGATGGAATATGATGAAAAAATGGGAACATGAAATCCAAAGCCTGTAGTTAAATTACTTGGAACTTTAGAATTAAATATAAAACAGTTTAACCAAGACTAGAGACTTATGTATAATGTTGAAATTTGACCAAAAATAGAAACATGAATACCAAAACTAGCTATTAATTAGTTGGAAGTTCAGAATCAGCTTGTGAGAAAGTGTAACCAAAACTAGATATTTATCTATAATGTTGGAATCTGATAAAAAAATCAGAACATGAAAGTTGGAACTTTAGAATCCAAAAATGAGAAAGTTTAATCATAACTAGAAACTGATGAAATCAATTTGGAACTGTTAGGAAATTGGTGGGTGAAGCAGACACGCAACTAAAGTAAAATTGTAAGAAAATAAAGAACAAGTGTAAAAGAGGACACCAGAAATTACGTGGTTCGGCTTTTAGCCTACGTCCACGGGTGAAGACAGAAGGAAATATTTTACTAGTGAAAATGAGTTACAAGTATTGTGGTATTTTAGCTCACTTCCCAAAACCCCAATACACCCAAACTCTCAGAACACTAATAACAAGAGCTTATTAATTTGAGCCCTTAAAACTCTCTCTACTTTTATTCTCTCGCTGAAAATGGAATGAATAAATGAGGGAATGAACCCCTCTATTTATAGCTCAAAGCTTGGCACTATTCATGTATTTATTTATTTTTTTCTTCTTTCTCTTGTCAAAGCCCTGTGCTACACAGCCTCTTGAATTCAAGCCTTCTAGATTTCGGCTCCTCATTCTCCATTCTTCTTTTGTTTTCTTTTCAAATTCTCAAAGCCGTGTGCTTCTAGATGCAGAGCATCTAGAAGCCATGACTTTTCACATTCTCCCACTTGGAGATTAGATTGAGAATCAATCAATCTCCACACCATCCTTTCTGCTTCGCCATAATCATGTTGCCTACGTTTCTGCTAGGCCACAAGAGGATCTACTCCAGATAAACAAGTAATTCTTCTGCGAAAGCCAAATCTTCCTGTTATTTCTGTCTCGGTGAATTTGCATCCCTAGAATCTTGTTTGCTGGTCCCAAGTCCTTCATTTCAAACTCCCTAGCCAACTATGCCTTCAATTCTTGGATTCGATCTTTGTTGGGGCCTGCTACCAACATGTCATCCACATACAACAACAAAATAATGAAATCATTATCTTCAAACCTTTTGTAATATGCACAATGGTCTGAACTGAGTCTGTTGTATCCAAGGCTCATAATGAAGGAATCAAATCTCTTATACCAACACCTCGGCGCCTGTTTGAGACCGTATAGAGATTTGTTCAACCTGCAAACCAAGTTCTCCTTTCCTGTTTCTGCAAAATCTTCTGGTTGGAGCATATATATTTCTTCTTCAAGTTCTCCATGAAGAAATGCAGTTTTCACATCTAACTGATCTAGATGTAGGTCAAATGTAGCACACATTGCCAAGACTACTCTAACTGTTGTAAGTCGAACCACCGGAGAAAATATCTCGTTGAAGTCAATACCTTCTTTCTGAGCATATCCTTTCACTACCAGTCTCGCACGATACCGTTCCACTTGGTCATTACCATCACGTTTGATCTTATAGACCCATTTGTTTCCAATGGCTTTTCTTCCACGTGGTAGTGGTACAAGTTCCCATGTCTTGTTCTTGTGTAGAGCTTCAATTTCTTCCTGCATTGCTGTCATCCAAAAAGCAATATCTGGGCTGTTTAAAGGTTCATGGAAATTTGAAGGCTCTCCATCCTCTGTTAGAAGACAGTATGCAACATTGATCTCTGTGACATACTCCGAGTACCACGTTGGCGGTCGTCTCTCACGAGTTGACCAACGAACTTATGTAGCCTCGGACTCGACTAGTTCTTGTTACTCGTGCTCTGGTGCTGCTTCAGAAGAATCTGAATCTTCTGGATTATTTTCCACATATACCGGTACAGTCTCTGACTTTTCTTTTACAGTGCTATCATCATCATCTTGCTTTTGCAATTGATCTTCTATAAAAATAGCATCTTTGCTGATGACGATCTTGTGGGCAGTGGGGTCCCACAGACGATACCTCTTTACTCCATCAGCATATCCCAAGAAGATACATCTTCTAGATTTTGGATCCAGCTTTGTTCTTTCTTGGGCGTTGTACATCACGTACACAGGACATCCAAATGCATGTAGGTAGGAATAATCAGCTGGCTTTCCAGTCCACATCTCCATCGCTGTCTTCAGCCCAATAGCTGTAGATGGCAACCGATTTACTATATAACAAACAGTTTTGGCTGCTTCTGCCCAAAATGAATTAGGTAGACTAGCAGTCTTCAACATAGCTCTTATTCTTTCTGTAAGAGTTCTGTTCATCCGCTCTGCCACTCCATTTTGTTGAGGAGTGTATGCCACCGTGAACTGTCTCTGAATAGCTTCCTGCTTACAAAAAACAAGAAACTCGCAGTCTGTATACTCTCCACCATTATCCGTCCTCAAGCACTTGATCTTTTTACCAGATTCAAGTTCCACCCGCGCTTTGTATTCTTTAAATACTGGAAATACATCTGACTTTTTCTTAATTGGATACACCCAACATCTTCTGGAATAATCATCAATGAAAGTCACCATGTACTTTGCACCTCCCACAGATACATCCGGTGATTCCCAAACATCAGAATGAATCAAGTCTAGAATGCATTTACTTCTAGCAATAGATCTACTAAACTTTAATCTATGCTGCTTACTAATAACACAATGCTCGCAAAATGGTAAACTTACCGATTTGAGCCCCGGAAGCAATTTTCGCTCAGAGAGAATCTTCAAACCTTGTTCCGACATGTGACCAAGTTTGAGATGCCACATCATCGTTGACTCTTCGCCATTTGATGCGACACACGCATCACCCTCCTGTAGTGTTTCTCCTTTAAGCATGAATAGATTAGCACCGATCTTTTCTACTTTCATCAATACAAGCGCGCCTTTAACGATCTTCATAATTCCATTCTCCACATGATTTTTGTACCCATGACTATCCATTTGTCCCAAAGACAATAGATTCTTCTTCAGGCCATTGACATGTCGTACCTCCCCAATTGTGCGAATTGTACCATCAAACATTTTTATTTTGATAGTACCAATACCAGCGATCGCCAATGCATGATCATTACCCATATATACAGATCCTCCTGAGATAGGTTCATATGTGTGGAACCATTCTCTCCGAGAGGTCATGTGCCAGGTAGCTCCTGAGTCTATAAGCCAGACATCAGACAGTCATTTTCTGCCTTCTGAAACAGTTGTTGCCTCGCTGTAAAGAATTTCGCCATCATCCGAGGTACTTGTTACACAACCCTGAGCATTTGATGACTCAGGTTCTTTGCTCTCTTTTCTCTTCTGATTACTCCAACACTCTTTCTTGACGTGCCCTTTCTTGCCACATTTGTAGCATTTCACATTCTTCTTACTTCTGGATTTTGATCTACCATGATTTTGACTCCCACTGGGGCCACGTTCCGTTGATCTCCCTCTCGTCACCGATAACGCCTCCGCTTGCTGCGAACTTGCTTGTCTGTTTTCCTTATTTTTCCGCCTGCTCTCCTCATTTAATACGGAGGCTGCAACATCGTCGAAAACAAGACTGTCCACTGGATTGTTGTTCGTCAGGTTGATGATGAGTTGATCATACGAATCTGGTAGACTTTGAAGTAGAAGGTCTACACGTTCATTCTCCTCTATATTATGACCCAACGTTGTGAGTTGTGAAAATAGAGTCTTTAAGGTGTTGATGTGGTCGGTCACCATTGTAGATTCCGTCATTCGAAGAGTATAGAGTTTTCTCTTCAAGAAGATTTTGTTGTGTAGTGACTTGGCCTCGTACAATTTTGTAAGAGTATCCCATATTTCATTCGCTGTGTTTTTCTCTGCCACACTAGATAATACTCCATCTGCAAGTGCCAAGTGTAAATCAGAAATGGCGTTGCCATCTACCTCGTTCCACTTGTCATCAGTTATCTCCATGGGCCTTTCTCCAATTGCTGCCAAGCAATTATTTTTCCTCAATACAGCTTTCATCTTCATTTTCCACAACGAAAAATTATTTCCGTTAAATTTCTCAATTTCATACTTTGCCGCCATTTTGTTGATAAATACTGCACACAAGCTAGTATACCACCTTGAATAGTTGTGAGTATGTGTGAGAATATACACCAGGAAAGTTCCCAGGAAAGACTGGAGGGGTCACAATAGTCCCACTTAAAACCCAGACTCCTTAAGCTCTTATCGCCTTTGTGACAGAACTTTCCTAGACATGTACAATAACCACACAATTGTTTTACTCACACCACTATTCCCTGCTTTGCACCGCCAAATTCTTGGATCGCTCCCACCGTTTCTTGTGAATAGTACCGTACACGTGAACAGTACCATATACGTAAACAGTACCGTATACGTGAATAATATCGCTCCTACCGTTTCACGTGAATAGTATCGTATTCGTGAATAGTACCGTATACGTGAACAGTATCGTATACGTCAGTACCCCTTACTTGAACAGTACCCGACTCCAAAAATACAACCAATAGCTCTGATACCACTGTTAGGAAATTGGTGGGTGAAGCAGACACGCAGCTAAAGTAAAATTGTAAGAAAATAAAGAACAAGTGTAAAAGAGGACACCAGAAATTACGTGGTTCGGCTTTTAACCTACGTCCACGGATGAAGACAGAAGGAAATATTTTACTAGTGAAAATGAGTTACAAGTATTGTGGTATTTTAGCTCACTTCCCAAAACCTCAATACACCCAAACTCTCATAACACTAATAACAAGAGCTTATTAATTTGAGCCCTTAAAACTCTCTCTACTTTTATTCTCTCGCTGAAAATGGAATGAATAAATGAGGGAATGAACCCCTCTATTTATAGCTCAAAGCTTGGAACTATTCATGTATTTATTTATTTTTTTCTTCTTTCTCTTGTCAAAGCCGTGTGCTACGCAGCCTCTTGAATTCAAGCCTTCTAGATTTCGGCTTCTCATTCTCCATTCTTCTTTTGTTTTCTTTTCAAATTCTCAAAGCCGTGTGCTTCTAGATGCAAAGCCTCTTGAAGCCTTTGGTTTCTTGATTGACAACTTCCTTATGCAACGTTGTCTTCATTATGCGTAGCAAGCAGTTCTGATGGACGGAGATGAGGTGGAATGTTTTGCCAGGGCAGGTAGATGTGGAAAGAATTTTATGCAATAGGTGCATAGGTGTGAAAAGGTTAGTTTGTTAACCTTTAACTTATTTCAGTTTGTACTACTGTGCTTCGTGTATGACATTGACAATTGAAATGTCAGATTTATGTGCCAATAAACGATGAATCGTCTCATTGGTACCTACTGATCGTGAATGTCAGAAATACAAGTGCATAAATATGGGATCCTCTTCCAGATCCCCGTAGTAATAGAAGACGCCACGATCAAGCAATGTGCATTGTATGTTAATCATGTTCTTTTTTTGTTATCAATTTACTTGGTATCAGTTATGTATACTGTGTTATATTCATATGCATAATATTGTATGTTGTTTGACATTGCCGACAGCTACAATCCATGGATTGGATTCTGCAGCCGCAATTGCCAAGCAATATGCAACACGTTAAGTTTGAAGCCTTTCCAATCAACAGGGGCATTGGAGTTCCAAAGCAAAGGAATGGATATGATTGTGGGGTTTATGTGATAAACTATATGGACAGCCCAGAATTTATTCCGAAGAAATCGTCAACTTTGGTACGACTATGGCAAACTTGTTTAATTCTTCAACTCAAAATTTGGTTAACCTCGTAAATATATCATAGCTACTTATTATTTGAAAGTAATATCAGTTTCCTTTCAACTTGACCAGTTCACATCTGAGGATACACGGGGTCGGCTAGCGATTCAACTAATTAATTCTGCATTGAATCAAAATCGAGATAAGTTGCTCGAACTAAGCAATGCACAGTTCGCGATTCATGCTGTAATGGTTAACCCTGTATCCTCGCAAGTGCAAAAGCCATTTCACCACCAAAGCGGCAACGTTCGTAAGAAGAAGAAAGTTAACACAAGAACGCGCGCTTAGATATCCTACCATACTAGGGGATGAGTATGCAAGTGATTGGATACAACTTTTTGGTCTAAGTTGTTTCAAACGTGTTGGGTGGGTTATTCTTTGGTATCATTTTTTGTCTTCTTGCGTACGATGGATGTTAAAGTAATTGTAATGGAGAATTATCTTTACATTTATGACATGGTTATGTATTCTCGGCCGAGATATTATTTAACTATATGCATGTTAACAGTGTTCACATTTCATCATTTGATATTAAACTAGTTGTCAAACATTTTCATACATTAGGGTGCAATTCAAATCGTAATACATATTGAGTCCTTTTAATGGCACTGTTTAATAAGGCCACCAATAAAAAACATCAGAAAATTGGTTGCTTGCATGACCTAACAATGTTGCATCGACACCAGCAACGGCTCCAGGATCGTGGGTGCTTGATGAAGCACATGCCGCAAAACAGTTTCCATCCACTCTAAAATCAATACCATGAAAGTTATTTTCACTTAAATATCCAACAATTCAATAATTAAACACAGGTTAAAGAACTAAGGCCATACCTTAGTTGGGTGCTATCATTCCCTTGAGTCGAACATGTTCGTACTGTATGCCCAACCTGACGACATTTTCCACACTTCCTAGAGCTTTCTGCTACACATTTCCCATTAGACATAGCGCCCTTGGTTTTTACAACTGCAGGATTACGAATTTTTGTTCCCATCCGCAATTTTGTATTTGCGAGACCGTCTTGTTCAGCTTGATGTTCATAAGTTAATGTTAGCCGATTGATTTCTACCAACGCATTTTCATATGCTTCAATGTTTTTTGCTGCATTTTAGCACATTTTATTGCACGTTGTAGACAATGCACTGAATCTAGCCACCTCTGAAACATCGGTGTCAACTTCTGGTTTTGTGGTCGTGCAAGTATTGTGCTCCTTCGCCTTTTTTGTCCATCTACGAAGAACCATACTGTCAGGAATATTTTGAATTTGTTCCACTTTCAAGACATGAAACATATGCCTACACGGAAGGCCAACAGACTCCATCATTTGACATGAACACTGTATGTGGTTTTCTTGTAGATTGTGGATGACATTCCAACATGTTGTAGGTGTCCCAAATTCAGTAACTGTGCAGAATGCAACTTTGACAGCTTTTACAGTTTTTACTTCGATGACCGCTCCTTCTCGCAGCATCTCATCTCTAACCTTCAAAAAAACTCTTAATGGGAACAATTGTGCAGCATGTTTCTCTAGGCTCTGCAAGTGCGTTGTTAAGACAGGAGTACTGTATTTGGTTTTGAACTCATCGGCTGTTTCTGTGGTACGAATATTGCGGAGAGCACGATCGATTTGTCGCACAAACTCATACAATTTTAGTTTATGTTGGACAAATCGGCTAAGATATGCATTCATACTTTCACATCGTTGAGTGCTTCGCATACCAGCAAAGAATGTTACTCTCAGATAAGCTTCCGCCCAGTTGCCCCGCTTCGAATACATTTTCTGCACCCATGCATGATGTTCAACTGCGAATTCAGCTACTACAGCTGACCATTGGGTTTCAAAATTAGCCACCGTCATAGGTGTCAACATCAAATAACGAAATTTTCTCGTAAAGTCTTCGTTCTTCAAATTTGCCTGCGCATTGCGCTCGAGATGCCAACAACAAAGACGATGGATGCACCTGGGAAACACTGTCTTTATTGCCTTCGACATTGCCTTGTCACCATCCGTAATTACAGACACGGGCTTTCTATTGCCCATAATGGATAGGAAAGTTTGCAGCAGCCACGTGTATGAGTCAATTGTCTCATCTGCGAGCAAAGCAAAACCGAAGACCGTTGTTCTGAAGTGATGGTTTGTTCTGACAAGTGTTACGAGGGGTTTATGATATGCATTCGTCTTATACGTTGCATCGAATGCCAACACATCACCAAAACACTGATAGTCATAACGAGCTACACAATCAGCCCAAAACAAATTTCTTAGTCTATTATGATCATCTAGTGTGTACTCAAAGCAAAGCCCGTGGTCATGTTCAGATTTCGCCGCAAAGTATGCTATAGTTGTGTCTGAGTCAGAATCTCCAACCTCGGCACGATTGAAAGCATCTAGCGTGTTTTGCATGTCTTTGCGTGTGAACCTTAAGTTGTGAGGGCCCTCTACCTGATCAGCCATGTAATCCATGAATTGGCAAGTCTTCACACCAACATGCCTTAATGCCTTTGCTTGCGTAAGTTCTGTATCAGTAACCTGTCGATGTGAACGAATTAGATGAACTTCATTATTAGAAGCCAAATGATGGTTGTGCTTAGGCTTGAATTCTTTCACGATGTATTTACCGAGTGATTCATCGTAATTCACTCGAAATGCTGCCCGACACCCGGTTCGTGTTAGAGGTCGCGGTTCTCGCACCCTATTGCAGTTTTCAGATTGTCTTTCATCTCTTACCCCTTCAAAATGACAAACCCAACGTCGGATTGTGTTTCGGCCAGACTTTTTTCCGCGACGCATATCATCTTTCCTAACACCAAAACCAATCATTCGGGCATAATTGTTATACCACAGTTGTGCATCCTCTATTGAGTCGAAATGTCTGCCAAGAACGTCGGACGGCTCTAAACCAGCCTCTGGAGCAATGGGTATTGGTACGTTGCTGGTACTGTGTGGGCAACTCATATTTAATTGTTGTTCAACCAAAACTTAGTTAATTACACAATGCACTGTCTTTGAACCCGTAAAAATCAAAATATACTAATATATGAAACCATATATGGGAGCAGAAATCTACTATGTACATTACAGAACATACCGTTGTTGGAGAGGGACTTGCTTATGAAAAGTTTGAAACAACGCACCACAGCTGTTCAACGAAATTTGGGAACGTAACATTTTGTGAGCATGTTTTGCAGTTACAGTATCTTTTTTGAGAATACGTGTTGTGCACGAGTCTTCATTAATGGAGGGAAGGTCAGTTTTGTTGCAACATATTTATTGCAAACCTAACCAACCACTCGGCTAACCGGTTATGCAAACCGGCTGACCAGATTGGATTAAAGTAAGCAAGACCAACGAAACCGGCATGCCGGTTATAAAAATGATGCATTCTGTAAACAATCGGCATGCCGGTTGTAAACAGAAAGTAGGTTATAAACAACCGGCATGCCGGTTGTCAGCCAAATGCTACTTGACACAACCGGCTTGCCGATTTTTTATAACCGGCATGCTGGTTGTGTCCAGAAGCAATCTGGAATAAACTGGCATGCCGGTTAGGAACAACCGGCATGCCGGTTAGGAAACAACCGGCATGCCGGTTGTGTCCAGATTGCTTCTGGAATAAACTGGCGTGCCGGTTGGGTCCAGATTGATTCTGGAATCAACCGGCATGCCGGTTAGGAACAATCGGCATGCCGGTTGTTTCCATATTGCTTCTGGACACAACCAGCATGCCGGTTGTGTCCAGAAGCATGTAGCCCGAAACCAGCATGCCGGTTTGCGTTAACCGGCATGCCGGTTGTTTCCAGAAAGCATTTTGGAATCAACCGGCATGCCGGTTCGAAAACAACCGGCATGCCGGTTACTGGCTGCATTATTTTTGGACTGTGCATTTATCTTCTTCTTTGTTTCGGCTTACCGGTTATTTATCAACTCTCTCAAAACCGGTCCCTCTATCTCAATTTTGCAAGCCAAAATCCACCATTTGTACTCGGTTCTGATGCAAATCCGTCCATAAATCGTAATCCCCATATGTTATTATTCCAAAAATCCAACTCAAAATTCGTTTTCAACCACTAAATCCGTAGATCCCAAACCGAACCTAGGGTTTAACCGAAAATTTTCTCTCTATAAAATTCTTCTCCTCAAGCTGTTATTTGATTGCAAGTGCTTTTGAAAATCAATTTCAATCTTTATCATCTGCATTCTCTTCATCGTTGTTAAATCAAAATCAAACAAAATCCCAATGTCAAGCTCACGGTTGGTTCGAAGAAAAGGCAAGGAGCCGGTTCAACAAACCGACCGGCCGCGGGAAGCAAGGGCCACCACCAATCAATCCCATTTCGAGTCCACACATTTTCAGGGCCACAAACATCTTGCCAAACGTTTTCACCAACAATTCATGACTCGTGAGGTACTCCCAACCTATTTTATTTTACCGGAAAGTTTAAAACATGTTAGTATTAGCAATGCTACCTTATTTCAATTGTTGGAAGATGTTGGTTGGCTTAATGCCCATGTTGTTGAGGAAAGTGTATATCCCGACTTGGTGAAAGTATTTTACTCGAATATGGATTGTTCCGCGGAGAAAGAGAATCGAGTAATCACCACAGTTGGAGGAGTTATGATTGAATTTCATTATTCGGAGTTGAACTCTATCCTAGGATCGTTCGATGGTGGCCTAAAAATTTTTTCTCCTAGGAAAGCTCCTGATATTCATGACTATGTGTATATAGATGCTGTTAAGAATATATGTCGTCGTGTCGACCTTTCCGATGAAGATTGTACTGTCCATTTTCGCACCCAATGTCTTTGTCTTCAAACCCGGATTTTACTACGTTTTATTCAGAGTATTGTCCTTCCTAGATCCGGGCATTTGGATGAGGTCTCTCATATGGATGTTGCTTTGCTTGACTGTATTATTAGACGTCGTCGAGTAGACTTAGGATATACCATTGTCCGAAACATGCTCACCATACCTAAGTTGATGACCCGCTCCCTTCCTTATGGTAACTTCATTACCCGAATCTTGAAATTTTATAAAGTACCAATTAAAGAACCATCGTGTAGACCGTCTAAGGGTATCGGGGAAGATGCTATTCTCAGCTTACACTTTCACTGGAAGAATGACACTTGGGTCAAATACAATGACAACAAGTTTACTTTTTTGGCTCCAAGTGATGATCGGCCACTTAATGATGTGGTTCCAGCCGATCAGCTACCCATTTTCTCACTCTCATTTCGAGGCCAGCGTAGACGTCGAGATCATCCTGTGCTTGCTCCAGCTCCTGGTGGCTCTGCATCCCCATCCTCACCTCGACAGCCTCCTCCCTCTGCGGAGGTTACTCTTCAGCAGCTTACGGATGAGGTGCGGACACTCTCGGTGCGGCAGACAGATTTTCAGCAGCAGCTGTAGCAGATAATTCATGGACAACGTCTTCTCTTCGAGCACTTCGACATGGTATATCCGTATCCATCTCCATCACCTCCATCCTCACCACCTCGGTAGTCTCGTATGGTTGTATTTGAATTATGTATTTGTTTTGGATGACTATGTATTTGTTTTGGATGATTATGTATTTGTGGATATTTTTTACTATGGATGATTATGTATTTGTGGATATTTTTTACTATGGATGATTATGGTTTATATGGATTTCCTTTTACTTTTGGACTAATGTGATTGGATATTCTTTTTGATGATGAAGGCGGCATCCGGACTATTTAATATGAGTTATAAAAAATGTTATAAATATTCAGATTTAAAACTATTTTAAATAATTTGGGTCATTCTATAATTACAGAAACTGTTGCGACTAATGAAGCAAAATTTATAAATTATACAACTGGACATATTTACAAACATTCATAACGATACGGGCCATAATATAATTTTATAATATTTTAGGGTCAAACTGTAAAATTAGATAATATTTCACTCTAGGAATCGGCTAATCCGATGTGAAAATCCAAAAAGCCGAATTTCGACACAATGTTTCTGAATCAAAAGCGGCTAATCAGATACTTACAATCGGTAATTCGGTTGTAATGCAGTAAGCTTCTGACCATAAGAGGCAATCCGGATTTGACAAACCGGCATACCAACATGCAACCAAGACGTTCGACATGCAACAACTGTCGTTATGCATGCAACTTGAAAAAATTCACGCAAAAAATGCAACTTATCGCGTAAAGTTCGCAACTCGGACGTCAAACATGAAACGAACGAGAATATTCCACAATATTCTTTATTTTGGCTTTATTCAATACATGCAACAGCTTACGTCAAACATGCAACCGCTTACGTTACACATGCAACAACGGACGTTAAATATGAAACATGCAACACTTCACGCAAAATATGCGACTTTTCACGTAAAGTTTGCAACTTACACTTCAAACATGCAACGAACGGGAATATTCCGGAATATTCTTTATTTTGGCTTTATTCAATACATGCAACAGCTTACGTCGAACATGCAACTCTGACGTTAAATATGCAACAACGGACGTTAAACATGCAACTTGCAACACTTGATGCAAAATATGCAATGTATCACGTAAAGTTCGCAACTCGAACGTCAAACATGAAACGAACGAGAATATTCCAGAATATTCTTTATTTTGGCTTTATTCAATACATGCAACAACTTACGTCAAACATGCAACCGCTTACGTTACACATGCAACAACGGACGTTAAATATGAAACATGCAACACTTCACGCAAAATATGCGACTTTTCACGTAAAGTTTGCAACTTACACTTCAAACATGCAACGAACGAGAATATTCCGGAATATTCTTTATTTTGGCTTTATTCAATACATGCAACAGCTTACGTCGAACATGCAACCCTGACTTGGAATATGCAACAATTGACGTTAAACATGCAACTTGCAACACGTCACGCAAAATATGCAACACGTCACGCAAAATATGCAACTTATCACGTAAAGTTCGCAACTTAGACGTCAAACATGAAACGAACGAGAATATTCCGGAATATTCTTTATTTTGGCTTTATTCAACACATGCAACAACTTACGTCAAACATGCAATCAACCCGTCAAACATGCAACAAATGACGTTAAACTTGAAATACTATTTTTTAATTTTCAATATTTTTAATTTTTGCCATTTTATTTCATTATATTATATTATTGTATTATAGGATTTGTATTATATTATTTAATTTATTTATCTTTTGCTATTAATTATATTATAAACAATTATTATGACTTTTTTTTATTTTGAAAATTTTTATATTGCATTTTTTAATTTTTTTTTTAAAATATGGTGCAACCGGTTTGTTAACCGGCTGCACCAAGTCTTTGGCTGCCAAATGGCAGCCAAAGACAACCGGGCTCTCTTTTTGAGAGCCCGGCATGGTGCCGGCTACTATGCCCCCGGCATAGTAGCCAAACCCGATTCTCGTTGCCCCAGAGTGCACAGATACTTGATTGGGCTACGGTAGGTTATGGGTCTCTAATTTCAAGAGTAATATAATTTTTAGAATCACCTTAATTTCTTTTCTTTTTTTTTATTAGTATTTATTTTTTATTCTTAAAAAATAGAGGGGTAGACAAAATTTAAATTAATTTTAAATCCCTTACATCTCATTAAGTGATAATCGATTAAATAAAATTACTTAAAAACTACTTGAAGCTTGAGGATCACAATAGTTTATTAGAGCAAAAGCTAGTTTAATTTTTTATAACAGGACTTTCATTTTTTTTAAAATAATGATTTTAGCCTTGTTAATTTCAACATGGATAATTTGATAACGGAGGAAGAGGAAGAGGTGGACATAGATGTATCTGTTGCGCTACGGGAATTGACGCGTAAACTTGAGAGAGAACCAAATGAATCCTCAGCCAGTTTTAAAATACGAAAAGTACCCGAGCATCTGCGTACTGAGAATGTAAAAGCCTATGAACCACAAATAATAGCGATCGGTCCTCTAAACCACTCCCTGCCTTGGGAGAAAACTCACTTAGCAGAGATGCAAAAGCACAAAGTTCTCTCTCTGAAAAAGCTTCTCCGCCGAAGAGGTAGCTCACAAAGGTATTTGGTGGCCATGGGAAAATTAGAAGAAAAAGCTCGTTGTAGTTATTGATAGCCCATAGATATGTATCGACATGAATTTGTGGAAATGTTGGTCCTTGATGCCTGCTTTATTGTTGAGCTATTTCGCAAGTTTAAGCCAGATCCATGGGATAATGATAACGATGTTTTCAGGGAAAGTTGGGTTCGCAAGAAACTGGGTCGTGATTTGTTGCTAGCTGACAATCAACTTCCCTTGTTCGTTCTTCAGGAATTTTACAACATTACTAAGATGCCGGAGGATCAAGAAACAAATTTCAAAGACTTGATTTTGGGTTTCTTCAGTCAAGTACTTCCTGTCCAACTTTTGAAAGTCTCAAAAATTGGACCAGTTTTAGAGTTCGATCCCGAAATGCATTTACTAGGCTTTATATACGATTATTACTGGGACTTGGTTCCTCGCAATGTACCTCCGCCTTATGCGGAAAATTGGAATTTCATAATAAGTGCTACAAATCTCAGAGAGGCTGGAATCAAGTTCGAGAAGATTGAGGGTAAAAGCTTACTGTCAATTGATTTTGACAAGGATGCCGGAATATTAAAAATACCAACATTGACAATTGATGATGACACCGAATCCTTTTTCCGAAACATCTCTGTTTATGAGCAGTTTTTCCCAATTGATGCATACGCTCCTTTCATCAATTATTTGAAATTCATGGACTGTCTCATCAACACGGCAAAGGATGTGGAATTGCTTTGTGAGAACAAAATTCTCCATAATTGTTTAGGTGACGATGAAGTGGTAGCCAACATGTTCAATAGGCTTGGAGATTCTGTCAAGCTGCCTTTTTACAACTTTTACGGAGACATATTCCACAATGTGAATGAGTATTGTGACAGGCATTGGAACAGATGGATTGCAAACCTCAGGCATAACTATTTCAACACTCCATGGACAATCATTTCCGTTTTCGCTGCACTTTTTCTGCTTATACTTACCCTGATACAAACTCTGTTTTCAGTTCTAGCATATTTACGGTAGGCATCACCATAATGGCCTCATATCTTGCTTGTTAAGTATCATCTCTGTTTTATCACTGATATGATCATGTCACTGTGATTTTCATGTATTGCTCCTCATCAACTCCCTTTTCTAGATGTTTAATTACATTTATGCTTTATAAACATCCTTTTCCATTTTATTTAATATATTTTTGTTGAAATTTGAAAAGTTTAATGATTAGACAAAAAAGATTGGCCTACGTGCAACATCAGCTTAGAGTAGTTCTTGTATTAAGTTTTATTAATAGCTTGGAGTTCACTTAATTTCATGAAGAGTTTGCTTTGAACATATTACTGTGGCTGCCTGTCAAGTCCCTTGAGCGACTCAAGTGCGCAGGCAGAGCATTCAGTTCGGTCATCAACGATCCCCACTTTGTTAGAGAGCCTGCATCAATCATTAATTGTGGGGAAGGTAATGATGAATATCAGGGCTTTAGGAGAGTTCCAACAACACAGGGAAGCATATTGATTTTGATGTTACTTCTCAGATAACGCAAGTAATTGCACTATCATTCTTCATTTTGAACATCTAAAGGTTGGATTTTTTATTGAGTAGGACTACTGGCACCCATCCATAATCCTTGTGAAACCGCTCTATTAGATGCACTAGTTAAAATATACAAGGATTACTTCTTATTTCTAAGCATTCATTTTTTTTTTTTTTGGCCAAATGTGACCTCTTATTATTTTTATTTTCCCATGTTGAACAATGAAATGAGACTCTTTATACAAAATATTTACATAACTAATTACGAATAGTTATCACATATGGATTATTAAGCTACTAGCTAGTCTCCAAAAGGGATGGAGAATAGGTTTTCTTAATTGTTTTAATACTTATTTATCTATAAATCTTAGTTCCTTTTATTTTGTAATATTTATTTAAGTATATCTATATTTCTTTCTTCTCATTTGTTATTAGTTTTAAATATGAAATTTGGGACCGGAAGCTTTTTAACATAATAAGGCATCCCAAAAAAAAAACAACTATGTTTGATTTTAAATCAATAAATACTAGAGCTTTACTGAAAAAACGAACATTGGAAGCGATCGATGATATAGGGTGCGTTTGGGATTGAGGTTGAATAGCTATAACTTAAAAGTTACAGCAGTAAAGTGTTTGGCAAACACTAGTTGTTGTAGCTTGAAGGTTATATTGATATGATTTTTCACTTGTATAATAAAAAATCTATTATATATTTAATAATATTGTCAAATTAATTTTTTAAAATTTATATTTACTACATATTATTAACTTTTGTTTTATATTTATAGCTATTTTTTACAGTAATTGTAGCTTAAAAGATACAATACCTCAATTCCAAATGCACCTATAATCATACCAGGATGTAATTAAATATTAGGGCTATAACTATAATTTTACATGAACAAGGTTTGCTGCGGACTTGAAAGGGTTATAACTGTAATTAGCTAAACTCTTTTGTGATGTAGTTGTCTTGAGACCCAATTCACCTTTGGTCAAGCACCTTGGACTTGGGCTACTCAAATAAGAAGGCAGAGGATGGAATTATTCCATCAATTCTCCAACTCATTAAATCTTTGCAGCAAAATGAATGAAGGTGATGAATATAATGTTCTAGTTCTCTCAATTTGTTCATGCACATTTTGGTGGGTATTTGATTATATTGTTGGTGAGTTGTAAATATAGGTGAATGGTCTAATAGAGTTTCATACATTGTGAAGCCATGTTCAAGTATCATCTCCTCTATATCACTAATATAAATTAGGTCATTATTGTAACTTTCATATTTGTTTCTCTCATCAACTTTTTTATATTATAGATGTTAAATTCCTTTTTCGGTATTGAATTATATACCCTATTTTACTTTCTTTAATTGATCGGCTAGAGAAGCAGAAAGTAAAGCACGGAAATGAGTCCCCATCTATTAATGAATATTATAACGGTTTAGTTGTAGTTTTGGTATATGAACGAGTCAACTCGGCTACACTACATTTTTTTTTAAATTCGATAAAGTTAGAAAAAACTTAAAGAATTAGAAAATATTTAAAAAATTAGAAAATAACATCTAAACAAGAGGGAATAAAAGTCCTAATCCCTCAAAAAAAATTAAAATTACATCAAAAGCATAAATTTAGAAAATTAGAAATCAGCTGAAATAATGCATGAATCACAGATCATTTTGTTGTGAATCTTAAGCGGCATACAGCTCGAGTGTTCTTAGCATTTTCATGTTTTACATCAGAAGAGTAAAGACCGACATTGCCTATCGATTTTAACTTCAAGTTTGATCTAAGGGCATTATTCGAAAACTCTTTAAATAAAATTTAATTACTTATTTGAAATGCCACGTCAATTAAAAAAAATTTAAAAAACTCTCCAAATGAGATTTTTCAAAGGAAATAATTATTTTCCCTCTTTAATGTTGAAGAGACAGAAACATTATCTCATTTGAAGAATTTTATTTAGAAAATTTTTTGAAACCTTTAATTTAGCAGTATATTATTTTTTATCTTATAATTTATGAGGAGAGAAAAGTGTTGTAATTACTATTATTTTTGTAGAAAATAATTAATTAAAATAATATATACTTATTTTTATTTAAAGAGTCGACTTTTTTTTTCATTCTTTTCATTCTTCTACTTATTACATAAATAAATATTTTAAAAAATTAAATTAAAATTTTTTTTGGTAGTGGTACTCTAACTCCTTCCGCCACAGGTCCGCCTAAGTTACTTTAATGTAACTTACGGCTTGGCCCTAAAATTTTGTCCAGCCCCCTATACTTTATGTTATTTATAATTTATTCATAAATATTATAAAAATTTTTAAATTGTAAAATTTTGTTTAACTCCTTACACTGGATTTTATTTTATTGAAACCATAGAGTATGAATTCGCCCCCTATAATTTTAAATTTCTAAAATAACCTCTGTTTAATTAAAAATATAATAATTATTAAATGAATTATAATTATTATTTTATTATAATCATAAATATAATTATATTTTTTAAAATATACTCATCTATTTAAAAATTGATGATTTGACATATTCACATTATGCGATTAATTTTTTTAAACTTCTCCAATAGTGCACCATTTTCTCCAATGACTTCCATTAATTGCAATATAATTTTCTCTTAATCACAAAACTTTTCGTACTTTTTTTGCTTGGATGTTCTATTAATGGTGCCATGCCAAAATGTTTAGACAACGCCAAAAGTGGCAATGGAAATTGGTGTGAGCTTCATTCACAAAAATGTTGTTACTGATGCATATCAATTAAAAAGCAAGTCATTGGGGGAGTTACTATAAATACACCCACTGAAACTCTTAGCATCATGGGGCTTTTTTTGCAACTGTTAATTGGCTCCATAAATTCTATTACATAAAAGAAATAGTAGGGACTTGTGACTCTAATTACTCAAAATCGTTTCCTTATGATTTCTAATTCACAAAAAGAATGTAATAAATAAATAAATGTCTAACTCGCATATACATATAAATAATGTGAATGCGTCAAATTATTTAAAGTTCTCCATCAATCTTCTCTTTATATTGTTAAAAGATATAATTATATTTATGATTATAATAAATTAATAATTATAATTATAATTCATTTAATAGTAATGATATTTTTTAATTAAATGGAGGTTATTTTGGAAATTTAAAATTATGGGGGTAAATTTGTATTCTAGGATTTCAATAAAATAAAATTGAGTGTAAGAAGTCAAATGAAATTTTATAATTTAAATTTTTTATAAAATTTATGAATAAATTATAAATAACATAAAATATAGGGGGCTAGACAAAATTTTACAGCCAAGCCGTAAGTTACATTAAACTAACTTAGGCGGACCCAATAATAATAAGGGTCCGCCTAAGTTACGCTCAATGTAAGTTATGCTCAGCCTGTAAAATTTCATCTAGCCCCCCATGCTCTATATTATTTATATTGGATTCATGAATATTATAAACTTTTTAAAATGTAAAATTTCATTTAACCCCTTTTACTCAATTTTATTTTATTAAAACCATAGAGTATGAATTTGCCCCCATAATTTTAAATTCTTAAAATAACCTCCATTCAATTAAAAAAATATAATTATTGTTAAATGAATCATAATTATAATTATAAATATTTTTTTAATAGATTATTGTTAATAATAATAGTAATTAATGATTATCTAACTAATAGTAAATGTATTGCTAATGCTACCTTCGACTTTAAATACTCATTATCGGGTTTCAAGAGACCAATGAATGACAAATTCTGTCAAAATTTTAAGCTTGACCCAATAAAAATAATTTTGCATTTTAAAAATAGAAGCAAGAAAAATGTGTTTACATCCTCAAAGGTATAACAACTTAGCAAAAAAAACTTAAAAATGACCGTTTAATAATGAGATGCCTACGAAACCATTATTTATCAAAGTAGTAAAAAATCCTGAAAGTACTTGAAATTAAAAAGTATAGAAATATAAAAGAGTCTCCTACATAAATATAGACTCAGTGTTTATTCCATTTTATTATAATCATAAATATGTTAATTATCATTAATTATTATTATTACTAACAATTTAATAAAAAATATTATTAATTATTGTTAATAGATTAATTAATTATAATATTTTTTATTATCTTTATTGATAATAATAATAATCTATTAAAAAATAATTATAATTATAATTATATTTTTTTAATTGAATGGAGGTTATTTTGAGAATTTAAAATTATGGGGGCAAATTCATACTCTATGGTTTTAATAAAATAAAATTGAGTAGAAGGGGTTAAATGAAATCTTACATTTCAAAAAGTTTATAATATTTATGAATAAAATATAAATAATATAGAGCATGGAGGGCTAGATGAAATTTCACAGGCTGAGCGAAACTTACATTGAACGTAAGTTAGGCGGACCCTTCTGTGGATTGAAAGACATTAGCTTTATGAGATTAGAGTGGTAATCTTTTGGGATTTGTGATTGGATTTTTCTGTCAAACAAGGCTTTGTGCTTGTGGGGTTTTAGCTGTTTAACTTAAGCAGAGATGCCCCTGTCCATTTCAATAGAGACAGCATCTTATGGTGTCTTCTACAGCCATTCTTTATCTCCGCTTAGCTGGAATTATGGACAAGTAAAGCTTTGATTCAATCAATTTGGGTCCTCAGAGCTTAGTGTCCTCATATATTAACTTTCCTAGTACTTATCCAGCTAATTGATTCTAGGTTTGAATTCATTGAAAGTAACTTGAAATTCGTGCTATATGACATATGAATTCCATTATTCTTTATCTTTTACAGAAAGAAGAATTTTCTGTCTACGCTCTTATTCAATGTTCAAACCCCTTCATCTCATTTATTAGTAAGTTCAGTCATGAAACTGCCCATGTGTTTCTTTTTGATTGTCTATTTCTACCCAAAAAAAGAAAAAGAAAAGATTTTTGTTTCCACATTGTTATCCTATTAGGTTACATATTAGAAAATCTGTTTTGATAAGTAATTGCACGTTTTCTGATCTGCTGCCACACACAGAAGCTTTTTATTTCAAAAAGTGACTTATTTTGATGCAAAGTATACCCGTGTAGTTGATACAAGCAGCTGGGCTTGCATTTATTTTGTCGTTCAGTCTATTCAAATTATTGTGGTTCAGTGATTGTATTTGAGATTCAACTTTAATAGACGCTTTTTTCATGCCCAGATGATATTTGACGGTAATTAATTGTGGGGGGACTCCGTGGCTTGATGCTCGTTTGACAATGCACTTGTTCTGGTGGAAGTGAATTATTAACTATTTTTTTCTTTTTCTTTTTTTGGCAATTTTCACATTTGTTGTGCTAATCTTATGCTTATGAGTTGAAATGTTTGAATCGAACGAATCGAAATTAATTGCCAATATGCATTACTAATTTAATGCAGAGAGTACAAACTCCATGCATAAATAATCTTTATAGAACAAAAGATTTATTAATTATATTCAAGCACAAATCACACGGTACATTATTTCTTTTATTATTATTACTATTATTATTCAAAGAGAATTTTTATTGAATAGTTATTTCTAAGCATTGGCTTTCTTTTCAGTATTAAGATACTTGGCAATAGCTTCAATGGCTGTTTGGAAATACTCCATCTTAATCAAAGAAACCTTATGGGCTAATTTATCATCGATCTCATAATCCACTGTTGATCTGACAATAGTTGTTTGAGGATCTTTCTCAATGATCTCCGCACGAGTCAGAAGATAATCAAAACCAAGATCTTTGAGTCCTCCTTCAATAAATTCAACTTCTGTAATACGCTTCTCATCATCAATCATTCTAAATAATTCCTTCGTGTCACTTTTTCCCTAGAAAGCTTCTGGAAAGAAAAAAAAAAGGATAGTAAGTAAAAGATCAACAGCTTACACATACATACTCATTGTGATTAATTTAGAAGAAAATCAATAGATAGTTAATTGACAATGCACATTGAACTATCAACAGTTTACGCACATGTTGATTAATTTAGAAGAAAATCAATATACAGTTAAACTACAATGCACTTTTTTTTTATCTAAATAAAAAAAAAATCTGAATGAGAAATAAATATTATATTATAAAAATATCTCTATTAAATGTACTTATTTTCTAAACTATAAAACATAATCCAGTTTTTAGTTTCGATTTACAAGGACATAAATATCTAATAATGATGTTTTAGATATTTTTATTTATAAAAACAAATAATATTCAGTATTAAAAAAGAAAAATAAAAAATAAACATATCATTTAGACATTTGTATTTAAATTCATTTAGATTTCAAAAAAAAATTAGATCCATTCAGATTTCATATATAAAAAAAAATACAGTCTAGTTTAAATTTTTTAATTAGATTTTTTTTTCGATCTTCTCTCCTTCTCTCTATACCAGCCAGCTCCGATGATCTTCATCTCCCAAGGAAAGCAAGCAAAGTTTACGAGAAGAACTAATGATTCGAATTACTTAAACACTGTCAATTCCTTTCTTTTTTTTTTCAATGACCTATGATACGCTGTTGTTAGTGTATGTAAGTGAATGGAAAACTTTATATTAGATAAATAAAATGAAATTAATAAAAAAAAAAAAAAGACCTTGTGGGTTAGCAATGCTGACAATGGTACCAACACCTCCATCGCCATGTTCAACTCGAGGCTCGCCGACCATCTCTCCTAATACTTCATGCAAAATTCTCACACGCTTAATGTCCCTGTACGCATCCCAGAACTCCTCGGCTGCTGCCTTTACAGTTGTTTCCAGCACCATTTGTCCCTGCATATTTTCTCAATCTCCACGAAAACTGCAACTGTCTTGGTGAGCTACATCGTACTAAATTTATAGTCCTTCAATACCAATATTAAAGTAGAGGGGTCCGCCTAACTTACGTCGCTCAGCCTGTGAAATTTCATCTAGCCCCTCATTCTCTATATTATTTATATTTTATTCATGAATATTATACATTTTTTTAAATGTAAAATTTTATTTAACCCCTTCTACTCAATTTTATTTTATTAAAATCATAGAGTATGAATTTGCCCCCATAATTTTAAATTCTCAAAATAACCTCCATTCAATTAAAAAAATATAATTATTGTTAAATGAATCATAATTATAATTATAAATATTTTTTTAATAGATTATTGTTATTATCAATAAAGATAATAAAAATATTATAATTAATTAATCTATTAACAATAATTAATAATATTTTTTATTAAATTGTTATTAATAATAATAATTAATGATAATTAACATATTTATGATTATATAAAATGGAATAAACACTAAGTCTATATTTATGTAGGAGACTCTTTTATATTTCTATACTTTTTAATTTCAAGTACTTTCAGGATTTTTTACTACTTTGATAAATAATGGTTTCGTAGGCATCTCATTATTAAACGGTCATTTTTAAGTATTTTTTGCTAAGTTGTTATACCTTTGAGGATGTAAACACATTTTTCTTGCTTCTATTTTTCAAATGCAAAATTATTTTTATTGGGTCAAGCTTAAAATTTTGACAGAAATTGTCATTCATTGGTCTCTTGAAACCCGATAATGAGTATTTAAAGTCGAAGGTAGCATTAGCAATACATTTACTATTAGTTAGATAATCATTAATTATTATTATTATTAACAATAATCTATTAAAAAAATATTTATAATTATAATTATGATTCATTTAACAATAATTATATTTTTTTAATTGAATGGAGGTTATTTTAAGAATTTAAAATTATGGGGGCAAATTCATATTCTATGATTTTAATAAAATAAAATTGAGTAGAAGGAGTTAAATGAAATTTTATATTTCAAAAAGTTTATAATATTCATGAATAAAATATAAATAATATAGAGCATGGGGGGCTAGATGAAATTTCACAGGCTGAGCGTAACTTACATTGAACGTAAGTTAGGCGGACCCTATTATTATTATTATTATTTTTTGAGTGTTCTCCACAAAGCTTAATTTAGTTGAATGGAAATTAAATATTTAAATAGTACCAAAAGGTATTGAATATTGATGAGGTACCAAATTTTGAATTTTTTTATTTTTTATACCCAATTTTTAGTCAAAGTTCAGATAATTACTTTTAATTAATTAATTTACTACCAAAAAAATAAGTAATTTGATATCAACACAATATCTTGAAATTCCCTGCAACTATTCATATAATGAGCTTCCAAGAAATTATAGGAAGGACATGAAAGAGCAAAAAGAAATTTGTTGGAGCCACCGTCTTGAAATCTCATTTGATTTCCAACTAATTTTCGCGGCATATTCGTGCTAATCTCCGCGTTTTACTTTTTATCTTGATTGTGGGCTACTCGATGCCATCGCCTCATTGAAATTGCTGTATCTACTTTACAAAATAAAAAAGAAAAGGAATAAATAGCAGATAGTAATCCACTTTACAAAATTATTATCACATCCCAAATCAATTTTCTAATCATCAAAATCTCTAATTAATTGAACTGTTTCTGTAAGTCATTATGGCTTCTTCTTCTTCTTCTTCTCGTCCATCCAGCAGTTTGAGTTCGATGAATAATCCTCGAAACAATAAGTATTATGTTTTTCTTAGTTTCGGAGGAGAGGAAACCCGTGATAGCTTTACTGGCCGTCTTTATTCAGCTTTGTGTGAAACGAATATCGAAACTTTCGTTGATGACCAACTAGTCAGAGGAAATGAAATCTCACAGTCTCTTCTTGATGCAATTGAAGCATCAAGCATATCAGTTATCGTATTCTCTGAAGGGTATGCTTCTTCCAGATGGTGCCTCGATGAACTTTTAAAGATCCTCGATTGGAGAAAAGAGTATGCACAGATTGTGATACCAATTTTCTATCGGGTCGATCCATCACATGTGAGAAAGCAAATTGGGAGTTTTGGGGTTTCATTTTCGAAGCTTAAAGAAAGATTTCCAGACAAGATGCAAAGTTGGAGGAGTTGTTTAACTGAAGCAGCCAATCTCTCTGGCTTTGATTCTCATGTCTTCAGGTAACAGTCAATTTATCACGAATTTTATAATTATTTTTATTTACTCAAGTTCTAATGTTATATAAATAATTTCAAAGCAAATAATTCTGTATCAAATTAAACATCGGAACTAACTAAAAGCTCTCCTTTTAATCTCTTTTTGAACTTATTACTATGTCTTTTGTATTTGCTAGGAATGAATCTGAACTTATAAAGACAGTTGTTGATGAGATTTTGGAGAGGCTGCCTAAAGTGGTTCCATTTGATAACAAAAATCAGCTAGTTGGAGTAGAATCAAGAGTTGAGGAAATTGAATCTCTATTAGCTGCTGCACCTATATTAGGGATTTGGGGCATCGGTGGTGTAGGCAAGACAACAATTGCTGGGTGATTTTCAACAAAATCTCCAGAAATTTTGAAGGCTCTTGCTTCCTTCAAAATGTAAGAGAAGAATCGCAGAGCCCTGGTGGATTAGCTAGGTTGCAGCAAAAACATTTTAAAGAAGTATTGCAGGATGTAAATGTGATTCCTGATTTTGACCTCAACTTTAGAAGGCTCAGCCGCAGGAAGGTTCTCATTGTTCTCGATGATGTGACTAGTTTCAGACAAATAAAATCCTTAATCAGAGGTTCTGATTGGTTTCTGCCTGAAAGTCATCTCATACTAACCACAAGAGATCAACAAGTCCTTAAGAATTGGGTTGTGAAAGAGAGATATTTATGAGATGAAAGTATTAGAACATGATCATGCCCTTGAGCTTTTTAGTCGACATGCCTTCAAACAAAACCGTCCTCCTGAAGTAGGTTATAAGGAATTGTCAGAGAAGGTAATAAATTATGCTCGGGGTGTTCCTTTAGCACTGGAAATTTTGGGTTGCTATCTATTTGGAAGGGAAAAGGAAGTTTGGGAAAGCGCAATAAAAAAATTGAAAAGAATTCCTAATATGGAGATCCAAAGTGTGCTAAAAGTAAGTTTCGATGATCTGGATGATGAAGAGAAAGATATTTTTCTAGACCATGTTTTTTTCTGTAAAGGGAAAGATAAAGACTTCATTATAAAATTTCTTAATGCTTATGGCTTTGATGCACAAATAGGAATAAGTGATCTTGTCAACAAGTCTCTTATTGTCATAGGCGACAACGGAATAACAATGCATGATCTGTTACAAGAAATGGGTAGGGAAATTGTCAGGCAAGAATCTGCGAAAAATCCAGGAGAACGCAGTCGGCTGTGGCATCATGAGGATATTATTGAAGTTTTGACCTTTAATACGGTAAGCATTTTGTTTGAGACTTTATATTATTTGGAATGCTATTGGATATGTAAACTTTACTTATAATTATGTATAAATAGATGGGATATAAAATCAATAGAAGAACTGGCAATAATAATCGGAAAAACAAATATTGCAATGTCAATTTACATCTAGAAGTATGGCAAACAAACATGGACACTTTATATGCTTAGTATTGTTTGTATTACAATGTTTCTTTTGTACGTAGGCTTTCAATTAACTTGAACATTAATTTAAATTTGAAAGTCGAGGGTATCTGCTTTTAATTATTGTTAGGGGACCAAAAAAGTCGAGGTTATCTACTTTGATATGTCTAGAATAAAAGAGATTCATCTGCATCCAGAAACTTTCACAAAGATGTGTAAATTGAGATTTTTGAAATTCTATAACTCTAAAGATGATGGAGAGAACAAATGTAAGGTGTCTTATTTGGTAGGACATGGATTTGTTGAAGTGAGGTATCTTCACTGGTATGGATATCCACTAAAATCATTGCCGTCACATATTCATCCAGAGAAACTTGTTTCAATTGAAATGCCTCACGGTAATATTCAACAACTTTGGGATGATGTCGAGGTATGTAAAATCCTAATTTTTATGCAATGTTTCAGTAATAATGTTTAGTTATTTATCGTACTTAAATGCTAACAATTTGTATGTCTGGGCTTCTAATTTTTTTGGAGCAGCATAATGGTAAGTTAAAGCAGATAATAAGCCGGGCCTCCAATTTTTTCACCAAATCTCCAAACCACTCGTTGACTCTGCATCTGTACAAGCTAGTTAACCTAAATCTAAACAATTGCAAAAGCTTGAGAATTCTTCCAGCTGGAATATTTCGTTTGGAATTTCTTAAAGAACTTGATCTTTGGGGTTGCTCAAAACTAAAAACGCTTCCAGAGATCTCATCAGCTGGAAATATAGAAGTGATGTATCTAAATGGAACTGCAATTGAAGAACTGCCTTCATCCATAGAATGTCTATCTGGGCTTTCGGCCTTATACCTTGATCATTGTAAAAGGCTGAAGAGTCTCCCAAGCAGCCTATGTAAGTTGAAATCTCTGACTTTTATTTATCTCAGATGGTGCTCAAGTCTTAAGAGTTTGCCCAATGAACTTGGAAATTTAGAAGCTTTGAACAGTTTGAATGCTGAAGGAACTGCTATAAGAGAAGTGCTGTTGTCCATTGTTCGTTTGAACAATTTTGATGGCTTGCAAAATCCAACGTCTTTATATCTAACTGATTGCGGCATCACGGAGTTACCTGAAAATCTCGGTCAGTTATCCTTATTACTTGAATTGTATCTAGAGAGAAACAATTTTGAGAGAATACCAGAGAGCTTCGAACATCTTTCTAAGTTGGCATATCTTAAATTGAGTTATTGTGAGAGGCTTCAATCCTTACCATAGCTTCCATGCATTCTAAGTGAGTTAGATGCACATCATTGCACAGCACTGGAATCATCTCCAGGTTTAGTATTCCCAAGTCGTGATCCTCAGTATTTTGACCTAAGAAATAATTTGAAATTGGATCGCAACGAGATCAGGGAAATTCTCGAAGATACTCAGCAAGAAATTCAGGTTATGGCAATAGCACGTTGGAAACAATTACAGGAAAAGGCATGTTGTGTCTTTTATGATCCTTTTAATCTATACATTGTTATTGAGTAATGATCTAGTGGCCGAGAGTGCTCATCTTATGGAGAGTGAGAGTGGCACATCGCATTGCTTAATTAATCCACAGCCTTAACGTCATTCACAGGGAGTTGTAGAATTCTGCCACACATCCAAATGCTCACTAGATCATTGTTCTAAAGCTATTTTGTTAATTTTTTGTTTAAAATTAAATTTAACAACATTTCTTCAAAATTATGATCTTTGGTACAGGGATATTTTTTCAAAAGTTCAGGTCGAGTATTATTACCTGGGAATGAAATTCCAAAGTGGTTTAGCTTTCAAAGTTTGGGATCTTCTTCTATAACCTTGAAGATGCCACCTGTAGGTTGGTTCAGTAATAACAAAGTGATTGGCTTTGCTTACAGCGCTGTTATAGGATTTCGAGACCATCATGTCAAAGAGAAGAGGTGGTTTAACTTGTTCTGTGAATTCATGAAAGCCAAACCTGAAGATTGTACTGAGCTGCTGATGAGACGGAGTTCTCTAAGGGGATTTAATTATGTAGAGTCAGATCACTTATTTTTGGGGTACTATTTTTTTGGTGATCATGATTTTAGTGCTTTCCAGAAACACAACTGCGATCATGTGGCAGTCAATTTCTATTTAGAGGATGATCATAATCAACGTGAACGTTTGGATTGTTGTCCGGTGAAAAAATGTGGGATTCATTTATTGTACGCCCCTGATTCTACGGAACCCACAGAAGGTCCAAGGAGTACTCTCGATTGAAATATTCTTTAAGACATCAGAGTAGCTGCTACTTTTCAGTATATTAATAAATCTTATATTTATAAACCTTGTTTTGCTAGCTTGGTTTCTTTTCCTTCTATCTGGTTTTATTACTTTTCTTTAATTCTTTTCTTCCCATATATAAATCATTGGCTTCAAATATTCATAGGGAGAAACTTGTTTTCCTTGAATTGCCTTGTTGCAGTATTGAACAACCTTCGGAGAGCGTCCAGGTTTTTAATGTCAATCATATTTAATTATCATGCACGCTACTGATTTGCATGTCATGGCTTCTTTTTTGGTGAAAGCAGATTAATTCATTGGTAACGCTTGATTAATCTCTGGTTATAGTACTCATAGATTTAGTGAGACATTTCATCAAACAGGTAGGTATGTGCACAAACAACTGGCTTTAACTGGCTTTATGCCGGAAAAAGGTTGAAACTTTCATTCATAACAGTCTCTTACTAAATATAATAGTAAACAAAAAGTTAGAAAAACATTCAAAAGGGAAAAAGAATATAAAAAAGAAATAAAGCTTGTAAATGTTTTTTATGCGATAAAGGAAGACATATTAAACCATATTGCCCTGAGAATAAAAAAGCCAATCAATCGGAAGTAGACAGTTATAATATAGAAGAACATATTTTAGACAGAGGAAATTCTTAATGTAGATCAATTATTTGACAATGATAGTATATGCAGTATTAGTAGTAGTGAATCAGACACTAGTAACAATTCAAGTTAAGAATCAAACTCATAAATAGAATTAAATTTAGAATTTAATGTTTTAGAAACTTATGCATCATTTTTTGGTAAAAATTATATAGACAATGATAAAAAATTTGAATTAGGATATAGATAACAGAGGAAAATTCTTTTCTAATAATTGTAAAGATAAACAACAAGAAGACAACACAATAGAAATAAATAGAGCAAGTAGTGAACTAATAAATACAACCTAACCCGCACCCATAAAAAATTTAAAATACTAAACTCACCCACAATCTGTAGCGGGTTTTTATTTTTTTTAAAAAAGCCCATCTATTGCTGATTTTAGGGGTGGCAAAACTACCAGCCCGGTCCGGACTCGATTAATGTGGGTCGAATAATACTAAGCTTGGGTATGAAGCCAAAACTGTCTTGGGCATCACTTTATAAACTCAAGACTCGGTCTGAAACCTGGATTTTATTAAAAAATATTATAAAAAATATATTATTTTAAATATTAATATTTATTTGACTCATCTATTACATATAGCTAAAGTTTTAAACATTTAAGTTTATATTTTCATGTCCGATTTCATTTACATAAATTTAAAAATTATAAAATTGCAAAAAATTAAAAAAATACATATATAATATTAAAAAAGTACAAAATTTGGGGTACAAAAACATGGATTAAAAAACCCAGTCTGGGTATTTAAAAATTATATCAAAGCTAGGTCCAAGCATTTCGATACTTATACCTGAACTCGGATTTTAACAATTAACATACCAACCTATAGCACCCAATGATTTTTTTTTATAGGTTTTCTCATTTAAAATCACAAATATAAAAAAAGTACTTTTAACAATAGATAACAAATTAAATTAAGTGATTCAAATGTAAATTTATAACCATAGTCTAAAAAATCTGTATACAAAACTATTCTAGGTTTTACCGATGGAAATAAGAATTAAAATTTCAATATTAAAAAAATACAAAATATACTAAATCTGACATAAACAATAAAAAAATAAAATAAATAGCTGATAGTAATCTACTTTGCAAAATTATTATCATATCCCAAATCAATTTTCTAATCATCAAAATCTCTAATCAATTGAACTGTTCCTGTAAGTAGTTATGGCTTCTTCTTCTTCTTCTCGTCCATCCAGCAGTTTGAGTTCGATGAATAATCCTCGAAACAATAAGTATGACGTTTTCCTGAGTTTCAGAGGAGAGGAAACCCGTGATAGCTTTACTAGCCATCTTTATTCAGCTTTGTGTGAAACGAATATCGAAACTTTCGTTGATGACCAACTCGTCAGAGGAAATGAAATCTCACAGTCTCATCTTGATGCAATTGAAGCATCAAGCATATCAGTTATCGTATTCTCTGAAGGGTATGCTTCTTCCAGATGGTGCCTCGATGAACTTTTAAAGATCCTCGATTGGAGGAAAGAGTATGCACAGATTGTGATACCAATTTTCTATCGGGTCGATCCATCACATGTGAGAAAGCAAATTGGGAGTTTTGGGGTTTCATTTTCGGAGCTTGAAAAAAGATTTCCAGACAAGAACCAAAGTTGGGGGAGTGCTTTAACTGAAGCAGCCAATCTCTCTGGCTTTGATTCTCATGTCTTCAGGTAACAGTCAATTTATTACCAATTTTATAATTATTTTTATTTACCCAAGTTCTAGTGTTATATAAATAATTTTAAAAGCAAAAAAATGAATCTCAAATCCGAACTAATTAAAAACTCTCCTTTTTGCCTCTTTTTGAACTTAATACCATGTTTCTTGTATTTGCTAGGAAGGAATCTGAACTTATAAATACAGTTGTTGATGAGATTTTGGAGAGGCTCCCTAAAGTGGTTCCATTTGATAACAAAAATCAGCTAGTTGGAGTAGAATCAAGAGTTGAGGAAATTGAATCTCTATTAGCTGCTGCACCTATATTAGGGATTTGGGGCATCGGTGGTGTAGGCAAGACAACAATTGCTAGGGTGATTTTCAACAAAATCTCCAGAAATTTTGAAGGCTCTTGCTTCCTTCAAAATGTAAGAGAAGAATCGCAGAGCCCTGGTGGATTAGAGAGGTTGCAGCAAAAGCTTTTTAAAGAAGTATTGAAGGATGTAAGTGTGATTCCTGATATTGACTTCAACTTTAGAAGGCTCAGCCGCAGGAAGGTTCTCATTGTTCTCGATGATGTGACTAGTTTTAGACAAATAAAATCCTTAATCAGAGTTTCTGATTGGTTTCTGCCTGAAAGTCGTCTCATAATAACCACAAGAGATCAACAAGTCCTTAAGAATTGGGTTGTGAAAGAGAGAGACATTTACGAGATGAAAGAATTAGAACACGATCATGCCCTTGAGCTTTTTAGTAGACATGCCTTCAAACAAAACCGTCCTCCTGAAGTAGGTTATAAGGAATTGTCAGAGATTGTAATAAATTATGCTCAAGGTGTTCCTTTAGCGCTGGAAATTTTGGGTTGCTATCTGTTTGGAAGGGAAAAAGAAGTTTGGGAAAGCGCAATAAACAAATTGAAAAGAATTCCTAATATGGAGATACAAAATGTGCTAAAAGTAAGTTTCGATGATCTGGATGATGAAGAGAAAGATATTTTTCTAGACATTGTTTTTTTCTTTAAAGGGAAAGATAAAGACTTCATTATAAAATTTCTAAATGCTTGTGGATTTGATGCACAAATAGGAATAAGTGATCTTGTGAATAAGTCTCTTATTGTCATACACAAAAACGGAATAACAATGCATGATCTGTTACAAGAAATGGGTAGGGAAATTGTCAGGCAAGAATCTGTGAAAAATCCAGGAGAACGCAGTCGGCTGTGGCACCATGATGATATTATTGAAGTTTTGACCTTTAATACGGTAAGCATTTTGTTTGAGACTATATTATTTTGGAATGCTATTGGATATGTAAACTTTACTTATGATTATGTATAAGTAGATGGGATATAAGATCAATAGAAGAACCGGCAATAACAAAAAGGAAAAAAATAAAATTGCAATGTCAATTTCCAAATAAAAGTCTGGCAAACAAACATAGATACATTACAATGTCAATTTACATGTAAAAGTATGGCAAACAAACATAGATACTTTACTGTTTAGTAATGTTTGTATTACTATGTTTCTTTTGTACATAGACATGTCAATTTACATCTAGAAGTATGGAAAACAAACATGGATACTTTATATGCTTAGTATTGTTTATATTACAATGTTTCTTTTGTGCGTAGGCTTTCAATTAACTTGAACATTAATTTATATTTGAATTTAACTTTCAATTAACTTGAACATTAATTTATATTTGAATTTAACTTCCTGGTCTTTCATTGATTGTTAGGGGACTGAAAAAGTTGAGGGTATCTGCTTTGATATGTCTAGAATAAAAGAGATTCATCTGCATCCAGATACTTTCACAAAGATGTGTAAATTGAGATTTTTGAAATTCTATAACCCTAAAGATGATGGAGAGAACAAATGTAAGGTGTCCTATTTGGTAGGACATGGATTTGCTGAAGTGAGGTATCTTCACTGGTATGGATATCCACTAAAATCATTGCCGTCAAATATTCATCCAGAGAAACTTGTTTCAATTGAAATGCCTCACGGTAATATTCAACAACTTTGGGATGATGTCGAGGTATGTAAAATCCTATTTTTTATGCAATGTTTCAGTAATAATATTTAATTATTTATCGTACTTAAATGCTAACAATTTGTATGTCTGGGCTTCTAATTTTTTTGGAGCAGCATAATGGTAAGTTAAAGCAGATAATAAGCCGGGCCTCCAATTTTTTCACCAAATCTCCAAACCACTCGTTGACTCTGCATCTGGATAAGCTAGTTAACCTAAATCTAAACAATTGCAAAAGCTTGAGAATTCTTCCAGGTGAAATATTTCATTTGGAATTTCTTAAGGAACTTGATCTTTGGGGCTGCTCAAAACTAAAAACGCTTCCGGAGATCTCATCAGCTGGTAATATAGAAGTGATGTATTTAAATAAAACTGCAATTGAAGAACTGCCTTCATCCATTGAATGTCTATCTCGGCTTTCGGCCTTATACCTTGATCATTGTAAAAGGCTGAAGAGTCTCCCAAGCAGCCTATGTAAATTGAACTCTCTGAACTTTATTTATCTCAGATGGTGCTCAAGTCTTAAGAGTTTGCCCGATGAACTTGGAAATTTAGAAGCTTTGGACAGTTTGATTGCTGAAGGAACTGCTATAAGAGAAGTGCCGTTGTCCATTGTTGGTTTGAACAATTTTGATGGCTTGCAAAATCTAGCGTCTTTATATCTAACTGATTGCGGCATCACGGAGTTACCCGAAAATCTCGGTCAGTTATCTTTATTACGTGAATTGTATCTAGAGAAAAACAATTTTGAGAGAATACCAGAGAGCATCATACATCTTTCTAAGTTGGCATATCTTAAATTGAGTTATTGTGAGAGGCTTCAATCCTTACCAAAGCTTCCATGCAATCTAAGTGAGTTAGATGCACATCATTGCACAGCACTGGAATCATCACCGGGTTTAGTATTCCCAAGTCATGATCCTCAGTCTTTTAACCTAAGAAATAATTTGAAATTGGATCGCAACGAGATCAGGGAAATTCTCGAAGATGCTCTGCAAGAAATTCAGGTTATGGCAATAGCACGTTGGAAACAATTACCGGAAATGGTATGGAGTGTCTTTTATGATCCTTTTAATCTATACAATGTTATTGAGTAATGATCTAGTGGGTGATAGTGCTCATCTTATGGAGAGCGAGAGTTGCACATCGCATTGCTTAATTAGTCCACCGCCTTAACGTTATTCACACAGGGAGTTGTAGAATTCTGCCACATATCCAACTGCTCATCCATATGGTGGACACTAGTACTCACTAGACTATTGCTTCAATGTTATTTTGTTAATTTTTTATTTAAAATTATTATCTTTGGTACAGGTAGATTTTTTCCAAAGTTCAGGTCGATTATTATTACCTGGAAATGAAATTCCAATGTGGTTTAGCTTTCAAAGTCTGGGATCTTCTTCTATAACCTTGAAGATGCCACCTGCAGGTTGGTTCAGTAACAACAAAGTGATTGGCTTTGCTTACAGCGCTGTTGTAGGATTTCGAGACCATCATGTCAAAGAGAAGAGGCGGTTTCACTTGTTCTGTGAATTCATGAAAGCCAAACCCGAAGATTGTACTGAGCCGCTGGTCGGACGGTGTTTTCTATGGCATTTTAATTATGTAGAGGCAGATCACTTACTTTTGGGGTACTATTTCTTTGGCGATCATGATTTTAGTGCTTTCCGGAAACACAATTGCGATCATGTGGCAGTCAAGTTCTATTTAGAGGATGTTCATAATCAACATGAACGTTTGGATTGTTGCCCGGTGAAAAAATGTGGGATTCATTTATTGCACGCCCCTGATTCTACGGAACCCACAGAAGATCCAAGGAGTACTCTCGATTAAAATATTCTTCATAGTAGCTGCTACTTTTCAGTAAATTAATAAATCTTATATTCATAAACCTTGTTTTGCTAGCTTGGTTTCTTTTCCTTCTTTGTGTTTTTATTACTTTTCTTTAATTCTTTTCTTCCCATATATAAGTCCTTGGCTTCAAATATTCATAGGGAGAAACTTGTTTTCCTTGAATTGCCTTGTTAGAGTATTGAACAACTTTAGGAGAGCGTCCAGGTGTGCAATGTCAGTAGTATTTAATTATCATACACGCTACTGATTTGCATGTCATGGCTTCTTTTTTGGTGAAAGCAGATTAATTCATCGGTAACGCTTGATTAGTCTCGGGTTATAGTACTCATAGATTTGGTGAAACATTTCATCAAACGGGGAGGTATATGCATCAAACAACTGCCTTTAACTGGCTTTATGCCGGAAAAGGATTGAAACTTTCATTAATGACAGTCTCTTACTAAATATAATAATAATAAAAAAAGTTACAGAAACATTAAAAAGGGAGAAAGAACATATATAAAAATAAAGCTTGTAAATGTTTTTTATGCAGTACAGAACGACATATTAAATCATATTGTCTTGAGAAAAAAAAAGTCAATCAGTTAAAAGTAGACAGTTATAATACAAAAGAACATATTTTAGACATAAAAAAATTCTTAATATAGATAAATTATTTGACAATGATAGTATATGTATTATTAGTAGTAGTGAATCTGACACTAATAGCAATTATTTGATAATGATAGTGTATGTATTATTAGTGGTAGTGAATCAAACACTAGCAGCAATTCAGGTTTAGAATCAAACTCAGAATTAGAATCAGACTTATAAATTAATGTTCTAGAAACTTACACATTAATTTATGGTGAAAATTGTACACATTGTGAAAAAAAAATTGAATTAGGATATAGAGATACAAACACAAGAAAATTCTTTTGTAATAATTGTAAAGATAAACAAAAAAAAGATAATACAATAGAAATAAATAGAGCAGGTAGAATTATTATTTAAAAAAGAAACGGTTTATACTAAAGTAATGATAGACAAATGTGCAAATAAATATATTATACATGATAGTTTAGTACCTAAAGAGAATATGAATAAGTTTAGAAATTCAGTAAATATTAGACAATTTAATGGTGAATTAATGCAAATAACAAAATGTATAAATAATATACCCATAAGAATAAATGGAGAAACAATCATTTCTAATCAAAAAGCTGGATATAAATTTATTTTAGGATTAAACTTTATATTAGGAAATAATGGTAGCATATTAATAACTCCAAATGGAGTGAATTTCTTTAAAAAATCAACATTTATTCAACCTAAATATGTGACCCACATTTTTTCTATACAAAAAGAAAACTTCAATGATCGAAAAAGATGTAGATATAGAATTCTTTTATTCTCTATCAGAAGAAGAAAAAGTACAAAAATCAAAAGAACTAGACAACAAAAGTAAGCTAAAAGCAAAAAGTGATATGTATGAAGTAGTAATTTTAGATGATGATGAAATAGAAAAGTATTTAGAAGATGTAACGAATGTAGAAAAACAAGTAGAGTGTTTAGAACGTGAAAAGTGGCCTGAAGAAATAGGAAAAAGGCAGAAGAATTAGAAAAATTAGAGATAACAGGTAACATTCCAATTAGAAAATAGGGTTTAGCTACAATGCAACTATTGTTTCATACCTTTTTTTTTTGTCTATTTGTGATCCAACTATTGCATCCAACCCAAGAGTTGCAAAGGCTATTCCGACAATTTGGATGCTATTATTTGGTTACTAACGATGTGGTCCCTTATGTTTACTAAAAGAATAAGAAAAGATTAAATTTTAAAATTTGGACACATTGGTCCGTTAAATAGTTTATTATCAAATGTAATTTAGTAAACGAACATATTTATATATTAAAAATATGGATGGATTATTTTAACTTGCTAAAATACTCTGCACTTCCATTTACTTAAAATACCAATTATATTTTAATAATACTATTTTGCATTTAGTGTAATACAAAATTGGATAAAGTTTTATATAAATTTTGACAATATTAAAATGAAAAATAAATAAATATTAAATAAATGCTTGGATAGTCATTTAAATTCATTATAGAGTTTATAAATAATATTTTCAAAATAATAAATTTCTATATGTAAATTTGAGATTATGTAAAATTACTTATATTTTATCCCACATATGAAGCCGATCAATTATTTATTTAAAATAAAAAAATAAATTATATAATATTTATTCTATTACTTAAATTTACAATTATAAAGAATGAAACTTAAATTTAAAATTGATTGAGAAGGAGATAGAGAGAATAAAGTTTTTAGAATTTTAAAATTATTATATTTTAATTGAGTTTATTACATAAAATTATTAAAACTTATAGTTTTTATTATTTACATAAAACAATAGGGATTGTTGAAGAAAATACCAAATAAACTTTTTAAATTTTGAATTATTATATTTTAATTGGGGCTTATTGTATAAAATTTTTAAAACTTATAGTTTTTATTATTTACAGAAAACTACAGGGACTGCTAATGAAAATAACAAAATGGTATTTGGTACAACGGTAGTTTTGCCCTAGAAAATGTAATAAGGAAGTATATAAATTAGAAATCATTAATGCATATATAACAATAAAAACACAAAATATAACTTATCGTTTAGAAGATAGGAAAGAATTGAAAATGCACATAAATGAATTATTAGAATTAAAAGTTATTAAAGATAGTACAAGTAGACATACAAGTCCCGCATTTATTGTAAATAATTACAGTGAGTAAAAAAGAGGTAAGAGTAGGATAATAATTAATTATAAAAAATTAAAACAATACTCTAGATAACAGTTATAAAATACCTAATAAAGATGAATTACTATATTATATACATAACGCAAAATATTTTTCTAAATTTGATTGTAAAAGTAGTTTTTGGCAAATACGACTCTATGAAGAATCAGTACAATAGACAACTTTTAATTGTTTAGAAGGACTTTTTGAGTGGTTAGTAATACCATTTGGACACAAGTTTTTTCAAGGTAGAATGGATAGAGTATTAAAGCCAATTTTAAAATTCTATGTAGTTTATATTGATGATATTCTTGTTTTTACTCAAAATAAGTTTATGTATATTACTCATCTACATAAAATTTTAGATTGTTTTAAGAATAATAATATAGTAATTTCTAAAGAAAAATTGAACTATTAAAACAAAAACAAAAGATTTTTTAGGACTAACAATAGACAGAGGAACTAAAGAATTACAACCACATATAGTTGGCAAAATACTAGAATTTCCAAATAAAATAGAAGATACTAAAAAAGTACAAAAATTCTTAGGATTAATAAATTACAATAGCAAATTCATACCAAATCTTAGTGCATTCATAAGACTTTGCTATAATAAATTATGTGAAGATGGACAAAAATATTTTAATAGTGAAGACATAAAATTAATTCAAAAACTTAAAGGAATAGTTAAAAATCTTAAGCCATTAACATTAGCTATAGACAGTTACTATAAAATTATATAAACAGATGGAAGTGTTAACATGTATATGTTCATAATATTGATTTTGATGATAGCAAACTTTAAATTTTTTTTATTAAAATGATAAAGCTATTCATTAATAAACAAAAGCCTTATAATCATTCCAATTGTTTTCAAAGAGGTTGGATAAGTGGTATATTTTAAACTTGAAAAATGATTCTTTGCAATATCTGGCTAAAAAGATTCTAGAAATAAACAGTGAACCGTTTTCCATTTAAACGGTTAACCGAATAAAACCAGAGAGTAACAAAATTGCTTAAGCTCTAACCGGTTAAAAAAAAAGAAAATACAAAAAGCTGGGAAGGCTACTGGAATTAAACCGTGAACTGTTTATTGAAACGGTTAACCGATAAAATCCAGAAGGTGAGATTATACTCATCTTGCTACTGGAAACAAACAGAAAAAGTTTAACTGAAATGGATAAGGCTAATTTGTTTTGCAGGTTACTAGAAACAAACGGCGAACTGTTTTGTGCAAACGGTTAACCGATAAAATCCAGAAAGGTTGTTTCATTCAAATCTTTAACTGTAAACAGATAACTGAAGTTTGTGTTGCAGGTCTCTGGAATTTAACGGCGAAAGGGTAAGTCTAAACGACAAACCGTTTATTTGAAATTTGGCCCGACGGTAACTTTGACCAGCCTAAACGATTAACCATTAATAGTTAACGGCGAACCATTTTCGAGTAGATAGTCTGTAACGGCTAGTTTTTCAACTCTAAGTATAAATAAGCTCATTCAAATTCAAACAAGGTTGATCACAACACGACCATTGAGCATATATTTGAGAATACAATCTTCATAGAGCTTTAAACACATTCTTGCTTCATCTATTCACACATTGGGCTTCGATTTGTAATCTTAGATATTGTGTGAGAGAAAAACAATTTGTAATCTTTTATTTATAGTGATTGTAAGTATTGGGATACATTTGGGTTAAGAGATTGAGGATAATCTCTTGTTGTAAAGGTTCATTGACACCTTGGAAGTCAAGTGTAAACTTTTGAAGCCTTGGAGGCTTGTTTAGTGAAATCCTCAAGTCCGGAAAGCTTGGAGGCATGGACGTAGGCGAGGTTAGCCGAACTATGTAAAAATCTTCATGTTTGAATCTCTCTTCCCTTATCTTTTTATATTGTAATTGGTTTAATTGTTATTGCTTTAAATTCGTTTTAGAATTGCATGATATTTTGTTTTAGAATTAAATAATTTTTAAAATCTCAATTCACCCCCCTCTTGCGTTGCACACTTATATTTCATTTGGTATTAGAGCTTGGTTCTCTTGTTAAGACTTAACCGTTTAGAGTAAAAGATCCATGGAAACCCAAAATGAGTCAACCTCTAGGGAAGGACAGTCCACAACTAGACCACTGTTCTTTGACGGAAATGATTATGCATATTAGAAAACTAGGATGAGAATTTATTTACAAGCTCTAAATTCCAAAACCTTCACGGGAATGGAATGACTTGGAAAAGAGAAAATCTTCTCTAAATTCCAAAGCTATGAATGCCTTATTTTGTGCATTTGATAAGAAAGAATTTCATAGAGTATCTAGTTGTGAGAGTGCCAATGAAATTTGGCACAAACTTGAAGTTGTCTATGAAGGCACAAATCAAGTGAAAGAGTCAAAAATTAGTAGGTACACTCGACAATATGAGTTGTTCCAAATGGAACAAAATGAGAGTGTGTACTCTATGTATACTGGATTTACGGACATAGTAAACAACCTAGGAGCCCTAGGAAAGACCTTCTCTAACAGTGAGAAAGTTAAGAAAATTATTAGGTCACTTCCAAAAGAATGAAGACCTAAAAGAACTGTTATTGAAGAGGCCAAAAATTTAAATATTTTACCCCTTGATGATTTAATTGGTTCTCTCATTTCATATGAAGAAGATTTGGCAGCAGAAAAAGGGCATGAGGAGAAGAAGAAAAGCATTGCTCTTAAAGCCTCAAAGTATAAGAGTGATGGGGAGAGTGAACCGGATGATGAAGAGTTGGCCATGCTAGCAAGGAGGTTCAGAAATTTTTCAAGAAAACCAGTGAGCGAAGAAAATTCAAAAACTTCAAGAATTCAAAGGGAATAAAGAGGTAATCACATGCTATGAATGCTAAAAGCCTGGCCATATAAGATTGGAGTGCCCACTTATCAACAAACTCAAGAAGAAAGCCATTGTTGCAACTTGGGATGATAGCGATGAAGATTCAAGTGATGAAGAAGAGTCGCAAGAAGTATCAAACCTAGCACTTATGGCAATAGGAGATGATGATGATCTCAATGAGGTAAGTGATCCTACTTATGATGAATAGAATGATGTTTTTAAAGAATTGCATAATGAGTTGATGAAGATTGGTAAAAAGAATGTGTGTCTTAAAAAGTAAATGGTAAAGCTAAAAAATGAAAATGAATCTCTAAATGCAAAAATTACATGCCTAGAAGTAGAGAACAAAACATTGCATGATAGAATTGCATTATCAAATGAGAAACCTAGCACCTCACATGAGCATTTAAAATCACACATAGATGATTTGAAAAATGAAAATGAAACTCTTAAGAAAAAGAGCAATGAGTTAAATGAGATTGTTTTGAAATTTATAAATGGGCAAAAGATGTTGGATAACATGCTCAATTCACAAAAATGTGTGTTTGACAATTAAGATATTTGAATAAAATATCTCATTAATTTTATTAATCAGAAAAAATATTTATTACAATAAAATAAACACATATGCTTTTAAAGAGTATATTTTCCCAACAATCTTCCATTAGCTCTCAAAGCATATCTAGCATATTGCTCATGCTCTAGGGCTCTAAGTGCAGGTTATAAAGGTTTCCCACTAATGGCCATTGTAATAAAATCTGCCATTTAGCATCTAATGCCATTTGGGATACTGTCATATAACCTTTTTACATTATTCCCTTATAAGATGATACTTCATGTCAATATATTTTGTTTCTTATGGTTCCTTGGTTCCTTAGATTGAGCTACCGCACCACCATTATCACAAAATAGTTTAAGGGGTGCAGTTACAACAGGTACCACCTCAAGATTTCGTAGGAACTTGTGGAGCCATATAGCTTCTTTTGCAGCTTCAGATATAACCACATATTCAGCTTTAGTTATTGAGTCTGTGATACAAGATTGTTTCACACTCATCCAACTAATAGCTCCACTTCCTAATGTAAACACATAGCCGGAAGTTGATTTTCTGGAATCTTTATCTGACATAAAGTCAGAATCAGTATAACCCACTGGAATGAGTTCATCACCAGAATACACAAGCATATAATTTTTATTTCTTTTCAGATACTTCATTAAGTGCTTGATTGCATTCCAGTATTGAGGTCCAGGATTACATTGATATCTGCTAACCATCCCTACCGTAAAATAGATGTCTGGCCCAGTGCAAAGCATGGTATACATGAGACTTCCCATAGCTTCTGCATAGGGAACTCGTCTCATTCTCTGTATCTCTTCAGATGTTTTGGGTGATTGATCCTTAGATAATGTAATTTCATGTCTGAATGGTAATAAACCAGTCTTGAAATTTTCCATGCTAAATCTAGCCAATATCTTATCGATATAGACCACTTGAGACAAGGCTGAAGTTTTATTCTTCCGGTCTCGCAGTAACTTGATACCAAGAATATAACTTGTCTCTCCCAGGTCTTTCATATCAAATTGTTTTGCTAACCAAATCTTTATTGTAGCCAATACTCCTATATCGTTTCCAATCAGGAGAATATTGTCTACACAAAGAACTAGGAAGGCTACAAATTTTCCTTGAATTTTCTTGTACACACATGGTTTATCAATGTTCTAAATGAATCCAAGCAATTTAATCGCTTGATCAAATCTGATGTTCCATGACCGGGATGCTTGCTTCAATCCATAAATGGATCTCTGCAACTTACATACATGTGTTCTTGGCCTTTTTGTATAAATCTATCTTGTTGCTGCATGTAAATGTTTTCTTTAAGATGCCAGTTAAGAAAGACAGTCTTAACATCAATTTGCCAAATTTCATAATCTAGCACTGCAGCAATGGAGAGCAGAATCCTAATGGATTTAAGCATAGCAACCAGAGAAAAGATTTCCTCATAATCGATTCTTTCTTTCTGAGTAAACTCTTCGGCTACTAATCTTGTTTTAAATGTTTCCACCCTTCCGTCTACTCCTCTTTTTTCTCTTGTAGATCCACTTGCACCCTATAGGTTTTACCCCATTTGGTGCCTCTACAAGTTCCCAGACTTTATTGGAATACATAGATTCCATTTCTTGATTCATGGTCTTTTTCAAAATTCAACATCTCTATCTATTAGAGCTTCGTTGTAACTAGTGGGATCTTGTACATGTTCATCTGAGATAGTCGTATAGGTTTCTCCCAAGAGCATGTATCTCGCAGGTAACCTAGTTACCCTCCCACTACGACGAGATTCTAAAAGTAATGGTTGTTCAAGGATAATCATATGCTGATTAGTTGGTTGTTGTTGTTCTTCCTGTTCTATAACAGGTGTTGAAAGCTGAGCATCAATGTGATCTCTTTTATTTGTCTAGTTTTACCTTACTTTTAGGTTATAAGTCATTATATAGTCTTCCTCAAAGAAAGTAAAAAATATTTCTATAAATTCCTTTCTTGAGGACTATAATTTAGACTTTCCCTTATTCCTTTAAGATACCTAAAACATGCAAGCTTTTGAACACAAATCCATCTTCTTTATCTCAGATTCTAGTAGAAATACTAGTAAACGCCAAATATGAATGTGTCTCAAACCATGTTTGTGACTTTTTCATAATTTCTTGGAGTAGTAGACACCGAGATAGGTGAAACTAAGTTCAATAAACTTTATAGTTTTAAATTCTAGTATCTAGAATAAAAAAGGTAAATGATAAACCACTTAGTATATATCTTGTCTTATCCAAAAGAATCTTGTTTCTCCATTTAATTACACTATTGTATCATAGTGTTCATTGACAACCAAATAATGCTTGAATTCTCTATAGAGATATTCTTTGTTTCGATCATATCGAAGTTGTTTTATGTTCCTGTCTAATTGCTTCTGTCTTATCCGCGTACTCTTTTGAATTTCAAAAGCAATAGAATCATAACGCATTTAGACAAACATAAATAAAATGAATATTCATCAATAAGATTGATAGAATACTCATAACGTCTTATAACATGTAAACTGATTAATCCGTATACATTTGTATGTGCTAAATCATTAAATACAATATTATGCTTTTAGCTCAAAAAGAGCATCCTTGTCATATTACTTTTCTAAATAAAATTTATAGAGTTACAATGATCAATCTTAATAGGCCAACAAGTCTATCATTAATAATTTTCTTAAAATCTTATTATAGTTTATATGACTTAAGCATGAATATCAGAGGTGATTTTTGGTTAGAAGAAACATTTCTTTTCTTAAATAAATGCATATACTTTTTTATCATTATATCTTACTTTGAATAGATCAATGTACTTCTATGATATAAATTGTCTTTATAAAAAACCAAAATAAGTAATAAATAGAGGATCCAAAAATAACAGTGTACTCCTGTTTATTAAAACAAGCCACCGAAATTAAATTCCTCTAATATTTGGAAAAATAAAGACAAATATCAAAACTAAAAGTCTTGTAAAATTGATATAGTCTTTCAATTGATATAAACTAGCATGTCCTCAACTGCTGTTTGAAGTTTTCTTCACTTAATCTCTTGGTTTCCTGAAAACAAAATAAATGAATTACAAATAAGATTAGTTATCTCAGAATTCATTATTGTATGAATCAATAGAAATCTGAACTAATTAGGAAGCTTAAAGATTTTCTATACCTGATTTTAATAATCTTAGGACAATCTTACTTCCAATGACCCTTCTTTCTACATTTGTAACACTTGCCTTTTGGCTTGCCACTTCTTTTAGTGGACAGTTTGTCGATCTTAACTCTTACTTGCTCATTCTTGTCTTTCGACTTAAGCCTTGAAGGGAATCATTTTTCAGGAAGTTTTCTGCTATGATAAAATTCTTCTATAGCATATAGTTAATCTTTGATTTATCATTGATTTGAACACCATGAATCTCTACCTCATTCAAATAGTCCATCATTTTAAGGACATGATCACGAACTTTTGTGCCCTCTTCCATCTTAGTATTCGTAATACGTTTTAATGCTGCTTCTCTGGCAAAATGTGTATTTTGCCCAAACATCTTATGAAGACTAGCCATTATTTCAGTGGTTGTTTCCATGCTCCGATGTTTCTTATGCAGTTCCACAGAAATCGAAGCCAATATATAGCTCTTAGCCATTTTGTTAGCTTCGCACCATTTCTCATAAGGCTCCCTCTGATTTCTATAATCGTATAACGATGGTTCAGGAGGGCAAGGCTGGGTCAACACATATTTGCTTCCCTTAGCAGTGAGAATATTAAATAGATTACGTTTCCAATCTAAATAATTTTCACCAGTGAGTTCATTTTTAACAAGGATAATTAATAATGGGTTGATAGAAGACATTTTCTGAAAAAAAAAAATACACATGCATAAATATTTTGAAACAAAATTCACAATAAATGACAAAAATACAAAAAACATAAATGCATTTTAATTTATTGTAATGATAATCTAGTACCGCTTTGACAAGCTATCCATTGGGGAAGTCATGTCTATACTTACTAGACCCAATTATGCATTAGATTATTTACTTTCATGTAGAGATATGATAAATAATTATCGTTATCCTTTTGAGCCTTAATTTGTTAACAGAGCTTCGTTGACAAGGTTAATAACAAATTTTAGTTGAGTGTATAACCATTGTTTCAATCTACGTATTTTTCATATCAATAGTCACCGTTGGGGCGAACAATTGATTGAAAAATATTTCAATTTTATCTTTGAAGAAGTTCATCAAATAAAATATCTAATATATATACCCTCCGTAGAGAGCATTATCGTATCATGAAATCGAAGTATATATATATAATTTTATTATTTAACTAACAATGGAGCCCGTGGAAAAAATTATCTTGAATTTTCCCTCTCCCACTCAATATTTTAAAATTGATTTTTCCTTTTTAAAACATACATATTGTTAATTGCATGCTTCCTATAATATTATCTAGATGATATCCAATATTATTAAGCATAGGCAAATTTCAAACAATATAATGAAATTCATAATTAATGAATGACATGTATCATTATGCATAGAGTGACACTACCTATTCTATATGACATGTGATCATGTCATGTTATCATTCAAAACATAACATATAGAAAACAATTAAAAAAATATTAATTCATGGTTTTCCTAATAATGAAAAATACATTAACTCTAAGCCTAATTTTCATTGGGCTTCTTGTCAATGTTCATCTTTCATAAGGTTGTCTTTGGACTAGGGAAAATTGAGATTTTAAATTTATAATTGGTCCAATTTTAATTTGGAAAGGAAATAAATAAATAATTAAAATAAAATTTTTGGACCAAAAATAAATTTGATGTATTCAATTTTATCTATGCATTTTAATCCATTAAGCCCAATTGAAATTGAGCCTAAAACTAGGATTCATTAAGCCCAAAGCTATTTTTGGACTTAAATGCAAAACATTTAAACGTGTCTGCCCCAAAAGAAAAACTATGGAACCATAGGGACCTCAATGATAGAAACCATTGAAACCCTAAATCCATTTTTTTCTCTTTCCTTTCTTCCCCAGCCGCCACCAGCACAAAGGGCAGCGACTGTTCACGCATCTCCGATGCCGATTTGACCATCACCGCCATGTCGGGAAGCCACCAAACGACGCCCTCCGCCAGCCGCAAACGTCTGCAAGCTTCCAGCCTCTGCGCACAAGATTTTAGGCTCTGCGCACTTGGTGCTGGCCTTGAACGCGTGCTTACTATTGGCAGCATTGCTTCCAGCTGCAGCACATGCAGTGCGCGCTGCTGGCCTTGCTGGCCGTGCGCGCTACTTGCTGTGCACAACGCAACATGCGCTGCTGGCCTTTGCTGGCCGTACGCGCTGCTTTGCTGCATGTAGCTGGCCATTGCTGGCATCGCGCGCTGCTGCAGCGTGCCCTGGTTTGTTGGCGCTGTTAGAATTTTCGACCTCCATCGCTTTGATATCCCGTGATTGATTTGCAAATTTCCTAGGCGAATTTTGGCTTACAAAATTCTATAACATTAAAATAAATCAAGAGGGAAATATGGTGATAAAAAATCACCCCTCTTGTTACAGATCCAAATGAAAAATACAGTAAAAAATATAACCATGAATTAAGACAAACTATAAATATGTTTTATTCATATACTAAACAAATAATATATATCTGAATAAATTGTGCCACTCTAATACATAAATTTCAAGATTAATTTCATACGAAATTCTTATATATTAATATGAGGAGGCTCTGATACCAATTGTTGGGGAAAAATCAGGTTTTTAAATTTTTTATAAAACCTTTTGAAGATCGCTCTCATATAATATATAAGAATTTGTAATCTAAAAATCGTACCTTGAAAATCCGATTTGGCTTTTTCCGTTGAAGTGATTTAGGCTTCTAGATCACGATCCGCCACCACCACTTCTTTTGGATCACGATCCGTCACCACCATACTTGTTAGATCATGAACTGTCACCAATGATCTTCCAGGTTATGACTCAGGTTCGATCTGCACTTGACGTGTGGGCGCCTTTATCACTACCAAAGCAACTAGCACGATAAAATTTTTCTCTCAACAATAGAGAGAAAAATCTTTTTCTCTGATTTGTATAAAGTGGCTGCTCTTTTTTTCTTTAGAGAAAATAAGCCTTTTATATCACCCTTTAGTAAAAACCCTAGGCTCCAAATAATCCAAAAACAAACCCACGTTATTTTCTTTTTCAATAGGGGACCCACCTTGTAAAATAACATAAGACCCCTTACACAAAAGCTAATTAAATGGAGCCTCCCACTAAATGATATATTTAGGCTTTTGACCTAAATAGCTAGTTATCTTACTTATTAGTCCAGTAGTGGTGTAGTCAATTAAATGAGCTAACCCGGGGATCATTTGGGAACATACAATAGTGGCTACAATAATTAGGCCTGTAATTAAACTAGCCCAATTATTTAATTCCAAATCTACTCCACTAAAAGATTGGAACTGACTTCCATAATTGTATGCTTGAATAATAATTTGTCCCAAGCCACATTGATTTCTTTACTGCACAATCATTTGTACTACATCGTTAATTAAATTGATATATCAACTGTCCAATCAATTTAATAACATCTTATTCCTTGATCCTTACTGGTTTTCTCTGATGATCATTTTCAACATACTAAATATGTTGACACACTCTGGCCAGAGAAATCTATGATCAAGTGCCGAAAACCTATCAAGAGATGTGTTGTACAAATTCTATATTGTTAATCCATAACTCCAATACTCATAATTGCTCCTACCAAGATACCGGGTAATCTTGACCACAAAGATGTGTCGTGCTCATTGGTAACTCAAATGGAATAACAATTACAATCATGAAATCATAATTAACTCAAGATTAAGATTACAGTAAAATCAACGCCTATGAGATTTAATAAGTCTGACAGTTATTACAAAGTTAATTAAATCTCATATGTGATCCTGTTCAATATAGTTGTACTACATCAATAAATTCATACATGATTAAGACAAATCATTCAATGAATTTATTACAGTCTATACCTAAATAAAGTGCCCAACTTTATTTATCAACTGCGAACTAAATTTATTTAATCATAAGATAACTTGTATTTATGTCTTCTGTGAATCCACATGGTGATCACATAAATACATATAATATGATTAGATGTATTTTAATACAAATATTAATGTAATTAAAAAATTTGAATAAAATACCTCATTAATTTTATTAATCAAAAAAATATTTATTACAATTAAATAAACACATATGCTTTTAAAGAGCATATTTTCCCAACACACGCCTCCAAGCTCACCCGGCTTGGGTCCTTGAGAGTTAGTAATGGTTCTTTTTGGAGCCCAAATGCATTTCATACCCTAATATGCATTTCTTTTTACTAGACACCTATTTTTCATATGACAATCTTGATTACAGAAATGACATACAACTTGATTGATACTAGATGTACTCTTCACAAAGTAGTTCTTATAATATTTTTGTTTCAAGTTTTGCTTATAACCAATACCCCTTTTGTCAAACACACACTTTTGTGAATTGAGCATGTTATCCAACATCTTTTACCCATTTGTAAATTTCAAAATAATCTCATTTAACTCATTTAACTCATTGCTCTTTTTCTTAAGCGTTTCATTTTCATTTTTCAAACATCTATGTGTGATTCTAAATGCTCATGTGACGTGCTAGATTTCTCATTTGATAATGCAATTCTATCATGCAATGTTTTGTTCTCTACTTCTTGGCATATAATTTTTGCATTTAGAGATTCATTTTCATTTTTTTTAGCTTTACCATTTCCTTTTTAAGACATACATTCTTTTTACTAATCTTCATCAACTCATTATGCAATTCTTTAAAAGTATCATACAATTCATCATAAGTAGGATCACTTATCTCATTGAGATCATCATTATCTCCTATTGCCATAAGTGCTAGGTTTGATACTTCTTGCGACTCTTCTTCATCACTTGAATCTTCATCGTTATCATCCCAAGCTGCAACCATGGCTTTCTACTTGAGTTTGTTGATAAGTGGGCACTCCGATCTTATCTGGCCAGGCTTCTTGCATTCATAGCATGTGATTGCCTCTTTCTTCTCCGTTTGGTTCTTGAAGTTTCTGAATTTTCTTCGCTCACTGATTTTCTTGAAAACATTTCCGAACCTCCTTGCTAGCATGGCTAACTCTTCATCATCTGGTTCATTCTTTCCATCACTCTCATATTTTGAGGCTTTGGGAGCAATACTTTTCTTCTTCTCCTTATGCCTTTTCTCTACTGCCAAATCTTCTTCATATGAAATGAGAGAACCAATTAAATCATCAAGGGGTAAAATTTTTAAATTTTTGGCCTCTTCAATAGCAGTTCTTTTAGGTCTCCATTCTTTTGGAAGTGACCTAATGATTTTCTTAACTTTCTCGCTTTTAGAGAAGGTCTTTCCTAGGGCTCCTAGGGTATTTACTATATCCGTAAATCTAGTATACATAGAGTACACACTCTTATTTTGTTCCATTTGGAACAAATCATATTGTCGAGTATACCTACTAATTTTCTACTCTTTCACTTGATTTGTGCCTTCATAGACAACTTCAAGTTTGTGCCAAATTTCATTGGCACTTTCACAACTAGATACTCTATAAAATTCTTTCTTATCAAGTGTACAAAACAAGGCATTCACAGTTTTGAAATTTAGAGAAGTTTTTCTCTTTTCCAAGTCATTCCATTCCCATAAATGTTTTAGAATATCTTCCCTGACTTTATTTTTAGTTAAAGGCATAAATGGACCATCACAAATAATTTTCCAAATTTCATAATGTAAAGTTTCTAAATAAATTCTCATCCTAGTTTTCCAATATGGGTAGTCATTACCATTAAAGAATGGTGGTCTAATTGTGGATTATCCTTCCCTAAAGGTTGAGTCATTATGGGTTGCCATGGATCTTTAACTCTGGACGGTTAAGTCTACACAAGAGCACCTTGCTCTAATACCAAATGAAATGCAAGTTATGCAATCCAAAATGGGGGGTGAATTGGGTTTTTAAAATTTATGCAACATAATTCACACAACAATTTAATCTATTGCCTTAATCAAATAAAAAACAATAAATTTAATCAAGCACAATATTAAAAGAGTAAGGGAAGAGAAAACAAACACAAGGATTTTTACGTGGTTTGGTTATCCTCGCCTACGTCCATGCCTCCAAGCTCACCTGGCTTGAGGATTTCACTATCAAAGCCTCCCAAGGCTTCAAATGTTTACAATTGACTTCGAAGGTGTCAATGGACCTTTACAACAAGAGATTTATCCCCAATCTCTTCACCCCAAGTGTTTCTCACACTTGTACACTCACAATTTGATAAGAAATGAAAATCACAACAATGAAAATCTTTTTAAGAGTGGATAAACAAATTATAGCTCAACAATGATTTACGAAATGGAAGCTCAATAAATGTTATATGATCTTGTTTTTCCTTATATTTTTTTCTTAAAATGAATGTTGGAGTTGAGTTCTTATAGTTAAAGCCCGAAAACTAGCTGTTATAGACAAATTCCAACGCCCAAGCGGTTAGCCGCTCATGAAAACTTTAGAAATACTGTTCACTTTAGCCTAAAAACTTTCTATAATTCTAATATGACCCAAAACGTCATAAAACTTTAGAAATAGGTCCAATTTTAGAATTTCCTAATAATAATTATTTTTTAAAACTTTATAAAATTATTCTATGGCCCCAAATGTATTATTATTTCTCAAAGAGGTCATTTCTAACATAATACCCATATTTTTCCAAGTTCTCAAAATCTTTCACTTTTGTCCAAAATATTCATAAATTATAGTATGGCCCAAAACATTTCAAATGTTTGTAAAACGGTCCAACTCCAAAATTCAATAATTATACTTATTCAAATCAAAGATTTCAAAACTTTACATTTAAGTCCAAATTACTCAAATCCACAAAATACTTTACCTTATAAAAATAAAACTGTTTAGTTTATGAAAAGTAATTATTTAAATTGATCTCTTGAGCTTCTCAGATGCTAAATCATGCATTAATTAAATCATACCGACTTTACAAAAATTTATCGCACTAATTTGTCCGTTGAGCTCTAAACTTTATTCTTGATTTCGCCGTTGTCCGTTGAGTGTCTTCAACTTTATTTCACTTGATTCACTTGCATAAATATTATCCTTCAAAAACTAGTAAAAATTATGAAATACAACATTTATTAAATCGCTTAATACACATGTTTGTTATCATCAAAATTACATTATGTGTAGCCCTTTAGACTAACAATAAGAACTATTTTGTGAAGAGTACATCTAGTAGCAATCAAGTTGTATGTCATTTTTGTAATCAAGATGGTCATATGAAAAATAAGTGTCCAGTAAAAAGAAATGCATATTATGGTATGAAATGCATTTGGATTCCAAAAGGAACCATTGCTAACTCTTAAGGACCCAAAAAGTTTTGGGTACCTAAAACTTGAATTTTTCTCTACAGGGCATGAAGAAAAAGAAAAAAAAATGGTACTTGGACAATGGTTGTTTAAGGCACATGACCAGAAACTATGCATAGTTCTCAAGCTTCACCAAAATTGAAAATGGTGGAGACGTATTTTTTGGAAACAACTCAAAAGGAAAAATTCTTGGAATTGTAAATGTTGGTAAAGTTTCCTCAACTCTAATTGAGAATGTTTGTTTGGTTGAGAACTTGAAACACAACTTGATTAGTATTAGTCAATTATGTGACAAAGGTTATAAAGTTGTCTTTGATAAATTTAGTTGTGTCATTGAGAATTCATGTGATGGCAAGATCTTATTTGTTGAAAATAGATGTGGTAATGTTTATATCGTTGACATAGAATGTGCATCTACTCTTGATAAATGCTTTTCGGCATGGTATGATGATAGTTGGTTATGGCATAGAAGGTTAGGACATGCAAGTATGGGCTTGATTTTTAAAAATTTTGAAAAATGATTTAGTCAAAGGTCTTCCAAAAATCGGTTTTCAAAAGGATAAAATTTGTGAAGCTTGTCAACTTGGAAAACAAATCAAAACATCTTTTAAAAATAGAAATCATATTTCCACTTCAAAACCACTTCAACTTCTTCACATAGATTTGTTTGGACCTTCAAGGTATGCTAGCTTGAATGGAAAATATTACGCTTTTGTAATTGTTGATGATTTTTCAAGATACACATGGGTATTATTCTTAACTAATAAGGATGATGCTCTTGATGCTTTTAAAGTACTTTGTAAGAAAATTCAAAATGAAAAAGGTTATGGTATTGTATGCATTAGAAGTGATCATGGAGGAGAGTTTGAAAACTATGCATTTGAAACCTTTTGCAACAATTTAGGCATTGTGCATCAATTTTCATCACCTAGAACTTCACAACAAAATGGAGTTGTTGAGAGAGAGAATAGGTCAATTCAAGAAATGGCTAGGACTATTTTAAATGAAAATTCCTTACCTAAGTATTTTTGGGCTGAGGCTGTCAACACCGCTTGTTATGTTTTAAATCGTGTGTTGATTAGACATAATCTTAATAAAACTCCATATGAGCTTTGGAAAGATAAAAAACCCAATATTGGTTATTTCAATGTTCTTGGATACAAATGTTTTATTTTGAACACAAAAGATAATCTTGGAAAATTCGATCCAAAATCCGATGTTGGTATTTTTCTTGGATATTCAAACTCAAGCAAAGCTTATAGAGTTTATAACAAAAGAACTCTAGTTGTAGAAGAATTAATGCATGTTACATTTGATGAGTCTAACCCCTCCTCTGCGGAGAAAGGAATTATTTATGATGATGCAGATGGAGAGTTACAAGAAGAATCATCAAAGGATAAATAAGAGAATGCACCACAAAGAAATCAAAAGGATGGACAAGTAGAGCAAACAAATATGGAGCAACATGAAGGTACTTCTCAAATACTCCCCAAGGAGTGGAGGTATGTTTCTTCTCATCTTAAGGATGTAATTTTAGGAGATCCCTCACGAGGTGTTACAATTAGATCATCGCTTAAGAATACTTGTGAGCATAATGCATTTATTTCTCAAATTGAACTTAAATCCTTTGTGGATGTGGAAAATGATGAATCTTGGATTATGGCAATGCAAGAGGAGTTAAATCAATTTGAGAGAAACCATGTGTGGGAATTAGTTCCTAATCCGGAACATCAATCCATCAAAGGTACTAAATGAGTATTTAGAAATAAGATGGATGAATCCAGTGTGGTTGTAAGGAATAAAGCTAGATTAGTGGCTCAAGGTTACAACCAATAAGAATGAATTGATTTTGATGAAACTTTTGCACCCGTAGCTAGACTTGAATCAATTAGAATATTGTTGGCATTTGCATGTCATAAAGATTTCATTTTATTTCAAATGGATGTGAAAAATGCTTTCTTAAATAGTTATATTATGGAAGAAGTGTATGTAAAACAACCCCCTGGTTTTGAAAATGAAAAATTTCCAAATCATGTTTATAAGTTATTTAAAGCTTTATATGGATTAAAACAAGCACCTAGAGCATGGTATGATAGGCTTAAGAATTTTCTATTAGAAAATGATTTTTCAATGGGTAAAGCGGATACTACTGTCTTTGTCAAACATAAGAACAAAGACATACTTGTTGTTCAAATTTAGATTGATGATATTATTTTTGGTTCTACTAATGAATTGTTGTGTAAAGAATTTTCATCTTGCATGAGTAATGAATTTGAAATGAGTATGATGGGAGAGTTAAAGTACTTCCTTGGGCTGCAAATAAAATAAAATGAGGAATGAATTTTCATAAATCAAGCCAAGTATGTAAAAGATCTACTTAAAAGATTCGACATTGAAGACTCAAAGACCAAAAATACTCCGATGAGCACAACAATCAAGCTTGACAAAAATGAAAAAAACAAAGAAGTGGATATCAAAATGTATCGAGGTATGATCGGATCTTTACTTTATTTAACTGCAAGTAGACCTGATATCATGTTTAGTGTATGTTTGTGTGCAAGATTTCAATAATGTCCCAAGGAATCTCATTTACTTATTGTAAAACGAATCTTTCGTTATTTAAGTGGAACTATAGATCTCGGCCTTTGGTATCCTAGAGGAACTCATATAGATTTAATATGCTATTCGGATGCGGACTTTGCCGGTTATAAAGTTGATAGGAAAAGCACTAGTGGAACTTGCAATATTCTAGGTCACTCACTTGTTTCATGGTTTAGCAAGAAACAAAATTTGTTGCACTTTCAACTACCGAGGCTAAATATATAGCTGCAGGAAGTTGTTGTGCATAAGCTCATTGGATGAAACAAACACTTAGAGACTATGACATTAACCTTGAACAAATTCCTATTAAGTGTGATAATACTAGTGCATAAATCTTTCAAAGAATCCCATTCAACACTCTCAAACTAAGCATATAGAAATAAGACACCATTTCTTAAGAGATCATGTTCAAAAAGGAGATATCGCACTAGAGTTTATTTCTACGGAAAAACAACTTGCCGATATCTTTACAAAACCTCTTGGTGAAGAACAATTTTCAAAAATTCAGCATGAACTTAGGATGATAAAATTTTTGCATTAACATTTCTATTTATGATATAGGGTCTATTACAATTGATTGGTCTATGAAATGTTCGAAGTGATATGTTTGTGTTATATATGTATATTGATTGTTTGACTCATATGCTAGTTGATAAATCATGCATTGAACTAGCTTTTAACATGTTTCTTATTCATGAGTTGATCCTGGAACATATTAATTGTTGGCCAAATATTGAAAATAAATGTACAAAATCTAAAAAAAAAACGGGTAACCGTTTTTCAATAAACGGTGTGCCATTTAATTCAAGAAACTAGGATATGCTTTCTGGAAATTACTCTCTACCCGTTAAACGGACTAACCTTTCACCGTTTCCTGTTAATTGCTCTCTGGAAGTTACTCCCTAACTGTTTCAATAAACGGTTAGCCGTTTTCGTGAATATAAAACTGTTCAAAGGGTTTCTTCTCCTTCGTCATTTGTCGTCTGCCGTTTCAGCCATTGTTGCGAAGCCGAAGCTTTCTCCATCCTAAATCCTTTATTTCTCTTGTTTTTCTTGCCAAATCACACCTATAAACCCTCTTCCCATCATTATTAGAGTGCTTTCACCGATTTAATTCATCAAATTGAGCCCAAAATTTGAAAATCCCAAATCAAAACTCTAAGGTCAACTGGTTAGGTTTCATCATTTTTGACTTAATTTGTGTCTCTTTTCAACCACATTAGGCTTCCAAATTCCATCGTCCATTCTCCCTTGATCCCAAAATCAATTTTTTTTGTCCAAACTCTTTTTTCTCAAAATCCTCCATTCTCATTGTTCTTCACCATGGCCGAGCCCTCTCTGAGAACTCGAAGGAGGAAGGATACGCCTCAAAGGAATCCCATGCCACCACGGGCAGTCTCTTAATTCGAAAAAATTCATTTTCCCATCCCCTCATTGGCCAAGCGTTTCGAGGACCGTTTTAATGGTAGAAAGGTACTTGATTCTGTCTATGTTGACATAGAAGATTTTAGAACCTTAATTGTGTGTGGTAGAAGTGTTAGAAATATGCTACACCCTTGGGAGTCCGCCATTGATTTTGATGACCGAGTTTATCCTAACTTAGTACGAGTTTTCTATTCAAATATGGAAATTTCCGAAACCCGCCTAGATAGGATAGTTACTCAAGTTGGTGGTGTGCATATTGACTTTGATGTTGAGCTCTTGAACAATATTCTAGGGATTTCAAATGATGGACATAAGATTTATACATCCAGGAAAACACTCTCTTTTAGTACTTTTTCTCATCGTCGCGGTGTCCGAAACATTTGTCGTCATCGAGACCTGACTTATGACATTTGTAATTTAGCATTTTGGTCTCAACTATTACCACTACAAGTTCTTATCCTGCATATTATTTTACAATATATCATTACACCTAGGAAGGGCCATTCAGATGAGGTTAAATGGTTGGATGTTTGGTTACTAGATAGTCTCATTACCGGGAGACCTATTAACCTTGGTTACATTATTGTGCGGCACATGTTGAGTACTCCTGCTGTTAACCACTGTTTGCTTCCGTATGGTAGTATCATTATTAAGATACTGTGACGCTTTGAGGTGCCCCTTCTAGATACTGGTTATACGGAGACTAGACGGATTGGTCCATAGGCTATAACCAGTATCGATTTCTCTAGAAAGAATGGCCAGTGGATAAAGACTTCCACCTCAAAAACCTGTGATACTTTAATTGCTCCAGAGGATGATTAGATGCTTAACGATGTTTATTGTCCCGATCAGTTTCTAGATTTTAGATTAGGGCCTCATCCTTCTCCTCCGCACCGCCACTCTGTTCTCCAGCCTCCAGCTGATTCCGATACAGAGGAACATGAGATGGATGTGGATATTCCATCCACTTCGATGCCACCTCCAGCTCTAGCACAGCCTTTTGCTCCCGAGCCCTCTACTGTTCCTGCGCAGTCTTCCGCCTCTGAGCCACCTCCGCTTCTGAGCCACCTCCAGCTCCCGAGCGACCTCCTGCTTCAGTTCAGCCCCCTGTTTCGGACGCTTTGCAGTAGTTGGCGGATGATGTTCGCAGGATTTCAGAGAGGCAACAACTAATTCTCGATAGGTTGGACACTTTCTCCCGCGATCATTAGCAGCTTCGATCTGAGTTTCAGACCTTCCAGTAGTAGAGCATTGATCAATAGCTTGAGCTTATAGTTGGACAGCGCACTCTTTTTCGTTATTTCGGTTATGATATGGGGAGCACATCTTCACCGCCGCCTCCATAGTTTCTGTGTTTCATATTCGCACATACATTTCATATTTTGGTTGTTTACGTGTTGCTATTTATATTTTGGGTATACATTTCTACTTCTCTATGATTTTGATGATGGATTGTTTCTGTGATGTTCTTGATATTGGATGATTTGCTGGATTATTGTTTTTGTGATATTGGATTTTTTTAATATTGTTGGCTAATTTTATATTGGATAATGGAGTTGTTGGTATGATTGGATGATGGAGTTGTTATTAATATATTTGGAAGTGTTTTTAATCTTATTTTATATTAGCGGATTTGTTCCATTTTAAGGGGAAATTCTGCCAAAATTTTTGCTCGCCAAACCTGGGTAATTTCTTTGTCACGATGTTTTACGTCCTTCTTTTCTTTTTTTTTTTATAATGAAGGGGGACAAAATGTCCTATATTTTGTGTATATTGACAAAGGGGAGATAGTGTAATAAGAATAAAATTCACTTTTGAAATGAACTTTGTTTTTTTTTTAAAATGAATTCTCTTTAAAAATATTTCCTTGAAGAAAAATCTATTTATTGGACATATTTTTAAATTAGCCATACATTTAGGGGGAGAATATATTAAGGAGGAGAAAAATAGTGAATAAAGTTTGTCATCATCAAAAAGGGAGAGAATGTTAACATATATATATTCATAATATTGATTTTGATGATAACAAACTTTAAATGTTTTTTATTAAAATGATGAAGCTATTCATTAATAAACAAAAGCCTTATAATCATTCCAATTGTTTTCAAAGAGGTTGGATAAGTGGTATATTTCAAAATTGGAAAATGATTCTCTGCAATATCTGGCTAAAAAGATTATGAAAATAAACGGTTAATCGATTAAAACCAGAGAGTAGCCGGTTAAGAAAAACAGAAAATACAAAAAGCTGGGAAGGCTACTGGAATTAAACCGTGAACCATTTATTGAAACAGTTAACCGATAAAATCCAGAGTGTAAGATTATACTCATCTTGCTACTGGAAACAAATGGCAAAAGTTTAACTGAAATAGATAAGGCTAATTTGTTTTGCAGGTTACTGGAAACAAACGGCGAACCGTTTCGTGCAAACAGTTAACCGATAAAATCCAAAAAGGTTATTTCATTCAAATCTTTAACTGTAAACAGATAACTAAAGTTTGTGTTGCAGGTCTTTGGAATTTAATGGCGAAAGGGTAAGTCTAAATGGCGAACCGTTTATTTGAAATTTGACCCAACGGTAACTTTGACCAGCCTAAACGGTTAACCATTAATAGTTAACGGCGAACCGTTTTCGAGCAGATAGTCTGTAACGGCTAGTTTTTCAACTCCAAGTATAAATAAGCTCATTCAAATTCAAACAAGATTGATCACAACACGACCATTGAGCTTATATTTGAGAATACAATCTTCATAGAGCTTTAAACACATTCTTGCTTCATCTATTCACACATTGGGTGTCGATTTGTAATCTTAGATATTGTGTGAGAGAAAAAAAATTTGTAATATTTTATTCTGAGTGATTGTAAGTGTTGGGATACACTTGGGTTAAGAGATTGGGGATAATCTCTTGCTGTAAAGGTTCATTGACACCTTGGAAGTCAAGTGTAAGCTTTTGAAGCCTTGGAGGCTTGCTTAGTGAAATCCTCAAGCCCGGAAAGCTTGGAGGCATGGACGTAGGCGAGGTTGGCCGAACCACGTAAAAATCTTCGTGTTTGAATCTCTCTTCCCTTATTTTTTTGTATTGTAATTGATTTAATTTTTATTGCTTTAAATTCGTTTTAAAATTGCATGATATTTTGTTTTAGAATTAAATAATTTTTAGAATCCCAATTCACCCCCACGATTAGCAAACGATGGATATACTTTTTAGAAGTAATAACAAGCAGATCATATAATGCAAAGTTTGAGCACATAGTAGGTAAAGATAATGCTTTAGCTAATATTCTTTCAAGACTAATTAATCAATAATTATTTTACAGGAATGAAGCGATATATGAATTTCAGTTCAATAAAACTTAGACAGATTGTTTCAAGAATGAATTTAAATTTTAAAAGAAAATTTCGGTTATTAGACAGTCAGTAATGCATTTTAAAAAATTTCTGTAGTTGCAATAACCCACAAGATAAATTAAAAGTAGCCTATGCACGCATGCATAATTTTAGACAAATGAATGAACCTGTAGACAGTAATCACTTTTCATTTTTTGTGTTAGTTAGACAACCAAACATTTATAGTCTATGGAGAGAGTAACTGATTTAATAATCAATTATCCTTATCTATACTATAAAGGCTTTTACTCATTTCATGAAGCTATGGAATTTGCTAGACAGAGAATATGACCAAATTATCATGTTAGTAATTTAATTAATCCTTTAAACAATGCATAGACATCATCAAATAGACTGTTAAATAATTATTTAGACAATACATTTTGATCATCATCATCTATACAATTTTGCAACCATTGTGAAGCCTTGACATGTATAGCTAGAAAGCCTGATGAAACTAGATATCATTTCGACAGTATAGTTGAAGCATGTAGATAGTTAGAAAGCCTAATGAAACTAGATATCATTTAGGCAATATAGTTAAAGCATTTAGAGAGAAAATAATTGCATTAGAAAGTGCTAAAGAGGGGTTAATTAGACAGAATATTATTTTACAAAATAAATATCATATTTTGTTAGCAGATCACCAAAAAATCCAAATACAAAACCAACCATTAGAAAAATTATTTTACTATAGTCCAGCTAGACATTTAACTAAAATCAACCAAATCTCATCTTTCCTTTGTGATACCATAGACATTGTAAAAGAAAAAAAATGGTAGAAAACATATACATAGACTTTGGTTCTTCAGCCAATCAATTGTTATATAGCCAGTTAAATTTCTTACTTGAATTTGGACCTGGGTGGTTAGAATTAAGTAACATTACTTCAATTAGACATGATTTTCCTACTATTTCCTTTGATTACTCCTTAGCCAAAACACTAGACAATGAAGACATATTATACAAAGCTCTTAGTTTTGGAATAATACGTACTATTTATATTTTGGGCCTAGACATATTTAAATTCTTTCTACCTACCTTGAACATAGCCTTATATATTCTAAAACTTGCACCTTTAACAATAAATTTTTGTTTTATACCACCTAGACCTTAAATAGTCAATAAAACCAAAACTAGTGTCATATTACTAGCATATCATGTTATTTTTATATGCAAAGGAGCTAAAAAGTTCAAAAGAAGAATTTATCATGACAAGCGCAACTTCTCTGCAAAAGATATATACAAACGAACACATGAAATAGCAGTTTTCTATGAATAGATAGATACTCACGATAGGATTATAGCCCAAGCAGAACATTATATTATTAAAGCTCAAAAGCATCTTATCCGTGAGGAACTACTCATTCCTTCACTATAGATAAATATTGATAATCCAAGAAAATGTGAAAAATATTTGGAGGCGCTAATCAAGATGAATTACATGCCATCATTAGGCGATGGATCAGAAGCTATGAGTCATCAATCTCTGGATGAGGATATAGCTGAAGCTGTTGATGAAATGATGGACAGATAGGAGGCACAACAAAAACTAAATTAGTCAACAATCGACAGTTAGCATTAATCAAAGGTTAAAAGTAGGCAGAGTCGTGTGTCTTTACAGATGACCTTCTTTTACTCACTCCCAGATAAGGGAAAAATTGTGAAGGCATCTTTTTCATTTTATTTTTTATTACCGATAGAGAGGTAACTTAGAAAATAGTAACAAGTCATTATTTGTCGACAATGAGTCACTATAAAATATCAGTAGCTAGACAATCTTTTACTTTTCATTTTTTTCATTAATAATTGGCTTTTTGCCACATGTAAAGTGTAACTTTAAATTTTTATCCTTTATACATAGAGTCATTAATCGTATCAATAATTGTATCCAGACTTTAGTTGTATATACATAAGACTCTCAAGACAATAAGAAGAGAGGATAACGAGAAGTAAGTGTGCAAATAGAAGTCAATACTTTGTACTCAAAAATAAAAATCAATAAAGTTTCTTATTCATCAACATTTAGCAATCATTTAGACAACAACTAGCAAGCTCTTACCAAGAAAGTAGTTTAATTTCTTTAGTTTCTAGTTATTTAGCTCGAAAAGTTAAGAAGTATATCCTAGTTAACGAAAGTATAAATTGTTAGACTAAGAAAACCTTTGGTGAAAAACATTATCTGTAAAGCAGGAATATTCTTTTTGTATCACCAAGAATCAATAACAAAATATCTATGGAACCATACCAAAATCCATAATGCTTAATTGCCCTCTAAGGCGGTGTGGTTGGCCTTCTACATCAACACATTCTCCTAAAGAATCCTTTAAGTTTCTCACTGCTCTCTCTCTCTCTGATGATGGGATATAAAAAAGAATAGAACGATACGCATGACCTGGGGACGATAACCACTTATATAGACAATCTTTTTTTGTTGTCATTAAGTATTCCTAATTCTGCCCATTATAGAATTAGAATACCATTGGGTCTCTACACATTAAAAGCTCATACCCTATTAGATACATTAAGCACATAATACCAAAAATCTTAATAGATCACTTTTAATTGGGCTTAACCTTATATGACAATTTACAACATATAATTATTCACAAATAAGCCTAATGTTTGATTAAGAATCCAACAATATTGGATTAAAAAATCTAACAATCTCTCACTTGCGCTATATGTGTAACTCTATAATTATGTTTTGCAATAAATAACCGTATGACCTCAACCTTTGACTTTGTTGAGCTCATGTTATTATTGGAATACAGCACTGCTGACTTATTGCCACAAAATAACTTAAATGGTTTATCAACATCATCTATTATATGTTAACATATATATGTTTATAATATTGATTTTGATGATAACAAACTTCATATGTTTTTGATTAAAAATGTTGGAGCTTTCTATAATAAATAATTTCTAAAAAGCCATTTAATATTTCTAGATATGATGAAATTGGGATAATCGTTAAATTTAACCGAAAAATCATTTTTTTGTGAAATTCTATAAAAATGTTGATTTTGGGAAATAACAATAAACCGTTTATTGTAAACGGTTAACCAATAATTTTCAGAGGGGTATTAACTTTCAATCTTAAACCGTTTAGCAAGAACGGATAAGCATAATTTGTTTTACAGGATTCTGGAATTAAATAGCAGACCGTTAATGTCAAACGGCTAACCTATAATTTCCAGAATGGAATTACATGCTAACCTTGAACCATTTAGCAAAAATGGTCAAGCTAAATTTGTTTCGCGTGATTCTAGAAATTAACAGCGAACTGATAATTCCAAACAGTTAACTGATTATTTGAAATTAAGCTCAATGGTCATTTCAACTAGTCAAAACGGTTAATCGATAACAGTTAACGGCGATCCTATTTCTCTCAGAAAGTCAACAATAACTAGTTTTCAATTCCAACTATAAAATGGCTCAATCAAATTCAAATAAGAAGTTATCCAAGAGGTATCATTGAGTTTACTATTGAGAATACAACCATCATTGAGCCTTAAACTTGTTCTTGTTTCATTCATTCACACTTTGAGCATTCATTTATAATCATTTACATTGTGTGAGAGAAAATTCATTTGTAATCTTTATTTTTGAGTGATTATAAGTATTGAGATGCACTTGGGTTAAGAGATTGGGGATAATCTCTTGTTGTAAAGGTCTATTGACACTTTCGAAGTCAATTGTAAGAGTTGCTGAAGCCTTGGAGGCTCGTTTAGTGAAATCCTCAATCCCGGCGAGTTTGGAGGTTTGGATGTAGGCAGGGATTACTGAACCATGTAAAAATCATTGTGTTTGCTCTCTCTTCCCTTGCTCCTTTGTTATTGTACCTTATTAAATTTATTGTTTTTTATTTCATTAAGGCAATAGATTAAATTGTTGTGTGGTTTGTTTAGCTTATGTTTTAAAATCCCAATCAACCCCCTCTTACATTGCATAACTAGTATTTCATTTAGTATCAGAGCTTAATTCTCTTATTAAAACTTAATCATCTAGAGTAAAAGATCAATGGTAACCCAAAATGACTCTACCATTAGGGAAGGACAATCAACAACTAGGGCACCATTCTTTGATGGTAATAACTACTCTTATTGGAAAATTAGGATGAGAATTTATTTGTAAGTACTAGATTATGAAATTTGGGAAGTTGTATGTGATGGTCCATTCATGCCTATGACTAAAAATAAGTAGGGGAAGATATTTCAAAACCTTTACGGGAATAGAATGAATTGGAAAAGAGAAAAACTGATCTAAATTCCAAAGCTATGAATGCCTGATTTTGTGCACTTGACAAGAAAGAGTTTCATAAAGTGTCTAGTTATGAAAGTGCTCATAAAATTTTGAATAAACTTTAAGTTGTTCATGAAGGCACAAATCAAGTGAAAGAGTCTAAAATTAGTAGATACACTCAACAATATGAATTGTTTCAAATGAAACAAAATGAGAGTGTGTATTCTATTTATATTAGATTTACGGATATAGTGAACACTCTAAAAGTCCCAAGAAAGACATTTTCAAATAGTAATAAAGTTAAGAAAATTATTAGGTCACTACCAAAGGAATAGAGACCTAAGAGGACTACCATTGAGGAAGCTAAAGATTTAAATGCCTTACTTTCTTATGAGGAAGACTTGGCAGCAGAAAAAACAATGAGGAGAAGAAGAAAAGTATTGCCTTTAAAGCCTCAAAACATGAAAGTGATGAGGAAAGCGAGCTGGATGATGAGGAGATGGCTATGCTGGCTAGGAGATTCAAAAAATTATACAAGAAAACTAGTGAGCGGATAAAGTTGAGAAACTACAAGAATCAAAAGGAAAAGGAGCCAATTACTTGCTATGAATGCAAGAAGCCCAGACACATATGATCAGAGTGTCCTCTTCTCAACAAGCTCAATAAGAAGGCAATTGTAGCTACATAGGATGACAACAATGGGCAAATAAGTAACAATAAAGAGTAACAACAGATGAAAAATCTAGCTCTCATAGCAATCGGAAAAGAATCATTTGATGAACTTGATGAGGTAAGGGATCTTCCAACATATGATGAGTTACACGATGCTTTTAAAGAATTACATGATGATTGGACAAGAATAGGTAAAAGAATGTATCCCTTAAAAAAATGCTAGAAATTTCAAATAAAAATGATGTTTTACAAAAATGCAATGATTCATTTAATGAAAAGATTAAAGGACTAGAGTTAGATAATCAAATGTTGCATGACAGAATTGCATCATTTAAAGGTAAACAAAGTATCTCAAATGATCGTGAAAAATCATATGTTGATGAATTGATGAAAGAAAATGAAGTGCTTAAGAAAAAGAGTAATGAGCTCAATCAAAATTGTGTTAAAATTTACAAGTGGTCAAAAGAATTTAAAACAATTATTGAGCACTAGAAAATGTGTGTTTGATAAAGGAGGACTTGCGTATAAGCCTAACTTGAAACAAAAATATTATAAGAATTATTTTGTTAAAGGATTATTTTTTTAAAGCTACCTCTACAAGTGATCATAATATTATATGTCATTATTGCAATCAAAATGGTCATATGAAATATAGATGTCCAGTGAAAATAAAAACAAATTATGGTGTAAAATATGTTTGGGTTCCAAAAGAAACCATTGCTAACACTCAAGGACTAAAAAATGTTTAGGTACGTAAGACTTAAGATTTTCTTTGCAAGGTTTGAAGAAAAATAAAAATAAATAATACTTGGATAATGGTTGCTCAAGACATATGACTAGAAACTATACACGGTTTTCAAGTTTTACCAAAATCAAAATGGATGGAGATGTTTCCTTTGAAGACAATTCAAAGGGAAAGATTCTCGGAATTGGTAATGTCGGTAAAGTATCCTCAACTCTAATTGAAAATGGATGTTTGGTTGAAAATTTGAAATACAATTTGATTAGTATTAGTCAATTGTGTGACAAGGGTTATGTAACACCCCACACCCGATTTTGACCCTGTTAACCACCCATATAAATTGAGAGAGAGAGAGAGAGAGAAAGGAGAGAGAGAAGAGAACCCGAACCGGATCCAACCCGACCCGCGAGCAAGACCCGGCCGGTTCTCCCATTTTCGGCCACCGTTCTGGTCATGGTTGGTACCGATTTGAAGCTTGAGAGACGAGCAACATGTCCATGCCGTCCTTGCTTCCGGAAATCGATCGGAAAGCCACTGAACGAAGCTTTGAAGTTCCGCGGAATTGCCGCCTAGATTCGCCGTGATTTCGCCGGTTTTTGGTGAAGCCAACACTTGGGTTTTGGTCCTTACCTTTCCCTCTGCCATTTCCAACTAACCACTGATGCCGGGGACGTCGTTTTGCCGTTGATCGGCCGTTGAAGGATTCACGACTTTGGGAGCTCGATCCGAAGCCATCGCCGCGCGTGGGAGGTCACCACCGCCACCATTAGACTCAGCGTGGCTGGAACATTCAGTTTTGAGCTTCCCGTCGCCGTCGGTTGAATTCCGGTGACCGTTGACCAGCAAGGGTATTTTTGTAATTTCACAATCTAAGGGCAATTTTATAATTTCAGATTTTGTGGGTATTTTAGTAATTGTTGAAATTGAGGATAAGTTAGTAATTTATGATTTGAGGTTAATTTGGTAATTTTGATATGAGGGTATTTTGGTAATATTGAATTCAAGGACATTTTGGTAATTTTGATATTTGAGGGTAATTTCGTAATTTCAAGATTTATGACTATTTTGATGATTTATGATTTAATTTAAGATTATTTGAGGTTAAGTATGGAATTTGATTATATTGAGGAATTTGAGAATATTGGAGTTTATAATTATGGTTTAATTTTATTCTTATGAGGGTATTATTTATTTATTTGTAGGCCAATGATATCGATTTGTATTTATTACTTGAGGATACCAGGAGGTAAGTAAACTAGATTTCCAAACGAATCACAATAAACAATATATATGTTTGACATGTTTGAAAAGTCTATTTTTATATATGTACGGAGATTGATTTATATGTTTTGCCCATGTGTTTATGTGATGTGTTGATATGATATGTTGATATGTGTTTATGGACATGGGCATACGTATGAATATTTCATTGGCATGAGCACGAAAATGCATTATGTTTTCATGTTTTCTGGAAAATGAGAAAGTTGATTTTAGCAAACAAAATTTGAAGAAAGAAAGATTGTTTTACAGTTTTAGCTTGGATGCTTGAATTCGTTATTGGCTTAGTGGAGGACTCTCTAGATGTTTATATAATTATGAGATAAGTGGGCGAAGGATGCATTGGCGAGAAGCCCAAAGAGTATGAAAGAGTATGAAAGTTAAGGGAGTATCCTACAAGCGGTAATCGAATGAAGGTAGCTCAAGTAAGTGATTTAAAAGAGAATGTGAAAGTTTGAAAAAGACAGAATGAGATTTCAATGATTTGTTTTACAATGTTTTCGAATACAATGGCACGCCATTCATTTGATATATGTATGTATGTATGAATTTTGGTATATGCAAAACTGGTTTACTTACTGAGTTTCGTACTCATTATAGTTTATTGTGATTCAGCTTCTGTAAATCAGGATTGATTCGTGATGAGCGTCGATAAGGACTTGAATGGAGGAATTAGATGGTTTGGCATGAATTTTAAATTTTTCCGCTGCAGTTTCTGTTTTATATTTGTATTTTCAAGGATATAATTTTTATGGATTGTAAAAGGATTATTATTATTTAGTATTATTTTATTTTTTTAAGCTTCTATAAGATAGACTCGCCCTGGGAGTGCGGGACGGGTCGTTACAAGTTATAAAGTTGTTTTTGATAAAATTAAATGTGTTATTGAGAATGCATGTGATCACAAAATTTTGTTTGTTGGAAATAGATGTGGTAATGCTTACACCATTGACATAAACTGACATAAACTATGCATCTACTAAAAAACTGTTGGAAATTAATATTTTTCTGCGTTGCATGATGATGGTTGGCTGTTGCATAGACGACTAGGACATGCAAGCATTGATTTAATTTCAAAAATTTCCAAAAATGATTTGGTTAAAAGCCTTCCAAAAATCGGTTTTCAAAAAGATAGAATTTGTAAAGCATACCAATTCGGTAAACAAATAAAAACCTCTTTTAAAAGCAAAAATCATATTTCTACTTCAAAACCTCTTCAACTACTTCATATAGACTTATTTGAACCTTCAAGATATGCTAGCTTAAGTGGCAAATATTATGCTTTTGTAATTGTTTATGATTTTTCTAGATATACATGGGTATTATTCTTGGCTAATAAGGATGATGCTCTTAATGCTTTTAAAGTATTTTATAAGAAAATTCAAAATGAAAAAGGGTATGGTATTGCATGCATTACATGGAAGAGAGCTTGAAAATCATACATTTGAAACTTTTTGCAATAATTTTGGCATTGTGCATCAATTCTCTTCACCAAGAACTCCACTACAAAATGAAGTTATTGAGAGAAAGAATAAGTTTATTCAAAAAATGACTAGGACCATGTTGACTGAAAATGCATTACCTAAGTATTTTTTGGTCGAAGCTGTCAACACCGCTTGTTATATTTTAAATCTTGTGTTGATTAGACCTCATCTCAATAAAACTCCCAATGAGCTTTGGAAAAATAGAAAATCCAATGTTGGTTATTTCAAATTTTTTAGATGCAAATGTTTTATTTTGAACACAAAAGATAGTTTTGCTAAATTTGGTCCAAAATTTGATGTTGGCATCTTTCTTAGTTATTCAAACACAAGCAAAGCTTATAGAGCATATAATAAGAGAACTTTGGTTATGGAAGAATCAATGCATGTTACATTTAATGAATCTAATCGTTCCTCGATGGAGAAAATTGTTGTTGATAATGATACAAATGGAGAATTACAATAAGAATCTTTAAAAGACAAACAAGATGATATATGAAGGTACTTCTCAAACACTCCCCAAGGAGTGGTGGTATGTTTCTTCTCACCCTAAGAATTTAATTTTAGGAGATCCCTCACGATGAGTAACTACTAGATCATCATTTAGAGATACCTGAACCAAATTAAACCAAAATCCTTTTCGAATGTGGAAAACGATGAATTTTAAATTATGGCAATGCAAGAGGAATTGAATTAATTTGAGAGAAACAATGTATGTGAATTAGTTCCTAAACTAGAAAATCAATCTATCATTGGCACTAAATGGGTATTTAGGAAGAAAATGGATGAATCCGGTATGATTGTAAGGAATAAAGTTAGATTAGTGGCTCAATGTTGCAACCAAGAAGAAGAAATTGATTTTAATGAAACATTTACACATGTAGCTAGATTATAATATATTAGGATGCTCTTAGCATTTGCATATCATAAAGATTTCATTTTATTTCAAATGGATGTCAAGAGTGCTTTCTTAAATAGATATATTATAGAGGAAGTTTATGTGAAACAACCCCCTAGTTTTGAAAATGAGAAATTTCCAGATCATGTTTATAAGTTAACAAAAACTTTGTATGGTTTAAAACAAGCACCTAGAGCATGGTATGATAGGCTTAAAAAAATTTTGTTGGATAATGGTTTTTCAATGGGTAAAGCTGATACAACTCTCCTTATTAAGCATAAGAATCAAGACATTCTCACTGTCCAAATTTATGTTGATGATATTATTTTCATATCTACTAATGAGTTTTTAGTATGAGTAAAGAATTTGAGTAAATAATTTGAGATGAGCATGATAGGAGAATTGAAGTACTTTCTTAGACTTCAAATAAAAAAAATTGAAGAAGGAATCTTCATCAATCAAGCCAAATATTTAAGAGACTTACTCAAGAAATTTGGCCTTGAAGAAAGAAAGATTAAAAGTACTCCAATGAGCTCAACAATCAAGTTTGAGAAGGATGAAAAAGGGAAGTAAGTTGATATCAAAACTTATCGAGATATAATCGAATCTTTGCTTTACTTTACTACTAGTAAGCTTGACATTATATTTAGTGTATGCTTGTGTGCAAGATTTCAGTCATATCCTAAAGAATATCATTTGCTTGCAGTGAAAAGAATTTTTTGTTACTTGAGTGGAACTATAGATCTTAGTCTTTGGTATCCTAGGGGAATGCATACAGACTTAACCTGTTACTTGGATGCCGATTTTGTCGGATATGTGGTTGACATGAAAAGCACTAGTGGAACATGTCACTTTTTAGGTCACTCTCTAGTCTCTTGGTTTCGCAAGAAACAAAATTCAGTTGCACTATCAACTAATAAGGCTAAGTATATTATAGTCGGAAGTTGTTGTGCTCAAGCCTTATGGATGAAACAAACATTTAGAGACTATGCCATTTACCTTGATAAAATACCTATCATGTGTGACAATACTAGTGCTATAAATCTGTCAAAGAATCCTATCCAACACTCAAGAACCAAGCACATAGAGATTAGACATCATTTCTTAAGAGATCATATTCCAAAATGAGATATTTTATTAAATTTTGTTTCAACTGAAAAACAACTTGCTGATATTTTTACTAAACCCTTTAGCGAAGAATAATTTACTAAAATTAGGCATGAGCTTGGAATGATTAATATTGCACAATAGCATATCTTTATATGACATCAAGTCTATTTTATTTTCATGATGTGATTGCTTATTGGTTGTTTAACTTGTGTGCATTCATGAATCATGCATTAAATTGGTCCTTTAAACATTTCAAATCAATGAAATGATCTTGGAATAGATTAATTGTTGGTCAAAAATTAAAATAAATGTTTGAAATGATAGTTAAAATAAATGGCTAACTGTTTGGTAATAAACAATTTATAGTTTAAACGCAGAATCTAGGAAATGATATCTGCAAATTATCAGCAAACCATTTGTTAGAAACGATGAACCGATTAAAAACATAGAGTTAGTTTCTATTAATCCTTCACCATTAGTGCCAACCAAATAACCATTTTCCATTAAGGAGCTATTTGGTAATTATCGACTCACCAATTGCCGAAAACAACTCACCGTTTTCATGTGATATAAATTGTTCCCAAGTTTTCGTCTTCACTTTCACTTACCCCTTCACCGTTTTCTCCATATCCACGTTACCCAAGCTCTCTCTCTAAAATCTTTCATTTTTCTTGTAATTTCTTGCAAAATTAATCTAATAGCAACTTTTCTAAACATTTTTAGACTAGTTTTATCAATTTAAAACATCAAATCAAGCCTCAAATCAAATTCCCAAATCAAAACCCTAAGGGCAGCCGAACGATTCTCCTTTAATTTTGAGCATTGAGCATCATAATCACTTCCTATATCCTCCATTATCTTTTTAATCGATTCTATTTCTTTCGTTTTCATCTTTTTCAAAAAATCCCAATCTCCTTAGTTGTATCTATGGCCGAATCCTCAAGGGCTGCTCACAAAAGAAAATTTACCCCCGGTAAGACTCTAATACCACCACGGGGAACTTCAGAATTCGAGAGTATCCACTTTCCCACAGGTCCTATGGCCAAACGCTTCAAATTTCGCTTTATGGGCCGCAAGGTAATTGATTCTTACTATATAGATTTGGAAGAATTTAAGGAATTGATTGTATGTGGTTGAAGTGTGAGAGATATATTATTGCCTTAGGAGTCAACTTTAGATCTTGATGAATGAGTTGATCCTAATCTAGTCCGTGTCTTTTATTCGAATATGAAAATTTTCACAAATTAGCTAGATCGGATAATAACTCATGTAGGAGGTGTCCCCATAGAATTCGATGTTGAGGATTTAAACGACATCCTTGGAACTCCGGATACAGGTCACAAAATCTATACTTTTAAGAAGGCTCACTCTTTTGTAGATTTTGTTCACCCTGATGATGTTCAGAATATTTGTAGGCGTCGTGACCTAACAAATGATATTTGTGCTCTTTTTTTCCGATCACAATTACTGCCTTTATAAGTTAGGATCCTCCATACCATTTTGCAGTATATTGTTACTCTTAAGAATATTGGGTTATTAGATAGTCTTATTGAAAGACGACCTATTAACCTTGGTTATGTTATTTTTAGGCACATGCTGGGTACTCTTGGGGTTAACCATTGATTGCTCCCGTATAGCAGTATTATTTCTAAGATATTGCGACACTTTCGAGTACCTATCCGAGATACAGTTTATATGGAGACTAAGAGGATAGGTCAAGAAGCTATGACAATTATCAGTTTTTCTCGAAAGAATAGAGAGTGAATCAAGATATCTACTTCTAATAACCGAGACACCTTTGTTGCTCCGGAAGATGATCCCATGCATAACGATGTTTACCCTCTTGATCATCTGTCTAATTATAGGCTAGGAGCTAGACCTCCACCCCCTCGTTGTGGATCCGTATCACAGCCTCCAGTCGATTATGATTTTAAAGAGCGTGAGATGGATACTGATCAGCCCCTAGCTCTAGAGAATCCACTAGCTTCGGATGATCTCATGCAGAAGTTAGTTGGTGATGTTCAGAGTCTTTCCGAGCAGCAGCAGCAACTTCAATCACAAATTGCTGCTTTCAACTTTAGCAACAACAGCTTCTTGATCAGCAGCAAGAAATTCTTGATGTGTGCGACATATTTTTGCTCTCCTTGGTTCCCATCCTGGTGGTTCCTCCTTGCAGCCTCTGTCTTAGTTTTTACATATGTGTTTTGCACATACATTTCTCCTCTCATTTCATATTATGGATGATAGTATTATGACATTTGTAATTTTTTTTTAATGGATTGTATGGATATTTCTTGATAATTTTGATGAATGATTGTTATATATGTGTTATTTGATGACTTGGATATTGCTTTTAGTTGTTGGATTGTTGCGTTTGTTTGAGATTATATGGAAGTGTTTTCATCATCTTTGTCTTTTTACGAAATTCTATAAAAATGTTGATTTTGGAAAATAACAGTGAACTGTTTATTCCAAGCTGTTAATCGATAATTTCCAAAGGCGTATTAACTTTTAATCTTGAACCGTTTAGCAAGAACGGATAAGTATAATTTGTTTTGTAGGTTTCTAAAATTAAACGGCGAACTGTTAATGTCAAACGGTTAACCGATAATTTCTAGAATAGAATTACATGCTAACCTTGAACCATTTAACAAAAACGGTCAAGTCAAATTTGTTTTGCTGGATTCTAAAAATCAACGGTAAGCCGATAATTCCAAAACGGTTAACCGATTATTCGAAATTCAGCACAATGGTCCTTTAGACTAGTCAAAATAGTTAATCGATAGCAATTAACGGCGATCTAATTTCTCTCAGAAAGTCAACAACGGCTAGTTTTCAGCTCCAACTATAAAATAACTATATCAAATTCAAATAAAAAGTGATCCTAAGAGTTATCATTGAGATTACTACTGAGAATACAAGCATCATTGAGCCTTAAACTTGTTCTTGTTTCATTCATTCACATTTTGAGCATACATTTGTAATCATTTACATTGTGTGAGAGAAAATTCATTTGTAATCTTTGTTTTTGAGTGATTGTAAGTATTAAGATACACTTAGGTTAAGAGATTGGGGATAATCTCTTGTTTTAAAGGTCTATTGACACATTGAAAGTTAATTGTAAAAGTTGTTGAAGCCTTGGAGGCTCACTCAGTGAAATCATCAAGCTCGTTGAGCTTGGGAGGGTGGACATAGGTGGGGATTGCCGAACCACGTAAAAATTATTGTGTTTGCTCTTTCTTCCCTTACTCCTTTATTATTGTTCTTTATTAAATTTATCATTTTTTATTTTATTAAGGTAATAGATTGAATTCTTGTGTAGTTTGTTTAGCTTAAGTTTTAAAATCCTAATTCACCCCCTCTTGGGTTGCATAACTAGTATTTCATTATATGCAACTTCATGAAAAAATTTCGTAGCCATATTCAGTGATTTGATGCCTCATAACATGTTATGAACTCTGCTGCCATAGTAGAAAAAGCTATGAGAAACTGTTAAGCACTCTTATAACAGACAACACCCCCAGCTAGTAGGTAGATGTAACAAGAAGTGGATTTTATATTATCTTGGCATCCAGAAAAATCAGAGTTAGTATACCCAACGATCTCAAGCTAAACCGACCTCTAATATGTGAGCATATAGTCTTTTGTAAGTATTGTAAGACCCATTTAGCAGTTTCCAATGGTCTGCTCCTAGATTACTTAAATATCTATCTAATATCCCAAAAACGCACGCAATATCTGGTCGCGTACAAATTTGAGCATACATTAAACTTCCTACCACTGATACATAAGGAATTTCTTACATTTCCTTCTCCTCAAAGTTATTCTTAAGGCACTGATTGAGGCTAAACTTGTCTTGCTTCACCATAGAGGTATCACCTAGTTTATAATCTTGCATGCCATATCTCTTGAGAATTGTTTCTATATAACTCTTTTGTGATAATCCAAGAATACCCCGAGAGCGATCCCAGTGTATCTGTGTGCCTAATATAAAAGAGGCATCAATAAGGTCTTTCATCTAAAAATTCTTAGGCCGAAATCTCTTGGTATTGTGTAATAAGCCTATATCGCTCTGATACCACTTTTGGAAACTGGTTATTTTATTAGAACTGGATGGTTAGTTGATTACAAAATAGAGCATACAAATACCAGACCTGCTCCAAAACTTGAGGCCTAGATACAAACCATGGGTTCCCTTTTATAGGAGTAAGGGATCCACTATTAAACAATATTTGCATTATTGATCTTTATCACTAAGGAATCTACTTCACAACTCATTAACTACTTTATAGCACACCACACCCCTATCCTTATTTAAATGGAATCTCTCTTGTACACATGTGAAGCACACATACAATTATTACATATATTATTATCATTATCGCTTCCACTATGGGGTCCACTATGTTTTTGCCTACAGTCCAGAGTTGCCACTTGTTGGCGTGCTTTTTCCCGATAAGTTAGCTCTCTGTTCTTTTGACATGGTCTATTCTTTTTATTTTGTGTTGTAAGTTTTAATTGTTGTTATTTTTACTTGTCTTTACAACATTATGTTTATGTAGATGGAGTATTGGAGTTTGATTATATATTTTGAAATCTTAACATTTCATATTTTGTAAGTACCTTATTAGTAGTTAATAAGATATTAGTGATAAAATGTGTTTTGAATACTTTGTACTTATTGTTAATATTTGTAATGAAATTAGGATAAATTAATTGTTAAAAAAATTATTACATTCATGAGGCCTAATTGGCTAAAAATTTAGAAATTCAAAATAGGCCCAAAACTGAAAAAACGAACCGATCCGAAAAGATCTGTTTATATTCAGTTTTTATTGAGTTTGGTTCTTATTGGTTCTTTTTATAAAATAATCGATTTAAATCGGTTCTGCATAATTTCAATCCGAACCGAACCGGACCAAACCGTGTCCACCCCTAACTTTTCTTGTAAAACATTGCCTTATCCTCTCCATTTCTTCAGGAGATGCAGCTCCTGTGGCGACTATCATTTGATAGGTCTGGGGTTTTCATGGAGCTGTGACAACTACTGGGTAGTCATTTTGTGGACTTTCCTGGTCTTTTTTTATCTGCTTTTTAAAAATTTCTTAGTTCAGACAAAATTCGCTACTGGTTAATCAAGATTTCTCCCAATGCCTGATTCTGTTCAACAGCATTAATGTTGTTCCAGTTGAGTGCTTTCTCAATTGGTCTGAACTCAATTGGATTGACCTTTTGTATAACCCATCGTGTTGCAGCCATACCTCCACACATATCTCTTATGAATTCATTGTCAAGATATGGAGTGTTGATCATGGTAATTGGACCCATAATTCTGTAAGAAGTTGATCTTCTGGGCATATAAGTGCAGAATGAGGGGGGCTTTCCTTCAATCTGACAATTTCATATGGATAAAGAGGTCTAGTTTCTTAAGGGAATGAAACTGACACCCAGCCATCTTGCATCCTGCTAACTTTTGGGGCTTCATGGATCTACCGAGGCCAGTTGTTCTTCTCATACTTATTAATCCATTGAGGAGGGAAAATGAGTTGATTTTGTTGGTAAACCCTTGGTTGGATTACTATGCCTTCACCGGCTAAGAATCTGGTGATTGGTATTCCAAAGCTGCTCATAGAGAACATGTGGGTTTAGACTTTTGTGGGTCATGGAATGATGGATTGCTAAGGCTGACTCATCAGGTTTCATTGTTAACCCATTCAATTGGATTAACACTTTGATGGCATCAGTGAGGGATGGTTTATGTAGGTCTGGGGTAAAGTTAGGTTCTACTTGGAGAACAATATGGCCTTTATTAAGTCTTGCCTCAACAGCAGTAATTAAGGCATTCTCAAATGTTTGTCATCTAGTGTTTAGAATGGCAATAAAACATGTGACATCCTTTCCAGCTAAAAATTATGGTTGTATTCCTATCTGGATTGCTCTTAGATGTAGACTCTTATACCCTGCTCTCTCTTGTACCTGGTAATCTCAGGAGAAGAAAGAATAGGTAGGTATGTGTATTTTGAACTGGAGGATATTGACTGGACAGTTATTTCTGAGGACTTGTAAATGGATTTTAATTTAGGCCGTCGGATGGGGATTATAACTCTTAAGAAATTTAGGGTGGCGTTTACATGTAATATTTATATGGGTCGAGAGGATCCAATTTGAAGGATTATACCGCTCTTTCTCTGTTTTCGTCTTCCTAGGTTTCATAATGGAAGTTTATGGAAACTGCACTATTAGTAAGGACTCGAAGGGCCAAAGTGGAAGGATCAGAAGTGATGTGGGATTCAGGTCTAGAATTGTTTTTGTTTTCCATGACTACAGTGTTTCAAAGAGTTTTCTTTGAGGTGATAAGCCCTAAACACACGGCTCCCCTAGCCTTATCAAATGGACACCACACTTAGAGGGAATTCTCTTTAAAAGACCAAAGTTTCTGGAAAATTTGAACAAAACAAACTAATATCCAACAATTTTCTAATGTGGAGGATCCGAAGTATTTCGGCAACCACAGAGCATATTATTGTTACACACCCAGGGGTTTTCTTTTGGGAAATTTGGCTCTAATACCACTTTTGGCAACCGATTATTTTACTAGAACTGGATGGTTTGTTGATTACAGAGTAGAACATACAAATACTAAACCCACTCCAAAACTCGATGCCTAGATACAAACCATGGGTTCCCTTTTATAGGAGTAAGGGATCCACTATTACACACTATTTGCATTATTGATCTTTATTACTAAGGAATCTACTTTACAACTCATTAACTACTTTATAGCACACCACACCCCTATCCTTATTTAAATGGAATCTCTCATGTATGAAGTGGGACAGAGAAAGAAAGAACTAGAATTTCTTGATCCCTTTGATAACTGCTAAGACTTCTTTTTTCGAGGATGGGTAGTGGCTTTGAGCATCATTGAACTGTCCTGATTTATAGCCGCATACTCTTATGTTTCCCTCAGATTCCTCTATCAACAGTGCTCCCCAATAATGGTCACTAGCATCTGTCTGTAGAATGAGTTGTCCATTGTCAGGTATCTTTAATAGTGGAAGTGACTGGCTATATATATATATATACACACATACATACATACATACATACATACTTATTACCACAAAAGTTAAAGTATATGCAATCATAGACCAAATTTTTCTTGAAACTGAATGAGATAATCACTTGATAAAACTTGAAATACCATTATTGAAATACTTACTTGAGCCCATAGATGGATTTCTTAAGTTTGCAAACCATATTCATTAGGTCTCCTGTCACAAAATTTTCCGGTTGCACCATATAGATTTTCTCATCAATGTTGCCCTTGAGAAACAATGTCCTTATATCTACATGATGTAACTCAAGATTGAAATGCGCCACCAATCCGATTATAGTTCTGAAAGAATCTTTTGAAGAAACTGGAGACAAAGTCTCTTTATCATTGATGTCTTTTTTCTGCATAAAGCCCTTTGCGACAAGACGCACCTTATACCTCTCATATTACCTTTTGAATCCTTCTTGACCTTAAATATCAATTGGTAATAAATAAGTTTCGCACTTTCTGGCAACGGGACAAGATCCCATATGTCATTATCCTTCATGGACTTCATCTCTTCATTCATGGCATCTATCCACTTTTGAGAGTTTGAACTATCCATGGCTTCACAGAAATTAATTGAATCGTCTTCCATCACTCCAATGTTTGCCCATATTCTTAAAGAAATACATTGTAGTCATTTAGCACTGCACTTCTCATTTCTCTAGTGGATCCCATTAATGGCATAGGTTCTTGAGGTGATAGAGTTTGTTCTTCTAGAAAAACTTCTTATATAAAGGGTTCTCCAACATTATCTTGATTTGTTGTGTCTTGAACAAGGTCAAGAATGAGACCCTGATCAATGCCAATAACACTTATGAGAATATTAGCATATTCTTCTTCAAAGACAAAGTCTCTAGTCTTATCTCCCCCCGTAAACTCGACATTCTCAAAGAACCCAGCATTTCTCGACTCGAAAATTGACTTAGTCATGGGATCATGAAACTTGTAACCCATGGATCGTTCTGAGTATCCAATGAAATATCAACTCACCATATTTCGATACAGTTTTTTCTCATTAGGCGTATAAGGTTTTTGCCTCAACTAGACATCCCCGAGCATGCAAGTGCTTTAGACTAAGCTTCTTGCCCATCCAAAGCTCGTAAGCGATTTTGACAGTCATTTTAAAAGGAACTCTCTTTAGGATACATGCTGCAGTCTTAAATGCTTCTCTCCAAAGTGATTATGGTAAGATAGAATGACAAATTATACTCCTCACCATGGCATTAAACGTCGTGTTTCGTCTTTCAACGACAACATTCATAGTGGGGGAACCCAGTTGTGGGATGATACCGCATTCCTCTAGGGATTTAGCAAATAGTTTGGGACGTTGTTTACCTAAACCGTCATATCTACCATAATATTCACCACCACGATCAAATCTGACATTTTTTATTCTTTTGCCGAATTGGTTCTCAACTTCAGCTTTCAAATTTTTTAACATACCCAACGACTATGACTTTTTATGGAGGAGATATATGTAGCCATGTCTCGAAAAATCATCTATGAACACATAAAATATTGTTGACCATTCGAAGCATCTGCAGGAAATGACCCTCAAATATTCGTATGCGTGAGTTTTAAGACATCCAAAGCTCTGTTGGCTTTAAATCTCCTTTTATTGATTTGCTTCCCCTTGATACAGTTAACACATATATACGAATCTGTGAACTCTAAAGGCTTAAGAATTTTGTCTGACACAAGTCTCTTTATTCTCTGTATAGACATATGACCTAATCTCCTGTGCCATAACGTAACTAAATTCTCATTGGTTTCCTCCTTAAACCCCGTGTACATAATTATAGGAATTCATTAAATGAAGCAATCATGTCAAGCATATAAAGATTATCATATCCTGACAAAGAACTGGAACCAATTAGTTTTCAATCATGAAACAAACTGAATTTTTTGTTTCTAAATAAACAAGAATAACCATATTTTTCCAAATTTTTATCAAGATTCAAATAAAATTTGGTCTTTAATAACAATCAAAATTTTCCAATTGCTTCAACTTCAACCTTCTTCTCATCACTCATGTAGATGTATCTTTTACCATAATTGGGCTTTCGGTAATTCAACCAACCCTACATAGACACCTATCCACCACGTGTGTCTATATACGGAAGCTAAATTAACCTTAGAACAAATCAAACCATGCTCTTCAGCTCCACAAAAGAAACAACTAATAGCTTCTAGATAATACAATTTCTTATGTTGTTTCTTTTGAGGTGTTGTATCTGCAGCTTTCTCACTCTTGTTCCTTTTCTTTCCCTTGTCCTCGTCCTCATATGTTATTGAAATTAGGATTGTCAAGTGCGTACTAATTTTAGCATTTTCCTTCTTGACATAAACCTCTGATCATGACCACGATAGTTATGACAAACCTTTGTTCAAGTTCTACAGGGAACTCCTTAGCTGTAGTTGCCTTTTCAGACATTAAACCTCTGAATGCTTCCGGAATGGCCTTTTTCATGACCATGATACACATGCGATTTAATATCTCCTACCTTTGCATATCCCTCTTGTCATCAAGGATGCTCTAATTTGCAAGAGGTTAGGGAGAATCAACCCTTAACGCAAGGTCGAGATCTATGACTGCAAGAACTATTAAGAGGTTCTCTTGCCATAACTTGAAGTTATAGCCACTTAGCATAAGAATAAAATTGATGTTGGCAGTAATATTAGCAGGAGTCATAACTAAACAAAAAATAACGAACAAACAAAACAAGCTCCTGTAAGTCTTAAAACAAAAGCAAATTCAAATAAAGGTAAAACTCATCTCGACACTCCATTAATATTTCATCTTTAGACAAAATATTAACTTGTAGGTAAAATCTTGATATAGTAATCAAGCATTGATAATAAAAACATGTCAAACAAAGAAACTTTTTTTGGACTGATTAATTGCTCACATGTTAAACCAAATAATCATCACGTGTTTATTATCACAGGTGCACATGCAATTCTATTAAATATGGACTTTCCTTTGGACTGACCGATATTTACAGAAATTACATATACAAAACCGCTTATATTCAAAATAAATTAATATCCACAAGAAAGGTCAGTTTGGCAACATGTTGCTTCAATTAATTTATCTCAAAATATATATAAACCAACAATATTTGAATTTAAATTGCACTAAAAATTACCCAAAAATTAAAAATTAAAAAATTCAGGTCATAATGAAAGTATGACGATTGACTAATCAAACTTTGACCGATTTAGACCATTGACCGGTTCTGGACCAATCCCAAATAAAAAAAACCAATATTTTTATTTTTGGCAGTCTTGCTTGAAACTATTCTATAGCGGCCTGATGGTTGCAGCATCACTGCTAATGCGGCCCAATGCCCCGTCTTGCCGGTGTCGCCCTTCTTTTTTTATCTTAATTCTTAAAGCTGCCGTTTTTGCTAGATCCGACCCCAACGTGCATGGCCAAAATGTTGTGCCTCTCGCTAATGCCGACGGTGGCAGTAGCTGCCATTGGCTATAGTCCTTAAAAAGAAGAACGAATCCTTTTTATTAATCCTTAAAAAAAATTAATTTGTCTCAAATTCCAAATTTATTTTTGCTAAATACCAAAAGTCAACCACAAATTTGTTCTCAAATTTAATAATATTAGAATTATTAAATTCAAGAACACCAAAACTTTAATTATTAATAAAAATAAATCTAATTCTCAATGATTCAACATGAATGAGCTCTAATACCACTTGTCAGAATAAGAAAACTTTAAATGAAAAGCATCACCTATAACCCAGGAATATTCATGTTTTATCATCAAGAATCAATAATAAAATATATGCGGAAGTGTACCTAAATCCATAATGTTTAATTGCCCTCTAAGGTGGTGTGGTTAGCCTTTCAGATCAACACGTTCTCCTAGAGAATCCTTCAAGTTTCCCACTGATCTCTCTCTCTCTCCGATGATGGAATGTCAGAAAGAATAGAAAGATACGTGTGACCTAGGGACCATAACGACTTATATGGACAACGTTTTCCTGTTTTCATTAGATATTCCAAATTCTGCCCATCATAGAATTAATATACCATTGGGTCTTTACATATTGAAAGCTCATACCCTATTAAATACATTAAAGCTCATAATACCAAAAATCTTGATAGATCACTTTTAATTAGGTTTAACTTTATATGACAGTTTACAACACATAATTATTCACATATAAACCCAACGTTGGATTAATATTGGATTGAAAAAATCCAACATAAATTATATTTCAAGCATTAACGAAAGGCGATCCTTGTTATCATTGAAAAGAAAAGAGTTTGGAGGAAACTTTTTGAGAAAATTAAGGTTTTTGTTCTTGAAAGCTTCTTTTTAAAAGTTTCTATTGATTTTTTGAAAGCTTCTTTTTAAACACGATTTCCATTAGCCTGTTTAGTTGTTAATGCGTTAAGAAGGCATTTTTTGACGTGAGTCAGGAGCTAAAAGTGTTTTTAACCAGCATGCTTTCAGAAGTAGTTTTTTTTTAACTGATTAAGCATCTGGTTACTTTATTACATAGATATTTATATTAAATTCTATCAAGTACATGCCCAAATAAATAACCCTCACTGAGGAGGAGTATCTCTACTCCACTCGCATTTCGCAAGGGAGAAAGACTTTACAAATAATCTCCACATAATTATGCTTAATTGAGGGAGGTTGATTCCATGGGCACTCGAACCATTATCCTCATAGGCATACTTAACTTTGAGGGTAATGGTTCACCACTTGGCCTTTTCAGAAGTAGTTAAATAAACTTTGAAGGGTCAATTTTTGCCAAAGTAGATTTCATAGTTTTAACAATTTTTTTTTGGAATTCGCTGTATATTAGTGGGAAACCAGCGACATATATTCTGATGGTCAACCTAAATGGGGACTACATCAATTTGCACTACTGGTATAATAAGGCAGGTACAAGTCTTCCCCTAGTTTGAACTAGTCGCCCAATTATCTTTCCTCTTCTTTGGTGCCAGAGCATCTCTTTTGTTCTTGTTTTAAATATTTTTTATATAAGTAGTTACATGGCAGACTTCATTGACTTTATAATATATTTCTCTCGATTGCTAAATTTGCTCAAGATCTTGAAAACTTCTATAAAAATCCATTTACTATTTTAGAAAAAGATTTTGATACTTGGATAGAAAATAATCCTTACATAGAAATTTTAGAATGTGCTTTAGAAATTGTAGAAACTGAAGGAGCAAGAATTCGTAGTGAACAATTACAATTAGACAATTTATTAGATGAAAAATTTGGAAATATAAAACTTCCATTAGATTAGACATTTCTCTTACCTCTTGAAATAGAAAGACAAATAAGTATTAAACATTACGCTTTTACAAATTTGCCTATATTTAACTTTAGAAAGTATAATTTGCAATATTATAATATTAATAAGCAAATGAAATTATTAGACAAGTACGAAATCTACCATTAAAAAATAGAAATAAATTAGAAGATTTAAAAAATTAGTTTATGAATTTTTAGAGATTAGAATATTTAAATTTAGAAATTAGCCACCATAGAAAACAAAATTAAATTTAACAAAAAGAGTTAAAATTAGTTGTAATATAGAACACTTAAAAAATCAATTTAAACATATTCCACACACTAGCAATAGTTAACAAAATTTCATAGTAGTCCTCTTACTTAACTTAAGACAAGACCTAGAAGTCAATATTGAAAAGCTCAAAGAACTAGTACTAGGACTAGGAAAATTCTTCGAAACTAGTAATATTAACACGTTAAGAAGAAATTTAGATTATATTAAAGAATTATTAGCATATTTTAATATTCAGATTAAAAGATTCCCTAGCAAGAAATAAATAATAGAATTAATATGACTATTAGACATAAAAACACCTAATACAGTAGAACCAGAAATTAAAAACCTTGTAGAAAGTTTAAAAGTAAAAATAGAAAATATTAAATTTACATAGAGAGATTTACAAATACAATTAGATGCCATAAAATTAATAGTCAATGAATGAATTCAGAAAAAAATATTAATCAAACCTTTAGCAAAATTAAAATATGACATACCACATCTAAATCCAGTAAGTTATAACTTTACAGAATTTAGTTAAGAAAATAATGGTATCCAACAAGCACAAACCAATATTATTATTAAATTATTAATCAAAATCAGTAATAAGTTAAAAGACGTAAACAATAGACTTAGTAAATTAGAAAATAATTTTTAAATATTTAGAAAGAATAAAGAATCCATATCAAACCTAAAACTTAGCAACTCATTAGATAATTTAGATAAAGAACTAGACATATTAACCAATAGAGTAGAAAATTTAAATTTAAGTGGACGAATCTTAGCACCTAGAACCGTAGACATTAAAAATATTTTAGGACCTAAAGTAATATTAAAAAGAAATGAAATAGTAGAATCGATGTAAATATGGTAGAAAGACTTAAAAGATCTTTATCATTTTCTAGTAGAGGAAAAGAAATTATAAAAAGAACTAAAAACATAATAGATGAACAAGATCCAGATAAATTATTAGAAAGAGGATTTGAAAAATTAGAAAAAAAAAATTATATAATGAAGGATTAATGTCAAAAATAAATAATAGTTTACATATTTATACAGATGAAACTAAATTATCAGTAGTAAATAAAAGAGAAGAATTAACATTAATTAGTCCAATAGGTAGAGACTATCTTAGAAAACAAAATTACAACGGCATACATTGGGAATAATAGTTATAGGAATTCTTAGTCAGGCTAGAGAAGGACTGGACATAAAGGCTCATTTACATCTATATTATAGTAGCTTTTATGACCATGAACAAGCTCAAATAACCAGTGCAAAAGTAGACATAAAAAATAAAGTAGCAGTAGTAGGATGTATGCTTAATATAGACATATAAAAAGTGTACAAACTAAAGGTTACAAAATGAATGCAGGATATAAAAATTAATACATTTTTTCTAGAAAAATTGTATAATGAATATCATAATAAATTTAGATTTGAAAGTAAAAAGATAGTTGATTGTTTTAAAAGCCAATGTGTAGAAACAGTAGTACCCAAGAAATCAAGTATTAGTGAATTAAATGGATTAGAATGGATATTACCTAAATTAGAACAAGATAATGTGTTAGAAGTTCCAGAAACAAGCTATACATATATAAATAGATAAAAGGGAAATTTACAACCTTCCACCTGTTTGTTTTACATTTTTAAAAAATATACAAACACTTTTTTTTTCAGCACATCACCTGAAGTTTGCTTTTTATTGCATTCGTCCACTTCTGTCTAATTTCTATCAGCGAATTTAACGGAATGACCTTTTTACCCCTCAAAATTACAATTTAACCCAAAATAAATAGAAATTGGAGATAAATTGGATGGATTTAATCTTTTTCAAAGGTGGATGCTAGAAATTGGAGGAAAATAATGTTTGTTACTAAATTTAGAAAATTTGTATTTATTTTTTTGGAGGAAAATAGTGTTTGTTGCTTGCTAGATTTAGAAAATTTGAATTTATTTTTTTTCAAAAAAATAAATACAAATTTTCTAAATCTAGCAAGCAACAAACAATATTTTCCTCCAATTTTTAGCATCCACCTTTGAAAAAAAATAAATCCCTCCAAGTTATCTCCAATTTTCATTTATTTTGGGTTAAATTATAATTTTGAGGGGTAAAAATATTATTTTATTAACATTCTGTTAAATTCACTAATGGAAATTAGACGGAAGTGGACGAATACAACAAAAAGCAAACTTCAGGTGGCGCGCGGAAAAAAAAAAGTGTTTATGTATTTTTGAAAACGGCAAAACAAACAGGTGAACGATTGTAAATTTCCCTAGATAAAATCAAGTTACACAGAGATTTAGTAATTATAAACATAGAAATAATCCAAAATTAGACAAAAAAGAAGAAGAAATAGAAATCAATATGGCTATAATAGAAAATTTAAGTATTGATAAACATAAAACATTACTTAATAAAGATAAAAATATAAATCTAATATTTAATGATCCTAAAAAATACTTAGATGAGGAACTATTTGAAGAATTATGTAATAACGATGAATTAGTAGATGGTATAGACATAGAAGTTACAGAAAATTTAAATTTCAAGAATTTAGAAATAGATTTAATTTTATTATTTAGAACAAGTAGATGAAATATTAGTCTAGAGAGGAAGATAGAAAGCTAGAATTAAGAGAAAGTAGTAATAGACCTATATTAGAACCAAGAGTAGAACCCTCAAATGTGGAAATTTATTTAAATAAAGAGGAACCCCATAAAGTAATGAAAAGTACACAGAAGCAGAAAGAGTATTTAAAACTAAAAAAAAATTAAAAAGTTGGAAAACAATCCCACAAGCTAGAGATTTATTAGTATTAGAATTAGAAAGACATAGACCCGGTGAATGGAAACAAGTATTTAACAGTGGGAAGGTGATTTACTTAGACATTCAATAGAAGCATTAGTAGCTATAGTAGACCCAAATTAAAAATTAATATAATTAGAAATTATTTTAGGAATTGGAGAAAAAATATATATTTAGGATAGAGAGAACGGATGAAGAAAAATAAATTAGAAGAGTTAGACAATTTTGATATAAATATTATAATAATTAGTTTTATAGATTTAATGAAAAAATTAATATTAGGAGAAGACAAAAAAGATGATATGATTACACAGATCAAAGCAATTAGAAATTTAGAACAATTTAAAATTTTTTATTTAAGATATTTTGATAAATATGCTAATTTTTTTTATAAATATTGGAGTGAAATAGGAAGACCTTTGATGAAGATTTATTATTAAAATTTGTAGATAAACTATTAGGAAAAATAAGAGAAAAATTACATAATAAATTAATTAATTGGTTCAAAACTAAAAGAACACAAGGAATAAACTATTATGCTACATTATGACTAGGGATGGCAATGGGCACCACCCGCAGCGGGTTTGCCATTACCAAACCCAAACCCTCACAAAATTTAAATTACCAAACCCACCCGCAACCCGCAGCGAATTTTAATTTTTTTAAGAAAACCCACCCGCAGCGGCAGCGGGTTTGGACAATTACCAAACCCGCAATGGTACCCAGCGGGTTTTTTGCGGGTTTTTATATTTAAAATTACTAATATTTAATATATAAATTTATAATAAAATACTACATCATGCATCATCTCATTTAATTCAATAAACATTTTTAAGTCTGAATATCTACTTAAAATTAAAAGTTACAAAGACATGAAAATTAAAATTAAAATTTACAAAGAGACAAAAATTAAAATTAAAAAATTATTGTTCTAAAATAATTTACATTCACACTAAACCAGACAACATTAGCAATCACGGGATCAAAAGCTGGCACTTGGCACTATTACTAGTCAAGATAGAAAAATAATTGAAATTAAATTCCCGGGGCCCTCAGTCACAACTTGTTGCCTGTTTTAGAATCCATTAGCTATTGCTCATTTGCTTGCAGCGTGTACTTTCCAGGACTTTCCCTTAATAATTCTTGGCTTTATCCCACAAAAAAACCAATCTAAATTCGTACCTTTCACGACTGCCAAATTGGCTGCAACAGCAACAGTACCCAGGCAGCAACAACAACACAACGCGTCCTTGTTGGCAGTGAAGAGAGCTGGCTGCAAGGGGCTAGCTCAGTGTCACAACTCACACGATCGGGTTGAAGAAGAAAAGAATGTTGAACGAAGAATTGAAGATAGAGATGACGAAGATGGTCAACTCAGGTTGCAGCTCATTTGCGGCCACGTCAAAAACTCAAAAGGCAAAATGTCTTTATTTGCTTTAGGTTATCAGTTTATCACTTTAGATTTAGAATGGTTGAATGGGAGATGGGCGGATGGGATGGGCAAGCACACATACAAAAGTTTGGCTTTGGCCTTTGGGCCTTTGACTAATTTCCTTTATACATTTTGAATAATTGTATAATTTTTTTTATATATATTTTAAATTAAAATTTTTTAATTAAAATTAAATTAAAAATATTTAAAAAAAATAATGCGGGTTTGACGGATATCCATGCGGGTATCCATCGAGTTTAAAGTCATTACCAAATCCACCCGCATCCATGTGCGGGTTTTAATTTATAACATTAAACCCACCCGCAACGGATAAAATTACCCGCAACGGACGGATTTTAGCGGGCGGGTTTGGGCGAATTTGCGGGTTTGCGGGTATAATTGCCATCCCTAATTATGACCAGTAATGGAATACGTTAAAGATAGGATTAAAGAATACTGTGAAGAAGAAAAATATAGACATCAAATAAAGTTACAATTTATAAAATTGTTTATAGACATGACAGAAGTACCGACATTAGACTGTTATTATCGATATAGTCAAAATGAGCAACCTTATAGGTATAATAGTACAAAATTCTATAAAAAGAAACTTTTTTAAATATAATTATAATAAAAAAAAGTTCGAAAAGCATTCAAAAAGGGAAAAAGAATAAATAAAAGAACTAAAGCTTGTAAATGTTTTTAATGCTGTAAAAAAGGACATATTAAATCAGATTACCTAGAGAATAAAAAGATCAATCAATTAGAAGTAGATAGTTACAATATAGAAGAACATATTTTAGACATAGAAGAAATTCTTAATGTAGGTCAATTACCTAACAATGATAGTATATGTAGTATTAGTAGTGGTGAATCAGACACTAGTAACAATTCAAGTTCAGAATCAAACTTAGAAATAGAATCAGATTTAGAAATTAATGTTATAGAAATTTACACATCATTTTTTGGTAAAAATTGTATAAACTGTGATAAAAATTTTGAATTAGGATATAGAGATACAATCACAGGAAAAGTTCTTTTATAATAATTGTAAAGATAAACAACATGATGGTAATACAATAGAAATAAACAGAGCAAGTAGTGAACTAATAAATACAGATGTAGGATTATTTTTTAAAAAAGAAATAGTTTATACTAAAGCAATGATAGACACATGTGAAAACAAATGTATTATGACAGTTTAATACCTAAAGATAATACGAATAAGCTTAGAAATCTAGTAAATATTAGACGATTAAATAATGAATTAATTCAAAAAACAGAATGTATAAATAATAAACCCATAAGAATAAATGGAGAAACACATATTTTACCATAAACATTCATTTCTAATAAAAACAATTCGGATATAAATTTATTTTAAAATTAAACGTTATATTAGGAAATAATGGTAGTATATTAATAACTCCAAATGGAGTGAATTTCTTTAAAAAAATCAACATTTATTCAACCAAGCAATGAGACACACATTTTTCCATACGAATAGAAAACTTTAATGATCGAAAAAGATGTAGACATAAAATTCTTTGATTCTTTATTAGAAGAAGAAAAAGCAGAAAAATCAAAAGAACTAGACAACAAAAGTAAGTTAGAAGTAGAAAGTGATATGCATGAAGTACAAATTTTAGATGACAAAGAAATAGACAAGTACTTAGAAGATGTAATGAAGGTAGAAAAACAAGTAGAGTGTTTAGAATGTGAAAAAGGGCCTGAAGAAATTAGAAAAAAATAGAAATAATAGGTAACGGTCCGATTAGAAAAGATAAAGAGTATACAAATTAGAAATCATTAATCCAAATATAACAATAGAAACACAAGATTTAGCTTATAGTTTAGAAGATATAAAAGAATTTAAAATGCAGTTAAATGAATTATTAGAATTAAAAGTTATTAGAGATGTACGCATTTATTGTAAATAATCATAGTAAGCAAAAAAAGATGTAAGAGTAGGATGGTAATTAATTATAAAAGATCAAACAACAATACTCTAGAGAAGAGTTATAAAATACCTAATAAAGATGAATTACTAAAATGTATACAAAATGCTAAATATTTTTCTAAATTTGATTGTAAAAATGGATTTTGGCAAATATGACTCTGAATAGTTTATATTGATGATATTCTTGATTTTAGTCAAAATAAGTTTATGCATATTACTCATTTACATAAAATTTTAGATTGTTTTAAGAATAATAATATATTAATTTCTAAAAAGAAAATTCAAATATTAAAACAAAAAATAGATTTGTTAGGACTAACAATAGACAAAGAAACTATAGAATTACAATCATATATAGTTAGCAAAATATTAGAATTTCCATATAAAATAAAAGATATCAAAGAACTACAAAAATTCTTAGGATTATTAAATTTCAGTAGAAAATCCATACCAATCTTAGTACATTAATAAGACCTTTATATAATAAATTAAGTGAAAATGAACAAAAATATTTTAACAGTGAAGACAAAATTAGTTCAAAATTTTAAAGGAATATTAAGATATCTTAAACCATTAGCATTACCTATAGATAGTTACTATAAAATTATACAACAGATGCAAGTAGTTTACGATGGGCAGGAATATTAATACAAAAACCTAATACAGACAGTTCAAAAGATAAAGAAGACATAGTAATGTATACTAGCAGTAAATTTACAGAATGAAAGATAGAAAATCAAGTATAGAATTAGAAATTTTAGGAATAAAAAATTCTTTAAATTCATTTCATTCGCATATGCAAAATGACACATTTACAATAAGAACAGACTTTAATAATATTATAGAATTTTATAAAAAAACACAAAAGAAAAAATTTGAGAAGAAAAATTATTTTATTAGCAAACGATGGATATACTTTTTAAAAGTACTTTTTAGAAGTAATAACAGACAAAGGATATAAAGCAAAGTTTGAGCATATAGGAGATGAAATTGCAGTCCCTCTTGGGAGCAATTCTATAGTACCTCTATTATACTATATCTATTTAATGCATGTATGACATGTATGCGTGAATTAAGTATAACTATCGATTATGATGATTTTTCAGAATAAATGCACGCATATCATATACGTATTGAGTAAAATTCAATAAAGGTGCTATAAAATCTCTCATTTTTTTAGATGTGATTGATGCATGAAACCTTTCACTTATTATTTTCTCGAAAGGCTATGCCTTTTTTTTATGGTGAAGTTGTTAAGATTGTCATTTGGATCCAATTTGGTAATTTAAACTTCTGAAATTTTTTAAAACATTAAAAGTAAATTTAAGACAAAGAAAATTCCAAACAAGACTTCTGAAACCCCAAGAAGAGTAACATTGCGACTTTGTATGGCTCCCAAAAGCCAGGTGCTATGACTATAATGAGCTTATAGTGATAGACAAAGCGTGGGAGCGAGATAAGCCCAACAAATTAATGGTGAGTACAGCATCATGAAGATTATAAAATTGAATAATGTGTTTCATTCAAAATCTAAAAATTGAATAGTGGGTTATTGGATCACTGGATGTAAATTAGGATTTAACTCGTTCCATTTATAATAATAGATTGACTAGGAACTCTTCAACACAATCTCCAAGCAACGGCTAAATTCTTGGCTAGGAAATTTCATAATACCAGTTTAATTTCTTTTAGAGTGCTTGGGGTGATCAGTTTGCTTTTTCGGGGTGACAAAAGGAATTAGAGTTTCCACACAATAAGCTGCATTGACATTGAGATGATCCGCCTTGAACTCTAAAGGTGAGTCTAGCTTCTTTGTTCTAAATTAATTAAATAAAATTATTAATAAGGATCTTGCCGAAAATTTAATGCAGTCTCTCTTATACTTTTTACATTTTTAACCTATAAATCTGTAAAATAAGTACTCTAAAATAATTTAATATTCAACCAATTGCATTGATCATTCTCCCCAAGCACATAACATCATTCATTATTGTAAATAATATACTTAAATGATAACATCCAAATATTACCACATATTTTCAATGGTTTCCAAAAATATGTTGCAACTAATAGATTAAATATTTACAATAATCATATCATAACTATACAATCCAAAATGAAGTGATCATAATGCTCAAATAATATGATTTACAATTCTTAGCAATATCACGTGGCTAAAATTCAAAATAATCATAGTCACTGGATCAACTAATGTATTTGGAATCTTCTTGAGAGAGAAAAATACAGTAAAATAGAGTTTATTCTTATTCATAACTAGCCCAAATTATAATTAAATTTTTTTATGATTATAAGAAGATTATTCATCTATATACTATCATTACTGAGAGATTTTACTGTATTAGGATTTAGGCAAACTCCAATCTTCCGTATTCGAATTTGAATAATGCCATATGACAACACATAAAATTATAATTTTGCGTGCACAAGATAAGAAGCATTTCAATATAAAATAAGCTTATTATTTTAACTTATTAATTTTATCTTTATATGTTAGTGTCCCCGTTTCATTTATCAGTTATAATTTTGCGTGCAAATAACATTTTTCTTTCAAATTTTATTTCTAAATTATTTTCGCTGCATATCGTCTATGTCTCTTCACGCCAGTGTAAGATACTCGATGACATTGACTCATTGACCACATTTGGTGTAGTGCCAACTCTTTCTTAAGCTTAAAATAATGAAATGATTGCATCTACTTTACAAAACATTTTTTTTGTCTTTTGTGAAGTAATGTATTCTGAAGAATGTACTTACTAGTGCTTTCTTATAAAATTTAATTGTTTGAATGAAAATGAAAAGGTATTTATGTGTTACATAGATTTAAAAGAAAAAAAATTGAAAACTAATTCTATATATACGATTTTGATCTTACAAATTTTAAATATTAGATAATTATGTTAGTACCTATAGGCATTAACATAACTTTTGATACTCATAGTGTATGTACTTTGAATTTTCTCCAAAAAATTGGATAACCTGGATGATAATTTCTCGCAACGAATTAAACTTGCAAAAAAAAAAAAAAAATGACCCTGATCTCATATTTGATAAGTGTATTGAGAGTTTAACTCAAGGACCATTGAAGGAAGCTTGGCATGAAATTATTGGATGGACTTGACAAGGGCAAAAGAAGTTCAAAAAAGTAGGCAAAGCAATCATTTTACACTTTCATTTATCTTTATTCTTCTTTTAGAGTACTTTATGGCTGCTTCTTCTCCTGCTCCTCCTTCTTCTCATTATAAAGTAGATGCCAGAAGTCTCTTTTTTTTAGATGTCATCAACTATTTTGTAAAGTTCCATGGAAGGAATAAAGTAGCTGAAGCATCAATATTTGCCCTGCAGTGACATTCAATTCACATAAAATCATAAATTTTCTGACCAAAATCTCTCTAATCAATTGAACCGTTTCTCTATGGCTTCTTCTTCTTCTTCTCATTAAATGTACATGCCACAAGTATCTTTTTTAAGATGTCATCAACTATTTCGTAAAGTTCCATGAAGGAATAAGTAGCTAAAGCATCGATATATGCCCTGCAGTGACATCCAATTTATATAACATCACAAATTTTCTGGTCAAAATCTCTCTAACCAATTGAACTGCTTCTGTAATGGCTTCTTCTTCCACTTCTTCTTCTCATCCATCTAGCAGTTTGAGTTCGATGAATATTTGAAACAATAAGCATGATGCTTTTCTTAGTTTCAGAGTAGTGGACACCCGTGACAGCTTTACTAGCCATCTTCATTCTGCTTTGTGTCCAAAAAAGTATTAAAACTTTCATTGATGACAAACTTATCAGAGGAGATGAAATTTCAGAGTCCCTTCTTGATACAATTGAAGCATCAAGCATTTCAATTATCATTTTCTCCGAAGATATGCTTCTTCAGGATGGTGTCTCGATGAACTTTTAAAGACCCTCGAATGCAGGCACAATTATGGACAGATTGTGATCTCTTTCTTCTATCGCGTAGATTCATCACGTCTGAGAAAGAAAATTGGGAGTCTTTTGGAGATTCATTTTTGAAGCTTGAAGAAGGATTTACAGGGAAGATGCAAGATGGAGGAGTGCTTTGACGGACGCAGCCAGTCTCTCTAGCTTTGATTCTCTTGTCATTAGGTAAAAGTCAGCTCATTAATTATTGGATAAATAATTGTTTCGTCCCTATATTTAATTTAAATGATTCTCTATTCTTTAAAAATATCTCAAAATACTATTATATTTAGCTATATTATATTCTTACCTTTGCTTTTGCCTTCCTTTTGCAATAATATTCTTGATATAATTAATTTATCTATAAAAATTTAACTAGAAAATTAACCAATGATTATTTATTATTTTAGCAAATTAACTAAAAAATATCAGTATGAAAGAACTAATATTTAATATCCTTACAACATTTTTATTATTTTATAAAAAATTAATTTGCCAAATTAATCTTAAAGGTAAAATAATAACATAAGATTTATAAAATTTTTATATTACTTTTAAGGTTAATTTGATAAATTAATATTTTTTTCATTAATATCCTAGAGAAGATAAGAATATTGTTGTAAGAATATTATCATAAAAGGAAAGAAAAATAGAGAGTAGGTAAGGATAGCAATGGATACCACCCACGTTTATCACTACCTAACCCGCATCCACAAAAAATTTAGATTACTAAATCCACCCATAATCAGCCGTGGGTTTTTATATTTTAAAAAAAAGCTCGCCTATTGCGGGTTTTAAGGGTGGCAAAAATACCCATATGGTTCGGACCCGAACGATGTGGGCCCACTAATACTAGGCTTGGGTATGAAGTCAAATCAGTCCTAGGCATCACTTGATAAACTCAGGATCTGGCTCAAAACCCGGATTTTATTAAAACAATATTATAAAATACATATTATTTTAAATATTTATATTTATTTGACTCATCTATTACATATATATATATATAAAGTTTTAAACACTTAAAGTTTATATTTTCATGTCCAATTTCATTGAAATAAATTTAAAAATTAAAAAATTAAAAAAATGCACATATAATATTAAAAAAGTACAAAATTCGGGTACAAAAACCCATATTAAAAAAACCGGCCCGGTGCCAGGCTTTTAAGCCTGGCCTGGGTGTTTAAAAAGTACAATTGGGATGGGTTCGAGCATTGCGATACCCAAACCCAGGTTTTGACAACCTAGCTGGTTTTAACAATTAATAAACCCACCTCTAGCACTTAGTGAATTTTTTATGGGTTTTCTTATTTAAAATCAAAAATATAAAAAAACTTTTAATAATAAATAATAAATTAAATTAAGTGATTCAAATATAAATTTATAACAAGAGCCTAAAAAATCTACATACAAAACTGAATTCTAATTTTTACCAATGAAAATAAGAAATTAAAATTTCCACATCAAATAAATATACAAAATATATTAACTCTGACATAAAATATTTTTGATACAGTTAGAATATTTCTGTTGTAGCCAAACCATCATTACTAATATCAACGTCTTGCTCTATCTTTTAATCAATATATAAGAATTATCAAAAATATTAATAAGTAAATTTTGTATAACTATCGTTAGCAATTAATTAAACAAATAAAAACTCAACTTTTGGTTGCCAATCACTAGGTTCAGATCATTAGAACAAAACAACCAAAATCAATCAAATTAAAATAAAATATCAGTAATATTAAACTTAAAAACTATAAATTTTCTACTTATTACATATATATATATATATATATGGAATTAGGATATATATAGAATTAGGAAATTTAATTACACATATTTATGATTAAATTTTTAATTTATTTTTATGATTAAAATTAAAAATATAAACAATTAAAATAAAAAATGCAGGTTTGTAAATACTTGTGCGGGTATCCAAAGGATTTTCTTTCAATACCAAACCCACCTGCAACCCGCGGGTTTAAGTTTGAAATACCAAACGTGCCTGCAACCTGCAAAATTACTCGTAGTGGGTGGGTCTTTGCAGGCGAGTTTGGGCGGATTTGCTGGTTGGCAGATAATTTTGTCATCCTATTAGGTAAGAGTGCAACATATTTAACAGTAAGAATATCTTGAGGCATTTGTTAAAATATAAGAATTAAATGGACACTTAAGTCTAAATATGGGGACTAAATAAAAACTTACCATTAGTTTATTATTAGGGTAATCAGCAATATCAAACATTCTAAAGTTAAATGTTAAATCATTTGATGAAGATTTATTCGGTTACATCATATATTATATTACTCATTTTTTCTAATTGTATTTTTTAACTCAAGTTTGATTGTTATGTGGCCAATTTAAAAACAATAGCATCAAATTAAAAATTTGAACTGCACTCTTTTTTTTTTGTCTCAATTTTGAACTTAACGCTATTTTTTGCATTTGCTAGGAATGAATCTAAACTTATAAAGAAAGTTATTGATGACATTTTGGAGAAACTGCCTAAAGTGGTTCCAAGTAATAACAAAACCCAGCTAGTTGGAGTAGAATCAAGAATTGAAGAAATTGAATCTCTATTAGGTGCTGCACCTCTATTAGGGATTTGGGGTATTGGTTGTATAGGCAAGACAACAATTACTATTATGATCTATAAATTTAAATAGGAATAAATATAATTCCTATAAATTTGAATAGAAATTAATATGATATTCTTGTCTTACTTGTCTCATAAGAAATATTTAGAGCATTTAATAAACTTTATGTTTGAACCAATTTTTTCTCACTATGACAACGCTCAAGCTAGGTTATCGTCAACATCTATAGATTAACTCACATTCATGGCTCCTCCTAAGCCAAAGAAATTACACAATTACTTTCCGAAAATGAGAAAATACAATTAACTTTATGCAATATTACTCTAAATGGATATTAACCCTATAAATTATAATTTCTTAATCCATAATTGAAAGTAACAAAATTACTATAATACTCTCAAAGCCATAAATTACACCTTATTGTCACGGACTGCAATCATGACACCCAAGATATGGGCTTGTACGCTAGTATCGATGATGGTTGTGCTGATTGTTGGAGACGTGCTTCAGGGGCGTGCGTGTGGGGAATACAGTGGTCCTAGATTCCTTGGAGTTTAGGCAGGGTGACCCAGTTGAGTTTGGGGAGCTTGTCACTAGTCGAGGACTTAACATTGAAGAGGGGTCCAGGCGAAGCCCTATACACATTGGTTGGGGACTGAAGCTGTTCTCCTGATAAGCCCAACGCAAGGTGAAACCAGTCGATATTGTGCCACTTCCACTAGGCTTACTCTCGTAGTATGAGATGCGCGAGTGCCGCACAGGCTCGAAACCTCTCATCCCGTGACATTATGCTCAAAATTTTATAATTCACCTCCATAATTAAATTTTTCATATATTATAATACTAATAAATCAAGTGATAGATAATTATTAAGTCCCACCATTTTTAATTTAAATAGTAAAATTCTATTAGTAAAACTTCAGTTAGAATACCAATTAAGAATTCCAATAATATAAGATTAGAATCACTCCTTTGCTTTCATGTCATGCGGATTTAATTACGTTGAGTCAGATCACCTTTTTCTTCTTCTTTTTTTTTTTAAAGGTAAGGGGGGTGGGTAAGTCTAAATACAGTTTTTACCCCCTTACCACTCCCAAGAATCGAACTCGGATTTTAGTAGAAGCTGCATTGCAACCAATCCAACTTCACCTATGGGGGCTGAGTTAGATTACTTACTTATGGAGTACTATTTCTTTGGTGATCACGTGAAAGTCCAGTTCTATTTAAAGGGATTTTTTTATGATTATTCAGAGTGTTGCCCGGTGAAAAATTGTGGGATATACTTTAAGCCCCATATTTTATGGAATTATGCAACAGAAAATCCAAGCGGAAGTTTCAGCTATAATGAAGAAATTGCAGCTGATACATTTGGGTAAATAAATATCTCTTCCTATTTACATATTTGTGTCTGTGTGCAAATTAACTTTTTTTTTTGGCTTGCTTTCTTTTTTTGTAGGTGTATTTTCAAAGACATCCAAAACTTTTACCTTAAATTTTATTTCAAATGATTTAGTATGTGATATGTTATTTATTGAGTTGTTGATAATTTTTCACAATGTTCAAGTCAATTAATTGTATTTTCTCATCATCTAATTGATGAATATCATATCATTTAAGATAAATTTTAGGATGTGTATCATTACTTTTCTTTAATTCTCGTAATAAATCATGAGGACAATTTATGAAAGAACAAGCAAATATTAATACACACTTCTTATATATACAAAACAATCAATCATATAATAACCTCCACCTATCTTTGGCTAAAAGAAATTGTTGTCCCCAAACCTAAATATATAAGCCAACAATTCCTTGGTTGGATGGTTGGCATCTCTTGGGAAAGTTTGAATCTCTCCAGTGGCTTGAGAGTATTTTCTTTGAGTTCTTATTGTTGGTTTTAGTGGGCGTCAATTATTTGTTGGGCTTTGAATGAATATTTAGAGCTACTGGCACCCCTAAAAAATTCTTTTAAAGCCCCTACATCGTACATTTACATTTTAAACTTGAGTTTTTATTTTTTGTTAAATAAAACACAATTTGTTGTGATGGTGATAATTTTTTTAATTTTTATTCTTAATTAGTTGTTAAATAACACAATTTGTTTATTTTTAAATAACATAATATTTTTATTTTTTGTTAAATAAAATACAATTTGTTGTTCCATTAATGAAAATTAAAAGGTGTATACACACACACAAACAACTTTTGACAAAAATTAAAGTATCTTTTCTTAGCTGTCATCAACTATTTTGTAAAGTTCCATGGAAGGAATGAAGTAGTCAAGTAGCTAGAGCATCAGCATAAGCCCTGCACCTGCAGTGACATTCAATTCGGGGTTTTTAATTAAATACCTTTTAATAGTTTCAAAATTATTTAAATACCCCCTTTATTTTTGGTTTTCATGGATACCCTAATAAATGTGAGTAAAGTCAAAAATACCCTTAATGAATGCATCAAATTCACTCAATGAATTGCCTTCATATTTCTTTTCTCATTTCTTTTACCCAACTCTATTTTTGCTGCCGATTCTTTCAAAATCTCTTAGAATCTCTCAAAATCCCTCATAACTTCTTACACAAATACAATTATGTATTTATTTCTTTAACACTCACTCTTTCTTTAAAGGTGCATTGCTTATTAAACAACCCAATAAGGTATGTTAATGTTGTTGGGTTTTAAATTTTTTAATTTTTATGAAAATTTAGAAATTTTCTTCATATTACAATGTTTTATTTTCACCATTTTTTATATGTAGAAATATATGCAATGTAGGTTGCTTAATTATTTTTTTCAGCAATATAACTTATTTATGGCGAAAGTGTTTCACGTCGTGCATTCTTTTGATACCGTGTACGTCATATAGTTAGTCATGTAGGTCGTGTAAGTAATATAGTCGTGTAAGTCGTGTAAGTCGTGTAAGAAATATAGTCCTGTAAGTCATGTAAGTATTATAGTCGTGTAGGTCGTGTACTTACTTGTATATGAAATTTGATATTATTGTTTTTATTGTATCATCAGATATGGTTTTGGTACGTGTGTCTATTCTCTTCAATGGTGAATGAATTGAGCAAAATGACGAGTATAAGTTCAAAGGTTCCAAGGCTAAAGGAATAATGATACCACGATCGACAACATATGCCGAATTAGTGGAGAAGATAGCTGAAGTCATTGATATAGATACTTTGAAATTTGAAATTACAATGAAGTTCAAACTTAAGACATCTGATCCTATTCCACCAATTACAATTCAAATCAATGATGATGTGAAATTTTTCTTCGAGGAAATAGCTAGTGGAATGGAGTTTAGAAACCCGCATTGCATTACTTTTGAACGTAGATCAAATCGTGCGTTCATAAATTACAGCAAAAAAATAAATTTGCATATTCGACAGTTTGAGAAATGATAGAGATTAATTATTATAAATAAACAAAGTTATCAGTTTACAATGTCAATATTTGGATAGGATACACTAATGGATATCGCAATTAAACATATTACAACCATTTAAAAAGTTTTTTTTTTATCTTCAAACTGCTTTCTTCCTCTGCCGAAGCATACATGCATACATGAGGAATGCCTGCATAAAATAAATCTATGAAATCAATTAGAAACAACTCTTAATCAAAGGCTGGTTGAAAACACAGTCGCAAGTGTGGCAATACTTGGGTTATCATCAAATGTTGTCGGAATCCGCACAGCAGCAAGTATTAATAACTTTACACAATTTGTACATAATTAAAAATAATAACATACTTAGTTAAAAATAATAACAAGATGAACTTTCATATTATTCTTATTGGTTCTAACGATGACAAATTAGTAATTTTCACTTTCGGTTTGCCACGTTTCATTTTTTCCTGAATACTTTTCGTTGACATTTTCTGCATAGCAACAAATATAAATTCTTAGTAAAAATTAAGTCTTTAAACAACTAAGTTATTATAATGAATTAACAACAGTGAAAAAAGTCGTGTAATTTTGAGGTCGTGTAATACATGAAGGTCGTGTAAGTGCAATACATGAAGGTCGTGTAAGTGCAATGCATGAAGTCGTGTAATTGTGCAATACATGAAGTCGTGTGAGTGCAATACATGAAGGTCGTGTAATACACAACCTTGAATCCTACATAACCTTACACGACCAAATCGTGTGTTACATGACAAAATTATAATCGGCACAATCCATCAATTGTTCACAATTTGCATGCAGCAAAACAACTAGAAATTTGTTTTTGAACATGTAATGAGAGACCACAACTAATTAATCTATTTTTTCTATATAAACCCTAACTTTTTGTTTTTTTTCCCTGAATATCAACAAGAAAACTATTTATAGAGAATTACTTACCTCAACTAGTTAAATTATGACCATTTTGCAGTAAAGCATCAGCTCTCGCCGGCGATTATATAGCGACGAACTAGGCTTCTCTTTCTCAGTTGTGGCAGCTTCCCTTTCTCAAGCTTAGTTTGCTCGTGTTGAAGTTTGATTTACCATGTATGGAGAATGAATATTTGTTTCGGTAGAGGTGATGCCGGTGAGGGAATTGCAGTGTTTGTTTGTTTGAGTTTGATAATGGAGGGAATTGCAGCAGATGAGTGTTTGTTTGCTTCAGTAGAGAAGGGAGAGGTGCTGTCCGTTGAGTTGAAATATTTTAAATTGAGGATAGCTTAGTAATTTTCTATCAGTTTTTAAAGGGTATCGATAAAAATTTTGGTAAAAACAGATTTTAGGGTATTGAGATAATTTTTGAAGTATGGAGGTACACCGGGCGCAATTGGCACATTCAATTCATATAACAACCCAAATTTTCTGATGAAAATCTCTCTAACAATTGAACTGTTTCTCTAATGGCTTCTTCTTCTTCTTCTTCTCCTTCCCATCCATACAGCAGTTTGAGTTTGATGAATCCTCAAAACAATAAGTATGATGTTTTTCTTAGTTTTAGTAGAGCGGAAACCCGTGACAGCTTTACTAGCCATCTTCGTTCTGCTTTGTGCCAAAAAAGTATTGAAACTTTCATTGACGACCAACTTATCAGAAGAGATGATATTTCAGAGTCTCTTCTTGATACAATTGCATCATCAAGCATTTCAATTATCATTTTCTCATAAAGATATGCTTCTTCAGGATGGTGTCTCGGTGAACTTCTAAAGATCCTCAAATGCAAGCACAATTATGGACAGATTGTGATCCCTGTCTTCTACCACGTTCATCCATTACATGTGAGAAAGCAAAATTGGGATTTTTGGGGATTCATTTTTGGAGCTTGAAGAAAGATTTCTGGAGAAGATGCAAACATGGAGGAGTGCTTTGACGGAAGCAACCAATCTCTCTGGCTTTGATTCTCATGTATTCAGGTAACAGTCAATTTATCGCCAATTATATAATTTTTTTATTATTAGATATGAAACATTCTAATATTAAATATTAAATCAATTGATGAAGATTACTAGGTTACATCTTATGTTACACTTTTTTCCTTTTTTTCAACTCAAGTTCTAGTCTTATGTAACTACTTTAATAGCAAACAATTAAGCATCAAATCAAAAACTGGAACTAATTAAAGACACTCTGTTTTTGTTTTTGTTTTTGTTTTTTTGTTTTTTTTAGCTTAATACTATGTTTTGTATTTGCTAGGAATGAATCTGAACTTATAAAGAAAGTTGTTAATGACATTTTGGAGAAATTGCCTAAAGAACTTTCATGTAATAACAACAACCATCTGACTGAAGTACTTTCATGTAATAACAAAAACCATCTGGTTGGAGTAGAATCAAAAGTTGGTGAAATTGAATCTCTATTAGCTGCTGCACCTCTAGTAGGGATTTGGGGCATGGGTGGTATAGGCAAGACAACAATTGCTAGGGCAGTTTTCAACAAAATCTCTAGAAATTTTGAAGGTTCTTGCTTCCTTCAGAATGTTAGAAAAGAATCACAAAGCCCAGGAGGATTAGCTAGGTTGCAACAAAAACTTCTTTCAAAAGTATTGAGGGATGAAAATGTGATTCCTGATATTGAGTTCAACTTTACAAGGCTCAGCAGCAGGAAGGCTCTGATTGTTCTTGATGATGTGACTTGTTTCAGACAAATAAAATTCTTAATCAGAAGTCTTGATTGGTTGATGCCTGAGAGTCGAATCATAATTACCACAAGAGATCAAAAGGTTCTTAAAAATGGGGGAGTGAAAGAGAAAGACATTTATGGGATGAAGTCATTAGAATGCGGCCATGCCCTTGAGCTTTTTAGTCGACATGCCTTCAAAGAAAACCTTCCTAGTGAAATAGGTTATCAGGAGCTGTCAGAAAAGATAATTAACTATGCTCAAGGTGTTCCTTTAGCACTTGAAATTTTAGGTTGCTTTTTATATGGAAAAGGAAAGGAAGTTTGGGAAAATGCAATAAACGAATTGAAAAGAATTCTTAATATGGAAATCCAAAAGGTGCTAAAAATTAGTTTCGACGGTTTGGACGATGAACAGAAAAATATTTTTCTGGACATTGCCTGTTTCTTTAAAGGTGAAGATAAAGAATTTGTGATAAAGTTCCTTGATGCTTGTGGTTTCGCTGCACAAATAGGAATAAGTGATCTTGTTGATAAGTCTCTTATTATCATACATGGCAATAACATAACAGTGCATGATTTGCTGCAAGAAATGGGTAGAGAAATTGTCCGGCAAGAATCTGTAAATAATCCAGGAGAACGCAGTCGATTGTGGCATCATGAGGATATTATCAAAGTTTTGACATCTAATACAGTAAGTATTTTATTTGAGACATATATATATATATATATATATTATTATATTATTTTGGAATGCTATTGGATGTGTAATCTTTGCTGATAATTATACATAAATAGATGGGTTATAAGCCCAATAGAAGAGTGACGCTAATAAAAGGAAAAAATGAAAAAAATTGCAATGTCAATTTGCATGTACAAGTTTGCAGTCACACATTTATATTATTATTATTATTATTATTATTATTATTGTTGTTGTTGTTGTTGTTGTTGTTGTTGTTATTCCCTGTACGTAGGGTTACATTTACTGCCTAATGATGACAATCAACTTAAATTTATAGATTTGATTTTAATTTATGTCTTTTATTGATTATTAGGGAACTGAAAAAATTGAGGGTATATACTTGGATATGTCTAAGGTGAGACACATTTGTCTAAATTCTAACACATTCACGAAGATGCGTAAATTAAGATTTTTGAAATTCTATAGTTCAATCTCTAAGGGAGAGAACAAATGTAAGGTGTCTAATTTCCAAGGTTCTATATTTGCTGAAGTGAGTTATTTGCACTGGCATGGTTATCCATTAACATCATTGCCGTCAAATATTAATCCAGACAAGCTTCTTTTTCTTGAAATCCCTCATAGCAATATGGAACAACTTTGGGACTGTGTCCAGGTATATCTTATATTTTATTCAATGCCTTATTGATAGCACTTGATTGTTGAATGATTTGTCATCGTTGCTTCTTGTCTGTCCGAACAGCATCATGGTAAGTTCAACCGGATGGTCATTGCTGCCTGGAATTCTTTTACCAAAACCCCAAACCCCTCGTTGATTCCGAGTCTAAATAAATTAGTTAGCCTCAATCTAATTGGTTGCTCAAAATTGAAGAGGCTTCCTGTAGATATCTCATCAGCTGTTAATGTGGAAGAGATACGTTTAAATGGAACAGCAATTGAAAAACTGCCCTCGTCAATTGGGAGTCTCTCTGGGCTTTTGGACTTGGACCTTCAAAATTGCAAAAGTCTTAAGAGTCTCCCTGGCAGCCTATGTAAGTTGAAATCTCTTCCGAGTCTGTATCTCAATGGGTGCTCAAATCTTCAAAGATTGCCTCAGGAACTTGGAAATTTAGAAGCTTTGGAGTTTTTGTCTGCTATAGCAACAGCTATAAGAGAAGTACCCTCATCCATTGTACGTTTGAACAATGTTCGTGATATAAATTTCAGTAGGAGCAAGGGTCATAAGCAGATGGGTTTATCATTGCCGATCACAATATTTTTTGATGGCTTGTACAATCTAACGTATCTAGATCTATCTGATTGCTGCATCACAAAGTTACCTGAAAATATTGGTCAGCTATCCTCTCTAGAATATTTGTATCTATCGAAGAACAATTTTGAGAGGATACCAAAGAGCATCATACAACTTTCTAAGTTGTCATGTCTCTACTTAAGTTATTGTGGGAAGCTTCAATCCTTACCAAAGCTTCCATGCAGTCTACATAAGTTGTATGCACATCATTGCACGGCACTGGAATCATTATCAGGTTTATTCCCAAAATGTTATGAATCTTGTCCGCCGCGTTTTGAGCTGAACGGTAATTATAACTTGGATCGGAATGTTGTTGGAGGAATTCTTGAAGATGCTCTGCAAAACATTCAGCATGTGGCAACTGCACGTTGGGAACACATGCATGCACAGGAAAAGGTGTGTCTTTAATTCTCTCATCTCAGTTTAATCATACAATGTTATATATTTTTTCTTTTTTTTCTCTTTTAAATTTTTAGTTAGCAAATTTTTTTCTTTTCAAATAATGATTTGTGTGGTACAGATATCTTATCCGGAATTTGAAGGTTTTGCCATTTTACCTGGGAATGAAATTCCAAAGTGGTTTTGCTTTCAAAGTATGGGATCTTTGCTAAAATTGAAGACGCCACCAGCAGGTTGGTTCAATAATAAAAATGTAATGGGTTTTGCTTTTGGCGCTATTGTATCATTTAGAGACCATTATGATGATGTGTTTGAATTGTTTTGTGACATCAAAGTCAAACCCAAAGATTGTGATCCACATGTGATACAGATATATCTGGAGCTGTATTGTTATGTGGAGTCAGATCACTTAATTTTGGGGTACTATTTGTTTGGTAATGACAATTTGAATGGTTTTCGGGATTGCGTTATTGAGGCAGTCCAATTCTATTTTAAGAAAGATCATGATGACTCTGAACGTTTGGAATGTTGGGGGCTAAAAAGATGTGGGATCCATTTATTGTATGCCCCAGATTCATCGGAAGACCCAAGCGGAAGTTTCAATAATGAAAGAAGAAGAGGAACTACAACCCCAGCAGATGACTGAAATAATCTTGAACCATCATCCATCACATGCAGCTGGTACGTTTCTGTAAATTAATTAATCTTCCTATATATAGCTTGTTTTGCTGGCTTGGTTTCTTTTCTCTGTATGTGTTTTCGATTCTTTTCTACAGTTTCTAAAGACAATTAATTACTAACCTAAATAATAAGGCCGAGTAATGGAAGAGCAAGCAAAAAACACACACTTCATATTCTCCAAAATAATGAATCAGTGGTGGCAGGCCCAAAAAAAAATGATTTATCATGGCTAAACTATGCAACCACTAGATGTAAAAACTGAAATTTTATGGGTTTATTAGCTTATGGAAGTTGTTTTAATAGATTCAATTGGAGCTAAGTTAAATAATAGTAAAACCACTTATACGGTTTGTTGTGGACTTTTATTTTTTCAATTAAAATGTAAATTTTTATAATTTTTAAAGTTTAAATTTTATGAGTTATGAATTTATGGGACTATTTTTAGATATTCAATGGAGTTATATTTATAAATTTTACAGAGGCTAATTAAAAGCTTAAGTAATTTTTTCTTTAATTTTTAGAACTTATTTTTAACAGCAGGGCTTGGGCCCGCACATCATGAGCTGAGCCACCAGTGCATATAGTAACATCCACCTTTATCTGCATGCCTAAAAAAATGGTTGCCCCCTAGCCTGATTATACGTACTAGGGGATGAGAAAAATCCCTACGAGAACGAAGATGTTCGGAGATTTTTCTTATTCGGAAAGGGTATGATAATGATTTTATATCTAATTTTTTATTAGAAGAAGGGACAGGGATAATTTTACATCAAAGTTCTCAAAACTTTTTCAATTTAAGCCATTAACTTGAAAATAACCAATTTCATAAAATCATTTTTCCATTAAGTATAAAATTTTTATATTATGAAAATAATGATTTATTTAAAATGTACGAAAAAATAATTTGAGCTTTTAAAAGTTTAATCATTCTTAATTTTGTTTTTATCATCAAAATCAACATTATAAATACATAAATATTAACAGTATTAAATAATTTTTTATAATTTAATTTATATATTAAGATTATTTTAGGTATTAAAATAGGTTCATGGAGTAAAATTTTAAATTTTAAATGCTCTTTTCTCATATTTATCTCTACATTTCTACATGTAAAAAAACAAGAGCTTGGTTTCTATTCTTCTATTTTACTATATATATTTCTTTGTACTTTTTAGTATCTGTATTTACCTTCTTGTTAAGAAATAACAACTAATACTGTTAATTTATTTTTAAAAAAAAACCACCAGATGGTGGGGGGTTAGTCCTATTGTCGATTTAAGTTATCACATGGTCTTTATTTAGATAAAATTAATTAGGTAAAAATTTATCATTGATCTTTATTGCTGAGATCAAATATATTCTCTTATATTTCAAGTTTAAATATGACTAAGTTCACTATAATTGAACTTAAAGGATTCTTTACATTTTAATCATCGTCACCGAAACCAAATTTCCAATTCCCTCACTAACTAATATGGTACAAATTAATAATTAACAAAAAAAATGAAAGTAATGGGTGGACTGTAACACCTTAACTTATATAGATATAAGTTAATTGGCGTGGGGCTTGAACTAATAATAACGCAAATAAATAATCAGCTCTATATGGAAAGCAATTTTTTTTTTTAAAAAAAAAGGAACCAGTTGCCATTTATTTGCAAGACTCACGAGGAAGAGAGGAAGTAAATGGGAAAATATTCAAGTCTTGGCAACTTTAACAAAAATTGAGTTTGGGGAACTATTCTAGAGAATTTCCATCCCTAAATTCATCTGGAAACATTCATTAGAGAGGAATTTAACTGTAGGAAGCATAGAGAGAGGAATCAAGTGAGTGGAAAGTGATTCAAGCTTTCAAGTTGGGTTTCTCACCATTTGGAGTAAGATTTCTGTCATTTTATCTTTATTTGAATTGGATTTCTTGGGAATGAAGCTGATTTAAAGATTATTATACTTTATTTATGATCATGGTTTCTGACAAATTGGCAAAGTTGGTCTCATGCTAATTTTTGTAATTGGTGGTTTATTTTAGGTGCACAAGGGCACCAACAACGCATTGTAGAGCCGGAGACACGTAGCCCTTGCAATTTTTCCGATTCAGTATATAATTATGTTTAGGCACTTTATGGTTAGTAATGAGATTGTTGATAATGTGGATGATTTATTAGTATTATAAGATATGGAAACTTAATTATTGAGGTGGAGGATGGAATTTTGAGCATAAGTTGTAATTTATGGCTTTGAGGATGTTATATTAATTTTCAACTTACAAGTATGGTTTCAGGAGTTGTATGTTAAGGGGTAAATATTCATTGCAAGCTATATCTCATAAAGTTAGTTGTATTTCACACATTTGGAAATTAATTATGTCATTTCCGTGATTTAGGAGGAGCCGCAAACATGAATCAAGCCACTGATGTCGACGATAGTCGAGCTTGACCATCATCGTTGTGAATGGAATATAATAAACTTGTCTTTTATATTTTTATTATGATATTAATTTGAGTAAAATAAAGTATTTTTAAATGTCCTATTTGAGTTTTTCTAGAAATAGAAATTTTATTTACTTGTTGATATGTTTGTTAAAGGTGTATGTTGATTGGTTTTCCGTTTTTTTCTTACCTATTTTGATTATAAATTAATGCGCGAGAGTATTTTAATGAAAATGAATATAGATTTAAAGTATGTTGAAATGTTTATATACCTATACATAAAAGTTTATTTTTCAAAAATATTAGACAGTGCCCTTTCCCTCTAAATACAAAGATAAGTATAGAGATTCAATTACATACATACAGTTGAGATAGAGGCCCTTCATCTGAGCATAGACTAGGATTTGGGCCATGTGCGTGGATGCTTCTGCTCTCTTGGGACTAATTTACACTTGCAGTATGACGAGATGAGACATATAAGATAGCACATCATTGGTCTACCCGTTATAGCTCCGGGCATGATAGTACACTTTCAATATATTATTGCACTGCCCATAGAAGGTTCAGGTATGACAAGGTTATTCCTCTAGGTATTAGTTTCATGAAAATTTTAGAATCATGTATCTAATTATATTATCTTTTGATATGATTTTCAAAATTATTAATTGTAGTATCATGTATTCCTTTTTTAATGCTAATTGCTTGATTTAAAGATTAAATAGTTTACTTATGTTCTTACATATAGCTCGATGAAATTGTATATTACAATAATATAATTATTCTAAAATAAGTTTACTTTCAAAACTTATTATCCACTCAATGAGTCATTTTATTATACTTTTCGCCCTCACAAAAGGTTATAGGTACACCAGTCGACCAATCGACTGTAGTTATTTTGAGTTTTGGCCATATGATAGTGTTAGGAGACATAGGTGATATTATTAAGGCATTTTGATCACCTCATTTTGGATTGTATAATTATATTATAATTTGATGATTACTGATGTTTAATGTATGTTGGCATTAGCATGATATATTCTTTCGATACTTTGGATTGGAGATGTTGGGTGATATTTGGATGAGTTCATTTAAATATATTATTTACTATGATGTGTGATATTATGACTAAGGAGGTTGAACAATGAAATTGGTTGAATATTAAATTATTTTAAGAGTGTTTATTTTATAGATTTACATATTGGAAATATAAAAAATATAGGAAGATTTTAACGAATTTTCAACAAAATCTTTATCGATAAGTTAATTTAATCACGTTAGATTGAAACTTTTCCTTAAAGAGTTCGCGACGGGACATTTCATAAACTCCTCGCATTATTATCGCATGATGATCGTTATCCCTCAGATTGTTGTTGTGACTTGTGACCCTTAAAAATAATAATAATAATAATATAATGATACAAAGTTGATTTTGATTTTCGCAAAGTGTAAAATGAGCGTGTGTTCTATCCTCTGCGGCTAAACATCAATTCCGTTTTTCCTTCATAGTTATTCTTGTTACTTTCTATAAATGATAGCTTTGAAAAAAGATGAAATCGTTTAAATTTTAGAGAACAAATTCTTCACAGATGATATATTACATTATAAATCCTTTTTAGCTTTATTGATTCCCAAAAAATTCAAATGAGTTTTCTCCTTTCCTTGAGATGTCTTTGAAATGTCTACCCATCGTTTAGCGTGATTATTATTATTATTATTATTATTCAGGGTGGTCATTTTTGTTGAACTTGATTGATGCAAAGCCTGTACCCTAGTTCTCGACTTAGGTGCTTTTCATCACCAGTAGTCACCATTCAACTGAAATCTAAAGATAAACTGGGTGTACACAAGTTAAAAAATACTAATTATTTGTCTTATTTTTTTGAAAGGTTTATTAGTAATTTGCTAAAGGAAAATTTTAGTAATATAAATTACTATTAAAGATGGAGTTAATAAAATCCACCAATTTCTTTTTTATATATTCATTTTTTAAAAAATAAATTCAATATTAAAATTTAAAAATCTCAAAATTATCCTTCATTAATTTCTTTCCCTCTATGCCTTACAATTGTATATTCTCTCTCTATTCTCATATTCTATAAAACTAAACATTCAATCACTAGTTAATCTTTTTTACTTATTGTTAATCTTTTTTCTACAAATGAGTTTTTCTTACACAAAATAAAATTCTGTTCATTTAGATAACAAAATTCATGTTTCCACTCTGAGCTATAAACAAGTCAAGCCATTCATTTTCTACGTTTTGTATAACAGTTGTACGTAGGAGTTGAATAACTGCTTGGATATTGCTTATAAGTTATCTTTTATAAAAAAATATTTGTCTAACAGTCGTACTTCATCGCTTATGCTCATTGTGCCTGTCATTTGACTTCATTGTCATAATGTCCTGATCTTTTACCATCATTCCTTTGTTCTTTCACAAGACTAGACTGGACTTTATGAATATATCTAGACTCTGGCATATTGCTCAAAATACTTGTTAAGCTACTTCACAGTTTAAAGTTTAAAGAATGAAATCATCAGAAAATTGCTGTCTGGTGCAATTACTGAGAGCTAATGCATTTCACGTCTCCGGGATTTGTTGTAGTCCAAATTCTCAGCTGGTTTCCGTGCTGCTGGATCTGTAATTAGGACCTCTGTTTTCATATTTTCCTTTTCCTGCATTAATATCAAGCTCTGTTTATGCTATGTTCAATGCAAATCTATGTTTCTACTTCTATTTTATCTCAAGGTAAGTCTTCTTAGGTGGCAATCATTCCAAACTGTAGCGTTCTAGGAGCAGTAGGCCAGAAAACGGCGAGTACGTCTGGTGTTAGTGACACTCCTTTCAATGCTCTGGCCAGGGTAAAAATATCATCTCTTTATAATCTCTTAATTCTACTAATTTGAAAACCTTAATCTCTAATTATCTCTGTGATAACTGTTTGAACCATCAATGGTGCAGGGCTGCAGGCTAATACCAACATCCGTGCTATAGCTTAAGGTTGCTCCGAGTACGATATTACTATAGTATACTTGAGCCTGAAGACTGCATTAGGGCTTCGAGAGTGATTTCAAAAATGCATGAAAAATATTGGCTACATAAAGAAGAAGAATATGTTGATTGGATATGTGATTGGATATGAAACCAAATATTGGGTCAAAGTGGAAATACATATTGATTTGTAATATATATAATTCAATAATAAAAATAACTTGAACAATGTAGATGTTGGTTTATTAATTATATTTGTTTCCATATTTTACTTGTATTTATATTTTTTTATATATTATATTAAATTTTAAATATAGTCAACGATATAATTGTAAAAAATTGCTTTGTACTTATATTAAGAGAAATTTAAATCAAAAGTTTGAGTAGGCTTATTTGCACTCTAGAAATTATACTGAGCTTATTTGCACTTTAAAAATTACACTGAATACTTATATTTTAATAAAATTATATTACTATAATATTCCTAAGTTAATTTATTATTTAGGACAATATTATAATGCTATAAATCTTTTTTTTTTCCTTCAATTCTTAGGTCGATCGAGTAATGAAAGAGCAAGCAAAAACCTATGGATCATTCTATATGGGGGATTGCCACTTTCCCCCCTATAGTAATCAACATATACCATTTACCTCCTTACTATTTTTATAATGGCCAAAAACTCTCATGACAGCATAAGTTTACAATATTACTTTTATTTTCAACTACTCTTATTTACATTTATTATAATTAAATAAATTACATGAATAGAAACTAAATAAAAAACCTTAAGTATTAAAAATAAGAAACATATGTTTTGATGTGAGTAAAAAAATTAATAACAAATTTTTTTCTTGTAATTATTTATTTTGTAAATATTTTCTTATAATAAATATTTTGTAATATTTTAAAATTAAATGTAAAAAGTATAGGCAAAATATTTTATTATTTATCTTATAATAAATTTTTATTTGTCATTCAAGTTTTCTTATAATATTTTTTTATCATTTTATAATAATTTTCTTATATTTTTAATATAAGAAAATTTTCACAAAATAAATAAGTACATGAAAAAATTTTATTATTAATTTTTTTGCTCATATCAAAATATATTTTTTTTTATTTTTAATGGTTAATTTTTTATTTAGTTTCTATTCATGAGATTTATTTAATTTATAATAAATATAAATAAAAGATTAGTTGAAAATAAGGGTAATATTGTAAACTTATACTATCAGGGGGATTTTTGGCCATTATAAAAATAGTAAGGAGAAAGTGGTATATGTTAATTACTGTAGGGGGAAAAGTGGCAATCTCCCCATTCTCTATTGCTGTTATTTTTTTTAGGAAAATGACAAACACACCCTCAATGTTTAGGCAAAGGAACAAAAACCCTCCTAATGTTTCAAAAAAGATATTAACACCCTAATTTATTATAATTTTACCATTATACACTTTTACCATATAAAAAAATTATTAGATTATCTAATTTATCTATATATTGTTAATAAAATTATAAATAGACAAATTGGATATTATAAAAAAAATATTATAAATATACCCTCATTTTGCCCAATTCCTCTATTTAAATTTTTATCAATAATCAAGTTTTATCGTTTTGCTTAAACGTTGGGAGTGTGTTTGTTCTTTTCCCTTTTTTTTATGACACTATTACTGTAAAAAATGTAAGTTCTTGGATGTTAATTAATGGTCTAAGTATATTTGTATAAATAAAAAGATATTAATTTTTTTAAAAGATTGTTATTAATTAACAAACCAGTAACACAAGATAATTTACGAACTAAAAGTAGAATAAAAAAAAAGACTGATAATGAATCGCAACTTCTCTCTTTCATTTTGTATTCATAAGTCTCTCAATTTAATTAAAATTTATCAACTTAATTTTAAAAGTTACTTGTTGCTTATTAATTAACTAATTACTTATCCACGAAATTAAACAAATGATAGCAATAAAATTATTTAAATTCAAGGGTGTAGACCCATTATCAATACTATAAAAAAAACACACAGTATCGCAGAAATATCCTCTGCATGGTTGTTCCCAAGACTAATTATACTAAGGCAAAAACTTTTAACGCTAAAAACTAAAATTATGTAACATCGTCAGCAATAAATTTGAGAGAAATAGCATCAAGGTAAATGAATATACAAATGGAAATTTGTTTTTGTTTAATTATAGAAGTATTAAATAATCTTTTTTTGATAATTTAGCTTATCAGTGGTATTTTAGATATTAAAATGGGTTTATGGAGTTAATTTTATTTTTTAATATAGTAAAATTTCAAATTTTAAATGCCTCTTTTCTCATATTTATCTCCACATTTCAACATCCAATAAAACAAGAACTAAAGTTTCTATTCTTCTATTTTACCATATTTCTTTGTACTTACCTCTTTGTTTTTCCTGGAATATTTGGATTTATCATCGTGTTAACAAATAACAATTATTTTCGTGGATTTAAGCTATCATACGGTGTTGATTTAGATAAAATTAATTAGGTGAAAATTCATCATTGATCCTTATTGCTGAGATCAAATAATCTCTTATATTTCAAGTTAATAAATATGATTAAGTTCACTATTATTGAATTATAATACTCTTTACATCTTAATTATCCTCACTGAAACCAATTTTTTTTATTCCCTCACAAACTAATATATTACACATCAATAATCAACAAAAATTAAAATAATAGGTGGACTCCACGCACTATTATCACAATGATTATTGCTATCTCTTAGATTGTTGTTGTGACCCTCAAAAATCTAATGATACAAAATTGATTTTTTATTTTATTTTAAAATAAAAGCATCCTTTTTCAACTTTTATGGTGATAAACGGACAGGTGACAATCCCCTGCTTGATTCTTGGATTGCCTTCTTGTCTTTTGCGCGGACCTGCAATGAATTGAATTTTTTTTTAATTTTATTTTTTAAAAGATGATAAAAGGCCCCTTCCTGGTAGGGACAGGCCAATTGGGTTCTTTTGTGTTCTTATTAAGTTAATAGGTATTAAAAATGGCGCTACAACAAACTATACAGTGGATGATTGGCATCTCCAATGCATAACATTATTTCGACGTAACACCAACACTAAAAATATATTTTTTTACACCAAATTATTATTTTATCTCCAACTCATTTACACTAAAAAAATATTCTTCTTTTTATTCCTTTAATTCTCAAGAATTAATTTAATTAACACAATAAATATTACTATTAATATAGATAATTAAATAATAAGTAATTTTATATCGATTAACAAAAAAATATAGAAAATTATTAAATTTTTAATTTTTAATTTGTGTTAATTTAATTTTTAATTTTTTATTTTGTAATATGTAATCTAGTAATTAATGTTATTGACATTTTATTTTTATTATTAATTTTTATATTGAATTTTTTATTTAAAATATTAGTATAATAATAAAAAATTAAAAAAATAACAAAAATAATAATAATAACTTAAAATATTATATAAAATAGGACATATATGTAAATAAGATAAAGTAATAAAGATATTTGAGATTTTTTTTCTAGCACCAAATATGGTGTAATGAATAGTGTTGCACCATATTTGGCGTAATACTATTCATTATATCATTTTGGTGCTGATTTTGGTGTTACATTGGAGAATCATTTTACACCAAAAATTGTGTAAAAGGTAATTTGGTGTTAGGTTTAGTGCTACATTGGAGATGTCCTAACACCTGTTACTTAGGTGTGGATGAGAGTTGATCTATACGTCATCTACAGTCATATCACTCATTAAGTCAAGATTTAAAAATAATAATAATTTATTCAATGTGTAGTTTATTTTTATTTATGTCCGGCTAAAATTAAAATCATAATTTTTTAAGATCACATAGATGTTATTCTTAAAGAGATTATTAATTTTTCTCTTATTAAAATCGATATGTATCGCTTACCTTTTATTGTTTTCATAATCTCTAATGACTTTTTTGGCAGTATAATTTTATAGTATTATCTTTATTTATAAATATATTTTTACTCATATTTATTATAAATTAAATAAATTGATATTAAAATAAAAAAAATTAATATTAAAAATAAGAAATATAAGTTTCATGTGAATAAAAAATTAATAATAAGATTTTTTTTTGTTATTTTTGCTGAGTGAGATAGATATTTCCGCATCCGTAATTTTGTTATGCCAAATTTAATCAAAGATACGAGCTATTTAATAACCCTACCACAGTCATTGAATGCAAATACGATCTATCCAAAAACAAGTCGACACTGGTCAACTAATAAGCAAGTCAATGATTAATCTGACAATACGATTAGCACGATTAAAAAATTGTCCATACCCACTATCTCGTGTAATCATGCCAACCTCTAAATTGGAAAACCTTATGCATTTAAATTTCGCCAAACGTTGAGAACGTAAATGTTAATAATGTCCCTCAGTTGAATGAAACAACGGCGACCCAATTGTCAAAGTTAAGAGTTTAACGTCAACACAAAGACCCATTGAAGGCAGCCTGGCGTGAAATTATTGGATGGGCTATACAATTCACGTCATTGTTAGAGCGAACGCCTATTATACGGCACAATCCAACAGAAAGCGAGAATTCCGAGTCAGCCTAATAACTGTGGGAATTTATTATTATGCTAGACCTTAGTAAACTATAATTGTATTGGAGTTCGATAAGTTGGTTGATCATATAATAGTATTGTACATAATATAGGAAAAAATCCCTTATAATATAATATATATTGTTGACTGAGAAGGAAAAAACGCCAACAAATCTGCTTGAAATTATTGTCCAAAAATAATTGAAAAAAATATGAGATGCAACTGTCATCGCGAAAATTCCCAGAAAGTAAGGTAAGTAGCTAATTAAGAAACTATATAAAAACTCTGCCGTCTGATTCAATTATTATCACATCTCAAATTTTCAGATCAAAATCTCTCACCAGTTGAATTGTTTCTGTTATGGCTTCTTCTTCTTCTCCTCGAAACAATAATGAGCATGATGTTTTTCTTAGTTTCAGAGGAGAGGACACCCGTGACAACTTTACCAGCCATCTCTATTCAGCCTTGTGCCAAAAAGGTATTGCAACTTTCATTGACAATGATCTTAAGAGAGGAGATGAAATTTCACAGTCTCTTCTTGATGCAATTGAAGCATCAAGCATCTCAATTGTCATTTTCTCAAAAAGGCATGCTTCTTCAGGATGGTGTCTCGATGAACTTTTAAAGATCCTCGAATGCAAGCACAAGTATGGACAGATTGTGATACCAGTTTTCTATCGGGTTGATCCATCACATGTGAGGAAGCGAATTGGGAGTTTTGGGGACTCAATTTCGAAGCTTGAAGAAAGATTTCCAGACAAGATGCAAAGATGGAGGAGTGCTTTGACCGAAGTAGCCAATCTCTCTGGCTTTAATTCTCACGTCATTAGGTAACAATTATTATTTGGCAACTTATTGTGCTTTTTACTATTTTACAGTTATGAATATGGGACAAAAAAATCCTCTCGTTGCGTTTTTTCTCCCTAAGGTTGCTTTTGTTGTTTTTTTTCTTAAATTTAAAGATATGAATTTAGCTAAAGTAAGAATATGTCTGAATAAAATATTTATTTATTTTTTTTAGTATATGAATAAAAAGAATTTAAAAACTAGTAGTTTAACATAAATATCTTTTTAAGTGGTGCATTTATTTATTTTTTATAATATAAAATCTTAACATGTTGATTAGTTTAATGGCATTAAAAGAAATGATACTATCGGTCTTTCTTAATTTAATTTTGTAATAAAGACGCAATTATAAAATCAACTTTTATTATAAAGTCAATGTTGCTATTTTAATTTTGATTCATCACAATGACATAAACAGATCCATTCATTATTTTAATTTAGTTAATGTTACTATGTAAACAAAAATTTAAATCATTTAAAAACTAACTTCAACGATAATATAAAAATATTAGGTTTGTACATAATATAGGAAATATATGAACTATTAAAGATATTTTTTAGATTTCAAATTAAAAATTTTCATTTAGATTTCACAGATCAAAGTAGATTTCTTCTACTTTTTCTATTCAAATAAAATTTTGTAACAATAAATGATGAGTTAAGAAAACAAATAGTCCAAAACAAGTAAATGAAATTCAGACCCAAAAGAATACAAGACTTTTTTTTTGTGAAATAAATGTTATGATTGGATTTTAAATTTTGATATTGACAATCAAGTTAATTTTTTTCAATTCATTTATAACTAAGTCAGCTTTTTTCACTAGATTTAAAATACTGCAAGATTGTGTGAGAAAAATACTAGAAGATCACCTTAATCTATGAAATATTAGTCAATTGAGTGTGTGTTTTACTATATCAAAGTAAAATAGGAAAAAAAACAAAAGTAACCGTTTTTAATCTGTAGGAGATTTTTTATGATTTTTAAAAGACGTAGACGAATGCTTAATTTATTAAAAAGAGTAATGATACAGTCATAAACTCTTGTACAAACTGATGTGACATTAATTCATTGGTTGAATAAAAATATAAAATAATATAAATAAATCATGTGGGCCAAGAGATTTTTAATTCAACCAATTTTATCATACCACATCAGTTTGTACAAGAGTTTGTGGTTATATCATTACTCTATTGAAAAAATGGGGAGTGACGATCTCCTCCCCCACCATACCAGTGGGTTAGGTTGTACGTGGCGTTGTTCTACCCCCGTGATGGGTTCCTTAGCAAGCTAAGATATTTAAAACCCCTTTGGACCAGTAGTCCGCACACAGTGGTGTTCCAGCCGATATACACTTATCCACCAAATACCAAATCCGAAATTCATTTATTTAAAAGAGTTTTTCACGATACCACCCGAAAACACGGCACTCATGGCCTTTAAAAAGGGTGAACGTTGTGAGAAAACAATTTTGTTGGATAAAAATCAGTTTTGGAGGATAAAACAGGACCTTTATGTTGCACAGGATCTTCAAGCGAGGCAAGTGCAGAGCATACTCAGTTTAGAAATGGAGGTGCGTGTATCATTTGTAACTCAAATAATTTCTTTGAATCCTAGAAGAGAGAGAGAGGTTTAGGGAAACATCATTGTGAAACTTAAGCTTGTTTATTTTTGAAAATTGGCTCCCTTACAACTGAGACGAAGGGTGTTTTATATAGGGCATCATTGAGAACATGACCTCTCAAATGATCATGGCACGTAGCACACCTTTTGAAAAGTAAAACAAGCCAATTATGACTTTTACAAAGGCAAGCATAAAAGTAAAACACACTTACATAGACTTTAACCAAAGTAAAGCATACCGACAAGGACTTTAACAAAAGTAAAGCACACTGACAAGGACTTTAATAAAAGTAAAACATACCGACATAGACTTTGACACATGTACAAGCACTTCAACAAAAGACAAACGGGAGTCACATGTGTTGCATGAAAAGTGGTGTGGGAGCGACAAAGTGTCATTATGGCGTGGATGGATAACGTGATGGTGACACGTCTTCTGTGTCTTTCTCATATTGTCGTTTGTGCCGACGCCTTTGTCTCTTGTCGAGATACGCCTCAGCTTGTTGGTACTTCTCTTCATCATTTTCAAACATGTGTTGTGAAGAAGAATGAGGAGTATCAGTAGGGAGGATGGACTGAAAGTCTTCCCATGGGTCCTGAGCATCTTGGAATAAGACATTTGTGTAGTCAGGACGTTGTTCCATAACAAGGATTCCTTGAGGACTTGAACTTGAACCTGGAGTACAACCTTGTGTTTTTTGGAGTATTTCAAGGGTGTGTGATGGTCCAATGGAGGTGTGGTGAATATTTATGGGAGGTGGAGGAACATTGTTAAGTTCCATGAGATAGGCTTTGAGGGCGGAAGTGACTGTTGTATCATGGATGAAGGTATAAGGATGAGAGTAGGTTTTCCATTCATATGCCATGTCCTGTGTCCAATAGTCTCGTGTTTCTAGATGTTGAAAATAAGGTCTGTGGACAATGAAAGCTGTAGTCCACATGTTGGCTTCTTGTTCGGGCATTTTGTCTAAGTTGTGAAAGGTAGACAAATGTTGGAGTTGTTGGCGCCACCAAGTGAGGGGAGAATACCATTCAAAAAGAGTCCATAGGAGGTATGGGGAGAACTCTAGAGTGGTAAGGTGAGTCAGGACTGGTTTAATGGGAAAAACTAGCTTTGTAGCATACAAGGTGGTGAGACACCACATGTACCAAAGCTCATCTTCGGAGATTGTGAGAGAAGACAGAGTGAGGCCTGTGAGAAATAGGTGTTCCATGCAAAGGTTAGGAAATCGGTCAGGTTTTTTGAACTGGACATTAAAGAAAAACTGATAGAGAAACTTCTTTGCAAAATCTTACAATTGGTAAGCCGATTGGAAGGAGATGTTCATAGGGAAATTTCGCTGGTTAAGAGCTTTGAAGGGAAGTTGGCGATTCATGGCTATAACTGGAATGGTTTGAAGTGAGGAGATGAGTGCGGGTTTATTTATAATTGGACGGGTAAGGAAGTCTGGAATGAGGTTTTGGTTGCCTTTTATATGTTGAACAGTGAAATCATATTTAGCAAACCAAGTTTTGAGGCTGAGTAATTGCTTGTCAGGGAGCAATTTGTTCTTGAAGTCAAAGATTCGGGGAAAAGAAGAATTATCCATGTTGATAAGGAATTTGTGGCTGATGAGATGGAATTCAAATTTTTTAATGCCATACATGACTGCAAGAATTTCCTTGTAGATCACATGGTAGTTCTTTTCAGAGTCTTTGAATTGTCCGCTTGCATGTGCACAGAAATGACGCACGCCATTAATGTCTTCAAGAAAAATGGCACTCCAATAATCATCGCTGGCATCAGTCTGGAGGATGCGCTGTCCATGAGTATGAATTCGGAGTGGAAGAGGTGATTGGGCTATCACCTTTAGCTGTTTGACAGCTTCTATCTGAGCAGGGCCCCATGGAGGGCACTGTTTTTTGAGCATGCGGGACAGCTGGCTGGTGTGAATTGCAACTTAAAATCACTGACATATTTGACAATCCCAAGAAATTGTTGTATCTGCTTCCGATTGAGATTTGTGTCCGGAAACTTTAATAATTCGACTGCAATATGGGGGCTAGGCTAGTACTGGCTATCTTTAATCACCATGCCAAGAAAGTCAATAGATTCCTTTCCTATGCTGTTTTTTTTTTCGGAAAGCATGATGCCATGTGCCTGCACAGTGTGAAAGAAATCCAAAAGGAGCTTTTGGTGGCTCTCATGGTCAGAGGAAAACAACAAAATATCATCAATGTAGACCAATGCATGATGGAGAATAGGACTGAAGATTTTTGTCATGGCTTTTTGAAATAAGGAGGTAGCGACTTTGAGACCAAAAGGCATGACTGTCCATTGGTAATGGGCATCAGGAATGCAAAAGGCAGTTTTGTGACGATCAACTGGTGAAATACCAAGTTGCCAAAAACCAGCTTTTAAATCAAACTTAGAGAAGATACGAGCCCCTTGGAGATGGACAAACAGGGTCTGGATTTTTGGAAGGGGAAACTTATCATCTTTATGAAAAGAACTGAGTGGCTGGTAATCAATCACTAATCTCTTTTTTCCACGAACTAATTCAGATCGCTGTTCAACATAAAAAGCTTGACAAGCCCAATCTGAATCAGTGGACTCAATAAGACCTTGTTGAAGTAACTGAGAACATTCTTGTTTAGCAAGCAGGAGGTCTGAAGAAGACATACCCGGGTGTGAAGCTTTGGTAGGGTTGATGTCTTCATTGAGTTTAAAAGGAAGGTGAATGAAAAACTGTTCATTTTTCCATAGAGGTGAAGGATGATGAAATTGGGAATGATTTTCTGGACAGAATTCTAAGAACTTTTGTGAGATCTGACTATATGAAGATGATGTTTCAGAAAGTGTATACAGACGTAGGGTATCTGTATAAGGCATGAATATCTGTTTGTAGCGAACTCCAGAACTAGTGAGGAATAGGTTTTTAACTAGATGAAGGATGTCAAAACCTATGAGCAAATCTTTATCAGGGAGTTTGGAGGCTACAATCTTTTTCCAAATTATACAATTCGGAAAGAATTGGATACCAATGAGTTTTTTGGTAATCAAGGTGGTTTCAAAGGTTTCACCATTAACTGCTCTGAAAAGCTTGGAGTGAGGTTCCCAACAATTTGATGGAAGAACAGAAGGATCAATCATACTGGTATCTGCACCAGTATCAATAAACCCAATAACAGGAATAGGTTTATGAAACTTAGAAGGAAGAATGGACATCTTGAGGGAAGGTCGAGGAATAGTGGAAACATGATTAACAATTTGAACTGTAGAGATGACTGAAATATCTTCAGAATCAGAAGATTCGGCAATAAGAAAGGCAGTTTGGTCATCTTGTGTTGACTGTTCTGAAAAATTGGATTCAACATCCTCATTATCACATAACAGGGAAGAATGTTCAAGATGTTGGATAAGTCGAACAGCTTTGGCCGATTTGTTAGGACAATTGCGGGCAAAGTGACTGCGTTTCTTGCAAATGAAACAACGGTTGGATTTTTTCTTTCGGTACTGAGAAGCATCTTTCTTTCTGAAATACCGAAAAGGTTTTTTGGAGGAGGATTTTTTGTGGAAGTGTTTTTGAAAGTGTTTTTTCTTTTTGGGTGAACAAGTACACTTCTTGTCATCTTTACACTCGATCTTGAGGTGAGGTTTTCGACAAGCTTCAGAGAAGGGTTTTTTGTCTTCCATGAGATCTTTGAAAAATTCTTTCTGTTCACAGATCTTATCAAGAGATAACATGGCCATTTGAAAAATCTTTCCGAGAGAGATATCAGCTATGCTCATATTTGTGGCTGTGAGTTTCTGCTGAAGATCAGGTTGTAACTCAGGAGGAAGAGAGGCAATGAAGACATGTTTAAGAGATGGCTCATTGAACCCATTGAGCTTGTAGAAGAGAATACTCATTCTTTTATAATGAACATCCAAAAGATGTCTTTTAAGAGAGCAGCATTTCATCTGATGGTATTCTTTTCTGTCTGCTTCAGTGGAAGCAGTCTTTTCACCGATGAATTGCTCATGAATGATATTGAGGGTTGTGCCAACCGGAGATTCCATGAATTGGAGCTGTCTATATTCTCCTAAGCTCTCTAGCTAATCTCGTAAAGAACCCGTGGAACGGGCCATGAATTCACGAAGAATAGCTTGAGGGTGAGCATTAGGCTTAGTACCTTGGAGATCAATCCAAGCAGCAAATTCTTGAAGTCGAGCTGCCCATTTGTGACGGGGAATGCCATCAAATGTAAACCAAGATGCAAAAGATGGTTTGGTTGAGTGTTCATGGACTGGTGGCGGTACTGGGTCTGTTTGAGAAGCTTGGTCAGAAGGATTATCATCAACAATAAGTGTTGAAGTAGAGGCACTTGGATCTGCAGTCTCAGTGGCCATTAATATGCATGTAATGTCAGCATATTCGGACTCAGAATCAGTGGAGGCATTGGATGAGTCATAAGAGGAGCATGAAGAGGAATTAGATGTTTCAGGCTCAGAAGAATCAGAGGAATCTGAAGGTTGAGGCTGGACAATATGATAATGATACTGGTTCATTGGACTTTTATCTTTTTGAAGAGGCTCAGGACGATCTTGTGGTGGTTCCTTTGGAGGGATTGTAGGTGTAGATGAAAAGGTCGTGACCTTTGGACGTGGTTTTTTGGGTGAAGATGGCTGAGGAGTTGGTTGAAGGTGAGAAAAACCAAAGAACTGATTATAAACAGGTTGTTGAGGTCGGGATGATGTGTAGAAAGATGCAAAGGTGTCAAAGATTGGAGGAGATACTGGTGTAGGTTGAGGTTGGCTAAAAAGAGAAGGTCGAGTCTTTTCAGCATCAATCCTAGATAATTCAGCTTTGAGTTTTCTGATCTCTGCTTCTTTGTGATTAAACTCTAGACCCCAGATATGATTGTTAATCATTCGTCTGAGATCGATGTCTAGTTCAGAAATCCGGTCTTGGAGATGGATATACATATGATCTAAACGACTGCTGATGGAATCAACTTTGGTTTCAGTCTGAGAGACTTGAGTGGCAACACGGTCAATTTTCTTACTGAGTTGTTGGAGAGAATGATTTTGAGCATTGGCATTTTTGGTTTGCCAATTCAAAACAGCTTCATATTGTTTTGGTTCCTGAGGGTGCCTGGAGGCTGTAATTGGAGATTGAACAAAAGGTTTTGAGGTAACACGGGTTTGTGGATCTGTTTGTTTTTCAAGGGGAGGAAAGGATTCTTCATAGGAGTGACTAGAAAACATAAGGCAGGACCTGATTTGGTGAACATGAGGTTTTGGATCCGGTGGAGGTTGTGGAAGGGAGGATTTGCAAGATGGTAGAGGATAAGAAGATTTTTTCTTCTTCTTTTTCTTTCTCCGCATGACTTCCAATTCTTCATCAACATCCGTATCATCCAAACAAGGACAATCCGGATTGCACATATGGGCTTCAGGGACATCCCATAGAAAATGACCATTTATTTTACCAGGATATACAGGATACCCTTCGAATGAAAATCCATGAATAGGAAGTTTCTTTTCTTGACCAGTTTGAACTGCTGTAATCATAGCAGTATAAGAGATCTGTGGGCTGTCTGGAATAGGCTTAGTGTCAGGAGTTTGAAAAGTCAGTTGGATTTGACCATTTGGGCGTCTGGCAAATGTAGCTTCTGTGGTTTGGACTGGTTCAGAATTTTGGTGAAAATGCTCATAGTTGGTTAACCATTCAAGAGGCATGAGTTTGAGTAGTTCTTGTTTCGAAATTTGTTTGGGGATTTGGATGATGGTTGGAATTTTGTCTGTATCTGCCAATATCACCAAAGCATCAAAAGTTGTGTATGGTGTAGGAAGATCTAGTGCACGATTTTGTAATCGATACACTATTTGGTGATGGAGGGTTGCAATCTTGGATGTGGGTGTTTGTTCTGCTCCTTGGAGCTGGATCTGGACTTTAAGGGTTGTTGGAAGATTGGGATCCTCAAGAGAGAGGTTGAAATTGGGGTAAAAGGTTAATAGGACACTGCCAGCATGAAGGGTTGTCAGAACAGTTCCTATAACAGCATGTTGGTATTCCTTGAACCTGGTATCAAGGAGAGCAATCCTGGCCGTAACAGGTAAGCCTTTTCGACCATGAAGAGTGAGAATTAACCGTACACCACCAAGATGTAGGTGTGTGTATCCTTCTCGTTTCCAGTTGGCAACGAGATCGGAAGGTATTTCCATAGTGACATATTGTTCACTCTGGGAGGCTTGTAAAGCACACTGATTCAGTCTAGAAGACTGAACATATTCTTTGGGAAGTGGTCTTTTAGTAGAGATGAGAGTTCGAATACTGCGGGTGAAAGAAGTTCTCTGTTTGTAGAAATTGTATGGACTCATGAGAGGAAACTGTGACTCAGTGACTTGAGCAGATTCTGGAATATAAGAATATTCCACAAGATTTTCAATTTTGGAGGCTATGTGTTTGGAGCATGATTGGGGAAGAGAGAGGGTAGAAGAAAGAGAAATAGGAGAGGAAGATGATGGAGAAGCTGAAGATGTGTTTGTTTCCATGGTGAGTGAATCCTCTTATAGGAGATCAAATAAGATTATTCAAATTACTAATGATACCACCTCGGCGTTGGGTGTGGCTCTGATACCAGTGGGTTAGGTTGTACGTGGCGTTGTTCTACCCCCGTGATGGGTTCCTTAGCAAGCTAAGATATTTAAAACCCCTTTGGACCAGTAGTCCGCACACAGTGGTGTTCCAGCCGATATACACTTATCCACCAAATACCAAATCCGAAATTCATTTATTTAAAAGAGTTTTTCACGATACCACCCGAAAACACGGCACTCATGGCTTTTTAAAAAGGGTGAACGTTGTGAGAAAACAATTTTGTTGGACAAAAATCGGTATCAGAGCCACACCCAACGCCGATGTGGTATCATTAGTAATTTGAATAATCTTATTTGATCTCCTAGAAGATAATTCACTCACCATGGAAACAAACACATCTTCAGCTTCTCCATCATCTTCCTCTCCTATTTATCTTTCTTCTACCCTTTCTCTTCCCCAATCATGCTCCAAACACATAGCCTCCAAAATTGAAAATCTTGTGGAATATTCTTATATTCCAGAATCTGCTCAAGTCACTGAGTCCCAGTTTCCCCTCATGAGTCCATACAATCTCTACAAACAGAGAACGTCTTTCACCCGCAGTATTCGAACTCTTATCTCTACAAAAAGACCACTTCCCAAAGAATATGTTCAGTCTTCTAGACTGGATCAGTGTGCTTTACAAGCCTCCCAGAGTGAACAATATGTCACTATGGAAATACCTTCCGATCTCGTCGCCAACTGGAAACGAGAAGGATACACACACCTACATCTTGGTGGTGTACGGTTAATTCTCACTCTTCATGGTCGAAAAGGCTTACCTGTTACAGCCAGGATTGCTCTCATTGATACCAGGTTCAAGGAATACCAACATGCTGTTATAGGAACTGTTCTGACAACCCTTCATGCTGGCAGTGTCCTATTAACCTTTTACCCCAATTTCAACCTCTCTCTTGAAGATCCCAATCTTCCAACAACCATTAAAGTCCAGATCCAGCTCCAAGGAGCAGAACAAACACCCACATCCAAGATTGCAACCCTCCATCACCAAATAGTGTATCGATTACAAAATCGTGCACTAGATCTTCCTACACCATACACAACTTTTGATGCTTTGATGATATTGGCAGATACAAACAAAATTCCAACCATCATCCAAATCCCCAAATAAATTCTGAAACAAGATCTACTCAAACTCATGCCTCTTGAATGGTTAACCAACTATATGCATTTTCACCAAAATTCTGAACCAGTCCAAACCACAGAAGCTACATTTGCCAGACGCCCAAATGGTCAAATCCAACTGACTTTTCAAACTCCTGACACTAAGCCTATTCCAGACAGCCCACAGATCTCTTATACTGCTATGATTACAGCAGTTCAAACTGGTCAAGAAAAGAAACTTCTTATTCATGGATTTTCATCCGAAGGGTATCCTGTATATCCTGGTAAAATAAATGGTCATTTTCTATGGGATGTCCCTGAAGCCCATATGTGCAATCCGGATTGTCCTTGTTTGGATGATACGGATGTTGATGAAGAATTGGAAGTCATGCGGAGAAAGAAAAAGAAGAAGAAAAAATCTTCTTATCCTCTACCATCTTGCAAATCCTCCCTTCCACAACCTCCACCGGATCCAAAACCTCATGTTCACCAAATCAGGTCCTGCCTTATGTTTTCTAGTCACTCCTATGAAGAATCCTTTCCTCCCCTTGAAAAACAAACAGATCCACAAACCCGTGTTACCTCAAAACCTTTTGTTCAATCTCCAATTACAGCCTCCAGGCACCCTCAGGAACCAAAACAATATGAAGCTGTTTTGAATTGGCAAACCAAAAATGCCAATGCTCAAAATCATTCTCTCCAACAACTCGGTAAGAAAATTGACCGTGTTGCCACTCAAGTCTCTCAGACTGAAACCAAAGTTGATTCCATCAGCAGTCGTTTAGATCAGATGTATATCCATCTCCAAGACCGGATTTCTGAACTAGACACCGATCTCAGACGAATGATTAACAAACATATCTAGGGTCCAGAGTTTAATCACAAAGAAGCAGAGATCAGAAAACTCAAAGCTGAATTATCCAAGATTGATGCTGAAAAGACTCGACCTTCTCTTTTTACCCAACCTTAACCTACACCAGTATCTCCTCCAATCTTTGACACCTTTGCACCTTTCTACACACCATCCCGACCTCAACAACCTGTTTATGATCAGTTCTTTGGTTTTTCTCACCTTCAACCAACTCCTCAGCCATCTTCACCCAAAAAACCACGTCCAAAGGTCACGACCTTTTCATCTACACCTACAATCCCTCCAGAGGAACCTCTAAAAGATCGTCCTGAGCCTCTTCAAAAAGATAAAAGTCCAATGGACCAGTATCATTATCATACTGTCCAGCCTCAACCTTCAGATTCCTCTGATTCTTCTGAGCCTGAAACACCTAATTCCTCTTCATGCTCCTCTTATGACTCATCCAATGCCTCCACTGATTCTGAGTCCGAATATGCTGACATTACAGGCATATTAATGGCCACTGAGACTGCAGATCCAAGTGCCTCTACTTCAACACTTATTGTTGATGATAATCCTTCTGACCAAGCTTCTCAAACAGACCCAGTACCGCCACCATTCCATGAACACTCAACCAAACCATCTTCTGCATCTTGGTTTACATTTGATGGCATTCCCCGTCACAAATGGGCAGCTCGACTTCAAGAATTTGCTGCTTGGATTGATCTCCAAGGTACCAAGCCTAATGCTCACCCTCAAGCCGTTCTTCGTGAATTCATGGCCCGTTCCACGGGTTCTTTACGAGATTGGCTAGAGAGCTTAGGAGAATATAGACAGCTCCAATTCATGGAATCTCCGGTTGGCACAGCCCTCAATATCATTCATGAGCAATTCATCGGTGAAAAAACTGCTTCCACTGAAGCAGACAGAAAAGAATACCATCAGATGAAATGCTGCTCTCTTAAAAGACATCTCTTGGATGCTCATTATAAAAGAATGAGTATTCTCTTCTACAAGCTCAATGGGTTCAATGAGCCATCTCTGAAACATGTCTTCATTGCATCTCTTCCTCCTGAGTTACAACCCGATCTTCAGCAGAAACTCAAAGCCACAAATATGAGCATAGTTGATATCTCTCTAGGAAAGATTTTTCAAATGGCCATGTTATCTCTTGATAAGATCTGTGAATAGAAAGAATTTTTCAAAGATCTCATGGAAGACAAAAAACCCTTCTCTGAAGCTTGTCGAAAACCTCACCTTAAGATCGAGTGCAAAGATGACAAGAAGTGTACTTGTTCACCCAAAAAGAAAAAACACTTTCAAAAACACTTCCACAAAAAATCCTCCTCCAAAAAACCTTTCTGGTATTTCAGAAAGAAAGATGCTTCTCAGTACCGAAAGAAAAAATCCAACTGTTGTTTCATTTGCAAGAAATGCGGTCACTTTGCCCGCAATTGTCCTAACAAATCTGCCAAAGCTGTTTGACTTATCCAACATCTTGAACATTCTTCCCTGTTATGTGATAATGAGGATGTTGAATCCAATTTTTCAGAACAGTCAACACAAGATGACCAAACTGCCTTTCTTATTGCCGAATCTTCTGATTCTGAAGATATTTCAGTCATCTCTACAGTTCAGACTGTTAATCATGTTTCCACTATTCCTCGACCTTCCCTCAAGATGTCCATTCTTCCTTCTAAGTTTCATAAACCTATTCCTGTTATTGGGTTTATTGACACTGGTGCAGATACCAGTATGATTGATCCTTCTGTTCTTCCATCAAATTGTTGGGAACCTCACTCCAAGCTTTTCAGAGCAGTTAATGGCGAAACCTTTGAAACCACCTTGATTACCAAAAAACTCATTGGTATCCAATTCTTTCCGAATTGTATAATTTGGAAAAAGATTGTAGCCTCCAAACTCCCTGATAAAGATTTGCTCATAGGTTTTGACATCCTTCATCTAGTTAAAAACCTATTCCTCATTAGTTTTGGAGTTCGCTGCAAACAGATGTTCATGCCTTATACAGATACCCTACGTCTGTATACACTTTCTGAAACATCATCTTCATATAGTCAGATCTCACAAAAGTTCTTAGAATTCTGTCTAGAAAATCATTCCCAATTTCATCATCTTTCACCTCTTTGGAAAAATGAACATTTTTTCATTCACCTTCCTTTTAAACTCAACGAAGACATCAACCCTACCAAAGCTTCACACCCGGGTATGTCTCCTTCAGACCTCCTGCTTGCTAAATAAGAATGTTCTTAGTTACTTCAACAAGGTCTTATTGAGTTCACTAATTCAGATTGGGCTTGTCAAGCTTTTTATGTTGAAAAGCGATCTGAATTAGTTCGTGGAAAAAAGAAATTAGTGATTGATTACCAGCCACTCAATTCTTTTCTTAAAGATGATAAGTTTCCCCTTCAAAAAATCCAGACCCTGTTTGTCCATCTCCAAGGGGCTCGTATCTTCTCTAAGTTTGATTTAAAAGCTGGTTTTTGGCAACTTGGTATTTCACCAGTTGACCGTCACAAAACTGCCTTTTGCATTCCTGATGCCTATTACCAATGGACAGTCATGCCTTTTGGTCTCAAAGTCACTCCCTCCTTATTTCAAAAAGCCATGAAAAAAATCTTCAGTCCTATTCTCCATCATGCATTGGTCTACATTGATGATATTTTGTTGTTTTCCTCTGACCATGAGAGCCACCAAAAGCTCCTTTTGGATTTCTTTCACATTGTGCAGGCACATGGCATCATGCTTTCCGAAAAGAAAAGCAGCATAGGAAAGGAATCTATTGACTTTCTTGGCATGGTGATTAAAGATAGCCAGTACTAGCCTGGCCCCCATATTGCAGTCGAATTATTAAAGTTCCCGGACACAAATCTCAATCGGAAGCAGATACAACAATTTCCTGGGATTGTCAACTATGTCCGTGATTTTAAGTTGCAATTCACACCAGCCAGCTGTCCCACATGCTCAAAAAACAGTGCCCTCCATGGGGCCCTGCTCAGACAGAAGCTGTCAAACAGCTAAAGGTGATAGCCCAATCACCTCTTCCACTCCGAATTCCCACTCATGGACAGCACATCCTCCAGACTGATGCCAGCGATGATTATTGGAGTGCCATTCTTCTTGAAGACATTAATGGCGTGCGTCATTTCTGTGCACATGCAAGCGGACAATTCAAAGACTCTGAAAAAGAACTACCATGTGATCTACAAGGAAATTCTTGCAGTCAAGTATGGCATTAAAAATTTGAATTCCATCTCATCAGCCACAAATTCCTTATCAACATGGATAATTCTTCTTTTCCCCGAATCTTTGACTTCAAGAACAAATTGCTCCCTGACAAGCAATTACTCAGCCTCAAAACTTGGTTTGCTAAATATGATTTCACTGTTCAACATATAAAAGGCAACCAAAACCTTATTCCAGACTTCCTTACCCGTCCAATTATAAATAAACCCGCACTCATCTCCTCACTTCAAACCATTCCAGTTATAGCCATGAATCGCCAACTTCCCTTCACAGCTCTTAACCAGCGAAATTTCCCTATGAACATCTCCTTCCAATCAGCTTACCAATTGCAAGATTTTGCAAAGAAGTTTCTCTATCGGTTTTTCTTTAATGTCTAGTCCAAAAAACCTGACCGATTTCCTAACCTTTGCATGGAACACTTATTTCTCACATGCCTCACTCTGTCCTCTCTCACAATCTCCGAAGATGAGCTTTGGTACATGTGGTGTCTCACCACCTTGTATGCTACAAAGCTAGTTTTTCCCATTAAACCAGTCTTGACTCACCTTACCACTCTAGAGTTCTCCCCAGACCTCCTATGGACTCTTTTTGAATGGTATTCTCCCCTCACTTGGTGGCGCCAACAACTCAAACATTTTTCTACCTTTCACAACTTAGACAAAATGCCCGAACAAGAAGCCAACATGTGGACTACAGCTTTCATTGTCCACAAACCTTATTTTCAGCATCCAGAAACACGAGACTATTGGACACAGGACATGGCATATGAATAGAAAACCTACTCTCATCCTTATACCTTCATCCATGATACAACAGTCACTTCCGCCCTCAAAGCCTATCTCATGGAACTTAACAATGTTCCTTCACCTCCCATAAATATTCACCACACCTCCATTGGACCATCACACACCCTTGAAATACTCCAAAAAACACAAGGTTGTACTCCAGGATCAAGTTCAAGTCCTCAAGAAATCCTTGTTATGGAACAACGTCCTGACTACACAAATGTCTTATTCCAAGATGCCCAGGACCCATGGGAAGACTTTCAGTCCATCCTCCCTACTGATACTCCTCATTCTTCTTCACAACACATTACTGAAAATGATGAAGAGAAGTACCAACAAGCTGAGGCGTATCTCGACAAGAGACAAAGGCGTCGGCACAAACGACAATATGAGAAAGACACAGGAGACGTGTCACCATCACGTTATCCATCCACGCCATAATGACACTTTGTCGCTCCCACACCACTTTTCATGCAACACATGTGACTCCCGTTGTCTTTTGTTGAAGTGCTTGTACATGTGTCAAAGTCTATGTCGGTATGCTTTACTTTGGTTAAAGTCTATGTAAGTGTGTTTTACTTTTATGCTTGCCTTTGTAAAAGTCATAATTGGCTTGTTTTACTTTTCAAAAGGTGTGCTACGTGTCATGATCATTTGAGAGGTCATGTTCTCAATCATCCCCTATATAAAGCACCTTTCGTCTCAGTTGTAAGGGAGCCAATTTTCAAAAATAAACAAGCTTAAGTTTTACAATGATGTTTCCCTAAACCTCTCTCTCTCTTCTAGGATTCAAAGAAATTATTTGAGTTACAAATGATACACGCACCTCCATTTCTAAACTGAGTATGCTCTGCACTTGCCTCGCTTGAGGATCTTGTGCAACAGAAAGGTCATGTTTTATCCTCCAAAACCGATTTTTATCCAACAAAATTGTTTTCTCACAATGTTCACCCTTTTTAAAGGCCATGAGTGCCGTGTTTTCGGGTGGTATCGTGAAAAACTCTTTTAAATAAATGAATTTCGGATTTGGTATTTGGTGGATAAGTGTATATCGGCTGGAACACCACTGTGTGCGGACTACTGGTCCAAAGGGGTTTTAAATATCTTAGCTTGCTAAGGAACCCATCACGGGGGTAGAACAACGCCACGTACAACCTACCCACCACACACTTTGTAATTACTGTGTTACCCTTAGTGAAATAATTAATATAAACAAATAAATAAAAATTTAAATCATTATTTTATTTATTAAATTAAGATAAATTTTTTGATACACATAATATTTAATTGATCAAGGAATGGGACTTTATTTAATGTGAAGAATTTAAGTAGAAAACTAAAGTAAGCTGAAATTAACGATTTTTAAACTATAAGAGATCTTTTATGATTTTAAAAATGCCTTGGGGAAATGCTTAAATTATTTCGGCAACGGGAGGTTTTGATCATTTCCTTGTTAAAGTAACTAACCTCTATCTTTTAATTTAGATATCACAACTCCAAAAAAAAAAAAAAATCTTTTTGTTTGGTTTTAAATTACTTGAACTTAGTTGTTGTTATATTTTGGTAGGCCCGAATCTAAACTTATAGAGGAAATTGTTAGTGAAGTTTTGGAGAGGCTAGATGATACTTTTGAAACTGAAAACAAGTTGGTTGGAGTTGACTCTCGCATTGAAGAAATTTTATCTTTATTAGGTGTTGGGTCGACCATGGATACTTGCAAATTAGGGATCTGGGGCATTGGCGGCATAGGAAAGACAACAATCGCAGGTGCATTTTTTAGTAAAATCTCTAGACGTTTTGAAGGTTCTTACTTTGCTCATAATGTTAGAGAAGCAGAAGAAACAGGCAAATTAGCTGACTTGCGAAAGGAACTTCTTTCCACATTATTGAACGATGGAAATATGAACAAATTTCCAAATATCGGCCTCAATTTTCAAAGCAAAAGGCTTACTCGCAAGAAGGTTCTAATTGTTTTTGATGATGTGAATCATCCAAGACAAATAGAATTCTTAGTTGGGAACCTTGATTGGTTTGCTTCTGGGAGTCGAATACTAATAACAGCAAGAGACAAACAAGCGCTTATAAATTGTGGGGTCAATAAAATATACCAGATAAAGGAATTAGTACATGTCGATGCTCTTAAGCTTTTCAATCAATGTGCTTTTGGAAGAGACCATCCCGATGCAAGTTATTTCGAGTTGACACACGAGGCAATAAAATATGCTCAGGGAGTTCCAATAGCGCTTAAAATTTTAGGTCGCTTTCTATTTGGAAAGAGAAAAGAGGTGTGGGAAAGTGCAATTAGTAAACTGGAAATGGTTCCTCAGATGGAGATTCAAGAGGTCTTAAAAATAAGTTATGATGGTTTAGATGACAAAGAGAAGAATATCTTTTTGGATATTGCATGTTTCTTGGTCGGAGAGGACAGAGATATAGTAACAAAATATCTAAATGCATGTGAATTCTTTGCAACATCAGTCATAGAAGTTCTTGTTGATAAGTCTCTTATTACTATTTCAGAATGCAGCAAAATAAGAATGCATGATCTTATGCGAAATATGGGCAGAGAAATTGTTCGGCAAGAATCCATCAACGATCCTAGTAAACGCAGTCGATTGTGGCATCACAAAGAGATTTATGAAGTTTTAACAGAGAACATGGTGAGTAATTATGATTTTGCATCCTATTTTATTTAATATTTGATTAGGATTTATATGTTGTTTTAAGTTTTCTTTTTTAATATGACAATAGAACTAATAAGATATTCGGAATAATAATAAGGTTCAAAATTAGAGGAATGAATATAAAAAAATCTGTAAAAATGTTTTAATTAACTAAATCCATCGCCATACAGATTTTTTTTTTCAATTTCAAAATGACTGTATATCATTTTGTTGATTTCATGGACATTAAATATGTTTCCTTGTTGGGCTAAGATAAACTCAGAGAGCATTATACTTGGCCCCAACATTTAAAATTGACTAAGGGTGAGTTTCGGATTGAGGTTGAGCAACTGTAGCTTCCAAGGTATAGCACTAAAGTGTTTGGTAAATACCAACTGCTGTAACTTGAAAGCTATGTTAATATGATTTTTTACTTGTATTATGGAAAATCTTTTATATCTTTAATAATTTTATCAAAATTAATATTTACTACATATTACTAACTTTTGTTCCATAGTTATAATTTTTTTTTCCACAGTAGCTGCAGTTTAAAAGTTACAGCACCTCAATCTCAAACGCACCCTAAAAATTCATTTCTTTATCTTTGTCGGTTCTCTTCATCTCTCTTTCATTGTCTTTTCCTCTTTCCCTACTCCAACCTTTTTTTTTAAAAAAAAAAGCTTTTTATTAAATTAGCTCTAGAATTTTCTAAAACACATAAATTAAGTTCTTTCAAATTTGAATTTTGATTCATTCAAGTTCTTGATTAAATTTTGACCATTTTTAAGTTGATGAAAAATGAAAACATTAACATGAACATAAGAAGACAATTGCGCCTATGTATTTCGCATCAATGGTTTAAAGTCCACTTTATCATTGTTATTATTTCTTTTTATTTAGTATGCTAAAAATTGGAAACAAAACTTGGAGCTTTTCACATTATTCATCACATTTGATCTCCCCCACAATACTTAATCATTTCAACACTTTCAATAGTCCCTTCATTTCTTTTTCTATTTTTTTGGCACTCTTACCATCACATTTTTTTACATTATTATATAATCTTTGCATTTTCTAGCTCTTTTAAATACGGTTAAAAAATTAAAATTTTCAAAAATTAAATTTCAATGATCGGGTTATAATTGCATGGGACCAAGATCTAGTGCGGAGCTGAGTTTGTGCTTATTATCGGATCAACAGTCTGAAGTTATCCAACATGGGTCCCACATGGGACTCGGGACTATCATGATTGTTAATAAGATGATCAGCACAAACCTATCTCAACAGCAAATCCATTTACAATAAATAATAAAATTTTACGAGAATGTTAAGTTAATAATGGATTTTACATATCAAAATTTTTCTCTTCCATATTTGATAAAAACAAGTAACTTCACAATTCAAAAATAAATTAATTATAATATTACTATTTGAAAGAGGAAATTAACTTTACTTGTTAGAAATTTTTAGGATGATTTTAAAAGTTTGTGGCATTATATTACAAATTCTAGAAACTTTAAAAGAAAATATATAGGAGTTAAATTTCACTCCTATTCGTTCATGAACACATATGTTCAATTTATACAAGTGTTTAAAATAAAGATGACAAAGGACCAGTTTGGGATTGTTATGACTTTTAAAATAATTGTTGTTAGCTGTGCTGTAGAAATAATCAGTTGTGAAGAGAATCAGTCAAGTGTTTAGTAAATTTTATTTTCAGAAGTACTGTGAGTTTTGAAAACAATTATAAACATTTGGTAAATTTTACTGTTAAACTGCTTAAAGAAAATAAATGACCAAAATGTGCATAATATAAGATAAAAATAAATGACTAAAATGTGCATAATATAAGATAAAATGTACTTATACATATAAAAATATGTACATATAATTTTTTAATTGTGTATTATAATAATTTTTACTTAAAATAAAATTTATAATATATTGATTTTACTTTTTTATTTTTTTTATCTTAAAACAATTGATAATTAAATTAATAATATAGTGAAACAAATTTAATAATAATTCGACCAACAAATTGATATTACTAAATTGATATTGATGAATTATAATAAAAATTTGTTAAAATATTTATTTTGTTTCCAATTTGAACAAGGATAATTTTGGGTTTAGGTAATAATTTTAAGGATATTTATGAAATTGTATTAAAGGATAAAATTGATTTTCAAAATCAGAATCTAAAAATTACTCATTCCCTGCATTTCAAAATCAGCTGTAAGAAGGGCTGATTTTAATAAAAGTGATTTTGATTTTTTTTTTACCAAACGCTAAAATTAGCATTTAGATTTTTAAAATTACTCTTAGGTCTCCTAAAAGCAATTCCAAATAAGCCCAAAATCTTCTCTGGGTTTGAAACTCCATAAGACCCTACCCCAAATGAGGTCAATTTTGATGAATTATTGGGAAATGGGTGAAAAATAATTTCCAAGTTCTTAATAGGGTGGAGCTTAGTTTTATACAATTCCCATATATATAAATATGTGCATATTTTAGTTTTTATTTATTTAAATATATTACATTTTTATGTGGTTCAAGATATTATTCATATATATCGGAGATATTTTGTTATTTTAATAATTTAATTACTTTACAATATGTTAATAATGATTTTATTTGAGTAATTTTTATTTTATTTTACTAAATTTATAGGGGAAAGACCAACCACACCCCCAATCTTTGCTTAAATGGTCACACAGACCTTCTTTTAACTATTATACCATTGATTACAACAGCCCAATAATTGACTTTAGATAATCTTATATAAAAGATATAAATTAAAATTAAAAATAAGATAAAATTTATAAATATTTAAAATATTAGAAAAGTTATTTTAACATTATTAATTTGCCATATTCTTTTGATAATAATAAAATTTGTTTGACATATTAATAATAGTAAAATAATTATACCGAAAATTCATAGTAATGTATAAAATTTTATATTATTTATTTACAATATCTTTTTTAATTATGTTATATTAGTTAAAATCTTAAAGTCAATTTTTAGATTAATAGATTTTAATATTGATAAAACCCATTGATATAGACTAATAATAAGTTAATATTGAAAATAATTTTCTTTATATACATTATTTTTAATTATACTTATTGTAACATTTTATTTGTATCATATGATATTTATTTATTTATTTATTATCTTATTACTATATTTATATTTAGTTGGATTGTTATAATCAAAGAGTATAATAGTTATTTTTGAAATTAAGGAGTCCATGTAACCATTTAAGTAAATTTGAGGTGTAGGTTACTTTTTTTCAAATTTATATATAAAAATCTATTATAAAATAAGTTAAATAGAGAACATGTAGAAATAGGAAACCAATCCTTACATGAGGGTTTTCCATCCTCGTCCCACTAAAATTTATTGAGGAATATGATGGGAAATGGGGGCCTACTTTGGAATGAGATCGGTGTACCCCATTGTCATCCCTAGTTTGAAACAAAGAAAAGGAAATTAATGATAGAATTTTTTTTATGAAAAAATTGATGATATGGTTAACATAGTTATTGTGTCAATCAATCTTTATATTAATTGATAAGCAATCATTTTCTAATCAATACTTAAGATAAAGACAATCAATCATTTGAGTTATTATTTTGTTTCCATCATTGTTGATTAGGGGACACATAAGTCTTATCCCGAAAAAATCAAATAACAAATTGAAAAAAATAGGTGAAAACCTACAGCAAACAATGAAATATTATAATAAGAACAACCATCACACTAGGAAAATTGATATGGTTGGAAACTATTTGCAATCTCAGGATAATAATCTAAGAACCTCAGTAGCTAGGAGGTTAATCAGCTACATAATTAGTAAGATTAAGACGATGCTTGAAACAGAATAATAATAACACACACACACACAAATATATATGATTACATCTGCAGCATATTTAATATCGCTTATCTAATTGTCAAAAGTGATTATCTAATCCCAGAAGCTCCTTCTAAAATTTTTTGTATTGTTTGGTTTTATTTTTTAGTAGAGCTTTTGGGGATTAAATAAACTATTTTGTCTCTATTAGTAAAAAATAAAATTTTGAACTTTTGAGAGTAAATGTTGGAAAGTTTTTTTAGAATATTAAATTATCTAAAATATTTTCTGCTTATTTCATAATTTTATTTCATTTGTTTCAAAACATAACTTTAAGAAACTTGTGTATTAAAATAATTTTATAATTTTTAATAAAAACTCTCATTAACAATGAAACAATTAAATTAATTTTTTGAGGTATAAAAATTTCTACTAATAAAAGTTCTACTTGAATAAGTTTTATTTAAAAAATTATATAAAGTGAAGCTTCATAGTTTGTATGTTTAGTTTATTATTTGTATGGCTAAAACGAGTTTGACAGCCTAATGTAACTAGCTAGCAACGTCAATCATATAAATTTAGTTTTAACTTAATGGTTTTGATTCATTAATTATTAGGGGACTGAAGAAATTGAGGGCATATGCTTAGATATGTCTAAAGTGGAAGAGATCTATCTATATTCAGATACTTTCAGGAAGATGCCTAAATTGAGATTTTTGAAATTCTATAACTCATCCATCAATGGAGAAAACAAATGTAAGGTGTCAAATATCCAAGACCCCGTATTTCCTGAAATTAGGTATCTGTATTGGCACGGATATCCGTTGAAATCATTACCATCAATCACTCATCCTGCTAAACTTGTTTTACTTGAAGTGCCCCATAGCAATATTCAACAACTCGGGGATGGTGGCCAGGTATACATTTATATATAAATCTTAAAATTTATTCAATGTCTTTATAATATTAACGTTTAATTATCTAATGATGTGTCATCATGCACGGCCTCCTTTTTTTTTTTTTTTTTCCCGTCCGAACAGCATCATTGTAAGTTAAGCCAGATAATCACCGCTGCCCGTAATTTTGTTACCAAAACTCCTAACCCAACGTTTATTCGAAGTCTGAACAAGCTAACTATCTTGAATCTAAGCGGCTGCTCACAACTGAAGAGACTTCCTGCAGAGATCCCATCTGCTGGTAATATGGAAGAGATGATTTTGAATGGAACTGCAATTGAAGAACTGCCCTCATCCATTGAGTGTCTCAGTCGGCTTTTGCACTTGGGCCTTCGAGATTGTAAAAGGCTTAAGAGTCTCCCCAAAGGCCTGTGTAAGTTGAAATCTCTAAAATTTCTTATTCTGAATGGTTGCGGCATCACGCAGTTACCTGAAAATCTTGGCCAGTTATTCTCGCTAGAAGAATTCTGTCTAAGGAAAACTAAGTTTGAGAAAATACCAACAAACGTCTTACATCTTTCTAAGTTGCATTCTTTCTACTTAAGTTATTGTGAGAGGCTTCAATCTTTACCAAAGCTTCCATGCAATCTAAAGGAATTGGATGCAGATCATTGCGCGGCTCTGGAATCATTATCAGACTTATTCTCAATAAGTTATGATTATTATACCCGGTGTTTTGAGCTGAGCACTAATTATAATTTGGACCGGAATGAGCTCAGAAGTGTTCTTGAAGTTGCTCTGCAAAAAATTCAGGATATGGCATGTACAACACGTTGGAAACAATTATACGAAAATTTCGAAAAGGTGTGTCTTTAATTAATTCTCTTATCATCATTTAATATTATAACTTTTTTTTTCTTTTAAGGGAAACTATGATCCGCAAACCACGCCGAGAATATTGAAAGAGCAAACAGTCGCCACTAATTTCTGAAACTATTTTTACTCTATCCTAAGTTTTAGTTTATATCAATCAGTCACTTTAACTCTCTTCGTCACTGTTAAATAATCTAAGTTAAAAAATTATTTTGTCTCTAAAACAAAAAGGTATAATCATAGACGATTTACCTTATTAACTAAAACTAGAGGTAAATTAATTTTATGTAAATTCTTTAACAATAACTAATAGAATTAACCAAAAAGTAGTTAACACTTGAGATGGTATAAAGATATTACGGGAAACTCGTGGTGGTTACTTGTACTTTCAATATCCTTGAGACCACTGGGGATAATTTCCCTTCTTTTAAGTTTTCAGTTAGCAATATTTTTTTTCTTTAAAATAATGATTTTCCTGGAACGTACAGATATCTTACCCAGAACGTAGAGGTTACGTCTATGTACCAGGTAATGAAATTCCAAAGTGGTTTAAGTTTCAAAGTGTTGGATCTTTGATAACCTTGAAGATACCGTCGCCACCTGCAGATAATTGGTTCAGTAATGGTAAAGTAACCGGCTTTGCTTTTAGCGCTATTGTGTCATTCCCAGACCATCATGACGTGAAAAAATTAGGGCTATGTGAATTGGTCTGTGAAATCAAAGTCAAATCGGAAGATTGCAATCCGCAGGTCATACTGAGATATGTAGTGGTAGTTAGAAATTTAGAGTCGGATCACTTACTTATGGGGTACTATTTCTTTGACGATCATGATTTTAATGCTTTTCGGGAAAATACTTGCGTTCTTGAGGCAGTCCAATTCTATTACAAGATGTATGATGATGCTTCTGAATGTCTGGAATGTTACCCGGTGAAGAAATGTGGGATTCATTTATTCTACGCCCCAGATTCAACGGAAGACCCAAGCGAAATTTTCAAGTGCGAAAAAGAAGAGGAACCACAGCACCCCAGCAAAAGACTGAAATACTCTTGAAGCTAGCCATCATCCACCCATCCATGCAGCCGCTATATGTACTTTTCTGTAAATTAATTAATCTTCCTATACATACATATATACACACATACATATATATGAACCATGGTTTGCTAGTTTAGTTCCTTTTCTTTGTATGGGTTTTCAATTCTTTTCTTAAGTTATAAGGTCGATCTCGTAATGAAAGAGCAAGCAAAAACCTGTGGTGTAAAGTATTTGCATGAATAAAAAGATATAAATTTTTAAAAATACTGTAATTAGTTAACAAATCAGTTAGAAGATTATTTACAAACTAAAGTAGAATAAATAAAAGGGGTGGTGATATTTCCACCCCATAAATTTTGTAAATCCACCCCACTTTAAGAAAATAATTATATAAAACTCATATTATTTTAAAAAAAATTAAATAAAGAAGAATTCTAAAGAATTAATCAATTAAATCTATTCTAATTTAGTTTTTTTGTAATATCTTAATTTATTTTTTTGTGACTTAAATTTTTTTATTATATTTAATTACTAAGATTGTTTTAGCCTAAAATAGCTATTTTTCCTTTAAAGGTAAAAATACCAAAATTTGACTTTAATTTCAATATTTTTTTATTTTATACAAAATTGATTGTTTTTAATCATCAATTCTACTTGCCTAGTATGATTATTAACCTTTAATTAAATAACATAATATCTTTATGAGACAATACCCATGTAAATTATTAGACTTCAAATTTATGTTATTTACATGTAAAATATTAAAAATTATTAGAATCCGTTTAAAATGTTAGATTATAGGTTACAAAAGTATTTGATAGAAGAACACATATTTTTTGGGTAATTGGTTAATTTTATGTCACAAAGGTAAAATAATTAAATAAAACTTATATTAAAGCAAACTTAATGGTAAAAAATGTTGAAAAAACTTAAGTAAGAAAAAAAAATATAAGAATGACTTAATTGATGAATCATACAAATATTTTTGTTGAGAAATATTTGTATTTATTAGAAATAATGTGAATTTATTGTAAATATATTTTGAAAGTGGTTTGGGTTTATAGAAATAATGTGGTGGAAATATCCCACCCTAAAAAAAGAGTGATAATGAATCACAACATCTCTCTCTCACATTGAATTCATAAGTCTCTTTATTTAATTCAAATTCATCAACTTAATTTTAAAGGTTACTTGTTGATTATTAATTAACTAATTATATATCCACCAAAATAAAGTCAATGATAGCGATTAAAAATTTAAATCGAAGGGTCTAGACCCATTATCAACACTATAAAAAATGATACAGCATCATTAAAAAATTCCTCTATATGGTTGTCCCCAAGCCTAATTATACTAAGGAAAAAAAATTGTAATGCCAAAAGCTAGGGGTGGGTAATTTTGGATTCGGATGAATTCGATCAGGTTTCGGATAATTCAGATTGAAAAAAAATTCATCTGAATTCAATCTGAATTTCATTCGATCCGAATCCGATCCGAATTATTCGGATAGGATTTGGATCAGATGAAAATCCAGATTGAATTCGGATTTGGATTGGATCAGATGAGTTTGGATTTTAGATTAATTTTCGGATTCGGATTAATTTGGATTGAAATCGGATTTGGACCGTTGTCACAATTCTCACAAAAAAAATTATGAAATATATAATTAATGAAAACTTATTAACCATTAAAAAAAAGAAAATGAAAACAAGCTAACAAATGACAATCTATATTGTATTGTTTCCTTGACAATATGGCATTGACATATACTAAGAAAACAAGCCGATGCAAAGTTTCCATTCACAAAAATAAAAAAATATATGGTTATAAACCATTAAAATGAAAAACATTTAAGTAATCAAATCTAATAATCTAATAATTTATAATCAACGACCCATTTATATTCTCATATGCATTCATTTTGTACAAACATTCCCATTACAAGTTAGGTGCATAAACATTACTCCAAGTCCAAGCCTCCAAATAAGCAACATAAAATAAACATTGCTCCAAGTCTCTAAATAAACAACACAAAATAAACTTTGCTCCAACTCTAAGTCTCCAAGTAAACAACACAAAATAAACATTACTCCAACTCTCCCAACAAACAACACAAAATAAACAATTAAACATTACTCCAAGTCTCCAAATAAATAAACAACACAAAATCACAAAATAAATATTATCATTATATCATCCAACAATAAAATAAACCAAAATAAAAATTATCATCCAAAAACATTTAGATAGACTACAAGTTCCTCAAACCAAAAGTACAATAATATCAAATTAAACTCACAACACACTTTGATGAGTCCTTAACTTTTGCTTTCCAACTACCAACTTCAATTTTCCTAACATAAGATCACAAACAATTATCATGTTACAATTGACTTAAAACCAAAAGTAAAACAATTATAAATATAATACCTTGAAACCAAAAGATTTATTAAATTTAAGAGTTACCTTACCTATTCAAATTTCATGATGAATACTAGCACCCATCGTTGTAACTTGTAATTGTTGAAGCTTGTGATTGTACATCCTTTTTAAAATGAAAAACATAATAACTTATAATTAGTGCATGAATATTATAAAAAATGTGTTATAATAAATTTAAAAGGTATTCTATATAAAATGTAATATAAAAAAGTTACCCTCTTGTAACTCCATTTGATATATATGATCTTTCAACTCTTGATTAAGGTCGTAGATAGGAGTGGCAAAAAATTTAGACTGCAACCAATTTTCAGTGCAAATCACTGCTTCAATCATAGTGGGAGTTAAAGAACTCCTATATTCATCAATGATACGACCCCCAGTGCTGAAGGCGAACTCCGAAGCCACAGTGGATACCGAAATTGCAAGGATATCCTTTGCTATTTTCTGCAATATCGAATACTTCGACCCGTTCACCTTCCATCATAATAAAACATTTAGTTTATCATTACTAGGATCTTCAATCGGGTCAAGTAAGTATCTTTCCACCTCGGTCGTCACAGGCTTGCCCTCGTTTTGAATTAAAACTTTCTTAGCATATCCAAGAAAAGGGCGAGCAACTCGTAAAGTATTATCACCATGTTCCATTATGTACCCTTGTTGCTGATCCGTGTCATCTATAAGGTGCGGAGAAGAACTAGAACCGCCACCACCACCACTGGCACTGCCACTACGAAAACTCTCACTAGGCAATGGTGGTGAGGAGTTCCATCCACTATATGTATCAAAAAGTGAATTCAACAAGCCTTTCATCACTGCGACCAGTTCTTCAATCTTTGCACTATCATCAGAAAAAATCATACTAAAAATATGTTTAGTAAAATCCATTTTGTAGCGCGGATCAAGTATTGAGGCAATAATCAAGATTTTGTTGATTTTCTCTGTGCACTCTCAATATTTGTCATATTTTTCCCTTATACTAGAAGTCATCAAATGCACATAAACACTTTGCTTTTTTCTAATGCACTCAATGAATTCTCGATTAAGCTAATTGTATCATAACAAAGATTAGAAGTGACACTCAAAGAGGCTGAAAAAGTCAATGTACCATCATAAAAGATCTTTAAAAACCTCATAATTCTTTCGGCATGTTCCCAATTTTCAAGCTCAGGTGGCCCCACCCTTTTTTTTCCATTTTCTTCCTCTCTAAAGTATGCTTCATACAGTTTATCCACTTCCACCATCCTCTCAAATGCCTCCCGAAATTTCAAAGCAGTCATCAATATCAAATAGGTGGAATTCCACCTAGTGATACAATCCAAAACCACAGTTCCATTAGGGCCTTTCACATGATCTACACACTGTTTAAATGCTTTTAATCTCGAAGTGGATGATCTTACATACTTCATAGCATTCCGAATACTGGCAACTGAGGCATGCAACTCTTTTAACCCCCAAGTGACAATCAAATTTAAGATATGTGCACAACAACGCACATGCATGTAATCACCCCGCAACACAAGTGCATCAACATTCTTCCACATAAGCATTTGGTTCTTCACATAATCAATAGCAACATCATTGCCCGAAGCATTATCAACAGTTATTGCACACACCCTCTTTATTCCCCATTGAAGCAAACAAGACTCAATCTTTTTGCCAATGAGCTTCCCTTTATGGTCTTCAATCACGCTGAAACTAATAATCTTCTTATGTAAACACCAATCACTATCAATAAAGTGAGCTATGATTACCATATAACTCATGTTCTGAACTGAAGTCCATATGTTAGTTGTAAGAGACACTCTATGCTTATTCTTGCATATCAAACTCTTCAAAATTCCTTTTTCTTCTAAGAACATATCCATAACATCTCTACTAATAGTTCTCCGAGATGGCATAATAAAATGAGGAACAGCTACATTGCAAAAATGCCTAAACCCTTTGTTGTCAACAAAATTAAGCGGCAACTCGCACAAGATAATCATTTTACTGACTGCCCTTCTACAAGCTTCTTGACTCCATCCTTTGGTCAAAACCATATTACTTGCATTTCCTTCATCACTCTCGGCTGCCAATTTTTGTTGTCTTTTATATTGCTCTCGCTTCACGTTCAAGTATGCTTCACATACTTTTAAATGAGTTCCCATATTGCTAATCCCATCAAACCTAGGATGGCACTGATATATCTTGCCACAATAGTTGCACTTTACTTTATATTGATTGTCCTCAACCTCAAGTACATTGTAATGATTCCATGTCTCATATCTTTTCTTCATTGGTCGTCTCTGAGTTGGATTCTTTCACTTTGTATTTGTCTTTTCTGTGGGTAGTTATACACTTTCAACTTCATCATCATCATTTTAATTTGATTTTGAATTTCCAGTAATCTGAAAATACAAAAATCATATCAATCGTCATTGTTCTATAACTTCCGTTTATGAATTTTCAACTAAAAAATAAATATAACTTTTGACTATATATAATCTCTTCAGCCTAGCTTACTAGCTATACAAATTCATTTATCAAATTATTATTTGGAAATAAAGCAATTAATGACATTAACTTATCATAAAATAATTCTACTACCACAATGTACAGTATGAAGTTGAATTTTTAATTTTAAAGAATTGATATTGTTCCTTAGTTTATTAATAATTAATAAACTAATATTATAAATGAATAATCATACATTAAATAATGATGATTATTTAATAATTAATAAATTTAAATTTTACATCAATACATATTCATGTCTTTCTCAACTAATATTACAAATGAATAATCATACATTAGAAAAAATAAAAGGAAAAAACAGAATAATTCATGTCTTGCTCACGGGTTTGGGGGCAGCTAGCCGCTTGCTCTCGGGTTTGGCCCAAACCCTTTGGTGGCATTTTCGGATTTTCATTTTCCAAGCAGTTACCACTTACCAACTTACCCGCAAGGCAACTAAAAAATCCCTAAAAGTCGAAAAGAAGCATGAAATTCTAAGTGAGTTGTGTTAACTTTCAAGTTTCAATTGTCATGGGTTGGGTTTAATTGCTTACCATGAATAAAGTTCCTAGGTGCTCGAGAATAGTGGAAGTGGATTATCGACATTTGGCGTGGCAACTGGTCGGCGCTGGACGTGATCAGTTCGGTGGTTGAAGAGGTAGCTGTCAGCTGGGTTTAAGTCGATTAATTTGATTCCGTTCGCCTAGGTTTCAGTCGAAATCGGCTAGCTTCCAGTCGATTGGTGTCAGTGGGCCGGCGGCAGCTAAGTTTTAGCGTGGTCGTTACTCGTTAATGGGTTGAAGACAGATGATGGGATGAAGCTGGTTTTGGCATTTTGCTTTTGCTCTGCTGCTTGTGCTCGCTGAGTCCTGTGTATTTTGTTAATGTCAGTTTGAGTGTTTAACAGTTTGAGAGTTGAGACTTTGAGTTGGTACTTGGCTCAGTTGGTTGTGACCTATGTTGTGAGTCTGTGACTGAGATGTAAGATTTGAGAGTGAGTGAACAATATGAAGTGTGAACTGGTGAGTGGTGACTGCGCTAGCGATCCGAAGTCCAAAGTCTGAATCCGAACATGAGTTAAACTTATTTTTTTACTTTTTAGCACTTTAGCTTATTTATTTAATTTTTTTTTTGGTTTATAGTGCAGATCCGATCGGATGATTCGGATTGATCCGAATCTTATCTGATCCGAACCAAATCCGATTGGATCGCACAAACTTCATCCAATTGGATTTGCCTTCAAATCCGAATCCGATCCGAATTAGTTCGGATTGGATCGGATCGGATTTATCCGAATCCGATTCGAAGCCCACCCCTACCAAAAGCTAAAATTTTGTAACATCGTTAGCAATAAATTTGCGAGAAACTGCATCAAGATAAATAAATATACAAATGGAAAATTGTTTTCTTTAATTATACAAGTATTAAATAATTTTTTTATATAATTTAACTTACCAAGGGTATTTTAAATATAAAAATGGGTTTATGGAGTTAATTTTATTTTTTTTAGTATAGTAAAACTTTAAATTTTGAATGCCCCTTTTCTCATATTTATCTCTACATTTCAACATGCAAAAACAAGAACTGAGTTTCTATTCTTCTATTTTACTATATTTCTTTGTCCTTGCCTCTTTTGTTTTTTTTGATGGAATATTTGTATTTACCATCTTCTTAACAAATAACAACTATGTTCATGTATTTAAGTTATCATACGGTCTTAATTTTCCACACCGAAAGCTAAAAATTTTATTTTCTCACTAACTAATACATTACACATCAATAATCAACAAAATAATAATAATAATGGGTGGACTCCACGCATTTATTATCACAATGATGATTGCTATCCCTTTGATTGCTGTTGTCACTTGTTGCTTGGGACCCTTAAAAAAAATAAAGAGCAAAAAAAAAATCTAATGATACAAATTTGATTTTGTTTTTTTTTTTTACGCATAGTGCAAAATGAGTGCGGATCCTCAATTTTCAATTATAGGATGCGTGGTCATTTGGGCTTGTAGTCTAGTGGTGGATCATTGTCCTCAAAATTAAGCATAATTATGAGGGTAATGGTTCGAGTCCCTAGGGACTCAACCTCTCTCAATTAAATTTAATTGTGTGGAGAATTATAATCTCTTTCTCCCTTGCGGAATGTAAGTGGAGTAGAAACATTCTTTCTCTGTGAGGGGTATTTGTATGGGCATGTACTTCATAAAATAAAATTGTAATAATATAAGTCTCATGTATATATATCTGATTATAATATCAGTATAATAATTTACTGTCATAATAATTATTGTATATATCTCTGTGTAATACAGTAACCATACGATGCTTAATCGGTTTAAAAAAAAATAAATTATAGGATGCGTGAAGCATTTTGTAAAAGCATGCTGGTTTTTTTCTTTAATGGTGATAAATGGACATGTGACACAATCCCCAGCTTGATCCTTTCGATTGCGTTCTTGTCTTTTGCGCGGGACCTACACAGGCTACAATCACATTTTGAATTTTTTAATTTTAATTTCAAAAGATGACAAAAAGCCCCTTCGTGGTAGTGACAAGCCAATTGTGGTGGGTGAGTTTTCTTTGGTTCTTGTTAAGTAAAATGGTATTAAATTGGAGTTTTATAAATCTAAAATATTAAATCTCTTCTCACAAATTTCTTATTTTTGTTTACTCGTACCTCTTTGTTTTTAATTTGTTTTTTTTTCCTGAAATGCTAACCTTCTAAATTTACCGTAGTCTTTTTTCCAAAAAAGAAAAAGAAAAAAGAAAATTATAGTTCATTCTCTATAGCAAATCTAATTATACACACTCTGATGATGTCTAATTACAATGCAATATAAATTCCACACCCACAAAGTTTAATCATTAAGTTCATAAGGACTGATTGATAGTATTATCTGGAATCATTTTATAATTCAGACAATAATATTTTCATCCCATGATTGTTGTAAATTCATTCTACTGTTAAAAAATAATTATAATAATTTCACGTTGTTTTTAAAATATAAAAATTAACAAAAAAATTTGATAATTAATCAATCAAATCTTTCGTATAAGCTTTTTACTTAGATATTTTTTACTATTAAAGTTGCTTTAAGATCAATTTTATTTGACGATTTTATCCTAATAATATAAAATAATCAAATTACCCCCCGAATGTAAGCTCTTGTATCTAATAATTTAAGTATTGAGTTTTATTTGATTAAATTTCTAAACTTCTTTGTTATTTATTTTTTTATAAAAGGTAATGTGAACTTATTATAATTATTTTTTGTGAGGCGGGTGAGTTTAGAAAAATGGTGGGATGGAAATATCACCATCCTTATAATTCAACATTTCTTATCTATTAACAAATTATTACATAATTATGTTACTTATATAAGGCTTCGTTTAGAATGTTTGTATACCAACAGTGACTTTTAAATTACCATTCTTAAATATTAATAAACATTTTGTAATTGTGATTTGGATTCGCAAGTTAACATTATTTTATGCAACAATTATTTGGTAAAAAACTTATACTATATTTATTATTTTTTCTCAAAATAATTATTTAAAGATCATGCTTTCAAATATTATCAATTTTTATTTAACATTAGAGCTTTTATTTTTTTAATAACTACAGTTTAAAAGGCATGATACCACGGATTCCAAAAAAAGCCTATGGGTAATTTGATCGGTTCATTAGGGTTCTTGGAAAGGGGCCTATTTATTACAAATAAAAAATAAATATACGGTTTAGAGAATAAGTAAACAATAGGGATCCGAAAGTAATTATTGTACTTGTTAACACACGTGACCTGTGACGAGCCGAACTTGAACATTTCCTGGACTACGTGTCATCCTACTATTTGTGATACTCAAAGATACTCTTAGACTGACAGACATCGGATGCCTCCCCCCTCCGTTTAATTTCAATTCATCATCTGTGCAGTACAGCAAGTGACTCGCTTTCATTCTCATCAGTTCCAGCAACCAAAGCCGCCAAATTATTAGTTCATTGATAAAGAAAGAGAACGGGGGGGAAAAGAGAGAGAGAGAGAGAGAAACAAATCAATGGCGTTCTCTTCGAGTGTCTCCTCCTCGCGTATGATTCACTCTCCAGCCGCATTGGCTTACCAATCAAAGCTCAACAACAACCAAAACAATAAGAAGATCTTTCATTGCCGCTCTTTCTCTCCTCTTCCTTTCATTTCCAGGTGCCTTTTGTTTTGTTCATTTGCTCCGCACTGCTTCGAAACGATTCGTTTTAATAATCAACTTTTGCTTTACGATTGTTGTCTAGTTATAATTGATGTGAGCATGTCACAAAAAACGATGCGTTTTGGTGCTTTGTAATAGTTCTTTGAATTGATTCGAGGTCTTGGAGTTGGTTTTGAAATGACGATCCAACGGTGTGTGTTTTTGTATGTAAATGTGACTTGTCTAGTTCTCTTTCTTATGCTTCATTTAAAATGAAAAAAAAAATTGGAAATTTGAGATTCTGTTATTTTGCCATTTGTTGTGTGTTTGAAAGTGCTTCCGGTAAAGTGCTTTTGTGTCTTTCTTGCTATTTTCAGTTGAAATGGATAAAACTGCCTTCAGGAATCAAAACAGAAGCACTTTTATGTTTAATTTTTTTGAGAAGTGCTTTACAAGTTGCAAAGGAATTTGATGTGCTTTCACAGGAAGCACTTTTTTTTGCTAGTGCCTTTTCTAGACTGTTTTTATTTTTATGTTTACATTTCGATTGGTTTCCTAAGGCAATTGGCAGCTGAGCTCCTTCTATGTAAGGCTTTAAAAGCTGCAACCTGGAGTTCGTGTATGATATAGCTTTCTTAACATTTCTTGATGATTTTAAGTTCAATACTTTCTTTTACTTAATATTAGTGTTTCATGGTTCAGATTGAGTTATGTCTCTCGGAGGCGAAAAGGGGAGTCATTGAATAAGCACATATTGGCTTCAGTTACAGGTCCATTAGCTGCTCTATCTATTTTCGAAATCTATTAAAATTGTTACCATCTTCTAATTGACAAATGTTTGTTCAGTTGATTCCATCTTAATTTTTTTGTCTTATATGTTTACAGATATTTCAGTGGACAAATTAACCGAAGAAGCTCAGATTCCCAAAGGACAAATGTGGTCAGTTCATAAGTTTGGTGGCACATGTGTTGGAACCTCCCAAAGAATAAAAAATGTTGGTGAGATAATAGTTAATGATGATACAGAAAGGAAGTTGATAGTTGTGTCAGCCATGTCAAAAGTGACAGATATGATGTATGACCTCATCTACAAGGCTCAGTTGCGAAATGATTCCTACTTATCTGCCCTGGATGCTGTTTTTGAAAAGCATCAATTAACAGCACATGATCTACTTGATGGAGACGAACTTGCTGGCTTTTTGTCTCAGTTGCACCATGACATAAGCAACCTCAAAGCAATGCTCCGTGCTATATACATTGGTAACAGAGTGCTCGCATGATGCATATTCATGGGACTTTTTGGTGGAGAAAATTCTGTTTCCATTTGTGTGGATCTATCTTTACAATGAGTGATAAAAATATTGCTTGCTTGCAATTTATCATGAGTTTGTACCTTCATCTAAGTCCCTCTTTACAAATTGAGTTTCTTACTTGTTACTCTTTTTCTTTACAAAACAATTGCATATAGCTTTAACAGTTTGATATTTAAGTTTCTATTCTGAGCTACACAAGTCATGCATTCATGTTCCAAGTTTTGTATATCATTCATATCAGTTGAATATCTACTTGGATGTTGGTTACAAGTTATCCTTTATATCCGATTTGCTCTACTTTTAGGTGAGGAATTATGTTTTTATCTCTGAGTTGTCATATGAGTTCATAAGGTCTACATATAATTTCTTGTCAAATGTGGACTGTGTTTACTAATTGTTTATTCGTATATATTTGATACATTGATTTGATTTTCTTGTTTGGTGGGATGGGATTTCCATGGCATATTCTGTCATCAACCTTTTTCTTTTTGAGGCAAACTGGTCATGGGAATCTAATCTTTTATTTAACAATTTGTTGCAAGCCACTTTTAATCATTTTATTATTTTTGCAGCTGGCCATGCCACAGAATCTTTTACAGATTTTGTTGTCGGACATGGAGAGTTGTGGTCTGCTCAGATGTTAGCAGCTGTTGTCAGAAAGGTCCAGCAGTTATATGCACTTTGTTATTAGAAATATCACTTGATTTTAGCTTTTGGAAGTTGCTATAACTTTTAGAAGCTATTTGAACTTATTTTTTCTCGTGCAGAATGGCATTGATTGCAAATGGATGGATACAAGGGAAGTCCTTATTGTAAATCCAACTAGCTCTAATCAAGTTGATCCTGATTTCTCAGAATCTGAAAAAAGACTTGAGAAATGGTTTTCTCAGAGTCCATCAAATACAATAATTGCAACTGGTTTTATAGCCAGCACGCCTGATAATATTCCCACAACTTTGAAGAGGGATGGAAGTGACTTCTCTGCAGCCATAATGGGAGCTCTACTCAGGGCTCATCAAGTCACAATTTGGACAGATGTGGATGGAGTTTACAGTGCTGACCCAAGAAAAGGTTTGCATAGAGCATTATATGTATGCCTTCATTTTCAGAAGATCCTCAAAATTCTTGTATATTGCAAATTCAGTACAATGAATAGGATGCTTGCTTGGGATTTTAATGGATCATAACTTTGATATTGTTGTAACTCGAATTTCTGCAGTTAGTGAAGCTGTGATACTTAGGACACTGTCTTATCAAGAAGCCTGGGAAATGGTGAATTGACCTCTACTCTTATGCCTGCCAAAGCTGTGCAGAATTCAGACTTACATTTCTTACACTATATTCATGTGTATTTGCAGTCATATTTTGGAGCAAATGTGTTGCACCCACGAACCATTATACCAGTAATGCGATATGACATTCCAATTGTGATAAGGAACATTTTCAATCTTTCGGCACCTGGAACAATGATATGCCGGCCTCCTGTTGATGAAAATGAAGATGAGCAAATAATAGACTCTCCCGTAAAAGGTTTTGCAACAATAGACAATTTGGCTCTCGTAAATGTTGAGGGGTGAGCTGCCTGTTCCAGTTTCAGCTCTATTATTTTTTGGATTATATTTTTTTTCGATTTTAAATCAATTTTATCTGCCTGTATTGCTTCTTTTTATTTTTATTTTTATTTTGGCAGTACTGGAATGGCTGGTGTTCCTGGCACTGCAAATGCGATTTTTGGTGCAGTGAAAGATGTTGGAGCTAATGTCATCATGATTTCCCAGGTAATTTTATCCTCTGATTTAAGTTCAAGGGACAGTCTTCTTTAATAAACACAGATGTTTAGTGACTGATTATGGTGTAGGCTAGTAGTGAGCACTCCGTGTGCTTTGCTGTGCCCGAGAAGGAAGTAAAAGCTGTTGCTGAGGCACTGGAGTCTAGATTTCGTGAAGCTTTAAATGCTGGACGTCTTTCCCAGGTATGTTTGTCATTTTGGTTATGTGATTATACTTGATAATCTTACAAATTTTCAAACTGGAACAATTTATACTGACTTTTGCCCTGCGATTGCTTATCTGGTTGTCTCTTACTTAATATTATGCACAAGATTTTGGTTCTAATTTAGTAATCTTTTATTTTAACTTCCTTTTATCATCATTCCTTTGTTTTGTACAAGACTAGACTAGACTAGACTAGACTTGATACAGATATCAAGACTCTGGCTGAATATAATTATTAAGCTTTCACTTCTGTACCACACAGTTTAAAGTATTAAATCATCTGAAAATTACTGTCTGTTGCAATAATTGAGAGCTAATGCATTTCATGTCTCTGTGATTTATCATGGTCCAAATTATTAGCTCGCTTTTTGTGCTGTGAGATCTGTAGTAGAAGCTGCGTTTTCATATTTTCCTTTTCCTGTAATTACATTAAAGCTCTGATTTTGCCAAGTTCAATGCAAATGTAGCTTTCTGCTTCTATTTTATCTCAAGACAAATCTTCTTAGGTGGCAATCGTTCCAAACTGTAGCATTCTAGCAGCAGTTGGCCAGAAAATGGCGAGTACTCCTGGTGTTAGTGCCACGCTTTTCAATGCTCTGGCCAAGGTAAAAATATCATCTCTTGATAATCCCTTATTTCTGCTTTGATCTTAATTTCTAATTATCTGTGTGATAAGTGTTTGAAGTATCAATAATGCAGGCTAATATCAACATCCGTGCAATAGCTCAAGGTTGCTCCGAGTACAATATTACTGTAGTACTTAAGCGTGAAGATTGCATTAGAGCTTTGAGGGCTGTCCACTCGAGGTTTTATCTTTCAAGAACCACTATCGCAATGGGGATTATTGGCCCTGGTTTGATAGGTGCCACATTACTTGACCAGCTCAGGGATCAGGTGCAGTATTAGACAGTTTCCCTTCGTATTTGGTTTGTATGATAACATCTATGAATAAATCAATGCTGGAGTTTGAGAATATATGGAGTTCTTAGTCTTGGTCAATATGAATACAGTCAATAGTTGTAAATTCTTGGAAATCTAATATCAACAGCGGTAATACTATTGATTTGTGTTATCCTGAAGAAATCTATTATGGACATTAATAAAATAGATCTGCTATTTGTTAGTCAAATTAGGGACAATTAATTGACATGACTAGGCATGCTGTAGCCATTAAGCGAGCATGGGGTTCATTAATCTGGTTGCCATATTGGTGGCTTTTCTCGAAATATAGCAACTGGAGACAAAAATATGAAAACGGTTTTCAAACTTTGAAGCAAAATGTGCTTTTGTTGTTGGTATTTGAACAAGTTTTGAAATTTCTGTCTTACTCTGGCAGGCAGCGGTCCTGAAGGAAGATTTTAACATTGATTTGCGGGTCATGGGAATCACTGGCTCCAGAACAATGGTCTTGAGTGATACGTAAGTTAGAAGCTTTATTTGAGTATTCATGGCTCTTTGATATCATTGCATCAGATGGGTTTAAAAAAGACGTGGTAACTCTGCTCTTCCTGCTGAGCTGAGCATAAACATAACCATTATTCAGACTAAACAAAAATTTGCTCATACGATTATTTTTCTGTTGGGAGCTCTGTCGGAGTTCAGTATCCATTAATATGAAGCGATCATAAGTTCTATAACATATTATCTTATATTCCTTGTTTCACAGCTTGGTAATGACTATTTTGTTCTTAATAAGAAACAATTATATCAGAAATAGAGGAATAGAATGTAAAATAAAGGGGATCAGCGGACCATCCTATGCTCAGGTAACCCTATTAAAGAAAAACAATATATCAAGTCAAAGGAAGAAGGAACTCAGCCTTAAATAACACTTTTCCAGTTCCTAGGAAGACAGAATATGTCTTCAAAACAGTTCACTGGAGACTATAATGAAGAGAAATTCATTGTTCTGCTTTTGTAGAAAGTACAATAAACTGAACTCCATAGGCCCATTTTTACCCACATGCTTTCCATAGGTTGACACCAACAACTTTATATGTTTGGGGCACATGGTTCACATATTATGTTGAGGTTTTGGGAAATGAATGCGCATATTCGAGTTGTATAATCTGAAGATCATGACGATTTGCTATTGGGACCTGTCTGTTTGGGCTTCACTATCAGAGATTATTTTGCTTTTCTTTGTTGACTGAAGACATTATTCAATTGTATTCTTTTTTCCTGCCTTTCCTGTGGTTTTAATCAATTTTGTGAAGCTACCCTTTTTTCTCCTTTTAATATGCTGGGACAGTGGGACTTCTTAATTTATGAATGAGCATGCTTATTTCATTAATTATAAGAATATTACTTTCGAATGTAGTCAAATTTACCGCAACCCTTCGTCTCATTAGTTATTCATTGTAGGGGAATTGACTTGTCAACATGGCGAGAGCTTCTAAAGGAGAAAGGAGAAGTGGCTGATCTGGAGAAATTTACTCAACTTGTGCATGGAAATCATTTTATCCCTAATACAGTTTTGGTAGACTGTACAGCAGACTCTAATGTTGCCAGCTGTTACCATGATTGGTTGCGGAGAGGAATTCATGTAATCACCCCAAACAAAAAAGCAAATTCCGGACCGCTGGACCAGGTAACGAAATTCTTTTGTCTTTGGGATATGATCATTCAGCATCACCATCATCATTGTCATATAGAAGCCTCTTCGGTAGTGTTACTCTTTTGGGGAAAAGTACAACATTCCAGGTTTTTTAAAATAAATTTACACTACAGATTTACATCTTGATGTTTATTCATCTGCACTTGCTTCTTTTTTAATATCAATCTCCTGCTGCAGCATGGTTGATTTGATGTCTGTGTGCTACCCAGCTGGATGAACTGTCTCCTGGTTCACCTAATAGTTAATTTAGAAAGGGACAATTTTACCGTTGATTTTTTTTTTCCTCTGATCCTTCCGTTGGGAGATTTGTTAATGTAGTTCTGCATAAATCTAGTATTTAAAGCTGAGGTCTCTTCAACGGAAATCCTATACACATTACTTCTATGAAGCAACTGTTGGAGCGGGTCTTCCAATTGTCAGCACTTTAAGGGGTCTGCTGGAAACCGGGGACCATATATTGCGCATTGAGGGTATTTTCAGGTTGGTCATACGTATTGGCTCATATTGCAAAAGACCCTCATGCGGAAAAAATACGAAATATCAATATGTTCGTTGTGTACTGAAATATTTTTCCTTATAGTTGACTCATGCGTCTTCTGACAAGCGTTCACCTGTGTGTTTTGCTGTTGCAGTGGGACTTTGAGTTATCTTTTTAACAGCTTTGTAGGCACAAGATCATTCAGTGAGGTAGTGACAGAGGCGAAAGAAGCAGGTTATACTGAACCTGATCCAAGGGATGATCTATCTGGAACAGATGTTGCCAGAAAGGTACTGTATGCAGTAATTGTTTGTTTTGTTATTCAAATGATTACTACAATTCAGAGTGTCGAATTAGTTTCTGCATTCTACCACAGCTGTTAGCAATTGGTAAATGCCTAGGATTTCATTAAGAAATCTACTCAATTGCCATTCTATAAATTTGCACATCAATGCATGTGTCAGATAAGTGACATAAAGTTGGCAGATGAGCTTTCTTACCTTTTAAAAATTCTATAATCAGTTATCGCAGAATGATGTTCACAGGCATGACCAAACATTTTGAATTGTCAGAGAAACTGACCACAGTTGATGCTTCCATATTTGTTTGTGGTTTATTCCTGTGTCTGAATGCTGAATGTAATTTGATGAGAATCAGGCTGAAAAAACTTTCTTTCTGCAGGTGATAATTCTTGCCCGAGAATCCGGTCTTAAGCTGGAACTTTCTGATCTCCCTGTTCAAAGTCTTGTGCCAGAACCATTAAAAGTAAGAAAACAGTTTTGCTCAATCCAACACTCCACTGAGGGTCAACTTCATCACTAATGTAATGCTTTGATTTTTGCTACAGGCTTGTGCATCTGCTGAAGAGTTTATGAAGCAATTACCACAATTTGACAAAGAATTGGCCAAGCAAAGACAAGAGGCCGAGGATGCAGGGGAAGTGAGTTTTTGATAAGGCACTTTGCTGGTTTAACTTCTAGTAGAGCTAGTAGATGCTGATATAATAATTACAATAACCCAAAAAATGATTTTATGAGATATAATTTTTGAATTCTTGTCAATCATTTGAGGGGTGAAGTAAATTTTAGTTATGAAAGATGTACTCAGAGATACTATGGAAAATAAACTTTACAATCTTACATGTTACTGCAATAAATTCTTGATTATGATTTGGTTCCTTGATGTGTAGCTTATGTTTAGGAACATTATTTCTTATTTCTGTTATCCCTTAGGAAACAAAATCCTGATTTTGTTTCAAACTTGTATTTGTCAGGTCCTTAGATATGTGGGAGTGGTGGATGCTATCAACAAAGAGGGGCGTGTAGAGTTGCGAAGATACAAGAGAGATCATCCATTCGCACAGCTCTCTGGTTCCGATAACATCATAGCTTTCACAACAAAACGATACAAGGAGCAGCCACTTATCGTCCGTGGACCTGGTGCCGGAGCTCAAGTCACAGCAGGTGGAATCTTCAGCGATATATTGCGGCTGGCCTCATATCTTGGTGCCCCATCATAGTGTATCAATTTCTATGCCTTTCAGTCTGGTTTTAGCCTTCTCTTTTTGGTTATTTGAGGCAGTAGCATTGGTAGTTTTATCTGCTGGATGATGATCGTGTTTATAAATTCATCTATAAATTTCATTCTTTTTTGTATTAAAGTTTCTACGCATGTAGTATCAATTGATCTTTCTAGTATGTCTTGGGCTACTTCAAGTTCTATATTTCGTATATTATTCTTTTCAACTTTAATAGATCTTATCAAATTTTTTATTTCTTCCTTATCATATACTCTTAATGAATAAAGACTATCTACTATTGCTTCTATTGGTTCCATTAGATTCGTATTGAATAATTATAAAAACTATGCTTGATCTCTGGCTCTGATACCATTTTGTGCGTAAAAGCATAAAAAGCATAAAAACAAATTATAAACAAATTATAAACACAGATTAAACTAAATAAACAGAAAAAACAGCAAAACAAATTATCAGAAAAATAAGTACAGACTATTCTATTCATGAATGTATCTATTATAAGATCCATCTGGATTTTTTATATACATTGCTACAATTGGTTCTAATTCTCCTTCTGAATTTTCTATGTAATCAGGAATTGAATCGAATGCTTCGGTGTGATAGAATTCATAATAATTTTCTTCTGTTTCTAATACAAATTTAGGCATTATATTGTCAGTGAATTGTGTATAGATACCAACTATGATTGCTATATTATTTGTCATACAAATATAGAATTTAAAGATATTCATATCAGAATTTCACCTATGTTGGTTTAAATTTCAAGTTCTTCATTATCTGAATTAATTTCATATATGTATGATGGTCCAGCTTCTCTGATCTCTTGTTCTATATATGCTAAAGCTATATCAATTTCTTCTTCTACAGTCATCATGATTATATTATGTTTCAAATTTTCAATTTCTATGTGTGTTGTATTATTTTATGTTTTATTTCTCGGGGGAATTCAAGCGAATATACTGCTTGCAATTCTTCTGTACTTACAAGTTCTTGCTTACTTACTAAATAAGAACTTTGTTTAAAAGATCCTAAATTGAAATCTATTATCATCATAAAATTGTTATATGTTATTCTGGTTGTTGAATTTACCATATATTCTTTAGAATTTCCTAATACCATATAATGATTCATGCTTTAACACTTCCAAAAATTAACTCCATCTCCGCAAACTTCCTCATCAATTCATCATCAACAACTTCCACCATCAAATAAAGTTAAAGAATTATTACCTAATTTATCTTTGATCCTCTGCCTTTCGATCTCTTTCCAGTGACCTGCAGCCTTAATGTCCTGGTTCCCTCAACGGCCTCCTTGCCTAAACGGGATGAGCGAACTTGAGTGGCCTTACTGTATGGACTCCGATCGTTGTGCTTGAGATCTCCAATATTTTAGGTTTCTCTTTCCTTTCTGTGGTGATTTTGTTTCTGATGTTATCGATGATTTCGTTTTTGGATCTAGAGCTAAATGAAGGTTTAGCTATTCATATTTTCCTTTATTTTTATATTAGGATTTTTTTTTTGGTCAAGATTTTGATCGGGAGTAATGGATATGGTAAGAATAATTGGATTATGGTGAATGAAAAAGCTCTGAGGTTTTTCCTCTTTGCCTTCTCTATTTATATTCCAACTGATTTACATTATTGACCCTGTATTATTGGGCTTGTCCAATCGAGTTACCTTATTGCCCTTGAATTATTGGGCTAAAAAAAACAAAAATATTACATTATTACATTATCTCGTGATTCTTCTTTTCCATCCTTATCTTGTCGGGTATCCTCATTATTTTGTCTACCACGAGCATCTTTATCTTTCTTTTGCTTTATCTTCCTTTATGCTCGCTGTCTGCCACGCTTATGTCGGGCATCTGCTTTTTGCTTTTACTTTGTCTTCCACTAATTGCTTATCAAGTGGACGTTTATCATGCGAGCATCTTCTGTCTATTATGCGCTTGTCTTGTCCTTTCTTCATCTTCCATGAGCTGGCGGGCTAATTGCATAGTTTCGCCGCTGCTAGGAAATCTCATTGTGCTTATCTCATTGATGAAGTCTAATAATATGGCTGACGGAGAATGATTATCTTCTGATGTGACAAGGATATAATTCTCGAATTTTATAATGGTCCTGAAATTTCTTTTGTATAGGTCTTTTGCTATGCTCCATATGGCTTTAATACCTCTGGCTCTTCTGGTTCTTATCCAAGATTGGTTTATTTGTGGAACTTTTGTGTATTCTGTTCTAACTTCAACTTTAAAATTCTTATTAATATGACCAATAGAGATCATATAAAAGGCCTGGTATTCTATATGTTGATGGTATTCTGGACTTATGGTGTAAAATTTGAGATATATGGGTCTTTTCTGGGCAAATTTTGAAACTTCTTTGACTAATAATTCATCGAAACTGGCTATTTCCCTAAGGTCTATATCGGGATATATAAGGTCAAGATATCCATATTTTGCTATTTTACCTATGAGGAGTGGGTCTGCTCCTTTTGTGGCAATCATTCTAGGATACATATTTTTTCCTGGTGCTTTAAATATTGTGTTTTGGTGTGAACATGTAGAATAAATCCATTGTAGAGAACTGTTTATATTCTTCTTCTTTTGGGTTCAGAGGCAATTCTTCCTCTTTCTCTATTTAGGAAGTGTTTATTTGGATATACTTTTTTGGCGACTCGGTTTTAGGTGGTTCAACTTCTATGGTTATGACTTGGCTAGGTGTAGGATCAGAGATTGGTTTATTTTCTCTGATGGGTCCACTACTGCTTCCGATTTCTATGTTTATTGGGCTGGTGTTTATCGTGAGCCCTTTTGTTAGGTCCTCTATGTATGACTCTAACAAATGTATCCCCTTCTCATGGGCTTCAGCTGCTTCTTTCAGAAAATGAGTTGCATCTATTATGTCAGATGCTTCTGTTTTGAGCCGGGTTATTTCAGCTTTTATTGTGCTGGTGATTTTATTCAGTTCAGGATTCATTCCCGAATTCTATATTCCTACTCAAGAAATCTGCAAGAAAATTATTAGTTCCTTTTATATGGACAATCTTAAAATTGTAATAAGACAAATATGCCTGCCATCTATGTAGCCTTCTATACTGAGGTTCATTAGGCAGTATTCTATTAATAAGGGAATTTATTTGTGTATTATCTGTTTCTACCGTAAATTGTTTTTGTAATAAGAACAAGGAAAAATTTTTAATTCCTTTGTATATTGCAAGCAGTTCCTTTTCATGCACCGGATAATTTATTTGAGCTTGATTAAATGTTCCACTTGTATATCTACATACTTCATTTATATCTGTTTTGAGTAGTGCTCCCCAATGTAGGTCTGAAGCATCAGTTTGTATGATTAAATTATCCTTTTCTTCTGGTAACCTTAATGTAGGGAGGTCTTTACATTCCTCTTTTAAATTTTTTACCGTTTCCGTATGTTCTATACTCCATCCTCTAGTATTATTTTTTCTAAGTAGTTTCTGGAGAATATTTCTCTTTTTTGCTAAATCTTTTATAAAACCTTCTGCATAATTTAGGCATCCTAAAAATTTTTGTATTTGTTGTTTATTTTCTAACTTATCTGGAAATTCAATAATCTTTCTTCCTATGTGACTTTGGAGTTTTATTCCATTTTTGTCAAGTATCATTCCCAAAAATTCTATTCGTTTATGTTCTATGACTGCTTTTCTTTTTGATAAGACTATTCCTTCTTTTATACATATATTAACAAATTCTCTTAAATGATTTCTATGTTCTTCTAAGGTTTCTGATGCTATTAATATATCATCTACTTAGACGATAATATATTTATATTCTTTAAATATTTTATCCATTCTGCTTTGAAATATTTGTGGAGCATTTTTTAATCCAAAAGGCATTACTAACCATTCATAATGGCCTTGTGGAGTACTAAAAGCTGTATAGGGTATACTTTTTTCTTCCATTTTTATCTGCCAAAATCCTGATTTACAATCGAATTTTGAGTAATAAGATTTATTTTTGACAATATTTATTAAGACTTCTTTATTTGGTAAGAAATAACCATCAAACTTTGTATATTTATTTAATTCTTTATAATTTATTACCATTCTAGCTTTTCCTCTAACCTGTTCTGCTCGTTTTCTAACCATAAAGGATGGGCTGTTATGTGGGCTATTACTATGTCTTATTAATTTAAGATCTAATAATTCTTTTAATTGAATTTTAAATTCTTCTCTATCTTCTTCTATATATAACATAGGTTTTAATCTGATTATTCTATTTTCCATTAATTCTATCTTTGCTCTAGGATGGTCTGGCTTCCATAGGGCTAAAGGATTTTCTCTATATACTTGTTCTAATTGTGATTTTATTGTTTCTATTTCTATATTGTAACTCTGTCCTTGAGATATTAAATATCGTTTTTCATATATAAGATTATCACCACGCTGGGCTGGCTGAACTCGATAGGGTTTAAATTCGCGAGGGATACGGAGAATGTAGTTACAAGGTGTTTTAAGGGTAATCATATAGGTAGTTTGTTGATAATACTAGAATTGTTGAATAAAGTCATTGCCTAAAAGGATATCACAATCCATCTGGTTATATTGATATACCTGGTGAATGCGTATAAGTTTACTTTCTAAAAGGATTTCATAGTTTTGTAAGGATAAGTTTACTTGTTGTTTATCACCTGTTATTCCAATGATTTTTAAGCTGCCATTAGGTTTCCATTGGCTAGATATAAAGGATTTCATTATTGTAATTTCACTTCCTGTGTCTATCAAGGCACAAGTATCTATATCTTTTTCCGGGATATTGATTTGTATATAAACTGACATAGGATATTTTATATAAGCTTGTTTTAACATGTTTCACAAACTATTTGTTGTCCTTCTATCTGCAAAGTTATTTGATTTCTCTCTATTTTATAATATTCTAAACTATTAAGGAAACTATTTCCTAATACGATATGCTTCTCTGGGTCTGTCGTCATAAAGGAATCTATATAACAGTATACAATTATTCTTGTTTCTTTTATTATTAAAGGTACTTTTACTTCTTGTCTACATGTATGTTTATTCCCATTAAAATCGGTATATTCATATGGAATTTCTTTTTCTTTAGCTAACAATCCTTGATTTTTTGTATAGTTCATATAATTATGACTTGTTCCGGTATCTATTAATATAGGTATCTTTGTTGTATATTCTATACCATTGAAATATTGTCCTCATATTTTAATTACACTACTAGTAACTAAAGGTCTAATTAACTGTTTATCTATTTTCACTATTTGTTTATCTGTATTTAATCTTCTAGATGAACTTCCTCGTAATAATATTTTTCCTGCAAAACTTATAGGTATAATAGAGTTTTCATTATTATCATTTATAAATTGTTTGTTGTCATTTATATTTAGTTCATATGTTAACGGGATTTTATAATCTTGTATAATAGGTTCTATAAGTGTACTTATATCCTCACATTCCTTATTAATTTCTATATAAGGTTTATTTCCATAAATTTCTCCATAATTTGAGTTACAAAAACTATATAATGCAGAATAATGTATTGTCATCAATCTATTACCTTCTTTCATTAAATTCTTTTTTAATAGTTTAAAATGTAAGCTTAATGTTTCATCTATATTTCTGTCTTTTATATGTACGCAATATCTAGGGTGACAGGTAAATAATAATTTCGTATAACATAAATTTCCTTCTATTGTACCTAGATGTCCAATACTAGGATCATGGAATCTCTGGTCATGTATTGACATTACTATCGGGCTATCTACTCCTTCCTTAAATAAAGATTTTACTAAAATATGTATTTCAGCTAAATGTACATATTGTATTTTTTCTCTTGTTGACTCACTTTTTATTTTTCTTAATGCCAATTCTATGGTTCTTTTATTTATTAGACTAAATCTAATATTTCCTTCAGCTTGTGTTATAGTTACGGCTTTTTCTTGTTCATAATACTCATGTTGGATTATCCTTTTTCTTTTAAACAAATCTCTTAATTTTTGTAATACTCCATATTCAGGCTTTTCAATATTTAATTTTAGAAGTTTATTATATTTTTCTTTATTAAATGTAGCAACTAAGCTATATCCGCTTTTATTTTCTTCCCTTTCTATTTGTTCAATTTCTTCTATCTCTTCTTCTTTTTCTACTATAACATTATTCTGACTCATTTTCACTATCACTCTTCTCTATTATGTATATTTCTTCTCCTTCATAATCTGATACATTATTTATCTGTTCTAGATCAGTTTCTATATCTTTAAATTCTTCTTGTAGAATTCTAACCTTCTTTTTTGTACATTCTGTACTTATATGTCCTATTTCTCCACAATTCCAACATTTACATTTTGATTTATCTAATTGTTTCTTTTGATTTCGATTTTGATATTTTCTCCTATAATACTTTCTTCCAGCTTTTTTATATTTCTTTTTAAAATGGCTATATTTCTTATATCTTTTTTCTTTTTTATGCCATTTTCGTTTTCTTTTATGTGGTACGTAACAACCCCATTGGGTTGGCATTTCTGTCTTCTCACAACATATTTCCGTTATGTTTCTACTCTTCTTTATTAAATTTCTTTGCATACATATTTCACTTAGTCTTGTATTTACAAATCTTATTCTAGATTCTAATGTATCTGGGAGTCTATCTCTTATATTGTATTTTTCGTATTCATTAATAAAATAACTATTCCACGGATATGGTAATTTAGAGTAGTATAATGTCTTATATACTTCTTGGTCTTCTAAACTTACATATTGTTCATAATAATATCTAGTAAATTCGCATGTATATTCTTTAACATAGCACATATTACAAATTGTTAAATTCATTAATTTTAGTCTAGCAGTTAATTTTTCTTTATTTGCTTCTGTTGTTGAATTTTCTAACCAATCTTCTCCTAAAAATTCATTTGCTATATACTCTATTAATCTTTCAATGCCTAATGCTTTATTTCTTCTAAAAGATATTTTTACGGAATCTGTTATAAGTCTTATGGTATCGTCACTTAATCCTCTCCACCAGTTATATACATTTCCTACCATACTGGATATAAGAATTTCAGTAAATATATTCAATTTTTCTTCTTCTGTTTCTACATTCCAATCATCATTTGATCCATTATATGTAAAAAACAATTTCATTTGTATTCCCCATTCAGCTAATGTTTTTCGGGGGTTTATTTTACAGTCTAAGTCTAATAATGTTCTAGCATTATTTATAGGAACTAATGTATCTTGATTAGGTTGGTATTCTTTTTTCCAAGGTTTGTTTTTAGTTTGAGGTATGTATTCATAAAAAGGTCTATTTTTCTTTTTTCTACCTTCATATCTATGACTAGGCTCTGCTACATTAGGTTTCATTTCTGGTCCTCCAGATGTATTCATTTTTATATGGTATTCTTTTTCAAATGTTTCCAAATCACTTAAATTTATGTCACTAAAGTTTTCAGTTAGATTTTCTAGATCTTCCATTATTCAGAATTTGAGTCACTTGGTACTGTTTCTTTTATTTCTATTTTTTCTTTTCCTTTTTCTTTTTTCTTTATTTCTGCTGTTAGATCTTCTGCTTCTTTTAATATTTTAGGGTATTGTGTTTTCATAAACCAGTCATCATAACTTCCTGGCTGAGGTTTACCTCTAGGTTTATTTGAACTTGTTCCTAAAAATCCTGTTTTTACGATTTCAAACCTTTCTAATTTTTTATGTTTCTTTTGGCTTTTTTGTAATGTTGCCAATTCTATTTTTATTTTTCCTATCTCCAATTTTATTTCTTTCATTTCTTCTTTAAGGTTTAAAAGTAATTCTTTTAGTTCTATTAGTGAAGTTGTAGTTTCCATTAAAACAAGGGTAGCTATAGATATTTTACAGCCTTAAATGTATGGTACGTTGATTGTAACATAGGCTTGGCCTTGTATAATATGTGACACATCATTGAAGCAATAAACAAGCATAGAACAGGAATATGCAGTAAAAATTAAGATAAAAAAAAGGAAAATCTTAAATATATTCTTAATAAAAAAAAATTGAAACATAATAAATAAGGACCCCATTGCTGTGGGGGTTGTTAAACCACTTTCATTAGGCATAGCTGATCAAGCAAAAAGCAGCAGCATAGCTGGTGCTATGATGAGGATGCACACAGCCGATAACTGCATGAGATGCTCAGCGTGTAACAAACAAACTGCCAGCCTGTCGGTAAGCATCAGCAGATGCATAACACTGTAACAGAATCAGAAGCATGACCGCAAGCATTAGCTGATGAGTTGGTTACAAACAAGCTAATAGTTACTACGATAAATATATAATAGCCTGTAAAGTTCTCATCTTCTCTCTAATAGATTCACATTCCATTTTATTTTCCCTCATTTTCTTGATTGCCAAACACTTCTCCTAGTAATAATTCTTTCTTTGAACTGGATAACAGAGTACTAAAAATGTCCAAAAAGCAAAGCAATGGGTTCGTCTAATCCAAAATGGCCAGAAAGCAAAGCCGCAGGAAATGTGCGTATGTCTAACAACGAACACCTTGCAAGTCTAATGGCTAAGAATCTTGTAGATCTTTCCTAAATGAGCAAATGAATCATCAAAAGGCGATAAATATTTCGTGAGATGTATTTGAGTATGTTTTCATAGTTGTAGAAGTAACGGCAAGCTATGCATTATTTGGTCCTGTTTCCAATTTCTATAACTGCTGTAGTAGCCTCACAATTACTACAAACATGTATAATTAAGCACTAAAAGCTACGACCTATGATTCATTCGCAGGTGCTATGTAGGTAAGTGAGTAATGGATGGTACTTCTACACTGACTGGTCCAATTGGAAGCTTGTAACTGATGGTGGATACTACTTTGTATTCACGGAGGCGAATACAATAAATGTACGTGCTGGTTTCATGCGAATTCTGACTCACCATGAAGGACTGCCTCCTAAAGGAAAGAAAACCAATTGGATGATAGAGGAGTTTAGTCATAACCCTGCAATAATTCTAGCCAGTCAACCGGGCGCTGAGACTCGAGCGGAGGAACCTGATGCTAGGACTCAACCAAAGGTAACATAACGCCTTGTATTTAATCAGAGAAGAAAATTTGGCGACTGTTTATTGTTGTTGAGTAGTTTTGCCATTATTATATCTTCTGAATGATGATTTCAGCAATCACATTACATTGTTTCATATCACATTTGTTTCAGAGTTTCTTTGTCTGCAAACTTATTCCCACTGAAGATGAGTCGGGTTTGCTTAATTCTTTGCTTGTCGGGTTTATTTGTAGCTCCAGAAACAAAGAATGTATATCATTATTGTTTGATCCTTTTCTTTTTATGTGTATATCAGTGTATATCTTTACATATAATTAAAATGTTGCAACTATAACTCATACCACTGCGTTAGAGTTCACTCATTGTCTTATACCGTCCTAACTGGTTTCCATATGAAGTTCGTTCTCAAAATGCAAACAAAGCCTTGACTGTATACCCACACACGCAAAAGGAAGACACTGCAGGAGAGTAGGGACAAAGAAGAAGAATAGTACAACAAAAAGTGGGGCTAGGCTGCCCCCAAATTGTGAAAACTCTATGCCATTTGCTGCTAAACAGAATCCTTTGTTAAAAATCTGAAGGGGCTCCTTAATAACTACCGATTAGAGTTTGGACTTCAGCAATTCGAATGGAGATGAGGAGTTTTTTTCCATGAAAGGGAGGTCAATTTTCATGATCAATTGATATTATAATTTTGTACTTCTCTTTTATTCTCCTAAAAGTTAACAGGGTTTCGAATGAACTTGTTTTCAAGACGAAGGGACTTTGGGACTGTAAGTTTTTACATATATTTCATCTTTTACATAAAAGAAAGATGAGTAAGTCTTTTTTTTTCCTATATATATAATTTCAGTGCATAAGATTGAATAAGATTGAGACTTTCATTTTAAGCATGTTTATATATGATTAAGATCCTCTTCTGATATGAATTTTTCTTGAGTAGAAATCCACACGTTGATTGATGGTTAAAAAAACAAAAATTAAAAATTAAAATTATATCCATACATTATTATTATATGACGTGTGAAATAAGATTTTTAAAAGTTTAGAGGAACTCAAATTAGGAGAAGATCCTAATCTATTTAGATATTTTCATGATTTACTACGCTTCTTATCAAATGACTTGGCTTTGTCAGAATTTGATCTCCATTTTAACTCCAGGAATATCGATATGCAATGGTATGCCAGATTTGTTGAACTTCTTGCTAAGTTCCATTAGTTCTCTAGTGTTGGGGATGGTATGTTTGTTCATACTGAACTATTATTGTTTAATCTTTAGTGTTCTTTCTTTTATGTGAAATTTAATTATTACCATTCAACCTGAAGCTCTCTAACTTGTTACTTTTTAATTTCTTTTGAAGAATGTGATTGTTCCTAGAGAACTATGGTCTATGGTAAAGTATGATCCCCCTTATCCGGTGTCAATCTATTGAAATTTACAATAAACACTTGTACGTTTCAAGTTTTAAAGAACTAAAAACTGTGCTTTCTCGATACTCCGTAATTAACATGAATTGTCTCAAAGCATCGTAGAAGGTTTAAAGAAAGTATATACTATTTTTTTAAAAAAAATTTAATGTTTGAATGAAATAGAAAAGGTACAGAACTTTTTGATAAAAATTCAATTAGATATCACAAGTATCAAAAGGTGTTCATGTTTTATACAGATTTATAAGGAAAAAAATTCATGTATACATATAGTATACATATCAAAAGTTATCTTAATACCATACATGTAACGTCCTAATGTAATTATTTAATATTAAAAATTTGTAATATCAAGATTACATATAATCTCCAGAGCATGAAATTGTTTTGATTAAGCTTAATGGGGGTTGTGAACACATATATGCTGCTAGTGATGTGTTGAGTGGGTAAGGGTGAGTTGTGACTCAAGTTTTGTTCAATATTTTGAGGGGTGTTCTGATTTTCATTTTGATTCAAGTTTCCCATCTGATCATTTGCATTTGCCTGTGTGTTGCTGCTGCTTGCCATAGCTTAAACGTGGCTCTGATACCAAGTTAAATTCCTCAGGAATTGCTTTCTTTTAGCAAGCAGAGCACAAAACCAGAAACTTGTAAAATGAGAAATATATTGCTTGAATAAAATTTTGTTTACAGCAACGTGAATTTATACACAAAGAAACAAAGATGACAGCTAGCTAAAATAACAAATTCAGATAAAACAAAATAGCATAGCAGCAATCATTAGCCAATGATATGAAGCTTCCAGAATCTTCATGTATTTACTCTGTGTGCTGGTATTTCTACATAGCAGTTTTGCCACCTCATTGAACTTGCACCAGTTGGTAAACAAATGTAGCTTAGGTGGCATGCCAATGTGTCACAAGGCTCGGCTGTATCACAAGATTTGGCTGATGTCCTGCCATGGTCATGGCTGCTGTTATCTTCAACATCTAAAGACAATTAATTACTAACCGAAATAATAAGGCCGAGTAATGAAAGAGCAAGCAAAATACACACACTTCATATTCTCCAAAATAATGAATCAGTGGTGGCAGACCCAAAAAAAATATTTATCATGGCTAAACTATACAACAACTAGATGTAAAAACTGAAAATTTATGGGTAAAATGTGAGTTTTAAGAAAATTCTCTTTTTTTTTATAAAAACTAATAACTAACGTAACTTATTTAAAATAATTTGATAAATTTTACTCACACACAAACACTCAATAAGGGTAAAAGAGGAAACAAAAAAAGTGGGCGTTATAATATACATTAAATATTTTTATAGTGTTAAAGTTTTAGTGGATAGTTGATAAAAATTACAAACTTAGGGTGAAAAATCGAATAAATTCAAATTTTTATTGTATTTTTTTATAACATGGTAAACTTTGAGTATATAACAGATAATTTTTCTAAAAATTATGTATAGTTTACGATATTTTAGTCAATTTACAATTGGTCACGCAAAAAATCATTGCAAATTTAAGCGATTTGTTGTTTTGTACCAAGAGCAAGCAAAATTGTAAACTCATATAGCATTGATCTGTATCATTTTCTTTTTATTTATGAAGTTATTCGTTAAGTGCAAAATCCAGATTTTATTACTCAACTGACGGTCAACTAATGTAATTAATTGGCTGCCAGTGTGACAAGAAGCATTAACAGATGCATAACAGAATCAAAAACAGCTCTATGCAATTGCAAGCACAAGCTGATCAGTTGATTACAATGAGGCTAATTGTTATTGCTATAAACATATAATAACTTATATAAGTTCTCATATATTCTCTATTTGATTCACTTTCCATTTTATTTTCTCTAGTTTTCTTAGTTGCCAATCACTCTTCCTAGTAACAAAGTCTTTCACTTTCATTGAACTGGTAACAGAATAGTAAAAAGAGTCCAAAAAGCAAAGTGTTCACTTAATCCAATAGAGTGGGATCAAGTGACAAACTACTTAAAGGACAAGATTCTTGGTTGATCACTTAGCAGTGATCATATTCCAACCATTGATGATGCCTACTTCAAAAGCCCTTATCAACTTCGCCCTTGTACGTAATCTTTATATCAAATCAATAATGTTGCGTCTAATTTCACATGTTTCTTGGGTCTTTGCTTTGCGGAAAATACCTGAATTTTTTTAAAAAATTTTGACATTTTATAGCGACGAAAAAAGTGTACATTTAACAATGAAATCTAATTTTCATTGCTAAAAGTATACATGCAGCGACGAAATTCAATTTTGTTGCTAAAGGTCTTAAATTTTAGTAGAAATTCATGCACCAATTTTTTTTTAAATTTTCACATTTTTTAGCAACGAATGGAACTCGTTGTTAAAACTATTTGTGGCACAAAAACACATGCTCTTTTGGCATATCAAAGAGTTTTAGCGACGAAATTTATTTTCGTGACCAAAACATGCTCTTTTGGCATATCAAAGAGTTTTAGTGACGAATAGATTTCGTCGCTAAAACTAAATTTCATTGCCAAAACATGTCTTTTGGCATAACGAAGAGTTTCAGCAATGAAATTCATTCATTGCTAAAACTACTTTTAGCGACGAAAAATGTTTGTCGCAATAAATCAAATTCTGGTTGCTAAAGGTTTGGGGGCCAATATTTTTTTCCCACTTAATTTTTTGGCGACAAACCTAATTTTGGTCATAATATGTCCTCTTTACTTTCATCACTAAAAGTGAAAATTAAATAATATTTTTTATACTATGAATTTAGCGATAAAAGCTTTTTTCGTAGCTAAAAAGCACTTATAGCGATAAAAATATTTTTGTTGCTAAAAACCAATATTCTTATAGTGATACTTGTGATCATTCTAATTAAGCTCATGTTCATGTATGTAAATCAATGTAAACTGTGAATCTCTTTTAATGCCAGAATCTGCATAGCATCTGTTGTGATGTCTACAATTGAAATATTGTTAAAGTGATATTTTCTTCCATGTTAGATTAGATTAATTATTGTTTTCTTGTTGAAATTTCATCCCAATATAGCATTTGTTGTGCATCAATGTTTGTATGTCTAGCAACATTTACTCCGCAGTTCAAATGGTGAAAAATCTTATAGATCTTCCCTAATGACCAAACGAATCATTAAAAAGCGATAGAAATTTCATGGAATGTACTTACAGAGTATGTGACTAAGCTTAAATTTTGTAGAATCTCATTTGATAGTTTGAATATAAGACATTGGTCCAAAACTTTCCATTAAGTGTTTCCAGCAAAACCTCAGTTGCATAAGGGCACACTAGATTTTATTTTTAAGTCTTTTAATTTCGTTTTCCCATGCTTTTTCTAATCAAGTTATTGCTTTATCTTTTTTGTCAATTGTTTTTTCTATTTTTTCCTTGTAATTTGATTAAGGTGTGACTTGCGGTTTATAACTGTCACATTACAATTTTCAAATGACATTAGGTAAAATATTGGTGAATTCAAGAGCCAGCCTCCCAATTTAACCTCAACTTTATATTAATGAGGTACTTGAATGTTTATCCATTTGTTTAGCCTATGTGTTTTGGTTGCTTGAGTGATACTGCTGGCTTGAAGTTCCATTAATGGACCAAATTCAAGGAGGGCATCTTTTGTAAAAAAAACAAACATAGTGAGATAACAATTTATACAGTAGCTAATTTAAATAACAACGTAAATCAGCAGTTGGAAATCACAAATGAAGAACAGAAAAAACCAAAAGAGAAAGGAAATCGAAACAGAAAAATAAACCCGAGCCCTGCACAGGACAATTTCCTTAAAATAGATTTACTACTTATTGTTTTGCTTTAGGTTTGCTAGTAACTGTTTCCCAAGATACAACGGGTACGAACTATCAGTCCAGCACAAACTAATAATTCTGGCGAATCACAGCAGCGGTAAACTCGATCAAGCAAACAGACGAAATAAGTAGGAAAGAAAAATTACAAGTGCTCTTTGTGCTGGGTTCAATGTGTCCAAAAACATAAGAGGAGGTGCCTTTTAATCGTTATAACAACCAATTCATTTAATTCAAAAAATGTGAAACTGTTACAACAAAAAATTCAAAAGGAAATTAAAAATGCATCATGCAATCTTGGATGATTTTGGGTTGATATTTGCGTACGCAGGACATGCGGGCACACACGAGTTCAACCAAATTGATCTTAGATTTGCAACCCCCGGCACACGCGTGTGTGGAGAGAGCCTCTAGCCTTATAATTCTTACTCATGCATGGTTAAGTTTTATATATAAAACTAATCCCTAGGCTTCTTTTTCTCATGTGGGATAAGCCTCATTTCCTTTCAAATTTCCAACTTCAAGGGTGAACTTTAAGAGACAATTTCTCATTAACCCAAGCACCATTTTGAGAAAATAAAATAATACTTTTAAAGTATTAACGGAGTAGAATCCGAACCTCACAAGATTTTTCACTTTCACTAAGTGGGGCCCACTCAAAATGTGCCCTTAAAATAGCATGATATGCTATTTTTTCAACATCTTTAATTTGCCTATCAGCTTCTGCAGCTATGATTTTTCTTAGTTGTAGATGTGAGGACAAGTTGTGCATCATTTGGTATTGTTTCGGGTTTCTCTATTTGTCGTAGTAGCCTAGCATTAACTACTTACATGTATAATTAAGCACTGAAAACTGAAATTTATGATTTATTTGCAGGTGCTAAGTAGGGAAGCATTAATGAATGGTAATGTTATACTTTTCAGGCCCAACTGCAATTTTGTAACTGATAATGGATTTTATTAATTTAATGTCGAGAATGTCCTTAACAATCAAAATGAGCCTATTGGACTATATAGGACTTCAGTGTTAACCCTGACATAATTCCAGCTAGTCAAACTGATGCCAAGACTCAAGCGAAGGTAATGTGCACTTAGTATTTAATTAGAGATGAAAATTTGGTGACTGTTTATTATTATTCAGTTTTTTTGTCATTAAGCATCTGAATGATGAATAATCACCTTACATTGTTTCAAATCACTTTCATTTCAGAGTTTTGTTCTCTGCAAGCTAATTTGTTTTGAAGGTGATAAGGGCTCTAATGATGCTATCTATACGAGCGAGAGAAAGAGAATGCAGGCGAGGAGGGACAAGGATAAAGAAACCTATAGCAAAAACAAGGGAAGTTTTGCCCCCCATATTACAAAACACAAACAGTGGTGTGCCAAAATACTTTGCTCTTAATCTAAGGGCTGTGTTATTTAACTGCGAAGCACTTCACTTGGACTTCGGCAATCAGACTAATGACTATAGGGATGGAAATTTAATCCGGACCCGGACAAACCCGGATAATCTGGACTGAGTTCAACCCGTACCAGAAAATTTTAAATCCAATATCCCGATGCTATTTTCTTAATCGGATATATTAGGGTCCAGGTTCGAGTTTTGGTGAATCCGTAAATCCAAAACCCAAACCTAGATATCTTTATTTTAATATTATTTTTTTAATATAAATAGAAACATCAAAGGAAAAAAAATTAGTCGTGCCCTAGTTTCACTTTTGAAGTCATAGCCGCCAAAGCTCAAAGCCAAAAATTACCTCATCAAATCATTGTGAATGTGTTGTGTTCCTCATCTTCACTACCAAAGCCCAAATCAAACCAACATGCTTAACCACCTCCGCCGCCGATGACTGTGATATGGGTTGAAAATGCCACCGTCATCATCAGCGGCTTGAGGGTGATTGCGGCTGTTGTATATAACCACCATCCTGATATTGGTATCTTCAACAAGGCCATGGGCATCATGAATAGCTTCACCAATGATATTTTTGGGAAGTTGGCCAAAGAACGTCATTTCATTCTCTTTGGGTTCTGGTTATTGAAAATTTGAAATGGGTATTGGATTGTGATTTGATGGGAGTGTCATACAAGGTAATTGTAAAACAAGTGAAGGCTGTAAATCGGATTTTGAGAGTGTTTTTTTTTCCTTTTTCCCTTACACGATTGTGGCTTTGAGAAGCTTTGGTTGAGTGATTCAGTGATGATCGTTATTCCTTGGAGTGAGTAAAGTCTGTTAAAGGTTTTTTCAAAGCAAATAGATAAATTAGGTTAAAAAATATCCGAGTTTAAAACCCGAAATCTGGAAACCCGGATTTTTTTGAGTTAAACTCGTACCGGACCCGGAGTTGAAATATACGAGTTATTATCCAAATCCGGTAAGATGAATTCACATATGGGTCTAGAACCGAAAAGGCCAAACCTGAATCCGGACTCAGAATTTGCCATCCCTACTAATGAGCATTCTCATGCAATTTATTTTGTTCAACCAAATCCATACCTTGTTAGTTGACACACAAACGAATCGTCATGAATCTGCAAGAATAAAGAATAAGTTCCCTTTAATCTCTAAAAGCGGATTGTTAGGAACTAGCACGAACAGATTGCAACAAACAAGAATTGATTGTTGGGAACTTCACGATCAAATCTCCTTCATGAACGAATGTGATTTGATCTTACATTTTTATGCACATCTATTCGGTAATTCTAAAACTTAAAAGTGCAGGCACTATGCAAGATTTGCATGGATCCTAAATCAATTCAGGTCAACCTGTTTTCTCGGAGGAGAGTCATTAGAATTGTAAGTTCTTTTAAGCCTTTTGCATACTAGAAACAAGAAGAAAGTTTCTATTTGCTTATTGATGTACACATTTTCAGTGCCATAACTGTCGTCAAGTGTATTCTGTCGACGTCATTGCTCCTGGGAGAGCACTTCGCATGGAAGACTCTGTAAATGGAAAAGGCAGTTCCCATAATGTATCTATAGACCTGGAATCTGCGCAGTTTTGTGTCCAAGTTAATGGATAGTGAGTGGAATATTTTTCTGGTGGTATGTTTTAAAACCTATGAATTTAATTTTGATTTTATCCAATGTTATCTGGAAAATGGTTTATGGTTATTTTTAAATTTGTGGAGGGTAACAGAAGCGTTAAAATCACATTAAGGGATCACCACAGAATGGAATTCGAGTATGAAAATTTACTTGGAGTTAACTAGTTTTACTACAGATATGCTGACTGCACTAAATTTACTATCAGCCACATGAGGATAACCTTCACTCAAATCAACTTCAGAGTAGCAGGTGCGTAAGATGAGATAAGAAGGCAAAGGCTGACCATAATAAAAAGAATACTCAGAATGTAATGGCAGACCAAAAGAAGAAGAAAGTCTGGATATGTAGAAGCTCTTTCTATACCATGAAACAAGATACTGGAACTCTCTTACTCTTACACTAATTGACGTTTTTTTCAGAATGATTCCAAGACTTAGAATCTATAATTGTAGAAGTTTTGATTCCAAGAATTGCACTTGGGAGACAAGCGCTTATTACAATGTGTGCTAGTTTGCATATACAGCAGTGTGCCAGTGAATGTATTTGTGAATGCTTTCATAAACACATATGGTTAGCCTATTTGGTAAGCTGCTGTCTGAATCCTTTGATTACTGGATGGATTTGAACTTGGCCTTTACAGTATAGAAAGATTTAGGGACAAGCACCTGTGTAGTTTTATTTTATAGCATCATGGATATGCTAGCTCTTTGAAACCAAGGAAGAACACTTGGTTGGTTTAGAGGTGTGACCACTTCTAAACCAAATCCATACTAGAGACTGAAAATGATTAAACTCAGCGTGCATATCTTGTTTTTGAACCCACCAAATCCTTCCAATTTAGAAAAGTAAAATAGTATATAACCGGGAACGTTTCTCTTGACCTCCCTTTCATGGTTTCCATTTGAGAATTAAGAAACTAATTTAATTTTCCTTTCGAGTTTTCCATTGATTTTGTTGAAAATATAAATCATGCTTACAAGTCTTTCTCATACACTCTGTCATGCATGTGAGTTTCTTTTTTTTTGTGTATTAAACCATCTAATATCCAAAAATTATATTGTGTCCCGATTAATCCAGATCTGAGCCGAGTAAAATTACTAGGGCGGCAAAACCCTCCCAATAAGTATTTAATGCAGCTGCACTCTCAAGTCTCAAACCAAGAACCTTGGTTAAGCTGAGTTTCCTACTTTTAACCTCATTTTTTGTTTTATGTGCATTGGTTTGGAAACATAATCATTAGCAGTTTAAAACATAATCATTGCTATTCTTTCTAACTAGTAGTAGTATACAAAGTTTTAATAATCTCAAATGAGATAACATATATCATATGAATGTCGCATAAGCACATGGGATAAAAAAAAATATGAGTGGGACTATTGGCACCCCTCTAGATACCTCTTAAAACCATTTAGTTATTTTAAAATTTTAACCTTTATTAAAATTACATAATAAGATAATTTTTAATTAAACCTCACTCAAAAGTTAAATAATTTTTTTCCCTTAAAAATTCTTTATACCGCATATTTTCGTATAACAATTTTAAATTCTAGTGGCGGCCACATCGAGTGTAGGATTTTACAAATACCCAATCATGAGTGTCACGATCTCATACCACCACGTCTATAAACAAATTCCCAAGCAGTTGGGCATAGCCAACTTCATTAATAACCCTATCCCACCATACACTCCTCTAAATCCAATCCAGTCCATCGCGGGGTTCGGGGAAAGAATAGGAAAAGTTATTTCACTATATTTCTGACCAGGAACTGGCCCTATCACAAGAATGTTTTTTTTAGTGGGTCGGTAGGTCTGAAAAGACAGCTTGCCTATCTTTTCTTTCATCTCGGGCGAAATACGATCGGGGGGGCTAATTCAAACCCCTCTGGTAAAATAAGAACGGCCCCCACATTCAAACATGTCCATCTCATCAAAATAAATTAGCTCTAATGAATGCCATTGAAAAGGTATTTCCAAATGTAACTAGTTCATTTTGTGAAGAACATCTCTTTGAAACTTGTTTATTACTCAAGTTCTTACATCCAAATAAAATATATAAACAAAAGAATTTATTGCTACACGTGGCTGTGACAGAGAGAAGAAACCGTTGTTTTTTCTTTTGAATGTAAGAAACACTTTTATTGAAATGAAGTTTAATAATAAAAATTAAAGAATGAGTTTACACTAATAATTTACACTAATAATTTTTAAAGAATAAGTTTACATTAATAATTTTTAATTAAGGATGTTTTTGTCATTGAAAGAGGTGTTAAAAGAATTTTATAATTTTTTTAAATATTTTAATAAAATTAATAAAGAAAATAAGTGTTAAGAGGTATTTAAAAGGTTGCTAATAGTACCACACTCTAAAATTAATGAGAAGAATCCCATCACTATTAAAAATTTAGACATGAATGGGTCAATATAATGATTTATGATCTCTAATTGGGCCCAAGCAGTAATTTGTCATTTAGAAAAACGTAGGCCCAATTTAAATCTCTGATTGGGCCAGTGAAATTCAGTGTTCATTAGCCAAATTATTTGTGGCATTTACCATTGCCTTAGCTTAGGTCCAAGAGTCAACAACATTTTGTTTTTGCTAATCCCCGTCTCCATCTGCGTGTTATCATCGCTAACCATGAGTGATGATAATATTAACAGCAATGAATCGAAACAACAAACCCACTTAATCTTCTCGTATGGCACGCTGAAAAGAGGATTCCCCAATCACTATCTAATGCAACAGCTGATGGATCAAAACGCCGCCGTTTTTCTGGGTCCATACTGCACCCACGAATCGTACCCACTCGTCTGCGGGCCCTACAACATCCCTTATCTCATCAACCTCCCGGGGTCAGGCAACCGAGTCCAGGGCGAGTTGTACTCCGTGTCGACTCAGGGACTCGCGCGTTTGGACGAGTTGGAGGGCACCCGGTTCGGTCACTACGAGAGGCTCCCCATTCGGCTTGTTGCGGGCGGACGCGAAGGAAATGACGGAAACGGTGCCGTTTTGGTAGCTGCCGTGGAGGCGGAGGGGTATTTTGTAAATAGGAGTTTCGGGGAGGGGTTGTGGGAAAAGAAAGGGAAAGTTGGGATGAATGAGTACACTGAGTACGAGGGACAAGAGTACGTGGCAATCGACAAGAGGGCTAAGGGTGTTTGTATTGTTGATGAGATTGCGTCCTTTTTGTCTTCTGATTGAAATATTGCAATCAACTCCCTTGTAACAATTTTTATTGTCAATAAAACCACCGTTCGTTGGTTAAAAGAGCCCCGACATTTCCTTCACCCCTGCGTTATTATTCCAGCCAAGTATCATTTCCCTGGGTTTAAAAACATTTGATGATTGCCACTTCGGCCTTGGTCGAAGTGGTGGGTTGCTCTTATCCGGGCAGCGGATTCTTGCTCCCATAAAAGTATCGTGGGGATAAAATATTTATAATTTTTTTTTATAAAATATAAGTTAAGTCGAGGTATTTTTGTTTGTAAGGATAATTTATCTGAATATGTATTTTATAGAATTTAATGTAATTATATATAAGTCCCAGTTAAGTATATTTAATTGTAAATATTAATATACTATTGTGATAACAGTTGTAAATATATATAAATATCTATACAATGCAGTAATTTAGTGTGTAACCAATATTAAAAAAATATATATTTGATGATTGTTCAAATTTTTGCCTTTCTTGGTACTATCTAAACAACCAATTTAGTTTTAAACATTTTTAATCAAGAGATAAACTTAAGTTTTTTGGTCAACCAATTTCTTGAACGTGATATTGATTATGAGGGTTATTAGATTTCTTTACTGAAATTATTGAGCTTGGGTTATTATTTATGTTTGTAACTTGTAGAAAATCAATTAGCTTCAAAGTGGTTGTACCATTTCCCTTAAGTTAGACTTGGTTAATTTAGATTACAAGTGAGGCACAAAATGGGTAATAGGAATTTAGAAACAAGTTATACTTTCACGTTCACGAGAATTCAAAATACACAGTTGATTGGTTTTAGGACCTGATTTGACTTATAACTAAACCAAAAGTATGAGCCTTCACTTCTTGTTCTCTATTTTTTTTTTTTTTTCGTTTTTGAGATCTTTAATGAATTTTTTGAAAATGTCGTGAGGTTTTAAGTATAATCATTTTAATTAAAAGAAATTTATTTATTTAAAAAAAAGAATACATTTTTTACAACAACTATTTTAATTAATTAAGTAATTTCTCTTTATTCCTTAACCTATTTTCCCCTTTTTTCTCTCAATAAATCGTGTAATTTATCAGCAATAATAGCATTAATTAATTTTAAGCAATAGTTATACTAGCCCTAAGGTTGACAAGTGGAGTGGACCAGTTATTAAATTTTAAAATTTTCTATTAATTCCTTAATCTTTTTTTTTCCCATATTTTGTCTCAATAAATCATGCAACAAGCTCTCTCATCTCCGCAATTAAATGGCATATAAATTCGAAATGAGTGATTAAGTTTCATTTTCTGAACTCTATTACAGCTCTGATGGATTTTACTTGCATGTTCTTGCTTTCTGTTTTTTATATGTATGCAGGGGAAAAAAAAAAAGAGAGAGAGAATCAGAGAGATTGAGATATTGAAGTTGAAAGGATATGATCTCATTGGTTGTTATCCCTAAGCTCTCGATGACGCTGTGCTACGTATGGTGCAGACTTTTGTTGAAATTGAAAGCCTAATAAAATGGATTCTAAATTCTAATCACCCAAAGACCCAAGCTAAGCGCCCAAGAATCAGTCAAAACAAAAGAACAAAGAAATTGAATCAAGAACAACAAGAAATTAGAGAAAAAGCCGAACCAAAGACATAAAGCAGTTTAGTGGTTCGATACAAGAGGTGCCTATATCCACGGAGAAATCAAGCCTAATGCTTTCACTAATCAAAGAGAAAATGTTACACGGTTACGGAGTAAGTCTAAGGCTGCGTTTACTTGCCGGAATTAAGAATGGAAATCTGGAATTGAAATGATTCCTACATTTATTAGGTAAAATAAAAGGGGAATGAGAATCATTTTTGTGGGCCCCACAATAATTTGGGAATCAATAATGGAAACTTGATTCTCAAGGGAGACTTGGGAATCAGACTCCTATTCCCAACATTTTCCATTCAACCCCTATAAATTTTTTATTATTTCAAAAATACCCTCACTCCATATAAAAGTATAAATAGCAAAAAATTTAAAAAAAAATCCCTAAAACCCCAAACTCTCTCTCTTGCATGAGCCTCTCAATCAAACGCCATCGGAGTAGCTTCCATCACCGTCGCGGCCAAACTCATCCAACATCTTTGTCGTTGCGGTTCGTCTCTGTTGTGGACAGCAGTTAGTTGCCAATTATGTCTCCATTGGGCTGTGTCGATTTCGTCGCCGTTTCAGTTTCCTCTCCATCTCATTTCGTCTTTGATTTGTCTCTGATGGCCACAGTTCTGTTATGATGATGATGTTGTTGCTAACGATGATGATTTGTTGTTGTGACGATGAGGATTCCGATTTTAATTATTGCTAGTAATATTTTTTTTTTGGGAAATTGATTATTTTGTTGAGGATGATTATTTGGGAAATGGATTAATTTGAGGATTTTTTTTGGAAATGGATTATTTAGCTGATGATGATGAATCTTATTATGATTATTATTATTTTTAAATGGATTATTATTTTGTTGATGATGATCTTTTATTTTGATTATTATTATTAATGATAAATTATAATTAATTAATAATCTAAGAACATATGAATATAATTAATTAATATATTAACAATAATCATTAATAATAATAACTATTAACAATATTATTATTATGATAAAAAAGTAATATAATTAATTAATTAATATATTAACAACAATAACAATAACAATAATAATAGTTATTATTATAATTAAGTAAGGGTATTTTAATAATTTAAAATAATTCAGCTCATTCTGATTTTGATTCCTACTGTTTAAGTAAACAATTTATTTTAATTCTCATTCCTCATTCCGATACCAGTTTATTCCGATTCCAACCCATTCCGATTACTGACAAGTAAACGCAGCAAAAGAGAATTTAAGAAGCTAACACTTCTCTCTCTCTCTCTTTCTCTCTCTCTCTCTCTCTCTCTCTCTCTCTCTCTCTCTCTCTCTCTCTCTCTCTCCTCCACGACATCTGAGATTGTAGGTTGTTAATCAGCCTTATGAGGGCAGTTTGGGAAGATCAGCATGTTGTCGTGATAGTTCCCGCTCAAAATAACAGCCTCCAACAAACTCCCACACGTGCCAAACGTGTGCCTACTCAATTGCATTTCAAAAACGACTCTAAAAGCTTCCGTTTTGATCTGATTTGTTTCTGTTTTGTCACTTAAGTTGCTCTAGATGACAGTTTCCTCATGTCATCTTCTGCAAAAAGCTTGAATAGGACATGATGTTATATTTCCAGAGTGAATGTCATGTCGGCCACTAAGTTTTGAGTTCATTTTCAGGTTTCAACATGACTACGCTGCAAAAGAAATTATATTGTCAAAATCCCACCGATATCTAAGAGCTCCACGATTGAAAAAAAAAAATTGAAATGGTTAATCCTAATGAAAAATTAATACATCCCGAGTACACTCGTAGCGGTTAATTGCAGTAATCCAAAAAGGTTGAAAAAGTAAATATTATTGATTACTTTGTTTTAATATAAATGTTGATTATTGATTACTTTGTCTCAATATAAAGTTGATTTATATAAATTGGGCTTTTTAAAGTTAATAGGGTAAACTTCAATTTATTTCTACTTAAATTAGTAGTGTGCCCTTATATACCATCATGTTCTGAAAGAAAATAAGAGTAAACTGAAGTTTTCATAAAAGAATAAATTGAAGATTATCATTATATTCAAGAAATAAATTGAAATTTACCCACTTGAATAACGTATCCTTTAACACTTGTCCCTTCTATCATTGGAGCTTAGGGTGCGTTCGGCAGTGTAATTACCCCAAATACACATTTAATCAATGAATGGGTTATGGGGGATGCAACTCTAAATGCATATATGAATAAAGCTTCTTTTAATAGTCGAGGAATTAGATAAAAAGTCGAATCAAACAACTGATCTTTCTCTCCAACTTTTACTCGCGACACTGAGCTAAATGGACCATTAATTAAACTACAAAGTATGGAAAGCACACACTACCAGTTTCTTAAAATGATAATGATTAATTTGTGAATCTCATTGATGGAATTCGATTAGACTCATCGAATGGTAGATTCTCGCATGTTGAGTTAGTGTTCTATCCCCATTAACTATACGTTACATTTTCCTAATTTTTCTCCATGAATATGAAGAAATAGAGTTGGCAACAATACCCGCGGATCCCTGATTAATTTGGGGTGGGTATGGGGTCCCGAAAAGTATGAAAAAAAAAATTCGGATCTATTTGGGTATGGATCTAAAACTTCAAAAATTTTCGGGTTCGGATTTGAAGATTTTCCGGATCCCCTAACTCAACCCGAAAATAAAAGCAAAAAAAATCTAATATTTTAAACTTTGAAATTAGAAATTGTAATGCCATCGAATCAATTTTTTTTCCCCCAAAAGAAACCCTAACAGTTCGTGAGCTGCCGTCGTCACTAACAGCTGGTCAACCGCCACCGTTCGTCGTCACCGACCAACACTCAGCTGCACCTGTTGGTTCTCCTGCAGCAAGGTTTTCACCTTTTCTACTTTTCTTTCTTTGTTTATTTATTTCGAATTGCATCTGGTTTCATTGATTTGGGTGTCTCTGTGCGTGTGCTTGTTTGTCAGTAATGAGTCATTGAGTTGATGGAGATGGCTATTTACAATGTTTGCTGAAATGCGCTCCAGCTTCAAAGTTGATGGAGTCGAAAGAGGCTTTTTGACTTTGCAGGTATTTGTCAGCTTCGAAAGGTTTACATTTAGTCCATTGTCTCTTTAACAATCAGTGGAATTCATATGCAGTAGATGTCTTTGCTCTAGGATTATCTTTGTTCGGTATCTCTGGAATGGTAATTGCCAATTTTAGAATTCTTAATGAGTTGATAGGGCTGGTATTGTTCATCATATCTAGCATTACATTGCACATCTGGGTCTCATAAATAAAGCCAAAACGTAATGCCACACAATGAATCTACAATTTCTTAATAAGAAAATCATCACTAATTTAAATTTAAAAATTTTCCAGAATTTTTTAATACCCCATGTCTGCACATTCATTGACATCAGACAATTGAAAATTCATGCCCAATTGAGACCATTAGAAATTCGGAATCTGAATTATTGATTTGTGAATTGAAAATTCATGCCCAATTGGTATTCAATGTCTCTCATGGTTTTTTTTTTGGCATTGCATGGGCCAATAATTAATTGATAGAAGAAATTGTTGTCCTGTAAGTAATTCTTGAATTAATTGAATTGTGAAGGACATAACGTGGGAAGCAATAAGAGAGCAATAAGTCTTGTCCGAAGCTTTAGAGCTTAGGCCAATCTTCACTAGTGTTCCCACATCTCAATAAGTATTATTTTAAATTCTGGAAAGATGAATTAGACTTGTCTATTTTAAAATACAATTAGTTGCTTCGAACTTTTATGGCGTTTTTGTTCCACTATTTTTTTTCTGTGAATGACCAAAGTGCACGTGCCTGGAACTTTCCCTTTCTCAATCCTTGTACGAATAATACTAGTTGGTTTTAAATCCAGTACATGGTAAAATCAGATTTAATGTTTTGTATCTGTATAGTTTTAATTGTTTGCTTCTAGTAAAATGCTAGTTTTATTTTTATTTTTAAAATTTGTTTATTGGCTTGATTGTAGGTTCGACATTTAATATGTCAAGTTCTTTGCCCACACCACACTGAATGGATGATGAAGGCAATCAAACTCAAGGTGAATCAGCCGACAGTGTTACTCATGGTGGGTTGTGACGTAGAGGAAGGTTGAGGTCAATTGTATGGGAGCATTTCGAGAAGAAAAAAATTAACTTGATTGATAAGGCTATCTGCAATTATTGTAAAAATGCATTGATAGCAAGGAGTAGTGATGGAACAAAGCACTTGCACGATCATTTGAAGACATGTCAAGTGAAAAAGGAAATAGAGGCCACAGAATTTCCACCGGCAAAGAAAGCTGCTGGTGAAAAAGGGAAGAATGCAGTAGAAACTCATTTTGATCCTAATGTTACGAGGAGAAAAATGGCACGTGCTATTGTCATGCATGAGTACCCTTTGAGCATTGTAGAGCATCAGGGTCTGAGGGATGTAAGCCCATATCACAATAGACTTCATCCAAGCACATTGGAGGCTTTGATGTGTAGTCAAAGTTGGATACGTGCTCTTTGTGGAGGTATATGGTTTGCATTTTTATTTTTGTATTTTTATTTATTTAAATTAACTAATAATTAACTTGATATTTATATTTATATTTTTTAAGTAGTTGTGGCACTGACCTCTCCAGCATATGCCAAGATTCTTGATGAGGAGCCAGAGATTGAAACAGATGTAGAGGCTGTAAAGGTATATAGTTTTAGTTTATATTATCTTGTCAATAATTTATTAAGTTGAATTGTTAAAACATGTTTTTATTAATTTTTTTTTGTTTATGTTGTTATAGGTTTATGAAGAATCTTAGAATGTGCATCAATGGTGATGGCTACAAGTTTATGTTGAAGACTTAAAATTATTTTGATTTGTCGTATAAAATTTAATCATTTGTAATTATGTTGAAGGCTTAAAATTATTATGTTTTTATTTATGTGGAGGTTGTTAAAATTTGATCGCTTGTAATTTTATTTTTAATATGAAATTTGATTATTTGTAATTTTATTTCTAAATATGGAAGTTGTTAGAATTATTATTTAAGAAAAAAAGAAAAACTGAAATATTTAGAAATTATTATTTAAAAAATGGAGATTGGGTCCCCGTTTTAATCCCCGCTGAATTCGGGGATTTTCGGAGATATACCCAAACAATTCCCATTACAATTTTTCGGGTATGGGGCGGGTTCGGGGAATTGCTTCTAAATCGGGTTCGGGTTCGGGGATCATGATCCCCACGCGAACCCGCCCCATTGACATCCCTGTGAAGAAAATGGACATTTAATTCACAAAAAATATGTGGATGAGAGCAGCATCCATGCTTTTTTGCATATATTCTCTACAGACCGGGTGACTGTGAGGTTGCCTCTTTTGACAACTTATCATAATATTGACTAATTGAATAAGTGATGTTTCATGAGTATCAATGTTTTCAACCTTCAATTACGAATTAATGAATTATATTTATTCCATTTATATAGCCATATCCATATGGCAGTAGAGTTTTTTTTTTGGTTATTTTAAAATATTTTTTTAATAAATTTATTCGGATGTACATGTATGTTTATAATAAAATATTATATATATATAAGGAGTTGATCTAGTGCGCACACCAAATATAACATTTATTTTGGATTTGCTAAGATAATATATGCAAAAATTTCTGTTATGATTACAAGACAAAAGTGGTTGGATTTGATGGTAAATGACAAATTGATAATTTTTCCACGAGTGGATAAATAATTGAATATTTAAAAAGCTTACAATACATATTACTTCACCACAACAAAGCACTTATATTGCAAACTCCAGTTAAAATTATTTGAAGCGATGTCGTTTAACTAATTTGAAGGCAAATGGTGTGAGAAACGATAATCATGCAAAAACACTGAGCTTAACGAGGATAATGATGTGATAAACAATAATTACCAATGCAAAATCACTACGCATAAAAGGGCAAAAAAGGGAAAAAAAATAGAAGATTAAAAGAAATCACTGTTTATTACTCCCAAGTTCGGCAGATTATCTTTAATTCCTCTTTGAGGATGACTATCAGTTCACGCTTGCATGGATGGTTCTTGCTGCAGTGCATTAGCTGCATCATGCAGCGGTAACAAAAAGGGATTAGGAGGAATTGTTGATGCTTGAGCCTCCTTGATGATAAAATTGATTGCAGTACCCTGTGTTGAATTTGTACTTCCATTAAAAAATATTTATTGTGAAGGTTGGGATAAGTGGGACTGCCAAGTTCCTCTTCCATTGAACTCAATTATTATCTTAGCTTGATGACAAACAAGAAAACTTGACTCGTAAGCTTCATGATTTTAGCAAGCCCAGGTATTCAGATTAAATTTCTTTTTGTGTCAGGTTGTCTACAATGAAAATATTGTTAAAAGTGAGACTTTGCTTCTTACCCATTAGATCAAGATTAGGGATAATTTTGAAAATAATGAAACCTGCATTTTGATCTTATAGTGATTGAAAATATCATTATATATATATATATATATATATAATGAAGCCTGCATAGAAAATTATTCAATTACAAGATCTTCACTTTATTATAATTAGGGATATTTAATTAGAAATTATTCCTATATTACATATTTTGATGTTCATGTGGGAGTCAAGGTAATAATTTATATATTTATATTTTCATTTGTTTACTTTTTTAATGAAAGGTAAGAGGTGATCAAAGGTCTAATTCATTTTTTAATCTCTTATCTCTCCTAAGATTTAAATATGAGTGATCAATCAAATAAAACTGCTTGAAAACTACTCGATCATTCCTTTAGAGTAGGATGATAATTTATACACACACATATACATATGTATGTATGTATATATATATATATATATATATATGTACATATATGTATATATATATTTTATAGGGATAACTTATAACAACTAAATCATTTCTTTTATTAAATATTAATGAATGTTTTATAGTATTAGATAGAAGGGACCCATGTGAAAAGAATTAGTAACTATGTCATTACTTGTATTTTTGTTAAACATTGGATTAATTCCTCTACTCCAAAGCCCAAACTATTAAACCCTAATGCTAAAAACAAAACGGCAACGTACACACTGCCAAAACGACAAAGCCCAACTGCGCGGCACTACTACGCAAACACTAACGCTCTCTCACTCCGTGTCTCTCTCTCTCTCTTTCTCTTTCTCTCTCTCTCTCCAAAAGCTTCAACAATGGCGGAGAGGGGTTCATTCGCCGTCATAACGGTTGGCGGCAAAGGCTCGTTCCTCAATTCCTCCTCCGTCTATGCCATTTCCAATGGCCTCGCTCAGGTACGCGTCGACGTATCGGCTCTTGATAGACGCTCTTCCACATTACCCAATCAGAATGCTCCACCTGTCACAAAATTCCAAATCCCTATTCCCAAAACCCTAACTCTTGAAGAATCCCGCGCTTTTCTAACCGTCCTTCTGAACAAGCTCCTCCTTGGTTCCTCCATCTGTAGGGTGTTTCCCGTTATCATTTCAGAAACTCTTAATTACCAAACCAAAACCCTACAATTTGCATCAGTAGATCTGACTGAAGATGAACGCGTCGTTTTAGAGAAATTGAGTTTACCATCTGTTTTGTCTGGAATTTGTGCCGTTTTGGATCACAAGTCATCGGCTTTGTCGACAATGATTGATGCTGTGGCTGCGTTGTCGTGTGAAGCGTGCGGAGCTGACGTGGCGGCCTTCAATTCGATAGATTCTGGTGACGGGTTTACTGCTAAGGAGGAGATTGGGGTTGCTGCTGATTTGAAGGTGTTGCTTAATGGGTCTAAGTTAGTGGGGAAAATGAAGAGTGAAGATATTTTGGAAATTCCAAAAGTAAATGGGAAATTAAGAGAGGTTTTGAAATCAGTGCATTCGAGTACAAGAGTTGAGTTGAATTCGAGTGTGAAGGTTGGGATAAGTGGGACTGCCAAGGCTGTGGGGGCGAATGTGCTAGCATTGGCCGCGGCAATTCATAACTTGGGTGAGGGTAGTTTGTGTCGTGTGAAAATGAACTTGAATTCAATTAATAGCTATGGTTTGAGGAGCTTGTTTGAGAAGGATTGCTTGAGTGGTGAAAATTTGAGAAAGACGTACAAGTTGGTTTTGGATGCGAATTTTGAAGAGGATTATGTGAAATTTTTGCACGAAGCAAATGTTTTGTTGGGGATGGTGTGGAAGGTTGTCACTTGGGAGGCAGTGCTTGCGTTTGTTGCCCTTGAAGGTGGTGAATTGTTGGGTGAGAAGGTGAATGGAGGGGATGTGGTGGTGGATAAGAAGAGTGAGAAGAAAAAGAAGAAGGTGGTTTTGGGGAAGGGGACCGGGGTCATAGTGCAGTTGATTAAGGATCGGCTACAGAGTAATAGCTTGGGGATATTGGAAAAACGGAGTAAGGATCTTTTTTCATTTTTTGATCCAAGGGACCCAGAGTTTGATGGTTTGTTGACGAAAATCAGAGAGATTGTGGAGAGTAATGAAAGCAGAAGGCTTCCTAAGCTGCCTAAGGTAATGATGTGTACTTCAATTGTGTTATTTTGGCTCATTTCGAAAAGATTGAGTAAAAATATTGTGAATACTGTACATATTTTAGCATTATAGTGGGATCATGTGTGTAATCATGCAAGGCTAGAGAATGCATGGAGGCTATTCCCTTTTAGCGTATGAGTTAATAATATAGTCATTTCATAGCTTATGATGACTATTCTTAATTGAAAAAATTATAGACAAACAAGAATTGTGACCCAAAGTTGTGATGTTGATCAAATTCAACCCAAAAAAAAAAAAAAGATTTACATTCACATGCAAGATGCTAGACCACTGCTAAAGTAAGGTCAGTAAATATATCATGATACTTTGGAAAAATCATTTTATATTGGATTCTGCATACCTCTGCAGACATTTGTTGTGTTATTAATTACATAAAAGGCCTTTGTTTTAGTTGTTGCATTGCAAGTGGGCTTGGATTTGACCTTTGAGAATTTTATTGAGATTTAGTTCATTTCTACTGTTGAGTTATATTACATGTTTACATGTAATAACACTATTTGGTATTTAAATTGTGCAATGTATGCTAAGCGGGATTTGACATTAATAATCATTTTGGGGAACATTTGATTTTCATTTTTTTTAAAAGGAAGCTACTTTTCCTATTTAATCTTAAATTTTATTTGACATCACCAATGTAAAAAAGGATTATCTTTCATATGTATGCACTCTTTTGGGTGATAGAATGGTACGGCCTATCTGTGTAATGTCTGGTCATTTAGGTTTCGCCATACTAGTGGAGAATTCAGATTAATTCATCTATATAATTCTTTTTGACCATCTGTGGCCATCCTTTCTTTGGCTTGAGTGAAATATGTGGCATTCTTAAATTGTGTGAATTATTGTGGATTTCAGGGTACTCGTGATTTTGCAAAAGAACAAATGGCAGTAAGAGAAAAAGCATTCTCAATTATAACTGAGGTTTTCAAGAGGCATGGTGCCATGGCCCTAGATACTCCTGTATTTGAAATGAGAGAGACCTTAATGGGCAAATATGGAGAAGACTCAAAGTTGATTTATGATCTCGCTGACCAGGTAAATTCATTATCACTAGTTGCGTCAACTCAGTCCATGTTTCTTCCTATTTATTACTTTTGTTTTTGTTTTTTTTTTGGGGAATTTGTCCTTATTTGTTATCATCATCTGTTTATAGTTCCTACCATGTCTTGATACTTCTTTGACACCTTTTGTAGAAGAGAACAAATGAGGGTTGGTTTTCAGTTCCATTTCCACATATATAAATGTGCATCATTTAAAGCTTATTTAAGTATATATATGGATTTTGGATTTAAAGCGAAGTCTGTTTCTAGCATGTAACTGCTTGTTGCCAATTGCTGCTTTTTACATGTTTATGCTCAAGATCTCTCTCTCTTTCCTCTCCCCCCCCCCCCCCCCCAAATTTTGTTGGAGACTGTTGTGATTCACTGCACATGTAATTGTAACTTCATACAACAATGGAATTAGTTGGACTTATGCTGTTAACTTCCTCCTAGTTTCCTCAAAAGCATGTAAAACATATGTCCTAATTATAACTAGGCATGTTAATTGTAGATGTCTGATTTGCTGAGAGAAACAAACAGTGTTTTGCATTTCTTCATTTATGTCCTTTTTGCTAGGAAAGAATTAAACACGATGCATCAATTATGTGGGTATCTTCGAGCTGCTGAAAACGTCATCTTTAGAATATATTATGGCTGGCTGACTTTTAAGCCCTTAATATGTAAATGAAAAGTGTGATTGCTGGCACAACCGAATGCTAGTTGATGATGTAGCTTTGTATCTTGGTTATACATTTTGCACTCCGGTTTCATGCCCAAAGTTGCTTAAGGTTTTGAGTATGGAAAGAATTGATTTACAATTTCCTTCACTTTAATTTTAGTTTTACCAGTATGGCCATTAATTTTGAAACCTCTTACTGCTTGTAAACATTTAAGTGATACTTTCTTTAGACTAATCTTATATTGGGTTTCTCTTGATCCTGAGTCAGCATCCAAATGACCTTATATATGTATTTCATGATTTTATTAATCCATTATTTGCGGAGGATTAGTTGGGGCTTTTGGGGATTGATAAGTATTTCATTGATTTTATTTTGTTCATTTGGATGTAAAAGAATATGTTATACTTATCTATTTTTGGCAGAATATAACTCTTCTTATGGTAACTTATTTACAGGGCGGAGAGCTTTGTTCTCTACGATATGACTTAACTGTTCCATTTGCTCGGTATGTGGCTATGAATGGCCTTACATCATTTAAAAGGCACCAAATAGCTAAGGTGTATAGGAGGGATAATCCTTCTAAAGGAAGATACCGAGAATTCTATCAATGTGACTTTGATATTGCTGGCCAATATGAACGCATGGGTCCAGACTTTGAGGTAGTAAAAATTTTGACAGAACTGCTCAATGAGCTAGATATTGGAGATTATGAGGTAAATCTTACAAACTGTGTTCTAGCTGTGTTCATTTGCAATTGGTTTTATGATGTTTTCTCCTGGCTTCTAAGAAATTTGAAGTTGATATGTGAATACAGTACACGTGTTGGCTTGACTTGGATATCTGATTTGTATCTGTAAAAGCCCAACTAGATATGTTATCTGTATCAAAAAATTTCATACTATGGATTTGTTTGGAGTTAAACAGATGTGGAATTATGTTTAAGGCCACTGAAACATGCACATTTTTATTCCGCAATTTTAAGGTCAATGAATTTGGGATTCAATTAGAAACCTATCACGGTAGCTGTTAACCCAGTTAATGCAACAGTCATTGGCATTCAGTATTCTGAAACTTCTTGAAAATGGTCTCACCTTTTATTTTGTGATGTATTTCACAGATAAAATTGAATCATCGGCTGTTACTGGATGGCATGTTGGAAATATGTGGGGTGCCTTCTGAAAAATTCAGAACTATATGTTCAAGTATTGACAAGCTAGACAAGCAATCTTTTGAGCAGATTAAAAAAGAAATGGTAAGTAAATATGCATTCATACTATTGCACTATGTTCTTTGGTTCCTGTTGGTAGCCTTTGATGTTTTTGTTGGTTGATAAATGGTAATTTTAATATTGTTCAAAAACTAAAATAACATGAAGAAAGAAGTGAGCATTATTGTCTAACCATTGATGAATGCACTTGCCTGTGTTATATGGAGGCTGGAAGTGAGTCTAGCAGCAGTAAAATATTCTGTGAGAAGGCGGCCATATTCTTTTAGTATTTTGCAAATTAATATATAGCAGTTTTGGTTATAACTTGTGTGCAGATCACTTTGTTGAATTTTCCCCTTTCTTTTCTACTTATTATATCTTGCCTCTTTTTCTTGCATTTGTATTCTTGTTAGATTCTAATTGTTGAACATTGGATCTTTCTATCTTTTATTAGGTCATCAAATGATGATTTTGCATGGTTAATGATATTTTAAATATCAATGTTTGCTAGGTTGAGGAGAAGGGCTTATCTGTTGAGACAGCTGATAGAATTGGAACCTTTGTGAAAGAGAGGGGATCTCCTTTGGTGTTATTGTCAAAACTTAGAGAGGAGGGCAGCCTGTTCTTAGAAAACAATTCAGCTAAACTTGCATTGGATGACCTTGAAATTTTGTTTCAAGCTCTAGAAAAGTCAAAGTGCATTGATAAAGTGGTTTTTGATTTGAGTCTTGCAAGAGGTCTGGACTATTACACTGGTGTCATATTTGAAGCCGTTTTCAAAGGGGCCACACAGGTAATTTTTCATTATGCTTTTGGATTTACCTGTCCTCGTCATGTTTTCTTGAAAGAGAGGCATTAGGTATATATGAATCAATGTGCCTTTATAATCATATTGTTATTTTGACATTTGATGCACCAATTCTAGGTTGTTTATCCATAGTTATGCTTATGGACCATTTAGGCTTTGCATTGTAACCAATCAAAGCTGTTCTTACTGGAATAAATATGCCAATCAAATATAACTTTGAATGAAAAGCTGGAGTTGTATTTTTCTCAGAAATACCAATGACATAAATTGAAGCAATTTTTTGTTGATTTATTTATTTTCTCTAAATTTTCTTAGGGTAAATATCAAAGTTTTATGTCAAAATAAAACTTATTAAACAACATGCTATTATTTGGTTGTGTCTCCCCATTGGGAAAAACCTGTTACTATGTTTGTATGTGCGCTTTATGAAGTGATGGTAGAATAAGTGGGTTGAGTGTGGAATTTGGTTGCATGAGAGTGCAGGTTGTTGAGTTGTCGGGTACTGATCTTATATTTATTAGGAGTAAGGGTGCGTTTGGGATTGAGGTAGGGATGGCAAAATCCGGGTCCGGGTCCGGGTTTAGCTTTTCCGGATCCGGACCCGGATACCATTTTCTTTTCCCGGATCCGGATTTTAACCCGGATTTTTTCACCCGGGTTCGGTCCGGGTTCAACCTGAAAAAATCCGGGTTTTGAAACGAGATCTATAAATCAATATCAATTTCTAAAATTCTAAAAATAAAAAATGAATACATTTCCAAGCAATAACATATCTAGATTAATCAATAAAATTAATTAAAAAATAATATTAAAATTAGATATCTGGGTCCGGGTTCAGGATGTACGGGTTAACGTTAACTCAGACCCGGACCCGGATATATCTGGGTTTTTAAAATCTATTCCGGACCCCTTTTTTATATTCCGGATGGGTTCAACCCGGCCCGAATTATCCGGGTTCGTCCGGGTCCGGGTTATTTTGCCATCCTTAGATTAAGGTTTCAAGCTGCAGCACTAAAGTATTTGGTAAACACTAGCTACCATAGATTGGAAGTTATGTTGATATGATTTTTCACTTGTGTAATAGAAAATCTATTATATCTTTAATAATTTTGTTAAAATTATTATTTAAAATTTATATTTACTACATATAATTAAGTTTTGTTTTATAGTGACAGTTTTTTTTTTTCCAGTAGAGCACCTCAATTTCAAACAGGACCTAAGTGGTAAACGGATGTTAAACAAAAATTCTTGGGATGGATATTGACTAGTTAGACAAATTCCTCTGAATTTGGAAGCCATATGCAGAAAAAGTAAAAATAAATAAATAAATAAATTGGGGGAAGAGATAAATATTTTCCCTGAGAAGATGTCAAATTTGCTTACCTTGGGAACATCTTTTTTCTTATATCTTTGGTTGTTTATTGGGTTTAAGCCAAAAAACCTTGGTGTATTGATCACTGTTTATGGTTCACATTAAGATATTTACCCTTTTTTATCATTATCATTATTATTTTAAAGGAATTTATAAGCTTGTATTACTGCTTATGTGCATTAAGTTGTTCTCTCAGGCTGTCGTTTGTTATTAGTACGATGAAATCTATTCATCTTGCATTTTTTCCAATTTATTTTTATGATAATGTGACTAACCTGTCTATGCAATCAGGTTGGTTCAATTGCGGCTGGTGGACGTTATGACAACCTTATCGGAATGTTTGGTACAAAGCAGGTTCCTGCAGTTGGTGTCAGTCTTGGAATTGAGCGAGTCTTTACTATAATGGAGCAGATTCAAAAAGAAAGGAACCAGGTATTAACAACATTCAAGTACATCTTTATAACTATCTGTATATTTGTTTTCCATAATAATATCACTATGTTATCTATTAATGACTTTTTATTTTATCGATTTGCATAGTAGAAGCCATAGATACAAAGATAATGTTATTTTTACCAAACAAAGCCTTTGAAAACCAACATTGCCTAGTTTCTGGCATCGTATAGCTGTGGACATAGGGTGCAGGGTGGTTTGAGCTCCAAATTGTGGCTAAAATATTACCATTAATCATTTCGAGTTTCATTTTCCTCGAGGATTTAAGGAATGGAAATTTGTTTACCCTCTTTTTTACTCTCTTTATTGCTTATTCCCCTTTTCTTTAAGCTTTTTTCTTGTTTACCTTTTTTTGTTTGAAGTAACCGTCCAAAACTCCTTGATGCATTGTGCCTTTGCATGTACAACGTTTAGATGTTACGTAGTTGCATCTCTCTCAAGAAAAGAGGGGGGAAAAATCATATTTGGTTCATTAGGAAGAAGTTAAAGAAATTGCGTCAGGCTTGTTTCTTCCATCTACTCCAGTGTACTAATTATTGTTCTATTTTTTGTTGGCAGATAATTCGAGCCACCGAGACGCAATTACTTGTGGGCTTGCTCGGAGATAAACTTCCTTTAGCTGCTGAACTGGTCAGCGAGCTGTGGAATGCGAAGGTGAAAGCAGAATACATGGTCCATAAGAAAGTAATGAAGCTTATTGATCGTGCCAGGGAGTCGAAAATCCCTTGGATGGTAATTGTGGGTGAGCGCGAGCTGAATGAAGGAATCGTAAAATTAAAGAACATTGACACCACTCAAGAGGAGGTTATTTCCAGAAGTAACTTTGTTGAGGAAATTCAAAGACGATTGAACCAATGAACATAATATTTAGTTGAAGCACAACCTTAAGCCATTCTGCTACGTTATACAACGCTCGGTACATCAATTAGTTTGCATGTTATTAGCTGCATAGGCATATCTGATATCTGCATCTCAACATACTGATAACGAACGTGTAAAAAATTGAATTGAAGATGATTTGTTGTTTGTTTTTTTTGCCCCCCCAATTTTACCCGTAGAAATTGTCTGATATTATAATGGTTGTCATCTTATAGATTTGAGAATTTTAATTGAAGAATTAGAATTTTTTTTTTTTTTGAAGTCTGTTATACATAGATATTACTGACATTACATCAGACATTACAATGAATATTTACAATCATACTATATAACTGGGACCACCATCATACATTGACACACTGAAGTATATGCCCAGATAGTTAAACTCTCTCTAATATTTGAGGGGTGCCTGCTCCACTCACATTTCGTATAGAATTGAAATAAGCGTTGTCCTTGATTTTATGAAGTCCTTTATGGATGGACAATTTTGTTTACTTAAATTTTTGCAGCAGTTGAAAAAGTTATCATAAAACATCGTTGAATGCCTTTGACGACCATATTACTCTTGGATGACTAATTTTACGCATATTACTCTTGGATGACTAATTTTACGCATATTCTTCCGAAAATTCTGAAGAAGGGGAAATATTCATTAGAGACTCCTAAATGATGTTTCATGTAAATTAAGGGCGTTCAATGACGTTTTATGCGTTCTCTCGAAATTTTGAAGAAGAGAGGAAATGGTCATTAGAGACTCGTAAATGATGTTGTATGTAAATTTGACGGTCTTTAATTATGATTTGGATCTCCTCAAGGCCAGTAAAACTACGTGCTTTGTTTTTTTATAATTTTTTGTCACGTGTATAGCATCATTTATATATATATATATATATTGATATAGATATTTTAGTCAATACGTTTGCGTATATATATAATTTTTATTGTTTACGTATAATTTTGGTCAATAAATTTACTGTTTATTATATATATATATATATATATATATATAATTTTTTGTCACGATGCCTCTACGTTTGCTTACAAGAACTGCAGCCTTCTATGAATCGTCTTTGTTTGGACTTTTTTAGTAGAAAAAAGATTTCTTTATGAGAAAAAAAGTTGAAATGGGATGCTCAAATTAGAATAAACAAACTGCAATTGGATTTTGGCTAACTTAATTAAGGTTTGGTGTAGACTGTAGAGCCTCCGGATTTGGACTTTTTGCTATCATTTTACCTTCTATTGACACAAACACTTATCCCTATAAATAATTTCTCTCTTCCAAATTCAACGGTTTTTAGAGTCCAGCCCCACAACAACAACAACAACAACAACAATAATATATATGAACTTTCGTTTTGACTTACATCCAGTACACAGGATTAAAACAATCGGATTTTTTAGAATTTCTCTAGGTTTTCCTAAGTCTGCATCTGACTTTTCAGTACAAAAATAATTAGTGGGACAATAGAGTCAAATGAGCTAATGGAATGGATGAATTTTATCTACTATTTTTTATAATATTATGAACCTCTCTCTCTCAATAGTTGGTTAAAGTTTTATGTTGGGTCCAAATTAATTTATTTAATAAAATTTCCGTGGATGGTAAAAGAAGTCTGAATTCAAATTCAGCTCACAAAATTTTAATTATAACAAAGCTTTATTCATGCCTAACTCCATGAAAAGTCGTCATACTTATCAATTTTCATTAAAAGCTCGACTAAATTCCATAACTATCCTAGTTTCCAAGAGAAAATTATACCCATAATATAATTTTCCTCATTCTATTCTTAATACCATCAAGTCATCAACACAACTTACATCTTAAGTAAGAAACAAGAATCTCTTTGTCACTTCTCATGGCAAATGAATGTTGGGAATATTTAAAAGAGAATACCAACAAGACGTTTATGTCAAATTTTATTTTCAAAGCTTTTTCTATGGTCTTTTTAATATTGAATATACGTGAGGAAAATATACGTCACATATTTTTATTTAGTATTGACTATATTTCAAGGGTATGTACATTGTTTTAAGGACCAACTTAATAGAAAATTAGGAAAAAAAAATAAACTTAACGCAGTATTTGATCCAAATTTTTGATATCATAAAATTTTGACGGATATCAATTTTTTTTAAATATTAAATTCACATTTTAATTTAAAAAAAAAATTGTCGCGGCTTCTTTTTATTACTGCAATTCCCAACTAATTTTTCAAACAAAATGGTTGAAATTTTTAATACTTTAAATTGCAGCCGTTTTGACAGTTGTCCTCTTCTTTTCATTCTCTCGCTTGTCAAGAAAAGGATACCTCATCCTTTACCAGTAATGTTCCTGTACTTCTCACCTCACTCATTTATCATGCGTCACAACATCATTGGCCAGAAACAAAGATTGTGTCAAGACATAGGGAAATATCCATTTAGATCTCCGAGTATGCTCGAATTGTATAAAACCAATTAAATTTTATAAATATGTTATGAAGGACACTAAGTTTGTAATGTGTTATATTTTGACTCATTTCTTTTATTAATGACAATATGATATTTTCGAATTTAATTTAACCTTACCTCTATATCAATATCTGATTTATGATATGGGGGTGTATTTTAAAATTTAAATTAGGATGGTCTTAGATACTTTTGAAATGAATAAATATTAGTTTTACCTTCACCAACACTTGATTTTTGTTTAAAAAAAGTAATAGGTATTTAGACTTTTCTTGATTACAGCCATCGTGAACTAGATAAGATATAATATAACAATTAAATTATTTATTTGATTAAATAACGATTTAACAAGTAATATCGCACGTGAACTATAATATAATGATGATCAACTACACATTTGATATAATTTTATAAATTATAATGTCTCATAATTGGAGTCGATGTTATACATTAATTAGACATTGTCATTGCTACATTTGTTTAAATATTTTTTTAAACAAATCTACATTGATAAAATGGATTGTTATATGACAATGCTTACAATATATGCCATCGTGTGCGATTTAGTACAAATTGAGGATCAAAACGTTATTTTGTTATAACCATCTAATCTCTGAAAACCCTTAAAACTAATCTCATCATCCGCCGTTTATTCCTTATCCGTTTGATTGGACGGTTTGAGATTGCATGAGGTCATCGAAATTCCATGTACATGAGCTGCCACCAGAAGTGTTAAACTTTCCTATCTCGCTCGCTCTCACTCTTTCATTCATCATCACCATCACTTTTGGTTTTTTTTCTTTTTCTTTTTCTTTTTCCTTTGTTAGGGTTAGATTTAGGGTTTGTGAATTTCATCACTGTTTTTAAATCAAAAGAAAACATGGAAGGAGATTCGTCGTCGTCGTCGTCATCGCCAGTAGCGGTCGCAGCAGCAGCAGGGGCTGCAGGTGAGCTCTTCCAAGAGTGGGAGCTCCTTCAAAACACGGACTCGGACGTCGTTAACTCGGAGAACCCAGTTGAGAGTCAGAGGAGTTTTGAGGAAATTGAGGGGGATTACTCTGAAGGTATGATTAGGGCTGATTACTTTTCAATTGATAATGAAAAAAGGCATGTTAAGACTAGTCTTGTTGTGAGTGAAGAGGGTTCTGTTGAGTCTGATAATCCGAGTTGGATTGATCCCGGGTCCGAGACTCAGTACCAGAGAAAGAATTCGGGTGGGTTTTGGTCTGATTCGGGAAGTGATCGGTCTGATGAGCGTAAATATGGTGCTTTTGATGGGAGAAATGAATTGGGTTTTGTTGAAAATTTGAAAAATGGAGTGGGTTTTGAAGGAATTGGAGAAAGGGGGATTGGTGCTGATAATTTGATGAAATTTGGTGATTTTGATCTGAGAAATGAATTGGGTTTTGATGAAAGTACGAATGGCCAAGTGGATTTTGAAGGAATTGGAGTAGTTCAAGACCAAAATAAGGATTTGGGAAGCGGGTTCTGGTCTGATTCTGGTGGTGATGGTTTGGTTTCAATGAGCTTTGAGGGTGTTGGGAAGGAGAGTGAGGTGAGTTTTGGAGATCATGTCGATAAGAAAGATGAATCTGAGGCTTGTGTTGAATTTGAGGGTGGAAATGGCTCGATGGAAGAGAATTCAAATGTTGCTATTGAAGAAAGCAGAGCTGGAGAGAAATCAGCTGGTGATGGGGAGAGGAAACGGGTGGAATGGTGGAAGGTTCCTTTCGAGGTCTTGAAATATTGTGTTTTGAAGGTTAATCCTGTTTGGTCATTCTCCATGGCAGCGGCTGTTATGGGATTGGTTATCTTGGGACGGAGGTTGTATAAGATGAAGCAGAAGAGCAGGAACTTGCAGCTGAAGGTTACTCTGGATGATAAGGTCAGTTATTGCATTTGTTTTGCTATTACAATTGGTAATATTTGAAATTAAATCAAAATTGGAATTTAAATTGATAAATGTGTGAACGTATTATGTTAATTCTATTTGGATGTCTACAGCTTTGGATGTCTACTGCAGTGTAAATTGTGTTTGTAGAATTATTGAATATTTTTGCTTGAATTTTCCCTTTAATTTTTTTAAATTTATTTTAGTTAAATAACAGTACCTTTAAAATCTAGTTCTGAACATTTAATAAACTTAATACATATTCTATTTTTTGATTAATTTTGACCAGAAAATGCTACTTTTTATATGCTCTTCATCTAACCGAGAACGTACCTTCTTTGTGATACTTATTATTATACCTATAGATAAGAAATTAAAATTTTTAGCTAGGCAGCTTTTTCCAATCAAGAGAAACTTTTTGGCCACTTTTCTAACCTAAATTTTATTTAGTTACCTATTGCATGATTAGAATTATATAAACCATTTATATATTAATTTGTTTGTGGAGATAACAAAGGGATGTGGATACTTATTTAGATAAATTTTGGTTTTTCCCTATTTGGGATGCAAGCCCGTGAGCATTATCCAACATTTGTGACTTCAAAGTTCCATGTTTATAAGACTTGACGTCTGCCTTGAGCAAGCATCTGGTTTGACGTACTTACTAGTTAGTGAATAAGAGTAGGCAATGTGCGATATCCTGCTTCACTAGAATAGGAGCTTCTTTGCTAGTATATAGAACATGGTGTTTGTCTTTAATGAGCATGTTGTCATTTTTTTGAAAAGCCTAAAACTCTGGAAACTGAAAACTGTGGGCTGAAAGCACACTGCATTGGATTTAAAGAGACCCTAGTACAACAATTGATATCAAAGCAGATTTAAACCCATGTGGGTGGACCCGAATTGGAACTTGTAAATTGAAAATAAAACGGCAAGGACTGCATGTTCAAAGTGCACAAATTGTGCTTTAATGGTGTTCGTTGTAACAATTGTTTTTGGAGCAAAACTAGGTAAGCCCACAGAGGACTTCTGGCCCTTGAAAATGGATAGATTGTTGAGATGTATTTTTTCGGGATTTCTAGTGGATGAAGTAACTCTATTTGCAAGATTCCACATCTGTAGTGTGAGAGTTACTGAGGTAGTTTCGTTTAATAAGACCTCGGTGCAGGAGTGGACATCATTGCCGTCTAATGCCTAGTTAGCAGGACCCATGTGAAGATTGCCTAAAAATCAAAGTGGGCAATAGGAGGTTTTCCTCCCACTTTGTAGCTAAATTAGCTGGGCTTTTTCTATGCAACTAGTTGGGTAGAAGGTGGCTCAATCAATAAAGATTGATATTCTCTCTTAATTCTCTGTCTACTGTTTAGCATAGTTTCTCTCACTTTCCCTTATTTCTCTCTTGTTTCTTATTATTTAATAACCAGTTGATTAATCAACAAAGATAAATCAGAACCTTTACTAGGATTGCCTTCAAGGCTATGTGCGCACCACATACGATATCTTGCTTGGTTGAATTGGGTCCTAATCTCTTTTGGAATTTTTGACCAGATTGCATTTTGGAGTCAAGTAATAATTGACCTGGTTTCCCTCCCAACATATTTATCTAACTTTAGATAAGTGACCTTGTGATGAGTTTGCTAGTTGTCATATCTGATCCCTTTGGTCACACATAATCAGTTTTGCAGCATAGCTTCCTTAAACACTTGGTTCACATTTTGTCAACATCCAAGGTTAACCACCTTTTCTTGATCATGATGGTCTTATGTTTGTAGTAAATTGATCTTTTATGCATTTACGGTATATACAAGCAATGCAGCTGAAGAGATTAGATAGTCATCATAGTAGATTAAAGAGATTAGATAGTCATCATAGTAGATTATAGGGATAAAACGGAGTTTCTTTCTTTCTCTTTCCCTATGTTAGAGTGAGAGTTTGGAATGTGAAGGGTTCATGGACCATCTATGGAGAACTGTCTATGTCAATCAAAGAGAACTTTCTTTATGGATCATGTAAATTTATAATTCATAGTGTGAATATGAAGAGAAGAATAGGATACAACTTGTATTGATTTTACTTGCTGAGTTCAAACTATTATAAATCTTACGCGGAATTATTTAATTTTGCTGCCATTAAATTTTGAGGAACTTCTTCCATTTTCCTCTATGGTATTTCAAACAATGTGCCTATGAATAGTCTAATTTGTTGGTGAACGATGTTTAGCAAGAATTGACAGATAACAAATTCCCACTGTTCAACTTGTGCAGAAGGTGTCTCAGTTCAGGAGTCGTGCTGCTCGTCTAAATGAAGCGTTTTCAGTAGTAAGGCGAGTGCCAATAGTACGTCCTGCCCTCCCTGTGCCTGGAACAAATCCGTGGCCTGTGATGAGCTTGAGGTAAAAGTATTCTTCATGGAAGTAGATAATGTAATGAAGCAGTATCTCCACAAGTTAAGCTTATGATTATATGTTTGTCTTGGCTTGCTATTTATGGATTGAAGTGTTTCAGTTCTTCTTTAATGTATAAACTCCTAAGAATTCCGATTGTGTGTAAATTCTGCCATTGAATCTAGTTCATATTCTCTCCTCCAACACCCCAAAATTCCCCAAATAAATAAATATGTACAGATTTAAGTAAAAGAAAAAGAAAAAATAAAAGCATATACTCCCTAGTCGTTTGTTCGTGCATTTCAGTTCAGCTTTAAAACTGTCGCTGAGCTTTCAATCTGTAGGTTGTTTTTCATTTTTCTCTCTTTTTATGGGCGAGGTAAAAGAAGCTTTCTGAATCTTTCAACTTTTGCAAGAATGTTCAAGTTGCATTTGTTGTATCATATTATCCGGAAGCTGTTGTTTTGTGTTGGGTGTTACAATAAATGAATCATACACATGGCATGATATCATTGGATGATTCTACTACAAAAGATTTTGCTCTGTATGGTATCTTGAGTTAACACTCTCTCAAGATTATTATAGTATTATTTGTTGATATTGATGAATGATGATATATTGCAATGTCATTCTCTCCATGGTTTTCATTAAACTGAGGGTTGATTTTTAATTTTAGCACTTCATGTTTGTCACCTAAAACTTAGAAGTTAGTACTTATTATGTCCCAATAGAAGTAAATCAGGAACTTTGACCCAACAATTAAGTTTGAATGTTGATTGAGCTATTTAACTCTAAAGTACCCTATCTACAATTAATTTTTTTCCACCTACATTATAGACCTAATTAGTTTTTTCCAACTACATTATAGACCTAATTAATTTTATTTTCTAACAATCAGTTATTTACGTAATACTCTTGTCATTAAGATTTTAAAAATGTTGCATTTCATATTTTCAAAGAACTAGGGAGTATTACGAATGTAACATAAATCACATGCCCAAATATTTATATTCTTATTTCCTTAATCGTAAGTAATTAAAGTGAAAAAAAAAATAAATAAATGAATATCTTTTTATATTATACAGTCGATAATAGATTTAGGATCCGGAGTTCCGCATGCAGCCCAATTGGTGCAGGATACGCACGGGAAGCGCATTGATTCAATCAATTCTTTTTATTTTGTCAGATATTTAATTTAGAAAATTTTATCATACAAAACAACTAATTGCAACAAAACATTAATCTCAAATTGCTAGTTTTTAGATTATTCTTTCTTTCTAAAAATAAATAATCCAACACCTATATATGTATTCATGTAAATATCTGTGCAATGCAGTAATTTGATGCGTAATTAATATTTAAAAAAAAATTTGGTCGCCACACCCACGTACATTTTCTAGTAGCCTTTTTGAAAATTATATCATTTTCTTGAAGAAGAATATATCTGTGCAATGCAGTAATTTGATGCGTAATTAATATTTAAAAAAAAATTTGGTCGCCACACCCACGTACATTTTCTAGTAGCCTTTTTGAAAATTATATCATTTTCTTGAAGAAGAAAATCATTTCAAATCGTCAAATGTTTACAAATTAATTACTTGCAACTTCCATGTCCATTACAGGCCAGTTAGAGAATAATGTAATTTTTAAAATAATTATTTTTAGTTATACTGTATAAATAATCAACTATGAAAAAAATTAATTAAGTGTTAAGTAAATTTTATTTTTAGAAGTACTATGAGTTTTGAAAGCAGTTAGACGTTGGTAAATTTTATTGTTAAACTACTGAGAGAAAACAAATGACTAAAATGTACATAATGTAAAAAAAAATTACTTATACATAAAAACATGTACATAGAATATTTTTAATTATGTATTATAATGATTTTACTAAAAATAAAATTTATAATATATAGATTTATTTTTTATCTTAAAACAATTGATAATTAAATTTATAATATAGTGAAACAATTTTAATAATAATTCGACCAATAAATTGATATTAATAAATATATATTGATGAATTATAATAAAAATTTATTAAAATATTGATTTTGTTTCCAATTTGAATAAGGATAATGTTGGATTTAGGTAATAATTTTAAGAATATTTATGGAATTGGATTAAAAGATAAAATAGATTCTCAAAATTAGAATTTAAAAAGTACTCCTTTATTTTTCAAAATCAATTGTAAGAGGGGCTTCTTTTGATAAAAATATTTTTGATTTTTTTTACAATATTTAAATTATCTTTTAAATTATTAAAATTACTTTTAAATCTTTTAAAAGCAATCCCAAATGGCTCCTACATGTCCACTTTGAATTCTAAATTTCGATTTTTGTCTTTGAATGATTTTGTGGAAAATAAAGGAACCATACAATCTTAAATGGCAACGCCACCACTTCGTTATTGATGATTTGACATTAATTTAAAGGATTAGATTACGGTGTAACTGTGGTACCGTACCACAGTTGCATCTAGCCGCTAGATATATTTAAATTGATGGGGTCTATTGACATCCAACAGTTAGATGCAACTGTGACACGATACCACAGTTACACCACAGGTTTCCCTTATTTAAAATGAGTAATGGTGCGGCTCAAGTTGCATTCCATTATTCATTGAATATCACAATGAATAACAAAATGACTTAAAAAGATTGACATGGATGTGATGTTCACTGTAATACGCCGTGCGTGTAAACATTGATTGAATTGGCGTGTCATCAGTTCTTCAGATTTGTTTCTTTGATTTTTCTTTCGTTCTTGATTTCGCTTTCTTGTATTAATTGGATCGTAACATGTGAGGTTCTTTGCATCTTCTTGGATCAAGTTTAGTTTTAGATTAAACGGATCCCATTGCTAATTACTCTTCTAAATATTGAAAAGAAAATGGTACTTTTTTTCAATTCATGTCCTAATTTTTAAAAAATAAATTCATTATTACACAATCTAAAATTTAAAAATCTCAAAATTATCATTCATTAATCACTTTCTTTCTCTACTTTACAATTATATATTCTCTATCTACGTTCACATTTGGCAAACTAAACACTTAATTTTACTCTCTTTTGAATTCATTTTTTTTTCTTACCTTTGTTAGTATATCATGATTTATATTTCAGCCCTTTTGTATATAAAAGTTCTTTTTCTCAATTTTTTCAATTTTTGTATGTGGTAAATATTAATTTCTCGATATTCATTAACTTCATGATTAATAAAAATATGTTCATATTTATTTTTAGATAATGGGCCTTGTTCTTCTTAGCTAGTTATACTAATTACTTACAACTAAAAGGATATATATGAACGAATTGATGAGAATCGGTGAAAATGGGAATAGAAGGGGTTTAGGGTATATTTAAAAGAAAAATTAATGGACCAGAAGGGGTTGAAGCCCCTCCTAGGCATTAATTGGGTCTGCCCATGATTTGAGCCAAATAATAAGTGATGCTAAATCAAATATTAAATTATTAATATGTTAGGATCACTGACCAAATAATTGATCTCATTGCCTGAATTTCTAAATTCAGAAATTAAGATTTTTTTTTATGTTACAAAGATTTTTAGATTTTTTTTTCCTTTAATATAAAGATTTAATACAAAGAGTTAGGTGGTGTTTGTTTGTGTTAAGAAAATTATCCAACATCAACTGAGATTTTTTTTTCTTTTTGGGTTAGCTATATAATAGACTTATGTAATCCTTGTCTCCTAATTCTTTATATGTATAATTTTAAGAGCTTAAACTATTATTATTAAAATTAGATATAGTATATTAAGTAATGGAAATATTTCAATTTAAGATCTTAGACTATGTTAAAATTTAAAAAAGCTATTAAACTGTATGATTTAATAAGCATTATACTATTAAATCATTTAGCTTAATAACTTTTCTGGATTTTAATAAATAAAGTCCAGGATAAAACTCACGGCATTTCTATCCACGGTTTATTAACCATATCTTTCTGTTCAAGAACTCAAGCACTTACTATACTATTGATAATGGATTCCACAATATCAATGTGATTATTATTTAGATCGACCTTAATAATATGCGATAGCAACCAATTACTGCTGTGACGCGAACGCCATTAATCTTTTATTATTCTTGTTCTTACTCTAATCGTTGCCATTGTAGATTTGTAGTATTGTTATGGTTATGTACATATGAAGACAAATTTTAGTTGGATATCTAAACTATAAATCTACAAATATTATTCTGGAATAACTGTTTGTGGTGTCTTTGCGAGCACAATGAGGGAGTCTGTTTCTGATTTCAATAAGATTTTCACCAACGCTAGTTGAGAAGGTGAGTCAAAGTGCCACGATTAAGCCAAATTAAAAAGATTTCCCATGTATAATCATTAGATTTTAGTAGAAGCTGTAGTAGTAGAATAGTTCTTTTTAGTTAAGAAGACTCCGTAGTAAAATCTTTCTTGTACAATCATTAGATTTTAGCGGTAAAATAGTTCTTTTCGATTAAAAAAACTTTTCTATTAAAATTTCTTTTATAATTCTTTTGGGTTACTATCAAATGTTAGGCATACATGTAATTAACTTTGCGCCCACTTAAGTTGTTGTAATATAGAGTTTTCTGCTAATTTTTGTACTCGATGGGGCTTGTTTTGTAATTCGACCAATTTGCTTATAATTAATTAATGAAGCTTCTCTTCCACTAAAACAGGATTTAGTTTATATTTAAGTCACTTAAAATATAAATTTTAATTAGGGAGAATCTAAATGATGCATCTTTGACCTTTAAAAAAAAAAAAAAAAGAACATTGATGTTTTTTCTGAAACTATTAATCCTTGAATTTCTTCTCAACAAAAAGAAAAAATGTGATAAAAGCTACTCAATAATATTTTGTAATTTATTTAGACAAGTGGCAAAATATGGTATCATTCATAACCGATTCCAAAAAGTGACACCATCGACGTATGAGGACATGTATTATTAATTTTCTCGAAGGGCACACTCCGATTGGAAAGTTAATTAAAACAAATAATAAGTATAATTATTGTAACTTATATTTTTTATGTGAATCATATAAATTATGGATTTTATAATTTTGTATGATTCACATGAGAAATGAAAGTTACAATAATTATAACTTAGAGACTTCCTAGATCCCTTCTGACATGTCCTGTAATTTATGTGATTCACATGAGAATAATAAATTACAATAATTATAATTTAAAAACTCCTTGAATTCCTCTAACATACATTTAATCTTTGTTACAACTATTTTTATAATAAATAAATAGTGTAGGGTTCACTTACTATCCGTAAGTAGAATAACATACATTAAATGTATGTCAGGGTTCACCAAATTCAAATGACTACATGCATACCACACGTACATGCATAATTAATTGTCGCTTGTCAAATTCAATATTGGGTCCGCCTACGTTATATTCAATATAACGTAAGCTCAGCCTGTGACATTTTAATGTAGTCCCTTATATTTTATGTTATTTAAATTTTATGTATGAATATTATAAATTTTTTAAAATATAAAATTTCGTTTAACCCCTTATATTCAATTTTATTTTATTAAAACCTTAGAGTATGAATTCGCCCCTATAATATTAAATTCTCAAAATAACCTCCATTTAATTAAAAAATTTAATTATTGTTAAATGAATTATAATTATAATTATAATTATTATTTTATTATAATCATAAATATTTTTAATAGATTATTGTTATTATTAATAACAAGAATAAAAGGCATTATAATTAATTAATCTATTAACAATAATTAATAATATTTTTATATTAAATTGTTAATAATAATAATAATCATTATCTAATTTTTTTTAATACTTGGTATAAAACTTATTTTTATAATAAAAATTTTTATTACTCACACACAAGTCACTATCTAAACGCAAGGTATTTTTTCAGTCTCCGCTCTCCTGGCAGCCTAAAAGTCCACACACGCATGAGACCCCCTTGCCCAAACAACTCAAAAAATATTATTATAATCATAAATATGTTAATCGGAACTAGTTTATTCAAAATAAAAGTCTCCGCTCTCCTTTCATACTTTATTATAATCATAAATATGTTAATTATCATTGATTATTATTATTATTATTAACAATTTAATAAAAAAATATTATTAATTATTGTTAATAGATTAATTAATTATAATGCCTTTTATTCTTGTTATTAATAATAACAATAATCTATTAAAAAATATTTATGATTATAATAAAATAATAATTATAATTATAATTCATTTAACAATAATTAAATTTTTTAATTAAATAGAGGTTATTTTGAGAATTTAATATTATAGGGGCGAATTCATACTCTAATGTTTTAATAAAATCAAATTGAATATAAGGAGTTAAACGAAATTTTATATTTTAAAAAATTTATAATATTCATACATAAAATTTAAATAACATAAAGTATAAAGGGTTACATTAAAATTTCACAGGCGGCTGAGCGTACGTTACATTAAATGTAACGTAGGCGGACCCATATTACTTGCAATATTTAGTTGTTGGAGGAATGGTCAGACTTTGAAGCATGCATCAGCGAATTTATTACTTGCAACTGCCAAACTACATGCATACCACACGTGTTTTGCATATCTTTTTGAAGAGCAGCGAATTTATTACTTGCAGAAGCTGCAAGTAACAGCTTCGAACTTTCCCATCTCCATCACCTGCGTTGGGACCTCTTTCTCTCTCCTCTAGCACCCGTGGAAGTTCCCCATTGGCTGCTGTTACTTACAGAAGCTGTAACATAGACTTCTCCCATTTTTGAATCGCAAATTTCTGGGCACAGTAGTGTGGTTTGCACGAGATGCATGTTTTGAAATTTCGAATTTATTTTGAATGAATCTGTTCAAAATAATTAAGGAACCCTGTCGAAAAGATAGTGATTGACATTTGTTTAAGAACACAACAGTGAAGATGACGCAGCGAAGATGACGCATTCATAAGTTTAAACATGTGCGAATGTCTGTCAAGGGCCGTATGGTAATTTTAACCTTCGAATAGGGTACCTCGCAATTTGAAGATGGTTACAAAAATCAACAAAAATCAATAAAATCTGATGATCCTACGGCTTGGATTTTAAATTTTGTAATTATGAGATATGAAAATGGTAAATGATTTCATGTATTTCATATTGAAATTTATTAATAATTCTTAGATCCTAACTTTTATAAGCATAAGATAGACATGAAAATAGTACCTTTGATCGTATAATATCTCAATATTTGAAAATATTGTAAATCACTTATTGGTCGAGCGATGGGTATCTCAGTCTTTCATTCTTTGTGGTCGAGTATTTGAGCCTCATTTTGTATGTAACAAGGAAATAATAGCTTCTTCATTTTCATTATAATGAAATTTCAAGTGGGACTTTTGTTTTAATAAATTGAAGTAGGCCTAGGTTAGCACTGGACAATAACACTACGGTATGACCAATATATTTTTTAAAAATTTGGTTGTGAAATTGATTTTTTTTTTCAATTCTAACAAATTATGCATTAACGAAGACCTATATCACCCAAATTGACAAGTCTGGGACGCCCGAGTATTGTGTTCAGGCGGGGATCTTGGAAGGGTGATTGTGAAACAAGTCGTGACTTCCGAAAGCATGGCTGCAATTGAAAATTTGTAAGCTCAGGACTAAATCTACATATATTTGTAATTTAAGTAAAAAGGATGCTTGAAAAATCCTAAACACCGGAAGCAACATTCTTTCAATTTACAACATATTTGATGTTTTTCCTATTTGCTTACTTCCACAAACGAAACTCCACGGATAATTTTTTTTAATATTATTAGATAGGATTGTTATTGATATTATATCAGATATTATAATTAATATTTACAAAAAAGATTATACAACTAAGATCTCTTTTAAGGCATGTACTCTTTTGAAATTCTGTCTAAATTTTTTAAACCCTTTTTAATATTCGAGAGGTATTCACTCTACTCATTCAATTATTTGATAATTGAAGGAGGACTGAAACTAACCCAGATAAATTTAATCCATGAGAATCCCAGCAATTTTCACAAGTTTTATAAGTTAGTAGTAAGGCTACACATAAGCTCGATGACAGAATACAGAGTTTGTAATTTTGTATACCTAGTGATATGATATCTGACATTATTTTTAATTTAAAGTGTTAAAAATTATTATATTAATGATGGCATGATAAAGTTAACTATACACTGACAATCCATGATTATAATTATAGTATATTTAGGTTTTTCCCAATGACTTTCGATGGTGTTGTTCTTGTTTCCGAATTGGGAAAATATGTATGTTGAATTGTTGAGTCCCCTGCGGACTTCGATGATAGTGATTTTCTTGGTACTCACGGGCGATACGCTTTGTTGGAGTGACTTTTACTATGTGAATTTGTTAATGTTCCCATTTCATTTTGGGATCCCACTATCTTATATGCATGTAAAATATATTTTCTCACATAAACAGTGTGTGGGTTTCACCCACACTGTTCATGTGAGGGAAATATATCTTATATGTATATGAGATAGGGATTGCCTTTCATTTTTATTTTTTATTGATAAATAAAGGCATCGGGTTTTAAATTTGGGATCTACATACAAATATTATTCTAGAATAACTGTTTGTGGTGTCTTTGCGAGCACAATGAGGGAGTCTGTTTCTGATTTCAATAAGATTTTCACCAACGCTAGTTGAGAAGGTGAGTCAAAGTGCCACGATTAAGCCAAATTAAAAAGATTTCCCATGTATAATCATTAGATTTTAGTAGAAGTAGTAGTAGTAGAATAGTTCTTTTTAGTTAAGAAGACTCCTTCGTAAATTCTTTCTTGTACAATCATTAGATTTTAGCGGTAAAATAGTTCTTTTCGATTAAACAAAAATAACTGATTAAAATTTCTTTTATAATTCTTTTGGGTTACTATCAAATGTTAGGCATACATGTAATTAACTTTGCGCCCACTTAAGTTGTTGTAATATAGAGTTTTCTGCTAATATTTGTACTCGATGGGGCTTGTTTTGTAATTCTACCAATTTGCTTATAATTAATTAATAAAGCTTCTCTTCCACTAAAACAGGATTTAGGTTATATTTAAGTCACTTAAAATATAAATTTTAAGTAGGGAGAATTTAAATGATGCATCTTTGACCTTTCAAAAAATAAAAAGAGCATTGATGTTTTTTCTGAAACTATTAATCCTTGAATTTCTTTTCAACAAAAAGAAAAATGTGATAAATGCTACTCAATAATTTTTTGTAATTTATTTAGACAAGTGGCAAAATATGGTATCATTCATAACCGATGCCAGAAAGTGACATCATCGATGTATGAGGACATGTATTATTAATTTTCTCAGTACACTCCGTTTGGAAATTTAATTAAGCCAAATATTAAGTTACATTATTATAACTTACATTTTTTATGTGAATCGTATAAATTGTGGGTTCTATAATATTATATGATTCACATAAGAAGTGAAAGTTACAATAATTATAATTTAGAGACTCCATAAATCTATCTAACATATTTTATAATTTATGTGATTCACATAAAAAATATAAATTATAATAATTATAAATTAAAAACTCTCTAAATCCTTCTAACGTATATTTAATTTATGTTACAACCACTCACGTAAATAGTAAATGACGTAGAATTCACTCACAATCCGTAAGTAGAGTAACATACATTAAATATATGTCAGGGTTTGCCTTTAATTAATTGTCGCTTGTCAAATTCATACTTAGTTGTTGGAGGAATGGTCAGACTTTGAAGCATGCATTAGCGAATTTATTACTTGCAACTGCCAAACTACATGCATACCACACGTGTTTTGCTTATCTTTTTGAAGGACAGTGAATTTATTACTTGCAGAAGCTGCAAGTAACAGCTACGAACTTTCCCATCTCCATCACCTGCATTAGGACCTCTTTCTCTCTCCTCTAGCGCTCTTTCTCTCTCCTCTAGCACGCGTGGAAGTTCCCCATTGGTTGCTATTACTTACAGAAGCTGTAACATAGACTTCTCCCATTTTTGAATCGCAAATTTCTGGGCACAGTAGTGTGGTTTGCACGAGATGCATGTTTTGAAAATTCGATTTTATTTTGAATGATTCTGTTCAAAATAATTAAGGAACCCTGTCGAAAAGATAGTGATTGGCATTTGTTTAAGAAGATGACGCAGCGAAGATGACGCAGCGAAGATGACGCAGTCATAAGTTTAAACATGTGCGAATGTCTGTCAAGGGCCGTATGGTAATTTTAACCTTCGAATAGGGTACCTCGCAATTTGAAGATGGTTACAAAAATCAACAAAAATCAATCAAATCTGATTATCCTACGGCTTGGATTTTAAATTTTGTAATTATGAGATATGAAAATGGTAAATGATTTCATGTATTTCATATTTAAATTTATTAATAATTCTTAGATCCTAACTTTTATAAGCATAAGATAGACATGAAAATAGTACCTTTGATCGTATAATATCTCAATATTTGAAAATATTGTAAATCACTTATTGGTCGAGCGATGGGTATCTCAGTCTTTCATTCTTTGTGGTCGAGTATTTGAGCCTCATTTTGTATGTAACAAGGAAATAATAGCTTCTTCATTTTCATTATAATGAAATTTCAAGTGGGACTTTTGTTTTAATAAATTGAAGTAGGCCTAGGTTAGCACTGGACAATAACACTACGGTATGACCAATATATTTTTTAAAAATTTGGTTGTGAAATTGATTTTTTTTTTCAATTCTAACAAATTATGCATTAACGAAGACCTATATCACCCAAATTGACAAGTCTGGGACGCCCGAGTATTGTGTTCAGGCGGGGATCTTGGAAGGGTGATTGTGAAACAAGTCGTGACTTCCGAAAGCATGGCTGCAATTGAAAATTTGTAAGCTCAGGACTAAATCTACATATATTTGTAATTTAAGTAAAAAGGATGCTTGAAAAATCCTAAACACCGGAAGCAACATTCTTTCAATTTACAACATATTTGATGTTTTTCCTATTTGCTTACTTCCACAAACGAAACTCCACGGATAATTTTTTTTAATATTATTAGATAGGATTGTTATTGATATTATATCAGATATTATAATTAATATTTACAAAAAAGATTATACAACTAAGATCTCTTTTAAGGCATGTACTCTTTTGAAATTCTGTCTAAATTTTTTAAACCCTTTTTAATATTCGAGAGGTATTCACTCTACTCATTCAATTATTTGATAATTGAAGGAGGACTGAAACTAACCCAGATAAATTTAATCCATGAGAATCCCAGCAATTTTCACAAGTTTTATAAGTTAGTAGTAAGGCTACACATAAGCTCGATGACAGAATACAGAGTTTGTAATTTTGTATACCTAGTGATATGATATCTGACATTATTTTTAATTTAAAGTGTTAAAAATTATTATATTAATGATGGCATGATAAAGTTAACTATACACTGACAATCCATGATTATAATTATAGTATATTTAGGTTTTTCCCAATGACTTTCGATGGTGTTGTTCTTGTTTCCGAATTGGGAAAATATGTATGTTGAATTGTTGAGTCCCCTGCGGACTTCGATGATAGTGATTTTCTTGGTACTCACGGGCGATACGCTTTGTTGGAGTGACTTTTACTATGTGAATTTGTTAATGTTCCCATTTCATTTTGGGATCCCACTATCTTATATGCATGTAAAATATATTTTCTCACATAAACAGTGTGTGGGTTTCACCCACACTGTTCATGTGAGGGAAATATATCTTATATGTATATGAGATAGGGATTGCCTTTCATTTTTATTTTTTATTGATAAATAAAGGCATCGGGTTTTAAATTTGGGATCTACATACAAATATTATTCTAGAATAACTGTTTGTGGTGTCTTTGCGAGCACAATGAGGGAGTCTGTTTCTGATTTCAATAAGATTTTCACCAACGCTAGTTGAGAAGGTGAGTCAAAGTGCCACGATTAAGCCAAATTAAAAAGATTTCCCATGTATAATCATTAGATTTTAGTAGAAGTAGTAGTAGTAGAATAGTTCTTTTTAGTTAAGAAGACTCCTTCGTAAATTCTTTCTTGTACAATCATTAGATTTTAGCGGTAAAATAGTTCTTTTCGATTAAACAAAAATAACTGATTAAAATTTCTTTTATAATTCTTTTGGGTTACTATCAAATGTTAGGCATACATGTAATTAACTTTGCGCCCACTTAAGTTGTTGTAATATAGAGTTTTCTGCTAATATTTGTACTCGATGGGGCTTGTTTTGTAATTCTACCAATTTGCTTATAATTAATTAATAAAGCTTCTCTTCCACTAAAACAGGATTTAGGTTATATTTAAGTCACTTAAAATATAAATTTTAAGTAGGGAGAATTTAAATGATGCATCTTTGACCTTTCAAAAAATAAAAAGAGCATTGATGTTTTTTCTGAAACTATTAATCCTTGAATTTCTTTTCAACAAAAAGAAAAATGTGATAAATGCTACTCAATAATTTTTTGTAATTTATTTAGACAAGTGGCAAAATATGGTATCATTCATAACCGATGCCAGAAAGTGACATCATCGATGTATGAGGACATGTATTATTAATTTTCTCAGTACACTCCGTTTGGAAATTTAATTAAGCCAAATATTAAGTTACATTATTATAACTTACATTTTTTATGTGAATCGTATAAATTGTGGGTTCTATAATATTATATGATTCACATAAGAAGTGAAAGTTACAATAATTATAATTTAGAGACTCCATAAATCTATCTAACATATTTTATAATTTATGTGATTCACATAAAAAATATAAATTATAATAATTATAAATTAAAAACTCTCTAAATCCTTCTAACGTATATTTAATTTATGTTACAACCACTCACGTAAATAGTAAATGACGTAGAATTCACTCACAATCCGTAAGTAGAGTAACATACATTAAATATATGTCAGGGTTTGCCTTTAATTAATTGTCGCTTGTCAAATTCATACTTAGTTGTTGGAGGAATGGTCAGACTTTGAAGCATGCATTAGCGAATTTATTACTTGCAACTGCCAAACTACATGCATACCACACGTGTTTTGCTTATCTTTTTGAAGGACAGTGAATTTATTACTTGCAGAAGCTGCAAGTAACAGCTACGAACTTTCCCATCTCCATCACCTGCATTAGGACCTCTTTCTCTCTCCTCTAGCGCTCTTTCTCTCTCCTCTAGCACGCGTGGAAGTTCCCCATTGGTTGCTATTACTTACAGAAGCTGTAACATAGACTTCTCCCATTTTTGAATCGCAAATTTCTGGGCACAGTAGTGTGGTTTGCACGAGATGCATGTTTTGAAAATTCGATTTTATTTTGAATGATTCTGTTCAAAATAATTAAGGAACCCTGTCGAAAAGATAGTGATTGGCATTTGTTTAAGAAGATGACGCAGCGAAGATGACGCAGCGAAGATGACGCAGTCATAAGTTTAAACATGTGCGAATGTCTGTCAAGGGCCGTATGGTAATTTTAACCTTCGAATAGGGTACCTCGCAATTTGAAGATGGTTACAAAAATCAACAAAAATCAATCAAATCTGATTATCCTACGGCTTGGATTTTAAATTTTGTAATTATGAGATATGAAAATGGTAAATGATTTCATGTATTTCATATTTAAATTTATTAATAATTCTTAGATCCTAACTTTTATAAGCATAAGATAGACATGAAAATAGTACCTTTGATCGTATAATATCTCAATATCTCAATATTTAAAAATATTGTAAATCACTTATTGGTCGAGCGATGGGTATCTCATTCTTTCATTCTTTGTGGTCGAGTATTTGAGCCTCATTTTGTATGTAACAAGGAAATAATAGTTTCTTCATTTTCATTATAATGAAATTTCAAGTGGGACTTTTGTTTTAATAAATTGAAGTAGGCCTAGGTTAGCGCTGGACAATAATTCTATGGTATGACCAATATTTTTTTTTTTAAATTTGGTTGTGAAATGGAATTTTTTTTTTAATTCTAGCAAATTATGCATTAACGAAGACCCATATCACCCAAATTGACAAGTCTGGGACGCCCGAGTATTGTGTTCATGCGGGCATCTTGGAAGGGTGATTGTGAAACCAGTCGCGACTTCCAAAAGCATGGTTGCTATTGAAAATTTGTAAGCTCAGGACTAATATGTTAAAATTGAAAATCTCATATTCTTTTGTTTTTTTAATAACAAATAACAAAACTCCAATATAGTTGACCTCAAAAAAGACAAAAAAAATTAATTTTAAGATATTGAAGTAGGTTTAGAGTTTTAATTTTAGGATTTTGGATTGGACTTCATGTCTAGATAGGATAATCAATTGTATCTTATATGATAATAACTAATACTTGGTGATGCACGCTGCATCTCAAATTTCATTATTGAATGCCACACCTCATGTTAGACTTTTAAACTTGCGTTTAGGACTCGATTAGCATTATCACAATTGTTTTTCACGTTCACATATATTTATGCGCACGTTTAAAATTTGTCTTTATTCTATCGTAGAGGCGGCTCAAGCCTACGGGGGTCCGCCCCAGTCAAATGTTCAATATCAATTTAGACCCATTATTTTATTAATATATAGTTAAAATAAACTAATAATTTATGAAAAAATTGAATTTATATCCTTTATAAAAAGAGTTTCAATTTAAATTAATTAAAATATACTAGTAATGTATACGTTTTTCAAAATATTTTCTTTTTTATTTTAAAGTTCAAATAATCTCACTACGGTGTTTAACGTGACCTCTTAGCTCAACTAAATTCAATTGTTTTTTTTTTAAATAATTTTTTAACTTCACCCCAGCTTTTTAATTGCCCCTATAGAATTTATGATTTGTCCCCTTGGACTTTCAATAAAATATAAAAAAAAAACCCCGTTCATGAACATATATTTTTATCGCTAATTTCAACTCGAATTGGTCCCCCACTATTTTAAGAGCATAGCTCTGCTCCGCCATTGAGTGCCCCCCAAAACTTATTATGTGAATTGTGCTCCACATGATAGCCATGGCAAAGGACGTATTTTAGTATTGTGAAGAAATGATTGATGTTGAGAGTTGCTTTTTATTATTACTCAATTATTTTTTGCAACCACAGAATCCAGAAACCCAAAAGAAAAGGCAATCCCTCATCACATTTTCTCAACTTCATTGTCGGGGAAAATATTTCGCTGAGAATATGAATCTTCGGTTAAGTTAAAAAGGAGTAAGAGTTTATTTTTTATATTTTAAAATTAGTATTCGTTTATTTTTTTTATATTTTTTAACATATGTATTAAATTATTGACATCTTTACTATCATTTTTTTTCTTTTGACTTATTCTACACTATTACGCTCTTATAATAATTTTTTTGACGTAATAAAACAATTAAATTACTAATCCGAAAAATAAAATAGAAACAAAAAGAATATCTATTAATTTTTGTGGAACACTCAATTGAGGGGTCAATATATTAATTTTCTTATTAATGTCCGAAAAATGGTCATTTAATTTTTTTGGACATAGGTGAGTTTCCGCAAAAATTAATATATATCTTTTTTATTTTATTTTTGGGATTAAATTGATAATTTAATTTTTTATTAATGTAAAAAAAATTATTATAAAAATATAATATTATAATAATAAGCCAAAAAGAACAAGAGATAATAGACATGGGTATCGACAATTTAACAACAGAGATATTTTGAGGTATTTTGAAAAACATAAAAACCAAATAGATTCTAACCTCATAATACTAGATGAAATTTTACTCGGTTTATAAGGCTGGACAATTCTCAACTTTAAAGATAGTTTTTAAGTACAAGTTAGATATTTGAACTGTGCACATGTTTGCCTATAAAAGGAGAGGCGGCTCATTAACTTGAGAATTCATCCTCACACATCAAAGAAGAAAACACTACCCAGCCTATATATTACTTCTTGTTCTATTTCTTTTGCGTTAATCCTTTGTATAATTGCCTTATTAGCTATATTAATCAAATATGCCACATCTAAAACCAATCAAAGTGATTTCAGTTGTTGATGAAGAACCCACCGTATTGCAAAATAGAGAAGAAAATCAACCCTTGAGTCCAATGGCTCGTATTTTTCATGAACCTGAGTCCAATGTCTACATCGTTACCAAGATCGGCTTTAAGTCAAAAATAAACCCAGAAGTTGTCAAAGCAAATCTAGAGCATTCGTTGCTTAAGCACCATCGTTTTTCTAGTTTGCAGGTAAGAGCTGTAAACAAGACCAAAGTTATGTGACTTGCAATTAATTAATTAATTGCATTACATTGCATCTACGTAGCCAGTCCTTAATTTACTAGTTGAATTGCCTACTTTAATAAGAGTTTCAAGCTTTTCATTTTTTTTTTCAAAAATAGGAAGATGTTCAAAGTTCATATTGATTATTACCCCGCAAGAATTTGAATTCATATGAGGATTCAAATTTTCGGTATATTATTGCTCGATTTGATTTTTTAGCATCTTACCTCCCCAGAATTTGAAATCAAACAACCTAATAAAATTGTTTGAAAATAATTCAACGAGGCCCTTGGGGCAACTCTTTTAGAAAATCTAACGTAAGACTTAGTAACCATATCGTCGCAGCTGCTGAAATGTTTTAGGGTTTCCAGCCACAAAATGAAGAATAAAAATCTGTGCACGAGTTGAAGCTAACTTTTTAGTTGATACAATGGCAGGTTGTGGATGAGAAGATTGAAGGAGGGCTAAAGTGGGTTCCAACAAAAGTGAATTTGGACGACCACGTTATAGTCCCAAATTTGGAGCCAAAATTAATTGATTCACCGGACAAATTTGTGGAAGATTATACCTCGAGCCTGAGCCAAACTGGGATCAAAATGTCAATGCCAATGTGGGATCTCCATCTCCTCAACATTAAAACTTCGGATGCTGAATCTGTTGCGGTTCTCCGCGTGCACCACTCTCTTGGTGACGGAACTTCTCTCATGTCTCTTTTACTTGCTTGTTGCCGTAAAGTTTCTGATCCAAATGAAGTACCCACAATTCCTTCTGTTACTAAGAAAATTGATTCCAAGGGTCACTCCAAAGGGTTTTGGCCTGACTTGTTGTTCAAGTTATGGTTGTTTTGGAACACTCTTGTTGATGTTGTCATGTTTATTGCGACGGCATTGATGTTTGTAAGGGATACCAAAACGCCCCTCAAAGGTGAACTGGGAAATGGTTGTCTTCCTCGGCGGTTTGTTCATAGATCAGTCAGCTTGGATGATATCAAGCTTGTGAAGAATGCGATGAACACTGTAAATAACTTACTTAACCTTTTAATTATAGAGAGAATTACACTTTACTAACTTTTATAAATCGTTTTAACTTGTTATCAGGACCCTGATAAATTTTTAATTTCTTGTTTCATTCCTGAAAAAACACACGTACTGCTGAAGGATAAAAGTTACATTTTAATAAACAAATTAACTATTTTTATTTTGTAGCGGTTATATAAAAAGGCTACAATATATATATATTTTTTTATAATTGTTTAGGTCTATATCAATATTGTATTTTTGATTATCTATACAGGACTCTTTGACTTATTCATACTTAAAATCTAGTTCAAAAGTTAAAAATTTATTGACATAATTTTGTGTTTTTCCGTTGATTTTTCTTCTGGGTTATTTTTGTAGACGATCAATGATGTTATACTTGGAGTCACCCAAGCAGGCTTGTCTCGGTATCTCAATCGGAAATATGGTGAGTTTCAAATTTCTTCTTATATCCTTGAAACCAATAAGGTATTTTCTTTTTGGAGCGACATTTTTTTAAAAAAATCAAATATTGTTGATTTTAAAGGTATCTTATAGCCCTGACTAATTTGCAATGAAATAATTTTAGGCCAATTGAATATTATTAACGGTCTATCGGAAAGAAATAACAATCTTCCAAATAATATCCGTCTCAGAGCAACATTTTTCTTGAACCTTAGGCCATCTGCAGGGATTCAGGTAAGCATTTAATTCAAAATCCTGTTTTACATAAAACTTTGGTGTTTAGTTTCTTGAACTCTTATATCTCATGTTTAATTTTCTATTATAAACAGGAGTTGGCTAATATGCTGAAGAAAGGTTCTAAAGCAAAATGGGGTAACCAAATTGGTTATATAATTTTTCCCTTCACCATTGGATTAAGAGATGACCCATTAGATTACCTTCGAGAGGCAAAAGTAGCAGTGGATAGGAAGAAAGCTTCTCTAGAGGCCAATTTCTCATATTTTTTATCCAAATACTTTCTCAAGTTTGGTAGCAAGGTAAGATTTTAAAATATGGTTATCTGGTACAGACATTTACATATTTTAAGATACAAATTTAAAATTAATTAAACAATTTTATTTAAGTTTACGTTAACCTTATCATTACCGGATGATGCTATCAAGTCTTAAATTTATATTTTAAAACACGTGAGCATTGGAGAAGAATTCTTTTTAAATATTCTTTGTCTAAGTTACTACCAGAGTTGATATTCCATAGCAGTGCTATAAAAAAAATATATGTATAAATCTTAGTTATGTACTTTCAATAATATGAGCAGGCAGCTAGTTTTCCATCAGAAACAACATTGTGGTTCTCAAACGTGATGGGGCCCCGAGAAGAAATAAGTTTATATGGCTATCCAATTGCCTATGTTGCTCCTAGTTGCTGTGGACAACCCAATGTAAGTATTATTTGATTTTATGTACTTTTATTTACTGAATTCGGATCGAGTTTTGATTTGAGTTATTCTAATTATTTAAAATTTTTATGCTACGTGTACATTTTAAGATTTAATCACGCAAATATTCTTATTTACTAACTATTCATTGCAATTTCATAAAAATTTAAGCAAAAAATTACGTCAAATACTGAATTCAAATCCTAATTTACTAGCCTAACTTGCTCAACCCTGTAATATTCAACTCCTAGAATTATCTATGTAACAAGTTCTTAATTTGCTTGAGAATGATAAAAATACAAGCATCATATTTCGACGAGCAAATGTTAATTGGAAATGCACATCAACCATGTTCATCCTATTTTCGCTTACGATAACTTTTCTGTAGAATTATTTTGACTAGCATCAATCATATGACACTAATCAATAACTTGTATTAATTGTAGGGATTGATGATTCATGCGGTAAGCTATGCCAACAAAATGACCTTCGTCTTATCAGTTGATGATGGCTTAATTCCTGATCCACATCAGCTATGTGATGATCTTGAAGAATCCCTCCACCTGATCAAAAAATGCATCATTGCTCAAGGATATTAACTAAAAATTAATTATTAGCCTAGTATTACTAGATATTTTCAGTTCAATAAGATGCAATTATTGCAATATCTATGTACTTTTTTTTATGCAAATAACTGAAGAGGGGAGAAGTGCGATAACACTGAATCTCTTCTACTTCAAAGCAATGTCTGTATGGTGTCTAATGAATGGAATTAATTTGGTTTCGAAACTTACAGGTCGAGTGCGCATGTTATTCATTTTAGGTTGTCTTATATAAGTATGTCATGAAATGAAATTGATTATTATTATTATTATTTAATCCACGTGAATTGCGAACTTATATTGGAGGGGCTACATACACAAAATTAGGATACAAAGTTTGGATCTCATGCGATGTAACATCTAATGTGTTATAATTATTACATTACTGATGGAATATAAAATCAATTATTGCTTAATATATGGTAGTCAATAATTGATGACACTTCATTAGGATGATAATTTTGTTTCCAATAGCATTCATCGATAATAATTATTGAATTAGAAAATAGAAGAAATATACTTATATATTAGCAATGACTGGATAAAAAGTCGATTTCACTAGCCGGAATAGTTGCTAATTAATCATGCGGTAGGAATACTTCATATACTCTCCTGAGTAGGCTGTAGGTCAAAATTATGCCTCGTAGTTAGCCAGAATTTTGTTCAACAGATCAGTTCATATCATTAGCCAATTTAGTGAAAGGCAATGTAAGGGTGGGCATAGTGGGGTTCGGTTTCATTTTCGGGTTATCAACTCGGAATGGGCCAGCTGAAGATTGGGCTTTTGCCCAGCTTTTTTTTTTTGGGTTATTTCCACCCTGCCCCCAAATGTTTTAATATATTCCACTACGCACTCAAATGTTTCAATAATACTCAATCCACAACCAAATCCGTTAATTTGACCGTTTATTCTAACGGTCAAAGGGTAAATTTGAAAATGTATGTCCTAAATATTATTTAATGATGATAAATTAAATTTATTTCATAAATTAATTGATGGAATTATTATTAATTACCTTTAATTAAGAAGTTTTAATGTAATATTAATTATTGGATTAACATTTTATCTCATTTAATTATTTTCTAATTCAAGATTAGGGGTATTTCAGACATTTCATTCACTTTCAAATAGTTCCGTTAAAAGTAACGGTCAAGTTAACGGAATTGGGTGTGCTGTGAAAATGTTGAAAAGGTTGGGTGCACGGTGGAAAATGTCGAATTTTGTTAATATTTTGTTAGGTTGGGTGTTCATATTTTTTAATAGCTTTCTAACGCCAATTTTGTTATTTGTAGATTTATTTTAGGGTAATTCTATTGTCGTCTAAAATCGCAAAATAATTCATAAAATGATGAAGCAGCAAACGCTCCCTTCCAACTACAGTCATTAAAAGAGAAAAACTAAAAACATAAAAACAGAAGGTCTAAAAACATTTACCATCTAAAAGATTACGACAAATCAAATGGGTCGCGTTAATAAAGTCTTTTATCAAATTTGACGAATGGGGATGGGTTGATGTTTTTATTATTGAAAGATAAATAAAAATATGTTAATTTATCTAAGTGATAAACTGAATTAACCCTTAAAAAATATAATGTAATTTCACAAACTTTAATTTCTTTTCAATAAATATATTTTCTTCAATATTTCTCTTTGTACATATCTTTTTGCTCACTTGATATTATTACTACTAGTCGATCACATGATTATTTGCTCTTCTCTCTCTCTCTCTCTCTTTAATTTGTTTGAGTTTCTTAGGACCAACCTTATTATGTAGCAGAAATAAATGCAACCTCGAAATCCATATGTAAATTAGAGTAAAATATACTCTAAATAAATGAGAAAATAATCCACTATTCACCACTAATGAAAATTAAACTCCTTCCATTAAAAGTGGAGGATGGAAAGTGATACCCAACTAAGAAATGATTCTTAAAATGGGTAACTTTTGAAAACCTCCCCGAGGCTTGCCCTTGTTACATTTAGAGAGAATGTATGCTTATATTGACATATAGCACCCCTGTCCTTGTATCAGCGTTAGACTGTCGTTTGCTCTCTTAACGAAAGTACAATAATGTCCTTCACTGAACAGTTCAATAACCGACAATACTTGCAGCAATGTGGAGTTGCAGACTTGACGATGCTTCTTGTATTGCAGAAGATAGAAGCTTTAACTTAATTAAGAGGCCTGGTGAATCAAATTGAACAACATATAGAAAATCAAACAAAAATTAAAACTTGCAATTCGCCTTAAAGATTTTATCCCATATACAAAAGAAAACTGAAAAAGAAAGCTACATGGGGTGCATGTTGATTTTCTTTCTCTTTTGTCATGAATAACTAGTGCACCATTTTTCTGAAGAAGTGAAAGGATAAGAAGAAGAAGCATTAATATTGGTGTTATTTTCGAACATGGGGTTAGAATTTTTGTTGACTAGCAAAGCAATACGACAAAGTGGTGGTGATGCAGGAATAATGGCCTTTGCTTTTTAGCTTTACCGATAAAAGAACAAAATGGGTGGAGAGGAAGGGGGAAAAGAGAAAGATAAGAAGAAAATTTTTCTTTTTCTTTTTTCCTTTCTGCCTTCAAATTCTTTTGAGAGAGAGAAAAAAAACGAGGACTGGGAGAGAAAGCAAAAATGCTCTTGCGTTCTTTCTGCAGTCAGCCTCTTTATTTTTACAATTACGTTATTGCCCTTAACAACCAAACGGCACTCTTAACGCTAATATACGGTTAGGGGTGCTATATATCAATATATACATACATTCTCTTTAAGTATAATAAGGACAAACCTCAGGGGAGGTTTCCAAAAATTATCATTCTTAAAAGGGTTATTTTTAACTAGTACCCAAATGTTTCGACATTTTTCGCCCCGCACCCAAATGTTTCAACAATGTCACTCCACATCCAATTCCGTTAATTTGACCGTTATGTTTAACGGAACTATTTGAAATTTAAGTAAATGACCGAAATACCCCTTATCTTGAATTAGAGAAGAATAAAATGAGATAAAATATTAATTTAATAATTAATATTTACATAAAAAAATTTTATTTAAAAGTAATTAATAATAATCCCATCAATTAAATTATTAAATAAATTTAATTTATCATCATCAAATAATATTTAGGGTATGAATTTCTAAATTTACCCTTTGACTGTTAGAATAAATGGTCAAAATAACGGATTTGGGTGCGGAGTGAGCATTGTTGAAACATTTGGGGTCACGGTGAAAAATATTGAAACATTTAGGTACTAGTTAAAAATAACCCTTCTTAAAATTGTTCAACTTTTAAAAAAAATTTCACGCTGTCGTCATCGTGTCGTCATCGTGTACAGCCGAATGATGAAATAAAGGTTTGAAAATTCTCGCAGATAATGAAATTTTCCATGGAAGGGGCAAGATGAAAAGGAATTTATTACTTTCAACAACCTATCTACATCGATCTTCTTCTAAATTTTTACACGTACAAATCTTCTCCTAAATTAAATTGATTCATCAATTTTTTCATGAAAGGGGCAAGATTAAGACATGTTCCGTTGTTGTTTTAAATGTTCTCAAAAACTCCACGTTTTCAAACTTGAGCCGCAACGCAATTATTTAATGCGCAGCACTTATTGTTAATCCATCATGAATTAATGCTACAATTAAAATGACAATAATCCTATACACACTTTAAAGTGACAGTTTAAGTGATGTGTCATTTCTAAGTAGATGATAAAATTTGATAATTTGTGAAATTATTTATTCAAATATTTTATTATTTCACAAATAAGTGCTACTTGAGAGATGTAATCTCCGGTGATATCAATTGAAAAGTACAATAATATTACCCCTAAAATTATATTTTAAAAAACAATAAGGTTTAGGGTTCGAACCCCATTTACATGTATGTGTATTATTTATTCAATTTTTGAGGTAAATTTTAAATCTAAATTTTTAATACATTTTAAACTTAATTTAATTGGTCCAAAGGGGACACATTTATAATTTAATTGAGCTAAAAAAATGTCTTATGGATTTTATGAGCTAAGCGTGCGCAGCCCTTAGTGGGTCTGCCACTAGATCTAGTAACTTTGGGTTTTCAAACAAGAGGGTGTCAAAGGAAAATTTTGACAAAATATAGGAGGCTATATATGGTATTTATGCCTTTTATTAACATTTATTATCTTCATAAATTTATGCAATCTAAATGTAATGACAAGCTTATAAAGTTAGGATACAAAATTTGTATCTCAATAATGATGTACCTTTTGACATGTACTTATTTATTTCACTCGTTGTAGCTATGAAATAATTTTTATTAGTGATATTAAAAAAAGTTAACTATCACTAAAACAAAAGATGACCATTGATTGCTGATGACACCTTATTAATTTGAGATACAAACTTTGTATCCCTACTTTCATATCGTTAGGTAGGTATATATATTGTAAAAATCACGTAAAATCAACATAATATACTTAGATGCAAGAATTATCTAAAATATTCATTGTTTATTTCACAATATTATAACGTTTCTTTCATATTGTAACTTTAAAAACTTGTCTATTAAAATAAATTTAATTTTTAATAAAAATTTTTATTGACAACCAAACAACTGATTTTTTTTTTGGGTGAAATATCTACTTATAAAATTTCTACTAATAAAGTTACACTTGAATAAGCTCAGCTTGAACAAGTGTGCCAAATAAGCTCTAAGAATTAAAATGTTATTTCCTACATCTCTAATAATACCAAAAATATCTCAATTTAATTTATTTATTTACTTCTTAGGTCAATACTGTTCTGCTTTCAAAAAATCAATGTCTGATTTTGCAACAAATGAACATTTTGGAATCTGTAAAGGGGACAAAAAAAATTGCCTTGCAATTTTAATTCTCGTCCCTTTATTAAATTAAATGGAGGTTGACAATGGGGATGCCCAATTTCTACCTGAGGATAAGAATCAACAGATGGAGACAATAACATGCGAACACTTGTTTTTATATTTATTGAGTTTATGTTTGCTAACTTGACTGAACTAATGATAAATAAATTTAATGAATATTTTAAAAATGATTATAACAATCAACTTATTGTCACAATTAAATGCAATCCTAAGACTATACTAAATATAAAATAATATTAAATACTAGACGAATTTACTTCTATTATGTCTTCTTAAATCTAATCCAATCCGAGGTGACAAACACATCCAAGAAAATAAAGGTGATTCTCTCTAATGTTATAACAGGGACAATGAAAGGATTTACGAATGTAAATGCTGTTAAGGGTTATCGATCTCTGCTTTCTCTTCTCTTTGATTTTTTATTAAGATTTTTATGATTCATTCATTCAATAATAATAATAATAATGAATACAAAAGTACAATACATATATGCATACATGCATGCGAGGCATATTGTGCTTGCCTATAAAAAGCAGATAACCCTTGAAGTTGAGAATTCATCCACACATCAAGTGAAGCACAAAATTTAGCCTTGTTTTTTCTACATATCCATTTCTGAGTTCCTTTATATTCATAGATTTTGAGATAATTTCAGCCATATTGAGAGAAAATGCAACTTCCAAAACCAATCAAAGTGAGTCCGATTGTTGACGAAAAACCCATATTTGAAAACGGCAAGGAAGATCAACCCTTGAGTCCAATGTCTCGTTTATTTCATGAACCCGAATCCAATCTATACATCGTTGTAATGATTGGCTTTAAGTCAAAAATCAACCCAGATTTTGTGAAAGCAAATCTCGGACATTCGTTACTCAAGCACCGTCGTTTCTCTAGTTTACAGGTACAAAACATGACCAACAAATGATCATCTCCAATAATTATGGTATTACAACTTTTCCATATGGTGCTTAATTGCAAGCAAATTAGCGAGCTAGTAATATTTATATATATTTGATATAATTCAAGAGGTTTTGAATTTGAATCCCGCTCACATAGGCGGGAAGATGTTCGGTTCTATTTTTTTTATTCAATTTATAATAATAGTTTTCTTTCTATTTGTCCCCAACCATTAGTACTCAGGTTAATTCCACCCCCACCCCCTCAATAATCACCTCGCTACGTCGAGATCATATAAAAATTCTTGGATATATTCACTTTTTCTTAAAGGCAGAAGCTTGTGAACAACTTTTTAATCTCTCTCTCACCACCAGAGTTCGAACTCAGTTAGGCATGGGCACGTTCGGTTTAAATTCTTACCGCACGTGTGAAGAAAAATTTTTGTTATTGATCAATAGATGAATAAATTGAGTCGGCGTTAAGCTCAAGCCAAAACTTAGCGTACTAGACATATATACGTAATTTTTATTTGACATTTTGGCAGGTTGAACATGAGAAGATTAAAGGAGGGCTGAAATGGGTTCCAACAAAGGTGAATTTGGACAACCACGTTATCGTCCCAAATTTGGAGCCAAAATCAATTGATTCAGCAGACAAGTTCGTCGAAGATTATGTCTCAAACCTAAGCAAAACTGGAATCAAAATGTCCAAGCAGCCAATGTGGGATCTCCATCTCCTCAACATTAAGACTTCGGATGCTGAATCTGTCGCCGTTCTCCGGGTGCACCACTCACTTGGTGATGGAACTTCTCTTGTGTCTCTTTTTCTTTCTTGCACTCGTAAAGTTTCTAATCCTGAGGAATTACCCTCCAATAGTATTCCTCCGACTAGCAAAGAAGGTGATTCCAGAAGCTGTGGCATTAAAGGGTTTTGGCCATACTTTTTCTTCAAGTACTTTTGGTTTGTCTTTTCACTGTTTTATAGCACGCTGGTTGATGCTGTGATGGTTATCGCGACGATATTAATGTTTGTAAAGGATAGTGAAACTCCCCTCAAAGGTATCATGGGTAAGGCTTCTGGTCCACGCCGAATTGTTCATAGATCACTCAGCTTGGATGATTTCAAGTTTGTCAAGAATGCCATGAATACTGTAAGTAACAAAAGAGAGCAGCATATGTTGTTCTTGTTTATTTATCTTTATATTATTCGAAGAGTAAGTTTGATCAATTACTTTAGTGGCTTTTGATTTTGCGCGCCAATCAAAAGTTACATACTGATATTAGGAGCTATATATACAGCGTGCTTGCACAGTTCTTTGACAGGGACAGAGAAAATTGGCTGAGAATAATTCTTAGCTAGGCTAACATTAAGTATATTATAAGTATGTGCGGCCTCAAATTTATAAGTTAGCTTTTTAGTATTGGTTTTTGTCTATTAACAAATTCCAAAGGAGATAAAAGTACATCTCTTTTGCAACTTTCCCTTAAAGAAACTGGTGTTTTGGAAAAAAAAAAAATTCCTTTTTTTTTTTTTAACAAATCTTATTACCTTGTATTTGCTGTTTGTAGACGATCAATGATGCTGTGGTAGCGGTCACCCAAGCTGGCTTGTCTCGGTACCTCAATCGGAAATATGGTAAGACGTCAATTGTCTTCATAATAATCTTGTTCGATCCAATTAATTTCCGTGAGCGATCAAAGTATTTTTCATGCTGCCGTCATTGCTAACAAATTCATTAAGGGACAATGATTTTTTATTCCATCTCACAAATTGTTTTTATCACTCGATCGGATCCTTTTATAAATTTTTAATAACTCTAATTAATTCTAATGTCAACAAAATTAAAAAAAAATAGTGCACCATTAAAAGAAAATGTTGTATTTTAACATATATAATAATTAATTATTTGAAGAATGTGCACCAATTATACTAACCAATCAGAATGTCAAAATGTCAAAATGTCACATCAATACATTGAAAATGTACTCTCTTAGTTAATTTTTCCATTTCGAATGCCCATATTAATTTTTTCAATCCTAACTTCTACGAGATATTTCATCAAATATGGTTAATATTAAAGCCGTCTCAGCTCTGATTTATATTGATATATATATTATAGGTGAATTGTTGCTGGTTAATAAGGGAGCGTCAGAAAGAAACAATAATCTTCCAAAAAATATCCGTCTCAGAGCAGCAATCATGAAGGACCTAAGGTCATCTGGTGAAGTTCAAGTAAGTACTTTTAATCATCGCATACAGAAGATGCATTGATTCTACATATTATATCCAATTTTTTATTGTTTGCCCTTTTTTTTTTTTTTTTTTGGTAAACAGGAATTAGCTGATATTGTGAAGAATGGTTATAAAACAAAATCGGGCAACAAAATTGGCTTTGTAATCTTCCCCTTCAGCATTGCATTAAGGGATGACCCATTAGATTACCTTAGGGAAGCAAAGGCAAGAATGGATAGAAAGAAAGCTTCACTGGAAGCCGAATTCTCTTATTTATTATCTCAATACACCGTAAAGTTTGGTATCAAGGTAACTAGCAATTAATTACTATGCTTTAATTTAAATACGGAACCACTATAGCAAACTATGTTAATTAATTTAACTGATTAATTAAATGGTGTTAATTTTCAATGTTGATAAGCAGGGAGCCAACTGTCCACCCAAAACAACATTGTTGTTCTCAAACGTGAAGGGACCTCAAGAAGAAATAAGTTTCTATGGCCATCCAATTGCCTATGTTGCCCCCAGTTGCTACGGACAAAACAATGTAAAGTATCTTTCCAATTTTAGATTTTTATATAGACATTGACAAATTTAGATATGTAAAATCATAATACAACTAGTGGATCAAGAACATAATGAGCCTTATCCCTCTAAAGAAACATCGTGATAGAAGAAAAAATAAGGGGCGGGTGGGGGGGGGGGGAGTTCTTTAAACCGCAAGAATTTTTAACTAATCAATAATCAATTCAATGTAACGTTTTCATTCATCAGTGCTCTCCTCTATAAGATTTCATTTCCTTGTTTACATTTTTGTCTTATTTTCTTCTCTTCGCAAGTTTACTTCGTAACGACCTTTTATTTTTGACAATATTTTATTTTGGGATTATTTCCAGTAGCTATTTTTTAGGTGTTTTGAATTACTGTTTTTGTTATTTAAAATTGTTGCAGTGTTTTATTCTGGGAATAGTGGCTTAATCCGTTTGGGCTCTTTGGCTCTGACTGTTAAGAAGCGGGTTGGCTGCTGTAAAGGGGTAGAAAAGAATTATCAATAAAAATCAGATTTTTTTGTCAAAATTAGTGTTTCTTCTTCCTGGCTGTTTCATTGGTATCAGAGCAACGAACTGGCACCATAGAAAAAATGGCGGAGGGAACTAGAGCACACGATCAGCGACGTCTAGAAGAATCAGTACAACAATTGCAAGAGGCTTCTAACCAGCAGGCAATGGAATTGAAGGAGTTTTCTCAGATGATGGCAGCGATCAGTCTCAAACTTGATCAGATGATGGGCACATCAGGGGCTTCAGGAACAAGATCGGAAGGTGGGAGTAGTATTCCCACAAAGCCAAGAATCGGGTCGAACTCTGGTATGTATAACCCACAGATGAGATTTTCAAAATTGAATTTTCCAACATTTGAGGGAGAAAATCCTAGTGGTTGGGTTTACAAGTGTGAACGGTTTTTCAAATACAATGGGGTGGAAGAATCTGATATGGTGGGATTGGCAACCATTCATTTGGAAGGAAAAGCGTTAGAGTGGTTCCAAGGATATGAGGTGGCTGTTGCAGAACCTAGTTGGAGGCAATTTTCTACGGATCTAATGGCGCGGTTCGGTCCGGGTACCTATGATAACCCAGTTGGGCAACTCAGTAAGTTAAGGCAGACTTCAACAGTAAGGCTTTACCAAGAACAATTTGAAGCATTGGTGGCCAGAACTCGAGGATTACCGGAAGATTTTTTTGTGCAATGCTTTGTGAGCGGATTGAGAGATGCCATAAAGAATCAGGTAGCCATGTTTCAGCTGAAAACGCTAATTCAAGCAGTTGGGTTAGCCTTGTTACAAGAGAGTACCTTAGAGGCAATGATCAAAGAAGCCAAGGCTTCAACAAGGACAATGTCCTCCCATGTAATCCCTACAGCAGAATCGAAACGCAATTCTATGGGGCAAATTCCCCCAATCAAAAGAATATCTGCTGCAGAAATGCAAGAGAGGAGGGCTAAGAAGTTGTGCTACTACTGCGACGAGAAGTTTGAACCAGGGCACAAATGTAAACAACGGCATATTTACTTGTTGGAAGGAGATGACGATGAAGAACTCAGTGATGAAGGCAACAAAATTGGGGATGATGAAGAGGATCATTTGGTGTCTCTCCATGCTATGTCTGGGGCTGTCTCTCATCAAACTATGAGAATCAAAGGAAATATAAAGAAGAAGGGAATTATCATCTTAATTGATTCGGGTAGTACTCATAATTTCTTGGATGTGTCAGTGGCCAAGCGGACAGGGTGTAAAGTACAACAAGATAAACCATTAATGGTGGCAGTGGCTAATGGCTCCAAAATTGCTAGTGCTGCAACATGCAAGCAATTGGTCTGGAGTATGCAAGGGAGAGAGTTAAGAGCAAATATGAGACTGATTCCGTTGGGGGGATGTGATGTGGTATTAGGAATTCAGTGGTTATCTCAATTGGGCCCAATATTGTGGGATTTCAAGAATTTATGGATGGAGTTCAAGTGGGAAGGAAGAAGAATGGTGTTAAGGGGTTCTACGACGGGGCCTTTGAAGCTAGTTTCGGCAGTCCATATGCAAAAGGATCTTAAACAAGTTCCTCAAGTTGCTGCTGCCCATATCTTTTCACTTTTATTAGAGCCATGTATTAACTCTACTACTACAGAAATCATTACAGAGGAACCAGGAGAGTTGCAACAATTATTAAAAAAATATCATGGCGTATTTATGGAACCAAATGGTTTGCCACCACCTAGGGCTCAAGATCATCGAATTCCTTTGTTACCTGATAGTGTTCCTCCAAATATAAGACCTTACAGGTATCCATATGTGCAGAAGGCAGAGATTGAACGAATGATTAAGGAGTTGCTCGCAGCAGGGAGTATACAGAGGAGTGTAAGTCCATTTTCTTCTCCGATTCTCTTAGTTAAAAAGAAGGATGACACTTGGCGCATGTGTGTGGATTATCGTGCCCTTAATTCTATCACTATTAAGGATAAATTTCCCATACCTGTTATTGATGAGCTGTTGGACGAGTTACATGGAGCTAAGTTTTTCTCTAAGCTCGATTTGCGGTCGGGATACCACCAGATTAGGGTACACCCAGATGACATCTTAAAAACCGCCTTTAGAACTCATGAAGGGCACTATGAATTCTTGGTCATGCCTTTCGGTCTTACGAATGCTCCATCAACATTCCAAAGCCTTATGAACGAAATTTTTCAGCCATTTCTGAGGAAATTTGTGCTGGTATTTTTTGCTGATATCTTAGTATATAGCAAAAATTGGGTTGAGCACATGAAGCAATTGGAGTTAGTACTGGAGACGCTTCTCAAAAATCATCTTTTTGTCAAAAAATCAAAGTGTTCTTTTGGCAAAGAACAAGTTGAATATTTGGGGCATTTGATTTCTGAGCAAGGAGTTGCTACTGACCCTGCAAAGATTGAAAGCATGAAGTGCTGGCCATCTCCCAACTCGTTAAAGGCGTTGCGTGGGTTTTTGGGTCTTACTGGGTACTACAAGAGGTTTATAAAAGATTATGGGAAGATTAGTCGGCCCTTAACAGATTTGCTTAAGAAGGATAATTTTTTATGGAATCATACTGCAGAAGAAGCTTTTAATAACTTGAAGTCAGCAATGTGCACAACACCTGTGTTAGCTATGCCCGATTTCCAAAAAACCTTTGTTCTTGAATGTGATGCATCAGGGGAAGGCATAGGAGCAGTGCTTTCGCAGGAAGGCAGACCCATATCATATTTGAGTAAGGCACTGTCACAAAAAAACTTGGGCTTGTCTGCTTATGAAAAGGAAATGTTGGCGGTAGTGTTCGCAGTGCAAAAATGACGGCCTTATTTACTAGGAAAGCATTTCAAGGTTATTACTGATCATTTCAGCTTGAAATACATGTTGGAGCAGCGCATATCAACACCTATGCAGCAGAAATGGCTTACTAAGTTAATTGGTTATGATTTTGAAATTAATTTCCGAAGTGGGAGAGAAAATAAAGTGGCTGACGCCTTATCTCGGCTACAGGAATCCACTGAGAATGCGATGGTAATGGCGATCTCCCTTCCTATAGGTGTGTGGGTGGAACAACTCAAACAAGAATGGCAACAGGATCTAGAAATTCAGAAATTAATTCAAGAAGTAGTTACCAACAGTGCTCGACATTCTAAATTTTTTTGGGAAAACCATTTACTCAAGTATAAGGGAAGACTTTGGGTTGGCAAACATTCAGCTTTGAAGCAGCTAATTATGTCTGAGGCTCATGGTGGAACAGAAGGTGGGCATTCGGGGGTTAGAAAAACCTTAGACAGAGTTAAACGGTCTTTTTATTGGAAAAAGATGCGAATGGAAATTTGTTCCTTTGTGGCAGCTTGTGATAATTGCCAACGGAATAAACATGAAAATGTGTTCTCCCCAGGTTTGTTGCAACCCTTACCAATTCCTGAGCATAATTGGATTGATATCTCTATGGATTTCATAGAAGGACTGCCAAAGTCTAGTGGTAAGCAAATTATTTTTGTGGTGGTGGATAGGCTGAGTAAGTATGCACACTTCATGCCCTTAAGTCATCCATATACTGCTCTTGATGTTGCACAAATTTTTCTGGATAATGTGTATAAGTTGCATGGCTTGCCTAATTCTATTGTCAGTGACCGAGATAAAGTCTTCACTAGTACTTTTTGGCAAAGTTTGTTTTCATTGTTGAATGTGAACTTGTTAATGAGCACTGCATACCACCCGCAAACTGACGGTCAGACTGAAGTGGTTAACAAGTGCTTAGAACAATATTTGCGATGCATGACAGGCGATAGGCCGAAAGAATGGGTGAAATGGCTTCCTTTGGCTGAATGGTGGTATAATACTTCTTATCATTTATTAACTCGAATGACACCGTTCGAAGTTGTTTATGGTAGACCACCTCCTTCGTATATTGCTTATATTCCTGGTACATCTACCGTAGCAGATGTTGATTTGAGCTTAAAGGATAGGGATGCTATGATACGTCTGTTGAAAGCCAATTTGGTGGATGCACAAGCTCGCATGAAGTTTTATGCTGATAAGAAGAAATCCGAGAGGAAATTTGAGGTGGGAGACATGGTATTTCTACGGTTACAGCCTTATAAACAAGTAAGCTTGTCAATTCACAGCAATAGGAAGTTGTCTCCGAGATTTTATGGGCCTTATAAGGTTATACAAAAGATTGGACAGGTTGCCTATAAGTTAGAGTTGCCTATAGAGTCCAAAATTCATCCTGTCTTTCATGTTTCGTGTTTAAAGAAAAAGGTTGGGGAGGCTGTCACTCCAATTACAGAGTTACCAACAATACGGGAAGACGAGCAACTACAGTTAGTACCTAATTCTGTTTTGGATAGGAGAGTAGTCTAGCGAAGCAATCGTCCGTACGTGCAGTGGTTGGTTCAGTGGTCTAACTCCTTCCCCGAAGATGCAACTTGGGAGGATGCAGTTAAGATCCAGGAGAAGTTTCCTTTGTTCAAGCCTTGAGGTCAAGGCTTTTATAAAGGGGGAGGGAATGTAACGACCTTTTATTTTTGACAATATTTTATTTTGGGATTATTTCCAGTAGTTATTTTTTAGGTGTTTTGAATTACTGTTTTTGTTATTTAAAATTGTTGAAGTGTTTTATTCCGGGAATAGTGGCTTAATCCGTTTGGGCTCTTTGGCTCTGACTGTTAAGAAGCGGGTTGGCTGCTGTAAAGGGGTAGAAAAGAATTATCAATAAAAATCAGATTTTTTTGTCAAAATTAGTGTTTCTTCTTCCTGGCTGTTTCAACTTCCACAATATCTGAGAAAATTTGTGCACAATTTCTTTCGATTGGATCCAATGGGAGATGATTATAACTTCTATTTTAATTGCAGGGATTGACGATTCATTTTGTAAGCTATGCCAACAAAATGACCTTCATCTTATCAGTTGATGATGACTTGATTCCGGATCCACATCAGCTGCGTGATGATCTTGAAGAATCTCTCCACCTCATGAAAAATGCAGTCATTGCTCGAGGATTAACCAAATCCAATGCTTCTGATTACAAATACTAGACTGTGGCCAGGTGTTTCGTTCAAATACCTAATTACTGCTGGCATTAGTTATCGAAATCAATACAAGTAATAGAACAGGGCAGAAGGGTGTAATTGCTCTACTTCTGTTCTTATATAGGACCCATATATACATATGGATATATATATATGAATCATACAAAGAAAGTTGTGTTACCTGAAAAAATAGTACAATACATCAATGATGGCTCTAAATTTACAATTAATACCTAAGAATTTTAGAGCTTGCGATAGCTATATAATTGGTTACTTTAAAGTTTTTTTTTCATATAATATTAAAAAATTCAATTAACTTTTTTTTTAAACAAAAATTGTAATTTAAGTTATTACATTCATTAAACTATTAATATTAAATGTTAATGGATTGGGTAAATTAGTTTTGACGATAAAGCTCAAATCTACGCCTTCTATAATGGGTTTTAATGGATTGACCCATTAACAACACGACACAATACGAATTGACCTTACAACTATTTTTGTTGTGTAGATTCGTGTTGTGTTCATTAATCGTATGAAATTAAAGTTAAAGACATGCCAAATAAGAGCAGGAAAGAGAAATAAATAAATAAATACAAAAAAAGAAAGAGCTTGGAGATAAGCAAAGTCTTCATTTCTTGAGATAAATATTCTTATTAAGTATACATGTATATCCCATGTCAAGCACAGAACGGTTGTATTCAAGTTAAATCATCTGCAACAATGGAGAAATTGCAAAAGGAAAAAGAAAGCCAAAACACAACCAGCACTAGTATATATACTGGCTGGCATTAGTCTTTCATGAAACCTCTTTCTGACAATGTTTGTCAAGATACAACATGTATATTTAGCCACAATTTCTTTACGGCTTTTCTGTTGGGATAGATGAAAAGATTTAGCCACCACTTATGGGAGGTATAATGGCTAATTCATCTTTTTCATTAACAATCACAGATGCATTTGTGTATTCCTCATTTAAAGCAAGAACCATGCATCCTCGGATCTCTTCTAAGTTCGGAAACCTTGCAATAAGCTTATTCAAGCAATCTTGTGTGGTACTACCACACGACACCTCTAGTGGCATATCGGTCAAGCCAGTTAAATCTCGAGCTCTAGCAAAGAACAATACCTTTATCTGAATAGAGGATTCCTTGTTGTCAACAAGTGCAGAATCTGAATTCCCAGTTTTAGTTTCTCTTTCTGTGACATCCATCGTAGAACCAGGAGATGGGTCAATGGAAATGCATCATCTGACTGCAATTATAATACAACTATATCAATTTGAATCTGATGACAAATTTAGTAAATTACAGTCTTTGAAAATTGATTCAATCACTAACAATGATTGAAATCGAACCAATATATAAAGACAGAATTAATTTTCTCAAGAACACCCAATTCTCAACACAAGATTTGATTAAGAAGGGAGAAAAAAAAAACAATGAAGAAAATGACACCAGTGTATATTGTGATCCATTCAATTGCCTAAATGGCAACATGCATGGGTGAAAAGCAGCAATAGAACTTCGCTAAGATCCTGTTACAATGGAGTCTCTCCCTTACAGATCTTCAATAGCACTCAACCTCAGTTGATTTCAATAACAATAAAGGGGGAAATCGAATGCTTTTCTAGGCTTATTCATCAGCCTTGCAAGCTGATAACAGGGGATGTCACTACTTACTAACATAACCTAACTGGTTTCTTATTCTGGTAAATGGAGCCCACAAGGATCTTGTAGCAGCAGCTATAACAACTAACCCAGCCTTTTAACCACACTTTGAACAGATTTTGCATTGTATTAAACAATAAACATTTCAACGGAAAAAAAACTATAACATGAAATTAAAGGGAAGAATAATCAATTGTTTTCTCCTTATGTCTAGTGTGGATGTTCAACTAGATTTTGTTAACCAAAAATTCAAAATGAAGCAAATAATGACCTTACAACTAAAAAGAATTCAACTGCTTACAGTGAAGCTTTGCTTTCTATTCTCACAGTGGTTAGATCCTCAGATAAGATACTAAACCCAAACTGAAAACCTTTCAAAACCTCTCAGTAAATTTGAATCCATCAACATGAAATCCTCACTCTTTGGGGCAGAAAGGTAAGCTTGTAGCATACCAATGCATCAAATAACTACGATAATGTGCATTACCCAGGAAAAGCTAAATAATCTATAGCAGCACACTGCGATTTGTAAAAAGCAGCTCTGATGTTCACGAGCACTTAAACGGACATCATTCAATGTCTATGCAAACATCGTAAAAGCAAACCAATTGTCATCAAATTGTTACATAATATCTACCTCTAAATCGAGCTACAGCACAAGCTCAGTAAATGAAGGAACCCAAAGTATTCAATTCATGAAACCATTCAAGACCAAAAATTAATCTACTTGGCTCCAAAAATTAATCTACTTGGAACCCAAAGTGCTACAGAACTTACATGGATTAGCTCCTTACTAAGTGAGCTGAAAATAGAGATACAAAGAACCCCAACAATCCTAAGTGATAGCACAAGTGCAGCTGCAATAGCTACCGATCCTGTTTTTCACTCAAAAACTAAGCATTTTGAGATAGACCTACACTTTTTCAGGGACAAGGTAGCTAGAGGTGAAATGGAAATTAGCTTTGTTGCAGGCAGAGATCAAATAGCCGATGTTCTAACTAAGCCGTTACCTTATTACAAATTCAGCTGCTTCAGAAGCAAACTCAAGGTATTTGACAAAACCTTGTGTTTGAGAGAGGGTGTTGAAAATAGCAGCCATGACCAGTCAACAGCTGACCTCAGTGACACATTGGCATGCCACCTGAGCTACACCCATTTACAGTCAGCTGATGAAAGAAATGAGATAAATTCAATGAGGTGGCAAAACAGTTACACAGAGGATGAAGATTCTAGAAGCATTATATCATTGGCTAATGATTTACGGATTATTTTGTTTTATCTGAAATTGTTATCCTTAGCTAGCTGTCATTTTGTTCTTTTATGTATATATAGACGATGGCCTGTAAACATTATTCATTCAAGTTATATTCAATACAAAGCCTCTGGTTTTCTGCTCTGCTTGCTCAAGAAAAGCAATTCCTAAGGAATTTAAGTTATTCAATTCATGAAACCATTCAAGATCAAAAATTAATCTACTTGGTTCCATCGAAGAGCTCTTATTCATTAAATATTGAATTATGCACGGTGCATAGTATGAGACATCCACAGCTCAAATTGCAGTATTTTACTAACAAAAAATATTGCTCAACAATAAATCAAAACATAGAATAATTCCAAAATGGTGAAACATCAAGTACAGAGAAACAGAGCGAGTTATCATTGAATAATTGAAGTGTGTTTCGTTTCTTCTTTACTTGATCTGGATATTAACGATATCTCTAATACCCAGAAAGCAAAAAGGCAAAGTAAATCTAGGAAACTACAAATTCCATGTTTATAAAATCGAACTAAAAACAAAACCCAGTAGAGAAATTTTGGAAAGAGAGTTACCTGGCACAGGGATAGAAGGTCGCCGTGCTGGGATAAGTACGAAAATACTTGCACGGTGGGCTGTGGAAAAGAAGGCGACGAGAGAATTAAAAATAAAAAAACAAATTATAACACGTGTGAAAAATTAATTAAGAAATTCGCCCTTCCATATATGTGAATGGTTGGGCAATTGTGGGTCAAAGCCTAGATGAACTAAAAGAGGATTGATAGAGTTGAAATATATTAATAGTGATAAATTATTTATTAAATTCGAAGCACAACAATATAGTAATATAGTTAAAATAAAATAAAAAAGAGAAAAGGAATAAGAAACCCACACAATAATAGTTTAAAAATAATTTTAATTTAACTTTAAATGTATATTAATAAGGAGAAGAGTCCTTTTATAATTACGTAATTATATAAATAAAATAAATTATTAGTAAATAGGTACGTTATTAATAATAGATATATTATTAGTTATAACTTCTTATAAGACAATAAGAATTATAAGAGACGAAAATTATTTAGTAGGGAGATATAACATTATTTTAATTAATATTCACATAATTATGATAAATAAACAATATATAAAGTATAATAAAGTTACCTTGAAAGTTTTTCAAATTAAAATGATAATTGGAAATTATCTGCGTACCACCAAAATTTTATCCAATGCACGTGAAATCGTCCAATACTTGCTGTTATTTCAATTGAAAGTGAATAAGTGATCGCTAATTTCATTTTTTGGAGTGTAATAAGGAAAAAAACAATTATTGTAAAACTTGTTGGGCCTTTACCTTGGTCGGGCATGGATGAAGCAAGTGACCAATACTAAATGATTCTCCCTTTCTTTTTTCCTTTTTTTTTTTTTTTGAAAAATCTGTTTCATTCCTTACTATTAAAAAAATTTTGGGCCTACGTTATACTTTGAAGGATAATTTATGGCCCATGGACGCTATTTTTTTACGCAGGACAAGAAAAATCCTTTTGGAGCCTTTCTCGTTTGCCCCACAGAAGGCTTGACGCTTCAGGCCCCAGTGGCAGTGGGCCTGAGCTGGGGCTAATTACTGGAAAAATATTAATACAATTGAACTGACATCAGCCGGGTTGATTGATCAAAAGATATAAAGGTTGCAAGTTGAAAACAAAGACTGATTTCAGTGGTTATTCTCTCCAAATGACAATATTCAAAGCAATAACATAAACGTTGAGGGACCCCTGCAGCTAATTTCCTCCATACACTCACTTCTCAATGATGATGAGTCGCTTACTTCCACAAACGCACTTGCATGACGATGATGGCAATGGAGGACCACAGAGACACTCGTTGCCCACAAAAGCACTGGCCGGAAATTTCGTTTTTGGAATCTCACCACACAAATTATTAAAGCTCACGTTCAATTTATCAAGTCCTGATATTGCCTTTGGCAGTTTCCCGAAAACCAAATTTCTCGACAAATCCAAGACCTTCAATGTCTTCACAATCCTCAAACTCTCCATGTTGAACTTCAACTTGCTGCCTGAGGCCCGAAACTCCACCAAGTAATCTGTCCGGTTCAGCAACTCAACCGGACCCCCCGATATTTCGTTTTCGGACAGATCAATGTAGTCGTAAAAGTAAGTCTGAGCCGGCTTCCAGCTGTTCAGGTTCATTTTGATTCCGCATTTGGCCAGCTTGAGAGAAAAAATAATCGGAGATGAAGTGACCCAACTGGGAATTTGTTGGAGATGAAATTGGTTGTATGACAAGTCAAGCGACTCAATTCCTTTAACGTTCATTACAGGAAATGGGTCTGTGAGAGAATTGTAAGCGAGATTGAGATTGAAAATCTTGGTGAGATTGCTGAAACTCTTTGGCAAAGTCCCTGAAAACCGATTCCAGGAAAGATCCAGCGTGTCTAGAGAATGGAATTTTCCGAGAAAATCTGGGACCTTTCCGGACAGGACATTGTGGCCTAGCTCCAGATATTGCAGCTGGGGTGCCAGTGAAGCTATTGATGTAGGAATATTCCCGGAAAATTTGTTGAATGAAAGTTTAAGAAATAAAAGTTTTTTGAGTGATGAGAAAATATCAGGTATGGCTCCAGAAAGCTGGTTGTGCTGGAGATCTAAGTAAGTCAAGTTCTTGAGCTGGCTGATTCCGTTTGGTATGGCTCCTGTTAGAAAATTTTGGCCAAGTTTAAGCTGAGTTAACTGAGTTAACTGGGAGATTGAACTTGGTATTGGGCCAGTGAACCGGTTTCCGGAAAAACTCAGAGCTTCAAGTTGGGTTAACTTCCCAATGTTTGCTGGTATTTGACCCCAAAGCTTGTTGTTTTCGATGTAGATGTACTTCAATTCGGGCAACCCGGATATAAAGTCCGGGAAATTACCCGAGATGTTTCCGAGATCCTGCAGATATATCCCGCCGAGATTTTTGACTTTTACGAGACTTGACGAGATTGTACCCGATAGGAAACTATTGGGCTTCTCGGGTTGCCCATTTAGAGATAAACTTGTGACACGGTCACCGGACAAGCAAGTTATGCCCGTCCAAGTGCAACAATCGGTACCGGGTTTCCATGAGCTAAGCATACCCGATGGGTCTTGAGTTATGGCCGATTTGAAACCCAAGAGACCCGATTCATCGTCTGGGTGGCACTTTGCGGCTGATGTGATTTTGAGGAGAGAAAATGAAAGAAAAATGAGAGGAAAATAGAGAAAAAACTTCATTTTGATTTTGAGAATGAGAATGGATGGAGAGATCTGTTGATTTAAATGGGTTACTTATCGGATTCAATGATTTTGAGATCCGTTCCGTCAAGTTTGACCAAACTATCAACATTGCACGATTTCTATCTGGAAAGATGAGGATTGATATCAAGTCATTTGGACTCTAGTATCTTTGTGGCTTTTTCAATATTTTTTGTTGACAACAGTATGCCACTTGCACTTAATAAAGATGGGATAAAGTTGTCCATCAAATTCCAGAATTTAGCAATGAGAAAGGAAGAGGGGGCCACTCGTTAATTCACTTAATTGGTTGGCTAACATCTCTCACCTCTAACGTAGCCGGGCGGCTTTAGATATTTGAAACCGAATTGATTATTGGTAAATATAAAAATATTATCGTGTGATGTATTTATTATAACAATAATTTTATACTTAGTTAGGATATTTAATTTATATTTTAACTTATGTTAATTGATTGAAATGATAGTTAATCATAAATTATATTATTTTTAGTTTAAATAATAAAATTTTATTAATAACATATTAATTAAGATATAAATTAAATATTTCAATTGAATTGACATGACGTCACTCCGATTAATATATATAATTGAAATTTAATTACTCTGATATTTCATGTCACGCTTTTAGCTCATGCAGCGTAGCGCGCTCGAGCAAGTACCATATTTTTTAAGTGGAAAATTAATGATAGGGATTGATGCCTTTAGTCACCGTATTTTATGTGGAATATTAGGATTCCATAACTGTCCTTTGTAATAAAGTTTAATCGAGACAGACCACATTCGACTAGGAAACAAATATATATGATAAGAGACGTTTTAACATTATTTTACATAAATATAATTTTACTTAAGGATAAGAGCTTCTTTAGTTTCTATTAATATCTGTTTAGTTCTTTTATTTTTAAAAGTATCCTAAAACATCTTTGTCATTAAACTATTAATCCCTACCATTAGTTTTTGTTTTTCTTAGTTTACTTTTACAATATTATTTTCTAACAATAATTTTTTTGAACACTCATATAAAAGAAAATTAAATTACCTATTTAATCCTAAAAATAAATTAAATAAATTAAATAAATATATATATATATATATATATATATATTAATTTTTGTGGAATCTCACATTTGTTCAAAAATTAAATATTGGAAAAAAATTAAATTACTAATTTTTTGACATTAATAAAAAATTAATATATTAACTCTTTAACAAAAAGTTCCACATGAATTAATATATATCTTCTTTTTGTTTTTATTTTATTTTTTGAGGTTAAATTGATAATTTAATTTTTTTTTCTTTTTATTAATGTCTAAAAAAATTATTGTGAGAGGGTATTATTATAAAAATAAATAAAAAAGAACAAATAATACTTACAAGGTTGTCAATAATTTAACAATAAAATCGTTTTCAATTATTTTTAAAAATATATGAATTAAACTGACATTAAAATTAAAATATAAAGAGTAAATGAATTTTTACTCCCTACTTAAAGAAAACTAATCCTCTAAAGAAATTAATTTTGGTCAACAAAAGAGTTGATGTGTGCGGCAGATTTCTATGCCCGTTTTAAAGAGAAGCACATGCACTCGGCCATTCAAGGAACGGAATTTCAAAATGGCGAGTCGTTGATTCGTCATTAATGATGAAAATAATCAAATGGTTGAGAACAGAGAATCGTGTCACCAGCACAATAAAATAGCTCCGGAACTGAGCCAAAACTAAAATGGTCCAGCCCGCCGGCTATGCTCTGGCAGTCAAACAAACTCAATAAGATGGCTAGCCACAGCTGTCTAGACTGTAGCTGTATTCTTATAGCAAATCCTTCGCATGCATCTTCATTCTCATCTCTTCATAGATAAATTAATAAAAAGCGGTAAAATGAGTATCATAAGCAGATTTTTTTTTTAAAATAAAATTATCAATCCGGTTAGTTTTTTATCCGTAAAATTCATCTATATGCACCATAATCTTAAATACGCGCATCACAGGAATACAAACAATAGATGTTTCATTCTTTCATGATTTTTTTTCGTTCAATTAATTATGAAACTAGCCTTATAACTTGACAATTTTTTTATAAAATTTAAAATTTTAAAGAAAAATAAGTAATTTATTAAAATGAATTAGACCCATATTCAATTATAGTAAAATTTTAATAAATAAATGTTCGATAAATTAATAATCTTGATCAAATAATAAAATCATTTGATCCTGACTTAAGCCAATGTAATAAATTAATAATTTCACTAAATGCATAGGTTAATATATATATATATATATATTGAATCTTTTAGGGATAGAAATTAACAACTAATCAATTACAAAAGTTAATAATGAATAAAATATAAAATTGATAACATTAAAGATTTTTTCCTAAGGATTTTTTTTTCCTTACAACTTCAATTATCTGAATTGAGCTCTTTACAAAATATACATATAAAGTTGCTTATTTTTTCTTTGTTCCTGAATTGAACTCTGCCCATTCTTAAATTTTTACAGAGCATGCACTATATTTAGTATTTGTAGAGAGTACTTATTTAAGGTTACTATTACTTGAAAGCTCTCTTTTGCAAAAATGTTTGGCAAAATACTACTGTCATTTGGATCATGATTGTCATCAGTAGAGGTATCCATTATTCCTTGAATAATCACTTCATCAGTAGCAATTCCATCACTGCATCATTTTCACTAGAATAATTAAAAAGTGTTCAATATCCACAGCATTTCTATGGTGTAGACAAGAAATAACTCCACATAATTTATGGATGATTTCATCTACACCTACTTGTTGTTCAATACCATACCTTCATTTGACAGAATGTTGCAATGTCCAAAACAATTTGTTGGCTTTAGAAAACACAATTTGTTCTTCTTACAGTAAGTATATACATGTATCAACAAAATTCTTCTTTTTTTAAAAAAAAAAATCTCTTTCTAAATCAATATATATTCATTTATCAATAAATATTATTGGGGCTATGAAAAAACATTTCTTTATGAAGTTATTCATTTATCAATAAATTATTTAATTATTCTGACAATCATTCCAATGTGCAGATGCATATTGTATTATTTGTTCTTTATCATGCTCTTTTTGCTTTAAGATACCACCGTAATCTAAATCAAGATGCAGTTGCAACCCTAATATTAACCATTTCCCTCCATTTCATAGGTGATCCTTCACACCTAAGAGATAAAAATGCCGAGTTACTACATAATTTGAGATGTAGGAAACTTAGTGAATTCCAAGATTACAAAACCACTTTCTTTACTCGACTCTTTCTAAGAGATGATGCACATCATACTTCTTGGAAAGAAATAAATTATTTATTTATTTATTGATAAATGAATAACTTCATAAAGAAATGTTTTTTCATAGCCCCAATAATATTATTTTATAAATTTTTACTATAGTATAACTATTTTAATAAACAAACCAACGAATCAGTAAGCTCAAACTCATAATTGATTTGTTAATTTAGTGAATCAAATCAAATTTAACCCAATTTATTAATTTTTGAAACCTAAATTCATCTAGTTCGAATAGAATTGAGCCAAATAAACTAATCTTGGCCCAAATTGCCATCACAATAAAATATTCATAACCAAAACTACAAAACAAAATAAATACTAATTTTTAGAGATGACAATTTGATCCAGCCTGAATTTTGGCCTAATTGATCCAACCCAAATTAGGGTCCGATCAAATTCAGGGCGGGGTCAGGTCGGCCTGCCTAACCCTAAATTGAAAAAAAATATCTATATATCTCAAAGTTCTTTCGCCGAAGAAAATTTTCCTATATTTACAAGAACATTCTTTGCTAGACATACGTATAAAAATTGCAGCTCTTGCATCTAATTATTCACAATCTTCTCACTCATAATAATAGATTTCCAAAAGTTACTGCTAAAAATAGGGGATGGTTTGCCCTTCAAAGTGTCATATAGCCCAAATTGAATCAATATATCAATGACTTGAATTTGCTATAAGGAAAAATTGATTCTTCCATCAAACTTTTCAACCTCAATCCTCATAGGATTCAAAAATTTGTTTGCAGACATAATTGCTTTATAAAATAATCTTTAGCTGTGATACTACTATTAGGGAACTTTTAATCCCACTGAAGATCCTACAAGTAAAACTATCATATAAATAATAAACAAAAAATAAATTGAGAATAAAACTAATAACACAAGATAAGAATTTACGTGAAAAACTCCTATACTAAAGAAAAAAATTATGTGGCTTGAATTGTATTTGTAATCTTTCACATGAATTGGCATTTGTTCAATCTCCTTACAAAATTCTCTTTTAAGAAAGAGAAATTAGCAGCCCATTGATTAATTATACGTGCTTTTATGGGTGGGTTATAATTATATAGATAACATTTTTTTCAATCCCTAAGCCGATTCAGAAGTCAAGGGTTGCAAAAATGAAAGAGGAGAGAATTGGAGAGTGACAAATGGTGTGACACTTAACTGATTTATTAATAAGGTGAGTGATGTTTTTTTTTTCTTTTTTTCTTTTTTTGGAGGATGTAGAAACGTAGAAAGTACGGCCATAAAATTGCCTCATTGTTGTTGCATCATATATTAAAATGAAAATGATCTAAGAAAATAAATACTATGAAATATACGATAATTAATGATAAATATGGTTGTATTATTTTGAATGAGAAAAATATTTATATATAAAAATTTCCAATCTTATACAATTTATATACCACATAGGAAAAAATATTTATTCAATCCAAATTATTATGATTATCATTATTTTAAATGAAAATCAAAATAATTCTTAACGTAAAATATAAGTTGTATGTTCTAAGCTCAAATGAGCTAGCTATTATTTTGCATTGTTGAATCCAAGTACTCTGCTACACTTGAGAGCAGTCAATGAACTGTTCTCCTTCCTTTGCCATAATATGATCCTTGTGAAGAACTTGATACTCCAACACATACAACTTTTATAAAGGAGAGGGACAAGATGAAATCAAACGAAGTGAATGCTTTGTAGCTTAACTAGCTGAGTATTAATCTGTTAGGTAATTTATAATGCTATGTAGCTTTTAATTTATGTAATTTGCACAAAACTCACATCGTATGTATGTTCCCAAAATTGATACTATCTGATCAGATGAAATCAATAACAGACGCCTGTTGCAATTCCAGTGCTGGCTTATCTTCTGCGCGTCACTAGTTTCATTTCATCAGTCGAATCGAGGCGAGTATTTATATGAGTAGAGTGAAGGTAAATTATCCGGACGTCGTAGGGCTTTCCTCGGGAAAAATAATTAAAAAGTTTGAGGATTGGTTGGAGGGGATGCGTGGGGTGGGTACACTGTCCAAGCTTAAATTCTGACATAAAACATAAGGGATGATTCTACGCTTATTAAGGCTTATTATGTTTGTTGCTAGGAGCTGGCTAAGTTACAGATTCTGTAACATACAGATCCAACTTAGCCAGCTCCTGATTGGTTAGATAACTACCAAACAAAAACAATTGCATGCTTTTTCTCCATATGCAGGACAGGTGTGGTGCATGCATTGGGTGCGTATGTTACAGAATCTGTAAGGTAGACAGGTCCTTGTTGCTAATAGTGTCGCTTACTATTGTACGAAATTGTTATATATGATTGTACTAATATTTGGAATGAATCTGAATTGCCCAGCATTTGGAATTGTGGCTGCTTTGTGTACTTTTTCTTTTTTTTTTCCGCCGGGGGTTAATACTATTTTTAATATAGTCTCTGCTCAGTATTTACTTCTTTTTTTAGTGTATTAAATTATTTGGTATTCAAAGATTATATTAGACACCGTTTTATTTAAATTTGAATCGAGTAAGACCACTAAAACGGCAAAACTCTCCTAATAAATATCTGCTTCTTTAATAAGCATGCATTTATACGGACCAATCACGTGGGCAGAGTTATCAAATTTATGCATTACTTAAAAGGAAAGTCTCAAAAAATTATTTTATAGCCTCACTTAGAATTCACTCATAGATTATTATTATTATTATTTAATTGTTATGCCATTCACTTTTCGATTATCGAATGCATCTCCCTGAAATTGGACCTTGACCACTTACATTTACGGTAAAAGACTAAACTAACTAGGCTATACTTTAGGAATAATTCGGAGAAATTCCATTACATCATCAAATTCAAAAATACAATTTTTATTACGTCATTAATTATGTCGAAATTTACTCGCATATTTTGATCTAGATTTATTCAACAGCGTTTTCAACATCACATCCAAGGTTTGCGTCCAAATCAAGCTTCTGTGATGTCTCTTGCGGTTTTACCATCAGCAACATTCTTGAAGATAATGTTGAAAAGATCTTTGCATTTGATGGGGGGATACCTGAAAAGATAATAATAAAAATAAATGTCATTATTGAGGATAACATTATATTTTCTTAATAACAACAAAATGAGTAACATGTTTGCACAGAATAGCTTTTGGGCTAGATTACTCATGGTAAGGGTGGAAAAATGTTTTTTTTTAGTTTTATTTTGGACAAATAAAATAACTGTATAATGTTGGACAATAGATCTAGTTCGATCAATAAATTAAGCATGTCATTATATATAACAATTTCTAAAAAACTTTTCATAGGAAAAATACATTCTAAAGAACAAAAATAGTTATTTAATTGAAAAACAGATTAATGGAAAGAATTAATGGCATTAAAGAAGCTTTTCAATCTGAAGATTATTTCATAGAACAAAACTAAGGCTATCGACTTACTTGGGAGGTTTTTCTTCTGATTTGCATGTCGGAAAGCACTCAATCATGGCATCGTTACTTGGATATACAAAATAGGCAATCTGTCCCAGAAAGAAGGAAAATTAATTACCACAAAATAACAAAAAGGGAGAGAAAGGTTTGATATGTTATAAATGATACACGATAACCAGAACGTTTGTTTCATTTTTTTTAGTAGTTTAATTTTGAAAGCAGGCAAAGTGTTTAATAAACATCTACAATTAAAATTTAATGATATAGTTTATTATTTTCTAAAGCTATTTAGTGAAAAAAAATAGAGCTCTATAATTAATATTAAGTATTTTAAATTAGCAGCTAGTGTTATTTATCAAACACCCATAAATTTTTTTCTTAATAATTAAAATTTATCTTGCGTAATAGTTGTGGCATAAAAGTCGCAACATGACAATATTAAATGAATCATCAAAACATCAATGATAATGAAGTGCCTTCAGGTTTTGAAAACCATAAAATTAGTAAAAATTAATCATTCAATTTATAAATGGCACGAATAATTCATTGGTATTTGAAGTATTACTTATAAAGAGAAGTAGAAAGAGTATATTATTAGTCTTACGGTGTATCGCTCTTGGCGAAACAGGACTCTGTGCATTGTGGACCTACGCTCAAGTTCAAGAATAAAAATGTTAGATACAGGATGAATATATATATATATATATATATATATATATATATATATAAAATTGGCTAGTTTTTGTAGATGCAATCATCAACGAAATTGATGATATTTCAAGCAAAAAATTTTGCTCAAATTGAATGAGTCATTCAATTTTCTTCGGAATTTTTTTCTTCCACCACCATGTTTATCGGAACTACATTAAAATTTCTAGGAGAACTCATTAGAAATCCAACATGAATCTTACCTGAAAACACAATTGCTCATCCTCTCCAACATATCTCCAATATTGATAATAAAAGCACTGAAAATGAAATATTTAATTAGAGAATGCTGTCAAACTTTAATTAATTAAAAAAAAAGTATATTATGCATCAAATTTTTAGTGAGGGCAAATTTTTTTTTCTCATGATTAACTTACTCTTTTAACGGTGCTACATTTTCCCATACTCGAGGATTAGCATGTATGTTTCTGCATATCTGAAATAATGATAACAAAAATTTCATTAAAATACAAAGGTATAGTAGTGAATTGTTTGTATGATATTGTTATGGAAATTGAATTTTTTTTTCCGTACTTGAAGACCTGGGACTTCATCCGTTGCCAAGAGGGTAATTAGGGAAGGGTCACTATGAGCTGGGGTTCCAAGAATGTACTCCTTTGAAGGATCAGCATCTTGGACTAAATATACAAGAAAAATATGAATGCCAGTTAAGTAAATCTGAAGATATTACTTGGAATTAATTGCAACAAAAATTAGGGATGATCAGAGAAATAACCTCCATAATGATTAAACGAGACGTATGGCATAGCGTTGCCAAGAATTTCTGGTTTATCGAAGAAATCAACATCGAGATCAAGAGCCAGGGCTATTATTCTTCCAATTTTTCTTCCCAAATTTCTGAAATAAAAAATGGCAAATGTAATTAATCATGAGCAGTAGAATGCTCTTGGTATTAATCAATTAATCTTTGGGAGAACGACCCATTATAAGGTTCTTAATATTTCTCGTGAAAACTTACAATGCTTCTTGTTGGTATCTCAGCATCGTCTCTTTCCATCCAGGCAAAACATCTAAAACAACATCACATAAACAATTGCTTAAAAAATATACAGCATTGGAAATTAATACACATATCTTCGAGCAATTCTTACGAAAAAATTTAGTTGCTTAGAATCAATTGTTCATCAATTATGATTTTCTTCTTCTTTTTTTTTTCTTCTTTGAAGGGGAATCCGAGCAAATCACATTTTATTTTAATTCGTTTTTATTAGATGTTCTATAAATTTTTAGGAATACCAACTCCTATACGATCTTAACTAGTATAAATTCATGTGTATTGTTTTATTACTACACGTACACCTAAATAGGAAATCTGGTGGAAAAATTGTCAAAGTAGAACCAGGGGGGGACTAAAAGTTAGATAATATATTGACAAAAATGGAATACAGGCTGGATCCATTTTAATTTATTGACAATTAAGTGAAATTATTTTTGTTAGACATGGCTGAGAAAGCCTGTCCAAACCGAATTTGTTTCGTAAATACTCAGGCCAGGTTTGTGCTTCACCTAAAAGCCCGAGCCCAGTCCAAAATCCCAAAAATACTTTAAAAATTAAATAAATTAAAATATATTTTTTTATATATTTTAACCCACACATAGCATATATTTATAGTTCTAAAATTTTAAGCATATATTTATAGTTCTAAATTTATAAGCTCAGTTTTTAAATCCTAAACCAAGAAAAAATAAAAAAAAATTTATACATTATAAATTTATGAAACATAATGAAAAAATATTTGACGTAAAATTTAGACTTTTTAACCTAGTCCGAGGAAAGTCCAATATGATTGGGGCCGAGGTTGCCTAGACAAAAGACATGCCAGGATGATTGACAAATCGAACCCGAAGCCTGACATTTTACTGATCCTGGTATTTTATCTACCTTTTTGTCTCCCTCTAATTTTTTAATGTAGCCTATATAAGTGACCTTTTTGGGGAACCTATCTGTCACTACTTTATAACCCCACAACCTGAGCCCACAACATTAATTTTTATTTTTAAAGTTTCTGTTTAGGGCTCTTATTCTATTTGAGCGGTGCGGTAGCTGTTTTCTGAGGATAAGATTCAATGTACATTTTTTTTTTTCGATAATCGAATTTTTTCGAAAGTGAAATAAAAAAATAAGAAGAAGAGGATGGAGAAGAATAAAAGAATACGCTAAATTACCAGCCGAAGGCCAAACGTTTGGGCCGCATAAAGGCTTTTCTGGATCAAGATCGTCTTCAGTTTCGGGACCAACCAAACTGTATGCCTCTCCATGAGCTTTGACAGTCAAAATAACAAAATAAAAGAATTGAAAATGACCAAAAGTTCCATCAAGAAAATATTTTGACTTGCGCATCTGATTAAAAGCAATAATAATAATAATAATAATAAATGAACATAACAAAGAAGAAAACGGCTCTACTATGGTACTTTAAGTGTACTGTAAACATTAGATGGTCAGAAGTCAATAAAATTAATAAAATCTAATCATTTAATAGTGTTAGATGGTGGAGTGTGATATTTTTAAATTACCGTAGTCACAACAAAAAAAAAAAGATATAAAATACAAAAGCAATCGATTTGAACCACACGATTTTTTATTTTCAATAATAAGTACAAGTTCGTTCATCTCTAACAAATGAGTCCTTGACATGACACCTAATGAAAATACGAAATAAAAATTACAATAAAATTTAGTGTTCAGGCATGCTCCAAGATGATGATGGTCAAAAGTTATTGCGAGGTTAGTGAGATAGTTTAATGAATTAAGCGTTATGAATCCCTTCATTATTGTTTTGCAAAACTATAAATTTTGTCAACTGTAAGTTACTACCTATTTTCTGAAGGGAGATTTGACACTTTCTCCCTGTGGTCTTTAGATTTTAACACTAACTTCATGTAATTTTTATACTACACCGTTGTCCTCTAAATATCGAAACTTCAACCAAAAAGAGTAATTGTCTTGTGGCTCGCATGAGCTTCTTGGTGAAAATCTTGACAATAAGAGTAAGTATCTGATGGAGTAAAACCCACAAGCTACAGGAAATAAATTTTAAAAACTGTTAGAGAAAAATGTCGTGATTGAAATCGCTGCTGACCTTGTTGATTAGTTTCTTGATCAAAGAACTGATTTTTCAAAGGTTGCTTGTAGCCTCGGTTTCTCTCTACCCAGAGCTTCATCTTTTCATCAAATGGCAACTCAAAAAACTTCTTGCTTTGGGCAAAAACTTCATCCATAAATTCCTTGCTTATCCCATGATTTATTACGTAGAAAAATCCTGAATCCATGCATGCCTGACTTTTTTTTCCCCCCAAATAACAAAAAGAATGAAGTTAACGATCAATCTACAAATATTAATTAATCAAATGCACTTATAGAACATATTGATTCACCTGTTTGAGTGAAGCAGCTGATTTTTGGATATCAGGGTCTGAGAGATCAATGCAATTGAGGGCTGCTGACACTTTGGTTTCCAGGCCATTTTGATCCGCCATTTTTAATCCTGTAAGCAACTTAACCTTCAAATTTCTTGAGGCTGATAGACTATGTGTGCTAGAATTAAATGCTGAATTTAAAGGACAAGGAAAGTAACGACACTTAGAAGAGAAGAGACAATCATTGATTAATGAAGGTATATATGTTCCATTAGTAAGTACCAACTACCTCGTTAAATAATGTTTTGAGTTATTGCTAGATTTATTCTGACAAAAATAGCAAAATATATAAAAGTTAAATCACTAAGAAATGGCACGCCAATCTCATCTAGTCAAGTATAGACAACTTTTAAAAAAGAAAATTAACTATCACTGTTATATATGATACTTTTTTTGTTTTTTTGATAGACACTGTTATATATGATACTTAAAGTAATACAAATAAATTAATTGCAAATTCGCACGCCGATTTTGACTTCTGAACTGTCCAACTTAACTTTCCCCTTAAACTCCTGGCCTTATATTTTGCAAAATAAATAAATAAATCTCAATCCAACCATTAACAATTTGACAATAAATTATGGATAAATTTGGTAAGCTCTGTTGGCAAGTTTCAGAAATGCCGATGATGAACCTGCTATTATTGTCGTTGTCCGTCGATATTAGGAGTAAAGGGCTGAGCCCAAGCCCAATAGCTTGGCAATCTGTGATTCATTACCGTAGCTTAAGTCCTGAGAAGTTGCCGCTTCGGCCTTGGTCGAAGTGGTAGGCTGCTGCCCTCACATACAATATATAAGAATTTGTAATTTAGAAATCATACTTTAAAAATTTGATTTAGTTTTTTCCGTTGAGGTGATTTAGACTCTCAGATCATGATCCGTCACCACCACTTCTATCAGATCACGATCCGCTACCAAATAATCTTCTAGGTTATTACTCAAGTTTGATATGCACTTGACGTGTGGGCACCTTTATCACCACTAAAGCAACTAACACGAGAAAATTTGTCTTTCAACAATAGAGAGAAAAATCTTTTTCTCTTATCTGTATAAAGTGGTTGCTCTTTTTCTTTTTTGAGAAAATAAACCCTTTTATATTTTTATCTAGTGGAAATCCTATGCTTCATATTTATTTATTTTTTTAGTTCTATTAAATCCCTTTTGATTTAAATTAAAAAATAATTAAAATAAAAGTCACGTTACTTGTTCTTGTGTTATGGGGCTCACCTTGTAAAATAACACAAGGCCCTTACACTCAAGCATATTAATGGAGCCTCTCATTAAATAATATATTTAGACTTTTGACTCAAATAACTAGTTATCTTGCGTATTAATCCAGTAGTGGTGTAGTGAATTAAATGAGCTAACCTAGGAATCATTTGAGAACATACAATAGTGGCTACAAGCCTACAATAATGAGGCATGTAATTAAACTAACCCAATTATTTAATTCCAAATCTACTCCACTAAAAGATTGGAACTAACCTCCATAATTGTATGCTCGAATAATAATTCGTCTCAAGCCACATTGATTTCTTTACTGCTCAATCATTTGTACCACATCGTTAATTAAATCGATATCTCAACTGTCCAATCAATTTAATTACATCTTGTTCCTTGATACTTACTGGTTTTCTCTAATGATCATTTTTCAACATATTAAATATGTTGGCACACTTTGGCCAGAGAATTCTATGATCAAGTGCCGAAAACCCATCAAGAGATGCGTCGTACAAATTTTATATTGTTAATCTATAACTTCAATACTCATAATTGCTCCCACCAAGATACCGGGTAATCTTGACCACAATTGTGTGTCGTGCCCATTGGTAACTCAAATGGAATAACAATTACAATCATGAAATCATAAGTAACTCAAGATTAAGATTACAGTAAAATCAATGCCTATGAGATTTAATAAGTCTGATAATCATTTCAAAATTAATTAAATCTTATATGTGATCCAGCTCAATGTAGTCAAACTCAGTAAATTCATACATGATTAAGACAAATCATTCAATGAATTTACTACAGTGTAAATATAAATAGAGCGCCCAACTCTATTTATCAACTGCGAACTTAATTTATTTAATCATAAGATAATTTATATTTATGTTTTCTGTGAATCTATATGATGATCACATAAATACATATAATATGATTAAATTGACCTTATTCAAAATATTTATGCAAATGAAAATATCTCAAATATTTTATTAATCAGAAAATAAATTAATATGCTTTAAAAGAGCATATAATCCCAACATTCACACCATACGCCCCCCGAAAATAATGAGCACATACTCAGCCTAGAAGTGAATCGCATGTACGTTGTAGTTTTGTATTTTATGAATATGATTTGAATTCAATTGTGGAATCATTATTTTTTTTAGTATTAAATATTGTTAGGTATTAAGATGAGATATACTTGTGCTCTCACAATAAAATTTACTAAGGACTGGACTACATAAGTTTTTGGCCAAGCTTAGTATACATATTTAACTATAGTTAAAATAAATTACCACAAAAGTCTAAAGTCTAAACCATATCATCAAAACCATGTCTTCAATATAATGCTCCACCAAGCTCTCCAAAAGCCTCTCTAGTCCCGTCAACTTCTTTAGTTAGCCCACCTCCTTATTTGGGCTTAGGGTAGGCATGGTTTGGTTTGATCATTTAGGTTTGATTTGAGTTTTATGATCCAAATGGCCTTTGTTCTCATAAATTCAATTATATTGAAATCATAATAATTTTTAATTATTATACATATTAATTGCTAAATATTATTAAATAAATATTAAAATATAAAAAATATTTTTTTAAAAATAAAATGGATAAAAAAATTATAAGTAATAAATTTTGTGATAACTTCTTCCTAAATCAAATTATACTAAAAAACCATATAACAAGTTTTTAAGATATACTTGGTAAGTTATTCATCTAATTGTGATGTACATGGAAATGACAAAATTGATATTGATATTTCTTTCTTAAATAAATAACATTTAAATTCTATTTCAAAATTATTAAATACAAAAATTCATCGACTTTTTATTTTCTACTTATATCTTAGAAAAATTAATTAATATGTAATATGATAATTAATACTATTTCTTAATTAATTGCTAAAAAAGACAAAATTGATTTAATCTATCGGCGTGATTGTTCCTCCACCGACGCCGACAACGGTGAATGAACCATGATCAAGCCAAATTTGGCATTATCATAACTAGAATTTTCCAATCTACATTATGGTAAGACATTTGTTTAAAAAAAAAAAAAACGGAGAGAGAGAGAGATAAAAAAAAGGAACATTTGGCAAAATCATGATGCCGCCACCTCTGTCGGTGGCCATTTCACAGCTATAAGTTCTCATTTTCCAATAATTGTACTATATTTGCAATCCAATAGTATATAATTCGTCAACATATGACCACATCTCCGCTATGTTGGCAAGGTTGCTGCGGTAAACTTAACAGTTATAATCCACGTTATTTATTTAATTTATAAAATCCTAATTTGAATAATTTTGTTGCAAGAGTAATTTGGAAAATATATAATTTTATGTTAGGATTTGTCGAACTAAAAAAATGGTGGAGTTGTTTGAACCCACAAAAAAACTTTTTATACCCATTTCTTTATAGATTTACTATTACAAAAAGACCCATAAAGAAAAATACTAATAAGTACAAAATACAATGTAATTATAATTATAATAAATTAAAAAAATTACACTTGCTTCACTGATCACTCTGTTAATTTGTTGTTCCTTTTTTTTTTCTATATCTAATTTAAATATCTTTTGAAGCATGATTAATACTAATATTTAAATTTATTAGTATATGCTGTTTTGTCTTATCTCATGAATCATCAAGAATATGGAAGCATTTATGAAATATCAAGGTGGTATGGAAAAATTAAATTGACATAAAAATTAGTTATTCTTAATTGAGGTAACCAATTGCGGAGGACACCTCCAAAGAAAGGTCCTTCATTTCTAACAGATCATATTATAGCATTTGCCTTCGTTTCATAATATTCATACTGGCATGCTACGATGCCAAGCCTATAGTATTTTGAATATTGATAATGCTATATATAAATTTGCATTTTGAAATAATTAGTGTTTGAGAAGAAAATAAGAATGAAGAAGAAGAGATGAAAATTTATACTGAGTATAAAATATTAGGGTATTTTTGGTACTTTAAAAGGTGTATAGAGCAATATCTTTAATTTTAAATTTTAATATAGGTTCATTAAGAAAGTAGGTATAAAAAATAAATTTTAAGGGTACAAATAGCTGCACCATTAAAAAATTGATTTTGAAAAAATATGATCAATTGTGTCAAATGGGTTAACTAAATCCAAACCATATTAAGATGATTTAATATAAAAAAAAAAACTAAAGACCACACATTTCACCATTTACTCGATCCAAACCATTTAATTTGATTTGGATTTGGGTTGAACCATGCCATGGGCTATGGGTTTTATGCCCAGCCCTGCCTGGCTGGACTTTAGCAGTACTGCTTGTAAAATAAACTTTAATATTTATGCTAAATAATCAATCACAAAACATAATAGAGGAAATTCGAATAACATGATTTCACACAGCATTAAACATAATTATGTACCTTAATCCAAAGCTGCTTTCGATTGTTGAATATATGACAGCAGAAGGAAACTGTGCTTCTCTCTCTTAGCTTCTTTTGATTTTCATGTAAAATTTTTTGGGTGTAATCCTAATGATGGAATAAAGTTTTTTATAAAGATAACAAGAGGACAAGACTTTCCAATTTCACTTATGACTCACTTTCTATCAATGTTGAATCTTATTAAGAAAGAAACTTCTCATATAATTTATATCCTTATTTATTAAAGCTATGAAATATATCAATACGGACCATGATTAAAACATGTAGGCTGTTAAATTTTTACATTCTCCCACCTAGTCCATATGATATCTTTCATAATGGTTTAATAAACATTAGCGCGCATTTATTAAGAGGTTATAATAAAAAACACCATTGTTTATAATTTTTGTGCGAGTCATCAGAGTTGTATGTCATTATATGCCACATGTTCCCTTCCATGTACCATAATTGAGCCCAGAGTATCAAACAATAATAAATATTTAAATCTATACATCATTACTTATAACTACGCCACATAAGACCTTTTCTTTAGGGGTGGGCACAGTTCGGTTCGGTTCAAAATTTTGTAGAACCGTTTTAATTCGGTTATTTTATAAAAAAGAACCGAATTAAAAAAGAACCAAATTCAAACGGTTCTTTTCGGTTCGGTTCGGTTCGGTTCGGTTCGGTTTTTCGGTTCTTTTTATAAAATGGGCATGTTATGAATTTTTAAATTTTTAGTCCATTGGGCCTCATGAATGTAATAATTTTTTTCAACAATTAATTTATCCTAATTTTATTACAAATATTAACAATAAATACAAAGTATTCAAAACACATTTTATCACTAATATCTTACTAACTATTAATAAAATACTCCCAAAATATGAAATATTAAAATTTCAAAATACATAACTAAACTCCAATAATCCATCTATATAAACATAATCATAATGTTATAAAGAGAAATAAAAATAACAACAATTATAACTTACAACACAAAATTAAAAAAAATTACAAACAAACGCCTAAGGGTGGGCGCGGTTCGGTTCGGTTCAGTTTTTTACTAAATTTTTCATAATCGTTCGATTACGATTATTTTAAAATCATAATCGCGATTAATCAAATTACCGAAATAATCAAATACGCGATTAATTGAAATAATTCGATTCGGTTCGGTTCGATTATTTCGATTATGGGCCTATTTTGGGCTTTTTTAAATTTAAAACCTTAAATTAATAAATCTACCACAAACATAAAAAGTTAACAAATAAAAATTCAAATTAACACAACAGCAGCAACAAATTTCATGAATTAAAAGTAGTGAATAAATCAACACAACATCAGCAACAAATTTCAGCAGCAAAGAACTTTAAATATTACTTTTAAAGTACTAATTTTCATCCATTAATTTACATTAATTTTCATCTAGCAATATAATTGTTTTGGGTTATTGGGTGTCAGATTTCATCCCTATGCCTACTGGAAAGGAAACCCTTTTGTAGCTGAAACAAGAAGAGACCTCCTCACTTGTAATCTATCAGATAAACACGACTGGAATGCTCGACTCTATGTCCAGGTAATTTCTTTTATATTTATTACTCATTTATGTTCTAAGATTCCTGGTTTTAATTTCTTTTTAATCTTTTTCAAAATGCTGGGCATGGACAGAATTTAAATTAATTTTTTTAGCCCCTTAATGACAGTCCCTAATATTTAAACTTGACTTGCTAGCCAAATAAAGCTGCTTAAAACCAATTAATTCGATCAAACCTATATTTATTTATTGTGCATATATATATGTTTATTAATTAACTTTTGCAGGATTGGATCCTTGAATCTAAGCAAGGTTTTCAACAATCACTAAAAACGACTTCAACAAAATCAAGACCAAGAAATTTACAGAATCAGCAGCAGCGACCAGCAGGCCAGCAGGCCAGCAGTCCAGGCTCCAGCAGGCAGCGTTTTTGCTGTTTGTTTCTATTTCACGAGCAGTGGCAGCAGCAGGCCAGCACTCAGCAGCAACCAGCAGCGGTAGCGGCAGCAGCAGTGAACAGCAGCGACAGCAGCAGTGAATAGCAGCGGCAGCACCAGCGACCAGCAGCGGCAGCAGCAACGAACAGCAGCGGCAGCACCAGCGACCAGCAGCGGCAGCAGCAACAAACAGCAACGGCAGCACCAGTGACCAGCAGCGGCGGAGACAAGCGACGGGGACAAGCGACGGGGAAGAGTTCTAGCGGCTGAAGGACTCACGGCCGTGAAAATGAAATAAAAATGGAAATTTAGAGAATGACTCACTAGGTTTAGCCAATTTGGGATTCGGTTTTTTTTATAATCGGTTCGGTTTTTCGGTTTTTTTTTTAAAAACCAAAAACCGAACCGATTAGATTTACTATTACTATTATATTATTAATTCGGTTTTTTGAGTGTAAAAAAACCGCAAAAAAACCGAACCGAACCGTTCGGTTTGGTTCGGTTCGATTTTTTTACAATCTACTATTTTTGCCCACCCCTACAAACGCCAACAACATTCTCCCATTTTCATCAATATCAACATCAACTTTAGGCATTTTCCAACTCAATATTTGGATCTATTAATAAAATTTAAACAATAAATACTCTGATTGTAACAGTAACACTTACATATATATATATATATACTCTGATTGTGTGCATGCAAGTTCATGTTTCTTATCTTACACATCAGTTAAAAATTAACATATGTTTAATTTAAATTAAATTAAAAAAATTCGGTTATTCGGTTCAGGTAAATAAACCGAATACCGAACCGATATTTCGGTTTTTTTTTACAAACGGTTTATTCAGTTTTTTCTTAAAAAAAAAATCAAACCGAATAAAAAAAAACCACCGGTTCGGTTCGATTTTTTTTACACCACAGTTTTTTTGCCCACCCCTACTTTTCTTTCCAAACGGTCCTTAAATGTCTTTAGTGACAGTTCCGCAATTAATAAATTTATATTCATAAGCTTAATGCTTATGCATTCTGTTGACACTCATTTTTTCTGAATCTCTTCGCTAACGACCAAGTATTTTAAAATAAGTATTTATAAAGTACTCATCATTATAATGGAAGAAGACTACTGCAGCATAATCACAATAAGTTTCAGTGATTTGGCAATAAGGTTGACAACCCAAATCCCAAAATAAATTCCGCAGTCATAATTCATAAATTTTGGATTACTTTAAATTAATTCATAAATTTTGGATTACTTTAAATCTACACCATGCATCAAAACAAAATTGTTGCTTGATCTTGTAGACTTGAAAAATAAATTAAGCTTCCTATAACATACTCGCAAGAAAAAAACTTTCATTTGCTTAACTACATTCATTCTTTAGATGTTGCATTAGACGAAATTTAAATCCCTTAAATAAGGACAATCATTTAGGAAATAATTATATTCTAAATCTTTCAAAAACTCTATAATGTATACATTCTGAGATAACCCTAAAATCCACGTGATTAATTAGAAATATTAAAATTTCTATCACGTAGGTTAGTTCTCTTATACATTTCATTTGAACGTTCTTAGAAAGAAAATTTCTTAATTTTATCAAACATACAACATTATTAATAGCAAACAAAATTGTCCAATATACAGGCTCATAAATATGAACTTAATACGTATTCATGAGTATAAACATACTCCCATTGACTTTTAGATACGTACATTGATCAATAGTATTTACATTAAAATCCAAAGGAAATTATAGTATAATAAAATTTAAACTAATTTGGGAAAAAATTAACTAAATTTGTATAAAACTTCATTAGTATGCAACGTTATATCTTTTTGTTTTTGTTCTTTATTTGAGAAGTTGTCACGTTGATCCAAGAAGGCTACTTTCACATTCATTTTGTGTAACCCTAAATCATAACTAAACTAAATAGTTATACGAAGTACCGATCTTCTTGAAAGTTACTTTCCATGGTTTTCTACAATTAATTCATTTATGATTTTTAATTATGGAGTGAACTGTCATTAGTTTGCTGTTCAATATTACCATTTTTATACGACAAATTAAAAAACAACATTTTAAGAAGTTAAAGTATCAACACTTCCTCCCAACTTCTTAAATAATCAAATTTTGTGATCTTCATTGACTCCCACTAACTTTACCATTATATGTTTTTAATGAACTTAGGACAGTTGCCTTCTATAATTGTAGAACCATGATTAAAATTGTAAAATTCATACTCATTAATATCTAACTCTTTAAACCGTATTCCTTATTATAACTTATCACTTATGTTAAGCAACTTAAACATCAAGGTGCTTTAAGCAATTTAAATATCAAGAATCCGCTTATGTTCATACTTCAAAGATGACTTTAAATCTACCTTACTGGAAACCTAAAATTTAACTTTTATACATAAGTTTTAAATTTATACATCAACATTTATGGGTAAAGTGACATATTTACCTTATTTCTAACTATATATATAAAAGTACAACTATGCCTTACTAGAAATTTCATAATGGACATAGACATTATGCTTCTCATAGTATTCTCCACTTCACACGATCTTTTAATTTTCACCTTTTATCTAATTGCCCACTAATCCTAGTATGCATACACTTTAACGGTATCCACAAACTAAGATCTATCTTTTAGAAAATAGATATAATCATAATGTGAAAATTCATCTTCGCATGTGATGAAGAACTTGACTATAAGGGCGGAACATTTAACTAAAGGAGACATGAGCTTCTTGTGGCTCATTTGGTTTTGTTTTGCTTATTCTTAATGCAGTCACGTAGACATGTATCAATTAATTAAAAACTAGATTCATTAAAATTTAATTATTTAGGGTGCATTTGAAATTGAGGTTGGGTAACTGTAGCTTAAAAGGAACAACAGTAAAGCGTTTGGTAAACACCAACTGTTGTAGCTTGGAAGCTATATTGATATGATTTTTCACTTGTATGATGAAAAATATATTATATCATTAATAATTTTTTCAAAATTATTATTTCAAAGTTATATTTATTATATATTATTAACTTTTGTTTTATAGTTATAGTTTTTTTTTACGATAGCTGTAGTTTAAAAGGTACAACACCTTAATCCCAAACAGGACCCTACTAGTCTATTCTAGATATTTGATCCAAAATTATATTGCCAGAATGAAGTTAATCATTAATTAATGATATTACATTTAGTTACAACATTATGATGTAGGGCTAAACAAATTCTTAATAAATTAGTTATCAAGTTAACTTGACGATAAAAACTTTCTAAGTCTTAACATTAAGCTCCAATAGCTAGCTTTAAAGAGAACCTTGTACGTAGATCCCAGAATATTCAATTTGATTTGGGATTTCAATTATCATAAACCTCTACATCGTGTTTGAAGTATGAACACTAATATCATAATTAATCCATTAGGTCTTAAGGGAACTTCAGTTTTAATTTGGTTTGAAACATGTATAAGCAAAATTTTTATCTTCCTTTTCAAACTATACCTTGCATTTCAGATAATCTTTTGATAAGTTTTCTTTCACAAAGGTAATATATCATTCTTAAGTTCCTTTTATGATATGTTTTATTCACCTGTAAAAATCATTTCTTGATACCCTTCTACGTAGGATTTTCTCTTAAGCTCCTTAAAAGCTTAAGGGTGCGTTTGGCACACTGTATTGTATTATGTTGTATTGCACTATTTTAATACAGGTGTATTGTATTATAATGTATTGCATTAGCACTGTATTATAATAATACTATACAACGTTTGGTGCTATATTAAATTGCATTAATTTTTAACTATATTATGTTTGGTATTAATTTTTTTATTAATTTAAAAAATAATATTTATTAACTTTATGTTTATTTATTAAAAAGTAATTTTTTTAATTTTCCTCTCTCTCTCGTTTTTAATTTTTCTTTTCTTTCGATAATGTTTCTTATCATCATTTGCTACCTGTGTCTCCTCCCTTCGTCTTCTCCAATTCTTTTTCACTTTCTTCATCTTCTTCAGTTTGCTTTCTTTTTTTTCTCCCCTCCTTTTCTTCTTTTTTCTTCGTCTTTTTCAGTTTCTTTTCCTTTTTTTTTCCTCTTTTTCTCCTTCTTTTGTCTTCTTCTTTTTCTCCAGCTTTATCTTCTCCACAGTGAAGGCGTCTTCATATCATCTTCTCCACAGAGCAAGCCGATGGTGGTGGACCAATGGCTGTAGTGTCGCGCGGCACTGCGAAGGCGTCGGTGATGGCATCGAGCAACGATTGACAAGTCGATTTGGTGGTGCTGGATCGGGTGATATGAAGTTTATCGTGAAGGATTGGGGTGAAAATGTTGAAAAGATTTCTTAATTTTTTCCTCTGTAATGCAATGCGGTATAAACCCGTCACCCCCTCGGGTTTGATTTATGCGGATTTGACCGCATTAACTTTATAAGTTAATGCAATACAATTTAAGAGCCAAACATGTGTTAGTATTAACTTAATGCAAACAGTATTTTTATCCCATGTTAAGCGGACAACCAAACGCACCCTAAATGAACTATATGAGTATTCTAACTTTTTATTCTTTTCCTTATCTTGATCAATCTTATCAGTCAATCTATTGTCATTCCTCTTGTTTTTAATACTGCTACAACTTATTTAAAATGACCATATTTGGGGAGGCACAGAATCAAAGTAAATTTAATAAGAGATACACATCCATATTTGCACCCAAAGTTTAACCACACGTTATGTTTGTCACCTCAAAGATTTGCTCGTTAAGTGCTACTTAAACCATCAAATTTCATGGTGGTTAAATTAGCCATAACTTTTCTAGAAAATATTTTATCAATGCTTCGGAAGCATTCTACTACTTAAAGAAATTTACTTCATAAAATTATCAAAATAAGCATACAAATAAAGTAACAATATATATATATATACAAAATAAAATTCAATATACACTTAAGCTTTGAGTTTAAATACATGAACAAGATAATTCAGAAAACAATAAATGTACATCAAAGTTCTCCTTTGGGTAGATACTATGACACAAACAATCTTGAGGCATTTGAATTTTACATTATTGGATAATCATTTGTTTGCTTTATAGACAAGCATGTTATCTTGGGATAACATTACCAATCTACATTATACAATTATTAATTATTCCAATTCTGTTCATTATTCAGATAATAAATTATCCACATTTTTGGGCGAATAAGAATAAGAAAAATCAATAAACCCATAATTTATTGTTAACCGAATATGCACCACCAATTTATATGTCGTTGATCTCGTTAATAGCCATTAGACAATTTATAAATTCCCTATGATTTTAGTTTGGCCACATTGGTGATTAAAAAACTACTATACAATGAATTTTGATTGTGCAGATATTAAGAGATGTTATACAATTTGTTATTCAAAGATAGCTTTTAGTTTGGTCACTTTGGTGACTAACAAATTATAGTAAAATATGAATTTCAAGTTGCATGAACATTAATAGATATCATACAATTATTCATTATACTTTTTCGTTTGGCTGCTTTGGTGGCTTGCAAGCTATATTGTAAACATAAAATATCTCACAACCTTTAACATATGATAAATGTCCTTGTAATGTTATACACTTTTCAGGTACTATAACAGTTTTAAAAATATTACAAAAACATATGTAAATAAATATATGGGTACTACATAAATTAATATTTGACCTTTCATTAGACTTTTATGCCAAATTTCAGATTCTAGAATAATCTTGGGACAATAAAGCTTTATCATGATTAAATCATTATATTTATTATCAGATTTCATTTGTCATAACATCTAAAACTTCTGGGGATATTATCAAATTATGCATGTAATATGCAAAGCCAAAGCGAAAAAACCAAACGGGGGGGGGGGGGGGGAATAGATTATTATTACCCATACAAAACCTCATGTATCTTTAGTGCTACAGAAACCTTCATGGTCTTGTATGAAAGTGGGTTTGTTTATAATTACTCGTTTTGTGTTCAATAATCGTAATTTATTGAAGTTTCATTTGTCATAAAGAAATTGCACATAAAATTAATTCACACCAATTTCGGTTGAGGACAGTATGTGATGGCTATTGATAATTGTCTTCATGTATAATTACATAAGCACATGAATCAATTATCAGTTGGTAGAATTTCACCATCACAATCACATGCAACTATAGTATTATACAGAATATTGCATCATCACCGTTTCATTCCCATTGACTTGATATTACAGAAGTCAGACAAGAAAATTATTATACATTATAATAAATTTTAATTCAGAATAACAGATTTCAAAACTAATCTAACTACTTTGATTCAAAAACAAAATCCAATCTCTTAAACAGTTGATGATTCGTAAAGTCAAAGAATTGGTTCATGCTAGAATTAATTAAAAGCTATAAACATGATTGAAATTGAGAAAGTATTTGTTTATTTATTTTTTAAAACTTTAGTAGAAAAATCATGAATTATCAACCTTGCTCTGATACCACATGTAAATTAAATTTTAATATTTATGCTAAACAATCAATCACATAACATAATACAAAAGATTCAAAAAACATGATTTCACACATCATTAAACATAATTACGTGCCTTAATCCAAAACTGCTTTTGATTATTGAATATGACAGCGGAAGGAAACTGTGTTTCTCTCTTTTAGCCTCTTTTGATTTTTACATAAATTTTTTTGGGTGTAACCCTAATGGGGAATAAGATATCTTATATAGGCAGGGAGATGACCAAATTTCTCTATGTCACTTATGACTTATTTTCCATCAAAATTGAGTCTTATTAGAAAAGAAAATTCTCATATCATTTATATGATATGTCTAGCTATCTTGCAACAGTTGCAAGGTACCCCAAATTTTGTTCTTTTCTAATTCAGCGAATAGATCTAGTGGCTAAACTGTTCAATGGCTTAGATGTGTTTTATTGGATATTAACACTGTTGTCCCTAGTGTTTATTAGAAAATCACAAAAGTTAAAAGTTTTTAAATATTTACCTATATAACTTATGTAGTTTTAAAATTTTTAAAATTTGATCTGTTGACCTAGTTTGACCATAAAAATGTGTGATGCTGTAAAGACAACAATGTAATGTCACATATAATTTTTTAAACACATGGAAAACCGATAAATGTAAATAATATTTTTTTTGTTATATAATATATGTTTAATATAGAATAAATAAATTGAATATGGATTAAAAATTGGGGTTTCAATACTTCAAAAAATTATAAAATAAAAAAGGTGAAATTTCAAAATAAGAAACATGTAAAAAGCATTAGGTTGTAACACTTTTATTATTTTAATATTACAAAAGTTTACTTTTTTACTACATCTGTGTTTTTAGTATTAGTTGACATGTTAGTTAGTTTGTACATAAAATACGTTAGTTTACCTATAAGATACTAATATTACTCTTGAAATTTAAGGGAGTCATTTTAGTTTTTTAAATTTCTAAATTAGCCCAACAGAATCATAGAGAGATAAACAAAGAATAATATAAAAGGAAGTTAGTATATTTATTTTTTTAAGAATATTTCAAAAGCTTTTCAGCTTTATATTTCTTGAGAATTATCCATTTCTTTTAGATATTCGAGCTTGTGAATCTTGTTGCAATGATAATTTACTATTTATTCTTGATTAAAAAATAATTGAATAGTAAATTTATTAGCTTCTAAATGTCGTTTTAAATGTAGGGTGGTTGCTTAATTTTTATTGTGATAGCTTAAACTTTTTGACGATGGCTAATCAATCAATGCAAAAGACCCTACCATGATTATTTTTACTTTCTCTACATCCCTTTCGGCCATCATTACTCAAAGAGTTAAGGGTTTGTTTGGTACACTGTATTGTATTATACTTTATTGTATTATTTAATATAGGTGTATTATATTATGTTATATTGCATTAGCAGTATATTATAATAATATTGTACAATGATTGGTATTACATTATACTGTATTAATTTTATTTTTTATTTTTAATATAACATGATTTAAATTTATTATTAATTATATTAAATTATATTTATATTAATTATTAATATATGAATATAATATAATATGATATAATATAATAATAATAATATAATATAATTTATTTTTATATTTTATTTATTATAATAAAAATAAAAATAGAATTAAAGTATATTGAATGCTATTAAAGCAAAACAATAATAATGGCTATAGTATTAATTAAAACAAAAAATAATAAAGTTTAATAATAATGATGATGATGATGACATTAATAGTAATATAATAATTAAAATAATAAAATTCATAAATTTTAATAATAATACTAGTATTAATAAAAATAATAATGATAATAATTAAAATAATAAAATTAATATATTTTAATAATAATAATAATAATGAAATTAATGACAATAATAATATTAATATAATAAGAATGACATTAATAACAATAATAATAACAGTTAATTTTTTTTTCAAATGTCATTTTATTAAAAAAGGACTTAAATATAAAATTTTTTAACTTTTAATATCTATTCAATTTTTCATAAAAAATAAGATAATATAGCGTAATTAAACGAAAAAGACAAAAATTAGTGGTAAGCTGCAACGTTGTAACATTGTTTCATCCCATTTATATCGTTATTTTATTAAACCTATCAAAAATGTCTATACCGCCATTACTAAAACACATGGGCCACTGAATTCGTACACTGCTGTCTTGTCTTCCGGCGGTCAATCTCGATCTTAAGACTTGTCATTTTCAACCTTAAAAGTTATAACGATTTAGCATGATCTTTGTCGGATGATTACTAGATTTGAACATTACTTATTTTCAGCACGGAATCTTCTATTTCTCTTTAATTTGAAACCCCATCACTTTGACATCATTTTTTTTTTCTTTTTTCTGCTTTTAAAGCAAATTTTAACGGTAAAAGGAGATTATATTATGATAATAATAATAATAATAATAGTAAAAGAGAATTACAATTTGAAGACAGAACAGGGTCCAGCTACTATACCCATGGGGTTTGGTACCCATTCTTTTGTCTTTTTCAAATCCACCATTGGATTTAACGCAAAAGTTGTATAATGGCTTAGACGTGATTATTAGACCATTAACATTAAAAGTCCTTTTTGTTCATGTAAAATAAGAAAAATTAAAAGTTTTATAATTATGACATATAAGTCCACAATATATATATCTTTTACTCTATTGAACTAGTTTTCAAATTAAATGACTTATTCTTACATTTATTAATATTTATTTAAATTAATAAATTTACTTATTAATTAATAAATTAACTAATTTATTACATAGTTAAACTATGTATATTATTTACTAACCATAATTGATGATAAATATAAATATGATATTTTTTAATTTAACACGGCAACCAATTTCCTCTCATCCATATGAGTAGGGTTCAAACCCCATAACTTTTTTCTTTTTCAAACAAGAGATTTTATATCTCAAGTAGATGAAATATACAAAATATGAAAATAAATTTAATTTGATATTCTATGTAGTTAATGTTTTATTTATTTTTTGTAACATAATATTTTATTAACATACTAATAATAATATTTTAAATTACTAATAATAATAAAGTGTTAGTTTATGAATTTGTAAAATTATTTTTGTTTATTTTAGCAATGAGTTTTGTATTTTTGGTTGAGTTTTTGTCCTAAAATAAAAGAAGTAAATTTAATTGCTCACTTAAATAAATTGATATTTGTTACTCCACCCCAACAGTTTAAATGAGTATTAGCACACATCCATATGATTAAGATCTTTCATTAACTTAACTGAGAGAAGGCTAAAACAAATTCTAAACAATTACTCTATTTGAAAATAATTTAAATATTTCTTTAGTACAAATAAACTAAAAATAAGTATTTTCTATTCTTTTTTCTCTCTTGCTAACATTGCACATGGACAACTATAGAAATAGCAATTCAGCACATGTCTATCAATTAATATATAAGTCAATTAGTATAATTAATTAAATTATTAATTGTGTAAAAAATGGGTTATCATATTAGGAGTTTTAAAACCAAAACCAATATAGTTATTAATTGACTTGACATCTAAAAAGAGAAAACCAATCCATTCAAGTTGGATAACTAAGTATTTGATCCAAATAGATTGGATAATATCCATCCAAAATTTTCCGAATTTGATTTATCCGATATCCATCCAAGAACTCGAATATTATTAATATTTAAGTGTATGAGACTAAAATTGAATATTGTAATTAGTATTTAAGTTTTGTAAATTAAATGAAAATCCAAAATAACATTGCTAAAAATTATTGCACCGTCGATGACAACAATGACGACACCATCACTAAGAAATAGAAGTGAGTGAACAGAAACACAAATAATATAAATTCAAAATTCTCCAATCTATATAATGGTGGCAATGTTGCCGGATAAATGGATGTGTTGTCGATAGATACACCTTTTAATGCAAACAACTATAGCAAGACCTCATGATTAGACGACTTTTCAAGGTTCATCACCTTTAACAACCAAGTTGGCGGTCTCTAAATTGAAAAAAAGTGGTAGTGTAATGCAACTCATTTTGTTTTTGTGATGTAGTTGTGGTTGCAGTTATTTTAGAAGGGGCGTGCAACTCTACATATGACCATTTTCTGGCATTGAGACTATCATTGTGTAGATCATTCAATTTCACGTCTAATGATAACCTTCATGGCCCCTTTCAGTTAATAATGTCATTGTAAGTGAATAAGCAGTTGACACCCAGTGATTGTCTATATTTTTTAATGTAAAATATCTTTTTTAATTAATTAAAAATAAGATTAGGAAAAAAATTTAATTACCTTTTAATTATAATCATTTTAGGAAATTAAATAAAAAATAAGAATTTTTTTAATGTAAAACACATTAATTAATTTTTAGATTATGAAATTCATAGTGATTTATAATAAAAATTAAATATCCATGTTTACCCATGAATATCAATATTCATATTGGATAATTATATACCTACACATGGATGGATAATAATTATATTCAACAAAATTTTGTCATTCCTAATTGACATGACTATGTTCAATAAAATAATTGTGTCATGTTGACCATTCAAAAATATTTTTTAATGTTATATTCATTTTGGATTAATGGGTCAGCGTTGGACAACAGCACCATGGCCATGACCAATTTTTTTATTTTAATTTGTTAGTGAAATGGACTTTTTTTTTTTAATTCTAGCAATTTATGTTAAAGGCAAATAAAATTGGATTTGAAAAGGTTTATATCAATCCAATCAAATTTGAGGTTGATCAGGTTGAGAAAAAGGTTATTCTAACTCAACCCGAATTTAAAATCTGACCCGATCTGTTTGGATTGGATCGGATCAAAATATCGGTGTGAAATTAGATCAGATCGGGTCAGGTTAATTCACGTTAAATATGAAAAAAGCAAAGGTAAAATTGGAGAAGAAGCAGCAAGCTACTAGTGAGCCAAAAACAACCAAAAGAAGACCGTTGAAGTGTCAAAAACACCCAAAAGAAGTCCAAAGCCTGGTGGTAGCAACTAGTTTTCTTGTTTCCCATGTTTCTCACAACCTCGCGAGAATAATTAAATTAAGTTCAAATTATATTTATACCAGTACCTATAGAAATCCTTCAACATTTTAGCAGCTTATTTTGTATAAAAAGCCTTCCATTTCTGATTGACTTAATCCACAATCACTAAATATGGAGAATTAACATAATTTTTGAGGAATCATACAATTATTTTTTAAAGTTTTGCTCAATGGACTTCTACCAATAAAAAGTACACAACATAAAAAAATGTGGGTTGTAGCTTGGAGGAACTTGGCGAGGTGGAGAATCTTATAGAAGCGGTTGTAGTGGTCAATTATTTGAGTGGCAACAATAGTCACGGTGCAACAGATCCGGTCGGCAAGTCACGGGCTTGCGATGGCTTCGCGCAATTGTCAGTGATTGCCATTTGCATCTACCTTCTGCCGTGCCGTCAGTGGCCTTCGATCTGTGTTTCGTGTGTTGCCAACTGCTGCTGCTGCATGTCTGTGATTGTGTGGTGGGACTGCTACTGTCGTTGTGTTGTGTGTGAAGAGAAGAATAGAGTGAGATTGAGTTGGATCAATTAGAATTAGGCTTTTTTTTCACTTAACTTTTCTTTTGGTCCAATGAAATCTAGATAACGATCCAATTAGGTTGAGTAAATAATCTGATTCGAATTCTTTTTTTGGATCGAATCGAGTGGGATTGAGTTTGATCGAGTTATTTCCGCCTTATAACATGCATTGGCTTCTCTACATATATTGTAAATTGTAGGTGTAGGACTAATATTTGAAAATTTAAAAGTTTTTAGTTTTTTTTGTTTTTATAATAAATTACAGGACTCTATTGTAGTTGACCTTTAAAAAAGAAAAAAAAGGGTACCAAACCCCTTTTTTAAAGACAGAACATGATCAACTCAACCAATTGTCAAAAGTCAAGACAAAAACAAGAAGAACAGCAACCTAAGCCTCAAATTATTATGGGCTAGATCAAGAAAATAAAATGCATACTCAAAAGCAATCCATATAAAAAAATAAAAATAAAAATAAAAGGGTACAAGGGCAAAGGAAGTGAAAGTAAATCACTCATAGAAACCAATGACACTAAATGCAATTATTTTAGTAATTCAAATATCCATGCATGCACATTATAAATGATCACCCCACGGGTACAGTGTACTTGCATGCTTGCAGCTTGGGGAATGATTGAAACGCCGAAAAGCTGAACAAATGGTTGCGTGCTTTAATCTTGTACTTGGTCGCTGTTGATCGTGTAGCGGGATCAAAATAATCTTCTTTTAAAAACTCATCATTTTTTGTTGTTTTTTTTTTCTTTCACAGACAAGTATCAATATGTGTTTAGTATAGATATTAGAAAGTGCTAAGGATTAGGATCTTTTTCTGAGTAAATTTAATTAACATGATTAGTGATTAATAAATTAAAAAGTAAATGTAATTAAATTTTAATCACACACTAGCACTAAGATATAGGCGGTACAAGATCTTTAAATGATCAAAAGAGATTAGATCAAGAAAGAATCTTAGTTCAAGTGAATTCAAGGGCTTAATTTTGGCAGGTGAAGGGGACAAGTGTTTCGTTGTGAAATTTTCCATAATTTTTTCTAAACATTAAATGCATATGGTATCTTTGCAAGTGGTAAGTGATGAAGCAAATGATTATGTCTACAAAATCATGTGGATCCTAAAGTAGATTTGAACAAAATGTCATGTATTGTCAACTGCAGTGGGGTATTCTCTTTGACAACAAGGCCAAAGCATTAAAGTTGAATAATAAACCTTCCTTTGGCTGCGTTTCTAGGATACTGAGAATGTTGCCAATACACAAGAACACTAATCTATTAATAAATTCACATGATGAGGTTGAGCATAAAAAAATGAATAAAGAGAAATTAATGCAGAAAAGACCTGCTAATTTTTTTGGAATAAATAATTTTCACTAAATCAGAAAAAAAAATCTTAAAGATCACAAATTAATGACTGTGGAAACTCTTCTAGCGGTATAGTAGATCTACATTTACAAAAACCAAACTTAACTAGCACACCGCAACTTAATTACATATTCTTGGATATATCGAATCCTAAAATCATGTTAACTAAAATAGATAAACTGAGAAAATGCTGGACTACGAGAAAGAGAATTTATCTGTGTAATTCTTAGTTTTTAAAAATCAGAATTTCTAGAAGCATTAAATGCTTTCCCAGCTGTGAGCAAAAAAGCGGACAAGTATAGCAAGAGGTCAAAATTAAAATGATACTCATTGGTAATTACTGAAAAAGGCTTTCACATGATATCACCTTTGTCATTGTCATGGTTTTTAAACTTTTAATTTTGAATCATCGTAAAGATGTATCATTTGGTTATCATTGATTTTTTTAGGATTAGCTTTTGGTCATTCAAATGAATTAACCGGATTCTCTCTTCAGCATCCTTAGTGAAGGGCCAAGGGCGGTGATTTTTAGTAGTTTTATTTTTCGTTTGTGTTGCTTTTTATTTATCTTCGTCGTTTAGTTTGTTGAATATGACCAGAAATCATCCGTTTCAGCTTTTAATTTAATTCAATCTGATTTTTAGTAGTTTTATTTTTCGTTTGTGTTGCTTTTTATTTATCTTCGTCGTTTAGTTTGTTGAATATGACCAGAAATCATCCGTTTCAGCTTTCAATTTAATTCAATCTGATTGATAACTTTAAGTAATTTGAATAAAATATAAATGGGATAAGTTAAGAAACTGAGTATGTGTGTTTGGAAGCAAAGAAAATGTATATATCAGGAAGAAAATGTAAAGAGAATCTGAGAATTAAAATGAGAAAATGATCTTTGTTATCATTGATCTCTGTAACCACACATGTATATATACATGATCTGGAATTACATGCACACATTGTGTGTGTGAAAATAACGAAAACCAAATCAATTTACCAACTGCCATTAATAGCTTTAACTAACTAGCTGACTCAGCAATATACACCTTAGCATAGCTAACAACTAAAACTAATCAAATTGAACTTATCTTAACAGCCCCCTTCAAGCTCAAGGTCTGGGAAGAACATTGAGCTTGGACCTAAGATAGTTGAATTGATCAACAGCTAATGGCTTAGTGAGTATATCAGCAACCTGTTCACAACTGGGAACATGAGTAATCTCAACTTCCTTTCTAGCAATATGTTCTCTGATGAAGTGTAGATCAAGTTCAATGTGTTTTGTTTTTGAGTGGTACTTTGGATTGCTTGCCAATGCTTCAGCACTTTTATTGTCACACCTAAGTTCTGGAATCTGCAGCAACTGCACTTTCAGCTCTTTGAATAAGTAAGTAATCCAAAGTACTTCTGAAGTTGTCAAGGCCAAAGCTCTATATTCAGATTCTGCTGTACTTCTGGAGACTATTTGCTGCTTTTTGGAAGACCATGAAATGAGGTTGTTGCCTAGGTAAACACAGTAGCCTCCAATGGATTTCCTGTCATCCAAATCTGATCCCCAGTCTGCATCTGAGAATGCTGTCAATGTGAGCCTTCCACTGTGATAGAACTGTAAACCATAGTTTGCTGTCAACTGAAGATACCTTAGCACACGTTTGCAAGCTTGCCAATGAAACACAAAAGGAGTTGTGAGATACACACTAAGCTTGTTAACAGAAAAGGCTATTTCAGGCCTTGTCAAAATAACATACTGTAGAGACCCCACTATGCTTCTATACAGAGAGGGATTTTTAAAAGGTGTCCCCTTGTCTTTAGTTAACCTCTCAGTTGAGCTCATAGGTGTTTGACAGCCCTTGCTGTCCAGCATCTGTGCCTTCTTAAGCAAATCACCAATATATTTGGTCTGAGAAAGATGAAGTCCTTCCAGTGATGGTGTGACTTCTATACCAAGAAAATAGTTAAACACCCCAAGGTCTTTGAGAGCATATTCAGTACCCAACTGATGAACAACTCTCTCCACACAGCTGGTATGTGATCCAGTAACTAATATATCATCAACATAGATAACAACTACCACTAATTCTCCTTCAGTGTGTTGAATGAACAAGGATGTGTCTGATCTGGAAGTATGAAAGCCCTACTGCAACATAGAGCTCTTCAACTTGTCATACCAAGCTCTTGGAGCTTGCTTGAGTCCATAAAGAGCTTTTGTCAGTTTACACACATGTGTAGCTTGCTTGGATGTGTTGTTTTGAAATGCTGATAAGATTTTTGGTTATTGTAGGCACATATAAAATGTCATTTAAGTGTAAGAGTGAGTCACATGATGTATGAAAGCAAGTATATCCAATGTGTGATATATTCAAACCTTCAACATTACCAACATGTAAGAGCTGACTACCTGAATACTCCATTCCCATGTTCAAATTCTGCAAATTGTTGGTGAGATGGTGAGTGGCACCACTGTCCAAATACTATCCTTGATCAGCTAAGGCACCCTCTGAAGTTGTAAGAAATGCAGCTTTTGTGTTTGACTGATGAGTGTTGAAGTTTGAGGGTGGAAATGCAGGAGTAAAATGTGGAAATGCAGGAGTAAAGTCTTTGTTAAACCTGTTCCTATACTCAGCTGCAGTGTGCCTTGGCTTGAAACATATTTGACAGATGACATCAGGAGAGTTCTGAGCACCTTTGTTACCATTAAAGGCACCATTCTGACCAAATACACCATTGCCACTGTCATTCCAGGCACCTCTTCCTTGTCCAGAATAATTCCTGTTGAAATTACCATTACTCCAGTGATTACCATCAGGCCAGTTGCCTCTTCCTTGACCTGTAACACCCTTGCCAAAGCTACCTCTTCCTCCATTATTGCTATAATAGCCTCCTCTGCCACCATTGTTCCCATTCCAGTTAACATTCTGATTCGAGTTACCAAAACCTCCTCCATTGTTATTATTGTAGCCTCCTTTGCCCCCATTATTTCCATTCCAACTGATATTGTTATTCCAATTACCATAACCCCCTTCAGTGTTGCCACTAAATTTCTTATTAGGTCCAGTCTGAGCCATATTAGCAGTAAAGTTCAACTTAGCTTCTTTGTTAGCACTTTGTTGATTACTCTCAATTTTAGCTTCATGAGTTAAAAGCATAGAATATGCTTCATTCACTGACATTTTCAACATATTAGCTTCTATGTATACAACCACAGGATAATATGGCTGTCCTAAACCACATATCAGATGAGTTATAAAATCTAAATTGGTTGCAGGGCTTCCAGCCAAAGCTAGTTCATCACTCACTGCTTTGAGTTTGCTAAAATATTCAGTGATTGTCATTGATCCTTTTTTAGATTATTAAGTAGCATTTTCAGATGCACTTTCTTAGCACCAGTTTCTGATCCAAATTGTTCTTCAATATTAGTCCAGAGTTCATTAGATGAGTTAGAATTTACCACCAGACTGAGAATTTCGACACTGATCGTGGACATCAACCAGCTCAGCAGCAACTGATCCTACCTTTTCGAGTTGTTAAACTCTGGATTTTCCGATGGCTCAGCTACAGTTACTTGATCTGAACTTAAGCTCGCAACTTCTTGATTGTGTAATCGATTTGGACACTTCTTAGTTCCATCAAGAAGTGATTCAAGGTCATTAGCTCGTACTGTAGAAAGAATCTGTGATTTCCAGATTGTGTAGTTTGATCTATCTAATTTGATTGGATTTGTGAAGGTGAAAGAGGAAACAATCTGATTAACGTTTAGATTTGAGCTTGAAGAAGCCATGGCAGCCTGGATCTAAGCTCTGATACCAAGTTAAGAAACAGAGTATGTGTGTTTGGAAGCAAAGAAAATGTATATATCAGGAAGAAAATGTAAAGAGAATCTGAGAATTAAAATGAGAAAATGATCTTTGTTATCATTGATCTCTGTAACCACACATGTATATATACATGATCTGGAATTACATGCACACATTGTGTGTGTGAAAATAACGAAAACCAAATCAATTTACTAACTGCCATTAATAGCTTTAACTAACTAGCTGACTCAGCAATATACACCTCAGCATAGCTAACAACTAAAACTGATCAAATTGAACTTATCTTAACAGGATAGGATCCGTAGGCCCTATTTTTTTACACAAATTTTCCCACAAAATCTCAGCCCTTTAATGCTAATCAATCTAATAGTTCAAATTAGTGTTGATGTGAATTTCTTTTTTAAAGAAAAATGAATATAATTTGACCCTAGCAAATATTATATGTCGTTCTATTATCCTTTTCTCTCTTATTTTAGCTTATTTTAATATTTTTTCTTTATTTCTCTCTTTTATACGTAGTATTCTCTATCTGAAAAGAAATATAATGCTGAAAATATTATCTTGTTTCCTGTAAAGAGCGAGAGGGTTACAAGCTTATATACAAGTGTCAAAGCCAGCCAAATCTCTTAGAGATTAGCTAGACAGGCTGTCCTATTTACATTAAGGAATGGAATCATTTGTACATAAGGAATATCAAGGATACTTGCTCAAAATAAAGATTGTGTCTAGAATAAGAGATCGTTGAAGACAAATCTTGGAGGATGCTCATCTTTATTGTGATTTTGTTGAGATATTTGCCGCCAATAATATTTGTGGCCATGTGCCTGATTAATGGTGGGTTGTAGCTACTGATTGTATGGTTTATCACTATCAACAAAGAAAAAGAAGAAACAATAACAGTGTTATATCATAAATTAAAGAGTAAGAGAAAGTACATAGAAGAAAAAAAGTGTTGTTCACATTATATAAGACAAAAAAAAAGCTCAGTTATGCTTTATAATTTTCCTTTTATTTCTGATAATAATCATAGCCATAAAAAGCTTATAGTCATGTACGTCTGTTTGTGAAGTGATTACTTCATTATTTAATTCTTATTACTGACAAGGAAAAAAAAGAAAAGTCAAATGGATGCAAAGTGTTGTATGACTCTATTAATAAGGCTAGATCATTTTCTTAATAAGGCTAGATCATTTTCTCTTAAAGCTTGAAATTGGAATATTAGATCGTCTAAGACCTTTTTTTTTTTAAAAAAAAATGGTAATGAAGAAGATGCTGTAAAAGAGAGAAAAAGATAAAAAAAGGAATTAATAATATTTAGCGTATCATAATTATTTTCAACCATCAGATTGAGATTGAAGGACCGAGATTTTGTGTCAACATTTGTGTAAAAAAAAGAAGGGCTTCCAATACTGTTCTAATTTAAATTGTATTTCTTGAATCTTACACAGTAACTATCACAAGAGTTATTATATACAGGATAAATCACAGAGTTATTACTTGATATATTACTAGCCATTGGAGTGAATCATATGCTGATGAAAATATCAACTATTGAAGAGACTAGCAGTTGATATGATTTATTGCCTTGTGAGGTGCTTGCTATGACTTAATCTTGATGGCCCAATTTGTCTTGCCAAGCTAGAGAAGATTGCCAAGTTGGTTTCGATCATGTGCTTGGACAGTGGCTGAGATTGTGACTGCTTTTTATGAGGCTCGTTATTCCTTTCACTGATGATATCAATTCTTGATACCCCAATGTGAACTGTCGTAATTCTATCAACATTTGCCTAAGCTCTCATACGTAGTCAATGTCAATGGCAAAAGTAATTAATTTATTACATATTAATGATGGTATGTAGTTAATCCATAATGTTGTGCTAATGACAAAACTGTGTTTAATTAACTTTGTGTGCTAAAATTATGGTTTAAGGAAAAAACAAAGGGATAATTATCTACCAACCACTCGTTTTTTTTCTTGTATTTTTTCACAAATACATATATAATTTTTTTCTTTTTATATAATTATACTTGAGTTGATATTGTCTTTCATTCATCAACTTCCACCTTCACTGAGTTAAGAAAACTAACGAAATATTAATTAAATGATATTTTTACCTCCAAACATAAAATTATTGTTTTGCCCTAATTATAAATGCCAAAAAAAAAAAAAATCAGAGCTTGAAACTTAATTTACTCTGAGCTTGAAGCTGAGCCACAAGGAAGGAATTATCATCAACAGAGCTCTAACAAGAAGAGCAAAAGGAAGCAAAAGCAACAACAGAAGCAGCTGAATCTTACGGCACCCACAAAATATAATTTTCTTCTAATAAAAGAGTAAGATTCAAGGATTGATTTTCTTTCACATTCACTTCCTAAAATAATCCGGCATCCAACAAAAGTGCAAGCTTAATCCGCCATACTTTTTAACTCCAAGTTCAAATTAAAATGGAGAGTTTTAGGGAAAAAAAATCCAAAAAAATTACATTCAGACACTCTGAAAAGTATTGCTGTATATTTATAATTTATTCACCACCCATTAACAAAATGTGGGAGACCAAATTTAAAAAAAAAACAAAAAAAATCTTTCAGACAAAGGGGAAAAAAAAACAAAAGCCGAAATCATCATAGACACCCATTTGAAAACAACAGCAGACAAAACTTAAGAGTAAGCATTAAATTCCAACTTTTTTCTCCTTCCTTTTCCCCAACTTTCTTAGAAACAAAACAAAGAATAAGCTACAAAATATACAAATTTTTATTTGTCCCAGATAGCCGCCTTATTTTCAACAAACACAAGTTTAAATTATAGACAGCCAAGTGGCAAAAGGGGGGGGGGGGGGAGGGATTTAGAGAATACGCATAAAACGAAGCAGTTGAATCCTTTCCCGCTTCACCCAGAAGATCATAACAGCAAATTAGACATGCATGATCAAGAAAACAACAATGTAATGTTGCAAGTTTCCTATTCGATGCGGCCACCGACAGAACCACCACTCTTGACAGCCTACCCACGGCATCGGAGGAGGGTCCACTGTCGTCTCCACCGCTGTTGAGTTACGGTGACAGTCACCGTGAGTGCAGTGATTATGGGCTTGTACGGATGGCGATGGGGTGATGCGAACGAGGAGAGGTGGGTGAGTTACAGTGAGGTGGTAGATTTGAAGAAGAAGAAGAAGAAGAGGAGTATTAAAGAAGAGGAAGGGAGCAGTTGCCTTGATGATGATGATGATGATGGGGGTGCTGATGCTGCTGGTGCATGGCGCGTGAAGCAGGTGCAGGGGAAGAAGCTTGATTATCAGGAGATCTTGAATGCTTGGTCTGATAATCAGGAGGTCTTGAAAGAAAATACCTTGGGTTTCAAACTTGGCTCGAAGTCAAGCTTCCAATCTCTATAATAAGGAAAGGAAGGGGAGGCTGTGCGTGCGAGATTAAGGCAATCGAAGGGGGAGGAAGAGTGAGGTCTCCGGGGAGAGAGTAGACGAAGAGAGCCCCACAGCGGGAAAGACATCGTGGTTTTGCAAGTTTTTTCTGTTCAGGTCTAATAACAAGTATACCTCTTTTGATGCCAGTAAGTTATAGCAGCTTAAAATGGAAGTGCACAAGTCAACTTTTGGTGGAATTCTGCAAAGAAAAAAATTATATGGGTATTTGTGGAAAAGTCTAAAAAAATGAGTGGTGGTTGAATAATTGCCCCATATATCCCCCATATATATATATAAAGCAAATTGAAGATTTCTAACAACACGAGGAGAATATATTTATGAAAAAAAAAGAGGCAAGTGAAAAATAAAAATAAAACTAGATGAACTACCACCTAAACATAGAAGGATAGTATAAATAAAAATGTCACAACCGAGATTAAAACAAAGGCACCACACCAACACCACGTTTATTCTTCTATATATTATATATCCCTCCACTCACGTCAGATCAGAGTTCAGTCATATTAACCCCAAGCCACTTGAAGTTGCAGCTGTACTCACAGAAAGAAATAAAATTATGTAAACAAACCACCCACGTGCAGATCAGCATGCATGTAAATTCTTCAAGGCACCACTGCGACGTGCCATACACCGAGAATTTGAATTTCTCTGGTCACTCTAACCCTGTACCTCATCATTTGTGTAGCAGTAGCTTGATCATAATAATATTCCTTAGAAAACCAAACAGCGTCACCGATTTGCACATTCTTGTCTCGAACAAATTTCATCCAACCACCGGAGATAACAGGCTTTCTGTAACCATTCGAACGGATACTCAAATGAAGTCTCCAACACTGACCTTCATCGTCCGCATCAACCGCCACGAATTCTCGAGACTGCTCACCAGCTGCCAGTTGAAAAAAATGGTTATCAAGACTTTCGGTCGAAACTGAAAATCTGACACGGGCATCAGTTTTAGTGATCTTCTTTGAGTACACCTCCATGTTTCTTGGAGAAGATATTAATTTTCTTGAAGAAGATGTTAATGTACACATCCTATAGGTATTAGAGACTTGCGAGAGTGCTCTGCAAGGCCAGTATGTGGCATACACATATTTATGGGGTTTCGCGAAGAGTATGTGGGGAGTTGCAAATTCTAATATGTGACAATTAACAAGTTTCTTTGTCATCATGTGCTTTTTAATTTTGTCATAACTCATAATAACCATGCGAATCCCAAACCGGCAAGAAAATCTTGAGAACTTCTTGGACCACATACTGACGAAGGGTACGGCTGCGCATGGCTTTTTGACAAAATAGGCCAAGAGCCTGCAGAAATTAAGCCAACCGATCCTATATTAGTAATTCAACGTCTTTTAACAGGGATATGGATATTGAAGTTTAATCATTATTTATGGAGTACTCATATTTCTAACGAGGATGTATGTACTAAAATTTGAATCATTATAATTATTTATAGAGTACTCATATTTGAACTGAACGAAAAGAATCTGACCATAGATTACTTAAAGACTAGTTCACATAAATATTAAAAAATGTGTGTGTGCATATATAGACAGAAAGGAAGTAAAAAGAGACTTGATAATATATATTGGAACTGGGATATAATTTGTGTTTATATATATATATATATATATATATATTTTGTGTGTGTGTGTGTTCCTTATTTTTCCAATAAGGGATTGAAGACAAGTTAAAATAGTAAAAAAATACAGGTTTTTATACACTGCATTAGAGAGTTTTTTTTTTCTTTTAAATTATCCTAAACTTATTAGAGTGAGGAGTTTTCTTATTATAAAATACTACGCGCTTTTGAAAATTAAAGAAATGAATCTTGTTAAATGTCTTATGACAATGTGCGATGATTGTGGTAATTAAAAACTTTTTGTGCTTTCAAACTTTCAACTACAAGCCTGTGAATGTGCTAAAAGGGACATGCGTGTTTAATTTTGGATGGAGAGAGGTGAGGTCCGGACATCCAACCTAAAAATGGTTATATATATATATATAACAAACTATGCCACTTCCACTATCGCAATGGTCTAAACTATATCTTCCGTACCAATCAAAAGACTTTTCACTTTCAAAATTTCAATCGTTTCGATCTCCAACAATATGCATAATCTTTGCGGATTGCCGGACCACATTTGAAGATTTTACGTTCTGCATGGAATTTTCTATTTTTCTTTTTGATGATATCACTTGAATTTTTTTTTTTTTGTTGTTTTTCTGCTTTAAAGTAAATTTTAACCATAATAATAACAACAACAACAACAATAATAACTATAGCAATAATAATAATAATGTGATGATGATGATGATTGTTGAACTAAAGTCTGATAAAAAGACTGATAAAAACACCCTCCAAATGACATTGTTTTGATATATTTCAGAAAAAAAAATTAAAGTCATCTAAAATGAGTTTTGTTCAACTTTTGTTAAGCGTTAATTCTCATTTCAATGCTCTTATAACAATAAAGAGAATTACATTTGAAAAGAGAACATGATCAACTTAACCAGTTACAAAATTAAAGGCAAAAACAAGAAGAACAGCAACCTAAACATCAAATTATAAGCTAGATCAAGAAAATAAAAATGCATGCTCAAAAACAATATAGTTTTTTTTTATCAAAATAACAATAAAATAATTCACGTGCCAGAAGTGATGGAATATTCTAATAAATAGCATTTTATTTGCAGGGCTTTATTTTGGAAGTCTTATATGTGAATTTTTTCATCATAATAAAAACATTACAATGCAATTGATAAGTGATATCTTTTCAAGTACATATAATCATTCTCTAGTGGGAGCATGGATACTAGTAAGAAAATACACTATCAAATAAAAAAATATAGTTTTCAATGTATAAAAATATGTATTTGTTGTATTTCAGTGAAATCCTTTTTTTCATAAAGTGATGGTGTTCTCACTAGAAAAAGACTCTGTATATATATAAATGGTGATGGTCAAAGCAAGAGAATACGAAATCCTGTGTGTTAGGCAATAGATATGCTTGATTCAAGGAATCAATTCAAGTATATTTATTGCTTAACAATGTGGACTAAAGCATATGCAAATACTTGAGCCCATATTTGATCGAAAGAAATTAGAGAAGATGTGAGAAATACGAAGGAGAGAAATAATAGAAAAATAGAGTCATTCTTAATTTTATTATTTAGTTTAATAATAATATCATCCTTTTTTTTTTCTTTTCTCTTCCATTCTTCTTATTTTCTATGCTCTCCTTCCCTTTCATTTCTTCAGACTAACCATGCCAAGAGTAGATGCGTACTAAAGCAAATGTATACAAACTAGATTTATGTGGACAAGTTTCAGCGCATGTGGACCAAAAGGGCAAGTTGGTGAAAAAGTATAAAATGACGATTCTTTCTTCTCTCTCTCTCTCAGTTACAAAGTTTTTCATTGATTTTAGTTAAATTTTTAAAGGACTAAAAATGGGCTCCCGCTAAGTAGTACTCTTTTAATAAGGTTTTCTTTTTAAAGATTGTAGTTTATAAATGCCCCAAATTAGGCCCTATTTAATATTATGGTCATACAGTTATAATTTTATGTTACAACATTAAAGAATTTTAGTAGACACTTAAGTTTTGATTCATCACAAATCACAATGGATATAATCTAATTTGTTCAATATTTTGGTTTAGTTAATATTACCATATGAATAAAAATTTAAAATAATTAAAACAAAAATAACTTTAACAATAATACAAAAATATTAGGTTTATACGTAATATAGAAAATATATGAATTGTTAAGGATATCTTTTGGATTTGAAATTAAAATTTATTATTCAAGTTTCACTTTAGATAAAAATGGACTTTTTTTATGTTTTCTATTCAGATAAAATTATTTCACAACTGATAAGTTAGGAAAATAAACAATACAAAATAAGTAAATATCTGAAAAAAGTTCAAACTTAGGCGGCGTTTGTTTTTTTGTATGAAATCTGAATAGACCTGAATTAGTCTGAATTCTGAATGGAGCTAAATATCTAAATCTGAATGACATGTTTATTTTTTTATTTGAATAGGTAAAAATAAATATTAAGCTGTTTGCTTTTTTAACTTAAAAAATCTGAAAACAATTATTTTTACATTTATGCCCTTACAAAATTATAATGTTAAACAAAAAATAAACATCTCAAAGAATATAAATAAGGTAATAAATTATCATAACATAAATCATATTCAATTGAGTACAACTCTTTAATATTTTATATCATATATGCTAATCAATTTTATTATAGTTTGTGATGTTTTTATATGAAAAATATTCATAAAAAATTATGAAGATAAATAATGCTAATTTGAACAATATAAAAAGATAAAAAAAATAATAATCTACCACTATATATTATCACAATTCATATACAGATGGGTAATAATACTAATTATTAAATTTTATTTAGCTAAGGATGAAAATTAATTAATTAGATAGTTGATAATGATCATCATCATGAAAACGAATGGTTGGTTGACTGATGGTTGATAATGTCCAAGACTGATGGTTGATAATGATCAATCATCATGTGGTAGTATGAAAACGATGTTTTGGTGGGTGTGGAGTAGCATTACTGCTTTAATAATTTGTTCAATTTTTCAAAGGAAGATATATTCAACAAGACATTACTCATTACTACAGCTGCTACAAGATAAAAAAAAGAAGCATTTTGGTAATCAAATTGGAAGGGAATTCACATTTTGGTAATCAAATAAAAATATACAATATAATTGGAAGGGAATTCACATTTTGGTAATCAAATAAAAATATACAATATTTTTATTTTTTTTAAATTAGTATTTAAAAGTCATATACGGTGCACAATATTAAATTTTATTTCATAATTATTATTTTTTCTATAACAATTGTACCTTTAAGTTACAGTATCTCAATACTAAACAATATCTTACGTGCTTTACAAGTCATGTTATTAGCATTCTACTCATATCAATTAGAGATGATGACAATACAAAACTTTGATGATGTTTTGAGATATATTGCTATCCCATTCCCGTCCATTGATAACGGACAAGTGAAAACAATTTTTCTTAGGTACTGAAACTAAGCAATAACAAGTTGCCGGTTGCTTCATTTTATTATTATTATTTTTTAATTACTGTCAATAAAAATCAGCCTTTCCTTAGTACGTTACAACACACAATTGCACACTATTACTGGCTTTTAGCGGGTATTTGGAGGTGCCGCGGTCAAATAGATTAAACACAAAATTAACCGGATGCTCCCTTAAGCCAACCTTGGATAAGGGCGGTAATAGTTGATGGCTTTAGTTTTCGTTTTTGTATTGCTTTTCATATATATTCGTCGTTTAATTTATTAAGTATGACAAATTGATAATGAATCAACAATTATCCTTATTCAATATCAAATTCTAGATACACCAGCGTGAATGTTCCTAATTCTTTCAACATTTGTTCAAAAAAATTAGTTTTGGCAAAATAGACCAAAAATTAACCTTATTCAACTAGAAAATAAAATTTGAAAATTTAAGGGATTGTCATCATTATGAAAATTGTACTTAATTCTTTTGTAATTAATTATTTTGAGATAATCAAAATAAAAAAAATAATTATTTATCGATTACGAATTATTACGTATACATTATATAAAATATTATGTAAATGTGTAAGTAAATTTATTCAGCATTATGTGCATTTTTGTCCGTTATAATTTAACGAATAATATTTACAAAATATATATTTAAAGCAAATTTCAAGAGGAGAATATGTTTATCAAGAGGCAAGTGAAAAAAATAAAAACAGAAGTAGAAGAATATATATTAAAAAATGCAATTCAAATATCAAGGGCCACCAAAAAGAAAACAAAGCCACTACGTGGCCATTAGGGTTGGCAGAGCTGGTTCAAGCACGGGACGACCTTGCCTGGGGCGCGGGATAAAATTATGAATAAAGGCTTGGAAAATATAAGGGCCACACATATTGGACTTGGATAAGGGCCCTTTAAAAAAGATCTCGGGCTTTATTATATATGTATATATATAGTAAAACTTTTATATAGTTATATTGTTGGAACTGGAGAAATTTGTTCTTATAAAAAAATTATAACTCAATAGAGATATATTACAAAAATTATTGTCTTTTCTTAATTATCCCTAATGCAAGTGATATAGAGGTAAATTATGTCATGTATTAATAATCAAATAGATATTAATGTCTTCATCTATCATCCAAGTGAACGCCAAGTCACGTATGCTTTAACTGAAGAAGAAATTATCGTTGCAATTAGATAAGAATAGTGTTAAGACTTTTAAGCCTAAATCACAGCAAGACTCACTTATCTTGATGAGTAGAAACACCAAGAATAAGATCGAATCAAGAAAACCAGAATAAAGAAGCTATATCAGAAACAAAACAAAGACACAGACCAGCCAACTTAGAAAGAAAATTTACTCATTATTATTGATCAAGAACTAAGCTAATCACAAGTGATTTACAGAAGATTATGCACATATCACAATGGAACAGATTCTATGCAAAATGATGAACAAATGAAGACGATATCGACTTGATATCTGGCACCATCCATCAGCCTCTGTTTTTATATCAGTGTTCTGGGCTTCGTTATAACAGATTATAACGAACCCATGCCACGTCAGTGTTGTGTGTTAGAAAGTGCATATTTATAAAGGAGAAAATCGTTATTTTACATATCAAGTATTACTAACAACCCTTACTTTTATGTGTTTAAGTTTATTGTACTTTAATTATGTGTATTTTATTCTAATTGAGTATTTTATGTATTTTAGGGGCATCATAGTCATTTCACAATAAACGAGAGATCAAATGGCAAAACGGACATCATTTTTGAACTCAGGACGGTCGAAAACCTTAGGAGGAGTATAAAAGGAAAAATGACACTGTTCACATGTACGATACTATTCATATGTACGGGTACTATTGGTGTTACTGTGCAAATAGTGGCTGTTGACTGTACTGTGCAAATAGTGGCTGATGACGTGGCGAAATCCTGAGCGTCCAAACTGTTTTTAATCCGATGGCCATGATTTACTCGATGTAACTATAAAAAGGGGGCCTCCCCCCCCTAATTAGGCACCTCTGAATCCATTTTTGGGATTCATTTTCTGTAATTCTCTCTCTATCTTGTATTTTCTACGTATTTTAATAAATTTCCATTTTGCCCCTAGTTCAACTATGAGTGGCTAATTTTCTTTCAAGCTTGGGTTGAAGGTGAAGTCTCAACATGTGTCATGGGCTTGATTTGGTAAATTTATTTTCTCTTCCCCTCTAGTTTTTGTGGATGTTTTGACTTCTCGTCGACAAATAATACTAATCTTGTCTAGTATTGCCCTGGTTTCACCGGCTCCCTAGTATAAGGTTATTATTATTTGGCACGATAAGCCCTTAGCACCATATTTATTAGAGCGTGGTTCATGAGGTGTGGATTCCCCTCTCATGATTTAATTGATATTAATAAGGAATATTTAGCCCATGATGCATGTTGATACGGATCCAGATACCCAAGTACGTCATTTCAATAGAATTCACTTCAATTTATTCTTGCTCTTTTAATTCCAATTCCAGAATTTATTCTTGTTATTTTAATTTAAGTTTTAGCATAGTCTAAATCATTTTCCAACTTAAATCCAATCACCCATTCACTAAATTAATTTTATATATAATTAAAATCCACCTCCTCGTGGGATCGACACTCGTCACCATTAGTCTATACTACAACAGATTCGTGCGCTTGCGAGTTCAATAAAATTTGCACAACAAGTTTTTGGCGCCGTTGCCGGGGAGGTAAGTAATTTTAATTCTTAGAATTAATTTTTGTGAATATTTCCATTTTATTGTTTTCTTGTATTTTTTTTTATTAAAAAAAAAAAAGTGAATCTACATTTAGAGGTTAGTATTTCTTTTCTTTTTCTCTTCTTTAAATTTTGTAATTTAATTTTCAAGTTATTTTTTTATTTCTTCTTTGTAATTTTTATTTATCTTATTAGTTTATTTTTAATTAATTTATTTCACGTATTTTTTGTGTGTGTATTGTTATAGTAAGGTTGTAATAGCGCAATAAGGTTAGTATCATAATTTCTCATTCTTCTTTATTTTTATTTGTTTTGTTCCTATCTTTATTTTTATTTTTTATTTTATTTGTTTTGTTCCCATCTTTATTTTTTTTATTTTATTTTGCATGCATGGTCGTAGGTCATTATTACCCAATCTTGAACCTATAGACCTTGAACTAGAGAAAACACTTCGCATACACAAGCACATTAAAAACAAAATGGATTTACAAGAACCACAGGAGAGGCCATTTAAGGATTACTTTAGTCCTTTAGCCAATTTGAGCACATCATGTATCAGATACCCAAATGTAGTTGCTAGGAGTTTTGAATTAAAACCTAGCGTGCTAAATTGTCTCCCCACATTCTATGGCCTAGAAAATGAGGACCCATACAATCATTTGAATGATTTTCACGCAATTTGTCAAACATTTAAATATGAGAATTTTTCAGATGATGATGTAAAACTTAGACTATTCCCATTTTCTTTGAAGGATAGAGCTCGTTCATGGCTTAATACATTGCCTGCTAATAGCATTTCATCATGGGAACAAATGGTTACAAAATTTTTGAATAAATATTTCCCAGTGCATAAAACCAACGCTATTCGCAGGGAAATCTCGGAGTTTACCCAGAAAGATGACGAGCAATTTTTCGAAACATGGGAGCGATTCAATGGGCTACTCTTGAAGTGTCCACATCATGGGTACGAGAAATGGCACCAATGCCAATACTTTTTGGAGGGATTATTACCGAATATGCAAGAATGGCTAATGGCAACAAGTGGAGGAGAGCTAATATCAAAAAGCGCATCAGAGATTTGGGAATTCTTCCAGCGACAAGCGGATAATTCCCAACAACGGAGTCGATCACTCAGGAGTACCAGAAGGATTAAGGGAGTAAATGAGGTTCAAATTGGCGAGTCAACTTCAGGAATCAAAGAAGTCAAGGAGATGGTTGAAGGTCTCGCTCGACAAATAGCATCGTTATCAAATGCTAAATCAACAGAACCACATGACCCTGACTCATATCCAGATCAAGCCAATGCCATAGGAGTAATGAGAAAACCATCGAATTACAACCCATACTCCAACACATATAACCCTGGATGGAGAGACCACCCCAATTTTTCATGGTCTCAAGGATTCCAACAAAATGGACCAGCAGCTCCAGCTCCACCAATGCAACAAATTGCTCAAAATCCTCAAGCCTCTCAGCCACCATTTAGACCATTCAACCAGAACCAGAACTACTCTCAACCCAGACCATGGGAGGATTCATTCCAGAATCTCAGGAATGTTACTCACTCCACGATTGAGCAACAGAACCGCACCATTGATGGACTACGAAATGAGTTGAGAGCGGGCTTCAACTCACAAGCCCAATCAGTTTCAAGCTTGGAGAAGATGGTGGGACAACTTGCTTCCTCAGTTCAGACCTTGGCAATGACTGTTGAAAAAGGTAAATTTCCAAGTCAACCAGTGCCTAACCCTAAAGGAGTGCATGAAGCAAGTACCAGTTCACCACAGCAGCATGGAGAGGTCAAAGCCGTCATGACCTTACGGAAAGGAAAAGAGATCGACAACAAAGTGGAGATGCCGGTGATGAAAGAAAATCAAATTGTACCTGTGAATGTTGAGGAATCATCACCGGAGGAGAAAGAAGAAACTAACCCACGAGAATATGTTCCAAAAGCTCCATTTCCTCAGAGGTTAGCTAAAGGGAAAAAGGGAAAATCCACAGGTGAGATTCTCGAAATCTTCAAACAGGTAAGTGTCAACATCCCTTTACTTGATGCTATTAAGCAAGTTCCATCTTATGCCAAGTTTCTTAAAGACCTGTGTACTAAAAAGAGAAATATGCATGTTCAAAAGAAGGCATTTTTAACAGAAAACGTTAGTTCTATACTCCAACATAAAATTCCTTTAAAATGCAAAGACCCAGGCTCCCCCACTATCTCATGTAGCATAGGGAACCACACAATTGAGAATGCTTTATTGGATTTAGGAGCTAGTGTAAATTTGTTGCCTTATTCAGTTTTCGTGAAACTTGGACTTGGAGAATTACACCCAACTCCAGTGGTGTTACAACTTGCAGATCGGTCCACGAAAATACCTCGTGGTATTGTGGAGGACGTGCTTATCCAGGTAGACAAGTTTTATTTTCCTGTTGATTTCATTGTAATTGACACTCAATCAATACAGGATTCAAGGAAGCACATCCCCATTATTCTAGGCCGACCTTTCTTGGCAACTGCGGATGCTCATATCCAATGCAGAACTGGAAATATGCAGTTGTCCTTTGGCAACATGACTATGGAGCTGAACATCTTCAACATTGCCAAACAACCTCACAACACAGATGATGGAATTGTTGATGTGGATTTAATTGAAGCATTAGTTGATGACACTTTTGTTTCAAACCTTAGTGATGATCCTTTGCAAACATGTTTAACTCACTTTGGTTTGGATTTTGATATTGACAGATCCGTCGATGAGGTCAACGCCCTACTTGACTCAGCACCATCCATGGACACTAATAAATGGAAGTCAAGAGTTGAACAACTAGCACCATCAGAGAAGAAACTCATCCCATCATCAGAATCACCACCGAAACTCGAGCTCAAACCATTGCCCAACACTCTGGAATATGCATTCTTGGGGGAAGAAAGTACTTTACCGGTAATCATCTCATCATCCCTCAACGAAGAACAAAAAGGTAAGTTGTTTGATGTTTTAAAAGAGCACAAAGGAGCATTAGGATGGACCATAGCAGACATAAAAGGTATAAATCCAGTAGACTGCATGCATTACATTCACCTTGATGAAAATGCTAAATCTACTAGGGAAATGCAACGTCGGTTAAATCCTAATATGAAAGAAGTTGTTAGAACAGAAGTCCTCAAGCTATTAGATGCAGGTATCATTTACCCAATTTCTGATAGTTCATGGGTCAGTCCTGTACAAGTTGTCCCTAAAAAGTCAGGAGTCACTGTAGTTACCAATACTAATAATGAATTGATACCCACTAGAGTAACTACAGGATGGCGTGTATGCATTGATTATAGAAAGTTAAATTCTGTCACACGTAAAGACCATTTTCCTTTACCATTTATCGATCAAATGCTTGATAGATTAGCAGGCCATGAATTCTATTGCTTTCTAGATGGCTACTCAGGATATAATCAGATTTCCATAGCACCAAAAGATCAAGAGAAAACCACTTTCACTTGCCCTTTTGGCACTTTTGCATATAGGAGGATGCCATTTGGATTATGTAATGCACCTGCTACATTTCAACGATGCATTTTAAGCATTTTTTCTGATATGGTTGAACGATTTCTCGAAGTCTTTATGGATGACTTTTCTGTCTTTGGAGATTCATTTGATCAATGTTTACGCCATCTAACACTAGTTCTGCAGAGATGTATCGAAAAGAACTTGGTCTTAAATTGGGAGAAGTGCCATTTTATGGTAACACAAGATATTGTTCTCGGTCACATCATTTCGAGCAAAGGTATTGAGGTTGACAAAGCCAAGGTGGATCTCATTTCTAATCTTCCTCCACCCAAAACGGTCAGAGAAGTAAGATCTTTCCTTGGGCATGCTGGTTTTTATAGACGTTTCATTAAAGATTTTAGCAAAGTTTCTAGACCCTTATGCAATTTACTTGCAAAGGATGCACCTTTTATCTTTAATGATTCATGTTTGGTGGCTTTTGAAAAATTAAAGCAATTGTTAACATCATCACCCATCATTCAGCCCCCAAATTGGAGCTTACCATTCGAGCTCATGTGTGATGCATCTGATTATGCAGTAGGAGCAGTATTAGGACAAAGAGTTAATCGGATTCCCCATGTTATTTACTATGCTAGTATGACATTGAATGATGCACAATTGAACTATTCAACTACTGAAAATGAAATGCTAGCAGTAGTGTTTGCATTGGAAAAATTTCGATCATATCTTATTGGTTGTAAAATAATTGTGTTCACTGATCATGCTGCTCTTAAATACCTTTTTACAAAGAAAGATGCAAAAGCTAGACTAATTCGTTGGGTGTTACTTTTGCAGGAATTTGACTTGGAATTCAAAGATAAGAAAGGCACAGAAAATGTTGTGGCAGACCATCTCTCTCGTCTCCATTTTGACACAATTACAGAGCCATTAACATTGAATGAGTCATTTCCAGATGAACAATTAATGAGTGTGGAAGTATTACCTTGGTATGCTGATATAGTTAATTATCTTGTTACAGGTAAACTTCCAGAGCATTGGACCAAGCAAGACAAGGCTAAATTCTTTGCAGAAATAAAGAATTTCTTTTGGGATGACCCGTATTTGTTCAAGTATTGTGCAGACCAAATTGTTAGAAGATGTGTCCCAGAAAGTGAATTTCAGAATATTCTTTCATTCTGCCATGAACAAGCTTATGGAGGCCATTTCAGTGCTAAGAAAACAGCGACTAAAGTTTTACAATGTGGTTTCTATTGGCCAACGATATTTCGAGATGCTTACACTTTCTGTTCTTCATGTGATAGGTGTCAACGAATGGGGAGCATTACACGAAGGAATATGATGCCACTAAATCCAATTTTAGTGGTTGAGATTTTTGACGTATGGGGTATCGACTTCATGGGACCCTTTCCCACTTCTTTTGGCCATCAATTTATACTGGTTGCTGTTGACTACGTATCAAAATGGGTAGAAGCAATTCCATGCAGAACCAATGATCACAAGGTGGTGATAGGGTTTTTGAAAAGCAACATTGTTTCGCGCTTTGGATTCCCTCGAGCAATAATCAGTGATGGTGGTGCCCACTTTTGTAATAAAGCTTTCAAAGCCCTTTTGACGAAATATTCAATCACTCATAAAGTGGCGACCCCATATCATCCGCAAACCAGTGGCCAAGTGGAGATCTCTAATCGAGAAATAAAGCACATATTAGAAAAGACGGTGAGGCCGGACAGAAAAGATTGGTCATTAAGACTTGATGATGCATTATGGGCATATAGAACGGCTTTCAAGACTCCGATTGGGATGTCACCCTACAGGCTAGTGTATGGAAAAGCTTGCCACCTACCTGTGGAACTCGAGCATCGTGCATATTGGGCCATCAAGAAATTCAATTTTGACATGCAGCAAGCCAGCTCAGAAAGAAGATTACAACTGGCAGAGCTTGAAGAAATTCGTAATGATGCATACGAAAATGCCAAGATTTACAAGCAACGAATGAAAGTCTTCCATGACAAGCATATTATGAGAAAATCTTTCACTCCAGGTCAGAAAGTGCTTTTATTCAACTCTCGCTTGCACCTATTCCCAGGTAAGTTACGCTCTCGATGGTCTGGTCCATTTATTGTTAATACTGTTTTTCCACATGGGGCAATTGAAATTAAGGACCCAAAGAACGGTGTCACGTTTAAAGTTAATGGTCAAAGATTAAAGCCATATCTAGAGTACCAACCACATGGAGAAGACACCGAAATAAATTTGAGTGACCCACCAGATTTGAATTGATTTTTTCTTTTCAGTGGTTTGATTTTTCTTTCTTTTCTTTTTATTATTCTTTTGCTAATTAAATTTATTTTTGCATAAGTGTGTTTGTTTTATCATTAAGTTTTCTCTTATCATTGTTAATCATGAGTCTCTTACTTAGACCGTTCCTCCTGAACATTCTTAAACCACTTCAACGTGTCAAAAACCATCTCAAAAGGCAGATTCAATTTTGTAAAACAAATCGCATTTGGGCTCTACAACCACCAGAGTTAGTAGCCTATGTTGAAGGTTTAGAACGCCAACTCAGAGATATTGAGAAAAGTGTTTTCGACATCCAGTTGGAGCTTGAGGTAAATTCAATAAGAGGACAATTTTGATTTTCTTTGTGTGTTTTAATTTGTTTTTCTGTTTGTGTGCTTTAGTTTGTTACCCCGGTGAAGTGGCGGATAACGGTACTCCGTGACAATTAAGTCGGTTACTTCAGTTTCCCATAATAATTGATATTCTGAGGCGAAGGTATGGACAGAACCGAGATTCTAGCAAAGCTTCACAAGCGATTCCCTTCACTCCCTCAGAATGCCCTCCTTACGATCTATAAAGCTCGGTCCGAACGCATGCGATTACTCATGAGGAATAACATACCTGCTGACATCCGTTGGTTAATCGAGGCGAAAGTACGATTGGCGGGTGAGTTACCTCCAAAATTTATTGCATACATGCCTGGTTGTGGTAAAGGAAATTATGCAAGAAAACGACGAGCTCGAAGAATTTCTGTTGCTTGTCATAAGTGTGCCAGAATGAGTTACAATAAAAACCGATGTTCTTTAGGAATGGTGTCTGATAACAGAGAAGATAAGATTCAATTCATTAGGGATGGCTTGAATAAGGAGTCATTGGATGATATCCTTCTGTCTCTTGAAACGCATCCCAGTGGATATGTGCAAGGAGCGATTCTCCAGTTATGGTCATTATTCCAGAAAGAGCATGCACGATATAGTCTCGGGAATCTGACTATAAAAGACCTTGTTTGCCAGTTTATAAGAAAACTGGATGGGAAGCCTATCCTCGACCCATAGAGGGCGTTCAAGTCGTTTCTGGACGTAAAACCAGAGGAAGATGTGAGCCACAGTCGCAACTACCTGTAAATATCCTTTTACTTTACTGTTATTTTATTTCATTTCACTGTTGTTTTATCATTTGCATTATTATCTTTAATAATTTTATTACTGTTTGTTTTTACTGTTTGCTTTTTGACTATCGAGCCATGTGCTTTACGCATTATTTGACACTGACATGCCACCTCATGCACAGTTGTGATCCACCATCACCAAGATTCTTAAATATGACTTTTTGTTAAGCACTCACAAATTGTTTTTGAGAAATATTCCAATGGCAGCTACTCCCAATAGACAATTCAAGAACATTTGTGTGCTTTCTGGATTTACCTATGGCAAACATAAAGAGTTCGTTGATGCAGCCATAGATCTTGGTCGAAGCATAGCAGAGAGAAAATTACACTTGGTGTATGGAGGAGGTAACCGAGGGTTATCAAAATTGGTCTCAGAAGCTGCTTTTATCAGAGGAAGCCAAGTGTTAGGCATCATCCCTAGAGTCCTAAAACCTTTGGGCAGTGTGTCTGACTCAACGACTGGAGAAGAGTTAGTCGTCTCAGGTATGCAAGAACGAATAACTGAAATGCTTAATCATGCTGATGCTTTTATTTTCCTTCCAGGAGATCTTGCAACACTAGAGGCACTTATCACACTAGTATCTTGGGCCCAACTGCACATTCACCAGAAACCCATCGGTTTGTTAAATGTCAATAATTTTTATGATGGCTTTATCGCATTTCTTAACCATGCAATAAAAAGCTACTTTATTCCTTCCAGTGCGAAAAAACTTTTTATTTGTGCTCACACTGCTAATGAGCTACTTGACATGTTACAAGCTTATAAACCAGAGCCAGACCCCTGGAGCTTTGTGTTGGAGCGTTCAAATGATGATGGTAACAATAGCCGCAGTAAGAAGTACAAATTAGATTTAACCCTCCGCCTGTAAATATTTTCTTCTATGTTGCACCACCCAGGTGATGTCTTCTAAACTCTACTTCTGTCCTTTAAAACATTGAGGACAATGTTTCGTTCTGGTTGGGGGGAGGGAATAGTCGACAATTGTGGAATATTGGTTAAGTTTTTACTAATTTTTTGTTGTAGAAACTAACTGTTGCTAACTTTTTGTGTTGAAGATGGCTGAATATGGAGTGTAGTGACTCTAGAAACGCATCTTCATTGATAAAAAAAAAAAAAAAAGAAAATGAAAAAAAAAAGAAAAAAATCTTTTTCTTTATTATGTTTTGATGTTTATTTTTCTTTTTTCCTTTTTAATTTCTCCTTTATAAATATACATTTTCAAACAAAAATTTTTGAGTCAAAGATGGCTGAATATAGAGTGTAGTGCCTCTAGAAACGCATCTTCTTAAGTTAAAAAAAAAAAATCGTTTTTTATCATTTTCTAATTAGTTTTTCTGCATCATTTTTACATTTCTGCATGCATATTTTCCTTTCACGTTTAGAATAGGTTGGGGGGTAGACTGTTGTTTAAAAAAAAAAAAAAAAAAAAAATTTGTGATTTGTTTTAAGATTAGATGACATGATGATTTCAAATTTTAGTATTTGTATTATCTTTAGTATGAAGTGATGTTACACTATGTTTGCTACTCTACATGTTGATGTCGGAGACAAATATGAGTTGCTTGAAGGAATGGACATGTCATAATAAATACCAAGTGAGTTTTTGAGCCTATCATTTTTCTTGGAGAGTACCCCTTTTGCCCATTCTTTATACAGCATTAGCAGTTTATTATTGTACACGATCTCTAGATTTCTTTTGAGTTAACCCTAAAAAAAAAAAGAAAAAAAAAGAAAAAGAAAAAGATGTGTGTTACTACATTTGGAAGCCCATTTAATTAGTAGATATGGAAGATTATTTAGAGCCCTAAAAGATGATGGAAAGGCCGTCTTTGATCCGTTTGAGCCTTTCTAGCCATCCCTTTTATGAATATCCATAGTTAGCCCTTTTGAACTTTAAAAAAAAAAAAAAAAAAAAAAAAACTTTTCTTTGTCAACTTATTATCTTGACCCACTCCGATTTGGAGTATTACCCAATAAGATCCATCACCTATTTATGTTTGAGAAAAATGTAAATAAATATTTTGTATAGTAAAGTTATGCCTAGTTCAAAAAAAAAAGCAAAAAAAAAAAAAGAAAAAAAAAAGAAAAACAATTGTTGCTTCAAAAAATAAAAATAACAATAATAGGTGAAATCCATCTTGTAACTTCCAAAAAAAAAAAATTCTGCATTTTTCTCAAACATACATTTTGTTTTTCCTATTTCCCTTCTTTGTTAGCCATGTCCCTAGCCTACGTTACGTCCTAATAAAAGTCCTTCTTGATTTTAGGGAACTATAATCTGAAGTAGAAGCTAGTTATATGGGCTAAAAAGATGTAGTGATGCATAAAAAATAAAAATAAATAAATAAATAAATTGGGTTGACTAGCATTTTTATTTGACTAGAGATCGTATTATTTCTAAGCTAAGGGCATATTTCTTTCATTTTGGTGAGAGCATGTGAGATCACTTCTTTATTATTTTTTCTCAATTATCATTCATTGGAGTGACTATTTTTATTGGGTTTAATTTCTTTGTGAGAGTGTCACTACTTCCAGTGAGATTTTGGGGTTTGACATATCATTCTTGAAGGTAGCTACGACAAAGTCTACTGGGCTAATTCATGTGGATGGTTGATGTGGGTGTGATGTTTCTTTAGACTTGAGATAATGCTTATACTTTTATTTGATTGTTATCATTAATCTGATTGAATAAACAAGAGTGTTTAAAAATATAAATAAAAAAATAAAATCATTTTTGAATTTTGTTTTCGCTTTATTTGCTAGGGACTAGCAATAAGCTGGTTGGGGGGTGTGTTGTGTGTTAGAAAGTGCATATTTATAAAGGAGAAAATCGTTATTTTACATATCAAGTATTACTAACAACCCTTACTTTTATGTGTTTAAGTTTATTGTACTTTAATTATGTGTATTTTATTCTAATTGAGTATTTTATGTATTTTAGGGGCATCATAGTCATTTCACAATAAACGAGAGATCAAATGGCAAAACAGACATCATTTTTGAACTCAGGACGGTCGAAAACCTTAGGAGGAGTATAAAAGGAAAAATGACACTGTTCACATGTACGATACTATTCATATGTACGGGTACTGTTGGTGTTACTGTGCAAATAGTGGCTGTTGACTGTACTGTGCAAATAGTGGCTGATGACGTGGCGAAATCCTGAGCGTCCAAACTGTTTTTAATCCGATGGCCATGATTTACTCGATGTAACTATAAAAAGGGGGCCTCCCCCCCCTAATTAGGCACCTCTGAATCCATTTTTGGGATTCATTTTCTGTAATTCTCTCTCTATCTTGTATTTTCTACGTATTTTAATAAATTTCCATTTTGCCCCTAGTTCAACTATGAGTGGCTAATTTTCTTTCAAGCTTGGGTTGAAGGTGAAGTCTCAACATGTGTCATGGGCTTGATTTGGTAAATTTATTTTCTCTTCCCCTCTAGTTTTTGTGGATGTTTTGACTTCTCGTCGACAAATAATACTAATCTTGTCTAGTATTGCCCTGGTTTCACCGGCTCCCTAGTATAAGGTTATTATTATTTGGCACGATAAGCCCTTAGCACCATATTTATTAGAGCGTGGTTCATGAGGTGTGGATTCCCCTCTCATGATTTAATTGATATTAATAAGGAATATTTAGCCCATGATGCATGTTGATACGGATCCAGATACCCAAGTACGTCATTTCAATAGAATTCACTTCAATTTATTCTTGCCCTTTTAATTCCAATTCCAGAATTTATTCTTGTTATTTTAATTTAAGTTTTAGCATAGTCTAAATCATTTTCCAACTTAAATCCAATCACCCATTCACTAAATTAATTTTATATATAATTAAAATCCACCTCCTCGTGGGATCGACACTCGTCACCATTAGTCTATACTACAACAGATTCGTGCGCTTGCGAGTTCAATAAAATTTGCACAACAGTCAGCAGAAAGTATCAAATAGACCCCATCAACTGAAGTCAATTTGCACAACAGCTCTCTACTTCTCCAGTTTCTTTATTTCAGTCCACAAACACATATCTTCACAATCTCCACCTTGCAGTTGATTCAGTTGGTCCCCTCAATAATACAGCACCTAAAAACCTTCATTCAACTACAATTCATCTTTTGAATTTAGTTAGATTTGGGCAAGATGCCCATTAGATTCACACAGAAATCAAATTTTACAGTGGGAAGTGATTTTGTAAGAGCATCAGCTGGATTCACACTGGTATGGATCTTGGACACAACCACTGTACCCTTTCCAACTTCTCTCTGATAAACTGGAGCTTGACATCAATGTGCTTGGTTCTTTCATGATACATCTGATTCTTTACCAGGTGTATGGCACTTTGGTTATCACAAAAAACCTGAACAGTCTTCTGATTTAACCATAGCTCATTAAGCAAGCCCCTTAGCCACATGGCCTCCTTTACTGCCTCTGTAGTTGCAATGAACTTGGCTTCAGTTGAGGATAAAGCAACCACAGTCTGAAGTGATGACTTCCAACTAATCAGGAAACTATTCAACACAAACATATATCCTGACGTAGACTTTCTTCTGTCAAGATCTCCAGCAAAGTCAGAGTCTACAAACCCCATGACTTCAATTTTGTCACTCTTAGTCTTCCCATATAGCAGACAACAAGTAGAAGAACCCTTTAGATACCTCATTATCCATTTGACAGCATTCCAGTGAACCTTGCCTGGACAACTGAGAAATCTGCTGACAACACTTACTACATAAGCTATGTCTGACCTGGTGCATACCATTGCATACATTAAGCTCCCTACAGCCTGTGCATATGGGAATTCATTCATCTGAGACTCATCTTCTGATGTTGGAGCTGCTGACAACTTGAATTGAGGACCAAGTGGAGTCTGAACAGGTTTACTATCCTGCATCTCAAACCTTTCCAAAACTTTCTTGATATATTTCTCTTGACTCAAGAACAAAGTGCCAGCAGAACTATCTCTGATAATGTCCATCCCAAGGATTCTTTTTGCATTGCCAAGATCCTTCATTTCAAACTCAGCCTTTAACAGATTATTTAACCTATCTATCTCTGACTTGTATTTGCTTGCAATTAACATATCGTCAACATACAGAAGCAAATAAGCAACTCCACCTTGATATGATCCACCAAAGTAAACACAGCTGTCATATCTGCTTCTATGATAGCCCTTTGAAACCATAAAATCATCAAAACTTTTGTACCACTGTCGAGGGGATTGCTTAAGTCCATACAAGGACTTATGCAGTAGATAAACATAATCCTTCTTACCCTTACACTCAAAACCTTCAGGTTGTACCATCAATATCTGTTCTTCAAGATTACCATGAAGGAAGGCTGTTTTTACATCCATCTGCTCCAGCTCTAAGTCAAGTAAGGCTACTATGGCTAATAAGATTCTTATTGAATTGTGCTTCACTACAGGAGAAAAAATTCCATTGAAATCTACACCTTCTCTCTGTGTAAACCCCTTCGCCAAAAAATTTCCATTGAAATCTACATATTCTCTTTGTGTAAACCCCTTAGCCACTAGCCTTGCTTTATATTTGGGAGGTTCAACATCTGGAATTCCTTCATTCCTCTTGAAGATCCACTTACAACTGATCAACCTTTTGTTTCCTGGATTTGGTATAAGTGTCCAGGTCTAATTTCTTTGAAGTGACTCCATTTCATCTTGCATTGCCTCAAGCCACTTGTCACAGTGCACACTTTCCATAGCTTTAGAGAAGTTAGCAGGCTCTTCAATTGTCACTTCATCAGCACACAATAGTGCATAGGCAATTAATTCAGCATATCAATACCTCACTAGTGCTCTGACTTCCCTTATAAGTTTATCTCTAGCTAACTGATAGCTCTGCAAGTCAGCTTGTGGTAATTCTAATACCTCATGTTCCCCACTTTCAGTTGTGGCCCTCTCATTATCAGAAGCTGCCTCTTTCTCATTGCCTTTATCTGTCAATAGCTCCACCTTAAACTTGGAAGTTCCAGATTGTTTGTTAGTTGCTGGATTATCTTGTAATCCAGTATCATGTTCTGCACTATCTTTCAGCAATACAGATTCATGAAAAACAACATCCCTGCTGACTATGCACTTCCCTTGCTCCTTACACCAGATTTTGTACCCCTTAACCCCATCAGGATATCCAACAAAGACCCCTTTCAAGGCCCTTGCATCCAGCTTGCCTTGTTTGATGTAGAGGTAAGCAAGGCATCTAAAAACTCTGAGATTTTGGTAGTTTGCAGGTTTTCCCTTCCACAATTCTTCTGGTGTTTTGAAGCCAATTGCAGAAGATAGGCTTCTGTTAATTAAATAACTTGTTGTATTGACAGCTTCTGCCCGGAAGCTTTTTGGAAGCTTTGAATTTATCAGCATACATCTGGTTTTATCCACCAAGGTCCTGTCCATCCTCTCAGCCAAGCCATTCTGCTGAGGAGTGAACCTTACTATTTTGTGCTTTTTTATGCCATGCTTTTGGCAATATTCCTCAAATTCTTTGCTACAAAATTCCAAGCCATTATCAGTCCTCAAGCATTTCAGCTTGAAGCCAGACTGATTTTCTACCAATGATTTCCATACCTTGAATTTTTTCAAGGCTTGATCTTTGGTCTTGAATATGTAGATCTATACCTTCCTTGAATAATCATCAATAAGTGACATGAAATACCTGCCACCACTCAAGAAAGGGACTTGAGCAGGCCCCCAAAGGTCAGTATGTGCATAGTCCAAAACTTGTTTAGATATATGCTCCCCCTTGTTAAACTTGGACCTGTGTGATTTGCCAAAGATGTAGTTTTCACAAAACTCCAGCTGCTGGATACTATCCCCACCAAGTAGTCATTGTTTACTAAGCTTTTGTAGCCCCTTGATACTCATATGACCAAGCCTAAGGTGCCATAACTTGGTTTTATCTTCCTCAGAAACAATAGAAATTCCTTCTTGAATAGGCACTGATGAGCTTTGCAATACATATAAGCCATTCTCTTTAACCTCCTTCATCACTATCTCAGTCCCCTTTCTTATCTCTAAACCACTACTTCTTGATTTAAAGAAATACCCTAAGCTGTCTAACATGCCTAAAGAGATTAAATTTCTCTTTAGCCTAGGAGCATGCCTCACCTCATGTAGAGATCTTACAGTTCCATCAAACATCTTGATTTTTACAGTACCAATTCCAACAATATAACACACATTATTGTTTCCCATTAAGACTCTACCACCATCAACAGCTTCATATTTGTAAAATAAGGTTTTGTTAGGATATAAGTGAAAAAAGCACCCAGAGTCTATGACCCACTGACCTTTAGTATTGCTGTTTGAGGCCACAAGTAAATCAGCACTTTAATATCCATCAGAACCATCATCAGAGGCTACAGCTGCATCCCCTGACTTCTCTTGACTTTCCTTATTTTTCTTCTCAAAACAATCCCTTATGTAATGCCCTTCCTTCTTACAGTATAAGCATTTTCTCTTCTTTTTCTTCTTATCTGCAGTTTCTTGGTTCTTTCCATGTCATTTTCCTTGATTTTTGTTCTTCCGATCTCGCTTCTTTTCTGATCTGACAATCAGCCCATCACCATTACTTGTTTCAAGCCCATTGTTCTTCTGAATCTCTTTTGAACTCAGGGATGCTTTAACATCTTCAAGAGTCAAGGTGGTTCTCCCATAGAGCATTGTATCTACAAAGCCTTCATAAGACTTTGGTAGAGAGCTTAGCAAGAAAAATGTCTTATATTCATCACTGATTTTTACATTTTCCACCCCTTCAAGATCAAGAATGATCTTGTTAAAAGTGTCAATGTGTTCTTGTATTGTAACCTCTTCTCTCATTGAGAATGTGTACAACTTTTTCTTCAAGAACAATCTGTGAGCTAGGGACTTCTTCATACACAGGGTTTCAACTTTGTTCCAAATCCCTAAGGCTGCTTTCTCTTCAGAGATCTCTCTCAAGATTGAGTCACCAAGACTCAAAATTAGAGTGTTATAAGCTCGATTCTATATTTGTCTCTTCTTATCATTAGTCACAGAACTTGTAGAAGCCTTTGGATCTTCTTCTTCCAGAGCTGATTCAAGCCCTTGATGCACAAGGAGAGCCCTCATCTTGAGTTTCGAAAGCGAAAAATCACCACCAATGGTGAATTTTTCAATCTCATGCTTTGGTAGTGACATGGCTGAGATTCACCAGGCTCTGATACCACTTGTTAAGACTTTTAAGCTTAAATCACAGCAAGACTCACGAATCTTGATGAGTAGAAATACCAAGAATAAGATCGAATCAAGAAAACCAGAATAAAAAAGCTATATCAGAAACATAACAAAGACACAGACCAACCAACTTAGAAGGAAAATTTACTCATTATTATTGATTAAGAACTAAGCCAATCACAAGTGATTTATAGAAGATTATGCACAGATCACAATAGAACAGATTCTATGCAAAATGATGAACAAATGAAGACGTTATTGACTCAATATCAGGCACCATCTATCAGCCTCTGTTTTTATATCAGTGTTCTGGGCTTCGTTATAACAGATTATAACGAACCCATGCCACGTCAGCAAAAAGTATCAAATAGACCCTATCAACTGAAGTCAATCTGCACAACAGCTCTCTACTTCTCTAGTTTCTTCATTTCAGTCCACAAACACATATCTTCACAAACAGAAATGAGATAATCCTGAGGATGACAGTATAGAAATACAAAAAGTTTCATGTTAGGAAGTACAAACATACTTGAGAAGTTAGAAATATTTTAGCTTCAACAAGAAAATGATTATGCTGACCAATTAATACATACCCGCAAGTTGCGGTTATAACTTTAAAGAACAAATCATTGTCACAAGCAATTTTAGAAAGATATTTTGTTCCATCTTAATTATTTAATGTAACATGGCATATATTTTTGAAATATTATTGCTATGTGGAGGTAAGTTTATTTAAAACAGAACCTATAATTCAAGATGTTAAATTTAGATTACAAAATTTATGTGAAAGAATTGATGTTATGTATTTAAGATGGAAAAACATATGTGAAGAAAAAATCTAGTTTATATCTCAAGAGCAACAAGAAATTATAAAGTATATATTTAGAATTTGTAGATCTTTATGAATATGATAATCATTTAGATCTTTATCAAAATATAGTGATTAATTTAAAAAGTTTTAAAATAGATGTAGAAGAGATGAACGACAAAACCATTTAATAATCATTTAATTATACAAAATCAAGGAGGACTTATTTGAAAAAATAAGTAAATATGTGATTAAAAAAATAAGATTTTCTGTAAATGGCCATTACACTCATACTTCGTTTTTCATTAAAATTGTTTTCATCTATTATATTTAAGAAATATCAAAATCAACAGCCTATATCTATTAGTTGTTTGTTACAGTGTTTGTAACATAAGCTTTGCCTACAAATAAAGAGAGGGTTTGAAAGTGATCTCTCTTATTTCTACATTACAAATAGAGAGGTTTTGAAAAGTGACCATTCATATTCACCGAGACTAGATATACTTTCTAGGGGTGACAAACGGCAATCCGGATTCTGGGCAGTAAGCTTTTAGAGCATAAACGACTATCCGGATTTCGCAAGCGGCAATCCGGATTTCAAAAGCAGCTAACCGGATATGAAAAGCGGCATACCGAATATTCTGAAATTCAAATTTTTTTCGTACCATTTATGGAATTCGGTTAGCCGGTTATGACCAAAATGTGCATAACGGCTTGAATATCTACTCTTTGAGTGAGTTTTATTGTAACTTTCATTTTTTCATCTTAATTGTAAGTGTTTGAGTATGTGAGACACTTGAGTGAAGAGATTGGGAGATAATCTCTTTGTTGTAAAGGTTCATTGACACCTTGAAGTCAATTGTAAACGGTTGAAGCCTTGGAAAGGCTCGGATAGTAAAATCCTCAAGCTTGGATCGCTTGGAGGCGTAGACGTAGGCGGGGATTGTCGAACCATGTAAAAATTTGTGTGTTTGTTTCTCTTCTCCCTTACTCATTTGTTATTATGTTTTTATTGAACTTATTGCTTTCAATTTTATTAAAAAGTTAGATTGTTTGTTGTGTGGATTTGCTAGGATATTTTTTAAAATACCAATTCACCCCCCTCTTGGGTTGTACACTTATATTTCAAATTCGTCCCAAGCCACACTGATTTTTTTACTGGTCAATCCTTTGTATCACATCATTAATTAAATCGATATCTCAATTGTCCAATCAATTTAATTACATCTTGTTCCTTGATACTTACTGGTTTTATCTAATGATCATTTTTCAACATACTAAATATGTTGACACACTCTGGCCAGAGAATTCTATGATCAAGTACTGAAAACCTATCAAGAGATGCGTCGTACAAATTCTATATTGTTAATCTATAACTCCAATACTCATAATTGCTCCCACCAAGATACCGGGTAATCTTGACCACAATTATGTGTCATGTCCATTGGTAACTCAAATGGAATAACAATTACAATCATGAAATCATAAGTAACTCAAGATTAAGATTAAGATTACAGTAAAATTAATAAGTCTGACAGTCATTTTAAGGTTAATTAAATCTCATATGTGATCCAGTTCAATATAGTCAAATTACATCAATAAATTCATACATGATTAAGATAAATCATTCAATAAATTTACTACAGTTTAAACATTGTTAGCTTATATAGTTATACATATTGATTTTGATGATAACAAACCACATGTAGTGATTAAATAAAGATTTATGAATTGTGTTTTATACATAAGAAAATGAGGCTATAAAATCAAAGTGTTTTGGACTAAAATAAATGTGTTTTAAAACCTTTAATATTGTTTTTAAATTTCGGATTGGACCTATTTGAAACTATTTAAATGTTTTGGGCCATACTATAATTTATGAATATTTTGGACTAAAGTGAAAGATTTTGAAAACTTTGAAAATATGGGTATTATGTTGAAAAGGACCTTTGTGTGAAACAATAAACTCTTTGGGGCCAAAGCATAATTTCAGAACGTTTTTTGGATTAGCAAAGTAATTTTTAGAAATTCTTAAATTGGACCTATGTGCAACGTTTTCTGACTTTTTGGGTCATAATACAGTTTTATAAAGTTTTGGAGTCAAACTGTAATTTTAGAAAATAATTCACTGTAGCCGTCACTGTAGCAGTTTCTGTAGCAACCGGCTAACCGGATGTGTAAATCCGGCAATCCGGTTTCGGGGCAGAATGTAACCAAAACGAAAACGGTAATCCGGTTTCTGGGCAGAATTCATGCGAATCGAAAGCGGCAATCCGGTTGTGGTGCAGAAAAGCCTCTGACCATAAACGGCAATCCGGATTCGACAAACGACATGCCGGATGTTCAGAATTTCAAATTTGTGCTGTAACGGTAACATTAAGCGGCTAACCGGATGTCCAAACCGGCAATCCAGTTACTACCAAAAGTGTGCATAACGGCTAGTTTTTGAGTTCAAACTATATAAACTCAAAACCAATTCATTTTTGGAAAACCAAGCAACTATAAACAAGTGCACACAACATATATTGAGCTTCCTTTTCGTAAATCATCATTTGTTGAATCATCATTGAGCTATAATTTGTATATCTACTCTTAAAGAGAGATTCATTGTTGTATTTATCATTTCTCATCAAAGTGTGAGTGTACAAGTGTGGGAAACACTTTGGGTGAAGAGATTGGGGATATAATCTCTTGTTGTAAAGGTTCATTGACACCTTGGAAGTCAATTGTAAACATTTGAAGCATTGGGAGGCTTGGATAGTAAAATCCTCAAGTCGGGTGTGCTTGGAGGCGTGGACGTAGGCGGGGATAGCTGAACCACGTAAAAATCCTTGAGTTTGTTTTCTCTTCCCTTGCTAATTTATTATTGTGCTTTCATTGAATTTATTATTTTAGAATTTATTAAGGCATTAGATTGGATTGTTGTGTGGTTTACTTTGCTTAATTTTTAAAATCCCAATTCACCCCCCCTCTTGGGTTGCTTAGTTAATATTTCATTTGGTATCAGAGCGAGGTGCTCTTGTGTAGACTTAACCGTCTAGAGTTAAAAGATCCATGGCAACTCATAGTGACTCAACCTTTAGGGAAGGACAATCCACAATTAGACCACCGTTCTTTGACGGTAATGACTACCCATATTGAAAAACTAGGATGAGAATTTATTTACAAGCTTTAGATTATGCTATTTGGGAAATTGTTTGTGATGGTCCATTTATGCCTTTGACTAAAAATGAAGTCGGGGAAGATATTCCAAAACCTTCACGGGAATGGAATGATTTGGAAAAGAGAAAAGCTTCTCTAAATTCCAAAGCCATGAATGCCTTGTTTTGTGCACTTGATAAGAAAGAGTTTCATAGAGTGTCTAGTTGTGAAAGTGCTAATGAATTTTGGCATAAACTTGAAGTTGTTTATGAAGGCATGAATCAAGTGAAAGAGGCTAAAATTAGTAGGTACACTCAGCAATATGAATTGTTTCAAATGGAACAAAATGAGAGTGTATATTCTATGTATACTAGATTTACGGACATAGTGAACACTCTAGGAGCCCTAGGAAAGACATTTTCAAATAGCGAGAAAGTTAAGAAAATCATAAGGTCGTTACCTAAGGAATGGAGATAAAAAAGGACTGCCATTGAGGAAGCTAAAGATTTAAATATCTTACCTATTGATGATTTAATTGGCTCTCTTATTTCTTATGAGGAAGACATGGCAGCCGAAAGAGGCAATGAGGAGAAGAAGAAAAGTATTGCTCTCAAAGCCTCGAAACATGAGAGTGATGAGGAAAGCGAGCTGGATGAGGAGGAGATGGATATGCTGGCTAGGAGGTTCATAAAATTTTTTAAGAAATTTGGTGAGTGAAGAAAATTTAGAGACCTCAAGAACCGAAAGGAGAAAAATGAAGTAATCAAATGTTATGAATGCAAGAAGCCCGGACACATACGACCGGAGTGTCCTCTTCTCAACAAACTCAAGAAGAAAGCTATGGTGGCCACATGGGATGATAGCGATGAGGAAACAAGTGATGAGGATGAGCAACAAGAAATGACAAACTTAGCTCTCATGACCGTTGGGGAAGAATCATGTGATGAACTTGATGAGGTAAATGATCTTTTTACTTATGATGAATTATATGATGCTTTTAAAGATTTGCATGATAATTGGATAAAAATTGGTAAAAAGAATGCATGTCTTAAAAAGAAAATGGTAAAGCTCACAAATGAAAATGAATCTCTAAGTGCAAAGATTACATGCCTAGAATTAGAGAATAAAACATTGCATGATAGAGTTACATTATCAAATGAGAAACCTAGCACTTCACATGAGCATTTAGAATCATATGTAGATGACTTGAAAAATGAAAAGGATGCTTTACAAAAATGCAATGAATCATTAAATGAAAAGATTAAAGGACTAGAGTTAGATAATAAAATGTTGCATGAAAGAATTGCATCATTTAAATGCAAACAAAGTACTTCATATGAGCATGAGAAATCACATGTTGATAAATTGATGAAAGAAAATGATATGCTTAAGAAAAAGAGTAACGAGCTCAATGAAATTGTGTTAAAATTCACAAATGGTCAAAAGAATTTAGAAAAATTACTAAGCACTCAAAAATGTGTGTTTGATAAAGGAGGAATTGGGTATAAGCCTTACTTGAAACAAAAATATTATAAGAATTATTTTGTTAAGGCTACCTCCACATGTGATCATAAAATTGTTTGTCATTATTGCAATCAAAATGGTCATATGAAGCTTGATTGTCCTATTAAAAGAAAAGTATATTATGGAGTTAAATGTATTTGGGTTCCAAAAGGAACTAAATCTAACACTCAAGGACTCAAGAATATTTGGGTACCAAAGCACACAACTTGAATTTCTTTTGTAGGTACCACAGATAAGGAATGGTGGAGAGTTCCTTGATGAAGCTCGTGAGGGTAATCATTTGAGCATGATCTAGGAGAAAAATATGAGTTAAGATGATTTAATTTTTTTGGTAATAATTCTTGCCTTATTAATTTTGTTGAATGAATCATGATAAATGAATTTGCGAAAGTATGCTTGTATGTTTACATGATGGTATTATCATTGTGTATAATATTGAGTGATTTATCATGATGCATGGTTATATATATATGATGATAGCTTGTCAACTCATCATGATAGCTTTGTTTGATTTTGATGATCATATAATGCCTAAGCTTGATAAATGAGTGATATGCATGAATTATTAATCTTTGAATGCTTATATGTTTCATGATTGTGTAAAATATATACATGATGAATGAATTATATGTGTGAATTCTTGTATCAATAGTTGTGATGAATATGCATGATGAATATGTTATAAATTTGAATTTTATGATTGGATGTTAATTATATTGATTCATGCATTAAAACGGTTTTAAAATTGTTTGGAAAACAAAGGAATCTTTGAAAATCCTAGTCTGCATAAGCTGCAATGAATTGATCATAACTCCTTCTAGAGAACTCCAAATCCAGCTCTGTAAAATTTATTGGAAAACTAACTTAATTATGTTTCCAACGGTATATAGCTTGAACATTACTTCTGGCTCAATCAATACAGTTTTTATTCCGAATTTGACCTTTCTGCATTTTATTAAGTTTTGAATATGGTTCATGATTGTATGCTTGTTGGATGGATTATTTGTTTGATATAATTTCATATGTTTGGTCTTGTATACATATATGTTTCATGCACTAATTGATGTTTTTGAAAAGTTAAATGATTTTTTAAAATTGATCAATTTTTAAGTCAAAAATATTTGGTATGTATAATACAAGTCTAAGAGCTTACAAAATTTCAAAAATATTTTCCAAAGCTTAACCAGTATACCACTTCTAATCAACTGGAAAGCCGTTTTTCATTTTGGAGCTTTTTGGACCAAATCCGGATAACCGGACTTTTAAAACCGGTAAGCCGAATTCATTTTAGTGCTCACTGAAGCACAACCGGTCAGTCGGATTTTAGCAACCGGTAAACCAAATTGGCTTTGATTGCTCTCTGATTGAATTTTGAATAACCGGTTTGGCAATACCGGTAAGCCGTTTGAGAGAGTTTCATTTCTGGACAACAACCGGTCAGCCGGATTCGCATAAGAAGCTTGCTGGAACAAAACCGGATTTCCGGTTCAAGTTAATCCGAAAAACCGTTTTCGGTCTTCATCTTTCTGCTCACAACCGGCTAGCCGGTTAGTGAAATCCGGCAAGCCGGATTCGTGAGCTGTTGGCTTTGTTTTTGCTTCTTCCTCTTCCTTTGTTAAATTTCTGCACTTGTTCTTCCTCTCTCTCAAAACCGTGAGCCACCCTCTTCCATTTCCGATCAATTCCTCTTCATTTCTCAACCATTTTTATGTCAAGATCAATCTCTTAAACCATTACCCATGCATTTTATCTTCATTAAACTCTTCTCTATCATCATTTCTTCACTTGTTCTTCATCATTTCATTACCATCTTATTCACGCGTGAACAGTACCTCACCATTTCTTTCTCAAATCTCTTCATCTTTCACTCATTTTCTTATTAAAATCAATCATCCAACTCATTATTCATCCATTACTCTTTCAATTTTCACTCTCAAAACTCGATTTCATCATCTCTCCACATAAAACCCAAAATCAAAAAATTCTCACTCTACCCGTTTCTCTCTCTTCATTTTCAAGCTTCCTTTAGCTCATTTTTTATCCAATCTACATCATATATTAGTTTCATTCATCTCTTGGATCAATATAATCGGTTTAAAATCATCAATTTCACTCATTATTTTACAAAACCAAATTTATCCATTTTGGGTATATGCACCTACATTTTCATATGCATAATTGTTTTAATTGTGGATTACGGATAATGGTTGTTTAATATTAAGATATGTTATATTTGGATGATGTTTTATGCTTTATTCTTATGTGTTGCTTGATGACTTGGTGGAGTTGTTGATTTGTTATATTTAAGCTTATATGGAAGTGTTTTTAATCACATTGTATTTGAGGATTTGTTCATTTTTAAGGGGAGATTTTGCCGAAGTTTTTGCTCGCTCAAAATTGGTAATATCTTTATCGAACTATTTTTTTTATGATCTTGTTTTGATTGCGTGATTCTATTTTTTAAAGGGGAGACAAATATTAGATGTTTTTGGATAAAATTATTTTGGTTAAATTTTTTAAATTGGCCATATATTTAGGGGGAGCATATAATATGATTTTGGATAATATGCATTTTGAACTTTTTTTTTTGTTGTCCAAAGGGGGAGACAAAATAATATATCATTTCGATGTTGTCAAACGGAGGAGAATAACATGCATTTTGAATAATTCTTTTGATGTTTGGTATTTGATTATGATGATGATTTTGAGATAATGATGATTTGATCACATTGTTGTTTTATATGATAATTTTATGCTATGAGTTGTTGATTTGGTAATTAATGGAATAATGGTTCATGATATTTTTGTGTGATAATTTGTGAATGAAGTTGGCTTGTATCATGATTTATAATAATTTGGGAGTAATATTACTAAACTTGTATTTGAGGTAATGCTTGTTGTTAGGGGGAGAACGTGTTGAAATTTCTACTCGGACAACATGGGTAACAAATTTGCTATTTTTTTTCCTTTTCCACTAAGTTTTCTTTTTGATGATGAAGGGGGAGAAGAATACATGTTTTTAAATCATGTTTTTAAATTTATAAAACTTTACTACTCTTTTTCTTTGCCAATTAAGTTTTCTTTTTGATGATGAGGGGGAGAAAAATCCATGTATTTAAATATGTTAATTTAGCAAATTGGCAAATTGTAAGAGAAAATTTTATTTAGGGGGAGCAATTTGTGAAATCATTCTTTAAATACATGAAATATTTGTCATCATAAAAAAGGGGGAGATTGTTAACATATATGTTTTCATAATGTTGATTTTGATGATAACAAACAAGATTAAGAATGATTAATCTTTTAAGCTCAAATCATGTTTTATACATTTTAAATAAACCATTACTTTTACATTATAAATGTTTTAAATTTAATGAAAAATGATGTTATAAAAACATGCATGTATCCAGGGGGAGTATGCATGTATGCAGGGGGAGTCTGTTTTAAATAATTTTTTTAACCTTGCATTTATTAAGGGGAGCCTTTTTATAACTAGATTAAATCTTTGTAATGTATTTTGTCATCATCAAAAAGGGGGAGATTGTTAGCTTATATAGCTATACATATTGATTTTGATGATAACAAACCACATGTAGTGATTAAACAAAGATTTATGAATTGTGTTTTATAAATAAGAAAATGAGGCTATAAAATCAAAGTGTTTTGGACTAAAATAAATGTTTTTTAAAACCTTTAATATTGTTTTTAAATTTCGGATTGGACCTATTTGAAACTATTTAAATGTTTTGGGCCATACTATAATTTATGAATATTTTGGACTAAAGTGAAAGGTTTTGAAAACTTTGAAAATATGGGTATTATGTTGAAAAGGACCTTTGTGCGAAACAATAAACTCTTTGGGGCCAAAACATAATTTCAGAACGTTTTTGGATTAGCAAAGTAATTTTTAGAAATTCTTAAATTGGACCTATGTGCAACGTTTTCTGACTTTTTGGGTCATAATACAGTTTTATAAAGTTTTAGGGTCAAACTATAATTTCATAAAATAATTCACTGTAGCAGTTTCTGTAGCAACCGGCGAACCGGATGTGTAAATCCGGCAATCCAGTTTCGGGGCAGAATGTAACCAAAACGAAAACGGCAATCCGGTTTCTGGGCAGAATTCATGCGAATCGAAAGCGGCAATCCGGATCCTGACAAACGGCAATCCGGTTGTGGTGCAGCAAAGCCTCTGACCATAAACGGCAATCTGGATTCGACAATCGGCATGCCAGATGTTCAGAATTTCAAATTTGTGCTGTAACGGTAACATCAAGCGGCTAACCGGATGTCCAAACCGGCAATCCGGTTACTACCAAAAGTGTGCATAACGGCTAGTTTTTGAGTTCAAACTATATAAACTCAAAACCAATTCATTTTTGGAAAACCAAGCAAGTATAAACAAGTGCACACAACATATATTGAGCTTCATTTTCGTAAATCATCATTTGTTGAATCATCATTGAGCTATAATTTGTATATCTACTCTTAAAGAGAGATTCATTGTTGTATTTATCATTTCTCATCAAAGTGTGAGTGTACAAATGTGGGAAACACTTTGGATGAAGAGATTGGGGATATAATCTCTTGTTGTAAAGGTTCATTGACACCTTGGAAGTCAATTGTAAACATTTGAAGCCTTGGGAGGCTTGGATAGTGAAATCCTCAAGCCGGGTGTGCTTGGAGGCGTGGACGTAGGCGGGGATAGCCGAACCACGTAAAAATCCTTGAGTTTGCTTTCTCTTCCCTTGCTCATTTATTATTGTGCTTTCATTAAATTTATTATTTTCGAATTTATTAAGGCATTAGATTGGATTGTTGTGTGGTTTACTTTGCTTAATTTTTAAAATCCCAATTCACTCCCCCTCTTGGGTTGCTTAGTTAATTTTTCAAACATAAATAGAGTGCCCAACTCTATTTATCAACTGCGAACTTAATTTATTTAATCATAAGATAACTTGTATTTATGTCTTCTGTGAATCCATATTATGATCACATAAATATATATAATATGATTAAACGGACCTTATTCAAAATATTTATGCAATTAAAAATATCTCAATTATTTTATTAATCAGAAAAAAATTAATATGCTTTAAAAGATCATATAATCCCAACATTCACACCATACGCCCCCCCCCCCCCCCCCGGGCGGAAAATAATAAGCACATACTCATGAAATGCAAGTTATGCAACACAAGAGGGGGGTGAATTGGGATTTTAAAATTTATGCAATACAATACACACAACAATTTAATCTATTGCCTTAATCAAATCAAAACAATAAATTCAATCAAGCACAATATTAAAAGAGTAAGGGAAGAGAAAACAAATACAAGGATTTTTACGTGGTTCGGCTATCCCCGCCTACGTCCACGCCTCCAAGCTCACCCAACTTGAGGATTTCACTATCCAAGCCTCTTAAGGCTTCAAATGTTTACAATTGACTTTCAAGGTGTCAATGGACCTTTACAACAAGAGATTATATCCCCAATTTCTTCACCCCAAGTGTTTCCCACACTTGTACACTCACAATTTGATGAGAAATGAAAATCACAACAATGAAACTCTCTTTAAGAGTGGATAACAAATTATAGCTTAATAATGATTCAATAAACGATGATTTGCGAAATGGAAGCTCAATATATGTTATATGATCTTATATTTGATTGTGTTAGTTCTTAAAAAGAAGTTTGAGTTGAGTTTTTATAGTAAAAGCCCAAAAACTAGCCGTTATAGGTAAATTCTCGTGCCCAAGTGGTTAGACGCTCAGGAACAGTGATATTACAGTTATTTTTAAATTTTGCTACAGTAACAGTATTCACTGAAATTACACTTTAGCCCAAAACTATCTATAATTATACTATGGCCCTAAATGTCTTAAAACTTTACAAATAGGTCCAATTTCAGAACTTCCTAAAAAGAGTTGTCTTTCCCAAAATTTCTGAAATTATGATATAGCCCCAAAGATTTTATTATTTCGCACAAAGGTCCTTTTCAACATAATACCTATATTTTTCAAAGTTCTCAAAACCTTTCACTTTAGTCCAATATATTCATAAATTATAGTATGGCCCAAAACATTTCAAATATTTGTAAAAACGTCCAACTCCGAAATTTAATACTTATTAAAATCAAAGATTTCAAATCTTAGCATTTAAGTCCAAATTACTTAAATCCACAAAATACTTTACTTTATAAAAATAAAACCTTTTAGTTAATGAAAAGTATTTAATTAAATTAATCTCTTGAGTTTCTCAAATGCAAAATCATGCATCAATTAAATCATACCGGCTTTACAAGAATTTATTGCACTAATTTGTTCGTTGAGTTCTAAACTATATTCTTGATGTCGCCGTTGTCCGTTGAATGTCTTCAATCTTGATTTCACTTGATTCACTTGGATAAATATTATCCTTAAAAAACTAGTGAAAATGTGAAATACAATATTTATTAAATAACTTAATACACATGCTTATTATCATCAAAATTACATTATGTATAGTCCTTTAGGCTAACAACTCAGCCTATAAGTGAATCGCATGTACTTTGTACTTTTGTATTTTATGAATATGATTTGAATTCAATTGTGGAATCTATTTTTTTTTAGTATTAAATATTGTTAGGTATTAAGATGAGATATACTTGTGCTCTCACAATAAAATTTACTAAGGATTGGACTACATAAGTTTTTGGCCTAAGCTTAGTATACATATTTAACTATAGTTAAAATAAATTACCACTAAAGTCTAAAGTCTAAACCATATCGTCAAAACCATGTCTTCGATATAATGCTCCACCAAGCTCTCCTAAAGCCTCTCTAGTCCCGTCAACTTCTTTAGTTAGCCCACCACCTTATTTAGGCTTAGAGGTAGGCTTGGTTTGGTTTGATAATTTAGGTTTGGTTTGAGTTTTATGATCCAAATGGCTTTTGTTTTCATAAATTCAATTATATTGAAATCATAATAATTTTTAATTATTATACATATTAATTACTAAATATTATTAGATAAATATTAAAATATAAAAAATATTTTGTAAAAAATAAAATGGATAAAAAAATTATAAATAATAAATTTTGTGATAACTTCTTCCTAAATCAAATAATACTAAAAACCATACAACAAGTTTTTAAGATATACTTGGTAAGTTATTCATCTAATTGTGATGTATATGGAAATGAGAAAATTGATATTGATATTTCTTTCTTAAATAAATAACATTTAAATTCTATTTCAAAATTATTTAATACAAAAATTCATCGACTTTTTATTTTCTACTTATGTCTTAGAAAAATTAATTAATATGTAATATGATAATTAATACTATTTCTTAATTAATTGCTAAAAAAAGACAAAATTGATTTAATCTATCGGCGTGATTGTTCCTCCACCGACGCCGACAACGGTGAATGAACCATGATGAAGCCAAATTTGGCATTATCATAATTAGAATTTTCCAATCTACACTATGGTAAGACATTTGTTTTAAAAAAAAAAAACGGAGAGAGAGAGAGATAAAAAAGAAAAGGAACATTTGGCAAAATCATGATGCCGCCACCTCTGTAGGTGGCCATTTCACAGGTATAAGTTCTCATTTTCCAATAATTGTACTATATTTGCAATCCAATAGTATATAATTCGTCAACATATGACCACATCTCCGCTATGTTGGCAAGGTTGCTGCGGTAAACATAACAGTTATAATCCACGTTATTTATTTAATTTATAAAATCCTAATTTGAATAAATTTGTTGCAAGAGTAATTTGGAAAATATATAATTTTATGTTAGGATTTGTCGAACTAAAAAAATGGTGGAGTTGTTTGAACCCACAAAAAAACTTTTTATACCCATTTCTTTATAGATTCACTATTACAAAAAGACCCATAAAGAAAAATACTAATAAGTACAAAATACAATGTAATTATAATTATAATAAATTAAAAAAATTACACTTGCTTCACTGATCACTCTGTTAATTTGTTGTTCCTTTTTTTTTCTACATCTAATTTAAATATCTTTTGAAGCATGATTAATACTAATATTTAAATTTATTAGTATATGCTGTTTTGTCTTATCTCATGAATAATCAAGAATATGGAAACATTTATGAAATATCAAGGTAGTATGGAAAAATTAAATTGATATAAAAATTAGTTATTCTTAATTGAGGTAACCAATTGCGGAGGACACCTCCAAAGAAAGGTCCTTCATTTCTAACAGATCATATAAAGGCATTTGCCTTCGTTTCATAATATTCATACTGGCATGCTACGATGCCAAGCCTATAGTATTTTGAATATTGATAATGCTATATATAAATTTGCATTTTCAAATAATTAGTGTTTGAGAAGAAAATAAGAATCAAGAAGAAGAGATGAAAATTTATACTGAGTATTAAATATTAGGGTATTTTTGGTACTTTAAAAGGTGTATAGAGCAATATCTTTAATTTTAAAATTTAATATAGGTTCATTAAGAAAGTAGGTATAAAAAATAAATTTTAAGGGTACAAATAGCTGCACCATTAAAAAATTGATTTTGAAAAAATATGATCAATTGTGTCAAATGGGTTAACTAAATCCAAACCATATTAAGATGATTTAATATAAAAAAAAAAAACCTAAACATAACTCATTTGAAATGGAATATTTTGGTAGTGATTGATGAATTTGTGAATCAAAATTTTTTTATGGCAATTTTTTTCGTTCTACAGAGATGAATTTTGAGACAAACATTGAACTTCCGTGAATGTTACGATCTTAATTTTTTTTTTATTATGTTAGAAAGATCCGTTGACGGAGAACAAGAAGATGGAGAGAAAAAAAAAGAAGAAATTAAATCACATAATTTTTTATAGGGGTTCAAACATTTGCTTTCACCCGGGAGAGGGCTTGGAGAAAATCTCCCGAGGGGCTAAGTTCAAATTTCAAGTATTGAAAGAGAATTGATTTTAGATATTCGGTTATCTATAACTTTGGTGTAAATGCTGGGAACTTGGGAATTTTGCTTGTAACTGCAACAATTTTAATTTGGGATTTTGATTAATAATCGAGGCTACTGTTACAAATTAAAAAAACGAAAAAATATTTTAAAAAAATAAAATCAAAGAAATAAGTAAACTTTATTAAACTTTTAAAAGGCTATTTGGTATTTGCTATTTTGTTAGAATAAAAAGCAATTGGCAAAATAATAATCAAACAATTGGCCCACTTTGACTTTATTTCACAACACATTGACACAACTTAAAGCAATTTTAAACTCCCAAGTATAAGAGTGTCTTATTGTATTATAGATCGGTGAGTCTGAGGTCGATCCACAGAGAAAAGATTTAATTTGTTTATTTTATTTTATCTAAAAATTAAAATTAAAACTTGAATATAAACAACTTAATTTAAATGAAACTATGAAATTGAACTAGTTAAGGTTATGGATCCACTCTTAGAAGTAAATAAAACTTAATAAATTCTTTTTGCCCTTTTTTTAGATTTATTACCCAAAAGATTAATTATATAAACTATTATTATTTTCCCTTTAATTTTATGATGGATTAAGTATTTATTGTGCCAAAATTTAATTTGTCTACAATAAGTCAAAATACCATTTCACCATACCTTATATTAAGATCTTAAGAATTTATTGCGCCAAATTCATTTGTTTGTCTACAATAAATCAAAATTTCAAAATATAAAATATGTATAAAATTAAATATAAAATAATTTAATTTATAAAATTAAAAATAGAATTCGATTAAATCATATTTATTTCCTAAGAGTTTCACCTTCCCCTAACTAGTAATATTTAGTAAAGCATAATTGAAATAAAAAGAAATATTAAAATTGAATACTTATAATTAAAAGTAATAAAAACAACTAAAATTGAAAATAAAACTAATTTTATTTATAAAAATAATTATACAAAATATTAAAAACACACCTGCAAATCAAGACTACAGGGAGATGGAGAGAATTTAAGAAGAAGAGAGTTGAAGAGAGATCATTAAAAACATAAAAATAAGGTTCTATTTATAGAAAAATAAATTCATAATCCAGTGCTTTGCAGTCCATTATAAGCTTCATGCATGTGCTCCTCACAACCATTAGATCAAGATCTAACAGCTGTTCAAACTTTAAAAGTCAACATCACGCGTGGCATCATTTGACTCGTCCGATTTGGCTAAAGAACAGTTGAGATTTGGCGGGTTAATGGGTGGATCGTGTCGACCAAAATACAAAGATTCGGATCCTACAACTTGCTTCACCAACCATTGCCACGTGGCATAATCATGGCCGTTGAATCATGAACAGTTGAGATTTAGTCAAAATTGTCAGCTATCCCATGCACTCATATCTATTGTAAACTCATTTCATCATCCAATCAGTGCTCGGTCAACAAAAAAAGTCAACTCTTTTTACACAAGCCAAATTTTAAGCCGATCTTGACTGATTTTAAGGTTTTCGGACCTCTGGAATCCAAATTTGACCTCCGTTTATCTGTTTGGAGTCTCGAATTACATGAAATTAATATTTTTTTCTTAATAAACACATAAAAATACATAAAATTAAATATATTTAAAACATAATTCATAATTCATCATTTATTACATAAACACAAATATAAATTATAACATAAGCATAAAATATCATATTATTGCTTGATAAGTAAACAAATTTTAATAAGCATAAAATATCATATTATTGCTTGATAATTAAACAAATTTTAATACTAATCACACATAAAATTATATTTTTATTCTATATATAAAGTTTACAAATTAATTATGCAAGGGCTAAACCATACTTTTATATCTAATTTTTAATATTTCCTTTTAGAAACTTCAAAAAAAAATTAAAGTCTACAGGTGTTGTGGCCCCCTCTAGCCTTAGGCACCCTCCCCTTATTCTCACACATTATGAGAGCTAAGTGCTCTCATACTAGGCCAAAGGCCTATTAGTACCACTACCACTCCTTGGAAATATTGAACCAGAACATGAAGTTTGACATCAGAGCACATGAAAGCACATCGTGCTTACCTCCTTACTTGCAAATAAGAAATGGAATTTCACGTGCACAATGTTTTGAAAGCGACCTCCTTCTGAAAGTATTAGGGATGGCAAAATGAATAAACAAATCATATTCGAATTGAATTGGAAATGAATTTGGGTTAAAACTCCATTGATTTGAATTCGATTAATTACAATCTCAGGATTCGGATGTGATTCGTTTATCAAACGAATATTTTATTTGATTTGTTTTATTTGTTTAATAGAATTTATAAATGAATCAAATCGAATCTAGATTTCTTTTGCTATTCATTTATCCTATAATGAATCCATAACAAATCAAATTGATATGAATTGGTTTACAAAAATATTATTAGTGAGCAAAAATTAAGCAAAAATATATAAAAGACCACAAATTTAACATCCTACAAAATACAAACTTATTATCATTTATAATTACTATATTTGCCTTCAAACTTTAAAATTTTTTTCATACATATTTAAACAAATAATAAACAAACTTTAAATGAATGGATCGCATTCGATTAATTTATGATCCATTTATTATACGAATCCTAATGCATAAATGCATAAATGTCCTCAAACCTAAATTCAATTCGTTTAATTAGTGAATCAAATGGAATTCGCCATTTATTAAATGAATCAATTTTTTTAATTCTAAGCCTATTTAATTCACACTTAATTGAATTGAAAAAATGAATCCTGATTCAGATTGCCACCCCCAAAAAGTATATCTAGTCTCGGTGAATAAGAATGGTCACTTTTCAAAAGCTCTCTCTATTTGTAATATACAAATAAGAGAGGTCACTATCAAACCCTCTCTTTATATGTAGGCATATCTTATGTTACAAATACTGTAACAAACAACCAATAGATATAGGTTGTTGATTTTGATATTTCTTAAAATCTAATAGATGAAAACAATTTTAATGAAAAGCGAAGTAGGAGTGTAATAGCAATTTACAAAAAAAAAAAAATTTAATCACATATTTGCTTAATTTTTCAAATAAATCCTCATTGATTTTGTATAATTAAATGGTTTTTTCATCCATCTATTTTTAAACTTTTTAAACTTTCACTATATTTTTATAAAGTTCTAAATTATTATCATATTCATAAAGATCTACAAATTCTAAATATATATTTTATAATTTCTTGTTGCTCTTGATATATAAACTAAATTTTTTCTTCATATCTGTTTTTTAATCTGAAATACATACTATCAATACTTTCACATAGATTTTGTAATCTAAATTTAACATCCTGAATTATAAGAGATATTATAAGTCATAAATATCTTATAGATCTACTGAATTATTAGAAAAATGGTACAATGTATAAATTACTAGAACCTCAATATTACACAACATATAAATCAATAAGTTATCACCTTCTAGCTGTAAGTAAAGAGGATTTTTCTATGGAAGATTTCAACTCTTTAATCTGATCAATGATTCATATATGTGGGGAAATAATCAATTAAATTGAGTTTCACTATATTTATTAAATGAATTAGAAAACTCAAATATATATATATATATAAAGTTAGGACTTGAGAAGGTGATGTGACATCATCATTTTGCTTCTTTGTATATTCTCTATTATCTAATAAATAGAGATTTTTTTTTAAATTTGGCTTTTCATCTTCTCATAATTAATTTGATTGCATTTAACTCATTTAATAAATAGTAACTTTATTAATATATATCATTCCTCATCTTTTTATATTTTCTATTATGTAAAATATCTAAAATATTGGTAGATATTCTTTGTAATTTTTTTTCTCTTTCTATTTAAATTCAACAATATGTAATCATTAATAATATTAATTATAAGTCTTTTGAAACATTTATTTATTTTATTATGCTAGCAATTAAACTTTAGTGGCATAAAATACATGAATTAATCTATATATATATATATATATAAAGTTGGGACTACAAGAAGTGATGTGGCATCACCATTTCTCATCATTTCATATTCTCTATTATCTAATAAATTGGTTTAAATTAAAAAATAATTACATTATAAAATATTAAAACAGAAAATAATTATTAGATTATAAATGATTACATATCTTTTCCTCTTTCTATTTAAATTCAACAATATGTAACCATTAATAATAATTAATTATAAGTCTTGAAATATTCATTTATTTTATTATGCCAACAATTAAATTTTAGTGACTTAATTAGAGCCTAATTTTAATGTTATAATCTCATATTTAATTATTCAATCTATTGTTTAGTGCCTTTTGGCTTCTTCAAACTCCATAAAAATTACATATTTAAGATTTGTGTTATCATTATTTCTCATCTTTTTTTAATCTCTATTATCTAATATTTTGGTTGAGATTAAAAAATAATTACATTACAAAATATTAAAATATATATATATATATAAAGTTGGGACTAGAGAAAGTGATGTGGCATCACTATTTCTCATCTTCTTGTATTCTCTATTATCTAATCAATTGGTTGATATTAAAAAAATAATTACATTATAAAATATTAAAAAAAAAATAATTATTAGATTATAAAAGATTACATGTCTCTTGCTCTTTCTATTTAATTTCAATAATATGTAACCATTAATAATAATTAATTATAAATCTTGAAATATTTATTTATTTATTTTATTATGCCAATAATTAAACTTTAGTGGCTTAAATATATCAATTAATTAATATAGGAAGGAATGTTCCTTCATCTTCCCTCAACAATGTCATTAGAGTCTAATTTTAATACTATAATCTCATATTTAATTATGCAACCTTTTGTTTAGTGCCTTTTGACTTCTTCAAACTCTATAAATATTAAGTAGTTAAGATTTGTGGCATTATTATTTCTCATCTTTTTATATTTTCTATTATCTAATCTATTGGTTGAGATTAAAAAATAATTACATTATAAAATATTAAAAATAGAAAATAATTAATTGATTACAAAAAGTTACAAGTCTCTTCCTCTTTCTATTTAAATTCAACAATATGTAACCATTAATAATAAATTAATTATAAGTTTTGAAACATTCATTTATTTTATTAAGCCAACAACTAAACTTTAGTGGTTTAAAATACATCAACTAATTAATATAGGAAGGAAGGTTCCTTCATCTTTCCTCACCAATGCCACTAGGACCTAATTTTAATGCCATAATCCCATATTTAATTATGCAACCTTTTATTTAGTGTCTTTTGGCTTCTTCAAACTCTATAAATATTAAGCATTTAAGATTTGTTATGTTTGAGTTTTTTTTTATTATTTAACCAACATCCTCTTTAGAAATGTTCTTGTGTTTTTATTTTTTGACTTATTTAAATTTTTAGTATTGTGTGCTTCATGGAGTACTCTTTTCTTCATGAGTTAAACAATGATAAAGATAGTTGGATGATAAGGGTTAGACTTTGTAAGATGTGAGAGTCTATTAATACCAAGAAAAATAGAGAGTTGATTAGTGTGAACATAATTTTTATTGATGAAAAGGTTGTGTACACTTAACTATACACATTAACATATATTTTTAATGTTAACAAAAAAATAATTAACTTTCATAAATAACATTAGTTTTATAAGGTTACGTCATCTTTAAAAAAAATAATTCATATTTTTTATTAGTTTCATCAAGTGCAAAGTAAAAAAAAAATAATACTAATTTTTTTTAAAGCCGCACGAAGTGCGGTTCCATTTCCTAGTATATATATAAAGCTAGGACTTGAGGAGGTGATGTGGCATTACCATTTTGCTTCTTTGTATATTCTCTATTATCTAATAAATAGAGAATTTTTTTTTAGATTTGGTTTTTCATCTTCTCATAATTAATTTGATTGTATTTAACTCATTTAATAAATAGTAACTTTATTAATATATATCATTACTCATCTTTTTATATTTTCTATTATCTAAAATATTGGTGGATATTCTTTGTAATTTTTTTTTCTCTTTCTATTTAAATTCAACAATATGTAATCATTAATAATATTAATTATAAGTCTTTTGAAACATTTATTTATTTTATTATGCTAGCAATTAAACTTTAGTGGCATAAAATACATGAATTAATCTATATATCTATATCTATCTATATATCTATATATATATATAAAGTTAGGACTTGAGGAGGTGATGTGGCATCACCATTTTGCTTCTTTGTATATTCTCTATTATCTAATAAATAGAGATTTTTTTTTAAATTTGGCTTTTCATCTTCTCATAATTAATTTGATTGCATTTAACTCATTTAATAAATAGTAACTTTATTAATATATATCATTCCTCATCTTTTTATATTTTCTATTATGTAAAATATCTAAAATATTGGTAGATATTCTTTGTAATTTTTTTTTCTCTTTCTATTTAAATTCAACAATATGTAATCATTACTAATATTAATTATAAGTCTTTTGAAACATTTATTTATTTTATTATGCTAGCAATTAAACTTTAGTGGCATAAAATACATGAATTAATCTATATCTCTATATCTATATCTATATATATATTTTGCTTCTTTGTATATTCTCTATTATCTAATAAATAGAGATTTTTTTAAAAATTTGGCTTTTCATCTTCTCATAATTAATTTGATTCTATTTAACTCATTTAATAAATAGTAACTTTATTAATATATATCATTCCTCATCTTTTTATATTTTCTATTATCTAAAATATTAAAAATATTGGTGGATATTCTTTGTAATTTTTTTCTCTTTCTATTTAAATTCAACAATAAGTAATCATTAATAATATTAATTATAAGTCTTTTGAAACATTTATTTATTTTATTATGCTAGCAATTAAACTTTAGTGGCATAAAATACATGAATTAATCTATATATCTACATCTATATATATATATATATATATATATATATATATATATATATATATATATATATATATATATATATATATAAAGTTGGGACTACAAGAGGTGATGTGGCATCACCATTTCTCATCATTTCATATTCTCTATTATCTAATAAATTGGTTTAAATTAAAAATAATTACATTACAAAATATTAAAATAGAAAATAATTATTAGATTATAAATGATTGCATATCTTTTCCTCTTTCTATTTAAATTCAACAATATGTAACCATTAATAATAATTAATTATAAGTCTTGAAACATTCATTTATTTTATTATGCCAACAATTAAATTTTAGTGACTTAAAATACATCAATTAATTAATATAGGAAGGAAGGTTCCTTCATCTTCTCTCAACAATACCATTAGAGCCTAATTTTAATGTCATAATCCCATATTTAATTATTCAATCTTTTGTTTAGTGCCTTTTGGCTTCTTCAAACTCCATAAACATTAAATATTTAAGATTTGTGTCATCATTATTTCTCATCTTTTTTTATTCTCTATTATCTAATATTTTGGTTGAGATTAAAAAATAATTACATTACAAAATATTAAATATATATATATATATATAAAGTTAGGACTAGAGAATGTGATGTGACATTACTATTTCTCATCTTCTTGTATTCTCTATTATTTAATAAATTGGTTGATATTAAAAAAATAATTACATTATAAAATATTAAAAATAAAAAATAATTATTAGATTATAAAAGATTACATATTTCTTCCTCTTTCTATTTAAATTCAATAATATGTAACCATTAATAATAATTAATTATAAATCTTGAAATATTTATTTATTTTATTATGCCAATAATTAAACTTTAGTGGCTTAAAATATCAATTAATTAATATAGGAAGGAATGTTCCTTCATCTTCCCTCAACAATGTCATTAGAGTCCAATTTTAATACTATAATCTCATATTTAATTATGCAACCTTTTGTTTAGTACCTTTTGGCTTCTTCAAACTCTATAAATATTAAGTAGTTAAGATTTGTGGCATTATTATTTCTCATCTTTTTATATTTTCTATTATCTAATCTATTGGTTGAGATTAAAAAATAATTACATTATAAAATATTAAAAATAGAAAATAATTAATTGATTACAAAAAATTACATGTCTCTTCCTCTTTCTATTTAAATTCAACAATATGTAACCATTAATAATAAATTAATTATAAGTTTTGAAACATTCATTTATTTTATTAAGCCAACAACTAAACTTTAGTGGTTTAAAATACATCAACTAATTAATATAGGAAGGAAGGTTCCTTCATCTTTCCTCACCAATGCCACTAGGACCTAATTTAATTTAATGTCATAATCCCATATTTAATTATGCAACCTTTTATTTAGTGTCTTTTGGTTTCTTCAAACTCTATAAATATTAAGCATTTAAGATTTGTTATGTTTGAGTTTTTTTTATTATTTAACCAACATCCTCTTTAGAAATGTTCTTGTGTTTTTATTTTTTGACTTATTTAAATTTTTAGTATTGTGTGCTTCATGGAGTACTATTTTCTTCATGAGTTAAACAATGATAAAGATAGTTAGATGATAAGGGTTAGACTTTGTAAGATGTGGAAGTCTGTTAATACTAAGAAAAATAGAGAGTTGATTAGTGTGAACATAATTTTTATTGATGAAAAGGTTGTGTACACTTAACTATACACATTAACATATATTTTTAATGTTAACAAAAAAATAATTAACTTTCATAAATAACATTAGTTTTATAAGGTTACATCATTTTTTTTAAAAATAATTCATATTTTTTATCAGTTTCATCAAGTGCAAAGTAAAAAAAAAAGATAATACTAATTTTTTTTAAAGCCGCACGAAGTGCGGTTCCATTTCCTAGTTTATCTATAAATGATATGGAAAGTGCAAACGAAATGTTAGATTGATAATTTCAATGAAGAAAATAGAAAACAAATTACTAGGTTAGGAGATCAAATGAGTAAATAATTTAATAAAGTTAAAACAATTAATAAAAGACTTCAACATTAAAGATCATGATTTATTAAAACAAGAGATCATTAATATAATGAATACTCAATAAATATAAGATTAAACAAATTAGTGATTCCACTAAATAAAATGGAAAAAATTGTTGAGCAACTTAGTACTAAATTTGCTATAAATATAAATGAAAAACTTCAAGAAAATTGAAGTACTAGCAATGTTGCCTGGTTGTAACTTGGGTTAAAATTTTTTTTTTAAAACTTATTGACTTTTTAATAATTTTTTTTAAAAGATTTAAAAATTTATAGTTGTATCGTACAAATTAATGTAACATAAGCCTTGCCTTATTTGTAATATAAAAATAAGAGAAGTCAGTTTGAAGTAACCTCCTTCAAGTGACAAACGTGCTTATTTAATTTTATTCTTGTACAAGGGGCTTGGGGGTGGGTTAATTTGAACTCTGCTTCACGAGAGTCAACAATAAATGTGGAGCTCTGGTCATTATCTAACTTTTTAGTCTAGGTCCAAACTCATGTTTTTGTCATTAAGCCTAGGCCTTCTAAAAGTCCATCCAGCTTGGGCTGGGCGTGAACTCTCATGAAATTTTAAATTATTTTTTAATAAAACTAAAAAAAACTTAAATTAAAAATGTTTATTTAATTCATAATAAACTAATGATCAATACATAAAATATACAATACAATATAATAAATATAAATATAAAAAACAAACTAATTCAATATTTGTAAGCCGGCTTCTTCCTCATTCTTCAATTCCTCTCTAATAAAAAATTTTTCGTCAGGAACTTTACCTTAAAAAAAATGTTAACATAAATAATAAATTAAATACAATTAATAATTGATTTTAAAATAATATATTTTTACACATATTAATAGAAAGGAAATTTTAAAAAAAGAGAAAGTGAAATTATGTAAAGATTCACCCACATTTAATTTTCTTTAAGATGCAATATAAAATTTCTTCTGTATTTACTCAATGTTTATGCTATGATGCCATTAAATTGAAGCAACAAAACACTACTAAGCCAAGAACTATTCAAATCAGAAATTGCCACAAGAATTCAAATAATTAAGCTTCAAGACTGACAAAAAAGAGTAAAATCACCAGATGCAACTACCAATTAACAGTGTATGAATAAAACTTAGAACTAATTAAGCTTAAAATAATAATAAGAAAAATTAAGAGAGAAAAAGAATGACCTGACCCAGCAAGCTGACAACATAGCAATCAAACCCAGACTCAGCAAAGAAAGGCAACTAGTGTTCAGCCCAGCACCAAGCTGCATGATAAGTCCCATCAGCAAAAGCCGAAGGTGGCCTTTTTTCATTTTTTTCATCTGGGTCCTTGTTTGTCACTTTTTTTTCTCAATCATCTCCATGTTGGTCTGAGGCAAAGGCAAATGAAGGTGCGTCTGTTCACTGTTCATTGTTGGCTGTTGCTGCACTTTGGGTGGGTGTGGTGTGGGTGTGGGTGACTCATGGAGGGCATTACTTCATTACTTATTAGGGTTAATAGGTTTTGAGTTTTTTTTTTTAAATTTGAATTGTTTTATATACAAATACATATATTATAAAGCCCGGGCTCTCTTTTAAATGGCCCTTATCCAAACCCAATATGTATGGCCCTTGTATTTTCTAAGTCTTTACTCATAATTTTATCCTGCTGGCCTAGGCCAGGCGGTCCCGGGCTTGAACCAGTTCAGGCCTTTTTGCCAATCTTAGTGGCCACGTAGTGGCTTTGTTTTCTTTTTTGTTGCCCTTGATATTTGAATTGCATTTTTTTAATATATATTCTTCTACTTTTGTTTTTATTTTTTTCACTTGCCTCTTCATAAATATATTCTCCTCGTGTTCTAAGAAATTTGAAACTTGCTTTAAATATATATTTTGTAAATATTATTCGTTAAATTATAACGGAATAAAATGCACATAATGCTGAATAAATTTACTTCACATTTACATAATATTTTTTTATAATGTATGCATAATAATTCGTAATGGATAAATAGTTATTTTTTTTATTTTGATTATCCCAAAATAATTGATTACAAAAGAATTAACTACAATTTTCATAATGATGACAATCCCTTAAATTTTCAAATCTTATTTTCTAATTGAATAAGGATAATTTTTGGTCTATTTTTCCAAAAATAATACTTTTGAACAAATGTTGAAAGAATTAGGAACAGAAAGAATTAGGAACCAGCAACTTGTTATTGCTTAGTTTCAGTACCTAAGAAAAATTGTTTTCACTTGTCCGTTATTAATAGACGGGAATGGGATAGCAATATATCTCAAAACATCATCAAAGTTTTGTATTGTCATCATCTCTAATTCTAATTGATACGAGTACGAGTAGAATGCTAATAACATGACTCGTAAAGCACGTAAGGTATTGTTTAGCATTGAGGTGTTGTAACTTAAAAATACAACTGTTATAGAAAAAAATATAATTATGAAATAAAATTTAATATTGTGCACCAAATATGTCTTTTAAATACTAATTTAGAAAAAAATAAAAATATTGTATTTTTTTTATCATACACGAATGGAATGAAATCAACTTAAATTCCAAATCAAGGTGTTATATGTTTTTTTGACTAAGTCTGAATTTTTTTCAGATATTTACTTATTTTATATTGTTTATTTTCTTAACTTATCAGTTGTTGTCAAATAATTTTATTTGATTAGAAAACGTAGAAAAAGACCATTTTATCTAAAGTGAAATTTGATTAATAAATTTTAATTTGGGTAAAAGCCCATTTAGTCTCTATATTTTAAGATTAGTGTCCATTTGGTCCCTATATTTTTAAAAATACCTCGAAACATTCCTGACGTTAAAGTATTGATATCCCTACCATTATTTTTTATTTCCTTTGGCTTAGTTTTATAATATTACCCTTTTATAATATTTTTTTGGACATTAATAAAAAGAAAATAATTAAATTGCTAATTTAACCCTAAAAAACATTATATTAATTTTTTTGCAAGCACCATTTGCACACATGGTAGTTTGCATACAATTTTTGACAATTAAAAATTAATATAAATTTTTATATTTAATTTTTACGGTTAAATTGATAATTTAATTATTTTCTTTTTATTAATGGCCAAACAAAAAAAATTATAAAAGGATAATATTGTAAAAGTAAGCCAAAAGAAGTAAAAAGTAATGGTAGGATGTTTTGTATTGTCATCATCTTTAACGGTAAGGATATTTCGAGATATTTTAAAAATATAGGGACTAAATAAGCTTTTACCCTTTTAATTTCAAATCTAAAAGATATCCTTAACAATTCATATATTTTCTATATTATGTATAAACCTAATATTTTTGTATTATCGTTAAAGTTATTTTTATTTTAATTGTTTTAATATTTACATGGTAACATTAACTAAACCAAAATATTGAACAAATTAGATTATATCTATTGTGATTTGTAATGAATCAAAACTTAAGTGTCTACTAAAATTCTTTAATGTTGTAATATAAACTTACAATCTTTCAAAAGAAAACCTTACTAAAAAGAGTAATACTTAGCGGGAGCCCATTTTTAGTCCTTTAAAAATTTAACTAAAATCAATGATAAAATTTGTAACAGAGAAAGAGAGAGAAGAAAGAATCTTGTCCTTTTTGGTCCACATGCGCTGAAACTTGTCCGCATAAATCTTGTTTGTATCATTTGCTTTAGTACGTATCTACTCTTGGCATGGTTAGTCTGAAGAAATGAAAGGTAAGGAGAGCATAGAAAACAAGAAGGGGTACTGACTTGGGAGGACAAAGAGCCGTTGAGAATGCTCTCAACCGAAAACTCTCTCAACAAGAACAGCCCCCTCCCCTTGAGGATGATGGATCGACTAAGAAAACCAAATTCAGAGCACAAGGGGAGGATGGTGATAACCCATCTATGCTATCATTTTGAGATAAGCTAATGGAAAAACAAAGTGGGATAATCGATGCCGAAAGCAGTAGAGAAGATTTTATGGGGAAGGAACAGGATATCGAAATTGAAAAGGAGGATGTGGTCATTGAACAGGAAGGCTATTTACCTTCAATTTCTTTTTCACAAAAAGTCCATGAGCAACTAATAAAACCATGGCAATCCACTGTGGTGGTGAAACTCCTTGGTCGCATGATTGGATACAAACCGCTTTGCTCACGACTGGAAATCCTGTGGCCTAATATTGGAGGATACTCTGTTATTGATCTGGATAACGGATTTTTTCTCGTTAAGTTCTGGAAGGCAGACGATGCGAACTTTGTTCTTACACAAGGGCCATGGCTTGTGGCTTGACATTACCTGACTGTTCAGCTATGGTCGCCTCATTTCGATAGCTCGAATGAAAAGATTGATAAAATCACGACATGGATAAGGCTTCCAGGTATGCCTCTGCACTATTACCATAAAAAAGTTATTAGAATGTTGGGACATGTCATTGGAAAGGTTATCAAGATTGATTATAATACGGACGAGAGGGAAGTTTGCTCGTATTGCAGTTGAAGTATCCCTTGGAAGTCCTTTAATCTCTCAATTTTTACTGGATGGACGAATTCAAAGGATTGAATATGAAGCGCTTCCAACAATATGCTTTGGATGTGGAAAGTATGGACATATATCCTCCTCATGCCCGGATAATTTGATTCTGGAGACTAGAGGGGAAAAGACGAATGTCATGGCTCCATGTGAACCTACCAACGCAAAGGCCGAGGGCTCGACGATGACAGCTAATACGGAAAATCTGAAATTTGGCCCTTGGATGATCGTGGCTAGGAGAGGAAACTATAGAGGAAATAAGGGAAGAACAGATGCAAATGAGCCTCATCAAAACAGCTTTGGGAGACAGAGGACAGGCTCCAGATTTGGTGTTTTACAGCAGGAAAGTGGATTAGACAATGATGCTGGGGTGAGTTCAAACGAGACTACCACCATGGACAACCACAAGAAGACCGTTAATCCGATCAAAGACAAGGACATGATGAGTTCACGTGACTCTCAAGGACCCACCCAAACGAAACTGTATGGAAGCAAAGGAAAACCCGTGACAAGCAGTAAGGAGGCTGACACATCTGAACACACTGCACCCAAACCTTTACGTAAACTACACACTAGACCCCTCCCCCACATAAGTGACCCCAGCTCATCAAATCAACACCCACTAGAGGCCATGGGAAAAAACACCTCAAGGAACAAATCTAGGTTATCCAGAACCCATCATTTTGAACCAACTTTAATCCCAACGTCGCTGGATCCTAAATATCACTCAGCAATTATTTTCAAAAACAAGCTTGAAAATGAGAATTTTCAGGCACCCCTGTCGATTCCTCCTAAACCAAATCCGAGTGAGGAGCCTCCTGATAGAGGAAATAGAGTCACGGAACAGATGGGGGAGGACTCATCAGACAGTGAGTATATGGAGGAATTAGAGGAGGATGATTCTGAGACCTCGGAAGAGTCTCAATGTTTTGTTGAGGCAGACAATATGGATGTTAATCAACAAGGCTTTGAGCCTTTGGAGTAAGTCGGTCTCTCTCTTCCTTTTTTTATTTATATAATGAATCTGTCCTTTTTGTTTTAGAATTGCCAGGGGGCGGCCTCACAGTCCTTTAGAAGAATTTTCAAGATGTTTACTCAAAATTATAAACCTTAGCTTGTGGCTCTCTGTGAACCTCGGATTAGTGGAATGAAAGCGGATGACTTTATTCGTTACAGTGGGTATGAGCATTCCCATCGAGTGGAAGCGGCTGGTTTCTCAGGTGGAATTTGGCTTCTATGGAAAGCGGGATTAGACGTCACCATCCTTACAAACCATAAGCAATATATTCATCTCCAAGTGTCGGATACGAGAGGGTTAATTACTCGGGTAACAGCGATTTATGCGAGCCCAATTCCTTCCCTCTGAAACTCTCTTTGGCATGAGTTAAATTATTTGGCGAAGAATACTCACGAGCCTTGGGTGTTAGCTGGTGACTTCAATGCCACTCTGTCAATCTCAGAAAGCAAAGGAAGCACTAATAACCGTAGCCAACCATGTAAAAAATTTCAAGATTGGTTCCACAAACAAAGCATCTGTGACCTCCTTTATACAGGTCCAGAGTTTACTTGGAAAAGGGGCTCGCTTTATAAACGCTTGGATAGAGCCATGTGCAATGATAGGTGGTTCAACACCTTTAATAAGGTGCAAGTTTTTCATTTACCAAGATTGGGGTCTGACCATCGGCCTATCCTCCTTAGTCTAAATAATGAGAGCACTGGAAACAGAGGGGTGAAACCTTTTAGATTCCTTGCTTCTTGGCTTATTGATAAGCGGTTTTCGGATTTTGTTGCTCAGGTGTGGAAAAAGGATGTGGATTATAATGTTTCGGTAAAGGAGTTTACTGGAAAAATTGACCATTGGAACAAGAATGAGTTTGGAAATATTTTCAAGCGAAAAAAGATTATCTTAGTTAGACTAAATGGAATCCAAAAAGCTCTAGAGAGTCACCATTCGAATAATCTGTTAAAGCTGGAAGCTCAGCTCAGCAAGGAGCTCAACGACATTCTTAACCAAGAAGAACTTTTGTGGATCCAGAAATCTCGTTGTGATTGGATCCAGTTTGGAGACAGAAACACTTCCTTTTTTCATCAGAAGACAATGACGAGGAGAAGACATAACCAGATTGTCTGGCTGAAAGATGAAAGGGGCCAATGGATTTCAAACGAGGATGAACTTAAGGCTCATGCTATTAATTTTTTTACCAAGTTATAGACGGCTGATAATGATTCTCTTGATAGATGTTATACTCCTAATGATTTTCCTTACATTGATACAGGGAGGAACCATGGCATGGAAAAATCTGTGGACGACGAGGAAATTCGTGACACTATCTTTAGCATGAAACCTTTAAAGGCTCCAGGAAGTGATGGTTTGCATGCCATTTTCTACCAAGCTCAATGGGAGGTGGTGGGCAAGTCGGTTTGCAAACAAATTAAAGTTGTTTTCAATGGAGAGACAGTGCCTGAAGACTTTTTGAAGATTTTAATTGTTGTTATCCCTAAAATTGACAATCCAACTAGCTTAAATTCTTTCCGGCCTATTAGTCTTTGCACTATTATGTATAAAACGATTACTAAGATAATAGCTAATAGATTAAAAAAATTTCTCCCTGATCTTGTAGGTCCGCATCAAACCAGCTTTGTTCCAGGGAGACACATCACTGAAAATATTATTATCGCCCAGGCGGTCATTCATAGTATGCGACGGAAGACGGGCAAACGCGGCTTCATGGCCATCAAAGTAGACTTGGAAAAAGCTTATGACAGATTAAGCTGGGAGTTTATCAAGGAAACTTTGGCGTTTGTGGGTCTTCCTACAAACTTTATTCGGATCATAATGGAATGCATCACCTCCGGCTCTATGCAAATTCTTTGGAATGGAAAGTTGACCAAATCTTTCAAGACTTCAAGAGGGATTCGTCAGGGGGATCATATCTCTCCCTATATTTTTGTGCTCTGTATTGAAAGACTTAGCCATATCATTAACCGAGAAGTGCAGCAGGAACGATGGAAGCCCATCAGGCTGTCCAGAAATGGTATACCCCTCACCCATCTTTTTTTCGCTGACGATCTTCTTCTCTTTGCAGAAGCCTCCTCTGATCAGGCGAAGGTGGTGATTAAAGCTTTAAAGAATTTCTGCAACATGTCAGGGGGAAAAGTTAGTGCAGAAAAAACTAGATTGTATTTCTCAAAAAATGTGGGACCTGCTGTGTCGAAGCAAATTAGCGAGCTAAGTGGTTTTTCAACCACCAAAAACTTGGGAAAGTACCTGGGCATGCCGCTTCTTCATGGCTTCATGGCCGAGTGACCAACAAAACCTATCAAGAGGTGCTAGATCAGGTGGACAAACGGCTCTCAGGATGGAATGCGAAGCATCTCTCTTTTGCTGGAAGGCTGACCCTTACTCAAGCGGTAATCCAAGCCTTGCCAATTTACGCTATGCAAACCACAATGATTCCGCGAGGAATTCAAGAAAAAATTAATCGCATCTCTCGCCGATTTATTTGGAGTGGGAATAGCGAGAGGAATAGCATGGTCATGGCTAGCTGGGAAAGAATCTGTCAACCTAAAATGGTAGGCGGGCTTGGCCTAAAAAATCTTCGCCACATCAATGAGGCGCTTTTAATGAAGATTGGGTGGAATATTATTGTGTCTCCTACTAGCCTGTGGATTAAAGTGTTATGCTCTAAATACGGAGTTGAGAATGATAAGCTTCCCACAGAGCTACCTACAAAATACGGTTCTTATGTGTGGCGAGCAGTGGGTATGGTTTGGCATAAAGTTTTGCAGGGGATTTGTTGGTAAGTTGGAGATGGGTCAAAAGTTCGCTTTTGGGAAGATTGTTGGGTTAGGCAAAATGTCGTTTTGAAAGATTATGTTGTGAGGCCGGTGCCGAGTAATATGCTGGAAAACTCAATTAAGGATTATGTGAACGATGATGGGCAATGGAATTGGGTTGCTTTCAGTAATTATCTTCCTCACAGCTTGGTTCTTGCTATTGCGGCCATAATGCCACCTTGTGTCGAGGGAGGTATGGACCGCATTTTTTGGGGCTTCTCGACTAAGGGGAATTTTACAGTGAAATCAGCGTACCAAAATATGTCTAACAGAGCCTCCAGTCATACTGGACCAAGATGGGAGCTTATTTGGAGCTGGAAAGGGCCACAAAGTGTTAAAACCTTCCTGTGGTTGGCGATTCAAAACAAGTTAAAGACCAAAGCTGAGCTGACTCGAAGACACATTTTGACAGAAAATCAATGTGAGAGATGCAAAGGTGGTGTGGAAGACTCCCTTCATGCCTTTAGAGATTGTGTGGCGGCCAAACGTATTTGGTTAGATATAGTCCCGGGTAGATTACGAGGGAGTTTCTTCTCTCTAAAGTTAGAGGATTGGATTCTTACGAATCTAAAGCCGAACTTTTATGATTGTAATGGAGTGGACTGGGCAGTAATTTTTGGCACAGCAATCTGGCTGTTGTGGTTTTGGAGGAACCAAGCACTGTTTAAGAATGTGCAGAGGAGCAATCAGAGCATCACTTTAGATATTATGACCAGGGCTGAAAATTCTCATAAAACTGTGATGGCTCTGATCAAGCCTGGAGCTTCAAAAATAGTTAAATATTTTGGATGGAAACCACCCCCTGAAAATGTCTTTAAATTGAATACTGATGGGGCCTGCAAAAAGATGAATATGGCAGCTGCAGGTGGGTTGATAAGAAATGCCAATGGGGAATGGACTGCTGGATTCTGTGTGAATATTGGAATTAGTTCGGTTACCAATGCTGAACTTTGGGGGTTATTCTATGGTCTTGACCTGGCTTGGAAGTTGGGTATTCGGTCCTTGTTGGTTGAAGTTGACAGTAAGTGCATCATTGATCTACTTGCAGACACAAGCAACAGCCCTAATAATTTTTCTTCTGTGGTTCAAAGTATTAGAAGGCTTATTAACAGAGATTGGCGTGTGTGCATTAGCCATATTTATCGAGAAGCAAACTTTGCAGCGGACTTTCTGGCAAATTTAGCAATAAGGCAACCTCTTGGCCTCCATTTACTTCACAACCCACCTAGTGGTGTTGTCAATTGTTTATTTCACGACATGTACGGGAATGCTTTCCCGCGTTTTGTTTCAGCTTAGCCTTGTTTGGCTCCCTTTTATATCAAAAAAAAAAAAAAACAAGGGAAGAAGGAAAAAAAGATGATATTATTATTAAACTAAATAATAAAATTAAGAATGACTCTTTTTCTATTATATCTCCTTCTCTCTCCTTCGTATTTCTCACATCTTCTCTCATTTCTTCGGATCAAGTATGGGCTCGAGTATTTGCATGTGCTTTAGTCTATACTGTTAAGCAATAAATATTCCTGAATCAATCATATCTATTGCCTAACACACAGTATTCACTTGCTTTGATCATCATCATTTATATATATATAAAGTCTTTCTCTAGTGAGAACACCATCATTTTATTAAAGAAATAATTTCACTAAAATACAAAAAATATAAATTTTTATACATAAAAACTATATTTTTTATTTGATAGTGTATTGAAATCTTTACTTTTTACATTTTTACTAGCATCCATGCTCCCATTAGAGAATGATTATATATACTTGAAAAAATATCACTTATCATTACATTTTAATGTTTTTATTATTCAGAAAAATTCCACATACACGTTTCCAAAATAAAGCCCTACAAATAAAAAGCCTTTTATTAGAATATTCCCTCACTTCTGGCAAGCGAATTATTTTATTTTTATTTTGATAAAAAAATTGTATTGCTTTTGAGCATGCATTTTTATTTTCTTGATCTAGCTTATAATTTGATGCTTAGGTTGCTGTTCTTCTTGTTTTTGCCTTTAATTTTGTAACTGGTTAAGTTGATCATGTTCTCTTTTCAATTGTAATTCTCTTTATTATTTTAAGGGTGTGTTTGGCACACTGTATTGTATTATATTGTATTGCATTATTTTAATGCTGGTGTATTGTATTATGCTGTATTATATTAGCATTGTATTATAATAATGTTGTACAATGTTTGGTGCTATACTGTATTGTATTATTTTTTAAATTAATTTAAATTAAATTTTATATTATATTAATGTTTTATATTATATTAATATATTTAAATTGCATTAATATTTTATGTTATTATTTATATCATTATTAATTTTAAATTAATAATATTCAAATTTATTTATATTTAAATATTTTTATTAATTATAATAAGTTATAAATTTATTAATAAATTATAATGTAAAAATAAAAAAATATAATGATAAATTATTTATTTATTAATTTATATTAATAATTATAATGTAAAAATAAATAAAATAAAAAAATTATATTAAATCATATTTATTTATTATTTTAATATTATAAAAATAATAAAGCAAAAACAAAAAACAAAAGTTAAAAGCAAAAGAAAAAAAAAACAAAACAAAGCTAACGCGTCAATTCCTCCCCCCAATCCCTTGTAATTGTCAGAGAGTTGTGTGGCTTTGATTGCTGGGTCTTTGAGATCGTCTTCGTGGTTTTGGTGTCAGGGTTCTTTTGAATGCCTTCGTAGCCGACGCCATAGTATGCGAAAGAATATGGCAATTTTCCGAAGCTTGAATAGCTATTTTTTCGGTGGAATCGGCACCTGCGGTGGTGGGGATGAGGTAATGTTCGTCGGAGATGGTGGTTGTGGACATCTGGTTCTTGTTGCGTACATTTCTCCTTTCGTCTCCTTCATTTTTCTTTTTTTTTCCCTCTTTTTCTCCTGCAGTGAGGCGTAATTCCGACTCCCACACGGGTTTATTTTATGCGGTATTTGGTGTATTACAACAGTAATTTTATGTGGTCTAATACCGTGTTAATTTTCGCCAAACATAATATTGTATTAATTTAATACAATATAAGATTATAATGAGGTGTAATGCTGGTGCCAAACACGCCCTAAGAGCATTGAAATGAGAATTAACGCTTAACAAAAATTGAACAAAACTCATTTTAGATGACTTTAATTTTTTTCTGAAATATATCAAAATAATGTCATTTTGATGGTGTTTTTGTCAGTCTTTTATCAGACTTTAGTTCAACAATCATCATCATCATCATCATGATGATACAGAAAAACAAGTGATGTCATCAAAAAGAAAAATATAAAATTCCATGCAGAACGTAAAATTTTCAAATCTGGTCCCGTTGTCCCATCATTACGTGAAAAGCCATGTGATTGCTACGGAAGACAAGGTTTGGACCATTGAGATCTAAGTTTGTTTTGTTACGTTAAACTCAAACACGTCCCATCATTATATATATAACTCCCATTTGAGTTTTGCTAATAAAGGCAATTTTTAGAATCTATACTCAGAAAATAACCCCATCACTTGTCATTTTCAACCTTAAAAAGTTATAACGATTTAGCATGATCTTTGTCGGACGCTGACTAGATTTGAATATTACTTATTTTCAGCACGGAATCTTCTATTTCTCTTTAATTTGAAACCCTATCACTTTGACATCATTTTTTTTTTCTGCTTTTAAAGCAAATTTTAACGGTAAAAGGAGATTATATTTTGATAATAATAATAATAATAATAATAAAGAGAATTGCAATTTGAAGACAGAACATGATCAACTCAACCAATTGTAAAAATTCAAGACAAAAACAAGAAGAACAGCAACCTAAGCATCAAATTATTATGGGCTAGATCAAGAAAATAAAAATGCATACTCAAAAGCAATCCATTTTTTAAAAATAAAAATAAAAATAAAAGGGTACAAGGGCAAAGGGAGTGAAAGTAAATCACTCATAGAAACCAATGACACTAAATGCAATTAATTTAGTAATTCAAATAACCATGCATGCACATTATAAATGATCACCCCACGGGTACAGTGTACTTGCATGCTTGCAGCTTGGGGAATGATTGAAACACCGAAAAGCTTGAACAAATGGTTGCCTGCTCTGTGCTTTAATCTTGTACTTGGTCACTGTTGATCGTGTAGCGGGATCAAAATAATCTTCTTTTAAAAACTCATCATTTTTTGTCGCTTTTTTTTTTTCTTTCACAGACAAGTATCAATATGTGTTTAGTATAGATATTAGAAAGTGCTTAGGATTAGGATATTTTTCTGATCTAATTTTTTTTTGAATAAATGTAATTAACATGATTGGTGATTAATAAATTAAAAAGTAAATGTAATTAAATCTTGATCATACACTAGCACTAAGATATAGGTGACACAAGATCTGTAAACGATTAAGAGAGATTAGATCAGGCGAGAATCTTAATTCAAGTGAATTCATAGGGCTTAATTTTGGCAGGTGAAGGGGACAAGTGTTTCATTGTGAAATTTTCCATAATTTTTTCTAAACATTAAATGCATATGGTATCTTTGCAAGTGGTAAGTGATGAAGCAAATGAATATGTATACAAAATCATGTGGATCCTAAAGTAGATGTGAACAAAATGTCATGTATTGTCAACTGCAGTGGGGTATTCTCTTTGACAACAAGGCCAAAGCATTAAAGTTGAATAATAAACCTTCCTTTGGCTGCGTTTCTAGGATATTGAGAATGTTGCCAATACACAACAACACTAATCTATTAATAAATTCACATGATGAGGTTGAGCATAAAAAAATGAATAAAGAGAAATTAATGAAGAAAAGACCTGCTAATTTTTTTGGAATAAATAATTTTCACTAAATCAGAAAAAAAATCTTAAAGATCACAAATTAATGACTGTGGAAACTCTTCTAGCGGTATAGTAGATCTACATTTACAAAAAGCGAACTTAACTAGCACGCCGCAACTTAATTACATATTCTTGGATATATCGAATCCTAAAATCATGTTAACTAAAATAGATAAACTGAGAAAATGCTGGACTACGAGAAAGAGAATTTATCTGTGTAATTCTTAGTTTTTAAAAATCAGAATTTCTAGAAGCATTAAATGCTTTCCCAGCTGTGGCCTGTGAGCGAAAAAGCGGACAAGTATAGCAAGAGGTAAAAATTAAAATGATACTCATTAGTAATTACTGAAAACGGCTTTCACATGATATCACCTTTGTCATTGTCATGGTTTTTAAACTTTTAATTTTGAATCATCGTAAAGATGTATCATTTGGTTATCATTGATTTTTCAGGATTAGCTTTTGGTCATTCAAATGAATTAACCGGATTCTCTCTTCAGCATCCTTAGTGCAGGGCCAAGGGTGGTGATTTTTAGAGGTTTTATTTTTCGTTTGTGTTGCTTTTTATTTATCTTCGTCGTTTAGTTTGTTGAATATGACCAGAAATCATCCGTTTCAGCTTTCAATTTAATTCAATCTGATTGATAACTTTAAGTGATTTGAATAAAATATAAATGGGATAGGACCCGTAGATCCTCTTTTTTTAACACAAATTTTCCCACAAAATCTCAGCCATTTAATGCTAATCAATCCAATATTTAAAATTAGTGTTGATGTGAATTTCTTTTTTAAAGAAAAATGAATATAATTTGACCCTAGCAAATATTATATGTTCGTGCTATTATCCTTTTCTCTCTTATTTTAGTTTATTTTAATATTTTTTCCTTATTTCTCTCTTTCATACGTATTATTCTCTATCTGAAAAGAAATATAATGCTGAAAATATTATCTTGTTTCCTGTAAAGAGCTAGAGGGTTACAAGTTTATATACAAGTGTCAAAGCCAGCCAAATCTCTTAGAGATTGGCTAGACAGGCTGTCCTATTTACATTAAGGAATGGAATCATTTGTACATAAGGAATATCGAGAATACTTGCTCAAAATAAAGATTGTGTCTAGAATAAAAGATCGTTGAAGACAAATCTTGGAGGATGCTCATCTTTATTGTGATTTTGTTGAGATATTTGCCGCCAATAATATTTGCGGCCATGTGCGCGATTAATGGTGGGTTGTAGCTACTGATTGTATGGTTTATCACTATCAACAAAGAAAAAAGAAGAAACAATAACAGTGTTAGATCATAAGTTAAAGAGTAAGAGAAAGTACATAGAAGAAATAAAGTGTTGTTCACATTATATAGACGAAAAAAAAAAAGCTCAGTTATGGTTTATAATTTTCCTTTTATTTCTGATAAAAATCATAGCCATAAAAAGCTTATAGTCATGTACGTCTGTTTGTGAAGTGATTACTTCATTATTTAATTCTTATTACTGACAAGAAAAAAAAAAGAAAAGGCAAATGGATGCAAAGTGTTGTATGACTATATTAATAAGGCTAGATCATTTTCTCTTAAAGCTTGAAATTGGAATATTAGATCGTCTAAGACCTTTTTTTAAAAAAAAAAACGCTAATGAAGAAATTCTGGAGGAAGAAGATGCTGTAAAAGAGAGAAAAAGATAAAAAAAAGGAATTAATAATATTTAGCGTATCATCATTATTTTCAACCATTAGATTAAGATAGAAGGACCGAGATTTTGTGTCAACATTTGTGTAAAAAAAAGAAGGGCTTCCATTACTGTACCATAGCCAGGATAAATCGCAGAGTTATTACTTGATATATTACTAGCCTTTGGAGTGAATCATATGTTGATGAAAATATCAACTATTGAAGAGACTAGCCGTTGATATGATTTATTGCCTTGTGAGGTGCTTGCTATGACTTAATCTTGATGGCCCAATTTGTCTTGCGAAGCTAGTGAAGATTGCCAAGTCGGTTTCGATCATGTGCTTGGACAGTGGCTGAGATTGTGACTGCTTTTTATGAGGCCCGTTATTCCTTTCACTGATGATATCAATTCTTGATACCCCAATGTGAACTTTCGTAATTCTATCAACATTTGCCTAAGCTCTCATACGTAGTCAATGTCAATGGCAAAAGTAATTAATTTATTACATATTAATGATGGTATGTAGTTAATCCATAATGTTGTGCAAATGACAAAACTGTGTTTAATTAACTTTGTGTGCTAAAATTATGGTTTAAAGAAAAAAAGGGACAATTATCCACTAAACACTCATTTTTTTTTGTATTTTTTTCACAAATACATATATAATTTTTTTTCTTTTTATATAATTATACTTGAGTTGACATTGTTTTTCATTCATCGACTTCCACCTTCATTGAGTTAAGAGAACTAACGAAATATTAATTAAATGATATTTTTATCTCCAAACATAAAATTATTGTTTTGCCCTAATTATAAATGCCAAAAAAAAAAAAATCAGAGCTTGAAACTTAATTTACTCTGAGCTTGAGGCTGAGCCACAAGGAAGGAATTATCATCAACAGAGCTCTAACAAGAAGAGCAAAAGGAAGCAAAACCAACAACAGAAGCAGCTGAATCTTACGGCACCCACAAAATATAATTTTCTTCTAATAAAAGAGTAATTGATTTTCTTTCACATTCACTTCCTAAAATAATCCGGCATCCAACAAAAGTGCAAGCTTAATCCGCCGTACTTTTAACTCCAAGTTCAAATTGAAAATGGAGAGTTTTAGGGAAAAAAAAATCCAAAAAAATTACATTAAGACACCCTGAAAAGTATTGCTGTATATTTATAATTTATTCACCACCCATTAACAAAATGTGGGAGACCAAATTTAAAAACAAAAACAAAAAAATCTATCAGAAAAAGGGGGAAAAAAACAAAAGCCGAAATCATCATAGACACTCATTTGAAAACAACAGCAGACAAAACTTAAGAGTAAGCATTAAATTCCAACTTTTTTCTCCTTCCTTTTCCCCAACTTTCTTAGAAACAAAACAAAGAACAAGCTACAAAATATACAAATTTTTATTTGTCCCAGCCGCCTTATTTTCAACAAACACCAGCTTAAATTATCGACAGCCAAGTGGCAAGAGGGGGGTGGGGGGAGGGATTTAGAGAATACGCATAAAACGAAGCAGTTGAATCCTTTACCGCTTCACCCAGAAGATCATAACAGCAAATTAGACATGCATGATCAAGAAAACAACAATGTAATGTTGCAAATTTCCTATTCGATGCGGCCACCGACAGAACCACCACTCTTGACAGCCTACCTGCGGCATCGGAGAAGGGTCCACTGTCGTCTCCACCGCTGTTGAGTTACGGTGACGGTCACCGCGAGTGCAGTGATTATGGGCTTGTACGGATGGCGATGGGGTGATGCGATTGAGGAGAGGTGGGTGAGTTACAGTGAGGCGGTAGATTTGAAGAAGAAGAAGAAGAAGAGGATTATTAAAGAAGAGGAAGGGAGCAGTTGCCTTGATGATGATGATGATGATGATGATGGGGACGCTGATGCTGCTGGTGCATGGCGCGTGAAGCAGGTGCAGGGGAAGAAGCTTGATTATCAGGAGATCTTGAATGCTTGGTCTGATAATCAGGAGGTCTTGAAAGAAAATACCTTGGGTTTCAAACTTGGCTCGAAGTCAAGCTTCCAATCTCTATAATAAGGAAAAGAAGGGGAGGCTGTGCGTGCGAGATTAAGGCAATCGAAGGGGGAGAAAGAGTGAGGTCTCCGGGGAGAGAGTAGACGAAGAGAGCCCCACAGCGGGAAAGACATCGTGGTTTTGCAAGTTTTTTCTGTTCAGGTCTAATAACAAGTTTACCTCTTTTGATGGCAGTAAGTTATAACAGCTTAATATGGAAGTGCACATGTCAACTTTTGGTGGAATTCTGCAAAGAAAAAAATTATATGGGTACTTGTGGAAAAGTCTAAAAAAATGAGTGGTGGTTGAATAATTGCACCATATATCCCCATATATATATATATATATATATATATAAAGCAAATTGAAGATTGCTAACAACACGAGGGGAATATATTTATGAAAAAAAAAAGAGGCAAGTGAAAAATAAAAATAAAACTAGATTAACAACCACCTAAACATAGAAGGATAGTATAAATAAAAATGTCACAACAGAGATTAAAACAAAGGCACCACACCAACACCACGTTTATTCTTCCATATATTATATATCCCTCCACTCACGTCAGATCAGAGTTCAGTTATATTAACCCCAAGCCACACTTGAAGTTGCTGCTGTACTCACAGAAAGAAATAAAATTATATAAACAAACCACCCACGTGCAGATCAGCATGCATGTAAATTCTTCAAGGTACCACTGCGACGTGCCATACACCGAGAATTTGAATTTCTCTGGTCACTCTAACCCTGTACCTCATCATTTGTGTAGCAGTAGCTTGATCATAATAATATTCCTTAGAAAACCAAACAGTGTCACCGATTTGCACATTCTTGTCTCTAACAAATTTCATCCAACCACCGGATATAACAGGCTTTCTGTAACCTTTCGAGCGGATACTCAAACGAAGTCTCCAACACTAACCTTCATCGTCCGCATCAACCGCCACGAATTCTCGAGACTGCTCACCAGCTGCCAGTTGAAAAAAATGGTTATCAAGACTTTCGGTCGAAACTGAAAGTCTGACACGGGCATCAGTTTTAGTGATCTTCTTTGAGTACACCTCCATGTTTTTTGGAGAAGATATTAATTTTCTTGAAGAAGATATTAATGTACACGTCCTATAGGTATTAGAGACTTGCGAGAGTGCTCTGCAAGGCCAGTATGTGGCATACACATATTTATGGGGTTTCGCGAAGAGTATGTGGGGAGTTGCAAATTCTAATATGTGACAATTAACAAGTTTCTTTGTCATCCATAACTCATAATAACCATGCGAATCCCAAACCGGCAAGAAAATCTTGAGAACTTCTTGGACCACATACTGACGAAGGGTACGGCTGCGCATGGCTTTTTGACAAAATAGGCCAAGAGCCTGCAGAAATTAAGCCAACCGATCCTATATTAGTAATTCAACGTCTTTTAACAGGGATATGGATATTGAAGTTTAATCATTATTTATAGAGTACTCATATTTCTAACGAGGATGTATGTACTAAAATTTGAATCATTATAATTATTTATAGAGTACTCATATTTGAACTGAACGAAAAGAATCTGACCATAGATTACTTAAAGACTAGTTCACATAAATATTAAAAAATGTGTGTGTGTACATATCGACAGAAAGGAAGTAAAAAGAGACTTGATAATATATATTGGAACTGGGATATAATTTGTGTTTATATATATATATATATATATATATATATATATATATATAATTTGTGTGTGTGTGTGTGTTCCTTATTTTTCCAATAAGGGATTGAAGACAAGTTAAAACAGTAAAAAAATACAGTTTTTATACACTGCATTCGAGAGTTTTTTTTTTCTTTTAAATTATCCTAAACTTTATTAGAGTGAGGAGTTTTCTTATTATAAAATACTACGCGCTTTTGAAAATTAAAGAAATGAACCTCGTTAAATGTCTTATGACAATGTGCGATGATTGAGTTAATTAAAAACTTTTTGTGCTTTCAAACTTTCAACTACAAGCCTGTGAATGTGCTAAAAGGGACATGCGTGTTTAATTTGGGATGGAGAGAGGTGCGGTCCGGACATCCAACCTAAAAATGGTTATATATGTATATATAACAAACTATGCCACTTCCACTATCGCAATGGTCTAAACCATATCTTCCGTACCAATCAAAAGGTTTTTCACTTTCAAAATTTCAATCGTTTCGATCTCCAGCAATATGCATAATCTTTGCGGATTGCCGGACCACATTTGAAGATTTTACGTTCTGCATGGAATTTTCTATTTTTCTTTTTGATGATATCACTTGAACCTTTTTTGTTGTTGTTTTTCTGCTTTAAAGTAAATTTTAACCATAATAATAGCAACAAAAAATAATAATAATAACAATAGCAATAATAATAATAATGATGATGATGATAATTGTTGAACTAAAGTCTGATAAAAAAGACTGATAAAAACACCCTCCAAATGACATTGTTTTGATATATTTCAGGAAAAAAAATTAAGTCATCTAAAATGAGTTTTGTTCAACTTTTGTTAAGCGTTAATTCCCATTTCAATGCTCTTATAACAATAAAGAGAATTACATTTGAAAAGAGAACATGATCAACTTAACCAGTTACAACATTAAAGGAAAAACAAGAAGAACAGCAACCTAAACATCAAATTATAAGCTAGATCAAGAAAATAAAAATGCATGCTCAAAACCAATACAATTCTCTTATCAAAATAAAAATAAAATAATTCACGTGCCAGAAGTGATGGAATATTCTAATAAAAAACTTTTTATTTGTAGGGCTTTATTTTGGAAGCTTATATGTGAATTTTTTCATAATAATAAAAACATTACAATGCAATTGATAAGTGATATCTTTTCAAGTGCATATATAATCATTCTTTAGTGGGAGCATGGATACTAGTAAAAAAATACACTATCAAATAAAAAAATATAATTTTCAATGTATAAAAATATGTATTTGTTGTATTTCAGTGAAATCCTTTCTTTAATAAAGTGATGGTGTTCTTACTGGAGAAAGACTCTATATATATATAAATGGTGATGGTCAAAGCAAGAGAATACGAAATCCTGTGTGTTAGGCAATAGATATGCTTCATTCAAGGAATCAATTCAAGCATATTTATTGCTTAACAATGTGGGCTAAAGCATATGCAAATACTTGAGCCCATATTTGATCGAAAGAAATTAGAGAAGATGTGAGAAATACGAAGGAGAGAAATAATAGAAAAAGAGAGTCATTCTTAATTTTATTATTTAGTTTAATAATAATATCATCCTTGTTTTTTCTTTTCTCTTCCATTCTTCTTATTTTCTATGCTCTCCTTCCCTTTCATTTCTTCAGACTAACCATGCCAAGAGTAGATACGTACTAAAGCAAATGTATACAAACAAGATTTGTGTGGACAAGTTTCAGCGCATGTGGACCAAAAGGGCAAGTTGGTGAAAAAGTATAAAATGGCGATTCTTTCTTCTTTCTCTCTCTCTCTCTCTCTCTCAGTTACAAATTTTTTCATTGATTTTAGTTAAATTTTTAAAGGACTAAAAATGGGCTCCCGCTAAGTAGTACTCTTTTAATAAGGTTTTCTTTTTAAAGATTGTAAGTTTATAAATGCCCCAAATTAGGCCCTATTTAATATTATGGTCATACAATTATAATTTTTTGTTACAACATTAAAGAATTTTAGTAGACACTTAAGTTTTGATTCATTACAAATCACAATGGATATAATCTAATTTGTTCAATATTTTGGTTTAGTTAATATTACCATGTGAATAAAAATTTAAAATAATTAAAACAAAAATAACTTTAACAATAATACAAAAATATTAGGTTTATACATAATATAGGAAATATATGAATTGTTAAGGATATCTTTTAGATTTGAAATTAAAATTTATTATTCAAGTTTCACTTTAGATAAAAATGGACTTTTTTATGTTTTCTATTCAGATAAAATTATTTCACAAAAACTGATAAGTTAAGAAAATAAACAATACAAAATAAGTAAATATTTGAAAAAAGTTCAAACTTAGGCGGCGTTTGTTTTTTTGTATGAAATCTGAATAGACTTGAATTAGTTTGAATTCTGAATGGAGCTGAATATCTAAATCTGAATGACATGTTTATTTTTTTATTTGAATAGGTAAAAATAAATATTAAGCTGTTTTCTTTTTTAACTTAAAAAATTAAAAACTATTATATTTACATTTATGCCCTTACAAAATTATAATGTTAAACAAATAATAAACATCTCAAAGAATATAAATAAGGTAATAAATTATCATAACATAAATTATATTCAAATGAGTACAACTCTTTAATATTTTATATCATATGTGCTAATCAATTTTATTATAATTTGTCATGTTTTTATATAAACAATCTTCATAAAAAATTATGAAGATAAATAATGCTAATTTGAACAATATAAAAAGATAAAAAAATAATAGTCTACCACTATATATTATCACAATTCATGTACAGAGGGGTAATAATACTAATTATTAAATTTTATTTAGCTAAGGATGAAAATTAATTAATTAGATAGGGATATTTTTGGAAAATATCTTTTAATGATAGCGTTAAAACTTTTTAGATTAAGTAAAAAGTTAAAAAATTAACTTAATAACTTAATGACTTAATTATTGAAAATCTTTATTAAGTTAAAAAAATAAACTTAATGACTTAACTGATTAAAATTAAGTCAATTAAGATATTAAGTAAAAAAAAAAAACAACCCCTTAGTCAAAAAACATATAACACGTTAGTGCTGTGATTTAGAATTTAAGTTGATTTTATTTGCAACAGGGTCGGAAATTACGGATTTAAAAAAAAATCGGAATCAAATATCTATAAATGTGGGGGTCTAAAATTTAATTTTTCAAAGAATTAGCTAAATTTCATTTATTATCCTGATCTTTCCAAGAATTGTTTTCTATCACAGTACGTTCATTTTCTTAAAATAGCCCCCGATATTTTAAGAAATAAGTAAGAATATAAAATGGTTTTTGGTTGACTTATCACTCAAGCAGTATTTGGTTGGACTCTATGGTCATGAGACAATTCACAGGAAAATTAAAAAAAATTTAAAAAAAAAGTCCGAGACTGATGGTTGATAATGATCATCATCATGTGGCAGTATGAAAACGAAGTATTGGTGGGTGTGGAGAAGCATTACTGCTTTAATAATTTGTTCAATTTTTCAAAGGAAGATATATTCAACAAGACATTACTCATTACTACAGCTGCTACAAGATAAAAAAAGAAGCATTTTGGTAATCAAATTGAAAGGGAATTCACATTTTGGTAATCAAATAAAAATATACAATATTTTTATTTTTTCTAAATTAGTATTTAAAAGACATATCCGGTGCACAATATTAAATTTTATTTCATAATTATTATTATTATTTTTATAACAATTATACATTTAAATTACAGTACTTCAATACTAAACAATATCTTACGTGCTTTTCAAGTCATGTTATTAGCATTCCACTCGTATCAATTGGAGATGATGACAATACAAAACTTTGATGATGTTTTGAGATGTATTGCTATCCCATTCCCGTCCATTAATAACGGACAAGTGAAAACAATTTTTCTTAGGTACTGAAACTAAGCAATAACAAGTTGCTGGTTGCTTCATTTTTTTTTTTTAATTACTGTCAATAAAAATCAGCCTTTCCTTAGTACGTTACAACACACAATTGCACACTATTACTGGCTTTTAGCGGGTATTTGAAGGTGCCGCGGTGAAATAGATTAAACACAAAATTAACCGGATGCTCCCTTAAGCCAACCTTGGATAAGGGCGGTAATAGTTGATGGCTTTAGTTTTCGTTTTTGTATTGCTTTTTATATATATTCGTCGTTAAATTTATTAAGTATGACAAATTGACAATGAATCAACAATTATCCTTATTCAGTATCAAATTCTAGATACACCAGCGTGAATGTTCCTAATTCTTTCAACATTTGTTCAAAAAAATTAAAAAAATTATCCTTATTCAACTAGAAAATAAAATTTGAAAATTTAAGGGATTGTCATCATTATGAAAATTGTAGTTAATTCTTTTGTAATTAATTATTTTGAGATAATCAAAATAAAAAAATTAATATTCAGCAATTACGAATTATTACGTATACATTATATAAAATATTATGTAAATGTGTAAGTAAATTTATTTAGCATTATGTGCATTTTAGTCTGTTATAATTTAACGAATAATATTTACAGTATATATATTTAAAGCAAATTTCAAATTTCTTAGAACACGAGAGAAGAATATGTTTATCAAGAGGCAAGTGAAAAAAATAAAAACAAAAGTAGAAGAATATATGTTAAAAAAATACAACTAAATATCAAGGGCCACCAAAAAGAAACAAAGCCATTATGTAGCCATTAGGGTTGGCAAAACGGCCAGAGCTGGTTCAAGCCCGGGATGACCTGGCCTAGGCCGCGGGATAAAACTATGAATAAAGGCTTGGAAAATATAAGGGCCACACATATTAGACTTGGATAAGGGCCCTCGCTCGGACTTTATTATATATGTATATATATAGTAAAATTTTTATATAGTCATATTGATGGGACTGGAGAAATTTATTATTATAAAGAGATTATAACTCAATAGAGGCATATTACAAAAATTATTGTCTTTTCTTAATTATTCCTAATGCAAGTGATATAGAAGTAAATTATGTCATTTATTAATAATCAAATGGATATTAATGTCTTCATCAATTATCCAAGTGAACGACAAGTCATGTATGCTTTAACTGAAGAAGAAATTATCGATGCAATTAGATAAGAACATAAAGGAGATAATCCTGAGGATGACAGTATAGAAATACAAAAAGTTTCATGTCAGGAAATACAAACATACTTGAGAAGTTATAAATATTTTGGCTTCAACAAGAAGATGCTTATGCTGATCAATTAGTACATACCCACAAGTTGAAAGATGCGGTTGTAACTTTAAAGAACAAATCATTGTCACAAGCAATTTTAGAAAGATATTTTGTTCCATATTAATTATTTAATGTAACATGGCATATATTTTTGAAATATTATTGCTATGTGAAGCTAAGTTTATTTAAGACGGAACCTATAACTTATTACAATGTAGAGTTGTCCCAAGTTGAGACCATAATTTTTTATTACTATGAAGAGGTTATTCCTATGTAGACCATTCTCATTTGGAGGTTCTACGGTATTTGTATATAAAAAAACAATTCAAATTAAAAAAAAAACTCTGAAACCCACTAACCCTAATGAGTAATGCCCCCCATGAGTCACCCACACCCACCCAAAGTGCAGCGACAACCAACAGTGAACAGCCGCACCTTCAACTGCCTTTGCCTCAGACCAACATGGAGATGATTGAGCGAAAAAGTGTAAAAATTAAAAAAAGGCCACCTTTGGATTTTGTTCATGGGAGTTATCATGCAGCTTGGTTGCCGGGCTGAACACTGGTTGCCTTTTTTTGCTGATTCTGGGTTTGATTGCTATGTTGTCAGTTTGCTTGGTCAAGTCATTCTTTTTCTCTCTTAATTTTTCTTATTATTATTTTAAGCTTAATTAGTTCTAAGTTTTATTCATGCACTGTTAATTGGTTGTCGCATCCGGTGATTTTACTCTTTTTTGTCAATCTTGAAGCTTAATTGATTTGAATTCTCGTGGCAATTTCTAATTTGAATAGTTCTTGGCTTAGTTGTGTTTTGCTGCTTCAATTTAATGGCATCACAGCATAGACACTGAGTGAATACAGAAGAAAATTTTATGTTGCATCTTAAAGAAAATAAAATGTGGATGAATCTCTACGTAACTTCACTTTCTCTCTTTTTTTTCCTTTCTATTAATCTATATAAAAATATATTATTGTTAGAATCAATTATTAATTATTTCTAATTTATTGCTTATGTTAACACTTTTTTTTTAAGTAGAGCTTCTACTGAAGAATTTTCTATTAGAGGGGAATCGAAGGATGAGGAAGAAGCCGGCCTACAAATATTGAATTTATTTTTTGATATATTAGTATTTGTGATTTATTATGTTGTATTGCTAATATTTTATGTATTGATAATTAATTTATTATGAATTAGATAATCATCTTTAATTTAAATTCTTTTAACTTTATTAAAAAATAATTTAAAAATTCACAGAAGTTTAAGCCTAGCCCAAGCCGGATGGACTTTTAGAAGGCCTAAGCCTAGTGACAAAAACATGAGTTTGGACCTCGACTAAAAAATTAAATAATGACTAACCCAACTCAAATCCTTAATTTGCGAATCTTAGCCGCCGCAACTCCACATTTACTGTTTAGAGTTGGACTATTGGCACCCTTTCAAAATTCTTCCGAAACTCCTTTTTCAATAATGCTAAGCTTAATAAAAAAATATCCTTATTTCTAAATAAATACATTTAATTTGTGAATCTTTTAATTTTCTATTATTTTTTCGCTCCTCATAAATAAACTTTTATAGATGATAAACTTCTTGATAAAATTTAATTAATTAAATAAAATATTTGTAAGATTATGATATAAAAAGTTTTATTATGAGCCTTAAAAGAAAGCATATAATTTTTTCAGAATGTGTTTTGTTTATTATCAATAGATTATCTAAGTAAATGAAGAAACATTTATATAGAATTTGAGAAAAAAATTACATGCGTGAGTTTGATAGCAGAGAAAATACAAGAGTTCTATTTCTTTTTAAAAGAGAAAATACAAGTTTGAAGTGAGATAAAATAAATGTGAGATATATTAAAATATTTATCCTTAAATGTAATTGTAACAGAAGATTCAAAAGGATTTTGAAGGGGTGCCAATAGTCCAACTCTATTGTTTATTCTCGTAGAGCAGAGTTCAAATTAACCCCAAGCCTCTTGTACAAGAATAAAATTAAATAAGCTCACCCCAAGCGCATCAGCACGTATTTGTCATTTGAGGGAGGTTCCTTCAAACTGACTTCTCTTATTTGTATATTACAAATAAGGCAAGGCTTATGTTACATTAATTGTACGATACAACTATAAATTTTTAAATCCTTAAAAAAAAATAATTATAAAAAGTCAATAAGTTTTAAAGTTTTATTTAGACCTAGGTTACAACCAGGCAACACTGCTAGTATTTCAATTTTCTTGAAGTTTTTCATTTATATTTGTAGCAAATTTAGTACTAAGTTGCTCAACAATTTTTTCCTTTTTATTTAGTTGAATCACTAACTTGTTTAATCTTATATCTATTGAGTTTTTGTTCATTATATTAATGATCTCTTGTTTTAATAAATCATGATCTTTAATGTTGAAATCTTTTATTAATTGTTTAACTTTCTTAAATTATTTACTGATTTAATCTCCTAACTTTTTAATTTGTTTCCTATTTTCTTCATTGAAATTATTAATCTAACATTTCGTTTGCACTTTCTACATCATTTATAGATAAATTTGAGTTTTTTTAATTTATTTAATAAATATAGTAAAACTCAATTTAATTGATTATTTCCCCACATGTCTGAGTCATTGATTAGATTAAAGTGTTGAAATCTTCCATAGAAAAATTCTCTTTACCTACAGCTAGAAGGTGGTAACTTATTGATTTCTATGTTTTGTAATATTAGAGGTTCTAGTAATTTATTCATTGTACCATCTTTTTAATAATTCAGTAGATTTATAAGATATTTATGACATATAATATCTATTATAATTCAATATGTTAAATTTAGATTACAAAATATATGTGAAAGAATTGATGTTATGTATTTAAGATGGAAAAACATTATGTGAAGAAAAAATCTAGTTTACGTCTCAAGAGCCACAAGAAATTATAAAATATATATTTAGAATTTATAGATCTTTATGAATATGATAATCATTTAGATCTTTATAAAAATATAGTGACTACTTTAAAAAGTTTTAAAATAGATGTAGAAAAGATGAACGACAAAACCATTTAATTATACAAAATCAAGGACTTATTTGAAAAAATAAGTAAATATGTGATTAAAAATAAAATTTTCTGTAAATGCCATTACACTCATACTTCGATTTTCGTTAAAATTGTTTTCATCTATTATATTTAAGAAATATCAAAATCAACAACCTATATCTATTAGTTGTTTGTTACAATGTTTGTAACATAAGCTTTGCCTACAAATAAAGAGAGGGTTTGAAAGTGACCTCTCCTATTTCTACATTACAAATAGAGAGAGGTTTTGAAAAGTGACCATTCATATTCACTGAGACTAGATATATTTTCTAGGAGTGGCAATTTGGATTAGGATACGTTTCTTTGATTCAATTTAATGTGAATTAAATAGGCTTAGGATTGAAAAAATTAATTCATTTAATAAATGGTGAATTTGATTCGATTCACTAATTAAACGAATTAAATCTAGGTTTGAGGATATTGATTCATTTATTCATTAAGGATTCATTTAATAAATGGATCATAAATGAATCAAATGCAATCCATTCATTTAAAATCTATTTATTAATCGTTTAAATATGTATGAAAAAATTTTAAAGTTTGAAGGCAAATACAGTAATTATAAATGATAATAAGTTTGTATTTCGTAGGATATTAAATTTGTGGTCTTTTATATTTTTTGCTTAATTTTTGCTCACTAATTATATTTTTGTAAACCAATTCATATTCAATTTGATTTGTTATGGATTCATTATAAGATAAATGAATAGCAAAAGAAATCTAGATTCGATTTGATTCATTTATTAATTATATTAAACATATTAAGCGAATCAAATGGAATATTAATTTGATAAATGAACCACATCCGAATCTTGAGATTTTAATTCGTTTAATAAATGAATCAAATTCGAATGAGTAGAGTTTTAACCCAAATTCATTTACAATTCAATTCAAATATGATTCGTTTATTCATTTTGCCATCCTTAATAATCTCATAAGGAGGTCTCTTTCAAAACCTTGTGCGCGTGAAATTCCATTTCTTATTTGCAAATAGGGAGGTAAGCACATTAGATGTGCTTTCATGCGCTCCGGTGTCAAACTTCAACTTCTGGTTCGACATTTCCAAGGTGTGGTAGTGGTACCAATAGGCCATTGGCCTAGTAAGAGAGCACTTAGCTCTCATAATTTGTGAAAATAAGGGCGGAGGGTACCTAAGGCTAGAGGGGGCCACAATACCTGTAGACTTTAAAGAATTTTTGAAGTTTCTAAAAGGAAATATTAAACATTACATATAAAAATATGATTTAGCCCTTGTATAATTAATTTGTAAATTTTATATATAGAATAAAAATGTAATTTTCTATGTTGTGAAATAAAGTGATAAAAATATAATTTTATGTGCTGTGAAATAAAGTCAAAGTGGCCCAATTGTTTAATTATTATTTTGCCAATTGCTTTTTCATTGTGTCAAAATAGTAAATAGCCTTTTGAAAGTTTAATTAAGTTGACCCGTTTCCCGATTTTTATTTTGTTAAATATTTTTTCATTTTTTTATTTGTAACAATAGCCTCGATTATTAATCAAAATCCCAAATTAAAATTGTTGCAGTTGCAAGTAAAATTCCCAAGTTCCTGGTGCTTACACCACAATTATAGATGAACAAATATCTAAAATCAATTCTCTTTAATACTTGAAATTTGAACTTAGCCCCTTGGGAGATTTTCTCCAAGCCTTGCTGTTGGTTAATTTCTATAAGCAATTATTATCAATGGCCAATGTGCAAATATACACAATAAGTAATAAAATGATGAGTATTCAAGATCGTCTCCACATGGATTGATATTACTCAAAATACTAAAGCAATCACAATAGTGCAAATCAATTAAAGACTGAAACAAACAATTGTCAAATAATTCTATTGTAACCAATAATTGTGAGAGATGAAAATAAAACAATACTGTAATGAAATAAACTAAGTTAAATGTGTCTAAGATTCAATTGAGAATATAGTAGTTGAATGATCAAACTCTCCTAGTGGGGTGACTGTTGTTTACCAAATTAACACCAGTTGTTACAATAAGTGCTGCAGCAATGGGTAGAATAAATTTGCATCTGCAGCAATCGCATGTTGGAAATCTCATACCTTTTAAATCTATTGACAATGACCAGTTGCTCATATATTTATGGTATGACATTAGAACCTTTAATCTCTCTACCCTACAAGGTGAACACCTATGTCTAGAGTGTCACAAATCTTAACTTTAAGTATTGCCCTTATGGGATTCAAGATAACCTAATCCAGGAAACTTGATTTAAGAACAAGTAATACTCTAATAATGTCCGCTAAGACATACACTTTTGCGGCTCTATCTTAACTAAAACTATTGAATGGGTGGTCAACCGAAATAATAGTTGTATTCATAAAAACTACTAGAGTATATTGCTACAACATTACCATGACAACATAAAAGAACAGTCAAGAACCCATTGGATTATTTGTCACTCAACCACAAGTAAATTTAGTTCATAATCTGGATGAAAAAAATAAACACAAATATATTGAACTCGGAATACATCCCACAATTCAAGAAATAAGAGAGAATATAAGTTGAGCACGATGAAGGGTAAATAATTCTGCACGACTCTCTTCTTTTGTTGCTGAATAACACTCTCCAATCTTGATCTCATTCTTCTTGCCTTTGTAATTATTTTTGCTGATAATTCCGTGTTGCCATTCTATGTGGTGCACGCCTTTTTTTTATATTGCAAATTAGGTTAAACCAAAGCCCATGACTGCACATATGCTTGAATTAGGAAACATGCAGATTGGGATTTTGTGGCTGACTCACGCTTAAGTTTTCTCCCGCATTGCTCCCAGTTTGCTATAGCACTGATTGCTCAAACAGCTGCTACAACACTGTTTAATTTTTTATTGTGCTTTACTTCTTTTGTGGCCAACTTCCTTCCTCCTCTTGCTCTTCTAATGCCTCAACATCCTCTCACGAATTTAAAACCTACAATTTAAACCTGTTTTTAGCACAAATTACTATAATTCAAACAAAACTTATTAATCTCAACTTAAAATGAATGTTTATGCAAAAGGTACCCAAAATGTCATACAAACACCTTATTTGTTCTCTAAGTGACCTTGATTCAAGTTTAGAATTGATGTAATAACTTTATTTTCCTAGAGTTATCACACCCCCAAACTTAAACTGTTACTTGTCCTCAAGTAATGACACATACTAACATTCCCCGCAAACAAACATGCACAAAACGTAAGCTCTTTTATCAAATTTGTAAGGATTCTTCCACCCTCAGATCACAATCCCAATCATACAAAATGTCTATAGTAAATAAGTTCTAGACTTAAGTTTGTGCTTCCTTTTGATTGAATTCCATATTGCTGTAACATCACCAAAGGATTGCGGAAATTTCAGCAGTGATATATTTTATTCATTAAAGGGTAGCATAAATTTCACATATGCAAACTGTGATTATTTTAACATTGATAAACTGGGGAGTAATCAACCTCCTCACTGTAACATTTATCCTTCATGTGAATGTCAATCACTTGTAATGATGACACTCAATTACTCAAACCAAGCCCAGATCCCAGTTGCTGCAGCAAAGATTTTGTGGTATAATCTTATCCAAAGGTATCTTTTACTTAAGGCTGAACATGAGATTCATGAACAGACTTGGCTACTCAATGCCTTAGACAGCAGATTATTATTTTTTATTTTTTTATTTTTTTACACTTGCTACAGTATTGCTCATAACTTTCGTTGCCTTTTACACAATTCTGCATATGGGGTCCATACTCAGATATGGTTACTCAGTAACTTAAGCCATTGGAGCAGAGTTTTATTGCATAAATATCACAGTAAATCAACTTGCTTCTCTCTTCAAACTTAAGATATTTTCTATTCTCTTGGCTCTGCTTTACACAATTCTGCATATAGAGTCCATACTCAGATATGGTTACTCAGTAACTTAAGCCATTGGAGTAGAGTTTTATTGCATAAATATCATAGTAAATCAACTTGCTTCTCCCTTCAAACTTAAGATATTTTCTATTCTCTTGGCTCTGCTTTAGCAGTCTCATACAATTCAACTAAAGTCTAAGTGTTGGGACCGAATTTCACTTCTATCTATAACTATCTCTACTTGGCATTCTCATTAATATTGAATAACACTCAATTTGTCTTCATTAGGTTTTTAAATCCATACACAAATAACAGATAACAGAGCTTCACACAACACAGACATAAACATATACATAAGTCATATGCATTCGGCAACAACCCCCCCAAACTTGAGAGATGTTGTGTCCTCACAAGCATAATAACTACAGCTCACAAATTGACACACAACAAAATCTTTTTTTTTTTTTTTAACATAAATGAACTAGTAAAGAAAGAGTATTCCCCTGGGGTAGGGACTGCAGCACATGACAGGTTGCTATCAGCGCTTCTTAGATGCACTGCGCAGCTTATGCTTTGGTGAAGCTTTTAGGGAGGTGGCTGGAAATGTCTTTGTCTTTTTCGCTGCGGGGCTAGTGAGAGGAGTGGTGGCTGGGGTTGCTATAGCAGTACCTGTAGACGTACTGCCCTTTCGTTTACTGGATTATCTTGGACTGGTACGAAGAGGCTTGCTAGGAGTGTGCTGTGGAGGCTTTGTAGTTAGTGCGTCAGCAGCCTGGCCTTCAGCTGTGATGGCAGCAATGACTGCAAGTAGTTGTTTGACTTGCTCAGGTGTAGGCATAGCTTTGGCCACTACAGCAGTGAGCTCGACATCAGCTTGCTCCAATTCATCTACAGAGTCTGGAGGTGTTGCCATTTTCGCTTTACCCTTGTCTTTCCTTTTACTCACAAAGGATGGAATAGAGGGTTCCTCTTCAGGGTCTTCTTCTTGAATAATGTGTGTTTTTTTTTTTGATTTTAGGTTGAGCTGGGATGGTTGGTTCCTCACTTTCTTTCTCTGAGTTATTTTTTGCCTCTGAGGGTGAGCTATTAGTCTCAGACTTGTCACCTTAGTCCTCAGGTGGGTCAGATGGTTCAGCCTCTTCTGAGTCGACTGCTGCCTGTGACTCAGTGGCAGTTTCCTCTGCTGGTTCATCTGAAGCAGTGGCTTCTTCATTGGCTGTTGCTGGAGCACATGTGGTGTTGGTGTCAAAATTGAACTGCTGGAGCAGTGCATCAAGGAAGTTCCGGTGAGTGCGTTTCATGTACAGAGCAAATTGGTGTAGTTGGTTATCCAGGTCCTGTAGATAGCTCCAAAATCGACCATTTTCCCTTTGTTAAGCTTCCACACATTGAGTTATACTATTGCTGAGTGCCTGGATAGTTTGTTCTAAACTAATAACTCGTCTTGCTCCAGTGACAACAGTTGGTTCAGTGGTTGTTCCAGCACTCTCACCAGCAACTCTCTCAATGGTACGTGCCGTAAAGGCACCATCATTTTTTACATGTTCATCTCTGGTGTCAAGACGAACACTTGAAACTACACAAATGCTAGTGACAAGAGAGGGAAATAGCAAGGCAGCAGTTCAGTGAGTTTTGATTGCACAATCTCGGATTTCTTGTGCAATAATGCTACTGACATTATAGGAAGTCCTCGAACTATGACATATAACAAGACTAACCTTTCTTGCGAAACTATAATAGTGTGAGTTGTGGGCATTATTGAGAAAATTTTATTGAACTCGCAAGTACACGAATCTATTGTAGAATAGACTATGGTGACGAGTGTCGATCCCACGAGGAGGTAGATTTTAATTATATGTAGAATTAATTTTGTATGAGGTGGTTGGATTTGTGGTGGAAGTGATTTAAATTATCCTAAAAATTAGAATTAAAATGGCGAGAAGAAATTAAAGTGAAAATCTATTAAATTGACTTACTTGGCTATATGGATCCCTATCAACATGCGCCATGGGCTAAATATTCCTTATTAATACCAATTAAATTATGAGGGGGGAACCCACACCTCATGAACCACGCTCTAATTGATATGGTGCTAAGGGCTTATCGTGCCAAATAATGTTAACCTTGTACTAGGAAGCTGGTGAAACCAGGACGGTACTAGACAAGATTATTATTATTTGTCAACGAAAAGTCAAACCATCCACAAAAACTAGAGGGGAAGAGAAAATATATTTACCAAATAAAGTCCATGACACATGTTGAGACTTCACCTTCAACCCAAGCTTGAAAGAAAATTAGCCACTCATAATTGAACTAGGGACAAAATGGAAATTTATTAAAATACATAGAAAATACAAGATGGAGAAGAAATTACAGAAAATAGAGCACAAAACTGGATTCAGAGGTGCCAAATTAGGGGGGAGAGGTCCACTTTTTATAGATACATCGAGTAAATCATGGTCATCGGATTAAAAACAGTTTGGACTCTCAGGATTGCACCACGTCATCAGTCAACAGTATGCGTGAACAGTACGCAGTTTGAACAGTAACACGATTTAGTTGGAAATAATCCCATGTGTTGCATATACTGTACGCGCGTTGTTTGGTCTATTAATATGCTGCCACGTCACCATCAACAGTACATAAGAATTTTAGTCCAACAGGATCATGACACTTCATCAGTTAATGCCACGTCATCGGTCAATGCCACGTCATCGATCCGTCTATGTGAACAGTGTCGTGAACAGTAATGTAGACAGTACCGTATATGTGAATAGTACTGTACATGTGAACAATAATATTTTTCCTTTTATGCTCCTCCTAAGGTTTTCGGCTGTCTTGAGTTCAAAAGTGATGTCCGTTTTGTCGTTTGATCTCTCGTTTATTGTAAAATGACTATGATGCTCCTAAAATACATAAAATACTTAATTAAAATAAAACACACATAATTAAATTACAAGAAGCTTAAATACATAAAAATAAGGGTTGTTAGTAAGACTTGAAATGTAAAATGACGATTTTCTCCTTTATAACTATACATTTTCTAACACTCAACACACCTCCCAACCAGTTTATTGCTGGTCCCTGCAAATAAAACGAAAACAAAATTCAAATCCAAAATGATTTTTTTTATAGAAACACTCGTGTTTATTCAATCAGATTAATGATAGCAATCAAATAAAAGTAAAAGCATTATCTCCAATCTAAAGGAACATCACACCCACATCAACCATTCATATGAATCAGTCTAGTAGATTGTCATATATACTTTCAAGAATGACATGTCAAGCCCCAAAATCTCATTGGAAGTAGTGACACTCTCACAAAGAAATTAAACCCAATAAAAATAGTCACTCCAATGAATGGTAATTGAGAGAAAATAATAAAGAAGTGATATCACATGCTCTCACCACGATGAAAGAAATATATCATCAGCTTAGAAATAATACGATCTCAAGTCAAATAAAAATGATAATCAACCCAATTTATTTATTTATTATTTTTTTTATGCACCACTACATCTTTTTAGCCCATATAACCAGCTTCTACTTCAGATTATAGTTCCCTAAAATCAAGGACTTTTATTAGGATGTAATTTAGGTTAGGGACATGACTAACAAAGAAGGGAAATAAGGAAAACAAAGTGTATGTTTGAGAAAAATACTGATGAATTTTTTTTTTGGAAGTTTCAAGGTGGATTTCACCTATTATTGTTATTTTTTTTCTTTTTTTTAAAACAACAATATTTTTTTTTTGCTTTTGTTGGGCATAACTTCACTATAGAAAATATTTATTTACATTTTTCTCAAACATAAATAGGTGATGGAACTTGTAAGATATTGGGTAATACTCTAAATTGGAGTGGGTCAAGATGATAAGTTTGACAAAGAATTTTTTTTTTTATATATGTATATTTTTTAAAGGCTCAAAAGGGTTAACTATGGATATTTGATAAAAGGGATGGTTAGAAAGGTTCAAACGGATCAAAGATGGCATTTCCATTGTCTTTGAGGGCTCTAAATAATCTTCCATATCTACTAGTTAGATGGGCCTCCATATGTAGCAACAAACATTTTTTTTAATTTTATAATTTTTTTTAAGGGTTAACTCAAAAGAAATCTAGAGATCGTGTATACAAAATAAACTGCTAAGCTGCATAAAGAATGGGCAAAAGAGTTACTCTCCAAGAAAAATAATAAGCTCAAAAACTCACTTGATACTTATTATGACATGTTCATTCCTTCAAGCAACTCATATTTATCTCCGACATCAACATGTAAAGTAGCAAACATAGCTTAACATTACTTAAGACCAAAGATAATACAAATACTAAAATTTAAAATTAATCATGTCATCCTATGTTAAAAAAATCACATAATAATTTTTTTTTAAACAACATCCTACCCCCCAATCTATTCTAAACATAAAGGAAAATATGCATGCAGAAATGTGAAAATGATCCAGAAAAACTAATTAGAAAATGATAGAAAATAAAAATGATATTTTTTTAACTTAAGAAGATGCGTTTCTAGAGGCACTACACTCCATATTCAGTCATCTTCGACTAAAAAAATTGAAAATGTATATTTATAAAGGAGAAATTAAAAAGAAGAAGAAAAACGTACATCAAAACATAATAAAGAAAAAGAAAATGTTTGAAATTTTTTTGTGTTTTAATTTTTTTTCAAACGATGAAGATGCGTTTCTAGAGACATTACACTCCATATCCAATCATCTTCAACAAAAAAAGTTAGCAACAATTAGTTTTTACAACAGAAAATCAGTAAAAATTTAACCAAGATTCCACAATTGTTGACTATTCCCTCCCCCCAAGCAAAACGAAACATTGTCCTTAATGTTTTAAAGGAAAGAGGTAGAATTTAGAAGACATCACCTGGATGGTGCAACACAGAAGAAAATATTTACAGGTGGAAAGTTAAATCTAATTTTTACTTCTTACTGCGGCTACTGTTACCATCATTATTTGGACGCTTCAACACAAAGGTCCAGGGGCCTGGTTCCGGTCTATAAGCTTGTAACAGATCAAGTAGCTCATTAGCAGTGTGAGGACAAATAAAGAACTTTTTCGCATTGGAAGGAGGGAATATTTTTTTATTGTAAGCCATCATAAAAATTATTGACATTTAATAAACTGATGGGTTTCTGGTAGATGTGCAGATGGGCCCAAGATACTAGTGTGATAAGTGTCTTTAGTGTTGCAAGATCTCTTGGAAGAAAAATAAAAGTATTAGCATGATTAAGCATTTCAGTTATTCGTTCTTGCGTACCTGAGATGACTAACTCTTCTCCAGTCGGTGAGTCAGACAAACTGCCCAAAGGTTTTAAGGTTCTTGGGATGATGCCTAACACTTGACTTCCTCTGATAAAAGCAGCTTCGGAGACCAATTTTGATAACCCTTGGTTACCTCCTCCATACAGCAAGTGTAATTTTCTCTCTGCTATGCTTCGACCAAGATCTATGGCTGCCTCAACGAACTCTTTATGTTTGCCGTAATTAAATCCAGAAATCACACAAATGTTCTTGAATTGTCTATTTGGAGTAGCTGCCATTGGGATACTTCTAAAAAATAATTTGTGAGTGCTTGAAAAAAAAATCATATTTAAGAATCTTGGTGACAGTGGGTCACAACTGTATATGAGGTAACATGTCAGTGTCAAATAATGCGTAAAGTACATGGCTCGATAGTAAAAAAGCAAACAGTAAAAGGAAAAAAACCAACAGTAATAAAATTATTAAAAACAATAATGCAAACAATAAAACAACAGTGAAATGAAATAAAATAATAGTAAAGTAAAAAGATATTTACAGGTAGTTGCGACTGTGGCTCACATCTTCCTCTAGTTTTACGACTAGAAACGGCTTGAACGCCCTTTATGGGTCGAGGATAGGCTTCCCTTCCAGTTTTCTTATAAACTGGCAAATAGGGTTGTTTATAGTCAGATTCCCAAGACTATATCGTGCATGCTCTTTCTAGAATAATGACCATAACTAGAGAATCGCTCCTTGCACATATCTACTGGGATGCGTTTCAAGAGACAAAATGATATCATCCAATGACTCCTTATTCAAGCCATCCCTAATGAATTGAATCTTATCTTCCCTGTTATCAGACACCATTCCTAAAGAACATGGGTTTTTATCGCAACTCATTCTGGCACACTTATGACAAACAACGAAAATTCTTCGAGCTCGTCGTTTTCTTGCATAATTTCTTTTACCACAACCAGACATGTATGCAATAAATTTTGAAGGTAACTCACCTGTCAATCGTACTTTAGCCTCGATTAACCAACATATGTCAGCAGGTATGTTATTCTTCATGAGTAATCGCATGCGTTTGGATTGAGCTTTATAGATTGTAAGGAGGGCATTTTGAGGAAGTGAAGGGAATCGATTGTGAAGCTTTGCTAGAGTCTCATTTTTGTCCATACCTTCACCTCATAATATCAATTATTATGGGAAACTGAAGTAACCGACTTGATTGTCACGGAGTACCGTTATCCGCCACTTCATCGGGGTAATAAACTAAAGCACACAAACAGAAAATAAATTAAAATACATAAAGAAAATTAAAATCGTCCTCTTATTGAATTTACCTCAAGCTCCAACTAGATGTCGTAAACACTTCTCTCAATGTCTCTGAGTTGGCTTTTTAAATTCTCAATATAGGCTACTAACTTTGGTGGTTGTAGAGCCTAAATGCGATGTGTTTTACAAAATCGAATCTACTTTTTGAGATGAGATTTTACACGTTGAAGTGGTTTAAGAATATTCAGGAGGAACAATTTTAGTATGGTACTCATGATTAACAATGATAAGAGAAAACTTAATGGTTAAACAAACACACTTATGCAAAAATAATTTCAATTAGCAAAAGAATAATAAAAAAAGAAAAAAATCAAATCACCAAAAAGAAAAAATCAATTCAAATCTGGTGGGTCACTTAAATTTATTTCGGTGTCTTCTCCATGTGGTTGATAATCTAAATATGACTTTAATCTTTGACCATTAACTTTAAACGTGGCACCGTTCTTTGGGTCCTTAATTTCAATCGTCCCATGTGGAAAAATAGTATAAACAATAAAGGGGCCAGACCATCGAGAGCGTGACTTACCTGGGAATAGGTGTAAGCGAGAATTAAATAAAAGCATTTTCTGACCTGGAGTGAAAGATTTTCTCATAATTTGCTTGTCGTGAAAGACTTTCATTTGCTGCTTGTAAATATTGGCATTTTCGTATACATCATTGCGAATTTATTTAAGTTCTGCCAGTTGTAATCTTCTTTCTAAGCTGGCTTGTTGCATGTCAAAGTTAAATTTCTTGATGGCCCAATATGCACAATGCTCTAGTTCTACAGGTAGGTGGCAAGCTTTTCCATACACTAGCCTATAGTGTGACATCTCAATCGGGGTCTTGAAAACCGTTCTATGTGCCCATAATGCGTCATCAAATCTTAATGACCAATCTTTTCTGTCTGGCCTCACCGTCTTTTCTAATATATGCTTTATTTCTTGATTGGATATATCAACTTGGCCACTAGTTTGCAGATGATATGGAGTCGCCACTTTGTGAGTGATTGAATACTTTGTCAAAAGAGTTTTGAATGCTTTGTTATAAAAGTGGGCACCAACATCACTGATTATTGCTCGAGGGAATCCAAAGCGCGAAATAATGTTGCTTTTCAAAAATCCTATCACCACTTTGTAATCATTGGTTCTATATGAAATTGCGTCTACCCATTTAGATACATAGTCAACAGCAACCAATATGTATTGATGGCCAAAAGAAGGGGGAAAGGGTCCCATGAAGTCGATACCCCATAAGTCAAAAATCTCAACTACTAAAATTGAATTTAGTGGCATCATGTTATTTCGTGTAATGCTCCTCATTCGTTGACACCTATCACATGAAGAACAAAAAGTGTCAGCGTCTCGAAATATAGTTGGCCAATAGAAACCACATTGTAAAACTTTAGTCACTGTTTTCTTAGCACTAAAATGGCCTCCACAAGCTTGTTCATGGCAGAATGAAAGGATAATCTGAATTTCATTTTCTGGGAAACATCGTCTAATAATTTGATCTACACAATACTTGAACAAATAAGGGTCATCCCAAAAGAAATTATTTATTTTTGCAAAGAATTTAGCCTTGTCTTACTTGGTCTAATGCTCTGGAAGTTGGCATGTAACAAGATAATTAACGATATCAGCATACCAAGATAATACTTCCACACTCATTAATTGTTCATCTGGAAATGACTCATTCAATGTTAATGGCTTTTGTTATTACCAAACTTAAGCCCGCACAAAATTTAAATTACCAAACCCACCCGCAACCCGCAGCAGATTTTAATATTTTTAAGAAAAATCCATTTGCAATGGGTTTTGATAATTACCAAATGCGCAATGGTACCCGGTGGATTTTTTCTGGGTTTCTATATTTAAAATCACAAATATTTAATATATAAATTTATAATAATAAACTCAAATTCTACTTACCATACTCAATTTTACATTTAACCAATGTAAATGAAAAATTAAAATTTCAACATCAATCCAACAGAAATTCCCAAATTGAAGTATAAATTACACAAATCTATTTAAAAAACACAAATGAGTATCTAAAAATAACAATCACATTTCATATCATCATTTAAAACAAGCTTGAAGAGAAGATATTTCATTTCATTCACTGACACAAGCACCCATCCAACACGATGCCTACAATAATAATTAATATTAATATTTTCAAATACTAATTCGGAGAAAAAACTATAATAATGAAATAATTCATGTATTAAGTTAAAGAAAAATAGTACATACAAAATTATAATAGGTATATAATAATCCGTAAATTAAGTAAAGAAACTTAATTCTTTACCTTATCAACAATATCTTCATCTTCGGAGAATTTTGCTATTTCACACTTTATTAGAAGAATTTGCATTTACAGGTAACAAGTATATCAAGAAAAAAAAGATAGATGATTATAAATTTGTAAATTGTAATGTATAATAGATATTATATTCTATTGAAGTAAAAATAGATTTTCATACCATCAAATTCAGCACACAACTTTACCTTATCAACACTATCTTCATCTTCGGAGAATTTTGCTATTTCATACTTTATTAGAAGAATTTGCATTTACAGGTAACAAGTATATCAAGAAAAAAAGATAGATGATTATAAATTTGTAAATTGTAATGTATAATAGATATTATATTCTATTGAAGTAAAAACAGATTTTCATACCATCAAATTCACCATCAAATTCAGCACACAACCAATTTTGAGCGCACATTAAATCTTCCAATGTCTTTAGATGAAGTCTATTACGATGTGGAGAGACAAATCTACCACCAGTACTAAATGCTGACTTGGATGCAAAGGTGGATACCAGAATGGCTAAAACGTCTCTTACAATTGCTTGCAAAGTTGGATATTTTGATCCATTTGTTTTCCACCAACAAAGTATATCAAAAATTTTAGATCTTGGAATAATAGATTCTTCTAAATAATAGTCCAATTCTGGTTTAACATGGGTTGTACCACCACTTTGATCTACAAAAGCATCAAAATTAGCCAAATATTTCCCAAGTTTTGAATGAGCTACCACAGCTCGAGATGATGAAGCAACTGAAGCTTAAACTGGAACTTGTGAATTTTCTTTTAACTTACACCTAGCTTGATAATCTTTCAACATATCATAACTAAAGCTTCGAACATTCTCAATCTCTTTTTGGGCACCATCTCCATACAGCAAGTCAAAATAATACTCAATTCATTTCATCTTAAATCTAGGGACCAAAACAGCTGCCATAGCCATGAATCCATGAACAACACTATAATACTTTTCAAACTTTCCAATCATTGAGTCAACCATTGCTCGGATTTTTTCACAATTAGAATACATCCACTCATAAATTGACAATTTAATCTCACAAATGCTTGAAAAGTAAATATTAACTATCGGATATCTAGTCCTAGAAAACAATGTAGCCACTTTATAAAATGATTCAATTCTATCTCAAATTTCTTTAGCAAAAACCCAATATTCTTCAATGGGTCAAAATTTGTATAATGATTTTTGTTGTTTCAAATGAGGAAATACTTTTTTGAAAACCAAAGCTCTGTCAAGCATTAAGTATGTAGAGTTCCATCTAGTCTTACAGTCCTAAACTAGATTTCTATTACAAGAAATATTACATTTATGAGCAGTCCCATAAAATGTTTCTTATCTTTTAGGTGTGGCAGACCCAAATAGAACACTATTATGAATTCTCTTAATACTATTACCAATTATACTCATCCCCTCCTTTACAATTAAATTCAATATATGAGCAGCACAACGCATGTGAAATAAATCTCCATTCAAAGAAAGCGAATTACTAGAAATTTTTTCCAGCAAGATATCAATCATGGCATCATTTGTGGTGCAGTTATCGACAGTCAAAGTAGAAAAACTTACTGTCAATGTTCAACTCAAGCAAACATGACACCAAAGCTTCAGAGAGCAGCAATATGTGGACATGGCACGTATAAGAACTTAAATTTAAAAAAAAAGTATTAGTATCATGCAATAAGTATAAAAATTTAAAAATAAAATAGACTTAGTAATTTATTGTAGAAATTACCAAATGATACGACTTTGCAACTCCCAATTATCATCAATAAAATGTGATGTTATACCCATAAATCCCTTTTGCTGGTTACTAGAAGTCCACATATCGGTAGTAATAGCAATTCTACTCCGATTTGAGTCCAACAAGCTTATTGTTTTGGCCCTTTCATAGTTATAAATTTTCAGTATGTCACTTTTTATTGTTTTACGGGAGACAAACCTAAACATTGGCTGGAGAGAACCAACGAATCTTTAAAAAGCCCAATGTTCAACCATATTCAGCGGACACTCATGAATAATTATCATATTTGCAAGCTCTTTCCTTGAAGTTTCTTGATTAAAAGAAAATGTGGATACTTTACTTTTTCCACTCTCTCTCTTAGCTTGCAGCCGCTTTTGAGTTGACTCAATTGTGTAGTTCGACCGCATAAAACACAACCTCATATGAGTGTGTAAATGGCTAGTGCCATTTTTACACTTTGCACTTAATCTCTTATGACAGTAGTTGCAAACAGCTACATATTCTAATTTCCCACCAACTTTCTGTCTTTTAAAGTGTTCCCAAACATCACTAGTCAATTTACTATTTTCAATATCACCAGAAGCAATTTCTTTTTTATGTACTAAAATTTGAGTTTGGGTTGAAGCTACCTCAATGTCTGCAAGTTCTTCACATGTTATTAGAGATTAGTTTGAAGCAATCAGAACTTTTGTTCTTGTTGTAGGGAAATTATTGTCGCTGAGATCAAAGGCTTGCTCCATCTTTTACCTTGAAAATTTCAATAGATTTTAAATCAATATACAAGGATATTGATTTTCAAGTTAACAAGTTAAGCAAACCGAAAGTACAAAATTATGCAAGCTGATTTAAACAAGCTAAATTAAATTATATCAATTAACATGTTATTTTAAGGGATTTTAAATCGTATCAGATATTGGATTAGTTGGCATGTTTATTAAGCAAAGATAAGATGAGAAATTAGCAAGTGAATTCAGCAATGTACGCTAACCTAACTATTTACAAAATCAACTCAAAAGCAACAAAATTAATAGATTGTTGTCGAATTGTAAGCTATTTTTCACTTAGCTAGCATGTTTATTAAGCAACAAAATTAGTTACAAATTGTTAAGAAAGGCATAAGAATTTCGTACCTTCCACGACTGCAAAATTGGCTGCAACAGCAACGGTACCCAGGCAGCTGCAGCAGAACGACACGTCTTTGTGGGCAGTAAAGAGAGTTGGGTACAGGGGTTGGCTTACTATTACAACTCAAAAGCTCTGGTTGAAGAAGAAAAGAATGTTGAATGAATAATTGAAGATTGAGATGAGAGATGGTCAGCTCGTGTGCGGCTTAGTCAAGGACTTAAAAGGGGAAATACCTTTAGTTGCTTTAGGTTATCACTTTAGAATGGGAGATGGGCCACATATATTGTACACACATACACAGCTTTGACTTTGGGCCTTTGACTATTTGCAAATTTGATTTTAATTGCAATTTCCTTTATACATTTTGAATAATTACATAATTTTCTTTATACATTTTTTTAATTAATTTTTTTAATTAAAATTAAATTAAAATATTTAGAAAAAATATAGCGGGTCTGGTGGATATCTATGCTGGTATCCGCCGGATATAAGGTCAATACCAAACCCACCTGAATTCATGTGCGGGTTTTAATTTATAATACTAAACCCACCCGCAACAGGTAAAATTGCCTGCAGCGGGTGGGTTTTAGCAGGTGGGTTTGCGGGTATAATTGCCTTCCCTAATCCCAAATTTCCTTTGTTGTCTTTTTTTCCACCACATTGGATAACACCCTATCTGCAAGTGTCAAGTGTATATCAGCAATGGCATTGCCGTCCATCTCATTCCAATTGTCATCATCAGTTATCTCACTAGGCCTTTCTCCAATTGCTGCCAAGCAATTATTTTTTCTCAATATAGTCTTTATCTTCATTTTCCACAGCGAGAAATTATTCCTGTTGAACTTCTCAATTTCATACTTTACTGATATTTTGTTGAATACCACGCACAAGCTAATGTATCGCCTTGAATAGTTGTGAGTATGTGTGAAAATGCATACTAGGAAAGTTCCTAAGAAATATTAGAGGGGTCACAACGGTCCCACTTAAAACACAGACTCCTTAGGCTCTTATTACCTTTGTGACAGAACTTTCCTAGATAGATATATATATATATATAACCATACGGTTACTCCACTTACACCACTTTCGCTACTTTGCACCGTAAAATTTTTAGATCGCTCCCACCGTTTCTCATAAATAGTACTGTATACGTGAATAATACTGTATAAGTGAACAATGCTATATAAGTGAATATTATCATATACGTGAACAATACTGTTTATGTGAACAATACCCTACTCTAAAAATACGATCAATACCTCTAATACCACTGTTGGAAATTGATTGGTGAAACAGACACGCAAGTAAATTGAAATTGAGAAATAATGAGATAACAGAATCACACACGGACATCCGAATTTATGTGGTTCGCTTTTTGCCTACGGCGATAGGCTAAGACAGAAGAAAAATATTTTGATGTTTTGGCTCACTACCCATAACCCTAATACGCCCAATCTCTCACTCATTAATCACTCAACTCCCACTAGGTTTCTTTTCCTCACAAAATGGAACTGAAGAAGAAGAAGATAATTGGATGCAGAGGAGGGAAATGAAGCCCTCTATTTATAGCTTCATTTTGTTTCCCTTTTTCATTTTTGTCTCTTTAGCTGTCATCATCTCCTGTCATCTCTTGTGCTCCAAAGTTGGAAATCCACTGTCGTGACTTATGATTTTGGGCCGTCACCAGTAACTAATCAATCATCGTCATCACACATAGATCGTAACTGCTTCCATCCATCATTAATACTTAGACGTTCATCGCTGGTAATAACTTCTCAGCCTCTATCTAACTGCTGTCATCGTTGCCATACTGCCTCAATCTCATTGTCGCTGCTATACTGCCTCAATCACCATTCAAGGTAAGCTTAAATGAATAAATAGGGCATGAAGAAAATAGATAATGGACCTAAGTGTCATGTGACTGTCAAGAGAATTCAAGGGTTAACTGTGCCTTTTTTTCCCACAAATTTGTATAAGAATTCTTAGTATTGCACTACTAAATGTCGTGTACTTCTTACTGAAAGTAATTGCTTCTACATTTGATGTTATAATAAGCTTTTAAGATCAATTAATATTATGGCTTTAGGTTCTTTGAAGTCATAATTGATTTCAAATCAATTGATTTCATTTTTAATTTTCTTCTTTATCATAAATGAGTAGTTGAATTTTTTGTTTAAACAAAAATCACAAGAGAGTGAAATACTAGTTATACAACCCAAGCAGAGGGGGAGTGATGAACTGAGTTTCTAAAAATTATGTAATGCTTGACAAATCTTAATGCAAATCTTAAATAAATTCAAAACAATAATAAATAATTAAAATGTAAAGAGAAAAGGAAAGAAAGATTCAAACTCAAGATTTTTCGTGGTTTGGCCAACCCCACCTATGTCCACACCCCCAAGCTCACCGAGCTTGAGGATTCCACTATCCAGACCTCCAAGGTTTCAAGAACTTTTACAATTAACTTCACAGGTGTCAATAAACCTTTACAATAAGAGATTATCCCAAATCTCTTAACCTAAGTGTATCCGAACACTTACAATTACTCGAACATAAAGATTACAAATAAATTTTCTCTCATACAATGTGTTTGATTACAAATAATAGCTTAATATATGAATGAATGAAACAAAAAAAAAGTTTGAAGCTTAATAATAATTGTTTACTCAGTAACAAGCTCAATGATAACTCTTGGATATATTTTTGTTTGAATTTGATTGAGCCATTTTATAGTTAGAGCTAAAAATTAGTTATTATTGACTTTCTGCACACAATCGGATCGCCATTTAGCATTTATTGGATCGCCGTTTTGACTTGAGCAAGTGACTATTGTGACAAAAATTCAAATTGTCGAATAGTCGTTATCAAGATGTTGGATCATCGTTAGTGTCCAGTAGCTAACCTTCAATTATGTTCGATGTCGAATCATTGTTAGTGTCAAGAAGCTAATATTCGATTTTGTTCAATGTCGGTTTGCCATTTGCTACAGTGAATTATTTTTTAAAATTAAAGCTTTGTCCTAAAACTTTCTATAATTATACTATGGCTCAAAACTTTATGAAACATTTCAAACAAGTCCATTTTTTGAATTTTAACCAATACTTGTTGATTTCAAAGTTCTCAAAACATATTCAATTAGATCAAGAACTTGAAAAACAGCCAATTTTATAAAATCAATTTTCCTTTAAGAATAAAACCTTTATTTTATCAAAATAATGATTTATTTAAAAAATATGAAAAGTAATTTGAGCTTTTAAAAACTCAATAATTTTTAATCTTGTTTGTTATCATCAAAATAATCATTATAAATATATACATGTTAATAGAGAGTTGACAATAAGAAGGCAAACAAACTTTGTCAGAGACCATACTTCGAATTCTTTGGCCAGGAATAAATTACTTATCTGGGTGGTAATTTAAGACTTTCTATTCTTTCTTTATTTAAATTGATCCATTTTATATCTTTGCGTACTTAAGGTTACACTGGAAATTAAGCAGGGTAGTGCCCTTAGCATTCACTGTAATATATTACTCTTCTTCATGATTCAATCGATTGGAATGAGATTCTCAGAAAGTTAATTGGACTGCCAGTGGATGGCAGTTCTAAAATTAAACTGCATTTTTCTTATTCTTTTTGCCCCTCACTGGGTGAAAAGTTGGTTAAGCCCACTCAACGACATATAAAATTATTTGTGAAGAAATGAAATCTTCCGCCAGGACACTGCTAGGAGTATTAAGGAAACAACCTTTTGGGAAGCAAAGAAATAATTAACTATCAAATTAGTTTAACAGTAATCATTGATTACCTTCAGAAATCTAACCTCGTGTTTAAGTGGTTAGAAGAAGTATGGTACACTTAATGCTTTTCTTTTCCCTATGTAACCGGAAGAGCATATCTGTTTTTTTTTTTTAGCTATGATCATACCTCTAAGTGCATTGGTAGCATAATTTTGATTGAGGTTGCTGGTTTTGTCGACTTGCAGAACTGCTTCTTCCACTAATTTGGGCACTCAGTGGTTCATGCTGACTATCTTGCACTTTGAAAGTGGTTCATCATGGTAAGCAGTTTTCCCATTTGTTTAAATGATATACCTTTAAAATTATTGAAGGATGTGCTCTGCATCATTCTTTATTTGAAACATATATGTCAAATAAACATGAGGTTACAAATTTTGTATGTTTGTATCTCTACTCCAACTAAATAGTTTTCACGACCAAAAATTTTATTAGTCATATAAATGAACGAAGGCCATCATCATTTTGCATAATAATTAATGTTAAAGCTTGGGGGTTACTTGATTCAATAAAGTTTCTTCTCAATAATCTAACACAAGCACGAACTTGATGACTCTTAAACCTTAATGACGTAAATTTTTATAATCACATGTAGAGAATATTTAAAAAATCATCTTTTATAATTCGAGGCAATTGTTAGATTTAAATTTCATGAAAATCACCTATACAAGTTAGGAAAAAAAAAGTCTATTTAGAAATTATTATTAGCCTTAAACATTTCTAAAATCTCCCATCAAACTAAATAAATTGCCTTGAGTTGTATGTATTAGAGTTTAGATGAATCTTTTACAGTAAGAAAATCAATTCCAATATAATAATTTAAGATTAGAATTGAAGAAATTAAAAAGAAATTAGAGTCTTAATTAAGTACAGTGTGGAGTGTCATGAGTTATATTTTCTATTTGGTAATATGAAGTTATTCTTAATTGCAAATTAAATTGGACATATTAGTAATACAAAACTTTATATTGTTGAAATATAGCACTATATGGGGTGCTTAAAGTGTTATTTACAGGGTATAAATTATCCCACTTTTTTTATTATCCAAAAGATAAATTGCTTTCTCTCTTTTTATCATGTGGAAATTATAAAGTTGAATGGCTAGGTACTTAAATAGAATTAATCAATTATTCTTTTTTATTTTTTTATTTGACATTGTTCTCCATTTTCGATTTAAATGCTGCGTTTTGCGTGAAAAACTTCCTTGATTGCTGTGTCACACTGTCAATGTGCTTAAGCCTAAATATTTGTTTGCTTAAACCTAATAGTTAAAAATTAGAACTTCTTGATCGCTAGCATGGCAAGCGGCTCACAACCACCAAAATCCCACTCTCTTCATTGACCGAACATGAAAAAAAAAACTTAAATGATGATTGAACAATATGAAGACATTTTTATTTTAAGTTTTAATTTTTATTAGTTACTTCACTTATAAATTAGGTCGACTTATTAGAAAGCCATTAGGGCCCATCTTATTTTTTCATCTCCTGTTTCACTTTCAAAGCTTCTTTTATGTCAAATTTAGAACTTAATTATAAACCTTGTAAATATCTACTTTCACTTGTCTATCTTCTACTACTCATCACTTGCATATATTTTAAGAGAGGTTAGTGACAACGATAAAAAAAGTGGTAGCTAGTTTTTTTTTTAAATTTTTGTTACTCTATATTAATTAACTTATGAACATCTAATTATTGGTACAATACATATTGTTGGAGATATTTGTGAATAACCATGAATTAGTATTTGGTAAATACAAAATGTACCATATATATAGGGTATGAGGTATACAAAACAATTATATGGGTTAATTGCGAAGTTGTTACTGGTGGGGATATGTTACAATATTGTTCCTTGTATACCATGAAAGAGTCTTGTGACTTCATGATTACTGGGCCATATATGTTTCCAGGTTAATTACATCCCAAAATCGCAAGATAATATATGAGTAATTTATGATGATTTTTCCTTCCAAATATCTAAGACTTATTATTTGTTGTGTACTAATTGATTTTATGTACTTGTAGGTGGAAAAAAAATGAAGCTACGTATGGATATTCAGTAACATTTTTGTGCTTATTTTAGTTGGTTAATGTTTGTTGAAACTTAATTTAGTACTTTGATGTTTAGAACTCATCAAAAGCTTAATTTGATACTTATGATTTTCTTTTCCAAACAGTGGTATAGTTGAATTATATTAATTTATGTGATGTATGTGGGATGTTCGTTATGTGAATTATGTTGCGTGCTCTTAACGTCAAAACAAAATAGGAAAAAATTTAATTAAAATAAAAATATACTATTAACCAAAAGCAACATAACATCACCAAATACTGACAATGAACTTTTTAAAATGACATTAATAATTTTTGACGTTATTGAGTTAGTGTGCTCCTGATTCTATAGTCACATAAATCAGTGTCATGTAAAGAGTATCATCAAATACGAACACCATGATGTAATTATTTTAGTGATATTATAATGATACAAATCATTGACACAAAAATTACTGACACTAAAAATTAGCATCAGTGTATTGTGGCTTAAGCATTACTAACACAATTAACAAGTGTTAGAAAAAGTAATTACTGACACTAATTTAATGTCAATAAAGCCTATTTTTCTAGTAGTAAATCTAAACTCGTCTCAATAAAAGTTTGATAGTCATTGTAATATCAATGTAATTTTAAAAAAAAATTAGTGGTTGCGGTAGGCCATAATCTTGCAAAGATCTGTTAGAGTAGCTCACCATGTTGAACAAAAGAAGGAGAAAGCTAAGATGGAGAAAATACAGAGCAAGGGTGCTAGCTGTGCCAGCTTAGCAAAATTAGTTAAAGTTTGTTACAAGCACACTGTGCATTGTACTGAAGATCAGTTAGTTTAACAATGATTAGTTTTAGATTAGTTAAAGTGTGATCATGACTAAGAAATACATATATAAGCTGCTATACTGATACTATTTTGTCAAGTTATTGAGAAATAAAATTCATTAATCATTTCCAGAAATTTCGATCTATTTTCTTAGTAGCCAAACAACTTCTATTTCATTTTCTTTCATGGTATCAAAACCAAATAATGGTAAGTTACAATAGCACAACATCAAATCCAAATCAAATGAATACAAATCAGTCATCATAAATCTCATTTTCGTTTAGCAATCCAGTTAAACTAGATCGATCAAACTTAATGATTTGGTGAAAGCAAGTTCTCACTTCAATAAGAGGAAATCGTCTTGAGGATTTCATTTCTGGTAATCAAATAATACTAGAACAATACATTTCTAATACAGCAGCAGATGGGTCAGTGCAGAAAATTGATAATCCAGCTTACATTAATTGGCGAACTCAGAATTAAATTTTGCTTGGCTAGATCTTATCTTCCATAAGTGAAGGTATCTTTAATACTATTCTCAATTGTGAAAATTCATTCAAAGCATCGAGATCAATTCTGAGGCTAGAATTATGCAGTTGAGATATGAAATGAATGTTCTTAGAAAGAAAATGTCTATTAAAGAGTATTGTTTAAAAGTGAAAGTTGTTGCTGATAAACTTACTTGTGACAGGAGTCCTATTTCTGATAAAGACTTGTTAATGCAAATCTTGAATGGTTTAGGACCTGGATATCTAGATCTTGCTTCAATAATTGCTGCTAATAAAATGTCATATGATGATGCTTGTGCATTACTCTTAACACATGAGGCGAGATTGGAACAAAATCAAAGTTACGGAATGATGAATGCTAACTATTCTCAAGTTAGAGGTAATAATAGAAAAGGTAGTTATAATGGATATCATGGACAATTCAATGCTGGTAATGGGAATAAAAATGGAGGCAGAGGAATGTTCTTCAACACATACTCGAAATGTTTTTCAGTTTGTGGTTATACTGGTAATGGTTGTGGTAGAGGACAACAAATGCATGTATATTCTTATAAGCCAATGCTTCATAATAGGAAAATTTTCAATATGATTCATGGTTCATCCTCAACGGAGATGGATTTGATGACAATGTGCCTATTTGTCAAATTTGTCATCAAGTTGGGCATATTGCTGATGCTTGTTGGTGCAAATGCATTGATAACTATGTTCCTCAACCTAGACAATTTGGAAGGGGTAAAGGACAGAAATTTGCTTATATGGTTAATTTAAGCCACAAATTGGATATGTATCACAATTTGAATATTCATTTGCTGTAGAGTATCATGGTTATCAGACAATTGATATGCATTCTTCAACAACTCACTATACACCTGATGTTTTCTCTGCTCCAGGAGTAGCCTACATTGCAAACTTTGATGGGCCAGCTGATGAAGGGTGGTATCTTGACAGTGGAGCTACACACCAAATCACCAATAACATTACTAATATGCATGTCAGAGATCAATTCATTAGATCAGATTAGCTCCTTATTGGAATGGACAAGGTTTGCCTATAACACACAATGGAGATGCATTTTTTATCTTTAAAAGTTCCAATTCTAAACACAACTTGAGCCTACCAAATTTTCACGTGATAATAATATTTTTTGCCTGAGGGGATCCCTTGGATAAATTTTTTTGACTAAGACGGTTACATTAGAAGCCCTAAAAATTAGTTAATCTTATTTTTTTTGGAACGTAATTCTTCTGTAATCTATTAATTTAAGTTATTATTGATTCTATGCAATTTTAAATTTAAGTAATAAAATAAATATTATACAATTTATTTGTTTTCACATTAAATAAATAACAAATATTATCTCAGCTTCATATATGTGATAAAGTATAAGTAATTTTACATAATTCTAAATTTACATATATAAATTTATTTTTAAAATATTATTTATAAATTCTATAATGAAATTTAAATTAATATCCAAGTATTTTTTTAATATTTATTTATTTTTATTTTAAAATTGTCAAATTTATATAATACTTTTTTCCAATCCTATGTTACACCAAGCACAAGACAACATTATTTTAATATGATCTAGTTTAGTCACCAAACATTTGATAGTAAGAAATATAATCTTATCTTATCACACCCCATTCTATCATATTCTATCATGTGCACTAAACAAGCCCTTAGAGTACTTTTGCCAACATGCATAAGAATTGTTATTTCACTAATCTAGTTAGTCTTTTAAAAAACTGTTAATATTTACGGTCTACTTTCTGTATTCTAAACATGATCAAGAAATTTATTGGCAAGATACTGCATAATCCAATCACAAAAATTTGCATTCCAGTCATAGTGTATGGCTTACTTGAGTGAGGCAATTGAGAGAGAAGGGAAGCTTTCTGTACCAATTTTTAGATTTATGCTAAGAATTCCAAATTAAAGGGATTTTCTAGTTAAAAATGTTAACATAAAATTTTTTTATCTATGAACGCATAATTAGTATTTGAACATGCGTAGAGTGTAAATTTGCTATTGGAACCCACAAAAATTTTCTATATTCCCATTTGCTAAATATACCTAACAATAACATTTTGAAATCCTAATTTTTTCCTATTCATCTCTAAAAATACAAAAAAGTAACCTTAATTAAAAAATTTATTAGACCATAGTTTTTTCTACACACCTACCGACTATTATTCTTTTTTTTTTTTGTCGAAGTGGTTAGATCCATAAATGTCTCCTTTTTTTTCTCTCTCCATCTTCTTGTTCTCCATCAACGGATCTTTCTAGCATAATAAAAAAAAATTAAGATCATAACATTCATGGAAGTTCAATGTTTGTCTCAAAATTCATCTCTCTAGAAGGAAAAAAATTACCATAAAAAAAATTTGATTCACAAATTCATCAATCACTACCAAAATATTTCATTTCGCATGTGAATATTGCATAGATTAATCACATAAATGTAGAAATGGAGACACCATAAATGATAAAAATTACTATTGATCAAATACATCATGAAGGATGAAAGCTAAATTTATTCAAATAAACTATTATATTCTATTGAAATTATTAGCTAGCGCCATACTATCTTAATTTTGTCGAGGATTAAGGTCTTAAAAATTTTATAGTGATTTAAAAAAGAAAAATCTTCAATCAAAAGTATGAAAGAGATGAGAATTGTAAGATTATTTGATGTTGAGCAAGTGTATAGAAATAAAAGTTAACTTTGATTTATTTAATTAAAATAATTATTTACCTTATAGGTAATATCGTCTTAAATGGTAAAACATTAAATAAGTATTTTATTTATAAAAAATTATATTAAAAATGATTTTTTAAAAAGGTATTTTACATAAATGAGTATGAAGAGTATTTTAGTAAATACAGATAATCCATCTATATTTTTAATATTTAAATATGTTCATTTACTGAATTACTATTAACCCATATATAGATTTTTTAGGAAACCTAACTTGTTCTTATTTTTTAAGAAACAGAAGGGTCTGCAACGTTAATAACCATATAATTACATCCTTGCTGTTTAAATAGCTTTTGTAACTCTTTGATTATATTTGATGGTTAGATCACAAATGACAAAAAATGGGGTACGAGATCATGATTGAAAGCTGGCTGGACCTTATAATTATATTGTTTCATCTTCATTAAAGCAGTTTTTGTTGGTTTCACAGCAAAATTCAAACCATTATAATTAAAAATAAGACTCAGAAAATGAACATAACAACTGAAAAAAAAGGCAAAAAGATCTGAGTTGAACGGCAGGCTACTAGCAAACACTAAACTCTTTTTCCAAAATATATTTGTAGAATGACAATCGAGTGGGCCTAGATCGGATCCTCACTGCTTTATTTTATGCGATATTTTACAATACTTCTATTTTATTATATTTACTTAATGTATGTATGATGTGTATGCATGAATTAAATATAATTATTAATTATATGATGATTTTTAATGAATTAAATATAATTACTAATTTTATAATAATTTTTCAAAATAAATACACACATGTCATACACGTATTAAATGAATGTAGTAAAATAAAGGTATTGTCTAATCTTTCCAATTTTACATTTAGATCCATTTGACAAAAATGTAGACTCAAATATGCTCCAAATCCATGGTGTCTATGCTTTTCACCCTTACCTGCTAGATTTAAAATAAACAAAGAGAACCAGACCCGTCCTAGATCAATCATAAACTCATTCATTTAAAATTTTAATAAATTCATTGATTATAAATTTTAACAACATAATTAATTTTGATAATATAGTTAATGAGATAATAAAAGTAAATTTATAGATTATAAGACCAAAAAGATAAATTTCATCTTTATTTAACAGTAAACTCAGCAAGTAAAATAAAGACTGAAACTTCCATAAAATATCAAAGATTAAAATTTATAGTTATCAAGTTAAATATATAATTTTTTTAAAGAAAAAAATTATGTAGGATATTTTTAATTATTTAATTTATGTTACCATGAATAAGTTTTATGTCATCCTAATCTGTAGCTTTACTTTGAATTAATGGTTCTAGTCTTTAGGATTCGTTCAGAAAATGATTAATTTATCAATAATATTAGCGATCTTAATATTTGAGTTTTAATATTATGTATTACTTATCTATTAGATGATTGATTTTATAATTTATAAAATTATTTTGCCACCACTTAATGAATGAATGCTATATAATTCTGACTGAAATTAAAACTTAAAATTGTTGGATACTTAACAGTGGTCTTAATTTATTGAAACAAAGTCCTTGTATTCTATTGACAATCATCAATCAAACAATCACTTATCGCTGACGACAACACACTCTTCAAACAAAGTTACCCATTGACAAAATCTACGACGGAATCTACTAATATTTTAATATTAAGTTTAGTGGATTCTAGTATTAAAAAAAAAAAGGTTTAGTGGATCCTAAACTGTTGGTCCCACGACATGACAGAGCATGGACAACCCCACACAAGTCCTCCTAGAGCACTAGCTAAAGGCACATCGATCAACGGATCAAGCCATGACAGCCCAGGATCCGCAAGAGATCGTCACCAATTTTGAGGGTGTGACATCAGTTGCACCATACGTACATTTATTTTTTTATTATTGGTAACAACTTTTCGTTGTATGTACAATCTCTATTTTTTTTTAACCATATAAGTTATGTGAAGTTGTTACATATAACGATAATAAAGTGACTGTTAACAAATAAATTGTTACAAGCAGCGTAGTAATTCTTGTTATGGTAAGTGCTTAACAGGACCCCTATTTCTGATCACGAATGGCTATACAAAAAAATCTCTTGATTTCAGCAATTTTTTCTGTTTGAATACATGTAGACTATGAAAATTTATTGTTCCAGATTTCTCTAATATGCCACTTTCCAATTTTCCGTACGAAAATTTGGTAATTTTTTTCCTTTTTATCAGGACTAAAACTCAGCATAAACACCCTGTAAAATTCTACATTAAAAAGAGGATGAGAAAATTTAATTCTAATTGCAGTAGTCCGTTATCTTCGGAATGACTGATCTGAGTAAAAGAATGATGGTGAGATGATCATTATCATTTAAATTAAAGATAAGTTTATAAAAATTAATCACTCTTTATATATCATGTTTAAAAAAATAATTTGTATCGTGGTCATAGTATTTCTGTGTACTCTTACTTTTCATCAAAAGGGTACGAGCTACGAAGGAAACAAAAACTAATAATATTGATGAGCAAAGAAGAACGATAGATAACAAGAATGTTAAAAGCATCACTCATAAGGCGATTCTGAATTTCTGAAAAGATAGTTTTATAACATCACCTTATAGGTCTTCATTTCAATAAAAATGAAATTACAAGACACAAATTTAAGTAGGACATATGATTTTTCCACTATTCTGATACATTTGATTCATCCAAATTAAAGTTTTTTTAACTTTTTTGATTTACTTAAACAACTTTGTTGTCTTTTACTGTATCAGCAGCAAGTTGCCTAAAGCGAGAAAGAATATAATCTCCGGTTTTGATTGTAGGGTATATGGAAAAAAAAAGAAGAAAGAAAAAGGTAGAAATTACGTTAAATTAAATTAAATCCGATGATGAAAAATTGCATGGTTGTAACAACAAATACCTTTCAAATAAACAAATAGTATTTAAAAATAAATCTCAACCGATCCTCTCATGTAAAATATGGATTATAAAATAAGGGCTTGTAAAAGAAATGATATAAGAATTTGACCTGGGTCAATAAATTGAAATAAAAATAAGATTTATAAGGTTAATTGAACTTGAAATCTTAACCTGTAATTTGTTAGTGAGTTAGTATTAAAAATAAATTAAGTCTTATTTGATATTGTACATGAATAACTATAACTTAAAATGTATAATATTAAAAAAAAATTAATAAGCACTTATTAATATAATTTAAAAACTATTTTTCTTTATCTCACACCTAAAAAAAAAAAATAATAATATCGTTGTTACTTTTGTGAAAAGGCAACATCAAAGAGTCCGGTGGGCTGATGACTTACTTGGGAGGATTGTCTTCGGACTTGCATGTTGGCAAGCACTCAATAACATAATCATGACTTGGGCATAGAAACAGTCCAGTCTGTACAATATAAAGGCACGGTAAATGAAAATTCTTGGAAGATTTAACTGATTGTACAAACTATACTAATTATAAACATAATACAGTACTAATGCAGTAAGGCCTAGGAAATATTTCTGGTTCATGCAAAAATTAAAAATAAAGAGAGAAAATACATTTGAGCTATATAAATTATTTTAGTGTGCAGGCGATTGAGTGTTTATTAGTCTTAAGGAGTATCTCTCTTTGCCCAATACAACTCTGTGCAGTATGGACCTGTTATCAAATTTATGAATTAAAAAAAAAGGCATAGGTAAATATATATAATATATTATTCTCATATGAAAATTTATGGTTTTATTCCTTCTAATGCTAATGGTTTTCTAAAGTATCATTTTAGTTAAGTTGTTTTTTAGGGCTTTTTATATGTTTTTAGCTGTTTCTTAGGTTAGCTCTTATGCAATGTCTTTTTTAAGGGGTAAGACTCAATTTGTTTACGATTATATACATTGATAATAGCAATAGAATTATTGATGTTTTAAGTAAAATTTAAAGAAAAATAACTCTTAGATCCTTAATATTTCTCAATTTTATCAGTTAGGACTTTAATCGAACTTAATAGTAAATATTTAACATCCAAAACATTTCACCTTTTGACAAAGGCATCATATTAGGCTAACAGTATGTATGTACCGATAGTTATACAAAATTTTAAATTGACCTAAGAGTAAAATACTTAGATTTATCTACAATTTAATTTGTTTAAATTCTAGAGCTAGATTAAATTCAAATATCTGATCAAGCTCTTAAGAAATCTAGAATTCATTTGAGTAATTGAGGCATAACCTGAAAGCACCATTGCTGAGCATTTCCAACATGTCACCAACATTCACTATAAATGCTCTACAAAATCAATTTAATAAGAAAGGCAACGTCAAGAATCCAGTTTATACATGATTTGTTTGTTTTGAATATATAGGATATCAGAACAAAATGATACTTGAAACTTAATTAACTCACCCTTTGACAGGTGGTATGGCTTCCCATAGTTGAGGTTGAGCATTTTCCTCCCTGCAAATCTGCAATATTATTATATAATAAAAATTTTAGTAAAACAAATAAGATGATAATAGCTAATGATAAATGTAAGTAATATATATTTTAGTAGAATGATTGATTAATCGATGTTTTCTTACTTGAAGCCCCCATATTTCATCTGTTGCCAAGAGTGTAATAAAATTCAAGTCACAATGTGGTGGAGCTCCAATAATTTCCTTGGCAAATTCGGCACCCGGAGCTAAATATACAAAAGCAAAAACATGCACATATAAAGAATATATATGGAATGTGATCAGATACACATGTACACATACATACACAACAGTAAGAGAAATTTGAAATGAATCTTTTGTAATATTTAGTATTGTTAATAATTACCTCCGTAATAAAAAATATTGGAGTAGCTTGCAGTTTTGTTGCCAAGTATTTCTGGTTGATCGAAGAAATCAACATTGAGATCAAGAGCAAGGGCTATTATTTTCCCAATTGCTCTTCCAACATTTCTGAAAATATTAAAAATAACAGAAATAGTTATTAAAGTCTTTAAGTTGTAACATTTTTCTAGTAATAAATAAATATAAATTCATCTAATTCCTTGACCGAATATCGATCCAATTAGATTGTTTTGCTCGTTTCTAAGAGGTAAGGTCGTTACATTACCCTTCAATTAATTTGTAATATTTCTTTTTTTAATTTAATAAATAACTTAAGTTGTCATCAACAGCATAGCCTCTATAAATTAATACTCGATAAATTAATAACTTGTATTATATAATACTTTTCTGCAACCCCAACTTAGGGCAAAAGATTAAATTAATAATTTCGATATATATTAACAACTTTGTGATCCTATTCGTATATAAATTAATAATTTACTAAAATTACAAGTATAACCATTGTAATATTTCATTAATAAAATATCACTCTATTGTTACTTGTTTTACTCTATTTTTACTTTTTTATTGAAATTTAAATAAAATTTGATCTAATCTTTTTTTTTGGCTTATTACTTCTAGAAGATCTAGGGTGAATTCTAAAATTGCGGGAATTTTGAGACTTTTTTGTTAATTTAATTTATATTTAATGGATTTATTCATTTTTAATTGATTATATTGGTAAACAATAAATTTCTAGTTGGTTAAAATGTATTTTCATTGAATTTTATATATACACACCCTCTGTAAAGTAATAAATTATTAACTTATCGACTAATTAATAACTCTTTTAATTTTAATAAATTTTGCATGGTCCCAACATTATTAATTTATAGAAATTTTACTGTATACGTCTTTATTTTAAGCTTTGATGCAATATTCCTTCAAAACTTATTACCTGTTCCTCCAAATAATTTGTAATCTTTCTCCCTTTTTTAATTAAAAAATATCTTGTGTCATCAATATATGCGTAAAGCTTGTTGTGTGACGGTATTATAGGTTCAAAATTAGTGATGGGGCAAATGAGCAAGGCTCGATGCAAAGCTTTTCAAGAAACCCTTGCCCTTGAAAGCCCAATCCCAACTGGGAACCGAGCCGGGCCAGACTCATGTTTTTAGTATTTTTAATAATTGGATTTTTTAATTTCTTTTAAAAACTCTAAAACCAGAAAACTGAGGCCAAATTAAATTTATGGTGAGTCTAATAAATTTAAGAATTTGTGATTTTAAAATTAAGTTTAATTTTAAAAATCACTTTTAAAGATTGCAGGACGAAGCCATCCCGAGAAGGAACTGAAAAATCAAGGCCTAGGTAGACCCTGGCCCGCCCTTTGGCATAGAGCTGGGCTCGAGTCCAAGTGGGATGGGCTGGAAGGGCCCAACTGCGTCCGGACCATTTTTTTTTTCCTGGTCAATCCTATTCGAAAAAAACATGAACGGTTGGAGATTAAACAAACATGAAAAATCAACTTACACCGTCTCTTCTTTATTTAATTACAAAAATTAAATGAGATTATAATTACAAAAAATTAGCATGATAAATTTCAAATAAAATTATTATTGTAAAAAATTAACGTTTGGATTTTGGATTTATTTGTTTTATTAAATTTACGAATATTCTTGTATTATAACATTTTTATTTTTTAAAATTTTGTAAAATAAAGTGATATTTTAATTCATTTAGGAGTAAAATAGTCATTTGCTCATGTCAAAGTGGTTGATTAATACAAGTTTAAAAACAAAGGTAATGTAAAAAAATATGTTAAAATTTTATAGTGATTAAACTAGAGAAATTATCCACCATCCACCCGTTTTTTCTAACTTTTCAAAAATACATAATTTATTTATTTTTGCTGGAATCCACTTGAAGTTACATTTCCTTTCACTTTTTCACTTTCGCTTGGAGACTGTTAAGAAAACAAACGAAATATTATTTAAATGACAATTCTTAATGAAAGCTTATATATTCATTACTTTGGATTGGACAATCGATTTTCTACTGATTTGAATTGTTCAAGCTGAGCATATCTATATGTCAGAGGACGTGGCTTTGTTTTAGCACCTTAGATGATTGATATCAAATTTTTAAATCAGTTCATGCACTGATTCGTGGAAAAAAATCAAGGAGATGACTGTTGTAATTCAAGGCTATAAAAAGCCAGCTGCTGTGACTGATTTGAGTGTGCCAAAAAAACAATCTTATCATCCTCTTCATCTTCATTAAAGATACACACTTTACCTGGAAAATCAAATTAAATCAGCTGTTATAATCAATTGTAGTTTGGAGTGTGCCATTACAGTTGGAATGCTATTGAATCCTAGAAGATCAGACTATCTTAGATCCTTTACGCACCTGGAAAATTATCTGAGAAGGGGCAAAATCTATTCTTTAAGAATACTGCTTCATTGGCACGCCTTGGCTTTCTATTTTCATCACTTTTTGTGTTTGTGTCTATTAACTATTGTTTTGCAGCTTCTATAATTATTAATTGGATTGTTCAAAGAGTTAATGAATTGAGGAAAAGTGAAGCTATTGGATAGTTGAATTAAATTGGTTTGCTGCATATTATTGTCAAACATGGTTGCTTGAATTTTTGAGTTAAATTTGGCTTTTATTTATTAGTGGTGGACCTTCCTTACAAAGTCACTTTCCTTAGTTTTCTTTATAGTTTTGTGGCTATAGAAAGATTTTTTCATGGCTGGAGAATTTAAGCTCCTGGACTTCTCGTGACTTGCAGAAATTTATCAAATATCATAATTCATTATTTTTGGAACAACTTAAAGAACAGAGCTAACATCGAAATGAGTCTTAAAAATGTTCCAGCTCCTACAACAGCTCCAGCCATGGCTTCCTCATCCTCTTCCATTGCTGCTACACTTACCACTGCCAAGAATTTGCCAGATGTGTCAAAAATAGAACCCTTTAATGGAGAACATTTCAAGTGTTGGCAAGATAAAATTCATGACATTATGGATACGCACAACTTGGCTGAATATCTAACCTTATCTTCCCCAGAAGAAGGTTGTGAAGGCTTTGACAATAGAATGAAGACTTGGACTGTAAATAATAAGATCTGTAGGTACACAATTGTAAGTGTTCTTTCCAGCAACCTCTATGACATATACTACACTTATAGGAATGCCGATGAAATATGAAACCTACTTAGTAAAAAATATATTATATAGGAGGCTAGATCCCAACAATACTTTATGGCTGACTTTCTACATTTTAGGATGTACTGAATGTTATCATTAATGAAAATGTTTCTTCTTCTGCTTATATTTATTGTTCTGCTAATATTGTTGACTCCATTAATTTATGGCATGGAAGGCTTGGTCATGTGAATTTTTCTTACATTAAGAAAATGAAAGAACTTGGTTTACTATCTAAATTAAACTTGTCAAATGACAAATGTGATGTATGTATGGAATCTAAATCCACAAAAAAGACATATAAACTAGTTCAAAATAGAGAAACTGAAATTTTTAGTTTAATTCACACTGATCTTGGTGACTTAAAACAAACCATGACCAGAGAGGGTAAAAGGTATTATATTACTTTTATTGATGATTTCTCAAGATATACAAAAATATATCTATTGAGAAATAAAGATGAAGCAGGTGAAAAGTTCTTAAGTTATAAAAGTGAAGTTGAAAATCAACTTAATAAAAAAAATAAAAGATTAAGAACTAATAGAGGTGGTGAATATGATTCAAGCATGTTAAATGCTTATTGTGAGAATCATGGTATCATTAATAAAGTGACACCTCCTTATTCACCTAAATCGAACGGTGTGGCTGAAAGAAAAATATAACATTAAAAGAAATGGTAAATGCCATGTTAATAAGTTCTAGAACACCGTTGAATTTGTAGGGGGAAGCTATATTATCAGCTTGCCACATTCAAAATAAAATACCGTATGTTAATAGGAAAGACACCCTATGAGTTATGGAGGGGCTATAAGTCAAACTTATCATACCTCAAAGTGTGGGGGTGCCTAGCGAAGGTTCTTAACCCAATTCCTAAAAGAACTAGGTTGGGACCTAAAACTATAGACTGTTTATTTATAGGGTATGCTCATAACAATGCTACTTATAGATTCTTAGTACTAAGAGATGAGAGATATTCGTTTAAGGCAGATACCATCACTGAGTCTAAAAATACTGAGTTCTTTGAATATATTTTTCCTAAGAAAACTAATATTAGTTATTTATCCCAAAATGAATCACTCTTGAGAGTTCAAATGTTGAACTAGGGAAAAGTAAAATGATGAGGACGACCACAGGTTTTGGTGAAGACTACTATGTTTTTCTGGCTGAAAATGATCCCCAAACTTTTAGAGAAGCAATGGCTTCTCGCGATGCACCTCTATGAAGAGAGGCAAGTAATAACGAGTTGGATTCAATCATGAGCAATCATGTATGGGAGTTGTGTTAGCCTAAAGGGCTATACATAATGTAATTTTGATGATAACAAACATATGTATTAAGTGATTTAATAGATATTGTATTTCACATTTTCACTAGTTTTTTAAGAGTAATATTTATGCAAGCGAATCAAGTGAAATCAAGCTCAAGACACTCAACGGACAATGGCAAAATTAAGAATAAAGTTTAGAGATCAAACAGACAAATTAGTGCGATAAAATTCTTGTAAACCCAGTATGATTTAATTGATGCATGATTTACCATTTGAGAAGCTCAAGAGATTAATTTAATTAAATACTTTTCATAAACTAAAAAGTTTTATTTTTATAAAATAAAGTATTTTGTGGATCTGAGTAATTTGGACTTAAATGCTAAGTTTTGAAATCTTTGATTTTAATAAGTATTAATCTTAAATTTCGGAGTTGGATGTTTTTACAAATATTTGAAATGTTTTGAGCTATACTATAATTTATGAATATTTTTTACTAAACTGAAAGGTTTTGAGAACTTTGAAAAATATGGGTATTATGTTCAAAAAAATACCTTTTTGCAAAATAATAATATCTTTAGGGCCATATCATAATTTTAAAAAGTTTGGAAAAGACAATTATTCTTAAGAAATTCTATAATTGGACCTATTTGTAACATTTTATGACGTTTTGAGTCATAGTATAATTATAGAAAGTTTTGGGCCAAAGTATAATTTTAGTGAATAATATTACTGTAGCAAAATTCAAAAATAACTGTAATATCACTGTTCATGAGCGGCTAGCCTGATAAATTAAGCGGCTAACCGCTTGGGTGCGGGAATTTGCCTATAACGGCTAGTTTTCGTACTTTAACTATAAAAATTCAACTCAAACTTCATTCTAAGAACTAATTAAGCAAATATAAGATCATACAACATATATTGAGCTTTCAAAACGTAAATCATCACAGATTGAATCATTGTTGGGGTATTATTTGCATATCCACTCTTAAAGAGAGTTTTTGTTGTAATTTTCATTTCTTATCAAATTGTGAGTGTATAAGTGTGAGAAACACTTGGAATAAAGAGATTGGGGAGATCTCTTGATTTTAAAGGTTCATTGACACCTTGTAACTCAATTGTAAGAACTTGAAGTGTTGGGAGGCTTGGATAGTGAAATCTTCGAGCTTGGTTGGCTTGGGGGCGTGAACGTAGGTGAGGATTGCCGAACCACGTAAAAATCTGTGTTTGTTTTTCTTTTCCCTTACTATTTTATTTTTACGCTTGTTTGAATTTATTGTTTTCCATTTCATTAAGGCATTAGATTAATTTATTGAGCGAATTGTATTGTATAATTTTTAAAAACCCAATTCATTTCCCCTCTTAGGTTGCATTAATTGCATTTCGAGTTGGTTGATTTGCCTCTAGGTACGAAACCTATAGGGTGCAAATGGATTTTTAAAAGAAAATTGAAAGATAATGGATCAATTGATAAGTATAAGGTAAGATTAGTTGCCAAAGGGTTCTCACAAAAAGAAAGACATAAGATATTTTGATAAATATGCTCCTGTGACTCGGATTACATCCATATTAGAGTTTTGATTGCACTTGCTGCAATTCATAATTTACATATTTATCAAATAGATGTCAAAACTGCTTTTCTAAATGGAGACCAAGATGGAGAAATTTACATGAGCCAACCTGAGGGCTGCGTAGTAGTAGGCACTAGGCATAAGGTATGTAAATTGGTTAAGTCATTATATGGCTTAAAAAAAGCACCAAACAATGGCGTGAGAAATTTGATCAAGTACTAGTGTCAAATGGATATGTGATCAATGATTCAGACAAATTTATTTACTTTAAATCCATTGATCATACCACATGCGTGATTATTTGTCTCTATGCTGATGACATGCTCATCCTAAGTCCTAATCTTGGAAGGATAAATGAAACCTACTGAATGCTTGCTTTTAACTTCGATATTAAGGATATGGGAGAAGCAAATGTTATATTAGGCATCAAAATCACTAAAACTAGTGATGGTCTCAGGTTATCACAAGAACGCTATGTTGAGAAAATGTTGAGAAGATTTGGGTATTATGAAAGAAAACATGTCTGCACACCATATGATGTAAATACCCACCTTAAGAAAAATTTAAAGCATAATGTTGATCAATTGAGATATGCTTAAATCATTAGTAACCTAATTTACTTAATGAATAGTACAAGGTCTGATATTGCATATGCAGTAGGGAGATTCAGTAGATATACTCAAAATCCAAGTAAGGATTATTGGACTGCCATAGATAGACTTGCAAGGTATTTTAGAGGCACCATTGATTATGGACTTATCTATAGCATCGCTCCACTAGTGCTAGGAGGGTATAGCGATGCAAATTTAATTTTAAGGTCTAATGAAATCAAATCCACTAGTGGTTATATATTTACTCTTGGTGAAGGTGTTGTGTCTTGGAAATCCTCTAAATAAACATGTATAGCTCGTTCTATTATGGAGTCCGACTTAATTGCCTTAGAAAATGCATACACTGAGGCTAAGTGGTTAAGAAACCTCTTAGTAGATCTTCGCATTTGTACTCACCCTCCTACTTTAGTGTCTATACACTGTGATTGTCAGGCCGCTATTGCTAAGGCAAAGAGTAAAATCTATTATGGGAAAAGCAGACACATACGTTTGAGACAGAATATTATAAAATAATTGTTAGAATCTCGGGTAGTGAGCCTAGATTTTTTGGGGTCAGAGTCAAATGTGGCCGATCCTCTGACAAAACCACTAAATAGGAGGTTGGTGGTAAAAACGTCGATGGGGATAGGACTTCTGTCTAGAAGAGAAGACAAGAGTGATAGTCTACCTATGTGATTGGAGATCCCATGAAGTAGGTTCATAAGGGTAATAACAAATCACTTGTTGTCGGGTGGCACTATCGATTTATGTATTTGAGTCCTCCTTATGGCGAGATAGTTGTTAATTGCGGTGATTTAGGTTGAGCTGTTATACTCTTAATGAACTCTATAGCCTACCTTTCGTATGGTGGTGTGTCTAAACTGCATGACACACTCAATAGAGGTTCACCTATATGAGTATGGAATTAGGTCGATTCCTATGAGAGCTAGACGTGTATCTCTAGAGCACTCGTGAAAGTACTAGGAAGGCACAAGGCCATTAAACTACCAAACCGTTGCAGTAATGTCTTAAAAGAATTTAGTGCGAGCTTCTAATCCTCTAACTCACAAAATAGGAATTTTGGCTTATAGAGACTATATGTTTCACCAAATTCTTATGAGACACAATTAGTTGTTTAATGATTGGTTCATAGCCGAAAAAGCACCAACTCATAAGCATTAAATTCTAATATTCCAGTAAAGTGTTTACAAGCGTCATATGTGTATTTTGAAATATGTGGGGGATTGTTGGAAATTGTGAGGTATTTCAAAATACAAAAATTAATAATGCACATATAGCCTTCACGGGCTTTGGCCCATTGCCTAACCACTTAATGAAAGCTTATATATTCATTACTTTGGATTGGAAAATTAGTTTTCAACTAATTTGAATTGTTCAAGTTGAGCATATCTACATGTCAGAGGACGTGGCTTTGTTCTATCACCTTAGATGATTGATATTTGGTTTTTAAATCAGTTCATGCATTGGTTCGTGGAAAAAATCAACGAGTTGATTTTTGTAATTCAAGGCTATAAAAAGCTAGTTGTTGTTATTGATTTAAGTGTGCCAAAAAAAATCTTATCATCCTCTTCATCTTTATTAAAGATACACACTTTCCTTGGAAAATCAAATTAAAGCAGCTGTTATAATCAACTGTAGTTTGGAGTGTGCCATTACAGTTTGAACGCCACTGAATTCTAGAAGATCAGACTGTCTTAAGCTCCTTTACGCACCTGGAAAATTATCCGAGAAGGGGTAGAATCTAATCTGTTCTTTAAGAACATTGCTTCATTGGCACAGCTTGGCTTTCTATTTTCACCACTTTATGTGTCTGTGTCTATTAACTGTTGTTTTGCAGCTTCTACAATTATTAATTGGATTATTCAAGGAGTTGATGAGCTGAGGAAAAGTGAAGCTACTGGATAGTTGAATTAAATTGGTTTGCTGCAAATTATTGTCAAACTTGGTGGCTTGAATTTTTGAGTTAAATTTGGCTTTTATTTATTAGTGGTGGGCCTTCCTGACAAAGTCACTTTCCTTAATCTTCTTTATAGTTTTGTGGTTGTAGAAAGATTGTGGCTGGAGAATTTTAGCTTCTGGACTTTTTGTGACTAGTAGAAATTTATCAAATATCGGAATTCATTATTTTTGTAACAACGGTTATTGAAAAGATGAAGCACCAAAATAAATAATTGACATTCAAGCCATAAAAGAATCCCACCATTTACAGGAGGAAAACTCAACCCTAGAAAAGTCCAAATCCGTGACAAAAACCAACGGTTATTTTGTCAAAGTGCATTTTTCACTTATATCTGAAGTCCAAATTTAATTAATTTATTTATAAAAAATTAATTAGCAAATTAATTGATAAATATCTGTGTGAAATAACTAGTATTTTTGTACCTTTACAACAATCTTACTGATAATTATTTTATAAAAATTAATTTATCAAATTAATTGTAAAAGTAAAATAATAACATAAAAGTTTGAGTAAATCTTCGGAATGTGCATAAATTAATTTTATTGGCTTCAGTTTTCTTGGTTTACAAAAATCTTCATTTATTTTCCTTTCTAATTCTTTCAAGCAGATTTTTTTTTCTTGAATGTCATGATTTAATTTTTCTTTAATCTCATAATATACCTAAAATAACAAAATATAAAAACTGAGATAAAAGTTAATATAATAAAATAGGATTTACTGAATTAAAAATTAACTTAAATAACTAGAATATTTAAGACCAAAACAAGTAAAAGATGGAGAAATTATTAGTAAAATATAGAGAAAATTGCAGGTATTAGCTATACTTTACTACTTCTCTCTTTACCATTGTTTAACTTTCTTATAGTTGTCGAGGTTTAGCTTGGTCAACTTGAGACAAAAAATCAAGAGGCAATGCAAGTTCACAATCAAGACTTGGTAATTATTGTAGAGTTGTTGTTAGCTGTATAGGTTCAAAGATTGGTTAAAAAGGTGTTATATGGTAGGAGGCACTAGTACTGTGGCAGAATGCGAGATGGATGATCCTTCCATAAAGTATTGTCTTTATAAAGTTGAGAGGATGTTGGATTTACATAATCAGCATCTAGCCCAATGTCATCATCATTGTTTTCATCTACTATCACAAAATTATAGAAATCATCAATAACATCAAAGTCACTGAAATTGTCATTACAATTTGAAAGGTTGATCTATATAAGTAGTGGTATGATCTAGTGTTTTGCTAATTTTTGGGTTAATTGTTGGAATAAGAAATGAAATTTTTTCATTGGCCAGGTGTATGTCATTACAGTTGTTGTAAAATCTTTTATAGGTGTCAAAGGCTGATTTTTTTATATATTAGCTTCTTTTAGTGGCCTAATTTTCCAAGAAACTCTTTTGTGGTTACTGCATTGACTGTTGCTGTTGTGAGTGTTTAGAATCATGTGGGATTAACAGTTGACTTGTTGAGCTTCATGTTGAAGTTCAATTTTAGTTTCATATATAAGCTCATATTTAAGGGGTGATAGAACAATAGGCTCAGGTACAAGGGGGTGATGGGATGATAGGTTCAAGTTCAAGGGCAATGGTAAGTGTCTTGCCATTCTTTTCTTACTCTTAATATTTCTACTACTCTTCTTGACATGTGCTTGTTCAAAAGCTTTTGATGCTTATGTGACAATAGTCTGAATGTCATCATCGAATAATATCTTCCTATTCACATTCATCAAATTCAGTGGTAGCAGCTTCATATGGAAGTTGATCTCTATGTACTTCTTCTCATTAAATAATTGCCACACCTAATTTGATTCGTTTCATTCTCTATTGCCCTATTTTTTCAATTTCAGAACTTTGTAACCTCAATGACAAACCTCTCAATAGGCTAGTTGTTTATCTTAAATGCTTGTCTCAATACACAATTGATAAAGATTACTCGACTTAAAAAATTTGGGTTTATTAAGCCAACATTTCACCTTACATCCATAAAGTTAAGAAAAGCTGACATCTTAAATTTTGTTTTCTATATATCACAACACACAAATAAGTTTCAAAATGTATATTCCACATATATACTAGTACTATTCAAATAATTTGCAACAAACTAATAATTGTAACACACAAGAGAAGCAAATAATAAATTTTGGGAACTAGTTATACATGTATATGTAAAATTATGCCCACAACAAGCATTTACAACTTCATTAGGCAAAATCATTCATTATAAGTGTTAAGCTAATTAAATGGTAAGCACAATTAAACAAAGACAATGTTCAGCAACAATCCACCCACTCAAAGTTTATAATCATCACCTATACTGAGCCTTACAGCCATAACCAATGGTAATAACTTTTAATGCTCAATAAAACCTACATAAAAAATGAAATCCCTAGTTTGCTTATGACGTTTTCAATCTTCCAAGTGAAACAAAAACAAGCAACAATTTCTTATGTTTTCTTTTGCTACAAACAAAAATTCCCAAATTCACAAAAAACTAATGTTCCGAACAACATTTCAAAATTGATTATTATCTAATTTTTGAGATATGTTCGACCGACTTGAGAAGTACCTTTTTTTCATTTAAGATGATTCAAAATTTTTATTATTAACCTAACATTATAAAGCCTAGAAATTACATAAATACCAACATACAACCAAAACAAAAATGATAGTAAAATGTTACCAAATATCTATTTTTCTTACCTTCGTAGTAAAAGGAGACTCTTCAAACTCAAATTCTCCATTGCTGCTGCTTAAGTTCATTATGGTCCTTCCAATTTCGTCTTTACAATATCTTTCGATGGTGTCTATTTTTGTTTTAGTGAAGTCTTATGACCGTAGGTGCAGACGCTTTGCTTTACTTTGGCGCGAAAGCAAATCATCCATTTTTTATACCACGCTGTGGCTTTTTTTTCCTTTTACATCTACACCATACATTTACTTGGATAAGAAAAGGGGGATTAGATAAAAATACTGAGTAATTTGATGTTGTTAACGTGGCCTAATGTTTTCAATAATGAGGGGAACAATTTGAATATTGTCACTTCACAACTGGGTTAGGCCGAATTAACCCTAAAAAATGAGAATAAAATTCATGTTCTAGAACAAAATGTAATGAATGATTCATTAGCTTTTTCTATGAAAACGCATTGTCCTCTTTAATACTTTTAGATTTAAAGTTTTGAGAAAGGAATTAAAAAAAAGGAAACGAAATTTTTTATCTGGTTTCTTTAGAAAAATATTGTTGAAATGAAGAAACATAAAGAGAAAAAGAAGTGTGAGCTTGATTTTGCATAAGCCAATTTTATGGAATTAGAAAGAAAATAAAATAAGAGAATGAATCTTGTATTGACGTTAATTTGGAAATTTCAAGAGGTTTGATTAGAGTAAAATTATGATTTTTAAATTTTGATAATGGATGTATAAAGTAAATGGGTTTGTTGAAAATTTTTATGAGCTTAAATAGCCTTACCCAACAAATGACCTCACCTATGATTTCGAGTTTGTCATCCAAAATTTATGAATAAAAGAATTTTAATTAAAGTCTTTCTATAATTGTTGGGGTAAACTTAAAAAAGTAAATATAAATCAATAAAGGACATTTAAAAATATAGTTTGCTAAAGATGTTAGCCAGACCCACACGGCCGATGACTCTGCAAGTCACAATAAATTTTACAAAAACTTTCATGTTGTTTTGAGTGCCCGATGTACATAGATTATGCAGTAGTAAAAATACTGCCTTTTCCCCACTTGTGTTGATAAACTATTCCAATTTTATTCTTCTAGTCCATCGTAACACTTGCATTGCATTGAAGGGAAGCTATCAAATTTAATCTTTAATTCACAAGATAATTGGTTTTAAAATAACTTCAGCAATATTTGTTTTCCCAATACTATCCATACACCAAATTCTTGCATGTAATTCGAAAATCTGACAATTCGATAAACAATGATTAATCTTCTTCTCAACGCTTGAATTTATTTCAACTCGGCCTTTGAAATTGCATGAAACTGAGTTAGCATTTTACCTTTTTAACATGTGAACAACAATTTACCGTACTGCATTCTTTTCATCGTAAGGTCATCCATGAGGCTAGATATGCACCTTGAACTTTACGAGTAAAAATAGAGAGGACTTGTTGAAAAATATTTGAGATGCTTGAATATGGTGAAAATAGTAATTGTTTTTGTTACTTATGCAATTCTTGAATTTTACAAATATATAAAGACGTTCAAGATGCTGTACAAGGAAAGACAATATTTACAATAATTATAATAATCAACTAGCCGTTGTGATGAATCCACGATGACATGTGCTGCTATATTTTCCTTCAATTATGGCTTAGACAAGATGTTGGAAATCCTCTTGCCATGGCGGTACAAGTCACCATATTTGTTGCTTGTGACTTGTCCTTATCAACCCCCCTCAAGCTAGGTAGTGACATTCAATGATCGCCCAGCTTGGTTCGTAGCGTGAGAAATTGATGCTTCCCCAAAGGTTTTGTAAGAGTGTTTGCAATATGAAGATAAGAAGGCACATATTGTGTAAATAATGATCCATTAGCAACCTTCTCATAAACAAAATGCACGTCAATCTCAATATGTTTCATTCTAGCATGAAACACTAGGTTCTTAGCCATATGGATTGCACTCAAATTGCCACAGAGAAGTGTGGGTGCTTTCAGAATACAGAACCCAACGTCATTAAGTAGATATATGAGCCATGTTAACTTGGCAGCAGCAGAGGCCATGGACTTATATTCGGCTTCGGTACTTAAGCGAGAGACCATGTGTTGTTTCTTGGAGCTCCAAGAAATACAATTGCTTCCAAGATAAATGCAAAATCCTGTTGTACTTCGTCTTGTTATCTGACATCCAGCCCAATCGGAATCGGAAAAGGCATAGAACTTGAGAGAGCTTTGAGACAAAAATCTAAGGCCAAAGTCAAGGGTACCTTTAAGGTAACAAAATATCTTTTTCACGTCCTTAAGGTTGGCTTTTGTTGGCACTTGGAAGTGTTGAGAGACTCGATTGACAGAAAATGTGATATCGGGCCTTGTGTAGGTGAGATATTAAAGTCTTCCAACAAGGCCTCTAGATTCGGTCGCATCCACAGGTTCATTATCATTCGAACACAGTATTGATCGTATAGCCATCGGCGTTTTGATAGGAGAACAATCTTGCATTCTTGCCTTGGAAAGAAGGTCTTTAGTGTACTTCAATTGAGATAGAAAGATGCCATACGTGAGTTGTTGAACTTCAATACCTAGGAAGTAATGTAGGTTGCCAAGATCTTTTAAAGTAAACTTTGAGCTCAGATTGTTGATAATTGATTGAATTTCTTTCTCATTATTTCTTGTAATGATCACATCATCAACATAAATTAATATAAGTATAAGAATGGATTTGTTATTAAATATAAATAAAGAGCTATCAGTTTTGCTACTAGAAAATCCAAGAGAAATTAAGACTTGAGAAAGACACTCGAACCACACTCTAGGTGCCTATTTCAGGTCACAGAGCTATTTTTAAAGCTTGCAAACATATGTTGGATGACGTGAATTGTGAAACTCAGGAGGCTGCTCCATGTAGACAATCTCCTTTAATAGTCCATGAAGAAAAGCATTGCAAACATCCAGCTGCTTGATAAGCCATTTTGAGCTCATATCAATTGCAAGGATAAGGTGAATAGTTGTGGTCTTTATAACGAGACTGAAGGTTTCATCGAAGTTGACTCCTGGAACCTGTGTGAATCCCTTAGCAACTAATTGAGCTTTATAGTGATCAATGGTTCCATCTTCTTTGTATTTGATACGATATACCAACTTCGATCCGATGACATTAATATTGTTAGTCCGCGGCACAAGGACCCAGTCTAATTTTGATGCAATACTTAAAGCTCTTCTTTCATAGCTTGAGTCCAAAGTGAATTCTTTAAGGCAGTTTTGAGTGTTTTGGGTTCAATTTCTCTACTGTGGCTGGCTTGAAGAGCTAATTTAGGGTTTTGTTTGAGTTTATTGCGTGTCATCATGGGATAAGTATTTAGGCTTTGCGGTTTTGCAGCTATGTTTGGTATCTTAAGTTCTACAAATAAGTGATTGGATATGTCAGGATAATTTGGTTGTGAATTTGTGGCAGGGCTATTATCTGTATTCCTAGATAAATTAGGTGGTTCAGTTGCATGTGTACTACTAGAATTTGAATAATTTGTAGTCAAAAGCTGCATTGCATGTGGAGACTCCAAAATATTTGGAATTGCTTCTGACTTGTCGTGTACAGTTGCTGAATTAATAAAAGGAGTATTCAAATTGTCCTCTAAATTGTCTTGTGGGAAATCTGAAATAATTAGAGAAGTGATATTTGAGTTGTTGTCCAAGTTCATGTCCTGGTAGAGCATGAATTGCACATGTGGTGTTGATATTGTAGTGCATTTACAATTGTTTACTTTGACAGCACATGAATCATTAAGATTCTCACAATTGGGAGAATTATTTAGGAGCCACTCATCTTGTTGAGGGAAGGTGGTCAATGTACTATAATCCTGCACATTAAAAATGATGTTAATTTTTTGAATGGTAAATAATTTTCATCAAATACAACATGCCTTGATATATATACACGATTAGTCTCAGGTTGTAGACAACGATATCCATTATGGAGGGGACTATAGCCTATGAAAACACATGGATATGATTTTTATCAAATTTTGTTTTACTATAATCCCAAATATAAGGAAAACATCTACAACCTAGGACTTCTAACCCTCTATAGTTCGGTAATTTTTTGAAAAGAATTTTATAAGTGCTTTTATTTTTTAAAGGTGAAAGAGGTAGCTTGTTAATGATATAAGTGGCTGCAAGAAAAGAATCCACCCATAATTTGAGTGGTAAATAAGCATGAAACATCATCATCAAGGCTGTCTCATTGATGTGCCCATGCTTTCTTTCAGCAACACCATTTTGTTCTGGAGTGTATGGACAAGAAATTTTTCTTGTGATGCCGTGATTTTCAAGATGTTTGATGAAGGCCGTAGAATTAAATTCCACTCCTCCATCGCTTTGAAATATTGTGATCTTTTTGTCCAATTAATTTTCAACCTGTTTCTGAAATTTCAAGAAGCACTCCAAGAAATCAAATTTTTGTTTTAAGGGATATAACCAAGTAAAACGTGAGTAATCATCTACAAATAATACATAGTAACGAAAATGTTGAGTAGAAGTAATGGAAGCTGGACCCCATATATTGCTCAGTAGAACTCATATGCTAGAAAGAGAAATGGAAATTTTCAAAAAAATTATGGAAATAATTGTAGAGGTGGAAATAATTCTGGATAATAATGGTAGTAATCTCTTTAAAGTTGTTTGTCAAATCTGTTTCATACCTGGTTATGCAGCCAATAGATGCAGAAATAGGTACAACTCATCTTTTGTTCCACAGAGGAACCATGATAGAGGCAATATGAATGGCAGAGTGTTTAGTGAAGGGCAATATGGTAGAGGAAGAGTCTTTAATGGTAATAGTGGCAGAGGTTTTGGTTCAAATTCTAGTTTTGGACAAAATGATGGTTTTGGTTATGCACCCAGGGGTTTTGGCTATCAAGGAAATATAGTGTATCCAAATAGAAACCCTTCTGCTTATTACTCATTCACCCTTGGATCATCTAATTTTGTTTCTGGTCAAGGAAATAACAATCCTAGACAGTCAAGTGCTTCATCTTCCTCAGCTATGTCTTCTTCACTTCCGCTAGAACAAATTGAAGATCCTTTATGGTATATTGACAGTGGAGCAACAAATTATATTACTAATGATCTAGGTAAGCTTCTAGGTTCACAAGCTTATACTGGTACTGAAAAGTTATTTGTTGGAGATGGAAATGCATTAGCTATTACACATGTAGGGTCAGTTGTGCTAAACACCTCAACTTCTCAATCTTTATTTCTTATCCATGTTCTTCATGTTCCTTTTATTACTAAGAATTTGCTTAGCATCTCAAAATTATTGGCTGACAATCTGGTTACTATTGAAATTCTTGGTGATTTGTGTTTTATAAAGGCTAGGAACATAGGGAAAATTTTACTTGAAGGTGTTGCTAAAGATAGCTTGTATAGAGTCTCTTCACATGCTGCTGCTCATTCAGTTTTTCTCAGTTCAGTTGGTGAAATGCATTCCACACAACTGTCTATATGATAAACAGACTTCCAATTCCAGTTCTAAACAGCATTTCTCCTTTTCAAAAGTTGTTTCATTATCAACCAGATTATTCAACACTTAAAACTTTTGGTTGTGCTTATTATCCAACACTCAGACCACACAATAGACATAAGTTTGATTTCAAAACTGCTAGATGTATATTCATTGGTTACAGTTCTCAATACAAGGGATATCGGTGTCTTCACTCTTCTAGGAGGGTCTATATTTCAAATCATGTAACCTTTGATGAAAATTCTTTTCCTTATGAGTCTGGAGTAGATTTTTCTTTAATCTCTTCAAGTTGTCAGTCCACAACACACTCTGAGTCTTCTTTTAATTCTTTTGCTCTTTCTGTTACTCAGTTACAAGTTCCTTTAGCAGCATCATCAGAATATCATCTTAATGTTCCTCAGTCTAATGCTTCTACCTCCTCACCAAACTCTCCTCCAGTTTATTTTTCTGGTAATTCCAACTCAACTTTTTCTTCTACTTCTCCTCCTTCATAAACACATAATTCACCTCCACATACATTACCACAACCTGCATCAACTGGTTATCAAATGATAACCAGGTCCAAAGCAGGCATCTTCAAGCCAAAAGTTTATTTGTCAGCCTTATTAGCCCAGAAATCAAAACCAACTTCTGTTTCTCAAGCACTTTCTGATCCTATGTGGTATAAAGTTATGCAAGAAGAGTATCTAGCTCTTAAAACTAATCACATTTGGAATTTAGTTTTACCTGCTACTCTAGTGAAGATAGTTGGCAGCAAGTGGGTGTTTCGAATAAAGTATAACTCAGATGGTTCACTTTCAAGGTAAGAGGCCAGGCTTGTTGCAAAAGGGTTTCATCAGACACATAAGATTGACTATACAGAAACTTTCAGTCTAGTGGTTAAATCTTCAACTGTTAGAGTTATTCTTAGCTTAGCAGTATTGAATCACTGGGTTGTTAGGCAAGTGGATGTTAACAATGCTTTCCTCAATGGCATTTTAATTGAAGATGTATACATGGCTCAACCTCAAGGCTTTGTTGATTCAATTAAACCTAATTATATTTGCAAGCTGAATAAGGCTTTGCATGGCTTAAAACAAGCTCCTAAAGCCTGGTTTGATAGATTTAAGGCTGCAATGACTTTTAATTGGCATTTCCAACATTCATGGTTTGATAACTCTCTCTTTTATGCCTGGAACAGTGGTCATCTAACTATTGTTTTAGTCTATGTTGATGATATTATCATCACTGGTTCCAGTTCATCCCTAATTCAACAATTTATTCAGAATATGCATTAAGCTTTTGCTTTAAAAGACCTAGGGGAGCTTCACTATTTTCTGGCGATCGAAGTCAGCAAGTCTTCACAAAGGGTTTCCTTGTCACAAGCAAAGTATATTGTTGATTTTTGGGATAAACATGGCATGACATATTGCAGTCCTGTGCCAACTCCTATGTCTATAGGTTATTATCTCACCAAAGACTCAGGAGAGCTAATTGACAATGTTTCTCAATATAGGAGTGTTATAGAAGCTCTTCAATATGTTACTCTTAATAGACCTGACATTGCTTTCTTTGTAAACAAGTTAAGTCAGTTTCTTTCCAGTTCTAGGACCTAACATTGGGAAGCCTGTAAAAGGTTATTGAGGTACTTAAAAGGCACTATACATCTTGGGCTGCAGTTCTATAACCAATTGCTGGTTTTGCTATTTATTTAGGTCTTAATCTTGTCTCATGGTCATCAAAGAAACAAGTTGTTGTTTCTAGATCCAGCACAGAAGCTGAATATAGACCCCTTGCTCATGTTGCTTCAGAGGTTACCTGGATCCTCTTTACTTGGTGAACTTAGCATCAAGTTGAGCTCTACTCCTCTGATGTGGTGTGATAATCAAGGAGCAATTGCTTTAGCTTATAATCCAGTCTATCATGCTAAAACTAAGCATGTTGAATTGGATATACATTTTATCCTAGATAAAGTTACTGCCAAAGAAGTTGCAGTATGCTTTGTGCCCAGTCAAGATCAAACGGCAGATATGTTAACAAAGGCTCTTATTTTCAAACAATTTAGTTACTTAAGAAGCAAGTTGAATGTTCATCCTAAACATTTCAGCTTGAGGGGGGGATGTTAGTGAATTGGATGAAGCTGGAGCAGAGCATGATGTTGCTAAGTAGCTGGAGCAGAGCATGATGTTGCTAAGTAGCTGGAGCAGAGCATGATGTTGCTAAGTAGCTGGAGCAGAGCATGTCTTTGCTGTGCAGCTGACTATAGCAGATTAACTCACTAAGTTGACCTGTCAAAGTTAGTTAGCTAGTTGAGCTAATGTGTCAAGTTAGTTATGCAACAAATGGTTATGTGATGTCACAAACTCGTGTGTCAATATAAATACCAGTATGTATTCATTATGAATATAGTTTTTCAATATAATAAAGTTACAACAAACATCTTTACAGAACTTTCTTTTATTTTCTTTCATTTTCTAGCTTGCCAAACAATATAGAACTAAGATTCTTTCTCAAGTAAGGGTCAATTAAACCTAGTGTTTCTTTCAAGTAATAGCCAATTTGTCAACCGGTGTTTGGTTTGGTTGCTTGGTAAAAGCTTGACAATTCATCTTAATTATTTTTTCAAAGGTCGGTAAGATGATGAGAATTCGTATTGAATTTCTAGATGACATGGTTATCAAATTTTGAACATATCCCTCAGGGACCATTCAAGACGCTGGAGGAGCTTTGGGATGACTGATGATCAGCAGTTCTAAAAACATTTCATCAGCAGTTATACAAATATTGTTTTTAAGCTTTGCATTGCTTTGGCTTGTAGATGGCTTCAAACAGGTTTCGCTTTTCGTGTATCAAATAATGGTGAATTCTTAAGTGAATTTTAGTTATGTTATGTACTTAATTAACAATTCTCAAATGGATTCCGTATGGACCAATATTTGGTCGTGATTGAGGACATACTCATTGTTTTGATAACTGATATTTACAAACTCAACAAAATCATAGTCTTGTCACGTAAATTATGATGTCACTGCTTCCATGCAATGATTGACTAATCCAAAGCTAGCTCCCGACATAGCCCTTGACTAAATTGAAATATAATTTTTGAAATGGTGTTTTGAAATAAAGTATGTCGTTTTAATAATTTCAAAGCATCGACGTATTCCAATGGATAAGTTAAGAAATTCTCCATTGAATTGGATGGTACTCTTTTTTAATTTTGAATGTAAAATTTAATTCTAATTTCTTTTTTTTTTTTACTTTTGTTGTTGAGCTTTAGTGGACTTTAGTTGTATTGAGTTTCGATATGTTGAACTTTAATTGTACATTTATTTATATTAATATTCGGCTTTAGTTGAATTGTATATAATATTTTTAAAAAAAATCTAAAGCTAAAAGTAAAGTTAGTGGCTCCAACAACGTTACCCGAATCCAAAGCATTGGGTAAAACCGTAAAACTCTGTCGCCAATATTAAACCTTAAAGTAGGTACAGTAAATCATAAATTACGTACAATATGTGATGCACCAGTTATTCTTATTATTAAATGAAACTCTTGGACCCGCAGCTTGATAATAAACTTTCTCCAAGCCAATTAATAAAAGATATATGAACTCAAGGCTACGACTACCATGCACTATATCTATTGATAGATCGCATGTAATAAAATATTTTAAGAGTAAAATAAAAGACGTTCTAAAAATTTATTTTGCTATCTATGATAAAATAAAAAATAAAAGTGAAAGACGTTTTGAAAATATACTTTGCTAAAGATATCTGCCGGGCCCACATGGCCGTGCCCAATCTTGCTTTGAGGGCCTAAAATTCATAGATTATTGCCTTAGAATAATTGTCTTCCCTTCCTTGCATCGATGAACTAATCCGTTTCATTATTTTCATTCATCATAGCAGTTGCATTGAAGTGTAAACCTTCAAATTTAACCTTAAATTCAAAAGATAATTAATTGGTTAAAAATAACTTCGGCAGTAGTTATTTTACCAATACCATTCATGCACTAAATTTCTGTAATTCAAAAATATGACAATCTAATAAGTATTGTTTAATTCTTTTTCTAAATGCTAACTAGAATTTATTTGAATTCGACTTTTGATTTTGCATGAGACTGATGTAGCATTTAACTCCTTTTAATATATCACCAACAATTCGTTGTATTGTAGTCTTTTCATTCTTTAGCTCATAACGCTATGTATCTTGAACTGTAGGACGAAAACGAAAGAGGGCATGTGAGGAGTGCTGGCATTACAGGGGTCCACTGCCCACTTCCTTAAGACTACGAAGGGATGAAGTTAAAATGGTTTAATGTATGTTCTCTGACCACCAATTGGTTTTTAAACTAATCCACAACTTTTACTACAAAATTCTACTGTTAAGCTTGTTTAAGTTAGGGTAATTCAATAATAGGTGATTTGTTGGGAAGTTTCAACCAGCACCTCGATCCAACAAGTGGTACTAAAGTAATGTTGAAGCTAGAGCAATTTAATAATGGGTGACTTGTTGGGAAGTTGTAACAAGCACTGCGATCCAATAAGTGGTAGCAGGGTCTAATTATATATTCGATAGGCGGGATGACATCATATCAACAGTCGGCGGTATACTAGCATCGTGGATGCTGGTTATGTCAAGTTTTATGACACCGAATCAATAGTCGGCAGTGTGGTAGCATCGTGGATGGCAGTTATTCTCTGAACACCGATTGATTTTTTAAAAAATACGACAACCTTTACTTCAAAACTCTTTTAAATGCCGACTCAAATGCAACGGTGGATACTAGAATGGCTAAAACATCTCTTACAATTGCTTGCAAAGTTATATATTTTGATCCATTTGTTTTCCATCAACAAAGTATATCAAAATATTTAGATCTTGGAATAACAGGTTCTTCTAAATAATAGTCCAATTCTGATTTAACATGGGTTGTACCACCACTTTGATCTACAAAATCATCAAAATTAGCCAAACATTTCCCAAGTTTTGAATGAGCTACCACAGCTCGAGATAATGAAGCAACTGAAGCTTGAACTGGAACTTGTGAATTTTCTTTTGACTTACACCTAGCTTGATAATCTTTCAACATATCATAACAAAAGCTTCGAACATTCTCAATCTCTTTTTGGGCACCATCTCCATACACTAAGTCAAAATAATACTCAATTAATTTCATCTTAAATCTAGGGTCCAAATCAGCTGCCATAGCCATGAATCCATGAACAACACTACAATACTTTTCAAAATTTCCAATCATTGAGTCAGTCATTACTCGGATTTTTTCACAATTAGAATACATCCACTCACAAATTGACAATTTAATCTCACAAGTGCTTGAAAAGTAGATATTAACTATTGGATATGTAGTCCTAGAAAACAATGTACTCACTTCATAAAATGATTCAAGTCTATATTAAATTTCTTTAGCAAAAACTCAATCTTCTTCAATGGGTAAAATTTTGTATAATGATTCTTGTTGTTTCAAATGAGGAAATACTTCTTTGAAAACCAAAGCTCTGTCAAGCATTAAGTATGTAGAGTTCCATCTAGTCTTACAGTCCTGAACTAGATTTCTATTACAAGAAATATTACATTTATGAGGAATCCCATAAAATGTTTTCTTATCTTTTAGGTGTGGCAGACCCAAATAGAACACTATTACGAATTCTCTCAATACTATTACTAATCACACTCATCCACTCTTTCACAATTAAATTCAATATATGAGCAGCACAACACATGTGAAATAAATCTTCATTCAAAGAAAGCGAATTACTAGAAATCTTTTCCAGCAAGATATCAATTATGGCATCATTTGTGGTGCAGTTATCAACAATCAAAGTAGACAACTTACTGCCAATGTTCCACTCAAGCAAACATGACACCAAAGCTTCAGAGAGTAGCAGTATGTGGACGTGGCACGTATAAGAACCGAAATTTAAAAAAACTATTAGTATCATGCAATAAGTACAAAATTTAAAAATAAAATAGACTTAGTAATTTAGTGTAGAAACTACCAAATGATACGACTTTGCAGCTCCCAATTATCATCAATAAAATGTGAAGTTATAGCCATAAATCCATTTCGTTGGTTACTAGAAGTCCACATATCGGTAGTAATAGCAATTCTACTCCGATTTGAGTCTGACAAGCTTATTGTTTTACCCCTCTTGTAGTTATAAATTTTTAGTATGTCACTTTTTACTGTGCTACAAGAGACAAACCTAAACATTGGCTGGAGAGAACCAACAAATCTTTCAAAAGCCCAATGTTCAACCATATTCAGCGGATACTCATGAATAATTATCATATTTGCAAGCTCTTTACTTGAAGTTTCTTGATTAAAAGAAAATGTGGATACTTTACATTTTCCACTCTCTTTCTTAGCTTGTAGCTGCTTTTGAGTTGACTCAATTGTGTGGTTCGACCGCATAAAACACAACCTCATATGAGTGCGTAAATGGCTAGTGCCATTTTTACGCTTTGCACTTAATCTGTTATGACAGTAGTTGCAAACATCTACATATTCTGATTTCCCACCAACTTTTTGTCTTTTAAGTATTCCCGAACATCATTAGTCAATTTACTATTTTCAGTATCACCAGAAACAATTTCTTTTTTATGTGCTGAAATTGGAGTTTGGGTTGAAGCTACCTCAATATCTGCAAGTTCTTCACATGTTCTTAGAGATTGGTTTGAAGCTATCAGAACTTATGTTCTTGTTGTAGGCGAACTTATTGTCGCTGAGATCAAAGGTTTGCTCCATCTTTTACCTTAAAATTTTTAATAGATTTTAAATCAATATACAAGAATATTGATTTTCAGGTTAACAAGTTAAGCAAACCGAAAGTGCAAAATTATGCAAGTTGATTTTAAACAAGCTAAATTAAATTATATCACATATTATTTTAAGTGATTTTAAATCGTATCAGATATTGGATTAACTGGCATGTTTATTAAGCAAAGATAAGATGAAAAATTAGCAAGTGAATTCAGCAATGTATGCTAGTCTGACTAGTTACAAAATCAACTCAAAAGTAACAAAATTAATAGATTGTTGATGAATTGTAAGCTATTTCACTTAACTGGCATGTTTATTAAGCAAAAAAATTAGTTACAAATTGTTAAGAAAGGCATAAGAATTTCATACCTTCCACGACTGCAAAATTGGCTACAACAGCAATGGTACCCAGGCAGCTGCAGCAGAACAATGCGTCCTTGTTGGCAGTGAAGAGAGTTGGTTGCAGGGGTTGGCTTACTATCACAACTCAAAAGCTTTGTTTGAAGAAGAAAAGAATATTGAATAAAGAATTGAAGATAGAGATGAGAGATGGTCAGCTTGTGTGCGGCTAAGTCAAAGACTCAAAAGGGGAAATGTCTTTAGTTGCTTTAGGTTATCACTTTAGAATGAGAGATGGGCCATGTATATTGTACACATATATACAGCTTTAGCTTCGGGCCTTTGTCTATTTGCAAATTTGATTTTAATTGCAATTTCCTTTATATAATTTTAATAATTGCATAATTTTCTTTATACATTTTTTAAATTAAATTTTTTAATTAAAATTAAATTAAAATATTTTGGAAAAAATATAGCGGGTCTGGCGGATATCCATGCGGGGGTATCCGCCGAATGTAAGGTCAATACCAAACTCACCCGAATTCATGTGCAGGTTTTAATTTATAATATGAAACCCACCCGCAACAGGTAAATTTACCTGCAGTGGGTGGGTTTTAGCAACTGGGTTTGCAGGTATAATTACCTTCCCTAATCCCATATTTCCTTTGTTATCTTTTTCTCCGCCTCATTGGATAACACCTTATCTACAAGTGTCAAGTGTACATCAGCAATGGCATTGTCGTCCATCTCATTCCAATTGTCATCCTCAGTTATCTCACTAGGCCTTTCTCCAATTGCGGCCAAGCAATTATTTTTCCTCAATATAGTCTTCATTTTCATTTTCATTTTCTACAACGAGAAATTATTCCTATTGAACTTTTCAATTTCATACTTTAGTATTTTGTTGAATACCGCGCACAAACTAATGTATCACCTTGAATAGTTGTGAGTATGTGTGAAAATGCACACTAGGAAAGTTCCCAAGAAATATTAGAGGGGTAACAACGGTCTCACTTAAAACACAGACTCCTTAGGCTCTTATTACCTTTGTGACAGAACTTTTCTAGATATATATATATATATATATATATATATATATATATAAAACCATACGGGTACTCCACTTACACCATTTTCCCTACTTTGTACGGTAAAATTTTTAGATCGCTCCCACCTTTCTCATAAATAGTACTGTATACGTGAATAGTACCATATAACTGAACAATGCTATATAAGTGAATATTATCATATACGTGAATAGTGCCATATACATAAACAATACTGTTTATGTGAACAATACCCTACTCTAAAAATACGACCAATAGCTCTAATACTACTGTTGGAAATTGATTGGTGAAGCAGACACGCAATTAAAATGAAATTGAGAAATAATGAAATAAAAGAATCACACATGAACATCCGAATTTATGTAGTTCGCTTTTTGCCTACATTGATAGGCTAAGAGAGAAGAAAAATATTTTACTAGTGAAATGAGGATTACAAGTATTGTGATATTTTGTCTTGCTACCCATAACCCCAATACGCCCAATCTCTCACTCACTAATCACTTAACTCTCACTAGATTTCCTCTCCTCACAAAATGGAACTGAAGAAGAAGAGGAGAATTGGATGCAGAGAAGGGTAATGAAGCCCTCTATTTATAGCTTCATTTCGTTTCCCTTTTTCATTTTTGTCTTTTTTGCTGTCATCATCTCCTGTCATCTCTTGTGCACCAAAGTTGGAAATCCAATGTCGTGGCTTATAATTTTGGGTCGTCACCGGTAACTAATCAACCATCATTATCACCCATAGATCGTAACTGCTTCCATCCATCATTAATACTTAGCCGTTCATCATCGGTAATAACTTCTCAGCCTCTATCTAGATGTTGTTGTCGTTGCCGTACTGCCTCAATCTCATTGTCGCTGCTATACTGCCTCAATCACCATTCAAGGTAAGCTTAAATGTATAAATAGAGCATGAACAAAATAGATAATGGACCTAAGTGTCATGTGACTGTCAAGAGCTTTCAAGGGTTAACCGTGCCTTTTTTTTCCCACAAATTTGTATAAAGAATTCTTAGTATTGCACTGCTAAATGTCGTGTACTTCTTACTGAAAGTAATTGCTTCTACATTTGATGTTATAATAAACTTTTAAGATCAATTAACATTGTGGCTTTAGGTTCTTTGAGGTCATAATTGATTTCAAATTAATTGATTTAATTTTTAATTTTCTTCTTTATCATAAATGAGTGGTTGAATTTTTTGTTTAAAAAAAAATCACAAGATAGTGAAATACTAGTCATACAACCCAAGCAGAAGGGGAGGGATGAATTGAGTTTCTAAAAATTATGTAATGCTTGAACAAATATTAATGTAAATCTTAAACAAATTCAAAGCAATAATAAATAAACCAATTAAAATGTAAAGAGAAAAGGAAAGAAAGATTCAAACTCAAGATTTTTACGTGGTTCAGCCAACCCCACCTACATCCACACCTCCAAGCTCACCGGGCTTGAAAAAGTATTAAAGAGGACAATGCGTTTTCATAGAAAAAGTACCCCTAATGAATCATTCATTACATTTTGTTCTAGAACATGAATTTTATTCTCATTTTTTAGGTTTAAATCGACCTACTCCACTTGTGAAGTGGCAATATTCAAATTGTTCCCCTCATTATTGAAAACATTAGGCCACGTTAACAACATCAAATTACTCAGTATTTTTATCTAATCCCCCTTTTCTTATCCAAGTAAATGTATGGTGTAGATGTAAGAGGAAAAAAAAGCCACAGCGTGGTATAAAAAATGGATGATTTGCTTTCGCGCCAAAGTAAAGCAAAGCGTCTGCATCTACGGTCATAAGACTTCACTAAAACAAAAATAAACACCATCGAAAGATATGGTAATATTACTCCAAAATATCTGGAATTGCTTCTGACTTGTCGTGTGCAGTTGCTGAATTAATAAAAAGAGCATTCAAATTGTCCTCTAAATTGTCTTGTGGGGAATCTGAAATAATTAGAGAAGTGATATTTGAGTTGTTGTCCAAGCTCATGTCCTTGTGGGGCATGAATTGCACATGTGGTGTTGATATTGTAGTGCATTTACAATTGTTTACTTTGACAGCACGTGAATCATTACTATGAAATCACATGGATATGATTTTTTATCAAATTTTGTTTTACTATAATCCCAAATATAAGGAAAACATCTACAACCTTGGACTTCTAACCCTCCATAGTCTGGTAATTTTTTGAAAAGAATTTTATAAGAGCTTTTATTTTTTAAAGGTGAAGGAGGCAGCTTGTTAATGATATAAGTGGCTGCAAGAAAAGAATCCACCCATAATTTGAGTGGTAAAGAAGCATTAAACATCATCGTCAAGGTTGTCTCATTGATGTGCCTATGCTTTCTTTCAGCAACACCATTTTGCTCTGGAGTGTATAGACAAGAAATTTTTCTTGTGATGCTGTGATTTTCAAGATGTTTAATGAAGGCCGTAGAATTAAATCCCTCTCCTCCGTCGCTTTGAAATATTGTGATCTTTTTGTCCAATTAATTTTCAACCTGTTTCTGAAATTTCAAGAATCACTCCAAGAAATCAAATTTTTGTTTTAAGGGATATAACCAAGTAAAACATGAGTAATCGTCTACAAATAATACATAGTAACGAAAATGTTGAGTAGAAGTAATGGAAGCTGGACCCTATATATTGCTCAGAAGAACTCATATGCTAGAAAGAGTAATGGAAATTTTCAGAAAAATTATGGAAATAACTGTGGAGGTGGAAATAATTCTGGATAGTAATGGTAGTAATCTCTTTGAAGTTGTTTGTCAAATCTGTTTCATACCTGGTCATGCAGCCAATAGATGCAGAAATAGGTACAACTCATCTTTTGTTCCACAGAGGAACCATGATAGAGGCAATATGAATGGTAGAGTGTTTAGTGAAGGGCAATATGGTAGAGGAAGAGTCTTTAATGGTAATAGTGGCAGAGGTTTTGGAGGTTTTGGTTCAAATGCTAGTTTTGGACAAAATGATGGTTTTGGTTATGCACCCATTGGTTTTGGCTATCAAGGAAATATAGTGTATCCAAATAACAACCCTTCTACTTATTACTCATTCACCCTTGGATCATCTAATTTTGTTTCTGGTCAAGGAAATAACAATCCTGGACAGTCAAGTGCTTCATCTTCCTCAGCTATGTCTTCTTCACTTCCATTAGAACAAATTGAAGATCATTTATGGTATATTGACAGTGGAGCAACAAATTATATTACTAATGATCTAGGTAAGCTTCTGGGTTCACAAGCTTATATTGGTACTGAAAAGTTATTTGTTGGAGATGGAAATGCATTAGCTATTACACATGTAGGGTCAGTTGTGCTAAACACCTCAACTTCTCAATCTTTATTTCTTAACCATGTTCTTCATGTTCTTTTTATTACTAAGAATTTGCTTAGCATCTCAAAATTATTGGCTGACAATCCAGTTACTAATGAAATTCTTGGTGATTTGTGTTTTCTAAAGGCCAGGAACATAGGGAAAATTTTACTTGAAGGTGTTGCTAAAGGTGGCTTGTATAGAGTCTCTTCACATGCTGCTGCTCATTCAGTTTTTCTCAGTTCAGTTGGTCAAAATAAAAATTCAGTCTCTCTTTGCTTGTTCTCCTGTTTTTAATTCTAATCAACTCTCTACTATTAGTTCTTATGAGTTGAATAAAAAGTTATGTCCGTCAGTTGTTACAAAGGGTTCCATTGATGTAAATCTTCTTCATAGAAGATTAGGACATCCAGCATCTTATACTCTCAAAACCATACTAAAAGCTTGTAACAACTCTACTGCTTTTAATAAAATTGAAAGTTTGAAATTTTGTTCAGCATGTCAATATGGGAAAAATCATATGCTGCACTTTGATTTAGTTGAAACAAAAACTTCCGCACCCTTACAACTGATATATGCAGACCTTTAGGGTCATTCTCATGTCTGTTCTACCAAAGGGTACAACTACTACTTATCAATTCTAGATGATTACAATAGGTTTACCTGGGTATTTTCCTTGTTAGCAAAATCTGATGCTCTTGAATTTTTTACCAATTTCAAAATGTTCATTGAAAAGCATCTTCAATTTCCAATTAAAACTGTCCAAACTGACTGGGGAGGGGAGTTCAGAACATTTTCCTCACTACTCACTTCTTCTGGTATCCATTTTAGACACCCTTGCCCACATATTCATCATCAAAATGGGAGCATAGAGAGGAAACATAAACACATAGTAGATGTAGGTCTGACCTTATTAGCTTAAGCACATCTACCACTCAAATTTTGGTGAAATGCATTCTACACAGCTGTCTATATGATAAACAGACTTCCAACTCCAGTTCTAAACAGCATTTCTCCTTTTCAAAAGTTGTTTCATTATTAACCAGATTATTCAACACTTAAAACTTTTGGTTGTGCTTATTATCCAACACTCAAACCACACAATAGACATAAGTTTGATTTCAAAACTGCTAGATGTATATTCATTGGTTACAGTTCTCAACACAAGGGATATCGGTGTCTTCACTCTTCTAGGAGGGTCTATATTTCAAATCATGTAACCTTTGATGAAAATTCTTTTCCTTATGAGTCTGGAGTAGATTTTTCTTTAATCTCTTCAAGTTGTCAGTCCACAACACACTCTGAGTCTTCTTTTAATTCTTCTGCTCTTTCTGTTACTCATTTACAAGTTCCTTTAGCAGCATCATCAGAATATCATCTTAATGTTCCTCAGTCTAATGCTTCTACTTCCTCACCAAACTCTCCTCCAGTTTATTTTTCTGGTAATTCCAACTAAACCTAATCATATTTGCAAGCTGAATAAGGCTTTGCATGGCTTAAAACAGGCTCCTAAAGCCTGGTTTGATAGATTTAAGGCTGCAATGACTTCTAATTGGCATTTCCAACATTCATGGTCTGATAACTCTCTCTTTTATGCCTGGAACAGTGGTCATCTAACTATTGTTTTAGTCTATATTGATGATATTATCATCACTGGTTCCAGTCCATCCTTAATTCAACAATTTATTCAGAATATGCATTAAGCTTTTGCTTTAAAAGACCTAGGCGAGCTTTACTATTTTCTGGCGATTGAAGTCAGCAAGTCTTCACAAAGGGTTTTCTTGTCACAAGCAAAGTATATTGCTGATGTTTTGGATAAACATGGCATGACAGATTGCAGTCCTGTGCCAACTCCTATGTCTACAGGTTATTATCTCACCAAAGACTCAGGAGAGCTAATTGACAATGTTTCTCAATATAGGAGTGTTATAGAAGCTCTTCAATATGTTACTCTTACTAGATCTGACATTGCTTTCTCTATAAACAAGTTAAGTCAGTTTCTTTCCAGTTCTCGGACATAACATTGGGAAGCCTGTAAAAGGTTATTGAGGTACTTAAAAGGCACTATACATCTTGGGCTGCAGTTCTATAACCAATGGCTGGTTTTGCTATTTATTTAGGTCCTAATCTTATCTCATGGTCATCAAAGAAACAAGTTGTTGTTTCTAGATCCAGCACAGAAGCTGAATATAGACCCCTTGCTCATGTTGCTTCAGAGGTTACCTGGATCCAATCTTTACTTGGTGAACTTAGCATCAAGTTGAGCTCTACTCCTCTGATGTGGTGTGATAATTAAGGAGCAATTGCTTTAGCTTATAATCCAGTCTATCATGCTAAAACTAAGCATGTTGAATTGGATATACATTTTATCCTAGATAAAGTTACTGCCAAAGAAGTTGCAGTATGCTTTGTGCCCAGTCAAGATCAAACGGCAGATATGTTAATTAAGGCTCTTACTTTCAAACAATTTAGTTACTTAAGAAGCAAGTTGAATGTTCATCCTAAACATTTCAGCTTGAGCGGGGGATGTTAGTGAATTGGATGAAGCTGGAGCAGAGCATGATGTTGCTAAGTAGCTGGAGCAGAGCATGTCTTTGCTGTGCAGCTGACTATAGCAAATTAACTCACTAAGTTGACCTGTCAAAGTTAGTTAGCTAGTTGAGCTGATGTGTCAAGTTAGTTATGCAATAAATGGTTATGTGATGTCATAAACTCGTGTGTCAATATAAATACCAGTATGTATTCATTATGAATATAGTTTTTCAATATCATAAAGTTACAACAAACATCTTTACAGAACTTACTTTTATTTTCTTTCATTTTCTAGCTTGCCAAACAATATAGAACTAAGATTCTTTCACAAGTAAGGGTCAATTAAACCTAGTGTTTCTTTCAAGTAATAGCCAATTTGTCAACCGGTGTTTGGTTTGGTTGCTTGGTAAAAGCTTGACAATTCATCTTAATTATCTTTTCAAAGGTCGGTAAGATGATGAGAATTCGTACTGAATTTCTAGATGACATGGTTATCAAATTTTGAACATATCCCTCTGATCAGATTTCTTGGCATTTTTCATTTGATAAGGTTGTGGCAGTCAAACATGGGCAGTCAAACAACTTAAGCAGCTATATATATCCTCAATATGATTTTGGGAATGCTGCATTGGGTTGCTAAAAATTGAAATAATCGATTAATTTTGAAGAGTGCGTTTGTAATAAAGGTTTGAACAGAATGGATAGCTCTACACAGTCAACGGTGTTCAATATCCCGAAACTGAAACTCAGCTCCTCTTCCGGCCGCCTGAATATGCCGGTGATCGGCCTGGGCTGTGCAGTTGACAAATGCCTGCGCTGTGCAGTTGACAAATCAGACACAGACGCATTGAAGCTGGTGGTCCTGGAAGCTATCAAGCTGGGTTACAGACATTTTGATACGGCTGCAATGTATGGAACAGAGAAGGCTCTGGGAGAAGCAATAGCTGAAGCACTCAGACTTGGTCTTGTCAGTTCTCGTGAACAACTCTTCATTACTTCCAAGCTCTGGTGCCAGAACGCCCATCGTGACCACGTTATCCCAGCTCTAAAGAAGTCTCTTAGTGCTCTTCAAATGGAATATTTAGACCTCTATCTCGTTCACTGGCCCATAAGCTCTAAGCCAGGGGAGCTTGGATTTCCTAACCCTAAAGAGGACCTTTTACCTATGGACTACAGAGGTGTGTGGGAAGCCATGGAAGAATCTCAAATGCTTGGCCTCACCAAGTCCATTGGTCTCAGCAACTTCTCCCGCAAGAAGATTGAGACCATACTCACCTTCGCTACCATCCCTCCTTCAATTAATCAAGTGGAGATGCATCCTGTCTGGCAACAGAGGAAGCTCATAGAATTTTGCAAGGCCAAGGGCATAATTGTCACTGCCTACTCTCCTTTGGGAGCGGTAGGAAAAATATACGGCAGCAATCAAGTCCTGGAGAATGAAGCATTGAAGGAGATTGCAAAGGTCCGTGGCAAGACTGTGGCTCAGGTTTCTCTACGATGGATAGTTGAGCAAGGGGCCACTGTTGTTATTAAGAGCCTCAACCTTGAGAGAATGAAGCAGAACCTGGGGATCTTTGACTGGAAATTAACTGATGACGATTATGATAAGATTAATCAAATCCAACAGCATAGATTGATACCTAGTGATTTCTGGGTCTCCCCTCAGGGACCATTCAAGACGCTGGAGGAGCTTTGGGATGACTGATGATCAACAGTTCTAAAAACATTTCATCAGCAGTTTTACAAATATTGTTTTTAAGCTTTGCATTGCTTTGGCTTGTAGATGGCTTCAAACAGGTTTCGTTTTTTGTGTATCAAATAATGGTGAATTCTTAAGTGAATTTTAGTTATGTTATGTACTTAATTAACAATTCTCAAATGGATTCCGTATGGACCAATATTTGGTCGTGATTGAGGACATACTCATTGTTTTGATAACTGATATTTACAAACTCAACAAAATCATAGTCTTGTCACGTAAATTATGATGTCACTGCTTCCATGCAGTGATTGACTAATCCAAAGCTAGCTCCCGACATAGCCCTTGACTAAATTGAAATATAATTTTTGAAATGGTGTTTTGAAATAAAATATGTCGTTTTAATAATTTCTAAGCATCCACGTATTCCAATGTGTAAGTTAAGAAATTCTCCATTGAATTGGATGGTACTCTTTCTTAATTTTGAATGTAAAATTTAATTCTTCCTAATAGATATAAAAATTTCTTTTTTTTTGACTTTTGTTGTTGAGCTTTAGTGGACTTTAGTTGTATTGGGTTTCGATATGTTGAACTTTAATTGTACATTTATTTATATTAATATTCGGCTTTAGTTGAATTGTATATAATATTTTTTAAAAAAATCTAAAGCTAAAAGTAAAGTTAGTGGCTCCAACAACGTTACCCGAATCCAAAGCATTGGGTAAAACCGTAAAACTCTGTCGCCAATATTAAACCTTAAAGTAGGTACAGTAAATCATAAATTACGTACAATATGTGATGCACCAGTTATTCTTATTATTAAATGAAACTCTTGGACCCGCAGCTTGATAATGAACTTTCTCCAAGCCAATTAATAAAAGATATATGAACTCAAGGCTACGACTACCATGCACTATATCTATTGATAGATCGCATGTAATAAAATATTTTAAGAGTAAAATTAAAAATAAAAATAAAAGACGTTCTAAAAATTTATTTTGCTATCTATGATAAAATAAAAAATAAAAATGAAAGACGTTCTGAAAATATACTTTGTTAAAGACGTCCGCCGGGCTCACATGGCCGTGCCCAGCCTTGCTTTGAGGGCCTAAAATACATAAATTATTGCCTTAGAATAATTGTCTTCCCTTCCTTGCATCGATGAACTAATCCGTTTCATTATTTTCATTCATCATAGCAGTTGCATTGAAGTGTAAACTTTCAAATTTAACCTTAAATTCAAAAGATAATTAATTGGTTAAAAATAACTTCGGCAGTAGTTATTTAACCAATACCATTCATGCACTAAATTTCTGTAATTCAAAAATATGACAATCTAATAAGTATTGTTTAATTCTTTTTCTAAATGCTAACTAGAATTTATTTGAATTCGACTTTTGATTTTGCATGAGACTGATGTAGCATTTAACTCCTTTTAATATATCACCAACAATTTGTTGTATTGTAGTCTTTTCATTCTTTAGCTCATAACGCTATGTATCTTGAACTGTAGGACGAAAACGAAAGAGGGCATGTGAGGAGTGCTGGCATTACAGGGGTCCACTGCCCACTTCCTTAAGACTACGAAGGGATGAAGTTAAAATGGTTTAATGTATGTTCTCTGACCACTAATTGGTTTTTAAACTAATCTACAACTTTTACTACAAAATTCTACTGTTAAGCTTGTTTAAGTTAGGGTAATTCAATAATAGGTGATTTGTTGGGAAGTTTCAACCAGCACCTCGATCCAACAAGTGGTACTAAAGTAATGTTGAAGCTAGAGCAATTTAATAATGGGTGACTTGTTGGGAAGTTGTAACAAGCACCTCGATCCAATAAGTGGTAGCAGGGTCTAATTATCTATTCGATAGGCGGGATGACATCATATCAACAGTCGGCGGTATATTAGCATCGTGGATGCTGGTTATGTCAAGTTTTATGACACCGCATCAATAGTCGGCAGTGTGGTAGCATCGTCGATGGCAGTTATTCTCTGAACACCGATTGATTTTTAAAAAAAATACGACAACCTTTACTTCAAAACTCTTTTAAATGCCGACTCGAATGCAACGGTGGATACTAGAATGGCTAAAACATCTCTTACAATTGATTGCAAAGTTATATATTTTGATCTATTTGTTTTCCATCAACAAAGTATATCAAAATTTTTAGATCTTGGAATAACAGATTCTTCTAAATAATAGTCCAATTCTGATTTAACATGGGTTGTACCACCACTTTGATCTACAAAAGCATCAAAATTAGCTACCACAGTTCCCAAGTTTTGAATGAGCTACCACAGTTCGAGATGATGAAGCAACTGAAGCTTGAACTGGAACTTGTAAATTTTCCTTTGACTTACACCTAGCTTGATAATCTTTCAACATATCATAACAAAAGCTTCGAACATTCTCAATCTCTTTTTGGGCACCATCTCCATACAGTAAGTCAAAATAATACTCAATTAATTTCATCTTAAATCTAGGTCCAAATCAGCTGCCATAGCTATGAATCCATGAACAACACTACAATGCTTTTCAAAATTTCCAATCATTGAGTCAGCCATTACTTAAATTTTTTCACAATTAGAATACATCCACTCATAAATTGACAATTTAATCTCACAAGTGCTTGAAAAGTAGATATTAACTATTGGATATCTAGTCCTAGAAAACAATGTACTCACTTCATAAAATGATTCAAGTCTATCTCAAATTTCTTTAGCAAAAACTCAATCTTCTTCAATGGGTAAAATTTTGTATAATGATTCTTGTTGTTTCAAATGAGGAAATACTTCTTTGAAAACCAAAGCTCTGTCAAGCATTAAGTATGTAGAGTTCCATCTAGTCTTACAGTCCTGAACTAGATTTCTATTACAAGAAATATTACATTTATGAGCAATCCCATAAAATATTTTCTTATCTTTTAGGTGTGGCAGACCTAAATAGAACACTATTACGAATTCTCTCAATACTATTACTAATCACACTCATCCCCTCTTTCACAATTAAATTCAATGTATGAGCAGTACGACACATGTGAAATAAATCTTGATTCAAAGAAAGCGAATTACTAGAAATCTTTTCCAACAATATATCAATTATGGCATCATTTGTGGTGCAGTTATCAACAATCAAAGTAGACAACTTACTGCCAATGTTCCACTCAAGCTAACATGACACCAAAGCTTCAGAGAGTAGCAGTATGTGGACGTGGCACGTATAAGAACCGAAATTTAAAAAAACTATTAGTATCATGCAATAAGTACAAAATTTAAAAATAAAATAGACTTAGTAATTTAGTGTAGAAACTACCAAATGATACGACTTTGCAGCTCCCAATTATCATCAATAAAATGTGATGTTATAGCCATAAATCCTTTTCGTTGGTTACTAGAAGTCCACATATCGGTATTAATAGCAATTCTACTCTGATTTGAGTCCGACAAGCTTATTGTTTTGGCCCTCTTGTAGTTATAAATTTTCAGTATGTCACTTTTTACTGTGCTACAAGAGACAAACCTAAACATTGGCTGGAGAGAACCAACAAATCTTTCAAAAGCCCAATGTTCAACCATATTCAGCGGATACTCATGAATAATTATCATATTTGCAAGCTCTTTACTTAAAGTTTTTTGATTAAAAGAAAATGTAGATACTTTACATTTTCCACTCTCTTTCTTAGCTTGTAGTTGCTTTTGAGTTGACTCAATTGTGTGGTTCGACCGCATAAAACACAACCTCATATGAGTGCGTAAATGGCTAGTGCCATTTTTACGCTTTGCACTTAATCTGTTATGACAATAGTTGCAAACATCTACATACTCTGATTTCCCACCAACTTTTTGTGTTTTAAGTATTCCCAAACATCACTAGTCAATTTACTATTTTCAGTATCACCAAAAACAATTTCTTTTTTATGTACTGAAATTGGAGTTTGGGTTGAAGCTACCTTAATGTCTGCAAGTTGTTCACATGTTATTAGAGATTGGTTTGAAGCTATCAGAACTTATGTTCTTGTTGTAGGCGAATTTATTGTCGCTGAGATCAAAGGCTTGCTCCATCTTTTACCTTAAAATTTTCAATAGATTTTAAATCAATATACAAGAATATTGATTTTCAGGTTAACAAGTTAAGCAAACCGAAAGTGCAAAATTATGCAAGCTGATTTTAAACAAGCTAAATTAAATTATATCAATTAACATATTATTTTAAGTGATTTTAATTCGTATCAGATATTGGATTAGCTGGCATGTTTATTAAGCAAAGATAAGATGAAAAATTAGCAAGTGAATTCAGCAATGTATGCTCGTCTGACTAGTTACAAAATCAACTCAAAAGTAACAAAATTAATAGATTGTTGACGAATTGTAAGCTATTTCACTTAGCTGGCAAGTTTATTAAGCAAAAAAATTAGTTACAAATTGTTAAGAAAGGCATAAGAATTTCATACCTTCCACGACTGCAAAATTGGCTACAATAGCAATGGTACCCAGGCAGCTGCAGCAGAACGAGGTGTCCTTGTTGGCAGTGAAGAGAGTTGGTTGCAGGGGTTGGCTTACTATCACAACTCAAAAGCTCTGTTTGAAGAAGAAAAGAATGTTGAATAAAGAATTGAAGATAGAGATGAGAGATGGTCAGCTCGTGTGCGGCTAAGTCAAAGACTCAAAAGGGGAAATGCCTTTAGTTGCTTTAGGTTATCACTTTGGAATGAGAGATGGGCCACGTATATTGTACACATATATACAGCTTTAGCTTCGGGCCTTTGTCTATTTGCAAATTTGATTTTAATTGCAATTTCCTTTATACATTTTTAATAATTGCATAATTTTCTTTATACATTTTTTAAATTAAAATTAAATTAAAATATTTTCGAAGAAATATAGCGGGTCTGGCGGATATCCATGCAGGGGTATCCGCCGAATGTAAGGTCAATACCAGACTCACCCGAATTCATGTGCGGGTTTTAATTTATAATATTAAACCCACCCGCAACAGGTAAATTTACCTGCAGCGGGTGGGTTTTAGCAGGTGGGTTTGCAAGTATAATTGCCTTCCCTAATCCCATATTTCCTTTGTTATCTTTTTCTCCGCCACATTGGATAACACCTTATCTACAAGTGTCAAGTGTACATCAGCAATGGCATTGTCGTCCATCTCATTCCAATTGTCATCATCAGTTATCTCACTAGGCCTTTCTCCAATTGCGGCCAAGCAATTATTTTTCCTCAATATAGTCTTCATTTTCATTTTCATTTTCTACAACGAGAAATTATTCCTATTGAACTTTTCAATTTCATACTTTAGTATTTTGTTGAATACCGCACACAAACTAATGTATCACCTTGAATAGTTGTGAGTATGTGTGAAAATGCACACTAGGAAAGTTCCCAAGAAATATTAGAGGGGTAACAACGGTCTCACTTAAAACGCAGACTCCTTAGGCTCTTATTACCTTTGTGACAAAACGTTTCTAGATATATATATATATATATAAAACCATACGGGTACTCCACTTACACCACTTTCCCTACTTTGCACCGTAAAATTTTTAGATCGCTCCCACCGTTTCTCATAAATAGTACTGTATACGTGAATAGTACCATATAAGTGAACAATGCTATATAAGTGAATATTATCATATACGTGAATAGTGCCATATACGTGAACAATACTGTTTATGTGAACAATACCCTACTCTAAAAATACGATCAATAGCTCTAATACCACTGTTGGAAATTGATTGGTGAAGCAGACATGCAATTAAAATGAAATTGAGAAATAATGAGTTAAAAGAATCACACATGAACATCCGAATTTATGTAGTGCGCTTTTTGCCTACATCGATAGGCTGAGAGAGAAGAAAAATATTTTACTTGTGAAATGAGGATTACAAGTATTGTGATATTTTGTCTTGCTACCCATAACCCCAATAGGCCCAATCTCTCACTCACTAATCACTCAACTCTCACTAGGTTTCCTCTCCTCACAAAATGGAACTGAAGAAGAAGAGGAGAATTGGATGCAGAGGAGGGAAATGAAGCCCTTTATTTATAGCTTCATTTCGTTTCCCTTTTTCATTTTTGTCTTTTTTACTGTCATCATCTCCTGTCATCTCTTGTGCACCAAAGTTGGAAATCCAATGTCGTGGCTTATGATTTTGGGTCGTCACTGGTAACTAATCAACCATCATTATCACCCATAGATCGTAACTGCTTCCATCCATCATTAATACTTAGACGTTCATCACCGGTAATAACTTCTCAGCCTCTATCTAGATGTTGTTGTCGTTGCCGTACTGCCTCAATCTCATTGTCGCTGCTATACTGCCTCAATCACCGTTTAAGGTAAGCTTAAATGTATAAATAGAGCATGAACAAAATAGATAATGGACCTAAGTGTCATGTGACTGTCAAGAGCATTCAAGGGTTAACCGTGCCTTTTTTTTCCCATAGATTTGTATAAAGAATTCTTAGTATTGCACTGCTAAATGTTGTGTACTTCTTACTGAAAGTAATTGCTTCTACATTTGATGTTTTAATAAACTTTTAAGATCAATTAACATTGTGGCTTTAGGTTCTTTGACGTCATAATTGATTTCAAATTAATTGATTTAATTTTTAATTTTCTTCTTTATCATAAATGAGTGGTTGAATTTTTTGTTTAAACAAAAATCACAAGAGAGTGAAATAATAGTTATACAACCCAAGCAGAAGGGGAGGGATGAATTGAGTTTCTAAAAATTATGTAATGCTTGAACAAATATTAATGCAAATCTTAAACAAATTCAAAACAATAATAAATAAACCAATTAAAATGTAAAGAGAAAAGGAAAGAAAGATTCAAACTCAAGATTTTTTCGTGGTTCAGCCAACCCCACCTACATCCACACCTCCAAGCTCACCGGGCTTAAAGATTCCACTATCCAAATCTCCAAGGTTTGAAGAACTTTTACAATTGACTTCACAGGTGTTAATAAACCCTTACAACAAGAGATTATCCCAAATCTCTTAACCCAAGTGTATCCGAACACTTGCAATTACTCAAACATAAAGATTACAAATAAATTTTCACTCATATAATGTGTTTGATTATAAATAATAGCTCGATGTGTGAATGAATGAAACAAAAAAAAAGTTTGAAGCTTAATAATAATTGTTTACTCAGTAACAAGCTCAATGATAACTCTTGGATATATTTTTGTTTGAATTTGATTGAGCCATTTTATAGTTGGAGTTAAAAATTAGTTATTGTTGACTTTCTGCACACAATCGGATCGCCGTTTAGCATTTATTGGATCGCTGTTTTGACTTGAGCAAGTGACCGTTGTGACAAAAATTCAAATTGTCGAATAACCGTTATCAAGATGTTGGATCATTGTTAGTGTCCAGTAGCTAACCTTCAATCATGTTCGATGTCGGATCACTGTTAGTGTCAAGAAGCTAATATTCGATTCTGCTCAATGTCGGTTTGCCATTTGCTACAGTAACTGTTACAATGAATTATTTTTTAAAATTATAAATTTGTCCCAAAACTTTCTATAATTATACTATGACTCAAAATTTTATGAAATATTTCAAATAAGTCCATTTTTAGAATCAGTTAAAGTTTGTTCCAAGCACATTGTGCATTGTACTGAAGATCAGTTAGTTTAACAATGATTAGTTTTAGATTAGTTAAAGTGTGATCATGATTAAGAAATACATATATAAACTGCTATACTGATACTATTTTGTCAAGTTGTTGAGAAATAAAATTCATTAATCATTTCCAGAAATTTCGATCTATTTTCTCAGTAGCCAAACAACTTCTATTTCATTTTCTTTCATGGTATCAAAACCAAATAATGGTAAGTTCCAATAGCACAACATCAAATCCAAATCAAATGAATACAAATCAATCATCACATATCTCATTTTCGTTTAGCAATCCAGTTAAACTAGATTGATCAAACTTAATGATTTGGTGAAAGCAAGTTCTCACTTCAATAAGAGGAAATCGTCTTGAGGATTTCATTTCTGGTAATCAAATCATACTAGAACAATACATTTCCAATACAGCAGCAGATTGATCAGTGCAGAAAATTGATAATCCAGCTTACATTAATTGGCGAACTTAGGATTAAATTTTGCTTGGCTGGATCTTATCTTCCATAAGTGAAGGTATCTTTAATACTATTCTTAATTGTGAAAATTCATTTGAAGCATGGAGATCAATTGAGAAACTGTTTGGAGTACAATCTAAGGCTAGAATTATGCAATTGAGATATGAATGAATGTTCTTAGAACGAAAATATGTCTATTGAAGAGTACTATTTAAAAGTGAAAGTTGTTGCTGATAAACTTGCTTGTGATAGGAGTCATGTTTCTGATAAAGACTTGTTAATGCAAATCTTGAATGGTTTAGGACCTGGATATCTAGATCTTGCTTCAATAATTACTGCTAATAAAATGTCATATGATGATGCTTGTGCATTACTCTTAACACATGAGGCAAGATTGGAACAAAATCAAAGTGCTAAGGCCATGTTTAATGCAAATTACGGATTGATGAATGCTAATTATTCTCAAATTAGAGGTAATAATAGAAGAGGTAGTTATAATGGATATCATGGACAATTCAATGCTGGTAATAGGAATAAAAGTGGAGGCAGAGGAATGTTCTTCAACACATACTCGAAAGGTTTTTCCGTTGGTGGTTATACTGGTAATGGTTGTGGTAGAGGACAACAAATGCATGTATATTCTTATAAGACAATGCTTCATAATAGGAATAATTTCAATATGATTCATGGTTCATCCTCAATGGAGATGGATTTGATGACAATGTGCTTATTTGTCAAATTTGTCATCAAGCTGGGCATATTGCTGATGCTTGTTGGCGCAAATGCATTAATAATTATGTTACTCAACCTAGACAATTTGGAAGGGGTAAAGGACAAAAATTTGCTTATATGGCTAATTTTAAGCCACAAATTGGATATGTCTCACAATTTGAATATTCATTTGCTGCAGAGGATCCTGGTTATCAGACAATTGATATGCATTCTTCAACAGCTCACTATACACCTGATGTTTTCTCTGCTCCGGGAGCAGCCTACATTGCAAACTTTGATGGGACATCTGATGAAGGGTGGTATCTTGACAGTGGAGCTACACACCACATCACCAATAACATTACTAATATGCATGTCAGAGATTAATTCACTGGATCAGATCAGCTCATTATTGGAATGGACAAGGCTTGCCTATAACACACAGTGGAGATGCATTTTTTATCTTTAAAATTTCCAATTCCAAACACAACTTGAGCCTACCATATTTTCATGTGATAATAATATTTTTTGCCTGAGGGGATCCCTAGGATAAATTTTTTAGACTAAGACGGTTACTTAGAAGCCCTAAAAATTAGTTAATCTTAATTTTTTTTGGAATGTAATACTTTTGTAATCTATTAATTTAAGTTATTATTGATTCTATGCAATTTTAAATTTAAGTAATAGAATAAATATTATACAATTTATTTGTTTTCACATTAAATAAATAACAAATATTATCTCAGCTTCATATATGTGCTAAGGTATAAGTAATTTTACATAATTCTAAATTTACATATATAAATTTATTTTAAAAATATTATTTATAAACTCTATAATGAAATTTAAATTAATATCCAAGTATTTTTAATTTTTATTTATTTTTATTTTAAAATTGTCAAATTTATATAATACTTTTTCCAATCCCATGTTACACCAAGCACAAGTCAACATTATTTTAATCTGATCTAGTTCAGTCACCAAACATTTGATAGCAAGAAATATAATCTTATCTTATCACACCCCATTCTATCATATTCTATCATGTGTACTAAACAAGCCCTTTGAGTACTTTTGCCAACATGCATAAGAATTGTTATTTCACTAATCTAGTTAGTCTTTTAAAAAACTATTAATATTTCTGGTTCATGTAAAAATTAAAAATAAAGAGAAAATACATTTGAGCTATACAAATTATTTGAATGTGCAAGCGATTGAGTGTTTATTAGTCTTACCGAGTATCTCTCTTTGCCGAATACAACTCTGTGAAGTATGGACCTATTATCAAATTTAAGAATTTGAAAAAAAAAAAAAGGCATCATATGAAAATTTATGGTTTTATTCCTTCTAATGCTAATGGTTTTCTAAAGTATCATTTTAGTTAAGTTTTTTTTAGGGCTTTTTATATGTTTTTAGCTGTTTCTTAGGTTAGCTCTTATGCAATGTCTTTTTTAAGGGGTAAGACTCAATTTGTTCACTATTATATGCATTGATAATAGCAATAGAATTAGTGATGTTTTAAGTAAAATTTAAGGAAAAATAACTCTTAGATCCTTAATATTTCTCAATTTTATCAGTTAGGACTTTAATCGGACTTAATAGTAAATATTTAACATACATAACATTCACCTTTTGACAAAGGCATCATATTAGGCTAACAGGATGTATGTACCGATAGTTATACAAAATTTTAATTTTACCTAAGAGTAAAATATTTAGATTTATCTACAATTTAATTTGTTTAAATTTTAGAGCTACACTAAATTCAAATATCTGATCAAGCTCTTAAGAAATCTAGAATTCATCCGAGTAATTGAGGCATAACCTGAAAGCACCATTGCTGAGCATTTCCAACATGTCACCAACATTCACTATAAATGCTCTACAAAATCAATTTAATAAGAAAGGCAACGTCAGGAATCCAGTTTATACATGATTTGTTTGTTTTGAATATATAGGATATCAGAACAAAATGATACTTGAAACTTAATTAACTCACCCTTTGACGGGTGGTATGGCTTCCCATAGTTGAGGTTGAGCATTTTTCTCCCTGCAAATCTACAATATTATTATATAATAAAAATTTTAGTAAAACAAATAAGATGATAATAGCTAATGATAAATGTAAGTAATATATATTTTAGTAGAATGATTGATTAATCGATGTTTTCTTACTTGAAGCCCCCATATTTCATCTGTTGCCAAGAGTGTAATAAAATTCAAGTCACAATGTGGTGGAGCTCCAATAATTTCCTTGGAAAAATCGGTACCCGGAGCTAAATATACAAAAGCAAAAACATGCACATATAAAGAATATATATGGAATGTGATCAGATACACATATACACATACATACACAACAGTAAGAGAAATTTGAAATGAATCTTTTGTAATATTTAGTATTGTTAATAATTACCTCCGTAATGAAAAATATTGGAGTAGCTTGCAGTTTTGTTGCCAAGTATTTCTGGTTGATCGAAGAAATCAACATTGAAATCAAGAGCAAGGGCTATTATTCTCCCAATTGCTCTTCCAACATTTCTGAAAATATTAAAAATAACAGATATAGTTATTAAAGTCTTTAAGTTGTAACATTTTTCTAGTAATAAATAAATATAAATTCATCTAATCCTTTGCCGGAATATCGATCCAATTAGATTGTTTTGCTCATTTCTAAGAGGTAAGGTCGTTACGTTACCCTTCAATTAATTTGTAATTTGTTTTAATTTAATAAATAACTTAAGTTGTTGTCAACAGTATAACCTCTATAAGTTAATACTAGATAAATTAATAACTTCTATTATATAATACTTTTCTGCAACCCCGGCTTAGGGCAAAAGATTAAATTAATAATTTCGATATATATTAACAACTCTGTGATCCTATTCGTATATAAATTAATTATTTACTAAAATTAGAAATATAACCATTGTAATATTTCATTAAATAAAATATCACTCTATTGTTACTTATTTTACTCTATTTTTACTTTTTTATTGAAATTTTAATAAAATTTGATCTAATCTTTTTTTTTGGCTTATTTCTTTTAGAAGATCCAGGGTGAATTCTAAAACTGCGGGAATTTTGAGACTTTTTTGTTAATTTAATTTATATTTAATGGATTTATTCATTTTTAATTGATTAGATTGGTAAACAGTAAATTTCTAGTTGGTTAAAATGTATTTTCATGGAATTTTATATATACACACACTCTGTAAAGTAATAAATTATTAATTTATCAACTAATTAATAACTCTTTCAATTAATAGATTTTGCATGGTCTCGACATTATTAATTTATAGAAATTTTACTGTATATGTCTTTATTTTAAGCTTTGATGCAATATTCCTTTAAAACTTATTACCTTTTCCTCCAAATAATTTGTAGTCTTTCTCCTTTTCTAATTAAAAAATATCTTGTGTCATCAGTATATGCGTAAACCTTGTTGTGTGAGGGTGTTATAGGTTCTAAATTAGTGATGGGCAAATGAGCAAGAACCGATGCAAAGCTTGTCAAGAAATTATTGCCCTTAAAAGCCCAATTTCTACTGGGAACCGGGCCGGGCCAGACGCATATTTTCAGTATTTTTAATAATTAGATTTTTTAATTTCTTTTAAAAGCTCTAAAACCAGAAAATTGAGGCCAAATTAATTTTATAGTGAGTCTAATAAATTGAAGAATTTTTTATTTTAAAATTAAGTTTAATTTTAAAAATCACTTTTAAAGATTGCAAGACGGAGCTGTCCCGAGAAGGAACCGAAAAATCAAGGCCTAGGTAGACCCTGGCCCGCCCTTTGGCATAGGGCCGAGTTCAAGTCCTAGTGGGATGGGCTGGCAGGGCCCAACTGCGTCCGGACTTTTTTTTTTTTTTTTTTCTGGTCAATCCTATTCGAAACAAACATGAATTTAGACGACATTAAAAGTGTGAAAGCAATGGCTCATCAAAACTTACATCGTCTCTTCTTGATATCTCATCATGGTTTCTTTCCATCCAGGCAAAATATCTAATAATTATACAACGCAACTCACAAAATGTTAAAAAGTTGGGGAGATAGAAATATATATATTTAACAAATGCATTAATTTGAACGGTTGGAGGAAAAGTTATTATCTTGAATTACCTGCTGGAGGCCAAATATTTGGGCCATAGAAAAACTTTCCACAATTTGGATCATCTTTAGCTACATCAACACCAATATGATACGCCTCCCCAAAATCTTTGGGAAAAAAAAATTAAAAAAATAAATATAATAATCCGGAGTCCGGACTTAATAACCAAGTTGATATTAATCACTTTGGGCAGACAGTTCGTTAAAAATATTTTTTCTAATTTCTATGAGTTTTGCCACACTTAAACATTTCTCCTTTATTTAAAAAAAGAAAAAAATTGATACTTATAAACTTGACAAGAATGCCAAATAAATATGACCAAAGGAAATTAATGCTAAACTTTTTGTTGAGTCTTATTATCAATAACTGCTCGAGCAGGTGGTCTGTAGCCTCGGAGACTTTGGTTCCAGAAAAGTTTCTTTTTTTTCATCCATTGGCAGCGCAAAGAATTTTTTCATTTGGCCGAAAAACTCATTCATGAGTTCCTCGCTTAGTCCGTGATTTATTACGTAAAAAATTCCACTCTCCATGCACGCCTGAACCAAACAAAGCATAAGCGAGCACATTTGGGAACAAAACGATGAAATTTTAAAACTGGAGGGGATATCTCAAAAAAAGTATTTTTCATGTTAAATGATGCTAAAATTTTTAATGGGTGTATTAACAACATCAAAATGGCCCTATATATATATATAGTTGGGAGTTCACCTGTTTGAGTACAGCAGCAGATTGATGAATATCTGGGTTGGCGAGATCGATGCATTTAAGGTTGTACACTGGGATTTGTGATCCATTTACTGTTGAATGATCAGCCATTTTCTTTATATCTGTGATGAGCACTTCAGCTTCAAAAATTCTTTAAGGCTAACAAATTATGGAAGATAAATCACAAGCCCACAAGTGTGTGTATTTCAGTATTTAAACTACATTGAAGCAACAATACTTCTTTTAAAAATCAAGGAGATGACTGTTGTAATTCAAGGCTATAAAAAGCCAGCTGCTGTGACTGATTTGAGTGTGCCAAAAAAAAAAAATCTTATCATCCTCTTCATCTTCATTAAAGATACACACTTTACCTGGAAAATCAAATTAAATCAGCTGTTATAATCAATTGTAGTTTGGAGTGTGCCATTACAGTTGGAATGCTATTGAATCCTAGAAGATCAGACTATCTTAGATCATTTAAGCACTTGGAAAATTATCTGAGAAGGGGCAAAATCTGTTCTTTAAGAATACTGCTTCATTGGCACGCCTTGGCTTTCTATTTTCATCACTTTTTATGTTTGTGTCTATTAACTATTGTTTTGCAGCTTCTACAATTATTAATTGGATTGTTCAAAGAGTTAATGAACTGAGGAAAAGTGAAGCTATTGGATAGTTGAATTAAATTGGTTTGCTACATATTATTGTCAAACATGGTTGCTTGAATTTTTGAGTTAAATTTGGCTTTTATTTATTAGTGGTGGACCTTCCTTACAAAGTCACTTTCCTTAGTTTTCTTTATAGTTTTGTGGCTGTAGAAAGATTTTTTGATGACTGGAGAATTTTAGCTTCTGGACTTCTCGTGACTTGCAGAAATTTATCAAATATCATAATTCATTATTTTTGTAACAACTTAAAGAACAGAGCTAACATCGAAATGAGTCTTAAAAATGTTCCAACTCCTACAACAACTCTAGCCGTGGCTTCCTCATCCTCTTCCATTGCTGCTACACTTACCACTGCCAAGAATTTGCCAGATGTGTCAAAAATAGAACCCTTTAATGGAGAACATTTCAAGTGTTGGCAAGATAAAATTCATGACATTCTGGATGTGCACAACTTGGCTGAATATCTAACCTTATCTTCCCCAGAAGAAGGTTGTGATGGCTTTGACAACAGAATGAAGACTTGGACTGTAAATAATAAGATCTGTAGGTGTAAGTGTTCTTTCCAGCAACCTCTATGACATATACTACACTTTTAGGAATGCCGATGAAATATGAAACCTGCTTAGTAAAAAATATATTATATAGGAGGCTAGATCCCAACAATACTTTATTGCTGACTTTCTACATTTTAGGATGTACTGAATGTTATCATTAATGAAAATGTTTCTTCTTCTGCTTATATGTATTGTTCTGCTAATATTGTTGACTCCATTAATTTATGGCATGGAAGGCTTGGTCATGTGAATTTTTCTTACATTAAGAAAATGAAAGAACTTGGTTTACTATCTAAATTAAACTTGTCAAATGACAAATGTGATGTATATGTGGAATCTAAATCCACAAAGAAGACATATAAACTAGTTCAAAATAGAGAAACTGAAATTTTTAGTTTAATTCACACTGATCTTGGTGACTTGAAACAAACCATGACCAGAGGGGGTAAAAGGTATTATATTACCTTTATTGATGATTTGTCAAGATATACAAAAATATATCTATTGAGAAATAAAGATAAAGCAGGTGAAAAGTTCTTAAGTTATAAAAGTGAAGTTGAAAGTCAACTTAATAAAAAAATAAAAGATTAAGAACTAATAGAGGAGGTGAATATGATTCAAGCATGTTAAATGCTTATTGTGAGAATCATGGTATTATCAATGAAGTGATACCTCATTATTCACCTGAATCGAACGGTGTGGCTGAAAGAAAAATAGAACATTAAAAGAAATGGTAAATGCCATGTTAATAAGTTCTAGAGCACCGTTGAATTTGTAGGGGGAAGCTATATTATCTGCTTGCCACATTCAAAATAGAATACCGTATGTTAATAGGAAAGACACCCTATGAGTTATGGAGGGGCTATAAGTCAAACTTATCATACCTCAAAGTGTAGGGGTGCCTAGCGAAGGTTCTTAACCTAATTCCTAAAAGAACTAGGTTGGGACCTAAAACTATAGACTGTTTATTTATAGGGTATGCTCATAACAATGCTACTTATAGATTCTTAGTACTAAGAGATGAGAGATATTCGTTTAAGGCAGATACCATCATTGAGTCTAAAAATACTGAGTTCTTTGAATATATTTTTCCTAAGAAAACTAATATTAGTTATTTATCCCAAAATGAATCACTCTTGAGAGTTCAAATGTTGAACCAAGGAAAAGTAAAAAGATGCGAACGGCCACAGGTTTTGGTGAAGACTACTATGTTTTTCTGGCTGAAAATGATCCCCAAACTTTTAGAGAAGCAATGGCTTCTTGCAATGCACCTCTATGAAGAGAGGCAAGTAATAACGAGTTGGATTCAATCATGAGCAATCATGTATGGGAGTTGTGTTAGCCTAAAGGGCTATACATAATGTAATTTTGATGATAACAAACATATGTATTAAGTGATTTAATAGATATTGTATTTCACATTTTTACTAGTTTTTTAAGAGTAATATTTATGCAAGCGAATCAAGTGAAATCAAGCTCAAGACAGTCAACGGACAATGGCGAAATCAAGAATAAGTTTAGAGCTCAAACGGACAAATTAGTGCGATAAAATTCTTGTAAAGCCAGTATGATTTAATTGATGCATGATTTAGTATTTGAGAAGCTCAAGAAATTAATGTAATTAAATACTTTTCATAAACTAAAAAGTTTTATTTTTATAAAATAAAGTATTTTGTGGATTTGAATAATTTGGACTTAAATGCTAAGTTTTGAAATCTTTGATTTTAATAAGTATTAATCTTAAATTTCAGAGTTGCATGTTTTTACAAACATTTGAAATGTTTTGGGCTATACTATAATTTATGAATATTTTTTACTAAAGTGAAAGGTTTTGAGAACTTTGAAAAATATGGGTATTATGTTGAAAAGGACCTTTTTACAAAATAATAATATCTTTAGGGCCATATAATAATTTTATAAAGTTTGGGAAAGACAATTATTCTTAAGAAATTCTGCAATTGAACCTATTTGTAAAATTTTATGACGTTTTGAGGCGTAGTATAATTATAGAAAGTTTTTGGCCAAAGTATAATTTTAGTGAACAATATTATTGTAGCAAAATTCAAAAATAACGGTAATATCACTGTTCATGAGCAGCTAGCCGGATAAATCAAGTGGCAAACCGCTTGGGAACGGGAATTTACCTGTAACGTCTAGTTTTCGGGCTTTAACTATAAAAATTCAACTCAAACTTCATTCTAAGAACTAATTAAGCAAATATAAGATCATACAATATATATTGAGCTTCCAAAACGCAAATCATCACAGATTGAATCATTGTTGAGGTATTATTTGCATATCCACTCTTAAAGAGAGTTTTTGTTATAATTTTCATTTCTTATCAAATTGTGAGTGTATAAGTGTGAGAAACACTTGGGGTAAAGAGATTGGGGAGATAATCTCTTGATTGTAAATGTTCATTGACACCTTGTAAGTCAATTATAAGAACTTGAAGTCTTGGGACGCTTGGATAGTGAAATCCTCGAGCTTAGTTGGCTTGGGGGCGTGAACGTAGGTGGGGATTGCCGAACTACGTAAAAATTTGTGTGTTTGTTTTTCTTTTCCCTTACTATTTTATTTTTACGCTTGTTTGAATTTATTGTTTTCCATTTAATTAAGGCATTAGATTAATTTATTGAGCGAATTGTATTGTATAATTTTTAAAAGCCCAATTCATCCCCCCTCTTGGGTTGCATTAATTGCATTTCAAGTTGGTTGATTTGCTTCCAGGTACTAAACCTATAGGGTGCAAATGGATTTTTAAAAAAAAATTGAAAGATAATGGATCAATTGATAAGTATAAGGCAAGATTAGTTACCAAAGGGTTCTCACAAAAAGAAAGACATAAGGTATTTTGATAAATATGCTCCTGTGACTCGGATTACATCCATATTAGAGTTTTGATTGCACTTGCTGCAATTCATAATTTACATGTTTATCAAAAGGATGTCAAAACTGCTTTTCTAAATGGAGACCAAGATGGAGAAATTTACATGAGCCAACCTGAGGGCTGCGTAGTAGCAGGCACTGGGCATAAGGTATGTAAATTGGTTAAGTCATTATATGGCTTAAAACAAGCACCAAAACAATGGCGTGAGAAATTTGATCAAGTACTAGTGTCAAATGGATATGTGATCAATGATTCAGACAAATTTATTTACTTTAAATCCATTGATCATACTACATGCGTGATCATTTGTCTCTATGCTGATGACATGCTCATCCTAAGTCCTAATCTTGGAAGGATAAATGAGACCTAGTGAATGCTTGCTTTTAACTTCGATATTAAGGATATGGGAGAAGCAAATGTTATATTAGGCATCAAAATCACTAAAACTAGTGATGGTCTCAGGTTATCACAAGAACGCTATGTTGAGAAAATATTGAGAAGAATTGGGTATTATGAAAGAAAACATGTTTGTACACCTTATGATGTAAATACCCACCTTAAGAAAAATTTAAAGCATAATGTTGATCAATTGAGATATGCTTAAATCATTAGTAACTTAATTTACTTAATGAATAGTACAATGTCTGATATTGCATATGCAGTAGGCAGATTGAGTAGATATACTCAATATCCAAGTAAGGATTATTGGACTACCATAGATAGACTTGCAAGGTATTTGAGAGGCACCATTGATTATGAACTTATCTATAGCATCGCTCCACTAGTGCTAGGAGGGTATAGCGATGCAAATTGGATTTTAAGGTCTGATGAAATCAAATCCACTAGTGGTTATATATTTACTCTTGGTGAAGGTTTTGTGTCTTGGAAATCCTCTAAATAAACATGTATAGCTTGTTCTATTATGGAGTCCGACCTAATTACCTTAGAAAATGCATATACTGAGGCTAAGTGGTTAAGAAACCTCTTAGTAGATTTTAATATTCCATTAAAGTGTTTACAAGCGTCATATGTGCATTTTGAAATATGTGGTGGATTCTTGGAAATTGTGAGGTATTTCAAAATACAAAAATTAATAATGCACATATAGCCTTCACGGGCTTGGCCCATTTCCTAACCACTTAATGAAAGCTTATATATTCATTACTTTGGATTGGAAAATTAGTTTTCAACTAATTTGAATTGTTCAAGTTGAGCATATCTACATGTCAGAGGATGTGGCTTTGTTCTAGCACCTTAGATGATTGATATTTGGTTTTTAAATCAATTCATGCATTGATTCGTGGAAAAAATCAACGAGTTGATTTTTGTAATTCAAGGCTATAAAAAGCTAGCTGTTGTGACTGATTTAAGTGTGCCAAAAAAAAATCTTATCATCCTTTTCATCTTTATTAAAGATACACACTTTCCTTGGAAAATCAAATTAAATCAGCTGTTATAATCAACTGTAGTTTGGAGTGTGCCATTACAGTTTGAACGCCATTGAATTCTAGAAGATCAAACTGTCTTAAGCTCCTTTATGCACCTGGAAAATTATCCGAGAAGGGGTAGAATCTGTTCTTTAAGAACATTGCTTCATTGGCACACCTTGGCTTTCTATTTTCACCACTTTATGTGTTTGTGTCTATTAACTGTTGTTTTGCAGCTTCTACAATTATTAATTGGATTATTCAAGGAGTTGATGAGCTAAGGAAAAGTGAAGCTATTGGATAGTTGAATTAAATTGGTTTGCTGCAAATTATTGTCAAACTTGGTGGCTTGAATTTTTGAGTTAAATTTGGCTTTTTATTTATTAGTGGTGGGCCTTCCTTACAAAGTCACTTTCCTTGATCTTCTTTATAGTTTTTGGTTGTAGAAAGATTTCTTGGTGGCTGGAGAATCTTAGCTTCTGGACTTCTCGTGACTAGTAGAAATTTATCAAATATCGGAATTCATTATTTTTGTAACAACGGTTATTGAAAAGATGAAGCACCAAAATAAATAATTGACATTCAAGCCATAAAAGAATCCCACCGTTTACAGGAGGCAAACTCAACCCCAGAAAAGTTCAAATCCATGACATGGACTTTAGTTATTGTGTTTATTTTGTCAAAGTGCATTTTTCACTTATATCTGAAGTCCAAATTTAATTAATTTATTTATAAAAATTTAATTAGCAAATTAACTGATGAATATATGTGTGAAATAACTAGTATTTTTGTACCTTTGCAACAATCTTACTGATAATTATTTTCTAAGAATTAATTTATCAAATTAATTGTAAAAGTAAAATAATAACATAAAAGTTTGAGTAAATCTTCTGAATGTGCATAAATTAATTTTATTGGCTTCAGTTTTCTTGGTTTACAAAAATCTTCATTTATTTTCCTTTCTGATTCTTTCAAGCAGATTTTTTTTCTTGAATGTCATGATTTAATTTTTCTTTAATCTCATAATATACCTAAAATAACAAAATATAAAAACTGAGATAGAAATTAACATAATAAAATAGGATTTACTGAATTAAAAATTAACTTAACTAACTAGAATATTTAAGACCAAAACAAGTAAAAGATGGAGAAATTATTAGTAAAAGGGAAATTTACAACCGTCCACCTGTTTGTTTTCTCTTTTTCAAAAATACACAAACACTTTTTTTTTTCTCAGCGCGCCACCTGAAGTTTGCTTTTTGTTGCATTTTTCCACTTCCGTCTAATTTCCGTTAGTGGATTTAACAGAATGTTAACGAAATGACCTTTTTACCCCTCAAAATTACAATTTAACTCAAAATAAATAGAAATTGGAGACAAATTGGATGGATTTAATTTTTTTCAAAGGTGGATGCTAGAAATTGGAGGAAAATAGTGTTTGTTGCTTGCTAAATTTAAAAATTTGTATTTATTTTTTTGAAAGAGAAAAAATAAATACAAATTTTCTAAATCTAGCAAGTAACAAATACTATTTTCCTCCAAAAAAATAAATACAAAATTTCTAAATTTAGCAAGCAACAAACATTATTTTCCTCCAATTTCTAACATCCATCTTTGCAAAAAATTAAATGCATCCAATTTATCTCCAATTTCTATTTATTTTCGGTTAAATTGTAATTTTGAGGGGTAAAAATGTCATTCAATTAAATTTGCTAACGGAATTTAGACGGAAGTGGAAAAATGCAATAAAAAGCAAACTTCAGGTGGCGCGCTGAGAAAAAAAAAAGTGTTTGTGTATTTTTGAAAAAGAGAAAACAAACAGGTGGACGGTTGTAAATTTCCCTTAGTAAAATATAGAGAAAATATGCGCGTATTAGCTATACTTTACTACTTCTCTCTTTACCATTGTTTAACTTTCTTATAGTTGTCGAGGTTTAGCTTGGTCAACTTGAGACAAAAATTCAAGAGGCAATGCGAGTTCACAATCAAGACTTGGTTATTATTGTAGAGTTGTTGTTAGCTGTATAGGTTCAAAGATTAGTTAAAAATGTGTTATATTGCAGGAGGCACTAGTACTGTGGCAGAATGCGAGATGGATGATCCTTCCATAAAGTATTGTCTTTATAAAGTTGAGACAATGTTGGATTTACATAATCAACATCTAGCCCAATGTCATCATCATTGTTTTCATCTACTATCACAAAATTATAGAAATCATCAATAACATCAAAGTCACTGAAATTTTCATTACAATTTGAAAGGTTGATCTATATAAGTAGTGGTATGATTTGGTGTTTTGCTAATTTTTGGGTTAATTGTTGGAATAAGAAATGAAATTTTTTCATTGGCCAGGTGTATGTCATTACAGTTGTTGTAAAATCTTTTATAGGTGTCAAAGGCTGATTTTTTTATATATTAGCTTCTTTTAGTGGCCTAATTTTCCAAGAAACTCTTTTGTGGTTACTGCATTGACTGTTGCTGTTGTGAGTGCTTAGAATCATGTGGGATTAACAGTTGACTTGTTGAGCTTCATGTTGAAGTTCAATTTTAGTTTCATATATAAGCTCATATTTAGGGGGTGATAGAACAACAGGCTCAGGTACAAGGGGGTGATGGGATGATAGGTTCAAGTTCAAGGGCAATGGTAAGTGTCTTGCCATTCTTTTCTTACTCTTAATATTTCTACTACTCTTCTTAACAGGTGCTTGTTCAAAAGGTTTTGATGCTTATGTGACAATAGTCTGAATGTCATCATCGAATAATATCTTCCTATTCACATTCATCAAATTCAGTGGTAGCAGCTCCATATGGAAGTTGATCTCTATGTACTTCTTCTCATTAAATAATTGCCACACCTAATTTGATTCGTTTCATTCTCTATTGCCCTATTTTTTCAATTTCAGAACTTTGTAACCTCAATGACAAACCTCTCAATAGGCTAGTTGTTTATCTTAAAAGCTTGTCTCAATACACAATTGATAAAGATTACTCGACTTAAAAAATTTGGGTTTATTAAGCCAACATTTCACCTTACATCCATAAAGTTAAGAAAAGCTGACATCTTAAATTTTGTTTTCTATATATCACAACACACAAATAAGCTTCAAAATGTATATTCCACATATATACTAGTACTATTCAAATAATTTGCAACAAACTAATAATTATAACACGCAAGAGAAGCAAATAATAAATTTTGGGAACTAGTTATACATGTATATGTAAAATTATGCCCAGAACAAGCATTTACAACTTCATTAGGCAAAAATCATTCATTATAAGTGTTAAGCTAATTAAATGGTAAGCACAATTAAACAAAGACAATGTTCAGCAACAATCCACCCACTCAAAGTTTATAATCATCACCCATACTGAGCCTTACAGCCATAACCAATGGTAATAACTTTTAATGCTCAATAAAACCTACATAAAAAATGGAATCCCTAGTTTGCTTATGACATTTTCAATCTTCCAAGTGAAACAAAAACAAGCAACAATTTCTTATGTTTTCTTTTGCTACAAACAAAAATTCCCAAATTCATAAAAACCTAATGTTCCGAACAACATTTCAAAATTAATTATTACCTAATTTTTTAGATATGTTCGACCGACTAGTAGAAGTACCTTTTTTTCATTTAAGATGATTCAAAATTTTTATTATTAACCTAACATTATCAAGCCTAGAAATTACATAAATACCAACATACAACCAAAAAAAAAATGATAGTAAAATGTTACCAAATCTCTATTTTTCTTACCTTGGTAGTAAAAGGAGACTCTTCAAACTCAAATTCTCCATTGCTACTGCTTAAGTTCATTATGGTCCTTCCAATTTCGTCTTTACAATATCTTTCGATGGTGTTTATTTTTGTTTCAGTGAAGTCTTATGACCGTAAGGTTTGAAGAACTTTTACAATTGACTTCACAGGTGTTAATAAACCTTTACAACAAGAGATTATCCCAAATCTCTTAACCCAAGTGTATCCGAACACTTGCAATTACTAAAACATAAAGATTACAAATAAATTTTCAATCATATAATGTGTTTGATTACAAATAATAGCTCGATGTGTGAATGAATGAAACAAAAAAAAAGTTTGAAGCTTAATAATAATTGTTTACTCAGTAATAAGCTCAATGATAACTCTTGGATATATTTTCGTTTGAATTTGATTGAGCCATTTTATAGCTGGAGTTAAAAATTAGTTATTGTTGACTTTCTGCACACAATCGGATCGTCGTTTAGCATTTATTGGATCGTCGTTTTGACTTGAGCAAGTGACCGTTGTGACAAAAAGTCAAATTGTCGAATAGCCGTTATCAAGATGTTGGATAATCGTTAGTGTCCAGTAGCTACCCTTCAATTATGCTCGATGTCGGATCACTGTTAGTGTCAAGAAGCTAATATTCGATTCTGCTCAATGTCAGTTTTCCATTTGCTACAGTAACTGTTACAATGAATTATTTTTTAAAATTACAAGTTTGTCCCAAAACTTTCTATAATTATACTATGGCTCAAAACTTTATGAAACATTTCAAATAAGTCCATTTTTAGAATCAGTTAAAGTTTGTTACAAGCACATTGTGCATTGTACTGAAGATCAGTTAGTTTAACAACGATTAGTTTTAGATTAGTTAAAGTGTGATCATGATTAAGAAATACATATATAAACTGCTATACTGATACTATTTTGTCAAGTTGTTGAGAAATAAAATTCATTAATCATTTCCAGAAATTTCGATCTATTTTCTCAGTAGCCAAACAACTTCTATTTCATTTTCTTTCATGGTATTAAAACCAAATAATGGTAAGTTCCAATAGCACAACATCAAATCCAAATCAAATGAATACAAATCAATCATCACATATCCCATTTTCGTTTAGCAATCCAGTTAAACTAGATCGATCAAACTTAATGATTTGCTGAAAGGAAGTTCTCACTTCAATAAGAGGAAATCGTCTTGAGGATTTCATTTCTGGTAATCAAATCATACTAGAACAATACATTTCCAATACAGCAGCAGATTGATCAGTGCAGAAAATTGATAATCCAGCTTACATTAATTGGCAAACTCAGGATTAAAATTTGCTTGGCTGGATCTTATCTTCCATAAGTGAAGGTATCTTTAATACTATTCTTAATTGTGAAAATTCATTTGAAGCATGGAGATCAATTGAGAAACTGTTTGGAGTATAATCTAAGGCTAGAATTATGCAATTGAGATATGAAATGAATGTTCTTAGAACGAAAATATGTCTAGTGAAGAGTACTATTTAAAAGTGAAAGTTGTTGCTGATAAACTTGCTTGTGATAGGAGTCATGTTTCTGATAAAGACTTGTTAATGCAAATCTTGAATGGTTTAGGACCTGGATATCTAGATCTTGCTTCAATAATTACTGCTAATAAAATGTCATATGATGATGCTTGTGCATTACTCTTAACACATGAGGCAAGATTGGAACAAAATCAAAGTGCTAAGGCCATGCTTAATGCAAATTACGGATTGATGAATGCTAATTATTCTCAAGTTAGAGGTAATAATAGAAGAGGTAGTTATAATGGATATCATGGACAATTCAATGTTGGTAATAGGAATAAAAATGGAGGCAGAGGAATGTTCTTCAACACATACTCGAAAGGTTTTTCAGTTGGTGGTTATACTGGTAATGGTTGTGGTAGAGGACAACAAATGCATTTATATTCTTATAAGCCAATGCTTCATAATAGGAATAATTTCAATATGATGCATGGTTCATCCTCAATGGAGATGGATTTGATGACAATGTGCTTATTTGTCAAATTTGTCATCAAGCTGGGCATATTGCTGATGCTTGTTGGCGCAAATGCTTTGATAACTATGTTCCTCAACCTAGACAATTTGGAAGGGGTAAAGGACAAAAATTTGCTTATATGGCTAATTTTAAGCCACAAATTGGATATGTCTCACAATTTGAATATTCATTTGCTGTAGAGGATCCTGGTTATCAGACAATTGATATGCATTCTTCAACAGCTCACTATACACCTGATGTTTTCTCTGCTCCGGGAGCAGCCTACTTTGCAAACTTTGATGGGACAACTGATGAAAGGTGGTATCTTGACAGTGGAGCTACACACCACATCACCAATAACATTACTAATATGCATGTCAGAGATCAATTCACTGGATTAGATCAGCTCATTATTGGAATGGACAAGGTTTGCCTATAACACACAGTGGAGATGCATTTTTTATCTTTAAAATTTTCAATTCCAAACACAACTTGAGCCTACCATATTTTCATGTGATAATAATATTTTTTGCCTGAGGGGATCCCTAGGATAAATTTTTTAGATTAAGATGGTTACTTATAAGCCCTAAAAATTAGTTAATCTTAATTTTTTTGGAACGTAATACTTCTGTAATCTATTAATTTAAGTTATTATTGATTCTATGCAATTTTAAATTTAAGTAATAGAATAAATATTATACAATTTATTTGTTTTCACATTAAATAAATAACAAAGATTATCTCAGCTTCATATATGTGATAAGGTATAAGTAATTTTACATAATTCTAAATTTACATATATAAATTTATTTTTAAAATATTATTTATAAACTCTATAATGAAATTTAAATTAATATCCAAGTATTTTTTAATTTTTATTTATGTTTATTTTAAAATTGTCAAATTTATATAATACTTTTTCCAATCCCATGTTACACCAAGCACAAGTCAACATTAGTTTAATCTGATCTAGTTCAGTCACCAAACATTTGATAGTAAGAAATATAATCTTATCTTATCACACCCCATTCTATCATATTCTATCATGTGTACTAAACAAGCCCTTTGAGTACTTTTGCCAACATGCATAAGAATTGTTATTTCACTAATCTAGTTAGTCTTTTAAAAAACTATTAATATTTACGGTCTACTTTCTGTATTCTAAACATGATCAAGAAATTTATTAGCAAGATACTGCATAATCCAATCACAAAAATTTGCATTCCAGTCATAGTGTATGGCTTACTTGAGTGAGGCAATTGAGAGAGAAGGGAAGCTTTTTGTACCAATTTTTAGATTTATGCTAAGAATTCCAACTTGAGTGAGGCAAAGAGAACGATACACGTCCTAGATTAATCATAAACTCTTTCATTTAAAATTTTAATAAATTCATTGATTATAAATTTTAACAACATAATTAATTTTGATAATATAATTAATGAGATAATAAAAGTAAATTTATAGATTATAAGACCATAAAGATAAATTTCATCTTTATTTAACAGTAAACTCAACAAGTAAAATAAAGACTGAAACTTCCATAAAATATCAAAGATTAAAACTTATAGTTATCAAATTAAATATATAATTTTTTTAAAGAAAAACATTTATGTAGGATATTTTTAATTATTTAATTTATGTTGCCATGAATAAGTTTTAGGGAAAATAACAAACACACCCCCAAGTTTAGGCAAAGGGACAAAAACCCCCCCTGACGTTTCAAAAAAGACATTTGCACCTCAATTTATTATAATTTTACTATTATACCCTTGTAGCATGTAAAAAAAAAATATTAAATTATCCAATTTGTCTATATATTGTTAATAAAATTATAAATATACCCTCATTGCATCATTCTTCTATTTAAATTTTTATCAATAACCAATTTTCAAAAAAGACATCTACACACTTAAAAAAATTGTAAATAAATTATAATTTTAAAAATAAAATTAATTATTAATACCATAATAAATAACATAAAAAATTAGTTATAAATATACAAGTTTAAATAATTGACATGTGGAGAATTATTAAATATACAAGTTTAAATAAAATTGGTTATTAATAACCAATTTTATTTTTAAAATTATAATTTATTTTCAATTTTTTTAGGTGCATAGATTTTTTTTTAAATTGGCTATTGATAAAAATTTAAATAGAGGAATTGGGCAATGGGGGTATATTTATAATTTTTTTTATAATATCCAACTTGTTTAATTATAATTTTATTAACAATATATAGACAAGTTTGATAATCTAATAATTTTTTTTATATGGTAGAAGGGTATAACGGTAAAATTATAATAAATTCGGGTGTAAATATTTTTTTTGAAACGTTAGGAAATTTTTACCCCTTTACCTAAACGTTGAGGGTGTGTTTGTCCTTTTTTCATTTATCAATAATATTAGCAATTTTAATATTTAAGTTTTAATTTGAGTTTTAATTTTATGGATTACTTATTTATTAAATTATTAATTTTATAATTTATAAAATTATTTAACCATCACCTAACGAATGGATGCTATACTGAAATTAAAACTTAACAGTGGTCTTAATTTATGGATACAAAATCGTTTTATTCTATTAACAATCATCAATCAAACAATCACTTGTGGCTGATGACAACACACACTCTTCAAACAAAGTTACCCATTGACAAAATCTACGACAGAATCTATTAATATTTTAATATTAAGTTTAGTGGATCCTAGTATTAAAAAAAAAAAAACGTGTAGTGGATCCTAAACTGTTGGTCCCACGGCATGACAGTGCAAGGACTATCCCACACAAGTCCTCCTAGAGCACTAGCCAAAGGCACATCGATCGAGCCAGGACAGCCCAGGATCAGCAAGAGATCGTCACCAATTTTGAGGGTGTGACATCAGTTGCACCATACATACATTTATTTTTTGATTATTGGTGACAACGTTTCGTTGTATGTACAATCTTCCTTTTTTTTTAACCATATAAGTTATGTGAAGTTGTTACATATAACGATAATAAAGTGACTGTTAACAAATAATTTGTTACAAGCGGCATAGTAATTCTTGTTATGGTACGTGCTTAACAAGACCCCTATTTCTGATCACGAATGGCTACAAAAAAATCTCTTGATTTCAGCAATTTTTTCTGTTTCAATATTTGTAGACTATGAAAATTTATTGTTCCAGATTTCTCTAATATGCCACTTTCCAATTTTCCGTAATAAAATCTGGTAATTTTTTTCCTTTTTATCAGGACTAAAAGTCAGCATAAACACCCTGTAAAATTCTACATTAAAAAGAGGATGAGAAAATTTAATTCTAATTGCAGTAGTCCGTTATCTTCAGAATGACTGGTCTGAGTAAAAGAATGATGGTGAGATGATCATTATCATTTAAATTAAAGATAAGTTTATAAAAATTAATCACTCTTTATATATCATGTTTAAAAAAATAATTTGTATCGTGGTCGTAGTATTTTTGTGTACTCTTACTTTTCATCAAAAGGGTACGAGCTACGAAGGAAACAAAAACTAATAATACTGATGAGCAAAGAAGAACGATAGATAACAAGAATGTTAAAAGCATCACTCATAAGGCGATTCCGAATTTCTGGAAAGATAGTTTTATAACATCACCTTATAGGTCTTCATTTCAATAAAAATAAAATTACAATACACAAATTTAAGTAGGACATATGATTTTTCCGCTATTCTGATACAATTGATTCATCCAAATTAAAGTTTTTTTAACTTTTTTGATTTACTTAAACAGCTTTGTTGTCTTTCACTGTATCAGCAGCAAGTTGCCTAAAGCGAGAAAGAATATAATCTCCGGTTTTGATTATAGGGTATCTGGAAAAAAAAAAAAAAAAAAGGTAGAAATTACGTTAAACTAAATTAAATCCGATGATAAAAATTGCATGGTTGTAACAACAAATACTTTTCAAATAAACAAATAGTATTTAAAAATAAATCTCAACCGATCCTCTCATGTAAAATATGAATTATAAAATAAGGTCTTGTAAAAGAAATGATATAAGAATTTGACCTGGGTCAATGAATTGAAATAGAAATAAGATTTATAAGGTTAATTGAACTTGAAATCTTAACCTCTAATTTGTTAGTGAGTTAGTATTAAAAATAAATTAAGTCTTATTTGATATTATAGTTGAATAACTATAACTTAAAATGTATAATATTAAAAAATATTTTATAAGCACTTATTAATATAATTTAAAAACTATATTTCTTTATCTCACACCCAAAAACAAATAATAATAATATCGTTGTTACTTTTGTGAAAAGGCAACATAAAAGAGTACGGTGGGCTGATGACTTACTTGGGAGGATTGTCTTCGGACTTGCATGTTGGCAAGCACTCAATAACATAATCATGACTTGGGCATAGAAACAGTCCAGTCTGTACAATATAAAGGCATAGTAAATGAAAAGTCATGGAAGATTTAACTGATTTGTACAAACTATACTAATTATAAACATAATACAGTACTAATGCAGTAAGGCCTAAGGAAATATTTCTGGTTCATGCAAAAATTAAAAATAAAGAGAGAAAATACATCTGAGCTATACAAATTATTTGAATGTGCAAGCGATTGAGTGTTTATTAGTTTTACCGAGTATCTCTCTTTGCCGAATACAACTCCGTGAAGTATGGACCTGTTATCAAATTTAAGAATTTGAAAAAAAAAGGCATAGGTAAATATATATAATATATTATTCTCATATGAAAATTTATGGTTTTATTCCTTCTAATGCTAATGGTTTTCTAAAGTATCATTTTAGTTAAGTTTTTTTAAAGGTTTTTTTATATGTTTTTAGCTGTTTCTTAGGTTAGCTCTTATGCAATGTCTTTTTTAAAGGGTAAGACTCAATTTGTTCACTATTATATGCATTGATAATAGCAATAAAATTAGTGATGTTTTAAGTAAAATTTAAGAAAAAATAACTCTTAGATCCTTAATATTTCTCAATTTTATCAGTTAGGACTTTAATCGGACTTAATAGTAAATATTTAACATACAAAACATTCACCTTCTGACAAAGGCATCATATTAGGCTAAGAAGATGTATGTACTGATAGTTATACAAAATTTTAAATTGACCTAAGAGTAAAATATTTAGATTTATCTACAATTTAATTTGTTTAAATTTTAAAGCTAGACTAAATTCAAATATCTGATCAAGCTCTTAAGAAATCTAGAATTCATCCGAGTAATTGAGGCATAACCTGAAAGCACCATTGCTGAGCATTTCCAACATGTCACCAACATTCACTATAAATGCTCTACAAAATCAATTTAATAAGAAAGGCAACGTCAAGAATCCAGTTTATACATGATTTGTTTGTTTTGAATATATAGGATATAAGAGCAAAATGATACTTGAAACTTAATTAACTCACCCTTTGACAGGTGGTATGGCTTCCCATAGTTGAGGTTGAGCATTTTTCTCCCTGCAAATCTGCAATATTATTATATAATAAAAATTTTAGTAAAACAAATAAGATGATAATAGCTAATGATAAACGTAAGTAATATATATTTTAGTAGAATGATTGATTAATCGACGTTTTCTTACTTGAAGCCCCCATATTTCATCTGTTGCCAAGAGTGTAATAAAATTCAAGTCACAATGTGGTGGAGCTCCAACAATTTCCTTGGAAAAATCGGTACCCGGAACTAAATATACAAAAGCAAAAACATGCACATATAAAGAATATATATGGAATGTGATCAGATACACATATACACATACATACACAGCAGTAAGAGAAATTTGAAATGAATCTTTTGTAATATTTAGCATTTTTAATAATTACCTCCGTAATGAAACATATTGGAGTAGCTTGCAGTTTTGTTGCCAAGTATTTCTGGTTGATCGAAGAAATCAACATTGAGATCAAGAGCAAGGGCTATTATTCTCCCAATTGCTCTTCCAACATTTCTGAAAATATTAAAAATAACAGAAATAGTTATTAAAGCCTTTAAGTTGTAACATTTTTCTAGTAATAAATAAATATAAATTCATCTAATCCCTTGCCCTAATATCGATCCAATTAGATTGCTTTGCTCGCTTCTAAGAGGTAAGGTCGTTACGTTACCCTTCAATTAATTTGTAATATTTCTTTTTTTTAATTTAATAAATAACTTAAGTTGTCGTCAACAATATAACCTCTATAAAGTAATAACTTCTATTATATAATACTTTCTGCAGCCCCAACTTAGGGCAAAAGATTAAATTAATAATTTTGATATATATTAACAACTTTGTGATCCTATTTGTATATAAATTAATGATTTACTAAAATTAAAAATATAACCATTGTAATTTTTCATTAAATAAAATATCACTCTATTGTTACTTATTTTACTCTATTTTTACTTTTTTATGGAAATTTAAATAAAATTTGATCTAATCTTTTTTTTTGGCTTATTTCTTCTAGAAGATCAAGGGTGAATTCTAAAACTGCGGGAATTTTGAGACTTTTTTGTTAATTTAATTTATATTTAATGGATTTATTCATTTTTAATTGATTAGATTGGTAAACAATAAATTTCTAGTTGGTTAAAATGTATTTTCATTGAATTTTATATATACACACACTCTGTAAAGTAATAAATTATTAATTTATCGACTAATTAATAACTCTTTCAATTAATAGATTTTGCTTGGTCCCAACATTATTAATTTATAGAAATTTTACTGTGTCTTTATTTTAAGCTTTGATGCAATATTTCTTTAAAACTTATTACCTTTTCCTCCAAATAATTTGTAATCTTTGTCCTTTTTTAATTAAAAAAATATCTTGTGTCATCAATATATGCGTAAATCTTGTTGTGTGAGGGTATTGTAGGTTCAAAATTAGTGATGGGCAAATGAGCAAACCCCGATGCAAAGCTTTTCAAGAAACCCTTACCCTTGAAAGCCCAATACCTATTGGGAACCGGGCCGGACCAAACACATGTTTTTAGTATTTTTAATAATTGGATTTTTTAATTTCTTTTAAAAGCTCTAAAACCAGAAAACTGAGGGCTGAGGCCAACTTAATTTTATAGTGAGTCTAATAAATTTAAGAATTTGTGATTTTAAAATTAAGTTTAATTTTAAAAATCACTTTTAAAGTTTGCGGAGCCGTCCCAAGAAGGAACTGAAAAATCAAAGCCTAGGTAGACCCTGGCCCGCCCTTTGGCATAGGGCCGGGCTCAAGTCCTAGTGAGATGGGCTGACAGGGCCCAACTGCGTCCGGACCTTTTTTTTTTTTTTTCTGGTCAATCCCATTCGAAACAAACATGAATTTTAGACGACATTAAAAGTGTGAAAGCAATGGCTCATCAAAACTTACATCGTCTCTTCTTGATATCTCATCATGGTTTCTTTCCATCCAGGCAAAATATCTAATAATTATACAACGCAACTCACAAAATGTTAAAAAGTTGGGGAGATTGAAATATATATATTTAACAAATGCATTAATTTGAACGGTTGGAGGAAAAGTTATTATCTTGAATTACCTGCTGGAGGCCAAATATTCGGGCCATAGAAAAACTTTCCACAATTTGGATCATCTTTAGCTACATCAACACCAATATGATACGCCTCCCCAAAATCTTTGGGAAAAAAAATTAAAAAAATAAATATAATAATCCGGACTTAATAACTAAGTTGATATTAATTACTTTGTGCAGACAGTTCGTTACAATTTTTTTTTTCTAATTTCTATGAGTTTTGCCACACTTTAACATGTCTCCTTTATTTAAAAAAAGAAAAAAAGAAAAAAATTGATATTTATAAACTTAGACAAGAATGCCAAGTTAATATGACCAAAGGAAATTAATGCTAACCTTTTTGTTGAGTCTTATTATCAATAACTGCTTGAGCAGGTGGTCTGTAGCCTCTGAGACTTTGGTTCCAGAAAAGTTTCTTTTTTTCATCCATTGGCAGCGCAAAGAATTTTTTCATTTGGCCGAAAAACTCATTCATGAGCTCCTCGCTTAGTCCGTGATTTATTACGTAAAATATTCCACTCTCCATGCACGCCTGAACCAAACAACATAAGCGAGCACATTTGGGAGCAAAACGATGAAATTTTAAAATTGGAGGGGCTATCTCGAAAAAGGTATTTTTCATGTTAAATAACGCTAAAATTTTAATGAAGTGTATTAACAACATCAAAATGGCCCTATAGATATATAGTTGGGAGTTCACCTGTTTGAGTACAGCGGCAGATTGATGAATATCTGGGTTGGCGAGATCGATGCATTTAAGGTTGTACACTGGGATTTCTGATCCATTTACTGTTGAATGATCAGCCATTTTCTTTATATCTGTGATGAGCACTTCAGCTTCAAAAATTCTTTAAGGCTAACAAATTATGGAAGATAAAATTACAAGCTCCCAAGTGTGTGTATTTCAGTATTTAAACTACGTGAAGGCAACAATACTCCACTTGCCACAGAAAAGAATAGAAAAGAAAAAGATAAAAAGGCAGCACTCAATAGCCTAACTAAAAAAAAGTTAATAGTATCATCCTGTCAACAAAAGGCAACCTTTTAAAAATAAATTAAATGTTATTGATTTGTAAGCAACCTTTAAAATTCAAATTCAATTAAATGTTGATTTTTAAGACACTTTTATCAGATTTCAATCCAAATATCTGTCTGTTACCCTGGATATGATAGTAAGAGCATATTAGAAAACAATATGTAATACTATCATGCCACTAGCCATATATTAAAGTATTTTTATTAGTTATCTATTGCAGTGCTATATTGACTCAAAAAAAGTTCACGACTACAATGAAGACACAGCACTGTGTGGTGGCACGTGATTCCAGCAAAAGACAATTAATTAATCCAACGATTTTTAGAAAGATGGAATTATTTTCACTCTAAAAAGTTATTTGGACACTTTTATATATGGGGCATTATATAAGAAAAGTTTAAAATTAAATAGTACTTTAAACGCACAAAAAAATCATTAATGGTAAATTAACTCATTGGTAAATTAGTAATATAAAGTTTCATAAAAAAAAAAAAAAAATATATATATATATATATATATATATATATATATATATATATAATCATTATAAAATTTTGACATATTCTTTACATCACTTTTACTTTTAAACTTATATCAATAAACAACTTTGGCACTAGCAAATGACCATTTTACCTCAACATGAATTAAAATACCATTTTATTCTATAAAATTTTGAACAATAAAAATATTATAATTACAAGAATACCCATGAATTTAATGAATCAAATAAATCCCAAAATCTAATGTATTTTTTTTATAATTCTAAGTTCATTTAAAAATTATCATGTTAATTTTCTGTAATTATAATTTCATTTAATTTTTACAATTAAATTAAGTATAGGAAAGTTTCTTAACTTTAATTATAGGGAAGTTTGCAATAGTTATATGGAGCTTTTCTCTCTAGGGGTGGGCAAATTCAGTTTGGATCGGTTTGAGACATATTATCAAACCGATCCAAACTTATCGGTTTGCAATATTCTCAAACCGATATAGACATAAATTTTTATAAACCGAACCGATCGGTTTGGATCTTCGGTTTGAGTTCGAATAACATAATACATACTGCTTTTATATTTATTCACAACAGAATACATTCTAATAAATAAATTCTGTCCATGTTCAATCAAAACGAACTCACAAAATTTGTTCACAAATAATACATTATAATAAAGAAGTTCTCCCCATGTTCAATCGAAACAAACTCACAAAATTAAAATAAACTTGAACAACATTTGACAATCAAACTATTGTGCATCTTGTCGTCAAAACTTATGGCCCAATTGCTTTTCATTTATCAAAATCTGCATAAAATGACAAATATAATTAGTTAGATTACTTAACTTAGAATATAATATAATTATACAATATTTGAAGCATAGTTACCTTGCTCCACAGACGCACATAATTCCAAATCACTGAAGGATGATGATAATGCTTCTACATCAAACTTCTTAATATATTTTTCATCCATACCAGATGCTTTAAGCCATTGTTGACTGCATATCAAAGCCTCCACCATTGTAGGGGTTAATGAACTTCGAAATGCATCGACTACACGACCTCTGGTACTAAAAGCCGATTCAGAAGCCACAGTAGATACAGGAATTGCTAACACATCCTTGGCAATTTGTGACAAAGTCCTAAACCTGGCACTATTTGCACTCCACCAGCCCAAAACATCAAACTGATCATCATTTTCATCCTCACTAGGTTCGAACAAATACCTCTCAACCTCATTTTTCAAATCAATAGAATTATTCTGCACTTTTAACTGCTTATACTGAGTCTTTGTATTAATAAATGCGTAGTCCTTGCCAGTTTTCCTTCTTAAACTCGCATCAATTGCCCAAACATCATTACTAGATTGGCTACCACCAGCAGCAATAGATTCCATAGGACAACAGGTTTTATATAGCTATGAAAATAAATTTAAGTAAATATGAATACATTTAAATAAAAAAATAAAATAACTATTATTATAACTAAATATTCCCACAATATTTGCACTTACATGTCTTATTCACTTCATCTTTGATATAATGAGGCCAAGCTTTTGAACCCCTTCCACTGTCATGAAGACGACCACCCCCTATTTTAGATTTCTTACTTTTAGGTTCCAGAAAATCATCCATCAATGTTTCTCCATCTTCTATAATATCATTCATATTAGAATTATCTTCCATGTTGAGAGCTTCTACAATTAATAAAGATTAAAAAAAATAGTTATGGAATTAATTAATCAAATAAATTATCATCAATTATACCTAAATCCATTTTAGCTTTGACTAAAATGAATTAAAACTGTAGCAAGAAAAATAAAGCCAAAACATACCTCAGGGCTCAGGTTCGGATTTGTGAAATTATGACTATGAGACTTGAGAATGAGCAATTGAGATTGAGGGAGTTGAGAACGACAGGAGGTGAGAGCTTCTATAATTAATAAAGATTAAAAAATTAGTTATGGAATTAATTAATCAAATAAATTATCATCAATTATACCAAAATCCATTTTTACTTTTGACTAAAATGAAATAAAATCTTAACAAGAAAAATAAAGTCAAAACATACCTCAGGAGTTTTTAACAGATGAACCACTCAGGAATGCTCTACTCATTAACGAACGCTGACAATAAGCCCTATATTCTGCGATATGTATGCAAATCATTCATTATTTATGGGCATTAATAAATTGGCTTAGGTACTAGTAAAACCTCTCAAGATAGTTAAAATGTCAAACTTTCAAACACTGCTAACCTCTTTAGAGAATAATCTGGATGCCGCAGTTGCCGTATGCTGAATCCCTAGCTGTAAATCTGCCAAAGGGTTGGCTTGATTTAGTTTCAGCCAAAGGGTTGAGAATGAGTGATTGAGATTGAGAGAGTTGAGAATGATAGGAATTAGGAAGCACTGGAGGTGGAGGCGGAGGCGGAGGAAGGCGTGAGTGTTGGAAAATTAGGTTTGTGTTTTTGTTTTTATAGTAAGAGATATGCTATTGTGTATGAAAGTGTACATTTCCTTTGTTAATAATCCAATACTAAATTGACGCATCATGTATCTTAAAGCTTTTTAAATTTTGGATTGGATCGGTTTGAATCCATTTGAATTTTTTCCAAACCAAAATCCAAACCGAGTGATATCGGTTTGCAATCCAATAAACCGAAACCAGTATTTTTACTAATGAAACCGATCCAAACCGATCCAAATAGTCGGTTTGGATCGGTTCAGTTAAAATGTGCCCACCCCTATTTCTCTCCATGTTTATTTTTGTAAACTTCCTATATTTAATTTAATTACAAAAATTAAATGAGATTATAATTACAAAAAATTAGCATTATAATTTTCAAATAAAATTATAATTGTAAAAAATTAACAGTTCGATTTTGGATTTATTTGTTTAATTAAATTTATGAATATTCTTGTATTATAACATTTTTCTTTTTTAAAATTTTGTAAAATAAAGTGATTTTTTAATTCATTTAGGGGTAAAATAGTCATTTGCTCGTGACAAAGTAAAACAAAGGTAATGTAAAAAACATGTTAAAATTTTATAGTGATTAAATATATGGAAATTATCTACCATCCACTTGTTTTTTCTAACTTTTTTGAAAATACACAATTCTTTTTTTTTGCTGGAATCCACCTGAAATTACATTTCTTTTTACTTTTTCAATTCCGTTTGGAGACTGTTAAGAAAACTAACAAAATATTATTTAAATGACTTTTTTACCCTCAAATGTAAAAGTTAAATCATCCACCGACCACTTTTTTTTTTTCAAAAATACACAATTCTTAATTTTTTTTACTGAACTCCACTTGAAGTTATATTGTTTTGCACCTATCCACCAATGTATCATTGTAAAATCACAATTTTATCCTTATGATGTCAACAAAGTTATAACGGTGTTATAAATAGAGTGGACCAATAAAAAAAATATTAATTTTAGGTAGAGTGCTGTAAAAAAAATTATATATTTTTTAAAAATGGTGAAAAATCATATGAATGGTGGATAATTTTTCTTAAATTTATATATGACAAAATGAGGTTATAATGAGTAGCGCCTCCCTTTTGGGGCAAACACTACCTTACAATCAATGTATGATACAACCCTCATTCATAAACAGTGTATGAATGGAATTCACTCACTGTTCATGTGAGGGATATACCGTATATTGATTGTAAGGTAGTGAAATCCCCCTTTTGGTGGCGCAAATAGCCCTACCCTTTTCAAAATTCAGGATCATCCAAATACACAGTGTTGGAAATTGTGAGGTATTTCAAAATACAAAAATTAATAATGCACATATAGACTTCACGGGCTTGGCCCATTCCTAGCCACTTGATGTAAGCTTATATATTCATTACTTTGGATTGGAAAATCAGTTTTCAACTGATTTGAATTGTTCAAGCTGAGCATATCTACGTGTCAGAGGACGTGGCTTTGTTTTAGCACCTTAGATGATTGACATCCGGTTTTTAAATCAGTTCATGCACTGATTCGTGGAAAAAATCAGGGAGATGACTATTGTAATTCAAGGTTATAAAAAGCCAGCTACTGTAACTGATTTGAGTGGGGCAAAAAAAAAATCTTATCATCCTCATCTTCATTAAAGATACACACTTTATTTCGAAAATCAAATTAAATCAGCTCTTATAATTAACTATAGTTTAGAGTGTGCCATTACAATTGAAACGCCATTGAATCCTGAAAGATCAGACTGTCTTACACTCTATACGCACCTGAAAAATTATCCGAGAAAGAGCAGAATTTGTTTTTTAAGAACAGTACTTTATTGGCATGCCTTGTCTTTCTAATTTCATCACTTTCTGTGAAATGAAATAAAACAAAAAATTTGTAAATCACACATAAAATTATTAAATTAATAGAAAAATAGGTAAATTAATATTGGAGTTGTAATCGGCAAGAAGAACTTGTAAACAAAACAAAAACTTAGAAAAATGACATACAACTAGTAAATTGACATTACGTGTGAAATGAAATAAAAAAAAATGTGAAAATCACACATAATACTAGTAAATTGATGAAAAAAAAGGGTAATTTAATGATGGAATTGTAATTTATAAGAAAAACTTGTAAACAAAATAAAAACTTAGAAAAATGACATACAACTAGTAAATTGATATTTCGTGTGAAATGAAATTAAAAAATGTAAAAATCATACATAATACTAGTAAATTGATGAAAAAAATAGTAAATTAATGTTGGAATTGTAATTTACAAGAAAAACTTATAAAAATGACATAGAACTTGTAAATTGACATTAAGTGTGAAATGAAACAAAAAATGTATAAATCACACATAAAATTAGTAAATTAATGGAAAATTGAGTAAATTAATGTTGGACTTATAAATTGCAAGAAGAACTTGTAAACAAAACAAAAACTTAGAAAAATGACATAGAACTTGTAAATTGACATTAAGTGTGAAATAAAACAACAAATATGTAAATCACACATAAAACTAGTAAATTAATGAAAAAATTAGTAAATTAATGTTGGAGTTGTAAATTGCAAGAAGACTTGTAAACAAAACAAAAACTTAGAAAAATGACGTAGAACTTGTAAATTCACATTAAGTGTGAAATAAAACAAAAAATGTGTAAATCACACATAAAACTAGTAAATTGATGGGAAAATGAGTAAATTAATGTTGAAATTGTAATTTGCATGAAGAACTTGTAAATAAAACAAAAACTTATAAACATGACATAGAACTAGTAAAGTGACATTGATTGTGAAATGAAACAAAAAATGTGTAAATCACACATAAAACTAGTAAATTGATGGGAAAATGAGTAAATTAATGCTGGAGTTGTAAATTGCAAGAAGAATTTGTAAACAAAACAAAAACTTAGAAAAATGACATAGAACTTGTAAATTGACATTAAGTGTGAAATAAAACAAAAAATATGTAAATCACACATAAAACTAGTAAATTATTGGAAAAATTGGTAAATTAATGTTAGAGTTGTAAATTGTAAGAAGAACTTATAAACAAAACAAAAACTTAGAAAAATGACATTGAACTTGTAAATTGACATTCAATGTGAAATGAAACAATAAATTTGTAAATCACACATAAAACTAATAAATTAATGGAAAAATGGTAAATTAATATTGGAATTGTAATTTGCACGAAAAAGTTGTAAACAAAACAAAAAATTAGAAAAGTGACAGACAACTAGTAAATTGACATTAATTGTGAAATAAAACAAAAAATGTGTAAATCGCACATAATACTAGTATATTGATGGAAAAATGAGTAAATTAATGTTGGAGTTGTAAATTGTAAGAAGAACTTGTAAACAAAACAAAAACTTAGAAAAATGACATAGAACTTGTAAATTGACATTAAGTGTGAAATGAAACAAAAAATGCGTAAATTACATATAAAACTAGTAAATTGATGGAAAAATAAGTAAATTAATGTTGAAGTTGTAAATTGTAAAAAGAACTTGTAAACAAAACAAAAACTTAGAAAAATGACATAGAGCTTGTAAATTGACATTAAGTGTGAAATAGAACAAAAAATTTGTAAACCACATATAAAACTAGTAAATTAATGAAAAAATAGGTAAATTAATGTTAAAGTTGTAAATTATAAGAAGAACTTGTAAACAAAACAAAAATTTGTAAATGTTGCATAAAACTTGTAAATCAACATTAACTTGTAAATGTTTCATAAAACTTATAAATCACATATAAAATTAGTAAATGTAACCTAAAACTTGAACAAAAAAAAGTAATTACATGCTACTTAGGTAACAGGTTACCTATTTATTTAGAATTAATGGTAGAATTTTTTTATTCAAATCTAACAGTCTATATCCATTGCGGCATCAATGCCGTAAATTTAGTTACGGCATTATAGAATGACCAATTTATCAAATATGAGAATTCATTATTTTGTAACGACGGTTATTGAAAAGATGAAGCACCTAAAAACATAATTGACATTCACGCCATAAAAGAATCCCACCTTTTACTGGAGGCAAGCTCAACCCCACAAAAGTCCAAATCGGTGACATGGACTTTAGTTATTGTGTTTATTTTGTCAAAGTACATTTTTCACTTATATTTGAAGTCCAAATTTAATTAATTTATTTGTAAAATAATTAATTAGTAAATTAACTGATAAATATTTGTGTGAAATAACTAATATTTTTGTACCTTTACAACAATCTTACTAATAATTATTTTATAAAAATTAATTGTAAAAGTAAAATAATAATATAAAAGTTTGAATAAATCTTCTGAATGTACATAAATTAATTTTATTGGCTTCGGTTTTCTTGGTTTTTAAAAATCTTCATTTATTTCTCTTTTTGATTCTTTCAAGCAGATTTGTTTTCTTGAATGTCATGATTTAATTTTTCTTTAATCTCATAATTTACCTAAAATAACAAAATATAAAAACTGAGATAAAAATTAACATAATAAAATAGGATTTACTAAATTAAAAATTAACTTAAATAATTAGAATATTTAAGACCAAAACAAGTAAAAGATAGAGAAATTATTAGTAAAATATAGTGAAAATATGCACGTATTACCTATACTTTACAACTTCTCTCTTTACCATTGTTTAACTTTCTTATAGTTGTCGAGGTTTAGCTTGGTCAACTTGAGACAGAAATTCAAGAGGCAATGCAGGCTCACAATCAAGACTTGGTAATTATTGTGGAGTTGTTGTTAGCTGTATAGGTTCAAAGATTAGTTAAAAAGGTGTTATATTGCAGGAGGCACTAGTACTATGGCAGAATGAGATGGATTGATCCTTCCATAAAGTATTGTCTTTATAAAGTTGAGACACTGGTGGATTTACATAATCAGCATCTAGCCCAATGTCATCATCACTGTTTTCATCTACTATCACAAAATTATAGAAATTATCAATAACATCAAAGTCAGTGAAATTGTCATTACAATTTGAAAGGATGATCTATATAGGTAGTTGTATGATCTGGTGTTTTGCCAATTTTTTGATTAATTGTTGGAATAACCAATGAAATTTGTTCATTGGCCTGGTGTATGTCATTACAGTTGTTGTAAAATCTTTTACAGGTGTCAAAGGTTGATTTTTTTTTTATATATTAGCTTCTTTTAGTGGCCTAATTTTCCAAGAAGCTCTTCTGTAGTTACTACATTAACTATTGTTGTTGTGAGTGCTTAGGATCATGTGGGATCATGTGGGATTTACAGTCGACATGATGAGCTTCATGTTGAAGTTCAATTTCAATTTCATGTATAAGCTCATATTTAGGGGGTGATAGAACAACAGGCTCAAGTGCAATGATTGATGGAATGATAGGTTCAAGTTCAGGGGCAAGGGTAGGTGTCTTGCCATTTCTTTTCTTACTCTTAATATTTCTACCACTCTTCTTAATAGGCGCTTGTTCAAAAGGTTTTGGTGCTTATGTGACAATAATCTAAATGTCATCATCGAATAATCTCTTCCTATTCACATTTATCAAATTTAGTGGTAGCAGCTCCATATGGAAGTCGATCTCTATGTACTCCTTCTCATTAAATAATTGCCACACCTAATTTGATTCATTTCATTCTCTATTGCCCTATTTTTTCAATTTCAGAACTTTGTAACCTCAATGACAAACCTCTCAATAGGCTAGTTGTTTCTATGAAAAGCTTGTCTCAATACACAATTGATAAAGATTACTCGACTTAAAAAATTTGGGTTTATTAGGCCAGCATTTCACCTTACATCCATAAAGTTAACAAACGCTCACACTTTAAATTTTGTTTTCTATATATCACAGCACACAAACAAGCTTCAAAATCTATATTCCATACATATACTAGTACTATTCAAATAATTTGCAACAAACTAATAATTGTAACACAAAAGAGAAGCAAACAATAAATTTTGGGAACTAGTTATACATGTATATGTAAAATTATGCCCAGAACAAGCATGTATAGCTTCATTAGGCAAAAATCATTCATTACAAGTGTTAAGGTAATTAAATGGTAAGCACAATGAAACAAAAACAATGTTCAGAAACAATCCACCCACTCAAATTTTATAATCATCACCTATACTGAGCCTTACAGCCATAACCAATGGTAATAACTTTTAATGCTCATTAAAACCTACATAAAAAATGGAATCCCTAGTTTGCTTATGATGTTTTCAATCTTCCAAGTGAAACAAAAACAAGCAACAATTTCTTATGTTTCTTTTACTACAAACAAAAAATCCCTAAATTCATAAAAACCTAATGTTTCGAACAACATTTCAAAATTAATTATTAACACCCTAATGCAATGTTATTAACCTAACATTATTAAGCCTAGAAATTACATAAATACCAACATACAATCAAAACAAAAAATGATAGTAAAATGTTACAAAATCTCTATTTTTCTTACCTTCGTAGTCGAAGGAGACTCTTCAAACTCAAATTCTCCATTGCTGCTGCTGAAGTTCATCATGCTCCTTCTAATTTTGTCTTTACAATGTCTTTCGATGGTGTCTGTTTTTGTTTTAGTGAAGTCTTATGACAGTAGGTGCAGACGCTTTGGTTTACTTTGGCGCGAAAGCAAATCATCCATTTTTTTATACCACACTGTGATTTTTTTTTCCTTTTACATCTACACCATACATTTATTTGGATAAGAAAATGTGGGTTACATAAAAATACTGAGTAATTTGATGTTGTTAACGCATGTTGTCATCATCCACGTGGCTCTACGCTTAATGATCATTATAGATTTACGCAGGTACTGTCATACCTTTTTTGCCATTTAAATTAATGGAGAGATAATAATTTTAGTGGCAGCCTAATTTTTTCAATAATGAGGGGGACAATTTGAATATTTTCATTTCACGAGTGGGGTAGGCCGAATTAACCCTAAAAAGATAAGAATAAAATTTATGTTCTAGAACAAAATGTAATGAATGATTCATTAGGGGTACTTTTTCTGTGGAAATGCATTGTCCTCTTTTATACTTTTAGGTTTAAAGTTTTGAGAAAGGAATTTAAGAAAAAAGGAAACGAATTTTGTTATCTGGTTTCTTTAGAAAAATATTGTTGAAATGAAGACACATAAAGAGAAAAAGAAGCGTGAGCTTGATTATTGCATAAACAAATTTTATGGGTTTAGAAAGAAAATAAAAATAAGGGAATGAATCTTTTATTGAGGTTAATTTGGAAATTTCGAGAGGTTTGATTAAAGTAAAATCATAATTTTTAAATTTTGATAATGGGTGTATAAAGTAAATGGGTTGACTGAAAAATTTTATGAGCTTAAATAGCCTCCCCCAACAAATGACCACTAAATAATGCATTAAAAACTAAAAAATTCCGGGCAAGACCTAGTTCACCGACAAGTCTCCAGATAATTTTTGTATTCATAGACAAGAAAAGTTTTTACAGATTTGCTAGTTCGTGATTAAAGCAATATTTTAGTTTTATGATAGCAGCCATTGAAGTCTTGCGACAAAAATAATTGCTTTAAAACCAGCGTTACCTATTTTTAAGTATGTCATACAGTAAAAGTAAACTCTATCATCATTAATTAAATCATAAATTAGGTACAATAAAATTACAACACATGATGCTCGTATTATCTAATTATTAAATTTGTATTATCTAAGTATGAATACGATGTAATAAACTAATTACTTAATTCTATGGTACATCAAGTAAAACAATTAATTATCAAATGATTGATAATAATTTAATTACAACTTGTTTAATAATTATTTAAAGTAATTCACATATGATATAACATTATTTACTCGATGTATAACTAAGAAATACTCCCCTATGATTTCGAGTTTGGCATCCAAAATTTATGAATAAAAGAATTTTAATTAAAGTCTTTCTATAGTTGTTGGGGTAAACTTAAAAAAGTAAATATAAATCAATAAAGGACATTTAAATATGTAGTTTGGTAAAGATGTCCACCGGACCCACACGGCCGGTGCCGAGACTTCCAGAGTTGCAAGTCACAATAAATTTCACAGAAACTTTCATGCTGTTTTGAGTGCCCGATGTACATAGATTATGCAGTAGTAAAAATACTGCCTTTTCCCCGCTTGTGTTGATAAACTATTCCAATTTTATTCTTCTAGTCCATCGTAACACTTGCATTGCATTGAGGTGAAGCTATCAAATTTAACCTTTAATTCACAAGTAATTGGTTTTAAAATAGCTTCAGCTATATTTGTTTTCCCAATACTATCCATGCACCAAATTCTTGCATGTAATTCGAAAATCTGACAATTCGATAAACAATGATTAATCTTCTTCTCAACGCTTGAATTTATTTCAACTCGGCCTTTGAAATTGCATGAAACTGAGGTAGCATTTTACTTTTTTAACATGTCAACAACAATTTACCGTACTGTATTCTTTTCATCGTAAGGTCATCCATGAGGCTGGCCATGCACCTTGAATTTTAGGAGTAAAAATAGAGAGGGATTGCGAGGAGAAAAAAAAAAGAAAAATTGTGCTTTTTTGTTTTAATAACCGACGCGTCAAGCAGTAACCTCTATTTCTTTACAAACTTGGGAAGGAAGATAACGCAAAGATCGTAATTCAAGTATCACTTAGTCAATTAAACTTAAGTCTTTCTTCCAAGAAACGGTCAATTAAACCTAGTGTTTCTTTAAAGTTATAGCCAATTTGTCAACCGGTGATTGGTTTGGTTGTTTAGTTGGTAAAAGCTTGATAATTTATCTTAATTATTTTGTCAAAGGTTGGTAAGACGATGACAATTCGTATTGAATTTCTAGATGATATGGTTATTAAATTTTGAACATATCCCTCTGATCAGATTTCTTCGCATTTTTCATTGGATAAGGTTGTGGCAGTCAAACAACTTAAGCAGCTACAGAACAAGATATTATATAATATATGGAGACTCTATGTATATATATATATCCTCAATATGATTTTGGGAATGCTGCATTGGGTTGCTAAAAATTGAAATAATCGATTAATTTTGAAGAGTGCGTTTGTAATAAAGGTTTGAACAGAATGGATAGCTCTACACAGTCAACGGTGTTCAATATCCCGAAACTGAAACTCAGCTCCTCCTCCGGCCACCTGAATATGCCGATGATCGGCCTGGGCTGTGCAGTTGACAAATCAGACACAGACGCATTGAAGCTGGCGGTCCTGGAAGCTATCAAGCTGGGTTACAGACATTTTGATACGGCTGAAATGTATGGAACAGAGAAGGCTCTGGGAGAAGCAATAGCTGAAGCACTCAGACTTGGTCTTGTCAGTTCTCGTGAACAACTCTTCATTACTTCCAAGCTCTGGTGCCAGAACGCCCATCGTGACCACGTTATCCCAGCTCTAAAGAAGTCTCTTTGTGCTCTTCAAATGGAGTATTTAGACCTCTATCTCGTTCACTTTCCCATTAGCTCTAAGCCAGGGGAGCTTGGATTTCCTGTACCTAAAGAGGACCTTTTACCTATGGACTACAGAGGTGTGTGGGAAGCCATGGAAGAATCTCAAATGCTTGGCCTCACCAAGTCCATTGGTCTCAGCAACTTCTCCTGCAAGAAGATTGAGACCATACTCACCTTCGCTACCATCCCTCCTTCAATTAATCAAGTGGAGATGCATCCTGTCTGGCAACAGAGGAAGCTCATAGAATTTTGCAAGGCCAAGGGCATAATTGTCACTGCATATTCTCCTTTGGGAGCGGTAGGAAAAGTACACGGCAGCAATCAAGTCCTGGAGAATGAAGCATTGAAGGAGATTGCGAAGGCCCATGGCAAGACTGCGGCTCCGGTTTCTCTACGATGGATAGTTGAGCAAGGGGCCACTGTTGTTGTTAAGAGCCTCAACCTTGAGAGAATGAAGCAGAACCTGGGGATCTTTGACTGGAAATTAACTGATGACGATTATGATAAGATTAATCAAATCCCGCAGCATAGATTGATACCTAGTGATTTCTGGGTCTCCCCTCAGGGGCCATTCAAGACGCTGGAGGAGCTTTGGGATGACTGATGATCAGCAGTTCTAAAAACCTTTCAAACAGGTTTCGTTTTTCGTGTATCAAATAATGGTGAATTCTTAAGTGAATTTTAATTTAGTGATGTTATGTACTTAATTAACAATTGTTAAGCATTTTCTCAAATGGATTCCGTCATGGACCAATATTTGGTCGTGATTAAGGACATAGTGATTGATTTGATAATTGATATTTACAAACTCAACAAAGTCATAGAGTCTTGTCACGTAAATTATGATATCACCGCTTACATTCAATGAATGGCTAATCCAAAGCTAGCTCCCGTCATAGTTCATACCCCTTGACTAAATTGAAATCCATCGTAATTTTTCAAATGGTGTTTTGAAATAAAGTATGTCGTTTTAATAATTTCTAAGCATCCACGTATTCCAATGGATAAGTTAAGAAATTCTCCATTGAGTTGGATGGTACTCTTTTTTAATTTTGAATGTAAAATATAATTCTTCCTAATAGATATAAAAATTTCTTTTTTTTGACTTTTGCTGTTGAGCTTTAGTGGACTTTAGTTGTATTGAGTTTCGATATGTTGAACTTTATTGTACATTTATTTATATTAATATTCGGTTTTAGTTTAATTGTATATAATATTTTTAAAAAAAAATCTAAAGCTAAAAGTAAAGTTAGTGGCTCCAACAACGTTACCCGAATCCAAAGCATTGGGTAAAACCGTAAAACTCTATCGCTAATATTAAACCTTAAAGTAGGTACAGTAAATCATAAATTACGTACAATATGTGATGCTCCAGTTATTCTTATTATTAAATGAAACTCTTGGACCCGCAGCTTGATAATGAACTTTCTCCAAGCCAATTAATAAAAGATATATGAACTCAAGGCTACGACTACCATGCACTATATCTATTGATAGATCGCATGTAATAAAATATTTTAAGAGTAAAATTAAAAATAAAAATAAAAGACGTTCTAAAAATTTATTTTGAAAATAAAAATGAAAGACGTTCTGAAAATATACTTTACTAAAGATGTCCGCCGGGCCCACATGGCCGTGCCCAGCCTTGCTTTGAGGGCCTAAAATACATAGATTATTGCCTTAGAATAATTGTCTTCCCTTCCTTGCGTCGATTAACTAATCCGTTTCATTATTTTCGTTCATCATAGCAGTTGCATTGAAGTGTAAACCTTGATATTTAACCTTAAATTCAAAAGATAATTAATTGGTTAAAAATAACTTCGGCAGTAGTTATTTTACCAATGCCATTCATGCACTAAATTTCTGTAATTCAAAAATCTGACAATCTAATAAGTATTGTTTAATTCTTTTTCTAAATGCTAACTAAAATTTATTTGAATTCGACTTTTGATTTTGCATGAGACTGACGTAGCATTTAACTCCTTTTAATATATCACCAACAATTTGTTGTATTGTAGTCTTTTCATTCTTTAGCTCATAACGCTATGTATCTTGAACTGTAGGACGAAAACGAAAGAGGGCATGTGAGGAGTGCTGGCATTACAGGGGTCCACTGCCCACTTCCTTAAGACTACGAAGGGATGAAGTTAAAATGGTTTAATGTATGTTCTCTGACCACTAATTGGTTTTTAAACTAATCTACAACTTTTACTACAAAATTCTACTGTTAAGCTTGTTTAAGTTAGGGTAATTCAATAATAGGTGATTTGTTGGGAAGTTTCAACCAGCACCTCGATCCAACAAGTGGTACTAAAGTAATGTTGAAGCTAGAGCAATTTAATAATGGGTGACTTGTTGGGAAGTTGTAACAAGCACCTCGATCCAATAAGTGGTAGCAGGGTCTAATTATCTATTCGATAGGCGGGATGACATCATGTCAACAGTCGGCGGTATATTAGCATCGTGGATGCTGGTTATGTCAAGTTTTATGACACCGCATCAATAGTCGGCAGTGTGGTAGCATCGTCGATGGCAGTTATTCTCTGAACACCGATTGATTTTTAAAAAAATATGACAGCCTTTACTTCAAAACTCTTTTAAATGCCAATTCGGATGCAACGGTGGATACTAGAATGGCTAAAACATCTCTTACAATTGCTTGTAAAGTTATATATTTTGATCCATTTGTTTTCCATCAACAAAGTATATTAAAATTTTTAGATCTTGGAATAACAGATTCTTTTAAATAATAGTCCAATTCTGATTTGACATGGGTTGTACCACCACTTTGATCTACAAAAGCATCAAAATTAGCCAAACGTTTTCCAAGTTTTGAATGAGCTACCACAGCTCGAGATGATGAAGCAACTGAAGTTTGAACTGGAACTTGTGAATTTTCTTTTGACTTACACCTAGCTTGATAATCTTTCAACATATCATAACAAAAGCTTCGAACATTCTCAATCTCTTTTTGGGCACTATCTCCATACAATAAGTCAAAATAATACTTAATTAATTTCATCTTAAATCTAGGGTCCAAATCAGCTGCCATAGCCATGAATCCATGAACAACACTACAATACTTTTCAAAATTTCCAATCATTGAGTCAGTCATTACTCGGATTTTTTCACAATTAGAATACATCAACTCATAAATTGATAATTTAATCTCACAAATGCTTGAAAAGTATATATTAACTATTGGATATCTAGTCCGAGAAAACAATGTAGTCACTTCATAAAATGATTCAAGTCTATCTCAAATTTCTTTAGCAAAAACTCAATCTTCTTCAATGGGTAAAAATTTGTATAATGATTCTTGTTGTTTCAAATGAGGAAATACTTCTTTGAAAACCAAAGCTCTGTCAAGCATTAAGTATGTAGAGTTCCATCTAGTCTTACAGTCCTGAACTAGATTTCTATTACAAGAAATATTACATTTATGAGCAATCCCATAAAATGTTTTCTTATCTTTTAGGTGTGGCAGACCCAAATAGAACACTATTACGAATTCTCTCAATACTATTATCAACAGTCAAAGTAGACAACTTACTGCCAATGTTCCACTCAAGCAAACATGACACCAAAGCTTTAGAGAGTAGCAGTATGTGGACGTGGCACGTATAAGAACCGAAATTTAAAAAAACTATTAGTATCATGCAATAAGTACAAAATTTAAAAATAAAATAGACTTAGTAATTTAGTGTAGAAACTACCAAATGATACGACTTTGCAGCTCCCAATTATCATCAATAAAATGTGATGTTATAGCCATAAATCCCTTTCGTTGGTTACTAGAAGTCCACATATCGGTAGTAATAGCAATTCTACTCCGATTTGAGTCCGACAAGCTTATTGTTTTGGCCCTCATGTAGTTATAAATTTTCAATATGTCACTTTTTACTGTGCTACAAGAGACAAACCTAAACATTGGCTGGAAAGAACTAACAAATCTTTCAAAAGCCCAATGTTCAACGATATTCAGCGGATACTTATGAATAATTATCATATTTGCAAGCTCTTTACTTGAAGTTTCTTGATTAAAAGAAAATGTGGATACTTTACATTTTCCACTCTCTTTCTTAGCTTGTAGCTGCTTTTGAGTTGACTCAATTGTGTGGTTCAACCACATAAAACACAACCTCATATGAGTGCGTAAATGGCTAGTGCCATTTTTACGCTTTGCACTTAATCTGTTATGACAGTAGTTGCAAACATCTACATATTCTAATTTCCCACCAACTTTTTGTCTTTTAAGTATTCCCAAACATCACTAGTCAATTTACTATTTTCAGTATCACCAGAAACAATTTCTTTTTTATGTACTGAAATTGGAGTTTGGGTTGAAGCTACCTCAATGTCTGCAAGTTCTTCACATGTTATTAGAGATTGGTTTGAAGCTATCAGAACTTATGTTCTTGTTGTAGGCGAATTTATTGTCGCTGAGATCAAAGGCTTGCTCCATCTTTTACCTTAAAATTTTCAATAGATTTTAAATCAATATACAAGAATATTGATTTTCAGGTTAACAAGTTAAGCAAACTGAAAGTGCAAAATTATGCAAGCTGATTTTAAACAAGCTAAATTAAATTATATCAATTAACATATTCTTTTAAGTGATTTTAAATCGTATCAGATATTGGATTAGCTGGCATGTTTATTAAGCAAAGATAAGATGAAAAATTAGCAAGTGAATTCAGCAATGTATGCTAGTCTGACTAGTTACAGAATCAACTCAAAAGTAACAAAATTAATAGATTGTTGACGAATTGTAAGCTATTTCACTTAGCTGGCATGTTTATTAAGCAAAAAAATTAGTTACAAATTGTTATGAAAAGGCATAAGAATTTCATACCTTCCACGACTGCAAAATTGGCTACAACAGTAATGGTACCCAGGCAGCTGCAGCAGAACGACGCGTCCTTGTTGGCAGTGAAGAGAGTTGGTTGCAGGGGTTGGCTTACTATCACAACTCAAAAGCTCTGTTTGAAGAAGAAAAGAATGTTGAATAAAGAATTGAAGATAGAGATGAGAGATGGTCAGCTCGTGTGCGGCTAAGTCAAAGACTCAAAAGGGGAAATGCCTTTAGTTGCTTTAGGTTATCACTTTAGAATGAGAGATGGGCCACGTATATTGTACACATATGTACAGCTTTAGCTTTGGGCCTTTGGCTATTTGTAAATTTGATTTTAATTGCAGTTTCCTTTATACATTTTTAATAATTGCATAATTTTCTTTATACATTTTTTAAATAAAAATTAAATCAAAATATTTAGAAAAAATATAGCGGGTCTGGCGGATATCCATGCGGGTATCCGCCAAATGTAAGGTCAATACCAAACTCACCCGAATTCATGTGTGGGTTTTAATTTATAATATTAAACCCACCCGCAACAGGTAAATTTACATGCAGCGGGTGGGTTTTAACAGGTGGGTTTGCAGGTATAATTGCCTTCCCTAATCCCATATTTCCTTTGTTGTCTTTTTCTCCGCCACATTGGATAACACCTTATCTACAAGTGTCAAGTGTGCATCAGCAATGGCATTGCCGTCCATCTCATTCTAATTGTCATCATCAGTTATCTAACTAGGCCTTTCTCCAATTGTGGCCAAGCAATTATTTTTCCTCAATATAGTCTTCATTTTCATTTTCTACAACGAGAAATTATTCCTATTGAACTTTTCAATTTCATACTTTAGTATTTTGTTGAATACCGCGCACAAACTAATATATCACCTTGAATAGTTGTGAGTATGTGTGAAAATGCACACTAGGAAAGTTCCCAAGAAAACACAGACTCCTTAGGCTCTTATTACTTTTGTGACAGAACTTTCCTAGATATATATATATATATATATATATATATATATAAATAAAACCATACGGGTACTCCACTTACACCACTTTCCCTACTTTGTGTTAGCTTTTATAGCTATAGATATTGATTTTGATGATAACAAAACACATGTATTGATTAAACAAAGATTTATAAATTGTGTTTTTATAATAAGAAAATGAAGTTATAAAATCAAAGTGTTTTGGATTAAAATGAATGTGTTTTTAAAGACTTTGATTTTGAATTTCGAATTTGGATTTGAATGACAAGTTTTGAAATCTTTGATTTTAATAAGTATTATTATAAAATTTCGGAACTGGACCTATTTGAAGTTATTTAAATGTTTTGGGTCATATTATAATTTATGAATATTTTGGACTAAAGTGAAAGGTTTTGAGAACTTTGAAAATATGGATATTTTGTTGAAAAGGACCTCTGTGCAAAATAATAAACTCGTTAGGGCCAAATCATATTTTCAGAAAGTTTTTGGAATAGCAAAGTAATATTTGGAAATTCTGAAATTGGACCTATGTGTAAAGTTTTCTAACGTTTTAGGTCATAATACAGTTTTATAAAGTTTTGGGGTCAAACTGTAATTTCAGAAACTATTTCACTGTAGCCGTCACTGTAGCAACCGGCTATCCGGTTATCAAATCCGGAAATCCGGTTTCGGGCAGCATGTCACCAAAATGCAAGCGGCATTCCGGTTATCACAAACGGCAATCCGGTTTGCTGGGCAAAATTCATGCAAACCGAAAACGGCAATCCGGTTTGTGACATCCGGCAATCCGGTTCGAGGCAGAATGTAACCAAAATCGAAAGCGGCAATCCGATTCTTGGTATCCGGCAATCCGGTTCGAGGCAGAATGTAACCAAAACGCAACCGGCAATCCGATTTCAACAAACGGCAATCCGGATGTTCAGAAATTCAAATTTGTGCTGTAACGGTAACATCAACCGGCTATCCGGTTTGCATATCCGGCAATCCGGTTCCGTCCAGAATTGTGCATAACGGCTAGTTTTTGAGTTCAAACTATATAAACTCAAAACCAATTCATTTTTGGTAAGAGAAGAAAAACTCAAGCAAGCATAAACAAGAGCACAAAACATACATTGAGCTTCATTTTCGTAAATCATCATTTGTTGAAACATCATTGTTCTTCAATTTGAATATCCACTCTAAAAGAGAGTTCATTGTTGTATTTATCATTTCACATCAAAGTGTGAGTGTACAAGTGTGAGAAACACTTGGGGTGAAGAGATTGGAGATATAATCTCTTTGTTGTAAAGGTTCATTGACACCTTGAAGTCAATTGTAATCCGTTGAAGCCTTGGAAAGGCTTGGATAGTGAAATCCTCAAGCGGGTGAGCTTGGAGGCGTGGACGTAGGCGGGGATAGCCGAACCACGTAAAAATCCTTGAGTTCGTTTTTCTCTTCCCTTACTCTTTTAATTATTGTGCTTTAATTGAATTTATTGTTTTCGAATTTTATTAAGGCATTAGATTGAATTGTTGTGTGGTTTGCTAGGATAAGTTTTAAAATTCCAATTCACCCCCCCTCTTGGGTTGCACACTTGTATTTCAATTGGTATCAGAGCGAGGTGCTCTTGTGTAGACTTAACCGTCTAGAGTTAAAAGATCCATGGCAACCCATAGTGACTCAACCTTTAGGGAAGGACAATCCACAATTAGACCACCGTTCTTTGACGGTAATGACTACCCATATTGGAAAACTAGGATGAGAATTTATTTACAAGCTCTAGATTATGCTATTTGGGAAATTGTTTGTGATGGTCCATTTATGCCTTTGACTAAAAATGAAGTCGGGGAAGATATTCCAAAACCTTTACGGGAATGGAATGATTTGGAAAAGAGAAAAGCTTCTCTAAATTCCAAAGCCATGAATGCCTTGTTTTGTGCACTTGATAAGAAAGAGTTTCATAGAGTGTCTAGTTGTGAAAGTGCTAATGAAATTTGGCATAAACTTGAAGTTGTTTATGAAGGCACGAATCAAGTGAAAGAGGCTAAAATTAGTAGGTACACTCGGCAATATGAATTGTTTCAAATGGAACAAAATGAGAGTGTATATTCTATGTATACTAGATTTACGGACATAGTGAACACTCTAGGAGCCCTAGGAAAGACTTTTTCAAATAGCGAGAAAGTTAAGAAAATCATTAGGTCGTTACCTAAGGAATGGAGATCAAAAAGGACTGCCATTGAGGAAGCTAAAGATTTGAATATCTTACCTATTGATGATTTAATTGGCTCTCTTATTTCTTATGAGGAAGACATGGCAGCCGAAAGAGGCAATGAGGAGAAGAAGAAAAGTATTGCTCTCAAAGCCTCGAAACATGAGAGTGATGAGGAAAGCGAGCTTGATGAGGAGGAGATGGATATGCTGGCTAGGAGGTTCATAAATTTTTTTAAGAAATTCAGTGAGCGAAGAAAATTTAGAGATCTCAAGAACCGAAAGGAGAAAAAGGAAGTAATCAAATGTTATGAATGCAAGAAGCCCGGACACATACGACCGGAGTGTCCTCTTCTCAACAAACTCAAGAAGAAAGCTATGGTGGCCACATGGGATGATAGCGATGCGGAAACAAGTGATGAGGATGAGCAACAAGAAATGACAAACTTAGCTCTCATGGCCATTGGGGAAGAATCATGTGATGAGCTTGATGAGGTAAATGATCTTTTTACTTATGATGAATTATATGATGCTTTTAAAGATTTGCATGATAATTGGATAAAAATTGGTAAAAAGAATGCATGTTTTAAAAAGAAAATGGTAGAGCTCACAAATGAAAATGAAACTCTAAATGCAAATATTATATGCTTAGAATTAGAAAACAAAACATTGCATGATGAAGTTGCATTATCAAATGAGAAATTTAGCACTTCACACAAGCATATAGAGTCACATGTAGATAACTTGAAAAATGAAAAAGATGCCTTGCAAAAATCTAATGTTTCATTAAATGAAAAGATCAAAAAATTGGAATTAGATAATGAAATGTTACATGATAAGATTGCATCATTCACATGTAAACAAAGTACTTCATATGAGCATGAGAAGTCACATGTTGATGAGTTGATGAAAGAAAATGAAGTGCTTAGAAAGAAGAGCAATGAGTTAAATGAGATTGTGTTAAAATTCACAAATGGTCAAAAGAACTTAGAAAAATTGCTCAATACACAAAAATGTGTTTTTGATAAAGGAGGACTTGGGTATAAGCCTTACTTGAAACAAAAATATTATAAGAATTATTTTGTTAAGGCTACCTCCACATGTGATCATAAAATTGTTTGTCATTATTGCAATCAAAATGGTCATATGAAGCTTGATTGTCCTATTAAAAGAAAAGTATATTATGGAGCAAACTGTATTTGGGTTCCAAAAGGAACCATTGCTAACACTCAAGGACCCAAGAGCATTTGGGTACCAAAGGGCACAACGTGAATGTTTTTCTTGTAGGTACCACAATCAAGGAATGGTGGAGAAGTTCCTTGATGAAGCTTGTGAGGGTAATCATTTGAGCATGATCTAGAAGAAAAAGATGAGGCAAGATGATTTAATTGTTTTGGTAACAATTCTTGCCATATTAGTTTTGTTGAGTGGATCATGATAAATGGATAGTAGCTTGAATTTGTGATAATATGCTTGTATGTTTACATGATAGAATTATCATTGTGTATAATGTTGAGTGATTTATCATGATATCTTTGTTTGATTTTGATGATTATGTAATGCCTAACCTTGATAAATGAGTGATATGCTTGAATTATTAATCTTTGAATATTTACATATCTCATAATTGTGATGAATATGCATAATGAATATGTTATAAATTTGAGTTTTATGATTGGATGTTAATTATATTGATCCATGCATTAAAATGGTTTTAAACTTGTTTGGAAAACAAAGGTGTCTTTAAAAATCCTAGTCTGCACAAGCTGCAATGAATTGGTCATAACTCCTTCTATAGAACTCCAAATCCAGCTCTGTAAAATTTATTGGAAAGCTAACTTAATTATCTTTCCAACGGTATATAGCTTGAACATTACTTCTGGCTCAATCAATACAGTTTTTATTCCGAATTTGACCTTTCTGCAGTTTATTAAGTTTTAAATGCTTACATATTTCATGATTGTATGATGTATATGCATGATAGATGCTTTATATGTTATTTCTTGTATTAGAAGTGATCATGGTGGAAAATTTAAAAATCATGCATTTGAAAATTTTTTGTAATGATTTTTCCATTGAGCATCAATTTTTTATTACATAGGACTCCACAACAAAATAGAGTAGTAGAGAGAAAGAATGGGTCTATTCAAGAAATGCTTGATTAGACATCATCTCAATAATACTCCTTATGAGCTTTGGAAAGATAGAAAAGTCAACATTGGTTATTTTAAAGTCTTTGAATGTAAATGTTTTGTTTTGAACATAAAAGATAATTTTGGTAAATTTGATCCAAAATCCGATGTTGGTATTTTTCTTGATTATTCAAATTCAAGCAAAGCTTATAGAGTTTATTATAAAAGAACTTTAGTTGTGGAAGAATCTATGCATATTACTCTTGATGAGTCTAACCCCTACTCTACGGAGAAAGTCGTTGTTGATGATAATGTAGAAGAACAACAACAACAAGAAGCATCAAATGACAACCAAGAAGACGCATCACATGGAATTCAAGAGGAACATCATGAAGAACCAAATGAAGAGCAAAATGAAGGTACTTCTCAAACACTCCCCAAGGAGTGGAGGTATGTTTCTTCTCACCTCAAATACTTAATCTTAGGAGATCCATCACAAGATGTAATTACTAGATCATCATTTAGAAATATATATAAGTATTTGTAATAGTGGATTTGATCACTTGTTATTTATCTCATAATTATGGCTTTTCTTAATAGTTATGATTTTGATGATTTACATATTTCCATATGTTGCTTTTGATGATCTATATATTGTCATTATGTACTTATGCTTTACTTGAGTTTTGATGATAAAAAAAAAAAAATGTGCATTGATGATTACATTGTATTTGATGAAGCTTTGATCTCATGCAATCTATGATTAGTGAATGAATGCATATTTTTGTACTTTATCGATGTATTGTTGAATATGCATAACTTGCTTTAAATGATATCAAAAGGAGGAGAAATACATAATCATTGAGATCTTGGCGCATATGAGAGTGTAAGTTATATTAAAATGTCACATTAGATTTTTATGAGTTTAGTTGTCTTGATTTCTAAAATGTGATTAGTAATTATAGAGCTTGAATTGTTGACATTATGCTCTTATGACTTTTGCATTCCCTTGGTTAATGATTACGGATAATGGTTGATATATGATTATGGAATCCTCGGATTTAATTGTTGCAAGTATTGGGGGAATTCATAATGATTTTGATGATTAATGATTATATGTGCATTGCTTGATAAAACTTGTGGATTATTGAATATTGAAGTGTTAGTTTGCTAATGGTGTTGTTGGAATGGTGATGGAGTTGTTGTCAAACCTTTTTGGAAGTGTTTTTCTCTCATGTGTATAAATGATTTTACTCATTTTTAAGGGGAGATTTTGCCGAAATTTTTGTTCGCCCAAAATTGGTAATATCTTTATCGAATTATTTTTTATGATCTTGTTTTGATTGCGTGATTCTATTTTTTCAAGGGGAGACATATATTATATGCTTTTGGATAAAATCATTTTGGTTAAAATTTTTAAATTGGCCATATATTTAGGGGGAGCATATAATATGATTTTGGATAATGTGCATTTTGAATTTTTTTGTTGTCCAAAGGGGGAGACAAAAAAAAAATATATATATATATCTTTTCGATATTGTCAAACGGAGGAGAATAACATGCATTTTGAATAATTCTTTTGATGTTTGATATTTGATTATGATGATGATTTTGACGATTTTGAGATAATGATGATTTGATCATAGTTGTTTTATATGATAATTTTATGTCATGAGTTATTGATTTGGTAATAAATGCAATAATGGTTTATGATATTTTTGTGTGTTTTGGCTTGCATCATGATTTATAATAATTTGGGTGTATTATTACTAAATCTTGTATTTGAGGTGATGCTTGTTGTCAGGGGGAGATTTTGTCGAAATTTCTATTCAGACAACATGGGTAACAAATTTGCTATTTTTATTCTTTTCCTTTAAAATTTTTTTTTGATGATAAAGGGGGAGAAGAATACATGCTTTTAAATTTGTAAAAATTTTCTACTCTTTTTCTTTGCCAATTAAATTTTCTTTTTGATGATGAGGGGGAGAAAAATCCATGTATTTAAATTTGTTAATTTAGTTAATTGGCAATTTGTGAAATTTGTGGAATCATTCTTTAAATACATGAAATGTTTGTCATCATCAAAAAGGGGGAGATTGTTAACATATATGTTTCCATAATATTGATTTTGATGATAACAAACAAGATTAAGAATGATTAATCTTTTAAAGCTCAAATTATGTTTTATACATTTTAAATAAATCATTATTTTCACATTATATATGTTTTATATTTAATGGAAAATGATGTTATAAAATATGCATGTATCCAGGGGGAGTATGCATGTATGCAAGGGGAGTCTGTTTTAAATAAATTTTTTAACCTTGCATTGATTTAAGGTGAGCTTTTTATAAATATATTAAATCTTTGTAATGTATTTTGTCATCATCAAAAAGGGGGAGATTGTTAGCTTTTATAGCTATAGATATTGATTTTGATGATAACAAAACACATGTATTGATTAAACAAAGATTTATAAATTGTGTTTTTATAATAAGAAAATGAAGTTATAAAATCAAAGTGTTTTGGATTAAAATGAATGTGTTTTTAAAGACTTTGATTTTGAATTTCGAATTTGGATTTGAATGACAAGTTTTGAAATCTTTGATTTTAATAAGTATTATTATAAAATTTCGGAACTGGACCTATTTGAAGTTATTTAAATGTTTTGGGTCATATTATAATTTATGAATATTTTGGACTAAAGTGAAAGGTTTTGAGAACTTTGAAAATATGGATATTTTGTTGAAAAGGACCTCTGTGCAAAATAATAAACTCGTTAGGGCCAAATCATATTTTCAGAAAGTTTTTGGAATAGCAAAGTAATATTTGGAAATTCTGAAATTGGACCTATGTGTAAAGTTTTCTAACGTTTTAGGTCATAATACAGTTTTATAAAGTTTTGGGGTCAAACTGTAATTTCAGAAACTATTTCACTGTAGCCGTCACTGTAGCAACCGGCTATCCGGTTATCAAATCCGGAAATCCGGTTTCGGGCAGCATGTCACCAAAATGCAAGCGGCATTCCGGTTATCACAAACGGCAATCCGGTTTGCTGGGCAAAATTCATGCAAACCGAAAACGGCAATCCGGTTTGTGACATCCGGCAATCCGGTTCGAGGCAGAATGTAACCAAAATCGAAAGCGGCAATCCGGTTCTTGGTATCCGGCAATCCGGTTCGAGGCAGAATGTAACCAAAACGCAACCGGCAATCCGATTTCAACAAACGGCAATCCGGATGTTCAGAAATTCAAATTTGTGCTGTAACGGTAACATCAACCGGCTATCCGGTTTGCATATCCGGCAATCCGGTTCCGTCCAGAATTGTGCATAACGGCTAGTTTTTGAGTTCAAACTATATAAACTCAAAACCAATTCATTTTTGGTAAGAGAAGAAAAACTCAAGCAAGCATAAACAAGAGCACAAAACATACATTGAGCTTCATTTTCGTAAATCATCATTTGTTGAAACATCATTGTTCTTCAATTTGAATATCCACTCTAAAAGAGAGTTCATTGTTGTATTTATCATTTCACATCAAAGTGTGAGTGTACAAGTGTGAGAAACACTTGGGGTGAAGAGATTGGAGATATAATCTCTTTGTTGTAAAGGTTCATTGACACCTTGAAGTCAATTGTAATCCGTTGAAGCCTTGGAAAGGCTTGGATAGTGAAATCCTCAAGCGGGTGAGCTTGGAGGCGTGGACGTAGGCGGGGATAGCCGAACCACGTAAAAATCCTTGAGTTCGTTTTTCTCTTCCCTTACTCTTTTAATTATTGTGCTTTAATTGAATTTATTGTTTTCGAATTTTATTAAGGCATTAGATTGAATTGTTGTGTGGTTTGCTAGGATAAGTTTTAAAATTCCAATTCACCCCCCCTCTTGGGTTGCACACTTGTATTTCACTTTGCACCGTAAAATTTTTAGATCGCTCCCACCGTTTCTCATAAATAGTACTGTATACGTGAATAGTACCATATAAGTGAACAATGCTATATAAGTGAATCTTATCATATATGTGAATAGTGGCATATACGTGAACAATACTGTTTATGTGAACAATACCCTACTCTAAAAATACGACCAATAGCTCTAATACCATTGTTGGAAATTGATTGGTGAAGCAGACACGCAATTAAAATGAAATAAAAGAATCACACATGAACATCCGAATTTATGTAGTTCGCTTTTTGCCTACATCGATAGGCTAAGAGAGAAGAAAAATATTTTACTAGTGAAATGAGAATTACAAGTATTATGATATTTTGTCTTGCTACCCATAACCCCAATACGCCCAATCTCCTTCCTCTCCTCACAAAATGGAACTGAAGAAGAAGAGGAGAATTGGATGTAGAGTAGGGAAATGAAGCCCTCTATTTATAGCTTCATTTCGTTTCCCTTTTTCATTTTTGTCTTTTTTGCTGTCATCATCTCCTGTCATCTCTTGTGCACCAAAGTGGAAATCCAATGTCGTGGCTTATGATTTTGGGTCGTCACTGGTAACTAATCAACCATCATTATCACCCATAGATCGTAGCTGCTTCCACCCATCATTAATACTTAGACGTGCATCACCGGTAATAACTTCTCAGCCTCTATCTAGATGTTGCTGTTGTTGCCGTACTGCCTCAATCTCATTGTCGCTGCTATACTGCCTCAATCACCATTCAAGGTAAGCTTAAATGCATAAATAGAGCATGAACAAAATAGATAATGGACCTAAGTGTCATGTGACTGTCAAGAGCATTCAAGGGTTAACCGTGCCTTTTTTTCCCATAAATTTGTATAAAGAATTCTTAGTATTGCACTACTAAATGTCGTGTACTTCTTACTGAAAGTAATTGCTTCTACATTTGATGTTATAATAAACTTTTAAGATCAATTAACATTGTGGCTTTAGGTTCTTTGACGTCATAATTGATTTCAAATTAATTGATTTAATTTTTAATTTTCTTCTTTATCATAAATGAGTAGTTGAATTTTTTGTTTAAATAAAAATCACAAGAGAGTGAAATACTAGTTATACAACCCAAGCAGAAGAGGAAGGATGAATTGAGTTTCTAAAAATTATGTAATGCTTGAACAAATATTAATGCAAATCTTAAACAAATTCAAAACAATAATAAATAAACCAATTAAAATGTAAAGAGAAAAGGAAAGAAAGATTCAAACTCAAGATTTTTACGTGGTTCAGCCAACCCCACTTACATCCACACCTCCAAGCTCACCGGGCTTGAAGATTCCACTATTCAAATCTCCAAGGTTTCAAGAACTTTGACAATTGACTTCATAGGTGTTAATAAACCTTTACAACAAGAGATTATCCCAAATCTCTTAACCCAAGTGTATCCGAACATTTGTAATTACTCAAACATAAAGATTACAAATAAATTTTCACTCATATAATGTGTTTGATTACAAATAATAGCTCAATGTGTGAATGAATGAAACAAAAAAAAAGTTTGAAGCTTAATAATAATTGTTTACTCAGTAACAAGCTCAATGATAACCCTTGGATATATTTTTATTTGAATTTGATTGAGCAATTTTATAGTTGGAGTTAAAAATTAGTTATTGTTGACTTTCTACACACAATTGGATCGTCGTTTTGACTTGAGCAAGTGACCGTTGTGACAAAAATTCAAATTGTCGAATAGCCGTTATCAAGATGCTGGATCATCGTTAGTGTCCAGTAGTTAACCTTCAATTATGTTTGATGTTGGATTACTGTTAGTGTCAAGAAGCTAATATTCGATTATGCTCAATGTCGGTTTGCCATTTGCTACAGTAACTGTTGCAATGAATTATTTTTTAAAATTATAAGTTTGTCCCAAAACTTTCTATAATTATACTATGGCTCAAAACTTTATGAAACATTTCAAATAAGTCCATTTTTAGAATCAGTTAAAGTTTGTTACAAGCACATTGTGCATTGTACTGAAGATCAGTTAGTTTAACAACGATTAGTTTTAGATTAGTTAAAGTGTGATCATGATTAATAAATACATATATAAGCTGCTATACTGATACTATTTTGTCAATTTGTTGAGAAATAAAATTCATTAATCATTTCCAGAAATTTCGATCTATTTTCTCAGTAGCCAAACAACTTTTATTTCATTTTCTTTCATGGTATCAAAACCAAATAATGGTAAGTTCTAATAGCACAACATCAAATCCAAATCAAATGAATACAAATTAATCATCACATATCTCATTTTCGTTTAGCACTCCAGTTAAACTAGATTGATTAAACTTAATGATTTGGTGAAAGCAAGTTCTCACTTCAATAAGAGGAAATCGTCTTGAGGATTTTATTTCTGGTAATCAAATCATACTAGAACAATACATTTCCAATACAGCAGCAAATTGATCAGTGCAGAAAATTGATAATCCAGCTTACATTAATTGGCGAACTCAGGATTAAATTTTGCTTGGCTGGATCTTATCTTCCATAAGTGAAGATATCTTTAATACTATTCTTAATTGTGAAAATTCATTTGAAGCATGGAGATCAATTGAGAAACTATTTGGAGTACAATCTAAGGCTAGAAATATGCAGTTGAGATATGAAATGAATGTTCTTAGAACGAAAATATGTCTATTGAAGAGTACTATTTAAAAGTGAAAGTTGTTGCTGATAAACTTGCTTGTGATAGGAGTCATGTTTCTGATAAAGACTTGTTAATGCAAATCTTGAATGGTTTAGGACCTAGATATCTAGATCTTGCTTCAATAATTACTGCTAATAAAATGTCATATGATGATGCTTGTGCATTACTCTTAACACATGAGGCAAGATTGGAACAAAATCAAAGTGCTAAGGCCATGTTTAATGCAAATTACGGATTGATGAATGCTAACTATTCTCAAGTTAGAGGTAATAATAGAAGAGGTAGTTATAATGGATATCATGGACAATTCAATACTGGTAATAGGAATAAAAATGGAGGCAGAGGAATGTTCTTCAACACATACTCGAAAGGTTTTTCAGTTGGTGGTTATACTGGTAATGGTTGTGGTAGAGGACAACAAATGCATGTATATTCTTATAAGCCAATGCTTCATAATAGGAATAATTTCAATATGATTCATGGTTCATCCCCAATGGAGATGGATTTGATGACAATGTGCTTATTTGTCAAATTTGTCATCAGGCCGGGCATATTGCCGATGCTTGTTGGTGCAAATGCATTGATAACTATGTTCCTCAACCTAGACAATATGGAAGGGGTAAAGGACAAAAATTTGCTTATATGGCTAATTTTAAGCCACAAATTGGATATGTCTCACAATTTGAATATTCATTTGCTGCAGAGTATCCTGGTTATCAGAAAATTGATATGCATTCTTCAACAGCTCACTATACACCTGATGTTTTCTCTGCTCCGGGAGCAGCCTACATTGCAAACTTTGATGGGACAGCTGATGAAGGGTGGTATCTTGACAGTGGAGCTATACACCACATCACCAATAACATTACTAATATGCATGTCAGAGATCAATTCATTGGATCAGATCAGCTCATTATTGGAATGGACAAGGTTTGCCTATAACACACAGTGGAGATGCATTTTTTATCTTTAAAATTTCCAATTCCAAACACAACTTGAGCCTACCAAATTTTCATGTGATAATAATAGTTTTTGCCTGAGGGGATCCCTAGGATAAATTTTTTAGACTAAGACGGTTACTTAGAAGCCCTAAAAATTAGTTAATCTTAATTTTTTTTGGAACATAATACTTCTGTAATCTATTAATTTAAGTTATTATTGATTCTATGCAATTTTAACTTTAAGTAATAGAATAAATATTATACAATTTATTTGTTTTCGCATTAAATAAATAACAAATATTATCTCAACTTCATATATGTGATAAGGTATAAGTAATTTTACATAATTCTAAATTTACATATATAAATTTATTTTAAAAATATTATTTATAAACTCTATAATGAAATTTAAATTAATATCCAAGTATTTTTTAATTTTTATTTTAAAATTTTCAAATTTATATAATACTTTTTCCAATCCCATGTTACACCAAGCACAAGTCAACATTATTTTAATTTGATCTAGTTCAGTCACCAAACATTTGATAGCAAGAAATATAATCTTATCTTATCACACCCCATTCTATCATATTCTATCATGTGTACTAAACAAGCCCTTAGAGTACTTTTGCCAACATGCATAAGAATTGTTATTTCACTAATCTAGTTAGTCTTTTAAAAAACTGTTAATGTTTACGGTCTACTTTCTGTATTCTAAACATGATCAAGAAATTTATTGGCAAGATACTGCATAATCCAATCACAAAAATTTGCATTCCAATCATAGTGTATGGCTTACTTGAGTGAGGCAATTGAGAGAGAAGGGAAGCTTTTTGTACCAATTTTTAGATTTATGCTAAGAATTCCAAATTAAAGGGATTTTCTAGTTAAAAATGTTAACATAAAATTTTTTATGTAAAAACGCATATTTAGTATTTGAACATAGAGTGTAAATTTTCTATTGGAACCCGCAAAAATTTTCTATATTCCCATTTGCTAAATATTCCCAACAATAAAATTTTGAAATCCTTTTTTTTTCCTATTCATCTCTAAAAATACAAAAAAAGTAACCTTAATTAAGAATTTTGTTAGACCTTAGTTTTTTCTACACACCTACCAATTATTATTCTTTTTTTATTTTGACAAAGTGGTTAAATTCATAAATGTCTCTTTTTTTTTCTCTCCCTCTTCTTGTTCACCATCAACGGATCTTTCTAGCGTAACACAAAAAAAATTAAGATCATAACATTCATGGAAGTTCAATGTTTGTCTCAAAATTCATCTCTCTAGAAAAAAAATTGCCATAAAAAAAATTTGATTCACAAATTCATCAATCACTACCAAAATATTTCATTTCGCATGTGAATATTGCATAGATTAATCACATAAATGTAGAAATGGAGACACCATAAATGATAAAAATTACTATTGATCAAATACATCATGAAGGATGAAAGCTAAATTTATTCAAATAAACTATTGTATTCTATTGAAATTATTAGTAGCGCCATACTATCTTAATTTTGTCGAGGATTAAGGTCTTAAACATTTTATGGTGATTTAAAAAAGAAAAATCTTCAATAAAAAGTATGAAAGAGATGAGAATTGTAAGATTATTTGATGTTGAGCAAGTGTATAGAAATAAAAGTTAACTTTGATTTATTTAATTAAAATAATTATTTACCTTATAGGTAATATCGTCTTAAATGGTAAAACATTAAATGAGTATTTTATTGATAAAAAATTATATTAAAAATGATTTTTTAAAAAGGTATTTTACATAAATGAGTATGAAGAGTATTTAATAAATACAGATAATCCATCTATATTTTTAATATTTAATATATTCATTTACTGAATTACTATTAACCCATATAAAGATTTTTTAGGAAACCTAACTTGTTCTTATTTTTTAAGAAACAGAAGGGTATGCAACGTTAATAACCATATAATAACATCCTTGCTGTTTAAATAGCTTTTGTAACTCTTTGGTTATATTTGATGGTATTAAAGCAGTTTTTGTTGGTTTCACAGCAAAATTCAAGCCATTTTAATTAAAAATAAAACTAAGAAAATGAACATAACAACTGAAAAAAAAAAGGCAAAAAGATTTGAGTTGAACGACAGGCTACTAGCAAACACTAAAATCTTTTTTCAAAATATATTTGTAGAATGACAATGGAGTGGGCCTAGATCGGATCCTCACTGCTTTATTTTACGAGAGATTTTACAATACTTCTATTTTATTATATTTACTTAATGTATGTATGATATGTATGCATGAATTAAATATAATTATCAATTATATGATGATTTTTAATTAATTAAATTTAATTACTAATTTTATGATGATTTTTTAAAATAAATGCACACATATTATACACGTATTAAATGGATGTAGTACAATAGAGGTATTGTATAATCTTTCCAATTTTACATTTAGATCCATTTGACAAAAATGTAGATTCAAATATGCTCCAAATCCAAGGTGTCTATGTTTTTTCACCCTTACCTGCTAGATTCAAAATAAACAAAGAGAACCATAGACGTCCTAGATTAATCATAAACTCTTTCATTTAAAATTTTAATAAATTCATTGATTATAAATTTTAACAACATAATTAATTTTGATAATATAATTAATGAGATAATAAAAGTAAATTTATAGATTATAAGACCATAAAGACAAATTTCATCTTTATTTAACAGTAAACTCAACAAGTAAAATATAGACTGAAACTTCCATAAAATATCAAAGATTAAAATTTATAGTTATCAAATTAAGTATATAATTTTTTTTAAAGAAAAACATTTATGTAGGATATTTTTAATTATTTAATTTATGTTGCCATGAATAAGTTTTAGGGAAAAGGACAAACACACCCCCAAGTTTAGGCAAAGGGACAAAAAACCCCCCTAACGTTTCAAAAAAGGCATTTACACCTCAATTCATTATAATTTTACTATTACACCCTTCTAGCATATAAAAAAATATTAAATTATCCAATTTGTCTATATATTGTTAATAAAATTATAAATATACCCTCATTGCATCATTCTTCTATTTAAATTTTTATCAATAACTAATTTTCAAAAAAGACATCTACACACTTAAAAAAATTGTACATGAATTATAATTTTAAAAATAAAATTGGTTATTAATACCATAATAAATAACATAAAAAATTAGTTATAAATATACAAGTTTAAATAATTGACATGTGGAGAATTATAAATTATACAAGTTTAAATAAAATTGGTTATTAATAACCAATTTTATTTTTAAAATTATAATTTATTTTCAATTTTTTTAGGTGCATAGATTTTTTTTTAAATTGGCTATTGATAAAAATTTAAATAGAGGAATTGGGCAATTGGTGTATATTTATAATTTTTTTTATAATATCCAACTTGTTTAATTATAATTTTATTAACAATATATAAACAAATTTAATAATCTAATAATTTTTTTATATGGTAGAAGGGTATAATGGTAAAATTATAATAAATTGGGGTGTAAATATTTTTTTTGAAATATTAGAAAATTTTTACCCCTTTACCTAACGTTGAGGGTGTGTTTGTCCTTTTTTCATTTATCAATAATATTAGCGATTTCAATATTTAAGTTTTTTAATTTAAGTTTTAATTTTATGGATTACTTATTTATTAAATTATTAATTTTATAATTTATAAAATTATTTAACTGTCACCTAACGAATGGATGCTATACTGAAATTAAAACTTAAAAATGTTGGATACTTAACAGTGGTCTTAGATTATGGATACAAAGTCGTTTTATTCTATTAACAATCATCAATCAAACAATCACTTGTGGCTGATGACAACACACACTTCAAACAAATTTACCCATTGACAAAATCTACGACAGAATCTATTAATATTTTAATATTAAGTTTAGTGGATCCTAAACTGTTGGTCCCACGACATGACAGTGCAAGGACTATCCCACACAAGTCCTCCTAGAGCACTAGCCAAAGGCACATCGATCAAGCCATGACAGCCCAGGATCCGCAAGAGATCGTCACCAATTTTGAGGGTGTGACATCAGTTGCACCATACGTACATTTATTTTTTGATTATTGGTAACAACTTTTCGTTGTATGTACAATCTCAATTTTTTTTAACCTTATAAGTTATGTGAAGTTGTTACATATAACGATAATAAAGTGACTGTTAACAAATAATTTGTTACAAGCAGCGTAGTAATTCTTGTTATGGTAAGTGCTTAACAGGACCCCTATTTCTGATCACGAATGGCTATACAAAAAAATCTCTTGATTTCAGCAATTTTTTCTGTTTGAATATATGTAGACTATGAAAATTTATTGTTCCAGATTTCTCTAATATGCCACTTTCCAATTTTCCGTACGAAAATCTGGTAATTTTTTTTCCTTTTTATCAGGACTAAAACTCAGCATAAACACCCTGTAAAATTCTACATTAAAAAGAGGATGAGAAAATTTAATTCTAATTGCAGTAGTCCGTTATCTTCGGAATGACTGATCTGAGTAAAAGAATGATGGTGAGATGATCATTATCATTTAAATTAAAGATAAGTTTATAAAAATTAATCACTCTTTATATATCATGTTTAAAAAAATAATTTGTATCGTGGTCGTAATATTTCTGTGTACTCTTACTTTTCATCAAAAGTTTATGAGCTACGAAGGAAACAAAAACTAATAATACTGATGAGCAAAGAAGAACGATAGATAACAAGAATGTTAAAAGCATCACTCATAAGGCGATTCCGAATTTCTGGAAAGATAGTTTTATAACATCACCTTATAGGACATATGATTTTTCCGCTATTCTAATACAATTGATTCATCCAAATTAAAGTTTTTTAACTTTTTTTATTTACTTAAACAACTTTGTTGTCTTTCACTGTATCAGCAGCAAGTTGCCTAAAGCGAGAAAGAATATAATCTCTGGTTTTGATTGTAGGGTATCTGGAAAAAAAATAATAAGAAAGAAAAAGGTAGAAATTACGTTAAATTAAATTAAAACCGATGATGAAAAATTGCATGGTTGTAACAACAAATACTTTTCAAATAAACAAATAGTATTTAAAAATAAATCTCAACCGATCCTCTCATGTAAAATATGGATTATAAAATAAGGGCTTGTAAAAGAAATTATATAAGAGTTTGACCTGGGTCAATGAATTGAAATAGAAATAAGATTTATAAGGTTAATTGAACTTGAAATCTTAACCTCTAATTTGTTAGTGAGTTAGTATTAAAAATAAATGAAGTCTTATTTGATATTGTAGTTGAATAATTATAACTTAAAATGTATAATATTACAAAATATTTAATAAGCACTTATTAATATAATTTAAAAACTATGTTTCTTTATCTCACACCTAAAAACAAATAATAATAATATAGTTGTTACTTTTGTGAAAAGGCAACATAAAAGAGTACGGTGGGCTGATGACTTACTTGGGAGGATTGTCTTTGGACTTGCATGTTGGCAAGCACTCAATAACATAATCATGACTTGGGCATAGAAACAGTCCAGTCTGTACAATATAAAGGCACGGTAAATGAAAATTCTTGGAAGATTTAACTGATTGTACAAACTATACTAATTACAAACATAATACAGTACTAATGCAGTAAGGCCTAAGGAAATATTTCTGGTTCATACAAAAATTAAAAATAAAGAGAGAAAATACATCTGAGCTATACAAATTATTTGAGTATGCAGACGATTGAGTGTTTATTAGTCTTACCGAGTATCTCTCTTTGCCGAATACAACTCTGTGAAGTATGGACTTGTTATCAAATTTAAAAATTTGAAAAAAAAAGGCATAGGTAAATATATATAATATATTATTCTCATATGAAAATTTATGGTTTTATTCCTTCTAATGCTAATGGTTTTCTAAAGTATCATTTTAGTTAAGTTTTTTTTAGGGCTTTTTATATGTTTTTAGCTGTTTCTTAGGTTAGCTCTTATGCAATGTCTTTTTTAAGGGGTAAGACTCAATTTGTTCACTAGTATATGCATTGATAATAGCAATAGAATTAGTGATGTTTTAAGTAAAATTTAAGGAAAAATAACTCTTAGATCCTTAATATTTCTCAATTTTATCAGTTAGGACTTTAATCGGACTTAATAGTAAATGTTTAACATACAAAACATTCACCTTTTGACAAAGGCATCATATTAGGCTAACAGGATGTATGTACCGATAGTTATACAAAATTTTAAATTGACCTAAGAGTAAAATATTTAGATTTATCTACAATTTAATTTGTTTATATTTTAGAGCTAGACTAAATTCAAATATCTGATCAAGCTCTTAAGAAATCTAGAATTCATCCGAGTAATTGAGGCATAACCTGAAAGCACCATTGCTGAGCATTTCCAACATGTCACCAACATTCACTATAAATGCTCTACAAAATCAATTTAATAAGAAAGGTAACGTCAAGAATCCAGTTTATACATGATTTGTTTGTTTTGAATATATAGGATATAAGAGCAAAATGATACTTGAAACTTAATTAACTCACCCTTTGACAGGTGGTATGGCTTCCCATAGTTGAGGTTGAGCATTTTTCTCCCTGCAAATCTGCAATATTATTATATAATAAAAATTTTAGTAAAACAAATAAGATGATAATAGCTAATGATAAATGTAAGTAATATATATTTTAGTAGAATGATTGATTAATCGATGTTTTCTTACTTGAAGCCCCCATATTTCATCTGTTGCCAAGAGTGTAATAAAATTCAAGTCACAATGTGGTGGAGCTCCAACAATTTCCTTGGAAAAATTGGTACCCGGAACTAAATATACAAAAGCAAAAACATGCACATATAAAGAATATATATGGAATATATGTGATCAGATACACATATACACATACATACACAACAGTAAGAGAAATTTGAAATGAATCTTTTGTAATATTTAGTATTTTTAATAATTACCTCCGTAATGAAACATATTGGAGTAGCTTGCAGCTTTGTTGCCAAGTATTTCTGGTTGATCGAAGAAATCAACATTGAGATCAACAGCAAGGGCTATTATTCTCCCAATTGCTCTTCCAACATTTCTGAAAATATTAAAAATAACAGAACTAGTTATTAAAGTCTTTAAGTTGTAACATTTTTCTAGTAATAAATAAATATAAATTCATCTAATCCCTTGCCCGAATATCGATCCAATTAGATTGTTTTGCTCATTTCTAAGAGGTAAGCTCGTTACATTACCCTTCAATTAATTTGTAATATTTCTTTTTTTTTAATTTAATAAATAACTTAAGTTGTCGTCAACAGTATAACCTTTATAAATTAATACTCGATAAATTAATAACTTCTATTATATAATACTTTTCTGCAACCCCAACTTAGGGCAAAAGATTAAATTAATAATTTCGATATATATTAACAACTTTGTGATCCTATTCGTATATAAATTAATAATTTACTAAAATTACAAATATAACCATTGTAATATTTCATTAAATAAAATATCACTCTATTGTTACTTATTTTACTCTATTTTTACTTTTTTTATTGAAATTTAAATAAACTTTTATCTAATCTTTTTTTTTGGCTTATTACTTCTAGAAGATCCAGGGTGAATTCTAAAACTGCGGGAATTTTGAGACTTTTTTGTTAATTTAATTTATATTTAATGGATTTATTCATTTTTAATTGATTATATTGGTAAACAATAAATTTCTAGTTGGTTAAAATGTATTTTCATTGAATTTTATATATACACACCCTCTGTAAAGTAATAAATTATTAACTTATCGACTAATAAATAACTCTTTTAATTAATAAATTTTGCATGGTCCCGACATTACTAATTTATAGAAATTTTACTGTATACGTCTTTATTTTAAGCTTTAATGCAATATTCCTTCAAAACTTATTACCTTTTCCTCCAAATAATTTATAATCTTTCTCCTTTTTAATTAAAAAATATCTTGTGTCATTAATATATGCGTAAAGCTTGTTGTGTGACGGTATTATAGGTTCAAAATTAGTGATGGAGCAAATGAGCAAGACCCGATGCAAAGCTTTTCAAGAAACCCTTGCCCTTGAAAGCCTAATCCCAACTGGGAACCGAGCCGGGCCAGACTCATGTTTTCAGTATTTTTAATAATTGGATTTTTTAATTTCTTTTAAAAACTCTAAAACCAGAAAACTGAGGGCAAATTAAATTTATGGTGAGTCTAATAAATTTAAGAATTTGTGATTTTAAAATTAAGTTTAATTTTAAAAATCGCTTTTAAAGATTGCAGGACGGAGCCATCCCGAGAAGTAACTGAAAAATCAAGGCCTAGGTAGACCCCGGCCCGCCCTTTGGCATAGGGCTGGGCTCAAGTCCAAGTGGGATGGGCTGAAAGGGCCCAACTGCGTCCGGACCTTTTTTTTTTTCCTGGTCAATCCTATTCGAAACAAACATGAACGGTTGGAGATTAAACAAAGGAAAATGCTACTTGCCCTGAGTCAAACCCCGGGTCAAACCCTGAAACTCATCCAAACGACGCCATTTCATCTTGTTTTTTTTTTATCTTTCATTCTCTCTAAACGACGCCGTTTTGGCTAAGGCAAAACCATTGCTTTCTCTTTCTCTTCCATCTTCCCCTTCCTCTCACAGCCATTCACAATCCGTTCATTCCTCTCACAGCAAAGCATCTGATTTTGTTCCTCTCAATGTTCCCCAACTTGTCCAGATTCGGAACCACAATAAACACCAACAATGCCACCACCCCTGCCCCCAACGAATGCCCAGCAAATGTCAAAGTATAATTTGGGTTCCTGTCAACCAAGCCCCTTAAAAATTCACACTCGGCATCGAAAACCCACCTTACAGCCTTCAATGACCCATTGTGAACATATCCACCATCAAACTTTGTCTGCCCAAGTTTGTTATCAAGCAAAACTGCATAATCACCTTCTTTTGCTGTCTGCCCAAGTTTGTTATCAGTTTTTTTCTTGTAAGACAACCCAATCTGGATTGATTATAGAAGAGAAGAGAACGAGGAGACTATACAGGCATCTTGTATTTCAGTTCGATGAAGGAAAATGGAACGAGGCAAACGAAGGCGCAGCTGGGTTCTGAAGGATTTGCAAACGAACGTGGTTGTCGGTCGATGAAGAGAACGAAGAGAAGAGAACGAAGCAATGGGTCTGAGTTGGGTTAAATGAAGAGAAGGAAGAAATCAGAACAAAGAAAAAGAAAATAGAAGCAGAACGATGTCGTTTCAAAACGAATCAAAAACGACGACCTATGCTGCCGTTTCAGGATTTGACCCGGGGCAAATAGCAGAACTCAATCAACTTACATCGTCTCTTCTTGATATCTCATCATGGTTTCTTTCCATCCAGGCAAAATATCTAATAATTACACAACGCAACTCGCAAAATGTTAAAAAGTTGGGGAGATAAAAATATATCTTTAACAAATGCATTAATTTGAACGGTTGGAGGAAAAGTTATTATCTTGAATTACCTGCTGGAGGCCAAATATTCGGGCCATAGAAAAACTTTCCACAATTTGGATCATCTTTAGCTACATCAACACCAATATGATACGCCTCCCCAAAATCTTTGGGAAAAAAAAATTAAAAAAATAAATATAATAATCCGGACTTAATAACTAAGTTGATATTAATCACTTTGTGCAGACAGTTCGTTATAATCTTTTTTTCTAATTTCTATGAGTTTTGCCAAACTTTAACATGTCTCCTTTATTTAAAAAAAGAAAAAAAATTGATACTTATAAACTTAGACAAGAATGTCAAATAAATATTACCAAAGGAAATTAATGCTAACCTTTTTGTTGAGTCTTATTATCAATAACTGCTTGAGCAGGTGGTCTGTAGCCTCGGAGACTTTGGTTCCAGAAAAGTTTCTTTTTTTCATCCATTGGCAGCGCAAAGAATTTTTTCATTTGGCCGAAAAACTCATTCATGAGTTCCTCGCTTAGTCAGTGATTTATTACGTAAAATATTCCACTCTCCATGCACGCCTGAACCAAACAAAGCATAACCGAGCACATTTGGGAAAAAAACGATGAAATTTTAAAACTGGAGGGGATATATCAAAAAAAGTATTTTTCATGTTAAATGATGCTAAAATTTTTAATGGATTTATTAACAACATCAAAATGGCCCTATATATATATATATATAGTTGGGAGTTCACCTGTTTGAGTACAGCAGCAGATTGATGAATATCTGGGTTGGCGAGATCGATGCATTTAAGGTTGTACACTGGGATTTCCGATCCATTTACTGTTGAATGATCAGCCATTTTCTTTATATCTGTGATGAGCACTTCAGCTTCAAAAATTCTTTAAGGCTAACAAATTATGGAAGATAAAATTACAAGCTCCCAAGTGTGTATATTTCAGTATTTAAACTACGTGAAGGCAACAATACTCCACTTGCCACAGAAAAGAATAGAAAAGAAAAAGATAAAAAGGCAGCACTCAATAGCCTAACTTAAAAAAAGTTAGTAGTATCATCCTGTCAACAAAAGGCAACCTTTTAAAAATAAATTAAATGTTATTGATTTGTAAGCAACCTTTAAAATTTAAATTAAATTAAATGTTGATTTTTAAGACACTTTTATCAGATTTCAATCCAGATATCTGTCTGTTACCCTGAATATGATAGTAAGAGCATATTAGTAAACCATTTGTAGTACTATCATGCCGCTAGCCATATTTTAAAGTATTTTTATTAGTTATCTATTGCCGTGCTATATTGACTCAAAAAAAGTTCACGACTACAATGAAGACACAGCACTGTGTGGTGGCACGTGATTCCAGCAAAAGACAATTGATTAATCCAACGATTTTTAGAAAGATGGAATTATTTTCACTCTAAAAAGTTATTTGGACACTTTTTTATATCGGACATTATATAAGAAAAGTTAAAAATTAAATAGTACTTTAAACGCACAAAAAAAATCATTAATGGTAAATTAACTCATTGGTAAATTAGTAATATAAAGTTTCATAAAAAAATTGGGCCTATAACTTTCTGAACTTATACTTATATATATATAATTATTATAAAATTTTGACATGTTCTTTACATCACTTTTACTTTTAAACTTATATCAATCAACAACTTTGGCACTAACAAATGACCATTTTACCTCAACATGAATTAAAATACCATTTTATTCTACAAAATTTTGAAAAATAAAAATATTATAATTACAAGAATACCCATGAATTTAATAAATCAAATAAATCCCAAAATCTAATGTATTTTTTTTATAATTCTAAGTTCATTTAAAAATTATCATGTTAATTTTCTATAATTATAATTTCATTTAATTTTTACAATTAAATTAAGTATAGGAAAGTTTCTTAACTTTAATTATAGGGAAGTTTGCAATAGTTATATGGAGCTTTTCTCTCCATGTTTATTTTTGTAAACTTACTATATTTAATTTAATTACAAAAATTAAATGAGATTATAATTACAAAAAATTAGCATTATAATTTTCAAATAAAATTATAATTGTAAAAAATTAACATTTCGATTTTGGATTTATTTGTTTAATTAAATTTATGAATATTCTTGTCTTATAACATTTTTATTTTTTAAAATTTTGTAAAATAAAGTGATTTTTTAATTCATTAGGGGTAAAATAGTCATTTGCTCGTGACAAAGTAAAACAAAGGTAATGTAAAAAACATGTTAAAATTTTATAGTGATTAAATCTAGGGAAATTATCTACCATCCACCTGTTTTTTCTAACTTTTTTAAAAATACACAATTCTTTTTTTTTTGTTGGAATCCACCTGAAATTACATTTCTTTTTACTTTTTCACTTCCTTAAAAAAACTAACAGAATATTATTTAAATGACTTTTTGACCCTCAAATATAAAAGATAAATCATCCACCGATCACTTTTTTTTTCATTTTTTCAAAAATATATAATTTTTAATTTTTTTTACTAAACTCCATATGAAGTTATATTATTTTGCACCTATCCACCAATGTGTCATTGTGAAATTATAATTTTACCCTTATGATGTCAGCAAAGTTATAATGGTGTTATAAATAGAGTGGACTAATGAAAAAAATATTAATTTTAAGTAGAGTGTTGTAAAAAAAAATTTATATATTTTTTAAAAATAATAAAAAATAAGGTGAATGGTTGATAATTTTTTTTAAATCTATATATGACAAAATAGTGGTTATAATGAGTAGCGCCTCCCTTTTGGTGGTGCAGATAGCCCTACCCTTTTCAAAATTCGGGATCATCCAAATACACAGTTGTTGAAAATTGTGAGGTATTTCAAAATACAAAAATTAATAATGCACATATAGCCTTCACGGGCTTGGCCCATTTCCTAGCCACTTGATGAAAGCTTATATATTCATTACTTTGGATTGGAAAATCAGTTTTCAACTGATTTGAATTGTTCAAGCTGAGCATATCTACATGTCAGAGGACGTGGCTTTGTTTCAGCACCTTAGATGATTGACATCGGGTTTTTAAATCAGTTCAATTTCATGCACTGATTCGTTGAAAAAATCAAGGAGATGATTATTGTAATTCAAGGCTATAAAAGGTCAGCTACTGTAACTGATTTGAGTGGGGCAAAAAAAAAAAAAAAAACTTATCATCCTCATCTTTATTAAAGATACACACTTTATTTGGAAAATTAAATTAAATCAGCTGTTATAATCAACTATAGTTTAGAGTGTGCCATTATAATTGGAACGCCATTGAATCCTAGAAGATCACTATCTTAGACTCTATACGCACCCGAAAAATTATCCGAAAAAGAGCAGAATTTGTTCTTTAAGGACAGTGTTTTATTGGCATGCCTTGTCTTTCTAATTTCATCACTTTCTGTGTTCGTGTCTATTAACTATTATTTTGCAGCTTCTACATTTATTAATTGGATTGTTCGAAGAGTTGATGAACTGAGGAAAAGTGAAGCTATTGGACAGTTGAATTAAATTGGTTTGCTACAGATTGTTGTCAAACTTGGTGGCTTGAATTTTTTAGTTAAATTTGGCTTTTATTTATTAGTGGCGGCGTTCCTTACAAAATCACTTTCCTTAATCTTCTTTATAGTTTTGTGGCTGTAGAAAGATTTCTTGGTGGCTGGAGAATTTTAGCTTCTGGACTTCTCGTGACTTGTAGAAATTTATCAAATATCAGAATTCATTATTTTTGTAACGACGGTTATTGAAAAGATGAAGCACCAAAATACATAATTGACATTCACGCCATAAAAGAATCCCACCATTTACAGGAGGCAAACTCAAACCCACAAAAGTCCAAATCGGTGACATGGACTTTAGTTATTGTGTTTATTTTGTCAAAGTGCATTTTTCACTTATATTTGAAGTCCAAATTTAATTAATTTATTTGTAAAAAAAATTAATTAGCAAATTAACTGATAAATATTTGTGTGAAATAACTAGTATTTTTGTACCTTTACAACAATCTTACTAATAATTATTGGCCGCAGCTACTTTGCATCATGGGTTTCGTACCCAAGTCTTTTGTCTTGTAGCATGGTCACCGTTGGATTTAATCGCTTGGCTACGGGAGAGACACGCAGGCAAAAGGAGTAACTTGAGATATAGGTCATGAGCCGGTGGAATCAACTTTTGGACTAAAAAAACGCGTGTAGTGGGTAGGGGTGGGGGGTTGGTTTGGGTTGGATTTTAAGTCAATTCAAACCAAATCATAAAAATTTGGATCCAAATCAAACCATTTGGGTTTGGTTTGAATTTTATTATCAAAATAATTTTTATTTTAATAAAATTAATTATATCAAAATTACAATAATTATTAATTTTTATTAATTATTAAATTGATATTAAAATATAAAAAAATATAGTGGATAAAAATTATAAATTTTACAATAATTTAATCCTTAAATTAAAGAATACTAGAAAATTAAAATAAAGTTTAATCACAAAAATTATTATTTCTCAATAAATTATTTATATTAATATATATATATATATATATATATATATAAAATAAAATAAAATGGCGGTCCGGTGGTGGTCCGGCGAACTTCCGGCGAGGTCCGGCATTAGTCCGGCGAACTTCCGGTGAGGTCCAGCGGTGATCCGGTAAACTTCCGGCGATGTCCGGCGAACTTCCGGCGAGGTCCGGCGGTAGTCCGGTGAATTTCCGGCAAGGTCCGGCGGTGGTCCGGCGAGGTCCGGTGGTGATCCGGCGACTTTCCGGTGGAAGTCTATTTATAATATTAAATTAATAAATAAAATAATAATTATTAATAATATTAAATAAATTAAAGAATAATTTTAAAAATTTTAGTTTTTAATATAAGAGGAATTTAAATTTTTCGCTAGTTAATATAATATTTTTACAATTATTTGTTTATTATATTTTTTACCTATTTGTGTTCATTTATTTCATTTAAAAAATTTGAGTGTTGGGATTTTGTTCATAACCCATGGGTAAACCATACCCAACCCTTAATAAAATGGTTTTCTATATAAAACCCACATCTAACCCATTTTCATGATTTACCCAACCCAAACCATTTAATTTGGTTTGATTTTGGGTAAACCCATGGATTGTGGGTTTATGTCCACCCCTAGTAGTGGGTGGGGGTTGTAACAGTTAGGCATATAAAATAATAATAAAAAGTGCATGCAAGTATTGGTTACAACACAAGAAGTTGGAAGAGTGCAAGTATGGGTTGCGGTTAAAGGTAATGAATTGCGGGCTTGGTGGGAAAAAAATGCGAAATATCAAATGTAATTTTAAAAATAGCTGCGGCATGAATTTACAGTTGAGTTAGTGTATAATTCGATTTTGTGGGAAATTTGCGTATGAGTTGAGTAAATGAAAATCATAAAAAATTATGTGAAGAAAAATTATGTAATAATAATAAATGATCAGCCAATGCATGGCAAAAATAATTGGCGGGGATTAAAGGGGAAAATTCTCCTTTAACCTGAATAATATGTAATTTTAATTATATCCTTAGAGTATAAATAACAGGCCATGCCATTTCCAAATTTGAACAACAACAACAATAATAATAAAACTAGTAATGCTTAATATTATAATTATGACAACGACGATGATAATTTGTGTAATAATAATAATTTTAAAAATAGTAAATCATCAACCAAGAAATGGAGGCTTTTTTGAGATGACGGATCAATTGAAAGAGGAAAAAAGAAAGAGAAAAATATTTTCGACGCTCTATTTTAACTATTTTGGTTGACAGTCTCAATTGTTTGTTGTAAGTAATAGAAATTATGAGTTTTATAGCTTGTTACATAATAAGCAATAAGTGGATTTGATTTGATTGAACACATTAAAATCCGTAAAATTGTGGATTATATATGAATTATGTGCAATCCGCAAAATGTGAGACACAAACACCCGTAAAAGTGAACCTTCGTGTGGAGGGGATGTGGACCAATATATCCAAATTAAATGAATAAGAACGTGTGGTAAATAATAAAGATGAACGTGTGGCATATACATTTACGTGCATGACAGTGTCAATAGTGCTCCCTTTCATTTTTCACATAATATTTGATGGTTGGTTCAGTTCAACTTGAACCGATTCATTGTCATCACCATTTTTAAAAATTCTCTGTAGTCCTTCTATTATATGATGCCACGTATCTCAATCACTTGTGCGGCGAGACATCTAAGCCGGAATGCACCCCTTCTGTCTTTGTCTTATTTTATGCCGTCCCCACTCCCCACTTGCCCACCCAGCCTTAGTTTCCCCCTTTCTTCCCGCATTAACTTCTTCCTCTTGTGCTCCTTTTTCTTCAGTTTCATCGCCATTTTCTTCTGCTCTTGAATCATGCTTTCCAAAAAGCAGTCGCAGCTCCTAATTTTCGTCATCAACAACTCCTCCTTTAAATCTTCCTTCTTCTTCATCATCTTTTTAACTGCATGGTTTTTCTTCCTCTTCTACTGCCTCCCACAAACAATGAAAACATAAGATTGCATCATAACCAAACAATAAAAAAAAAACAGAAATCAACGCTTCCAAAGTAAAACCTGCAATCTTAAAGCATTCAGGGCTCTTAAAAGCAGGGGGAGAAAAACTGAATGATTACTAACAACAAATATTTAGTATTAAATCACAACATAAAAGGAAAATTGCTGAGCATGACTGCATGAACATCAGCAAATCAATTAACAATCATATGAACAAAACACAGAATCAAAAAATCAATTAACAATCATATGAACAAAATACAAAAACAAAAAATCAATTAACAATCATATGAACAAACCACCTCTCTCTCACTCTCTCACTCTCCCCCTAGTTGGCTGGCCATCTTCTTTACTAGAGATAAAAGAAGACTGAAAAAAAAAAACAAAATGGGTAAAGCTTTACTGATTGTTGTTCATGTTTGTTTGGTCTTAGCCGGCTGCAGCTTCACTGTGTATGGTGAACAGGTTTACACTCAGAGTTCCATGGCTATGCCACCATCACACTACCACTCCGTAACCCCGGCAACGGCACCAAGCCCATGTTGGGGAAAAATTAGGTTTTTAAATTTTTATGAAACCTTTTTAAGGACCGCTCTCATATAATATATAAGAACACGTAATCTAGAAATCGTACCTTGAAAATCCGAGTTGGCTTTTTCCGCTGAAGTGATTTAGGCTCCTGGATCACGATCTGCCACCACCACTCCTGTTAGATCACGATCCGCCACCACCACGCCTGTTAGATCACGATCCGTCACCACCACGCTTGTTGGATCACGAACTGTCACCAAAGATCTTCCATGTTATGACTCAGGTTCGATCTGCACTAGACGTGTGGGCGCCTTTATCACTACCAAAGCAACTAGCACGAGAAAATTTTTCTCTCAACAATGGAGAGAAAAATCTTATTCTCTGATCTGTGTAAAGTGGCTTCCCTTTTTTCTTTAGAGAAAATAAGCCTTATATATCTCCCTTTAGTGAAAACTCTAGGCTCCAAATAATCAAAAAATAAACTCACGTTATTTACTTTTCCAATAGGGGACCCACCTTGTAAAATAACATAAGGCCCCTTATACAAAAGCTAATTAAATGGAGCCTCCCACTAAATGATATATTTAGGCTTTTGACCCAAATTGCTAGTTATCTTGCTTATTAGTCCAGTAGTGGTGCAGTCAATTAAATGAGCTAACCCGGGGATCATTTGGGAACATACAATAGTGGCTACAATAATTAGGCATGTAATTAAACTAGCCAAATTATTTAATTCCAAATCTACCCCACTAAAAGATTGGAACTGACTTCCATAATTGTATGCTCGAATAATAATTCGTCCCAAGCCACATTGATTTCTTTACTGCGCAATCCTTTGTACCACATCGTTAATTAAATTGATATCTCAACTGTCCAATCAATTTAATAACATCTTATTCCTTGATCCTTACTGGTTTTCTCTAATGATCATTTTCAACATACTAAATATGTTGATACACCCTGGCCAGAGAATTCTATGATCAAGTGCCGAAAAACTATCAAGAGATGTGTTGTACAAATTCTATATTGTTAATCTATAACTCCAATACTCATAATTGCTCCCACCAAGATACCGGGTAATCTTGACCACAAAGATGTGTCGTGCCCATTGGTAACTCAAATGGAATAACAATCACAATCATGAAATCATAATTAACTCAAGATTAAGATTACAGTAAAATCAACGCCTATGAGATTTAATAAGTCTGACAGTTATTACAAAGTTAATTAAATCTCATATGTGATCCTGTTCAATGTAGTCGTACTACATCAATAAATTCATACATAATTAAGACAAATCATTCAATGAATTTATTACAGTTTATACCTAAATAAAGTGCCCAACTTTATTTATTTATTACAGTTTATACCTAAATAAAGTGCCCAACTTTATTTATTAACTGTGAACTAAATTTATTTAATCATAAGATAACTTGTATTTATGTCTTCTGTGAATCCAGATGGTGATCACATAAATACATATAATATGATTAAATGGACGTTAATACAAATATTAATGCAATCAAGATATTTGAATAAATACCTCATTAATTTTATTAATCAGAAAAATATTTATTACAATTAAATAAACACATATGCTTTTAAAGAGCATATTTTCCCAACAATCTCCCACTAGCTCTCAAAGCATATTTGGCATCTCACGCATGCCCATGGATTCTAAGTGCAAGTTAAAAGGTTTCCCAGGTATGGCCTTAGTAAAAGGATCTGCCAAGTTTTGCTGTGACGCAATCTGAGTAACCTCCACATCACCTCTCTGCACTATATCCCTTATAAGATGATACTTCCTCTCAATATGTTTTTGTTTCTTGTGGTTCCTTGGTTCCTTAGATTGAGCTACCGCACCACTATTATCGCAAAATAGTTTCAGGGGTGCAGATACAGCAGGTACCACCTCAAGATCTTGTAGGAACTTGCGGAGCCATACAGCTTCTTTTGCAGCTTCGGATGCAGCCACATATTCAGCTTCAGTTGTGGAGTCTGCGATACAAGATTGTTTCACACTCCTCCAACTAATAGCTCCACTTCCCAATGTAAACACATAGCCGGAAGTTGATTTTCTGGAATCCTTATCTGACATAAAGTCAGAATCAGTATAACCCACTGGAATGAGTTCATCATCAGAATACACAAGCATATAATTTTTGGTTCTTTTTAGATACTTCATTATATGCTTGACCGTAGTCCAGTGTTCAGGTCCAGGATTAGATTGATATCTACTAACCATCCCTACCGCAAAACAGATGTCAGGCCTAGTGCAAAGCATGGCATACATAAGACTTCCCACAGCTTCTGCATAGGGAACTCATCTCATTTTCTCTATCTCTTCAGATGTTTTAGGTGATTGATCCTTAGAGAATGTAATTCCATGTCTGAATGGTAATAAACCAGTCTTGGAATTTTCCATGCTAAATCTAGCCAATATCTTATCGATATAGACCGCTTGAGACAAGGCTAAAGTTTTATTCTTCCGGTCTCGTAGTAACTTGATACCAAGAATATAACTTGCTTCTCCCAGGTCTTTCATATCAAATTGTTTTGCTAACCAACTCTTTATTGTAGTCAATACTCCTTTATCGTTTCCAATTAGGAGAATATCGTCTACATAAAGAATTAGGAATGATATAGATTTTTCTTGAATTTTCTTGTACACACATGGTTCATCAATGTTCTGAATGAATCCAAACGATTTAATTGCTTGATCAAATCTGATGTTCCATGACCGGGATGCTTGCTTCAATCCATAAATGGATCTATGCAACTTACATACCATGTGTTCTTGGCCTTTTTGTATAAATCCATCTGGTTGCTGCATGTAGATGTTTTCTTCAAGATGCCCGTTAAGAAAGGCAGTCTTGACATCCATTTGCCAAATTTCATAATCTAGCACTGCAGCAATGGAGAGCAGAATCCTGATGGATTTAAGCATAGCAACCGGAGAAAAAGTTTCCTCATAGTCGATTCCCTCTTTTTGAGTAAACCCTTTGGCTACTAATCTTGCTTTAAATGTTTCCACCCTTCCGTCTACTCCTCTTTTTCTCTTGTAGATCCACTTGCACCCTATAGGTTTTACCTCATTTGGTGCTTCTACAAGTTCCCAGACTTTATTGGAATACATAGATTCCATTTCTTGACTCATGGCCTTTTTCCAAAATTCAACATCTCTATCTATTAGAGCTTCGTTGTAACTAGTGGGATCTTGTACATGTTCATCTGAGATAGCCGTATAGGTTTTAAAAGTGATGGTTGTTCAGGGATAATCCTGTGTTGATCATCTGGTTGTTGCTGTTCTTCCTGTTCTGTAACAGGTATTGAAAGCTGAGCATCAACCTGATCACCTAACAGTTCTTCAAGTATTACCTTACTCTTAGGTTTGAAGTTATTCATATAGTCTTCCTCGAGGGAAGTGAAATGTGTGCTCACGATCACTTTCCTATCTTGAGGACTAAAAAATAAACCTCCCCTTGTTCCTTTGGGATACCCCACAAACATACAAACCTCAGAACGTGAATCCATTTTGTCTGCCTTTGGTTTCAGCACATGTGCTGGTGATCCCCAAATACGGACATGTCGTAAACTTGGTTTGCGACCTAACCATAATTCTATTGGGGTTTTAGGCACTGACTTAGATGGTACTAAGTTCAAGAGGTAAACTGCAGTTTCGAGTGCTAGTCCCCAAAAAGAGATTGGTAATGACGAATAACTAAGCATAGATCTCACCATATCCAAAAGAGTTTATTTCTTCTTTCAGCTACCCCATTTTGTTGTGGTGTTCCCGGGGCAGTCAATTGAGATATAATCCCATTTTCAACCAGATACTCTTTGAAATCTCCTGAGAGAAATTCACCACCTCGATCAGATCGAAGTTTCTTTATGTTCTTATCTAATTGCTTTTCTGTCTCAGCCCTATACTCTTTGAATTTCTCAAGAGCTTCAGACTTGTGACGCATCAGATAAACATAACCGTATCTCGAGTAATCATCAGTGAAAGTGATGAAATACTCATAACCTCCTCGAGCTTGTACATTGATTGGTCCACATACATCTGTATGTACCAATTCAAGTTGTACTGTTGCACGTACTCTTTTGGCCGAGAATGGCCTTTTGGTCATTTTCCCTTCTAAACAGGATTCACAGAGTTGCAATGATTCATTTTCTAATGGACCCAAGAGCCCATCTTTAATCATTCTCTGTATCCTATTTTGGTTTATATGACCCAAGCGTAAATGCCAGAGGTAACATTGGTTGGAAGAAATTTTTCTTTTCTTAGATAAATGTGTATGCTCATCATTTTTTATCACTGTGTCATGCATAGAATGGATCATTGGACTTAAATGATATAAATTATCTTCCAATGTGCCAGAACAAATAAGTCTCTTATTATGAAAAATAGAAACAGAGGATCCAAAATTTACAGTGTACCCTTGCTTTGACAAACAAGCTACTGAAATTAAATTCCTCTTAATGTCTGGAACATAAAGACAATTATTCAAAACTAAAGTCTCATTATTAAAAGATAATAAAACAGATCCAGTCTTCACTGCTGACACGAACTGTCCTGTCCCTAGCTGCAGCTTGACGCTTCCTTCACTTATTTTCCTGGTTTCCTGAAACCAATAAAGTGAATTACAAATATGATTAGTTGCTCCTGAATCCAACACCCAAGTGTCAATAGGATTCTGAACTAAACAGGCCTCAATTACAAAAAGATTTCCCATACCTGATTTCACAATCTTAGGGCAATCCTTTTTCCAGTGACCTTTCTGTCCACACTTAAAGCATTTGCCTTTCGGCTTGCCATCTTGCTTGGTAGACGGTTTCTTTTTCCCAGCTTTCTTCTTACCTTTGCCTTTCGGCTTAGGCCTAGAAGTTGAACTTTTTTCAGTAATATTTATGCTTCCCAGAGATTTCTCAGCACGATAGATCTCTTCAGCAGAATAGAGTTCGTTCATCAATTCAGTTAAGGTCATGTTTCTTTTGTTCATGTTATAATTGACCTTAAACTTCTTGAATGTTTCTGGCAGAGATTCTAGCACCATATCAATCTTTGAGTTATCATCGATTTGTGCTCCCTGAATCTCAGCCTCATTCAAATAGTCCATCATTTTGAGGACATGATCACGAACTCTTGTGCCCTTCCCCATTTTACTGTTCATAATTCCTTTCAGCGCTGCTTGTCTCGCGGAGCGAGTACTCTGCCCGAACATCTGTTGGAGACTATCCATTATTTCAGTGGCAGTCTCCAAGTTCTGATGTTTGGTCTGCAGAATATTAGAAATCGAGGCTAAAATGTAGCACTTTGCCATTTCATTGGCCTTTTGCCATTTCTCATAAAGCCTCCTCTGATTTCTATGAGCATCATCCGCTGGAACTGGAGGGCATGGCTGGGTTAAGACATATTTATAATTTTCAGCAGTTAGGACAATGAATAGATTTCTTTTCCAATCTATATAGTTCTCTCCAGTGAGTTTGTTTTGACTCAGAATAATAGTAAGTGGGCTCAGGGAAGACATTTTCTGAAAAATAAAACATCCGTGCATAAATAATTTGAAATAATATTCACAATAAATGACAAAAATGCAAAAAACCATAAATGCATTTTAATTTATTTGTAACGATAATCTAGTACCGCTTTGACAAGCTATCCGTTGGGGAAGTCATGTCTACACTTACTAGACCCAATTATCCATTGGATTATTTACTTTCATGTAGAGACATGATAAATAATTCTCGTTATCCTTTTGGGCCTAAATTTGTTAACAGAGCTTCGTTGGGAAGGTTAATAACAAATTTTAGTTGAGTGTATAACCATTGTTTCAATCTAGATATTTTTCATATCAATAGTCACCGTTGGGGTGAACAATCGATTAAAAAATATTTCAATTTTATCTTTGAAGAAGTTCATCAAATAAAATATCTAATATATATACCATCCGAAGGGAGCATCACCGTATCATGAAGTCGAGGTATATATATAATTTTATTATTGAACTAACAATGGAGCCCGTGGGAAAATTATCTTAAATTTTCCCTCTCCCACTCAATATTTTAAAATTGGTTTTTCCTTTTTAAAACATACATATTGTTAATTGCATGCTTTCTATAATATTATCTAGATGAAATCCAATATTATTAAGCATAGGCAAATTACAAACAATATAACGAAATTCATAATTAATGAATGACATGTATCATTATGCATAGAGTGGCACTACCTATTCTATATGACATGTTATCATGGCATGTGATCATCCAAAACATAACATATAGAAAAACAATTAAATAATCTTAATTCATGGCTTTCCTATTAATGAAAAATATATTAACCCTAAGCCTAATCTTCATTGGGCTTCTTGTCAATGTCCATTTCCACAAGCTTGTCTTTGTTAATGGACTAGGAGAAATTGGGCTTTTAAAATTTATAATTGGTCCAATTTTTATTTTTGAAAAGAAATAAAATAAATAATTTTTTTTATTAAAATAAAACTTTTGGACCAAAAATAAATTTAATGTATTTAATTTTATCTATGCATTTTTAATCCATTAAACCCAATTGAAATTGGGCCTAAAACTAGGATTCATTAAGCCCAAATCATTTTTGGACTTAAATGCAAAAAATTAAAACGTATATACCCAAAGAAAAACTTATGAAACCATAGGGCCCTTCATGATAAAAACCATGAAACCCTAAAATCATATTTTTCTTTCCCCAGCCGCCATCTCCAAAAACCTCCGCCACTGTTCATGATTTTCCGACGCCAGCCGACCGTCACCACATCACCGGAAACAGACCAAACCGGCGCACGCTTCTGCTGCACATGCAGCGCGCCCCACTGGCCATGCTGGCCGCGCGCGTTGCAGCTGCGCGAGCTGCGTGCGCCAGCGCGCGCTGCAGCTGCTGTGCTGCGTGCGCCAGTGCGCGCTGCAGCTTGCTGTGCGCGCAGCGTGCGCTGCTGGCCTGCAGCGCGCGCTGCTGGCAGCGTGTGCTGCGAGCCGCGCGCTGCTGCCGCGCACTGCTGGTTCGTTGCCGCAGTTTCCAAAATTTTCCGGCCTCCATGTTCCGATCTTGATTTTTGAATTCGTTTTCCAGTGATGAATTACAAATTTCCTATGCCAATTTTGGCTTACAAAATTTCTATTACTGAAAAATAAATCAAAAGAGAATTATGGTGATAATAAACCACCCCTCTTGTTACAGATCCAAACGGAAAATACAATAGAAAATCTAACCATGAATTAAGACAAACCATAACATGCTTTATTCATATATTAAATAAATAATATATATCTGAATAAAATGTGCCACTCTAATACATAAATTTCAAGATTAATTTCATACGAAATTCTTATATATTAATATGAGATAGCTCTGATACCAATTGTTGGGAAAAAATTAGGTTTTTAAATTTTTATGAAACCTTTTTAAGGACCGCTCTCATATAATATATAAGAACACGTAATCTAGAAATCGTACCTTGAAAATTCGAGTTGGCTTTTTCCGCTGAAGTGATTTAGGCTCCTGGATCACGATCTGCCACCACCACTCCTGTTAGATCACGATCCGCCACCACCACGCCTGTTAGATCACGATCCGTCACCACCACGCTTGTTGGATCACGAACTGTCACCAAAGATCTTCCAGGTTATGACTCAGGTTCGATCTGCACTAGACGTGTGGGCGCCTTTATCACTACCAAAGCAACTAGCATGAGAAAATTTTTCTCTCAACAATGGAGAGAAAAATCTTATTCTCTGATCTGTGTAAAGTGGCTTCCCTTTTTTCTTTAGAGAAAATAAGCCTTATATATCTCCCTTTAGTGAAAACCCTAGGCTCCAAATAATCAAAAAATAAACTCATGTTATTTACTTTTCCAATAGGGGACCCACCTTGTAAAATAACATAAGGCCCCTTATACAAAAGCTAATTAAATGGAGCCTCCCACTAAATGATATATTTAGGCTTTTGACCCAAATTGCTAGTTATCTTGCTTATTAGTCCAGTAGTGGTGCAGTCAATTAAATGAGCTAACCCGAGGATTATTTGGGAACATACAATAGTGGCTACAATAATTAGGCATGTAATTAAACTAGCCAAATTATTTAATTCCAAATCTACTCCACTAAAAGATTGGAACTGACTTCCATAATTGTATGCTCGAATAATAATTCGTCCCAAGCCACATTGATTTCTTTACTGCGCAATCCTTTGTACCACATCGTTAATTAAATTGATATCTCAACTGTCCAATCAATTTAATAACATCTTATTCCTTGATCCTTACTGGTTTTCTCTAATGATCATTTTCAACATACTAAATATGTTGATACACTCTGGCCAGAGAATTCTATGATCAAGTGCCGAAAAACTATCAAGAGATGTGTTGTACAAATTCTATATTGTTAATCTATTAACTCCAATACTCATAATTGCTCCCACCAAGATACCGGGTAATCTTGACCACAAAGATGTGTCGTGCCCATTGGTAACTCAAATGGAATAACAATCACAATCATGAAATCATAATTAACTCAAGATTAAGATTACAGTAAAATCAACGCCTATGAGATTTAATAAGTCTGACAGTTATTACAAAGTTAATTAAATCTCATATGTGATCCTGTTCAATGTAGTCGTACTACATCAATAAATTCATACATGATTAAGACAAATCATTCAATGAATTTATTACAGTTTATACCTAAATAAAGTGCCCAACTTTATTTATTAATTGTGAACTAAATTTATTTAATCATAAGATAACTTGTATTTATGTCTTCTGTGAATCCACATGGTGATCACATAAATACATATAATATGATTAAATGGACGTTAATACAAATATTAATGCAATCAAGATATTTGAATAAATACCTCATTAATTTTATTAATCAGAAAAATGTTTATTACAATTAAATAAACACATATGCTTTTAAAGAGCATATTTTCCCAACAGCCTAGACCATCACCACCACCACCACGGCCACCCTCCTACTGCCCCACCGGCTCACGCCCCAAGCCACCACCATCATCACCACCACCCCCACCCGCCGGCTCATGCACCGGCTCACACTCCCCCTCATGCACCTGCTCACCCACCTTCACACGTTGCTCCTGCCCACCCACCTTCACACGTTGCTCCTGTCCACCCACCTCCGCCGCACATTGCTCCTGCTCACCCACCTCCACCGCACGTTGCTTCTGCTCACCCACCCACACCCACCCATCGTTTCCCTAGGAGCCCTGTTGAAGTTCAAGGCGTCGTTTATTGTAAGTCTTGCAAGTACGCCGGAGCTGATACCCTTCTAGGAGCTACCGCTGTTCTCGGGGCGACTGTGAAATTGCAGTGCAACAACACCAAGTATCCACTCAATGTGGTTGGCAAAACGAACAAGAACAGCTACTTCAGGATCAAAGCACCCAAGACAATCACCAGCTACGGAGTTCACAAATGCAAGTTGTTCCTAGTCACATCACCCTCGGCTTCCTGCGCCAAACCGTCCAATCTCCACGGTGGAGCCACCGGCGCCGTTTTGAGGCCTGAGTCACTCTCCACAGGCAAACCTCTAGTTGCTCTCTACACGGTTGGCCCTTTGGCCTTTGAACGCAAATGCCCACATTAATCTTCTTTTAATTATTTACCCCCCCTCTCTCTCTCTCTCTCTCTCTAATCTCTATCTCTGTCTTTTTGCTTCAGTCATATCATATCATATCCAGTGCTTTGTACCAATCTTTTGTTGTAAGCTTGCAATGAGAATGCCAGTCTGTTTGTTTCTATTTGTACTGTGTCACTTCGTTGACATTAATAAATTATAGTATCCCACTAAAAAAAAAACAATCATATGAAGAAAACCCAGAAAAACAAAATCAATTAACATTGATGTGCACAAAATAGATGCAGCAAAATTTACTGAAATAGATGCAGAAACAGTAGCAGTTCCATCACCAGCCAAAGCAGAGCAGAGATGCAGCACCACCACACGGAGTTGACACACAGCGGCAATAGCTTTCTCTCTCAACACAGAAGCAGCCGTCGATCCTCAATTACAGCAGCAACAGCACATAGAATTGAGATGCAGCAGCAACTTTCTCCCTCAACGCAGCAGCAGCTTTCTCTCTCTACACAGTAGCGCATTTTGCTTGAAGAGCTGTGATGGAGAGAGAGTTGTGACGATCAATTATGATTGAAGAACAAGAGTATTCACGACCGAGGTGGGAGCTGTGAATTTAGATCTGGATTATCTTTTTTGTTTTCATTTTACTGATACTACAGCTTCAGCCGGTTACTCATTTTCCATCAATTAAATCTCAGCCGTTAACTACTTTTGTTTACAATCTAAAGGCTCAATCGCAAATGGACAAACGACTTGGGTACCAAACCCATGACGCACTGTAGTTGGACCCATAATTATTTTATAAAAATTAATTGTAAAAGTAAAATAATAACATAAAAGTTTGAGTAAATCTTCTGAATGTGCATAAATTAATTTTATTGGCTTCGATTTTCTTGGTTTTTAAAAATCTTCATTTATTTCTCTTTCTGATTCTTTCAAGCAGATTTGTTTTCTTAAATGTCATGATTTCATTTTTCTTTAATCTCATAATTTACCTAAAATAACAAAATATAAAAACTGAGATAAAAATTAACATAATAAAATAGGATTTACTAAATTAAAAATTAACTTAAATAATTAGAATATTTAAGACCAAAACAAGTCAAAGATAGAGAAATTATTAGTAAAATATAGTGAAAATATGCACGTATTAGCTATACTTTACTACTTCTCTCTTTACCATTGTTTAACTTTCTTATAGTTGTCGAGGTTTAGCTTGGTCAACTTGAGACAGAAATTCAAGAGGCAATGCAGGCTCACAATCAAGACTTGGTAATTATTGTAGAGTTGCTGTTAGCTGTATAGGTTCAAAGATTAGTTAAAAAGGTGTTATATTGCAGGAGGCACTAGTACTGTGGCAGAATGAGATGGATTGATCCTTCCATAGAGTATTGTGTTTATAAAGTTGAGAGACTGGTGGATTTACATAATCAGCATCTAGCCCAATGTCATCATCATTGTTTTCATCTACTATCACAAAATTATAGAAATGATCAATAACATCAAAGTCAGTGAAATTGTCATTACAATTTGAAAGGTTGATCTATATAGGTAGTTGTATGATCTGGTGTTTTGCCAATTTTTTGATTAATTGTTGGAATAACCAACGAAATTTGTTCATTGGCCTGGTGTATGTCATTACAGTTGTTGTAAAATCTTTTACAGGTGTCAAAGGCTGATTTTTTTATATATTAGCTTCTTTTGTGGCCTAATTCCAAGAAGCTCTTATGTAGTTACTACATTAACTATTGTAGTTGTGAGTCTTAGGATCATGTGGGATTTACAGTCGAATTGTTGAGCTTCATGTTGAAGTTCAATTTCAATTTCATGTATAAGCTCATATTTAGGGGGTGATAGAACAACAGGCTCAAGTGCAAGGGTTGATGGAATGATAGGTTCAAGTTCAGGGGCAAGGGTAGGTGTCTTGCCATTTCTTTTCTTACTTTTAATATTTCTACCACTCGTCTTAATAGGCGCTTGTTCAAATGGTTTTGGTGCTTGTGTGACAATAATCTGAATGTCATCATCGAATAATCTCTTCCTATTCACATTTATCAAATTCAGTGGTAGCAGCTCCATATGGAAGTCGATCTCTATGTACTTCTTCTCATTAAATAATTGCCACACTTAATTTGCTTCATTTCATTCTCTATTGCCCTATTTTTTCAATTTCAGAACTTTGTAACCTCAATGATAAACCTCTCAACAGGCTAGTTGTTTCTATGAAAAGCTTGTCTTAATACACAATTGATAAAGATTACTCGACTTAAAAATTTGGGTTTATTAGGCTAGCATTTCACCTTACATCCATAAAGTTAACAAAAGCTCACACTTTAAATTTTGTTTTCTATATATTACAGCACACAAACAAGCTTCAAAATCTATATTCCACACATATACTAGTACTATTCAAATAATCTGCAACAAACTAATAATTGTAACACACAAGAGAAGCAAACAATAAATTTTGGGAACTAGTTATACATGTATATGTAAAATTATGCCCAGAACAATCATGTACAACTTCATTAGGCAAAAATCATTCATTACAAGTGTTAAGGTAATTAAATGGTAAGCACAATGAAACAAAAACAATGTTCAGAAACAATCCACTCACTCAAATTTTATAATCATCGCCTATACTGAGCCTTACAGTCATAACCAATGGTAATAACTTTTAATGCTCATTAAAACCTACATAAAAAATGGAATCCCTAGTTTGCTTATGATGTTTTCAATCTTCCAAGTGAAACAAAAACAAGCAACAATTTCTTATGTTTCTTTTACTACAAACAAAAAATCCCTAAATTCATAAAAACCTAATGTTTCGAACAACATTTCAAAATTAATTATTAACACCCTAATGCAATGTTATTAACCTAACATTATTAAGCCTAGAAATTACATAAATACCAACATACAATTATCAAAACAAAAAATGATAGCAAAATGTTACCAAATCTCTATTTTTCTTAGCTTCGCAGTCGAATGAGACTCTTCAAACTCAAATTCTCCATTGCTGCTGTTGAAGTTCATCATGCTCCTTCTAATTTTGTCTTTACAATGTCTTTCGATGGTGTCTGTTTTTGTTTTAGTGAAGTCTTATGACTGTAGGTGCAGACGCTTTGCTTTACTTTGGCGCGAAAGCAAATCATCCATTTTTTATACCACACTGTGATTTTTTTTCCTTTCACATCTACACCATACATTTACTTGGATAAGAAAATGTGGGTTACATAAAAATACTGAGTAATTTGATGTTGTTAACATATGTTGTCATCATCCACGTGGCTCTACGCTTAGCGATCATTATAGATTTACGCAGGTACCGTCATACCTTTTTTGCCATTTAAATTAATGGAGAGAGAATAATTTTAGTGGTAGCCTAATGTTTTCAATAATGAAGGGGACAATTTGAATATTGTCACTTCACGAGTGGGGTAGGCCGAATTAACCCTAAAAAAATAAGAATAAAATTTATGTTCTAGAACAAAATGTAATGAATGATTCATTAGAAGTACTTTTTCTGTCGAAATGCATTGTCCTCTTTTATACTTTTAGGTTTAAAGTTTTGAGAAAGGAATTAAAAAAAAGGAAACGAAATTTGTTATCTGGTTTCTTTAGAAAAATATTGTTGAAATGAAGACACATAAAGAGAAAAAGAAGTGTGAGCTTGATTATAGCATAAGCAAATTTTATGGGTTTAGAAAGAAAATAAAAATAAGGGAATGAATCTTTTATTGAGGTTAATTTGGAAATTTCGAGAGGTTTGATTAAAGTAAAATTATAATTTTTAAATTTTGATAATGGGTGTATAAAGTAAATGGGTTGACTGAAAATTTTTATGAGCTTAAATAGCCTCCCCCAACAAATGACCACTAAATAATGCATTAAAAAATAAAAAATTCCAGGCAAGACCTAGTTCACCGACAAGTCTCCAGATAATTTTTGTATTCATAGACAAGAAAAGTTTTTACAGATTTGCTAGTTCGTGATTAAAGCAATATTTTAGTTTTATGATAGCAGCCATTGAAGTCTTGCGACAAAAATAATTGCTTTAAAACCAGCGTTACCTATTTTTAAGTATGTCATACAGTAAAAGTAAACTCTATCATCATTAATTAAATCATAAATTAGGTACAATAAAATTACAACACATGATGCTCGTATTATCTAATTATTAAACTTGTATTATCTAAGTATGAATACGATGTAATAAACTAATTACTTAATTCTATGGTACATCAAGTAAAACAATTAATTATCAAATGATTGATGTATGATTGAGAATAATTTAATTACAACTTGTTTAATAATTATTTAAAGTAATTCATATATAATATAACATTATTTATTCGATGTATAACTAAGAAATACTCCCCTATGATTTCGAGTTTGGCATCCAAAATTTATGAATAAAAGAATTTTAATTAAAGTCTTTCTATAGTTGTTGGGGTAAACTTAAAAAAGTAAATATAAATCAATAAAGGATATTTAAAAATGTAGTTTGCTAAAGATGTCCCCCGGATCCACACGGCCGGTGCCGAGACTTCCAATTTATCTTAATAGCCAATTTGTCAACCGGTGATTGGTGTGCTTGTTTAGTTGGTAAAAGCTTGACAAAAAGGTTGGTAAGATGATGACAATTCGTATTCAATTTCTAGATGATAAGGTTATTAAATTTTGAACATATCCCTCTGATCAGATTTCTTCGCATTTTTCATTGGATAAGGTTGTGGCAGTCAAACAACTTAAGCAGCTACAGCACAAGATATTATATAATATATGGAGACTCTGTGTATATATATATATCCTCAATATGATTTTGGGAATGCTGCATTGGGTTGCTAAAAATTGAAATAATCGATTAATTTTGAAGAGTGCGTTTGTAATAAAGGTTTGAACAGAATGGATAGCTCTACACAGTCAACGGTGTTCAATATCCCGAAACTGAAACTCAGCTCCTCCTCCGGCCACCTGAATATGCCGGTGATCGGCCTGGGCTGTGCAGTTGACAAATCAGACACAGACGCATTGAAGCTGGCGGTCCTGGAAGCTATCAAGCTGGGTTACAGACATTTTGATACGGCTGAAATGTATGGAACAGAGAAGGCTCTGGGAGAAGCAATAGCTGAAGCACTCAGACTCGGTCTTGTCAGTTCTCGTGAACAACTCTTCATTACTTCCAAGATCTGGTGCCAGAACGCCCATCGTGACCACGTTATCCCAGCTCTAAAGAAGTCTCTTTGTGCTCTTCAAATGGAATATTTAGACCTCTATCTCGTTCACTTTCCCATTAGCTCTAAGCCAGGGGAGGTTGGATTTCCTGTACCTAAAGAGGACCTTTTACCTATGGACTACAGAGGTGTGTGGGAAGCCATGGAAGAATCTCAAATGCTTGGCCTCACCAAGTCCATTGGTCTCAGCAACTTCTCCTGCAAGAAGATTGAGACCATACTCACCTTCGCTACCATCCCTCCTTCAATTAATCAAGTGGAGATGCATCCTGTCTGGCAACAGAGGAAGCTCATAGAATTTTGCAAGGCCAAGGGCATAATTGTCACTGCTTACTCTCCTTTGGGAGCGGTAGGAAAAATATACGGCAGCAATCAAGTCCTGGAGAATGAAACATTGAAGGAGATTGCAAAGGCCCATGGCAAGACTGTGGCTCAGGTTTCTCTACGATGGATAGTTGAGCAAGGGGCCACTGTTGTTGTTAAGAGCCTCAACCTTGAGAGAATGAAGCAGAACCTGGGGATCTTTGACTGGAAATTAACTGATGACGATTATGATAAGATTAATCAAATCCCGCAGCATAGATTGATACCTAGTGTTTTCTGGGTCTCCCCTCAGGGGCCATTCAAGACGCTGGAGGAGCTTTGGGATGACTGATGATCAGCAGTTCTAAAAACCTTTCAAACAGGTTGCCTTTTTCGTGTATCAAATAATGGTGAATTCTTAAGTGAATTTTAATTTAGTGATGTTATGTACTTAATTAACAATTGTTAAGCATTTTCTCAAATGGATTCCGTCATGGACCAATATTTGGTCGTGATTAAGGACATAGTGATTGATTTGATAATTGATATTTACAAACTCAACAAAGTCATAGAGTCTTGTCACGTAAATTATGATATCACTGCTTACATTCAATGAATGGCCAATCCATTCAAGACGCTGGAGGAACTTTAGAAAGACAAATTCTTTAATTTATTCCACAAGTACATCAATATTTTATAATTTTCTAATTATTACTATTATTTCCATGTCTACTTCTATAATTAATTATCCATAATATTGAGAAAGTATATAACATTAAAATTGAGTACAAAAATTATTAGGAGATGTACTCTCCACTTCCATTTACTTAAAATACCAATTGGATTATAATAATATTATCTTGTTTTTAGTGTAAACCAAGATTGGACAAGGTTTTATAAAAAATTTGACAATATTAAAATGAAAAATAAATAACTTTAAATAAATGCTTGGATAGTCGTTTAAATTTCATTATGGAGTTTATAAATAATATTTTCAAAATAATAAATTTCTATATGTAAACTTGAAATTATGTAAAATTATTTATACTTTATTACACATATAAAGCTGATCAATTATTTATTTAATGTGAAAACAAATGCATTGTATAATATTTATTCTATTACTTAAATTTAAAATTGCAAATAATGAATAATAACTTAAATTAATAGATTATGGGAGAATACCTTTCAAAAAAATTAAAATTATCTAACTTTTTAGGCTTCTAATGTAACATTTTTATTTTCTTTTGTTAACATAAGACATAAATTTAGTCTCAAAAACTCATTCTAGGGTCTCCTTAGGGTAAAAAAAACATCATTATCACATGATAATTTGGTAGCCTAAGCTTTATTATTTTTAGTTTACTTATTCATGCCAAACACCTTATTGAGATTAAATTTTAGTAAAGTAAACCAATCCCACTATCTTTAATCGCATTTAGCAAACCCTAATTGATTGGATCTTGTTATAGAAAAAAAAATAAATACAATATATTTCTTTTGAGAAAATGCAAGTATTATGTTTTTGAGGTTTTGTGTTTAAGAAATTAATCTAATTTATGTAGTTAGAAGACTCTTATTTTTTTAGTTTTAGAAGAATTATATGTTTGATAATGAATAAATTAAGATTTAAAGTAGGATAAACTGATTTGAGAAGGAAATAGAAAGAATAATCTTTTTAGAATTTGAAAATTATTATATTTTAATTGGGGCTTATTACATAAAATTATTAAAACATATGATTTTTATTATTAAAAAAAAAACAATGGAGATTGCTAAAGAAAACGTCAAATAAATTTTTAAAATTTTTGAAATTATTATATTTTAATTGGGGCTTATTGCATAAAATTTCTGAAACTTATAAATTTTATTATTTAGAGAAAACAATAGGGACTGTTAAAGAAAATACCAAATTTGAGAGTTTGGTACAAACGGTTGCAAAGTAGTTTTGTCCTTTGAAATAGTTCAAAAAGTATGTCGTTTTAATCATTTCTAAGCATCCACGTATTCCAATGGATAAGTTAAGAAATTCTCCATTGAGTTGGATGGTACTCTTTTTTAATTTTGAATGTAAAATTTAATTCTTCCTAATAGATATAAAAATTTCTTTTTTTTGACTTTTGCTGTTGAGCTTTAGTGGACTTTAGTTGTATTGAGTTTCGATATGTTGAACTTTAATTGTACATTTATTTATATTAATATTCGGCTTTAGTTGAATTGTATATAATATTTTAAAAAAAATCTAAATCTAAAAGTAAAATTAGTGGCTCCAACAACGTTACCCGAATCCAAAGCATTGGGTAAAACCGTAAAACTCTGTCACCAATATTAAACCTTAAAGTAGGTACAGTAACTCATAAATTACGTACAATATGTGATGCTCCAGTTATTCTTATTATTAAATGAAACTCTTGGACCAACCTCTTGATAATGAACTTTCTCCAAGCCAATTAATAAAAGATATATGAACTCGAGGCTACGACTACCATGCACTATATCTATCGATAGATCGCATGTAATAAAATATTTTAAGAGTAAAATTAAAAATAAAATAAAAGACGTTCTAAAAATAAATTTTGCTATCTATGATAAAATAAAAAATAAAAATGAAAGACATTCTGAAAATATGCTTTGCTAAAGATGTCCGCCTGCTAAAGATGTCCGCCGGGCCCACATGGCCCTGCCCAGCCTTGCTTTGAGGGCCCAAAATACATAGATTATTGCCTTAGAATAATTGTCTTCCCTTCCTTGCGTCGATGAACTAATCCAGTTTCATTATTTTAATTCATCATAGCTGTTGCATTGAAGTGTAAACCTTCAAATTTAACCTTAAATTCAAAAGATAATTAATTGGTTAAAAATAACTTCGGCAGTAGTTATTTTACCAATACCATTCATGCACTAAATTTCTGTAATTCAAAAATCTGACATTTAACTCCTGAGACTGATGTAGCATTATGGGATTATGACGTTAATATTGATTATGAAGCGAAAAGGGGCATCAAACATTTTCGGTAGATATTATGTCAGTATTGTGAAAATGGTCAATTTTTATTCAATCTTATCCTTAATGGGTCCATGTGCTGAGGTAATGAATACAACAAATAAAGCAAAATCGATTTGCATGATGTTGACAGCCACCGCCCCCACCAACAGCTGATGACGTTTGCACACATTTTCAACTTGAAACCTGATTTTTTTTTTTTTTCAAATTAGATGTTTGCGGTTAACATAATGCAGCAACACTGCAACAGCAACAGAAGAAGGCTGATGCTGCAGGTTCTCTTCTGGGAAAAGAGAGAAAAAGATACAGACAAAGAACGATAGATGTGTTTTCCAACCAAAGACAAAACTAATGCTGATTACATATGTGTGAAAGGGTGCCTAAAGATAGTGTATGATCAATGTGGGGGCGGTTTCTTTTCTTGATAGAAACCAATATGGACTTTTGTGAAGCTGAAGACAAGAAGAATTTTTTTTTTCTTTCTTTCTGGACAGATTCAAATGCATGATTGCAGTGGACATACAGAAAGTTGGAGACCCTTTATCATCATATATCTTTTATAAAAGAAATATCAATCCTTGTATCGTTGAAACTGATGTAGCATTTAACTCCTTTTATATATCACCAACAATTTGTTGTATTGTAGTCTTTTCATTCTTAGCTCATAACGCTATGTATCTTGAACTGTAGGACGAAAACGAAAGAGGGCTTGTGAGGAGTGCTGGCATTACAGGGGTCCACTGCCCACTTCCTTAAGACTACGAAGGGATGAAGTTAAATGGTTTAATGTATGTTCTCTGACCACTAATTGGTTTTTAAACTAATCTACAACTTTTACTACAAAATTCTACTGTTAAGCTTGTTCAAGTTAGGGTAATTCAATAATAGGTGACTTGTTGGGAAGTTTCAACCAGCACCTCGATCCAACAAGTGGTACTAAAGTAATGTTGAAGCTAGAGCAATTTAATAATGGGTGACTTGTTGGGAAGTGGTAACAAGCACCTCGATCCAATAAGTGGTAGCAGGGTCTAATTATATATTCGATAGGCGGGATGACATCATATCAACAGTCGGCGGTATACTAGCATCGTGGATGCTGGTTATGTCAAGTTTTATGACACCGCATCAATAGTCGGCAGTGCGGTAGCATCGTGGATGGCAGTTATTCTCTGAACACCAATTGATTTTTTAAAAAATACGACAACCTTTACTTCAAAACTCTTTTAAAAGTGTTTATGGAAATCGTTACTTCAAAACTCAAAAAATTAAGAGTACTGAAGCGGTAACAATTCAATGATGGGTGACCAGCAGAAAAATTATAACAAACGTCTCGATCCAATGAGGAGAAATCAAAGAGAAAATTGTGCTCTTTTCTTTTATTAATTGTTAACTAACTTGTCAAGCACCAACAGCTCAACAGCTAGGGTTTTCCTTACAAACTTGGGAGGATTAAAAGACGTAGTTAAGTGTCAATTTAGGTGGCGTTTGTTTTTTAACTTAATGATTTAAAGTAATTTAATTTAATTAATTAAAGATATTTATTTTTATAACTTAATGAGACTTTTTAAATAATTTTGACTTAATAAAATAAGCTAATTTTTTTACTTTTTTACTTTTTTACTTAATGAAGAAATATCAATTAAGTCAATTACTTGTTAATGTCAAAAATATCTCTGCTTTATAATTTATTTTTCATGTCTATCCCAGAACTTACCCATAGACATTTACCTCGCATAAAAATATCTCTGTTTTTTTTTCTTATATTATATACGATAAAATTTGAAATTTATGGTATTTTATATATTAAAATTTCAAAATAGTTATGTATTCACTTGAGTATAGTTTTACTTATAAATATTAAAATATTATGGTATTTAATATATTATTTATTTGACATTCAAATTTAATAAGGATACAAATGTAAAAGTACATATTTTTAGCTTTTAAAGTTGAAAAAAACAAACAACTTAATATTTATTTTCTGAGATTCAGATGAAAAAACAAACATATTATTTAGATTCAGACATTCAAATCTATTTAGAATTCAGACTAATTCAAGTTTATTCAGATTTCAGACAAAAAAAAAATGCCGTCTTTCAAGAAATATCCAACCTATCTAGCAGAAACTACTGGGGATTGGTTTGGTTGTTTTAGTTGGTAAATTGTTGACAGTTTATCTTTGATTATTTGTTCAAGGTAGTTAAGATGACGACAATTTGTAATGAATTTCTAGATTATATGGTTATTAAATTTTGAACTTATCCTACTGACAGTCAGTTTCGAATTTAACTTCCACTTGGTAAGGTTGTGCGCATCACCCGCCCCAAACTCTAGAGTATCATCCTTACATAAAATTTAGAACTAAAGCATTATTTATTTTCATCTTCCATTCGGTAAAATTTACATGCTCTCTCTCATTCTTCAACTTTCTTAACCATTTTCATCTTCTTTGAGTTTCATGGCTTCCACATGAGGCCTTCTCCATTTATCACTACCCCATTGACGTCGGAGTGCCGTCGACAGAAACCGTGGTGCCGCATCCTATCGGCTTTTCCTCTTTTCTCCAGGTTCAATGTTCTTCCTGAGAAGATCCTGTTCGTCCTGAGAAGCTGAAAGGCCACCTTCTAGCCTTCCCTCTGGTTCTTTCAACACTCACAATTATTGTCCAAAACACGTTCCTCGCCCATGGTGGCCTAAAGATCGATTTCTTAGGCCTTCTTAAGCACCACAAAGACAATAGTACTTGTTGATGCAGAAATCTAGTTGACTCGGTTGTTGACTCAATAACCACATCCCCACGTCAAACTAAATTTGTTTGGTGGAGAAGCGGCTTGGTAATCTCTAAGAAAATTCTCTGACCATGAGCAGATAATTTATGAGTTGCTGATCAGTGAGCACCGCGAGCAGATAATCCACGAGCTGCTGATCAGTGAGCATCATTAGCAGATGTTCTATGAGCAGATAACCAATGACCAAATGAGCCATGAGCAGATAACCCGCGAGCCTGTGAGCACAAAGAACAGTTAGGAGGCGCGGGAAGTTTTTTTGGCGAAAATCCTCCGACACTCAAGTCAGCGATTTGGGTCTATTTAGAAAAACTCGTACCACAATTCACATTGCGTAATTATGAATACAAAAGCTTTGAAGTAAATTTATGGGAAAAGAATATAAAATAGTCAATCTTGAAGAAAAAGAAATCATGAGAGAAAGAGAAGTTTCCCAGTGGTAGTGAGAGAAAAAGATCACATGGGTTCAATCGCCGAGAGAGAGAGAGAAAAAAAAATCCCCTTTTCCCTCCCTTTCCAAGAGTATTTATAGGAAATTATAACAGTTTTTATCCTCTCTCATAAAACTCTCAAGAAGACTACTGATTTTCAACCCACTAAGATTATGGTCCCTTATATTTCAGAAAAAATAAGTGAGATTTGTTTTAACTGAGTCGTGCTTCTCGGTAACCTCTTTGTCAAGATAATCTACTCGCGGTCAACAAATAATCTCCTAGTCGAGGTAATATGCTCAAGGCGACCAAAAAATCTCTTAGTCGAGATGATGTGCTCGAGGTCAGCAAATCACATCCTGGTCGAGGTAATGTGCTCGAGGTCACCAAATAACATTATGGTCATTAGTCAATATGATATGCTCGAGGTAACCAAATAATCTTCTGGTAGCCTATCAACTATTTACTCACTTTTGACTTTGAGGAGAGCATAATAATATATAATGTCTGAGCAAACACCTTATCTTGGTCATCCTATTTCATTCCCCAAACAATACTTTTAATGTTTTAGCCTAACATAAAAAGGGCAAAAACAATATGAAACGAAGTAGAGATGATAATGATCAAATTAGTGAAGACAGAATGAAAAACGCGACACACAGTTCTTTCTGAATACTAGAACATGTTGATAGTTCTCCAGCAGCGCACGTACAGGCGTAGAACAACAGCTCAATACAACACAAATAGAGCCGTAAAAGGCATGTGGCTATCTAGTGTCGAACCGTAGAGGCGTAGAACAACAGCTCAATACAACACAAATAGAGCCGTAAAAGGCATGTGGCTATCTAGTGTCGAACCATTAACAGTGAGTAATTTTTCTCCACAAAAAGATGTGCCCAAGTCATCGAAGAACACGAAGGTAAATTCGTCTGGACTCAGACATCAACATCTTTAAGGTAGTGTAGACCAATCTTATCACCAGTCTCAGCAAAAACCCAAGTGGTAGGAAATACACATAGACAGAAAAGAAGAAGCCAACAATGACACAAGCAATAACCGCAAGTACTTTGGCACTGCAATATAGAACTGCGTATGCGCCTAAAAGGAATGCTAACACCATCGCAAACATGGCAGCAACTATAAGTACTTGGCCCAGATTCCATATCAAGAATTCGAAGCTCTTGTCTGGTAATAGTGACACAAAAAGGTGAGCAAAAACCGCACAGCTGGAGAAAACCATCGCCGCGCTATTCGATATAATAAATCCTTGGAAAGCTCTACTTCTTGTTAGAGCTGCTGTCCCCTGGTCTGGGCCCTTCTCGTCAATGTAACCACCGGGCATGGTAATACCTGCGGTGAATGTAACAGTGGCTATAAGTCCAGCCACGACTAGATGTCCTTCCTTTCCTTTCTTTAGAAATTCCTCTAAGGCCTTGTCTATTAATTTTTTCTTTTCTTTTCTATAATCACTCTTATTTCTCACTATGTTACCTTCATTATCCATTATTTCCCCACCTCCATCCTCTATGTGTCGGCGACCCCGGAAACCGTTTTGTCTAAGCAAGCACCATACGAAGGATAGCTGCGACAATGTGTTGAAATATTTATAACGACGGTACAACTAGTTTCCTAAATAATTTATATAATCGATATCCACAGGTTCACATTAAAAGTCACAAGCATGCAGAGGAAACGATTGGTAAAATGATCATCATACACTCAGGGGAGCAGAATTTAAAGTTTAGGGGGCCAAAAATGATAATATAAACATTTAAGGGTAAAATGATTTGAAAAAATGGGTAACTGTCAAAATGTAAAAGTTATAGAGTGCCAATTCATTAAAAAAATCAAATTTAGACAGAAAAATTATAAAAACTTTTACATAGGTAATTGAGAAAAAAATTTACGCTAAACACATACTTGACTGCAACCCTGCACGTAAATAGAAGAGTAATGCTATATTTCTTAAATTGTATTTAAATTACTATCATCTTAAGTGATATGACATTCATCTATTAAATGGTAAAATAAAATAATAAATAATTTTACTAATTTTATAATTTACCCTATAATGAGCGAGTGCTACCTAGTACTTGTGAAGAAAAAATATTGAGATGTTACTTCGGAAAAAAAACATTAGCCACATAAAAATTAATTCTTAAAAATATTCTTTTTAATAAAGTGAAGATTAAGATAAAAGATAAGAAAAATATAAATTTCAATGCAGTATTTTTTTAACCTGCTCGAATTCATGACATTTTTTTAATCTTGTAGCTTGAGAAAAATATATAACATCCCCCTTTGGTGTGAACAATATACATAAAGCATATGCTTTTTTAGATAGAATCATGGACTTTTTGTACGAACAGTTATGAATGATAATATCTCCACCCCACATTTTTGTGAATCCAGACTATTTTCAAAAACTAATTATAGAAGTTGCACATTACTTTTAAAATTTTCAAATTAAGAAGAGTTTTGGAAAATTAATTAACTAAATCTAGGTTAATTCATTTTTTTGTGACTTAGATTTATTTAGTATGCTTGATTACAAATATTATTTTGACATAAGTTTAAATTGATTATTTTACCCTTATAAAGTAAAATTATCAAGAATTTACTTTAACTTCAATATTTTTCTAATTTATACCAAACTCATTGTTTCTAATACTACTTTATTAGTGTGATTATTATTTTTTAATTAAATTAACATAGTTTCTTGACAGCACAATTCTCATGTAAACTATTATGCTGTCAAATTTATGTTATTTGTATGTAAGGGTAGTGAAATAATGATTAGGTTTCATTTAAAAATATTAGATTATAAGTTGCAAAATTAAATACCTAAATTATTAGATATAATAACTCATGTTCTATGGGGCAATTTTATCTTTTTAGATCATAATAATAAATAATAATAATAATAATAATAAAATAGTAAAATAAACTTATATTAAAATTTATGATTAAAGATGGTCAACGAACCTGAGAAAAAAAACTAATAGAAAGATTTAATTGATTAATTGTACAAAATTTTTATTAATTTGTATTTTTTAAGAATATTGTGAACTCATTGTAATTATTTTCTAAAAGTGGAGTAGATTTATAAAAATAGTGGGGTGGAAATATCCCTATCCAACAGTTATTAACTCACCCAAAAAAAAAAAAAAATACTATCACCTTCAATAATGTATTTATCGTGCCAAAAGAAATTAGCTTTTAGCACCTAATGAAATTATTTGTATATGAATCAATTGCCTTACCTGATTGGGAGAAAAATAAAACATGTCCAACAAGATCGTATCTATAGCATTATGGTTTTCATTGTCGAACGCCAGCTTATCCACTTTAGGGTGACATATGAAAGACTTCATATAAGAATCAGAAGCAGCATGTTGTAGGAGAGGTGTTTTTCCTTGGTGATTTTTCTCGTTTACAAGGTTTCCAAGAGAGTGATTGTTTAAGAGAAATTGGACAGCCTTTCTACATTCGCAATGCACGGCAAAGTGAAAAACATTCCACCCTTCGTTATCAGTAATTTCACAGCAACTTGGACAACTCTGTATAAGCTCTAGCATTGAATATACTTTGCCTCTACCAGCTGCAAGATGAAGAGCTATATTTCCTTCATTATTAACTTTGTAGGCTGCCGATTTATCAGCATTAAGTAATTCCTTCAAAACCTTATAGCATCCCAGGTGTGCAGCCAAGTGAAGTGGGAGCCATCCTCGCTGATCCGGTTTGCTGGTCAGAGTTTTTTTGAAGTCCAGTAACATTTTTGTCATTTCTATAGAAAATAACAACAAAACACAAATTGTCAAAAAAGGAATTATTAGAAACGCTCTCAAATTGTGTATGTCCTACGACTGTCATTTTATAAAAATGTGAATTTTGCATACAATATTACATTGATGACTAAATTTGTCAAGTTGTAGTCCATAGAAAGTCTAGCCCATAACTATTCCAGGATGCGTAGTCTACTTAGTGAGTTTGCTTCTTGCACTGAAAGCGAAAGGCGCATGGTTGAAGTCCAAGAGAATACCTTCTAATTAGAGGGTTGAGTGAGAGTGTGCTTGGTATCTAAAAGTGTAAAACAAATATTTATTGAATGTATTGACGGAAACTTGTCACGACATAAAATGGTCTTTAAAACAGAGGCACTCAAATACATACGGATTTATATAATAACAACCATGCATGTTATAAATGCTGGAACAGAGGAAGGTAGTGGGCTAGAATGAGTGAGGTGGAAACACTTGTAGTTAAGATTATTTGACTAAAGAGAGAGCATTTATTTTAATTTGGGTCCTTTTTGTTATGCTTTCCACTTCACTACTATAATTGCCGACATGGCCATGTATTTGTAGGCTGTGCCAACCGACGAACACACTAGGATCACTCATTTTGCTAACCTATTTTTCGACCACACGATTTACTTGACTTTAATTTATACCACACATTTTTTTCTGTATATTAAATTATCTAGTATTCAAATACCACATTGGGTCCCGATTAATCCAGATTCGAGCCGGGTAGGATCACTCCCAATAAATATTTAACATAGCTGCATTCTTAAATATCAAACTGAGGACCTTGGTTAAGATAGAACAATCTCATGCTAGTTGATATACGCGTTTGTTGGTTAGTCCACACATTTTTAAACAGCCACCAACATGTATAGCTTGGCTTATATTTTTAACCATATTCTACAGTTGCCCACTTGATTTTTTCAATTCAAGTGAACTAACTTTAGATTTTAACTTAAAAATTTCTGGAAACTAATTCTTCTTATATTACCAATTAACTTTCAACAATAAAATATATATGTGTGTGTGTAATATAAAATTAATTGTAGGTTTTGTTGTTAGGATAAGCCGCATTATATCTCTAAATAAATATTTCGATTACTCTTTTTTTTTATAATAAAATTTCTCCACATGACGAGATTTATTAAAGAGTGGGGTTATTGGCACCCCACTAAATACCTCGTAACACTTCATTTATTTATTAACCCCATTAAAATATTTAAAAATATTATAAAATTCTTTTAACACCTCCTTAAATGAAAAAAAACCCTTAATTAAAACTTATTAGTGTAAACTCATTCTTTAATTTTTATTTACTTTTATTATGAAACTCCATTTCAAAAAGGATTTCTTAAATTTAAAAAAAAAAAACAACGGTTTCTTCTCTCCGTTGCAGTAGTAATAAATTATTTTCTTTATATATTTTATTTTGGGCATAAGAACTTGAGTAATAAACAAGTTTCAAAGAGTTGTTCTTCATTATAGTCTGAAATTTCAGAGGTTTCAATCTTAATTTGCTGCTTGTCTTCACCTTCCTTAGCAACTTTTACTGTCTAAACTCTTAAGCAACATGAAAATTAATTTTAGATGAAGGGAAATCTTGAAACGTGAGGTGTTGTAATACCCGTTTTTGCACAAAATGAATTAGTTGCATTTGGAAATTACTTTTCAATGGCATTCATTAGAGCTAATTTATTTTGATGAGATGGACGTAGACCATGGCTGGGATTGGATTTAGAGGAGTGTATGGTGGGATAGGGTCATTAATGAAGTTGGCTATGCCCAGCTACTTGGGAATTTGTTTAGAGTGGTGGTGGTATGAGATTGTGACACTCATGGCTGGGTTTTTGTAAAATCCTACACTCGATGTGGCCGCCACTAGAATTTAAAATTGTCATACGAAAATATGCTGTATAAAGAATTTTTAAGAGAAAAATTATTTAATTTTTTAGTGAGGTTTAATTAAAAATTATCCTATTATGTAATTTTAATAAAAGTTAAAATCGTAAAATAATTAAAGAGATTTTAAAAAGTATTTAGAGGGGTGACAATAGTCCCACTCTTATTAAAAAAATTAATAATAATAATAATACTAATTGTAGGTTTACCTTCATCTTCGCAAAATACAGCTGCGTGTAAAGCCGTTCTTCCCATTGGTCCATGGTCAGCTGGGGATTTGCAAGTCGATAAAATGTCTTTCATGACATCTTTGTATCCTCTCTCCGCAGCCAAGTACAAGGGAGTCTCGCCGGCTTTATTGGCATCATACGGTACCCTGGGATCCTCTTTGGTCAACAGCTTCACCACCTCAACTTGATTATGCCGGACAGCCTCGTGCAAGGCTGTGTCTTTGGATTCATTCGTCACGGCCAGCAGCATCATCCTCGCAGCTCCTACACATTTCTCTGGGTCGTTCTGGTAAGGCCTTTTGCATTCATCAATTAGATCCTTCGCTATATCAGCATGCCCGTGCCTGGCGGCGATGTGCAGCAGAGCTTCCCCTTTGGTATTGGCTTTCCACAGCAGATCTGGACACATGTCTAGAATCTTTCTCACAAAATTTCCTTCGTTCTCTGCAGATTTCCTGTTAAGACCGATCTTCCAGAAGCTGTTAAGCTTTGTTGGAGGTCGGGCTGTGATGTGAATATGGAGGATTGTGTTCTCCTTGGGTGTCAATATTTGATCAAGGGTCGTTGCGTGTGCCCTGAATTGATCGATATGACCTTCTACTGCAGCTTTGTAAAGAGAATCCATCAACTCGAAATTCTTTTCTCGGATCCTGATTCCTGCCCGGAGTGTCTGATCAGCATCCTGATTCCTGCCTCCTCGATGTTGTTGCATGTTTCCGAAAGTTCAATATTTGCTGGTGTTGTAGTCCCCGTAGTTCAGTTCTTATACGCTTGAAAATGCCACTTAACCTATAGGGTTTATTGTAGTGTTTAAGATTGACTGTTGAATTGAATATCTCAACGAAACTAATATCTCAAGTCTTAAATATTACTGCACCTTCATTTTTTGGGGGAAAAAAATATATCTTCAAATCTACATTGTTAACCACACGTCCTTTATTCCATCTTCTTGGTTTGACTTGTTTTTTATTTTTAAGGACTCGAGATATACAAGTTTTTTCTTTTTTAGAATAATGATCTAACTGGCCGGACTTTTTCTTTTTTAAGAATCAGAACATTGGAGTTTGAGAAGTGATAAACTCAGAGACTGAGAAATAAATTTAAACTTCCGTTAGTTTGAATTTCAGCAATGCTATTTGGCAAAAGAAATGTTCCAAAATTTTGACAGAAGGTCTGAAACGTTTGCAGTGTTTTAAATTAAGGTTTGAAGAATATATATGTATATATATATATCTCTTGTTTAAGCCTTTTATTGTTTTACTACTCTTACTAGTACAATAATAGAGGAGAGATTTTAGAGCACATCAGTAATACCACACTCAATTAGTGCTTGTATGTAACATGTGTAATTGTTTAAAAACAAGCATCATGTAGTTGTATTTGATTTAACTACAAATGCTATAAATGTATTATTTGGAAATAATATTTTTGATGTATTCTAAAATTTCCCGTAATATTTTATCGCAGTTACCGATAACAAAACCACGCCCTACGCTTTATATATTGAATTAATTCTGATCTTGTGTGTCATTCACGGAAGTACAAAATATCATGAATGATTAGTACATAGTTTGATGATATATCAAACTTTTTATTCACTTACTTTGAAGACTGAACTTTGAAGAGGAAGCATGCATCATGAATTGAATGGCTGAATAATACAGGTATCTAATAAATCCTAGACTTTTTGGTCCTGAATTTGATTAGACCATTTAACCACTTGGAATACATAAAAAGTCCTGAATTTGATTAGACCATTTAACTACTTGGAATACATTGGAGCATATTGATGTAAGATGGTTGCATATGATGAGCAAAGTACTTTTCAAAGGTCATAACATCAGCTACATATGTCTGTTTTAGGCATATCATATACCATTTTAGCTTGCAACGAGATGAATCAAGCGCAAAATGGCTGCCCATGGTCGAACAAGAAATTTTACTTCTTTTCTAGATGTTTTTCACTTTTAAGTTATTTTTTATTTTTCCTATTATTTTCAAGATTTTTATCTATTTTTCTAGATGACGGATTTGGGTGTCGTTTGTTTTGTTCTTCCTATTTAGCTTAGGAGAATTTTATTAGAAAATAATATTTTAGGTTTACTTATTTTTGTCAATTCGCAATATTTAGGGTTAATATAAAAGGGATCTAAAATCCAAGTGTTGATCATCGAGACTTTTTTAACAAAATTTTTATTATTACGAAACTTAATTTCTCTTATCTACCAATTTTTTATGTTTCTGCATTGTCGATTGGTATTAGATCAAGTCTTCTTGTCACCATGGAACAAGCATCTGTGAAGAACAATCTTAAGATTATAATCATGAGGGGACACCTCAGGGATATAATTATGGGGTAGTTCCTCAAAGTGCCAACAGCTAGGTAGTGCCTTAATACCCAGGCCTGCGAGACGAATGCCGACGCACATGGATGAGGCCCTAGTAAGCAATTTGGAGGAGGATGAATATGCAGATTACGAAAGAAAAGGCGGAAGGAATTCAGATTACAAGATTAATGTAGATCTTCCAAAATTCTATGGTAGGATGCATATTGTAGAATTTTTAAACTAGATAACAGAAGTAGAGAATTTCTTGGAGCATATGGATATTTTTCAAGAGAACTGGGTTAAGCTAGCGGCATTTAAGTCAGTGATGGCTTTAAGCATAGGTAAACAAGGCAGTCGTATAAGACCCCATATTTTGAGAAGGTCTCATCTTTTGAGTATGTTCTTAATAATTTTTTAATTAATGAGTTTTTTTAATTATGTATTGTACGAAAGGCTATCTATATTTGTTAATCTTAGTGTTAAAGAGATAAACTTGATAATATTATCTAACCATTAATTCATCCACTATTAATCCCAAGAAAAAAAATTAAATTTTTTACCTTGTCAGTTTTCTAAGAAAACTTAAATATTCAACATTAGAATCTTTGACTTTTTGTATTCCTTTTAATTTCTATTAAAAACTTATAATTTCAAAAGTCAATAGATGAAACAATTTCTTGATCTATAAAGAAAATTATTACATTCATTAGTTCATTTAAAAAAGAAAAACTTAATTTCTTAAAATATAAAGTCTATATCCATTATCTGATTATCAATTATCTTCTTAACTTTCTATTACTGCAATTCTAGATATTTTATTTTTAAATAGTATTTTTCTATTTATTTGTTTGTTTGTTTTTGTAATGGTTCTAATGGAAGTAAAAGAAATCTTCTTCACTATTTTTTAAGTTCTATTTTTAAAATTTTTTTAAGATCTTCATAATTATTGTTGAAATTCAAGAACTAAATATAGAACAAACTTTGAGATATTTTATGTTTCTTAGAGTATTGAAGTTACAAAATAAAAAGAGGCCTCATAAAAAAAAATCGCTTAAGGCCCCAAAAACTCTAAAGCCAGCCCCAATTTAAGTTGAAGGGTGCGACATCCACATGGTGGCAAAACATGCAGAATCGAAGAAGTTATTGGAAAGCCAATGATTAGATTGTGGGCTAGATTGCAAAGGATGATGTAAGAGTATTTGTTGTCAGCATATTACAAGCAATAGTTGTATTTAAAATATCAGAACTGCCAACTAGCAAATCACAGTGTCAATGACTACACAAGATAATTTTATCGTCTTTATTCGAGAAATAATATGATCGAGCCAGAATTTAGAATACTCACACAATATATTGGTGGATTTAAATAAGAGTTTCAAGATGAGATCACAGAGCCAACTTGAGTTTTAGGCATAGCAGTCGCAAGAGTGAAGAAGTTGGAAGAACGGAAACAATGAGATGTCTTTAAAACTTGTTTTCAACTGATTTTGGGGTAAGGAAATCCGAAATCAATCTAGAACAATGAATTTGTTATTTTTGGGGAGACGGGGTACCTCACCAGTATGTTGTGTGGGGTGCGGTGTATCTGAACTTTGGGGGAGGTGAGAAGGGGGGTGAGAGTAGTAACGATGGTGGAAGGTCAATAACACAAGAGATGTTCTTCCAAACGAGCCTCACGCCTGCAAAACAGTGAAATAGAGGTTAGAGGTGAAGCCGGGGTACCCCGGCGTTCACACTCCGACGCTCAAGTTAGCAAACTCAAGCTTTTTAGGTGAAGAGAGCTAGCTAGCTCTCTGTAAATTAGGGTTTAAGGTTGAAGAGAACCTATTTTTCGGAGTGTGAGTGTTGGTGAAGGGTGAAAAGCATGATGGAGAATAAAACCTAGGTGCCTTTATATATGGAGTACCTCAGCTGCCACGTGGCGTACCCTTTTTGGTTAACGTCCTTTTGTCGTTTTCATGATTTTTGGGCCGTTATGTGCATGCTCGCGGCGTATCTCATCATTTAGAGACGTGGCGCGTGCTGGCAAGTGGTCCCGGGGTACCTCTGCAGTAGCTGTTGGGTAGGCGATTGGGGACCACTGTCCTTGGTACAATATCCTGCATTTTGGCAGGGGTGGCAGGCGGCTGTCCCTCCTTTTTGCACGTCGTTTTTTATTCCTATTTCTGACAAAATCAAATAATATCTTTTAGGAGGCGGAGACGTTTGTCATGGCGGATGTTTTTGGAGGACTCTCTTTCGTCCGTTCTGTCGGGTACCCCAAGTTACATGGGGTACCTCTTATTATATGGGGTACCCCCTTTAATATGGGGTACCCCCATTTATAAGGGGTACCTCTGATTATATGAGGTACCTCAACTTGTTCTGGACTCACTCCATTAATCGACACGTAGCGCTTTTACTGTTCTTCCCATTTTTCCCTTAAACAACAGCCCCCTAGTTTCTTTTTGGCGAGAAGTATTAGAGGCAAAAGAAACTCATTGTGTGAGTGACACGTGGCGATGCGGCTGGACCGGGGTTGACTTGCTTGATTTCTTCCCTTGATTAAACTTTGTGTGCTTCGAACTAAAAATCTTCTCTCTGTTTTTTCCCTTTCCCGCCTTTTTTTTTTTTTTTTTTTGAGAACGAGCAGTTGTCCCCTAGTGTTTTTTCTCATTTTTCTGGGGAAATGGCAGCCATTGACATACAGTTTGAATTTTAAAAATACTGATCTTGCTCAGGCATCCCTGAATTCCTTTCTTGAGCAGTGTGATCTGTCAGGTTCAATTAAAAAATTCTTGACGTGTGTCAACTCTTCTCTCCTTGATTTTGAAAATCCCAATAAAATCTCCCACCAAATTTGATTACTTGCAGAGGCTTTTTACTTACTCTGGCTTTTAAAATTCAAAAACCGATTAGATCACTTCAACTTCCAACGCCTTTTTTTAAAAAAAAAAACAAATCACCTTCTGCACGTTTTTCATTCCCCTTTATTCTCTTTCATTTTACCATTCCCAAAAACTTTTCACCTTTCTTCTCCAAATTCCAACGTCTCCCCCTCTCCATTTTTTCTTCTTTATTCTACTTTTTCCTTCTTGTCTTTTCACCTTCCATCTCCTCTTTCTCTTTTTTTTTTTCTTCCTTTTTTTTCTTTCTTCTTTTCCTCTTGGCCGGCGTTAATTTGGAGTGCTTATCGGCGTAGGTCTCGTCTGCTGCAGCGGCGGTTTTGGGCTCTAGATCCGGCAGACTTTGTGGTGTTTTTCGGTGGTTCACGGCGAGTTCCCGGTCACGGTAACCTTCCATCCTTCTCTCTTTTTCTTCTCTCTTCTTCTTCTTTCTTTTCTTTCTTTTTTTTTTGTTTCGGCCGGAGTTGCTTCTTCCTGTTTTTCTAGCGTTGGCTCTTGGTGATGGCGGTCATGGCTGCCGGCGTGGGTTCTCGGTTGCAACCTTTTTTTTTTTTGATGTATTTATGTACTCATAAATAATTACATAAATTTAAGCTTTATTATTATTTTATACTCACTGTTTTCGGTTGCTTGCAGTTTCGTCTCCCTGCAACTATCGATCCCGATTTGCTGAACTGGTGAGTAACAGGTATCCTTCCTTGTTTCTCCTCCTTTTGGCGCGTTTGTAATGGCGTCATTTTGCACATTTGGAGAGAAAAATTTATTTTTGTTTGCTTGTTGTTGTTTGTTTTGTTTTTGTGGTTGGTGTTTGCATTGGATGGTTGGTGTGTGGCGGGTGGTTGATATGAATATGTGGTTGTGTTGTTATTGGGCGTACTGTTGGGTGTATTGTTGGCGATTTGTGGATGTGTGGCTGGGGGTTTGTGGGTTTATTGGTGGTGATTTGTGGATGTGTGGCTGGGGGTTTGTGGGTTCATTGTCGGGGAGAAGTAGATGGGTAAAAAACATGTAGGACCCGTGAGGAAACGGCGCAGAGTTGGGGCTAGGAAGGCTGACAGCCCCCCTGAGGGTTCTCCCTCTCACATCTCTATTAGGGAGGGGGATAGGTCCTCCCCTGACTCCTCGGGTAGTCGTACCTCTCGTTCTGAGCCTCCTCCTCTTAGGATTACCCCTCGCGTCAGCCCTCGTTTCCCTAGTAAATGGCCTGCCCCCCAACCTAAGAAAACGAGTAAGCCATCAAAGCCTAAGGTTCCTACTCGTTCCTCGGAGCAGCCTTCCACATCTTCCCCTGCCACACTTTCAAAATCAGGCACTTTAGGGGACTTGGAACAAATCAGAGCTAGGTATAATATTCCTTTGTTTGTTCAGCTTAGGGTACCCCATGCGGATGAGCGGCCTGAGTGTCCTCAGTCTGGCGGGATAGCTCTCCATATCGACCTTTTCGACCTAGGACTTCGCCTCCCCCTTCAGCCCTTTTATATGAGAATGTTTAGTTATCTGGGTGTAGCTTCCGGGCAGCTGTCCCTTCCGGGGTGGAGGACGCTCACGGGCTTACAGGTGTTGTGGTTGGAGGTCGTGAAGCGCGACATTTCCGTTAGGGAGTTGAGGGGCCTTTACCAATTCAAAAAACCTAAGGGCCCTGGTGTAGCTTACTTCTCCCCATGGGGTGACCATGGTCATATTGTTGAGGGGAGCCCTGCCCTGAAGAAAGGCTACCGAAAGAGGTGGTTTGTAGCCGAGGGTAGGTGGGGGACCGAAACTCTAGGCGAGAATGGCGACCCCGTGGCGGTTCTAAATTCTTTCAATGCAGATGGTAAGTATCTCTCTTACTCGTAGTTCTTTACCATAATCTCTCACATAAATGTCTCGCTAACCTTGGGTTTCTATGCTTTTGCAGGCGTGACTTGGGCTAAAGGATCATGCCCAATCCAGGAGGTGGGGAGGGAGGTGAAGAGGTTTGTGAATAGACTCCGCAGTGCACAGAGGGGTAGTGATGTGCTGGAGAAGGGTAGACTGTGGAGAGCAGGGCTGCTTGACTGAAGTTCTCCACCTGCTCGCGGGGGTGATTCATGTATGGCTTGGGTGTTAAGGGGTACCCTATCATTATCTACGGGATTGGGGTACCCTACCACCACCGCATCCTGACTTTGCTCCCCCCTCTTTTCATTTCCCATTTTTGCTTTGGTAGTTTTTAGTACTTGTCTGGCTAACATGACTATTGTGTTTTGTGTGCAGCTATGGAGTCATCGGGGGACACTTTTGATGCCTTCTTCCAAGCGGTCGTGGCAGGTGCTTCCGGATCTCAGGATTCGGTCGCTCCTTCGAAAGGCTCCCGTCCCCCTCGAGCACCCAGCACGAAGGGAAAGTCTCAGGGTACACCCTATAGCGGGTCAAAGGGTACCCCACGCCCAAAGAAGAGAAAGTTCGGGCTGGTTTCCGCTTTCCCGGATAAATTATGCGAGGGTGATCTGGACCCGGCCTCAAACAAGGAGGTCTCACACTTGGCTCGGTGCTTCTACTACTCCGCTGAGAATGTTACCTCCGACATTGCCGATGAGACGAACAAGATGAGCTTGAGCCAGCGCTATGGCCAAGCACTTAGGGCTACCCAGGAGGTAAGCTTTCCTGGGGTACCCCGAGAGTATCTTTCAAAAATTTTCTTTTCGATTGTATCACCACACATATATACTTAACATGTCTTTATGACTCGCAGGCATCTTGTCTTCTCAACAACTGCCTTCCGGACATTGACTCCCTTGCCGCTGCCCAGTCGGAGGTGGACAAGCTAAGGGGTGAGCTCCAAAGCCGCCAGTCTCGAGAGGACCAGCTTGCCCGAGAGGTCAAGACTTTGCATGGGCGCATTACTGACCTTTCAGGAGAGAAAGCTCGGGTGGAGAAGGACCGAGACGAGTTGAAGGCCACCAACGATGAGCTGTTATCTCGACAGAAGACGTTGGCGGAGGATGCGTTCTCACTTATCATGTCGGAGGTGTGGAGTGTGGATCCAGAATTGGAGGTACCCCGTGTGCAGAAATTCATCAACAAGGCCACAATTTTGAAGACGATTGCGGAGAGGAAGAAGTCTTCTCAGACACGGTCGGGTGCCTCTTCCGGGTCACCTGGGGTACCCCGCGAGATTCAGCCATTGCCTGTTTCGGAGGCCCCTACTTCGGCTGCTCCTATTCCGGGTACCTCTGAGTCCTCTTCTGGTCGCCTCCCGGAGACGGATGTTGGAGATGGTGTTCCCCCCTCGGTGTAGGCTTTGTTTATTATGCTCTCGCTTTTCGGATCTATCCATATTTTGACATTGGAACTTTGTTTCTTTCTTTTTGGTTTCTTGGGATGCTTGTATTGTTGATAACTCTCTTTTGTCATGATACTATGCTACCTGGATTTTCTTGTACTTTGCACGCTTGTCATTCCGCAATTGGATGTTTGGCCAGACTGCTAACTTTTTTAGGGTACTCCTTTGTTTTTTTTTTTTTGAAATGGGGTATCCCCCACATTTTCTGAAATGGGGTACCCCTTCAAATGTTTAACATTAGACGCTTCTTCTCTGAAATGGGGTACCCCCAGTACCTTACACAGATCGGCGAATCTGGTGCCTACCTTTCTCAGTAACTATGGCGGATCTCCTCTCTAATTGGTAATTAAAATTTCGGCGCAGATAGCTTACCCCCTACTTTGCTCAAGTAAGAGGACGGAGGTGTGAGTGTTAACATACCTAAGCCGAACCTCGTGACGCTAGGGTATGCTGGTTTTTTCACCCTCGAGTCTTCTTTGACCCTCCCTCTCTTCAAATTTTTCAGATAGCTTACCCCCTACTCTGCTCGAGTAAGAGGACGGAGGTGTGAGTGTTAACATACCTAAGCCGAACCTTGTGACGCTAGGGTATGCCGGTTTTTTCACCCTCGGGTCTTCTTTGACCCTCCCTCTCTTCAAATTTTTCAGATAGCTTTGCTAAGCTTCCGCAGCAAGGCTATCCCTGGGCTGTTCATTCTACTGCCCACTTTGGCGTATGGCGAGAATTGCATATATCCAGATGCGAGTGTATATTAATGGCGATAAAAGAATATAATCCACATGCTAAGATCGAAATGGCGAAAACTGGAGAAAGAACCCACATCATATTTGTTGTGATAGGAAATGCATTTATAAATAACGAAAGCGTAGATCAATACATGACTTAGCTTTATTCCCCTGAGGAGAATGGAAGACCACAAGGCCTCCTACCCCTTTTCATTTGAAAATTAAAGAGACTCTAAAGTTGCGACTGACCAACATAGGGCATTTGGGGTACCCCATTTGACCTACCACCAAGAACATTGAAGAAAGCATTAAAGAAAACAAAAGACTAAAGGTTTAGACACTGTCTTTTAGTAATTTTTCTGTAGCATCGCGGCATTCCAGGGGTGTCTCACGATTGTGCCATCCATGTGGAGCAGCCTATATGCACCTGTCCCAACGGGCTTGTCGATGCGGTAAGGTTCTTCCCAATTTGTCCCAAAAGCGCCTTCGCCGGATACCCTCGTATTTTGAGTTACCCTTCTCAAGACCAAGTCTCCTTTCTTGAAGGATCGAGGGCGTACCTTTTTTTCATATAAACCCGAGATGCGATATTGATATATGGTTGTCCTCAATTCTGCTCTAGCCCTTTTCTCAGCCACCAGATCAAGGTTTGAAGCTACCAAGGAGGTGTTCTCGGCCTCATCAAAGTATTCAACCCTGTGAGAGGGTACCATGAGGGTTATACCCTCGTCCCCGCGGGGCAACTCGTGGAGGGCTCCGCGGCCGGGGTACCCGCGGTATTGGGGCCTCCATCCTTTTGGGCTTTTCCTTGTTTTTTGCAACATCGGCCTTATCTTCTTGGCGCTTCAATTGACATTTCTCGTCCATCTCCACTTGCTGCAACGCCCGAGAACGGGCTTCCCCATATGAAAGTGGGCGCTTCTTTTGAAAAGAACGCCATAATTTACCCAACCGTAAATTTTTCTCAAAATGGGTCTGTGTGTGTTGGTTTCCAAATGCTCCGGTTCGCAGCACCTCTTGGTGGAAACGAGTCGCGGACTCCGCCAAAGGCTCAGCTTCCCCTTGCTTGATAAAGGCAAGTTTGGAGGCTACCCTGTCTTGGGAGGAAGCGTAGGAAAACTCTTTAGTAAATTCGAATAACAATTGGTGTAGGGAAGATATGCTACCCGCTTTCAAATAACGAAACCATGACTTCGCGGGGCCTGTGAGCGTGTGTGTAAACATCCTACACATGGCGCTCTCATCTGCACCCTTGATAAGCATCTGGTCGCGGTACAGCTCAGCATGCTCCGAGAGGTCAGTGGTACCCGAGTATTGGGGTATCTGAGGCATGGTGAACCCCTCGGGGAGGGCTGCCTTCCTAATCTTCATAGTGAACGGCGATTGGTAGGTCATTGACGTTGGTACAACCGTGAGGTTTTGCCTCTCGGAGAGGAGTTTCACTTGGGCTTCCAAGTTTTCCATCTTTTCCACAAGTTCGAGGGGTACCCCCGGTGTACTCGATGATGTCGCTGCCATTTGGGAAACCCTTTTGGCATTTAATTTCTCACGGAGATCCTCGTGGGTACGCTTTGCACGTCTCGTACCCTGGCTGCTGTGGGAATTACAAGAGGCGGTGGAACGCTCGTCGCGGGTACCCACGGTTTGAAACTTGGAACGAGTACCTAGGCTTTGGCTTGCTGGCCTCGGGTACCCCTCTTCTGACCATAGCTTGGTCGTCCGCTTGAGGTGATGGAGCTTCTAGCGTCACCGAAGGAAGTGAACTTTCGGGTGCCCGAGATTCGACCGCCCTAAGTATTGCGTGGGCGAGATCCTCAAAACACTGGTGCGTAATAGATTCCTCCTCTTGGCGAACACCCGTCGATTGCTTGACACCCTTGCCCTTGTTGATGCGGGCTACCCTTCTTGCGGGATCACTACCTTCACTGCTGCTGTCAGCTCTCATCCTCGTAGGATCCCCCATTAAACCTTCGGGAGGTACGTCAGGTGCCATGTATTAGAGTACACACAACAACTAGTTTGGTAACCGCGGTGGAGGCTTTTTGTGCGAATCTCCACAGACGGCGCCAATTCTTTTCAACTGATTTTGGGGTAAGGAAATCCGAAATCAATCTAGAACAATAAATTTGTTATTTTTGGGGAGACGGGGTACCTCACCAGTATGTTGTGTGGGGTGCGGTGTATCTGAACTTTGGGGGAGGTGAGAAGGGGGGTGAGAGTAGTAACGATGGTGGAAGGTCAATAACGCAAGAGATGTTCTTCCAAACGAGTCTCACGCCTGCAAAACAGTGAAATAGAGGTTAGAGGTGAAGCCGGGGTACCCCGGCGTTCAACCTCCGACGCTCAAGTTAGCAAACTCAAGCTTTTTAGGTGAAGAGAGCTAGCTAGCTCTCTGTAAATTAGGGTTTAAGGTTGAAGAGAACCTATTTTTCGGAGTGTGAGTGTTGGTGAAGGGTGAAAAGCATGATGGAGAATAAAACTTAGGTGCCTTTATATATGGAGTACCTCAGCTGCCACGTGGCGTACCCTTTTTAGTTAACGTCCTTTTGCCGTTTTCATGATTTTTGGGCCGTTATGTGCATGCTCGCGGCGTATCTCATCATTTAGAGACGTGGCGCGTGCTGGCGAGTGGTCCCGGGGTACCTCTGCAGTAGCTGTCGGGTAGGCGATTGGGGACCACTGTCCTTGGTACAATATCCTGCATTTTGGCAGGGGTGGCAGGCGGCTGTCCCTCCTTTTTGCACGTCATTTTTTATTCTTATTTCTGACAAAATCAAATAATATCTTTTAGGAGGCGGAGACGTTTGTCATGGCGGATGTTTTTGGAGGACTCTCTTTCGTCCGTTCTGTCGGGTACCCCAAGTTACATGGGGTACCTCTTATTATATGGGGTACCCCTTTTATATGGGGTACCCCCATTTATACGGGGTACCTCTGATTATATGGGGTACCTCAACTTGTTCTGGACTCACTTCATTAATCGACACGTGGCGCTTTTACTGTTCTGCCCATTTTTCCCTCAAACAAAACTCAATAACATCAATTCACTAGTCTACAGGGTAAAGTGAGTACTGTCGCGTGAAGACATGGAAATTTGTGTCAAATCCACTACTAAAGTGTCATTACTATGTAGGTCTTATTTGAGATTAAGGTGTTGTACCTTTTAAGTTACAACTGCTGAGGAAAAAAAAACTATAACTATGAAACAAAGTTAATAATATATAATAAATATAATTTTATCAAAATTATTAAATATATAATAGATTTTCTATTATACAAATGAAAAATCATATCAATATAGTTTTCTAAATACAGCAGTGTTTACCAAATACTTTAATACTATAACTTAAAAATTACAGCTATCCAATCTCAATACCAAACACACTCTTAGTGCACTTTGATGGACACAAGAGGTAAAAGCAAGAAATTCATCATGTGCATGGCAACTCGGAAAATGGATGAAGAATAATCTGCTCCCCACTAGTTCTTTGCTTATTATCTCCATTTTTTCTTGCACATTGTCTTCTTTTCTAGTTCGTTGGCCATCAAGGGAAAAGAGAATTGGGGCCTCCTCACGCGTGGTAGACAAAGGTGTCATAGGGTTGTTGAGTCCTTGAAACATTGTTACGTTTTTCGAATTTGGACAACTGGAAATTGACCCTATCATTAACTTGAGGTTCGTCCTCCAAGGTTGCCGTGATATGTGGTTTAGGATGTGAGTCAACGCAGCTTTTTGCTAGCATCTTGTTGAGGAAGATCATGATTATCAGATTTATCATCAAAATGGAGGTCAAAATATCCTCATGCAGAAGAGTAATCGCCAATTTCCTTTGATATTCTACTGATTCTATAATTTAAGTTCAGATGTTTTTGTTGAGTTATGTATCATATTGACTAGTAGAGAGGAGTTATTTAAATACATACGTAGGAAAGGTCCCTCCACATCCACCCAATAAACTAATTTTTCAGATTAAATATTTAGAAACCATAGGCTGATCATCAATAAGTAGTATAAAAGGTATGGGATTTTAGTTATGTTATACGGCTAATTAAGAATTGTTTATCTGTTCTCTCAGTGGATTTCGTCATCAACAATTTCTTGTGTTGTAGTCTTTTCGTTGCAAGCTCCTGAGGCTTTGTATCTTGTACAGTAGGGGGGAAACAAGAGAAGGTGTGTAAGGAGGAATAAAAGAGAAAATTGTGCCCTTTCTGTTGTAATAATACTTGTCAATCAGTTTTCAAAATATATGACATGTCTACATATTCAAATGTACACATGGCAGGAGGATTAAATAATAACCACCTTATCAAGCAGTTTTAATCCGAATTAATTATGGGCTTTGGGCGCAGCCCCCAAATTAGGCCCAAAAATATTTTTGAAGCTTCTCAATCGTCCGTAGCCAACTTGAATGCGCTGGCCCCACAGGTTCAATTCGGGTCCCGCAGATATTTTTACCATTAGTGAAGCTTTGGCCAACCCTTTTAAGTAGTGTTTGATACAAAGAAAAATGAGTGGGAGGAAAAGAGTGGAATGGAGAGAAATGGAGAAGAAAAAAATAAAGAAGAGTAGTGAAATTAAATTTTATTATTTAGTTTGATATAAAATTTGATAAGGAAATAAATTATAATTTTTTATTTAGATAAATTTATTTTTTAACTTAGATATTAAATTATTTATATTAATAATGAAATATATATATATATATATAATATAAAATAAAATGATAGTTCAGTGGAAGTCCAGTGACTTTTCGGCGAAGTTCCGGCGATGGTCTGACGACTTTTCAGTGAAGTCCAATGACTTTCTAGCGATGTCTGATGGAGATTTATCGACTTTTCAGTGAAGTACAAAGGCGGTCCAGTGACTTTCCGGCGAAAGTCCATTTATAATATTAAATCAATAAAATAAAATTATAGATAATAATTATCAATGGTATTAAACAAGTTAAAAAGTTGAAGGGTAATTTTAAAAATTTTAGTTTCCAACATAAGAAGAATTTAAATTCTTCACTACTTAGTGTGGAATCAAAATTCTATATTATGATGAATATTAAATTTTAATAGAAATTAAATTTTTATATATTTTATCAAACCGAATAATGGAAATAAAAAGATATTTAAATTACTTTACTCTACTCCATTCTCCTCCCAACCAAACACACCTTAAAGTCTTCTTGAAACCCCTTCTATACTCTTATCATTTTAACCGTAATTTAAATTACCTAAAAGAAAAAAAAAATCTTCTTTGCTTCTTAAATCATAGAGACGCATTTATGGTGATTGAATTTCGACGTCGAAAAACCAAGATAACAAAATTGTGTACGGATTCCATAGCCATCAAAAAACAGAGGCCAACATAAATTGCAACGCAATAATTCGGACTTTTTTACAAATTTTGTTTTAATTCACTTTAGGCCTAACTTGTTAGATGTCTTTTTTTTTAATTTAAAAAATAAAAATATTCTTCTAGCTACAAGAATTACGATTTCTAATATTAACGAAAAGTTGAAAAACAAGACGTAAAAATCAATTTATGAGCAACAAGAACATCCTTGTAGGGGATTTGATTTTCATCAACAATTGAGATAGTCATTAAGGGTTATTTTTGGAATGAGAAGGGGTGTCCTAAGAAATTCATTTAATTGTTTAAATTTTTGGTGGAGTTTATAGGAGTTTTTTAAGGACTTTCTTTGTTAGGGTGGTCCAATCTAATTTTGATGGGTTAAATGGATTGTTGTAGATTGATTGTACCAATTTTTTCAAACCCAATTAATAATTAGATTAGGTTGAGTTAATTATGATGAATCCATCTAGCCTAACCCAACTTATAATAATAATAATAATAATAATAATAATAATAATAATAATAATAATAATAATAATAATAATAATAATAATAATAATAATAATAATAATAATAATATTTTATCCTCAATTGTAAAATCCTAAAGATTTAAACAACAAACTTCATTTTTAATTCTTTTTATTGTTTTATGGAAGAGATTATTTCATTCTCGTATCTCCTGCTATAGACTCTAGATCCAAAACTAAATTACTGTCTCATATTAGTTAATTTATTTCTTATAAGTTTAATTCTAAAAGTAAATTGATTTCAATTTCTCTTTTATTTTTAGTAAATACTTAACAATACGTAATTATACATCACTTTCATTTTGTTACTGGACATGATGTTAGCTATTTATCTAAAAGGTCTGAATTTAGAATTGAAAAAGAGATGGGGGAAGCCGGGAATAAAATCTAGAAGTGCGTTGTCGAAATTTTCTTAATCTAAGATAGTTGGTTTTTTAGCTTTTTTTTATTGTACACGACAGTGCACAAATTTTTTTTGTTATAATATATTTATATTTAGTTTTAATAAGTTTTATTTTAAGTTTTATATATTTTTCTTTGTTTAATTTTAATTTAATCTTCAACCAAATTAATCCAACCCAACCTAATCCGATGAGTTAAGGATTTTGTTGAATTAAGTTAAAAATATTTATTTAATTAAGTTTGATTGATTTTATCTCAACTTATTTAATTGTAGATTGGGTTGAACTTTCACAAACCTTAGCCCCTTAGTCAGCCTATCCCATTGGCCACCGCTACGATCACCTTTTATGGAGAATGATAAAAGCTACACAATACCATCTGAACTTTTTTTTTTTTTGATTAATGAAGGGCTCACAAAGAGCTAGTGCAACACTAAACGAGAGTGTGCAATACCATAAGCGTCATTACAAAGTAAACCAACAATATCAGGGGGAGGAGAAGTAAGAACATGCAAGCCTAATGGTTTAGTTAAGCTATAGGAGGCAAGGAAATCTGCAGCATTATTTGCTTCTCGGTACACATGCTCCAAGTGGACGATCCAATCACGTGCCAATAATTCCCGAATATTTCTGACAAGAATTGCAGTTTCGTTGGCTGGAGGAATAGCCCTTTCCAAAAGCTGCACGACGTTCTTATTATCCACTCCCACTTGAAGATGTCTAAAACCATAATCCCAAGCCACTGTCAAACCGTGCAAGAGGCCCCAGAGCTCAGCCAAAAGAACTGAGCACATTCCAAGATTTACAGTGAAACCCATGAGCCAATTTCCATTGTAATCCCGTAGCAAACCACCAGCCCCAGCATATCCAGACCTCTTCATGGCACCATCTGTATTGAGACTGACACACGGCCAAGTAGGAGCTTTCCAACGGATCATTTGCGCCACTCTCAGTTGTTTCCCATGCAAAGGTTGGTGAATGCAGCGTATAATCTCCTGTGTTCGAGCTTTTATGTCTGTGGCTATGAGGCCACTTTCCCACGAGCCATTATTAAAGAGGAAATTGTTCCTCCAAAACCATAATCTCCACACCGCTACTCCAAAACAAACTCGCCAATATTCCTGACTTGTGTCATTTTTCTTGCTTGTCAGATTCATTTCCAGCCAATCAGTAAGAGGGCTATGAAAGAAACTATGGGGTGGATTGTTTGGCAAGAGATGAGACCATACTCTCCTAGTCGTAGTACAGTCTCGGAGTGTGTGAAGAATATCCTCAATCGGCCCTCCACATCTGTCACATTGAGTAGAAGTAATCAAATGTCTCCGATTAAGTTCCATCTTCGTTTTCAGCCGACCATGCAAGAGGAGCCAAAGAAAAACACGGATGCTCTGGGGGCCCTTCCATCTCCATGCCAAACGCCAAAAGTTCTGATCTTTATTGCCAATAGGATCATCCAAAAGCTCGTAGGCAGATTTTACAGAGAACGTTCCATTAGAGGAAGCTCCCCAATAGAAACTGTCAACTCCGTGAGAAGCCGTGGGAGGATGAACTGAGGCAATCTTTAAAAGGATACTATTAGGCAACAAGTGACTAAACAAAGACCAATTCCAGTTTCCATTATCATCAACAAACTCTGCTACCCGCTTGCTAAGTAATGTATTCGGAATTAATTGTGTCGCAAAATCCGCCAGAGGGCTCGAAGTTGTTACCCAACAATCCCACCAAAACTGAACCCTTTCCCCATCACCGATGTTCCACCGCATTCCCATTCGAGTTTGCTCCCAGATTCTTCCCATTGCTTTCCAACAATACCATCTGAACTTAAGTGACTTCCAAGTTATCTGACTTGGACCAAACATTTTTTTCTACTCTTTTATTAACTATTTGATTGATCCAGTATATTAAACCAAGTATATATGTGACCTGGCCCAAACTTTTTTTAACAAAACCAAGGAGTGTAATTTATTAATTAAATTAATGTCATAAAAAGTATCCAAATGTTTTGATGTCATTACTTGACTTTTCTGATCTCTTTCTTTAAACAATAATAATAAATTAATAATGGAATGTTGAAACTTCACACCTTAGGTTGAATTCAGTCGTATTGACTGACAAGTTCAAGTTGGTGAAGATGGCAAAGAAAATATTGCTTAGAAATTTTATGAAGGTCAAAGTCTATACTAAGAAGAGCAGACGGGGGAAAAGAAATTAATATATGCTTAAATGAGCTTTGGCTTAACCGTTTATAAAAGCTTATTGCTGTTAATAGCAGAACCAACCAAAAGATTTCAAGCATGATGCCTTTGTCCTCCCTTTCTAGGGTAGCGATCATATGGGCTGCCATTTTAATGTGCCTTGTTTACTAATAATATTGGTCTGTTTGCTGCAATTATCATCCATACAATTAGAAAGGAAAGCTTTACTTAAAACTGGTTGGTGGAGCCAAAGAATTGCCAACAATACTACTTCACATCATTGCCGTTGGGCTGGTGTAACTTGCAATACTGCAGTACGCATCACTAAGATAATTTTGAGAAATAAACAATTGAAGGGGGAAATTTGGTAGACTCAAATTCTCTTACATGCCAAACATGGAAATTCTGAGTCTAGAGATCAATAGCTTAAAATGGAAGCATTCCATCACAAATTTGTATCCTTTCCAAGCTCAGATGTCTTAGCCTAGCCTAAAATAATCTTACAAGTATGCCAACAATATTACTAGTTGTTCTTAAGCTATAGCTATTGTGGTTGTGACTTTTAAGATATAATTGCTATGAAAAAAAAATTGTAACGAAAATAAAAGTTGATAATGTGTTTTTATATAATTTTAAGTAATAGTTTTAATAAAAAAAGTGAAATTACTATAAATTTTTTATCATATAAGTATGAAAAAAATTAACTTAGCTTTGAAACCACAATCATTGTTCATTAAATACTTTAATATTTTATCTTTTAAACAACAACCAACCAGCCACAATATCAAACAGGGCCATAACTTATTAACATTAATCCCGTTCCCTTTGAATGTAGAAACTCTCCCTCCAGAAATTGGAATATGTGTCATCTACTTCTGGTGCAGTTGCCAGGGAACAAAATGCATAGTTGCATCCCACTTGTAAACTAAACTTACTTTTCTCAATCTTTTCTCAAATTTACTCTTTGGCCAAATAGGCAAATACCACATGTAATTGGAGGACTCTTTCGCCTTCAACGATTAGACCTCTCCAATAATAAACTTGGTGGTCCCATTCAAACTGGAATCGGGGACTGCTCGGTGTTGCAAATATTGATATTGAGTAACAATAGTTTAAGCAGAAGAATTCCATTAGAGATGGGAAAACTCTCAAGCTTGTTTTTTCTTGAGTTAAAGTATAACCTCGTCAATGGGACGATACCGTCCCAACTTAATTCAATAGAAACCTTACAATACCTGGATGTATCCCACAATCACCTCTCTGGTACCATTTCTGATTTTCTTAATGGTATAAAATTTATGAATTTCATCAACTTTTCATATAATAATTTCGAAGGAGAAATTCGGATTCTACACTAACTACATACTCAGCAGAGGCATTTATTGGCAACAAAGGTTTGTGCAGCAAGCTTAGTGGTTTGCCTCCTTGTAGAATTGATACACCTTCTAGTTATGACTCCAAGAAGAAAACCCGGAACGTTTCCATTGGGCTAGTAATTAAAGTGTTTCTTCCTATAGTTGTGCTTCTGGTCATCTTACTCATTGGCAAAAGAAATAAGGATGATTCTGAACAGGCAAAAGAAGCAACCAAGAGCTTGGATATCTTCTTCGTATGGAACTTTAATGGTAAAACTGCATTTGAAGAGTTGGTTGAAGCCACCGAGGACTTTGACATCAAATACTGCATTGGAACCGGAAGCTACGGCAGTGTCTATAAAGCAGAGCTAGCCAGTGGTAAAATAATTGCTTTGAAGAAGCTTCACAGTTCTGAGGAGTTATTTTTCATCAAGAGTTTTCAAAATAAGGCTTGTGTATGATCTGATATATGGCATCAAAATATTGTGAAGCTTTATGGCTTTTGTTTGCACAAGAAATGCATGTTTATGATATATGAGTGCATGGAGAGGGGCAGCTTGTTGTGTGTTCTACGCAATGATGATGAAGCTGTTAGAGTTTGATTAGGCTAAGAGGGTGAATGCGATAAAGAATGCAGCACATGCTTTGTCTTGTTTGCATCATAACCGCACACCGCCGATTGTTCACCGCAACATATCAAGCAACAACGTGCTTTTAAGTATAGAATTGGAGGTATTTGTTGCTGACTTTGGCGTGGCTAGACTTCTAACTCCAGACTCCTCCAATATAACTAAGCTAGCAGGCACCTATGAATACCTTGCTCCAGGTGATCATGTGCTCTGTTCCTCATTCTTCATTATCTTCTACATTATTAATTAGACATGTAATCAATGAGTCATCTTTTAATCCAGAAATCTCAGACTTTATTAAAATCAAGGACGTTTTTACTGTTGGAGAAAAATCTGTTTTTTTTTTAAATTTTTTTAAACTTTTTACGACCGATCTCATACAATATATAGGAATACGTAATCTAGAAATCGTACCTTAAAAATTCGATTTGGCTTTTTTTGCTGAAGTGATTTAGGCTCCCAGATAACGATCCATTACCACCATGCTTGTTAGATCACGAACCGTCACCACCATGCTTGTTAAATCACGAATTGTCACTAATGATCTTCTAAGTTATGACTCAAGTTTGATTTGCACTTGATGTGTGGGCGCCTTTATCATTGTCAAAGCAACTAACACAAGAAAATTTTTCTCTCAACAACAAAGAGAAAAATCTTTTTCTTTGATCTGTATAAAGTAGCTGCCTCTTTCTTTTGGGAGAAAATAAGCCCTTTTATATTTCTATTTAGTGGAAACCCTAGGCTCCATATTTATTTCTTTTTTAATTCTATTAAATCCCTTTTGATTTAAATTAAAAAATAATTAAAACAAAAGTCACGTTACTTGTTCGTGTGGTATAGGGCCCACCTTGTAAAATAACACAAGGCCCCTTAGACACAAGTATATTATATGGAGTCTCCCACTAAATAATGTATTTAGGCTTTTAACCCAAATGGCTAGTTATCTTGCTTATTAATCCAGTAGTGGCGCAGTCAATTAAATGAGCTAACCCGGGGATCATTTGGGAACATAAAATAGTGGCTACAACAATTAAGCATGTAATTAAACAAACCTAATCATTTAATTCCAACTCTACTTCACTATAAGATTGGAACTGACTTCCATAATTGTATGTTCGAATAATAATTCATCCCAAGTCACACTGATTTCTTTACTGCTCAATCCGTTGTACCACATCGTTAAATAAATCGATATCTCAACTGTCTAATCAATTTAATTACAACTTGTTCATTGATACTTGCTGGTTTTCTCTAATGATCATTTTCAACATACTAAATATATTGACACACTTTAGACAGAGAGTTCTATGATCAAGTGCCGAAAACCTATCAAGAGATGTGTCGTACAAATTCTATATTGTTAGTCTATGACTCCAATACTCATAATTGCTCCCACCAAGATACCAAGTAATCTTGACCACAATTGTGTGTCGTGACCATTGGTAACCCAAATGGAATACCAATTACAATCATAAAATTATAATTAACTCAAGATTAAGATTACAGTAAAATCAATGCCTATAAGATTTAATAAGTCTGAGAGTCATTTCAAGGTTAATTAAATCTCATATATGATCCAGCTCAATGTAGTCAAACTACATCAGTAAATTCATATATGATTAAGACAAATCATTCAATGAATTTACTACAGTCTAAACATAAATAGAGCACCCAACTCTATTTATCAACTGCGAACTAAATTTATTTAATCATAAGATAACTTGTATTTATGCCTTCTGTGAATCCATATGATGATCACATAAATACATATAATATGATTAAACGAACCTTATTCAATATATATTTATGCAATTGAAAATATCTCAAATATTTTATTAATTAGAAAATAAATTAATATGCTTTAAAAGAGCATATAATCCCAGTAATCTCCCACTAGCTCTTAAAGCATATCTGGCATATTGCATATGCTCTAAGGCTCTAAGTGCAGATTATAAAGGTTTCCTACTTATGGCCATTTAAATAAGATCTGTCATTTAGCATCTAATGCCATTTGGGGTACTATCATATAACATTTCTACATTATTCCCTTATAAGATGATACTTTCTCTCAATATGTTTTGTTTCTTGTGGTTTTTTGGTTCCATAGATTGAGCTACCGCATCACCATAATCATAAAATAATTTAAAGGTGCAATTACAATACGTACCACCTCAAGATCCTATGGGAACTTGCGAAGCCATATAGCTTCTTTTACAGCTTCAGATGCAACCACATATTCAGCTTTAGTTGTGGAGTTTGTGATACAAGGTTTTTTCACACTCCCCCAACTAATAACTCCACTTCCTAATGTAAACACATAGCCAGAAGTTGATTTTTTAGAATCCTTATCTGACATAAAGTCAAAATTAATATAACCTACTGGAATAAGTTCATCACAAGAATACACAAGTATATGATTTTTAGTTCTTTTCAGATACTTCATTTTATGCTTGACCTCAGTCCAGTGTTCAGGTCCAAGATTAGATTGATATCTGCTAACCATCCCTACCGCAAAAGAGACGTCTGGCCTAGTGCAAAGCATGACATACATGAGACTTTCCACAGCTTTGCATAGGGAATTCATCTCATTTTCTTGATCTCTTCAGATGTTTTAGGTGATTGATCCTTAGAAAATATAATTCCATGTCTAAATGGTAATAAAGCAGTCTTGAAATTTTTCACGCTAAATCTAGTCAATATCTTGTCGATATAAACCGCTTGAGACAAGGCTAAAGTTTTATTCTTTTGGTCTCGTAGTAATTTGATATCAAGAATATAATTTGCCTCTCCCAGGTCTTTCATATCAAATTATTTTGCTAACCAAATCTTTATTGTAGTCAATACTCCTTTATCGTTTCCAACCAGGAGAATATCGTCTACACAAAGAAATAGGAAGGCTACAATTTTTTTCCTAAATCTTCTTGTACACATATGGTTCATCAATGTTCTGAATGAATCTAAACGATTTAATCGCTTGATCAAATATAATATTCCATGACCGGGATGCTTGCTTTAATCCATATGTGGATCTCTGCAACTTACATACTATGTGTTCTTTGCCTTTTGTACGAATCCATCTGATAGCTACATGTAGATGTCTTATTCAAGATGCCCGTTAAGAAAGGCTATCTTGACATCCATTTTCCAAATTTCATAATCTAACATTGTAGTAATGGAGAGCAGAATCCTGATGGATTTAAGCATAGCAACCAAAGAAAAGGTTTCCTTATAATCAATTTCTCTTTCTGAGTAAAATCCTTTGGCTACTAATCTTGCTTTAACTGTTTCCATCCTTCCGTTTACTCTTTTTTTTCTTTTATAGATTCACTTGCACCTTATAGGTTTTACCTCATTTGGTGCCTCTACAAGTTCCCAGATTTTATTAGAATATATAGATTCCATTTCTTGATTCATGACCTTTTTTCTAAAATTCAGAATCTCTGTTTATTATAGCTTCGTTGTAGCCAATGGGATCTTGTACATGTTCAACTGAGATTGTCATATAGGTTTCTCTCAATAACACGTATCTCGCAGTTAACCTAATTACCCTCCCACTACGACGAGATTCTAAAAGTGATGGTTGTTTAGGGATAATCATGTGTTGATCAGCTGGTTGTTGTTGTTCTTCATATTCAATAACATGTGTTGAAAGCTGAGCATCAACCTGATCTCCTTTTTATTTCTCTAGTTTTACCTTACTCTTAGGTAACAAGTCATTACATAGTCTTCCTCAACGAAAGTAAAGAATATGTCCATAAATACATTCCTATCTTGAGGACTATAATTAAGACTTTCCCTTATTCCATTAAGATACCTTAAACATGAAAGCTTCTAAACACGAATCCATCTTCTCTACCTCTGATTCTAGTAGAAATACTAGTAAACTCCAAATACGAATTTGTCTCAAACCATGTTTGTGACTTTTTCATAATTTCTTGGAGTAGTGGACACCGAGATAGATGAAACTAAGTTCAATAAACTTTGAAGTTTTAAATATTAGTATCTGGAATAAAAAAAGTAAATGATAAACCATTTAGTATATGTCTTGTCTTATCCAAAAGAATCTTGTTTCTCTATTTAATTACACTATTATATCATAGTGTTCATTATATGAGGGAGTTTATCCCATTTGACAACCAAATAGAGCTTGAATTCTCCATAGAGATATTCTTTGTTTCGATCATATCAAAATTCTTTTATGTTCATGTCTAATTGCATTTGTCTTATCTGCGTACTCTTTTGAATTTCAAAAGCAATGGAATCATGACGCATTTAGACAAACATAAATAAAATGAATATTCATCAACAAGATTGATAGAATACTCATAACTTCTTATAACATGTAAACTGATTAGTCTGTATACATTTGTAAATGTATGCGCTAAATCATCCAATACAATATTATGCTTTTAGCTCAAAAAGAGCATCCTCGTCATATTACTTTTCTAAATAAGATTTATAGAATTACAATGATCAATCTCGATACGCCAACAAGTCTATCATTAATTATTTTCTTAAAATCTTATTATAGTTTATATGATTTAAGCATAAATATCAGAGGTGATTTTGGTTTGAAGAAACATTTCTTTTCTTAGATAAATGTATATACTCTTTATCATTATATCTTACTTTTAATAGATTAATGAACTTATATGATATAAATTGTCTTTATGAATAACTAAAATAAGTAATAAACAGAGGATCCAAAAATAACAGTGTACTCCTGTTTATTAAAACAAGCTACCGAAATTAATTTCCTCTCATTTTTTGAAAAAATAAAGACAAATATCAAAACTAAAGTCTTGTAAAATTGATCTAGCCTTTTAATTGATATAAACTAGCATGTCCTCAACTACTGTTTGAAGCTTTCTTCACTTAATCTCTTGGTTTCCTAAAAACCAAATAAATGAATTACAAATAAGATTAGTCATCTCTGAATTCACTATTGCATGAATCAATAGATATCTGAACTAATTAGGAAGCTTAAAGATTTCCTATACCTGATTTTAATAATCTTAGGATAAATTTCTTCTAGTGACCCTTTTATCCATATTTGTAACACTTGCCTTTTGGCTTGCCACTTCTTTTAGTGGATAGTTTGCCGATCCCAACTCTTTCTTGCTCATTCTTGTCTTTCGACTTAAGCCTTGAAGATAATTATTTTTCAGGAAGCTTTTTGCTATGATAAAATTCTTCTATAGCAAGTAGTTCGTACAGTAATTCAATTAAGGTCATATATTTATTGTTTAAGATATAGCTGACTTTAAACTCTTTGAATGTATCAGGTAAAGATTCAATCACTATGTTAATCTTTGATTTATCATTGATTTGAACACCATGAATCTCTACCTCATTCAAATAGTCCATCATTTTGAGGACATGATCACAAACTCTTGTGCCCTCTTCCATCTTAGTATCCATAATATAGTTTAATGCTGCTTCTCTGGCAAAATGAGTATTGTGCCCAAACATCTGATGAAGACTAGCCATTATTTCAGTGGTTGTTTCCATGCTCCGATATTTCTTATGCAATTCCACAAAAATCGAAGCCAATATATAGTGCTTAGCCATTTTGTTAGCTTCGCACCATTTCTCATAAGGCTCCTTCTGATTTCTATAATCATATAATGTTGGTTCTGGAGGGCATGGCTGGGTCAACACATTTGCAACCTTTAGCAGTGAAAATATTAAATAGATTGGGTTTTCAATCTAAATAATTTTTATCAGTGAGTTCATTTTTAACAAGGATGATTAATAATGAGTTGATGGAAGACATTTTTTGAAAAAACAAAATAGACATCCATAAATACTTTGAAACAATATTTACAATAAATGACAAAAATGCAAAAAACATAAATGCATTTTAATTTATTGTACCGATAATCTAGTATCGCTTTGACAAGCTATCTGTTGGGGAAGTCATGTCTACACTTATTAGATGCAATTATCTATTGGATTATTTACTTTCATGTAGAGACATGATAAATAATTATCGTTATCTCTTTGGGCCTAAATTTGTTAACAGAACTTCCTTGGGAAGGTTAATAACAAATTTTAGTTGAGTGTATAACTATTGTTTCAATCTACGTATTTTTCATATCAATAGTCACCGTTGGGGTGAACAATTTATTGAAAAATATTTTAATTTTATCTTTGAAGAAGTTCGTCAAATCAAATATCTAATATATATACTCTCCGTAGGGAGCATCACCATATCATGAAGTTGAGGTATATATATCATTTTATTATTGAACTAACAATGGAGCTCGTGGGAAAAATTATCTTGAATTTACCCTCTCCCACTTAATATTTTAAAATTAGTTTTTCCTTTTTTAAAACATATACATATTGTTAATTGCATGCTTCCTATAATATTATCGAGATGATATTAAATATTATTAAGCATGTGCAAATTTCAAACAATATAATGAGATTCATTATTAATGAATGACATGTATCATTATGCATAGAGTGGCACTACCTATTCTATATGGCATGTTATCATGGCATGTTATCATCCAAAACATAACATATCGAAAAATAATTAAATAATCTTAATTCATAACTTTCCTAAAATGAAAAATACATTAACCCTAAACTTAATCTTTATTGGGCTTCTTGTCAATGGTCATCTTCCATAAGCTTGTCTTTGTTAACGGACTAGGGAAAATTGGGCTTTTAAATTTATAATTGGTCAAATTTTATTTTAAAAGGAAATAAATAATAATTTGTTATTAAAATAAAACTTTTGAACCAAAAATAAATTTAATGTGCTCAATTTTATCTATACATTTTAATCCATTAAGCTCAATTGAAATTGAGCCTAAAACTAGGATTCTTTAAGCCCAAAATTATTTTTAGACTTAAATGTAAAAAATTAAAACTTAACTGCCCAAAGGAAACAATTATGGAACTATAGGGACCTCAATGATAAAAACTATGAAACCCTAAAATCCATATTTTTCTTTTCCTTCTTCCCCATCCGCCATCTCCAAAAACCTCTGCCACTGTTCAGATGCCAGCAGACCTTCGACGCATCTCCGACGCCGAGCCACCCGCCACCGCGTCATTGGAAACGTACCAAACTCGCACGCGCAACTTGCTGCTCGTGCAGCGCGAGCAACGTGTGCCAACTCGCACTGCACGCACAGGCCACGCTTCCTGCGCGCGCTGGCTGTTGCACGCTGCTACTGCGTGCATGCTTGTGTTGCTGGTTGGTGGCCGCCGCTGAAAAATCCAGCCTTCGTTTCTTTCATGTCCCTTTGATTTGTCGACCCGTGATTAATCTCCAGCAATTTACAAATTTCCTAGGCCAATTTTGGCTTACAAAATTTCTATAACAATAAAATAAACCAAGAGGGAAGCATAGTGATAATAAACCACCCCTCTTGTTACAGATCTAAAAGAAAAGTTCAGCAGAAAATCTAACCATGAATTAAGACAAAGCAAAACATGTTTTATTCATATATTAAACAAATAATATATATTTGAATAAATTGTGACACTTTAATATATAAATTTCAAGATTGATTTCATACGACATTCTTATATATTAATATGAGATGGATTTGATACCAATTGTTGGAGAAAAATTTATTTTTAAAATTTTTATAAAACTTTTTAGGACAGATCTCATACAATATATATGAATACGTAATCTAGAAATCGTAACTTGAAAATCCGATTTGGCTTTTTCCGCTAAAGTGATTTAGACTCCGAGATCACGATCCATCACCACTACGCTTGTTAGATCACGAATCGTCACCACCACGCTTATTAGATCACGAACTGTCACCAATGATCTTACAGGTTATGACTCAGGTTTGATCTGCACTTGACGTGTGGGCACCTTTACTACTGCCAAAGCAACTAGCACGAGAAAATTTTTCTCCCAACAATAGAGAGAAAATCTTTTTCTGATTTATATGAAGTGGCTGCCTCTTTCTTTTGGGAGAAAATAGGCTCTTTTATATTTTTATTTAGTGGAAACCCTAGGCTCCATATTTATTTCTTTTTTAATTCTATTAAATCCCTTTTGATTTAAATTAAAAAATAATTAAAACAAAAGTCACGTTACTTGTTCTTGTGTTATAGGGGCCGATCTTGTAAAATAACACAAGGCCCCTTAGATACAAGTACATTACATAAAGCCTCCCACTAAATAATGTATTTAGGCGTTTAACCCAAATGACTAGTTATCTTACTTATTAATCCAGTAGTGGCACAGTCAATTAAATGAGCTAATCCAGGGATCATTTGGGAACATACAATAGTGGCTACAATAATTAAGCATGTAATTAAACAAGCCTAATAATTTAATTCCAACTCTACTCTATTATAAGACTGGAACTGATCTCTATAATTATATGTTCGAATAATAATTCGTCCCAAGCCACACTGATTTCTTTACTGGTCAATCCTTTGTACCACATCGTTAATTAAATCGATATCTCAACTGTCTAATTAATTTAATTACATCTTGCTCCTTGATATTTACTGGTTTTCTCTAAAGATCATTTTCAACATACTAAATATGTTGACACACTCTAGCCAGAGAATTTTATGATCAAGTGCCAAAAACTCATTAAGAGATGTGTCGTACAAATTCTATATTGTTAGTTTATAACTCCAATACTCATAATTGCTCCCACCAAGATACCGGGTAATATTGATCATAATTGTGTGTCGTGCTCATTGGTAACTCAAATAGAATAACAATTACAATCATGAAATCATAACTAACTCAAGATTAAGATTACAATAAAATCAATACCTATGAGATTTAATAAGTCTGGCAGTCATTTCAAGGTTAATTAAATCTCATATGTGATCCAGTTTAATGTAGTCAAACTACATCAGAAAATTCATATATGATTAAGATAAATCATTCAATGAATTTACTACAGTCTAAACATAAATAGAGCGCTCAACTCTATTTATCAACTGCGAACTAAATTTATTTAATCATAAGATAACTTGTATTTATGTCTTCTGTGAATCCATATGATGATCATATAAATACATATAATATGATTAAATGGACCTTATTCAATATATATTTATGCAATTGAAAATATCTTAAATATTTTATTAATCAAAAAATAAATTAATATGCTTTAAAAGAGTGTATAATCCCAACATTTACATCGTTATAAACTGTATTTTTCACCATTTTATAACGGTATAAATATGTCCTGAACTTTAATGCAATTCGGAGTTCTCAGATTGAAAAATTTTTATATGATCATATGACATCTATCATACCCTTATTCTTTTTCTTGTAGAAATCGACTACACCATGATTTTCACAGAGAAATGTGACATTTACAGCTTCAGAGTGGTGGCACTAGAAGCATTATTGGGAAGGCGTTTAGGAGATTTTTCATCGTCGTCATCACCATCATTTGATCCTAAAAGGATGTTAATTGATGTTTTAGACCAACGTCTTTCACCTCCAGCTGACCGAAAGATTGTTAGGATAATGTACATGTTTCAACAATTGCATTTGCATGCTTGAGTTCCCAACCAAAGCTTCGACCTTGAAGCAGCACGTCTCTCAAGAATTTCTTACTTGCAAGCCATTAATCTGAAAATCTTTTCAAGAAATTTCGGTGTTAGAGCTTAGAAAACAAGGAATGCATTGGGTTGATCAATAAGAAAACAAGGTGTGGACGAAATTTAGATTACAAGATTAATGTAGATCTTCCAAATTTCTAGGGTGGGATGCATATTAAAGAATTTTTAAATTAGATAACATAAGTATATAATTTTATCGAGCATATGGAGATTCCTCAAGAGAAATAGGTTAAGCTAATGACATTTATCTTAACCTAAGTATATAATTTTGATCCTCATAAGTATATAATTTTGAATTATTTTCTTTGTGAATTGATTATCTTCAAATAGTCTCTCTTATTTTTTAAATTTTCAATTTACTTCCTATTTTTATTTAGAAGACCCAAAAGAAATTAATCAATTGATCCTCATTTTTCTCTTACTTTTTAAGGCAATTTGAAATTTTTAAAAATAACAGAAGATAATTAATTCATAAGGGCTAATCTGAAATTTGCCCTTAAAATAAAGATGCCCCTTGGGCCGAACCGCAAAAGATGACCCACACGGCCGTTGTCTAGGCTTTGGACAGTTGATCGCAAATGAAGATGTCCGTTGGCCCGAATCGCAAAAGAAGACCCACACGGCCCATGTCTAGCCTTTGGACAGTAGCTTTGAGGGCCCAAGTACATTGCCTTCCCGTTCATCGAACTGTCGATGAACAAATCCAATTTCATTTTTCTCATTATGCTTTCAAAGTGTAAAACTTCAAGATAATTGGTTAAAAATAACTTCAGCAATACATCAAATTCTAACTTGAAATTCTGAAAAACCCATAAACAGTGACGGAAGCTAGAAGCTTTGGTTGAAGGGGCCACGTACTTCAAAATATGAAAATAAGTTAATCTATTCATTTTTCAATAAGTTTATTCGTATTATATGAAAGTATCTAATCAAATAAGGTCTAGATACATACTGAAAAATCTTATGGATGAATAAAAATTATGTATTATTGACTTTTGAAAAAATAAAACAAGATATTTATTTGTCCTTTAGGTGTAATTTAGCTGGTTATAGAAGTGTATTGTGTTAACTAAGTGGGAGACATGAACTAATGAGAGACACGTGGGGACATCACTAATTTAACTTCAGGTGTCCACTAACTTTTGTATGATAATAAAAATTAGAGAAAGAGAGCTTCTTCAATATCTCATTTTTCTTCAATTCTCAATTAATTTGAGAAATGAAAGAGTTGAGAGCTGCAGATTGAGAGGGTATTGAGAGTTTTAACCTCTTGGTTTAATGAGTGAAAAATTAGGTATATTGAGATTTTGAATAGTGAGTTATAATACTTTAATATTTGTAATCCCCATTTCACTAGTAGGGTTTTATACTTCTATGTTCGCCTTGGAGGTAGGCTAAAAGTCAAACCACTTAAATTCCAGTATTCTTGTGTGATTATTATTTCTCAATTTTACTTTAATTGTAAGTTTGCTTCACCCAATCAATTTACTATCACATTGTACCTCCTATCACTTGAGTTTAAGTTATAATATGAACAACTATTGGTGTTCAAAGGATGAAATCCTCATTCAAACCATAAAAATAATAATAATAATAAAATATTAGTTGAAAAGTTAAAGAAAGAAACTGTTGGAGAATTTGAAGAATAAAACACTAATTTTATAAGAAAAAACTCAAGAATATTATAAGAACAATTCACACACTCTCACAAATAACTTTTAAAACATATTTTGCTTCTTATGCTTTCTTCTCCTTACACTTGATACATACAACACAAATAATAAGGGTATTTATAATACCCAAAACTTAATTATAACTACGCACATAAACTAAACAAATTTAATCACAACCACTCATTTATTATCAACCATCACACTATTATGAACGCAATTCATTTCATTTCACCTACCACACCAATCACACCAACCTTACCTACCAAAAGAAATTTCTATGAAGTGGGCTTGGATTTCTTCAAATTGGATCAAGTTTATGATCCTAACAGAAACTAGATATTATGCTAACATTTACGTACTTGTCCTTTTTCAAAAATTTTACGGGTGACAGGGTACCTCCCCGTCTCCTAATACTTCTGCCCCTGCCGATAGAAACAGTCGAATCCATCTGCTGATCAATGCTCGAATTTGTTTGAATTCGGCCTCTGAAATTGCTTGAGGGTGATGCAGCATTCAACTTGTTTAAAATGTCACCAACAATTTCTTCTACAAGTTTAGATTCAGGCCTTTCCAAATTGCGAAGAGTAAAACAAAAGTGAGTTAGAAGTGAAAGCAAAAATAACAAGATTAAAATGCTCCTTTGGACTCTGTCGTGTCGTATATCTGTTTCGGTTAAAATCTACTTATGTACTGTTTGAAAAAACAGAACTAATTGAGTTTCAAGCTGTTAAGACTAGGCGGAGTATATACGGAATGAAAAATAACTAAAGTGAAATAGTGTGAATTACCTGATCATAGATGAATCCCATCCGCACAGGTCGGCTGCTTCCATCAAAGCCCCCCTCCATCTTTCCAACTTTTCTTTCGCACGCTTGGAATGCTGTTTGCGATTAATGAAAGCATCCTTGAAACTCCCCGTCTGGCACCGTACGTCCGACGGACGTACGTGGTAGAAAATCGGGATAACGATTTGACCTTTCAGTTTCTTGCACTCGATAATCTTTGCAAGCTCATCTAGACAACTTTCGGAAGAAGCATAATTCTTTGAAAAGATTATTATCGAAATCCTTGATCCTTCGATTGCTTCGAACAGTGATGCCATAATTTCGTGTCCTTTGTTAAGATCATCGTAAGTGAAGCTATTGATTTTATTTCGGCGCAACGCGTGGTGGAGATGACTGGTGAAGTTATCGCCGGTATCCTCCCTTCTGAAATTGAGGAAGACATCGTATGATGATGACGACGATGATGATAATGAAGACATGGACAAAAAATGGGGATGCAAACTTGCTGTGTGTATTCAACAAGGCTAAGCTATAGATCTTTCAAATTAAATGAATGAAATATGTATATAGTAGTCTTGAATCTTTATGGACCTTGCGCAAATCAAATAGAAGCTTGTGAGTTATATGGAGAATATATTAACAAAGCATAGATAGAATGAAATTAAAATTAAGAATATGAAAAAGATTGTGCATCAGCAGCATTGCCAATATGAAATGAAAAGAAGTTATAGTTAGTATATGTAAGAAAAGCATGCAAGTAAAACACACATGAAACTGATTTGATTTGTCGGATTTGAATCCAATTGCTAGCTGATTGAGAGTTCATACTTGAGTTTAAAGTGTAGGATCTTTAGTAGAATACAACTCTTATTCCAAAAAGAAAAATGATTTTTATTTCAGAAAAGAGCAAGTTATATTCTAATTTGAATCAGTTTAGACAAACACTCAATATATATATAGAAAAGTTAATTTGACTCGAACTGAAACTCCACTTTAAAAAAAGATACGGCTTAAAATTCTAATCCAAATCGAATTTGTAATCTTTGTAACTATTCTCAATTTTTTACAAGCTTTTTCAGTAATTATTTCATCAACCAATATCGATTCGTTTGGCTATTCAATTTAAGTTTCGGGGTTTGGTTTTGAGTTGACAATATGGCTGATATATTTAGCCCATGAATTTCTATGTTAGCCAATTTTTATAAGTTTCTGGGTTTGTTGCGGATGCTTTAGCTAAGTTTGCACTTCATCTTAGCAGTTCTTTTGTATTAATTGAAGATTTTCTGCAGGAACCATGTTGTTATCGCACACTATAAGATGCGCGACGGCGCACATCAAATCATAATCCATTTAAACAAATTTTTATAATATATTTTTTAAATTATGCATATTAAAACGAAATTAAAATTTTATTTAATTTTTTATGCACAGTGTTATTGAAATTTTACTTAAATATGAATCTTATAATAACAAACAAATTTTATTTTATTTTATTTTTTTGGTTACCATTCAAAAACGAATTTAGTTTTTTTTTTTCAATTTGTCATAATATCTTAATATAAAGTTAAAAATATAGATTATATGTTCTATTGAAAATATCAATTTTGTTTAGACTTGTCAAATCTCAAAAGCTCAATCTTGAAGGAGTATTATCAATTCAAGTCATATTACATTACATTATATATAACATATAGTAATGCTTGAGTTACCACTCAAAATAAAAAAAGTTAAAACATATAAAATATTAAGTAAATAATAATAAGTGACAAATCATAGATTTAGGGTCAGTTTGGTAATATTTTAGCTTTTAAAATAATTTTTTTTCTGTGATATAAATATAATCAGTTGTAAAGAAAATCAGTTAAATATTTGATAAAATTTATTTTTAAAAGTAGTTGTATTTATTAAATAAATCTTATTGTTAAATTTCTATAAAAATGTAAATAATTGAATCAGATATAATATTGATAAAATTTATTTAAATATTTATAAACATGTATTTAAAATATTTTTTTATTGTGTACATACAACAATTGACAACTAAAATAAAATATTTATATTATTAATTTTTTTATCTCATTATAATTGATAATAAGAATTTTAAGTTAATGATTTTATTACTTAATTAATAAAGATAATTTTAGATTTGTAATATGTATAAGGACGTATATGAATTATATTAAACATAAAGTTAATTTTTAAAATTAAATTTTTAAAATTTGCACCTACTCTCTTTTTCAAAATATACGATTTTCCTAAAAATAATTTTTTAAAATTTATTAAATACTAAAATTAATTTTTAACTTTTTAAAATTACATTTTAAGTGTTCGTATCTCAAATGATCTGCATCACATATAACCAATTCCCTCATTTAAACCAAAAACTCCATGGTTCAAAATTATTTCTATGCCCCGCCAATTTGTGCTGCCTACGCCGGAGAGTCTGCATTCTGCAACCCCCGCCAACGGTCCAAGATTTTTATTTACTTTTTTTTTTTGGGTTAAACTCGTTGTTCTAACTTAATTTATTTTTATTTAAAATTCGTGCTTAATATTTTGATTAGTGCGAAAAATTTCCCCAACCAACCAAACCCTACGTGACTCTTCTAGGTTTAGTTGACGAATTATCCAAAAAGTTAGAATTTTGTTATTTGATTCTGAATATGGATATAGTTTTTCAACATACAGCAGTACAGCTTGGAAGAAATAACTTGCCTTCTCTTTGTTTTCGAATGTTGGATTGCCTACCGAACTCATTTATCCTTACATCAAATTGTCTTCTTTTTTTCTTTAATTCTACTGTGCAGGAATCCCTTAGTTGCTGTGCTGTCTAATTGTGCTCTTGATTCTTCGTTTGTATTTAATCCTGTAATGGGCTCCAGCCTAATACAACGGATCTCTTTGCTCCGCTTGTGCTTGCGGCAGAGTAAGTCTATATCTGTAAGAAAAATAATATATGACTATATGTGCATGTTCTTCATACAAGATACCCGTATCAACCTTTTGACCGGAGATTAATTGAATGGAAGAAATATGGATGGGATAGTTTGTATTGGGAGTTTGTTTCTGTATTAGTAAATACTAGTACTCTCTTATGTAGAGAATTAAATTTTGTTTTCTATATTCGGAGAAATTAAACTGGCTGTTTGTTTCTTTTCTCCAGTCGTTGCTAGTGCTTTAGCTGCTTCCCCTAAAGCAGGTAATGATTGTTTCCTTTGTACTTGCCATCAATGTTTTTCGTAGATGATATTGTTGTTATTCACATATTTATGAACAACTCATTTTAAGTTATTATCTCTGACAAAAAGTGATGTCTAACATGCATCTATATCAAAATGATACGTGAGTGGGTATGCATCCCAACTTGATAGTTTGTGGAGTTTTCTCTACTTCCAATAACATCGGGGGAAATTTTAAAGACCCCTTAAAATTAGTGAAGCACATGACAGTCTAGAAGATTATCGTTGATCCTTGAACAGAACAGTGTTTTCACACATCTCCCATTTGATCTTATTTACTTGACAGAGAGCTGGGGTGGACTAGAAATGTGGGATGCTCTTCTTTGATCTCCAAACCCCCCCCCCCCCCCCCCAACCCCCCCAAAAAAAAAGCCCAAAAAAAAAACAACTAAAATTACGTAGTACACTTAAATCATCTCTAGGTTGGGAAGAGATACTTTAGTGTTCTTATAATATCCTAGGCTTTTGAGCCTTCTTTAAAAGTGATAACATTATTAATGAAATAAGGGGAATACTTTTCACTAAAGCTATTTATTATGGTTAACCTTAAGTGACATAGTTGATGCTCAAAGAAGCTCATCTATTTTTGAGGGTTAGCTACCATACACTTCAATCTTTGATTTCTTTGTTAGATATTTCAAGTTAAATTTTTAGCACCTTTGCTAGATTTTTTAAAAATTTTCTGTAACGTTACAGATTTGTATAACAATTAATACCCCCCTCTTTTTAGAGTTAGGTTCTTTTGCAGGATTTGTATATTTTTTTGTTTGGTCTGAGTGCATTAAGTTGAGAAGTTAGAATTAGATTATGTATTTCTCAGTCTATTTGTCTTCTAGTTTTTGTCCCCTTTTTGTCTCACTCTTAACTGATAAGGAGAGAAGCATAGGGAGAGACCCTAGAATCAGATTTATGCATTTCTATGTCTTTATGTGTCATGTATATTCTATTTTATTGACACTTCTAAATAGTGGCCAATTCTGATAATTAGGCTAGTAATCACACCATATCCCAGGAAAAGATGATATCCTCCTGAAAATCTTCGAAGATCCTTTTAGTTTTTTTTTTCCCTTCGAATTTCCCAAATAGTAGCCATTATGGAATGTTTACATGGAACTTCAGGTTTTGTTTTTGACAAAAGCATGAAATCCCCTGAAAGCCAAGAATTGGAAGATTAGCTGCTTGGAGTAATCTACACCATAACTCAAACAATGATTCTAAAATGTCAAAAAAAAAAAAAATTCTCTTGCACGTGGCTCATTAAAAAGGAGACAAGCACATGTTAGCTGCCTGAAGTAATCTAGAGTCTACATTTTAATGCTAGAAGGCTGATTTCTTCTACATATACTCTTTAGTGGAGATAATAGGGTTATAGTAAATAAAAGGAATTTGGTTACCTTTGTAATTTTATTGTCTTAGGTAGAATATTGAATTGAACTAAAGCAAAAAAATATTGACAAAGTGAACAGAAGTCACAAGGGCCAAGAAAAACTAACCTAGCTCCCTTGGCTTCCATTGTTATTGCTGCTTATCTGTGTGAAACTTTTTTAGACAAGGTTCACTTTCTTTCATTTGCTGATGTACATTGAAGTTAAGTTCTCTGTTTAGTTTTACTTTCGCATAAGTGGTTGGATAACATTAGGCCATTGGTTGTTTTGCTTACTTCTGTTTTTATGTGCTAATCACACTCTTTAGTTGAAAGTTTTTGTTCCTATAAGCCCATACAGCATGATACTAAAAACCTATCAATCAATCACCTTAACTGCAGATTCTGAAACTGTGCAGAAGAGAGAAAGACTTTGGGGAATATCGGATGAGGTACCTTAGTAAGTACCCAGTTCCTATATTGCTTTTATCTGTTACATGGGAATTTAGACTTTTGGATGATGCTATAGTCATTCATTCATCCTCTTTTTCTCAAAAGAAAAAAAAAATTAGGACCTCAAATTGTTAATACTGAAATGTTCAGTGTTATTGTGCATGTGATGTCTCATTGTCTCTGAAGAAACTGCTTGTTCACAAGTGATGGCCGCACATTAGAACTGGACTTTTTTCTAGTGTCTTCCGTTGATTACAAATTATACTATTTTTCCCTTTTCCTGTTAATATCAGATGCTGTAGCTACATGGTTGAAGATCATGCATTTTTCTCATTGCAGGTTAACAATCAGTTGCTCAACACTTTGTCTGTTGAATGCAAAAGCTGCAGTCATGCCCATCAGCTGTCCTCTTATAATGACTTGCCAAAGAAAATAATGGGAGATCTAAATCAGTGTTCTTCTGTTAAGAGCATGGACTTTCATCCAGTTCAGCAAACACTGCTCTTTGGTAAGCTCTTGCTGCTTATAGCATCTTGTTTTGTTTCTTGGGGTTTTTGTTCTTGAAGGTTAGATATTTGGTGATTCAAGTTTTACCTGAGATGTCTTCATTTTTTTTCCCTCCAATTCTAGTGGTAACAAGCTGTGGCGGCATCACAATGTGGTAGTTGTGTGGCAAGAAGAGGCTTTTAGATAGAGAACTAGAGCTTTGGGACCCAACTGGTCATTCTTTTGAATTATTGGTGAGGGTTCATGTTTGCCAGAATATTAGTGGGACTATGTATACTGTAATATTTTGGATTACTGGAATTATAATCAATCTTCAATTGATGTAACAGGGCTCTTTTTTCAAGGATTATAGTGCATCGGTAAACTGTGTGATTTGGAGTCCTACTGGTGCTTTTTTCATTATGTTCCATTTGGATTTATGTAAGCTTATTTTGTTGTAGGATATTTTAGATTGAAATACTCATTCAAAAAGAGTATGCTTAATTTATCCAAAGGCTAATTACTTCTTGAAGAGAACATTGGCTCTGCTCTTTGTGATAAAGTACTTTCCTTTTCTTGTCTCCTCCCCCAACCCCAAAAGGTTTGCTGACATAGTTTGCACTGGAAGTTATTCAGATATATTAACTGCCTTGTTTGTGGTGGCCACTTATCCAATCATAAAAGCCTTGCAGAGACACACACACAACAGAATACCTAGTGGAATTTTGAATTATAGAAAACTTTCAATGTGTGTCCCACCATGTTTGAAAGAGATTATTAGCATACTGAAAGAAGCTCTACTGTATAGTGATGAGGATAGGATTTTGCATAATTGGATTACTATAATTTTTTAGTATGTCAGTAATTTTTACATTGTTGCCATGGAAATCTATCATCCGGGAGTTTTATTCAGATGTGTCAGGAATTGAGATAAGCACAACGTGTGCTGGTAACTAAATTTTCTTGTGAAGTACATTTCCTTTCTATTATCAGTGGGCTTTGGACTTTGGTCATTACATCGTTTCTTGTGTTATCCCTTTTGTCTTTTTCTGCGGATGGCAAACAGCCATAACAACCTCATTTTTCCAAGAGATGAAATGTTTGCTAGAGGGGCCTCCTATTATTTTTCCACCTCTGCATATCATTGCGTTGGGGTGGTGTAAGATAGAACTTAGAAGCTTGAGTTTCCTAATAAAAATTGATTTAGTAGGCTGATTAATGGGTAGATATACTAATTAGTAATAGGTTCATCCTCACTTCTTTCATTTGTTTGGTGAAACTCCAATAGCATTTTCCTTTTATTCTTTGATTTTTTTTATCTTTATTTTCTTCAAGTACTTTTACAAAATGAAAAAAGAATAATAATGATAATAATAAAAAAATAAAAAGGTAAAATATTATTATTTTTCTATTTGTAGTGATTATTATTTTTCTATTTGTAGTTTTTAATTAATTTCTATATTTGTTTTTTAAAATAAATTTTTTAAATATGAAAAGGAAAAATTTAATCCGTTCAAAAAAATTAGTCATATACGCACAAAATAAAAATATTTTAAAGTATTAAGGAGCATATTATAAATATTATGTGTTTTTAAAAACCTAAAAAAATTTAAACCCATGAAAATTGATCTACTTAAGTTTCAGTTTTGTTGATTAATTGACTGTTAAAAAAATGAGCAAATACTACTTTATTCTTTTAGCCATTAAAAATAATAAAGTAACAAATTTTGAGGGATAACTTTATATTTTCAATAGTAACAAGGACAATTTAAAAATTATCACTTCACAAGAAAGTAAGCTGAAATTTTCTCTACCGAGGATCCTTTGGAATGTTGAAATTATAAAGTAAATACAAACACAATCCATTTCTTTCTCCCGTAATAAACAAACTTCAAATACCAACTCAAGCCTCTTTTTCTATATAGATGGCTTAAATCATAAATTAAACTTGTAATCTTAAAAGAATAGAAATAACAACCACATTGCACATAAAAAGGAACCAAATTAATTCTCTTCATCAATTAAGGGATTCGAGTTCAAATACAATTCTTTCGATTATGACAAACATTTATCTTCCTGGGTTACTTTAAGCATCAAAATACGAATATTCAGGTCAAAATTCATCTCGTTTTTCCTTTAAGCGTATATTGAATATCAGATGGGAGGAGAAAAAAAAAATCTAATTCCCTCTACACGGGGTAGAAACTATCAGGGGGGCAGAAACTATCAGACCTGTTATGTAACCAAATCTACTCAGCTATATCCTCCACAATTATCCAGCAATACTTTTGATGCACCATCAGTGCTACTTTCGATAGCCATTGCCAGAGTGCCGGACAAAATTCTATTATCATTTTTCATATAAGTTTCTGTTTGCTCAGACGTGCTTCTTCTCCAAATTAGCTGCAGCCAACCGTTGTCGCTTTCTCCAAGCTGGAACTTTACCAGGGAATGCCCACCTCAAAAATCTCTCCCATGAATAGCAGCCCAAGAACATGAGACCAGCCCATATCAATAGCTTGTCCCTCAATCCTGAAGGCAAAGGCACCAACTTCAACCAGTCATTCAAGCTCCTGAGTAAATCGGATGTAATGACTGTGAAGAAACCAACAGCACCCATGAGGGCGTACATAAATGGTTTGTTCTCAGAAATGCTCTGGTTAAAAGGGTGGCCCATGTAGTTAACAGCAAAGGTGGCCACCTGGATCATCATGTTGACCATGTATGAAACCGTGTTCACCAGGTTGGGATGAAAATCTGCATCCGGCTCAATGCATTCATCTGGCATGTATTTCTCTGCCTCTTTCACAGATGATATTAGGAAAAACAAATGAATGGCAAACTGTCCCATAAGTGAGAGGAATACATATGAGCAGAAAATATTGGGATGGGGCCGTGCAGCTGACAGGGTGGGAAGAGGACGGGCATGTGAGATAAACAAGAAAAAGGCTGCGGTAAAAACACCGCTGATTGTAGCCTGGACATCACCAAGCTTCACACCATCCAAATACATAACACTCAACACGTATGCAGTAGCGAGACAGTTAAGGCCGAGAATTTTGAACATCTGAAGGGTGGTCACTAGGGTACTACGACCCTGACGAATTATGTCAGTAGTGGGAGCAACCGATGCGTGCTTCGCTGTGAATGGTGATGCCATAGAGGCATCTCCAAGCTTGACAATGGGAGCAGAACGACCATCGCCCTCCTCGTTCAACTCCTCCATCATCTTCTTCAGCTTCTCTCGTTGCATCTCAGCAGCTGTCAAATGGCGGTTACCAGCTGTGCGGCTGTTAGCTTCTAATCTAGCAGAAGCTTTTCCCTTTGAAGTGCCTTCACTATTCAGACTCATAGCTTTGCTAGCTGCTTCTGAAGCAGACTTAGATTTCTTTGACTTGACTGATTTTGTATTTTCGTCTTTAGAAGCTTCTGATGAAGAGTTTCCACTCTGAGTTGGAGGCACAGCATTCAACAGTGCAACTCCCACATGGGCCTGAATAACAAAGTATAGAATGTCAAGTACTGCCCCCTCTGATTGTTGCAAGACAAAAAGACACCAAACACAGTTGTCCAACTATCATGCTTATAAACAACATATAATGATTTAACAGTGCTGTGTATGGGAAACAGGGAAAGCTTATAAAAACGAACCACGCAGATTGCACACTGTGCAACTCTTAAAATTTATACTATTGATATACAACATGTGACAGTTTGACCATAAACTTCAGCAGAACCAACAACAGAGAGCTTCCTCCCGCAAGAATATTTCTTCTATCCATTCTTCTTTTTAATATGAAGGTAAATAATTTTGATATATAATTGATTGGACTGCGACATGAAGGTAAATAATTCATACATCATTGATTGATCTGGGACCAAAAACCAACTAAGGCTGAATTTAGCATGCATCCAGAAGATTTGGTAGAAAAGAAGATGCAATCAGCCTAACTAACTTTAACAGCTATAGCTTATTAATAGGCCAAGAGAGCAGGCAACTCTAAGTATCCACTTGCTATGGTATACCTACTGAGCAATGGGCTCAAAACTAATTGGAAATGAAGAGTTATATAATACAACAATGGTTAAAAATCTAGTTGGCAATGATGGGGTAACATAACGTTAAGAAGCAAAATATATGTGGGTGCACATTTGTCTTTGCTTCAGTAAAATCCATAATTCATGAAGCTTCAAAAGCATAGATCAATGATAGTAAAATGCTTGGATCACTAATAAATTCAAATAAAATTGACATAAAAATACATATCTTCAACTCCAGCATTACCTGCTTAAGAGCTCCAACATCATTAGTACCATCCCCACACATCAATGTCATCCTTCCTACTGCCTTAAAAGTGGTCAAGATCAGTTCCTTCTGCTCAGGTGCAACTCTTGCAAAAACCTGTATGATCAATAGGATAAACATTATACAGAAAAAAGGTATCATCAAAAACACATTCAAGTTTACACTATTATTTAAGAACCTTCACATAAGGAATGACTCGTAGAACAGCTGAAGTCTGTTGTAACATTTCGAAGCAGTCACCTCCAATACAGAGATCGTGAGCATCTGTGAGACCTTCAACCTCTTTCTCACTGAAATCAAATATGTTCCTCTTTCCTCAGTTCACAAAGTATGAAAACATAAATCTTAATTGCATTCTAAAAGCCAAGGCTACATAGAAAGGCAGAGTTTGGTATTGCATCACAACCAAATAAGAACATCAAAAAGATACGTAAAGGCATATAGAATCTAATATACGAGAATATGGCAAGGCTTCCATTTGTAAACAAGTTCATAAGCACTAGAACCTAGTAAAAATGAAGGTATCTCCACTAAAGCACAGTAAAGGTAAATGAAAGAAACAGTCAAGTCTTCACCTATATTGAATCTTTTCTGTCTCATCAGGTGACACCCATTCATACACTTTGCCATTCTGTACAGGACAAAGAATTAATACCGGCTTTGTAACAATATGCACTTGGCTGGCAACATAGCAAGCAGTCAAAGCTTGGTCACCAGTGATCATCGCCTAACATTAGAAAATGACAATCAGATGGTAATTTCAATTTATAATATCCACAGATCAAAAGTATACAACAAAATAAGCACAACAATAATTAAAAGTAGACAAAGCAATACAAACATATAACTCATTTTAGTTCTGTATTGTACATAATAATAATGAAGGAAGATACTTGAGAACATGTTACTTACCAAGTCCTGAGAAGAATTCTTCAGTTCAGACAAAATTTTTGCTGAATCTGCCCTAATAGGGCAGTTAAATACCTGAAATTTTGTACTATCAGAGTTAGGGATTACATATTTATGTAAACATAATTATCCAAGACTAAGTTAAAAAATAAGACCATTCAAGCAAAGCAAAATCAACTGCACGAAATGAAAGTGTTTGTCGATTACCGCAAAACCAGCAAAAGTAAGGCCATTCTCCACTTCATCTCTGTGCAAGCTTCTTGCATCACTAACCTTAACATATTTGACATGCAAAGAAAAATGATTTAAGCTATAAATAATTTAATAAATTGAAAAAGCATATGCTGAATGTTTGCCGTTTCTGGTATACAGATACAATGAAAAAATGCCCATGTAAATTCTGATGAATGGTAGCCAACTAGACTAAACTGCAAACTCAAGCAAGCCTCTCATAAAGGTAAGAGTCTTGGGAGACAAAGCCGTTTGGACTATTTTGGGCCCCACCGGACAAATGAGTTCAGAAAGGGTCCAGTCATACCATTATTCTAGCCCCCCAAATGAATAAAGATCATTTTTCTTTATCACATTTCACGTGAAAATAATCCTTAAAGTCCATTGCTATTTCGGTTTGAAGAAAGTGTCACTCAATGCCTACCATAATTTTTTTCTTTTTTTTTGGCAGGAAACAGAGACTTCTCTAGAATATTAGAAGGGAATAAATATAACAAAAGTGAACCAGAGGTTCACAAGCTATAATCTATCCTACAGTGTAGGACACCAAAAACTGTACAAAAGTTTGAAAAAAGAAACCCTTGAAACCTGAGACACAGGAATAAAAATCAAAACCAACAAAATTAACCCAAACTGCATCCCAATCAAGTTGAATGAAAAAGAATGAGAAATCTTGAAAATCCTAGGATGTTGAAGCCCAAATAGAAGAAAAGAATCGAATCCTGCCCCAATACTTATCATAAAAAAGTAGCTTGAAAAAGTGTGCAAACTACATTGTTTGAATTAACCGTATATGTAAAACTACATAATAACTCATCAAAGACAGTCCCAAATCATCACACGATAACAAGCACAGATGAATACCTCAAAGGGTTCTCAGTACAAAGAAGGCAATCTTTTAAAAGAAGAATGTGATGATGCTACGAAAATTAAAACTAGTGCACACTTACTGTCATGTCTGGAAGGGACTTAAAAGCAAGGGCTAAAACACGAGAGCCCTGATGCGTATATTTCTTGTAGGTTTCAATATAGGATGATGGCAAGTCTGTGAGTCTATCCTGGAGGGTTTCGGGAGCACCCTGAAAAGAGTTGAAAGAATTACTTAATAGAGTCAAATTGCAGAGCCCCAACTAAGAGAAAGTCTGCCTCTATTCAATGTCTCTTATTTTTGAAAAATCTCTCTTACTTTCTCTTGCATAACAGCAAAGGAGGAAGATAGATATCTTTTGTGTGCCATAAACACGGCACGAATGTCAGAAAACAATTCGAATACAAAACGACCGATTAACAGAGTACTCCTGTAAATACTGACAAAGTACATGGCCATACACCTTTATTTATTAAAGAATTCATCACATTCATATCCATATAATCTTTGAAACGCAATATCTACGTGATTCCATAACTCTGAAGGATGACATCTACACAAATTTGAGCATACCTACCACAACCTGTCAGTAATAAGCGAGTATTGGAAACAATGTTAAAAGCTACTGTTTGGTGAACTACTTGCATATCTCCCCTTACAATCAATTCGTGTATCCTCTAGTTTAGGGCATTTAGGCGCAAAATAAATTGCATTTCAAATAATTAGCACAAACTCCTCGCTAAATTCCCTCACATAATTTTAACCTTCAACTGCATCCAATGCTTTTTCCCCCTAACAAGATAACTATGATTTCAGGAAAGTGAGAGAGCATACACTTATGAAATTGTTTATAGTGAAAATAACATACTTGATAAAGCACTCGTGCTCATATCTCTATTAAGGAATCTAGCTTATTCTGTATAGACTAGCTAATTATTCAACATGATTTAGTAAAACGACATCAAACAGACCTATATCAGATTTATAGCAAAGCAATGCGCGACTTACAAACCTTCACAAAAGCAAAAAACTCCTCCTGAACGCGAACAACAACTGACATTCGTTTCAAGTGCGATGCAAAATGGTGTCTCTGAACAATCTGGACGGCGTTACCCCCTCCCCTGTAATTAATATAAAATAACCACTGGCAGTCAGACTGAAAGGCAGACAGAACAAACATCACTTTAACATGGCAGTTCGACTAAAAGGATACAGATTATAGCTCTAACATATAAGAAAAATATATGTCAATCTTATGTATATTTTGTTTACCATATAAGGCTAGGCTTTTAGTAAACACCAATTTGATAAGTATCTGGGGGAAGGGACATTACTAACTTATCCCATTGTTGCAAGAGAAGAGACTGTCAATAGTAATTTAGCACCCAAAAAATACACAAAAAAGCCCGAGATGTACATATCTGGATATCCTATCTAGTTGGATGTTTTCCAGGAAATAACGAAGGGTTGGACTATTGGCACCAGGAAATAATGAAGGGTTGGACTATTGGCACCCCTCCAAAATTCATTTAAAACCCTTTCTTCAATTATAATAAAATTAATGCCAAACATACTCTTATTTTTAAATAAACACATTCAGTTTCTTGTTCCTAAAATTAGGCAACAGTCTTATTGCCTCAGCCTCCACATAAGCCATTTCTATGGGTGATCAACTTCTTAATACAAATCAATGAATTAAATTGAATATCTTTAAGATAATGGTGTAAAAAGTTTTAATATGAACACAAAAATCAAAACCATATAATTTGTCAAACTGGGTTTCGTTCATAATCAATAGACTGTGTTAGTTAATGAAGGATAAAAATACAGAAAATTTAAGAAAAAATTGCTTGTGTGAGTTTGATGAGAGAGAAAATAAAAGAGTTTCAAGATAGATGAAAAGATGTGAGACATATTAGAGTATTTGTCCTCAAATGTAATTGCAATAGAAGCGGGGTATCAAGAGGATTTGGACGGGTGCCAATAGTCCGACTCATAATGAACTAATTACCCAACAACTACTCCCAAGGGAGAGCCTAGTTGGTCGTGAAGCATTAGGTCCAGGGATCCAATCTCCCTCCCAACCATCCTTGGAGGGAGATTAGTTTAATTTGTGTTCATGCATGAAGCGAGATGGCATGGTGACTGTGGCAACTGAAAAAAAAATTGAAAAATAAGATAGAAATCATCCACCAAAAACCTCGCTTACAATGAGAGGTGACCTGAGGTGATACTGTCCCACCAAATGACCTCTCTGGCCTCTCAACAGCTTTTCAACACACTAAACGATCTCTTTTGCACCTCAACAGATTTCCACCTCATTAAATGGTGTCTTTGCCACACTCAGCCCCTTTCCAAATAAAATCTCACATATGCTTCTCCAATTTTATAACACTAACAGGATTGGAGTATGTTAACTTTTCAGAGAACATGATTCTTCCAAACCCTCAAATGTTTTCTCTACCTTGCCAATAACCAGCTTCCAAAATAAGAAGCGTAGTGCACTCTCACTAAGAAGGCATGCCCAAGTAATTTATCAGCCCACAGCCCACTTCACAACCACTTCTATTAGCTAAGCTTTCTAGCCTACTCTCAAGAGTTTCCAAAGGAATTTGCATAGTCCATGTGAATTGAAACCCATCCCCAGAACAAATTTAAGCCTTAAACCAATTAGCATCCAATTAAGAAAGAAAGAAACAAAAATCATCTCAGAAATCAATTAGACAAACAATGCGTCTTCAAAAAGTATTCTAACTTACCTTTTTGGCATGGCCTTCTCATCTGATTTATAACTCCAATCTATTCCCTTAAGGGCAGCCTTCTCAAGAGGATCACCAACCTACAAGCAATCACAGCATGTGCCAGAATAGATCACAGTTAGGACAAGAATTTTCAACCTCAAGATCACCATACATTATTATTAGTGCACAATAATCAGCAAGAGTCCTAGCAAGTGGCACCACAAAGCCAATTTCAAAGAGTTACACTACACACGTCACAGGAGTCCATGTACAATATGACAAACTCATTTCACTTCACAGAGCAGGAAGCTCAATTTTTAACCTTCCAGAAAGGAAACAAAAAGCTGCACAGCTAAAAGTTCAATTCTAGTCTAGTATGCCTCACTGTCAAATTTTAGGCAGGCATTGTAATGGGACCATTCTGAACCAATGGCAAACATTTTCACAGGAGGCATCCTAAGACAGCAAGATATAAAAACAGTCCTTTGCAGTACACAGAGTATGAAAAAGAAAACAGAAGACAGATGTGACTGAAATTGGAGGAAACAGATAACTCTCTAATAAGGGAAAAGCACAAGCCTAACAGTAAAAAGGAGAAAATGTTCATCTTTCTGGCCATCTAATAGAAAGCCCATCCATTTCATGAATAGGAATGTGAAAAAAAAGCTAGGAGTAAAACTTTCAGAGTTAGAACAGCTAAACTTTAAAAAAAAAAAAAAGGTAAAAAGGCAGAACAGCTAAACTTCAAATAAGCAAACCTATTAAATTCCCTGTAATCTTTCCTATAGAAATTCCCAAGCATGATAGGTATTGAAATGCTGTAGCAAATAAAAAAAATCACAAGATAATGTTCCTTCCAGGGGCTTACGGGGCACTTTACACCACATTTTGAGTAAGCCAATGAGGCCACTTGCTCACAGCTTTGCAGCTAATAGAGTCCTCTTGGTATATGGACTACAGCCGCACAAGCTTATGCTTCAAGAAGATACAAGCAAGATTCTTTTAAAAAAAATATATATAACTAACAAAAAGCTTCTCTTGCTTCAATCATGTGGCAAGCATACCCTTTAAAAGTAATAAAATATCTACACCTAATATATCTATCATTCTTTGAGTAAGGGACTGTGGGGGAAGTAAAATACCAGCTTATTGTCTACAAACACTAGCGCATGACAAGAAGCCAGAATCTCCTGAGTGCGGACAGGAACTTTAGTCATATCATCTTCTAACTCTGCATTGGACAACCCAACAACCCCACGAAATTCCTAGAGAGCGCAATGATTCAGGATTATGTTCAATGAAAGGTGGTATTAGATAATTATTGAGCAGCAGATATACGTCTTGATATGGGCATACCATGTCATCTGATGTAAGTGTACCAGTTTTGTCAAAACAACACATGTCAACCTGCAGGGTGGAATGAAACAGATGTCAATGAATATACTCAACATAAAAAGTTTCAAGTCCTTGAAAACTACTAGAAAGACCAAAGTTTTGTTTATATAGCAATCAGTTCTAGATAAAGCCTCTAAGTAGCATGGTTTATAGCTCTAATTCTTATGGGCGACCATTATATTCTACTAAGGATTGGAGTAAAGGAGTAGATGAAATATCAACTCTTCTTCATTTACAGGTTATGTATCATTACAGAAACTGTAGAGTCAAGAAGCTTGATTCTTCAGGTGATTTCTGTTTTCTTATCGCAATTGGCCAGTTCTTATAATTTGGAAGGCTAAGGTTCATCCCAAGGTTCAATAGTTCTCAAAATTTGGTGGTTAGTTTTTAGGGCTAAATTCAACTGAGGCTTATATAAGCGACCACTGGTTTGCTTTCTAGGTTTGTCAGTTAGGTGCAGAAGTCAGCCGGAGATTACTGACCACTTCTGTTCAGGGTTCAGGTGCTTTAAGGGCATAGGTTGGAAATTTTCAAGGAGCCAGAATGCTTAAGTGATCTTGTGTTTTATTAATTATTGAAAATCATCTTACTTCTGGTGGAGGTGGAAAAATCTTTGTTATTATGGTGGTGTTGCATCTTGGCAGGCATGAAAGGAATAAAGGGGTCTTTAAAGATGTTTTGAATGAGGGGACTCATTCCTCGTGGGATAAGAGTCCTTTAGGCTTCTTGTGGGCCACACATACCAATCCTATTTCAATATACTTCTTTGTTTTTTTTTTTAATCTTTTTCGTAAGATTAGAGAGCAACTTAATAGTAATTTTCTTGACCTTCCGGTACTCCTTTTATTTAGGTGCTTTCAGTGTACTGCTGGTTGCAAGCACCAACTTGCATTAGAAGTTTCATCTCTAAGTTCATTATTGCTAGCTGTCCAAAGAAAAATATTATCCTATGCATCGACTTCATTTTAAAGAGTAATGAAGGTCACCAATTAGTCTTTTCGGTGTCAGCATTCTAAAACAAATCTTGAGACATTCAAAATTGCAAACAGAAGTTCTAAAAGCACAGACCCACATAAAAAGCTATAAAATAAAAATTGAAAGGAAGAAACAATGGCCACCAACCAATTCAATCCTGGATAGCCAATGCCTTCTTATTGTAGAATATCAGAAAAGCATCACTCAACGATATAAGATGCATTATATCAAAATTGATAATCAAGCTAGTTCATTCACCTTTCCAGCAAATGGAATTCGGAAGGGCTCTGTACAAAATATCCCACGACGTGCCAGCGCAATCAGGGATGTATTAACAGCTATCGATAGTTCCATTGGCAGCTCAGGGGGGATCACAGATGTAATAATAAGAGAACAGCTTAAGAACAGCTTATACTTGCTCCTTGTGGGATCCTCCATCCCCTATATCACAACAATCCTCATTATTTTCATTTTTTTTATAGGAAACAGAGAAATTTTGTATATTATTAGAAAGGAATAAATATTACAAAAGTGAACCAGAGGTCCACAAACTAAAATCTTCCCTACGGTGAACAACACCAAAATCTATACAAAACTTTGAAAAAGAAACCTTACAACCCGAGACCCAGGAATAAGAATTCAACCCAACAAAATTAACCTAAATCCTCATTATCATATTAACACCAAATACAGTATAAAATTTCAGACTGGCCTCAAAGAAAACATTAGATTACCTTCTTAAGTACGTAACCAGCAGCTATTACTGCAAATACAACTAAAAATAAAATGAATAATCCGCTTTCCCAGCTGTTCGCGGTAACCTATAACATGTAAAATGAATTAGAAAGAATGTTCAATACACACAGAAATGAATAACAATAACATAGCAATTACAAGTAAAAGATCAATTATCAATTACCCTCTCAGTTGAAAACAATATTGTCCTCATCAGCTTCCCCTGACTTGTTTCAAATCCAGTGCGCAGCACAACAGCCAAGCAGCCACCATCAGGTGTTTTCAGAGGAAAGGTCTGACCACAATAAGAGAATTATAAACATCAATTAACTAAAACCTGAGCAGTTCGGCAACTAAAAGGCCATTCAAATACTGATACTGAAAATTACCTTGTCAGGAGTGTGCTGCAATATCTTTGTCCCACCAAATAAAACGTGGCTTTTATCTCTTCTAGCAGATAATTTTTCCCCAGTTTCCCTACCCATGATAGAAACCTGAAAAGAATTTATTTTAAAAAACACACTTATAAAAGTTGGAAAATCATGAAATTTATCAAACCCTCCCTAACCAAATAACCGTTCCAGATTTTATAAGAGAACTAATTTCTTAAAAGTAGAAATATACGTCCAGCAAACAATTATATGTTGAAATATATATGTTTATCTGAAATACATATGTACATCCAAAATTATGACAAAAGACTAAGACATAGCATAAGAACAAATTGTTGCTCAAATAAAAGTGCAAGATTATCCAAGAAAATGTTAAGCTGTTCTAAATTATTGTTCAGAACCTCAAAAAAGGGCAAAAAAACAAGGCTGCTGGATTAACCAGATACACATGACATCCCAATTTTTATTAGCACACAGCCATTGTCTGCGCCAGGTAGGTGCACCCCCCCCCCCCCCCCCCCCCCAAAAACAAAAAAAAAAAAGGCAATATATCCGCATAACATGTCATGTGAGAACTGTAAAAAGAAAAAGAAAACAACCTTCCATTGGGGAGTAGACTCGCCTGTGAGAATGGCTTCATTCACAATAGCACTTCCACCTAATATAAGCATATCAGCTGGCACAGACTTGTCTTCACCTGTCTGTCCAGAAGAGCGCCCAATGGAGACAACATCCCCAGGCACCAGATCGGTGCCTGCAAGCTTCACCCACCTATAATTCATATTGTTGAAAATATTAATCTACAGATGCATACACACTTTTAGCAGCAATGGAATTAACAGTGAAAGAACGTACTTCCCACAACGATGCACCATTATGGTCTGATTATCAACTCTAACACGTCTTATCTCAGTTAGAGTCTTCAACCGACTTTTTGCCATTGTTGACTCAAACATGAACAGCATGAAGAGAGTGAACAAGCTGTAATACCAATATTCATCCAAACACCAGAGACCAACACAGAAGACCTACATCAAGTAAATTTGCAGAATAAAGAAAATGCAGGACTGTATAAGCAAATTTTGAATAATGGAAAGCGTAAAAACAAAAATGATACACGAGAGTCAGAAACAAAACCTGAAATACAAAAAATGGCTCCATGCAGTTCTCCTTCATTAATTTCTGGAATGTAGGCTGTGGATATTCAAATCTACCCGACCAAAAAGCATCAACATTATTAAGGTTAGAAGCCAATTAATTTTCCAAGGCCATTCTACCTGTACTGTCAGAACCAAAAAAAAAGAATGAAAGAGTAGAAAATTTTCAGACAGTGACTCACACATTTCGTCCCCATTTTTCAGTCGCCACAGCAATTTTAGCTTCAGTGGAATGGCCCGTACATTTGAGATAATACCCAAATGTTTCTTTAGTAGGATAAGGAAGTTTGCAAAAGGTCCCTTTCTCTCTGGAATAAATGAAGTGTTGCTTTCTAAAATCAAAACAAATCTCATCCTCATCCACTGGGGTTGAAGAGACTGCTGACTGTCCGAGTGAAATAAATTTTTAGCAAGAAGAAATAGAATAAAAATAAAAGAGAGGAGGAAAAAGGCAGTACGAAATCTCACAATTGAATAAGCAAAGTGGTCAATAACAAAAGCTGCCCGTTGAAAGAAAGAAAAGGACCTTTCTAGGAGAGACATGATCAAACATGTAACTACTAAAAAGAAAAAAATTTACCTTCATCTCGCATTCAGTTTCCTAACTATAACCAAACATGAATAGTTGTGGACAATGCAACACACGCACGTTCTGGGTGCCTATATGTGTATTCTCAAGTATAAATGGAAGAAAACAGAATCAAGACCTTGTTAAGAGTGAGCATTTGTGCCTATGCAAATGTATGAATAGAAGCTAGTTTCTCAAGAAAGAAAAGGAAAGAAGGCGTTCTCTGTATAAGGACAGAGCCGACACCATTATTAGAAATAATTGGCCCATTGCATGTAGACCTACAAAATAATTAGCATGGTGCACGAGTTCAGTTATTCCTATAAAGATTCTCATAAGTTTCATGTGCTTAGATGGGGGATGTGTGTTTTGGCGGGGGGGGAGGAGAGGAGGGATAAAAGGTTAAAAGAAGACATCCCTCTCCAGCCAACTCCCACACCTGAAGAGAATCCGTAAAATGGAAAAACTGATACTAGAATCAAAATGAATAATGGACTAACTTGTTTCCAAAATTGCAGGGGCACAACTTCTTTAGAGCCACAGAATTTCACAGGAGTTATTTTGCATGCATCAGCAAGGTGAATATCATTAATCTGCACATCCAGAGAAGCAACTTAAAATAATAAGTTGTGCAATACATTTACACCAAATACACTAATCGGTACTTGTTCATAGAGTCTTGAGCAGAGCAAATACCTTACTATAGTGGGCAAAGCATTTAAAATCAACAGACCAAGCCGTGAAAAGCCACACCAGAATATGAAAGGCAACAAGCCCACCAAGAACAATGGCAGCATCCCCAAAATCAATGCTAGGAACAATAGCAATCAGCCACCCAGAATATAGAATCGCAAAAGGCCAAACATCCAAGCGCCAAACCCAATGCTTCTTCCGCAGCAAATCAACTCTGTCAACCACCTTTCCTCCCACATGAAAACTCAACATCTCAACCTCCGTCCAATGTGCCTATGTTACACTAACCAGTAAAAGATCTGTATTAAGTCTTAATTCACATTCCTATCCAAAAATTTGCTAACTCATACAACCTTTAAAGACCAAATGACCCATGAATAGTTGACTAATAGAACAAAATTCATCTTTACTAAAATACCATGCTTTATTCTACTTAAGATATTAAACTCATTAATTAGCACAGTTTATAACTAGCAAAAAGAAAAGAAATAACGAAAATTCCGTAAATAAGCTCCTTTTCTAACAAAATTTTGTTTCTTTTAATGTTTAAACCAAAAATAAACTAAAAAATTCTCTTTAACCCCTAAATTGCGACAATTTCATATCAATTTTTTAACCTACGCACAGATCAAGAGCACGAATCCAAAGCGAAATCGCCGAAAAACGAAAATTTGAAAATTCTGATAAGCCTTTTAAGAAATCATGAATCGAAATTGTACCTAGAGGTAACGGCGTTACGAGGATAAAACGGCCACGGCAAGGTGACAGAGAGACAAGGAGGTTCTGCCGTTTTCGGTTTAAGAGCTAATGTGTAAACTCAGATTAGGGATTTAACCATTTAAAGAAAATTTCGGTACAGATGATCGGCAATTGCTTTTATATTTAAATATTTTTTGGGTCGGGTCAGATCTGTTTGGCTCCGAAGGAATCTGATATTTCGAAGAACTTTGGTTTTGCTTTTTACTTTCGATAGATTTGAAATTGATTTTTAAAAAAGCAGAATTAGGGATGTCAAAATAACCCGGACCCGGCCCGGACCCGGATGAATCCGGATAATCCGGGTCAGGTTCAACCTGGCCCGGAGAAGATAAAAATCCGGATCCGGAATGAGTTTTAATAACCCGGATGAATCCGGGTCCGGGTCCGGGTTTGGGATAACCCGTATATCCGGAACCCGGACCCGGATTTATATTTATATTATTTTTAATTATATTTATTAATAAATATAAATACAAACATTAAAAAAAAACCCTAATTCTAATTCACAAGAATCACAACTCAGTCTCGTCTCTCTCTCGTGTGACACAAATCGTGATTTGCCCAAACCCTAGCTGTGCCGCCGCCGCTGCTGCTGCCTTCCACCTTCCTCAGTTCTGCTGTCCTGCAAGCATAGCAAGTCAAACAACTCTCGGCTGGGTTCGCCACCATCGCAAGGTTGAGTTCGCTGTCGTAAATGTAAATTTCTGTTTTGCTTTGTGTTCTGAAACTTCCTTGCTTTGTGTTCTGAAACGTAAATGTCTATTTTGCACTCAGGGATAGAGGCCCGTGGCTTTATATTTGTTCCTCTGAGAAAACCAAAGAAGTTGCCTGGTAATTTCAAGTCTTCTGGAATATTTGCCATATATAATTCTTTTGCAATTTGCATTATCTTTTATTATTTTTGTTTCCAGCAGTCTTATAGAATAGATTTTTATATTCTTATTTTTTGCACAATCCTCTTTATGTCTTGTCTATACTTACACGTAATTCTAGCTTGTCCATTGAAATGGTTCCATGTCTCTAATGCTTTATCTTTCAAGGGTAGTTTGTTACACCTTTATTGCAATATAAATTATGCTTCCCTTGAAATTTCCCCAGTGTTCAGAGTGCCACTTGTTTTCAAATGGCCCCTGGTTTCTCTCATTCATGCATTTTAGTCTCTATAGCTGTCAACAGTTCAATCAAATGTTGGTTCAATTAATTTGTTATTGTATCAATTTATTACTAACTAGCTGTTTTGTTTCTTATTTTTATGATTTATTCATGTTTTTTAGATGGAATTCCAGAGGAAGCAATACTTTCTGCAGAACAACTTATTGATGAAAGTTTGATGAGTGAGTTGTGAACAACAACGAATCAAGTGAAGAAGAATAGAAAATGATGGGGAAAATTTTAAACTTTGGATTTATGGTTTTTAATTTGAACTTTGAATTGTAGACTTGTGTAATTGTGTTATGGATTTATATTTGTGGCTGTTTTAGCAACTTATAACTATGTTCTGCACAATTATTTAGAAACTGTTAATTGTGATAAATTAGGATTTGTTGTTTAAGTTTTAATTATTAAGTGCTACTGTGCTAGGATGGCATTTGAAACATTGAGATAGGTTTTGAAACTTCATGTGGTAGAGATGATGTTGAAATATGGACTGTATGGTTATCTTGAATTCTTGATGATGTTGGTATGTGGTATGTTGCAGACTTGCAGGGGCTGTCCAGTGTGTAAATCTCATCTTTTTGTTTATGTTAATATTTCCTTTAGTTACATTAGTTTGTGTTTTGGTTCTATCAGTTACATTAAGATTCCAAATTGATTGACAAATCTGTCCGTTTTCTATGAACTGATTTGGTTCTTGTAGTGTAATATTTTGGTTCTTGTATTGAAATCTACCCATCTTCAAATCTGTCCATTTTCCTATTGATCCGGGTTCAAAACCCGGAATCCGGAAACCCGGATTTTTCCGGGTTGAACCCGGACCCGGACCCGGATGAAAAAATCCGGGTTTTAATCCGGGTCCGGGAATATGAAAATAACGTCCGGGTCCGGAACCGGAAAGGCTAAACCCGGACCCGGACCTGGATTTTGCCATCCCTAAGCAGAATTGCTGAATTCAATTTTAATGTTCGGTAAATTAAAGGGTCCGGCTACAGTGCAACAGTGGTACCGTGTGCTACCGTTGCGTTCAGCCGTTGGATTTACTTTAAATGCTGGATCTATTAGGATCCAATGACTAGGTGCAACAGCGGCACGATAATACTGTTGCACCATAGTTTTCTCCGTAAATTTTTTTGATAAAGTTTAATATTTTACATAGATTTATATATATTTTCATAAACTAAGAAATAGAGTCGCGCTTCGCGCAGCTTTAAAAAAAGAACTTAGTGTTATCTTTTTTTCTTACTTTGCACTTGATGAAATTGATAAAAAATACGAATTTATTTTTATTAAGATGAGGTAGCCTTTATAAAACTAATGTTATTTATGAAAATTAATTTTTTTGTTAACTTTAAAAATATATATTAATGTATATAGTCAGAATGTACAGACCTTATACATTTTGTAGTTGTTGATAAGTTCTAAATTAAATTTTATTACTGAGGGTCCTTAGCAATGAGTTGAATTATAAAAAATAAATAAATAAAATACATATAAAGACTTTTTTAAGTTACTTTGCATCGTTTGTAGCTGATAGATGACCTTATACTACTTGACTTTTTATTTGTGTTTATCAAGAGCTGGGGTGTGAGGAAAAGAAAACAAATGTTTTTCTTAAGAATTAGAACAAATAATTAGGTAATAATTCAAGAAATTGAGGTTGTTCATTCTACATTCCAATTGGATTTAGAGTGATTTTCATTAATTTTTTCTTTTACATTAATTATTTTAACCGCCAAGTGTTGTTGTTTATTCTACTACGTCTATGAGAAGATACTTGGGTTGCCTGCAACATATTTTCTAATTAATTTTTCTTGTGAATACGTTGAATAATCCTGAGGGCTATACCCTTTTTTCATTGTACTTTTAACGGTTTTTCTTCAACAAATATTTGATGTATTCATTGAAAAAGAAAATTCAAATTAGATAATAACTAATAAGATTAGTGAAGTCAAACTGTTGATCAATTCTTATAATAAAACAATAACTAAAAAAAATATAGTCATAGTTTTCTTGATTATATTTAATGTACTAATCTGTTAGAACTTTTATATATTTTGTTTTCCATCCAATTCCGACGATCTCAACATCACCCAAACCACATAAACTGCCGACAATATCTGTAATATCATGAAAAAATAACATGAACATATTAAAACATAAGGATCAATAATTTCTAATATACACTTAAAGATTAACAAAAATTAATAATTAAAATAAATACCTAAGAGGATTGTGTTACCATTCATACGCAAATCAATCAAATTCGGAGATACAAATTGGAATTCATTGATCGGAATCTTAACAGTTCTTTCTTCTAACCTCTTGAGCGAAGTTATAATCAAGAAAATAATTTTATACTGATTTGAAAGTGGCTTGTACTCACCTGTAGTTAAAACAAAATTTTGACAGTGTACAAAGTACCCTCACTCAACATGTGTCTAAACCTTGTCACTAAATTTTTCCTAATTGTTGCATGTATTAGATTTTTCTATGAAAAAAAATGCTCCATTAAGTGTAAAACAATTGGGGAAAAAATTAGAGAAAACAATGGGAGAATGAATTTTTTATACAACCTTTCATTAATAAAAATTATGTTCACACTAATCAATTCTCCATTCTTCTTGGTATTTACAGACTCTCATATCCTACAAAGTCTAACCCTTATCGTCTAACTATCTCTATCATTGTTCAACTCATGAAGAAAAGAGTACTCCACGAATCACACAATACTAAAATTCAAATAAGTCAAATAATAAAAACAAAAGAATCTTTCTAAAGAAGATGTTGATTAAATAATAAAAAAAACTCAAACATAACAAATCTTAAATACTTAATGTTTAGAGAGTTTGAAAAAGCTACAAAGCACTAAACAAAAATGTTGCATAATTAAATATGAGATTATGACATTAAAATTAGGCCTTGGCGGTGGCATTGTTGAGGGAAGATGAATGAACATTCCTTCCTATATTAATTAGTTGATGTATTTTAACTTACAAAAGTTTAATTGCTGGCATAATAAAATAAATAAATGTTTCAAGGCTTATAATTAATTATTATTGATGGTCACATATTGTTGAATTTATTTAAATAGAAAGGGGAAGAGACATGTACAACAATGTGAGTGCTGTAATAGTTTTAATTTCTCAAATTGCTGGAATAATAAAAGAAATGAATGTTTCAAGGCTTATAATTAATTATTATTAATGGTTACATATTGTTGAATTTAAATAGAAAGAGGAAGAGACATCTACAATAACGTAAGTGCTGTAATAGTTTTAATTTCTCAACCAAAACTTCTGTAATTATTTTCTATTTATTTTCTATTTTTTAATCTTTTGTAATGTAACTATTTTTAAATCTTAGACAATAAATTAGATAACAGAGAATATAAAAAGATGAGAAATAGTGATGCCACATCAGCTCTTTAGTCCCAACTTTATATAGATATATAGATATGATAGATAGATAGATAGATAGATATTATATAATTTAAAATAATCATTATTCAAATAATTAATAAAACATTAATTTTAGATAAATTATTATTGTTATTATTACCTTCTATATTGAGATACAAAACAAAAGAAATAAAGTTAATAAATTATAAATATTTTTTTAGTTACAAATTATTATTCCTACACAATAAAAATATTATATGTGTACACATTTATAAATGTGCAAATAAATTTTATTAACAATATATATATATTTTTAATTATTTATATTTTTTAGCAATTCAACTTATATCTATTTCAATTATTTGTATTCTTACAGTAATTGAACAATAATATTTACCAATTATAACTGGTTCTAAAATTCACTATACCTTTAAAAAAATATTTTATTAAATATTTAACTGGTACTCTTTATAACCGATTATAACAATAGTTAAATATACCGATATAGGTGCTCATTTTATGCTTTTTTCTCAAATATACTTTGAAAATTTTGTTATTTCTTGAGTAGGCCCAACGTTTTTCATTGTGGTGCAGTTGTGCCCTTTAAAAAATTAAAATACTTTAAAAACCTATATTCTAATGAAATTTAATAATGATAAATTACTCTTATGTTAATTACCCTAATAATACAACTCTTGACACCCATTCAACATACAATTATAATCATATCATAAACCCTAGTTTTCAACAAGCAAACGTAAAAAATACTCCTCCGGTGACACTAAGCTAAATAAAATTAGCCTTTTTGTAGTTAGATGAAAATGTCTAAAGTTCTCGTTAAGTTAGGGAAACAAGTAGCCTAAAATTTCTAAAATACATTGATAAGTTTTTTCAACTGTAAAAACACACAAGCCCTAATCAAACATGGACGACTCAACTGATTTATTTTATTTTATTTTTGGAACTTTCAACCTTTTCTAAATATTTAAAAACATATTGATAATATCAAGAGTCAGATGTTCCAATGTGATGTGCCGATGTTTGTATTTTTTTTAATTTTATGATGTTAGTGTTCGCTTTCTCTTGACATTGTTACTGTGTTAAACCCTTCACAATAAGAAAAGCAATCCAAAACATCTGATCTTGCAGGAGAGCACACATTTCTGTGGTAAAAATTATACAACTACCCTTTAAAGATCATTGCGGAATCCACATTCTCAATGAAATACCTCACAAACAACCCTCATGTTGGCAAAATAGCCAAACCAACCGTACAACCCTAGACTACATCAGTGCATTACTGACTGCATTTTCTAGCATATTTTATCCTTCTTAGTCATGGAAGTTGTCATAAGAACCAGTATGCCATAAAAAAAGATGGCTCTCAATTTATGTGTGATTCTTGTCCTAAACTTTTATTACTGCACTTGCAGACGTGTCGATGAATCTGCCTTCTTTGTCGACAAAACGCTAAGACTTTACTCTAGCCCCAATGTTGAAAAACTCCTCATTAATTTTAAATATAACTACTTTTTCAATTCTCAAGTTGATGAGAGGACATATTTTGCCATGAGACACAGGGCTAGTTTGGGATTGCGGAGGCTGATGAAATAAGCTGTTTGTATTGTGTAGATGAAATAAGTTGCTGATTAACAAAGTAGATTGGTGTTTGGAAAATTATTCTGTTGCGGTTGCTGTGAGTTTGAAAAGTAGAGTATATGCGTTTGGTAAGTCTTATTAAGAAAGTGTTGTTGTACTATATAATGACCAAAATGGACATACGTTTTAATTATTTTTTTATTTTATGTTTAATAAATTATTTAGGCTTTTTTCTTAAATATGTAAAATTAATTTTAAAAACTCAATTAAGAAAATTTTGAAGAACTTCATAATCTATTACATAAAATATGATAAAAATTTATACTTTTACATAATCTAAATAAAATAAAAAGTAATATGTATTACATTCACAATAAATTTTTTATAATAAAATTGTGGCAGTAATATAATATCTAATGATTTATATATTAGAGTTTATGGATAAGAATGATATAATTGTCTTTTTATCAAAATATTATAATAGGTATTTTAAAAATGCGTAGTAACTTATTCAATAAGCTGCTTATGAAAAGTAATCCTCTACTTGCTTTTAAAAGCTGTTGACGAAATGGAGAAAATTATGAAATAAGCTGCTGTTACAAAATTTACCAAACACCATTTTTATCAAAAATTATAAAATAAACAGCTTATTGAGTTTCAACCTCAATCCCAAACGGAGCCACAATGTCAAGGAGCTAAATCTAGATTTAACTGGGGGAACTATTGAATATCCTCTTGAAGATGTGTACTAAATGCCTCAATCAGTGTATTCCAATTCGTTAGTAAAAATATTGTATGGTACTATGCAATTTTAAGCCAAGTGGGTGTGTTTCTTAAACTTCACTAACGGCTTTATAATTTAGATACACTGAATTAAGTAAGGAAAACAATGGAAAATTTTTATTAGGCAGCCCCACCCATGCTTGAAATCTTGAAATTGCAGAATTATAAGGGAAATGGCCAGCTTGTTGTTAGTTTTTCAAGTTTGAAAGAATTATTGGTCGATGGTTTTTTGGGGAAGATCTGGATCTTCAACTAAAATTTCAGGTTTTAATATTTGTTTATTAAGGTCGTGTGGCTATATTTTAGGAGATTGGAGAATAAAGTGTGGGCACAAAAGCTTATGAAGCTGTTACCATTGTTTTTTTTTTCCTTTATTCTTCTTTTTGGTGGTTCAGTTTCACAGTGAGTTTTTCTAAAATAAAACTGTAAAAATTAATGGATTTCTTTGTTGGCTTTTCTCCCTTTTTTATCCCATTAAGAACTGAAAGGATTTCTAACATATAGATCCGAAGAAAGAAGATGAATATTAATTGGATTAGTAGTTCATTTCAATTTATTTTGGTAGTATTAATTTGTTAATGTTTACTTGATGTCCGGTTCTGTTACAATAAATTATATATAGTATATTTGGCTTAAATTCCGTTAATGTTTACCCCATATTGACTTGCCTTATATCTCATACTTATTCTCATCACAGGGAAGAATCTGAAGTTATTCAAGATATTGTTAATGAGATATCAAGTAAAGTGAGTCATACACTATTAAGTGCAAGTGAGAATCTTGTTGGAATGGACTATCGCTTGGAGCAAATAAATTTGATGTTAGGTACGGGTTTGGATGAAGCTCGCATTCTGGGGATTTGTGGTATGGGTGGAATAGGAAAGACAGCACTTGCTAGATTTGTTTTTGACAATATCTCTTATCAGTTTAATGGTAGTAGCTTTCTTGCCAATGTTAGAGAAGTTTCTCAGACACGAGGTCTTGTTGCTTTACAAGAACAGCTTGTTTATGAAATTTTGCTGGATAAAAATGTAAAGATATGGGATGTTCATAAAGGATGTCATATGATACGTAGCAAATTACGTCACAAAAGGGTTCTTCTCGTAATTGATGATGTAGATGAATTTGACCAATTACAAGCATTAGCTGGACAGCGTGATTGGTTTGCTTTGGGGAGTAGAATCATTATTACCACTAGAGATCGGCATTTGCTCGTCAGATGTGAAGTGGAAGACATATATATGGTTGAGAAATTGAATTATAACGAAGCTCTTCATCTCTTTTCTTGGAAAGCCTTTAGAAAAGGTCATCCTACAAATGGTTATTTTGATCTCTCGCATAGTATGGTAAACTATGCTGATGGCCTTCCATTGGCCCTTGAAATTCTGGGATCCTTTTTGTTTGGTAGGAGTAAAGCTGAGTGGAAAGATGCATTGGATAGACTGAAATATGTTCCTGACGAAAAAATTTTTGAAATACTCAAAATAAGTTATGATGGACTACAGGAAACAGAGAAGAAAATATTTCTGGATATTGCTTGTTTCTTTAAAGGAAATGACAAAGATCAAGTAAGAGAATTATTAGACAGTTGTGACTTTTATCCAGAAATTGGGATAAGTGTTCTTATTGATAAATGTATCATAACTCTTTCAAACAACATAATTTGTATGCATGATTTGATACAAGATATGGGTAGGGAAATTGTTTGCCAACGGAGCCCAGGAAACCCAGGTCAACGCAGTAGGCTGTGGCTTTGGATGGATATTTCTCGAGAGCTCACAAAAAATGAGGTATGTAGTTTTGAAGAAAGCATAAACTGAAGAAATTATCATGCTAATTTAACAAGCCATACACATAAAGTAATTTTACAAAGAGATGAAAAATCATCTCATATGTCTGCTCTATTTGTATCAGGGAACAGAAGCTGTTGAAGGCATCATATAAAATCTGTGATTACTCAAAATCCGTGATGTATGTCTGCTCCACGGAATAGAATATCTTCCAGATGAGTTACGGCTTCTGAAATGGCATGGCTACCCTTTAAGATCTCTGCCATCAAATTTCCAACCCGAGAGACTTTTCAAACTTAACATGTGTTATAGCCTTGTTGAACAACTTTGGCAAGGAGTACAGGAATGACTAATTCGTAAACATATGCATGCACAGAGATATATTTCTTAAAAATACTTGCCTAAATTTTTTATTGTTAATTAACTTTTGTTTGATTTTTTCCTTTTATTATAACAAAATATGAGGCATCTGAAATTTATCAAACTCAGTCACTCGGTACACTTAACAATGACCCCAGATTTCACAGGGGTTCCAAATCTTGAGAGAGTCGTTCTTGATGGTTGTACGAAGTTATCTTTTGTTCACCCATCCATTGGACTTCTTAAAAGACTAAAAGTGTTGAATATGAAAGACTGCAAACGAATTAAGAGCTTTCCTGCTGAAATTGAATGGGCATCTCTTGAAGTTCTATTTCTTTCTGGTTGCTTAAAGCTCAGTAATGTGCGACAGATTGTGCAAAATGCAAAGCGTTATCGCAGCTTCATTTAGATCAAACTTCTATAGAAGAATTACCCTCATCAATCAAATTTCTCTGTAGGCTTACTGTGTTAACTTTGAGAGACTGAAAAAAACTCCTTGGTCTTCCCAGCAGTATTTCTGATGTGAGGTCTCTTAAAGTCCTTAATCTAAATGGCTGCTCAAAACTTGAAGAAGTGCAAGTTTGGAGAACCTTGATCTAGGTGGAACAGCTATACGCAGACCACCGTCCTCTATTTTTCTATTGGAGAACCTTAAAGAATTATCTTTTCATGGATGCAAAGGACAACGAAAGTCCTGGAGTTCACTAATCTGGCTCCCATTTTACCCAAGAGCAAATCGAGATTCCTTGGGCTTCTTCATACCTTCTTTGTCAGGTTTACACTGTTTAAGTAGATTGGAACTAGGTGACTGCAATCTCCAGGAAGGGGCTATCCTCAGTGATCTTGGCAGCTTATCTGCATTGACAAACTTAACACTGAGCAGGAACAATTTTTTCAGCTTACCTGCAAGCATCAATCAACTCTCTAGGCTGGAAACTCTTAACATAGACTACTGCAATAGGCTTAAAGCTTTGCCAGAACTTCCAGCAAGTATAGATGGATTATTTGCTTACAATTGTACATCATTGATCAAATTATGCAGTCCATCAAATATAACCAGGTTGACACCAAGGGTGTTTTATTTAAGTAACTGCTTCAAACTGACAGAGAATATGGCCATTACCTTTTTCAAAAGTTTGCTTCAATCGCTGCTCAAAAGCCAACTCCGGGTATCTCTCTTTCTCTCTCTCCTTTTCTCTCGCATTGCTGCTAAAAACCAACTAAATCACCTTTATTCTGTAGGGACTTCAAAGTGCAGTTACATCCTCGGAGTTCGATATTGTTATTCCTGGATCCCAAGTTCCAGAATGGTTCACTTATCAGAGTATAGAGCAATCAATAACAATAATCCCACCAACATATTGTTTTAATTCATTCGCGGGACTGGCATTTTGCACTGCTTTTTCTATCTACCAGGACAGTAGTTTCCTCAGCCATGTTTCGGCTCCATCTAATACTTTATATCTTGGGTTAGTTTTGGAAATTAATGGTTGTCACAAACATTTTGTTTCCATTTCCTTTGATGTGAACTCTTTGGCTCAGTCCAATCACCTCTGGTTGTGCTACGTGTCAAAAAGTTACTTCGCATCACCTGAATATCCTAATCCCATTGAGGCCTCATTTGCCGCAAGGGACCACAGATACATGAAGTTGAAGGTTAAAGCATTTGGGCTTCGTTTTCGTATTTGATCAAGATGTTGAAGAATTCATCCGATCATCTAGTGAGTTTATCTCTGAGGATTTGGCTTCTGGCAGATTATCTGTAAAACCTGTAATCAAGCGAAGCAGCGATTACGATTTGCCTTGTGAGCAGCCGCACCCAAAACGAGTCAGTTGACACAATTTGTGTCCAAATGCTCAAACGCATGGACAAATACTTCCAGGATTCAACTCTCTTCTCCAGGTAATATTCATGTTTCTGCTTTTGGTTATTATTAATTATTATCATTATTATGATGAGTGATGAAAGATGAGATACTGTAATTCCTCAAGAGAGGAAAGCTTTTTTGGTAGAAATTTAAGGAATTTTTTTGTCTTTTTATTAATATTAGTGTATTATGATGATTAATGTGCCATTGTTGTAAATAGAAATTTTTTTAATACTTAAAAAAAATAATAAATGAAAAAGAGTGTAAGGAGATTAATTGAATTTTGATGATATAGGTAAACAGAAAGTTTCATAATTTTTATGAATAAAATGAAAATAAAATAGAGTACAAGGGGTTCAACAAAATTTAACAGTAACTAAGACAGAAATAACAAAAGCCGTACATCAGTGGCAACGTAGGCGGACCCTCCAATTAATTATGTATTTATGTTATATGAGTTTTTTTCTTTTTTTCTTTTTGACCAGATACTTCTTCTTTGCTAATTGAGTGATTGCCTTATTTTCCACACTAAAAATACTCTCCTTTTCTTTGAAAGATTTATTTCCCTGATCAACTTGTTTAAACTCGCTTGTCTAATTGTGTGATAGCCTTATTTCCCAAACTAAAAATCCTCTGCTTTTCTTTGAAAGACTTATTTGCTTCATCAACTTCTTTAAAGCATTTACCTCACTGGAATTCAATTATAAGTAGCTGCCTTCGAACACTCAAAGCTGTAAGTTTTATCTTTTGTACATATTTCCCTTTTATTTTCAGAATTAATCAGCATATCCTGGATGAAAGAAAGCTTTGACTGTTAAATTTTGTTTAAAATGCTTGCTCAAGGTACCCTGTGCCTTCTCTTAGAGGCTCTAATCAAAGTCTTGCTTAAATAGAGGTCGGCATATTCATTCTCCAGTCAGCGTCGGAAAAATTAATTTTTTACTACATTTTGGAATTTGTTTACTACAAATTTTTCTTTCTGGTAAAGAAAGTATAATATGAAATGCCTCTTCGATTAGGCGACATAAAAGTAGCTATTTGGGTCATATGTAATTGTAATTTAAGTGATCACATTAAGTAATTGATTTATATTTTCGGCTTTGACATTCACAATTCATTTTTGTCAAGCCCATGATTTTGGATCCAATCTTGTTGTTTGCATACAAATGATTGGCATAATGTTCCACATCTTAGCAGGAAGTGATAAATTATTCCGATCTAAATATTCAGGAACAAATATAATGGCTTGCATGAACATCAAAAAAGTCTCCGATTGAAAATATGATGTCTTCTTGAGCTTCAGAGGTGAAGACACCCGCAAAAATTTCACAGACCATTTGTATGCTGCTTTGGATAAAAAAGGAATCATTGTATTCAGAGATGATAAAGAACTTGAGAGAGGAAAATCCATTTCACCAGGACTCTTTAAAGCAATTGAAGAATCCAGAATATCAATTATTGTTTTCTCAAGAAATTATGCTCACTCGACTTGGTGCTTGGATGAACTTGTTAAGATTGTTGAATTGAAGAGCACAAATGGTCAACAACAAGTGATCTTTCCAATTTTCTACGACGTTGAACCAACTGTGGTGAGGAAACAGACAGCAAGTTTTCGAGAAGCTTTCTCTAAACATGAAAAAACTTTTAGGATGAATATAGAAAAGGTGCAAAAGTGGAGAGATACTTTGAAAAAGGTGGCTACTATCTCTGGCTGGGAATTGAAGGACAGGTAATGGTTCTTATTCTCAAACATTGATTTTCTAAGACTAAGGTTTCTTATTTTTGTTTGTTCTGCTTGAGTCATAGCTAATGAGCAGATCATAAGATCCCTTCACTAATACATATTGTTTCATTCAACACACTTAAAAGAGTCACTGAGGTAGTTAATTTCACGTTTTCAATGGCTTGATAGTGTAGGTATATGTATACATGTCTTTAACAAAATTTTACCACAAACACAGTGTTTATATATTCAATTAGTTGTTCCAACAACTAACTTGTTTGGAAATAAAAATATACATGACAAGATTTGATTATTTATTGTTGCATGAATGATACAGAAGAACAAATGAATTCTCGAATTTCTAGAGCTTTTAGACATAAAAACAGAGACAGGCCATAGAATGAATGTATGAAGAAATTATTAATACATATGATGTAAGAAGTAATAGCTTTGACAATGAATATCTGCGACTGAAGAATCACAAGAGAACAGATGGATTAATCAACACATTTAATGAATTCAATTTGACTCAATGAATATGCACAGTTTGGATACTCTATATTATGGAATTGATTTGATACCATGTTCACTCTAACTTTAATTCGACAACACTAATCTTTTCTTGTTCTTCCAATCTGCAGGAATGAATCAGAATTTATTGTAGATATTGTCAAGGATATCCGGAAGATGTCAAGTAAAATTCCTGCAAAATTTGATATTTTTAAGGATCTAGTAGGGATAGATTCACGTTGGAAGAAACTGCGCTTTCTTATAGATAAAGAGCTTAATGGTGTTCGTATGATTGGGATCTGCGGTATGGGAGGTATCGGTAAGACAACTCTTGCAAGAGTTGTTTATGACTTGATCGCTCATGAATTTGAAGGAAGTAGTTTTCTTGCCAATGTTAGAGAAATTTCAGAAAAAGGTGGTATGATCTCTTTACAAAAGCAACTCCTTTCCCAATTACTAAAGCTTCCAGATAGTGGCATATGGGATGTTTATGATGGTCTCAAGATGATAGGAAGTAGGCTGCGGAACAGAAGGGTTCTTCTGATTATTGATGATGCAATTGATTTAAAGCAATTAGAAAGTTTAGCTGGAGAGCGCGAATGGTTTGGTCCAGGCAGCAGGATCGTAATAACATCGAGAGATGAGCATTTGTTGACGACATTTGGAGTAGATGAAGTGCATAAGCTCAAGGAACTGCATGATGATGAAGCTCTTCAACTCTTTTGTAAAAAGGCCTTTAAAACCCATCAGCCTCGGAAAGAATATGAGCAGCTGTCTAAATATGTTGTAAAGTATTCGGGTGGTCTTCCATTGGCTCTCAGTGTTTTAGGATCCTTTTTGTGCGGAAAAACTACAAAAGAATGGGAAAGTTCAATACAAAGACTGAAAAGAGATTCAGAAAAAGACATTCTGGATATTCTTCAAATTAGTTTTGATGGGCTAAAAGAAATAGAGAGGAAAATATTTCTGGACATTGCCTGTTTTCATCGAGGGAGGAGTAGAGATTATGTAACAAAAAGTCTTGATTACTGTGATTTTGATGCAGTTATTGGAATAAGGGTTCTTATTGATAAATCTCTCATAGAAATTTCTAGTGGCAATAGATTATGGATGCATGATTTATTGCAAGAAATGGGTCAACAAATTGTTAAAAAACAATCCCCTGAAGAGCCCGGGAAACGTAGCAGATTGTCGAAGCAAGAAGATATACATCACGTGTTGACAAAAAACACAGTAAGCAACTAAGCCGTAAATGTGTCTCAAGATTTTCTGGTCTTCAAATTTGTTTTCTTCACTTATCTTTGCTTATACCTTTTAGGGAACTGAAGTTATTGAAGGCATACAATACGATTACTCTTCTCAAGATGATGACGTGCATTTGAGTGCAAGTGCTAAAGCATTCTTGAAGATGACTAACTAAGAATGCTGACAATTGGTAATGTGCAGCTTCCTGAAGGCCTTGAATTTCTCCCTAATAAATTACGGTTTCTTGAATGGCATGGATATCCTTTGAAATCCTTGCCATCAAATTTTCAACCTGAAATTTTTTTTGAACTTAACATGTGTTATAGCCGCATGGAACGAATGTGGAGTGGAATCAAAGTAAGATTGTTTATTTCCTTTCTGTTAATAAGTGTTGATGGCGTTCTCATTCATTCCTTAAATAATTGTTGAGATTTTGTTTTTGAACAACCTTTGAGCAACTTGAAAATCATGAGACTTTGCAATGCCAAGAACCTGATCTCAACACCAGACCTAACTGGGTTGCCAAATTTAGAGGAACTGGATCTTAGAGGATGTAAAAGATTGCGTGATATTCACCCATCATTGCTGCTTCACAAGAACCTTGTTTCACTAAATCTAAAAGATTGCACGGATCTTACAACTCTTCCGAATAAGATTGCCATGATACATCTAAGAAAACTTGTACTTTCTGGTTGCTCTAAGCTGAAGAAATTTCCAGAGGTTGTAGGAAGTATGGAATGTCTGTTGGAGCTTTTTCTTGATGGAACAGCTATTGAGGAACTGCCATCGTCAATTCAACTTTTGACTGGACTCATTTTGTTGAATTTGGGAAAATGCACACATCTGGTGTGACTTCCAAGTACTATAAAAGATTTAACATCTCTTATAACCCTGAATGTCTCTGGCTGCTCCAAATCAAAAAATGTGGGAGTAGAAAGTTTGGAGGGGCTCGGTTCAAGTGGAACTGTTTTACGGAACCCAGAGTCGTCCATTTTTTCTATGCAGAATTTTGAAGCACTTCATTTTCTTGGATGGACATCACCACAATCATTGCCATCACCGTATTCGCGGAGGAGTTCACATAATGTAGCTTTGAGGTTGCCTTCTCTGTTAGGTTTGTGCTCTTTAACCAAATTGGATCTCAGTGATTGTAATCTAGGGGAAGGAGCAATCCCAAGTGATATTGGCAACTTATGCTCATTAAAAGAGTTGTGTTTAAGTAAAAACAGGTTTGTTTCGCTACCGGCAAGCATTAGCTGTCCTTCTAAGCTTTGGATTATAGATTTGGAGGAATGCAAAAGGCTTCAATCTTTGTCACAACTTCCATCCAATATAGAAGAAGTTCGGCTAAATGGTTGTGCTTCTTTGGGAACTTTATCACATGCATTGAAATTATGCAAGTCGATTTACACAGCAATTAGTTGTATGGACTGCATGAAACTGCTCGACAACAACGGTTTGGCAATGTCAATGCTAAACGAGAACCTTGAGGTCAGTCTCTCACTCTATCTCCCGGCTGTGCCAAAGATTTTGCCTAAAAATTGTGCAATGATATGGACCTTAATTTTTTATGCTTTTTTGTTTTATTAAGTTGCAGGAAGCGTCGAAGCCAATACCGCATTTAAGCATTGTTGTTCCAGGAAGTGAAATTCCAAAGTGTTTCAGGTATCAGAATGAAGGTTCTTCAATAAGAGTCGGAAGCCCTTCATTTTTGGATGGAAGTGGTAAGGTGGTGGGATATGCTATTTGCTGTGTTTTTTATGTCCATGAACATTCACCTGGTATCAAAAGTTTGCGTTCATACCCCACACATCAGTTGAGCTGCCATAAGGAAGATTCTTATATCAGTAGTTATATAGATTTTAAGGAAAAGTTCGGTCAAGCTGGGTCAGACCATCTTTGGCTATTCTATTTGTCTCGTGCAGAACGAAAAGAAGGCTATTCGCACAAATGGAATTTTGAATCTGGGAATTTTATGTTGTCATTTCAATCCGATTCGGGCCCAGGATTAGAGGTGAAGAGGTGTGGTTTCCATCCAGTTTATATGCGCCAAGTGGAGGAGTTCGACCAAGCAACAAACCAGTGGACTCGATTTTTGTCTTTTAATCTGAATGAATTGCATCAAAACCCAGCAACAAACCGGTGGAATCAGTTTATGCCTATGTCTTCTACTCTGCCTGTATTGCGTCCAAACCATGCGGAGTTTGACCAAACAGCAGGCCAATTGACTCCATTTAGTACAAGCAAGTACTTATGGACTTGGTTTACTGAAGAAGATGATGATGGAGTTATATTCCTCAGGAAGCAAGCAGAGCACAGAACCAGAAACTTGTATTGAAAAATATTACTTGAATGAATTGGTTTTGTTTACAGCAACGTGTATTTATACATAAAGAAACAAAAATGACAGCTAGCTAAAGATAACAAATTCAGATAAAACAAAATAATCCAGCAATCATTAGCCAATGATACATGCTTCCAGAATCTTCATCCATTCACTCTGTGTGCTGGTATTTCTGTGTAGCAGTTTTGCCACCTCATTAAATTTGTATCAGCTGGTAAATAGATGTAGCTTAGGTGGCATGCCAATGTGTCACAGGGCTCGACTGATGTCTTACCATGGTCATGGCTGCTATCTTCAACAGTTGATACTGAAGTTGATGATGATGATACTGAAGATGATGACCAACTTTTTTTATTAACTTAAAAAAAAGTTAATAAAAATATTGCATGTGGATACTGAAGATGATGACCAACTTTTTTTATTAACTTAAAAAAAAGTTAATAAAAATATTGCATGTAGATACTGAAGATGATGAACAACTTTTTTAATAAAAAATTAGTAAACCGATGGAATCAGTTTATGCCTATGTCTTCTACTCTGCCTGTATTGCGTCCAAACCATGCGGAGTTTGACCAAACAGCAAACCAATTGACTCCATTTAGCTCAAGCAAGTACTTACGGACTTGGTTTACTGAAGAAGAAGATGATGATACTGAAGATGATGAACAACTTTTTTTATTAACTTATAAAAAATTAATAAAAATATGTTTTAACAATTCAACTTAATAAATATTGGACAAGATAATATAACATTTTTATAACTTAATTTATTTATGTTGGTGAATATAACAGTGATTATATTATTAAATGGTATTTCCCAGATAGCTTATTACAACAGTTTTGCAAAAGAATGTAGAAGAAAATTGCAGTAGAACTTCTCTCTTCACTCTACCAAATAGAAAACTACAAGAAAAATAAACAGAACCCATTTGCTCAATTATTACAAACCCCACAACTTTGTTTCCCTCCACGCATCCCAAAACCTCAAACTAAATAAACCCCCCCCCCCCCCATCCCCTCAAACGACACGTTTGCTCAAACTACTGTTGCTGCTACAGCTTAGAATGATGGAGACAGAATTTTGTTTACAGATGTGTTTTTCAAGCACCTCGGTTTATGAGCATAATTTATATATATATATTTTATTTTTTATTATATATTTATTAGTCATTTTTACTTCTTATTTTTAATTAATTGTATTATTTTATTGAATAAGAAATTAATTGGAGATTGTAGATAAAAATGGCATGAAGAGGTTTAAATTGACAAGGAATAAAGATTAAAATTGAAAGATAAAAATACAATCAAGAATTAATAGAACTGAATGGAAGAAATCAAAGCAATTAATCCAATTGAAAAATGTTGAATAATTAAAAAAATTTAATTTTTCCAATTGGCAATTGGAGTGCATTGCAAAAGTCGAAAGCAATTTAACTTTCAAAAGTTGGAATTAATGGCTTTTAGTGGCGTTAAATTAGAAAAGGATTTCAATTAGAATTGAAAAAGGATTTCTTTAGAATTGTTGGAGAAGAATTCAATGAAATAATTATTTTTTTATTTTAATTCCCTATATATGTTCTTTAATATTATGAATTTTATTTCACATGATTAATTGGATGTTGTTAAAATCTTTTTCATCAATTCTGTCATGCATTATTGATTGTTAGGATTAATATTCGATTAAATCTATGCTTGGATTTATAAAGTTTATACATGATTATCTTTGATTCTATGTCTTTCATTAAATTATTTACATAGAGTGCTTAGGAAACTTTGACTCTTTATTATTCAATAATCAATATATTTACATGGGATACTTAGATGCCATATTATTAAGCAGAAAAAGAACCTACATTAGATTTAATTACTTGGGCTTAATTGTTATATCCATGAGATGACATAGATTGATTTCGAATTATCACTCTAAAATTGGGGATTAATTAATAATTAGATAATTACTAGTTGAATAGTGGTGGATTCTGCAACCTTGGTAATTCTTATCTTATTGAATTCTCATTTATTTTAATTGCTTCCTTAGTTTAATTGGTTTAATTTTCTTAGAAACCCAATTTGGTCAACTAGGTTAGAATTAATATTAATTTTAGATTTAAATTAAACTTTTCAATTTATAATAATTCATGTGAGATTGACCTCGTTACCACTATTCTATTTCTAGATTCGTGTGCTTGCGAGTATATTAAAATTTTCACAACATCGGCTCTACAAAATCCTAGTGTTTAAGTAAATAACCTATAGGCCTACATAATTTCTTCACCGTCAAAACACACTACAAACATTATGGGCTGTCCTGTTTTAGCTACAACAACACTGTTAATTTGTCTCTTCACTTGAAAATTTGAAATGCCCAGAAATTTTAAAGCACACGAAGACCCATACCCAAAAAAGACAGTTAAGTTGTTCACAGACTTCGTGGTGGTATCCAGAGCTTGAATGAGACAGTTAATAAATAAACAAAGAAAGAAAAGTAGAAAAGGCAAAAACCTTGCGGCAGGAGAACCAACAGGTGCGGCTGAGTGTTGGTCGGTGACGACGAACGGTGGCAGCTGACCGACATTTAGTGACGACGGCAGCTCACGAGCTGTTAGGGATTCTTTTGGGGGAAAAAAATTGATTCGATGGATTACAATTTCTAATTTCAAAGTTTAAAATATTAGATTTTTTTTGTTTTTATTTTCGGGTCGGGTTAGGGGATCCGAAAAAATCCCCGAACTCGAACCTGAAAAGTTTTGGGGTTTTAGACCCATACCCAAACAAACCTGAATTTATTTTTAGACTTTTTCGGGGCCCCATATCCGCCCCAAATTAATCAGGGCCCCGCGGGTATTGTTGCCAACTCTACCTATGGTTAACAATATAATGTTGTGTTTACTTCATGGAATGAAAATGAGGTGGATTGAGAATGGGAATGAGGAATGGAAATGAGATTTTAATATTTACTTGGCAAAAATAAATGGGAATGAGAATGTGCTGTAATGCCATTATTGTGTTTACTTAGAAAAATAAATGAAAATGAGGGATGAAAATGAGAATCAATTTACCAAAATACTCATAATATCAAATAATGTAATTTTCATTAACTAGATACATGTATAAATATTATTATAAAAATGATATTAATTAAAAATAAAATTAATAATAATAATAATAAATGTTAATAATGACAATATTAATACAAATAATAATAATTAAAATAATAAAGTTAATAAAATTTAATAATAATAATGACATTTAAAATAATAAAAATTAATTGTGATTTGAACGAGAATATTTTAGAAAATATGAAAAAATTATAGGGATATAAAAGAAAACATGAGTTTATTCATATTCTTTCATTTTCATTCCCAACCCTCCATGGAAATAAGAGTCACATTCCTTATTCTCAAATTGTATGGGATCTATACATTTTATTCTCATGTCCAAATTATATTTTGCCAAGTAAATAAAAGTTCATTCTCATTTCTTCATTCCCATTCCCCAAACACTTAAGTAAACATACCCTAAAAGAATATATGGCTGAGAATGGGCAGCTAATAACAGCTTGATTCATGCTTTTTGCACCAAAGAACCGACGAAAAAGCTTTCAATTAATTGCTTCTGTCAAAAGTCTTGCCCGGTTTACTGATCATCATCATTGTGGTAGTTTTGGTAGAGTGATTGTAGTGTGCATAGCTTTCTTCTGGCTTGCTCCCTGATTTTGCATTAACTTTGGTGTTGGAGACCGCAACTAGTTTCCTGACAACTTGAAACCGGATGGGTCCGTAACTTTGTATGGGGTTTAATTTGAACTTCTTCAAGGCTTCAAGCTATCTCTTCTTCAAATTGTTGCTCGATCCTTCACTATCAACAAGATCGTCATAGGTGATCCTATGGATAACTTCTTTCGGTTTCTGGAATATTGATCTGATTAGTGCTTCAGCCTCTTCTTTTTCCAAGATCTTATCCTTTTCTGCAGCTATGCTTTGCGCAAGGCCTCAAGCATGTCTAGACTTAGAGACTTCATTTCTTCGAGTGCTGCAAGGATGTCCATCTCCTTTTTTGAAGCGAAGGTTATATTCTCCGAAGCTCTCATAGAATCCCCATCTCTTCAGCATGTCTCTTCTTATTCTCTGCCGCCAAGGTTCAAAATTACGAGTTGCAGTAGATTTCATTAGATAATCTGAAATTTTGTGGATCCATTTTTATTGTCAGCTTGGTTGACCGGTTTATGCATTTCAAATAAAACCTAAATATTTGAATTCCCAGGTACTTGTTGCCAATGGCGTCTTCTTTGCAACAGTTAAATTTCGTCCCTATGTAAATGTACCTACATAGATTGCAGCGGATGCTCATGAATTCCGAACCTTCATCTGTTGATTCTTTAATCGTCAGATCATCTGAAGTTTTGATGGACCGAAATCTGGGGGGTAATACTTGTTTGAGAGAAGCAAATTTACTTCTATTTAGAAGTGTAAATAGAGAAGCAAATTTCCTCCACGCAAACTTCTCAGATTCTAACCCCACAATAGAAGCTCAAGCTGCTGATATGGATTCCACTAACTAACAAGTGTTAGTTAAGTTAACTGAGCTGACTTTTGTTGACCAAAGTTTGTATAAAAACTGAATAACATAACAAATTGTGGGGCTTGTAACCAAAAGGATGCCTGAAGCTAAAGCCAACTATTTTAATAGAAATGGAGAGCAGTAACCCTTTCTTCTCTTCCCAAGTTTTGTGCAACTTCTTTAGCCTTTATTTTCCTTTCTTTACTTATTTTAATGAGAAAATTCTACAAATTAAGGAAAAATCTACTAAAAGAGAATATTAATATAATACATTGTAGGGACATACCTCAATCAAATATTGATATTTAGCTTTATGCAATGATTCACCCTAATGAATTCGTCTATTTTGATTATAGTCTGGTGGATAATAATAACAAAAAGTAATAGAAAAAAATTAGAGATGTTTTTGAAAAATGGGGTGATTCGACAAGGGGGACATAATTAGATATATGGAATCTTCAAATCCCAACTATTGTGTATTTTTTTAATTTAAAAAGGATTTTAGAAAGACGTGTATATGAGATATTAAATATTGCTAGTTATATATAAATTAAAAATATATCTAATCCACACCCTACTACAAATTAAGGACAAATAAAATTGAAAGATTGTAGTGTAATTATTCCCAGAGATTATTTTATTCATTTTCCCTATAAAACGCAATTACATTGAAGAATGAACACGCCCTTAATAAAACAACTAAAATAAAGTTTTGCTTTTGATGTGTAGATTATTGAAGCTGGCTTTTGTCAACATCATATCCATCAAAATCATTCTTCATTAATATATTTTATCACTATACTTGTACATATGTACGTGAAGAATTTTATGATGCTTAATAATTCTTTGAATAATTAATTATGACAAGTGGAAGTTTACAATGAATAATTAATTTTGCAACTAGAAGTTTATAATGAATAATTAATTGTGTAAGTCAATTTTTACGAGACCGACTTCAAGGTTGGAGTGCCTTTTGTAAGCACACACTCAAGTTCAATCGTTCTATTTTTACAAGAATTGAGAACTTAATCCAGGGTTAATTAAAGGATTAGGTATCATATCTAGTTCATTCTACTTCGAATTATCTTGCTTCTGATGAGTGAAGGTTTAAGAATAGGAAAGATCCTATCAAGATCAATTGATGATTAATCTCGCCTACGACGACCTCACTTAACACTCTGACTATAAAGATTTAACTATTTACCAATAAAGTGTTGGCTCTACTGGGTCCCCTTAAGTGGCTTGACTGGGTTTGTTCCCCAGTTTGAGTCGTAGGAAATTTGCCTTTGTTGGGAGAACTTGTGCCTCCCGGTTCGAGCGCGGACTTCTAGTCTGGGTTTTGGTACGGGCTTAAAGGTACCTCCCACAGTTGGGGCCCTCCACAGGATACCTCGTGGTTAAGACCAAAAAAAAATATTTAATTATTTACAAGGTACATCCTCTTGAAGAACAGAGTAGTGGTTTTGTTTATTGTCCTGATCGACACGTACATAACTTATTCTGGTGGCGAATCGATATATAAAAGGGATGATAGGCTCAATGCCCATTTCTTGTAACCGACAATGTCGTCTCATCTGGATTATAGATTCTTGTTCATTTTTTAACTCGAATAATATATGTTGCTCTGTTTAGTAGAGCTTGTCAAAGTAGAGGCCTGAGCCTCCATTCTTGAACCATGGGAGCAGCCATGGTTGAACATGACCAAATTTGTTGATCAAATTTGGTGGGTAAGCCACCAAATTTGATCAAACTTAAAGACTCTTAGGCAAGTTTTTTGCCTATAAGTAGGAGGTGGCCCTCCTTCATATTAATCATCCTGGAGAGAAGCATTCAAAATTCTATAGAGTTGTGAAATCTAATGCAAGTTAAGCATTACGTGAGTATTAGGAAGTTTTAGTATTTTGGGTATATTCGGGGCTTAGGTGAGAGAAATTATTTATGAGAGTGTGGTTGTAATAATTTTCCACATAGTGAATATTTTTTCTCTGGTTGTCTTGTGACAACGGCCGTGGTTTTTCTCCGGATTTAGAGTTTTCCACGTAAATCTTATGTTGTGTGATTGGTGTATTCTCTATTTAATTTTTTTTTTGTTAATTTGTTACTTGACAAATTAGTTGGAGTGATCTTAGGAGGAAGCTCAATTTCCTAACAATAGTATCAAAGGCATTGATTGAAGTTTTGGTGTCGGGGCATTGTTCACGTATACAGTACTGTTCACATAAAGTAGTAGGAGCCAATCCAAATAGTCCGTGGTGAAGAGTAAAGGATGATCTGCAAAGCAAATATGTCAAGATTGAAATTTTCAAGTCCAATGAAATTTGAAATAGAAAAATTCTATGGGAGAATTAACTTTGGCTTGTGGCAAGTTCAAGTCAAGGATGTATTGATTCAATTTGGGTTACACAAGACATTTACGAGGAAGCTATCCCATGCGTCCAGTAGTGGCTCTGGAAAAGCTAGTATAAGCGATGAAGATTGGGAATAATTAGATGATAGAGTTACAAGTGCCATAAGACTGTGTCTAGCAAAGAATGTTCTTGTAAATGTAGGAAATTCCTACAGCGAAAGAACTTTGGGAGAAGTTAGAAAAGTTGTATAAGGCAAAGATCATCTCAAATCGATTGTACCTGAAGGAGCGATTTCACACACTGCGAATGACTGAAGGTACAAAAATTTTCGATCACCTCAGTGTTCTTAATGGTATTGTATTAGAACTAGAAGCCATTGGAGTTAAAATTGAAGATGAGGACAAGGCGCTTAGGTTGTTATGGTCACTTCCAACTTCCTACAAACACCTGTTACCTACTTTGATATACGGGAAAGAGACAATAGATCTTGAAGAAGTTACTAGTACTTTACTCTCAGAAGAAAGAATACTGAGTGGTGAAAGTATTGAAACTACAGATGTCTTGGCTTTGGCAGTTGTGGAGAATTGGAAGAAAGATAAATCTAAGAATAAAGGAGTCTGCTGGGGGTGTGGACAACCAGGACACTTAAAAAGAGATTGTCATAGTAGAAATGGAGCAACATCTGTAAGTGGCTCCAGATCAGATACTGATAGCATTGCTAGTGGTAAGTCTCTCATCATCATAGGAGACGATGGTCCCTTGTAAAACGGATGACGACGACATCCTCATGGTATATCGCTAATGCCATGAAAAAAGATGTGTTACTACTAGCAAATCTACAAGATTTGCACACAGGGCATGGTTGGCATTGATGCAAGGTGTGTGGTGGAATTTATGTCGATGGCTGACGAATTTCCAAGAAAGCCAACATGGAAGTTGCACCATAAATTTCAGTTGGATATTTCGACATGTGCTGATGTAAAATTCTTAGAATTGATAATTAATTCTAAGTGATATACTCTTTTTGGTAGAGTATAATAATTCTCTATGTTGAGAATTATGATTATACATGAAGAAGGTAAAAATGATGTCGTGGAGATATGATTGAGAATCAATCAAATCTCCAAGTGGGATATGACCAAATTAGAATGTCAAGGTAAAAAAAAATGTCAAAGTAGAGGCCTTGGCCTCCATTCTTGAACCATGGCAGGAGCCATGGTTGAAACCAAATTTGTTGATCAAATTTAGTGGGTAAGCCACCAAATTTGATCAAACTTGAAAACTCTTAGGCAAGCTTTTTGCCTATAAATAGGAGGTGGTCCTCCTTCATTTTAATCATCCTATAGAGAAGCATTCAAAATTCTATAGAGCTGTGAAATCTAATGCAAGTTAAGCATTAAGTGAGTATTAGGAAGTTTTAGTATTTTGGGTGTATCTAGGGTTTGGGTGAGAGAAATTATTTATGAGAGTGTGGTTGTAATAATTTTTCACATAGTGAATAATTTTTCTCTGGTTGTCTTGTGACAACAGCCGTGGTTTTTCTCCAGATTTGAAGTTTTCCACATAAATCTTGTGTTTGTGATTTGTGTATTCTCTATTTAATTGTTTTTTGTTAATGATTGTTTGATTAGTTGGAGTGATCTTGGGAGGAACCTCAATTTCCTAACAGAGCTTGTGTAAGGCAAAACGGAGGATTATGTAATTTAAATTATTAACAATTTGCACAGAAGATTTCTATCTCTCTGAATTGGAAAAATGTAAATAAGAAAGGAGATGGGTGCTTGTCGCAAAAAAAAAACTAATTGCTCCGCTTACAGGTCTATGATATGTAACTGGCTAATTGCTTCATTGTCTTTCACAATATATGAATAATGGAAACTTTCAAGTTGTGGATAACAAAGACTGATGCCTCGAATATGATATTTGTTTATGCAATTATGAATTCTAAACTGTGTTTCCTTTAATCGAATTAATTTTTTTTCCTTTTAAAAGTGTTTAGTTTTTTTTTTCGCATGAAAATCAAGACCAAAGACAGGATTTTAACCCAAATCTATTTTAGAAAAGTATTAGATCTTGTGAGAATATTTAATTAATTATTTTTTAAACTCTTAGATAAATCTAATTCCAACCTCATACTGGCATGGAACACTTGGTTTCGTATATCAGTACAATTAGTTGTTAGTAATGAGTTTCCACCAGTTTGCTGTAAATCTTTTCCTAAGAGTTGTCTTTACTGACCTATTACTATTTTGGTTACTCTCATGTGCTAAATTAACGGTGTGTTTACTCATGCATTCGGGAATCAAAATTTGGCAGTAAATAATTAGTATCACTAACTAAGAGAAACAAAATGCATTATTTAAAAATGAACGTTAAGAAATTTTTATTAGCAACGAAAGTAATTAATACTAAGAAATTAATTTTTTGTAAACAAAAAAGCTCATGAATATCAAGAAAAAATTCTCATTAAAAATAAATCATGATATATATTAGAAAGACTAAATAAATAAATTAAAAAGAGAGTGAAATTGAGAGTTTAATTTACAGAATATGATAATAAAGAGAGAATATGAAATTGTAATGTAGAAAGACAAAGTGATTACTAAGGATAATTTTGAGATTTTAAATTTTAAAGTTCTTAATAATTAATTTGTTTTTGAAAATAGGTATAGAGAGGAATTTGGTGAGGTAAATAGTCTCATCCTTTAATAAAAAAGGATATCAAAACTTAGTTTTGGCCATAACACTCTTTAACGGAATATGTCTACTCATTTTAAAAATTACCATAATATGATAGATTATGTATAATAGATTGTAAAATATTTTTCTAAATATTGAAATGATTTGAAAATGTATATATTATTATACTTATTTTAATATTATATTTTTATTTATTATAAAACAGTGATGTTAATTTTTTTGGGTTTATGGAGTCAAAAGATATTATGATCAAAAAAGAGTTTTGATGTCTCTTATTAAAAAATTGGAGGTCTTTACGATCATTTCTCTAAGTACTTGGGTGTAGGAATCCTTTTCACTTTATATTTCTTTGAATAATTAATTATGACAAGGAGAAGTTTGTAAGCAATAATTAATTATGCAAGTGGAAGTTTATAATAAATAACTAATTATGTGATTTCTCTTATTACATTTCTTGTAAAGTTAGTATGATTAAATGTATACATGATTAAGTATTTAAAAGCTCAAATTATTTTTCATACATATTAAATAAATCATTATTTTCATAATATAATGGTTTTATATGTAAGGGAAAAATGATTTTATGAAATTGGTTGTTTTTCAACTTTATGATCTAAATTGAAAAAAGTTTTGAGAATTTTGAAACTAACAAGTATTGTTTGAAATTCTGTAAATAAATTTCTTTGAAAAGTTCTATAAAACTTTAGGACGTAGTATAAATTTAAAAGTTTTGAGGCTAAACTATAATTTTAGAAAATTATGCTAACCGTTTTCCTTTAGCAGGGAACCAATAATTTGCAGAGAGTTTTTGGAATAAAACAGCTAATCAAAATGCCAAATGGTGATCCAACTTCTATCAGTAAACTCTCTGGAATTAGATGGTAAACCGACAATTCTAAACGATGATATGATAATTCAAATTGCTGCATAATGATAACTTGCACAAAGTCAAAACAACAATCTAATTTCTATTGATGGCGATCTAATGATTTCTAGAAACGAATAACAATTATTTTTCTTGCTCAAACTATGAAAACCTAAATTAAACTCATTTGAAAGAGAGTTTTTCAATCTCCACCAAGTTTAAACTTGTTCATACAAATCATCTTAAGCTTTCATTTGCTTATTCATATACATTGATTAATTATTTAGCTATCATTTGTAAACATACACTTGTGAGAGTGAAATCTTTTTAATTTTCATTTCAATATAAAAAATTAAGTAATTGCAAGTGTGGAAAACACTTGGGAAAAGAGGTTGGGATTATCTCGAATTGTAAAGGTTTACTGACACCTTGGAGGTCAATTGTAAACATCTTGAAGCCTTGGGTTGTAAGGTTTGGTTAATGAAATCCTTAAGCTTGATTTGTTTGGAGGCGTGAACGTAAATAGGTTGCCGAACCATGTAAAAATATCGTGCTTGTTTTCTATACCCTTAACTCTTTAATTTACTTTTGTTGAAATTATTATTATTATTTGTTGTGGTAGTTGTTGATATTGAATTGTGGTGTTGTTATTAAAGAATTTTTTAAAACCCAATTCACTCTCCTCTTAGGTTACCTAGCTAGCATTTTACTAGTTGCAAAACGTTTTAGTCTACCCACATCCATCTTCACCTTCATGAAATCCATCGATAAAAAAAAATTTACCAAAAATTTTGAAAACCCTAGCCGCAAAAAAAATTTACCAAATATTTTGAAAACCCTAGCCGCTACATTCACGATCACATCAGCACCAACTGCCACAACCATCAGCACCAACTGCCACAACCATCAAACTCGCTTATCTCCATTAACCAAAACTCAACTAGCCTCCACCCTTGATCAGCTGCGCATCCACAGTGCAAACCACCCAAACTCGTGACGTTCCACCTTCAAATTCTCTACTCGTCGGACCTTATCATTGTCGATCACCACTACTACAAGAATCCCCAACTGTTACCGACAAAACCCAACCATCACCATCACCAATCATGACCATAATCTCCACTACAAAACGCTACCTCACCATCATAAGCGGCCACTGTTTCAAGTTGATTTTTAGGTCAATTTGCCACGAGTTCCCTTTCATCGACACCACTATTACATTCTTCACTACCACATCTACTAGATATGACCATCACCTCTCCAAATCACGGCTACCAGCCACTGGCCACACTAAACCCAAAAGTTTAGCCTTATTACAGTTTTGTCATTGGCTTTATATATATGATTGAAAGATTTAGAATACCTCATATTTCGAATGCTTGATGGAAATTACAGTCCTGAATATTTTCTTTCATGGTTGTATGAGATTAAGGCATGCATTATGAGAGTTCCAAAGTATGATCAAGTACAATCTATAGCCGATTTTCTATTAAGAGGAAGTGCTTTAGAATTGTGGACCAAAGTGCAAAGATGTAGAGTATTTGTCAAAGGCCTTTTTAAAATTGGATTCTGGTGTCATGTAAAGCAAATGTTGAGATCGATATTTATTGCTAAGATCGACATTTATTGCTCTTAGACATTGTTTGGTACGACGAAGTACGAAATCAATTTTTGATTATGCTTATGAGTTTGAATAATTTTACGGATGCAAATATTATTACATAAATGAAGAGCATATAGTTACAAGATTTGTGAGAGAGTTTAGTTTTTATTTTCAAGAAAATATGCCTACATACACTATCTATACTTTATAACATGCAATTCTTTTAACCCCATAATTAAAATGCAAATCAAAAGATAAAGAAGTCAAGCATTAAAAAGTTAAGTCGACCACATCCACGATACCAATATGAGATCCTTAGTCTTATCACAAGTTAGTAGCCTAAAGTGGAAGACGTCCAGATGAAAGACATTAGTGTTTCTCCACATGTTGAAGATGTGCCTAATGTTGCAAAAGCAAAGATGCAATTTATTATTGATTTAAAGTTCCAATCTGAAAAATTGTGCAAGAATGTGCATAATGTTTCTTTGAAAGAAAGACAAGTGTTGAAGATGATGAGATTATTGATCTATCTGAAATTTTTAAAGAAGAGGTATGATAAGCCAAGAAAGTCTCAATGTGTGCCCATCAAGAATTGCAAGTTCACTGTCTAAAAGGAATGAGTCAAGACTGCATAAGCCGTTGAGGATTTAGTGGAGTGGTCAGCTTAGTCACGTGCAAGTTAAGGCTTAATCAAGTTCTATTAGCAAGTATTTTGTTATTTTAATAGGTGTCAGCTTTATCTGGATTCAGTTACTGATTTTTAGTAGTTGTGACATTATTTTAGGAGGAGTCTGTTAGTCCTTTATGTATTTGAACTCAAGTATTATGCAGAATAAAGGAAAGAGTGAATTCAATAACAAATTCTTGTGGCTGATTCTCACCCTAAGTAGAATCATATTTACATACAAAATACAACAGCTCTGATTGGGACCTATCAATTGGTATCAGAGCCGCGTTATCTTGTTCAAAAACTTTATTGCTCTCATGGCAACTAACAAAGAAAGGATTGAAAATTTAGAAGCGAGGCTTGATGGACTTCAAGATGGATTGCAACAAATGGAGATTGGCATTAATGACAATCTGCATCAGCTTGAGGAGACCATCAATCGTATGTCTGAGACTTTCTTTTTAAACAAGGAAGGGTCCAGCCATAACGTCAATAATCACCCTAGCCATTCTTACAAGGAGCATACCAAGGAGGAAGCTAGTGGAAGCTGAATGATTTTCTCCTAAAAAATGGCTAAGCATGAATTTCCAAGGTACGCTGGAGATGATCCTACGGAGTGGTTTAGCAAAGTTTCCCAATTCTTTGAATACCAGGGAACATGAGAGACACAAAAGGTTGCATTGGCATCATTCCATCTTGAAGGTGAAGCCAACCAATGGTGGCAGTGGCTGCACAAAGCTTATAAAGAGGAGGGAAGAACGGTAACATGGACAAATTTTGAAGAAGAATTATGGGCACGTTTCGGACCTATCGAGTGCGAAGATTTTGATGAAGCTCTATCCAGGGTGCTGCAAGTGGGCACCTTACATGATTATCAACGAGAGTTTGAGAGATTGGGCAATCGAGTTCATGGGTGGACGCAAAAAGCTTTAGTTGGAACTTTTATAGGAGGTCTTAAGCCTGAGATATCTGATGGCATTAGGATGTTCAAACCAAAGACTTTGAAAGAAGCTATCAGTTTGGCACGTATGCAAGCAGACCAAGTCCAACGCAAGTTTTCTCAGCCATTCACAGTTAGTGGAACATCAACATCTAATGTCAAACGCTTGACGTGGGACGAGATGCAGAGATGTCGTGCCCAAGGGCCTTGTTTTAACTGCCCTGAGAAGTTTACTGTAGGTCACAAATGTATGGGCCCTCAAATATTGTTTCTTGAAGGAAGTACTGATGCAAGAAATATTACATATGAAGAAAATGAAATTGCTACAGAGGTTGTCCTAACAGACCGTGCCAAGCCAAAAACTTCATTCCATTCGTTATCCGATAACAGAGAAGCTATTGAATTAATTTAAAAATGTGGACCTTGAGGACAAGAGTCCACTTCCAGGGGAAGGTATTGATAAGCCAAGAAAGTCTCAACGTGTGCCCATCAAGAATTGCAAGTTCACTGTCTAAAAGGAATGAGTCAAGAATGCATGGAGCCGTTGAGGATTTAGTGGAGTGGTCAGCTTAGTCACGTGCAAGTTAAGGCTTAATCAAGTTCTGTTAGCAAGTATTTTGTTATTTTAATAGGTGTCGGCTTTATCTGGATTCAGTTACTGATTTTCAGTAGTTGTGACATTATTTTAGGAGGAGTCTATTAGTCCTTTATGTATTTAAACTCAAGTATTATGCAGAATAAAGGAAAGAGTGAATTCAATAACAAATTCTTGTGGCTGATTCTCGCCCTAAGTAGAATCCTATTTACATACAAAATACAACAGCTCTGACTGGGACCTATCAAGGTACAACCAACTCTTAATTTGCACATTGAGCCTAATAGTAAGATCGGATTTGTGCAGCAAAATCAAGTTGAATAGACCTAAAAAATTATTGACATGGTTACACCTATCCACATTGAAGACAAGAAAGTTGTTCTTGAAGAAGATTTAGCTGTAAAGATAAAGTTAATTGGCGAGACTATTGAGTGAGTCTTTACAAAAGGCTTGAGAGGCTTGGAAGCGATTCATTTGTCTAAGACTTTATTTTCTCAAAGAGTTACTCATAAATGCAAAAAAAAGATGAAGTATGGAGAATTTCAAGTTTCAAGCAAGATTGATGATGAGCAAGGCTACAAGTTCAAGCTCAAAGATGCATTGATGCTCCACTTCAAGTCATATTCTCTAGATAAACCCAAGGATCATATAGATGTAGGATGATATTTTAGGATTCTAAAATTTTGTTAGTTTAGGTCTTTTGGTATTTTCTGTTTTAATTAGAATCCACTATGTTATGTGTTTTAATCTTTTATTTCTAATATAATTGTGATTTAATTTCCCTTCTGTACTCTACGCATGTTCGCACCCTCCTCTACAGTCAAAATTCGCCTAGCTATCCTCCTCTTGCAAGAGCACACCTCAAAACCAAGACAACTACACTCTCTTAAAACAAACTTTTTTTTTTTTAATCGAGTCCACTCAAAATTCTGTTAAAACAGATTCAATTAAAGGTATAAGAACGGATCAAAAAAAAAAAATTAAAGGTATAAGAAAAATTATGGATGTACTTGTGTGTACTTGTCATACATAGCATAACTTCACTTTTGCCCACATAATATTCTATGTCGGCCATAGGATTTAACCTTGGGTACCACATAATATTCAAGGGAATATATTTAACCTGGGGTGCAACGTCACTAGAAACGAAAAAAAATATTTTCAATTTCACTCACTTCATTCACCAGCTCAAATACAGAGTGATATGCTACTGTTAGCCTCAAAATTATCCTAATAACCCATTTTTAAATAAATGATTAAATCATATTGGAAAACTTAAAAGATTCTTTTATTACTATTAAGATCCAAACACTTCCATAAATAGCCCTATATTTTTTTTCCACTGATACATTACAATTGAAATTATACTCATATTTATAATAAAAAATTTATCAGGATCACTCTTGATAAGTCTAATAACACAACTTAAATTTATAATCCCACATAATACAATATTAGAGAAATATTGGCTTTATATATATATTAGTAAAGGAGAAATTTTATTTTTTATTCTCCACATAATACTAGGGGAAATATCGGCTTTATCCATATTAATGAAAAAAAAATATTTTTACCCAATTTAATTGAGAAATAATCAAAGTGCCAACAATAATTAAGACGCTTAACGGCTTAAGTTATTGCCCTCAAAGAGAGGATAAAATATGTTTGAGAGCCCCTATATAATAACTTAACAAGGACGAAGGGAGACACAGTGTCACCCGAGCTTGCGTGGTTTCTTACTTCCAAGTTTAGCGCTAATTTATGTCACGTCCAACAATACGCGCGTGTTACACCTCCGTCCGACAAATCACTTACGCCAATCAGCACGCCACCAACACGCGTGCCCCGCAACCCAACGACACTCTCGCAAAGGTGCGGGTGCTCTCCACGCGCGGCCACCTCACTGAAGCTCTCTCACTTTTCTTCAACACGCCGCCGCAGTTCCTCCACTCCACACAAATCTACGCCACTCTTTTCCATGCGTGTGCGCTTCATGGGAACATCAAACAAGCCATGCAGTTACACGAACACATGATCAACAATTTCCCAATTTGTGTCCAAATGCTCAAACGCATGGACAAATACTTTCAGGATTCAACTCTCTTCTCCAGGTAATATTCCTGTTTCTTCTTTTGGTTATTATTAATTATTATCATTATTATGATGAGTGATGAAAGAGGAGATACTGACGGAAAGTTTTTTTTGGTAGAAATTTAAGGATTTTTTTGTCTTTTTATTAATATTAGTGTATTATGATGATTAATGTGCCATTGTTGTAAACAGAAATTTTTTTAATACTTAAAAAAAATAATAAATGAAAAAGAGTGTAAGGAGATTAATTGAGTTTTGATAATACAGATAAACAGAAAGTTTCATAATTTTTATGAATAAAGTGAAAATAAAATAGAGTACAAGGGGTTCAACAAAGTTTAACAGTAACTAAGACAGAAATAACAAAAGCCTTACAACAGTGACGACGTCGGCGGACCCTCGAATTAATTATGGAGTCATCTTACAGTGCAGAGCTGTATCTTATACAGCCGCTGCCAAAAACTAGGACAACCGGTATTTTACCGGTTGTTCATTAAATAATTTTTAAAATTTGTTTTTAATGCTTAAAAAAATATAGTAAAATGAAAAAAAATATGAAAAATTTAAATCTGAAACATAAAAAATCAATTAAATGAGAAAAATATTTTAAATTTTTTTAACATAAATAAATGTTAAGAAATTATAAAAATAATTATATTCCAATTTTTTTGGTTAAATATTAATTTAATGGGTGGATGTTTCAAGTTTATTTTGTATGTCTTTAATTTTGGTTAGTCTTTCTCATTTATTGGTTCATTTATTTCAATTTTTCAATCCGCTAGTTTTGTGTTTAATGTTCCAACTAAATTCATTAAATGCCAATATTTTGGGTTAAATTACAAGTAAATTTCAGTTCTCGTAGGATGAGTTCTTAATTTTGGTTAAGCTTTCTCTCTTATTGGTATAAGGGTTTCAGCTAATAATTTCACTAGTTTTGTGTTGAATGTTTCCATTATCTAGGTAAGATTTCAATTATTTGGGTTAAGTACCAAATTACTTTGTAGCGTTTAATTTTTAGTTGGATTTGTATCAAATTTTGGTTAAACTTTCTCAATTTAAGGTTAATATATTTCAACTTTTCAATCCATTAGTTTTGTGTTTATTATTCCTACTAAAATCGTTAAAAATCAATATTTTGGGTTAAATTCCAAGTAAATTTTATTTCTCGTCGGAATAATTCCTTATTTTGGTTAAACTTTCTCCATTATGGGTTCATATATTTCAACTAATAATTCCAGTGATTTTGTGTTAAATCTTCCTATTATCGAGGTAAGATTTCAATAATTTGGGTTAGATACCGATTTTACTTTGTAAAATTTTATTTTTGGTTCTATTGGTTCCTGATTTGGTTAATTTTTTCTCAACTATAGCTTTATATGTTTCAACTTTTCAATCCACTAGTTTTGTGTTTAGTATTCCTACTAAAATCGTTAAATACCAATATTTTGGGTTAAATTCCAAGTATATATTATTTCTCATTGGATAATTTTCCTAATTTTGGTTAAATTTTCTCTCATATAGGTTCATTTATTTCAACTAATAATTCCACTAGTTTTATGTTGAGTGTTCCTGTTATCTAGTTAAGATTCCAATAATTTGGGTTAAATATTAAATATACTTTGTAAGATTTTATTTTTGGTTGGATTAATCCCTAATTTTGGTTAATCTTTCTCAATTATAGGTTAATATATTTCAACTTTTCAATCCATGAGTTTTGTGTTTAATATTTCTATTAAATTCGTTAAGTAACAATATTTTGGGTTAAATTATAAGTAAATTTCATTTCTCGTTAGACTAATCCCTACTTTTTGTTAAACTTTCTCCTTTATTAGTACATGGGTTTCAACTAATAATTTCACTAGTATTGTGTTGAATATTCCGATTATTTATGTAAGATTTTAATAAATTGGGTTAGATACCAAATTTACTTTTTAAATTTTATATATGGTTAGATAAGTTTCATATTTTGGTTAAACTTTCTCACTTATGGGTTCAATTACTTCAATTAATTAGTTCACTACTTTTGTATTTCAAGTTCTCAATGCCTACGTTATGTTTCAACATTATTGGTTAAATTCCAAGTTGATATTATAAAATTCAAAGGTACCTTTATTACGAAAAACAAATAATATTATTAAGGTGAATCTCATTTTACTCCTCTTATTTCAGTAAATATCAACTTACAACAATATATTAAAATTTCACTATTGTAACCCCTATTCAATTTTCTATAAACTACAATCAACATTGTAAGTTAAAAGATTAGGAACTTACCTAATCTAATTATGTTGGAACATTTTGTTTTTCTTTTTAATCTTCTTGACTTCATGAGATTTATTAAACTCAACTTATTTATACTTGAGCTTTTGATCATTATGGATATGCCTATTTTATTAATTCAAATTAATTGTACTCATTTTCTTTCCAAAATAAATTCTTTGATATCTCATCACTTCAGCCAAAATTTCATTTTTAACAATTGCATATGCAATTTGTACAGCTCAAATTTTTATTTTTCAAATGTTTAAGATAAAACAAATTATTTATTTATTTATTTATTATATGATTATCACATGAATAGTGGAAATTAATTTTTATATTGAAATTATAAGATTTGCAAATTAGCATTTACTTTGAATCCAATTCAACTAAGTCACCATTTATTTATCTTTAATTAATGCTTTAAGCACAGTAAATGCATTTCAAATTAAACAATATTTTGTATAAAAAAATACATTAGGAAATTAATGCAATCAAGAAAAAAGAAAATATATTAAAACATTAATTTTGCTTCCTCAATTAAGTATTAAAAGGAAAGTTTTCTCTTACAGATAAATTCAACCTTATAATTTAACAATAATGTTGACTATAATTTTAAAACTATTTATTTATTGCTCCAAATTGCAATAGTTTTTTATGAGTCATAAAAATTAAATTTATTTAACATTATACTTATATAGTTGGATACGTAATTTATACCTTAATTGATGTTGCCTTATTTTCAATTATTATATTTTAGTGATAGTTTATTTCATTGTATACTAATAGTGTTATAAATTTGTAATAATTGATTATACATCATAATTTTCATTGATTACTACTCGAATTATATAATATCTATTTTATAAGTGAGTATTACTCAAATTAATATATTATACTAGTATTACTCAAATTAATATATTATACTTAAATCATATAATCACATATGCAATTAAGCGTAAATAATGAAAAGGTCACTTCCCAAGGTTTGGGAAAATGATCATGTAGATCCCTGAGTTTTCACTAAGAGACACTAAAACCCCTTTTAATTATAATGCTTTTTGACTTTATTAATTCAAAAAAATTGACTCTAAAGTTTTATAATAAGTAGAAATATAATATTAAAATAAATGTAACAATATATACATTTTAAAATAATTAATATATAAAAAATATTTTAGTACTTTACAATCTTATATTATATTAAACTAAATTTTTTTAATAAATAGGAACATAATATTAAAATAAATATTTAAAATTATTTTCAATATTGTATACAAAATTTGAATACTATTAATACATGAGATATATTTTATTAATTATAAAATCTATTTAACCTAAAGATTTATTTAAAAATTTTCTAACAAATACAAATACATAATTAAAATAAATATCATAATTTACATTTTAAAAATTATTTTATATATTAAAAAATATTTTAATATTATTAATTTATTAGACAAATTAAACTATTTAAATTATATTTGTACTTATGAAAAATCTAAAAGTCAATTTTTTTGAATCAATAAATCCGAATTGTATTATAGTCAAAGGGGTCTTAGGGTCCCTCGGTGAAAACATGGGGTTTTATATGATCATTTTTTCAAATCTTGGGGGTGTAGGTATCTTTTTCCCTAAATTATTTAATTCTCAGTGTTGCACTAAAATTATAGTTTTCTAGTTACATTGTTAATTTAGTTAAGGGTACAATACAATGTCAATAACAATTATTGTAATAAGACCTAAAATATTATGCTTGATATTATTAAAAATTTAATTTTTAACAAATTGTACCTTGTTGACTTGATTGAGTGGTTTTCAAACGGGGTTAAAAAATAAAATCAAATTATACACACTTTAGAAAAATACATTCAATTGGACTATATGTATACACATTATTAAAACTTTTATTATTATAGAAAATAAAATCATATAGACTATACAAGACATTTCATTAAAAATATATAATATCGTAAAAAATATCATAAGCTGAATTTAGTTTAATCATAATAATAATTACTATAATGATAGTTATTAACAATAAAAAAAATAAAGATTATCCTTTGTTGTTTAGAAAAACGAAAAACCTTCTCATGTTTTAAAATAAGTTCAAATTCTCCTGCAACTCTAACTGTATTAGCTTTATATATTATTGTACTATTTGACACATAGTTTTGATGTTAGCCATAAAATTTAAATATTTTTAGAGTATAAATAAAGTGAAATGACTTATATAACTCTAATGATTAAATAAATTTAATAATAAATTATCGAGAAAAATTACTTCACACACACATATTGTGGATATATATAACCAAATGTTATTCCAATTTAAATGGATAATTTACAACTATTAGGGATATTTTCCCCACTTGTAATTTTTCTCTATAATTTACAATTTATTATAAAATAAAATTTGATCATTAAGGATATATAAGTTATTTTACTTAATTTGTATTTTCAAAATATTTAAATTTTATAGCGAACAGTAAGATTAGGGGTAGAATAGTAAAATGATATATAAAGCTAACGTTATTATAACTCTGGGGGGGGGAATATGAGGTAATTCTCATTTTCTCGTAACTATCATTAATGATAGTACTAGTAATAACTCAAGATCAAATATGTTACATGCGATAATTTAATAATGTAGCAAAATAAAAAAATTAAACAAAGTATGCAATAATTTAATTAATTTGTGATAAATTTGTATGAAGTAATTTGTGTAAGAGAAACTTTGTGAGTATAATCCAAATATCAAATATAAGGTACATTATATATGCCTGGTATACATTACAAATTTAAACCATTAATATTAGTCACTATTTCAACTAATATTGAGAATAACAATATTTGATGATTAATAAGGATATTTGGTACTATAAATAATTATAATTATTTGAAAACTATCCAATAGTTAAATGGAAAATAAGAAAAAAAATATACTTAGTTTACACTAACATAAATATTATTCTCACTAATATAGACATTACATGTTTCAAAGTAATTTTTTCAGCCATAAGAAAATGCAAATTTTTCATGCTGAGGAGGGTGTCTTTGAAATTTTCCTAATTTAAATTGATAATTTTGATATTTAGATAAAGTTGGTTTAGCTATGTGATAATTGCTATTGATATTTGCCAGTTCCCACTCCCAATTCTTTCGTTCAGTAGCAGGTTTCATGCGTAAAAAATAAAAGCCGTTGGATTGCCTTTATAAGCAATCCAACGGGGAATAGGTTTCAAAATAAAAAATAAAAACGGCTGTATGGCATGCAGTGGCTGTATTATAAGCGGACCCTTAATTATGTTTTCTTTTTGACCAGACTCCAGAGACTTCTTCTTTGCTAATTGAGTGATTGCCTTATTTTCCACACTAAAAATACTCTCCTTTTCTTTGAAAGATTTATTTCCATGATCAACTTGTTTAAACTCTAATTGTGTGATAGCCTTATTTCCCAAACTAAAAATCCTCTGCTTTTCTTTGAAAGACTTATTTGCTTCATCAACTTCTTTAAAGCATTTACCTCACTGGAATTCAATTATAAGTAGCTGCCTTCGAACACTCAAAGCTGTAAGTTTTATCTTTTGTACATATTTCCCTTTTATTTTCAGAATTAATCAGCATATCCTGGATGAAAGAAAGCTTTGACTGTTAAATTTTGTTTAAAATGCTTGCTCAAGGTACCCTGTGCCTTCTCTTAGAGGCTCTAATCAAAGTCTTGCTTAAATAGAGGTCGGCATATTCATTCTCCAGTCAGCGTCGGGAAAATTAATTTTTTACTACATTTTGGAATTTGTTTACTACAAATTTTTCTTTCTGGTAAAGAAAGTATAATATGAAATGCCTCTTCGATTAGGCGACATAAAAGTAGCAATTTGGGTCATATGTAATTGTAATTTAAGTGATCACATTAAGTAATTGATTTATATTTTCGGCTTTGACATTCACAATTCATTTTTGTCAAGCCCATGATTTTGGATCCAATCTTGTTGTTTGCATACAAATGATTGGCATAATGTTCCACATCTTAGCAGGAAGTGATAAATTATTCCGATCTAAATATTCAGGAACAAATATAATGGCTTGCATGAACATCAAAAAAGTCTCCGATTGAAAATATGATGTCTTCTTGAGCTTCAGAGGTGAAGACACCCGCAAAAATTTCACAGACCATTTGTATGCTGCTTTGGATAAAAAAGGAATCATTGTATTCAGAGATGATAAAGAACTTGAGAGAGGAAAATCCATTTCACCAGGACTCTTTAAAGCAATTGAAGAATCCAGAATATCAATTATTGTTTTCTCAAGAAATTATGCTCACTCGACTTGGTGCTTGGATGAACTTGTTAAGATTGTTGAATTGAAGAGCACAAATGGTCAACAACAAGTGATCTTTCCAATTTTCTACGACGTTGAACCAACTGTGGTGAGGAAACAGACAGCAAGTTTTCGAGAAGCTTTCTCTAAACATGAAAAAACTTTTAGGATGAATATAGAAAAGGTGCAAAAGTGGAGAGATACTTTGAAAAAGGTAGCTACTATCTCTGGCTGGGAATTGAAGGACAGGTAATGGTTCTTATTCTCAAACATTGATTTTCTAAGACTAAGGTTTCTTATTTTTGTTTGTTCTGCTTGAGTCATAGCTAATGAGCAGATCATAAGATCCCTTCACTAATACATATTGTTTCATTCAACACACTTAAAAGAGTCACTGAGGTAGTTAATTTCACGTTTTCAATGGCTTGATAGTGTAGGTATATGTATACATGTCTTTAACAAAATTTTACCACAAACACAGTGTTTATATATTCAATTAGTTGTTCCAACAACTAACTTGTTTGGAAATAAAAATATACATGACAAGATTTGATTATTTATTGTTGCATGAATGATACAGAAGAACAAATGAATTCTAGAATTTCTAGAGCTTTTAGACATAAAAACAGAGACAGGCCATAGAATGAATGTATGAAGAAATTATTAATACATATGATGTAAGAAGTAATAGCTTTGACAATGAATATCTGCGACTGAAGAATCACAAGAGAACAGATGGATTAATCAACACATTTAATGAATTCAATTTGACTCAATGAATATGCACAGTTTGGATACTCTATATTATGGAATTGATTTGATACCATGTTCACTCTAACTTTAATTCGACAACACTAATCTTTTCTTGTTCTTCCAATCTGCAGGAATGAATCAGAATTTATTGTAGATATTGTCAAGGATATCCGGAAGATGTCAAGTAAAATTCCTGCAAAATTTGATATTTTTAAGGATCTAGTAGGGATAGATTCACGTTGGAAGAAACTGCGCTTTCTTATAGATAAAGAGCTTAATGGTGTTCGTATGATTGGGATCTGCGGTATGGGAGGTATCGGTAAGACAACTCTTGCAAGAGTTGTTTATGACTTGATCGCTCATGAATTTAAAGGAAGTAGTTTTCTTGCCAATGTTAGAGAAATTTCAGAAAAAGGTGGTATGATCTCTTTACAAAAGCAACTCCTTTCCCAATTACTAAAGCTTCCAGATAGTGGCATATGGGATGTTTATGATGGTCTCAAGATGATAGGAAGTAGGCTGCGGAACAGAAGGGTTCTTCTGATTATTGATGATGCAATTGATTTAAAGCAATTAGAAAGTTTAGCTGGAGAGCGCGAATGGTTTGGTCCAGGCAGCAGGATCGTAATAACATCGAGAGATGAGCATTTGTTGACGACATTTGGAGTAGATGAAGTGCATAAGCTCAAGGAACTGCATGATGATGAAGCTCTTCAACTCTTTTGTAAAAAGGCCTTTAAAACCCATCAGCCTCGGAAAGAATATGAGCAGCTGTCTAAATATGTTGTAAAGTATTCGGGTGGTCTTCCATTGGCTCTCAGTGTTTTAGGATCCTTTTTGTGCGGCAAAACTACAAAAGAATGGGAAAGTTCAATACAAAGACTGAAAAGAGATTCAGAAAAAGACATTCTGGATATTCTTCAAATTAGTTTTGATGGGCTAAAAGAAATAGAGAGGAAAATATTTCTGGACATTGCCTGTTTTCATCGAGGGAGGAGTAGAGATTATGTAACAAAAATTCTTGATTACTGTGATTTTGATGCAGTTATTGGAATAAGGGTTCTTATTGATAAATCTCTCATAGAAATTTCTAGTGGCAATAGATTATGGATGCATGATTTATTGCAAGAAATGGGTCAACAAATTGTTAAAAAACAATCCCCTGAAGAGCCCGGGAAACGTAGCAGATTGTCGAAGCAAGAAGATATACATCACGTGTTGACAAAAAACACAGTAAGCAACTAAGCCGTAAATGTGTCTCAAGATTTTATGGTCTTCAAATTTGTTTTCTTCACTTATCTTTGCTTATACCTTTTAGGGAACTGAAGTTATTGAAGGCATACAATACGATTACTCTTCTCAAGATGATGACGTGCATTTGAGTGCAAGTGTTAAAGCATTCTTGAAGATGACTAACTTAAGAATGCTGACAATTGGTAATGTGCAGCTTCCTGAAGGCCTTGAATTTCTCCCTAATAAATTACGGTTTCTTGAATGGCATGGATATCCTTTGAAATCCTTGCCATCAAATTTTCAACTTGAAAATTTTTTTGAACTTAACATGTGTTATAGCCGCATGGAACGAATGTGGAGTGGAATCAAAGTAAGATTGTTTATTTCCTTTCTGTTAATAAGTGTTGATGGCGTTCTCATTCATTCCTTAAATAATTGTTGAGATTTTGTTTTTGAACAGCCTTTGAGCAACTTGAAAATCATGAGACTTTGCAATGCCAAGAACCTGATCTCAACACCAGACCTAACTGGGTTGCCAAATTTAAAGGAGCTGGATCTTAGAGGATGTACAAGATTGCGTGATATTCACCCATCATTGCTGCTTCACAAGAACCTTGTTTCACTAAATCTAAAAGATTGCACGGATCTTACATCTCTTCCGAATAAGATTGCCATGATACATCTAAGAAAACTTGTACTTTCTGGTTGCTCTAAGCTGAAGAAATTTCCAGAGGTTGTAGGAAGTATGGAATGTCTGTTGGAGCTTTTTCTTGATGGAACAGCTATTGAGGAACTGCCATCGTCAATTCAACTTTTGACTGGACTCATTTTGTTGAATTTGGGAAAATGCACACATCTGGTGCGACTTCCAAGTACTATAAAAGATTTAACATCTCTTATAACCCTGAATGTCTCTGGCTGCTCCAAATCAAAAAATGTGGGAGTAGAAAGTTTGGAGGGGCTCGGTTCAAGTGGAACTGTTTTACGGAACCCAGAGTCGTCCATTTTTTCTATGCAGAATTTTGAAGCACTTCATTTTCTTGGATGGACATCACCACAATCATTGCCATCACCGTATTCGCGGAGGAGTTCACATAATGTAGCTTTGAGGTTGCCTTCTCTGTTAGGTTTGTGCTCTTTAACCAAATTGGATCTCAGTGATTGTAATCTAGGGGAAGGAGCAATCCCAAGTGATATTGGCAACTTATGCTCATTAAAAGAGTTGTGTTTAAGTAAAAACAGGTTTGTTTCGCTACCGGCAAGCATTAGCTGTCTTTCTAAGCTTTGGATTATAGATTTGGAGGAATGCAAAAGGCTTCAATCTTTGTCACAACTTCCATCCAATATAGAAGAAGTTCGGCTAAATGGTTGTGCTTCTTTGGGAACTTTATCACATGCATTGAAATTATGCAAGTCGATTTACACAGCAATTAGTTGTATGGACTGCATGAAACTGCTCGACAACAACGGTTTGGCAATGTCAATGCTAAACGAGAACCTTGAGGTCAGTCTCTCACTCTATCTCCCGGCTGTGCCAAAGATTTTGCCTAAAAATTGTGCAATGATATGGACCTTAATTTTTTATGCTTTTTTGTTTTATTAAGTTGCAGGAAGCGTCGAAGCCAATACCGCATTTAAGCATTGTTGTTCCAGGAAGTGAAATTCCAAAGTGTTTCAGGTATCAGAATGAAGGTTCTTCAATAAGAGTCGGAAGCCCTTCATTTTTGGATGGAAGTGGTAAGGTGGTGGGATATGCTATTTGCTGTGTTTTTTATGTCCATGAACATTCACCTGGTATCAAAAGTTTGCGTTCATACCCCACACATCAGTTGAGCTGCCATAAGGAAGATTCTTATATCAGTAGTTATATAGATTTTAAGGAAAAGTTCGGTCAAGCTGGGTCAGACCATCTTTGGCTATTCTATTTGTCTCGTGCAGAACGAAAAGAAGGCTGGGAATTTTATGTTGTCATTTCAATCCGATTCGGGCCCAGGATTAGAGGTGAAGAGGTGTGGTTTCCATCCAGTTTATATGCGCCAAGTGGAGGAGTTCGACCAAGCAACAAACCAGTGGACTCGGTTTTTGTCTTTTAATCTGAATGAATTGCATCAAAACCCAGCAACAAACCGGTGGAATCAGTTTATGCCTATGTCTTCTACTCTGCATGTATTGCGTCCAAACCATGCGGAGTTTGACCAAACAGCAGGCCAATTGACTCCATTTAGTACAAGCAAGTACTTATGGACTTGGTTTACTGAAGAAGATGATGATGGAGTTATATTCCTCAGGAAGCAAGCAGAGCACAGAACCAGAAACTTGTATTGAAAAATATTACTTGAATGAATTAGTTTTGTTTACAGCAACGTGTATTTATACATAAAGAAACAAAAATGACAGCTAGCTAAAGATAACAAATTCAGATAAAACAAAATAATCCAGCAATCATTAGCCAATGATACATGCTTCCAGAATCTTCATCCATTCACTCTGTGTGCTGGTATTTCTGTGTAGCAGTTTTGCCACCTCATTAAATTTGTATCAGCTGGTAAATAGATGTAGCTTAGGTGGCATGCCAATGTGTCACAGGGCTCGACTGATGTCTTACCATGGTCATGGCTGCTATCTTCAACAGTTGATACTGAAGTTGATGATGATGATACTGAAGATGATGACCAACTTTTTTTATTAACTTAAAAAAAAGTTAATAAAAATATTGCATGTGGATACTGAAGATGATGACCAACTTTTTTTATTAACTTAAAAAAAAGTTAATAAAAATATTGCATGTAGATACTGAAGATGATGAACAACTTTTTTAATAAAAAATTAGTAAACCGATGGAATCAGTTTATGCCTATGTCTTCTACTCTGCCTGTATTGCGTCCAAACCATGCGGAGTTTGACCAAACAGCAAACCAATTGACTCCATTTAGCTCAAGCAAGTACTTACGGACTTGGTTTACTGAAGAAGATGATGATACTGAAGATGATGAACAACTTTTTTTATTAACTTATAAAAAATTAATAAAAATATGTTTTAACAATTCAACTTAATAAATATTGGACAAGATAATATAACATTTGTATAACTTAATTTATTTATGTTGGTGAATATAACAGTGATTATATTATTAAATGGTATTTCCCAGATAGCTTATTACAACAGTTTTGCAAAAGAATGTAGAAGAAAATTGGCAGTAGAACTTCTCTCTTCACTCTACCAAATAGAAAACTACAAGAAAAATAAACAGAACCCATTTGCTCAATTATTACAAACCCCACAACTTTGTTTCCCTCCACGCATCCCAAAACCTCAAACTAAATAAACCCCCCCCCCCCCCCCCATCCCCTCAAACGACACGTTTGCTCAAACTACTGTTGCTGCTACAGCTTAGAATGATGGAGACAGAATTTTGTTTACAGATGTGTTTTTCAAGCACCTCGGTTTATGAGCATAATTTATATATATATATTTTATTTTTTATTATATATTTATTAGTCATTTTTATTTCTTATTTTTAATTAATTGTATTATTTTATTGAATAGGAAATTAATTGGAGATTGTAGATAAAAATGGCATGAAGAGGTTTAAATTGACAAGGAATAAAGATTAAAATTGAAAGATAAAAATACAGTCAAGAATTAATAGAACCGAATGGAAGAAATCAAAGCAATTAATCCAATTGAAAAATGTTGAATAATTAAAAAAATTTAATTTTTCCAATTGGCAATTGGAGTGCATTGCAAAAGTGGAAAGCAATTTAACTTTCAAAAGTTGGAATTAATGGCTTTTGGTGGCGTTAAATTAGAAAAAGATTTCAATTAGAATTGAAAAAGGATTTCTTTAGAATTGTTGGAGAAGAATTCGGTCAACTAGCATTATAAAAGGAGGGCCGCCAGAGGACAAAAGGGGAGGAGGGAGACGCAAGGCTGGGAAAGAAGAAGAATAGTGAGAGCAGCAACAATTCGGCTTCTCCATGGCTGTTTTTATTTGTTTTGTTTCTCTTAATTTAAGTATGTCGAGTTAATTTTCTTATACTGAGGTTAAAGATGAAACCCTATTAATTGAAATAATAATTATTTTTTATTTAATTTCCTATATATGTTCTTTAATATTATGGTTTTTATTTCACATGATTAATTGAATGTTATTAAAATCTTTTTCATCAATTATGTCATGCATTATTGATTGTTAGGATTAATATTCGATTAAATCTATGCTTGGATTTATAAAGTTTATACATGATTATCTTTGATTCTATGTCTTTCATTAAATTGTTTACATAGAGTGCTTAGACATTTTGGGTTGGAGTGGGAATCATTAGCAGTGGGAATCCTAGGATTAGAAGCGTGACGTGAGAGTGAGAGTAAGTTGTTTACTTACACTTGAACAGAAGTATAGAATAGATATCAAAATTCAATTTATGTGTTTACTTTGTCTTGAATTGAGAGTAAATAGTTTTAAATTATAATTTTACCCTTAGTTAAAGAATTGTAGTATTTAATTACAAAGTTAAAAAAATATATTTGCAGAATAAAATATTTATTTTATTATATTTGTAAATTTATAATAATTATTAATATTCTTAATTATGTACATCAAAATTTTTTATTAATTCTAAATTTAATTATGTAAATTAAAAATTATTGATAAGAGCAACATAAATGAAACATTTTTATTATTAACATAGTACAAAATAAATATTTTCTTAGAATAAATTATTTATTATTATTAAATAAATATAATACTATTATTTTTAAATAAATATAATACTATTATTATTAAATAAATATAATATATAGTAATATTATTAATTCTCTATTAATATAAAAATATCATTTTTAAGTAATTTTAATTTAGAATCAATGCAAATTATTAATAAAATACAATAATATTATTTATTTTATGTTATTAAATATAATTATATTAAATTAAACAAAAAAGAGGGTAAAAAAAAAATTCCCACTCCCACCTCCTCTGGAGTTTCACTCTCACTCTCCACTTCAAAAATAAGTAAGACTCACAAAATGGGAGTTCCAATCCTCCCTATAAATGTGTAAGTAAACACAGCATAAAAAACTTTAAAGTTTCAACAACCTTAAAGCTACTGAATTGTTACCTAAAATCTTACTTGAGTGTTACAATGCATTCGTTGGCCAATGCCGGCCCTACATCTAACCTTAATTTCCTCTGTTTTGTAGGTTTCGAAGACTTCAAAAGCTTTTGTGTTTTCATCTGTACTCTACGCATGTTCGCACCCTCCTCTACAGTCAAAATTCGCCTAGCTATCCTCCTCTTGCAAGAGCACACCTCAAAACCAAGACAACTACACTCTCTTAAAACAAACTTTTTTTTTTTTAATCGAGTCCACTCAAAATTCTGTTAAAACAGATTCAATTAAAGGTATAAGAACGGATCAAAAAAAAAAAATTAAAGGTATAAGAAAAATTATGGATGTACTTGTGTGTACTTGTCATACATAGCATAACTTCACTTTTGCCCACATAATATTCTATGTCGGCCATAGGATTTAACCTTGGGTACCACATAATATTCAAGGGAATATATTTAACCTGGGGTGCAACGTCACTAGAAACGAAAAAAAATATTTTCAATTTCACTCACTTCATTCACCAGCTCAAATACAGAGTGATATGCTACTGTTAGCCTCAAAATTATCCTAATAACCCATTTTTAAATAAATGATTAAATCATATTGGAAAACTTAAAAGATTCTTTTATTACTATTAAGATCCAAACACTTCCATAAATAGCCCTATATTTTTTTTCCACTGATACATTACAATTGAAATTATACTCATATTTATAATAAAAAATTTATCAGGATCACTCTTGATAAGTCTAATAACACAACTTAAATTTATAATCCCACATAATACAATATTAGAGAAATATTGGCTTTATATATATATTAGTAAAGGAGAAATTTTATTTTTTATTCTCCACATAATACTAGGGGAAATATCGGCTTTATCCATATTAATGAAAAAAAAATATTTTTACCCAATTTAATTGAGAAATAATCAAAGTGCCAACAATAATTAAGACGCTTAACGGCTTAAGTTATTGCCCTCAAAGAGAGGATAAAATATGTTTGAGAGCCCCTATATAATAACTTAACAAGGACGAAGGGAGACACAGTGTCACCCGAGCTTGCGTGGTTTCTTACTTCCAAGTTTAGCGCTAATTTATGTCACGTCCAACAATACGCGCGTGTTACACCTCCGTCCGACAAATCACTTACGCCAATCAGCACGCCACCAACACGCGTGCCCCGCAACCCAACGACACTCTCGCAAAGGTGCGGGTGCTCTCCACGCGCGGCCACCTCACTGAAGCTCTCTCACTTTTCTTCAACACGCCGCCGCAGTTCCTCCACTCCACACAAATCTACGCCACTCTTTTCCATGCGTGTGCGCTTCATGGGAACATCAAACAAGCCATGCAGTTACACGAACACATGATCAACAATTTCCCAAATGAACCGCAAGACCTCTTTGTAACTAATCATCTCATTAATATGTACGCGAAATTCGGCTATTTAGATGATGCACGCCATCTGTTCGATGAAATGCCTAAGAGAAATGTTGTTTCTTGGACTGCACTCATTTCAGGGTATGCCCAACATGGGAATGCTGAGGAGTGTTTTCGACTCTTTTGTAGCTTGTTGCAATACTTTTATCCGAATGAGTTTAGTTTGGCGAGTGTGCTTATTTCGTGTGATTATTTGCATGGCAAGCTAGTGCATGCACTTGCATTGAAATTTTCCTTGGATGCTCACGTTTACGTTGCGAATGCTCTAATTAATATGTATAGTAAGAGTTGTGCTGATGAGGCTTGGAAGGTGTTTGAGAATATGGAGTTCAGGAATGTGATTTCTTGGAATTCGATGATAGCTGCTTTTAGGGCGTGTAAACTTGAGGCTCAAGCTATCGAGCTTTTTGCCAAAATGAAGAATGATGGTATTGGATTTGATCGTGCCACACTTCTTAGTGTTTTGACTTCCTTGAGTGGAAGCCGTGAGCTTGATGTTGATCTTGGTCTCAGGTTTTGTTTTCAGTTGCATTGTTTGAGTGTCAAAACTGGGTTTATCTCGGGAATTAAAGTGATCTCTGCTTTGGTGAAAGCTTATTCAGATCTTGGAGGAGATGTTGATGATTGTTACAAGCTATTTTTAGAGACAGGTAATTCTCGGGATGTTGTTTTATGGACTGGGATGATAACAGCATTTGCTGAATGTGAACCAGAAGAAGCTCTCTTCCTCTTCCGTCAGTTGCAACGAGAGGGTATGGCTCCAGACTGGTGTACTTTTTCAATTGTATTAAAGGCTTGTGCAGGCCTCGTGACTGAGCGACATGCGTCGGCAGTTCATTCACTGGTAGCTAAATATGGGTTTGAGGATGACACAGTGATTGCTAATGCTTTGATTCATGCTTATGCAAGGTGTGGATCTATTAGTTTGTCCAAGCAAGTTTTTGATAAAATGACATATCATGATTTGGTTTCTTGGAACTCTATTCTCAAGGCTTATGCATTGCATGGACAAGCTAAAGAAGCCTTTCAACTATTTTCAAACATGAATGTCCAGCCAGATTCTGCTACTTTTGTTTCTCTGCTCTCGGCTTGCAGCCATGCTGGTCTGGTGCAAGAAGGAAACAAAATCTTTCATTCTATGCTTGAGAATCATGGTGTTGTTCCTCAACTGGATCATTATGCATGCATGGTTGACCTTCTTGGTCGAGTTGGGCGCATTCTTGAGGCTGAGAAGCTTATACGTGAAATGCCAATGGAGCCTGATTCTGTGATTTGGAGTGCACTGCTTGGGTCATGTAGAAAGCATGGTGAGACTCGGTTAGCTGAGTTAGCAGCAACTAAACTAAAGCAGTTAGAGCCTGGAGATTCATTAGGTTTCGTACAAATGTCAAACATATATTGTTTGAGTGGAAGTTTCAATAAAGCCAGGCTAATTAGGAAAGAAATGAAGGGATCTAGAGTGAGAAAGGAACCTGGTTTAAGCTGGATTGAGATTGAGAATCAGGTTCACGAATTTGCCTCCGGAGGCAAATGTCATCGACAAAGAGAGGCCATATTTAAAAAACTTGAAGAACTGATAGGGCAGTTAAAGGGGATGGGCTATGTGCCAGAGACAAGCTTGGCCTTGCATGATATAGAAGAGGAGCACAAAGAGGAACAGTTGTACCATCATAGTGAGAAGTTGGCTTTGGTGTTTGTCATAATGAATCAAGGCAGTTTGTGTCGTGAAAGGAGCGTAATAAGAATTATGAAGAATATTCGTATTTGCGTTGACTGCCATAACTTCATGAAGTTGGCATCGGATCTGCTTGGAAAGGAAATTGTTGTGAGAGACTCAAACCGCTTCCACCATTTCAAGGATAGAATATGCTCTTGCAATGACTACTGGTGAAAAACTAGCATCACTAAGAGAACTTCAACCTGATTCGCACTTTGTTTCTGCACCCAGGTTAATCATTACCCTTGTGTGGGGATGATGTTGTATCTTTTCTGTCAAGTTTTCAGGAATTAACTCAATTGATCTACAGGAATTTTAAGTGGAAAAGCCATCATGATCTCATTAGTTTATCTTCAAATATATTGTCAGTTTTTCATGTTGAGAAATAGCAGAGTTGGTGCCTACTTGTTCCTTTAGGAGTTGATTCTTAACATCCGTAGCATTACTAAAGCAATTTGGATTTGGGCTCAAGTCAAGTGTCATTGAGAATTAGCGGATTTCATGGCTGGGTGCTTGGAAGGTGTTTACTTCCTAATAATGGTTGTGCTCCTAAAAGCAATGTGGATTGTGCCGAAGTCAGGGGTCACTGACTTTCAACTAAATCTTCATGGGATGATTTTCAGAAGAAATTATGCTGAAAAAGTGGGGCTAGATTTGCGTACTCCAAATACATGTTGAGGGCCCTGGGTTAGTCTAAGTTGAAAGATTATTTGACATTGCAAGTTTGAACTTGGAAATTTTGTTCAGCCAGCACTCAGCAGCTTGGAGTTGAGTAAGTGAGAAAAAGGACTGATGAAGCAGGAACAAGTGGAAGCTGTTTATCTTATACTAAGGACCAGGCGGAGGCAAGCAAGTCAATTAATCCCATGGTTGAGCTTTAAGATATGAATACATCCAAGAATCAATTGATCTTCTCTTCTCTTAGTTTGGGTGCTTCATCAGTTCATTCTGAGGGCTTTGAGTGCTTCTCGGCAACGATGACCTGGTAGCAAAGAAATACATATATTGAGCCAATAACAATATTTATTGAAATAAAAGAAAGCATAGAATATTTGTAATTTGACTCAAGTTGTGAAATTGGTTACTGTATAAGATAATTCGTGTAGTTTTAATATTTGGGCTCCTGAATTTTCAGTTCTGTTAAATAAGTGCAGAGTTCCTCATTTAATGAACAGACACTAACTCCTAACGACCACCGCAAAAAATAAATATCAACACGGAATACTGTTAGGTCCACTGTTCTAGATTTAAAAAAAATCTTATATTCTATATTTTGATGCCCGACAACAAAGTCGTTGTAGTATAGTGGTGAGTATTCCCGCCTGTCACGCGGGTGACCCGGGTTCGATCCCCGGCAACGGCGTTTTTACCCCCCCCCCAAATACTATTAAACTAAATTTATTCACCCATTTTTTGTAGTCAAAGTTTCATATTCTAATTTTAGATTTCATAAAATTTAACATGATCCACAAGCATATACAAATAAATAAGTTTAAGTTGTTAAAATAGATCATCATCTTTGTGTCAGTTCGATTAATAACTGTGGCGAATTCAAGTTTTCAATTTCTGGCACGATTAAGTATTAAATCAATTACATTAAATCGACTTACATTTTAGTGAATGTGTGTGTTACAATGGTCATATTTTACAATTGCGTTAATTTGTATTTTAAACAACATTGATTAGAGTTTGAGAAGGTATCAGTATAAAATTTTTACAAAATATAATTAAAATATGTTAAAAATATGATTGTTTATGACAAATATAATATTTTGTCAAATTAGTTAATTAGTGAATCAATTATGACATGATAATAAATGAGTTGGGTTAAAATTTGAGATTCTTGACACAATTAATTAATTGCTAGATTTAGATCATCTCAAATTTAACATAACTTGATCATTCACCAGCTGGAACTGCAATTTCATGGGTGATTGCTAATGAATCAGGAGCGAGAGTCAAGTGAACTAATGAACCTAAAATGAAATTTGTGACAAAGAGAAATAAATCCAAATCTCGAAATAAATTTTTAAACTAATTCTGTATTATCACTGCACATATTCACTTATTCCAATTTGAAATATTAGAATTTATTTACTATAATTTAATGTTCCTTTCATGATTTATCAATAATTATAAAGCATTTGAACTTTAAGTAAACTGTGAGAAATTAAGAGCAAACTAGATATTTTATCTTCAAGGCCCTCTTGGTAATGAGGTTGAAACTCAATAGTATATTTATTTTATAAATTTTAACAAAAATAGTATATAGTAATTTTTGTAAAAACTGTTTATTTAATAATTTTTTCTCTTTTGATAACAAGTAGTGAATTGCTTTCTATAAGCAGTTTATTAAATAAGTGACACCACCCTTCTAAAGTTTTTATTACAACCTAAAAACAAAAACAAAAAGATGATTATATCTTATTTTTATATAAATCTTAATATATAAACTATAAGATATTACTGCCATAATTATATTACTCTATTAACAATTATATCATAGCAACCATGACATTGCACAATTATATAAGGAGGTATGTATAAGATGATCTTCATTTTGATTACATTGAAATAATCCTAATTCAATCTTTGATGAAGGAATATAATGAGACAATAATATTGAAGAAAAATATCATAATACTAATGGCTCTAAATCACAAGACACCAAAAATTTAGTGGAATTTTATTATAACAAGTTTAATATATGAATGTAATGCATATTACTTTTATTTTTTTATTTGGATTATATATTAGTATGAAGTTTTACTATCTTTTATGTACCAGATTATAAAGTTTATCAAATTTATTTAATTGAGTTTTTTTCTCAATTTTTATGTAATTTTAAATATTTTAAAAATAAAAAGACATGTCTAAACAATTTATTAAAATACTATAAAAATAAAAGGCAACTTGAACTTATGTTTATTTTATTTATTATACAATAAAAAAAAAGATTTTGTGATAAAATTTACCAAATACATGAACGTTACTTTTCATACTCACAACAACCGTGACAGTTCAGTTTACTAAACACCAAGTTACTTTTTTTATCAGCAGCTTATTTCATTCATATAACAAAATAATTTATTTTATCATTCATCGCAATCTCAAACTAATCCTAAGTCTTAATTTAAGTTTTAAGTGATGTGACATTCATTTATTATATGGTGGTTAAGTAATTTTATAAGTTATGAAACCCACCATTCATTGAATGAATAACATATAGGATTGAGACTCAAATTGAAAATCAAATATTGGGATCGTTAATATTATTGGAGAAACTAAAAAGCAAAAGAAGAAACTAATCAAATGTAAATTAGATGGTTATTAATGAATTAGACAAAATCATACGGACAGATATCATGTTTGTGATTTGATTAAGGAGGGGGGGGGGGGAAGTGTGTTGGATTTAAAATTTAAACCCGGTTGACTTATTATTTAGATTTCTTTATTCAATTTTCGATTGTTAGTGGGGAGAAAAATTGGGATTCTTAATAGTATTCCTTTTTCAAAAGGTAATAATCATCCAATCATCAAATAAATATAGTTTTTCAACTTTTAATTATAATGAATTTAAAAAAAATTAATTATAATGACATTTGAAAGAGCAAAATTTTCAATCTTATGGTTTTCATTAGTTACAAATAATTCCAACATTGCTCCATCACAGTGCACACACATTGCACTGCCCGCCTGCCCCAGCCCCCAGCCCCCAGCCCATGCCTCACTGGCTCCGCGACGGAGTGACTGCGTCATTCGACCTAATTCCAAAATTTATGTATGAAACCATTATTTTAAAAAATAAGGGGATAAAAAAGATATACGTAATCAAACGATTTTTATTTTTTTAATTTCCTTTCAACCCCCTTCTTTTTTAAAAAATTTTGAAAAATCAAAAGCCAACGAAGAGGGCCAACGAGCAACAGCAAATTGACTAGGAAGGAAGCTGTTAACTTAGCGAATATCTGTCTTCATTAAAAAAAAAAAAAAAGAAATTATTGGAATAAAACAATCAATAAAATAAACAGAAAAAAATAAAAACTCTCTTCACAGAGGAAGAAGAGAAGAAGAAGAGAGCTGGAAGAAACGAACAAAGAGCAGCTTCTTCTCTAATTTTGTCCTCAAAGTTTTTCGATTTAATTTCTCTTTGTCATTATCTTTTTTAAGCCTAATTTTGATTTTAATCAAAATGTCTCTCAATATGAAAACCTTCACGCAAGCCCTAGCCAAAACCGCTGCAGTGATCGGGAAAACCGTAGAAACAACTGTACAGGAGGTAACCGGGCCAAAGGCGCTGCAGGATTACGAGCTCCTCGACCAGATCGGCTCGGCCGGTCCTGGCCTCGCTTGGAAATTGTACTCGGCGAGGGCGCGTGACGCGACGCGCCAGCAGGCGCAATATCCGATGGTGTGCGTGTGGGTGCTGGACAAGCGGGCGCTGTCGGAGGCGAGGGCGCGTGCTGGATTGACGAAGGCGGCGGAGGACGCTTTTTTGGATCTCGTGCGTGCGGACGCTGGGAAGCTGGTGAGGCTGCGGCATCCTGGGATTGTACACGTGGTGCAGGCGATGGACGAGAATAAGAATGCGATGGCGATGGTGACGGAGCCGCTGTTTGCGTCGGTGGCGAATGTGTTGGGGAATTTTGAAAATGTATCTAAAGTACCTAAGGAGCTCAAGGGATTGGTACTGTGTCGTTTGTTTTGTTTTGTGCTGCTTCATTTTTTTATGATTAGTTGGAGTTTTTGAAAGTGTTTGATTTGCAGGAAATGAGTTTGTTAGAGATGAAGCATGGTCTATTACAGATCGCAGAGTCTTTGGAATTTCTTCATAGCAATGCGCGTCTTATTCATCGGGCTATATCACCTGAGGTTATTGCTTTACCTTATGCGTATTTTCTACATTTGGCCTTAAATTATAGAAGTAGAAACTATCTTCTGGTGTTGATTGTAAATTTATAAGCTATCCTCTATTTGCATTCTATGTTGTTTGTTCAACTTATATTTTGTTTACTGTAGAACAACAATAAGAATGGTTGGAAATGATGACAGTAATGGGTTGTGATGATGACTGCTGTAGTAAACAATGAGAGGTGGTTGCATCGACAGTGTTGATCGTATTAATTTAGATGCGGTTTTAGTGTTTTTGTGGATTAGAGATTGTTAGTAATGCTGTGGTCGTCATGGCAGTTATGACGATAATGGAAATAACAGTGACCATAGCGAAGTGGTTGCTGTGATGGCGCTAGGAGTAATTGTGGTAGGCATATTGTTGCTACTGATGAGAGTCATGACTCTGGTGTTCTTTCCAAATGTTGTGATAATTTCAATGTTGAGATGTCCATTAGCACTCAGAGGAGTTTAAATTCCTCATACCATTTCATTTATATGGCTAATAGGTTAACCTTGTTCGACATTTCTGCATGCTAGGTTAAATTACCATCTTACATACTGAAAATTACCATTGATAGAAACTCTTTCCAATTTCTACATCTATTCAGGTCAGGAAGATGCTTAAATGGTTTGCAGGATGATTTTTTTCATTGATATAAATGCCTTTCCTTTTTGTTTTGTTTAGCTTTTTTATTTTTTCGCTTCTCTGGTCTGCTTACTGAATGGAGGTTTTTGTCTGGTTTTGTGGCTCTACGTGTAGTTCAAGTCATTAAATTTGAAATGATTATAGTCTAGACTTCAAGTGGCCATGGTGTTGGTCCTTGTAATTTGAGTTCCTAGAGATGCAGGTTATCCATATCTGATGATAAATTTTATCTTTCGCAGAATATCCTAATTACTTCCAATGGAGCTTGGAAGCTTGGTGGGTTTGGTTTTGCAATCTCAACAGATCAAGCCATAAGCGATTCTTCTAATGTCCTGGCCTTTCATTATGCTGTGAGTGATTTCAGTTAGATTAAGAATAAAAGCATTGTTCTTGATTATTATGTAAAAAATTGTTTCTCTGAGTTTAGTTCTTCCGTGTAGGTTGTCATTAGTTGTCTGGTTAGCACTTCTTGTTATTATTATTATTATTTTTGACCTTTTATGTAACTATAAGTTATCCATTTCGATTGTTACTTCCTGCTTACTGTTTTTGAGTCTATAAATACCTACTTCCTCGCCCTCTGCTTTAGCCGCAAGTATAATGATATTTCTTCTGTGTACTTCCTCTACGCAATGTTAATCACGTTCTATTACACATTCTACTTTAACAAGCCATATGATGGCTTATGTGAAACATGAATGGTATTTGTTTGAGGTTTCATTCTGTTCAGGTTATTGGATTCCAATTACATAGATGCAAATAAGTATAGTTTTTATAATGAAGCATGTTTATCTCCTGTTCCTAATTTATTCAATTGCACAGGAATATGATGTTGAGGATTCTATGCTGCCCCTTCAGCCATCATTGAATTATACTGCACCTGAACTTGTTCGCAGCAAGACAAATTCATTTGGATGCTCTTCTGATATATTCAGTTTTGGATGTGTTGCCTACCACTTGATTGCTCGCAAGCCTTTGTTTGATTGCAACAACAATGTCAAGATGGTACTTTCTGATTTCTATGTTTCATATTGTGCACATACGAGTGCACTCTCTCATTTTGACATATATGATGACATAATCTGAGATTTATAGATTAATTCACTTTAAATGGCTGAGGTAACATCTGATGGGTGTCTTTCATTAGGTGCATGAATTAGGGGGCCAAAAAAAAAAAACAAAGAATATGCTTTGCCCATCACCGATTGCTCTCTCTCAATTTTTTTTTTTAAATTGCCAAAATAATGTCAATGTTATATACTTTCAGTGTCTTTTTTCTTTCTTAAAAAAGAAAAGGATGTTACTCTTTTTATCAGCATTTTGATCTTTCTTTTGTCATATTTGGACAATTCCTTATGTATATATTAATGGAATCATTTATTTAACATCAACTTTATAGAGTCTCTTAGTTTGGCTGTTTGTCACCATTGAATCATTGTATTTTTAATTTGAGGTGGTCTTTCTGAACATGTTTTGATTGTCAATATCTAATTCCTGTTCCTTTTATTTGGTTCTTTCCTTGTTTTCCTGCAGTACATGAATACCTTGACTTATTTATCCAGTGATGCTTTCTCGTCCATTCCATCAGATTTAGTTCCTGACTTGCAAAAGATGCTTTCAGCAAATGAATCATTCAGACCCACAGCAATGGATTTTACAGGTAAAATGTGAGCTTTTTTCACCCAATATCGTTTTCTCCAAGTATTTTATTTAATTAGATTGAGGATTGAATAAATGTCATCTGAACTTAAAGAATTCTCAATACGTGGACAATAAATGAGAAAAGGTATCAAATAGCATGGGGTAAAAGAAGGCACAATCATATGGTAAGGAAGTGTCAAGGATAACTTTGCGTTAGATTATGGATGGAATACCAATAATTCAGGACTAGCCTCTTTTTTTTTTTCGTTTTTGAAATATATAGAGGCTATTGGCTTAAGCTAGTGGTTATTATCTGTATGCTATATCATTTTTGTGTCGTTTCTTATATATTGATTCATTCCTATCGAAAAAGATTATTATTTTTTTCTTGGCAGGTTCTCGATTTTTCCGTGATGATACTCGGTTGCGTGCTCTTCGCTTCCTCGACCACATGCTTGTATGCATTCATGTTTTAGCTTGACTGACACAAGCCTATGGACAACTTTTCCTGGGCACTTTGATTGAGTAAAGTTGAAAAAAGAAAAAAGGATTTTGAAGGAAATGGTGTTCTGGATAACAGATTTTGTGTTTTTGCAGGAAAGAGATAATATGCAGAAATCTGAATTCTTGAAAGCATTATCAGATATGTGGAAAGATTTTGACTCTCGTGTACTGCGATACAAGGTTTTGAGCCCCATTGTGTCACAATTTTCTTGATTTCTATAATAATATACTCCGTTTGAAGATTCTTTTGAACAATTAAATATGGCTATGTCCTTCCGGATTCTATGAAATCAGAAAATAGTTGACAAGTTCGATCTGTTTTCCTTCTTTTGGTTTTACTAGTTTCTCTTTGTTTTTCTTGACTTGATGCGATTACAGTTATGGAGTCTGGCATGTTATTAATGATACTGTACTTGGCATTAAGCATTAAGCTGACTCTGGCTTGCAAGCTAATTGGAAATTTAGGATTTTCTATTTTATCACTTAGAAAAGATGAGCACTCTCACTGAGCTATGTTTTGATGCAGGTGCTACCACCACTCTGTGAGGAACTTCGGAATTCTGTGATGCAGTCAATGATTCTTCCCATGGTTTTCACAATAGCGGAGTCTCAGGTGTTAGTTTTTTCATTATGGTGAATCAATTAGCAATTTGCATAACTATGTTGTAATCTTTTTATCATTGTCAATTATATTTTAAATCCTTGCTTGGCAGTTAACTAGGCATGTCGAGTGGTTGATGCTGATCTCCTTAGACTGGTTGTTCAAGGATGATGGCTTGATTTAGTCCATGTTGTTTATGTGTCATTTGTTCCACTTTTTGGCATTCTCGATTCTTCCTTTTCTACTGCAACAACTTCTCTTCCCAACCCCAAAAAAAGAGAAGAAAAAGAATATAATATGTATATATGAGGCCAGGGGCAGGTCTAATTAAAACATCACTCCTTCCAAATGTTACATTTTAGTTAAAGACGTGTATTGTCAAAGCTGTTGTTTGGATGGTTCTGGTGAGGGTGTTTCCATGAGGAGTGTTTAGGAAGTGTAGGGTTTTACTATAGTTATTTTCTGTGTGTTGAGTGCCTTTTTTCCCCCTAGTTTTGAGAGTGGAGTACTTGAGGATGGAAGAAATGGATGCTCTTTTGGCATTACATTTGTAAATTTGGATGGGAAACTCTTGACCGCCGACGCTTCTTAATTGAGGTGGCTAAGTTGGCACCCCTTTTATTAGTCTAGTATTCTGTTGGTTATGCATCAAATTGAACTGTTGGGGTAGTACATCAAGGGAGTAGGAAGAGCATATTATCAAGGTCCTTCCTTTGTGTTATTATGTTTTCCATATGAGGTGGGGCACCTTAGATTCTGAATGCACAGAGCGGCCCTCAATGGCTCACACTGGGATTCTTGTTGAGTGCATTCTATTGGCTTGCTGCTTTAATGAGTTTATTTCCTTCTGCAAGTTGTATTTTTCTTGTGTATATTTTGTTGTTTGTATTTTTTTTTTTTTGAAACTTTTAATAGTATTGCTTGTTGGAAAGAAAGAGTTGTCTAATTTTTTTGGAAAGTGAATTCCTGTAATGGATGCAGTTTCTTGTTGGCTTTGCTATATTACCTGCTTTCGAAGCATTTTCTACCCATGTGTTTACCGATTTCAGTTAAGAATTGTTTCTCTGCATAATGCTAGAATATAACTTTCCTTGTGTGTCGTTCTTACTGTGTGCAATGTTTTGTTTTTCTTTCCGGTTTGCTTTTGTATATCTAGGTTTGAATTGCTGCCTTGCACTTACATCTTTAAAAGTAAATTATATAGAATTTTGCTGCTCTGTTTCTTTGTTCAATATGAAGTAGATCTCATCAAATTGATGAGTTTGCATGTGTTTATGGATCTAGTTCATCTTTTGTGTCTGTCATTACCATGCATTAATGACTTTACTTTGGATAAGGAACTGATAACTGTCAATTTATTGTAGGACAAAATTGATTTCGAGCTAGTTACATTGCCAGCTCTTTTCCCTGTCTTAAGTACCGCTTCTGGCGAAACACTGTTGTTACTTGTGAAGCATGCAGACCTTATTATCAACAAGGTAACAGACTGTCCTTGCTACAAAATATATGTTGTGAATGAGGGGATGAGAACACCAAAACTATTTGTAGATGTGTTGTTTTGGCATTTTTGTGGGAATTATGGTTAGGAGGAAATAAATCTATTTTTGTTTTGATAGAGAAGAAAGCATTGGCGGCCTATGGGGATATCTTTTTTCTTTTTTGTGCCTCCGTTTTGGTCTTTGGTTTTAAAGAATTTTCAAGATTCATCCTTTTCTTTATAAATTTAAATGGTGAAGGGGCTTTGAGATAATTTAGTATTGGTTTAGCGAATTGTTGGAGATGCTGATCCACAACTAGGATTTTGGGATGTTCTTTTGATTGAAACAGGTTCAAGTGGCCATCTAGTCACTTTTGAATAATCAACCTTCTTGCTGCAATACAATTTTGTTTGTTTCTTATATTAAATTATTAAAGAGAGAGACTAAGAGAGAGAAAGAGAGAGAGAGAGAGGAAGAAGAAGAAGAAGAAAGCCTAATGTTGCTGAATTCATTAGCCTCTTATTCTGTTTGTGTCTATTCATTGATCTGGATTCATTCTTCAGAGATTTTCATGAAATTATTTTGTTGGAAATGGTTATTTTCTCTTTTTTCTCATCTTTCTTATAAAAGTGGCTGCTGCAGATATTATACTTGACTATGATATCATCTGTTATATGGTTGTTGTAGACTAGCCATGAGCACCTAGTATCACATGTCTTGCCCATGCTTGTTCGAGCTTATGGCGATACTGATCCCCGCATACAAGAGGAAGTTTTGAGAAGATCTGTGCCTCTTGCAAAGCAACTAGATGTTCAGGTGACCACTGCTTGTTATTCTTTTAAAGTTCTTGTTATTTTGTACATCTGGGATTCGTTGATGGATTTAGGTTGCATTTTGCATCTCCTTCATGCACTTTCCGCTGGTTTTTTTGCTTATCATCAGTTTAAGTTTATAAACGCTTAAAACAGAAGAACCATTTGCTAAACAATAAGGAATATAGAATTCTGACACTGCCATCAACTGTTTGCATTCTTTTCTCATTTTTCATCTCTGAGCAATTAAAAAAGTGTCGGTCCACTGCAGACAAAATTAATCAATTTTTAAAGGCATCATCAATACTATTCTTGGTGGCAAGCGCACGGAAAAAGCACTGACATTTTTTGTTATACTTTTTCTTTCCAGCTGGTGAAACAAGCCATTTTGCCTCGTGTTCACGGCTTAGCTCTCAAAACAACAGTTGCTGCAGTAAGCATTTTATGTAATTTTGATCTTCTTACTTGACGATGAGTGATTCACCATTTTGAAGAATCTTTTATAAGCCATTTGTTGAAAAGTTATGGAAATATCATCTGTTAGGAAGTCATAATTACTAGTGCTTCTGTGATTGCTTTAGTTACATGATGACGCAAAGTGCATGTTCATGTCTTTTCATCAAGAAGTGGGGATCTGCCTGACCTTTGGTATTCCGCTCTGCACTCTGACGAGAGCACTATGCTATTATAGATATGTGTTGTAGTAAATATTGCATGGCTGTTTCCTAGTTATCTAATAATTGGGGGTGCTTTTTGAAGATGTTGGGAAGAAGGTTGAAATTTTAAGGGATAAAGCTCTGTATTGGCTTTCTTTGTGGGTTTGAATGAGTTAATATACAGCGCACAGACATGCTCATGAACATTTGCACTTTTTTAACATCTGGGAGAATTTAAATGACGAAAAGGGCAAAAAAAGGAACTTCAATGCGTTAAAAGAATCGAAAAAAATAAATGCAGAGAAGTTTGTGTTTTGTGTTGTAGCCATCTTAGTTTATTTTCACTGATTATTGTCCGGAATGGAAAATGGAAAATCTGGATTTTGTAGACTATTTTTTTTTTCTTTTCCTTCTGTGCCACCAAGCTTGCTAATGGGCATAGTCTCTTCTGAGTTTATGGGTAAAACAATTTTGATTGTTGGACTCCCATGTTTGATTCTTTTGATTTACAGATTTTGTAAGACCTCGTAGGCCAAGTAGGCTCTTTATGCTACCATGTACACCATGCTTGAAGCCATGGTTTTGGTAGTCATGGATAATCTTGGCATGATGCATTTTATAGCAAGGTCAGCAGGCAGATCAATAGATAAGAAAAGTGAAGAGGGAGGAGAGAAGCTAGAGGGAAAATCGCTTGAGATAGTGGAGAGATTAGAGATAAAACATTAAATGGAGGAGAGAGAAAACATGTTATAACTATTGTCATCTAATCTTGACCCTTCATTGTTCTTTAATCTAAATGCCTAAAACTTGTGTATTGTCTTGTGTCAAAATGTTGGGCTGCTGAACTGGCCCCTGAAGTCTCTTAGTGTCAGGGTGGTTGTCATTGCTGTTTTTTCATCTGTTTTTCATTTGGCTTCATTTTGGTTGACTGCTGCCCACAATTTTTAGATCTTTTTATTTATTAGTAATACAGTGTTGTTTTTTTCTTAAAAAAGAACAATTACATTAAAGCAATGCAGAGGATGGCCATGACAAGAGCACACTGTGTCGGTGACGTTAATATGTTAAAGTCTTCATAGTATATAAAACAATTATCGTTAGTGTGGTGTGTGCTTGCCTCTAGAAAACTGCTGATGCTTGTTCAGGAACATCTATGTTCCTTTTTTTCAATTTTAATTGTCGTCATTCCGCATTTTCTGCAGCCAAGTGGGAAGATAAATATGAAGAGCTGCTTTTGAAGCTGCTGATGTCTCTAGGAAGACATTTAAATCATAATTTTTAGTATCTTCATCAATCTATGAAATAGCAGATCATGCTGCGAAGAGGGCAATGGAGAATTTCTAGGCTTTCTCGTAAATTTTTGAGATTTGTTGTTATGGAATTATAATAGTTAAGCAAGTTTGAAAATCGGAAACACTAAGTCACCTTGTTATAGATAGCTCTGTTAGCAGGGTAATTCTTTTGAATGAGTACTTGGTGCTCTATTTCTCCAACTTCCTATTATTGATTCTAGAGAGTGAATTTCAATCTGAAGCGTTGGGTTTGTTTTTATGTGCAGGTGAGAGTCAATGCTTTGCTATGCTTGGGAGATTTGGTTAGCCTACTTGATAAGCATGCTGTTCTGGACATTTTGCAAACAATTCAACGCTGTACTGCTGTTGATCGTTCTGCTCCTACCCTTATGTGTACTCTCGGAGTTGCAAACTCAATTCTGAAGCAGGTGAGCATTAATTCCTAGTTTTAGTTGCTTTAGCTTTCTGCCATAGCACAGTGTAGTGTGGAATATTTGTGAGATTACAGCTCATTGTCCTGCACAATTCGTCTTGTCCAGTACGGAATTGAATTTGCTGCAGAACATGTCCTTCCACTGCTCGCACCTCTTCTCACTGCTCAACAATTGAATGTTCAGCAGTTTGCAAAATATATTCTTTTTGTCAAGGATATTCTCAGGTATTATTAGCATACATGTGCAACTGTTGAATCCCGTTCCTAAACCATTTCCCTTCTTCTTTTTACTTGTTTGTTTGTGGTTTCTGCAGTCTAGTAAAGTTATTTGTTAATTTTGATTCTCATTGATCATTCCATTTCATTATAGGAAGATTGAAGAAAAACGTGGAGTTACTGTAACTGACTCCGGAATTCCAGAAGTAAAATCGTCTCTGCTTTCCAATGGGCTTCAATCTCAGGCATTGGACAAAACAAGTGGGACTGTTGCTTCTGCTACAAGGAGCAACCCATCATGGGACGAGGATTGGGGTCCTATCACAAAGGGATCTACCAATTCCCACCAGTCTTCTATCAGTAACTCCTCATCCACTAGAACTGTTTCTAGTAATCAACCAATTCAATCAGTTCCTGTGCAGTTGCAACCGTCAATAGTAGCTGCCATATCAAGTCCACAAGCCGCGGAATCATGTCCTGCAGTCGATGTAGAATGGCCTCCTAGGGCAACTTCAGTAATGAACTCTCAGTCACGTGAAGGTGAGAAGCAGCAACCGAATGCAGGATTGTCTTCCTCTTCAAGTTTTGATGAAATAGATCCATTTGCTGATTGGCCTCCACGGCGTAGTGGTGCTTCCAGTGGTTCAGGAACTCCTAGCAATGGTAATATGGGAGCAATGACTAACAATTTCAGTTCTGGTTTGATGACAAATACACCGAACAGTATGAACTTCCAAACTAACGGCAGCAACAGTTGGGCCTCCAATAATCACACTTCAGCATTGAACACCAGCAGTTTGAATAGTGGGGGCCTTAATAACCTGAACTCTATTGGGTTCATGAAACAGACTCAGAGTGTCAATAGCGACAAGAAATCAAATGATCTTGGATCAATATTTAGTTCTAGCAAAACAGAACAGACAGCACCTAAACTTGCTCCTCCTCCTTCAAACGTTGTTGGTAGAGGAAGAGGAAGAGGGAGAGGGGTCATTACAACCTCACGACCTAGTCATGTCAAACCATCTTCTGAGCAACCTCCCCTCTTGGATTTGCTATAACTGAAGTGATTTTCGCACTGTTGCATTGCAAACAAATTACACAGGAATTTTTGGAAGTCACCTTGTAGAGGAGCCACCCCACGCTGTACAGAGATGGCCAGATCCTGTTTAATGTGTTTAGCGTACAAGTTCATCTATCATCCTGGACTGCAATGGCTCTCGGGATTGCATGGTTTGTTATATAGTCATTTTGTTCAAGTTGTTTGTAGTTTATCGTGATTGATGCTGATCTCGTTTTTGTTTTTGTTTTGTTATTTGTTCAGTTTCTCCACATTTCAATGATGAAAATGCCTGTTTCTGGATTCTGTATTCTTTGACATACATCAAGAGACTGGATATGAAAAAATAAAATGAAAATGAAATATATGAGTTGATGCTGAAGGTTTAACCCCCTTGTGTTGGGTGTGGGATAGAAAAGATACCATAGTTGTCAAGTGTCCGCTTCCATTTGGCTTTCATATATTTATAACAGTTATTGTATGCTAGTTAGGTAGTGGAAGCAATTTATGGTGGCTATTTCTATGGACTATTGTTCATGGTGATATCACTTGAATTAGCTACATAACTTTGTATTATAGATACTCTTACTGTAATTGTTGTATTAAGGCAACAATGTAGATGTTAAGTTGTTTTCTTTAAATGCCTTGTTCATGTTTTCTGAACATTAAACTGAGAATTTTTGTGATACATTTTCGGTTTGCCGATATTGATGTGCAAAAAGTTGCCCATAGAATGGTGTTTTCTTTTTATGTACCTTCCTGTAAATCAAATTGCGGATGCTGAAATATCCGACAATTGAAACGGTGTGATAATTCCGGTACCAAGCGACGCTAAGTTTTAGGGAGCAATTGGTATTGGTATTTTTCTCTCCATATTATGTTGAAGCAACAAATTGTTTGTTATCGTTGATCTTGAAAGGAACCTGACCGATTCTTTGATGTGGGGGTTATGTCTTATGGATTTCGTTCCATGCCAAGAAATTTGGAAACTTAGCAGAAACAAATATCACATTGTTATGATAACAAAATAAGCATTCGAAGGTCGCATTGCTAAATCAAGAGAATTGCATACTTTATTCATAACATAAAATAAAAAATGTCGACAACAAATTTGGCATTTGTAAATCTTTTGTGCCGTGCAAAACAGGCATTTTGATTCCTAGTTTATCTAGAAGTTCTATTCGTAATCCAGCATTCCGATATTTTTTGGAAGGCTAATTAGCATCTTAAGACTATCCATGCAGCTGATAATGTGATTTTCCCTTCAGATTCTTACCATACGTTAAGATGTGCGCAAAAGCGGTCATTTTGTTTGATTGCTGAGCAATGACACTGCGTGTTGATGGATTCTGTGATAAAACAATCTCATATCCATCAAAATATGGCTGCATGCCTTCAGCCATAAGCTGCCAGACCATGCCGCCTCCAATTGCTCCACCATTTCTAGCTAAGTTGTAGATGTTCATGTAGATTGTGTTCAAGAATGAGTCTCTGACATTGATGCTGAACCCAGCTTCTTTGCTCCATTTTCCGAACTCCGAAAAAACCAACGGTTTCTTCAGAATTGTTTTTGAATCTATCCAATGGCTTGCCAACCATTTTTGTACGAATTGCATTTGAGCATAATCGTTCTTTCCAGGTAGCCTGTTTATTTGGCAAGGAAACCAAGTCAGTTTTAGTGAAAATTTTCGAGTGAAGATGTTTACACGCTACAAAATGCAAATCCGAGCAATACATTATTATTTTGCAATAATACCAGTATCCTTCTCAAAACGTCCTTTTTTGGTTAAATGTGCGAACATAAACAAATTATTTTAAAAAATAATATTATAAATATGTTTCCGCCGTTTTCAATTTAAAAAAATTAATTTAGAAAACATTATCGGATGCGTATTTTGTTTTCGAAAATGATGCAGCAAAAATGTACATTTAATTTTCTTAGCTCACCATTGATCTGGATATGCGTGAATAGTTGTAAAATCAATCTCCTTGATCATATTGTTGCTAATAAAATCTGTGCCAACTTGGTAGCCAGGATTAAATTGCTTCTTGTCAGGAATTGAATCTCCATAAAATCCTTCCAACCCAATCTCCAACAAGTGCTTGTTGTCAATAGATTTAACATAGGATGCCATTTCTTGGACCCAATTCTGTAGCACAAGACATTCTACATATGTCATTTTACTTATTTGGTAACTAAGAGCACACGGCATATAATTTTGCATGCAGCTTTTAGTAATTGACACTTACATTTAAGGTCTTTCCAGAGTAATCGGCTTGGCATCGAGGCTCGTTTATGAGTTCCCATGCCATGATCGTGGGATCATCTTTATAAGCAATTCTAGTGATTGTGTTGATTCTTGTAAGCACTTTCTGCAACAGAGAAATAAAAAAAAGGGAGAAAAGGAAAGCACTTTGTTAGCATATATATATATATATATGATCACTTTTCTTTTCATGTTATATATAAGTCCAATAGAAAGTGAAACGCCAAAAATGTTTGGTTTGATTTCTAGTTTTTTGTTTTACCTTGACATTATTCTTGTAATATCCTTTAACGATAGCATTAGTGTAAAAATCATCATCGCTATTAACTGATGCACCAGCAGCTCTAGCCCAATTCACATATTGTGGCCTTCCTCCGAAGTCATGGTAGTTGTTGCTCAAGCTCAGAATCAAACGGATTCCATGCTTTCTTGCCTCTGAAATCACAAAATCAAGTCCCTGCAAAATCGTTTATAATGAATCAGTAACAAATTACTGATTAAAAATGAATGCATGCAAATTTAAAAAAAAAAATTCCATGCACTAATATAAAATAGGTCTCGTTAACGGGTGTCCTTACTTATGACGCTGAGGGCTTGTGAATCACGGGAAAAAAACAATTTCATATTTTGGGTATAAAAGTCTCTTTAATGCGTCTCTTGGGAGATCACCACCTTGGTAGTTGGTATATTAAAGCGGCGTGTCCAACCAATCAGAAGTTGTCGTTTTGATAAATTTGATGAGTTTTTTTTCGAAAGACTTTAATGCATCATTCACTTTAACGTTGTGAATATAAAAATTTGTAAGTCTTACTACGGAACTCAACAAGTGCCAAAATGGTCGTTTTTAATTGGTCGAGCATACCGTTTCAAACATCTTTGGTGGTATGCTGGGCCCACAAAAGTTTTCCTCTATAAAAATCAACGTAATTTCCTTCAATTGAGGTACTTGATCGGAGAGTGAATTTTAAACGTTTTAGAGTGGACGCTGCCAGGATAAACCTTATGAAATATATAAACTGAAAGGCCAAAGTCATTGAATTATGAGAAAACGAATTGAAGCGTAAACCTGAAAGACTGGTTCATTGTAAACTCCGGGAGATTGCTGGAGAGCTCCATAACCTCCATCACTAAATGCCCATGTTCTACAAACACTTAACCCTGCGGCCGCGGCCTGGCGAAAGACATCGCTAACTTTGTACCTTTGACTTGGCTGTGATGCCACATTCATCATCCAATAAGAGTTAAAGCCATTGAAGAGAAATGGAGAGCCGTTTAGAACGAACTGGGTGCCTCTAGTTTGAACAAAACCTGCTTGTGCAGGAAGTGTTTGAGCAGAAGCTAGGTGTAGGAGAAGGGCAATTGCCCAAAGAAAGGAAAATTTTGCTGGGGCTTTTAACATTTTTGCTAGGAGGATTTTGTAGACGAGTGTTGATGAAAGTGGCGAAGAGAACTTGTGGTTGGTTTGAACTTTGAAGGCTATTTATAGAAGAAAATTAAACGAGAGAAAGACAGAGAGACTTTGGGCTAAAAAAAGAAAAATAATAAAAAGTTTTGCCAGTGAATCTGTGAGCACAAATAATATGGGAAATATGTTTTATTATTTTCTTGAACATGGCTAGTAAATGATGAAGTTGCTAGAAATGTGAGTGGTTTAATTTGATGACATATATATGTGTGTGAGTTGCTAGAATCTGTTAAGGGCAAGATTTCTGTTGTAGGTTTGTTACAAACTTTGAGTGTCCATTTTAATCATAAAAATGATGAGTTTCTTTATATCAAATGAATTATATGGAGAATATTAAAACGGCATTGCTCATGAGACCAGCTACACTCACGCGAATTATGCATATGAATACAGTACCTTTAATTTACGTGTCCCTTAATGTAGTATTTAATTATATCATTGGTTATATAGTAGGACGATTAATTTAATTAACACGTGTTTCAAAGACACACGCTAAATATTAGGCTTAATGTGCAGTGTCTTTATAAGGATAACAATTTAATTACTTTTGATATATCCAAAAAAAACGTATTGATGCATCTTCTAATTTTAAGTCTTTAATGTCTCAATTTTTTCTTTAATATATATGCGCCCTGTAAACACATTACATCATAACATTGATAAGAATATATAGTAAAAGGGTTTATGACTTGTACAACTATTCTTGGTTTTCGTTATACATTTGATTTTGCTTTATCTATTGGATTTTAATTTTACTCTTTTCTTTATTGTATTTTTCAAACGATAAGGTTCGTTATATCACGTAAGTGATATTCTCTTTTTCATTTAATAATTCTTTCCCACATTTTTTAGATTTTCAAAAGAAAGAAAAGAAAACTAAACTTATCTGGATGCTGGGGTAAGTAGGCATTACATTAATTTCTAAATTGAAAGCTTAGATATCAGAGGGGTAAAGTTTTAAATCTAATGCCAAAAAAATAAAATAAAATTAAAAAGCTTAGAGTATAATGCCAAATGGCATATTTTCTTACAATGTATAGTATAATGATATAGTAGTGTCAACACCATCTAATATTCCTTTCAATAGATATAACTCTGCGTATGATATTGATCGACAAAAAGTAATTGATAAACAAATAGTAGATAAGAGGGTTTTTTTTTTTTCTTTCTACAATTTTCAACGTATGTAGTGTAGAGCCAAAAGTAAAAGCTTATAATTCATGGGTTGTTCATAATTATTTGGAAACCCAAAAATCAAATGTCGGCTGAATGGCAAGTAACATGGGAATGAATCATTTATGATATCGATAATGCATGCTGATGACACAATTGTTCATCACAGACATGCAGCTGAAATTCTGGAAAGGATAAATAAATTATATCGAGAGACGATTGCATGAGTTTTAAAAAGAAGCTGCTCAAGCAAACGAAAGAAATTTAGCACATCGCGAATACTTCTTATGTATGAAAATGCACGTGGGTGGTTGTTATTATAACACCGATAATAAATAATTAACATAACAATGCATGAAACAAGCACCTACTATAATAATTATAAAAATTGCCGACAATTAAAGTTGTAAGCCGCATCCAATCGGGGGCGGAACCAGGTTACGGCCTGCAAATTCTGGGCATCGTAGGACCAATACACACACACACACACACACACACACACAAAAAGTTTAGTTAAGCGTCTTCATTGAACCTGTTTTATATAAAGTTTATATTTTGACATCGTCAAATTTATAGTATTTTCATTATTTTCTAATTAAGTCTGTCATACTTTTATTAATTGTAACTCTCTAACGTCGAACCAAAATCCTAATCCCCCCCCCTCCTCCAAGAATCATGAAGCAGAAGAGATTTGATATATATTTTCATACTTTTTGAGGTGCATACACTTTGAATGTTTAAGCAGCGGTGCAATTTGCAAAAAGATGACAGATGTAGAAGCTTGCAATTGCTAATAATAAGTGAATGGAAGTGGAGGCTTGCAACCGATCATAAAGGAAGAAGATGATCATGAATCAACTGGTCAGTTGGAAACCCAAGCCGTTGGTTATTTCGGAACATGGGTTTTCTGATTTTATAACGTCATCATTCAGGAGGAATTCCGGAAAATTTTCTTTTTCTTGGAAAATAGGAGAACCTTTTTTCTAGGAAACCAAACACTGGATAACACCGCATAACAAAATATAAGCTGGTGACGTTTGCAATTAACGCATGTGGGCAGTTTCTGATGATGCTTGTTTTATCCATTTTTAAATTGGAATCTTCAAAGGTGATCTCTAGGATTATATAAAAATGTTAGATATTATACTTGCGCTGATGATGTGTGATGTTAAGCTGGCAATGCTGATCTGGTTCAGTTGATGATGTGTACTGATGAGCTGGCTTGATGAGTGATGAAGTGTACTGTGCTGATGCATTGAGTCTCTGCGTCAAGGCTTATGTAATTACTGTAAAGAGCCAGCTGGCAAGTAATGATTGGTTAAAAGGATTAGTTAGCTAGCAAATCAGTTATTAATTCTGGAGTTGGTTATCATTTTGCTAGCTATGGTATAAATGAGAGGAATGCTAGCTCCGAGTGCAAGTAATGTTTTCGGATGCATATATTTCAATAAGATTCAAGATTCTTCCAGATATTTCTAATTCATTTTCTCTTGATTTTCCCTCAATCCGAACAAGCTCTCTAATTTAAACAAAAAGGTTCGTATTTTTTATTCAGTAATAGTATTGATTCAGTCGTTCTAATAAATTAAAAATTTATTATCTAATTAATCAAAGAAAGAGATCTGATGTCTTTTTCACGGAGAGAGTGAGAAAGGAGGGAGTTCTGAAAAATTCGGTGCAGCTAGACTTGGAAATTAATAAACAACATAATAAAAGAGGAAGAACGCACGTTGAGACTTGCCACCAATCAATGAATGATGACGAGTTAGTTAATTGGTCAGTTGGAAAAACCTGATCAACTGCATTGGTCCTAAGTCTGAACATGGGACTTCTGATCTTACAACGTCATCATTCAGCACGAATTCCGGAAACTTTTTCCTGGAAAAATGAAAATCTCATTCTGCGAAACCAAATATTGTTCACACTTCATAGCCATGTGAGCTCTTTGATGACGTTGGTTTTATCCAATTTTACCATTTGGAAATTGGAATCTTACGGGATTTTGATTCTTTTGGCGTCAATTTGCAGTACAAAGCGAACAGTATTTTAACGATCTTAATTCATTCAAATGGGTGCTAAAAATGGGTTAGTACTCAAGGTGAAAGATACAAGCCCAAACCAATATCAGGCCCGAATTCTTTCCTTGAGACCGGCCAATTAATTCTCAATTTTGGGAGTTCTAGTTTAGTAGAATTTCTTTAATTACTTTTTATTGTATTTTATTTTTACAATTTTGGGTACGAGGTGAAAAGATTGGTAAAGTCTAAATCAAGTTTTCAATCAGTACCTTCTTGCAATTTGAACTCAGGTGAGCTAAATAAAATTTTTGAAAACCACTCGATTATATTTCTTTTTGAAAGAAATTTATTTTAAAATTTCTTGCCTAATTATCCTAGTATATGCAATGATTTTATTTCAATGATAATTTTTACCCCAAAAAGATAAGAACTTTGATTCACAATAAAATACCCTTATTTCCGCATATTATTACTTTCATCTTCCTATTTTAGAGCTATAATTCTAAACTAAATTACTAATATTGGAATAAATGCTTAATCACCGAGTCTCATGATTAAGCTTCTCGTAACCAAAGTCTATTAGAGGAATCAACTATATATCAGCAGCAAGTTTTAAGTACTTTCTTTCACAATAACTACTGGCTTTGATTAATTATGTTCCTGTACAAGCTGAAACAGATTTATTAAGTTAATTAATTGTGCACGTACGAGTTATATTGAAAGAATACGAAGAATTTTTTTTTTTTTTTGACATGAATGACTTTTAAATGACTTAAAAAACCTAAAGGATGTGTGAAATATTGCTCATATTAGCATCTTTTGAAATTAATAGTGAGATATGGTGTACCTTAACATCTTTTGAAATCAACTGAAGTCAATCAACAATGTACATATTGACTTAACATTATGTGTTGTTTATGTCTATAGCGCTCTCTTTAATTTGCTGATGATTAACTTGTAATGTGGAGGCTTATACTAATAAGATTGGAAGCTTCGGCTGGTAAGGTGGAAAACTTATTTTCTCTACGCTAAGGGATCGGCTGTATTTTGTTAGTATTGAAATGTAAGTGTTATTATTGATATACAATTTTGAGAGATTACTGCTTAGTACACTAAGATTTGTTTTTTTTTCAGAATAAAGAATGGTGACAATCATTTGTCTTAAAGTGATTAATGGAATGACAATATTTCGTTAGCCTTCCAATAGTGCAATGAGTGTGCATAATAGATTTTATGTTTTCCCTTAATATATCCTTTAATTCATCCTTATTTTGTTGGTATTTGGCATAACTATATATATGGGTATTAACAATTCGCTGAATTCAAGAACTTAACCTATTAGATGGATATCGATCGTCCAACATATAATTTGACTAATTTAAGTTTTAAATTTAAGAAGGGGTCCACACATAGACAAACAAGCCCCCTTTGCGATTTTGTTATTATTGTTGTTATCTTGTGAATTACAAATTGATTAATTTGGATACGTTCCTAAAAGCCATGAATAACCAACTAACCAAAGCAATGCATGCAAAGAAAAGAAGCAACTAAATTGACCAGATAAATTAAAGAGTGTCGATGAAGTTTTTCAATTATTGCAAGCTGAATTGGAGAATTAATTCTAAGCACAATGCAATGCATGAAAAGACGTAAAAGCATTTATTTTCATTTATTTAATCATATACAGAGGTCCGGATATTATTGTTATTCAATAAGGCTTCAAATTGCGACAACGTTTTGTCAAAAAATTACCAAATCAAGAGAAATCATATCTCAATGCCATCGGTTTAAGAAGATTCCTAATCTAGCCAATCTCTAGCTTCTCCGCTAATCAAGCTGCTCTTTAATTATTAACTAGTTAATTAGTTTAAATTTTCTACCTTCACTTTTGTACTCTTTATATATATAAGTTTGTTATCCTAAAAGATATTGACCTCACTTGTACGAAATCAAAAGGATTAAAAAAAAAAATATCAATGTTGTTATATTATTTAAATTTTATGGGCTGGCCTAAAATCTTTATTTTATAATTTAAAATGTAAATAAGTAAATTTGTAACAAAATTTGGGTTTTAATCAGTGCATCTATCTTAACGTATGTTAACACTTAGCAAAACTATCTCTTCCCCTAATACATTTCTTAGGATTTTGTTAAGATGTGAATAAGTTTTTCTCCATATTTTAATGTAATTAGATGAAGAATTGAGTTGAATAATTTAAACGGTAGGATAATGATTATTCCTTCTCATTTCAATATTTTTAACAACTTCTTAATAAATAATATATGCTAAACACATTCTTTTTTAAAGATATGTTACGACTGTGAAAGTAGAGTCTATTAATGAAGCGCGCCTTTCAAATCGTCAAGGTAGGTCCAAAAGCATTTTTAGGTTTTTGGGATAATTATCAGACGTGTCACACATTTCCACACGATTTTCACCAACTTTACATTATATATATATATATATATATATATATATATATATATATTAGAAGTATTACAATTTAGAATCTTAAATTCGTTAAAGTCTGAAAAAGTATTGAGTCATATAATTTAATAATATAATAATTAAAAAAATTATTAAATTAAATAGTTTAACAGTGTATGACATTATACTATTAAACCATATGTCATATTAATTTTCTCACACTTTAATAAATTCAATATCTCAAATTGGAACATTTATATATACATAGATAAATTATCATATGCCTGCATTTTTTAAAATTGCAGATATCAACACTAGGGAAGATTTATATAGTTCCACCTCTTTTTAGGCAACCCTTAAGACTCGCCAAGAAGAGTTTTGCCAATAGCAGTTAAAGGAGTACCTATAAAAAGTAACAAAGTTCACATTTTATAAGGAGTTTGAATGAAAGTAATCTAATATAATAAAACTTAAATCTCTTTAATATGAAAGTTAGTTGGTTACACAGTCGATTTTGCAAATTTTATTTTCCAATATAGTACCAATTTAGTGATTTTGTTAGGTAACAAGATGGAATAATTAGGTAAAGGTTCTATGTATAATGATTTAAATGTTGAAGTATCAAATGTCACAATAAATTTAGACTTTGAACCTCGCTTGTATGAATGAGGAGGAGATAGGATTGTTGTTAGACTAAAAAAAAAAAAATAAATAAATTCCGAATATGACTTCACAATTTTTTTAATATTTTAAATAATCAGTAGAACCCATTAAAATTAATGTTAAAATCCAAATAATATTTGAATCTAAAATAACAAAGTAACAAGTAAAAATTCTATTGAAAATCACAAAGAAAAGAACCTCCCAAAAAAGAAAAATGTGAAAGAAGTACAAGCTTAGTCCTAAAGCATAGGGAAGAAATTAGTCCTAAAGCATAGGGAAGAAAGTAGATAAACTTAGATAAGTAGAGATCCCGAGAAGAGAATCAAATGAAAGCAACAAAGTGCAAAAGGCAAAATCCATTTAATTGACTCCACACTCATCATTCTCTTCATATTTTTCTTTCTTCATAATTTTGGCGCCGATTTCTTTGCGCAATCCAGGGCCCCAAAAATGCGCCATTCACGCCTCCACTTTTTTTTTTTTTTCAACAACAAAATTTTGACAATTGTTAATAATTAATTTTGCCAAATTTCATTTGATTTTGGCGGTTTTTTCGGTTATACTTTGCCCCACTAAACCAACACTTACAATTTTTTCGTAATTATTTTTCGGTCAGTGGTCGGGCACAAAACAAGCAAATTGGGGAACAAAATCAAAGTTTTAGTGCACGAGAAACTCAATTCGCTGCTTTTAATTGAGTTTAATTAAACTTCGCCTGATAATGGTTAGTGAAGAAAGATTAAAATTATTTGATGATTAAAAGATTAGTGCCAATTCCAAGCAAAAGGAACATGAGGAATATGCATGCATGCCAATATCACAAAAAAGATTGGGTAGTTTTGAAGTGATAGATGCCTAATCTACAACTCACATTTGAGTATTTTACAACTATTATTTTTCGCATTTTTATTTTACCAGGACAGGCTAAAAACAGAGGCGGCACGCTTTGGGAATTTTGGCTTTCGGCCTGTCTAGAAAAAATTCGGTCAAAAATGTATGTCAAAACACTGCTTTTGGCCTTCAACTTAGAATTGAGAACATTTAGCTCATTGTTTTACCTCTCTTAATTCGAGATTGTAGAACATACATTTGATATCACATGTAAGGCGGGTTTGAATTGTTATGTTTTACTAATTCAACTAAATAATACTCACAAATTAAATTGTTGTGTTCATAAAATAGATGAAAATTAGTAATTGCTGTTTTATTTAAGTCATAGTGAAGTAACCAAACAAATTTTTTCTTTTTCTTTATAAATCTTTGAAAAGAATGAAAATCTTCATCTACTAAATACCAACTTTATGCTATTTGATACCAACTTTATACTATTTGTTATTAGTGGATCGATCGAGTTACACTAGAAGGCCTATCCAATTCCTATCCAATTTTGTTTTATAATTATAATTTATCTAAAATTCAACTCTGAAATTCGTCTCTAAATTTCCGATGAAAATATTTTTAAACAAAACCTAGTGCTGAAATTTAACCAGTAGAGTGATGTATGGTGATTATTTTTAACCTCAAAATAATCATAATGAACAATATGATATTTTTTTTTTGGGTTAAAGAAAAAAGAGTATACGGTTGATGTAGCAAAATTATAGAACAGTGAGAATAATGTTAATTGTATTTAAGAAAAGTTAATAATAAAACTATAAAGTTCAATGTTAAGGGTATTTGAGTCACCTGACAAGTAAACTCAGTTGTAATTTTGACAGTTAATTATCTCCTTTTCCAATATGTAAACCCTAAAACGACGGACAAGATGTTGAATTTGGACACATAAAAACGGCGCCATTTTATAATGACAACTAAACAAATTAACAAAACAAGTCTATGCATGGAAAATCAAAAGCCTAATATTGCGGCATTGTGATAGCAAGGGCATTGTGATAGCAAGGGCCTTGCTCTTTTTTGCTCTCATTGATTCCTCTATAAAAGGCATAGCTATGCTTGACATAAACCCATTAACAGAAAATAATCAAAATTAATTAAAATTAGCCAAAATATTGGTACTTTGGCAGCTAAGTACCAAAAAAAATATGGCAATGCGAAGGGGAGTTTCTTTGCGCTGCTGTTGCCTCTTTTTGTTTTTGCTTCTCATCGAAAATGCCCATGGAAACCCTAATTACAGAGAAGCTTTGGCAAAATCTCTGTTGTTTTTTCAAGGCCAGAGGTCAGGGAGACTTGCCAAGGACCAACAAATCACTTGGAGATCCAATTCTGGGCTGTCTGATGGGTTACTTGCTCATGTATGTTTTTTATTTCTTGGATTATACCCCATCTTTTTTCTTTGCTAATGTTTGAGTATAATTTTAAGTACAGTTTGAGTTTAAATGAACTGCTAAATGTTTGAGATTTTGTTGTTTCTATGAGTCGTTATTAGAGTTTTTATATAAGAAAAAAAAATTGGAAGTTCTTTCTTAATGCAAATATTCATATATTTTAAATAATTAAACAATGTTATTCTTATTTAAGCTCACATACATTTTAAATATAGATTTAAGAGAGGATTTTTTTTTTAGTGTTTAAAAGTGTTTTCATTGATAAAAATGTCAATAGCGGAAAGCATCTCTTTCATTGTTCTCTTTGGAATATTTTGACTGAAACTTTCGAAAAATATTACATTTTTTTCCAAAAAGAATGCTTGAAATATTTTCAGAAAACAACTAAATGTTTTTGTTGGAGATATTGTACGAGTACAATACTTTCTACGAAGTGCTTTTTTTTTAAAAATAAATAAATAAATAAAAAACCTTGCTCTCAATCTCATTATTATATGTCTCATGTGGGTCGAGTATTCTGAGGTCAAAAGTTTCCTTAATTGTCAAAAAGATTAAGCAAAAGTAAAGAATAAATTAAACATCCTTTCCTCACCATATTCATTATTTGAAGCACTACATCTTCTTTTCTTTTTTCTTTTCTTTTTTATAATATTATCAAATGTCAAAATATAATTTTTAGATTCAAGGTATTTTCTTATTTAATTAAATATAATATTATTATCCACATAATGAACATGGAGTCCATCCATGCCTCAAAATATCATCAAGCACCATAGTTACTTGAAATAATATTTAGTTTCCCAACAAAGAATGTCTTTCTTTCCAATTTTCTTGTAGATATGTTTTATTTGGTGTTATCATAATAACTTTATGTTCAATTTTCGCTTATTTGTTCATTTAATTTTTTGTTCAGGTTGATTTAACTGGAGGCTACTATGATGCTGGAGACAATGTGAAGTTCAATTTCCCGATGGCCTTCACGACAACAATGCTATCCTGGAGCACACTCGAATACGGCAAGAAAATGGGCCCAGAGTTACAAAACGCCAGGGCAGCAATCCGGTGGGCGACGGACTATCTCCTCAAGTGTGCAACCGCAACACCCGGGAAGCTCTACGTCGGCGTCGGGGACCCGAACGCCGACCACAAGTGCTGGGAGAGGCCCGAGGACATGGACACCGTTAGGTCTGTGTATTCAGTCTCGGCTAGCAATCCAGGTTCGGATGTTGCCGGAGAAACCGCGGCCGCTTTGGCCGCGGCTTCGTTGGTTTTCCGGAAAGGGGACCCTAGATATGCGAGCTTGTTGCTGAGGACTGCAAAGAATGTCCTGCAATTTGCCATGCAGTATCGCGGGGCTTATAGTGACTCTCTTGGCTCTGCCGTGTGTCCTTTCTATTGCTCATATTCTGGATACAAGGTGGGCTTTATATATATATAGGAAAAAGTTAGTGACACCGTATGATTTGGCGAAATAGCTATAGGAATTTCCTTATTTTGAAAAAATGTTTTTTAGGATTCATAAATCCTTTTTTTGGACAAATATTGTGCCTTGGGCGCATTTCTAAAAAGGGGATATATATGACTCTTTCTGAAAATAAATGTTAAAAACATACCTTAGAAAATAATTTTGAGATTTAATTTTTTTTTGAGGTGTCGCGCGATGTACTTGGGGTAATCTAAAAAATTTTACCAATTGAATTAATGAATAACCAACCATTAAAAGTCTTCATAAATTGTTCTTAATGGGTTATTTAATATAATGATAGTGGGCTTACTATTTATTTCTTTGTTTAGTAATGTATTTTTATGTACAGGATGAGCTGCTATGGGGAGCCGCATGGCTTTTCAGGGCAACGAATGACGTTACTTATTATAATTTCATAAAATCCGTTGGAGATGATGGCGGCACAGACGTTTTCAGCTGGGATAACAAGTTCGCTGGTTCCCACGTTCTATTAGCAAGGGTAAATAGCGTCATAAATTCACAAAATTATGGTTTAGTTAATCAAAAATTCACGAGATATTGGAGAGCTATCTTTATTCAATTTCAAAATTTTCAAAATTTTGACAAAAAGTTTCTGTTTGCAGAGAGCTTTATTGAACAGGGATAAAAATTTCGAGCCATACAGACAAGAAGCTGAAGACTTCATTTGCAGGATTTTACCCAACTCTCCTTTCACAACTACACAATACACACAAGGTAATTGTAACAGCTTTCAAAGCCAAAAATATCCTCATTTTAAACAAATTGCATATTTCATAGTGAATTTTACATAAATTGAATTAATATCTTAGAAATTGGATCTTGGGTTGAAACATTGCAAGGTCATTTACCTTTTTTTTTTCTTTTGAATTGAAGTACAGGTGGGCTTATGTATAAGATGCCCGAAAGCAACCTTCAATATGTTACATCCATATCCTTCCTTCTCACAACTTACGCTAAGTACATGAAAGCCACAAAACACTATTTTAATTGTGGCAATATGGTAGTCAACCCTGGCTTACTCACGAACCTTGCAAAAAGACAGGCAAGTTGCGCTAAGATTTACTCATAATATTTGTCCCGTTGATTATTAATTTGATTTCCACTGAGCTTTGATTCTTGAACTAATGTGATTATATTTGGAATTTTTCAGGTGGACTATATATTAGGTGTGAACCCAATAAAAATGTCCTACATGGTTGGTTTTGGACCGAATTTCCCGAGGAGGATTCATCATAGAGGATCTTCTTTACCCTCATTGGCAAACCACCCTCAAAGCATCCGTTGTGATGGTGGATTCGAACCATTCTTCCACTCATCAAACCCTAACCCTAATATCTTAGTCGGAGCCATCGTCGGAGGCCCAAACCAGAATGATGGGTTCCCGGATGATCGGAGCGACTATAGTCACTCAGAACCGGCAACGTATATCAATGCTGCTATGGTTGGACCCCTGGCATATTTTGCTGGGGGCAAATCCGGTTGATGACATTCTCTTTTGTTGCAGCTGCTTTTTGTAGAGATATTGTCCCACTAAAGGGGCATGTGCCACCAGAAAGATTGGTGAAGCATTTGAATGTTTTCTTGTATTTTAGTTTAGTGTATGATGACTTTGTATCGTGCAATGATCATGATTCTTTCTATCACTAAAGAAGATAAAGAATCATGATCATAAAATCTAAGAATTACGAACGCAATCTTCATTGCAATTGAACATTGTAGGACTATTTTCTAAAGTTGAATGAAATCAACATATTCACGTATACAGCCCATCAAAAGAAATTTTCACGCAACGAAAAACGCCGCCATTGCTTTGGTCGAAGAAATAATGTCAAAGTTCATTCAAATAATCTTAAATCCTCAATTATTTAATCTCCCCCAGAACAAGTTAAAGAACAAAACTTCACATCCACTCTCATTTCAGGCTTAAAGCCACGTCTCAGCATTTTGTCAACCACCTTCCATCCACCATGGTTCAGCCAAGCTTGCAAACAGAATGCCATCAAATGCGGCTGTGTTCTGCCAATGGAGGAAGGATGCTGACAGAATAATGCGGGGGAGTACTGCACTCATTGAGGAAAGAAGCTACAAGAGAATTGGCAGCATCTCATATTTCATTTAATTCTTTGCATGTCTAAGAATGCTAATTGATAGCAAGGACGACTAGAGAGCCGCTAAGCCAGATCCAGGTAGGTTCCATCATCAGCTACTGCAGGAGACCACCAATCATCCCAAGGTGTGTCTCCATCCAATGTAGATAGCGTATGAATAGCTATATAACCGATAGAAGAGTGCAGAAGTCCATATGAATATCCTGTGTTGTAGCTCTAAAAAATCTGGACTCTGTTCTGATAAGGTTATACCGACACAAGGGGTCTTTTCTTTAATTCTCGCATGATTTGTGAACATACATATAGAGAAGTATACAATAATTTGAGATCATGGGCTTGTTGTTCAACCATTGTTCATTTTAGTGCACAAGTGTTCCAGCACTCCAGGCCTGTTTCGATTCTAGCTATCAGGCTTCCATTCGGATGCCAAACAGTTCATTCGTACATCAGGCTATTCTACAAGTCGAGCAGAAAGACACATGGGGCCTAACGTGATAACAAGGCACTCTAAAGAACTTCTAAATTAACAGAATTTCCTTTGAATCCACCCAAAATTTGGTCAGTGCCGTAAATATACAAAATGCCAGAAAGGAGCAGGATGGTTTCAAACCAATACAATTCTTCCCACTGCATCCCAGATCAGGTAGAGGGATAGCAACAACTGTCTCAAGCAAAAACAATGTTTTAGCCCAAAAATCAGCCAATAACTTGATGAAAAACAACTTCTCATTGAAAAAACTCAGAATGGAATGAAATTCACAAAAAGAGCCCAAATTACAAGTAAAAATAAGTGACCAATAGCAAAGTGATAAATATTTACTTGAGCAAGCAAGTAAAAGCAGCACTGATCTCAGAATAAATAAATAAATTAATTAATTAATTAAAGGTTCGATCAGAGCATCAAGCAAAAAGTATTGGACATACAAAATATATCTTGCTGACTCTAATTTGATGTGGAGCGGTAGCAACTATTACAGACCCCCAAATTTGACATCTACAAATCAAAGAAAGTCCCTCTACAACAGTCCCTGGGAGTAAATCAGGAAATTATGAACTAAACCAATCAAGATACCTTACTTATCCTTTTCAGTTTACTTGAATATTTACATGTTTACTATATGTTTAATACTTAACTACTGAGAACTATAATCTTCCACATTATCGAGTAAGTCAGATCTCAATCTCAATCTCAACCAGATATCAACTACTTTGGCAATGAAGAAACTTCTATAGATATATTACTATTTATAAAGACTCAATGCAGGGATTTCCCAACAGATAGATGCTTGAATACCTAAAGAAGAAGTTAGGAGAAGTTTATAAATTAAGACTGGGGGTATTCGTGTATGAAAACACACAAATAAACATTTATATAAACTGAAAGAATTATATGCATCATCAGCAATTGAGTACAAAATAAAAAAATAATAAACACAAATACATAAATCATCTGTTCATTCCCAAATAATAATAATAATGATAATAAAAAGTCTTCAAACCAATACTGCAGCAACATGATAAAATTAATTTAACTATATCAGCAATCAAAAATAAATACAGGACAAGTGGTAACCATAAACAACTGCCTCCGATCAGGTTTCACAGTCCAGAACAACGACAGATATGCTACTTTTACAATTAAAACAACAAACAATTTTCTACGATACAGAATGAAGTACAGCTTTCTCAAGTCTAGCCGTGGGTTGGCACACCTATGGAAATTAGTTAGGAACTGAAACAAGCTTATCTTACCTGAACCATAACAATGTACCACACTTTTACTTTACACGAAAAAGAGTTCTTTTCGACTAAGTGACATGATAAGCATCAGTAACGTCGATTACTAGTGTTATAGCGGCCAGATCTAGAGCGACTAATACTATCCAATGTTGCCCCAAAAACCCTTCGACTGTAATCATAATTGGTAACATTGAGATGTGTCTCATACCCATTACTTTCATGTGATACACCAGGGGGAGGCGGCTCTGAATCAAAAAGAAGGTTTCTCAGCAAAGCACAAAAGCAAATACAATCAAAACACTGTACAGAAGAAAAAGGAAGAAAGACATCACCTTCGGAAGAATAATGACGGGGACCTGAAATCCTCATCGAATGGTGAGAAATTTCCATACCATTAACTGGCACGGGTACTGGATCGCTCTTAGATTTACGAGACGATAAAGGGGTAGTTGTAATGGATGAGTTTTGCGCGTTTTTGTCTTGCCCAGAAAGCTGTTCATTAAAGTCTATGTCAATGCAAAAAGCTTCAAGTGGGACATTATAAACATGATTTCACTGTTTGTTTAAACATTGAGTTAACCTCAAAATTCTCCAGAAAGTCTCTAAAACCTTAATAATTAACACAAAAATCCTCCTCAACATTTGTTGGAACCGTCTATCAAATTTTAAAAGGAGTAACACTACATATGCAAAATTCGGATATCCCAGTGGATAACTGCCGTATCAACTGTATATCAACCTACTTGAAAGTATAATGTTATACTCCTCAAACATTGAAACAAATGTGCAATGTCTCTAAATAAGCTGAGTATAATAACTGTGAAATCATTGTTTTCACTGAGGACCCGAACGAAAAAAAATTGCAAAGTGTGACATTTACTCGTGATTTTAAGAAAAATAAGGGACTGGATGTTATTATCCCAAAGCTAAAGAAATTGGGTCTATTTGCATTTCAGCCAAAACTTTCATTATACAAATATGGAAAAAAAAAAAAGGGTTACGTACAGCAAATCTGAGGGTTCGATTGTAGAGAGTAACAATTCCGGAAAAAAGCTTAATGGCATAATCGGCGATCTCTTCGGATTCATATTCAACAAAGGCGAAGCCTTTTGGTTTATCAGTTTCCTTGTCTCGAGGTATATATAAATCAACTACTCGCCCTGCTTGAATTAGAATATCGTAAAGCACTCTCTCGCTCACTTTCTCATCCAAATTACCTATAATAATATAATATTAATTAAATTCAATTAAATTAATAACAAAAAAGAAAATTCAGAAATCGATTTTGGAAAAACTGATGATAGAACTGAGATTTGAGAGGTTATTTTTACCTATGTAGACGTTGCAACCGGAGTTGGCGTTTCCCGACATGATTTGTCGTTTGTTTCTTGAAACGACGCCGTTGGCGGAAAATGAATTTTGCAAGTACCCAATCAGCTGATGCAGAGACTGTGGCTGCTGTTTTTATAGAGAAAGAGAGAGGTTGGAATCACCGACTTCGATAAGGTATCGGGTTTGGCTACACGTGGCCTATTAGGTAATGCCACGTCAGGGGAAAAAATTAAATTAAAGCGAAAAGAAACTTATTCGGCGTTTGTATTTCTTGTACGAATTGATTTTTAACTCTTATTAGATTTTAAAGTCTTTTTTAAATTATAAGCAGGGGAGGCCTATGGTACTACAGTAGTATCATTGTAGCATCCAGCCGTTGGATTCAATCAACAGTGATTATCAGACTGAATCTAATGGCTGGATACTACAGTGGTACGATACTACTGTAGTACCGTAGGTGGATCCTTATAAGTAACAATGTATATGATGGGGGCATTTAATTCCTCTTACTACCCTTACACCAGATGGAAGTTCTGGTAGCGATTTAAGCCTCTTCCTATCCCCTAACTTGAGATTTTTAAGCTTAGTAAGATGACTAATGGCTCCCTCCAGGTAGCAATTCAAAATTGTTACCGGCCGCTTAGATTTAATTTATCTAATGATAATAAGCGGCAGCCAGCTATCACTTGGGATTGATTCTTCCCTTGGATTAACAGTCACTAAGATCCAATTTCGTTAAAGAACACAAACCTGAGATTCTTCTTGGCCTCAACATTTTCAGGGAAGCGTAAACACCAAGAGGTTGAAGATGTTTTTGCTTCGCACCCACGAAAATATATCGCTTTAACATTCGTCAAGAGAAAAATGGATGACCCTCGTTGTCTTATAGCCGTTCCACTTAAATCAAGCTCTTCCAAGCTTTCTACTTTCGCCAAGTTCTCTGGCTCAATTTTCGAGATTGCATGTATAAACATCTAGCTTGTTGTCTTTCATTGAATTAATAAGAAACATCTAGAATTTCCAGAAGAACTTTCCTCCATTATCTCAGCTGCCAAACAACAGCCATAACTCAATTTCTAATAATTTTCACATGGGAGTCGGAGACACAAATGGCAAGCTCAAGCAACATAAGCACAAATTCAAACACAATCTCTACAAATCAAACAACATTTGCTTTCATTACTCCTATCAAATTAGATCGATCAAATCACATGCTCTGGCGAAATCAAGTTCTAGCCTGTATAAGAGGAAATTGGCAGCCCCAAATCAGTTCATTGATTCATCAAGCTATGCTGGAGCGGTTGCTGAATCTACTCAACAGATTGAAAATCCTAAGTTGTTTGGAGATCTTAAGATCAGACATTACTTAGGCTGATTGCTTAGCACTATCACTGAAGGTATTCTCAGTCTTGTTCACTACAAAACTTTATGACGTATGGAGAACATTGAAGAAAAAGTTTGGAGTACAATCAGAGGCCAGGGTTCTTCAACTTAGATATGAAATGAATATCATGAGAAAGAGTCACTGAGCATAGAAGAGTACTGCTTAAAAAATGAAACAAATAGAAGATAATTTGGCATGTGTTGGGTGGTCCTTTTTTTGATAAAGATCTGTTACAACAAATTCTCAATGGTCTTAAGAGTTGGTTATCTAAATTTGGCCACTTTCATTACTGCTAGTAAGTTAGATTATGATGATGCATTTGCTCTATTGTTTACTCATGAGACATGACTTGAACAAAGTCGGAACAAAAAACACATGTTGCAAATTATGCTAACTTTGCTAACCATAATAACTATGGCATGATTAATGCCTATCATGCACAAATAAGAGGCAATTCCAAAAGAGGTGGATATACTGGAGGATTTCAGGGACATAACAGTGGAAATTCAGGCGGGAGAAGTAATTTTTGTGCTAAAAGATGCATGTTTTTCAATTCTCATCCCAGAGGCTTTCCTTTTGATATTGGTCATTATAGGAATAGTCTTGTCAGAGGACAAATGATTGGGAGTAACAAACTTATGCATCTTGGAAGAAGTCAATTTGGTACTGCTTCTGGTATTTCAAGTGTGGAAGGAAATTATGAATTGGTTGTATGCCAAATTTGTTTCAAATCTGGTCACACAGCTGCAGATCAACTTGCATGACAGTGGAGCTGCACATCACTTGACCAACAACATGGCAAACATGCACGTCCGTATGAATTTAAAGGTAATGACAAAGTTATGATTGGCAATGGTGACGGTTTGCCCATTACACACATTGGTGATGCTTCTCTCAATTTTAAAGGTTTTAAAGCACAATCTGTATGTACACATATTTTGCTTAAGGATATACTACTTGTTCCATCCATTGCAAAGAACCTGTTAAGTATTTCAAAACTTACTACTGACAACAATCTATCTGCTGAATTTCTCAGATCTATTTGTTTTGAGAAGGATTCACTGAAGGGGAAGGTTCTGCTACAAGGTATGGCTGAGAAAGGGTTGTACAAATTGCTGCTTCTCCACAACCGATATACAAGTCTTTTCTATCTCATAGTCAAATAAACAAACCCTTGTCTATGTTGTCTTTCTTTCTGTAACGAGCATTCATTATCCTAAGAAATGTTTTCAATCTTAACCAAATGTTTGTACTGAATCATTCAATAAATTAGCTCTTTTTCACAGAGGGTTTGGACATCCTAATCCTCAAAGTCTGATGCATTTACTCACATTCATCCTCATTCATTATCTTCAAGTATTCATAGTCAAGTAACAAAGCACTTTTGTGAAACATGTCAGCTTGGTAAATTTCATAGAATTCATTTTTCCATTACTGAAATCAAAACCAAAACTGCACTAGAACTTGTTCGCACTGATCTATGGGGCCCTTCACCAGTCTATTCGAGAAAAGGTTATAGATATTATAGATATTTTATTAGTTTTTAGATGATCACACCAGACACACCTGGATCTATCCTCTGAAATTGAAATCTGAAGCACTGGAAGTATTCAAACTATTCAAGTTTTAAGTTGAAAATCAATTTCAAACAACAATCAAATACTACAATCTGTTCGGGTGCGAGTGTAGACCATTCACAAAATTTCTAAATGAATGTGGTATCCTCTTTAGACACTCTTGTCCATATACACATCACCAAAATGGTCTTGTTGAGAGGAAACATAAATAGATTGTTGAACTAGGTCTAACACTTCGCACAAGCTAAACTCCCTTTTCAATTCTAGTGGGATGCCTTTCATATATCAATATATCTCATAAAATAGATTGCCTATTTCTACACTTAAAATGTCTATTCCATATGAGAGGTTATATAAACATAAAGCTGACTGCAACATGCTAAAGTGTTTTGGCTGTGTTTGCTATCTATATTTAAGAGATTATAATAAACATAAATTTGATTATCATACATCTAAATGCATCTTTCTTGGTTACAGTTCATCTCACAAAGGTTTATAAATGCTTTCATCCTTCTCGACACACATATATGGCTAGACATGTTGTGTTTTGATGAACATTTATATCCGTTCTCTTCATATCCCAGTTTTTATGCCACAAATAATTTTGTCAGATTCCTGTTTCAAAGTTTCTCCAGTTCAAGCGTTTCAACTGTCCACTTTATCTGTCCCAACCAATCTATTAAATGACAGCAATGAATCTCTCTCTCAAACAAATACCAATGGTAATGACATTTCCCTAACTGTGGATGCAGCACAGGCAAATAATTCAAATCAACTATCTTCTACATTCCCATATCCACACAATGTAAGTAACCCTCACACACATCTTATACCTTTTCTTGTTCGTGATACTTTGGTCAGTTCATCTCCAAAAATACCTCAAAGTTCCCCCAATATACAAAATACCATGCCTCACAACAATCACACTATGATCACTAAAGGGAAGTAGGTATCTTTAAGCCTAAGTTGTATACTGTAGTACTGGTGCACAAAGAACCTGATACTGTTCAAGAAGCCATAAATGATGAGAAGTGGTTTCAAGCAATGAAGTCAGAGTATGATACACTGATGACAAATGGTACATGGTCCTTGGTACCAAAATCTGACAAACAGAAGAATATTGGCAATAAATGGGTATATAGGGTGAAGTATAATACTGATGGGAGTATAGCTAAGTACAAAGTAAGGCTAGTAGCTACAGGTTTTCAACAAATAGAGGGAATGAACTATTTTGAAACTTACAAACCAGTTGTGAAACCAGCAACAGTGAGAGTTGTGCTAAGCTTGGTAGTAATGAATGTATGGCAAATCAAGCAAGTGGATATGAATAATGCATCTCTGAATGGTAACTTGACAGAGGAACTATATAGAAATCAACCTGAAGAATTTGTAGACCAGCAAAGACTAGATTTTGTTTGCAAACTTGACGAAGCTCTCTATGGTCTCAAACAAGCTCCTAGAGCAAGGTTTGACAAATTCAAAGGATGTTTTATACAGTGGGGGTCCAAGAATTGTAGATCAGACACATCTTTGTTTCTAAGAAGGAGCAACACTTCAATAATCTTAGTCCTGATATAAGTAGATGACATTCTCATTACAGGGCCAAATTGTGCTGGGTTAGAAAGTTTGATCAAACAATTTAGCTCAATTTTTGCTTTAAAGGACCTAGGCAAACTGTCCCATTTTCTTGGCATAGAAGTTTGTATGATCAAGACAGTATCTCTCTCTCTTAAAGGAAGTACATTAGAGACTTGCTTTCTAAAGTAGATTTGTTGGAATGCAAAGGTGTCAGCACACCAATGAGTAGTGGCAAAGATTCCAGATTGCAGAATACTATTGAGGGAGAAATGGGCTATGATATTGAAGACCCTAATCATTACAGAAGCATAATAGGAGATCCTCAATATTTGGTGTTAACAATACCGGAAATTGCTTATTTTGTACACAAGATGAGTCAGTATGTATTCTCACCAACACTTCAACATCTTATAGCTTGTAAAAGCGTGCTGAGATATTTGAAGGAAACACAAGACTATGATCTGAGATTTGTCAAACAGCACTCTTTCAAAATCACATTTACAGATGCTGAATGGGGCAGTGACTTAGATGATAGAAAATCCATTGGTGCATATTGTGTGTAGTTAGGCAATAACTTAATTTCTTGGTCTTAAAAGAAGCAATCAGTAGTTGCCAAGTCATCGGCTGTAAGGAAGTATAGAGCACTTGCATCAGCAACATCAGAAATAGCTTGGTTAAAGTCATTGTTTCTTGAGATGGGACTTTGATGTGAAGACAAACCAACTACATAGTGTGATAATGTTAGTGCTACTGAGCTTGCCAAAAATCCAGTATTTCACTCAGCAACAAAACACATAGAAATTGATTTACATTTCACAAGAGACAAGGAGTTTGCTGGTGACTTAGAAATCGTCTCTATACTAAGTGCAGAACAGGTTGCAGATATTCGGACTAAACCTCTCACTTCTCTTCATTTTCATTACTTGAGAACCAAACTCAATGTACATTTATGTCCGTTGAGTTTGAGGGGGCTATGAAGAAAGCACACTATGCTGGGTTGCAAAAAAAGAAGCAAATCAACTGTCAATGCCAAGTCAGCAGGCAAGTCAGAAGATTCTGTTATGCAGCCATGATAGTTTCACGTGCTCCCTTTGTGTGTAACCATTTAGTTTTTACTTTGATTAAATCTGTTAATTAGCTGTAATGTCGAGTCATTCAGCCATTCATAGTCTAAGCAGACCAAGAATTGCTTGTGGAGGTGAGTTGTAACGAAAATCGGCCTAAACATCCGCATGATGACATTGTATACACCTAATCCATTCAATTATTCTTGTAAAACAGTAGCTGGGTCCTGAAATTCATAGCAAGTGAGCATTTGCAAGTCATTGGAACTTATTAAAAAACCTCAAAGAATTTCCGGGAAGGTAGTAGTCCGATTAAGCCCGAATGCAAAATTTGATTTGATGAAACCATGGGAACATTCTGAACAACGTCTTAGAGGCATTGTTTGCCTTTGATCCAAGCAGAGCACTTTCTGGTAGCTAAACTGAAATAAAAATAAATAATGTGAGTAGATACATCATGACTCTTTTTATTTTTGAAAAAATAAAAACATGCGTCAATCAACTTGATTTAATGTAAACTAGTTATTTATAACTCTGTCGTGAACAATAGACATAAAAATTAGAAGAATAATAATTGGGATGCGAACTTACTTATAATTTTCAGAGAATGCTCTTTTTTCGATGATTATAGAATAGAAACCTTCAAATGGCATTTCAGCTTATGCATGGGACATGAAATGCAGCCTATGGTAGTAGATGAATGCTTGTAGACTTGAAAAACACAGCAAATACAGGAATCTTAAGACATTCTTATTGTTATTGAAGAACCCATCATTCTGAGATATGATTCTCTCTGGAATTTTACTTTCAGGAAAGACTTTCAAAGTATAGTCTTTAATCAAGAGAAAAAAAAATTCCAAAACATTACATAATTTTTTAGGCGTAAGGCTTAGCACATTTGAAAGAAACAGAGTGAGAAAGCAGACCTTAAGATACCCTTTTAAGACCGAAAATGCCAAATCATTGTAACCGAGCAATTTCAAACACTGTGGACAGCTAAAATAAGAGTTCTATGACTTGAATAATTTATATACATCTGTTAATGCTCCCAACGAACCACAACCATTTACTTTAACTGTCCATATAATGGGTGAGAGTGCAGGCCGAGGTTGAAGCTTCTTGCGTTCCTGCAACTTGAGCTTTTCCAGCTTAGAAACACAGTTATGCTTGGTGGTGGCGAAGTGCTGTAGAAATAATAATAATAATAATCATCATCATCATCATCTATCAAGTGCTATGTATATGATGTAGAATAAGCTGGCTGAGTTAATTAAAAAAATTCAATCAGATTGCAATAAGCTAGGCTAATTACTTTATCCTCGCAATGCAATTAATCAATTATGACACCAGCCCCTTCAAGTATGCTGAAAATAATCACCATAATTGACTCTGAATCAAGCATCTTTTGCACGAAAAGGAGGGAATGGATAGAGAAGTCCTCATCTCATTTGAGTTCAAAGCCCCTCTTCAATCCCTGAATTGAAATAGAAATAAAATTGTTCTTGTAGTAAAATTAGTGACTTTCAGCTAAATCTTAAATGCGCACCAAACTATATATATGTGCAATAACGGTGAGGGTACAAAATGAGAAAGCTGCGCGAGAAAATATATTAAGAGTATAAAACAGAGGATTTGTTTCAATCCTTTAATATTACTCATGAATTCAAGACTTCAAATATTATTTTGAAAGCCGCACTTTATTCCCAGCAACCAAAAAGGAAAACTTTCCAATCTTTCTCTTTTTACTCTAGTGCATTTATTTTTCCACATTTTCTCACAGTCCATGCTCACTGGATTTTATTATCAAACCGCAAAGAAATTCAAGGAGCTAATCTGAATGCAATTTCGATCCATGGAAGGCACAATCTGCACAACTTTTTATGGTATTGTTTGCTTTTGATCCAAGCAAAGCATTTTCTGGTAATTTAGCATGAAAAATATGTTTGCATGAGTAGATACAATAAAAAATAAAAAGTGAATAAAATAACTGGTGCAAAGAACATAAAATGAAATTGAGATGCATACTTACTGATAAACTTAAGAGAATTTAAGTAGGTTTTGTCCTTTTATTCAAGTTCTCTTAATCTTTTAGATTGGGGTTCCTCCTTATCACAGCAGCCACTTTCACTTTCACTGGCTTCTACACTAACAAACTCTGTAAGGCTTCGCTTTGATGTTGTGGCTACAACCATCTCTGGTCCAACAAAGTTCAGATGGAATTCACTGAGATTATAAGCAGTGAAGTGAGTCCATTGGTTTGTTGTTTCGTCAAACTCCTCCACTTGGTGCATATAAACAGGATGGAAGCCACACCTCTTAACCTTCAATCCGGGGCCCGACCCAGATCGAAATGACAACTCAACATAATTAGAATCAAAAAGCCAATTAATATCAGAGCAGTGTTGACGAGACAAATAAGAGTAGCCAAAGATGGTCTGACACGGCTTGACCAAATTTTTCTCCAAAATCAGTAAAACAGCCCGTAGAAGAACCCTTCACATGGCAGTGCAACTCATGTGTGGTATGAGGATTTGAAGGTCGTTTAAGGACTTGAAAAACACAGCAAAAAAAATATCCTACCACCTTATTCTTTTTATTAGATTTTGAAGGCATTATGAGAGTTATTGAGCATCCATCATTCTGATACATGAACCACTCTGGAATTTTACTTCCTGGAACAACAATGCTAAATCTTGATTTTGACACTTCCTGCAATAACACCCCCCCCCCCCCCCCCCCAAAAAAAAAAAAAAGAGGGAAAAAAAATTCATTTGCATGATTTTTAGGCATGATATTTGGAACAGCTGAGAATGTGGGACTGACCTCAAGGTACTCTTTCAGCATTGAACACGCTAAATCATTGTTGCAAAGCAATTTCAAGCAGTCTATATAATCAATGAATATGTGTTCCCACTTGCATAATTTTAGTGTATCTGACAATTTTCCCAACGATGCACAGCCATTTACACTGACACTCACTATGTTGGGTGGAAGTTGCGGCAGGGGCCTTTTGCAATCTTCTAACTCTAGCTCTTCCAGCTTAAAAAGAAGGCTAATGGTTGCCGGTAGAGAAACAAAACTGTTTTTACTCAAATATAACTCTTCTAATGAAGATAAATTGCCAATATCCCTTGGGATTGCTCCTTCCTGTATATTACAGTCACTAAGATCCAATTTTGTTAAAGAACACAAACCAGACAGAGAAGGCAATATCAAATTGAAGGGGAAGCGCCAAGAGCATGATGTAGATGATGGGGGTCCTTTGCACCCACGAAACGAAAGTTCTTTAAGATTCTTCTTGAGAAAAATAGATGATGGAGGTTTCCTTATAGCTGTTCCACTTATATCAAGCTCTTCCAAGCTTTCTATTTTTTCCATATTCTCTGGTACATTTTCAAGTTCAGAGCAGCCAGAGAGACACAAAGTTTTGAGAGATTTCAAACCATTTATACGGTTGGGAGGTCTCACGAGATCTTTGCAGTCACTCAAATTCAACAATTGAAGTCCAGTCAAAAGTTCTATCGAGGATGGAACTTCTGTAATAGAAGTTCCATCTAGAAAGAGCTCTGACAAATCTTCCATACTTCTCAAAATCTCTGGAAACTTCATCAGTTTTGAGCAACCAGAAAGAACAAGTGTCTTAAGAGATTTCATAAAAACATTGCCTGGAAGAGTGGTAAGAGTGCTACAATCTTTCAGGTTCAATGTAATAACCTTCTTGTGAAGCACCAAAGATGGGTGAATTTCATGCAACCTTGTACATCCTTCAAGAATCAACTCCTCCGAGTGTGGGACCCCTGTGAAGTCTGGTGTCTTAATCAGATGCTCTGAATGATTGAGTTTCATGACTTTCAACTTGTTTAGAGGCTGATGAAATCAAAAAGGATATTTCTTAATTCACTTTATACTTGGAAAGGAATGGCAATATTAAAAATTATCAACAATTATTCCCTGAAACAACAGAAATTAGTGATGAAATGATCTTACTTTGAATCCCTTTCACAATTCTTCAATGAGGCCGTAACACATGTTAAGTTCAAAAGCTTTATCCAATTGCAAATTTGATGGCAAAGATGCTAAAGGATATCCATGCCATTCAAGTAATTTTAACTTGTTAGAGATGTATTCAAGGCCTTCAGGAAGTTGCACATTACGGATTTTGAGCAATCTCAGGTTGATCATCTTCGAAAATGCTTTACTAGGAGCACTTAAATGTACCTCCCTATTGGGAGAGCAGTGATCAATTACTATTCCTTCAACTATTTCACTTCCCTGAAAAGTATAAGCAAACGATAAGTAAATAAAACAATAATGTAAAGATGTTGAAAGACATTTAGAGATTTAGGCTTTTTTAGTATTAAAGTTCTATAAAAAATAACTATAACTTTGAAATAAAAGTTGATAACGTATAGTAAATATGTCTTTTCAAAATAATAATTTTTATATAAAGGGAAATTTACAACCGTCCACCTGTTTGTTTTCTCTTTTTCAAAAATACACAAACACTTTTTTTTTTCTCAGCGCGCCACCTGAAGTTTACTTTTTGTTGCATTTTTCCACTTCCGTCTAATTTCCGTTAGTGGATTTAACGGAATGTTAACAAAATGACCTTTTTACCCCTCAAAATTACAATTTAACTCAAAATAAATGGAAATTGGAGATAAATTGGATGGATTTAATTTTTTTCAAAGGTGGATGCTAGAAATTGGAGGAAAATAGTGTTTGTTGCTTGCTAAATTTAAAAATTTGTATTTATTTTTTTGAAAGAGAAAAAATAAATATAAATTTTCTAAATCTAACAAGTAACAAATACTATTTTCCTCCAAAAAAATAAATACAAATTTTCTAAATTTAGCAAGCAACAAACATTATTTTCCTCCAATTTTAAAAATTTGTATTTATTTTTTTGAAAGAGAAAAAATAAATATAAATTTTCTAAATCTAACAAGTAACAAATACTATTTTCCTCCAAAAAAATAAATACAAATTTTCTAAATTTAGCAAGCAACAAACATTATTTTCCTCCAATTTCTAGCATCCATCTTTGAAAAAAATTAAATGCATCCAATTGATCTCCAATTTCTATTTATTTTGGGTTAAATTGTAATTTTGAGGGGTAAAAATGTCATTCCGTTAAATTTGCTAACGGAATTTAGACGGAAGTGGAAGAATGCAACAAAAAGCAAACTTCAGGTGGCGCGCTGAGAAAAAAAAAAGTGTTTGTGTATTTTTGAAAAAGAGAAAACAAACAGGTGGACGGTTGTAAATTTCCCTTATATAAATAGTAAAGATAATATTAATTTTTTATTATACTAGTATAGGATCAATTCAACTTAGTTTTTAAGATACAACAACTAGTGTTTAATAACACTCTATTAAACGTTACAGCTACTCAGCATCAATATCAAACAGAGCCTTGTTTAATCACTTACTGTGTTTTCTATCAACACATGGCAGACTTCTTCTTCCTTCCATAATCTGCTGCGTTTCCCAGGTTCTTCAGGGGATTGTCTTTGAACAATTTGTTGGCCCAATTCTTGTACCAAATCATGCATCCAAAGTGTGTTGTCATTTAAAATAGTTATTAGGGATTTGTTAATAAGAACTTCTATTCCAATGACCGGGGAAAAATCACATCCATCTAGAACTTTTGTTACATAATCTCTATCCTTCAAATTAAAGAAACATGCAATATCAAGAATATATTTTCTTCTCTGAATGTTGCAGTCCGTTAAAGCTTATTTCAAGTACACTCATAATCTGATTTGGAGGATCTATCTGTAGTCTTTCCAGGGTACTTTTCCATTGATCCAAAGATCTACCATTCAAAAAGGAACCCAAAACTTCGAGAGCTACTGGAAGACCACCAGCATACTGTAGAACACATTCAGATAGCTGCACACATTCTTCTGAAGGCTGATGGGATTTAAAAGCTTTCATGTTTGTTTCTATACGAGTTTTCTGCTCATGGTTCTGTTAGTAATCACTTAGCGTTTACTTATCAACATTTTTGGGTGGAGAAATATACAATTTTTAAACAAGTACAGGAAATGCAAATTAATTCTTAAAATAAAAAAGAAATGTAGAATATAAAATTTACAGCTTATTGGAACTCCAGTGAAGCATTTACTCAAAGGAAAGAAGGTAATCAGATCACGCAACTTCTAGCTCCGCATCCTCAGCTCTATTTTTATGTTTGTATTACAAAAGCAAGTCCTAGTGAAAATTGACTTGCATAATTAATATTATTCATTATAAACTTCCATAATTCTAAAGCACTTGTTCATAGAAAATCGCTTTAGATTGTATTTAATCATACTTCGGCACTCTCATAATGTATTGCTTAATCTCATCTAACCATAAAAGAAAATATTTAGGACTATAATTTCCATCAAGCATTCGAAACATGAGGTCTTTTGAATATTCCAATCACAAATGCAAAGCCAATGCAAAACAATAAACAAGGCTGAACTATCAGGTGTGGTATGGCTACCAGTTGGTGGCCATAATTTGGTGTGATGATGGTTAAATCTTGTAGATATTTTGGTAAGGAATATGATGGTCACTATGGAATGGTCAGATTCACAACAGTAAAAGTGGATCGAAAAGGTGAATCTCACAGGTTTTGAAGGTTTTGTGTGGTGGGTTATGGTGGCTTTAAGATGGCTAATCAGACACAGTGGTGTCTTGGATTGGATGTAGTGGATAGAAGGAAGTTTGATGATGGTTGATTGATAGTGAGGCATCAGTGTTAGTGGTGGCACTAGATGAAACTAGGAAACTACATTGCTTCAGGTAGAGTTTGCTTACAGCATGTCAAATCGATCTACTAGCAATACTACTTTTGAGATTGTCTATACTTATTCCCTATGCTATGTCTATTATCTGGTTGGGATGCCAATAGTAGTCGGAGTAAGTAAATCAATGGATAATGTGGCAGAAAAAGACTGCAGATTCATGCAGAGGTGTAAGCTGACTTGGAGGTTGCCAATGCTAAGTACAGGGCTAATGTGGACGAGCATCAACGCAAAAAAAGTATTTTAGGAAGATGATTTGGTGATGGCACATCTAAGGCATACCCATTTTCCTGGCATTCGCACTAAGTTGGACAAGTAGAAGTGTAGTCCATCTCATGTGGCAATGTAGATTATTGATAAAACTTATGTGCTCTCGTTGCAAGAAAATTGGAACATCTCTCACACTTCTAACGTGGTTGATTTGTTTGAATACCATCTAGATGGTGAAGAGTTGAATTGGCATAACTCGAGAGGGACTTCTTTGCTTTGATACCAACTAATGATGCAAAAATGTAAAAATTGATTGATAAGATAAACTAGGTTTTTGAATAGCGAAAGTTTTATTAGAAAGGTCTTAATGAACAAAACTAGGGTTTTAGGTCCCCTTTTATACTAATAATTAAACATCGTGAATTTACTAAAATAGGAAAATCTGAAATATTATTTTATAAAAATACTCCTAATCTAATTAAGGAAAGCAAAATAACCGCACCCAAATTCGATGTAAAATCAAAAGATAAAAATCGTGAAAGTAATAGACAAATAAGAAAGTAACTTAAAAATAAAAAAAAATGACCAAGAAGGAAGCAAAATTCTCAACTCGATCACAGGCAAAATAGCACAACCAGTTTTGAATTTGATTTATCTCGTCGCAAGCTTTGAAACGCTATATTTTATGGCAAAAATAAATACCTATAGTCCAAGTTATAACCTCCGGAAAATACCCTGCTCATTCAACACAGAAGTCCTACGACAACATGGCAAGTACAGAGGCTATTAGGGAGGCTATTTGATTACAAGGTTTGTTTGAAATCTCGGGACAAGTACGGGAGCAATTAAGATGTTTTCTGACAGTCCAAGTGCTATTCACTTAGCAAAGAATCAAGTTTATGTGCACGTACAAAATATATCAACATATGATTTCAGTTTGTGCAAAAAATAATCAATGAGGGGAATATTCTTCTTTGAAAGGGCAAGGCCGTAAAGAATCCCACAAATATATTCACCAAGGCGGTGGTGACAATCAAGTTTAAATATTATCTAAATATGATCAATATCTTGCAAGCTTAAAATAGTAAGAAAGGCAGAGATTGGTGGGTGATTTACCGAACACAGTTTAATTTCATTCAAAATAAAGGTAGAGATTTATTGAAATATTGATGCAATGTGGGAAATCATTAAAGACAATTTGGGGAATAATTGATTGGTAAAAGCGTGAAGATGAAATAGTAAAAGTATTTGACAATTCTTTTCGTAAATTAAATGCTATACGGCGATTTTGGCGAAAATGGAACGTGGCAACAAATTGCACATGCAAAATTGTTAACAAAATGTGCATGGCTTTAATGCATGCAATTAAAGTTGCTATCTCCATGTCATGGGAAATTGAAAGGATGGCAATTCATGCTCCTTCTGTCAAGATTTGCCTAACAAAATGGCGGCTTGTCCCAGTGGATTTTGTTCCATAATTGTCAACGCTCAAAGCCATTAGATGCCTATAAATAGAGCCTCATTCCACAGAGTTAAAGGCATCCCAAATTGTAAAAATTTGAGAGCATTTGCAAATGAGCTCTTCAATAATGCAGAGAGAGCACTTTCTTGGATGTTCCTTGAGTATGCTGCAGTAATTATTCACTTTACTGATTTTGTAGATCCTTTTGTTTTTGCTGCTCTATAAGGCCTCGGCTACTGACGCTCTTTCTCTACCCGTTTCTGTACCTACAGTGGAACCTTATAATAAACTTTCCATGTTTGTAGAGTTGCCGTTCTTGTTCAGCTGAATGCTACTTTTGTCCCCTGCTCTTCTCTGAAGTAAATTTTATAAATCAAGTATATGGTATAAATCAGAATAGTACTTCATCCATCTCTCAAATCTTATTATACAATTATTATTCAATTCCATTTGTCTTTATAAATTAATTTAATTTGTACAGTTTCATTAATTTACAGCATTTTGTCGGACTTAAAATTGATTTGATTTGCCAAATTCGGGACCCAGCCCTCGTTCTCCCCCAAAAGTATCCAGTATTTAACTGAGAATTGATTTGTGGGTAGCGTAGATATATCCCTGTAATTATGAGGGAAGAATTCTGGACTGTACTTTAGTGAGAATTAATTAAGGTGAGTGCTAGTAGAATTCTAATTGTAAAATATGTAAGTAGAATTTCCCCAAAAAAATTGATTTAATTTGTAATTTTAAGTGATATTCCACAAACATCAGCCACAATATCAGAAGTCACCCCGCCCATGTTATTCAAGTGAAATCCATAAAAATTCAATAAGAATAAATCTCAACAACCAAAGCCTTTGTAAGCTTGATGTGCAATATTACTTAGAAGAGGCAAGCTAAGCTATTCAACTAGAGCACCAGAAGCTGTATGGAAGGGGGAAAAAATCCAATCCGATTGCAAAAAACTAGGCTTATTAATTTAGAGGAGTGCTACACATCCCAAATCCTTTATTCCAAAAAATTTATTCCAAATAATGTGTTATTCATCAATTGGTTAGTAAATATTTTACTTAAATCTTGTAAAAAATTACCAACCACTCAATTAATAATACCTCATTTGGGATAAAATTTAGGATAAAAATTTTGGGAGGTCTATCATTACTCCTAAATTTATTGTTCATCCAAATGTACACAAAATATAGGATATTTTGCGGGAAAAAAAAAAGGAAATAGACGGTTTAGTATGACAATCTAATTTGAGTTAAAAAAAACCCCTCTGTGAGCCATTTTCTTGCCCCAGACTGAAATAAAAATCAAGTTATCCAGATGGCTTTCAGCTGGACATAAAATGAGGTTAATGAGTGCCATATACACGTGTGCGCGCACGCAATAGTGGATGCAAAAATAAGAAAGCTGTACGAAGAAACAATGCTGCAACGATAAGAGAAATTAAGAATACAAAACAGAATATTTATTTCAGTCCTTTAGTTTTCCCTAAATCGCAAACTCACATAGCTTCAATTTCAAAGATCATGAATGCAATTTTGATTCATGGAAGCCACATTCTGAACAACTATTGGAATATTGTTTGTTTCTGATCCAAGCAGAGCATTCTCTGGTAATTCAGCATAAGAAAATTTTCAAGAGTAGATATAGTAAATAATAAAAAGAATGTAAATGAATTATAAATAGCAAAGTACATAAATTGAAATTGAGATATATGCGCAAGAGGGTAATCACCAGGCTTCACCCAATCGCTCTTCATTCGAGTTCTCTAAACCTTTTAGGTTGTGGTTCCTCATCATCACAGCAGCCACTTCCACTGGCTTCTGCCCCAAAGTATTCAGTAAGGCTTCGCTTTGACGTTGTGGCTACAATCATCTTCGATCCAACAAAATGTTGATCGAATTCATTCAGATTATAAACAGTAAAACGACTTGGTTGGTTTGTTGTTTGGTCTAACTCCTCCACTTCGTCCATATAAACTGGATGTAAACCACACATCTTCACCTCCAATCCTTGGCCCAACCAGGGTTCAAATGATACACTAACCTGATTAGATTCAAAAGGCTCAAGATTAGACTCTAAAGGCAATCTAATATTGTAGCATGTTTGACGAGACAAATAGAGTAGCCAAAGATGGTCTGACCCAGCCTGACCAAATTTATCTCTAAAATCAATTCGATAACTGCCATGTCCAATGCGGCAATTCAACTGATGTGTGGGATATGAACCAAAACGATTGTTACCACGTGAATTTTTTAGGACATGAAAAACACAGCAGATAGCATATCCCACCAACTTTTTCTTATTATACAGATTTGAAGGTCTTGTGACTGTTATTGAAGATCCCTCATTCTGATACATGAACCACCCCGGTATTTCACTTCCTGGAACAACAACGCTTAAATGTTGTCTTGTATTTGACACTGCCTGCATCCAAAATAATAATAATAATAATTAAGTCCAAACCATTGCTTAATGTTTTCGCATATATAATTTTGGCATAGCTGGGAAACACGGAGTAAAAAACTGACCTCTAGGTACTCTCGTAGCATTGAAAACGCCAAACTTTTGCTGCCGAGCAATTTTAAGCTGTCTAAACAATTAATCATTGTGCTGTCGGACTTGCATAATTTTAAAGCATCTAATAATGTCACTAACGAAGCACAACCATTTACACTAACTTCCCTGATATTGGGTGGAAGTTGTGGCAGAGATTGAAGCCTCTTGCAATCCTCCAATTCAATATTCCAAAGCTTAGAAAGACGGGTAATGCTTGTTGGAAGTGAAACAAAGCTGTTTTTACTCAAATATAACTCTTCTAATGAGCATAGGTTGCCGATATCACTTGGAAGGGCTCCTTCCATTAGATTACAATCAGTGAGATTCAATTTCCTCAAAGAACACAAACCTGAGAGAGAAGGCAACTTCAGAGCCACAGACTTTTGCATTAAGTTGATTGGGATGTACGAATACCATGACGTCGAATGTGGTACAGCTGTTCCACTGATATCAAGCTCCTCCAAACTTTCAATTTTTCCAAGTGTCTCTGGCACATTTTCAAGTTTGAAGCAGCCAGAGAGATTCAGAGTTTTAAGAGATTTCAAGGCAATTATACTGCTTGGAAGTCTCACAAGATTTTCACAGTCACTCAAGTTGAGCAATTCAAGTTTTGTCAAAAGTTCTATGGATGATGGCACTTCTTTGATAGAAGTTCCATCTAAAAAGAGCTCTGACAGATCTTTCATACTTCTTACAATCTCAGGAAACTTCTTAAGTTTCGAGCAACCAGAGAGCTTTAAAGTCCTAAGACATTTTAAACTACTTACAGTAACTGGAAGAATCTCGAGACTCCTGCAATTTTTCAAATTCAACAAAACAAGGCCGGAAAGAAGTTCAATTGACAGTGGCAATCCTCTAATGGCTGTTCCCTCCAAATGAAGCTCCGACAGATGCTCCATATGTTCTACAATCTCCGGAAACTCTCTAAATTTCAAATCACCAGAGACATCCAAAGTTGAAAGACATTTTAGACCACTTATGGTTGTTGGAAGACTTTTGAGATTCTTGCAATTGTTTAGAGCCAACAAGACAAGTTTGGATAGAAGTTTAATAGATAATGGCAGTCCTTCAATAGCTGTTCCATCCAACAAAAGCTTCGACAAACACTCCATACTTCCCACGATGTCCGGAAATTTCTTTAATTTCGAGCAACCAGAAAGAACAAATTTTTCAAGAGATTTCATCAAAATCTTGCCAGGAAGAGTTATAAGACTTGTACAATCTTTCATGTTCAATATGATAAGCTTATTGTGAAGCAGCAGAGATGGGTGAATTTCATACAACCTTGTACATCCTTCAAGAATCAGCTTCTCTAAATTTGGGGCCCCTGTGAAGTCTGGCATCCTTATCAAGTTCTCGGAATGGCTGAGTATCATGACTTTCAACTTGTCTAAACGCTGTAGAAAATAAAAAGGAGCGAGAAAGATATTTCTTAATTCAATTAGAGAGGAATGGCAAAACTAATAAATTTATATGCTATTATTCACTGAGAAAATATATATTAGTGACAAAATTGATCTTACTTTGATTCCCTTCCACAATTCTCCGATGCGGCTATAACACATGTTAATTTCAATAGTTTTATCCTTTTGCAAATTTGATGGCAAAAATTTCAAAGGATATCCACGCCAATCAAGTAACCTTAACCTATTAGACAGGTATTCAAGGCCATTAGGAAGTTGCAGATTACAAATTTTGAGCAATCTTAGGTTGGTCATCTTCGAAAATGCTTTAGCACTCGCACACAAATACACCTCATTTTCACGATGGTAGTTATCAAGTACTATTCCTTCCACTAGTTCAGTTCCCTGAAAAAATCATAAGCAAAGGATAGACAATAAAATAATAATGTAAAGATGTTGAAAAGTTGTCTGAGATTTAACTAGGTGAAAGAAATTAACAAGCACGAGCTGAGGAATACATGTTTTCCAAACAAATTTGTCACTTACTGTGCTTTCTGTCAACACATGGCATACTTCTTCTTCCTTCCATAATCTGCTGCATTTCCCAGGTTCGTCAGGGGATTGTCTCTGGACAATTTGTTGCCCTAATTCTTGTAACAAATCATGCATCCACAGTGTGTTATTATGCACAGTTATTAGACATTTTTCAATGAGAACTCTTATTCCAATAACTGGATGAAAACCACATCCTTCTAGAAAATTCGTGACATAATCCCTATCATTTCCTTTAAAGAAACATGCAACATCGAGAAATATTTTTTTCTCTAGCTCCTGTAGCCCATCAAAACTTATTTGAAGTATTTCCAGAATCTCACTAGGAGGTTCTATTTCTAGCCGTTCCAGGGTACTTCTCCACTCATCCACAGATCTACCAGACAAAAAGGAACCCAAAACTTCTACAGCCAATGGAAGACCACCAGCATACCGCATAACACGTGCAGATAGCTGCACACATTCTTGCAAAGGTTGATAAGTTTTAAAAGCTTTCATATTGAAGAGTTGAAGAGCTTCATCATAATTTAGCCCATGAGGCCTATACACTTCATCAACCCCATGTGCTTTCAACAAATGTTCGTCTCTTGATGTTATGATGATCCGGCTGCCTGAACCAAACCACTCACGATTTCCAGCTAAACTTTGTAATTGTTTTACATCAACCACATCATCAATAACAAGAAGAACCTTTTTTCTTTGCAGTCTACTTCCTAACATGTTGATACCATCAAAGACATTCCATATGCTATTATCTGCAAGCTTTAATAACTGGGAAAGGAGTTGCCTTTGTAAAGAGACTAGGCCCCCTTTACCGGAAATTTCTCTAACATTGGCAAGGAAACCACTTGCTTCAAATTCATGAGAGATCAAGTCATAAACAACTCTTGCGATTGTTGTCTTACCTAGACCTCCCATCCCACAGATCCCTATTATACGCACATCACTAGACCCTGAGTCCATAAGAAACCTTAGTTTCTCACAACGTGAATCCATTCCTACTAGCTCCTTAAGAGTCTCTGGTTTTGTACGAATTTTACTTGATACCACATTGACAATTTCCTCAATAAGTTCTGACTCATTGCTACAAATTGAAATCCACGAGAAAAGATTAGTGTTAAATTAAAGTAAGTGTGGACGTGGAGTCAAATTAATTCCATTAAATGTATATAAAAATTATGCAAAATTCATTGGACCAAATTGAAATAATATATTTTACATATGGAAAATCTTTAGTTGTGTTCTTCATGTAAATATCTACATCGATCTGTACCTCTCGGTTTGCAAAAATAAACTTGTGAAGCTACTATTTCAAATACTACACATCATATGAAATACATATTAACTAGAAGCATTTTAATTGAAAACACTCTAAAAGCTGTTTAAGAATGGTTACCTTTGTTTTAGTTCCCAGCCGGAGATATTAGCCACCTCTTTCAAAATGTCTCTCCACTTTTGCACCTTTTCTTTATCGTCCCTAAAAACTTCTTCATGTTTAGCAAATGCCTCATGAAAATTTCCTGTCTGTTTTCTTACCACAGTCGGTTCCACATCATAGAAAATAGGAAAAATTTGATCTTCTGTGTTCTTGCATTCAACAATCTTAACAAGTTCATCCAAGCACCAAGTGGAAGAAGCATAGTTTTGCGAGAAAACAATAATTGATATTCTTGACTCTTCAATTGCTTTAAGGAGTTCTAGTGGAATGGATCTTCCTCTCTCAAGTTCTTTGTCATCCTTGAATACATAAAGTCCCTTATTTTTCAACGCAGCATAGAGATAACCTGTGAAGTGTTTACGGGTGTCTGCTCCTCTAAAGCTTAAGAAGGCATCATATTTCCAATGAGAGATATTTTGGATGCTGATGGAAGCCATTATATCTTTTTCCTGAAAATTTACAATAAACTAAGTGGCTTCCTGGGAACAAAATACCCATCATTACTATGCAAACAAAAATGCAATATATATCTCAATTGTCAAAGTTGTAGAGCTCTAGGCTGTACTGCACTGAATTGCATTAAGCTATGAAGCAATAACATGTTTAACAAATAATAAAAAATTTAGATTAACACTACTGTAGCAACTTTTGATTTCTAAACAGTGCAGCCAACCCAAAACCTGCTCCCAGAATATATTTTAATGATGGTCTAACTACATCAGCAAACATTGCAACTAAAACTTGTAGCTAAATATGGGATAACAAAATTCTGATAAGGAACAGTATTTTAATGCAGGCTGCCAAACGATCTTCTTCTTCTTAATAATAGATAAACTTACTAAGCTTGCGAAAGGTTCTGATTTCGAAGTTAATCATCTTCTTCTTAAACAAACTAAGCAGACCCATCAGCTTCTTATTTACTTCATTTACCAAAAAGGAAAAATTATACCTAATAAATCACAAATTGTAATAGAAAAAAATTATTTTCAATGCTAATTGAAAAAAAAAAAATCCTTCTTTTACAGTCAGGGCATGCAAACTAATTGTGAAAATAAAAGAGAAATGTCCAAGCTAAAACTTACAGCTTGGAGAGTGTATCGCAGGGAGCCACTTAATTGAACTCCAATGAAGTGTTTGAATGAAAGAAGGCAAATATATTTCTTCTGTATAGAAGCAATCAGGCAATTTCGGAGCTCAGTGTTCTGCTGTATGTTTTCAGAAGTCCTATTTCCAAAAGCCAAGCCTTGGTCAAAAGTCAACTTTCAAAGCTTTTGTCCCCACGAAATTTCCTTGAAGCTACAAGAAATGTTATTTTTTTTGGAAAACACTCTTTTTGTCACTTTTATCATTTTTTTATTGTTATTTTTTTATCATCTTGTAAATCGCGAATTTTTTATTGTTATAAATTTAACTTTTCAATCATATTTTAATATTTTCATTCCAATCAATGGGGAGACATTTATCGGAAAAATCAATAATTTTACTTCTAAAATTATATACTATCTCATTTCATTGTTTAATAGAGAATTATACCTCACTAGGATGGAAAAAGATTTAAATATTACTTGCGAAATGCCGAATAATTCCTAACGTAGTAACACGAGTAATTTTCTAAGTAGCCAATTCAGGGACCTATTAATAAAATTAGGTACATATATATCTTGTCTTAAGAATCATAAAACAATAGCGATCTTGTTGGTATTAAAGCATTAAGAATTTTATGATTATATTCCTCGCAGACTCACGTGTACCAACTCCCACACCTCATCGTACATCTCATCGACGTACATCAACGGTTAATATCAACCGCCGACCCCACCATCCCCGACAAACCAACGAAACCCACATCATCAACAACCACGTTTCCCCACCAAAATCAATGTCGTACGATCTAATAAACAGATCCTACACCTCGTGGCACTCTCTCATTGGCTGTAGCACTAAACACTCAACACGTAGTCATCCAGACAAATCAAAAACCAATTCTGATTTTCCACATTTATAGAAGCTCCAAAATCTTACGGCTGACCATGAGTTCCATCAACAGTGACAACGGGAGGATCGCTCGCCAAGTGTCTCGTCTAACCATCTAAATGCCGCCACGTATAGAAATACTTGTGGTTGTACGCTGCCACGTTAGCTTACGTGGTTCACTAGCTTAGCCCATCAACCTCAATCGCTACGGTGGCGCTATTTATCATATGTAGGTGTCCAGTTGTTTTCACAATTATTTTATGTGACATCATTTCCTTAATATTTTTAGAGGGTAATTATCAGAAACCTCCCCTGAGGTTTGGCGTATTTTCAGTTTGATAGATTGTATTTATGTATTCTTAGCCACCTCTCCTAACGTAGTTTACCATTTAGTTGACCATTTGTTACTTGATAAAATAACGAAAATACCCTTGTGTTGAAAAAAAATACTTCGTTCACACAAATCAAAGAATTGTTGGCCAGTCGTATCTGTTTTAGCACCAAGAGCTGTGATTACATTGTAAATACCAAATAAAACATTGTAACCAAAATACCATCTTGAAATATACCATCTCACATATTAGAGATATAATAATAAACTTTATCTCACCGACCAAATATTTCAAAATACAATGTCGAGAACATAATTTGAAACCAAACTAAATAATCACCAGCCCATTATCGAAATCTTCAGGGAAAGTAACAAGAGCAGCAGGAGCTATGTGCCTTGACTTGGAGAGCCTTTCACTCTCGGTGGTAGTTAGAACCTCTTGGCTACAAAACATAAAGGCAAACTGAAATCAAAAGGAGATTATATTCCTTTATCATTTAAGGCTGGACAAATAAAGACATCTGAATGCAGTGAAGTAGAGCCATAGTCAAAGAGAAGAAAAGAATTAAAACCACAAAACTCACTGCTCCAGTGTGAGAGAATGCAGTAAATCATGACATTTTTTCAACCAATACATTTACATATCGTGATAGAAAAAACAAAAACAAAATCAAGTATCCTCAAAATATTAATATTGCGGCACAAGGAATCTCCAACACTTAATTACATCTGTAATTTAATAAAAAATAGCATGAATCCAAACAATCAGTGGCAATAGCTTAAACAATTAAAAAATTTCATACCCTTCTTCAATCATTCACAAGGAAGCATAATGTAACTGAAGCCATCTTCAATCAAAATCAGGTGAACATGCATTTACAGCAATCATTAACCTACAACTGACCCAATCAATGGAAAACAATGGAAGCAACAGAGATACTCTCAAAAAATTGTCGAGACCCATTACTTATTTTTCCAAATTGATTAATTCCATCTAATAAAACTGACATGCACAATAATAAGCATTTTCATACCTCATTTGCGGCTCGAACAAACTGAGGTTGTCTGTGGGTAAACATGAAAACTCACTGGTCAACATTATTCCACCTAGCGGTCGTGATTCGGTCGTCCCTGCTATCGGCGTCTTCGAGTTTGTCGTCAAGGTCTCCCGATCGTGGCACCTTTTTCTATTAAAGTATAGTAGAGATGAAAGGGGCATTGTTCTTGTTAGCTCCTGTCTGAACGGAGCAAGAAGATGCCATTTTACTTTCTCATTTTTTTGTTATAATATTGTCTATTGGTTAAAAGTATGTTTTTATTTTTACCCATTGGAATATTAACAAAATTCAAATCAATTTCAGAATCAAATTTGATATTTTTAAGTTTGTTTGAATTTTTTATTATTAACAAGTTCTATCACTATCTTGCCCTCACTCACTAAACTTATACTAAACGGTGTACTACCTTAAGGGGAGGTGGCTGAGAATACGCGAATACAATCTATCAAATTGATAATACATCAAATCTCAGGGGAGGTTTGTGATAATTACCCTATTTTTAGATTGCTTTAATACCTAATCGGAGACAGAAATGTGAAGGTTGGACATGTGGCAAACTTTGATTAAACAAGCCAGTCGGGATAAATAAAATAATTTTGAAACGCTTTTTTCAACTTTTTTATTTTCAATTTAAAACCGAAATGTCAAAAAATTGAAACCACAGGTTATCAGCTAAAAATAAGACCAAAAAAAAAAATTTCTCAAATTATGAGTAATTATATGCAATGGCGTAATGCTAGACACACCAATAGAATAAACTTATCCTGTAACTAAAAAGTAAAAAAAAAGGCGGCGGTTGAAAATTAAAAACAAATAAAAGAAGAAGCTGTAAACAGGAAAACATGTACACACGTGTGAGTCAGGGAAGCTACCAAAACCTGACCCGAAACCCGACCCAAACCCGCGAGCCCGACCGGGCCATATCTCCAATTTCCGGCCACCTCATCGGCCGAGCAACGTACCAATCTGAAGCTTGAAGACCATCATACCCCAACTGTCCTCGTCGTCGGAAAACGGTTAGAACGCAGGCGATCAAGCTCGATAAGCCGCGGTAAAATCCACCCCTTCTCGCCGTCGATTCCGCCGGTTCTGAGTGACGTCACCGCCTGGATCTTGATCCTCAGCTCATTCTCATGATTTTCCGACCAACCCCGCAACCTGAAACCGCCGTTTTGGCAGCGAACGACCGCCGGAAAGCTTGCGGCTTGGGAAGCTGGATCCGCCGCTTTTTCCGAGCGTGCGAGCTCACTGCCGGCACCATTAGGTTCAACGTGGCCGAAACTATCAGGCTTGAGCTTCCCGGCTCCTGTTGACTGAATTTCGGTCACCGATGACCGGCAAGGGCAATCTCGTAATTTCATATTTGAGGGTAATTTTGTAATTTCTGATCCTGTAGAGATTTTATTAATTCCGAAAAATTGAGGGTTGGTTGCAATTAGGATTTTAAGGGTAGTTTGGTGATTTTAATTTTAGAATATTTTAATAATGTACAGACTCAAGGGTATTTTAGTAACTTTGTTAGCACGAGACTTATAAATTATGAATGGATATTGATTTTGTGTTTATGGCATAAATTTAGTTCTAATTTCAATTAATGAAAAAAATAATTATGTCATTTCCTTGATTTAGGGGGATCCACAAGCGAATCAGTCCGCGAACATAGGTGATAACTGAATTTGAGCATCGTTACTATAAGTGAAACATACAAAACTTATTTTTATAGTTAATTATGATAGTGAAACATGTACGTGAAATAAGAAATTGAAATGTCTTGATTCAATAAATTTCTCGAAATGGATTTAAGTTACACATTGATATTTTATTAAAATGTTTTGGATTATGATTTTCCATATCGGCTTTGGAAAAAAATATGATAAGTGTTTAAAGACAAGAAAATTAGATTTGAATGTGATATAAAAAGAAAATAGGTTTAAAGTATGTTAAATAGAAAGGAAATGAGATTTATAGTATGATTTTATGTTCATGTACATGTGTATAAAACGTTGTTTGTAAAATTATTGGACAGTACCATTATTTAGTTACAGTAATATAGATATGATGAGGTTTTTGAAGCCCATTTGAACACACATAGAGGCTTTTGGCCATGTGTTTAGGTGTTTCTGCCTTTTGGGGGCATATGTATGTGATATGATGATAACAGTGATATAGATATAAATAATACAGATGAGATACAAGCCTTTAGGGTCTCATTTAAGTACACACAGAGGCTTTGGGCTGTGTGCTTAGACACTTTTGTCATTTAGGAACTAGAGTATGCATGCACAAATATGATGATATATGAGATGACACTTTTTTGTCTATCTGTATTGTTCCGGGGCATAACCGTACCTAGATAATATATCAATACCCATATGTTGAGTTCTAGATACGTTGAGATTATTTCCTTGGATACTTGTTTAGTGACGATTTTAAATTTGTGTATTTTATACGATATTGTAATATGATTTCCATGGTTATTATGTATGTTACATATGTTCTTCAAGGTTAGTAGCCTGATTTAAATGTTAAATGATTTATAAATATTTTCTCGTATATGGTTTGATGAAATCGCATTTTAAAAATCATATGATTAAATTATTTTTAAGTTAAATTAATTTTCAAAAATTATTATCCACTGATCTCATTGAGTTTTATATTTATCCTATTTTTATTATATTTTTCCCTTCAAAAGGAGGTTGTAGGTACACCAAATCAACCTAGGGACTGTAGATATTTTGAATTTTGGGCACATGATAGTATTACAAGATATAGATGATTTTTATTAGGACATCTCGATCATTTCATTTTTTATGCAATTATATAATTTGTTGTATTATTCTTTTGGGATTAAGAATAAACTAATGTATATTAATATTGGTTATAATAAATACGAATATAATATTAAAATAAAAATACTAACTAAAATAGCACATTAATACAAATAAGATGTTAAAGTAAATATAATTAAAAATATATATATATGTCATGCAAATTATTTTAATATTAAAGCCATTATCAACATGTCTCAATACATTTTATTAAAACTTAAATCTGTTAATCCAAAAATTAAGAAAATAAAGACTTTAAAAAAACTTAATTTGATTAAAGGAACTAGGATTAGAATTCATAATAGCTAGCATAAACAAATAAGAATAATAACAATAACAATTATATAATAATATTTTAATTGAAGACAAAAATAAAATTATGAAGTGTAGGTGGGGTAAAATTTGGAGCTCATAAGAATAAGAACTTTGGTCCATAAGAATCAATTCCCATTCACTAATCCTAGCAACGTATCGGCCCCACATATTTTATTCTTGTTCTCTCTTTTATTTTTAAAAATAAATATTATCGATCATTCTCGTTTCGAATTTTAATTTCAGAATCTAACTAGTAAGCACACCATTAATGTATTACACGAGAGTAATAAGAGTAGCAATAGGCCCGCGAAGACAACGGTTAGGAAAATAACTACAGCAAAGCGGTGGAAACAAAGTGTTCCATGCAAGTATGGGTTTGGAATAGATTTGTCTAGGTGTGTAAAAAATAATTAAATTGAATAACTGAGTTACGTAAGACAAACATTCATGTAAACTTCTAAAGCAAATGCCGGAATACAAAACTGAGAGGAAACTTACCGTTCTGAGCGCGTGGGAGGCACTGAAAGACAATTTTACTTGGATTACAATTAGGTTTCTTTCAAAGAAATCAGTTAAGAGGATTTCATGTTTTCTAATTAATTCTTCTTCTTTTGTTGGCCGACAGCAAGTCTTGTCAACTTATTTGCAAGAGATAATTATAAAGGGAGTCATCATATAGTACCGCGCTGTATGTAATACAACTGCTTCAACAGTGAAAAAAAAATTGAACAACCGGTATTTTACCGGTTGTTCATCTAATAATTTTTTAAAAAATTATTTTTAATGTAAAAAAATAAGGAAATTTATAAACAATTAATATTAAAAAGTTTTGAGTGAGAAAAATATTTTTAATTTGAAAGAAAATTAAAAAAAGAGTACAATAATCATGTTCCAATTTTTTTGGTTAAATATCAATATATTAGGTGGATGTTTCAAATTAATTTTACATGTCCCTAATTTTCGTTAAACTTTCTTAATAATTGGTTTATTTGTTTCCACTTCTCAATCCACTAGTTTTATGTATAATATTCCTACTAAATTCGTTAAATGTAAATTTTTTAGGTTAGATTCCAAGTAAATTCATTACTCGTTGAATTAGTTCCTAAATTTGGTCACACTTTCTCTCTTTGTGGTTTATATGTTTCAATTATTATTTCACAAATTTTACGTTCAATATTCCAATTCGCTTGGTAAGATTTCATTTATTTGGGTTAAATACCGAAATAATTTTTTTTTGTTAAACTAGTTCCCAATTTTGGTTATGCTTTTTCATATTTAGGTTCATATGTTTCAAATTATTAGTCCATTAGTTTTGTGTTAGGAATTCCTACTAAGTTCGTTTAATACCAATATTTTAAGTTAAATTCCAAGTAATTTTTATCTCGTTGGATGAGTACCTAATTTTCGTTAGATTTTCTCGCTTATTGGTTCAAATGTTTCATCTAATTATTCTTCTAGTTTTACGTTGAATATTCCCATTAACTTGGAAAGATTCTAATTATTTGGGTTAAATACCGAATTTATTTTTTGTAATTTTATTTTTGGTTAAATAAGTCCCTAATTTTGGTTATATTTTCTCTCTTGTTGGGTTATATATTTCAATTATAATTTCACTAGTTTTATGTTAAATATTCCAATTAATTTGGTAAGATTTTATTTATTTGGGTTAAATACTGAAATATATTTTTTGGTTAAATTAGTTCCCAATTTTGGTTAAGCTTTTTCGTATTTAGGTTTACATGTTTCAAATTATTAGTCCACTAGTTTTGTGTTAGGTATTTCCACTAAGTTTGTTTAATACCAATATTTTAGGTTAGATTCCAAGTAATTTTCATTTTCCATTGGATGTGTTCCTAATTTTCGTTAGATTTTCTCACTTATTGGTTCAAATGTTTCATCTAATTATTCCTCTAGTTTTGTGTTGAATATTCTCATTAACTTGGACAAATTCCAATTATTTGGGTTAAGTACCGAGTTTATTTTTCACAATTTTATTTTTAGTTAAGTAGGTTCCTAATTTGGGTTATATTTTCTCATATTTGCTTTTATATGTTTCAACTATTATTTCACTAGTTTTGCGTTCAAAATTCCAATTAATTTGGTGAAATTTCAGTTATTTATGTTAAATATCAAAATTACTTGTATTACGGAAATAATAATTTTAAAAAGTTGAATTACGTTTGAACCCTTACTATTTTGTAAAATATCAACCTACCATATAATATTGAAAAAAAATTATTGTAACCCTTAATCTTTTCCTATATTTTGGGTCCTTAATCTAATTCCCTTTTATATATATCATGAGATCTCTTGAACTTGATTGTTTATATACTTGAACTTTTAGTCTCTATACATATTTATTCTCATTTTATCATTTTATTTATTATTTTCAGTTATTGTTAAAATAAATTAATGCATTTATTTTCATCTCTCTTTACTTTTTAAAATAATTTTTTAATTTTTCAAAACTTCGACAGTAAATAAAAAATAACATGTAAGAGCGCATGGAATTGCTATGCTTCTCCAAAAAATTATTTTTAAAAATTATGACGGCATAAGTTATAAAAAATATTTAAGCTAACAAAAATTGAAACTTTCTTAATCTATTTGTGTTGATTTTTTTTTTCTTTTTTTGGAATCAATTGATTTCAGGAGATTTCTTGAACTTGAAATTATTTATATTTAACTTTTGATTTTTATAAATGTTATGCCCATTTTATAATTCAATTAATTTTATTTATTTATCTTTAAACTAAAATAAATCGAGAATTAAGATTTTTTTATTCAAATTAAATTTTTACCACTATGTTTTCTTTTCAAAATTTTTTTTCTTAATTTCTTATTACTTCAACCAAAAATTTATGCTATTAATTATAAATACTATTATATTATAATTGTATTATTATCACTATTATTTTTTTTTACTCTTTACTAAAATTTTTATTATTACTATCTTGCCCCATGAGATTTGTTAACAATTTTTTTTAATAATGAGTATCCTTCTTTTTGTCTTTAAGTATGGATATAATTTTTAATTTATAAAATAAATTCTTAAATTTTCAAGACTTAACTAAAATAATTTTTAAGAGTTTATTATGACTAATATGGTTATGAAAATTTATTACTATAGTAGCAACACTTTACGCCATACCATTTCATATTTATTACTATACCAAAATTTGTTTATTTATTTTATGAATATCCCATGAATTGTGAAAATTAAATTTTATATTAAAATTGAAAATTTTTTGAATTAGAATTACATTGATCCGATTCTACTAAGCCACAATTTATATAAATGTAAGATTGAACAAATTTTGTGATAATTGCACATCATTCAATATACAAAATTACAAATTATGTAACTATCTAGTGAGTGCAGTATTACTCAAATAATTTGATTTAATTTAGAAATATAATTGCCATGCTTAAATTATATAATTGTAAGTACAATATAATATAATATTATTCAATATTAGTTGCATTTAAATTGTAATTACCCATGTCATGTACTAATATGAATTTGATTAATGTTTAACAAAAAAATTATTATAGCAAAAAAGATTAAATAAAGTAATTAATTTACATAAGTTTGTATGAATTTATTTTCATAAGAGATTGTTTGTGAGTTTTATTTTAAAATATCAAATATTAAATGCTTTATATTTTTGGTATATGTAAAACATATTAATGTTAGCCTCTAATAATAACCACAATATTTGAGGGGTAATTACATGTTTGGAATCATAATAATTCGATAGTTGGATGAACATTACGCTCATTTTAGTAGGTAGAGATTTAAATCCCTATATGTGTATCATGAGATAGTAAGATTGATTTCTTCCGAATATTTAGAAATAAATTGATTTCATTATGTGTTTAGATATTTAGACTGTAATGCAATTAAAGATGATAAAATTGTTTTGATAGTTTCTTAAGCAAAATATCATTACATTTATAACATAATAATAGCTTAATTAATATATAATTTATTATATTTAAATATTATTCTCATTAGTACATAAGTTACGTTTTTTAAAGCAAAATATCATTTAATTTATAACATGATATTAAAAAATAATATAATTATAGTTTTAAATATAGTAGTTTAATTAATTTTATTTAATTATATTTTTTGCATTAGTACATAGGTTAAATATATTTACTATATTTTCCATGAATTAAAAGAAAAAAGAAGTATTTTCATTTTTTAAAGTTGAGGGGGTCTTTGATAGTTTAATAGTTTTCAATTGCTTTTCCTAATAGTTACCTAAAATGAGGGATCTGTATGATAATTACCTTTTAATTTTGGCCTCTTTAACCCCGGTGGCCGGTTACGTGCTGAATTAAAAAAATATAAAAAAGTGGCTGTACGAGATACAGCCGCTGTATTTTAAGCGGACCCTTATAAAGGACGGCGAATAGAATAAAAGACATGTTCAACTGTAACAAATGCTTCAATAACGTAGAGTCCTAGACACCTAAAGCAATTGCATTATCTCTAATTATTTAAATAATAGTAATTTAGACTACTTAATGAAACAAGACAAAGAAGATACATGGTATGAACCAACCTCTCCACTGATTATCTATTTTGTTTTCTTTTTCTCTTCTTCATGTTCTTTTAGTACGTGACACGGCATTTATTCAGTATCAATAAAATTGTGTCGGAACATCTTAAATTATATATGAAACATAAATTATAAATAAGTACAGTAATATTATATTCATAAATTATATCTACAAATAGAAAATAAATTAACATAACATCAATGAAATAATAAAAATATAAGTAATAATGATAGATTAAAAAAATACGTGATATGAACCTAATTAGATAAATCAATATTGCCTTAATAAACAATAGTATAGTTTATGGTAAGGCTAGATTTTTGAAGGGATGAAAATCCACCAAACATCGTTTCCTCAAGAAATAGGAACTTTTAAAACCATATGCATATGAAAATTTATCAAAAATAAACTTTATTATACACTAATTGTTCCGTGCCATTTTCCTGAATACTTTTTGTTTATTTTAGAAACACATACTTAAACAATCTGATCAAGCATGAAATCATTTTCGATTCATGAAAGACAACAACTTTGGGGATGATATCTTGCTCTTGTGGTAATTGAAGATGCATACTTACTGAAATATTTAGAGAATAGTAAGTAGGCTTCTCCTTTTATATGAGTTCACTCAATGAACCTTTGAGGTTGTGGTTCCTCATCACCTCAACAAATGCAGTAAGGCTTCAACTTGACATTGTTGCTACAACCATCTTTGATGCAGCAAAATTTTGAGGGGGTTCATTCAGATTATAAGTGGGTAAAGCGACTCCATATAAACTAGAGGGATATCATACCTCTCACCTTCGATCCTGGCCAAAGTACACCCCTGAGAAGGTACAAATTTTATGAAGACACGCAACCCTAAATTTATATTATTGAATCACACTCAACAGCTTAGGAAATTGACCTTGTTGATTGATTGCTTTTGGTTTGGAAATCGTAGTGGTGGCGCAACGGATATCATCTTCTCTTTGTTCAACAGTTCAGTTGGGAATTGGGATGTCATGGTTCCTACTTGGGCATTTTATCAAACATATTCTGGGCATGGGTATCATACAATTACTCCTCAAACACATTTTATCAAATCTGCATAATTTAACTCAAATTATAATTTAGAAAACGTGTCATGTAATTTAAGTGAATGATTGAATTTTAAAAATTTATCATTTATCAAAAATTTTTCAATTTACGTGTAGGGAAAAAAAGGGAATATTATTTTGAATTTTTAAAATAACAAAACAAGATAATTTTATTCTTTTTATTAACACATATTTATTGAAATTCAAATTTAAAACCTGTCTTTAAAAATATAAAAAAAGAAAAATAAAAAAAGGAGATTTTATGATAAGATTGGGGTGGGGTAGACAAATAGTAGAACTCCGTAAAAAATATAAACAAATAGCTCAACAAAAGTTAAAAAGTACAAATTAAATAAGCAAGGTTAAATTCAACAAGCCCGTAAAGGCCTACAAAATTCCAACATCAAATTAGGGAAGTCAAAAAAATCCGTATGGACCGGACTCGGATCGGACCCAGTCAATCTGGTCTGGATAAAATTCGAACCGTATGCATATAAAATTCGGGTCTAGATTTGAAATTCTCAAACTCGGGTATTTCCGGGTCTGGGTCCGGGTTCAACAAAAAAAACCCGAAACTTAGACCGGACCCGGTTTTTTAATAAATTTTAAAAAATAAATATATTATATATAAATATATAATTATGAATTTATGATATGTTGGATGTTATTTAAATTTATTGTGTTGTTGGAATTTTATTTATTTATTTTATATATAGATTAAATGAGTTTAAGTTAGAAATTGGATGAATTTAGGTATTAGAAAATAGATTGAAATAATTTTTATTTATCATTTGTGCAAAATTTGTATTGTTAGTGTGTTATATATTTGTATTTGACCATTTTATTTTCTAAAGTTTCAAATTGAATGAGTTTATTTGATTATTTTCTTTTTTAAAATTTGTATTGTTAGAGAAATGAAAGAAAAAATTAAAGAAAAAAATTGAAAAAAAAATAAAATTATCACATCCGGGTTTTAAAAACCCAGATCAAAACCCAGACCTGGAAGGTGCCAGGTTCAAGCCCGGACCGTACCCGAAAATCCAGGTTTTAACCCGGGTCCGAGTTTTTATTTCTCTCATCCGGGTCTGGTCCGGACAACACCAAAACCCGGACCGGACCCGAATTTTGCCAAGCCTAATCAAAATGGATGGAAAGGGCACTTTTTTTTTTAATTTAAAACCATCAGGATAATGGGGAGTTTAGGCAAGACCCCTACCCGTAGTATAAATCCGAAAATGATACAAATATAAAGGAGGGGACTAAATACCAAAACCTCCTAGAGAAACTGAAAAACAAGTATAACATAGCTGAAAAGGAATAAAAGAAAAGTCAAGCTAGCGCCTGATGTGTGGAACTGCATCCGCATCTAGATGGAGAATGCTATGTAAACCAGTAGGAATGTCCTTAGGGCTCATAAACCGACAATGCACCTTATGAGTACAAACCCAATTGGTTAGAAAATCAGCAGTAGAAGTAGCCTCCCGAAATACATGACAGACCAAGATATTAGTTGAAGAAGCCATACTACGGACACCTCGCAAAAGGTATGTGTAATCCCACGACACCTAGCAATCGGGCCAAATCCATGCGACTATAGTAGCAGAGTCCGATTCTACCTCCAATGTAGAATGGGCGAGGTGAGCTGCAAGCTCTAAGCCCTCATGAATAGCCATAAGCTCTGCGTAAAGGATCAGACGATAACCTAGGAAAGATCCAAAAGCGCCTAAGAGCTCTCCTCTCGAGTCATGCAAAATAGATATAGTGAATGTGCATATCATTGTGCAGAAGTAAACAAAGTATGCAAGCATGATAAAAACAAAGTTCATGATATGTGCCTACGAGATTATTATAGAACGAACCTGCTATAAAAAATGATGCAGTGACTAAGCTGGAAGAAAAGGCCACCTAAGATGTGACTAAATGAGTGATTAGAAACACTTGATCTATCACATCCATAAAAAAAGAAAAAGAAAAAAGAAACACTTAATACATAATAATACAAGACAAACATTCATGGGAAGCAATGTTGGAATACAAAACTGCTAGAAAACTTAATGCTTTGAGCGTGTTGGACGCATTGAAAGATGATGAAAATGTACTTTGCCAAAGATAATTCCTCTTTATAAAGATAATTTCAATTTTGTTTGTTTCAAAGAAATCAACGAGAGGATTTCATGCTTTCTAACTAATCCCTCCAATAAATGTAATAATATACACATTGCAAAAAAATTTCGATACTTAGAAAATATTTTAATATTTTACAATCTATTAAATATATTTTATTATATAACATTAAATTTTATAATAAATAGAATCATAATATTAAAACAAGTGTATTAAAATTTTAGTTATTTTGAATATTATGTAAAATAATAATAACATTAGTATGTGAGATTTTTTATTGTAAAATATATTTAATGCAAATATTTATTTAAAATATCTAAAATAAATAAAAATATATTATTAAATAAATATAACAATTTACATATTTAAATTTATTAAAATATTAAGTTATTTTAATATTCTTAGTCTATTGCATAGATTACATTATTTATGTAAAATTTCTATTTGTTAAAAATTTTAAATTCAATTTTTTAAATGGCATAATGGTCAAAAAGGGTTTTGGTGTCCCTTTTTAAAAAGTTGGGGTGTTGGTGACCATTTTTCAAACCTAGGGGTGTAAATGTCCTTTTCCCTTAAAAGAAAGAATAATTATTAAAAAAAAGTCTTATGAGAATATTAGAGAGGTGGCAATAATCCAACTCCGTGAAAATAATGAATAAGAAAATAATAAAAGAAAATTTTGAAATTAACTCACGCATCCGTTAAAGATCAAGACAAGAACCTAAGTCTTAGAAAAGCTTAGCTGTGAAGCTAGACCTCAACTTTGATAAGAAAATAAGATTAAAAATTAGATGAGTGATCAAAAAGGGACATTTTTGGAATTAAACATAAGAATAATTGGAAAAAAAATAATAGAAGGCTTTATGAAAAGATTAGAGGGGTGTCAATAATCCAACATGAAAAGAATCAACACGGCTCAACAAAACTCAGAAAACCTAAATTAAATAAACACAGTTAAATTCAACGAACCTATGAAGGCCCAAAAAATTCCAACATCAAAATAAAAGGGATAAGAACCACAAATGTTCACACTAAAGACAACCATGAACAATATTTTTTTGCCAAAAATCTTTTTGGCGAAATATGTGATATGATTTTTGTATAAAAAACGGAGGATTAATTTTCCCTCTTTCTTTAATTTTCAACTCATGAGAAATCACAAAATTCAATGCTTCAATTTGGTCGAGCAACACATTCTGATTCCGACCAACTTTTTTATCCAAATCGAGTATTTCTAGTAATTTAACATGAAAATAAATTGCCAAAGTAGATACAATAAATGGACAAATAAAAAGTAAATGAAATACCATATGCAAATTCAAAGAAAATAAATTGAAATTGGGATGCGTACTCTAACTGTTACACTAGGCTTTACCCTTCATTTGAGTTGTTTAAATCTTTTAGGTGGTGGTTCGTCATCATCATCACAGCAATCACTGCCACTGGCTTCAGCTGCCACTCCATTTTCTGCAAGGCTTCGCTTTGATGTTGTGGCTACTTCCATATTTGATCCAACAAAATTATGAAGAAAATTTTGAGAGGTTTCATACTAAAAATCACTCTTTTAATTTCTTCATCCAAAATTGGGACAGCAGTGCTCTCCAAATCATAAGCATTTAAGGCTGGAAATAAATTCGGTACCTGGCAACTTTGAGGGGTTGCAGCTTCACTTTTATATAAGGATGAAAAATACTCAATTGCATAACTGCAAATCTCCTCCTCACTATAAATCCAGTTGCCCGTACTATCTTGAATAGCTTCAATTCTATTTGTCCGTCGTCTTGCGATAGTTTTTTGATGAAAGTATAAAAGAAAAAATTTGTTTTTAATAAGTATAAATTATGATTTTTTTCTTTTTAAGATGATTTAGTTGTTTCCTCACTTTGATATTTAAAAAAAATATTATTGAAATTCTTGGTTCTTCAAGCACATTGTGGAAGACGCATAGTTTCAGGAGAAAACAATTATTAAAATTCTTGATTCTTCAATTACTGTAAGTCAGTCCCGGTGAAATTACTTTTCCTCTCTCGAGTTCTTTGTCGTCCCTAAATACGACTCCCTTTTGATCCAAAAGCAACACACAAATGGTTTGTGAAATGTTTGTGGGGCACAGAGCGTATGGAGAAACTCCCTGCAGGATGCTTATGTTGCAAGCAATTGATTCCACAGCCTCTTACTTGAGTTCCTAATTTTTTTGTTTTTTGGAATTAAATCTTATAAGTTTGGCTCCTGAATAATCATAATCAGCAAACGAAAAAGTTCACTACCAGCAAATTGAAGGAGCCGAAAACCCCCACTACAAGCAAAGCGGCAACAAGTTTGAGCCAGGACAATATTAAATTAATTTTATTGAATTTTCTACGTGAAAAAAAAAAATTGTGGCAATAGATGTATCATAAAGTTGCAGCATAATTGATTTTGTTGATTAACTGGGAAATCATAAAGTTGACTTTGTTGACTGTTTGATTCTTATTGCTTAGGAAATCACAAAGTTACAGCAACAGATGCATCATGTCGTTGCTCTTCAACATATCTGGTGGATGCATTCCTCCAATTGAGTATTTTATCAAACGTGTTCTGGGCATGATTTTTACCTGCAATTCCATATAAAAGGACGAACGAAGCTGGCCCTGGGTCAATTCTTTTAATTTTTTTTAATTTTGTGATCAATTACTTTTCAATAAATCCAAAATAAAAATGAACTTTTATTATTATATAGTCTAATAATAGCAATTCAATTTCCTCTCTGTAATTTTTATTTTAGGATCTAGTTGAGATACTATACTTCTTATGTTGAAAACAAGATATTTGGAATTCTAAAATAAAAATTACTTTTTTTTGTTTATTTATTCTTATAATATATTTGTATTTATTTTAAAATTTAAAATCAATTTTAATATTACTAAAATTAAAAGGTATAATAGCCAAAAAAAGATATTATAATGGGAAAATGACATCTACACCCCTAAAGTTTAGGAAAATAATCATCAACACCCTCAAATTTTCAAAATGGAACACCAAGACCTTCTTTTAGTGATAGTACCCTGTAACCTCTATTATCCCAAAAAGAATCAACACTAACGTTTTATAATAAATAGAAATATAACATTAAAATAAATGTAATAATGTATACATTGTAAAATAATTTCAATACTTCAAAAATATTTTAATATTTTGCAATCTATTCGATATATTTTAGTATATATATTTAAATTTTATAATAAATAGAATCATAATGTTAAAAAAAGTGTATTAAAATTTAAATTATTTTGAATATTATGTAAAATAATAATAACATTAGCATGTGAGATTTTTTTATTGTAAAATATATTTAATGCAAATATTTATTTAAAATATCTAAAATAAATAAAAATATATTATTAAATAAATATAACAATTTACATATTTAAATTTATTAAAATATTAAGTTATTTTAATATTCTTAGTCTATTGCATAGATTACAATTATATAATATTTCTATTTATTAAAAATTTTAAATTTAATTTTTTAAAGGGTTAATGGTCAAAAAGGGGTTTTGGTGTCTTTTTAAAAAGATTTGGGGGTATTGGTGACCATTTCCTAAAATTTAGGGGGTGTAGACGTCATTTTTCCTATTATAATTGATATATTAGAACGAAAGAAATAAAAAACCAACAAGCACAAACTAGTGATACGAAAATCTTTATATTACATAATTCAAATGAATATATAGTTTATCAAGAAATTGAAAATCCAAGTTGGAATGCAATTTCAATTAGGTAATAGTGAAACATGAACATAATACTAGCATGAGTATCAATAAAAAGGCTTTGCTCTTTATTAGATTTCCTAAATTCCTGTAGCTTGAGGTTCTTCATCATCAGTAAGGCTTCACTCAAAAAAGAAAAAATCAAAAATCAAAATACAAACACAATATCTAGAGATGTTTAGCTACAGTGGCCTATGCCTTCTTTGGCAAGCTTTTTTTGTTTTCTCATAACAACTTACAAACTTAGAGAGAAAATTGCAAGCTGCAGAATGGACATCATACAATATACCTCACCGGTCATCAGCTTTTTATGGGTTTGTAATACTTTCCCACCCTTTCTAACTGATTTAACAGCTATTTACTGATACTAATGCTCTTCAAAACAACAGTCTTTTTCGGGTCGTTTGATCATTATGTATCAGTGAGTGCATGTGACCAACGCGTGCACTCACTTACTAAGTTTCAACGACCTGAGCTAGACATCGTACACGAGTCCTCTAGGGATAACCGAGAGATCGTATGCAAAGAAACAACACTTCATACTATCATTTATTATTCAGCTGACATTGCGTCTGATCTGGGAATTAGATTCTGGTTCATCCTTGAACAATAGGCATAAGTGGCAAATATCACTTGGGATTTCTCCTCCTTCCACTGGTAGATTACAGTCACTGAGATCCCATTTTGTTAAAGAACATAAGCCTGATAGAGAAGGTAACATCAAATTAGTCATGGGATCTGATCTCCTTCACATTATATTGGTAGGGAAGCACAAATCCAATGATGTAGATGATAGTGGTCCACTGCTTTAAGATTCTTCAAGATAGAAAAGGAACGTCGGAAGTTACCTAATTGTTGTTCCACTAATATCAAGCTCTACTAAGCTATCTACTTTCCCCAAGTTCTCTGGCACATTTTCAAGTTTAGAGCAGCCAGAGAGATTCAGAATTTTGAGAGATTCAGAATTTTAAGAGATTTCAAATCACTGATGGGACTTAGAAGACACTCGAGATTGTGCCAATCTTTAAAATTCAACACAACAAGGCCAGTTAGGTATTCAACTGACAATAGCAATTCTCGAATAGCAGTTCCATCTAAAATGAGCATAGTTAGAGATTTCATACTTCCCCAAAACTTTTCCAGCTTCGAGCAACCAGAGAGCGTTAGAGTTCTTAAACATTTTAATCTACTTATAGTAATTGGAAGACTCAAGAGATATGTACAACCTTTTAAATTTTGCAAAAAAATGCCAGAGAGATATTCAATTGACATTGGCAATCCTCTTATAGAGGTTCCCAACAATTGAAGTGCCAACAGATGTTCCATACGTCCCATGATCTCTGGAAACAATCTGAATTTCAAAAGGCCAGAGAAATTCAAAGTGGAAGGAAATTTTAGAGCACTTATGAAATTTGGAAGACACTCAATATTTTTACTACCTTTCAAATTCAATTGAACAATTCCAGATAAACGTACAACTGATAATAGTATTCCCTTAATATCAGTTCCATCCAAAAGAAGCTCCTGCAAAAACTTCATATTTCCCACAATCTCTGGAAATTTCTTCAACTTTGAGCAACCAGAAAGCACCAGTGTTTTTGGAGATTTCATAAAAAATAACCTTAAGTTCTGAAAAGGATGTGATGTCCATAGAATGAACCTTAAGTTATGAAAAGTCATATACCATGCATTCGACCACTCAGTTCCTTAAAAATCATCAAAGCAAATGATAAGTGCAGACTAGGATGTGAAGATGTCCATAAAATTATTTATGCATAGATTTAAAGTATAGAATGTCGAGCAAAATATTTTGTCACTTACCATTCTCGGGGCACAAAGTCGTTTCCTTCGGATCAAAGATTGAATTAACCAAATGTGGACCAAATGATCTCCTTGAAAGCCTACATTGTGCAATTGATAGCTTGGGCAAAGGAAAACATTTTGTATGTGTATCATGAAAAAATGAATAAAATGTAGGCTGCATTACAGAATATGTTTTACTTTGCATTATATAATGATAACAATTTTATACTTCATTTCTTGACTTTTAGAATCATGAACTCAAAATATGTGCATTGCACTTTGTCACTTACCGTGTTTTTTGTCAACACGTGATGTGCATCTGTTACGTTCCACAATCTGCTGTTGTTGTTCAGCTAATGTTCTTACAACTTAACTGATTAGTTTACAACACTTTTCGACAATTGCTTATATCCTTTCCCTAACTGATTGGTTTTGAAGGCTTTCATACAAAGGAGTCCAAGAGCTTCATCATAGTACAGTTGCTCAAGGACCAACAATTTGTCCACTCTATGTGTTGTCAACGATGCTTATCTCTAGATGATATGATGATCCTGCTGCCTGAACTTTCTAGCTAACCTTTTTGTGTCGCAGCCCACTTCCAATTATGTTGATAACATTATATCCATTCCATTTTGTTAGGAAATCTGACCTCCTTTTTCTGAGGTTTATTTAACGTTGGCAAGAAAACTACTTACTTTAAATTCATGATAGATCAAGTTATAAACAACCTTTGCAAGAGCTGCCTTACCGATACCTCCCATATCACAGATCCCTATCATACGAACATCATTAGGCCCTTTATCCATTAGAATCGTTAGCTTCTGCAAGTGTGAATCCATTCCTACTAGCTCCTTAAGAGTCTCTGATTTTAAAGGAATTTTGCTTGATATCTCATTTGCAATCTCCTTAATAAAGTCCGATTCATTCCTGCGGGTTGAATAGAACAAGAAAAGATTTGTGTTGGTGAGCTTAAGCTAGTGTGAGCGTAAAATAATGTCAAAAAATTACATAATATATATCTACAAAACGAAAGTGATAAAGTCATAACTTGTGTTTGATTAATCTCTAGGTTATTCTTCATGTAACTCTTCTCTAATTTCGTCTATAACTCTTCATATGTAGATATTCATTGATCAAGTTATTATTTCAATTAAATCCTATGATTTTAACAAATTCTTATACATTTATTCTACTGTCTCTCCCTATTCTTATGCCTAAAAACTTGATAAGTTCTAGAATCCCTCCGCTCTACCACATCATTCACCCAACAACATAGTATAAAATCTTGTCATGTAAAGTTTATTGGAAAATTGTAGGCAAGTTGGTTGTTGCAATAACGAGATGAATATGAACATTATTTTGGTAAAATCTTATTGTTGATACAAATATAAACATGCACATGCACAAACTGAACATGAAACTAGCAAATAAATCCAGACATCTTCTCACTTATTATGATTCATGCAAAACAAATAAAAATTCGTTGATCCACATCTTAAAAAATTAATCATTAAGAATAAGAATGATTACCTATCTTTCAATTCCTAGTTAGCCACCTCTTGTAGAGCGCCTCTCCATTTTTGTACCTTTTCTATATTCTCCTTTAAGAACTTCTTCATGATTAGCAATCACTTCTTGAAAACTTCCTATATATTTCCTTAGCACTATTGGTTCAACATCATAGAAAATTGGAAAAACCAATTGTTGGCGAACACGACATGTTCTTCCATTCAACAATCTTAACAAGTTCATCCAGCACCAAGTTGAAGAAGCATAGTTTCTTGAGAAGACAATAACTGAAATTCTTGATTCTTCAATTACTTTAGACGGTACAGGTGAAATGGATATTCCCCTTTCACGTTCTTTTTCATCACTGAATACATTAATTCCAGTTTTATTCAAAGTGGACTAGAGGTGATCTGAAAAGTTCTTGCAGTGTGGGTGTCTTGTCTTCACCTCTAAAGCTCAAGCAAACATGGTAGTTCCCGGGATGCTCATGATGCAAGCAATTGACTCCATAGCCTCTTATTGCAATAAGTAACTGGCTATTAAATAATCGTACTTCAGCAAACGAAAATAAAATACCAGCAAGTAAATTGAAACAACAGAAAACACCCGGAGTATACCAGTAAAGTGGCAATAGTTTTGGTTCCTGGCAACAAGAGAAAAAAAAATTCCCATTCAACTGCTTTAATTGAATTTCTTATGTGAATAAATTGTAGCAACAGATATATTGTCTCATTGTTCAACACATCAGGTGGGATGCATTCTTTCTTGGGCATTTTGTTGAACATAATTTCTCAAAAATTCCTTCCTTGAACTTAGCTTGCAATTCCATGTAAGGTGAGCTCGACCATCTACATATTTGTTTTTCATCATTCCAATGCTTGAATTTCTTCGAAAATCCCTACGATATAATTTACTTGATCTAGGTTGTTCTAACTTTTTTTTTCCTTTTTTTTTTATGAATCCTCACCAAAGTGAGGAGGTTTTATTAAAATAAAATTAAAATATAGCAAGAAAACCAGCCAAACTAAAATTACAAAAGCTAGCTGAATAGATAGCTAGGCAGCCTAAAAACATCCTCATGCAAAAGAGAAGCAACATGAGTGGTGCAGAGTCCCACCAAGTAAAGAAATCCCCCAGAAATTCTCCCTCACAGTTTCTGAACACAGCCCCACAAGTGAAAATATACAAAGAACCTTCAGCGATTTTTGACTATAAACGTAAGCAGATTTTAAATTTTAGTATATGCATTAATGATTTAACTAATTTTATGTATGTATTTATATTTTTAATTTTTTCTCATTCTCCTTTTTATGTAAGCGTGAGTTGAGGCTCGACCCTAATACGGCCTTTAAACTAAGACCTTATTCCTTATACATGGGCTGAAATGGACTTGGGTCATTTATTTCAAAAGTAGCCTTTCAACATCCCTTAAAATTTCTTATAAAACTCATTTTCTATTAAAACTATTTGAATAACTATAAATAAATAATTTTTTTTAAAAATTAAATGGGATTTCAATTAAACACTTAAATAAATTAAGGTTTTAATAGATAATTTACACCCACATCATTGCATAATTTATATCTATATTTATGAGAGGATATTTAATTTTAATAAATGAGTTTATATTTTATAATTAAACAGTATTTTAGGAAATAAAATTTAATAAGTGGTGTTGTCTATTACGTTTCAGACAGATCACCAAAACTATTGGTGTGTTAAACTTCACTTACTTTCAAATCTTATGTTGGGGTGTCAATGCCAACATAGGCATTGACACCATAAGTGTGTCAATGCCTTTGCATTCAACCATTTCAACTATAGACAACAGATCTCCGATGTATTTTCTTTGTGATAAATATACACAATGTGTGTCTTGCAACACTTTAATTCCAAGGAAATAATATTCCTAGGTCTTTTAAGGCAAATGCTTTCCTAAACTGAGTTATAAAACTTTTTAACTTTATAGTACTTGGACTTGTAATGAGTGTTTCTTCTTATGAAAAGAGAGGTATCCAAATTAGCATTAATAAATTCAGGTTTTATTAATGCTAATTTGAGTCTAGGAACTTGTTTGAGTCTATATAGACATTTGTACAATTTGCACATAAATTCAGGTTTCTTAGTATTAATAAAGCCTTTCGGCTGACACATGAATACTTCCTCAGTTAACTCTCCTTAAAAAGGGCATTGTTAACATTAACGTGCATCACTCTTAGGCTCAACATCACTCTAATAATAGCTAATTTAGCCACTTGACTGAATGTTTTAAAGTAATTCACCCCTGCCACTGTTAACATATATGTTTCCATAATGTTGATTTTGATGATAACAAACAAGATTAAGAATGATTAATATTTTAAGCTCAAATAATTTTCTTTTTAAATAAATCATTATTTTCACATTATAAAGGCTTCATATTTAATCAGAAAATGATGCTATGAAATCAAAGTGTTTTGGACTAAAATGAATGTATTTTAAAACCTTTGATATTGTTTTTGAATTTCGGGTTTGGACCTATTTGAAACTATTTAAATATTTTGGGTTATTCTATAATTTCACATAGTTTGGGTCAAATCATAATTTCAAAAAATTTTGGGATTAATAAAGTAATATTTAGAAATTCTGAGATTGGACCTATTTGCAAAGTTTCATAATATTTTGAGCCATAATACAGTTTTATAAAGTTTTGGGGTCAAAGTATAAATTTAGAAAATAATTTCACTGTAGCAATGACTGTAGCAAACGACTAACCATTTATTTAAAACGGTTAACCGATAATTTCCAAAAAGTATGTTCCCAAAACTTTTGAGCTCAAACTATATAAACTCAAAAGCAATTCATTTTTGAGCTCAAACTATATAAACTCAAAAGCAATTCATTTTTGGTAAATCCAAACAAGGAAAAATAAGATCATATAACATATATTGAGCTTCCATTTCGTAAATCATCATTTGTTGAATTATCATTAAGCTGTAATTTGTTATTCACTCTTAAAGAGAGTTTTATTGTTTTGAATTTCATTTCTCATCAAATTGTGAGTGTACAAGTGTAGGAAACACTTGGGGTGAAGAGATTGGGGATATAATCTCTTGTTGTAAAGGTTCATTGACACCTTGGAAGTCAATTGTAAACATTTAAAGCCTTGGGAGGCTTGGATTGTAAAATCCTCAAGCCGGGTGAGCTTGGAAGCGTGGACATAGGCGGGGATAGCCGAACCACGTAAAAATCCTTGTGTTCGTTTTTCTCTTCCTTTACTCTTTTAATATTGTGCTTGATTGAATTTATTGTTTTGATTTGATTAAGGCAATAGATTAAATTGTTGTGCGAATTGTATTGCATAAATTTTAAAATCTCAATTCACCCTCTTCTTGGGTTGCATAACTTGCATTTCATTTGGTATTAGAGCTTGGTTCTCTTGCTAGGATTTAATCGTCTAGAGTAAAATATCCATGACAACCCATAATGACTCAACCTTTAAGGAAGGACAATTCACAATTAGACCACTGTTCTTTGACGGTAATGACTACTCATATTGGAAAACTAGGATGAGAATTTATTTACAAACTTTAGATTATGAAATTTGGGAAATTGTTTGTGATGTTCCATTTATGCCTTTGACTAAAAACGAAGTTGGGGAAGATATTCCAAAACCTTCAAGGGAATGGAATGAATGGGAAAAGAGAAAAACTTCTCTAAACTCCAAAGCTATGAATGCCTTATTTTGTGCACTAGATAAGAAAGAGTTTCATAGAGTATCTAGTTGTGAAAGTGCTAATGAAATTTGGCACAAACTTGAAGTTGTTTATGAAGGCACGAATCAAGTGAAAGGGTCTAAAATTAGTAGGTGCACTCGACAATATGAATTGTTCCAAATGGAATAAAATGAGAGTGTATATTCTATGTATACTAGATTTACGGACATAGTGAATACTCTAGGAGCCCTAGGAAAGGCCTTTTCAAATAGCGAGAAAGTTAAGAAAATCATTAGGTCGTTACCTAAGGAATGGAGACTAGAAAGGACTGTCATTAAGGAAGCTAAAGATTTTAATATCTTACCTATTGATGATTTAATTGGTTCTCTTATTTCTTATGAGAAAGATATGGCAGCTGAAAGAGACAATGAGAAGAAGAAGAAAAGCATTGCTCTCAAAGCCTTGAAATATGAGAGTGATGAGGAAAACGAGAGGAGGAGATGGATATGCTGGCTAGGAGGTTCAGAAAACTTTTTAAGAAATCCAGTGAGCGAAGAAAATTTAGAGACCTCAAGAACCAAAAAGAGAAGAAGGAAGTAATCAAATGTTATGAGTGCAAGAAGCCTGACCATATAAGAATGGAATGCCCTGTTCTCAACAAGCTCAAGAAGAAAGCAATGATAGCCACATAGGATGATATCGATGAGGAAACAAGTGATGATGAAGAGCATCAAGAAATGACAAATCTAGCTCTCATGGCAGTTAGAGATGAGTCGGATGATGAACTTGATGAGGTAAATGATCTTTTTACTTATGATAAATTATATGATGATTTTAAATAATTGCATGATAATTGGATAAAAATTGGTAAAAAGAATACATGTCTTAAAAAGAAAATGATAAAGCTCACAAATGAAAATGAATCTCTAAGTGTAAAGATTACATGTCTAGAATTAGAGAATAAAATATTGCATGGTAGAGTTGCATTATCAAATGAGAAACATAACACTTCACATGAGCATTTAGAATCATATGTAGATGACTTGAAAAATAAAAAGGATGTTTTACAAAAATGCAATGATTCATTAAATGAAAATATTAAAGGACTAGAGTTAGATAATAAAATGTTGCATGAAAGAATTACATCATTTAAATGCAAATAAAGTACTTCATATGAGCATGAGAAATCACATGTTGATGAATTAATGAAAGAAAATCAAGTGCTTAAGAAGAAGAGCAATTAGTTAAATGAGATTGTCTTAAAATTCACAAATGATAAAAAAAAACTTAGAAAAATTGCTCAACTCTAAAAAATGTGTATTTGATAAAGGATGACTTGGATATAAGCCTAACCTGAAATAAAAATATTATAAAAATTATTTTGTTAAGGCTACCTCCACATGTGATCATAAAATTGTTTGTCATTATTGTAATCAAAATGGTCATATGAATTTTAGATGTCCAGTTAAGAGAAATGCATATTATGGAGTCAAGTGTATTTGGGTTCCAAAAGGAACTAAATCTAACACTCAAGGACCCAAGAATATTTGGGTACAAAAGCACACAACTTGAATATTTTTTTGTAGGTACCATAAATAAGGAATGGTAGAGAGTTCCTTGATGAAACTTGTGGAGATAATCACTTGATCATAGTCTAAGCAAAAATAATGAGGCAAGATGATTTAATTGTTTTGGTAACAATTATTGCCTTATTGATTTATAAGTGATGGTCTTTTAATCTTAGAAAATATTTAACATTTTTTTTGGTATCATAACATTAAGTGCATTAACATGATATGGATAAGTTTATCTTGACTATTTACTATGTTGAGTGGATCATGATAAATGGATAGTATCTTGAATTTTTGAAAGTATACTTATATGTTTACATGATTGAATTATCATTTTATTTAACATTGAGTACTTTATCATAATGCATGGTTATATCTTTATGATGATAGCTTGTCAACTCATCATGATAGATTTGTTTGATTTTGATGAATATGTAACGTCTAAGCTTGATAAACGAGTGATATGCTTGAATTATTAATCTTTGAATGCTTACATATTTCATGATTGTGTGATGTATATGCATAATAGATGCGTTATATGTTATTTCTTGTATTAAAAGTGATCATATTGGAGAATTTGAAAATCATGCATTTAAGATTTTTTTTAATGATTTTGCCATTGAGCATCAATTTTCATCATTTAGGACTCCACAATAAAATGAAGTTGTAGAAAGAAAGAATAGGTCTATTAAAAAAAAATGGACCATGTTGATTAGACATCATCTCAATAACTCCCTATGAGCTTTGGAAAGATAGAAAACCCAACATTGGTTATTTTAAAGTCTTTGGATGCAAATGTTTTGTTTTGAACACAAAAGATAATCTTGATAAATTTGATCCAAAATTCAATGTTAGTATTTTTTTTGGTTATTCAAATTCAAGCAAAGCTTATAGAGTTTATAACAAAAGAACTTTAATTATGGATGAGTCTATGCATGTTACTTTTGATGAGTCTAACCCCTCCTCTACGGAGAAAGTCATTGTTGATGATAATGTAGAAGAAGAACAATAAGAAGAAGCATCAAATGACAACCAAGAAGACGCATCACATGAAATTCAAGAGGAACGTCATGAAGAACAAAATGTAGAGCAAAATGAAGGTACTTCTCAAACATTCCCCAAGGAGTGGAGGTATGTTTCTTCTTACCATAAATACTTAATCTTAGGAGATCCATCACAAGATGTAATTACTAGATCATCATTTAGAAATATATGTAAGTATTTGTAATAATGGATTTGATCACTTGTTATTTAACTCATAATTATGGCTTTTCTTAATAGTTATGTTGATTTTGATGATTTACATATTGCCATATGTTGATTTTGATGATCTATATATTGTCATTATGTACTTATGCTTTACTTAAGTTTTGATGATAAAGAATATGCATTGATGATTACATTATATTTGATGAAGCTTTGATCTTATGCAATCTATGATTAGTGAATTAATGCATTTTTTGTACTGTATCGATGTATTGTTAAATATGCATTACTTGCTTTAAATGATATCAAAAGGAGGAGAAATACATGATCATTGAGATCTTAGCACATATGAGAGTGTAAGTTATATTAAAATGTTACATTAGATCTTTGATGAGTTTAGTTGTCTTGATTTCTAAAATGTGATTAGTAATTCTAGAGCTTGAATTGTTGACATTATGCTCTTATGACTTTTGCATTCCCTTGCTTAGCTTATTACTTGTTCTATTTTAGATAATATGCTTTTTGAACATTTTTTTTGTCCAAAGGGGGAGACAAATTAATAAACCATTTTAATGATGTAAATTGGGGGAAATAACATGCATTTTGAGCATTCTTTTAAATGGTTGATATATGATTGTGGAATCATCGGATTTAATTGTTACTAGTGTTGGGGGAATTCATATTGATTTTGATGATTAATGATTATATGTGTATTACTTGATGAATTGGTAAAGTTGTTGGTTCGTTATAATTGTTGAAGCTTATATCTTTTTAACCATGTTGTGTATTTGAGAATTTGTTCATTTTTAAGGGGAGATTCTACCGAAATTTTTTTTCTCGCACAAAATGGGTAATATCTTCATCGAATTATTTTTTATGATCTTGTTTCGATTGCATCTATCTATCTTTTCTTTTTTACGATAAAGGGGGGAAATAAATATGATATGTTTTTGGATAAAATCATTTTGGTTAAATTTTTTAATTTGGTCATACATTTAAGGGGAGCACATATTTAAGGGGAGCATATAATATGATTTTAGATAATATGCATTTTGAACTTTCTTGTTGTCCAAAGGGGGAGAATATATTAAAATTTGTACTCGGACAAACATGAGTAATGAATTTGCTACTCTTATTCTTTTCCTTTAAGTTTTCTTTTTGATGATGAAGGGGGAGAAGAATATATGTTTTTAAATTTATAAAACTTTACTACTCTTTTTCTTTGCCAATAAATTTTTTTTTTGATGATGAGGGGGAAGAATAATACATGTATTTAAATTTGTTAATTTAAGCAAATTGTAAGAGAAGATTATATTTAGGGGGAGCAATTTGTGGAATCATTCTTTAAATACATGAAATGTTTGTCATCATCAAAAAGAGGGAGATTGTTAACATATAGGTTTTCATAATGTTGATTTTGATGATAACAAACAAGATTACGAATGATTAATATTTTAAGCTCAAATTATTTTCTTTTTAAATAAATCCTTATTTTCACATTATAAAGGCTTCATATTTAATCAGAAAATGATGCTATGAAATCAAAATATTTTGGACTAAAATGAATGTATTTTAAAATCTTTGATATTGTTTTTGAATTTCGGGTTTGGACCTATTTGAAACTATTTAAATATTTTGGGTCATTCTATAATTTCACATAGTTTGGGTCAAATCATAATTTCAGAAAATTTTGGGATTAACAAAGTAATATTTAGAAATTCTAAAATTGGACCTATTTGCAAAGTTTCATAACGTTTTGAGCCATAATACTGTTTTATAAACTTTTGGGGTCAAAGTATAAATTTAAAAAATAATTTCACTGTAGCAATGACTGTAGCAAACGGCTAACCGTTTATTTAAAACGGCTAACCGATAATTTCAAGAAAGCATGTTCTGTAAAGTATTGTTAAAATGATGATTTTAGAACATAACGGTGAACCGTTTACTGAAAACGGTTAGCCGTTTATTTTAATCTTGAATCGTTTAATAAGAATGGTTAAACCAAATTTGTTTTTGCAGATTACTAGAAACAAACGGTGAACCGTTTATCACAAACGGTTATCCGATAACATCCAGAGAGTCACTTCATGTAAATCCTTAACCGTTTATTATAAATGAATAACTAGTGTTCATCTTGCAGGTCTTTGGAAATTAACGGTAAAAGGGTAAGCCTAAACGACGAAATGGTAATTTGAAATTTGGCCAAATGATAACTTTTGACCAGCGAAACGGTTAACCGTTAATGGTTAACGGTGAACCATTTTCGAGACGACAGTTTGTAACGGCTAGTTTTTGAGCTCAAACTATATAAACTCAAAACCAATTCATTTTGATAAATCCAAGCAAGGAAAAACAAGATTATATAACATATATTGAGCTTCCATTTCGTAAATCATCATTTGTTGAATCATTATTGAGCTATAATTTGTTATTCACTCTTAAATAGAGTTTTATTGTTGTGAATTTCATTTCTCATCAAATTGTGAGTGTACAAGTGTGGGAAACACCTGGGGTGAAGAGATTGGGGATATAATCTCTTGTTGTAAAGGTTCATTGACACCTTGGAAGTCAATTGTAAACATTGAAGTCTTGAGTGAAATCCTCAAGTCGGGTGAGCTTGGAGGCGTGGATGTAGGCGGGGATAGCCGAACCACGTAAAAATCCTTGTGTTTGTTTTTCTCTTCCCTTACTCTTTTAATATTGTGCTTGATTGAATTTATTGTTTTCATTTGATTAAGGTAATAGATTAAATTGTTGTGTGAATTGTATTGCATAAATTTTAAAATCTCAATTCACCCCCCTCTTGGGTTGCATAACTTGCATTTCAGCCACATGCTAAAATCCTTTAGCAATAAGCCTTGATTTATACTTAGCTACACTTCCATCTTTGTTATAATTGATCCTTTACACCCATTTATTGTCAACAACGTGATGACCAGCTTGTCTTGGAACTAATGTCCATGTATTATTCTTAATCAAAGCATCATATTCTTCTTTTATAGCTTGCAACCCTTTAGAGTCATCTAATGCCTCTTGTACATTATAAGGTCCTTTGTGAATGAGAGCATCAGCTGTTGTATCTTTTTGTTTTTTTTTAATTTTGTTTATTCAATAACGACAAAACTGATGTTAGAGCATCTTCCAGGAAATTATATACGAAAACAGAAACATAAGTACAATCATATTATATTCTTAAATTATATCTACGAATACAAAGTAAATTAAAATAAGATTAATGAAATAATAAAAATGTAAATATTAATGATAGATAAAAAAAAATATAGGATATAATAGTAATGCCTTACTAAACAATATTATAGTATATGGCAAGTCCAGCTATTTAAAGAGAACTTTAAAACCATATGCATCTAAAAAATTACCAAAAATAAACTTTATTATACACTAATTATTATGTGCCATTTTCCTGAACACTTTTGTATATTTTAGGAACGCATACTTAAACAATATGATCAAGCATGAAAGCATTTTCGATTCATGAAAAGTAACAACTTTGGAGATGATATTTTGGTTTTGTGGTAATTTAACATATATAAAATAAAAATTGCCAACTAAAATTGAAGATGCATGCTTACTGAAATATTCAGAGAATACTAAACAGGCTTTTCCCTTTATTTGAGTTCATTAAATAGATTCTTGAGGTTGTGGTTCCTCATCACCTCAACATATGCAGTAAGGCTTCGCCTTGACATTGTTGCTACAACCATCTTTGATGCAAAAAAAATTTGAGGCGATCCATTCAGATTATAAGTGGTAAAGCGATTCCATTGGATTGTAGTTTTGTCAAACTCCTCTATATATATTGAGTGGATATCACACCTCTCACCTCCGATCCTAGCCAGAACACACCCTTGAGAAGTTACAGAATTTATGATTACAGTCCACAAAGCATTTGTACTTTTCATGGGAATGAATGGAAAAAATATTATCTATTTATTACAGTCCACCGCATGATTTTAAAGTTTTTCTAGACTTTCCCGCACTTTAAAATTCTAAACCAAAAAACTACTCTATTTGGCAATGACACAGTCCACAAAGCATTTGTACTTTTCTTTGGCTACTAACGCATGATAGATTGAAAACGAAAACGATGATAATGAGGAGGCATATGCCAATAGGCATTATATATGATCAGTATGTTTTTTCAGTGAAGGATATGTTGCATGTTCTTAGGGATTGGATCGTGGAAAAAAGACTTTGGAACCGATTCCTCCCTGTGGCACAATGCCATCAATTCTTTTGTCTTAAGCTAAAGGAATTGACTTGTCAAAATCTATTGAGTAAAAGGTTGTTGGGTTCAAATTTGAAGTGGAAAGGTTGTTGGGTTCAAATTTGAAGTGGAGTACTTTATTTAGAGTACTTTGTTTGGAACTTTGTAAGTTCGTTAATGAACATCAAGCTTGCTTGGCATTCTTAAAGTTTTGGAAATATGATGGGTGACCTTCAAGTAGTTGGAAAGTTAAAAAGCTCGACAAGAAAAATTATAATACGTGGGCAACATTGATGGAGTCTTGCTTACAAGGTCAAGATCTCTAGGAGATTGTTTGTGGTAACAATATGAGACCACCAACTAAGGATACTGCTTTAAAGAAGTGAAGCATTATAGCTGGAAGGCCATGTTCAACATCAAGACAACAATTGAAGAAGAAATGTTGCAACACATAAAAAAGGTTAAAATACCTAAGAAAACTTGGGATACTTCTACAATGAGTTTTTCAAAGAAGAATAACATATGGCTACAACTTTTGAAAAATGAGCTACTATCAATTTTATAATGAAATATGACGATTGACGAGTACTTAAACAAGTTAAAATCCCTATGTTATGAAATTTCTGAGTTAGATTCTATTGCTGCAATTTCTAAATCTAGAATCAAGAGAATTATTGTCAATGGTTTTAGGCTTAAGCTTAAGAGCTTTGTTACAGCTATCTAAGGTTGTCCAACTCAACTAACCATTGAGAATTTTAAAAACTTACTTGTTGATTAAGAAGTAATTGACAAGCGATTGAGTAGGGCCTTAGTAATCTTTTAGTGTGTTTTACATATTAATGCCGGTGGTTATTAATAATATAATATCATAACTCTTACTGATACTAAGATATATATTTTTAATTTTACTTTTAATTTTTCTTATTCCAAACGACGTAGTTTTACTTTTAAAATTAGGGTATCTTAAATTCAACACTTGTGAAATTTTTTGGCCTTAACGAAAGTACTATTCCCTCTCACCCAAATCCTTCCCACTCATTTCAAGAAACCCTAGATTGAAACAAAACAAATCACCCAGCCTTTTCAGTCTTAACAAAACAATTACTCTCAGTCTCCCAACAAAATAAAATCATCCTAGTTTTACTTTATGAAGCGTATGGGTCTTGATTCTTCGGTCACCACCGAAGACAACCAAAGGATGAAAAACCTCTCGTTTATTCTTCGGTGGCTCCCGTCGCTTTCTCTCTCTGCCATTCTTTCTCTCACAGTCGAAACCAAAACTCAAATCCCTAACTCCCCAGCCACAAAACCTCTCATTTGCCTCAAAACAAAACAAAATCAATCCGTACTCCTTCTCTCTGATTATTCGAAAGTTAGAAGCACCTTTAAATAGTTCTCTCTGAAAAGCCATTCACCCAAACCCTAACCTCACTAATAAAATTTTTTATTAATAGTGATTTTTTCAATTAATTAAGATATGGGTTCATTGGCACAGAAACAAAGGTTAGTGTTTGCTCTATTTCTTTCATCGATTTTCTTCCTCTTTTTGAAATTTTTCTAATTTTCTCTTAATTTCGACTGTGATTTTATTGTTTCTATAACCCTAGTTTGATTAATTTTGACAAATTTTGCTTGATTTGATGGAAAGCATGATTTATTACATGTCTGCTTGAGATAAGCCGGTTAGTAATTTTTTTTAAAATAATTATATGTAATATTTGTTTTGATTCGCATATCGTAAACACGATGTTATTGTCTACTAACTAATTATAGACTTCGATTTACATTCACTTAAATAGGATATGATTATGTATCCTTTTGTTTTTTGGCTGTTTGCTAATTGTGTTATTTATAGTGTTGTTATTCGCGGTTTATATGGTGAGTAGGGCAGTATTTTAATTGAAACAATTAAAGATTTGGGGAATTATTAGGTAGAAAGTGGCTGCAGGAGGAGGTTCTTCTATTTCAATATGCCTAAATAGTATTCATTTTGCCCCCCCCCCCCTTCTTTTTTTTTTACTGCTGACTATTGTTCCTTGTGAATGTGTTTCGAATCCAGAGACTTCGCCCTGTGGTATCCACTTTGAGAAACTACTCATCTGCAACTGAACAGGTAATTGTGCCTTTTATAACTTATTACTTGTAATGCACTGATTTTGGCTGTATGAAGATTGTATTCTTCTATATGTATAGGCTTTTATTATTATTATTAGTGAATCGGCTGAATGCTTAAGAAATTCTAATACTAATAGTTATGTTCTTCGTTATACTTACAATGTATGGATTTTGATGCATTTTAAGAAGAATATGAAATTAAATATTTGACTGTAGGGACAACAAATATGTTCGAGCTTTTATTAGTATAATAGTATGTGAATTAAAAATATTATAATTTGAACAAACTCCGAAGCTTTGAAACTATGCACGTTCATGTTGCTATTTGTGACAGTGGATTTTGATTGCTCTTTGTTAGCGACTCGCTTTTACTTGTTTGATAATGTCTATAATTCGTCCATCTCATTATACTTAAAAGTTGGTGATTCTATGTAATTTATAAATCCAACCGGTATCTTTTTATTTAAATCCGTAGGCCAGAAGCAAAGCAATCTTTTTATGCATTGGCTGTATTAGTAAATCACATAGATAAAATCACAGGGTTTATATTGTTACTTATTTCTTTTCTGTTTGCAGGAAAATTCCAAGGGATTTGACAGAGGCATCACTATCTGGTGCAGGATTATCCATAATAGCAGCCCTTTCTATGTTGTTTTTATTTGGAATGGTAGGTTGCCGCTTGCATAGTTGTGCCTCTTTTGTCGGATATCATGGGTGCATTTTGCATATTCAGTGTATATTATCGTTCACCTGGATTGTTTGTGTAACATGATGCTTTCATGGAGTTCTATTTGGCTTTTCATTGTTTCTAGAACAGATTATATTTAACAAAAACTATTCGCAATTTTTCTATAGGACCTGATTTAAGACCCACTGGTTCTGAATTCCACTCAATGCTTGTTATACATTCGCTTAAGCATGGAGAGGAAGCTGATGATGATTCTGTTGAAGGTTCTCATACACTAACTGCCAATAATTTTGATATTTATTCACACGAGTAAGTGAGCCTTCTCTGAACCACAAATAATTTTTATTTTCAATTCTGTGATCACAATATTTCTCTGCTCTGTGGCAATTGCAATGATGCCGTCTTTGATTTGTATTATATTTCCTTTCGAGGTATCCTATTTTAGCTGTCAATTTTTATGATCCATTGTGCTACCGGAGTAAATGCCTGGTATTTTTATTTTCACCTTTTGTTTCTCAAATTTTGTATTGTTGCTTTTCGATCATTGTTGTCTAGATTTACCTTACTGGATCTATGCTTTCTCATGTTTGTGTTGATTTAATTGCGAGATATAATATTTTAAATTTATTCACTTGGATGTCATGTTTGTGCCTGCTCATATGCACACATTGCTCTGTGTGTCCACTGACAGTTGCACAGAAATTCCTTCATTTCTTTGGTTAACTCCATTGGTCTCTGTGTTTGTCTTTGTGTTGAACTTTCCATGCTTGTTATACAACCAAGCATGGGTTTTCTTTTGTTTGTTTGGCTGTATTGTTAGACTTCCTCTCATGATGTTAATAATTTCTCCTCTTTTTCTTGGACAACGGTTAAAATAATTTTTATTGTTCATATAATATGCTTGTCTTGCATGCATTTATATGCCATTAGGAAACTATGTAGATTGCAGCATGTAAATTTTATCAGTTTTTTTATTGTGCATGTCTTGAATGGTGCAGGATGACTTACAATAAACCAAAGCAAGTATGTGGGTCAAAACTAAATAATCAGAGCAAATGTCAAATTGGAACATGGAAACAATAATAGAAGACTTCATTTCGATTACCGAAAGAAAGAATCCGCGAAGCAATAAACATGCGTTGGAAGATTGTGCTGTTCCTACATATCAGATTATAAATTATTTGTAGTTGGTAAACAATGTAATAAGTTTCAAACAATGTAATAATTTTTAAATTGTTCATTGCAATGTAATAGTTTTCATATTGATGAATGTAAATTTCAATTCAATTGCCAATTGCAAAATTTCAATTTCTATTTTGTTTTTTAATTTTTCTCAAATAAACATTGATACAAAAGTATCGTTATATTTATTATGCTTTTGTATCATTATTTGTTTGATACCAGTCTCGTTACATATGTGATGTTCAAGCATCAATATTTTTTTGATACTACGGTGACATAGATTCACTGATACAAAAAACTTGAGTCAGTAAGTTTCTTGCATCGTATTCAGTGATACTAAGCTCGGTGTCAGTAAAACAAGTTCTTGGTACCAAAATAGTATCAAAGAAGGCCATTTTTGTACGAGTGTAAAAAGAGACATCGATTCAGACAATATAGCGATGAAGTAGTATAGGAAGCATATTAGAAAAAATAAATTAGAATTTATTAGGAATTATAATATTTGAGTATTTGGTATTTTATTAGAATTTATCTTATTTTTTAAACTTATTCGATCATGTTTGGAATTCTAATCTAATTAGGATTTTAAATTATTTATTTTATTTAAGAGGGATTAAGATTAAGTTGGCTATTTAGTATATATAGGCTTCTTACTGATAATTCTTTATAACATACATAAACTTCTCATCAATAAAATTTAATATTTCTTAATTGAGATATTTTCTTTTTCGTGAGAGCCTTTTTTCTTAAATTTTCAAGAATATATGTTATAATGAAATTTAGTATCGTTTCTTCGATGCGTCAAGTGATATCAGAGCCTTTCTTTGTATTAGGCAGAGCTTTCCTGACTATCAACCATTCCCGTACACAAATCCTCCCTCCATCATCCATTACTTTCATAAAAAAAAAGAAGAAGAAAAAGTTAGAAAAATAGCAAAACCCGAAGCCACCTCACGTCCACCGTCTGCAGCTGCTGCCTCTGTCATTCTTCACCTTTTTCATGCTTTAATAAAATTTAACATAATGCTCACTATTTTGTATATTATTAAGGACCATTGAATGATTAATTATGAAGTGTATATTATTTTTCATATCAATTTAGCACAACCTATACCATGAAATTATGGATTATGTTACAATGAATATTTTTATATGGTAGGAATATAAGTTTAAGTTTTACAAGCCTATTTTCATTTAATTTTCCAATATCACTTTGTTGATTTCGTAAAGTTAAAATTAACATAAATTCTTAATTAATTATATAGTTTATGAATCATGAAAGATTGTTTTGTTGATATTGATTGATTGTGGTTACAAAATTTTATGTCATTAAGAGGCTGAGTGCATTTATGATGGTAATTAATATAATAAGTAAATATTACCTCCAGTAATATTTGTGAAATATTATCTATTTATTTTATATTCTCGTTATAAAAGCATGATTTTGGATATTTTAACTTAAATTTTGATGCAAAAATGAGTCATTAATATCTCACAATCTAATGGTTAATATTAAAAGTCAATGTAAAATTTTACGATGTTAAATCATCCACCATAGTAACTGAATTGCGTGAAATCAATAATTTCAATTTTGTATTAAAAATTTAAGATAAAATAACTTAAAAGCAAAAGGATACCTAAACTCCCTTATGGCTATAATACCCTACATAGGTAGTAACTTTAAAAAAATTAACGTTAAAATATTTGTAATAAATACAAATATACTTTAAATAGTTTATTTTATCTAATAGACTAAAAATAATGGAATATTTGTAATATGTATAAAATAATTTTTAAAATGTAAACTATAACATTATTTTAAAAATATCTTTTTATCTATTACATAATTTTTAAATAAATATTTGGGTTAAATAGCTTTTACAACTAACAAAAAATATCTCATATATTGATAATATTAAAATTATTTTATATAAATTTAAAATAATTTGAATCTTTATATATTTATTTTAATATTATGTTTATATCCATTATAAAATTTAGTTTAATATTATATAATACTGTAAAAGTATTAAACTATTTTTTGAAGATTAAAATTATTTAATCTTAATCATTTTTCAAGTCCAGTCCTTTTATACATATTTTCAAAATTTTGTCCGATCTCTTAGAATTCACATGATCTCAAAAGCAATAAGCTATCCGCATATTTTAATATTTAACACACAACATTAAATAATTAGTCATTGTGGTCCCGAGCCTCTTCAAGTATACCAAACAACTCGCGCTCACCGCATCTATGTACGGCATCTTTTGCAGGAAAAACAGAGTAATTAAACAAAGCAGAAAAAACAGAGTAATTAAACATCTGTCCAGAAAGAAACAGGGATATAAGTAACAAGAACAGATACAATAAATAAATACAAAGAAAGTAAATGAAATGCAATCTGCAGAGAAAAATAAAATATGTGCCCTTCATTCGAGTTGTCTAAATCTTTTAGGTTGTGGTTCCTCATCATCATTACAGCAGCCACTTCCAGTAGCTTCAGCCGTCCCAACATATCCTTCAAGACTTCGCTTTAGAAAGCTTCGCTCAGACGACGTCGTGGATCCTGCATCATCCCCGCAGCAACTTCCAATGGCTTCTGCCCTGTCTAAGTCATCATTAAGGCTACACATAAAGGATGTTAATCCAGAACAATCGTGACCGAATTCGTTCAAATTCCTAACCAGATCACTTGTTTGGTTGAACTTATCCCCTTGATGCACATAGATTGGATGGACACCACACCTCTTCAACTCCAATCCCGACAGCGAAGAAAATTTCACTTTACTAATATCTTCCCTATTCTGGTACCATATGAAAAGATGGTCTGACATAGCCTGACAGAATTGCTTTCTAAACAAACTAGTAGAATCAGTATTTATGGACAGCTCATGTACGGGATATGGAAGCCCTCGAGTATAATAAGGAAGTGAATATTTAGGGACATGAAAAACACAGCACATAGCATATCCCACAAGCTTACTATTCTTAAACGTCTTTGGAGGCGTGCTTATTGTTATTGAAGAACCCTCATTATTCTGATACTCGAACCACTCTGGGATTTCACTTCCAGGAACAACAATGGTAAAACTTTTCCTATTATCCTGAAACCCCACAAATATATATATATATATATATATATATATATATATTAGAAAGCCATAACAATGCATAATTTTTAGGCATGATTTTAGCAACAGGTGAGAGACAGTGTAAGAAATTGACATTACATGTTTAATGTACTTGCCCGGCAGTGACATATTCTGCAACCCCACGGAAAAAAAAAGCGAGTAAATACATAAAATAAAAAGACATAACATGTATTGCATCAGTTTTAGGCATAATGTTAGCACAGGTGAGAGTGAGAGACTGACCTCAGAATTTTTAATGTACTCTTTCAGCAGTGTGAGCACCAAATCATAGTTGCCAGCCAATTTCAAGCAATCCGCACAACGAAGGTGTAAGTACTCGAGTTGACGCTCGTTTAAATTTAATACATCTGATAATGTCTCCAACGAAACACAACCGTCTAGTGAAATCCCATCTATACTGGCTGGAAGTCGAGGCAAATTTTGAAGCATTTTGCATTCATCTAATTCAATCCCTCGAAGATTAGAAAGACGGTAGATGCTTGCTGGTAGTGAAACAAAACTGTTTCTACTCAAAACTAACTCTTCTAATGAGCATAAGTCGCCAATACTACTTGGGATTGCTCCTTCCCCTAGATCACAGTCACTGATATCCAATTTCGTTAAACTACACAAACCTGACAGAGAAGACGGCAAACTGAAAGCCACCGGATCTGAACTCCTTCGCATCAAATTGATAGGAAAGCGCAGAAACTATGATGCAGATGATGGTGATCCTTTACACCCACGACAAGATAGTTCTTTAAGATTCTTCATAAGAAAAATCGACGATGGAGGTTGCCTTATAGCTGTACCACTTATATCAAGTTTTTCCAAACTTTCTACTTGCCCAAGCGTCTCAGGCACATTTTCAAGTTCGAAGCAGCCTGAGAGATTCAAAGTTTTGAGGGATTTCAAAACGTTTATACTGCTAGGAAGTCTCACGAGACTTCTGCAATCATTCAAATTTAACAATTCAAGTCTGGTCAAAAGTTCTATTGATGATGGTACTTCTGCAATAGAAGTTCCATCTAAAAAGAGCTCTGACAGATCTTCCATACTTATCACACACTCTGGAAATTTCACTATTTTCGAGCAACCAGAGAGCGTTAGAGTTCTTAGACATTTTAAGCTGCTTGCAGTAATTGGAAGAGTCTCGAGATTTCTGCAATCCTTCAAATTCAACAAGACAAGTTTGGATAGAAGCTCAATAGATAAAGGTAGTTCTTTGATATCAGTTTCATCCAAAAGAAGTTCCCGTAGACACTCCATACTTCCCACAACGTGTGGAAGTTTCCTCAATTTCAAGCAACCAGAAAGAACAAGTGTTTTAAGCGATTTCATAAATATCTCACCCGGAAGAGTTGTAAGACTTGTACAACCTTTCAAATTCAACAAGATCAGCTTATTGTGACGTAGCAAAGACTGGTGAATTTCACGCAACCTTGTACATCCTTCAAAATCCAACACCTCTAAGTTTGGGACCTTTGTGAAGTCTGGTGTCTTAATCAGATTCTCCGAATGGCTGAGTTTCAAGACTCTCAACATGTTTAAAGGCTGTTGAAAACAAAAAATGAGCTAAAATGATATTTCTTAATTCATATACTACTATAATAATAAAATTGTTATCAACAATTATTCTCTGAAAAATATAAATTTGTGACAAAACAAAAATTGATCTTACTTTGAATCCTTTCCATAATTCTTCAATGCGGCTGTAACACATTTTAAATTCAACAATTTCATCCAATTGCAAATTTGATGGCAAAGATTTCAAAGGATACCGACGCCAATCAAGTAATCGCAACCTGTTAGAGAGGTAATCTAGGCCTCTAGGAAGTTGCACATTACTAATTTTGAGCAGTCTTAGGTTGGTCATCTGCGAAAATGATTTAGCACTTGCACTTAAGTAAATCTCATTTTCAGGAAAGTAGGCATTAACTATTATTCCTTCCACTACTTCACCTCCCTAAAAATTATAAGCAAACAATAAGTAGATAAAACAATAATGTAAAGATGTTGAAAATTCGTCAGAGATATAATTGGGAAAAATAAAGTAGCAAGCATCAACAAGTTTTCCATTTAATAATTCACTTACCGTAATGTTTGTCAACACCTGGCGCACTTCTTCTTCCCTCCATATTCTGCTACGTTTCCCAGGTTCTTCGGGGGATTGTCTCGTAACAATCAGTTGTCCCAATTCCTGTAACAAATCATGCATCCCCAGTGTGTTGTCATCATCAACAGTTAATAGAGACTTTTCGATAAGAACTTCTATTCCAATGATTGGGGAAAAACCACATCCCTCTAGAATTTTTGTTACATAATCTCTATTCTTCCATTTAAAGAAACATGCAACATCGAGAAATATTTTCTTCTCTGAATCTTGTAGTCCTTCAAAACTTATTTGAAGTATACTCATAATCTTATTTGAAGGATCGTTTTTTAGACTTTCTAGGGCACTTCTCCATAGATCTGCAGATCTACCAATTAGAAAGGATCCCAAAACTTTTAGAGCTAATGGAAGACCACCAGCATACTCCAGAACACGTTTAGACAGCTCCACATATTCTCCCATAGGCTGATGGCTTTTAAAAGCTTTCATACTAAAGAGTTGAAGAGCTTCATCATTATTTAGTACATCAAGGTTAAGAATATGCTCTTCATCCACTTCATGTGCCACCAACAATTGTCTATCTCTCGTTGTTATTAGAATCTTGCTGCCTGGACCGAACCAATCACGCCTTCCAACTAACCTTTGTAATTGTTCAACATCAGCCACATCATCAATTATGAGAAGAACTTTTTTCCGTTGCAGCCTACTTCCAATTATGTTAATACCATCGTAGACATTCTCTATGCTATAATCTGAAAGCTTCAGTAAATCAGAAAGGAGCTGCTTTTGTAAAGAGATTTCACTGCATTCTTTTTCAAATTTTTCTCTAACATCGGCAAGAAAACTACTCCCATCAAACTCATGAGACATCAAGTCATAAACAACCCTTGCAAGAGTTGTCTTTCCTAGACCTCCCATACCCCATATCCCGATCATACGAACATCATTAGACCCCATACCCATAAGAAACCTCAGTTTCTCCAAGCGTGATTCCATTCCTACTAGCTCCTTAAGAATCTCTAGTTCTGAACGAATTTTACTAGATATGACATTGACAATTTCCTCAATAAATTCTGACTCATTGCTGCAGATTGAAAACAACAAGAAAAGATTGGTGTTGTTAAATTAAAGTATGAACGTAGTAACAAAGCAATTCCATATTATGAATAAAATCCCAACTATGCAATATTCATTTCATCAAATTGAAGTCATATAATTAAATAATACGTTATTATTACATTAGTCAACAACAATTGGAATGAGAAATTCAAGCCCAACCCAATAAAAGATTGGATTGGATTGGATTGGATTGCATTGTGATTAAGAATTTCAAAATTTATATATATTATTTCTTTCTACAACAGGATGAGTTAGTTTGAAAGACAATTTAAATAAATTAGATTAGCTAAATATGTAATGATATTAATATCATTCGTATTGCGATTATTGCCATTGTTATTATTAGTATTTTGCAATCTAGGTCAAGAGTCACTTCATAGAGGAAAATTATATTAAAATAAATAGCAAATGACAAAACAGAGCAGTTTGCAAGCAAGGACGTGGATAGATTAATCTAGTAAATAAATTGACTAAAATTATAATCACAAGCTTAAATCATTATATTCCAATTTGACAAAACTGACAGCACAAAGCATCACAGCATAAAAACATTTAGTCATCAAAAGTTCAAAATACAATAATTCAACGTATCAATGTTCATATCTCTTTGTTTGCATATATTAATTCATTCATAAAATTTAGATTATTCTCCTCGTGATTTGAATATCTTCAAATCACTCCCTTTTGAACACCTCAATACAAGGAAAAATGGGGTGAGTTGATGAAATATTTTTTTATTCTTAACAAAAATGGGAGGTAAATTGAGATTTTCAAAATTAAAGGTATAATTTAAAGACATTCAATTCATAGGAGGAACCCTCTTACTACACATCATATCATATATATATATATATTAAATAGAAGTTGTTTAATTGAAAACAGTGTGAATGAATATTAAAATCTGTTTTGTAGTTACTAATCTTGCAAAACAAACAAAATTAATAGTTGAGAAAAGGAATGATTACCTATCCTTCAATTCCCAACCTGATATATTGGCCACCACCTTTAAAGCGTGTCTCCACTTTTGCACTTTTTCTATATTATCCCTGAAAATTTCTTCATGTTTAGCAAAGGCTTCTCCGAAACTTGCTGTTTGTTTTCTTACAACAGTTGGTTCCACTCCATAAAAAATTGGAAAAATTTGATCCTCTCTATTTTGAAATTCAGCAATCTTAAGAAGTTCATCCAAGCACCAAGTGGAAGAAGCGTAATTTTTTGAGAGAACAATAATTGAAATTCTCGATTCTTCAATTGCTTTAAGGAGATTTGGTGAAATGGATCCTCCTTTCTCAAGTTGTTTGTCATCCCTGAATACATAAATTCCTTTATTGTTCAAAGCAGTATAGAGATGACCTATGAACCCTTTACGGGTGTCTTCTCCTCTAAAGCTTAAGAAGGCATCGTATTTCCTACGAGAAACATTTTGGAAGCTCGTGGAAGCCATTATATTAATTTGTTCCTGAAAATTTAGAATAAATCAAGTGGAATCTAGTGAGCATAAAATACCATGCAAACAATAAAATTCATTCAAAATTATGGGCAGCACAAAAATGAAAATGTTATAGATTATATGTAAATTCTAATTTTTTTAACCACCTAAATGGTAACTCGAATGAATTGTGATTGTAACCAGTATTGCGTGACCAGTATTGTATAAGCATTAATCCGTGCACAGTAATTTTAGGAGTAATTAATTAGAAAAATTAATATATCTATTGTTTTAATTTGCTTATAGATCTAAATTCTTTACACAAAATAATTCCCCAAATGTAATAGAAATTTTTTCTAGATGCTAATCGGGGAGTGCGCACACCGATCTCTACTTAAGCAAATCTCGATTAGAGCCTCTAAAAGAAGGCAAAGGGTTTGTACAAAATTAACATTCAAAGATTTCTTTCAATTTTTTCATTTTTTTTCTTTTCTGTACACCAAGATGTGCAAATTAATTCTAAAAATAAAAGAGAGATTTATGAGATAGAACTTACAGCTTTTGAGTGTATTGAAAGAAGCCACTTAAATGAACTCCAATGCAGTATGATTATTATAATTACCACAACTCCAATGAAGTATTTGTTTCAAAGAATTTATTCATGCAAATATCTTTTGGGGAAAAAAATATTAAGCGATAGGAGTTGTGTGGTTGTACTAATGTATGATTTTCCAAAAGCAAGTCTTGGTCAGAAAGTGACTTTCTTAATAATCAATAAATATTGTCACTGTTTACTCACATGATGAAGTTAGCATCGAACTTCTGGGAAGCTTCAAGAATCTAAACGAAAATTATCAGGCTTTTCAATTGAAACCATTGGATTCCAGATTTCCATTAAAATGGAGTGGAATCCAACGGTTGATATTAATAATTAATTAAAAATAGTTAAAATTACCAGCTGTCTATAGTAATGGTAAATATAGGACCTTTATTAATAAAATTTTAATGGAGTCTAGAGAGGTTGGGTTGGACTAACTCAATCCAAACCAATCAAATTAGATTTAGATGGATTGATTAGATTATAATGGGCTGACTGACTCAATATTTTTTTTTTCAATTTGATTATTGATTGAGTTAGGCTGGGTTCATTATCATAAACTCGAATAATTCAACCCAACCCAAAAACAACAAAAATCATAAAAAAATTAACGTTCAGCTATCAACTAATCAATCAAAAACCCAATTTTGAACCCTAAAAAAGATTCTTTTCAGTTTCTCTCGTTTAAACATGATATGAATTGAATTCTCTTGACTAAAATTCAAAAGTCAAATCAAACTTTGACTAAAACTAAGTATATCATTTTTTATTTTAATCAATTCGATTGACCCAGTCCAATGATTTAAGGATAAGATTGGGTTGGGTTGGACATATTTATTTGGTTGGGGAAGTAATCAATAGTGGGTTGGGTTGGATGCCCACCCTTAAAGAGATTTAGCCTAAAATTAGATGTGTTTTTAAAATTTGACTCTAATTCTCCTGCTGTTAATTTTGTTAATTTATATTGGATACTAATTTGTGTAATTACTATTGTAACTTATAAAATTTATCTTGTTATGTTTATCATAATTAATAATTTATAATTAAATACTAATTCTATTTTCTAAATACACATTTCAGTGTAATATGTATATTCGAAAATAGTACACTATTTTGTTCTTCAAAAAAGTGAAATTAATTTTTTGTTATCATTAAATTAAAAAATAATAGTGCTGTAAATTTATAATTTCTTCCTCCAATATCAATAATTAAATAAGATTTTAATTATTATATCAACAAAATATTGTTCAACTTATGTTTAATAAATTCTTATTAATTTTTCACAATTTATCCATAATTGTTTGTGGGATTTATTTTTATTATGTTTAGAACAAAAGAAAAAATAAATTTCTTTAGCGTAGAAATATGCAAAATCCATAAACTATGAGAGTTTAATTCAACTCATAAAATCTGCGTTGTTTATAATATACACACACGCATACACCTTGATCAACAAATATTGTCAAATGTTATTTATCGAGATCTAAAGAAAAAAATTTACAAACCTTCATCTAGACTTACGAGATTCAAGGAGATAATAGTTATTAATTATTAGTGTTAAAAAAGAGAAAATAGGGAGAAAGAGGAAAATAGTGTAATATAATTACTATGATAATGTCTTTTAACATAAAATTATTGAACAACAAATTAATGATCTTCGTCTTAACTAAACAAACTAATTAAAAGCCCGTCATTTACTTCCAAAATATAATATATAAAAAAAAGGTTTGTCAAATGCTGATTGGAGAGTGTGTTTGCCGACCTTTACTTAAGCAAATTAGAGCCTCAAAGAGAAGCAAATTAAAGAGTTGATACAATACAAATTAAATTACCATTCAAATCTTTCTTTCAATTTTATATATTTCCTGTTCTAAACATCCAGGATGAGCAAATTAATTCTGAGGATAAAACAGAAATGTATAAAATAAAACTTACGGCTTTGAGTGTGTTGAACGAAGCCACCTAATTGATCTGCTCAACTCCAAGTCTCCAATGAAGTGTTTTGATTCAAAGGAAAGAAGGTTAATCAGGCAAATAAGCAATTTCCAGCTCCCCAGATTTATTTGTATGTATTCTAAAAGTACGTCTTGGTCATCTCAGAACAAGGAAGGCGAAAGGAATCTTTTTGTGGGGTGGTTTTTTTTTTTTTTTTGGTTTGGGGAGGGAGAGAGAGAGAGAGGGGGGGGGGTGTACAGGAGGAATAAACGGGGTGTATTTCGCATGCCGCGTTAAAAGATTGTATTTGAGATAAAATAAATGTACAGGAGGAACAGTTGTTCCTTCTAAAATAAATTATATTTATTACTTATTAATGTGGCAATTAATTACGATACGATAGAATTTTATTTTTACTTGCGCACCTATCTTTGGGTTTTCATCTCCTCAGTTGCGTTGCATATTTCAAAAGCAAGTCTTGGTCAATAAGTGTCACCCTTTAGTCTTTATCCCCCCCACACGATGAAATTAATTCGAAAGACATATCATAGACCTGATTCAGAGAGAGAGAGAGAGAGAGAAATTTTCTGTACAATTATTTGTCAATAATTTAAAATTACATAATGCTCCCTTTGCCTACATAAGCTCTACTAAACAGAGCAACATAAATTATTCGGGTTAAAAAATGAACAAGAACCTATAATCCAGAGGAGACGACATTGTCGGTTACAGGAAATGGAGCCCGTGCCTATCACCATCATTGAAAATAAATAGCCTACAAAACTTCCGTTGGAGGACCATCAAACTTCCTGGAAGCTTCAAGGAAACTGAGCGAAGATTATCTGGCTTTTCAATTGATGACGCGTCCACGCCCCTCTGCCCATTACCCATGTTGAAACCATTGGATTCCATTAAAATGGAGTGGAATCCAACGGTTGAAATTAATAATTAATTAAAAATAGTTAAAACTACCGGCAATCCATAGTAATGGTAAACTTTTATTAGTTAAACTTCAGTTGGGTTCTTAAAAGATGTTGGATTCTTTTGGTACTATTGTAGTTTTTAAAATAATTATTGTTAATTATATTATAGAAATAATTAACTATAAAAATAATCAATTAAATGTTTGATATAAATTTTAAAAGTTTTGTGAGTTTTAAAAACAGTCGTATATATTTGGTAAATCTTAATATTAAACTGTAATAAGATTATAAATGACAAGAATGTAAATGATAAAATTAGACATAATTTTGAATAAAATTTATTTTTATCTTTTATTTTTAATTTTAAAACATTAATTTATTATTTTTATATTAATTTATTTATTTACTGGTCATAGGTATAAATTATAAAAAATTATATTTATTACTGATTAATGTCGCAATTAATTACGACATGATAGAATTTTACGGGCGCACCTATCTTTTCAAAGGGAATGCAGAGGATTTTTGCTTAATTTGGAAAATTAAAACGATTACACGGTTTCCAGCTCCTCGGTTGTGTTGTATATTCCAAAAGCAAGTCTTGGTCAAAAAGAATCCTCTTAATGATAACTCTCTTTAATAACTTAAAAGTACACATTGCTCCTTTGTTGGTTACAGGAAATGGAGACCATGCCTATCACTATTAAGGATGGCAATGGGCACCGCCCGCAGTGGGTTTGTCACTACTAAATTTAAACCCGCACAAAATTTAAATTATCAAATCCATCCGCAACTCGCAGCGGGTTTTAATTTTTTTAAAAAAACCCACCCGCAGCAGGTTTGGACAATTATCAAACCCACAATGGTATCCAGCGGGTTTTTTTGCGGGTTTTTATATTTAAAATTACTAATATTTAATATATAAATTTACACTATCAACTCAAAAGCAACAAAATTAATAAATTGTTGACGTTCTGAGTTTCAAAATTTTTAACTAAATTGATGGAGTTAAATAAAATACTACATCATGCATCATCTCATTTAATTCAATAAACGTTTTTAAGTCTGAATATCTACTTAAAATTAAAAGTTACAAAGAGATAAAAATTAAAATTAAAATTTACAAAGAGACAAAAATTAAAATTAAAAAATTATTGTTCTAAAATAATCTACATTCACTCTAAACCACACAACATTACCAATCACGGGATCAAAAGCTGGCACTTGGCACTATTACTAGTCAAGAATTCAAGATAGAAAAATAATTGAAATTAAATTCCCGGGGCCCTCAGTCACAACTTGTTGAAAGCCCCCTGTTTTAGAATCCATTGGCTATTGCTTGCAGCGTGTACTTTCCAGGACTTTCCCTTAATAATTCTTGGCTTTATCCCACAAAAAAACCAATCTAAATTTGTACCTTTCACGACTGCCAAATTGGCTGCAACAGCAACAGTACCCAGGCAGCAACAACAACACAACGGGTCCTTGTTGGCAGTGAAGAGAGTTGGCTGCAAGGGGCTAGCTCACTGTCACAACTCACACGATCGGGTTGAAGAAGAAAAGAATGTTGAATGAAGAATTGAAGATAGAGATGACGAAGATGGTCAACTCGGGTTGCAGCTCATTTGCGGCTATGTCAAAAACTCAAAAGGAAAAATGTCTTTATTTGCTTTAGGTTATGAGTTTATCATTTTAGATTTAGAAGGGTTGAATGGGAGATGGGCGGATGGGATGGGCAACATATACTGCACACATACAAAAGTTTGGCTTTGGCCTTTGGGCCTTTGACCAATTTTTTTTATATATTTTGAATAATTGTATAATTTTTTTATATATATTTTAAATTAAAATTTAATTAAAAATATTTAGAAAAATAGTGTGGGTTTGACGGATATCCACGCGGGTATCCGTCGGGTTTAAAGTCATTACTAAATCCACCCGCATCCATGTGCAGATTTTAATTTATAACATTAAAGCCACCCACAACCGATAAAATTACCCGCAGCGGGCGAGTTTTAGCGGACAGATTTGGACAGATTTACGGGTTTGCGGGTATAATTACCATCCCTAATCACTATCATTGAAAATAAACAGCCTACAAAACTGCCGTTCGAGCACCTTCCAGTAAATCGATTTTGAAATCGAAATATATATAAATAAATGAAGAATGATTTTGATAGACATGATGTTAACAAAAGCCAGCTACAATAATCGACGCACCGAAAGCAAGAATTTCTTCAGGTATTTTATTAAGGGCATCTTCGTTGTAATTGCGTTTTATAGGGAAAAAGAATACAATGATATTCGGCCACCACGAAAACATAACGAAGCCAGAAACGCATGCTTCCTCTGCCGTTTCGAAGTTTTAAATTTAAAAAATATTAAAATAGATTTTATTATTGAAAAATATTAAAATTAAAAATAGATTTTATTATTAATTTTAGAGGATGGTTAATGAAGCAATATATATACTTTTCTGCCAAAAGAAACGTAAATGAAGAACCTTAGAATGAAGCTGCTATTACTGGATTAGCAATATATGCTTTACTGCGAACAAAAGTAAACATTTCACAAAGTATCACACTTCAAATAACTTGTTTCTAGTAATTTTAAAATATAAATACAAAAATAATCCAAATACTTTTCTAAAGCAAAGTATCACATTCAGGGTTTCATAAAAGCCGTATCAAAAGAATTTCTTTAACTGATTAAATATACTAATTTTAGGTGATGATGATCTAATACTATTAAATTAAATTAACTAAATTTCCCGATCAAAAATTCAAAAAACGCATAGAATTACGGATCAGGTCTAATTAACAATCAAACTTAGCAACCTAGAAACATTTATGCCAAAAAACAATTGTTGATCAGACTGCACAAAACCACCCAAAAAAGAATTTGTAAAATAATAATTTAAAACAATTTAGATTTTTTAATTTCTTTTCATTAGCTTTTATTTTTTTAATGGTAAAATTTGTTTTTATAAAAACTCACTTTATATATTTATTGTTTTATTTTAAATTGAATAATGATAATTTTGTATTTATGTAATATATGTAATGATAATGTGAAATTTTATTAAGGATGAAAAATTACCGTGACAGAAAATAAAGAAAAAATGTTTATAAATATTCTAGCATGAATATAAAATTTATGGTTAAACTAATTTAATAAAATTCATTCCAAATTTTTTCAATACAAATTTTTTATTTTTAATCAATGAGTAATTGTTTTCCTTAAATAAATAAACTATTTAAAAATAAATAAAGCTTATTGTTCATTTATAAGTTTTATGTTATTTTAAATATATTTGTTTTGTTTATAATTTTAAAATATTAATTTACCACTTTTTTATTAATTTACTTATTTTATCTTGATTTATTAATTTTATATGTAATTTATAAAATTTATATTTTAATCACGGAATCGTAGAATTTTTAGTGCGGGAGATTATTAGAGAACCAGCTGTCAAACCTAAACTTTTGACGGTGCCAAAAGAAGTAGCCACCTAAGATTTGAATTTGCTATTATTTGATTTAACTTTTCCAGTTGTCTTCATGAGTCTGAAAGACTCTGTTGAACTACACTGACAGCAATTCACATAGAAGTAATACAGTTTGCATATTATAAAAGAAGTTATGAATTTACTTAACTGCTCTCTGTTTCAAAGAATTGAAATTGTTCTGCTTTTTGCCTGGCTCTTACAAGCTACTGGCCTATGTTATCTGCACCTAAACATTCACATATTGATTGTTTTCTTGGGAAATCATATAGTTGGAGTAACAGATGCATTATCTCTCTGTTCAACACAACAGGTTGGAATGTTGGACATATGGTTCCTTCTTGGGCATTTTATCAAACATGTTCTCGACATGGGAATAATACACAATTCCTGAACAATTCCTCTCTATGTCTAAATTATTTATCCCTGCATCGGTGCCTCAACATTAACCGTTTATATTTGATTCTGTTCGACAAGAGAAGAAAAGCCCTAGTGCCTTAAAAGCAAAAAAAAAAAAATCTCAAATCCTGAGAAGAGTCGGTTAAGTTGTATTCGAACCTCGGCCTGTGGAGGATAAGCAGACAAGCCGAAAAAGAAGAGAGATGCTGAAGAGACGCTTTGGAGAATAGAACCTTGACTTCAAAAAAGGAGATGGGATATTCTTGCAGCACTGGAAGAAATGAAAACATGCAACTGTTAGTGTAGATTCTATGCTTGAGGCCACAGGAGTAGGCAGAACACAGCTGCCGAGGATAAGAGCTTGAAAAAAGAAGAAGGTGAAGCACTAATCAGATCAATATTCCAGAAACCAAAAGAAATTACTCAAAGGATCATTGATGAAGATCTTAAGGATAACAAAGATTTGCTGTTTCAGTTTGATAGGGAAGGATTGAGACAATTTGAGGAAGAGATAGCTTGAAGCCGTGAAGAAGTTCAAATTAAAGCCGATAAAAATTTGCCCCCAAAGCCTCAATCAATCCCGTTTCAAGTTGTCAGGAAACCAGTTGCGGTCTCCGACACCAAAGTTAGTGCAAAATCAGGGAAGAAACCAGAGGAAAGCTATTGACTAAAATCACTTTGCCAAAATTACCACAAAGATGGTGATCAGTAAACTAAGCAAGAGTCTGGACGGAAGCAATTAATCAAGCTGTTATTTTAGCTGCTCAGGCTCAGCCAAGTACTGTTTTATCTTGTTGACCAGAGGGGGTAAAAGCTGTGAGTTCATTTTGTGAGTTCCTATATGGGCATTTTATAAAACACGTTCAGGGCGTGGGAATCAATTATTCCTGAAAAAAGATTTTATCTAATCTGTATAATTAAAGTCAAATTAGGATTTAAAATATGCGTAATTTTAGTTAATGTTGACATTTAAAAATTCAATACCTATAAAAACCTTTTAATTTGTGTATACCGTACATAACAAGGTTGCAAAATAAAACAAAAAAGAGAATACTATTTTAAATTTTAATGATAGAAAAAAAATTGAAAATTAGAAGAGTGCTAGTTGGCCAACTCTATGGAAAAAGTGATATTTAAACTCCTCATTTTATTTCATTAGGCTCCATCTCTTAATAGACCAATTAAAAATAAATTATTCTTATTTCTTACTAGTGTACCCCATTTAGTTCCCAATTTATCCTTATTTTTCATTCTATCCTTTCTATAATCCATCATTTCAAACTACCAAAAAAAAAAAAAAAATTCAATTCATATAGTTCTTTTTATTCTTTTATTAAAAGCACTGAAAATTTATCCAAAAGAGCGATTTAGCAATCCAAGCGACGGATGGACCTTTCCAAACTTGCTGACTTGAATATGGAATTGATGTTGTTAGCTGCCAATGAAGACATTTGATCTAATTGTTTTTAATAAATATAAATTATGATTTCTTTCTTTTTAAGATGATTTGGTTGTTTCCTCACTTTGCTATTTATAAAAGATATTATTGAAATTCTTGGTTCTTCAAGCACAAAATGGAAGACGCATGGTTTCTTGAGAAAACAGTTATTAAAATTCTTGATTCTTCAATTATTGTAAGTAGTCCTTGTGAAATTATTTTTCCTCTATCAAGTTCTTCGTTGTCCTTAAATACAGTGACTCCCTTTTGATCCAAACCAACATACAAATTGTTTATGGAGGAACTCCCTGCAGGATGCTCATGTTGCAAGAAATTGATTCCAAAGCCTCTTGTTTAAGTTCCTAAAAAATTTATTTGGACTTAAAAGTTTGGCTCCCAAATAATAATAATCAGCAAACAAAAAAGTACGCTACCAACAAATTGAAGGAGCCGAAAACCCGCACTACAAGCAAAGCGGCAACAAGTTTGAGCCTGTACAATATTAAATTAATTTTATTGAATTTTCTACGTGAAAAACAATTGTGGCAATAGATGTATCGTAAAGTTGTAGCATAATTGACTTTGTTGATTAACTGGGAAATCATAAAGTTGACTTTGTTGACTGTTTGATTCTGATTTGCTTAGGAAATCACAAAGTTGCAGCAACAGATGCATCATGTCGTTGCTCTTCAACATATCAGGAGGATGCTCTTGACCTGCAAAGTTATTGAATTTCCTTCTTGGGTATTTTATCAAACATGTTCTGGGCATGTTATTGACCTTCAATTCTATATAAAAGGACTAATGAGGCCGGTCGTGGGTCAATTGTTTTAATTTTTTTTTTGATTAATTACTTTTAAATAATTCCAGAATAAAAATTAATTTTTTTAATTATTAAGTCTAATAATAGCAATCTGGTTTCCTCTCTATAATTTTTATTTTAGGATACCATCTAGTTGAGATACTATAATTTTTTATGTTGAAAACATGATATTTGGAATTCCAAAGTAAAAATTACATTTTTTTTTGTTTATTTATTCTAATATTATATTTTTATTTATTTTAAAATTTAAAATCAATTTTAATATTACTATAATTAAAAGGTATAACAGTAAAAAACAAGATATTATTATTGATATATTAGAATGAGGGAAATAAAAACCAATAAGCACAAACTAGTGACACGAAAATCTTCAGATCACATAATTCAAATGACTATACAGTTTATCAAGAAATTAAAAATCCAAGCTGGAATGCGATTTCAAATAGGTAATAGTGAGACATGAACATAATGGTAAGCATGAGTATAAAAGGCTTTGCTCTTTATTCGATTTCCTAAATTCTTGTAGCTTGAGTTTCTTCATCATCAGTAAGGCTTCGCTCAAAATAAAAAAAAAATATAGAAATACAAACATAATATCTAGAGATGCTTAGCTACAAGTGGCCTATGCCTTCTTTATTTGTTTTCTCATAACAACTTACAAACTTAGAGAGAAGATTACAAGCTACAGAATTGACCTAACCCCAGCATATAAGGCTTTATATACAGCCACGATGACATCATACAAGATACCTCTTCGATCATCGGCTTGTTATGGGTTTGTAATAATTTCCCGCCCTTTCTAACTGGTTTAGCAGCCATATAATGATATTAATGCTTGTCAAAACGGCAACCTCTTTGGGTCGTTTGATCATTATGTAATATGTATAAGTGAGTGCACGTGACCAACCCATGCACTCACTTAGTAAGTTTAGACGACCTGATCCGGATGTCGTACACATGTCCTCTAGGGGTAACCGAAAGATCGTATACAAAGAAATAGCAATTCATACTATCATTTATTATTCAGCTGACATTGCGTCTGGTCTGGGAATTAGATTATGGTTCCTTCTGTTAGCTTTTTTAGCTATACATATTGATTTTGATGATAACAAACCACATATATTAATTAAACAAAAATTTATAATTTGTAAGTTTTTAAAATCAAAGTGTTTTGGACTAAAATGAATATCTTTAAAAAAACCTTTAATATTGTTTCTTTTTAATTTTCGGATTTGGACCTATTTGAAACAATTTAAATATTTTGGGTCATTATACAATTTCACAAAGTTTTGGGATTAACAAAGTAATATTTATAAATTCTAAAATTGGACCTATTTGTAAAATTTCATAATGTTTTGGGCCATAACACAATTTTATAAAGTTTTGGGGTCAAACTGTAAAATTAAAAACTATTTCACTGTAGCCGTCACTGTAGCAACCAGCAATCCGGTTGTGTAAATTCGGCAAGCCGGTTTCGAGCAGAATGTATGCAAAATGCAAGCGGCTAACCGGATGTGTAAAACCGGCAAGCCGATTTTCTGGGCAAAATTCCTGCAAACCAAAAGCGGCAATCCGGATGTGAAATCCGGCAATCCGGATGCGGGTAGAATGTAACCAAAATACAAGCGGCAATCTAGATTCAACAAATGGCAGACCGGATGTTCAAGATTTCAAATTTGTGTTTGTAACGGTAACATCAAACGGCTATCCGGTTTCCATATCCGGTAATTCGGTTCCGGCCAGAAATGAACATAACGGCTAGTTTTTGAGTTCTAACTATAAAAACTCAAATCCAACTCATTTTGAAACTCTCCAACAAGCAAAAACAAAAAGCACACGTGATATCTTGAGTCTTCAAAACTTCCAAACTACAAACATTGAATCATTTCTTGTTCTTCATTTTTGTATATCTACTCATTGAGTGAGTTTCATTGTACTCTTCATTTATTTATCTCATTTGTGAGAGTTTGAGTGTGTGAGACACTTGAGTGAAAAGATTAGGAGATATCTCTTTATTGTAAATGTTTATTGACACCTTGAAGTAAATTGTAATCGGTTGAAGCCTTGGAAGGGCTTGAATAGTGAAATCCTCAAGCTTGGATCGCTTGGAGGCGTAGACGTAGGCGGGGATTGCCGAACCACGTAAAATTCGTGTGTTTGTTTTTCTTCTCCCTTGCTCTTTAATTATTGTGCTTTTATTGAATTTATTATTTTCGAATTTTATTAAGACATTAGATTGCTTGTTGTGTGAATTTGCTAGAATAGTTTTAAATTTCCAATTCACCCCCCTCTTGGGTTGCATATTTATATTTCAATTGGTATCAGAGCGAGGTGCTCTTATTTAGACTTAACCGTCTTGAGCTAAAGATCAATGGCAACTCAAAACGATTCTCAATTTAGGGAAGGACAATCCACCATCCACCACTAGACTACATTACTTTGATGGAAATGATTACCCATATTGGAAAACTAGGATGAGAATTTACTTGCAAGCCTTAGATTATGAGATATGGGAAATTGTTAATGATGGTCCTTTCATACCTTTGATTAAAAATGAAGTCGGAGAAGATATTCCAAAACCGTCACGGAATTGGAATGAGTTTGAAAAGAGAAAAGCCTCTCTAAACTCCAAGGCCATAAATGCCCTGTTTTGTGCTTTAGATAAGAAAGAGTTCCATAGAGTGTCTAGTTGCGAAAGTGCTAATGAAATTTGGCACAAACTTGAGGTTGTCTATGAAGGGACAAACCAAGTAAAGGAATCTAAAATAAGTAGGTACACTCGACAATATGAACTGTTTCGAATGGAACAAAATGAAAATGTGTACTCTATGTATACTAGATTTACGGACATAGTGAACACTCTAGGAGCTCTAGGGAAGACTTTTTCAAATAGCGAAAAAGTCAAGAAAATTATTAGATCACTTCATAAGGAATGGAGACCAAAAAGGACTGCCATTGAGGAAGCAAATGATTTAAATGTATTACCTATTGATGATTTAATTGGTTTTCTAATTTCCTATGAAGAGGATTTGGCAGCTGAAAAAGGGCATGAGGAAAAGAAGAAAAACATTGCTCTCAAGGCCTCAAAACGTGAGAGTGATGAGGAAAGCGAAATGGATGATGAGGAGTTGGCTATGTTGGCTAGAAGATTCAGAAAATTTTACAAGACGAATAATGAGCAGAGAAAGTTCAGAGGCAACAAGAATAAGAAGGAGAAGAAGGAGCCAATCACTTGTTATGAATGCAAGAAGCCGGGACACATATGACCGGAATGCCCTTTTCTCAACAAACTCAAGAAGAAAGCTATGGTGGCCACATGAGATGATAGCGAAGAGGAAACAAGTGATGAGGATGAGCAACAAGAAATGACAAGCTTAGCTCTCATGGCCGTTGGGGAAGAATCATGTGATGAACTTGATGAGGTAAGTGTTCTTCCTACATATGATGAATTGCATAATGCTTTTAAGGATTTGCATGATGAGTTGATGAAGATTGGTAAAAAGAATATATGTCTTAAAAAAAAGATAATAGAGCTTAAAAATGAAAATGAATCATTTAGTGCAAAGATCACATGCCTAGAATTAGAAAATAAGACATTGCATGATAGCATGGCTTTATTTGAGAATTCCAGCACTTCACATGAGCACTTAGAGTCACACATGAATGAATTGAAAAATGAAAATGAAATGCTTAGGAAGAAGAGCAATGAATTAAATGAAATTGTGCTAAAATTCACAAACGGGCAAAAGATGTTGGATAATTTGCTAAACTCACAAAAATGTGTATTCGACAAAAGTGGCATTGGTTATAAACCAAATTTGAAACAAAAATCTTACAAGAGCTATTTTGTGAAAAATACATCTATTAACAATCAAATTGTATGTCATTATTGTAATCAAGATGGCCATATGAAAAATAGATGTATAGTAAAGAGAAATGTATATTATGGTATGAAATGTGTTTGGGTTCCGAAAGGAACCATTTCTAACTCTCAAGGACCCAAAAAGATTTGGGTACCTAAAATTTAAAATTTTCTCTACAGGGCTTGAAGAAGAGGAAGAATAAATGGTACTTGGACAGTGGTTGTTCAAGACACATGACAGGAAATTACTCTTGGTTTTCAAGCTTTACTAAGATTGAAAATGGTGGAGATGTATCATTTGGAGATAATTCAAAAGGAAAAATCATTGGGATTGGAAATGTCGGTAATGTATCCTCTACTCTCATTGAAAATGTGTGTTTAGTTGAAAACTTGAAACACAATTTGCTTAGCATTAGTCAATTATGTGATAAAGGATATAGAGTTATCTTTGATGAATCAAAATGTGTTATTGAGAATGAATGTGATGGGAAAGTCTTGTTTGTGGGAAATAGATGTGTTAATGTTTATACCATCAATATAGATTGTGCATCATTACATGATAAATGTCTATCCGCATTGCATGATGATGGTTGGTTGTGGCATAGAAGATTAGGTCATGCAAACATGGATTTGATTTCAAAAATCGTGAAAAATGATTTAGTTAAAGGTCTTCCAAAAATCAATTTTCAAAAAGATAGCATTTGTGAAGCATGCCAATTTGGAAAACAAATCAAAACTTCCTTCAAAAGAAAGAATCATATCTCTACTTCAAAACCACTTCAAATACTCCATATAGATTTGTTTGGACCTTCTAGATATGCTAGTTTGAGTGGCAAATATTATGCATTTGTGATTGTGGATGATTACTCTAGATACACATGGGTATTGTTCTTAGCTAATAAGGATGATGCCATTGATGCATTTCGAACTTTCCATAAAAAGGTTCAAAATGAAAAAGGTTATTCCATTACTTGTATTAGAAGTGATCATGGTGGAGAGTTTGAAAATCATGCATTTGAAAATTTTTGTAATGATTTTGGCATTGAACATCAATTTTCATCACCTAGGACTCCACAACAAAATGGAGTAGTAGAAAGAAAGAATAGGTCTATTCAAGAAATGGCTAGGACCATGTTGAATGAGAACTCTTTGCCTAAGTATTTTTGGGCCGAAGCCGTCAATATCGCTTGCTATGTTTTAAATCGGGTGTTGATTAGGCCTAATCTTAATAAAACCCCATATGAGCTTTGGAAAAATAGAAAACCCAACATTGATTATTTTAAAGTTTTTGGATGCAAATGTTTTGTTTTGAACACAAAAGATAATCTTGGTAAATTTGATCCAAAATCTGATGTTGGTATTTTTCTTGGATATTCAAATTCAAGCAAAGCTTATAGAGTTTATAACAAAAGAACTTTGGTTGTGGAGGAATCTATGCATGTTACTTTTGATGAGTCTAACCCCTTCTATACGGAGAAAGCCATTATTGATGATAATGCAGAAGAAGAACCACAAGAAGAAGCATCAAATGACAACCAAGAAGACACAACAAATGGAATTCAAGAGGAGCATCATGAAGAACCAAATGAGGAACAAAATCAAGGTACTTCTCAAACACTCCCCAAGGAGTGGAGGTATGTTTCCTCTCACCCTAAAGATGTCATTTTAGGAGATCCCTCACGAGGTGTTACCACTAGATCATCACTTAGGAACACATGTGAGCATGCTGCATTCATTTCTCAAATTGAACCAAAATCCTTTGCGGATGCGGAAAATGATGAATCTTTGATTATGGCAATGCAAGAGGAGTTGAATCAATTTGAGAGAAACAATGTGTGGGAGTTAGTTCCTAATCCGGAACATCAATCCATTATAGACACTAAATGGGTATTTAGAAATAAAATGAATGAATCCGGTGTGGTTGTAAGAAATAAAGCGAGATTAGTAGCTCAAGGTTACAACCAAGAAGAGGGAATTGATTTTGATGAAACTTTTGCAGCTGTAGCAAGATTAGAATCCATTAGGATGTTGTTAGCATATGCATGTCATAAGGATTTTGTTTTATATCAAATGGATGTCAAGAGTGCTTTCTTGAATGGATATATTATGGAGGAAGTTTATGTGAAACAACTTCCTGGTTTTGAAAATGAAAAATTTCCAGATCATGTGTATAAGTTATCCAAGGCTTTGTATGGTTTAAAACAAGCACCTAGAGCTTGGTATGATAGGCTTAAAAACTTTTTGTTGGATAACGATTTTTTAATGGGAAAAGCGGATACAACTCTTTTTGTTAAGCATAAGAACCAAGACATACTTATTGTTCAAATTTATATTGATGATATTATTTTTTGTTCTACTAATGAATTGTTGTGTAAAGATTTTTTATCATGTATGAGCCAAGAGTTTGAGATGAGTATGATGGGAGAGTTGAAGTACTTCCTTGGACTTCAAATCAAACAAAACGAGGAAGGCATTTTCATAAATCAAGCCAAGTACGTAAAAGATCTTTTCAAGAGATTTGGCTATGACAATGGAACGGCTAAAAGTACTCCCATGAGTACTACTATAAAGCTGGACAAAGATGAGAAAGGTAAGGAAGTTGATATCAAGACATATCGAGGTATGATCGGATCCTTACTCTATTTGACTGCTAGTAGGCCTGATATTATGTTTAGTGTATGCTTGTGTGCTAGGTTTCAATCTTGTCTTAAAGAGTCTCACATGCTTGCTGTCAAACGCATTTTTCGATATTTAATTGGCACTATTAATCTTGGTCTTTGGTATCCTAGAGGTACTCATATTGATTTAACTTGTTATTCGGATGCCGATTTTGCTGGATATAAGGTTGATAGAAAGAGTACTAGTGGAACATGTCACTTCCTAGGTCATTCTCTTATCTCTTGGTTTAGTAAGAAACAAAACTCGGTTGCGCTTTCAACCACCGAGGCAGAATATGTTGCCGCAGGTAGTTGTTGTGCACAAATTCTTTGGATGAAACAAACCCTTAGAGACTATGGTATTAAGCTTGATCAAATACCTATTTTATGTGACAACACTAGTGCTATAAATCTTTCTAAGAATCTGATTCAACATTCTAGGACTAAGCATATAGAAATTAGACATCATTTTCTTAGAGATCATGTTCAAAAATGTGATGTTGTAATCAAATTTGTTTCTACTGAAAATCAGCTTGCGGATATCTTTACAAAACCTCTTAGCGAAGAGCATTTTATAAAAATAAGACATGAGCTTGGTATGATGAATGTTGCATCTTGATTTATGTTTTACTACATGGCTTGATATGTCTGTTATTATATGGATTTATGCTTCTTGAGTTAGATTGCGTGATATGCTTGTGATTTTATGATTTTACGATTCTATGTTTCATGCATTACAAGGCTAATTGAAAAGTTTTAAATCTCAAAATGGTTTAAAATTAATCAATTTTAAAGCCAAAAATAAAATGGTGTGTGTAGTACAAGTATAAAAACTAGCAAATATTCCCTTTCCACTCATCCGGAAAATCATCTCTTTTCTTTCTCTTATTGAATCCTCTCAGAACATATTCCGGATAACCGGATTTTCAATCCGGAAAACCGGATTAACTTAGGTTGCTCTCGGGACAACTTTCGGATGCCTGGATTTTTCATCCGGAAAGCCGGATTTGCTAAACACTCTTTCTGCCTCAAACCGGTCTACCGGTTGGACAAATCCGGCTAACCGTTTTCGCGAGCATGCTTACTGGAACAAACCGGTTTTCCGGTTCAGGACAACCGGTAAGCTGTTTGTTATTTTTCTACTTACTGGATCAAACCGGCATGCCGGTTCTTGTCATCCGGATAACCAGATTTGCTTGTGAACTCTGCTGGACCGAAACCGGTCTACCGGTTAGCTTATTCGGAAAGCCGGTTCTATTTTGCATTGTTTCTGGTCACAACCGGCTAGCCGGTTAGTGACAACCGGCAAGCCGGTTTCGCATGATATATATACTGTTCATCCTCTTCATTCTTTCGGCTATCCGGTTTACTCTCTCTCTAAAAGCCGATTGTTATCTCTCTCTTTTCTCATCAAAATCCACCATTTCAACCTTATTTTGATGCAAATTAATCCTTCAATCCGACTCCCCATGTGTTGTTTTGCCTAAAATCACTCTCAAAACTTGTTTTTAACATCCAAATCCTTAGATCCTAATCTAAACCTAAGGTTTTGCCTCACTTTTTCTCTCTCTAAATTTCTTCTCTTCAAGCCGTTTCTTGATCAAATTGCTTCACCAAACTTGTTTCAATCCTTCTCATCATCATTCTCCTCATAGTATTTAACCTCAAATCGGCCATATTATCATGTCTAGCTCTCGGCCGGTTCGAAGAAAGGGCAAGGAGCCGGTTCAACAAACCGACCGGCCACATGAAGCAAGGAGTACCACCATGCTATCCCATTTCGAGTCCACACACTTTCAAAATCAAAAACATCTTGCCAAACGTTTTCGTCAACAATTCACGACTCGTGAGGTACTCCTAAGCTATTTTATTATACCGAATAGTTTATATCATGTCTTTATTAGTAATAGATCCTTGGTGCAATTGTTGGAAGTTGTTGGTTGGTTTAATGCTCTTGTTGTTGAGGAGAGTGTTTATCCCGACTTGGTGAAAGTATTTTACTCGAATATGGATTGTTCTGCGGAGAAAGAAAATCGAGTAATCACCACAGTTGGAGGAGTTTCGATTGAATTTGGTGTTTCGGATTTGAACTCCATTCTAGGATCTTCCAATGATGGCCTCCGCTTTTTCTCCCCTAGGAAAGCCCCAGATATTTCTGACTTTGTTTATATTAATGCTATTAAGAACATTTGTCGTCGTGTCGATCTTTCCGATGAAGACTGTACTGTTCATTTTCGTGCTCAATGTCTTCGTCTTCAAACCCGGATTTTACTCCGCTTTATTCAGGGTATTATCCTTCCTAGATCCGGCCATTTGAAGGAGGTCTCTAATATGGATGTTGTCCTGCTTGATTGTATTCTTCGACAACGTCCAGTCAACTTAGGATATCTCATTATCCGAAACATGCTCAGCATTCCTAAACTGATTACTCGCTCTCTTCCTTATGGTTCTTTCATTACCCGAATTCTGAAATTTTTCAAAGTACCTATTAAAGAGCCTTTGTGTCGACCTTCTAAGGGTATCGGGGAAGACACTATTCTCAACTTAGGCTTTGCTTGGCAAAATGGGACTTGGGTCAAATACTCGGAGAACAAGTTTACTTTTCTGGCTCCAAGTGACGATCGACCACTTAATGATGTGATTTCAGCCGATCAGCTACCCACTTTCTCACTCTCCTTTCGAGGGCAGCGTAGACGTCGAGATCCTACTGTGCTTGCTCCAGCTTCTGGTGTCTCTGCATCAGCTTCCTCACCTCCACAGTCTCCTCCCTCCACAGAGGTTATGCTTCAGCAGGTTATGGATGAGGTGCGGACGCTCTCGGTGCGGCAGACTGAGCTTCAGCAGCAGCAGCAGCAGCTCCTTCATGGACAACGACTTCTCTTTGAGCATTTCGGCCTTACATATCCCTATCCAGCTCCATCACCACCATCTTCACCACCTCACTAGTTTTCTTATGCTTGTACTTGGACACACCTACATTTTGTTTACTGCATCATGTACTTGCTTTTGGATGATTGTTATGCTTTTTGGATAATATGTATTCGTTTAGCATGATATGTATTTGTTTTTGGATGATATGGATTTGGTTTGATTGTTTGTTATGGATTTTATGGATTTCCTTGTTCTTATGGTTAGTTTGTTGGACTAATGTGCTTATACTATGATGATTGATTATTGAAAGGGGGAGCTCTCACTTCTCTTTTTCTTTTTGATGATGAAGGGGGAGAATTATTTAATTTGTGTTATAAAATGTATTTTAAAAATATGCATGTATCCAGGAGGAGTATGCATGTATGCAGGGGGAGTTTGTTTCAATTAAATTTTTCTTGAACCTTGCATTGATTTAGGGGGAGCTTTTTATAACTAGATTAAATTTTTGTAATGTGTTTTGTCATCATCAAAAAGGGGGAGATTGTTAGCTTTTTTAGCTATACATATTGATTTTGATGATAACAAACCACATATATTAATTAAACAAAAATTTATAATTTGTAAGTTTTTAAAATCAAAGTGTTTTGGACAAAAATGAATATCTTTAAAAAAAACCTTTAATATTATTTCTTTTTAATTTTCGGATTTCGACCTATTTGAAACAATTTAAATATTTTGGGTCATTGTATAATTTTACAAAGTTTGGAAAAAATCATAGATTTCAGAAAGTTTTGGGATTAACAAAGTAATATTTATAAATTCTAAAATTGGACCTATTTGTAAAGTTTCATAACGTTTTGGGCCATAATATAATTTTATAAAGTTTTGGGGTCAAACTGTAAAATTAAAAACTATTTCACTATAGCTGTCACTGTAGCAACCAGCAATCCGGTTGTGTAAATCCAGCAAGCCGGTTTCGGGCAGAATGTATGCAAAATGCAAGCGGCTAACCGGATGTGTAAAACCGGCAAGCCGATTTTCTGGGCAAAATTCCTGCAAACCGAAAGCGGCAATCCGGATGTGAAATCCGGCAATCCGGATGCGGGCAGAATGTAACCAAAATACAAGCGGCAATCCGGATTCAACAAACGGCAGACCGGATGTTCAAGATTTCAAATTTGCGTTTGTAACGGTAACATCAAGCGGCTATCCGGTTTCCATATCCGGCAATCCGGTTCCGGCCAGAAATGAACATAACGGCTAGTTTTTGAGTTCTAACTATAAAAATTCAAATCCAACTCATTTTGAAGCTCTCCAACAAGCAAAAACAAAAAGCACACGTGATATCTTGAGTCTTCAAAACTTCCAAACTACAAACATTAAATCATTTCTTGTTCTTCATTTTTGTATATCTACTCATTGAGTGAGTTTCATTGTACTCTTCATTTATTTATCTCATTTGTGAGAGTTTGAGTGTGTGAGACACTTGAGTGAAGAGATTGGGAGATATCTCTTTATTGTAAAGGTTTATTGACACCTTGAAGTAAATTGTAATCGGTTGAAGCCTTGGAAGGGCTTGGATAGTGAAATCCTCAAGCTTGGATCGCTTGGAGGCGTGGACGTAGGCGGGGATTGCCGAACCACGTAAAATTCGTGTGTTTGTTTTTCTTCTCCCTTGCTCTTTAATTATTGTGCTTTTATTGAATTTATTATTTTCGAATTTTATTAAGACATTAGATTGCTTGTTGTGTGAATTTGCTAGAATAGTTTTTAAATTTCCAATTCACCCCCCCTCTTGGGTTGCACATTCATATTTCACCTTATTGAACAATAACCATAAGTGGCACCTATCACTTGGGATTTCGCCTCCGTCCACTGGTAGATTACAGTCACTAAGATCCCATTTTGTTAAAGAACATAAGCCTGATAAAGAATGTAACATCAAATTAGTCATGGGATCTAAACTCCTTCACATCATATTGGTAGGGAAGTTGCCTAATTGTTGTTCTACTAATGTCAAGCTCTTCCAAGCTTTCTACTTTACCCAAGTTCTCTCGCACATTTTCAAGTTTGGAGCAGCTAGAGAGATTCAGAATTTTAAAAGACTTCAAAGCATTGATGGTACTTGGAAGACTCTCAAGATATTGTCAATCTTTCAAATTCAACACAAGGCCAGTTAGAAGTTCAACTGACAATGACTATTCTCAAATAGCAGTTCCATCTAAAATGAGCATAGTCAGAGATTTCATACTTCCCGAAAACTTTTCCAGCTTTAAGCAAATAGAGAGCGTTAGAGTTCTTAAACATTTTAATCTACTTATAGTAATTGGAAGACTCGAGAGATATATGCAACCTTTTAAATTTTGCAAAAAAGGCCAGAGAGATATTCAATTGACATTCGCAATCCTCTTGTAGCGGTTCCCAACAACTGAAGCACCAACAGATGTTCCATACATCCAATGATATCTGGAAACAATTTGAATTTCAAAAGGCCTGAGAGATTCAAAGTGGAAGCAATTTTTAGCGCACTTATGACATTTGAAAACCTGCTTGCTGATCAAGAAGTAATTGACAAGCAATTGAGTGGGGCCTTAGTAAAGGATGAAGAGGAAACGTTTTTATTGATAAAAAGAGACACTGATTTAGACAACATAGCGATGGAGTAATGTAGGAAGCACATTAGATAAAATAAATTAGAATTTATTAGGAATTATAATATTTGGGTATTTAGTATTTTATTAGAATTTATCTTATTTTTTAAACTTATTCGATCATGTTTGGAATTCTAATCTAATTAGGATTTTAGCTTATTTTTCTTATTTAAGAAGGATTAAGATTAAGTTGGCTACTTAGTATATATAGGCTTTTTACTGATAGTTCATTATAACAAACATAAGTTTCTCACCAATAATATTTAATATTTCTTAATTGAGATATTTTCTCCTTTGTAAGAGCCTTCTTTCTTAAATTTTTAAGAACGTATGTTAGAACGAAATCTAGTATTGCTTTTGCGATGCATCAAGTGGTATAAGAGCCTTTCTTTGTACTAGGCAAAGCTTTCCTGACCATCAACCATTCCCCATGCGCAAATCCTCCCTCCATCATCCGGTAATTTCATTAAAAAAAAAGTCAGAAAAATAGCAAAACTTGAAGCCACCTCACGTCCACCATTTGCGGCTACTGCCTCTGTCATTCTTCAGCTTTTTCATGCTTTAATAAAATTTAACATAATGCTCACTATTTTGTATATTATTAAGGACCATTGTATGATTAATCTTGAAGTGTATATTATTTTCAACACCAATTTAGCACAACCTATACCATGAAATTATGGATTATGTTACCATGAATACTTTTACATGGTAGGAATATAAATTTAAGTTTTACAAGCCTATTTCCATTTAATTTTCCAATATCACTTTGTTGATTTCTTAAGTTGAAATTAACATAAATGCTTAATTAGCTATAGTTTATGAATCATGAAAGATTGTTTTGTTGATATTCATTGATTGTGGTTACAAAATTTTATGTCACTAAGAGGCTAATTGCTTTTATGATGGTAATTAACATAATAAGTAAATATTACCTCCAATAATATTCATGGGAGTGAATGGGAAGAATATTATCTATTTATTTTATATTCTCATTATAAAAGCATGGTTTTGGATATTTTAACTTAAATTTTGACACAAAAAATGAGCCATTAATCTCTCTCAATCTAATGGTTGATATTGAAAGTTAATGTAAAATTTTACGATGTTAAATCATCCATCATAGTAACTGAATTGCATGAAATCAATAATTTCAATTTTGTATTAAAAATTTAAGATAAAATAACTTAAACGGAAAATGATACCTAAACTCCCTTTTGGCTATAATACCTTGCAAAGGAAAAAATTAACGTTAAAATATTTTTAATAAATACAAATATACTTTAAATAGTTTATTTTGTCTAATAGACTAAAAATAATGGAATATTTGTAATATGTATAAAATAATTTTTAAAATGTAAATTATAATATTATTTTAATAATATATTTTTATCTATTAAATAATTTTTAAATAAATTTTGGGTTAAATAGATTTTACAACTAATAAAAAATTAATTTTAGTTGTTCCTAGGATAATCATATAATCAGTAAATAATTTGTATTATGATAAGCATTTGAAAAATAAAAATTTGAGCTGTACAAATTGCATGTGCAATTGTTAAAAATGAAATTTGGGTTGAAGTGATGAGATAGCAAAGAATTTATTTTGGAAAGAAAATGAGTACAATGAATTTGAATTAATAAAATAAGCATATGAATAATGATCAAAAGTTCAAGTATAGCTGATGGTTGTTAAAGCCAACAAAAATAGTACTTATTATGACGGTTTTTTGAAATTGTAGCCAATAATTTTGTCTTGGCTCATGTTATATTTTGTAACCAATAATAATTGTTTTAGGACTCATTAATTCGTCACCTAATCAAATGTTTTGTGACAAACATAAAATTAGTCGCAAAAGGATATGCTTATTTTAGCGTAAAAAGTTCCCTCTAAAATTGATCATTTTCTGACTAAATGTCATCTTTTATGACCAAAAATATGGTAGCAAAATTGTATTTTAGGTGACGTAATTATTTCGTAATTGAAGGAGAGATGTGAAATTGATCAAACAATTTGTGACAAAAAAATATTAGTCTCGAAGATAATATGGTTTTGATTAATTTTGAGACCCTATTTTTTTGTCACAGATAATTATTTATTGTAACAAAACTAGAAAATAGTAGCCTAAAATTTTGTCTTGAATAATATTGTATTTCATGATATTTTTTCAAAGACGAATTATTTAGTATCTAATTAATTTTTTTTTATGATGAACTTTACATCACTAAAAAAAGAAGTAATAATCAATGTTTTTTTTTTAAGAAACACATTATTGTTTCTTCATACATATTTTGGTTAACAATGTTAGATTAATAAAAATTAAAATAATAACCTTAAAATAATTAACTTGAATTAATAAAAAATGATAATAGACTTTTTTTTTTCAAATCAATAATAACAACCTTAAAATAGCTTCTTTTTATTTCTAGAAGAACACTATAATAGTTACTTAAGTTAATTATTAAGAACCTTATAATATATATTTAAAAAAAAACTAAAACTTAAATAAGACCTAAATCTTCTCCCTCCCTGGACACATCACGTTAAAAGCTACCTTACTTTACCCCCTCCAATTGCATGTGTGTGTGATGATTATTTCAAAAATTCATTTAATAAAGTCTTTACCCATCTTGGCTTTCCTTCTACTCACGGTAATTTTTCAACTTCTCCTTGTATTTTTTGTTCAATTTTTTTATCTGGGTATTGTTTATTGAGTAAAAGTTTTTATTTTTGTCATCAAATTTGTTTTGTTTCCCCTTCCATGTTTTTCCTTGCTTCAGAAATATGTTGTTTGTTTGTTGTTTGATACATTCAGTTTGGGGAGGCAACATCTCAACTCTACATCAGCTGCTGTGCGGGCTGTTAGAATCACGCCCTTTGCTGTTGCACGGAAGAATGCCACCCTCACCAGTCCACTCATGGATGCCAAAATAAGCCACTCAACAAGATTCACTCTTGTCTCTCCATGTACTTCGAAATTGTAAGTATCATTTATGAACTCAGCCAATTTAATTTTGATCAGTTTAGTTGTGATTGAATTATGTGATATATGGTGAAATTAGGGATTGAAATTCTTGGATCCATTATTTGAATATTTTTATGCTTAGCAAGTGTTTGATAAAATTCCTAAGAGAATGCAGTAAAAGGATCATTATATCTTAATTTGCAAGTATGAATTCGAAAGAATATATATTTACATATTTAAAGAACCTTCAGGATTTGCAAATTAAAGAATAGACGAAAGAAAAAGGATCATTATATCTCTACGACCATGTTTAACATCTGTTTAAGTTAACTGATCTCATGTTAACTTTTCTCAATTAATTAAAAAAATCAAATCTTTACGCTTATGTAGATGTAGCCAATAACCATTAGCATGCAGTTGCACACATAATTATTATATGGGTGGTACTTAGAATTACTGTTACATTTTGCAAGTTATGGCCTGCACGAAATATGCAAATAAATTAAAGAAATTAGAAGCGAAGTTTAGTAGGTTTTGAGAAACTTTTGTAAATTAGGATATTAAGATGAATTTGCTTTTTAATTTGGGCAGTGGATTTAGGCATTAGATGTGATGACATTAGATTCCCCTTCCCCCAAAAAAAAAAAATTCCTTCATAAGAACTTTAGAAAATTGGGATCTTTCTATTATTGTTCACTTTATTTTGGTATATAATTAATCATCTTTCTTTATTTTTTTGAAGAAATTTGTAGATAGTATTAATATAATGATAAGAGTTAATAAGTTATTCAAGTCCAACCGATAGAATTATAAATTAGAGTTATAGAATATTTAAGCTACAAAATTTTAACTATAAAATATTAGATAGCTTTGATTTGTTGGTTCAAAGGATGGTGTTGAAGCTTGGCTTGGTACAATTTACTCAGAATGTTGTTGGATTTGCTAGGAAGTGTACATGCAATGATTAAATAAACTAATAAAGGTCAACAAGCCTCGGTGCCCCCCCTCCCCCTATGTGGTGTTGTATGTTTAATCAAAATTAATGTATTTATCTTCTTTTGTACTGGGATAATAAAAAAGCATGGGGTCTCTCCTAATTAACTTTGTTTCAAAAGATGTATTAGAGTGGGCGTAAAAGGTTCAAGAGTCTCCATGTTATTATTGTTATTATTTTTTATTTTTTACTCAATCTCTTATTTTTTTTCAACTTTATATTTATTGTAAATGTTATTTAATATTTACTGCTTAATTATTTAATCTAGTTCAAGTTTGACATCACCTATTTAATAGATTAATCTAAAGCGTTTTGGATGCAAAATTTTTGCAAGTGAATCAAGGTTGATTATGTGCTTGTAATCTTTTGATCATATTATTATTTTGAATTAATACATGATCAAATTTGTGAAATAGTTTTGGGGAAAATCTTTAATTTTATAAAGATTGAAAATGACAGGTACCTTTGAAGTCATCATCTACTATAACATTGACTCAACAAAACGAGGATTGAAAATTAAATCAAGGAACAAAATAGCAAATCTGAGGACCCTAAAGGATCCATGAAACAACTATGGTTTACATATTTCTCCTTTTGTGTAATGTTACTTTTATTTTCTTCTACAATGTAATCTTATTTTTAGACTATTGAATTTTTAATTTTTTTTACATTTTAGTTTTTAGATTTCCTTGTCATGAATTATATTTGTGTTAATAATATTTTTCACTTTAAAGTTTTTTTTCATTAAATTTTGATTTCTATGACTACATATTGTTATTAAAATTTATGTGAGACTATACAAATTGCCTTTATAATAAATTTGAGACTAAATTATTTACTAATTGTATTTGCAAAAATTGTCACAAATCACACCGACTTGAGACAATTATGTAACGTCACGATATGTTAATTTCAACAACAAAAAAATAGCATCACTAATTGTATATTCGAACATTTAAAATGACAATTTTTAATAATTAGACTCTATTTACATAGTCTTGAGACAAATATTATAGTCATTATAAATTACCTGTTGTGACAAATATGAATTGTCATTAATTACATTTTTTAATCTCTAATTTGACCATTTTTAATACTATTTGTGACAATTTTAACTTAATTTTAAGACAATGATTTTTGTCACAAAAACATACCTTTACTATGACGAAAATAATTTTGGTCGTTAAAACTTTTTAAGACGGTCTTTCCATGACTAACGTGTGACGATATATTTTTTGTCATAGAAAATATAAGATGACTAATTTGTTATTTTTAGTAACTAATTTTTTTTGTAATAAAATATCATTTTTCTTGTAGTGATCTAAGAATTTTCTTACTATTTGAGGGTTTTAAACCTTCACTCATCACAAGAAAGATAATTCAGAGCAGAATGAACTAGGTATGGTACTTGATTCCTCTAATTACCCTCGATTAAGCTCTTAATTCTCGTAAAAATAGGGCAACTAAACTCGAGCGTATGCTTACAAAAGATATTCTAATGCTCAAGTCAGTGTTTAGAGATTTTGAAAGCTAATTTAAATCTGAATTTTCTCTTGACTTGATTTTGGAAATTGACCACAAGATCATTCCTCGATCTTTCAACTCATATTTATTGACTGAGAGATGAAAGATTGGGGAGATAATACTGTTTAGATTTGAATCATTGCCATTCATTCTTGTAATTTGATTTTGATAGTTAAATTCATTAACTATTTTTGTTTCTATTCGAGTTTTCTGCTCATGGTTCTGTTAGTAATCACTTAGCATTACTTATCAACATTTTTGGGTTGAGAAATATACAATTTTTAAACAAGTACAGGAAATGCAAACTAATTCTTAAAACAAAAAAGAAATGTAGAAGATAAAATTTACGGCTTGTTGGAACTCCAGTGAAGTATTTGCTCAAAGGAAAGAAGGAAGATCACGCAACTTCTAGCTCCGCATCCTCAGCTCTATTTGTATGTTTGTATTCCAAAAGCAAGTCTTAGTGAAAATTGACTTGCATAATTAATATTATTCGTTATAAACTTCCATAATTCTAAAGCACTTGTTAATAGAAAATCGCTTTAGATTGTACTTAATCATACTTCGGCACTCTCATAATGTATTCCTTAATCTCATCTAACCATAAAAGAAAATATTTAGGACTATAATTTCCATCAAGCATTCGAAGCATGAGGTCTTTTGAATATTCCAATCACAAATGCAAAGCCAATACAAAACTATAAACAAGGCTGAACTATGAGGTGTGGTATGGCTACTAGTTGGTGGCCATAATTTGGTGTGATGATGGTTAAATCTTGTAGATATTGTGGTAAGGAACACGATGGTCACTATGGACTGGTATTCACAACAGTAAAAACGGATCGAAGAGGTGAATCTCAGAGGTTTTGAAGGTTTTGTGTGGTGGGTTATGGTGGCTTTAAGATGGCTAATCAGACACAGTGGTGGCTTGGATTGGATGTAGTAGATAGAAGGAAGTTTGATGATGGTTGATTGATGGTGGGGCATCAGTGTTAGTGGTGGCACTAGATGAAACTAGGAAACTACATTGCTTCAGGTAGAGTTTGCTTACAACAGCATGTCAATCGATCTACTAGCAATACTACTTTTGAGATTGTCTATACTTATTCCCTATGCTATGTCTATTATCTAGTTGGGATGCCAATAGTAGTCGGAGGAAGTAAATCAACGGATAATGTGGCAGAAAAAGACTATAGATTCATGCAGAGGTGTAAGCTGACTTGGAGGTTGCCAATGCTAAGTACAGGGCTAATGTGGACAAGCATCAACGCAAAAAAGTATTTTAGGAAGATGATTTGGTGATGGCACATCTAAGGCATACCCATTTTCCTGGCATTCACACTAAGTTGGACAAGCAGAAGTGTAGTCCATCTCATATGGCGATGTAGATATATTAATGATAAAACTTATGTGCCCCCGTTGCAAGAAATTAAATTGGAACATCTCTCACACTTTTAACGTTGTTGATTTGTTTGAATATCATCCAGATGGCAAAAATAAAAAAAGGACCAAGAAGGAAGCAAACTTCTCAACTCGATCACAGGCAAAATAGCACAACCAGTTCTGAATTTGATTCATCTCGTCACAGGCTTTGAAACGATATATTTTATGGAAAAAATAAACACCTATAGCCCAAGTTATAACCTCCGGAAGGTACCCTGCTCATTCAACACAGAAGTCCTACAACAACATGGCAAGTACAGAGGCTATTAGGAAGGCTATTTGATTACAAGATTTGTTTGAAATCTTGGGACAAGTACCGGAGCAATTAAGATGTTTTATGACAGTCCAAGTGCTATTCACTTAGCAAAGAATCAAGTTTATCGTGCACGGACAAAATATATCAACATATGATTTCAGTTTGTGCAAAAAATAATCAATGAGGGGAAGATTCTTCTTTGAAAGGGCAAGACCGTAAAGAATCCCACAAATATGTTGACCAAGGCAGTGGTGACAATCAAGTTTAAGTATTATCTAAATATGATCAATATCTTGCAAGCTTAAAATAGTAAGAAAGGCAGAGATTGGTGGGTGATTTACTGTACACAGAGTTTAATTTCATTCAAAATAAAGGTAGAGATTTATTGAAATATTGATGTAATGTGGGAAATCATTAAAGACAAATTGGGGACTAATTGATTGGTAAAAGCGTGAAGATGAAATAGTAAAACTATTTGACAATTCTTTTCCTAAAATTAAATGCTATACGGCGATTTTGGCGAAAATGGAACGTGGCAACAAATTGCACATGCAAAATTGTTAACAAAATGTGCATGGCTTTAATGCATGCAATTAAAGTTGCTATCTCCATGTCATGGGAAATTGAAAGGATGGCAATTCATGCTCCTTTTGTCAAGATTTGCCCAACAAAATGGCGGCATGTCCCAGTGGATTTTGCTCCATAATTTTCAACGGGCAAAGCCATTAGATGCCTATAAATAGAGCCTCATTCCACAGAGTTAAAGTCATCCCAAATTGTAAAAATTTGAGAGCATTTGCAAATGAGCTCTTCAATAATCCAGAGAGAGCACTTTCTTGGATGTTCCTTGAGTATGCTGCAGTAATTATTCACTTTACTGATTTTGTAGATCCTTTTGTTTTTGCTGCTCTATAAGACCTCGGCTACTGACGCTCTTTCTCTTCCCGTTTCTGTACCTACAGCGGAACCTTATGATAAACTTTCCATGTTTGTAGAGTTGCCGTGCTTGTTCAGCTGAATGCTACTTTTGTCCCCTGCTCTTCTCTGAAGTAAATTTTATAAACCAAGTATATGGTATAAATCAGAATAGTACTTCATCCATCTCTCAAACCTTATTATTCAATTCCATTTGTCTTTATAAATTAATTTAATTTTAACAGTTTCATTAATTTACAGCATTTTGTCAGACTTAAAATTGATTTGATTTGCCAAATTCGGGACCAGCCCTCTTTCTCCCTCCGGAGTATCCAATATTTAACTGAGAATTGGTTTGTGGGTAGTGTAGATATATCCCTCTAATTATGAGGGTAGAATTCTGGATTGTACTTTAGTGAGAATTAATTAAGGTGAATCCTAGTAGAATTCTAATTGTAAAATATGTAAGTAGAATTTCCCCATATTGAAAAAAAAATTGATTTAATTTGTAATGTTAAGTGATATTCCACAAACATCAGCCCATGTTATTCAAGCGAAATCTATAAAAATTCAATAAGAATAAATCTCAACAACCAAAGCCTTTGTAAGCTTGATGTGCAATATTACTTAGAAGAGGCAAGCTAAGTTATTCAACTAGAACACCAGAAGCTGTAAGGAAGGGGGTAAAAATCCAATCAGATTGCAAAAAGCTAGGCTTATTAATTTAGAGGAGTGCTACACATCCCAAATCCTTTATTTCAAAAAATTTATTCCAAATGATGTGTCATTCATCAATTGATTAGTAAATATTTTACATCTTGTAAAAAATTATCAACCACTCAATTAATAATACCTCATTTGGGATAAAATTTAAGATAAAAATTTTGGGAGGTCTATCATTACTCCTAAATTTATTGTTCATCCAAATGTACACAAAATATAGGATATTTTGCGGGAAAAAAAAGGAAATAGACGGTTTAGTATTACAATCTAATTTGAGTTAAAAAAACCCCTATGTGAGCCATTTTCTTGCCCCAGACTGAAATAAAAATCAAGTTCTCCACATGGCTTTCAGCTGGACATAAAATGAGGTTAATGAGTGCCATATACACGTGTGCGCGCACGCAATAGTGGATGCAAAAATAAGAAAGCTGTACGAAGAAACAATGCTGCAATGATAAGAGAAATTAAGAATACAAGACAATATTTTTTTCAGTCCTTTAGTTTTCCCTAAATCGCAAACTCACATAGCTTCAATTTCAAAGATCATGAATGCAATTTTGATTCATGGAAGCCACATTCTGAACAACTATTGGAATATTGTTTGTTTCTGATCCAAGCATAGCATTCTCTGGTAATTCAGCATAAGAAAATTTTCAAGAGTAGATATAGTAAATAATAAAAAAATGTAAATGAATTATAAATAGCAAAGTACATAAATTGAAATTGAGATATATGCGCAAGAGGGTAATCACCAGGCTTCACCCAATCGCTCTTCATTCGAGTTCTCTAAACCTTTTAGGTTGTGGTTCCTCATCATCACAGCAGCCACTTCCACTGGCTTCGGCCCCAAAGCATTCAGTAAGGCTTCGCTTTGACGTTGTGCTACAATCATCTTCGAATTCATTCAGATTATAAACAGTGAAACGACTTGGTTGGTTTGTCGTTTGGTCTAACTCCTCCACTTCGTCCATATAAACTGGATGTAAACCACACATCTTCACCTCCAATCCTAGGCCCAACCAGGGTTCAAATGATACATTAACCTGATTAGATTCAAAAGGCTCAAGATTAGACTCTAAAGGCAATCTAATATCGTAGCATGTTTGACGAGACAAATAGAGTAGCCAAAGATGGTCGGACCCAGCCTGACCGAATTTATCTCTAAAATCAATTCGATAACTGCCATGTCCAATGCGGCAATTCAACTGATGTGTGTGATATAAACCAAAACGATTGTTACCACGTGAATTTTTTAGGACATGAAAAACACAGCAGATAGCATATCCCACCAACTTTTTCTTATTATACAGATTTGAAGGCCTTGTGACTGTTATTGAAGATCCCTCATTCTGATACATGAACCACTCCGGTATTTCACTTCCTGGAACAACAACGCTTAAATGTTGTCTTGTATTTGACACTGCCTGCATCCAAAATAATAATAATAATAATGAAGTCCAAACCATTGCTTAATGTTTTGGCATATATAATTTTGGCATAGCTGGGAGACACGGAGTAAAAAACTGACCTCTAGGTACTCTCGTAGCATTGAAAACGCCAAACTTTTGTTGCCAAGCAATTTTAAGCTGTCTAAACAATTAATCATTGTGCTGTCGGACTTGCATAATTTTAATTCATCTAATAATGTCACTAACGAAGCACAACCATTTACTCTAACTTCCCTGATATTGGGTGGAAGTTGTGGCAGAGATTGAAGCCTCTTGCAATCCTCCAATTCAATATTCCAAAGCTTAGAAAGAGTAATGCTTGTTGGAAGTGAAACAAAGCTGTTTTTACTCAAATATAACTCTTCTAATGAGCATAGGTTGCCAATATCACTTGGAAGGGCTCCTTCCATTAGATTACAATCAGTGAGATTCAATTTCCTCAAAGAACACAAACCTGAGAGAGAAGGCAACTTCAGAGCCACAGACTTTCGCATTAAGTTGATTGGGATGTTCGAATACCATGACGTCGAATGTGGTACAGCTGTTCCACAGATATCAAGCTCCTCCAAACTTTCAATTTGTCCAAGTGTCTCTGGCACATTTTCAAGTTTGAAGCAGCCAGAGAGATTAGAGTTTTAAGAGATTTCAAGACAATTATACTGCTTGGAAGTCTCACAAGATTTTTACAGTCACTCAAGTTCAGCAATTCAAGTTTTGTCAAAAGTTCTATGGATGATGGCACTTCTTTGATAGAAGTTCCATCTAAAAAGAGCTCTGACAGATCTTTCATACTTCTTACAATCTCAGGAAACTTCTTAAGTTTCGAGCAACCAGAGAGCTTTAAAGTCCTAAGACATTTTAAACTACTTACAGTAACTGAAAGAATCTCGAGACTCCTGCAATTTTTCAAATTCAACAAAACAAGGCCGGACAGAAGTTCAATTGACAGTGGCAATCCTCTAATGGCTGTTAGCTCCAAATGAAGCTCCGACAGATGCTCCATATGTTCTACAATCTCTGGAAACTCTCTAAATTTCAAATCACCAGAGACATCCAAAGTTGAAAGACATTTTAGACCACTTATGATCATTGGAAGACTTTTGAGATTCTTGCAATTGTTTAGAGCCAACAAGACAAGTTTGGATAGAAGTTTAATAGATAATGGCAGTTCTTCAATAGCTGTTCCATCCAACAAAAGCTTCGACAAACACTCCATACTTCCCACGATGTTCGGAAATTTCTTTAATTTCGAGCAACCAGAAAGAACAAGTTTTTCAAGAGATTTCATCAAAATCTTGCCAGGAAGAGTTATAAGACTTGTACAATCTTTCATGTTCAATATGATAAGCTTATTGTGAAGCAGCAGAGATGGGTGAATTTCATACAACATTGTACATCCTTCAAGAATCAGCTTCTCCAAATTTGGGGCCCCTGTGAAGTCTGCCATCCTTATCAAGTTCTCGGAATGGCTGAGTATCATGACTTTCAACTTGTCTAAACGCTGTAGAAAATAAAAAGGAGCGAGAAAGATATTTCTTAATTCAATTAGAGAGGAATGGCAAAACTAATAAATTTATATACTATTATTCACTGAGAAAATATATATTAGTGACAAAATTGATCTTACTTTGATTCCCTTCCACAATTCTCCGATGCAGCTATAAAACATGTTAATTTCAATAGTTTTATCCATTTGCAAATTTGATGGCAAAAATTTCAAAGGATATCCACGCCAATCAAGTAACCTTAACCTATTAGACAGGTATTCAAGGCCATTAGGAAGTTGCAGATTACAAATTTTGAGCAATCTTAGGTTGGTCATCTTCGAAAATGCTTTAGCACTCGCACACAAATACACCTCATTTTCACGATGGTAGTTATCAAGTACTATTCCTTCCAGTAGTTCAGTTCCCTGAAAAAATCATAAGCAAAGGATAGACAATAAAATAATAATGTAAAGATGTTGAAAAGTTGTCTGAGATTTAACTAGGTGAAAGAAATTAACAAGCACGAGCTGAGGAATACATGTTTTCCAAACAAATTTGTCACTTACTGTGCTTTCTGTCAACACATGGCATACTTCTTCTTCCTTCCATAATCTGCTGCGTTTCCCAGGTTCTTCAGGGGATTGTCTCTGGACAATTTGTTGCCCTAATTCTTGTAACAAATCATGCATCCACAGTGTGTTATTATGCACAGTGATTAGACATTTTTCAATAAGAACTCTTATTCCAATAACTGGATGAAAACCACATCCCTCTAGATAATTCGTGACATAATCCCTATCATTTCCTTTAAAGAAACATGCAACATCGAGAAATATTTTTTTCTCTAGCTCCAGTAGCCCATCAAAACTTATTTGAAGTTTATCCAGAATCTCACTAGGAGGTTCTATTTCTAGCCGTTCCAGGGTACTTCTCCACTCATCCACAGATCTACCAGACAAAAAGGAACCCAAAACTTCTACAGCCAATGGAAGACCACCAGCATACTGCATAACACGTGCAGATAGCTGCACACATTCTTGCAAAGGTTGATAAGTTTTAAAAGCTTTCATATTGAAGAGTTGAAGAGCTTCATCATAATTTAGCCCATGAGGCCTAGACACTTCATCAACCCCATGTGTTTTCAACAAATGTTCGTCTCTTGATGTTATGATGATCCGGCGGCCTGAACCAAACCACTCACGATTTCCAGCTAAACTTTGTAATTGTTTTACATCAACCACATCATCAATAACAAGAAGAACCTTTTTTCTTTGCAGTCTACTTCCTAACACGTTGATACCATCAAAGACATATGCTATTATCTGCAAGCTTCAATAACTGGGAAAGGAGTTGCCTTTGTAAAGAGACTAGGCCCCCTTTACCGGAAATTTCTCTAACATTGGCAAGGAAACCACTTGCTTCAAATTCATGAGAGATCAAGTCATAAACAACTCTTGCAATTGTTGTCTTACCTAGACCTCCCATCTCACAGATCCCTATTATACGCACATCACTAGACCCTGAGTCCATAAGAAACCTTAGTTTCTCACAACATGAATCCATTCCTACTAGCTCCTTAAGAGTCTCTGGTTTTGTACGAATTTTACTTGATACCACATTGACAATTTCCTCAATAAGTTCTGATTCATTGCTACAGATTGAAATCAACAAGAAAAGATTAGTGTTAAATTAAAGTAAGTGTGGACGTGAGTCAAATTAATTCCATTAAATGTATATAAAAATTATGCAAAATTCATTGGACCAAATTGAAATAATATATTTTACATGTGGAAAATCTTTAGTTGTGTTCTTCATGTAAATATCTACATCGATCTGTACCTCTCGGTTTGCAAAAATAAACTTGTGAAGCTACTATTTCAAATACTACACATCATATGAAATACATATTAACTAGAAGCATTTTAATTGAAAACACTCTAAAAGCTGTTTAAGAATGGTTACCTTTGTTTTAATTCCCAGCCGGAAATATTAGCCACCTCTTTCAAAATCTCTCCACTTTTGCACCTTTTCTTTATCGTCCCTAAAAACTTCTTCATGTTTAGCAAATGCCTCATGAAAATTTCCTGTTTGTTTTCTTACCACAGTTGGTTCCACATCATAGAAAATAGGAAAAATTTGATCTTCTGCGTTCTTGCATTTAACAATCTTAACAAGTTCATCCAAGCACCAAGTGGAAGAAGCATAGTTTTGCGAGAAAACAATAATTGATATTCTTGACTCTTCAATTGCTTTAAGGAGTTATAGTGGAATGGATCTTCCTCTCTCAAGTTCTTTGTCATCCTTGAATACATAAAGTCCCTTATTTTTCAACGCAGTATAGAGATGACCTGTGAAGCGTTTACGGGTGTCTGCTCCTCTGAAGCTTAGAAGGCATCATATTTCCAATGAGAGATATTTTGGATGCTGGTGAAAGCCATTATATCTTTTTCCTGAAAATTTACAATAAACTAAGTGGCTTCCTAGGAACAAAATAGCCGTCATTACTATGCAAACAAAAATGCAATATATATCTCAATTGTCAAAGTTGTATGGCTCTAGGCTGTACTGTACTGAATTGCATTAAGCTCTGAAGCAATAGCATGTTTCACAAATAATAAAAAATTAGATTAACACTACTGTAGCAACTTTTGATTTCTAAACAGTGCAGCCAACCCAAAACCTGCTCCCAGAATATATTTTAATGATGGTCTAACTACATCAGCAAACATTGCAACTAAAACTTGTAGCTAAATATGGGATAACAAAATTCTGATAAGGAACAGTAGTTTAATGCAGGCTGTCAAACGATCTTCTTCTTCTTAATAATAGATAAACTTACTAAGCTTGCGAAAGGTTCTGATTTCGAAGTTAATCATCTTCTTCTTAAACAAACTAAGCAGACCCATCAACTTCTTATTTACTTCATTTACCAAAAAGGAAAAATTATACCTAATAAATCCCAAATTGTAATAAAAAAAATTATTTGCAATGCTGATTGAAAAAAAAAATCCTTCTTTTACAGTCAGGGCATGCAAACTAATTGTGAAAATAAAAGAGAAAGGACCAAGCTAAAACTTACAGCTTGAAGCGTGTATCGCAGGGAGCCACTTAATTGAACTCCAATGAAGTGTTTGAATGAAAGAAGGAAAATATATTTCTTCTGTGTAAAAGCAATCAGGCAATTTCGGAGCTCAGTGTTCTGCTGTATGTTTTCAGAAGTTCTATTTCCGAAAGCCAAGCCTTGGTCAAAACAAACTTTCAAAGCTTTTACCCCCACGAAATTTCCTTGAAGCTACAAGAAATGTTTTCAAATCACACGATTAGTACATTAGGCTTGGGAAGCTCGATCCGCCGCGCCTGCGAGCTCACTGCCGGCACCATTAGGCTCAGCATGGCTGAAACTTTCAGGGTTGAGCTTCCGGGCTACCGTTGACTGAATTTCTGTCACTGATGACTGGCAAGGGTAATCTCGTAATTTCATATTTTGAGGGCAATTTTGTAATTTCTGATCTTGTAGAGATTTTATTAATTCCAAAAAATTGAGGATTAGTTGCAATTCGGATTTTAAGGGTAATTTGGTGATTTTTAATTTTGGAATATTTTAATAATGTACAAACTCAAGGGCATTTTAGTAAATTTATTAGCACGGGAGTTATAAATTATGAATTGATATTGATTTTGAGTTTATTGCATAAATTTAGATTAATAAAAAAATAATTATGTCATTTCCTTGATTTAGGGGGATCCACAAGCGAATTAGTCCGCAGACGTGGGAGATAACTGAATTTGAGCATCGTCACTATAAGTGAAACATACAAGACTTATTTTTATAGTTAATTATGATAGTGAAACATGTACTTGAAATAAGAAATTGAAATGTCTTGATTCAATAAACTTCTCAAAATGGATTTAAGTTACACATTGATATTTTATTAAAATGTTTTGGATTATGATTTTCCATATCGACTTTGGAAAAAATATGATAAGTGTTTTAAAGACAAGAAAAGTGAATGTGATATAAAAAGAAAATAGATATAAAGTATGTTAAATAGAAAGGAAATGAGATTTATAGTATGATTTTATGTTCATGTATATGTGTATAAAACGTTGTTTGTAAAATTATTGGACATTACCATTATTTAGTTACAGTGATACAGATATGATGAGGCTTTTAGAGCTCGTCTGAACACACATAGAAGCTTTTGGCCGTGTGTTTGGGTGTTTCTGCCTTTTGGGGGCATATGTATGTGATGATGATAACAGTGATATAGATACAAATAATACAAATGAGATACAAGCCTTTAGGGCCTCGTCTAAGTACACACAGAGGCTTTGGGTTGTGTGCTTAGGCGCTTTTGTCATTTAGGAACTAGAGTATGCATGCACAAATATGATGATATATGAGATGACACTTTTCTGTCTATCTGTGTAGCTCTGGGGCATAACCGTACCTAGATAATACATCAATACCCATATGTTGAGTTTTGGATACGCTGAGATTATTTCCTTGGGTACTTGTTTAGTGATGATTTCAAATTTGTGCATTTTATACGATATTGTAATATGATTTCCATGGTTATTATGTACGATATTACATATGTTCTTCAAGGTTAGTAATCTGATTTAAATATTAAATGATTTATAAATATTTTCTCGTATATGGTTTGCTGAAATTGTATTTTAAAAATGATTTCATTTAATTATTTTTAAGTTAAATTAACTTTCAAAAATTATTATTCACTGATCTCGTTGAGTTTTATATTCATCCTGTTTTTATTATATTTTTTCCTTCAAAAGGAGGCTGCAGGTACACCAAATCAACCTAGGGACTGTAGATATTTTGAATTTTGGGCACATGATAGTATTACAAGAAATAGATGATTTTTATTAGGACATCCTGATCATTTTATTTTATTTTTGCAATTATATAATTTTGTTGTATTATTCTTTTGGGATTAAGAATAAACTAATGTATATTAATATTGGTTATAATAAATACGAATACAATATTAAAATAAAAATACTAACTAAAATAGCACATTAATACAAATAAGATATTAAAATAAATATAATTTATATATATATATATGTGTATGTATGTCATGCAAATTATTTTAATATTAAAGCCATTATCAACATGTCTCAATACATTTTATTAAAACTTAAATCTGTTAATCCAAAAATTAATTTTAATTTATTCTATTATAGACATAACTCAAAAAAATTAATATATATAATATAATATAAATATCGATTTTATAAATTATTTTGAACGTTAAATACATTTATTTTATATTATTAATCTATGAAACCAATTTTATTAATATTAAACAAATCTAACAAATTAGTAATATCAAAAAAAATATTGCTTAATATTAAAATAATTTATAAAATTTATAATATTTTATTTAATGAATTATTTAATATTATATTTGCATGTGTTATAAAAATTTATTTAAAGTCAATTTCTATGTTGTTGTAATCTAAGAATATAATCTTTAGAAAGGGGGATGTGTGATCATTTGTGAAAGTAAGACGACCTATGTTATATTTTAAATAAATCTTGGAGGCATGGGTGGCTTTTTTCCTAAAGAAAATAAAGACTTTAAAAAAACTTAATTTGATTAAAGGAACTAGGGTTAGAATTCGTAATAGCTAGCATAAACAAATATCGTATTCGGGGCATCAATCTTTGTTGTTATTATTATCACCATCATCATCATTATTATTAACAATTACACAAATAAGAATAATAACAATAACAATTATATAATAATATTTTAATTGAAGACAAAAATAAAATTATGAAGTGTAGGTGGGGTAAAATTTGGGGCTCATAAGAATAAGAACTTGACTCCCAAAGGTCCATAAGAATCAATTCCCATTCACTAATTCTAGAAATGTATCGGCCCCACATATTTCATTCTCGTTCCTTCTTCTATTTTTAAAAATAAACACTATCGATCATTCTCGTTTCGAATTTTAATTTCAGAATCCAGTTAGTAAGCACACCATTAATGTATCACACGAGAGTAATAAGAGTTGGAATAGGCCCGCGAAGACAACGGTTAGGAAAATAACTACAGCAAAGCGGTGGAAACAAAGTGTTCCATGCAAGTATGGATTTGGAATTAGATTTGTCTAGGAGTGTAAAAATAATTAAATTGAATAACTGAGTTACGTAAGACAAACATTCATGTAAACTTCTAAAGCAAAGACAAACATTCATGTAAACTTCTAAAGCAAATGCTGGAATACAAAACTGCGAGGAAACTTACCGTTCTGAGCGCGTGGGAGGCACTGAAAGATAATTTTACTTGGATTACAATTAGGTTTCTTTCAAAGAAATCAGTTAAGAGGATTTCATGTTTTCTAATTAATTCTTCTTCTTTTGTTGGCCGACAGCAAGTCTTGTCAACGTATTTGCAAGAGATAATTATAAAGGACGGCGAATGGAATAAAAGACATGTTCAAACTGTAACAAATGCTTCAATAACGTAGAATCCTAGACACCTAAAGCAATTGCATTATCTCTAATTATTTAAATAATAGTAATTTAGACTACTTAATGAAACAAGACAAAGAAGATACATGGTATGAACCAACCTCTCCACTGATTATCTATTTTGTTTTCTTTTTCTCTTCTTCATGTTCTTTTAGTACGTGACACGGCATTTCATTTTGTTTATTCAGTATCGATAAAACTGTGTCGGAGCATCTTAAATTATATATGAAACATAAATTATAAATAAGTACAGTAATATTATATTCATAAATTATGTCTACAAATAGAAAGTAAATTAACATAACATCAATGAAATAATAAAAATATAAGTAATAATGATAGATAAAAAAACACGTGATATGAACCTAATTAGATAAATCAGTAATGCCTTAATAAACAATAGTATAGTTTATGGTAATGCTAGCTTTATGAAGGGATGAAAATCCACCAAACATCGTTTCCTCAATAAATAGGAACTTTTAAAACCATATGCATATGAAAATTTACCAAAAATAAACTTTATTATACACTAATTGTTCCATGCCATTTTCTTGAGTACTTTTTGTATATTTTAGAAACACATACTTAAACAATCTGATCAAGCATGAAATCATTTTCGATTCATGGAAGACAACAACTTTGGGGATGATATTTTGCTCTTGTGGTAATTGAAGATGCATACTTACTGAAATATTCAGAGAATAGTAAGTAGGCTTTTCCTTTTATATGAGTTCACTCAATGAATCTTGGAGGTTGTGGTTCCTCATCACCTCAACAAATGCAGTAAGGCTTCGACTTGACGTCGTTGCTACAACCATCTTTGACGCAGCAAAATTTTGAGGGGGTTCATTCATATTAGAAGTGGGTAAAGTGACTCCATATAAACTGGAGGGATATCATACCTCTCACCTTCGATCCTGGCCAAAGTACACCCCCGAGAAGGTACAAATTTTATGAAGACACACAACCCTAAATTTATATTATTGAATCACACTCAACATCTTAGGAAATTGACCTTGTTGATTGATTGCTTTTGGTTTGGAAATCGTAGTGGTGGCGCAACGGATATCATCTTCTCTTTGTTCAACAGTTCAGTTGGGAATTGGGATGTCATGGTTCCTACTTGGGCATTTTATCAAACGTATTCTGGGCGTGGGTATCACACAATTACTCCTCAAACACATTTTATCAAATCTGCATAATTTTACTCAAATTATAATTTAAAAAATGTGTCATGTAATTTAAGTGAATGATTGAATTTTAAAAATTTATCATTTATCAAAAAATTTTCAATTTACGTGTAGGGAAAAAAAGGGAATATTATTTTGAATTTTTAAAATAACAAAACAAGATAATTTTATTTTTTTTATTAACACATATTTATTGAAATTCAAATTTAAAACCTGTCTTTAAAAATATAAAAAAAGAAAAAAGAAAAAAAAAGGAAATTTTATGATAAGATTGGTGTGGGGTAGGCAAATAGTACAACTCCGTAAAAAATATAAACAAATAGTTCAATAAAAGTCAAAAAGTACAAATTAAATAAACAAGGTTAAATTCAACAAGCCCATAAAGGCCTACAAAATTCCAACATCAAAATGGATGGGGTGCGTTGATCATTGATAGTGAAGGAATCTCAGAATCTGCTCACTAGCTATGACTCACGCAGGACAAACCTTCACGAATTGAGCTTGTTGATTGATTGCTTTTTCTTGGGAAACCATAGAGTTGATGCAACACATCAGGTGGGATGCACATTCCTTCATAGGCATATTATCGAACACGTCCTAGGCACGAGAATTATACCATAATTCCTCAACAACTCCTCTCTTGAACCTGGCCTGCAAATTCCATATAATCATTCCTTTGTCTATTTATCGTTTGTTCTGAGCCCAAATCAAGCTGAGATCGATCATATTCAACACATGTGCACTAAGCGTTGTAGCCTCAATTCCAAGGTTCCAGTATTTAAACCCATAAAAATTCACAGAGGAAATGACAAGGAAGAGCGTGAGCTCAATAAACACTCTCTAACATTAAAGATTGACAATAAATCAGACCCCGTGTTTATTTTGTAGCTGCTGCTGAAGTGCTAACCACGGGTAACAAACGTGGACACCAATGCCACGTCACTAACCCTTAACTGATTTATAACAGATTTTTGAATAAATAGAATGTAAATGAATTATCATGTGCAAAATAACAATTGAATTCGAGATGCGCGCTCGCTGCTCGGTGATAAAGTCAGGTAATAGTAAAAATAAAATAGTCAAGAATAATAAATTTATAATAATAATATTTTTATTTTTATTTTTAAAATATAATTTGTTTATTTTATTTATTTAATAATATTTTTATTTTTATTTTTAAAATATAATATCAATTTTCGGCTCACTATAGTCAGGAATATAATAGTAAAAATAAAATAAAATAAAAATTACACAATAAAAAAAAGCATGTTGAAATTGTAAAAGGAAGTCAATTATTATGTGATCACTTCAAGTTATAGTTATGTATGAATCAAATTTCTACTTTAATTGATCTTACACAATTTTATGTTATCCTTTCTTTAAAGAAAAGAAAATATCATACTATAAATCCTAAAATATATCAAAAAAATGATTTTTCATATCCTTACGGGAGAGTATGCCTGAGCAAATCTTAAATAGAGAGGATTTTTGTAAGTAAATGAATTCCAATGAAGTACTTTGCTTTAAGAGAACTTAAGCTAATCAGGCAAATATATTTGTTTTGAGGAACAGTAGAGGATTTTTACGAGTAAATGCCTCTTGAATTGAAAGAAAATAAAAGGATTCAAGAGCCTACCTTTCTTCGCGAGTCCTGCAGCGGAATGATCGAATGTTGGATCACGTATTCACGTTAATGGCCGGAAGGAAATCATAAGTGGAAAACCTCCTTTTGATTACAACATAAATGCCTTCTTTCTTCAATGGATTGTTCAATGTTCTTTTTTTTTCAGCATATGGATAAGAGAAGAAGTTGAAGAGGCAATTGTTTTTTTTTTTGCGTTGTTAGGGAAAAAAATGTGTACTCACATTGAGTTCCAACTCAACAAGTACAAAAAAAAAATGTACATAAATAATCAAAATCAGCAAAGAAGAGAACATAATCTCCTCTAATATTGACTAAATGAGTGATTAGAAACACTTGATCTATCACATCCAAAAAAAAAAGAAAAAGAAAAAAGAAACACTTAATACATAATAATACAAGACAAACATTCATGCGAAGCAATGTTGGAATATAAAACTGCGAGAAAACTTAATGTTTTGAGCGTGTTGGATGCACTGAAAGATGATGAAAATTTACTTTGCCAAAGATAATTCCTCTTTGTAAAGATAATTTCAATTTTGTTTGTTTCAAAGAAATCAACGAGAGGATTTCATGCTTTCTAACTAATCCCTCCAATAAATGTAATATTATATACATTGCAAAATAATTTCGATACTTAGAAAATATTTTAATATTTTACAATTTATTAGATATATTTTATTATATAACATTAAATTTTATAATAAATAGAATCATAATATTAAAACAAGTGTATTAAAATTTTAGTTATTTTGAATATTATGTAAAATAATAATAACATTAGTATGTGAAATTTTTTATTGTAAAATATATTTAATGCAAATATTTATTTAAAATATCTAAAATAAATAAAAATATATTATTAAATAAATATAACAATTTACATATTTAAATTTATTAAAATATTAAGTTATTTTAATATTCTTAGTCTATTGCATAGATTACATTATTTATGTAAAATTTCTATTTGTTAAAAATTTCAAATTCAATTTTTTTAAATGGCATAATGGTCAAAAAGGGTTTTGGTGTCCCTTTTTAAAAAGTTGGGGTGTTGGTGACCTTTTTTTCAAACCTTGGGGTGTACATGTCCTTTTCCCTTAAAAGAAAGAATAATTATTAAATAAAAAAAGTCTTATGAGAATATTAGAGGGGTGGCAATAATCCAACTCCGTGAAAATAATCAACAAGAAAATAATAAAAGAAAATTTTGAAATTAACTCAAGCATCCGTTAAAGATCAAGGCAAGAACCTAAGTCTTAGAAAAGCTTAGCTGTGAAGCTAGACTTCAACTTTGATAAGAAAATAAGATTAAAAATTAGATGAGTGATCAAAAAGGGACATTTTTAGAATTAAACATAAGAATAATTGAAAAAAAATAAGGTTTTATGAAAAGATTAGAGGGGTGTTAATAATCCAACATGAAAAGAATCAACACAGCTCAACAAAAGTCAGAAACCTAAATTAAATAAGCACAGTTAAATTCAACTAACTGACACTAGGCTTTACCCTTCATTTGAGTTGTTTAAATCTTTTAGGTGGTGGTTCGTCGTCATCATCACAGCAATCACTGCCACTGGCTTCAGCTGCCACTCCATTTTCCGCAAGGCTTCGCTTTGATGTTGTGGCTACTTCCATATTTGATCCAACAAAATTATGATGGGATTCATTCATATTTGAACGCCATAGTGAATGCTTAGGGACATGAAAAACAGAGTAAATAGCATATCCCACAACTTTATCTGTATTATACAAATATGAAGGCCTTGTGACTATTATTGAAGAACCCTCATTCTGATACATGAACCACTTTGGTATTTCACTTCCTGGAACAACGATGTGCAAACGATGGCTTGGATCTGACATTGCCTGCAACAAATGGGCTATTTCACAGCCAAGCAAGAAAACAAATGAAGAAAATTAATAGCTTTCCACTGAGCCCAAATCAAGCTGAGATCGATCATATTCATATAGATATTTGTCTATCTTCCTAAAATCGTCAATACAAGCTTGCCAATTTAGGCACCGTTCAACATTTGTCCACTACCCATTGTAGCCTCAATTCCTAGGTTCAAGTATTTAAACCCATACAAATTGTTTGCTCTACCTGACAAACGGACACATTAAAGATTGCCAATAAATCAGATCCTGTGTTTTTATTTGTGATTGTAGCTGCTGCTTAAAGTGCTAACCACAAATCACTTGCTGGAAAAGTATAATTGCTCATTTGTTAGTAATTTTAAACTTTTTTATGTTGCTAATTGTTCAATCTCTATAATTCTCTTTTCTAATTTTCTTTTATTAAAAGCACGGAAAATTTATCCAAAAGAGCGATTCAGCAATCCAAGCAACGGATGCGCCTTTCTAAACTTGCTGACTTGAATATGGAATTGGTGTTGTTAGCTGCCAATGAAAAGATTTGATCTAATTGTTTTTAATAAGTATAAATTATGATTTTTTTTTTTTAAGATGATTTAGTTGTTTCCTCACTTTGGTATTTAAAAAAATATTATTGAAATTCTTGATTCTTCAAGCACATAGTGGAAGATGCATAGTTTCATGAGAAAACAATTATTAAAATTCTTGATTCTTCAATTACTGTAAGTCAGTCCCGGTGAAATTACTTTTCCTTTCTCGAATTCTTTGTCGTCCCTAAATACGACTCCCTTTTGATCCAAAAGCAACTCACAAATGGTTTGTGAAATGTTTGCGGGGCACAGAGCGTATGGAGAAACTCCCTACAGGATGCTCATGCTGCAAGCAATTGATTCCACAGCCTCTTACTTGAGTTCCTAATTTTTTTTTTGGAATTAAATGTTATAAGTTTGGCTCCTAAATAATCATAATCAGCAAACGAAAAAGTTCACTACCAGCAAATTGAAGGAGCCGAAAACCCCCACTACAAGCAAAGCGGCAACAAGTTTGAGCCAGGACAATATTAGATTAATTTTATTGAATTTTCTACGTGAAAAAAAAAATTGTGGCAATAGATGTATCATAAAGTTGCAGCATAATTGACTTTGTTGATTAACTGGGAAATCAAAAAGTTGACTTTGTTGACTGTTTGATTCTTATTGCTTAGGAAATCACAAAGTTACAGCAACAGATGCTTCATGTCGTTGCTCTTCAACATATCCGGTGGATGCATTCCTCCAATTGGGTATTTTATCAAACGTGTTCTGGGCATGATTTTTACATGCAATTCTATATAAAAGGACGAACGTGTTCTGGGAAAATAAATAAAAATATATTATTAAATAAATATAACAATTTACATATTTAAATTTATTAAAATATTAAATTATTTTAATATTCTTAGTCTATTGCATAGATTACATTATTTATATAATATTTCTATTTATTAAAATTTTTAAATTTAATTTTTTAAAGGGTTAATGGTCAAAAAGGGGTTTTGGTGTCTTTTTAAAAAAAATTGGTGGTATTGGTGACTGTTTCCTAAAATTTAGGGGGTGTAGACATCATTTTTCCTATTATAATTGATATATTAGAATGAAAGAAATAAAAAACCAATAAGCACAAACTAGTGATACGAAAATCTTTATATTACATAATTCAAATGAATATATAGTTTATCAAGAAATTGAAAATCCAAGTTGGAATGCAATTTCAATTAAGTAATAGTGAAACATGAACATAATACTAAGCATGAGTATAAATAAAAAGGCTTTGCTCTTTATTAAATTTCCTAAATTCTTGTAGCTTGAGGTTCTTCATCATCAGTAAGGCTTCGCTCAAAAAGGAAAAAATCAAAAATCAAAACACAAACACAATATCTAGAGATGTTTTAGCTACAGTGGCCTATGCCTTCTTTGGCAAGCTTTATTTGTTTTCTCAGAACAACTTACAAACTTAGAGAGAAAATTGCAAAATACAGAATGGACATCATACAATATACCTCACCAGTCATCAGCTTGTTATGGGTTTGTAATACTTTCCAGCCCTTTCTAACCGATTTAACAGCTATTTATTAATACTAATGCTCTTCAAAACGACAGTCTTTGTCGGGTCGTTTGATCATTATGTATCAGTGAGTGCATGTGACCAACGCGTGCACTCACTTACTAAGTTTCGACGATCTGAGCCAAACATCGTACACGAGTCCTCTAGGGGTAACCGAGAGATCGTATGCAAAGAAACATCACTTCATACTATCATTTATTATTCAGCCGACATTGCGTATGATCTGGGAATTAGATTCTGGTTCATCCTTGAACAATAGGCATAAGTGGCAAATATCACTTGGGATTTCTCCTCCTTCCACTGGTAGATTACAGTCACTGAGATCCCATTTTGTTAAAGAACATAAGCCTGTTAAAGAAGGTAACATCAAATTAGTCATAGGATCTGATCTCCTTTACATCATATTGGTAGGGAAGCACAATGTAGATGATAGTGGTCTACTACTTTAAGATTCTTCAAGATAGAAACAAACGTTGGAAGTTGCCTAATTGTTGTTCCACTAATATCAAGCTCTTCCAAGCTATTTACTTTCCCAAGTTCTCTGGCACATTTTCAAGTTTGGAGCAGCCAGAGAGATTCAAAATTTTAAGAGATTTCAAACCACTGATGGGACTTAGAAGACACTCGAGATTTGCCAATCTTTAAAATTCAACACAACAAGGTGTTGTGCAAATTTTAATGAACTCGCAAGCGCACGAATCTATTGTAGTATAGACTAATGGTGACGAGTGTCGATCCCACGAGGAGGTGGATTTTAATTATATATAAAATTAATTTAGTGAATGGGTGATTGGATTTAAGTTGGAAAATGATTTAGACTATGCTAAAACTTAAATTAAAATAACAAGAATAAATTCTGGAATTGGAATTAAAAGGGCAAGAATAAATTGAAGTGAATTCTATTGAAATGACGTACTTGGGTATCTGGATCCGTATCAACATGCATCATGGGCTAAATATTCCTTATTAATACCAATTAAATCATGAGAGGGGAATCCACACCTCATGAACCACGCTCTAATAAATATGGTGCTAAGGGCTTATCGTGCCAAATAATAATAATCTTATACTAGGGAGCCGATGAAACCAGGGCAGTACTAGACAAGATTAGTATTATTTGTCGACGAGAAGTCAAAACATCCACAAAAACTAGAGGGGAAGAGAAAATAAATTTACCAAATCAAGCCCATGACACATGTTGAGACTTCACCTTCAACCCAAGCTTGAAAGAAAATTAGCCACTCATAGTTGAACTAGGGGCAAAATGGGAATTTATTAAAATACGTAGAAAGTACAAGATAGAGAGAGAATTACAGAAAATGAATCCCAAAAATGGATTCAGAGGTGCCTAATTAGGGGGGGAAGGCCCCCTTTTTATAGTTACATCGAGTAAATCATGGCCATCGGATTAAAAACAGTTTGGACGCTCAGGATTTCGCCACGTCATCAGCCACTATTTGCACAGTACAGTCAACAGCCACTATTTGCACAGTACAGTCAACAACCACTATTTGTACAGTACAGTCAACTGCCACTATTTGCACAGTACAGTCAACAGCCACTATTTGCACAGTAACATCAACAGTACCCGTACATATGAATAGTATCGTACATGTGAACAGTGTCATTTTCCTTTTATACTCCTCCTAAGGTTTTCGACCGTCCTGAGTTCAAAAATGATGTCCGTTTTGTCATTTGATCTCTCGTTTATTGTGAAATGACTATGATGCCCCTAAAATACATAAAATACTCAATTAGAATAAAATACACATAATTAAAGTACAATAAACTTAAACACATAAAAGTAAGGGTTGTTAGTAATACTTGATATGTAAAATAACGATTTTCTCCTTTATAAATATGCACTTTCTAACACACAACACAAGGCCAGTTAGATATTCAACTAACAATGGCAATTCTCGAATAGCAATTCCATCTAAAATGAGCATAGTTAGAGATTTCATACTTCCCCAAAACTTTTCCAGCTTCGAACAACTAGAGAGCGTTAGAGTTCTTAAACATTTTAATATACTTATAGTAATTGGAAGACTCAAGAGATATTTACAACCTTTTAAATTTTGCAAAAAATGCCAGAGAGATATTCAATTGACATTGGCAAACCTCTTATAGCGGTTCCCAACAATCGAAGTGCCAATAGATGCTCCATACGTCCCATGATCTCTGGAAACAATCTGAATTTCAAAAGGCCAGAGAAATTCAAAGTGGAAAGAAATTTTAGAGCACTTATGAAATTTGGAAGACACTCAATATTTTTACTACCTTTCAAATTCAACTGTATGTTTGAGAAAAATGTAGAGGAAATTTTTTTTTTTTTTTTTTTTTTTGGAATTTGTAAGGTGGATTTCACCTATTATTGTTGTTTTTTTTTTTTTTTTTTTTTTTAACAACATTTTTTTTATGCAACAATTTCTTTTTTTTTTTTTTTTTTTTTTTTGAACTAGGCATAATTTCACTATACAAAATATTTATTTACATTTTTCTCAAACATAAATAGGTGATGGATCTTATTGGGTAATACTCCAAATCGGAGTGGGTCAAGATAATAAGTTGACAAAGAAATTTTTTTTTTTTTTTTTTTTTTTAAAGGTTCAAAAGGGCTAATTATGGATATTCATAAAAGGGATGGCTAGAAAGGCTCAAACGGATCAAAGACGGCCTTTCCATCATCTTTTAGGGCTCTAAATAATCTTTCATATCTACTAATTAAATGGGCTTCCAAATGTAGCAACACACATTTTTTTCTTTTTCTTTTTTTTTTTCTTTTTTTTTTTTATTTCATTTTTTTTTAAGGGTTAACTCAAAAGAAATCTAGAGATCGTATATACAATAATAAACTACTAAGCTGTATAGAAAATGGGCAAAAGGGGTTACTCTCCAAGAAAAATGATAGGCTCAAAAACTCACTTGGTATTTATTATGACATGTTCATTCCTTCAAGCAACTCATATTTGTCTCCGACATCAAAATGTAGAGTAGCAAACATAGTGTAACATCATTTCAGACTAAAGATAATACAAATACTAAAATTTGAAATCATCATGTCATCCAATGTTAAAACAAATCACAATTTATTTATTTATTTTTTTTTAAACAACAGTCTACCCCCCAACCTATTCTAAACGTGAAAGGAAAATATGCATGCAGAAATGTAAAAATGATGCAGAAAAACTAATTAGAAAATGATAGAAAACGATTTTTTTTTTAACTTAAGAAGATGCGTTTCTAGAGGCACTACACTCTATATTCAGCCATCTTTGACTCAAAAAATTTTGTTTGAAAATGTATATTTATAAAGGAGAAATTAAAAAGGAAAAAGAAAAACAAACATCAAAACATAATAAAGAAAAAGATTTTTTTAATTTTTTAATTTTATTTTATTTTTTATTTTTTTTAATTTTTATCAATGAAGATGCGTTTCTAAAGTCACTACACTCCATATTCAGCCATCTTCAACACAAAAAGTTAGCAACAGTTAGTTTCTACAACAAAAAATTAGTAAAAACTTAACCAATATTCCACAATTGTCGACTATTCCCTCCCCCCAACCAGAACGAAACATTGTCCTCAATGTTTTAAAGGAAAGAAGTAGAGTTTAGAAGACATCACCTGGGTGGTGCAACACAGAAGAAAATATTTACAGGCGGAGAGTTAAATCTAATTTATACTTCTTACTGCGGCTACTGTTACCGTCATCATTTGAACGCTCCAACAGAAAGTTCCAGGGGTCTGGCTCCGGTTTATAAGCTTGTAACATATCAAGTAGCTCATTAGCAGTGTGAGCACAAATAAAAAGTTTTTTCGCACTGGAAGGAATAAAGTAGCTTTTTATTGCATGGTTAAGAAATGCGATAAAGCCATCATAAAAATTATTGACATTTAACAAACCGATGGGTTTCTGGTGAAGGTGCAGATGGGCCCAAGATGCTAGTGTGATAAGTGCCTCTAGTGTTGCAAGATCTCCTGGAAGGAAAATAAAAGCATCAGCATGATTAAGCATTTCAGTTATTCGTTCTTGCATACCTGAGACGACTAACTCTTCTCCAGTCGTTGAGTCAGACACACTGCCCAAAGGTTTTAGGACTCTAGGGATGATGCCTAACACTTGGCTTCCTCTGATAAAAGCAGCTTCTGAGACCAATTTTGATAACCCTCGGTTACCTCCTCCATACACCAAGTGTAATTTTCGCTCTGCTATGTTTCGACCAAGATCTATGGCTGCATCAACGAACTCTTTATGTTTGCCATAGGTAAATCCAGAAAGCACACAAATGTTCTTGAATTGCCTATCGGAAGTAGCTGCCATTGGAATATTTCTCAAAAACAATTGGTGAGTGCTTATCAAAAAGTCATATTTAAGAATCTTGGTGACAATGGATCACAACTGTGTATGAGGTGGCATGTCAGTGTCAAATAATGCGTAAAGCACATGGCTCGATAGTCAAAAAGCAAACAGTAAAAACAAACAGTAATAAAATTATTAAAGACAATAATGCAAATGATAAAACAACAGTGAAATGAAATAAAATAACAGTAAAGTAAAGGATATTTACAGGTAGTTGCGACTGTGGCTCACATCTTCCTCTGGTTTTACGTCCAGAAACGGCTTGAACGCCCTCTATGGGTCGAGGATAGGCTTCCCATCCAGTTTTCTTATAAACTGGCAAACAGGGTCGTTTATAGTCAGATTCCTGAGACTATATCGTGAATGCTCTTTCTGGAATAATGACCATAACTGGAGAATCGCTCCTTGCACATATCCACTGGGATGCGTTTCAAGAGACAGAAGAATATCATCCAATGACTCCTTATTCAAGCCATCCCTAATGAATTGAATCTTATCTTCTCTGTTATCAGACACCATTCCTAAAGAACATCGGTTTTTATTGCAACTCATTCTGGCACACTTATGACAAGCAACAGAAATTCTTCGAGCTCGTCGTTTTCTTGCATAATTTCCTTTACCACAACCAGGCATGTATGCAATAAATTTTGGAGGTAACTCACCCGCCAATCGTACTTTCGCCTCGATTAACCAACGGATGTCAGCAGGTATGTTATTCCTCATGAGCAATCGCATGCGTTCGGACCGAGCTTTATAGATCGTAAGAAGAGCATTCTGAGGGAGTGAAGGGAATCGCTTGTGAAGCTTTGCTAGAATCTCGGTTCTGTTCATACCTTCGCCTCAGAATATCAGTTATTATGGGAAACTGAAGTAACCGACTTGATTGTCACGGAGTACCGTTATCCGCCACTTCACCGGGGTAACAAACTAAAGCACACAAACAGAAAAACAAATTAAAACACACAAAGAAAATCAAAATCGTCCTCTTATTGAATTTACCTCAAGCTCCAACTGGATGTCGAAAACACTTTTCTCAATATCTCTGAGTTGGCGTTCTAAACCTTCAACATAGGCTACTAACTCTGGTGGTTGTAGAGCCCAAATGCGATTTGTTTTACAAAATTGAATCTGCCTTTTGAGATGATTTTTGACACGTTGAAGTGGTTTAAGAATGTTCAGGAGGAACGGTCTAAGTAAGAGACTCATGATTAACAATGATAAGAGAAAACTTAATGATAAAACAAACACATTTATGCAAAAATAAATTTCAATTAGCAAAAGAATAATAAAAAGAGAAAAAGAAGGAAAAATCAAACCACCGAAAAGAAAAAAATCAATTCAAATCTGGTGGGTCACTCAAATTTATTTCGGTGTCTTCTCCATGTGGTTGGTATTCTAGATATGGCTTTAATCTTTGACCATTAACTTTAAACGTGACACCGTTCTTTGGGTCCTTAATTTCAATTGCCCCATGTGGAAAAACAGTATGAACAATAAATGGACCAGACCATCGAGAGCGTAACTTACCTGGGAATAGGTGCAAGCGAGAGTTGAATAAAAGCACTTTCTGACCTGGAGTGAAAGATTTTCTCATAATATGCTTGTCATGGAAGACTTTCATTCGTTGCTTGTAAATCTTGGCATTTTCGTATGCATCATTACGAATTTCTTCAAGCTCTGCCAGTTGTAATCTTCTTTCTGAGCTGGCTTGCTGCATGTCAAAATTGAATTTCTTGATGGCCCAATATGCACGATGCTCGAGTTCCACAGGTAGGTGGCAAGCTTTTCCATACACTAGCCTGTAGGGTGACATCCCAATCGGCGTCTTGAAAGCCGTTCTATATGCCCATAATGCATCATCAAGTCTTAATGACCAATCTTTTCTGTCCGGCCTCACCGTCTTTTCTAATATGTGCTTTATTTCTCGATTGGAGATCTCCACTTGGCCACTGGTTTGCGGATGATATGGGGTCGCCACTTTATGAGTGATTGAATACTTTGTCAAAAGAGCCTTGAATGCTCTATTACAAAAGTGGGCACCACCATCACTGATTATTGCTCGAGGGAATCCAAAGCGAGAAACTATGTTGCTTTTCAAAAACCCTATCACCACCTTGTGATCATTGGTTCTGCATGGAATTGCTTCTACCCATTTCGATACGTAGTCAACAGCAACCAGTATGAATTGATGGCCAAAAGAAGTGGGAAAGGGTCCCATGAAGTCGATACCCCATACGTCAAAAATCTCAACCACTAATATTGGATTTAGTGGCATCATGTTCCTTCGTGTAATGCTCCCCATTCGTTGACACCTATCACATGAAGAACAAAAAGTGTAAGCATCTCGAAATATAGTTGGCCAATAGAAACCACATTGTAAAACTTTAGTCGCTGTTTTCTTAGCACTGAAATGGCCTCCACAAGCTTGTTCATGGCAGAATGAAAGGATATTCTGAATTTCATTTTCTGGGACACATCGTCTGACAATTTGATCTGCACAATACTTGAATAAGTACGGGTCATCCCAAAAGAAATTCTTTATTTCTGCAAAGAATTTAGCCTTGTCTTGCTTGGTCCAATGCTCTGGAAGTTTACCTGTAACAAGATAATTAACTATATCAGCATACCAAGGTAATACTTCCATACTCATTAATTGTTCATCTGGAAATGACTCATTTAATGTTAAAGGCTCTGTAGTTGTGTCAAAATGAAGACGAGAGAGATGGTCTGCCACAACATTTTCTGTGCCTTTCTTATCTTTGAATTCCAAGTCAAATTCCTGCAAAAGTAACACCCAACGAATTAGTCTAGCTTTTGCATCTTTCTTTATAAAAAGGTATTTAAGAGCAGCATGATCTGTGAACACAATTATTTTACAACCAATGAGATAAGATCGAAATTTTTCCAATGCAAACACTACTGCTAGCATTTCTTTTTCAGTAGTTGAATAGTTCAATTGTGCATCATTCAATGTCATACTAGCATAGTAAATAACATGGGGAATCCGATCAACTCTTTGTCCTAATACTGCTCCTACTGCATAATCAGATGCATCACACATTAGCTCAAATGGTAAGTTCCAGTTTGGGGGCTGAATGATGGGTGATGATGTCAACAATTGCTTTAATTTTTCAAAAGCCACAAGACATGAATCATTAAAGATAAAATGTGCATCCTTAGCAAGTAAATTGCATAAGGGTCTAGAAACTTTGCTAAAATCTTTAATGAAACGTCTATAAAAACCAGCATGCCCAAGGAAAGATCTTACTTCTCTGACTGTTTTGGGTGGAGGAAGATTAGAAATGAGATCCACCTTGGCTTTGTCAACCTCAATACCTTTACTTGAAATGATGTGACCGAGAACAATACCTTGTGTTACCATAAAATGGCACTTCTCCCAATTTAAGACCAAGTTCTTTTCGATACATCTCTGCAGAACTAGTGTTAAATGGTGTAAACATTGATCAAATGAATCTCCAAAGACAGAAAAATCATCCATAAAGACCTCAAGGAATCGTTCAACCATATCAGAAAAAATACTCAACATGCATCGTTGAAATGTAGCAGGTGCATTACATAATCCAAATGGCATCCTCCTATATGCAAAAGTGCCAAAAGGGCAAGTGAAAGTGGTTTTCTCTTGATCTTTTGGTGCTATGGGAATCTGATTATATCCTGAGTAGCCATCTAGAAAGCAATAGAATTCATGGCCTGCTAATCTATCAAGCATTTGATCGATAAATGGTAAAGGAAAATGGTCTTTACGTGTGACAGAATTTAACTTTCTATAATCAATGCATACACGCCATCCTGTAGTTACTCTAGTGGGTATCAATTCATTATTAGCATTGGTAACTACAGTGACTCCTGACTTTTTAGGGACAACTTGTACAGGACTGACCCATGAACTATCAGAAATGGGGTAAATGATACCTGCATCTAATAGCTTAAGAACTTCTGTTCTAACAACTTCTTTCATATTAGGATTTAACCGACGTTGCATTTCCCTAGTAGATTTAGCATTTTCATCAAGGTGAATGTAATGCATGCAGTCTACTGGGTTTATACCTTTTATGTCTGCTATGGTCCATCCTAATGCTCCTTTGTGCTCTTTTAAAACATCCAACAACTTACCTTTTTGTTTGTCATTGAGGGATGATGAGATGATTACCGGTAGAGTACTTTCTTCCCCCAAAAATGCATATTCCAAAGTGTTGGGCAATGGTTTGAGCTCAAGTTTTGGTGGTGATTCTGATGATGGGATGAGTTTCTTCTCTGATGGTGCTAGTTGTTCAACTCTTGGCTTCCATTTATTAATGTCCATAGATGGTGCTGAGTCAAGTAGGGCGTTGACCTCATCGACCGATCTGTCAATATCAAAATCCAAACCAAAGTGAGTTAAACATGTTTGCAAAGGATCATCACTAAGGTTTGAAACAAATGTATCATCAACTAGTGCTTCAATTAAATCCACATCAACAATTCCATCATCTGTGTTGTGAGGTTGTTTGGCAATGTTGAAGATGTTCAGCTCCATAGTCATGTTGCCAAAGGACAACTGCATATTTCCCGTCCTGCATTGAATATGAGCATCCGCAGTTGCCAAGAAAGGTCGGCCTAAAATAATGGGGATGTGCTTCCTTGAATCCTGTATTGGTTGAGTGTCAATTACAATGAAGTCAACAGGAAAATAAAACTTGTCTACCTGGATAAGCACGTCCTCCACAATACCACGAGGTATTTTCGTAGACCGATCTGCAAGCTGTAACACCACTGGAGTTGGGTGTAATTCTCCCAGTCCAAGTTTCACGAAAACTGAGTAAGGCAATAAATTTACACTAGCTCCTAAATCCAACAAAGCATTCTCAATTGTGTGGTTCCCTATGCTACATGAGATAGTGGGGGAGCCTGGATCTTTGCATTTTAAAGGAATTTTATGTTGGAGTATAGAACTAACGTTTTCTGTTAAAAATGCCTTCTTTTGAACATGCATATTTCTCTTTTTAGTACACAGGTCTTTAAGAAACTTGGCATAAGATGGAACTTGCTTAATAGCATCAAGTAAAGGGATGTTGACACTTACCTGTTTGAAGATTTCGAGAATCTCACCTGTGGATTTTCCCTTTTTCCCTTTAGCTAACCTCTGAGGAAATGGAGCTTTTGGAACATATTCTCGTGGGTTAGTTTCTTCTTTCTCCTCTGGTGATGATTCCTCAACATTCACAGGTACAATTTGATTTTCTTTTGGCATCTCCACTTTATTGTCGACTTCTTTTCCTTTTCGCAAGGTCATGACGGCTTTGACCTCTCCATGCTGCTGTGGTGAACTGGTACTTGCTTCATGTACTCCTTTAGGGTTAGGCACTGGTTGACTTGGAAATTTGCCTTTCTCAACAGTCATTGCCAAGGTCTGAACTGAAGAAGCAAGTTGTCCCACCATCTTCTCCAAGCTTGAAACTGATTGGGCTTGTGAGTTGAAGCCCGCTCTCAATTCATTGCGTAGCCCATCAATGGTGCGGTTCTGTTGCTCAATTGTGGAGTGAGTAACATTCCTGAAATTCTGGAATGCATCTTCCCATGGTCTGGGCTGAGAGTAGTTCTGGTTCTGATTGTATGGTCTGAATGGGGGCTGAGAGGCTTGAGGATTTTGAGGAATTGGTTGCATTGGTGGAGCTGGAGCTGCTGGTCCATTCTGTTGGAATCCTTGAGACCATGAAAAATTAGGGTGGTCTCTCCATCCAGGATTATATGTGTTGGAGTATGGGTTGTAATTCGATGGTTTTCTTATTACTCCTATGGCATTGGCTTGATCTGGATATGAGTCAAGGTCATGTGGCTCTGTAGATTTAGCAGTTGATAACGATGCTATTTGTCGAGCGAGACCTTCAACCATGTCCTTGACTTCTTTGATTCCTGAAGTTGACTCGTCAATTTGAACCTCATTTACTCCCTTAATCCTTCTAGTATTCCTGAGTGATCGACTCCGTTGTTGGGAATTATCCGCTTGTCGCTGGAAGAATTCCCAAATCTCTGATGCACTCTTTGACATTAGCTCTCCTCCACTTGTTGCCATTAGCCATTCTTGCACATTCGGCAATAATCCCTCCAAAAAGTATTGGCACTGGTGCCACTTCTCGTACCCATGATGTGGACACTTCAAGAGTAGCCCATTGAATCGCTCCCATGTTTCGAAAAACTGCTCGTCATCTTTCTGGGTAAACTCCGAGATTTCCCTGCGAATAGCGTTGGTTTTATGCACTGGGAAATATTTATTCAAAAATTTTGTAACCATTTGTTCCCATGATGCAATACTATTAGCAGGTAATGTATTAAGCCATGAACGAGCTCTATCCTTTAAAGAAAATGGGAATAATCTAAGTTTAACATCATCGTCTGAAAAATTCTCATATTTAAATGTTTGACAAATAGCATGAAAATCATTCAAATGATTATATGGGTCCTCATTTTCTAAGCCATAGAACGTGGGGAGACAATTTAGCACACTAGGTTTTAGTTCAAAACTCCTAGCAGCTACATTTGGGTACCTGATACATGATGTGCTCAAATTGGCTAAAGGACTAAAGTAATCCTTAAATGGCCTCTCCTGTGGTTCTTGTAAATCCATTTTGTTTTTAATGTGCTTGTGTATGCGAAGTGTTTTCTCTAGTTCAAGGTCTATAGGTTCAAGATTGGGTAATAATGACCTACGACCATGCATGCAAAATAAAATAAAATAAAAATAAAGATGGGAACAAAACAAATAAAATAAAAAATAAAAATAAAGATAGGAACAAAACAAATAAAAATAAAGAAGAAGGAGAAATTATGATACTAACCTTATTGCGATATTACAACCTTACTATAACAATACACACACAAAAAAAATACGTGAAATAAATTAATTAAAAATAAACTAATAAGATAAATAAAAATTACAAAGAAGAAATAAAAAAATAACTTGAAAATTAAATTACAAAATTTAAAGAAGAGAAAAAGAAAAGAAATACTAACCTCTAAATGTAGATTCACTTTTTTTTTCTTTTTTCTTTTTTTTTTTTTTATAATAAAAAAAAAATACAAGAAAACAATTAAATAGAAATATTCACAAAAATTAATTCTAAGAATTAAAATTACTTACCTCCCCGGCAACGGCGCCAAAAACTTGTTGTGTAAATTTTAATGAACTCGCAAGCGCACGAATCTATTGTAGTATAGACTAATGGTGACGAGTGTCGATCCCACGAGGAGGTGGATTTTAATTATATATAAAATTAATTTAGTGAATGGGTGATTGGATTTAAGTTGGAAAATGATTTAGACTATGCTAAAACTTAAATTAAAATAACAAGAATAAATTCTGGAATTGGAATTAAAAGGGCAAGAATAAATTGAAGTGAATTCTATTGAAATGACGTACTTGGGTATCTGGATCCGTATCAACATGCATCATGGGCTAAATATTCCTTATTAATACCAATTAAATCATGAGAGGGGAATCCACACCTCATGAACCACGCTCTAATAAATATGGTGCTAAGGGCTTATCGTGCCAAATAATAATAATCTTATACTAGGGAGCCGATGAAACCAGGGCAGTACTAGACAAGATTAGTATTATTTGTCGACGAGAAGTCAAAACATCCACAAAAACTAGAGGGGAAGAGAAAATAAATTTACCAAATCAAGCCCATGACACATGTTGAGACTTCACCTTCAACCCAAGCTTGAAAGAAAATTAGCCACTCATAGTTGAACTAGGGGCAAAATGGGAATTTATTAAAATACGTAGAAAGTACAAGATAGAGAGAGAATTACAGAAAATGAATCCCAAAAATGGATTCAGAGGTGCCTAATTAGGGGGGGAAGGCCCCCTTTTTATAGTTACATCGAGTAAATCATGGCCATCGGATTAAAAACAGTTTGGACGCTCAGGATTTCGCCACGTCATCAGCCACTATTTGCACAGTACAGTCAACAGCCACTATTTGCACAGTACAGTCAACAACCACTATTTGTACAGTACAGTCAACTGCCACTATTTGTACAGTACAGTCAACAGCCACTATTTGCACAGTAACATCAACAGTACCCGTACATATGAATAGTATCGTACATGTGAACAGTGTCATTTTCCTTTTATACTCCTCCTAAGGTTTTCGACCGTCCTGAGTTCAAAAATGATGTCCGTTTTGTCATTTGATCTCTCGTTTATTGTGAAATGACTATGATGCCCCTAAAATACATAAAATACTCAATTAGAATAAAATACACATAATTAAAGTACAATAAACTTAAACACATAAAAGTAAGGGTTGTTAGTAATACTTGATATGTAAAATAACGATTTTCTCCTTTATAAATATGCACTTTCTAACACACAACACAAGGCCAGTTAGATATTCAACTAACAATGGCAATTCTCGAATAGCAATTCCATCTAAAATGAGCATAGTTAGAGATTTCATACTTCCCCAAAACTTTTCCAGCTTCGAACAACTAGAGAGCGTTAGAGTTCTTAAACATTTTAATATACTTATAGTAATTGGAAGACTCAAGAGATATTTACAACCTTTTAAATTTTGCAAAAAATGCCAGAGAGATATTCAATTGACATTGGCAAACCTCTTATAGCGGTTCCCAACAATCGAAGTGCCAATAGATGCTCCATACGTCCCATGATCTCTGGAAACAATCTGAATTTCAAAAGGCCAGAGAAATTCAAAGTGGAAAGAAATTTTAGAGCACTTATGAAATTTGGAAGACACTCAATATTTTTACTACCTTTCAAATTCAACTGAACAATTCCAGATAAACGTACAACTGATAATAGTAGTCCCTTAATATCAGTTCCATCCAAAACAAGCTCCCGCAAAAACTTCATATTTCCCACAATCTCTGGAAATTTCTTCAACTTTGAGCAACCAGAAAGTACCAGTGTTTTTGGAGATTTCATAAAAAATAACCTTAAGTCTGAAAAGGATGTGAAGATGTCCATATAATGAACCTTAAGTTCTGAAAAGTCATATACCATGCATTCGACCACTCAGTTCCTTAAAAATCATAAAAGCATATGATAATTAGTGCAGACTAGGATGTGAAGATGTCCATAAAATTATTTATGCATAGATTTAAAGCATAGAATGTCGAGCAAAACATTTTGTCACTTACCTTTCTCAGGGCACAAAGTCGTTTCCTTCGGATCAAAGATTGAATTAACCAAATGTGGACCAAAGGATCTCCTTAAAAGTCTACATTGTGCAATTGATAGCTTGGGCAAAGGAAAACATTTTGTACGTGTATCATAAAAAATGAATAAAATGTAGGCTGCGTTACAGAATATGTTTTACTTTGTATTATATAATGATAGCGATTTTATACTTCATTTCTTGACTTTTAGAATCATGAAATCAAAATACATGCATTGCACTTTGTCACTTACCTTGTTTTTTGTCAGCACATGATGTACATCTGTTACGTTCCACAATATGCTATTGTTGTTTAGCTAATGTTCTTACAACATTAGCTGATTGGTTTACAACACTTTTTGACAGTTGCTTATATCTTTTCCCTAGCTGATTGGTTTTGAAGGCTTTCATACAAAGGAGTCCAAGAGCTTCATTATAGTATAGTTGCTTAAGGACCAACAATTCGTCCACTCTATATGTTGTCAACGATGCTTATCTCTGGATGTTATGATGATCCTATTAGCTGAATTTTCTAGCTAACCTTTTTCTGTCGCAGCCCACTTCCAATTATGTTGATAACATTATATACATTCCATTTTGTTAGGAAATCTGACCTCCTTTTTCTGAGGTTTATCTAACGTTGGCAAGAAAACTACTTACTTCAAATTCATGATAGATCAAGTTATAAACAACCTTTGCAAGAGCTGCCTTACCTATACCTCTCATATCATAGATCCCTATCATATGAACATCATTAGGCCCTTTATCCATTAGAATCGTTAGCTTCTCCAAGTGTGAATCCATTCCTACTAGCTCCTTAAGAGTCTCTGATTTTAAAGGAATTTTGTTTGATATCTCATTGACAATCTCTATAATAAAGTCCGATTAATTCCTGCGGGTTGAATAGAACAAGAAAAGATGCTTTCCTAAACTGAGTTATAAAACTTTTTAGCTTTATAGTACTTGGACTTGTAATGAGTGTTTCTTCTTATGAAAAGAGAGGTATCCAAATTAGTATTAATAATACCCCAATGCAATAAACAACTTTTTAGCTTATCAAACTACGCTCTGGGAACTTGTTTGAGTCTATATAGACATTTGTAAAATTTGCACACAAATTCAGGTTTCTTAGCATTAATAAAGCCTTTCGGCTGGCACATGAATACTTCCCCAGTTAACTCTCTATTAAAAAAGGCATTGTTAACATTAATTTGCCTTATTTTCCATTAGTTCATCACTCCTAGGCTCAGTACCACTCTAATAATAGCTAATTTAACCACTTGACTAATGTGTTAAAGTAATTCACCCCTGCCACTTGCTAAAATCCTTTAGCAATAAGCCTGGATTTATACTTAGCTACATTCCCATCTTTGTTATACTTGATCCTTTACACCCATTTATTGTTAGCAACGTGATGACCAGCTTGTCTTGGAACTAATGTCCATGTATTATTCTTAACTAAAGCATCATATTCTTCTTTCATAGCTTGCAGCCCTCTAGAGTCATCTAATGCCTCTTTTACATTATATGGTTCTTTATGAATGAGAGCATCAGTTGTTGTATCTTTTTGTTTTTTTTTTAATTTTGTTTATTCAATAACGACAAAACTGATGTTAGAGCATCTTCTAGTAAATTATATATGAAAACGGAAACATAAGTACAATCATATTATATTCTTAAATTATATCTACGAATACAAAGTAAATTAAAATAAGATTAAAGAAATAATAAAAATGTAAATATTAATGATAGATAAAAAAAATATAGGATATGATAGTAATGCCTTACTAAACAATATTATAGTATATGGCAAGTCCAGCTATTTGAAGAGAACTTTAAAACCATATGCATCTAAAAAATTACCAAAAATAAACTTTATTATACACTAATTATTCTGTGCTATTTTCCTGAGCACTTTTGTATATTTTAGGAACGCATACTTAAACAATCTGATCAAGCTTGAAAGCATTTTCGATTCATGGAAGGTAACAACTTTGGAGATGATATTTTGGTTTTGTGGTAATTTAACATATATAAAATAAAAATTGCCAACTGAAATTGAAGATGCATGCTTACTGAAATATTCAGAGAATACTAAGCAGGCTTCTCCCTTTATTTGAGTTCACTAAATGGATTCTTGAGGTTGTAGTTCCTCATCACCTCAACATATGCAGTAAGGCTTCGCCTTGACATTGTTGCTACAACCATCCTTGATGCAAAAGAAATTTGAGGGGATCCATTCAGATTATAAGCGGTAATGTGATTCCCTTGGATTGTAGTTTTGTCAAACTCCTCCATATATACTAGGTGGATATCACACCTCTCATCTCCGATCCTGGCCAGAACACACCCCTGAGAAGTTACATAATTTATGATTACAGTCCACAAAGCATTTGTACTTTTCATGGGAATGAATGGAAAAAATATTATCTATTTATTACAGTCTACCGCATGGTTTTAAAGTTTTTTTGAACTTTCCCGCACTTTAAAATTCTGGACCAAAAAACTACTCTATTTGGCAATGACACAGTCCGTAAAGCATTTGTACTTTTCTTTGGCTACGAACGCATGATAGATTGAAAACGAAAATGAAGCAAATGAGGAGGCATATGCCAATAGGCATTATATATGATCAGTATGTTTTTTCAGTGAAGGATATGTTGCATGTTCTTAGGGATTGGATCGTGGAAAAAAGACTTTGGAACTGATTCCTCCCTGTGGCACAATGCCATCAATTCTTTTGTCTTAATCTAAAGGAATTGACTTGTCAAAATCTATTGAGTAAAAGGTTGTTGGGTTCAAATTTGAAGTGGAGTACTTTAGAGTACTTTGTTTGGAACTTTGCAAGTTCGTTAGTGAACATCAAGCTTGCTTGGCATTCCTAAAGTTTTGGAAATATGATGGGTGACCTTCAAGTAGTTGGAAGAGTTAAAAAGCTCGACAAGAAAAATTATAATACGTGGGCAACATTGATGGAGTCTTGCTTACAAGGTCAAGATCTCTGGGAGATTGTTTGTGGTAACAATATGAGACCACCAACTGAGGATGCTGCTTTAAAGAAGTGAAGAATTATAGCTGGAAGGCCATGTTCGCCATCAAGACTACAATTGAAGAAGAAATGTTGCAACACATAAAAAAGGTTAAAATACCTAAGAAAACTTGGGATACTTCTACAATGAGTTTTTCAAAGAAGAATAACATATGGTTACAACTTTTGAAAAATGAGCTACTATCAATTTTATAGTGAAATATGACGATTGACGAGTATTTAAACAAGTTAAAATCCTTATGCTATGAAATTTATGGGTTAGATTCTACTACTGTAATTTCTAAATCTAGAATAAAGAGAATTATTGTCAATGGTTTGAGGCTTGAGCTTAAGAGCTTTGTTACAGCAATCTAGGGTTGTCCAACTCAACCAACCATTGAGAATTTTGAAAACTTACTTGCTGATTAAGAAGTAATTGACAAGCAATTGAGTGGAGCCTTAGTAATGGATGATGAGGAAATGTTTTTTTATTGATAACCCTACTAGAAAAATGACTTCCAACTCAACCAATCATTGAGAATTTTGAAAACTTACTTGCTGATTAAGAAGTAATTGACAAGTAATTGAGTGGGGCCTTAGTAATGGATGATGAAGAAATATTTTTTTATTGATAACCCTACTAGAAAAATGACTTTCACTGATATTAAATTGCTGATACTAAATAAAAAAGATGACTTAACTAACTTTTAGTGTGTTTTACATATTAAAATGCCGTTGGTCATTAATAATATAGTATCATAAACTCATACTGATACTAAGATACATATTTTTAATTTTAATTTTTCTTATTCCAAACGACGTAGTTTTACTTTTAAAATTAGGGTATCTTAAATTCAACGCTCGTGAAATTTTTTGGCCTTAACGAAAGTACTATTCCCTCTTCTTCTTCCCTCTCACCCAAATCCTTCCCACTCATTTCAAGAAACCCTAAATTGAAACAAAACAAATCACCCAGCCTTTTCAGTCTTAACAAAACAATTACTCTCAGTCTCCCAACAAAATAAAATCATCCTAGTTTTACTTTATGAAGCGTATGGGTCTTGATTCTTCGGTCACCACCGAAGACAATCAAAGGATGAAAAAAGTCAAACAAGATGAGGAGGAATAAGAAAGAGGAAGAGCAAGTCAAAGAAACTAGCTTCACAAATCTATATGAGAACTCCCTGTTCGAGGTGTTGAAACACGCGGACACCAGGACTTCGTTGCAGGCGGCCTTGCGTCAACAAGCTATGGCACAAGACACTCAAAATGAGCACCTTTGGAAGTTAATTTGCACCCACCACTTCGCTAACGTTGGGTGCGCTACCCAACAGCTCAGATCTGTTGTCCTGGCTCTCGGTGGCTCCCGTCGCTTTCTCTCTCTGCCATTCTTTCTCTCACAGTCGAAACCAAAACTCAAATCCCTAACTCCCCAGCCACAAAACCTCTCATTTGCCTCAAAACAAAATAAAATCAATCCGTACTCCTTCTCTCTGATTATTCGAAAGTTAGAAGCACCTTTAAATAGTTCTCTCCCAAAAGCCATTCACCCAAACCCTAACCTCACTAATAAAATTTTTTATTAATAGTGATTTTTTCAATTAATTAAGATATGGGTTCATTGGCAGAGAAACAAAGGTTAGTGTTTGCTCTATTTCTTTCATCGATTTTCTTTCTCTTTTTTTTTAAATAATTATATGTAATATTTGTTTTGATTCGCATATCGTAAACACGATGTTATTGTCTACTAACTAATTATAGACTTCGATTTACATTCACTTAAATAGGATATGATTATGTATCCCTTTTTTTTTTGGCTGTTTGCTAATTGTGTTATTTATAGTGTTGTTATTCGCGGTTTATATGGTGAGTAGGGCAGTATTTTAATTGAAACAATTAAAGATATGGGGAATTATTAGGTAGAAAGTGGCCGGAGGAGGAGGTTCTTCTATTTCAGTATGCCTAAATAGTATTCATTTTGCCCCTTTTTTTTTTAACTGCTGAATATTGTTCCTTGTCAATGCGTTTCGAATCCAGAGACTTCGCCCTGTGGTATCCACTTTGAGAAACTACTCATCTGCAACTAAACAGGTAATTGTGCCTTTTATAACTTATTACTTGTAATGCACTGATTTTGGCTGTATGATGATTGTATTCTTCTATATTTATAGGCTTTTATTATTATTATTAGTGAATCAGCTGAATGCTTAAGAAATTCTAATACTAATAGTTATGTTCTTCATTATACTTACAATGTATGGATTTTGATGCATTTTAAGAAGAATATGAAATCAAATATTTGACTGTAGGGACAACAAATATGTTCGAGCTTTTATTAGTATAATAGTATGTGAATTAAAAATATTATAATTTGAACAAACTCCAAAGCTTTGAAACTATGCACTTTCATGTTGCTATTTGTGACAGTGGATTTTGATTGCTCTTTGTTAGCGACTTGCTTTTACTTGTTTGATAATGTTTATAATTCGTCCATCTCATTATACTTAAAAGTTGGTGATTCTATGTAATTTATAAATCCAACCGGTATCTTTTTATTTAAATCGGTAGGCCAGAAGCAAAGCAATCTTTTTATGCATTGGCTGTATTAGTAAATCACATAGATAAAATCACAGGGTTTATATTGTTACTTATTTCTTTTCTGTTTGCAGGAAAATTCCAAGGGATTTGACAGAGGCATCACTATCTGGTGCAGGATTATCCATAATAGCAGCCCTTTCTATGTTGTTTTTATTTGGAATGGTAGGTTGCCGCTTGCATAGTTGTGCCTCTTTTGTCGGATATCATGGGTGCATTTTGCATATTCAGTGTATATTATCGTCCACCTGGATTGTTTGTGTAACATGATGCTTTCATGGAGTTCTATTTGGCTTTTCATTGTTTCTAGAACAGATTAAATTTAACAAAAACTATTCGCAATTTTTCTATAGGACCTGATTTAAGACCCACTGGTTCTGAATTCCACTCAATGCTTGTTATACATTCGCTTAAGCATGGAGAGGAAGCTGATGATGATTCTGTTGAAGGTTCTCATACGCTAACTGCCAATAATTTTGATAGTTATTCACATGAGTAAGTGAGCCTTCTCTGAACCACAACGTATAATTTTTGTTTTCAATTCTGTGATCACAATATTTCTCTGCTATGTGGCAATTCCAATGATGCCTTCTTTGATTTGTATTATATTTCCTTTCCAGGTATCCTATTTTAGCTGTCAATTTTTATTATCCATGGTGCTACTGGAGTAAATGCCTGGTATTTTTATTTTCACCTTTTGTTTCTCAAATTTTGTCTTGTTGCTTTTTGATCATTGTTGTCTAGATTTACCTTGTTGGATATATTCTCTCTCATGTTTGTGTTGATTTAATTGCCAGATATAATTTTTTAAAGTTATTCACTTGGATGTCATGTTTGTGCCTGCTCATATGCACACATTGCTCTGTGTGTCCACTGACAGTTGCACAGAAATTCCTTCATTACTTTGGTTAACTCCATTGGTCTCTGTGTTTGTGTTTGTGTTGAACTTTCCATGCTTGTTATACAACCAAGCATGGGTTTTCTTTTGTTTGTTTGACTGTATTGTTGGACTTCCTCTCATGATGTTGTTAATAATTTCTCCTCTTTTTCTTGGACAACGGTTGAAACAATTTTTATTGTTAATATAATATGCTTGTCTTGCATGCATTTAATGCATTTATATGCCATTAAGCAGCATGTAAATTTTATCAGTTTTTTTATTGTGCATGTCTTGAATGGTGCAGGATGACTTACAATAAACCAAAGCACGTATGTGGGTCAAAACTAAATAATCAGAGCAAATGTCAAATTGGAACATGGAAACAATAATAGAAGACTTCATTTCGATTACCCAAAGAAAGAATCGGCGAAGCAATAAACATGTGTTGGGAGATTGTGCTGTTACTATATGTCAGATTATAAATTATTTGTAGTTGGTAAACAATGTAATAAGTTTCAAACAATGTAATAATTTTTAAATTGTTCATTGCAATGTAATAGTTTTCATATTGATGAATGTAAATTTCAATTCAAATGCCAATGGCAAATGTTCAATTTCTATTATATGGATTTCTATTTTTTTTTAATTTTTCTCAAATAAACATTGATACCAAAGTATCGTTATATTTATTATGCTTTTGTATCATTATTTGTTTGATACCATAGGCTCGTTATGTATGTGATGTTCAAGCATCAGTATTTTTTTGATACTACGGTGACATAGATTCGCTGATACAAAAAACTAGTGTCGGTAAGTTTCCTGCACCGTATTCAGTGATACTAAACTTGGTGTCAGTAAAACAATTTCTTGGTACTAAAATAGTATTAAAGAAGGCTATTTTTTTACTAAAGTAAAAAGAGACATCGATTTAGACAATATAGCGATGAAGTAATGTAGAAAGTATATTAGATAAAATAAATTAGAATTTATTAGGAATTATAATATTTGAATATTTAGTATTTTATTAGAATTTATCTTATTTTCCAAACTTATTCGGTCATGTTTGGAATTCTAATCTAGTTAGGATTTTAAATTATTTATTTTATTTAAGAAGGATTAAGATTAAGTTGTCTACTTAGTATATATAGGTTTCTTACTGATAGTTCTTTATAACATACATAAACTTCTCATCAGTAATATTTAATATTTTTTTAATTGAGATACTTTCTTCTTCGTAAGAGCCTTTTTTCTTGAATTTTCAAGAATGTATGTTATAATGAAATTTAGTATCGTTTCTGCGATATGTCAAGTGATATCAGAGCCTTTCTTTGTATTAGACAGAGCTTTCCTGACTATCAACCATTCCCCATACACGAATCCTCCCTCCATCATCCATTACTTTGATAAAAGAAAATGTTAGAAAAATAGCAAAGCCTGAAGCCACCTCACGTCCACCGTCTGCAGCTGCTGCCTCTGTCATTCTTCACCTTTTTCATGCTTTAGTAAAATTTAACATAATACTCATTATTTTGTATATTATTAAGGAACATTGAATGATTAATCATGAAGTGTATATTATTTTTCACATCAATTTAGCACAACCTATACTATGAAATTATGGATTATGTTACAATGAATACTTTTATATGGTAGGAATATAGGTTTAAGTTTTACAAGCCTATTTTCATTTAATTTTCCAATATCACTTTGTTGATTTTGGAAAGTTGAAATTAACACAAATTCTTAATTAGCTATATAGTTTATGAATCATGAAAGATTATTTTGTTGATATTCATTGATTGTGGTTACAAAATTTTATGTCACTAAGAGGCTGATTGCATTTATGATGGTAATTAATATAATAAGTAAATATTACCTCCAATAATATACATGAAATATTATCTATTTATTTTATATTCTCATTATAAAAGCATGATTTTGGATATTTTAACTTAAAATTTGACACAAAAAATGAGCCATTAATCTCTCACAATCTAATGGTTAATATTAAAAGTCAATGTAAAATTTTACGATGTTAAATCATCTACCATAGTAACTAAATTGCGTGAATCAATAATTTCAATTTTGTATTAAAATTTTAAGATAAAAGAACTTAAAAGCAAAAGGATACCTAAACTCCCTTTTGGCTATAATACCCTACATAGGTAGTAACTTTACAAAAATTAACGTTAAAATATTTTTAATAAATACAATTTTACTTTAAATAGTTTATTTTGTCTAATAGACTAAAAATAATGGAATATTTGTAATATGTATAAAATAATTTTTAAAATGTAAACTATAATATTATTTTAAAAATATCTTTTTATCTATTACATAATTTTTAAATAAATATTTGGGTTAAATAGCTTTTATATAAATTTAAAATAATTTTTAAAAATATCTCATGTATTGATAATATTAAAATTATTTTATATAAATTTAAAATAATTTGAATCTTTATATATTTATTTTAATATTATGTTTATATCCATTATAAAACTTTGTTTAATATAATATAATACTGTAAAGTATTAAAATATTTTTTGAAGATTAAATTTTTTTAATATACATATGTTTAAATTATTAAGGCCATAATATGGAGTTTAAAAATATTATTAATTTCCTAATGGATTATTTTTTTTTTAAGTTCCTTTTAAAAAGTAACCCTTACTTAAAGAGTTAAAGGTTGTTTTCAATTCATAGAAATTTATAAAAACTCAGAGAAACTCTCAAATGCAAGTCCATGCCCGACAACTTGGGGAGGAGAGGCTAAAGGCAAAAACTGGAAAACTATGAAATGATTTACTAATTGACGAATTTTTGTATCCATCGATCCTTAGTATCTTTAGTATACTAAAGATACTAAATGAAATGATCTGATCCCAATTACCGCCTAAATGATCTGACTCTTTAGTATCTTGAGTTTTTGAATTAAATGATGATTTACTAATTGACGATATTAGTGCTAAAGTTTCGTATTTGAACTCTCCACAACAAGTTCATTTGTATCGATTAAATTATGTTTCAATTATTTCTCATTGGCATGCATCGAACTCTCTCATGCTTGCTTTGTGTTAATTTACGTTTTTTTTTTTATAATTCTTAATCATTTTTCAAGTCCAGTCCTTTTATATATATTTTCAATATTTTGTCCCATCTCTTAGAATTCACATGATCTCAAAAGCAATAAGCTATCCGCATATTTTAATATTTAACACACAACATTAAATATTTAGTCATTGTGGTCCCGAGCCCCTTCAAGTATTAAAAGAGAGTAATAAAACATCTGTCCAACTGTTTGACCCAAGCCAGGCATTTTCTGGTAATTTAACAGGGAAATAAGGAACAAGAACAGATACAATAAATAAACACAAAGAAATTAAATGAAATGCGATCTGCAGAGAAAAATAAAATATGTGCCCTTCATTCGAGTTGTCTAAATCTTTTAGGTTGTGGTTCCTCATCATCATTACAGCAGCCACTTCCACTAGCTTCAGCCGCCGGCCCAACATATCCTTCAAGACTTCGCTTTAGAAAGCTTCGCTCAGACGACGTCGTTGATCCTGCATCATCCCCGCAGCAACTTCCACCGGCTTCTGCCCTCTCTATGTCATCATCCCCTTCATGCACATAGATTGGATGCAAACCACACCTCTTCACCTCCGGCGAAGGAAATGACACCTTACTAATACAATTTTTTCTATTATCGTAGTATAGGAAAAGATGGTCTGACACAGCCTGACCGATTTGCTTACCAAGATAAGAACAACCACAAAATCCAAAACCATTCACGTAGGTAGGGTTGTATTTCATCCAATGTACGGGTTTTGAAAAATCCCGTTGACGAAAAACACAGCACATAACATTCCCCACATGCTTACGATTCTTATACGTCTTTGGAGGCGTGCTTATTGTTATTGAAGAACCCTCATTATTCTGATACTCGAACCACTCTGGGATTTCACTTCCAGGAACAACAATGCGAAATTCTCTCACTAAACGGCCCTGAAACCCACCAAAATAAAAATAGTTGTCGGAAAAGAATTAAGTGGTAAAATGATAATATTTTTTCATTTGCATTACATTATGTTTCTTTTATATATCTTTATTGATATTATATTGCCACAATCAACGATGACTAGGAATCTAACGGCCCTGAAACCCACCTAAACCTACTTGTCCGACAGTGACATATTCTGCAACCCCACGGGAAAAAAAAGTGAGTAAATGAATAAAATAAAAAGACATAACATGTATTGCATCAGTTTTAGGCATAATGTTAGCACAGGTGAGAGTGAGAGACTGACCTCATATTTTTTAATGAACTCTTTCAGCAGTGAAAGCGCCAAATCATAGTTGCCAGCCAATTTCAAGCAATCCGCACAAGTAAGGAATAAGCCCCCTTTTAAATTTAATACATCCGATAATGTCTCCAACGAAACACAACCGTCTAACCTAATCGAACATATTCTGGCTGGAAGTCGAGGAAGAGTTTGCATCATTTTGCATTCCTCTAATTCAATCACCTGAAGATTAGAAAGACGGTAGATGCTTGCCGGTAGCGAAACAAAACTGTTTCTACTCAGATTCAACACGTCTAATGAGCATAAGTCGCCAATACTACTTGGGATTGCTCCTTCCCCTAGATTACAATCACTGATATCCAATCTCGTTAAACTACACAAACCTGACAGAGAAGACGGCAAGCTCAAAACCACCGGATCTGAACTCCATCGCATCAGAAACCATGATGTAGATGATGGTGATCCTTTGCACCCACGAAAAGATAGTTCTTCAAGATTCTTCATATGAAAAATCGACGATGGAGGTTGCCTTATAGCTGTACCACTTATATCAAGTTTTTTCAAACTTTCTACTTGCCCAAGCGTCTCAGGCACATTTTCAAGTTTGAAGCAGCCTGAGAGGTTCAAAATTTTGAGGGATTTCAAACCATTGATGCTGCTAGGAAGTCTCACGAGACTTCTGCAGTCATTCAAATTTAACAATTCAAGTCTGGTAAAAAGTTCTATTGATGATGGCACTTCGGCAATAGAAGTTCCATCTAAAAAGAGCTCCGTCAAATCTCCCATACTTCTCATTACAATGTCTGGAAATTTCTTCAATTTTGAGCAACCAGAGAGCACAAGCGTTTGTAGACATTCTAAACTGCCTATTGTAATTGGAAGAGTCTCGAGATTTCTGCAATCCTTCAAATTCAACAAAACAAGGCCAGACAGAAGTTCAATTGACACTGGCAATTCTCTAATAGCAGTTCCCTCCAAATGAAGGTTCGACAGATGCTCCATGCGTCCTGTAATCTCCGGAAACTCCCTGAATTTTGAAGTGCCAGAGAGATTCAAAGTTGACAGATATTTTAATCCACTTATGTTCCTTGGGAGACTCTTGAGATTCTTACAATTGTTTAGATCCAACAAGACAAGTTTGGATAGAAGCTCAATAGATAAAGGCAGTTCTTTGATATCAGTTCCATCTAAAAGAAGTTCCTGCAGACACTCCATGCTTCCCACAATGTCCGGAAATTTCTTCAATTTGGAGCAACCAGAGAGAACAAGCTTTTGAAGAGATTCCATAAAAATCTTGCCTGGAAGAGTTGTAAGACTTGTACAACCTTTCAAATTCAACAAAATCAACTTCTTCTTAAGCAGCAAAGACGGGTGAATTTCACGCAACCTTTTACATCCTTCAAGATCAAACTCCTCTAAGTTTGGGACCTCTGTGAAGTCTGGTGTCTTAATCAGATTCTCTGAATGGCTGAGTTTCATGACTCTCAACATGTTTAAAGGCTGCTGAAAACAAAAGGGAGCTAAAATGATATTTCTTAATTCATATACTACTATAATAATAAAATTGTTACCAACAATTATTCACTGAAAAATATAAATTAGTGACAAAAAAAAATTAACCTTACTTTGAATCCTTTCCATAATTCTTCAATGCGGCTGTAACACATTTTAAATTCAACAATTTTATCCAATTGCAGATTTGATGGCAAAGATTTCAAAGGATACTGATGCCAATCAAGTAATCGCAACCTGTTAGAGAGGTATTCTAGGCCTTCAGGAAGTTGCACATTACTGATTTTGAGCAGTCTTAGGTTGGTCATCTGCGAAAATGCTTTAGCACTTGCACTTAAGTAAACCTTATCTTCAGGAAAGTAGGCATTAACTATTATTCCTTCCACTACTTCACCTCCCTAAAAATTATAAGCAAACAATAAGTAGATAAAACAATAATGTAAAGATGTTGAAAATTCGTCAGAGATATAATTAGGAAAAATAAAGTAGCAAGCATCAACAAGTTTTCCATTTAATAATTCACTTACCGTATTGTTTGTCAACACCTGGCGCACTTCTTCTTCCCTCCATATTCTGCTACGTTTCCCAGGTTCTTCGGGGGATTGTCTCGTAACAATCAATTGTCCCAATTCCTGTAACAAATCATGCATCCCCAGTGTGTTGTCATCATCAACAGTTAATAGAGACTTTTCGATAAGAACTTCTATTCCAATGACTGGGGAAAAACCACATCCCTCTAGAATTTTTGTTACATAATCTCTATTCTTCCATTTAAAGAAACATGCAACATCGAGAAATATTTTCTTCTCTAATTCTTGTAGTCCGTCAAAACTTATTTGAAGTATACTCATAATAATCTTATTGGGAGGATCTATTTGTAGTCTTTCCAGGGTACTTCTCCATAGATCCACAGATCTACCAATTAGAAAGGATCCCAAAACTTTTAGAGCTAATGGAAGACCACCAGCATACTCCAGAACACGTTCAGATAGCTCCACATATTCTCCCACAGGCTGATGGGTTTTAAAAGCTTTCATACTAAAGAGTTGAAGAGCTTCATCGTCATTTAGTACATCAAGGTCAAGAATATGCTCTTCATCCACTTCATGTGCCACCAACAACTGTCTATCTCTCGTTGTTATTAGAATCCTGCTGCCTGGACCGAACCAATCACGCCTTCCAACTAACCTTTGTAATTGTTCAACACCAGCCACATCATCGATTATGAGAAGAACTTTTTTCCGTTGCAGCCTACTTCCAATTATGTTAATACCACCGTAGACATCCTGTATGCTATAATCTGAAAGCTTCAGTAAATCAGAAAGAAGCTGCTTTTGTAAAGAGATTTCGTTGCCTTCTTTTTCAGATTTTTCTCTAACATCGGCAAGAAAACTACTCCCATCAAACTCATGAGACATCAAGTCATAAACAACCCTTGCAAGAGTTGTCTTTCCTAGACCTCCCATACCCCATATCCCGATCATACGAACATCATTAGACCCCGTACCCATAAGAAACCTCAGTTTCTCCAAGCGTGATTCCATTCCTACTAGCCCCATAAGAATCTCTGGTTTTGAACGAATTTTACTAGATATGACATTGACAATTTCCTCAATAAATTCTGCCTCATTGCTGCAGATTGAAAACAAGAAGAAAAGATTGGTGTTGCTAAATTAAAGTAAGTATGAACGTAGTAACAAAGCAATTCCATATTATGAATAAAATCCCAACTATGCAATATTCATTTCATCAAATTGAAGTCATATAATTAAATAATATGTTATTATTACATTAGTCAACAAAAATTGGAATGAGAAATTCAAGCCCAACCCAAAAAAAAATTGGATTGGATTGGGTTGCATTGTGATTAAGAATTTCAAAATTTATATATTATTTCTTTCTACAACAGAATGAGTTAGTTTGAAAGACAATTTAAATAAATTAGGTTAGTTAAATATGTAATGATATTAATATCATTCGTATTGCGATTATTGCCATTGTTATTATTAGTATTTTGCAATCTAGGTCAAGAGTCACTTCATAGAAGAAAATTATATTAAAGTAAATAGCAAATGACAAAACAGAGCAGTTCGCAAGCAAGGACGTGGATAGATTAATCGAGTAAATAAATTGACTAAAATTATAATCACAAGCTTAAATCATTATATTGAGATGCCTAAGCTTGGGCAATAATCTAAGAATAAAGTTTTATTTTACTTTTTTTTTTGGCAAAACTGACAGCACAAAGCATCACAGCACAAAAACATTTAGTCATCAAAAGTTCAAAATACAATAATTCAATATATCAATGTTCATATCTCTTTGTTTGCATATATTAATTCATTCATAAAATTTAGATTATTCTCCTCGTGATTTGAATATCTTCAAATCACTCCCTTTTGAACACCTCAATTACCCTATTTTTGTTCAAAAGAGAAGGAAAAATGGGGTGAGTTGATGAAATATTTTTTTATTCTTAACAAAAATGGGAGGTAAATTGAGATTTTCAAAATTAAAAGTATAATTTAAAGACATTCAATTCATGGGAGGAACCCTCTTACTACACATCATATGATATATATTATATATATGTATTAAATAGAAGTTGTTTAATTGAAAACAATGTTGAATGAATATTAAAATCTGTTTTGTAGTTACTAATCTTGCAAAACAAACAAAATTTATAGTTGAGAAAAAGAATGATTACCTATCCTTCAATTCCCAACCTGCTATATTGGCCACCACCTTTAAAGCGTCTCTCCACTTTTGTACTTTTTCTATATTATCCCTGAAAAATTCTTCATGTTTAGCAAAGGCTTCTCCGAAACTTGCTGTTTGTTTTCTTACAACAGCTGGTTCCACTCCATAAAAAATTGAAAAAATTTGATCCTCTCTATTTTTACATTCAGCAATCTTAAGAAGTTCATCCAAGCACCAAGTGGAAGAAGCGTAATTTTTTGAGAGAACAATAATTGAAATTCTCGATTCTTCAATTGCTTTAAGGAGATTTGGTGAAATGGGTCCTCCTTTCTTAAGTTGTTTGTCATCCTTGAATACATAAATTCCTTTATTTTTCAAAGCAGTATAGAGATGACTTATGAACCCTTTACGGGTGTCTTCTCCTCTAAAGCTTAAGAAGGCATCGTATTCCTCATGAGAGACATTTTGGATGCTTGTGGAAGCCATTATATTAATTTGTTCCTGAAAATTTAGAATAAATCAAGTGAAATCTAGTGAGCGTAAAATACCAAGCAAACAATAAGATTCATTCAAAATTATGGGCAGCACAAAAATGAAAATGTTATAGCTTATATGTAACTCGAATGAATTGTGATTGTAACCAGTATTAATCAATTAGAGCCTCAAAGAGAAGCAAATTAAAGAGTTGATACAATACAAATTAAATTACCATTCAAAGCTTTCTTTCAATTTTATTAATTCTGAGGATAAAAGAGAAATGTATAAAATAAAACTTACGGCTTTGAGTGTGTTGAAAGAAGCCACCAAATTGATCTGATCAACTCCAATGAAGTGTTTTGATTCAAAGGAAAGAATTTAATCTCAGGCAAATATGTTTCTTTTGGGAGAAATAAAAATGCAATTTGCAGCTCCCCAGATTTATTTGTATGCATTCGGAAATCAAGTCTTGGTCATCTCAGAAAGTGGGGGGAAAAAACGCAGAAAAGGCAAAAGGAATCCAAAGGTTATTTTCAATGATAGTAACGATGGGCACGGTCTCCAAAATAATTGTCGGTAAGAAAGGAGACGAGTGCTCCACTTACAGGTCGATGATACGTGTAACGAGTTAATTGCTTCACTGTCTTTCAAATTAATTTCATCGTACACAGTATCAAATTAATTACGATGAAATTAATGTGAAAGACAGTGAAGCAATTAGCTCGTTACACGTATCATCGACCTGTAAGTGGAGCACTCGTCTGCTTTCTTACCTGCAATTATTTTGGGAGACCGTGCCCATCACTATCATTGAAAATAAACAGCCTACAAAACTGCCGTTCGAGCACCTTCCAGTAAATCGATTTTGAAATCGAAATATATATAGGTACAATAATAATATATATAAAAAATATAAATATTTACTTTAGTGACCTGTTTTGATTAATTTTGATTAAGTGACATGTGTAGTAAACAAATATCATGATAAAAAATAAAAAAAATTATAAATATCTTAATATAAATTTATAATTCATGATTAAACCAACTCAATAAAATTTATCCTAACTGTTTTCATACAGTTTTTTTAAATAGAGAGTTTTTTTTGCTTAATTAGTAATTTTTTTCTTAATTAAATTAAATAAATCAACTATTTTCTAGTCTAGCTAAAGTTTAATGTTAATTTATAAGTTTAATATTATTTTTGCAAGTGTTTTAATTTTTAATTTTAAAATATTAATTTATTATTTTTATATTAATTAATTAACTTTACTTTTTATTTACTGTTCATATGTATAAATTATATCTTGCGCACCTATCTTTCAAGCGAACGCGGAGGGTTGTTATTTAATTTGGAAAATTAAAGCGATTACACGGTTTCCATCTCCTCAGTTGCGTTGCATATTCCAAAAGCAAGTCTTAGTCAAAAAGTATCACCCTTTAGTCTTTATTCCCCCCCACACGATGAAATTAATTGGAAAGACAGTCAAGCAATTAGCCAGTTAGTTACACATATCATAGACCTGATTCAGAGAGAGAGAGAGAGAAATCTTCTGTACAATTATTTATCACTTACCTTTTTCCAAATTGAGAGAGAGAGAGAGAAATTTTCTGTACAATTATTTGTCAATAATTTAAAATTACATAATGCTCCCTTTGCCGACATAAGCTCTACTAAACAGAGCAACATAAATAAATTATTCGGGTTAAAATATGAACAAGAACCTATAATCCAGAGGAGACGACATTGTCGGTTACAGGAAATGGAGCCCGTGCCTATCACCATCATTGAAAATAAATAGCCTACAAAACTTCCGTTGGAGGACCATCAAACTTCCTGGAAGAAGATTATCTGGCTTTTCAATTGATGACGCGTCCACGCCACTCTGCCCATTGTCCATGTTGAAACCATTGGATTCCATTAAAATGGAGTAGAATCCAACGGTTGATATTAATAATTAATTAAAAATAATTAAAACTACCGACAACCCATAGTAATGGTAAACCTTAAATTTCAGTTGAGCCCTTTAAAAAATGTTGGATCATTTTGGTAATATTGTAGTTTTTAAAATAATTATTGTTAATTATATTATAGAAATAATTAACTATAAAGATAATTAATTAAGCGTTTGATACAAATTTTAAAAGTTTTGTAAATTTTAAAAACAATCGTATATATTTGGTAAATTTTAATATTAAACTGTAATAAGATTGTAAATGATAAAATTGGACATAATTTTGAATAAAATTTATTTATCTTTTTTTTTTAATTTTAAAACATTAATTTATTATTTTTATATTAATTAATTTATTTTAATTTTTATTTATTGATCATAGGTATAAATTATAAAAAAATTATATTTATTACTGATTAATGTCGCAATTAATTACGACATGATAGAATTTATCTTTTCAAAGGGAATGCAGAGGATTTTTGCTTAATTTGGAAAATTAAAACGATTACACGGTTTCCAGCTCCTCGGTTGCGTTGCGTATTCCAAAAGCAAGTCTTAGTCAAAAGGTCTTACACACGATGAAATTAATTTGAAAAACAGTGAAGCAATTAGCTCGTTACACGTATCATCGACCTGTAAGTGGAGCACTCGTCTCCTTTCTTTCTTTATTTTTTAATACTTATCATTCATAACTTCCTCTCTATCCAAAATAAATTTGCTTAAATTTAAAAGATTAAATTATTTTTTTCCTAATTTCTATTGATTGAACCTTTTTTTAAATTAATATTACTTTCAAATTATAATTTAGAATATGTGTAATTTAAGTCCTAATTATAATTTAATAAGTCATAATTATAATTTAAAGTATTTATAATTTAAGTTAATGATTTATATTAAAAAATTCATCACTGATAATTTGTATATAGGATAGATTACAAATTAACAAGAATATTAAAGAAAAGAAAAATTAGAAGAGTATATTAAGAAAAAGGATGTTTTTAGAATTAAAAGTAAGAATAACTAAAAAGAGAGAGAGAAAGTTTCATGATAATATTAAAGAGGTGGCAGTAGTCCAACTCCATATATAGAAATTAGAAAGAATCAACAAGATAATAATAGAGTCTTAAAAAGGCTTGATAGTGAAGCTAGGCCTCAACTTTAATAAGAAAATAATATTAAAAATTAGAAGTCTATTAAAAAAGGGAAACATTTTTAAAATAAAAGTAAGAATACCCAGAAAAAAAATATAATAAAATGTAAGAATAAATGGCTATTCGGCGTCACTGGTTCTGACGCAATCACTTTCAATTTAAGCATACCCCTGTCAACAGCCTGAGTATGATTCAAGACATTCGAACCAGAGCAGAGAAAATCAACCGCATAAATAATACAGGCCTAGTCGCGACATCAGGAGAGTAGACAAATGGATTGCATGGAGTGCCCCCACTTGGCCATGATGCAAGTTGAATACTGATGGAGCTTGTAAGCGAACAGGAGCATCAAGTGCTGGTGGAGTAATTCGTGATCACAAGGGAGCTTGAATCTTTGGCTTTGAAATGAATATAGGGCATTGCTCTGTTACGGTGGCTGAGATATGGGGTTTATATCATGGTCTAAAACTGGCATGGGAGCATGGGATAAGGTGGCTGGTGGTGGAAATTGATAGCCTATGTGTCACTCAACTGGTTAAGAAGCTTGTGGATACTGTCAATTAGTACACTTCTCTTCTTCAGTCTATCCCTAAAAGTTCATTTGTCATTCAATTTCATTTTTCTCTATAAATTGTTATAATTTGTACAGTTTCTTTAATTCGCAGCTTTTTGTGAGACTTAAAATTGCTGTAATTTGCAATGTTTAATCAGAAGGCGCTATGGTAAAATCTATGCAAATTCAGTAAGAATCTCAACAAGCGAAAATCCATATCAGCTTCATGTGATGTATAAATAGAAAGAACAGCAGAAGTTGTACGCCAAAAGAGTGAAAATAATAATAATAATAAAAGAATATATTTAACCAGATTGCAATTAGATACTTATTTTATTGTTCACTCATAGCAATTGGTATGCAATTCATCAATTATGACCCCAGTCCTCATCCCTTTCAAGTGTACCCAAAAATTCGGGCATTTAATAATGGATACAAAATTACAGAATGCTGCAATGAAATAGAGAAACACGTAAGAATGCAAAACAGAGGACTAATTTTCCCTCTTTTTTTTTTTAATTTTCAACTCGTGAGAAATCCCAAAATACAAAGCTTCAATTTGGTCGAGCAACACATTCTGATTCTGACCAACTTCTGAATCCAAGTAGAGCATTTCTAGTAATTTAACGTGAAAATAAATTGCAAGATTAGAATAAATAAAAACTAAATGAAATACCATGTGCAAATTTAAAGAGCATAAATTGAAATTGGGATGTGTACTTGCACTGTTACACTAGGCTTTGCCCTTCATTTGAATTGTCTAAATCTTTTAGGTGGTGGTTCCTCATCTTCATCGCAGCAGCCACTGCCACTGGCTTCAGTTGTCCAGCATTTTCTGCAAGGCTTTGCTCTGATGTTGTGGCTACTTCCATATTAGATCCAACAAAATCGTGAGGGGATTCATACAGATTATAAGAAGTAAAGCGAGTCCATTGCTTTGTTGCTTGGTCCAACTCCTCAACTTCGCGCATAAAAACTGGATGGAAGCCACATCTCTTCACGTTCAAATCAGTACCTCGCCCATACAGAGCTTCTTCAATAAATGACAACTTAAAATGATTAGATTCAAAATGCCACTTTTCATTGTAGCATTCTTGTCGAGACAAATACAATAGCCAAAGATGGTCTGACCCAGCATGACCGAAGTTCCCTCTAGAACGAATAAAATGACTGACATAAGAACCATCCATGGAGCAGTGTAACTCAACTTGGGAATACGAACGCCATAAATAGGTACCAGTTGAATGCTTAGGGACATGAAAAACACAGCAAATAGCATATCCCACAACCTTATTCACATTATACAAATATGAAGGCCTTGTGACTGTTATTGAAGAACCCTCATTCTGATACATGAACCACTCTGGAATTTCACTTCCTGGAACAACAATGCTAAATTTATGGCTTGGATCTGACAGTGCCTGCAACCGAAAAACAAAAAATGAACAGGTCCATACCATTGCTTAATTGTCAGGCATAATCTTGGCATAGCTGGAAGAAACGGAGTGAGAGACCGACCTCAAGGTACTCTCGTAGCATCGAAATTGCAAAACTGTTGTTCCCGGGCAATTTCAAGCTATCTATACAATTAATCATTGTGTGGTCGGACTTACCTAGTTTTAAGCACCAGATAATGTCACCAACGAAGAGAAGGGAATGGATAGTTTTAAGAGGAGATTAAGTTCTTTTCTTTGCTGATTACCAGAAAATTCTCTATTAGGATCAAAAGTTGGTCAGATTGTGCATTCGATGAATCCAAATTAAATTTGTGCTCCATCAAATTGAAGCTTTGAATTTTTTTTAAGTAGAAAATTGAAGAAAGAGAGACTATTAAACGACCGAAACAAATCCTCTGTTTTGTATATCTCTGTTTCGTTGCAGCATTATCTCTTCTCGCTGCATCCTCATTTTGAACTCAAATGAGATGAGGACATTAATTGAGTGATTAGAGACACAATCCATCAACCCCCCCCCCCCCCCCAAAAAAAAAAAAACTGAATTTATAAATACGTAAGACAAATACTCATGTGAAGCAATGTTGGAATACAAAACTGAGACAAAACTTATTGATTTGAGGGTGTTGGACGCACTGAAAGATGATGAAAATTTACTTTGGATTCCAATTAAGTTTGTTTCAAAGAAATCAATTAGAGGATTTCATGCTATCTAATTAATTCCTCATCTCTTGCTTGCAAACATTAAGTTCACTGAAAAGTATTTGCAATACACTTAATTTATATCTCTAAAGTATTATAAAATTTTTCTTACGATGAAAGAATTGAATCAAAGACATAATAAAAATAAAATAAAAATGCTTGAAGGGCTTATATGTTAAAATTTCAAAATCTATATTTTTTTATTATTTTCATAACACGTCCTTGGCACGAGAATTATACCATGATCCTCAACAACTCCCCTCTTCAGCTGGGCCTGCAAATTCCATAAAATCATTCCTTTTGTCTATTTTTTGTTTGTTCTGAGCCCAAATCATTCAATGCAACTTCCTTTTAATTATAACTCTCTTTAATTGAATTAGACGTCTTCGCCGCTCGGCCTTGTTAGAGTGCAATAATGTCTTCATCTGCTAATGTTCTAATAATTTGTAACATATTATTACAAATTAATTTGTAATACTTTAACATTCAAAGATTTCTTTCAATTTAATTTTTTTCATTTTTTAAACATCAAGATATGCAAATTAATTTTGAAAAAGAGGAGAAATTCATTTGAAAGACAGTGAAGCAATTAGCTCGTTACACGTATCATCGACCTGTAATGATTTTGATCAACATGATGTTGACAAAAGCCAGCTTCAATAATCGACGCACCGAAAGTAAGAATTTCTTCAGGTATTTTATTAAGGGCGTCTTCATTGTAATTGCGTTTTATAGGGAAAAAGAATACAATAATTCTGTAATTCCGCTAGAATCTTTTGAGTTTTTTTTTTTGTTTTTTTAAATTGTAGAATTTTCTCATGAAAATAAGTAAAAATTGGAAAATAAAGGTTAAAGTAGGGATGACAATGGGCACCGCCCGCAGCGGGTTTGCCATTACCAAACCCAAACCCGCACAAAATTTAAATTACCAAACCCACCCGCAACCCGCAGCGGGTTTTAATTTTTTTAAGAAAACCCACCCGCAGCGGGTTTGGACAATTACCAAACCCGCAATGGTACCCAGCGGGTTTTTTGCGGGTTTTTACATTTAAAATCACCAATATTTAATATATAAATTATAATAATAACCTCAATTTCTACATAACATACTCAATTTTACATTTAACTAATGCAAATGAAAAAATAAAATTTCAACATCAATCCAACACATTCTCAAATTTAAGTATAAGTTATACAAATTCATTTAAAAAATACAAATTCGTATATAAAAATAACAATTATATTTCATATCATCATTTAAAACAAACTCCAAGAGAAGATACTTCATTTCATTCACCGCAACAAGCACCCATCCAACACGATGCCTACAATAATAATTAATATTATTATTTTCATATACTAATTCGGAGAAAAAATTATATTAATAAAATAATCCATGTATTAAGTTAAAGAAAAAATAATACATACAAAATTATAATAGGTATATAACAATCTATGAATTAAGTTAAAGAAACTTAATTCTTTATCTCATCAACAATATCTTCATTTTCGGAGAATTTGCTATTTCCTACTTTATTAGAAAATTCTGCATCTACAAGTAACAAGGATATCAAGAAAAAAAATATAGATGATTATAAATTTGTATATTGTAATGTATAATAGATATTATACTATATTGAAGTTAATAAATTTTGAACAATTGCATAATTTTCTTTATACATGTTTTAAATTAAAATTAAATTAAAAATATTTAGAAAAAAATATTGCGGGTTTGACGGATATCCATGCGGGTATCCAGCGGATTTAAGGTCACTACCAAACCCACCCGCATGCATGTGCGGGTTTTAACTTATAATATTAAACCCACCCGCAACGGGTAAAATTACCCGCAGCGGGCGGGTTTTAGCGGGCGGATTTGGGCGGGTTTGCAGGTTTGCAGGTTTGCAGGTTTGCGGGTAAAATTGCCATCCCTAGGTTAAAGGTTTCATATTTTTCTTTGAAATTACATAAAGCTGGGGAAGAGAAGAAAGGTTTAATGCTCTCAATTTCTACTAAAAACAGTTGGCTTTAGCTTCAGGCATCCTTTTGGTCAACCAAAAAGTCAGCTCAGCTAACCTCATTAACAGTTGTTAATTAGTGGAATCCGCGTTAGCAGCATGAACTTATTCGCAAATTAAAGAAAGAGGGAAAATTAATCCCCTGTTTTGTATTCTTACTTATATCTTTATAAAGAAATAGGGTATAAAAACTCACTATAACAATGATTACCTTATATATTTATTGTTTTATTTTTAAATTGAATAATGATAATTTTGTATTTATGTAATATATGTAATGATAATGTGAAATTTTATTAAGGATGAAAAATTACAGTGACAGAAAATAAAGAAAAAAATGTTTATAAATATTCTAGCATGAATATAAAATTTATGGTTAAACTAATTTAATAAAATTTATTCCAATTTTTTTCAATACAAATTTTTTATTTTTAATCGATGAGTAATTGTTTTCCTTAAATAAATAAACTATTTAAAAAATAAAGCTTATTGTTCATTTATAAGTTTTATGTTATTTTAAATATGTTTGTTTTGTTTATAATTTTAAAATATTAATTTACCACTCTTTTATTAATTTACTTATTTTATCTTTTATTTACTAGTTTTATATGTAATTCACAAAATTTATGTTTATCATGACATTGATGTCATAATTTTAATCACGGAATCGTAGAATTTTGCGTGCAGGAGATTATTAGAGAACCAGCTGTCAAACCAGCTGTCAAACCTGAACTTTTGACGGAGCCAAAAGAAGTAGCCACCTAAGATTTGAATTTGCTATTATTTGATTTAACTTTTCTAGTTGTTTTCATGAGTCTGAAAGACTCTGTTGAACTACACTGACAGCAATTCACATAGAAGTAATACAGTTTGCATATTATAAAAGAAGTTATGAATTTACTTAACTGCTCTCTGTTTCAAAGAATTGAAATTGTTCTGCTTTTTGCCTGGTTCTTACAAGCTACTGGCCTATGTTATCTGCACCTAAACATTCACATATTGATTGTTTTCTTGGGAAATCATAGAGTTGGAGTAACAGATGCATTATCTCTCTGTTCAACACAACAGGTTGGAATGTTGGACATATGGTTCCTTTTTGGGCATTTTATCAAACATGTTCTCGACATGGGAATAATACACAATTCCTGAACAATTCCTCTCTATGTCTAAATTATTTATCCCTGCATCGGTGCCTCAACATTAACCGTTTATATTTTATTCTGTTCGACAAGAGAAGAAAAGCCCTAGTGCCTTAAAAGCAAAAAAAAAAATCTCAAATCCTGAGAAGGGTCGGTTAAGTTGTATTCGAACCTCGGTCTGTGGAGGATAAGGAAGCAGACAAGCCGAAAAAGAAGAGAGATGCTGAAGAGACGCTTTGGAGAATAGAACCTTGACTTCAAAAAAGGAGATGGGATATTCTTGCAGCACTGGAAGAAATGAAAACATGCAACTGTTAGTGTAGATTCTATGCTTGAGGCCACAGGAGTAGGCAGAACACAGCTGCCGAGGATAAGAGCTTGAAAAAAGAAGGTGAAGCACTAATCAGATCAATATTCCAGAAACCAAAAGAAATTAAGTGAAAAAGATTTTATCTAATCTGTATAATTTAAGTGAAATTATGATTTAAAATATGCGCAATTTTAGTTAATGTTGACATTTAAAAATTCAATACCTATAAAAACCTTTTAATTTGTGTATACTGTACATAACAAGATTGCAAAATAAAACAAAAAAGAGAATACTATTTTAAATTTTAATGATAGAAAAAAAATTGAAAATTAGAAGAGTGCTAGTTGGCCAACTCTATGGAAAAAGTGATATTTAAACTCCTCATTTTATTTCATTAGGCTCCATCTCTTAATAGACCAATTAAAAATAAATTATTCTTATTTCTTACTAGTGTACCCCATTTAGTTCCCAATTTATCCTTATTTTTCATTCTATCCTTTCTATAATCCATCATTTGAAACTACCAAAAAAAAAAAAATTTAATTCCTATAGTTCTTTTTATTCTTTTATTAAAAGCACGGAAAATTTATCCAAAAGAGCGATTCAGCAATCCAAGCGACGGATGGACCTTTCCAAACTTGCTGACTTGAATATGGAATTGATGTTGTTAGCTGCCAATGAAGACATTTGATCTAATTGTTTTTAATAAATATAAATTATGATTTCTTTCTTTTTAAGATGATTTAGTTGTTTCCTCACTTTGATATTTATAAAAAATATTATTGAAATTCTTGGTTCTTCAAGCACAAAATGGAAGACGCATAGTTTCTTGAGAAAACAGTTATTCAAATTCTTGATTCTTCAATTACTGTAAGTAGTCCTGGTGAAATTACTTTTCCTCTCTCGAGTTCTTCGTCGTCCCTAAATACAGCGACTCCCTTTTGATCCAAACCAACATTCAAATGGTTTATGGAGGAACTCCCTGCAGGATGCTCATGTTGCAAGAAATTGATTCCAAAGCCTCTTGTTTAAGTTCCTAAAAAATTTATTTGGACTTAAAAGTTTGGCTCCCAAATAATCATAATCAGCAAACGAAAAAGTACACTACCAGCAAATTGAAGGAGCCGAAAACCCGCACTACAAGCAAAGCGGCAACAAGTTTGAGCCTGTACAATATTAAATTAATTTTATTGAATTTTCTACGTGAAAAAAAATTGTGGCAATAGATGTATCATAAAGTTGTAGCATAATTGACTTTGTTGATTAACTGGGAAATCATAAAGTTGACTTTGTTGACTGTTTGATTCTGATTGCTTAGGAAATCACAAAGTTGCAGCAACAGATGCATCATGTGGCTGCTCTTCAACATATCAGGAGGATGCTCTTGACCTGCAAAGTTATTGAATTTCCTTCTTGGGTATTTTATCAAACATGTTCTGGGCATGTTATTGACCTTCAATTCTATATAAAAGGACTAATGAGGCCGGTCCTGGGTCAATTGTTTTAAATTTTTTATTTTTTGATTAATTACTTTTAAATAATTCGAGAATAAAAATTAATTTTTTTAATTATTAAGTCTAATAATAGCAATCTGGTTTCCTCTCTATAATTTTTATTTTAGGATACCATCTAGTTGAGATACTATAATTTCTTATGTTGAAAACAAGATATTTGGAATTCCAAAGTAAAAATTACATTTTTTGTTTATTTATTCTAGTATTATATTTTTATTTATTTTAAAATTTAAAATCAATTTTAATATTACTATAATTAAAAGGTATAACAGTAAAAAAAAGAAGATATTATTATTGATATATTAGAATGAGGGAAATAAAAACCAATAAGCACAAACTAGTGACACGAAAATCTTCAGATTACATAATTCAAATGACTATACAGTTTATCAAGAAATTAAAAATCCAAGCTGAAATGCAATTTCAAATAGGTAATAGTGAGACATGAACATAATGGTAAGCATGAGTATAAAAAGGCTTTGCTATTTATTTGATTTCCTAAATTCTTGTAGCTTGAGGTTCTTCATCATCAGTAAGGCTTCGCTCAAAAGGAAAAATAAAATAAAATAAAAACACAAACATAATATCTAGAGATGTTTAGCTACAAGTGGACTATGCCTTCTTTATTTGTTTTCTCATAACAACTTACAAACTTAGAGAGAAGATTACAAGCTACAAAATGGACCTAACCCCTGCATATGAGGCTTTATATACAGCCACGATGACACATACAAGATACCTCTTCGGTCATCGGCTTGTTATGGGTTTGTAATAATTTCCCGCCCTTTCTAACCGATTTAGCAGCCATATAATGATACTAATGCTCGTCAAAGCGGCAGTCTCTTCGGGTCGTTTGATCATCATGTAATATGTATAAGTGAGTGCACGTGACCAACCCGTGCACTCACTTAGTGAGTTTAGACAACCTGAGCCGGATGTCGTACAGAGGTCCTCTAGGGGTAACCGAAAGATCGTATGCAAAGAAACAACAGTTCATATTATCATTTATTATTCAGCCGACATTGCGTCTGGTCTGGGAATTAGATTCGGGTTCATTCTTGAACAATAGCCATTAGTGGCAACTATCACTTGGGATTTCTCCTCCTTCTCCTCCTTCCACTAGTAGATTACAGTCACTGAGATCCCATTTTGTTAAAGAACATAAGCCTGATAGAGAATGTAACATCAAATTAGTCATGGGATCTGATCTCCTTCACATCATATTGGTGGGGAAGCAAAAATCCCATGATGTAGATGATAGTGGTCCACTGCTTCAAAGATTCTTCACGAGATAAATAAAGGTTGGAAGTTGCCTAATTGCTGTTCCACTAATGTTAAGCTCTTCCAAGCTTTCTACTTTACCCAAGTTCTCTAGCACATTTTCAAGTTTGGAGCAGCCAGAGACATTTAGAATTTTAAGAAATTTCAAACCATTGATGGTACTTGGAAGACTCTCAAGATATTGCTAATCTTTCAAATTCAACACAAGGCCAGTTAGAAGTTCAACTGACAATGGCAATTCTCGAATAGCAGTTCCATCTAAAATGAGCATAGTCGGAGATTTCATACTTCCCGGAAACTTTTCCAGCTTCAAGCAACTAGAGAGTGTTAGAGTTCTTAAACATTTTAATCTACTTATAGTAATTGGAAGACTCAAGAGATATTTGCAACCTTTTAAATTTTGCAAAAAATGCCAGAGAGATATTCAATTGAAATTGGCAATCCTCTTATAACGGTTCCCAACAACCAAAGCACCAACAGATGTTCCATACGTCCCATGATCTCTGGAAACAATCTGAATTTCAAAGGCCAGAGAGATTCAAAGTGGAAGGAAATTTTAGAGCACTTACGAAATTTGAAAACTTGCTTGCTGATCAAGAAATAATTGACAGGTAATTGAGTGGGGCCTTAGTAAAAGATGACGAGGAAGCATTTTTATTGATAAAAAGAGACCTCGATTCAGACAACATAGCGATGGAGTAACGTAGGAAGCATATTAGATAAAATAAATTAGAATTTATTAGGAATTATAATATTTGGATATTTAGTATTTTATTAGAATTTATCTTATTTTTTAAACTTATTCGATCATGTTTGGAATTCTAATCTAATTAGCATTTTAGATTATTTTTCTTTTTTAAGAAGGATTAAGATTAAGTTGGCTACTTAGAATATAGGTAAAAGGACAATTAACCCTCCAACGTTTAGGGAAAGGGACATAAAACGTTGTTGTCTCTTTTCCTAAATGTTGAGGGGTTGAATGTCCTTTTCCCTAATATATATAGGCTTTTTACTGATAATTCATTATAACAAACATAAGTTTCTCACCAATAGTATTTAATATTTCTTAATTGAGATATTTTCTCCTTCGTAAGAGCCTTCTTTCTTGAATTTTTAAGAACGTACATTAGAAATCTAGTATCGCTTCTGCAATGCGTCAAGTGGTATAAGAGCCTTTCTTTGTACTACGCAAAGCTTTCCTAACCATCAACCATTCCCCATACACAAATCCTCTCTCCATCATCCATTAATTTCATAAAAAAAGAAGAAGAAAAAGTCAGAAAAATAGCAAAACCCGAAGCCACCTCACGTCCATCGTCTGCGGCTGCTGCCTCTGTCATTCTTCACCTTTTTCATGCTTTAATAAAATTTAACATAATGCTCACTATTTTGTATGTTATTAAGGACCATTGTATGATTAATCATGAAGTTTATATTATTTTTAACACCAATTTAGCACAACCTATGCCATGAAATTATGGATTATGTTACAGTGAATACTATTTACATGGTAGGAATATAAATTTAAGTTTTACAAGTCTATTTTCATTTAATTTTCCAATATCACTTTGTTGATTTCATAAAGTTAAAATTAACATAAATTCTTAATTAGCTATAGTTTATGAATCATGAAAGATTGTTTTGTTGATATTCATTGATTGGGGTTACAAAATTTTATGTCACTAAGAGGCTGATTGCTTTTATGATGGTAATGAACATAATAAGTAAATATTACCTCCAATAATATTCATGGGAATGAATGGGAAAAATATTATCTACTTATTTTATATTCTCATTATAAAACCATGGTTTTGGATATTTTAACTTAAATTTTGACACAAAAAATGAGTCATTAATCTCTCACAATCTAATGGATGATATTGAAAGTCAATGTAAAATTTTACAATGTTAAATCATCCATCATAGTAACTAAATTGCATGAAATCAATAATTTCAATTTTGTATTAAAAATTTAAGATAAAATAACTTAAAAGGAAAATGATACCTAAACTCCCTTTTGACTATAATACCCTGCATAGGTAGTAACTAAAAAAAATTAACGTTAAAATATTTTTAATAAATACAAATATATTTTAAATAGTTTATTTTGTCTAATAGACTAATAATATTAGAATATTTGTAATATGTATAAAATAATTTTTAAAATGTAAATTATAATATTATTTTAATAATATCTTTTTATCTATTATATAATTTTTAAATAAATATTTAGGTTAAATAGATTTTACAACTAATAAAAAATATCTCATTTATTGATAATATTAAAATTATTTTAATATACATATATTTATTTTATTTTTTTCCTTTCGAAAGCGAAAGCAAGTCCATGCCCGACAACTTTGGAGGAGAGGCTAAAGGCAAACTGGAACACTTTTTTTTTTCTTCGTTTTCAAAGAAAGGAGAGAGTTAGAGATATGTGGGTGTTCTTTTTCCTAATTTAACTCTAAAAATATATATCCAAGCCATTGTGTAATTTTATAGACACATATAGTTTTCAATTCTAGTTATGGATCAAAATATTTCTCATTTGTTTCAGATTCATATAGTATCGTTAATACTGTATATCAAATAATTTATTACAATGCCTTCTATGATCATTATTGTTCAAGTACTAATGGTTTTGCAATTAAATTCATACAACATTTAATTATGATATAAATTGCTATAAGACCTTATGGAATATCTTTATATAAAGTATTGTTGAAATAATATTACTAGCTAATTATATTTATTTCAATGCTATTATATTTCTACTACTAACTGTGAAATTGTAAAACTATAGATAGCACGTATCATTTTTAATTTCAAAATATTTTTTTTTGGCGACTTAAAAAATATCTGTTTAATTGACTAGACAAAAATAATTTAAAGTACGAAAAAGTACCACAACTTCTAAATGACTTGTTGCATAATTACTTATCTTTTAATGACTCTTAGGGCTCAAAAGTGATAAGCTATCCGCATATTTTAATATTTAACACACAACGTTAAATAATTGGTCATTGTGGTCCCGAGCCCCTTCAAGTATACCAAACAACTCGTGCTCATCGCATCTATGTACGACATCTTTTGCAAAAATAAGTAGCAAGAAAGTAAATGAAATGCGATCTGCAGAGAAAATAAAATTGAAACTGAGATGCGCACGTACACTGTTGCACGTAGACTCTGAGAAAATAATATTCACTAGGTTGTGCCCTTCATTCGAGTTGTCTAAATCTTTTAGGTTGTGGTTCCTCATCATCATTACAGCAGCCACTTCCACTAGCTTCAGCCGCCCCAACATATCCTTCAAGACTTTGCTTTAGAAAGCTTCACTCAGATGACGTCGTTGATCCTGCATCATCCCCGCAGCAACTTCCACTGGCTTCTGCCCTGTCTAAGTCATCATTAAGGCTACGCATAAAGGATGTTGAACCTAAACAATCGTGACCGAATTCGTTCAAATTCCAAACCGGATCACTTGTTTGGTTGAACTTATCCCCTTGATGCACATATATTGGATGGACACCACACCTCTTCAACTCCAATCCCGACGGCGAACCAAATTCCACTTTACTAATACGTTCGCCACTCTTGTAGTGTAGGAAAAGATGGTCTGACATAGCCTCACCGAATTGCTTTCTAAAAAAAATGCCAGACAAACACAAGGTGGTAGGCGTACTATTGATGGACAGCTCATGTACGGGATATGGAAACCCTTGTGTATAATAAGGAAGTGAATATTTAGGGACACAAAAAACACAGCACATAGCATATCCCAGAAGCTTACTATTCTTATACGTCTTTGGAGGCGTGCTTATTGTTATTGAAGAACCCTCATTATTCTGATACTCGAACCACTCTGGGATTTCACTTCCAGGAACAACAATGTGAAAACCTCGGTCCTGAAACCCACCAAATATATATATTTATATTAGAAAGCCATACCAATGCATAATTTTTAGGCATGATTTTAGCAACAGGTGAGAGACAGTGTAAGAAACTGACATTACATGTTCAATGTTAGCACAGGTGAGAGTGAGAGATTGACCTCAGAATTTTTAATGTACTCTTTCAGCAGTGAAAGCGCCAAATCATAGTTGTCAGCCAATTTCAAGCAATCCACACAATGAAGGTGGAAGTACGGGAGTTGATGCTCTTTTAATTTTAATACATCTGATAATGTTTCCAACGAAACACAGCCATCTAACAAAATGTATAGTGTACCGTCTGGAAGTCGAGGAAGAGTTTGCAGCATTTTGCATTCCTCTAATTCAATCTCCTCGAGATTAGAAAGACGGTAGATGCTTGCCGGTAGCGAAACAAAACTGTTTCTACTCAAATATAACTCTTTTAATGAGCATAAGTCGCCAATACTACTTGGGATTGCTCCTTCCCCTAGATTACAATCACTGATATCCAATTTCGTTAAACTACACAAACCTGACAGAGAAGACGGCAAGCTCAAAGCCACCGGATCTGAACTCCATCGCATCAAATTGATAGGGAAGCGCAGAAACCATGATGTAGATGATGGTGATCCTTTGCACCCACAACAAGATAGTTCTTTAAGATTCTTCATAAGAAAAATCGACGATGGAGGTTGCCTTATAGCTGTACCACTTATATCAAGTTCTTCCAAACTTTCTACTTGCCCAAGCGTCTCAGGCACATTTTCAAGTTTGAAGCAGCCTGAGAGATTCAAAGTTTTGAGGGATTTCAAACCATTTATACTGCTAGGAAGTCTCACGAGACTTCTGCAGTCATTCAAATTTAACAATTCAAGTCTGGTCAAAAGTTCTATTGATGATGGTACTTCTGCAATAGAAGTTCCATCTAAAAAGAGCTCTGACAGATCTTCCATACTTATCACACTCTCTGGAAATTTCACTATTTTCGAGCAACCAGAGAGCTTTAGAGTTCTTAGACATTTTAAGCTGCTTACAGTAATTGGAAGAGTCTCGAGATTTCTGCAATCCTTCAAATTCAACAAAACAAGGCTAGACAGAAGTCCAATTGACTTTGGCAATTCTCTAATAGCAGTTCCCTCCAATTGAATCACCGACAGATTCTCCATACTTTCTATAATCTCTGGAAATTCTCTGAATTCTGAAGTGCCAGAGAGATTCAAAGTTGAAAGACATTTTAATGCACTTATGTTCCTTGGAAGACTCTTGAGATTCTTGCAATTGTTTAGATCCAACAAGACAAGTTTGGATAGAAGCTCAATAGATAAAGGCAGTTCTTTGATATCTGTTCCATCCAAAAAAAGTTCCCGTAGACACTCCATACTTCCCACAACGCGTGGAAGTTTCCTCAATTTCATGCAACCAGAAAGAACAAGTGTTTTAAGCGATTTCATAAATATCTCACCCGGAAGAGTTGTAAGACTTGTACAACCTTTCAAATTCAACAAGATCAGCTTATTGTGACGTAGCAAAGACTGGTCAATTTCACGCAACCTTGTACATCCTTCAAGATCCAACACCTCTAAGTTTGGGACCTTTGTGAAGTCTGGTGTCTTAATCAGATTCTCCGAATGGCTGAGTTTCAAGACTCTCAACATGTTTAAAGGCTGTTGAAAACAAAAAAGGAGCTAAAATGATATTTCTTAATTCATATACTACTATAATAATAAAATTGTTATCAACAATTATTCTCTGAAAAATATAAATTTGTGACAAAACAAAAATTGATCTTACTTTGAATCCTTTCCATAATTCTTCAATGCGGCTGTAACACATTATAAATTCAACAATTTTATCCAATTGCATATTTGATGGCAAAGATTTCAAAGGATACCGATGCCAATCAAGTAATCGCAACCTGTTAGAGAGGTATTCTAGGCCTTCAGGAAGTTGCACATTACTGATTTTGAGCAGTCTTAGGTTGGTCATCTGCGAAAATGCTTTAGCACTTGCACTTAAGTAAACCTCATCTTCAGGAAAGTAGGCATTAACTATTATTCCTTCCACTAATTCACCTCCCTAAAAATTATAAGCAAACAATAAGTAGATAAAACAATAATGTAAAGATGTTGAAAATTCGTCAGAGATATAATTGGGAAAAATAAAGTAGCAAGCATCAACAAGTTTTCCATTTAATAATTCACTTACCGTATTGTTTGTCAACACCTGGCGCACTTCTTCTTCCCTCCATATTCTGCTACGTTTCCCAGGTTCTTCGGGGGATTGTCTCATAACAATCAGTTGTCCCAATTCCTGTAACAAATCATGCATATGCAGTGTGTTGCGACCATCAACAGTTAATAGAGACTTTTCAATAAGAACTTCTATTCCAATGACTGGGGAAAAACGACATCCCTCTAGAATTTTTGTTACATAATCTCTATTCTTCCATTTAAAGAAACATGCAACATCGAGAAATATTTTCTTCTCTGAATCTTGTAGTCCTTCAAAACTTATTTGAAGTATACTCATAATCTTATTTGAAGGATCTATTTGTAGTCTTTCCAGGGTACTTCTCCATAGATCCACAGATCTACCAATTAGAAAGGATCCCAAAACTTTTAGAGCTAATGGAAGACCACCAGCATACTCCAGAACACGTTCAGATAGCTCCACATATTCTCCCACAGGCTGATGGGTTTTAAAAGCTTTCATACTAAAGAGTTGAAGAGCTTCATCGTCATTTAGTACATCAAGGTCAAGAATATGCTCTTCATCCACTTCATGTGACACCAACAACTGTCTATCTCTCGTTGTTATTAGAATCCTGCTGCCAGGACCGAACCAATCACGCCTTCCAACTAACCTTTGTAATTGTTCAACACCAGCCACATCATCGATTATGAGAAGAACTTTTTTCCGTTGCAACCTACTTCCAATTAAGTTAATACCATCGTAGACATTCTGTATGCTATAATCTGAAAGCTTCAGTAAATCAGAAAGAAGCTGCTTTTGTAAAGAGATTTCATTGCCTTCTTCTTCAGATTTTTCTCTAACATCGGCAAGAAAACTACTCCCATCAAACTCATGAGACATCAAGTCATAAACAACCCTTGCAAGAGTTGTCTTTCCTAGACCTCCCATACCCCATATCCCGATCATACGAACATCATTAGACCCCGTACCCATAAGAAACCTCAGTTTCTCCAAGCGTGATTCCATTCCTACTAGCTCCTTAAGAATCTCTAGTTCTGAACGAATTTTACTAGATATGACATTGACAATTTCCTCAATAAATTCTGCCTCATTGCTGCAGATTGAAAACAACAAGAAAAGATTGGTGTTGTTAAATTAAATTAAGTATGAACGTAGTAACAAAGCAATTCTATATTATGAATAAAATCCCAACTATGCAATATTCATTTCATCAAATTGAAGTCATATAATTAAATAATATGTTATTATTACATTAGTCAACAACAATTGGAATGAGAAATTCAAGCCCAACCCAATAAAAAATTGGATTGGATTGGATTGGGTTGCATTGTGATTAAGAATTTCAAAATTTATATATTATTTCTTTCTACAACAGGATGAGTTAGTTTGAAAGACAATTTAAATAAATTAGATTAGCTAAATATGTAATGATATTAATATCATTCGTATTGCGATTATTGCCATTGTTATTATTAGTATTTTGCAATCTAGGTCAAGAGTCACTTCATAGAAGAAAATTATATTAAAATAAATAGCAAATGACAAAACAGAGCAGTTTGCAAGCAAGGACGTGGATAGATTAATCTAGTAAATAAATTGACTAAAATTTTAATCACAATCTTAAATCATTATATTGAGATGCCTAAGCTTGGGCAATAATCTAAGAATAAAGTTTTATTTTACTTTTTTTTTTGGCAAAACTGACAGCACAAAGCATCACAGCATAAAAACATTTAGTCATCAAAAGTTCAAAATACAATAATTCAACGTATCAATGTCCATATCTCTTTGTTTGCATATATTAATTCATTCATAAAATTTAGATTATTCTCCTCGTGATTTGAATATCTTCAAATCACTCCCTTTTGAACACCTCAATTACCCTATTTTTGTTCAAAAGAGAAGGAAAAATGGGGTGAGTTGATGAAATATTTTTTTATTCTTAACAAAAATGGGAGGTAAATTGAGATTTTCAAAATTAAAGGTATAATTTAAAGATATTCAATTCATGGGAGGAACCCTCTTACTACACATCATATGATATATATATGTATGTATTAAATAGAAGTTGTTTAATTGAAAATAGTGTTGAATGAATATTAAAATCTGTTTTGCAGTTACTAATCTTGCAAAACAAACAAAATTAATACTTGAGAAAAAGAATGATTACTTGTCCTTCAATTCCCAACCTGATATATTGGCCACCACCTTTAAAGCGTGTCTCCACTTTTGCACTTTTTCTATATTATCCCTGAAAAATTCTTCATGTTTAGCAAAAGCTTCTCCGAAGCTTGCTGTTTGTTTTCTTACAACAGTTGGTTCCACTCCATAAAAAATTGGAAAAATTTGATCCTCTCTATTTTTACATTCAGCAATCTTAAGAAGTTCATCCAAGCACCAAGTGGAAGAAGCGTAATTTTTTGAGAGAACAATAATTGAAATTCTCGATTCTTCAATTGCTTTAAGGAGATTTGGTGAAATGGATCCTCCTTTCTCAAGTTGTTTGTCATCCCTGAATACATAAATTCCTTTATTGTTCAAAGCAGTATAGAGATGACCTATGAACCCTTTACGGGTGTCTTCTCCTCTAAAGCTTAAGAAGGCATCGTATTCCCCATGAGAGACATTTTGGAAGCTCGTGGAAGCCATTATATTAATTTGTTCCTGAAAATTTAGAATAAATCAAGTGAAATCTAGTGAGCGTAAAATACCATGCAAACAATAAGATTCATTCAAAATTATGGGCAGCACAAAAATGAAAATGTTATAGCTTATATGTAACTCGAATGAATTGTGATTGTAACCAGTATTGCGTGAATAGTATTGTATAAGCAGCAATCCATGCACAGTAAATTTAGGAATAATTAATTAGAAAAATTAATATATCTATTGTTTTATGCTAATCGGGGAGTGCGCACATCGATCTCTACTTAAGCAAATCTTGATTAGAGCCTCTAAAAGAAGGCAAAGAGTTTGTACAAAATTAACATTCAAAGATTTCTTTCAATTTTTTTCATTTTTTTTCTTTTTCTGTACACCAAGATGTGCAAATTAATTCTGAAAATAAAAGAGAGATTTATGAGATAGAACTTACTGCTTTTGAGTGTATTGAAGGAAGCCACTTAAATGAACTCCAATGCAGTATGATTATTATAATTACCACAACTCCAATGCAATATTTGTTTCAAAGAATTTATTCATGCAAATATCTTTTGGGGAAAAAAAATACTAAGCGATAGGAGTTGTGTGGTTGTACTAATGTATGATTTTCCAAAAGCAAGTCTTGGTCAGAAAGTGACTTTCTTAATAATCAATAAATATTGTCTCTGTTTACTCACATGATGAAGTTAGCATCGAACTTCCTGGAAGCTTCAAGAATCTAAACGAAAATTATCAGGCTTTTCAATTGAAACCATTGGATTCCAGATTTCCATTAAAATGGAGTGGAATCCAACGGTTGATATTAATAATTAATTAAAAATAGTTAAAATTACCAGCTGTCTATAGTAATGGTAAATATAGTGACCTTTATTAATAAAATTTTAATGGAGTCTAGAGAGGTTGGGTTGGACTAACTCAATCCAAACCAATCAAATTAGATTTAGATGGATTGATTAGATTATAATGGGCTGACTGACTCAATATTTTTTTTTAAATTTGATTATTGATTGAGTTAGGCTGGGTTCATTATCATAAACTCGAATAATTCAACCCAACCCAAAAATAACAAAAATCATAAAAAAAAAGTTAACGTTCAGCTATCAACTAATCAATCATAAACCCAATTTTGAACCCTAAAAAAGATTCTTTTCAGTTTCTCTCGTTTAAACATGATATGAATTGAATTCTCTTGACTAAAATTCAAAAGTCAAATCAAACTTTGACTAAAACTAAGTTGATAGATATCATTTTTAATTTTAATCAATTCGATTGACCTAGCCCAATGATATAAGGATAAGATTGGGTTGGGTTAGACAGATTTATTTGGTTGGGGGAGTAATCAATAGTGGGTTGGGTTGGATGCCCACCCTTAACTTAAAGAGATTTAGCCTAAAATTAGATGTGTTTTTAAAATTTGACTCTAATTCTCCTGCTGTTAATTTTGTTAATTTATATTGGATATTAATTTGTGTAATTACTATTGTACCTTATAAAATTTATCTTGTTATGTTTATCATAATTAATAATTTATAATTAAATACTAATTCTATTTTCTAAATACACATTTCAGTGTAATATGTATATTCGAAAATAGTACACTATTTTGTTCTTCAAAAAAGTGAAATTAATTTTTTGTTATCATTAAATTAAAAAATAATAGTGCTGTAAATTTATAATTTCTTCCTCCAATATCAATAATTAAATAAGATTTTAATTATTACATCAACAAAATATTGTTCAACTTATGTTTAATAAATTCTTATTAATTTTTCACAATTTATCCATAATTGTTTGTGGGATTTATTTTTATTGTGTTTAGAACAAAAGAAAAAATAAATTTCTTTAGCGTAGAAATATGCAAAATCCATACACTATGAGAGTTGATTCAACTCTTAAAATCGGCGTTGTTTATAATATACACACACACATACACCCTGATCAACAAATATTGTCAAATGTTATTTATCGAGATCTAAAGAAAAAAATTTTACAAACCTTCATCTAGACTTACGAGATTCAAGGAGATAAAATTATTAATTATTAGTGTTAAAAAAGAGAAAATAGAGAGAAAGAGAAAAATAGTGTAATATAATTACTATGATAATTTCTTTTAACATAAAATTATTGAACAACAAATTAGTGATCTTCTTCTTAACTAAACAAACTGATTGGAGAGTGTGTTTGCCGACCTTTACTTAAGCAAATTAGAGCCTCAAAGAGAAGCAACTTAAAGAGTTGAGACAATACAAATTAAATTACCATTCAAAGCTTTCTTTCAATTTTATTTATTTCCTTTTGTAAACATCCAGGATGTGCAAATTAATTCTGAGGATAAAAGAGAAATGTATAAAATAAAACTTACGGCTTTGAGTGTGTTGAACGAAGCCACCAAATTGATCTGATCAACTCCAATATGTTTCTTTTGGGAGAAAAAAAAAATGCAATTTCCAGTTCCCCAGATTTATTTGTATGCATTCAGAAATCAAGTCTTGGTCATCTCAGAAAGTGGGGGGAAAAAACGCAAAAAAGGCGAAAGGAATCCAAAGGTTATACTTTTTGACTACTTCATGTGATTACATTTAAACGGGGTGTATTTCGCATGCCGCGTTAAAAGATTGTATTTGAGAGTATTAATTGCACAGGTTCCCTGTTGAATTTCAATGAAGTATTAATTCAAAGAAGCTAAGTTGATCAGTGAAACATATTTGTCAATATTACAATTAAATATGAATTATGTAGATAAAACATAAAACATATAAATTTAATACAAAACTTATAAATCAACATTAAATATAAAATAAAACATGGATTATATAATTAGAAAATAAAACTTCTAAATAGAAGGTAAAATAAGTAAATTAATATAATGATAATAATGACTGCCTTCTATATTTAACTAATTTTGTTTCTAAATTGAATAATAATAGTTTTGGGCTTATGTAATACATGTGATGATGTATGTAAAATTTTATTAAGAATAAAACTCTTTTTATATACTTTTAAAGTTATTTGTAAGATAAGGTAATTTTGCATCCCTCTAAACCACTTAAGCAATAACCCCAAATAATCTTTAAGTATAAGAAATAAAGTTTGAAACTATATAAAGTATGCATAAAACCGAAAATTAGATCTAATTTTGTTGATATATTATATATGCCTAGTAATATAAAAATAACATTTATTTTGTTTTGGCTTGACCTACATTAGAAAAAAAAATATAATTTTGTTTAAGTGACCTGTGTAGTAAACAAATATCATGATAGAAAATGAAAAAAATTAATTAATAACATTTATTAATTAATTAATTTTACTTTTTATTTACTGGTCATATGTATAAATTATATCTTGCGCACCTATCTTTTCAAAGGGAATGCAGAGGAATTTTGCTTAATTTGGAAAATTAAAGCGATTACACGGTTTCCATCTCCTCAGTTGCGTTGCATATTCCGAAAGCAAGTCTTAGTCAAAAAGTGTCACCCTTTAGTCTTTATCCCCACACGATGAAATTAATTGGAAAGACAGTGAAGCAATTAGCTAGAGAAATTTTCTGTACAATTATTGGTCAGTAATTTAAAATTACATGATGCTCCCTTTGCCTACATAAGCTCTACTAAACAGAGCAACATAAATTATTCTGGGTTAAAAAATGAACAAGAACCTATAATCCAGAGGAGACGACATTGTCGGTTACAGGAAATGGAGACCGTGCCTATCACCATCATTGAAAATAAATAGCCTTCAAAACTGCCGTTGGAGGACCATCAAACTTCCTGGAAGCTTCAAGGAAACTGAGCGAAGATTATCTGGCTTTTCAATTGATGACGCGTCCACGCCACTCTGCCCATTACCCATGTTGAAACCATTGGATTCCATTAAAATGTAGTGGAATCCAACGGTTGATATTAATAATTAATTAAAAATAGTTAAAACTACCGGCAACCCATAGTAATGGTAAACCTTTATTAGTTGAATTTCAGCTGAGCCCTTTAAAAGACTTTGGATCATTTTGGTAATATTGTAGTTTTTAAAATAATTATTGTTAATTATATTATAGAAATAGTTAACTATAAAGATAATTAATTAAACGTTGATACAAATTTTAAAAGTTTTGTAAGTTTTAAAAACAGTCGTACATATTTGATAAATCTTAATATTAAACTGTAATAAGATTATAAATGACAAGAATGTAAATTATAAAGTTGGACATAATTTTGAATAAAATTTATTTATATATTTATAAATATGTATATAAAATATTTTTATTGTGTATATATAATAATTGATAACTAAAGTAAATATTTATATTTTTTATTTTGTTATCTCAATATAATTGATGATAATTTAATAATCTCTTTAAAATTAAGGATTTTATTTCCTAGTTAATAAAGATGATTCAATATAAACACTATCAATAAATTTAAAAATCAATTTATGGTAATGAAAATAGAAATGCAAAATAATGAACATCCACAACACGGAGATTTTTTTACGAGAAAACATTTGATCCACGGTTTAAGATAAAAATCTCGATAAATTATTATGTCCACTTGTAGACAAAACAATTTACTATGAAAATAATGGGTTTACAATGGATCAAGATCACTTACAAAGCTTCGCAACCATAAACATCTCAAATCTAAACTACTCTTTTGTGTCAACCCTCACAAACTAAAACACATTATCTAAAATATATCTAAACATTATCCAAGTGGATTTAGGTGGGCAGCCATACCAAGACTTAGGTTTTGGGTTTGAGCCTTATGTAGTCAAATCTCATAGACTTTAATTTGGTGCTTTAAGGAATCTTCTATTGTTCCTGAGTTTCTTTGCCATATTCTCCAGTGCATTTTATTCATTTCAAAGATGCCTTATTTTCTATTGCTAATGCTATTGGTAAGCCTCTGTGGGTAGACCATGCTACTGCTGCTGTTAATCGACCCTCGGTCACTAGAGTTCTAATTGAATAGGATGTTTCACGGTGGTTGTTGCCCAAACTTTGAACTAATGTAGGTGACGGCGGTTTCTGGCAAAATATTAATATATTATGATAGAAAATAAAAAAAATTATAAATATCCTAGGATAAATATAGAATTCATGATTAAACCAATTCAATAAAATTTATTCTAATTGTTTTAATATAGTGACTTTTTTTCTTAATTAGCGATTTTTACTTAATTAAATTAAATAATAAAATATTTTCTTATTTAGCTAAAGTTTAATATTGATTTATAAGTTTTATATTATTTTTATCTTTTTTTATTTTTAATTTTAAAACATTAATTTATTATTTTTATATTAATTAATTTATTTTAATTTTTATTTACTGGTCATAGGTATAAATTATAAAAAATTATATTTATTACTGATTAATGTCGCAATTAATTACGACATGATAGAATTTTAGGTGCGCACCTATCTTTTCAAAGGGAATGCAGAGGATTTTTGCTTAATTTGGAAAATTAAAACGATTACACGGTTTCCAGCTCCTCGGTTGTGTTGTATATTCCAAAAGCAAGTCTTGGTCAAAAAGTATGCTCTTAATTTGGAAACTCTCTTTAATTGAAATTTCTCTTGTGCATCGATCTTTCAAGCGATTACACGGTTTCCATCTCCTCAGTTGCGTTGCGTATTCCAAAAGCAAGTCTTAGTCAAAAGGTGTTACACACGATGAAATTAATTTGAAAGACAGTGAAGCAATTCAGCTCGTTACACGTATCATCGACCTGTAAGTGGAGCACTCGTCTCCTTTCTTTGTTTATTTTTTAATACTTATCATTCATGACTTCTTCTCCATCCAAAATAAATTTACTTAAATTTAAAAGATTAAATTATTCTTTTCCCAATTTCTATTGATTGAACCTTTTTTTAAATTAAGATTACTTTCAAATTATAATTTAGAATATGTGTAATTTAAGTCCTAATTATAATTTAATAAGTCATAATTATAATTTAAAGTATTTATAATTTAAGTTAATGATTTATATTAAAAAATTCATCACTGATAATTTGTATTTAAGGATAGATTGCAAATTAACAAGAATGTTAAAGAAAAGAAAAATTAAAAGAGTGTATTAAGAAAAAGAATGTTTTTAGAATTAAAAGTAAGAATAACTAAAAAGAGAGAGAGAAAGTTTCATGATAATATTAAAGAGGTGGCAGTAGTCCAACTCCATATATAGAAATTAGAAAGAATCAACAAGATAATAATAGAGTCTTAAAAAGGCTTGATAGTGAAGCTAGGCCTCAACTTTAATAAGAAAATAATATTAAAAATTAGAAGTCTATTAAAAAAGGGAAACATTTTTAAAATAAAAGTAAGAATAACCAGAAAAAAAATATAATAAAATGTAAGAATAAATGGCTATTCGGCGTCTCTGGTTCTGACGCAATCACTTTCAATTTAAGCATACCCCTGTCGGCAGCCTGAGTATGATTCAAGACATTCGAACCAGAGCAGAGAAAATCAACCGCATAAATAATACAGGCCTAGTCGCGACATCAGGAGAGTAGACAAATGGATTGCATGGAGTGCCCCCACTTGGCCATGATGCAAGTTGAATACTGATGGAGCTTGTAAGCGAACAGGAGCATCAAGTGCTGGTGGAGTAATTCGTGATCACAAGGGAGCTTGAATCTTTGGCTTTGAAATGAATATAGGGCATTGCTCTGTTACGGTGGCTGAGATATGGGGTTTATATCATGGTCTAAAACTGGCATGGGAGCATGGGATAAGGTGGCTGGTGGCGGAAATTGATAGCCTATGTGTCACTCAACTGGTTAAGAATCTCTTTAAAATTAAGGATTTTATTTCCTAGTTAATAAAGATGATTCAATATAAACACTATCAATAAATTTAAAAATCAATTTATGGTAATGAAAATAGAAATGCAAAATAATGAACATCCACAACACGGAGATTTTTTTACGAGAAAACATTTGATCCACGGTTTAAGATAAAAATCTCGATAAATTATTATGTCCACTTGTAGACAAAACAATTTACTATGAAAATAATGGGTTTACAATGGATCAAGATCACTTACAAAGCTTCGCAACCATAAACATCTCAAATCTAAACTACTCTTTTGTGTCAACCCTCACAAACTAAAACACATTATCTAAAATATATCTAAACATTATCCAAGTGGATTTAGGTGGGCAGCCATACCAAGACTTAGGTTTTGGGTTTGAGCCTTATGTAGTCAAATCTCATAGACTTTAATTTGGTGCTTTAAGGAATCTTCTATTGTTCCTGAGTTTCTTTGCCATATTCTCCAGTGCATTTTATTCATTTCAAAGATGCCTTATTTTCTATTGCTAATGCTATTGGTAAGCCTCTGTGGGTAGACCATGCTACTGCTGCTGTTAATCGACCCTCGGTCACTAGAGTTCTAATTGAATAGGATGTTTCACGGTGGTTGTTGCCCAAACTTTGAACTAATGTAGGTGACGGCGGTTTCTGGCAAAATATTAATATATTATGATAGAAAATAAAAAAAATTATAAATATCCTAGGATAAATATAGAATTCATGATTAAACCAATTCAATAAAATTTATTCTAATTGTTTTAATATAGTGACTTTTTTTCTTAATTAGCGATTTTTACTTAATTAAATTAAATAATAAAATATTTTCTTATTTAGCTAAAGTTTAATATTGATTTATAAGTTTTATATTATTTTTATCTTTTTTTATTTTTAATTTTAAAACATTAATTTATTATTTTTATATTAATTAATTTATTTTAATTTTTATTTACTGGTCATAGGTATAAATTATAAAAAATTATATTTATTACTGATTAATGTCGCAATTAATTACGACATGATAGAATTTTAGGTGCGCACCTATCTTTTCAAAGGGAATGCAGAGGATTTTTGCTTAATTTGGAAAATTAAAACGATTACACGGTTTCCAGCTCCTCGGTTGTGTTGTATATTCCAAAAGCAAGTCTTGGTCAAAAAGTATGCTCTTAATTTGGAAACTCTCTTTAATTGAAATTTCTCTTGTGCATCGATCTTTCAAGCGATTACACGGTTTCCATCTCCTCAGTTGCGTTGCGTATTCCAAAAGCAAGTCTTAGTCAAAAGGTGTTACACACGATGAAATTAATTTGAAAGACAGTGAAGCAATTCAGCTCGTTACACGTATCATCGACCTGTAAGTGGAGCACTCGTCTCCTTTCTTTGTTTATTTTTTAATACTTATCATTCATGACTTCTTCTCCATCCAAAATAAATTTACTTAAATTTAAAAGATTAAATTATTCTTTTCCCAATTTCTATTGATTGAACCTTTTTTTAAATTAAGATTACTTTCAAATTATAATTTAGAATATGTGTAATTTAAGTCCTAATTATAATTTAATAAGTCATAATTATAATTTAAAGTATTTATAATTTAAGTTAATGATTTATATTAAAAAATTCATCACTGATAATTTGTATTTAAGGATAGATTGCAAATTAACAAGAATGTTAAAGAAAAGAAAAATTAAAAGAGTGTATTAAGAAAAAGAATGTTTTTAGAATTAAAAGTAAGAATAACTAAAAAGAGAGAGAGAAAGTTTCATGATAATATTAAAGAGGTGGCAGTAGTCCAACTCCATATATAGAAATTAGAAAGAATCAACAAGATAATAATAGAGTCTTAAAAAGGCTTGATAGTGAAGCTAGGCCTCAACTTTAATAAGAAAATAATATTAAAAATTAGAAGTCTATTAAAAAAGGGAAACATTTTTAAAATAAAAGTAAGAATAACCAGAAAAAAAATATAATAAAATGTAAGAATAAATGGCTATTCGGCGTCTCTGGTTCTGACGCAATCACTTTCAATTTAAGCATACCCCTGTCGGCAGCCTGAGTATGATTCAAGACATTCGAACCAGAGCAGAGAAAATCAACCGCATAAATAATACAGGCCTAGTCGCGACATCAGGAGAGTAGACAAATGGATTGCATGGAGTGCCCCCACTTGGCCATGATGCAAGTTGAATACTGATGGAGCTTGTAAGCGAACAGGAGCATCAAGTGCTGGTGGAGTAATTCGTGATCACAAGGGAGCTTGAATCTTTGGCTTTGAAATGAATATAGGGCATTGCTCTGTTACGGTGGCTGAGATATGGGGTTTATATCATGGTCTAAAACTGGCATGGGAGCATGGGATAAGGTGGCTGGTGGCGGAAATTGATAGCCTATGTGTCACTCAACTGGTTAAGAAGCTTGTGGATACTGTCAATTAGTACACTTCTCTTCTTCAGTCTATCCCTAAAAGTTCATTTGTCATTCAATTTCATTTTTCTCTATAAATTGTTATAATTTGTACAGTTTCTTTAATTCGCAGCTTTTTGTGAGACTTAAAATTGCTGTAATTTGCAATGTTTAATCAGAAGGCGCTATGGTAAAATCTATGCAAATTCAGTAAGAATCTCAACAAGCGAAAATCCATATCAGCTTCATGTGATGTATAAATAGAAAGAACAGCAGAAGTTGTACGCCAAAAGAGTGAAAATAATAATAATAATAAAAGAATATATTTAACCAGATTGCAATTAGATACTTATTTTATTGTTCACTCATAGCAATTGGTATGCAATTCATCAATTATGACCCCAGTCCTCATCCCTTTCAAGTGTACCCAAAAATTCGGGCATTTAATAATGGATACAAAATTACAGAATGCTGCAATGAAATAGAGAAACACGTAAGAATGCAAAACAGAGGACTAATTTTCCCTCTTTTTTTTTTAAATTTTCAACTCGTGAGAAATCCCAAAATACAAAGCTTCAATTTGGTCGAGCAACACATTCTGATTCTGACCAACTTCTGAATCCAAGTAGAGCATTTCTAGTAATTTAACGTGAAAATAAATTGCAAGATTAGAATAAATAAAAACTAAATGAAATACCATGTGCAAATTTAAAGAGCATAAATTGAAATTGGGATGTGTACTTGCACTGTTACACTAGGCTTTGCCCTTCATTTGAATTGTCTAAATCTTTTAGGTGGTGGTTCCTCATCTTCATGTTGGGGAAAAATTAGGTTTTTAAATTTTATAAAACCTTTTTAAGGACCGCTCTCATATAATATATAAGAACACGTAATCTAGAAATCGTACCTTGAAAATCCGAGTTGGCTTTTTCCGCTGAAGTGATTTAGGCTCCTGGATCACGATCTGCCACCACCACTCCTGTTAGATCACGATCCGTCACCACCACGCTAGTTAGATCACGATCCGTCACCACCACGCTAGTTAGATCACGATCCGTCACCACCACGCTAGTTAGATCACGAACTATCCCCAATGATCTTCCAGGTTATGACTCAGGTTCGATCTGCACTTGACGTGTGGGCGCCTTTATCACTACCAAAGCAACTAGCACGAGAAAATTTTTCTCTCAACAATAGAGAGAAAAATCTTATTCTCAGATCTGTATGAAGTGGCTCCTCACTTTTCTTTAGAGAAAATAAGTCTTATATATCACCTTTTAGTGAAAACCCTAGGCTCCAAAATAATCAAAAACTAAACTCACGTTATTTACTTTTCCAATAGGGGACCCACCTTGTAAAATAACATAAGGCCCCTTATACAAAAGCTAATTAAATGGAGCCTCCCACTAAATGATATATTTAGGCTTTTGACCGAAATTGCTAGTTATCTTGCTTATTAGTCCAGTAGTGGTGCAGTCAATTAAATGAGCTAACCCGGGGATCATTTGGGAACATACAATAGTGGCTACAATAATTAGGCATGTAATTAAACTAGCCAAATTATTTAATTCCAAATCTACTCCACTAAAAGATTGGAACTGACTTCCATAATTGTATGCTCGAATAATAATTCGTCCCAAGCCACATTGATTTCTTTACTGCACAATCCTTTGTACCACATCGTTAATTAAATTGATATCTCAACTGTCCAATCAATTTAATAACATCTTATTCCTTGATCCTTACTGGTTTTCTCTAATGATCATTTTCAACATACTAAATATGTTGACACACTCTGGCCAGAGAATTCTATGATCAAGTGCCGAAAACCTATCAAGAGATGTGTTGTACAAATTCTATATTGTTAATCTATAACTCCAATACTCATAATTGCTCCCACCAAGATACCGGGTAATCTTGACCACAATGATGTGTCGTGCCCATTGGTAACTCAAATGGAATAACAATCACAATCATGAAATCATAATTAACTCAAGATTAAGATTACAGTAAAATCAATGCCTATGAGATTTAATAAGTCTGACAGTTATTACAAAGTTAATTAAATCTCATATGTGATCCAGTTCAATGTAGTCGTACTACATCAATAAATTCATTCATGATTAAGACAAATCATTCAATGAATTTATTACAGTTTATACCTAAATAAAGTGCCCAACTTTATTTATCAACTGCGAACTTAAATTTATTTAATCATAAGATAACTTGTATTTATGTCTTCTGTGAATCCACGTGGTGATCACATAAATACATATAATATGATTAAATGGACTTTAATACAAATATAAATGCAATTAAGATATTTGAATAAAATACCTCATTAATTTTATTAATCAGAAAAAATGTTTATTACAATTAAATAAACACATGCTTTTAAAGAGCATAATTTCCCAACACTTCATCGCAGCAGCCACTGCCACTGGCTTCAGTTGTCCAGCATTTTCTGCAAGGCTTTGCTCTGATGTTGTGGCTACTTCCATATTAGATCCAACAAAATCGTGAGGGGATTCATACAGATTATAAGAAGTAAAGCGAGTCCATTGCTTTGTTGCTTGGTCCAACTCCTCAACTTCGCGCATAAAAACTGGATGGAAGCCACATCTCTTCACGTTCAAATCAGTACCTCGCCCATACAGAGCTTCTTCAATAAATGACAACTTAAAATGATTAGATTCAAAATGCCACTTTTCATTGTAGCATTCTTGTCGAGACAAATACAATAGCCAAAGATGGTCTGACCCAGCATGACCGAAGTTCCCTCTAGAACGAATAAAATGACTGACATAAGAACCATCCATGGAGCAGTGTAACTCAACTTGGGAATACGAACGCCATAAATAGGTACCAGTTGAATGCTTAGGGACATGAAAAACACAGCAAATAGCATATCCCACAACCTTATTCACATTATACAAATATGAAGGCCTTGTGACTGTTATTGAAGAACCCTCATTCTGATACATGAACCACTCTGGAATTTCACTTCCTGGAACAACAATGCTAAATTTATGGCTTGGATCTGACAGTGCCTGCAACGGAAAAACAAAAAATGAACAGGTCCATACCATTGCTTAATTGTCAGGCATAATCTTGGCATAGCTGGAAGAAACGGAGTGAGAGACCGACCTCAAGGTACTCTCGTAGCATCGAAATTGCAAAACTGTTGTTCCCGGGCAATTTCAAGCTATCTATACAATTAATCATTGTGTGGTCGGACTTACCTAGTTTTAAGCACCAGATAATGTCACCAACGAAGAGAAGGGAATGGATAGTTTTAAGAGGAGATTAAGTTCTTTTCTTTGCTGATTACCAGAAAATTCTCTATTAGGATCAAAAGTTGGTCAGATTGTGCATTCGATGAATCCAAATTAAATTTGTGCTCCATCAAATTGAAGCTTTGAATTTTTTTTAAGTAGAAAATTGAAGAAAGAGAGACTATTAAACGACCGAAACAAATCCTCTGTTTTGTATATCTCTGTTTCGTTGCAGCATTATCTCTTCTCGCTGCATCCTCATTTTGAACTCAAATGAGATGAGGACATTAATTGAGTGATTAGAGACACAATCCATCAACCCCCCCCCCCCCCCAAAAAAAAAAAAACTGAATTTATAAATACGTAAGACAAATACTCATGTGAAGCAATGTTGGAATACAAAACTGAGACAAAACTTATTGATTTGAGGGTGTTGGACGCACTGAAAGATGATGAAAATTTACTTTGGATTCCAATTAAGTTTGTTTCAAAGAAATCAATTAGAGGATTTCATGCTATCTAATTAATTCCTCATCTCTTGCTTGCAAACATTAAGTTCACTGAAAAGTATTTGCAATACACTTAATTTATATCTCTAAAGTATTATAAAATTTTTCTTACGATGAAAGAATTGAATCAAAGACATAATAAAAATAAAATAAAAATGCTTGAAGGGCTTATATGTTAAAATTTCAAAATCTATATTTTTTTATTATTTTCATAACACGTCCTTGGCACGAGAATTATACCATGATCCTCAACAACTCCCCTCTTCAGCTGGGCCTGCAAATTCCATAAAATCATTCCTTTTGTCTATTTTTTGTTTGTTCTGAGCCCAAATCATTCAATGCAACTTCCTTTTAATTATAACTCTCTTTAATTGAATTAGACGTCTTCGCCGCTCGGCCTTGTTAGAGTGCAATAATGTCTTCATCTGCTAATGTTCTAATAATTTGTAACATATTATTACAAATTAATTTGTAATACTTTAACATTCAAAGATTTCTTTCAATTTAATTTTTTTTTCATTTTTTAAACATCAAGATATGCAAATTAATTTTGAAAAAGAGGAGAAATTAATTTGAAAGACAGTGAAGCAATTAGCTCGTTACACGTATCATCGACCTGTAAGTGGAGCACTCGTCTCCTTTCTTACCTACATTTATTTTTTTAATAACTTAAAATTACACATTGCTCCTTTTGTTGGTTACAGGAAATGGAGACCGTGCCTATCACTATCATTGAAAATAAACAGCCTACAAAACTGCCCGTTCGAGCACCTTCCAGTAAATCGATTTTGAAATCGAAATATATAAGTACAGTAATAATATATATATATATCTATATATGACTAATGCTAAGTTACATGTATGTAACTTATAACTCTCTCACATGAATAGTGAATGATGTAGGTCTACTTACTATTCATGTGAGAAGGTTGTAAGTTACATGCATGTAACTTAGGGAATCTTCTATATATATATATATATATATATATATATATGAAGAATGATTTTGATCGACATGATGTTGACAAAAGCCAGCTTCAAAAATCGATGCACCGAAAGCAAGAATTTCTTCAGGTATTTTATTAAGGGCGTCTTCATTGTAATTGCGTTTTATTGGGAAAAAGAATACAATATTCTTTTGGAGTAATTCCGCTAGAATCTTTTGAGTTTTTTTTTTAAAATTGTAGAATTTTCTCATGAAAATAAGCAAAAAAATGGAAAATAAAGGTTAAAGGTTTCACATTTTTCTTTGAAATTACATAAAGCTGGGGAAGAGAAGAAAGGTTTAATGCTCTCAATTTCTACTAAAAACAGTTGGCTTTAGCTTCAGGCATCCTTTTGGTCAACCAAAAAGTCAGCTCAGCAAACCTCATTAACAGTTGTTAGTTAGTGGAATCCGCGTTAGCAGCATGAACTTATTCGCAAATTAAAGAAAGAGGGAAAATTAATCCCCTGTTTTGTATTCTTACTTATATCTTTATAAATATTAGATAATGCATGCAGAGTTGCATGCAGAGTTTGACACGCAGAGTTGCATGCAGAGTTTGAAACGCAGCATGCAGAGTTTGAAGAGTTTGAAATATTTTGGTTAGATAAGTATTTCATATTTTGAATAGTTGAGATAAGTATTTAAATAGTTGAGATAAGAATAACTTGTTGTAGAGTTTGTTACGGAAGAAGCTACGGTTGTAGTTGTATATATAGAGATTGATTTGTGATCAATAACAAGAACGAGGGTTCTCTAATCAAATTTCTCATGGTATCAGAGCATTTTTAAACAAAATATCATGGCAGAAGAAAGTAAGAAATCGTCTTACATTCTGTCTTCAAATGATAATCCTGGAAATTTGATTACCCAGGTACAATTGAGAGAGAATAATTATGATGAATGGGCTCGTGCTGTCAGGACGGCGCTGCGAGCTAAACGAAAATTTGGTTTTATTGACGGAACTGTTGAAAAACCAGAAGAAGATTAAGATGAAATGGAGGATTGGTGGACTGTGAACTCAATGATTGTGTCATGGATAATGAACACCATTGAACCTATGGTGCGATCTGCACTGACACACAGGGAAATCGCCAAGGAATTATGGGATGATATCAAGGAATGCTTCTCGGTTACAGATGGAGCACGAGTGCATCAATTGAAATCGGAACTTGCAAATTGTAAACAACAAGGAGCTTCCCTCATGAGCTATTATTCGAAGTTGAAACAGTTGTGGGAAGAACATGCTAATTTTGACGTAGTTTCGGGCTGCAAATGTGGAAACTGTGAGTGTAATGTTGCAGCGCAGCTGACAAAGAAGCGAGAAGAAGAAAAATTACACCAGTTCCTGATGGGACTGGATGATATGTATAGAGTCGTGAGGTCAAATATCTTGAGCACATCTCCTCTTCCCAGTGTAAGCAAAGCATATTCACTAATCTGCCAAGAAGAACGAGTGCAAAATGCTTCGAAAGGGAAAGAAATAAAGATAGATGCCTTAAGCTTTGCTGTTCAAACAACCGATAAGAATGTTGTGTGTACACATTGTAATAAAGAGGGGCATGATGTGAAAGGATGCTTTCAATTGATTGGGTATCCTGACTGGTGGGGAGACAGACCTAAGACATCAGGTCGAGGTAAGGGAAGACAGTTTGAAGGAAGAGGTCGTGGAAAGAACATGGGGCGTGGTCGTGGCTCGATACGAGCTAATGCTGCTCGAGTATGTGGGCAGAATGACGAAGAGACGAAAGCAAAGGCAACTGCGGCTGTACCTGAGCTGACAAGTGAGCAGTGGGCAGCAGTTATGAGTCTAATGAACACCCACAATTCAGGCAATGTTGAGCCGATGACTGGTAAGAATAATTTGTATTGGATAATAGACTCAGGATGTTCGCAACATATGACGGGAAAAAGTGAATTCCTTACCAAGAAACAACAGATTCTTGACTGTCCAATTGGGCTACCTAATGGTAGTCAGATGATGGCTTCAAAGAAGGGATCAACTTTCTTAAATGAACACATTCAGCTGGAAAATGTTCTTGACGCTCCAGGATTGAAGTTTAATTTGATCTCTGTGTCACAATTGATAGATGAATTAAATTGTAACGTGTTGTTTACTAATAAGTTATGTTTGATACAGGACCGCACTTCGAGGATGGTGATTGGCACGGGTGAACGACGTGAGGGGCTTTACTACTTGAAGAATAGATCACCAGCTCTAGTGCTCAAGGTCGGGACTGTAGCCGTGGATAATTTATGGCATAGGAGAATGGGGCATCCCTCTTCAAAGATAGTAGACATGATATCTGGTGTTAGGAACTCCGTTTCAAATAAAAGTTGTGATGTTTGCTTTAGAGCTAAACAAACTAGAGAAGTGTTCCATTTAAGTGACAATAATGCTAATAAAATTTTCGATCTTGTTCATTGTGATTTGTGGGGGCCCTATAGAGTTCCTAGTTCATCGAATGCTTCTTATTTTCTTACGATTGTAGATGATTTCTCACGATGTGTTTGGATATACTTGTTAATTGATAAAACAGAAGTAGGACAGGTATTGAAAACTTTCTTTGCCATGGTTGAGAGACAATTTGATCGAAAAGTGAAGGTGGTGCGAAGTGACAATGGCACTGAGTTCATGGTAATGAGAAGTTATTTTCAAGAAAATGGAATGCTCCATCAAACATCTTGTGTAGGAACACCGCAGCAAAACGGACGAGTAGAAAGAAAGCATCGCCATATTCTTAATGTGGCACGAGCTTTGCGATTTCAGGCTGATCTCCCTATCAATTTTTGGGGTGAATGTGTGTTAACGGCTGGATATTTGATCAATAGGACTCCATCGCAAGTGCTGAAATGGAAGACACCTTACGAAGTATTGTTTGGTAAACCCCCTACTTATGATTATATTCGTGTGTTTGGATGTTTATGTTATACTAAAAATTTGAATCGTGAAAACGATAAGTTTGCTAGTCGAAGTCGTAAATGTGTTTTTGTGGGATATCCATTCGGTCAAAAGGGATGGAGAGTTTATGATCTGGAAACCAAAAAATACTTTGTATCTAGAGATGTGGTGTTTTATGAAAATGAATTTCCATATGCTGTAGAAAATGTTCCACGTGATACATTTAGCCAAAAACAAATGCAGCAACTTGAACCTAGTAAGGAAGATGAGGTACTGTCGAGAGCAAAGAATGGAATGGACATTACTAATTCAAGTATTGAGGGTGATTCATCACCTGGAATGGACATTACTAATTCAAGTAATGAGGGTGATTCATCACCATCACCTGTCCCCATGGAAAATACTGAAGTTAGGGAGGGTGATGTTGGGATCGAACCTAATGTAGAATCAGCAGAAGAAGTGGAGCAGCTTGGGCGTGGTTTGCGCTCAAAGCAAGTGCCGACTAGACTTAAAGACTATGTCACCTGTACAGTACAAAGAAAAAGCCCCTCTGTGAGTTCACCTGCACCAATCTCATTCTCAGGTACGTCCTACGACTTAGCTTGTTATGTGAATTACACGAATTTCTCACCACAGCATCAAGTTTTCTTAGCAGCAATAACAAAGAATATTGAGCCCCAATTTTACCACCAAGCAGTGAAAGATGTTAAGTGGCGTGAAGCAATGAAGAAATAGATCGATGCTCTTGAGAAGAATGGGACATGGACTCTTGTTCCACTGCCACACGGGAAGAAGGCAATTGGGAGTAAATGGGTCTATAAAATCAAATACAACTCTGATGGAACAATCGAACGATACAAGGCACGACTTGTCATACTTGGCAATAATCAGATTGAGGGCATCGATTACAATGAAACTTTTGCTCCAGTGGCCAAAATGGTGACAGTACGCACTTTACTCTCTGTGGCAGCAGTAAAAGGATGGGAACTTCATCAAATGGATGTACACAATGCGTTTCTTCATGGGGAACTAGCAGAGGAAGTATATATGAAGGTACCACCTGGTTATCACACGTCCAATCCTAACACAGTATGTCGTTTGAAAAAATCTCTCTACGGTTTGAGACAGGCCCCTAGGTGTTGGTTTGCCAGGCTGTCTGCTGCTCTTACCCAATACGGGTTTACTCAATCTCACTCAGATTATTCTTTATTCACTCTTCATCGTGGTGAGAAATCCTTGATTGTTTTGATATATGTTGATGACCTTATCATTGCGGGAAATGGTGCTGAATTAATTGTTCATTTCAAATCCTACCTGAGTCGTTGTTTTCATATGAAAGACCTGGGTACTTTGAAATATTTCTTGGGTGTTGAAGTGGCTAGGAATGCTGAGGGTATTTTTTTGTGCCAGCGTAAGTATGCTTTGGATATTATTAATGAGGCTGGTTTGTTAGGAGCGAAGCCATCCAATTTTCCTATGGAACAACATCATCATCTTGCATTGGCCAAAGGAAGTTTGCTCGATGATCCTGAACAATATCGACGTTTGGTAGGCAGGTTGATTTACTTAAATCTCACTCGACCTGATTTGACATATGCTGTTCATATTCTTTCTCAGTTCATGCAACAACCTCGGAAAGAACATTGGGAAGCCGCGCTACGGGTTGTGCGTTATTTAAAAGGTAGTCCAGGCCAAGGCATTGTTCTTAAGGTTCAGTGTGAACTTAAACTTCAGGCCTATTGTGATTCGGATTGGGGAGGATGCCCTTTAACAAGACGTTCGCTTACTGGATACTTGGTTTTTTTGGGTAGTTCACCTGTCTCTTGGAAGACTAAGAAGCAACAAACGGTGTCACGCTCTTCAGCAGAAGCAGAATATCGTGCCATGGCTGCCACGGTAAGTGAACTGAAGTGGCTAAAGGGTTTGCTCAGGTCGTTAGGAGTGTGTGATAGTGGTGCAGTTCCCTTGTTCTGTGATAGTCAGGCAGCAATGCACATTGCTGCCAATCCAGTCTTCCATGAGCGTACGAAGCACATTGAAGTAGATTGCCACTTTGTGCGGGATGAACTTCAGAAGGGAGGAATTACTACAGCTTATGTTCGCAGCGACGCCCAATTGGCTGATATATTTACTAAAGCATTAGGTCGACAACAGTTCATTTTCCTTCTTCGCAAGTTGGGCATTCGAAATCCTCATGCTCCAACTTGAGGGAGGGTATTAGATAATGCATGCAGAGTTGCATGCGGAGTTTGACACGCAGAGTTGCATGCAGAGTTTGAAACGCAGCATGCAGAGTTTGAAGAGTTTGAAATATTTTGGTTAGATAAGTATTTCATATTTTGAATAGTTGAGATAAGTATTTAAATAGTTGAGATAAGAATAACTTGTTGTAGAGTTTGTTACGGAAGAAGCTACGGTTGTAGTTGTATATATAGAGATTGATTTGTGATCAATAACAAGAACGAGGGTTCTCTAATCAAATTTCTCAATAAAGAAAGAGGGTATAAAAACTCACTATAACAATGATTACCTTATATATTTATTGTTTTATTTCTAAATTGAATAATGATAATTTTGTATTTATGTAATATATGTAATGATAATGTGAAATTTTATTAAGGATGAAAAATTACCGTGACAGAAAATAAAGAAAAAAATGTTTATAAATATTCTAGCATGAATATAAAATTTATGGTTAAACTAATTTAATAAAATTTATTCCAATTTTTTTCAATACAAATTTTTTATTTTTAATCGATGAGTAATTGTTTTCCTTAAATAAATAAACTATTTTAAAAAATCCTAAAGCTTATTGTTCATTTATAAGTTTTATGTTATTTTAAATATGTTTGTTTTGTTTATAATTTTAAAATATTAATTTACCACTCTTTTATTAATTTATTTATTTTATCTTTTATTTACTAGTTTTATATGTTATTCACAAAATTTATGTTTATCATGACATTGATGTTGTAATTTTAATCACGGAATCGTAGAATTTTGCGTGCAGGAGATTATTAGAGAACCAGCTGTCAAACCTGAACTTTTGACGGAGCCAAAAGAAGTATCCACCTAAGATTTGAATTTGCTATTATTTGATTTAACTTTTCTAGTTGTTTTCATGAGTCTGAAAGACTCTGTTGAACTACACTGACAGCAATTCACATAGAAGTAATACAGTTTGCATATTATAAAAGAAGTTATGAATTTACTTAACTGCTCTCTGTTTCAAAGAATTGAAATTGTTCTGCTTTTTGCCTGGTTCTTACAAGCTACTGGCCTATGTTATCTGCACCTAAACATTCACATATAAATTGTTTTCTTGGGAAATCATAGAGTTGGAGTAACAGATGCATTATCTCTCTGTTCAACACAACAGGTTGGAATGTTGGACATATGGTTCCTTTTTGGGCATTTTATCAAACATGTTCTCGACATGGGAATAATACACAATTCCTGAACAATTCCTCTCTATGTCTAAATTATTTATCCCTGCATCGGTGCCTCAACATTAACCGTTTATATTTGATTCTGTTCGACAAGAGAAGAAAAGCCCTAGTGCCTTAAAAGCAAAAAAAAAAATCTCAAATCCTGAGAAGGGTCGGTTAAGTTGTATTCGAACCTCGGTCTGTGGAGGATAAGGAAGCAGACAAGCCGAAAAAGAAGAGAGATGCTGAAGAGACGCTTTGGAGAATAGAACCTTGACTTCAAAAAAGGAGATGGGATATTCTTGCAGCACTGGAAGAAATGAAAACATGCAACTGTTAGTGTAGATTCTATGCTTGAGGCCACAGGAGTAGGCAGAACACAGCTGCCGAGGATAAGAGCTTGAAAAAAGAAGAAGGTGAAGCACTAATCAGATCAATATTCCAGAAACCAAAAGAAATTACTCAAAGGATCATTGATGAAGATCTTAAGGATAACAAAGATTTGCTGTTTCAGTTCGATAGGGAAGGATTGAGACAATTTGAAGAAGAGATAGCTTGAAGCCGTGAAGAAGTTCAAATTAAAGCCGATAAAAATTTGCCTACAAAGCCTCAATCAATCCCGTTTCAAGTTGTCAGGAAACCAGTTGCGGTCTCCGACATCAAAGTTAGTGCAAAATCAGGGAAGAAACCAGAGGAAAGCTATTGACTAAAATCACTTTGCCAAAATTACCACAAAGATGGTGATCAGTAAACTAAGCAAGAGTCTGGACGGAAGCAATTAATCAAGCTGTTATTTTAGCTGCTCAGGCTCAGCCAAGTACTGTTTTATCTTGTTGACCAGAGGGGGTAAAAGCTGTGAGTTCATTTTGTGAGTTCCTATATGGGCATTTTATCAAACACGTTCAGGGCGTGGGAATCAATTATTCCTGAAAAAGATTTTATCTAATCTGTATAATTTAAGTCAAATTAGGATTTAAAATATGCATAATTTTAGTTAATGTTGACATTTAAAAATTCAATACCTATAAAAACCTTTTAATTTGTGTATACTGTACATAACAAGATTGCAAAATAAAACAAAAAAGAGAATACTATTTTAAAGTTTAATGATAGAAAAAAAATTGAAAATTAGAAGAGTGCTAGTTGGCCAACTCTATGGAAAAAGTGATATTTAAACTCCTCATTTTATTTCATTAGGCTCCATCTCTTAATAGATCAATTAAAAATAAATTATTCTTATTTTTTACTAGTGTACCCCATTTAGTTCCCAATTTATCCTTATTTTTCATTCTATCCTTTCTATAATCCATCATTTGAAACTACCAAAAAAAAAAAAAAAATCAATTCCTATAGTTCTTTTTATTCTTTTATTAAAAGCACGGAAAATTTATCCAAAAGAGCAATTCAACAATCCAAGCGACGGATGGACCTTTCCAAACTTGCTGAATTGAATATGGAATTGATGTTGTTAGCTGCCAATGAAGACATTTGATCTAATTGTTTTTAATAAATATAAATTATGATTTCTTTCGTTTTAAGATGATTTAGTTGTTTCCTCACTTTGATAGTTATAAAAGATATTATTGAAATTCTTGGTTCTTCAAGCACAAAATAGAAGACGCATAGTTTCTTGAGAAAACAGTTATTAAAATTCTTGATTCTTCAATTACTGTAAGTAGTCCTGGTGAAATTACTTTTCCTCTCTCAAGTTCTTCGTCATCCCTAAATACAGCGACTCCCTTTTTATCCAAACCAACATACAAATGGTTTATGGAGGAACTCCCTGCAGGATGCTCATGTTGCAAGAAATTGATTCCAAAGCCTCTTGTTTAAGTTCCTAAAAAATTTATTTGGACTTAAAAGCTTGGCTCCCAAATAATCATAATCAGCAAACGAAAAAGTACACTACCAGCAAATTGAAGGAGCCGAAAACCCGCACTACAAGCAAAGCGGCAACAAGTTTGAGCCTGTACAATATTAAATTAATTTTATTGAATTTTCTACGTGAAAATATTAATTACCTACAATTATTTTGTTAGTAACTTAAAATTACACATTGCTCCTTTTGTCGGTTACAGGAAATGGAGACCGTGCCTATCACTATCATTGAAAATAAACAGCCTACAAAACTGCCGTTCGAGCACTGAATAAACAGCCAACTTCAAGTGTAACTGAATTGTTCATTTTCCTCACACAATTGTAAGCATTGTATGTTGATTCGGGACCCAACAATGATCTGTAAAATTGGAATGAATCAAATAAATATTAGCAAACATAAAGAGAAAAAGAAAAGACTGTATTCTATTTTTCTAGGATAAAAATCAAATACAAGTCATGTTTGGTTTGATTTTAGAGGATGGTTAATGAAGCAATATATATACTTTACTGCCAAAAAACGTAAATGAAGAACCTTAGAATGAAGCTGCCATTACTGGATTAGCAATATATGCTTTACTGCGAACAAAAGTAAACATTTCACAAAGTATCACACTTCAAATAAATTAATCCTCTGTTTTGTATTCTTACTTATATCTTTATAAAGAAAGTGTATAAAAACTCACTATAATAATGGTTACTTTATATATTTATTGTTTTATTTTTAAATTGAATAATGATAATTTTGTATTTATGTAATACATGTATGATAATGCGAAATTTTATTAAGGATAAAATTTATTTACAATTTTTTTTTCATAATTTTCAAAATTGTTTATATGATAAGTGATTTTGCATCTTTCTAAACTTTGGCAACAACGCCAAATGATCTGCTCCTGTAAGTAAGAAGTAAAGTTTGAAACTACAAGAGATATGTATAAAATTGAAAGTTAGATTCAATTTTATTGATATTTCATATATGTCTAGTAATATAAGAATGTGTTTTTATTTTGTTTTGACTTTATCACATCAAGGAAAAAATAATTTTGTTTAATGTACAGTAAAAAATACTGTGACAGAGAATGAAGAAAAAATGTATATAAATATCCTAGCGTGAATGTAAAATTTATAGTTAAACCAATTTAATAAAATTTATTCCAATTATTTTCAATACAATTTTTTTATTTTCAATTGATGAGTAATTTTTTTCTTGAAATAAATTAAACAAATAAACTATTTTAAAAAAAAATGAAAGTTTATTGTTCATTTATAAGTTTTTTGTTATTTTTAAAAATATTTATTTTGTTTGTAATTTTAAAAACATTCATTCACCACTCTTTTATTATTTTACTTGTTTTATCTTTTATTTACTAGTTTTATATGTAATTCACAAAATTTATGTTTATCATAACATTGATGCCGTAACTTTAATCACGGCATCGTAGAATTTTGCGAGCGGGAGATTATTAGAGAACCGGCTATCAAACCTGAACTTGTGATGGAGCCAAAAGAAGTGGCCACCTAAGATTTGAATTTGCTATTATTTGATTTAACTTTTCCAGTTCCTCGATCAGTTCTGCTGTTCATTGTTTGCTAGCCTTGTCAACATTCTTGTACCATGAGTCTGAAGCACTCTGTTGATAACTCCACCTTCCTCTTAATGATAACTCTCTTTAATTGTATTACACGTCTTGGCCACTCGGCCTTGTTCGAGTGTAATAATGTCATCATCTGCTAATGTTCTAATAATCTGTAATAATTAACTCATTGACTATGAAGATGCAACCCTGAGGAATTCAGTCGCAATCACTTGCTTCGGATTGTGTAGATTTATCTTCAATATTAGTATTAAGTCTTTGCCTATCAGCTTAAGCTTTCCTATTGCATATTATTGGCAAATGGGAGCTTGTTGTGAGCTGATAATAGTTAAAAGGAAGTTAAACCTTTGAGCTTCTGTACGTCGGCTTCCACTTACTGCTAGTAATCCTTGCCCTGTGCTGCTAGTGTTATGTTGACTCCATCGCTGCTGTTGGCAGTAACTGGCTAGGAATTCCAAGCAAATTTCACAGAAAGGGTTTGAAGAAAATAATGGCAGGCATGTGAGGTCAAAGTTTCCTGTGATGCAGTTCCCAAAACATAACTGCAGTTTGTTTATGTTTGATGCAAGGGACGCTGACCTAGTGAATTGATTTTGCTTGAGTTTAAAATAGTATGCCAGATACACCCATATATCATTTAGAAAATTGGAAAAATTGTTGTCTGTTTTCTTACAACAGTTGGTTTCACATCATAGAAAATTGAAAAAATTTGATCCTTTCTGTTTCTGCATTTAACAGTCCTCAAAAAGAGCAGCTTCATCCAAACACCAAGTAGAAAAAGAGCAGCTTCATCCAAACACCAAATAGAAAAAGAGCAGCTCTTTTAGAGAAAAATAATCGAAATTATTCTTCAATTGCTTTAAAAAAGTTCTGGGAAAATGGATCCACCTTTCACAAGTCTTGGTCCAAAAGTGACTGAGTACTCACACGATGAAGGTCGCATCAAACTTCCTGGAAGCTTCAAGGAATCTGAACGAAAATTATCTGGGGTTTAAATTGATTACGCGTCTTCTCCACTCTACCCATTAGCCATGTTGAAACCATTGTATTCAACTAAAATGGAATGGGTTGATATCAATATTTAATTAAATATCAAGATATGAGAATTAATTCTGAAAATAAAAGAGCAATTCGTATAAGATAAAGAATTATAGTTTCTGATTGCATTGCAGGAAGCCACTTAATTGAACTTATTGGAAGCACTGAAAGATGACAAAATTTTACCTGAATTTCCAATTAAGTTTGTTTCAAAGAAATCAATGCAAGGATTTTTATGCATTCCAATTAATTTGTCAAACAACAAACAAGTTTAGTCTAAAATGTGTGCCGACGGTAATGACGAAGAATGATTTTGGTGTTTAGTGGAGAAAGACATGGTCTGCCTGATGTTGACAAAAGCTAGCTTTAATAATCTACACACCAAAAGCAATGATTTCTTTATGTATTTTATTAAGGGCATCTTCAAATGTAATTACATTTTTTAGGGAAAAATGAGTAAAATATTTTTTGGAATAATTCCACTACAATCTTTCATTTTTTTTAAAATTATAGTATTTTCTCATTAAAATAAATAAAGATTGGAAAGTAAAGGTTGAAGGCTTGAAATTTTTCTTTGAAGTTGCTTAAAGCTTGGGAAGAAGGCCGTCCATTTCCCTTAGAAATAATTGGTTTTAGGCATCTTTTGGTTACAAGCCTCAAAAGTTGTAAGTTATTTTTCAGATTTTTTATACAAAGAATTGGTCGAGGAGAGTCAAACTCAGATAAAACTTGTTAATGTAGTCCACGTCAGCCGCTTGAGCATCTGAATTTCCCGCCCAAACAAAAACTAATAAACATAACGAATTTGAATCATCATTCAACAATGACATAGCAACTTGTGAGGCTTGTATTTGGATCATTTCTGTATTTATCAATGCATTATTCATTCTACGACCAGGCTCTAAAATCAAGTAAATGCTACAGTTGTATGCAATTGATGAATATAGATCAGCAAATCTAAATTTTTTTGATAATATTACTTATTAAGATTACGAATCCATCCGCAAGGCAGCTGTAAATTATCATATAGCCTGACGTCTGAACTTTTTACATGATTAATAAAGGATAAAAGCATATTCAGAAATTAATTTCTACTTAAATGTATTGTAGTCATGCAAAATAGAGAAACGTTGTTATACTGAATCTGTGAGTGTGTATGGCACTGTGGCAGAAGTAAACAAATCATAAAAGCATGATAGAATAGAGAATTAAAGATCATGATATGTGCACATAGAAGTAATACGGTATTTCTTGTTATAAAGGAAATTATGAATTTTGCAAAGTACCTTAGCAAATTTTGCTTTTGCTGACTTTGTTACTGTTTTAACTGCATTCTGTTCCACAGTCGAAATCTTTCTGCTTTTTGGCCCGACTCTAACAAGACAGCCTAACTTCCAAGCTTTCAACTTTCCCCAAGCTCTCTGGCACATTTTCAAGTGTGGAGCAGTCAAAAAGATGCAACGATCTAAGAGATCTCAAACCATTTATGGTACTTGGAAGACTCTCTAGATTTTTCCAATCTTTCAAATTCAACAAGACAAAGCCAGAAAGACATTCAATAGATGCTTGCAACTTACAGTTCCTTCCAAATGAAGCTTCAACAGCTGCTCCCTGCTTGAAGTTATCTCTCTCTGAATTTCCAAAGGCCAGAAGATTATAGATGCTTTAGAGCACTTATGGTACTTGGATGTTTTGCAGCCATTCAAAGTCAATGAACAAGTCCAAATAGAAGTTCAATTGATAATGGCAGTTCTTTAATACCAGTTCCATCCAAAAGAACTTCCCACAATGTCTGGAAATTTCTTCAATTTCAAGCAACCAGGAAGAACAAGTGTCTTAAGAGATTTCATAAAAATCTTGCCTAGAAGAGTTGTAAGATTTGCACAACCTTTCAAATTTAACAAAATCAGCTTCTTTGAAGCAGCAAAGATGAGTGTATCTCACGCAACCTTGTACGTTCTTCGAGAATCAGATCCTCCAAATTTGGTACCCCTGTGAAGACTGGTGTCCTTATGAGGTTCTCAGAATGCTTGAGACTCATGATTTTGAGTTTCATACCTAGATCAGTTATGCTATTCATTGCTAGCCGCCCTCATCCACATTCTTGTTGCATGAATCTGAATCATTCTCTCGAACAACACTGAAAGGAATGCACATACAAGTAAAACAGTATTGCATGTTATAAAGGATAGTATGAAGTTTGCAAAGCACATGAGCAAGGGGGTATAACAATACCATAGTTTCGAGATAGTCCGGCATCCCTCGCTGCAATTTTTGCTGCTGCTAGCCTTGTTACTGTCTCAACTGCACTCTTTTCCACAGAGTTGAAATCATTCTGCTTTTTGGCCTCCGTTGTCTGCCCCCAGACCTTCACAAATTGACCTTATTGATTGATTGCTTTTGCTTGGGAAATCACAGAGAAGATGCAACACACCAGGTGGGATGCACTTTCCTTCTTGGGCATATTATCGAACATGTCCTAGGCATGAGAGTCATACCATAATTCCTCAACAATATCTCTCTTGAACCTGGCCTGCAATTTCCATTTAATCATTCCTTTGTCTATTTTTGTTTGTACCGAAGCTAAATCAAGCTGAGATCGATCATATACATAATTTTTTTATTCTTCTTAAAATCCTCAACATTTGCCCCCAGGCATTATAGCCTCAATCCCTAGTTTCACTTATTTAAACCCCTAAAAATTCTCTGAAAGTCACAGAAGTACATTTAATTATAGTTATATTATTCAAATCCTACGCCTACATCCATGGCCGATAATGGCTTGAAGAGATATTATTAATGGAGGATTTTATGTTAAAATCACAGAGGAAATGACAAGGAAGAGAGTGAGTTCAATAACACTCGTTTAACTCTTCACCTACAAACGGACACATTAAAAATTGGAAAAAAAACACATACACCCCCAACGTTTAGATAAATAAATAAAAATTCTACTAATATTTCAAAAAAAGATAATTACACCCTATTCATTATAATTTTAATATATAATTATTATTATATCATTCTAACATATAAAAAAAATTATTAGATTATCCAATTTATCCATATATTATTAATAAAATTATAAATATATCATCATTATCCCATTCCTCTATTTACATTTTTATCAATAACTAATTTTCAAAAAAGATATCTACACACCTAAAAAAAATGGTAAATAAATTATAATTTTAAAAATAAAATTAGTTATTAATACCTAGTTTTATTTAAACTTTAAACTTTTATATTTAATAATTCTCCACATGTCAATCATTTAAACTTGTACATTTATAACTAATTTTCTATGTTATTTATTATGGTATTAATAACCAATTTTATTTTTAAAATTATAATTTATTTTTAGGTATGTAGATGTCTTTTTTAAAAATTAGTTATTGATAAAAAGTTTAAGTAGAGAAATGGGGCAAAGAGGGTATATTTATAATTTTAACAATTTTTTTTATATGTTAAAAAGGTACAATGGTAATTACATATTAAAATTATAATGAATGAGATATAAATATATATTTTTTTAAATATTAGAAGAATTTTTATCTATTTATCTTAACATTGGGGGTGTGTTTATTATTTTACCTTAACGATTGCCCATAAATCAGCCCCCGCTTTTTATTTATAAATGCTGCTAACCACGGTTAACAAACTTGGACACTAATCTAGACAGCTCATCAATGCCACGTCACTACCCTTAACTGGTTTATAACAGATTTTTGAATAAATACGATGTCAATGAATTACCATATGTAAAAAAAAAAAAAAAAGAATTTGAGATGCATGCTTACTGATAAATTCAGAGAATAATAAATAGCCTTTCCCCATTATTTGAGTTCATCTTTGGGGCTGTGGTTCCTCATCATCACAGCAGCCATTCCACTGGCTTCTATCCCAAAAGCATATTTATTTCATTTATATTAATACTATATTTATATTTATTTTTAAAAATATAATATCAATTTTGGGTTACTGTAGTCAAGAACAGTCAAGACTATAATGGTAAAAGAAAATTTTTACTATTATAATGGCGGCATATTAAATTAGTACAGTGAATTACTTGCTAATATGCGTTAAACAGACCAAAACTATTAGTCTGTTAAGCTTCATCAACTTTCAAATCCCAATAATGGACGATTTTTTAAATTGATCCAACCCAAAAATATCATTAAGAAGAAAAGGGGAGAGGATAAATGGGGGCTGTAGTATGTTTAGGCCTTTAGGGTTCTTTTTTCAATTGTTTTTTTATTTTATACTTAAAATTAAATTAATTAATAACCAAAAACTAATTGTTTAATGAATTTTAAAATAAAAAATATCCAAATCGATTTCTGGTTCAGTTAAACGTGAAACCGAAATAAGATATGTACGGGTTTAAAATATTATTATCGGACTGTCGGATCTGCATTGTTTTAGCATTAAATCTAACTCGGATCATCCGGGTTTATCCAGATTTTGGTTAAGTTGTCATCCCTAAACCCAATGATAAGCTTTGGATGCCTTTTTCACCATTAAAGCTAAAGCAAATTCTTTGACTAACATCAGTAAGATTACGATGATTCCTTTTTGGATGGTCATGGTCATGGAAGCCATTATATTTGATCTTAAAAATTTAGAACCAAAATAAGTGACAAGATCCCTTCAAAATGATGGACTTCACAAAACTGAAATGTGCATGTCAAAATTTTATAAACTAACTTAATGAAATGAAAATGCCTACTAAGTATAAGTCAACCAGTTAATTTTATCAATTAACTTATATGATTACATGTGTATGAACTTATTATTTGTGGGGAATGCATTTATTGTGTATATGTTGAAAATGTGCACCAATATAACTAAACATGGTAAATTTTGTCAAAGGGACAACAATTAGCTTGACGAAAAGCAAATTGTGTATTTATTAATAATTAAATGATGGGATCCGGTTGAATTTCTTGTATACGGTTTGCTATAACTTTTGAAAGGAGCATGCGTCGCGTCTTACGTCATTCATTGTTGTGTTGGTTACCTTACACCACAAGTAATTTCCGAGAAATTTAATGCTTTGGACAAAAATAAAATATAAAAATAAAAATCACGATGAATTTTTAATTTGACAAATATTACCTGTCAACGGCTTTTTCTTCATCTTCTTCGTATGCCCTAAAAGATTTTACCAAACACGCCATATGGCACTTATCCATAGATCCGCAGATCTACCAATTAGAAAGGATCCCAAAACTTTTAGAGCTAATGGAAGACCACCAGCATACTCCAGAATACGTTCAGACAGCTCAACATACTCTCCCACAGGCTGATGGGTTTTAAAAGCTTTCATACTAAGGAGTCGAAGAGCTTCATCGTTATTTAGTACATCAAGGTTCAGAATATGCTCTTCATCCACTTCATGCGCCACCAACAACTGTTTATCTCTCGTTGTTATTAGAATTCTGCTGCCTGGACCGAACCAATCACGCGTTCCAGCTAAATTTTGTAGCTGTTCAACATCAGACACATGATCGATTATGAGAAGAACTTTTTTCCATCGCAGCCTACTTCCAATTATGTCATGTTTGGAACAACTGCTTTTAGAAGTCAGCCGCAATGGGGAGACAATGGTGGTGAGAAAGAACATTGAAAGGGATGCATATGGAAGTAATACAGTTTGCATGTTAAAAAGGAAATTATGAATTTTGTAAAGTACTTGAGCAAATGGCATATGATGTTAAAGTACTTGAGCCAATGGCATCCCTGAAGCAATTTTTGCATTTTCTAGCTTTGTCACTGTCTTAAATGCATTCTGCTCCATAGAGCAGTAGGCCTCTGTTAAGTGCACATAAATCTTCTCTTAAAGAAAAACTGTCGTAATATCAGATTCTATAGCACCGCACGATGATTGGTTAATGACGAATCAATACCTTTGATCTTGAACAACCACAAATATTTCAGGTCGAAGAAAAAAAGTAAGATTAATCAGAGCAATCAATCAAGAACAGAGCACAAACTAGAAAAATTGAAGAATAAGCAGAGAGTTTCAGGCTCTTTCTTTCCTAAAGAAATCAACCGACAATCTTTAAAACTATACCTTATTTGCTTCCTAAATCACAGTACTTACAGAGTCATCAGCTAACAAACCCAGAAAAGTCAACCAACACTTTTTCTAACCATTTCTTTTGACCAAGACAGCAACGCCAATAACAGCTTTTCCCGCTAAATACAGAAGTCTCAGTTTAAGCAAACACGCGCCTGACAACTTTCGAGTTATTACGAGCTAACCTCAGCGAGTTTACAAATCTTTTAAACACACCCCTCAATTTATATTATTGGATCAGACTCCATTCGCCAGTTCCTATCTTGAGCTTGGCCTGCAATTCCACGTAATATATAACTCGAGATCGATCATCTACATATTTGTCTTTCTTCCTTCCAATGCGTGGCTTTATGAGAAGATTACAGGGGTGCCAAAGCTCAACGAAAGTCGAAAAGCCCAAATTAACTAAGCACAGTAAAATTCAACAAAATTCCAATATCATCAGATGGGAATGGGCCTTGGGGATGCAAAGATGTTATGACACTACCAGTCAGCGGCTATGAACAATAATTTTTTGCCGAAAATACTTTTGGTCAAATATGTGAAACGATCCTCACATAAAATATAGGTAGTGTTGATAATTTCACTTCATCCATCTCTGAAATTAACACTGGTCATTCAATCTCATTTTCCTTTATAAAGCAATTTAATTTATACAGTTTGTTTAACAATTTAATTTGTACAGTTTATTTAATTTGCAGCATTTTGTCACACTTGGTATTGGTTTAATTCATAATGTTGATAACTAAAACTCAGACGGCGCTGGAGCTATTCAAGTAAAATCCATATCAGTTTCAAGTGCTATATAATATAGAATAAGCTTAGCTGAGCTACTCAAATAGAAAGAACAGCAGAAGCTGCACGCCGACAGTAAAAATAATAATAATCAGATTGCAATGACCTAATTATTAGTTTATTGTTCACTCGTAGCAATGCAATTGATGTACGATAGTTGTGTAGGATAAATAGAGTATCTTTCCAAAGTCGTACGCTCTTAGTGTCTGTTTGAGACATATAATACTATTTCAAAGCTTACAATGAGACGAATCTAATCTAATATGACTGTACCAAAGAAAAAAATCAATCAAATTGAGATGGCCCAATTAGTTTACTGTTTACTCGTATCGATGCTATAATTTATGTATTCAAAAAATGAGAGAGCTTCAAGAAGAGACAATGCTGCAATGAAACAGGCATAATAAGAATATAAAGCAGAGGTTTACTTCAAAACTTCAATTTGATCATGCACGAATGCAATTTTGATTCTTGCAAGACATATTTTGATTCTGACCAACTATTTCACCCTAGTCGAGCATTTTCTTGTGATTTAACCCAAAAAAAAAAAACTGCAAGAGAAGATATAGTAAATAAATAAAAAGAAAGCAAATGAAATACCATTTGAAAAGAAAATAAATTATTGAAATCGAGATGCATACTTTCACATAAATGCAGAGAATAGGTAACAAGTAGGCTTTGCCCTTCATTCGAGTTGTCTGAATCTTTTAAGAAGTGGCTCTTCAACATCATCACGGCAGCCACTACCACTGGCTTCAGTTGCCCCAATATTTTCTGCACGGCTTCGCTTTGATGTTGTGGCTACTTCCGAATTTGATCCAACAAAATTGTGATGGAATTCGTTCAGATTATAAGAAGTAAAGCGAGTCCATTTCTTTGTTGTTTGGTCAAACTCCTCGACTTCGTGCATATAAACTGGATGGAAACCGCACCTTTTCACCTTCAATCCAGGACCTGACTGAGGTTTAAATGACAACTCAATATGATCAGATTCAAAATGCCAATTAGTATCATAGCAGCGTTGACGAGACAAATAGAGTAGCCAAAGATGGTCTGACCCACAACGACCAAATTTCTCTCTAAAATCTACAAAGTAAAAGGTATTAGAACCGACCATTTCGCAGTGCAATTGATGTGTGGGATATGAATGCCATAATTTGATACCAGTTGAATGTTTAGGGACATGAAAAACAGAGCAAATAGCATATCCCACAACCCTATTCTTATTATGCAAATATGAAGGCCTTCTGATAGTAATTGATGAACCCTCATTCTGATACATGAACCACTTGGGAATTTCGCTTCCTGGAACAACAATGAAGAAAAAATTTCTTTGATCTGACACTTCCTGCAACCAAAAAATAAAAAATTAAGGAGTCCATATCATTACTCAATTTTCGGGCATAATTACAGCATAGTTGGAAGACACGGAGTGAGAGACTGACCTTAAGGTACTCTCGTAGCATTGAAAATTCCAGACCGTTGTTTCCGAGCAATTTCAAGCTGCCTATACAATTAATTAATGTGCAATAGGACTTGCGCAGTTTTAATGCACCTAACAATGTCACCAACGAAGCACAACCATTCACTTTAACTTTCTTTACGTTGGGTGGAAGTTGTGGCAGAGATTGAAGCCTTTTACAGTCTTCCAATACCAATATTTCAAGCTTAAAAAGACAATTAATGCTTGCCGGTAGCGAAACAAAATTGTTTCCGCTCATATACAATTTTTTTAATGAGTATAAGCTGCCAATACCACTCGGGATTGTTCCTTCCCCTAGATCACAGTAACTGAGATCCAATTTGCTTAAAGAGCACAAACCTGACAGAGAAATCAACCTCAAAGCCCCTAGGTCTGAACTCCTTCGCTTCCAATTGAAGAGAAATTGCAAATGCCATGATGTAGACGACGGTTGTCCACAGCACCCAGAAAAAGATAGTGTTTTAATATTCTTCATAAGAAAAATGGAGGATGCAGGTCGTCTTATAGCTGTTCCGCTTATATCAAGTTCTTCCAGACTTTCTATTTGCCCAAGCGTCTCTGGCACATTTTCAAGTTTGGAGCATCCTGAGAGATTTAGAGTTTGAAGAGATTTCAAACCATTTATACCGCTGGGAAGTCTCACTAGATCGTTGCAGTTATTCAAATTTAACAATTGAAGTCCGGTCAAAAGTTCTATAGAAGATGGCATTTCTGAAATGGAAGTTCCATCAAAGAAGAGCTCCGTCAGATCTTTCATACTTCCCCAAATCTCTGGAAACTTCCTAAACTTCGAGCAACCAGAGAGCTTAAGAGTTCTTAGGCATTTTAATCTTGTTAAAGAAATTGGAAGACTCTTGATATTTTTGTAATCTTTCAAATTCAACAAAGTAAGTCCAGTTAGATGTTGAATTGATAATGGCAACTCTTCAATAGTTGTTCTGTCTAAACAGAGTTCTGACAGATCATTCATATTTCCATCAAACTCTAGAAACTTCTTTATCAGTTTCGAGCAACCCGAAAGAACGAGTGTTTTAAGCGATTTCATAGAAATCTTGCCTGGAAGAGTTGTAAGACTTGTACAATCTTTCAGGTTCAATATGATAAGCTTACTGTGAAGCAGTAAAGATGGGTGAATTTCACGCAGCCTTGTACATCCTTCAAGATCCAACTCCTCTAAATTTGAGACCTCTGTGAAGTTTGGTGTTTTAATCAAGTCCTGTGAATGGCTGAGTTTCATGACTTTCAATATGTTTAAAGGCTGTTGAAAACAAAAGCAGGAAAAAATGATACTTCTTAATTTATATACAACTGTAATACTATCAACAATTATTCACAGAAAAAATTCAAATTATTGATCTTACTTTGATTCCCTTCCATAATTCTTCAATGCGGCTGTAGCACATTTTAAATTCAACGGTTTTATCCAATTGCAGATTTGATGGCAAAGATTTCAAAGGATACCGATGCCAATCAAGTAATCGCAACCTGTTAGAGAGGTATTCTAGGCCACCAGGAAGTTGCACATTACTAATTTTGAGCAGTCTTAGGTTGGTCATCTGCGAAAATGCTTTAGCACTTGCACTTAAGTAAACCTCATTTTCAGGAAAGTAGGCATTAACTATTATTCCTTCCATTACTTCACCTCCCTAAAAATTATAAGCAAACAATAAGTAAATAAAAAAAATAATGTCAAGATGTTGAAAATTCGTTAGAGATGTAATTGGGAAAAATAAAGTAGCAAGCATCAACAAGTTTTTGATTTAATAATTCACTTACTGTGTTTTCTATCAACACCTGGCGTACTTCTTTTTCCTTCCATAATCTGCTGCGTTTCCCAGGTTCTTCGGGGGATTGTCTCGTGACAATCAGTTGTCCCAATTCTTGTAACAAATCATGCATCCCCAGTGTGTTGTCGTCATCAACTATTAAAAGAGATCTTTCAATAAGAACTTCTATTCCAATGACAGGAAAAAAACCACATCCCTCTAGAATTTTTGTTACATAATCTCCATTCTTCCCTTTAAAGAAACATGCAATATCAGAAATATTTTCTTCTCAGAATCTTGTAGTCGGTCAAAACTTATTTGAAGTATACTCATAATCTTATTTGGAGGATCTATTTGAAGTCTTTCCAGGGTACTTCTCCATTGATCTACAGATCTAACATTCAAAAAGGAGCCTAAAACTTCGATAGCTAATGGAACACCACCAGCATAATTTACAAAACGTTCAGATAGCTGCACACGTTCTTCCAAAGGCTGATTAGTTTTAAAAGCTTTCATGTTGAAGAGTTGAAGAGCTTCATTGTAGTTTAGTCCGTTAGGCTTATACACTTCATCCACTCCATTTGCCTTTAACAAACCTTCATCTCTTGATGTTATGATGATCCTACTGCCTGAACCATACCACCCATGCTTTCCAGCTAAATATTCTAATTGCTTTGAATCAACCACATCATCAATAACAAGAAGAACCTTCTTGTGTTGCAGCCTACTCCCTAAAATGTTAATGCCATCATCCTCATTCCATATCCTATTATCTGTAAGCTTTAGTAATTGGGAAACGAGTTGCCTTTGAAAAGAGATTACACCACCTTCCCTTTCAGATTTTTCTCTAACATTAGCAAGAAAACTGCTTCCTTCAAATTCATGAGAGATCAAGTCATAAATAACTCTTGCAAGAGTCGTCTTACCTAAACCTCCCATACCGCATATCCCTATCATACGAACATCAGCACTAGGACCTTTATCCATAAGAAACCTCAGTTCCTCCAAGCGTGAGTCTATTCCTACTAGCTTCTTAAGAATCTTTGATTTTACACGAATTTGACTTGATATTGCATTGACAATATCGGAAATAAATTTTGACTCGTTCCTGTAGTTTGAAAAGAACAAAGAAAGATTGGTGTTGTTAAATTAAAGTTATTATGAACGTGGTAACAAATCAATTCCATATTATGAATAAAATCCAAACCATGCAATATTCATTAGATCAAATTGAAGTAATGCACGTAACATGTTATTACCTATGGCTAAGTAACACGTTATTATATATGGCTAATCTTTAGGTATGTTCTAGCGAAATATCTGCATTCATCTGTACCTATTCATTTGCAAATATACATATATGGAGCTTTTATTTCATTTACTGCGCATCATAAGGTAGACATAATAATCAGAAGAATTTTAGCTGAAAATAGTATATTAAATGCTGTTTGATTAAACTAATAAACATATTAATCAGAAGAGCTACCTGTACTCCTTTAGTTCCCAGCCTGAGATATTAGCCACCTCTTTCAAAGCTTCTCTCCACTTCTGTACCTTTTCTATACTCTTCTTAAAAACTTCTACATGTTTAGCAAATGCTTCTTGAGAATTTCCGGTCTGATTCCTTACAACTGTTGGTTCCAAGTCATAGAAAATTGGGTAAACTATTCGTTGAGCATTTTTGTTTTTGCAATCAAGAATATGAACAAGTTCATCTAAGCACCAAGTGGAAGAAGCATAATTTTTTGAGAAAACAAAATTGCAATTCTTGATGCTTCAATTGCTTTAAGGAGACGAGGAGAAATGGACTCTCCTTTCTCAAGTTCTTCGTCATCCTTGAATACATAAATTCCTTTCCCATTCAAAGCAGCATATAGATGACTTATGAAGTTTTTACGGGTGTCTGCTCCTCTAAAGCTTAGGAAGACATCATATGTCCAGTGAGAGACATTTTGGTTGCTTACTGAAGTCATTTTATTTGTTCCTGAAAATTTAGAATAAAGTAAGTCTTGTTAGGAACAATTGATACTTTTAAAATTATAGAGAAAATTCATTCTTATTAATTTCAAATGGCTCTCAAGCCTAATTTAGATAAAATATTCAATAACATAAAAGTAATCAATCATCATAAATCAAGGATCCATATTAAAAAATAATAATAGTTATAATACTTTTCATATGTGTATGACTATAATGGCCTTGATTAGTGCCATATGTGAATGCCATAATGGTCTTGATTCTTGTCATCCAATTATCACATAATGGGCTTCATTCTTGCCACCTGTGCATGTCGTGATGGTCTTGATCTTTGTCATGTATGCATCACATTACGGATTTCATCCTTGCCGTATACGCATTACATTCATGTAATTCTTATCACCACCCCTTAAGTTGGTGAGGTAAATGTTTTTTTTTTTTGGACTCCCAACTTGTGTAGAATTGTAATCCAAATTACAGATTTTCTTGCTGAAAGATGTGATGAAATCTTGTGGCCTTTGTTTTTTTTTTAATGGGCTTTAAACCTAACCTAAAGACCCTCTAAAACTCAACACCAGGAAAGTGGGTGAGAAAATCCGGTTTTGACATTTTTTTAAATAAAAAATTCACATATATATCACACCCACAGTCCACCATGTTTGGAAACCGATCATCGACATGCTAATTAAACACTCACAGATTTTAAGACTCTCAAACCCTTTCTGAAATCATAATAACTTTGGAGAATTATAGAGAAAATAGAAATTCTAACTCTTGTTCATTTCAAAGGGCTCCAAAACCTAATTTACACAAAATATTCGATAATATAAAAGTAAGTAATCAATCATCATAAATTAAGGATTCATCTTCCAAATGTATAATTTGTAAATCGTAATGGTTATGATACTTTCTATATGTGTATGACATAATGGACTTGATTATTGCCATATGCGAATGCCATAATGCTCTTGATTTTTGCCATTCATGCATCACATAGTGGACTTCCTCATCCTTGTCATACGTGTGTCACATTATGGATTCATCCTTGCCATATATGCATTATAGTCATGTGAGTCTTACCGACAACACCATGCAAGCAGCAAGATTCATCCAAAATTATGGGCACCAAAAAAGAGGAAAAAAAAGTGTCATGTAGTATAATTAATTTAGGGTGTGTTTGGCCGTTGGTGCGTCGTATTCTGTTGCATAAGCTCCATTGCATTAAATAAAATTTTCTATTATAATTTTAATATCTTAAACTGTTACTTATAACTAAATTTATTATTTATCTTTCTCAATAATAGTAAATTTATTATTTATCTTTCTCAATAAAAATTTTAAAATATTATCAATAAAGTAGTGTTTTTTATATTAGTAAATAATAAAAGTAAAATAAAATATTTTATAGAATTAAATAAATAGTGTGCCAGACAAACCCACATATCGTTTAGAAAGAATTAAGAGGAACATTAAGGGTACAAGTTACATATAAGCAAATACTTTCAAAAAATTCTTTGCGCAAAGATCTTGATTTTCAAGTTAGAGAAAGAATCTGACAGAAACTGAAATTTTGCCTTTCTTTTTTCGCCTACTCCACCTCATCACTTCCACAATAGAGTAATAGACAAACATATATAAATTGTACCTTATTTTTTCTTTTTTTTTTTTTTTTATTTTGTGCTATGGTGCGAGGGAATTTTATTAATTAAAATTAGTTGACAATAAATTGTACCAAAATATTGTTTAAAGACAACAAATCACTGATATAAAAACTTAATAAGAGAATGCTTCTGATTTGGAAATTAATGATCTTCTTCTTAAACAAAATAAACAGATCCACAGCTTCTTATTTGCTTTCTTTACTCCAAAAAAAAAATTATGCTTTCTTTACTCCCAAAAAAAATTATACTTAATAAATCCCAAAATGTAATTAGAATTTTTTTTTTCAGATGCTGATTGTAGAGTGCGTATGCCGGCCTTTAAGTTCATATAAAATTAACATTCAAGCTTTCTTTCAATATTTAAACATGCAGGATATGCAAATTAATTCTGAAAATAAAAGATAAATATACAAGATAAAACTTACAGCTTATTTGAACACCACTGAAGTATTTTCCCAAAGGAAAGAAGTTAATAAAATGGCGCAACTTCTAGCTAGTTTCTCATCCTCAGATCTGTAGTATGTTTGTATTCCAAAAGCAAGACTTTGTGAAAATTGACTTGCATAATTAAATTACTCGTCATAGACTTCTACTCGCATAAGTAATTATTCATTATAAATTTCCACTTGTTACAATTAATTATTCAAAGCACTGTTAAGAAAAAGGATACTAAGTGTCATGTGCTGTCCAAAATTTCCAGCCTTTTAACTTGACAAGTTCAAGATGTCCTAGCTTGGCTTGTCTGTAGAATGCTCCATCTCTATCGCATTGCACACTTGTACCTGGTTAGGATGTCTTCAGAATTTGCTAGAGTGTTTTAGCATGCAGCTTGTACATAGAATTCTCTAGGATACTGTAGGCATTGTTAGACATAAGGGCTCTCAATAAGTCATGAGAACTCTCTATACTTAGAATACTCTAGAATAAGGCAAACTTCCTTATAAATAGGGCATGACACTAAGCATTTGCAATAAGTAAGAGCAATAAGTGACTCGAGTGCCTGTAGACAAGCTATCAAAGCCCTCTTGTACATATACTCTTGTGAATAATATACGTTCTCTTTGTCTCAATTGTTCATTTCCTCTTTAGCTCTTCCAAAAGAATCTTAGCTTAACTAGTTATGAAGATCAAAGCTTACTTAACAAGTTTTGAGAAAAAATTGTATAAGTATCACACAGGTTTACTGTGCAAAATACTCACCCTGTGATACCAAGGTTTCCTTTTCACCATAATACCCACTGGCATTATAAATTAAAAGAACTATCTCCATTATTTTATAATAAATAGAAATACAATATTAAAATGAATGTGATAATATATATTTTTAAAAATAATTTCAATATTTAAAAATATTTTAATATTTTACAAATATATTTTATTGAATTAAAGTCAATTTTATAATAAAAAGAAACATAATATTTAAAAACGCATTAAAATTTAAATTATTTTCAATAATATGTAAAATAATGGTTTTAATATAATTAATACGTGAGATATTTTACCAGGTGTAATTTCTATTTAACGCTAAGATTTATTTAAAATCTTTATAATAAATAAAAATATATTCTAAAATAATATAATAATTAAAAAATTTAAAATTATTTTAAATATAAAGAAATATTTTAATACTATTAGTCTATAAGACAAATTATATTACTCATATTTATTTGTATTTATTAAAAAATTTAAAGTCAATTTTCTAATTGCTATATTCAAAGAATTTTATTGTTAAAAATGAATCTTGTTATCCCATTTTGAAAATTGGGGACATCCACAATGATTTCCACAAATCTTGATGGTTTAGCTATCTTTTTCCCTATTAAATATCATAAAATTCTTTAAATAGCATTCACTATCATTGAAAATAATGTGCTTCTTTAGTTTATTAAATAGTCAACAGAACTGTCATTGGAGCATCTTCCAAAAAATTGTTTATGAAATAGAAATATAAATATAGTAATAAACATGGTGGTGTTGTTTCAAGTTAAATTTTTTTCTTAAAATTTTGATAGACTATTAATTTCAAGCAATCTAATTATAGATATTGAAAGTTAAAGTAAAATTTAATATTGATTCTTCATCCACTATTAGATTTCTTAGAACCAATCTCTCAAGATTTATGTCAAGATTTTAAGTAAAAGTTTTAATTTAAAATATCATAGTCCTGCAAATATATAAATAGGAAAGTCCGGAAAAGCTTTCAAACCACACGACTTTAAAGACTTATAATTTTAAGCCTTTAAAACAATGTGGTTTTAAAATTTTCCCAAATTTTCCCGCACTTTCCTGCACTTTAAAATTTTGGACTGGAACATATAGATATATAGTAGTTTTCTGGTCCGGAATTTTAAAGTGCGGGAAAGTCTGGGAAAGCTTTAAGACCGATTCCGGACTATATATATAGTAGTTTTTTGGTCAGGGATTTTAAAGTGCGAGAAAGTTAGGGAAAATTTTAAAACCATGATGTTTTAAGGTTTCCCACACTTTTCCATACTTTAAAATTCCTGACTGAAATATTTCTTTCTCTCTCTCTCTCTATATATATATAACTAACCACAACTACAATTGCATCAGGGGTAAACAAAACCCATTGTTTGTCCTTTACCTAAATGACCGTTGGATAATATCCAACAATTAGAACCAGAGTACTTAGTAATAAGACAGTAAAGAAACTGCTAGGAAATTAATTGCAGCAAATTGGTGGAAAGTTACTAATAACTAATTATACAATATATGCAACAAAGGGCCGTGCAAGTGGGGTTTGGAATCAGATTTATCTAAGAATATAAAATATAGTAAGGGAAAAGGACATTTACACTTCAAATTTTGAAAAAAGGGTCACCAACACTTTCAAGCTTTTGAAAAGAGATATTAAAACTCCATTTTGATCATAATATCCTTTGTCTCTATTATTCTTAAAAAAATTTGTATACTAAATAGAAATATAATATAAAAATAAATATAACAATATATACATTTTAAAATAATTTCAATGTATTTAAAAATATTTTAATATTTTACAACCTATTAGATATATTTACTTATGTTAAAGTAAATTTTATAATAAAGAGAAGCATAACATTAAAATAAATGTGTTAAATTTAAATTATTTTGAATATTAATGTAAAATAATAATTTCAACATTATTAGTATATGAGATTCTTTTTAATTGTTAAATGTATTTAGCGCAAATATTTATTAAAAATCTCTACAATAAAGACAAATATATTATTAATATAAATATAATAATATACATCTTTAAATTTATTTAAATATTAAAATATTTTAACATTATTAGTCTACTAGATAGATTACATTATTTATATAGTATTTGTATTTATCAAAAATTTTAAAGTTAATTTTTTAGTTAATATTTTAAAGCATATTACAGTCAAAATAGAGCCTTGAAGTCCTTTTTTTTTAACTAGGGGGTCTGCATGATTGTTTCCCCAAACCTTCCAAACCTTGTGGTATAGTTATCCTTTTCCCAAATAATTGGTTAAATATTCTTACAAGATCTATTACTCTTCTAAAATAGATAATGGTTAACACCTTGTCTTTGGTCTTAATTTAATTCGAAAAATCTAAAGACTTTTAAAAAAAATAATTTGATTAAAGGAAACACAGTTTCCCAAAAAAAAAAATTAAAATTTCCATCTTTGTTATCCACAACTTTAAAGTTTCCATTATTCAGATTTTTTCGGCCTTCCTATGTGAAAGACAATGAAGCAATTAACTACTTACATATCATATCATAGACCTGCGGATTCGCATCAAGTACTCGTCTCCTTTCTTTTTTACATTTTTCCGAATTCAGAGAGAGAAATCTTCTGAACAAATTTTTAATAATTTAAATTACATAATGCTCTGTTTTGCTTACACAAGCTCTACTAGACAGAGCAACATTATTAGTAGGGTTTGAAAATGAACAAGAATCTGTAATCCAGGTGAGATGACATTGTCGGTTACAAGAAATGTTTGTACTGCGCCTATCATCGGCTTATATACGACATGTCGGTTGTTGTTGAGAGGAAGCTCGCATGATGAACAGTTAGTGTTGTTTACAAGAATAAGTAACGTACGTGTTTGATCACTTATAATAAACAAAACTAGTGCTCTGTTCTTCGAGACGACATAGGCTAGAACTAGTTGAATCTTTATAATCAGTGTTAAGTGAGGTCTTGGGGGGTCGACATCGATCATCAACTGATCTTGAACCAAGATTTTTCTTACTATTATAAAAGACGGCATCAAGGAGACAACAAGGGAGAGAGCTTTTGTTATGGGCATAAGCTTTTCGAAGCTGCATTCAAGCACATCCACATCTCAAGCAAGTCTCAGGATTGCAGCTCTTTCTGGCGCCTCAAGAAGCAGCTCTCACATTTCAGGTAACAGCAGGAATGTTAGTAACAAGTTCTTTTAATAAGCATAAGTTGCCAATATCAATTGACAATTGGGATTGCCCGCCCCTTCCCCTAGACTACAGTTACAGAGATCCAATTTTGTTCAAGTGTTGGGAAAGTTGATCAAATTTTACTTGAATTCCAATTAAATTTGTTCCAAAGAAATCAATGCGAGAATTTCATGTTTTCTAATCAATTTGACCTTTTCTGCTTGCCAACAGCAGATAATTATAAAGAATGACTACGGTCCATAGTGGTTTATGGAATCAAAGACACCTGCAATGATAACAAAGGGTTGAATAATCTAAGCACCAAAAGCAAGGAAATTCATTAAGGGTATCTTCAACGTAAGTACTTAAATAATAATTTAGAGTATTTAATGAAACAAAATATTTTTAAAATGACAGAGAACATGGATCATTTTCTTTCTCTCCTTTCTTATTCTTTAGTAGGTGACGCATCATTTCATTTTGTCTCACATACAAGCACAAAATTTTCAACTATAATTTTAAACCAATGGGCTTCACATCTTTGTCCTAATCGAAAGTTCCAAATAGAAAATTCCTTGGATGAAAAAAAATGTAAAGTTCCATTGAAGAGGCAGAAGTGACAAATTTCAAAGGACTTATTGAAAATCATGAAATTCCTCCCTCAGGTAATCGTATATGAAATTAAACAAAAATGTAAATACAGTCATATTGTATTTATAAATTATGTATGCAAATACTAAGTTATCTTAATAAGACTAATGAAGTGATAAAAAATAATAAATATAACTGGTATAAGGTCAAATACATGATATGATTCTAATTTAAATCAATAATGGCCAAAGAACTCAATCAAAGCCCAACGGAAAAAAAAAAACACATTATTTGAAGCCCAAACTCAATATGGAAAATCCTCTAAACAATGACGTTAAAATCCTCTAAATAATATATTTTTTCATTAAATAAGTGAAAAATCATATCAACATATCTTTTAAATTATAACAGTTAGTGTTTACCAAACATTTTAGTATTATACTTTTTAAGGTATAACTGTCCAACCTCAATTCCAAACACACTATTAATTCGGTCATTTAATTTTTAGCCCATGAGAAATCACAAAACTTAAAGCTTCAATCTGATCGAGCAAGAATGCAATTTTCATTCACGAAAGGCACATTCTGATTCTGACCAACTCTTTGATCAAGCAGAGCATTTTCTAGTAATTTAACATGAAAATAAATGGCAATTAAGAAAGTAAATGAAATACCATATGCGTACTTGCACATAAATTCAGAGAAAATAATATCCACCAGGCTTTGCCCTTCATTCGAGTTGTGTAAATATGTTAGGTTGTGGTTCCTCATCGTAATCATCACAGCAGCCACTTCCACTGGCTTCAGCCACTTTCATATCTGATCCAACAAAATCGTGATGGAAATCATTCAGACTATAAGAAATAAAGCGAGTCCATTGCTTTGTTGTTTGGTCGAACTCCTCAACTTGGCGCATATAAAGTGGATGGAAGCCACAGCTCTTCACCGTCAATATAGAATTTGACCCAGCCTGTCCCAGTTTCTCTCTAATATCAATAAATGACAGCTCTTCCCCATCAAGAATTCATGTCTGATTTTTAATTTTGACTTCAATTGTATCAAAATTTATAATTTTTTACCAAAAATTAATAATAGAAGGAAACGACAGTGAAATCAAAACCTCCACTCGCCGTTGCGTTAAAGAAACGCTAATCGTTGCAATCATTTGCTGTTTCGCTCAAGGCTAGTGAAGTTGTGCCGCTCGCTCTCCGAAGAAAACACTTTCTATTGTTCAAATTTCAATCCTGTCAGTCGACCAGGTAAGTCACTCGCTGTTGCTGTTCATTCATGGTTAGTGAAGGTTTTAGTTTTGATTTTTGATTTTGAAATTAAAAAAATATTAATTTTTGTTTAGATTGGTACTGCATATATATTGGGGGAATTTGATTTTATTTTAATGGTGTTTTTTAGTTGGTCGATACTTTTATTGTGTAAATTTATAGTTACTTTTGTTGGTTTTGACATGCAATGTTGGAAAGCGATGATTCAATGCCAATTTCCAGGTTTCGTTTAGAATGATTGAAGGGTTTGGTATTCATTTTATCTAGTTAAGCAACTTAATTGGAGAGAAGTTTAATTATTTGTAATGCTATTAGTGCATGCTTGAGATTGAGGAAAGCCTGATCATTTCTCTTTAATTTGTGCTGATAATTAAGATAAAAAATATTAATGCATGTATGTATGATCAGTACCTTTATTGTGTGTGTAATAATAATAATAATAATATCCTCAACACACTTGCTGGCCATTTTTCCTGCGTCCGTACCTTCTTGGATGACAAATCTTTTAAAACTGATTTTGGTCTTTACATCATCTAGTATTTATTAAGCTCCCTTGATTGGAAATACGAAAATGTTGTGCTGAATCAGAAAGTTGATCCTGTTGTTTACCAGGACCCTTACCTTCGAATGAGACTTTCATTTTCTTCAAAGCAGGTACTATCTGCATTCTTTTACTCCTGAATTTAATAACTAAAATCTTGTATTAGATCAGTACTATCTGAGTGTATATGACTGCTTAGGGTATGACTTTGGATACTTAAGAGATACCAAAAAATAAATAAATAAATAACCAGGTAGGAAATTGATAGTAATGAAGCAAAAATTGACTTATGGATCCTGAGGATGCATGTCCTGTTTTATACTGCATGCTTTCTCTTGATTGGAAGTAATGAATTTGGACTAGTATGTCTTTGTGAGACTTACTTAACCCACATGTGTGAGATAGTTACAAGCTGTAGTTGATAATAAAGCTGTGAAGTAGATTTTCTGATTACCAGTGAGTTCAAATGGTAAGACATAAAGGGGCTGTGCAAGAGATTGTGGTTATAATCCCACATTTTTTAAGTAGCACTAATGTATTGGTTTAAGGAAACTTTTTCTGGGTGCTTTTAGTTAATAAATAACTAGTAAGGTTTAAAGAAAAGAAAAAAAATGTTTATATACATGATATATGTATGTTTCAATATTTTATTTTACCTCCTCTGTTTTAGAAGCACTCAAAATGAACTATGAGACAGTAACTTCTGATGACCCTGAGGGTCTAACCATCTTTCTTACTGAACTATTAACTAGATCAAATAAATCCAACTAGGAATACAACTATTCGTACTTGAATATGATATATGTAAGAGGCAGGCCATACCAATTTGGGCCTATTCAAATGGTGCCAAGGCAACAGTAAATGACCAGAGTTTGTCTCTACCTGCTTCAAGTGTGGAAACAATCATAATTTCTTTAAGGAAAATTCTATGATGCCGTAATTAAAATTACGGTATTAATACCGTAATTATTATGAACCGTTAGATTAAATCAACGATTTACAAAAATTATGAAATAATAAAATTTTTAATTAAATTAAATCTAACCGGTTGTAAGCCGGTTAAGTATTTTTTAAAGATAAAATCTTTAAAAAATTTGACGGTGTAAGTTTAAAGGAAAAAAAAACGATTTACCTTTTAAAGAAATAAAAAATTAGAAAGGGAAACTTCCGTTCATGTTTTTCATTAAACCCTAATTAACGAATTCCTAAAGAAAAGTTGTGCCTGTGGATCGAAACTAAAAAAGAGATATGGGGGAAAGATTTGAGGAACTCTCATACGTCTACAGATTGCAGCCATTCTTGAGTTGATTTTCTGTCTTGATTTTCTATCTTGTTTGAATTGCTGAGTCTCTGTTGTTGCTACCTCTATCTTGGTTTGGCTGTCATCACCTGTGCAAGGTAAATTTAATCCTCTGTCTAATTCGAATTGCTAAGCATTTTAGTTTTCTTTCATGGTCATAATTTGTTAATGGCATTGAATCTAAGAATTAAGAAGTCGCTGCAAGTGTTTGGGTTTGCATAGTTTTATTTCATAGTCATAATTTCCGCATTTGTTCACGGAATTAAGAAGTTCCAGTGCACTTCTGCCTTTGCCTCGTGAGAAAATTAGAAGCTTTGCCGATGGCAGTAGCAGTGGCATTAGCAGAAGCTTTCCATATTCAATGCTCTGTTCAGATGCCTCTCCATATTCTGCTGTATTTTGGATGATTTGCTGCTGTTTTTTGTTAAAATTTTCTGGTGTTTTAGGCTTTATTTGCTGCTGGTTCTGGGTTAAATATTTTGCTGTTTCTGGGTAAATATACTGCTGTTTTTTAGTTAAATTTTTCTGGTGTTTTGGGCTTCATTTTGTGTTGTTGTTAGGTTGAAAGTTCTGCTGCTTCTGGGTAAATTGGCTGCTGTTTTTTAGTTTATTTTTCTGCTGTTTTTAGAGAAATTTAATGCTGTTTTTGGGTTATATTTTCTGCTATTTCCAGGTAAATTTTTCTGGTGTTTTAGGCTTCATTTGCTGCTGGTTCTGAGTTAAATATTTTGCTGTTCTGCTGTTTCTGCTGTTTCTGCTGTTTTTGCTGTTTCTGTTGTTTCTGCTGTTTCTGCTGTTTCTACTGTTTCTGCTGTTTTTGCTGTTTCTGCTGTTTCTGGGTAAATATACTGTTGTTGTTTAATTAAATTTTTGCTGTTTTTGGATAAATTTTCTGCTGTATTTGGCATGATTTGCTGCTGTTTTTGGTTAAATTTTTTTGGTGTTTTGGGCTTCATTTGGTGCTGTTTTTAGGTTAAATTTTCTACTATTTTTGGGTTAATTAGTTGCTGTTTTTTAGTTTATTTTTCTGCTGTATTTGAGATGATTTGCTGCTGTTTTTGGTCAAATTTTTCTGGTATTTTGGGCTTCATTTGCTGCTGTATTTGGGTTAAATTTTGTACTGTTTTTGGATAAATTTATTACTGTTTTTGGGTTAAATTTTCTTTTGTAGCAGTATTATAGCTGTGTTTGCAGTTTCTATTGTCTTGACAGTATTTGGAAATTAAAATGTATTACAAAGATGTATATTTACTTAGGTTATAAAATAATAATTATTTTTTTTTCTTCGATTATGCTAACTGTTTTGACCTTGATTTTGTATTATTGTTTGCATTGATTTTGGTTGATAAACAAATGTGTGATGGATCATGGATGGATGTATGGATGAGGATAATAAATAAATGAAATATACATCAGACACAAGCATTTAATAGTTCAGTTTCTTGTATCATATGATCACATATCTGCCATGCCTCCCAATTTCATATGTTTGGAAGAAGAAGACATAAATACAATACATGCAAAGGTCAAACATTTAAGCATTCTCTCTCTGTCTCTGTCTCTCTGTGTGTGTGTGTATGTGTATGTGGCATTTGATGTTGATTTGTGGAATTGTGTGTATTATTGTATTTTAGTATTTCTATTACCTTCATGTCCTTTTTTAAAAAGATTTTTGCCGCTAAAGGAATTTAAATTGAAAATCCTAATCTTGATTTCGATGGTAAAACTGTATAGTTTTAAATTAGTCTGTTAGAAGTCTTCTGATCCTATCTCTTCTGCTAGAACCTAGACAAGATGTGGGAATTTTCATATGAAGTAATTTGAGATGAATTGTCTGTTTTTTTGGGGATGTATTCCGGTCTTATTAACAGATTACATTTAATACTTCGAATATCACTAAGTTTAGAAGGCAAGAGAAATATGACTCACTGCTTACCCTTTTTCCACTCCATCGAGAGTAAGGGACAAATTTTTGTTTGAGATGGTTTAGGCAGTTATACTAATAGTTTTGCCATTTGCTTGTTCAGTTATTAATTATTATTATTTGTTTTATTTTTTCTTGTCTTTATGCATGTAATGTTTACAAAGCCAGCTAATCTTTTCATGATCACTAGGATTCCACAGGTTACACAGACTCATGAAGGGAGCTTTTTGATGTGGTGATTGCGCAAGCTAATAAGCCAGACTTTTACACATCTGACCATCTTTTCCGGTCTGCTTCTTCAACTTGTTTAACTACTTTTCTTACTACTGCAACGTTAGAACATTCTTTATTGTTTTATACCATTTTCTTCTTTGATGTTTGATGAAAGTCAAAATATGTAAAATTTGCAGTAAGATTGTTGTGAAACTAATCTATATGCTTTCTAATTTCTTAAAAAAAAAAGGTTAAACTGTTCTAGTAAATATTCATTCTGAGGTTCGCTGTGCAGTTATTTCCGGAAGGAATACTGTATGTAGGAAGTAAAACTCCAATGATTGCCATTTCAAAAACATTATTAGAATTTTGATATCTAACAACTTGTGGGTTTTGATATTCTGTTTCTGCTGAATAGCATGAATGAATTGCCTTTCCAAATTAGTCATCTGTTTTGAAATTGTGAAAAAATTCTATCAGTCTTGTTCAGTTTACCAAACTAAACCTTCTTAGTCTTCCTTGCTTTTTCTGTTTTTCATGGTTTATTAATTAGCAACATCCAAAAGTAACATCTTTGTTCTTGATCTGTTTTCTGGAACTTTGATATAGCTGCTATGACACAGAGGAGGACACTTTAGCTGCTATGACACAGGCCTGAATTTTGTTTTTTGGTTATTTAGCAAGATTGAGCAGTGTTTGGACTTAATATCTAACTATCTATGCCATGCAGCTTATGCTGGACAAGTCTTATCAAAATATTGACTGCCTTTTATACGCTTTCTTATTAGTGGATCATAATTCTGAAACTGGAAGTGGGTTTTTGTCTCAAATATAATTGAAGTGATAGAGAATTATGTGAAGTTGCAGAAAAATTTTGGGTTTGAAATGCTTTTGTTTCTAGACAAATTTTTTGCTGTATTTTGGATGATTTGCTGCTGTTTTTGGTTAAGTTTTTCTGGTGTTTTGGGCTTCATTTACTGCTGGTTTTGGGTTAAATATTTTGCTGTTTCTGGGTAAATATACTGCTGTTTTTTAGTTAATTTTTTCTGGTGTTTTGGGCTTCATTTTGTGCTGTTTTTAGGTTAAAATTTCTGTTGCTTCTGGGTAAATTGGCTGCTGTTTTTCAGTTTGTTTTTTTGCTGTTTTTAGAGAAATTTAATGCTATTTTTGGGTTATATTTTCTGCTATTTCCAGTTAAATTTTTCTGGTGTTTTAGGCTTCATTTGCTGCTGGTTCTGAGTTAAATATTTTGCTGTTTCTGGGTAAATATACTGCTGTTGTTTAGTTAAATTTTTTGCTGTTTTTGGATAAATTTTCTGCTGTATTTGGGATGATTTGCTGCTGTTTTTGGTTAAATTTTTTTGGTGTTTTGGGCTTCATTTGGTGCTGTTTTTAGGTTAAATTTTCTGCTGTTTTTGGGTTAATTAGTTGCTGTTTTTTAGTTTGTTTTTCTACTGTATTTGAGATGATTTGCTGCCATTTTTGGTTAAAATTTTCTGGTATTTTGGGCTTCATTTGCTGCTGTATTTGGATTAAATTTTCTACTGTTTTTGGATAAATTTTCTGCAATTTTTAGTTTAAATTTTCTGCTGTTTTTGGATAAATTTATTACTATTTTTGGGTTAAATTTTCTTTTGTTTTACAGGATCCAAAACTTGTGATATTTTCCATTTCTTTTTTTGCCTAATATCTTCATGTACAGATTCTTGTAAACTCGAAAATGGCTGAAAATGTTGATGAGGATAATGAGAATGATTTCAAGGAGAACAATAATGTGAGCCAGGAAAATGAAATTTTAAGAAAAAATCGGCCTTTCATTGAGTATTTGTAAGTCTTCTTATATTAAATATTATGTGTTTGACTGTTGGTAAATTTATGAGTATTTAGTAAAGCCAAGCACAATAATGTTAACGTGCACTGATTATATGTATTTTTTTCAAAATATTTAATTGGTTGCAGCAAGCAAGAAGCAAAAATATTACGGGAACAAGGAAAAAAAGTGGTGAGTGTAGGTGCAATAATTAATTTCCATTAAATTTGGGACATGTTTTAAGCAATAACTTATTGTCATATTTTTTTTAATTTTTTAGGATAGAATTAAATTAGGAAAATGTTTCAAAAATTTGAGTGAAGAAGAGAAGGCTAAATTTAGAATGGTTGGTGGTGATATAGCACAGAATGAAGACAAAGAAGATGATTTTGTGAAGATGATTTTGTTAAATTAGTAGTTTTGGTTAAATTGAATGCTTCTATTAATTGATATCTCCGGTTCTTACACTCTTCCATTGCCGAAGAAAAAGCTTTTTGCTTCTATAGAATGCAGAAATGTAGAAACTTACATTTAAATATTTTGCCCATATTCTCATAAACAACTTTGATGATTGACATCCCAGTACAAATGACTACTGACAATTCAAATTTATCAACTCTATCGTGCTAAAAGCACCTAAACTGTGAAAGTACTTGAAACTCAGATGGTTCCATATCATCCATCATTGCATATTTTTTAAGCACTTATCATCTCGTGGTATGCAATGGAAAGTTTGGTATAAGATTGGAAGACATGCCTGATGGTTCCATATCATCCATCACTAATGTTTTAGTGCGAGTAGGATAATTTAATTTCATATTTTACAACAATTGCTGGAAGTCTTGTTATCACATGACTTCATTCCGTTAAAAAGGATCCTATGATTTCTTATGACCTCCCAAACTATCAAATTATCTGTTTGGCAAAATTTCTTGGACAGCCTATATTAATATGATATATTACTAAAGTTCTGACACAATTGAAGAATTGGAACAATTTTGGAAAGGCAGAGGGTGAACATATGGGAAAACATATTTTTGAAAATGGTGGAGCTATATGAAAACCGCGAAAACACTCAGTAAACTCACAATATACCCTTGAAGTTCCATTCATTCTCCTTGGAAAGAAAATATAATTGAACAAAAAACTATATTTGAATTTGATTGAACAACAAATGTAAGTATTAAAACAAGTTACCCATCTCAAATATTATTGTTAGTATTAAAAACCTGGATCAGGGGAAGTGATATAATGCAAGAAACCCAGCCAACAACTCTTAGGTTTTGGTGAATTAGAGGATAATCTCATTATAAACTTTCACCTCAAATTATTTCAAGGGGCAATGTTTTACTTGCGCAAAAGATACGAACAAAAAACAATATAACATGGAGGAATATTCGAACAGAGAAAAGAAATGGAGAAAAAAACTCAAAATATTTGGGAGAGAAATGAGCCAAAAACTATGCTCTACTTATTTCATCTCTTAAAAAAAAAAGACGATGATTAGCGTAGGGTTCAAAGAGAGTAAACAACAATTAGACCAGGAAAGGAGGGAGAGAGTGCACTGTGAGCTGCCATCATCATTGTCCAAAACTCCAAAAGCTTTTACTACCATCACTGCCAAAATTGAAAAACAAGAAGCAAGCAAGGCCCAGTCAATAATAAAAAATAGTGGAGGTTTTACGCAATCATCATGACTGTCCAAACTTGCTGCGATAGCATGATGATAATCTAATTATTTAGAAAAATAAAATTACAAGCATAATAGTAACCTAGCTAGAAAAATAAGACCTAATATAAACAAGATTTCAAACATTAACCAATTTATTTTCAGAACATTCTCTCAAATCTAACTTCTACGCACACGAACATGACACAGTATTTTGCAACAAATAATTTTCAGAACATTATACGAGAAACTATAGGCTGACTTTATACTTCTGGGGCTGGATGAGTATTTTTAAAATAAATGGGGTCATTTGTAATATATTGACTTAATGGGGACTAATTTGAAATTAGCCATATTAAAACTTTTGCCACTTGCCTAGAAACGACAGAGTTTAAATACTTAATGGGGATTAATTTGAAATTTGCCATATTAACAACTTTTGCAAATTGTCCAGCATACGTCTTTTCCTAATTCAATAGTTCCAGTCAAATTTATATGCATGCGGTCTGGGTTTTACCCGGACCGGATTGGCCGGGTCTGGTCCAGGCGGGCTTTTTTGACTCCCTAACGATTACTGATTGGTAAATACACCATGAGCATATTATGGTGATTTAATTGGGTCTGTTTTTTTCTAACCTAATTAATAATTAGTTTGGGTTGGATAAATTATAATTAACCAGTCTAACTCAACCAAATCTATAATGTGTTAATTCTTAATTGTAAAATTATAAAGACTTAAATGGCTTATCAATTTTTTATTCTTTTTAATCTTTTAATACAAGAGGCTATTTCATTCTTGCATTTGCTGCTCTAGACTACAATTCCAAAACCAAAATCACACTCTCTTATAAGTAAATTTATTATTTTATAAGATTAATATAAAAGTAAGTTGATTTTAATTTTTTTAGTGAATACTTAACGGCACATAATTATATATCACTTTCATTTTATTTTGTATATGATGCTAGCTAATTATCTAAAAAGCTTAATTTGGAATTGGAAAAGAATATGCAGGAGAAATAAAGTCTATATGCTTTTTGTGGAAATTTTCTTAATTTAAATATAGTTAATTTATTAACTTTCTTTACGTACACAAGATAGTGAATCAAAATTTCATGTTATAAAAGATTTATATTTGATTTTAATAAGTTTCATATGATTTTCATTGTTCAATTTAAAATTTTTATTTGACCTTTAACCTAATCAACTTAACCACACAATATAAGGTTTGGGTAGAATTGGGTTAAACAAGTTTATTTAATTAAGTTGGATGAATTTTATCGCAGCTCATTAAAAAATAGACTATGTTAGAATTTCACTAACCCTATCAAACTCAACTCATGCCCTCCCTTATATCATTCTATCTAAATCATAAAATGACAATAATCCAACTCTTTAACCATTTTCACGTTGGATTAAAGTTGAGGCAATTGACTTAAACTGAATAACCTAAATTCCAAATAAATGTGAAATAAGACAAAAAATTTCTAAACCACACGTATGACTCGTAGATTGAAGGTAAAACAGGTAAATTAGCGTTACAGTGGTAAATTGGTCTACAAAATTAAAAAAAAAATAAAAAATAGAAAAAAACTAGTAAATTGATAAAAAAAATGAGTAAATTAATAATGGAGTTGTAATTTGTACGAAGAACTTGTAAACAAAATAAAAATTTTTAAAAATGACATAGAACTAGTAAATTCACATTAAGTGTGAAATAAAACAAAAAATATGTAAACCACACATAAAACTAGTAAATTAACGACACAAATGGTAAATTAATATTGGAATTATAATTTGCACGAAGAACTTGTAAACAAAACAAAAACTTATAAAAATGACATAGAACTAGTAAGTTGACATTAATTGTGAAATAAAACTAAAAATGTGTAAATCACACATAAAACTAGTAAATTGATGGAAAAATAAGTAAATTATTGTTAGAGTTGTAATTTATACGAAGAACTTGTAAACCAAACAAAAACTTAGAAAAATGACATAGATCTAGTAAATTCACATTAAGTGTCAAATAAAACATAAAATATGTAAACCACACATAAAACTAGTAAATTAATAGAAAAAATAGTAAATTAATGTTAGAATTGTAAATTGTAAGAAGAACTTGTAAAGAAGACAAAAACTTATAAAAATGACATAGAACTAGTAAATTGACATTAATTGTGAAATAAAACAATAAATGTGTAAATCAAAAATAAAACTAGTAAATTGATGGAAAAATAAGTAAATTATTGTTAGAGTTGTAATTTATACGAAGAACTTGTAAACAAAACAAAAACTTAGAAAAATGGCATAGAACTAGTAAATTCACATTAAGTGTGAAATAAAACATAAAATATGTAAACCACACATAAAACTAGTAAATTAATGGAAAAAAATGGTAAATTAATGTTAGAGTTGTAAATTGTAAGAATAACTTGTAAAGAAGACAAAAACTTATAAAAATGACATAGAACTAGTAAATTGACATTAATTGTGAAATAAAACAAAAAATATGTAAGCCACACATAAAACTAGTAAATTAATGAAAAATAGGTAAATTAATGTTAGAGTTGTAAATTGTAAGAAGAACTTGTAAATAAAACAAAAACTTGTAAATGTTGCATAAAACTTGTAAATCAACATTAACTTGTAAAAGTTTCATAAAACTTGTAAATCACACATAAAATTAGTAAATTAATGAAAAAATAGGTAAATTAATGTTAGAGTTGTAAATTGTAAGAAGAACTTGTAAATAAAACAAAAACTTGTAAATGTTGCACAAAACTTGTAAATCAACATTAACTTGTAAAAGTTTCATAAAATATGTAAATCACACATAAAATTAGTAAATTAATGGAAAAATAGGTAAATTAATGTTAGAGTTGTAAATTGTAAGAAGAACTTGTAAATAAAACAAAAACTTGTAAATGTTGTATAAAACTTGTAAATCAACATTAACTTTTAAAAGTTTCATAAAACTTGTAAATCACACATAAAATTAGTAAATTAATGGAAAAATAGGTAAATTAATGTTAGAGTTGTAAATTGTAAGAAGAACTTGTAAATAAAATAAAAACTTGTAAATGTTGCATAAAACTTGTAAATCAACATTAACTTGTAAAAGTTTCATAAAATATGTAAATCACACATAAAACTAGTAAATTAATAGAAAAATAGGTAAATTAATGTTAGAGTTGTAAATTGTAAGAAGAACTTGTAAATAAAACAAAAACTTGTAAATGTTGCATAAAACTTGTAAATCAACATTAACTTGTAAAAGTTTCATAAAACTTGTAAATCACACATAAAATTAGTAAATTAATGAAAAAATAGGTAAATTAATGTTAGAGTTGTAAATTGTAAGAAGAACTTGTAAATAAAACAAAAACTTGTAAATGTTGCATAAAACTTGTAAATCAACATTAACTTGTAAAAGTTTCATAAAATATGTAAATCACACATAAAATTAGTAAATTAATGAAAAAATAGGTAAATTAATGTTAGAGTTGTAAATTGTAAGAAGAACTTGTAAATAAAATAAAAACTTGTAAATGTTGCATAAAACTTGTAAATCAACATTAACTTGTAAAAGTTTCATAAAACTTGTAAATCACACATAAAATTAGTAAATTAATGAAAAAATAGGTAAATTAATGTTAGAGTTGTAAATTGTAAGAAGAACTTGTAAATAAAATAAAAACTTGTAAATGTTGCATAAAACTTGTAAATCAACATTAACTTGTAAAAGTTTCATAAAATATGTAAATCACACATAAAACTAGTAAATTAATAGAAAAATAGGTAAATTAATGTTAGAGTTGTAAATTGTAAGAAGAACTTGTAAATAAAACAAAAACTTGTAAATGTTGCATAAAACTTGTAAATCAACATTAACTTGTAAAAGTTTCATAAAACTTGTAAATCACACATAAAATTAGTAAATTAATGAAAAAATAGGTAAATTAATGTTAGAGTTGTAAATTGTAAGAAGAACTTGTAAATAAAATAAAAACTTGTAAATGTTGCATAAAACTTGTAAATCAACATTAACTTGTAAAAGTTTCATAAAATATGTAAATCACACATAAAACTAGTAAATTAATAGAAAAATAGGTAAATTAATGTTAGAGTTGTAAATTGTAAGAAGAACTTGTAAATAAAACAAAAACTTGTAAATGTTGCACAAAACTTGTAAATCAACATTAACTTGTAAAAGTTTCATAAAACTTGTAAATCACACATAAAATTAGTAAATTAATGGAAAAATAGGTAAATTAATGTTAGAGTTGTAAATTGTAAGAAGAACTTGTAAATAAAACAAAAACTTGTAAATGTTGTATAAAACTTGTAAATCAACATTAACTTTTAAAAGTTTCATAAAACTTGTAAATCACACATAAAATTAGTAAATTAATGGAAAAATAGGTAAATTAATGTTAGAGTTGTAAATTGTAAGAAGAACTTGTAAATAAAATAAAAACTTGTAAATGTTGCATAAAACTTGTAAATCAACATTAAATTGTAAAAGTTTCATAAAACTTGTAAATCACACATAAAATTAGTAAATTAATGAAAAAATAGGTAAATTAATGTTAGAGTTGTAAATTGTAAGAAGAACTTGTAAATAAAATAAAAACTTGTAAATGTTGCATAAAACTTGTAAATCAACATTAACTTGTAAAAGTTTCATAAAATATGTAAATCACACATAAAACTAGTAAATTAATGGAAAAATAGGTAAATTAATGTTAGAGTTGTAAATTGTAAGAAGAACTTGTAAATAAAACAAAAACTTGTAAATGTGGCATAAAACTTGTAAATCAACATTAACTTGTAAAAGTTTCATAAAACTTGTAAATCACACATAAAATTAGTAAATTAATGAAAAAATAGGTAAATTAATGTTAGAGTTGTAAATTGTAAGAAGAACTTGTAAATAAAATAAAAACTTGTAAATGTTGCATAAAACTTGTAAATCAACATTAACTTGTAAAAGTTTCATAAAATATGTAAATCACACATAAAACTAGTAAATTAATGGAAAAATAGGTAAATTAATGTTAGAGTTGTAAATTGTAAGAAGAACTTGTAAATAAAACAAAAACTTGTAAATGTTGCATAAAACTTGTAAATCAACATTAACTTGTAAAAGTTTCATAAAACTTGTAAATCACACATAAAATTAGTAAATTAATGAAAAAATAGGTAAATTAATGTTAGAGTTGTAAATTGTAAGAAGAACTTGTGAATAAAACAAAAACTTGTAAATGTTGCATAAAACTTGTAAATCAACATTAACTTGTAAAAGTTTCATAAAATATGTAAATCACACATAAAACTAGTAAATTAATAGAAAAATAGGTAAATTAATGTTAGAGTTGTAAATTGTAAGAAGAACTTGTAAATAAAACAAAAACTTGTAAATGTGGCATAAAACTTGTAAATCAACATTAACTTGTAAAAGTTTCATAAAACTTGTAAATCACACATAAAATTAGTAAATTAATGAAAAAATAGGTAAATTAATGTTAGAGTTGTAAATTGTAAGAAGAACTTGTAAATAAAATAAAAACTTGTAAATGTTGCATAAAACTTGTAAATCAACATTAACTTGTAAAAGTTTCATAAAATATGTAAATCACACATAAAACTAGTAAATTAATGGAAAAATAGGTAAATTAATGTTAGAGTTGTAAATTGTAAGAAGAACTTGTAAATAAAACAAAAACTTGTAAATGTTGCATAAAACTTGTAAATCAACATTAACTTGTAAAAGTTTCATAAAACTTGTAAATCACACATAAAATTAGTAAATTAATGAAAAAATAGGTAAATTAATGTTAGAGTTGTAAATTGTAAGAAGAACTTGTAAATAAAACAAAAACTTGTAAATGTTGCATAAAACTTGTAAATCAACATTAACTTGTAAAAGTTTCATAAAATATGTAAATCACACATAAAACTAGTAAATTAATAGAAAAATAGGTAAATTAATGTTAGAGTTGTAAATTGTAAGAAGAACTTGTAAATAAAACAAAAACTTGTAAATGTGGCATAAAACTTGTAAATCAACATTAACTTGTAAAAGTTTCATAAAACTTGTAAATCACACATAAAATTAGTAAATTAATGAAAAAATAGGTAAATTAATGTTAGAGTTGTAAATTGTAAGAAGAACTTGTAAATAAAATAAAAACTTGTAAATGTTGCATAAAACTTGTAAATCAACATTAACTTGTAAAAGTTTCATAAAATATGTAAATCACACATAAAACTAGTAAATTAATGGAAAAATAGGTAAATTAATGTTAGAGTTGTAAATTGTAAGAAGAACTTGTAAATAAAACAAAAACTTGTAAATGTGGCATAAAACTTGTAAATCAACATTAACTTGTAAAAGTTTCATAAAACTTGTAAATCACACATAAAATTAGTAAATTAATGAAAAAATAGGTAAATTAATGTTAGAGTTGTAAATTGTAAGAAGAACTTGTAAATAAAATAAAAACTTGTAAATGTTGCATAAAACTTGTAAATCAACATTAACTTGTAAAAGTTTCATAAAATATGTAAATCACACATAAAACTAGTAAATTAATGGAAAAATAGGTAAATTAATGTTAGAGTTGTAAATTGTAAGAAGAACTTGTAAATAAAACAAAAACTTGTAAATGTTGCATAAAACTTGTAAATCAACATTAACTTGTAAAAGTTTCATAAAACTTGTAAATCACACATAAAATTAGTAAATTAATGAAAAAATAGGTAAATTAATGTTAGAGTTGTAAATTGTAAGAAGAACTTGTGAATAAAACAAAAACTTGTAAATGTTGCATAAAACTTGTAAATCAACATTAACTTGTAAAAGTTTCATAAAATATGTAAATCACACATAAAACTAGTAAATTAATGGAAAAATAGGTAAATTAATGTTAGAGTTGTAAATTGTAAGAAGAACTTGTAAATAAAACAAAAACTTGTAAATGTGGCATAAAACTTGTAAATCAACATTAACTTGTAAAAGTTTCATAAAACTTGTAAATCACACATAAAATTAGTAAATTAATGAAAAAATAGGTAAATTAATGTTAGAGTTGTAAATTGTAAGAAGAACTTGTAAATAAAATAAAAACTTGTAAATGTTGCATAAAACTTGTAAATCAACATTAACTTGTAAAAGTTTCATAAAATATGTAAATCACACATAAAACTAGTAAATTAATGGAAAAATAGGTAAATTAATGTTAGAGTTGTAAATTGTAAGAAGAACTTGTAAATAAAACAAAAACTTGTAAATGTTGCATAAAACTTGTAAATCAACATTAACTTGTAAAAGTTTCATAAAACTTGTAAATCACACATAAAATTAGTAAATGTAACCTGAAACTTGAACAAAAAAGAGTAATTACCTGCTACTTAGGTAACAGGTTACCTATTTATTTAAAATTAATGGTAGAGATTTTTTATTCAAATCTAACGGTCCACGTCCATTACGGCATCAATGCCGTAAATTTAATTACGGCATTATAGAATGACCCTTTCTTTAATCTTTTTTAATGCCTTACTTCAGAGAATGGAAAAAATGGGTCTTGCCTTATTTTTCACTAAATATTTTCATATTTTATTATTTACTTGTATCTTTTTCTTTTTTGAAGACATTGTTATTATTATTCCCATGAATAAATGCTTATTTTTCACTTAATATTTTCAATTGATGGAATGGGGTACGTTTTACTTGGCTTTGATGCTGCTGGAAAAGGACTACATTTTGCATGGCTTTGGTGCTGGATATTGCTGAACGCTGAGTACATTACTTTGGTTTTGGATTGGCCTTTGTTGGCTAAATTTTCGAAATTTAGTAGTACTGGATGTTTTTATGGATAATAAAGGTCAATAATTTAGTTCATTGGTTTTGGATTCGATTGCATTTATTAATTTATTTTCTTTCATATAAATTTTGTAATTTAAATTTTAAATTGAGGAAGAACAAATTGTATAATTTTTTTATTTTTAAATTAATAAATAAAATAATAATCAATTTTTTTTTAAAAAAAACTGTGATAGCAAATAGAAGTCACAACATATGGCACACAACTTTTATCCAAAAATAATAATTCCGACTTTAACTTCATAAGTTTAAGATTATGTTTTTACTTAAATACAACTCTTTTAATGAGCATATGCAGCCAATATCACTTGGGATTGCTCCTTCCCCTAGATTACAGTCACTGATATCCAATTTTGTTAAAGAGCACAAACCTAAAAGAGAAGTCAACCTCAAAGCTACAGTATGTGAACTCCTCATTTTCATCGAATTGGTGGGGAAAGGAAAATACAGTGATGATGATGATTGTGGTAATTTGCTTCCAAGAAAAGAGAGTGCTTGATAATTCTGCACAGAAAAAATGGACGACACTGGGTTCCGTAAAGCAGTTCCACTTGAATCAGGCCCCTCCAAACTTTATACCCTGTCAAAACTCTCTGGCACATTTTTAGATTTGAAGCAGCCAAAGAGATTCAGGGTTCTAAGAGATGTTAAACCATCCATAGAACTTGGAAGTCCCACAAGATTTGTGCAGTTTTCCAAATTCAACAAAATGAGTCCAGTCAAAAGTTGAATTGATGATGGCAGTTCTTCAATAGCTGTTCCATCAAGAAAAAGCTCCACCAGACATTCCATACTTCCCACAAGTTCTGGAAACTTCTTCAGCTTCGAGTAACCAGAAAGTACAAGTTTTCTAAGACGTATTGTGGCAATCTTATTCCGAAGAGTTGTAAGATTTGTGCAATCTTTTAGATTCAGTGAAATAAGGTTCTTGTGAAGCATTAATGATGGGTGAATATCACACAATCTTGTACATCCCCTAAGATCCATCGCCTCTAAATTTGGCAACCCAGTTAAGTCTGGTGTTCCGATCAGGTCCTTGGAATGGCAAAGTCTCACGATTTTCAACTTGCTCAAAGGCTGTTCAAAAACAAAATCTCAACAATTGTTCAAGGCACGAATCATAATACCATCAACACTTATTAACTGAAAGGATATAAACAAATCTTACTTTGATTCCACTCCAAATTCGTTCCATGCGGCTATAGCACATGTTAAGTTCAAAAATTTTTTCAGGTTGAAAATTTGATGGCAAGGATTTGGAAGGATATCCATGCCATTCAAGATACCGTAATTCATTAGGGAGAAATTCAAGGCCTTCAGGAAGTTGCACATTACCAATTGTCAGCATCCTTAAGTTAGTCATGTTCAAAAATGCTTTAGCACTTGCACTCAAATGTGCATCATTATCTCGAGAAGAGTAATCAAGTTGTATGCATTCAACTACTGCAGTCCCCTAAAAGTTATAAGCAAAGAATTAAGTGAAGAAACAATTTGAAGACCATTAAATCTTAGGACATGTTTTTGGCTTAGTTGCTTACCGTGCTTTTTGTCAACGCATTATGTACATCTTCTTTCCACAATCTGCTACGTTTCCCGGGCTCTTTAGGGGACTGTCTTTTAACAATTTGTTGACCCATTTGTTGCAACAAATCATGCATCCGTAATCTATTGCCATTAGAAATTTCTATGAGAGATTTGTCAATAAGAACCCTTATTCCAATAACTGCATCAAAATCACAGTAATCAAGAATTTTTGTTACATAATCTCTATTCTCCCCTCGATAAAAACATGCTATGTCGAGGAATATTTTCTTCTCTGTTTCTCTAAGCCCATCAAAACTTATTTTAAGTGCATCCAAAATTTCATTTTCTGATTCTCTTTCAAGTCTCTTTAGTGCACTTTCCCATTCTTTTGTTGATTTACCATACAAAAAGGATCCCAAAACTTTGAGAGCCAACGGAAGACCACCAGAGTATTTTACAACATATTTAGACAGCTGTTCATATTCTTTCCAAGGCTGATTGGTTTTAAAGGCTTGTTTACAAAAGAGTTGAAGAGCTTCATCTTCATGTAGTACCTTGAGCTTATGTACTTCATCTATTCCATGTGTCATCAACAAATGCTCATCTCTTGATGTTATATGATCCTGCTGCCTGGACCAAACCATTCGTGCTTTCCAGCTAAACTTTCCAATTGCTTTAAATCAAATGCATCATCGATAATCGGAAGAACCTTTCTGTACCGCAGCCTACTTCCTATCATCTTGAGACCATCATAAACATTCCATGTGCTACTATCTGGAAGCTTTAGTAATTCGGAAAGGAGTTGCTTTTGTAAACAGATCAGATCGCCTTTTTCTGAAATTTCTCTAACATTGGCAAGAAAACTACTTGCTTCAAATTCATGAGAGCTCAAGTCATAAACAACTCTTGCAAGAGTTGTCTTACCTATACCTCCCATACCACAGATCCCAATCATACGGACACCATAAGGCTCTTTATCCGTAAAAAACCTGAGTGTATTCCAGCATGAATCCATTCCTACTAGATCCTTAAAAATCTCAGATTTTGCAGGAATTTTACTTGACATCTCCAGGAAATCCTTGACAATATCCACAATAAATTCTGATTCATTCCTGCAGATTGGAAGAACAAGAAAAGATTGGTGTTGTTGAATTAAAATTAGTGTGAACATGGTATCAAATCAATCCCGTAATATGTAGTATCCATACAGTGCTATATTCATTCATTCCAATTAAAGCCATTAAATGTGTTGATTAATCTATCTGTTCTCTTGTGCTTCTTCAGTCGCAGATATTCATTTTCAAAGCTATTATTTCAATTACATCATATGTATTAATAATTTCTCCTTACAATTCATTCTATGGCCTGCCTCTGGTTTTTAATGTCTAAAAGCTCAAGAAATTCTACAATTTATTTGTTCCTCCGCATCATTCATGCAACAATGAATAATCAAATCTTGTCATGTATATTTTTATTTGAAAAATCGCAAACATGTTATTTGTCGGAACAACTAATTGAATACATAAACACTGTGTTTCTGGTATAAACTTTTGTTAAAGACATGTATACACATACATATACTATCAAGGCATTTTAAAACATGAAATTAACTGCCTCAGTGACTCTTTAAAGTATATTAAATCAAATAATACATACTCGTGAAGGGATATTTCGATCTGCTCATTAGCGATGACTCATGCAGAACAAAAAAAATAAGAAACCTTGGTCTTAGAAAATTAATGTTTGAGAACAAGAACAATTACCTGTCCTTCAATTCCCTTCCAGAGACATTAGCCGCCTTTTTCAAAGCATCTCTCCACTTTTGCACCTTTTCTATATTCATCCTGAAAGTTTCTTCACGTTTAGAGAAAGCTTCTCCAAAACTTGCTGTCTGTTTCCTTACCACAGTCGGTTCGACATCATAGAAAATTGGAAAGATCATACGTTGATGACCATTTGTGCTCTCCAATTCAACAATTTTAACGAGTTCATCCGAGCACCAAGTCGAGTAAGCATAATTTCTTGAGAAAACAATAATTGATATTCTGGATTCTTCAATTGCTTTCAACAGTCCAGGTGAAATGGATTTTCCTCTATCAAGTCCTTTATCATCTCTGAATACAATGATTCCTCTTTGATCCAAAGCAGCATACAAATGATCCGTGAAATTTTTGCTGGTGTCTTTACCTCTAAAGCTCAAGAAGACATCATATTTCCAATAGGAGCCTTTTTTGATGTTCATGGAAGCCATTATATTTGTTCTTGAATATTTACATCGGAATAGTTTATCACTTCCTGCTGAAGATGTGGAACATTATGCCAACCAATTATATGTAAAAAAAATAAATAAAAAATAAAGATTGGATCGAAAATCATGGGCTTGACAAAAATGAATTGTGAATGTCAAAGCTGAAAATAGAAAGTCAATTAGTTAATGCGATCACTTGAATTACAATTACATATGAGCTAAATTGCTACTTTTAGGTCGCTTAATCCAAGAGGTATATCATGTTATTCTTTCTTTACCAGAAAGAAAAATTCATAGTAAAGAAATTCCAAGATGTAGTGAAAAATTAATTTTCAGACGCTGACTGGAGAATGAATATGCCGACCTCTATTTAAGCAAGACTTTGATTAGAGCCTCTAAGAGAACGTACAGAGTATCTTGAGCAAGCATCTAAAACAAAATTTAACAGTCAAGATTTCTTTCATCCTGGATATGCTAATTAATTCTGAAAATAAAATAGGAATTTGTATAAAAGATAAAACGTACAGCTTTGAGTGTTTTGAAGGCAGCTACTTATGATTGAATTCCTGTGAAGTAATTGATTTAAAGAAGTTGATCAGGCGAATATATCTTTCAAAGAAAAGCAGAGGATTTTTAGTTTGGAAAATAAGGAATCACAGAACTAGAAAAGCAAGTCTTGGTCAAAATAAATAATAATAATAATAATAACAAAAACAACAACAATCAGCAAGGAGATGGGTTACGGACGTGACAGAACCAACGTGACAGACCCGACGAATCTGACCAGCGACGAGTGACAGAGATGGGCTGCAATCGGCTAGGAATCCAACCGGTGACGAGCTACTGAACCGACGTGATAGAACCGACGAATTCGACTGGTGATGAGCGATGGAGATGGGCTGAAATTGGCGTCGAATCTTTTTGGTGACGTGCTGCTCAACCAGAGAAGGTGCTGCAGACGATCGTTTCTTTGGCGATGTAATTTACATTAGTTGTAAGATAGTGTTTGTCATAATAGAAATAATTTTGTCGTTTGGGGAATAGGGTTTTGATGCCCAACCCCAATCAAAATCTCAGTAATCAAACTTTATTTTGCGTGGGTCTCATGCACCTTATTCCCATTTCCACCTGCAGTTAAACAAATAAATAACTTATTCATTCCCTTGATCCACATTTTACTCTCCAATTGATGATTTTATCTTTAGTTATGGATTATTATATTTGTTTAATGAGTTTAGTAATTTGTTGAGAATAATGAAGTTTAATGATTTAGTGAGTAGTGAGGTTTAATTATTTTGTAACAGTGGTATTGGTTTGATAATTTGTTTAAAGTGATGAGGGCTGTTTGTCTAAAAAACTTATGTTTGATTATTATAATAGAAAAAATTTAGAGGAATCAATTTTAAAGAACTCAAAAGTTTTGAAGCTATTTGTATAAATTTCTCCAACTTTAACGGGCTGCCTGGTTGCATTACTATCTTAATTATTAATTGTTAAGTACATATATGAAATATTAGTTATTATTATTGTTACTAAATTAAAATTTAAAACCTAGCCAAACTTATGTTTAAAAAAAAAACACATTACTAAATATAATCATGCTAATCCATTTTAATCCAATCTAATATGCATTCCCCAGTCCGTTTCCTCAGCACTCCCCATAGTTGGTTCGAGGGGCTGAGCCACGCATGACAGCTAGGGCTAGCCATGAAAATTTTTGCTTATTCCCCTTAAGATTTTATAATTTTTCGTAACATAAAGAATTTTTATTTTATTTTCACGTATGTCTCTTGTTCATCTTTTTATTGGAGTTAGACTTATTTATAAAATGATTTAATTATTATTTATTAAGGAATTGAAATTATTAGGAGGTTAAAATGTTAGTATAGTTTTAACTTATTATACAAAAAATTATAATTTGGTCTAATTGAAAAGAAGTATGTCAATATATTATAACATTGTTACTAGTTTATAATAAATGAATCTCTTCCTTTAATTAATTTATAATGCTAAAGATCTCCCCATTTGAGTCTCAACTTAAATCTCAATAGTATGTGTTACTAATCTATTAGATGATAAATGTAAAATTACTTTTTACTCCATTCTACCATCCAATTGATGAATGTCTCACCAGTTGGAACTCAAAATCAAATGTTAGTATGCCTGACATTACTCAATGATGTAGTAACAATTAATGATATTTTCATAATTTCATAGTTTGTTTCTTTCACAGTCATATTTGTTCTTTTTTCTTTTAATTAAACCAAATTGTTCAAATATGTCATATTCTTCTATCACTGAAAAAAAAAATTTGAAAGAATTTTTTTAATGTAGATTTTTTAATAATTTATATTATAACCTTATTTGTTGCATTGTCATTTTTTATTAAATAAATGTATTTTACAAAGAGTTCGCTCTGGTGTTACTTAGATTTTTTTTTATTTCTTTTATATGAACTGGTATTCACTCAAATATTTTACCATAAATTTTTAAATTAGCTGGGGCTAATAAAAAATCTTGGGTCCGCCCAAATTGGTTCATCATCATAAAAAATCGGAATTTGTTGATGATGATGATCACTTACGTTCATGCACTTAACAATTTTAGCAAGTTCATCTGAGCACCATGTTAATTAAGCATAGTTTCTCGGGAAGACAAAAATTGAAAATTTTGATTCCTCAATTGCTTAAATTTTATGACATCATAAAATTTTCCATGTGCATCTATCTTTTGAGGGAAATCTGAGGATTTTTACTAAATTTGGAAAATTAAAGCGATTACACAGTTTCCAGCTCCTCAGTTGCGTTGTTGCATTGTATATTCCAAAAGCAAGTATTGGTCAAAAAGGGTCGCTCTCCAGTCTTTGCCTCGCGCGATGAAATTACCATTCAATGAAACTTCCTCTTAATGATAACTCTCTTTAATAATTGAATTACACGACTTCGCCACAGCTTCTTATTTACTTTATTTACCAAAAAGAAAAAATTATCTTTAATAAATCCCAAAATGTAATTATAAAATTTCTTCGGATCGTGATTGGAGGGTGTGCGCCGACCTCTACTTAAGTAAATATTTTCTAAGAGCCTATAGGGAAGGGCAAAGATCTGTGTGTTTGTATTCCAAAAGCAAGTCTTAGTGAAAATTGACTTGCATAATCGGTTATTCGTTATAATTCACTAGCATAATTAATTATTCCTTATAAACTTCCACTTTGTCATAATTAATTTGTCAAAGAACTATAGAGGGAAAATGATATCTACACCCCAATGCTTAGAAAAATGATCCCACCGATCGTTAAATTTTTAATAAAGAATACCAAAACTCCTTTTTAATCATGATATCCTTTTAACTCTATAAATCCAACAAATTATCATTAATGTTTTATAATAAATAAAATATAATATTAAATTAAGTATAATAACATATATTTTTAAAATAATTTCAATATTTAAAAAAATATTTTACAACATGTTACACATAATATATTATACTATAGTAATTTTTAAAATGAGTAGACATACTCTATTAAAACATATTATAGTAAAAAATAGTTCTTGGTATCACCTTAACAACCTCCAAAATAAATTCAGATTCATTCCTGCAGATTGAAAAAGATCAAGAAAAGATTGGTGTCGTTGAATTGAAGTGCGTGCGGACATAGTTTCAAATCGAATCATTGAATAGGAAATTATAAATCTTTGACAAAAAGAAAGATCACGTCCTTCAACTCCCAGCCCAATAAATTAGCCTAGCCACTTCTCTCAAAGCGTCTCTCTGCTTTTGTACCTTTTCTATATTCTCACTAAAAACTTCTTCATATTGAGCAAATGCTTCTTGAAAAGTTTCTGTCTGTTTCCTTATAACAGCCGGTTCCACGTCATAGAAAATTGGATAAACCATTTGTTGATTATTTGTGTTTGCACTCAAGAATATGAACAAGTTCATACAAGCACCAAGTCGAAAAAGCATAGCTTCTGGAGAAAACAACAATTGAAATTTTGGATTCTTCAATTGCTTTAAAGAGTCCGGGTGAAATGGATTCTCCTCTCTCAAGTTCTTTGTCAATCCTGAATACAATGACTCCCTTTTCATCCAAGGCAGAATACAAATGGTCTGTAAAATTTTTGCGGGTGTCTTCTCCTTTGAAGCTTAAGAAGACATCATATTTCCAATGAGGGAGAGGATAAGGGACATAAGAAGAAACTCCCTGGATGCTCATGATGCAAGAAATTAATGCCTCAGCAGCCTCACTCTAAAAGTTTAATTTAGAATTAGATGCTATATCAATGCTATGAGAAATCGGCAAACCCGAAATGTCATATAAACATAACATTAAAGTGCAGAAGTATTCCAAAACCTGCACCGCCAACCTTTGTATCGATGAAACAAAAACTACCAGCAGAGTTGCAACCAGTTTCTATGCCTTGGCAACAAGAGAACCAAATTTCCTCTAGAATTGATTTTTGAAATTATATGAAAAATTTATTACAAAAATATGTCAGTCAAAAAAATCTATTACATATTTATGTCAGACAAGACATACATGTAAAAGTTCAAAGAATAAGCTGAAATACAAGAAACTTGCAAGTATTTAACCACTGATAGATGAATTTGTACATTGTTTGAATGAAATCAGTCAGAAGATTTTATATGTTCTAACTAATTTGTGCTCTTTTAGTCCTTTTGTTTGCCAACAAAAACTTTATTTAAGTACCTACGAATTAATTAGTAATAAAATGTTATACCTATGCCAAAAATAAAAATCTCTTTAAAAAAAAAATCTAAAAATACTGCATTAAACACAAAATTCGATATGGAACTGAACCAAACAAAGCTAAACTAAGAAGCGGAATCCTACACTAGCTACCAGCAAGCTGCAACAAGTTTGAGCCTTGGAAACAAGAGATCAAAATTTCCTCTCAAATTGAATTATGTGAAACATTAATTACACAAATACAAGAGACACGTAAATATGAAACTGTTAGAGCATCTCCAAAAAGTTCTTTATATTTTATTCTTTAAATTTCAATTTGCTTACTGATATGGCAAATAAGTGTATAAAAAAATACAATCCCTTCCAAAAGATTCATCAAATAAGAATAAATTAATATTATTTTAATAAAATCTCTTCCACTATCAAATTGAATTGTTGTTATGTTTTTAAAAGGAAACATAAATAATAATTAATGCAGTTTTATCTTTTCAATAAATAATAAAAAAATATTAATAGACGAGGAAGAAACTGACTCGGCAATATTGAAGAGTGAGAAATAAATTTTATTTGAAGAATCTAAATTAGCATGTCTTTTAGAGTGTTTAATATTGATATGACTCTTCAAATAAAAAGTAAAATTTTATTTGAAAAGTCTTTTAGAAATGCTCTTAGAAAACTTACCGCTTAGAGCTTGTTGGAACCACTACTGAAAGATGATGAATTTTAATTGGAATTACAAATTAAGTATGTTTTAACGAAATCAATGAGAGGAACTTTCATGTGTTCTAATTGTTGGGAAAAATTAAGTTTTTAAATTTTTATAAAACCTTTTAAGGACCGCTCTTATATAATATATAAGAATACGTAATCTAGAAATCGTACCTTGAAAATCTGAGTTGGCTTTTTCCGCTGAAGTGATTTAGGCTCCTAGATCACGATCCGTCACCGCCACACTTGTTAGATCACGAATTGTCCCCAATGATCTTCCAGGTTATGACTCAGGTTCGATCTGCAATTGACGTGTGGGCGCCTTTATCACTACCAAAGCAACTAGCACGAGAAAATTATACTCTCAACAATGGAGAGAAAAATCTTATTCTCAGATCTGTATAAAGTGGCTTCTTCTTTCTTTTAAAGAAAATAAGCCTTATATATATCTCCCTTTAGTGAAAACCCTAAGCTCCAAATAATCCCCCCTTTAAAACTCATGTTTCTTTTTCTTTTAATAAGGGACCCACCATGTAAAATAACATAAGGCCCCTTACACATAAGCCAATTAAATGGAGCCTCCCACTAAATGATATAATTAGGCTTTTGACCCAAATAGGTAGTTATCTTGCTTATTGGTCCAGTAGTGGTGCAGTCAATTAAATGAGTTAACCCGGGGATCATTTGGGAACATACAATAGTGGCTACAATAATTAGGCTTGTAATTAAACTAGCCCAATTATTTAATTCCAAATCTACTCCACTAAAAGATTGGAACTGACTTCCATAATTGTATGCTCGAATAATAATTCGTCCCAAGCCACATTGATTTCTTTACTGCACAATCCTTTGTACCACATCGTTAATTAAATTGATATCTCAACTGTCCAATCAATTTAATAATATCTTATTCCTTGATCCTTACTGGTTTTCTCTAATGATCATTTTCAACATACTAAATATGTTGACACACTCTGGCCAGAGAATTCTATGATCAAGTGCCGAAAACCTATCAAGAGATGTGTTGTACAAATTCTATATTGTTAATCTATAACTCCAATACTCATAATTGCTCCCACCAAGATACCAGGTAATCTTGACCACAAGGATGTGTCGTGCCCATTGGTAACTCAAATAGAATAACAATCACAATCATGAAATCATAATTAACTTAAGATTAAGATTACAGTAAAATCAACGCCTATGAGATTTAATAAGTCTGACAGTTATTACAAAGTTAATTAAATCTCATATGTAATCCTGTTCAATGTAGTCGTACTACATCAATAAATTCATACATGATTAAGACAAATCATTCAATGAATTTATTACAATCTATACCTAAATAAAGTGTCCAACTTTATTTATCAACTGCGAACTAAATTTATTTAATCGTAAGATAACTTGTATTTATGTCTTCTGTGAATCCACATGGTGATCATATAAATACATATAATATGATTAAATGGACTTTAATACAAATATTAATGCAATCAAGATATTTGAATAAATACCTCATTAATTTTATTAATAAAAAAATGTTTATTACAATTAAATAAACACATATGTTTTTAAAGAGCATATTTTCCCAACACTAATTAATAATTGGGTCATTCTATAATGCCGTAACTAAATTTACAGCATTGATGCTGTAATGGACGTGAACCGTTTGATTTGAATAAAAAATCTTTACCATTAATTCTAAATAAATAGGTAACCTGTTACCTAAGTAGCAGGTAATTACTCTTTTTTGTTCAAGTTTCAGGTTACATTTACCAATTTTATGTGTGATTTACAAGTTTTATGAAACTTTTACAAGTTAATGTTGATTTACAAGTTTTATGCAACATTTACAAGTTTTTGTTTTATTTACAAGTTCTTCTTACAATTTACAACTCTAACATTAATTTACCTATTTTTCCATTAATTTACTAGTTTTATGTATGGTTTACATATTTTATGTTTTATTTCACACTCAATGTGAATTTACTAGTTCTATGTCATTTTTCTAAGTTTTTGTTTTGTTTACAAGTTCTTTGTACAAATTACAACTCCAGCATTAATTTACTCATTTTTCATTAATTTACTAGTTTTATGTGTGATTTACTCATTTTTTGTTTTATTTCACAATTTACTAGTTTTATGTCAATTTACTAGTTCTATGTTATTTTTATAAGTTTTTGTTTTTTTACAAGTTTTTCGTGCAAATTACAATTCCAGCATTAATTTACCATTTTTTCCATTAATTTACTAGTTTTATGTGTGGTTTACATATTTTTTGTTTTATTTCACATTTAATGTGAATTTACAAGTTCTATGCCATTTTTCTAAGTTTTTATTTTGTTTACAAGTTCTTCTTGTAATTTACAACTCCAACATTAATTTACTATTTTTTCACTAATTTACGAGTTTTATATGTGGTTTACATATTTTATGTTTTATTTCACACTCAATGTGAATTTACTAGTTCTATGTCATTTTTCTAAGTTTTTGTTTTGTTTACAAGTTCTTCGTACAAATTACAACTCCAACATTAATTTACTCATTTTTCCATCAATTTACTAGTTTAATATGTGATTTACACATTTTTTATTTTATTTCACAATTAATGTCAATTTACTAGTTCTATGTCATTTTTATAAGTTTTTATTTTGTTTATAAGTTCTTCGTGAAAATTACAATTCCAACATTAATTTACCATTTTATCCATTAATTTACTAGTTTTATGTGTGGTTTACATATTTTATATTTTATTTCACACTTAATGTGAATTTACTAGTTCTATGTCATTTTTTTAAGGCTTTGTTTTGTTTACAAGTTCGTCGTACAAATTACAACTCCAGTATTAATTTACACATTTTTTCATCAATTTATTAGTTTTATGTGTGATTTACACATTTTTTTGTTTTATTTCACAATTAATGTCAATTTACTAGTTCTATGTCATTTTTATAAGTTTTTGTTTTGTTTACAAGTTCTTCGTGCAAATTACAATTCCAACATTAATTTACCATTTTTTCATTAATTTACTAATTTCATGTGTGGTTTACATATTTTTTGTTTTATTTCACACTTAATGTGAATTTACTAGTTCTATTTCATTTTTCTAAGTTTTTGTTTTGTTTACAAGTTCTTCGTGCAAATTACAATTCCAACATTAATTTACCATTTTTTCATTAAGTTACTAATTTCATGTGTGGTTTACATATTTTTTGTTTTATTTCACACTTAATGTGAATTTACTAGTTCTATTTCATTTTTCTAAGTTTTTGTTTTGTTTACAAGTTCTTCGTACAAATTATAACTCAAGCATTAATTTACTCATTTTCCCATCAATTTACTAGTTTTATGTGTGATTTACACATTTTTTGTTTTATTTCACAATTAATGTCAATTTACTAGTTCTATGTCATTTTTATAAGTTTTTGTTTTGTTTACAAGTTCTTCGTGCAAATTACAATTAACATTAATTTACCATTATTTTCATTAACTTACAAGTTTTATGTGTGGTTTACATATTTTATGTTTTATTTCACACTTAATGTGAATTTACTGGTTCTATGTCATTTTTTTAAGTTTTTGTTTTGTTGACAAGTTCTTCGTGCAAATTACAATTCCAACATTAATTTACTATTTGTTTCGTTAATTTACTAGTTTTATGAGTGGTTTATATATTTTTTGTTTTATTTCACACTTGATGTGAATTTACTAGTTCTATGTCATTTTTCTAAGTTTTTGTCTTCTTTACAAGTTCTTCTTACAATTTACAGCTCTAACATTAATTTACCATTTTTTCCATTAATTTACTAGTTTTATGTGTGGTTTACATATTTTATGTTTTATTTCACACTTAATGTGAATGTACTAGTTCTATGTCATTTTTCTTAGTTTTTGTTTTGTTTACAAGTTCTTCGTATAAATTACAACTCCAACATTAATTTACTCATTTTTCCATTAATTTACTAGTTTTATGTGTAATTTACACATTTTTTGTTTTATTTCACAATTAATGTCAATTTACTAGTTCTATGTCATTTTCATAAGTTTTTATTTTGTTTACAAGTTCTTCGTGCAAATTACAATTCCAACATTAATTTACCATTATTTTCATTAACTTACTAGTCTTATGTGTGGTTTACATATTTTATGTTTTATTTCACACTTAATGTGAATTTACTAGTTCTATGTCATTTTTCTAAGTTTTTGTTTTGTTTATAAGTTCGTCGTACAAATTACAACTCCAATATTAATTTACTCATTTTTTCATCAATTTACTAGTTTAATGTGTGATTTACACATTTTTTTGTTTTATTTCACAATTAATGTCAATTTACTAGTTCTATGTTATTTTTATAAGTTTTTGTTTTGTTGACAAGTTCTTCGTGCAAATTACAATTCCAACATGAATTTACCATTTGTTTCGTTAATTTACTAGTTTTATGTGTGGTTTACATATTTTTTGTTTTATTTTATACTTAATGTGAATTTACTAGTTCTATGTCATTTTTTAAAATTTTTATTTTGTTTACAAGTTCTTCATACAAATTACAACTCCAACATTAATTTTCTACATTTTCTATCAATTTACTAGTTTTTTTTCTATTTTTTATTTTTTAATTTTGTAGACCAATTTACCACTGTAACGTTAATTTACCCATTTTACCTTCAATCTACGAGTCATACGTGTGGTTTAGAAATTTTTTGTCTTATTTCACATTTATTTGGAATTTAGGTTATTTAGTTTAAGTCAATTGCCTCAACTTAAATCCAACGTGAAAATGGTTAAAGAGTTGAATTATTGCCATTTTATGATTTAGATAGAATGATATAAGGGAGGGCATGAGTTGGGTTTGATAGGGTTAGTGAAATTCTAACCTGGTTTATATTTTAATGAGCTGAGATAAAATTCATCCAACTTAACTAAATAAACTTGTTTAACCCAATTCTACCCAAATCTTATATTGTCTGGTTAAGTTGATTAGGTTGAAGGTCAAATCAAAATTTTAAATTGAACAATGAAAATGATATGAAACTTATTAAAATCAAATATAAATCTTTTATAACATGAAATTTTCATTCACTATCTAGTGTACGTAAAGAAAGTTAATAAATTAACTATCTTTAAATTAAGAAAATTTCCACAAAAAGCATATAGACTTTATTTCTCTTGCATCTCCTTTTCCAATTCCAAATTAAGACTTTTTAGATAATTAGCTAGCATCGTATACAAAAATAAAATGAAAATGATGTATAATTATGTGCCGTTAAGTATTCACTAAAAAAATTAAAACCAACTCACTTTTATATTAATCTTATAAAATAATAAATTTACTTATAAGAGAGTGTGATTTTGGTTTTGGAATTGTAGTCTAGAGCAGCAAATGCAAGAATGAAATAGCCTCTTGTATTAAAAGATTAAAAAGAATAAAAAATTAGATAAGCCATTTAAGTCTTTATAATTTTACAATTAAGAATTAACATATTATCATTTTCCTTCTTCTTCTTCTTCTTTTTCTTCTTCTTCTTCTTCTTATTATTATTATTATTATTATTATTATTATTATTATAGATTTGGTTGGGTTAGACTTGTTAATTATAATTTATCCGACCCAAACTAATTATTAATTAGGTTAGAAAAAAACAGACCCAATTAAATCACCATAATCTGCTCATGGTGTATTTACCAATCAGTAATCGTAACGGGCTACAATCAGAATCAAGAATGTGAATAAGAATAAGTTATTTATTTGAGTTGTAGAAATTGAAGTCGGAATGAGATTCATTTCCATCGATGTGTTTAATTTGTCTTGAAATCGGAATGAATTATCATAATTTCTTAAATGCCCTTTGTTGATTATTGTCAATTGGTGGTAATAATAATAATAATAATAATCATCATCATCATCATCATAATATTTATTAAAATAGTATTATAATTATGATTACTAATTCATTATTGTTATTATTTATTAATTTCATGATTTTGTTTTATGATTATTATTTATGAAAATATTATTGTAATCAAACTTTATAATAATTATTATAATAATAAGTTATTATTATTAATATTTTATTATATTATTATTTCATAAAAATATTATTATAATTATAATTCATTATAATTTATTAATCTTTGATTATTATTATTATTTATTTATTTAATATTACCTAATTAAAATTTATAACAATTAATTAAAATATTTTTATAGTTATTATTTATTAAAAAAAATCAATATTATAACAATTATGGCACCATCAACAGCAAAAAAGTTAAAAAAAAACTTTTTTTATACTATCTATTTTTCCCCTTTTTTGAAAATAAAAGGCAGAAAAAAATACATTTCCCATTGAGTCTCAACGTCACTGTAGAAGAAAAAAAAATCAAAACAAAGAGCACCGCCCTGTCCGCCCTTAATGTTCATTCCCAAATGTGAATTTCTGTCTCAAATCTCCTAAATTTTAAGCCAAAATTCACCAAATCTGAACCCGAATCCACTGGCACGTGAACCGTGAAACCGTCGATCACAATCCAAATAGTTGGGAATGCAGATTGTCGAAGAGATGAGATGCAGATTGTCGTTCAGATTCTGGTGATGGTAAGGCTATGGAAGAAACCAAGAAGAGCACCAAAAGCATCCGCTAGTTTTAACCCTGAAACTGTCTTCCAACTCCAAAACTTTGCAAATCGGTTTGGCGCGCATAGCGTGAGGTAAGCAATCTGGAAAATCATTTTAGATCTGGTAAGATCTGGTCCTAATATTTGCAAGCAAGTAGCTGAGGGTTTTCGCCATTTTTTTCTACCCCCTTACTTTTCTCACTCTTTCGCTTCTAGTAAGGCTCGGAGATACTGATCATGTGGCTTCTAAGCTGGATGAAAGGGGATTTTAGTGGCAAGCTTGTGATTGAGTAGAATACCTGTTATAAGATGCAGTGAGGGACTGCCTTGTGGTGCCAGGGCCCTCCGTCCAGGCCTGATGAGGGGACTGGTAAGTTGTTATTGTCGTTGAGGTTTTATATTTTCTTAAAAGTTTATATCTGATTAATGATTGATCTTAGCAAAGGACTTGCAACTGCTGGGCTGAGTGCTTTTTGGGTGATTGTATTTGTGAAAAGAATGAATATTGGTGAGAGTTATGACAGATATTGATGTTGTTGTTTAAGATAAACTAAGGGGTGTAACTAATCTGCTATGCAGTTCAATCGCTTTTGGCAATTATTATGTTTCCGTAGTATTATAAGATAAGATGGGGTGGAGCTTTATACTGCATATCAATGCCATGCTTCTCTTTTATGTGATTTTGGACAGATACTTCCTTTACTATTAGTAAAAATGGTTGCAGTGTATCTTAAATGATTCTGCAGCTGTGCAGATCATCTTTAACTTATTAAGATCGATCGCTAGGCTTAATTTATTTTGTTACAGAGGAGCTTAGGTGATAGAGATAGATCTTTAAGCTTAATAAATATTGGTTTTAGCACCCATGCAAAGTCACATCTTTAACCATTGAACCTTCCGTGTGATTCAGCTTTCTTGGCTAATTTTTTGAATGAGGACAGTCACAGTATAGATTGTTCTACAATTGCTATATTTGAGCTTTTAAAGCTATCATAACCTCATTAATAGCTTTTGGTAACATAGTATTCAAAGTCCTTTTATAAATAACTCTTGCTTCAACCCAACCTCATTTGTTTACTCACTGCCATGAAAGTGTTTCTATCCCATCAGGTTGTTGCTTGTTCTACTATTAACATGAACTTTGCTGCTGGTGCTGCATACAATTATTCAGATTTTGTCACCAGTGATGATATACCTCTTGATGAGGACTATTTTGAAGTAATATTGCTTATCTCTCGTATATATATTGGGATTATCCTATGCATACATTAATAGCTTTTGAAGTATACTTCCAGCTGGGCTCATCCTATTTACTTTTATCTCTGCCTTGGCAAGATGCTCAAATTATTGATGTTGTGTGACCAAAAAGGGGAAAATTGAGTCAACTAACCCAACACCCTTAGACCAAAAAGGATAAATGTTCCAACAGGCCATGCTTGATGTTTGTTTTGTGAGGAGCAAGTGATAGTTATTTAGATAAACTTTCAGGCATTCTTGCCAACATGATTTACCCTGTTCTGTTGGAAACAATAATCAAAGGTACTTCAATTACTGAATGCATTATAAAGTATTCTGATTTCCATTGCCTAGGCAGAAAATTGGTGGGTTAGACAAGTAATGAGAATTTGGTTTTTTGAGTTAATATGCTGGATGCCTTGAAAACTTACTGTGTGGTGTTTACAATTGCATTCTTGCAGTAAAAATCACTGATTCCGGTACTCAATTAACCAACCACCAAATTGTTGTCTTGATATTCTAAGCTCTAAACACTTTGAAAAAGTAATGTTGTAATTACCAAGTTGGTTCAGTTATTTACAGATAAATTGTTACTAACCTTAACTGAAAAATAAATTAGATTAATTCTGCATGAATAATATTGGCATGGCCAGTAAGAACTTGGATCATTTTGTATTTGTCTTATCCAATGGAAACTTTTTCTTTTGCTTTATATTTTCATTTTCCTATGATCACTATGCCATTGCAATTTTTTAGCTTTTGTTAGAAAATCCTTTCATTTGAAGTCCATCCATCTAAATTCAGGTTTTGTGGGAGACTTACCAAGTTTCGAAGTTGCTAGATAAAATGGGGGTAAATACCTTTCTATATCCCATTAGATATACCAAAACTCACTCTTGCCTTATTAGAACTAAAAATATAAAGAAGTGGAAGTAATTCTAAGTTCAGGGGCTTCTATTAACAGCATTATTCATTATATATATATATAAGAGAATCTATTACGCCATGACTAAAGAATTTGGGAGACATTACACACAAATGAAAGTGCGGTAACCAAAGGTGAGGCTTTAGCCTCAGTACCTTTTTTTTTCTAACCCCTAATGTAAACTCTTTTGTTATGAAGTTATTTATTTTATATGATCTATCACTTATATTAATATTGTTTGAAGGTTTTTATATGAGATGTGTCCCTAGATCACATCTATTGATATTGTTTCATGATGATTATCATCACATTGAGGCATTCAAGATCTTTCCTCTGCTTGAGCCCTTGCTTATGACATGTTATATGATTGGTTTCTTATTATATCCCGGAATCTGCAAATCTTGAAGCTTTTTTATAACTTAATTAAATGTGGTGTTGCTTATTTTTCTGTGATGTTGTCAGATTGGTGGCAGAAGTTTTGATAATTTATAAAGGTGAGGTCCAGCAAAAAGTTTTAGAAATTGTTGATGTCTCTCCTGAACAAGTCAGGAAACTTTTAATTTAAGCTATTTTGCTGGTATTCTGGTTGCTTTTATGTGAAATTTTCATTGTTGGCCTTTAGTTCGTTCGAAGTAGTCAGATCTGACATTTGACTGCAAGGTTCATTATATCAGCTTTTTTAACTCATTTTATTTTATTTTATTCTTGTCTATCTGTTATAATTCAAATGTCTATTGGTTATAATACAGTAGTGGCTTGGAGGGTTACTGTAACAACCCAAATTTATCCGAAGTTGAATTTATCTATTTATTTTATAACTACATATGTTTATTTTATTATTGTTGTTATCAATGTTAATAGTCCAAATGATTTAACTGATGATGTATAATACTAACTGAAGTATACTACTTATACCACGTAGGATGAACAAATTCCTTTTAATGCTTTCTTTTGGAATAACTTGAAATAGTACAAGTTGCATCTCATGTTCAAAATGAATGAATTATTATTGTTTTAATATGTAAGAACCTTAAGCCTGATATTTACCTTTTGAATTAAATAAATGCATAATTCCAATTCCATAGGTTTGGCCAATTGAGTTTGGTATGAATCGTAAATTCTGAAGCCATGTTTGGATTAGAGTATAATTATTTTTATACTATGGTTATTTCGTTGGTCGAAACCTGAAAGTAGAATGGTTATCAGCTTAGATATGAACTGAAATGGTTGTATTTGTTTGGAGAAAAAGATGAGATTGTTCTACTTTGTGGTAATTTTTTTTTCCATATTTATAGTTGCCATGGGACATTACCTCTAAAGAAAAAAAGGTTTTGTGACTGGTAAAATACAGTAGTTCTACATGTTTTATAATTAGTACATGATGTGTTATTTCTTACTGCAGCCCTCTCTTTTGAACAGGCAGTTCAGGTATCAAGGAAACTCTTCTTTCTCTTTTTCTTATGCGCAAATTCTCACCTTCTGAATCTACTATATTTAATTTTCTTCTAGTGAGGTTAGTATTTTCAGTCAGTTTGAAGACATAACATCATTTGATTCAATTGTATATTGTTAGTATTTAGCATCCATGATATTTCTTGTTTTGTTAAGAGTTAGTAGTTTGGGTCTTTGCTTCTCTCTATGGTATGTTGAAAGACATTTCTACATCCGACTTGTTATATTTTCTATTAATTTTGTGATAAATTGTTTATTTTTTTAAACTTCCTCTCTATAATAACTGGCCTTGTATCCTGCAGAATTTCTGTACACAGTGTGCCCGTATTTTTAATTCCATTTGGTCGCCTATTCTAATTGTTGGCAGCTTTTGTAATTCATGGTTTATGTTATCTTGCTTAATAAGTATACTACAGAAGGAATTTCCTTTTTTTTTCTAAAATAGAAAACCTGCACGACTGTTTATTCTAGCTTCTCTTTGGGCCTCAGTTTCAAAGGAATTTCAAGATAAATAAACATTTTCACTGATTTCTCTTACTTGTATTTTGGATTCAGGAACTACAAGAATTTCACTCAGCTATGGGGAAGCAAAAGTTGATGTAGTTGGCATTTGGCCGCTGAAGTTTCTTTTTTTTTTTATAAGAAAGATTTAACTTTCATTAAAGAAGCTTTGAAATGTCAGACATAATGTGATAGGGCATTGCACCCTTCCATACACAACTTTCCCGATTAGCTAAGGCTATTTTTGCTAGAGTATGAGCAATAGCATTACATGTTCTTTGAATTTTTTGGAGTTCCACCATGCTGTTGAAACTCTGCATTTTTTGTTGGATTTCAGAAATAGTCCAGCAAATTTCAGTTCTGCTGCTCTTGTTGTGTAGTACGAAATCCAACACAGCCTGGCAATCGGTCTCTAAGATTAGAGGACTCAACTTTGCTTCCATCACAACTTGCAACCCAAAATTGACAGCTGCTGCCTCTGCTTGAGCTACATCTCCATGATACTTTGTGTGGTTTACTGCTGCAACGATGATTGCTCCACTATCATCTCTGATCACCACCCCAAGCCCCACTTGATTTTTCTCTTTTTTGACTGCAACATCCACATTTGCTTTCAAATGACCCTATGGAGGAGGAATCCATTTTGCCTCTTTCGCTGGGATTGCTTTTGCTGCTGCTTGGACCTTTGTCATTCTGACTCTTGCATAGGACTCAACCACTACTTCAGCTTTGGCTACTGAGATTTGGGGGTCTTGCCTTTTGTTTTCAAACACAAAAATATTTCTTGTGTGCCACACTGTCCAAAAGAGAGCAATTATCAATCTCAGTTCATCTTTGCTTCTTCTCTTCACCAGCTCTTGTAGCATGCTCAACAGATCTTGGTTATCAAGTAGTTGTATTTCTTCTACAAAGGAGGTTAACTTCCACATTTTCTTTGCTGCTTTACGACCCATAATTGCATGATTGATATCTTCCTTTTTCATTTTGCATCTTGGACATGTTGGCTCCTCCAGCATTTTCCTTCTCTAGAGGTTTGCTGCTGTTGGGAGTAAATTTCTTGCAGCTTTCCATATGAAGATTTTTATTTTTTCCAGTAATTCCAGTGACCATATCACATTTCATTGACCAAGGTTACTGCTGGAGCTACTTGGCCAGTCAGGGTGCTTAATTCTCATTGCAATCTGGTATCCACTCTTTACCGAGTAATTCCCTTTCTTATTGTAATGCCATAATATCTGATCTAGTTTTGGGCTACTTGGGAGCTGAATTCTTGAAATTAACTCAACATCTTCAAAGTTGAAATGCTGTTGGATCAAAGATTCTTTCCATTTCTGATTTTCATCAATAAGTTCGGCTACTGTGCAATCCATTTCAAGGGTTGGGGCTGATATAGGTGTGAAGGTTTGAGGTCTTGGAATCCAGTGGCTTTTGTAAATCTTTACTCTGTCCCCTGTTCCAATTCTCCATCTCATCCCATTTACAATGACTTGTCTCCCCCAGATTATGCTTCTTTAGACAAAAGATGGCTTTGACCCCAGCTTAGGTTGTAAGAAGTCAGCACCCTTAAAATATTTTGCTTGCAAAATCTTTGCCATAAGAGATTCTGGATACTTAATGATTCTCCAGCTCTGTTTTGCCACCAAAGCCTGATTGAAACTAGTAATATCTCTGAAGCCAAGGCCTCTTCTTCCTTTTGCTTGACACAACTTCTCCCAATTAGCCCAATGGGTGCTTTTTCGGTCTTTTTTTGCACCCCACCAAAAACCAGCAATTACTCTTCGAATATCCTCACATAGTGTCGTGGGAAGTCTGAACACACTCATCGCATAAGCTGGTATAGCTTGAGCCACTGCTTTGATTAATGTCTCCTTTCCTCCACTTGAGAACAATTTGCTTTGCCAGCTGGAGATTTTGCTTAGAATTCTCAGCTTTATGTCCTTAAAGAAGCTGACTTTTTTCCTTCCGATCATTGACGGTAACCCCAATTATTTTTCATGCTTTGAAAAAATGTTTAGATGGAAAATATGTCTAACTTTGGTCATCTGTTCTGCTGAGGTGCTTCCACTGAAAAACATAGAAGATTTCTCAAAGTTGAAAATCTGGCCAGATGCAGCTGCATAGCACTAAAAAATTTGCTTCAAGGACATGCATTCTTCAACTGTTGCTATGCTAAAAATTAAACTGTCATCAGCAAAGAGGAGTTGATTAATAGAGATTTCCTTGTTGAATTTCAGCCCCCGGATAAGCTGCTTTTTTTCCGCTTCGGGCCTGATTAAGCCTTTAGGAACCCCATTTATCAGTACCGAGAAAGATGAAGTGGAGATACAGTTCATAATCAGTTCTATCCATGACCTATCAAAGCCTAATTGATACATTGCATGCTCTACAAAACTCTATTCTACTCTATCATAGGCTTTGCTTATATCTAGTTTAAGAGCAACTAACCCATTCTTCTTCCCTTTACTCATTCTAATCTTATGCAAACATTCATAACCTATGATGATATTGTCTGTAATGAGTCGATTTGGGATGAAAGCACTTTGGTTTGGGGATATTACATCATGAAGAAACCGCTTCAACCTATTAGCTATAGATTTGGCTATGATTCTGTAAATTACATTACATAAGTTAATAGGCCTAAACTCTGTTGCATCTCTTGGTTTCTTTATTTTTGGAATGAGAGCAATATAAGTGTGATTTAGAGGGACTAGAGTACCTTTCTCGTTTAGGATATGTAGACATGTTGTTGTAACACCTTCTTTAACAGCTTCCCAATGTTTTTGAAAAAAGGCTGCAGGGAGACCATATGGTCCCGGTGCTTTAGTTAGACACATCTGAAATAAAGCTTATTTGATTTCCTCTTCTGTGAATGGTCTTCCAAGCTCCTCATTCATCTCCGCAGTGACTTTCTTTGGCATATCTTTTAAGGCTGACTCTCTTTGTTGTCTTGATGGGTTAGTTGTGGTGAAGAGCTCTGCAAAATGTTCACAAAACCTTCTTTCGATCTCTTCAGCTTCGATTGACCATTTTCCATTTTCCATTTTCATCCAGCACTCCCTCGATCCTGTTCTTTTGCTTCCTTGCAGTGGCTTTGGCATGAAAAAACTTTGTGTTGCGGTCTCCTTCTAGTAGCCAATTAGCTCTAGACCTTTGCTTCTAATACACTTTTTCATCAAGCAACATGTTATCAATCTGCTTCTCCAGCCTTTTGATTTTTCCTCCACTCATATAATGTTCAAAGTTGTGCTTTACACTTTTTAGCTCGTTGATTAGCTCTTTCACTTTTTTTTCTCTGCCACCAAATTCCGTTCTACTCCAAAGCTTAAGCTCTGCCAAAGATCTCTTTGCCACCTTTTTGTACTACTCTGAGCTAATTGTTCCATCCCACTTGCTTTGTTTCAGCCACTCTCGCCTCATTATCTCCTGGCACTTTTCATATGGGCTCCACATATCTTCATAGTGTATTCTCGGGAAAGTCCTGTTGTTATAGCTCGCTCCTCTTACTTTTTCGGCTGCCTCCATAACAATGGGATAGTGATCGAAGCTCCAAGTTTCCAAGTGCACAATTGGAAATTCTTGAAAAATATTTTCCCAGTTCTTACTGCACAAAGCTCTATCTAATTTCTCTTTAATTATTTAAGGGCCAAACCATCTATTACACCATGTGAAGGGGTAGCCTTTATACCCAAGATCAGTTAGACCACTATCTTTAATTGCTTCTTTAAAGTCTATGATTAAACTTAATTTCCTATCATTGCCCCCTATTTTCTCATGCAGGTGCATTATCTCATTAAAGTCTCCTAAGCAAATCCATGGTAAAGATGACAAACCTGATAACCTTTTCAGTAATTCCCAGGTGTGTTTTCTTTCCTCCATTTTTGGGTTGCCATAAACCCCTGTGCCTCTCCAGCAGCTACCTTCCGCAGTTTTAATGCAAGTATCAATGTGGTGCTTGCTATAAGACTTAATTTCTAGGTTCACATTTTCACTCCACATCATTGCCAACCCACCTCCTTTTCCACTACTACTGACCGCAAAACAATTTTGGAAGTTTAACTCTGATGCATTTAAGCTGCGCCGATAATTTTGTTTCACACAAAAACACAATTTCGGGTTTAAGCTCGCGGAGGATCCTTTTGATTTCTCGAAACATCCGGTCCTTCCTTAATCGCCGGACGTTCCAACTTATGAGCTTTATGATTGCTGGTGGGGTTGGCATCCAGCCTCCGCCGTTAACTCCTCTGTGATTGTGGTTGCGAAGTCCATCTCCTCTCCGCTTGAAGCTTCCTAATTCAACTTGATTTTTGCTTGGGGGGAATCAAAATTGTATTCAGCAACGGTCATCTTAGTTGAGCTTACCACTTTGCTTCTTTTGTGTTCTGGACTTGTCCGGCCCATATGCCAATTTTGTCTCTTTTTCAGAAGTGTCCCACCGTTTTGGGTTGGCTTTCCATCACACTTTCTGGCTTGGTGCTTCCATTTTTTTTTTCAGCTGCTTCACTTGTTTTCCTGGCCCATCGTCTATTTCCTCCACTTCTATTTCATTTTGGGCCAGCGGTTGGCCCAATTGTTTGCTTATAGCCATTGTTTCCTTTTTGGTCACAGTTCCCGCCTTTTCCTTTATTTCTTACAGATTGCCCACATTTTCTTATTTTCCTTCCTTTTTTTTTTCACCAATTTTTCCCACTTTTATTTTCCAGTTCCCAAGACCTTTTTCCTTCCCAGCTGTACTTTCTGAAATTTGGCTGTTGCTTTTTCCAGTTTTCAGAGTCTCCGCATCCTTCATTAAATGTTCTGCACCTATCGGGTTCAGGTTGTCCAATCTATGATGGTTCTCCTCATCCGGTTTCTTCTGGTTCGGTTCAGCTGAATGTCGGTTCTGGCTTTCTGGTTCATTCAACAAAGATTGAGTATGCTTCCATGGACTTGTGAGTTGTTTCCATTCTTTCTGAATTTCTTCCCCATTTTCTTTGTTCATCCTCGGCTTCCATCATTCTTTAGATCTGTTCTGTTTTGCTCTTTCCACCCAGTTCATTGCTTTTAACCATGGTCCATAGTTAAGCTCCTTCTTTGGTTGCCTCTTATATTTGGTGCATTCTTTGTATGAGTGTCCAAGGCATCCACAACAGTAGCAAAAGTCTAGGAGTTTCTCATACTCTACTGCAACTGGAATTTTTCTCCCCTCTTCGGTTTCAATGAAAAGGATTTTCTTCAAAGGCTGGGTGATATCGACCAAGATTCACATCCTTATAATTTGTCCCATACAGTCACCTGCCTTATCAGTATCCACTTCTTATACTTTTCCTACTAGCTCCCCAATTCCCGTACATATTTCTTCATCCATGCACATAATGGGGACATTTTTAATTTGCACCCAAAATGATATATGTGTGAATAATTGTGCTGTAATCTCCCCAATGCCCTTTGGTTCTTTTAAGACAATCAGAGATTGATTAAAGTGCCATGGTCCTCCTGCCAGAATCCTCTTTTTATCCACTTCATTCCCGAATTTGAAAATGAAGATGTTATCCCCTAGATTCTCAATTTTCACTTCCTTTTTTGTTTGCCACACCTGGTTCAATGCAGTTTTTATCCCCTCTGTGTTTACCCTCCTTGTGTGCAGCACCTTGCCAACTAAACATTTTGCTGCTATTTGCGCTCCTTTTTCTTTTACTCTTCCTTTAAAAGAGAACTTATTTCCCTCTGCCTCTTCTAAAGATATTGACTTGCACCTCCGAATTAATTCCTCCATGTCCATTCAAGGCAGATCTGTCCACTTGGGTTTGTTGGGAGCAGTTATTACACCATTGATAATTTCTTCTACAACTGACTGATTATGAACTTTGCTGAGAAAGTTTTAATAAAAGAAGTGATTTGCTCTTTCCAGTAAACTATGATTTAAACCTAAAACAATTAATACACTTAAAAGAAAAAACTAAGAAAACACTCACGAAGAGCGATTTTTGGAGCTAAGACAAGCTCAGTTATTAATTCTATTCTCTAAGCTTTCTCCGAGAGAGAACTTTTGGAGAGAGAAGACTTTTCCCTTAAACAATTTGTTTGGCCGCTGAAGTTTCTAATCAGCAAGGTAAGAAAGAATATTACATTGCAACTGTGGTATGGTTTACTAGTTTATTAGTGATGTATAAATGTCATAGGATACCTAATCAATGCACGTAGCAGTTCTTAGGAAATAAGATCAATTGATGTGTTGAGATTTAGAATATCATTGTTAGGCCCTTTTTTGTAAGCTTAAAATTTCATGAATATTACATTGTTCGAGGTTCCTGTCATATTTCATTGTCATTAAAGTAGGAGAAAGTAATAGGTTCATGAGGGTGTAATATTCATTATTATTATAACCAAAAATGCATTAAAATATAAGACTACACCACATGGCCATAACTATAGTCTAAAAAAATACTTGGTCAAAATTGTGTTTTCTTAAAATGCAAATAGCTTGTCCAAATCCACACCCTCAGGCATATGCAGATTATTTTAGGATAATTTTGTGTGCATTGATGCAAGTGAGGGAGCCTCCTTAGGATATAATCTGCAGAAAATTTGAACAAAATTATTGATACAACACATTGATTTGGACTAAAAAAATTTATAGAAATAATGACCTATTTTCCCATACCAAATAAATTTTGTGAAATTGTTTAATGGTCCAGCGAAGTTGTCCACACTTGTAACATGGCCATTCTTACTTGGGCATTTCCGTGCAGTATGTCCATCTTGTTTGCAATATCCACATTTTCTTATGTTAACACCTTTGTTAAATTTTGTACTGAGTGCACCCTTTGTCTTCACAACTAGAGGATCTTTTACAATTCTAGCTTTCTTTTCTGCACTGCATGGTCTATCTGTATCTTTGTTGTCACACATTCTCAACTCCTTTATCTCACTCTTCAGTTGAGCAAGATGGCTTTTTAATTTCCAATAGGCAACATCAGATTTTGAGGCATAAAAACTAATTTCATTGAATTCGGCATTTAATGACCCATACCGAAAATTGTTAAGAACATCCTTAGATTGACTTTCCAGTGGCATTAGAGATTGTTTGTAAACTTTCACATCCATAGTCCATCTTTTGTTAATCAATGAAGCAGGTATCACACTAACATGCATATGTTTCATCACACAAAATAAGTGAGGGCATGGTATTCCAATAGATTCGAACTTCTTATAGGAGCACTCAAAATGTTGTTCTTTTAGATAATGAACCACAATCCACTTCTTTTTGGCTTCTAAATGCCTAGTTAATGTGTACACTTGAATATCTAGAAGAGTGACATTGCTCAACAATATAAACTGGCCTTCTTTGTAAATCTGTTTACGAACCTTGTAAAATAACTTTTGAGTGTAAACCCCTGCAACATGCTTCTCCAAGCTTGGAAGATGAGTATTAATCATTGGAATAGAATGCTTAGTTTTAAAATTATGTCCTAAATTTTTATTCCTTGTACGTCTCAAGGCTCGATCAATTTGACGAACAAATTCATGCAACTTCAACTTTCTTTGAAGAAATCTATTCATATATGCATTCATACCCTCATAACGCTGTGTTGTGCGCATGCCACCAAAGAAATGACCCTGTAAGAATGCTTCTGCCCATCTCTCTCGTTTTGAGTATATCTTCTTAATCCAATCATTATTTTGAAGACCAAGCTCTTTCTTCCACCATGTTCTGCCACAATTACTCAAATTCTTTGGGTCTGTAATTTCCCAACAGAAAATCCTTAAACCTTGTAACAAATTCAGGCGTTTTATGTACATTAGATTGTGCATTTCTTTATAGATGCCAAATACACAGTCGATGCCGAGCTTCAGGAACTACCTTTTTAATTGTTTTACGCATCGCTCTATCTCCATCGGTCACAATAGATATAGGCTTTCTATTATTCATAGCACATAAAAATGTTTTAGGCACCCATGTGTAGGTCTCAACCGTCTCATCCGTGAGAATTGCACAGCCAAATAAACTTGTTGCATAATGATTATTAACACCCAATAGAATAACTAAAGGCTTTCCATACTCATTTGTCTTGTAAGTACTATCGAAAGCCAAAACATCGCCGAAGTAACTATAATCCAAGCGAGCAATAGAATCTGCCCAGAATAAGTTTGCAAGTCTATTCTCCTCATCTACAGAGTACTTACAAAAGAAATCTGGATCCATGTCAGCTTTTGCATTTAAGTATGCAGGTGCAGCTTCTGAGTCTGTTTCGAGTATCATGGATCGACGTTCATTATCTAAATTGTTATATAAATCCTTTAATCCGAAGCCCAAATTATCATAACCCCCAGCTTGGTTGACAAAGAAGTCCATAATTTGACTTCTCTTTATACCAACTGTTTTCATTGAATTAGCTAGAGCGTTGTTAGAATCTTTAACCATTCGATGAGATCGAAGAAATTGAGTCTCAAAATCTGCTGCCAACTCATGAGAGTGGTTCGGAACAAAGCTTCTAGCAACCCAAGTTTTGGACTCCTTATCAAAATTTATCCTGAATGCTGCTCGACAGTTGACTCTTGTAATAGCTCTAGGTTCACGGATTCTGTTTGTATGCTCAATATACTTTTTATCCCTTTCACCTTCTCTACTGCAAACCCAATGTTTCATTATGGGTGCACCATTTGTATCACATCTTCCATCATAAATGCGAACACTAAAACCCATTATTTTTTAGTATTTTTGATAAAAATTTGTAGCTTCTTCAAGTGATGCAAATCCCTTTCCAATAATGTCTTCAGCAGTGAGTTCATACATGCTTTTATCATCCCAATAAATAGAGTTTGAACCATCCCTCCCTGTCATAATAGAGTATGAATAATTATTTTTTTATCATGAATAGCTAACTTCAATTGATACTATTATTTTATTATTGACAGCTAAAATAGTTTAATTGTATTATTTTATTATCAACAACTAAAATAAACTGATATTATTATTTGATTTTCCAAATATTACAAAAATAATTTGGTTCAATTGTTTTGTTATGAACAACTTAAAAACCTGATTGCATTTCTGCTTGAGCTCTTGAAGGAATATCATATGATGATGGAACATCAAGCTCTGGCACTTTGTAATTTTTGTTAATGCCTATCATAATACAATAAGAAAATATGACAATAAGTGAAATGGCACTGCTAGACAATAGCCTGTAAATTATAATAGACACAATTGATATTAATTTTAAAAGGTTAAACAACACTACTCTTTTTAGAAAGAGAGAAAATAACATAAAAAATAATAGCAAGAGTAACAAATCATTAAAAGACAATGAAGAATTAACCTTGTTGATCATCATTCATTGTGTTTTATGTGGTCGTCAGAAAAAACTGGGCAACAAAATTGTAGGATTGAATGAAACTATTGAATTCTGTCGTTTCACAACTTATTCTGGACAAGCTACAATAGTTTTTATTATGGCTAATTTCAAATTAGTACCCAGTAAGTCTTTAAATTTGACTGGAACTATTGAATTAGGAAAATACGTATGCTAGACAAGTTGCAAAAGTTGTTAATATGGCAAATTTCAAATAAGTCCCCATTAAGTATTTAAATTCTGCCGTTTCTAGACAAGTTGTAAAAGTTTTAATATGGCTAGTTTCAAATTAGTCCCCATTAAGTCAAACTATTACAAATGACCCCATTTATTTTAAAAATACTCATCCAGCCCCAGAAGTGTAAAGTCAGCCTTAATTATGTTTTGCCTGTTGAGTATTATTGTAAGTGTCAAAATATTAACAATGTCCCTAAATAAATTGATTACTACTATGGTTGTAATTTTAGAATTATAATTTTTTTCCTGTTTTGCCTATAGTTTCTCGTATAATGTTCTGAAAATTATTTGTTGCAAAATACTGTGTCGTGTTCATGTGCGTAGAAGTTAGATTTGAGAGAATATTCTGAAAATAACTTGGTTAATGTTTGAAATCTTGTTTATATTAGGTCTTATTTTTCTAGCTAGGTTACTATTATGCTTGTAATTTTATTTTTCTTAATAATTAGATTATTATCATGCTATCGCAGCAAGTTTGGACAGTCATGATGATTGCGTAAAATCTCCACTATTTTTTATTATTGACTGGGCCTTGCTTGCTTCTTGTTTTTCAATTTTGGCAGTGATGGTAGTAAAAGCTTTTGGAGTTTTGGACAATGATAATGGCAGCTCACAGTGCACTCTCTCCCTCCTTTCCTGGTCTATATGTTTTAATGAAACCATATGTTTTAATTATTTATTTATTCGTCAATGGTAAAATTATTATGGTATATTTGTGTATGTATTAGCTAAATAATTATTTTTTAATTATAAGTATAATTTAAATGCTTAGTCAATATTATTTTTGCAAAAGGTATTACTGAATATATATTCTCTTTTTATTATTTTTAATTGTGTCTACTGAATGTATATTATTATTTTTAATTTTAAAATACAGGATATAAAAAATATATTCAAATTCAAAATACTGTAAAATATCTTTTTCATTTTTATTTTTATTCCTAAAAAAATATAAATTCAGAAATAATACCAAAGATGTCCTAAATTTTTGAATTTTTTTATTTTATTATGTTAGAAATTATATTTATTTCATTTGTTGCTACAACAACATAAATATAAACTATGCTGATTAACTTGAATATTTCGTTTGGAGTCAAACAATGATAAAAACACATAAAAAATGGAGTGTTGTGGTAGAAAGCAAGAAAGCTCACACACGGTACAACTGCAATTAAAAGCAAAAGGGCAAAGCAAAATGCACTGTTTTTGTCCATACCCAAGAAAATAGAAAAAGACGCAATCACAACCTAGCATAAATTAAGTATGGCTGGGTAAAAATAGATGAACAATGGACAAGTACAAATGGAGAATAAATATAAAATCTTTGAAGGATAATTATGACTTATTTTTAATGAATTGTTATATTATTGGAGTTACTCATTATGATGTCATATTTATAGAATTAAGTCAATTTTATGGCACAAACAATATAATTTTCTTAGAAAAACTAGGTTCAACTAAAGCTTGATATGTTACTACTTTTTTTTTTTTTGGATAGACCTCTTTACTAGTTTAAAATCAAATCATTGGCATGTTTAATTTAATAAATATTATAGTACTTTTTTCTTACATTCTCGACAAATTATGTAATCTCAATAGCTCCAACTAAAGATTGTAATCTCATGACAAATTATGTCATATTTATAGAATTAAGTCACTTTTATGATATAAACAATATAATTTTCTAAAAAAAAAACTAGGTCCAACTAGAGATATGTTACTAATTATTATTTTTTTGATAGACCTCATTACTAGTTTGAAATCGAATAATTGGCATCTTTAATTTAAACCTTACGGTCCCTTTTAATTATAAGTTTTTTGGAAAAGAAATTGCAATGTTGTACTCTTTATTTTTATAAAGTTTCTCATTTTGTTCAGGTTTATAGGTTCTGAATTTTGAGGAGACTATTAGTTGATTACATGGACTTTAACTCTCACGTGCGTGATATTTTTACAAATCATGACGACTTTACATTGGTGATCACTTTTCATGAATATTTTTTTGAGACATCTTACAATATTATATTTTGTGATTAAACAATTGTGTGTGTACAAAGCTATCTAAAATGTGTGAACGAAGTATCATTCTTCCAAGAAGTGCTTTATAGTATTCATAGTATCTAGGACTTTAGGCGAATTGTTTTTAAAAAAATTTCTTACATTCAACAACGTCGACACCCAAATAAATAAAAAGAGATTAAAATTTACTCAAACTTTAATCACATCTCGAATTTACACAATAATCAATAGCAGATCCTAAAAAATTTCAAAAGAAAATCTTAAAAAAAATAGTCAACAAGATATTAGAATCATTATAAAAATAAATAACCAAGAATAATACTAATTTCAAATAAAAAATATAGAATGGTAGTAAGACAAAGTACTATCGTTACTACTGCTCCTCAACAAAGATGATCCACCTTCCCACAAGATGTTACTGAAGAGGAAATAGTGAGCCACCTGGAGAATAAAGGAAAACTTGCAATAAAACATTGACTATTTCCAGTCCACATTCTGCTTATACTCAGTAGGCAATTGCAAAATGGAAATTGTTTGTAATAAATTTTATGTGAAACAACAATTATAATTGCAATAACTAATACAAATCATGAAATGTAATAGGAACAAAAAAAAAGCAAGAAAGAAATAGTTAAAGAGAACCTACTTTTAACATGCTGCAGGCTTTTGGACTCTACTTTTTTTCTTCAAATTCTTTTGACCATTAACTTTGTTCGTCACTTTGTTTGGTGGAAGATTATTCTTGTGTGAATCATGAAATTCTTCAGCCTTACATCTGATACTATCTCTCACTTTATTTGTATCTCCGTTGACAAGGTGGAGTGCAATGCGATATCTTTCTATTGTTGAGTTATACTAAATATAATACGAGAAAAAATAAAAAAAAGTGAGAAACAAAGTCATCATTCATTGTAATACTTTAAATCAATATGATATAAAATTAATGTCACATACATGTTTTATAGATAATAGATCACATTGCCCTCCATGAACTTGATCACAAACAAACTGCAATTAGTTCCATTTGGTTGTATTGGGACATTATCTGGACATGAAATTTTAAAACTAAAAAAATCCCAACATGAATGAAATTTTCCCAAAAAATCATCGAGGAAAACTTCTTCGAGTCCCTGTAACTGTGATAATGATGATAATAGTAAGCATACATTTGCATTTATTGGTAATAATACAGGTGAAATGCAAGCTTCACTTACAATTGCTCTAACAATTTCCTCTCGATGTGAATTCGAACTATTACTAGGTAAAGAGTCCCAAATTTCAACGGTTTGCGTTTTAACAATCAACACCGCTAGATACCAATGCGCAAAGCCATCATTTATAGGAACATAGATCTACATGACAAATGCATAATTTTTAATAATTACCATTAAATGTCTTAAACAATGCCATGATTTATTGTAATTTTGCATTTAATTTCTTACCTTTTCACATACTGCAGGTTCTGACATGTATTTATCTCGAATATTATGATTTTTGACAAAGTCTTCGATGCTTGATTTCTTTTTGCAGGCCATGTTTCCCATTATTTTTTGCTGCAAAACTCATAAAATAAAAACAAAATTAGTATATTATCAACATATAGGGTCAACTGTCAGTAAAACAATTCACAGTATAACATTTACAACTTACCGAAAATATGGTGGGCAAATACCAAATACGCATCTCTAGGCTCATTTTTACACGTTCTTTGTTTGTCAACTAGTTGACGAAACAATCTATGACCTATGAATAGAGCCATTAAACAAGAAGACTTAAATACTTAGAAAGAAAATAAATAAATTGAACGATTAAATTAAATATAAGGAAGGCATGCTTACTGTGTCAATGATCCAAGTATTAGGAGCCAAAGAAAACATCTCTTGGCGAGAGACAAAAAAACTAATTCCATCAACAATATGCTCACTGTATTAAGAATCCAAAAATAGAATTAAAACTATAACAGTGTTAATGCAAAAATAATAACATATGGAAAATAGGTCATGCGAAAATCCAATTACTCCATAGGCAATTCTCCGTGAAATATATATTGCAGCAACTTCATATCTTCCTCTGAAAATGAATTTAGTAGAGTGATTGAATCATGAAAAAAAAATTTGTTTGCTTCGTCTTTTGGGAAACTGATTATAAGGGGTTTTTTGGTATGGACGAGGCTTTCGCTTTCTAGAGCGCATATCTTTAACCTCAAATACACTAAGTTGGTTTGATGATTCCTCTTCAATAGAACAATCATCATTCCTGCCATTATCCTACAAAAACTATGATTTATTACTTAATACTCATCTATGCAATATTATGTTGTACTTGTACAAAAAAGAAAATCACAGTTTATTGCTAAATACTTGTATAACTGCATTGTAGAAAATTTGCATACGCTTTCCCTTATTTAGGTCTGACTCACCCGTCAAAATTCTCTCATCATGTTTCTCTTCAACATTCTCCTCATCCAGTAATTTCTTCTCAAGAATATCATCTCCATCTGGCCTTTCTTTGGCTCTCTTCATTAGTTCGACAAAAGTTTAAATTTCATGGCTTGATTTGTCGTTCTTTTGTTGCTTTCGGGAAGGAGAAGTAATTCCAACAGCAGTGCCATTATTCTCCTTTTGCTGCTCAACTTGCTTTTGGGTTAAGTTCTCTTTAAGGGTTTCCATTACTTGTTGCATTTGCTGCATCCAGTTACCCACTGAATGCTTTAAACCATCAAGCTCCAATGCCATACGGCCAATATCTTTTCGAACAAGTGATAATTCCTTCTGATGTTGACAATTATGTATGCATTCTTCATTCTTCCAACTCATTCCATCAAATGTTTCTTGGGCCGTGTTTTGTTGAGGATGGATTTCTCGCAAATTAACCTAATAAATACCACATACTATTAAATACATGTCATTTCAATATGGTACATTAATATTTAATTAATAAAAAGTAGATGTCATACCTTTGAGCTCCCATAACCACCATTTTTCTTAACAAAACTCAATAAGTTAGTTAGATCTCGATTTGTCCATGTTGTTATTGGACTCAAAGATTTATCAATAAATTTTCGTGCAAATGATATAGAATCCATGTAAAAAAGTTGTAATATTAACAAAATGATCAAAACAAAGCAAAAACAAAATAACACAATAAAATTGATGAAATCAATTTTAAAAAAAATTATTACCTCTAAAAATAGTACACAACCGTTAACAACTTTATGTTGTCCTGCCTTGAACTTTTGTATGCCCTCAACTAGCCCTTCAAAAGCCCACGTTGCCCAATTTTTTTTATTTATGGCACTGGTGTCTTTCAAAAAAACCAAGTAATACGGGGCTAAATTCAACCCCGATTTAGGAAAAATAATTGTAGCTATAGGAAACAAAACAAAGCTTCTTTTAAAGTCATCATTCACCTCCCTTTGATTCACCAATTTTGACTCTAAAGTTTTCAGCTTAATATATCCACTGTCATCACAATATTCATTTCTCAATTTATCTATGTCATCAATACCAAGACCCACATCAATGTCGACTCCACCATCTTTTATTCCCATAATGTACTCAAAATCTCGAGGCGACATATTGATACTCTTACCATGCAAAAAAATACATGAAGTAAATGGATCAAAATTTTGAACCAACCATGAACATAAATCTCGTTTCAGTCAACCACATTTTATGTGTAGAAGACTTTCAAATCCCAACTCCACAACAACTTTTTTTTTATTTTCTGACAATTTTGCCGCTAGTTTTGCAAAACGCTCTGGAGCACATCTAGTTTCCATGGCTTTCTGAGTTCCCTTCACAAAATCATCTTCTTTGTCTTCATTGACGGACAACAGTTGTCCATGAGGTTCCTAATAACGCAACTTTTGTGCAGTAAAATTAAAACTGATGGCGGAAGCTCTAGAAACCTCGGATCGACTTCATTCAAAAACGAAAATCAAGAGGAAAGATTGAAGTTTAATTACCTCACTTGTAGTTTCAAAAAAGAATTAGTGAAGTAGGAGAAAATGACTGAAAACAGCAAGCTACGAACACTGTCCAGAAAATAGAGCTCTGAACGAACAGCTTTTGTTTTGCCACAATCTGAGATCCTTTAAGCACCCCAATTGTGATGCCTCTAGTCAGTCCACACTTAAAAATGTTCTAGGAGTTCATAGGATTTGGAATCTCGAAATTTCGTTTAGAAATGAGAAATAATGAAGAAACATGAATGCTAGTTCATGATGATTCATTCCACCAAATAAAGCCACCATTATCTCCAATGATGGCACCAAACATTATCATGTGCTAGACCCACCCACATAGCCATTATTTATTGAAAGTGATCTTATCACTTCAATAAATTATTTAATCAAACAAATAAATAGCTAAATTAATTAATTTCGTAATTAATTAATTAATTTCGTAATTAATTAATTAACCCCATTTTGATCAAATCAAATGGTTAAATGTGGGCTTCTTTTGTAACATGTTCTAATGCTTTCTCTTAATCCATATTAGATCCAATAAAAGCCCAAAATTCTAAACCCAAAATTGGTCTAGAAGTCCATAATCATATATGAACCGGAACATGTCCAAAATGGTCATTTTACATGCTCGATATTACATAATGTTTAATTGAGGATTTATGAAATTTATTTTGTTCCTTAAACTATTTATGGAACATCTAAATTTCTATCTTAAATCATATTTAAGATATATTTATATATATATTCATTCTCAATGAATTATAATATAAATATTGATTTTCCTAAAATTAGGAAATTTAACTTCTCATTTTCTAGTAACTCCCTTTTTTCATTTCTATTTGGTGTGTGACCTTTTAGGTTCTTAGTTATAAGGTAGTAGAACTATTTTAATGATAACTCTTTATTCATTAAATGATGCTAAACTCTTTAGTCATCAATTAGAACTTTTCTAATGACCTTAAGATGCATTGCTAATACGCTTTACCAATATTGATCTTAAGGTTTCTACAAGTCATGAGTGACACCTAGCAGTATATCACAACCATCCAAATAACAAGAATTGTTGGATCTATAGAACCTATTCCATTGTATCTCTATGTCTTGGTCTCTTCATCATCCATGTCCAGAGAAAAGCACGGCTTATGGTTTATTATGTTAAGCAGTTATGCTTTATCTCAAAATAAATCTAAATGAACTTGGCATGAAAATATAATTTGAACTCCTTCAAATATATTTCGCCTTGGCCAAGGATTTCTCATGCCAATTCATATTATCTCATAGGGACATCCTTTTGTATATTACAAAGTGATGAATTCCATATTGGCCATACACTTGTCTTGATACATAGCCAACCATGACAGTTATTGCTAGATTTCTTCCGTGATTAGGAATTAATCATTATGCATTCACATGTCAGAGATGTCTATGTATAAGACATCTGTTATGCCTCAGGTCTAAAGACCATTACTAAACATAGTATCTGTTACAATGTATAATAAGCCATTAACACTCAAAACCATATGGCTTACTATATTCGGTCAAGTTCAGTAAACTCGTTCTCTTAACAAGTACCTATGTGTTTGACTTGATATCTCATGTCAATGATTTGAAACTCACCATCCATTTTAGTATCACATACCATAAGGAGTCATAACACATACTAGTGTTTATAGGGATTTATAATGTCCAATCATAAATCCACCACTAGGAACTATTTTAGAAGTATAGTACAAAGGATGCACGTTTCATGTTTTCGACAAACTCGAGAATGTGTTCTTCAACTATTTTTCTTCTTGGACTATATTCATTAAATTAATATATGAATATTGATAACTTTGCCATTTTATGAATATCAAAATGCTATTCAAATACAATCATTCCCTAAACAATCAAACACCATTTGATTGGCCTTTAGGGCATATTACTAACAATCTCCCACTCCCACTAAAGCCAATCGCTATGGTATCTCATACCTATCTTCTCAAGATGACGATCTAACTGCTGTTAAGTAAGTGCTTTAGTCAGAGGATCAGCAGTGTTGTCAGCGGAGGCTACTTTCTGCACAGTGATATCACTCCTTCCAATGATTTCTCTGATAATGTGATATCTTCTCTCAATATGTTTGGACTTCTGGTGAGACCTTGGTTCCTTAGCTTGTGCTATAGCTCCATTGTTGTCACAATATAATGAGATTGGCAACACAATGGTTGGAACCACTCCAAGTTGTTGAATAAACTTCCGTATCCAAACAGCTTCTTTTGCTGCATCTGATGCAGCTATATATTCCGCTTCAGTGGTAGAATCTGCAGTAGTTGCTTGCTTAGAACTTTTCCAGCTTACTGCTCCACTATTGATAGTGAATAAAAATCCTGATGTAGATTTTCTGTCATCTACATCTGACTGGAAATCTGAATCTGTGAAGCCTTCAATTTTTAGCTCACCCCTCCATATGTTAAGAACAAATCTTTAGTTCTTCTTAAGTACTTAAAGATATTCTTAACTGCGGTCCAATGTTCCTCACCCGGATTACTCTGGTATCTGCTAGTGACACTCACTGCATGAGCTATATCCGGTCTAGTACATAGCATAGCATACATAAGACTTCCAATTGCAGAAGCATATGGAATCTTATTCATTAGCTCTCTCTCATCATAAGTTTTAGGACTCATGCTTTTAGAGAGATGAATTCCATTTCTGAAGGGTATAAAACCCCTTTTGGAATCCCACATATTAAATTTCTTTAATATCTTTTCTATGTACTTAGCTTGACATAGACCTATTAATCTTCTGGATCTATCTCTATAAATCCTGATTCCCAAGATATACATTGCATCTCCTAGGTCTTTCATGGAGAAGTTTTGAGAAAGCCAAATTTTGACAGAAGACATTTGTCCAATGTCATTTCCTATAAGCAATATGTCATCTACATATAGCACAAGGAAAGTTATTGCACTCCCACTGACCCTTTTATAAACACATGGTTCATCCTCATTCTTGATGAAACCAAATGATTTGATTGCATCATCGAATCGGATGTTCCAACTCCTGGAGGCTTGTTTTAGCCCATAAATGGACTTTCTTAGCTTGCATACTTTATGAGGATTTGTCTTAGATTCAAAACCACAAGGTTGTATCATATAGATATCTTCCTCAATGTACCCATTAAGAAATGCAGTTTTGACATCCATTTGCCAAATCTCATAGTCATAATATGTTGCTATAGCCAATAAGATTCTGATGGACTTTAGCATGGCTACTGGTGAAAAGGTTTCCTCATAGTCTATTCCTTATATTTGACGATAACCTTTAGCTACCAACCTTGCTTTATAGGTCTCTACCTTTCCATCTAAGCCTATCTTCCTCTTGAAGATCCACTTGCATTTGATAGGTATAATACCTTCGGGTGGATCCACTAGAGTCCAGACTTGGTTGGTTCTCATAGAGTCCATCTCTAAATCCATGGCTTCAAGCCATTTCTTAGAGTCAATATCTGATATTGCCTCTTCGTAACTAGTAGGATCATCTCTATTATCCGTATCACCCAATAAAAATATACGATTCATCTGATGAAGTAAACCATATCTTTTTTGTGGGTGAATTATCCTACTAGATCTATGGAGCTGCTGTGTTCCTTGTGTTTGTACTTGAACAGGCTCTTCATTGGATTTATCCTCATTAGAATTCTCAATAAATTCTAATTTTTTTCCTTGTCCACCTTCTTGAATAAACTATTTTTCAAGAAATATGGCATTTCTACTGACCAATACCCTTTGGTCAGATTGGATGTAAAAGTAATAACCCAAAGTTTCCTTTGGGTATCCAATGAACCTTCCACTATCCGCTTTAGCTTCAAGTTTCTCACTCTTGAGTCTCTTGATAAAAGCAGGACATCCCCAAATCCTAAGATGATTTAGGCTTGGTTGTTTACCATACCATATCTCATATGGTATTTTAGGTACAGACTTGGAAGGTACTCTGTTTAGTACATATGTTGCAGTAAGGAGAGCATATCCCCAAAGAGAAATTGGTAAGTCTGTGTAACTCACCATTGATCGCACCATGTCTAACAGTGTGCGATTTCTCCTCTCAGATACTCCATTAAGCTCTGGTGTACCTGGAGGTGTCCATTGTGAAACAATACCATTTTCTTTAAGGTAAGACTGGAATTCTCCACTGAGATATTCACCACCTCGATCTAATCGTAGGGTTTTAATAACTTTTTCAGTCTGTTTCTCTACTTCATTTAAGTATTCTTTGAACTTTTCAAAAGCTTTAGATTTATACTTCATTAAGTATACTGAACAATACCTTGAGTGATCGTCGATAAAAGTTATGAAGTAGTAATATCCACCCCTTGCCATTTCATTAAATGGCCCACATACATCAGTATGTATAAGTTCAAGTAAATCAGTGGCCCTTGTACTTCGTCCAACGAAGGGTGCCCAGATCATTTTTCCTTGAAGACATGATTCACAAGTTGGATAAGGTTCTAAACCAAATGGACCTATTAGTCCATCTTTAGCCAATTTTGTGACTCTATCTTCTCCAATATGACCTAGCCTTAAATGCCACTTATATTTGGGGCTTATTTCTTCTCTTTCACGTTTATGTGTTATGGTATTTACATTCACAACATGCTCATTATTTTCTTTCATGTTTAGTACATAAAGATCATTATCTAAAGTACCATGTGCAACATATTTATTCTCATAATAAATGTTACAAATTTTATTTCTAAAATAAAATTCATAATTGTTTTTGCATAAACATGAAATTCATAATTGTTTTTGCATAAACATGAAATTGAAACTATGTTCCTTACAGCAGAAGGAACAAATAAACAATCATTCAAACTTATTACATGCCCAGATGCCATTTTTAAGAAAAATGTCCCTATAGCTGAGGCAACAACCATTGCTCCATTTCGCACTCTAAGAGACACTTCTCCTTGTTTAAGTCTTCTACTTCTTTTCAGATCCTGCATTGACATACAAATATGTGCGGTTGCAGTAGAATCTAAAATCCAAGAAGTAGAATGAATAATTGAAATATTAGTTTCAATAATGAGCATACCTTCAGAAGGATTCTCTTTAGGCTTGACTTTCAAGCTATTGAGGTAAGCTTTGCAATTCCTCTTCCAATGCCCATCCTTACCGCAATGGAAACATTTTCCCTTGTCATTGGGCTTATTAGCTTTCCCCTTCTTAATCCCACCTTTAGCCTTGGGTTGAAACTTTTTCTTTTTACCCTTTTTAGTTGAGGGTCCTTCTATAGCCATAACATCTTTTGGCTTCTTTATGCAAGTTTCAATAGTATTAAGCATATTTAGCAGTTCAGCAAGACTGCACTCAATTTTATTCATGATAAATTGAGAGAATGAGTCTGGCAAGGATTGTAGGATAAGATCGATAGCTAATTCCCCATCCATTGAGAAATTAAGAACTTCCAGCTGCTCTATGTAGTCAATCATTTTGAGTACATGCTCATTGACCGATCCTTCAGTCATTCTCATTCTGAACAATTTCTTAGATATCTCATATCTAACTGTTCTGCTTTGTTCACCATACAACTCTTGTAGATGAAGTATCATGGAACTTGCATCAGGCATATTTTCATGTTGCCTTTGTAGTTCATTGGACATCGATGCCAATATATAGCTTTTAGCAATTAGGTCATCATCTTGCCACTTCTGATAAGTGACACGTTCTGCCTCACTTGCTCCCTCGGGAATTTCATTTGGCTTAGGTGTATCAAGAACATAGCTAATTCTCTCATAATTAAGAACAATTCTTAAATTTCTCAACCAATCAACATAATTGGGTCCCGTCAAACGGTAGTTTTCTAGAATTCGTGCCAACGGATTATTCATTATTAAATATTTCTGCAGAAAATATAAATTAAATTATTGGCATTTTATTATAATCTATTTGATTTTGGTCCTTAAACCAAATAGTACCTCCCACTATTTTATCATTTCATTACACTCCCATATGTAAGAAACGGAAACTCTCATTGGTAAAAGTTTCTAGTAGGAATCGGATTCTCATTAGCATAAGTTTACCTCACCTAACAGTTCTTGGCTTACTTATTATAATGAGCAGGTAACTCTTTACCAAATGCATCTCATGCATGTACCGATTATCCTTCGGCCTCTAAATCATTAATACCTCACCTAACAGTTCTTAGTATAAATGATTTAGTTAAGTTTACCCTAATACCCTTGCATATTTCAAAACATCTTACTAACCTCACCTAACAGTTCTTGGTAGCTTAATGTATGAATTATGCATCATCGTATGATATATGGTTTGTTTTCAACATTTTAATGAATGAGTAGCCCATGTATCCATGACAACTAGCCCAAGCATAAAATATTTTAAATATTCCATTGGCATTAGTAGGCCATGATGGATATTCCTAATATCCATCATTACAACTTAACAATAATTATGTTTATTTAATTAGGGAGTATTTTATCATTATTATGGTCTCACTTTTTAGCATGTTATTCCATTTTCAATATTCAAATATGTCTAAGCACCCTAATATATATCTCATGCATATTATAGACAAACCAACCAAGGATGATCATGGAATTTTCTAATAAAACCAATTTGAGCCAAAATTGGTTTTAAGGTCCACCTAGGTATCAAGCAAACAATAATGATTATGAGACATCTTATGCCTCAAATTATTACAATTATTAATTTCTATTTGAGAGGCCAAAATATCATCGGAAGTGCTGCAACGATCCATAAAGTCTTCTTGCTCCAACCTCCAAGGCATCGTAAATACGTCGTCCCTCATTTTACAATCATCTTGTAGAAATTACATATTTAGAAGAATTGGGTTACAAATTTAGGGGTAATGGGATACAATCAGATTTTGATAGAAGGAGAGACATACAAGTCCCTATTTAAAAATATTACAACCATTTAAGCCTTTAGAAATTGGCCAAATCAACAAATAGATCAATAGCTCATTCAATCACGCATATATTCAATCATCACATGACATAAATATATCATAAAATATCTAGGTCTTTCCATGATCATCCTTCATGCTATTATAAATGGAAATAACATAAATCATGCTTCAAAAATTCAAAATTGAATGAAGATGGCTCTGATACCAATTGAAGGACAACATTTGTCCATGAGGTTCCTAATAACGCAACTTTTGTACAGTAAAATTAAAACAGATGGCGGAAGCTCTAGAAACCTCGGATTGACTTCATTCAAAAACGAAAATCAAGAGGAAAGATTGAAGTTTAATTACCTCACTTGTAGTTTCAAAAACGAATTCGAGAAGTAGGAGAAAATGACTGAAAACAGCAAGCTACGAACACTGTCCAGAAAATAGAGCTCTGCACGAACAGCTTCTGTTTTGCCACGATCTGAGATCCTTTAAGCACCTCAATTGCGATGCCTCTAGTCAGTCCACACTTAGAAATGTTCTAGGAGTTCATAGGATTTGGAATCTCAAAATTTCGTTTAGAAATGAGAGAGATAATGAAGAAACATGAATGCTAGTTCATGATGATCTTATCACTTCAATAAATTATTTAATCAAATAAATAAATAGCTAAATTAATTAATTTCGTAATTAATTAATTAACCCCATTTTGATCAAATTAAATGGTTAAATGTTGGCTTCTTTTGAAACATGTTCTAATGCTTTCTCTTAATCCATATTAGATCCAATAAAAGCCCAAAATTCTAAACCCAAAATTGGTCTAGAAGTCCATAATCATATATGAACCAGAACATGTCCAAAATGGTCATTTTACGTGCTCGATATTACATAATGTTTAATTGAGGATTTATGAAATTTATTTTGTTCCTTAAACTATTTATGGAACATCTAAATTTCTATCTTAAATCATATTTAAGATATATTTATATATATATATTCATTCTCAATGAATTATAATATAAATATTGATTTTCCTAAAATTAGAAAATTTAACTTCTCATTTTCTAGTAACTCTCTTTTTTCATTTCTATTTGGTGTGTGACCTTTTAGGTTCTTAGTTATAAGGTAGTAGAATTATTTTAATGATAACTCTTTATTCATTAAATGATGCTAAACTCTTTAGTCATCAATTAGAACTTTTCTAATGACCTTAAGATGCATCTCTAATACGCTTTACCAATATTGATCTTAAGGTTTCTACAAGTCATGAGTGACACCTAGCAGTATATCACAACCATCCAAATAACAAGAATTGTTGGATCTATAGAACCTATTCCATTGTATCTCTATGTCTTGGTCTCTTCATCATCCATGTCCAGAGAAAAGCACGGCTTATGGTTTATTATGTTAAGCAGTTATGCTTTATCTCAAAATAAATCTAAATGAACTTGGCATGAAAATATAATTTGGACTCCTTCAAATATATTTCGCCTTGGCCAAGGATTTCTCATGCCAATTCATATTATCTCATAGGGACATCCTTTTGTATATTACAAAGTGATGAATTCCATATTGGCCATACACTTGTCTTCATACATAGCCAACCATGACAGTTATTGCTAGATTTCTTCCGTGATTAGGAATTAATCATTATGCATTCACATGTCAGAGATGTCTATGTATAAGACATCTGTTATGCCTCAGGTCTAAAGACCATTACTAAACATAGTGTCTGTTACAATGTATAATAAGCCATTAACACTCAAAACCATATGGCTTACTATATTCGGTCAAGTTCAGTAAACTCGTTCTCTTAACAAGTACCTATGTGTTTGACTTGACATCTCATGTCAATGATATGAAACTCACCATCCATTTTAGTATCACATACCATAAGGAGTCATAACACATACTAGTGTTTATAGGGATTTATAATGTCCAATCATAAATCCACCACTAGGAACTATTTTAGAAGTATAGTACAAAGGATGAACGTTTCATATTCTCGACAAACTCGAGAATGTGTTCCTTAACTATTTTACTTCTTGGACTATATTCATTAAATTAATATATGAATATTGATAACTTTGCCATTTTATAAATATCAACATGCTATTCAAATACAATCATTCCCTAAAAAATCAAACACCATTCGATTGGCCTTTAGGGCATATTACTAACATTCATTCCATGCTATATCACTACCAACCATTCTAAATTTAGCCTTCTCTTCTTCACTCAAATTTTTGAAACATTTTCCTAATTTAATTCTATCCTAAAAAATAAAAAAATATGACAATAAGTTATTGCTTGAAACATGTCCCAAATTTAATGGAAATTAATTATTGCACCTGCACTCACCACTTTTTTTCCTTGTTCCCGTAATATTTTTGCTTCTTGCTTGCTGCAATCAATTAAATATTTTGAAAAAAATACATATAATCAGTGCACATTAGCATTATTGTGCTTGGCTTTACTAAATACTCATAAATTTACCAACAACCAAACACATACTATTTAATATAAGAAGACTTACAAATACTCAATGAAAGGCTGATTTTTTCTTAAAATTTCATTTTCCTGGCTCACATTATCAGTCTCCTTGAAATCATTCTCATTACCCTCATTAACATTTTCAGGCATTTTCGAGTTGACAAGAATCTGTACATGAAGATATTAGGAACAAAAAGAAATGGAAAATATCACAAGTTTTGGATCCTGTAAAACAAAAGAAAAATTAACCCAAAAACAGTAATAAATTTATCCAAAAACAGCAGAAATTTTAAACTAAAACTTGCAGAAAATTTATCCAAAAATAGTAGAAAATTTAACCCAAATACAACAGCAAAGGAAGCCCAAAACACTAGAAAAATTTAACAAAAAATGGCAGCAAATCATCTCAAATACAGTAGAAAAATAAACTAAAAAACAGCAACCAATTAACCCAGAAACAACAAAAAATTTAACCTAAAAACAGCACCAAATGAAGCCCAAAACACCAAAAAAATTTAACCAAAAACAGCAGCAAATCATCCCAAATAAAGCAAAAAATTTATCCAAAAACAACAAAAAATTTATCCAAAAATAGTAGTATATTTACCCAGAAACAGCAAAATATTTAACCCAGAACGAGCAACAAATGAAGCCTAAAACACCAGAAAAATTTACCTGAAAATAGCAGAAAATATAACCCGAAACAGCAATAAATTTCTCTAAAAAAGCAGAAAAATAAACTAAAAAACAGCAGCCAATTTACCCAGAAGCAGCAAAAATTTTAACCTAAAAACAGCACAAAATGAAGCCCAAAACACCAGAGAAATTTAACTAAAAAACAGCAGTATATTTACCCAAAAACAGCAAAATATTTAACCTAGAACCAGTAGCAAATGAAGCCCAAAACACCAGAAAATTTTACCTGTAAATAGCAGAAAATATAACAAAAAACAGCAGTAAATTTATCTAAAAATAGCAAAAAAATAAACTGAGAAACAGCAGCCAATTAACCCAAAAATAGCAAAAAAATTTAAACTAAAAACAGCACCAAATGAAGCCCAAAACACCAGAAAAATTTAACCAAAAACAGCATTAAATCATCCCAAATATAGCAGAAAATTTATCCAAAAACAACAGAAAATTTAACTAAACAACAACAGTATATTTACCCAAAAATAGCAAAATATTTAACTCAGAACCAGCAGCAAATGAAGCCCAAAACACCAGAAAAATTTACCTAGAAATAGCAGAAAATATAACCCAAAAACATAATTAAATTTCTCGAAAAGCAGCAGAAAAACAAACTAAAAAACAGCAGCTAATTTACCCAAAAGCGGCAAAAATTTTAGCCTAAAAACATCACAAAATGAAGCCCAAAACACCAGAAAAATTTAACCAAAAACAACAGCAAATCATCCAAAATACAACAGAAAATTTGCCTAGAAACAAAAGCATTTCAAACCCAAAATTTTTCTACAACTTCACATAATTCTCTATCACTTCAATTATATTTGAGACAAAAACCCACTTCCAGTTTCAGAATTATGATCCATTATCTTTAACTTATCTGCTTGTGTCTGATGTATATTTCATTTATTTATTATCCTTATCCATACATCCATCCATGATCCATCACACATTTGTTTATCAACCAAAATCAATGCAAACAATAATACAAAATCAAGGTTACAACTGTTAGCATAACTCATATAGCACTCTATATCGTTCACCCAAAAAAAAAATTGATGGAGAAAAAAAAACAATAATAATAATAATAATTGTGAAGAGGAAAGTGGGTCACAAACACACGCTGTGTTCAGGCAATGCCATGTGCCCACATGCTTCAATAGAAAAGAAAAATAATAATAAAAAAATGTTTGCATACTCTTCGCTTCCTTCCTATTGAGAAATTTTGACAAGCAAATTCTCGTAGAGAAATAATAACTCCAACAACAGCAACAAGTTATAACAACTGAATATCATCAACAGGAAGAAGAAGAAGAAGAAAGAGGAGGAGGGAGTGATTTGAACAGAAGCACCCTTGAAAGAAAGAATGAAAGAAAGTAGTGATGGGTTCGTGAGAGCATATCAAATTGATCTGAAAAGCTTAGATGAGCAACTGAAGAGGCATCTGAACAGAGCATTAAACATGGAAAGCTTCTACTAATGCCACTGCTACTGCTATCGGCAAAGTTTCTAATTTTCTCAAGAGGCAAAGGCAGGAGTGCACTAGAACTTCTTAATTCCGTGAACAAATGCGGAAATTATGACTATGAAATAAAACTATGCAAACCCAAACACTTGCAGCGACTTCTTAATTCTTAGATTCAATGCCGTGAACAAATTATGACCATGAAAGAAAACTAAAATGCTTAGCAATTCGAACGAGATAGAGGATTAAATTTACCTTGCACAGGTGATGACAGCCAAACCAAGATAGAGGCAGCAACAGCAGAGACTCAGCAATTCGAACAAGATAGAAAATCAAGACAGAAAATCAACTCAAGAATGGCTGCAATCTGTAGACGTATGAGAGGTTTCTTTAGGAATTCGTTAATTAGGGTTTAATGAAAAATATAAACGGAAGTTTCCCTCTCTAATTTTTTATTTCTTTAAAAGGTAAATCTTTTTTTTTCCTTTAAACTTACACCGGTCAAATTTTATCTTTAAAAAGTACTTAACCGGCTTATAACCGGTTAGATTTAATTTAATTGAAAATTTTATTATTTCATAATTTTTGTGAATTGTTGATTTAATCTAACGGTTCATAATAATTACGGCATCGAAAATTACGGCATCATAGAATTTTCTTTAATAATTTCATCTTCTCTTTTGCTTGCCAACTGCAAGTCTAGTCAAGCATGCCTTTAATAATAATAATAATTAGCACTTTATTTAATGTGTTTTAAATATGGTTGCTTTTACCGAAGAAGATGAAGAAAATTTGTTTGAGAACTTCAACCAAAATTATTTTAAGACTTTGTTATCGATATAGCGCAATAAATGTTAAATTATAGGCTTTAGAAGTTAGCGTTTATCATTAAATTAATTAAAGGCTCTAGAAGTCAACACTTCCCTTTAACGTGAAATAAGAAGGAAATTTTCATTTCTCTATTAAAATATTTAGGGAAAAAGTCACCCACACCCCCAAAGGATGTTTAAAAAAAGTCACGCACACCCTCACAGGATGTTTAAATGATCATATAAATTCTCTTAGTTTTAGAAATGAATATACAAATTCTCTTTTTATTATTATACATTTGAATGTAGTCAAAATTTTTATAATAAATTTGAATACAATACTTAGACAAGAATAATAAATAAAATAGCACATCAGTGCAAATAAAGTATAGAAATAAATATAATTAATAAAATAACATATATACGTCATGCAAATTATTTTTAATATTAAGTTATTACCAACATATCATGACAGATTTTATTAATACTTAAATCCATTAATCCAAAACTTAATGTTAAAAATTATGCTAATATCGACATTACATAAAATGTAATAAAAATAATCTAAATAAATAGATGATAGAGATTTTATAAATTTTTTAATGTTAATACAATTATTTTAATATGAGTAATTTGTGAAATAAATTTTATTAGCATTAAGACATATATGACATATTAATAATATTAAATTAATTATTTCATTCAATATAAATTATAATATTTTATACGTTAGATTATTTCAATAATGTATTTTGGGTTGTTATAATCAAAGAGTGTAATTGTCAAAAAAAAAAGGTCTATGTGACCATTTCTCAAATTAAATAATCTCTATAGCCATTTAAGCAAAATCTGATAGTGTAGATGACTTTTTCTTTAGAAAACAATAAAAGAAAATAAAATAGCACAAAAGTAAACTCTCATTTCTTAATAGCCAAAAACTTAAAAGTCTCCGTGAAGTTATCAAAATGGCTACGCGTATGTATAAGAAATAAAATAGACTCCAAAACAAACAAAAGTAATCATCAACAATGGAAATATCCATTCTGATTATAATATTTGTTCACTTTTTGTAGAAGTCGCTTCTTTTTTTTTTCTCCCTCCGTTAGGAAGTGAACTTTTGTTGGGCTTTGACGGGGTTCCTATGTTTTGAGCACATAAGCCGTAAAAAGGATCTTTGTTATGAGGGACTCAAGCCCTATTTAATATTGTGATGGGCGGTTGTTGTTCAAAACATATAGTATTTAAGTATTTAATAAAATAAGCTGTTGTGATTTAGAAGTTAGGTTGAATTTGTTCCGCTTATATGATGAAAAATTTATAATATTTTTATTATTTTTTTCAAAAATTTTATTTCAAAATCAAATTTACCAGACACTGTCATTAATTCATGTGCTCCTTCATTCTGAAAATTGCTGACTAGTTGTTGTTTGCAATAAACAATTGACAATAAAATAGCAGGAGTTGGGTTTGGATACAAGATTTAGTTATTTAACACTATTCATATATAAATAAATGCAAACTTAAGAGAAGGGGCTAAAATCTGCTTTCTAGCTATGAATCATGAAAAATTAAAAAAAATAAAAATAAAAATAAAGAATTGTTACCTGTCCTTCAGTTCCCAACCAGAAATTGGCCACCTCTTTCAAAGCATCTCTCCAATTTTGCACTTTTTCTATATTCTCTCTAAATGCTTCTTCATGCTCATGATGCAAGTAATTGATTCTGCAGCCTTATATTAAAGTTCCTGAAAATTAATTTGGAATTAAATGTTATAAGTAAATGGTTCTTAAATAATCATAATCAGCAAAGTTGCAATTACAAGAGAACAAAATCTCCTCTTAAACTGATTAACTAATTAAATGTTATAAGTAAATGGTTCTTAAATAACCATTCTGTTTTTGCCGTGGCCCGTAAAAGCCACTGGCATCAGGTGGGAATCGTCTCTTTTGTTTGTTCAAGACATCAGGTGGGATGCACGGTTCCTTTCCTTCTTGGCCATTTTGTCGAACAACTTTTGGTAATGGGAATCATACCATAATTGAAAGCAAAAACAGTAATCAGAAAACAACGAACACAGATTTTCGAGGCTAAGCCAGATGGCCTAGTTCCTGGTGCAGAACAGGCGAACGGATTTCATTAATCATCAGGAATTCAAGAACAAGGTCAAAATTATGATGATCTGATTACATGCTGACAAATTGCAGCTTCTAACGCTATTTAATATAGCCTCGAAAACCTTCTGGGACCTCCCTCACTTGCCAACTTCGTTTCCCGCCAAAACCAACGGCTGTAACAACTAATCATTTGACCAGCCTCGGCGCACGTGTCCGGGGAGTGACAAGTTAAGTTTATCTTTAACATATGTCACGCGCAAGACAAGTGCTCTACTATCATGTTCGTAACCGACATTACATGATGATCATACATTGATATTGAAGGAGTAACCGTTATCTCGATCACGTTTAAGACGACATAACAGTAAGCAATACAATCAGAAACCGACAACGTCTTTCGCTATAGAAGCTTAAATTTGAGATCAATCTTTCACATATTGTTTCCAGAGTCCCTAATGGTAAAGCTGGTTACTTATACAGTGACCAAAAAAACTTTCAATTTTCTTCGATTGTATGTACATGAGGTTTCTGCAAGCGTTTTCTCTTGCTTTATTTACTCAAGCGCAGTTGATCTCATACTTGGAAAAATAGAATTTGTTGTGTAAAACTCTGCATGTAGAAAAGCAACAATTTCACTTACCTATTCCCACAGGGTCTCGAATTGATTTGAGCTTTGCTCGCTGTCTTATCTTTAAAAAATATAAAATATAATAAAAAATAAGGCCATTTCAGTATAGAGTATTCTGCCTAAAGCACACGTGTTTTGTTTTTGAATCCAAATTGCCATGCAAGTAGGATAAAGGTGAACTACGAATACAAAACTATAACAAAAAAATTTTTAATGTCTCGTTTAATATATAGTGGTTCTGTCACTTTTAAGTTATACGTTTTGTGACATGAAAGTTTTAGCTATTATATAAAAGCTGATAGTATTCAATCATTATTATTTTTGAACCTTCTAGGAAGATTTGTAACAATTTCATCTTTTGTGGTGCGTTTACTTCATGAAATGGGAATTGGGTGGAATGAGAAATGGTTGGGAATGTGAATGGACTGGAATAAGAATGAGATTTCAAAATTTACTTGGCAAAAATAAATGGGAATGAGAATCAATTTACCAAAATACCCATAGTATTAATAATTAATAAAAATAATTAATTTATCATTATTAACAATATTATCATTATTGTTGTTATTATTACTATTATTATTATTATTAAATTTTATTAACTTTATTATTTTAGTTATTATTAATTACTGTTAATATTATTTTTATTAATATTATCATTATTAACATTTATTATTATTAAATTTATTGTTTTAGTTACTAATAATATTGTTATTATTATTTTTATTAATATTATCATTATTAACATTTATTATTATTATTATTTTTAATTAATATCATTTTTATATCTAGATAATGAAAATTACATTATTATTATTATTATTAAAAATAATAATAACTAAAATAATAAAGTTAATAAAATTTATTAATAATAATAATAATAACAACAACAATAATGATAATATCGTTAATAATGATAAATTCATTATTTTTATTAATTATTATTTTTATCATTATTTTTATTGTTAATAATGATAATATTAATAAAATAATTAATAATAACTAAAATAATAAGTTAATAAAATTTAATAATAATAACAATTATTATTATTATTATCATTATTCACAAATTGTGTGGGATCCACACATTTTATTCTTGAGTTCTACTATTTGAACTCCGCCACAACAAAGGGACGACAAAAAAATTGGCACGTGAATGTCTGTTGCTTCAACTGCACTCACCAGCTTTTGTCCATTACTTTTTTCATTTAAAAAATAAAATAATCAAAAGAAAGAAAGAAAAGTAACGAAAAGAGATTACTTTTTTACAGCCATCTTTAGTCTCTCTCCATCTCTCACCTCTCATTTACTCAAAGTGAGCTATATGCATTTAGGAAGGAAAAATCAGTTCCGTCTCTATATCTCATCAGTTTCGTCTCTGCATCTCGCTTATCACAAGGAAGAAGTTAGACCTAGATCTACAAACATAGGTCTTGATAAATTTGATACTAATTAATTGGTAAGTTGGTGACTCTCACTACATTCAAATAAAATTTTTATTGTATTCTATATATTTAAATGGTTAGAATATTTAATTTAAATTGTAAAAATTTGTAGATTTTTGCTTTTTATATATTTAAATTGTTATGATTTTTTTAATTTAAATGGCTGGAAATAATGGAATAGATTATAATAATTTCTAAATGTGTTTTATATATGTTAGGATTTTTTAAATTTAAATGGTTGGAAATAATGAAATAAATTATAACAATTTCTGAATGTGTTTTATATATGTTAGGATTTTTCTTAATTTAAATGGCTGGAAATAATGGAATAAATTATAACAATTTCTAAATGTGTTTTATATATGTTAGGATTTTTTTTAATTTAATTTGCTGAAAATAATGGAATAAATTATAACAATTTCCGGATGTGTTTTATATATTTAAGTTGTTAGGATTTTATAATTTAAATTGTTGGAGATAATGGAATAAATTATAAAAATTTGTGGATGTGTTTTATATATTTAAATTGTTAGGAATTTTTGTTATTGGACAAAATGTTATATAAGTTTCTTAATACAAATGTTAATTATTTTGTAGAAATGGAGTATTTGGAAAATGAGCATGCATTTGAAGAGTTGCAAGAAACAAGAGCTAACGATGTAAATGAAATTATGGAACCGAACAAATGTGAGCCAGCTCTTGGAATGTTATTTGATAATCATGAAGAAATGTTTGCATTTTACAAAGCTTAGGGTAAACAAGAGGGGTTTCCTGTGAAGGTTCAAAGTACTAAGAAGGGGACCGATGGAATTGTAAAATATACGACATTTGCATGTGGGCGTAGCAGCAAGTCAGAAAGTAAATCTGCTAATGCATTGAAGCCGAAACAGAATGTGAAAAATGGTTGTGATGCAAAAATTGGAGGTTGTCTAAATGAAGATGGAAAATGGGTTCTTCGAAACTTTAAATCTTCAACACAACCATGGATTGAGTCCAGACAAAGCTAGGTATTTCCCATGCAATCGCAGAATTAGTGCAAGCCCTAAAAAGCGAATTGAAATGAATGATTGTGCAGGAATTAGAATTGCCCAAAATTTCAATTCTATTGTTGTTGGAACTGGTGGGTATGAAAATGTGTCATTCTTAGAAAACGATTGTAGAAATTTTGTTGACAGAACAAGGTGATTACAGCTTGAGGAAGGAGATGCTATGACGCTTTTAAAGTACTTCCAGAAAAAGCAAGCAGAATGTAATGGATTTTTTTTAGCATTGATTTGGATGAAGAGGATCAATTAAAGAATGTGTTTTGGGCAGATTCGCGGAGTAGGGCAGCTTACAAATATTTTGGAGATATCATCACATTTGATACTACATATCTAACCAACAAGTATGACATGCCATTCACGCCCTTTGTTGGAGTTAATCACCATGGACAATCTATTTTGTTGGGATGCGGATTGATTTCACGTGAGGATACAGAGACATTTACGTGGTTATTTGAGGCGTGGCTATCATGCATGTCTGTTTCTCCTCCCCTTGGTATCATTACAAATCAAGACAGGGCAATGCAAAAGGCAATTGAAAACATTTTTCCTACTACTAGGCATTGATGGTGTTTATGGCACATAATGAAGAAGGTGCCTGAGAAGTTAAGGGCTTTTAACGAACATGAAGGTATTATATCTTTCCTGCTTTCCGCTGTTTATGATTCACTGAGTTCTGATGCGTTTGAAGAAGCTTGGCATTGCATGATTACAGAATATGATTTATGATATAATGATTGGTTAAATGGTTTGTACGAGGAGAGGCATCATTGGGTCCCATGCTATTTAAAAGGCTATTTTTGGGCAGGAATATCAACAACTCAGCGAAGTGAAAGTATGAATGCATTTTTTGATGGATTTGTTAACTCAAAAACAAACCCGAAACAGTTTGTAAAACAATATGAAAGTGCATTGAGGAGGAAAGCTGAATTAGAATGGCAAGCAGATGCCAAGTGTTTCAGTAAAAGGACACCATGCGTAGCAAGAAATGAGATGGAGAGGCAAGTTGAAGAAGTGTACACAATTTCCAAGTTTAAAGAATTTCAAGAAGAATTGACTTCTCTGATGTATTGTGATATCTCGGATTCTGTGGGATCAATAAATCAAATAATTTAATCATTTGGGCAAGGTCGGAAAGGCTTCTTTGAGGTTGTTTTTGAAGAAGCTGAGTGTGAAGTTAATTGTATATGTTCAAAATTCCAGTTTAGGGGGATTCTTTGCAGGCATGCCCTTGCAGTGCTGATACGTAACTCAGTTGAATTACTTCCAGAAAGATACATTTTATCAAGGTGGAGGAAAGATGTGAGGAGATGTTATAGTAAGCTGAAAGTTTGTTATGGTGTGCAGAATTTGACCATCCAGCAAGAAAGATATGAAAAAATGTGTAACACTTTCAGTGAGGTTGCAGGCATAGCCTCTGATTATGAAAATAGCTATAAAACGGTGTTGGATTGGATTGAGAAAGCAATGAAGGATCTGCCCAAGCAAATTTACTGTGAAAGTGTGGGAAAAACTAATACTGGTGGAGCAAGTTGTAGCAGCAACAACAAATTAACAGTGAGAGTGTGGAAAGAACTGTTATTTGCGAAGTAAGTTGTAGCAACAACAATGTTCAACTTGCACTGAATGATCCAGTAGTGACATGTCGTAAAGGCCGTCCACCTTGCCTAAGGAAAGAATCTTCGATTCGTAAGAAATCTGTTCAAAAGAACAAGTCCGCACAAAAAAATAAGGTATGATTAAAAAAAAGATCTATTTTCTAATTAATTTGGTCTTAGTTTAATTGTCTTTAATGATCTTGTAGGATTTACAAGAAAATGCCCCATCATCTTATCATGTGCCTAATGAAATCTACACACAAAGGAGCAACATAGCCATGGTAAATTTTGTGAATTTTTCTTTTAAAATTTTCTTTTGTTTCGAGGATATGTAATTAAGTATAAGATTGCGCACATGTAGACGGTACAAGAAGGAAGTACTATTTACAGAAATCTCAACTAATGCGGCACTATGGGCTATTATAATGTAAGAATTAAATTATTTAAATTTTAGTTGTAAGATTTTTATATGAATTTTACATATAGTTTATTATTTGATTAGGTACCTATGTACCAATCCCAATTCAGTGGAAGCAACATTTATCAGCCATTTCCTTGTAATTGGCACACAGTAAGTTGTTGTTTATAAGTCGTTAATGAATACATATATTTTAAAATTTCTAATGTAATATGATGTTTATTTTTATGTATTATAGCAATCAGTCCCACCGTATACTTCGCAGTTGCATTATTCTTCTCCTTCAATGACTTATCAAGGATCTCAAAGTGAGAATTTCCAACAGTTATTATAGCAGCAGCAGCGTAATAAAGATAACAATGATGATACTTGACTTGTATATTGGCTTTAAATTGTAGTGATGAAATAATGTTGTGTTAAATTGAACTTTAAATTTTTAAAATTATGTTAGATTTGACTTTAAATCTTTGAAATTGTAGTGAGGGAATAATGTTTTGTGTTAAATTGAACTTTAAATTTTTGAAATTATGTTAGATTTGTTTAACGTTGTCCACTTGCAATTTGTTTGCTCGCACTGTCATGAAGTGATATTGTATAGGCACCGATGGTTTTGCAGTCAGTGCAAATATTTCCAGCTATGTGAAAGGTAATAATTCTTCCTCTTAAATTTTGTGTTCATACTCATGTCCACGTCTTTAATTGAACTGTTCTTTCTGCTTTTATACTTATGTCCATGCCTTTCTTTAGGTTCTCAATTCTGTTTAAGTTATCAAATCTAATCATCTTTAATTTATCACTATTTCAGATTCTTGTATCCTCTTGAAAATGCAAAGCTAATGCGTGATACAATATTAATATAAATTGGAGGCTTTGTTTTCACTAGTAGATAACAGAGGCCCTGTGCAAAGAATTAAAATTCACTTAAAGAGCCATGTTGCACAAATGTGTGCAAGGACATAATTTTACAAAATTACTTTTCTTATGTTACAGAATTCATATCTCATATGCATAGAGTCTAGAGGAAAACAATTCATACACAACAATCATTTTATTTAAATTATTTAAATTTATACATAACACGGGGTACAATTTCATTTATACAAAATACATATAGCAATGATTATCCCTAAAATACAACATACAATGGATAATATAGGCAGAATAATACAATCATTTCTGCCTTTATCAGTTTGCACAGCTTTGTTGCATGTAGGCACTTCAGTTTGCACCCCCTTTTCGAGTGTTTCCACAATAAATTTTGTAGTTTTTAACATATTGGATGTCTCTGGCAATTTTTCATGTCTTTTTATGTAATCATTGTAGGCTATTTCGGCATCCAACAAAGATTTATAAGATTTATAAGAATTCCCTTTGAATCCATTTACTTGCATCTGGCATTCAGGCCAAGAATTGTATATGCCTGGCTTTCGTCCTTTGAAAACAACATAACAGCTTTGAGTAGGCATTTGAATTCTACATTGGAAAAATTTAGATAAAATATTATCACAAATAAATATTCTAGACATTTATGCTAAGAAACTCCTAATGATAATATATATTGATATGCAATACAGGGAAGTAAGACTCTGAAATTTTAATGGACTTTGTTGATTTCCCTACCCTGCACTTACATTGATCTTATAGACTTTTAGTCGGCCATCTCTATTATAACCAAATTTTTATCTAACAATGGCTTCAAATAGTCAATCAAAATAAATGTAATAAGTCACGTAACTTAGGATTAAAATTGAACTAATTATTATGTTCTTCCCAATGTACTCCAATATGATTTTTTTTTTCCAGAAAAAAGTGACTAGTCTTCAACTCTCAAAATATTGTATATTAAGAATAGAAATTTATAATTCGAATATAACAATAGAAATTTAAGTTGTGCTATAATAGAATTGACCACAAGAATTCCACTGACAAAATAATTTCAATGAGAATGATTTGAAGCATATATTATTCAAAGCTTGTCAGAAGAAACAAGTCTATTCATAGCAGGAAAAAGAAAAACCAAAAGTAACAACAAATGCAAGAAATACAACTCCCAGAAGTAGAAAAACAATTTGGGAAATTATTTAAGGCAAAATAAATTATAAAGTTGCTAAATTATTCTTGCATCAAATAGTAATAAAAGGTAACAACAATTTAAGGGTTAATTTTATGGGGACAGGAGAATAAAGATTTTCGGGAATAATTACCTTTTCATAGCAAAAATGAAAATTAATTTGAGATAATTTTCTTTTATATCAAAAGTGCAACTTTTTTTTTAATATATCATCAGTGTGACAAACCGCAGTAAAAGATTAATAGAATTCGGAAAAGATTAATTAGAAAAAGGTTTATCTGTTCAGCACCCATTACTAGTTGATACACAAAGATGATCTCAAACTATCAATCGGTAGCACTGAGAATTGAAATGAGCTTGAATTGAACATGCTTATGGAAGAAATGCTCACACTTTCAATCTCAAAATTTCATCATCCACAAGATAAAAAAAAAAAAGAAATGCTTACGGATGAGTCACTACAACTGCAACAGCATGCAACAACTAGAAGTCTCAAAGTAGCGACGTCGTAGATTAAGAAGAGTCGATCATGTCCGTTGTAGATATGGGCTGGGCAAGAACAAGAAGCGGTCGTCGTCCGGTAACAAGAAACGGACGTCGTCCGATAACAAGCAAGTGGGGCTGGGCGAGAAAAAAAAAAAGAAGGGGCTCGACGAGAACAAGAAGCGGTTGTCGTCTAGGGGGAGTCTGGTAACGAAGCAAATAGAGGGGGAGTAAAATGAGTGGCGGACGTCGTCCGGTAACGAAGCAAATGGGGTTGGGCGAGAAGGAAAAAAAAAGAAGCGTCGGGAACAAGAAGCGGCTGTCGTCCAAGGGGAGTCCGGTAACGAAGCAAATCGAAACAAATGGAGAGGGAGTCTAGTAACGAAGCAAATGGAGGGGGAGTAAAATGAGTGGAGGGGGAGTAAACTAAGGAAAGGAAAATGAGTGGTTGGGGAGGTGTGTTTCTTGTGGGTCCACGCAAGACTCAAAGAAGCAGAACTCAATGTGTGAAACGGCAATTCAACGCTGCGTTTCTGTCGTCCTTTTGTCTTCTTTGAGTTCGTTTATCATTTTCCTTTATTCTTATTCCCAAATTACATTTTGCCAAGTAAACATGGATTTCATTCACATTCCTTCATTCCCATTCCCCATTCTATGAAGTAAACACACCATTAATTAAAACAGAATAAATGATTCGCCAATCAAAACAGAGATAATTAGAATAAGAAACCAATTTTTTTTTGGGTTGGGGTCTGTCCTTTGTGTTTTCTCTTTCTTTAATTATCAACTTATCAGAATTCATAAAATTCAAATCTTCAAATTTTCTTTTCTCTTCTTTAACAATGAACTCAAAAAACGAAAAACGAAAAAGAAAATAATAGTAATAAATAAAATAAAAAATAAAGAAAATAAGACTCATCGTACGGCATTAGCTGCATTTTTTTTTCTCACGGGTCATCCATTCCTTTTGCTATTTGAAATACGACTCAACAGCTTGTTTCTATCAGCAGGCATTGGATTTAACTACGATTTATTAACAAACCTTCGAGAAATTCCAGTAAGGGGCTAATCTGATCGAGCGCGAAAGCAACTTTGGAGACATTCTTTGCTTCTGATTGGAGCAGAGCATTTTTTAGTAATTTAAAATAAAACTTTGCATGAGTAGATATAACAGACAAAAAGAACAAAACTGAAATTGAAATTGCATACTTACTGATAAATTCAGAGACTTTAAACCTAATATTAATGTTAATTAACTATACTTAATATGCACAAAATTTCATGCATGAACCAGATGAAGATCTTGTTTTAAGCAGTGAGGGATTGAACAACAATTTGAAGAACAAGAAGCTTGAAGAAGTGCAAAGTACACCAAATGCAAAGTTGCCTCGAAAGTCTCCATCAATACCCGGTTCAGGTTATTCGGAAAACCAAAGTTAATGCAAAATCAGAGAACAAACCAGAGGAAAGCTCTGTACTACAATCACTCTGCCAAAACTACCACAATGATATGTGGTAATGAGCAGTAAACCAAGCAAAACTCCTGATGCAAGTAATTTATTGAAGACTTTTCCTTAAGTTCCTTACTGCAAATATGCATGAATCAGGCAATTATTTTAGCAGCCCAGGATTAGGATTGCATCGTCATTTTGAGACTACTTTGCATACTCATATTCATCTGGAGAGTAAACAATTAATGTTTCCAGGTTGAAACAAAGACGCCTCTGATCTGGTGCTAACCCATAGTATGAATGTATAATTATTATTTTTAAAACAAACAAAATTTTAATATGATATTCATCATTGATTTAATCAATTTTATCAAAAAATTATATTATAATTAATTTATACACCCTACATTACATTATAACCGATTCCATAAAAGGTGAGATCGATCATCTGTCATTTCCCTACACAGTCATTCCTTTTCTATTTTTCATTTCTATTCTATTTATATCAAATTCGAATTATTTTATTTTTATAAAGATGAAAGTAGAAGTAATACATTTTTTCCCACCTTCAGAAATTTCTTGTTCTCTTTTCCTGTCGATCAAAATTTATCAACCTTAAAAAATCTAGTAAGTTGTGATACTTAACTCCCTCTTTATATCTTACCAGCCTCACTAATCACTTTTATAATAATATCTATTTTATTCTTATATGAAACAACTTAAAAGTATAAATAGCTTTTAAGTGCATCCATATGATAATTTTTATTAATATCTAATTTAGTTAATCTAATTTCTTTTAAATTTTTAAATTATTATTTCTTCTCAAATATTGTATACTCTATTTTTGTGATTATGGAAGAAATTAATTTGCAATAATCAATAGAGGATGATGAATAAGTATTAAATTTTTTTTATGGTTATGGCAATGGTGAATAAAACCTTTAAAAAGAAAGAGAGAAATTGTAGTTGATTTTTTTTTTGCTTTTTAAAATAGATTTTATTCTTTTACATGGTGGGTGTTTGGAAAAAAAGATATAAAAATTATAATAAGGATAAATTCAAGATTAGATGGAGTATGTTGAGAGATAAAGATTAGTTTAAAATTTGTAGTGAGGTTAAAGTGAAGGCTGATGGTGGGATAATGACGGTGCGGTTAGCAAATACGTTGAGCCTAGCCCCAGACCCTTGAGTTTTATAAAAGTGGAAGCACTTAAGAGCCCTGTTCCATCTTGGAAGGGTCGGCTCAATCTGTAGCCGGAGCTTGGAGTATATTTTAGGAAGTACTTTTGTAGATTAGTAGGTTGAGTTTCATCCCAAGGGACTTTAAGAAATCCACCAGGATGAATAACAAATCGATCTACACATGCACTTGCTATGTTTTAAAGAGAAAGTAGGCCCTTTGGAACGAAACTCTATGCCTTGAGTTTTGATATGTTTTGCTTAGTTTTTGTTTCGTTTCTGGTTTCTGTGCATTAGATTGATTGAATTTGTGTTAGTCATTCTTGTCTATAAACTACGTTATTAATAATCTTGGAGTGGCTAGATTAGTGATACAACTTTGCAACTCAGAGTTTATATCACAGAGCTACACTTTTTGGAGTAAGTGCTGACTCCCGCAAAAAGAAGCAAAAAGAATTGAAATTAATGGAGAAACAGAGATTGCAGGAGAAGACAGAGAGAGAAGAAGAAATATTTTCCATTTCCTTGCTTTGTATGACGTGTTCCCCTCTACATATATCTTTTACCCCTCAACATTACACGTGTAACTAACCAACAAATGAATGATTCAAAGAAAAAACAGTCACAACAAAATAACAAAATCACAGCTGCCATGTTTTCCACTCTCTTTGTGCCTTCTCGAATATTCCTTAGGTAATGTAATCTTTGAGGTATGTTGGTGCCCTGCGCATACTTGAAAGAGAAAAATAAAGTTGTTTGTTTCTGAGGAAAATGATTTTCAGAGAAAAATAATACTTTGTTTCTTATTGATTTTTCTTAACACTTACATCAGAATCAACTTGACTTATATACATGCACAGAATGACAGCTACTAGCTATTTACACACATGCGGAATGACTAACAACAATACTAACAAACTTGAGCTGATCTGGCAACTTGCTTAACTAACTCTGATGAGCTGGCATTGCTGAGACAGCTGACTAACTGAGCACTGAAGCTTCTTCTCTTTCTTGCTTCTACTCTCTGTAAGCTCAGCATACTGAACTTCCTTAACAGCCCCCCTCAAACTCAAGGGGCAAGGCTGCACATTGAGCTTTGACCTCAGGTAGTTAAAGTGAACAAAAGAAAGAGGTTTTGTCATTATATCAGCAATCTGATCTTCACTAGGAATGTACTGAATTCTTAACTCCCCTGCAATCACTTTGTTTCTAATAAAATGTAAGTCAAGCTCGATGTGTTTAGTTCTAGAGTGACAGACAGGATTTCGAGCTAACTCAGTGGCACTGGTATTGTCACACCAGACAGTGGGTATTTCTGAGCAACACAAACCAATTTCAGAGAACAAGGATTGTAACCAACTGATCTCTGCACTTGCTGAAGCTAAGGCTCTATACTCACTCTCAGCACTAGATCTAGCAACAACTGATTGCTTCCTGGATGACCATGAAATCAAATTATTTCCTAAGTAGACGCAATAAGCTCCAACAGATTTTCGATCATCTAAATCACAAGCCCAATCTGCATCAGTAAATCCAGCAATCTTCATTTCTCCATTTTGAACAAACTTAAGTCCATAATCTTGGGTAGACTTTAGGTATCTAAGCACTCTCTTACATGCTATAAGATGTTGCATTGTAGGACTTGAAACATATTGGCTTAGCTTATTCACAGCAAAGGCAATCTCAGGCCTTGTTAAAACCAGATATTGCATACCTCCTACAATGCTCCTGTAATGTGTAGCATCAGCAATATATTGACCCAGATGCCCTTGAGTTTGTTTCTGTAGCTTAAGTCCAGTGCTCATAGGTGTGTCAATCTCTTTACATTCAAGCAACTGAACCTTAGTCAGCAGATCCCTTATGTACTTCCTCTGTGATAGATAAACACAATCTGCACCATACAAGACTTCTATGCCTAGGAAATAAGAGAGAGTACCTAAATCCTTGAGTGCAAAAGCTGCATTAAGCTTGGCAATGAAATACTCTAGTTCTGCACTATTTGATCCTGTGATTAGGATATCATCAACATATATCAATACCAAAATCATGTAAGATCTAGTCTTTTTTATAAACAAAGATGTGTCAGCCCTTGAGTTTTCAAATTCCCACTGTAACAAGCACCCTTTTAACTTCTCATACCAAGCTCGTGGAGCTTGCTTGAGACCATAAAGTGACTTATGAAGTTTACACACAAAGCTAGGCTTCTTACTGTCAACAAAGCCTGCTGGTTGATCCATGAAAACTTCTTCTGTTAACTCCCCATTCAGAAAAGCATTATTAACATCTACTTGTCTAATCTGCCACTGATTCATAACAGCCAAGCTGATCACTACTCTAACAGTAGCTGACTTCACTACTGGACTAAATGTTTCAAAGTAATTAACCCCTGCAATTTGTTGAAAACCCTTAGCAACTAATCTGGCCTTGTACTTGGCCAAGCTTCCATCTGAGTTATACTTAACTCGATATACCCACTTGTTTCCAACAGTCTTCTGACCATCTGATCTTGGAACTAAGGACCATGTTTTGTTATTGAGCAGAGCACCGTATTCCTCCTTCATAGCTTCAAACCATCTAGGATTTTGCATAGCTTCTTCTACAGAATCTGGCTCTTTATGAATAAGAGCTACATTGTAGACCTTAGGTTTGAAAATGCCATCTTTACTCCTAGTAATCATAGGATGTGTGTTTTCTGGTGATGTATTTTGGTCAGTTTCTGGTAATGTTTGAAATATGGAAGGTCTGTTGATAGTGTTTGGTTGGATTAACTGAGAAGTAGTTGCTGGATTGGGTTCTGTATTGGTGACTGGTGATGTGTTTAATTGTGGCAATTGATGAGAGTTATTGTTATGATCAGAAGGAACTGACTGACAAGAACTGCTGCTGGTGGAACTTGCAGAGACAGGATTGTGAGTACTGTTATCATCTGAAGTTGAGAATAAAGGTAAAGTAGACAAATGATATACTTGCTGAGGAGTGAAAGACAAGTTTTGAAATGAATTTGGCTTATTAGAAGCAAAAACAGAATCTGAGGAGTAAGGAAAGAGGGACTCATCAAAGACAACATGTCTTGCTATATAAACCTGACCAGATGGATGCAGACACTTGTAACCTTTATGAGAAGGACTATAACCAATGAAGACACACTTGCTAGAATGATAATCAAACTTATGTTTGTTATAATCTCTCAAAAATGGATAGCATGCACAACCAAAACATTTCAGCATTTTGTAGTCTGGTTTATGTTTGAACAACTTTTCATAAGGAGAGAAAAATTTCAGAACTGCAGAAGGCAGCCTGTTAATATGGTAAACTGCTGTTTGGAAAGCTTCCCACCAAAAGGTTAAGGGTAGTTTAGCTTGAGCCAAAAGGGTGAGTCCTAACTCAACAACATGCCTATGTTTTCTCTCAACAACCCCATTTTGGTGATGTGTGTAAGGACATGAGTGTCTAAAAATGATTCCATTTTGGTTCAGAAAATCAGTAAAAGCTCTGTACTCTCCCCCCCAGTCAGATTGCAGCATCTTAATAGGACACTGAAATTGTTTTTTAACTTGCAATCTGAACAATTTGAAAACCTGTAGAGCCTCTGATTTCAATTTTAATGGATAAATCCAGGTGTATCTACTGAAATCATCAACAAAGCTGATATAATAGATATAACCAGCTGTAGAAAGGATAGGTGAAGGGCCCCATAAATCAGTGTGAATTAGTTCAAGCATATGAGAAGTTTTGGTTTCAGTGGCTGGAAAATGCAACCTGTGACTTTTTCCCATTTGACAGGCCTCACATATTTGCTGTGCAGTTTGGTTAATAAGAGAAGGTGAAAGATTAACAGTTTGATCATTCTTAAGCAAGTGTATCAAGACATTATGATGAGGATGACCAAATCTCCTATGAAGGAGAGCAGCTTTATTAACCAATGAATTACAGGAGTTGGAAACATCAGTTTGAAAACAAGCAACAGAACTTGAGTTTTTATTCTGTACATTATTTGCAACAGAAAATGAAACATGGCATGTTGATAACATAGACAAAGGCTGATGTGAAGAAACTTGACACATGAAGGAAGAAGGAGACTGGGATGATTTTAACAACAACCTATACAATCCTTTCTCAGCAAGACCTTGCAGAAGTACATGCCCCTTCAGTGAATCCTTAACATAACACACATTGCCAGCAAATTCAATGGAAAGGTTATTGTCAGTTGTCAATTTAGAAATGCTGATTAAATTCTTAGTAATGGAAGGAACTAGCAAAATGTCTTTGAGTGCTATAGGTGTGTGTTTGTAGGTAGATTTAAAACCTTTATGATTAAAGCATGCATCACCAATGTGAGTAATGACCAAACCTTGTCCATTGCCAATAGTCAGCTGATCTGAACCTTTGAATTCTTCTCTCATATGCATGTTGGCCATGTTGTTTGTAATATGGTGTGTAGCTCCACTGTCGAGATACCACCCTTCATCAGGTGAACCCTCAACATTTGCAACATAAGCTTCAGGCAGAGTGAAAGCTTCTGATGGATAAGTAGTAGGAGCAGGAGAATAGTGCATGAACTGATATCCAGGATCTGAGACTTCATAAGGATCTTCAAAGGATGATGATTGGTAAGAAAATGGCTCAAGATTAGCCATGTATGCAGTTTTTGACCCCATCATTCTTCCTTTCCCAAACTGTTTAGATGAAGGAACATAAGAATCACCATACCTATACCAACATGCATCAGCAGTATGTCCTTGCTTGTGACAAATTTGACATATAGGTACTGGCTCACTTGATTCAGAACCATTTGAAGCATTAGCAGAAGAAAACATGTGCCTCATTTGTGGTGGTCTATGAGATTGCATGAATGAATTCCTTCCAAATCCTGCAGCACTTCCTCTACCAAAACTATTGACAGTACTACCAGCAGCTGGAAACCCTCTAGGATAAGAAGCAGAAAACATGCCTCGACCAAAAAATTGACCTCTTCCTCCAGATTGTCCATAAACAACATTGTTATTACCATAAGTATGCCTCTTAGGAGGACCCCTCATATGTGAATAATTTGCATTTATCATACTGTAATTTGCATTGAACATGGCCTGAGGGTTCTGGTTTTGTTCTAGCCTAGCTTCATGTGTCAGTAAAAGTGCATATGCATCATCATAACTCATCTTATTGGCTGTAATTATTGAAGCTAGATCTAGATAGCCAGATCCGAGTCCATTTAGTGTCCTTATCAGCAGATCTTTTTCAGTTATGTTATCTCCAGCACATGCAAGTTTATTAGCTAGCATTTTCATTTTTGAACAATAGTCTTCAATCGACATTGACTCTTTCCTAAGAGTATCTAACTCATATCGGAGCTGCATTATTTTTGCTTCAGATTGCACTCCAAATTGTTTTTCAATAGATCTCCATATATCAAAAGAAGTATCATAGTTAAGAACTGAATTCAAGATACCTTCACTGATTGTTGAGAGAAGCCAGCTAAGCAGAGTTTGATCTTGAGCTCTCCATGTAACATAAGCTGGATTTTCAAGCCTTTCCACAGATCCATCAGCTTGAGACTGAGAAATATATTGTTCTGGAATATTCTGCTTCTCTGAGATTAATCCTTCAAGTCGATTTCCTCTGATTGAAGTGATTACTTGCTTGCGCCAGAGAAGAAAATTTGATCGATCGAGTTTTACTGTTGTAGCAAAAGTAAATGAAGTTTGTGTGGAATGCATTTGACTGACATTTAGACGATGTTGATTTATTGTACTGGAACTAGCCATTGATGGCTCTGATACCATGAAAGAGAAAAATAAAGTTGTTTGTTTCTGAGGAAAATGATTTTCAGAGAAAAATAATACTCTGTTTCTTATTGATTTTTCTTAACACTTACATCAGAATCAACTTGACTTATATACATGCACAGAATGACAGCTACTAGCTATTTACACACATGCGGAATGACTAACAACAATACTAACAAACTTGAGCTGATCTGGCAACTTGCTTAACTAACTCTGATGAGCTGGCATTGCTGAGACAGCTGACTAACTGAGCACTGAAGCTTCTTCTCTTTCTTGCTTCTACTCTCTGTAAGCTCAGCATACTGAACTTCCTTAACAATACCAGCTGGACCTTTTGTGTGCTCCTCAACCAACTGGGCTTCTTTCTCTGTTTCCCATGCTGACTTGTCATTAATCTCGGGCAAGGTTGTATCATTCCCCATCCCTTGAAAATTTACCTTGTCCTCAAGGTGAAGCTTGGAATATAACTTGTAAAACTCATCATAAGCCTCCCAAGTAGAATTTTCGGGGGCACAATCAGACCATTGCACCAAAACTTAACGAAGCTCCTTCCCTTATTTAAGTACCGAGCGCTCAGCACAAATAGCTATAGGAGAAGAAAGGGGCTTGTTGTTCACACTTATAGGAGGCAGTGAATGAATATTAACATGAGAATCCCCAACATAAGGTTTGAGTAAGGATATATGGAAAACAGGGTGAATTTTACTGCCAATGGGCAATTCTAATTTATACGCAACAGAACCAATCCGCTCCAATACCCGAAAAGGCACATAGTAGCGCTTTGCCAACTTGTGAGAAGTACGGTTGGCAACAGATGATTGCCTATAAGGTTGTAGGCATACCAGCACTTTGTCACCCACCTGCAGTTGCAATTCCCTTCAATGCTTGTTAGCTTTTTATGTCATTCGGTGCTGAGCTTGATGTAAGTTTGCTCTCAGACAGCGCAATAATTCATCTCTTTCTAACAGCAGGTCTTCTAATGCCTGGATTGAAGTAGAGCCCTTGGAATAGCCAAGAATAGTAGGAGGTAATCATCCATAGAGAGCCTGGAAAGGTGTCATTCGCAAGCTACTATGATAACTGGTGTTATAACAAAACTCGGCCCATCCCAAAAAGGTTGACCAAGACTGAGGTTTGTCTTGGGTGAAAGCTCGGAGATATTGCTCGAGGCCACGGTTTACCACCTCGGATTGGCCGTCGGTTTGTGGATGATAAGCCGTACTGTGGCGTAAGATGGTGCTACTCAATTCAAATAATTTTTGCCAAAAGTGGCTCATGAAAACTGGATCTCAGTCTGAAATGATTGAACTGGGAAGACCATGCAATTTAACTACTGATTCAGTGAATAACATGGTTGTCTTGTGGGCTGTGAACTGAGATGGAAATGCTCCGAAATGGGCTGATTTCGTCAAACGATCGACCACAACCAAAATAACTTTAAAACCTTTAGAATTGGGTAGCCCCGTAATAAAATCCATAGTCAATTCATCCCAAACAAGTGAAGGAATGAGAAGAGGCTGGAGTAATCCTGTAAGGGCTTGGGTGATATATTTAATTTGTTGACAAGTATGACAAGTCGCAATATACTGTTCCACATGAACTCGCATTTTGGGCCAATAAAAATTAGAAGACAATCGAATCAAAGTTCTTTTAATGCCCGTGTGACCCGCCATTGGAGTGTCATGGAATTCTTTAAGCAATACTGGTTTCAAAGATGAATGTAGGCTGATATAATAACGGTGGCGGAATAATAAAAACCAATTGTGAACTGAAAAATCCGGGGAAAGTGTTTCAGCCGCCAACTTCTTATGAAGAAGTAACATGTCATCGAAGGTTGCATTTTCCTTTAGCAAGGTTTGTAATAAATCAGTGGAGGGTTGACTAACCATTGCTAAACATAGTGCTGGAACCATTTGTGAGTCCGGAGGTGTATCTTCATGTAGACGGGACAGTGCATCCGTAGCTTGATTCGAACTTCCAGCCTTATAGTCAATTCTGAAATGGAATCCTAATAACTTTTGGATGTAAGCCTGCTGATCAGGAGTTTGGATTACTTGTTGAAATAATTCTTTAATGCTTTTGTGAACTGTACGAATGATGAAAAATCTGTTGAGGAGATATTGTCGCCATTTTAGCACGGCAGCAACAATGGCATGTAGTTCTTTGATGTATGTCGAAGATGCCCGCAACTGCGGTCCCAATTTTTTGCTGAAATAAGTTATGGGGTGACCCGCTTGCATTAATACAGCTTCAATGCCCACATTTGATGCATCGGTTTCAATGACAAATTCAAATTCAAAGTTAGGTAGAAGCAATACAGGGGCTTTTACCATGGCATCTTTCAATTTATGAAAAGCTTCAGTGGCTGCCGCATTCCAACGGAAGGCATCCTTGTATAATAATTCTGTAAGTGGAGTTGCAATAGTTGCATACCCCTGTATAAACCGACGATAATACCCAGTAAGCCCCAAAAATCCCCTCAGTTGCTTCACTGTTTTGGGCAAAGGCCAGTCCACTATAGCTGTAATCTTTTGAGGGTCGGTTTGAACACCATGAGCAGAGATTATATGTCCCAAGTAAGCAATGGTCTCTGGACAAAACAAATATTTGGAGAGTTTGGCAGAAAATTGATGTGATTGTAAACGCATCAATACCCACTCCAAGTGATACACATGATCAGCCAAAGAAGAACTATATACCAAAATATCATTAAAAAAGACTAACAAATTTGCGCGAAAAGGAAGCAAATAATTGGTTCATTGTCGCTTGAAAGGTGGATGGGCCATTGGTCAATCCAAAGGGCATGACAAGAAATTCGTAATGCCCTTCGTGCGTCCGAAACGCTGTCTTGTATGTGTCACGTTTATGGACTCTGATTTGATGATATCCCGCTCTCAAATCCAGTTTGCTAAATACCCTTGCACCACCAAGTTCATCAAATAATTCATCAATGGTAGGGATTGGAAACTTGTCCTTCACTGTTACCACATTCAAAGCATGGTAGTAAACACAGAAACGATATGTGCCGTCTTTTTTCCTTACTAACAACATTGGTGAGGAGAAAGGGCTATAACTTGGTTTGATAATTCCCTGCTCAAGCATTTCATGAACTAATTTCTCCATCTCATTTTTTTGAAACTGAGGGTAATGGTATGGCCTGACATTGACGGGTTTGCAATTGGGAGTGAGGTGAATTTTGTGGTCTATATTTCATTAGGGAGGGAGGCCAGTCAGCAGAGTAAAGACTACCTTATATTTATGGAGGAGAAGATAAATAGATTCTGGCAAAGAAGAGGGTAAGTCAATTTCAAAGGTTGAGGATGTGGAGTTGGGAATATGGGATTTGAATGTGTTACTGGAGAGGGAATGTAGCTCAAATAAACTGTCAACTTCCTCGCTATGTATCAACGCGTGGAATTGATGAAAAGAGATCATATTAGGGAGTTGAATAGGATCACCTCATAATATGACTTGCTTACCCTCCCAAAAAAATTCCATAGTCATCTCTGAATAATCTGTGGAGACACGCCTAACGCGTTGAAGCCACTGGATGCCCAAAACTACCTTCGGTCCCTTAATTGGTAAAACAAAGAAATCCAAGCGAAACTCATGGCCTTGAATAATAATTGGCACTTTCGGGCAGTGAAAACGACAAACCAGAAAATCTCCGTTGCCGATATAAACTCGAAAAGTTGAGGTGGATTGAATCGAAAGACCAAGCTGTTCTGCTAGCTGCGGCTTGATGAAATTGTGAGTACTGTCGCTGTCTATAAGAACATGGAATTGATGTTCGTTAATTTCACCCAAGACACGCAAAGATCGTGGATTGGACTGTCCAGCCAACGCATTCAAGCTTGAAATGTCTGTAGTAACCACTTCCTCTGTTTGCTCAATGGCATTCATATCCTCCCCCAGGTCACACTCCTCATCATCAGTACCCATCAACAACAAGAATTTGCGGGGCAGCAATGGTTTGCACTATATTTCTGATCACAATTATAACATAACCCTTTTTCTCTTTTATCCCGTAACTCAGCTGGAGTAAGTCGACGGATTAATAAATTTGGGGTTGGTAATAATGGAGGTTGAGATGGTGGTTTTGGTGTAGTAATAACAGGGGCAGTAAGAGTATTGGTATTCTTAAAAGTGGAAGAGTTTGATAAATCAGGGGAAAAATTTTGTGGAGCTTGCGGTGTAGTAGGAGACCACTTTGACCAAGAACGACTGGTTGTTTTAGCTTCATCAGATCTAGCCTCATAAGCTCTAGCAAGAGCAAAGGCTTCCATGAGCGAAGTAGGTCGAGTAAACAACAACTCATGATGGATATCGGGTTTTAAACCCGTAATAAAGAAACTAATTAACAAAGGCTCAGATATACTAGTAACTTTGTTCATTAAGTCTTCAAAAGCAGACTGAAATTCCGCAACTGTGGTGGTATGTGTTAACTTTGAAAGATTCCCTTGATGGTCTTCATACATGGAAGCTCCAAAGCGACTCTTAAGACTGACCAAAAAACTTCGCCATGTGGTTAAGAGATTGTTAGCTTTCATCCATTGATACCAAGCAGCGGCTCTCCCTTCCATGTGAAACGATGCAATGCGAAGACGCAAATTATCTAGGGTCCCATGGAGGTCAAAAAACTCGTTGATGCAAAAATCCCACCTGGTCGGATCAGAGCCGTCAAACTTGGGAATGTCCATTTTCATGGAACGTAAAAGCGGGGAAAAATCCGTGCCCCCAGTAGAACCCTCTGTAAACGCTGACATCAGCTCCGATGGTCATGAAGGGCCACTCAAAATGCCGACAGACCCATGGATTTGAGATTGTAATTCCTCAAAATGGGAATCTACAGTGGACATGTATTGCTGTAAGGTCTGATGCACAGAGAGTGTTTGCTTCTCAAGGAGCTCTTTCATGGCGGAAAGAACTCCAGAATCAATCGTCTTTGTTGTCTCGGTCATGGTGGATTTTTTTTTTTTGTTGAGAAGGAGAAGAAGGTAATGAAAGCGTCAATTGATACAACTCTGCAACTCAGAGTTTATATCACAAAGCTACACTTTTTGGAGTAAGTGCTGACTCCCGCAAAAAGAAGCAAAAAGAATTGAAATTAATGGAGAAACAGGATTGCAGGAGAAGACGAGGAGAGAAGAAGAAATATTTTCCATTTCCTTGCTTTGTATGACGTGTTCCCCTCTACATATATCTTTTACCCCTCAACATTACACGTGTAACTAACCAAAAAATGAATGATTCAAAGAAAAAACAGTCACAACAAACTAACAAAATCACAGCTGCCATGTTTTCCACTCTCTTTGTGCCTTCTCGAATATTCCTTAGGTAATGTAATCTTTGAGGTATGTTGATGCCCTGCGCATACGAGCTGGACCTTTTGTGTGCTCCTCAACCAGCTGGGCTTCTTTCTTTGTTTCCCATGCTGACTTGTCATTAATCTCGGGCAAGGTTGTATCAATTAGCTTCAGTTGCTGATCTAGGCAAAATAGAGTTGATCACTAATAGTAATTGTTTGCTTCAATTATATAAATTTGATACCCACTTATGGTTTCTTATTCATTATAGGGGGACTGAAACAATTAAGGGCAACTCTTTGAATTAATGTCAGTGATATACACTTGAATCCTAGAACTTCCACAAAAATGTCTAAATTAAGATTTTTGAAATTCTGTAACTCAATCTTTGAGGGAGAGAACAAATGTCAGGTGTCTCGCTTCTAGAGTGGAGGACTTAATGGAGTGATGTATCTTCGCTGGGATGCCTATCCATTGAAAAGGTTATCGGTAAGCATAGATATGGAGATTCTTGTTTCCCGGAGATTGCGTCACAGCAAGTCTGAACAACTTGGGGATGATGCTCAGGTATATTTTAACATTTTTAATGCTTGCCTTCAGACGATTGATGCTAATTATATGTTTTAGCATCTTTCCTCAAGTCATTCTGGTGCGGATGTCCTCACAAAATTTCGTGCGGATGCCTACTTCCTCGAGTCACCCACCTAGACTTTTAGTGTCCTTAATTTTCTTAATATATATTTTTTTAGGGGCAGAATCTTGTTAGCTTAAAGGAGATCGACCTCTGTCACTCGAAGCAGCTAAGAAAACTCCCAGACCTCTCACAAGCCGTAAATCTTAAGAGCCTATTATTATGTGGTTGTTCAAGTTTGATGGAGACTCACTCGTCTATTCAATATCTAAATAAACTGTTTTTCTTCGTGTGAAGAATCAGATTCTGTTTTTTAGGGGGTTAAATGCAAAGAGTTAAGACTTTTGTAGTCTTTATGCCGATTGACTTCAGTCTGTGGGTCAATATATAATTACTTGCTGACGTGGCTAAAGTTCGTTATGTTTGTTAAGCTGCTTCTGGAAAATTTCCAGAATTAGCTTTATAAGCAGAGCTGTTACGTAGCATCTGGTGTGTGTAACTCTTCTCATTCGTTTTTCATCTAAATTCTGTGATTCTGGTTTCTCTGTAAAGCTTGTAAGTTCCTTTACAAGATTCGATAGATTTGTAATCAGTTTGAGCAATAAAAAAGTGCCAATTTTTCCCTTCAAATTGTGTTGCCTGGCAATGGTGTATTGAGATCTGTTTTCTGATCTTATCAATTGGTTCTCTGTTTTTGTTTCAACCTTGAAGATTCTTCTTGGCTTCTTTTGTATCTGAAATCAACACTTCGTTTAGACTCCTGCAAGAGCCTGAAGAGTCTTCCAAGTAACATTCACTCCGAATGTCTTGAAGAACATGGATTTTCATGCTGCTCAAATTTGAACAAGGTTCCAGAAATCTTTTACTGTAATATAAAACTAAATCACTTGTATTTTAGGAACTGTTTGAGGTTTGAGAGTCTCCCAAACAGTCTATGCTTGTTTAAATCTCTTGAATCTCTTATAATCATTGACTGCCCCAATATTCAGAATTTGCCTGATGAACTTGCAAATTTAGAAGCCTTGAATAAGTTGCTAGTTAAAGGAACTTCTGCAAGAGCAGTACCATAATCCATCGTACGTTTGGACAAGCTTCAAGAATTACTTTTCAAGAGCTGCAGAGGTCACGAGAAGATGGGTTTGCTACTACCCATTTCACTATCCTTAAATGGCTTGCGCAGTTTATAACAGAAGTCTATCGGATTGTGGCATCACGGCGTTACCTGAAAGTCTAGGTGGGTTATCCTCGCTACAAGAGTTGTATCTAGACAAAAACAATTTTGAGAGAATAACCGAAAGCATCAAACATCTTTTGAAGTTGGAAAAGCTCGACTTAAGCTACTGTGCTAGGCTTCAAACCTTACCCGAACTTCCATGCAATCTGTTTTACCTAGAAGCAAATCCTTGCACGTCCCTGAAAGCAATACCAGGTTCTTCAAGTACTTCATACAATTCATTATTGGTTGACTTAAGGAATAGTTTCAAATTGGACCCAGATGAGCCCTATGAGATTCTTTTAAAAGTGGAGGAGGTATGTCATTATTTTCTAGCTCACTCTCTTTATTTCATGTTAGGTATGACTCATTTTCCCCTGCAGACGTTTGCACGAAAAATTAAAACAATTTGCAAGAATGTAAAATATTAAATTTGTACTTTATTTCACGTAGACGTACGCATGCATATGAGAATTTTCGTGTTAATTATTTTCTTTCTTTTAATTTTTTTTAATTTGGTTAGTTAAAATTTTGATTTTATGAATTTCGTGGTACAGGTATTCGGTAAAAGCCGCAACAGACAAATCAATTTAGCTGGGAATGAAATTCCAAATTGCTTTAGCTTTCAATGGATGGGATCTTCTATGAACCTTCCAGCTGCTGCCACCAAGGTTGTTTCAATATCAACAAGTTAGTGGGCCTTGCTTTTTGCGCTATTGTTAACATCTGGAGGTTTCGTTTTTTGTTTTTTGTTTTTTGTTTTATTGGTTTGGCGTAAAGTCAAATCAAGATATTGTTATCGATTTTCTGCGGAAATTGATTTTGTTGAGTCAGATCACGTTCTACCGGGGCACTATTTATTCGGAAGTGAGGATTTCGATGATTTCGGTTGATGTGACTATGACGTAAATGAGGCCTTTTCCCACATCTTTCAAGGTGGTGAACGAGTGAAATGCTACGATGTGAAAAAATGTGGGTTTCGTTTATTGTACGCCCAGGAATTTCCGGAATCGACGGATGAGGAAAAGTATCCAAACTCCAAAAGATTGAAATGTTCTTCGACTTCAAGTCCATCGCAACTGGTACTCTTCGGTGACCAAATCATTCCGTAGACCTTGTTTTAACTTGCATGCTTTCTTTTGTGTTTCTTCGTATGTGCTTTCAATTCCTTCATGCACCACTAATAAATTGATCAATCATAGACCTTTCGCTTTCAATAGCTATACAACTATTAGTTCTTTATTGGGTCAATGAATTGATAATGGTAATTGAGGAAATATATGTACGGATTGTTTTGATTTTATATTGAGTTGGTGGTGCTTGTGTTTCTTTAATTATTTTTAGATTGAAATAGAAATCTAAAAACATTTATTTTGAATGAAACCATCTTTTTTATTCGACTTGTCTTTTTGGATTGTACATTTTGAAAAACAGCATTTAAAACCGCTTCAAAAAATATAAAAATTCAATATCATTTGTCCTATCAAGTTTTTAAAACGAATTAAATGACGGAATGTAGCGAACAGGTTAGCTATGACTTTTGTAAAATGATTATTTTGGTAAAATGATTATTTTGGCCGGCTTTCCTAAATGATTCCAACACCGTTAACAGCGAAGTAAATAATTTAAGTGCCAAGTTAAACAAATTAAAAGTTCACGTTTATTTTACATAATGGGTGAATCTTTGGCTGCACGGTTGAAATTTTCCCAAAACAAGAAAAGGGGAGACTTTTTATGACGAACTTTGGGGTTGATAATTTATCACGGTTGATAATTGATTTTAATTAGTGGGCTTTGCTTATTGCGCTATTATAGGATTTCGAGATCTTCATCATCACAGGTGCAGCATGTACGTGCAGTTAGGGGCGGGCGATTGTGGGGGTTTAGATTGGGTCATGCCAATCGTGTTCAATTTTATAAACCGATCGGGTTAGCCTAAAAAAATAAATAAATCATATGTACATATATATAAGTACATAAGGCAAAAACGCAATCTCTAGTTATTTCATTCTTTCTTGATTCTTCTTCTCCATCGTGAACAAGAGATTCACTCACACACAGCCACGCCTACGTTCACTACTAGAAAAATGGGCTTTACTGACACTAAATTAGTGTCAGTAATCACTTTTGCTGACACTTCTTAATTGTGTCAGTAATGCTCAAGGCAGAACACACTGACACTAAGGTTTGGTGTCAGTGATTTTGTGTCACTATAGTATCACCAAAATAATGATACTATGATGTTAGTATCAATTGATACTATTTCTATGTCAGTATTTTGTGTCACTAGAGAGTCACAAGGATAGTGACTCAATCGTGTTAGCATTTAATGATACTATTTACATGTCACTGATTTATGTGACTACAGTATCAGGAATCCACTGACGCAGTAACATCAAAATTCTTATCGTCATTTAAATAACTAGTGTCTGTATTAACGGTGCTATACCGGTTGTATTTTATTTTTTTAATCACATTATTCATGTTTATTTTACAATTAAAATAAAACCAAAATATATTAAACATACCAAATCTTATAATGCAATTCACATAATACACATTTGAAATACATCAGTTAAATTAAAATAGTTCAAATACATCATTGTTTGGGGGTAAAAAACAAGTTCAAGTACTAAATTAAGCTTTGAACAAGTATACACAATAAATGACTAAATTAATTTCGGAAAATTTAGCCAAGAAGAAAAAATAGATAACAATGTCATTGATTTTGGAGTCCGCATATATGCCTTCATTTTTTTTCCAGCTACAAGTATATAAAATCAATGAGGACACCACAAAAAATAAGCCACAGATTTGTTTTAAGGAAAAATAATCATAAATTACTTGTATGTTACCTCACGATTGTAGGCTATAATTAACTTGGCAATGTATGTAGCCCACTGATCACGAAGTCGCGAGAGGTCCTTGACAGTGTATTCCTCAACTCCCTTGAACTTTAATTTTAAAACAACAAGTTATTCACATATACAAAATACCAATTTTACCTTACTTTAAGGAAAAAAAAAACGAATATGGTGTACCCAACTGTGAACCTATTAAAACATGTGGAAACCATAGTTGTTTAACTAAATGAGAGGTGGGCAATAATCAATATGGAGAGCCAGCCTACTTTCCCTTAAGGTTATCTGTTCTCACCAGAGCAGGAAGATGAGTAATCCTATAGAGACCTATAAAAGTTTAACTTCTCCCTAACTAATCGATTTATATTGTGAAATTACTAGAAACTTGGTCACAATAAGTATATTGCACATTAAAGTGTACCCGAACAACTTATTGGAATTAGTCCCACCGCAACAGTTACTGAGAAAGGTCAAGGCAGGACAAATAGAAATATGCCTTAAACTAAATCAACTCTACCAAGCCCTTTGCATGTAAACATGAAGGATAAAAACAGGCATCTTACAATTTAACTTGAATGTTTATCTGAACAACTCTTCCAACACAGAGAAAACATAACACATAAAACAATGAGTCAAACTCAAGCTTCACAATTTTCAGCAATTTAAGAAATTAGTAACTTTTATCAAGATGAAAACCAGACCTGACCCATAATGACGCAGATCAAGATACCACCAATAGCTATATCTATTCAGCTTTAAAGAAATGTACATCCCAAATCCTAATTCATGTCTATATGGATATTCATATAATCTATTCAACAATATGCAACATAGTCACCATTATAAGTACCCTCACAGTTTATAAAATGCATACAATACGCAATAAAAAGATAACTGTAAAGAAGCACACATGTGTTTCAGCTGATTCATTTCACAATAAATTAAAACAATATGATGCAGTATTGTAAAAATCATTTTCAATACTTATATTATTTTTCAGAACGTTCACATTTGTGATGATATCTTGCATGCATTTTATCACATAGTAACCACATTCAAAGCTGCTCGGCTGCCTCGGACACTACAAGATCAAAATTACATTAATTTTTTATTGTACGTTAACAATAATTAGTTAGGCTTTTCTGATTTTTACCTTGACAGGTATCCATTGAACATTGGCCTTTGTATAAGAATTTAAACTCTAATGTATTCGAATCCCCCTACAATTAAGAGACATAGCTAACGTTAGCAAATAATTAGCATAAGACATAAAAATAGAATAGCATGATCAAAGATACAAATAACAAACTTAACTGATTGACAATCTGCATTAGCTCTTCATCAGGACCACCTTCCAAACGATCAAGGTAATAGGTTGTACGTCTCACCATATCAATTGCCAATAACACCCAGTGGGCACTAAACAAAGTAAAAATTGCTCTCACACATGAATTTCAAGTAAAAGTTTTTCACTTCGTGATTAATCTACAAATTAAAGAATATAACTAGCAAATGAAAAAGGTTATACCCAGGGTTATACGGGAATACGATGACTTGTCCCAATTCTACCAAGCCTAACAGTTTTGAAATGTATTGAGTCCTGTCTTTAAAGCTGACCCTTGGATATAACTTCTCAAAAAGCCCAAACTGAACTGGTTTAGTACTTCCATTGCTCTCCATCTCCTCATACAGGTTTCTAAGAGGAAATAAATATATATAACGAAGTAAGTTTGAATATAGGAAACAAAATAATAGGGCCAAGTTTACTAAAACATAAGTTATGATTTACCGTACTTGATCCATATGTTAATGACGCAGTTTGAGACCTCTTTAAACTCGATGATTTCAGCACAAATCATTTTGTCCAAGTGTGTTTCCCAAATTTCACCAAAGGTTGCTGTGTCATGCCGAATCCTGATCAATCGAGGTAAAGAATTCTCGATGAACATGGTAAACATGTTCATATATTCACTCCTGCCATTCTTTCTTGATCGTGCTGCTGCTCGTGTATCCTTCACACGTACATTGAGGTCTTTTGTTGCTGGTCTGATGACTCGGGGTTCTTTTTTGGCTACTTTTGCTGGTCTGATGACTGTGGGTTCTTTTTTGGGTACTTCTGCTGGTCTGATGACCAGTGGTTCTTTGTTGGGCAGTTTTTTATGACAGGAGAACTGCCTATCTAGTACTTTAGGAGTTAGTCTAGCAGATCTTCTCGGTGTGGGCTTTGAAGTAATTTCACACTCTACTTTTTCGGGGGTTTGTTGAGGAGTTGCTTGGGAAATTGTGGTGGGACTGTCCTTAATTTTACTCTTCACAGATTTTGGAGTCGACTTACCCGATGGGAAATCAGCCTATGCAATAATCAAAATACATACCATTAGTAGTAATACATGCATATACAAATGGAAATAAAATAATGACATGTAACAGGCCATATACCTTTCTTTTTCCAAGAGTTTCAGGGGATTGTTGATCATTGTCCATCTGAACACCAGTGGAACTTTTGGGCTTCGGAAAGTTAGAACTGCCAACTTTAGTATTGTTGTACGCATTTAACCTTGCATTCATGCGTTCTAATTGAGCAGACATGAATTGGAAACTCTCTTGATACATCTTTCTTTCTCTTGCTAACTCAGTGGCATCAGGGACATGAAAGTAGATAGATGGGGTGACGAATTGCCCCACTCCTTGCACCATGCTTCCATTTGGTTGCTTCTGAAGAGCTTCACTTAGAATGTCATGTGACCCTTGTGATTGGAATGTTCCTTGTTCAACCTGACTCTTCAGTTCATTCTACAAAAAAAAATATTGTACATCCGCAATTACGAGTACAAGACATCAGCTAAACTAAACTAATATCCTTCTTGAATCTTTAACAAAGAGCAAATCTATATACAGTTCAAATTGAAACAACGGAAAATATTACAAGACAACACCTCACACAAGTTTTACAGAAAATCTACCCCCACACACACATATTATAAAGAAAATTCATAAGAATTCAGTATACAAGTGACTTACTATTTTCTCAACAATTGGCGTCACTTCAGAAGCATATTTGCCATCTCGGTCTGCTCGTGCCATTAACCAAGCTTCACTGCGATCAATCTCCCGCTCAGAAACTCCACTCTCCTTTTTCTGTTACAAGGTGACATAAAACATAAATAATTGATTCTATTATATTATACGTACTAGATTACTTATGTTACTGTAATTACCACACTTACTTTTCTATACAACATGCCACCATATCCTGTGCTACCCAAGCGATGGTTGTAGACATTCTTTGCTCTTTTGTCTTTTGCCTTCTTACTTTTTTCCTGCACAAACAGTTTATATGAAGAACAAAAGTTACCACTGATTATTAGTAACTACCAACAATTAAATCAGGTAATATTAACAAATAGCACACCTGAAATTGTTCAGATAAAATTTTGTCAACAAAAAGTTTCCTATCTTCTTTTTTAATGCTTGGGTACTCAATAGGAGGCAACCTTAGTGACTTTCGATCGTCCTTGTTAGGTAGAACGAATTCAGTTGCCAGTTCACATCGAAAGTTTCTTGATGCAACCCCCATCCACTTTAATACTTGGCTTTTGCATTTCGAGCTCAATTTGAATTTTTTCTGTAAACCAATAACATGGATTAGAAACAACTTTCTACAAATCTGGAAGTTATATAAAATCTTTAAACATACTATGAAACAAGAAAACAAAACCTGAAAATGAACCCACAAAGTTTCCTTCATCTCTAGTGGCACACGCCTCCAATCATCAAGTGAAATTCGAACTGTTTCACGTACAATGACTCCAATGTAAGTCCTAAGATCATTTCTTCCCTTTCCAACTGGAACACCATAAGAATTGTACTCAACTGCAGCTTCATGACTAACTTCTTGTTTTTGCAAACCTTTTTTTTTGTTTGTTTTCTTCTCCTTGGTCTTCCGTCCAGCTCCGGAAGAGTGAACTCAACATCGTCAGCCATCTCCTACAATCCTGAAAATGATTAAAATAAATAAGTATATCATTTACATTAATAAGTTAATACAAGAGCAAGAATGAAATAAATAAATCACTTACTGAAAAATTGAGAAAATTGGTGCTGGAAACTAACTACAATAATGCATTCACTGATTTTCTAAATCAATATCTATTGGAATAGCATCACAATCTTTTCTATCATAAATTCCTTCATCATCTTTCTCATCCAACTCACATACTGGAAGTTTGTTAGATAATGGAGAAAATACATCCACGTCTTCACATCTTTCTCCATTTAACTTATAAGCTTTGTCGGTCACTGAACAAAATATTGATTTATTATTATCTAGCTGGTCCTTTACATAAAATACTTGCTTTGCATGACAAGCCAGAATAAAGCAATCAGATTTATAGCCAATCCGATTTAAATCAACTACAGTGAAACCTAAATTGTCAGTGCAAACCCCTCTATCATCTACCCAAGCACACTTGAAAAGTGTTTTTTTAACCATTAGATAATCAAGCTGCCAAATCTCATTAATGACTCCATAAAACGTCATGTCTCCAAAGTGAGGACTTTTATCTTTTGAGCTTGAAATCTGTAGAGTGTTAAAAACAACCCTAACACCACTATTTTGGGTCACACGATTGCAGTCCTGATCCCTCGTTGTAAAATTGAAGCCATTTATCTCGTAGCCAGAGAAGGTCACCACGCTTGAGCGTGGTTTGTTTGCCAACCAGCACACTATTTCGTCAATCGGCACATTATTTGCTTTATCATGTGCCACCTATAAATTAAAATAACAAGTACAGTAATTAGACACATGTAGACAAAACTTGTTAAGTTTATATCCTATATTATATTTAGTTAAGTAATTCTAACCTTTGCTTGTAACCAACCAGAAAATGTACGTATGTGTTCATTTTGCAACCACATATTTGTTTTTGCCTTATAGGGGTTTCTTGATGCCAAATAATGCATATGCTCCCTACAGTGAGACATATTAAGATTTAAAAACTAGTATATTAATCTAATAATACAATAGTGATATTTTTTTGGAAAAATTAACAACTTACTCGATATATATTTGGATTTCAGGGGTGTTCATTAGAACACACCGGTGTGCTTGTGCCAACAAAGGATCATCAACCACCTTTATGGTTGCACCTCCCAAAGGCTTTTCGATAGATAAATCAGTTGGACAACCAGTAGGCAGCCCAATAACATCACAATTTGAGAGGTACTCAGCACAAAATGCAAGTGCTTCTTCTGCAATATAACTTTCTACAATACAACCCTCAGGGCGGTAGCGATTACGAACATAATCCTTGAGAGTTTTCATTTGTCTCTCAAAAGGATACATCCATCGAAGATAAACAGGCCCACATAACTTAACTTGTTCAACTAAGTGGACTGTCAAATGGATCATTATGTCAAAAAAGCTAGGTGGGAAGTACTACTGCAGTAAGCATAAAGTGATTACAAGTTCCTCTTGCAATTGGTCAAGAGTATTGGGATCTACCACTTTACAGCACAATGTATTAAAAAAGAAGCACATCCTGATTATGGCCCTTCTCACATTTATAGGCAAACAACTTCGAATGGCTAGTGGTAGAAATTGTTGCATCAAAGTATGACAGTCATGGGACTTAAGGCCTTGAAGCCGACAATCATCTATTGAAACAAGGTTTTGGACATTGGAAGAATACCCATCAGGGACTTTCACACTCAGCAAAGTTTCACAAAACTGTTTTTTTTCTTTTTTACTCAAAGTATAAGGAACTGGAGGTAGGACTTTGTTTTTTTTGTTTGTTTCATCAGGAACTAGTTTTCCCCTGATCTTCAAAGACTCAAGATCTTTTCTAGCATTAATCCCATCTTTTGTTTTTCCTGGTTGATGAAGTAATGTGCCATATATGTTCTCGCACACATTTCTTTCAATGTGCATCACATCTAATTGATGGCGAACTAATAAATGCTTCCAATAATCTAACTAAAAAAAGATTGACTTTTTTTTGTACAATTTTTCAGTTATGTTCTCATCACCATCACCGCCACCACCGCCATCCTGTTTCCGGTTTTTGGCCTTCTTTTTCCCGAACTTAATATCTATATCTTCCACCATATTAAAGATTTCCTCACCAGACAAAGTTTTAGGAGGCTCATTCCACTCTTGCTTCCCATTAAAAACCTTTTTCAGTTTCCGAAATAGGTGACCGAGTGGTAGAAAGCGGCGATGACCCATATATGACATTTTCCTACTATGTGGCAGCCAACATGCACAAGTGTCTATCCCACAAATTGGGCAAGCATAATAGCCCTTAACAGTACAACCAGAGAGGTTTCCGTATGCTGGAAAGTCAATGATTGTCCACATCAAGACAGCCCGTAAATTAAAGGTTTCCTTTCTATAAGAATCATAAACATCAATACCTACATCCCATAGAGTTTTTAAGTCCTCAATCAAAGGTGCTAGGTATACATCTAGATCATTTCCAGGTTGTTTAGGGCCAGATATCAAAAGTGACAACATCAAAAACTTTCTCTTCATACACAACCATGGAGGAAGATTATATGTTATTAATATAACAGGCCAACAACTATAAGTCGTGCTAAGTGTACTATGTGGGTTAACCCCATCAGTTGAGAGAGCTAAACAGAGATTTCTAGGTTCTTGTACAAATTTTGGCCACTTATTGTCAATTAGTTGCCAGGCTGGTGAGTCTGCTGGGTGGCGAAGTTTGCCATATCTAATTCTTTTATTAGCATGCCATGTTAAATTTTGAGCTGTTTGTGGTGATTGAAACAATCTTTTCAACCTAGGAATAAGTGGAAAATACCATAATACCTTTTTAGGAACCCCTTTCCTAAATTTTGTTGAGCTATCGTTTTTTATTTGATACCTAGATGCTCCACAATTTGGGCATTCAGCAAGATCAGCAAATTCATTCCTATACAAAATGCAGTCATTTGGACATGCATGTATTTTTTCATACTCTAAGCCTAACACTTTCATTGTTTTCTTAACCTCGTACATTGACATAGGTAGAGTATTATTATTTGGCAAAATATCAGCAAGGACTTCTAACAAAGCAGAAAACCCTTTATCGGACCACCCATAGTTCCCTTTGACATTGTAAAGTCTCATTAAACTAGATAACTTTGAATGTTTTGCACCCGGGTACAAAGGCTTTTCAGCATCTTCAAGCATATCCTTAAAAGAACTAGGATCTCTATCACAATGCTCGTAAGCATCTTCGACCATGTCAATTATATTACTATAATCATGACATCTAAATCTTTGACTATGTGAATGGTCTTCACAGTTTGTAAATGTAGATTTAGAGTCAGTCTCACCATGCCAAGTCCAAACAACATGTCTTGGGAGAAAACCTTTTTCAAATAAATGATCCTTCACCTGTTGAGGAGTATGAAACTCCATATTACAACAAAAGGTGCAAGGACATCTAATTGACATTCGATTTTCAGCATTCAAAATGGCAAAATCTAAGAAATCAGCAACTCCAGAACGATACTCTACAGACAATCTATCACAAGTTATCCAACTTCTCTCCATTTCAAATATTTTACCTGTTCGAATATGTAATGTCAGTTTAAGTTTAATTAAATTGCATGATTAATATAAAGTTCAATGTTATTATGATTATAGTTGTAATAATAAACTTATAATTCATATCATAGTCATTGTCTCTATTACAAATCGTCCAACCAAAACAGAATAAATAAACAAGTAGGATTATATAACAAAATTTGCCTCTCTTTACATGAAACAGAGATGTAAATAGTTTGTAACCACTAAATACACAGTCATTCGGCCAATATAACACCCAAACAATCATCTCCTAATCACAAAGGCAAAAGCTAAAATGAAATTTCATATTTTACCACATTCAAAATCAACTAACTTATTGCTCATAAGTTAAGAAATGGAGCTAACAGTTTATTTCAGAAACTAAAAAAATGCACATTCTTAGTTTTAAATAACAATGACAGTAAATCACATGCACAAAAGTTTGAAACTGACCTCAAATGTGGCAGAAAAAACAGAGTCGCAGCAGCAACTGTTTTGAGTTTAAGTAATGCACCACTTAAAATGCCTGTATTTTTGGACTGCATGTGAGTGAAGATATAGAAAAATAAGAACAAAAATTTCAAGTTACGAATAAATCAGAGAAAAAAAAGATTTGGAAAACAAAACTCACCAGGGTTGCAGGGAGAATGAGATTACCTGAATACCGAACCGATGGTGCCACTTCACCCCTTGTCGATGGCTATTACTTGCTTGCCTAGTATAGGCACTGGATGGTTTAGTTGGAGAAAAACCCCTTCGATAACAAGCGATTAGGGTTTTGGTTTGTGTTTCAATTTGGGGAAAATGGAAAAACGACACAGAGCTTTAGCTTTTCATTATCTATCTAAATTAATTGAATTTAATTTGTAAATGGATAGTGCAAAACAGAAGAGATCGAGAAGAGAAAAACGAAAGCGAAAGTGAACGATGAAAGCAAGATAGAGACTAGACACAGTCGATATAACCTAGATGGGGAAAATATGTTGTTGTTATTTATATTTTGATTTTTTAATAATTTAAATATTATTATAACTTTGACTCATCGAGATTTGATGGTCTGTGCTCCAAACATTAAAGCTTTAAATCTTAGAGCTCTCAGGTTCGAGTTGGAGCTAAAGCAAAAGTTTTATGAATTTTTTTTTATCATTGATACTTTAGTGTTAGTGATTTTTGATATTTAGTTTACTGACACCCTAGTATCATTAATCTCTGATTCCTATTTGTCAAAAGCGGAAAATGGTGCATATGTACATAAGTATTGACACTTTTTGCAAAGTGTCAGTAACAAAGTGTCAGTAACAAAGTGTCAGTAAAGCTCATTTTTCTAGTAGTGGTTACAGCCATTGCCGCCGGGAACAAACGCCCACCCCGCTATTTGCTTCCTCGTTCTAGCCGTTCTGGATTTGCTTCCTCGTTCCAGCTGCTATCATCTCTGCTCTAGCTACCTCCGGCTTCGTTCGCCGTCGTCAGCCGCACAAGGTAATGTTATAAATGCGATTCCAAATGGGCATGAATGGCTGCTTGTTATTCAATCTTCTTGTGCGGCTGACGTGATGAAAATAGTGCTGTTTGTAATTCAATTTTCTTTTGGGCATGGGTAAGAGGGGTTTCAGGTACTGAATCTGTTCAATTTTCTTTTATATAGTGGCTGTTTGTAATTAGTGCTGGTTTGGTTCTGTAATTGGTGCTAATTTGGTTTCTTAACATTGTAATTGTTGTCTTGAGTGTTTATGGTGATGGGTTATTAATCAATTATATATGTTTTGTCATTTGGTAATCATTTTTGCCTTTTTTTTTTTCTCATCATGGAGCTGAGCTGGTATTTGATTTTGGAATTTAGGTGGCTGCCTGGCTGGGGTTTGATTCATTTTGCAATTGATTTGAATTTTGCAATAGGTTGTAACCCAAATTGCATCTCGAACCGAAATTTAGACCCGATTTTTCAATCCAAACCGAACCAAAATTTAAATCCAAACCAAATTAAATTTGGTTCGCTTTTGGTTTGGGTTTGTGTTTCTAACCCGATTGGATTGAATTCTCCAACCGAATGGGTTGTAACCCAAACCAAAATCCACCCGAACCGAAACCCGTTTAGTCAAATCCAAAAATGGGAATGTGGCCTTTGGAATGATTGAAATGCTAATTATGTTGAGTCATCACGTGGAGAAGTTCTATAATATATTAGAGACAGTACAATCAATTAATGTATATAATATGTGTATTTGAATTTTATATAATTATCAAATGCATGTTAATTTTTCAAAATAAATATATACATTCCATAACATTATTTACTTAAATGACTAAAGGTGTGTTTGGAAGTATGTGTGGTAGATAGGCTGCCCAAGCTTAGCTGTCAAGGTATTCGATAACACGTTGCATCTAAGTTTTGATAGTTCAGTAGCATTTTTTCCTTAGCTCTAATTCATAATTATGGTTTTTACTCCACAATAATTGTAGCACAATAATTGTAGCTTAAAAGGCACATGCAACCTAATATGATATTTAGAGGTGTTTTAAAATTTCTCCATCACGTGATAATAGTGAACTATTTTCAAACGTCCATCAAGTAAGTGCACGTGTGAAGGTGGAAAAATGCGGGTCCCATCAGTTGGTTCTCTTAGGTACAAATCAATCCGTAGACCGTATACACCGTTTTGCTTGGTTACTTTTCTTTCCTTTTCTTTGTGAAGAGAAAAAAGAATGATGTCAACCTGACAAAGCCTTATGACTGATTCCATATGTCTTCTTTTGCTCTCAACTTTGCGAAGAACAACTGCCTTCAAAACCATTCACAAAGGTCTTGGAACATTTTCATATGTCACCAACAATGATGATTAAACTGGCAAAGTTTAAAAATGAGCCGCCTACTTTAGGCACGTCAGCAGCCAAACTATTCAAAACTTCTTCGACATAACCGTGTACTTCTTGAACATCCATGGAAGTTCTTCTTCAGGGTCAGCCGGTCTTTAAGCCATCGCGTCCAGAATGTATACCCTGTTCGGCATCGCTTGCTCTGCTTCATTTACTTTCTTCGAAGATCTAGTCTTCACCTCCTCTCGGCGCTGTCTTTCAATCTTAATAAAACAAAGAGACTTTAGACGACTTCAGGAAAAGAATCTAGCAAACATTTAGCGGAACCATTCATGGCAAAAGGTTAAACTAATAGAAAATTGTAAAATTAACAGAGGTTGACTGTTTGGCTTAATGGAAAATGCAGTGAAAATAAACTTGTAAAATATTTCCAGTTTATTCGATAACCATATTGCTTACAAGCTCACGTTTTCTATACAGAATTATCACACACGTTTTCTACATGTAATTAACTAATTCCTTATAACAAACAATGAGCTGCATAACGGTATTTAACTAACTCAGCTGAACTCCTTTATTTCACTGCAAATGTCTGCTGATGTGGCTTTACTGCACTGCTGGAAATCGTCTGCTGATGTGGCTTCACTGCAGAATAGTGAGCTTCCTTCACAGCCCCCCTCAAACTCAAGGTACATGGGAGGACGTTGAGTTTGGCTCTCAAATAGTTGAACTTTATGAATGAGAGTGGCTTTGTCATTATATCAGCTACTTGCTCCTCAGTTGGAACATAATTGATGCTCAATTCTCCAGCCAGTACTTTGTCTCTAACATAATGTATATCAATCTCAATGTGTTTGGTTCTTGGGTGAAAAACTGGATTGCGAGCTAACTCAGTTGCACTCATATTGTCACACCAAATAGCAGGCTTTTCTGTGCATTGTAACTTTAACTCAGAAAACAGAGACTGCAGCCAGCTTATCTCTGCACTTGCTGCAGCTAGTGACCTGTATTCACTCTCGGTGCTTGATCTGGCAATGACTGGTTGCTTCTTGGATGACCAAGACACCAGGTTGTTACCCAAGTAGACACAGTAAGCACCAACTGACTTCCTGTCATCCAGATCCCCTGCCCAGTCTGCATCTGTGAAGCATGTCAACTTCATGTCACCTTCTTTAATGAACTTGAGCCCATAATTCTGTGTTGCTTTCAGATATCTCAGCACACGTTTGCATGCCATGAGATGCTGCAAAGTTGGTGCTGAAACATATTGACTTAACTTATGGACACTGAATGCAATCTCTGGTCTAGTCAAAACCAAATATTGCATTCCACCAACAATGCTTCTATAGTGTGTAACATCTTCCATATATTGACCAAGACCTCCTTGAGCTTCTTTTTGCAGTTTCAATCCTGTACTCATAGGAGTTTCAACATCCTTGCAGTTTAACATCTCAACCTTTGACAACAAATCCCTTATTTACTTCCTTTGTGATAAGTATACACAATCTGCGTCATACAAAACCTCAATTCCTAAGAAGTATGAGAGATTTCCAAGATCTTTTAGAGCAAACATTGTGCTAAACTCAGCAATGAAGCTTTCTAATTCAAAGCTATTTTGTCCAGTTATCAGAATGTCAAACTAAGATCAGAGATGACTCACTCCATTTCAGAAATAAAGAAGTATCAGAACTTGAGTTTACAAATCCCCACTGTAACAAGCATCCTTTCAACTTATCATACCAAGCTCTTGGAGCTTGTTTAAGGCCATATAGAGACTTATGAAGTTTACACACATATGCTGGTTTCTCAACATCAACAAAACCCTCTGGTTGATCCATAAACACTTCCTCAGTTAACTCTCCATTGAGGAAAGCATTATTCACATCGACTTGTCTTATCTTCCATTGATTCATCACAGTCAAACTCAGAATAACCCTTACAGTGGCTGGCTTTATGACAGGGCTGAATGTTTCAAAACAGTTGACTCACATAACCTGTTGGAATCCCTTAGCTACTAACCGAGCTTTGTACTTGGCAACACTTCCATCAGTATTGTATTTCACCCTGTATACCCACTTATTTCCAACTACTTTCTGATCAGCCATTCTTGGTACAAGAGACCATGTACCATTCTGCATTAAAGCTGCATACTCCTCTTTCATGGCTGTAAACCACTTTGGATTTTGTATAGCCTCATACACTGAATCTGGTTCTTTGTGAAGAAGGGTTGCAGTATAAAGTTTGGGTTTGAAGATACCAACTTTGCTTCTGGTAGTCATAGGGTGGATATTAGGTTGAGCAGAAGGTGATGGATGAGGTATAGATAGTGGTGTTGGAATATTTGATTCTACATGTAGTTCTGTGGATGGCTCTGCAAATGGTTCAGCAGTTGATATGTGTTGTTGTAAAGGGTTCTGATTATCAGTATGAGATGGATTACCTGAACTTTGAGAGCTGCTTCTGATTAAACTTGCAGAGTGTGGATTGTATGAGCTGTCAGTGACTGAAACTGATAATGTTGACAAATTGTATACTTGTTGAGGTGTGAAAGATTGTTTCAAGTGTGAAGATGATTCAGTAGAGTGAAAGACTGAATTTGTGGAGTAAGGAAAGACAGACTCATAAAAAATGACATGTCTGACAATGTATATTTGACCAGAAGGATGCATGCATTTGTATCCTTTGTGAGATGGACTGTAACCAATGAAAATACACTTGCTTGAGTGATAATTGAATTTATGCTTATTGTAATCTCTTAAGTAAGGGTAGCATATACAACCAAAGCATTTGAGCATCCTATAGTCAGGTTTGTGGTTGAATATTTTCTCATAAGGAGTAAGAAGTTTCAAGGTTGCAGATGGCAGTCTGTTGATGTGATACACAGCTGTATGGAAGGCATCCCACCAAAATTTGAAAGGTAGCTTGGCTTGTGCCAATAAGGTGAGTCCTAGTTCAACAGTGTGTCTATGTTTCCTTTCAACAACTCCATTCTGGTGGTGTGTGTAGGGACAAGAATGCCTAAAGGTTATTCCACACTGATTCAGAAAATGAGTGAAAACTCTATACTCTCCCCCCCAGTCAGATTGCAGGTGTTTAATGGTGGAGCTAAGTTGATTTTCAACCTGCAATTTGAATAGCTTAAAGACTTCTAAGGCCTCTGATTTCAGTTTGAGAGGGTAGATCCAAGTATAACAGCTGAAATCATCCACAAAGCTAATATAGTAAGTATATCCTTCCCTAGATGTGATTGGTGAGGGTCCCCACAGGTCTGTATGAATGAGTTCAAGAGCCTTAGTTGTTCTGATTTCTGTGCTGGGAAAATGAAGTCTGTGAGATTTGCCCATTTGGCAGGCTTCACATATTTGATTCAGTGATTTGTTTATGCCATTACTTGAGAGATTAACAGAAGCATCATTTTTCAGCAAGTGCATTAGGATTTGAGAATTGGGATGACCAAATCTTCTATGAAGAAGTATTGCTTTATTATTCAATTCATTACAAGATGAACTGTTACTGGAAATTTTATTGCCTGATGCATTACAAAGAAAGACAGAACTAAAAGCATTATTCTGAGTGTTATTTAGAACATGAGAGTCAACAGAACATGCAGACAACATAGACAATGGCTGAACATGAGAAAATCAACACATGAAGGAGGAGGGAACATACTCAGATGGCTTGAGAATCAGCTTATACAATCCTTTCTCAGCAAGTCCTTTCATAAGCACCTGCCCCGTCAGAGAATCCTTCACATAGCAGATATCACCAACAAATTCAATGGACAAGTTATTATCAGTGGTTAACTTTGATATGCTAAGTAAGTTCTTTGTGATATCAGGCACTAGTAACATATTTTTGAGCAAGATATGAGTTGGTTTATGAGCAGTATTAGATCTCTTATGAGTAAAACATGCATCACCAACATGAGTTATAGACAAACCTTGACCATTGCCAATAACAAGCTGATCTGACCCTTTGAATTCCTCTCTGACATTCATGTTAGCCATATTGTTGGTTAAGTGATGTGTGGCACCACTGTCCAAATACCAACCATCATCAGCAGGCCCTTCATAGTTGGTAAGATAGGCTTCAGGAGCACTATATTCTGCAGATGGATAGGAAGAGTGATACAAGTGATTCATGGGATAGCCAGAGTAAACAGGAGCAACATAGTTATCCTCCACTGATGGAGCAGCATAGTTAGTAAATGAATCAAAGTTAGCCATATAGGCAGCCTTTGATCCAAATGATCTACCCTTTCCAAAGTGTTTGGGTAATGGAGTGGGACTGTCATCATATCTATGCCAGTATTCATCTGCTGTATGACCTTGTTTATGACATATCTGACAAATTGGTGGTGACTCATCAGAAGGCATATTAGCTGAAGAATGGAAGGCTGGAGGAGGAGGATAATTTGGTCTCATAGATGGCCTTAGAAACTGCACTGATTGGCCTCTGCCATAGCCTCCAAATGCTCCAGCACCAGAGGAAGATCCTCTAGAATACATATTATGAAAACCACCTCTTCCACCACTAAAACTTCTATTACCAAAACGACCATGATATCTATTACCAAATGTGCCTCTTCTGAAATTTCCTCTCATGTAAGAGTTATTGGTGTTCATTGAACTGTAATTTGCATTTAGCATGGCTTTGGTACCTTGACTCTGTTCAAGTCTAGCTTCATGTGTCAGCAGTAATGCATATGCATCATCATAGCTCATCTTATTTGTAGTAATAATTGAAGCTAGATCTAAATAACCAGAACCTAAGCCATTTAAAATCCTCATCAATAGATCTTTTTCAGTAATAATGTCTCCAGCACAAGCAAGTTTGTTTGCGAGTAGCTTCATTTTTGCACAGTATTCCTCAATGTTCATTGAATCTTTCCTTAAAATGTTCATTTCATAACGCAGTTGCATGATCTTAGCTTCTGACTGAACTCCAAATTGTTTTTCAATAGATTTCCACACATCAAAAGATGTATCGTAGCTAAGGACTGAACTTAAAATACCTTCACTTATGGTTGATAGCAGCCAACCAAGAAGTGTTTGATCCAGTGCTCTCCAGTTGAGAAACGCTGGATTTTCAACATTCTCTCCAGATCCATCTGCTGTTGCATTTGACAAATACTGCTAAGGAACAATATTTGGTTCTGAGATGAATCTCTCCAACCAATTGCCTCTTATCGAAGTCAGAACTTGTTTTCGCCAAAGCAGAAAATTCGATCGATCTAATTTCACAGTAGTTGCAAATGTAAATAAAGTTTGTGATGGTTGATTTGAATTCATGATTGATTGATTTGAAGTAGCAGTGCTTGAGTTAGCCATTGATGGCTCTGATACCATGTAAAATTAACAGAGGTTGACTGTTTGGCTTAATGGAAAATGTAGAGAAAATAAACTTGTAAAATATTTCCAGTTTATTCGATAACCATATTGCTTACAAGCTCACGTTTTATATACAGAATTATCACACACGTTTTCTACATGTAATTAACTAATTCCTTATAACAAACAATGAGCTGCATAACGGTATTTAACTAACTCAGCTGAACTCCTTTATTTCACTGCAAACGTCTGCTGATGTGGCTTTACTGCACTGCTGGAAATCATCTGCTGATGTGGCTTCACTGCAGAATAGTGAGCTTCCTTCACAAAAATGACCCAACAATTATGTTTAAGCCGTAAAATAATTAATGCCAGCCTACATGTATTTTCAATTTGATTAATAGACTTTTCATCTGCAGTCAACCCATACATCCAAACTCAACCACAAGTCAAACTCAAAACTGCTTGTCACTGTAGCTTGAATAACCGTTATTGGAACTCAAGAATGTTGAAGGAGCTCAATCATACCTCCTCTGCACCAAATGGATGAAATGTCGGGGAGGGGCAAACTCGCTCTATGTCAGCTAGTGCAACCAACATCATTTTATCTTCATTCTTAAACCCATCTAATGCAGCATTTTGCAATGGACACAGCCTTGTAATCCTAAACATTCATGTACTCTAATAAGGAAAGGCAAGTCTACCCATAGGTCAAATCATTTATCCGTTGAAATATTGACCGACTATGGGTAATAGTAAAATAGTTTGACAATTTTGCTTATGCAATTAAATGCTATACCGCAATATTGATAATTGCTTAACCCGAGCTACCGCAAAAATTGGTTATTTTAACATATATAAGAGCCATACCTCTTCCGAGGCCTAGCTTAGTATTTGCAGCAAAATGTACATGTTTTATATGCAGGTCAGCCAGGAACTGCGTCAGTCACTAGAAGCAAGAAATGTGTTAAGATTTTCAACAGCCATTCACACAAAAAATTTGTAGAAGACAGCAAATGATGTGCATTGTGCTGTAACGGTAGGAAACATAAATCTTAACAACGTCCTACTTATTGAACCTCAAGGACTAGTCGTCATTAAGCATGTGCGGTGGAACAATAAGCATAAGAAAATATAGTGCCTTGGAATTATATTAGTGATTAATTTAAAAAATCTATATCATGCATCCAAGACAGAGGCAATACTGTCTATGAAGGACTCATCAATAGATCGGATGTTAAAAACCTAAATTATGACTGAAATTAACAAAAAAATTCAAAATTAAAAAAAAAAAAGCGAAAAGGGAAAAGAGGCCTTTGAAGATAAGGCATGGAGCTTTGGATGCACATGGTTCAATAATTACCTTGTCAACTAAAGACGTGATGGTTCTATTGCAAGCTCCAGGAAACCTTTATCAAGGATACAAAATTTCAGTTGGTATTAGATACGTTCGACATACGACAAGAAGGGGGAATTGGTGTAAGCGGGAGCACATCACACACCCTCTAGAGTCTTGATACTTTTCATACCAAAAAGTCTGTCCAAAAGGAGATGTTTGATCCTGTTCAGAAAAATTTCCCTTAAAACTGGCAAAAATTTTCCAGCCAGAACCTTCAACAAAAAATTGTTACGACAGCTAACATCTTCGAAATCTAGAAACTTTCTTCAATGTTTCATCGTACAGAAAAAAAAATCACATTGTCATTTACATCTCAGTTTGCTCCTTCTCCACTTCTCAAATTATATAAATGAAAAGAATATAAGCTAAGCCAATAAAGAATCAAACCTTTTAAAATGCTACTTGGAGATTTGCAAGCATAAACAAACATCCAAAACAAATTAAACTCTTCTAACCAGTTTGTGGCGAAGTTGCAAAGCTAAAGCTCTCGTGCCCTCAATGCTCTGGACGATCTGCTCACCATGGAGCTCTGACTCGTCATGAACTGTTTGAGATTCCATTGTAACCTGCATACAAGATTTGCAGACTTTCGTACGCTTGTCAATCTTCTGTGCCAGAGCATTTACCAGAGCCACTCTGCCTAATTTGCTATGAAGAGCAAAAGTCAATACGGACTTGAGATTTCCACTCCCTGCCCTCTTCGCAGTTTCACAAGTCAATATGGGCAAGTAGCTCTCTGCTCCAGGCTGTACAGAAGAAAGAAATTTCTGGTCTGTGCACAGTTGATCTATTTTACTTATCACTCCAACAATTCGGGTATCTGTCATCAACAAAGTAAGCTCCCAATTTATGTCCTGCGAATTTAGGAGCACTGTATAGAATGCACTATTTCAGTATTTTGGGGCATGGCTCCTCTTCCTCTTCGGTTCAATCTGTAGAATCTTGAGCGTGCACAAAATGAATCCCACATTTTTTAACTTCACAACACCCCAGAGGTTCACCAATTAAACGATGAATCTCAAAAGAGGCCTGATTAACCTCATCATAATATTTACCTAATTCCACACTATCGAATAGATAGTATCCCAAAAACACATGTTCTGACCTAACGTAACTGCTAATTGTCCCAAAATACCAAGACCGGAGATCTCTATAACAACCTTCGGATTTGACTTTCCATGTACAGTCAGGACTATACAGGTTGTCTTTCCGGTCATACTCATAGTGCCCACTATACCTGCTGTCACTGTCATGATGTTGGTCTCGAAATGCTACAATAGCACAAACAGCAAAGCCCATCAATTTTTTATTACTGAAGAAACCTGTTGGTGGCATCTCCAAGGTTACAGATGATCCCATACTTTGATACCTAAAGCACTTTGGAATTTCGTTCCCAGGGAAATACATGCGTCTATGGACCCATTTATTATTATGTGTCTGTACCACAAAAATCAACATTTGAAAAAATAATGTTAACTTTAGTTAAAGAAAAGGAAAATAGAATAAGAGTGGTCAATTAAAGACACATGCACCTGCTTCCGCCTCCTTTCGTGATCTTTTTGAAGAGAATCTTTAACAATTTCGCCGAGCTTTTTTGGATCCAATTTGTAACAATTGCTCAAGTCAACAAAGGAACTGAATGAAACTAATGAAAAACCTGACAATGCTTCCAGCAATGTGCAATGATGTGCTTCCAAATGACATAGATTGTGAGGAAGCTCTGGCAAGGTGTGAAGCCACTCACAGTAGCTTATGTCCAGTGATTTCAACTTAGGAAGATGTCTGATGCTTTCTGGTATTCTCTCCAAATTGTTGCCTTTTAGATGCAAAACTTCTAGCGAGGATAATTGACCAAGGCTTTCTGGTATTCTCTCCAAATTGTTGTAGTTTAAATACAAAAATGCTAGCGAGGATAACTGACCAAGGCTTTCTGGGATTCCTCTTATAGCAGTTTCTTCAACTCTCAACTCCTCCAAGGCTTTTAAATTTCCAAGTTCATCAGGCAAACTTTCAAGTTTTGGGCAACCCCTGATTTGAAGAGATTTCAAAATGGACAAGCTGCTTGGGAAACTCTCAAGCCTTGAGTTCTTCAATTCCAACTGATCGAGTTCGGATAAGGGTAGTTTTTCTATACCTGTACTTCCCTCTCTATTACAAGATGATGAGATCTCTGGAAACCTCTTCAGATTTGAACAACTACAGATTTCAATATGTTTAAGAGACTTTAACTTAAATATGCTACTCTTGATGTACTCAAGCCTGGTACAGTTGTGAATGTCTAGGCTGTTGAGTTTGGATAGGCACTCAATGGATAAGGGCGTATCTTCGATTCCACATTCATATAAATCTAGAAAATGTATGTGACTAGATGAGATCTCAGGGAAGTTCTTCAAATTTGAGCAACCCCAAAGTCTCAGTTCGAAAAGAGATTCTGAACAAATGGTGTCTGGAAGACTCCTCAGGCTTTCGCAGAGGCGTAGATCAAGGACTTCAAGTTTATTTAGATATTGAATAGATGAGTGAGTCTCCATCAAACTTGAACATCCATCCAATTTCAGTCTCTCAAGATTTCGGGCCTGAGAGAGGTCTGGGAGTTTACTTAGCTGCTTGGAGCCATGGAGGTCTATCTCTTTTATGTTAACAAGATTCTGCCACCAAAAAAATAAGTGAACAGAGGGGAAGGTATTTCGCATCTATTATTGAAAGAATTTTAAATAAATATATACCTGAACGTCATCCCAAAGTTGTTCAACATTGCTGCTGGGCAATTTTAGTGAAACAAGATTCTCCGCACGTATATTCAACGTTTTCAATGGAAATTCGTGCCACTCGAAATACCTCACATCAGTAAATGGCACACCCTTGAAATGAGACAGCATACATTTGTTTTTTCCATAGAATTTCAAAAATCTCAATTTTGGCATCTTTGAGAAAGTAGAACGATTTATGCGTATCTCATTATTGACTTTGGACATATCCAAAGAGATGGCCTCGATTGCTGTAGTTCCCTAATAATCAATAAGCAAGTATATATGTTGGTATCAAATTCATATAATTGAGGCAAAAAAATGAACAAACTATCAACTATAAATGTTACTATAGGTTTGTATGGAACTATGTTCTTTTTTTTTAAGCAAAAAATTTAACATGTATATTCAAACATTTTTTTTAAAAATAATTTTCGTGAGTGAACAAAGAAACAAGAATGAGATAGAGTGTGAAAGACACTAATGGGATTATTTTAATTTTTTTTTCTCCCTCCTCCAAAAGCTCTAGTTTGCTGGTGATTTTGAACTTAGCCCGAGTGGGGCAAGTTACAAACTGTGCGGATACAACAACAGATTTATAAATTTATTTCAAAAACTTTCAATATCAAAACTTCCTGAAGCCAACAAAAAGAAAAATTCAGCCAAAATTTTAATCTAAATCTAACATAAATAAGACAGAATATTAGAATGGGAAACCTATTATTGCTGACCATGTTTCTTGTCAAAACTTCATAAATATCTTTGTAATGCCACAATCGACTGCGCTCTCCTGGATGATGGATGGATTATTTCCGAACAATTTCTCTTCCCATATCTCTTAGCAAGTCATGCATCCGTATCGTATTGTAGTCTATAGTCATGAGAGACTTATCAACAAGAACACTTAATCCTACTTCTGCAAAGAAGCCACAAGAATTAAGAAACCTTATTACTTGATCTCTATCCTCTCCTACCAAGAAACATGCAATATCTAAAGAAATATCTTGCTCATGGTCATCCAAGCCGTCATAACTTATTTTTAAGACCTCTTGAATTTCCATGTGAGGAACTATTTCCATTTTCTTCATAGCACTTTTCCATTCCTCCTTTCTCCTGCCAAATAGAAAGGAACCCAAAACTTTCAGAGCCAATGGAACCCCCTTAGCATATTTTACAGCCTCTTGTGTCAACTCTGTATAACTTGCATTAGGATCATCTTCTCCAAAGGCACGTCGACTAAAAAGCTTAAGCGCATCAACATCTACCAATTCCTTCACCTCATATATTTGATCGACCAGACAATTTGAAAGCACATGTTTATCTCTTGTTGTTATTATTATTCGACTTCCTGAAGCCAACCAATCAATTCGGCCAATTAAAAATTCTATTTGTTTTAAATGTGTAACATCATCAAAAACAATTAGAACCTTCTTGCGAGTAAACCTTTTGCTTTGAAAGTTGAGGACGATATTTGGAAAGTTCTTCACATTTCTATCATTCAATAATGTAGAGAGAAGTTGTTGTCGCAAGTGAGCTAATACACCATTTTCTTGTGCTTCTCGAACATTATGAGCAAAGTAGGAACCTTCAAAATGTCTAGAGGTTTTGTTGAAAACAGCACCGGCGATTGTTGTCTTGCCTATACCACCAATGCCCCAAATCCCCAATTTGCAAACACCCACAGAACCAGTGCCCAATAATGATTCAATTTCGTTAATGGGGCATTCAAATCCAACCAGCTCTTTGTTATCATTTTCAAAAGTATCATCCAACCTCTTTACAACTTCATCGACAATTTCCTCAATAAGCTTAGATTCAGGCCTAGCGAAAAAATTACAGTAACTAACTTCAAAAATACGTAAACGAGATAGAGACTCGTATGCTTTTAGTTGCAATATTCAAGATAATAACCTAATCCTCATAAAAATGATTTAATGAATATATTATGATGAATATTTAAACTCATCGTATAACGTCAGATATTACTTGTACTAAATTTTAAATACTAAGAATTAGATAGAAAATTATTGTTACCTAATGACATGAGAATTGAAGCCAGAGAGATTGGCTGCTTCGGTCAAAGCATTCCTCCATCTTTTCCTCATCTCTGGAAATCGCTCTTCAAGCTTCGAAAAAAGATTCCCAAAAATGCCAGTTTGCCATCTTACGTGTGATGGGTCAACGCCATAGAAAACTGGTATCACAATCTGTCCATAATCGTGCTTGCATTCGAGGATCTTCAAAAGTTCATCGAGACACCATCTGGAAGAAGCATACCTTTCTGAGAAAATGATAATCGAGATGGTTGATGCCTCGATTGCATCGAGAAGAGACTCCGAAATTTCATCTCCTCTGATAAGTTGGTCATCAATGAAAGTTTCGATGTTTAGTCGAGAAAAAGCTGAAGAAAGATGGCTGGTAAAGTTGTTACGGGTGTCTTCTGCCCTGAAACTCAGGAAAACATCGTGCTTCTTGTCTCGAGGATTCAACAAACTTAAACTCAAACTGGTGGTTTGATGAGCAGAAGAAGCTGAAGAATCCATAACAGTTCAGTAGATCATGGGAGATTTTGATCAGATAGAAATCAATTACTTAATCAACAGAAACGGGAACTTTCAACCAAATAATTTATTGAAGATTCAAGCCTTAAAATGTCCGCCAAATTCGTTGACTTTTAGATTTTATAGAAATTCGAACAGCGCGTTATTCAAATTTTACACCAATAATAATAAAAAAAGAAAAACACGGCTTAATTCAAATTGATGAAAGAAATAGAATACTCGCATCAGCATCCTTTCATTTTTCTAATAAAAAATCCAACGTGCATGTAAATTACATTTAGGGACAACAATTAATCTAATTAAAATTTTTATAAAAGCAGACAGATTTCAGAGGACTTCAGGAAAATAAATTGGCAAAGCTTTAGCAGTTTTGACAGAACCATTCATCCCAAAATGTTGAAGAAATGGGAGATGACCCAACAATCTCTTTAAATTTAAACTATAAAATGCCTACTTACATGTATTGTGAATTTAATGAATAGACTTTTCATGCGGTACCAATTAAACACATACAAACATAAAAGGATCTAAATACTATCCAAACTCACCACTAGTAAAACACAAAACTGCTTGCTCACTATAGAATGAATAGCCATGAATTGTTTTAACTCCAGTAAACTTTTCAAGATCATTGAAAAAGTTCAATCATATACCCTCTGCACCAAATGAATGGAAGGTTGAGGAGTGACAAAAGGTCGCTCCATGTCAACTAGTGCGACCACCGTCTTTTTTGCTTCATTCTTGAACCCATCTAATGCAATACTTGTAGTGGCCACAACCATGAATTTCGAAACATTCAAGAATTGTGATCAAAGTTATCTAAAAGGAAAAGAACAAGAGAAAAGTCATTAAATAGTCAAACTTTCTAATATGCTATTTAGAAATTTAAGAGCACAAGAACAAACATTAAAAACACATTAAACTCACCTCACCAGTTGTAATGTTTTGTAGAAACTTGAAATTCGCTTGAACCCGTGCTTTCATACACTTGTGAATCTGCTGTGCGCCTGTGCCAGAGTATTTCGCAGAGCTATTTTGCCTAACTTGCTCTGGTGAGCATCAGTCAACATGGACTTGCGACCTTCACTGTTTGCCCTTGATGCAGGTGACACGACCTGACCCGACCCAACCCATCCATGGAATCTGAGGCGGATCATATGAAAACTCATTGTATTACTTATTTCATGCCCATTTCTAAAGCTTATAACATAAATTGACTCTAATATTTTATAATAAATAGAAATATAATATTAAAATAAATGTAATAATATATACATTTTAAAAAAATTCCATGTTTAAAAATATTTTAGTATTTTATAATCTATTAGATATATTTTATTTTATTAAAGTGAATTTTATGATAAATCGAATCATAATATTAAAAAAAATTATTAAAAATTTAAATTATTTTGAATATTATGTAAAATAAAAATTTTAACAATATTAGTATGTGAGCATGTTTTTAATTGTAGAGTGTATTTAATGAAAATATTTATTTAAAATATCAACAATAAAAAAATATATTATTAAAATAAATACAATAATTAAATATTAAAATATTTTATTAAATATTAAAATATTAAAATATTTTAATATTGTTAGTCTATTATTGCATAGATTACATTATTTATATAGTATTTGTATTTACTAAAAATTTTAAAGTCGATTTTTTAGAATAATAGAGGTAAATGGTATAATGGTCCAAAAGGGGTCTTGGTGTCCCTCTTTGAAAACTTAGGGGTGTTGATGACCATTTTCTCAAACTTTGGGGGTGTAGATTTCCTTTTTCCTATATATAATAGGTGAGGTTTCATAAGAATTTTAAAGGGGTGTTAGGAGGGCTTCACTCTTCAAATGATTGTCTTAAGCCTTATATACACTACTAGAAAAATGGGCTACCATGACAGAATTTTTGTGATAAATATTAGAAAATTAGTCATTTATCATAAAAATATGATAGACATATGATAGAATTTTCGTACATCATAAATTCATGACAGCTTTCTGATAGATTTTTTATATATCAGATAAACATGATAGCGTTTTAATATTTAATCAAACCGTGGGTTTCAAGTGGAATTAATTTGGACATAAAACGACACCGTTTAACATATTTAAAACAATTTTAAATTAAAAATAATTATTTAACATTTAAACGCTACCGTTTAAGTATATTGTAAACCACAAACACAAAAAAAATTGTAAGTGTTGGCACCTTTGACCCATCACTCCATCAGCAAGGGCTAAGAAACCAAAGCAGTGAAGGAGCCTTCACGTCCTTATTTTGAACCCCCATTATTTCGAACCCATTGTTTTTAGGAACAAAATCACCACATATGCTCATTGTTGCGCCTTCGCGTCCATCATTGAAGCCGTCGGTGTCACTACTTCTTTGTATTGTTCAATCGGCATTGGAGAAGCCATCCTGTAATCACTGAATCCCTAGGTTTGTCGTCAATTAACTTTTTTAATTTTTATTCAGAATAAATCAATTGGTCATTATAAAATTAATTGTTAGTTTTGTTGTTATTTCCCTTATTTGTTCATAATTTGTGCCCTAGGTTTATCTTTATTATTACTTTTTAATTCTCGTTTGTTTTTGTTGTTATATTTTTTTGTTTATTTTTTAATTCAAGAAGCTTATACTGTGTCCTTCTGTTAAATCTAGAAATTGCTCAATCATTTAATTTAGCATGTCCTCATCTTTTTTTTTAAAAAAAAATTGTTCTGAATCGCAGGATTTCACTGCCCTGTTCCCTTTCAAACTCGATTTCTAACGTCAGGTTTGTTCAATTTTTTACTTGCCTTTCCGTTCAATGTTTGAAAAATGTTTGCTGCCAATGGTTTGTATGAATATTGTTATATTCTGTAAATTTTCAGTCAAAGCTTGCATGTGTGTGAAGTGATTTTGGTTGATGATATAGTACTTTTCATTTACTAGTGTCTTTTGTTGGGATGAATCCGAAACTGTAGTCCAATGGTGTTGACATTTTCTTTAATGATTGTGAGCTAGATTTTGTGTAATTTATTGAGTTAAAAAGTGAGGCCCCCTTTTCAATTGTCTTTTTTTTGTTTGAAGGAAATGGTACCATGTGGGGGCAAGTTTGGTCATGTGGACCAAGTAATGTTTAGTTGCTTATATATATATAGTCTTGTGGTCCATGAAATGCTGGATTGCTAGAATTTTTTTTTTAAATAAATGTTAAATGTATGTGGGCCAAGTTATTTACGATAATATTAGTTGGGTATGGTTAGTCGGTGGTTTTGGTCAATAATGATAGCATGTTGGTAAAGTTATATTTGTTGCACATGATGACAAGTTTTTTTAAACTTATTTATTTCTTTGAATTTATAAATTGAATATTAATAATGTTTTGTTGCTTAATTTATTCATAATGGAAACCGTTTATCATTGCTGCCCATTAGTACATTATGTTGAAATTTATCTCAATTATATGTTAGGTACTAGACAAAAAATGGATAAATCTTGGCTTAAATATGATAGACTGTATGATGAGTATGTGGCTGGTGTGGAAAAATTTATTAAGACTGCAGTTGAAAGTAATCAAGAAATTAGTGTTGTTAGGTGTCCATGTGATAAATGTCGGAATTTAGCATTTCATAGGCCTAAACAAGTGAAAGATCATTTAATTATATGGGATCTTGATATGTCATACAAAGTATGGGTTTGGCATGGGGAAGATATCCGCAACAAATCTCCTGACAATATAGGTTGCCAAAATGACAGTGGATATATGGATTATGATGGTGGTAATACTGTTGAAATGGTTGAAGATGCTTTTAAGGATTGTGATAGTGATCCTAAAGCATTTAAAAAACTATTAAAAGATTCTGAGAAGCCTTTGTACCCTGGATCAAACAAATTTACCAAGTTATCAGCTTTAGTTAAGTTGTACAATATAAAGGGCAGATATGGGTGATCTGATAGTAGCTTTTCAGATTTGTTGAGTGCTCTTTCTGACATGTTACCGGAAGGAAATGACTTGCCTGTATCAATGTATGAAGCCAAAAAGACAATGAGTGCTTTAGGATTAGAGTATATCAAAATTCATGCTTGTCCAAATGATTGTATACTCTATAGAAAGGAGTATGAAAGCCTTTCTAATTGTCCTACATGCGGTGAATCTAGGTGGAAGAAAAGAGATGGTAGTGTTGCTGCTTATAGGAAGGGGGTTCCTGCAAAAGTGTTATGGTATTTCCCTCATATACCTAGATTTAGGCGTTTGTTTCAGTCCTCACAAACTACTAAAGACTTGACTTGGCATATAAATGAGAGGGAAATAGATGGTAAGCTTCGACATCCAACTGACTCACCGGCATGGAAGTTAGTTGATGAAAAATGGCCAACCTTTGCTTCAGAGCCTAGAAATTTGCGTCTTGCCCTATCAGCTGATGGCATTAATCCTTATAGCTCTCTTAGTAGTATGTATAGTTGCTGGCCCATTCTTCTTGTAACATACAATTTTCCACCCTGGCTGTGTATAAAACGAAAATTTATGATGTTATCCTTATTAATTTCTGGTCCACAATAGCCCGGTAATGATATTGATGTGTACTTGGCACCACTAATAGAGGACTTGCAAACTCTATGGGATGTTGGTGTGGAAGCTTATGATGCCTACAAAAAAGAGTTCTTCAATTTACGGGTTGTACTATTGTGGACTATAAATGACTTTCCCGCTTATGGGAATTTGGCGGGTTGTACGGTTAAGGGTTATTATGCTTGTCCTTATTGCGGTGAAGATATGCCAAAATATAGACTTAAACACAGTAAAAAAAATGCTTATATTGGCCATCACCGTTGGCTTCCTCATGATCATCCCTTTCGAACTCAAAAGCAACCTTTTAATAATAAACATGAAAGAGAGCCTCCTCCGAAACCATTGAATAGTGAGGCCATTTTTCGAAAGGTGGAGAGTATTGAAAACAAATGGGGTAAAGTGAAAGATAAAAAGCACAAAAAAAGAGGCGAGAAAAAGGTTGATGATGATGATCGTGTTTGGTGGAAGAAAAAATCAATATTATTTAAGTTAGAGTATTGGAAGTACTTGCTTATTCGTCACCAGTTAGATGTTATGCACATTGAAAAAAATGTTTGTGAAAGCATCTACGGAACATTACTAAATATCCCGGGAAAGACCAAAGATGGCATTAAGTCGAGGTGAGATCTAAAAGTTTTAAAGATTAGGCAGAAATTGGCACCTGATGTTAAAGAAAAAAATCGTACTTTTTTGCCTTCAGCCTGTTACACCTTGACCAAAGAAGAAAAGAAAAGGTTTTGTGAAGCATTAAAAAGCATAAAGGTTCTTGTAGGTTATTCTTCAAACATTCAGAACCTAGTGTCAATGAAAGACTTAAAACTGCAAGGTTTAAAGTCTCATGACTGTCATGTTCTCATGCAACAACATTTACCTATTGCTTTAAAGTCTATCTTACCAGATCATGTTAAATATGCCATTATTAGATTGTGCTTCTTCTTTAATTCCTTATGCGCAACGGTTGTTGATGTGACCAAACTTGACCAAATGGAAGAAGACATTGCGCTGACCTTATGCTTGCTAGAAAAATGCTTTCCACCATCCTTTTTTGACATAATGATCCATTTAACCATCCATTTAGTTAATGAAATTAGACTATGTGGGCCAGTATACTTAAGATGGATGTACCCATTTGAGAGAAATATGAAAGGCCTAAAGGCTTAGGTTTGAAACTTTAATAACCCTGAGGGATGCATAGCTGAGAGTTACATTGCCGAAGAGGCTCTGGAATTTTGTGCAGAATATGTTTCAAACATGCGTACAATTGGGCTTCCTCCTGGACATGTTGAAACCTCTTCAATTGATAAGCCTTTGCCTGGTGGAAAATTTGAGCAAGTTGATCATTCCTTAATTCATCAAGCGCACCTATATGTATTGCAAAACACAGAAGAAGTTCAGCCATTTATTAGGTTTGTTAATGTTTAACCTTTAATTTGTTCCTTTACTGAACTATTTTAAAGAATTTGAACAGTAGCTTAATATGTAAATGTCAAATATGTAGTGAGCACATTCAATGGCTAAAGGGTCATCATTCACAAAAAGCCAAGAATGAGAGATGGTTGAGCAATAAGCACAACCGTACCTTTTCAACTTGGCTTAATAAGAAGGTTAATAATATATGTTCCATTATATATTCTTTTTAGTAAAGTTATTGTCATGTTTATACAATAATTCATTCATTACGATTATTATTATGTAGGTATATGAGATGATAGATGATGATGAAGATGTCTCGAACATCTTGAGGTGGTTATCTCAAAGACCCCGTCCTTTTGTAGTTAAGCACCCAGGATATGACATCAATGGGTATCGTTTCCATACTCAGGAACGAGACAAACAACGAGTTCATCAAAATAGTGGAGTTAGTCTTATTGCAGCAACTTTACAAGTAGCAAGTGCCAAGGACAAAAACCCTATTCTTGGTGACATGTCTTACTATGGAGTTATTAACGAAATATGGGACCTTGACTACCATATGTTTAGAATCCATTTGTTCAAGTGTGATTGGGTTCAAAATAATGGGGGTATTAAAATCGATGAATTTGGCTTCACTATAGTGGACTTAAATCGCTTGGGTCATAAATCAGACCCATTTATATTGGCTTCACAAGCAACACAAGTCTTTTATGTCACTGATCAACTTGATAAAAGATAGTCAGTTGTAAGTCATATGTATCGTAGATGTGTTCCAAAGAAGACAAGTGCTGAGGATATAGATATCATGATGGAACACAACCCTCTGACCAATGGGTTACCAAATATTGAAAATTTAAATGATGCGGACAGATATGCAAGAGATGGCAAGCATGGCATCTGGATTGATGCTTGAAAAAACTGGTGGCATTTACTGCTTGTATGTCTTATAATAGTTTTGTGTTACGTTATCTTTTATTATTATATTTCCTTGTATTGACTGTAGATTACATTTTTTGACATTATTTATATGTCATATAATGTTCTAATACTAAATGTGCATTTATTGCAGGAGCAACCTTATGGATAAAGGAAAAGGACTTGCTGATGAACTCTCTAACGAGGAAAGTATTGATTATTCTGGTAATGAAGACGTTCCTGATGAAGATAATTCAAAGGATGAGGAGGTTTCTGATGAGTTTCCTAATTCAGAGGATGAAAATGATAATCCGAAGAGCAGTTCCACTGTGAGAGGACCAACTAAAAACTCTGGCAGGATAAGGATGAGTGGCGGGAAACTTGTAGTCAGGTACAATGGGCTCGATGTACCTGTTGGCCCTGAAGCTATTGAATTAGCAAGCTTTATTGGGCTGTTGGGCCGTACTTCTATTCCGGATATTAACCAAGAATGGAGAAAGGTTACTCCAGATTTAAAAAGCCATTTGTGGGAGATTATTAAGGTAAAATGATTATTTATATTTATTTTTCAGAATTGAATAATGTATATGTTAAACTATTTCATCATTATGCTATGTATTTTTCTCAGGAACGTTTTATTGTTCATCCAAATAGTAAGAAGCAAGTTTTGCAAGCACTTGGTAGTGCATTCAGAAACTTCAAGCACTTGCTCACCAGAAAGTATATCTTGCCACACAAGCACAATCGTAAAAGGTTGAAGCGGCCACCTTTTCAGTACTGTCATATTCCTTAAAATGTTTGGGATAAATTTGTGAATTCTAGATTGTCCACTGAGTTTGAGGTGAATACTTTTAAATGTTAAACATTTAGACATTTCATAAAACCATCTTTAAATCTAATTAAGGATTGTTTTATGTAGAGAATTAGGCGTCAACAGCAAAATAAGAGGGCTAACAACAAGTGGAACCATTGTTTAAGTAGAAAAGGATATGCTAGATTACTTGATGAACTTGTAAGTACTATGATACTAACTTGACCATTCTTGTATAGCTATTGGTATAAAGATGGTTGGTTTGATGATGATAAATTGGCAAACCTTTTGTTTTAATTTACTGCTTGCAATTTATGGTTAGTTAAGGATGCATACCAGCTGTGATATTATTATTTTTTTAAACTACAGTGCTCGGAAACTGGACTTGTCGAAACTGAAGTTGACAGGAGTGTAGCATGGAAGCGTGCTAGGAAGATGAAAAATGGTGAATATGATCCTGATGTTGATTCAGTTGTGAAGAAGATTGTAAGTAATAGCAAGGTTTTTTTTTAATTAGGTTCTGTTGGAAAAAAATTGATATTCATCAATATGATTATTATGCAATTAGGATGCACTAGAAGAGAAAGCTAAAAAGGAGAATTTAAAGCTGATGCAAGACTTGATATTCTTGCACGTTCAATTGGAAGGCCTGCCACTTCTGGACATATGCAGGGTGTTGGGAAATTTATATCGCCTAAGATGTACTTTGACACCCCAAACAATTCATTTCAGATGTGACAAGAGCGACTAAACATACTAGAGAGGTTAGATAAGCAAGAAGCAGAGTTGAGTGATCTGAAGAAGAAGATTAAAAAGCAACCTCGACATTCAGATGTTGGAAGCTCAAACTTTCCATTAGATGAGCAAACAACTGAAGATGAAGCTGAAGAAATGACTGCTCGTAATGAGTACAAGGTATGATACAGATTGTTGTGCACAGTCAAGTTAAAAAATGACTTAAACATTGGATTTTAGACAATTTTAGCCGTAGTCAAAACCGTAATAACAAACTTTTTTTTTTTGGCTTGTCAGTCAATCGACATGACAAGGAATGGATCACCTGCAAAGAAGAAGCATGAAATGTTGACAAAGAAAAGGCAATCACCAAGGAAGAGGAATGAGTCACCAAAGAAGCAAGTGACTGCTGATTGTCCTGGAGACAAACCAGAAAATCCAACGAAAAGGCAATCGCCAAGGAAGAAAAAGGAATCACCAAAGCAGCAAGTGATTGTTGATTGTCCTAAAGACAAACCAGAAACTCTGCTTAAAAGGCAATCACCAAGAAAGAAGAAGGAATCACCAATGAAGCCTCACAAGAAACCAAGAATGACTCTTGATTGTCCAAGAGACAAACCATGCAGTCCAAAGAAGAAGACATCACCAAAAAAGCCTCAAGAGAAGCCACTATCAAGAAGAAGAACAAGGAATTATCATATTGTGCATATGAATTGGGTGCCTAGGCTTGTAATATTTGCAAATCTTTGTGAAAAGAAGTTGGCTGAAATGGGTTATTACATACCTTATCAGTTAGATGAAGAGGTATACAAGCATCCAACTAAAGCACATATTGGTCTCGATGAATGTCAATCATTGATTTCGATGAAAGAGCTAGGAGCAAATCATATGCATCTATACATCGCGTAAGTTAACAAAATCATAATTACTAGTTTATTTTCAATTTTTAGTTTATTGCTTCCTTTCTCTGTTTTCTTTTTTTAGTGATATTTTTTATTGGCAAGATTCTCACTATTTCATCATCTTAATTGCATCAGGATGTTGCATGCACACATGGCGAATGATATAGTGGGCAGACCATTTGGGTTCATACACACAGGACTCGTATCATCAGCCCATGATAAAGATGCCTTTGCTACAAGGGTAAAAAGGGCACAATTTATTGCCGAACGGTTGAACAAAGCAAACAAAAGGCAAATGATTTTCATGCCATATAACCCTGGGTACAGTTCTGTTTACTTTATAGTGATGATCATTTACTAAAATTGATTCATAATTTCAATTTCTTTGTGTAATAGTTTCCATTGGGTGTTGATTGTAATTGATATGACGACAAAGCAAGCGTTTTATCTGGATTCTACGAACAACGATTTGGGTGACGACAGTGACCTCAAGGACATAGTTACCAAGTATGGTGATATTGTATTTCTAATATAATTTTTTGTATCATGTTTATTTACTTACTGCATGTTTTATAATGTAGTGGGATATCAATGCATGTTGCGGTGACTGGTAAAAAAAGGGTGAAACCACATATCACAAAAGTTTTGGTAAGCAATCATGACTTTCTTTTTTCTTTTTTTTTTTGGTAGCGCATGACTTGTTAATATTTAATCACTTGAAAGAATTCATATGCATATGTATTAATGATTATTCTGTTGATGATATAGTCCCCAAATCAACCAGGGAGTACTGAGTGTGGATACTATGTGCTGAGGTTTATGAAAGACATAATTGCAGACCCGAGTTTACTTCTCCATGATGTAAGTACACATTCTTTCAGATGCATTCTCGGATTACTTCACTTAATACTTTTAACTATATATAGTTTACTTTAGTCTGACATGTGATCATCATTTCACAGTTTAAAGGGAAATGTGAATACACTCAAAGTGAGCTTGATGAAGTGCGTCTCGAGTATGCTTCCTTTCTGTCTGAGCTGATAGTATGAGCAGAGGAATTGATGATGATATTGTTTGATAAAGTCTGAGTGGCAGTGAATTTTGTATGCTGGTATTGTTCCAGATGATAGTGAATCTTGATAAAGTCTAAGTGGTAGTGAGATTTGTATGCTGATATTGTTTGATAAAGTCTTAAGTAGTAGTGAATCTTAATCAGCCTGGTAGTGTTTCAGATGATATATAGTGTTGTGATGTTTTTGTATGCTGGTAATGATCCAGATGGTAGTGTTGGGATGTAGATTTGTGATAATTGAATAGATGATGTTTTGACAATGTTATGGTTATTTCAAGTGATGATTTAGTGATGTTTTGATAATATTGTTGAGATAATTTGGATGTATTGATTTTACACATATTGTGATTTTTAAATTTCAATGGAATTTATAAAATTATTAAATAATATTATTAAATAATAATATTATTAAAATATTAAAAATTATTTTCTAATTTAAAAATATTAAAAATGATTTACAATATTAATATTATTTAAAATATTAAAAATTTATGATTTTAAAAAAATAAAAAATTCTTATAATAATATTATTATTTAAAAAAAATCACATCGTGACACCATATTAGCATCATAAAGCTATGACACATAATTACGCGCCATAATTTAAAATTGAATTAATAATACCCGCCAAAAGTTTTTTCACAATAAAACATATTTACCACTAAAATATTAAAATGACGTTGCTTTTGTTGTGACACATTTGTGATGGCTATAAGCTCACATACACCTATGATAGATAAATTACTGTCACAGATTTGTGAGAGGGGCTACAATGACAGATAGAAACTCTGTCATAAATAGGGTCGGATGACAGATATTCTCTGTCATGGTAGCCCATTTTTCTAGTAGTGATAAACAAATTTGATTTGTCTCTCCTATTCTTTTTTCATACACTTTGGATTGAGTAAGTGAAATTAACATTTCATACTCTTTTTTTTATGCGGCAAGGGGATGGACAAAATAAAATTAGTTTTTTTATTATTATCCCTAGAATTTAAATTTGGTTGACTAGTCAAGTAATTAAGGTCGTCTGAATTGAAAGTGATTCAGTCAAGTCCTTGGAGTCAAAAGATAATTACATAATAAAAAAGGTCATATCCCTTAACATCTCATTTTCAGAAACTATGGCGGCTATTTTGGTGGTTGAATTAACTCATGATAAAGGCTGGTATTTTCTTTAGCTGGAATATAATTCATGCTGATATCACTTCTCTTTACCATCCCTAAGCTTTTTCCTCCTTGATATTTGCGTAATCACTGGGTACATTGTTTTCAACTAGTTAGCAAGATGCATTTTAAAATCACTCATGGACTGTTGAGCTAATTTTGGCTTAGAGCGCTCCTCCTATTTAGTGGGATACAATCTCCTGATTAGATTAAGAAATTTCCTTCTAATTATGCGAATATATTTCTTTATTATCATTTTGCATAAGTTTGTTTATTGGCATCTTCTCTTGTATAATTTTTCTTTTAGCTTTTGTTTTCACCAATTTAGTGCTTGTGTTTTGTTAAGGGTCTAGTGTTTAGAATTTTGGGTTCCCACTCAAGATTTCATAGCAAAATGTCAACAACAAATAGAAAAATAAAATAGAGAATACACAATTACGCAGCATAAGATTTAGGTGAAAAGCTCTTTTATGAAAACAAAAACCACGATCACCAAAGATGATGAGACAAAAATTTTATTATATGAAAAATTGTAATAACCACACTTCAAAATATTTTATCTCACACACAAACCCCAATTGTACTCCAATCTTTCCACACTTTGTGTACTCTCTTTCTGCAGTTGTCTAATAATTCATTTTCGTCTCTTATCTTTGCACTTCGGTGAGTTCTCAATTTATTGATGTGGGACTTTTCTCATTGTCAAAGAAAATGGATCAAAATGTGAATGATCAAACCTTGCAAGCACCAAATCGGCTTGATAACTTGGAGTCTTGGACCAAGCTTGCCGACAATTTACCATGCCTTTTGTACAACATTTATTGCGTGCGAGGCACACTTTATTCCTCTTTAGTTTAGGAGAACGTCTTTAATGCTCTTGGAGCAATCCATTTAGTACTTGCCACGAGAGTATACGTAATATTATGATTGATTGATGTGGAATTGAGTTAGTTATATTCGGTTATAATAGCTAAGCTGGAAAGCTGAGTCAGCAAGGGTGGGTCCTCAGGTGGTTTTAAATAGTTGCCGGCTGTAAACTGCTAGCTATATAAGCTTCAGTGAGAAAGAGAGTTGTTCAGTTAATAAGTGAGATCGTTTTTGAGTTGAGAAAGATTCTCTGCGTGAGTTTAGTTTCTTGCTCTTAGTGGATTCCATTGTAATCTTGATATCTCCTAATAAAGCTTTAGCTCTACTGTTCCAGATCGTGGATGTAAGTACTCATGGTACTGAACCACGTTAACCTCTGTTTTGTGACTTTTGTTTATGTTTCTTTCTTGTTCTTGATTGCTTGAGTATATCCTCTGTTTTTTTTTCTGGGTTCTTGCTTAGTTGCAAATTGGTTAATTGTTTCAATTGGGTTACGAATTTGGTCCATTGCACAACAAAATGGTATCAGAGCTTTGTCATCTATCAAGCTCTTTGAAATCCTCCAATGGCATCTACAAGATTCGATCTGGAGAAGTTTAATGGGGACAATGACTTCTATTTGTGGAGTCTCAAAATGAGGGCAATCTTGATTCAACAAGGATTGGATGCTGCTCTTGAAGATGGTGAAGATTCAAAGGCCAAGAAAGGAAAGGAAGAATGATCCTTCAGCTTTGGCAAAGATATGAAGACTATCAACAACAAAGCTCATAGCACTGTCATCCTGCATCTCTCGGATGAATTGCTGAGAGAGGTGTCTAAAGAAAAGACTGCTTCTGGTCTATGGGAGAAATTTGAAGAATTATTTTTAAAGAAATCCCTAGCCAAGAGACTGTATATGAAGAGAAAGCTATACACATTTTTAATGAAGGATGGAACAACCTTTAAGGATCATGTGGATGAATTTAACAAGCTGATCCTAGACCTTGAAAATGTGAATATAGTTCTTGAGGATGAAGATAGAGCCCTAATCATATTAAGCTCACTCCCAGACTCTTATGACCATTTTGTTGATGCATTGCTTTATGGAAGACAAACACTTACATTAAAGGATGTAAAAAATGCCCTGGAATCAAAGGACTTGAAGAGAAGAATAGATGGAAAGGATCAAAACCCTGCAGAAAGCTTAGTTGCAAAAGCAAAACCAAATAAGAAATTCTACAAAGACAAGAAGAACAGCAACCATAAAGATAAACCAGACAAGAAGAAAAAGAAGAGAAAATGTTACTTTTTTTCAAAAAGAAGGTCATTGCATCAAGGACTGTTTTGAGAAGAAGAACCTTGAGAAATTACAAAAGGAATCTGATGGAAAGGCTGTTGTAGCCTCTGAAGATGAAGGGATGTAAGATGATGCAGATGTCCTCATTGCAGCAGAAAAGCAATCTTCAGGTGAGTGGATTCTTGACTTAGGTTTCTCCTTCCATATGTGTCCAAATATAGATTTCTTTAAGACTTTTGAAAGCATTGATGGTGGGAAAGTCTTGCTTGGGAACAATCTTGCTTGTAAAGTGGCTGGAATTAGCACCATTAGCATTAGGATGTTTGATGGCATTGAAAGGGATCTAAAGCAGGTCAGATATGTTCCAGAATTAAAAAGAAATCTAATATCCTTAGGAGTAATGGATCAGGGAGGTTATAGTATAAAAGCAGAGAATGGTAACCTTCAAATTGAAGAAAATGGCCTGATCATAATGAAGGGCATAAGGAGAAATGGATTATATGTACTTGTTGGCTCAATAACTATGCCAGCAATCACAGCACATGAGGTTAGCACACATGAGTGAGAGGGGGTTGAAAGAATGAAGTAAGCAAGGGCTGCTGAGAAATGATCAGATCACCTCTTTACAGTTTTGTGAAAAATGTGTGTTTGGTAAAGCAACAAGGCATAGGTTCAACCCTGGAAAAAAGGAAACTAAACATACCTTAGACTATGTTCATTCATACCTTTGGGGTCCATCACAAGTCCCTTCTCATGGTGGAGCCAGATACTTCATAACCTTCATAGATGACTACTCTAGAAGAGTGTGGGTCTATATGCTGAAACATAAGAATGAAGCCTTTGAAAGATTTAAAGAGTGGACTGCACTCATGAAAAATCAAACAGAAAAAAGGCTTAAAAGACTAAGAACAAACAATGGTTTAGAATACTGTAACAAGGACTTTGAAAATTTCTGTAAGTGAAAGGGCATTGCTAGACACATGACAGTTAGAAATACTCCCCAGCAAAATGGGTTGGCTGAAAGAATGAATAGGACCTTAATTGAAAAGGTCAGATGCATGCTGTTAAATGCTAATCTGTCTAAACACTTCTGGGCTAAGGCTGTAAATACAGTTACATATCTGACAAACAGAAGCCCATCATCAGCCTTGGACTTCAAAACACCTCAAGAAGTATGGTCAGGGAAGCCACCAAACCTTAGTAATCTCAGGGTATTTGGCTGCCCAGCTTATGCACATATAAGTCAGGGCAAGCTAGAACCAAGGGCTATGAAAGGATACTTCATAGGGTATCCAGAAGGCATAAAGGGATACAAGATTTGGTGCTTGAATGGAAATCCATCAAGAACTCTGATAAGCAGAGATATAGTGTTTGATAAAGAGGCTATGTTGCAGCAAAATGTTGGAACGAAAATTGAATCTTCTGAACCTTTAAATAAATCTAAGTTGAAGGTGGAGTCTAAAGACATCTTGAAAGAAAGTGAAAAGGTTACAGAGTCTCATCATAGAGTTAATAAATCCTCAGAACTTGATAACTACCAGCTTGCAAGAGATAGAGAAAGAAGGGTGGTTAAAATGCCCAAAAGATATGGGATAGCTGACTTGATATCTTTTGCACTGATGGTCACTGATGAGATAACTGGAGAAGAACCTGAAAGCTACAAACAGGCTTTGAATAGCAGAGATAAGTTGAAATGGCTGAAAGCTATGGAAGAAGAAATGACATCACTCAAGGAGAATAACACTTGGGTTCTAGTTCAGAGGCCTACTGGAAGAAGATTGGTGGGCTGCAAATGGATCTTTAAACTCAATGAGGGAGTTGCTGTAAGTGAATCAGTGAGGTATAAAGCTAGGCTTGTGGCAAAGGGGTACACACAAAAGGAAGGGATAGACTTCAATGAAGTTTTCTCACCTATTATTAAACACTCCTCTATAAGGGTTCTATTAGCCATCATAGCTTACTTTGATTTAGAATTGGACCAGATGGATGTGAAGACTGCCTTCTTACATGAAAACGTAGAAGAAAAAATTCTGATGGCTCAACCAGAGGGTTTTATTGAAGAAGGAACTGAAGATATGGTTTACTTACTCAAGAAAAGCTTGTATGGGTTGAAGCATTCTCCTCGGCAATAGTACTTAAAGTTTGATGAATTTATGCTGAATCACAACTTCAGCAGAAGTGAATATGACAATTGTGTGTACTTTAGAAAGCTGAACTCAGGTGATCAAATCAGTCTACTCCTCTATGTTGATGACATGCTTATAACATGTAAACATAGAGCAGAAGTTGAGAAGCTCAAGACTGAGCTAATGGCAGTGTTTGAAATGAAGGATTTGGGTCCTGCTGCTAAGATACTGGGAATGCAAATTAAAAGGGACAAACATGCCAAGACTCTATTTCTCACACAATCTGGATATTTGAAAAGGGTTGTCAGTAGATTTGGGATGGTGAACTCAAAGCTTGTCACTACCCCAGTAGCAGCACACTTCAAACATTCTAAACAGCAAGAACCAGAAGAAGAAGCAAACATTGATCACATGAGGAGAATTCCCTACTCCAGTGCAGTTGGCATCATTATGTATGCTATGGTCTGCACCAGACCAGATGTTGCCTACGGGATTGGTCTTGTCAGCAGGTTCATGGGGAATCCAGGCAAGGAACATTGGGAATCAGTTAAATGGCTGCTGAGGTATCTTAAAGATACTGAAGAGTATGGAGTTGTGTTTGGACAAGTCAATAATGCCTCAAGCAAGGTTTTGGGATATGTTGATTCTGACTTTGCAGGAGATTTAGACAAGAGAAGATCAGTAACTGGTTTTGTGTTTACACTTTGTGGTGGATCTGTGAGCTGGAAGTCAACATTACAATCAATTGTTGCTCTCTCAACAACAGAGGCTGAATACATTACCTTAACAAAGGCTGTCAAAGAAGCAATATGGTTGAAGGGGTTAGTTACAGAACTGGGTTTGGAAAAAGAATCAGTCACTGTCAATTGTGATAGCTCAAGTGCTATACAGTTGAGCAAAAACCCCCAGGTACCATGAAAGAACAAAGCATGTGGATGTGAGGATGCACTTTATCAGGGAAGAAATTCGAAATGGTGTGATTAATGTCATTAAAATTCCTACTGAAGTAAATCCAACAGACATGCTAACAAAACCTTTGCCAACAGTTAAGTTCAGGAACTCCTTGGACTTGATTAGGGTTATTAACTTGTGAGACAAGTTAACTGGTGATGGATCAGTGATGAGTAAAGCTATAACTGAGTAAACTAAAGTGGAGATTTGTGGAATCGAGTTAGTTATATTCAGTTATAACAGCTGAGCTGGAAAGCGGAGTCAGTAAGGGTGGGTCCCCAGGTGGTTTTAAATAGTTGTTATAACCAGCTGTAAATTGCTAGCTATATAAGCTTCAGTGAGAAAGAGAGTTGTTCAGTTAATAAATGAGATCGTTTTTTAGTTGAGAAAGATTCTCTGTGTGAGTTTAGTTTCTTGCTCTTAGTGGATACCATTGTAATCTTGATATCTCCTAATAAAGCTTTAGCTCTACTGTTCCAGATCGTGGATGTAAGTACTCATGGTACTGAACCACGTTAACCTCTGTTTTGTGACTCTTGTTTATGTTTCTTTCTCGTTCTTGATTGCTTGAGTATATCCTCTGTTTTTTTCTGGGTTCTTACTTAGTTGCAAATTGGTTAATTGTTTCAATTGGGTTACGAATTTGGTCCATTGCACAAGCTTGCCGACAATTTACCTTTAAATAAAAATTTTCCCTTGTTCAACAAGAATCATTTCTTTAATAAATATATGTAGTTAGGCTTTATAAAGCACTTTAGTTAAAGTGTGAGATTCCAATTTGGGCCATTGGATCTATTGTCTTTCAAATAGAGACCTTTGCTAACTAGCATTTTGAAATCAACTTCTTGTTTATTCATTCAAGTAAGTATTCGAACTATATTGCTAGTATACGATTGCAAATATTTAATTGGCAAAGTTAAATAATGTTATATGATTGAAAATATTTAATGGGCACAGTTACAGAATGAACTTACATTGGGAAATAGCTGCTAAACTACTTAGAACTGCTTCAAAATAACCATGGACACCTCTTGAGACATCCATCGAAGTTCTTCTTTAGGATCAGCCATCAAGAAGAACTATTTACACTGAATGCAATTTCATTATATGCACGGAAACATCATCATTTACTTCAAACAATCCGAGCACAAAAACAGATAAAAGTTGAACATTTTCAATTCCATGGGAATAACACAATGCATACAAATTTGTCAATAGATTTCAGCAATCAATTTCTATTTACAGCAAAGAAATTCTGTCAACCAACCTGGAAAAGAGCAAGGTTAATTGAAAACAGAAAACAAGAGGGGAAGCCCACAAGAGAACGTCAGAAAGATTCTGACGCACTGTATGACCACTTTTCAGAAACTCTTGTCCAAAACATCGCTTATATTCCATCGTCCATTTTTGTTTCAGTTGCATATCTAACCATAAAATTAGTGTAACATCCCAAAAATTACCCATGAAAACACAAGGGTAAAATTGGAATAAAACCTCACACGATTTATACTTTTTAATAAATCTCAAGATGGACAATCATTATTCATACTCCAACTGAATCCTTACATAAAAATCTGAAATAAAGTCTCCAAAGAAAAGTCTCTAATCAAAAATAAAAAGTCTAGCCAAATTTAATCTTTAAAGCAACTCCAATGATTCACTAAGAAAATTTCTCCATCTAAGAACCCAAGCCAGATCTCTAATCAATCTGCAAAATATTGGAGACGAGGGGTGAGCTGTCAACTCGGTAAGTAAATCCAAGCACAATATTTGAAAACCTTTGTCATATACCTTTAAACATTTTATAACGACATCTTCATTTAACATAAGGGGTGAATCCATATAAAAGATTAAAAACATTAAAACATTCATAAAAGCATTAAAATATAAACATTTGGTAGCTCATGCCTCGTAGTCATCATCATTCACATTCATCATTCATCATTTAAGGTTTTATACCCCGCATTGTTTCTCATTCATGGTACTATACCCCGCATTGTTCGTAACATCCTTGTGCACAAGATCATCATCATACCAGCAAGCTGGCCATAGCATTACATAACATTATAACATTTGCATTGTATACATTATTACGGACGCTGAGCCAAAACATTTTTGAATTCACCTTACATCCTTTCATAAATAGCATTTAAAATCTTCTAAAACATTTAAGAACTTTTCTTTGAACATTTATGAAACGACCCGCCCCGAATCCCCCCGGGCGAGTCAATCTAGTCTCATCAAAACAGACTTAATAATAATCTAATTAGTAAGGATTCTGCCGAAAATTCGGCAGAGTCTCCTTTATAAATATGAATATAACACTCCTAATATAATTCAATATACAACAAACTCTAGTGATCAACATCCTCAACCAAAATGCTGAGTTTTATATCTCCAGAGTCTCAAAAGATAATATTATAACTCATATTAATATTTCAGTTTATTCTTAATCCCAAAAGAATAATATAACAAAAATTATACAATCCCAATAGGACGAGATAACCAATATGTCCTAACAAAAACATTTATATCTTCTAACACCATCGCGTGGTTAAGACTCAAAATATATTTACAGTCGATAGGTCGGTCTGGTGTACCTGCAACCTCATGGTGAGGGGGGGAAATATAATAAAAATGGGGTGAGTTTAAAACTCAATGAGTTTAAAAGAAATAATCATATCATTTCCAAACACGATTTCATTAAACCATAAACGAGAAACCACTAATAAAGCATTAAACATTTAAATCAAGTTACTAACCATGGAAATCATATCAAAATATCATATAGAATTCACAAATCTGAAAATCATCACCAAACAAGCACCCAGAGAAATAATCACGTCATATCTGGACCTCAACGGATGGGCAATGATGTATTATCTGGGTACCGTCACGCTCCGGAGCTACACGGATAGACAGGGAAATACCATCTCATATCTCATCATATTTGTGCATGCATAATCTAGTCCCCAAAGGACAAAAGCGCCCAAGCACACTGCCCAAAGCCTCTGTGTGTACTCAGACAGGTCCCAAAGGCGTGTATCTCATCTATATCATCTGTATCATTTGTATCTCAATATTTGTCTGTATCTTATATCAGTATATCTGTAATCATCATACCGCATGCATATGCCCCAAAAGGTAAAAGCGCCCAAACACACGACCCAAAGCCTCTATGTGCATTCAGACGAGCCCCAAAGGCTTCTCATTTTATATCATCTGTATCATTGTATCTGGAGGGGAAGGGTATTGTCTAATGATTTCAAAAACAATCATTATACTCATATTTATGTATATTCTACTTTAAATCATCATACTTCAAATCATACCACATTTGAATCCACTTTTCTTATCTTTAAAATACTTTTATGCTTTATTCAAAGTCGATATGCAAAATCATTAACCCAACATTTTAATAAAATACCAATGCGTGCATAAAATCCATTTCGAGGAAATTATTAAACTAGAACATTTAAACACTTATTTCACAAACATGATTTACTATCATAATTAACTATGAAATAGGTTTTGTATATTCCACTCACAGTGATGGTGTTCACGGTCGGTTATCGTCTACGTCCGTGGACCGGTTCTCGCTCGCGGATCCTCCTAAATCAAGGAAACGACATAATTATTTTCCGTAAATCGGAATTATGACTAAATTTATGCAATAAACTTGAAACGAACATCTATCCCTAATTTACAACTCCCGTGTCAATAAAATAACTAAAATGCCCTTAAGTCCGTAAATCATTAAAAAACTTCGAGATCGTAAATCACCAAATTACCCTCAGAATCGTAATTACACCCAATCCTCAATTCTAGGAATTACTAAAATATCCACAGGCTCAGAAATTACAAAATTGCCCTCATAGTGTGAAATTACCAAAATGCCCTTGCTGGTCGCCGGTCAACGGTCACCGGAATTTGGTCAACACTGGTTGGGAAGCTCAAACTGAAAGTTCGAATCACGCTGAGTTCAATGGTACCAACGGTGAGCTCCAACACGCGGCAACAACGTCATAATCTAGCTCAGCAGCCGTGAATTCCAACAATCGACCGACGAACAGTGACTCTCGGTGCCTATAGATGGTCGGAAATGGAAGAGGGAGTCGTGAGGAATAAAATCCAACTGGTGGTGTCACCTAAAACCGGCGAAAATCCCGGCGGAGCAAAGTGAAACAGTCGCGGGTTTCAAGCTTCGATCGCTGGCGTTTCGGTTGGTTTTCGGCGTCAAGGATGGCAGGGGAACGACGGCTGGCTTCTAAGCTTCAGATTGGTACCAAGCTCGGCTAAAATGATGGTCGAAAATGGAAGTGATGGCCGGGTCACGTTCGCGGGTCGGGTCGGGTTTTTTGGGTCTGTAATTGGGTCGGTTTGGCAGCTTCTCTCACACTCTCTGTTACACGTGCATATGTTTCCTTTGTTTCCAGCTTATTCTTTTACTTATAAACTCCTTAACCGCCTCATTTTCATTTTAAATTCACATATGTTACAATTTAATTCTTTTAGAAAATTCTTTAAGAAAACATTTAGTTTAAGAAAACTAATTTCTTAAAAAAATTATTTTAAAATATATTTATATAAACTCATTTAAAAACGTTTTTATTTTAAAAAATTCATTTCAATATTTTAGAAATCATTTTTGTAAAAATTCCCATTTAAACATAATTCTTATAACAAAAATTACATTTATTATAAAGCATATCTTGCATGAATCTACTTACTTCGATCCGCAGCAATCAACTCAATACCTCAAGAACAAACCAACGAGCTCATCCCACATCCTATAATCATCATAAAAATATCCTTATCAATATAATCTCTGACATTAAACATAATCCCAATCATAAACTCTAATGTCCCCAAATATCTCATTTCAAATAGCTCCTAAACTCAACCCCAAATGTCCTCATTATTCAGCCCTCAAAACAGAACAATTTATGTTCTCTTATTTTTAATAAATTATTCCCTCATTGGAAAAATCTCAAATTTTACAGAACATATGTTGACATATTGAAACTTCATTGATAAAAAAATTCATAACTTAATTCATTCAAAAAGACTATTGAAAGTAATTTACGTTTCAAACATCATCAATACTGTCAAACAGTTTTATGTTTTGAACATACTTTTTTTAAAATACAAAACAATTTATTGGTTTATCATAAAATCATGAACATTTACAGAATCATACTAGACATACATAAAAATCATTCATCCAAATTTCATAATTTTTGAAGAAGCATAGCTATGGTAAAAATAATTTCGTAATTCATGTTATTCACTGAAATCAAAAATTTCCAATTTTTCACACTTGACTTTGAAAAATCGTAATTAATTGAAATCTTATCCGATTAACTTGAAACAAGTTTCAAAACATTACAGACGATCTGACAATGTCTAGTTTAACATATACAAAATTCAGAATCAAAATCAATTGTAAAAATTACTATTATTTTCGTAATAATTCACTATCAGCATATTTCTGTAAAATCTTAGGGTTCTACTTCTATTGCAATCATGCTTCTCAACAACAAATTGATAAAAGCCAAGAATTAAGACTTACCTCCAAATCCAAATCTTCTCTCAACAATACCCAATTTACATTATACAACTTGATCCCATGTGTTGCTCATGGCTGAACAAAGAAGAAGACTTTCTTCTTCTCTTTTTCTTGTTTTTTCTCTCTTTTCTCTCCATCTCTCTGTCTCTCTCTTTTTCTTTTCCTTTCTTTCGTTTTTTTTAACCGATCTCTCCTTCTTCCTCTCTCATAATAGAAAAGACATCTTGTTCTATTTATACTAGGGTAAAAGGGATCACTAAAAACTAAAAAGACTTAAATACCCTTAGGAGATTTGGGGTATTACAATTAGTGTCAAAACATCCACACACATTGCAATGCCTTGCCTACTTTGACTCGCACAATAGCAAAAAGTCCAAGTGCAGATGTTCAAGGCCTTAAATAGTGGTCATTTGTGCACTCAAAAATCGAGAAGATTTTGCAGAACTGGCACTAAATGATAGGCTAACTTTTCTAGAGAGATGTTAAACCATGATGGATATTGGAGAAAGTTATAAATTTTGGATCAAAAACTAAATAAACAAAGTAAAAACTAAAAGAAAAAAATTAAAAAAGCCTAAATAAACCTTGATTTGAAATTTAAACATTTGCAAGAAAGTTCCAATGGCATTACCCTATTCCATGCCTAAACGTAAGCTTCAATCTTGTTGTAAACTTGGAGCATGTTTTTTTTTTTTAAGGAAAAGTAAGCCTTTCATTAATCACAACACCTTCAGTACATCATATAATTCAGCTGGAATATTTCCTAGCCACATACAGGGGAAGTTTTTCCCTAAAGCTATCTTAGCTAGGTAATGGGCATAAGCATTACAATGTCTTGGAATGTGCTTAACAACACTTTCTGGAAGTTCTTCATCTGCTTTTGGATTGCCAGAATTGTCCAGAAAATTTCTGATCTGCTGCCCATGGTGTTGTTCACTAGCTGGACCACCTCTAAGCAATCTGACTCAATGATCAAAGAGGTTACATCTGCACTTCTTGCCAGCTGAAGGCCCCAAAGCACAGCCTCTGCTTCAGCCAAGCTAACTGACCCCTTGAGGAGCCTCCGACTAATCCCAGCCGCTACTATCTTACCATTAGAGTCTCTAATCACGGCTTCCACTCCTTCACTCAGATTCTTTAAGTTAATAGCCACATCCAGATTAACTTTGAAAACATTCTCAGGGGGGGAGCCACTCATGCTGCTTCTCTTCTCTGTGGAGAGAAATATGAGCTTGCTCGAGCTTCCTAACTCGCTGAAATGTTGTCATCACAGACTCCGCTTTAGCATCTGAGATAATAGGATTAATGTCCCTGCCATCGAAAATGCATTTGTTCCTAGCATACCAAGCAGACCAGCACAGAGCAACCATTAATTCCAAATCTATTTCCCTCAGCTCCTCAGCCATTCTTTGCAGAGTGCTGAAGATGTCCTGAGCATTAGCTTCTGGGCTAGGGACTGTATAAGGGCACTGGAGCCAAATCTTTCTTGCAGCCTTCCACTCTAAGAGAGCATGGCTGATAGTTTCTACACTTATTTTGCATCACTTACAAGTTGGCTCCTCCACAACCTTCCTTTTCCATAAATTTTCCGCCGATGGAAGCAGATTATTTGAGGCCCTCCACATGAAGATTTTAAGCTTCTCAGGCAGCTCCAAAGACCAGAGGGTATTCCAGTACTGGTGGGAAGCCTCTGAGCAGCTGGTGGAGTCTGGAAATTTCGTTCTCAATGCTAACTGGTACTCACTCTTGACCGAGTAGTTCCCTCTTTTGTCGTAATGCCAAAGCACTGCATCTTCCGCTTGCTCAGCTGGGAGGGGGATCTTGAGGATCTCTGCTGTGTCTACATCTATGAAGTGTTGCCGAAGCTTGATTTCATCCCCTTGGTTGTTAGCCTTGATTAACTTTGCAACTGTTGAGTTTACAGGCAATGATGGAGGGAAAATAGGTCTGAAGGGCTCCGGTCTTGGTAGCCAATTATCCAAGAAAATTGCTATCTTCTTTCCGTTACCTATCCGCCATCTCAGGCCCTTTTTAATCACTTGCCTACCTCAAAGGATGCTTCTCTAAATGTACGAGGCATTGGCTCCTGCTTCTGCACATAAAAAGCTGGAATTCCTGAAGTATCTTGCTTGAAGGACTCTTGATACTAGGGAGTTTGGGTAAACCTGGAGCATGTTAGATACAATTGTCTCCAGTCTTTTCGTTCAAAACAAACTATCAGCTTGCTCCATCCATTAATTTCCGGACTTTTCTTCAATAAGATATCTGGAAATTATCAAAAGCTAAAAATCTACATGCGAATTTGTAGGAGGATCTCCAATTCATTAGCAATTATGTAGCTTGACATAGGCGAATAAACATTTCTTTGTCCATAAACGAACAATAGTCAACGCACGGTAATAAGAACATAAAGAAGATAGTTGACAATAGGAAAAAGACCTGCTACCCCGTTCAGTGTTGCTTGCTCTGCCTCATTTCCTTTCTTCGAATATCACCTTTTCGCCTATACTTCTCTGTGCTGGACCATCGTCTATTAGTATTGCTTAAACTAATAGACGATGGTCCAAGTATAGTGTTTAATTGCTTCAACTGAAGCTTCTGTTGAGCATCATCTTTGACAATTCCTCTGAGCTCATTTCGTTTCAACTTAAAACAATTACTCGACTCCCGAGTCAAATTACTGTCGTCATTATTGATAAACCTGATATTGCTTCCATTGACGAGCAATAGCGTGCCTTCACGGAAACTGGATTACATGGAAAGTTTGGTAAAGATTGAAGCCTCTGGCAATAGATAAAGTGGAACATTCCAACAAAGAAAGATGTATAATGCTTTCTGGTATTCTCTCAAAATGGTTTTCGTCTAGTTACAACTTTTATAGAAAGGATAATTGACAAAGCTTTCAGGTAAGACCGTCAAATAGGGAATGATGAACCCAATTTCTCATGAGCTCTGCATCTCTTGAAATATAATATACCAAGGTACTTCTGTCACTGCATTTTCCTTCAGCATACAGCCTCTTCAAAGCTTCTAAACTTCCAAGTTCGTCTGGCAATCTATGTAGATTTGGGCAATCATCGAGATAACTATCTTGAAGACATTTCGACTTATATAGGCTGCTTGGCAGACTCTCAAGCCTTATACAATTTGAAAGATAAATGGTTTGCAGAGACATTAAATGGATATAGGCAACTCTTCGATTGTTGTTCCTTTTAAATGTAAAAATTTTATATACAAGATGACATCTCTAGAAACCTAGAGATCAAGATCTTTAAGATATTTCAACTTATATGCTTCTCGGGAGAGATGATCAAGCCTTGAACAGATCATAAGACAATGCAACAAGTCCAGAAAGACACTCATACATGTGGGCAGTTCTTCAATTGCAGTTCCATCTAAATATAACGTTTCCATATTAAGAGATGAGAAATTCATAAATCTATTCAATTCAAACAGTGAGAAAGATTAAGATCTTGAAGATCTTTTGACTTAAACATACTTCGTGGGAGAGATTCAAGCGTCTGTAACCTGCTTAGAAGAAAAGAAACAGGCCTATGGAATGATTGGTTAATTACCATTAAATACCAAAAGACAAAGCAAATAGAACCTGCAAGTGTAAATCCTCTATTAATTAATTACCATTTTGAATTCATCGATCATCCACCCAATAAACGCATAAAGAAAAGACAAGACCCAGAAAACAAAGATAAAAAAAAATATCAAGCAAAAAAAAACAAGGTCTACCGAATGATAATTTATCCAACGAGTGCCAACTGCCTTCGAGTTGAAGAATATTTAAGTCTTTTAGGGTGCGGTTCTTCTTCTTCTTGGGTTAATTCTGTGGAATCGTCAGCGTACAATAAATGAATCGCACTTTTTTTCACTCCGCAGCACTCCAGACATTCACCGAAAAAACCAAGAATGTAAAAAGTGGCGTCATTAACCCCATCATAATATTTACCTAAATCCTCACGATCAAACCAAAAGCACGTGATCTGACTCAGCATAACTAATTGTCCTAAAATACCAAGAGCAAAGATGTCGATAACATCCTTCGGATTTGACTCTCCATTCACACTCCACACTATAATAACTAGAATGATTGGGATGATTGTCTGGAAATGCTATAATGGCACAAAAAGAAAAGCCCATTAATTTATTATTACCGAAGAAACCTGCTAGTGGCGTCGTCAAAGTTACAGAAGATCCCATACTTTGATACCTAAACCACTTTGGAATTTCATTCCCAGGGAAATACATACATCTACGGATCCATTCATCATTTTGTGACTGTACCACAAAAATCATAATTTTTAAGAAAATAATTTTAACTTCAATAAAAGAAAATAGAATAAATTGAGGGAGTTAGAGACACACCTCCAGCATATTTTTCATCCACCTTGCGTGATCACTTTGAAGAGAATCTTTGCCAATTTCGCTGAGTTCATTCGGGTCCAATTTGAAACAGTTCCTCAGGTCAACAAATGAACTGGACGAAATTGATGAGAAACCTGATAATGCTTCCAGTGATGCGCAATGATGTGCATCCAAATCATATAGATTGCAGGGAAGCTCTGGCAAGGTTTGAAGCCTCTCACAGTAGCTTAAGTTGAGATATTCCAACTTTGAAAGATGTTTGATGCTTTCTGGTATTCTCTGAAAATTGTTATTGTTTAGAACCAATATGTTTAGCGAGGACAACTGACCAAGGCTTTCTGGCACTTCTCTTATAGCAGTTGCTTCAACTGCCAGCTCCTCCAAGGCTTTTAAATTTCCAAGTTCATCAGGCAATCTCTCAAGCCTTGGGCAGTCATTGATTTTAAGAGATGTAAGAGATTTGAACATACACAGGCTGCTTGGGAAACTCTCAAGCCTTGAACAGTCATTCAATTCCAACTTAGATAAGGCTTGTCGCTTAATTACAGCTTCATCAATAATACAATACGGGATCTCTAGAAACTTCTTTAAATTTGAACACTTAGAAATACGAACTGATTCGAGAGACTTCAACTTAAATATAGTACTCGTGATATGCTCAAGCCTCGTACAGTTGAGAAGATCTAGACTTCTGAGATTGGATAGGCACTCGATTGATGAGGGTAGTTCTTCGATTCCACAGCTCTCTAAATCTAAATTTTTAAAAAAACAAGATGAGATCTTTGGAAACCTCTTCAGACTTGAGCAACCGAAAAGTCGAAGTTCGAAAAGAGATTCCGAACGAATGGTATGTGGAAGACTCCTCAGGCTTTCGCAGGAGACTAGATAAAGGAAAGCAAGTTTATTTAGGTACTGAATAGATGAGTGAGTCTCCATCAAACTTGAACATCCCAATAAATCCAGACTCTCGAGATTTCGGGCCAGTGAGAGGTTTGGGAGTTTCGTTAGCTGCTTGGAGCCACTGAGGTCTATCTCTGTTAAGTTAACAAGATTCTGCCCTCAAAACAAAAAATAAAATAATAATAATAATAATAATAATAAAAGTTAAAAAAATAGAGAGAGGGACAAATGTTAATTATAGGATAATTGCATTTAGGATTTATTATTGAAAGAATTTCATATAAATATTTACCTGAACATCATCCCAAAGTCGCCCAACAATGCCGCCAGGCAATATGAGTGAAACGAGATTCTCCGCATGTATATTCAATGATTTCAATGGAGATTTATGCCACTCGAAATACCTCACATCAGTAAAGGGCGCACCCTCAAAATGAGTTATCATACATTTGTTTTGTCCATAGAATTTTAAGAATCTCAATTCAGGCATCATTGAGAAAGTATAGGGATTTATGTGTATCTCCTTACTAACATTAGACATATCCAAAGAGATGGCCTTGATTGCTTTGGTTCCCTAGTAATCAATAAAAAAATAATATTTTTGGTATTAAATTTATATAATTGGAGCAAACAAATAAACAATTACTTCTAAGGGAACAAACTCAAATAGAAATGTTAAATTACTTTATATTGAACAATGTGTAATTTTTTTTTGGCAAATATTCCAAATAGAAAAATTCAACAAAATTTTTTTATATGTATATTCCAATATTAATATACAACATTTCCATGACATATTATACCATACAATTGCAATAATTTGCTGTGTATTTTGTATTTCAATTTAAGTAAGGGTGTGTGTATTTTTTTTTTAATTACAAACTGAACGGGGGCAGCAACAAATTGATTTATTTATTTTAACGATTTTAGTATTATTCTTCCATTAATTTTAAGCAGTATTACTTGCATTTGTATTCAAAAACAAAAATTTAGACAAAATACTAATCTAAATCAAACACGAGATATAATATTAGAATCGAAAACCTATTACTGCTCAACGTGTTTCTCATCAAAACTTCATAAATATCTTGGTGATGCCACAATCGACTACGCTCTCCTGGATGATTAATGGATTCTTTCCTAACAACTTCTCTTCCCATATCTCACAACAAGTCATGCATTCTTATCGTGTTGTAGTCTATAGTTGTGAGAGACTTATCAACAAGTACACTTAATCCTATTTCTGGAAAGAAGCCACAAGAATCAAGAAACCTTATTACTTGATCTCTATCCTCTCCTACCAAGAAACATGCAATATCTAAAACAATATCTTGCTCATGGCCATCCAAGCCATCACAACTATTTATTAAGACCTCTTGAATTTCCATGTGAGGAACTATTTCCAGTTTCCTCATAGCACTTTTCCATTCCTCCTTTCTCCGGCCAGATAGAAAGGAACCCAAAACTTTAAGAGCCAATGGAACTCCCTTAGCATATTTTACAGCCTCATGTGTCAATTTTGTATAACTTGCATTAGGATCGGCTCCTCCAAAGGCACATCGACTAAAAAGCTTAAGAGCATGAACATCCACTAATTCCTTCACCTCATATATTTGATCGACCCGACAATTTGAAAGCACTTGTTTATCTCTTGTTGTTATTATTATTCGACTTCCTGAAGCAAACCAATCAAGTCGACCAATTAAAAATTCTATTTGTTTTAAATGTGTAACATCATCAAAAACAATTAGAACCTTCTTGCGAGTAAACCTTTTGCTTTCAAATTTGAGGATGATATATGGAAAGTGCTTCACATTTCTATCATCCAATAACGTTGAAAGAAGTTGTTGTTGCAAGTGAGCTAATCCACCAGTTTCTTGCGCTTCTCTAACATTATGAGCAAAGTAAGAGCCTTCAAAATGATTAGACATTTTGCTAAAAATAGCACCAGCGATAGTTGTCTTACCGATACCACCGATGCCCCAAATCCCTAATTTGCAAACACCCGCAGACCCGGTGCGTAATAATAATTCAATTTCGTTAATTCTACATTCCACTCCAACCAAATCTTTGTTATCACTTTGAAAAGTGTCATCTAACCTCTTCAAAACTTCACCGACAATTTCCTCAATAAGTTTACATTCTGGCCTAGAGAAAACATAACAGTAACTAAGTTCAAATTATATATGTAAACCAGGTCAGATAATCGTATGTTTTTCATCAGTTGCAATAGAAAACAGCTAATTTAATGTGAAACAGTTTCATCAAATAAAATAATGGGAAAATTAAATTTTCAACATAATAACCTAATCCCGAAAAAATTGATTTAATTAATATATTATTGATAAATATTTAAACTCATTTTTATAATGTTATATCTTACTTGTACTAGATAAATACCAAGAATTAGATAGAAGGTCATTATTACCTAGTGACATGAGAATCAAAGCCAGAGAGATTGGCTGCTTCCGTCAAAGCATTCCTCCATCTTTGCATCTTCTCTGGAAATCGTTCCTCAAGATTCGAAATTGAATCCCCAAAACTCCCAATTTGCTTCCTCACATGTGATGGATCAACGCGATAGAAGACGGGGATCACTATCTGTCCAGAATTGTTCTTGCAGTCGATGATCTTTAAAAGTTCATCGGGGCACCATTTGGAAGAAGCATACCCTTCAGAGAAAATGATGATCGAAATGGTTGATTCCTCAATTGCATCAAGAAGAGACTGTAAAATTTCATCTCCTCTGATAAGCTGATCATCAATGAAAGTTTCAATGTGTTTTTTAGACAAAGCTGAAAAAAGATGACTAGTAAAGTTGCCACGGGTGTCTTCTCCTCTGAAACTGAGAAAAACATCGTACTTATTTTTTCGAGGATCCATCAAACTCAAACTCAAACTGTGTTGTGGATGAGAAGAAGAAGACAATGCCATAACAGGAGAGATTTTGATCAGATAACAGCAACTAATAAATCAATTAATGCTCTATAACAGAATTTTTAGATATTTTAATACCAAGCACTGGTCTTTAGACAATAATTTGTCAAAGATTCCACCGAAACTTGGTGTTCCTGCTAAAATTCAAGAGTATTGAAAAGGATTAAAAGTTTTTATTCACTTTTCTTCTTAAGGAATATTAGAATTTGTAATGTGCTGTTTGGACACCAAGAAAAACAGAGAAAATGAAAAATGAAAAACCTCTCGATTTTATTGTATATTTCTTAATACACTGTTCACAGTTCTTAGCTCTATTTATAAGCTATTTATTTCAATTAATAACAACTTCAGATCTAGTTTAGCCACTAAGCACTTGACACATGTCAGCCATTTATAATCACTTGACACGTCATCTGAACTTGCACAATCTGCTCTGCTTCAGCAGTTCAACTTCAGCTACCCAGCTTAACTTGCATAATCTGCTCTGCTCTGCTTAACTTCAGCAGCTTTCTAACTATATCTTCAACATCCCCCCTCAAGCTCAACAGAGGAAGTAATGTTGAGCTTGTCACGCAAGTAACGAAAAGAATGATAAGACAGAGCCTTGGTGAGAACATCAGCAGTTTGTTCTGAGCTGGGAAGATACTGGACTTTAAGACACTGAGCAGCAACTTTCTCTCTAATAAAATGAACATCTAATTCAATATGTTTGGTTCTGGAATGAAACTTGGGATTAGAAGCTAAAGCTGTTGCACTTTGGTTATCACACCATATAATGGGAATGGAAGACAGAGTAACACCAATCTCAGTAAGAAGAGATCGAATCCATAAGACTTCAGCTGCTGCCATTGCTAATGCTCGATATTCAGATTCAGCACTAGAGCGAGATACCACTGCTTGTTTCTTAGAGCACCAAGAAACCAGATTTGGACCCAGGTAAACACAATAACCAGCCACAGACCTCCTATCATCTTTATCCCCAGCCCAATCAGCATCACTAAAGCAATCAATCTGGAAGCTACCATGATTGTAGAACTGTAAACCAAGCTGAATAGTGCCCTTTAGATACCGTAAAATCCGTTTACAAGCCTGCCAATGATTGACAGTAGGAGAGGAGAGAAACTGACTAAGTTTATTGACTGAGAAGGCAATCTCTGGTCTGGTCAAGGTTGCATACTGAAGAGCCCCAATAGTGCTTCTATATAGAGTAACATCAGAGAAAGAGTCACTGTCACCTTTAGTAAATGACACTCCAGAAACCATGGGAGTGGAACAAGATGTACTATCTTGCATTTGAACCTTGTTAAGCAGATCAGTGATATATTTGGACTGAGACAGATGAATACCAGAACTATTGTACAGAACTTGGATTCCCAGAAAATAAGTCAATGCACCAAGATCTTTAAGTGCAAAAACAGACTGAAATTTGATAATAATCTGCTGAACAAGCTGAGAATTGGAGCCTGTAATGATGATATCGTCTACATAAACCAAGACAAGCAGTAAATGACCTTGTGTTCTCTTAAAGAAGAGTGAAGTGTCTGAAATGGAGTTTGTAAAACCCCACTGAGATGTAAGAACCAATTTAAGTCGGTCAAACCATGCCCTTGGAGCCTGTTTAAGCCCATAGAGAGCCTTGTGTAACTTACAGACATAATCAGGCTTGGAACTGTCAATAAACCCTTGGGGCTGTTGCATATAAACCTCTTCAGTTAAGTAACCATTAAGGAAGGCATTGTTAATGTCTATCTGCCGAAGAACCCAATGATTCATAACTGCCATACTTAAGATAAGTCTGATAGTAGAGGACTTGATGACAGGACTAAAGGTTTCATTAAAATCCAACCCTTGAGTTTGATGAAATCCCTTAGCAACAAGTCTGGCCTTATATCTAGAAACACTCCCATCAGGATTATATTTAATCCGAAATACCCACTTATTCCCAATGACTTTAACAGGATGAGTAGGTTTGACAAGAGTCCAGGTATGGTTATGGAGTAAGGCCTGATATTCATCTGTCATGGCTTGATGCCAAGTGGGATCTTGCAGAGCCTGTGACACAGTAGTAGGTTCTGTAGGTTTGGAAGAAGGAGTTGTAAGATAGGCCTTAGGTTTAAATACACCAGCCTTTGATCGAGTAACCATTGGATGACCAGTGGAAGGTAGTAATGGTGGAGTTAAGTGATGAACAAGTGAGGTAGATGATTCTGAGGGTGAGGAAACAGCCAGCAAATGTGATTGTATAGGAGGCTCAGAAGAAGAATGTGGAAAGGACATAGATGAATCAAAATCAGCTACTGAGGAGGACGAAGACTTGGTTATATCAAGTTGAATCAAAGGACTAACAGAAGAAGACTGAGATGATATATCAGGAGAAGAGCAAGAGTGAGTAACAGATGAGAAATCGACTCCTGACTGAAAAGGAAAACATGACTCATCAAAAGTAACATGGTTACTGACATAGATTCTACCAGAAGAATGAAGACACAAGTAGCCTTTATGAATAGAGTTGTACCCAAGAAAGATACACCTAGCAGTGCGAAATTGTAATTTGTGACGATTATATGGCCTCAGATATGGAAAGCAAGCACACCCAAAGACTCTCATAACAGAATAATCTGGTCTTTTGTTGAATAGTTGTTCAAATGGGGATTTGTTATCTAGAATGGGTGTAGGTAGCCTGTTGATAAGAAAAGTGGCAGTGTGGAAGGCATTCCACCAGAATTTGAGTGGTAAATGTGCCTGAGCAAGGAGAGTAAGACCTGTTTCCACTATATGTCTATGTTTACGCTCAATTTTTCCATTTTGATGATGAATGTAAGGACAAGGATGTCTAAATTGGATTCCCTGCTCAGTAAGGTATGAAAGAAAAGGTCTAAACTCACCTCCCCAATCTGTTTGAAGGCATTTGATTTTCTTATTCAGACATTTTTCTATCATATGCTGGAATTCAATAAAAGTATGTAAGGCTTGAGACTTGGTAACAAGAGGAAAAATCCAGGTGAATCTAGTGAAGTCATCTAAGATGGAAAGATAATAGTGATAGCCTTGGGAGGACTGCAGAGGAGCTGGTCCCCAGAGGTCAGCATGCAACAATTCTAAAGGTTGAATGGTAGTAGTATCTACTGAAGGAAAATGTTGCATATGACATTTGCCAAATTGGCAGGCATCACAAAACACTGGTTTAAGAGCTCTATTGATATCTAAAGAAGGGTTCAAATGCTTTATAATTTGTTTAAGAGCATGCACTGTAGGATGACCCATTCTCTTATGTAAAATATTATAATCAACTGATGGTATGCAAGCAACAGACAAGGCCATTGAGGCTTCATTATTGATTTGAGAATTATTTACAACTGACTGAACATCATCAGAATGTATAGAATTGAAAACATTTGAATGACTAATCATTGACACTGGAGAGGAACAGATATTAGAAGCAAGACTGGAATTTGAGGTGACAAACAAAGCATTAGACTGAGCTCTATTTGAGACTGCAGCATAAGACACTGCAACAAGACCTTCAACTTGATATAATCCTCCTCTAGCAATCCCCTTGAGCAAAATGATTCCTGAGTTCTTGTCCTTGACAAAACAAAAGGTTTTATGAAACTCAACTACAACATCATTATCAGCCAGCAGTTTAGACACACTTAAAAGATTTTTGGTTATGGCTGGGACATGCAAAATAGTGTTGAGATAGATAGGTTTTGCAGCAAGTGTATTCAATATTGAGCAACCAACATGTTTAATGTGCAACCCCATGCCATTTCCTACATGTAGCCTATCAATGCCATGATAAACTGAATAGGATGAGAAGATACCTGCTTCCTTTGTCACATGATTCGTAGCCCCTGAGTCAAGGTACCAAGCAGGATCAGCCACAACTCTATAATCTGCAACTGGAGCAGTAGGAGCAAGTGGTGCAGTAGGAACAGTAGGTGGAACAACTCCATAGTTAGCAAAAGGAGTAGCAGCACTGTATTGACCTTGAAACATAGGAAATCCTTGAGGATCCAGAATATTAGCATTCTGATATGCAACATTTCCTTGAAACATAGGTGTATTGTATCTAGGAGTACCAATTCCAGCTCCATAGAAACCACCATAACCTCTTCCATACATGTTCTGTGACTGGCCAGGAAAACCTCTGTAATTAAATCCACCTCTAGGCCTAAATCCACCTCTTCCTTGCCTAGGAATAAAATCCTGATTAAATCTGTTCCTACATTTGTATGCTCCATGACCAAGAATGAACCATATTTGACAGATCACTTCTTTATCAACATTGAATCCTCTTTTGCCATTATCCATTCCAGTAAAATTTCCACCATTAAAACCTTTCTGATTTGTATTATTAAACTTATTGTAATTCTGTCCTTTCTGAGCAAAATTAGCAGACATATCGTGCACTAACTCATTTTGCACTTTTCCTCTATTCATCTCAATCCTGGTTTCATGACTAAGCATTAAGGAGTATACTTCTTCAATAGTGAGACTATCTTTTTCTAGCCTAGCAAGAATAGTTGTCACAAGTGACTCATAACTGTCATCTAAACCAGTGAGCAAATGCATTATGAAATCAATTGAAGCAAGAGGATTACCACCAACAGCTAAGCTATCTGCAATTCTTTTCATTTTATTGAAGTAATCACTTACTGACATAGCTCCTTTCTTTGTGGTTTGAATCTGCATTTTCAGAGGCATGTATCTAGCTTTCGACTGTGACATGAACATCTCAGCAAGCTTTTCCCAAATCTGAAGTGAAGTATCACAGTCCACAACCATGATGAGCACATTATCTACCATGGATGATAGCATCCAGCTCTGTAGAAGTTTGTCAGTTTTCTTCCAATCAATATAATCAGGATTTTCACGTCTGCTCGAACCCTGAGCTTCTGATCTATTGACAGCATTCTCAAACGAAGGAAGAAAACGATCTGGACAAAGAGATTCACCATTGATAAAACCATCAAGACCATTGGCAGTGATTGAAGCTCCAATTTGAGCTCTCCACACTAGATAATTTGTTCGATCAAGTTTTGTTGGTTGAATAAAAGAGAAAGAAAGAGAAGACGATCCTGAATTGTTTTGATTTGCCATGCTTCGTGGCTCTGATACCATATTAGAATTTGTAATGTGCTGTTTGGACACCAAGAAAAACAGAGAAAATGAAAAATGAAAAACCTCTCGATTTTATTGTATATTTCTTAATACACTGTTCACAGTTCTTAGCTCTATTTATAAGCTATTTATTTCAATTAATAACAACTTCAGATCTAGTTTAGCCACTAAGCACTTGACACATGTCAGCCATTTATAATCACTTGACACGTCATCTGAACTTGCACAATCTGCTCTGCTTCAGCAGTTCAACTTCAGCTACCCAGCTTAACTTGCATAATCTGCTCTGCTCTGCTTAACTTCAGCAGCTTTCTAACTATATCTTCAACAAGGAACAAGATCGGGTATTTATACATGAGTAGAGGAACTATATATGGAAGAAACATTTTACAGAAATTATGGGATTAATTCTAAACTTAGTCGTTGACTAGCCGTTGGCTAAGATATGAAAAGAATATGGATTTGAATAATGGTTGGCCATCTTTCTTTGGTGAGTTTGCATGTCACGGGATTGTGTGAGATGATTGTTGCAAGCCTTTGGCAAGAGCAATACAGATTGCCATATTTGTTTCCAACGGTTTGCAACTTGCCTTGTTAATGTGGGATTGAGTTGGTGTGCTGATTTTTTCCATGTTGGTGCGTGACTCATGTGGCTGCATGTGGTTCATGTGTTGTGACTGTTCGAATTCCACATTTGATGGGCAATGTATCTTAACAGTTCCTACACTGCCCACCTAATTTGTTGACTTCTAGATTTAGTTGAAATTGAACCACCGTGTTAATAATAAAATAAAAGAAAACTGCTTCATTCCAACTAGAAAGAAATAGAATAGTCGTAAGGGAAGCGCTAGTAGGACCCTCTTATTTTCCTAATAAAACCATTAATCTAATTAAACTCTAAGAAACCATTCTCGCTGGATAATTAAACTTAGGGCAACTATTAATCTAATTAAAACTCTCTAATATTTCTCTTTTTTCAAACTCGTGCCGTCTGTGAACCAAGTCATAAAAGAGGAGTAATTATGTCATTCTTTCATCTCAAATTATTCTTTCACTTTGGAACATACGAAATTCTTTCCTGCGACCATTAATGAGATCACTAATGGAAAAGAAGATTCATAACTAATACCATATGATGTGTCAATTGTTGTGTATCATCGAGGCTTATGCTTCCACATGATGAGACATTGAGAATTGAGATTTTCTCATAAAATTTTAAAGCCCTATTTGATATTAAGCGACTTTACTAATACTATAACTTTTAAAAATAACTATTGTTTGCAGGGCTATAGAAATAATCATCTGTGAATAAAATAGTTAAACATTTCATAAAATTTATTTGTAAAAGTGTTGTTAGTTTTAAAAACAGTCGCATTTATTTAGTAAGTTTTATTATTAAACAACTATAAGACTGTAAGTGATTGAATTAGATATAATATTGAATAAAAATTATTTAAACATTTATAAACATGCATATAAAAATTTTATTATTCTGTACATATAATAATTGATAACTAAAATAAATATTTTATATTATTAATTTTATTTTTTATTTTTTATCTCAATATAATTGATTACAATAATAATCTCTTTAAAGTTAATGATTTTATTTCCTAATTAATTAGGATAATTTTTATTTTTTAATATATATATATATAAGGATATATATGGAAGTGTACTAAGTATAAAATTGATTTTCAAAATCAAATTTTGAAAAACAACTATTTCCATACTTTTCAAAATCTACTATTGAATGATGTCATTTTACCAAAAGCGATTTCTAAAAAAATTTACCGAAGACTATAATTAGTTAACCTTTTAGAATTACTTTTGAGCCTTCCAAAAGTAATCTCAAATGAGTCCTCGGATGCTGTGACTCAAAAGTTTTAGTATTAAAAACAAATTATGACTATAAAATAAAAATTAATAAAATATGTTATAAATATGATTTTTAAATAATAAATTTAAATAATTGTAAAGGTGTTATTAGCTTTTCATCATAAAGTATAGATCAAATCAACCTAGCAAGCTTCCAAACTACAAAAATAAGTGTTTACTAAACCTTGCTATTGTTTACTCAATATAGCTTCAATTTCCCCCAAGCCTAATTCAAACTGAGATAGGATACTCCAAACAGTGATGAAACTGAAATCTCAACTACAATCGCGGGGAATTCAATAAGCTCAACCAAATAGAGTTTAAGTCATCAAGAATCGAGTATAAAAGTCTTGATCTGGAACATCTACCTCTCAGTCCGGAAATGGAACAACGACTGACTTTAAACTTTGACAAAGTGCATGAAGTGTTACTGAATCACCAATCACTGGTGTCATTCAAGGCATCTTCTTACCTTGAAATTATCTGTTATATTTTGAAATTGAAATAATTTTTTAAATAAAATTGTAGAAGGGATAAAAGTTCGTTTTCTTTTTTTTTTTTTTTTTTTTGGAAAGTTCAAGCTTATGTATACGACAAAACTACAACTGCAAATTTTTTACATTCTTGGGTCCTGCTTGGTATTGTGATTGGGTGTTATAGTTGAAAAACAATAGTAGTTTGGAAGCTCTTTACACTCGAAGAAAAAATGCAGTGAAATATGAACTATTTGAAACAGCTCTTTAATCCTTGCTGCGCATGGTGCAGTACCCAAAATGCCGCACTATCAATGTGGTCAATAAGTCGGTGACAACCGTAATTAAATCGGTTCACCCGATGGCAAGCGAGAAAGAAAATAAATAAATAAATCAGACTATGGTCAATGGTCAAGATGGTTAATTTAGTGGTATATTTTCTTAAAGAAACTCTTAGATGCATCACTAGGAGTGTTAAAAATACTCAAACATGTCTAAATCGAATCTAAAAGTTCTGTGCTTTATGCTAGTTATGTTCTGTTGTCAAACTGCCTAAGACGTATTGATGGTTAATCAATAATTCACATATAGAGGATTACAAGAAGTTGATGGTTAATCAAAAACAGGTACAAAATGACTTTTGTGCATCGAAGTTTTGCATTTTAATCGTTCAAGTCCAATGCAAATTTGGTTTTACTCCACATTTGTCATCACATGTGATGCACACGTTAGTCGCTTATTCTAACCAAGTCAAGCTTTTGTTAAGTACGTTCGAAAGAGCGGCAAATCTCTGAAAACAGTTTCTGAGCTTAATGACCTCAGCTACAAAAGGCTGGTTATTGGCATAACTTTGTGGATCACTTCGTGACTTTAGAGAGCGATTACAGAGATATTTCTTATTATAAATTATTCTATGTAAATTTTTTAACATCTGGTAATTTTTAGATCGTTAAATAAATAAATGGATCGATTTGAACCATCAAGTCATTGCGTGTTCATCTTCTTTTCTTGATCTGTTTTGTTAATTATTTGTTTGCAATTGGGGTTTCTGTGTCTTTTTGAAGATTATGTGAGTGCAGTCTTGGTCTAATGATGCCACTGGTTGTCTTTTTTTATCAAGTAGGACAGGGCAGAGACATAATAAACTTTGCCCTATAAAACATACATGAAAACAAAAGTTGCAGGAGAGAAAGGCGAAAAGCGAAAGGCAAAATGCAAGTAGAAAGAAAAGATCGAGCGGAAAATCAAACTCACATGCTGTGAAAGATACAGCCAGCGTCCAAGTTCAAATTGTGTTTGGACTTTGAAGTCAAAAAGCAACTAAACTTCAACAATGAAGAACCAATAAAATGAAAATTATAGTTAACTTGGCTGATGTGGCAGTGAGTTTTTAGGAACCTGTGAAGTTAGTTAAAACTTGATATACAGATCAACGTTGTTCCATATGGCCAACATTTGTGAACTGATTCCTTTAAAAATAAAATATGTCACACAGTAGACCGAAGGCAAAGAAGAATGACCAAAGAGAGCTTTTAACAGGATTAACTGAATGTTCAAACTTAACTGCTGTAAGCCTGTAACAAAGAGCTTGTCAGAGAGCACAAACCAATTCAACGACGTAACAAAAGAAATAAAATTCTGTATTTGTACTCTAAAAAAAATAATAATAAAAAACCCATGTTGACATACACACCAATTCAAAAGAAAAAGAAAACTGCCTAATGGTGGAACAACTATCTGATGGAACATACCGAATCGAACATCTCACCTTAACGAAATAGCACCTCTTTGGATCAATTACTTCTCTAAATACTTGGACAATAATAGACCAGAGGCAAACACGATAGGCCAAAAAGATACTTTAATCGGGGAATCAGCATGATGGCGAGCAAAACTATGAGTAACTGCAGCAAAAATGCACTGACAGAGAGCACATACTAGTCCAATAATATCCTTGAAGTTACCAAAAGGCCTGTCACGCGGATGATATAACCAAGGTAATGTACTTATCCATCTCCACTGAGAATGCTGCAGTGAAAGAGAGATACAATAAGAATACAAAACAAAGGATTAATTTTCCCTCTTTCTTTAATCTTCAACTCATGAGAAATCAGAAAATTCAAAGCTTCAATTTGGTCGAGCAACACATTCTGATTCTGACCAACTTTTTGATCGAAGTTGTGCATTTATGGTAATTTCACATGAAAATAAATTGCAAGATCAGAATAAATAAGAAGTAAATGAAATACCATGTACAAATTTAAAGAACATAAATTGAAATTGTGATGCGTACTTACACTGTTACACTAGGCTTTGCCTTTCATTTGAGTTGTCTAAAACTTTTAGGTGGTGGTTCCTCATCTTCATCACAGCAGCCACTGCCACTGGCTTCACCTGCCCCAGCATTTTCTGCGAGGCTTCATTTTGATGTTGTGGCTACTTCCATATTTGATCCAAAAAATCGTGATCGGATTCATACAGATTATAAGAAGTAAAGTGAGTCCATTGCTTTGTTGTTTGATCCAACTCCTCAACTTCGTGCATATAAACTGGATGGAAGCCACACCTCTTCACCTTCAATCCAATACCTGACCCAGCCAGATCGTATTTCTCTCTAGCATCATTAAATGAAAACTTAAAATGATTAGATTCAAAAATCCACAGACGATCATAGCATTCTCGTTGAGATAAAAAGAGTAGCCAAAGATGGTCTGACCCACTATGACTGAATTTTCCTCCAAAAGTAATAAATAAACCTCTATCAAAACCATCCATACAGCACTGCAATTCATATGAATGCCGTCGCTTTTTTATACGAGTTGAATGTCTAGGGACATGAAAAACACAGCAAATAGCTTATCCCACAATCTTATTCATATTATACAAATATGAAGGCCTTGTGACTGTTATTGAAGAACCCTCATTCTGGTACATGAACCACTTTGGAATTTTACTTCCTGGGATAACAGTGCTGAAATCTTTTAATGGATCTGACACTGCCTGCAATAAAAAAATAAAAAAAATGAGGTTGTCAGTCATAATTTTGACATAGTCGGGAGACTTGAAACGAGAGACTGGCCTCGAGGTACTCTCGCAGCATTAAAATTGCCAAACTGTTGTTTCCGAGCAATTTCAAGCTGTCTATGCATTCAATTACTGTACCGTTGGACTTGCATAGTTTTAAGGCACCTAATAATGTCACCAACGAAGAACAACCACTCACTTTAACAAAAATTACGTTGGGTGGAAGTTGTGGCAGAGATTGAAGCCTTTTACAATCTTCCATCTCTAGTTCTTTAAGATTTAAAAGACTGTTAATACTTGCTGGCAGCGTAACAAAATTTTTTTTACTTAGATACAACTCATTTAATGAGTGTAAGTTGCCAATATCACTCGGGATTGCTCCTTCCCCTAGACCACAGTCACTGAGATCTAATTTTGTTAAAGAGCGCAAACCTGACAGAGAAGGCAACATCAAAGCTACAAGACATGAACTCTTTCCCATCAAATTTAAGGGAAGGTGCAAATGCCATGATGCAGATGATGGTGGTCCATTGCACCCAGAAAAAGAGAGTGTTCTAAGATTCTTCATAAGAAAAACGGAGGATGGAGGTCGTCTTACAGCTGTTTCGCTTATATCAAGTTCTTCCAAACTTTCTACTTGCCCAAGCGTGTCTGGCACATTTTCAAGTTTGCAGCAGCCTGAGAGATTCAAAGTTTTGAAGGATTTTAAACCATTTATACTGCTGGGAACTCTCGCGAGATTTTTGCAATCATTCAAATTCAACAATTCAAGTCCAGGCAAAAGTTCAATAGATGATGGCACTTCTGTAACGGAAGTTCCATCTAGATTGAGCTCTGACAGATCTTCCATAGTTGTCACAATCTGTGGAAACTTCTTCAGTTTCGAGCAGCCAGAGAGCTTTAGATTTCTTAGACATTTGAAACTGCTTATAGCAACTGGCAGACTCGATAGATTTTTGCAGCCTTTCAAAGTCAACTGAACAAGTCCAAATAAATGTTCAATTGATAGTGGTAGTTCTTTGATATCAGTTCCATCCAAAAGAAGTTCCTGCAGACACTCCATACTTCCCACAACGTGTGGAAATTTCCTTAATTTCAAGCAGCCAGAAAGAATAAGTATTTTAAGCGATTCCATAAAAATCTCGCTCGGAAGAGTTGTAAGACTTGTACAACCTCTCAAATTCAACAAAATCAGCTTGTTGTGAAGCAGCAAAGATGGGTGAACTTTCCGCAATTTTCTAGAACCTTCAAGATACAACTCCTCTAGATTCGGGGCCTCTGTGAAGTCAGGTGTCTTAATCAGATTCTCTGAATGGCTGAGTTTCATGACTTTCAACATGTTTAAATGCTGTTGAAAACAAAAGGGAGCTAAAATTATATTTCTTAATTCATATATAGCTATGATAATAAAAGTGTTATCAATAATTATTCACTAAAAAATAAATTAATGGCAAAAGCATCGATCTTACTTTGATTCCTTTCCATAATTCTTCAATGCGGCTGTAACACATTTTAAATTCAACAATTTTATCCAATTGCAAATTTGATGGCAATGATTTTAAAGGATATAGATGCCAATCAAGTAACCGTAACTTGTTAGATAGATATTCAAGGCCTTCAAGAAGTTGCACATTTTTTATTTTGACAATTATCATTCCTTCAACTAAAATGCACCTCATTTACAGGAAAGAAATAATCAATTATCATTCCTTCAACTAATTCACTTCCCTGAAAATACAAGTAAAGGTTAAGCAAATAAAACAATAATTTGAAAATTTGTATGGGTAAAAGAAATTAACGAGCACAACATGTTATAACATTTAATAATTCACCTACCGTATTTTTTCTCAACACATGGCGCACTTCTTCGTGCCTCCATAATCTGTTGCGTTTCCTAGGTTCTTCGGGGGATTGTCTCGTAACAATCAGTTGTCCCAATTCCTGTAACAAATTATGCATCCCTAGTGTGTTGTCGTCGTCAACCGTTAACAGAGATCTTTCAATAAGAACTTCTATTCCTATGACTGGGGAAAAACCACATCCCTCTAGAATTTTTGCCACGTAATCTCTATCCCAACGTTTAAAGAAATATGCAACATCGAGAAATATTTTCTTCTCTGAATCTTGTAGTCCATCAAAACTTATTTGAAGTATATTCATAATCTTATTTGCAGGATCTCTTTTTAGTCTTTCTAGGGCACTTCTCCATAGATCTAAAGATCTACCAATTAGAAAGGATCCCAAAACTTTTAGAGCTAATGGAAGACGACCGACATACTTCAGAACACGTTCAGACAGCTCCACATATTCTCCCACAGGATGATGGGTTTTAAAAGCTTTCATACTAAAGAGTTGAAGAGCTTCATCGTTATTTAGTACATCAAGGTTAAGAATATGCTCTTCATTCACTTCATGCGCCACCAACAATTGTCTATCTCTTGTTGTTATTAGAATCCTGCTGCCTGGACCGAACCAATCATGCTTTCCAGCAAAACTTTGTAGTTGTTCAACATCAGCCGCATCATTGATTACGAGAAGAATCTTTTTCCGTCGCAGCCTACTTCCAATTATGTTAATACCATCGTAGACATTCTGTATGCTATAGACTGAAAGCTTCAGTAAATCGGAAAGGAGTTGCTTTTGTAAAGAGATTCCACTGCCTTCTTTTTCGGATTTTTCTCTAACATTGGCAACAAAACTACTACCATCAAACTCATAAGAGATCAAGTCATAAACAACTCTTGCAAGAGTTGTTTTTCCTAGACCTCCCATACCCCATATCCCTATCATACGAACACCATTAGACCCTGGACCCATAAGAAACCTCAGTTTCTCCAAGCGTGATTCCATTCCTACTAGCTCCTTAAGAATCTTCGGTTCTATATGAATTTTACTTGATATCACATTGACAATTTCCTCAATAAATTCTGACTCATTTCTGCAGATTGAAAGCAACAACAAAAGATTGGTGTGGTTGAATTAAAGTTAATGCGAACGTAGTAGCAAATCAATTTCATGTATGTATAAAATCCAAACTGTGCAATATTTATTCCATCAAATTGAAGTCACATAATTAAGTAACATGTTATAGTTAAGTCAGAAATAATTGGAATAAGAAAATTCAAACCCAGGCCAATAAAATTGGTCTGGATTGGGTTGCATTGTGATTTGAGGATTTAAAAATTATTTAATTTCTTCTGGTGTTTTTGTCCCATTCATCATTGATAAAATATTTCTTTCTATATATAACAGGATAATTATAATGAAAGAAATTTTAGACTAGTTTTTGATAAGATCATTTATTACACACATGAAATTAATTAGATTAGCTAAATATGTAATGATATTGATATATCATTGGAGTTGCGACTGTTGTTGTTGTTATTATTAGTATTTAGCAATCTTGCTCAAGAGTCAATCTAAGAATAAAATTTCATTTTTATTTTTTTGAATCGGATTAATAGAGCACAAAGCATCACAATATATTATATGGAAATTATCATTTGTATACCCTTAGTTTACTCAATTATCAAAAATACTACAATACTTTGAGGGTGTATCAATCGTCCACCCTAAGTTGACAAAATGTATCAGCTGACCACCAAACCGTTAGTTGCCGTTTAAGTATGATGACGTCAGAAGGGTAATTTGGTCTTTTTATATGATACAAGTGATAATTTAAGGGTATACAAGTGATAAAAAGAGAATATAAGGGTATACAAGTGATAATTTTCAAGGGTAAAATCGTCAATTCACTGTAATTCCGTTAACTTTCAAACGACAACTAATGGTTTGGTGGTCGGCTGATACATTTTGTCAACTAAGGGTGGACGATTGATACACCCTCAAAGTGTTGTAGTATTTTCGATAACAGAGCAAATATAGGGGTATGCGAATGATAATTTCCCTATATTATATAGCCTTCAAAAGTTCAAAATAAAATAATTTAACATATCAATGTCCATATCTCTTCGTTTGCAAATATTTGATTTATTAATAGTACTATTATTATTGAAAACAGTGTTGAATCATGAATACTAAAATCTGTTTCGTATCTACTTATAATCATGCAAAACCCAAAAAAAAAAATTAATAATTGAGAATAAGAATGATTACCTGTCCTTCTATTCCCAACCATATTTATTGCCCACCACTTCTAAAGCATCTCTCCACTTTTGCACCTTTTTATATTATTCTTAAATACTTCTTCGTTTTTAGTAAAAGCTTCTCCAAAACTTGCTATTTGTTTCCTTACCACAGTTGGTTCGACATCATAGAAAATTGGAAAATTTTGATCTTCTTTGTTTTTGCATTCAACAATCTTAGCAAAGCTCATCCAAGCACCAAGTGGAAGACACATAGTTTTTGGAGAGAACAATAACTGAAATTCTTGATTCTTCAATTGCTTTGAGGAGTCCAGGTGAAATGGATCCTCCTTTCTCAAGTTCTTTGTCATCCCTGAATATATAAATGCCTTTATTTTCGAAAGCCGCATAGAGATGACCCGTGAAGCTTTTACGGGTGTCTTCTCCTCTAAAGCTTAAGAAGACATCATATTTCCCATGAGAGACATTTTGGATGCTCGTAGAAGCCATTGTCTATTAATTTGTTCCAGAAAAATTAAAATAACTCCCGTGAAATCCAGGGAACAATATGCCCATTAATACTATGCAAGCAACAAACTAATCTAAAATTACGGGCTTCACAAAAATGAAATGTGCATATCAAAGTTGTAACTAGAAATCAATTATTTAACGTGATCACTTAAGTTTATGTTACATGTGAACTAAATTTCTACTTTTATCTTTGCACAAATTAATGTTATCCTTACTTTACAAAAAGGAAAAATCATAGTAAACAAATCCCAAAAATTGTAGCAGGAAATTTAAATTTAATTTTTCCGACTCAGAGTGGAGAGTGCACTCAAGGAAATCTTAAATAGAGCAGCTAAGAGAGAGGTCAAAGATTAAAAGGGTGGGGATATTTCCACCCCATTATTTGTGTGAACCCACCCCACTTCTAAGGAATATTTATAATAAAGACACATTATTTCTAATAAATACAAATAAAAAAATATGTCTAATTAATCAATTAAATCATTCTTACATTTTTCTTACTTAGTTTATTTTTTTTATATGAAGATTGCTTTAATATGAGTTTTATTTAATTATATAATCTTTATGACATAAAATCACCTAGTTACTTGAAGAATAATGTGTTCTTGTATCTAATACATTAGGTACTTAATTTTGTGACTTATTATCTAACTTTTTAACTAAAGTGTAATAATTTTCAATATTTTACATGTGAATGACATAAATTTGAGAGCCTAATAATTTACATGAGTATTGAGTCATAAAGGTTAATAATCATACTAATAAAGTAGAATTGACCATTTAGAAACAATGAATTTTGTATAAAATAAGAAAATGTTAAAATTAAAGTAATTTTTTTTGTGCTTTTACATTTTAAGGATAAAGTAGTCAATTTAAATTTAGGCTGAAGCAATCTTAATAGTCAAATATAACAAAAAAAAAGTATAAGTCATAAAAAAATAAATTAAGAATTCAAGGAAGATTTAATTTATTAATTCTTCACAATTCTTCTTTATTTAAAATTTGTAAATGTAATGTAGATTTTTTATAACTTTTTAGAAGTGGGTGGATTTACAAAATTTGTGGGGTGGAAATATTACCACCGATTAAAATAAGGGGAAAAAACCACTCACACCCTCAAAGTTTACTTAAATAGTCACATGCACTCCTTTGATTTCATAAATGGTCACACACCCCTTTTTTTATCATTATAACTTTGGATATAAAGATAAATAAAATATTAAAATAAATATAGTTAACTAAATTAGCACATATATGTCATGTAAATTATTTTTAGTATTTTGCTATTATCAATATTCTTGATAGTTTTAGCTAATACTTCAATCCAACATAGAATTTGTAAAGTATGTCATGCAAAGTAATTTATGCTAATATAGACATGATATAAAAAAAGGTAATATAAAAAATTATGAATAATATATATAACATAGAATTTGTAAGTTATTTTGAATGTTAAATTTATATTGACTTTATATTATTAGTATGCGAAAAACAGAATAATAACATAAAAATAATTTTGCTTAATATTCAAAATAATTTTTAAAATTTATAATAGTTTATATATTAGATTATTTTAATATTATATATGTACTTATTACAGACTTTTATTTAAATTAAATTTTTTTGTTGTTATAATCCAAGGGATAATTGTTAAAAAAGTGTCTTAATGAATATTTATGAAGCCAAGAGAATTTATGCGACCATTTTAGCAAATTTTTTCCTTTAAAATAATTATACAAAATTTCACATTCTAGCTTGTCTCCACTTTCTTCTTTTCTAACATAGATCCAGGATATGGAAATTAATACTGAAAATAAAAGAGAAATGTGTGTATAAGATAGAACTTACAGTGTTGACTGTACTGTAGCAGGCAGCTACTTCATGGAATTCCACTGACGTACTTGCTTTAGGCAAATAAATTTGTTTCAGGGGAAAGCAGAGGACTTTATTTGGAGAATTAAACTTCTGTTTTATTGAGAAAGCATAGTTGTGCGTCACACAAATTCTATCTTCCCATCTCTGTTGTTGTTTGTTTGTATGACAAAACGAAAAGCAAGTCTTGGTCCAAAAGGGACATTTTAATTATTTTCATCGTGTCTACCCACAGTACATCATATGACATTACCGCGAAATTTCCTGGAAGCTTCAATTGTATAAAATACACGGGACTAAATCTAAAAACGTCTATTAGAAGTAGATTTCTGAGTCATTTCCATTAAATATAATCGTAACCTCAGTAAGATTACGATGATTCCTTTTTGGATGCTCATGGTCATGGAGGCCATTATATTTGATCTTAAAAATTTAGAACAAAATAAGTGACAAGATTCCATGAAAATGATGGGCTTATTGCAAAAGTGAAATGTGAATGTCAAAATTTTATAAACTAACTTGATGAAATGAAAATGCCAACTAAGTCAACCAGTTAATGTTATCAATTAACTTATATGATTACATGCGAATGACCCTATTATTTGTGGGGAAAGCATTTATTGTGTATATGCTGAAAATGGTGACCGACCATATAACTAAACTTGGTAAATTTTGTCAAAGGGACAGCAATTTGCTTGACAATAGCAAATTGTGCACCAATAAAATAATGGACGTTGTTGTGACATGGATCATCATGTTGTGTCTTGATGGAGACTTGAGGTAAACTTGGTAGAGTCCTGACGGTGTTGATGAAGTTGAGTCATTCATCAACTTGGTAGAGTCCTGACGGATCATCATAATAGTAATTGTGCACCAATAAAATAATAATAGTAATTGGATCTCTTTTAGAAAAACTTGCATCACAAACTCATGGCTTAATTATATATCAATTGAAAGTTAGAAATTTTAATTCTCAAAACGAAGAAAAATAAATAGACAGAATTATCGAGAGAGAAAAAGTCAAAGAGAGAGAAAATATGGAAATAAAACAAAAAATTGTCCAGCCCATTTTACCTCCATTCTCCGTAGCTTCTATACCCAACCTGAACCATCGACTCCATCTTCCCCACGATTACTGTTGGCTTGGAAGTGAAAAGGTGCGTGCTGCGTCTTTGAAATCATGGGTCAATGGACAATGTAACTGCCGCTGAATGGGCTTTGTGCCCGAGTTTCTTGGAGACAAACTACGTGTTGGCCTTTGATCAAGCCTTCGATCTGACTCGATTTTGGTCTCTCCTCGCATGCCCTCAGGTCTGCTATATAGTACTCGTACGACCAGTATTCAGATTTTTTTGATACAAGCAGTGGTCGATAGAGTCAACTAAGATAAAACTTAAATTTCCCGCCCAAAAAAAAAACTAACATACATAAAGAATTTGTATCATCCTTCAATAATAACATAAATAGCAAATACTGAGGCTAGTAATTTGATCATTTCTGTATTTGTCAATGCATTATGGATTCTAAGACCAGGCTCTAAAATCAGCAAATCCAAATATTGTTGATCATATTGCTTAGTAAGGTTACGAATCCATCCACAAGACAGCTGTAAATAGTCGTATACCCTAACGTATGAACTTTTTATATGATTAATAAAGGATAAGAGCATATTCAAAAATCAATTTCTACTTAAATTTATAGTACTCATGCAAAACAGAGATAGTGAATGTGTATATCACCGTGCAGAAGTAAACAAAGTATGCAAGCATGATAAAACGAAGTTCATGATATGTGCCTATGAGATTATTATAGAACGAACCTGCTATAAAAAAATGATGCAGTGACTAAGCTGGAAGAAAAGGCCACCTAAGATGTGAATTTGCTGTTATTTGATTCAACTCTTCAGCATGGCTCTTGAGGTTTGAATCAGCCTATGGCAGGCGAGTGAGCAAGCTGATATTGCTGTTGTAGATAGCTGAATCTTATCAACATTCTTCTTCCATGAATCTGAATCTTGAGTGAGCAAGCCTATGCCCTTATCAACATTCTTCTTCCATAAATCTGAATCTTTCAGTTGAAGATATTGATAGGAATGCACATAGAAGTAATACGGTACTGCATGTTCTAAAGGCAAATATTAATTTTGTAAAGTACCTTAGCGATTCTGCTTTTGCTAACTTTGTTACTGTCTCCACTGCACTCTGTTCCACATAGTCGAAATCATTCTGCATTTTGGCCCGATTCTAACAAGACAATCTAGCTTCCAAGCTTTCAACTTTTCCCAAGGTCTCTGGCACATTTTTAAGTTTGGAGCAGCCAGAGAGATACAACGTTCTAAGAGATCTCAAAACCATTTATGGTACTTGGACGACTCTTGAGACTTTTGCAATCTTTCAAAGTCAACAAGACATTGCCAGGAAGAAGTTCAATAGATGCTGGCAATCCTCTTATAGCAGTTCCTTCCAAATGAAGCTTCAAGAGCTGATCCCGGCTTGAAGTTTTCTCTGGGAACTCTCTGAATTTCAAAGGGCCGGAGAGATTCAAAGTTGATAGATATTTTAGAGCACTTATGGTCCTTGGAAGACACTCAAGATTTTTGCAGCCATTCAGAGTCAACTGAGCAAATCCAAATTGAAGTTCAATTGATAATGGCAGTTCTTTAATATCAGTTCCATCCGAAAGAACTTCCCACAATGTCTAGAAATTTCTTCAATTTCCAGCAACCAGAAAGAACAAGTGTCTGAAGAGATTTCATAAAGATCTTGCCTGGAAGAGTTGAAAGACTTGTACAACCTTTCAAATTCAACAAAATCAGCTTCTTTGGAACAGCAAAAATGAGTGAATCTCCTGCAACCTTGTAAATCTTTCAGAAATCAGCTCCCCTAAATTTGGTACTCTTGTGAAGTCTGATTGGTCATATTAGAAAAGGCTTTAGCACTGACATGCATCTCTTTGTTGTTAAAGCGATCAAATATGATGCTTCAACTACATCAGTTTCCTAAACAGTATAACAAAAAATAAGAGGTAACCCAAAAAAAAAACGTATTCTCCTTGTTGATTGATTGCTTTTGCTTGGGAAACCATAGAGTTGATGCAACACATCAGGTGGGATGAACATTCCTTAGTAGGCATATTATCGAACACGTCCTAGGCACGAGAATTATACCATAATTCCTCAACAACTCCTCTCTTGAACTTGGCCTGCAAATTACATATAATCATTCCTTTGTCTATTTATCGTTTGTTCTGAGCCCAAATCAAGCTGAGATTGATCATATTAATTCAACATATGTGCACTAAGCATTGTAGCCTCAATTCCGAGGTTCAAGTATTTTTAAACCCATAAAAATTTCACAGAGGAAATGACAAGGAAGAGCGTGAGCTCAATAAACACTCTCTAACTCTTCGCTCTACCACGTTTAACAAACTTGGACACGTCACAAACCCTTAACTGATTTATAACAGATTTTTGAATAAATAGAATGTAAATGAATTATCATGTGCAAAATATAATAGTAAAAATAAAATAAAATAAAAATTATACAAAAAAAGAAATAAACATGTTGAAATTGTAAAAAGAAATCAACTATTATGTGATCACTTAAGTTATAGTTACATATGAATCAAATTTCTACTTTAATTGATCTTACACAATTTTATGTTATCCTTTTTTTAAAGAAAAGAAAATATCATACCACAAATCCCAAAATATATTAGAAAATTTGACTTTTCAGATCCTGACAGGAGAGTGTGCCTGACCAAATCTTAAATAGAGAGGATTTTTGTAAGTAAATGAATTCCAATGAAGTGTTTTGCTTTAAGAGAACTTAAGCTAATCAGGCAAATATATTTGTTTTGAGGAAAAGCAGACAATTTTTATAAGTAAATGCCTCTTAAATTGAAAGAAAATAAAAGCATTCCAGAGCCTACCTTTCTTCACGAGTCATGCAGCAAAATGATCAAATGTTGGAACACGTTAATGGCCAGAAGGAAATCACAAGTGGAAAACCTCCTTTTGATCACAATATAAATACCCTCGTTCTTCAATGGATTGTTCAATGTTCTTTTTTTTTTCTGCATATGGATAAGAGAAGAAGTTGAAGAAGCAATTGTTTTTTTGTGTTGTTGGGGGAAAAATGTGTACTCACATTGAGTTCCAACTCAACAAGTACCAAAACAACTGTACATAAATAATCAAAATCAGCAAACAAGAGAACAGAATCTCCTCTAATATTGATTAATTGAGTGATTAGAAAAACTATGTTTTTATTTGTGACTGTAGCTGCTGCTTAAAGTGCTAACCGCAAATCGCTTGCTGGAAAAATATAATTGCTCATTTGTTAGTAATTTTAACTTTTTGTCTGTTGCTAATTGTTCAATCTCTATAATTTTCTTTTCTAATTTTCTTTTATTCTTTTATTAAAAGCACGGAAAATTTATCCAAAAGAGCGATTAAGCAATCCAAGCGACGGATGGACCTTTCCAAACTTGCTGACTTGAATATGGAATCGATGTTGTTAGCTGCCAATGAAGAGATTTGATCAAACTGTTTTTAAAAGTATAAATTATGATTTCTTTCTTTTTAAGATGATTTAGTTGTTTCCTCACTTTGATATTTAGATATTATTGAAATTCTTGGTTCTTCAAGCCCAAAGTGGAAGACGAAAACAACACACAAATGGTTTGTGAAATGTTTGTGGGGAGAAACTCCCTGCAGGATGCTCATGTTGCAAGCAATTGATTCCACAGCCTCTTACTTGAGTTCCTAATTTTTTTGTTTTTTGGAATTAAATGTTATAAGTTTGGCTCCTAAATAATCATAATCAGCAAACGAAAAAAATACACTACCAGCAAATTGAAGGAGCCGAAAACCCCCGTTACAAGCAAAGCGGCAACAAGTATGAACCAAGACAATATTAAATTAATTTTATTGAATTTTCGACGTGAAAAAAAAAAATTGTAGCGTAATTGACTTTGTTGATTAACTGGGAAATCATAAAGTTGACTTTGTTGACTGTTTGATTCTGATTGCTTAGGAAATCACAAAGTTACAGCAACAGATGCAACATGTCGTTGCTCTTCAACATATCAGGTGGATGCATTCCTCGTTGAGTATTTTATCAAACATGTTCTGGGCATGATCTTTACCTGCAATTCTATATACAAGGACGAACGAAGGCCGGCCCTGGGTCAATTGTTTTAAAGTTTTTTATTTTGTGATCAATTACTTTTAAATAAATCCAAAATAAAAATTATTATTTTTATGTAGTCTAATAATAGCAATCTGATATCCTTTCTATAATTTTTATTTTAGGATGTCATCCAGTTGAGATGCTATAATTTCTTATGTTGAAAACAAGATATTTGGAATTTCAAAATAAAAATTACTTTTTTTGGTTTATTTATTCTAATATTATATTTGTATTTATTTTAAAATTTAAAATCAATTTTAATATTACTATAATCAAAAGGTATAACAGCCAAAAAAAAATATTATAATGGGAAAAATGACACCTATACCCCCAAAGTTTAGGAAAATAATCACCAACACCCCAAATTTTCAAAATGAAACACCAAAACCCTCTTTTAACGATAATATCTCTTAACTTCTGTTATCCAAAAAGGAGTCAACTCTAATGTTTTATAATAAATAGAAATATAACATTAAAATAAATGTAATAATGTATACATTGTAAAATAATTTCAATACTTCAAAAATATTTTTATTTTTTGCAATCTATTAGATATATTTTAGTATATAAAATTAAATTTTATAATAAATAGAATCATGTTAACATTAACTTGCCTTATTTTCCATTAGTTCATCACTCCTAGGCTCAGCACCACTCTAATAATAGCTAATTTAACGACTTGACTGAATGTTTTAAAGTAATTCACCCCTACCACTTGCTAAAATCTTTTTGCAATAAGCTTAGATTTATACTTAGCTACACTTCCATCTTTGTTATACTTGATCCTTCACACCCATTTATTGTCAGCAACGTGATGACCAGCTTGTCTTGGAACTAATGTACATGTATTATTCTTAATCAAAGAATCATATTCTTCTTTCATAGCTTGCAGCCGTCTGGTGTCATCTAATGCCTCTTGCACATTATCTGGTTCTTTGTGAATGAGTATCAGTTGTGTCTTTTTGTTTTTTCATTTTGTTTATTCAATAACCACAAAACTGATGTTGTAGTATCTTCCAGCAAATTATATACAAAACGGAAATGTAAGTAGAGTAATATTAGATTCTTAAATTATGTCTACAAATACAAAGTAAATTAAAATAAGATTAATGAAATAATAAAAACGTAAATATTAATGATAGATAAAAAAATATGGGATGTGATAGTAATGCCTTAGTAAACAATATTATAGTATATGGCAAGTCCAGCTATTTGAAGAGAACTTTAAAACCATATGAATCTCAAAAATTACCAAAAATAAACTTTATTATACACTAATTATTCCGTGCCATTTTCCTAAGCACTTTTGTATATTTTAGGAACGCATACTTAAACAATCTGATCAAGCATGAAAGCATTTTTGATTCATTGAAGGTAACAACTTTGGAGATGATATTTTGGTTTTGTGGTAATTTAACATATATAAAGTAAAAATTGCCAACTGAAATTGAAGATGCATGCTTACTGAAATATTCAAAGAATACTAAGCAGGCTTCTCCCTTTATTTGAGTTCACTAAATGGATTCTTGAGGTTGTGGTTCCTCATCACCTAACATATGCAGATTTTTGAATAAATAGAATGTAAATGAATAATCATGCGCAAAATAACATTTGAATTTGAGATGCGCGCTCGGTGATAAAGTCAGATAATAGTAAAAATAAAATAGTCAATAATAATAAATTTATATTATTTATATTAGTAATATATTTATATTTATATTTATTTTTAAAATATAATATATTTAGTTTATTTATATTAATAATATTTTTATTTTTATTTTTATTTTTAAAATATAATATCAATTTTTGGCTTACTATAGTCAAGAATATAATAGTAAAAATAAAATAAAACAAAAATACACAAAAAAGAAATAAACATGTCAAAATTGTAAAAAGAAGTCAACTATTATGTGATCACTTAAGTTATAGTTGCGTGAGTCAAATTTCCACTTTAATTGAACTTACACAATTTTATGTCACCTTTCCTTTAAAGAAAAGAAAATATCATATTGCAAATTTTAAAATATATGAAAAAATTTAACTTTTTAGATCCTGACGGAGAGTGTGCCTGAGCAAATCTTAAATAGATAGGTTTTTTGTAAGTAAATGAATTCCAATGAAGTACTTTGCTTTAAGAGAACTTAAGCTAATCAGGCAAATATATTTGTTTTGAGGAAAAGCAGAGGGTTTTTATGAGTAAATGCCTCTTAAATTAAAAGAAAATAAAACGATTCAAGACCCTACCTTTCTTCACGAGTCTTGCAGCGGAATGATTGAATGTTGGATCACGTTAATGGCTGAAAGGAAATCACAAGTGGAAAACCTCCTTTCGATCACAATATAAATGCCTTTTTTCTTCAATGGATTGTTCAATGTTCTTTTTTTTTTTTTTTCAGCATATGGATAAGAGAAGAAGTTGAAGAAGCAATTGTTTTTTTTTTTTTTTTGTGTTGTTGGGGAAAAAAATGTGTAGTCACATTGAGTTCCAACTCAACAAGTACCAAAAAAATTGTACATAAATAATCAAAATCAGGAAAGAAGAGAACATAATCTCCTCTAATATTGACTAATTGAGTGAATAGAAACACTTAATCTATCACATCCAAAAAAAGAAAAAAACACTTAATACATAATAATGTAAGACAAACATTCAAGTGACGCAACGTTGGAATACAAAACTGCAAGAAAACTTCATGCTTTGAGCATGTTGGACGCACTGAAAGATGATGAAAATTTACTTTGCCAAAGATAATTCCTCTTTATAAAGATAATTTCAATTTTATTTGTTTCAAAGAAATCAACGAGAGGATTTCATGCTTTCTAATTAATTCCTCCAATAAATGTAATAATATATACATTGTAAAAAAATTTCAATACTTAGAAAATATTTTAATATTTCACAATCTATTAGATATATTTTATTATATAGCATTAAATTTATAATAAATAGAATCATAATATTAAAACAAGTGTATTAAAATTAAATTATTTTGAATATTATGTAAAATAATAATAACATTTGTATGTGAGATTTTTTTATTGTAAAATATATTTAATGCAAATATTCATTTAAAATATCTCAAATAAATATTTATATATTATTAAATAAATATAACAATATACATATTTAAATTTATTAAAATATGAAGTTATTTTAATATTCTTAGTCTATTGCATAGATTACATTATTTATGTAATATTTCTATTTATTAAAAATTTAAAACTTTTTAAAATGGCATAATAGTCAAAAAGGGGTGTTGGTGACCATTTATTCAAACCTAGGGGTGTACATGTCGTTTTTCCTTAAAAGAAAGAATAATTAAAAAAAAAACAAGAGTCTTATGAGAATATTAGAGGGGTGGCAATAATCCAACTCAGTGAAAAGAATCAACAAGAAAATAATAGAAGACATTTTTGAAATTAACTCACGCATCCATTAAAGATGAAGACAAGAACCTAGGTCTTAGAAAAGCTTAGCTGTGAAGCTACACCTCAACTTCGATAAGAAAATAAGATTAAAAATTAGATGAGTGATTAAAAAGGGACATTTTTGGAATTAAAAATAAGAATAATTGGAAAAAATAATAATATTAAGGTTTTATGAAAAGATTAGAAGGGTGTCAATAATCCAACATAAAAAGAATCAACACGGCTCAACAAAAGTCAAAAAACCTAAATTAAATAAGCACAGTTAAATTCAACGAACCTATAAAGGCCCAAAAAATTCCAACATCAAAATAAAAGGGATAAGAATCACAAATGTTCACACTGAAGACAACCATGAACAATATTTTTTTAAAGATTGCCAATAAATCGGATCCTGTGTTTTTATTTGTGATTGTAGCTGCTGCTTAAAGTGCTAACCACAAATCACTTGCTGGAAAAGTATAATTGCTCATTTGTTAGTAATTTTAACTTTTTTATGTTGCTAATTGTTCGATCTCTATAATTTTCTTTTATTAAAAGCACGGAAAATTTATCCAAAAGAGCGATTCAGCAATCCAAGCAACGGATGGACCTTTCCAAACTTGCTGACTTGAATTTGGAATTCATAAAATTGTAGCATAATTGACTTTGTTGATTAACTGGGAAATCATAAAGTTGACTTTGTTGACTGTTTGATTCTGATTGCTTAACTGGGAAATCACAAAGTTGTAGCAACAGGTGCATCATGTCGTTGCTCTTCTAACATATCAGGAGGATGCTCTTGACCTAAAAAGTTATTGAATTTCCTTCTTGTGTTCTGGGCATGTTCCTGACCTGCAATTCTATATAAAAGGAAAAATCTAAAGTGATAAAATAGGACGACCATAATATGTTCTAACATATCATGTTCTTGTTCTGGGAAATCAATTGTTTTAATTTTTTTTTTGTGATTAATTACTTTTAAATAATTCCAGAATAAAAATTAAATTATTTAGTCTAATAATAATAATGTAGTTTCCTCTCTAGAATTTTTATTTTAGGATACCATCTAGTTGAGATACTATAATTTCTTATGTTGAAAACAGGATATTTGAAATGCCAAAGTAAAAATTACATTTTTTTTGTTTATTTATTCTAGTATTATATTTGTATTTATTTTAAAATTTAAAATCAATTTTAATATTACTATAATTAAAAGGTATAACAGTAAAAAAAGAAGAAGATATTATTATTGATTTATTAGAATGAGGGAAATAAAAACCAATAAGCACAAACTAGAGTCACGAAAATCTTCAGATTACATGATTCAAATGACTATACAGTTTATTAAGAAATTAAAAATCCAAGCTGGAATGCAATTTCCAATAGGTAATAGTGAGACATGAACATAATGGTAAGCATGAGTATAACAAAAGCTTTGCTCTTTATTCGATTTCCTAAATTCTTGTAGCTTGAGCTTCTTCATCATCAGTATGGCTTTGCTCAAAAAGAAAAAAAAAATATATCAAAACACAAACACAATACTTATAGAGGTCCCTGAAAGTACCCAAGTTCTCTAGAACATTTTCAAGTTTGGAGCACCTAGAGAGATTCAAAATTTTAAAAGACTACAAACCATTGATGGTACTTGGAAGACTCTCAGGATATTGTCAATCTTTCAAATTCAACACAAGGCCAATTAGAAGTTCAACTGACAATGACAATTCTCGAACAGTTCCATCTAAAATGAGCATAGTCAGAGATTTCATACTTTCAGGAAATTTTTCCAGCTTCAAGCAACTAGAGAGCGTTAGAGTTCTTAAACATTTTAATCTACTTATAGTAATTGGAAGACTCTGAGAGATATTTGCAACCATTTAAATTTTGCAGAAAAGGCCAAAGAGATATTCAATTGACATTGGCAATCCTCTTATAGTGGTTCCCAACAACTGAAGCACCAACAGATGTTCCATACGTCCCATGATCTCTGGAAACAATTTGAATTTCAAAAGGCCAGAGAGATTCAAAGTGGAAGGAAATTTTAGAGCACTTATGAAATTTGGAAGCACTTATGAAATTTGAAAACTTGCTTGCTGATCAAGAAGTAATTGACAAGCAATTGAGTGGGGCCTTAGTAAAGGATGACGAGGAAGCGTTTTTATTGATAAAAAGAGACAACGATTCAGACAACATAGCGATGGAGTAATGTAGGAAATACATTAGATAAAATAAATTAGAATTTATTAGGAATTATAATATTTGGGTATTTAGTATTTTATTAGAATTTATCTTATTTTTTAAACTTATTCGATCATGTTTGGAATTCTAATCTAATTAGGATTTTAGATTATTTTTCTTATTTAAGAAGGATTAAGATTAAGTTGGCTACTTAGTATATATAGACTTTTTACTGATAGTTCATTATAACAAACATAAGTTTCTCACCAATAATATTTAATATTTCTTAATTGAGATATTTTCTCCTTTGTAAGAGCCTTCTTTCTTGAATTTTTAAGAACGTACGTTACAACGAAATCTAGTATCACTTCTGCGATGCATCAAGTGGTATAAGAGCCTTTCTTTGTATTAGGCAAAGCTTTCCTGATCATCAACCATTCCCCATACACAAATCCTCCCTCCATCATCCATTAATTTCATAAAAAAAAGAAGAAGAAAAAGTCAGAAAAATAGCGAAACCGAAAGCCACCTCACGTCCACCGTCTGCGGCAGCTGCCTATGTCATTCTTCACCTTTTTCATGCTTAATAAAATTTAACATAATGCTCACTATTTTGTATATTATTAAGAACCATTGTATGATTAATCATGAAGTGTATATTATTTTTAACACCAATTTAGCACAACCTTTACCATGAATTTATGGATTATGTTACAGTGAATACTTTTACATGGTAAGAATATAAATTTAAGTTTTACAAGCCTATTTTCATTTAATTTTCCAATATCACTTTGTTGATTTCATAAAGTTGAAATTAACATAAATTCTTAATAAGCTGTAGTTTATGAATCATGAAAGATTGTTTTGTTGATATTCATTGATTGTGATTACAAAATTTTATGTCACTAAGAGGCTGATTGCTTTTATGATGGTAATTAACACAGTAAGTAAATATTACCTCCAATAATATTCATGGGAATGAATGGGAAAAATATTATCTATTTATTTTATATTCTCATTATAAAAGCATGGTTTTGGATATTTTAACTTAAATTTTGATTAAAAAAATGAGTCATTAATCTCTCACAATCTAATGGTTGATATTGAAAGTCAATGTAAAATTTTACGGTGTTAAATCATCCATCATAGTAACTGAATTGCATGAAATCAATAATTTCAATTTTGTATTAAAAATTTAAGATAAAATAACTTAAAAGGAAAATGATACCTAAACTCCCTTTTGGTTATAACACCTTGCATAGGTAGTAATTAAAAAAAATTAACGTTAAAATATTTTTAATAAATACAAATATACTTTAAATAGTTTATTTTGACCAATAGACTAATAATATTAGAATATTTGTAATATGTATAAAATAATTTTTAAAATGTAAATTATAATATTATTTTAATAATATCTTTTTATCTATTATATAATTTTTAAATAAACATTTGGGTTAAATAGATTTTACAACTAATAAAAACTATCTCATTTATTGATAATATTAAAATTATTTTATATAAATTTAAAATAATTCGAATCTTTTATATATTTATTTTAATATTATGTTGATATCCATTATAAAATTTAATTTAATATAATATAATACTGTAAAGTATTAAAATATTTTTTTAAGATTAAAATTATTTTAATATACATATATTTATTTTTTTCCAATTTTTTAATATTAAAATTCAATTTTTTTTTCAATCGCATATTTTAATATTTAACACACAACATTAAATAATTGGTCATTGTGGTCCCGAGCCCCTTCAACTATACCAAACAACACGCGCTCATCGCATCTATGTACGGCATCTTTTTCCAAAAAAAAACAGAGTAATAAAACAGAGCAGAGTATTTACTTCGTCCTTTACTTTCCTTAATTCTCACCTCATGAGAAATCAAATCTCAAAATTCAAAGCTTCGATTCATGGAAGGCACATTCTGATTTTGACCAACTTTTTGACCCAAGCCAGGCATTTTCTAGTAATTTAACAGGGAAATAAGTGGCAAGAACAGGTACAATAAATGAATAAAAAGAAAGTAAATGAAATGCGATCTGCAAAGAAAATAAAATTGAAATTGAGATGCGCCCTTACACTGTTACACGTAGACTCAGTGAAAATAATATTCGCTAGGCTGTGCCCTTCATTCGAGTTGTCTAAATCTTTTAGGTTGTGGTTCCTCATCATCATTACAGCAGCCACTTCCACTAGCTTCAGCCGCCCCAACATATCCTTCAAGACTTCGCTTTAGAAAGCTTCGCCCAGACGACGTCGTTGATCCTGCATCATCCCCGTAGCAACTTCCACTGGCTTTTGCCCTGTCTAAGTCATCATTAAGGCTACGCATAAAGGATGTTGAACCTAAACAATCGTGACCGAATTCGTTCAAATTCCAAACCGGATCACTTGTTTGGTTGAACTTATCCCCTTGATGCACATATATTGGATGGACACCACACCTCTTCAGCTCCAATCCCGACGGCGAATCAAATGACACCTTACTAATACCTGCCCTATTCTTGTAGGATAGGAAAAGGTGGTCTGACGTAGCCTGACCGAATTGCTTTCTAAAAAAAATGCTAGACAAACCCAAGGTGGTAGGCGTACTATTGATGGACAGCTTATGTACGGGATATGGAATCCATTGTGTATAATAAGGAAGTGAATATTTAGGGACACGAAAAACACAGCACATAGCATATCCCACAAGCTTACTATTCTTATACGTCTTTGGAGGCGTGCTTATTGTTATTGAAGAACCCTCATTATTCTGATACTCGAACCACTCTGGGATTTCACTTCCAGGAACAACAAAGCTAAAACTTCTATCAGGCCACTGAAACCCACCAAATATACATATATATTAGAAAGCCATACCAATGCATAATTTTTAGGCATGATTTTAGCAACAGGTGAGAGACAGTGTAAGAAACTGACATTAATACATAACATGTATTGCACAAGTTTTAGGCATAATGTTAGCACATGTGAGAGTAAGAGACTAACCTCAGAATTCTTAATGTACTCATTTAGCAGTGAAAGCGCCAAATCATAGTTGCCAGCCAATTTCGAGCAATCCAAACAATGAAGGCTTAACCACGGGAGTTGATGCTCGTTTAATTTTAATACATCTGATAATGTCTCCAACGAAACACAACCGTCTAAAGAAATGTATTTTATACTGGCTGGAAGTCGAGGAAGAGTTTGAAGCATTTTGCATTCCTCTAATTTAATCTCCTGAAGATTAGAAAGACAGTAGATGCTTGCCGGTAGCGACACAAAATTGTTTCCACTCAGATGTAACTCTTCTAATGAGCATAAGTCGCCAATACTACTTGGGATTGCTCCTTCCCCTAGATCACAGTAACTGATATCCAATTTCGTTAAACTACACAAACCTGACAGAGAAGACGGCAAACTCAAAGCCACCGGATCTGAGCTCCTTCGCATCAAATTGAGAGGAAAGCGCAGAAACCATGATGCAGATGATGGTGATCCTTTGCACCCACGACAAGATAGTTCTTTAAGACTCTTCATAAGAAAAATTGACGATAAAGGTTGCCTTATAGCTGTACCACTTATATCAAGTTCTTCCAAACTTTCTACTTGCCCAAGCGTCTCAGGCACATTTTCAAGTTTGAAGCAGCCTGAGAGATTCAAAGTTTTGAGGGATTTCAAACCATTTATACTGCTAGGAAGTCTCACGAGACTTCTGCAGTCATTCAAATTTAACAATTCAAGTCTAGTCAAAAGTTCTATTGATGATGGTACTTCTGCAATAGAAGTTCCATCTAAAAAGAGCTCCGTCAAATCTCCCATACTTCTCATTACAAAGTCTGGAAATTTCTTTAATTTCGAGCAACCAGATAGAACTAGCGTTTTAAGAGATTCCATAAAAATCTCACCCGGAAGAGTTGTAAGACTTGTACAACCTTTCAAATTCAACAAGATCAGCTTATTGTGACGCAGCAAAGACTGGTGAATTTCACGCAACCTTGTACATCCTTCAAGATCCAACCCCTCTAAGTTTGGGACCTTTGTGAAGTCTGGTGTCTTAATCAGATTCTTCGAATGGCTGAGTTTCATGACTCTCAACATGTTTAAAGGCTGTTGAAAACAAAAAGGAGCTAAAATGATATTTCTTAATTCATATACTACTATAATAATAAATTGTTATCAACAATTATTCATTGAAAAATATAAATTAGTGACAAAAAAAAAACAATTGATCTTACTTTGATACCCTTCCATAATTCTTCAATGCGGCTGTAGCACATTTTCAATTCAACAGTTTTATCCAATTGCAAATTTGATGGCAAAGATTTCAAAGGATACCAATGCCAATCAAGTAACCGCAACTCATTAGAGAGGTATTCAAGGCCTTCAGGAAGTTGCACATTACTGATTTTGAGCAATCTTAGTTTGGTCATCAGTGAAAATGCTTTAGCACTTAAATGCACGTCATTTCCATGAAAGAAATAATCATCAACCATTATTCCTTCAACTACTTCACTTCCCTGAAAATTATAAACAAAGTCGTTCGTTAGAGATTTAACTAACTAAAAGAAGTGAGCAGAGCTAGAAAATAAGTACTTTCAAATCCCCTTTATTATTCACTTACTGTACTGTTTGTCAACACCTGGCGCACTTCTTCTTCCCTCCATATTCTGCTACGTTTCCCAGGTTCTTCGGGGGATTGTCTCGTAACAATCAGTTGTCCCAATTCCTGTAACAAATCATGCATCCCCAGTCTGTTGTCATCATCAACAGTTAATAGAGACTTTTCGATAAGAACTTCTATTCCAATGACTGGGGAAAAACCACATCCCTCTAGAATTTTTGTTACATAATCTCTATTCTTCCATTTAAAGAAACATGCAACATCGAGAAATATTTTCTTCTCTAATTCTTGTAGTCCGTCAAAACTTATTTGAAGTATACTCATAATCTTATTGGGAGGCTCATTTTGTAGCCTTTCCAAGGTGCTTCTCCATTGATCCACGGATCTACCATTCAAAAAGGAACCCAAAACTTCGAGAGCTAATGGAAGACCACGGGCGTACCGTAGAACACCTTCTGACAGCTGCACACATTCTTCAAGAGGCTTTTGGATTTTAAAAGCTTTCATGTTGAAAAGTTGAAGAGCATCATGGTAATTTAGTTCATTAGGTTTATATATTTCATCCATTCCATGTGTCTTTAATAGATGTTCATCTCGCGATGTTACGATGATCCTGCTGCCAGAACCAAACCACTCACGCTTTCCAGCTAAATACTCTAATTGCTTTATGTCAACCACATCATCAATAACAAGAAGAACCCTTTTGTGTTGCAGCCTGCTTCCTAAAATGTTGATGCCATCACCGACATTCCATATGCTATCTTTTTCAAGCTTCAATATTTCGAAAAGGAGTTGCCTTTGAAAAGAGATTACACTGCCTTTGTTTTTAAAATTTTCTCTAACATCGGCAAGAAAACTACTCCCTTCAAATTCATGAGAGATCAAGTCATAAACAACTCGTGCAAGAGTCGTCTTACCTAAACCTCCCATACCACAAATCCCTATCATACAAACATCATCATTAGGCCCTTTGTTCATAAGAGACCTCAGTTCTTCCAAACGTGAATCTATTCCCACTAGCTTCTTAAGAGTCTCTGATTTTAAAGGAATTTTACTTGATATCGCCTTGACAATATCCCAAATAAATTCCGACTCATTCCTGCAGTTAAAGAACAAAGAAAGATCAGTATGGTTAAATTACAGTGAGTCTGAATGCGGTATTAAATAAATTTAGTAATAGAGAAAACCCAAAATATGCAATATTCGTTGGAAAAAATTGAAGTAACGTAAGATGTTGTTACATATGGCTAATCTTTAGGCGCGTTCATGTAAATATCTGCATCCATCTATACCACTTTTTTTTTGCAAATATTCGTATATGGAGCTATTATTCAATTAGTACACATCATATCATATACATATTGAAAAAAAGTTGTTTAATTGACAACAGTATGCTGATTAAAGCTATTTCAAATGATCAACATAATAACAAGAATGGCTACCTGTACTCTTTCAATTCCCAGCCAGAAATATTAGCCACCTCTTTCAAAGCGTCTCTCCAATTTTTCACCTTTTCTAGATTCTCCCTATAAGCTTCTTCATGTTTAGAAAAAGCTTCTCGAAAACTTCCGGTTTGTTTCCTTACCATAGTGGGTTCAACATCATAGAAAATTGGAAAAACCATTTGTTGATGATCGTTTTTGTTCTTGCATTCAACAATCTTAACAAGTTCATCCAAGCACCAAGTGGAGGAAGCATAGTTTTGAGAGAAAACAATAATTGAAATTCTAGAATCTTCAATTGCCTTAAGAAGTCTAGGTGAAATGGATGCTCCTCTCTCAAGTTCTTTGTCATCCTTGAATACATAAATTCCTTTTCCATTCAAAGCAGCATAGAGATGACTTATGAAGCTTTTACGGGTGTCTACTCCTCTAAAGCTTAAGAAGGCATCATATGGCCAATGAGGCACATTTTGTATGCTCGACGAAGCCATCACAATATTAATTGTTTCTGAAAATTTTGAAAAAAAAAAAAAGAAATGATTGCCTAGGAACAATACTAAGTAAACAACAAAATTCATCTACAGTCATGGATTATCTCAAAGTGTCAAAGTCGTATACACTAGCTTAGGGAGTGTTTGGTGCACTATATTATATTGCAGTACTATGTTTTAATGTAGTATGTACAATAATGTTTATTTAAATATTTTATACTAATATTGTTTTCAAAATTTATTATTTGACAAATAAAATTTAAAAATTTATTAATAAATAATACTTAATTATATTGCTTGAGCTTTATTGCGTAGCAATATTACATTAACCTTTAAAACAATGCCATATTTAGTGCGGTACATGCATGATCTTGTTTATCTAATTTTTTTTTATAATATTATTTTATTAAATTTATTGGTTAAATTCATTATTAAAATAAAAAAATTCATTATGGAAGTAGTACTATTTCTATATAAGTAAATTATAAATCTCTCTAAACAAAAGTAAATTATAAATGTGTTAAGTAATAAAATAATTGATTGAAATTATTTTTACATAATAAAAGTAAAATAATAAAAATGATTTTATATCATAAAAGCAAAAAAAGTATGTAATTATTTATATTAAATTCATATTATTTGGATTTATTTATATTTAATTTTATTATTTGATTTAAATATATTTATTTAAATTTTGGTAAAATGACAATTACACCCCAAAATTTGGAAAAAAAAAATGGTCGTGTAGATACCATATTTTCAATAAGAAACACTAAAATCCTCTTTTGACTATGATATCATTTATCTCTAATAACTCAAAAAAATAATTTCAGTGTTTTATAATCAATATAAATATGATAGTAAATAAATGTAACAATATCTATTAAAAAATATTTGTAATAAATAGAATTATAATATTAAGATAAATATATAAAAATAATTTTAATATTATTAATGCATGAAATCATTTTTTTAATTGTAAAATCTATTTAACCTAATGATTTATTTAAATTTTTATAATAAATACAAATATATTAGTAAAATATAATAATTTACATTTTTAAAAATTATTTTATTTTTAAAATATTCTAATATTATTGGTCTATTAGAAAAATTAAAATATTAAATTATATATGTATTTATTAAAAAAATTTAAAATTGATGTTTTTAGTAACTATCTACAAAAGTAGTATAGCTGAAAAAAGATTTTGGTGTCCTTTATTGAAAATTTGGGACTTTACATAACTATTTGCTTAAATTTTAGTGGTGTGAATATCCTATTTCCTTAAATTTCTAACTAGATTATAACTTATTATTTTAATAAATAGTTAAATGCTAAAATAAAAATTTTGAGTAATTTTTAAATAATTATATTCAACATCAGATTCAATTAGAATTCTCTCATAATTTCATATGTGATTGGCGGTTAATAAATAATGAAAATAAAGAAGCTCAATAGGTACCTCTTTGTACGTTGTTTTATAAAAGATTTATCTACAATAACTTAAAAGAAGTTATTAGAGTTACATATATATCACCAAAAAAATAAAAATAAAAATATCAAGGTAATAACTAATCATCGAAACTATATATAAGCAAAGAGATTTTGAGAGAGAAACTGAAACTTTTCCATTTCCTTTCAACCACCTAATAAAAATGGACAAATATATAATAATTGTATTCTTTTTTTCAGAACTCGATGGGGAGGGTGAATTTGATTAAAAATAATTGACAATAAATTGGCCCAAATATTTTTAAAGTAAAAAATTTATTGAAATAAAAAGTTATTAAACTTGACAATGGTTCTGAATTCAAATTAATGATCTTATTCTCAGACAAACTAAACAGATAATCCATCACCTTCTCAATTACTCTCTTTACCAAAAAGAAAATTAAAATTATACATAATAAATCCCAAAATGTAAAGTTTTTTTTTTCGAGTGCCGATTTGAGAGTGTGTACACCGATCTCTACTTGAGCAAATCTTGATTAAAGCCTCTTAGAGAAGGCAAAGAGTTTGTGCAAAATTAACATTGAAAGATTTCTCTCAATTTACAATTTGTGCAAAATTAACATTAAAAAATTTCTTTCAATTTTATCATTATTTATTTGTTTTCAAACATCCAGATATGCAAATTAATTATGAAAGTAAAAGAGAGAGATGTAAGAGAAGAACTTACAGCTTTTGAGTGTATTGCAGAAAGCCACTTAAATGAACTCCAATCCAGTATTATTATGCAGTATTTGATTCAGAGAATTTAATCATGCAAATATATTCTTTTGGAAAAAAAAATAAAGCAATTAGCAAATATGTATGTATTTCCAAAAGCAAGTCTTCGTCAAAAAGTGACTTTCTTAATAATTAAGAATATTTTCATTGTTTACTCTCAAGATGAAGTTACCATCAAACTTCGTGGAAGCTTCAAGGAAACTGAGCGAAGATTATATGGCTTTTCAATTGATGACGCGTCCAAGCCCCTAGGCCCATTACCCATGTTGAAATGGAATGGAATCCAACGGTTGATATTAATAATTAATTAAAAATAGTTAAAACTACCGGCAACCTAAATTAGTTATTTTGGTAATATTAGTTAAATTTCAGCTGGGTCCTTAAAAGATGTTGAGTTCTTTTGGTAATATTGCAGTTTTTAAAATAATTATCGTTAATTGTATTAGAAATCATCAACTATAAAGATAATTAATTAAACGTTTGATACAAATTTCAAAAGTTTTGTGAGTTTTAAAAACAGTCGTATGTATATTTAATCTTACTATTAAACTATAATAAGATTGTAAATGACAAGAATGTAAATGATTAAGTTGGACATGATTTTGAATAATTTATTTTCATATTGATAAATATGTATATAAAATATTTTTTTTGTGTATATATAATAATTGATAACTAAAGTAAATATTTTATATTATCAATTTTATTTTTTATTTTGTTATCTTAATATAATTGATGATAATTCAATATAAACACTATCAATAAATTTAAAAATCAATTTATGGTAATGGAAATAAATATGCAAAATAATGAACATCCACAACATAGAGATTTTTTTACTAGAGAACGTTTGATTTTATTTCCTAGTTAATAAAGATAATTCAATATAAACACTATCAATAAATTTAAAAATCAATTTATGGTAATGGAAATAAATATGCAAAATAATGAACATCCACAACATAGAGATTTTTTTACTAGAGAATATTTGATCCTCATGATTCAAGATAAAAATCTCGATATGTTATTATGTCCACTTGTAGACAAAATAATTTACTGTGAAAATAATGCGAGTTTACAAAGGATCAAGAAAACATACAAAGCTTGCTAGAGTTCTGATTGAGTTGGATGTTTCGCGATCGTTGTTGCCCAAACTTTGGACTAGTGAAGGTGATGGCGTTTTTTGGTAGAATGTCATTTTTTAGGATGTTCCTTTATATTGTGCCTTGTGTAAACATCTTGGGAACTCTACTGATACTTGTTTTGTTGCCAATCCTGGGCTCTGGGAGCCCTGGCAGCCTGTTAGTTAGGTGTAGGATACTGTTATTCATGATAAAGGTAAGATGTTGATGTCTGGTGCTGCTGTGCATCCAAAGGGGATGGCGAAGAGGTTCAGCCATTGAGGCCTAATGGTAGTGAGGGTGTTCCTCTAGATGCTCAATCACTTATTTATCAGAATATTGCAGAAGATGGGTTTGATATGGTTTCTATGAAAATAATTCAAACTGATGATGGTTTAAAGGATCCTACTGCTTTAGGAGATGCTGCTGGATGCACTAAGGTCTCTAACCCTCCCTTTTTAGATGATCCGGGTGTTCAGAGGGCTTCCACCGATTGAGTTGCTGAAGAGGATAATCGCTCCATGATCGTGGGCTTCAATCCCCATTCTACAGATATCCTTTTTCAATTTGATGAGAAGTTTAGCTCTAATGGGAATCCTATGACTAATGAATATTTTGCATCTGAGCCTAAGGATACTAGAGGGCGTGATCTTGATGACTTTCGTGTTGCCGGGCCGCATGCATTGCTTTTTACCTGATAATGGAGATGGATTGCCAAGAAGTTGCTGATTTAGTTAACAAGAAGAAAGGGAGTAAAACTGAGATATTTTGGGTAATTTCTGAAATCCAAAAATAGAGCAACTGGTTCCAAAAAGTCAAAGTTCAACACGTTCCAAGGGCATGTAATGTCCAAGCTCACAATTTAGCTAGATATGCTGCTGTAATGATAGAAGGGAACATGTGCTTCACGAATGGCAAGTGAATGGATATGAAAAACATATATCGAAATCGAATTATGTTTTTTTCCAATTCGAAAAGCACGTGGTCTGCGGCTCGTTTGGGTGGAAGACAGTTGTGATTATTGGATATGCAAGTGGGCCACATCTCCAGCAGAAGAAAGTATGAATGGCTCAAAAAGACTTTTCGACCGCAACAGCAAACTAATGGGAGATTGCTAATTTTCCCCTTCTATAATCAATATATAGCATATATACCATTTATCATCTTGTTATTTTTATAATAACCTTCCGACAAAATAAATTTATAATATTATTCTTATTTTCAACCACTCTATTATTTATAGTTATTATAAATTAAATAAATCATATGAATAAAAACTAAATTAAAAAAATTAAGTATTAAAAAAAGAAACATATGCTGTGGTTTGGGTAAAAAAATTAATAATAAGATTTTTTATCATTTTATTTTGTGAACATTTTCTTATAATAAATATTTTAAAATATTTTAAAATAAAATGTAAACAATGCAGGCAAAATATTTTATTACTTATCTTGTAATAATTTTTTATTTATCATCAAGTTTTCTTATAATAATGTTTTATCATTTTATAATAATTTTCTCACACATTTATTATAAGAAAATGTTTATAGAATACAAAGTACAAGAAAAATATTTTATTATTAATTTTTTTACAAACATATATTTCTTATTTTTTTAATACTTAATTTTATTTTTATTTCCATTAATATGATTTATTTAATCAATAATAAATATGAATAAAAGTGTATTTGAAAATAAAGATAATATTATAAACTTATGCTATCGGAAGAATTATTGACTATTATAAAAGCAATAGGGGACAAATAGTAAATTTGATTGCACTATAAGAAAATTGGGAATCTCCCATAAAATAAATATTAAGATATGTGCATATGAGATTATTATAGAACGAACCTGATATCAAACCCGAAGCTTGATCCTAAGCCGAGGTATGTATTTGTACAACTCCTATCATTTTCCAAATCCAGATTCTATAAAATCCAAACGTTAAAAAAAAAAAAGAAGTTCTCCCAAAGTCGGAAATGCCTTGCAAAAGTCGTTTTTTTTTTTTAAATCCATCAGTGAAAATCACAAACACATGGAAATTAATTTTCCAAAGACAAAAAGTTTAATCAAAAGTGTATGTCGAAAGTAATTATGAAGAATGCATGTGACCAAAGATATGGTCGACACGATGTTGACAAAAGCATGTTATTAATGGCATCTTCAATGTAATTGCATTTTATAGGACACAGTGAATTCCACTTTAATCTTTTAAAAATTTATTCTTGTGGAATAATTCCACTAAAAATCTTTTAAGGATTTACTCTTTTGGAAAAATTCCAATATAATCTTTTAAGATTTTTTTTATTTAAATTGTAGAATTTTCTTGTTAAAATAAGTAAAGATGGGAAAGTAAAGGTTAAAAGGCTAGACATTTTTTTTTCTGGAATTTCCAATTAAGTTTGTTTCAAAGAAATCAATGCAAGCATTTTTATGGGTTCTAATTAATTTCTCAGACAACAAACAAGTTTAGTCTAAAATGTGTGCCGAAAGTAATAATGAAGAATGATTTTGGTCTTTAGTGTAGAAAAGACATGGACTATTTGATGTCGACAAAATGTCACGGGATGAGTATTTTGTGCAGCTAACCCGTGTGGCACTTAGACAATTTTGCCGAATGTTGCTAAGTAAGCCTTGAACTTCTCGAACTAGAGAAGAGAGCAATGGAGCTGAACAAGAAAACTTGTATGGCACAAAAAAAAGATTACAATGCTTGAGTTACTTACAATGCTTGTTATTGTGTACAAATGCCTAATGCCATCCCATATTTATAGGGGAGGCTTGCCAAGCTCTAGAGATTTTAGAGAAATCTATCAACTATCTAGAATTTACATGTGCTGGAAATATATAGAGAATTCTAGAGTATTTACAAGCTCATATGTGCTAGAGTTGCTTATAACTTTTCGAAATTGGGCTAAGTTAGCACTCTTGGCCTTATGTTGGGCTCTTGGTGAGCAAATTGAGCTAGCGAATTGGGCGGTCCGCAACAATAAGTTAGCTTCAATAATCTACACACCAAAAGCAATGATTTCTTTATGTATTTTATTAAGGGGATCTGCAAATGTAATTGCATTTTCTGGAGTAATTCCACTACAATCTTTCAATTTTTTTTTTATCATTGTCGAATTTTCTCATTAAAATAAGTAAAGATTGGAAAATAAAGGTTAAAAGCTTGGCATTTTTCTTTGAAGATGCTTAAAGCTTGGAAAGAAAGGTTTAAGACTGTTTAACAGATTTTTCAATAAATAGAATGCAAATGAAATAACATTTGAATGCATGCTTAGTGACAAATTCAGATAATAGCAAGTATTTGAGTTCATCTTTGAGGTTGTGGTTCCTCATCACCACAGCAGCCATTCCACTGGCTTCGGTTCCAAAAACATATTTAATTTATTTATATTAATAATAGATTTATATTGATTTTTAAAATATAATATCAATTTTGGGGTTACTATGGTCAAGACTCAAGAGTATAATTGGGGGAAAAAAAAGCGCAAAATGAAATAAGCATGTCGAAGTTAAGTCAATTATTATGTGATCACTTAAATTTGATTATTGAGGGATTATAATTTGAATCATCATTCAATAATAACATAAATAGCAACTCCTGAGGCTTGTAATTTGATCATTTCTGTATTTCTCAATGCAATATTGATTCCACGGCCAGGCTCTAAAATCAAGTAAATGCTACAGTCGTATGCAATTGATGAATATAGATAAGCTAATCCAAAAATTGTTGATAATATTACTTAATAAGGTTACGAATCCATCTGCAAGACAGCTGTAAATAATCATATAGCCTGACGTCTGAACTTTTTATATGATTAATAAAGAATAAGAGCATATTCAAAAATCAATTTCTACTTAAATTTATAGTAGTCATGCAAAAGAGAGATTGTGAATGTGTATATCACTCTGCAGAAGTAAACAAACTATGCAAGCATGATGAAATAAAGATCATGATATGTGCTTATGAGATTATTATAGAACGAACCTGCCATAAAAAATGATGCAGAGACTAAGCTAGAAGAAAAGGCCACCTAAGATGTGAATTTGCTGTTATTAGATTCAACTCTTTGGCATGGCTCTTGAGGTTTGAATCAGCCTATGGCAGGCAAGTGAGCAGGCTGATACTGCTGTTGTAGATAGCTTGATGCCCTTATCAACATTCTTTTTCCATGAATCTGAATCTTTCTGTCGAGCAACATTAATAAGAATGCACATAGAAGTAATACAGTACTGCATGTTATAAAGGAAATTATTAATTTTGTAAAGTACCTGAGCAATTAATTCTGCTTTTGCGAACTTTGTTACTGTCTCCACTGCACTCTGTTCCACAGTCGAAATCATTCTGCATTTTGGCCTGATTCTAACAGGACAATCTAACTTCCAAACTTTCCACTTTCCCCAAGGTCTCTGGCCCATTTTTAAGTTTGGAGCAGCCAGAGAGATGCAACATTCTAAGAGATCTCAAACCATTTATAGTACTTGGAAGACTCTTGAGATTCTTGCAATCTTTCAAATTCAACAAGACATTGCCAGAAAGAAGTTCAATAGATGCTAAGCAATCCTCTTATAGCAGTTCCTTTCAGATGAATCTCCAAGAGCTGATCCTTGCTTGAAGTTTTCTCTGGGAACTCTCTGAATTTCAAAAGGCCAGAAAGATTCAAAGTGGATAGATAATTTAGAGCACTTATGGTCCTTGGAAGACGCTCAAGATTTTTGCAGCCATTCAGAGTCAACTGAACAAGTCTAAATAGAAGTTCAATTGCGAATGACAGTTCTCTACTATCAGTTCCATCCCAAAGAACTTGCACAATGTCTGGAAATTTCTTCAATTTCAAGCAACCAGAAAGAACAAGCGTCTTAAGAGATTTCATAAAGGTCTTGTCTGGAAGAGTTGTAAGACTTGTACAACCTTTCAAATTCAACAAACTCAGCTTCTTTGAAGGAGCAAAAATGAGTGAATTCACACGACCTTGTAAATCCTTCAAAATTCAGCTCCTCTAAATGTGGTGCTCTTGTGAAGTCTGATTGATCATATCGGAAAAAGGCTTTAGCACCGAAATGCATCTCTTTGTTGCTAAAGCGATCAAATACGATGACTTCAACTACATCAGTTTCCTAAACGTTATAACAAAAAAATAAGTGGGAAAAAAATGAAAGAAAATATTGATAAAACTATGCAAAGAGTGAACTAGTTAAATAAGTGATCATGATCCCAAAAATACAAGTTTTCAGCTTCAGTAAACATTTACACTGTTTTGTGATAATACATGACATACATCTGCTTCCTCCCACAATCTACTGCAGTTTCCAGGCTCCTGAGGGGATCGCCTCGTAACAATTAGTCTACCCCATTTCTTGTAACAACTCATGCATCCACTGTCCGCTAAAATCATCTATAGTCAATAGAGATTTTTCAATAAGACTAACAATTCCGATAATTGGTTCAAAATCACAGTATTTGAGAATTTTTTTCTCATAATCTCTATGCTTCCCTTCATAGAAACACGCAATAGTGAGAAATATTTTCTTCTCTATTCCTTTTGACCCCTCAAAACTCATTTGAAGTGCATCAAGAATCTCACTTTCAGGATCTCTATATAGTCATTGTAGTGCACTTTCCCGTTCAACTATGGTTCTACCAAACAAAAATGAGCCCAAAACCTTGAGACTAACGGAAGACCACCAGCATAATTTAAAATACTTTTTGGTGTTTAAAATACGTTTTTCTTCATATTGATTCTGAAAATTCAAAAAAAAAATTGAAAATAAATAGAACTGCATAGCATAAAACTTACAGCTTCGATTACACCAGGTGGGATGCACGTTCCTTCTAGGACATATTATCAAACACGTCCTAGGCACGAGAATTATACCATAATTCCTTCTTGAACTTGGCCTGCAAGTTCCATATCATCATTCCTTTGTCTATTTTTCGTTTGTTCAGAACCTAAAATCCTCCTAAATCCTCAATTCAAGCTTGCCAATTTAGGCACCGTTCAACATTTGTCCACTAAGCATTGCAGCCTCAAAATTCACAGAGGAAATGACAAGGAAGAGTGTGAGCTCAATAAACACTCTCTAACTCTTCGCTCTGCCTTACAAACGGACGAATTAAAGATTTCCAATAAACCAGACCCTGTGTTTATTTATAGCTGCCGCTAAAGTGCTAACCACGGCTATCAAACTCGGACACCAATCTAAAGATTGCCACGTCACTACCCCTCAACTGATTTATAACAGATTTTTGAATAAATAGATTGTAAATGACTTATCTCTTGCAAAATAGCATTTGAATTTGAGATGCGCGCTCGGTGATAAAGTCAGATTATTTGGGTTCATCTTTGAGGTTGTAGATTAAATATATCATATGATCCCAATTTAATAAATCAGAAATGCCTTTGTAGACAATATAGTTTATGATATAATCCTAAGTGTAGCTTATTTGAACAGATGAATATCCTCTAAACATCGTTGCCTCAATAAACACATTTAATAACTTTCAAAGCCACAATCGCACTCCATACACCTCAAAACTCCACTCCCCACCCCCCTCCCCCCCAAAAAAACAATATACACATTAATTATTCATGCCATTTTCCTCAGTAAGTTAATTTAGTTTGTCTATTTTCAGACACGCATATTTAACAATTAATTTAGTTTGTCTATTTTCAGACACGCATATTTAACAATCATGTGAACTGTTTTTTTCGTCCAAGGTGGTGTTTGGTTGGGAGGAGAGAATGAAAGAGAGGAAAGTAATTTGAATTCTATTTTTATTTTCATTGTTTGGTTGGACAAAACATATAAGAATTTAATTTTTATTAAAATTTAATATTTATCATAGTGTAGAATTTGAATTCCACACTGAGAAGTGAAGAATTTAAATTCTTCTTATATTGGAAATTAAAGCTTTCAAAATTACTGCCAGACTGCCATGTTATACATATACATATATATAATTCCAACAAATCATGAATTGTTTTAGATCTTTTTGACATTAAAAGGTTTGATGTTGATATTAAATTATATTTCATTACTAATATAGATAGTTTAATATTTAAGGCAAAGGATAAATTTATCGGAAGAAAAAAATTATAATTCCTTTCCTTATAAAATTTTATATCAAACCAAACAATAAAATTTAGTTTCATTATTCTCTTCACTCCTTTCTTCTCCCTTCCCCTTCATTCCACTCTTTTCCTCTTAAAATTGTAATTCCTTTCCCTATTAAATTTTATATCAAATCAAAAAATGAAATTTAGTTTCATTATTCTTTCCACTCCTTTCTTCTCACTTCCCCTACATTCCACTATTTTCCTCTCCTTCACTTTCTTCAAACCAAACATGGCCTAAATTTAATTTAAACAATCCAGTAGGGGGGATAATCTCATGAAGCATGAATGCAATTTTGATTCAAGGAGGGTAGCAAGTTTGGAGATATTCCTTACTTTTGATCCAAAAATTGGTAAAGAATATTACTCTTATTAACATTAAAAAAAAGGAAGAAAAGAATATATTTAACCAGACTCGCACGTTTAATAATGGATACAAAATGACAGAATGCTGCAGTGAAAGAGAGATACAAGTAAGAATACAAAACAAAGGATTAATTTTCCCTCTTTCTTTAATCTTTTAACTCATGAGAAATCAGAAAATTCAAAGCTTCAATTTGGTCGAGCAACACATTCTGATTCTGACCAACTTTTTGATCCAAGTTTAGCATTTATGGTAATTTAACATGAAAATAAATTGCAAGATCAGAATAAATAAGAAGTAAATGAAATACCACGTACAAATTTAAAGAACATAAATTGAAATTGTGATGCGTACTTACACTGTTACACTAGGCTTTGCCTTTCATTTGAGTTGTCTAAATCTTTTAGGTGGTGGTTCCTCATCTTCATCACAGCAGCCACTGCCACTGGCTTCACCTGCCCCAGCATTTTCTGCGAGGCTTCGTTTTGATGTTGTGGCTACTTCCATATTTGATCCAAAAAAATCGTGATCGGATTCATACAGATTATAAGAAGTATAAGTGAGTCCATTGCTTTGTTGTTTGATCCAACTCCTCAACTTCGTGCATATAAACTGGATGGAAGCCACACCTCTTCACCTTCAATCCAGTACCTGACCCAGCCAGATCGTATTTCTCTCTAGCATCATTAAATGACAACTTAAAATGATTAGATTCAAAAATCCACCGACGATCATAGCATTCTCGTCGAGATAAAAAGAGTAGCCAAAGATGGTCTGACCCACTATGACTGAATTTTCCTCCAAAAGTAATAAATAAACCTCTATCAGAACCATCCATACAGCACTGCAATTCATATGAATACCGTCGCTTTTTTTACGAGTTGAATGTGTAGGGACATGAAAAACACAGCAAATAGCTTATCCCACAATCTTATTCATATTATACAAATATGAAGGCCTTGTGACTGTTATTGAAGAACCCTCATTCTGGTACATGAACCACTTTGGAATTTTACTTTCTGGGACAACAGTGCTGAAATCTTTTAATGGATCTGACACTGCCTGCAAACAAAAAATAAAAAAATGAGGTCGTCCCTACCATTTGCTTGATTGTCAGTCATAATTTTGGCATAGTCGGGAGACTTGAAATGAGAGACTGACCTCGAGGTACTCTCGCAGCATTAAAATTGCCCAACCGTTGTTTCTGAGCAATTTCAAGCTGTCTATGCATTCAATTACTATGTCGTTGGACTTGCATAGTTTTAATGCACCTAACAATGTCACCAACGAAGAACAACCATTCACTTTAACAAAAATTATGTTGGGTGGAAGTTGTGGCAGAGATTGAAGCCTTTTACAATCTTCCATCTCTAGTTCTTTAAGATTTAAAACTGTTAATACTTGCTGGCAGCGTAACAAAATTGTTTTTACTCAGATACAACTCATTTAATGAGTGTAAGTTGCCAATATCACTCGAGATTGCTCCTTCCCCTAGACCACAGTCACTCAGATCTAATTTTGTTAAAGAGCGCAAACCTGACAGAGAAGGAAACATCAAAGCTACAAGACATGAACTCTTTCCCATCAAATTGAAGGGAAAGTGCAAATGCCATGATGCAGATGATGGTGGTCCATTGCACCCTGAAAAAGAGAGTGTTCTAAGATTCTTCATAAGAAAAACGGAGGATGGAGGTCATCTTACAGCTGTTTCGCTTATATCAATTTCTTCCAAACTTTCTACTTGCCCAAGCGTGTCTGGCACATTTTCAAGTTTGCAGCAGCCTGAGAGATTCAAAGTTTTGAGGGATTTTAAACCATTTATACTGCTGGGAAATCTCGCGAGATTTTTGCAATCATTCAAATTCAACAATTCAAGTCCAGGCAAAAGTTCAAAAGATGATGGCACTTCTGTAATGGAAGTTCCATCTAGATTGAGCTCTGACAGATCTTCCATAGTTGTCACAATCTGTGGAAACTTCTTCAGTTTCGAGCAGCCAGAGAGCTTTAGATTTCTTAGACATTTGAAACTGCTTATAGCAACTGGCAGACTCGATAGATTTTTGCAGTCATTCAAAGTCAACTGAACAAGTCCAAATAAATGTTCAATTGATAGTGGCAGTTCTTTGATATCAGTTCCATCCAAAAGAAGTTCCTGCAGACACTCCATACTTCCCACAACGTGTGGAAATTTCCTTAATTTCAAGCAGCCAGAAAGAATAAGTATTTTAAGCGATTCCATAAAAATCTCGCTCGGAAGAGTTGTAAGACTTGTACAACCTCTCAAATTCAACAAAATCAGCTTGTTGTGAAGCAGCAAAGACGGGTGAACTTTCCGCAATTTTGTATAACCTTCAAGATACAACTCCTCTAGATTCGGGGCCTCTGTGAAGTCAGGTGTCTTAATCAGATTCTCTGAATGGCTGAGTTTCATGACTTTCAACATGTTTAAATGCTGTTGAAAACAAAAGGGAGCTAAAATTATATTTCTTAATTCATAAATAGCTATGATAAAAAAGTGTTATCAATAATTATTCACTAAAAATAAATTAATGACAAAAGCATCGATCTTACTTTGATTCCTTTCCATAATTCTTCAATGCGGCTGTAACACATTTTAAATTCAATAATTTTATCCAATTGCAAATTTGATGGCAATGATTTCAAAGGATATCGATGCCAATCAAGTAACCGTAACTTGTTAGATAGATATTCAAGGCCTTCAAGAAGTTGCACATTATTGATTTTGAGCAATCCTAGGTTGGTCATCAGCGAAAATGCTTTAGCACTTAAATGCACCTCATTTACAGGAAAGAAATAATCATCAATTATCATTCCTTCGACTAATTCACTTCCCTGAAAATACAAGTAAAGGGTAAGCAAATAAAACAATAATTTGAAAATTCATCTGGGTAAACAAAATTAACGAGCACAACATGTTATAACATTTAATAATTCACCTACCGTATTTTTTCTCAACACATTGCGCACTTTTCGTGCCTCCATAATCTGCTGCGTTTCCCAGGTTCTTCGGGGGATTGTCTGTAACAATCAGTTGTCCCAATTCCTGTAACAAATTATGCATCCCCAATGTGTTGTAGTCATCAACCGTTAATAGAGATCTTTCAATAAGAACTTCTATTCCTATGACTGGGAAAAAACCACATCCCTCTAGAATTTTTGCCACGTAATCTCTATCCCAACGTTTAAAGAAACATGCAACATCGAGAAATATTTTCTTCTCTGAATCTTGTAGTCCATCAAAACTTATTTGAAGTATATTCATAATCTTATTTGCAGGATCTCTTTTTAGTCTTTCTAGGGCACTTCTCCATAGATCCAAAGATCTACCAATTAGAAAGGATCCCAAAACTTTTAGAGCTAATGGAAGACCACCGGCATACTTCAGAACACGTTCAGACAACTCCACATATTCTCCCACAGGATGATGGGTTTTAAAAGCTTTCATACTAAAGAGTTGAAGAGCTTCATCGTTATTTAGTACATCAAGGTTAAGAATATGTTCTTCATTCACTTCATGCGCCACTAACAACTGTCTATCTCTTGTTGTTATTAGAATCCTGCTGCCTGGACCGAACCAATCATGCTTTCCAGCTAAACTTTGTAGTTGTTCAACATCAGCCGCATCATCGATTACGAGAAGAATCTTTTTCCGTCGCAGCCTACTTCCAATTATGTTAATACCATCGTAGACATTCTGTATGCTATAGTCTGAAAGCTTCAGTAAATCGAAAAGGAGTTGCTTTTGTAAAGAGATTTCACTGCCTTCTTTTTCGGATTTTTCTCTAACATTGGCAAGAAAACTACTACCATCAAACTCATAAGAGATCCAGTCATAAACAACTCTTGCAAGAGTTGTCTTTCCTAGACCTCCCATACCCCATATCCCTATCATACGAACACCATTAGACCCTGTACCTATAAGAAACCTCAGTTTCTCCAAGCGTGATTCCATTCCTACTAGCTCCTTAAGAATCTTCGGTTCTACATGAATTTTACTTGATATCAAATTGACAATTTCCTCAATAAATTCTGACACATTTCTGCAGATTGAAAGCAACAACAAAAGATTGGTGTGGTTGAATTAAAGTTACTGCGAACGTAGTAGCAAATCAATTTCATGTATGTATAAAATCCTTCAATTTCCAGCAACCAGAAAGAACATGTGTCTTAAGAGATTTCATAAAGATCTTGCCTGGAAGAGTTGAAAGACTTGTACAACCTTTCAAATTCAACAGAATCAGCTTCTTTGAAGCAGAAAAAATCAGTGAATCTCCTGCATCCTTGTAAATCTTTCATAAATCAGCTTCCCTAAATTTGGTACTCTTGTGAAGTCTGATTGGTCATATTAGAAAAGGCTTTAGCATTGACATGCATCTCTTTGTTGTTAAAGCGATCAAATATGATGCTTCAACTACATCAGTTTCCTAAACATTATAACAAAAAATAAGTGGGAACCAAAAAAAAAAAGAAAGAAAGAAAATATTGATAAAACTATGAAAAGGTTTAACTAGATAAATAAGTGATCATGATCCCAAAATTGCAATAGATTGTGAGAATTCCCGACCCACCCTGATAAATTCTGATTTATGACTTGTCTGTTTGCTCAAATAATGCTCTCATTTCCGGCCCCACTTAATGGTTACAGTTGGTTTTAGCAATATTACTTCTTCTTCTGGGTTGGAAGAAACCAATGCAGACGTAAATCAAGCCAGCCGTTGTCGTTTTTATTTCTTTCCGTTTAAAGCGGATTAATTGTAAAATAAAACCAATCACTTGATAGACAGAAATCTGACTTCAATCCATATCATTTTAATCCAAACAATTCAATATGTGAGATTTTCAAATTCAAATGACTCAACACGTGAAATTTTTACAACGGCGTAAGATTCAAGATAAAACACTCACGAGGGAACAAAATAAAAGAGATTTTATTAATTAAAAGACCATAAATATAAGAACAAGATACCTAGTAACAAGACATTCCTATTTATAATAGGGTAAACTTACTTCATTAAGTAAACTTCAACAAAAGAAAAAAAAAAACTAAATAATCACAACTATAACAAAAATAAAAATAAATAAATGATATAAAAAACATCTAAACTAATAACATTCCAAAATTCTAAAATATCGTACTAAATCACTTTTCAACCACACACACCTTGTGAAAATCGGACCACAATTCTGGTGAGAGAGAGGTTTTGTTTGTTTAATGAGAGTGAGAGGTGCCACTTTGGAATTAATATAAACATATATCGACATGAAGGGAAGTGACAATGACATCATCTCCCTCTGGGGAACTTCAGCTGCGGCCTACAGCCTTTCAAGTTTTTAAAGGGAAAGCTCATCACTCATCCAGGCTCCTGATGGGATTGCCTCCTAACAATTTGTCTAATAAAGTAGTGAGGTGACATATATCTGCTTTTTCTCACAATCTATTGCAGTTGCCAGGCTCCTGATGGGATTGCCTCCTAACAATTTGTCTACCCCATTTGTTGTAACTACTCATGCATCCACAGTCCGCTGAAATCATCTACAGTTAATAGAGATTATTCAATAGGACCAACAATTTCGATAATTGGTTCAAAATCACAATATTTGAGAATTTTTTTCACATAATCTCTGTACTTCTCTTCACAGAAACATGGAAGATCGAGAAATATTTTCTTCTCTGTTTCTTTTGACCCATCAAAACATATTTGAAGTACATCAAGAATCTCATTTTGAGGATCTCCTTATAGTCATTGTAGTATAATTCTGAAAACATTTTCTTCTCTGCTTTGGAAATTAATGATCTTCTTCTTCATATTAATTCTGAAAATTCAAAAACAAAAATGAAAATTAAGAGAACTGCATGGCATAAAACTTACAACTTCGATTATGTTGCAAGCAGCATAGTAATTTTCTTAATAAGAATTCCGACAGCAAACATTCTAAGCTCTTAACATCAAAATGTTTCAAAAATCAACTACATGTCAACAATGTGGAATTCCAAGGCATCTTCTATTAAACAAAAACAAATAATAAGAACCAACAGTTGTCAATTCTTATCAACAAAGTCTTCAACTTGACATTGTGGTCTGTTTTTTAACAAAAAAAAGGAAAATCAATAGTTGTCAATTCCTATCAACCAAGTCCTCCGACCAAAATTAAACATGCGGGTGGAGAAAAGAAAACTAAAAATCAAATGTTGAATCCTCTTGATTGTTTCATGGATAAATCTGATCTAGATCTGAGTCCATATTTAACATATTCATAGCCCCCTTTTTCAGACATGCCATGAATTGTAAATTAAGCCAAAGATTCGCAAAAAAGCAACAAAGAAACAAAAAGCAGATTCTATGTTCGGCCACAAATGGGCTATTTCACAGCCAAGCACAATGGTTATGGAAGATTGCTAGTAAACAAATGAAGAAAATTAATTGCTTTTCACAAGATCAAGAATTAACACTATTATTGATTGCTTCTCTAGTGGAAGAAATAATTTTGAATAAAGCACAGCATCATTCCAACAAATGTGATGATATTTTTTTCATTCATTCTATGGCCTGACTCTGTTTTATGTCTAAAACTCAAGAAATTCTACAATTCCTTCGTTCTACCACATCATTCACGAAACAACAAATAATCAAATTCTGTAATGTATATTTTTATTTAGAAATTTGCAAAAATGTTAGTCGCCAGAAAAAAATAATTGATTAAATAAACACTGGATTTGCACTGTGTTTGTGGTAAAATTCTGTTAAAGACATGTGTACATAAACTACCAAGGCACTGAAGATATGGAATTTGATAGTGAAGGAATATATTGACAATATATTTAAACAATATATTGACAATACATATTGATAGTGAAGGAATCTCAGAATCTGCTCACTAGCTATGACTCACGCAGGACAAACCTTCACGAATTGAGCTTGTTTATTGATTGCTTTTGCTTGGGAAACCATAGAGTTGATGCAACACACCAGGTGGGATGCACATTCCTTCGTAGGCATATTATCGAACACGTCCTAGGCACGAGAATTGTACCATAATTCCTCAACAACTCCTCTCTTGAACCTGGCCTGCAAATTCCATATAATCATTCCTTTGTCAATTTATCGTTTGTTCTGAGCCCAAATCAAGCTGAGATCGATCATATTCAACACATGTGCACTAAGCGTTGTAGCCTCAATTCCAAGGTTCAAGTATTTAAACCCATAAAAATTCACAGAGGAAATGACAAGGAAGAGCGTGAGCTCAATAAACACTCTCTAACTCTTCACTCTGCCCGACAAACGGACACATTAAAAATTGACAATAAATCAGACCCTGTGTTTATTTTGTAGCTGCTGCTGAAGTGCTAACCACGGTTAACAAACGTGGACACCAATGCCACGTCACTAACCCTTAACTGATTTATAACAGATTTTTGAATAAATAGAATGTAAATGAATTATCATGTGCAAAATAACAATTGAATTCGAGATGCGCGCTCGGTGATAAAGTCAGGTAATAGTAAAAATAAAATAGTCAAGAATAATAAATTTATATTAATAATATTTTTATTTTTAAAATATAATATATTTAGTTTATTTATTTAATAATATTTTTATTTTTATTTTTAAAATATAATATCAATTTTCGGCTCACTATAGTCAAGAATATAATAGTAAAAATAAGATAAAAATTACACAATAAAAAAATAAGCATGTCGAAATTGTAAAAGGAAGTCAACTATTATGTGATCACTTAAGTTATAGTTATGTATGAATCAAATTTCTACTTAAGTTATAGTCAACTTTTCCCGGACCCGGACCGGGTGAAAAAATCCGGGTTAAAACCCGGGTCCTGGAAAAGAAAATGATATCCGGGTACGGATCCGGAAAAGCTAAACCCGGACTCGAACCCGGATTTTGCCATCCCTAGTCATCATCATCACAGCAATCACTGCCACTGGCTTCAGCTGCCACTCCATTTTCTGCAAGGCTTCGCTTTGATGTGGTGGCTACTTCCATATTTGATCCAACAAAATTATGATGGGATTCATTCATATTTGAACGCCATAGTGAATGCTTAGGGACATGAAAAACAGAGCAAATAGCATATCCCACAACCTTATCTGTATTATACAAATATGAAGGCCTTGTGACTGTTATTGAAGAACCATCATTCTGATACATGAACCACTTTGGAATTTCACTTCCTGGAACAACGATGGGCAAACGATGGCTTGGATCTGACATTGCCTGCAACAAATGGGCTATTTCACAGCCAAGCAAGAAAACAAATGAAGAAAATTAATTGCTTTCCACTGAGCCCAAATCAAGCTGAGATCGATCATATTCATATAGATATTTGTCTGTCTTCCTAAAATCGTCAACACAAGCTTGCCAATTTAGGCACCGTTCAACATTTGTCCACTAACCATTGTAGCCTCAATTCCTAGGTTCGAGTATTTAAACCCATACAAATTGTTCGCTCTACCTGACAAACGGACACATTAAAGATTGCCAATAAATCAGATCCTGTGTTTTTATTTGTGATTGTAGCTGCTGCTTAAAGTGCTAACCACAAATCACTTGCTGGAAAAGTATAATTGCTCATTTGTTAGTAATTTTAAACTTTTTTATGTTGCTAATTGTTCATTCTCTATAATTCTCTTTTCTAATTTTCTTTTATTAAAAGCACGGAAAATTTATCCAAAAGAGCGATTCAGCAATCCAAGCAACGGATGCACCTTTCTAAACTTGCTGACTTGAATATGGAATTGGTGTTGTTAGCTGCCAATGAAAAGATTTGATCTAATTGTTTTTAATAAGTATAAATTATGATTTTTTTTTCTTTTTAAGATGATTTAGTTGTTTCCTCACTTTGATATTTTAAAAAAATATTATTGAAATTCTTGGTTCTTCAAGCACAAAGTGGAACACGCATAGTTTCTTGAGAAAACAATTGTAAAAATTCTTGATTCTTCAATTACTATAAGTAGTCCCGGTGAAATTACTTTTCCTCTCTCGAGTTCTTTGTCGTCCCTAAATACGACTCCCTTTTGATCCAAAAGCAACACACAAATGGTTTGTGAAATGTTTACGGGGCACAGAGCGTATGGAGAAACTCCCTGCAGGATGATCATATTGCAAGCAATTGATTCCACAACCTCTTACTTGAGTTCCTAATTTTTTTTTTGGAATTAAATGTTATAAGTTTGGCTCCTAAATAATCATAATCAGCAAACGAAAAAGTACACTACCAGTTCTGTATAAAAGGACGAACGAAGCTGGCTCTGGGTCAATTGTTTTAAATTTTTTTATTTTGTGATCAATTACTTTTCAATAAATCCAAAATAAAAATTAACTTTTATTATTATATAGTCTAATAATAGCAATCTGATTTCCTCTCTGTAATTTTTATTTTAGGATCTAGTTGAGATACTATACTTCTTATGTTGAAAACAAGATATTTGGAATTCCAAAATAAAAATTACTTTTTTTGTTTATTTATTCTTATATTATATTTGTATTTATTTTAAAATTTAAAATCAATTTTAATATTACTAAAATTAAAAGGTATAATAGCCAAAAAAAAAGATATTATAATGGGAAAATGACATCTACACCCCCAAAGTTTAGGAAAATAATCATCAACACCCTCAAATTTTCAAAATGGGACACCAAGACCTTCTTTTAGCGATAGTACCCTTTAACCTCTATTATCCCAAAAAGAATCAACACTAATGTTTTATAATAAATAGAAATATAACATTAAAATAAATGTAATAATGTATACATTGTAAAATAATTCCAATACTTCAAAAATATTTTAATATTTTGCAATCTATTAGATATATTTTAGTATATATATTTAAATTTTATAATAAATAGAATCATAATCTTAAAAAAAGTGTATTAAAATTTAAATTATTTTGAATATTATGTAAAATAATAATAAAATTAGCATGTGAGATTTTTTATTGTAAAATATATTTAAGCAAAAATATTTATTTAAAATATCTAAAATAAATAAAAATATATTATTAAATAAATATAACAATTTACATATTTAAATTTATTAAAATATTAAATTATTTTAATATTCTTAATCTATTGCATAGATTACATTGTTTATATAATATTTCTATTTATTAAAAATTTTAAATTTAATTTTTTAAAGGGTTAATGTCAAAAAGGGGTTTTGGTGTCTTTTTAAAAAAAATCGGGGGTATTGGTGACCATTTCCTAAACTTTAGGGGGTGTAGACGTCATTTTTCCTATTATAATTGATATATTAGAATGAAAGAAATAAAAAACCAAGAAGCACAAACTAGTGATACGAAACTCTTTATATTACATAATTCAAATGAATATATAGTTTATCAAGAAATTGAAAATCCAAATTAGAATGCAATTTCAATTAGGTAATAGTGAAACATGAACATAATACTAAGTATGAGTATAAATAAAAAGGCTTTGCTCTTTATTAGATTTCCTAAATTCTTGTAGCATGAGGTTCTTCATCATCAGTAAGGCTTCGCTCAAAAAGGAAAAAATCAAAAATCAGAACACAAATACAATATCTAGAGATGTTTAGCTACAGTGGCCTATGCCTTCTTTGGCAAGCTTTATTTGTTTTCTCAGAACAACTTACAAACTTAGAGAGAAAATTGCAAGCTACAAAATGGACATCATACAATATACCTCACCGATCATCAGCTTGTTATGGGTTTGTAATACTTTCCCGCCCTTTCTAACCGATTTAACAGTTATTTACTGATACTAATGCTCTTCAAAACGACAGTCTTTTTCGGGTCGTTTGATCATTATGTATCAGTGAGTGCATGTGACCAACGCCTGCACTCACTTACTAAGTTTCGACAACCTGAGCCAGACATCGTACACGAGTCCTCTAGGGGTAACCGAGAGATCGTATGCAAAGAAACAGCACTTCATACTATCATTTATTATTCAGCCGACATTGCGTCTAATCTGGGGATTAGATTCTGGTTCATCCTTGAACAATAGGCATAAGTGGCAAATATCACTTGGGATTTCTCCTCCTTCCACTGGTAGATTACAGTCACTGAGATCCCATTTTGTTAAAGAACATAAGCCTGATAGAGAAGGTAACATCAAATTAGTCATAGGATCTGATCTCTTTCACATCATATTGGTAGGGAAGCACAAATCCCATGATGTAGATGATAGTGGTCCACTGCTTTAAGATTCTTCAAGATAGAAAAAGACGTTGGAAGTTGCCTAATTGTTGTTCCACTAATATCAAGCTTTTCCAAGCTATCTACTTTCCCCAAGTTCTTTGGCACATTTTCAAGTTTGGAGCAGCCAGAGAGATTCAGAATTTTGAGAGACTCAGAATTTTAAGAGATTTCAAACCACTGATGGGACTTAGAAGACACTCAAGATTTTGCCAATCTTTAAAATTCAACGCAACAAGGCCAGTTAGATATTCAACTGACAATGGCAATTCTCGAATAGCAGTTCCATCTAAAATGAGCATAGTTAGAGATTTCATTCTTCCCCAAAACTTTTCCAGCTTCGAGCAACCAGAGAGCGTTAGAGTTCTTAAACATTTTAATCTACTTATAGTAATTGGAAGACTCAAGAGATATTTACAACCTTTTAAATTTTGCAAAAAAATGCCAGAGAGATATTCAATTGACATTGGCAATCCTCTTATAGCGGTTCCCAACAATCGAAGTGCCAACAGATGTTCCATACGTCCCATGATCTCCAGAAACAATCTGAATTTCAAAAGGCCAGAGAAATTTAAAGTGGAAGGAAATTTTAGAGCACTTATGAAATTTGGAAGACACTCAATATTTTTACTACCTTTCAAATTCAACTGAACAATTCTAGGTAAACGTATAACTGATAATAGTAGTCCCTTAATATCAGTTCCATTCAAAAGAAGCTCCCGCAAAAACTTCATATTTCCCACAATCTCTGGAAATTTCTTCAACTTTGAGCAACCAAAAAGTACCAGTGTTTTTGGAGATTTCATAAAAAATAACCTTAAGTTCTAAAAAGGATGTGAAGATGTCCATAGAATGAACCTTAAGTTCTGAAAAGTCATATACCGTGCATTCGACCACTCAGTTCCTTAAAAATCATAAAAGCAGATGATAAGTGCAGACTAGGATGTGAAGATGTCCATAAAATTATTTATGCATAAATTTGAAGCATAGAATGTCGAGCAAAACATTTTGTCACTTACCTTTCTCAGGGCACAAAGTCGTTTCCTTCGGATCAAAGATTGAATTAACCAAATGTGGACCAAATGATCTCCTTGAAAGCCTACATTGTGCAATTGATAGCTTGGGCAAAGGAAAACATTTTGTATGTGTATCATAAAAAAACGAATAAAATGCAGGCTGCATTACAGAATATGTTTTACTTTGCATTATATAATGATAGCAATTTTATACTTCATTTCTTGAATTTTAGAATCATGAACTCAAAATACATGCATTGCACTTTGTCACTTACCGTGTTTTTTGTCAACACGTGATGTACATCTGTTACGTTCCACAATCTACTGCTGTTGTTCAGCTAATGTTCTTACAACTTAACCGATTGGTTTATAACACTTTTCGACAGTTGCTTATATCCTTTCCCTAGCCGATTGGTTTTGAAGGCTTTCATACAAAAGAGTCCAAGAGCTTCATCATAGTATAGTTGCTTAAGGACCAACAATTCGTCCGCTCTATGTGTTGTCAACGATGCTTATCTCTGGATGTTATGATGATCCTGCTGCCTGAACTTTCTAGATAACCTTTTTGTGTCCCAGCCCACTTCCAATTATGTTGATAACATTATATACATTCCATTTTGTTAGGAAATCTGACCTCCTTTTTCTGAGGTTTATCTAGCGTTGGCAAGAAAACTACTTACTTCAAATTCATGATAGATCAAGTTATGAACAACCTTTGCAAGAGCTGTCTTACCTATACCTCCCATATCACAGATCCCTATCATACGAACATCATTAGGCCCTTTATCCATTAGAATCGTTAGCTTCTCCAAGTGTGAATCCATTCCTACTAGCTCCTTAAGAGTCTCTGATTTTAAAGGAATTTTGCTTGATATCTCATTTGCAATCTCCTTAATGAAGTTCGATTCATTCCTGCGGGTTGAATAGAACAAGAAAAGATTTGTGTTGGTGAGCTAAAGCTAGTGTGAGCGTAACGTAGTGTCAAAAAATTACATAATATATATCTACAAAACGGAAGTGATGAAGTCATAACTTGTGTTTGATTAATCTCTAGGTTATTTCTTCTCTAATTTCGTCTAATACTCTTCGTATGTAGATATTCATTGATCAAGTTATTATTTCAATTAAATCCTATGATTTTAACAAATTTTTATACATTTATTCTATTGTCTCTCCCTATTCTTATGTCTAAAAACTTGATAAGTTCTAGAATCCCTCGCTCTACCACATCATTCACCCAACAACATAATATAAAATCTTGTCATGTAAAGTTTATTGGAAAATTGTAGCAAGTTGGTTGTTGCAATAACGAGATGAATATGAACGCTATTTTGGTAAAATCTTATTGTTGATACAAATATACACATGCACATGCAAACACTGAACATGAAACTAGTAAATAAATATACTGAATAAATATTGGCAGTTTTTTAATAGTAGAGAAATCCAGACATCTTCTCACTTGTTATGATTCATGCAGACAAACAAAAATTAGTTGATCCACATCTTAGAAAATTAATCATTGAGAATAAGAATGATTACCTATCTTTCAATTCCTAGCCAGAGATATTAGCCACCTCTTGCAGAGCGCCTCTCCATTTTTGCACCTTTTCTATATTCTCCTTTAAGAACTTCTTCATGATTAGCAATCGCTTCTTGAAAACTTCCTATATGTTTCCTTAGCACTGTTGGTTCAACATCATAGAAAATTGGAAAAACCAATTGTTGGCGAACATGACGTGTTCTTCCATTCAACAATCTTAACAAGTTCATCCAAGCACCAAGTTGAAGAAGCACAGTTTCTTGAAAAGACAATAACTGAAATTCTTGATTCTTCAATTACTTTAGACGGTGCTGGTGAAATGAATATTCCCCTTTCACGTTCTTTTTCATCATTGAATACATTAATTCCAATTTTATTCAAAGTGGACTAGAGGTGATCTGAAAAGTTCTTGCAGTGCGGGTGTCTTGTCTTCACCTCTGAAGCTCAAGCAGACATGGTAGTTCCCGGGATGCTCATGATGCAAGCAATTGACTCCACAGCCTTTTATTGCAATAAGTAACTGGCTGTTAAATAATCGTACTTCAGCAAACGAAAATAAAATACCAGCAAGTAAATTGAAATAGCGGAAAACACCCGGAGTATATCAGTAAAGTGGCAACAGTTTTGGTTCCTGGCAACAAGAGAAAAAAAAATTTCCCATTCAAGTGCTTTAATTGAATTTCTTATGTGAATAAATTGTAGCAACAGATGTATCGTCTCATTGTTCAACACATCAGGTGGGATGCATTCCTTCTTGGGCATTTTATCGAACATAATTTCTCAAAAATTCCTTCCTTGAACTTAGCTTGCAATTCCATATAAGGTGAGCTCGATCATCTACATATTTGTTTTTCATCATTCCAATGTTTGAATTTCTTCGAAAATCCCTGCGATATAATTTACTTGATCTAGGTTGTTCTAACTTTTTTTTCCTTTTTTTTTTTGATGAATCCTCACCAAAGGGAGGAGGTTTTATTAAAATAAAATAAAAATATAGCAAGAAAACCAGCCAAACTAAAATTACAAAAGCTAGCTGAACAGATAGCTAGGCAGCCTAAAAACATCCTCATGCAAAAGAGAAGCAACATGAGTTGTGCAGAGTCCCACCAAGTAAAATCCCCCAGAAATTCTCCCTCACAGTTTCAGAACATAGCCCCACAAGCGAAAATATGCAAAGAACCTTCAGCGATTTTTGACTATAAACGTAAGCAAATTTTTAATTTTAGTATATGCATTAATGATTTAACTAATTTTATGTATGTATTTATATTTTTAATTTTTTCTCATTCCTTTTTATGTAAGCGTGAGTTGAGGCTCGACCCTGATACGGCCTTTAAACTAAGACCTTGTTCCTTATACATGGGCCGAAATGGACTTGGGTCATTTATTTAAAGAGTAGACTTTCGACATCCCTTAAAATTTCTTATAAAACTCATTTTCTATTAAAACTACTTGAATAACTATAAATAAATAATTTTTTTTAAAAAAATTAAATGGGATTTCAATTAAACACTTAAATAAATTAAGGTTTTAATAAATAATTTACACCCACATCATTTCATAATTTATATCTATATTTATGAGAAGATATTTAATTTTAATAAATGAGTTTATATTTTATAAATTAAATAGTATTTCAGGAAATAAAATTTAATAAGTGGTGTTGTCTATTATGTTTCAGACAGATCACCAAAACTATTGGTGTGTTAAGCTTCACTTACTTTCAAATCTTATTGAAGACAATATGAATTTGATCCAACTTAATACTAATTTATATGATGTTGGTTTAATGCCTATGTTGGGGTGTCAATGCCAACATAGGCATTGATACCATAAGTGTGTCAATGCCTTTGCATTCAACCATTTCAACTATAGACAACAGATCTCTGATGTATTTTCTTTGTGATAAATATACACAATGTGCGTCTTGCAACACTTTAAATCCAAGGAAATAAGATAATATTCCTAGGTCTTTTAAGGCAAATGCTTTCCTAAACTGAGTTATAAAACTTTTTAACTTTATAGTACTTGGACTTGTAATGAGTGTTTCTTCTTATGAAAAGAGAGGTATCCAAATTAGTATGAATAAAACCCCAGTGCAATAAACAACTTTTTAGCTTATTAAACTAAGCTCTAAGAACTTGTTTGAGTCTATATAGACATTTGTACAATTTGCACACAAATTCAGGTTTCTCAGCATTAATAAAGCCTTTCGGCTGACACATGAATAGTTCCTCAGTTAACTCTCCTTAAAAAGGGCATTGTTAACATTAATTTGCCTTATTTTCCATTAGTTCATCACTCCTAGGCTCAGCATCACTCTAATAATAGCTAATTTAACCACTTGATTGAATGTTTTAAAGTAATTCACCCCTACCACTTGCTTAAAATCCTTTAGCAATAAGCCTTGATTTATACTTAGCTACACTTCCATCTTTGTTATACTTGATCCTTTACACCCATTTATTGTCAGCAACGTGATGACCAGTTTGTCTTGGAACTAATGTCCATGTATTATTCTTAGTCAAAGCATCATATTCTTCTTTCATAGCTTGCAACCCTCTAGAGTCATCTAATTCCTCTTGTACATTATCTGGTTCTTTGTGAATGAGAGCATCAGTTGTTGTATCTTTTTGGTTTTTTTTTTTAATTTTGTTTATTCAATAACGACAAAACTAATGTTAGAGCATCTTCCAGGAAATTATATACGAAAACGGAAACATAAGTACAGTCATATTATATTCTTAAATTATATCTACGAATACAAAGTAAATTAAAATAAGATTAATGAAATAATAAAAATGTAAATATTAATGATAGATAAAAAAAATATAGGATATGATAGTAATGCCTTACTAAACAATATTATAGTATATGGCAAGTCCAGCTATTTGAAGAGAACTTTAAAACCATATGCATCTAAAAAATTACCAAAAATAAACTTTATTATACACTAATTATTCTGTGCTATTTTCCTGAGCACTTTTGTATATTTTAGGAACGCATACTTAAACAATCTGATCAAGCATGAAAGCATTTTCAATTCATGGAAGGTAACAACTTTGGAGATGATATTTTGGTTTTGTGGTAATTTAACATATATAAAATAAAAATTGCCAACTGAAATTGAAGATGCATGCTTACTGAAATATTCAGAGAATACTATGCAGGCTTCTCCCTTTATTTGAGTTCACTAAATGGATTCTTGAGGTTGTGGTTCCTCATCACCTCAACATATGCAGTAAGGCTTCGCCTTGACATTGTTGCTACAACCATCTTTGATGCAAAAAAAATTTGAGGGGATCCATTCAGATTATAAGTGGTAAAGCGATTCCATTGGATTGTAGTTTTGTCAAACTCCTCCATCTATACTAGGTGGATATCACACCTCTCACCTCCGGTCCTGGCCAGAACACACCCCTGAGAAGTTACAGAATTTATGATTACAGTCCACAAAGCATTTGTACTTTTCAGGGGAATGAATGGAAAAAATATTATCTATTTATTACAATCCACCGCATGGTTTTAAAGTTTTTCTGGAGTTTCCCGCATTTTAAAATTCTGGACCAAAAAACTACTCTATTTGGCAATGACACAGTCCACAAAGCATTTGTACTTTTCTTTGGCTACTAACGCATGATAGATTGAAAACGAAAACAAAGCTAATGAGGAGGCATATGCCAATAGGCATTATATATGATCAGTATGTTTTTTCAGTGAAGGATATGTTGCATGTTCTTAGGGATTGGATCGTGGAAAAAAGACTTTGGAACCGATTCCTCCCTGTGGCACAATGCCATCAATTCTTTTGTCTTAATCTAAAGGAATTGACTTGTCAAAATCTATTGAGTAAAATGTTGTTGGGTTCAAATTTGAAGTGGAGTACTTTATTTAGAGTACTTTGTTTGGAACTTTGCAAGTTCGTTAGTGAACATCAAGCTTGCTTGGCATTCTTAAAGTTTTGGAAATATGATGGGTGACCTTCAAGTAGTTGGAAGAGTTAAAAAGCTCGACAAGAAAAATTATAATACGTGGGCAACATTGATGGAGTCTTGCTTACAAGGTCAAGATCTCTGGGAGATTGTTTGTGGTAACAATATGAGACCACCAACTGAGGATGCTGCTTTAAAGAAGTGAAGCATTATAGCTGGAAGGCCATGTTCGCCATCAAGATACAATTGAAGAAGAAATGTTGCAACACATAAAAAAAGGTTAAAATACCTAAGAAAACTTGGGATACTTCTACAATGAGTTTTTCAAAGAAGAATAACATATGGCTACAACTTTTGAAAAATGAGCTCCTATCAATTTTATAATGAAATATGACGATTGACGAGTACTTAAACAAGTTAAAATCTCTATGCCATGAAATTTCTGGGTTAGATTCTACTGCTACAATTTCTAAATCTAGAATAAAGAGAATTATTGTCAATAGTTTGAGGCTTGAGCTTAAGAGCTTTGTTACAACTATCTAAGGTTGTTCAACTCAACCAACCATTGAGAATTTTGAAAACTTACTTTCTGATTAAGAAGTAATTGACAAGCAATTGAGTGGGGCCTTAGTAATGAATGATGAGGAAATATTTTTTATTGATAACCCTACTAGAAAAATAACTTTCACTGATATTAAGTTGCTGATACTAAATGAAAAAGTATCAGTATTTGATGACTTGACTAACTTTTAGTGTGTTTTACGTATTAATGCCGGTGGTTATTAATAATATAGTATCATAAACTTTTACTGATACTAAGATATATATTTTTATTTTTAATTTTAATTTTAATTTTTCTTATTCCAAACGACGTAGTTTTACTTTTAAAATTAGGGTATCTTAAATTCAACACTAGTGAAATTTTTTGGCCTTAACGAAAGTACTATTCCCTCTTCATCTTCCCTCTCACCCAAATCCTTCCTACTCATTTCAAGAAACCCTAAATTGAAACAAAACAAATCACCCAGCCTTTTCAGTCTTAACAAAACAATTACTCTCAGTCTCCCAACAAAATAAAATCATCCTAGTTTTACTTTATGAGAACTCCCTGTTCGAGGTGTTGAAACACGCGGACACCAGGACTTCGTTGCAGGCGGCCTTGCGTCAACAAGCTATGGCACAAGACACTCAAAATGAGCACCTTTGGAAGTTAATTTGCACCCACCACTTCGCTGACGTTGGGTGCGCTACCCAACAGCTCAGATCTGTTGTCCTGGCTCTCGGTGGCTCCCGTCGCTTTCTCTCTCTGCCATTCTTTCTCTCACAGTCGAAACCAAAACTCAAATCCCTAACTCCCCAGCTACAAAACCTCTCATTTGCCTCAAAACAAAACAAAATCAATCCGTACTCCTCTCTGATTATTCGAAAGTTAGAAGCACCTTTAAATAGTTCTCTCTGAAAAGCCATTCACCCAAACCCTAACCTCACTAATAAATTTTTTTATTAATAGTATTTTTTCAATTAATTAAGATATGGGTTCATTGGCAGAGAAACAAAGGTTAGTGTTTGCTCTATTTCTTTCATCGATTTTCTTTCTCTTTTTGAAATTTTTCTAATTTTCTCTTAATTTCGACTGTGATTTTATTGTTTCTATAGCTGTAGTTGATTAATTTTGATAAATTTTGCTTGATTTGATGGAAAGCATGATTTATTACATGTCTGCTTGAGATAAGCCGGTTAGTAATTTTTTTTAAAATAATTATATGAAATATTTGTTTTGATTCGCATATCGTAAACACAATGTTATTGTCTACTAACTAATTATAGACTTCGATTTACATTCACTTAAATAGGATATGATTATGTATCCTTTTTTTTTTTTTGGCTGTTTGCTAATTGTGTTATTTATAGTGTTGTTATTCGCGGTTTATATGGTGAGTAGGGCAGTATTTTAATTGAAACAATTAAAGATATGGGGAATTATTAGGTAGAAAGTGGCTGCAGGACGAGGTTCTTCTATTTCAGTATGTCTAAATAGTATTCATTTTGCCCCCTTTTTTTTTTTTTACTGCTGACTATTGTTCCTTGTGAATGCGTTTCGAATCCAGAGACTTCGCCCTGTGGTATCCACTTTGAGAAACTACTCATCTGCAACTAAACAGGTAATTGTGCCTTTTATAACTTATTACTTGTAATGCACTGATTTTGGCTGTATGATGATTGTATTCTTCTATATGCATAGGCTTTTATTATTATTATTAGTGAATCAGCTGAATGCTTAAGAAATTCTAATACTAATAGTTATGTTCTTCATTATACTTACAATGTATGGATTTTGATGCATTTTAAGAAGAATATGAAATTAAATATTTGACTGTAGGGTCAACCAATATGTTCGAGCTTTTATTAGTATAATAGTATGTGAATTAAAAATATTATAATTTGAACAAACTCCGAAGCTTTGAAACTATGCACTTTCATGTTGCTATTTGTGACAGTGGATTTTGATTGCTCTTTGTTAGCGACTCGCTTTTACTTGTTTGATAATGTTTATAATTCGTCCATCTCATTATACTTAAAAGTTGGTGATTCTATGTAATTTATAAATCCAACCGGTATCTTTTTATTTAAATCGGTAGGCCAGAAGCAAAGCAATCTTTTTATGCATTGGCTGTATTAGTAAATCACATAGATAAAATCACAGGGTTTATATTGTTACTTATTTCTTTTCTGTTTGCAGGAAAATTCCAAGGGATTTGACAGAGGCATCACTATCTGGTGCAGGATTATCCATAATAGCAGCCCTTTCTATGTTGTTTTTATTTGTAATGGTAGGTTGCCGCTTGCATAGTTGTGCCTCTTTTGTCGGATATCATGGGTGCATTTTGCATATTCAGTGTATATTATCGTACACCTGGATTGTTTGTGTAACATGATGCTTTCATGGAGTTCTATTTGGCTTTTCATTGTTTCTAGAACAGATTAAATTTAACAAAAAATATTCGCAATTTTTCCATAGGACCTGATTTAAGACCCACTGGTTCTGAATTCCACTCAATGCTTGTTATACATTCGCTTAAGCATGGAGAGGAAGCTGATGATGACTCTGTTGAAGGTTCTCATACGCTAACTGCCAATAATTTTGATAGTTATTCACATGAGTAAGGGAGCCTTCTCTGAACCACAACTTATAATTTTTATTTTTAATTCTGTGATCACAATATTTCTCTGCTATGCGGCAATTGCAATGATGCCTTCTTTGATTTGTATTATATTTCCTTTCCAGGTATCCTATTTTAGCTGTCAATTTTTATGATCCATGGTGCTACTGGAGTAAATGCCTGGTATTTTTATTTTCACCTTTTGTTTCTCAAATTTTGTCTTGTTGCTTTTTGATCATTGTTGTCTAGATTTACCTTATTGGATCTATTCTTTCTCATGTTTGTGTTGATTTAATTGCCAGATATAATATTTTAAATTTATTGACTTGGATGTCATGTTTGTGCCTGCTCATATGCACACATTGCTCTGTGTGTCCACTGACAGTTGCACAGAAATTCCTTCATTACTTTGGTTAACTCCATTGGTCTCTGTGTTTGTGTTTGTGTTGAACTTTCCATGCTTGTTATACAACCAAGCATGGGTTTTCTTTTGTTTGTTTGGCTGCATTGTTAGACTTCCTCTCATGATGTTGTTAATAATTTCTCCTCTTTTTCTTGGACAACGGTTAAAATAATTTTTATTGTTCATATAATATGCTTGTCTTGCATGCATTTATATGCCATTAGGAAACTATGTAGATTGCAGCATGTAAATTTTATCAGTTTTTTTTTATTGTGCATATCTTGAATGGTGCAGGATGACTCACAATAAACCAAATCACGTATGTGGGTCAAAACTAAATAATCAGAGCAAATGTCAAATTGGAACATGGAAACAATAATAGAAGACTTCATTTTGATTACCGAAAGAAAGAATCCGCGAAGCAATAAACATGTGTTGGAAGATTGTGCTGTTACTATATATCAGATTATAAATTATTTGTAGTTGGTAAACAATGTAATAATTTTTAAATTGTTCATTGCAATGTAATAGTTTTCATATTGATGAATGTAAATTTCAATTCAAATGCCAATTGCAAATGTTCAATTTCTATTATACGGATTTCTAATTTTTCTCAAATAAACATTGATACCAAAGTATCGTTATATTTATTATGCTTTTGTATCATTATTTGTTTGATACCATAGTCTCGTTATATATGTGATGTTCAAGCATCAATATTTTTTTGATACTACGGGACATAGATTATTTGATACAAAAAACTTGTGATAGTAAGTTTCTTGCACCGTATTCAGTGATACTAAACTTGGTGTCAGTAAAACAAGTTCTTGATATCAAAATAGTATCAAAGAAGGCCATTTTTTCACTAGTGTAAAAAGAGACATCGATTCAGACAATATAGTGATGAAGTAATGTAGGAAGCATATTAGATAAAATAAATTAGAATTTATTAGGAATTATAATATTTGAGTATTTAGTATTTTATTAGAATTTATCTTATTTTTTAAACTTATTCGATCATGTTTGGAATTCTAATCTAATTAGGATTTTAAATTATTTATTTTACTTAAGAAGGATTAAGATTAAGTTGGCTACTTAGTATATATAGGCTTCTTACTGATAGTTCTTTATAAAATACATAAACTTCTCATCAATAATATTTAATATTTCTTAATTGAGATACTTTCTTCTTCGTGAGAGCATTTTTTCTTGAATTTTCAAGAACGTATGTTATAAAGAAATTTAGTATCGCTTCTGTGATGCGTCAAGTAGTATCAGAGTCTTTCTTTGTATTAAGCAGAGCTTTCCTAACCATCAACCATTCCCCATACACAAATCCTCCCTCCATCATCCATTACTTTCATAAAAAAAAAAAGAAGAAGAAGAAAAAGTTAGAAAAATAGCAAAACCCGAAGCCACCTCACGTCCACCGTCTGCAGCTGCTGCCTCTGTCATTCTTCACCTTTTTCATGCTTTAATAAAATTTAACATAATGCTCACTATTTTGTATATTATTAAGGACCATTGAATGATTAATCATGAAGTGTAAATTATTTTTCACATCAATTTAGCACAACCTATACCATGAAATTATGGATTATGTTACAATGAATACTTTTATATGGTAGGAATATAAATTTAAGTTTTACAAGCCTATTTTCATTTAATTTTCCAATATCACTTTGTTGATTTCGTAAAGTTGAAATTAACATAAATTCTTAATTAGCTATATAGTTTATGAATCATGAAAGATTGTTTTGTTGATATTCATTGATTGTGGTTACAAAATTTTATGTCACTAAGAGGCTGATTGCATTTATGATGGTAATTAATATAATAAGTAAATATTACCTCCAATAATATTCATGAAATATTATCTATTTATTTTATATTCTCGTTATAAAAGCATGGTTTTGGATATTTTAACTTAAATTTTGTCACAAAAAATGAGTCATTAATCTCTCACAATCTAATAGTTAATATTAAAAGTCAATGTAAAATTTTACGATGTTAAATCACCTACCATAGTAACTGAATTGCGTGAAATCAATAATTTCAATTTTGTATTAAAAATTTAAGATAAAATAACTTAAAAGCAAAATGATACCTAAACTCCCTTTTGGCTATAATACCCTACATAGGTAGTAACTTTAAAAAAATTAACGTTAAAATATTTGTAATAAATACAAATATACTTTAAATAGTTTATTTTGTCTAATAGACTAAAAATAATGGAATATTTGTAATATGCATAAAATAATTTTTAAAATGTAAACTATAATATTATTTTAAAATTGGAACAAAATGTTGAATGTTATTTACAAGTCTTAACAGAATGTTTTTGCTCTGGCTAATTAATTAAGATTTAAGTGGTGGAGCATTCATTATAATTGACCCATGTTCTTCAACCACATCCACGTTAAATTCAAATAATTTTTTTTAAAGATCTAGGTAGTTTTGTTTTGTTAACTTTGAAAATAGTTAAATATTCAATCTTAAGATTTATTTTTAATACTAATGTTAGACACTTACCTAGTATCTTGAGTTTTTGAATTAAACGATTTACTAATTGACGATATTAGTGCTAAAGTTTCGTATTTGAACTCTCCACAACAAGTTCATTTGTATCGATTAAATTATGTTTAAATTATTTCTCATTGGCATGCATCGAACTCTCTCATGCTTGCTTTGTGTTAATTTACGTTTTTTTTTTCTAATTCTTAATCATTTTTCAAGTCCAGTCCTTTTATTTATATATTTTCAAAATTTTGTCCGATCTCTTAGAATTCACATGATCTCAAAAGCAATAAGCTATCCGCATATTTTAATATTTAACACACAACATTAAATAATTAGTCATTGTGGTCCCGAGCCCCTTCAAGTATACCAAACAACTCGCGCTCACCGCATCTATGTACGGCGGCATCTTTGCAGGAAAAACAGAGTAATAAAACAAGGCAGAAAAAACAGAGTAATAAAACATCTGTCCAACTGTTTGACCCAAGCCAGGCATTTTCTGGTAATTTAACAGGGAAATAAGTAACAAGAACAGATACAATAAATAAATACAAAGAAAGTAAATGAAATGCGATCTGCAGAGAAAAATAAAATATGTGCCCTTCATTCGAGTTGTCTAAATATTTTAGGTTGTGGTTCCTCATCATCATTACAGCAGCCACTTCCACTAGCTTCAGCCGCCCCAACATATCCTTCAAGACTTCGCTTTAGAAAGCTTCGTTCAGACGACGTCGTTGATCCTGTATCATCCCCGCAGCAACTTCCACTGCCTTCTGCCCTGTCTAAGTCATCATTAAGGCTACGCATAAAAGATGTTGATCCAGAACAATCGTGACCGAATTCGTTCAAATTCCAAACCGGACCAATTGTTTGGTGGACCATATCCCCTTCATGCACATATATTGGATGGACACCACACCTCTTCAACTCCAATCCCGACCGCGAATCAAATTCCACTTTACTAATATATTGCCTTTTCGTGTAGTATAGGAAAAGATGGTCTGACATAGCCTGACAGAATTGCTTTCTAAAATAAATGCTACACAAACCCGGGTAGAAAGGCTTACTATTTACGCCCAGCAAGTGTATGGGATATTGAGGCCGCAATGGATCATAATAAGGAAGTGAATATTTAGGGACACGAAAAACACAGCACATAACATATCCCACAAGCTTACTATTCTTATACGTCTTTGGAGGCGTGCTTATTGTTATTGAAGAACCCTCATTATTCTGATACTCGAACCACTCTGGGATTTCGCTTCCAGGAGCAACAATGTGAAAACCTCTCGTAGGGACCTGAAACCCACCAAAAATATATATATATTAGAAAGCCATACCAATGCATAATATTTAGGCATGATTTTAGCAACAGGTGAGAGACAGTGTAAGAAACTGACATTAATGTACTTGTCCGACAGTGACATATAAAAAGACATAATATGTATTGCATCAGTTTTAGGCATAATGTTAGCACATTATAAATTCAACAATTTTATCCAATTGCATATTTGATGGCAAAGATTTCAAAGGATACCGATGCCAATCAAGTAATCGCAACCTGTTAGAGAGGTATTCTAGGCCTTCAGGAAGTTGCACATTACTGATTTTGAGCAGTCTTAGGTTGGTCATCTGCGAAAATGCTTTAGCACTTGCACTTAAGTAAACCTCATCTTCAGGAAAGTACGCATTAACTATTATTCCTTCCACTACTTCACCTCCCTAAAAATTATAAGCAAACAATAAGTAGATAAAACAATAATGTAAAGATGTTGAAAATTCGTCAGAGATATAATTGGGAAAAATAAAGTAGCAAGCATCAACAAGTTTTCCATTTAATAATTCACTTACCGTATTGTTTGTCAACACCTGGCGCACTTCTTCTTCCCTCCATATTCTGCTATGTTTCCCAGGTTCTTCGGGGGATTGTCTCGTAACAATCAGTTGTCCCAATTCCTGTAACAAATCATGCATCCCCAGTGTGTTGTCATCATCAACAGTTAATAGAGACTTTTCGATAAGAACTTCTATTCCAATGACTGGGGAAAAACCACATCCCTCTAGAATTTCTGCCACGTAATCTCTATCCCACCATTTAAAGAAACATGCAACATCCAAAAATATTTTCTTCTCTGAATCTTGTAGTCCTTCAAAACTTATTTGAAGTATACTCATAATCTTATTTGAAGGATCTATTTGTAGTCTTTCCAGGGTACTTCTCCATAGATCCACAGATCTACCAATTAGAAAGGATCCCAAAACTTTTAGAGCTAATGGAAGACCACCAGCATACTCCAGAACACGTTCAGATAGCTCCACATATTCTCCCATAGGCTGATGGGTTTTAAAAGCTTTCATACTAAAGAGTTGAAGAGCTTCATCGTCATTTAGTACATCAAGGTCAAGAATATGCTCTTCATCCACTTCATGTGACACCAACAACTGTCTATCTCTCGTTGTTATTAGAATCCTGCTGCCTGGACCGAACCAATCACGCCTTCCAACTAACCTTTGTAATTGTTCAACACCAGCCACATCATCGATTATGAGAAGAACTTTTTTCCGTTGCATCCTACTTCCAATTATGTTAATACCATCGGAGACATTCTGTATGCTATAATCTGAAAGCTTCAGTAAATCAGAAAGAAGCTGCTTTTGTAAAGAGATTTCATTGCCTTCTTTTTCAGATTTTTCTCTAACATCGGCAAGAAAACTACTCCCATCAAACTCATGAGACATCAAGTCATAAACAACCCTTGCAAGAGTTGTCTTTCCTAGACCTCCCATACCCCATATCCCGATCATACGAACATCATTAGACCCCGTACCCATAAGAAACCTCAGTTTCTCCAAGCGTGATTCCATTCCTACTAGCTCCTTAAGAATCTCTAGTTCTGAACGAATTTTACTAGATATGACATTGACAATTTCCTCAATAAATTCTGACTCATTGCTGCAGATTGAAAACAAGAAGAAAAGATTGGTGTTGTTAAATCAAAGTTAGTATGGACGTAGTAACAAAGCAATTCCATATTATGAATAAAATCCCAACTATGCAATATTCATTTCATCAAATTGAAGTCATATAATTAAATAATATGTTATTATTACATTAGTCAACAACAATTGGAATGAGAAATTCAAGCCAAACCCAATAAAAAATTGGATTGGATTGGATTGGGTTGCATTATGATTAAGAATTTCAAAATTTATATATTATTTCTTTCTACAACAGGATGAGTTAGTTTGAAAGACAATTTAAATAAATTAGATTAGCTAAATATGTAATGATATTAATATCATTCGTATTGCGATTATTGCCATTGTTATTATTAGTATTTTGCAATCTAGGTCAAGAGTCACTTCATAGAAGAAAATTATATTAAAATAAATAGCAAATGACAAAACAGAGCAGTTTGCAAGCAAGGACGTGGATAGATTAATCTAGTAAATAAATTGACTAAAATTATAATCACAAGCTTAAATCATTATATTGAGATGCCTAAGCTTGGGCAATAATCTAAGAATAAAGTTTTATTTTATCTTTTTTTTTTTGGGCAAAACTGACAGCACAAAGCATCACAGCATAAAAAAAATTTAGTCATCAAAAGTTCAAAATACAATAATTCAACGTATCAATGTCCATATCTCTTTGTTTGCATATATTAATTCATTCATAAAATTTAGATTATTCTCCTCGTGATTTGAATATCTTCAAATCACTCCCTTTTGAACACCTCAATTACCCTATTTTTGTTCAAAAGAGAAGGAAAAATGGGGTGAGTTGATGAAATATTTTTTTATTCTTAACAAAAATGGGAGGTAAATTGAGATTTTCAAAATTAAAGGTATAATTTAAAGATATTCAATTCATGGGAGGAACCCTCTTACTACACATCATATGATATATATGTATGTATTAAATAGAAGTTGTTTAATTGAAAATCGTGTTGAATGAATATTAAAATCTGTTTTGCAGTTACTAATCTTGCAAAACAAACAAAATTAATACTTGAGAAAAAGAATGATTACCTGTCCTTCAATTCCCAACCTGATATATTGGCCACCACCTTTAAAGCGTGTCTCCACTTTTGCACTTTTTCTATATTATCCCTGAAAAATTCTTCATGTTTAGCAAAAGCTTCTCCGAAACTTGCTGTTTGGTTTCTTACAACAGTTGGTTCCACTCCATAAAAAATTGGAAAAATTTGATCCTCTCTATTTTTACATTCTGCAATCTTAAGAAGTTCATCCAAGCACCAAGTGGAAGAAGCGTAATTTTTTGAGAGAACAATAATTGAAATTCTCGATTCTTCAATTGCTTTAAGGAGATTTGGTGAAATGGATCCTCCTTTCTCAAGTTGTTTGTCATCCCTAAATACATAAATTCCTTTATTGTTCAAAGCAGTATAGAGATGACCTATGAACCCTTTACGGGTGTCTTCTCCTCTAAAACTTAAGAAGGCATCGTATTCCCCATGAGAGACATTTTGGAAGCTCGTGGAAGCCATTATATTAATTTGTTCCTGAAAATTTAGAATAAATCAAGTGAAATCTAGTGAGCGTAAAATACTAAGCAAACAATAAGATTCATTCAAAATTATGGGCAGCACAAAAATGAAAATGTTATAGCTTATATGTAACTCGAATGAATTGTGATTGTAACCAGTATTGCGTGAATAGTATTTATAAGCAGCAATCCATGCACAGTAATTTTAGGAATAATTAATTAGAAAAATTAATATATCTATTGTTTTATGCTAATCGGGGAGTGCGCACACCGATCTCTACTTAAGCAAATCTTGATTAGAGCCTCTAAAAGAAGGCAAAAAGTTTGTACAAATTAACATTCAAAGATTTCTTTCAATTTTTTCAATTTTTTCTTTTTCTGTACACCAAGATGTGCAAATTAATTCTGAAAATAAAAGAGAGATTTATGAGATAGAACTTACAGCTTTTGAGTGTATTGAAGGAAGCCACTTAAATGAACTCCAATGCAGTATGATTATTATAATTACCACAACTCCAATGCAGTATTTGTTTCAAAGAATTTATTCATGCAAATATCTTTTGGGAAAAAAAATATTAAGCGATAGGAGATGTGTGGTTGTACTAATGTATGATTTTCCAAAAGCAAGTCTTGGTCAGAAAGTGACTTTCTTAATAATCAATAAATATTGTCACTGTTTACTCACATGATGAAGTTAGCATCGAACTTCCTGGAAGCTTCAAGAATCTAAACGAAAATTATCAGGCTTTTCAATTGAAACCATTGGATTCCAGATTTCCATTAAAATGGAGTGGAATCCAACGGTTGATATTAATAATTAATTAAAAATAGTTAAAATTACCAGCTGTCTATAGTAATGGTAAATATAGTGACCTTTATTAATAAAATTTTAATGGAGTCTAAAGAGGTTGGGTTGGACTAACTCAATCCAAACCAATCAAATTAGATTTAGATGGATTGATTAGATTATAATGGGCTGGCTGACTCAATATATATTTTTTTTAAATTTGATTATTGATTGAGTCAGGCTGGGTTCATTATCATAAACTCGAAATAATTCAACCCAACCCAAAAACAACAAAAATCATAAAAAAAATCAATAATATCAATAATTAAATAAGATTTTAATTATTATATCAACAAAATATTGTTCAACTTAAAGAGTTGAGACAATACAAATTAAATTACCATTCAAAGCTTTCTTTCAATTTTATTTAATTCCTTTTGTAAACATCTAGGATGTGCAAATTAATTCAGAGGATAAAAGAGAAATGTATAAAATCAAACTTACGGCTTTGAGTGTGTTGAACGAAGCCACCAAATTGATCTGATCAACTCCAATGAAGTGTTTTGATTCAAAGGAAAGAATTTAATCTCAGGCAAATATGTATCTTTTGGGAGGAAAAAAAATGCAATTTCCAGCTCCCCAGATTTATTTGTATGCATTCAGAAATCAAGAATAAAAATCTTGATTTTTATTTTGTATGCGATTAAGATGAAGTGCCAATAATTTCCGATGGGTCCTTAACATTTAATTATTATTTTTTTTCTTCTCTTTTTAGTGGAATGGTGATGTGTTGGACTTGGACCATTAATTTGTTCAAATCCTATCCTATTCATAAAGTTTCAATGAAAAAGAAAAAAAATACAAATTATGTTGTGTTGTAGCCACATTTTTGGATCAACGTATCGACACCACACATGTAATTTGTAATATCTTCGTAGAATCCTTCTAATGTGGAATTTTTGAAAAGAGGAATAGATTAGAAATTGAAAAATCAAACTTCAGATGTATTTATACACCGTATTACAATATGTGTTTTTCCTTTTTCTTTTTTTTTTATATTCGATCCTTATTTTATAAAAACATTAGAAAGATATTCATTTTTAATAACATGTCATTTTATTCTATCAACTATTTTATTCCAGCTCCGCAGATGTATGTAAAATTTTATTAAGAATAAAAATATTTTTATATACTTTTAAAGTTATTTGTAAGATAAGGTAATTTTGCATCCCTCTAAACCACTTAAGCAATAACCCCAAATAATCTTTAAGTATAAGAAGTAAAGTTTGAAACTATATAAAGTATGCATAAAACCGAAAATTAGATCTAATTTTGTTGATATAATATATATGCCTAGTAATATAAAAATAACATTTATTTTGTTTTGGCTTGACCTACATTAGAAAAAAAAATATAATTTTGTTTAAGTGACCTGTGTAGTAGACAAATATCATGATAGAAAATGAAAAAAAATTATAAATATCCTAGGATAAATGTATAATTCATGATTAAACCAATTCAATAAAATTTATTCTAACTGTTTTCATACAGTTTTTTTGTTTTCAATTAGAGAGTTTTTTTTTTTGCTTAATTAGTAATTTTTTTCTTAATTAAATTAAATAAATCAACTATATTCTAGTCTAGCTAAAGTTTAATGTTAATTTATAAGTTTAATATTATTTTTGCAAGTGTTTTTAATTTTTAATTTTAAAACATAATTTACTATTTTTATATTAATTAATTAATTTTACTTTTTATTTACTGGTCATATGTATAAATTATATCTTGCGCACCTATCTTTTCAAAGGTAAAGCAACGACGTTGTCGGTTACAGGAAAAATGAACAAGAACCTATAATCCAGAGGATACGACGTTGTCGGTTACAGGAAATGGAGACCGTGCCTATCACCATCGTTGAAAATAAATAGCCTACAAAACTGCCGATGGAGGACCATCAAACTTCCTGGAAGCTTCAAGGAAACTGAGCGAAGATTATCTGGCTTTTCAATTGATGACGTGTCCACGCCACTCTGCCCATTACCCATGTTGAAACCATTGGATTCCATTAAAATGGAGTGGAATCCAACGGTTGATATTAATAATTAATTAAAAATAGTTAAAACTACCGGCAACCCATAGTAATGGTAAACTTTTATTAGTTGAATTTCAGCTGAGCCCTTTAAAAGATGTTGGATCATTTTGGTAATATTGTAGTTTTTAAAATAATTATTGTTAATTATATCATAGAAAAAGTTAACTATAAAGATAATTAATTAAACATTGATACAAATTTTAAAAGTTTTGTGAGTTTTAAAAACAGTCGTACATATTTGGTAAATCTTAATATTAAACTGTAATAAGATTGTAAATGACAAGAATGTAAATGATAAAGTTGGACATAATTTTGAATAAAATTTATTTATATATTTATAAATATGTATATAAAATATTTTTATTGTGTATATATAATAATTGATAACTAAAGTAAATATTTATATTTTTTTTATTTTGTTATCTCAATATAATTGATGATAATTTAATAATCTCTTTAAAATTAAGGATTTTATTTTCTAGTTAATAAAGATGATTCAATATAAACACTATCAATAAATTTAAAAATCAATTTATGGTAATGAAAATAGAAATGCAAAATAATGAACATCCACAACACGGAGATTTTTTTACGAGAAAACATTTGATCCACGGTTTAAGATAAAAATCTCGATAAATTATTATGTCCACTTGTAGACAAAGCAATTTACTATGAAAATAATGGGTTTACAATGGATCAAGATCACTTACAATGCTTCGCAACCATAAACATCTCAAATCTAAACTCTATTGTGTCAACCCTCACAAACTAAAACACATTATCTAAAATACATCTAATGTAGGTGACGGCAGTTTCTGGCAAAATATTTATATATTATGATAGAAAATGAAAAAAATTATAAATATCCTAGGATAAATATAGAATTCATGATTAAACCAATTCAATAGAATTTATTCTAATTGTTTTAATACAGTTTTTTTTGTTTTCAATTAGTGACTTTTTTTTCTTAATTAGCGATTTTTTACTTAATTAAATAAATAATAAACTATTTTCTTGTCTAGCTAAAGTTTAATGTTGATTTATAAGTTTTATATTATTTTTAACCTTTTTTTATTTTTAATTTTAAAAAATTAATTTATTATTTTTATATTAATTAATTTATTTTACTTTTTATTTACTGGTCATAGGTATAAATTATAAAAAATTATATTTATTACTGATTAATGTCGCAATTAAGTACGACATGATAGAATTTTACGTGCGCACCTATCTTTTTAAAGGGAATGCAGAGGATTTTTGCTTAATTTGGAAAATTAAAACGATTACACGGTTTCCAGCTCCTCGGTTGTGTTGTATATTCCAAAAGCAAGTCTTGGTCAAAAAGTATCCTCTTAATGATAACTCTCTTTAATTGAAATTACACGTCTTTGGCACTCGGAAAATTTCTCTTGTGCATCGATCTTTCAAGCGATTACACGGTTTCCATCTCCTCAGTTGCGTTGCGTATTCCAAAGGCAAGTCTTAGTCAAAAGGTGTTACACACGATGAAATTAATTTGAAAGACAGTGAAGCAATTAGCTCGTTACACGTATCATCGACCTGTAAGTGGAGCACTCGTCTCCTTTCTTACCTACAATTATTTTTTTAATAACTTAAAATTACACATTGCTATCATTGAAAATCAACCAACCTTTCAATTAACTCCATACTTCCCGCAACGTGTGGAAATTTCCTCAATTTCAAGCAACCAGAAAGAACAAGTGTTTTAAGCGATTTCATAAAAATCTTTCTCGGAAGAGTTGCAAGACTTGTAAAACCTTTCAAGTTCAACAAAATCAGCTTATTGTGAAGCAGTAAAGATGGGTGAATCTCACGCAACCTTGTACATCCTTCAACATCCAACTCCTCCAAATTTGGGACCTCTGTGAAGTCTGGAGTCTTAATCAGATTCTCTGAATGGCTGAGTTCCATGACTTTCAACATGTTTAAAGGCTGTTGAAAACAAAAGGGAGCTGAAATGATATTTCTTGATTTATATACAACTATAATAATAAAATTGTCATCAACAATTATTCACTAAAAAAATAAATTAGTGACAAAAACATTGATCTTACTTTGATTCCTTTCCATAATTCTTCAATGCAGCTTGTAACACATTTTAAACTCCACAGTTTTATCCAATTGCAAATTTGATGGCAAAGATTTCCAAGGATATCCATGCCAATCAAGTAACCGCAACTTGTTAGAGAGGTGTTCAAGGCCTTGAGGAAGTTGCAGACCACAGATTTTGAGAAATCGTAGGTTGGTCATCTTTGAAAATGCTTTCGGACTAGCACTTAAATACACCTTATCTTGGAGAAAGTAATAATCATCAAGTATTATTCCTTCAACTACTTCACTTCCCTAAATATTATCAACAAAATAGTTCATTAGAGATTCTACTGGGTAAAAGAAAAAAAATTTTCCGATCCCCTTTATTAGTTACTTACTGTGTTTTGTGACAATACACGGCATAGGTCTGCTTCCTCCCACAATCTGCTGCGTTTTCGAGGCTCCCGTGGGGACTGCCTCCTAACAATTTGTCGACCCATTTCTAGTAAAAAATCATGCATCCATAGTCTGTCGCTCTCACATATTGTTAATAGAGATTTTTCAATAAGAACACCAATGCCAATTACTGGTTCAAAACCACAGCTATCGAGAATTTTTGACACGTAATCTCTCTTCTCCCCTTTAAAGAAACACGCAACATCGAGAAATATTTCCTTCTCTACTTCCTTCAAGCCATCAAAACTTATCTGGAGTATATCTAGAATCTCATTTTCAGGTTCTCTTTTTAGTCTTTCCAAGGTACTTGTCCACTCGTCCACAGGTCTACCAAACAAAAAAGAACCCAAAACCTTGAGAGCTAATGGAAGACCACCAGCATAATTTACAACAAGTTGAGATAGATGAACATATTCTTCCCTGGGCTTCTGGGTTTCAAAGGCTTTCAAACAAAAGAGTTGGAATGCCTCATCATAAGTTAGTGCCTCAAGCTTAAAAACTTCCTTGACTCGATGCAACTTCAACAAATGTTCATCCCTCGTTGTTATTATGATTCTGCTGCCCGGACCAAACCAATCGCGGCTTCCAACTAATCTTCGTAGTTGCTCAACATTAGCCACATCATCGATCACGAGAAGGACCTTTTTTTGTCGCAACCTACGTCCTATCACGTTAATACCGTCATAGACATTTCGTATGCTATTATCCGCAAGCTTCAGTAAATCATAAATGAGCTGCTTTTGCAAAGAGATTACACTGCCTTCTTTATCATATTTTTCTTTAACATCAGCAAGAAAACTACTACCATCAAACTCGTGGGAGATCAAGTCATAAACAACTCTTGCAAGAGTTGTCTTTTCTAGACCTCCCATACCCCATATCCCTATCATACGAACATCATTGCACCCTGCACCCATAAGAAACTTCAGTTTCTCCAAGCGTGATTCTATTCCTACTAGCTCCTTAAGAATCTCTGACTCTGTACGAATTTTACTTGATATCACATTGACAATTTCCTCAATACATTCTGACTCATTGCTGCAAATTGAAAACAACAAGAGAAGATTACTGTTGTTAAATTAAAGTTTGTGTAAACGTAGTAACAAATCAATTCCATATTATGTATACAATCCAAACTATATAATATTCATTTCATCAAATTGAAGTCGTATAATCAAGTAACATATATTATCGCGTGGGTCAGAAACAAGAAGAGTGAGAAAATTCAATTTCTTTGCTGTTTTCTTCTCATGTACATATTATTTCTTTCTGTAGGAGGATAAATTAGATTAAAAGAGAATTTATATCAATTTTTTATAAGAACAATTATTGCTCATGAAATCAATTAGATGATGATGATAAACTTCCCAAATGATATGTCATTTAATAAGTGGTTGATAATTCTTTAGAAGATTCGAGTGAGTTAATTATATTATTTCAAGAACCAAGTGATGGACGTCACATCATTTTGGGATGGTTTTTTAAAATAAAAATTTTGAGATGTGTAACACTACAATTAGCTAAATATGTAATGATATTGATGATATCATTGGGCTTGCGATTATTGTCATTGTTATTATTAACAGTTACTAAAGAGTCAATCTAAGAGTAATGTTTTATTTTTATTTTTTAGATGTGATTAATAGAGCACAAAGCAACATAAGATACATATGTATAGCCTTCAATAGTTCAGAACACAATAATTTATAGTATCAACATCCATATCTATTCATTTGCAAATATTAATTCATTTATAGCACTACTACTTTAATAACGACACATCATATGATATATATACATATTAAACAGAAGCTGTTAAATTGAAAACAATGTTGAATCATGAATACTAATCATGCAGGACAAAATAATAATAATAATAATAATAATAATATTTGAGAATAAGAATGATTACCTGTCCTTCAATTCCCAACCTGATATATTGGCCACCACTTTTAAAGCGTGTCTCCACTTTTGTACTTTTTCTATATTATCCCTGAAAAATTCTTCGTGTTTGGTAAAAGCTTCTCCAAAACTTGTTGTCTGTTTCCTTACAACAGTTGATTCCACATCATAGAAAATTGGAAAAATCTGATCCTCTTTATTTTTGTATTCAACAATCTTGACAAGTTCATCCAAGCACCAAGTGGAAGAAGCATAGTTTCTTGAGAGAACAATAATTGAAATTCTTGATTCTTCAATTGCTTTAAGGAGATTTGGTGAAATGGATCCTCCTTTCTCAAGTTGTTTGTCATCCCTGAATACATAAATTCCTTTATCGTTCAAAGCAGTATAGAGATGACTTATGAACGTTTGACGGGTGTCTTCTCCTCTAAAGCTTAAGAAGGCATCGTATTTCCTATGAGAGACATCTTGGCAGCTCGTGGAAGCCATTATATTAATTTGTTCCTGAAAATTTAGAATAAATCAAGTGAAATCCAGTGAACGCACAATACTATGCAAACAATAAGATTCATTCAAAATTATAGGCAGCACAAAAATGAAAAATTTATTAATTATATATAAATTCTACTTTTTTTGACAACCTACACAGTAACTCGTATGAATAGTGACTCTAAATAGTATTGCATGAACAATATTGTATAAACAGTAATCCGTGAACAGTAATTTCAGGATTAATTAATTAGAAAAATTAATATATCTACCGTTTTAATTTGTTTATGCTGATTAAAATAGATCTAAATTCTTTACACATGATAAACCCCAAAATGTAATATAAATTTTTTCTAGATCCTAAACGGGGAGTGTGCACACCAATCTCTGCTTAAGCAAATCTTGATTAGAGCCTCTAAAAGAAAGCAGGGAGTTTGTACGAAATTAACATTCAAAGATTTCTTTCAATTTTTACATTTTTTTCTTTTACATCAAGATGTGCAAAATTAATTCTGAAAATAAAAGAGAGAGATTTATGAGATAGAACTTACAGCTTTTGAGTGTATTGCAGGAAGCCCTTAAATGAACTCCAATGCAGTATTATTATTATTATTACCACAACTCCGATGCAGTGTTTGATTCAAAGAATTTATTCATGTAAATATCCTTTGGGAAAAAATAAATTAAGCAATAGGAGTTGTGTTGTTGTCAAAAAGTGGCCTCTTTAATATTGTCACTGCTTACTCAAACGATGATCTTAGCATCGAACTTCCTTGAAGCTTCAAGGAATCTAAACGGGAATTATCAGGCTTTTCAATTGTATACGCATCTTTACCATTCTGCCCATTAGCCGTGATGAAACCATTGGATTCCATATTTCCATTAAAATGAAGTGAAATCCAACGGTTGATATTAATATGCTTTTTACTGTTTGAATTTGATTTTAAGTAGCAAATAGCTTTTTTTTTCAACTTTTATGTTTGAACTTGTTTCATTTTTAGTTTTAATCAATTCGATTGACCCAGCACAATGATTTAAGGATAAGATTGGGTTGGGTTGAACATATTTATTTGATTGGTTGGGTTGATTTTTTTTAAACTAATCAATAGTGGGTGGGTTGGATGACCACCCTTACCTTCAAGAGATTTAGCCTAAAATTAGATATCTATTTTTAAAATTTGACACTAATTCTCCTGGTGTTAGTTTTGTTAATTTATATTGGATATTAATTTGGTAATTACTGTTGTAACCTTATAAAATTTATTTTATTATTTTTATCATAATTAATACTTTATATTTAAACACTAATTATATTTTCTAAATATACATTTCCATGTAATATGTATATTGGAAAATAATAGTACACTATTTTGTTCTTCAAAAAAGTGATATTAATTTTGTTATCATTAAATTAAAAATAATAATATTTTAATTATTATATCAACAAAATATTGTTCAACTTATGTTCAATAAATTCTTATTAATTTTTCATAACTTATCCATAATTGTTTGTGGGATCTATTTTTATTGTGTTTAGAACTGAAAGAAAAATCAAAGTTCTTTATCATAGAAATATGCAAAATCCATACACTTAAAAAAAAAATTATGCTAAACTGTAATTACTGTTTAAAAGCTTCCAGTGAAAATTGATTCAACTTATAAAATCTGCGTTGTTTATAACACAACATGATCAACAAATATTGTGAAATGTTATTTATCGAGATCTAAAGAAAAAAATTTACAAACCTAAAGATTCATCGAGACTTACGAAACTCAAGGAGATAAAAATTATTAATTATTAGTGTTAAAAAAGAGAAAATAGAGAGAAAGAGAAAAATAATATAACATAATTACTATAATAATTTCTTTAACATAAAATTATTGCACAACAAATTAATAATCTTCTTCCTAACTAAACAAACTAATTGACAGCCTCTCATTTACTTCCAAAATACAATAAAAAAGTTTTTCAGATGATGATTGGAGAGAGTGTTTGCCAACTTTTACTTAAGCAAATCTTAATTAGAACAAATTAAGGAGTTGATACAATACAAATTAAATTACCATTCAAAGCTTTCTTTCAATTTTATTTATTTCCTTTTTTAAAACATCCAGGATGTGCAAATTAATTCTGAGGATAAAAGAGAAATGTATAAAATAAAACTTACAGATTTGAGTGTGTTTTGATCTGATCAACTCCAATGAAGTGTCTTGATTCAAAGGAAAGAAGTTAATCTCAGGCAAATATGTTTCTTTTGGAAAAAAAAATGCAACTTCCAGCTACCCCAGATTAATTTATATGTATTCCAAAAGCAAGTCTTGGTCATCTCAGAAAGTGGGGGTGAAAAAACCAAAAAAGCGAAAGGAATCTAAATTCTAAAGGTTATACTTTTTTAACTACTTCATTACCTCATAGGGGCGAAAAAAGAAAAAAATTAGAGAGGTGAGATTAGATTTAAACGGGGTGTATTTTGCATGCCGCGATAAAAGCTTGTATTTGAGAGAATAAAACTCTTTTTATGCTTTTTTAAAGTTATTTATAAGATAAGGTAATTTTGCATTCTTCTAAACTTATTCGGCAATAATCCCAAATGATCTTTAAGTACAAGAAGTAAAGTTTAAAATTAGATAAAGTACGTATAAAATTGAAAATTAAATCTAATTTTATTCATATACCATATATGTCTAGTAATATAAAAATAACTTTTATTTTGCTTTGGCTTGATCTACATTTTAAAAAAAAATTAATTTTTCTGTGTAATAAACAAATATTATGATAGAAAATGAAAAAAATTATAAATTTCCAAGGATAAATATAGAATTCATGGTTAAACCAATTCAATAAAATTTATTCTAATTATTTAAATACAGTTTTTTTTCAGTTAATGAGTGATTTTTTTTGCTTGATTAGTGATTTTTTTGCATAATTTCCTTGCCACTGGATCCCATAATCTGCACCCAAATTCTTCATGCCCATAACCTAAAAAAATGCATTACTTGGCTTTATCATCAAACTTCAAACTCTCATTTTTAGGGATGTGAGCATATGCTCTGCAATCAAACACTATCAAGTGTTTATAAGAAACATCTTTCCCCGTCCAAACTCTCTTAGGTACATCACCGTCTAATGGAGCTGAAGGAGAAAGGTTAATCAAGTCAATTGTAGTATGTATAACCTCCGCCCATAAGGATTTAGGAAGCTTCGCATCAGAAAGCATATATTTAACTATTTCTTCAATTGTTCTAGCTGCAAGGTTTTTGGTACAATCTTCTCAAATCTAATTCCATGGGATCTGCAATACTGCTCAAATGGCCATTTGTACTCACCACCATTATCTACCCTAACGCATTTTAACTTTCTTCTTGTCCCTCTCTCAACGTAAGTATGGAAGAACTTAAATATATCAAAGCACTTGCTCTTTAGATTTTAAAGCAAAAGCCCACACTTTTCTAAAATAGTTATCAATAAAAGTCACAAAATAAAGTGCACCTCATATTGATCTATTTTGCATCATGCAAATATTAGTGTGAATCAAATTAAGGATTTGCGACTTTCTAGATGGAGAAAAACTTTTAAAAGCTACTCTGTGTGTCTTTCCAGCTAAGCAATGAACATAAGTCTTAAAGGACATACCTGCGAAGTTGTGTAGAAATCCTTTTCTGACAAGAGTTTCTAACCCTTTCTCACTAATGTGACCAAGTCTTTTATACCATGTCTCAATGTTAGAATCTTTTACAGTCACATTCACATATTCTTTCTTTATCTTAGCTTCTATCATATATAGAGTGTTTACTTTCCTCCCCTTAGATAACACTAGAGAGCCTTTGGTGAGCTTCCATTTTCCTTCACTAAATTCGTTAATATAACCATCATCATTAAATTTGTATGTAGAGATTAAATTGAGGTTAATATCGGGTACATGTCTGACATATTTAAGCAACAACTTATAGCTAGTGCTGGTCTCCAAGCAAATATCTCTTATGCATACAATCTTGGATGCCCCTTCATTTCCCATCCGAACATGGTCGTAATCACCATTAACACAAAATGTAAAGTAATCACGATGTGCAGTAACATGAAGCGAAGCACCGGAATCAATCACCCAATCACTGGTATAGCAAGTGAGATTTATTGAGCTTTCATCATAAACAATACCTAAATCACCGTCAACTATGTCTGCAGTGTTTTCTTTGTCACTTTTCTGAGTATCACCCTTTTCTTTCGCATGTTCTCTTTCCTACAATCTACACTCCCTTTTAACGTGACCCATTTTGTGACAATGAAAGCACTTCATATTTCTCCTTTAGGACTTAGATCTTCCTATGGGGCTATCATTGGTTTGCTGGTGGGAATTTCTACTTTGGCTTCTCCTCTACCTTTCTTGCTTTTATGAAACAAGTGCATCTGATTTAGAAGAAACTGCTTCAACATTTTTTCTTCTAGATTCTTCATTCCGCAACCTACCTGTAACAATATCCAAAGTTAATTTTCTATTCGGCGCTGAATTATTCATTGAAACCACTAATGTCTCCCAACTGCTAGGCAACGAACTAAGCAATAATAATACTTGTAACTCATCATCTAGAATAATTTGCATAGTAGTCAACTAATCAACAAATCCCTAAAACTCACTAGCGTGTTCAGTTATATTGCGCCCTCTTGTATTTCAAATTAACAAGCCTTTTCATCAGATTGACTTTATTTTGTGTTGTCGGCTGCTCATAAGTTGTGTCTAATTTTCTCCAAAGAACATCAGCCTTAGATTTCTTCGTGACATGGCGGTACACACTCTGATCAATCCATGATCTAATAGTACCCTCAGCCTTCTGGTTTAATTGATCCCACTTCTTATCATCTAAATCGGCGTGTCTAGCTTCTTCACTTTAGTTGGGTTCATGTAAGTCGTTCATGTATAACAAATCTTCTGTTCTAGACTTTCAAATACAATAATTCCATTACTTTGCTTTAATCATGCAAGCCGAGGATTCCTCTATCTCAACCACACAAGTAATAAAACACATAACCTGGCTCTGATACTACTCAGTTGGGAAAGGAACTACTATGAACAATTGTAAATTTAGCAAAAACAAAACTCTTTCCCTCTTTGTGTGATTAAAATAAGATATGTGTTGATGCTGAAATCTACTAGCCCTTTACCCGATCAGATTTTTCCATCAACGATTATATGTTTAATGGGAACGATGTCGCTTTCTCCTTGCCTTAACGATCACTTACGTCACTGGGTTGAAATCACCCCTTTTTATCTTGCTAAGCCTGCGTTCACAAAAAACTAAATCAAAGACGCCGGTAATTTTATCGGCGTAAACCCTCTGATGTCTAAGTTAGCACAAGGTGTTTATAGGAAAACGATTCAATTTAGATTTTGGAATGGCTTACGATTCACTCTCAATATATGCAGAAAAATAGTCTAATCTTAATTTGGCAGAGTTTTCCCTTCTCTCTTAGTTTTTTCATCCCTTTCTTTATTGGTTTCTTCCTCTTTTATAGCCGTTGTCCAACGTTTCCATTCACCATTCATTCCCCTTTTCTCGGGTAATGGCAGCCCCTCATGGGACTCCAACTGCTACATTGTGGGCAAACGTGGGACATCGTGTCTTCCTCAATGGTTCTAGGAAAAGCGTAACTGTCGTGATTTCATGAGATCGTGTTCCTGCTCTTTAGGGAATGGGTATCTGCTCGGCATATGTCTCTGGCTGGTACTCGTCTCTGGTCGGTATATTCCTCTGGTTGATACTCATCTCTGGTCGGTGTATTCCTCTGGCTGGTACTTGTCTCTGGTCGGTATATTCCTCTGACTAATACTCGTCTCTAGTCGGCCCATGTTTGTGAAAGGCTCATTATCAGTGTTATGCTCATACCATTCGGCTGAGGTGATCCACCCCGGGGTGGGGATGATGGCATGGCTGAGCTGGTGCTCTTATTTACTTAACTGCTGAGCTGGTGCTCTTATTTACTTAACAGCTGAGCTGGTGCTCTTATTTACTTAACACCAGTCCCCTAGTTTCTGGTCTTGCAAGTGAAATGAGTTGAGAGTAGAAACTAATAATCGAATCTTACCGATTCTGGGAACTACCCATCTGGTCCTCGCGTTATTGTGGTGGATCTGAGGTTCCATCTCTCGTCTGAGGAGATTTTGGCCCGAGTATGGGCCTTCATGAATATATCTCGTATATATTTGGGCTTATGTCTCGTCAAGCCTTTTATAATGGTTAATGACGTGGCGCTTCCCGACTCTTCGTATTTGAAATTTGAAACGACAGGCTATCCATCCTCGATATACAGTGAGTGAGTTGGCATCCCCATCACTTAAACGCTTTCATTTCTCCTTTTCGTTTCAAATCCCTAGACTGAAATCATCATCGTTTTGTTATTCGTCTCTCCACTGTAAGCCAACTCCTTCTTTGAACTTTGCTCACACTTTCCTCGTCCGGAGCCTCCATTTGTTGGGTTCTTTCTCTATCACAACAGCGCTATCCGTGCCAGCCTATTCCAGGTATAGCCTTTAACCCCCTCTCTGGTTGTTGTTGATTGGGTTTTATATTGTGGGTTCTGTATTTGTCCCTTTTTGTTCCCATACATTTGGATATTTTGTGCTTTCCCTTTTTAAACTTCAATATGTCAAACCGGAAGGGAAAAATAATTGTAGATGAGAGTGATGAAAAGATAGAGGATTCATATCCCTATCTGTTTGGACCCAGTGATCCTCTATACTATTCTTGCAGTGTAGGTTCCTCCTATTACAGGGATGCCCCTGAATACCCTCGTCTTATGGACACTTCTCCTTCCCCTGAATTAGAGCTTGTAGGAAACCAAGGTGGACCCGCGTCGGGCTCTGGTGAGAACCATAGTTCTGGTGGGGCTGGGGTCCCTGAAGAGGAAGGTGACGGTGGGGGGAGTAGTTCTGAGCCGAGCAGACCCCCTAAAAAGAGAAACCTTGGCCATAGGGTGGAGGCGGATTCTTACCCTATTGACTACATAGCTTGTGCCACCACCCCAACTGACCTGCTCAAGCTTAGAACCCTTTACAACATACCTAAAAAGATTCTCCTTGTAATCCCCGTGAAAGATGACATTCCTAGCCGACCTCCGAGGGGGTATGTGACGATGCATTTGGAGAGTTTCAAATTAGGAGCTCGGTTGCCCCTTCAGCATTATTTTGCCAAGATATTAGGTGGTATGCACCTGGCTCCAGGTCAGCTACATCCAAATGGGTGGAGAGTTCTCTCGGCTATGTATGTGCTATAGGAGAGGTGCGGATCAGAGGAACCCTCCCTTGTTGAGGTAAAATATTTGTACCAGCTGCGGAGTAGCCTAAGGGAAGCAGGCTGGTACTACTTCATGTCGAGCTCTGCAAAGAGGAAGCCGATCACTGGATTTCCTTCCTCATGTAAAAATTGGAAGAACAAATTCTTTTTTGTTGGAGAAAATTGGTGCCCAGCAGCCCGTTCACTAGGTGGTGATATTCATCTTCCAACGCACTTTGTCACCTTAGGTCGTTTATTTATTGCCTATTTTCTTTCTCCGATCGTCACTTATTGGGTTCTTTAACCTTGTTTGCTCTTTTAAAGTCGTGGGGTTTGATCAAGGAGCTTGACGACAGACCCTTGTTCCAGGTGGAGACTGCTTTGGTGAACGTGTTTACCTGCCAAGATCTCTTGTCATCAACAAACCTGGTCGATTTGCGTTTAGTGGACGTAGCTGCCGGAATGGATAACAAGATCTTCAACGCCATGACCAGAAAGCGTGGTCGGGCTCCAAGCAGCTCCAACAATCCTCCTCCTCCTCCGAAGAAAGCCAGCGTTGGTCCTTCCAAGGCTTCTGTTCCTGCTCTGCCCCTTCCTCCACCTCGTAAGAGCGGTGGGGAGAAAACTACCAACAAGAGTCCTGAGGTCAGCGTTCACTCTGGAGACCAATCCTCTTCTCTTCCACCTTGGGATCAGAGGGACTATCTGACCCCGTATCAGAGGGACTATGGGAAGTCAGTGGGACCGAAAATGGTCAAGGACATTGAGAGCATGAATCTCAGTGAATTGGCTAGTTCTGTCCAGAGGGTCTCCTTCAAGCTGGCTACTTTAGTTTCTTGCTACAAGAATAGGGTCACGCGCTATGAAAGGAATCTTCAAGCTGATAACCAGGACTTGAAGAAAAGAGCTGAGTCTGTCGACCGATCGAAGGAAAAGCTGCTTGATCTGCTTCTACAGATCATAGACCTAGAAGAAAAGGTGGTCATGGTTGAATCCAACTCTACCAAGCTTGAGGGTGAGTTGGGTGATTTGAAATCTGACCTCCAGACTACTCAAAACGAGCGAGATACCTTGAAGACGGCCCTCGAGGGGGAAATCAAATCTCTAAATGAATAGTTGGCCGAGCTGAAAGGTAAATCTGCTGATGTGGGTGATCGGCTGGATGTAGAGTATAACTCTGGTCTCGCTTTTTGCTACAAGTGCATCATGTTTGTGCTTAAGGAAGAATATCCTGAGCTTGACATGAGCAAGCTTGAAGCTGGAGTGCAGAAATATATGGCTGAGGCTGACTATAGGGATAAGGAGTAGGGTGACAAGGATCAGGTGGAGGCTCCTTTAAATAGGGTGCAAGAGGGGGAAGCAGGGGATCGTGCTCTCAAAGTAAGTCAAGGGTCAGTGCCTACTCTCCCCGATGTTGCTAATCCTCATTTTCCTGAGATTGCCGATCTTTCGACTACTGAGGCGGCTGAACCTCACAACCATTAAGCTTATCTTTGTATAAATTCCAGACTTTCATCTATTTTGTAAACATTTGAGTATAAATTTTGGATGCTTTCTGTTGGCTTTTTTATTGTGGTTTTATTTATGGATCGTTTCTGCAAATTACCTTAACATTTTCAGTTGGCTTTTTATGCTAGTCCTTTAATCGACCGAATATGAATGGGAACTTGTTTGCCATAACCAAATTTGTAGATTTACCTACTGGTCCTTTAGGCGACCGAGCAGGATTCAGCACTTGCTTGCTTTTGTAGAACTTTGTGAAATTGCCTGCTAGTCCTTAGGCGACCGAACAGGAATAGGCACTTGCTTGCCTTTGTAGAACTTCGTGAAATTGTCTGCTGGTCCTTAGGCGACCGAGCAAGAATAGACACTTGCTTGCCTTAGTAAAATTTCGTGAAAATGCCTGCTGGTCCTTAGGCGACCGAGTAGGAATAGACACTTGCTTGCCTTAGTACAATTTAATGGATTTTGCTAGCAGGGGAATTTCATGCTGAATTCATCTTTATTAAAACTTGCATGGGTTACAGAAATATGAAATATATGCATGTGCCACAAGTCGTCATGCTTTTAACAAAAATAACTTATTGAAATAAATACTTGGTAAAACACTTTGCTTACTGGAAGTACTTCTTCAAGTGTTTAGCGTTCTATGACCTCTTTACATCTCATCCATCTGGGTAAGCCAACTTGTAAGCTCCTGGTCCAGTCGTTCGTATTACCCTGTAAGGGTCTTCCAATTTCGGGTCAAGAGCACCATGGTTAGGGTCCCTAGTGTTTTGGTTCACCTTCCTAAGTACCCAATCTCCTGCTCAGAACTGCCTTACGCGTACGTTCTTGTTGTAATAACGCTTGATTCTTTGTTGACATTGTGCCACTTTCTACGAAGCCTCTTCCCTTTTCTCCTCCAACAGGTCCAGGCTTAAGCAGATCTGCTCGTCGTTTTGCTAATCGTTGAAGTATTCTGTCTTATGTGTCCCCACTCCAATTTTTGCTGGGATTACTGCCTCATGACCAAAAGCTAAAGCAAACGGAGTTTTTCCCGTGGCAGTTTTGTGGGTTGTCCGATAAGCCCATAATACTCTTGGTAGCTCGTCGACCCAAGCTCCATTCTTCTCTCCCAGCCTGGTTTTTAGGAGTTTCTTTATTACTTTATTGGCTGCTTCCACTTGTCCGTTTGCTTGGGGGTGTGTTGGGGTACAGAACTTCAGGTCCACCCCAAGTTTTAGCAGAATTCTCTGAAGTTGTTGTCTATTATGACGGCATAGGGGATCCCATATCTGCATATGATATTCTTCCAAATGAAATCCGTCATCTTTCTCTCCGTGATTTGACTAAGGACTCCTACTTCTACCCACTTGGTAAAGTAGTCTATAGCCACAATTGCATGTGTTACCGCTCCTCTGCCCTTAAGTAATGGGCCGATCAGGTCAATTCCCCACTGGGCAAAAGGCCATGGGGATGACATAGTGATCAGCTTTTCTGGGGACTGAGCAGGAACTTCCGAGAAGCTCTGGCAGATTTTACAATTCTTTGCCATCCTTTTTGTATCCTGGTGCATAGTTGGCCAGAAGTATCCTTGTCCAATTGCCTTGAAAGCCAGAGTTCTTTCCTCCAAATGGTTGCCACATATCCCTTCATGGATCTCCCTCAATACATAATCTGCTTCCTCATCATCCAAACGTCTCAAAAGGGGTAAGGTGAATCCTCGGCGGTAAAGTACCCCATCGAGTAGCATATATCTTGCTGCTTGGCATTTCAATTTTCTTGCTTGTTTCTTGCCCTACGGTAAAATGCCATCGCGGATGTAGGAGAAAATAGGGTTCATCCAGGACTCCTCGATGCTCACCCGCATTACTTCTATTTCCTCCCCTATGCTTGGCAAGGTCTTCACTTCCAGCGGAACTGATTTGGATAACTTTGGATCCGCAACTGCGGCCATTCTGGCCAATATATCTACTCAGTAATTCTCGTTCCAGGATATCTGTTTTATCTCTACTTCTTGGAAAAGCCCGACCATCTGCTTTGCCTTCTTCAAATAAAGCCCCATCTTTTCTTCCCTTGCTTGGAATTGATCACTGAGCTGATTGCAGACTCATTGGGAATCTGCTTGGATTTCCACCTTTTCTGCTCGTAGGGCATGTGCAATCCCAAGCCCAGTGATGAAGGCGTCGTATTCAGCTTGGTTGTTTGTGAGTTGAAATTCGAACTTCACTGCATAGGACATTTCGATCCCTTCTGGACTTCGTATTACAATTCTTGCTCTGGATCCTTGTTCACTACGTGACCCATCAACCATTACCATCCATACTCCCTTTGGATTCTCCTGTTCCACTAGTTGCCCCGTGTAGAATTTCTTTCCTTAATTCTACACTGTCAACCATAAAGTCGGGCAGAGCTTAGGCTTTGATTGCTCCTCGGGGCCTATAGGATAGGTCGAATTCGCTCAGCTCCACTGACCATTTTACTAACCGGCCAGATGCATCTGGCTTTTGGAGCATTTGCCGAAGAGGCTGGTCAGTCATCACAACTATCGGGTGGGCCTGAAAATATGGTCGAAGTTTACGTGCTGTCGTTATTAGAGCAAGTGCCCATTTCTCCATCAGTGGCTACCTTGTTTCTGCGTCTACCAGGGCCTTGCTGGTGTAGTATACGGGATGTTGCTTTCCTTCTTCTTCTCTAACTAATACCGAGCTGGTAGCCCATTTTGAGATTGTCAAGTAAAAAAACAGCTGGTTACCTTCTCTCGGAGTTAATAGTAACGGGGCGCGGTCCAGATATTCCTTCAACTGCCCGAATGCCTTCTACATTCTAATGTCCACTCAATCTTTGTCCATTTCTTTATGGTTTGGAAGAAAGGGTGGCATTTATCTGTGGCCCGCGAGGTGAATCAGTTCAATGCTGCCAATTTTCCCGTAAGGCTCTGCACTTCTTTAACTGTTCGTAGGGACCTCATTTCTGTTACCGCCCGTATCTTTTCCGGGTTGGCCTCGATCCCTCGGTGGCTTACCAGGAATCCCAAAAATTTGCCCGAGCTGACCCCAAATGCACATTTCTCCGGGTTCAGTTTCATTTCATACTTCCTCAATAATTCAAAGGTCTCTTGCAAGTGCTTCACATGATCCCTCGGTTCTTTAGACTTTGTGATCATATTGTCCGCATATACTTCCATAGTGTGACCGATTAATGGCTTGAATATCTTGTTCACCAACCTTTGAAAGGTAGCTTCTGCATTTTTCAGGCCAAAAGGCATTACCCTGTAGCAAAACAAACCCATATTAGTTATAAAGGTGGTGCTTTCCTCATCCTGCTTGTCCATAGGTATCTGGTTATATCCCGAAAAGGCATCTATGAAGCTGAGCAGACTGTGACTCGTTGTTGAGTCCACCAATTGGTTTATTTTTGGTAGGGGAAAACTGTCCTTCGGGCATGCCTTATTAAGGTTTGTGAAGTCCACACACATTCTCCATTTTCCGTTGGCCTTCTTTACCAGTACTACATTGGAAATCCACTCCGGGTACTTAGTCTCCCTTGTAAATCCTGCTTTCAACAACTTTTCCACCTTGGCATTTATAGCCTCGTACCTTTCTTAGTTAAAGCACCTTCTTTTTTGCCTCACCGGCCTTGCCCCTTTCTTGATTGCCAACTTATGGCAAGTTACCCCGCGATCAATTCCTGGCATGTCCTCATGAGACCAGGCAAAGATATCTGCATGGGACTGTAGACACTTCACCAGCTCGCCTTTTATTGTCTCGCCTAATCCTGATCCGATCTTAACCACTCTGCTCGGGTTATTCTTGCTCACCACAACCTCCTCCAGTTTCTCAACGGGTTCCTGGCAACCCTTTTTTGAATCTCCTCAGTTATCCAGAGAGGTAACCTGTAGTGTCTCCTTGGCTGCTGCAGCGTAACAGCTCCTTGCCATTCTCTGGTCACCTTTTACTACGCCAACAACTTCGTTTACTCTATACTTCAGTGCCCGGTAATGTGTGGATACAACGCACTGACTTACCCTCATGAAAGGTCGTCCCAGTATCATCTGGTAAGGGTTTCTTTCTTCTAGCACCACAAAGTCCAACATCATTATTCTTTCAAACGACTTCACCAGCTCGCCTTTTATTGTCTCGCCTAATCCTGATCCGATCTTAACCATTCTGCTCGGGTTATTCTTGCTCACCACAACCTCCTCCAGTTTCTCAACGGGTTCCTGGCAACCCTTTTTTGAATCTCCTCAGTTATCCAGAGAGGTAACCTGTAGTGTCTCCTTGGCTGCTGCAGCGTAACAGCTCCTTGCCATTCTCTGGTCACCTTTTACTACGCCAACAACTCCGTTTACTCTATACTTCAGTGCCAGGTAATGTGTGGATACAACGCACTGACTTACCCTCATGAAAGGTCGTCCCAGTATCATCTGGTAAGGGTTTCTTTCTTCTAGCACCACAAAGTCCAGCATCATTATTCTTTCAAACGACTTTGACCCCACCGTAATCGAAAGTTCGATGATCCCCAAAGGGGTTAACTGTCCTCCTCCAAATCCCTTCAAGGATGTATTTGTCCACTCCAGTTTTAAATATGAGATTCCCATATCATCTAGGGTCGACTTAAACAATATGCCAACCGAGCTACCTGTGTCTACCAGTATTCACTGCAGTTCTATACCGACCATCATTGCCTTAATCACCAGTGCATCCTCATGAGGGTATAAAACACACTCTTCGTCGTCCTCTGTCCACATAATTGGAACTTGCCTTACTTTGACCCTCTTGGCTGCCCTTTTCGAATCCCCAACCAATGTTGGCCTTCTTGCTATCACACGGATAGTGGGCTGTTTACACTCTAGGCTTCTCTCAACTCCCTCATCCCATGTATACTGTGATTCAATGATGGGTGAGACTCCATCTACATATTCATCCAAGTATCAATTCCTCACTAAATCCTCCACCTGAATTTTTAGGTCACGACACTGGTTTATTGTATGACCATGAGTATTATGAAATTTGCAGAATCTGCTCTTATCATGTCTGTGAGCAGGTTTTGTTACGGGGGCAGGAGGGTATAGTAGGCATCGCCCCTCGATCCTCTCATATAACTCCTCCATAAAGACTTTTAATGTGGTGTATTGTCTATACGTTGAACTCTGGTCAATTAGTTGGATTGCTCGGCTATCCTGGATATCGTCCCGAGCTGGCATTGAGGGTAGCTGACTGGGTCGTCCAGCTCTGAAGTTGACTGCACGTAGTGCCCTAGAAGAGTTGTGATAAGGGTGGGCAGCCAATTGCCGGAATTCTCGCTGCCGCTCCGGGAATAGGAGGACGGAGGCTGAGCCCAACTGTGTTGAAACTGTTGTGGTCTCTGAGCTATGGGGTAAGGGCGGGACCGAGCTGATATTCCGCCCATTACTGAGGATTCTCCAGCTCGCTTTCCCGACCAGTTCCCATTAGGGGTTCTCCTTTCTTTTCGTCTCAACTCTTCCAGCTGTTCACTTTTTATCCTCGCCGATTTCTCCTCTTCGATTTTTATATCTCTCCTCGCCTGCTCATATCCTGCCGAATAATTCTGCACTAGGGGGTTTCTCAAGTTGTACCACAGTCGGCCTATCCTCACACCCTCTTTTAATCCCCTCAACGCCTGCGGGTGATTGAAAGCTCCCAGATCAAGCACGGCCCAGTGGTATCGTTTTATAAGTTCCCGAAGGGATTCATGCTCCTCCTGTTTCATCCATACCAGTTCCATTATATTGTCCTCTGGGGCTACTGCTCCTCGGAACTGCTCGGCCAACTCTTGGCACATCTGCTCGTATCTTTTATACTTCCTAGTGGCAGCTTGCGGTACCATTCTCGGGCTCGTCCCTCTAATGTCAATGGGAACACCTGCATCTCTGAGCTGGTGTTAGCCCCTGCACACCCGTCATGTCGTTGAAGCATTCAATATGCACCAGCGGGCCATTTCGCCCGGAGTATTTGAGGTCGGGGAAGTGGAAATCTCTTAGGATTACAGTACCCATGATCTCGACTGATAATGGAGACTCTTCATCTAGCATTATCCTCCAGCTCGGGGGCTTTCTCTTGCCCTGAATCTTCTCCATCACTTGCGCTAATCTACGCACCTCGCCCTCCAATTCTACAGTACGGTTAGGATCGCACGCAGCTATCTGATCTCGCTCCTGCTCGGCATTCTGCAGCCGCTGTCTGAGCTCTCCTTCATCAACATTGGCTCCTCGGCCACCAATTTCCAGTACTCGTCCGGAGCGAGGTTGGTCTCTCCTTTCATCCACGCGCTCCCTTGGAACCCAACTAGTATTTCTATGGGAATGCACCCCATATGGTTGGTCTACCGGTGGAGGGATTTCCTCAACTCTATGCCTCCGGAGGCTGGGTTCTGCCTCAACTTCATCTCTCCCCACGGGGGTTTCATAGTCCCTTCTCCGTTCATCCCTCAGCTCATGCAATATGGCTGTGAGAGTCTCCATTTGCTTCTCCATCTGCTCCAGCCGATCTTGCATCATCCTCTCTCGAGCTTCATTCGCAATCTCCCGGTTTATTGTCCTCCCCTAAGGCACCATTCCTTGAAACATCCATAATTAATTATTCGTGTACTTCCTCTGATGACTATTAATTTGGTGGCAGCTTTTTATCCAGCTCCCCACAGACGGGACCAAAATATTGATGCCGAAATTTGCTCGCCCTTTACCCGACCAGATTTTTCCACCAACGCTTATATGTTTAATGGGAACGATGTCGCTTTCTCCTTGCCTTAACGATCACTTACGTCACTGGGTTGGAATCACCCCTTTTTATCTTGCTAAGCCTGCTTTCATAAAAAATGAATCAAAGACGCCGGTAAACTCTCCGATGCCTAAGTTAGCACAAGGTGTTTTCGGGAAAACGATTCAATTTAGATTTTGGAATGGCTTACGATTCACTCTCAATTTATGCAGAAAAACAGTCTAATCTTAATTTGGCAGAGTTTTCCCTTCTCTCTCAATTTTTTCATCTATTTTTTCATTGGTTTCTTCCTCGTTTATATCTGCTGTCCCACGTTTCCGTTCACCCTTCATTCCCCCTTTCTCGGGTAATGGCAGCCCCTCATGGGACTCCAACTGCTACATTGTGGGCAAATGTGGGACATCGTCTCTCCCTTAATAGTTCTGGGAAAAGTGTAATTATCGTGATTTCATGAGATCGTGTTCCCGCTCTTTAGGGAATGGGTATCTGCTCGGTATATGTCTCTGGCTGGTACTCGTCTCTGGTCGATATATTCCTCTAGCTGGTACTCGTTTCTGGTTGGTGTATTCCTCTAGCTGGTACTCGTTTCTGGTCGGTATATTCCCCTGGCTGGTACTCGTCTTTGGTCGGCCCATGTTTGTAAAAGGCTCATTATCAGTGTTCTGCTTGTACCATTCGGCTGAGGTGATCCACCCCGGGGTGGGGATGATGGCATGGCTGAGCTGGTACTCTTATTTACTTAACTGTTGAGCTGGTGCTCTTATTTACTTAACAATGTGTACCACAAATAAATAGGTAGAAAAATAAACCAATAAATCCAAAGCAATAACTAACTACAAGAGGCATAAATTTTTACGTGGAAAACTCGAAACGAGAAAAATCACAAGACCGTAGTCCGATATAATATTCCACTATATTAATGGATTACAGCACAAATTCTTTTCTATATAATACTAGAGGATATCAACATCAAGAATCTCACTATTCTTAACTTAAAGTAACAACCTAATTACTATTTCTCCAACAAGTGTGTATCTCAAATAATAGCCAAAGAGAGGATAAAATAAAAATCAACACCAGTAGGATTGTAGAGGGTGAGGCCAGGAACTTACCCTCACAATTTGGGAGAAAACAGAGTCAAAATCACTTCCGATCACCCAATTTAAGATTGAAAATACTATTCCCAAATTAAAACCTTCTACTGGCTTTTCTCTCTCTTTTGCCGCTTTTTCTTCTCCACTCATCCTTTTGTGTGATGAGAAAACTAGGGCTGCCACTTGCTTTTATAGCTAAATTACATGGCAAATGTCATCCAAGTCCAAGGCTTAATAATAATTACAAACCAAGCAAATTTATTTGGACTTTGGGCTTTGGGGCCCCCAAATGAGATGAACCTATCAAGTGGAATCTATGCCAGCAGCTTGAGCTTCTGATTTTCCCGCCAAAATCAAAACTCTGAAATTTATGAATTTGAATCATTCTTCGGCAATTAAGGCTTGTAATGTTTGCTTGAATTCGAAGTACTCATGCAAAACGGAGAAACTTTGCGAAAGTGAATGTGCATGGAAATGGATCTGCGGCAGAAGTAAAGCCAAGCATTCAAGCATGATAAAATTAGGATCATGTTATTAGAGAACCTACTATCAAAACTGAACCTGTGACCGAGCCAAAAGAAGTGGCCACGTAATATTTGAACTTGCTATTATTTGATTTAACTTTTCCAGTTGTTAATTGTAGGACTGGTAAGAATCTGAGCCTGAGTTTCCTCGACCAGTTATGCTATTCATTACTTGCTAACCTTATCAACATTCTTGTTCCATCAGTCTGATAACATTATGTTGAACAACACCGAAAGCAATTCACATAGAAGTAATTGTTAAAAAACTGAGGATGATTAAATTGTTCAAAACTAAAATTATGTGGGCAACATAAGAATTTTACTAAATTGAAGGAGTTCATTGATATTATTTATCCTACCACAATTTGAAAATGAGAAATGGAAGACTCATTCTAAGGAGGAGGTGGTAGTGAGTCTCTTATTTGCTGGATTGATCATTTTACCCCTCTCCAAAAATCAAAATGTTCATTTTATCCTCATTTATGATTAATTAATATATTATTATAATTAATTATTAACAATAATTATTAATCGTAATTATATTTAATTAATAATAATTATAAAATATTACTATAATTGAAGAATTAATATAGTTATTATTATTAATTAATATATTAATTAATATTATCAATAATTGGTAATAGTTATAATTTTTAATAAATAATCACAATAATTAATATTTATTATTAATTAATATATTTTATAATTAGTATATAAATATAATTAAATTATGTATTATTAACAATAATTAATAATAATAATCATGTTAAATAAATAATTGCTATAATTAAAATATAAAATAATAATTATGAGAATAGTTCATTAAGCACTTTATAGTAATATGTTACAATGTAACTCATTCTGATTCTGATTCAAAGACAAAGTAAACACATTAATGTCAATTCAGGTCATTCCAATTCTAATTCATGCAGTTCAAGTAAAAAACTTATTTTAATTCCCATTATCCATACTCATTTAAGCTCATTCCCATTCTTGCTCATTCTAATTTCAACCGATTCCGATTCCAATTTAGTAAACGTAATATAAAATGGATTGGAATCCAATGGTTGATATTAATAATTAATTAAAAGTAGTTAAAACTACTAACAATCTATAGGAATGGTAACCTTTATTCGTTAAATTTCAGTTGGGTCCTTAAAAGATATTGGATCATTTTGGTAATATTATAGTTTTTAAAATAATTACTATTAATTGTATTATAAAAATAATCATCTATAAAGATAATCAATTGAACGTTTGATGCAATTTTCAAAAGTTCTATGAATTTTAAAAACAGTTGTATGTGTTTTGTAAATCTTACTATTAAATTATAATAATATTGTAAATAACATCAACGTAAATGGTTGAAGTGGACATAATTTTAAATAAAATTTATTTACATATTTATAATATGTATATAAAATATTTTTTATTGTGCATATATAATGATTGATAATTAAAGTAAATATTTTTATTATTAATTTTATTTTTTATTTCGCTATCTCAATATAATTAGTAATAATAATAATCTCTTTAAAATTAATGATCTACTTTCCTAGTTAGTAAGGATAATTCAATAGAATAAATTTAAAAATCTGTTTATGGTAATGAAAATAAATATACAAAATAAGTGAATATCCGCAACACGAAGTTTTTTTACGAGTAAACCTTTGATCCTCACAATTTAGGATAAAAATCTCAACATGTTATTATGTCCACTTGTAGACAAAACAATTCACTATGAAAATAATGTAAGTTAAAGTGGATCAAGAACACTCACAAAGCTTCGCAACTATAAATATCTCGAATCTACATTCTATTGTGTCAAACCTCACAAACTAAAATACGTTATCTAAAATACATTTGAACATTTTCCAAGTGGATTTAGGTGGGCAGCTTTACCAAGATTTAGGTCTTGGGTTTGAGTCTCATGTAGCGTAGTCTCATAGACGTTATTTTGGTGCTCTGAGGAATCTCCTTTTGTTCCTGTTTGGGTTTCTTTGTCGTATTTGCTAATGCATTTTAATCATTACAAAAGATGCCTTATTTTCTATTGCTAATGCTATTGGTAAGCCTCTACGGGTGGACCATGCTACTACTATTGTTGATCGGCCCTTAATCGCTAGAATTCTAATTGAATATGATGTTTTGCGGTCGTTGTTGCCCAAACTTTGGACTGGTGAGGGTGATGGCAGTTGCTGGGAAGATTGTCAATTTTTAGTGTGTTCCTTTATATTGTGTCTCGTGTAAGCATCTTTGCAAGCTGTTGATGCTTGTTTTGTTGCTAATCCTGGGCTTTAGGAGCCCGGCAGCCTGTTGGTCAGGTGCAGGGTGTTGTTGTTCGTGATAAAGGCAAGGTGCCTATGTCTGATGCTGTTGTGCATTTAAAGGGGGATCGTGAAGATGTTAAGCCGTTGAGGCCTGGTGCTGGAAAGGATGCTTCGGTAGATGCTTAGCCGCCTATTTATCAGGAAACTACATAAGATGGGTATGATCCAGTTTTTAATAAAAGAGTTCAGACAACTAAGGTCTCTAACCCTCCTTATTTTTTAGATTATCCGCGTGTTTAAAGGGCTTCCACTGGCGCTACTTTTTTTTCAAGTTGTTGTAGAGGATATTTGCTCCATGGTCGTGGGCTTCAATCCCCATTCTACGGACATCCCTTTTCAGTCTGATGAGGAGTTTAACTTTGATGAGAATCTTGCGACTAATGAATATTTTGCATTTGGGCCTAGGGGTACTAGAGGGCATGATACTTTAGTATTGCCCGGTTGCATGCCTCCGGTTCTAAGAAAGGTTTCGCATTAGTTAATGGCCCAAGAATTGTATGCTATTCTCTAGCCAGTTGCGTTAATTAGTCCTATCTTCTATGCTTTTGTTATTTTTCTAATTGTTGAGTGTATTTGTTCCCGAGCTTAGAGGTTTTGGAATATGTCTCCCCCTCCATATGAATTTTCTTTAATTTTATTAATCTATTGGTAAGGGGGTCTTGCCTAACCCACACCTTAGAGTGCTTTTTAATTAAAAAAAATCCTCACAGTCCTCACAATTTTTTTCCTACGTGAGTTAAGCATCAAAATCTGCTGAGGAGAAAAATTTAAGGGTAAAATGATAATCGGTGTGAGAGAATCCGTCTTAAATTTAACACCTTCAAGCTCAAAGACCTTGTATCAATGAACTTGGTGGAGCGTAAGACAAGAGAAGAAAATAAATGCTAATTGATTCTTGATGTTTGAAAAAAATCCAATCTAAAACATTAGCTTCTAACCCTTCAGAAAAGTATTTCTCAAAAATCTAAGGTTTAAAAGTAAATTTTAAGGACATAAAAATAAGAAGTCACTAAATTCTTCCTTGTTGGGTCCATCTCATTTGGGGCCCAAAATCCAAATAAGTTTGCATGGTTTGCAATTATTACTAAGTCTTGGACTTTGATGAAATTCGCCAAGTAATTTTGCTATAAAAGCAAGCAGTAGCCTGTAGCCCTAGTTTTCACCTAATAAAAAGGATGAGCAGAGAAGAAAAAGCCGCGAGAGAGAGAGAGAGAGAGAGAGAGGCCAATAGATGGGAATAGTTATTTAAATCTTTAATTGGGTGATCGGAAGGCGAAATTAACTCTGTTTTCTCCAAAATTTTGAGGGCAAGTTTCTGGCATCGCCTTCTATAATCCTACTATTCTTAATTTTTATTTTATTCTCCCGTTTGCTATTATTTGAGATACCTATTTGTTAGAGAGATAGTTCTTAGGCTATTACTATAAGCCAAAAATAGTGAGATTCTAGATGTTGGTAGCCTCTAGCATTATTTAGATATTAATTTGTGTTGTAATCTCATTAATATAGTGGAAGATTATATCGGACTACGGTCCTGTAGTTTGCCCACTTTAGATTTTCTACATAAAAATCTGTGTATCTTATAATTGATTTTTGCTTTGAATTTATTAATTTATTTTTTTGCTTATTTATTTATTGTGCAAATTCTATTTTAATCATAAAAAGAGGGAAATAATTTTTATTTCTGCTTAATTTACAACTATTTAGTAGTCCCTTTCCCAACATTCCTCAAAATAAAATTGCCCAAACTTCCCATGGCTGATGTCCAGTTCAAAATTTTTTGGCCTTAACACTTGTAAGCTCGCTCGAAATCGACGGCCTGTAGTGCTTAAAATGATGCTTTTACATTTTAAAGAGATGAGGGAAATGGCCGTTGGATCCACCAAAATTGAATTAAATCAAAGGTTCGGAGTAGCAGAGTACGTGGCAGCTTTAGAACCCTTGGACCGCGTTCAATATAATCAAAATAATGGTCTAGGTACAATGTCAACCATCCAGTACCCTCACACAACGTGGATCAACGGCCAACAAGACATGTCACATACATCCTGCGGTCAAACCAAATGCGGGTCAATATCGGGGCAAATACGGGTCGAGTTGATCCATTAAAGAACACCTATTCAGCGGACGGACCTACATGACTCTGTACAGCAAATTACACAAGATTCCAATCTCCGTCATAATCTGTCAGGGGACTCCAAATGACTAAAATAATCATTTTTCTCCAAATAATTTTTAGCATAAACTTTTGACAAATTTTATTACATTGGACATTTTAGTTTTATTTGAAATGAAATGTTATGAATAAATGGCTCTTAAATAATCATAATCAGCACACAACCAGCAAATTCAAGGAGCAGAAAATCAAGACAACAAAATTTCCTCTTAAAATTAATTCAAATTGAATTTTATATATGAAAAAAATAAGACATAAATATGTAAGACATTTATTCTTGCAAAGCAAACCCTGAGATACAAGTAAAATTAAAAATGTAAGAAAATTAATTTGCATGTTTGAGCTTATTGGAAGCAATAAAAGATGGTAAATTTTTACTTGAATTTCTAATTAAGGCCATATTCGGAGTTAAGATTGGACAACTGTAATTTTTAAATTACAACACCAACGTGTTTGATAAATACTAACAACTATATCTTAAAAATTAAGTTGTATGCTGAAAAATATATTATATTTTTATTAATTTTGTGAAAATTATTATTTAAAATTATATTTATTACATACTATTAATTATTATTTTATAATTATAATTTTTTTAATAATTTAAACTTAAAAATTATAGTACCTCAATAAGAAAGAGGACCTAACTTTCTTTCAAAGAAATCAATGGGAGGAATTTTTTGCGTTCTAATTTCTCAAAAAATAAAAAGTGTAATCAAAAGTGTATGCCGAAAGCAATTCTGAAGAATGATCATGGTCTTTAGTGGTGCATGGAATCAAAGATATGGTTGACGTGATGTTGAGGAAAGCAAGGATTTCTTTTAGTATTTTATCAAGGACGACCTCAATGTAATTGCATTTTATAGCTCAAAGTGAATAAAATATTCTTTTAGAAAAATTCCACGATAATCATTTTAAGAATTTATTCTTTTGGAAAAATTCCACTAAAATCTTTTAAGAATTTATTCTTTCGGAAAAATTCAGTCGTAATCTTTAAGATTTTTTTTTTAAAGTTATAGAATCTTGTTATTGAAATACGTAAAGGTTGAAATAAGTAAAAAGTTGCTTCATCATATATTTTTACGATTTTACGTGTTGCATTACCGAACATATTTAACATAAATTGTTACCAACAACGGGAACGCAGCTTCCAATATCCAAACCGTCTCATCATCAGGACAATTGGACGGAATCTTCATCACACGTGTCTCACTATTATTGGTTACCGTTTTGGATTCTTCTCACGTGCATCCGACGGTCAAGAAGGCAGCAACTCTACGTTGCCATCAAAAAATTGTTAAGGTTATGAATCTATCCGCAAGGCAACTGTAAATAATTATACAGGTTGATGTCTCAATTTTGGATAAATATTTGTTTAATCTATATATTTTTATTTAAGTATCTGTTTAGTTTTTATATTTTAAAAAAGTGTCTCAAGAGATCACTGCTGTTAAGTATATTACACTCATACACTTGTTTTTTCTTTACTTTTATAGGAATACACTTGCAACAATATTCTTGAGGATGTAAACTAATTTATCTATAAAGAAAGTTAAAGTAAAAATAAATATAAATTTTTTATTTTACTTTTGGAATTAATTTGGTAGATTAATTTTTTAAATAATTATTACAGAGACTATAATCGCAAGGGTATTAAATATTGCTTTAAGTTAGCTAGTATTAATTTTATTTTAAATCATTAGAAGATTGCTATAAGAGTATGAAAAATACCAGTTCATTCAAACTGATAATTATTGGTTAACTGCTAATAAATAACTATGGTTAAATTTGTTAATTAACATTTTTCATAGATTAATTAATTAATGTCTCCAAAATTGTAATAAGGGCATTATTATAAAACATAAGAAAAACAAAGGGCAGTAGTACATATATTCAATAAGTAATGTCTCTTGAGATATTTTTCAAAATATAAAAAATAAACATATATTTAACCTAAAATATATGGACTATTCGAACATTTACTCTCACAACTTTTGACGTGATTAATAAAGGATAAGAGCATATTAAAAAAGTAATTTCTACTTAAATTTATAATAGTTATGCGAAATAGAAAAGCTTTGCTATAATGAATGATAAAATAAAATTTAATATATGTGCATAGGAGATTATTATAGAACGAACCCGCTATCAAACCCGAAGGTTGATCCTAAGCTGAGGTTTGTATTGTACAACTCCTATCATCCAGATTCTACATAATCCCCTCGTCCGTGAAAATCACAACAACATTAAATTATTTTATTTTATTTTACACTCATTATTCAATCCGCCAATCATTGTTTTTGATCCATCTGTGTAAATCACAACACAAGTAAAATTTTTACCGTACATTTATTATTCAATTCCATTTTTCTCCAAAAAAAATTTAGTATGCACATTTGTTCAAATTTGTGGCATGCACATAAAGTAGAGCTCGAATCTAAAATTTGAGTCTTAGAAAGGCTTCCCTTATAATTGGAGCTAAATCTAGCCTCTAACATAGTATGTGCCCTCTCTTCAATTTGCAGCCTTTTTGTCAGACCTAAAATCGATTTAATTTGTAATGTTACTTAACTGGTGCTGAACAAACAGCAGCCATTACATCACAAGGCGCTGGTGCAGTTCAAGTAAATTCATGTAAAGCAAACCCTGAGATGCAAGTAAATTCATGTTGTAAAATTTCATATATTTCTGTATTTCTCAATGCATTATTGATTCCACGGCCAGGCTCCAAAATCAAGTAAATGCTACAGTCGTATGCACTTGATGAATATAGACAGCAAATCCAAAAATTGTTGATAATATTACATAATAAGGTTACGAATCCATCTGCAAGACAGCTGAAAATAATCATACAGCCTGACGTCTGAACTTTTTATATGATTAATAAAGAATAACAGCATATTCAAAAATCAATTTCTACTTAAATTTATAGTAGTCATGCAAAAGAGAGATTGTGAATGTGTATATCACTGTGCAGAAGCAAACAAAGTATGCAAGCATGATGAAATTATTATAGATCATGATATGTGCCTATGGGATTATTATAGAACGAACCTGCCATACAAAATGATGCAGAGACTAACCCGGAAGAAAAGGCCACCTAAGATGTGAATTTGCTGTTATTTGATTCAACTCTTCGGCATGGCTCTTGAGGTTTGAATCAGCCTATGGCAGGCAAGTGAGCAAGCTGATATTGCTGTTGTAGATAGCGTGATGCCCTTATCAACATTCTTTTTCCATGTCGAACAACATTAATAAGAATGCACATAGAAGTAATACAGTACTGCATGTTATAAAGGAAATTATTAATGTTCAACTTTCCCCTAGGTCTCTGGCGCATTTTTAAGTTTGGAGCAGCCAGAGAGATGCAACATTCTTAGAGATCTCAAACCATTTATAGTACTTGGAAGACTCTTGAGATTCTTGCAATCTTTCAAATTCAACAAGACATTGCCCGAAAGAAGTTCAATAGATGCTGGCAATCCCCTTATAGCAGTTCCTTCCAGATGAATCTCCAAGAGCTGATCCTTGCTTGAAGTTTTCTCTGGGAACTCTCTGAATTTCAAAAGGCTAGAAAGATTCAAAGTTGATAGATATTTTAGAGCACTTGTGGTCCTTGGAAGACGCTCAAGATTTTTGCAGCCATTCAGAGTCAACTGAACAAGTCTAAATAGAAGTTCAATTGCGAATGATAGTTCTCTAATGTCAGTTCCATCCCAAAGAACTTCCACAATGTCTGGAAATTTCTTCAATTTCAAGCAACCAGAAAGAACAATGTCTGAAAGTTTTCAGCTTCAGTAAACATTTACACTGTTTTGTGATAATACATGACATACATCTGCTTCCTCCCACAATCTACTGCAGTTTCCAGGCTCCTGAGGAAATTGCCTCCTAACAATTAGTCTACCCCATTTCTTGTAACAACTCATGTATCCACTGTCCGCTAAAATCATCTATAGTCAATAGAGATTTTTCAATAAGACTAACAATTCCGATAATTGGTTCAAAATCACAATGTCTGGAAATTTCTTCAATTTCAAGCAACCAGAAAGAACAAGCGTCTTAACAGATTTCATAAAGGTCTTGCCTGGAAGAGTTGTAAGACTTGTACAACCTTTCAAATTCAACAAACTCAGCTTCTTTGAAGGAGCAAAAATGAGTGAATTCACACGACCTTGTAAATCCTTCAAAATTCAGCTCCTCTAAATGTGGTGCTCTTGTGAAGTCTGATTGATCATATCGGAAAAAGGCTTTAGCACCGAAATGCATCTCTTTGTTGCTAAAGCGATCAAATACGATGACTTCAACTACATCAGTTTCCTAAACGTTATAACAAAAAAATAAGTGGGAAAAAAATGAAAGAAAATATTGATAAAACTATGCAAAGAGTGAACTAGTTAAATAAGTGATCATGATCCCAAAAATACAAGTTTTCAGCTTCAGTAAACATTTACACTGTTTTGTGATAATACATGACATACATCTGCTTCCTCCCACAATCTACTGCAGTTTCCAGGCTCCTGAGGGGATCGCCTCCTAACAATTAGTCTACCCCATTTCTTGTAACAACTCATGCATCCACTGTCCGCTAAAATCATCTATAGTCAATAGAGATTTTTCAATAAAACTAACAATTCCGATAATTGGTTCAAAATCACAGTATTTGAGAATTTTTTTCACATAATCTCTATGCTTCCCTTCATAGAAACACGCAATAGTGAGAAATATCTTTTTCTCTATTCCTTTTGACCCATCAAAACTCATTTGAAGTGCATCAAGAATCTCACTTTCAGGATCTCTATATAGTCATTGTAGTGCACCTTCCCGTTCAGCTATGGTTCTACCAAACAAAAATGAGCCCAAAACCTTGAGACTAACGGAAGACCACCAGCATACTTTAAAATACTTTTTGGTGTTTAATGAATGAGGTTTCTCATCTCATCTCTACCTTATGGCGAAAAAAATAAAACTAAACTAAACTAAAACTAAAATTAATCAAGAGTTGTTGACTCAAATATTTCTCAAAGACCAAAGTTTACAAGTACAAGACATTAAAATTTGATAATGGTTCTGTTTTGGAAATAAATGACGTTTTTCTTCATATTAATTCTGAAAATTCAAAAACAAAACATGAAAATAAAGAGAACTGCATAGCATAAAACTTACAGCTTCGATTACACCAGGTGGGATGCACGTTCCTTCGAGGACATATTATCGAACACGTCCTAGGCACGAGAATTATACCGCAAGTCCGCCCTTGAACTTGGCCTGCAAGTTCCACATAATCATTCCTTTGTCTATTTTTCGTTTGTTCAGAGCCTAAAATCCTCAATTCATATTCATATAGATACTTGTCTTTCTTCCTAAGCATTGTCGCCTCAAAATTCACAGAGGAAATGACAAGGAAGAGTGTGAGCTCAATAAACACTCTCTAACTCTTCGCTCTGCCTTACAAACGGACGAATTAAAGATTTCCAATAAACCAGACCCTGTGTTTGTTTATAGCTGCTGCTAAAGTGCTAACCACGGCTAACAAACTCGGACACCAATCTAAAGATTGCCACGTCACTACCCCTCAACTGATTTATAAGAGATTTTTGAATAAAATATAATGCAAAATAGGATTTGAATTTGAGATGCATGTTTAGTCAGATTATATAGTGAATAGCTTTTCCCCATTATTTGAGTTCATCTTTGAGGTTGTGGTTCCTCATCACCACAGCAGCCATTCCCCTGGCTTCTATCCCAAAAACATATTTAGTTTATTCATATTAATAATATTGTTATTTTTACTTTTAAAATATAATATCAATTTTGGGGTCAAGAGTATAATTGGGAGAAAAAAACGCAAAATTAAATAAGCATGTCAAAGTTAAGTCAATTATTATGTGATCTGACTATTCATTTTCTTTCTCTTTCGTATTTTTCTTTCTCTGTCTCTTCTTCTTGTTCTTTAGTAGATGACACAACGTTTCATTTTGTTTATTCAATTTGCTATTGGAGCATCTTCCAGGAAAGTATATATGAAACAGAAATGTAAATACAGGTAGTATTTTACTGTACCTATAAATAAAATAATTCATAAATATAATATTAAGTAACTAAAATAAGACAAATGAAATAATAAAAATATAAATGTCAACGAGATAAGATCAAATATATGATATGATGATACTACGTAAACAAAATTGTTTATGGTACGGTAGCTATTTGACCAAATGAGAAAACCCTCTAAAATATTGTTGCTGTTGGAGCATCTTCCAGGAAATTATGTACGAAACAGAAATGTAAGCACAGCAGTAATATAATATTATATATATATATATATATATATATATATATATATATTATGTCCAGAAATGCAAAGTAAATAGGAAAAAGATTAGTGAAATAATAAAAAACATAAATATAAATGATAGATCAAATATATCATATGATCCCAATTTAATAAATCAGAAATGCCTTAGTAGACAATATGGTTTATGATATATCCTGTTAGGAATTTGATGTGTGAAGCAAACACGCAACTAAAATAAAATTAGAAGAAAATAAAGAACAAGTACAAAAGAGAACACCAGAAATTACGTGGTTCGGCTTTTAGTCTACGTCTACGGGCGAAAACAGTAGGAAAATATTTTACTAGTAAAAAAGAGTTACAAGTATTGTAGTATTTTACCTTACTATCCAAAACCCAATACACCCAAACTCTCAAATCACTATAATAAGAGCTTATAATTTCAAGCTCTCTAAACTCTCTCAAGAAAACTCTTCTCAAAATTGGATGATTAAAACCAAATGAAGAGCTCCCCTTATATAGCCAAAATTGGCTATTAAAATATTATTATATTTTTAAACCGCCTTTGATTTTTCTTCATTCTTCTTCCTTCTTTCTTGTCAAAGCCGTGTGCTTCTGTTTTTTTTCAAACTTTGCTGCCAAATTCTTCTTCAAACAAAGTTGTTGCCGACCATCTAGATGGCCACTTTGTTTAACATTTCTCCCACTTGAAGATTTGATTAAGAATCAATCAATCTCCACATCATCCTTTCTGCTTCGCCATTGTCACGTTGCTTACATTTTTTATAGGCCACAAGAGGATCTACTCCAGATAAACTTGTCAGCATTGATTGGCTTGGTTAAAACATCTGCTAGGTTTTCCTTCGTATGGATTTTCTGTAAATCCACATTTTCGTCTTCCACTACTTCTTGAATTAAGTGATACTGAACTCCTATGTGCTTTGTCCTAGAATAAAAGGCTGGATTCCTTGCAATATGTAAGGCACTCTGACTGTCACAAAACACAGAAATTTTCTCTTGTTTGTGCCCGAATTCCTCCAATAACCTTTGTATCCAAATAACTTCCTTGCAAGCCTGTGTAGCTGTCATGTATTCTGCTTCTATTGTAGATAGAGCCACAATTGTCTGCAGTTTTGAAACCTAGCTTACAGTTGCTCCTGCAAGTGTAAACACATAGCCAGTAATGGATTTTCTTTTATCAAGGTCTCCTGCAAAATCTGAATCCACATAGTCCCTGACAGTAAACTCTGATCCTCCATAACATAATGCAACATTTGAGGTTCCTCTGATGTATCTCAGAATCCTCTTCACAACTATCCAACGCTCTCCACCAAGATTCGTCATGTATCGATTGACGACTCCCACTGGTTGTGCAATGTCTGGTCTAGTACATATAATAGCGAACATCAAACTTCTCACTGCTGATGCATACGGTACTCGATACATCTTCTTCCTCTCTACTTCATTGCTAGGACACATACTTGAGGATAATTTGAAATTAACTAGAAGTGGGGTAAAAATTGGTTTACAATTGTGCATGTTGAAATGTCGTAAGATTTTCTTCAAGTAGTTCTTCTAAGAAAGCCAAATCTCAGAAGAACTTCATTGTTAGGACACATACTTGAGGATAATTTGAAATTAACTAGAAGTGGGGTAGAAATTGGCTTACAATCGTGCAAGTTGAAACGTCGCAAGATTTTCTTCAAGTAGTTCTTCTGAGAAAGCCAAATTTTCATGTTATTTTTGTCTCGGTAAATTTGCATCCCTAGAATCTTGTTTGCTGGTCCTAAGTCCTTCATTTCAAATTCCCTAGCCAACTGTGCCTTCAATTCTTGGATTTGATCTTTGTTGGGGCCTGCTACCGATATGTCATCCACATACAACAGCAAAATAATGAAATTATTATCTTCAAACCTTTTGTAATATGTACAATGGTCTGAACTGAGTCTGTTGTATCCAAGGCTCATGATGAAGGAATCAAATCTCTTATACTAATACCTCGGCACCTATTTGAGACCGTATAGAGATTTGTTCAACCTGCAAACTAAGTTCTCCTTTCTTGTTTCTGCAAAACTTTCTGGTCAGAGCATATATATTTCTTCTTCAAGTTCTCCATGAAGAAATGCAGTTTTCACATCTAACAGCTCAAGATGTAAATAAAATATAGCATACATCGCCAAGACTATTTTGACTATTGTGAGTCTAACCACTGGAGAAAGTATCTTGTTGAAGTCAATACCTTCTTTTTGAGCATATCCTTTCACCACCAATCTTGCACGATACCACTCACTTGATCATTGCGATCACGCTTGATCTTGTAGACCCATTTGTTTTCAGTGGCTTTTCTTCCATGTGGCAGTGATACAAGTTCTCATGTCTTGTTCTTGGATAGAGTTTCAATTTCTTCCTGCATTGCTGTCATCCACAAAGTAACATCAGGGTTGTTTAAAGCTTCATAGAAAGTTGATAGTTCTCCATCCTCTGTTAGAAGACAATATGCAATCTTGATTTATATGACATACTCCGAGTACCACGCTGGTGGTCGTCTCTCAGAAGTTAACTGACGAACTTCTGGAGCCTCAGACTCGACTGGTTCTTGTTCCTCGTGCTCTGGTGCTGCTTCAAAAGAATTTGAATCTTTTGTATTATTTTCCACATATACTGGCACAGTCTCTAACTTTTCTTTTACAGTGCCATAATATCCATCTTTCCTTTGTAGTTGATCTTCTATAAAAATAACATCTCTGCTGGTGACGATCTTATCGGTAGTGGGGTCCCACAGATGATACCCCTTTACTCCATTAATATATCCCAATAAGATACATCTTCTAGATTTTTTATCCAGCTTTGTTCTTTCTTGGGCATTATACATCACGTACATAGGACATCTAAATGTATGTAGGTATGAGTAATCAGCTGGCTTTTCAATCCATATCTTTATCGTTGTCTTCAACCCAATAGCTGTAGATGGCGACCGATTTACTATATAACAGGCAGTTTTGGCTGTTTCTGCCCAGAATGAATTAGGTAGACCAGCGGTCCTCAACATAGCTCTTATCCTTTCTGTAAGAGTTCTGTTTATCCGCTCCGCCACTCCATTTTGTTAAGGAGTGTATACTACCGTGAACTGCCTCTGAATACCTTATTGCTTACAGAAAGCAAGATATTCACTGTTTGTATACTCTCCACCATTATCTGTCCTCAAGCACTTGATTATTTTATTAAATTCAAGTTCCACCTACGCTTGGTATTCTTTCAACACTGGAAATACATCTGACTTTTTCTTAATTGGATACACCCAACATCTCCTAGAATAATTATCAATGAAAGTCACCACGTACTTTGCACCTCCCATGGACATATTCGGCGATTCCCAAACATCAGAATGAATCAAGTCTAGAATGCATTTACTTATAGCAATAGATCTACTGAACTTTAATACACGCTACTTACTTGTAACACAATGCTCGCAAAATGGCAAACTTACCGATTTGAGTCCATGAAGCAATTTTCGTTCAGAGAGAATCTTCAAACCTTGTTCTAACATGTGGCCAAGTTTCAGATGCCACATGATCGTTGACTCTTCTCCATTTGATGCGACACATGCATCAGCCTCCTGTAGTGTTTCTCCTTTAAGCATAAATAGATTAGCACCGTTCTTTTCTGCTTTCATCAATACAAGCGCGCCTTTAACGATCTTCATAATTCCATTTTCCACATGAGTTTTATACCCATGACTATCCATTTGTCCCAAAGACAATAGATTTTTCTTCAGGCCATTGACATATCGTAACTCCCCAATTGTACGAATTGTACCTTCAAATATTTTTATTTTAATATACCAATACCAACGATCTCCAATGCATGATCATTACCCATATATACAGATCCTCCTGAGATAGGTTCATATGTGTGGAACCATTTTCTCCGAGAGGTCATGTGCCAAGTAGCTCCGGAGTCTATAAACCAGACATCAGACAATAATTTTCTACCTTCTGAAATAGTCGTTACCTCGCTGTTGAGAATTTCGCCATCATCCAAGGTACTTACTACACACCACTGAGTATTTGATGACTCAGGTTCTTTGCCCTCTTTTCTCTTCTGGTTACTCCAACACTCTTTCTTGAAGTGCCCTTTCTTGCCATAGTTATAGCATTTAACATTCTTCTTACTTCTGGATTTTGATCTACCATGATTTTAACCCCCACTGGGGCCACGTTCCATTGATCTCCCTCTCGTCACCGATAGCACCTCTGCTTGCTGTAAACTTGCTTGTTTATTCTCTTTATTTTTCCGTTTGCTCTCTTCATTTAATACGGAGGCTGCAACATCGTCGAAAACTAGTCTGTCTACTGGATTGTTGTTCGTCAGGTTGATGATGAGTTGATCATATGAATCTGGTAGACTTTGAAGTAGAAGCTCTGCACGTCCATTCTCCTCTATATTATGACCTAAAGTGTTGATGTGGTCGGTCACCATTGTAAATTCCGCCATTCAAAGAGTATAGAGTTTCCTCTTCAAGAAGATTTTGTTGTGTAGTGACTTGGCCTCGTACAATTTTGTGAGAGTATCCCATATTTCCTTCGCTGCATTTTTCTCTGCCACACTGGATAATACTCCATCCGCAAGTGCCAAGTGTAGATCAGAAATGGCGTTGCCATTTATTTCATTCCACTTGTCATCAGTTATCTCCATGGGCCTTTCTCCAATTGTTGCCAAGCAATTATTTTTCCTCAATACAGCTTTCATCTTCATTTTCCACAACGAAAAATTATTTCCGTTAAACTTCTCAATTTCATACTTTGCCATCATTTTGTTGATAAATACCACACACAAGCTAGTGTGCCACCTTGAATAATTATGAGTATGTGTGAGAATGCACACCAAGAAAGTTTCCAAGAAAGACTGGAGGGGTCACAATGGTCTCACTTAAAACCTAGACTCCTTAAGCTCTTATCGTCTTTGTGATAGAACTTTCCTAGACATGTACAAAACCACCCAGTTTCTTTACTCACACCACTATTCCCTGCTTTGCACTGCAAAATTCTTAGATCGCTCCCACCGTTTCTTGTGAACAATACCGTATATATGAATAGTACCATATATGTGAACATTGTCGTATACGTGAAGAGTACCTTTATATGAACAGTACCCGACTCCAAAAAATACAACCAATAGCTCTGATACCACTGTTAGGAATTTGATAGGTGAAGCAGACACGCAACTAAAATGAAATTGGAAGAAAATAAAGAACAAGCACAAAAGAGAACACCAGAAAATACGTGGTTCGGCTTTTAGTCTACATCCACGGGCGAAAATAGTATGAAAATATTTTACTAGTGAAAAGGAGTTACAAGTATTGTAGCATTTTACCTCACTACTCAAAACCCAATACACCCAAACTCTCAAATCACTATAATAAGAGCTTATAATTTCAAGCTCTCTAAACTCTCTCTAAATACAAGAAAACTCTTCTCAAAATTGGATGATTAAAACCAAATGAAGAGCTCCCTTTATATAGCCAAAATTGGCTATTAAAATATTATTATATTTTTAAACTGCCTTTGATTTTTCTTCATTCTTCTTCCTTCTTTCTTGTCAAAGCTGTGTGCTTCCGTTTTCCTTCAAACTTTGCTGCCAAATTCTTCTTCAAACAAAGTTGTTGCCGACCATCTAGATGGCCACTTTGTTTGACATATCCTATGTATAGCTTATTTAAACAGATGAATATCCTCTAAACATCGTTTCCTCAATAAACACATTTGAAAACTTTCAAAGCCATAATTGCATTCCATACACCTCAAAACTCCACTCCCCACCCCCCAAAAAAATATACACATTACTTATTCATGCCATTTTCCGTAGTAAATTAATTTAGTTTGTATATTTTCAGACACGCATATTTAACAATCATGTGAACTGTTTTTTTCGTCTAAGGTAGTGTTTGATTGGGAGGAGAGAATGGAGGAGAGGAAAGTAATTTGAATTTTATTTTTATTTTCATTGTTTGGTTAGACAAAATATATAAGAATTTAATTTCTATTAGAATTTAATATTCATAATAGCGTAGAATTTGAATTCCACACCGAGAAGTGAAGAATTTAAATTCCTCTTATGTTGGAAACTAAAGCTTTCAAAATTACTTTTCAACTTTTTAACTTGTTTAATGCTACCCGTTGGATTGCTTTTATGAGCAATCCAACGGCTTTTATATTTTAAGCATGAAACCGGCTACCGAACGAAAGAATTGGAAGAGGGAACTGGCAAGTATCAGGAGCAATTATCACAAAGGTTTCCAATTTTATCTAACTATCAAAATTATCAATTTAAATTAGACCAGTGTCAAAGAATCCCTCAAAATGAAAAATTTGCATTTCTTACGGCTGAAAAAATTACTTTGAAACAAGTAATGTCTATATTAATGAGAATAATATTTATATCAGTGTAAATTAAATGTATTTTTTATTTTCCATCTAATTATTGGATATTTTTCAAATAATTATAATTATTGATTGTACCAAATATCATAATTAATCATCAAATATTGTTATTCTCAATATTAGTTGAGCTAGTGACTAATATTAATGATAAAAATCTATACTGTATACAAGGCATATATAATGTACCATGTGTTTCATATTTGGATTATACTCACAAAAATTCTCTTATACAAATTACTTCATACAAATTTATCGTAAATTAATTAAATTATTGCATACTTTTTTTATATTTTTTGCTACATTATTAAATTATCGCATGTAACATACTTGATCTTGTGTTATTACTGGTACTGTAGTTAATGGTAGTTAAGGGAAAGTAAGAATTACCTCCTTCAACCCCTAAAGTTATAAGAACGTTAGCCCTACATATCATTTTATTATTCTACACCTAGTCTTAATATTAGCTATAAAATTTAAATATTTTAATAACACAAATAAAGTAAAATAACTTATATACCCTTAATGGTCAAATTTTATTTTATAATGAATTGTAAATTATAGAGGAAAATTTACATGTGGGGAAAATGTCGTAAATATCCCCAATAGTTGTAACTTATCCATTTAAATTGGAATAATATTTGGTATATATGACCTTATATATATGTCAAGTAATTTTTCTCCATAATTTAAAATTTATTATTAAGTTTATCTAATCATTAGGGGTAATAAGTCATTTCACTTTATTTATATTCTAAAAATATTTAATTTTTATGGCTAACATCAAGACTATGTGTAGAATAGTACAATAATACATAAAGTTAATATTGTTATAATTGCATGAGAGTTTGGACTTATTTTAAAACATGAGAGAGATTTTTGGTTTTTCTAAGTAACAAAGGATAATCCTTGTTTTTTTTTCATTTTGTTAATAATTGTTATTATAGTCATTATTATTATGATAAAACTAAATTCAACTTATCATATTTTTTATGATGTTATATTTTTTTGTGAAATGTTTGCATATTTTGTATGATATTATTTTTTACAATAATAAAAGTTTTAATAATGTTTATATATATAGTCTAATTGTATGTGTTTTTCGAAAAGTGTGTATAATCTGATTTTATTTTTTAATCCCACTTGAAAACCACTCAGTCAAGTCAACGAGGGACAATTTGTTAAAAATTAATTTTTTAAAAATATAAAATGTATTTTTTTAGGATTATTACAATAATTGTTGTTGATATTGTATCCTACTCTTAACTAAATTAACAATGTAATTAGACAACTATAATTTTAGTGCAACACCTAGGATTAAATAATTTAGGAAAAATGATACCTATACTCTCGAGATTTGGGAAAATGATCATATTTATCCCATGATTTCACCTAGAGACACCAAGACCCCTTTGACTATAATACAATTTGACTCTATTAATTCAAAAAAATTGACTTAAAAATTTTTAATAAATACAAATATGATTTAAATAGTTTAATTTGTCTAGTAAATTAATAATATTAAAACATTTTTAATATATAAAATAATTTTTAAAATATAAATTATAATATTTATTTTTAATTATTTATTTGTATTTGTTATAAAAAAATTGAAATAAATCTTTAGGTTAAATAGAATTTATAATTAATAAAATATGTCTCATGTATTAATAATATTAAAAAAATTTATACAATATTAAAATAATTTTAAATATTCATTTTAATATGTTTTTATTTATTAAAAATTAGTTTAATATAATATAAGATAAAGTACTAAAATATTTTTTTATATATTGAATTATTTTAAAATGTATATATTGTTATATATTTTTAATATTATATTTCTACTTATTATAACATTAGAGTCAATTTTTTTGAATTAATAAAGTCAAAAGGCATTATACTTAAAAGGGGTCTTAGTGTCTCTTAATAAAAACCCAAGGATCTACATGATCATTTTTCCCAAAAGTTGGGAAGTGACCTTTTCATAATTTATCCTTAATTGCACATATGATTATATGATTTAAGTATGATAATTAAAATTTTAAAGTATAATATATTAATTTGAGTAATACTCACTTATAAATAGATATTATATAATTCTTGCAGTAATCAACGTAGAATATGATGTATAATCAATTATTACAAATTTATTACACTATTAGTATGCAATAAAATAAACTATTTCTAAAATATAACAATTAAAAATAAGGAAACATCAATTAAGGTAAAAATTATGTATCCAACTATATAAATATTTTGTTAAATAAATTTAATTTTTAAAATAGCAGTCAACATTATTGTTAAATTATAATGTTGAATTTACCTATCGAAAAATTTCCTTTCAATACTTAATTTAGGAAGCAAAATTAATGTTTTAATATATTTTCTTTTTTTATTGATGTGTTTTTTTAAACAAAATATTGTTTAATTTAAATTGCATTTACTGTGCTAAACCATTAATTAAAGACAAATAAATGGTGACTCAATTGAATTGGATTCAAAGTAAATACTAATTTACAAATCTTAAAATTTCAATATAAAAATTAATTTTAATTGTTCCTGGGATAATCATATAATAAATAAATAATTTGTATTATGATAAACATTTGAAAAATAAAAATTTGAGATGTACAAATTGCATCTGCAATTGTTAAAAATGAAATTTGGGTTGAAGTGATGAGATATCAAAGAATTTATTTTGGAAAGAAAATGAGTATAATTAATTTGAATTAATAAAATAAGCATATGAATAATGATCAAAAGTTCAAGTATAACTGAGTTGAATTTAAGAAATCTCATGAAGTCAAGAAGATCAAAAAGAGATAAAAAATGTTCCAGCATAATTAGATTTGGTAAGTTCCTAATTTTTGTTCCTAATTTTTAACTGACAATGTTGATTGCGGTTTATAGAAAATTGAATAAGGGTTACAATAGTGAAATTTTAATATATTACAGTAAGTTGATATTTACTGAAATAAGAGGAGCAAAATAGAATTCACCTTAATGTTGAAACTTAATGTAGGCATTAGGAACTTAAAACATAAAAAAGTAGCAAACTAATTAATTGAAATATTTGAACCCATAAGTGAGAAAATTTAACCAAATTATGGGAAAATCTAATCATATATAAAATCTAAAAAGTAAATTTGGTATCCAACCTAATTTATTAAAATCTCACATAAATAATCGAAATATTGGACACAATACTAATGAAATTATTAGTTGAAATTCATGTACCAATAAAGGACAAAGTTTTATCAAAAGCAATGACTTGTCCAACGAGAAATGAGATTTATTTGTAATTTAATCTAAAATATTGGCACTTAATGAATTTAGTAGAAATACTAAATACAAAACTCGTGGATTAAAAAGTTAAAACATATAAACCTATAATTAAGAAAGATTAACCAAAATTAGGGATTAATTCAACCAAAAATAAAATTTTACTACGTAAATTTAGTATTTAAGCCAAAGTATTGGAATCTTAACTAGATAATAGGAGCACCCAACATAACTAGATAATAGGAACACTCAACACAAAGCTAGTGGAATTATTAGCTGAAATAAATAAACCTATATGAAAGAAAGTTTAATCAAAATAAGGAAAACTATCCAACGAGAAATGAAATATACTTGAATTTAACCCAAAATGTTAGTATTTAAAAATTTTAGTAGGAACACTAAACATAAAACTAGTGGCTTAAACAATTGAAACATAGAAACCTATAGTTGAGGAAGATTAACCAAAATCAAGAGGTAATCAAATCAAAAATAAAATTTTACAAAGTAAAATTGGTATCTAACCAAAATAATTGGAATCTTACCTCAATAATGGAAACATTCAACCCATAATAGAGAAAGTGTAACCAAATTAAGGAACTATTTCGACGAGAAATGTAATTTACTTAGAATTTAATCAAAGATATTGATTTTTAACGATTTTAGTAGGAACAATAAACGCAAAATTAATGGACTGAAAAGTTGAAATATATTAACTTATAATTGAGAAAGTTTAACCAAAATTTGATTCAAATCCAACCAAAAATTAAACGCTATAAACTAGTTTTGTACTTAACCCAAATAATTGAAATCCTACCTAGATAATGGGGACATTCAACACAAAGCTAGTGAAATTGTTAGCTGAAACTCTTGAATTAACGAAAGAGAAAGTTTAACTAAAATTAGGAACTCATCCTACGAGAATTGAAGTTTGCTTGTAATTTAACCCAAAATATTGGTAGTCAACAAATTTAGTAGAAACATTAAACACAAAACTAGTAGATTGAAAAGTTGAAATAAATGAACCAATAAATGAGAAGCTAACCAAAATTAGATACATGCAAAATAAACTTGAAACATCCACCCATAAAATTAATGTTTAACTAAAATAATTGGAATATAAGTATTTTATAATTTTTTAAACATTCATTCATGTTAAAATTTTTAAACATTCATTCATGTTAAAAAAATTTTAAAATATTCTTCTGATTAATTAATTTTATCTTCATGATTTAAAATTTTCATGATTTTTTTTTCATTTTATTATATTTTTAAGCATTAAAAACAAATTTTAAAAATTATTTAATGAACAACCGGTAAAATACCCGTTTTTTAAGAACTGTAAGATGACTCTAATTAATAAGTATTGTCACTGTTTACTCTAATGATAAAGTTACCATCAAACTTCCTGGAAGCTTCAAGGTATCTAAACGAAAATTATCTGGCTTTTCAATTGATTACGCGTCTTCATCATTAGCCATGTTGAAACCATTGGATTCCATCAAAATGGAATGGAATCCAACGGTTGATATTAATAATTAATTAAAAATAGTAAAAACTACCGGCAATCTATAGTAATATTGGTAATATTATTTGTTTGATACAATTTCAGCAGGGTCCTAAAAGGTGTTGGATCATTTTGTTAATATTACAGTTTTTAAAATAATTACTGTTAATTATATTATAGAAATTTTATAATTAATTAAATTTTTGATACAATTTTCAAAAGTTTTGTGTGATTTAAAAACAATTGTATGTATTTAGTAAATCTTATTATTAAATTGTAATAAGATTGTAAATGGTAAGAATGTGAATGATTAAGTTAGACATAATTTTGAATAAAATTTATTTACATATTTATAAATATGTATATGAAATATTTTTTATTGTGTATATATAATAATTGATAATTAAAGTAAATATTTCATATTATTAATTTTATTTTTTATTTTGTTATCTCAATATAATTTATAATAATAATAATCTTTTTAAAATTAATGATTTTATTTCCTAGTTAATAAAGATAATTAAATATAAACACTATCAATAAATTTAAAAATTAATTTATGGTAATGAAAATAAAAAGCAAAATAATGAACATCCATAACACAAAGATTTTTTTACGAGGAAATATTTGATCCTCATGATTTAAGATAAAAATCTCGATATGTTATTATGTCCACTTGTAAACAAAAGAATTTACTATTAAAATAATGTGAGTTTACAATGGATCAAGAACACTTACAAAGCTTCGTAACCGTAGACATCTTGAATCTAAATTCTATTGTGTCAACCCTCACAGACTAAATTACGTTATCTAAAATACGTTTGAACATTTTCTAAGTGGATTTTGGTGAGCAGCCTTACCAAGACTTAGGTCTTGGGTTTGAGTCTCATGTAGTGTAGTCTCATAGACTTTATTTGACGCTCTAAGGAATCTCCTATTGTTCCCATCTGAGTTTCTTTGGCATATTCACCAATGCATTTTATTCGTTGCAAAGATGCCTTATTTTTTGTTGCTAATGCTATTGGTAAGCTGATAAGTGCATATTTTCGATATATTTTGCTATTAATTTCTCCATATCTTCTTGTTTTGGTCTTAAATATTCTAGTTATTTTAGTTAATTTTTAATTTAGTAAATTATATTTTATTGTGTTAATTTTTATCTTAATTTGATTTATTTTTTTATTTTATGTATATTCCGGAATTAAAGAGAAATTAAATCGGAGCATTAAGAAAAGAAATTTGATTGAAGATTGAGAGACAAAAATACACAAGAGATAAAGAATTGGAAAGAATTGGAAAGAATTAGGAAATAAAGAATATTTTCTAATTAAGGCCAAGCAAAATTAAAGTTGCACATGGAGCTAAAATTGAAAAATGGAAGTAAAAAAGGAAGCCAAGCCAATTATTAGCAAGCAAAATTGGACAAAGGAAATTGTCAAAGTGGCCAGCACGTGAAAGGAAGGAAAATAAAGCTTGCAGGCTTTAGGAAATCATGGCCAATCACAAGAGCTTGTGCATGAGGACGAAAAAAAAGAAACAATTGGAAAAAGGAAATCGTGGAGAGTACTTGTCAATTTAAATGGCAAGTTCAACATATATTTTTATTAAAGGAAGCAAATATTTTGCATGGCTTTAAATGGCAAGCACATTATGAAAGTGGCGGTTTTGGCTTGGATTTAATTCTTTCCATGCAAGGATTTAAAAAAGCCACAATCGAAGCATTATAAAAGGATCAAGCTGAAGCAACACAACGAGGGTAATCGGCAACCAAGAGGAGAATCGGCAGCAAGAGAAACTGAACAATTTGTAGCTGCAAAGGAGGAGAAAAAAATCAGCAGCCGAAAGGAATTGAAGAAAAAGGCAGCCGCTTGAATTAATCTCCATGATTGGTTTTATCAATTCTCTTATTCCTAATTTAATTATGTTAGGCTAGATTTTCTATTTGGTTGAGGATGAATTCAAAACCCTAAACATGCTATGCAATTAATTTTTAATTTCTATCATTCAATTTATTTAATTGAGATTGTTTATGTTCTTCTATAATTAATGTTTATGATTTTATTCCCGTCTTGTTTGAGTGGCCAATTAGATAGGACTTGAATAAATTCTATTGCTAGATTAAAATTCTTGATCCGTAATTGTCTTGAGATTTTAATCATAAGTAGCAAGTTGGAATCAGTTATTTCAATTGGGGAACATAACCTAGGTTAAATAATCCGAGCTTGTATGTTTATCAACCTAATATCTTTCTTTGTTTAATGCTTCCATTATCTTAAATTTAAAGAGTTTGTTTTAAATTATTTAATGGTTAGAGATTAGATGAAGAGCTTGTTTTACCTAACGACACACTAAGGAAAGATTGAGACTAACAAATCTTATTGTTGTGTACGGTTGATAATTTCAATATAAATTGATGATAGAATTGATATATTATGTGCATGTTTAGTGGTGGCGAATAATCCTTTAACCAAAGTTTTCATCATTATTATTTCTTTCTCCTTTAATTAGAGTTTTTATTAAATTCTTGTTCGTAGTTTTAATTTCTTTATTTCTTCCTATTTAGTTAAAAATTCATAAACCCCCCTTTTTATTTATAATTGGCATTTTCTTTAGTTAGATTAATTTATATTATTACTACTATTATTTTATTTTAAATCTTACTTTAGAGTTGATAATAAATACAACTAGCATAGTCTCTGTGGGATCGATCCTTACTCGCTCTGTACTAATTATTTATATTAATGGTAAGGTTTTAAATTTGGTGCACCTTAACGACACTACCATAAGCCTCTGCGGCTGGACCATGCTACTGTTGCTGTTAATCGACTCTCGATAGCTAGAGTTATGATTCAGTAGGATGTTTCGCAGCCATTGTTGCCCAAACTTTGGACTATTGAGGGTGATGGTGGTTTCTGACAGAATGTCATTTTTTAGCATGTTCCTTTATATTGTGCCTCGTGTAAATATTTGGGCACTCTGCTCATGCTTGTTTTATTGCCAATCCTGGGCTCCAAAAGCCCTGGCAACCTATTGGTCAGGTGCAGGATACTGTTATTTGTGATAAAGACAAGGTGTTGATGTTGTTGTGCATCCAAAGGGGGTGGTGAAGCAGTTTAGCCATTGAGGCCTAATGGTAGTGAGGGTGATCCGGTAGATGCTCGGCCACCTATTTATCAGGATACTGCAGAAGATGGGTCTGATATGGTTTCTATTAAAAGAGTTCAAAATAATGATGATTTAAAGGATCCTGTTGCTTTAGGAGATGCTGCTGGATGCGCTGAGGTCCATAACTTTCCTTTTTTTAGATGATCCGGGTGTTTAGAGAGCTTCCATTGATGCTACTTTATTTTTAGTTGTTGTCGAGGATATTCACTCGATCATCGTGGCTTCAATCCCAATTCTACAGACATCCTTTTTCGGTTTGATGAGAAGTTTAACTCTGATGGGAATCCTATAACTAATGAATATTTTGCATCTGAGCTTGAGGGTACTGGAGGGCGTGATCTTGATAACTTTTGTATTGCCAGGCCGCATGCCTCCAATTCTACGAAACGTTTTACATTAGTTACTGACCATAAGAATTGTAAACGATTCTCTAGGTAGTTGCATTAATTAGTCCCATCTTCTATTGCTTTTGTTATTTTTCTAGTTATTGGATGTATTTGTTCCCATGCTTAGAGGTTTTGACATATATCTCCCTCCATATAAATTTTCTTTTATTTTATTAATTTACTAGTAAAGAAGTCCCGCCTAACCCCTATCCCCACGCCCCACCATAGGGTGGTTTTTAATTAAAAAAAATCCCCACAGTCCTCACAATTTTTTTTCTACGTGAATCAAGCATCAAAATCTGCTCACCAAATAAATTTAAGAGTAAAATGATAATGGATGTGAGAGAACCCGTCTTGGATTTATCACATTCAAGCTCAAAGACCTTGCATCAACGAACTTGATGGAGCGAGAGACAAGAAAATAAATGCTAATTTGATTCTTGATGTCTGAAAATAACATAGTTTGCACTCAATTAGAAATCCAATCTAAAACATTCGCTTCTACCCCTTAAGAAAAGTATTTCTCCAAAATCCAGGGTTTAAAAATAAATTTTAAGGACATAAAAATAAGAAGTCACTCATTAAATTCTTCCCCAAGATAAATTTTTTGGCCTTAGCACTTGTAAGCTCGCTCGAAATCGACGGCCTGTGGAGCTTAAAATGATGCTTTTACATTTGATAGAGATGAGGAAAATGGCCATTGGATCCACCAAATTGGATTAAATCAATGGTTCGAAGTAGCAGAGTACGTGGCAGCTTTAGAACCCTTGGACCGCGTTCCATGATCAAAATGATGGTCCGGATACAAAGACAACCATCCAGTAGCCTAACACACGCGGATCAACGGCCAACAGAACACGTCACATACATCCCGCAGTCCAATCAAACGCGGGTTGATATCGGGTCAAACACGGGTCGAGTTGATCCATTAAAGAACACGTATTCCGCGGGCGGACCTACGTGAGGTCGCATTCAGAATCAGAGGTCAATCAAGTTGAGTCAACAGAAAAGTCGATAAAGATGCATCATAACTTCGTACAGCAAATTACACAAGATTCCAATCTCCCTCAAAATCTGTCGGGGCACTCAAAATGGATAAAATAATCATTTTTCTCCTAATGATTTTTAGCATAAAGTTTTGACAAATTTTAATACATTGGACATTTTAATTTTATTAGAAATGAAATGTTATCAGTAAATGGCTCTTAAATAATCATAATCAGCACACAACCAGCAAATTGAAGGAGCAGAAAACCAAGAGAACAAACTGAACATTTACTTGTCTACACCATTTCTTGTAGCTACTCATACATCCACAGTCCGCTGAAATCATCTACAGTTAATATAGATTTTTCAATAGGACCAACAATTTCGATAATTGGGTCAAAATCACAATATTTGAGAATTTTTTTCACATAATCTCTATACTTCCCTTCATAGAAACATGACTATCGAGAAATATTTTCTTCTCTGTTTCTTTTGACCCATCAAAACTTATTTTGAAGGACATCAAGAATCTCATTTTCAGGATCTCCATATAGTCATTGTAGTATAATTCTGAAAATATTTTCTTCTATGCTTTGGAAATTAATGATCTTCTTCTTCATATTTATTCTGAAAATTCAAAAACATAAATGAAAATAAACAGAACTGCATGGCATAAAACTTACAACTTTGATTATGTTGCAAGCAGCATAGTAATTTTCTTAATAAGAATTCCGACAGAAAACATTCTAAGCTGTAACATCAAAATGTTTTAAATATCAACTACATGTCAACAATGCGGAATTCCAAGGCATCTTCTATTAAACAAAAACAAATAATAAGAACCAACAGTTGCCAATTCTTATCAACAAAGTCTTCAAATTGATATTGTGGTCTGTTTTTTAACAAAAAAAGGAAAATCAATAGTTGTCAGTTCCTATCAACCAAGTCCTCCGACCAAAATTAAACATGCGGGTGGAGAAAAGAAAACTAAAAATCAAATGTTGAATCCTCTTGATTGTTTCATGGATAATGGTTATGGAACAAAGAAACAAAAAGCAGATTCTATGTTCGGCCACAAATGGGCTATTTCACAGCCAAGCACAATGGTTATGGAAGATTGCTAGTAAACAAATGAAGAAAATTAATTGCTTTTCACAAGATCAAGAATTAACACTATTATTGATTGCTTCTCTAGTGGAAGAAATAATTTTGAATAAAGAATTAAACTAAAAATCAAATGTTGATATTTTTTTTCATTCATTCTATGGCCTGACTCTGTTTTATGTCTAAAACTCAAGAAATTCTACAATTCCTTCGTTCTACCACATCATTCACGAAACAACAAATAATCAAATTCTGTCGTGTATATTTTTATTTAGAAATTTGCAAAAATGTTAGTCGCCAGAAAAAAATAACTGATTAAATAAACACTGGGTTTGCACTGTGTTTGTGGTAAAATTCTGTTAAAGACGTGTACATAAACTACCAAGGCACTGAAGATATGGAATTTGATAGTGAAGGAATATATTGACAATATATTTAAACAATATATTGACAATACATATTGATAGTGAAGGAATCTCAGAATCTGCTCACTAGCTATGACTCACGCAGGACAAACCTTCACGAATTGACCTTGTTGATTGATTGCTTTTGCTTGGGAAATCATAGAGTTGATGCAACACATCAGGTGGGATGCACATTCCTTCGTAGGCATATTATCGAACACGTCCTAGGCACGAGAATTATACCATAATTCCTCAACAACTCCTCTCTTGAACCTGGCTTGCAAATTCCATATAATCATTCCTTTGTCTATTTATCGTTTGTTCTGAGCCCAAATCAAGCTGAGATCGATCATATTCAACACATGTGCACTAAGCATTGTAGCCTCAATTCCGAGGTTCAAGTATTTAAACCCATAAAAATTTCACAGAGGAAATGACAAGGAAGAGCGTGAGCTCAATAAACACTCTCTAACTCTTCACTCTACCCGACAAACGGACACATTAAAAATTGACAATAAATCAGACCCTGTGTTTATTTTGTAGCTGCTGCTGAAGTGCTAACCACGGCTAACAAACGTGGACACGTCACTAACCCTTAACTGATTTATAACAGATTTTTGAATAAATAGAATGTAAATGAATTATCATGTGCAAAATAACAATTGAATTCGAGATGCGCGCTCGGTGATGAAGTCAGGTAATAGTAAAAATAAAATAGTCAAGAATAATAAATTTATATTAATAATATTTTTATTTTTAAAATATAATATATTTAGTTTATTTATTTAATAATATTTTTATTTTTATTTTTAAAATATAATATCAATTTTCGGCTCACTATAGTCAAGAATATAATAGTAAAAATAAAATAAAATAAAAATTACACAATAAAAAAATAAGCATGTCGAAATTGTAAAAGGAAGTCAACTATTATGTGATCACTTAAGTTATAGTTATGTATGAATCAAATTTCTACTTTAATTGATCTTACACAATTTTATGTTATCCTTTCTTTAAAGAAAAGAAAATATCATATTGTAAATCCCAAAATATATAAGAAAATATGACTTTTTGGATCCTGATAGGAGAATATGCCTAAGCAAATATTAAATAGAGAGGATTTTTGTAAGTAAATGAATTCCAATGAAGTTCTTTGCTTTAAGAGAACTTAAGCTAATCAGGCAAATATATTTGTTTTGAGGAAAAGCAGAGGATTTTTACGAGTAAATGCCTCTTAAATTGAAAGAAAATAAAAGGATTCAAGAGCCTACCTTTCTTCACGAGTCCTGCAGCGGAATGATCGAATGTTGGATCATGTTAATGGCCGGAAGGAAATCTTAAGTGGAAAACCTCCTTTTGATTACAACATAAATGCCTTCTTTCTTCAATGGATTGTTCAATGTTCTTTTTTTTTTTTTTTCAGCATATGGATAAGAGAAGAAGTTGAAGAAGCAATTGTTTTTTTTTTGTTTGCGTTGTTGGGGAAAAAAATGTGTACTCACATTGAGTTCCAACTCAACAAGTACCAAAAAAACTGTACATAAATAATCAAAATCAGCAAAGAAGAGAACATAATCTCCTCTAATATTGACTAAATGAGTGATTAGAAACACTTGATCTATCACATCCAAAAAAAAAAGAAAAAGAAAAAAGAAACACTTAATACATAATAATACAAGACAAACATTCATGGGAAACAATGTTAGAATACAAAACTGCGAGAAAACTTAATGCTTTGAGGGTGTTGGACGCACTGAAAGATGATGAAAATTTACTTTGCCAAAGATAATTCCTCTTTATAAAGATACTTTCAATTTTGTTTGTTTCAAAGAAATCAACGAGAGGATTCCATGCTTTCTAACTAATCCCTCCAATAAATGTAATAATATATACATTGCCAAATAATTTCGATACTTAGAAAATATTTTAATATTTTACCATCTATTAGATATATTTTATTATATAACATTAAATTTTATAATAAATAGAATCATAATATTAAAACAAGTGTATTAAAATTAAGTTATTTTGAATATTATGTAAAATAATAATAACATTAGTATGTGAGATTTTTTATTGTAAAATATATTTAATGCAAATATTTATTTAAAATATCTAAAATAAATAAAAATATATTATTAAATAAATATAACAATTTACATATTTAAATTTATTAAAATATTAATTTATTTTAATATTCTTAGTCTATTGCATAGATTACATTATTTATGTAAAATTTCTATTTGTTAAAAATTTTAAATTCAATTTTTTAAATGGCATAATGGTCAAAAAGGGTTTTGGTGTCCCTTTTTAAAAAGTTGGGGTGTTGGTGACCATTTTTTCAAACCTAGGGGTGTACGCGTCCTTTTCCCTTAAAAGAAAGAATAATTATTAAATAAAAAAAGTCGTATGAGAATATTAAAGGGGTGGCAATAATCCAACTCCGTAAAAATAATCAATAAGAAAATAATAAAAGAAAATTTTGAAATTAATTCACGCATCCGTTAAAGATCAAGGTAAGAACCTAAGTCTTAGAAAAGCTTAGCTGTGAAGCTAGACCTCAACTTTGATAAGAAAATAAGATCAAAAATTAGATGAGTGATCAAAAAGGGACACTTTTGGAATTAAACATAAGAATAATTGAAAAAAATAATAAAAGGTTTTATGAAAAGATTAGAGGTGTGTCAATAATCCAACATGAAAAGAATCAACAGAGCTCAACAAAAGTCAGAAAAACTAAATTAAATAAGCACAGTTAAATTCAACGAACATATGAAGGCCCAAAAAAATTCCAACATCAAAATAAAAGGGATAAGAATCACAAATGTTTACACTAAAGACAACCATGAACAATATTTTTTTGCCAAAAATCTTTTTGGCCAAATATGTGATATGATCATTGTATAAAAAACAGAGGATTAATTTTCCCTCTTTCTTTAATTTTCAACTCATGAGAAATCACAAAATTCAATGCCTCAATTCAACATGAAAATAAATTGCCAAAGTAGATACAATAAATGGACAAATAAAAAGTAAATGAAATACCATATGCAAATTCAAAGAAAATAAATTGAAATTGGGATGCGTACTCGAACTGTTACACTAGGCTTTACCCTTCATTTGAGTTGTTTAAATCTTTTAAGTGGTGGTTCGTCATCATCATCACAGCAATCACTGCCACTGGCTTCAGCTGCCACTCCATTTTCTGCAAGGCTTCGCTTTGATGTTGTGGCTACTTCCATATTTGATCCAACAAAATTATGATGGGATTCATTCATATTTGAACGCCATAGTGAATGCTTAGGGACATGAAAAACATAGCAAATAGCATATCCCATAACCTTATCTGTATTATACAAATATGAAGGCCTTGTGACTGTTATTGAAGAACCCTCATTCTGATACATGAACCACTTTGGAATTTCACTTCCTGGAACAACGATGTGCAAACGATGGCTTGGATCTGACATTGCCTGCAACAAATGGGCTATTTCACAGCCAAGCAAGAAAACAAATGAAGAAAATTAATTGCTTTCCACTGAGCCCAAATCAAGCTGAGATCGATCATATTCATATAGATATTTGTCTGTCTTCCTAAAATCGTCAATGCAAGCTTGCCAATTTAGGCACCGTTCAACATTTGTCCACTAACCATTGTAGCCTCAATTCCTAGGTTCAAGTATTTAAACCCATACAAATTGTTCGCTCTACCTGACAAACAGACACATTAAAGATTGCCAATAAATTAGATCCTGTGTTTTTATTTGTGATTGTAGCTGTTGCTTAAAATGCTAACCACAAATCACTTGCTGGAAAAGTATAATTGCTCATTTGTTAGTAATTTTAAACTTTTTTATCTTGCTAATTGTTCAATCTCTATAATTCTCTTTTCTAATTTTCTTTTATTAAAGGCACGGAAAATTTATCCAAAAGAGCGATTCAACAATCCAAGCAACGGATGCACCTTTCTAAACTTGCTTATGTTGCAAGCAATTGATTCCACAGCCTCTTACTTGAGTTCCTAATTTTTTTTTTGGAATTAAATGTTATAAGTTTGGCTCCTAAATAATCATAATCAGCAAACAAAAAAGTTCACTACGAGCAAATTGAAGGAGCCGAAAACCCCCACTACAAGCAAAGCGGCAACAAGTTTGAGCCTGTACAATATTAAATTAATTTTATTGAATTTTCTACGTGAAAAAAAAAATTGTGACAATAGATGTATCATAAAGTTGCAGCATAATTGACTTTGTTGATTAACTGGGAAATCATAAAGTTGACTGTTTGATTCTTGTTGCAGCAACAGATGCATCATGTCGTTGCTCTTCAACATATTCGGTGGATGCATTCCTCCAATTGGGTATTTTATCAAACGTGTTCTGGGCATGATTTTTACCTGCAATTCTATATAGAAGGACGAACGAAGCTGGCCCTGGGTCAATTGTTTTAAATTTTTTTATTTTGTGATCAATTACTTTTCAATAAATCCAAAATAAAAATTAACTTTTATTATTATATAGTCTAATAATAGCAATCTGATTTCCTCTCTGTAATTTTTATTTTAGGATCTAGTTGAGATACTATACTTCTTATGTTGAAAACAAGATATTTGGAATTCCAAAATAAAAATTACTTTTTTTTGTTTATTTATTCTTTTATTATATTTGTATTTATTTTAAAATTTAAAATCAATTTTAATATTACTAAAATTAAAAGGTATAATAGCCAAAAAAAAGATATTATAATGGGAAAATGACATCTACACCCCCAAAGTTTAGGAAAATAATCACCAACACCCTCAAATTTTCAAAATGGGACACCAAGACCTTCTTTTAGTGATAGTACCCTTGAACCTCTATTATCCCAAAAAGAATTAACACTAACGTTTTATAATAAATAGAAATATAACATTAAAATAAATGTAATAATGTATACATTGTAAAATAATTTCAACACTTCAAAAATATTTTAATATTTTGCAATCTATTAGATATATTTTGGTATATATATATTTAAATTTTATAATAAATAGAACCATAATGTTAAAAAAGTGTATTAAAATTTAAATTATTTTGAATATTATGTAAAATAATAATAACATTAGCATGTGAGATTTTTTTATTGTAAAATATATTTAATGCAAATATTTATTTAAAATATCTAAAATAAATACAAATATATTATTAAATAAATATAACAATTTACATATTTAAATTTATTAAAATATTAAACTATTTTAATATTCATAGTCTATTGCGTAGATTACATTATTTATATAATATTTCTATTTATTAAAAATTTTAAATTTATTTTTTAAAGGATTAATGGTCAAAAAGGGGTCTTGGTGTCTTTTTTTAAAAAAGTTAGGGGTGTTGGTGAAAATTTCCTCAAATCTGAGGGGTGTAGATGTCGTTTTTCCTATTATAATTGCTATATTAGAATGAGAGAAATAAAAAGCCAACAAGCACAGACTAATGATACGAAAGTCTTCAGATTACATAATTCAAATGAATATATAGTTTATTAAGAAATCAAAAATCCAAGTTGGACTGCAATTTCAATTAGGTAATAGCGAAACATGAGCATAATGGTAAGCATGAGTATAAAAAGGCTTTGCTCTTTATTAGATTTCTTAAATTCTTGTAGCATGAGGTTCTTCATCATCAGTAAGGCTTCGCTTCTTTGGCAAGCTTTATTTGTTTTCTCAGAACAACTTACAAACTTAGAGAGAAAATTGCAAGCTACAGAATGGACATCATACAATATACCTCACTGGTCATCAGCTTGTTATGGGTTTGTAATACTTTCCCACCCTTTCTAACCAATTTAACAGCTATTTATTGACACTAATGCTCTTCAAAAAGACAGTCTTTTTTGGGTCGTTTGATCATTAGGTATCAGTGAGTGCATGTGACCAACGCGTGCACTCACTTACTAAGTTTCGACGACCTGAGCCAGACATCATACACAAGTCCTCTAGGGGTAACTGAGAGATCGTATGCAAAGAAACAACACTTCATACTATCATTTATTATTCAGCCGACATTGCATCTGATCTGGGAATTAGATTTTGGTTCATCCTTGAACAATAGGCATAAGTGGCAAATATCACTTGGGATTTCTCCTCCTTCCACTGGTAGATTACAGTCACTGAGATCCCATTTTGTTAAAGAACATAAGCCTAATAGAGAAGGTAACATCAAATTAGTCATAGGATCTGATCTCCTTCACATCATATTGGTAGGGAAGCACAAATCCCATGATGTAGATGATAGTGGTCCACTGCTTTAAGATTCTTCAAGATAGAAACAGACGTCGGAAGTTGCCTAATTGTTGTTCCACTAATATCAAGCTCTTCCAAGCTATCTATTTTCCCTAAGTTCTCTGGCACATTTTCAAGTTTGGAGCAACCAGAGAGATTCAGAATTTTGAGAGATTCAGAATTTTAAGAGATTTCAAACCACTGATAGGACTTAGAAGACACTCGAGATTTTGCCAATCTTTAAAATTCAACACAACAAGGCTAGTTAGATATTCAACTGACAATGGCAATTCTCGAATAGCAGTTCTATCTAAAATGAGCATAGTTAGAGATTTCATACTTCCCCAAAACTTTTCCCGCTTCGAGCAACCAAAGAGCGTTAGAGTTCTTAAACATTTTAATCTACTTATAGTAATTGGAAAACTCAAGAGATATTTACAACCTTTTAAATTTTGTAAAAATTGCCAGAGAGATATTCAATTGACATTGGCAATCCTCTTATAGCGGTTCCCAACAATCGAAATGCCAATAGATGTTCCATACGTCCCATGATCTCTGGAAACAATCTGAATTTCAAAAGGCTAGAGAAATTCAAAGTGGAAGGAAATTTTAGAGCACTTACGAAATTTGGAAGACACTCAATATTTTTACAACCTTTCAAATTCAATTGAACAATTCCAGATAAACGTACAATTGATAATAGTAGTCCCTTAATATCAGTTCCATCCAAAAGAAGCTCCCGCAAAAACTTCATATTTCCCACAATCTCTAGAAATTTCTTCAACTTTGAGCAACCAGAAAGTACCAGTGTTTTTGGAGATTTCATAAAAAATAACCTTAAGTTCTGAAAAGGATGTGAAGATGTCCACAGAATGAACCTTAAGTTCTAAAAAGTCATATACCATACATTCGACTACTCAGTTCCTTAAAAATCATAAAAGCAGATGATAAGTTCAGACAAGGATGTGAAGATGTCCATAAAATTATTTATGCATAGATTTAAAGCATAGAATGTCGAGCAAAACATTTTGTCACTTACCTTTCTCAGGGCACAAAGTCGTTTCCTTCGGATCAAAGATTGAATTAACCAAATGTGGACCAAAGGATCTCCTTGAAAGCCTACATTGTGCAATTGATAGCTTGGGCAAAGGAAAACATTTTGTACGTGTATCATAAAAAAATGAATAAAATGTAGGCTGCATTACAGAATATGTTTTACTTTGCATTATATAATGATAGCAATTTTATACTTCATTTCTTGACTTTTAGAATCATGAACTCAAAAGCATTGCACTTTGTCACTTACCGTGTTTTTTGTCAACACGTGATGTACATCTGTTACGTTCCATAATCTGCTGTTGTTGTTCAGCTAATGTTCTTACAACTTAACTGATTGGTTTACAACACTTTTCGACAGTTGCTTATATCTTTTCCCTAACTGATTGGTTTTGAAGGCTTTCATACAAAGGATTCCAAGAGCTTCATCATAGTATAGTTGCTTAAGGACCAACAATTCGTCCGCTCTATGTGTTGTCAACAATGCTTATCTCTGGATGTTATGATGATCCTGCTGCCTGAACTTTCTAGCTAACCTTTTTGTGTCGCAGCCCACTTCCAATTATGTTGATAACATTATATACATTCCATTTTGCTAGGAAATTTGACCTCCTTTTTCTGAGGTTTATCTAACGTTGGCAAGAAAACTACTTACTTCAAATTCATGATAGATCAAGTTATAAACAACCTTGGCAAGAGCTGCCTTACCTATACCTCCCATATCACAGATCCCTATCATACGAACATCATTAGGCCCTTTATCTATTAGAATCGTTAGCTTCTCCAAGTGTGAATCCATTTCTACTAGCTCCTTAAAAGTCTTTGATTTTAAAGGAATTTTGCTTGATATCTCATTGACAATCTCCATAATAAAGTCCGATTCATTCCTGCGGGTTGAATAGAACAAGAAAAGATTTGTGTTGGTGAGCTAAAGCTAGTGTGAGCGTAACGTAGTGTCAAAAAATTACATAATATATATCCACAAAACGGAAGTGATAAAGTCATAACTTGTGTTTGATTAATCTCTAGGTTATTCTTCATGTAACTCTTCTCTAATTTCGTCTATAACTCTTCGTATGTAGATATTCATTGATCAAGTTATTATTTCAATTAAATCATATGATTTTAACAAATTCTTATACATTTATTCTACTGTCTCTCCCTATTCTTATGCCTAAAAACTTGATAAGTTCTAGAATCCCTCTGCCCTACCACATCATTCACCCAACAACATAGTATAAAATCTTGTCATGTAAAGTTTATTGGAAAATTGTAGGCAAGTTGGTTGTTGCAATGACGAGATGAATATGAACGCTATTTTGGTAAAATCTTATTGTTGATACAAATATACACATGCACATGCACACACTGAACATGAAACTAGTAAATAAATATACTGAATAAATATTGGCAGTTTTTTAATAGTGCAGAAATCCAGACATCTTCTCACTTGTTATGATTCATGCAGAACAAACAAAAATTAGTTGATCCACATCTTAGAAAATTAATCATTAAGAATAAGAATGATTACCTATCTTTCAATTCCTAGCCAAAGATATTAGGCACCTCTTGCAGAGCGCCTCTCCATTTTTGCGCCTTTTCTATATTCTCCTTTAAGAACTTCTTCATGATTAGCAATCGCTTCTTGAAAACTTCCTATATGTTTCCTTAGCACTGTTGGTTCAACATCATAGAAAATTGGAAAAACCAATTGTTGGCGAACATGACGTGTTCTTCCATTCAACAATCTTAACAAGTTCATCCAAGCACCAAGTTAAAGAAGCACAGTTTCTTGGAAAGACAATAACTGAAATTCTTGATTCTTCAATTACTTTAGACCGTGCTGGTGAAATGAATATTCCCCTTTCACGTTCTTTTTCATCACTGAATACATTAATTCCAGTTTTATTCAAAGTGGACTAGAGGTGATCTGAAAAGTTCTTGCAGTGCGGGTGTCTTGTCTTCACCTCTGAAGCTCAAGCAGACATCGTAGTTCCCGGGATGCTCATGATGCAAGCAATTGACTCCACAACCTCTTATTGCAATAAGTAGCTGGCTGTTAAATAATCGTACTTCAACAAACGAAAATAAAATACCAACAAGTAAATTGAAACAGTGGAAAACACCCGGAGTATACCAGTAAAGTGGCAACAGTTTTGGTTCCTGGCAACAAGAGAAAAAAAAAATTCCCATTCAACTGCTTTAATTGAATTTCTTATGTGAATAAATTGGAGCAATAGATGTATCGTCTCATTGTTCAACACATCAGGTGGGATGCATTCATTCTTGGGCATTTTATTGAACATAATTTCGCAAAAATTCCTTCCTTGAACTTAGCTTGCAATTCCATATAAGGTGAGCTCGATCATCTACATATTTGTTTTTCATCATTCCAATGCTTGAATTTCTTCGAAAATCCCTATGATATAATTTACTTGATCTAGGTTGTTCTAACTTTTTTTTCCTTTTTTTTTTTATGAATCCTCACCAAAGTGAGGAGGTTTTATTAAAATAAAATAAAAATATAGCAAGAAAACCAGCCAAACTAAAATTACAAAAGCTAGCTGAACAGATAGCTAGGCAGCCTATAAACATCCTCATGCAAAAGAGAAGCAACATGAGTGGTGCAGGGTCCCACCAAGTAAAGAAATCCCCCAGAAATTCTCCCTCACAGTTTCTGAACGCAGCCCCACAAGCGAAAATATGTAAAGAAACTTCAGCGATTTTTGACTATATACGTAAGCAGATTTTTAATTTTCATATACGCATTAATGATTTAACTAATCATTACTTGGACTTGTAATGAGTGTTTCATCTTATGAAAAGAGAGGTATCCAAATTAGTATTAATAAAACCCCAATACAATAAACAACTTTTTAGCTTATCAAACTAAGCTCTAGGAACTTGTTTGAGTCTATATAGACATTTGTACAATTTGCACACAAATTCAGGTTTCTCAGCATTAATAAAGCCTTTCGGCTGACACATGAATACTTCCTCAGTTAACTCTCCTTAAAAAGGGCATTGTTAACATTAACTTGCCTTATTTTCCATTAGTTCATCACTCCTAGGCTCAGCATCACTCTAATAATAGCTAATTTAACCACTTGACTGAATGTTTTAAAGTAATTCACCCCTGCCACTTGCTAAAATCCTTTAGCAATAAGCCTTGATTTATACTTAGCTACACGCCCATCTTTGTTATACTTGATCCTTTACATCCATTTATTGTCAGCAACGTGATGACCAGCTTGTCTTGGAACTAATGTCCATGTTTTTTTAATTTTGTTTATTCAATAACGACAAAACTGACGTTAGAGCATCTTCCAGGAAATTATATACGAAAACGGAAACATAAGTACAGTCATATTATATTCTTAAATTATATCTACGAAACAAAGTAAATTAAAATAAGATTAATGAAATAATAAAAATGTAAATATTAATGATAGATAAAAAAAAATAGGATATGATAGTAATGCCTTACTAAACAATATTATAGTATATGGCAAGTCTAGCTATTTGAAGAGAATTTTAAAACCATATGCATCTAAAAAATTACCAAAAATAAACTTTATTATACACTAATTATTCTGTGCCATTTTCCTGAGCACTTTTGTATATTTTAGGAACGCATACTTAAACAATCTGATCAAGCATGAAAGCATTTTCGATTCATGGAAGGTAACAACTTTGGAGATGATATTTTGGTTTTGTGGTAATTTAACATATATAAAATAAAAATTACCAACTAAAATTGAAGATGCATGCTTACTGAAATATTCAGAGAATACTAAGCATGCTTCTCCCTTTATTTGAGTTCACTAAATGGATTCTTGAGGTTGTGGTTCCTCATCACCTCAACATATGCAGTAAGGCTTCGCCTTGACATTGTTGCTACAACCATCTTTGATGCAAAAAAAAATTGAGGGGATCCATTCAGATTATAAGTGGTAAAGCGATTCCATTGGGTTGTAGTTTTGTCAAACTCCTCCATATATACTGGGTGGATATCACACCTCTCACCTCCGATCTTGGCCAGAACACACCCCTGAGAAGTTACAGAATTTATGATTACAGTCAACAAAGCATTTGTATTTTTCATGGGAATGAATGGAAAAAATATTATCTATTTATTACAGTCCACCGCATGGTTTTAAAGTTTTTCTGGACTTTCCCGCACTTTAAAATTCTGGACCAAAAAACTACTCTATTTGACAATGACACAATCCACAAAGCATTTGTACTTTTCTTTGGCTACTAACGCATGATAGATTGAAAAAGAAAATGAAGCTAATGAGGAGGCATATGCCAATAGGCATTATATATGATCAGTATGTTTTTTCAGTGAAGGATATGTTGCATGTTCTTAGGGATTGGATCGTGGAAAAAAGACTTTGGAACCGATTCCTCCCTGTGGCACAATGCCATCAATTCTTTTGTCTTAATCTAAAGGAATTGACTTGTCAAAATCTATTGAGTAAAAGGTTGTTGGGTTCAAATTTGAAGTGGAGTACTGTATTTAGAGTACTTTGTTTGGAACTTTGCAAGTTCGTTAGTGAACATCAAGTTTGCTTGGCATTTTTAAAGTTTTGGAAATATGATGGGTGACCTTCAAGTAGTTGGAAGAGTTAAAAAGCTCGACAAGAAAAATTATAATACGTGGGCAACATTGATGGAGTCTTGCTTACAAGGTCAAGATCTCTGGGAGATTGTTTGTGGTAACAATATGAGACCACCAAATGAGGATGCTGCTTTAAAGAAGTGAAGCATTATAGCTGGAAGGCCATGTTCGCCATCAAGACTACAATTGAAGAAGAAATGTTGCAACACATAAAAAAGGTTAAAATACCTAAGAAAACTTGGGATACTTCTACAATGAGTTTTTCAAAGAAGAATAACATATGGTTACAACTTTTGAAAAATGAGCTATTGTCAATTTTATAATGAAATATGACGATTGACGAGTACTTAAACAAGTTAAAATTCCTATGCCATGAAATTTCTGGGTTAGATTCTACTACTGCAATTTCTAAATCTAGAATAAAGAGAATTATTGTCAATAGTTTGAGGCTTGAGCTTAAGAGCTTTGTTACAGCTATCTAAGGTTGTCCAACTCAACCAACCATTGAGAATTTTGAAAAGTTACTTGCTGATTAAGAAGTAATTGACAAGCAATTGAGTGGGGTCTTAGTAATGGATGATGAGGAAATGTTTTTTTATTGATAACCTTACTAGAAAAATGACTTTCACTGATATTAAGTTGTTGATATTAAATAAAAAAGTATATTTGATGACTTAACTAACTTTGAGTGTGTTTTACATATTAATGCCGGTGGTTATTAATAATATAGTATCATAAACTCTTACTGATACTAAGATATATATTTTTAATTTTAATTTTAATTTTAATTTTAATTTTTCTTATTCCAAACGACGTAGTTTTACTTTTAAAATTAGGGTATCTTAAATTCAACACTTGTGAAATTTTTTGGCCTTAACGAAAGTACTATTCCCTCTTCATCTTCCCTCTCACCCAAATCCTTCCCACTCATTTCAAGAAACCCTAAATTGAAACAAAACAAATCACCCAGCCTTTTCAGTCTTAACAAAACAATTACTCTCAGTCTCCCAACAAAATAAAATCATCCTAGTTTTACTTTATGAAGCGTACGGGTCTTGATTCTTCGGTCACCACCGAAGACAACCAAAGGATGAAAAAAGTCAAACAAGATGAGGAGGAATAAGAAAGAGGAAGAGCAAGTCAAAGAAACTAGCTTCACAAATCTATATGAGAACTCCCTGTTCGAGGTGTTGAAACACGCGGACACCAGGACTTCGTTGCAGGCGGCCTTGCGTCAACAAGCTATGGCACACGACACTCAAAATGAGCACCTTTGGAAGTTAATTTGCACCCACCACTTGGCTAACGTTGGGCGCGCTACCCAACAGCTCAGATCTGTTGTCCTGGCTCTCGGTGGCTCCCGTCGCCTTCACTCCCTCTATCTCGGTGGCTCCCGTCGCTTTCTCTCTCTGCCATTCTTTCTCTCACAGTCGAAACCAAAACTCAAATCCCTAACTCCCCAGCCACAAAACCTCTCATTTGCCTCAAAACAAAACAAAATCAATCCGTACTCCTTCTCTCTGATTATTCGAAAGTTAGAAGCACCTTTAAATAGTTCTCTCTGAAAAGCCATTCACCCTAACCTCACTAATAAATTTTTTTATTAATAGTGATTTTTTCAATTAATTAAGATATGGGTTCATTGGCAGAGAAACAAAGGTTAGTGTTTGCTCTATTTCTTTCATCGATTTTCTTTCTCTTTTTGAAATTTTTCTAATTTTCTCTTAATTTCGACTGTGATTTTATTGTTTCTATAGCTGTAGTTTGATTAATTTTGATAAATTTTGCTTGATTTGATGGAAAGCATGATTTATTACATGTCTGCTTGAGATAAGCCGGTTAGTAATTTTTTTTAAAATAATTATATGTAATATTTGTTTTGATTCGCATATCGTAAACACGATATTATTGTCTACTAACTAATTATAGACTTCGATTTACATTCACTTAAATAGGATATGATTATGTATCCTTTTTTTTTTGGCTGTTTGCTAATTGTGTTATTTATAGTGTTGTTATTCGCGGTTTATATGGTGAGTAGGGCAGTATTTTATTTGAAACAATTAAAGATATGGGGAATTATTAGGTAGAAAGTGGCTGCAGGAGGAGGTTCTTCTATTTCAGTATGCCTAAATAGTATTCATTTTGCCCCCCCCCCCCTTTTTTTTTTTACTGCTGACTATTGTTCCTTGTGAATGCGTTTCGAATCCAGAGACTTCGCCCTGTGGTTTCCACTTTGAGAAACTACTCATCTGCAACTAAACAGGTAATTGTGCCTTTTATAACTTATTACTTGTAATGCACTGATTTTGGCTGTATGATGATTGTATTCCTCTATATGTATAGGCTTTTATTATTATTATTAGTGAATCAGCTGAATGCTTAAGAAATTCTAATACTAATAGTTATGTTCTTCATTATACTTACAATGTATGGATTTTGATACATTTTAAGAAGAATATGAAATTAAATATTTGACTGTAGGGACAACAAATATGTTCGAGCTTTTATTAGTATAATAGTATGTGAATTAAAAATATTATAATTTGAACAAACTCCGAAGCTTTGAAACTATGCACTTTCATGTTGCTATTTGTGACAGTGGATTTTGATTGCTCTTTGTTAGTGATTCGCTTTTACTTGTTTGATAATGTTTATAATTCGTCCATCTCATTATACTTAAAAGTTGGTGATTCTATGTAATTTATAAATCCAACCGGTATCTTTTTATTTAAATCGGTAGGCCAGAAGCAAAGCAATCTTTTTATGCATTGGCTGTATTAGTAAATCACGTAGATAAAATCACAGGGTTTATATTGTTACTTATTTCTTTTCTGTTTGCAGGAAAATTCCAAGGGATTTGACAGAGGCATCACTATCTGGTGCAGGATTATCCATAATAGCAGCCCTTCCTATGTTGTTTTTATTTGGAATGGTAGGTTGCCGCTTGCATAGTTGTGCCTCTTTTGTCGGATATCATGGGTGCATTTTGCATATTCAGTGTATATTATCGTCCACCTGGATTGTTTGTGTAACATGATGCTTTCATGGAGTTCTATTTGGTTTTTCATTATTTCTAGAACAGATTAAATTTAACAAAAACTATTCGCAATTTTTCTATAGGACCTGATTTAAGACCCACTGGTTCTGAATTCCACTCAATGCTTGTTATACATTCGCTTAAGCATGGAGAGGAAGCTGATGATGATTCTGTTGAAGGTTCTCATACGCTAACTGCCAATAATTTTGATAGCCTTCTCTGAACCACAACTTATAATTTTTATTTTCAATTCTGTGATCACAATATTTCTCTGCTATGTGGCAATTGCAATGATGCCTTCTTTGATTTGTATTATATTTCCTTTCCAGGTATCCTATTTTAGCTGTCAATTTTTATGATCCATGGTGCTACTGGAGTAAATGCCTGGTATTTTTATTTTCACCTTTTGTTTCTCAAATTTTGTCTTGTTGCTTTTTGATCATTGTTGTCTAGATTTACCTTATTGGATCTATTCTTTCTCATGTTTGTGTTGATTTAATTGCCAGATATAATATTTTAAATTTATTCACTTGGATGTCATTTTTGTGCCTGCTCATATGCACACATTGCTCTGTGTGTCCACTGACAGTTGCACAGAAATTCCTTCATTACTTTGGTTAACTCCATTGGTCTCTGTGTTTGTGTTTGTGTTGAACTTTCCATGCTTGTTATACAACCAAGCATGGGTTTTCTTTTGTTTGTTTGACTGTATTGTTAGACTTCCTCTCATGAGTCATGATGTTGTTGATAATTTCTCCTCTTTTTCTTGGACAACGGTTAAAATAATTTTTATTGTTAATATAATATGCTTGTCTTGCATGCATTTATATGCCATTAGGAAACTATGTAGATTGCAGCATGTAAATTTTATCAGTTTTTTTATTGTGCATGTCTTGAATGGTGCAGGATGACTTACAATAAACCAAAGCACGTATGTGGGTCAAAACTAAATAATCAGAGCAAATGTCAAATTGGAACATGGAAACAATAATAGAAGACTTCATTTCGATTACCAAAAGAAAGAATCCGCGAAGCAATAAACATGTGTTGGAAGATTGTGGTGTTCCTATATGTCAGATTATAAATTATTTGTAGTTGGTAAACAATGTAATAAGTTTCAAACAATGTAATAATTTTTAAATTGTTCATTGCAATGTAATAGTTTTCATATTGATGAATGTAAATTTCAATTCAATTGCCAATTGCAAATGTTCAATTTCTATTATATGGGTTTCTATTTTTTTTTTAATTTTTCTCAAATAAACATTGATACCAAAGTATCGTTATATTTATTATGCTTTTGTATCATTATTTGTTTGACACCATAGTCTCGTTATATATGTGATGTTCCATAGTCTCGTTACATATGTGATGTTCAAGCATCAATATTTTTTTGATACTACGATGACATAGATTCGCTGCTGATACAAAAAATAGATTCGCTGCTGATACAAAAAACTTGTGTCAGTAAGTTTCTTGCATTGTATTCAGTGATACTAAATTCGGTGTCAGTAAAACAAGTTTTTGGTACCAAAATAGTATCAAAGAATATCATTTTTTTACTAGTGTAAAAAGAGACATCGATTCAGACAATATAGCGATGAAATAATGTCGGAAGCATATTAGATAAAATAAATTAGAATTTATTAGGAATTATAATATTTGAATATTTAGTATTTTATTAGAATTTATTTTATTTTTTAAACTTATTCGATCATGTTTGGAATTCTAATCTAATTAGGATTTTAGCATATTTTTCTTATTTAAGAAGGATTAAGATTAAGTTGGCTACTTAGTATATATAGGCTTCTTGCTGATAGTTCTTTATAACATACATAAACTTCTCGTCAATAATATTTAATATTTCTTAATCGAGATACTTTCTTCTTCGTGAGAGCCTTTTTTCTTGAATTTTCAAGAACGTATGTTATCATAAAATTTAGTATCGCTTCTGCGATGCGTCAAGTGATATCAGAGCTTTTCTTTGTATCGGGTAGAGCTTTCCTGACCATCAACTATTCCCCATACACAAATCCTCCCTCTATCATCCATTACTTTCATAAAAAAAAAGAAGAAAAAGTTAGAAAAATAGCAAAACCTGAAGCCACCTCACGTCCACCGTCTGCAGTTGCTGCCTCTGTCATTCTTCACCTTTTTCATGCTTTAATAAAATTTAACATAATGCTCACTATTTTGTATATTATTAAGGACCATTGAATGATTAATCATGAAGTGTATATTATTTTTCACATCAATTTAGCACAACCTATACCATGAAATTATGGATTATGTTACAATGAATACTTTTATATGGTAGGAATATAAGTTCAAGTTTTACAAGCCTATTTTCATTTAATTTTCCAATATCACTTTGTTGATTTCGTAAAGTTGAAATTAACATAAATTCTTAATTAGCTATATAGTTTATGAATCATGAAAGATTGTTTTGTTGATATTCATTGATTGTGGTTACAAAATTTTATGTCACTAAGAGGCTGATTGCATTTATGATGGTAATTAATATAATAAGTAAATATTACCTCCAATAATATTCGTCAAATATTATCTATTTATTTTATATTCTCGTTATAAAAGCATGGTTTTGGATATTTTAACTTAAATTTTGACACAAAAAATGAGCCATTAATCTCTCACAATCTAATGGTTAATATTAAAAGTCAATGTAAAATTTTACGATGTTAAATCATCCACCATAGTAACTGAATTGCATGAAATCAATAATTTCAATTTTGTATTAAAAATTTAAGATAAAATAACTTAAAAACAAAAGGATACCTAAACTCCCTTTTGGCTATAATACCCTACATAAGTAGTAACTTTAAAAAAATTAACGTTAAAATATTTGTAATAAATACAAATATACTTTAAATAGTTTATTTTGTCTAATAGACTAAAAATAATGGAATATTTGTAATATGTATAAAATAATTTTTAAAATGTAAACTATAATATTATTTTAAAATTGGAACAAAATGTTGAATGTTATTTACAAGTCTTAGCAGAATGTTTTTGCTCTGGCTAATTAATTAAGACTTAAGTGGTGGAGCATTCATTATAATTGACCCATGTCCTTCAACCGCATCCACGTTAAATTCAAATAATTTTTTTAAAGATCTAGGGAGTTTTGTTTTGTTAACTTTGAAAGTAGTTAAATATTCAATCTTAAGATTTATTTTTAATACTAATGTTAGCCACTTACCTAGTATCTTGAGTTTTTGAATTAAATGATTTACTAATTGACGATATTAGTGCTAAAGTTTCGTATTTGAACTCTCCACAACAAGTTCATTTGTATCGATTAAATTATGTTTCAATTATTTCTCATTGGCATGCATCGAACTCTCTCATGCTTGCTTTGTGTTAATTTACGTTTTTTTTTCTAATTCTTAATCATTTTTCAAGTCCAGTCCTTTTATATATATTTTCAAAATTTTGTCCGATCTCTTAGAATTCACATGATCTCAAAAGCAATAAGCTATGTACGGCATCTTTTGCAGGAAAAACAGAGTAATAAAACAAAGCAGAAAAAACAGAGTAATTAAACATCTGTCCAACTGTTTGACAATTTAACAGGGAAATAAGTAACAAGAACAGATACAATAAATAAATACAAAGAAAGTAAATGAAATGCGATCTGCAGAGAAAAATAAAATATGTGCCCTTCATTCGAGTTGTCTAAATCTTTTAGGTTGTGGTTCCTCATCATCATTACAGCAGCCACTTCCACTAGCTTCAGCCGCCCTAACATATCCTTCAAGACTTCGCTTTAGAAAGCTTCGCTCAGACGACGTCGTTGATCCTGCATCATCCCCGCAGCAACTTCCACTGCCTTCTGCCCTGTCTAAGTCATCATTAAGGCTATGCATAAAGGCTGTTGATCCAGAACAATCGTGACCGTATTCGTTCAAATTCCAAACCGGACCAATTGTTTGGTTGAACTTATCCCCTTGATGCACATAGATTGGTTGCAAACCACACCTCTTCAGCTCCAATCCCGACGGCGAATCAAATTCCACTTCACTAATATCTTCCCTATTCTCGTAGGATAGGAAAAGATGGTCTGACGTAGCCTGACCGGATTGCTTTCTAAAACAAATGCTAGCCAAATCCAAGTAGGCAGGCTTACTATTTATGTACAGCCCATGTACGGGATATGGATACAGCGGATAATAATAAGGAAGCGAATATTTAGGGACACGAAAAACACAGCACATAGCATATCCCACAAGCTTACTATTATTATACGTCTTTGGAGGCGTGCTTATTGTTATTGAAGAACCCTCATTATTCTGATACTCGAACCACTCTGGGATTTCACTTCCAGGAACAACAATGCAAAAACTTCTCATACTATCCTGAAACCCCACAAATATATATATTAGAAAGCCATACCAATGCATAATTTTTAGGCATGATTTTAGCAACAGGTGAGAGACAGTGTAAGAAACTGACATTACATGTTCAATGTTAGCATAGGTGAGAGTGAGAGACTGACCTCAGAATTTTTAATGTGCTCTTTCAGCAGTGAAAGCGCCAAATCATAGTTGCCAGCCAATTTCAAGCAATTCACACAATAAAGGCTTAAGTCCGGGAGTCCATACCCGTTTAAATTTAATACATCTGATAATGTCTCCAACGAAACACAACCGTTTAGCGAAATCAAATATATTCTGGCTGGAAGTCGAGGCAGATTTTGAAGCATTTTGCATTCCACTAATTCAATCTTCTCAAGATTAGAAAGACGGTAGATGCTTGCCGGTAGCGAAACAAAATTGTTTCCACTCAGATGTAACTCTTTTAATGAGCATAAGTCGCCAATACTACTTGGGATTGCTCCTTCCCCTAGATTACAGCAACTGATATCCAATTTCGTTAAACTACACAAACCTGACAGAGAAGACGGCAAACTAAAAGCCACCGGATCTGAACTCCATCGCATCAAATTGATAGGGAAGTGCAGAAACCATGATGCAGACGATGTTGATCCTTTGCACCCACGACAAGATAGTTCTTTAAGATTCTTCATAAGAAAAATCGACGATGGAGGTTGCCTTATAGCTGTACCACTTATATCAAGTTCTTCCAAACTTTCTACTTGCCCAAGCGTCTCAGGCACATTTTCAAGTTTGAAGCAGCCTGAGAGATTCAAAGTTTTGAGGGATTTCAAACCATTTATACTGTTAGGAATTCTCACGAGACTTCTGCAGTCATTCAAATTTAGCAATTCAAGTCTGATCAAAAGCTCAATAGATAAAGGCACTTCTGCAATAGAAGTTCCATCTAAAAAGAGCTCTGACAGACCTTCCATACTTATCACACTCTCTGGAAATTTCACTATTTTCGAGCAACCAGAGAGCACGAGAGTTTTTAGACATTTTAAACTACCTGTTGTAATTGGAAGAGTCTCGAGATTTCTGCAATCCTTCAAATTCAACAAAACAAGGCCAGACAGAAGTTTAATTGACACTGGCAATTCTCTAATAGCAGTTCCCTCCAAATTAAGGTCCGACAGATGCTCCATGCATCCTGTAATCTCCGGAAACTCCCTAAATTTTGAAGTGCCAGAGAGATTCAAAGTTGACAGATATTTTAGTCCACTTATGTTCCTTGGGAGACTCTTGAGATTCTTACAATTGTTTAGATCCAACAAGTCAAGTTTGGATAGAAGCTCAATAGATAAAGGCAGTTCTTTGATATCAGTTCCATCTAAACGAAGTTCCTGCAGACACTCCATACCTCCTACAATGTCTGGAAATTTCTTCAATTTTGAGCAACCAGATAGAACAAGCGTTTTAAGAGATTCCATAAAAATCTCACCCGGCAGAGTTGTAAGACTTGTACAACCTTTCAAATTCAACAAGATCAGCTTATTGTGACGTAGCAAAGACTGGTGAATTTCACGCAACCTTGTACATCCTTCAAGATCCAACACCTCTAAGTTTGGGACCTTTGTGAAGTCTGGTGTCTTAATCAGATTCTCCGAATGGCTGAGTTTCATGACTCTCAACGTGTTTAAAGGCTGTTGAAAACAAAAAGGAGCTAAAATGATATTTCTTAATTCATATACTACTATAATAATAAATTGTTATCAACAATTATTCACTGAAAAATATAAATTAGTGACCAAAAAAAAAAACAATTGATCTTACTTTGATACCCTTCCATAATTCTTCAATGCGGCTGTAGCACATTTTAAATTCAACAGTTTTATCCAATTGCAAATTTGATGGCAAAGATTTCAAAGGATACCGATGCCAATCAAGTAATCGCAACCTGTTAGAGAGGTATTCTAGGCCTCTAGGAAGTTGCACATTACTGATTTTGAGCAGTCTTAGGTTGGTCATCTGCGAAAATGCTTTAGCACTTAAATGCACGTCATTTCCATGAAAGCAATCATCATCAACCATTATTCCTTCAACTACTTCACTTCCCTGAAAATTATAAACAAAGTCGTTCGTTAGAGATTTAACTAACTAAAAGAAGTGAGCAGAGCTAGAAAATAAATACTTTTTGATCCCCTTTATTATTCACTTACCATATTGTTTGTCAACACCTGGCGCACTTCTTCTTCCCTCCATATTCTGCTACGTTTCCCAGGTTCTTCGGGGGATTGTCTCGTAACAATCAGTTGTCCCAATTCCTGTAACAAATCATGCATCCCCAGTCTGTTGTGACCATCAACGGTTAATAGAGACTTTTCGATAAGAACTTCTATTCCAATGACTGGGCAAAAACCACATCCCTCTAGAATTTTTGTTACATAATCTCTATTCTTCCATTTAAAGAAACATGCAACATCGAGAAATATTTTCTTCTCTGAATCTTGTAGTCCTTCAAAACTTATTTGAAGTATACTCATAATATTATTTGAAGGATCTATTTGTAGTCTTTCCAGGGTACTTCTCCATAGATCCACAGATCTACCAATTAGAAGGGATCCCAAAACTTTTAGAGCTAATGGAAGACCACTAGCATACTCCAGAACACGTTCAGATAGCTCCACATATTCTCCCACAGGCTGATGGGTTTTAAAAGCTTTCATACTAAAGAGTTGAAGAGCTTCATCGTCATTTAGTACATCAAGGTCAAGAATATGCTCTTCATCCACTTCATGTGACACCAACAACTGTCTATCTCTCGTTGTTATTAGAATCCTGCTGCCTGGACCGAACCAATCACGCCTTCCAACTAACCTTTGTAATTGTTCAACACCAGCCACATCATCGATTATGAGAAGAACTTTTTTCCGTTGCAGCCTACTTCCAATTATGTTAATACCATCGTAGACATTCTGTATGCTATAATCTGAAAGCTTCAGTAAATCAGAAAGAAGCTGCTTTTGTAAAGAGATTTCATTGCCTTCTTTTTCAGATTTTTCTCTAACATCGGCAAGAAAACTACTCCCATCAAACTCATGAGACATCAAGTCATAAACAACCCTTGCAAGAGTTGTCTTTCCTAGACCTCCCATACCCCATATCCCGATCATACGAACATCATTAGACCCCGTACCCATAAGAAACCTCAGCTTCTCCAAGCGTGATTCCATTCCTACAAGCTCCTTAAGAATCTCTGGTTTTGAACGAATTTTACTAGATATGACATTGACAATTTCCTCAATAAATTCTGCCTCATTCCTGCAGATTGAAAACAACAAGAAAAGATTGGTATTGTTAAATCAAAGTTAGTATTAACGTAGTAACAAATCAATTCCATATTATGAATAAAATCCAAACTATGCAATATTCATTTCATCAAATTGAAGTCATATAATTAAATAATATGATATTATTACATCAGTCAACAACAATTGGAATGAGAAATTCAAGCCCAACCCAATAAAAAATTGGATTGGATTGGATTGGGTTGCATTGTGATTAAGAATTTCAAAATTTATATATTATTTCTTTCTACAACAGGATGAGTTAGTTTGAAAGAAAATTTAAATAAATTAGATTAGCTAAATATGTAATGATATTAATATCATTCGTATTGCGATTATTGCCATTGTTATTATTAGTATTTTACAATCTAGGTCAAGAGTCACTTCATAGAAGAAAATTATATTAAAATAAATAGCAAATGACAAAACAGAGCAGTTTGCAAGCAAGGACGTGGATAGATTAATCGAGTAAATAAATTGACTAAAATTATAATCACAAGCTTAAATCATTATATTGAGATGCCTAAGCTTGGGCAATAATCTAAGAATAAAGTTTTATTTTACCTTTTTTTTTTTTGGCAAATCTGTTTTATAGTTACTAATCTTGCAAAACAAACAAAATTAATAGTTGAGAAAAAGAATGATTACCTATCCTTCAATTCCCAACCTGCTATATTGGCCACTACCTTTAAAGCGTCTCTCCACTTTTGCACTTTTTCTATATTATCCCTGAAAAATTCTTCATGTTTAGCAAAGGCTTCTCCAAAACTTGCTGTTTGTTTTCTTACAACATTTGGTTCCACTCCATAAAAAATTGGAAAAATTTGATCCTCTTTATTTTTACATTCAGCAATCTTAAGAAGTTCATCCAAGCACCAAGTGGAAGAAGCGTAATTTTTTGAGAGAACAATAATTGAAATTCTCGATTCTTCAATTGCTTTAAGGAGATTTGGTGAAATAGATCCTCCTTTCTCAAGTCGTTTGTCATCCCTGAATACATAAATTCCTTTATTGTTCAAAGCAGTATAGAGATGACCTATGAACCCTTTACGGGTGTCTTCTCCTCTAAAGCTTAAGAAGGCATCGTATTCCCCATGAGGGACATTTTGGAAGCTCGTGGAATCCATTATATTAATTTGTTCCTGAAAATTTAGAATAAATCAAGTGAAATCTAGTGAGCGTAAAATACCATGCAAACAATAAGATTCATTCAAAATTATGGGCAGCACAAAAATGAAAATGTTATAGCTTATATGCCACTCGAATGAATTGTGATTGTAACCAGTATTGCGTGAATAGTATTGTATAAGCAGCAATCCATGCATAGTAATTTTAAGAATAATTAATTAGAAAAATTAATATATCTATTGTTTTATGCTAATCGGGGAGTGAGCTCACCGATCTCTACTTAAGCAAATCTTGATTAGAGCCTCTAAAAGAAGGCAAAGAGTTTGCACAAAATTAACATTCAAAGATTTCTTTCAATTTTTGCATTTTTTTTCTTTTTATGTACACCAAGATGTGCAAATTAATTCTGAAATAAAAGAGAGATTTATGAGATAGAACTTACTGCTTTTGAGTGTATTGAAGGAAGCCACTTAAATGTAACTCCAATGCAGTATGATTATTATAATTACCACAACTCCAATGCAGTATTTGTTTCAAAGAATTTATTCATGCAAATATCTTGTGTGGTTGTACTAATGTATGAAGTTAGCATCGAACTTCCTGGAAGCTTCAAGAATCTAAACGAAAATTATCAGGCTTTTCAATTGAAACCATTGGATTCCAGATTTCCATTAAAATGGAGTGGAATCCAACGGTTGATAGTAATAATTAATTAAAAATAGTTAAAATTACCAGCTGTCTATAGTAATGGTAAATATAGTGACCTTTATTAATAAAATTTTAATGGAGTCCAGAGAGGTTGGGTTGGACTAACTCAATCCAAACCAATCAAATTAGATTTAGATGGATTGATTAGATTATAATGGGCTGGCTGACTCAATATTTTTTTTTTTAAATTTGATTATTGATTGAGTTAGGCTGGGTTCATTATCATAAACTCGAAATAATTCAACCCAACCCAAAAACAACAAAAATCATAAAAAAAAAATTAACGTTCAGCTATCAACTAATCAATCATAAACCCAATTTTGAACCCTAAAAAAGATTCTTTTCAGTTTCTCTCGTTTAAACATGATATGAATTGAATTCTCTTGACTAAAATTCAAAAGTCAAATCAAACTTTGACTAAAACTAAGTTGATAGATATCATTTTTAATTTTAAGGATAAGATTGGGTTGGGTTAGACATATTTATTTGGTTGGGGAAGTAATCAATAGTGGGTTGGGTTGGATGCCCACCCTTAACTTAAAGAGATTTAGCCTAAAATTAGATGTGTTTTTAAAATTTGACTCTAATTCTCCTGCTGTTAATTTTGTTAATTTATATTGGATATTAATTTGTGTAATTACTATTGTACCTTATAAAATTTATCTTGTTATGTTTATCATAATTAATAATTTATAATTAAATACTAATTCTATTTTCTAAATACACATTTCAGTGTAATATGTATATTCGAAAATAGTACACTATTTTGTTCTTCAAAAAAGTGAAATTAATTTTTTGTTATCATTAAATTAAAAAATAATATTGCTTTAAATTTATAATTTCTTCCTCCAATATCAATAATTAAATAAGATTTTAATTATTACATCAACAAAATATTGTTCAACTTATGTTTAATAAATTCTTATTAATTTTTCACAATTTATCCATAATTGTTTTGGGATTTATTTTTATTGTGCTTAGAACAAAAGAAAAAATAAATTTCTTTAGTGTAGAAATATGCAAAATCCATACACTAGGAAAAAAAAATATGCTAAACTAATTACAATTTAAAAACTTCCAGTGAGAGTTGATTCAACTCATAAAATCTGCGTTGTTTATAATACACACACACACATACACCCTGATCAACAAATATTGTCAAATGTTATTTATCGAGATCTAAAGAAAAAAAATTTACAAACCTTCATCTAGACTTACGAGATTCAAGGAGATAAAATTATTAATTATTAGTGTTAAAAAAGAGAAAAGAGAGAGAAAGAGAAAAATAGCGTAATATAATTACTATGATAATTTCTTTTAACATAAAATTATTGAACAACAAATTAATGATCTTCTTCTTAACTAAACAAACTAATTAAAAGCCTCTCATTTACTTCCAAAATATAATATATAAAAAAAAGGTTTGTCAAATGCTGATTGGAGAGTGTGTTTGCCGACCTTTACTTAAGCAAATTAGAGCCTCAAAGAGAAGCAAATTAAAGAGTTGATACAATACAAATTAAATTACCATTCAAAGCTTTCTTTCAATTTTATTTATTTCCTTTTGTAAACATCCAGGATGTGCAAATTAATTCTGAGGATAAAAGAGAAATGTATAAAATAAAACTTACGGCTTTTGAGTGTGTTGAACGAAGCCACCAAATTGATCTGATCAACTCCAATGAAGTGTTTCGATTCAAAGGAAAGAATTTAATCTCAGGCAAATATGTTTCTTTTGAGAGAAAAAAAAATGCAATTTCCAGCTCCCCAGATTTATTTGTATGCATTCAGAAATCAAGAATAAAAATCTTGATTTTTATCTTGTATGCGATTAAGATAAAGTGCCAATAATTTCCGATGGGTCCTTAACCTTGATTTTTATTTTGTATGCGATTAAGATGAAGTGCCAATAATTTCCGATGGGTCCTTAACATTTAATTATTATTTTTTTTCTTCTCTTTTTAGTGGAATGGTGATGTGTTGGACTTGGACCATTAATTTGTTCAAATCCTATCCTATTCATAAATTTTCAATGAAAAAGAAAAAAAAATACAAATTATGTTGTGTTGTAGCCACATTTTTGGATCAACGTATCGACACCACACATGTAATTTGTAATATCTTCGTAGAACCCTTCTAATGTGGAATTTTTGAAAAGAGGAATAGATTAGAAATTGAAAAATCAAACTTCAGATGTATTTATACACCGTATTACAATATGTGTTTTTCCTTTTTCTTTTTTTATATTCGATCCTTATTTTATAAAAACATTAGAAAGATATTCATTTTTAATAACATGTCATTTTATTCTATCAACTATTTTATTCCAGCTCCCCAGATGTATGTAAAATTTTATTAAGAATAAAAATCTTTTTATATACTTTTAAAGTTATTTGTAAGATAAGGTCGGTTATCTTTTTATCAACATTAGAATGAACAAGAACCTATAATCCAGAGGATACGACGTTGTCGGTTACAGGAAATGGAGACCGTGCCTATCACCATCGTTGAAAATAAATAGCCTACAAAACTGCCGTTGGAGGACCATCAAACTTCCTGGAAGCTTCAAGGAAACTGAGCGAAGATTATCTGGCTTTTCAATTGATGACGCGTCCACGCCACTCTGCCCATTACCCATGTTGAAACCATTGGATTCCATTAAAATGGAGTGGAATCCAACGGTTGATATTAATAATTAATTAAAAATAGTTAAAACTACCGGCAACCCATAGTAATGGTAAACCTTTATTAGTTGAATTTCAGCTGAGCCCTTTAAAAGATGTTGGATCATTTTGGTAATATTGTAGTTTTAAAAATAATTATTGTTAATTATATCATAGAAAAAGTTAACTATAAAGATAATTAATTAAACGTTGATACAAATTTTAAAAGTTTTGTGAGTTTTAAAAACAGTCGTACATATTTGGTAAATCTTAATATTAAACTGTAATAAGATTGTAAATGACAAGAATGTAAATGATAAAGTTGGACATAATTTTGAATAAAATTTATTTATATATTTATAAATATGTATATAAAATATTTTTATTGTGTATATATAATAATTGATAACTAAAGTAAATATTTATATTTTTTTATTTTATTTTTTATTTTGTTATCTCAATATAATTGATGATAATTTAATAATCTCTTTAAAATTAAGGATTTTATTTCCTAGTTAATAAAGATGATTCAATATAAACACTATCAATAAATTTAAAAATCAATTTATGGTAATGAAAATAGAAATGCAAAATAATGAACATCCACAACAAGGAGATTTTTTTAGGAGAAAACATTTGATCCACAGTTTAAGATAAAAATCTCGATATGTTATTATGTCCACTTGTAGACAAAGCAATTTACTATGAAAATAATGGGTTTACAATGGATCAAGATCACTTACAAAGCTTCGCAATCATAAACATTTCAAATCTAAACTCTATTGTGTCAACCCTCACAAACTAAAACACATTATCTAAAATACATCTAAACATTATCCAAGTGGATTTAGGTGGGCAGCCATACCAAGACTTAGGTTTTGGGTTTGAAACTTATGTAGTGTAGTCTCATAGACTTTAATTTGGTGCTTTAAGGAATCTTCTATTGTTCCTGAGTTCCTTTGCCATATTAACTAGTGCATTTTATTCATTGCATAGATGCCTTATTTTCTATTGCTAATGCTATTGGTAAGCCTCTGTGGGTAGACCATGCTATTGCTGCTGTTAATCGACCCTCGGTCGCTAGAGTTCTAATTGAATAGGATGTTTCACGGTCGTTGTTGCCCAAACTTTGAACTAATGTAGGTGACGGTGGTTTCTGGCAAAATATTAATATATTACGATAGAAAATGAAAAAAAATTATAAATATCCTAGGATAAATATAGAATTCATGATTAAACCAATTCAATAAAATTTATTCTAATTGTTTTAATACAGTTTTTTTTTCAATTAGTGACTTTTTTTCTTAATTAGCGATTTTTTTACTTAATTAAATTAAATAAATGAACTATTTTCTTATTTAGCTAAAGTTTAATGTTGATTTATAAGTTTTATATTATTTTTATTTTTTTATTTTTAATTTTAAAACATTAATTTATTATTTTTATATTAATTAATTTATTTACTGGTCATAGGTATAAATTATAAAAAGTTATATTTATTACTGATTAATGTCGCAATTAATTACGACACGATAGAATTTTACGCGCGCACCTATCTTTTCAAAGGGAAATGGAGACCATGCCTTTTGTCGGTTACAGGAAATGCAGAAAAAGTAAATGGAGTCCAAATTCGTGTTATGTTGTATGATATTTTATATATTAAGCTATTAAGACCTATTGACAGTACTATCAAGACCTAATTAACGAGAGCAACATCTTGATTCTTGGGTGGGCCTATTGATAATAACATCGTAAATTCTTTCGTTAATATCTAATACATCTGCATGTCGATCATGTATTTATGGAGGGTGCATTGGCATTTGATTTTCTTTGTCTTTCAAACCTTTTTCAGACTCTGTTCTGGAGATGGGTCCAGGCTCAAATGATGGGACATTAAACTAATGGGGTTAGTATTTGTTGATTTTATAGGATACTGAAAATTAATTAGACTTAAAAAACTCGCATAAAATTTTTAAAAATTAAAAATATTATTAAATTCAAACTTAGAGTTTATTTCAAAAAATAATCAAAGTTTGTAAAGTTATAAAAGACACTTATTTATTATAATTGTGATTTATTATAATTTGATTAAAAAAATTATTTTAACAAGACTTATACTTAAATTCAGAATATAGTTCAAATAAGTAATGCATAAATAATAAAACTCTAAATACTAAACTAAATTAAACTAGAATAAAAATTAATTAAAATATTACTAAATTTTATAAATTTCATTCTAATTAATTGCGACATTAATCAGTAATAAATATAATTAACAATAATTATTATATTTATTTTTTAATAACTTAAAATTACACATTGCCCCTTTTGTCGGTTACAGGAAATGGAGACCGTGCCTATCACTATCATTGAAAATAAACAGCCTACAAAACTGCCGTTCGAGCACCTTCCAGTAAATCGATTTTGAAATCGAAATATATATAAATGAAGAATGATTTTGATCGACATGATGTTGACAAAAGCCAGCGTCAATAATCTACGCACCGAAAGCAAGAATTTCTTCAGGTATTTTATTAAGGGCGTCTTCGTTGTAATTGCGTTTTATAGGGAAAAAGAATACAATATTCTTTTGGAGAAAAAGGGCAATGATATTCGGCCACCACGAAAACATAACGAAGCCAGAAACGCATGCTTCCTCTGCCGTTTCGAAGTTTTAAATTTAAAAATTAAAAATAGATTTTATTATTGAAAAAATATTAAAATTAAATCTACAGAAAATCACCTTTCCGCAATCCGCATGCTTCCTCTCACTGTACCACTCACTCGCTTTGTCTCTTTCACTCACCTTCCCTCTCCCTCACTCACCGGATCTGTCTCCCTCAGACCACAGATTTTGAGAAATCGTAGGTTGGTCATCTTTGAAAATGCTTTCGGACTAGCACTTAAATACACCTTATCTTGGAGAAAGTAATAATCATCAAGTATTATTCCTTCAACTACTTCACTTCACTAAATATTATCAACAAAATAGTTCATTAGAGATTTTACTGGGTAAAAGAAAAAAAAAAAATTTCGATCCCTTTTATTAGTCACTTACTGTGTTTTGTGACAATACATGGCATAGGTCTGCTTCCTCCCACAATCTGCTGCGTTTTCCAGGCTCCCGTGGGGACTGCCTCCTAACAATTTGTCGACCCATTTCTAGTAACAAATCATGCATCCATAGTCTGTCGCTCTCACATATTGTTAATAGAGATTTTTCAATAAGAACACCACTGCCAATTACTGGTTCAAAACCACAGCTATCGAGAATTTTTGACACGTAATCTCTCTTCTCCCCTTTAAAGAAACACGCAACATCGAGAAATATTTCCTTCTCTGCTTCCTTCAAGCCATCAAAACTTATCTGGAGTATATCTAGAATCTCATTTTCAGGTTCTCTTTTTAGTCTTTCCAAGGTACTTGTCCACTCGCCCACAGGTCTACCAAACAAAACAGAACCCAAAACCTTGAGAGCTAATGGAAGACCACCAGCATAATTTACAACAAGTTGAGATAGATGAACATATTCTTCCGTGGGCTTCTGGGTTTCAAAGGCTTTCAAACAAAAGAGTTGGAATGCCTCATCATAAGTTAGTGCCTCAAGCTTAAAAACTTCCTCGACTCGATGCAACTTCAACAAATGTTCATCCCTCGCTGTTATTATGATTCAACTGCCCGGGCCAAACCAATCGCGCTTTCCAGCTAATCTTCGTAGTTGTCATCGATCGCGAGAAGGACCTTTTTTTGTCGCAACCTCTACGTCCTATCATGTTAATACCGTCATAGACATTTCGTATGCTATTATCCGCATGCTTCAGTAAATCAGAAATGAGCTGCTTTTGCAAAGAGATTACACTGCCTTCTTTATCATATTTTTCTTTAACATGAGCAAGAAAACTACTACCATCAAACTCGTGGGAGATCAAGTCATAAGCAACTCTTGCAAGAGTTGTCTTTCCTAGACCTCCCATACCCCATATCCCTATCATATGAACATCATAGCACCCTGCACCCATAAGAAACTTCAGTTTCTCCAAGCGTGATTCTATTCCTACTAGCTCCTTAAGAATCTCTGACTCTGTACGAATTTTACTTGATATCAGATTGACAATTTCCTCAATAAATTCTGACTCATTGCTGCAAAATTGAAAACAGCAAGAGAAGATTACTGTTGTTAAATTAAAGTTTGTGTAAACGTAGTAACAAATCAATTCCATATTATGTATACAATCCAAACTATATAATATTCATTCCATCAAATTGAAGTCGTATAATCAAGTAACAGGTATTATCGCATGGGTCAGAAACAAGAAGAATGAGAAAATTCAATTTCTTTTGCTGTTTTCTTCTCATGTACATATTATTTCTTTCTGTAGGAGGATAAATTAGATTAAAAGAGAATTTATATCAATTTTTTATAAGAACAATTATTGCTCACATGAAATCAATTAGATGATGATGATAAACTTCCCAAATGATGTGTCATTTAATAAGTGGTTGATAATTGTTTAGAAGATTCGAGTGAGTTAATTAAATTATTTCAAGAACCAATTGATGGACGTCGCATCATTTTGGGATGGTTTTTTGAAATAAAAAATTTGAGATGTGTAGCACTACAATTAGCTAAATATGTAATGATATTGATGATATCATTGGGCTTGCGATTATTGTCATTGTTATTATTAACAGTTACTAAAGAGTCAATCTAAGAGTAATGTTTTATTTTTATTTTTTAGATGTGATTAATAGAGCACAAAGCAACACAAGATACATATGTATAGTCTTCAATAGTTCAGAATACAATAATTTATAGTATCAACATCCATATCTATTCATTTGCAAATATTAATTCATTTATAGCACTACTACTTTAATAACGACACACCGTATGATATATATACATATTAAACAGAAGCTGTTAAATTGAAAACAATGTTGAATCATGAATACTAATCATGCATAACAAAATAATAATAATAATAATAATAATAATAATAATAATAATAATAATAATAATAATAATAATATTTGAGAATAAGAATGATTACCTGTCCTTCAATTCCCAACCTGATATATTGGCCACCACTTTTAAAGCGTGTCTCCACTTTTGTACTTTTCTATATTATCCTTGAAAAATTCTTCGTGTTTGGTAAAAGCTTCTCCAAAACTTGTTGTCTGTTTCCTTACAATAGTTGGTTCCACATCATAGAAAATTGGAAAAATCTGATCCTCTCTATTTTTGTATTCAACAATCTTGACAAGTTCATCCAAGCACCAAGTGGAAGAAGCATAGTTTCTTGAGAGAACAATAATTGAAATTCTTGATTCTTCAATTGCTTTAAGGAGATTTGGTGAAATGGATCCTCCTTTCTCAAGTTATTTGTCATCCCTGAATACATAAATTCCTTTATCATTCAAAGCAGTATAGAGATGACTTATGAACGTTTGACGGGTGTCTTCTCCTCTAAAGCTTAAGAAGGTATCGTATTTCCTATGAGAGACATCTTGGCAGCTCGTGGAAGCCATTATATTAATTTGTTCCTGAAAATTTAGAACAAATCAAGTGAAATCCAGTGAACACACAATACTATGCAAACAATAAGATTCATTCAAAATTATGGGCAGCGCAAAAATGAAAATTTTATAAATTATATATAAATTCTACTTTTTTTGACAACCTACATAGTAACTCGTATGAATAGTGACTCTAAATAGTATTGCATGAACAATACTGTATAAACAGTAATCCGTGAACAATAATTTCAGGATTAATTAATTAGAAAAATTAATATATCTACCGTTTTAATTTGTTTATGCTGATTAAAATAGATCTAAATTCTTTACACATGATAAACCCCAAAATGTAATATAAATTTTGTCTAGATGCTAATCGGGGAGTGTGCACACCAATCTCTGCTTAAGCAAATCTTGATTATAGCCTCTAAAAGAAAGCAGAGAGTTTGTACGAAATTAACATTCAAAGATTTCTTTCAATTTTTACATTTTTTTCTTTTACATCAAGATGTGCAAAATTAATTCTGAAAATAAAAGAGAGAGATTTATGAGATAGAACTTACAGCTTTTGAGTGTATTGCAGGAAGCCCTTAAATGAATTCCAATGCAGTATTATTATTATTATTATTACCACAACTCCGATGCAGTGTTTGATTCAAAGAATTTATTCATGTAAATATCCTTTGGGAAAAAATAAATTAAGCAATAGGAATTGTGTTGTTGTCAAAAAGTGGCCTCTTTAATAATCAATAAATATTGTCACTGTTTACTCACACGATGAACTTAGCATCGAACTTCCTGGAAGCTTCAAGGAATCTAACCGAAAATTATCAGGCTTTTCAATTGTATACGCATCTTTGCCATTCTGCCCATTAGCCGTGTTGAAACCATTGGATTCCATATTTCCATTAAAATGGAGTGGAATCCAACGGTTGATATTAATAACTAATTAAAAATATTAAAATTATCAGCAATCTATAGGAATTAATGGTAAACATAATGATCTTTATTACTGAAACTTTAATGGAGTCCAACCAGGTGGGAATTAATATGCTTTTTACTGTTTGAATTTGATTTTAAGTAGCAAATAGCTTTTTTTTTCAACTTTTATGTTTGAACTTGTTTCATTTTTAGTTTTAATCAATTCGATTGACCCAGCACAATGATTTAAGGATAAGATTGGGTTGGGTTGAACATATTTATTTGATTGGTTGGGTTGATTTTTTTTAAACTAATCAATAGTGGGTGGGTTGGATGACCACCCTTACCTTCAAGAGATTTAGCCTAAAATTAGATATCTATTTTTAAAATTTGACACTAATTCTCCTGGTGTTAGTTTTGTTGATTTATATTGGATATTAATTTGGTAATTACTGTTGTAACCTTATAAAATTTATTTTATTATTTTTATCATAATTAATACTTTATATTTAAACACTTATTCTATTTTCTAAATATACATTTCCATGTAATATGTATATTGGAAAATAATAGTACACTATTTTGTTCTCCAAAAAAGTGATATTAATTTTGTTATCATTAAATTAAAAATAATAATATTTTAATTATTATATCAACAAAATATTGTTCAACTTATGTTCAATAAATTCTTATTAATTTTTCATAACTTATCCATAATTGTTTGTGGGATCTATTTTTATTGTGTTTAGAACTGAAAGAAAAATCAAAGTTCTTTATCATAGAAATATGCAAAATCCATACACTTCAAAAAAAAAATTATGCTAAACTGTAATTACTGTTTAAAAGCTTCCAGTGAAAATTGATTCAACTTATAAAATCTGCGTTGTTTATAACACAACATGATCAACAAATATTGTGAAATGTTATTTATCGAGATCTAAAGAAAAAAATTTACAAACCTAAAGATTCATCGAGACTTACGAAACTCAAGGAGATAAAAATTATTAATTATTAGTGTTAAAAAAGAGAAAATAGAGAGAAAGAGAAAAATAATATAACATAATTACTATAATAATTTCTTTTAACATAAAATTATTGCACAACAAATTAATAATCTTCTTCCTAACTAAACAAACTAATTGACAGCCTCTCATTCACTTCCAAAATACAATAAAAAAGTTTTTCAGATTATGATTGGAGAGAGTGTTTGCCAACTTTTACTTAAGCAAATCTTAATTAGAGCCTCAAAATGAAACAAATTAAGGAGTTGATACAATACAAATTAAATTACCATTCAAAGCTTTCTTTGAATTTTATTTATTTCCTTTTTTAAACATCCAGGATGTGCAAATTAATTCTGAGGATAAAAGAGAAATGTATAAAATAAAACTTACAGATTTGAGTGTGTTGAACGAAGCCACCTGATTGATCTGATCAACTCCAATGAAGTGTCTTGATTCAAAGGAAAGAAGTTAATCTCAGGCAAATATGTTTCTTTTGGAAAAAAAAATGCAACTTCCAGCTACCCCAGATTAATTTATATGTATTCCAAAAGCAAGTCTTGGTCATCTCAGAAAGTGGGGGTGAAAAAACCAAAAAAGCGAAAGGAATCTAAATTCTAAAGGTTATACTTTTTTAACTACTTCATTACCTCAGGGGCGAAAAAAGAAAAAAATTAGAGAGGTGAGATTAGATTTAAACGGGGTGTATTTTGCATGCCGCGATAAAAGCTTGTATTTGAGAGAATAAAACTCTTTTTATGTTTTTTTAAAGTTATTTATAAGATAAGGTAATTTTGCATTCTTCTAAACTTATTCGGCAATAACCCCAAATGATCTTTAAGTACAAGAAGTAAAGTTTAAAATTAGATAAAGTACGTATAAAATTGAAAATTAAATCTAATTTTATTCATATACCATATATGTCTAGTAATATAAAAATAACTTTTATTTAGCTTTGGCTTGATCTACATTTTTAAAAAAATTAATTTTTCTGTGTAATAAACAGATATTATGATACAAAATGAAAAAAATTATAAATTTCCAAGGATAAATATAGAATTCATGGTTAAACCAATTCAATAAAATTTATTCTAATTATTTAAATACAGTTTTTTCAGTTAATGAGTGATTTTTTTTGCTTGATTAGTGATTTTTTTGCATAATTTCCTTGCCACTGGATCCCATAATCTGCGCCCAAATTCTTCATGCCCATAACCTAAAAAAATGCATTCCTTGGCTTTATCATCAAACTTCAAACTCTCATTTTTAGGGATGTGAGCATATGCTCTGCAATCAAACACTATCAAGTGTTTATAAGAAACATCTTTCCCCGTCCAAACTCTCTCAGGTACATCACCGTCTAATGGAGCTGAAGGAGAAAGGTTAATCAAGTCAACTGTAGTACGTATAACCTCCGCCCAGAAGGATTTAGGAAGCTTCGCATCAGAAAGCATATATTTAACTATTTCTTCAATTATTCTAGCTGCAAGGTTTTTGGTACAATCTTCTCAAATCTAATTCCATGGGATCTGCAATATTGCTCAAATGGCCATTTGTACTCACCACCATTATCTACCCTAACGCATTTTAACTTTCTTCTTGTCCCTCTCTCAACGCAAGTATGGAAGAACTTAAATATATCAAGCACTCGGTCTTTAGATTTTAAAGCAAAAGCCCACACTTTTCTAAAATAGTTATCAATAAAAGTCACAAAATAAAGTGCACCTCATATTGATCTATTTTGCATCATGCAAATATTAGTGTGAATCAAATTAAGGATTTGCGACTTTCTAGATGGAGAAAAACTTTTAAAAGCTACTCTGCGTGTCTTTCCAGCTAAGCAATGAACATAAGTCTTAAAGGACATACCTGCGAAGTTGTGTAGAAATCCTTTTCTGACAAGAGTTTCTAACCCTTTCTCACTAATGTTACAAAGTCTTTTATACCATGTCTCAATGTTAGAATCTTTTACAGTCACATTCACATATTCTTTCTTTATCTTAGCTTCTATCATATATAGAGTGTTTACTTTCCTCCCCTTAGATAACACTAGAAAGCCTTTGGTGAGCTTCCATTTTCCTTCACTAAATTCGTTAATATAACCATCATCATTAAATTTGTATGTAGAGATTAAATTGAGGTGAATATCGGGTACATGTCTGACATCTTTAAGCAACAACTTATAGCTAGTGCTGGTCTCCAAGCAAATATCTCTTATGCATACAATCTTGGATGCCCCTTCATTTCCCATCCGAACATGGTCGTAATCACCATTAACACAAAATGTAAAGTAATCACGATGTGCAGTAACATGAAGCGAAGCACCGGAATCAATCACCCAATCACTGGTATGGCAAGTGAGATTTATTAAGCTTTCATCATAAACAATACCTAAATCACCGTCAACTATGTCTGCAGTGTTTTCTTTGTCACTTTTCTGAGTATCACCCTTTTCTTTCGCATGTTCTCTTTCCTACAATCTACACTCCCTTTTAACGTGACCCATTTTGTGACAATGAAAGCACTTCATATTTCTCCTTTAGGACTTAGATCTTCCTATGGGGCTATCATTGGTTTGCTGGTGGGAATTTCTACTTTGGCTTCTCCTCTACCTTTCTTGCTTTTATGAAACAAGTGCATCTGATTTAGAAGAAACTGGTTCAACATTTTTTCTTCTAGATTCTTCATTCTGCAACCTACCTGTAACTATATCCAAAGTTAATTTTCTATTCAGCGCTGAATTATTCATTGAAACCACTAATGTCTCCCAACTGCCAGGCAAAGACCTAAGCAATAATAATACTTGTAACTCATCATCTAGAATAATTTTCATAGTAGTCAACTAATCAACAAATCCCTGAAACTCACTAGTGTGTTCAGTTATATTGCGCCCTCTTGTATTTCAAATTAACAAGCCTTTTCATTATATTGACTTTATTTTGTATTGTCGGCTGCTCATAAGTTGTGTCTAATTTTCTCCAAAGAAAATTAGCCTTAGATTTCTTCGTGACATGGTGGTACACACTCTGATCAATCCATGATCTAATAGTACCCTCAGCCTTCTGGTTTAATTGATCCCATTTCTTATCATCTAAATCGGCGTGTCCAGCTTCTTCGCTTTAGTTGGGTTCATGTAAGTCTTTCATGTATAACAAATCTTCTGTTCTAGACTTTCAAATACAATAATTCCATTACTTTGCTTTAATCATGCAAGCCGAGGATTCCTCTATCTCAACCACACAAGTAATAAAACACACAACCTGGCTCTGATACTACTCAGTTGGGAAAGGAACTACTATGAAAAATTGTAAAATTAGCAAAAATAAAACTCTTTCCCTCTTTGTGTGATTAAAATAAGATATGTGTTGATGCCAAAATCTACTCGCCCTTTACCCGATCAGATTTTTCCATCAACGCTTATATGTTTAATGGGAATGATGTCGCTTTCTCCTTGCCTTAACGATCACTTACGACACTGGGTTGGAATCACCCTTTTTTATCTTGCTAAGCCTGCGTTCACAAAAAATGAATAAAAGACGCCAGTAATTTTATTGGCGTAAACCCTCTGATGTCTAAGTTAGCACAAGGTATTTATAGGAAAATGATTCAATTTAGATTTTGGAATGGCTTACGATTCACTCTCAATATATGTAGAAAAATAGTCTAATCTTAATTTGGCAGAGTTTTCCCTTCTCTCTTAGTTTTTTCATCCCTTTCTTTATTGGTTTCTTCCTTTTTTATAGCCGTTGTCCCACGTTTCCGTTCACCCTTCATTCCCCTTTTTCTCGAGTAATGGCAGCCCCTCATGGGACTCCAACTGCTACATTGTGGGCAAACGTGGGACATTGTGTCTCCCTTAATGGTTCTAGGAAAAGCGTAATTGTCGTGATTTCATGAGATCGTGTTCCTGCTCTTTAGGGAATGGGTATCTGCTCGACATATGTCTCTGGCTGGTACTCGTCTCTGGTCGGTATATTCCTCTGGTTGATACTCATCTCTGGTCGGTACTTGTCTCTGGTCAGTATATTCCTCTGGCTGATACTCGTCTCTGGTCGGCCCATGTTTGTGAAAGGCTCATTATCAGTGTTCTGCTCGTACCATTCGGCTGAGGTGATCCACCCCGGGGTGGGGATGATGGCATGGCTGAGCTAGTGCTCTTATTTACTTAACACCAGTCCCCTAGTTTCTGGTCTTGCAAGTGAAATGAGTTGAGAGTAGAAACTGATAATCGAATCTTACAGATTTTGGGAACTACCCATCTGGTCCTCGCGTTATTGTGGTGGATCTGAGGTTCCATCTCTCGTCTGAGGAGATTTTGGCCCGAGTATGGGCCTTCATGAATATATCTCGTATATATTTGGGCTTATGTCTCGTCAAGCCTTTTATAATGGTTAATGACGTGGCGCTTCTCGACTCTTCGTATTTGAAATTTGAAACGATAGGCTATCCATCCTCGATATACGGTGAGTGAGTTGGCATCCCCATCACTTAAACGCTTTCATTTCTCCTTTTCGTTTCAAATCCCTAGACTGAAATTATCATCGTTTTGTTATTCGTCTCTCCACTGTAAGCCAACTCCTTCTTTGAACTTTGCTCACACTTTCCTCATCTGGAGCCTCCACTTGCTGGGTTCTTTCTCTATCACGGCAGCACTATCCGTGCCAGCCTATTCCAGGTATAGCCTTTAACCCCCTCTCTGGTTGTTGTTGATTGGGTTTTATATTGTGGGTTCTTTATTTGTCCCTTTTTGTTCTCATACATTTGGATATTTTGTGCTTTCTCTTTTTAAACTTCAATATGTCAAACCGGAAGGGAAAAATAATTGTAGATGAGAGTGATGAAGAGATAGAGGATTCATATCCCCATCTGTTTGGACCTAGTGATCCTCTATACTATTCTTGCAGTGTAGGTCCCTCCTATTACAGGGATGCCCCTGAATACCCTCGTCCTATGACCACTTCTCCTTCCCCTGAATTAGAGCTTGTAGGAAACCAAGGTGGACCCGCGTCGGGCTCTGGTGAGAACCATAGTTCTGGTGGGGCTGGGGTCCCTAAAGAGGAAGGTGACGGTGGGGGGAGCAGTTTTGAGCTGAGCAGACCCCCTAAAAAGAGAAACCTTGGCCATAGGGTGGAGGCGGATTCTTACCATATTGACTACATAGCTTGTGCCACTACCCCAACTGATCTGCTCAAGCTTAGAACCCTTTACAACATACCTGAAGAGATTCTCCTTGTAATCCCCGTGAAAGATGACATTCCTAGCCGACCTCCGAGGGGGTATGTTACGATGCATTTGGAGAGTTTCAAATTAGGAGCTCGGTTGCCCCTTCAGCATTATTTTGCCAAGATATTGGGTGGTATGCACCTGGCTCTAGGTCAGCTACATCCAAATGGGTGCAGAGTTCTCTCAGCTATGTATGTGCTATAGGAGAGGTGCGGATCAGAGGAACCCTCCCTTGTTGAGGTAAAATATTTGTACCAGCTGCGGAATAGCCTAAGGGAAGCAGGCTGGTACTACTTCACGTCGAGCTTTGCAAAGAGGAAGCTGATCACTGGATTTCCTTCCTCATGTAAAAATTGGAAGAACAAATTCTTTTTTGCTGGAGGAAATTGGTGCCTAGCAGCCCGTTTGCTTGGTAGTGATATTCATCTTCCAACGCGCTTTGTCACCTTAGGTCGTTTATTTATTGCCTATTTTCTTTCTCCGATCGTCACTTATTGGGTTCTTTAACCTTGTTTGCTCTTTCAAAGTCGTGGGGTTTGATCAAGGAGCTTGACGACAGACCCTTGCTCCAGGTGGAGTCTGCTTTGGTGAATGTGTTTACCTGCCAAGATCTCTTGTCATCAACAAACCTGGTCGATTTGCGTTTAGTGGACGTAGCTGCCGGAATGGATAACAAGATCTTCAACGCCATGACCAGAAAGCGTGGTCGGGCTCCAAGCAGCTCCAACAATCCTCCTCCTCCTCCGAAGAAAGCCAGCGTTGGTCATTCCAAGGCTTCTGTTCCTGCTCTGCCCCTTCCTCCACCTCGTAAGAGCGGTGGGGAGAAAACTACCAACAAGAGTCCTGAGGTCAGCGTTCACTCTAGAGACCAATCCTCTTCTCTTCCACCTCGGGATCAGAGGGACTATCTGACCCCGTATCAGAGGGACTATGGGAAGTCAGTGGGACCGAAAATGGTCAAGGACATTGAGAGCATGAATCTCAGTGAATTGGCTAGTTCTGTCCAGAGGGTCTCCTTCAAGCTGGCTACTTTAGTTTCTTGCTACAAGAATAGGGTCACGCACTATGAGAGGAATCTTCAAGCTGATAACTAGGACTTGAAGAAAAGAGCTGAGTCTGTCGACCACTCAAAGGAAAAACTGCTTGATCTGTAGAAGCAGATCATAGACCTGGAAAAAAAGGTGGCCATGGTTGAATCCAACTCTACCAAGCTTGAGGGTGAGTTGGGTGATTTGAAATCTGACCTCCAGACTACTCAAAGCGAGCGAGATACCTTGAAGACGGCCCTCGAGGGGGAAATCAAATCTCTGAATGAACAGTTGGCCGAGCTGAAAGGTAAATCTGCTGATGTGGGCGATCGGCTGGATGTAGAGTATAACTCTGGTCTCGCTTTTTGCTACAAGTACATCATGTTTGTGCTTAAGGAAGAATATCTTGAGCTTGACATGAGCAAGCTTGAAGCTGGAGTGCAGAAATATATGGCCGAGGCTGACTATAGGGATAAGGAGCAGGGTGACCAGGATCAGGTGGAGGCTCCTTTAAATAGGGTGCAAGAGGGGGAAGTAGGGGATCGTGCTCTCAAAGTAGGTCAAGGGCCAGTGCCTACTCTCCCCGATGTTGCTAATCCTCCTTTTTCTGAGATTACCGATCCTTCGACTACTGAGGCGGCTGAACCTCACAACCATTAAGCTTATCTTTGTATAAATTCCAGACTTTCATCTATTTTGTAAACATTTGAGCATAAATTTTGGATGCTTTCTGTTGGCTTTTTTATTGTGGTTTTATTTATGGATCGTTTCTGCAAATTACCTTAACATTTTCAGTTGGCTTTGCATGCTAGTCCTTTAATCGACCGAATATGAATGGGAACTTGTTTGCCATAACCAAATTTGTAGATTTACCTACTGGTCCTTTAGGCGACTGAGCAGGATTCAGCACTTGCTTGCTTTTGTAGAACTTTGTGAAATTGCCTGCTAGTCCTTAGGCGACCGAGCAGGAATAGGCACTTGCTTGCCTTAGTAAAATTTCGTGAAAATGTTTACTGGTCCTTAGGCGACCGAGCAGGAATAGACACTTGCTTGCCTTTGTAGAACTTCGTGAAATTGTCTGCTGGTCCTTAGGCGACCGAGCAAGAATAGACACTTGCTTGCCTTAGTAAAATTTCGTGAAAATGCATATTGGTCCTTAGGCGACTGAGTAGGAATAGGCACTTGCTTGCCTTAGTACAATTTAATGGATTTTGCTAGCAGGGGAATTTCATGCTGAATTTATCTTTATTAAAACTTGTATGGGTTACAAAAATATGAAATATATGCATGTGCCACAAGTCGTCATGCATTTAACAAAAATAACTTATTGAAATAAATACTTGATAAAACACTTTGCTTACTGGAAGTACTTCTTCAAGTGTTTAGCGTTCCATGACCTCTTTACATCTCATCCATCTGGGTAAGCCAACTTGTAAGCTCCTGGTCCAGTCGCTCGTATTACCCTGTAAGGGTCTTCCAATTTTGGGTCAAGAGCACCATGGTTAAGGTCCCTAGTGTTTTGGTTCACCTTCCTAAGTACCGAATCTCCTGTTCGGAACTGCCTTATGCGTACGTTCTTGTTGTAATAACGCTTGATTCTTTACTGACATTGAGCCACTTTCTGCGAAGCCTCTTCCCTTTTCTCCTCCAACAGGTCCAGGCTTAAGCAGATCTGCTTGTTGTTTTGCTCATCATTGAAGTATTCTATCTGATGTGTCCCCACTCTAATTTCTGCTGGGATTACTGCCTCATGACCAAAAGCTAAAGCAAACAGTGTTTATCCCGTGGCAGTTTTGTGGGTTGTCCGATAAGCCCATAATACTCCTGGTAGCTCGTCGACCCAAGCTCCATTTTTCTTTCCCAGCCTGGTTTTTAGGAGTTTCTTTATTACTTTATTGGCTGCTTCCACTTGTCCGTTTGCCTGGGGGTGTGCTGGGGTACAGAACTTCAGGTCCACCCCCAAGTTTTAGCAGAATTCTCTGAAGTTGTTGTCTGTTATGACGGCATAGGGGATCTCATATCTGCAGATGATATTCTTCCAAATGAAATCCGTCGTCTTTCTCTATGTGATTTGACTAAGGTTTCCTACTTCTACCCACTTGGTAAAGTAGTTTATAGCCACAATTGCATGTGTTGTCGCTCCCCTGCCCTTAAGTAATGGGCCAATCAGGTTAATTCCCCACTAGGCAAAAGACCATGGGGATGACATAGTGGTCAGCTTTTCTGGGGACTGAGCAGGAACTTCCGAGAAGCTCTGGCAGATTTTACAATTCTTTGCCATCCTTTTTGCATCTTAGTGCATAGTCGGCCAGAAGTATCCTTGTCGAATTTCCTTGAAAGCCAGAGTTCTTGCCTCCAAATGGTTGCCACATATCCTTTCATGGATCTCCCTCAATAATCTGCTTCCTCATCATCCAAACGTCTCAAAAGGGGTAAGGTGAATCCTCGGAGGTAAAGTACCCCATCGAGTAGCGTATATCTTGCTGCTCGGCATTTCAATTTTCTTGCTTGCTTCTTGCCCTACTGTAAAATGCCATTGCGGATGTAAGAGAAAATAAGGTTCATCCAGGACTCCTTGATGCTCACCCGCATTACTTCTGCTTCCTCCCCTATGCTTGGCAAGGTCTTCACTTCCAACAGAACTGATTTGGATAACTTTGGATCCGCAACTGCGGCCATTCTGGCCAATATATCTACTCGGTAATTCTCGTTCCAGGATATCTGTTTTATCTCTACTTCTTGGAAAAGCCCGACCATCTGCTTTGCCTTCTTCAAATAAAGCCCCATCTTTTCTTCCCTTGCTTGGAATTGATCACTGAGCTGATTGCAGACTCATTGGGAAAATGCTTGGATTTCCACCTTTTCTGCTCGTAGGACATGTGCAATCCCAAGCCCAGTGATGAAGGCTTCGTATTCAGCTTAGTTGTTTGTGAGTTGAAATTCGAACTTCACTGCATAGGACATCTCGATCCCTTCTGGACTTCGTATTACAATTCCTGCTCCGGATCCTTGTTCACTATGTGACCCATCAACCATTACCATCCATACTCCCTTTGGATTCTCCTGTTCCACTAGTTGCCCCGTGTAGAATTTCTTTCCTTAATTCTACACTGTCAACCATAAAGTCGGGCAGAGCTTGGGCTTTGATTGTTCCTCGGGGCCTATAGGATAGGTCGAATTCGCTCAGCTCCACTGACCATTTTACTAACCGGCCAGATGCATCTGGCTTTTGGAGCATTTGCCGAAGAGGCTAGTCAGTCATCACAACTATCGAGTGGGCCTGAAAATATGGTCGAAGTTTACATGCTACCGTTATTAGAGCAAGTGCCCATTTCTCCATCAGTGAATACCTTATTTCTGCGTCTACCAGGGCCTTGCTGGTGTAGCATACATGATGTTGCTTTCCTTCTTCTTCTTTGACTAATACTGAGCTGGTAGCCCATTTTGAGATTGTCAAGTACAAAAACAGCTGGTCACCTTTTCTCGGAGTTAATAGTAACGGGGCGCGGTCCAGATATTCCTTCAGCTGCTCGAATGCCTTCTACATTCTGATGTCCACTCAGTCTTTGTCCCTTTCTTTATGGTTTGGAAGAAAAGGTGGCATTTATCTGTGGCCCGCGAGGTGAATCAGTTCAATGCTGCCAATTTCCCTGTAAGGCTCTGCACTTCTTTAATTGTTCGTAGGGACCTCATTTCTGTTACCGCCCGTATCTTTTTCGGGTTGGCCTCGATCCCTCGGTGGCTTACCAGGAATCCCAAAAATTTGCCCGAGCTGACCCGAAATGCACATTTCTCCGGGTTCAGTTTCATTTCATACTTCCTCAACAATTCAAAGGTCTCTTGCAAGTGCTTCACATGATCCCTCGGTTCTTTAGACTTTGTGATCATATCGTCCGCATATACTTCGATAGTGTGACCGATTAATGGCTTGAATATCTTGTTCACCAACCTTTGAAAGGTAGCTTCTGCATTTTTCAGGCCAAAAGGCATTGCCCTGTAGCAAAACAAACCATATTACTTATAAATGTGGTGCTTTCCTCATCCTGCTCGTCCATGGGTATCTGGTTATATCCCGAAAAGGCATCTATTAAGCTGAGCAGACTGTGACCCGCTGTTGAGTCCACCAATTGGTTTATTTTTGGTAGGGGAAAACTGTCTTTCGGGTATGCCTTATTAAGGTTTGTGAAGTCCACACACATTCTCCATTTTCCTTTGGCCTTCTTTACCAGTACTACATTGGAAATTCACTCCGGGTACTTAGCCTCCCTTGTAAATCCTGCTTTCAACAGCTTTTTCATCTTGGCATTTATGGCCTCGTACCTTTCTTAGTTAAAGCACCTTCGTTTTTGGCTCACCAGCCTTGCCCCTTTCTTGATTGCCAACTTGTGGCAAGTTACCCCGCGATCAATTCCTGGCATGTCCTCATGAGACCAGGCAAAGATATTTGCATGGGATTGTAGACACTTCACCAGCTCGCCTTTTATTGTCTCGCCTAATCCTGATCCGATCTTAACCACTCTGCTCGGGTTATTCTTGCTCATCACAACCTCCTCCAGTTTCTCAACGGGTTCCTGGCGACCCTTTTTTGAATCTCCTCAGTTATCCAGAGAGGTAACCTGTAGTGTCTACTTGGCTGCTGCAGCGTAACAGCTCCTTGTCATTCTTTGGTCACCTTTTACTACGCCAACAACTCCGTTTACTCTATACTTCAGTGCCAGGTAATGTGTAGATACAACGCACTGACTTACCCTCATGAAAAGTCATCCCAGTATCATCTGGTAAGGGTTTCTTTCTTCTAGCACCACAAAGTCCAGCATCATTGTTCTTTCAAACGACTTTGACCCCACCGTAATCGGAAGTTCGATGATCCCCATAGGGGTTAACTGTCCTCCTCCAAATCCCTTCAATGATGTATTTGTCCGCTCCAGTTTTAAATATGAAATTCCCATATCATCTAGGGTCGACTTAAACAATATGCCAACCGAGCTACCCGTGTCTACCAGTATTCACTGCAGTTCTGTACCGACCATCATTGCCTTAATCACCAGTGCATCCTCATGAAGGTATAAAACACACTCTTCGTCGTCCGTTGTCCACATAATGGGAACTTGCCTCACTTTCACCCTCTTGGCTGCCCTTTTCGAATCCCCAGCCAATGTTGGCCTTCTTGCTATCACACGGATAGTGGGCTATTCACACTCTAGGCTTCTCTCAACTCCCTCATCCCATGTATACTGTAATTCAATGATGGGTGAGACTCCATCTACATATTCATCCAAGTATCAATTCCTCACTAAATCCTCCACCTGAGTTTTTAGGTCACGACACTGGTTTATTGTATGACCATGAATATTATGAAATTTGCAAAATCTGCTCTTATCATGTTTGTGAGCAGGTTTTGTTACGGGGGCAGGAGGGTATAGTAGGCATCGCCCCTCGATCCTCTCATATAACTCCTTCATAAAGACTTTTAATGCGGTGTATTGTCTATATGTTGAACTCTAGTCAATTAGTTGGACTTCTCGGCTATCCTGGATATCGTCCCGAGCTGGCATTGAGGGTAGCTGACTGGGTCGTCCAGCTCTGAAGTTGACTGCACGTAGTGCCCTAGGAGAGTTGTGATAAGGGTGGGCAGCCAATTGCTGGAATTCTCGCTGCCGCTCCGGGAATAAGGGGACGGAGGCTGAGCCCAACTGTGTTGAAACTGTTGTGGTCTCTGAGCTATGGGGTAAGGGCGGGACCGAGCTGATATTACGCCCATTACTGAGGATTCTCCAGCTCGCTTTCCCGACCCACTCCCATTAGGGGTTCTCCTTTCTTTTCATCTCAGCTCTTCCAGCTGTTCACTTTTTATCCTCGCCGATTTCTCCTCTTTGATTTCTATATCTCTCCTCGCCTGCTCATATCCCACCAAATAATTCTGCACTAGGGGGTTTCTCAAGTTGTACTACAGTCGGCCTATCCTCACGCCCTCTTTTAATCCCCTTAACGCCTGCGGGTGATTGAAAGCTCCCAGATCAAGCACGGCCCAGTGGTATCGTTTTATAAATTCCCGAAGGGATTCATGCTCCTCATGTTTCATCCATACCAGTTCCATTATATTGTCCTCTGGGGCTACTGCTCCTCGAAACTGCTCGGCCAACTCTTGGCACATCTGCTCGTATCTTTTATACTTCCTCGTGGCAGCTTGCGGTACCATTCTCGGGCTCGTCCCACTAATGTCAATGGGAACACCTGCATCTCTGAGCTGGTGTTAGCCCCTGCACACCCGTCATGTCGTTGAAGCATTCAATATGCACCAGCGGGTCATTTTGCCCGGAGTATTTGAGGTCGGGGAAGTGGAAATCTCTTAGGATTACAGTACCCATGATCTCGGCTGATAATGGAGACTCTTCATCTAGCACTATCCTCCAGCTCGGGGGCTTTCTCTTGCCCTGAATCTTCTCCATCACCTGCGCTAATTTGTGCACCTCGCCCTCCAATTCTACAATACGGTTAGGATCGCACACAGTTATCTGATCTCGCTCCTGCTCGGCATTCTGCAGCCACTGTCTGAGCTCTCCTTCATCAACATTGGCTCCTCGGCCACCAATTTCCAGTATTCGTCCGGAGCGAGGTTGGTCTCTTTTTTCATCCACGCGCTCCCTTGGAACCCGACTAGTATTTCTATGGGAATGCACCACATATGGTTGGTCTACCGGTGGAGGGATTTCCTCGACTCTATGCCTCCGGAGGCTGGGTTCATCTCTCCCCACGAGGGTTTCATAGTCCCTTCTCCGTTCATCCCTCAGCTCATGCAATATGGCTGTGAGAGTCTCCATTTGCTTCTCCATTCGCTCCAGCCGATCTTGCATCATCCTTTCTCGAGCTGCATTCGCAATCTCCCGGTTCATTGTCCTCCCCTAAGGCACCATTCCTTGAAACATCCATAACTAATTATTCGTGTACTTCCTCTAATGACTATTAATTTGGTGGTAGCTTTTTATCCAGCTCCCCACAGACGGGACTAAAATGTTGATGCCGAAATTTGCTCACCCTTTACCCGACCAGATTTTTCCACCAACGCTTATATGTTTAATGGGAACGATGTCGCTTTCTCCTTGCCTTAACGATCACTTACGTCACTGGGTTGGAATCACCCCTTTTTATCTTGCTAAGCATCCGTTCACAAAAAATGAATCAAAGATGCCGGTAAACTCTCTGATGCCTAAGTTAGCAGAAGGTGTTTACAGGAAAATGATTCAATTTAGATTTTGGAATGGCTTATGATTCACTCTCAATTTATGCAGAAAAACAGTCTAATCTTAATTTGGCAGAGTTTTCCCGTCTCTCTCAATTTTTTCATCTCTTTCTTCATTGGTTTCTTCCTCGTTTATATCTGTTGTCCCACGTTTCCGTTCACCCTTCATTCCCCCTTTCTCGGGTAATGGCAGCCCCTCATGGGACTCCAACTGCTACATTGTGGGTAAATGTGGGACATCGTGTCTCCCTCAATAGTTCTGGGAAAAGCATAATTGTCGTGATTTCGTGAGATCGTGTTCCCGCTCTTTAGGGAATGGGTATCTGCTAGGTATATGTCTCTGGCTGGTACTCGTCTTTGGTCGATATATTCCTCTAGCTGGTACTCGTCTCTGGTTGGTGTATTCCTCTAGCTGGTACTCGTCTCTGGTCAGTATATTCCCCTGGCTGGTACTCGTCTCTGATCAGCCCATGTTTGTAAAAGGCTCATTATCAGTGTTCTGTTTGTACCATTCGGCTGAGGTGATCCACCCCGGGGTGGGGATGATGGCATGGCTGAGCTGGTACTCTTATTTACTTAACTGCTGAGCTGGTGCTCTTATTTACTTAACAATGTGTACCACAAATAAATAGGCGTAAAAATAAACTAATAAATCCAAAGCAATAACTAACTACAAGAGGCATAAATTTTTACGTGGAAAACTTGAAACGAGAAAAATCACAAGACCGTAGTCCGATATAATCTTCCACTATATTAATGGATTACAGTACAAATTTTTTTCTATATAATACTAGAGGATATCAACATCAAGAATCTCACTATTCTTAACTTAAAGTAACAACCTAATTACTATTTCTCCAACAAGTGTGTATCTCAAATAATAGCCAAAGAGAGGATAAAATAAAAATCAACACCAGTAGGATTGTAGAGGGTGAGGCCAGGAACTTACCCTCATAATTTGAGAGAAAACATAGTCAAAATCACTTCCGATCACCCAATTTAAGATTGAAAATACTATTCCCAAATTAAAACCTTCTACGGGCTTTTCTCTCTCTTTTGCCGCTTTTTCTTCTCCACTCATCCTTTTGTGTGATGAGAAAACTAGGGCTGCCACTTGCTTTTATAGTTAAATTACATGGCAAATGTCATCCAAGTCCAAGGCTTAATAATAATACAAACCAAGCAAATTTATTTGGACTTTGGGCTTTGGGGCCCCCAAATGAGATGAACCTAACAAGTGGAAGTTGTGCCAGCAGCTTGAGCTTCTAATTTTCCTGCCAAAATCAAAACTCTGAAATTTATGAATTTGAATCATTCTTCGGCAATTAAGGCTTGTAATGTTTGCTTGAATTCGAAGTACTCATGCAAAACGGAGAAACTTTGCGAAAGTGAATGTGCATGGAAATGGATCTGCGGCAGAAGTAAAGCCAAGCATTCAAGCATGATAAAATTAGGATCATGTTATTAGAGAACCTACTATCAAAACTGAACCTGTGACCGAGCCAAAAGAAGTGGCCACATAAGATTTGAACTTGCTATTATTTTATTTAACTTTTCCTATTGTTAATTGTAGGACTGGTAAGAATTTGAGCCTGAGTTTCCTCGACCAGTTATGCTATTCATTACGTGCTAACCTTATCAACATTCTTGTTCCATCAGTCTGATAACATTATGTTGAACAACACCGAAAGCAATTCACATAGAAGTAATTGTTAAAAAACTGAGGATGATTAAATTGTTCAAAACTAAAATTATGTGGGCAACATAAGAATTTTATTAAATTGAAGGACTTCATTGATATTATTTATCCTACCACAATTTGAAAATGAGGAATGGAAGACTCATTCTAAGGAGGAGGTGGTAGTGAGTCTCTTATTCGCAGGATTGATCATTTTACCCCTCTCCAAAAATCAAAATGTTCATTTTATCCTCATTTATGATTAATTAATATATTATTATAATTAATTATTAACAATAATTATTAATCGTAATTATATTTAATTAATAATAATTATAAAATATTACTATAATTGAAGAATTAATATAGTTATTATTATTAATTAATATATTAATTATTATTATCAATAATTGGTAATAGTTATAATTTTTAATAAATAATCACAATAATTAATATTTATTATTAATTAATATATTTTATAATTAGTATATAAATATAATTAAATTATGTATATTAACAATAATTAATAATAATAATCATGTTAAATAAATAATTGCTATAATTAAAATATAAAATAATAATTATGAGAATAGTTCATTAAGCACTTTATAGTAATATGTTACAATGTAACTTATTCTGATTCTGATTCAAAGACAAAGTAAACACATTAATGTCAATTCAGCTCATTCCCATTCTTGCTCATTCTAATTTCAACCGATTCCGATTCCAATTTAGTATACGTAATATAAAATGGATTGGAATCCAATGGTTGATATTAATAATTAATTAAAAGTAGTTAAAACTACTAACAATCTATAGGAATGGTAACCTTTATTCGTTAAATTTCAGTTGGGTCCTTAAAAGATATTGGATCATTTTGGTAATATTATAGTTTTTAAAATAATTACTATTAATTGTATTATAAAAATAATCATCTATAAAGATAATCAATTGAACGTTTGATGCAATTTTCAAAAGTTCTATGAATTTTAAAAACAGTTGTATGTGTTTTGTAAATCTTACTATTACAATATTATAATAATATTGTAAATAACATCAATGTAAATGGTTGAAGTGGACATAATTTTAAATAAAATTTATTTACATATTTATAATATGTATATAAAATATTTTTTATTGTGCATATATAATGATTGATAATTAAAGTAAATATTTTTATTATTAATTTTATTTTTTATTTCGCTATCTCAATATAATTAGTAATAATAATAATCTCTTTAAAATTAATGATCTACTTTCCTAGTTAGTAAGGATAATTCAATAGAATAAATTTAAAAATCAATTTATGGTAATGAAAATAAATATGCAAAATAAGTGAATATCCGCAACACGAAGTTTTTTTACGAGTAAACCTTTGATCCTCACAATTTAGGATAAAAATCTCAACATTTTATTATGTCCACTTGTAGACAAAACAATTCACTATGAAAATAATATAAGTTAAAGTGGATCAAGAACACTCACAAAGCTTCACAACTATAAATATCTCGAATCTACATTCTATTGTGTCAAACCTCACAAACTAAAATACGTTATCTAAAATACATTTGAACATTTTCCAAGTGGATTTAGGTGGGCAGCTTTACCAAGATTTAGGTCTTGGGTTTGAGTCTCATGTAGCGTAGTCTCATAGACGTTATTTTGGTGCTCTGAGGAATCTCCTTTTGTTCCTGTTTGGGTTTCTTTGTCGTATTTGCTAATGCATTTTAATCATTACAAAAGATGCCTTATTTTCTATTGCTAATGCTATTGGTAAGCCTCTACGGGTGGACCATGCTACTACTATTGTTGATCGGCCCTTAATCGCTAGAATTCTAATTGAATATGATGTTTTGCGGTCGTTGTTGCCCAAACTTTGGACTGGTGAGGGTGATGGCAGTTGCTGGCAAGATTGTCAATTTTTAGTGTGTTCCTTTATATTGTGTCTCGTGTAAGCATCTTTGCAAGCTGTTGATGCTTGTTTTGTTGCTAATCCTGGGCTTTAGGAGCCCGGCAGCCTGTTGTTCAGGTGCAGGGTGTTGTTGTTCGTGATAAAGGCAAGGTGCCTATGTCTGATGCTGTTGTGCATTTAAAGGGGGATCGTGAAGATGTTAAGCCGTTGAGGCCTGGTGCTGGCAAGGATGCTTCGGTAGATGCTTAGCCGCCTATTTATCAGGAAACTACATAAGATGGGTATGATCCAGTTTTTAATAAAAGAGTTCAGACAACTAAGGTCTCTAACCCTCCTTATTTTTTAGATTATCCGGGTGTTTAAAGGGCTTCCACTGGCGCTACTTTTTTTTCAAGTTGTTGTAGAGGATATTTGCTCCATGGTCGTGGGCTTCAATCCCCATTCTACGGACATCCCTTTTCAGTCTGATGAGGAGTTTAACTTTGATGAGAATCTTGCGACTAATGAATATTTTGCATTTGGGCCTAGGGGTGCTAGAGGGCATGATACTTTAGTATTGCCCGGTTACATGTTAATGGCCCAAGAATTGTATGCTATTCTCTAGCCAGTTGCGTTAATTAGTCCTATCTTCTATGCTTTTGTTATTTTTCTAATTGTTGAGTGTATTTGTTCCCGAGCTTAGAGGTTTTGGAATATGTCTCCCCCTCCATATGAATTTTCTTTAATTTTATTAATCTATTGGTAAGGGGGTCTTGCCTAACCCACACCTTAGAGTGCTTTTTAATTAAAAAAAAATCCTCACAGTCCTCACAATTTTTTTCCTACGTGAGTTAAGCATCAAAATCTGCTGAGGAGAAAAATTTAAGGGTAAAATGATAATCGGTGTGAGAGAATCCGTCTTAAATTTAACACCTTCAAGCTCAAAGACCTTGTATCAATGAACTTGGTGGAGCGTAAGACAGGAGAAGAAAATAAATGCTAATTGATTCTTGATGTTTGAAAAAAATCCAATCTAAAACATTAGCTTCTAACCCTTCAGAAAAGTATTTCTCAAAAATCTAAAGTTTAAAAGTAAATTTTAAGGACAAAAAAATAAGAAGTCACTAAATTCTTCCTTGTTGGGTCCATCTCATTTGGGGCCCAAAATCCAAATAAGTTTGCATGGTTTGCAATTATTATTAAGTCTTGGACTTTGATGAAATTCGCCAAGTAATTTTGCTATAAAAGCAAGCAGTAGCCTGTAGCCCTAGTTTTCACCTAATAAAAAGGATGAGCAGAGAAGAGAGAGAGAGAGAGAGAGAGAGAGAGAGAGAGAAGCCAGTAGAAGGGAATAGTTATTTAAATCTTTAATTGGGTGATCAGAAGGCGAAATTAACTCTGTTTTCTCCAAAATTTTGAGGGTAAGTTTCTGGCATCGCCTTCTATAATCCTACTATTCTTAATTTTTATTTTATTCTCCCGTTTGCTATTATTTGAGATACCTACTTGTTAGAGAGATAGTTCTTAGGCTATTACTATAAGCCAAAAATAGTGAGATTCTAGATGTTGGTAGCCTCTAGCATTATTTAGAGATTAATTTGTGTTGTAATCTCATTAATATAGTGGAATATTATATCGGACTACGGTCCTGTAGTTTGCCCACTTTAGATTTTCTACATAAAAATCTGTGTCTCTTATAATTAATTTTTGCTTTGAATTTATTAATTTATTTTTTTGCTTATTTATTTATTGTGCAAATTCTATTTTAATCATAAAAGAGGGAAATAATTTTTATTTCTGATTAATTTACAACTATTTAGTAGTCCCTTTCCCAACATTCCTCAAAATAAAATTGCCCAAACTTCCCATGGCTGATGTCCAGTTCAAAAATTTTTGGCCTTAACACTTGTAAGCTCGCTCGAAATCGACGGCCTGTAGTGCTTAAAATGATGCTTTTACATTTTAAAGAGATGAGGGAAATGGCCGTTGGATCCACCAAAATTGAATTAAATCAAAGGTTCGGAGTAGCAGAGTACGTGGCAGCTTTAGAACCCTTGGACCGCGTTCAATATAATCAAAATAATGGTCTAGGTACAATGTCAACCATCCAGTACCCTCACACAACGTGGATCAACGGCCAACAAGACATGTCACATACATCCTGCGGTCAAACCAAATGCGGGTCAATATCGGGGCAAATACGGGTCGAGTTGATCCATTAAAGAACACCTATTCAGCGGACGGACCTACATGACTCTGTACAGCAAATTACACAAGATTCCAATCTCCGTCATAATCTGTCAGGGGACTCCAAATGACTAAAATAATCATTTTTCTCCAAATAATTTTTAGCATAAACTTTTGACAAATTTTATTACATTGGACATTTTAGTTTTATTTGAAATGAAATGTTATGAATAAATGGCTCTTAAATAATCATAATCAGCACACAACCAGCAAATTCAAGGAGCAGAAAATCAAGACAACAAAATTTCCTCTTAAAATTAATTCAAATTGAATTTTATATATGAAAAAAATAAGACATAAATATGTAAGACATTTATTCTTGCAAAGCAAACCCTGAGATACAAGTAAAATTAAAAATGTAAGAAAATTAATTTGCATGTTTGAGCTTATTGGAAGCAATAAAAGATGGTAAATTTTTACTTGAATTTCTAATTAAGGCCATATTCGGAGTTAAGATTGGACAACTGTAATTTTTAAATTACAACACCAACGTGTTTGATAAATACTAACAAGTATATCTTAAAAATTAAGTTGTATGCTGAAAAATATATTATATTTTTATTAATTTTGTGAAAATTATTATTTAAAATTATATTTATTACATACTATTAATTATTATTTTATAATTATAATTTTTTTAATAATTTAAACTTAAAAATTATAGTACCTCAATAAAAAAGAGGACCTAACTTTCTTTCAAAGAAATCAATGGGAGGAATTTTTTGCGTTCTAATTTCTCAAAAAATAAAAAGTGTAATCAAAAGTGTATGCCGAAAGCAATTCTGAAGAATGATCATGGTCTTTAGTGGTGCATGGAATCAAAGATATGGTTGACGTGATGTTGAGGAAAGCAAGGATTTCTTTTAGTATTTTATCAAGGACGGCCTCAATGTAATTGCATTTTATAGCTCAAAGTGAATAAAATATTCTTTTAGAAAAATTCCACGATAATCATTTTAAGAATTTATTCTTTTGGAAAAATTCCACTAAAATCTTTTAAGAATCTATTCTTTCGGAAGAATTCCGTCATAATCTTTAAGAATTTTTTTTTTGTTTTTTTAAGTTATAGAATATTGTTATTGAAATAAGTAAAGGTTGAAATAAGTAAAATGTTGCTTCATCATATATTTTTACGATTTTACGTGTTGCATTACCGAACAAATTTAACATAAATTGTTACCAACAACGGGAATGCAGCTTCCAATATCCAAACCGTCTCATCATCAGGACAATTGGACGGAATCTTCATCACACGCGTCTCACTATTATGGGTTACCGTTTTGGATTCTTCTCACATGCATCCGACGGTCAAGAAGGCAGCAACTCTACGTTGCCATCAAAAAATTGTTAAGGTTATGGATCTATCCGCAAGGCAGCTGTAAATAATTATACAGGTTGATGTCGCAATTTTGGATAAATATTTGTTTAATCTATATATTTTTGTTTAAATATCTGTTTAGTTTTTATATTTTAAAAAAGTGTCTCAAGAGATCACTGCTATTAAGTATATTACACTCATGCACTTGTTTTTTCTTTACTTTTATAGGAATACACTTGCAACAATATTCTTGAGGATGTAAATTAATTTATCTATAAAGAAAGTTAAAGTAAAAATAAATATAAATTTTTTATTTTACTTTTGGAATTAATTTGGTAGATTAATTTTTTAAATAATTATTACAGAGACTAATTGCAAGGGTACTAAATTTTGCTTTAAGTTACTAGTATTAATTTTATTTTAAATCATTAGAAGATTGCTATAAGAGTATGAAAAATATCAGTTCATTCAAACTGATAATTATAAATAACTATGGTTAAATTTGTTAATTAACATTTTTCATAGATTAATTAATTAATGTCTCCAAAATTGTAATAAGGGCATTATTATAAACCATAAGAAAAACAAAGGGCAGTAGTACATATATTCAATAAGTAGGGTCTCTTGAGATATTTTTCGAAATATAACAAATAAACATATATTTAACCTAAAATATATGGACTATTCGAACATTTACTCTCACAACTTTGAAATGATTAATAAAGGATAAAAGCATATTAAAAAAGTAATTTCTACTTAAATTTATAATAGTTATGCGAAATAGAAAAGCTTTGCTATGATGAATGATAAAATAAATTTTAATATATGTGCATATATAGGAGATTATTATAGAACGAACCCGCTATCAAACCCGAAGCTTGATCCTAAGCTGAGGTTTGTATTGTACAACTATTGTTGTCTAAATCCAGATTCTATATAATCCCCTCGTCCGTGAAAATCACAAAAACAGTAAATTTGTTTTATTTTACACTCATTATTCAATCCGCCAATCATTGTTTTTGATCCATCTGTGTAAATCACAACACAAATAAATTTTTTACTGTACGTTTATTATTCAAGTAAATTTGTGGCATGCAAGTAAAGTAGAGCTCGAATCTAAAACTTGAGTCTCAGAAAAAATTATAATTGGAGCTAAGTCTAGCCTCTAAGATAGTATGTGCCCTTTTTCTTCAATTTGCAGCTTTTTGTCAGACCTAAAATTGATTTAATTTGTAATGTTACTTAACTGGTGGTGAAGAAACAGCAGCCATTACATCAGAAATCGCTAGTGCAGTTCAAGTATATTCATGTAAAGCAAACCCTGAGATACAAGTAAAATTGAAAATGTAAGAAAATTAACTTACATGTCTGAGCTTATTGGAAGATAAAGCAATCAAAGATGATAAATTTTTACTTGAATTTCCAATTAAGTTTGTTTCAAAGAAATAAATCAGTGAGAAGATTTTTATGTGTTTTAATTAATTTCTCAAAGACAAAAAGTTTAATCCAAAGTGTATGCCGAAAGTAAATACAGAGAATGATTCTGGTCTTTAGTGGCGCATGCAATCAAAGATATGGTCGACATGATATTGACAAAAGCAAGGATTTCTTTAAGCATTTTATTTAGCGAGTCTTCAATGTAATTGCATTTTATACGGCAAAGTGAATAAAATATTCTTTTTGAAAAATTTCACTTTAATCTTTTTAGAATTTATTCTTCTGGAAATAAGGGAGGATGGGTTTGTGTTTTTTCAATTGAGTTTGATATATTGATTTCACAAATATTCATGTCTTGTTTTTTGGTTGGTGCATACTTTAATGACTTTGTATTGCGGTTCTTGTGTTGTATGGACATATGTGCTTCTCATTCTGATTCTCACAACTCACAAATGGCATCGTTGTTTGTTTCTGAATCACAGCTCAATTGATTAGATTATTCTTTTAGAATAATTTATTCTTATAAATTTCACTTAAATTTATAGTAGTCATGCAAAAGAGAGACTGTAAAAACAATAAGGGACAAATAATAAATATTGATTGCACCATAAGAAAATTGGGAATCTCCCATAAAATAAATATTAAGATATGTGCATATGAGATTATTATAGAACGAACCTGCTATCAAACCCGAAGCTTGATCCTAAGCTGAGGTATGTATCGTACAACTCCTATCATTGTCCAAATCCAGATTCTATAAAATCCAAACGTTAAAAAAAAAATTAGTTCTCCGAAAGTCGGAAATGCCTTGCAAAAGTTGTTAAAAAAGTAGCTGGACCCGGCTAATGGACAGTTTAAATACACTTATAATCCTTTTTTTTTTAATTCGTCCGTGAAAACCACAACAAAAGTAATTTTCTTTTTTTATTGTCCATTCATTATTCAATCCGCCGATCCTTTTTTTTTTAATTCTTCTATGAAAATCACAAACACATGTAAATTTTTTACTGTACATTTATTATTCAATTCCATTTTTCACCAAAAAAAATTTAGTATGCACATTTGTTCAAATTTGTGGCATGCACATAAAGTAGAGCTCGAATCTAAAACTTTAGTCTTAGAAAGGCTTCCCTTATAATTGGAGCTAAATCTAGCCTCTAACATAGTATGTGCCCTCTCTTCAATTTGCAGCCTTTTTGTCAGACCTAAAATCGATTTAATTTGTAATGTTAATTAACTGGTGCTGAACAAACAGCAGCCATTACATCACAAGGCGCTGGTGCAGTTCAAGTAAATTCATGTAAAGCAAACCCTGAGATGCAAGTAAATTCATGTTGTAAAATTTCATATATTTCTGTATTTCTCAATGCATTATTGATTCCACGGCCAGGCTCCAAAATCAAGTAAATGCTACAGTCGTATGCACTTGATGAATATAGACAGCAAATCCAAAAATTGTTGATAATATTACATAATAAGGTTACGAATCCATCTGCAAGACAGCTGTAAATAATCATACAGCCTGACGTCTGAACTTTTTATATGATTAATTAAGAATAACAGCATATTCAAAAATCAATTTCTACTTAAATTTATAGTAGTCATGCAAAAGAGAGATTGTGAATGTGTATATCACTGTGCAGAAGCAAACAAAATATGCAAGCATGATGAAATTATTACAGATCATGATATGTGCCTATGGGATTATTATAGAACGAACCTGCCATACAAAATGATGCAGAGACTAACCCGGAAGAAAAGGCCACCTAAGATGTGAATTTGCTGTTATTTGATTCAACTCTTCGGCATGGCTCTTGAGGTTTGAATCAGCCTATGGCAGGCAAGTGAGCAAGCTGATATGGCTGTTGTAGATAGCGTGATGCCCTTATCAACATTCTTTTTCCATGTCGAACAACATTAATAAGAATGCACATAGAAGTAATACAGTACTGCATGTTATAAAGGAAATTATTAATGCTGTAAAGTACCTTAGCAATTCTGCTTTTGCTAACTTTGTTACTGTCTCGACTGCATTCTGTTCCACAGTCGAAATCATTCTGCATTTTGGCCCGATTCTAACAGGACAATTTAACTTCCAAGCTTTCAACTTTCCCCAAGGTCTCTGGCGCATTTTTAAGTTTGGAGCAGCCAGAGAGATGCAACATTCTAAGAGATCTCAGACCATTTATAGTACTTGGAAGACTCTTGAGATTCTTGCAATCTTTCAAATTCAACAAGACATTGCCAGAAAGAAGTTCCTTCCAGATGGATGTCCAAGAGCTGATCCTTGCTTGAAGTTTTCTCTGGGAACTCTCTGAATTTCAAAAGGCTAGAAAGATTCAAAGTTGATAGATATTTTAGAGCACTTGTGGTCCTTGGAAGACGCTCAAGATTTTTGCAGCCATTCAGAGTCAACTGAACAAGTCTAAATAGAAGTTCAATTGCGAATGATAGTTCTCTAATGTCAGTTCCATCCCAAAGAACTTGCACAATGTCTGGAAATTTCTTCAATTTCAAGCAACCAGAAAGAACAATGTCTGCAAGTTTTCAGCTTCAGTAAACATTTACACTGTTTGGGATAATACATGACATACATCTGCTTCCTCCCACAGTCTACTGCAGTTTCCAGGCTCCTGAGGGAATTGCCTCCTAACAATTAGTCTACCCCATTTCTTGTAACAACTCATGCATCCACTGTCCGCTAAAATCATCTATAGTCAATAGAGATTTTTCAAAAAGACTAACAATTCCGATAATTGGTTCAAAATCACAGTATTTGAGAATTTTTTTCACATAATCTCTATGCTTCCCTTCATAGAAACACGCAATAGTGAGAAATAACTTTTTCTTTATTCCTTTTGACCCATCAAAACTCATTTGAAGTGCATCAAGAATCTCACTTTCAGGATCTCTATATAGTCATTGTAGTGCACCTTCCCGTTCAGCTATGGTTCTACCAAACAAAAATGAGCCCAAAACCTTGAGACTAACGGAAGACCACCAGCATACTTTAAAATACTTTTTGGTGTTTAATGAATGAGGTTTCTCATCTCATCTCTACCTTATGGCGAAAAAAATAAAACTAAACTAAACTAAAACTAAAATTAATCAAGAGTTGTTGACGCAAATATTTCTCAAAGACCAAAGTTTACAAGTACAAGAAATTATGAAACTTGATAATGGTTCTGTTTTGGAAATAAATGACGTTTTTCTTCATATTAATTCTGAAAATTCAAAAACAAAACATGAAAATAAAGAGAACTGCATAGCATAAAACTTACAGCTTCGATTACACCAGGTGGGATGCACGTTCCTTCGAGGACATATTATCGAACAGGTCCTAGGCACGAGAATTATACCGCAATTCCGCCCTTGAACTTGGCCTGCAAGTTCCACATAATCATTCCTTTGTCTATTTTTCGTTTGTTCAGAGCCTAAAATCCTCAATTCATATTCATATAGATACTTGTCTTTCTTCCTAAGCATTGCAGCCTCAAAATTCACAGAGGAAATGACAAGGAAGAGTGAGAGCTCAATAAACACTCTCTAACTCTTCGCTCTGCCTTACAAACGGACGAATTAAAGATTTCCAATAAACCAGACCCTGTGTTTGTTTATAGCTGCTGCTAAAGTGCTAACCACGGCTAACAAACTCGGACACCAATCTAAAGATTGCCACGTCACTACCCCTCAACTGATTTTTTAATAAAATATAATGCAAAATAGGATTTGAATTTGAGATGCATGTTTAGTCAGATTATATAGTAAATAGCTTTTCCCCATTATTTGAGTTCATCTTTGAGGTTGTGGTTCCTCATCATCCAAAAACATATTCAGTTTATTCATATTAATAATATTGTTATTTTTACTTTTAAAATATAATATCAATTTTGGGGTCAAGAGTATAATTGGGAGAAAAAAACGCAAAATTAAATAAGCATGTCAAAGTTAAGTCAATTATTATGTGATTTGACTATTCATTTTCTTTCTCTTTTGTATTTTTCTTTCTCTGTCTCTTCTTCTTGTTCTTTAGTAGATGACAACGTTTCATTTTGTTTATTCAATTTGCTATTGGAGCACCTTCCAGGAAAGTATATATGAAACAGAAATGTAAATACAGGTAGTATTTTACTGTACCTATAAATAAAATAATTCATAAATATAATATTAAGTAACTATAATAAGACAAATGAAATAATAAAAATATAAATGTCAACGAGATAAGATCAAATATATGATATGACGATACTACGTAAACAAAATTGTTTATGGTACGGTAGCTATTTGACCAAATGAGAAAACCCTCTAAAATATTGTTGCTGTTGGAGCATCTTCCTGGAAATTATGTACGAAACAGAAATGTAAGCACAGCAGTAATATAATATTATATATATATATATATATAAATATTATGTCCAGAAATACAAAGTAAATAGAAAAAAGATTAGTGAAATAATAAAAAACATAAACATAAATGATAGATCAAATATATCATATGATCCCAATTTAATAAATCAGAAATGCCTTAGTAGACAATATAGTTTATGATATATCCTGTTAGGAATTTGATGCGTGAAGCAAACACGCACCTAAAATAAAATTAGAAGAAAATAAAGAATAAGTACAAAAGAGAACACCAGAAATTATGTGGTTCGGCTTTTAGTCTACGTCTACGGGCGAAAACAGCAGGAAAATATTTTACTAGTAAAAAAGAGTTACAAGTATTGTAGTATTTTACCTTACTACTCAAAATCCAATACACCCAAACTCTCAAATCACTATAATAAGAGCTTATGATTTCAAGCTCTCTAAACTCTCAACAAGAAAACTCTTCTCAAAATTGGATGATTAAAACCAAATGAAGAGCTCCCCTTATATAGCCAAAATTGGCTATTAAAATATTATTATATTTTTAAACCGCCTTTGATTTTTCTTCATTCTTCTTCCTTCTTTCTTGTCAAAGCCGTGTGCTTCTGTTTTTTTTCAAACTTTCCTGCTAAATTCTTCTTCAAACAAAGTTGTTGCCGACCATCTAGATGGCCACTTTGTTTAACATTTCTCCCACTTGAAGATTTGATTAAGAATCAATCAATCTCCACATCATCCTTTCTGCTTCGCCATTGTCACGTTGCTTACATTTTTTATAGGTCACAAGAGGATCTACTCCAGCATTGATTGGCTTGGTTAAAACATCTGCTAGGTTTTCCTTCGTATGGATTTTCTGTAAATCCACATTTCCGTCTTCCATTAGTTCTTGAATAAAGTGATACTGAACTCCTATGTGCTTTGTCCTGGAATAAAAGGTTGGATTCCTTGCAATATGTAATGCACTCTGACTGTCACAAAACACATAAATTTTCTCTTGTTTGTGCCCGAACTCCTCCAATAACCTTTGTATCCAAATAGCTTCCTTGCAAGCCTGTGTAGCTGTCATGTATTCTGCTTCTATTGTAGATAGAGCCACAATTGTCTGTAGTTTTGAAACCTAGCTTATAGTTGCTCCTGCAAGTGTAAACACATAGCCAGTAATGGATTTTCTTTTATCAAGGTCTCCTGCAAAATCTGAATCCACATAGTCCCTGACAATAAACTCTGATCTTCCATAACATAATGCAACATCTGAGGTTCCTATGATGTATCTCAGAATCCTCTTCACAACTATCCAATGCTCTCCACCAGGATTCCCCATGTATCGACTGACTACTCCCACTGCTTGTGCAATGTCTAGTCTAGTACATATCATAGCGAACATCAAACTTCTCACTGCTGATGCATACGGTACTCGAGACATCTCCTTCCTCTCTACTTCATCGCTAGGACACATACTTGAGGATAATTTGAAATTAACTGGAAGTGGGGTAGAAATTGGCTTACAATCGTGCATGTTGAAACGTCGCAAGATTTTCTTCAAGTAATTCTTATGAGAAAGCCAAATCTTCTTGTTATTTTTGTCTCGGTGAATTTGCATCCCTAGAATCTTGTTTGCTGGTCCTAAGTCCTTCATTTCAAATTCCCTAGACAACTGTGTCTTCATTTCAAAGTTCTGCCAGAACTTTGCCGGACTGCCATTTTATATATATATATATATATATAATTCCGATAAATCATGAATTATTTTATAACATTTTGACATTAAAAAGTTTGATGTTGATATTAAATTATATTTCGTTACTAATGTAAATAGTTTAATATTTAAGGCAAATAATAAATTTTTCGAAGAAAAAATTGTAATTCCTTTCCTTATAAAATTTTATATCAAACCAAACAATGAAATTTAGTTTCATTATTCTCTTCACTCCTTTCTTCTCCCTTCCCCTTCATTCCACTCTTTTCCTCTCAAAATTGTAATTCCTTTCCCTATTAAATTTTATATCAAATCAAAAAATAAAATTTAGTTTCATTATTCTCTCCACTCCTTTCTTCTCACTTCCCCTACATTCCACTATTTTCCTCTCCTTCACTTTCTTCAAACCAAACATGGCCTAAATTTAATTTAAATAATCCAGCAGGGGGGATAATCTCATCGAGCATGAATGCAATTTTGATTCAAGGAGGGTAGCAAGTTTGGAGATAATCCTTACTTTTGATCCAAAAATTGGTAAAGAATATTACTCTTATTAACATTAAAAATCCATCCGCAATTAATAAAGGATCACAGCATATACAAAAAGCGATTAAAAGAAATAGAGAAACTTCGTTGTAGTGAATGTGTATGGCACTGTGGCAGAAGTTAACAAAGGATACAAGCATGATAAATTAAGATCAAGATGTGTGCGTCTGAGATTATTATAAGGACTTTTGAGGAGTGTCAAAAGCTTGACTCTTCTTGATTGAATGGATGTCGAGCATGCTTGTGGAACTTGTGATGCTATGAGCACCCCTTTATCATCTTTAAACAACCACATTTCAAATAAAATTATTTTTTTTCCCTGCAAATTACTTGTATCCATAATCAACCCATTTTTTTTGTTGTTTTCTTTATCATTCATGACTTGCTATCTATCCAAAATAAATTTGCTTAAATGTGAAATATTATATTATTCTTTTCCTACTTCTTATTGATTGAACTTTTTTTTACTTAAGATCACTTTCAAATTATAATTTAAAATATATGTAATTTAAGTCAAAGTTATATTTTAAAGTATTTGTAATTTATTTAAATCATTTGTAATTTATGTTAATATTTTACGTTAAAAAATTCATCACTGATAATATGTGTGTAGGATGGATTGCAAATTACAAGAATGTTAAATAAAAGAAAAATTAGAAGAGTGTATTAAAAAAAGGATGTTTCTTGAATTAAAAGTAAGAATAGCTAAAAAAAAAAGAGGTCTTATGAGGAAATTGAGGGGGCAATAATCCAACTCCGTGAAAAGAATCAACGAGAAAATAATAAAAGTCACTTTTAAAATTAAGTCACGCATCCATTGAAGTTCTAACCAAAGACCTAAATCTTAGAAAAGTTGAGTAGTGAAGTTAGATCACAACTTCAATAAGAGAATAATTTTAAAAATTAGATGAGTGATTAAAAAAGGGACATTTTTTTTGAAAAGTAAGAATAACTGGAAAAAAAATAAAAAATGGATTAATGAAAAGATTAAAGGGGCGTCAATAATATTGAGTCAGCAAACCCAAAATAAATAAGCACAGATAAGTTCACAAATGTTCACATTGAAGACAACCACGAACAATAATTTTTTTTTTTGCCAAAAATCTTTTGGTCAAATATATGAGATGATCCTTGTACAGAAAAATATATGATATGATCTTTATATATAAATGATAATTTTACTACATCAAACTACATTTGTCGTTCAATTTCATTTTTCTATATAAATTGTTATAGTTTGTACAGTTTCTTTAATTCGCAACTTTTTGTCAGACTTAAAATTGCTTTAGTTTGTAATGTTTACTCAGAAGGCGCTATTTTTATTCTAAGTAAATTCTATGCAAATTCAGTGAGAATCTCAACAAGCTAAAATCCATATCGGCTTCAAGTGCTATATAATTTAGAATGAGCTTAGTTGGCTGCAGTGAAAGAGAGATACAAGTAAGAATACAAAACAAAGGATTAATTTTCCCTCTTTCTTTAATCTTTTAACTCATGAGAAATCAGAAAATTCAAAGCTTCAATTTGGTCGAGCAACACATTCTGATTCTGACCAACTTTTTGATCCAAGTTTAGCATTTATGGTAATTTAACATGAAAATAAATTGCAAGATCAGAATAAATAAGAAGTAAATGAAATACCACGTACAAATTTAAAGAACATAAATTGAAATTGTGATGCGTACTTACACTGTTACACTAGGCTTTGCCTTTCATTTGAGTTGTCTAAATCTTTTAGGTGGTGGTTCCTCATCTTCATCATAGCAGCCACTGCCACTGGCGTCACCTGCCCCAGCATTTTCTGCGAGGCTTCGTTTTGATGTTGTGGCTACTTCCATATTTGATCCAAAAAAATTGTGATCGGATTCATACAGATAATAAGAAGTATAAGTAAGTCCATTGCTTTGTTGTTTGATCCAACTCCTCAACTTCGTGCATATAAACTGGATGGAAGCCACACCTCTTCACCGTCAATCCAGTACCTGACCCAGCCAGATCGTATTTCTCTCTAGCATCATTAAATGACAACTTAAAATGATTAGATTAAAAAATCCACCGACGATCATAGCATTCTCGTCGAGATAAAAAGAGTAGCCAAAGATGGTCTGACCCACTATGACTGAATTTTCCTCCAAAAGTAATAAATAAACCTCTATCAGAACCATCCATACAGCACTGCAATTCATATGAATGCCGTCGCTTTTTTATACGAGTTGAATGTCTAGGGACATGAAAAACACAGCAAATAGCTTATCCCACAATCTTATTCATATTATACAAATATGAAGGCCTTGTGACTGTTATTGAAGAACCCTCATTCTGGTACATGAACCACTTTGGAATTTTACTTTCTGGGACAACAGTGCTGAAATCTTTTAATGGATCTGGCACTGCCTGCAAACAAAAAATAAAAAAATGAGGTCGTCCCTACCATTTGCTTGATTGTCAGTCATAATTTTGGCATAGTCGGGAGACTTGAAATGAGAGACTGACCTCGAGGTACTCTCGCAGCATTAAAATTGCCCAACCGTTGTTTCCGAGCAATTTCAAGCTGTCTATGCATTCAATTACTATGCCGTTGGACTTGCATAGTTTTAATGCACCTAACAATGTCACCAACGAAGAACAACCATTCACTTTAACAAAAATTATGTTGGGTGGAAGTTGTGGCAGAGATTGAAGCCTTTTACAATCTTCCATCTCTAGTTCTTTAAGATTTAAAAGACTGTTAATACTTGCTGGCAGCGTAACAAAATTGTTTTTACTCAGATACAATTTGAAGGGAAGGCAACATCAAAGCTACAAGACAAACCGAGATTGCTCCATCTCTAGTTCATGCACCTAATCCATCTCTAGTTCCATCACTCGAGATTGCTCCTTCCCCTAGACCACAGTCACTCAGATATAATTTTGTTAAAGAGCGCAAACCTGACAGAGAAGGCAACATCAAAGCTACAAGACATGAACTCTTTCCCATCAAATTGAAGGGAAGGTGCAAATGCCATGATGCAGATGATGGTGGTCCATTGCACCCTGAAAAAGAGAGTGTTCTAAGATTCTTCATAAGAAAAACGGAGGATGGAGGTCGTCTTACAGCTGTTTCGCTTATATCAATTTCTTCCAAACTTTCTACCTGCCCAAGCGTGTCTGGCACATTTTCAAGTTTGCAGCAGCCTGAGAGATTCAAAGTTTTGAGGGATTTTAAACCATTTATACTGCTGGGAAATCTCGCGAGATTTTTGCAATCATTCAAATTCAACAATTCAAGTCCAGGCAAAAGTTCAATAGATGATGGCACTTCTGTAATGGAAGTTCCATCTAGATTGAGCTCTGACAGATCTTCCATAGTTGTCACAATCTGTGGAAACTTCTTCAGTTTCAAGCAGCCAGAGAGCTTTAGATTTCTTAGACATTTGAAACTGCTTATAGCAACTGGCAGACTCGATAGATTTTTGCAGTCATTCAAAGTCAACTGAACAAGTCCAAATAAATGTTCAATTGATAGTGGCAGTTCTTTGATATCAGTTCCATCCAAAAGAAGTTCCTGCAGACACTCCATACTTCCCACAAGGTGTGGAAATTTCCTTAATTTCAAGCAGCCAGAAAGAATAAGTATTTTAAGCGATTCCATAAAAATCTCGCTCGGAAGAGTTGTAAGACTTGTACAACCTCTCAAATTCAACAAAATCAGCTTGTTGTGAAGCAGCAAAGACGGGTGAACTTTCCGCAATTTTGTACAACCTTCAAGATACAACTCCTCTAGATTCGGGGCCTATGTGAAGTCAGGTGTCTTAATCAGATTCTCTGAATGGCTGAGTTTCATGACTTTCAACATGTTTAAATGCTGTTGAAAACAAAAGGGAGCTAAAATTATATTTCTTAATTCATATATAGCTATGATAATAAAAGTGTTATCAATAATTATTCACTAAAAAATAAATTAATGGCAAAAGCATCGATCTTACTTTGATTCATTTCCATAATTCTTCAATGCGGCTGTAACACATTTTAAATTCAACAATTTTATCCAATTGCAAATTTGATGGCAATGATTTCAAAGGATATCGATGCCAATCAAGTAACTGTAACTTGTTAGATAGATATTCAAGGCCTTCAAGAAGTTGCACATTATTGATTTTGAGCAATCCTAGGTTGGTCATCAGTGAAAATGCTTTAGCACTTAAATGCACCTCATTTACAGGAAAGAAATAATCATCAATTATCATTCCTTCAACTAATTCACTTCCCTGAAAATACAAGTAAAGGGTAAGCAAATAAAACAATAATTTGAAAATTCGTATGGGTAAAAGAAATTAACGAGCACAACATGTTATAACATTTAATAATTAAGAATATTAATAATTATTCGTATGGGTAAAAGAAATTAACGAGCACAACATGCTGCGTTTCCATAATTCTTCAATGCGGCTGTAACACATTTTAAATTCAACAATTTTATCCAGTTGCAAATTTGATGGCAATGATTTCAAAGGATATCGATGCCAATCAAGTAACCGTAACTTGTTAGATAGATATTCAAGGCCTTCAAGAAGTTGCACATTATTGATTTTGAGCAATCCTAGGTTGGTCATCAGCGAAAATGCTTTAGCACTTAAATGCACCTCATTTACAGGAAAGAAATAATCATCAATTATCATTCCTTCAACTAATTCACTTCCCTGAAAATACAAGTAAAGGGTAAGCAAATAAAACAATAATTTGAAAATTCATATGGGTAAAAGAAATTAACGAGCACAACATGTTATAACATTTAATAATTCACCTACCGTATTTTTTCTCAACACATGGCGCACTTCTTCGTGCCTCCATAATCTGCTGCGCTTCCCAGGTTCTTCGGGGGATTGTCTCGTAACAATCAGTTGTCCCAATTCTTGTAACAAATTATGCATCCCCAGTGTGTTGTCGTCGTTAACAGAGATCTTTCAATAAGAACTTCTATTCCTATGCTGGGGAAAAACCACATCCCTCTAGAATTTTTGCCACGTAATCTCTATCCCAACGTTTAAAGAAACATGCAACATCGAGAAATATTTTCTTCTCTGAATCTTGTAGTCCATCAAAATCTTGTATATTCATAATCTTATTTGCAGGATCTCTTTTTAGTCTTTCTAGGGCACTTCTCCATAGATCCAAAGATCTACCAATTAGAAAGGATCCCAAAACTTTTAGAGCTAGTGGAAGACCACCGGCATACTTCAGAACACGTTCAGACAGCTCCACATATTCTCCCACAGGATGATGGGTTTTAAAAGCTTTCATACTAAAGAGTTGAAGAGCTTCATCGTTATTTAGTACATCAAGGTTAAGAATATTCTCTTCATTCACTTCATGCGCCACCAACAACTGTCTATCTCTTGTTGTTATTAGAATCCAGCTGCCTGGACCGAACCAATCATGCTTTCCAGCAAAACTTTGTAGTTGTTTGTTGAAAAGTCAGCAACCAAAGCCAACTTTTCAACAGCTAGCATGCAAGCTTTGGAGAAAATACAAAACGTGTTGAAATAATTGGCCAAAGTTGGCACCGGCCCTTAGAAATTGAAACCAAATAAGTTGGTGAAGCATGTGACAGTTTGACAAATTCACAACTACCTTGACAAATTGGCAAATTGTTGGTGAGCTCTGAATTTGTAATAGTGCAACATACTTCCTATAAATAGAGGGAGATTTTCATTTGTTTAACATCCCAAAATTTGTTAAGCTTATAAGTTTCTAAGCTTTTGAGAGTGAGCAATTGGAGAGTGTGTGTGAGAGTACTGGGTGTATTTGGGTTCTAGGAAAGTGATTTTTCTTTACTCAAATTTGGACTCAAATAATTGTTAATAATACAATTATTTTTCTCTTGCTCCCGTGGACGTAGGCATATTGCCGAACCACGTAAATTTTGTGTCCTTTATTTTTCTGTGATTATTCGGTGCGCTTGATTCCGCATTCCGCGCACAACAAGTGGTATCAGAGCCGACGGTTCGTACTTGGGGGATATGGTACTGTTCACGTATACGTTACTATTTACGTATATGGTACTATTCACGTATACGGTACTGTTCACGTATACGATACTGTTCACATACGGTACTATTCACGAATACGGTGGAGACGACCATTTGTACTTGGGAGACAGTCCATTGTAAGTAGTGTGTATTTTTGCATGTCTAGGAAAGTTCTGTCAACAAAGGCGATAAAAGTCTAAAGATTCTGGTTTTTAATTGGGACCGAGTTCCCGTCCAATCTCTTGGGAACTTTCCTGGTGCATTTATTCACGCGAAATTAACATCATAGAGACTGTTTTTCAAGTGGAAATAGTTCGTTGAGAAAATGGTAGAAGGTGAAACTTCCAGAATTGGGGAGAGATCTACCGAGACTATTTCAAGAGATACTTCAGGTGGGAGGCGAGATTTGTCAAATCGCTATTCAGCACCTGTTATAGGAGGGCAGAAGATCGATATTGAAAAGTTTGATGGGAAAATCAACTTCGGCATGTGGAGGCGCAAAGTTATGGATGCCCTTATTCAAATCGATCTCGATGTTGTTCTAAAAAATAAAAGACACTTGTATGATGAAGAAATTTAGGGTCGTATGAACGAGAAAACTTGTGGTCAAATCAGATCTTGTTTGACCAAGGAGGTGAAATACTTGGTGAAAGATGAGGAGTGTGCGGTGACTTTGTGGCGTACATTGGAGGAGAAGTACCTGGTGAAAAGTCCTGAAAATCGCCTTCATGTAATGAGCCAAGTATATGGTTTTCGAATGAAGCATGGGGTGTCAATGCACGATCATGTCTCAAGATTTGAAAAGTTACTTGCTGATTTGAAGAATCTTGATGAAGATATTAAGGATGAAGTCAAGGCTATGATTCTGTTACACTCACTACCAGAGGAATATAGCCATTTTGTGACTACTTTTATATATGGGAAGAGTGTGATCGTCTTTAAAGATGTTTGCACAACATTGACAAGCTTGGAGATTCAGAATAGTGATAAAAATTCTGAACGAGCATCATCTGAAGCTTTGGTGAGTAGAGATTGGGCGATGGAGAAACAAAAGAAGCGTGGTGGAAAGAATCCTCGATCCAAATCGAGAAATAGAAATATAGCTCGAGATGAGTGTGCCTATTGTCATGAAAAGGATCATTGGAGGAAAGATTGTCCAAAGGCTCAAAAGAGAGATGGGAAGAAACCAGCAGCAGTAAACATGGCACGGAAAGATGAAGACTCTGATTATTCACTAAGTATTACTCCTGCAGCATACGTGGCTAGTTCGAGCAAGTGGATACTTGATACTGGAGCAACCTATCATTTGTGTCCTATTAAGGAATGGTTTACGGATTTTCGTAATCTGGAATCCGGTGCAGTTGTGATGGGGAATGATCAACCTTGTCGAATAGTGGGGATAGGAACAATTTGGCTCAAAATGTTTGATGGAATGGTCAGAGAACTCAAAGAGGTTAGATTTGTTCCAGATTTAAAGAAAAATCTAATTTCTGTGGATGCTTTGGAAGCTAAAGGCTACAAGGTTACCATTGAAGATGGTATAATGAAGTTTACACATGGGGCTATGGTGATTCTGCAAGGGGTTCGGCGTCACAATCTATACTATTTGAAGGGAGATACAACTGATGAAGCAAATGTTGTTGAGGCGCACAATGACACCAGCAAGCTATGGCATAGACGACTGGGACATGCTGGAGAGAAGTCTTTGCAAACTCTGATGAGGCAGGGACTCTTAAAAGGTACCAAAACCTGTAAATTAAATTTCTGTGAGCATTGTGTAGTAGACAAGAAAACAAGGGTCAAGTTTGGTACAGCTAATCACGATACTCGTGAGATCCTTGAATATGTTCATAGTGATGTATGGGGACCAATCAAGACTACATCAATTGGTGGAAGCCATTATTTTGTTACATTTGTTGATGATTTCTCTAGACGTGTGTGGGAGTACACCATGTGAGCAAAGGATGAGGTTCTAGAGATTTTTGTGAAATGGAAGAAATTGGTGGAGACTCAAACTGGCAGAAAGATCAAAGTATTACGATCTGATAATGGGGCTGAATATACTTCTGATCCATTCTTGCAAGTATGCCAGAACGAGGGTATTAAAAGACATTTCATGGTGAGACATACTCCACAACAGAATAGTGTGGCTGAGCGTATGAATCGTACTTTACTGGAGAAGGTACGGTGTATGTTATCTAATGCTGGTTTAGATAAAAAGTTTTGGGCTGAAGCTGTGAGCTACGCAAGTCATTTGGTAAACCGCTTGCCTTCTGCTGCAATTGGAGGTAAAACTCCTATGGAAATGTGATCTGGAAAGCATGCACAAGACTATGATTCCCTTCGTGTATTCCGGTGTCCAGCTTATTATCATGTCAAAGATGATAAACTGGATCCTCGTGCTAGAAAAACTATCTTTGTGGGATTCAAAGGTGGAGTAAAGGGCTTCAAGCTTTGGGATCTCGAAGATAAAAAGTTTGTGTGTAGTAGAGATGTCACATTTGATGAAGCTTCAATGATGAAAACTTCAAGTTCTCAGCAGGTGGAGAACAAGACCAAAGAGGTATTGCAGCGGGTGGAGTTTGATGCAACTCCATATGTACCAGTTAGTTCTACATCCAAGAAGGGTTCAACTATGGAGGTGACACCTAGAGTTGAAGAAGAGGTTGTTTCTTCTGATGTCCCACAAAATGAAGAAACAATTGATGATGTAGATAATGATGATTTTATAGCAACAAGGAGGCCAAGAAGAGAAATAAAGAAACCCGAATGGCTTACTAAAGATATGGTAGTAGCCTATGCACTTCCAGTTATTGATGATGACATCCCCAACACTTTCGGTGAAGCATTACGCAACAGTGAAAGTAATCAGTGGAAGTTAGCCATGGAGGAAGAGATGAAATCTCTCCATCAAAACCAGACTTGGGAACTTGTAAAGTTACCAAAGGGGAAAAAGGCTATTGGCAATAAATGGGTCTACAGCAAAAAGTAAGGATCTCCGAATCAAACAACTCCTCGATACAAGGCAAGGCTCGTGGCAAAAGGTTTTGCTTAAAAGAAAGGTATTGACTACAATGAAGTTTTCTCTCCAGTTGTAAAACATCCTTCCATTCGTATCCTACTTGCCTTAGTTGTAGAATATGAGTTAGAGTTATCTCAATTGGATGTTAAGACGGCATTCTTACATGGAGATTTGGAGGAAGAAATCTATATGATTCAGCCTTGTGGTTTCAGGGTTGCTGGAGAGGAGAATCATGTGTGTAGGTTGATTAAATCTTTCTACGGACTGAAGCAATCGCCAAGGCAGTGGTACAAAAGATTTGATCAATTTATACAAGGGCAGAAATTCACCAGATGTGAACACGATCATTGTGTTTACTTTAGAAAACTACCAGATGGAGCTTTCATCTATTTGTTACTCTATGTTGATGATATGCTTATAGTTTCGAAGAATAGAGATGAAATGGAAAGATTAAAGAAGCAGCTGGCTTCTGAGTTTGAGATGAAAGACTTGGGTGATGCATAGAGAATACTTGGGATGGAGATTCGTAGAGACAAGAAGAATGAGAGCGTATGGTTGACTCAAAAGTCTTATTTGAAGAAAGTGCTAGAAAGATTCGGTATGGATGATAAAACTAAACCGGTATGTACACCTATAGCTCCTTATTTCAAATTAATCTCTTCTTCATGTCCTAGATCTCAAGAGGAGCACGATTACATGGTTCGTGTTCCGTATGCTAGTGCTGTGGGTAGTCTTATGTATGCTATGATATGCACAAGGCCCGATATATCTCAAGCAGTGAGCATGGTTAGTAGATACATGCACAATCCGGGTAAAAATCAATGGCTTGCGGTAAAGTGGATTCTCCGATATTTGTGTGGGACAGTTGATGTTGGGTTATTGTTCAAGAAGGATTGTGGTCAACAATGTGTTGGGTATTGTGATTCTGATTTTGCTGGAGACCTTGACAAGCTAAGATCAACAACGGACTACGTATTCACATTGGGTGGAGGTCCGGTTAGCTGGAGGTCGATTCTACAATCGAAAATTGCTCTGTCCACTATGGAAGCAGAGTATATGGCAGCAACTGAAGCTGTAAAGGAAGCTATTTGGTTGAAAGGCTTGTTAGGTGACTTGGGAGTAATCCAGGAGAACATTGCGGTCTTTTGTGATAATCAAAGTGCGATATTTCTAGCGAAGAATCAAACATATCACTCTCGGACGAAGCACATAGATGTGAAATATCATTATGTGAGGGAAATTATCGAGGGTGGTGATGTGTTGTTGAAGAAGATCGATACCAATGATAATCCATCAGATATGTTGACGAAGGTAGCTTCTGGAGTTAAGTTTCTACATTGCTTGAAACTAATTCAAATCCTTCGATTGTGTTAAGTTATGTCCTTCGGGAAATTTGAACTACGGTTGGCTTGATCCCAAATTTTGAGTACGTAGGCAGTCATAGAGATGCAGCCAATTTAGGGATGATGATCCGTTAGTAGTCGGCTCAGATTTGGCTAAATTTTCGCCGAGGTGGAGAATTGTTGAAAAGTCAGCAACCAAAGCCAACTTTCAACAGCTAGCATGCAAGCTTTGGAGAAAATACAAAACGTGTTGAAATAATTGGCCAAAGTTGGCACCGGCCCTTAGAAATTGAAACCAAATAAGTTGGTGAAGCATGTGACAGTTTGACAAATTCACAACTACCTTGACAAATTGGCAAATTGTTGGTGAGCTCTGAATTTGTAATAGTGCAACATACTTCCTATAAATAGAGGGAGATTTTCATTTGTTTAACATCCCAAAATTTGTTAAGCTTATAAGTTTCTAAGCTTTTGAGAGTGAGCAATTGGAGAGTGTGTGTGAGAGTACTGGGTGTATTTGGGTTCTAGGAAAGTGAGATTTCTTTACTCAAATTTGGACTCAAATAATTGTTAATAATACAATTATTTTTCTCTTGCTCCCGTGGACGTAGGCATATTGCCGAACCACGTAAATTTTGTGTCCTTTATTTTTCTGTGATTATTCGGTGCGCTTGATTCCGCATTCCGCTCACAACATTGTTCAACATCAGCCGCATCATCGATTACGAGAAGAATCTTTTTCCGTCGCAGCCTACTTCCAATTATGTTAATACCATCATAGACATTCTGTATGCTATAGACTGAAAGCTTCAGTAAATCGGAAAGGAGTTGCTTTTCTAAAGAGATTTCACTGCCTTCTTTTTCGGATTTTTCTCTAACACTGGCAAGAAAACTACTACCATCAAACTCATAAGAGATCAAGTCATAAACAACTCTTGCAAGAGTTGTTTTTCCTAGACCTCCCATACCCCATATCCCTATCATACGAACACCATTAGACCCCGTACCCATAAGAAACCTCAGTTTCTCCAAGCGTGATTCCATTCCTACTAGCTCCTTAAGAATCTTTGGTTCTATATGAATTTTACTTGATATCACATTGATAATTTCCTCAATAAATTCTGACTCATTTCTGCAGATTGAAAGCAACAACAAAAGATTGGTGTGGTTGAATTAAAGTTAATGCGAACTTAGTAGCAAATCAATTTCATGTATGTATAAAATCCAAACTGTGCAATATTTATTCCATCAAATTGAAGTCACATAATTAAGTAACATGTTATAGTTAAGTCAGAAATAATTGGAATGAGAAAATTCAAACCCAGGCCAATAAAATTGGTCTGGATTGGGTTGCATTGTGATTTGAGGATTTAAAAATTATTTAATTTCTTCTAGTTTTTTTGTCCCATTCATCATTGATAAAATATGTCTTTCTATATATAACAGGATAATTATAGTGAAAGAAATTTTAGACTAGTTTTTGATAAGATCATTTATTACACACATGAAATTAATTAGATTAGCTAAATAAGTAATGATATTGATATATCATTGGAGTTGCGACTGTTGCTGTTGTTATTATTAGTATTTAGCAATCTTGCTCAAGAGTCAATGTAAGAATAAAATTTCATTTTTATTTTTTTGAATCTGATTAATAGAGCACAAAGCATCACAATATATTACAGGGAAATTATCATTTGTATACCCTTAGTTTACTCCATTATCAAAAATACTACAACACTTTGAGGGTGTATCAATCGTCCACCCTAAGTTAACAAAATGTATCAGCTGACCACCAAACCGTTAGTTGCCGTTTAAGTATGATGACGTCAGAAGGGTAATTTGGTCTTTTTATATGATACAAGTGATAATTTAAGGGTATGCAAGTGATAAAAAGAGAATATAAGGGTATACAAGTGATAATTTTCAAGGGTAAAATCATCAATTCACTGTAATTCCGTTAACTTTCAAACGACAACTAACGGTTTGATGGTCGGCTGATACATTTTGTCAACTAAGGGTGAACGATTGATACACCCTCAAAGTATTGTAGTATTTTCGATAACATAGCAAATATAGGGGTATGGGAATGATAATTTCCCTATATTATATAGCCTTCAAAAGTTCAAAATAAAATAATTTAACATATCAATGTCCATATCTCTTCGTTTGCAAATATTTGATTCATTAATAGTACTATTATTATTGAAAACAGTGTTGAATCATGAATACTAAAATCTGTTTCGTATCTACTTATAGTCATGCAAAACCCAAAAAAAAATTAATAATTGAGAATAAGAATGATTACCTGTCCTTCAATTCCCAACCAGATTTATTGGCCACCACTTCTAAAGCATCTCTCCACTTTTGCACCTTTTTTATATTATTCTTAAAAGCTTCTTCGTTTTTAGTAAAAGCTTCTCCAAAACTTGCTATTTGTTTCCTTACCACAGTTGGTTCGACATCATAGAAAATTGGAAAAATTTGATCTTCTTTGTTTTTGCATTCAACAATCTTGGCAAAGCTCATCCAAGCACCAAGTGGAAGACGCATAGTTTTTGGAGAGAACAATAACTGAAATTCTTGATTCTTCAATTGCTTTGAGGAGTCCATGGGAAATGGATCCTCCTTTCTCAAGTTCTTTGCCATCCCTGAATACATAAATGCCTTTATTTTCCAAAGCCGCATAGAGATGACCCGTGAAGCTTTTACGGGTGTCTTCTCCTCTAAAACTTAAGAAGACATCATATTTCCCATGAGAGACATTTTGGATGCTCGTAGAAGCCATTGTCTATTAATTTGTTCCCGAAAAATTAAAATAACTCACGTGAAATCCAGGGAACAATATGCCCATTAATACTATGCAAGCAACAAACTAATCTAAAATTACGGGCTTCACAAAAATGAAATGTGCATATCAAAGTTGTAACTAGAAATCAATTATTTAACGTGATCACTTAAGTTTATGTTACATGTGAACTAAATTTCTACTTTTAACTTTGCACAACTTAATGTTATCCTTACTTTACAAAAAGGAAAAATCATGGTAAACAAATCCCAAAAATTGTAGCAGGTAATTTAAATTTAATTTTTCCGACTCATAGTGGAGAGTGCACTCAAGGAAATCTTAAATAGAGCAGCTAAGAGAGAGGTAAAAGATTAAAAGGGTGGGGATATTTCCACCCCATTATTTGTGTAAACCCACCCCACTTCTAAGGAATATTTATAATAAAGACACATTATTTCTAATAAATACAAATAAAAAAATATATGTCTAATTAATCAATTAAATCATTCTTACATTTTTCTTACTTAGTTTATTTTTTTTATATGAAGATTGCTTTAATATGAGTTTTATTTAATTATATAATCTTTATGACATAAAATCACCTAGTTACTTGAAGAATAATGTGTTCTTGTATCTAATACATTAGGTACTTAATTTTGTGACTTATTATCTAACTTTTTAACTGAAGTGTAATAATTTTCAATATTTTACATGTGAATGACATAAATTTGAGAGCCTAATAATTTACATGAGTATTGAGTCATAAAGGTTAATAATCATACTAATAAAGTAGAATTGACCATTTAGAAACAATGAATTTTGTATAAAATAAGAAAATGTTAAAATTAAAGTAATTTTTTTTGTACTTTTACATTTTAAGGATAAAATAGTCAATTTAAATTTAGGCTGAAGCAATCTTAATAGTCAAATATAACAAAAAAAAAGTATAAGTCATAAAAAATAAATTAAGAATTCAAGGAAGATTTAATTTATTAATTCTTCACAATTCTTCTTTATTTAAAATTTTTAAACGTAATGTAGATTTTTTATAACTTTTTAGAAGTGGGTGGATTTACAAAATTTGTGGGGTGGAAATATCACCACCGATTAAAATAAGGGGAAAAAAACCACTCACACCCTCAAAGTTTGCTTAAATAGTCACATGCACTCCTTTGATTTCATAAATGGTCACACACCCCTTTTTTTATCATTATAACTTTGGATATAAAGACAAATAAAATATTAAAATAAATATAGTTAACTAAATTAGCACATATATGTCATGTAAATTATTTTTAGTATTTTGCTATTATCAATATTCTTGATAGTTTTAGCTAATACTTCAATCCAACATAGAATTTGTAAAGTATGTCATGTAAAGTAATTTATGCTAATATAGACATGATATAAAAAAAGGTAATATAAAAAATTATGAATAATATATATAACATAGAATTTGTAAGTTATTTTGAATGTTAAATTTATATTGACTTTATATTATTAGTATGTGAAAAACAGAATAATAACATAAAAATAATTTTGCTTAATATTCAAAATAATTTTTAAAATTTATAATGGTTTATATATTAGATTATTTTAATATTATATATGTACTTATTACAGACTTTTATTTAAGATAATTTTTTTGTTGTTATAATCCAAGGGATAATTGTTAAAAAAAGTGTCTTAATGAATATTTATGAAGCCAAGAGAATTTATGCGACCATTTTAGCAAATTTTTTCCTTTAAAATAATTATACAAAATTTTACATTCTAGCTTGCCTCCACTTTCTTCTTTTCTAACATAGATCCAGGATATGGAAATTAATACTGAAAATAAAAGAGAAATGAGTGTATAAGATAGAACTTACAGCGTTGACTGTACTGTAGCAGGCAGCTACTTCATGGAATTCCACTGACGTACTTGCTTTAGGCAAATAAATTTGTTTCAGGGGAAAGCAGAGAACTTCTATTTGGAGAATTAAACTTCTGTTTTATTGAGAAAGCATAGTTGTGCGTCACACAAATTCTATCTTCCCATCTCTGTTGTTGTTTGTTTGTATGACAGTACATCATATGACATTACCGCGAAATTTCCTGGAAGCTTCAATTGTATAAAATATACGGGACTAAATCTAAAAACGTCTATTAGAAGTAGATTTCTGAGTCATTTCCATTAAATATAATCGTAACCTCAGTAAGATTACGATGATTCCTTTTTGGATGCTCATGGTCATGGAGGCCATTATATTTGATCTTAAAAATTTAGAACAAAATAAGTGACAAGATTCCATGAAAATGATGGGTTTATTGCAAAAGTGAACTGTGAATGTCAAAATTTTATAAACTAACTTGATGAAATGAAAATGCCAACTAAGTCAACCAGTTAATGTTATCAATTAACTTATATGATTACATGCGAATGACCCTATTATTTGTGGGGAATGCATTTATTGTGTATTTGTTGAAAATGGTGGCCGACCATAAAACTAAACTTGGTAAATTTTGTCAAAGGGACAGCAATTTGCTTGACAATAGCAAATTGTGCACCAATAAAATAATGGACGTTGTTGTGACATGGATCATCATGTTGTGTCTTGATGGAGACTTGAGGTAAACTTGGTAGAGTCCTGACGGTGTTGATGCAGAAATCTGATCGATGGAACTGCGACCAGGCTATCTGCGCCAACGTTTAAATTTTGTTTGCTAGGGAGCTGATTCAGTGCGACGGCTATCGCACTCGAGTAGATAGCTTCAACCAAAACTCGTTAAGTTGAATCACCTATACTCACAATATCCAATTAGAGGGGCACAATGGTTATGGAAGATTGCTAGTAAATCACCTATTCTTAAAATTGATCAAGAATAATCTTAAAATTGCTCAAATTATTTGATTCAACTCTTCGGCATGGCTCTTGATGTTTGAATCAGCCTATGGCAGGCAAGTGATCAAAGCTGATATTGCTGTTGTAGATAGCTTGATGCCCTTATCAACATTCTTCTTCCATGAATCTGAATCTTTCGGTCAAAGATATTGATAGGAATGCACATAGAAGTAATACGGTACTGCATGTTATAAAGGAAATTATAAATTTTGCAAAGTACCTCAGCGATTCTGCTTTTGCTAACTTTGTTACTGTCTCCACTGCACTCTGTTCCACATAGTCAAAATCATTCTACATTTTGGCCCGATTCTAACAAGACACTCTAACTTCCAAGCTTTCAACTTTCCCCAAGGTCTCTGGCACATTTTTAAGTTTGGATCAGCCAGAGAGATACAACATTCTAAGAGATCTCAAACCATTTAAAGTACTTGGAAGACTCTTGAGATTCTTGCAATCTTTCAAATTCAACAAGACATTGCCAGAAAGAAGTTCAATAGATGCTGGCAATCCTCTTATAGCAGTTCCTTCCAAATGAAGCTCCAAGAGCTGATCCCTGCTTGAAGTTTTCTCAGGGAACTCTCTGAATTTCAAAGGGCTGGAGAGATTCAAAGTTGATAGATATTTTAGAGCACTTATGGTCCTCGGAAGACGCTCAAGATTTTTGTAGCCATTCAGAGTCAACTGAGCAAGTCCAAATAGAAGTTCAATTGATAATGGCAGTTCTTTAATATCAGTTCCATCCGAAAGAACTTCCCACAATGTCTAGAAATTTCTTCAATTTCCAGCAACAAGAAAGAACAAGTGTCTTAAGAGATTTCATAAAGATCTTGCCTGGAAGAGTTGAAAGACTTGTCAACCTTTCAAATTCAACAAAATCAGCTTCTTTGAAGCAGAAAAAATGAGTGAATCTCCTGCAACCTTGTAAATCTTTCAGAAATCAGCTCCCCTAAATTTGGTACTCTTGTGAAGTCTGATTGGTCATATTAGAAAAGGCTTTAGCACTGACATGCATCTCTTTGTTGTTAAAGCGATCAAATATGATGCTTCAACTGCATCAGTTACCTAAACATTATAACAAAAAATAAGTGGGAACCAAAAAAAAAAAATGAAAGAAAGAAAATATTAATAAATCTATGCAAAGGTTTAACTAGTTAAATAGGTGATCATGATCCCAAAATTGCAAGTTTTCAACCTAACTGAACATTTACTTGTGCTTTGTGATAATACATGGCATATATCTGCTTCCTCCCACAATCTATTGCAGTTTCCAGGCTCCTGAGGGGATTTCCTCCTAACAATTTGTCTACCCCATTTCTTGTAACTACTCATGCATCCACAGTCCGCTAAAATCAACTACAGTTAATAGAGATTTTTCAGTAGGACCAACAATTTTGATAATTGGGTCCAAATCACAATATTTGAGAATTTTTTTCACATAATCTCTATACTTCCCTTTATAGAAACATGCAATATCGAGAAATATTTTCTTCTCTGTTTCTTTTGACCCATCAAAACTTATTTGAAGTACATCAATAATCTCATTTTCAGGATCTCCCTATAGTCATTGTGGTATAATTCTGAAAATATTTTCTTCTTTGCTTTGGAAATTAATGATAAAATATTTTCTTCTCTGCTTTGGAAATTAATGATCTTCTTCTTCATATTTATTCTGAAAATTCAAAAACATAAATGAAAATAAAGAGAACTGCATGGCATAAAACTTACAACTTCGATTATGTTGCAAGCAGCATAGTAATTTTCTTAATAAGAATTCCGACAGCAAACATTCTAAGCTCTAACATCAAAATGTTTTAAATATCAACTACATGTCAACGATGCAGAATTCCAAGGCATCTTCTATTAAACAAAAGCAAATAATAAGAACCAACAGTTGTCAATTCTTATCAACAAAGTCTTCAAATTGACATCGTGGTCTGTTGTTTAACGAAAAAAAGGAAAATCAATAGTTGTCAATTCCTATCAACCATGTCCGCCGACCAAAATTAAACATGGGGTTGGAGAAAAGAAAAATAAAAATCAAATGTTATCCTTTTGATTGTTTCATGGATAAATCTGATCTAGATCTGAGTCGATATTTAACAAATTCATCGACCCATTTTCAGACATGCCATGAATTGTAAATTAAGCCAAAGATTCGCAAAAAACAACAAAGAAACAAAAAACCACAAATGGGCTATTTCACAGCAAAGTACAATGGTTATGGAAGATTGCTAGTAAACAAATGAAGAAAATTAATTGCTTTTCACAGGTTCAAGAATTAACACTATTATTGATTGCTTCTCTAGTGGAAGAAATAATTTTGAATAAAGCACAGCATCATTCCAACAAATGTGATGATATTTTTTCATTCATTCCATGGCCTGACTATTCTACAATTCCTTCGTTCTACCACATAATTCATGCAACAACAAATAATCAAATTCTGTCATGAATATTTTTATTTTGAAATTTTCTAAATGTTAGTCGCTAGAAAAAAAATTGATTAAATAAACACTGGGTTAGCACTGTGTTTGTGGTAAAATTCTGTTAAAGACGTGTACATAAACACTGTGTTTGATAGTGAAGGAATATATTGACAATACATATTGATAGTGAAGGAATCTCAGAATCTGCTCACTAGCGATGATTCACGCAGGACAAACCTTCACGAGCTTGTTGATTGATTGCTTTTGCTTGGGAAACCATAGAGCTTATGCAACACATCAGGTGGGATGCACATTCCTTGATAGGCATATTATCGAACACGTCCTAGGCACGAGAATTATACCATAATTCCTCAACAACTCCTCTCTTGAACCTGGCCTGCAAATTCCATATAATCATTCCTTTGTCTATTTATCATATATAGATATTTGTCTTTCTTCCTAAAATCCTCAATTCAACATATGTGCCTCAATCCCGAGGTTCAAGTATTTAAACCCATAAAAATTCACAGAGGAAATGGCAAGGAAGAGCGTGAGCACAATAAACACTCTCTAACTCTTCGCTCTACCCGACAAACGGACACATTAAAGATTGACACATAAATCAGACCCTGTGTTTATTTTGTAGCTGCTGATGAAGTGCTAATCATGGTTAACAAAGTTGGACACCAATCTAGACAGCTCATCAATGCCACGTCACTAACCCTTAACTGATTTATAACAGATTTTTGAATAAATAGAATGTAAATGAATTATCATGTGCAAAATAACATTTGAATTTGAGATGCGCGCTCGGTGACTGATAAAGTCAGGTAATAGTAAAAATAAAATAGTCAATAATAATAAATTTATATTATTTATATTAATAATAAATTTATATTATTTTTAAAATATAATATATTTAGTTTATTTATTTAATAATATAATATATTTATATTTATTTTAAAATATAATATCAACTTTCGGCTTACTATAGTTAAGAGTATAATAGTAAAAATAAAATAAAACAAAATAAAAACTACACAAAAAATGAAATAAGCATGTCGAAATTGTAAAAAGAAGTCAACTATTATGTGATCACTTAAGTTATAGTTACACATGAATCAAATTTCTACTTTAATTGATCTTACACAATTTTATGTTATCCTTTCTTTAAAGAAAATAAAATATCATATTGCAAATCCCAAAATATATCAGAAAATTTGACTTTTCAAATCCTGACAGAAGAGTGTGCCTAAGCAAATCTTAAATAGAGAGGATTTTTGTAAGTAAATGCATTCTAATGAAGTACTTTGCTTTAAGAGAACTTAAGCTAATCAGGCAAATATATTTGTTTTGAGGAAAAGCAGAGGATTTTTATGAGTAAATGCCTCTTAAATTGAAAGAAAATAAAAGGATTCAAGAGTCTACCTTTCTTCACGAGTCCTGCAGCGGAATGATCGAATGTTGGATCACGTTAATGGCCGGAAAGAAATCACAAGTGGAAAACCTCCTTTTGATCACAATGTAAATACCTTCTTTCTTCAATGGATTGTTCAATGTTCCTTTTTTTTCAGCATATGGATAAGAAGAAAAGTTGAAGAAGCAATTGTTTTTTTATGTTGTTGGGGGGAAAAAATGTGTACTCACATTGAGTTCCAACTCAACAAGTACCAAAAAAACTGTAAATAAAAATCAAAATCAGCAAAGAAGAGAACATGATCTCCTCTAATATTGACTAATTGAGTGATTAAAAACACTTAATCTATCACATCCAGAAAAAGAAAAAAAGAAACATTTCATACATAATAATACTTAATACATAATAATGTGAGACAAACATTCATGGGAAGCAATGTTGGAATACAAAACTGTGAGAAAACTTAGGGTGCGTTTGAGATTGAGGTTGGGCAGCTGTATTTTTTAAGCTGCAACATTAAAGTGATTGGTAAACATAGCTGTTGTAGCTTAGAAGCTATGTTAATATACTTTTTCACTTGTGTAATAGAAAAACTATTATATCTTTAATAATTTTGTTAAAATTATTATTTAAAATTTATATTTACTATATATTATTAATTTTTATTTCATAGTTATAATTTTTTTTTTCACAGCAGCTGTAGCTTTTAAGCTACAGCACCTGAATCCTAAACGCACCCTTAATGCTTTGAGCGTGTTGGACGCACTGAAAAATGATGAAAATTTACTTTGCCAAAGATAATTCCTCTTTATAAAGATAATTTCAATTTTGTTTGTTTCAAAGAAATCAACGAGAGGATTTCATGCTTTCTAATTAATTCCTCCAATGAATGTAATAATATATACATTGTAAAATAATTTCAATACTTAAAAAATATTTTAATATTTTACAATCTATTAGATATATTTTATTATATAAAATTAAATTTTATAATAAATAGAATCATAATATTAAAACAAGTATATTAAAATTTAAATTATTTTGAATATTATGTAAAATAATAATAACATTAGTATGTGAGATTTTTTATTGTAAAATATATTTAATGCAAATATTTATTTAAAATATCTAAAATAAATAAATAAATATTATTAAATAAATACAACAATTTACATATTTAAATTTATTAAAATATTAATTTATTTTAACATTCTTAGTCTATTGCATAGATTACATTATTTATGTAATATTTCTATTTATTAAAAATTTAAAACTTTTTAAAATGGCATAATAGTAAAAAAGGAGTGTTGGTGATCATTGTTGGAGAATTAATAAATAAAAACACACAAAACACACTATTTTATTTCTTCAACAACACTCCACCAATTACAACTCTTATTTTTCACTCTCTACACCTTAGAGATTTTGCTACTTAACTTTATGCTTAAACCAAAGGGGAGAGGGGGTATTTATACATGAAACAAACTAATTACAACCATTCATTTATTCAACTAATACACAAATCCTCACCATCCATTAAAACCTACCACTCACCTACTTCACCAACCACACCTAACACACCTAACACAAATAATTCAAACCTCACCAACCATACCTACTCATGGAATCTTCCATAAGTTGGGCTTGATTTATTCATCTTGGATCAAGTTTATGATCCAACACCTCCCCTTAAACTTGATCCTGTGACACCAAGCAAACTTCTGAATCTTACAAAGTCTTCTTGCTTGAGTGGCTTAGTGAAGATATCAGCTGCTTGATCTTGTGATTTTACATACTTAATTTGCACTTCTTTTCTTGCAATATACTCTCTTATGAAATGATAGCGAGTGTCTATGTGTTTACTTCGATCATGAAAGATTGGATTCTTGGATAGGGCAATTACTGATTTGTTATCAACACAAATCTCGGTTGGCTCTTCTTGTGCCAAACTCAACTCCTTCAGCAAATTTCTGAGCCAAATTGCATGACAAACACTTGATGTGGCAGCTACATACTCAGCTTCGCAAGTGGATAGCGTGACAATTGGTTGCTTCTTTGACATCCATGTGAAAGCAATATCTCCCATGAAAAACACAAATCCTGTGGTGCTTTTCCGATCATCTACATCTCCACCCCAATCACTATTGCTATATCCAACAAGCTTGTAGTCATTAGAAAATGAGTAAAGCAAGCCGAAATTAATTGTACCTTTGATGTAGCGAAGAATTCTTTTTGCAGCTTTAAAATGAGCGGTCTTTGGATTCTCCATGTATCGACTCACAAGTCCAACAACATAAAGGATATCTGGTCTTGTGCATGTCAAATAACGTAGGCTTCCAACCAAACTTTTAAAGAATGTTGGATCTATATCTTCACCTTCATCATGTTTGGATAATTTAACTCCGCATTCCACTGGCGTGCTTATAGGCTTACAATCATTCATTTTGAACTTCTTGAGAATCTCCTTTGCATAGCTTTCTTGGGAGATAAATATGCCTTCTTCCTTTTGCTTGACTTCAATGCCGAGGTAATATGCCATTAGTTCGATGTCAGTCATCTCGAACTCTTTGATCATCACTCTCTTGAACTCTTCAAACAAGCTTGGATTACTTCCAGTAAAGATGAGATCATCCACATACAGGCACACAATCAAAATATCTCCATCTTTTTCTTTGATGTAGAGAGCATGTTCATATGGGCATTTGGTGAAGCCTTTCTCTTGAAAATGCTTGTCAATTCTGCTATTCCATGCCCTTGGTGCTTGCTTTAACCCGTAAAGAGCTTTCTTCAATCTCAAAACTTTGTCTTCATGTCCTTTCACCACATAGCCTGATGGTTGTTCGATGTAAACTTCTTCTTCAAGAAATCCATTCAAGAAAGCAGACTTCACATCCATTTGAAAAATCTTCCATTTGTTCTGAGCAGCCAAAGAAATAATAAGTCTAATAGTTTCAAGTCGAGCTACAGGAGCAAATACCTCGTCATAGTCTATGCCAGCCTTTTGACTATAGCCTTTTGCAACTAGCCTCGCCTTGTGCCTTTCAATTTCTCCCTTCACATTTCTTTTTGTTTTATACACCCATTTGACACCGATCGCCTTGTGACCTTTTGGAAGAGTAGTAAGCTCCAAAGTATCATTCTTCACAATGGCTTTAATTTCTTCATCCATTGCAATTCTCCACTTCTCATCTAGTGCAGCTTCTTGGAAGTTGACTGGCGCACAATCAGCAAAGAGGCAAAAGAGAGTGAGATTATCATGTCTCTCAGTTACCTCATAGAGATCTTGAAGACTCCTTGTACGTTCTTCGGTTCTTTCATTTAAGAAAGACGGCGGTGAATCTCCGTATGTGGTTGGTGCTGGTGAGATAGGTGGAGTGGCAGGCTCTTGTTGTTCATCTACTTGTTTTATCTGTGTATGATCATCTTCTTCAATGGGAAAGAAGTTGAAGTCATCCACACCAGAGCCAAAATCTCATTCTCCTTCTTCATCAAAAATTACATCTCGACTGATTACGATCTTCCCGTTGTTTGGATTGTAAAGCTTGTATCCTTTGGAATTGTTGTCGTAGCCGATGAAAATGAACTCCTCACTTTTGTCATCCAACTTGGTTCTACTTTCATCTGGTACATGTACATGGGCAATGCTTCCGAAAACTTTTAGATGGGTGATGCCGGGTTTTCTTCCACTCCAAGCTTCTTGTGGCGTCTTGCCCCACACACTTCTTATTGGAGATCGATTGGATAAGTAGACTGCACATGCAGCTGCTTCAGCCCAAAATTCTTTAGGTAGCCTCTTACTCTTGAGCATGCTGCTTGCCATGTCGAGGATGGTTCTGTTCTTCCTTTCTGCAACACCATTTTGTTGGGGAGATCTTGGAACTGTCAAAGGGCGTCGAATTCCATTTGCTTCACAAAACTCTAAAAATTCTTTGGAAGTGAACTCTCCACCTCGATCAGATCTCATGGCTTTAATCTGGTATCCACTTTCTTTTTCTACTGCAGCTTTAAACTTCTTGAAAGTTTCAAAAACTTCTGATTTTTGCTTCAAAAAATACACCCAAGTTGTTCTTGAAAAATCATCTATAAAGAGAAGGAAATAGTTACCAAGTGAGTTTGGCTTGAATGGACCGCACACATCAGTATGAATGAGCTCGAGTGGCTTATGAGCTCTTGAGTTTGATTCCTTTGGAAAGCTCTTTCTGAACTGCTTGCCAAGTAAACATCCTTCACAAAGTTGATCAGGGTGATTGATGTATGGTAAGCCTTTCACCATGTTCTTCTTGAATAGTAGCTTTAATCCTCCAAAGTTGAGATGCCCATATCGAAGATGCCAAATCCAGGATGGATCTTTGTGACACGCTTTAAGACATTTTGCAACATCATTTTGAATATTTAAAGGAAACATTCTATTTTTCGACATTTTCACCTTTGTAATTAGATTTCCTTTGTCATCTCTTAGGAAAAGACTATAATCTTTTAAGTGAATATCATAGCCTTTTTCTAAAAGTTGACCTAAACTAAGGATGTTGCTTTTCATATTGGGTACATAGTAAACATTCGAAATTATTTGGTGGCTACCATCTTTTGCACGAAAAAGAATGTTACCTCTACCTTTCACTGGTACTTTTGAATCATCTCCAAAAGCAACACTGCCATTCATAGATTCACTTAGTTGCACGAACATGCTTCTGTTTCCACTCATATGATTGCTAGCACCTGTGTCAAGATACCATGTATTTTCTTGACCTCCACTTGTGTCATTGCGTGCCAGTAAAAGTGTGACATCTTCACCATTTCTTTCTTTAGCATAGTTCACTCTCTCCTCAATTCTAGTGCTTGGAACTCTGCATTCTGAAGCATAATGCCCAAACTTTTGACAATTATAGCATTGTACTTGGGATTTGTCATACCTCGATCCTGGATTGCCTCTGCCTCGTCCTCTGGTTGAGTTTTCTCCTTTGGCATAATTGGAGTTGTTGTTGTTGAAATTCCAACCTCGTCCATGACCACGACCTCTACCTCGTCCTCGACCTCTGCCTCGGACATAATGCCTTCTCTCGTTGTTGGAGCTTTCTTCTCTTTTCTTTGGATTGACTTCCATCTTGAGAAGTTGTTCTTCGATTCCTTGCTTCTTTTTTTGTTTTTCTTCATAGGCTTGTAACCTTCCTTGAAGTTGCTCGATCGTCGTATCCTCCAGATCTCTTGTTTCTTCAATTGTCACAACAATATGGTCAAACTTCGAGTCTACTGATCGAAGTATCTTTTCAATGATCCTTACCTCTTTTAACTCCTCGCCATTTCTTTTTAACTCATTGGAAATGGTCACAACTCGAGTAAAGTAGTCAGAAATTGACTCTGATACCTTCATGTGTAAGGACTCAAATTCTCCTCGTAATGTTTGGAGACGAACCTTCTTTACTTGCTCCGCTCCTTTGTAAGAGGTCTCTAGTTTCTCCCATGCTTCTTTTGAGGAGGTTTACCAGCAATCTTTTCAAAAGTATCCTCATCTAATGATTGAAAGATGAGATACTTTGCTTTATTCTCTTTCTTCTTCAAGTCTTTTAAATTCTCCTTCTGCGCCGCAGTTAAAGTGGCTTCATTTTCTGGCACAATAAAGCCTTTCTCCACGACATCCCATACGTCATGTGCGCCCAATAGAGCCTTCATTTTAATGCTCCAATTGTCAAACTTACTTCCCTTTAATTGTGGAACTTGAAATGACATTATACCACCGTTTGCCATAACTTATAAATTGAGTGAGAATTTGGAGATGCTGAAGGCACAGATGGATCCGGCACGTTGAAAAACCTTGGGAAGGACTCGAGTCAACTTTCGGTCAACGGTCAACGGTCAACGTTGGTCAATGGTCAACGTCGGTCAACGGTCAACGGTCAAAGCCGGCTCGGTCCGGATTGGTTCAGCTCGAGTTGGCTCGGTTCGACTTGATTCGGTTCGGCTCGGCTCGGCTTGGTTCAGTTCGGCTCAACTTGGTTCAACTCGGTTCAACTCGGTGAGTCGACTCAGCTTCAGGACAGAAAACTTCCGGCAGCAGTTGTGGGCGCGTCCAGCCTCAGATCGGGATGATTTTTGTGGCGTCACGTTCCTCTCGTCGAGATCTTCGATTTGATATGCTATATGACTATATATAGCATCAAACACTAGCTCTGATACCACTTTGTTGGAGAATTAATAAATAAAAACACACAAATCACACTATTTTATTTCTTCAACAACACTCCACCAATTACAACTCTTATTTTTCACTCTCTACACCTTAGAGATTTTGCTACTTAACTTTATGCTTAAACCAAAGGGGAGAGGGGGTATTTATATATGAAACAAACTAATCACAACCATTCATTTATTCAACTAATACACAAATCCTCACCATCCATTAAAACCTACCACTCACCTACTTCACCAACCACACCTAACACACATAACACAAATAATTCAAACCTCACCAACCATACCTACTCATGGAATCTTCCATAAGTTGGGCTTGATTTATTCATCTTGGATCAAGTTTATGATCCAACAATCATTTCTTCAAACCTAGGGGTATACATGTCGTTTTCCCTTAAAAGAAAGAATAATTGAAAAAAAGTCTTATGAGAATATTAAAGGGGTGGCAATAATCCAACTCCGTGAAAAGAATCAACAAGAAAATAATAAAAGACATTTTTGAAATTAACTCACGCATCTATTAAAGATCAAGACAAGAACCTAGGTCTTAGAAAAGCTTAGTTGTGAAGCTAGACCTCAACTTCGATAAGAAAATAAGATTAAAAATTAGATGAGTGACTAAAAAGGGATATTTTTGGAATTAAAAATAAGAATAATTGGAAAAAATAATAATAATAAGGTTTTATGAAAAGATTAAAGGGGTGTCAATAATCTAACATGAAAAGAATCAACACGGCTCAACAAAAGTCAGAAAACCTAAATTCAATAAGCACAGTTAAATTCAACGAAACTATGAAGCCCTAACAAAATTCCAACATCAAAATAAAAGAGATCACAAATGTTCACACTGAAGACAACCATGAACAATATTTTTTTGCCAAAAATCTTTTTGGCCAAATATGTGATATGATCTTTGTATAAAAAAACAAAGGATTAATTTTCCCCCTTTCTTTAATTTTCAAATCACTTGCTGGAAAAGTATAATTGCTCATTTGTTAGTAATTTTAAACTTTTTGTATGTTGCTAATTGTTCATTCTCTATAATTCTCTTTTCTAATTTTCTTTTATTAAAAGCACGGAAAATTTATCCAAAAGAGCGATTCAGCAATCCAAGCAACGGATGCACCTTTCTAAACTTGCTGACTTGAATATGGAATTGGTGTTGTTAGCTGCCAATGAAAAGATTTGATCTAATTGTTTTTAATAAGTATAAATTATGATTTTTTTTCTTTTTAAGATGATTTAGTTGTTTCCTCACTTTGATATTTAAAAAAAATATTATTGAAATTCTTGGTTCTTCTAGTACATAGTGGAAGACGCATAGTTTCATGAGAAAACAATTATTAAAATTCTTGATTCTTCAATTACTGTAAGTCAGTCCCGGTGAAATTACTTTTCCTCTCTCGAGTTCTTTGTCGTCCCTAAATACGACTCACTTTTGATCCAAAAGCAACACACAAATGGTTTGTGAAATGTTTGCGGGGCACAGAGCGTATGGAGAAACTCCCTGCAGGATGTTCATGTTGCAAGCAATTGATTCCACAGCCTCTTACCTGAGTTCCTAATTTTTTTTTTGGAATTAAATGTTATAAGTTTGGCTCCTAAATAATCATAATCAGCAAACGAAAAAGTACACTACCAGTTCTGTATAAAAGGACGAACGAAGCTGGCCCTGGGTCAATTGTTTTAATTTTTTTTATTTTGTGATCAATTACTTTTAAATAAATCCAAAATAAAAATTAATTTTTTTATTAAATAGTCTAATAATAGCAATCTCATTTCCTCTCTGTAATTTTTATTTTAGGATCTAGTTGAGATACTATACTTCTTATGTTGAAAACAAGATATTTGGAATTCCAAAATAAAAATTACTTTTTTTGTTTATTTATTCGTATATTATATTTGTATTTATTTTAAAATTTAAAATCAATTTTAATATTACTAAAATTAAAAGGTATAATAGCCAAAAAAAGATATTATAATGGGAAAATGACATCTACACCCCCAAAGTTTAGGAAAATAATCATCAACACCCTCAAATTTTCAAAAATGGAACACCAAGACCTTCTTTTAGCGATAATACCCTTTAACCTCTATTATCCCAAAAAGAATCAACACTAACGTTTTATAATAAATAGAAATATAACATTAAAATAAATGTAATAATGTATACATTGTAAAATAATTTCAATACTTCAAAAATATTTTAATATTTTGCAATCTATTAGATATATTTTGGTATATATATTTAAATTTTATAATAAATAGAATCGTAATGTTAAAAAAAGTGTATTAAAATTTAAATTATTTTGAATATTATGTAAAATAATAATAACATTAGCATGTGAGATTTTTTTTATTGTAAAATATATTTAATGCAAATATTTATTTAAAATATCTAAAATAAATATAAATATATTATTAAATAAATATAACAATTTACATATTTAAATTTATTAAAATATTAAACTATTTTAATATTCTTAGTCTATTGCGTAGATTACATTATTTATATAATATTTCTATTTATTAAAATTTTTAAATTTAATTTTTTAAAGGGTTAATGGTCAAAAAGGGGTCTTGGTGTCTTTTTTAAAAAAAGTTGGGGTCTTGGTGATCATTTCCTAAAATTTAGGGGGTGTAGACGTCATTTTTCCTATTATAATTGATATATTAGAATGAAAGAAATAAAAAACCAACAAGCATAGACTAATGATACGAAAGTCTTCAGATTACATAATTCAAATGAATATATAGTTTATTAAGAAATCAAAAATCCAAGTTGGACTGCAATTTCAATTAGGTAATAGCGAAACATGAACATAATACTAAGCATGAGTATAAAAAGGCTTTGCTCTTTATTAGATTTCTTAAATTCTTGTAGCATGAGGTTCTTCATCAGTAGTAAGGCTTCGCTCAAAAAGATAAAAAGAAAAAATCAAAACACAAACACAATATCTAGACATATTTAGCTACAGTGGCCTATGCCTTCTTTGGCAAGCTTTATTTGTTTTCTCAGAACAACTTACAAACTTAGAGAGAAAATTGCAAGCTATAGAATGGACATCATACAATATACCTCATCGGTCATCAGCTTGTTATGGGTTTGTAATAATTTCCCGCCCTTTCTAACCGATTTAACAGCTATATATTGATATTAATGCTCTTCAAAACGACAGTCTTTTTCGGGTCGTTTGATCATTATGTATAAGTGAGTGCACGTGACCAACGCGTGCACTCACTTACTAAGTTTAGATGACTTGAGCCGGACGTCGTACACGAGTCCTCTAGGAGTAACCGAGAGATCGTATGCAAAGAAACAACAATTCATACTATCATTTATTATTCAGCCGACATTGCATTTGGTCTGGGAATTAGATTTTGGTTCATTTTGAACAATAGGCATATGTGGCAAATATCACTTGGGATTTCTCCTCCTTCCACTGGTAGATTAGAGTCACTGAGATCCCATTTTGTTAAAGAACATAAGCCTGATAGAGAAGGTAACATCAAATTAGTCATAGGATCTGATCTCCTTCACATCATATTGGTAGGGAAGCACAATGTAGATGATAGTGGTCCACTGCTTTAAGATTCTTCAAGATAGAAACAGACGTCGAAAGTTGCCTAATTGCTGTTCCACTAATATCAAGCTCTTCTAAGCTATCTACTTTCCCCAAGTTCTCTGGCACATTTTCAAGTTTGGAGCAGCCAGGGAGATTCAAAATTTTAAGAGATTTCAAACCACTGATGGGACTTGGAAGACAATCGAGATTTTTCCAATCTTTAAAATTCAACACAACAAGGCCAGTTAGATATTCAACTGACAATGACAATTCTTGAATAGCAGTTCCATCTAAAATGAGCATAGTTAGAGATTTCATACTTCCCCAAAACTTTTCCAGCTTTGAGCAACCAGAGAGCGTTAGAGTTCTTAAACATTTTAATCTACTTATAGTAATTGGAAGACTCAAGAGATATTTACAACCTTTTAAATTTTGCAAAAATTGCCAGAGAGATATTCAATTGACATTGGCAATCCTCTTATAGCGGTTCCCAACAATCGAAGTGCCAACAGATGTTCCATACGTCCCATAATCTCTGGAAGCAATCTAAATTTCAAAAGGCCAGAGAAATTCAAAGTGGAAGGAAATTTTAGAGCACTTACGAAATTTGGAAGACACTCAATATTTTTACAACCTTTCAAATTCAACTGAACAATTCCAGATAAACGTACAACCTTAATATCAGTTCCATCCAAAAGAAGCTCCCGCAAAAACTTCATATTTCCCACAATCTCTAGAAATTTCTTCAACTTTGAGCAACCAGAAAGTACCAGTGTTTTTGGAGATTTCATAAAAAATAATCTTAAGTTCTGAAAAGGATGTGAAGATGTCCACAGAATGAACCTTAAGTTCTGAAAAGTCATATACCATGCATTCGACTACTCAGTTCCTTAAAAATCATAAAAGCAGATGATAAGTTCAGACTAGGATGTGAAGATGTCCATAAAATTATTTATGCATAGATTTAAAGCATAGAATGTCGAGCAAAACATTTTGTCACTTACCTTTCTCAGGGCACAAAGTCGTTTCCTTCGGATCAAAGATTGAATTAACCAAATGTGGACCAAAGGATCTCCTTGAAAGCCTATATTGTGCAATTGATAGCTTGGGCAAAGGAAAACATTTTATATGTGTATCATAAAAAAATGAATAAAATGTAGGCTGCATTACAAAATATGTTTTACTTTGCATTATATAATGATAGCAATTTTATACTTCATTTCTTGACTTTTATAATCATGAACTCAAAATACATGCATTGCACTTTGTCACTTACCGTATTTTTTGTCAACACGTGATGTGCATCTGTTATGTTCCACAATCTGCTGCTGTTGTTCAGCTAATGTTCTTACAACTTAGTTGATTGTTTTACAACACTTTTCGACAGTTACTTATATCCTTTCCCTAGCTGATTGGTTTTGAAGGCTTTCATACCAAGGAGTCCAATAGCTTCATCATAGTATATTTGCTTAAGGACCAACAATTCGTCCACCCTATGTGTTGTCAATGATGCTTATCTCTGGATGTTTTGATGATCCTGCTGCCTGAACTTTCTAGCTAAAGTTTTTGTGTCGCATCCCACTTCCAATTATGTTGATAACATTATATACATTCCATTTTGTTAGGAATACATTCCATTTTCTTAATTATCAACCGTTAAAAATAAGAATAATTGGAAAAATTAATAATAATAAGGTTTTATGAAAAGATTAGAAGGGTGTCAATAATCCAACATAAAAAGAATCAACACGGCTCAACAAAAGTCAAAAAACCTAAATTAAATAAGCACAGTTAAATTCAACGAACCTATAAAGGCCCAAAAAATTCCAACATCAAAATTAAAGGGATAAGAATCACAAATGTTCACACTGAAGACAACCATGAACAATATTTTTTTAAAGATTGCCAATAAATCAGATCCTGTGTTTTTATTTGTGATTGTAGCTGCTGCTTAAAGTGCTAACCACAAATCACTTGCTGGAAAAGTATAATTGCTCATTTGTTAGTAATTTTAACTTTTTTATTTTGCTAATTGTTCAATCTCTATAATTTTCTTTTATTAAAAGCACGTAAAATTTATCCAAAAGAGCGATTCAGCAATCCAAGCGACGGATGGACCTTTCCAAACTTGCTGACTTGAATTTGGAATTCAAAAAATTGTAGCATAATTGACTTTGTTGATTAACTGGGAAATCATAAAGTTGACTTTGTTGACTGTTTGATTCTGATTGCTTAACTGGGAAATCACAAAGTTGTAGCAACAGATGCATCATGTCGTTGCTCTTCTAACATATCAGGAGGATGCTCTTGACCTGAAAAGTTAATTGAATTTCCTTCTTGTGTTCTGGGCATGTTCCTGACCTGCAATTCTATATAAAAGGACAAATCTAAAGTGATAAAATAGGACGACCAAAATATGTTCTAACATATCATGTTCTTGTTCTGGGAAATCAACTGTTTTAAATTTTTTATTTTGTGATTAATTACTTTTAAATAATTCCAGAATAAAAATTAAATTATTTAGTCTAATAATAATTATCTGGTTTCCTCTCTATAATTTTTATTTTAGGATACCATCTAGTTGAGATACTATAATTTCTTATGTTGAAAGCAGGATATTTGGAATTCCAAAGTAAAAATTACATTTTTTTTGTTTATTTATTCTAGTATTATATTTGTATTTATTTTAAAATTTAAAATCAATTTTAATATTACTATAATTAAAAGGTATAACAGTAAAAAGAAGAAGAAGATATTATTATTGATTTATCAGGATGAGGGAAATAAAAACCAATAAGCACAAACTAGAGACACGAAAATCTTCAGATTACATAATTCAAATGACTATACAGCTTATTAAGAAATTAAAAATCCAAGCTGGAATGCAATTTCCAATAGGTAATAGTGAGACATGAACATAATGGTAAGCATGAGTATAACAAAAGCTTTGCTCTTTATTCGATTTCCTAAATTCTTGTAGCTTGAGCTTCTTCATCATCAGTAAGGCTTTGCTCAAAAAGAAAAAAAAATATATCAAAACACAAACACAATACTTATAGAGGTCCCTGAAAATACCCAAGTTCTCTGGAACATTTTCAAGTTTGGAGCAGCTAGAGAGATTCAAAATTTTAAAAGACTACAAACCATTGATGGTACTTGGAAGACTCTCAAGATATTGTCAATCTTTCAAATTCAACACAAGGCGAGTTAGAAGTTCAACTGACAATGACAATTCTCGAACAGTTCCGTCTAAAATGAGCATAGCCAGAGATTTCATACTTTCCGAAAATTTTTCCAGCTTCAAGCAACTAGAGAGCGTTAGAGTTCTTAAACATTTTAATCTACTTATAGTAATTGGAAGACTCGAGAGATATTTGCAACCATTTAAATTTTGCAAAAAAGGCCAGAGAGATATTCAATTGACATTGGCAATCCTCTTATAGCGGTTCCCAACAACCGAAACACCAACAGATGTTCCATACGTCCCATGATCTCTGGAAACAATTTGAATTTCAAAAGGCCAGAGAGATTCAAAGTGGAAGGAAATTTTAGAGCACTTATGAAATTTGGAAGCACTTATGAAATTTGAAAACTTGCTTGCTGATCAAGAAGTAATTGACAAGCAGTTGAGTGGGGCCTTAGTAAAGGATGACGAGGAAGCGTTTTTATTGATAAAAAGAGACATCGATTCCGACAACATAGCGATGGAGTAATGTAAGAAGCACATTAGATAAAATAAATTAGAATTTATTAGGAATTATAATATTTGGGTATTTAGTATTTTATTAGAATTTATCTTATTTTTTAAACTTATTCGATCATGTTTGGAATTCTAATCTAATTAGGATTTTAGATTATTTTTCTTATTTAAGAAGGATTAAGATTAAGTTGGCTACTTAGTATATATAGACTTTTTACTGATAGTTCATTATAACAAACATAAGTTTCTCACCAATAATATTTAATATTTCTTAATTGAAATATTTTCTCCTTTGTAAGAGCCTTCTTTCTTGAATTTTTAAGAACGTACGTTAGAACGAAATCTAGTATCGCTTCTGCGATGCGTCAAGTGGTATAAGAGCCTTTCTTTGTACTAGGCAAAGCTTTCCTGATCATCAACCATTCCCCATACACAAATCCTCCCTCCATCATCCATTAATTTCATAAAAAAAAAAGAAGAAAAAGTCAGAAAAATAGCGAAACCCAAAGCCACCTCACGTCCACCGTCTGCGGCAGCTGCCTATGTCATTCTTCACCTTTTTCATGCTTTAATAAAATTTAACATAATGCTCACTATTTTGTATATTATTAAGAACCATTGTATGATTAATCATGAAGTGTATATTATTTTTAACACCAATTTAGCACAACCTATACCATGAAATTATGGATTATGTTACAGTGAATACTTTTACATGGTAGGAATATAAATTTAAGTTTTACAAGCCTATTTTCATTTAATTTTCCAATATCACTTTGTTGATTTCATAAAGTTGAAATTAACATAAATTCTTAATTAGCTATAGTTTATGAATCATGAAAGATTGTTTTGTTGATATTCATTGATTGTGGTTACAAAATTTTATGTCACTAAGAGGCTGATTGCTTTTATGATGGTAATTAACATAGTAAGTAAATATTACCTCCAATAATATTCATGGGAATGAATGGGAAAAATATTATCTATTTATTTTATATTCTCATTATAAAAGCATGGTTTTGGATATTTTAACTTAAATTTTGACACAAAAAATGAGCCATTAATCTCTCACAATCTAATGGTTGATATTGAAAGTCAATGTAAAATTTTACGATATTAAATCATCCATCATAGTAACTGAATTGCATGAAATCAATAATTTCAATTTTCTATTAAAAATTTAAGATAAAATAACTTAAAAGGAAAATGATACCTAAACTCCCTTTTGGCTATAACACCTTGCATAGGTAGTAATTAAAAAAAAATTAACGTTAAAATATTTTTAATAAATACAAATATACTTTAAATAGTTTATTTTGACCAATAGACTAATAATATTAGAATATTTGTAATATGTATAAAATAATTTTTAAAATGTAAATTATAATATTATTTTAATAATATCTTTTTATCTATTATATAATTTTTAAATAAATATTTGGATTAAATAGATTTTACAACTAATAAAAACTATCTCATTTATTGATAATATTAAAATTATTTTATATAAATTTAAAATAATTCGAATCTTTTATATATTTATTTTAATATTATGTTGATATCCATTATAAAATTTAATTTAATATAATATAATACTGTAAAGTATTAAAATATTTTTTTAAGATTAAAATTATTTTAATATACATATATTTATTTTTTTTCAATTTTTTAATATTAAAATTCAATTTTTTTTTCAATCGCATATTTTAATATTTAACACACAACATTAAATAATTGGTCATTGTGGTCCCGAGCCCCTTCAAGTATACCAAACAACACGCGCTCATCGCATCTATGTACGACATCTTTTCCAAAAAAAACAGAGTAATAAAACAGAGCAGAGTATTAACTTCAGTCCTTTACTTTCCTTAATTCTCACCTCATGAGAAATCAAATCTCAAAATTCAAAGCTTCGATTCATGGAAGGCACATTCTGATTCTGACCAACTTTTTGACCCAAGCCAGGCATTTTCTGGTAATTTAACAGGGAAATAAGTAGCAAGAACAGGTACAATAAATGAACAAAAAGAAAGTAAATGAAATGCGATCTACAAAGAAAATAAAATTGAAATTGAGATGCGCACTTACACTGTTACACGTAGACTCAGTGAAAATAATATTCGCTAGGCTGTGCCCTTCATTCGAGTTGTCTAAATCTTTTAGGTTGTGGTTCCTCATCATCATTACAGCAGCCACTTCCACTAGCTTCAGCCGCCCCAACATATCCTTCAAGACTTCGCTTTAGAAAGCTTCGCTCAGACGACGTCGTGGATCCTGCATCATCCCCGCAGCAACTTCCACTGGCTTCTGCCCTGTCTAAGTCATCATTAAGGCTACGCATAAAGGATGTTGAACCTAAACAATCGTGACCGAATTCGTTCAAATTCCAAACCGGATCACTTGTTTGGTTGAACTTATCCCCTTGATGCACATAAATTGGATGGACACCACACCTCTTCAGCTCCAATCCCGACGGCGAATCAAATGACACCTTACTAATACCTGCCCTATTCTTGTAGGATAGGAAAAGATGGTCTGACGTAGCCTGACCGAATTGCTTTCTAAAAAAAATGCTAGACAAACCCGAGGTGGTAGGCTTACTATTTATGGACAGCTCATGTACGGGATATGGAATGCATCGTGTATAATAAGGAAGTGAATATTTAGGGACATGAAAAACACAGCACATAGCATATCCCACAAGCTTACTATTCTTATACGTCTTTGGAGGCGTGCTTATTGTTATTGAAGAACCCTCATTATTCTGATACTCGAACCACTCTGGGATTTCACTTCCAGGAACAACAATGTGAAAACCTCTCGTAGGGTCCTGAAACGCACCAAAATAAATATATTTATATAAGAAAGCCATACCAATGCATAATTTTTAGGCATGATTTTAGCAACAGGTGAGAGACAGTGTAAGAAACTGACATTAGTACATAACATGTATTGCATAAGTTTTAGGCATAATGTTAGCACATGTGAGAGTAAGAGACTAACCTCAGAATTCTTAATGTACTCTTTCAGCAGTGAAAGCGCCAAATCATAGTTGCCAGCCAATTTCGAGCAATACAAACAATGAAGGCTTAACCACGGGAGTTGATGCTCGTTTAATTTTAATACATCTGATAATGTCTCCAACGAAACAGAACCATCTAACAAAATGGATTGTATACTGGCTGGAAGTCGAGGAAGAGTTTGAAGCATTTTGCATTCCTCTAATTCAATCCCTAGAAGATTAGAAAGACGGTAGATGCTTGCCGGCAGCGTAAAAAAATTGTTTCCACTCAGATGTAACTCTTCTAATGAGCATAAGTCGCCAATACTACTTGGGATTGCTCCTTCCCCTAGATTACAGTCACTGATATCCAATTTCGTTAAACTACACAAACCTGACAGAGAAGACGGCAAACTCAAAGCCACTGGATCTGAACTCCATCGCATCAAATTGATAGGGAAGCGCAGAAACCATGATGCAGATGATGGTGATCCTTTGCACCCACGACAAGATAGTTCTTTAAGATTCTTCATAAGAACAATCGACGATGGAGGTTGCCTTATAGCTGTACCACTTATATCAAGTTCTTCCAAACTTTCTACTTGCCCAAGCGTCTCAGGCACATTTTCAAGTTTGAAGCAGCCTGAGAGATTCAAAGTTTTGAGGGATTTCAAACCATTTATACTGCTAGGAAGTCTCACGAGACTTCTGCAGTCATTCAAATTTAACAATTCAAGTCTGGTCAAAAGTTCTATTGATGATGATACTTCTGCAATAGAAGTTCCATCTAAAAAGAGCTCCGTCAAATCTCCCATACTTCTCATTACAAAGTCTGGAAATTTCTTTAATTTCGAGCAACCAGATAGAACCAGCGTTTTAAGAGATTCCATAAAAATCTCACCCGGAAGAGTTGTAAGACTTGTACAACCTTTCAAATTCAACAGGATCAGCTTATTGTGACGTAGCAAAGACTGGTGAATTTCACGCAACCTTGTACATCCTTCAAGATCCAACACCTCTAAGTTTGGGACCTTTGTGAAGTCTGGTGTCTTAATCAGATTCTCCGAATGGCTGAGTTTCATGACTCTCAACATGTTTAAAGGCTGTTGAAAACAAAAAGGAGCTAAAATGATATTTCTTAATTCATATACTACTATAATAATAAATTGTTATCAACAATTATTCACTGAAAAATATAAATTAGTGACCAAAAAAAAAACAATTGATCTTACTTTGATACCCTTCCATAATTCTTCAATGCGGCTGTAGCACATTTTAAATTCAACAGTTTTATCCAATTGCAAATTTGATGGCAAAGATTTCAAAGGATACCAATGCCAATCAAGTAACCGCAACTCGTTAGAGAGGTATTCAAGGCCTTCAGGAAGTTGCACATTACTGATTTTGAGCAATCTTAGTTTGGTCATCAGTGAAAATGCTTTAGCACTTAAATGCACGTCATTTCCATGAAAGAAATAATCATCAACCATTATTCCTTCAACTACTTCACTTCCCTGAAAATTATAAACAAAGTCGTTCGTTAGAGATTTATCTAGCTAAAAGAAGTGAGCAGAGCTGGACAATAAATACTTTTAGATCCCCTTTATTATTCACTTACTGTATTTTGTGACAATACATGGTGTACATCTGCTTCCTTCCACAATCTACTGCGTTTTCCAGGCTCGTCGGTGGATTGTCTCCTAACAATTTGGCGACCCATTTCTTGTATCAAATCATGCATCCACAATCTGTTATTCTCATGTACTGTTAATAAAGATTTTTCTATAAGAACTTCTATTCCAATGACTGGGGAAAACCCACATCCCTCTAGAATTTTCGATACATAATCTCTAGTCTTCCATTTAAAGAAACATGCAATATCGAGAAATATTTTCTTCTCTAATTCTTGTAGTCCATCAAAACTTATTTGAAGTATACTCATAATCTTATTGGGAGGCTCTATTTGTAGCCTTTCCAAGGTGCTTCTCCATTGATCCACGGATCTACCATTCAAAAAGGAACCCAAAACTTCAAGAGCCAATGGAAGACCACCGGCATACCGGTGAACACCTTCTGACAGCTGCACACATTCTTCAAGAGGCTTTTGGATTTTAAAAGCTTTCATGTTGAAAAGTTGAAGAGCATCATGGTAATTTAGTTCATTAGGCTTATATATTTCATCCATTCCATGTGTCTTTAATAGATGTTCATCTCGCGATGTTACGATGATCCTGCTGCCAGAACCAAACCACTCACGCTTTCCAGCTAAATACTCTAATTGCTTTATGTCAACCACATCATCAATAACAAGAAGAACCCTTTTGTGTTGCAGCCTGCTTCCTAAAATGTTGATGCCATCACTGACATTCCATATGCTATCTTTTTCAAGCTTCAATATTTCGAAAAGGAGTTGCCTTTGAAAAGAGATTACACTGCCTTTGTTTTTAAAATTTTCTCTAACATCGGCAAGAAAACTACTCCCTTCAAATTCATGAGAGATCAAGTCATAAACAACTCGTGCAAGAGTCGTCTTACCTAAACCTCCCATACCACAAATCCCTATCATACAAACATCATCATTAGGCCCTTTGTTCATAAGAGACCTCAGTTCTTCCAAACGTGAATCTATTCCCACTAGCTTCTTAAGAGTCTCTGATTTTAAAGGAATTTTACTTGATATCGCCTTGACAATATCCCAAATAAATTCCGACTCATTCCTGCAGTTAAAGAACAAAGAAAGACCAGTATGGTTAAATTACAGTGAGTCTGAATGCGGTATTAAATAAATTTAGTAATAGAAAAAACCCAAAATATGCAATATTCGTTGGAAAAAATTGAAGTAATGTAAGATGTTGTTACATATGGCTAATCTTTAGGCGCGTTCATGTAAATATCTGCATCCATCTATACCACTTTTTTTTTGCAAATATTCGTATATGGAGCTTTTATTCAATTAGCACACATCATATCATATACATATTGAAAAAAAGTTGTTTAATTGACAACAGCATGCTGATTAAAGCTATTTCAAATGATCTACATAATAATAAGAATGGCTACCTGTACTCTTTCAATTCCCAGCCAGAAATATTAGCCACCTCTTTCAAAGCGTCTCTCCAATTTTTCACCTTTTCTAGATTCTCCCTATAAGCTTCTTCATGTTTAGAAAAAGCTTCTCGAAAACTTCCGGTTTGTTTCCTTACCATAGTGGGTTCAACATCATAGAAAATTGGAAAAACCATTTGTTGATGATCGTTTTTGTTCTTGCATTCAACAATCTTAACAAGTTCATCCAAGCACCAAGTGGAGGAAGCATAGTTTTGAGAGAAAACAATAATTGAAATTCTAGAATCTTCAATTGCCTTAAGAAGTCCAGGTGAAATGGATGCTCCTCTCTCAAGTTCTTTGTCATCCTTGAATACATAAATTCCTTTTCCATTCAAAGCAGCATAGAGATGACTTATGAAGCTTTTACGGGTGTCTACTCCTCTAAAGCTTAAGAAGGCATCATATGGCCAATGAGGCACATTTTGTATGCTCGACGAAGCCATCACAATATTAATTGTTTCTGAAAATTTTGAAAAAAAAAAAGAAATGATTGCCTAGGAACAATACTAAGTAAACAACAAAATTCATCTACAGTTATGGATTATCTCAAAGTGTCAAAGTCGTATACACTAGCTTAGGGAGTGTTTGGTGCACTATATTATATTGCAGTACTATGTTTTAATGTAGTATGTACAATAATGTTTATTTAAATATTTTATACTAATATTATTATCAAAATTTATTATTTGACAAATAAAATTTAAAAATTTATTAATAAATAATACTTAATTATATTGCTTGAGCTTTATTGCGTAGCAATATTACATTAACCTTTAAAACAGTGCCATATTTAGTGCGGTATATGCATGATCTTGTTTATCTAAATTTTTTTATAATATTATTTTATTAAATTTATTGGTTAAATTCATTATTAAAATAAAAAAATTCATTAAGGAAGTAGTACTATTTCTATATAAGTAAATTATAAATCTCTCTAAACAAAAGTAAATTATAAATGTGTTAAGTAATAAAATAATTGATTGAAATTATTTTTACATAATAAAAGTAAAATAATAAAAATGATTTTATATCATAAAAGTAAAAAAAGTATGTAATTATTTATATTAAATTCATATTATTTGGATTTATTTATATTTAATTTTATTATTTGATTTAAATATTTTATTTAAATTTTGGTAAAATGACAATTACACCCCAAAATTTGGAAAAAAAAATGGTCGTGTAGACACCATATTTTCAATAAGAAACACTAAAATCCTCTTTTGACTATGATATCATTTAGCTCTGATAACTCAAAAAAATAATTTCAGTGTTTTATAATTAATATAAATATGATAGTAAATAAATATAACAATATCTATTAAAAAATATTTGTAATAAATAGAATTATAATATTAAGATAAATATATAAAAATAATTTTAATATTATTAATGCATGAAATCATTTTTTTAATTGTAAAATCTATTTAACCTAATGATTTATTTAAATTTTTATAATAAATACAAATATATTAGTAAAATATAATAATTTACATTTTTAAAAATTATTTTATTTTTAAAATATTCTAATATTATTGGTCTATTAGAAAAATTAAAATATTAAATTATATATGTATTTATTAAAAAAATTTAAAATCAATGTTTTTAGTAACTATCTACAAAAGTAGTATAGCTGAAAAAAGATTTTGGTGTCCTTTATTGAAAATTTGGGACTTTACATAACTATTTGCTTAAATTTTAGTGGTGTGAATATCCTATTTCCTTAAATTTCTAACTAGATTATAACTTATTATTTTAATAAATAGTTAAATGCTAAAATAAAAATTTTGAAGTAATTTTTAAATAATTATATTCAACATGAGATTCAATTAGAATTCTCTCATAATTTCATATGTGATTGGCGGTTAATAAATAATGAAAATAAAGAAGCTCAATAGGTACCTCTTTGTACGTTGTTTTATAAAAGATTTATCTACAATAACTTAAAAGAAGTTATTAGAGTTACATATATATCACCAAAAAATTAAAAATAAAAATATTAAGGTAATAACTAATCATCGAAACTATATATAAGCAAAGAGATTTTGAGAGAGAAACTGAAACTTTTCCATTTCCTTTCAACCACCTAATAAAAATGGACAAATATATAATAATTGTATCCTTTTTTTCAGAACTCGATGGGGAGGGTGAATTTGATTAAAAATAAGTGACAATAAATTGGCCCAAATATTTTTAAAGTAAAAAATTTATTGAAATAAAAAGTTATTAAACTTGACAATGGTTCTGAATTCAAATTAATGATCTTATTCTCAGACAAACTAAACAGATAATCCATCAGCTTCTCAATTACTCTCTTTACCAAAAAGAAAATTAAAATTATACATAATATATCCCAAAATGTAAACTATTTTTTTTCAAGTGCCGATTTGAGAGTGTGTACACCGATCTCTACTTGAGCAAATCTTGATTAAAGCCTCTTAGAGAAGGCAGAGAGTTTGTGCAGAATTAACATTAACAAATGTCTTTCAATTTTATCATTATTTATTTGTTTTTAAACATCAAGATATGCAAATTAATTATGAAAGTAAAAGAGGGAGATGTATGAGATAGAACTTACAGCTTTTGGGTGTATTACAGAAAGCCACTTAAATGAACTCCAATCCAGTATTATTATGCAGCATTTGATTCAGAGAATTTAATCATGCAAATATATTCTTTTGGAAAAAAAATAAAGCAATTAGCAAATATGTATGTATTTCCAAAAGCAAGTCTTCGTCAAAAAGTGACTTTCTTAATAATTAAGAATATTTTCATTGTTTACTCTCAAGATGAAGTTACCATCAAACTTCCTGGAAGCTTCAAGGAAACTGAGCGAAGATTATCTGGCTTTTCAATTGATGACGCGTCCAAGCCCCTCGCCCCAGTACCCATGTTGAATCCATTGGATTTCATTAAAATGGAATGGAATCCAACGGTTGATATTAATAATTAATTAAAAATAGTTAAAACTACCGGCAACCTATAGGAATGGTAAACCTTTATTAGTTAAATTTCAGCTGGGTCCTTAAAAGATGTTGAATTCTTTTGGTAATATTGTAGTTTTTAAAATAATTATTGTTAATTGTATTAGAAATAATCAACTATAAAGATAATTAATTAAACGTTTGATACAAATTTCAAAACTTTTGTCAGTTTTAAAAACAGGCGTATGTATATTTAATCTTACTATTAAACTATAATAAGATTGTAAATGATAAGAATGTAAATGATTAAGTTGGACATGATTTTGAATAATTTATTTTCATATTGATAAATATGTATATAAAATATTTTTTTTGTGTATATATAATAATTGATAACTAAAGTAAATATTTTATATTATCAATTTTATTTTTTATTTTGTTATCTCAATATAATTGATGATAACAATAGTAATCTCTTTAAAATTAATGATTTTATTTCCTAGTTAATAAAGATAATTCAATATAAACACTATCAATAAATTTAAAAATCAATTTATGGTAATGGAAATAAATATGGAAAATAATGAACATCCACAACATAGAGATTTTTTTACTAAAGAACGTTTGATCCTCACGATTTAAGATAAAAATCTCGATATGTTATTATGTCCACTTGTAGACAAAACAATTTACTGTGAAAATAATGTGAGTTTACAAAGGATCAAGAAAACATACAAAGCTTGCTAGAGTTCTGATTGAGTTGGATGTTTCGCGATCGTTGTTGCCCAAACTTTGGACTAGTGAAGGTGATGGCGTTTTTTGGTAGAATGTCATTTTTTAGGATGTTCCTTTATATTGTGCCTTGTGTAAACATCTTGGGAACTCTACTGATACTTGTTTTGTTGCCAATCCTGGGATCTGGGAGCCCTGGCAGCCTGTTAGTTAGGTGTAGGATACTGTTATTCATGATAAAGGTAAGATGTTGATGTCTGATGCTGCTGTGCATCCAAAGGGGATGGCGAAGAGGTACAGCCATTGAGGCCTAATGGTAGTGAGGGTGCTCCTTTAGATGCTGAATCACTTATTTATGAGGATACTACAGAAGATGGGTTTGATATGGTTTCTATGCAAATAATTCAAACTGATGATGGTTTAAAGGATCCTACTGCTTTAGGAGATGCTGCTGGATGCACTAAGGTCTCTAACCCTCCTTTTTTAGATGATCCGGGTGTTCAGAGGGCTTCCACCGATTGAGTAGCTGAAGAGGATATTCGTTTCATGATCGTGGGCTTCAATCCCCATTCTGCAGATATCCTTTTTCAATTTGATGAGAAGTTTAGCTCTGATGGGAATCCTATGACTAATGAATATTTTGCATCTGAGCCTAATGTCACGGGACGAGAGGTTACGAACCCGTGCGGCACTCCCGCATCCCATACTACGAGAGTAAGCCTAGTGGAAGTGGCATAATATAGACTGGTTTCGCCCTGCCTTGGGCTCATAAGGAGAACAGCTTCAGTTCCCAACCAGTGTGTGTAGGGCTTCGCCTAGACCCCTCTTCAAGGTTAAGTCCTCGACTAGCGACAAACTCCCCAAACTCAACCGGGTCGGTCTGCCTGAACTCCAAAGAGTCTAGGGTCATTGTATTCCCCACACGCACACCCCTGAAGCACGTCTCCAACAATCAGCACAACCATCGTCGATACTAGCGTACAAGCGCATATCTTGGGTGTCACGATTGCGGTCCGTGACATTCTCCCACCGCCATGACCACGCACGTCCTCGTGCATGAAGAGTACGCCTCGCAAATGTGCACTTCCGCGCGAAAACGTGAAGATCGGCTTGCCAATCTCACCCATGAACTCCCTGCCTACTCGTCCTCAATCCGGGGAGAGGACCCGCGTGCAGACACTGTCCTACTTAGTGCGAACGCTTGGGGGTGTGAGAACCTGCCTGTTCGTCCCGCTTGTCGACCCTTGCGCCCAAAAGGGTGGGGACCTGCGTGGTGCGGCATTGGAGCGCTTGGCGAGCTCGCAACGAGGGTTTCAAGAGACGACAAGCGCGGCTCTGATACCATCTGTCACGGGACGAGAGGTTACGAACCCGTGCGGCACTCCCGCATCCCATACTACGAGAGTAAGCCTAGTGGAAGTGGCACAATATCGACTGGTTTCGCCCTGCCTTGGGCTCATCAGGAGAACGGCTTCAGTTCCCAACCAGTGTGTGTAGGGCTTCGCCTAGACCCCTCTTCAAGGTTAAGTCCTCGACTAGCGACAAACTCCCCAAACTCAACCGGGTCGGTCTGCCTGAACTCCAAAGAGTCTAGGATCATTGTATTCCCCACACGCACGCCCCTGAAGCACGTCTCCAACAATCAGCACAACCATCGTCGATACTAGCGTACAAGCGCATATCTTGGGTGTCACGATTGCGGTCCGTGACACTAAGGATACTAGAGGGCGTGATCTTGATGACTTTCGTGTTGCCGGGCCGCATGCATTGCTTTTTACCTGATAATGGAGATGGATTGCCAAGAAGTTGCTGATTTAGTTAACAAGAAGAAAGGGAGTAAAACTGAGATATTTTGGGTAATTTCTGAAATCCAAAAATAGAGCAACTGGTTCCAAAAAGTCAAAGTTCAACACGTTCCAAGGGCATGTAATGTCCAAGCTCACAATTTAGCTAGACATGCTGTAATGATAGAAGGGAACATGTGCTTCAAAGTGAATGGACATGAAAAACATATATCGAATTATGTTTTTTTCCAATTCGAAAAGCACGTGGTCTGCGGCTCGTTTGGGTGGAAGACAGTTGTGATTGGATATGCAAGTGGGCCACATCTCCAGCAGAAGAAAGTATGAATGGCTCAAAAAGACTTTTCGACCGCAACAGCAAACTAATGGGAGGAAGAAGAGATGCAGGCAATGGATGTAATTAGTTTTTTTTTTTTTTTTTTCAAAAGAGTTACTTGGTGTTGAATCCAGACTCGATCATGTGCTTTACTAAATTTCTTACTACGCTATCCTATTCTTTTTATGAGTTTTTAAATTTTGTCTAATTAAGATCTTCTCTTTGTATAAACAAATAAACTGCAAGAGTCTTACCTAATAAAGTAACCAATTTGACTGGAAATTTTTTTGCCATCTGGTTTGCAGTGGAGACCTTTCAATATTTGCATTATGTCCCTCAAAATCTGCATTATGATAATAAATAAATAAACTGCATTATGTCCCTCAAAATCTGTCGGGGGACTCAAAATGCCTAAAATAATCATTTTTCTCCTAATGATTTTTAGCATAAAATTTTGACAAATTTTAATACATTGGACATTTTAATTTTATTTGAAATGAAATGTTATCAGTAAATGGCTCTTAAATAATCATAATCAGCACACAACCAGCAAATTGAAGGAGCAGAAAACCAAGAGAACAAACTTCCTCTTAAAATTCATTCAACTGAATTTTATATGTGAAAAAAAATAATACATAAATATGTAAGTCAAATATTCTTGCAAAGCAAACGCTTAGATACGAGTAAAATTAAAAATGTAAGAAACTTCACTTGCATTTTTGAGTTTGTTGGAAGCAATAAAGATCGTAAATTTTTACTTGAACTTCTAATTAAGGCTTTATTTGGAATTGAGGTTGGAAAGCTATAATCTTTAAACTACAATACTAAAGTGTTTAATAAATATTAACTATTATATCTTGAAAATTAAGTTGTATGATGAAAATTTATTATAATTTTATTAATTTTATAAAAATTATTACTTAAAAATTATATTTATTATATCTATTAATTTTTATCTTATAATTATAATTTTTAATAATTTAAAAGTAAAAAATTACAGTATCTTGATATGAAAGAAGACCTAACTTTCTTTCAAAGAAATCAATGGAAGGAATGTTTTGTGTTCTAATTATTAATTTCTCAAAAACAAAAGTGCAATCCAAAGTGTCTGCCGAAAGCAATTACGACGAATGATCATATTCGTGGTGCATGGAATCAAAGATATGGTCGACATGCTGTTGAGGAAAGCAATGATTTCTTTTATCCAGGGCGGCCTCAATGTAATTGCATTTTATAGGGAAAAGTGAACAAAATATTCTTTTAGAAAAATTTCACGATAATCTTTTTAAGAATTTATTCTTTTTGGACGAAATCTTCATCACACGTGTCTCACTATTATTGGTTACCATTTTGGATTCTTCTCACATACATCTGACGGTCAAGAAGGCAGCTACTATACGTTGGAGATGCTCCAACTTATCTGCTGCCATTAAAAAATTATTAAGGTTATATGAACCTATCCGCAAGGTAGCTATAAATAATTATATAGCTCCATGTCTCAATTTTGGGTAAATATTTGTTTAATCTATATATTTTTGTTTAAATATTTGTTTAATCTTTATATTTTAAAAAGTGTCTCAAGAGATCTTTGCTGTTAGGTATACTACATTCATGCACTTTCTTTTTCGTTTTAATTTTAGGGCTCGTTTGGTATGTCAGATTGGATTGGATTGGATTGGATAATATTGGATTATATATATACTATGTTGTGTTTGGTGCAATATTGGATTGGACTATAATTAATCATGTCTTATATTATAATATTACAATTTACAAGTTATTATTATTATTATAAACTAAAATTTTGTATTATTTATTATACAAATCAACCTCAATGATATTAATGAAATATAAACCATAATTTAAATAATTTTTATTTTGATAAATATATCTATGATATTTATATTATTTTTATTCAATAATCTATTATTTTATAAAAATGTATTTTTTGAATATTAATTTAATAATTAATTTATAATGTAAAATTGAAATTATAAAAATATTTACTAATTAAATTAATTAAAATAGAATTTTAATTTAATGTGAAATTAATAATATTTTTTGTATGATTTATTATTTACATTATTAAATCAATTTTTATTACATTTATCACATATTACATTAATTTTAATATTTATAAATTATTATATTTAATTGAGTTATCAATATAATCCAATACTAACTAATCTCATGCCCCCCCTTGGGATAATTTCCTTTACAAAATTAAGATTATGTTGTGGGCCCATGATAACTAAACCCTTATACTATAGACATCACCAAACATGCGACTAGGATAAAATTTAAAAAAAGAGTCTAATCCCCACTTTTAATCCTCCAACCAAACGAGCCCTTACAGTAATACACATGCAACGATATTCTTAAGGATATTAATTAATTTATCTATAAAAAAAGTTAGTTATCGAAATAATCTTAAAGGTAAAATAAAAATAAATATAATTTTTTAATTTTATTTTTGGAATTAATTTGGTAAATTAATTTTTTAAAATAATTATTGTAAAGCCTATAATTGCAAGGGTATTAAATATTGCTTTAAGTTAGTAAGTATTAATTTTATTTTAAATCATTAGAAGATTATTTTAAGAGTATAAAAAATACTAGTTCATTCAAACTGATGATTATTAGTTAATTTGCCAACAAATAATTATGGGTAAATTTGTTTATTAACATTTTTCATAGATTAATTAATTAATGCCTCCAAAATTATATTAAGGGTATTATTGTAAAATATAAGAACCAAATAGATATTTAAACTAAAATACAAGGACTATTCCAACATTTACCCTCACAACTTTTGACATGATATAAAAGGATAAGTGCATATTAAAAAAGGAATTTCTACTTCAATTTATAAAGCTTATTAAAGAAACCAACTTCTACTTAAATTTATAATGGTCATGCAAAATAGAGAATCTTTGTTATAGAGAATGATAAAATAAAGGGAGATTGCTAATTTTTCCCTTTTATAATCAATATATAGCATATATACCATTTATCATCTTGTTGTTTTTATAATAACCAATAACCTCCTGACATAATAAGTTTACAATATTACTTTTATTTTCAACCACTCTATTATTTATATTTATTATAAATTAAATAAATCATATGAATAGAAACTAAATTAAAAAATTAAGTATTAAAAAAAGAAATATATGCTTTGATCTGAGATAAAAATTAATAATAAGATTTTTTTCTTATCATTTTATTTTGTGAACATTTTCTTATAATAAATATTTTATAATATTTTAAAATAAAATGTAAACAGTGCAGACAAAATATTTTATTACTTATCTTGTAATAATTTTTTATTTATCATTCAAGTTTTCCTATAATAATGTTTTATCATTTTATAATAATTTTCTCATATATTTATTATAAGAAAATGTTTATAGAATACAAAGTACAAGAAAAATATTTTATTATTAATTTTTTTACATCAAAACATATATTTCTTATTTTTAATACTTAATTTTTATTTTAATTTCCATTAATATGATTTATTTAATCAATAATAAATATGAATAAAAGTGTATTTGAAAATAAAGATAATATTATAAACTTATGCTATCGGAAGAATTATTGACTATTATAAAAAAAATAGGGGATAAATAGTAAATATTGATTGCACTATAAGAAAATTGGGAATCTCCCATAAAATAAATATTAAGATATGTGCGTATGAGATTATTATAGAACGAACCTGATATCAAACCCGAAGCTTGATCCTAAGCTGAGGTATGTATCGTACAACTCCTATCATTTTCCAAATCCAGATTCTATAAAATCCAAACGTTAAAATAAAAAAGTTCTCCGAAAGTCGGAAATGCCTTGCAAAAGTTGTTAAAAAAAAGTAGCTGGACCCGGCTGATGGACTGTTCAAATACACTTATAATCCTTTTTTCTTTAATTCGTCCGTGAAAACCACAACAAAAGTAATTTTCTTTTTTTATTGTCCATTCATTATTCAATCCGCCGATCATTCTGCGTTTTGGCCCGATTCTAACAGGACAATCTAACTTCCAAGCTTTCAACTTTCCCCAAGGTCTCTGGCGCATTTTTAAGTTTGGAGCAGCCAGAGAGATGCAACATTCTAAGAGATCTCAAACCATTTATAGTACTTGGAAGACTCTTGAGATTCTTGCAATCTTCCAAATTCAAAAAGACATTGCCAGAAAGAAGTTCAATAGATGCTGGCAATCCTCTTATAGCAGTTCCTTCCAGATGAATCTCCAAGAGCTGATCCTTGCTTGAAGTTTTCTCTGGGAACTCTCTGAATTTCATAAGGCCAGAAAGATTCAAAGTGGATAGATAATTTAGAGCACTTATGGTCCTTGGAAGACGCTCAAGATTTTTGCAGCCATTCAGAGTCAATTGAACAAGTCTAAATAGAAGTTCAATTGCGAATGACAGTTCTCTAATATCAGTTCCATCCCAAAGAACTTGCACAATGTCTGGAAATTTTTGTCTTAAGAGATTTCATAAAGGTCTTGCCTGGAAGAGTTGTAAGACTTGTACAACCTTTCAAATTCAAAAAACTCAGCTTCTTTGAAGGAACAAAAATGAGTGAATTCACACAACCTTGTAAATCCTTCAAAATTCAGCTCCTCTAAATGTGGTGCTCTTGTGAAGTCTGATTGATCATATCAGAAAAGGCTTTAGCACCGAAATGCATCTCTTTGTTACTAAAGCGATCAGATACGATGACTTCAACTACATCAGTTTCCTAAACGTTATAACAAAAAAATAAGTGGGAAAAAAATGAAAGAAAATATTGATAAAACTATGCAAAGAGTGAACTAGTTAAATAAGTGATCATGATCCCAAAAATACAAGTTTTCAGCTTCAGTAAACATTTACACTGTTTTGTGATAATACATGACATACATCTGCTTCCTCCCACAATCTACTGCAGTTTCCAGGCTCCTGAGGTGATCGCCTCCTAACAATTAGTCTACCCCATTTCTTGTAACAACTCATGCATCCACTGTCCGCTAAAATCATCTATAGTCAATAGAGATTTTTCAATAAAACTAACAATTCCGATAATTGGTTCAAAATCACAGTATTTGAGAATTTTTTTCACATAATCTCTATGCTTCCCTTCATAGAAACACGCAATAGTGAGAAATATTTTCTTCTCTATGCCTTTTGACCCCTCAAAACTCATTTGAAGTGCATCAAGAATCTCACTTTCAGGATCTCTATATAGTCATTGTAGTGCACTTTCCCGTTCAACTATGGTTCTACCAAACAAAAATGAGCCCAAAACCTTGAGACTAACGGAAGACCACCAGCATACTTTAAACTACTTTTTGGTGTTTAATGAATGAGGTTTCTCATCTCATCTCTACCTTATGGGGAAAAAAAAAAACTAAACTAAAACTAAAATTAATCATGAGTTGTAGACGCAAATATTTCTCAAAGACCAAAGTTTACAGGTACAAGAAATTCTGAAACTTGATAATGATTCTGTTTTGGAAATAAATGACGTTTTTCTTCATAGTAATTCTGAAAATTCAAAAACAAAATTGAAAATAAATAGAACTGCATAGCATAAAACTTACAGCTTCGATTACACCAGGTGGGATGCACGTTCCTTCGAGGACATATTATCAAACACGTCCTAGGCACGAGAATTATACCGCAATTCCGCCCTTGAACTTGGCCTGCAAGTTCCACATAATCATTCCTTTGTCTATTTTTCGTTTGTTCTGAACCTAAAATCCTCAATTCATATTCATATAGATACTTGTCTTTCTTCCTAAAATCCTCAATTCAAGCTTGTCAATTTAGGCACCGTTCAACATTTGTCCACTAAGCATTGCAGCCTCAAAATTCACAGAGGAAATGACAAGGAAGAGTGTGAGCTCAATAAACACTCTCTAACTCTTCGCTCTGCCTTACAAACGGGCGAATTAAAGATTTCCAATAAACCAGACCCTGTGTTTATTTATAGCTGCCGCTAAAGTGCTAACCACGGCTAACAAACTCGGACACCAATCTAAAGATTGCCAGGTAATTTTTTTTTTTACCATTTAGTTGTCACGGAATTAATAAAAGGGATGAGAATCACAAATGTTCACACTAAAGAAAAACATGAACAATAATTTTTTTTTTTTTTGGCAAAAATCTTTTTGGTCAAATATATGAGATGATCCTTGTACAGAAAAATATATGAGATGATCCTTGTACAGAAAAATATATGATATGATCCTTGTACAGAAAAATATATGATATGATCTTTATATATAAATGATAATTTAACTTCATCAAACTACATTTGTCGTACAATTTCATTTTTCTCTATAAATTGTTATAGTTTGTACAGTTTCTTTAATTCGTAACTTTTTGTCAGACTTAAAATTGCTTTAGTTTGTATTGTTTACTCAGAAGGCGCTATTGTTATTCTAAGTAAATTCGATGCAAATTCAGTGCTATATAATTTAGAATAAGCTTAGTTATCCCCTTCAAGTGTACCTTGAAACTCACACGTTTAATAATGGATACAAAATGACAGAATGCTGCAGTGAAAGAGAGATACAATAAGAACACAATACAAAGGATTAATTTTCCCTCTTTCTTTAATCTTCAACTCATGAGAAATCAGAAAATTCAAAGCTTCAATTTGGTCGAGCAACACATTCTGAATCTGACCAACTTTTTGATCGAAGTTGAGCATTTATGGTAATTTAACATGAAAATAAATTGCAAGATCAGAATAAATAAGAAGTAAATGAAATACCATGTACAAATTTAAAGAACATAAATTGAAATTGTGATGCGTACTTACACTGTTACACTAGGCTTTGCCTTTCATTTGAGTTGTCTAAATCTTTTAGGTGGTGGTTCCTCATCTTCATCACAGCAGCCGCTGCCACTGGCTTCACCTGCCCCAGCATTTTCTGCGAGGCTTCGTTTTGATGTTGTGGCTACTTCCATATTTGATCCAAAAAATCGTGATCGGATTCATACAGATTACAAGAAGTAAAGTGAGTCCATTGCTTTGTTGTTTGATCCAACTCCTCAACTTCGTGCATATAAACTGGATGGAAGCCACACCTCTTCACCTTCAATCCAGTACCTGACCCAGCCAGATCGTATTTCTCTGGCGATCATAGCATTCAAAAATGATTAGATTCAACTTAAAATGACAACTTAAAATGATTAGATTCAAAAATCCACCGACGATCATAGCATTCTCGACGAGATAAAAAGAGTAGCCAAAGATGGTCTGACCCACTATGACTGAATTTTCCTCCAAAAGTAATAAATAAACCTCTATCAGAACCATTCATGGGAGGAACCCTCTTTCTACACATCATATATATATATATATATATATATATATATATATATGTGTGTGTATTAAATAGAAGTTGTAAAACAGTGTTGAATGAATATTAAAATCTGTTTTCACTGTTTTGTAGTTACTAATCTTGCAAAACAAACAAAATTAATAGTTGAGAAAAAGAATGATTACCTATCCTTCAATTCCCAACCTGATGTACTGGCCACCACCTTTAAACGTGTCTCCACTTTTGCACTTTTTCTATATTATTCCTGAAAAATTCTTCATGTTTAGCAAAAGCTTCTCCGAAAGTGACTTTCTTAATAATCAATAAATATTGTCTCTGTTTACTCACATGATGAAGTTAGCATCGAACTTCCTGGAAGCTTCAAGAATCTAAACGAAAATTATCAGGCTTTTCAATTGAATACGCGTCGTCCCCATTCTGCCCATTAGCCGTGTTGAAGCCATTGGATTCCATATTTCCATTAAAATGGAGTGGAATCCAACGGTTGATATTAGTAATTAATTAAAAATAGCTAAAATTACCAGAAGTCTATCGGAATGGTAAACATAGTGACCTTTATTAGTAAAATTTTAACAGAGTACTTGTAAAAAAAAAAAAATCAACAGAGTCCAGATAGGTTGGGTTGGACAAACTCAATCCAATCCAATCTAATCAAATTAGATTTAGATGGACTGACTCAAAATATTGTTCAACTTATGTTTAATAAATTCTTATCAATTTTTCACAATTTATCCATAATTGTTTGTGGGATTTATTTTTATTGTGTTTAGAACAAAAGAAAAATTATATTGCTTTAGCGTAGAAATATGCAAAATCCATACAATAGGAAAAAAAAATGCTAAACTGTAGTTACAATTTAAAAGCTTCCAGTGAGAGTTGATTCAACTTATAAAATCTGCGTTGTTTATAACACACACACATACACACATCCTGATCAACAAATATTGTCAAATGTTATTTATCGAGATCTAAAGAAAAAAATTTGCAAGCCTAAAGATTCATCGAGACTTACGAGATTCAAGGAGATAATAATTATTAATTATTAGTGTTAAAAAAGAGAAAATAGAGAGAAAGAGAAAAATAATGTAATATAATTACTACGATAATTTCTTTTAACATAAAATTATCGAACAACAAATTAATAATCTTCTTCTTAACTAAACAAACTAATTAAAAGCCTTTCATTTACTTCCAAAATATAATTAAAAAAGTTTGTCAAATGCTGATTGGAGAGTGTGTTTGCCGACCTTTACTCAAGCAAATCTTAATTAGAGCCTCAAAGAGAAGCAAATTAAAGAGTTGATACAATACAAATTAAATTACCATTCAAAGCTTTCTTTCAATTTTATTTATTTCCTTTTGTAAACATCTAGGATGTGCAAATTAATTCTGAGGATAAAAGAGAAATGTATAAAATAAAACTTACGGCTTTGAGTATGTTGAACGAAGAAACCAAATTGATCTGATCAACTCCAATGAAGTGTTTTGATTCAAAGGAAAGAATTTAATCTCAGGTAAATATGTTTCTTTTGGGAGAAAAAAAAATGCAATTTCCAGCTCCCCAGATTTATTTGTATGCATTCAGAAATCAAGTCTTGGTCATCTCAGAAAGTGGGGGGGAAAAAACGCAAAAAAGGCGAAAGGAATCCAAAGGTTATACTTTTTGACTACTTCATGTGATTACATTTAAACGGGGTGTATTTCGCATGCCGATTTAAAAGATTGTATTTGAGATAAAATAAATCTTAAAGCTTTGATTGCACAGGCAGCTAACCTGTTGAATTTCAATGCAGTATTGCTTCAAAGAAGCTAAGTTAATCAGTGAAACATGTTTGTGCATATGACGATTACATATGAATTATGTAGATAAAACATAAAACATATGAATTTAATATAAAACTTATAAATCAATATTAAATATAAAATAAAACATGGATTGTGTAATTAAAATATAAAACTTCTAAATAGAAGGTAAAATAAGTAAATTAATTTAGAAGTGGTAAATTAGTAAATTATTGGTACATAAAATAAAAATTTATAAATATAACATAAAACTTGTAAATCAATATTATGTGTAAAATAAAACATAAATAATATAAATAAAACATAAGATTTGTAAATATAAGGTAAAACAAGTTAACTAATATAGGCATGATAAATTAGTGTATTATTATTAAACAAAACAAAAACTTACAAATATAATGTAAAGCTTACAAATCAATATTAAAACAAAAACTGAGAAACATAATATAAAACTTGTAAATCAATAATAAGGTTAAAATAAAACATAAATTAAGCAAATGAAACATGAGACTTGTAAATAGAAGGTAAAATAGGTAAACTAACAATATAGGAGTGGTAAGCTGATGTATTATTGGTAAACAAACAAAAACTTACAGATGTAACATAAAATTTTTAAACTAGCATAAAGTGTGAAAATAAAATATAAATTATGTAAATAAAACATAAGATTTATAAGAGGAAAGTAAAATAAGTAAATTAATATAAGAATTATTAAAAAAAATAAAAAGTTACATATGTAAATTAAAAAATAATTATAATAATGATTCCAGTATATATTTACTAATTTTGTCTCTAAATTGAATAATGATTGTTTTGGGCTTATGTAATACATGTGATGAGATATTTAAAATTTTATTAAGAATAAAACTCTTTTTATATTTTTTTTTTAAAGTTGTTTTGTAAGATAAGGTAATTTTGCATCATTCTAAACCTCCTCGGCAATAACTCAACGGTATAAGAAGCAAAGCTTGAAACTATATAAAGTATGCATAAATTTGAGAATTAAATCAATGTTATGGATATATCATATATGTCTAGTACTATAAAAATAACTTTTATTTTGTTTTGGCTTGATCTACATTAAGAAAAATAATTTTGCTTAATTAACCGGTGTAGTAAGCAAATATGATGATTAAAACTGAAAAAAATTATAAATGTCTTAGGATAAATATAGAATTCATGGTATTCATTAAAATTTATTCTAAATTTTTTTTAATATAATTTTTTCATTCAATTAATAAGTATTTTTTGCTTAATTAAATTAAATAAATCAACTATTTTCTAGTTAGTTAAAGTTTAATGTTGATTTATAAATTTTATATTATTTTTACAAGTATTTTTTATTTTTAATTTTAAAACATCAATTTACCACTTTTGTATTAATTTATTTATTTTTACTTTTTTATTAGTTATATGTGTAAATTATAAAAATTTATATTTATTGCGTAATTAATTACGACGTGATAGATTTTTCCTTGTGCACCTATCTTTCAAGGGAAGGCAGAGGATTTTTATTGAATCTGGAAAATTAAACCGATTACATGGTTTCCAGCTCCCAGTTGTGTTGAATATTCCAAAAGCAAAGTATTAGTCAAAAAGTGTGACTCTTTAAGTAGCGTTTACTTTTTGGATTAGAGTGGGAATCTTAGGATTCAAAGTGTGGAGTGGGAATGTGAGTATGTTGTTTACTTGCACTAGAATAGAAGCATGAAATAGAGATCATAATCCAATTTATGTGTTTATTTTGTTTTGGATTGAGAGTAAATAGTTTCAGATTATAATTTTATCATTATTTAAAGAATTATAGTTTTTAATTACAAAGTTAATAAAAATATATTTAATGAATAAAGATTTATTTTATTATATTTGTAAATTTAAAATAATTATTAATATTCTTAATTATAAACATCACAATTTTTTTATTAATTTTAATTTTAATTATATAAATTAAAAATTGTTGATAAGGGCAATATAAATGAAATATTTTTACTATTAACATAGTATGAAATTAATATTTTCTTAGAATAAACTATTTATTAGTATTAATTATTAATATTAAATAAACATAATACTATTATTTTTAAATAAATATAATAATATTATATTTTCAAATAAAGATGGTATATAGTAATATTATTAATTCTCTATTAATATAATATTATTATTTTTAAGTAAATTAAACATAGAATCAAACCCAATTATTATTTAGTTAAATATAATAATATTATTTAAATATTTATTAAATATAATTATAGTAAATTTAATAAAAAGAAGTGTAAATATAAAATGAAACATTATTTTATTTTATTTAATATAAATATATTAAATTTATTATTTATTAATATAATTATATTTAGTACAAAATTAATATTTTCTTAGAATAAACTATTTTTTATTATTAATATTAAATAAATATAGTACTATTATTTTTAAAATAAATATAATAATATTATATTATTAAATAAAGATAGCATATAGTAACTTTTATTAATTCTCTATTCATATAATAATATTATTTTTAAGTAATTCTAACTTATAATCAATGTAAATTATTATTTAGTTAAATATAATAATATTATTTAAATAAAGATAATATAATTTATTTTATTTTTGGAATGGGGAGTGGGAGTGGGACTCCTATAGGGAGAGGTGGGAGTGAGATTCCCAATCCTTCCCTAATTTTTTGAAGTAAACACTAGAGTTAGAGGAATCCACACTCCTCACTCCCACTCCAGAAAGTAATATGAAACTACCGTTCAATCAAACTTTCTCTCAACGATAACTTTCTTTAATTAAAATTACACATCGTTGCCACTTGGCCCTGTTAGAGAGCAATAATGTCTTCATCTGCTAATATTCTAATAATTTGTAATAATTAACTCATCGACTATGATTATGCAAAGATGCAACCCCTGAGGAATTCAGCTGTAATCACTTGCTTCGGATTCGTGTAGGTTTATCTTTAATATTAGTATTAAGCCTTTGCTTATCAGCTTAAGCTTTCCGATTATATATTGGCAAATGGGAGCTTGTTGAAAGTTGATAATAATTAAAGGAAGTTAAACCATTTCCTTCAAGCCTCTGTAGTGTAGCCTCCACTAAACTTTGTTATTTGCCGGTTCTGTTCTTAGTTGAACTTTGCTGACTTTGTAATTTGTATGCTTGTTGCTAATAATCCTTCCCCTTTGCTGCTAGTGTAACGTTGATTCCATCGCTGCTGTTGCGCTTACTAGCTAGAAATTCCACGAACAAATTTCACAAAAGGTTTGAGCAAATTGTTGAAAAGTCAAAGAATGTCTTGCAAATTTCAAAAGGCAAAGTTGGTGGGTTTGCCAAATTCAAAAAAGTAAAGTTGGTCGGCTTGCTAATTTCAAAAGACAAAGGTGTTGAAAAGCTTGTGCATGCAATTCAAGATCTAGCTCAACGTTTTGATCAATTGAACCCAACTTGGAGTATGATGCACTCTATAAATAGAGAAGCATTTTGCAATTGTAAGCATCCCAATTTGAGAGAAGTAGAGAGAAATTGCAAGTGAGTTCTTTGAGAGAATTTGAGAGAGCTTTCACTTGAGTGTTCTAGTGAGGTTCCATTTGAGTGTATTGGGTTTGTGGGTTTTGTGAGTTTTTCCCACTTTTGTAAATTCCCATTTGTTAGTAAAATTATCTTCCAGTTTTTTGCCCGTAGACGTAAGCATTACGCCAAACCACGTAAATTATTGTGTCCTATTTTCCTTGCATTTGTTTATCACCACATTTATATTTCTCTAGAAGTTGCAGTATTAGTAATTGCTCAACCCACGAATCCGCAACAATTGGTATCAAAGCCGACGGTTCGTACTTGGGGAGATACGGTATTGTTCACGTATATGGTATTATTCCCATATACGGTACTGTTTACAACTACGGTGGAGATGACTATTTATACTTGGGAGACAGTCTATTGTAAGTAGTGTGTATTTTTACATGTCTAGATAAGTTCTATCAACAAGACAATAAGAGTCTAAGGATTCCAGTTTTTAATTGGGACCGAGTTCCCGTCCAGTCTCCTAGAAAATTTCTTAGTGCATTTATTCATGCGAAATAAATATAATAGAGGTTGTTTTTTAAGTGCAAATAGTTGTTTAAGAAACTGATCATTTAAGATAAAAAGGATGGCAGAGGCATCGTCGCCGTCTTCATCAGTGAGAACTACTGTGACTAATGCAAAGTTTAAAGTGGAGAAATTCGATGGTACCAATAATTTTGGTATGTGGCAATGTGAGGTATTGGATGTCTTATGTTAGCAAGAGTTGGACGTTGCTCTTAAAGAAAAGTCTGACATGATGGATGACAATGAGTGGATAAAAATCAACAGATAGGCATGTGATACTATTCGCCTATGTTTGGCTAAAGATCAGAAATACTCTATCATGAGGGAAACATCGGCAAAGAAATTGTGGGAGACACTGGAAGAAAAATATATGAAGAAAATCCTTGAAAATAGGCTTTATATGAAAAAGAAACTCTATCGTTTCACATATACATCTAGCATGTCAATGAATGACCATGTGAACTCATTCAACAAAATATAAGCAGATTTGCTAAATTTGGATGAGCAATTTAAAGATGAAGATAAGGCACTATTGTTGTTGAATTCCCTTCCTGATGAATATGATCATCTCACCACTACTTTGCTTTATGGGAAGGACATTGTACAACTTTGAGATCAGAAAGAAAGACAGAAAGGATCACAGAGATACAGTAGCTGAAGCACTAATAGTGAGAGGTTGTTCACAAAGCCGCAAACCTGGAAAAATAAGCAAGTCTAAAGGAAAGCATGCCAAAGATTAGTGTTCTTTTTGTCTGGGAAAGGGCATTGGAAAAAGAATTATCCTAAGTTACAAAAGGGCAAGGCTACTTCTGATGCATGTGTAGCAGAACATGATGAGGAGTCAGACTTTAGTCTGGTTGGCATTACATTGATATGTCACTCAGATGAGTGGATTTTGGATTTGGGTTGTACTTATCATATGTGTCCTAACAAATGCTGGTTTTCTAACTTCAAAGAACTAGACGATGGAGTTGTTTTTATGGGCAATGACAATGCTTGTAAAACCATGGGAATAGATACAATCAATTAAAGAATCATGGTGGGTCAATCCAAGTCTTGACGGATGTTCGCTATATACCATGCTTCAAGAAAAATCTCATCTCATTAGGAGTTCTAGAATCTAAAGGGCTCACAATCACTTTGGGAGATGGATTGTTGAAGGTAGTAGTTAGGGCGCTGACGGTGATGAAAGACATAAGAAGAAATAACTTGTACTAGTTCCAAGGAAGTATAATTATTGGATTAGCATCAACAGTTTCTAGAAAAAATGCAGATTCAGAAGCAACCAAGTTGTGGCATATGCGTTTGGGACATGTTGGTGAAAAAGCTTTGCAGACTTTGATAAAACAAGGCTTATTGAAAGATACAAATTCTTGCAAATTAGAATTTTGTGAACATTGTGTTCTGGGCAAGCAGACAAGGGTAAAGTTTGGTTTAGCAATTCATGATACAAAAGAAATTCTAGACTATGTTCACAGTGATATGTGGGGACCTACCAAAACAGATTCTTTGGGAGGTATACACTATTTTGTTACTTTTGTTGATGATTATTCAAGAAAAGTGTGGGTGTATTTGATGAAGAATAAGAATAAAGTTTTGGGTATTTTTTTGAAATGGAAGAAAATAATTGAGATTCAAACTGGTCGAAAGGTCAAAAGACTTTGCTCCGACAATGGTGGTAAGTACAAGAGTGATCAATTTCTTCAAATATGCCAAGATGAGGGTATTGTGCGACACTTCACTGTTCAAGATACACTATAACAGAATGGGGTGGTAGAACGCATGAACCGGACTATACTGGAGAAAGCTCGGTGTATGTTGTCCAATGCTGGATTGGGCAAAGAGTTTTAGGCTGAGGCAATTGTACATGCGTGCTATCTGATCAATCATTTGCCATCAGCTGCAATTGAGGGTAGAACACACATGGAGCTGAGGACCAGTAAACCTGCTACTAATTATGATTCTTTACATGTTTTTTGTTCCACTGCTTATTGTCATGTAAAGAAATCTAAGTTAGACCTAAGAGTAAAGAAAGCATTGTTCGTGGGTATAACTGGTGGAGTAAAAGGATATCATCTCTGGTGTCCTGTTACGAAGAAGATTATTTTCAGCAGAGATGTAACTTTTGATGAATTAGCCATATTGAAACAAAAAAATTCTCAAGAGAATGAGAAGACCAGAAGAACTTTGCAACAGGTGGAGTTTGAAAAGATTAAAGCTGATCCAGCTGATGTCAATGAGATAGATAGTGATTCTCCATCGACCGATGATGATGAAGAGGTTCTGACCCAGGAACCTTCACAGTAACAAGATTCAATTGCATATAGAAGGTCACGCATAGAGATTCGCAAACCTACTCACTTTGTTGATATGGTGGCCTATGCATTTTCAATTGTAGATGATGATGTTCCTTCCACTTATAGAGAAGCAGTAAGTAACCTAAAAAGTATACATTGGAAGAAAGCAATGAACGAATAAATCAGTCTCTTCACAAAAATGAAACTTGGGAGTTAATTACACTGCCCAAGGAAAAAAAAAAGCAATTGGGTGAAAATTGGTATATGCAAAAAAGGAAGGATTTCCTCGTAAAAATGAAATTTGATACAATGCTAGATTGGTAGCAAAGGATTATGCTCAGAAGGAATGAATAGACTACAATGAGGTATTTTCTCTAGTTGTGAAACATTCGTCTATTCGAATTTTGCTAGCCATGGTTGCACAATTTGATCTTGAACTAGTTCAGCTTGATGTAAAAACTGCATTTTACACGGTGATTTAGAAAAAAAAAATTTACATGACTCAGCCAGATGGATTTTAAGTTGCTAGAAAAGAAAATTGGGTTTACAAATTGACAAAGTCGCTTCATGGATTGAAATAATCTCCGAGGCAGTGGTATAAGCAATTTGATCGATTTATGAAAAGGCAAAGGTGCATAAGAAACAAATTTGATCATTGTGTGTATTTTCGAAAGCTACAAAAAGGATCTTTCATTTATTTGCTATAATGCTATTGTATGTCGATGATATGCTAATAACATCCAAGAGCAAATATGAGATTGAGAAGTTAAAGACTCAACTCAATCAAGAATTTGAAATAAAAGACCTGGGTAAAGCTAAGAAGATTTTTGGCATGGAGATATGCAGAGATAGAGCTCGTGGAAAAGTAAGCTTATCTTAAAAGCAATATTTGAAGAAGGTAATACAGTAGTTTGGTATGACTGAGTAGAAAAACCCTGTAAGTACCCCATTGGCTTTTCATTTCAAGCTTTCTACACAGCTATCTCCTTCGACAAATGCAGAATGAGAATACATGATACAAGTTTTGTATTCAAATGCAATGGTAGCTTGATGTATGCTATAGTGTGTACAAGGCCTGACATTTCATATGCAGTTGGTATAGTGAGCAGGTATATGCATAATCCTGGTAAAGGACATTGGCAAGCTGTGAAATGGATTCTACGGTACATTCAGAAGATTGTGGATGTTAGTTTACTGTTTGAGGGAGACGATACACTTGGTCAAGGTGTGATCGGGTACGTTGATCCTGATTATGCTGGTGATTTGAACAAACAATGGTCAACCACCGGATATGTATTTACTTTTGCTAGAGGGCCAATCAATTGGAAGTCTACACTACAGTCTACAGTTGTACTGTCGACCACAAAGGCCGAGTATATGGCAATTACAGAGGTTGTTAAAGAGGCTATTTGGTTATAAGGCTTGCTTGAAAACTTAGGATTGGTACATGAGCACATTAATGTATATTACGACAGTCAAAGTGCTATTCACTTAATGAAGAACCAAGTTTATCATGCACGTACGAAGCATATTGATGTACAATTTCACTTTGTGTGGGAAATTGTTAATGAGGGGAAGGTTATTCTTCAGAAAATTAAGACTACAGATAATCCTACAGATATGTTGACCAAGGTAGTGACGGTGATCAAGTTTGAGCATTGTCTAAACTTAATCAATATTCTACAACTTTGAAAGCAGTTGGAGAAGGCAGAGATTGGAGGATGATTTGATGTACTGCCAAATTCAAAAAAGTAAAGTTGGTCGGCTTGCTAATTTCAAAAGACAAAGTTAGGTGTTGAAAAGCTTGTGCATGCAATACAAGATCCAACTCAACGTTTTGACCAATTGAACCCAACTTGGAGCATAATGCACTCTATAAATAGAGAAGCATTTTGCAATTGTAAGCATCCAATTTGAGAGAAGCATAGAGCAATAGCGAGTGAGTTCTTTGAGAGAATTTGAGAGAGCTTCCACTTGAGTGTTCTAGTGAGGTTCCATTTGGGTGTATTGGGGTTGTGGGTTTTGTGAGTTTTTCCCACTTTTGTAAATTCTCATTTGTTAGTAAAATTATCTTTCAGTTTTTTGCCCATGGACGTGGCATTACGCCAAACCACATAAATTATTATCTTCTATTTTCTTTGCATTTGTTTATCACCATATTTATATTTCTTTAGAAGTTGTTGTATTAGTAATTGCTCAACCCATGATTCTGCAACACAAATTTCACAAATTTTCCATAAACGTATGGGCCCCATTTTTTTTCATTTTCATTCCCTCTTCTATTTTAAGAAGCATTCTGAATTTGATTCCTAAGTCCCATGAGTAAACACACTATTCATGTAGCTCATGACTGTAACTAGAGTAGTAAAGGCCAGTAAAGACAATTGTTAGGAAAAAAATTACAACAGCTGTTAGGACAACAATTACCGCAAATTGGTCGAAATTGATTACTAACAACTCATTGTATCCGTATATGAAACAAAGTGTTTCATGCATGGGGCTGGAATCAGATTACCTAAGAGTTTACAAAATAAATAATTAAATGATATCACAATATGTAATGGTTTTCTAAAATAGATTTAGGTTAAAACCTTGTCTTTGGTCTTAATTTTAATGCGTAAAAAAATAAACACTTTCAAAAGAAAAAAAAATTAATTTGAAAGACAGTGAAGCAATTAGCTAGTTATACATATCATAGACCTGTAAGTGGAGCAATTAGTTTGGATTCGTAACAATCACTCGTCTCCTTTCTTATTTACATTTTTCCAAATTCAGAGAGAGAGAAATTTTATGTACAATTATTTGTTAATAATTTAGATTACATAATGCCCCTTTTGCTTCACAAAAGCTCTACTAAACGGAGCAACATATATTATTCAGGTTAAAAAATGAACAAGAATTTATAATCGAGAGGAGACGACATTGCCGGTTACAAGAAATGGACAATGTGCCTAATTATATACGACATGTCAATTTATTTTGGAAGGAGTATCGTATGATGAGCAGTTAATGTCGTCTAGCAGAGTAAGTTATGTACGTGCTGATCACTGATAATGAACAAAAGTTACAAAACCACTACTCCATTCTTCAGGAGGACAAAGCCTAGAAATAGTTAAATCTCTATCATTAGAGTGTTAAGACCCTTTTTTACATTGAGGTGTTGTAGAAAAAAGCTGTAATTATAAAATAAAAGTTAATAGTATGTAATAATCATAATTTGCAAATAATAATTTTGATAAAATTAGTAAAGATATAATAGATTTTTCATCATACAAGTATAAAATTAAATTAACTTATCTTCAAAACTATAGCAGATAGTATTACTAAATGTTTTAGTGCTGCAGCTTTGAAATTATAGCTGTCCAAATTCAATCTTAAAAAATCCTAAGTGAGGTCTTGGGGGGTGGGGTGTGCCAAGACTAACCATCTTGATCCAAGAATTTTCTTACTATTTGAGGGTTTTTAAACCTTCACTCATCATAGGCAAGATAATTCAGAGCAGAATGAACTAGGTATGGTACTTGATTCCTCTAATTACCCTCGATTAAGCTCTCAATTCTCGTAAAAATAGGGCAACTAAACTCGAGCGTGTGCTTACAAAAGATATTCTAATGCTCAAGTCAGTGTTTGGAGATTTTGAAAGCTAATTTAAATCTGAATTTTCTCTTGACTTGATTTTGGAAATTGGCCACAAGATCATTCCTCGATCTTTCAACTCATATTTATTGACTGAGAGATGAAAGATTGGGGAGATAATACTTTTTAGATTTGAATCATTGCCATTCATTCTTGTAATTTGATTTTGATAGTGAAATTCATTAACTATTTTTGTTTCTATTCGAGTTTTCTGCTCATGGTTCTGTTAGTAATCACTTAGCGTTACTTATCAACATTTTTGGGTTGAGAAATATACAATTTTTAAACAGGTACAGGAAATGCAAACTAATTCTTAAAACAAAAAAGAAATGTAGAAGAAAATAATTTACAGCTTATTGGAACTCCGGTGAAGTATTTGCTCAAAGGAAAGAAGGTAATCAGATCACGCAACTTCTAGCTCCACATCCTCAGCTCTATTTGTATGTTTGTATTCCAAAAGCAAGTTTTAGTGAAAATTGACTTGCATAATTAAATATTATTCGTTATAAACTTCCATAATTCTAAAGCACTTGTTAATAGAAAATCGCTTTAGATTGTACTTAATCATACTTCGGCACTCTCATAATGTATTCCTTAATCTCATCTAACCATAAAAGAAAATATTTAGGACTATAATTTCCATGAAGCATTCGAAGCATGAGGTCTTTTGAATATTCCAATCACAAATGCAAAGCCAATACAAAACTATAAACAAGGCTGAACTATCAGGTGTGGTATGGCTACTAGTTGGTGGCCATAATTTGTTGTGATGATGGTTAAATCTTGTAGATATTGTGGTAAGGAACATGATGGTCACTATGGACTGGTCAGATTCACAACAGTAAAAGTGGATCGAAGAGGTGAATCTCACAGGTTTTGAAGGTTTTGTGTGGTGGGTTATGGTGGCTTTAAGATGGCTAATCAGACACAGTGGTGGCTTGGATTGGATGTAGTAGATAGAAGGAAGTTTGATGATGGTTGATTGATGGTGAGGCATCAGTGTTAGTGGTGGAACTAGATGAAACTAGGAAACTACATTGCTTCAGGTAGAGTTTGCTTACAACAACATGTCAAATCGATCTACTAGCAATACTACTTTTGAGATTGTCTATACTTATTCCCTATGCTATGTCTATTATCTAGTTGGGATGCCAATAGTAGTCGGAGGAAGTAAATCAATGGATAATGTGGCAGAAAAAGACTATAGATTCATGCAGAGGTGCAAGCTGACTTGGAGGTTGCCAATGCTAAGTACAGGGCTAATGTGGACATGCATCAACGCAAAAAAGTATTTCAGGAAGATGATTTGGTGATGGCACATCTAAGGCATACCCATTTTCCTGGCATTCACACTAAGTTGGACAAGCAGAAGTGTAGTCCATCTCATGTGGCGATGTAGATTAATGATAAAACTTATGTGCTCCCGTTGCAAGAAAATTGGAACATCTCTCACACTTTTAGCGTTGTTGATTTGTTTGAATATCATCCAGATGGAAAAAATAAAAAAAGGACCAAGAAGGAAGCAAACTTCTCAACTCGATCACATGCAAAATAGCACAACCAGTTCTGAATTTGATTCATCTAGTCGCAAGCTTTGAAACGATATATTTTATGGCAAAAATAAATACCTATAGCCTAAGTTAGAACCTCCGGAAGGTACCCTGCTCATTCAACATAGAAGTCCTACGACAACATGGCAAGTACAGAGGCTATTAGGGAGGCTATTTAATTACAAGGTTTGTTTGAAATCTTGGGACAAATACGGGAGCAATTAAGATGTTTTATGACAGTCCAAGTGCTATTCACTTAGCAAAGAATCAAGTTTATCGTGCACGTACAAAATATATCAACATATGATTTCAGTTTGTGCAAAAAATAATCAATGAGGGGAATATTCTTCTTTGAAAGGGTAAGGCCGTAAAGAATCCCACAAATATATTCACCAAGGCGGTGGTGACAATCAAGTTTAAGTATTATCTAAATATGATCAATATCTTGCAAGCTTAAAATAGTAAGAAAGGCAGAGATTGGTGGGTGATTTACTGTACACAGAGTTTAATTTCATTCAAATAAAGGTAGAGATTTGTTGAAATATTGATGTAATGTGGGAAATCATTAAAGACAATTGGCGAATAATTGATTGGTAAAAGCGTGAAGATGAAATAGTAAAACTATTTGACAATTCTTTTCGTAAAATTAAATGCTATAGGGCGATTTTGGCGAAAATGGAATGTGGCAACAAATTGCACATGCAAAATTGTTAACAAAATGTGCATGGCTTTAATGCATGCAATTAAAGTTGCTATCTCCATGTCATGGGAAATTGAAAGGATGGCAATTCATGCTCCTTTTGTCAAGATTTGCCCAACAAAATGGCGGCATGTCCCAGTGGATTTTGCTCCATAATTGTCAACGGGCAAAGCCATTAGATGCCTATAAATAGAGCCTCATTCCACAGAGTTAAAGGAATCCCAAATTGTAAAAATTTGAGAGCATTTGCAAATGAGCTCTTCAATAATGCAGAGAGAGCACTTTCTTGGATGTTCCTTAAGTATGCTGCAGTAATTTTTCACTTTACTGATTTTGTAGATCCTTTTGTTTTTGCCGCTCTATAAGGCCTCGGCTACTGACGCTCTTTCTCTTCCCGTTTCTGTACCTACAGCGGAACCTTATGAGAAACTTTCCATGTTTGTAGAGTTGCCGTGCTTGTTCAGCTGAATGCTACTTTTGTCCCCTGCTCTTCTCTGAAGTAAATTTTATAAACCAAGTACATGGTATAAATCAGAATAGTACTTCATCCATCTCTCAAATCTTATTATACAATTATTATTCAATTCCATTTGTCTTTATAAATTAATTTAATTTGTACAGTTTCATTAATTTACTGCATTTTGTCAGACTTAAAATTGATTTGATTTGCCAAATTCGGGACCCAGCCCTCTTTCTCCCCCAAAAGTATCCAGTATTTAACTGAGAATTGATTTGTGGGTAGTGTAGATATATCCCTCTAATTATGAGGGTAGAATTCTGGATTGTACTTTAGTGAGAGTTAATTAAGGTGAATCCTAGTAGAATTCTAATTGTAAAATATGTAAGTAGAATTTCCCCATATTGAAAAAAAAAATTGATTTAATTTGTAATGTTAATTGATATTCCGCAAACATCAGCCCATGTTATTCAAGTGAAATCCATAAAAATTCAATAAGAATAAATCTCAACAACCAAAGCCTTTGTAAGCTTGATGTGCGATATTACTTAGAAGAGGCAAGCTAAGCTATTCAACTAGACCACCAGAAGCTGTGAGGAAGGGGGAAAAAATCCAATCAGATTGCAAAAAGCTAGGCTTATTAATTTAAAGGAGTTCTACACATCCCAAATCCTTTATTCCAAAAAATTTATTCTAAATGATGTGTCATTCATCAATTGGTTAGTAAATATTTTACTTAGATCTTGTAAAAAATTAACAACCACTCAATTAATAATACCTCATTTGGGCTAAAATTTAGGATAAAAATTTTAGGAGGTCTATCATTACTCCTAAATTTATTGTTCATCCAAATGTACACAAAATATAGGATATTTTGCGGGAAAAAAAAAAGGAAATAGACGGTTTAGTATTATAATCTAATTTGAGTTAAAAAAAACCCCTCATTTTCTTGCCCCAGACTGAAATAAAAATCAAGTTATCCAGATGGCTTTCAGCTGGACATAAAATGAGGTTAATGAGTGCCATATGCACGTGTGCGCGCACGCAATAGTGGATGCAAAAATAAGAAAGCTGTACGAAGAAACAATGCTGCAATGATAAGAGAAATTAAGAATACAAAACAGAATATTTATTTCAGTCCTTTAGTTTTCCCTAAATCGCAAACTCACATAGCTTCAATTTCAAAGATCATGAATGCAATTTTGATTCACGGAAGCCACATTCTGAACAACTATTGGAATATTGTTTGTTTCTGATCCAAGCATAGCATTCTCTGGTAATTCAACATAAGAAAATTTTCAAGAGTAGATATAGTAAATAATAAAAAGAATGTAAATGAATTATAAAAAGCAAAGTACATAAATTGAAATTGAGATATATGCGCAAGAGGGTAATCACCAGGCTTCACCCAATCGCTCTTCATTCGAGTTCTCTAAACCTTTTAGGTTGTGGTTCCTCATCATCACAGCAGCCACTTCCACTGGCTTCTGCCCCAAAGTATTCAGTAAGGCTTCGCTTTGACGTTGTGGCTACAATCATCTTCGATCCAACAAAATGTTGATCGAATTCATTCAGATTATAAACAGTAAAACGACTGGGTTGGTTTGTCGTTTGGTCTAACTCCTCCACTTCATCCATATAAACTGGATGTAAACCACACATCTTCACCTCCAATCCTTGACCCAACCAGGGTTCAAATGATACATTAACCTGATTAGATTCAAAAGGCTCAAGATTAGACTCTAAAGGCAATCTAATATCGTAGCATGTTTGACGAGACAAATAGAGTAGCCAAAGATGGTCTGACCCTGCCTGACCGAATTTATCTCTAAAATCAATTCGATAACTGCCATGTCCAATGCGGCAATTCAACTGATGTGTGGGATATGAACCAAAACGATTGTTACCACGTGAATTTTTTAGGACATGAAAAACACAGCAGATAGCATATCCCACCAACTTTTTCTTATTATACAGATTTGAAGGCATTGTGACTGTTATTGAAGATCCCTCATTCTGATACATGAACCACTCCGGTATTTCACTTCCTGGAACAACAACGCTTAAATGTTGTCTTGTATTTGACACTGCCTGCATCCAAAATAATAATAATAATAATAATAATGAAGTCCAAACCATTGCTTAATGTTTTGGCATATATAATTTTGGCATAGCTGGGAAACACGGAGTAAAAAACTGACCTCTAGGTACTCTCGTAACATTGAAAACGCCAAACTTTCGTTGCCGAGCAATTTTAAGCTGTCTAAACAATCAATCATTGTGTTGTCGGACTTGCATAATTTTAAAGCATCTAATAATGTCACTAACGAAGCACAACCATTTACTCTAACTTGCCTGATATTGGGTGGAAGTTGTGGCAGGGATTGAAGCCTCTTGCAATCCTCCAATTCAATAATCAGAAGCTCAGAAAGACGGGTAATGCTTGTTGGAAGTGAAATAAAGCTGTTTTTACTCAAATATAACTCTCTTAATGAGCATAGGTTGCCAATATCACTTGGAAGGGCTCCTTCCATTAGATTACAATCAGTGAGATTCAATTTCCTCAAAGAACACAAACCTGAGAGAGAAGGCAACTTCAGAGCCACAGACTTTCGCATTAAGTTGATTGGGATGTACGAATACCATGACGTCGAATGTGGTACAGCTGTACCACTGATATCAAGCTCCTCCAAACTTTCAATTTGTCCAAGTGTCTCTGGCACATTTTCAAGTTTGAAGCAGCCAGAGAGATTCAGAGTTTTGAGAGATTTCAAGGCAATTATACTGCTTGGAAGTCTCACAAGATTTTTACAGTCACTCAAGTTCAGCAATTCAAGTTTTGTCAAAAGTTCTATGGATGATGGCACTTCTTTGATAGAAGTTCCATCTAAAAAGAGCTCTGACAGATCTTTCATACTTCTTACAATCTCAGGAAACTTCTTAAGTTTCGACAACCAGAGAGCTTTAAAGACCTAAGACATTTTAAACTACTTACAGTAACTGGAAGAATCTCGAGACTCCTGCAATTTTTCAAATTCAACAAAACGAGGCCGGACAGAAGTTCAATTGACAGTTGCAATCCTCTAATGGCTGTTCCCTCCAAATGAAGTTCCGACAGATGCTCCATATGTTCTACAATCTCTGGAAACTCTCTAAATTTCAAATCACCAGAGACATCCAAAGTTGAAAGACATATTAGACCACTTATGGTCGTTGGAAGACTTTTGAGATTCTTGCAATTGTTTAGAACCAACAAGACAAGTTTGGATAGAAGTTTAATAGATAATGGCAGTTCTTCAATAGCTGTTCCATCCAACAAAAGCTTCGACAAACACTCCATACTTCCCACGATGTCCGGAAATTTCTTTAATTTCGAGCAACCAGAAAGAACAAGTTTTTCAAGAGATTTCATCAAAATCTTGCCAGGAAGAGTTATAAGACTTGTACAATCTTTCATGTTCAATATGATAAGCTTATTGTGAAGCAGCAGAGATGGGTGAATTTCATATAACCTTGTACATCCTTCAAGAATCAGCTTCTCTAAATTTGGGGCCCCTGTGAAGTCTGGCATCCTTATCAAGTTCTCCGAATGGCTGAGTATCATGACTTTCAACTTGTCTAAACGCTGTAGAAAATAAAAAGGAGCGAGAAAGATATTTCTTAATTCAATTAGAGAGGAATGACAAAACTAATAAATTTATATACTATTATTCACTGAGAAAATATAAATTAGTGACAAAATTGATCTTACTTTGATTCCCTTCCACAATTCTCCGATGCGGCTATAACACATGTTAATTTCAATAGTTTTATCCATTTGCAAATTTGATGGCAAAAATTTCAAAGGATATCCACGCCAACCAAGTAACCTTAACCTATTAGACAGGTATTCAAGGCCATTAGGAAGTTGCAGATTACAAATTTTGAGCAATCTTAGGTTGGTCATCTTCGAAAATGCTTTAGCACTCGCACACAAATACACCTCATTTTCATGATGGTAGTTATCAAGTACTATTCCTTCCACTAGTTCAGTTCCCTGAAAAAATCATAAGAAAAGGATAGACAATAAAATAATAATGTAAAGATGTTGAAAAGCTGTCTGAGATTTAACTAGGTGAAAGAAATTAACAAGCACGAGCTGAGGAATGTTAGGAAATTGGTGGTGAAGCAGACACGCAGCTAAAGTAAAATTGTAAGAAAATAAAGAACAAGTGTACAAGAGAGAACACCAGAAATTACGTGGTTCGGCTTTTAGCCTACGTCCACGGGCGAAGACAGAAGGAAATATTTTACTAGTGAAAAGGAGTTACAAGTATTGTGGTATTTTAGCTCACTTCCCAAAACCCCAATACAACCAAACTCTCAGAACACTAAAACAAGAGCTTATAACTCTCTAACTCTCAAATCCTCTCAAATGGAATTGAATGAATTGGGATACTAAATGAGGGAATGAACCCCTCTATTTATAGCTAACATCTTGGCACTATTCACGTTTATATTATTATTATTATTTTTTTTCAAAGACGTGCCGTGCTTCTTTTCTTCTTTCATTTTTCTTCTTGACATTTTGCAGCTGCCAACTTTCTTCTTTGAATTCAAAGTCGTGGCTTCTAGATGGAGGGCTTCTAGAAACCGACTTTTCACATTCTCCCACTTGGAGATTTAATTGAGGATCAATCAATCTCCACACCATCCTTTCTGCTTCGCCATAATCATGTTGCCTACGTTTCTGCTAGGCCACAAGAGGATCTACTCCAGATAAACTTGTCAGCATTTACCGGCTTGGTCAAAACATCTGCTAGGTTCTCCGTCGTATGAATTTTCTGTAAATCCACACTTCCATCTTCCACTACTTCTCGAACGAAGTGATACTGAACTCCTATGTGCTTTGTCCTGGAATAAAAGGCTGGATTCCTTGCAATATGCAAGGCACTCTGACTGTCACAAAACACAGAAATTTTCTCTTGTTTGTGCCCAAGCTCCTCCAATAACCTTTGTATCCAAATAGCTTCTTTGCAAGCTTGTGTAGCCGCCATGTATTCTGCTTCTGTTGTAGATAAAGCCACAACGGTCTGCATTTTCGAAACCCAGCTTACAGCTGCTCCCGCAAGTGTAAACACATAACCAGTAGTGGATTTCCTTTTTTCAAGGTCTCCTGCAAAATCTGAATCCACATAGCCCCTGACAGTAAACTCTGATCCTCCATAACATAATGCAACATCTGAGGTTCCTCTGATGTATCTCAGAATCCTCTTCACAACTATCCAATGCTCTCCACCAAGATTCGCCATGTATCGACTGACTGCTCCCACTGCTTGTGCAATGTCCGGTCTAGTACATATCATAGCGAACATCAAACTTCCCACTGCTGATGCTTACGGTACTCGAGACATCTCCTTCCTCTCTGCTTCATTGCTAGGACACATACTTGAGGATAATTTGAAATTAACAGGAAGTGGGGTAGAAATTGACTTACAATCTTGCATGTTGAAGCGTCGCAAGATTTTCTTCAAGTAATTCTTCTGCGAAAGCCAAATCTTCCTGTTAGTTCTGTCTCGGTGAATTTGCATCCCTAGAATCTTGTTTGCTGGTCCCAAGTCCTTCATTTCAAACTCCCTAGCCAACTGTGCCTTCAATTCTTGGATTCGATCTTTGTTGGGACCTGCTACCAACATGTCATCCACATACAACAACAAAATAATGAAATCATTATCTTCAAACCTCTTGTAATATGCACAATGGTCTGAACTGAGTCTGTTGTATCCAAGGCTCATAATGAAGGAATCAAATCTCTTATACCAACACCTCGGCGCCTGTTTGAGACCGTATAGAGATTTGTTCAACCTGCAAACCAAGTTCTCCTTTCCTGTTTCTGCAAAACCTTCTGGTTGGAGCATATATATTTCTTCTTCAAGTTCTCCATGAAGAAATGCAGTTTTCACATCTAACTGCTCTAGATGTAGGTCAAATGTAGCACACATTGCCAAGACTACTCTGACTGTTGTGAGTCGAACCACCGGAGAAAATATTTCGTTGAAGTCAATACCTTCTTTCTGAGCATATCCTTTCACCACCAATCTCGCACGATACCGATCCACTTTATCATTGCCATCACGTTTGATCTTGTAGACCCATTTGTTTCCAATGGCTTTTCTTCCACGTGGTAGTGGTACAAGTTCCCATGTCTTGTTCTTGTGTAGAGCTTCAATTTCTTCCTGCATTGCTGTCATCCACAAAGCAACGTCTGAGCTGTTTAAAGCTTCATGGAAAGTTGAAGGCTCTCCATCCTCTGTTAGAAGACAGTATGCAACATTGATCTCTGTGACATACTCTGAGTGCCACGTTGGCGGTCGTCTCTCACGAGTTGACCGACGAACTTCTGGAGCCTCGGACTCGACTGGTTCTTGTTCCTCGTGCTCTGGTGCTGCTTCAGAAGAATCTGAATCTTCTGGATTATTTTCCACATATACCGGTACAGTCTCTGACTTTTCTTTTACAGTGCTATCATCCTCATCTTTCCTTTGCAGTTGATCTTCCATAAATATAACATCTCTGCTGATGACGATCTTGTGGGCAGTGGGGTCCCACAGACGATACCCCTTTACTCCATCAGCATATCCCAAGAAGATACATCTTCTAGATTTTGGATCCAGCTTTGTTCTTTCTTGGGCGTTGTACATCACGTACACAGGACATCCAAATACATGTAGGTATGAATAATCAGCTGGCTTTCCAGTCCACATTTCCATCGCCGTTTTCAACCCAATAGCTGTAGATGGCGACCGATTTACTATATAACAGGCAGTTTTGGCCGCTTTTGCCCAAAATGAATTAGGTAGACCAGCAGTCTTCAACATAGCTCTTATTCTTTCTGTAAGAGTTCTGTTCATCCGCTCTGCCACTCCGTTTTATTGAGGAGTGTATGCCACCGTGAACTGCCTCTGAATACCTTCTTGCTTACAGAAAGCAAGAAACTCGCCATCTGTATATTCTCCACCATTATCTGTCCTCAAGCACTTGATCCTTTTACCAGATTCAAGTTCCACCCGCGCTTTGTATTCTTTAAACACTGGAAATACATCTGACTTTTTCTTAATTGGATACACCCAACATCTTCTGGAAAAATCATCAATGAAAGTCACCATGTACTTTGCACCTCCCATAGATATATCCGGTGATTCCCAAACATCAGAATGAATCAAGTCTAGAATGCATTTACTTCTAGTAATAGATCTACTGAATTTTAATCTATGCTGCTTACTTATAACACAATGCTCGCAAAATGGTAAACTTACCGATTTGAGCCCCGGAAGCAATTTTCGCTCAGAGAGAATCTTCAAACCTTGTTCCGACATGTGGCCAAGTTTGAGATGCCACATCATCGTTGACTCTTCTCCATTTGACGCGACACACGCATCAGCCTCCAGTAGTGTTTCTCCTTTAAGCATGAATAAATTAGCACCAATCTTTTATGCCTTCATTAATACAAGCGCTCCTTTAACGATCTTCATAATTTCATTCTCCACATGAGTTTTGTACCCATGACTATCCATTTGTCCCAAAGACAATAGATTTTTCTTCAGGCCGTTGACATGTCGTACCTCCCCAATTGTGCGAATTGTACCATCAAACATTTTTATTTTGATAGTACCAATACCAGCGATCTCCAAGGCATGATCATTACCCATATATACAGATCCTCCTGAGATAGGTTCATATGTGTGGAACCATTCTCTCCGAGAGGTCATGTGCCAGGTAGCTCCTGAGTCTATTAGCCAGACATCAGACAGCCGTTTTCTGCCTTCTGAAACAATTGTTGCCTCGCTGTAAAGAATTTCGCCATCATCTGAGGTACTTGCTACACACCCCTGAGCATTTGATGACTCAGGTTCTTTGCCCTCTTTTCTCTTCTGGTTACTCCAACACTCTTTCTTGACGTGCCCTTTCTTGCCACAGTTGTAGCATTTAACATTCTTCTTACTTCTGGATTTTGATCTACCATGATTTTGACTCCCACTGGGGCCACGTTCCGTTGATCTCCCTCTCGTCACCGATAGCGCCTCCGCTTGCTGCGAACTTGCTTGTCTGCTTTCTTTATTTTTTCGCCTGCTCTCCTCATTTAATACAGAGGCTGCAACATCGTCGAAAACTAGACTGTCCACTGGATTGTTGTTCGTCAGGTTGATGATGAGTTGATCATACGAATTTGGTAGACTTTGAAGTAGAAGCTCTGCACGTTCATTTTCCTCTATATTATGACCCAACGTTGTGAGTTGTGAAAATAGAGTCTTTAAGGTGTTGATGTGGTCGGTCACCATTGTAGATTCCGCCATTCGAAGAATATAGAGTTTTCTCTTCAAGAAAATTTTATTGTGTAGTGACTTGGCCTCGTACAATTTTGTAAGAGTATCCCATATTTCCTTCGCTGTGTTTTTCTCTGCCACACTAGATAATACTCCATCTGCAAGTACCAAGTGTAGATCAGAAATGGCGTTGCCGTCTACCTCGTTCCACTTGTCATCAGTTATCTCCATGGGCCTTTCTCCAATTGCTGACAAGCAATTATTTTTCCTCAATACAGCTTTCATCTTCATTTTCCACAACGAAAAATTGTTTCCGTTAAATTTCTCAATTTCATACTTTGCCGCCATTTTGTTGATAAATACTGCACACAGGCTAGTATACCACCTTGAATAGTTGTGAGTATGCGTGAGAATGCACACCAGGAAAGTTCCCAGGAAAGACTGGAGGGGTCACAATGGTCCCACTTAAAACCCAGACTCCTTAAGCTCTTATCGCCTTTGTGACAGAACTTTCCTAGACATGTACAAAAAACCACACAGTTGCTTTACTCACACCACTATCCCCTACTTTGCACCGCCAAATTCTTGGATCGCTCCTACCGTTTCTTGTGAACAGTACCGTATACATGAACAGTACCGTATACGTGAATAGTGCCGTATACGCGAACAGTACCGCTCCCACCGTTTCACGTGAATAGTACCGTATACGTGAATAGTAACGTATACGTGAACAGTATCGTATACGTCAGTACCCCGTACGTGAACAGTACCCGACTCCAAAAAATACAACCAATAGCTCTGATACCACTGTTAGGAAATTGGTGGTGAAAGCATACACGCAGCTAAAGTAAAATTGTAAGAAAATAAAGAACAAGTGTAAAAGAGAGAACACCAGAAATTACGTGGTTCGGCTTTTAGCCTACGTCCACGGGCGAAGACAGAAGGAAATATTTTACTAGTGAAAAGGAGTTACAAGTATTGTGGTATTTTAGCTCACTTCCCAAAACCCCAATACAACCAAACTCTCAGAACACTAAAACAAGAGCTTATAACTCTCTAACTCTCAAATCCTCTCAAATGGAATTGAATGAATTGGGCTACTAAATGAGGGAATGAACCCCTCTATTTATAGCTAACATCTTGGCACTATTCACGTATATATTATTATTATTATTTTTTTTTCAAAGACGTGCCGTGCTTCTTTTCTTCTTTCATTTTTCTTCTTGACATTTTGCAGCTGCCAACTTTCTTCTTTGAATTCAAAGTCGTGGCTTCTAGATGGAGGGCTTCTAGAAACCGACTTTTCACAAGGAATACATGTTTTCCAAACAAATTAGTCACTTACTGTGCTTTCTGTCAACACATGGCATACTTCTTCTTCCTTCCATAATCTGCTGCGTTTCCCAGGTTCTTCAGGGGATTGTCTCTGGACAATTTGTTGCCCTAATTCTTGTAACAAATCATGTACCCACAGTGTGTTATTATGCACAGTTATTAGACATTTTTCAATAAGAACTCTTATTCCAATAACTGGATGAAAACCACATCCCTCTAGAAAGTTCGTGACATAATCCCTATCATTTCCTTTAAAGAAACATGCAATATCGAGAAATATTTTTTTCTCTAGCTCCTGTAGCCCATCAAAACTTATTTGAAGTATATCCAGAATCTCACTTGGAGGTTCTATTTCTAGCCGTTCCAGGGTACTTCTCCACTCATCCACTGATCTACCAGACAAAAAGGAACCCAAAACTTCTACAGCCAATGGAAGACCACCAGCATACCGGATAATACATGCAGATAGCTGCACACATTCTTGCAAAGGTTGATAAGTTTTAAAAGCTTTCATATTGAAGAGTTGAAGAGCTTCATCATAATTTAGCCCATGAGGCTTATACACTTCATCAACCCCATGTGTTTTCAACAAATGTTCGTCTCTTGTTGTTATGATGATCCGGCTGCCTGAACCAAACCACTCACGATTTCCAGCTAAACTTTGTAATTGTTTTACATCAACCACGTCATCTATAACAAGAAGAACCTTTTTTCTTTGCAGTCTACTTCCTAACATGTCGATACCATCAAAGACATTCCATATGCTATTATCTGCAAGCTTTAATAACTGGGAAAGGAGTTGCCTTTGTAAAGAGACTAGGCCCCCTTTACTGGAAATTTCTCTAACATTGTCAAGGAAACCACTTGCTTCAAATTCATGAGAGATCGAGTCATAAACAACTCTTGCAATTGATGTCTTACCTAGACCTCCCATCCCACAGATCCCTATCATACGCACATCACTAGACCCTGAGTCCATAAGAAACCTTAGTTTCTCACAACGTGAATCCATTCCTATTAGCTCCTTAAGAGTCTCTGGTTTTGTACGAATTTTACTTGATACCACATTGACAATTTCCTCAATAAGTTCTGACTCATTGCTACAGATTGAAATCAACGAGAAAAGATTAGTGTTAAATTAAAGTAAGTGTGGACATGGAGTCAAATAAATTCCATTAAATGTATATAAAAATTATGCAAAATTCATTGGACCAAATTGAAATAATATATTTTACATATGGAAAATCTTTAGTTGTGTTCTTCATGTAAATATCTACATCGATCTGTACCTCTCGGTTTGCAAAAATAACCTTGTGGAGCTACTATTTCAAATACTACACATCATATGAAATACGTATTAACTAGAAGCATTTTAATTGAAAAAGCTGTTTAAGAATGGTTACCTTTGTTTTAATTCCCAGCCGGAGATATTAGCCACCTCTTTCAAAATGTCTCTCCACTTTTGCACCTTTTCTTTATTGTCCCTAAAAACTTCTTTATGTTTAGCAAATGCCTCATGAAAATTTCCTGTCTGTTTTCTTACCACAGTCGGTTCCACATCATAGAAAATAGGAAAAATTTGATCTTCTGTGTTCTTGCATTAAACAATCTTAACAAGTTCATCCAAGCACCAAGTGGAAGAAGCATAGTTTTGCGAGAAAACAATAATTGATATTCTTGACCCTTCAATTGCTTTAAGGAGTTCCAGTGGAATGGATCTTCCTCTCTCAAGTTCTTTGTCATCCTTGAATACATAAAGTCCCTTATTTTTCAACGCAGCATAGAGATGACCTGTGAAGCGTTTACGGGTGTCTGCTCCTCTAAAGCTTAAGAAGGCATCATATTTCCAATGAGAGATATTTTGGATGCTGGTGGAAGCCATTATATCTTTTTCCTGAAAATTTACAATAAACTAAGTGGCTTCTTGGGAACAAAATGCCCATCATTACTATGCAAACAAAAATGCAATATATATCTCAATTGTCAAAGTTGTAGAGCTCTAGGCTGTACTGCACTGAATTGCATTAAGCTATGAAGCAATACCATGTTTAACAAATAATAAAAAATTAGATTAACACTACTGTAGCAACTTTTGATTTCTAAACAGTGCAGCCAACCCAAAACCTGCTCCCAGAATATATTTTAATGATGGTCTAACTACATCAGCAAACATTGCAACTAAAACTTGTAGCTAAATATGGGATAACAAAATTGTGATAAGGAACAGTATTTTAATGCAGGTTGCCAAACGATTTTCTTCTTCTTAATAATAGATAAACTTACTAAGCTTGCGAAAGGTTCTGATTTCGAAGTTAATCATCTTCTTCTTAAACAAACTAAGCAGACCCATCAGCTTCTTATTTACTTCATTTACCTAAAAAGGAAAAATTATACCTAATAAATCACAAATTGTAATAGAAAAAAAATTATTTTCAATGCTAATTGAAAAAAAAAATTCCTTCTTTTACAGTCAGGGCATGCAAACTAATTGGGAAAATAAAAGAGAAATGTCCAAGCTAAAACTTATCATATGTAGGTGTCCAGTTGTTTTCACAATTATTTTATGTGACATCATTTTCTTAATATTTTTAGATTGCTGTAATGCCTAGTTGGGGGCAGAAATGTGAAGGTTGGACATGTGGCAAACTTTGATTAAACAAGCCAGTCGGGATAAATAAAATAATATTTGAAACGCTTTTTTCAACTTTTTTATTTTCAATTTAAAACCGAAATGTCAAAAAATTGAAACCACAGGTTATCAGCTAAAAATAAGACCAAAAATAAAATAAGACCAAAAATAAAAATTTCTCAAATTTATGAGTAATTATATGGAATGGCGTAATGCTAGACACACCATTAGAATAAACTTATCCTGTAACTAAAAAGAAAAAAAAGGCGGCGGTTAAAAATTAAAATAAATAAAAGAAGAAGCTGTAAACAGGAAAACATACAGCACCGATATTCAGCACACAATAAGCACTACAGTAAGTCCCGAACGGTGCATTTTGTATCTAATATAAAAGGGCACTGTTTGAACAAGCAAACACATTACACGCACATCTCATCTCACGCACACATCACTCTCACTCACGCATTTCACACCAAGCAACGAGTTCAATTGCAGCCAATTCTTTGCCGTCTAGCAGCAAGCGATCTTCAACGAGTTCAATAGCAACCAGTTCTTTGCCATCTAGCAGCGAGCGATCTTCAAGCTCTGCTCTTCATCGTGGGATTGCTCTGTCCTTCAGTTTTCTCTCTTTCTCTCTCAAGCGTGGGTCTCTCTTCGGCTGTGGCTCTCTCTCTCGCCTTGGGTCTGTCTTCGGCTGTGGCTCTCTCTCTCACCGTGGGTCTCTCTCATCCGGCCTCTCGCGCATCTCGCTGCTCTCTCCTTCAGCTTTCTCTCGTCGTGGATCTCTCTCACGCATCTCGTTGGGTTTCTCTTTCTCTGTCTGCCCCGTAGATAGCTGTAGTTGTCGTAATCAATTCGTGGAGGTAATTGGTTTAATTAATGCCCAATTTTGGTTGTAATAATTCTGAATGTGTGAAGATTCAATTGTGAAGTCAAATTTTGTTGATCATTGCTGTAAGAACTTGCTATTGGAATTATTACTATTGAAGATTTTTTTGTGAGTTCCTAATTGAAGATTTGTTAATTGCTTGGTTTCTAAAATTTTCAGCAATAAAAGCTGTGGAAGTAGGTGTTGCTGGGATTATTGTCTCCAATCACGGAGCTCGACAGTTAGATTATAGTCCTGCCACTATTTCTGCTCTGGAAGAGGTGACTATAAATTTCACACCACTTTTAGCATTCTGAACTGCAGACAATATGATCTAGATTTGTATATAGATCTAAACTTACTTCACTTTTACAAGTGCGTAAATAATTGTGAGAATTGAATTGATTACAAATATGTGTCAGTTTATTTTGATTAATGTTGATTAGTAGAACGCATTCTAAAATTTTTTTAAGACTGTAAAAGGGAATCCAAACTGACAACATTGCTACTGCCATTGAATTTAACTTGAAAGGTTGAGAAATATCATATTATTAAGGATTACATAATTCTCCTAATTAATAGTCTGAGTTTAATTTAAGGCATATGAATTAGGAAACAGGAGACGCAAATCTGTCAGGTGCTCATAACAATGCTAATGCATGTAGTTTTTACTAGTTTTCTGACATGTAGACAATGGAACTTGCCGTTTTATGTATTAATGATGGAGATCTTGTAACAATACATTTTTTTATCTAACTAGCTCGATGTATAATTGACCAGCATTTTGGAATAAGATATGTGTCCACTGACAACTTTGGGTTACACAATAGATTTTACCAAGGAAACCGTAACCAATACATTTTATACTTGTGAACCCTGAGCTTGCAGGTGGTTCATGCCGTTAAAGGAAGAGTTCCAATTCTTATGGATGGAGGAGTGCGGCGAGGAACAGATGTTTTCAAGGCATTGGCCCTCGGTGCACAAGCTGTACTTGTAAGCTTTACACAACTTCACCCTTAAGTTTTTGAATTTCAGTGGTGAGGCTCTGGAGCCACCTTTCTTTTCTCTTTTGTTAACAGTTGATTCCAGGGACACAAAAGTAACATAGAAATTTATTTCAGCTGCAGTATTACTTTTGTTCGGGTCCTTATTTGATTACTAAACAAATGTATGTCGTATGTTACTCCAGATTGGAAGGCTTGTAGTCTACGGCCTTGCTGTAAAAGGGGAATATGGGGTGAGACGCGTCATCGAAATGCTGAAGGATGAGTTTGAGTTGACCATGGCCCTTACTGGCTGTCCTAGTGTGAAACATATTACCAGGAACCATGTGAGAACTGAGCATGAGAGAATCCATTCGATGCTGTAATATTATTTTCTGTTGCAGAAATGTCTAAATGTATGGATGAATCAAACCATGAGCACTCATTTAAACTAATTAAATTTGAAGTATTTTTATGGTTTATAACATTCTTTTGTCGATTGATTTTGTGACTCTGTTTCCTTGCACCACCTAGGACAAGCTAGCAAAAGGCCACGGACCTAAAGTGCCTAATATGCAAATGCATCAAACAAAGTGAAATTTTGATAAAATTTGGCTCAACGTTTCAGTCTGAATTGGTGGCTTCAACTCCTGCTCCCATATCCAAAATTATGTGAGCATCACAGAAAAATGAAGTTTAGTGGAACCCTTCGTCGAACTTATGTATATTGTATCGAATACAAAAGAGGCCACAGAGGAACAAAAAGCATCGGTTGCTGAATAACATGAAAACAAAAGAACTTACCAGTTGCTACATTAAAATAGATTGTTTTGGTATATTGTACAAAGATAAAAGTTAACAGCATATCAATCACCCTCTTGTGCTTCAACCTTCTACCTTCGCTGTGAAAGACAGACATAAAAAGAGCAACGAAAATATTTCTAGTGGCTAGTTCCTGAAACCAAGTGAGAACAAAGGGTCATGATTCATGAATATCATTTAGAATCAGGCAATCCAGCCACTATTCCCTGATGTCTTGTAATCGGATCTGCCATCATCCTGCAACTGGTAACTTGGAATGATCCATTTCCTTTTCCTTACCTGACCTTTGTTTAAAGCAGACAATATCAACAAAATTTGACTTCACAATTGAATCTTCACACATTCGGAATTATTACAACTAAAATTGAGCATTAATTAAACCAATTACCTCCTGATTACGACGGCTACAGCTATCTACGGGGCTGACAGAGAAAGAGAAACCCAACGAGATGCGTGAGAGAGATCCACGACGAGAGAAAGCCGAAGGAGAGAGCAGCGAGATGCGCGAGAGGCCGGATGAGAGAGACCCACGGTGAGAGAGAGAGCCACAGCCGAAGACAGACCCAAGGCGAGAGAGAGAGCCACAGCCGAAGACAGACCCACGCTCGAGAGAGAAAGAGAGAAAACCGAAGGACAGAGCAATCCCACGATCTGTTTTGTGAGGCAAGTGTGTGAGGAGAGTGTTTGTTTTGAAGCTACAGTATTTTCTTTTATAGTTAGCACAAAACGCAGCGTTCTGTGCTAACTGTGGTGCTCCCCGTGTAGGGATGGCAAAATCCGGGTCCGGGTCCGGGTTTAGCCTTCCCGGTTCCGGACCCGGACGTTATTTTCTTGTTCCCGGACCCGGATTAAAACCCGGTTTTTTTCATCCGGGTCCGGGTCCGGGTCCGAGTTCAACCCGGAAAAATCCGGGTTCCGGATTCCGGGTTTTGAACCCGGCATGCATTAGAAAATGTAATTCAAACACACACACATTTAGAGACGAAGTTCAGAGTTGAATTTTGGATAAATTATAATTATAGAACAAAATTGGATAGGAATTGGATAGGCCTCCTAGTGTAACTCGATAGATCTACTAATAACAAATAGTATAAAGTTGGCATCAAATAGCATAAAGTTGGTATTTAGTAGATGAAGATTTTCATTATTTTCAAAGATTTATAAAGAAAAAGAAAAAAAAGAAAAAATTTGTTTGGTTGCTTCACTATGACTTAAATAAAACAGCAATTACTAATTTTCATCTATTTTCTGAACACAACAATTTAATTTGTGAGTATTATTTAGTTGAATTAGTAAAACATAACAATTCAAACCCGCCTTACATGTGATATCAACTGTATGTTCTACAATCTCGAATTAAGAGAGGCAGCAGCAAGAGAGGCAACAGCAGCAACGACGAAAGGCAGCAGCAGCAGCGACGGAAGGCAGCAGCAGCAGCAGCGACGGAAGGCAGCACCAGCACGGCAGCAGCAGCAGCGACGGAAGGCAGCAGCAGCAGCAACGGATGGCAGCAGCAGCAGCGGCGGATGGCAGCAGCAGCAGCGGCGGATGGCAGCAGCAGCAGCGACGGAAGGCAGCAGCAGCAGCGGCGGTACAGGTAGGGTTTGCTTGTTTGGGACTTTGGGTAAATCGCGATTTGAGAGTTGTGAATTAGATTAGGTTTTTTTTTTTTATGTTTGTATTTATATTTATTAATAAATATAATTAAAAATAATATAAAAATAAACCCGGATCCGGGTCCGGGTTCCGGATACACGGGTTATCCCGGACCCGGACCCGGACCCGAATTCGTCCGGGTTAACAAAACTCATTCCGGATCCGGATTCTTTTTCTCTCCGGTACGGGTTCAACCCGGCCCGGATTATCCGGGTTTGTCCGGGTCCGGGCCGGGTCCGGGTTTTTTTGACATCCCTATCCCCGTGGTAAGAATCTCATTTTCTGAAAACATATACACACGTGTGAGTGAGAGAAGCTACCAAAACCTGACCCGAAACCCGACCCAAACCCGCGAGCCCGACCCGGCCATATCTCCAATTTCCGGCCACCTCATCGGCCGAGCAACGTACCAATCTGAAGCTTGAAGACCATCATACCCCATCTGTCCTCATCGCCGGAAAACGGTTAGAACGTCAGTGATCAAGCTCGATAAGCCGCGGTAATATCCACCCTTTCTCGCCGTCGATTCCGCCGGTTCTGGGTGACGTCACCTGGATCTTGATCCTCAGCTCATTCTCACCATTTTCCGACCAACCCGGCCACCTGAAACCGCCGTTTTGGCCGCGAACGACCGCCGGAAAGCTTGCGGCTTGGGAAGCTTGATTCGCCGCTTTTGCCGCGCGTGCGAGCTCACTGCCGGCACCATTAGGCTCAGCGTGGCCGAAACTTTAAGGCTTGAGCTTCCCGGCTACTGTTGACTGAATTTCGGTCACTGATGATCAGTGAGGGCAATCCCGTAATTTCATATTTTGAGGGCAATTTTGTAATATTTTATCCTGTGGAGATTTTAGTAATTCCGAAAAATTGAGGATTAGTTGTAATTAGGATTTGGAGGGTAATTTGGTGATTTTAAATTTTGGACTATTTTAATAATGTACAAACTTAAGGGTATTTTAGTAAGTTTATTGATGGAATGATATTGGTTTTGAGTTTATTGCATAAATTTAGTCCTAATTCTGATTAATAAAAAAATAATAATGTCATTTCTTTGATTTAGGACGATCCACAAGCGAATTAGTCCGCCGAAGTGGGCGATAATTGAGTCTGAGCATCATCACTATGAGAAAAATATACAAAATCTATTTTTATAGTTAATTATGATAGTGAAACATGTTCGTGAAATAAGAAATTTAAATGTCTTGATTCAATAAATTTCTCGAATGGATTTAAGTTACGCATTGATATTTTATTAAAATGTTTTGGATTATGATTTTCCATATCGGTTTTGGAAAAAGTATTATAAAAAGAAAAGTAGATTTGAATGTGATATAAAAAGAAAATAGATTTAAATATGTTAAATAGAAAGGAAATGAGATTTATAGTATGATTTTATGTTCATGTATGTGTATAAAATGTTGTTTGTAAACTTATTGGACAATACCATTCTTTGGTTACAGTGATACAAATATGATTTGATAAAATCGTATTTAGAAATGATATGATTAAATTATTTTTAAGTTAAATTAATTTTCAAAAACTATTATCCATTAACCTCATTGAGTATTATATTCATCATGTTTTTATTATATTTTTCCCCTCAAAAGGAGATTACAGGTACACCAAATCAACCTAGCGACTGTAAATATTTTGAATTTTGGGCATATGATAGTGTTAGAAGATATAGATTATTTTTATTAGGATATCTTGATTATTTCAATTATTTTTTTTTGCGATTATATAATTTTGTTGTAGTAATCTTTTGGGATTAAGAATAAACTAATGTATATTAATATTGGTTATAATAAATACAAATACAATATTAAAATAAAAATACTAACTAAAATAGCACATTAATACAAATAAGATATTAAAATAAATATAATTAAAAAACAAAATATATATGTCATGCAAATTGTTTTAATATTAAAGCCATTATCAACATGTCTCAATAGATTTTATTAAAACTTAGATCTGTTAATCCAAAAATTAATTTCAATTTATTCTATTATAGACAGAACTCAAAAAAAGTAATATATATATATATATATATATATATAATATAATATAATATAATATAATATATCGATTTTATAAATTATTTTGAATGTTAAATACATTTATTTTTTATTACTAATCTATGAAACCAATTTTATTAATATTTAACAAATCTAACAAATTAGTAATATAAAAAAATATTATTTAATATTAAAATAATTTATAATATTTATTTAATGAATTATTTAATATTATATTTACATGTGTTATAAAAATTTATTTAAAGTCAATTTCTATGTTGTTGTAATTTAAGAATATAATCTTTAGAAAAGGGTCTGTGTGACCATTTGTGAAAGCAAGACGACCTATGTTATATTTTAAATAAATCTTGGAGGCATGGGTAACTTTTTTTCGAAAGAAAATAAAGACTTTAAAAAAACTTAATTTGATTAAAGGAACTACGGTTTAGAATTCGTAGTAGCTAGCATAAACAAATATCGTATTTGGGGCATCAATCTTTGTTATTATTATTATTATTATTATTATCACCATCATCATCATTATTATTAACAATTACGCAAATAAGAATAATAACAATAATAATGACATAATAATATTTTAATTGAAGCCAAAAATAAAAAAAAAATTGTGTATTGAAAATTTACATTAATTTTCAAGACAAATTTATTTTTTTATCTTATTTTGAGTTTAAAGGGTAAAATAATCATTTTGCTCCAATTTTGTTAAGTTCTTAACGGTAGTAAATGGAAAGGTGGACGCCAGAACTCTTTTGTCAACTTAGGGTATACGAGTGATATAAGCAAAAAATGTTGTAGTACGTTTCATACCGGTAACATTTAAGGATATACCGGTGATAATTTCCCTTTTATTAATGGTGTCTTCAATGTATTAGCATTTTTATAGGGCAAAGTGAATAAAATATTCTTTTAGAAAAATTCCACTTTAATCCTCTAAGAATTTATTCTTGTGGAATAATTCCACTAAAATCTTTTAAGAATTTACTCTTTTGGAAAATTTCCATTATAATCTTTTAAGATTTTTTTTTAATTTAATTGTAGAATTTTCTTGTTAAAATAAGTAAAGATGGGAAAGCAAAGGTTAAAGGCTCGACATTTTTTATTTGAATTTCCAATTAAGTTTGTTTCAAAGAAATCAATGAAAGGATTTTCATGTGTTCTAATTAATTTCTCAAACAACAATTTTAGTCTAAAGCGTGTGCCGAAAGAAATAATGAAGAATGATTTTGGTCTTTAGTGTAGAAAAGACATGGTCTATTTGATGTTGACAAAAGCTAGCATCAATAATCTACACATCAAAGAAAGTATTTCAAATGCAATTGCATTTTTTAAGGAAAAATGAATAAAATATTCTTTTGGAATAAGTCCTGTACAATCTTTCAATTTTTTTTTTAATTGTAGTATTCTCTCATTAAAATAAGTAAGGATTGGAAAATTAAGGTTCACAGCTTGACATTTTTCTTTGAAATTGCTTAAAGCCCGGGAAGAAAAGCTTACGGCTGTCCACTTCTCTTAGAAATAATTGGTTTTAGGCATCTTTTGGTTACAAGCCTCACAAGTTGTAAGTTATTATTCAGAATTTTTTGATACAAGCAGTGGTCAATAGAGTCAACTCAGATAAAACTTAAATTTCCCGCCCAAACTGAAACTAACAAACATAAAGAATTTGAATCATCCTTCAATAAAGGATAAGAGCATATTCAAAAATCAATTTCTACTTAAATTTATAGTAGTCATGCAAAATAGAGATAGTGAATGTGCATATCACTGTGCAGAGGTAAACAAAGCATAGAAGCAGAATAGAGATAGTTAATGTCTATATCACATATCATGATAAAATAAAGATCATGATATGTGCCTATGAGATTATTATAGAACGAACCTGCTATCGTAAATGTTGCAGTGACTAAGCTGGAAGAAAAGACCACCTAAGATGTGAATATGCTGTTATTTGATTCAACTCTTCGGCATGGCTCTTGATGTTTGAATCAGCCTGTGGCAGGCAAGTGAGCAAAGCTGATATTGCTGTTGTAGATAGCTTGATGCCCTTATCAACATTCTTCTTCCATGAATCTGAATCTTTCGGTCAAAGATATTGATAGGAATGCACATAGAAGTAATACGGTACTGCATGTTATAAAGGAAATTATTAATTTTGCAAAGTACCTTAGCGATTCTGCTTTTGCTAACTTTGTTACTGTCTCCACTGCACTCTGTTCCACATAGTCGAAATCATTCGACATTTTGGCCCGATTCTAACAAGACACTCTAACTTCCAAGCTTTCAACTTTCCCCAAGGTCTCTGGCACATTTTTAAGTTTGGATCAGCCAGAGAGATACAACATTCTAAGAGATCTCAAACCATTTATAGTACTTGGAAGACTCTTGAGATTCTTGCAATCTTTCAAATTCAACAAGACATTGCCAGAAAGAAGTTCAATAGATGCTGGCAATCCTCTTATAGCAGTTCCTTCCAAATGAAGCTCCAAGAGCTGATCCCTGCTTGAAGTTTTCTCAGGGAACTCTGAATTTCAAAGGGCTGGAGAGATTCAAAGTTGATAGATATTTTAGAGCACTTATGGTCCTTGGAAGACGCTCAAGATTTTTGTAGCCATTCAGAGTCAACTGAGCAGGTCCAAATAGAAGTTCAATTGATAATGGGAGTTCTTTAATATCAGTTCCATCCGAAAGAACTTCCCACAATGTCTAGAAATTTCTTCAATTTCCAGCAACAAGAAAGAACAAGTGTCTTGAGAGATTTCATAAAGATCTTGCCTGGAAGTGTTGAAAGACTTGTCAACCTTTCAAATTCAACAAAATCAGCTTCTTTGAAGCAGAAAAAATGAGTGAATCTCCTGCAACCTTGTAAATCTTTCAGAAATCAGCTCCCCCAAATTTGGTACTCTTGTGAAGTCTGATTGGTCATATTAGAAAAGGCTTTAGTACTGACATGCATCTCTTTGTTGTTAAAGCGATCAAATATATGATGCTTCAACTACACCAGTTTCCTAAACATTAGTACAAAAAATAAGCGGGAACCCAAAAAAAAAAAATTGAAAGAAAGAAAATATTGATAAAACTATGCAAAGGTTTAACTAGTTAAATAAGTGATCATGATCCCAAAATTGCAAGTTTTAAACCTAACTGAACATTTAATTGTGTTTTGTGATAATACATAGCATATATATCTGCTTCCTCCCACAATCTATTGCAGTTTCCAGGCTCCTGAGGGGATTGCCTCCTAACAATTTGTCTACCCCATTTCTTGTAACTACTCATGCATCCACAGTCTGCTGAAATCATCTACAGTTAATAGAGATTTTTCAATAGGACCAACAATTTCGATAATTGGGTCAAAATCACAATCTTTGAGAATTTTTTCACATAATCTCTATACTTCCCTTCATAGAAACATGCAATATCGAAAAATATTTTCTTCTCTCTTTCTTTTGACCCATCAAAACTTATTTGAAGTACATCAAGAATCTCATTTTCAGGATCTCCTTATAGTCATTGTAGTATAATTCTGAAAATATTTTCTTCTCTGCTTTGGAAATTAATGATCTTCTTTATATTAATTCTGAAAATTCAAAAACATAAATGAAAATAAAGAAAACTGCATGGCATAAGACTTACAACATTGATTATGTTGCAAGCAGCATAGTAATTTTCTTAATAAGAATTCCGACAGCAAACATTCTAAGCTCTAACATCAAAATGTTTTAAATATCAACTACATGTCAACGATGCAGAATTCCAAGGCATCTTCTATTAAACAAAAGCAAATAATAAGAACCAACAGTTGTCAATTCTTATCAACAAAGTCTTCAAATTGACATTGTGGTCTGTTGTTTAACGAAAAAAAGGAAAATCAATAGTTGTCAATTCCTATCAACCACGTCCTCCGACCAAAATTAAACATGGGGGTGGAGAAAAGAAAAATAAAAATCAAATGTTATCCTTTTGATTGTTTCATGGGTAAATCTGATCTAGATCTGAGTCCATATTTAACAAATTCATCGACCCATTTTCAGACATGCCATGAATTGTAAATTAAGCCAAAGATTCGCAAAAACAACAAAGAAACAAAAAACCACAAATGGGCTATTTCACAGCAAAGTACAATGGTTATGGAAGATTGCTAGAAAACAAATGAAGAAAATTAATTGCTTTTCACAGGTTCAAAAATTAACACTATTATTGATTGCTTCTCCAGTGGAAGAAATAATTTTGAATAAAGCACAGCATCATTCCAACAAATGTGATGATACTTTTTTCATTCATTCCATGGCCTGACTATTCTACAATTCCTTCGTTCTACCACATAATTCATGCAACAACAAATAATCAAATTCTGTCATGAATATTTTTATTTTGAAATTTTCTAAATGTTAGTCGCTAGAAAAAAAAAAATTGATTAAATAAACACTGGGTTTGCACTGTGTTCGTGGTAAAATTCTGTTAAAGACGTGTACATAAACTACCAAGGCACTGAAGATATGGAATTTGATAGTGAAGGAATATATTGACAATATATTTAAACAATATATTGACAATACATATTGATAGTGAAGGAATCTCAGAATCTGCTCACTAGCTATGACTCACGCGGGACAAACCTTCACGAATTGACCTTGTTGATTGATTGCTTTTGCTTGGGAAACCATAGAGTTGATGCAACACACCAGGTGGGATGCACATTCCTTCGTACGCATATTATCGAACACGTCCTAGGCACAAGAATTATACCATAATTCCTCAACAACTCCTCTCTTGAACCTGGCCTGCGAATTCCATATAATCATTCCTTTGTCTATTTATCGTTTGCTCTGGGCCCAAATCAAGCTGAGATCGATCATATTCATATTCAACATATGTGCACTAAGCATTGTAGCCTCAATTCCGAGGTTCAAGTATTTAAACCCATAAAAATTTCACAGAGGAAATGACAAGGAAGAGCGTGAGCTCAATATTTCTAACTCTTCGCTCTACCTGACAAACGGACACATTAAAGATTGACACATAAATCAGACCCTGTGTTTATTTTGTAGCTGCTGCTGAAGTGCTAACCACGGTTAACAAACGTGGAGACCAATGCCACGTCACTAACCCTTAACTGATTTATAACAGATTTTTGAATAAATAGAATGTAAATGAATTATCATGTGCAGAATAACAATAGAATTCGAGATGCGCGCTCGGTGATAAAGTCAGGTAATAGTAAAAATAAAATAGTCAAGAATAATAAATTTATATTAATAATATTTTTATTTTTAAAATATAATATATTTAGTTTATTTATTTAATAATATTTTTATTTTTTTAAAAATATAATTCAATTTTCGGCTCACTATAGTCAAGAATATAATAGTAAAAATAAAATAAAAATTACACAATAAAAAAATAAGCATGTCGAAATTGTAAAAGGAAGTCAACTATTATGTGATCACTTAAGTTATAGTTATGTATGAATCAAATTTCTACTTTAATTGATCTTACACAATTTTATGTTATCCTTTCTTTAAAGAAAAGAAAATATCATACTGTAAATCTCAAAAAATATCATAAAATATGACTTTTCAGATCCTGACGGGAGAGTATGCCTGAGCAAATCTTAAATAGAGAGGATTTTTGTAAGTAAATGAATTCCAATGAAGTACTTTGCTTTAAGAGAACTTAAGCTAATCAGGCAAATATATTTGTTTTGAGGAAAAGCAGAGGCTTTTTACGAGTAAATGCCTCTTAAATTGAAAGAAAATAAAAGGATTCAAGAGCCTACCTTTCTTCACAAGTCCTGCAGCGAAATGATCAAATATTGGATCACGTTAATGGCCGGAAGGAAATTACAAGTGGAAAACCTCGTTTTGATTACAACATAAATGCCTTCTTTCTTCAATGGATTGTTCAATGTTCTTTTTTTTTTTTTCAGCATATGGATAAGAGAAGAAGTTGAAGAAGCAATTTTTTTTTTTTTTTTGCGTTGTTGGGGAAAAAAAATGTGTACTCACATTGAGTTCCAACTCAACAAGTACCAAAAAAACTGTACACAAATAATCAAAATCAGCAAAGAAGAGAACTTAATCTCCTCTAATATTGACTAAATGGGTGATTAGCAACACTTGATCTATCACATCCAAAAAGAAAAAGAAAAAAGAAACACTTAATACATAATAATACAAGACAAACATTCATGGGAAGCAATGTTGGAATACAAAACTGCGAGAAAACTTAATGCTTTGAGCGTGTTGGATGCACTAAAAGATGATGAAAATTTACTTTGCCAAAGATAATTCCTCTCTATAAAGATAATTTCAGTTTTGTTTGTTTCAAAGAAATCAACGAGAGGATTTCATGCTTTCTAACTAATCCCTCCAATAAATGTAATAATATATACATTGCAAAATAATTGCGATACTTAGAAAATATTTTAATATTTTACAATCTATTAGATATATTTTACTATATAACATTAAATTTTATAATAAATAGAATCATAATATTAAAACAAGTGTATTAAAATTTAAGTTATTTTGAATATTATGTAAAATAATAATAACATTAGTATGTGAGATTTTTTATTGTAAAATATATTTAATGCAAATATTTATTTAAAATATCTAAAATAAATATAAATATATTATTAAATAAATATAACAATTTACATATTTAAATTTATTAAAATATTAATTTATTTTAATATTCTTAGTCTTTTTGCATAGATTACATTATTTATGTAAAATTTCTATTTGTTAAAAATTTTAAATTCAATTTTTTAAATGGCATAATGGTCAAAAAGGGTATTGGTGTCCCTTTTTAAAAAGTTTGGGTATTGGTGACCATTTTTTCAAACCTAGGGGTGTACATGTCCCTTTCCCTTAAAAGAAAGAATAATTATTAAATAAAAAAGTCTTATGAGAATATTAGAGGAGTGGCAATAATCCAACTCTGTGAAAATAATCAACAAGAAAATAATAAAATAAAATTTTGAAATTAACTCACGCATCCGTTAAAGATCAAGGCAAGAACGTAAGTGTTAGAAAAGCTTAGCTTTTGAGCTAGACCTCAACTTTGATAAGAAAATAAGATTAAAAATTAGATGAGTGATCAAAAAGGGACATTTTTGGAATTAAACATAAGAATAATTGGAAAAAAAATATTAAAAGGTTTTATGAAAAGATTAGAGGGGTGTCAATAATCGAACATGAAAAGAATGAACACCGCTCAACAAAAGTTAGAAAACCTAAATTAAATAAGCACAGTTAAATTCAACGAACCTATGATGGTCCAAAAAAATTCCAACATCAAAATAAAAGGGATAAGAATCACAAATGTTCACACTGAAGACAACCATGAACAATATTTTTTTGCCAAAAATCTTTTTGGCCAAATATGTGATATGATCTTTGTATAAAAAACAGAGGATTAATTTTACCTCTTTCTTTAATTTTCAACTCGTGAGAAATCACAAAATTCAATGCTTCAATTTGGTCTAGCAACACATTCTGCTTCCGACCAACTTTTTTATCCAAATCGAGTATTTCTAGTAATTTAACATGAAAATAAATTGCCAAAGTAGATACAATAAATGGACAAATAAAAAGTAAATGAAATACCATATGCAAATTTAAAGAAAATACATTGTTACACTAGGCTTTACCCTTCATTTGAGTTGTTTAAATCTTTTAGGTGGTGGTTCGTCATCTCATCACAGCAATCACTGCCACTGGCTTTAGCTGCCACTCCATTTTCTGCAAGGCTTCGCTTTGATGTGGTGGCTACTTCCATATTTGATCCAACAAAATTATGATGGGATTCATTCATATTTGAACGCCATAGTGAATGCTTAGGGACATGAAAAAACAGAGCAAATAGCATATCCCACAACCTTATCTGTATTATACAAATATGAAGGTCTTGTGACTGTTATTGAAGAACCCTCATTCTGATACATGAACCACTTTGGAATTTCACTTCCTGGAACAACGATGGGCAAACGATGGCTTGGATCTGACATTGCCTGCAACAAATGGGCTATTTCACAGCCAAGCAAGAAAACAAATGAAGAAAATTAATTGCTTTCCACTGAGCCCAAATCAAGCTGAGATCGATCATATTCATATAGATATTTGTCTGTCTTCCTAAAATCGTCAATACAAGCTTGCCAATTTAGGCACCGTTCAACATTTGTCCACTAACCATTGTAGCCTCAATTCCTAGGTTCAAGTATTTAAACCCATACAAATTGTTCGCTCTACCTGACAAACGGACACATTAAAGATTGCCAATAAATCAGATCCTGTGTTTTTATTTGTGATTGTAGCTGCTGCTTAAAGTGCTAACCACAAATCACTTGCTGGAAAAGTATAATTGCTCATTTGTTAGTAATTTTAAACTTTTTTATGTTGCTAATTGTTCAATATCTATAATTCTCTTTTCTAATTTTCTTTTATTAAAAGCACGGAAATTTTATCTAAAAGAGCGATTCAGCAATCCAAGCAACGGATGCACCTTTCTAAACTTGCTGACTTGAATATGGAATTGGTGTTGTTAGCTGCCAATGAAAAGATTTGATCTAATTGTTTTTAATAAGTATAAATTATTATTTTTTTTTCTTTTTAAGATGATTTAGTTGTTTCCTCACTTTGATATTTAAAAAAAATATTATTGAAATTCTTGGTTCTTCAAGCACAAAGTGGAACACGCATAGTTTCTTGAGAAAACAATTGTAAAAATTCTTGATTCTTCAATTACTATAAGTAGTCCCGGTGAAATTACTTTTCCTCTCTCGAGTTCTTTGTCGTCCCTAAATACGACTCCCTTTTGATCCAAAAGCAACACACAAATGGTTTGTGAAATGTTTACGGGGCACAGAGCGTATGGAGAAACTCCCTGCAGGATGATCATGTTGCAAGCAATTGATTCCACAGCCTCTTACTTGAGTTCCTAATTTTTTTTTTTGGAATTAAATGTTATAAGTTTGGCTCCTAAATAATCATAATCAGCAAACGAAAAAGTACACTACCAGTTCTGTATAAAAGGACGAACGAAGCTGGCCCTGGGTCAATTATTTTAAATTTTTTATTTTGTGATCAATTACTTTTCAATAAATCCAAAATAAAAATTAATTTTTATTATTATATAGTCTAATAATAGCAATCTGATTTCCTCTCTGTAATTTTTATTTTAGGATCTAGTTGAGATACTATACTTCTTATGTTGAAAACAAGATATTTGGAATTCCAAAATAAAAATTACTTTTTTTGTTTATTTATTCTTATATTATATTTGTATTTATTTTAAAATTTAAAATCAATTTTAATATTACTAAAATTAAAAGGTATAATAGCCAAAAAAAAGATATTATAATGGGAAAATGACATCTACACCCCCAAAGTTTAAGAAAATAATCATCAACACCCTCAAATTTTCAAAATGGGACACCAAGACCTTCTTTTAGCGATAGTACCCTTTAACCTCTATTATCCCAAAAAGAATCAACACTAATGTTTTATAATAAATAGAAATATAACATTAAAATAAATGTAATAATGTATACATTGTAAAATAATTCCAATACTTCAAAAATATTTTAATATTTTGCAATCTATTAGATATATTTTAGTATATATATTTAAATTTTATAATAAATAGAATCATAATGTTAAAAAAAGTGTATTAAAATTTAAATTATTTTGAATATTATGTAAAATAATAATAAAATTAGCATGTGAGATTTTTTATTGTAAAATATATTTAAGCAAAAATATTTATTTAAAATATCTAAAATAAATATAAATATATTATTAAATAAATATAAATATTTACATATTTAAATTTATTAAAATATTAAATTATTTTAATATTCTTAATCTATTGCATAGATTACATTGTTTATATAATATTTCTATTTATTAAAAATTTTAAATTTAATTTTTTTAAAGGGTTAATGTCAAAAGGGGGTTTTGGTGTCTTTTTAAAAAAAATTGGGGGTATTGGTGACCATTTCCTAAACTTTAGGGGGTGTAGACGTCATTTTTCCTATTATAATTGATATATTAGAATGAAAGAAATAAAAAACCAAGAAGCACAAACTAGTGATACGAAACTCTTTATATTACATAATTCAAATGAATATATAGTTTATCAAGAAATTGAAAATCCAAATTAGAATGCAATTTCAATTAGGTAATAGTGAAACATGAACATAATACTAAGCATGAGTATAAATAAAAAGGCTTTGCTCTTTATTAAATTTCCTAAATTCTTGTAGCATGAGGTTCTTCATCATCAGTAAGGCTTCGCTCAAAAAGGAAAAAATAAAAAATCAGAACACAAACACAATATCTAGAGATGTTTAGCTACAGTGGCCTATGCCTTCTTTGGCAAGCTTTATTTGTTTTCTCAGAACAACTTACAAACTTAGAGAGAAAATTGCAAGCTACAAAATGGACATCATACAATATACCTCACCGATCATCAGCTTGTTATGGGTTTGTAATACTTTCCCGCCCTTTCTAACCGATTTAACAGTTATTTACTGATACTAATGCTCTTCAAAACGACAGTCTTTTTCGGGTCGTTTGATCATTATGTATCAGTGAGTGCATGTGACCAACGCCTGCACTCACTTACTAAGTTTTGACAACCTGAGCCAGACATCGTACACGAGTCCTCTAGGGGTAACCGAGAGATCGTATGCAAAGAAACAACACTTCATACTATCATTTATTATTCAACCGACATTGCGTCTAATCTGGGGATTAGATTCTGGTTCATCCTTGAACAATAGGCATAAGTGGCAAATATCACTTGGGATTTCTCCTCCTTCCACTGGTAGATTACAGTCACTGAGATCCCATTTTGTTAAAGAACATAAGCCTGATAGAGAAGGTAACATCAAATTAGTCATAGGATCTGATCTCTTTCACATCATATTGGTAGGGAAGCACAAATCCCATGATGTAGATGATAGTGGTCCACTGCTTTAAGATTCTTCAAGATAGAAAAAGACGTTGGAAGTTGCCTAATTCTTGTTCCACTAATATCAAGCTTTTCCAAGCTATCTACTTTCCCCAAGTTCTTTGGCACATTTTCAAGTTTGGAGCAGCCAGAGAGATTCAGAATTTTGAGAGATTCAGAATTTTAAGAGATTTCAAACCACTGATGGGACTTAGAAGACACTCAAGATTTTGCCAATCTTTAAAATTCAACGTAACAAGGCCAGTTAGATATTCAACTGACAATGGCAATTCTCGAATAGCAGTTCCATCTAAAATGAGCATAGTTAGAGATTTCATTCTTCCCCAAAACTTTTCCAGCTTCAAGCAACCAGAGAGCGTTAGAGTTCTTAAACATTTTAATCTACTTATAGTAATTGGAAGACTCAAGAGATATTTACAACCTTTTAAATTTTGCAAAAAAATGCCAGAGAGATATTCAATTGACATTGGCAATCCTCTTATAGCGGTTCCCAACAATCGAAGTGCCAACAGATGTTCCATACGTCCCATGATCTCCAGAAACAATCTGAATTTCAAAAGGCCAGAGAAATTTAAACTGGAAGGAAATTTTAGAGCACTTATGAAATTTGGAAGACACTCAATATTTTTACTACCTTTCAAATTCAACTGAACAATTCTAGGTAAATGTATAACTGATAATAGTAGTCCCTTAATATCAGTTCCATTCAAAAGAAGCTCCCGCAAAAACTTCATATTTCCCACAATCTCTGGAAATTTCTTCAACTTTGAGCAACCAAAAAGTACCAGTGTTTTTGGAGATTTCATAAAAAATAACCTTAAGTTCTAAAAAGGATGTGTAGATGTCCATAAAATTATTTATGCATAGATTTGAAGCATAGAATGTCGAGCAAAACATTTTGTCACTTACCTTTCTCAGGGCACAAAGTCGTTTCCTTCGGATCAAAGATTGAATTAACCAAATGTGGACCAAATGATCTCCTTGAAAGCCTACATTGTGCAATTGATAGCTTGGGCAAAGGAAAACATTTTGTATGTGTATCATAAAAAAAAGAATAAAATGTAGGCTGCATTACAGAATATGTTTTACTTTGCATTATATAATGATAGCAATTTTATACTTCATTTCTTGAATTTTAGAATCATGAACTCAAAATACATGCATTGCACTTTGTCACTTACCGTTTTTTTTGTCAACACGTGATGTACATCTGTTACGTTCCACAATCTACTGCTGTTGTTCAGCTAATTTTCTTACAACTTAACTGATTGGTTTATAACACTTTTCGACAGTTGCTTATATCCTTTCCCTAGCCGATTGGTTTTGAAGGCTTTCATACAAAAGAGTCCAAGAGCTTCATCATAGTATAGTTGCTTAAGGACCAACAATTCGTCCGCTTTACGTGTTGTCAACGATGCTTATCTCTGGATGTTATGATGATCCTGCTGCCTGAACTTTCTAGATAACCTTTTTGTGTCGCATCCCACTTCCAATTATGTTGATAACATTATATACATTCCATTTTGTTAGGAAATCTGACCTCCTTTTTCTGAGGTTTATCTAGCGTTGGCAAGAAAACTACTTACTTCAAATTCATGATAGATCAAGTTATGAACAACCTTTGCAAGAGCTGCCTTACCTATACCTCCCATATCACAGATCCCTATCATACGAACATCATTAGGCCCTTTATCCATTAGAATCGTTAGCTTCTCCAAGTGTGAATCCATTCCTACTAGCTCCTTAAGAGTCTATGATTTTAAAGGAATTTTGCTTGATAGCTCATTTGCAATCTCCTTAATGAAGTCTGATTCATTCCTGTGGGTTAAATAGAACAAGAAAAGATTTGTGTTGGTGAGCTAAAGCTAGTGTGAGCGTAACGTAGTGTCAAAAAATTACATAATGTATATCTACAAAACGGAAGTGATGAAGTCATAACTTGTGTTTGATTAATCTCTAGGTTATTTCTTCTCTAATTTCGTCTATAACTCTTCGTATGTAGATATTCATTGATCAAGTTATTATTTCAATTAAATCCTATGATTTTAAAATTTTTTTATACATTTATTCTATTGTCTCTCCCTGTTCTTATGTCTAAAAACTTGATAAGTTCTAGAATCCCTCGCTCTACCACATCATTCACCCAACAACATAATATAAAATCTTGTCATGTAAAGTTTATTGGAAAATTGTAGCAAGTTGGTTGTTGCAATAACGAGATGAATATGAACGCTATTTTGGTAAAATCTTATTGTTGATACAAATATACACATGCACATGCACACACTGAACATGAAACTAGTAAATAAATATTGGCAGTTTTTTAATAGTAGAGAAATCCAGACATCTTCTCACTTGTTATGATTCATGCAGACAAACAAAAATTAGTTGATCCACATCTTAGAAAATTAATCATTGAGAATAAGAATGATTACCTATCTTTCAATTCCTAGCCAGAGATATTAGCCACCTCTTGCAGAGCGCCTCTCCATTTTTGCACCTTTTCTATATTCTCCTTTAAGAACTTCTTCATGATTAGCAATCGCTTCTTGAAAACTTCCTATATGTTTCCTTAGCACTGTTGGTTCAACATCATAGAAAATTGGAAAAACCAATTGTTGGCGAACATGACTTGTTCTTCCATTCAACAATCTTAACAAGTTCATCCAAGCACCAAGTTGAAGAAGCACCAGTTGAAAAACCAATTGAGTTCGATCATCTACATATTTGTTTTTCATCATTCCAATGCTTGAATTTCTTCGAAAATCCCTGCTATATAATTTACTTGATCTAGGTTGTTCTAACTTTTTTTTCCCTTTTTTTTTATGAATCCTCACCAAAGGGAGGAGGTTTTATTAAAATAAAATAAAAATTTAGCAAGAAAACCAGCCAAACTAAAATTACAAAAGCTAGCTGAATAGATAGCTAGGCAGCCTAAAAACATCCTCATGCAAAAGAGAAGCAACATGAGTTGTGCAGAGTCCCACCAAGTAAAATCCCCCAGAAATTCTCCCTCACAGTTTCAGAACACAGCCCCACAAGCGAAAATATGCAAAGAACCTTTAGCGATTTTTGACTATAAATGTAAGCAAATTTTTAATTTTAGTATACGCATTAATGATTTAACTAATTTTATGTATGTATTTATATTTTTAATTTTTTCTCATTCCTTTTTATGTAAGCGTGAGTTGAGGCTCGACCCTGATACGGCCTTTAAACTAAGACCTTGTTCCTTATACATGGGCCGAAATGGACTTGGGTCATTTATTTAAAGAGTAGCCTTTCGACATCCCTTAAAATTTCTTATAAAACTCATTTTCTGTTAAAACTACTTGAATAACTATAAATAAATAATTTTTTTTTAAAAAATTAAATGGGATTTCAATTAAACACTTAAATAAATTAAGGTTTTAATAAATAATTTACACCCACATCATTTCATAATTTATATCTATATTTATGAGAAGATATTTAATTTTAATAAATGAGTTTATATTTTATAAATTAAACAGTATTTCAGGAAATAAAATTTAATAAGTGGTGTTGTCTATTATGTTTCAGACAGATCACCAAAACTATTGGTGTGTTAAGCTTCACTTACTTTCAAATCTTATTGAAGACAATATGAATTTGATCCAACTTAATACTAATTTATATGATGTTGGTTTAATGCCTATGTTGGGGTGTCAATGCCAACATAGGCATTGATACCATAAGTGTGTCAATGCCTTTGCATTCAACCATTTCAACTATAGACAACAGATCTCTGATGTATTTTCTTTGTGATAAATATACACAATGTGCGTCTTGCAACACTTTAAATCCAAGGAAATAAGATAATATTCCTAGGTCTTTTAAGGCAAATGCTTTCCTAAACTGAGTTATAAAACTTTTTAACTTTATAGTACTTGGACTTGTAATGAGTGTTTCTTCTTATGAAAAGAGAGGTATCCAAATTAGTATTAATAAAACCCCAGTGCAATAAACAACTTTTTAGCTTATCAAACTAAGCTCTAAGAACTTGTTTGAGTCTATATAGACATTTGTACAATTTGCACACAAATTCAGGTTTCTCAGCATTAATAAAGCCTTTCGGCTGACACATGAATAGTTCCTCAGTTAACTCTCCTTAAAAAGGGCATTGTTAACATTAACTTGCCTTATTTTCCATTAGTTCATCACTCCTAGGCTCAACATCACTCTAATAATAGCTAATTTAACCACTTGACTGAATGTTTTAAAGTAATTCACCCCTGCCACTTGCTTAAAATCCTTTAGCAATAAGCCTTGATTTATACTTAGCTACACTTCCATCTTTGTTATACTTGATCCTTTACACCCATTTATTGTCAGCAACGTGATGACCAGCTTGTCTTGGAACTAATGTCCATGTATTATTCTTAGTCAAAGCATCATATTCTTCTTTCATAGCTTGCAACCCTCTAGAGTCATCTAATTCCTCTTGTACATTATCTGGTTCTTTGTGAATGAGAGCATCAGTTGTTGTATCTTTTTGGTTTTTTTTTTAATTTTGTTTATTCAATAACGACAAAACTAATGTTAGAGCATCTTCCAGGAAATTATATACGAAAACGGAAACATAAGTACAGTCATATTATATTCTTAAATTATATCTACAAATACAAAGTAAATTAAAATAAGATTAATGAAATAATAAAAATGTAAATATTAATGATAGATAAAAAAAATATAGGATATGATAGTAATGCCTTACTAAACAATATTATAGTATATGGCAAGTCCAGCTATTTGAAGAGAACTTTAAAACCATATGCATCTAAAAAATTACCAAAAATAAACTTTATTATACACTAATTATTCTGTGCCATTTTCCTGAGCACTTTTGTATATTTTAGGAACGCATACTTAAACAATCTGATCAAGCATGAAAGCATTTTCAATTCATGGAAGGTAACAACTTTGGAGATGATATTTTGGTTTTGTGGTAATTTAACATATATAAAATAAAAATTGCCAACTGAAATTGAAGATGCATGCTTACTGAAATATTCAGAGAATACTAAGCAGGCTTCTCCCTTTATTTGAGTTCACTAAATGGATTCTTGAGGTTGTGGTTCCTCATCACCTCAACATATGCAGTAAGGCTTCGCCTTGACATTGTTGCTACAACCATCTTTGATGCAAAAAAAATTTGAGGGGATCCATTCAGATTATAAGTGGTAAAGCGATTCCATTGGATTGTAGTTTTGTCAAACTCCTCCATATATACTAGGTGGATATCACACCTCTCACCTCCGATCCTGGCCAGAACACACCCCTGAGAAGTTACAGAATTTATGATTACAGTCCACAAAGCATTTGTACTTTTCAGGGGAATGAATGGAAAAAATATTATCTATTTATTACAGTCCACCGCATGGTTTTAAAGTTTTTCTGGACTTTCCCGCATTTTAAAATTCTGGACCAAAAAACTACTCTATTTGGCAATGACACAGTCCACAAAGCATTTGTACTTTTCTTTGGCTACTAACGCATGATAGATTGAAAACGAAAACAAAGCTAATGAGGAGGCATATGCCAATAGGCATTATATATGATCAATATGTTTTTTCAGTGAAGGATATGTTGCATGTTCTTAGGGATTGGATCGTGGAAAAAAGACTTTGGAACCGATTCCTCCTTGTGGCACAATGCCATCAATTCTTTTGTCTTAATCTAAAGGAATTGACTTGTCAAAATCTATTGAGTGAAAGGTTGTTGGGTTCAAATTTGAAGTGGAGTACTTTATTTAGAGTGCTTTGTTTGGAACTTTGCAAGTTCGTTAGTGAACATCAAGCTTGCTTGGCATTCTTAAAGTTTTGGAAATATGATGGGTGACCTTCAAGTAGTTGGAAGAGTTAAAAAGCTCGACAAGAAAAATTATAATACGTGGGCAACATTGATGGAGTCTTGCTTACAAGGTCAAGATCTTTGGGAGATTGTTTGTGGTAACAATATGAGAGGATGCTGCTTTAAAGAAGTGAAGCATTATAGCTGGAAGGCCATGTTCGCCATCAAGATACAATTGAAGAAGAAATGTTGCAATACATAAAAAAGGTTAAAATACCTAAGAAAACTTGGGATACTTCTACAATGAGTTTTTCAAAGAAGAATAACATATGGCTACAACTTTTGAAAAATGAGCTCCTATCAATTTTATAATGAAATATGACGATTGACGAGTACTTAAACAAGTTAAAATCTCTATGCCATGAAATTTCTGGGTTAGATTCTAGAATAAAGAGAATTATTGTCAATGGTTTGAGGCTTGAGCTTAAGAGCTTTGTTACAACTATCTAAGGTTGTCCAACTCAACCAACCATTGAGAATTTTGAAAACTTACTTTCTGATTAAGAAGTAATTGACAAGCAATTGAGTGGGGCCTTAGTAATGGATGATGAGGAAATATTTTTTATTGATAACCCTACTAGAAAAATGACTTTCATTGATATTAAGTTGCTGATACTAAATGAAAAAGTATCAGTATTTGATGACTTAACTAAATTTTAGTGTGTTTTACGTATTAATGCCGGTGGTTATTAATAATATAGTATCATAAACTCTTACTGATACTAAGATATATATTTTTAATTTTAATTTTAATTTTAATTTTTCTTATTCCAAACGACGTAGTTTTACTTTTAAAATTAGGGTATCTTAAATTCAACACTTGTGAAATTTTTTGGCCTTAACGAAAGTACTATTCCCTCTTCATCTTCCCTCTCACCCAAATCCTTCCCACTCATTTCAAGAAACCCTAAATTGAAACAAAACAAATCACCCAGCCTTTTCAGTCTTAACAAAACAATTAGTCTCAGTCTCCCAACAAAATAAAATCATCCTAGTTTTACTTTATGAAGCGTATGGGTCTTGATTCTTCGGTCACCACCGAAGACAACCAAAGGATGAAAAAAGTCAAACAAGATGAGGAGGAATAAGAAAGAGGAAGAGCAAGTCAAAGAAACTAGCTTCACAAATCTATATGAGAACTCCCTGTTCGAGGTGTTGAAACACGCGGACACCAGGACTTCGTTGCAGGCGGCCTTGCGTCAACAAGCTATGGCACAAGACACTCAAAATGAGCACCTTTGGAAGTTAATTTGCACCCACCACTTCGCTGACGTTGGGTGCGCTACCCAACAGCTCAGATCTGTTGTCCTGGCTCTCGGTGGCTCCCGTCGCCTTCACTCCCTCTATCTCGGTGGCTCCCGTCGCTTTCTCTCTCTGCCATTCTTTCTCTCACAGTCGAAACCAAAACTCAAATCCCTAACTCCCCAGCCACAAAACCTCTCATTTGCCTCAAAACAAAACAAAATCAATCCGTACTCCTCTCTGATTATTCGAAAGTTAGAAGCACCTTTAAATAGTTCTCTCTGAAAAGCCATTCACCCAAACCCTAACCTCACTAATAAATTTTTTTCTTAATAGTATTTTTTCAATTAATTAAGATATGGGTTCATTGGCAGAGAAACAAAGGTTAGTGTTTGCTCTATTTCTTTCATCGATTTTCTTTCTCTTTTTGAAATTTTTCTAATTTTCTCTTAATTTCGACTGTGATTTTATTGTTTCTATAGCTGTAGTTTGATTAATTTTGATAATTTTTGCTTGATTTGATGGAAAGCATGATTTATTACATGTCTGCTTGAGATAAGCCGGTTAGTAATTTTTTTTAAAATAATTATATGTAATATTTGTTTTGATTCGCATATCGTAAACACGATGTTATTGTCTACTAACTAATTATAGACTTCGATTTACATTCACTTAAATAGGATATGATTATGTGTCCTTTTTTTTTTTTGGCTGTTTGCTAATTGTGTTATTTATAGTGTTGTTATTTGCGGTTTATATGGTGAGTAGGGCAGTATTTTAATTGAAACAATTAAAGATATGGGGAATTATTAGGTAGAAAGTGGCTGCAGGACGAGGTTCTTCTATTTCAGTATGTCTAAATAGTATTCATTTTGCCCCCTTTTTTTTTTTTTACTGCTGACTATTGTTCCTTGTGAATGCGTTTCGAATCCAGAGACTTCGCCCTGTGGTATCCACTTTGAGAAACTACTCATCTGCAACTAAACAGGTAATTGTGCCTTTTATAACTTATTACTTGTAATGCACTGATTTTGGCTGTATGATGATTGTATTCTTCTATATGTATAGGCTTTTATTATTATTATTAGTGAATCAGCTGAATGCTTAAGAAATTCTAATACTAATAGTTATGTTCTTCATTATACTTACAATGTATGGATTTTGATGCATTTTAAGAAGAATATGAAATTAAATATTTGACTGTAGGGACAACAAATATGTTCGAGCTTTTATTAGTATAATAGTATGTGAATTAAAAATATTATAATTTGAACAAACTCCGAAGCTTTGAAACTATGCACTTTCATGTTGCTATTTGTGACAGTGGATTTTGATTGCTCTTTGTTAGCGACTCGCTTTTACTTGTTTGATAATGTTTATAATTCGTCCATCTCATTATACTTAAAAGTTGGTGATTCTATGTAATTTATAAATCCAACCGGTATCTTTTTATTTAAATCGGTAGGCCAGAAGCAAAGCAATCTTTTTATGCATTGGCTGTATTAGTAAATCACATAGATAAAATCACAGGGTTTATATTGTTACTTATTTCTTTTCTGTTTGCAGGAAAATTCCAAGGGATTTGACAGGGGCATCACTATCTGGTGCAGGATTATCCATAATAGCAGCCCTTTCTATGTTGTTTTTATTTGTAATGGTAGGTTGACGCTTGCATAGTTGTGCCTCTTTTGTCGGATATCATGGGTGCATTTTGCATATTCAGTGTATATTATCGTCCACCTGGATTGTTTGTGTAACATGATGCTTTCATGGAGTTCTATTTGGCTTTTCATTGTTTCTAGAACAGATTAAATTTAACAAAAAATATTCGCAATTTTTCCATAGGATCTGATTTAAGACCCACTGGTTCTGAATTCCACTCAATGCTTGTTATACATTCGCTTAAGCATGGAGAGGAAGCTGATGATGACTCTGTTGAAGGTTCTCATACGCTAACTGCCAATAATTTTGATAGTTATTCACATGAATAAGGGAGCCTTCTCTGAACCACAACTTATAATTTTTATTTTTAATTCTGTGATCACAATATTTCTCTGCTATGCGGCAATTGCAATGATGCCTTCTTTGATTTGTATTATATTTCCTTTCCAGGTATCCTATTTTAGCTGTCAATTTTTATGATCCATGGTGCTACTGGAGTAAATGCCTGGTATTTTTATTTTCACCTTTTGTTTCTCAAATTTTGTCTTGTTGCTTTTTGATCATTGTTGTCTAGATTTACCTTATTGGATCTATTCTTTCTCATGTTTGTGTTGATTTAATTGCCAGATATAATATTTTAAATTTATTGACTTGGATGTCATGTTTGTGCCTGCTCATATGCACACATTGCTCTGTGTGTCCACTGACAGTTGCACAGAAATTCCTTCATTACTTTGGTTAACTCCATTGGTCTCTGTGTTTGTGTTTGTGTTGAACTTTCCATGCTTGTTATACAACCAAGCATGGGTTTTCTTTTGTTTGTTTGGCTGTATTGTTAGACTTCCTCTCATGATGATGTTAATAATTTCTCCTCTTTTTCTTGGACAACGGTTAAAATAATTTTTATTGTTCATATAATATGCTTGTCTTGCATGCATTTATATGCCATTAGGAAACTATGTAGATTGCAGCATGTAAATTTTATCAGTTTTTTTATTGTGCATGTCTTGAATGGTGCAGGATGACTTACAATAAACCAAAGCACGTATGTGGGTCAAAACTAAATAATCAGAGCAAATGTCAAATTGGATCATGGAAACAATAATAGAAGACTTCATTTCGATTACCGAAAGAAAGAATCCGCGAAGCAATAAACATGTGTTGGAAGATTGTGCTGTTACTATATATCAGATTATAAATTATTTGTAGTTGGTAAACAATGTAATAAGTTTCAAACAATGTAATAATTTTTAAATTGTTCATTGCAATGTAATAGCTTTCATATTGATGAATGTAAATTTCAATTCAAATGCCAATTGCAAATGTTCAATTTCTATTATATGGATTTCTAATTTTTTTTTTAAATTTTTCTCAAATAAACATTGATACCAAAGTATCATTATATTTATTATGCTTTTGTATCATTATTTGTTTGATACGATAGTCTCGTTCTTTATGTGATGTTCAAGCATCAAAATTTTTTTGATACTACGGTGACAGATTCGCTGATACAAAAAATTTGTGTCAGTAACTTTCTTGCACCGGATTTAGTGATAGTAAACTCGGTGTTAGTAAAACAAGTTCTTGATACCAAAATAGTATCAAAGAAGGTCATTTTTTTATTAGTGTAAAAAGAGACATTGATTCAGACAATATAGCGATGAAGTAATGTAAGAAGCATATTAGATAAAATAAATTAGAATTTATTAGGAATTATAATATTTGAGTATTTAGTATTTTATTAGAATTTATTTTATTTTTTAAACTTATTCGATCATGTTTGGAATTCTAATCTAATTAGAATTTTAAATTATTTATTTTATTTAAGAAGGATTAAGATTAAGTTGGCTACTTAGTATATATAGGCTTCTTACTGATAGTTCTTTATAACATACATAAACTTTTCATCAATAATATTTAATATTTCTTAATTGAGATACTTTCTTCTTCGTGAGAGCCTTTTTTCTTGAATTTTCAAGAACGTATGTTATAATGAAATTTAGTATCGCTTCTGCGATGCGTCAAGTGATATCAGAGCCTTTCTTTGTATTAGGTAGAGCTTTCCTGACCATCAACCATTCCCCATACACAAATTCTCCCTCCATCATCCATTACTTTCATAAAAAAAAAAAAGAAGAAAAAGTTAGAAAAATAGCAAAACCCAAAGCCACCTCACGTCTACCGTCTGCAGTTGCTGCCTCTGTCATTGTTCACCTTTTTCATGCTTTAATAAAATTTAACATAATGCTCACTATTTTGTATATTATTAAGGGCCATTGAATGATTAATCATGAAGTGTATATTATTTTTCACATCAATTTAGCACAACCTATACCATGAAATTATGGATTATGTTACAATGAATACTTTTATATGGTAGGAATATAAGTTTAAGTTTTACAAGCCTATTTTCATTTAATTTTCCAATATCACTTTGTTGATTTCGTAAAGTTGAAATTAACATAAATTCTTAATTAGGTATATAGTTTATGAATCATGAAAGATTGTTTTGGTGATATTCATTGACTGTGGTTACAAAATTTTTTGTCACTAAGAGGCTGATTGCATTTATGATGGTAATTAATATAATAAGTAAATATTACCTCCAATAATATTCATGAAATATTATCTATTTATTTTATATTCTCGTTATAAAAGCATGGTTTTGGCTATTTTAACTTAAATTTTAACACAAAAAATGAGCCATTAATCTCTCACGATCTAATGGTTAATATTAAAAGTCAATGTAAAATTTTACGATGTTAAATCATCCACCATAGTAACTGAATTGCGTGAAATCAATAATTTCAATTTTGTATTAAAAATTTAAGATAAAATAACTTAAAAGCAAAAGGATACCTAAACTCCCTTTTGGCTATAATACCCTTCATAGGTAGTAACTTTAAAAAAATTAACATTAAAATATTTGTAATAAATACAAATATACTTTAAATAATTTATTTTGTCTAATAGACTAAAAATAATGGAATATTTGTAATATGTATAAAATAATTTTTAAAATGTAAACTATAATATTATTTTAAAAATATCTTTTTATCTATTACATAATTTTTAAATAAAAATTTGGGTTAAATAGCTTTTACAACTAATAAAAAATATCTCATGTATTGATAATATTAAAATTATTTTATATAAATTTAAAATAATTTGAATCTTTATATATTTATTTTAATATTATGTTTATATCCATTGTAAAATTTAGTTTAATATAATATAATACTGTAAAGTATTAAAATATTTTTTGAAGATTAAAATTATTTTAATATACATATGTTTATTTTATTTTTTCCTTTCGGAAGCGAAAGCAAGTCCATGCCCGACAACTTGGGGAGGAGAGGCTAAAGGCAAAAACTGGAACATTTTTTTTTATGTGATAATTTCTTCTTTCTATTATATAATTTCTTTTCAAAGAATTTGTTATTTTGTTGCTTGTTTAATGGTAATTCGTCAATTTTTTTTTCAATCACCCTAACATTAAATAAATACTTTTAGGTTGATCGAGTTCTTAAACGGCCATATGTTACTTTGACATGGTCAAAAAATTTTCTTGGTGTTTGTATTTGCCAAGAGTACATAATACCTTTTCTTCTTGGAACAAGAAATTTAAGCGTATTTATCTAGGCAGAATCTAGAAGAAATATACTTATATTGATTCTATCGATGACTCTCACGTATTCAAATATGTAAAAAGATAAGTAGTTATAGCAAGAGATTTTATTTTAACTATTAATCCTGACGTGATAATCAAATCCAATACCAAATACTTTCATTAATTTTCTATCTCTCTTAAAATATTTGAGTCCAAAAATCCACAAAATGTTGAATGTTATTTACAAGTCTTAACAGAATGTTTTTGATCTGGCTAATTAATTAAGACTTAAGTGGTGGAGCATTCATTATAATTGATCTATGTTCTTCAACCGCATCCACGTTAAATTCAAATAATTTTTTTAAAGATCTAGGGAGTTTTGTTTTGTTAACTTTGAAAATAGTTAAATATTCAATCTTAAGATTTATTTTTAATTTTAATGTTCGACACTTACCTAGTATCTTGAGTTTTTGAATTAAATGATTTACTAATTGACGATATTAGTGCTAACGTTTCGTATTTGAACTCTCCACAACGAGTTCATTTGTATCGATTAAATTATGTTTCAATTATTTCTCATTGGCATGCATCGAACTCTCTCATGCTTGCTTTGTGTTAATTTACGTTTTTTTTTTCTAATTCTTAATCACTTTTCAAGTCCAGTCCTTTTATTTATATATTTTCAAAATTTTGTCCGATCTCTTAGAATTCACATGATCTCAAAAGCAATAAGCTATCCGCATATTTTAATATTTAACACACAACATTAAATAATTAGTCATTGTGGTCCCGAGCCCCTTCAAGTATACCAAACAACTCGCGCTCACCGCATCTATGTACGGCCGCATCTTTGCAGGAAAAACAGAGTAATAAAACAAGGCAGAAAAAACAGAGTAATAAAACATCTGTCCAACTGTTTGACCCAAGCCAGGCATTTTCTGGTAATTTAACAGGGAAATAAGTAACAAGAACAGATACAATAAATAAATACAAAGAAAGTAAATGAAATGCGATCTGCAGAGAAAAATAAAATATGTGCCCTTCATTCGAGTTGTCTAAATCTTTTAGGTTGTGGTTCCTCATCATCATTACAGCAGCCACTTCCACTAGCTTCAGCCGCCCCAACATATCCTTCAAGACTTCGCTTTAGAAAGCTTCGCTCAGACGACGTCGTTGATCCTGCATCATCCCCGCAGCAACTTCCACTGCCTTCTGCCCTGTCTAAGTCATCATTAAGGCTACCCGTAAAGGATGTTGATCCAGAACAATCGTGATCGAATTCGTTCAAATTCCAAACCGGATCACTTGTTTGGTTGAACTTATCCCCTTGATGCACATATATTGGATGGACACCACACCTCTTCAACTCCAATCCCGACCGCGAATCAAATTCCACTTTACTAATATATTGCCTTTTCGTGTAGTATAGGAAAAGATGGTCTGACATAGCCTGACAGAATTGCTTTCTAAAATAAATGCTACACAAACCCGGGTAGAAAGGCTTACTATTTACGCCCAGCAAGTGTATGGGATATTGAGGCCGCAATGGATCATAATAAGGAAGTGAATATTTAGGGACACGAAAAACACAGCACATAGCATATCCCACAAGCTTACTATTCTTAAACGTCTTTGGAGGCGTGCTTATTGTTATTGAAGAACCCTCATTATTCTGATACTCGAACCACTCTGGGATTTCGCTTCCAGGAGCAACAATGTGAAAACCTCTCGTAGGGACCTGAAACCCACCAAATATATATATATATTAGAAAGCCATACCAATGCATAATATTTAGGCATGATTTTAGCAACAGGTGAGAGACAGTGTAAGAAACTGACATTAATGTACTTGTCCGACAGTGACATATAAAAAGACATAATATGTATTGCATCAGTTTTAGGCATAATGTTAGCACAGGTGAGAGTGAGAGACTGACCTCATAATTTTTAATGCACTCTTTCAGCAGTGAAAGCACGAAATCATAGTTGCCAGCCAATTTCAAGCAATCCATACATCGAAGGTCTAAGAACGGGAGTTGATGCTTGTTTAAATTTAATACATCTGATAATGTCTCCAACGAAACACAACCGTCTAACGAAATCCAATGTATACTGGCTGGAAGTCGAGGCAGATTTTGAAGCATTTTGCATTCATCTAATTCAATCTCCTGAAGATTAGAAAGACGGTAGATGCTTGCCGGTAGCGAAACAAAACTGTTTCTACTCAAATATAACTCTTTTAATGAGCATAAGTCGCCAATACTACTTGGGATTGCTCCTTCCCCCAGATTACAATCACTGATATCCAATTTCGTTAAACTACACAAACCTGACAGAGAAGACGGCAAGCTCAAAGCCACCGGATCTGAACTCCATCGCATCAAATTGATAGGGAAGCGCAGAAACCATGATGTAGATGATGGTGATCCTTTGCACCCACGACAAGATAGTTCTTTAAGATTCTTCATAAGAAAAATCGACGATGGAGGTTGCCTTATAGCTGTACCACTTATATCAAGTTTTTCCAAACCTTCTACTTGCCCAAGCGTCTCAGGCACATTTTCAAGTTTGAAGCAGCCTGAGAGATTCAAAGTTTTGAGGGATTTCAAACCATTTATACTGCTAGGAAGTCTCATGAGACTTCTGCAGTCATTCAAATTTAACAATTCAAGTCTGGTCAAAAGTTCTATTGATGATGGTACTTCTGCAATAGAAGTTCCATCTAAAAAGAGCTCTGATAGATCTTCCATACTTAACACACTCTCTGGAAATTTCACTATTTTCGAGCAACCAGAGAGCGTTAGAGTTCTTAGACATTTTAAGCTGCTTGCAGTAATTGGAAGAGTCTCGAGATTTCTGCAATCCTTCAAATTCAACAAGACAAGTTTGGATAGAAGCTCAATAGATAAAGGTAGTTCTTTGATAGCAGTTTCATCCAAAAGAAGTTCCCGTAGACACTCCATACTTCCCACAACGCGTGGAAGTTTCCTCAATTTCAAGCAACCAGAAAGAACAAGTGTTTTAAGCGATTTCATAAATATCTCACCCGGAAGAGTTGTAAGACTTGTACAACCTTTCAAATTCAACAAGATCAGCTTATTGTGACGTAGCAAAGACTGGTGAATTTCACGCAACCTTGTACATCCTTCAAGATCCAACACCTCTAAGTTTGGGACCTTTGTGAAGTCTGGTGTCTTAATCAGATTCTCCGAATGGCTGAGTTTCAAGACTCTCAACATGTCTAAAGGCTGTTGAAAACAAAAAAGGAGCTAAAATGATATTTCTTAATTCATATACTACTATAATAATAAAATTGTTATCAACAATTATTCTCTGAAAAATATAAATTTGTGACAAAACAAAAATTGATCTTACTTTGAATCCTTTCCATAATTCTTCAATGCGGCTGTAACACATTATAAATTCAACAATTTTATCCAATTCCATATTTGATGGCAAAGATTTCAAAGGATACCGATGCCAATCAAGTAATCGCAACCTGTTAGAGAGGTATTCTAGGCCTTCAGGAAGTTGCACATTACTGATTTTGAGCAGTCTTAGGTTGGTCATCTGCGAAAATGCTTTAGCACTTGCACTTAAGTAAACCTCATCTTCAGGAAAGTACGCATTAACTATTATTCCTTCCACTACTTCACCTCCCTAAAAATTATAAGCAAACAATAAGTAGATAAAACAATAATGTAAAGATGTTGAAAATTCGTCAGAGATATAATTGGGAAAAATAAAGTAGCAAGCATCAACAAGTTTTCCATTTAATAATTCACTTACCGTATTGTTTATCAACACCTGGCGCACTTCTTCTTCCCTCCATATTCTGCTACGTTTCCCAGGTTCTTCGGGGGATTGTCTCGTAACAATCAGTTGTCCCAATTCCTGTAACAAATCATGCATCCCCAGTGTGTTGTCATCATCAACAGTTAATAGAGACTTTTCGATAAGAACTTCTATTCCAATGACTGGGGAAAAACCACATCCCTCTAGAATTTCTGCCACGTAATCTCTATCCCACCATTTAAAGAAACATGCAACATCCAAAAATATTTTCTTCTCTGAATCTTGTAGTCCTTCAAAACTTATTTGAAGTATACTCATAATCTTATTTGAAGGATCTATTTGTAGTCTTTCCAGGGTACTTCTCCATAGATCCACAGATCTACCAATTAGAAAGGATCCCAAAACTTTTAGAGCTAATGGAAGACCACCAGCATACTCCAGAACACGTTCAGATAGCTCCACATATTCTCCCATAGGCTGATGGGTTTTAAAAGCTTTCATACTAAAGAGTTGAAGAGCTTCATCGTCATTTAGTACATCAAGGTCAAGAATATGCTCTTCATCCACTTCATGTGACACCAACAACTGTCTATCTCTCGTTGTTATTAGAATCCTGCTGCCTGGACCGAACCAATCACGCCTTCCAACTAACCTTTGTAATTGTTCAACACCAGCCACATCATCGATTATGAGAAGAACTTTTTTCCGTTGCATCCTACTTCCAATTATGTTAATACCATCGTAGACATTCTGTATGCTATAATCTGAAAGCTTCAGTAAATCAGAAAGAAGCTGCTTTTGTAAAGAGATTTCATTGCCTTCTTTTTCAGATTTTTCTCTAACATCGGCAAGAAAACTACTCCCATCAAACTCATGAGACATCAAGTCATAAACAACCCTTGCAAGAGTTGTCTTTCCTAGACCTCCCATACCCCATATCCCGATCATACGAACATCATTAGACCCCGTACCCATAAGAAACCTCAGTTTCTCCAAGCGTGATTCCATTCCTACTAGCTCCTTAAGAATCTCTAGTTCTGAACGAATTTTACTATATATGACATTGACAATTTCCTCAATAAATTCTGACTCATTGCTGCAGATTGAAAACAAGAAGAAAAGATTGGTGTTGTTAAATCAAAGTTAGTATGGACGTAGTAACAAAGCAATTCCATATTATGAATAAAATCCCAACTATGCAATATTCATTTCATCAAATTGAAGTCATATAATGAAATAATATGTTATTATTACATTAGTCAACAACAATTGGAATGAGAAATTCAAGCCCAACGCAATAAAAAATTGGATTGGATTGGATTGGGTTGCATTGTGATTAAGAATTTCAAAATTTATATATTATTTCTTTCTACAACAGGATGAGTTAGTTTGAAAGACAATTTAAATAAATTAGATTAGCTAAATATGTAATGATATTAATATCATTCGTATTGCGATTATTGCCATTGTTATTATTAGTATTTTGCAATCTAGGTCAAGAGTCACTTCATAGAAGAAAATTATATTAAAATAAATAGCAAATGACAAAACAGAGCAGTTTGCAAGCAAGGACGTGGATAGATTAATCTAGTAAATAAATTGACTAAAATTATAATCACAAGCTTAAATCATTATATTGAGATGCCTAAGCTTGGGCAATAATCTAAGAATAAAGTTTTATTTTATCTTTTTTTTTTGGGCAAAACTGACAGCACAAAGCATCACAGCATAAAAAAAATTTAGTCATCAAAAGTTCAAAATACAATAATTCAACGTATCAATGTCCATATCTCTTGGTTTGCATATATTAATTCATTCATAAAATTTAGATTATTCTCCTCGTGATTTGAATATCTTCAAATCACTCCCTTTTGAACACCTCAATTACCCTATTTTTGTTCAAAAGAGAAGGAAAAATGGGGTGAGTTGATGAAATATTTTTTTATTCTTAACAAAAATGGGAGGTAAATTGAGATTTTCAAAATTAAAGGTATAATTTAAAGATATTCAATTCATGGGAGGAACCCTCTTACTACACATCATATGATATATATGTATGTATTAAATAGAAGTTGTTTAATTGAAAATCGTGTTGAATGAATATTAAAATCTGTTTTGCAGTTACTAATCTTGCAAAACAAACAAAATTAATACTTGAGAAAAAGAATGATTACCTGTCCTTCAATTCCCAACCTGATATATTGGCCACCACCTTTAAAGCGTGTCTCCACTTTTGCACTTTTTCTATATTATCCCTGAAAAATTCTTCATGTTTAGCAAAAGCTTCTCTGAAACTTGCTGTTTGGTTTCTTACAACAGTTGGTTCCACTCCATAAAAAATTGGAAAAATTTGATCCTCTCTATTTTTACATTCTGCAATCTTAAGAAGTTCATCCAAGCACCAAGTGGAAGAAGCGTAATTTTTTGAGAGAACAATAATTGAAATTCTCGATTCTTCAATTGCTTTAAGGAGATTTGGTGAAATGGATCCTCCTTTCTCAAGTTGTTTGTCATCCCTAAATACATAAATTCCTTTATTGTTCAAAGCAGTATAGAGATGACCTATGAACCCTTTACGGGTGTCTTCTCCTCTAAAACTTAAGAAGGCATCGTATTCCCCATGAGAGACATTTTGGAAGCTCGTGGAAGCCATTATATTAATTTGTTCCTGAAAATTTAGAATAAATCAAGTGAAATCTAGTGAGCGTAAAATACCATGCAAACAATAAGATTCATTCAAAATTGTGGGCAGCACAAAAATGAAAATGTTATAGCTTATATGTAACTCGAATGAATTGTGATTGTAACCAGTATTGCGTGAATAGTATTGTATAAGCAGCAATCCATGCACAGTAATTTTAGGAATAATTAATTAGAAAAATTAATATATCTATTGTTTTATGCTAATCGGGGAGTGCGCACACCGATCTCCACTTAAGCAAATCTTATTTAGAGCCTCTAAAAGAAGGCAAAGAGTTTGCACAAAATTAACATTCAAAGATTTCTTTCAATTTTTTCATTTTTTTTCTTTTTCTGTACACCAAGATGTGCAAATTAATTCTGAAAATAAAAGAGAGACTTATGAGATAGAACTTACAGCTTTTGAGTGTATTGAAGGAAACCACTTAAATGAACTCCAATGCAGTATGATTATTATAATTACCACAACTCTAATGAAGTATTGTTTCAAAGAATTTACTCATGCAAATATCTTTTGGGGAAAAAAATATTAAGCGATAGGAGTTGTGTGGTTGTACTAATGTATGATTTTCCAAAAGCAAGGTTGAGATAGAATATTAAGCGATAGAAGTTGTGTGGTTGTATTTGTTTCAAAGAATTTATTCAATAAATATTGTCACTGTTTACTCATATGATGAAGTTAGCATCGAACTTCCTGGAAGCTTCATGAATCTAAACGAAAATTATCAGGCTTTTCAATTGAAACCATTGGATTCCAGATTTCCATTAAAATGGAGTGGAATCCAACGATTGATATTAATAATTAATTAAAAATAGTTAAAATTACCAGCTGTCTATAGTAATGGTAAATATAGTGACTTTATTAATAAAATTTTAATAGAGTCTAGAGAGGTTGGGTTGGACTAACTCAATCCAAACAAATCAAATTAGATTTAGATGGATTGATTAGATTATAATGGGCTGACTGACTCAATATTTTTTTTTAAAATTTGATTATTGATTGAGTTAGGCTGGGTTCATTATCATAAACTTGAATAATTCAACCCAACCCAACCCAAAAACAACAAAAATCATAAAAAAAAAAATTAACGTTCAGCTTAATCAATCGTAAACCCAATTTTGAACCCTAAAAAAGATTCTTTTCAGTTTCTCTCGTTTAAACATGATATGAATTGAATTCTCTTGACTAAAATTCAAAAGTCAAATCAAACTTTGACTAAAACTAAGTTGATAGATATCATTTTTAATTTTAATCAATTCGATTGACCCAGCCCAATGATTTAAGGATAAGATTGGGTTGGGTTAGACATATTTATTTGGTTGGGGAAGTAATCAATAGTGGGTTGGGTTGGATGCCCACCCTTAACTTAAAGAGGTTTAGCCTAAAATTAGATGTGTTTTTAAAATTTGACTCTAATTCTCCTGCTGTTAATTTTGTTAATTTATATTGGATATTAATTTGTGTAATTACTATTGTACCTTATAAAATTTATCTTGTTATGTTTATCATAATTAATAATTTATAATTAAATACTAATTCTATTTTCTAAATACACATTTCAGTGTAATATGTATATTCGAAAATAGTACACTATTTTGTTCTTCAAAAAAGTGAAATTAATTTTTTGTTATCATTAAATTAAAAAATAATAGTGCTGTAAATTTATAATTTCTTCCTCCAATATCAATAATTAAATAAGATTTTAATTATTATATCAACAAAATATTGTTCAACTTATGTTTAATAAATTCTTATTAATTTTTCACAATTTATCCATAATTGTTTGTGGGATTTATTTTTATTGTGTTTAGAACAAAAGAAAAAATAAATTTCTTTAGCGTAGAAATATGCAAAATCCATACACTATGAGAGTTGATTCAACTCATAAAATCTGCGTTGTTTATAATATACACACACACATACACCCTGATCAACAAATATTGTCAAATGTTATTTATCGAGATCTAAAGAAAAATTATTAATTATTAGTGTTAAAAAAGAGAAAATAGAGAGAAAGAGAAAAATAGTGTTAAAAAAGAGAAAATAGAGAGAAAGAGAAAAATAGTGTAATATCATTACTATGATAATTTCTTTTAACATAAAATTATTGAACAACAAATTAATGATCTTCTTCTTAACTAAACAAACTAATTAAAAGCCTGTCATTTACTTCCAAAATATAATATATAAAAAAAAAGGTTTGTCAAATGCTGATTGGAGAGTGTGTTTGCCGACCTTTACTTAAGCAAATTAGAGCCTCAAAGAGAAGCAAATTAAAGAGTTGAGACAATACGAATTAAATTACCATTCAAAGCTTTCTTTCAATTTTATTTACTTCCTGTTCTAAACATCCAGGATGTGCAAATTAATTCTGAGGATAAAAGAGAAATGTATAAAATAAAACTTACGGCTTTGAGTATGTTGAACGAAGCCACCAAATTGATCTGATCAACTCCAATGAAGTGTTTTGATTCAAAGGAAAGAATTTAATCTCAGGCAAACATGTTTCTTTTGGGTCCTTAAAAATGCAATTTCCAGCTCCCCAGATTTATTTGTATGCATTCAGAAATCAAGAATAAAAATCTTGATTTTTATTTTGTATGCGATTAAGATGAAGTGCCAATAATTTCCGATGGGTCCTTAACATTTAATTATTATTTTTTTTCTTCTCTTTTTAGTGGAATGGTGATGTGTTGGACTTGGACCATTAATTTGTTCAAATCCTATCCTATTCATAAATTTTCAATGAAAAAGAAAAAAAAATACAAATTATGTTGTGTTGTAGCCACATTTTTGGATCAACGTATCGACACCACACATGTAATTTGTAATATCTTCGTAGAATCCTTCTAATGTGGAATTTTTGAAAAGAGGAATAGATTAGAAATTGAAAAATCAAACTTCAGATGTATTTATACACCGTATTACAATATGTGTTTTTCCTTTTTCTTTTTTTTTTATATTCGATCCTTATTTTATAAAAACTTTAGAAAGATATTCATTTTTAATAACATGTCATTTTATTCTATCAACTATTTTATTCCAGCTCCCAAGATGTATGTAAAATTTTATTAAGAATAAAAATCTTTTTATATACTTTTAAAGTTATTTGTAAGATAAGGTAATTTTGCATCCCTCTAAACCACTTAAGCAATAACCCCAAATAATCTTTAAGTATAAGAAGTAAAGTTTGAAACTATATAAAGTATGCATAAAATCGAAAATTAGATGTAATTTTGTTGATATAATATATATGCCTAGTAATATAAAAATAAAATTTATTTTGTTTTGGCTTGACCTACATTAGAAAAAAAAATATAATTTTGTTTAAGTGACATGTGTAGTAAACAAATATCCTGATAGAAAATGAAAAAAAATTATAAATATCCTAGGATAAATGTATAATTCATGATTAAACCAATTCAATAAAATTTATTCTAACTGTTTTCATACAGTTTTTTTTTCAATTAGAGAGTTTTTTTTTTTTTGCTTAATTAGTAATTTTTTCTTAATTAAATTAAATAAATCAACTATTTTCTAGTCTAGCTAAAGTTTAATGTAATTTATAAGTTTAATATTATTTTTGCAAGTGTTTTTAATTTTTAATTTTAAAACATAATTTATTATTTTTATATTAATTAATTAATTTTACTTTTTATTTACTGGTCATATGTATAAATTATATCTTGCGCACCTATCTTTTCAAAGGGAAAGCAGAATACGACGTTGTCGGTTACAGGAAAAATGAACAAGAACCTATAATCCAGAGGATACGACGTTGTCGGTTACAGGAAATGGAGACCGTGCCTATCACCATCATTGAAAATAAATAGCCTACAAAACTGCCGTTGGAGGACCATCAAACTTCCTGGAAGCTTCAAGGAAACTGAGCGAAGATTATCTGGCTATTTCAATTGATGACGCGTCCACGCCACTCTGCCCATTACCCATGTTGAAACCATTGGATTCCATTAAAATGGAGTGGAATCCAACGGTTGATGTTAATAATTAATTAAAAATAGTTAAAACTACCGGCAACCCATAGTAATGGTAAACCTTTATTAGTTGAATTTCAGCTGAGCCCTTTAAAAGATGTTGGATCATTTTGGTAATATTGTAGTTTTTAAAATAATTATTGTTAATTATCTGGCTATTTCAATTGATGACGCGTCCACGCCACTCTGGCCATTACCCATGTTGAAACCATTGGATTGAATGGATTCTATTAAAATGGAGTGGAATCCAACGGTTGATATTAATAATTAATTAAAAATAGTTAAAACTACCGGCAACCTATAGTAATGGTAAACCTTTATTAGTTAAATTTCAGTTGGGTTCTTAAAAGATGTTGGATTCTTTTGGTAATATTGTAGTTTTTTAAAATAATTATTGTTAATTATATTATAGAAATAATTAACTATAAAGATAATCAATTAAACGTTTGATATAAATTTTAAAAGTTTAATGAGTTTTAAAAACAGTCGTACATATTTGGTAAATCTTAATATTAAACTGTAATAATATTGTAAATGACAAGAATGTAAATGATAAAGTTGGACATAATTTTGAATAAAATTTATTTATATATTTATAAATATGTATATAAAATATTTTTATTGTGTATATATAATAATTGATAACTAAAGTAAATATTTATATTTTTTTATTTTATTTTTTATTTTGTTATCTCAATATAATTGATGATAATTTAATAATCTCTTCAAAATTAAGGATTTTATTTCCTAGTTAATAAAGATGATTCAATATAAACACTATCAATAAATTTAAAAATCAATTTATGGTAATGAAAATAGAAATGCAAAATAATGAACATCCACAACACGAAAATAGAAATGCAAAATAATGAACATCCACAACACAGAGATTTTTTTACGAGAAAACATTTGATCCACGGTTTAAGATAAAAATCTCGATAAATTATTATGTCCACTTGTAGACAAAACAATTTGCTATGAAAATAATGGGTTTACAATGGATCAAGATCACTTACAAAGTTTCGCAACCATAAACATCTCAAATCTAAACTCTATTGTGTCAACCCTCACAAACTAAAACACATTATCTAAAATATATCTAAACATTATCCAAGTGGATTTAGGTGGGCAGCCATACCAAGACTTAGGTTTTGGGTTTGAGCCTTATGTAGTCTAATCTCATAGACTTTAATTTGGTGCTTTAAGGAATCTTCTATTGTTCCTGAGTTTCTTTGCCATATTCTCCAGTGCATTTTATTCATTTCAAAGATGCCTTATTTTCTATTGCTAATGCTATTGGTAAGCCTCTGTGGGTAGACCATGCTACTGTTGCTGTTAATCGACCCTCGGTCACTAGAGTTCTAATTGAATAGGATGTTTCACGGTGGTTTCTGGCAAAATATTAATATATTATGATAGAAAATGAAAAAAATTATAAATATCCTAGGATAAATATAGAATTCATGATTAAATCAATTCAATAAAATTTATTCTAATTGTTTTAATATAGTGACTTTTTTTCTTAATTAGCGATTTTTTACTTAATTAAATTAAATATAAAATATTTTCTTATTTAGCTAAAGTTTAATATTGATTTATAAGTTTTATATTATTTTTATCTTTTTTTATTTTTAATTTTAAAACATTAATTTATTATTTTTATATTAATTAATTTATTTTAATTTTTATTTACTGGTCATAGGTATAAATTATAAAAAATTATATTTATTACTGATTAATGTCGCAATTAATTACGACATGATAGAATTTTAGGTGCGCACCTATCTTTTCAAAGGGAATGCAGAGGATTTTTGCTTAATTTGGAAAATTAAAACGATTACACGGTTTCCAGCTCCTCGGTTGTGTTGTATATTCCAAAAGCAAGTCTTAGTCAAAAGGTGTTACACGCGATGAAATTAATTTGAAAGACAGTGAAGCAATTAGCTCGTTACACGTATCATCGACCTGTAAGTGGAGCACTCGTCTCCTTTCTTTATTTATTTTTTAATACTTATCATTCATGACTTCCTCTCTATCCAAAATAAATTTGCTTAAATTTAAAAGATTAAATTATTCTTTTCCCAATTTCTATTGATTGAACCTTTTTTTAAATTAAGATTACTTTCAAATTATAATTTAGAATATGTGTAATTTAAGTCCTAATTATAATTTAATAAGTCATAATTATAATTTAAAGTATTTATAATTTAAGTTAATGATTTATATTAAAAAATTCATCACTGATAATTTGTATATAGGATAGATTGCAAATTAACAAGAATGTTAAAGAAAAGAAAAATTAGAAGAGTGTATTAAGAAAAAGGATGTTTTTGGAATTAAAAGTAAGAATAACTAAAAAGAGAGAGAGAGAAGGTTTCATGATAATATTAGAGGGGTGGCAATAGTCCAACTCCATATATAGAAATTAGAAAAAATCAACAAGATAATAATCAGGGCGCGAGTCTTAAAAAGGCTTGATAGTGAAGCTATCAATAATCAAATCATAATCGCGATTATCTGAATTTTTTTTAATTTGCATATCTAAAGGTTCGATTACGATTATTTTAAAATCATAATCGCGATTAATCAAATTACCAAAATAATCAAATACTCGATTAATTGAAATAATTCGATTCGGTTCGGTTTGGTTCGATTATTTCGATTATGGGCCTATTTTGGGCTTTTTAAATTTAAAACCTTAAATTAATAAATTTACCACAAATATGAAAAAATTAACAAACAAAAAATCAAAAATATGTTTCGAACAATATTCAAATAATAACACATAACATGTTCAAATAACAAGTTCAAATCAAAATAAATCATAATCTCAATGTTGAGATATAGAGTTAGATATCTTGAGCCTAAATATTTTAGGTACGTGGAATTAAACATTTATATTTTAACTCTAGTGAATTGGAGAATCGATAGCCTTCTCTTTTTCTTTTTTTTTATACATAATTTTAGAAGTATTAATTTATTTCGTAATGCAAATGGGTGCATGTGCCGAGTAATGGAGATGTCAAAAACGATGTAATGGGGTGTCGGCTAGCCTAAAAAGTTGTCACATCCCCCAAGATAAGTGCACTGTGCACTCATCCTCTCAGCCCCACGGCCTTTCTCTCTTTCTCATTCTCTCTACTTAATTTTCGCGACGATATTTTTGCATTTTGCTGCCTTTCAAAATCATTTTTGACATTTTTCCTGTGGTCGGTTCGGGTTTTCAATTTTTTTTTTAAAACCGAAAACCGAACCGACTGATTTTACTACTTCTACTGAATTACTATTTCGGTTTTTTGGATGTAAAAAAACCGCAAAAAAACCGAACCGAACTGAACGGTTCGATTCTGTTTTTGATTAATCAGCTTTTTTTGCCCACCCCTACTTGTGGATACTGTCAATTAGTACACTTCTCTTCTTCAGTCTATCCCTAAAAGTTCATTTGTCATTCAATTTCACTTTTCTCTATAAATTGTTATAATTTGTACAATTTCTTTAATTCGCAGCTTTTTGTGAGACTTAAAATTGCTTTAATTTGCAATGTTTAATCAGAAGGTGCTATGGTAAAATCTATGCAAATTCAGTAAGAATCTCAACAAACGAAAATCCATATTAGCTTCATGTGATGTATAAATAGAAAGAACAGCAGAAGTTGTACGCCAAAAAAGTGAAAATAATAATAATAATAATAAAAGAAAATATTTAACCAGATTGCAATTAGATACTTATTTTATTGTTCACTCATAGCAATTGGTATGCAATTCATCAATTATGACCCCAGTCCTCAGCCCTTTCAAGTGTACCCAAAAACTCGGACGTTTAATAATGGATACAAAATGACAGAATGCTGCAATGAAATAGAGAAACACGTAAGAATGCAAAACAGAGGACTAATTTTCCCTCTTTTTTAAATTTTCAACTCGTGAGAAATCCCAAAGTACAAAGCTTCAATTTGGTCGAGCACCACATTCTGATTCTGACCAACTTCTGAATCCTAGTAAAGCATTTCTAGTAATTTAACGTGAAAATAAATTGCAAGATTAGAATAAATAAAAACTAAATGAAATACCATGTGCAAATTTAAAGAGCATAAATTGAAATTGGGATGTGTACTTGCACTGTTACACCAGGCTTTGCCCTTCATTTGAATTGTCTAAATCTTTTAGGTGGTGGTTCCTCATCTTCATCGCAGCAGCCACTGCCACTGGCTTCAGTTGTCCCAGCATTTTCTGCAAGGCTTTGCTTTGATGTTGTGGCTACTTCCATATTAGATCCAACAAAATCGTGAGGGGATTCATACAGATTATAAGAAGTAAAGTGAGTCCATTGCTTTGTTGCTTGGTCCAACTCCTCAACTTCGTGCATATAAACTGGATGGAAGCCACATCTCTTCACGTTCAAATCAGTACCTCGCCCATACAGACCTTCTTCAATAAATGACAACTTAAAATGATTAGATTCAAAATGCCACTTATCATTGTAGCATTCTTGTCGAGACAAATACAATAGCCAAAGATGGTCTGACCCAGCATGACCGAAGTTCCCTCTAGAACGAATAAAATGACTGACATTAGAACCATCCATGGAGCAGAGTAACTCAACTTGGGAATACGAACGCCATAAATAGGTACCAGTTGAATGCTTAGGGACATGAAAAACACAGCAAATAGCATATCCCACAACCTTATTCACATTATACAAATATGAAGGCCTTGTGACTGTTATTGAAGAACCCTCATTCTGATACATGAACCACTCTGGAATTTCACTTCCTGGAACAACAATGCTAAATTTATGGCTTGGATCTGACACTGCCTTCTACCGAAAAAGAAAAAATGAACAGGTCCATACCATTGCTTAATTGTCAGGCATAATCTTGGCATAGCTGGAAGAAACGGAGTGAGAGACTGACCTCAAGGTACTCTCGTAGCATCGAAATTGCAAAACTGTTGTTCCCGGGCAATTTCAAGCTATCTATACAATTAATCATTGTGTGGTCGGACTTACCTAGTTTTAAAGCACCAGATAATGTCACCAACGAAGAGAAGGGAATGGATAGTTATGTCCTCATCTCATTTGAGTTCAACACCCCTCGGTGAATCATTTCCTTCTCCTGGATTGAAGCAGAAGTGAAGCTCTTATTTATGTGTGTGTATGTGTGTGTGTGTGTGTGTGGTGTTGTATGCGTGCTCTCGCGCAATAATGAATATAAAAATGAGGATGCAGCGAGAAGAGATAATGCTGCAACGAAACAGAGATATACAAAACAGAGGATTTGTTTCGGTCGTTTAATATTCTCTCTTTCTTTAATTTTCTACTTCAAAAAAATTAAAAGCTTCAATTTGATGGAGCACAAATTTAATTTGGATTCATCGAAGGCACAATCTGACCAACTTTTGATCCAAATAGAGCATTTTCTGGTAATCAGCAAAGAAAAGAACTTAATCTCCTCTTAAATTTATTAATTCAGTGATTAGAGACACATAATCCATCAACCCCCCCCCCCCTCCCAAAAAAAAAAAACTGAATTTATAAATATGTAAGACAAACACTCATCTGAATCAATGTTGGAATACAAAACTGAGACAAAACTTATTGCTTTGAGCGTGTTGGACGCACTGAAAGATGATGAAAATTTACTTTAGATTCCAATTAAGTTTGTTTCAAAGAAATCAATTAGAGGATTTCATGCTATCTAATTAATTCCTCATCTCTTGCTTGCAAACAGTAAGTTCACTGAAAAGTATTTGCAATACACTTAATTTATATCTCTAACGTATTATAAAATTTTTCTTACGATGAAAGAATTGAATCAAAGACATAATAAAAATAAAATAAAAATGCTTGAAGGGCTTATATGTTAAAATTTCAAAATCTATATTTTTTTATTATTTTCATAAGAAAGGAATGATTATTGTGTAATAAAGCATAAATGAAGAAAACTAAATGCTTTCCACTGGTTCAAGAATTAACACTATTATTGATTGCTTCTCTAGTGGAAGAAATAATTTTGAATAAAGCAAAGCATAATTACAGCAAATGTGATGATATTTTTTTCCATCATTCATGCAACAATAGATAATCAAATTTTGTCATGTATATTCTTTGTTAGAAAATTGCAAAAAATAAAAAATAAAAAAGTTAGTCGCTAGGAAAACTAATAGATTAAAGAAGGACTGGGTTTGCACTAAAAAAACGAAATTAAAAACAGTATAGTGAATCAAAACAATACATATTTATAGTGAAGGAATCTCAAAATCTGCTCACTGGCTATGACTCATGTAGGACAAACCTTCACAAACTGACCATGTTGATTGATTGATTGCTTTTGCTTGGGAAATCATAGAGTCGATGCAACACATCAGGTGGGATGCACGTTCCTTCTTGGGCATCTTATCGAACACGTCCTTGGCACGAGAATTATACCATGATCCTTAACAACTCCCCTCTTAAGCTGGGCCTGCAAATTCCATAAAATCATTCCTTTTGTCTATTTTTTTGTTTGTTCTGAGCCCAAATCATTCAATGCAACTTCCTTTTAATTATAACTCTCTTTAATTGAATTAGACGTCTTCGCCGCTCGGCCTTGTTAGAGTGCAATAATGTCTTCATCTGCTAATGTTCTAATAATTTGTAACATATTATTAAAAATTAATTTGTAATACTTTAACATTCAAAGATTTCTTTCAATTTAATTTTTTTTTCATTTTTTAAACATCAAGATATGCAAATTAATTTTGGAAAAGAGGAGAAATTCATTTGAAAGACAATGAAGCAATTAGCTCGTTACACGTATCATCGACCTGTAAGTGGAGCACTCGTCTCCTTTCTTACCTACAATTATTTTTTTAATAACTTAAAATTACACATTGCTCCTTTTGTCGGTTACAGGAAATGGAGACCGTGCCTATCACTATCATTGAAAATAAACAGCCTACAAAACTGCCGTTCGAGCACCTTCCAGTAAATCGATTTTGAAATCGAAATATATATGTAAGTACAGTAATAAATGTAAGTACAGTAATAATATATATATCTATGGCTAATGCTAAGTTACATGCATGTAACTTACAACTCTCTCACATAAATAGTAAAACTCTCTCACATAAATAGTAAATGATGTGGGCCACAATCTACTGCAGTTTTCAGCTTCAGTAAACATTTACACTGTTTTGTGATAATTCATGACATACATCTGCTTCCTCCCACAACCTACTGCAGTTTCCAGGCTCCTGAGGGGATTGCCTCCTAACAATTTGCCTACCCCATTTCTTGTAACAACTCATGCATCCACTGTCCGCTAAAATCATCTATAGTCAATAGAGATTTTTCAATAAGACTAACAATTCCAATAATTGGTTCAAAATCACAGTATTTGAGAATTTTTTTCGCATAATCTCTATGCTTCCCTTCATAGAAACACGCAATAGTGAGAAATATTTTCTTCTCTATTCCTTTTGCCCCTCAAAACTCATTTGAAGTGCATCAAGAATCTCACTTTCAGGATCTCTATATAGTCATTGTAGTGCACTTTCCCGTTCAACTATGGTTCTACCAAACAAAAACGAGCCCAAAACCTTGAGACTAACGGAAGACCACCAGCATACTTTAAAATACTTTTTGGTGTTTAATGAATGAGGTTTCTCATCTCATTTCTACCTTATGGGGAAAAAAATAAAACTAAACTAAACTAAAACTAAAATTAATCATGAGTTGTAGACGCAAATATTTCTCAAAGACCAAAGTTTACAGGTACAAGAAATTATGAAACTTGATAATGATTCTGTTTTGGAAATAAATGACGTCTTTCTTCATATTAATTCTGAAAATTCAAAAACAAAATTGAAAATAAAGAGAACTGCGTATCATAAAACTTACAGCTTCGATTACACCAGGTGGGATGCACGTTCCTTCGAGGACATATTATCAAACACGTCCTAGGCACGAGAATTATACCATAATTCCGCTCTTGAACTTGGCCTGCAAGTTCCATATCATCATTCCTTTGTCTATTTTTCGTTTGTTCTGAACCTAAAATCCTCAATTCATATTCATATAGATACTTGTCTTTCTTCCTAAAATCCGCAATTCAAGCTTGCCAATTTAGGCACCGTTCAACATTTGTCCACTAAGCATTGCAGCCTCAAAATTCACAGAGGAAATGACAAGGAAGAGTGTGAGCTCAATAAACACTCTCTTAACTGTTCAGCTTAATAAACAGCTGAAGGATGTTTCTTGAATTAAAAGTAAGAATAGCTAAAAAAAAAAAAAAAGAGGTCTTATGAGGAAATTGAGGGGGCAATAATCCAACTCCGTGAAAAGAATCAACAAGAAAATAATAAAAGTCACTTTTAAAATTAAGTCACGCATCCATTGAAGTAAAATGTTGTATTTGTAGACGTGCTAAAATTATATTTCTTAATTCATATATCTCTATGATAATAAAAGTGTTATCAAGTAACCGTAACTTGTTAGATAGATATTCAAGGCCTTCAAGAAGTTGCACATTATTGATTTTGAGCAATCCTAGGTTGGTCATCAGCGAAAATGCTTTAGCACTTAAATGCACCTCATTTACAGGAAAGAAATAATCATCAATTATCATTCCTTCGACTAATTCACTTCCCTGAAAATACAAGTAAAGGGTAAGCAAATAAAACAATAATTTGAAAATTCATCTGGGTAAACAAAATTAACTAGCACAACATGTTATAACATTTAATAATTCACCTACCGTATTTTTTCTCAACACATTGCGCACTTTTCGTGCCTCCATAATCTGCTGCGTTTCCCAGGTTCTTCGGGGGATTGTCTGTAACAATCAGTTGTCCCAATTCCTGTAACAAATTATGCATCCCCAATGTGTTGTAGTCATCAACCGTTAATAGAGATCTTTCAATAAGAACTTCTATTCCTATGACTGGGAAAAAACCACATCCCTCTAGAATTTTTGCCACGTAATCTCTATCCCAACGTTTAAAGAAACATGCAACATCGAGAAATATTTTCTTCTCTGAATCTTGTAGTCCATCAAAACTTATTTGAAGTATATTCATAATCTTATTTGCAGGATCTCTTTTTAGTCTTTCTAGGGCACTTCTCCATAGATCCAAAGATCTACCAATTAGAAAGGATCCCAAAACTTTTAGAGCTAATGGAAGACCACCGGCATACTTCAGAACACGTTCAGACAACTCCACATATTCTCCCACAGGATGATGGGTTTTAAAAGCTTTCATACTAAAGAGTTGAAGAGCTTCATCGTTATTTAGTACATCAAGGTTAAGAATATGTTCTTCATTCACTTCATGCGCCACTAACAACTGTCTATCTCTTGTTGTTATTAGAATCCTGCTGCCTGGACCGAACCAATCATGCTTTCCAGCTAAACTTTGTAGTTGTTCAACATCAGCCGCATCATCGATTACGAGAAGAATCTTTTTCCGTCGCAGCCTACTTCCAATTATGTTAATACCATCGTAGACATTCTGTATGCTATAGTCTGAAAGCTTCAGTAAATCGAAAAGGAGTTGCTTTTGTAAAGAGATTTCACTGCCTTCTTTTTCGGATTTTTCTCTAACATTGGCAAGAAAACTACTACCATCAAACTCATAAGAGATCCAGTCATAAACAACTCTTGCAAGAGTTGTCTTTCCTAGACCTCCCATACCCCATATCCCTATCATACGAACACCATTAGACCCTGTACCTATAAGAAACCTCAGTTTCTCCAAGCGTGATTCCATTCCTACTAGCTCCTTAAGAATCTTCGGTTCTACATGAATTTTACTTGATATCACATTGACAATTTCCTCAATAAATTCTGACACATTTCTGCAGATTGAAAGCAACAACAAAAGATTGGTGTGGTTGAATTAAAGTTAATACGAACGTAGTAACAAATCAATTTCATGTATGTATAAAATCCAAACTGTGCAATATTTATTCCATCAAATTGAAGTCACATAATTAAGTAACATGTTCTAGTTAAGTCAGAAATAATTGGAATGAGAAAATTCAAACCCAGGCCAATAAAATTGGTTCTGGATTGGGTTGCATTGTGATTTGAGGATTTAAAAATTATTTAATTTCTTCTGGTGTTTTTGTCCCATTCATCATTGATAAAATATTTCTTTCTATATATAACAGGATAATTATAGTGAAAGAAATTTTAGACTAGTTTTTGATAAGATCATTTATTACATACATGAAATTAATTAGATTAGCTAAATATGTAATGATATTGATATATCATTGGAGTTGCGACTGTTGTTGTTGTTATTATTAGTATTTAGCAATCTTGCTCAAGAGTCAATCTAAGAATAAAATTTCATTTTTATTTTTTTGAATATGATTAATAGAGCACAAAGCATCACAATATATTATAGGGAAATTATCATTTGTATACCCTTAGTTTACTCCATTATCAAAAATACTACAAAACTTTGAGGGTGTATCAATCGTCCACCCTAAGTTGACAAAATGTGTCAGCTGACCACCAAACCGTTAGTTGCCGTTTAAGTATGATGACATCAGAAGGGTAATTTGGTTTTTTTACATGATACAAGTGATAATTTAAGGGTATACAAGTGATAATTTTCAAGGGTAAAATCATCAATTCACTGTAATTCCGTTAACTTTCAAACGGCAACTAACGGTTTGGTGGTCGGCTGATACATTTTGTCAACTAAGGGTGGACGATTGATACACTCTCAAAGTGTTGTAGTATTTTTGATAACAGAGCAAATATAGGGGTATGCGAAAGATAATTTCCCTATATTATATAGCCTTCAAAAGTTCAAAATAAAATAATTTAACATATCAATGTCCATATCTCTTCGTTTGCAAATATTTGATTCATTAATAGTACTATTATTATTGAAAACAGTGTTGAATCATGAATACTAAAATCTGTTTCGTATCTACTTATAATCATGCAAACCCAAAAAAAAAAAAATTAATAATTGAGAATAAGAATGATTACCTGTCCTTCAATTCCCAACCAGATTTATTGGCCACCACTTCTAAAGCATCTCTCCACTTTTGCACCTTTTTTATATTATTCTTAAAAACTTCTTCGTTTTTAGTAAAAGCTTCTCCAAAACTTGCTATTTGTTTCCTTACCACAGTTGGTTAACATCATAGAAAATTGGAAAAATTTGATCTTCTTTGTTTTTGCATTCAACAATCTTAGCAAAGCTCATCCAAGCACCAAGTGGAAGACGCATAGTTTTTGGAGAGAACAATAACTGAAATTCTTGATTCTTCAATTGCTTTAAGGAGTCTAGGTGAAATGGATCCTCCTTTCTCAAGTGCTTATTGATACTTAAGTATTAGATAACAGATTTATCATTTGACTGAAAAAGGAAAAATCATAGTAAACAAATCCCAAAAATTGTAGCAGCTAATTTAAATTTAATTTTTCCGACTCAGAGTGGAGAGTGCACTCAAGGAAATCTTAAATAGAGCAGCTAAGAGAGAGGTCAAAGATTAAAAGGGTGGGGATATTTCCACCCCATTATTTGTGTAAACCCACCCCACTTCTTAGAAATATTTATAATAAAGACACATTATTTCTAATAAATACAAATAAAAAAATATATGTCTAATTAATCAATTAAATCATTCTTACATTTTTCTTACTTAGTTTATTTTTTTTATATGAAGATTGCTTTAATATGAGTTTTATTTAATTATATAATCTTTATGACATAAAATCACCTAGTTACTTGAAGAATAATGTGTTCTTGTATCTAATACATTAGGTACTTAATTTTGTGACTTATTATCTAACTTTTTAACTGAAGTGTAATAATTTTCAATATTTTACATGTGAATGACATAAATTTGAGAGCCTAATAATTTACATGAGTATTGAATCATAAAGGTTAATAATCATACTAATAAAGTAGAATTGATCATTTAGAAACAATGAATTTTGTATAAAATAAGAAAATGTTAAAATTAAAGTAATTTTTTTTGTACTTTTACATTTTAAGGATAAAATAGTCAATTTAAATTTAGGCTGAAACAATCTTAATAGTCAAATATAACCAAAAAAAAGTATAAGTCATAAAAATAAATTAAGAATTCAAGGAAGATTTAATTTATTAATTCTTCACAATTCTTCTTTATTTAAAATTTTTAAACGTAATGTAGACTTTTTTTAACTTTTTAGAAGTGGGTGGACGATTGAAATAAGGGGAAAAAAACCACTCACACCCTCAAAGTTTGCTTAAATAGTCACATGCACTCCTTTGATTTCATAAATGGTCACACACCCCTTTTTTTATCATTATAACTTTGGATATAAAGACAAATAAAATATTAAAATAAATATAGTTAACTAAATTAGCACATATATGTCATGTAAATTATTTTTAGTATTTTGCTATTATCAATATTCTTGATAGTTTTAGCTAATACTTCAATCCAACATAGAATTTGTAAAGTATGTCATGTAAAGTAATTTATGCTAATATAGACATGATATAAAAAAAAAAGGTAATATAAAAAATTATGAATAATATATATAACATAGAATTTGTAAGTTATTTTGAATGTTAAATTTATATTGACTTTATATTATTAGTATGCGAAAAACAGAATAATAAAATAAAAATAATTTTGCTTAATATTCAAAATAATTTTTAAAATTTATAATAGTTTATATATTAGATTATTTTAATATTATATATGTACTTATTACAGACTTTTATTTAAAATAAATTTTGTTGTTGTTATAATCCAAGGGATAATTGTTAAAATAGTGTCTTAATGAATATTTATGAAGCCAAGAGAATTTATGCGACCATTTTAGCAATTTTTTTCCTTTAAAATAATTATACAAAATTTCACATTCTACCTTGCCTCCACTTTCTTCTTTTCAAAAATCAATTTCTACTTAAATTTATAGTACTCATGCAAAACAGAGAAATAGTCATATACTCAAGAAATTCTACAATTCCTTCATTCTACCACATCATTCACGAAACAACAAATAATCAAATTCTGTCATGTATATTTCTATTTAGAAATTTGCAAAAAGGTTAGCAGCTAGAAAAAGAAAATAATTGATTAGATAAACAGTGGGTTTGCACTGTGTTTGTGGTAAAATTCTGTTAAAGACACGTGTACATAAACTACCAAGGCACTGAAGATATGGAATTTGATAGTGACTGAATGTATTTCACAAGAGGAAATGACAAGAAGGAGCGTGCTTATTTTGTAGCTGACAAACGGACACATTAAAATTGCCAATAAATCATTGGTATTCGATTGAGTACCTGGGTTTGCCTTCGATCATTAGAGTTCCTGGCTGACTCATTAGTTTGGCTGGCTATTTGTGCTGATTATCGAACACGTAAACAATATATTGACAAGACATATTGATAGTGAAGGAATCTCAGAATCTGCTCACTAGCCATGACTCACGCAGGACAAACCTTCACGAATTGACCTTGTTGATTGATTGCTTTTGCTTGGGAAACCATAGAGTTGATGCAACACATCAGGTGGGATGCACATTCCTTCGTAGGCATATTATCGAACACGTCCTAGGCACGAGAATTATACCATAATTCCTCAACAACTCCTCTCTTGAACCTGGCCTGCAAATTCCATATAATCATTCCTTTGTCTATTTATCGTTTGTTCTGGGCCCAAATCAAGCTGAGATCGATCATATTCATATAGATATTTGTCTTTCTTCCTAAAATCTATCCTCGATTCAACATATGTGCACTAAGCATTGTAGCCTCAATTCCGAGGTTCAAGTATTTTTAAACCCATAAAAATTTCACGGAGGAAATGACAAGGAAGAGCGTGAGCGCAATAAACACTCTCTAACTCTTCGCTCCACCACGGTTAACAAACTTGGACACGTCACTAACCCTTAACTGATTTATAACAGATTTTTGAATAAATAGAATGTAAATGAATTATCATGTGGAAAATAACAATTGAATTTGAGATGCGCGCTCGGTGATAAAGTCAGATAATAGTAAAAATAAAATAGCCAATAATAATAAATTTATATTATTTATATTAGTAATATATTTATATTTATATTTATTTTTAAAATATAATATCAATTTCGGCTTACTATAGTAAAAAATATAATAGTAAAAATAAAAAAATAAAAAATATACAAAAAAAGAAATAAACATGTCGAAATCAATTATTATGTGATCACTTAAGTTATAGTTACATATGAATCAAATTTCTACTTTAATTGATCTTACACTATTTTATGTTATCCTTTTTTTAAAGGAAAGAAAATATTATACCACAAATCCCAAAATATATTAGAAAATTTGACTTTTCAGATCCTAACGGGAGAGTGTGCCTGAGCAAATCTTAAATAGAGAGGATTTTTGTAAGTAAATGAATTCCAATGAAGTGCTTTGCTTTAAGAGAACTTAAGCTAATCAGGCAAATATATTTGTTTTGAGGAAAAGCAGACAATTTTTATAAGTAAATGCCTCTTAAATTGAAAGAAAATAAAAGCATTCCAGAGCCTACCTTTCTTCACGAGTCATGCAGCGAAATGATCGAATGTTTGAACACGTTAATGGCCGGAAGGAAATCACAAGTGGAAAACCTCCTTTTGATCACAATATAAATACCTTCTTTCTTCAATGGATTGTTCAATGTTCTTTTTTTTTTTCAGCATATGGATAAGAGAAGAAGTTGAAGAAGCAATTGTTTTTTTGTGTTGTTGGGGGAAAAAATGTGCACTCACATTGAGTTCCAACTCAACAAGTAGCATATGGATAAGAGAAGAAGTTGAAGAAGCAATTGTTTTTTTGTGTTGTTGGGGGAAAAAATGTGTACTCACATTGAGTTCCAACTCAACAAGTACCAAAACAACTGTACATAAATAATCAAAATCAGCAAAGAAGAGAACATAATCTCCTCTAATATTGATTAATTGAGTGATTAGAAAAACTGTGTTTTTATTTGTGACTGTAGCTGCTACTTAAAGTGCTAACCGCAAATCGCTTGCTGGAAAAGTATAATTGCTCATTTGTTAGTAATTTTAACTTTTTGTCTGTTGCTAATTGTTCAATCTCTATAATTTTCTTTTCTAATTTTCTTTCATTAAAAGCACGGAAAATTTATCCAAAAGAGCGATTAAACAATCCAAGCGACGGATGGACCTTTCCAAACTTGCTGACTTGAATATGGAACTGCCAATGAAGAGATTTGATCAAATTGTTTTTAAAAGTATAAATTATGATTTCTTTCTTTTTAAGATGATTTAGTTGTTTCCTCACTTTGATATTTATAAAAGATATTATTGAAATTCTTGGTTCTTCAAGCACAAAGTGGAAGACGAAAACAACAGACAAATGGTTTGTGAAATGTTTGCGGGGAGAAACTCCCTGCAGGATGCTCATGTTGCAAGCAATTGACTCCACAGCCTCTTACTTAAGTTCCTAATTTTTTTTTTTTTTGGAATTAAATGTTATAAGTTTGGCTCCTAAATAATCATAATCAGCAAACGTAAAAAATACACTACCAGCAAATTGAAGGAGCCGAAAACCACCGCTACAAGCAAAGCGGCAACAAGTATGAGCCAGGACAATATTAAATTAATTTTATTGAATTTTCGACGTGAATCATAATTTGGCTAAAGCAATAACACAAGGTTCAGACTACGCTATCCCACAAACAATATGGCTTAGCAATAATTGAAGGGTTTAATTACGGTCTTCAAGGGTGGTAAGACTTAAAATTTTATTTAAATTGACATTTCGTGATAATTTAATATTTGTGTCGTTATTAAATTGTAATTCTTAAATTAAAATTGGCATTCATTGGGAGACTCCTTAATTTAGTTATTTTCTTAAAATTAGGATTTATACCTTTATTTTAGGGAAATTACTTAGGACACAAGCAGTCCTATTTTAGAAGCAAAATCAATATTAAAGGAATATATACTCATATGAATAGAGTTGTGTTCTGCATATGGAATATTAAAGCAAAATCAATTTTAATATTACTATAATCAAAAGGTATAACAGCCAAAAAAAGATATTATAATAGGAAAAATGACACCTACACTCCCAAAGTTTAGGAAAATAATCACCAACACCCCAAATTTTCAAAATGGAACACCAGACCCTCTTTTAACGATAATATCTCTTAACTTCAGTTATCCAAAAAGGAATCAACTCTAATGTTTTATAATAAATAGAAATATAACATTAAAATAAATGTAATAATGTATACATTGTAAAATAATTTCAATACTTCAAAAATATTTGAATTTTTTGCAATCTATTAGATATATTTTAGTATATAAAATTAAATTTTATAAATAGAATGTAAATGAATTATCATGTGCAAAATAACATTTGAACTTGAGATGCGCGCTCGGTGATAAAGTCAGATAATAGTAAAAATAAAATAGTCAATAATAATAAAGTTATATTATTTATATTAGTAATATATTTTTATTTATATTTATTTTTCAAATATAATATATTTAGTTTATTTATATTAATAATATTTTTATTTTTATTTTTCAAATATAATAGCAATTTTCGGCTTACTATAGTCAAGAATATAATAGTAAAAATAAAATAAAATAAAAAATACACAAAAAAGAAATAAACATGTCGAAATTGTAAAAAGAAGTCAACTATTATGTGATCACTTAAGTTATAGTTACGTGTGAGTCAAATTTCCACTTTAATTGATCTTACACAATTTTATGTTATCTTTCCTTTAAAGAAAAGAAAATATCATACTGCAAATTCTAAAATATATCAGCCTGACGGGAGAATGTGCCTGAGCAAATCTTAAAGGGTGCGTTTGGTACACTGTATTGTATTATGCTGTATTGCATTATTTTAATGCTGGTGTATTGTATTATGCTGTATTGCATTAGCACTGTATTATAATAATGTTGTACAATGCTTGGTGCTACACTGTATTGTATTATTTTTTAAATTAATTTAAATTAAATTTTATATTATATTAATGTTTTATATTATATTAATATATTTAAATTGCATTAATATTTTATGTTATTATTTATATCATTATTAATTTTAAATTAATAATATTCAAATTTATTTATATTTAAATATTTTTATTAATTATAATAAGTTATAAATTTATTAATAAATTATAATGTAAAAATAAAAAAATATAATGATAAATTATTTATTTATTAATTTATATTAATAATTATAATGTAAAAATAAATAAAATAAAAATATTATATTAAATTATGTTTATTTATTATTTTAATATTATAAAAATAATAAAGCAAAAAGCAAAAGTTAAAAGCAAAAGAAAAAAAAAACAAAACAAAGCTAACGCGTCAGTTCCTCCCCCCAATCCCTTGTAATTGCCAGAGAGTTGTGTGGCTTTGATTGCTGGGTCTTTGAGATCGTCTTCGTGGTTTTGGTGTCTGGGTTCTTTTGAATGCCTTCGTAGCTGACGCCATAGTATGCGAAAGAATATGGCAATTTTCCAAAGCTTGAATAGCTATTTTTTCGGTGGAATCGGCACCTGCGGTGGCGGGGATGAGGTAATGTTCGTCGGAGATGGTGGTTGTGGACATCTGGTTCTTGTTGCGTACATTTCGCCTTTCGTCTCCTTCATTTTTCTTTTTTTTCCCTCTTTTTATCCTGCAGTGAGGCGTAATTCCGACTCCCACACAGGTTTATTTTATGCGGTATTTTGGTGTATTACAACAGTAATTTTATGTGGTCTAATACAGTGTTAATTTTCGCCAAACATAGTATTGTATTAATTTAATACAATACAAGATTATAATGAGGTGTAATGCTGGTGCCAAACACGCCCAAATATATAGGTTTTCTGTAAGTAAATGAATTCCACTGAAGTACTTTGCTTTAAGAGAACTTAAGCTAATCGAGCAAATATATTTGTTTTGAGGAAAAGCAAAGGATTTTTATGAGTAAATGCCTCTTAAATTAAAAGAAAATAAAACGATTCAAGACCCTACCTTTCTTCACGAGTCTTGCAGCAGAATGATTGAATGTTGGATCACGTTAATGGCTGAAAGGAAATCACAAGTGGAAAACCTCCTTTTGATCACAATATAAATGCCTTTTTTCTTCAATGGATTGTTCAATGTTCTTTTTTTTTTCAGCATATGGATAAGAGAAGAAGTTGAAGAAGCAATTGTTTTTTTTTTTTTTGTTTTGTGTTGTTGGGGAAAAAAATGTGTAGTCACATTGAGTTCCAACTCAACAAGTACCAAAAAAATTGTACATAAATAATCAAAATCAGGAAAGAAGAGAACATAATCTCCTCTAATATTGACTAATTGAGTGAATAGAAACACTTAATCTATCACATCCAAAAAAAGAAAAAAAAACACTTAATACACAATAATGTAAGACAAACATTCAAGTGAAGCAACGTTGGAATACAAAACTGCAAGAAAACTTCATGCTTTGAGCATGTTGGACGCACTGAAAGATGATGAAAATTTACTTTGCCAAAGATAATTCCTCTTTATAAAGATAATTTCAATTTTATTTGTTTCAAAGAAATCAACGAGAGGATTTCATGCTTTCTAATTAATTCCTCCAATAAATGTAATAATATATACATTGTAAAAAAATTTCAATACTTAGAAAATATTTTAATATTTCACAATCTATTAGATATATTTTATTATATAACATTAAATTTTATAATAAATAGAATCATAATATTAAAACAAGTGTATTAAAATTAAATTATTTTGATTATTATGTAAAATAATAATAACATTTGTATGTGAGATTTTTTTATTGTAAAATATATTTAATGCAAATATTTATTTAAAATATCTCAAATAAATATTTATATATTATTAAATAAATATAACAATATACATATTTAAATTTATTAAAAAATTAAGTTATTTTAATATTCTTAGTCTATTGCATAGATTACATTATTTATGTAATATTTCTATTTATTAAAAATTTAAAACTTTTTAAAATGGCATAATAGTCAAAAAGGGGTGTTGGTGACCATTTCTTCAAACCTAGGGGTGTACATGTCGTTTTTCCTTAAAAGAAAGAATAATTAAAAAAAACAAGTCTTATGAGAATATTAGAGGGGTGGCAATAATACAACTCCGTGAAAAGAATCAACAAGAAAATAATAAAAGACATTTTTGAAATTTACTCACGCATCCATTAAAGATGAAGACAAGAAACTAGGTCTTAGAAAAGCTTAGCTGTGAAGCTACACCTCAACTTCGATAAGAAAATAAGATTAAAAATTAGATGAGTGATTAAAAAGGGACATTTTTGGAATTAAAAATAAGAATAATTGGAAAAAATAATAATAATAAGGTTTTATGAAAAGATTAGAAGGGTGTCAATAATCCAACATAAAAAGAATCAACACGGCTCAACAAAAGTCAAAAAACCTAAATTAAATAAGTACAGTTAAATTCAACGAACCTATGAAGACCCAAAAAATTCCAACATCAAAATAAAAGGGATAAGAATCACAAATGTTCACACTGAAGACAACCATGAACAATATTTTTTTAAAGATTGCCAATAAATCAGATCTTGTGTTTTTATTTGTGATTGTAGCTGCTGCTTAAAGTGCTAACCACAAATCACTTGCTGGAAAAGTATAATTGCTCATTTGTCAGTAATTTTAACTTTTTTATGTTGCTAATTGTTCAATCTCTATAATTTTCTTTTATTAAAAGCACGGAAAATTTGTCCAAAAGAGCGATTCAGCAATCCAAGCGACGGATGGACCTTTCCAAACTTGCTGACTTGAATTTGGAATTCATAAAATTGTAGCATAATTGACTTTGTTGATTAACTGGGAAATCATAAAGTTGACTTTGTTGACTGTTTGATTCTGATTGCTTAACTGGGAAATCACAAAGTTGTAGCAACAGATGCATCATGTCGTTGCTCTTCTAACATATCAGGAGGATGCTCTTGACCTGAAAAGTTATTGAATTTCCATCTTGTGTTCTGGGCATGTTCCTGACCTGCAATTCTATATAAAAGGACAAATCTAAAGTGATAAAATAGGACGACCATAATATGTTCTAACATATCATGTTCTTGTTCTGGGAAATCAATTGTTTTAATTTTTTTTTGTGATTAATTACTTTTAAATAATTCCAGAATAAAAATTAAATTATTTAGTCTAATAATAATAATCTAGTTTCCTCTCTAGAATTTTTATTTTAGGATACCATCTAGTTGAGATACTATAATTTCTTATGTTGAAAACAGGATATTTGAAATGCCAAAGTAAAAATTACATTTTTTTGTTTATTTATTCTAGTATTATATTTGTATTTATTTTAAAATTTAAAATCAATTTTAATATTACTATAATTAAAAGGTATAACAGTAAAAAAAGAAGAAGATATTATTATTGATTTATCAGAATGAGGGAAATAAAAACCAATAAGCACAAACTAGAGTCACGAAAATCTTCAGATTACATAATTCAAATGACTATACAGTTTATTAAGAAATTAAAAATCCAAGCTGGAATGCAATTTCCAATAGGTAATAGTGAGACATGAACATAATGGTAAGCATGAGTATAACAAAAGCTTTGCTCTTTATTCGATTTCCTAAATTCTTGTAGCTTGAGCTTCTTCATCATCAGTAAGGCTTTGCTCAAAAAAAAATATATCAAACCACAAACACAATACTTATAGAGGTCCCTGAAAATACCCAAGTTCTCTGGAACATTTTCAAGTTTGGAGCAGCTAGAGAGATTCAAAATTTTAAAAGACTACAAACCATTGATGGTACTTGGAAGAGACTCAAGATATTGTCAATCTTTCAAATTCAACACAAGGCCAGTTAGAAGTTCAATTGACAATGACAATTCTCGAACAATTCCATCTAAAATGAGCATAGTTAGAGATTTCATACTTTCTGGAAATTTTTCCAGCTTCAAGCAACTAGAGAGCGTTAGAGTTCTTAAACATTTTAATCTACTTATAGTAATTGGAAGACTCGAGAGATATTTGCAATCATTTAAATTTTGCAAAAAAGGCCAGAGAGATATTCAATTGACATTGGCAATCCTCTTATAGCGGTTCCCAACAACCGAAGCACCAACAGATGTTGCATACGTCCCATGACCTCTGGAAACAATTTGAATTTCAAAAGGCCAGAGAGATTCAAAGTGGAAGGAAATTTTAGAGCACTTATGAAATTTGAAAACTTGCTTTCTGATCAAGAAGTAATTGACAAGCAATTGAGTGGGGCCTTAGTAAAGGATGACGAGGAAGCGTTTTTATTGATAAAAAGAGACATCAATTCAGACAACATAGCGATGGAGTAATGTAGGAAACACATTAGATAAAATAAATTAGAATTTATTAGGAATTATAATATTTGGGTATTTAGTATTTTATTAGAATTTATCTTATTTTTTAAACTTATTCGATCATGTTTGGAATTCTAATCTAATTAGGATTTTAGATTATTTTTCTTATTTAAGAAGGATTAAGATTAAGTTGGCTACTTAGTATATATAGACTTTTTCCTGATAGTTCATTATAACAAACATAAGTTTCTCACCAATAATATTTAATATTTCTTAATTGAGATATTTTCTCCTTTGTAAGAGCCTTCTTTCTTGAATTTTTAAGAACATACGTTAGAACGAAATCTAGTATCGCTTCTGAGATGCGTCATGTTGTAAAAGAGCCTTTCTTTGTATTAGGCAAAACTTTCCTGATCATCAACCCTTCCCCATACACAAATCCTCCCTCCATCATCCATTAATTTTATAAAAAAAGAAGAAGAAAAAGTCAGAAAAATAGCGAAACCCAAAGCCACCTCACGTCCACCGTCTGCGGCAGCTACCTATGTCATTCTTCACCTTTTTCATGCTTTAATAAAATTTAACATAATGCTCACTATTTTGTATATTGTTAAGAACCATTGTATGATTAATAATGAAGTTTATATTATTTTTAACACCAATTTAGCACAACCTTTACCATGAATTTATGGATTATGTTACAGTGCATACTTTTACATGGTAGGAATACAAATTTAAGTTTTACAAGCCTATTTTCATTTAATTTTCCAATATCACTTTGTTGATTTCATAAAGTTGAAATTAACATAAATTCTTAATTAGCTATAGTTTATGAATCATGAAAGATTGTTTTGTTGATATTCATTGATTGTGGTTACAAAATTTTATGTCACTAAGAGGCTGATTGCTTTTATGATGGTAATTAACATAGTAAGTAAATATTACCTCCGATAATATTCATGGGAATGAATGGGAAAAATATTATCTATTTATTTTATATTCTCATTATAAAAGCATGGTTTTGGATATTTTAACTTAAATTTTGACACAAAAAATGAGCCATTAATCTCTCACAATCTAATGGTTGATATTGAAAGTCAATGTAAAATTTTACGGTGTTAAATCATCCATCATAGTAACTGAATTGCATGAAATCAATAATTTCAATTTTGTATTAAAAATTTAAGATAAAATAACTTAAAAGGAAAATGATACCTAAACTCCCTTTTGGCTATAACACCTTGCATAGGTAGTAATTAAAAAAAACTAACGTTAAAATATTTTTAATAAATACAAATATACTTTAAATAGTTTATTTTGACCAATAGACTAATAATATTAGAATATTTGTAATATGTATAAAATAATTTTTAAAATGTAAATTATAATATTATTTTAATAATATCTTTTTATCTATTATATAATTTTTAAATAAATATTTGGGTTAAATAGATTTTACAACTAATAAAAACTATCTCATTTATTGATAATATTAAAATTATTTTATATAAATTTAAAATAATTTGAATCTTTTATATATTTATTTTAATATTATGTTAATATCCATTATAAAATTTAATATAATATAATATAATACTGTAAAGTATTAAAATATTTTTTTAAGATTAAAATTATTTTAATATACATATATTTATTTTTTTCAATTTTTTAATATTAAAATTCAATTTTTTTTTCAATCGCATATTTTAATATTTAACACACAACATTAAATAATTGGTCATTGTGGTCCCGAGCCCCTTCAACTATACCAAACAACACGCGCTCATCGCATCTATGTACGGCATCTTTTCCAAAAAAAAAAGAGTAATAAAACAGAGCAGAGTATTTACTTCGTCCTTTACTTTCCTTAATTCTCACCTCATGACGAATCAAATCTCAAAATTCAAAGCTTTGATTCATGGAAGGCACATTCTGATTCTGACCAACTTTTTGACCCAAGCCAGGCATTTTCTGGTAATTTAACAGGGAAATAAGTGGCAAGAACAGGTACAATAAATGAATAAAAAGAAAGTAAATGAAATGCGATCTCCAAAGAAAATAAAATTGAAATTGAGATGCGCACTTACACTGTTACACGTAGACTTAGTGAAAATAATATTCGCTAGGCTGTGCCCTTCATTCGAGTTGTCTAAATATTTTAGGTTGTGGTTCCTCATCATCATTACAGCAGCCACTTCCACTGGCTTCTGCCCTGTCTAAGTCATCCTTAAGGCTACGCGTAAAGGATGTTGAACCTAAACAATCGTGACCAAATTTGTTCAAATTCCAAACCGGATCACTTGTTTGGTTGAACTTATCCCCTTGATGCACATATATTGGATGGACACCACACCTCTTCAACTCCAATCCCGATGGCGAATCAAATGAAAGAAACAAGCAATCAAGATGGTCTTCCCTTTTCGCGTAGTGTAGAAAAAGATGGTCTGCCATAGCCTGACAGATTTGCTTTCTAAACAAATAGAAAATTGAACCCGGGATGGACAGCTCATGTACGGGATATGGAATCCATTGTGTATAATAAGAAAGTGAATATTTAGGGACACGAAAAACACAGCACATAGCATATCCCACAAGCTTACTATTCTTATACGTCTTTGGAGGCGTGCTTATTGTTATTGAAGAACCCTCATTATTCTGATACTCGAACCACTCTGGGATTTCACTTCCAAGAACAACAAAGCTAAAACTTCTATCAGGCCACTGAAACCCACCAAATATATATATATATTAGAAAGCCATACCAATGCATAATTTTTAGGCATGATTTTAGCAACAGGTGAGAGACAGTGTAAGAAACTGACATTAATACATAACATGTATTGCACAAGTTTTAGGCATAATGTTAGCACATGTGAGAGTAAGAGACTAACCTCAGAATTCTTAATGTACTCATTCAGCAGTGAAAGCGCCAAATCATAGTTGCCAGCCAATTTCGAGCAATCCAAACAATGAAGGCTTAACCACGGGAGTTGATGCTCGTTTAATTTTAATACATCTGATAATGTCTCCAACGAAACACAACCGTCTACAGAAATGTATTTTATACTGGCTGGAAGTCGAGGAAGAGTTTGAAGCATTTTGCATTCCTCTAATTTAATCTCCTTAAGATTAGAAAGACCGTAGATGCTTGCCGGTAGCGACACAAAACTGTTTCCACTCAGATGTAACTCTTCTAATGAGCATAAGTCGCCAATACTACTTGGGATTGCTCCTTCCCCTAGATCACAGTAACTGATATCCAATTTCGTTAAACTACACAAACCTGACAGAGAAGACGGCAAACTCAAAGCCACCGGATCTGAACTCCTTCGCATCAAATTGATAGGAAAGCGCAGAAACCATGATGCAGATGATGGTGATCCTTTGCACCCACGACAAGATAGTTCTTTAAGATTCTTCATTAGAAAAATCGACGATGGAGGTTGCCTTATAGCTGTACCACTTATATCAAGTTCTTCCAAACTTTCTACTTGCCCAAGCGTCTCAGGCACATTTTCAAGTTTGAAGCAGCCTGAGAGATTCAAAGTTTTGAGGGATTTCAAACCATTTATACTGCTAGGAAGTCTCACGAGACTTCTGCAGTCATTCAAATTTAACAATTCAAGTCTGGTCAAAAGTTCTATTGATGATGGTACTTCTGCAATAGAAGTTCCATCTAAAAAGAGCTCCGTCAAATCTCCCATACTTCTCATTACAAAGTCTGGAAATTTCTTTAATTTCGAGCAACCAGATAGAACCAGCGTTTTAAGAGATTCCATAAAAATCTCACCCGGAAGAGTTGTAAGACTTGTACAACCTTTCAAATTCAACAAGATCAGCTTATTGTGACGTAGCAAAGACTGGTGAATTTCACGCAACCTTGTACATCCTTCAACATCCAACACCTCTAAGTTTGGGACCTTTGTGAAGTCTGGTGTCTTAATCAGATTCTCCGAATGGCTGAGTTTCATGACTCTCAACATGTTTAAAGGCTGTTGGAAACAAAAAGGAGCTAAAATGATATTTCTTAATTCATATACTACTATAATAATAAATTGTTATCAAGAATTATTCACTGAAAAATATAAATTAGTGACCAAAAAAAAAAAATTGATCTTACTTTGATACCCTTCCATAATTCTTCAATGCGGCTGTAGCACATTTTAAATTCAACAGTTTTATCCAATTGCAAATTTGATGGCAAAGATTTCAAAGGATACCAATGCCAATCAAGTAACTGCAACTCGTTAGAGAGGTATTCAAGGCCTTCAGGAAGTTGCACATTACTGATTTTGAGCAATCTTAGTTTGGTCATCAATGAAAATGCTTTAGCACTTAAATGCACGTCATTTCCATGAAAGAAATAATCATTAACCATTATTCCTTCAACTACTTCACTTCCCTGAAAATTATAAACAAAGTCGTTCATTAGAGATTTAACTAACTAAAAGAAGTGAGCAGAGCTAGAAAATAAATACTTTCAGATCCCCTTTATTATTCACTTACTGTACTATTTGTCAACACCTGGCGCACTTCTTCTTCCCTCCATATTCTGCTACGTTTCCCAGGTTCTTCGGGGGATTGTCTTGTAACAATCAGTTGTCCCAATTCCTGTAACAAATCATGCATCCCCAGTCTGTTGTCATCATCAACAGTTAATAGAGACTTTTCGATAAGAACTTCTATTCCAATGACTGGGGAAAAACCACATCCCTCTAGAATTTTTGTTACATAATCTCTATTCTTCCATTTAAAGAAACATGCAACATCGAGAAATATTTTCTTCTCTAATTCTTGTAGTCCGTCAAAACTTATTTGAAGTATACTCATAATCTTATTGGGAGGCTCATTTTGTAGCCTTTCCAAGGTGCTTCTCCATTGATCCACGGATCTACCATTTAAAAAGGAACCCAAAACTTCGAGAGCTAATGGAAGACCACGGGCATACCGTAGAACACCTTCTGACAGCTGCACACATTCTTCAAGAGGCTTTTGGATTTTAAAAGCTTTCATGTTGAAAAGTTGAAGAGCATCATGGTAATTTAGTTCATTAGGCTTATATATTTCCTCCATTCCATGTGTCTTTAATAGATGTTCATCTCGCGATGTTACGATGATCCTGCTGCCGGAACCAAACCACTCACGCTTTCCAGCTAAATACTCTAATTGCTTTATGTCAACCACATCATCAATAACAAGAAGAACCCTTTTGTGTTGCAGCCTGCTTCCTAAAATGTTGATGCCATCACCGACATTCCATATGCTATCTTTTTCAAGCTTCAATATTTCGAAAAGGAGTTGCCTTTGAAAAGAGATTACACTGCCTTTGTTTTTAAAATTTTCTCTTACATCAGCAAGAAAACTACTCCCTTCAAATTCATGAGAGATCAAGTCATAAACAACTCGTGCAAGAGTCGTCTTACCTAAACCTCCCATACCACAAATCCCTATCATACAAACATCATCATTAGGCCCTTTGTTCAAAAGAGACCTCAGTGCTTCCAAACGTGAATCTATTCCCACTAGCTTCTTAAGAATCTCTGATTTTAAAGGAATTTTACTTGATATCGCCTTGACAATATCCCAAATAAATTCCGACTCATTCCTGCAGTTAAAGAACAAAGAAAGATCAGTATGGTTAAATTACAGTGAGTCTGAATGCGGTATTAAATAAATTTAGTAATAGAAAAACCCAAAATATGCAATATTCGTTGGAAAAAATTGAAGTAATTTAAGATGTTGTTACATATGGCTAATCTTTAGGCGCGTTCATGTAAATATCTGCATCCATCTATACCACTTTTTTTCTGTAAATATTCGTATATGGAGCTATTATTCAATTAGTACACATCATATCATATACATATTGAAAAAAAAGTTGTTTAATTGACAACAGTATGCTGATTAAAGCTATTTCAAATGATCTACATAATAATAAGAATGGCTACCTGTACTCTTTCAATTCCCAGCCAGAAATATTAGCCACCTCTTTCAAAGCGTCTCTCCAAATTTTCACCTTTTCTAGATTCTCCCTGTAAGCTTCTTCATGTTTAGAAAAAGCTTCTTGAAAACTTCCGGTTTGTTTCCTTACCATAGTGGGTTCAACATCATAGAAAATTGGAAAAACCATTTGTTGATGATCATTTTTGTTCTTGCATTCAACAATCTTAACAAGTTCATCCAGGCACCAAGTGGAGGAAGCATAGTTTTGAGAGAAAACAATAATTGAAATTCTAGAATCTTCAATTGCCTTAAGAAGTCTAGGTGAAATGGATGCTCCTCTCTCAAGTTCTTTGTCATCCTTGAATACATAAATTCCTTTTCCATTCAAAGCAGCATAGAGATGACTTATGAAGCTTTTACGGGTGTCTACTCCTCTAAAGCTTAAGAAGGCATCATATGGCCAATGAGGCACATTTTGTATGCTCGACGAAGCCATCACAATATTAATTGTTTCTGAAAATTTTGAAAAAAAAAGAAATGATTGCCTAGGAACAATAATAAGTAAACAACAAAATTCATCTACAGTCATGGATTATCTCAAAGTGTCAAAGTCGTATACACTAGCTTAGGGAGTGTTTGGTGCACTATATTATATTGCAGTACTATGTTTTAATGTAGTATGTACAATAATGTTTATTTAAATATTTTATACTAATATTATTATCAAAATTTATTATTTGACAAATAAAATTTAAAAATTTATTAATAAATAATACTTAATTATATTGCTTGAGCTTTATTGCGTAGCAATATTACATTAACCTTTAAAACAGTGCCATATTTAGTGCGGTATATGCATGATCTTGTTTATCTAAATTTTTTTATAATATTATTTTATTAAATTTATTGGTTAAATTCATTATTAAAATAAAAAAATTCGTTAAGGAAGTAGTACTATTTCTATATAAGTAAATTATAAATCTCTCTAAACAAAAGTAAATTATAAATGTGTTAAGTAATAAAATAATTGATTGAAATTATTTTTACATAATAAAAGTAAAATAATAAAAATGATTTTATATCATAAAAGTAAAAAAAGCATGTAATTATTTATATTAAATTCATATTATTTGGATTTATTTATATTTAATTTTATTATTTGATTTAAATATTTTATTTAAATTTTGGTAAAATGACAATTACACCCCAAAATTTGGAAAAAAAAATGGTTGTGTAGACACCATATTTTCAATAAGAAACACTAAAATCCTCTTTTGACTATGATATCATTTAGCTCTGATAACTCAAAAAAATAATTTCAGTGTTTTATAATTAATATAAATATGATAGTAAATAAATGTAACAATATCTATTAAAAAATATTTGTAATAAATAGAATTATAATATTAAGATAAATATATAAAAAAAATTAATATTATTAATGCATAAAATCATTTTTTTAATTGTAAAATCTATTTAACCTAATGATTTATTTAAATTTTCATAATAAATAAAAATATATTAGTAAAATATAATAATTTACATTTTTAAAAATTATTTTATTTTTAAAATATTCTAATATTATTGGTCTATTAGAAAAATTAAAATATTAAATTATATGTATTTATTGAAAAATTTAAAATCAATGTTTTTAGTAACTATCTACAAAAGTAGTATAGCTAAAAAAGGAATTTGGTGTCCTTTATTGAAAATTTGGGACTTTACATAACTATTTGCTTAAATGTTAGTGGTGTGAATATCCTATTTCCTTAAATTTCTAACTAGATTATAACTTATTATTTTAATAAATAGTTACATGTTAAAATAAAAATTTTGAAGTAATTTTTAAATAATTATATTCAACATCAGATTCAATTAGAATTCTCTCATAATTTCATATGTGATTGGCGGTTAATAAATAATGAAAATAAAGAAGCTCAATAGGTACCTCTTTGTACGTTGTTTTATAAAAGATTTATCTACAATAACTTAAAAGAAGTTATTAGAGTTACATATATATATCACCAAAAAAATAAAAATAAAAATAAAAATATCAAGGTAATAACTAATCATCGAAACTATATATAAGCAAAGAGATTTTGAGAGAGAAACTGAAACTTTTCCATTTCCTTCCAACCACCTAATAAAAATGGACAAATATATAATAATTTTATTCTTTTTTTCAGAACTCGATGGGGAGGGTGAATTTTATTAAAAATAATTGACAATAAATTGGCCCAAATATTTTTAAAGTAAAAAATTTATTGAAATAAAAAGTTATTAAACTTGACAATGGTTCTGAATTCAAATTAATGATCTTATTCTCAGACAAACTAAACAGATAATCCATCTGCTTCTCAATTACTCTCTTTACCAAAAAGCAACTTAAAATTATACATAATAAATCCCAAAATGTAAAGTATTTTTTTTTCAAGTGCCGATTTGAGAGTGTGTACACCGATCTCTACTTGAGCAAATCTTGATTAAAGCCTCTTAGAGAAGGCAAAGAGTTTTTGCAAAATTAACATTGAAAGATTTCTCTCAATTTACAATTTGTGCAAAATTAACACTAAAAAATTTCTCTCAATTTTATCATTATTTATTTGTTTTTAAACATCAAGATATGCAAATTAATTATGAAAGTAAAAGAGAGAGATGTATGAGATAGAACTTACAGCTTTTGAGTGTATTGCAGAAAGCCACTTAAATGAACTCCAATCCAATATTATTATGCAGTATTTGATTTAGAGAATTTAATCATGCAAATATATTCTTTTGGAAAAAAATAAAGCAATTAGCAAATATGTATGTATTTACTCTCAAGATGAAGTTACCATCAAACTTCCTGAAAGCTTCAAGGAAACTGAGCGAAGATTATCTGGCTTTTCAATTGATGATGCGTCCAAGCCCCTCTGCCCATTACCCATGTTGAAACCATTGGATTTCATTAAAATGGAATGGAATCCAACGGTTGATATTAATAATTAATTAAAAATAGTTAAAACTACCGGCAACCTATAGGAATGGTAAACCTTTATTAGTTAAATTTCAGCTGGGTCCTTAAAAGATGTTGAATTCTTTTGGTAATATTGTAGTTTTTAAAATAATTATTGTTAATTGTATTAGAAATAATCAACTATAAAGATAATGTTTGATACAAATTTAAAAGTTTTGTGAGTTTTAAAAACAGTCGTATGTATATTTAATCTCACTATTAAACTATAATAAGATTGTAAATGACAAGAATGTAATTGATTAAGTTGGACATGATTTTGAATAATTTATTTTCATATTGATAAATATGTATATAAAATATTTTTTTGTGTATATATAATAATTGATAACTAAAGTAAATATTTTATATTATCAATTTTATTTTTTATTTTGTTATCTTAATATAATTGATGATAATTCAATATAAACACTATCAATAAATTTAAAAATCAATTTATGGTAATGGAAATAAATATGCAAAATAATGAACATCCACAACATAGCGATTTTTTTACTAGAGAACGTTTGATTTTATTTCCTAGTTAATAAAGATAATTCAATATAAACACTATCAATAAATTTAAAAATCAATTTATGGTAATGGAAATAAATATACAAAATAATGAACATCCACAACATAGAGATTTTTTTACTAGAGAACATTTGATCCTCACGATTTAAGATAAAAATCTCGATATGTTATTATGTCCACTTGTAGACAAAACAATTTACTGTGAAAATAATGTGAGTTTACAAAGGATCAAGAAAACAGCTTGCTAGAGTTCTGATTGAGTTGGATGTTTCGCTATCGTTGTTGCCCAAACTTTGGACTAGTGAAGGTGATGGCGTTTTTTGGTAGAATGTCATTTTTTAGGATGTTCCTTTATATTGTGCCTTGTGTAAACATCTTGGGAACTCTACTGATACTTGTTTTGTTGCCAATCCTGGGCTCTGGGAGCCCTGGCAGCCTGTTAGTTAGGTGTAGGATACTGTTATTCATGATAAAGGTAAGATGTTGATGTCTGATGCTGCTGTGCATCCAAAGGGGATGGCGAAGAGGTTCAGCCATTGAGGCCTAATGGTAGTGAGGGTGGTCCTTTAGATGCTCAATCACTTATTTATCAGGATACTGCAGAAGATGGGTTTGATATGGTTTCTATGCAAATAATTCAAACTGATGATGGTTTAAAGGATCCTACTGCTTTAGGAGATGCTGCTGGATGCACTAAGGTCTCTAACCCTCCTTTTTTAGATGATCCGGGTGTTCAGAGGGCTTCCACCGATTGAGTTACTGAAGAGGATAATCGCTCCATGATCGTGGGCTTCAATCCCCATTCTACAGATATCCTTTTTCAATTTGATGAGAAGTTTAGCTCTGATGGGAATCCTATGACTAATGAATATTTTGCATCTGAGCCTAAGGATACTAGAGGGCGTGATCTTGATGACTTTCGTGTTGCCAGGCCGCATGCATTGCTTTTTACCTGATAATGGAGATGGATTGCCAAGAAGTTGCTGATTTAGTTAACAAGAAGAAAGGGAGTAAAACTGAGATATTTTGGGTAATTTCTGAAATCCAAAAATGGAGCAACTGGTTCCAAAAAGTCAAAGTTCAACACGTTCCAAGGGCATGTAATGTCCAAGCTCACAATTTAGCTAGACATGCTGTAATGATAGAAGGGAACATGTGCTTCAAAGTGAATGGACATGAAAAACATATATCGAATTATGTTTTTTTCCAATTCGAAAAGCACGTGGTCTGCGGCTCGTTTGGGTGGAAGACAGTTGTGATTGGATATGCAAGTGGGCCACATCTCCAGCAGAAGAAAGTATGAATGGCTCAAAAAGACTTTTCGACCGCAACAGCAAACTAATGGGAGATTGCTAATTTTCGCCTTCTATAATCAATATATAACATATATACCATTTATCATCTTGCTGTTTTTATAATAATCAACAACCTCTCGACAGAATAAGTTTACAATATTACTCTTCTTTTTAAACACTCTATTATTTATATTTATTATAAATTAAATAAATCATATGAATAGAAACTAAATAAAAAAATTAAGTATTAAAAAAAGAAATATATGCTATGATCTGAGTAAAAAAAATTAATAATAAGATTTTTTTCTTATCATTTTATTTTGTGAATATTTTCTTATAATAAATATTTTATAATATTTTAAAATAAAATGTAAACAGTGCATGCAAAATATTTTATTACTTATTTGTAATAATTTTTTATTTATCATTCAAGTTTTCTTATAATAATGTTTTATCATTTTATAATAATTTTCTCATACATTTATTATAAGAAAATGTTTATAGAATACAAAGTACAAGAAAAATATTTTATTATTAATTTTTTTACATCAAAACATATATTTCTTATTTTTTTTAATACTTTTTTTATATTTTTATTTCCATTAATATGATTTATTTAATCAATAATAAATGTGAATAAAAGTATATTTGAAAATAAAGATAATATTATAAACTTATGCTATCGGTAGAATTATTGACTATTATAAAAGCAATAGGGGGCAAATAGTAAATATTGATTGCACTATAAGAAAATTGGGAATCTCCCATAAAATAAATATTAAGATATGTGCATATGAGATTAGTATAGAACGAACCTGATATCAAACCCGAAGCTTGATCCTAAGCTGAGGTATGTATTGTACAACTCCTATCATTTTCCAAATCCAGATTCTAATAAAATCCAAACGTTGAAAAAAAAAGTTCTCCCAAAGTCGGAAATGCCTTGCAAAAGTCGTTTTTTTTTTAAATCCATCTGTGAAAATCACAACACATGGAAATTAATTTTCCAAAGACAAAAAGTTTAATCAAAAGTGTATGCCGAAAGTAATTATGAAGAATGCATGTGATCAAAGATACGGTCGACATGATGTTGACAAAAGCATGTTATTAATGGCATCTTCAATGTAATTGCATTTTATAGGACACAGTGAATTCCACTTTAATCTTTTAAAAATTTATTCTTGTGGAATAATTCCACTAAAAATCTTTTAAGGATTTACTCTTTTGGAAAAATTCCAATATAATATTTTAAGAATTTTTTTATTTAAATTGTAGAATTTTCTTGTTAAAATAAGTAAAGATGGGAAAGGAAAGGTTAAAAGGCTTGACATTTTTTTTCTAGAATTTCCAATTAAGTTTGTTTCAATGAAATCAATGCAAGCATTTTTATGGGTTCTAATTAATTTCTCAGACAACAAACAAGTTTAGTCTAAAATGTGTGCCGAAAGTAATAATGAAGAATGATTTTGGTCTTTAGTGTAGAAAAGACATGGACTATTTGATGTCGACAAAATGTCACGAGATGAGTATTTTGCGCAGCTAACCCGTGCGGCACTTAGACAACTTTGCCGAATATTGCTAAGTAAGCCTTGAACTTCTTGAACTAGAGAAGAGAGCAATGGAGCCGAATAAGAAAACTTGTATTGCACAAAAAAGAGATTACAATGCTTGAGTTACTTACAATGCTTGTTGTTGTGTACAAATGCCTAATGCCATCCCATATTTATAGGGGAGGCTTGCCAAGCTCTAGAGATTTTAGAGAAATCTACCAAATATCTAGAATTTACATGTGCTGGAAATATATAGAGAATTCTAGAGTATTTACAAGCTCATATGTGCTAGAGTTGCCTATAACTTTCCGAAATTGGGCTAATTTAGCACTCTTGGCCTTGTGTTGGGCTCTTGGTGAGCAAATTGAGCTAGCGAATTGGGCGGTCCGCAACAATAAGCTAGCTTCAATAATCTACACACCAAAAGCAATGATTTCTTCATGTATTTTATTAAGGGGATCTTCAAATGTAATTGCATTTTCTGGAGTAATTCCACTACAATCTTTCAATTTTTTTTTATCATTGTCGAATTTTCTCATTAAAATAAGTAAAGATTGGAAAATAAAGGTTAAAAGCTTGGCATTTTTCTTTGAAGATGCTTAAAGCTTGGAAAGAAAGGTTTAAGACTGTTTAACAGATTTTTCAATAAATAGAATGCAAATGAAATAACATTTGAATGCATGCTTAGTGACAAATTCAGATAATAGTAAGTATTTGAGTTCATCTTTGAGGTTGTGGTTCCTCATCACCACAGCAGCCATTCCACTGGCTTCGGTTCCAAAAACATATTTAATTTATTTATATTAATAATAGATTTATATTGATTTTTAAAATATAATATCAATTTTGGGGTTACTATGGTCAAGACTCAAGAGTATAATTGGGGGAAAAAAAGCGCAAAATGAAATAAGCATGTCGAAGTTAAGTCAATTATTATGTGACCACTTAAAGTTGATTATTGAGGGATTAGAATTTGAATCATCCTTCAATAATAACATAAATAGCAACTCCTGAGGCTTGTAATTTGATCATTTCTGTATTTCTCAATGCAATATTGATTCCACGGCCAGGCTCTAAAATTGTTGATAATATTGCTTAATAAGGTTACGAATCCATCTGCAAGACAGCTGTAAATAATCATATAGCCTGACGTCTGAACTTTTTATATGATTAATAAAGAATAAGAGCATATTCAAAAATCAATTTCTACTTAAATTTATAGTAGTCATGCAAAAGAGAGATTGTGAATGTGTATATCACTCTGCAGAAGTAAACAAACTATGCAAGCATGATGAAATAAAGATCATGATATGTGCTTATGAGATTATTATAGAACGAACCTGCCATAAAAAATGATGCAGAGACTAAGCTAGAAGAAAAGGCCACCTAAGATGTGAATTTGCTGTTATTAGATTCAACTCTTTGGCATGGCTCTTGAGGTTTCAATCAGCCTATGGCAGGCAAGTGAGCAGGCTGATATTGCTGTTGTAGATAGCTTGATGCCCTTATCAACATTCTTTTTCCATGAATCTGAATCTTTCTGTCGAGCAACATTAATAAGAATGCACATAGAAGTAATACAGTACTGCATGTTATAAAGGAAATTATTAATTTTGTAAAGTACCTGAGCAATTAATTCTGCTTTTGTGAACTTTGTTACTGTCTCCACTGCACTCTGTTCCACAGTCGAACTCATTCTGCATTTTGGCCCGATTCTAACGGGACAATGTAACTCCCAAGCTTTCAACTTTCCCCAAGGTCTCTGGCTCATTTTTAAGTTCGGAGCAGCCAGAGAGATGCAACATTCTAAGAGATCTCAAACCATTAATAGTACTTGGAAGACTCTTGAGAATCTTGCAATCTTTCAAATTCAACAAGACATTGCCAGAAAGAAGTTCAATAGATGCTGGCAATCCTCTTATAGCAGTTCCTTCCAGATGAATCTCCACGAGCTGATCCTTGCTTGAAGTTTTCTCTCGGAACTCTCTGAATTTCAAAAGGCCAGAAAGATTCAAAGTGGATAGATAATTTAGAGCACTTATGGTCCTTGGAAGACGCTCAAGATTTTTGCAGCCATTCAGAGTCAACTGAACAAGTCTAAATAGAAGTTCAATTGCGAATGACAGTTCTCTAATATCAGTTCCATCCCAAAGAACTTGCACAATGTCTGGAAATTTCTTCAATTTCAAGCAACCAGAAAGAACAAGTGTCTTAAGAGATTTCATAAAGGTCTTGCCTGGAAGAGTTGTAAGACTTGTACAACCTTTCAAATTCAAAAAACTCAGCTTCTTTGAAGGAACAAAAATGAGTGAATTCACACAACCTTGTAAATCCTTCAAAATTCAGCTCCTCTAAATGTGGTGCTCTTGTGAAGTCTGATTGATCATATCAGAAAAGGCTTTAGCACCGAAATGCATCTCTTTGTTGCTAAAGCGATCAAATACGATGACTTCAACTACATCAGTTTCCTAAACGTTATAACAAAAAAATAAGTGGGAAAAAAATGAAAGAAAATATTGATAAAACTATGCAAAGAGTGAACTAGTTAAATAAGTGATCATGATCCCAAAAATACAAGTTTTCAGCTTCAGTAAACATTTACACTGTTTTGTGATAATACATGACATACATCTGCTTCCTCCCACAATCTACTGCAGTTTCCAGGCTCCTGAGGGGATCGCCTCCTAACAATTAGTCTACCCCATTTCTTGTAACAACTCATGCATCCACTGTCCGCTAAAATCATCTATAGTCAATAGAGATTTTTCAATAAAACTAACAATTCCGATAATTGGTTCAAAATCACAGTATTTGAGAATTTTTTTGACATAATCTCTATGTTTCCCTTCATAGAAACACGCAATAGTGAGAAATATTTTCTTCTCTATGCCTTTGGACCCCTCAAAACTCATTTGAAGTGCATCAAGAATCTCACTTTCAGGATCTCTATATAGTCATAGTAGAGCACTTTCCCGTTCAACTATGGTTCTACCAAACAAAAATGAGCCCAAAACCTTGAGACTAACGGAAGACCACCAGCATACTTTAAAATACTTTTTGGTGTTTAATGAATAAAACTAAACTAAACTAAAACTAAAATTAATCAAGAGTTGTGGACGCAAATATTTCTCGAAGACCAAATTTTACAAGTACAAGACATTATGAAACTTGATAATGGCTCTGTTTTGGAAATAAATGACGTCTTTCTTCATATTAATTCTGAAAATTCAAAAACAAAATTGAAAATAAATAGAACTGCATAGCATAAAACTTACAGCTTCGATTACACCAGGTGGGATGCACATTCCTTCGAGGACATATTATCGAACACGTCCTAGGCACGAGAATTATACCGCAATTCCGCCCTTGAACTTGGCCTGCAAGTTCCACATAATCATTCCTTTGTCTATTTTTCGTTTGTTCAGAGCCTAAAATCCTCAATTCATATTCATATAGATACTTGTCTTTCTTCCTAAAATCCTCAATTCAAGCTTGCCAATTTAGGCACCGTTCAACATTTGTCCACTAAGCATTGTCGCCTCAAAATTCACAGAGGAAATGACAAGGAAGAGTGAGCTCAATAAACACTCTCCAACTCTTCGCTCTGCCTTACAAACGGACGAATTAAAGATTTCCAATAAACCAGACCCTGTGTTTATTTATAGCTGCCGCTAACCACGGCTAACAAACTCGGACACCAATCTAAAGATTGCCAAGTCACTACCCCTCAACTGATTTATAACAGATTTTTGAATAAATAGATTGTAAATGACTTGTCTCTTGCAAAATAGCATCTGATCCCAATTTATTTGGGTTCATCTTTGAGGTTGTAGATTAAATATATCATATGATCCCAATTTAATAAATCAGAAATGTCTTAGTAGACAATATAGCTTATGATTTATCCTAAGTGTAGCTTATTTGAACAGATGAATATCCTCTAAACATCGTTGCCTCAATAAACACATTTAATAACTTTCAAAGCCACAATCGCACTCCATACACCTCAAAACTCCACTCCCCACCCCCCTCCCCCCAAAAAAACAATATACACATTAATTATTCATGCCATTTTCTTTAGTAAATTAATTTAGTTTGTATATTTTCAGACACGCATATTTAACAATCATGTGAACTGTTTTTTTTCGTCTAAGGTAGTGTTTGGTTGGGAGGAGAGAATGAATGAAAGGAAAGTAATTTGAATTCTATTTTTATTTTTATTGTTTGGTTGGACAAAACAAATAAGAATTTAATTTTTATTAGAATTTAATATTTATCATAGTGTAGAATTTGAATTCCACATTGAGAAGTGAAGAATTTAAATTCTTCTTTTGTTAGAAATTAGAGCTTTCAAAATTACTGCCAGACTGCCATGTTATACATATACATATATATAATTCTAACAAATCATGAATTGTTTTAAATCTTTTTGACATTAAAAGGTTTAATGTTGATATTAAATTATATTTCATTACTAATATAGATAGTTTAATATTTAAGGCAAATGATAAATTTGTCCGAAGAAAAAAATTATAATTCATTTCCTTATAAAATTTTATATCAAACCAAATAATGAAATTTAGTTTCATTATTCTCTTCACTCCTTTCTTCTCCCTTCCCCTTCATTCCACTCTTTTCCTCTCAAAATTGTAATTCCTTTCCCTTATTAAATTTTATATCAAATCAAAATATGAAATTTAGTTTCATTATTCTCTCCACTCCTTTCTTCTCACTTCCCTTACATTCCACTATTTTCCTCTCCTTCACTTTCTTCAAACCAAACATGGCCTAAATTTAATTTAAATAATCCAGCAGGGGGGATAATCTCATGGAGCATGAATGCAATTTTGATTCAAGGAGGGTAGCAAGTTTGGAGATAATCCTTACTTTTGATCCAAAAATTGGTAAAGAATATTACTCTTATTAACATTAAAAATCCATCCGCAATTAATAAAGGATCACAGCGTATACAAAAAGCGATTAAAAGAAATAGAGAAACTTCGTTGTAGTGAATGTGTATGGCACTGTGGCAGAAGTGAACGAAGGATACAAGCATGATAAATTAAGATCAAGATGTGTGCGTCTGAGATTATTATAAGGACTTTTGAGGAGTGTCAAAAGCTTGACTTTTCTTGATTGAATGGACGTCGAGCATGCTTGTGGAGCTTGTGATGCTACGAGCACCCCTTTATCATCTTTAAACAACCACATTTCAAATAAAATTATTTTTTTCCCTGCAAATTACTTGTATCCATAATCAACCCATTTTTTTTTTGTTGTTGTTTTCTTTATCATTCATGACTTCCTATCTATCCAAAATAAATTTGCTTAAATTTGAAATATTATATTATTCTTTTCCTAATTCTTATTGATTGAACTTTTTTTTACTTAAGATTACTTTCAAATATTAATTTAAAATATATGTAATTTAAGTCAAAGTTATATTTTAAAGTGTTTGTAATTATTTAAATCATTTGTAATTTATGTTAATATTTTACGTTAAAAAACTCATCACTGATAATATGTGTGTAGGATGGATTGCAAATTAACAAGAATGTTAAATAAAAGAAAAATTAGAAGAGTGTATTAAAAAAAGGATGTTTCTTGAATTAAAAGTAAGAATAGCTAAAAGAAAAAAAAAAAAAAGAGGTCTTATGAGTAAACTGAGGGGGCAATAATCCAACTCCGTGAAAAGAATCAACAAGAAAATAATAAAAGTCACTTTTAAAATTAAGTCACGCATCCATTGAAGTTCGAACCTAAGACCTAAATCTTAGAAAAGTTGAGTAGTGAAGTTAGATCAAAACTTCAATAAGAGAATAATATTAAAAATTAGATGAGTGATTAAAAAAGGGACATTTTTTGGAATTCAAAGTAAGAATAACTGGAAAAAAAATAAAAAAGGATTAATGAAAAGATTAAAGGGGCGTCAATAATCCAATATAGAAAGAATTAATAAGGTTCAGCAAAAGTTAGAAAGCCCAAAATAAATAAGCACAGTTAAGTTCAACGAAACCATGAAGGCCAAAAAAATTCGAACATCAAAATAAAAGGGATGAGAATCACAAATGTTCACACTAAAGACAACCATGAACAATAATTTTTTTTTTTGACAAAAATCTTTTTGGTCAAATATATGAGATGATCCTTGTACAGAAAAATATATGATATGATCTTTATATATAAATGATAATTTAACTTCATCAAATTACATTTGTCGTACAATTTCATTTTTCTCTATAAATTGTTATAGTTTGTACAGTTTCTTTAATTCGTAACTTTTTGTCAGACTTAAAATTGCTTTAGTTTGTAATGTTTACTCAGAAGGCGCTATTGTTATTCTAAGTAAATTCGATGCAAATTCAGTGAGAATCTCAACAAGCTAAAATCCATATCGGCTTCAAGTGCTAAATACTTTAGAATAAGCTTAGTTATCCCCTTCAAGTGTACCCTGAAACTCACACGTTTAATAATGGATACAAAATGACAGAATGCTGCAGTGAAAGAGAGATACAATAAGAATACAAAACAAAGGATTAATTTTCCCTCTTTCTTTAATTTTAACTCATGAGAAATCAGAAAATTCAAAGCTTCAATTTGGTCGAGCAACACATTCTGATTCTGACCAACTTTTTGATCGAAGTTGAGCATTTATGGTAATTTAACATGAAAATAAATTGCAAGATCAGAATAAATAAGAAGTAAATGAAATACCATGTACAAATTTAAAGAACATAAATTGAGATTGTGATGCGTACTTACACTGTTACACTAGGCTTTGCCTTTCATTTGAGTTGTCTAAATCTTTTAGGTGGTGGTTCCTCATCTTCATCACAGCAGCCACTGCCACTGGCTTCAGCTGCCCCAGCATTTTCTGCGAGGCTTCGTTTTGATGTTGTGGCTACTTCCATATTTGATCCAGAAAAATCGTGATCGGATTCATACAGATTATAAGAAGTAAAGTGAGTCCATTGCTTTGTTGTTTGATCCAACTCCTCAACTTCGTGCATATAAACTGGATGGAAGCCACACCTCTTCACCTTCAATCCAGTACCTGACCCAGCCAGATCGTATTTCTTTCTAGCATCATTAAATGACAACTTAAAATGATTAGATTAAAAAATCCACCGACGATCATAGCATTCTTGTCGAGATAAAAAGAGTAGCCAAAGGTGGTCTGACCCACTATGACTGAATTTTCCCCCAAAAGTAATAAATAAACCTCTATCAGAACCATCCATACAGCACTGCAATTCATATGAATGCCGTCGCTTTTTTATACGAGTTGAATGTCTAGGGACATGAAAAACACAGCAAATAGCATATCCCACAATCTTATTCATATTATACAAATATGAAGGCCTTGTGACTGTCATTGAAGAACCCTCATTCTGGTACATGAACCACTTTGGAATTTTACTTCCTGGGACAACAGCGCTGAAATCTTTTAATGGATCTGACACTGCCTGCAAACAAAAAATAAAAAAATGAGGTCGTCCCAACCATTTGCTTGATTGTCAGTCATAATTTTGACATAGTCGGGAGACTTGAAATGAGAGACTGACCTCGAGGTACTCTCGCAGCATTAAAATTGCCAAACCGTTGTTTCCGAGTAATTTCAAGCTGTCTATGCATTCAATTACAATGCCGTTGGACTTGCATAGTTTTAATGCACCTAATAATGTCACCAACGAAGAACAACCATTCACTTTAACAAAAATTATGTTGGGTGGAAGTTGTTGCAGAGATTGAAGCCTTTTACAATCGTCCACCTCTAGTTCTTTAAGATTTAAAAGACTATTAATACTTGCTGGCAGCGTAACAAAATTGTCTCAGATACAACTCATTTAATGAGTGTAAGTTGCCAATATCACTCGAGATTGCTCCTTCCCCTAGACCACAGTCACTGAGATCTAATTTTGTTAAAGAGCGCAAACCTGACAGAGAAGGCAACATCAAAGCTACAAGACATGAACTCTTTCCAATCAAATTGAAGGGAAGGTGCAAATGCCATGATGCAGATGATGGTGGTCCATTGCACCCAGAAAAAGAGAGTGTTCTAAGATTCTTCATAAGAAAAACGGAGGATGGAGGTCGTCTTATGTTAGAGATATTGAAAGCAGAGCACAGAGGAGTACAGAAGCAGGGTGTGGTTGACTGCAGCTGATCAGCTCATGAGAGCTGACTTGGCAAGTTAGTTATCCAGCTCTGCTCACACGGTTGCAATGTAACAAACTGAAAATATTGATTGAATCAGTTTAGCTTACTATATAAACGTGTGTTTTGTACTTAGCTATTAGTTAAGAAAACATTAATAAAAATTCTCAGATTTGTTTCATTTTCCTTCTCATTTTCTTAAGCTTTCTAGCTTACCAAACAGCTCTTTACTATAGTTTTATCATGGTATCAGAGCCACGAATGACAAACATAAGTCAAAACAATCTTTCTTTTAGCTTTGTTACTCCAGTTAAGCTGGATCAGAATAATTTCATTCTGTGGCGTACACAAGTTCTTACAACCGTGACAGGAAACGGCTTAGAAGGTTTCATTAATGGTGATAACAGATGTCCAGAACAATTTCTCATCTCTGAGGATACTGGAAGCACAAGATCTGAAAATTCAGAGTTTGTAACGTGGATGAAGACTGATCAACTGTTGCTGAGCTGGATGATGTCATCGATCCAGCAGAATTTGCTCTCTACAGTGATCGATTGTACAACATCTAAGCAACTCTGGGAGACACTTACTGGTATGTTCATTTCCCAATCTCAAGCTCGAATCCAAACTCTGAGAATGCAAATTCAAACGATTAAGAAAGGATCAATGCATATGGCTGACTATTTTGCTAAAGTCAAGAGAATAGCAGATACTTTAGCTTTAGCTGGTAAACCAGTAGAGTTAGGAGATTTGATTATGCATGTCTTGACTGGTCTTGACTCATCAGACTATGAATCCTTAGTGACTGCTGTCTTGGCTAGAGGTGATAAGATAACATTGGATGAGTTGTATTCCCTGTTGTTGAATCATGAAATTAGGATTGAACAGAAGAGAGGGAAGATCACTAGTGATGTAATGCATAATATGACAGCAAATGTTGCTCAAAGAAACACATATTCTGGTAAAAATAATGGAGGTTTTCAGAAGAATTATGGAGGAAATTTTGGGAATGGAAATGGTCCAGGGTTTGGTGGTTTCAATGGTGGTGCTTCTGGTACCAATGCTGGACAATCCAATAATGGAAATAATTTTTCTGATGTTGTTTGTCAAATATGCTACATACCTGGACATGGAGCTTATAAGTGTAGGAATAGATACAATTCATCATTTGTTCCTCAGAAAAACTATGGTAGAGGCAATTTTAACAGTGGTTTTAGACCTCCTGGACAATTTGGAAGAGGAAGATTTTATAATGGTGGTGGTAGAGGTTCTGGACAAATTAACAACAGCTATAACTCACCAAGAGGTTTTGGTTTTCAAGGTGGTTCTGGTTTTCAGGGAAATATAGTGCATGCAGAAAATTCTTTTGGGAGTCCATCAGCCTTTTATTCATTCACTCCTGGTTCATCCACATATGCTTCAATTGAGAACCCTGATACCAGTAGTCAATGCAATGCATCTACTTCATCTTCTATGCTTCAGTCACACTCAAATGTGCCCCCTGAGCTTATTGAAGATCCTTCTTGGTATTTTGACAGTGGAGCAACAAACCATGTCACCAATGACTTAGGTAAGCTTCTTCATTCACAAGCTTATATTGGTGAGGAGAAATTATTTGTTGGCAATGGAAATGCACTGGTTATTGATCATATAGGATCAGCAATGATTGCAACTTCCACTTCAAAACCTTTACTTCTTAATCATGTTCTTTATGTACCACACATAACCAAAAACTTGCTTAGTATTTCAAGACTTGTGGCTGATAATTTTGTTGTTGTTGAATTTCTTGGTAATTCATGTTTTGTCAAGGCCAGGGATACAGGAGTAACTTTACTTGAAGGTGTTGCTAAGGGTGGCCTGTATCAAGTCAAAAACTCTCTCTCTCAGTCATCTCAGTCATCTTCTTTCAACTCAGTCAGCTTAAATAAACCTGAATCTCTTTTTGCTTCTTGTACTGTGTTTCCTGTCAATAAACCAGAAGTTGTAAAAATTTCTGAACCAAGTTTTCAGTCTGTGTTTTCTGCAGTTGCAATGTCATCAGTTAGTATGGATGTTTTTCATAGGAGACTTGGGCATCCAGCTCCTTATGTTCTCAAAACAATATTCAAAACTTGTAAAGATTCTGCTGTTCTTAATAAAATTGAAAAATTATCTTTCTGTAATGCTTGTCAGTATGGCAAAAATCATATGCTTCACTTTAATTCAGTAGAAACCAAAACAACATTACCTTTACAGCTGATCTATGCTGATCTTTGGGGGCCTTCTCACACTTTCTCTACCCAAGGATACAAATATTATCTCTCAATCCTTGATGATTTCAGTAGGTTTACATGGATATTTCCTTTATCTGCCAAATCAGATGCCATAGAGGTCTTCTCTAATTTTAAACTCTTCATAGAAAACCATTTGCAGCACAAAATCAAGACTGTTCAAACTGATTGGGGAGGGGAATTTAGAACTTTTACCTCTCTACTCAAAGCCTCTGGCATACATTTTAGACACCCCTGTCCACATATCCATCATCAAAATGGCAGAATTGAAAGGAAACACAGACATATAGTTGACATTGGCTTAACCTTACTAGCTCAAGCTCACTTGCCTCTTAAATTTTGGTGGAATGCTTTCCACACAGCTGTCTATCTAATAAATAGACTTCCTACTCCAGTTCTAAATAATATTTCACCTTTTCAAAAACTGTTTAATCAACTACCAGATTATTCTTTTCTCAGAACTTTTGGCTGTGCCTGTTATCCAGCCTTAAGACCATACAATAAGCACAAGTTAAACTTCAGAACTTGCAGGTGTATATTCCTTGGTTATAGCTCTTGTCATAAGGGTTATTTGTGTCTTCATTCTTCAGGAAGAGTTTATACATCAAATCATGTCATTTTTTATGAAAGTTCTTTTCCTTATGTCTCTGGTTTAGATTTTTCCTCTCCAGAGCACTGTCAGTCTCCAGTCTCTGTGTCAGAATCAAATTCTTCTGTTGTTCCTTCTTTTGTTCATCTACAGGTCCCCCTGGCACCATCATCAAGAAGCACTCCTGATTCTTCACACACACCTTTTAACCAAAATATTTCTCCCCTCCTACCTACTGAATCCTTTAGTTCTTCCTCACAACATTCACCAGCTACATCAGTTCCTGCACCATCTTTATCTCAATCCACTAGTCATCCAATGATGACCAGATCAAAAGCTGGCATATTCAAACCAAAAGCTTATTTGTCAGCTCTGTTGGCTCAGCCTTCTGAACCTCTTACCACCTCACAAGCACTTGCTGATCCTTTGTGGTTCAAAGCTATGCAAGAGGAATTTCAGGCTCTTCAAAACAATGGCACTTGGGAATTGGTATTACCTGATACACCTGTCAAGATAGTTGGAAATAAGTGGGTTTTTAGAATCAAGTACAACTCTGATGGTTCTCTTTCAAGATATAAAGCTCGGCTGGTTGCTAAGGGGTTTCATCAAACCCAAGGAGTTGATTACACTGAAACTTTCAGTCCAGTGGTTAAAGCTTCCACAGTGAGGGTAATTCTGAGTTTAGCAGTTCTTAACAAGTGGGTAATTCGACAGGTGGATGTTAACAATGCCTTCCTCAATGGCATCTTAGTTGAAGAAGTATACATGGCACAACCTGAGGGTTTTGTGAGTTCTGCAAAACCTCATCACATTTGCAAGTTAAAGAAAGCTATATATGGTCTGAAACAAGCTCCTAGGGCCTGGTTTGACAGGTTCAAAGATGCTATGATAACTAAGTGGCACTTCCAGCATTCAAAGTCAGACAGCTCTCTCTTTTATAAATGGATCAATGGTCATGTTATCTTGGTTCTGGTTTATGTGGATGACATTATTCTCACTGGTTCCAGTGCTCAGTTAATTCAGCAAGTGATTCACAACATGCATTGTACTTTTGCTTTAAAGGACTTGGGAGATCTCAATTATTTTCTTGGCATTGAAGTGGTTAAGTCAGCCACTGGTCTTTATCTCTCTCAAGCCAAGTATATTGCTGATATTTTGGCAAAGCATAATATGGTTTATACCAGTCCAGTTTCTACACCTATGTCAACTAGCCACTATCTTACAAAGGATTCTGGTGATACAATTCAAAATATATCTCAATACAGAAGCATTGTAGGTGCTTTACAATATGTCACTCTCACAAGACCTGATATAGCTTATTCAGTTAATAAGCTTAGTCAATTTCTCTCTAACCCACGCACTGCACATTGGGATGCTTGTCAGAGGTTGCTAAGATACTTGAAAGGCACCTTGCATCTTGGTCTGCATTTTCACAATACTGGAGCTCTTCAACTACATTGCTTCACAGATTCTGATTGGGCCTCTGATCGAGATGACAGGAAGTCTGTAGCAGGTTATGCAGTCTATCTTGGTCCAAACTTAGTTTCTTGGTCATCCAAGAAGCAAGCAGTGGTTTCCAGATCAAGCACAGAAGCAGAATACAGAGCTTTGGCTCATGCCACTTCAGAAGTGATTTGGATTCAATCTATTCTTCAAGAGTTGTGCATTAACCTTAGTGCTACTCCCATGTTATGGTGTGACAACCAAGGGGCTATTGCTCTTGCATACAATCCTGTTTATCATGCAAGAACAAAGCATGTTGAGCTGGATATCCATTTCATCCGTGACAAAGTTGCAGCCAAGAGTGTTGAAGTCAGCTATGTGCCCAGTAAGGATCAGCCTGCTGATATCTTAACTAAAGCACTCTCCTTCAAGCAATTTGATTATCTACGACACAAGCTGAATGTCTATCCTGGACATTTCAGCTTGAGGGGGGATGTTAGAGATATTGAAAGCAGAGCACAGAGGAGTACAGAAGCAGGGTGTGGTTGACTGCAGCTGATCAGCTCATGAGAGCTGACTTGGCAAGTTAGTTATCCAGCTCTGCTCACACGGTTGCAATGTAACAAACTGAAAATATTGATTGAATCAGTTTAGCTTACTATATAAACGTGTGTTTTGTACTTAGCTATTAGTTAAGAAAACATTAATAAAAATTCTCAGATTTGTTTCATTTTCCTTCTCATTTTCTTAAGCTTTCTAGCTTACCAAACAGCTCTTTACTATAGTTTTATCATCTTACATCTGTTTTGCTTATATCAAGTTCTTCCAAACTTTCTACTTTCCCAAGCGTGTCTGGCACATTTTCAAGTTTGCAGCAGCCTGAGAGATTCAAAGTTTTGAGGGATTTTAAACCATTTATACTGTTGGGAACTCTCGCGAGATTTTTGCAATCATTCAAATTCAACAATTCAAGTCCAGGCAAAAGTTCAATAGATGATGGCACTTCTGTAATGGAAGTTCCATCTAGATTGAGCTCTGACAGATCTTCCATAGTTGTCACAATCTGTGGAAACTTCTTCAGTTTCGAGCAGCCAGAGAGCTTTAGATTTCTTAGACATTTGAAACTGCTTATAGCAACTGGCAGACTCGATAGCTTTTTGCAGTCATTCAAAGTCAACTGAACAAGTCCAAATAAATGTTCAATTGATAGTGGCAGTTCTTTGATATCAGTTCCATCCAAAAGAAGTTCCTGCAGACACTCCATACTTCCCACAACGTGTGGAAATTTCCTTAATTTCAAGCAGCCAGAAAGAATAAGTATTTTAAGCAATTCCATAAAAATCTCGCTCGGAAGAGTTGTAAGACTTGTACAACCTCTCAAATTCAACAAAATCAGCTTCTTGTAAAGCAGCAAAGACGGGTGAACTTTCCGCAATTTTGTACAACCATCAAGATACAACTCCTCTAGATTCGGGGCCTCTGTGAAGTCAGGTGCCTTAATCAGATTCTCTGAATGGCTGAGTTTCATGACTTTCAACATGTTTAAATGCTGTTGAAAACAAAAGGGAGCTAAAATTATATTTCTTAATTCATATATAGCTATGATAATAAAAGTGTTATCAATAATTATTCACTAAAAAATAAATTAATGGCAAAAGCATCGATCTTACTTTGATTCCTTTCCATAATTCTTCAACGCGGCTGTAACACATTTTAAATTCAACAATTTTATCCAATTGCAAATTTGATGGCAATGATTTCAAAGGATATCGATGCCAATCAAGTAACCGTAACTTGTTAGATAGATATTCAAGGCCTTCAAGAAGTTGCACATTATTGATTTTGAGCAATCCTAGGTTGGTCATCAGCGAAAGTGCTTTAGCACTTAAATGCACCTCATTTACAGGAAAGAAATAATCATCAATTATCATTCCTTCAACTAATTCACTTCCCTGAAAATACAAGTAAAGGGTAAGCAAATAAAAAAATAATCTGAAAATTCTTATGGGCAAAAGAAATTAACGAGCACAACATGTTATAACATTTAATAATTCACCTACCGTATTTTTTTTCAACACATGGCGCACTTCTTCGTGCCTCCATAATCTGCTGCGTTTCCCAGGTTCTTCGGGGGATTGTCTCGTAACAATCAGTTGTCCCAATTCCTGTAACAAATTATGCATCCCCAGTGTGTTGTCGTCATCAACCGTTAACAGAGATCTTTCAATAAGAACTTCTATTCCTATGACTGGGGAAAAACCACATCCCTCTAGAATTTTTGCCACGTAATCTCTATCCTAACGTTTAAAGAAACATGCAACATCGAGAAATATTTTCTTCTCTGAATCTTGTAGTCCATCAAAACTTATTTGAAGTATATTCATAATCTTATTTGCAGGATCTCTTTTTAGTCTTTCTAGGGCACTTCTCCATAGATCCAAAGATCTACCAATTAGAAAGGATCCCAAAACTTTTAGAGCTAATGGAAGACCACCGGCATACTTCAGAACACGTTCAGACAGCTCCACATATTCTCCCACAGGATGATGGGTTTTAAAAGCTTTCATACTAAAGAGTTGAAGAGCTTCATCGTTATTTAGTACATCAAGATTAAGAATATGCTCTTCATTCATTTCATGCGCCACCAACAATTGTCTATCTCTTGTTGTTATTAGAATCCTGTTGCCTGGACCGAACCAATCATGCTTTCCAGCAAAACTTTGTAGTTGTTCAACATCAGCCGCATCATCGATTACGAGAAGAATCTTTTTCCGTCGCAGCCTACTTCCAATTATGTTAATACCATCGTAGACATTGTGTATGCTATAGACTGAAAGCTTCAGTAAATCGGAAAGAAGTTGCTTTTATAAAGAGATTTCACTACCTTCTTTTTCGGATTTTTCTCTAACATTGGCAAGAAAACTACTACCATCAAACTCATAAGAGATCAAGTCATAAACAACTCTTGCAGGAGTTGTTTTTCCTAGACCTCCCATACCCCATATCCCTATCATACGAACACCATTAGACCCTGTACCCATAAGAAACCTCAGTTTCTCCAAGCGTGATTCCATTCCTACTAGCTCCTTAAGAATCTTCGGTTCTATATGAATTTTACTTGATATCACATTGACAATTTCCTCAATAAATTCTGACTCATTTCAGCAGATTGAAAGCAACAACAAAAGATTGGTGTGGTTGAATTAAAGTTAATGTGAACGTAGTAGCAAATCAATTTCATGTATGTATAAATTCCAAACTGTGCAATATTTATTCCATCAAATTGAAGTCACATAATTAAGTAACATGTTATAGTTAAGTCAGAAATAATTGGAATGAGAAAATTCAAACCCAGGCCAATAAAATTGGTCTGGATTGGGTTGCATTGTGATTTGAGGATTTAAAAATTATTTAATTTCTTCTGGTGTTTTTGTCCCATTCATCATTGATAAAATATTTCTTTCTATATATAACAGGATAATTATAGTGAAAGAAATTTTAGACTAGTTTTTGATAAGATCATTTATTACATACATGAAATTAATTAGATTAGCTAAATATGTAATGATATTGATATATCATTGGAGTTGCGACTGTTGTTGTCGTTATTATTAGTATTTAGCAATCTTGCTCAAGAGTCAATCTAAGAATAAAATTTCATTTTTATTTTTTTGAATCTGATTAATAAAGCACAAAGCATCACAATATATTATAGGGAAACTATCATTTGTATACCTTTAATTTACTCCATTATCAAAAATACTACAACACTTTGAGGGTGTATCAATCGTCCACCCTAAGTTGACAAAATGTATCAGCTGACCACCAAACCGTTAGTTGCCGTTTAAGTATGATGACGTCATAAGGGTAATTCGGTCTTTTTATATGATACAAGTGATAATTTAAGGGTATACAAGTGATAAAAAGAGAATATAAGGGTATAGAAGTGATCATTTTCAAGGGTAAAATCGTCAATTCACTGTAATTCTGTTAACTTTCAAACGGCAACTAACGGTTTGGTGGTCCGCTGATACATTTTGTCAACTAAGGGTGGACGATTGATACACCCTCAAAGTGTTGTAGTATTTTCGATAACAGAGCAAATATAGGGGTATGCGAATGATAATTTCCCTATATTATATAGCCTTCAAAAGTTCAAAATAAAATAATTTAACATATCAATGTCCATATCTCTTCGTTTGCAAATATTTGATTCATTAATAGTACTATTATTATTGAAAACAGTGTTGAATCATGAATACTAAAATCTATTTCGTATCTACTTATAATCATGCAAAACCCAAAAAAAAAAGTTAATAATTGAGAATAAGAATGATTACTTGTCCTTCAATTCCCAACTAGATTTATTAGCCACCACTTCTAAAGCATCTCTCCACTTTTGCATCATTTTTATTTTATTCTTAAAAACTTCTTCGTTTTTAGTAAAAGCTTCTCCAAAACTTGCTATTTGTTTCCTTACCACAGTTGGTTCGACATCATAGAAAATTGGAAAAATTTGATCTTCTTTGTTTTTGCATTCAACAATCTTAGCAAAGCTCATCCAAGCACCAAGTGGAAGACGCATAGTTTTTGGAGAGAACAATAACTGAAAATCTTGATTCTTCAATTGCTTTAAGGAGTCCAGGTGAAATGGATCCTCCTTTCTCAAGTTTTTTGTCATCCCTGAATACATAAATGTCTTTATTTTCCAAAGCCGCATAGAGATGACCCGTGAAGCTTTTACGGGTGTCTTCTCCTCTAAAGCTTAAGAAGACATCATATTTCCCATGAGAGACATTTTGGATGCTCGTAGAAGCCATTGTCTATTAATTGGTTCCAGAAAAATTAAAATAACTCACGTGAAATCCTGGGAACAATATGCCCATTAATACTATGCAAGCAACAAACTAATCTAAAATTACGGGCTTCACAAAAATGAAATGTGCATATCAAGGTTGTAACTAGAAATCAATTATTTAACGTGATCACTTAAGTTTATGTTACATGTGAACTAAATTTCTACTTTTATCTTTGTACAACTTAATGTTATCCTTACTTTGTAGCAGGTAATTTAAATTTAATTGTAGCAGGTAATTTAAATTTAATTTTTCCGACTCAGAGTGGAGAGTGCACTCAAGGAAATCTTAAATAGAGCAGCTAAGAGAGAGGTCAAAGATTAAAAGGGTGGGGATATTTCCACCCCATTATTTGTGTAAACCCACCCCACTTCTAAGGAATATTTATAATAAAGGCACATTATTTCTAATAAATACAAATAAAAAATATATGTCTAATTAATCAATTAAATCATTCTTACATTTTTCTTACTTAGTTTTTTTTTTATATGAAGATTGCTTCAATATGAGTTTAATTTAATTATATAATCTTTATGACATAAAATCACCTAGTTACGTGAAGAATAATGTGTTCTTGTATCTAATACATTAGGTACTTAATTTTGTGACTTATTATCTAACTTTTTAACTGAAGTGTAATAATTTTCAATATTTTACATGTGAATGACATAAATTTGAGAGCCTAATAATTTACATGAGTATTGAGTCATAAAGGTTAATAATCATACTAATAAAGTAGAATTGACCATTTAGAAACAATGAATTTTGTATAAAATAAGAAAATGTTAAAATTAAAGTAATTTTTTTGTACTTTTACATTTTAAGGATAAAATAGTCAATTTAAATTTAGGCTAAAGCAATCTTAATAGTCAAATATAACCAAAAAAAAAGTATAAGTCATAAAAAATAAATTAAGAATTCAAGGAAGATTTAATTTATTAATTCTTCACAATTATTCTTTATTTAAAATTTTTAAACGTAATGTAGATTTTTTATAACTTTTTAGAAGTGGGTGGATTTAAAAAATTTGTGGGGTGGAAATATCACCACCGATTAAAATATGGGGAAAAAAACCACTCACACCCTCAAAGTTTGCTTAAATAGTCACATGCACTCCTTTGATTTCATAAATGGTCACACACCCCTTTTTTTTATCATTATAACGTTGGATATAAAGACAAATAAAATATTAAAATAAATATAGTTAACTAAATTAGCACATATATGTCATGTAAATTATTTTTAGTATTTTGCTATTATCAATATTCTTGATAGTTTTAGCTAATACTTCAATCCAACATAGAATTTGTAAAGTATGTCATGTAAAGTAATTTATGCTAATATAGACATGATATAAAAAAAAGGTAATATAAAAAATTATGAATAATATATATAACATAGAATTTGTAAGTTATTTTGAATGTTAAATTTATATTGACTTTATATTATTAGTATGCGAAAAACAAAATAATAACATAAAAATAATTTTGCTTAATATTCAAAATAATTTTTAAAATTTATAATAGTTTATATTTTAGATTATTTTAATATTATATATGTACTTATTACAGACTTTTATTTAAAATAAATTTTTTTGTTGTTATAATCCAAGGGATAATTGTTAAAAAAGTGTCTTAATGAATATTTATGAAGCCAAGAGAATTTATGCGACCATTTTAGCAAATTTTTTCCTTTAAAATAATTATACAAAATTTCACATTCTAGCTTGCCTCCACTTTCTTCTTTTCTAACATAGATCCAGGATATGGAAATTAATACTGAAAATAAAAGAGAAATGTGTGTATAAGATAGAACTTACAGCGTTGACTGTACTGTAGCGGGCAGCTACTTCATGGAATTCCACTGACGTACTTGCTTTAGGCAAATAAATTTGTTCCAGGGGAAAGCAGAGGACTTCTATTTGGAGAATTAAAAACGGGACTAAATTTCCTGGAAGCTTCAATTGTATAAAATACACGGGACTAAATCTAAAAACGTCTATTAGAAGTAGATTTCTGAGTCATTTCCATTAAATATAATCGTAACCTCAGTAAGATTACGATGATTCCTTTTTGGATGCTCATGGTCATGGAGGCCATTATATTTGATCTTAAAAATTTAGAACAAAATAAGTGACAAGATTCCATGAAAATGACGGGCTTATTGCAAAAGTGAAATGTGAATGTCAAAATTTTATAAACTAACTTGATGAAATGAAAATGCCAACTAAGTCAACCAGTTAATGCTATCAATTAACTCCTATATGTTACCAGTTAATTTTGACATGGATCATCATGTTGTGTCTTGATGGAAACTTGAGGTAAACTTGGTAGAGTCCTGATGGTGTTGATGCAGGAATCTGATCGATGGAACTGCGACCAGGCTATCTGCTCCAACGTTTAAATTTTGTTTGCTTGGGAGCTGATTCAGTGCGACGGCTATCGCACTCGAGTAGATAGATAGCTTCAACCAAAACTCGCTAAGTTGAATCACCTATACTCACAATATCCAATTAGAGGGGCACAATGGTTATGGAAGATTGCTAGTAAATCACCTATTCTGAAAATTGATCAAGAATAATCTTAAAATTGCTCAAATTATTTGATTCAACTCTTCGGCATGGCTCTTGAGGTTTGAATCAGCCTATGGCAGGCAAGTGAGCAAGCTGATATTGCTGTTGTAGATAGCTTGATGCCCTTATCAACATTCTTCTTCCATGAATCTGAATCTTTAGATATTGATAGCAATGCACATAGAAGTAATACGGTACTGCATGTTATAAAAGAAATTATTAATTTTGTAAAGTACCTTAGTGATTCTGCTTTTGCTAACTTTGTTACTGTCTCCACTGCACTCGGTTCCACATAGTCGAAATCATTCTTCATTTTGGCCCGATTCTAACAAGACAATCTAACTTCCAAGCTTTCAACTTTCCCCGAGGTCTCTGGCACATTTTTAAGTTTGGAGCAGCCAGAGAGATACAACGTGCTAAGAGATCTCAAACCATTTATGGTACTTGGAAGACTCTTGATATTTTTGCAATCTTTCAATTTCAACAAGTCATTGCCAGAAAGAAGTTCAATAGATGCTGGCAATCCTCTTATAGCAGTTCCTTCCAAATGAAGCTCCAAGAGCTGATCCCTGCTTGAAGTTTTCTCTGGGAACTCTCTGAATTTCATAAGGGCTGGAGAGATTCAAAGTTGATAGATATTTTAGAGCACTTATGGTCCTTGGAAGACACTCAAGATTTTTGCAGCCATTCAGACTCAACTGAGCAAGTCCAAATAGAAGTTCAATTGATAATGCCAGTTCTTTAATATCAGTTCCATCTGAAATAACTTCCCACAATGTGTAGAAATTCCTTCAATTTCCAGCAACAAGAAAGAACACGTGTCTTAAGAGACTTCATAAAGATCTTGCCTGGAAGATTTGAAAGACTTGTACAACCTTTCAAATTCAAATTCAACTACATGTCAACGATGCGGAATTCCAAGGCATCTTCTATTAAACAAAAACAAATAATAAGAACCAACAGTTGTCAATTCTTATCAACAAAGTCTTCAAATTGACATTGTGGTCTGTTGTTTAACGAAAAAAAGGAAAATCAATAGTTGTCAATTCCTATCAACCAAATCATCGGACCAAAATTAAACATGGGGGTGGAGAAAAGAAAAATAAAAATCAAATGTTGAATCCTCTTGATTGTTTCATGGATAAATCTGATCTAGATCTGAGTCCATATTTAACATATTCATCTACCCATTTTCAGACATGCCATGAATTGTAAATTAAGCCAAAGATTCGCAGAAGGCAACAAAGAAACAAAAAACAGATTCTATGTTCAGCCACAAATGGGCTATTTCACAGCCAAGCACAATGGTTATGGAAGATTGCTAATAAACAAATGAAGAAAATTAATTGCTTTTCACAGGTTCAAGAATTAACACTATTATTGATTGCTTCTCTAATGGAAGAAATAATTTTGAATAAAGCACAGCATCATTCTAACAAATGTGATGATATTTTTTTCATTCATTCCATGGCCTGACTCTGTTTTATGTCTAAAACTCAAGAAATTCTACAATTCCTTCATTCTACCACATCATTTACGAAACAACAAATAATCAAATTTTGTCATGTATATTTCTATTTAGAAATTTGCAAAAAGGTTAGCCGCTAGAAAAAGAAAATAATTGATTAGATAAACACTGGGTTTGCACTGTGTTTGTGGTAAAATTCTGTTAAAGACACGTGTACATAAACTACCAAGGCACTGAAGCTATGGAATTTGATAGTGACTGAATGTATTTCACAAGAGGAAATGACAAGAAGGAGCGTGCTTATTTTGTAGCTGACAAACGGACACATTAAAGATTGCCAATAAATCATTGGTATTCGATCGAGTACCTGGGATGCCCCTTTGTGCAGACCCTTCACTCTCTTCTTGGTTTTGCCTTCGATCATTAGAGTTCCTGGCTGACTCATTAGTTTTTCTGGCTATTTGTGCTGATTATCGAACACGTAAACAATATATTGACAAGACATATTGATAGTGAAGGAATCTCAGAATCTGCTCACTAGCCATGACTCACGCAGGACAAACCTTCACGAATTGACCTTGTTGATTGATTGCTTTTGCTTGGGAAACCATAGAGTTGATGCAACACATCAGGTGGGATGCACATTCCTTCGTAGGCATATTATCGAACACGTCCTAGGCACGAGAATTATACCATAATTCCTCAACAACTCCTCTCTTGAACCTGGCCTGCGAATTCCATATAATCATTCCTTTGTCTATTTATCGTTTGTTCTGGGCCCAAATCAAGCTGAGATCGATCATATTCATATTCAACATATGTGCACTAAGCATTGTAGCCTCAATTCCGAGGTTCAAGTATTTAAACCCGTAAAAATTTCAGGAAATGACAAGGAAGAGCGTGAGCTCAATATTTCTAACTCTTCGCTCTACCCGACAAACGGACACATTAAAAATTGACAATAAATTAGACCCTGTGTTTATTTTGTAGCTGCTGCTGAAGTGCTAACCACGGTTAACAAACGTGGACACCAATGCCACGTCACTAACCTTTAACTGATTTATAACAGATTTTTGAATAAATAGAATGTAAATGAATTATCATGTGCAAAATAACAATTGAATTCGAGATGCGCGCTCGGTGATGAAGCCAGGTAATAGTAAAAATAAAATAGTCAAGAATAATAAATTTGTATTAATAATATTTTTATTTTTAAAATATAATATATTTAGTTTATTTATTTAATAATATTTGGACACCAATCCAGACAGCTCATCAATGCCACATCACTAACCCTTAACTGATTTATAACAGATTTTTGAATAAATAGAATGTAAATGAATTATCATGTGCAAAATAACATTTGAATTTGAGATGCGCGCTCGGTGATAAAGTCAGATAATATTAAAAATAAAATAGTCAATAATAATAAATTTATATTATTTATATTAGTAATATATTTATTTTTATTTTTATTTTTAAAATATAATATATTTAGTTTATTTATATTAATAATATTTTTATTTTGAGTGATGATACAGCCACAAACTCTTGTACAAACTTATCTTGTACAAACTGATGTGGCATTAATTCATTGGTTGAATGAAAATATAAAATAATATAAATAAATCATGTAGGTCAAGAGATATTTAATTCAATCAATTTTATCATGCCACATCAATTTGTACAAAATAAATTTGTACAAGAGTTTGTGACTATATCATTATTCTTTTATTTTTATTTTTAAAATATAATATCAATTTTGGGCTTACTATAGTAAAAAATATACTAGTAAAAATAAAATAAAATAAATATTATACAAGAAAGAAATAAGCATATCGAAATTGTAAAAAGAAATCAACTAATATGTGATCACTTAAGTTATAGCTATCTATGAATCAAATTTATACTTTAATTGATCTTACACAATTTTATGTTATCCTTTCTTTAAAGAAAAGAAAATATCATACCACAAATCCCAATATATATTAGAAAATTTGACTTTTCAGATCCTGACGGGAGAGTGTGCTTGAGCAAATCTTAAATAGAGAGGATTTTTGTAAGTAAATGAATTCCAATGAAGTGCTTTGCTTTAAGAGAACTTAAGCTAATTAGGGAAATATATTTGTTTTGAGGAAAAGCAGAGGATTTTTATGAGTAAATGCCTCTTAAATTAATAGAAAATAAAAGGATTTAAGAGTCTACCTTTCTTCACGAGTCCTGCAGCGGAATGATCGAATGTTGGATCACGTTAATGGCCATAAAGAAATCACAAGTGGAAAACCTCCTTTTGATCACAATATAAATACCTTCTTTCTTCAATGGATTGTTCAATGTTCTTTTTTTTCAGCATATGGATAAGAAGAGAAGTTGAAGAAGCAATTGTTTTTTTGTGTTGTTAGGGCAAAAAATGTGTACTCACATTGAGTTCCAACTCAACAAGTACCAAAAAAACTGTACATAAAAATCAAAATCAGCAAAGAAGAGAACATGATCTCCTCTAATATTGACTAATTGACTGATTAGAAACACTTAATCTATCACATCCAAAAAAAGAAAAAAAGAAACACTTCATACATAATAATACTTAATACATAATAATGTAAGACAAACATTCATGGGAAGCAATGTTGGAATACAAAACTGCGAGAAAACTTAGGGTATGTTTGGGATTGAGGTTAGGCAGCTGTATCTTTTAAGCTGCAGCACTAAAGTGTTTGGTAAACCCTAGCTGCTGTAGCTTAGAAGCTATGTTAATATGTTTTTTCACTTGTATAATAGAAAATCTATTATATCTTTAATAATTTTGTCAAAATTATTATTTAAAATTTATATTTACTACATATTATTAATTTTTATTTCATAGTTACAATTTTTTTTCACAGCAGCTATAGCTTAAAAACTACAGCACTTGAATCATAAACTCACCCTTAATGCTTTGAGCGTGTTGGACGCACTGAAAAATGATGAAATTTTACTTTGTCAAAGATAATTCCTCTTTATAAAGATAATTTCAATTTTGTTTGTTTCAAAGAAATCAATGAGAGGATTTCATGCTTTCTAATTAATTCCTCCAATGAATGTAATAATATATACATTGTAAAATAATTTCAATACTTAAAAATATTTTAATATTTTACAATCTACTAGATATATTTTATTATATTAAATTAAATTTTATAATAAATAGAATCATAATATTAAAACAAGTATATTAAAATTTAAATTATTTTGAATATTATGTAAAATAATAATAACATTAGTATGTGAGATTTTTTTATTGTAAAATATATTTAATGCAAATATTTATTTAAAATATCTAAAATAAATAAATAAATATTATTTAATAAATATAACAATTTACATATTTAAATTTATTAAAATATTAATTTATTTTAACATTCTTAGTCTATTGCATAGATTACATTATTTATGTAATATTTCTATTTATTGAAAATATAAAACTTTTTAAAATGGCATAATAGTCAAAAAGGGGTGTTGGTGACCATTTCTTCAAATCTAGGGCTATACATGTCGTTTTCCCTTAAAAGAAAGAATAATTAAAAAAAAAAGAGTCTTATGAGAATATTGGAGGGGTGTCAATAATCCAACTCCGTGAAAAGAATCAACAAGAAAATAATAAAAGACATTTTTTAAATTAACTCACGCATCCATTAAAGATCAAGACAAGAACCTAGGTCTTAGAAAAGCTTAGTTGTGAAGCTAGACCGCAACTTCGATAAGAAAATAAGATTAAAAATTAGATGAGTGATTAAAAAGGGACATTTTTGGAATTAAAAATGAGAATAATTGGAAAAAAATAATAAAAAGGTTTTATGAAAAGATTAGAGGGGTGTTAATAATCCACCATGAAAAGAATCAACACGGCTCAACAAAAGTAAGAAAACCTAAATTAAATAAGCACATTTAAATTCAATGAAGCTATGAAGGCCCAAAAAAATTCCAACATCAAAATAAAAGGGATAAGAATCACAAATGTTCACACTGAAGACAACCATGAACAATATTTTTTTGCCAAAAATCTTTTTGGCCAAATATGGGATATGATCTTTGTATAAAAAACAGAGGATTAATTTTCCCTCTTTCTTTAATTTTCAACTCATGAGAAATCACAAAATTCAATGCATCAATTTGGCCGAACAACACATTTTGATTCCGACCAACTTTTTGATCCAAATCGAGTATTTCTAGTAATTTAACATTAAAAAAATTTGCCAAAGCAGATACAATAAATGGACAAATAAAAAGTAAATGAAATACCATATGCAAATTTAAAGAACATAAATTGAAATTGGGATGCGTACTCTCACTGTTACACCAGGCCTTACCCTTTTTTTTTTTTTCTAATGAGAACTATTGCTCATGATGATATTTAGAATCATATATATACTGAGATCCGTTTTATATCAATTCTGATATGACACTGTTCAGATTTTTAATCCTCTCAAATATTCGAGGGATGTCAACTCCCATCCTGGGAGAAAGACTGCCTTCACTCAAGCTCTGGGACTCCAAAGAAGGAAATTTAAATTAAACCCCTGCAATGCTTCTACGAAGTCTCAAACCACATTGAGCTTACCCTTCATTTGAGTTGTTTAAATCTTTCAGGTGGTTGTTCGTCATCATCATCACAGCAGCCACTGCCACTGGCTTCAGCTGCCACTGCATTTTCTGCAAGGCTTCGCTTTGATGTTGTGGCTACTTCCATTTTTTATCCAACAAAATTATGATGGGATTCATTCAGATCATAAGAGATAAAGTGAGTCCATTGCTTTGTTGTTTGGTCAAACTCCTCGACTTTGTGAACATAAACTGGATGGAAGCCACACCTCTTCACCTTCAATTCTGGAATTGAGGGGGATTTAAACGACAACTCAATATGATTAGATTGAAAACACCAATTAGTATCGTAGCAGCGTTGATGAGACAAAAAGAGTGGCCAAAGATGGTCTAACCAGCGTGACCGAAATTCTCACTAAAACAAGTAAAATAACCAAAACGTGAACCATCCATATAGCAGCGCAATTGATGTGTGGGAAATGAACGCCATAGTGAATGCTTAGGGACACGAAAAACTGAGCAAATAGCATAACATACATAAGCTTAGGCTTGTTACTGATAGTTCATTATAACATACATAAGCTTCTCATCAATAATATTTAATATTTCTTAATTGAAATACTTTCTCCTTCGTGAGAGCCTTCTTTCTTGAATTTTCAAGAACGTACGTTAAAACGAAATCTAGTATCGCTTCTGCAATGCGTCAAGTGGTATAAGAACCTTTCTTTGTATTAGGCAGAGCTTTCCTGACCATCAACCATTCCCCATACACAAATCCTCCCTCCATCATCCATTACTTTCATAAAAAAAAAAAGAAGAAGAAAAAGTCAGAAAAATAGCAAACCCGAAGCCACCTCATGTCCACCATCTTTGGCTGTTGCCTCTGTCATTCTTCACATTTTTCATGCTTTAATAAAATTTAACATAATGCTCACTATTTTGTATATTATTAAGCACCATTGTATGATTAATCATGAAGTGTATATTATGTTTAACACTAATTTAGCACAACCTATACCATGAAATTATGGATTATGTTACAGTGAATACTTTTACATGGTAGGAATATAAATTTAAGTTTTACAAGCCTATTTTCATTTAATTTTCCAATGTCACTTTGTTGTTTTCATAAAGTTAAAATTAACATATATTCTTAATTAGCTATAGTTTATGAATCATGAAAGATTGTTTTGTTGATGTTCATTGATTGTGGTTACAAAATTTTATGTCACTAAAAGACTTGATTGCTTTTATGATGGTGATTAATATAAGAAGTAAATATTAGCTCCAATAATATTCATGGGAATGAATGGGAAAAATATTATCTATTTATTTTATATTCTCGTTATAAAAGCATGGTTTGGGATATTTTAACTTAAATTTTGACACAAAAAATGAGCCATTAATCTCTCACATTCTATCACAATCTCTCACAAACTTTCATTTTACGATGTTAAATCATCCACCATAGTAACTGAATTGCATGAAATCAATAATTTCAATTTTGTATTAAAAATTTAAGATAAAATAACTTAAAAGGAAAATAATACCTAAACACCCTTTTGGCTATAATACCCTGCATAGGTAGTAACTAAAAAAAATTAACGTTAAAACACTTTTAATAAATTCAAATATACTTTAAATAGTTTATTTTGTCTAATAGACTAAAAATAATGGAATATTTGTAACATGTATAAAATAATTTTTAAAATGTAAATTATAATATTATTTTAATAATATCTTTTTATCTATTATATAATTTTTAAATAAATATTTGGGTTAAATAGATTTTACAACTAATAAAAAATATCTCATGTATTGATAATATTAAAATTATTTTATATAAATTTAAAATAATTCGAATCTTTATATATTTATTTTAATATTATGTTTATATCCATTATATAATATAATATTGAACAGTATTAAAATATTTTTTGAAGATTAAAATTATTTTTAATATACATATATTTATTTTATTTTTTCCTTTCGGAAGCGAAAGCAAGTCCATGCCCGACAACTTGGGGGGAGAGGCAAACTGGAATATTTTTGTTTTCTTGGTTTTCAAAGGAAGGAGTTACAGAGTTAGAGATATATGGGTGTTCTTTTTCCTAATTTAACTTTAAAAATATATATCCAAGCCATTGTGTAATTATATAGACACATATAATTATACAAAGAAAGCAAATGCAATGCGATCTGCAGAGAAAATAAAATTGAAACTGAGATGCGCACTTACACTGTTACACGTAGACTCAGAGAAAATAATATTCGCTAGGCTGTGCCCTTCATTCGAGTTGTCTAAATCTTTTAGGTTGTGGTTCCTCATCATCATTACAGCAGCCACTTCGACTGGCTTCAGCCGTCCCAACATATTCTTCAAGACTTCGCTTTAGAAAGCTTCGCTCAGACGACGTCGTTGATCCTGCATCATCCCCGCAGCAACTTCCACTGGCTTCTGCCCTGTCTAAGTCATCATTAAGGCTACGCATAAAGGATGTTGAACCTAAACAATCGTGACCGAAATCGTTCAAATTCCACACCGGATCACTTGTTTGGTTGAACTTATCCCCTTGATATACATATACTGGATGGACACCACACCTCTTCAACTCCAATCCCGACGGCGAATCAAATTCCACTTTACTAATACGTTCGCTATTCTTGTAGTATAGGAAAAGATGGTCTGACATAGCCTGACCGAATTGCTTTCTAAAAAAAATGCCAGACAAACCCGAGGTGGTAGGCTTACTATTTATGGACAGCTCATGTATGGGATAATGAGGCGGCAATGGATGATAATAAGGAAGTGAATATTTAGGGACATGAAAAACACAGCACATAGCATATCCCACAAGCTTACTATTCTTATACGTCTTTGGAGGCGTGCTTATTGTTATTGAAGAACCCTCATTATTCTGATACTCGAACCACTCTGGGATTTCACTTCAAGGAACAACAATGTGAAAATCTCTCCCACGGCCCTGAAACCCACCAAATATATATATATATATATATTAGAAAGCCATACCAATGCATAATTTTTAGGCATGATTTTAGCAACAGGTGAGAGACAGTGTAAGAAACTGACATTACATGTTTAATGTACTTGTCCGACAGTGACATATTCTGCAACCCCACGGAAAAAAAAAGCGAGTAAATAAATAAAATAAAAAGACATAACATGTATTGCATCAGTTTTAGGCATAATGTTAGCACAGGTGAGAGTGAGAGACTGACCTCAGAATTTTTAATGTACTCTTTCATGAGTGAAAGCGCCAAATCATAGTTGCCAGCCAATTTCAAGCAATCCGCACAATGAAGGTCTAAGTTCGGGAGTTGATGCTTGTTTAAATTTAATACATCTGATAATGTCTCCAACGAAACACAACCGTCTAACGAAATCGCATTTATACTGGCTGGAAGTCGAGGCAGATTTTGAAGCATTTTGCATCCATCTAATTCAATAGCCTGAAGATTAGAAAGACGGTAGATGCTTGCCGGTAGCGAAACAAAACTGTTTCTACTCAAATATAACTCTTTTAATGAGCATAAGTCGCCAATACTACTTGGGATTGCTCCTTCCCCTAGATTACAATCACTGATATCCAATTTCGTTAAACTACACAAACCTGACAGAGAAGACGGCAAGCTCAAAGCCACCGGATCTGAACTCCATCGCATCAAATTGATAGGAAAGCGCAGAAACCATGATGCAGATGATGGTGATCCTTTGCACCCACGACAAGATAGTTCTTTAAGATTCTTCGTAAGAAAAATCCACGATGGAGGTTGCCTTATAGTTGTACCACTTATATCAAGTTTTTCCAAACTTTCTACTTGCCCAAGCGTCTCAGGCACATTTTCAAGTTTGAAGCAGCCTGAGAGATTCAAAGTTTTGAGGGATTTCAAACCATTTATACTGCTAGGAAGTCTCACGAGACTTCTGCAGTCATTCAAATTCAACCATTGAAGTTTGGTCAAAAGCTCTATAGATGATGGCACTTCTGTGATAGAAGTTCCATCTAAAAAGAGCTCTGACAGATCTTCCACACTTATCACAGTCTCTGGAAATTTCACTATTTTCGAGCAACCAGAGAGCTTTAGAGTTCTTAGACATTTTAAGCTGCTTACAGTAATTGGAAGAGTCTCGAGATTTCTGCAATCCTTCAAATTCAACAAGACAAGTTTGGATAGAAGCTCAATAGATAAAGGCAGTTTTTTTATATCAGTCTCATCCAAAAGAAGTTCCCGTAGACACTCCATACTTCCCACAACGCGTGGAAGTTTCCTCAATTTCAGGCAACCAGAAAGAACAAGTGTTTTAAGAGATTCCATAAAAATCTCACCCGGAAGAGTTGTAAGACTTGTACAACCTTTCAAATTCAACAAGATCAGCTTATTGTGACGTAGCAAAGACTGGTGAATTTCACGCAACCTTGTACATCCTTCAAGATCCAACACCTCTAAGTTTGGTACCTTTGTGAAGTCTGGTGTCTTAATCAGATTCTCCGAATGGCTGAGTTTCATGACTCTCAACATGTTTAAAGGCTGTTGAAAACAAAAAGGAGCTAAAATGATATTTCTTAATTCATATACTACTATAATAATAAATTGTTATCAACAATTATTCACTGAAAAATATAAATTAGTGACCAAAAAAAAAAAAACAATTGATCTTACTTTGATACCCTTCCATAATTCTTCAATGCGGCTGTAGCACATTTTAAATTCAACAGTTTTATCCAATTGCAAATTTGATGGCAAAGATTTCAAAGGATACCAATGCCAATCAAGTAACCGCAACTCGTTAGAGAGGTATTCAAGGCCTTCAGGAAGTTGCACATTACTGATTTTGAGCAATCTTAGTTTGGTCATCAGTGAAAATGCTTTAGCACTTAAATGCACGTCATTTCCATGAAAGAAATAATCGTCAACCATTATTCCTTCAACTACTTCACTTCCCTGAAAATTATAAACAAAGTCGTTCGTTAGAGATTTATCTAGCTAAAAGAAGTGAGCAGAGCTGGACAATAAATACTTTTAGATCCCCTTTATTATTCACTTACCGTATTTTGTGACAATACATGGTGTACATCTGCTTCCTTCCACAATCTACTGCGTTTTCCAGGCTCGTCGGTGGATTGTCTCCTAACAATTTGGCGACCCATTTCTTGTATCAAATCATGCATCCACAATCTGTTATTCTCATGTACTGTTAATAAAGATTTTTCTATAAGAACTTCTATTCCAATGACTGGGGAAAAACCACATCCCTCTAGAATTTTCGATACATAATCTCTAGTCTTCCATTTAAAGAAACATGCAATATCGAGAAATATTTTCTTCTCTAATTCTTGTAGTCCATCAAAACTTATTTGAAGTATACTCATAATCTTATTGGGAGGCTCTATTTGTAGCCTTTCCAAGGTGCTTCTCCATTGATCCACGGATCTACCATTCAAAAAGGAACCCAAAACTTCGAGAGCTAATGGAAGACCACGGGCATACCGTAGAACACCTTCTGACAGCTGCACACATTCTTCAAGAGGCTTTTGCATTTTAAAAGCTTTCATGTTGAAAAGTTGAAGAGCATCATGGTAATTTAGTTCATTAGGCTTATATATTTCATCCATTCCATGTGTCTTTAATAGATGTTCATCTCGCGATGTTACGATGATCCTGCTGCCAGAGCCAAACCACTCACGCTTTCCAGCTAAATACTCTAATTGCTTTATGTCAACCACATCATCAATAACAAGAAGAACCCTTTTGTGTTGCAACCTGCTTCCTAAAATGTTGATGCCATCACCGACATTCCATATGCTATCTTTTTCAAGCTTCAATATTTCGAAAAGGAGTTGCCTTTGAAAAGAGATTACACTGCCTTTGTTTTTAAAATTTTCTCTAACATCGGCAAGAAAACTACTCCCTTCAAATTCATGAGAGATCAAGTCATAAACAACTCGTGCAAGAGTCGTCTTACCTAAACCTCCCATACCACAAATCCCTATCATACAAACATCATCATTAGGCCCTTTGTTCATAAGAGACCTCAGTTCTTCCAAACGTGAATCTATTCCCACTAGCTTCTTAAGAGTCTCTGATTTTAAAAGAATTTTACTTGATATCGCCTTGACAATATCCCAAATAAATTCCGACTCATTCCTGCAGTTAAAGAACAAAGAAAGATCAGTATGGTTAAATTACAGTGAGTCTGAATGCGGTATTAAATAAATTTAGTAATAGAAAAAACCCAAAATATGCAATATTCGTTGGAAAAAATTGAAGTAATGTAAGATGTTGTTACATATGGCTAATCTTTAGGCGCGTTCATGTAAATATCTGCATCCATCTATACCACTTTTTTTTTTGCAAATATTCGTATATGGAGCTATTATTCAATTAGTACACATCATATCATATACATATTGAAAAAAAGTTGTTTAATTGACAACAGTATGATGATTAAAGCTATTTCAAATGATCTACATAATAATAAGAATGGCTACCTGTACTCTTTCAATTCCCAGCCAGAAATATTAGCCACCTCTTTCAAAGCGTCTCTCCAATTTTTCACCTTTTCTAGATTCTCCCTATAAGCTTCTTCATGTTTAGAAAAAGCTTCTCGAAAACTTCCGGTTTGTTTCCTTACCATAGTGGGTTCAACATCATAGAAAATTGGAAAAACCATTTGTTGATGATCGTTTTTGTTCTTGCATTCAACAATCTTAACAAGTTCATCCAAGCACCAAGTGGAGGAAGCATAGTTTTGAGAGAAAACAATAATTGAAATTCTAGAATCTTCAATTGCCTTAAGAAGTCCAGGTGAAATGGATGCTCCTCTCTCAAGTTCTTTGTCATCCTTGAATACATAAATTCCTTTTCCATTCAAAGCAGCATAGAGATGACTTATGAAGCTTTTACGGGTGTCTACTCCTCTAAAGCTTAAGAAGGCATCATATGGCCAATGAGGCACATTTTGTATGCTCGACGAAGCCATCACAATATTAATTGTTTCTGAAAATTTTGAAAAAAAAAAAAGAAATGATTGCCTAGGAAAAATACTAAGTAAACAACAAAATTCATCTAGAGTCATGGATTATCTCGGTGTGTCAAAGTCGTATACACTAGCTTAGGGAGTGTTTGGTGCACTACATTATGTTGCAGTACTATGTTTTAATGTAGTATGTACAATAATGTTTATTTAAATATTTTATACTAATATTATTATCAAAATTTATTATTTGACAAATAAAATTTAAAAATTTATTAATAAATAATACTTAATTATATTGCTTGAGCTTTATTGCGTAGCAATATTACATTAACCTTTAAAACAGTGCCATATTTAGAGCGGTATATGCATGATCTTGTTTATCTAAAAAAATTTTATAATATTATTTTATTAAATTTATTGGTTAAATTCATTATTAAAATAAAAAATTCATTAAGGAAGTAGTACTATTTCTATATAAGTAAATTATAAATCTCTCTAAACAAAAGTAAATTATAAATGTGTTAAGTAATAAAATAATTGATTGAAATTATTTTTACACACTAAAAGTAAAATAATAAAAATGATTTTATATCATAAAAGTAAAAAAGTATGTAATTATTTATATTAAATTCATATTATTTGGATTTATTTATATTTAATTTTATTATTTGATTTAAAAATTTTATTTAAATTTTGGTAAAATGACAATTACACCCCAAAATTTGGAAAAAAAAATGGTCGTGTAGACACCATATTTTCAATGAGAAACACTAAAATCCTCATTTAACTATGATATCATTTAGCTCTGATAACTCAAAAAAATAATTTCAGTGTTTTATAATTAATATAAATATGATAGTAAATAAATGTAACAATATCTATTAAAAAATATTTGTAATAAATAGAATTATAATATTAAGATAAATATATAAAAATAATTTTAATATTATTAATACATGAAATCATTTTTTTAATTGTAAAATCTATTTAACCTAATGATTTATTTAAATTTTTTTATAATAAATACAAATATATTAGTAAAATATAATAATTTACATTTTTAAAATTATTTTATTTTTAAAATATTCTAATATTATTGGTCTATTAGAAAAATTAAAATATTAAATAATATATGTATTTATTAAAAAAATTTAAAATCAATGTTTTTAGTTACTATCTACAAAAGTAGTATAGTTGAAAAAAGATTTTGGTGTCCTTTATTGAAAATTAGGGACTTTACATAACTATTTGCTTAAATTTTAGTGGTGTAAATATCCTATTTCCTTAAATTTCTAACTAGATTATAACTTATTATTTTAATAAATAGTTAAATGCTAAAATAAAAATTTTGAAGTAATTTTTAAATAATTATATTCAACATCAGATTCAATTAGAATTCTCTCATAATTTCATATGTGATTGGTGGTTAATAAATAATGAAAATAAAGAAGCTCAATAGGTACATCTTTGTACGTTGTTTTATAAAAGATTTATCTACAATAACTTAAAAGAAGTTATTAGAGTTACATATATATCACCAAAAAAATAAAAATAAAAATATTAAGGTAATAACTAATCATCGAAACTATATATAAGCAAAGAGATTTTGAGAGAAACTGAAACTTTTCCATTTCCTTTCAACCACCTAATAAAAATGGACAAATATATAATAATTGTATTCTTTTTTTCAGAACTCGATGGGGAGGGTGAATTTGATTAAAAATAATTGACAACAAATTGGCCCAAATATTTTTAAAGTAAAAAATTTATTGAAATAAAAAGTTATTAAACTTGACAATGGTTCTGAATTCAAATTAACGATCTTATTCTCAGACAAACTAAACAGATAATCCATCAGCTTCTCAATTACTCTCTTTACCAAAAAGAAAATTAAAATTATACATAATAAATCCCAAAATGTAAAGTATTTTTTTTCAAGTGCCGATTTGAGAGTGTGTACACCGATCTCTACTTGAGCAAATCTTGATTAAAGCCTCTTAGAGAAGGGAAAGAGTTTGTGCAAAATTAACATTGAAAGATTTCTCTCAATTTACAATTTGTGCAAAATTAACATTAAAAAATTTCTTTCAATTTTATCATTATTTATTTGTTTTTAAACATCAAGATATGCAAATTAATTATGAAAGTAAAAGAGAGAGATGTATGAGATAGAACTTACAGCTTTTGAGTGTATTGCAGAAAGCCACTTAAATGAACTCCAGTCCAGTATTTGATTCAGAGAATTTAATCATGCAAATATGCAAGTCTTGGGCAGAGATTGACTTTCTTAATAATTAATAAATATTGTCACTGTCTACTCTCATGATGAAGTTACCATCAAACTTCCGGGAAGCTTCAAGGAATCTAAACGAAAATTATCTGGCTTTTCGATTGATTACGCGTCTTCAGTAAAATTGAAAGAATGAAATCGGATCTGTTATTGTGCTAATCGAATTCATTTCCAAAAGTCAAAAAGTGACTCTCTCAATAATTATAGGGTCCGCTTATAATACAGCCGCTGCGTGCCATACAACCTTTTCTCACTTTTTATTTTAAAACTTATAAAAGCAATCCAACGGCTTTTATATTTTAATCATGAAACCGGCTACCGAACGAAAGAATTGGAAGAGGGAACTGGCAAATATCAGGAGCAATTATCACAAAGGTATCCAATTTTATCTAACTATCAAAATTATCAATTTAAATTAGGCCAATGTCAAAGAACCCCCTCAACATGAAAAATTTGCATTTCTTACGGCTGAAAAAATTACTTTGAAACAAGTAATGTCTATATTAATGAGAATAATATTTATATCAGTGTAAATGAAATGTATTTTTTCATTTTCCATCTAATTATTGGATTTTTTTTCAAATAAGTATAGTCATTATTATTATGATAAAACTAAATTCAGCTTATAATATTTTTTATGATGTTATATTTTTTTGTGAAATGTTTGTATATTCTATATGATATTATTTTTTACAATAATAAAAGTTTTAATAATTTATATATATATAGTCTAATTGTATGTGTTTTTCTAAAGTGTGTATAATCTAATTTTATTTTTTAATCCCACTTGAAAACCACTCAGTCAATTCAACGAGGGACAATTTGTTAAAAATTAAACTTTTAAAAATATAAAGTGTAATTTTTTAGGATTATTACAATAATTGTTGTTGATATTGTATCCTGCTCTTAACTAAATTAACAATGTAATTAGACAACTATAATTTTAGTGCAACACCTAGGATTAAATCATCTAGGAAAAATGATACCTATACTCTCGAGATTTGAGAAAATGATCATATTGATCCCATGTTTTCACCTAAGGACACCAAGACCCCTTTGACTATAATACAATTTGATTCTATTAATTCAAAAAAATTGACTTTAACATTTTTAACAAATACAAATATGATTTAAATAGTTTAACTTGCCTAGTAAATTAATAATATTAAAACATTTGTAATATATAAAATAATTTTTAAAATATAAATTATGATATTTATTTTTAATTATATATTAGTATTTGTTATAAAAAAATTGAAATAAATCTTTAGGTTAAATAGATTTTATAATTAATAAAATATGTCTCATGTATTAATAATATTAATATTTTTATACAATATTAAAATAATTTTAAATTTTAAATATTTATTTTAATATGTTTTATTTATTAAAAAATTAGTTTAATATAATATAAGATAAAGTACTAAAAAAAAATTTATATACTGAATTATTTTAAAATGTATATATTTTTATATTTATTTTAATATTATATTTCTACTTATTATAACATTAGAGTCAATTTTTTTAATTAATAAAGTCAAAAGACATTATACTTAAAAGGAGTCTTAGTGTCTCTTAACAAAAACTCAGGAATCTACATGATCATATTAATTTGAGTAATACTCACTTATAAATAGATATTACATAATTCTTGTAGTAATCAATGTAGAATATGATGTATAATCAATTATTACAAATTTATTACACTATTAGTATACAATAAAATAAAATATTTCTAAAATATAACAATTAAAAATAAGGCAACATCAATTAAGGTATAAATTATGTATCCAACTATATAAGTATTTTGTTAAATAATTTTAATTTTTATGACTTATAAAAAAATGATTGCTATTTGAAGCAATAAATAAATAGTTCTAAAATAGTAGTCAATATTATTGTTAAATTATAATGTTGAATTTACCTATCGAAAAATTTAATTCCTTTCAATACTTAATTTAGGAAGCAAAATTAATGTTTTAATATATTTTCTTTTTTTTATTACATTACTTTTGTGATGTTTTTTTTAAAACAAAATATTGTTTAATTTGAATTGCATTTACTGGGCTAAACCATTAATTAAAGACAAATAAATGGTGACTCAATTGAATTGGATTCAAAGTAAATACTAATTTACAAATTTTAAAATTTTAATATAAAAATTAATTTTAATTGTTCCTAGGATAATCATATAATAAGTAAATAATTTGTATTATGATAAACATTTGAAAAATAAAAATTTGAGCAGTACAAATTGCATGTGCAATTGTTAAAAATGAAATTTGGGTTGAAGTGATGAGATATCAAAGAATTTATTTTGGAAAGAAAATGAGTACAATTAATTTGAATTAATAAAATAAGCATATGAATAATGATCAAAAGTTCAAGTATAACGGATGGTTGTTGAAGCCAACAAAAATAAATACCAACTCTAAATAAATTGTGTATAGTGATTGAGTAGGGTCGTGTCCACAGAGATCAGTAATTATTTAAATCCTTTTAAAATGTAAAATGCAAAATGGGGGGGATTGTTGACAATAATAAAAATCAAATTAAAATAACAAGAATGCAAATTCAAAATTGTAATTCAAATTGGGGAAAGCTCTGGTTGAAGGAATTAACTCAGCTTGATTCCACTACTGATCATTGATTCAAATATAAATCATTACTACTTATGAATAGACCGGTTATAGCTACTGAGACACTTTAATAGCCAATCTCTCTTTAACTAGTCGATAACCAAGGTACGACCATTGGTTATTTCCCTAATCAATAGATAACCCTAGATACGATCATAAGATTTAATCAATTGACAGTCTAAAAAACCAGAGAGGCTCAAATCCTAATCAACAAACGCATATGATGGCTCACTTAAATTAGATTGTTTATTCTCATAACACAACGCACTGCTATGCTATTTGTCACAAACATTAAAATCTTCATACGATAAATCCTTTAATTGACAATAGATTAAGTTAATAATTAAATAATGGCCAATTATCTAATTAACAAACATAATCATGACAATAATTTAGAGAATAAACAAATACCCAAAAATTAATAAAACAATTAAAGCATAAGAAAGATCTAACAGTAATGGTGAATCAAAACTTCATTAACCTTCAACCAGAATAATAGGTTTAGTTCTTCATAGAGAGAAGAGAAAAATTTAGATCTAGGGTTTCTTTTTTCCTCTTTCCTTTTTCTTTAGATTCCTCCCTTCAATTCCCTTTTCTCTCCTCTCCTCTAGAGTTCTTTTTAAACTAAAATACTAATATATAAAAAATTATCTAAATATTAAATTCGTAATTATAAAATAACCAAAAAGACAAAATACGTTAAAATAAAAATTGCAGGTCCTTAGTTGATAGCAAGCGCCCACGCCTTATCAACAAAGTTTTTCTGAAGCTCATAATTTCTTCAGGAAAACAACCATCCTCAAACATCATCTTGTATCTCAATTTTAGCACCAATCAATAGAATTGTACCTACAAAAATAAAACACGAGTAAATCACTATTATTAAGTGCAAAACATCGATATTAAAGGAAGTAAACAATGCAAAACTAGTGCATAAATTGCACTCTAACAATAACTGATTGAATTTACGAAATCTCATGAAGTCAAGAAGATCAAAAAGAGAAAAAAAAAAGTTCCAACATTATTAGATTAGGTAAGTTCCTAATTTTTAACTGACAATGTTGATTGCGGTTTCTATAAAATTGAATGAGGGTTACAATAGTGAAATTTTAATATATTACAGTAAGTTGATATTTACTGAAATAAGAGGAGCAAAATAGAATTCACCTTAATGTTGAAACTTAACGTAGGCATTAGGAACTTAAAACATAAAAGTAGCAAACTAATTAACTGAAATATTTGAACCCATAAGTGAGAAAATTTAACCAAATTATGTGAAAAATCTAACCATATATAAAATCTAAAAAGTAAATTTGGTATCTAACTTAATTTATTAAAATCTCACATAAATAATCGGCTAGTGAAATTATTAGTTGAAACTCATCTACCAATAAAGGAGAAAGTTTAACCAAAAGCAAGGACCTGTTCAATGAGAAATGAGATTTATTTGTAATTTAATCTAAAATATTGGCCCTTAATGAATTTAGCATAAATACTAAACACAAAACTCATGGATTAAAAAGTTAAAACATATAAACCTATAATTAAGAAAGATTAATGAAAATTAGGGATTAATCCAACCAAAAAAAATTTTTGCTACATAAATTTAGTATTTAAGCCAAAGTATTGGAATCTTAGCTAGATAATAGGAACACTCAACACAAAGCAAGTGGAATTATTAGCTGAAATAAATAAACCTATATGAGAGAAAGTTTAATCAAAATCAGAAAAACTATCCAACGAGAAATGAAATATACTTAGAAGTTAACCCAAAATGTTAGTATTTAAAAATTATCTATAGTAAAATTTTTCTTTTTACTTTTATAGTAATACACATGCAACGATATTCTCGAAGATATTAATTAATTTATCTATAAAGAAAGTTAGTTATCGAATTAACCTTAAAGGTAAAGCAAAAATAAATATAATTTTGTTAATTTTATTTTTGGGATTAATTTGGTAAATCAATTTTTTAAAATAATTATTGTAAAGACTATAATTGCAAGGGTATTAAATATTACTTTAAGTTAGTTAGTATTAATTTTATTTTAAATCATTAGAAGATTGTTTTAAGAGTATGAAAAATACCAGTTTATTCAAACTGATAATTATTAGTTAATTTGCTAACAAATAATTATGGATAAGTTTGTTTATTAATATTTTTCATAGATTAATTAATTAATGCCTCCAAAATTGTATTAAGGGTATTATTGTAAAATATAAGATATTTTTTAAAATATAAGAACCAAACAGATATTTAACCTAAAATATAAGGACTATTCGAACATTTACCCTCACAACTTTTGACATAATATAAAAGGATTAGTGCATATTAAAAAAGGAATTTCTACTTTAATTTATAAAGCTTATTTAAAAAAAACCAATTTCTACTTAAATTTATAATGGTCATGCAAAATAGAGAATCCTTGTTATAGTGAATGATAAAATAAAGGGAGATTGCTAATTTCCCCCTTCTATAATCAATATATAGCATATGTACTATTTATCACCCTGTTATTCTTATAATAGCCAATAACCCCTCGACAGAATACAATATTACTCTTATTTTCAACCACGCTTTTATTTATATTTATTATAAATTAAATAAATCATATGAATAGAAACTAAATAAAAAATCAAGTATTAAAAAGAGAAATATATGCTTTGATATGAGCAAAAAAATTAATAATAAATTTTTTTCTTATCATTTTATTTTGTAAACATTTTCTTATAATAAATATTTTATAATATTTTAAAATTACATGTAAACAGTGCAAGCAAAATATTTTATTACTTATCTTGTAATAATTTTTTAATTTGTCATTCAAGTTTTCTTATAATAATGTTTTATCATTTTATAATAATTTTCTTATATATTTATTATAAGAAAATGTTTGTAGAATAAAAAGTACAAGAAAAATATTTTATTATTAATTTTTTTACATCAAAACATATATTTCTTATTTTTAATACTTATTTTTTTTATTTTAATTTTCATTAGTGTGATTTATTTAATCAATAATAAATATGAATAAAAGTGTATTTGAAAATAAAAGTAATATTATAAACTAATACTATCGGAAGAATTATTGACTATTATAAAAAGTAATAGGGGACAAATAATCAATATTGATTGCATTATAAGAAAATTGGGAATCTCCCATAAAATAAATATTAAGATATGTGCATATGAGATTATTATAGAACGAACCTGCTATCAAACCCCAAGCTTGATCCTAAGCTGAAGTATGTATCGTACAACTCCTATCATTGTCCAAATCCAGATTCTATAAAATCCAAACGTTAAAAAAAAAAAAAAGTTCTCCGAAAGTCGGAAATGCCTTGCGAAAGTTGTTAAAAAAAGTAGCTGGACCCGGCCAGGCTCTAAAATCAAGTAAATGCTACAGTCGTATGCAATTGATGAACATAGATAAGCAAATCCAAAAATTGTTGATAATATTACTTAATAAGGTTACGAATCCATCTGCAAGACAGCTGTAAATAATCATATAGCCTGACGTCTGAACTTTTTATATGATTAATAAAGAATAAGAGCATATTCAAAAATCAATTTCTACTTAAATTTATAGTAGTCATGCAAAAGAGAGATTGTGAATGTGTATATCACTCTGCAGAAGCAAACAAACTATGCAAGCATGATGAAATAAAGATCATGATATGTGCTTATGAGATTATTATAGAACGAACCTGCCATAAAAAATGATGCAGAGACTAAGCTAGAAGAAAAGGCCACCTAAGATGTGAATTTGCTGTTATTAGATTCAACTCTTTGGCATGGCTCTTGATGTTTGAATCAGCCTATGGCAGGCAAGTGAGCAGGCTGATTCTGCTGTTGTAGATAGCTTGATGCCCTTATCAACATTCTTTTTCCATGAATCTGAATCTTTCTGTCGAGCAACATTAATAAGAATGCACATAGAAGTAATACAGTACTGCATGTTATAAAGGAAATTATTAATTTTGTAAAGTACCTGAGCAATTAATTCTGCTTTTGCTAACTTTGTTACTGTCTAGACTGCACTCTGTTCCACAGTCGAAATCATTCTGCATTTTGGCAGAATTCCAAGGCATCTTCTATTTAACAAAAAAGAAAAAATAAGAATCAACCATTGTCAATTCTTATCAACAAAGTCTTCAAATTGACATTGCGGTCTCTGTTGTTTAAAGGGGAAAAAAATCGATAGTTGTGAATTCTTATCAACCAAAATTAAACATGGGGGTGGAGAAAAGAAAAATAAAAATCAAATGTTGAATCCTCTTGATTGTATCATGGATAAATCTGATTTAGATCTGAGTCCATATTTTAACAGATTCATCGACCCATTTTCAGACATGCCAGGAGTTGTAAATTAAGTCAAATATTCACAAAAAACAGATTCTGTGTTCAGCCGCAAATGGGCTATTTTCACAGCCAAGCAAGAAAACAAATGAAGAAAATTAATTGCTTTCCACTGGTTCAAGAATTAATACCATGATTGATTGCTTCTCTTTTGGAAGAAATAATTTTGAATAAAAAACAGCATCATTACAAAAAATGCGATGATATTTTTTCAATCATCAGATGATGATAATTTCTCCATACATTCATTCTACGGCCTGACCCTGTTTTATACCATAATTCCCCAACAACTCCCCTCTTCAGCTGGGCCTGCAAATTCCATTGTCTATTTTTCGTTCGTTCTGAACCTAAATCAAGCTTGCCAATTCATCTGATCATATTCATATAGATATTTGTCTGTCTTCCTAAAATTCAACATTTGTCCACCAAGTATGTAAACCCATAAAAATTCAGAGAGGAAATGACAAGGAAGAGGGTGAGCTCAATAGACAGTCTCTAAGTGCTAAACACGGTTAAGAAACTTGCACACCAATCTGGACAGCTCATCAATGCCACGTCACTACCCCTTAAACTGATTTTTAACAGATTTTTCAATAAATAGAATGCAAATGAAATAACATTTGAATGCATGCTTAGTGACAATTTCAGATAATAGTAAGTATGTATTTGAGTTCATCTTTGAGGTTGTGGTTCCTCATCACCGCAGCAGCCATTCCACTGGCTTCTGTCCCAAAAACATATTTAATTTATTTATATTAATAATATATTTATATTGATTTTTAAAATATAATATCAATATTGATTACTATGGTCAAGAGTATAATTGGGGGAAAAAAAGCGCAAAATAAAATAAGCACTTCGAAGTTAAGTCAATTATTATGTGATCACTTAAAGTTGATTATTGAGGGATTAGAAACACTTAATACATCCCATCAACAACAAAAAAAAAAAAAAAAGAAGAAAGAAAAGAGTATTTGCAAAAGATAATTATGAACAGTATTTGCAAAAGACTATGGTCAACGGTGGAGAATGGAATCAAAGACATTGTCAAAAGTAACAAAAGCTTCGATAATCTAAACACAGAGACTTTTCTTCAAGTATAGTTAAATAATAATAATAATAATAATAATAATAATTTAGATTACCTAATGAAACAATAAGTATTTATGACAAATAAGATACATGGAATAAACCAACCTCTCTGCTTATCGTTTTCTCTATTGTGTTTTTTTTTTCCTCTGTCTCTCCTTCTTGTTCTTTAGTAGATGACACAACATTTCATTTTTCTGTTGGAGCATCTTCCAGGAAAGTACAGAAATGATAAATAAACAGGTAATATTATATTTATGAATTATTTATATGTAAAGTACATACTAAATAAATAAAATAAGAGAAATGGAATAATAAAAATATAAATATAAATATAAATGAGATAAGATCAAATTAAAACATTATTGCTGTTGGAGCATCTTCCAGAACATTATGTACGAAACAAAAGTGTAAGCATGGTAGTAATATAATATAATACATATAAAAATTATGTCTAGAAATACAAAGTAATTTGAAAAAAGATTAGTGAAATAATAAAAAATATAAATATAAATGATAGATCAAATATATCATATGATCCTAATTGAACAGATACTTAAAATTATATCATAAGAAAGAAAGCTTGAATCCTTAATTTATATATCAATAATGAATCAAAATACTTAAAATTATAATACTAAACTTTTTTTAAAGTATTAATTAATTAAGAGAGTTTATGAATTAGAAAATCCAATATAAAAAATTAAATATATAAACTTTTATTTGCTTCATTTTCTTTAGTTACTATTTTATTTTTAAAATATTTATTTTCTTTAATTCATTGTTGATTATAACAACTTGATTATTATTAACTCATTTTAAATTAACAATTTTTTAAAAACTTTTTAAAAATAAGGAAAAATTCAAGCCCGACTCATGCATGTGGTGGGCCTAGCCCAAGCTCTGCTCAAGTCCACAATAGATCTAGTCTTTACATTTTTATTCTAATTGGCTTGGACCTGAGCTTGAAAAAAACCAGCCCAGGTCCTTAAATTGCTAACCCCTGCTTCTTATTGCTAAATTTCAGAGCAAATTTCATCCAAATTCAAATCTTAACGTTAATTGAATATCAAGCAAGCCTTTTTACACTTTAGGCTTTTGGGCCCTCAATGGACCCAACATGCACTGTTATATAAACTCTCATGTGCAAAAAGTTAACGAGATTGGCATCTCTTACGTACCTTTGAATCAACAATAATGGCTTTCAGCCTGTAAATTTGGTCACTTCCTTTGCATCCTTTTATCTTTAACTCTCTTTTCTCAAAGATGCAAGTACACAAAACGTATCCAGTTTGCCTGTTTATACTAAACATATTTTATGCTCTTAAAAAGAGCGTTGGGTAAAATTCTTGAGAAGCAAAAGAATTTAGAGCACGCGACTAAATTAATTAAAGTTCACACTATATATTCCTTAGCTAGGCTCCTTTTTTTGTTCAAGCATGAGCGATTAACGCAATTATTTTATTAGGTTCACTGGACCAGAATATCTGCTATTTACTTTATCAAGCTTTTTCTTTTGGTATGCTGCTAAGAAGTTTCATTTTATGTTCAAATATCCTTACCGCATGATGCATAGTTGTTCAAAGAACAAATTAGAATTGGAAAGGAAAGGAAAGGAAAGGAGAGGAAAAAAAGAGAAAGAAGTAGAATCGATTTCATTGTTAATTTGATTTCCCGTGGAGCTCTAAGCGTTGTTTGCTCAATAAACATGTTTAAAAATTTTTAAAGCCACAATCTTACTCCATACACCTCCCCCAGGCGCACCCCATCCAAAAAAAAAAACCAAAAAAAGAAAATTATACATATTAATTATTCATGCCATTTTCCTCAGTAATAGATGTTTGCATAAATACCGGACACTTTGCTGCAGACGGTAGCTCTGTATTTGAGCTATATGTCGCAAGGAAACTGACTAAACTTTATAGCTGCGGACAGTTGCTCTGCAGATAGTTAGCATAATGTTTATGTAATGATAAAAAGTTCTAATAAGAAACATTACTTTTGCATAATGCATGAAAAAAGCATTCATTCTTTGATTTTCAAGAAGAATAAGTTCTTTGTTTCTTTTAAGTACAGAGAAAGAAAATAGGTTTGTGGCTCTAATCAACACGTAGTGGGCACATCAGGCAATTCTTTTTTCCATTTCTTTCCTCCAAACCATAGAAGAACTTTTTGTTTTAGTTTTTTAATGAAGATAAAAAGAGGAAGTTCGATATGATGTGATGATTTTTGGAGAAACATCAAAGCATTTGTTAAAGCAGGTTAATATCCGTAACATCAATAAGCCCCTTGTTCACTGGGTTTCATATTTGCCTAACTGTTGAACTTAAATACACACAAAGATCTGTAAGGAAGACACGTGTCAGCAAATAGTTCTTTGAAATTGACTATAACCCAACCCACTTTGCAAAGCCCCGTAACTCTACTGGTTTTGAAGGCTGTTAGGCCACTGATGTGCTACAAACATAAAAGACTAATATGGCTCAAGTCAAGACTAACAATCGATATCAAGGTTTCTTGAGCAAGGCCGACCTGCCGTAAGTTATGCTGTCTTCTGCAGGTGGGTTGGTCTTTCTATTCTCTTTAGTCAAGAAACTAACAAGGTTTCATAAGTTGGATGGTCAGCAATTGCTTTTACTAACCATTTACCAAACAAAACATGCATACCAAACTAATTGTTTTCACTTTTACTTCAGGTTTCATTAATTAAGCAGTTGATTTCAGCATCAGTCCTGGCATATGAAGATTGCTTTACGACGGATAGATTTTAGTGCTTGGTGTGAGAGGGTCCAGGCACTAGTGGAGGGTCCATCCAAGCATCAAAAAAGAAAGAATATATACCATATTGCAAACTTGATCAGAAAAAGCTTTTTGCATACCTCTTTTAACTATTAGAAAACATCAGATAATTTTTATGTCCTTTTCTGATCTGACAGCAATCCCTAACCGATAACCACCATTATTTATCTCTCTTTCACTGCAATTACTCCCCATAAATATACCCAACGAGTCCTTCCTCTGCCTCTCCCATCTCTTCATCTTCAACTCTTGTAAAACATTATTCTGTCAGGTTTTAGTTGGGGAATGATGGGGCTTCCTGATACTCCAAGTGAAGCTCCTCACCTATATCCTCAAGCTATTCAACTCAAACTTTACCAGGCCTTCATATTCTCAATTCCCATCCTCTTTTCTATTATTCTCTTTTTGTTGTTTTACTTGTTCTATCTCAAGAGAAGGGCAAATTATACATATTAAATTATTCTTTTCCCAATTCTTACTGATTGAACCTTTTTTTAAAAAAATTAAGATTACTTTCAAATTATAATTTGAAATATGTGTAATTTAAGTCATAATTATAATTTAAAGTATTTGTGATTTAAGTCAATGATTTATATTAAAAAATTCATCACTAATAATTCGTGTGTAGGATAGATTTTAAGTTAACAAGAATGTTAAAGAAAAGAAAAATTAAAAGAGTGTATTAAGAAAAAGGATGTTTTTGGAATTAAAAGTAAGAATAACTAAAAAGAGAGAGAGAGGTGTCATGATAATATTAGAGGGGTGGCAATAGTCCAACTCCATACATAGAAATTAGGAAGAATCAACAAGATAATAATAAAAACACATTTTTTAGATTAACTCACCCATCTATTAAAGCTTGAACTCAGGACCCGAGTCTTGAAAAGACTTGATAGTGAAGCTAGACCTCAACTTCAATAAGAAAATAATAATAATAATTACAAGAATCTATTAAAAAAGGGGAACATTTTTGGAATAAAAACAAGAATAACTAGAAAATAATAATAAAATGTAACAATAAATGGCTATTCTGCGTCTCTGGTTCTGACGCAATCAATTTCAATTTAAGCATACCTCTGTTGACAGCTTGAGTATGCTTCATGACATTCGAACCAGCGCAGAGAAAATCAGCCTCATAAATAATACAGGCCTAGTCACGACATCAGGAGAGTAGACAAATGGACTGCATGGAGTGTCCCCACTTGGCCATGATGCAAGTTGAATACTGATGGAGCTTGTAAGTGAACAGAAGCATCAAGTGCTCGAGTAATTCGTGATCACAAGGGGGCTTGGATCTTTGGCTTCGGAATGAATATAGGGCATTGCTCTGTTACGGTGGCTGAGTTATGGGGTTTATATAATGGTCTAAAACTGGCATGGGAGCATGGGATAAGGTGGCTGGGGGTGGAAATTGATAGCCTCTGAGTCACTCAACTGATTAAGAAGCATGTGGATACTGACAATAAGTACACTTCTCTTCTTCAGCCTATCAAGGAGGTTATCCAGCGTAATTGGAACATTGTCATTAACCATGTCTATCGTGAGGCAGATTTCACAGTAGACTATCTCGTTAATTATGCTCTATCTCTTCCTCTAGGTGGTCATCATCTTGCTAATCCCCTGCCTGGCGTGACTCCTCTTTTGTACCATGACTTGTATGGAGGTGGCTTAACCCCGTTCTGTTTTGTTCTAGCTCTTTTTAGAGCTGCCCCATCTTATCAAATAAATAAATGAATAAAATTAAGATAGAGATATGTGCATATGAGATTATTATAGAGACTTTTGGGGTGTCAAGAACTTGACTCTTCTTGATTACAAGCTGTTTAGGACTTAGAATCACAAAATTGAGTGGATGTCAAGCACGCTTGTGAAAAGAGTGACCCTATGAGCACCCCTTTGTCATCCTTAAAAAAACCCAATTTCAAATAAAATTATATATAAGGATAAATAACAATTAGTCAACCACTTAGATCTTTTTTCCTGCAAATTAACTGTATTCATAATCAATCTTTTTTTTGTTTTTTTATTTGTCGATGACTTCCTATGTATCGATATTAAATTTGCTTGAATTTAAAATATTCTATTATTCTTTTGTAATTCTTATTGATTGAATTTTTTTTAATTTCAGATTACGTACATTCATATTATAATTAAAAATATGTGTAATTAAGTCAATAAATTATAATTTAAAGTATTTTTAATTTAAGTCAGTGATTAACATTCTAAATTTCATCACCGATACAACTTTTTAATTTATGTGTAGGATAGATTTGAAATTAACAACAATGTTAAAAAAAAGAAAAGAAATTAGAAGAGTATATTAAAAAAAGGACATTTTTGGAATTAAAAGTTAGAATAATTTTTTTTTTAAAAAAAGAGGTCTTATGAGGATATTAGAAGGGTGGAAATAATCCAACTCTATGAAAAGAATTAATAAGAAAATAATAAAATACATTTTTGAAATTAACTCACGCATCTATTGAAACTCGAACCTAAAACTTAAGTCTTAGAAAAGCTTAGCAGTGAAGCTAGACCTCGACTTCGATAAGAAAATATATTAAAAATTAGATAAGTGATTAAAAAAGAGATATTTTAGGAGTTAAGAGTAAGAATAACTAGAAAAAAATAATACTAAGAAGTTTTTTTTTTAAAAGATCATAGGGGTGTCAATAATCCATTGTAAAAAGAACAAAAATCAGAAAACCCAAATTAAATAAGCACAGTTAAATTCAACGAACCCATGAAGGCCCAAAAAAGTTCCAACGTCAAAAAAAAAAAGGGAAAAGAATCACAAATGTTCACATTGAAGACAACCATGAATTTTTATTTTATTTGTTTTGCAAAAATCTTTTTGGTCAAATATGTGATATGATCCTTGTACAGAAAAATATATAATATGATCTTCATACATAAATGATAATTTTACTTCATCAAAGTTCATTTGTCATTCAATTTCATTTTTCTCTATAAATTGTTATAATTTGTATTGTTTCTTTTTTTTTTTTTTGGTTAAAACAAAGAACCTCAGCGAAAGCTAAGGTTTAATAACACGAGGGAACGCAGTTCCTAATCCGTCAAATAAAAGGCGCTAGTGTTACTCTAGGGTAAATCTATGCAAATTCAGTAAGAATCTCAACAAGCAAAAATCCATATCAGATTCAAGTGCCATATAATTTAGAATAAGTTTAGTTGGCCTACTCAAATAGAAAGAACAACAGAAGCTGTGTGCCAAAAGAGTGAAATAATAATAATAATAATAATAATAATAATTTAACCAGATTGTAATGAGATACTTATTTTATTGTTCATTCATGGCAATTGGTATGCAATTCATCAATTATGACCCCAGTCTTCAGCCCCTTCAAGTGGATCCAAAAACTCGCACTTGTAATAATGGATACAAAATGAGAGAATACTGCAATGAAACAGAGATATAAATAAGAAAACGAAAACGGGGGATTAATTCCCTCTTTCTTTAATTTTCAACTCATGAGAAATCACAAAATTCAAAGCTTCAATTTGGTCGAGCAACACATTCTGATTCTGACCAACTTCTGAATCCAAGTCAAGCATTTCTAGTAATTTAACGTGAAAATAAATTGCAAGATTCGAATAAATAAAAAGTAAAAGAAATACCACGTGCAAATTTAAAGAACATAAATTGAAATTGGGATGCGCACTTACATTGTTACACTTGGCTTTGCCCTTCAATTGAGTTGTCTAAATCTTTTAGGTGGTGGTTCCTCATCTTCATCCCAGCAGCCACTGCCACTGGCTTCAGCTCCCCCAGCATTTTCTGCAAGGCTTCGCTTTGATGTTGTGGCTGCTTCCATATTTGATCGAACAAAATCATGATGGGATTCATACAGATTATAAGAAGTAAAGCGAGTCCATTGCTTTGTTGTTTGGTCCAACTCCTCAACTTCGTGTATATAAACTGGATGGAAGCCACACCTCTTCACCTTCAATACAGGACCTGACCCAGCCAGAACGTCTCTCTCTCGTTCATCAAAAAATGACAACTTTAAATGATTAGATTCAAAATTCCACATTGGACAATGAAAATGACAGCGGTGTTGTCGAGTCAAGTAGAATAGCCAAACATGGTCTGACCCAGCATGACCGAATTTCCCTCTAGAACAAATAAAATGACGGCCATTAGAACCATCCATGGAGCAGAGCAACTTAAGTTGAGGATACGAACGCCATAAATAGGTACCAGTTGAATGCTTAAGGACATGAAAAACACAGCAAATAGCATATCCCACAACCTTATTCATATTATACAAATATGAAGGCCTTGTGACTGTTATTGAAGAACCCTCATTCTGATACGTGAACCACTTTGGAATTTCACTTCCGGGAACAACAATGCTAAATTTATGGCTTGGATCTGACACTGCCTGCAACCAAAAAATAAAGAATGAACAAGTCCATACTATTGCTTAATTGTCAGGCATAAACTTGGCATAGCTGGAAGATATGGAGTGAGAAACTGACCTCAAGGTACTCTCGTAGCATTGAAATTGCCAAACCGTTCTTTCCGAGCAATTTCGAGCTGTCTATACAATTAATTATTGAGTAGCAGGACTTGCGTAGTCTGAATGCACCTAATAACGTCACCAATGAAGAACAACCATTCACTGTAACTCGATTTACGTTGGATGGAAGTTGTGGCAGAGATTGAAGCCTTTTACAATCTTCCAACTTTAGTTCTTCAAGTTTTAAAAGACCGTTAAAGCTTGCTGGCAGCGTAACAAAATTGTTTCCACTCAGATTCAACTCGTTTAATAAGTGTAAGTTGCCAATATCACTCGGGATTGCTCCTTCCCCTAGACCACAGTCACTGAGATCTAATTTTGTTAAAGAGCACAAACCTGACAGACAAGGCAACATCAAAGCTACTGGATCTGAACTCCTTCGCATCAAATTGAAGGGAAGCTGCAAATGCCATGATGCAGATGATGGTGGTCCATTGCACCCACGGAAAGATAATGTTTTAAGATTCTTCATAAGAAAAATGGAGGATGGAGGTCGTCTTACAGCTGTTTCGCTTATATCAAGTTCTTCCAAACTTTCTACTTGCCCTAGTGTGTCTGGCACATTTTCAAGTTTGCAGCAGCCTGCGAGATTCAAAGTTTTGAGGGATTTTAAACCATTTATACTGTTGGGAAGTCTCGCGAGATTTTTGCAGTCATTCAAATTAAACAATTCAAGTCCGGTCAAAAGTTCAATAGATGATGGCACTTCTGTAATGGACGTTCCATCCAGATAGAGCGCGGATAGATCTTCTATATTCGTCACAATCTGTGGAAACTTCTTTAATTTCGAGCAACCAGATAACACGAGCGTTTGTAGACATTCCAAACTGCCTATTGTAATTGGAAGACTCGCGAGATTTCTGCAATCTTTCAAATTCAACGAAACAAGGCCAGACATAAGTTCAATTGACACTGGCAGTTCTTTGATATCAGTTCCATCTAAACGAAGTTCCTGCAGACACTCCATACCTCCTACAATGTCCGGAAATTTCTTCAATTTTGAGCAACCAGATAGAACAAGCGTTTTAAGAGATTCCATAAAAATCTCACCCGGAAGAGTTGTAAGACTTGTACAACCTTTCAAATTCAACAAGATCAGCTTATTGTGACGTAGCAAAGACAGGCGAATTTCACGCAACCTTGTACATCCTTCAAGATCCAACACCTCTAAGTTTGGGACCTTTGTGAAGTCTGGTGTCTTAATCAGATTCTCTGAATGGCTGAGTTTCATGACTCTCAACATGTTTAAAGGCTGCTGAAAACAAAAGGGAGCTAAAATGATATTTCTTAATTCATATACTACTATAATAATAAAATTGTTGCCAACAATTATTCACTGAAAAATATAAATTAGTGACAAAAAAAATTAATCTTACTTTGAATCCTTTCCATAATTCTTCAATGCAGCTGTAACGCATTTTAAATTCAAGAATTTTATCCAATTGCAGATTTGATGGCAAAGATTTCAAAGGATACCGATGCCAATCAAGTAATCGCAACCTGTTAGAGAGATATTCTAGGCCTTCAGGAAGTTGCACATTACTGATTTTGAGCAATCTTAGGTTGGTCATCAGTGAAAATGCTTTAGCACTTAAATGCACATCATTTCCACAAAAGAAATTATCATCAACCATTATTCCTTCAACTACTTCACTTCCCTGAAAATATAAGCAAAGGATAAGCAAATAAAACAATAATTTGAAAATTCGTCTGGGTAAAAGAAATTAACAAGCACAGCATGTTTTCCATTTAATAATTCACTTACCGTGTTTTCTATCAACACTTGGCGTACTTCTTCTTTCTTCCATAATCTGCTGCGGTTCCCAGGTTCTTCGGGTGATTGTCTCGTAACAATTAGTTGTCCCAATTCCTGTAACAAATCATGCATCCCCAATCTGTTGCTGCCATGAACCGTTAACAAAGATCTTTCAATGAGAACTTCTATTCCAATGACTGGGGAAAAACCACATCCCTCTAGAATTTTTGTTACATAATCTCTAGTCCTCCATTTAAAGAAACATGCAATATCAAGAAATATTTTCTTCTCTAATTCTCGTAGTCCGTCAAAACTTATTTGAAGTATGCTCATAATCTTATTGGGAGGATCTATTTGTAGCCTTTCCAAGGTGCTTCTCCATTGATCCACGGATCTGCCATTCAAAAAGGAACCCAAAACTTCGAGAGCTAATGGAAGACCACCGGCATACTGTAGAGCACGTTCAGACAGTTGCACACATTCTTCCCGAGGCTTTTGGATTTTAAAAGCTTTCATGTTGAAAAGTTGAAGAGCATCATGGTAATTTAGTTCATTAGGCTTATATACTTCATCCATTCCATGTGTCTTTAACAGATGTTCATCTCGCGATGTTATGATGATCCTGCTGCCTGGACCAAACCACTCACGCTTTCCAGCTAAATACTCTAATTGCTTTATGTCAACCACATCGTCGATAACAAGAAGAACCTTTTTGTGTTGCAGCCTGCTTCCTAAAATGTTGATGCCATCATCGACATTCCATATGGTATTTTCTTCAAGCTTTAACATTTGGAAAAGGAGTTGCCTTTGAAAAGAGATTACACTACCTTCTTTTTCAATTTTTTCTCTAATATCGGCAAGAAAACTACTCCCTTCAAATTCATGAGAGATCAAGTCATAAACAACTCTTGCAAGAGTCGTCTTACCTAAACCTCCCATACCACAAATCCCTATCATACGAACATCATCATTAGGCCCTTCGTCCACAAGAGACCTCAGTTCTTCCAAGCGTGAATCTATTCCCACTAGCTTTTTAAGGGTCTCTGATTTTACAGGTATTTTACTTGATATCGCCTTGACAATATCCCAAATAAATTCCGACTCATTCCTGCAGTTAAAGAACAAAGAAAGATCAGTATGGTTAAATTACAGTGAGTCTGAATGCGGTATTAAATAAATTTAATAATAGAAAAAACCCAAAATATGCAATATTTGTTGGACAAAATTGAAGTAATGTAAGGTGTTGTTACATATGGCTAATCTTTAGGTGTGTTCATGTAAATATCTACATCCATCTGTACCACTTTTGTTTGCAAATATTTGTATATGGAGCTATTATTTCAAGTAGTACACATCATATCTACACATATTGAATAAAAGTTGTTTAATTGAAAACAGTATGTTGATTAAAGTTATTTAAAATGATATACATAATAATAAGAATGGTTACCTGTACTCTTTCAATTCCCAGCCAGAAATATTAGCCACCTCTTCCAAAGCGTCTCTCCACTTTTTCACCCTTTCTAGACTCTCCCTAAAAACTTCTTCGTGTTTAAAAAAAGCCTCTCGAAAACTTCCGGTTTGTTTCCTTACCACACTGGGTTCAACATCATAGAAAATTGGAAAAACCATTTGTTGATGATCATTTTTGTTCTTGCATTGAACAATCTTAACAAGTTCATCCAAGCACCAAGTGGAGGAAGCATAGTTTTGAGAGAAAACAATAATTGAAATTCTAGAAGTTTCAATTGCTTTAAGAAGTCCAGGTGAAATGGATGCTCCTCTCTTGAGTTCTTTGTCATCCTTGAATACATAAATTCCTTTTCCATTCAAAGCAGCATAGAGATGACTTAAGAAGCTTTTACGGGTGTCTGCTCCTCTAAAGCTTAAGAAGGCGTCATATGGCCAATGAGGCACATTTTGTATGCTCGAGGAAGCCATTACAATATTAATTTGTTCTGAAAAATTTGAAAAATAAAAAAGAAATGACTGCTAGGAACAATACTATGTAAACAACAACATTCATCTAGAGTTATGGATTATCTCAAAGTGTCAAAGTCGTATACACTAGTTTAGGGAGTGTTTGGTGCACTACATTATATCGCAGTACTATATTTTAGTGTAGTATGTACAATATTGTTTATTTAAATATTTATACTAATATTATTATCAAAATTTATTACTTGACTAATAAAATTTCAAAATTTATTAATAAATAATACTTATAATTATATTGCTTGAGCTTTATTGCGTAGCAATATTACATTAACCTTTAAAACAGTACCATATTCAGTGCGGTATATGCATGCTCTTGTTTATCTAACTTTTTTTATAATATTATTTTATTAAATTTATTGGTTAAATTCATTAATGACGTAGTGCTATTCTATTTAAGTAAATTATTAATCTCCCTAAAAAAAAGTAAATTATAAATGTGTTAAGTAATAAAATGATTGACTAAAATTATTTTTACATAATAAAAGTAAAATAATAAAAATGATTTTATATCATAAAAGTAGAAAAGTATGTAATTATTTATATTAAATTCATATTATTTGGATTTATTTATATTTAATTTTATTATTTGATTTAAATATTTTATTTAAATTTAGGTAAAATGACGTTTTACACCCCAAGGTTTGGAAAAATGGTCGTGTAGCGCCATATTTTCAATAAGAAACACTAAAATCCTCTTTTGACTATAATACCATTTAGCTCTAATAACTCAAAAAAATTAATTTCAATGTTTTATAATTGATATAAATATGATATTAAATAAATGTAACCATATTTATTAAAAAATTGTAAGAGATAGAATTATAATATTAAGATAAATATATAAAAATAATTTTAATATTATTAATACATGAAATCATTTTTATTAATTGTAAAATCTATTTAATCTAATGATTTATTTAATTTTTTATAATAAATACAAATATATTAGTAAAATATAATAATTTACATTTTTTAAAATTATTTTATATATTAAAATATTCTAATATTATTGGTCCATTAGAAAAATTAAACTATTTAAATTATTAAAATATAATAATTTACATTTCCTTTCAACCACCTAATAAAAATGGACAAACATATAAAAATTGTATTCTTTTTTTCAGATCTCGATGGGGAGGGTGAATTTGATTAAAAATAATTGACAGTAAATTGGCCCAAATATTTTTAAAGTAAAAAATTTATTGAAATAAAAAGTTATTAAACTTGGCAATGGTTCTGAATTCAAATTAATGGTTTTATTCTTAAACAAACTAAACAGATAATCCATCAGCTTCTCAATTACTCTCTTTACCAAAAAGAAAATTAAAATTATACATAATAAATTCCAAAATGTAATAGAAATTTTTTTCAAATGCTGATTAGAGAGTGTGTACACCGATCTCTACTTGAGCTTATCTTGATTAAAGCCTCTTAGATAAGGCAAAGAGTTTGTGCAAAATTAACACTCAAAGATTTCTCTCAATTTACAGTTTGTGCAAAATTAACATTCAAAAATTTCTTTCAGTTTTATTAACATCAAGATATGCAAATTAATTATGAAAGTAGAAGAGAGATGCATGAGATAGAAATTACAGCTTTTGAGTGTGTTGCAGAAAGCCACTTAAATGAACTCCAATCCAGTATTTGATTCAGAGAATTTAATCATGCAAATATGCAAGTCTTGGGCAGAGATTGACTTTCTTAATAATTAATAAATATTGTCACTGTCTACTCTCATGATGAAGTTACCATCAAACTTCCGGGAAGCTTCAAGGAATCTAAAAGAAAATTATCTGGCTTTTCGATTGATTACGCGTCTTCAGTGAAATTGAATGAATGAAATCGGATCTGTTATTGTGCTAATCAAATTCATTTCCAAAAGTCAAAAAGTGACTCTCTCAATAATTATAGGGTCCGCTTATAATACAGCCGCTGCGTGCCATACAACCTTTTCTCACTTTTTATTTTAAAACTTATTGCCCGTTGGATTGCTTTTGTGAGCAATCCAACGGCTTTTATATTTTAAGCATGAAACCAGCTACCGAACGAAATAATTGGAAGAGGGAACTGGCAAATATCAGGAGCAATTATCACAAAGGTATATCAGTGTAAATGAAATGTATTTTTTCATTTTCCCTCTTATTATTGGATATTTTTCAAATAAGTATAATTATTCATTGTACCAAATATCATAATTAATCATCAAATATTGTTATTCTCAATATTAGTTGAGCTAGTGACTAATATTAATGATAAAAATCTATACTGTATACAAGGCATATATAATGTACCATGTATTTGATATTTGGATTGTGCTCACAAAAATTCTCTTATACAAATTACTTCATACAAATTTATCGTAAATTAATTAAATTATTGCATACTTTGTTTAATGTTTTTTGCTACATTATTAAATTATCGCATGTAACATACTTGATCTTGTGTTATTACTAGTACTGTAGTTAATGGTAGTTAAGGGAAAGTAAGAATTACCTCCTTTTGCCCCCAAAGTTATAAGAACATTAGCCCTACACATCATTTTATTATTCTACACCTAGTCTTAATATTAGCTATCAAATTTAAATATTTTGATAACACAGATCAAGTAAAATAACTTATATACCCTTAATGATCAAAATTTATTTTATAATGAATTGTAAATTATAGAGGAAAATTTACATGTGGGGAAAATGTCGTAAATATCCCTGATAATTGTAACTTATCCATTTAAATTGGAATAACTTATCCATTTAAATTGGAATAACATTTGGTATATATGACCTTCTATATCTACATCAAGAAAATTTTCTCCATAATTTACAATTTATTATTAAATTTATCTAATCATTAGGGGTAATTAGTCATTTCACTTTATTTATATTCTAAAAATATTTAAATTTTATGGTTAACATCAAGACTATGTGTAGAATAGTACAATAATACATAAAGTTAATACTGTTATAATTGCATGAGAGTTTGGACTTATTTTAAAACATGAGAGATTTTTAGTTTTAATAATGTTTATATATATAGTCTAATTGTATGTGTTTTTCTAAAGTGTGTATAATCTGATTTTAGTTTTTAATCCCATTTGAAAACCACTCGGTCAAGTCAATGAGGGACAATTTGTTAAAAATTAAATTTTTAAAAATAAAAAGTGTAATTTTTTAGGATTATTACAATAATTGTTGTTGATATTGTATCCTACTCTTAACTAAATTAACAATGTAATTAGACAACTATAATTTTAGTGCAACAACTAGAATTAAATAATTTAGGAAAAATGATACCTATACTCTCGAGATTTGGGAAAATGATCATATTGATCCCATGTTTTCACCGAGGGACACCAAGACCCCTTTGACTATAATACAATTTGACTCTATTAATTCAAAAAAATTGACTTTAAAATTTTTAATATATACAAATATGATTTAAATAGTTTAATTTGTCTAGTAAATTAATAATATTAAAACATTTTTAATATATAAATAATTTTTAAAATATAAATTATGATATTTATTTTTAATTATATATTTCTATTGTTATAAAAAAATTGAAATAAACCTTTAGGTTAAATAGATTTTATAATTAATAAAATATGTCTCATGTATTAATAATATTAAATTTTTTTATACAATATTAAAATACTTTTAAATTTTAAATATTTATTTTAATATTTTTTATTTATTAAAAAATTAGTTTAATATAATATAAGATAAAGTACTAAAATAATTTTTTATGTATTGAATTATTTTAAAATATATATATATTGTTATATTTATTTTAATATTATATTTCTACTTATTATAACATTAGAGTCAATTTTTTTAAATTAATAAAGTCAAAAGGCATTATACTTAAAAAGGGTCTTAGTTTCTCTTAATAAAATCTCAGGGATCTACATGATCATTTTTCCCAAAATTTGGGAAGTGACCTTTTCATAATTTATACTTAATTGCACATGTGATTACATGATTTAAGTATGATAATTAAAATTGTAAAGTATAATATATTAATTTGAGTAATACTCACTTATAAATAGATACTATATAATTCTTGTAGTAATCAATGTAGAATATGATGTATAATCAATTATTACAAATTTATTACACTATTAGTATACAATAAAATAAACTATTTCTAAAATATAACAATTAAAAATAAGGCAACATCAATTAAGGTATAAATTATGTATCCAACTATATAAGTATTTTGTTAAATAAATTTAATTTTTATGACTTATAAAAAAATATTGCTATTTGAAGCAATAAATAAATAGTTCTAAAATAGCAGTCAACATTATTGTTAAATTATAATGTTGAATTTACCTATCGAAAAATTTCCTTTCAGTACTTAATTTAGGAAGCAAAATTAATGTTTTAATATATTTTCTTTTTTTATTACATTACTTTTGTGATGTGTTTTTTTTAAACAAAATATTGTTTAACTTGAATTGCATTTACTGTGCTAAACCATTAATTAAAGACAAATAAATGGCGACTCAATTGAATTGGATTCAAAGTAAATACTAATTTACAAATTTTAAAATTTTAATATAAAAATTAATTTTAACTGTTCATGGGATAATCATATAATAAGTAAATAATTTGTATTATGATAAACATTTGAAAAATAAAAATTTGAGCTGTACAAATTGCATGTGCAATTGTTAAAAATGAAATTTGGGTTGAAGTGATGAGATATCAAAGAATCTATTTTGGAAAGAAAATGAGTACAATTAATTTGAATTAATAAAATAAGCATATGAATAATGATCAAAAGTTCAAGTATAACTGAGTTGAATTTAAGAAATCTCATGAAGTCAAGAAGATAAAAAAGAGAAAAAAAAATGTTCCAGCATAATTAGATTAGGTAAGTTCCTAATTTTTAACTGACAATGTTGATTGTGGTTTATAGAAAATTGAATAAGGGTTACAATAGTGAAATTTTAATATATTACAGTAAGTTGATATTTACTTAAATAAGAGGAGCAAAATAGAATTCACCTTAATGTTGAAACTTATCGTAGGCATTAGGAACTTAAAACATAAAAGTAGCAAACTAATTAACTGAAATATTTGAACCCATAAGTGAGAAAATTTAACCAAATTATGGGAAAAATCTAACCATATATAAAATCTAAAAAGTAAATTTAGTATCTAACCTAATTTATTAAAATCTCACATAAATAATCGGAATATTCGACACAATACTAGTGAAATTATTAGTTGAAACTCATCTATCAATAAAGGAGAAAGTTTAACCAAAAGCAAGGACTTGTGTCAATGAGAAATGAGATTTATTTGTAATTTAATCTAAAATATTGGCTTTTAATGAATTTAGTAGAAATACTAAATAAAAAGTTAAAACGTATAAACCTATAATTAAGAAAGATTAACCAAAATTAGGAATTAATCCACCCAAAAAATTTTTTACTACATAAATTTAGTATTTAAACCAAAGTATTGGAATCTTAACTAGATAATAGGAACACTCAACACAAAGCTAGTGGAATTATTAGCTGAAATAAATAAACCTATATGAGAGAAAGTTTAATCAAATTAGGAAAACTATCCAACGAGAAATGAAATATACTTAGAATTTAACCCAAAATGTTAGTATTTAAAACTTTTAGTAGGAACACTAAACACAAAACTAGTGGCTTAAACAGTTGAAACATATAAACCTATAGTTGAGAAATATTAACCAAAATCAAGTGGTAAATGAACCAAAAACAAAAATTTTACAAAGTAAAATTGGTATCTAACCCAAATTATTGGAATCTTACCTCAATAATGGAAACATTCAACACAAAATCACTGAAATTATTAGTTGAAATACATCAACCCATAATGGAGAAAGTATAACCAAATTAAGAAACTATTCCGACAAGAAATGAAATTTACTTAGAATTTAACCCAAGATATTGATTTTTAACGATTTTAGTAGGAATCAATAAACGAAAAATTAATGGACTGAAAAGTTAAAATATATTGACCTATAATTGAGAAAGTTTAACCAAAGTTTGATACAAATCCAACCAAAAATTAAACGCTATAAACTAATTTTGTACTTAACCCAAATAATTGAAATCCTACCTAGATAATGGGGACATTCAACACAAAGCTAGTAAAATTGTTAGCTGAAACTCTTGTATTAACAAGGGAGTTAACTAAAATTAGGAATTCATACTACGAAAATTGAAGTTTGCTTGTAATTTAACCCAAAATATTTGTATTCAACAAATTTAGTAGAAACATTAAACACAAAACTAGTGGATTGAAAAGTTGAAATAAATGAACCAATAAATGAGAAACTAACCAAAATTAGATACATGTAAAATAAACTTGAAACATCCACCCATTAAATTAATATTTAACCAAAAGAATTGGAATATAATTATTTTATAATTTTTTTAACATTCATTTATGTTAAAAAAATTTAGAATATTCTTATGATTAATTAATTTTTATCTTTATGATTTAAAATTTTCATATTTTTTCATTTTATTATATTTTTAAGCATTAAAACAAATTTTAAAAATTATTTAATGAACAACCGGTTAAATACCAGTTATTTAATTAGTTTGCACTCAATCAGAAGTCCAATCTAAAACAATCGCTTCTAACCCTTAAAAAAAGTATTTCTCCAAAATCTAGGGTTTAAAAATAAATTTTAAGGACATAAAAATAAGAAGTCACTCACTAAATTCTTCCCCAAGATAAAATTTTTTGGCCTTAGCACTTGCAAGCTCGCTCGAAATGGACGGCCTATAGAGCTTAAAATGATGCTTTTACATTTCAAAGAGATGAGGAAAATGGCCATTGGATCCACCAAATTGGATTAAATCAATGGTTTGAAGTAGCAGAGTATGTTGTAGCTTCAGAACCCTTGGACGGTGTTCCATGATGAAAATGATGGTCCGGATACAAAGTCAACCATCCAGTAGCCTAACACACGCGGATCAACGGCCAACAGGACATGTCACATACATCCTGCGGTCTAATCAAACGCGAGTCGATATCGGGTCAAACACGGGTCGAGTTTATCCATTAAAGAACACGTATTCCGCGGACGGACCTACGTGAGGTCGCATTCAGAGGTCAATCAAGTTGAGTCAACAGAAAAGTCGATAAAGATCCATCATAACTCCGTACGGCAAATTACACAAGATTCCAATCTCCCTCAAAATCTGTCGGGGGACTCAAAATGGATAAAATAATCATTTTTCTCCTAATGATTTTTAGCATAAAGTTTTGACAAATTTTAATACATTGGACATTTTAATTTTATTTGGAATGAAATGTTATCAGTAAATGGCTCTTAAATAATCATATTCAGCACACAACCATCAAATTGAAGGAGCAGAAAACCAAGAGAACAAACTTCCTCTTAAAATTCATTCAATTGAATTTTATATGTGAAAAAAATAAGGGTAATTTTCAAAAACCTCCCCTGAGGTTTTTTGTGTATTATCAATTTAATAAAAAATATTCGTGTCTTATCAGACACCTCTCCTGTTGTTTGCATTTCCATTCATTGACTGTTTGTTGACTGACATAAAGATAAAATTACCCCTAACACCAAAAAAGACTTAAAACACCCTTCCTCCCGAGCACCAAATATCACATCAGACAATAAAACACCTTAAATGCGCTTAAGGGAAAAAAATTGACATTGAATGTTCGTCAGCTAAAAAATAAAAAAAATCATCAAATAGAGTAATAAGTACAAAAACTTTAATATTTTAGTTACATTCAGATTTAAAAATAAATAAACATAGTTGTCTTGAGAAAATGTAAAATTGAAATTACAAATACAAATATGTGTGTGTATAAATAGGTACAAAAGACAATTTGATTACAAAACAATCGAATAGCACTTTAAAATTGTTCCCAGTTGCAACACTTTGTTGTCATCTCCTATGCATTAAGAATTTCTTCTCCATAACTTCAATCATTGCCCTTTTCTCTTCTCCTTATTTTTGAATTAGAGCTATCTCTTTTTTTCTTTTCTTTTTTTAAAAGCATTTTCTACCCTCTTCCTCTCCATTTGCTCCTGCCAGTTATTGAATATGCTGAAGAAGAAACCAGAAGTAAAACAAAGAAAGAAAAATCTAGAACAAAGAAATAAAAAAAAAACAGAACAAGAAAAGTCAGTTTACCTCGATCTAGTCCAATTATAACGACAATAGAAATTACAAGTCATGGATCACCATCTTAGCATCTGATTATACCCCACTCAGAAATGCTACTATTGTTTTCATTTTATGCATTTAGCTTCTAATCATTTACAAAGCCAATTTAATAGTGAAATTGCAAATCAAAACATAAGACATATTCTATAATACAAATAACTTAAATCTTTTACACAAACATCATCCATCATCCACTCAGGTTAACATGATGAAAGAAATATTCTCAATTTCATATTACCATAAGCAGTTTGGATACTATAAAATAAAAAACATTGGAAATTTTGATGACATAAACATGTTTGCCTTCAAATGAGAAAGATCAAAATCGCAAACCTAGATGAACAAAGTTGATATTAAAAAGGAGGAATTAAATTAGCTTCATCATATGAAACAAAAATTGGAATCCAAGAAACATGCATGTACAGAAGAAGATGTCGATCAAATTCAAAATGGGTGCAACACCACCACTAGAAGATGGGGAAAAATGCATACTAAGTACTAAAAAGAAGACAATAGTAACTTTCAATTGAAAATATAATAAGAAATTAATTTTAACTTTTTGTAGTTCATAATTTCAAATCACATCCAAATTGATATATGGAACAATTGAATTTTATTATGCTTTTCCCATATCAAACGACATAAATAAAACAATCAATTGAATGCCGCAAACCATTTCAAATCGCCTAAACTCACTGATCCAACACAAAAGAGTGCAACAAACCATTTTCGTTTTTCTCAACCCAAGGCATGTAAATACCACAATCGAAACCACCAAAAAAAGGAAAAAAAATTAAAAACCCCTTTAACAAAATACTGTCTATATACATGTCAAGCAAATTTTCATCAACCATTTTCATCTATCATGAATCCATGGAAAAAATCAGAAGCACACCGCTAAAATCTAAAACAATTTTCAAGACCCATTTTCAATCAATTACAGGACCACAGAGATATTCGACTTAGCTCTATCTTCAACACGAATTGGATTAATCATTTAACTGCAACTAACACGAATCGATCGAAAAATCAGGAGAAATAGATACGCTCTCAAAATTTTGAGACCCACTTTCAATTTTTCACTAAAAATTCTAATTTTAGCTAATAAAAATAACATGGACTAAAAGAAATTGATACATACCTCGTTCGTGGCTCCAAAACAGCTGGATGATTGGGCGTTCGATGGCGAAACTCACTATACTCTCTTACCTGGCAGTTGTGAATCATTCATCGTCGATATTGGCGTCATCAGCTTCGTCGTCTATATTGGCGTCATCAACTTCGTCGTCATGGTCTCTAGTTTGAGACCAAAGTAATCGATCAATTTTTTGAAATGGGTTTTGAGCTACCTTGCTTCGATTTAGGTGGAGGAGAGAGATGAGTTGTACTTCTGGTTTTGGTGGATGAAAGAGATGAATAAAGCCTAGAGGCCAATGTGAAAATCTTAAAATTTTTGGATTTTTTATAACTTATTCAAATTACGATCTTGCCCTCATCTACCTAACATATACGAAACGAAATACTAACAGTAGGGGAGGTCTAAAGAATATTTAGATACTTTCTATCAAATTAAGAATAAACCATACCTTAGGGGAGGTTTTTGAAAATTACCCAAAAAATAATACATAAATATGTAAGACAAATATTCTTGCAAAGCAAACGCTGAGATACGAGTAAGATTAAAAATGTAAAAAAATTAACTTGCATTTTTGAGCTTGTTGGAAGCAATAAAGATCGTAAATTTTTACTTGAACTTCTAATTACCGCTTTACTTGGAATTGAGGTTGGAATTCTGTAATTTTTAAACTACAATACCAAAGTGTTTAATAAATATTAACTGTTATATCATGAAAATTAAGTTGTATGATGAAAATTTTATTTTATTTTTATTAATTTTGTAAAAATTATTATTTAAAAATTATATTTATTATATACTATTAATTTTTATCTTATAATTATAATTTTTAATAATTTAAAAGTAAAAAATTGCAGTATTTTGATATGAAAGAAGACCTAACTTTCTTTCAAAGAAATCAATGGAAGGAATGTTTTGTGTTTTAACTATTAATTTCTCAAAAACAAAATGTGTAATCAAAAGTGTCAGCCGAAAGCAATTACGACGAATGATCATGGTCTTTAATGGTGTATCGAATCAAAGATATGGTCGACATGATGTTGAGGAAAGCAATGATTTCTTTTAGCATTTTATCAACGGCGGCCTCAATGTAATTGCATTTTATAGGAAAAAGTGAATAAAATATGCTTTTAGAAAAATTCCACGATAATCTTTTTAAGAATTATATTATTGTTGATGCAAGATTCTGGTTGCTCGTTCTACGACCAGGATCTCTGCTCGATCAACTCTTCTGCGATTAGGATATCTCCTCGTACGTTTCTTTCCCTCAGTTTCCCTGCGTTCACAGAAACTGGTCAGAGTGCGCCGGTTGTTTTCCCGGCGTAAACCCTCCGACGCTCAAGTCAGATTATCACGGTTTTGGGAATGCTGGCCGTAAATCTATAGGCCTTTTTTCTCTAATCTCAGTTCTCTTAGAACTTTTTCTTTTTCTCTATTGAAATGGTAAAAAATCTAACCCTTTTACCTTCGTTGGCTACCTTTTTATAGGCCTCCGCTGGATTCAGACCGCCCCTGGATTTGCGCCCGTTATTCCCCATCTCTCGGAAATGGATGCTCCACTTCGGTAGTTGTGGGCGGTTGCGTGGCCTTCATGCCCTGACTTTCGGGTTAGTGGACACGTCTCACCAACTGTCGTTGACCGGGTCTCCTCGACATAAGCCTCAGCAAGGAGCGGCTTCATGCTTCTACCAGCAAATTGGTCCCGTGGATGGTGTGCTCGAGCAGGAGCAGAATGTTCCTGCTCCTGCTCCCCAGCAGCCAGATCCTGTTCTTCTCTGCTGGTCTTTGCCGAAGCATATCATGCTGTCAGGCGCCTGCTCGTCATGGCTGGTCTCGTCGAAGTATACGCCCAAACACCAGTCTCCCAGTTTCTGGTGTAGGGTAACGTAGTGAACCGACAGTAGAAACTCAACAGTTCTGGCTTGTGTAGGGCGGGAAAAGCTGCCAAGAGTTGTGTCGCATTTAATTGCGGATGCGGTGACGTGGCGAAAATCTATCCCTCCATTCGAATTTCAAACCAAGAGTCACAAAACCCTCGGGATCTGGGGCCGTTAAATGCTGGCAGCCTAAGAGTTGTCCCTTATTAAGATAACTCGAAAATTCTTAAACGAAAAGTTCATCGTTTACTCTGTTTCTCCGGCGAACGAGTTTTGGTAAAAACACTTCCATCCTTGACTCCCTCCGATTAAACCACTCTCTCCGACTAGGCTTTCCTCTCCGACAGCCGTTTCTTCAGGTACTGCCTCTATTTCCTCGGTTTTCGATAGTTGTAGATATCTCTCTCTTTTTTATTTCGTTTGGGTGTCAGTCGGTGGTGGTGCTAGGGTTATAGAATAGAGAATGTTGAAGGGTAAAGAGAAAATCATAGAGATTGACGACGACGAGTTAGACTTCTTACCTAGTCTGCTCGCCGACGCTACCTTTGACCCCGGGATCCCCTTAGAACCCAGTAGATCTGATATTGAAACTAGTGCTAGGAGAATGTCCCCAGAAACAACTTCTTCGAGCCGAAATAGCGGTGATGTGGGACCATCTGGCTCGTCGAACACCATGAGTGAGGATCAGGGAGATGATTCTGGTGAGACGCCTTTACCAGAAACATCGCGACCAGAAGTGAGGGGCACAGTAGGAGGTAGGGCCTTATCACAAAATTATGCCATCGATTTCCTCACGTGTACGACCACAGTAAACGAGCTTACTGACCTCCGGGTTAAGTATGGGATTCCTGATGAAATATACTTGAGGGTTCCAGGGAAGAAAGATACTCATAGCCCGCCTCCTAGGGGATATGTCACCCTATTTCTGGAGAGTTTTAGGTATGGGCTGAGGTGTCCCCTGCAACCATATTTTGCTCGAATATTTAACGGGTTGAATTTAGCTCCTGGTCAGCTGAACCCCAACGGGTGGAGAGTACTCTCTGGTCTGTTCATACTGTGAGATAAATATTGCCAGAGCGAGCCCACAGTTGATGAGGTGAAGCACCTGTACCAGCTAAAGAGCAGCCCCAAAGATGCCGGCTGGTACTACTTCCAATCCAGTACTAAGAGCAGGAAACCCATAAAACTGACCTTCCAACCGGGGGTGGTGGGACTTGGAAGAGAAAGTTCTTTTTTGCTGGGGGTCCCTAGGGTCAAGTTGCAAAGATTGATGGGGAGGATTATCGCATCCCATCCTGCTTCATGATCCCAGGTTGCCTGCTCGATTTGGATGTCTTGTCTCTATAGTTGCTCTTATTTTATTAGCTTGACTCTAACCAGATGTCTGTTTGTATTGCAGGTTCTTGGGGTGTTCATTTCCTGCTTAAATCCGACAAACTCAAGCGAGTTGAGGCTGTGTTGGCTAACTCCTGCTCGTACCGAGAGCTGCTAACTACTTACAACCTGGTCGAATCTGGTTTGGTATCCGACAGCCATAAGATGGAGGATGTCGTGATTGGAGCTCTGACCCGGAAACGTGCTCGTCCTCCAGCTGCCAAGAAAGGCAAGGATAAGGACGCTCCCGCTGCGAAGCGAGCAAACATTGTGCAGCAGGCTCCTCCTCTAAAGACCTTACTGCCTTCTCCTGCCAAAGTCGGCGAGAGTAGCGGAGCGGCCACTGATCCTGCTTCCTCCTCTCCTCCCGTTGGGCCTACACCCCACATAACAGACCATTTAGTCGACTATGTGAACGATCTCTCCAAACTTGTGAGCAATAAGGATTTGGAGGAGTTTAACGGTTGCACCCTGGATGAATTGGTGAATTCCATGCAGTTCAGCGCCTTCCATCTCAGCTGTATGGCCACCTACTACAAGGCTAAGGTTGCCCGTTATGATCGAAAGATTAAAGAGGACAACAAATTGGCGGTGACCAGAGCCGAGGCTGCCGAGAAGAAAGCAGGAGATTTGAACCTTGAGAACCTGAAGCTGCAAGAGCAAGAATCTCTTGCTCAAGCAAAGGCCATTACCCTCGAGGAAGAGCTTACCAAGGTACATGAAGAACTACGAAGGCAGAAGGCTATGTATGAGGCTCAGCTCGAATCTCTCCGCGATTCCCATCAGGCCCAGGTCGAGAACTTGGAGAAGGAAACTGAAAACCAATACGACCAGGGGCTTCGACACTCCTATCGCTGCATCATGACCGTCCTTGGGAAGCAGCACCCAGATCTGAAAATGGATGACCTTGCAGCTGGTGTTGCTCAGTATATGGATGAGGAGACGGCCAAGGAGAACGTCGAGGTGGTGGAACCAATTGTGGTTGAGGAAAACTCTCCTCCTCGTGCCGTGCCTGCTGCAGTTGGTGAGGCGAGTACCCCTCCAGACGCAACTGGTGATACTCCTCCTGCACCTGATGTGGAACAGCCCATTGAGGCTGCTCGGCTTACTGAACCCCCCTCTTCTTAGGCTTTAGCTTATGTTGTAATTGTTTTTTTACTGTTATATGTAGCAACTTTGCAGCTTATCTTAAGCTTAATAAAATACGCTATTGCTTGCCTTTCCGCATTGGAGTTGTGGGCTGTAAAATTTTCATGCCTTAGAAATTTTTCATTGTGCTTTTGAATATTGTAATTTGCTTTTTCATGCCTTAGTAAATTTTTCATTACTTGGGAGTCTGCTCGACTTCGTCTGATCGAGCAGATCCTGACACACTTAGCTTCTTGTGTCGCCAAGAACCTTTGCATGCCTTAGGACATTCTTCGATACTTAGGAGTCTGCTCCCTTTCGTTTGGTCGAGCAGATCCTGGCATGCTTGGCTTCTTGTCTCGCCATAAACAGGCTTTGAGACTTGGTGAGCCTTTGCATGCCTTAGGGCATTCTTCGATGCTTAGGAGTCTGCTCGCCTTCGCTTGGTTGAGCAGATCCTGGCATGCTTGGCTTCTGGTCTCGCCATAAACAGGCTTTGAGTTGAGCCTTTGCATGCCTTAGAAAATTCTTTGATAGTACAGTAGACTGAAATTCCTCATTCATTTATTTCTCCTTAAACTCGGCTTACATGAAATTGCTTGAAATAAAGTAAATAAAAAATAAAAAATAAAACAATAATTACGAACAGAAGTATTCTTTGAAATGCTCACAAGTTTTACTGAAAATATTTCCTAAGGTGTGTCGCGTTCCATGGGCGCTTCACCTCGTGGCCATCCGCGCGAGCCAGCTTGTAAGCTCCAGGTCCAACTAGCTGCTTGACCCTATACGACCCCTCCCAGTTTGGTCCGAGTACTCCCTGAGCCGAGTCTTTTGTGTTCTGGTTCACTCTTCTCAGCACCCAATCTCTGACCTTGAACTGCCACACATTCACCTTCTGGTTGTAATACCGAGCAACCCTCTGCTCGTAAATGGCTGACCGCCTCGATGCCTGCTCCCTCCTCTCAGTTAGCAGATCTAGATTCAAGCACATCTGGTTGTTGTTCTCTTGCTCGTTGAAATGTTCTGTTCGATGCGTGATTGTTCCTATCTCGGCTGGTACAACCGGTTCGTGTCCGAAGGCCAAGGCGAACGGAGTTTCCCCGGTTGCTGTCTTATGGGTTGTCCTATACGCCCATAGCACACCTGGCAACTCATCAACCCAAGCTCCCTTCTTTGCTCTAAGCCTGGTTTTAATAAGCCTCTTGATCATCTTGTTGGCTACTTCTACCTGCCCATTGGATTGCGGGTGGGCAGGAGAACAATACTTCAGCTCTATCCCGAGATTCTGGCAGAAATCCCTGAAGCTGTGATTGTCGAACTGCCTGCCATTATCCGTTACCAAGGCATAAGGGATCCCGTACTGACAGACCAGGTTTCTCCATATGAAGTCTGTTGTCTTCTTCTCTGTGATGCTACTAAGGGCTTCTACTTCTATCCACTTCATAAAGTAGTCAATCGCGACTATTGCATGTGTTGCCGCTCCTCGTCCTTTTGGCAACGGTCCGATCAGATCTATTCCCCACTGAGCGAATGGCCAAGGGGATGCCATAGAAGTGAGCTTCTCTGGTGGTTGGTTGGAGAAGCTTGCAAAACTTTGGCAAGTTACACAGCTCCTGGTCTTCTCCTGCGCATCCTGATGCATTGTCGGCCAAAAATATCCCTGCCTTAGAACCTTATGGGCCAGGGATCTCGCACCAGAGTGGTTTCCGCAAATCTCCTCGTGTACTTCTCTCAATACATAGTCTGCGTCGTCCTCATCCAAACACCGAAGGAACGGGAGTGTATATCCTCGTCGATATAGTACTCCATCAATCATTGTGTACCTTGAGGCCTGGGCTCTAATCTTCCGAGCTCGCAGCTTATCTGGTGGTAATTAGGGATGGCAAAATCCGGGTCCGGGTCCGGGTCCGGGTTTAGCCTTTCCGGTTCCGGACCCGGACGTCATTTTCTTATTCCCGGACCCAGATTAAAACCCGGATTTTTTCATCCGGGTCCGGGTCCGGGTTCAACCCGGAAAAATCCGGGTTTCCGGATTCCGGGTTTTGAACCCAGATCAATAGAAAAATGGACAAATTTGTAGATGGGCAAATTACAATACAAGAACCAAAATATTACACTACAAGAACCAAATCAGTTCATAGAAAACGGACAGATTTGTCAATCAATTTGGAATCTTAATGTAACTGATAGAACCAAAACACAAACTAATGTAACTAAAGGAAATATTAACATAAACAAAAAGATGAGATTTACACACTGGACAGCCCCTGCAAGCTTGCAAGTCTGCAACATACCACATACCAACATCATCAAGAATTCAAGATAACCATACAGTCCATATTTCAACATCATCTCTACCACATGAAGTTTCAAAACCTATCTCAATGTTTCAAATGCCATCCTAGCACAGTAGCACTTAATAATTAAAACTTAAACAACAAATCCTAATTTATCACAATTAACAGTTTCTAAATAATTGTGCAGAACATAGTTATAAGTTTCTAAAACAGCCACAAATATAAATCCATAACACAATTACACAAGTCTACAATTCAAAGTTCAAATTAAAAACCACAAATCCAAAGTTTAAACTTTTCCCATCATTTTTTATTCTTCTTCACTTGATTCGTTGTTGTTCACAACTCACTCATCAAACTTTCATCAATAAGTTGTTCTGCAGAAAGTATTGCTTCCTCTGGAATTCCATCTAAAAAACATGAATAAATCATAAAAATAAGAAACAAAACAGCTAGTTAGTAATAAATTGATACTATAACAAATTAATTTATTTTATGTAATAAATAAATTTTCCATACCTTTTAAGTTGTGGTCAAGCCAAAACCAATTTTGAGTACACACCAACGCTTCCACTGTAGATGGCTGAAGTCTACTGCGATGAGGACTCAAATGTCTACCTCCAGTGCTAAAGGCGGACTCGGAAGCAACTGTTGATACAGGAATGGCCAAAAAGTCTCTCGCAATCTTTGCAAGTATAGGATATTTGCCTTGATTATTCTTCCACCATGACAAAATATCAAATTGACTAGTTGAAGGCAAAGTACTTTCCTCAAGATAAAGCTCAAATTCTGTTTTGAAATGATTATTTTGTGAGTTCTGATTTCTAAATGATTCCCACTCATCAGCCATCTCATCTAAGTCTAAGTCTACCATAATAGAATCATCAACTACTGCAGCACCTTCAGAACTAGCTGAACCATTAACCCCCCAATTTGCATTTGATGAATATTTGACTTCATACTCATGCACTAAATCAACAAATAATTTGTGCACCCTTTCAATTTCAAATTCAGCTCTTTCTCCATAGATTTTGGGAAATAGAAAGTTAATTAATAACATTTTACGCCTAGGATCTAACAAAGTACCCACAGCAAGAACTCCATGAATAACATCCCAATATTTGTCATACTTCGCAATCATCTTAGTGGCCATATTTTTTACCCCCTCAATTGGTGATTGTAACCATGCATTCATTGACAATCTAATTTCACAAATCTTGCTAAAAAATAAATTAGATGTCGGATATCGTGTCCCCGAAAAAAGTTCTGTTAACTTATAAAAACTCTTCAAATAATCACACATAAGTTTTGAAAAATTCCACTCTAACTCACTAGGCAAAGATGTATAATTTCTATCACGCTCCTTTAAACGAATAAATACATCTTTATACAACAAAGCTGTACTAAACATCAAATAAGTGGAATTCCACCTAATTTTACAATCAAGTGCTAAGTTTTTAGTTTCTTTAACACCTAATTGTTTTTTGGCAGCCTCAAATTTTTCAAATCTAGAAGGTGTTGCTGTCCAGTAATAGACACTCTCTCTAATCTTTTCAACTTCTTTATGGATCATAGATAAACCATCCTTAACTATCAGGTTTAATATATGTGCACAGCATCGCATGTGAAGGAATTTCCCACCCATAATCATTGAACTAGCTGAAAATTTCTCCAACAATAAATCAATCATGGACTTATTTGCAGAACAATTATCAATAGTTACAGTAGACAACTTCCTATCTATATTCCACTCCATCAAACACTCATACAACTCATTGCACATAACTTCACCACTATGTGGAGCCGGCACATATATAAACCTAAAAATGTAAAAAATAATCAAAATATTAAATAATGCAAACATTCATTTATGTTGAAACGAAAAAAAAAAGTCTCGAGAATATTACCTCATAATACGACTTCGCAACACCCATGAGTTATCAATATAATGTGTCGTAACAACCATATACCCTTTCTTTTGGTTACCAGCAGTCCACATATCCGTAGTCACTGCAATTCTACTGTCACAAGCTTCCAAAACACTCATTGCCTTCGTCTTCTCAATATCGTAAAGTTTCAAAATTTCAGCCTTGATAGTGTTTCTACTAATAGTCTCAATTGAAGGTTGGAAAAGCTTTAACAGTTCGTAAAACCCAATATACTCAACAAATGATAGCGGAAGCTCATGCATTACAATCATTCTAGCTATAAAAACCCTCACTGTTGCCATATCCCACTTTGGTTCAGTACTATAATTACTAAGAACAGTAGTTCCATCCGCTTTAGAAGAAAAAGAAAGGTGCATTTGCTGTACATTTTTTATTGACCTTCTAGGACAACGTTTCGCATGATTAATCAAGTGATTAGTGCCATGAGAATAATGCCCTTGCATAACTAACCCACAATAATTACAAATCGCTTGAACTTCCTTGCCTAACTTAACTTTTTTAAAATGATTCCAAGCATCAGAAACTAATCTACCTGAACTACTTCCTTCGCTGCCAGCACCTCGTTTTTTTGAAGCGCCAGCAGTAGTATTACCCCTACCCCTACCCCTACCCCTACGGCCACGGCCACGACCACTCCCACTCCCACCCCCCTGCTCTACTGTTGTTGAATCATGTTCTAATTCAGCAGCTGTATCATTATTTTCTGCTGCCATATCCATGCCAACCCTCACACCCACACTTTCATCAGTCTCGGAAACATCTAAATCAACTCTTTGTTCATTTTCCATTATGAATTTAACACCCTACAAGAATTATGTCAAAACAAATTAAACTAACTTTGCCTGAACAAAGCAGCACTATCATTTTAGGAATAATGCAAAAGAGAATATAAGAAGTGTATGTCACAAACACACACACACTGATAATGAAAGCACAAGTAATTTGCTGTCAAAAAAGAGGACAATGAGAAAATATTTCAATATTAAAATTTAAATTTCAAGGGAAGCATAATTTATATTGTGATGTGGATAAGTTAGTAGATACATAAACCCTATGATATAACCGTTGTAATATTCACTTACTGTTATGTTAAAGAAATCATTAAAAGCTCAAATTAATTGATAAGAACTCTATATTAATATTAAAAAAAGATCTTAATAATATTTTTATTTAAACTCTAAATTTAATTTCAAGCTCCTACAAATTTTAAAATGATCAACAAGGAGTTCAAAAAATAAGTCGTAAAAAATTGATAAAAATGAATTAAGAAGACGACATGACACTCTAATATTATATAAAATACAACTATAGTTAAGTCAATAAATTATAAGATCCAACATATTTACTATTAAAAATAAGTCTTAATGTAGTATTTCAATTTCATGAAAATTCACAATTTTTTATAGATCATTTAAACCAACATTTGATTGAATTGTTGACAGCTATAGAGACTAAAATGCATGAATGAGAGAAACCAGGGGCCATTTGAAAACAAGTGGCACTCTGAACACTGGGGAAATTTCAAGGGAAGCATAATTTATATTGCAATAAAGGTGTAACAAACTACCCTTGAAAGATAAAGCACTAGAGACATGGAACCATTTCAATGGACAAGCCAGAATTACGTGTAAGTAACTAAGTATGGACAAGACATAAAGAGGATTGTGCAAAAAATAAGAATATAAAAATGAAGTATCTATTCTATAAGACTGCTGGAAACAAAAATAATAAAAGATAATGCAAATTGCAAAAGAATTATATATGGCAAATATTCCAGAAGACTTGAAATTACCAGGCAACTTCTTTGGTTTTCTCAAAGGAACAAATATAAAGCCACGGGCCTCTATCCCTGAGTGCAAAACAGACATTTACGTTTCAGAACACAAAGCAAAACAGACATTTACATTTACGACAGCGAACTCAACCTTGCGATGGTGGCGAACCCAGCCGAGAGTTGTTTGACTTGCTTTGCTTGCAGGACAGCGGAACAGAGGAAGGTGGAAGGCAGCAGCAGCGGCGGCGGCACAACTAGGGTTTGGGTAAATCACGATTTGTGTCACACGAGAGAGAGACGAGACTGAGTTGTGATTCTTGTGAATTAGAATTAGGGTTTCTTTTTTAATGTTTGTATTTATATTTATTAATAAATATAATTAAAAATAATATAAATATAAATCCGGGTCCGGGTTCTGGATATACGGGTTATCCCAAACCCGGACCCGGACCCGGATCCATCCGGGTTATTAAAACCTCATCCGGGTCCGGGTTATTTTGACATCCCTAGTGGTAATACCCCATCTCTAAGGTATGAAATTAATGGATCCATCCACGAGCTTTTCCGCTCTAGCCTCAACACCGCCAGATTCTGCTCGATACTCGGGCTGGACTTGACCTCCAGAGGGACCGACTTTGGCATTTTTGGGTCTGCTACCGCTACCATCCAGGCTAAAATATCTGCTCGACTGTTTTGCTCCCTCGGGATTTGTACCACCTCCACTGCTTCAAATTTCCCCATCATCTGCCTGACTATCTTCAAGTACTGCTCCATCTTCTCCTCTCTCGGTTGGAATCTTTCACTGACCTGATTCGCAACCAGCTGGGAATCAGTTCTGATCTTCACTCTATCTGCTTTTACGGCCTTAGTCAATTCCAACCCTGCTATCAGGGCTTCATACTCTGCCTGATTGTTTGTGGCTGCAAATTCTAACTTCACAGCATAAGAAATCTCCTCCCCCTCTGGTCCCTCCAAGACAATTCCGGCTCCTGATCCCTGCTCCCCCGATGAACCATCTACTGACATCTGCCATACTTGGGCTTCGCTGCTATCTGTAGCATTATCCAGCTGATCCGGACATATTTCAGGCTCTGCAAACTCTGTTACGAAATCAACCATCGTTTGCGCCTTAATCGCTGCTCGGTGTTTGTAATCAATGTCAAACTCGCTCAGCTCTATAGCCCACTTCACGAGCCGACCAGAGGAATCTGGCCTGTGTAGAGTTTGACGCAACGGCTAGTTTGTTACCACCAAGACAGGGAAGGCTTGAAAGTACGGTCTCAGCTTCCGGGCAGCGACCACAAGAGCAAGCGCCCACTTCTCCAATGGTGGATATCGGGTCTCAACATCGAGCAGGGCCTTGCTGGTGGAGTATATCGGATATTGAACCCCATCCTCCTCTCTTACTAAAACAGAGCTTGTGGCACGATCTGATACTGCCAAATACTACGATAATTTGTCCCTATTTCTTGGTGTGGACAGCAGGGGTGCTTGCTGCAAGTATTGCTTCAAGCTCTGAAAGGCCTCTTCGCATTCTGGGGTCCATTCTGTTTTCTTCCCCTTCCTTATCACTTGAAAAAAGGGCTGACACTTATCTGTAGCCTTGGATATGAACGGGCTCAATGCCGCCAGTCTCCCCGTAAGGCTCTGCATCTCCTTCAGATTACGAGGAGACTTCATCTGAACGATTGCCTGGATTTTCTCAGGGTTCGCCTCGATCCCCCTGTGGCTCACCATGAACCCAAGGAATTTCCCTGATTCGACCCCAAAAGCACATTTTTCCGGGTTGAGCTTCATCTTGTACTTCCTCAAAAGTGAGAATGTTTCCTCGAGGTGCTCGACATGCTCTTTTGGGATCTTGGACTTAGTAATCATGTCGTCTACGTACACCTTCATTGTTCTCCCAATCAGCGGCTTGAAGATTTTGTTCACCAGTCTCTGGTATGTGGCCCCCGCATTTTTCAGACCAAACGGCATTACTCTGTAACAGAACTGACCCTGGTTAGTGATAAATGCCGTGCTCTCCTCGTCCTGCTCGAACATGGGGATTTGGTTGTATCCCGAGAATGCGTCCATGAAGCTGAGCAGGCTATGTCCAGCTGTTGAGTCTACAAGCTGGTCAATCTTGGGTAAGGGAAAGCTGTCTTTCGGGCATGCCTTATTCAGGTCCGTGAAATCCACACACATCCTCCACTTGCCATTAGCCTTCTTTACCAACACCACGTTCGATATCCACTCGGGATAATTGACTTCCCAGATAAACCCCGCTTTCAAGAGCTTCTCCACTTCGTCATTTATTGCCTCATACCTCTTCTGGTTGAAGCACCTTCTTTTCTACCTTATTGCCCAAGCCCCTTTCTTTATTGCCAGCCTATGACATGCGACCTCAGGATCAATCCCCGGCATGTCTTCATGTGTCCAAGCAAACACATCTGCATGAGCTCGTAAGCAGTTCACCAACTCCTGTTTCTACTCTTCTCTAAGCCTCGATCCGATTCTGATCATTTTTCCCGGATTCTCTGGTCCCAGGCTTACTGTCTCCAGCTCCTCCATAGGTTCTTGTCTGCCCTTCTTGCTCTCCACTCGGGTATCAAGGGACGTTATCTGTATTGCTTCCCTTGCCGACGAGGAGTAACAGCTTCTTGTGATTCTCTGGTCTCCTCGTACCACTCCAACAACCCCGTTCACCCGATATTTTGAGGGCTAGGTAATGGTTGGACAGCACTGTTTTAATCATCCTCAGGAATGGTCGTCCTAGGATCATCTGGTAAGGACCTTCCTCGTCTACCACCACGAAGTCCAGCATCATCGTCTTTTCTGTTGGGGAGCTCCCAATCGTGATAGGCAGCTCGACCACGCCCAGAGGGACCAACTTTCCTCTGCCAAACCCCTTCAAGGAACTGTAAGTGTACTCTAGTTTCATATCTGCTAGTCTCATCTCCTCCAGAGTTGATTTAAATAAAACATCCACTGAGCTCCCTGTATCAACCAATATCTGGTCAAAGTTCTTCCCCGCAACAGTGGCCTTGATGACTAGGGCATCCTCGTGGGGGTACAGAATCCCTTCTTCGTCCTCATCGGTCCACATGAACGGCACTTGTCTGACCCTTGCCCGTTTAGCTGTCGAGGTGTTGAAGAATACCTCCTTGCTAGTCATAGCATATCTAGCATAATTCTTCCTCGATCTGTTGGAATCTCCGGCCAATGTTGGGCCCCCAGCTATCACCCTTACATGAGGCTGCTCGAGCCTCAAACTTCTGTCACTCTGCTCCCCTTTACACGTCGATGCCACCATCGGGAAAGCCCCATCTATAAACTCATCCAGGTAGCGATTTCTCACCAAATCCTCGACTTGGGTCTTGAGATCTCTACATTCTGCAGTGGTATGGCTGTGAGTACCGTAGAACTTACAATAGCGTCCCCTATCTCTCCTGCTGGCTAGCTTTGTTATTGGGGCGGGGGGTACAATAATCCCCGGTCCTTTATGGCCTCGTACACCTCATCCAGTGGCATCTTCAAGGAAGTGTATCGTCCATAATCCTGGTTCTGGTCAATCATGTGCATTGCCCTTTCTCTACTTGTGCCGTTATGAGTTGGAAGTGGTGGCAGCGCTTCTGGTCTGCTCCCTCTACTACCGTGGGAGTGTGGATGATGTCCACCATATGCAGAGTCATGCCTCCTCCAAGACTCCCTAGCTGGTGAGCGAGGGGGTTGTGCCCTGCTGCGCTGGTACTGTGGTGGCCTCTGATGAGGCTGGTAAGTGGCTACCCGACCTCCTGCACTACTACCTGTGGCTTGGTGGTCCCTCCTCCTGATCGGTCCACTTCCTGGTAATGCTTTCTTCTCTTTTCTTCCCAGCCCTTCTAGCTGGTCTGTCTTAATTCGCGCGGCCTTTTTTTCCTCGATCTCTATATCCCTCTTAGCCTGCTCGTATGCAGCCGCATACGTCTGAATGACCGGGCTTCTCAAGTTATACCACAGCCTTCCTATTTTCACCCCTTATTTCAATCCCCTTAATGCCTGAGGGTAGTTGAAGGCGCCCAAATCAAGGACAGCCCGATGATACCTCTTGATGAATTCCCGCAGGGTTTCTTGCTCCCCCTACTTCATGCTCTTCAACTCCAACATGTCATCTTCTGGTGCCATTGCCCCCCAGAACTGCTCTGCGAATTCCTGGCACATCTGCTTGAAAGTTCTGATGCTTCCCTGAGGAAGCTTCCTGTACCACTCGCGTGCACGTCCCTTCAAGGATAACGGGAACACTCTGCACCTTTGGGCTTGAGATAACCCTTGCACCTCCGTTATATCGTTAAAGCGCTCTATGTGCACCAACGGATCAGTTCGCCCCGAGTATCTAAGGTCTGAGAGGCGAAAGTCTCTTGGAATAACTGCCCTCATGATCTCTGCTGTGAGCGGTGATTCCCCGTCCAACATTATCCGCCAACTAGGAGCTCTGCTCCTTCCCTGCATATCGTCAATCACCTGCGCTAGTCTGCGCACTTCTTCTTCCAACTGCACGGCACGACCAGGGTCACATGCTGCAACTTGATCCCGCTCTTGCTCTACATCGTGCAAGTGTTGCCGCAGCTCTGTTTCCTCTGTATTCACCATTCTGGCGCTCTCATCAAAAACCAGTCTTGCTGGGGATTGCTCTTCCCTTCTGTGAACATCTCCCCGCAGAGAGCAGTTACCTCCCTCACCACCAAATCTCCTGGTTGTTTCATTCCTCCTCGCGACATCATAACCTAGTGCCGATCCACCATCCCTCACCCTTTCCTCCTGGGTCTCCCTTCGTTCACTACACAGCTCATGTAGGATGGTTGTTAGGGTCTCCATCTGCTTTTCCATCCGTTCCATCCGGTCAAACATGGCTTTTTCCCGTGCTTCACTGGCTATCTCCCTTAGCGTCACAGACTCATTGATCCTCATATCACCCCCTTCTGCACTACTCCCTCCGGTCTCCATTGTTCTTCTACTTGCTCTACTCCTCCTCTTGTTGTCAACGGAAGCTTTTTGATCAAGTCCCCACAGACGGCGCCAAAATGTTGATGCAAGATTCTGGTTGCTCGTTCTACGACCAGGATCTCTGCTCGATCAACTCTTCTGCGATCAGGATATCTCCTCGTACGATTCTTTCTCTCAGTTTCCCTACGTTCACAGAAACTAGTCAGAGTGCGCCGGTTGTTTTCTCGGCGTAAACCCTCCGACGCTCAAGTCAGATTATCACGATTTTGGGAATGCTGGCCGTAAATCTATAGGCCTTTTTTCTCTAATCTCAGTTCTCTTAGAGCTTTTTCTTTTTCTCTATTGAAATGGCAAAAAATCTAACCCTTTTACCTTCATTGACTACCTTTTTATAGGCCTCTGTTGGATTCAGACCGCCCCTCAATTTGCGCCCGTTATTCCCCATCTCTTGGAAATGGATGCTCCACTTCGGTAGTTGTGGGCGGTTGCGTGGCCTTCGTGCCCTGACTCTCGGGTTAGTGGACACGTCTCACCAACTGTCGTTGACCGGGTCTCCTCGATATAAGCCTCAGCAAGGAGTAGCTTTATGCTTCTACCAGCAAATTAGTCCTGTGGATGGTGTGCTCGAGCAGGAGCAGAATGTTCCTGCTCCTGCTCCCCAGCAGCCAGATCCTGTTCTTCTCTGCTGGTCTTTGCCGAAGCATATCATACTGTCAGGCGCCTGCTCGTCATGGCTGGTATCGTCGAAGTATACGCCCAAACAATTATTTTGGCTTTGCAGTTTCCAAACGCGTGCTACATAATCAACCCTGTTCAACTTTTGCTTTTTCCCTGGTAACAAATCTCGTTTACGAATTCATGTTGCCTCGTCATTTTTACGATTTTACATGTTGCATTACCGAACATATTGAACAAAAATTGTTACCAAAAACAGGAATGCAGCTTCCAAAATCCAAACCGTCGCATCATCAAGACAATTGGACGAAATCTTCATCACACGTGTCTCACTATTATTGGTTACCATTTTGGATTCTTCTCACATGCATCTGACGGTCAAGAAGGCAGCTACTTTACATTGGACATGCTCCAACTATCTGCTGCCATTAAAAAATTGTTAAGGTTATGAATCTATCCGCAAGGTAGCTGCAAATAATTATATAGTTTCATGTCTCAATTTTGGGTAAATACTTGTTTAATCTATATGTTTTTGTTTAAGTATATGTTTAGTTTTTATATTTTAAAAAGCGTCTCAAGAGATATCTGCTGTTAGGTATACTACATTCATGCACTTTCTTTTTCTTTTTAGTTTTATAGTAATACACATGCAATGATATTCTTGAGGATATTAATTAATTTATCTATAAAGAAAGTTAGTTATCGAAATAACCTTAAAGGTAAAGTAAAAATAAATATGTTTTTTAATTTTATTTTTGGAATTAATTTGGTAAATTAAATTTTTTAAATAATTATTGCAAAGACTATAATCGCAAGGGTATTAAATATTGCTTTAAGTTAGTTAGTATTAATTTTATTTTAAATCATTAGAAGATTGTTTCAAGAGTAAGAAAATACCAGTTCATTCAAACTAATAATTATTGGTTAATTTGCTAATAAATAATTATGGGTAAATTTGTTTATTAACATTTTTCATAGATTAATTAATTAATACCTCCAAATTGTTTTTTAAGGGTATTATTGTAAAACATAAGATTTTTTTTAAAATATAAGAATTAAACAAATATTTAATCTAAAATATCTGGACTATTCGAACATTAACCCTCACAACTTTTGACATGATATTAAAAAATAAGGGCATATTAAAAAAGGAATTTCTACTTCAATTTATAAAGCATATTAAAAAATTCAATTTCTACTTAATTTTATAATGGTCATGCAATATATCGATTTTTTGTTATAGTGAACGATAAAATAAAGGGAGATTGCTAATTTTCCCTCTCCTATAATCAATATATACCATATATAACATTTATCTCCTTACTGTTTTTATAATAGCCAATAACCCCTTGACAGGATAAGTTTATGATATTACCCATTTTTTCAACCACTCTTTTATTTATATTTATTATAAATTAAATTAATTATTAGAATAGAAACTAAATAAAAAATTAAGTATTAAAAATAAGAAATATATGTTTTGATGTGAGCAAAAAAATTAATAATAAATTTTTTTGTAATTTTTTATTTTGTGAATATTTTCTTATAATAAATATTTTATAATATTTTAAAATGTAAAAAGTGCAAGCAAAACATTTTATTACTTATCTTGTAATAATTTTTTTATTTATCATTCAAGTTTTCTTATAATAATGTTTTATCATTTTGTAATAATTTTCTTATATATTTATTATAAGAAAATATTTATAGAATAAACGTACAAGAAAAATATTTTATTATTAATTTTTTTACATCAAAACATATATTTCTTATTTTTAATACTTAATTTTTTGTTTTAATTTTCTATTAATCTGATTTATTTAATTAATAATAAATATAAATAAAAATATATTTAAAAATAAAGATAATATTATAAACTTATGATATTAAAAGAATTATTGATTATTATAAAACAATATAGTGCAAATAGTATATGTTGATTACACGAAAATTGGGAATCTCCCATAAAACAAATATTAAGATATGTGCATATGAGATTATTATAGAACGAACCTGCTATCAAACCCGAAGCTTGATCCTAAGCTGAGGTATGTATCGTACAACTCCTATCATTGTCCAAATCCAGATTCTATAAAATCCAAACGTTAAAAAAAAAAAAAAAAAAGTTCTCCGAAAGTCGGAAATGCCTTGCAAAAGTTGTTAAAAAAAGTCGCTGGACCCGGCCAGGCTCTAAAATCAAGTAAATGCTACAGTCGTATGCAATTGATGAACATAGATAAGCAAATCCAAAAATTGTTGATAATATTACTTAATAAGGTCACGAATCCATCTGCAAGACAGCTGTAAATAATCATATAGCCTGACGTCTGAACTTTTTATAAGATTAATAAAGAATAAGAGCATATTCAAAAATCAATTTCTACTTAAATTTATGCAAAAGAGAGATTGTGAATGTGTATATCACTCTGCAGAAGTAATAATAATAATAATAATAATAATAATAATAACTTAGATTACCTAATGAAACAATAAGTATTTATGACAAATAAGATACATGGAATAAACCAACCTCTCCGCTTATCATTTTCTCTATTGTGTCTTTTTTCCCTCTGTCTCTCCTTCTTGTTCTTTAGTAGATGACGCAACATTTCATTTTGTTTATTCAATTTGCTGTTGGAGCATCTTCCAAGAAAGTACAGAAATGTAAATATACAGGTAATATTATATTAATGAATTATTTATATGTACAGTACATACTAATATATTAATGAATTATTTATATGTACAGTACATACTAAGTAACTAAAATAAGACAAATGAAATAATAAAAATATAAATATAAATGGGATAAGATCAAATACATCACACGATGACACTAAGTAAACAATATTGTTTATGGTAGGGTAAACGTTATGGTACATACTAAGGGTAGCTATTCGAACAGACGAAAATGCTCTAAACGTTTTTATTGGTTTGCTCAATAAACACGTTTAAAAATTTTTAAAGCCACAATCTTACTCCATACACCTCCTCCCGGCGCACCCCACCCCAAATATATATATATATATTATATTAATTATTCATGCCATTGTACTCGGTAAATTAATTTAGTTTGTATATCTTCAGAAAAAAATATTTAACAATCGTTTTTTTTCTATAAATTTAATCCAAATAGTCCAGCAGGGGGATAATCTCATCGAGGATGATTGCAATTTTGATTCAAGGAGGGTAGCAAATTTGGAGATAATCCTTACTTTTGATCAAAAAATTGGCAGAGAATATTACTCTTATTAACATTAAAAATCCATCCGCAATTAGTAAAGGATCACAGCATATACAAAAAGCAATTAATTTCGATTTAGATTTATAGTACTCATGGCAAATAGAGAAACTTAGTGGTAGTGAAATGTGTGTGGCACTGTGGCACAAGTAAACAAAGCATACAAGCATGATAAAATTAAGATCAAGATATGTGCGTATGAAATTATTCTAAGGACTTTTGAGGGGTGTCCAAAGTTTGATTCTTCTTGATTATAGATTATAAGCTGCTCGATCAGAACTCAGAATCACGTAATCGAATGGATGTCGAGCACGCCTGGGGAAAGAGTCACGCCATGAGCTCTCCTTTATCATCTCTTAAAAACCACACTTCAAATAAAATTATATTTTTTCTCCTGCAAATTACTTGCATTCAAAATCAACTCGTTTTTTTTTTTCCCATCATTCATGACTACCTATCTATCCAAAATAAATTTGCTTAAATTTAAAATATTAAATTATTCTTTTCCCAATTCTTATTGATTGAACTTTTTTTTAAATTAAGATTACTTTCAAATTATAATTTGGAATATGTGTAATTTAAGTCATAATTATAATTTAAAGTATTTGTAATTTAAGTCAATGATTTATATTAAAAAATTCATCACTGATAATTCTTTTGTAGGATAGATTACAAGTTAAAAAGAATGTTAAAGAAAAGAAAAATTAAAAGAGTGTATTAAGAAAAAAGATGTTTTTGGAATTAAAAGTAAGAATAACTAAAAAGAGAGAGAGAGAGAGAGAAGGTTTCATGATAATATTAGAGGGGTGGTTAGGGGTGGGCAAATTCGGTTTGGATCGGTTTGAGACATATTATCAAACCGATCCAAACTTATCGGTTTGAAATATTCCCAAACCGAAATAGACATAAATTTTTTATAAACCGAACCGATCCAAACCGACTGGATCGGTTTGGATCGGTTTGGATCTTCGGTTTGAGTTCTAATAACAGAAAATCATCCATCAATGTTTCTCCATCTTCCATAATATCATTCATATTAGAATTATCTTCCATGTTGAGAGCTTCTACAATTAATAAAGATTAAAAAATAGTTATGGAATTAATTAATCAAATAAATTATCATCAATTATACCTAAATCCATTTTAGCTTTGACTAAAATGAAATAAAACCATAGCAAGAAAAATAAACCCAAAACATACCTCAGGGCTCAGGTTCGGATTTGTAAAATTATGACTATGAGAATTGACAATTGAGAATGAGCAATTGAGATTGAGAGAGTTGAGAACGACAGGAGGTGAGAGCTTCTATAATTAATAAAGATTAAAAAATTAGTTATGGAATTAATTAATCAAATAAATTATCATCAATTTTACCAAAATCCATTTTTACTTTTGACTAAAATGAAATAAAAACTTAACAAGAAAAATAAATTCAAAACATACCTCAGGAGACTTGAGAATGAGTGATTGAGATTGAGAGAGTTGAGAATGATAGGAATTATGAAGCACTGGAGGAGATGGAGGCGAAGGTAGTCGTGAGGAGTGTTGGAAAATTAGGTTTGTGTTTTTGTTTTTATAGTAAGAGATATGCTATTGTGTATGAAAGTGTACATTTTCTTTGGTACTAATCCAATACTAAATTGACACATGTATTTTAAAGCTTTTTAAATTTTGGATTGGATCGGTTTGAATCCATTTTAATTTTTTCCAAACCGAAATCCAAACCGAGTGATATCGGTTTGCAATCCAATAAACCGAAACCAGTATTTTTACTAATGAAACCGATCCAAACCGTCGGTTTGGATCGGTTCGGTTAAAATGTGCCCACCCCTAGGGGCGGTAATAGTCCAACTCCATACATAGAAATTAGAAAGAATCAACAAGATATTAATAAAAACACATTTTTTAGATTAACTCACCCGTCCATTAAAGCTCAAACTCAGGACTTGAGTCTTAAGAAGGCTTGATAGTGAAGCTGGACCTCGAACTTCAATGAGAAAATAATATAAAAAAATTACAAGAATCTATTAAATAAAAATAACTAGAAAAAAATAATAAAATGTAAGAATAAATGGCTACTCGGCGTCTCTGATTCTGACGCAATCAATTTCAATTTAAGCATACCTTTCTTGACAGCCTGAGTATGCTTCATGACATTCGAACCAGAGCAGAGAAAATCAACCGCATAAATAATACATGCCTAGTCACGACATCAGGAGAGTAGACAAATGGATTGCATGGGCTGCCCCCACTTGGCCATGATGCAAGTTGAATACTGATGGAGCTTGTAAGTGAACAAGAGCATCAAGTGCTGGAGTAATTCATGATCATAAGGGGGCTTGGATCTTTGGCTTCGGAATGAATGCATTGCTCTGTTACGGTGGCTGAGTTATGGGGTTTATATCATGGTCTAAAACTGGCATGGGAGCATGGGATAATATGTCTGGTGGTGGAAATTGATAGCCTACTGTTACGGACCGCCCAATTCGCTAGCCCAATCACCCACAATTTCGGGCTAGGGAGCCAACACAAGGCCAAGAGTGCTAGCTTGGCCCAATTCCGGAAAATTCTAGGCAACTCTAGCACATTGAGCTTGTAAATATTCTAGAATACTCCATACATTTCCAGCACATTTAAATATCTAGAATTCTAGGCACATTGTAGAATTCTCTGGAATCTCTAGAGCTTGGCAAGCCCCCCCTATAAATATGGGATGGCATTAGGCATTTGTATCCAACAAACACTACAACAAGCTTTGTAAGCAACTCAAGCATTGTAATTCTCTCTTTGTGCAATACAATTTCCTTTATTCGGCTCCATTGCTTTCTTCTCCAGTTCGAGAAGTTCTAGGCTTACTTAACAATATTCGGCAAAGTTGTCTAAGTGCCGCACGGGTTAGCTGCGCAAAATACTCATCCCGTGACAAGTGGTATCAGAGCTAAGGTTTGCACGCACGCAAGTTAGCTCACGAAGCAATGGCCAACCCTTAAAATGTAGCACAAGAGGGTGTTGTTGGTGTGGATGTCCCACCGGAACCAGTTCGCGGCCGTGAGGGAGAACGTGCCCAAGGCAAGACTCGTGGCAAGTCCAAGGCCCCATCCGTGGATGCGTTGGAGCCTCGTGTGACTACTCTCGAAATAGCATTGTCCGCCGCTCAAGATAGCCTCGAGGGATTGGAGGAACGAGTGGACGGTCTCGAGGGAGAATACGCCGAGTTTACGGTGGCAACCAAAGCTCTCATCCAAGAGCAAGCGAACACTCTCCGAGGTGAGTTTCGTTCATTTCATGATGAGTTGCTAAAACTTCGTAGTTTTGTTCAGGACGAACTACGCGATGTCCGTGCGGAAGTGGATGAACTCCGCTCGGATTGGGCATGGCACAAGCGCACACTCTCCGTAAGTCCAGCTTCCGCAAACTCGAGTGATGCGCGCCGCATTGACGTGCCAAAGCCCGACACATATGATGGCACACGTAATGCCACCATCGTGGACAACTTCCTATTTGGGCTTGATCAATACTTCGATGCCGTGGGTGTGCGAGACGAGGCATCGAAAGTGGGCACTGCACCAACCTATCTTAGAGGCGCTGCACAACTATGGTGGCGTCGCAAGCATGGCGAGATGGGCAAGGGCATTTGCACCATCGACACTTGGGCCGACTTCAAGCAAGAACTCCGAAAGCAATTTGCCCCAAGCAATGTGGAGAAGGAAGCGCGAGCACGCTTACGTCGCCTCAAGCAATCGGGTAGTATACGGGACTACATCAACGAGTTCACTACCCTTATGTTGGAGATAAGCGACATGTCCGACAAGGATTCGCTCTTCTACTTCCAAGATGGCCTCAAGGATTGGGCCAAAACCGAGCTTGATAGGCGTGGTGTTCAAACACTTGACGACGCCATCGCCATTGCGGAGTCGCTCACCGAATACTCCGCCCAGCTCAAGGACAAGAGGTCTAGCTACGACCAAGGTGGGGGAGAGATCCATGAGGACAACGACCGCAATTGCAAGGAGTGGAACAAGAAAAAACCTCCAAGCGGCAAGAGCGGGCAAAGTAAGTTCGAGAAGCCACCCAAGCCTCGAAGCCCATGCTTCATTTGCAACGGCCCTCATTGGGTGCGCGACTGCCCGGAGAAAAAGTCGTTGAATGCCCTCGTGACACAACTCAAGGGCCAACACACACCAACTGCGGAGGAACCTCAACATAACTTGGGTTCGCTCCAACGCCTTAGCACACTCGTAAGCCAACCAGCACCTATAAGGAAAGGGCTTATGTTTGTAAGAGTGCTCATCAACGGCCGAACCGTTCGTGCGCTCCTTGATACCGGAGCAACGCACAACTTCATCTCCGAAGAAGAGGCTAAGTGTCTAGGCCTCAAGGTTACGCAACACGGAGGCACCATCAAGGCTGTAAACTCACCCGCCAAGCCATTTGCGGGAACAACGCGAGGCGTACATGTTACGCTTGGGACATGGAATGGGAAGCGCGACTTCTCGATTGTGCCGATGGATGACTTCGCAATGATCCTTGGCATGGAATTCTTCGACAAGGTACATGCCTTCCCACTTCTAGCAACAAACTCCCTTAGCATCTTCGATAGGAGTAAGGCATGCGTGGTACCGGTCGAGCGTGCACAACCCGCAGAAAAGGTACTCTCGGTCATGCAATGCAGAAGAGGATTCAAGAAGAATTTGGACCACTTGGTCTCCATCCGGCAACACCACAAGGGAGAGGATTCCGAAAGCCCTCCAAGCCAAGTCCCACAACAAGTACGAGCCGTCCATGACAAAAGTAAGGACACTATGCCTCCGAAGCTCCCACCGAGACGAGTGGCTGAGCAACGTACAAAGCCATCCGAGCTTAAAGGGTTGCGGAAACATAAGAGGGGACGCCACAATACCAACCAAAAGAAGGAAACAACCACATGCGGAGCAAGTGGCGGAACCTCCGCAAGAGTGAACCACAAGAAGACTGACGGAAAATCGTGGAACAAGTCCCGAATGGAGCAAGGACGAGATCGCGACGAGGACGCCGCGAGCTTAGGTGGGAGAGGATGTTACGGACCGCCCAATTCGCTAGCCCAATCACTCACAATTTCGGGCTAAGGAGCCAACACAAGGCCAAGAGTGCTAGCTTGGCCCAATTCCGGAAAATTCTAGGCAACTCTAGCACATTGAGCTTGTAAATATTCTAGAATACTCCATACATTTCCAGCACATTTAAATATCTAAAATTCTAGGCACATTGTAGAATTCTCTGGAATCTCTAGAGCTTGGCAAGCCTCCCCTATAAATATGGGATGGCATTAGGCATTTGTATCCAACAAACACTACAACAAGCTTTGTAAGCAACTCAAGCATTGTAATTCTCTCTTTGTGCAATACAATTTCCTTTATTCGGCTCCATTGCTTTCTTCTCCAGTTCGAGAAGTTCTAGGGTTACTTAGCAACATTCTGCAAAGTTGTCTAAGTGCCGCACGGGTTAGCTGCGCAAAATACTCATCCCGTGACACTACGCTGTAAAACCTTAAGTCCTCATAACATCCAGATTAAAGCGGAAGCATACCTGAATACATGGTGATTTATAGTGATTCTTGAGTGTAGGAGATGGACTTCCAATATTCTCTTTTCTCTTGAGTTTAGAATTCTATTTGAGAGGATTAGAGAAATTACAGAGGATGAAAAAAGATTGGGGACCATAACCCCTTTTAATTAAATAACATGACTGGCGGTATTTTAATGAAAATTATTCAACAGTTGTTTATGATAATTATCACTTCAACCCCTCATTATAGTGATCATTCAATTTTGGTATCTATGCATTTAATCCACAACAATTATACCCTTAGCCATTTAATTAACTTCAAATAGATCACTTAATTCTTGACTTATTAAATAATAGCACACATATTTTATTTATTTCATTTGTGGCCCCAAATAGTAGATTAATATAAAATTAATCTAATAATTTCCCACTAGGCCACAAAAGAAAACCGAAATGTGTTTAACTTAATGAGCTCATAAAATTGCTATTATGTCCTTAGAGTATATATGAACAATCTAGTTCAATAACCACATCAGTATAGGATCATAGCGGCCTTTGTTACATTAATCATAATTCAACCATCCATGGTCACATATATCAATATAGTTACATGACATAGATCAATTGTGGATGCATAGCATGGAAATTACATGCAATGTGATCTAAACATGTCTATTCCCAACTGGTCCTAATTTACTCTATTGAGATCTAAACTTAAATTAGTCTAACAGAGTGTAAGGAACAATACAAACTCCCACTAAATCTGAATATCCTCAAGTAAAATCACACCCATACGAGAAGTGTGCTCATGAAAGACTTTAGGTGGTAATCTTTTAGTGAGCAGATCCACTATCATGGAGCTTGTCCCTATGTGTTCTATAGATATCTATCCACTCTGCACTCTTTCGTTAACAACAAGGAGCTTGATGTCAATATGCTTTGACTTTGTAGAGCTCCTGTTGTTATTGGAATATAAAACCGCTGACTTATTGTCACAAAATATTTTGAGTGGTCTTTTAATACCCTTTAGAATGCGCAGCCCAGTACAAAATTTTGCAGCCATATTCCTTGATTGGATGCCTCATAACATGCTGCAAACTCTGCTACCATAGTTGATGAAACTATGAGAGTCTGCTTAGCAGATCTCCCAGAAATTGCTCCACCAGCCAACAGATATATATAGCCTAATGTGGATCTTCTGCTGTCTTGGCATCCAGCAAAATCAGAGTCGGAATACCCAATGATCTCTAACTGATCTGACCTCCTATATGTGAGCATGTGCTCTTTTGTTTTTTGTAAATACCTCATAACCCGTTTGATTACTTTCCAATGATCCATGCCAAGATTGCTCAAATATCTGCCCAACATGCCAACTGTGAATGCAATATCTGGACGCGTACATACTTGAGCATACATAAGACTCCCTATAGCTGAAGAATAAGGAATCTTCGCCATTTCATGGAATTCCATATTAGTCTTAGGGCATTGACTTAGGCTGAATTTATCTCCTTTTGCGACAGGGGTGTCACTTTGTTTATTGTTTTGCATGCCAAACCTCTTTAAGACTTTATCGATATAGTTCCTTTGTGATAATCCTAGAAAACCCCGAGAACGATCCTGATGTATCTTAATTCCTAAAACAAAGGAGGCATCACCAAGATCTTTTATCTCAAAATGTTTTGAAAGAAAACTCTTGGTCTGGTGCAGTTAGCCTATATCATTTGTAGCAAGCAATATGTCATCAACATATAAAACGAGGAGAATATGTTTACTCCCACTGAACTTGTGATACACGCATTCATCAATAACATTTGCCTCAAAACCATATGAGATAATTATTTGATGAAACTTAAAGTACCACTGGCGAGAAGCTTGTTTGAGCCCGCAAATGGATTTAGTTAGCTTACAAACCATTTTCTTTGGGTCTCCCAACATAAAGTTTTTTGGTTGTACTATATAAATTGTTTCCTCAATGTCACCATTAAGGAAAGCAGTCTTAACATCCATCTAATGTAACTCAAGATCAAAATGTGCAACAAGTGCCATAATTATCCTAAAAGAGTCTTTCGTAGAAACCGGCGAGAAAGTCTCTTTATAGTCAATTCCTTCCTTTTGAGTAAAGTCTTTAACTACAAGACGTGCTTTATACCTTTCCACATTACCATTTAAATCTCTTTTGGTTTTAAATATCCATTTACAACCAATGGGCTTCACACCGGAAGGTAATGAGATAAGTTCCCAAACTTTATTGTCTTGCATTGACTTGTACTCTTTATTCATGGCTTCGATCTATTTATGAGAATTGGAACTTTGCATGGCTTGATAAAAGTTGATTGGGTCATCTTCCATCACTCCAGTTTCATCCTCATGTTCCTGAAGAAATGCTATATAATCATCCGGAATAACATTTCTCCTTTCTCTTGTGGATTGTCTTAATTGCACAGGCTCTTGAGGTTGTTGAGTTTGTTCCTTAGGAACAATCATCTCATGTTCATTCTGGGGTTGAACAACATTGTCAGATGGTTGAGGATCCGAATTTACTTCATGATCAATGACAGGTATTAAAACTTGTACATTGTCAAAAGCAACAATGGATCCCTCTTCCTCTTTAAAGACAATGTTTCTTATTAGATTTCTCCCCCCAAACTCAACATCCTCAAAGAACGTAGCAGTTCCTGTCTCAAAAATTGACCTTGTACTGGTATCATAAAACTTAAAGCCCCTTGATCGCTCTGCATAGCCAATAAAGAAGCTGCTTACAGTTTTGGAATCGAATTTCTTTTCATGAGGTCTATAAGGCCTCGCCTCAGCTGGACATCCCCAAATATGTAAATGATTTAGACTAGGTTTTCGACCCATCTAAAGCTCATAAGGTGTTTTAGCAGCCGCTTTAATTGGCACTCGATTTAGGATATAAGCTGTTGTTTTTAGTGCTTCACCCCAGAGTGATTCTGGTAAAGTAGAATGACCGATCATACTCCTTACCATATCCTTAAGAGTGCGGTTTTGTCTCTCAGATACACCATACATGTTAGACGATCCTGGCATAGTATATTGAGGGACAGTTCCACATTCCTCTAGGTATTTAGCAAACAGTCTTGGACATTGTTCACCTGAACCATCATATCTACCGTAGTATTCACCACCACGATCAGACTTGAGACTTTTGATCTTTTTGTTGAGCTTTAAAAGTTTTGAACACATCCAAAGACTGTGATTTTTCATGAATCAAGAATATATAACCATATCTTGAATAGTCATCTATGAATATGATGAAATACTGTTGACTGTTCCAAGTAGCCGTAAGGAATGGTCCGTAGATATCTGTATGTATTAATTCTAAAACGTCTGAAGTTCTGTAGGCACCCAATTTCTTAGTTTTGGTTTGTTTTTCTTTGATACACTCAATATAGACATTAAAATCTAAAAAATTAAGAGATTCTAAAATCTCATCGGACACTAATCGCTCAATTCTGGCTTTAGATATGTGACCTAAGGGTTTGTGCCATAATAAAGCTAAATTTTCTTTCTCTAACTTACACTTTGTACCTTTGGTACTAACATGCAGGTTTTCATTATAACTTGAAACAGTTTCGAGCAAATATAAATTGTCGAAAGCATTAAGCAAACTGGTTCCAACAATATTAGAATTGATAGATAAACTGAATTACCTATTAACAAATGAACAAAAATAACTAGATTTGTCCAAAATAGAAACTGAAATTAAATTTCGCCTAAAAGACAGAGCAACAAAAGTATTTAACAAATCTAAATAACAACCAGTTTTCATAAGTAATCTAAAATGCCCAATTGCTTCAACTTCTACCATCTTGCCATCTCCTACATAAATGCATCTTTCAGCATCACTTGGTAGCCGGTAGCTCAGGTAACCCTGCATTGAAACACAAATGTGAGTAGTAACACCTGAATCTATCCACCATGTGTTTTTAGGTACTGAAGCTAAATTAGTTTCAGAACAAACCAAAGTAAGAAATGTACCTTTCTTTGCACGCCATGCGTGATATTTCTTACATTCCTTCTTCACATGTCCAGGCTTATTTCAAAAGAAACAGTTGGTCCTTGGTTTCTTTGGCTCTGGACCCTTAGAAGCAGCAGCTTTATCCTTTTTCTTTCTTTTGCCCTTATCCTTATAAGTGCTTACCACATGTGCATATTCAGTTTTCTCTTGCGTCAATCTCTCTTCTTCTTGCACATAATAGGAAATCAATTCATTGAGATTCCATTTCTCATTTTGATAGTTGTAACTGACTTTGAACTGATTAAATTGTACAGGAATAAAGATAAGGACCAAGTACACGGTCAAATCATCAAATAGGTCGAGCCCTAATGCCTTAAGTTTCGAAGCAAGACGAGACATCTCCATAATGTACTCCCGAACATTACTCTTGCCTTTATACTTCTTTGAAATCAAGCTCGCTGAATGCATACTTGTTTCTGCCTTATCATTTTTGGTAAAACGTTTCTGAATTTCGGCAAGAAACTCACTAGCACTTGTAATCTCATCGGTTATAGCACTCCTAAATACTTGTGGAACGCCGCGCTTCCTGATCATGAGACTCATCCTATTGGATCGATCCCACTTCTCGTAGTACAACACATCCTCAGCTATATTATCAGCTGTGAGTTCGTCCGGCTTAGGGTGTCTGAATGACAAGTCTAGACCCTTGTAGCCTAAGAGAATCATTATATTATCTTTCCAGTCCTTAAAGCTAGTCTCATTCAAAACCGGGACAGAATTCATATTTGCAGATATCGAAGCAGCAAATAGAAAAGCTTATTAGAGAACCAAAAAAATAAATAAATAAATAAATAATACATAAATAAGTAAATAATGCTCACATGATAAAACTTAATTTATAATCTCTAAAAAATTAAAACGAAAATTATAACATTTTAAGATACCTAGCACAACATTAGCAACAAGTCGTTGGACTATGATATTAACTGTAAGTGGTACTTTTGTTGTAATGATTAAATTTTGATGATAAGTTATGTCAAGTAATAAACCTATATTTGGATCGGCACATTACTCACATTAAGTTATCTTGATAATCGTCACAAATTTACCATTACAAGTGTGTGCGCAATTAAGCCAAATATTAACCTTCGTTTGGGCTAATTAACATCCGCAACAATTACACAAACACAAACATCTAACACCCAAATAAACTAATGTACACGAGAGATTTCACTTTGTTGACTTCCCGTTTTAATTAGCATATCATCAATGCTAGACCAATAATTAACTTATGTTATAAATCATTTTAATTTAAAGATTATAAAACCAGAACGAAATAATTAATAAAAACGAAACCGTGGCTAATACAAACTTCAAATTAAATAATTTGAATTAAATATTGAAATTTAAAGCCAAAAATATGGCCACTGCAGATTTGATCTATTTGATTTAATCCCTTTATATATTAAATCAAATAAAAAATATGCCACAAAATGGCCACTGACAATTTTAATACAACTGAATTTGAATTCAACAATATTAAAATTGAAACCGAAACAAGGAGACATGGCCAAAACAATGGACATATTATCATTAATTAAGCCGAAACAATCAAACATGGCTAGTTGGCTACTGTAATTAAATTGTTGAATAGGTCAAATATAATCTCTTATTGAACCGAAACCGAAACGTGGTCTAACCATAACAATTACAAAATTCCAAGCAAAATGATATTAATTAAATAATATCATTAAAACTGAAAACCATTGAAGTAAAGCCACTACATGCTTAAAGCGAATTATTGAAAACAGAACCAATCCAGATCATAAAGCATGGCCATTCCAACTAAAATCAAATTTCAATTCAACTTAAAAATGAAATCGAAACATTAAAAAATAATGGCCACCATAACTGAATCAAAGCATGATTTTGAAACTGAATCCATGATTTCACGTGTTCAACTTACCAATTTCGTTTCGTCATGAGTCCATCAAAACCAATTTTAATTATTCCTGATAACCGAATCATGCATTAACAATTTGATTCGACTATAACCATTAATCAGAAATTAATAATTCAATAATCTAGTCATGGATGGGGCTATGATACCAAATTGTAAAACCTTAAGTCCTCATAACATCCAGATTAAATTACTGAGAAATACGAAAGCGGAAGCATAGCTGAATCCATGGTGATTCGTATTGGTTCTTGAGTGTAGGAGATGGACTTCTAATCTTCTCTTTTCTCTGGAGTTTAGAATTCTCTCTGAGAGGATTAGAGAAATTGGAGAGGATGAAGAGAGATTGGGGATCATAACCCCTTTTAATTAAATAACGTGACTGGTAGTTTTCTAATGAAAATCGTTCAGCAGTTATTTATAATAATTATCACTTCAGCCCCTCATTAAAGTGATAGTTAAATTATGGTATCTATGCATTTAATCCACAACAATTATACCCTTAGCCATTTAATTAACTTCAAATAGATCACTTAATTCTTGGCTTATTAAATAATAGCACACACATTTTATTCATTTCATGTGTGACCCCAAATATTAGATTATTATAAAATTAATCTAACATATGTGTCACTCAACTGGTTAAGAAGCCTGTGGATACTATCAATGAGTACACTTCTCTTCTTCAGTCTATCTAGGGATGGCAAAAATCCCAACAGGAATGGGTACCCTCGGGGATTTTCCCTATTCGAGGAGGGTATGAGAATAATTTTATACCTGATTTTTTATTCGAGGAAGGGACGTGAAAATTTTTTTACCCAATTTCTTATTTGGGAAAGGGACGAGGGTGAGGTGGAATCCCCATTCTCTCCCCATTTTCCCATTTTAATTTTTAAAATTACTAGTAAATAAATAATAAATTTGGAATTATATTATAAAATTATAAATATTGGTAAAAATAAAAAATATCAAAATATTTATATTATTAAACTTTTAGGCCTAATTAACTAATTAAAGTCTTAAATTCCATTTAGGACATTAAAAAGGCCAAGTAGATTCTATTAGCCCAAACATTTTGTTATAATTTTAATTTTATTTTATTAAAATATTAATTAAGTATCTACATTTATTTAATTTATTTTATTGTCAATATAAAGTTAAATTCTTTTTATTATGAAGATTGACAAAGATAATTATTTTGATAATTTGCATTTTGCATGTGACTTTTGTAATGGATCAATGTTAATATAAGATATATTTCGAACTTTACTTTTATTTGAATTTTTTATTTTAATATAATTAACTCAAAATCGAAAACAAAAAAAATGTATTAGTTATTGGGGGATCGGGGACCCTCAGTGATCCCCTATTATTATTCGGGGAGGGGATGAGGATTCTATCAAGTAATTCTGATAGGGACGGGAAAGGGATGGGGACATACGCAAAATATCAGGGATGGGTACGGGGAGATTGATCCCCTCCCCTCCCCATTGCCATCCCTAAGTCTATCAAGGAGGATTCATCCAAAGTTATGGATTATCTAAAGTGTCAAAGTCATATACACTAGCTTAGGGAGTGTTTGGTGCATTACATTATATTGCGTAATGCATTACTACGTTTTAATGTAGTATGTATGGTATTCTTTATTTAAATATTTTAAACTATTATTAGGATCAAAATTTATTATTTGACTAGTAAAATATAAATTTTTTTAATAAATAAGGCTTAATTATATTGCTTAAGCTTTATTTCGTAGCAATATTACATTGAGCTTTAAGATAGTACCATGTTCAGTATAGCATGCACGATCTTGTTTATCTAAATACTTTATATTATTATAACATTAAATTTATTAGTTGAATTTATTATTAAAATAAAAACCTATTAATAATGTACTGTTTATATTTAAGCAATTATAAATATGTTAAATAATAAAATTTAATCAATTAAAATTACTTTTAAATAGAAAAATTAAAATAATAAAAATTAATTTTATACCATAAAAGTAAAATAGCATATAATTATTTATACTAATTCATATTGTTTAGAATTATTAATTTTTTATTTTTTATTTGATTTAAATATTTTATTTGAATTTAGGAAAAATGACACCAGCAACCCAAGGTTTGAAAATGGTCATGTTGACCTCATATTTTAATAAAGGACAAAAAGACCCCCTTTTGATCATAATACACTTTAACTCTAATAACTCAAAAAAATTAACTCTAATGTTTTATAATAAATGTGATATTAAATAAATATAACGATATATACATTTTGAAATACTTTCAATATTTAAAAAAAATATCTTAATACTTTACAATCTTATATTATATTAAACTAAACTTATAATAAATAGAAATGTAATATTAAATTAAATTATTTTTAGCATTATAAAAAATTACCATAATATTATTAACACATGAAATATAATTTATTAATTGTAAAATCTATCTCACCCAAGATTTATTTAAAAATTTTATAATAAATAAAATTATGCTAGTAAAATAAATTTAATAATTTAAATTTTAAAAATTATTTTATATATTAAAAATATTCTAATATTATTAGTCTATTAAAAAAATTAAACTATTTAAATTATGTTTTTATTATCAAAAAATTTTTAAAGTCGAGTTTTTGTTTACTAGTTACAAAGAGTATTATAGTTAAAAGAGAGTCTTGATATCCCTTACTAAAAACTTAAGAGTTTACATTAGGGAAATTATCAGCTATATACCCTTAAATGACACATGTATCGAACGTACTATAATATTTTTCAAGTGTATCACTTGTATACCCTAAGTTGAGAAAAAATTTCTGCCATCCACCAATCCTTTAACTTTTGTTAGAAAGTTAACAAAATTATGGCAAATTGACTATTTCGCCTTTGAAACTCAAAATGAGGTAAAAAGATATATTTACCCCGAAAATTAACGTAAATTCTCAATACACAATTTTTTTATTTTGTTATTAACAATACATTTTTTTATTAAAAAAACATGAATTATTAATGGTACATATTATTAACAATTATTCGTAAAACAATATCTATATTATACCATAAAAAATTATTAACAACATATTATTTACATTTATACATATTATACCATAAAAAATTCTAGTTGGAGTTTAGAGGAGTAGATCTTCAAAATTTAGGTCAAATTTTGGAGAAGTAGATTCGGTTGTAAAGTAGTTTTTTTAAAGCAATTATTAACAATTACTCGATAAATGAGATGACATATTATTTTTATGAATCTATATCATATGACATGACATTTTTTACTATGTAAATGAGATAATATGCCGTTTTTTTTTAAAAAGACTAGATTACACTTATGATGTCAGCGCTTGCAAATGGCAGTTAACGGTTTGGTGGGCGGCAGAAGTGTTTTGTCAACTTAGGATATACGGGTGATATACTTGAAAAGTATTGTAGTACGTTTGATACTGATGTCATTTAAGGGGTATATAGCTTATAATTTCCCTTTACATTATTAGTTCCTCAAACCTTGAGGTGTAGGTGTCATTTTCCCTTAAATTTGAAATTAAAGTTATAAAAAATTTTAAAATATTTTTTAAATAACAGTAGTCAACATTTAATTAGATTAAGATTCTCTTATAATTTGATCTCCTCATGAGCAAAAATATATGTGGGTGATTGGTGATTAACAAATAATGAAAACAAAAATGTTACATCTTACCCATACACTATTACTAAAAGACAAATATATTATTAGGAGACGATCTTAATCCATATGATTATAAATATTTCTTACATGCATGAGGAATTTCAAATTTCATGATGTCCTAGTACAAGACCTAGGTCCCTCTTGTACGTTATTTTGTAATACATTAATTTACAATAACTTCATGTTGAAAGAAATTATTAGGGTTACATGTATATCACTAGAAAGAAACAAAAATATTAAGGCTATAACTAATCATCGAAATTATATATAAGCAAAGAAATTTTGAGAGAGAAACTGAAAATTTTCCATTTCGTTTCAACCACCTAACGAAAATGGACGAACATATAATAATTGTATTATTTTTTTCAAGCCTCGATGGTCAGAGGGAATTTGATTAAAAATAATTAACTATAAATAGGCCAAAATATTTCTTAAAGAAAAAAATTTACTAAAATAAAAAAAGTTATTAAACTTGACAATGGTTCTGAATTCAAATTAATGATCTTAAACAAACCACAGAGATAATATATCAGGTAAAAGTCCATTTAGTCCATATATTTTAAGATTAGTATCCATTTAGTCCCTATATTTTTTAAAATACCTGAAAACATCCTTGCAGTTAAAGTATTAATACCCCTACCGTTACTTTTCATTTTTTTGTCTTACTTTTACAATATTACCCTTTTATAATAATTTTTTATTTGGACATGAATAAAAAAATAATTAAATTACCAATTTAACCCTAAAAATAAAAAATTAGATTCATTTTTAATTGTCAAAAATTGTATGCAAACTACCAAGTGTGCAAATGGTGCTCACAAAAAAATTAATATAATTTTTTTAAATTTTCTAAGGTTAAATTGGTAATTTAATTATTTTCTTTTTATTAATGTCCAAACAAAAAAATTATTATAAAAGGGTAATATTGTAAAAGTAAGTCAAATAAATAAAAAGTAATGGTAGGGGTATCAATACTTTAACGACATGAATGTTTCGAGACTTTTTTAAAAATAGAGGGACTAAATGGACACTAATCTTAAAATTCAAGGACTAAATGAACTTTTACCCTAATATATCAGCATCTCAATTACTCTCTTTAAGAAAAAAAATTACATCATAAATCCCAAAATGTAATAGAAATTTTTGCATATGCTGAATGGAGATTGTGCACGCCAATCTCTACGTAATCTTGATTAGAGCCTTTAAGAGAACGCAAAGAGTTTGCACAAAATTAGCATGCAAAGATTTCTTCCAATTTTTTAAAAATCTTTTTAAACATCAAGAGATGCGAATTAATTATGAAAATAAAAGAGAAATATGTATAATATAAAACTTACAGCTTTTGAGTGTATGGGAAGGAAGCCACTTAATTCAACTTATTGGAAGCACTGAGAGATAAATTTTACTTGAATTTCCAATTAAGTTTGTTCCAAAGAAATCATTGAAATGACGTTTATGTGTTCTTATTAACTTCCCAAACAACAAGTTTAGTCTAAATTGTGTGCGGAAAGTAATTCTTAAGAATAATTTTGGTCTTTAGTGGAGAAAAGACATGGTCTATTTGATATTTGACAAAAGCTACTTCAATAATCTACACATGAAAAGCAAGGATTTCTTTATGTATTTTATTAAGGGCATCTTCAATGTAATTACATTTTTCGGGGGAAAAACGAATAAAATATTCTTTTGAAATAATTCCTGTACAATCTTTCAATTTTCTTTCTTTCTTTTTTAAATTATAGGCTTGTTCTCATTAAATAAGTGAAGATTGGAAAATAAAGGTTGAAATCTCGACATTTTTCTTTGAAGTTGCTTAAGGCTTGGGAAGAAAGGTTTACGGCTGTCCATTTCTCTTAGAAATTATTGGTTTTAGGCATCTTTTGGTTACGAGCCTTACAAGTTGTAAATTATTATTCAGATTTTTTATGAGTGATTATATAACCACAAACTGTTGTACAAAATTATTTTATACAAACTGATTTGACATTAATTCATTGATTGAATGAAAATTCAAAATAATACAAATAGATCATGTGGGTCCAGAAATATTTAATTCAAATAATTTTATCATGTCACATCAGTTTGTACAAAATAAATTTGTACAAGAGTTTGTAACTATATTATTACTAATTTTTTATACAAACATTGGTCAAGAGAGCCAACGCAGATAAAACTTAAATTTCACGCCCATACAAAAACTAACCTAAAGAATTTGAATCATCCTTCAATGATAACATAATAGCAACTTGTGAGGCTTGTAATTTGATCATTTCTGTATTTGTCAATGCATTATTGATTCTAAGACCAGGCTTTAAAATCAAGTAAATGCTACAGTTGTATGCAAATGATGAATATAAATCAGCAAATACAAAAACCGTTGATAATATTAATTAGTAAGGATACAAATCCATCCACAAGACAGCTGTAAATAATCATATAGCCTGACGTCTAAACTTTTTATATGATTAATAAAGGATATGAGCATATTCAAAAATCAAGTTCTACTTAAATTTATAGGTACTCATGCAAAACAGAGACAGTCAATGTGTATATTTCTGTACAGAAGTAAACAAAGCATACAAGCATGATAAAATAAAGATCATGATATGTGCCTATGAGATAATTATAGGACAAACCTGCTATCAAAAATGATGCAGTGACTAAGCTGGAAGAAAAGGCCACCTAAGATGTGAATTTGCTGTTATTTGATTCAACCCTTCGGCATGGCTCTTGAGGTTTGAATCAGCCTATGGCAGGTGGAAGAATTTGCAATATAATGTGTTTGGTTAACAAGAAAGTTAACGAGAAAGAGAAGAAGAAACACTTAAGAAGAATCGGGAGTTTATTAGAAACTTTTAACTCAATCATAATAATGATCTGAGCTCTGTATTTATACAAAGATGATTACACTCACTCAAGTCTGTTACAACAAATACCCATGCCTAACAAACACATTAACCGTAAGCTGAGTCAGCTAACTAACTATAACACGTCAGTGGGGAAATCATCTTATGTTTGCAACCTCATACTTTAACCATGCTCTGTAACAGCAGGCAAGTGAGCAAGCTCATACTGCTGTTGTAGATAGCTTGATGCCCTTATCAACATTCTTCTTCCATGAATCTGAATCTTTCTGTCTAACAGCATTGATATGAATGCACATAGAAGTAATACAGTACTGCATGTTATAAAGGAAATTATTAATTTTGTAAAGTACCTTAGCAATTTGTTCCACACAGTCAAAATCATTCTGCATTTTGGCCCGTTTCTAACAAGACAATCTAACTTCC